>JADMNL010000027.1:173940000-183717500 GCA_016271365.2 Neoceratodus forsteri
TCTGTGCAACTGTAACTCCGTTCCCATGCCACAAATGGAAAAACACAGGGCAGGATTTGAAAAATGACAGCTGTGACATACATGAGGTCAGGTAATAAGAAGGTTATGTTGAAAATCTGGGGTCAAAATATTTAAAATTTCCGAAGTTACAAGCGGGTGTACCAAAATTGCAATGAATGGTCATAACTTTGGCATTTTTTCATATTTTGACCCCTAATTTTAAACATAGGCTTCTTATGACCCCACCTCATAACCCCATAGGTGAAAATGTTCAAATCCATGCCAAAATGCCATTCCACACCACAGGTGCAAAAACATGCTTCAGGCAGTATGTGAAAAATGACAGCTGTGCTGTTCATGAGGTGGTATGAAAAAATGACTATGCTGAAATTTGGAGTCAAAATATAAAAAATTACCAGTTATGTGTGTACGTAGAAAAATTTCAACAAATGCTCATGAATAAGTCATTTTTAACAATTTTTGTTACCAAATTTTCAACATGGGTTTTTTGGAACCCCACCTCAAGAACACTGGCACTGTCATTTCGTTAACTGGTCCCGAAAGAGGATTTTGCGCAGTCACTGTGAAATCACCTTCCAGGCCAGATTAACGAAATGACAGTGACAGTGTTCATGAGGAGGGGTCCCCAAAAGGCCATGTTGAAACTTTGGTGAAAAAAAAAAAACCTAAAAATGGCAAAGTTATGAACATAACTTCAAAGTGCCATTGAAATACATTATACAGCACTTACTTGATTCCTCAGTTTTCAGTCTGGCTTTGAAGAGTGCAGACATGTCCTGGTCCACAGAAGATGACAGACTACGACTTCTGGAGGTAAGTATATGGTAAGGGGTGTGTGTGGGGTGGGGAGTGCTCAGAGGGAGGGTAAGGATGGGGAGGGACGGCAGAGACAAGGGACCGTTTTTTTCAGGTTTAAAAAAGGCGTCAGGAGGACTGGTCTTTTCCACAGGTTTTATTTATTTTTATTCAGTATACTCCCCCACTGCTGACAGCCAGTACCTCTGCCTGGTCACGGACCCCAGCCTCCACCTCCATATGAGACCATGACCCTCGGATACCCCCTGGCTTGCCCCTCTTACAGCGCCGCACGATGGGACTAGGTCCGAAGGCCGGTCCTGGAGGCTAATCAAGGCCAAGGCAGGCGTCATCTATGGCTATCAGCAGGAAGTATTTTGTGTGTTGTTTCTGGTGGGCAGGGACATGCAATGACGTTCTGCATCTGCCTCACCCCCTGGATCACTCTCTAATGCCGGTCGCTGCGGTACCCCCAGCCTCTGCCAAGGGTCCGTCAAGCACTGGATATTCACCCAGCCCTCCCCCTGTAGAGGAAAAGCAGTCCTTGGGATGCTCCATCCTTCTCCCCCCGGCCAGCCCTCCGATGACTCGGATCCATTCCTGAACCTGGGTCGCCAGCATTGTAAGCGGAAATCCAACCGCTGCACCGATGGGCCAGCCCTTTTCACAGGTTTTAATTAAAAATATATTTCAGGACACTGGGAGTGGGCTCCCCAGTGTCCTACACTGCTGGAGGGCTTCTAGTGCCGACACAGGGATTGGGCTTCCCGATGTCAGCAAATAATTGCTAGTGCCAAGCCTCGGCCCCCTTCCCCTTAGAGGGTTTAAAACCCTAAAACAATATTAGAAGTTTACCTAATCGGGGGCCAAGGAATCAGATTCTGAGGTCAGTTTGCCCCAAAAATGGGCAGAAATATTTCTTTTATCCACAGAGAGTTTACTGCCACAAATTGTGGGCACTATTTTACGCAAAACAAAGGGGGAGGGAGTTTCTGCTGCAAATACTCTTGACTCTTTTGCTACAATTTATGCAAACTTCCCCCCCCCTTATTTGCGGAAATAGTGCCACAATTTGCAGCAGTAAAACCTCTGCAGATAAAACAAACATATTTCTGAACATTTTGGAGGAAAACTGACCACAGAATCAGATTCCTCTGGCCCCAATTAGGTAAACACAACTGCTGGTGTTCACCAACTGCCTGTATTTTTTTAAAATATTGAACTTCTTTCAGCTCGCTAACTAAAACAAGATTGGGGAAGCAAGAAAGAACATTTACTATTTGAGAAAGAGAATGGCACTTTTGCAAAAGAGAAACACACTTTTGCATGGGACATCAAATTTTTCCCATAGGAAATAATGGGAAAATTTAAACTTTAATAACTTTTGAATGGATTCATATCTTTTCACCAATTCTTCAAAACGCACATCCATAACCCAAGCCCGATATACCCTAAAAATGTCAGACCAAACTCCCAAGCCATTTTTGAGAAACGGCGTGATAAAGAATTTACACAAAAATGGTAATTTTCATGTTTTTTGTACATTCCGTATCTCCACACATGCACATCTGACCGAAACGAACCTTGCCAGATCAAGAGCTCTGTGGTCCCCAATGACGCATGCAAAATTTCATGCGAATCAGTCAAATGGTTGCAAAGTTATCAAAGTGCAACATTTTGGGTTTAACAAAGAAGTGGCCATTGAACCCTAACTATAGGGCGCGACTGCGACCTATTATATATAAATAGATATGATTTTATATTATATTATTATACTTTCACATGACTGTGGAAACTATGGGCCAATCAGGTGCAGAATCCTGCCAGGTGTTGACATGTATTTTCTTGCTGCAAAGTATGAGCCAGGCAGCCAGGCAAGCAGCACAGGATTATTTTGATGAAATGATTAAGCTTCATGCTATGCACATGCCAGAAGGCGTCTTATAATCCATCTTTAGTTAGTGGTAATTGGCAGAAGCAGGACTGTAATAGCCTCCTGTTTTACGGTTAGCGTTACATTTGGCAACTAAATGTCAGCAATAAATGTGTCATTAGAGTTGTTTATGTAGCTTTTAGCATAGGATTATAACAGAGTCCCGGGTCTAGATGGACACGCAGTCCATCCATTTGATGTAAATTAAAGGAGCAGTACATGTTAGGTGAAAAGTTTGATCTATACTTCTTATTCTATTTTAGTCTGCCCATTGTCTCCTGCCTTGTACAATATCCTTTTCCCTACATTTTGAGTCCAATGACAAAATGCACTTTTCATGGGTACGTTCTTTTTAGTATGGCTATATCCAGGTTTTCATCACTATTCTCTGTTGCTCACTGTTTAACATCACTTTTCTTGTGACTACAGTGAACTAGCATGCATCAGACACTGCCCCCTGACCATACGAGACAGTAGGGGTACAACAACAGCTGAAGAAGGGGAGGCAATATAGCCTAGAGGTTACAGCACCAAGCCAGAGATCCAGGAGACAGAGGTATGCATCCCAGAATAGCCATTTGCATACTGTGTGACCCTGAGCAAGTCACTTAACCTCCCTGTGCTCCTGGGTTGCACTCAGAAATAGGCTTTAGTTCAATGTACTTTTCCTGGCAGAAAATTCTAAATAAATAAAAATATAAAAATGAGTGCTAAAGCAGACAAGATGTGGAAGAATCTACTACACAATAAAAATGTTTGGTCAAAATGTTCACCGTAACATGCACTGCTACTTTAATGCTAGCTGCATTCCATAAATACAGTGTGACCCGCCCTGCTAAAGTTATTGCTGTGACAACAGAAGCAGACAGTGTGACTAGTGGTTAAAACTTTAAATATTCCCTTTTGTCTTTCTAGACTAGTCAGGATGGGAAAAGCACTGCATGTTAACCTTCTTTAAAAGCAATGCAATCTGGACGGCCTGGTGGCACAGAGGGTTGAGGTGCTGGCACCTTACCTCACACCACACTGGCGACCCTGGTTCGGGAATGGACTCGGGTCATCGGGGGTTGGCAGGGGAAGGAGACGATTGAGCGTCCACCGGACTGCTCTCCTCTCCGGGGGTGGGTTCCAGGGTCGCTCCGCTCTGCAGCAGCCCCTGGTGGAGACCAGGAGCACTGCACAAAAATCGGCGCAATGTAGAAAGTACCAGAACATGGAAAAAACACTCTGGACTGGCCGGATGACGGCATCTGGTCTACCAGCACACCCAGAAGAATCCCTACAGGCCTGCCATCTCAGAAGCACCCGAGGCCGAGGAAAAATATAACGTACTGGGCTGCCCCCTCGGAGGAGAGGGACCCACTCGGCAAAGGGCAATGCCGAGCTACCTCGAGGTAGGCTGCAATGTGAGGCGAAGGAGCTCGGGAGGGGGTTAGAAGGAGTGCTGGTGACCTTGGATGCCCGGAGAGGCGGATTTAGGGCACAGAGGGGAGAAAACTACATCACTCAAAAGCAATGCAATCAACAAAGGATGACACTTACTTTAAATATGAAATTGCAATACATTTTTTTATTCTTTAGTAATAAAGCAAGTCCCACTGGGTACAAGTACCATTTACAGGAACACCCCAGGAGCACTGGGAAGGTTAAGTGATTTACTTAGAGTCACACAATATGCAAGTGGAGGTTGTGGGAATCAAACCCTCGTCTTCTTTATGCACCAAGCTTGTTTATAGCTTGTTGCTCCAATCTCTAGGCTACACTGCCAGACCATTATTATTATCCCATCAATGAGACAACTTTAATGGCTGGACTATTTCAGTTTTGATTCTATAAGGAGGCAGCCAGTGGGATGAGGGGATGGCTTCCACAGGGGCAGAATGACTGCCGCAGAGAGTAGGTGCCAACATTTAAAATGGACATCTATCTGCTTTGCTCAACCCTTGTTACTCCATAGCCAGGTGCAGGGGGCCATGGAGGTGTGGAAGTGGGGGATGGTGGACAGTGGGGAGACCACAAAGTGAGATCTGCTGGTTTGGGTGTGAAAATAAGGAGGAAAACAATGTGTTCCCCTTTCTGATTAGGCAACATATTTAATTAGAAAATGGGTTACAAAAATCTTGAAACCTGATTGGCTAACAGCATTCCTAAGTCCTGTGTTTATCAGTCAACAGAGCCCGGCAAAATACCAAAAAAGAAAAAGAAAAAAACAGACCCAGTACCAACCTTGCCGCACCACCACTTACGTCCATGTGCTCTGCCTCTGTTTACAATATCTATTTTAAAATTCACTGCCATTCCTTTAACTACTCTTACTACAGTCTAACTTGCTCGCTCATGCCTGCCTAAAGCTGTGAGATACAAGCTGCCAACCACACACTGCAGTAAACTGCTACAAACGGGTTCCAAACGTTTTCGGACCAGTTCTCAACCGTCCCACATCAGCAGCAGCAGACCAATTACTGCAATCCCAGCCAAGTGCCTTCTGGTGGTAAGTTATGGGCAGAAGGACGTTCCTTTACTGTTAAAGCAGCAGCACAATGAAAAATCTTTTTCCAAAAAGCTAGTTTCAGCCAATGGCAATATTAGCATACCTGTCAAATCTATTTTTCTAGGTACCTCCTCAGCTGAGCACCATGAGTTTTTTTTCTCAGTCTTAAGCCTTACCAGGTCTACAGTGCTATTTCTCAGCCAAATGTGGTAGTCATTTTTTTTTTCTTGAGAAAAATCTAAATTTAAACATTTGAAAAATACTCAAAGTTTGGTGGAAATAGAAAATGTTACCACTGAAAAAAAAAAACCTGGAAAATGCCCGGAACCTTTTATAGAAAAATAAAGTAGAATCAAATTCTGTGCCCACTTTTGTTGCTCTGCTGCTTTTAAACTTTGTTTTTCAAATACTTTAAAACTTTTTTTTTGCTAAAAAACACTATGTCACCCATCCCATTTTCTAAGCACAATAAGACTCTCCAGGGTGTGGAGTGTAGGTGGATACCCGCACCTTCGGGGGTTGTAGCGTCCTTCACCCGTGGCATCGGACCTCACTACACCTCATAGCATGTGAGTATCCATCAACACCCCACATCGTGTTGGTCTTATTGCCTACATGTAATATGGGTGTGTTGCTTGGGTGCTGCAAGATCCCGATATAGGTAAGAGACTCATCACTAAAATTAAAATGTTTGGGTGGGGGGGCCAAAACTACAATTATTTATTTAATATAGCATTCAAGGCTGAATAAAGGGGAATGTTCACTTTGCCAGCGTCACACTTATTATCTTGAGCTGGTCTTGAACTGCAGTTTTAGTGTAAGAACACTTTGTTTTTAATAAAATCTAGTTGCTTCTGCCATCCCCCAATCCTCTAATTGTAAACAAAGGTTTTCAGCAGCATATTCTGACATCTCAGCCAGGAGCCTTCGAAGGGGATTGAAATAATTTAACTTGTAGTTTTAAATTGTTGTTGAGCCTCCTCCTGGGTTCTACAACAGCCTGTGTCAGGTTGCTCCCTTTTCTAAAGCAACAATTCCTCCAGATTTTGTCTCCGCATTTGTACACCAAAGCCATGCATTGTACTCTTATTTTTTACGTGCATTTGTAATTTAACTGCACTCTGTCTCTGTTTTACTTTTCTACTAATCATTAATATTTTGTAAAATCTGTGAATATTGCTCTGTCCTCCCCATTTAGCAGCCCAGCCCCTTTCACCCCCACGGCTTTCTGCCTGTATATTAGTTCACCATTGTCCCTGGTTAAATTCCTCCTTTCTTTTCCAGGGTCCGAGGGCATGATTGATTCTGTCTGCCCTCCACAGCCCCGATTGAGCCGCTACTGATTTCCCTGAAGTAAAGGTATGGGACACAGCTGCTGCCACAGTTTGAACTTGGCGCCTTTATTTGTTTCTCAGCTGCAGTGTATTTTCTCAAGCTCCCTGTACAGCTGCTGCTGTGCTCATTAGAGCTTCTTTTTGGCCCGCCCTTCCTCGCCCACCACTGTCCTTTATTAAATATGCTTCCTCCCTGCGCCTTATTCCTTGCTATTAGTCTCTTTAGCAAGAAGGCATGGCTAAAGCACCGTCAGTTGCAAATATCCCGTCCAGCTTCTCGTGCCACCCCCATCTCCCCGACGGCACTTCTACCATGCCGTTACTGCGCTCCTGACCTCAAGCATTTAATCTGATTCTGTAATTCCCAGGTTTGCCAGTTAAGTGCACTCGTTTGGATTGGGATGTGGTTATTCATGCAATGCAAGTTTCTTCCTGGTTGGGGTCTACTTATAAGTCCGTCCCTGCCTCTGCATTCAATTAATTCTTCCTGTCCATGATTGGTGGGACAACTGCTCTGGACATATAGTGCTAACATTTCATCACTGCAGCAGCCCCTTTTTTATTATAATTTCCCCTTCTTTACTACAACTCCCTCCTTTGTACTGCTTTAATTCTCCTTCTCACCCTCTACCCTTGTCACTTATACCTTTTTGTCCTAGTTTCTCCTCTCCACCATGCTACTACTACTACTACTACTCAGTATTTCTATCCTCCCCTCCTCCGCTCCTGTCTTGCTGACTAACAATTCTGTACTCAATCTTAGACCTGGTTCTCTCAAATGGAGATGAAGAGAGGATCACAGATGTAGAAGTGGGTAGCCATCTGGGAACTAGCGACCATCGAACAGTATGGTTCACAATAAACGCAGCAATAGAGTCAAACCATACAAAGGCAAAAGTACTGGACTTTAGGAGGGCTGACTTTGCCAAAATGGGTGAGTGCCTAAGGAATGCACTAGCAAATGGGCAGGAAGGAGGGGTGGAAGAACAATGAGAATAATAAAAACTGCCATCACAGAGGTAACAAGCCTTTGTGTGAAGCAAATAAACAAAACGAAACGATGTAAGAAACCACTATGGTTCTCAAAGGAAGTAGCAGTGAAGGTTCAAGAGAAAAAGAAAGCATTCAGGAAGTACAAGGAATCACAGAAGGAGCAGGACAGAAAACTGTATCAGTTAAAGCAAAGGAAGCTGGGAATGCAGTCAGAACAGCAAAGGCCCAAACCGAGAAAAGATAGCCAACTCAGTTCAGAAGGAATAAAACCTTTTATAGGTACATCAGGGAGTGAAGGAAGACCAAGGGAGGGATAGTGAGGCTTAATAAAGGGGAGGGAGGGTGGGCAGAGGGCGACTGTGAAAAGGCAGAGATACTAAACAAATATTTTTGCTCAGTATTTACAAAGGAAGAGGGGGAGGTACCTAAAACAAACAGTAGAGACACTCTGGATGCAGAAGTTGATACCAGCCCATTTACAGAAGAACGGGTTCTAAAAGAACTCTTAAAACTGAAGGTGGACAAAGCAATGGGGCCTGATGGGATTCATCGCAGAATTCTAAAAGAACTAAGGGTAGAACTAGTGACACCACTGACTACCCTCTTTAACAAATCATGGGAGGATGGGGTGGTACCCGAGGACTGGAGGAGGGCAGATGTGATTCCCCTTCACAAAAGTGGGAGCAAGGCAGAAGCAGGAAACTACAGACCTGTTAGTTTAACCTCAGTAGTAGGGAAAATGATGGAATCACTTCTGAAGGAAAGAATGGTTGAGTATCTAGAGGCTAGAGGGGCACAGGACCCAAGGCAACATGGATTCACAGCGGGAAGGTCATGCCAGACAAATCTGATAGATTTCTTTGACTGGGTGACCAAAGTAGTAGATCAGGGAGGGGCTGTGGACATGGCCTACCTAGACTTTAGCAAGGCATTTGACACAGTCCCACACAAAAGATTAATATACAAGTTAGCCAGCCTGGGAGTGGGTCCCAAGATGACAGTCTAGGTAAAGAATTGTCTGGAGAATAGGACACAGAGAGTAATAGTAAATGGAGTCCACTCTGAAGAAAGGGGGGTTACTAGTGGGGTACCGCAGGGTTCAGTATTAGGACCGGTCCTCTTTAATGTCTTTATAAGTGAGATTGCAGAGGGACTGGAAGGAAAAGTATGTCTCTTTGCAGATGACACAAAGATCTGCAACAGAGTTGATGCACAAGGTAGGGTGGAAAGGATGAGAAGGGACTTGGCAAGGTTAGAGGAATGGTCAAATGTATGGCAGCTTAGATTCAATGCTAAGAAGTGCAAGGTAATGCACCTGGGAAACAAAAACCCTGGGGAAGAGTACACAATGGGGGATGAGATACTAACAACAACAAAAATGGAACGGGACCTGGGAGTAGTCATATCAGATGACCTAAAGGTGGGCAAACAATGTGAGAGGGCAGCAAGGAGGGCTAGGGGGATACTGGGATGCATAGGGAGAGGCATCACCAGTAGAAAACAAGAAGTTATCAACCCTCTGTACAGACAGCTGGTCAGACCCCATCTGGAGTACTGGGTGCAGTTCTGGAGACCCAATCTCCGACAAGACATAGACAGGATGGAAGCTGTCCAGAGGAGGGCAACTAAAATGGTGCAGGGTCTGCACCAGAAGACATATGAAGAGACTTAAGGAGCTTAATATATATAGCCTCGAGGAAAGGAGAGAGGGGGGACATGATAGAAACTTTCAAGTACCTCAAGGGAATCAACAAAGTCCAAGAAGGTAGCATCTTTCAAGAAAAGAGGTGTGCAAGAACAAGGGGGCACAATTTGAAGATGGGGGGTGGCTCAGAGGTAATTTAAGGAAGTATTTTTTCACAGAGAGGGTTGTGGATGCATGGAATGGCCTTCCGGAGGAGGTTGTGGAGTCAAAAACAGTGGTGGAATTCAAGCATGCATGGGACAGTCATAAGGCAATTCTAGGGGGTTGGGGTAGGAAGAACTAGGCTGCTGGTTAACTAGGATCTGCAGCTCATCCATTAGGTAGGGAAACGGGCAGACTGGGTGGGCCAAGCGGTCCTTATCTGCCGTCAAATTCTCTGTTTCTATGTTTCTCCCCCCTACCTCTGGCACCTCCTTCCCCCTACCACTGGCCAACACCTGGCCATACAACTCTTGGCAGATAAGCCCTTCGATTCTCCCCCCTTGTTTCCACACCGGGCTGATTCCCCTAAATACCTCCATTAGGTCTCCCTTAATCTCTCCACTGCCCCACCCCTCTTCACACCACAAATGCATGGCGCACCCTGTACAATTTATGCTGACACTGCTGCTACTGTTATCAGGCGACAATGAATCCAGTCCTGGTCCTGATCCCGCCACACCTATGCAACTTCCCCACTATCCAAAGCTAGCTCACCTAAACATCAGGAGTCTCCACAATAAAATCTCGCTGCTCCAACCTTTAGCCCTCTCCCTCAACCCTGATGTTCTAATCATTACAGAAACCTGATTAAAACACACATCGAAAATGACTGCGTCTCCATCCCCGGCTACTCCCTCATCTGCCAGGACCAGTCTGGAAATGGAAAGGGTGGAGGAATAGACATGTATGTTGCCTCTTCCCTCACATTCTCACCTATACCCAAATGAGCCTTCGGTCGGGCTTTCAAAAGGGATCTCAAGGCTCACCTTTTTACCCTGGCCTATCCAAGCGATGTACTCTGACCAGTGCTCTTTTAGTACGCTCATAATTTTATCCTGTTATTTACTATAATATGTTTTATTTGCTTTGTATCTATTTTTATCTTGTGTTTTTAATGTAAAGCGCCCAGAGACTCCAGGATTGGGCGCTATACAAATAAAATTGCCTTGCCTATACTTGCAACATCCATCTCACAGTCGCATGAGTCCCTGCTGGTGAAAAGTTCAGTTACGCAAGAATTTACCGTAACAGTAGATCTTCGAAAGAGGCTCTTGCAGTAGGTAATTACATATAGGACTGATGCTGGCAGGCGTTAGGAGCCCACAGAAATATTTCTAGCTAGCAGTCTCTTGAGGGGGACCGCCCCCCATGTCAGGTGACCAACATCAAGCGACATCAGTATAAAGGGGCGGTTCCCCACACCCGCCTTCCAGTTCTTTCCCGCCAAGGGCCAAAAGGCAAGATGAGAGAGAAGCAGATATTTCCATCCTGGAAAAGGAGCTAAAAAAGCTTAGGGGGATGGAGGGTGGGAAGGTATTACCTACTGCAAGAGCCTCTCTCGAAGATCTACTGTTATAGTAAGTTCTTACATAACTGTACTACCTTACTTCGAGAGGGCTCTTGCAGTAGGTAATTACATATAGGACTGAATCCCAAGCAGTCTGGAACAAGGAGAAGCAAATGGGAGGAGGAAAGCTACTCAGGAGTAGATCCTCTGGCTGTGAAGGTCTTAGGAAAATAGGCCTTGCAAAACAGCCAACCCAAAGCCTGCTCTACAGTGAGAGGCAATGTCCAAACTGTAATGCTTTGTAAAGGTATGGACAGAAGTCCAAGTGGCGGCTATGCAGATGTCAATCACGGGCACATTCTTGAAACAAGCCGCAGAGGCAGCGACCCCTCTAGTGGAGTGGCCTCTGACCTGACCCGGCAGGGTCTTGTTGTACTTGTCATAACAAAGTGATACAGTGAGCCAACCATTTAGATAGGCATTGCTTGGAAACGGCATTGCCTTCTCTTTTAGGAGCAAAAGAGACAAACAAACAGTTGATCAGTCTTCCTGAGATCCTTCGTCCTGTTGGTGTAGTATCTCAGAATTCTGTGAACATCCAAAGTATGTAGGAGGCACTCTCCATGATTAGAGTGCTTCATAAAGAAGGCAGGCAACTCTATGGATTGAGTCAGCGTAGATTCCGCTACCACCTTAGGGAGAAACTTAGGATTGGTATGCAGAGCCACATGTTCCTTGTGAAAATCAGATACAGAATTTTACACATCAGGGCCTGGAGCTCGGAAATCCTTCGAGCTGAAGTAATGGCCACTAGGAAGAGAGTCTTCCAAGAGAGAAACTTTACATCTGCTGAGGCTGCTGGCTCGAAAGGAGGCAGGGTAAGCATCTCCAGAATAAAATTCAGATCCCAAGAAGGGGCAGGAACCCAGATAGGGGTCGCAAGTGGAGGACCCCTCTAAGAAAGGTCTTGGAGATCTCCAGCTGAGCAAACATCCTGTCTGCAAAAGGGACATGGTAGGCTGAAATGGCTGCCATGTGCAACTTTAAGGATGAATGACTGAGACCCAGATCAAAGAGGTGTCGCAGGTAATCCAGGAGCCACCCAACAGGGCATGAGAAAGGCTCAAAATCTTTGGAGGCGGCCCAAATAGTGAACCGTTTCCATTTTATAGCATAAGTCAATCTGGTGGAGGGTTTCCTGGCCTCCACCAGGATCTCAGCTACGGGGGACCCCGAATCGGGCCTGAGCTACGTCTGCAGGAGCCACATGTGCAACTGAAGGGACTTGAGGCCTGGATGGACCAGGGTCCCCTGATCCTGGGTCAGCAAAAGTTGTGACAGAGGAAGAGGAAGAGGAGGTTCCTCTGAGAACTGTTGCAGAAGAGAGAACCAGACTTGCCTGGGCCAGAAAGCAGCGATCAGAATCATTCGAGCTCTTTCTGAACTGAGTTTCTGTAAGACCCTCGGGATCAGGGGGAAAGCATAGACGAATCTGCCCTTCTAATCTAGAGACAGAGCGTCTCTCAAAAAAATGCCGCGCCCTAGAGTGAGCGAGCAGAAGTCGGGAAGTTTTGCGTTTTGAGGAGATGCGAACAGGTCCACCTGTGGTACACCCCAACATAAGAAGATATCATCTAAGACCCCCTGATCCAGTTCCCACTCATGCGCTTGAGCAGGCGACTGACTGAGTTCATATGCCAAGGTGTTCTCGACTCCCGGGATGTGAACTGTCATGAGGTGAAGGTTGTGCTGCACTGCCCAATCCCAAGCTTGCATCTCCTCCCTGCAAAGAGGGTAGGAACAAGTTTCTCCCTGCTTGTTGATGTACCAGACCACATACATATTGTCTGTCTGTACAGCCAAGTGGCTGGGAAGCAGATGCAGAGACTGAAGAGCGTACAGCACTGCCCGAAACTCGAGCACATTGATGTGAAGAGATTTCTTAGCTTGGACCAGGAGCCCTGGGTCCTGTGAGGCCCAAGATGGGCTCCCAAACCCTCACCCGAGGCGTCCGTAGTCAGTGTCTGGGAGGGGAGAGAACATAGAAACATAGACTTTGACGGCAGATAAGGACCACTAGGTCCATCTAGTCTGCCCATTTCCCTACCTACAGGATAGGCCGCAGATCCTAGTTAACCAACAGCCTATATCTTCCTGTCCCCCACAAGAATTGCCTTATGTCTGTCCCATGCATTCTTGAATTCTCCCACAGTTTTAGACCCCACAACTTCCTCAGGAAGGCTGTTCCATGCATCCACTACCCTCTCTGTGAAATAATACTTCCTCACATTGCCCTGAACCGCCCTCCTTCTATCTTTAAATTGTGTCCCCTTGTTCTTGCAAGTCTCTTTTCTGAAAGATGCTACCCTCTTGGACTTTGTTGATTCCCTTGAGGTACTTGAAAGTTTCTATCATGTCCCCCTCTCCCTTCTTTCCTCAAGGGTATCATATTAAGCTCCTTTAGTCTCTCCTCATATGGCTTCTCTTGCAGACCCTGCACCATTTAGTTGCCCTCCTCTGGACTGCCTCTATCCTGTCTATGTCCTTGCGGAGATGGGGTCTCCAGAACTGGACACAGTATTCCAGATGGGGTCTCACCAACTGTCTGTACAGAGGATAACAACTTCCTGTTTTCTGCTGCTGATGCCTCTCCTATACATCCCAGTATACCCCACGGCCCTCCCTACTGCCTTCTCACATTGCTTGCTAACCTTAAGGTCATCTGATATGATTACCCCCAGGTCCCTTTCCTGTTTTGTTGTTGTTACTACTCCCCACCCATTGTGTATTCTTCCCTGGGTTCTTGTTTCCCAGGTGCATTATTTTGCACTTTTTGCATTGAATCTAGCTGCCATACGTCTGACCATTCCTCCAACCTTGCCAAGTCCCTTTTCATCCTTTCCACGCCTCTTGTGTATCAACCCTGTTGCAGATCTTGTGTCATTTGCAAAAGGCATACTTTTCCTTCCAGTCCCTCTGCAATGTCACCGATGAAGACATTAAAAGGACTGGACCCAATACTGAACCTCTTGAGTACCCACTGGTAACTGCCCTTTCTTCAGAGTGGACTCCATTTACAATTACCTTCTGTATCCTGTTGTCCAGCCAATGTTTTACCAGGCTACCACCCTGGGACCCACTCCCAGGCTGGTTAATTTGACTAATAATCTTTTGTGTGGGACTGTGTCAAATGCCTTGCTAAAGTCTAGGTAGGCCATGTCCACAGCCCCTCCCTGGTCTACTACTTTGGTCACCCAGTCAAAGAAATCTATTAGATTCGCCTGACATGACCTTCGCTGAGAACCCATGCTGCTTGGATCCTGTGCTCCACTGACCTCTAGGTACTCAATTATTCTTTCCTTCAGAAGTGACTCCATCACTTTCCCTACCACAGAGGTCAGACTGACAGGTCTGTAGTTTCCTGCCTCTGTCTTGGTCCCACTTTTGTGAAGGGGAATCACATCCGCCTTCCTCCAGTCCTCGGGTACCACACCATCCTCCCATGATTTATTAAAAAGAGTAGCCAGTGGTTTCACTAGTTCCTTCCTTAATTCTTTTAGAATTCTGGGGTGAATTCCATCAGGACCCATTGCAGAGAAGGACAGAAGGGAACTCCCCGGCAAAGGTTCTCGTGAACCATCCACCACTGCAAGTCCTGAACCATAGGAGTGTAGACCAGAACGAGCTGGTCTAGGTCATCCACCAACTGATCCCACTGAGACCGAAGCGTCCACTGAGAGATCCTCATGTGGAGCCGAGCGCGAGGGACTGTCGGGATCACAGCTGCCATGAGCCCAAGGAGGTGAAGGACCAACCTGGCACTGACCCGCCTGCGTCCAGACAACAGGCTGACCTGAGCCTGGAGTGTGGCCACCCTGTCCGGTGGCAGGAAAGCCCTGCCAGAGGTCGTGTCCAGGATCACCCCGATAAACTGGAGCCTCTGGGACAGGATCAAGTGAGACTTGGAGTGGTTGATGGTAATACCCAGGCGGAAAAAAAACCCTGGGTAAGAGAAAGGAAGCACAGGAGTTCCTCCCTGGATGGGGCTGCCAGGAGTCAATCGTCCAGGTATGGGAAAACCTGCACCCATGGGTATGCAGGTAGGCCGCTACCACTAAAAGGCATTTGGTGAACACTCGGGGTGCCAAGGAAAGACCACTTGGGAGGGCCTTGAACTGGTAGTGGTCCCCCTGGAAAGCAAAACGTAGGTATTTGCAGTGTGGACAGACGGATAGAAAAGTGAAGGTAGAGCATCCTGCATATCCGGAGTGCACAGCCACCGTCCTGGCCGAATAAGGAGCAGGAGGCTCTGAAGGCTCTGAAGGGAGAGCATATTCAGGGAACTGAGGTTGAGAATCGGTCTCACATCTCCTGACTTCTTTGGGACCAGGAAGAAGTGTGAATAGTAACCTATTCCCTGAAGAGAGAGGGGAACGGGCTCTATCGCCTGCTTCAGCAAAAGTGCTGAAATTTCTTCCTGAACCAGAAGAAGATGCTCCCGAGTGTACGATGACCTTTGGGGGGGGGTTCTGAGGGGGTTTCCAAAGAAACTCTATTTAGTGTCCTTCTGCGATCAGCTGGAGCATCCAGGAATCTGAAGTTATCCTCTTCCAACCCGGGAGGTAGAGGGAAAACCTCCCTCCTACCTGTTCCTCTGGAGACCCCAGAGGCTGTGGGAGAGGAAAGGAATCAGGTGGTGTGGGGCAGTACCGTGGCTGAAGTCCCTGCTGCTTTTTTGGGCGGAGGGGACTTGGCAGCCAGAGGGGCCCGGCATTTATTGGCCTGCTTTCCCTGGGGTTTCGCCTTTTGCCAGTTCTGCCTGCAAAAGGGATGGTGCTGAATTTGAAGGGGATTATACATGGAGTCCACAGACTTCAGTGCAGTCCCCTTCTCCTGCAGATCAGTAATAATGTCCTTGACATCACCACCGAACAGCACTGAACCCCAGAAGGGCGCTTTCTGAATAGCGGACTGCACTCCCAGGGCCAACCCTGACACACGGAGCCAGGCATGACACTGTAAGCCTACGGCAAAAGCTGCGCTCCTACCAGCAGTGTCCACTGCATCGTATGTGGCATGAAGCATGTGCCGACTGGCTGAAAGTACAGAGCGGATGAGGCCAGGCACTTCCTGTTTAACCTGAGAGTCAGGAAGGGAGTCCAATTTGGATTCCACCTCACTAAAAATCACCTTCTGGTAATCCCCCATGTGACTGACATAATTCAGGGCCCTAATACCCACAGTGGAAGAAGCAAAGATCTTCTTACCATACTGGTCCAGAAGACGGGATTCTTTGTCAGGTGGAGATGAGCTCAAATGCTTTGGGTTAGCTGACCGACTGTGAGCGGCGCTAATCACAACCAAGTCAGCTCGAGGGTAAGAATCAAGAAAGTCAACACCCTCGGGAGCCTGATATAGACTGTTCAACTTCCGAGGAAGAGGGGCTAAAGCCGACGGCTGCTTCCAAATAGTGGAAACAAGATCGGCATGAGGCTCAGTTCAGGGTGGCACCAAGGTGAGAGCGGTCTCGGGCAGATCCAGGTGCTCAGTGAGTTTCTTACGCTGTGGATCTGGCTACAAGGAACACCACTTATGAACCTCCTGGATTTTGCGCAGCAACTCCATGAAGGAAGGATCCTCCGGAGGAGACTTCAGAGGAGTCCTAGGCCTGGGCTTAGTCAGAGAGCATGGCTCGTCGTCCAGGTCGGAACAACCGGAGTCATCCAAGATGTCCAAAAAGAAAGAAGAAGGCTCCCTCTCCCGGTGTGGGGGAGGAATGGACCCCTTGAGAAGCTGCCAGAGAAACGTGTCCTACTGCGCCCTGGAACCAGAGGGCTCGCCCCTGGTGTCCGGAGAGGGGAAGGAATCTGTCGTCATGGACGTACAGGAGCTGAAGCCAGCACTGTCGCCGGGAGATGACTCTCCACATCTCTGGTGAGCTGAGCCTTGGCCTCAGCCCACCAGGAGGCCAGAGTCTCCTTCAAATCCACTGGCAGCTGAGGGGGCGGTGAAGGAGGAGGAGGAGGATACGGGTACTGAGTGTACCCATAAGGCGCGTATCCGTAACCCGACGGCGGGTAGCCCGGCGTCGGGTAGTGAGGCACTGTGTACTGCAGCATCGGATAGGCCAGTGTCGGATACTGCGGACCTGGGTAAGACGGCATTGGATATGACAAAGTAGTATCCCCAGGAACTGGGTGGTCTGATGGAGCAGATGACCCGGCCGGAGGCCCCACGGGTGGGCCTGGAGCAGAAGGCCTGGTGGGCAAAGGGCCTGGCGTTGGAGCGGCATGTCACCCGGTGTCGGCAGGACCAGTGTCGGGGCCGGCGTCTGGGGAACCGACGTCAGGTAGTCTGACCCAGCGGGAGGAAGGCCTGATGGGGGTGCAGCAGGAACCTCAGCATCACCCGGGGATGGAGGGAAAAAATCCCCGCGGTCAGGCTGAGGAGACCCAGGGTCCCCAGAGGGCAGTGAAGGCTGTGGGGAGCCGGGAACAGCGGATGTGAGAGGGTCCGGTGTTGGCTCAGCCGCCGCGCGGGCATCGGGCAAGCCGACATCCGACTTATCATTGGAGTCTGGGCGGATGCCGGAGGAGCCGACGTCTAATTTAGTGGACCCGTCACCCGAGACAGGTCGTGAAGGAGGAGCAGCCTGTTCAGATGGAAGAGTGGCTGTGCGCGGCCCCGAAGGGTTGGGTAACTTATCGACCGTCTCCGTGTGGGCGTCAGAGGAACTGACATCTGGCTTACTGGAGTCGCTCGAACCAGTAGGCGCCGCACGGTGATGGCCTTACTGGGAGTGGAGGCCTAATCAGCCCGGAGGTGCCAAGGGCCCGAGCGAGCCAGACGGTGGGCCAATGCTTCCAGTTATCCAAGATGGCCGTCATGAGCGCCTGGAGCACAGCGACTCCAGCCGAAGTCACAGTGGAAGAGGAGCCCTTGTCCCGGTGCTTCTCCTAGTCCTTCTTCTTATGATGGCCTTCGGGGGAAGTGGACGCCTGCTGGAGCTTTTTCAACTCCTTCTCCATGGAGGACATTTTCTTCTTGAGAATGTGGGCCTCCAGGGACTGCTGCCTCCGTCTGCGGGTGGTGGCGCTGAATTTAAGGCAGTGCTGGCACTTCTCCACCTGATGGTCCAGGCCCAGACAGAAGAGGCACTGGGAATGGCCGTCCTTGTGCGGGAGTTGGGCGCCGCACGAGTCGCACTTGTATTTGTGCTCGGAGGGTGTAGGGGATGACATACATAAATGAAAACATGACAATTTGGTCGAATAAATTGAAAAAAACGACGGTAAAAACTACTGAAAACAGAGCTGACGAGCGTTGAACTTTACCGCAAGGCGCTAACATGAGCTAACAGCGGGAAAGAACTGGAAGGCGAGTGTGTGGGACCGCCCCTTTATACTGATGTCACTTGACATCGGTCACCTGATGTGGGGGCGGTCCCCCGCCAGAGACTGCTAGCTAGAAATTTTTATGTGGGGTCCTGATGCCTGCCCGCATCAGTCCTATATGTAATTACCTACTGCAAGAGCCCTCTCGAAGTAAGATCTCACCTTTCCTTGCTCCATCCCTATTTTCATTGCCAGCTCCCACTGCTGCCCCAGTGCACCCATATCATCAATCACCGACCTCCTACCCTCCCTACAAACACATGTGGCTAATGGCGAACTCCATGTCCTGGGAGATTTCAACGTGGATTGGCTCGCCCTTTTTCACTCCAAAATTTGACAAGACATAGCTGCCCTAAACCTCACTCAGCTGCCTAATGAACCCTCCCATCTAAATACCAAATCCCTCAACCACTCGCTGATAGATTGGGTCCTCTCTTGCCATCCATACCATATAATAGCAGCTGGATTACTCAATGTCTCATTAAGCGACCAACCAAACGCGGCAACCAAACTCCAGCGCGACCTTGATAATGTTCAGCTCTGGTTTCGCTCAAACCAACTTTTCCTGAATGCCAAAAAACAGCCTCCATGACCTTTGGCAAGGTGAGACTCTCTCTCAGCTCCCCTCCTTTCCTTTCTTCCACACCCTGAATGGGACACTGCTCGAGGACTTCTCCTCAGAAAATGATACTCCCCATCTTCGACTATGGGGATGTGGTTTGCAGTGCCGCTCCCTCCTTCTCCTTCTTAACCAGACTGGACACACTCTTCCACTCATTCTGCTATTTCGCCCTTGACTGTGCCCCCCGCACACCACTGTACCCTTTATCAATCTTTATCCTTCCCCTCCTTAGAGGACAGATAGCGTACTCACTGTGCCAGCTTCATGGATAAATTCTGATCCCAGTACCTGCCTTCCTACCTCTCCTCCTCCCTCTCCACCCTTCCCTCTCCCTCTTACTCACTCAGAAACTTTGACCCTCTCACCTTATCTGTCCCCTGTCAGACCTCCTCAGCAGGTCAGGCTGCCTTTTCGTACAGGCTTCCAAATCTCTGGAACTCCCTCCCATGCTCCATTCATTTTGGCCCCCCCTCGGGTTTGCAATTCCCTCATTAAAAACCTTTTCCACACACCCCCTGCACCTGTATCTAACCCCCCTGCCACCTGTGCTACCATATGATCACCCTCTCGCCTGCCACCCTATTATTCCTGCACATCCTACCCTGATTGGTTGCCACTGGGTGATTCCCTGCAGTAGTCCTGTAAATAATTGTAAAATTGAATTGTATAACTCTGTATTCTACTGTATAAATTTGTAATTATAATTTATGTAATTCTGAGGTATTGTTGCTTCTATTCTGCATTATACTTGTGTAACTCTTTCCCTTAATTGCTCGCTGCTACTTCAGTTTATATTATTAACTGCTAATACTGTATATATGTACTTTGCCTCTACTCTCCCATCTGTTTCCCCCTCCCCCCTCCGGATGCATTTGGAAATGAGCACTTGCTGCTTAGTATGTTCTCCCTGGTAAAACTTTCAACAAATAAATAAAGTATGCTTTTTATTACTGTACCTGCCCCCAGGTTGCACCTGGCTGTAAATGAGCCCTGGCTCAGTGTGTCTTTCCCGATTACCAGTTTTCAAATAAAATAAATATACAGCTCCGTTATGCTGATTGCTCTACGACATCGGAATAATACACATAAACACAAATGAGACTGTCACTTTTTTGGTGGGGGTTGATGCAGAAAAGGCCCTAGATAAGGTAGTTGGTCTTTTATTTCTAGAACTCTGGTTAAGATCAGTTTTCTGGAAACCCTTGTGGGATAGGCTGGTAAACTGTGTACGGCACCAAAGGCCTGTAGTAAAGTATACCATCAACCTTTACAGACATTTGACCTTTACAGAGGCACGTGCCAGGGTTGCCCCCTCTCCCTGATGCTCTTTGCTTTACATATCGAACCCCTGGCACTGTGGGTCAATCAATGTCCGGGTATCCAAGGGACTGACGTGTTCTGAGGTACAAAACAAAAGGGCCTTGTGTGCAGACAATGTAATAATATACGGATCGGCTCCAGAGAACTCCCTAAAACAGAATGTTTGGAATACTTTGTAGTGCATGTCCCCTATGTCAAGGATACATAAACACAGAAACTGTCAGCAGATAAGGACCATACGGCCCACCAAGTCTGTCCATTTCCCTACTCCCTGCTGCAGCCCCAGATTCTATTTGATCTGCGGCTCTCCAGCTCTGCACATCTCCAGGATACCCTTATGTCTATCCCATGCACTCTTGAACCTCCGTATTGTTTTCCCACCAACCACTTCTGCTGGAAGGTTGTTCTATGGCTCTACCACCCTCTCAGTAAAAAAGTACTTCCTAACATTACCCCTGAACCTTCCACCCTTCAGTCTCATATCATTCTCCCTTGTTCTTGTGCAGAGTTTTCTCTGAAATATGCTTTCCACCTGCACCATGTTTATGCCCCTAAGATACTTGAAAGTCTGTATCATATCTCCCCTCTCCCTTCTTTCCTCCAGTGAATAGATATTAAGGTCCTTATGTCTTTCCTCGTAGGGCTTCTGGTACAGTCCATGCACTATCTTCATTGCCCTTCTTTGGACTGCCGCTATTTTGCCAATGTCCTTCTGGAGATGTGTTCTCCAGAACTGGACACAGTACTCCAGCTGAGGCCTCATCAGTGATCTGTACAGTGGCATCACCATCTCTTTCCTCCTGCTTGTTATGCCCCTCCCTATGCACCCCAACATTCTGTTTGCTCTCCCCACTGCTTTTTCACACTGTTTGGTCACCTTCAGGTCATCAGATATGATAACCCCAGGTCTCGCTCTCCTGACTTGTGGTGGCCAGAATTTCCCCACCCATCCTGTACTCCTCCCTTGGATTCCTGTGACCCAGGTGCATGACCTTGCACTTTTTAGCAGTGAAACTCAACTGCCAGACACCCAACCACTCCTCTAATAGGCTTAGGTCCTTTCTCATTTTTTTCCACCCCCTCTGGTGTGTCCACTCTATTGCAGATCTTGGTGTCATCTGTGAAGAGGCACACCTTTCCCTGCAGATGTTCTGTAATGTCACCAATAAAGACATTAAATAGAACTGGCCCCAGCACCGACCTCCGAGGCACCCCGCTGGTCACCTCTCTCTCCTCCGATTTCATGCCATTTACCACCAGCCTCCTAGCCCTGTCCCTTAGCCAGTATCCAACCCACTTTATCACCGTAGGACCCACTCCCAGGCTCACCAATTTATTTAGCAATCTCCTGTATGGGACAGTGTCAAAGGCCTTGCTGAAATCCAGGTAGGCCGCATCCACTGCCTCTCCGTGATCTACCACCCTGGTTACCCAGTCAAAGAAATCTATAACATTTGTCTGACAAGACCTTTCCACTGAGAATCCATGCTGCCTTGGATCCTATGCCTTGCTATCCTCCAGAAACTTCACAATCATCTCCTTAAGTAAGGACTCCATTAGTTTCCCCACTATTGAGGTTAGGCTTACAGGCCTGTAATTGCCTACTTCCTCTCTTATGGAGAGGGACCACATCTGCCCTCCTCCAGTCCTCAGGTACCTCTTCTGTCTCTAGTGATGCACTGAAAAGCACAGCCAGTGGTTCTGCCAGCGCTTCCCTGAGTTCCTTTAGTACTCTGGGGTGGATCCCATCTGGCCCCAGTGCCTTATCTGCTTTTATTTTCCAGAGTTCTTCTAGGACTCTTTCCACCGTGAATGGGCTGGGTCTACCTCCCTCCCCTGAATACCTCTCTTACTGAATCTCGGTCACTCACACTCCCCTTCCCTGGTAAATACTGAGCAAAAGTACTTGTTCAGTATCTCAGCCTTTTCTAGGTCATCCTCCACCCTTTCTCCCCCTTCCTTCTTCAGACTAATGATCCAATTTCTGGTCTTTTTCCTCTCATAATGTATCTGAAATAGGTCTTGCTGCCTTTCTTAATAGCCTGGGCTATACCTTCCTCTTTCTGTGCTTTAGCCCTTCTAATTATGTTCCCAGATTCCTCTGCTTCTCCAGATATTGTTCTCCATTCTCATCCTTTTGTGTTTCCTTGTATCTTCGGAAGGCTCTTTTCTTTTCCCTTACTTTCTCAGCCACTGCCTTCTACTACTAAGGATACTCCCTTAATGTTCATAAAATGGAGGTTTTGGTATTTAATCATGAGGCAGCCAGAGATCTTAGAAAATTTATGAGGATTCAGTGGGCTAAGGATACTCTAAAATAGTTAGGGGTCAAGATAGGTAAAAATAATAAGACCTCTTCCACAATAACTTGACACTGGTGATCTGTTACAATAATTAAACAATAAGGCATGACAGAGAGTGCGTTAAGATGGGATAACGGTCCACCTTGGATGGGTTGAAGCACGAGGTGATGCCAAGTGCTACTACCACCCAAGAAGGGCCGTTAGCCCACCGTAATGCACTCCCTGGAGTGCCTTACTGTGATTATGAAATGGATCCTTTTTAGTAAATTGGATATATTTTTAAACATATTTTTGTTGCGCTACTTTCAGCCAGGCTGTTTTACTGGGATAACGGCCCAAACAAAAGTACTTCTTGGCCAGTCAGGACCTAGCATTCCTTCTACCCATTTCATAATGTAGATTTAAACAGATGGAAATTGTTAGGTCTGCCTATTTTTGCAGGATCTCAGCTGTTAAAAGGAAGTCCCTCCCTAAATTGCTTTACTTCATTCAGGCGCTTCCCATAACCACTGCTCCTAAAACACTAACTGACTGGAAGAGAATGTTATCAACATTTATTTGGCCCAGCAAACATCCAAGGATAAAGCTGAGAAAGTAGTGATACTCAAATAACAGAGCTGTAACAGTGCCAAACCTAACGGACTACTGCTAGGCTGCTAAATCCAGATGCTGCACTTACTCCTTTGAGTTAACCATCATAGAAGGCAAGAGGGAAAGGCATAAGAGCAGGTTGCACTTGAGCAACTACCCCTGAAGGTCGTCCCATTTGATGAGAAACTACAGTAGTGTCAGCTAGCCTAATCTTCTGCTTTACTGCAGAACAGTTTACCGCATTAAGGCACAGTACTGTGTAACAGCACTTCCTTTTTGCCACAGTACTACATTCTCAAGGTACCACATGATCTGAGTGTTGCCTTACTTTGTTTAGTCGGCCCAATAAAGTAACACTTCAGCTAATGTGGTACCTCAAGGGTCCTCCGGAAAAGGCGAAGTGCTTTCATGTGGTAAACTGTTCTGTGGTAAAGTGGAAAATTAGGACAGCTGCTACTGTACATAGTATAGTTTACTGTTCAGATCTACAAGAGCCTGAGGCCTTCTACAGATGTTGGGAGTTCCTTTTAAAAATGAACTCACACATAGTTCTCTGGCACTACCGATGCTTTATCAGGAATGTATAATTCCTCCCCATTAGACTAGACCCCAAATTTAGGTTGTGGAGAATCGAGCTTAACCCCCCACCACCACCATGGTATCTTCTGGCAGAGTATATGATCCCTCCTTTCAGCTGCAATGACAAAGTTCCTCTTACAAGAACATGATCTATGTAGGGATCTACAGGTTTGGAATTCTGCTTTGAAACTGAAAGCCCAACCCTCTCAGGGAGGGAATATTCCATACACCCCAATTAGAGATGCACTAGTTCCCCTCATTCAGGGAACATCTCCTTTACATGTCAGCTCCAAAATATATGAACTGCTCCAGCATTGTGCACCATAATAATCTTTACGTATAGAACATACTGTAAGTGGACAACGGAGACAGGTGTACTTTTGGAAGCAAACACCTGGGAGAGTTGTTGGCTTCTAACCCCAGTAATACTCAGGAATTCCTAACTTTCTGCAGTATGCCCTTTAGCCAGAACTGCCCGCAGAGAATAGAACACATGCAAATGATGGAACTCTTTGCACGTGACAACTTTTCAAATGCTGCCCAGTACTAACTGCCAATGTTTTAAAACCCCTCAGATTTCACTCTCCGCCTTAAAAGTCTGGTCGCTTGGAGTCTCACTCTTCTACTTGTTCCTGTGACGTGAAGAAACTTATCAAATTATATAAGTATCCTTTTTATTTCATTTGCTGCCTTCTACTTATTGTTTTTGTAGGTAAACTCAGTTTTAGTGTTATTTTGTTATTTTTATCGGTTCCTCCGTTTGGTATAACCGGTGGGGAACTGAGTTAGTTTATTTATTTTTTTTTAATACTTGTATTTTATTCAATTTAAGATAAATTGCATACAATACAAACATCCCGGGTAAGGAACAGCCAGTCTTAATACAGACATGTGGAAGAAAACTTCATATGATACAGGAAATAGTATCTCTTACTGTATTGCACACTGGTGAGGCTAACAAAAACGTCCAATTACAATACGAAGTATGCTCTTAAATGCTGTGTTTTTACTACCCAAGAGCTCATGGCATTTATATCCGTAAAAAAAAGTTGCTCCTGATGCCCAAATGGGCTGCTGGTGCCATGTAATTCACTGCATGTTATTCTAATATCATTAATTTAATGCAGACGTGATGTACTGTTAACTCTGGGTTCCACAGTCTGCTCAGTTACAGAATTTGCCAAACATCTGTTTCAACAAAGATTAAAACCAACCTGACTTTTATGTAATTTTAACAGTATCTTGTATCTGAGGTTAAGAACTATGCACCCTATAGAGGGGTAGGGGTTAAGCTAGAAAAGCAAACTTTCTGATCTTTACTCAAGATATTTCTGACTAGTTGGCTACATCAGTTCCCCTAGCTTTTACAAGTTCCCCAACATTGCAACCGTCCGACTTATCTCCCACGCAGTTTATAACGTTGTTTACTTGTCCCTCAGACAAATTAATGATTCTCAAGCTTAATCTTAAAACAATTAAACTTTTAACAAAATTTTCAAGGCTATTTTGACTTTGAACTTACAATATGAAGATAAATGGCTAAGATTCAAATTTTTAAGGGAGAAGCCCTTTAGAGTAGTGAAAGTTAATGAACGATTGTTCAAGTGTCTGTGTCCGTATCCCCTTCCTTGGTTGCCACACTCCTCATATGCTTTCTTGCAGCCGCCATTTTCGCCGCCCATTTCCCTGCATCTACCAGATCTGTGAACGCATACACCTTACTGTCCAAGGTAATTCTTAACTCGAGGGAATTGAATCGACAAGGAATATCTAAGTCCCTTATTGCTGCTCGCACCTATCAAATTTCTTGCAATGAGACAGCCCTGACGGAAATGTCAGGAAATATGTAGATAGAGGCACTCTCTAAACGAAGGGGTCCATACCGCTTTGCCAAGTTCAGGAGCCTGCCTCTGGTACCCATACTGTCGAGACCCACCATGAGCACCCTTGGAAGTTCTGCTGGTGGTTTGGTACGATGTGGCAATCGGTATGCCTTAACAATAGTGAGGTCTTCCTCCTTTAGATGTGCTCTGAACTGCTCGATTAGCCAATCCCTCACAAAAAGGCACACTGAGCCTCCTTCCAACTCCTCCAGGAGTCCGACTAACCGCAGGTTCCAGCTCCGTGTTTGATTCTCCAAAAACTTCTAGTCTGTTGTTTGTGTGCTGGTGTTCTTTGGCACATTGCAATGTTATGTTTTGGCATATCGTGGAATGGCGTTTCATATCTTCCACCTCTCCCTGTAACACATCCACTGCTTTTTCGATGGTTGTGATCCTGCCCGCCATACTGTCCAATTTATTAGCAGTAGCCGTCAATGAAGCCAAAGCTGCTGCATTTTAGGCCAGTGATTGCTTAGCATTCCTCCGCCTCTTCTCCGTCTGCTACTCTATACTGTACAGCAAGCTACTTGGGCCTGCTGGGGGCCTTCCACTATCTTTTCAGGTCTCTGCTGATGCCGGATTTCTGTGAGTTTTCCCCATTTTGATCTTCGTTCCTTCCTCTGACAATTTTGTTAATACTTTTCTACTTCAGACATCTAAAAAACTTATATTTTTAAGCTTACAAAATCTACTGCTGAGGAGCTAATGTACAACACATCTACTCAGCTCGGGCTCTACAGTGCCCCCAATTTACTTCATTTTGCAGTTTTCTGACTAAAGAACCTTGCTAGTTTAGTATAAATTTAGTCTAAATATTTGTTTTTTGTAACCACTTTATCTGTTACTGAACCGCTAATCTTGGTTCATTTTCTTCTTCAGTTCTGGTTCCCATCGGTTCATTATCGGTTCTGGAAACGTCCGCACCCACTAAACTTTTGTTTAAAATCTAAAATTATTTAACGGTTTACTTTTTGATCAGTTACTGATAAAAATGTCAGAGAAACCAAAGAAGAAAACCGTTGCACCTGGTTTTAAAAATTGTTCCAGTTGTGGGGAAGTGTTTGCTAAGGCAGATACGCATAATTTATGTGTGGCCTGCCTTGGCTATGAGCATCTTAAGGAAGATTGTGACATATGTAAAACCTTCCCAGAGAAAACAGTGGAGAAACGCCTGGAATGGCTAAAGAAAAACCTTCCTCCATGTAGGGGTCCCTCTGGCTCTGACCAACCGACACCCTCTTCTGCTGTGGGTGAAACCACTACAACTGTTGCCTCAACCCCTGAGACAAGTGACAAGGGCACCAAGAGGCTTGCTGAACCAGATGACTCCCCGGTTCCCTCAAAAAAGACAAAAAAACTGAAGCACACAGAACCCCCAACTGGTAAAGGGACTTCTGAGGTGCTCTGACTTTCCCTTCTCCCCAACAAATTGCTCAAGCATTCAAAGTGGTACAGGCCTTACTGTGGCAGTTTTGCCCCTATAGAAGTTTCCTTTTTAAAATAAATCTCAGTATCTTGAGGCATTTCCCCTACTCTATGCCCTATACTTCTTGATAAATCTATCTGCTTCAGCAGTCTTCTCTATCTATCCATTTCCTTTTTCCCACTATGATAGGATGGCCTCATATCATAGATTCTCACTATTCTTTCCCCGCTTTGATTCTCTTTTTGCCCTGAGATCCTGAGAGACATGGAGGCTCCATTTTGGGTTGTAAGTTTGCAGCCAAATAATGCCTTCATTCCCCCTGTTAATAAAATAAACGAGCATGTTGCCTTGTAAAATTTGTGAAAAGGCATTCAAAGTGAAGTAAATCAAAAGATTCAGCGCTGTAGCTTCAGTCCATTGAAAGCGATGAATAAAGATCCTGCTGAGCGTTCCGTTTTGGCTTCAGGCTTAAAGAGCAGATTAGCGCTCAAGAAGTGCCTGGTTGCTATGAGGAAAGCTAGCCCTACCACGCCTAGTCTCAGCTGAGCAAGCGCGAAGAGACTACGATGGGGGTAGCATTCGGACAGCCAGTAAGTAGTGCAGTCTCAGCTACTCCACTTGCATTTCTCGCTTATTTAATCGGAGAGTCAGCTGAGAATTGAGCATATCGCTGCAGTTCACGATATTTACTGGGGAAAGCAATGTTAAAATATTTCACAACCTCAGATAAATGTACCACAACAGACAGGGTAGCTAAAAACAAACTATTAGGTCCTTGGGATAGATGAACAAGTGGTGTCTTTAGATATTATAATCAAACAAAAGTATGTTACTGCTTACCTAAAGCTTGGTTCTGAGCTTTAAAGAGAAAGGCTCCTATAAGGGATCAGTGGCTCAACATGAAGCTTATTTATAGGACAAAGGAATAAACTGACTCCTCCTTGTGGGCAGAACCTTTTGTTTTACTGAGCCATTATATATGCAACCCTGGTTTTAGTCTTACAATTTGCAGAATGTGGGAATTAAAATGCTTTATGATGCAATAATTTCTATATGCAAAGCATACTTTGGGTTTGATCCCCCAATAATTTGTATTAAGGTAGAAAATGTTGATAAGAATAGGGGAGGATCAACCCAGTCATGTGACTTCATTTTCCCTGCTCCAAAGAGATATATAAGGAGCTCCAGTACTCAGTTGAGGTAGATTGGTGGGAGAGAGCAGGTCACTTCTCTTCCAGGGACATTCCATAGATGTAGTGGAATATTGTAGCAACTTCTTCCACTCTATGGGAATAAGTTTTATTTTGTTGCAGCTGAAACGCTCTTGGTGAGCCAGGCTTTGTTTTGTAATTTCATGTAAACCAGTATTATTTTTCTTCTTATTTTTTTTTTTACTTTGAGTTGGTTCTTCAGTAAACTACACACATGAAGGAAATGTGTGTTTAACTTGATATCTGTCTCCAGTCTCTGCTTTCTGAGTTGTATTTACCAACTCACTTTCACACTTACAAGGCCTTATTGCCACTGACCAGCAGCCACCTGCCCAGGCTCCTGCTGGACAGACTGGCAGCACAGGTAGATCATCGTTTATGGAGGAGAAGGAGGAGGAGGATTATAGCGAATGTGAAGAGGAGGGGGGGGACCTATTGAACCTGAGGTATCCCCTGGGCAAGAGCTCGGCTCACCTCCTAGAACCTCTGAGGATTATTCCTCACATTTTACCTTTGTGAGGAAGATGGCTGATGCCTTGGACATCACCACAAAGGAGGAGATAGAGGATGAAGAAGAGGTGGAATACCTCAAAATGATGGGGGTTAACCCCCACAAGAGCACTCCTCCTGCCTGTCAATAAATTCTTTAAAAAAGATGCCTTAAAGATCTTACAGACCCATAATTCTATCCCGCCTCTTGATAAGAGGATGGATAAGAAATACCAAATGGAAAGGGAAGGAGCAGAGTTTCTTTTTACCCAACCTGACCACCAGTGGGTGGTGCAGACAGCTGCCTGTGATAAAGCTAGGGTCCCTCTGGCTTCACACCCACCACATAAGGACTCCAGGAAGATTGACAGTATGGCAAAGAAGGGATGCTTGTCAGCTTCTTTGGCCATTAGACAGGCAAACTTCCAGGCCTACACTGCCCAGTACCAGAAGTCCTAGAAACTGCCAGATTTGGCTTAGACTTGGTCAAATACCAGTTCCAGATGGCTGCTGACACTAATGACCCCGCAGCCAAATGGATGGTGGACACTGTTGCCCAGAGGAGATTTACTTGGCTAAGAGCCACAAATCTAACTCAGGATACCCAGTCAAAGGATTTTGACTTTCCTCTGGAGGGAAACACACTTTCTGGTGAGTCAACAGTAGCCTATATGAAGAAAGTGGATGAATATAAGGCCACATACAGGAGCAACTCTGCTAAGGAGAAAGCTTCCCCATCCACCAAACCCTATGGAAGGGGAGGCAGGGGCAGATCCTTCCACTCAAGGCCCTTTTTCCAACCGGTGGCTACACCCCAATACCAACAGTACCCACAGCAGGGGTACTTAAGAGGTAGGGGCAGAAGGGGTTCAAGGCGGGGGTCCCAAACCCAGCCTCAGCCCCAGTCAAAGCAAACATTCTGACATGTCTGCACAGGCCACCTCCTCCCTACCTGTCGGAGGCAGACTGTCTCACTTCCTTCAGGCTTGGCAAATCATTACCACAGACAAGTGGGTCCTGGAGGTGGTGAGTCAGGGACTGTCTCTGAATTTCAAATCCCTTCTTCTGAAAACCAGGATGTTCAGTTCACCCTACCTCGCAGAAAAGAAGCTGTTGGAGGCAGAGGTTTGAAACCTGCTGCTGCTAAGGGCAGTGGAACCTGTCCCAATTCAGCACAGAAGAAGGGGTTTCTACTCCAGGTATTTCCTCACCACAAAGAAAAATGGGGAGTGGCATCCTATTTTGGCCCTCAGGGTCCTGAACAAGCATCTAAAAAACACAAAATTCAAAATGGTAACTCTGGCATTGATCTTGCCAACACTTTAAAAAGGAGACTGGTGGGCATCACTGGACCTAAAAGATGCCTATTTCCACATCCCCATAAGGGAGTACTACAGAAAATACCTCAGTATCAGACTCCCATCCAGCCATTACCAGTTTTCAACCCTGCCTTTTGGCCTAACTTTGGCCCCAAGGGTATTCACAAAGTGCTTGGCAGTGGTGATGGCACACCTTTGAAGACAGGATGTCACAGTATTTCCATACTTGGATGACTGGCTGGTGGTAGGAAAATCACCAGACCAGGTCAGACAACATCTGCAGACCACCCAAGAGCTCCTGGAGTCCATGGGGTTTTTGATGAATCACAAAAAATCAGTCCTTCTACCTGTACAGGTGCTGCAGTTCATAGGAGTAGAGATCAACACCCTGCAGGGTAGGGCCTACCTGCATCTGGACAGGGTAAGAAGTCTTAAGCTGACTGCAAACTCATTCAGTCTGCACAAGCCAAAAACTGCAAGGCAGTTCCTATAGCTCCTGGGCCACATGGCTACTGCCACAGGCACAGTCCTAGGCTCCAGGTTCCAAATGAGAGACATCCAGTTCCACCTAAGGGTACACTGGTGCCAGAGAAGAGATCCTCTCTCAAAGCTGATTCCACTAACAAAAACTTTGTTTCAAGCACTTCAGTAGTGGAATGAGGAATCCAACCTGAGGGAAGGGGTTCCTTTCCAACGGGAGTCCCCATCAGTTGTTCTCACAACAGATGCATCTCTACTGTGGTGGGGAGCCCATTTAGGGGACCACACAACCCAGGGCACTTGGTCAAGTGCAGAGTCACTCTAGCACATAAATTTGCTGGAACTCAGAGCAGTGTTTCTGGCACTAAAAGCCTACACAACACTGGTACAAGGAAAGGTGGTACAGGTCAGAACAGACAATACCACCACATAGTACTACATAAACAAGCAGGGAGGCACCAGGTCAGGTCCTCTCTGCAAAGAGGCCATGAAAATTTGGAGCCTGGCTTACTCCTTGGGAGTTTCCCTACAGGCAATCCATCTGCCAGAAAAGGACAACGCCCTAGCAGATGCTCTGAGTCGAATCAGCCAGGCCCATCGCAAATGGACCCTGAACTGGCAAGTGGTGGAAGTAATCTTCAGGAGGTGGGGCATCCCAGAGAGAGACTTGTTTGCATCCCACCAGAACCACCATCTGCCACAATACTGTTGCAGGCCACCAGATCGGTGTACACTACCCCTGAATGCCCTAGCTTTGGACTGGTCAGGGAAGCACCTATTTGCTTTTCCTCCCTTCCCTCTGGGGTACAGGGTATTGCTCAAGCTCAGGTCCCATTCGGCATCAATGGCCTTGATAGCTCCAGACTGGCCCAGGTAGCCATGGTACTCTCTTCTGCTCTCCATGTCTGTAGCCGAGCCAATACACCTACCTCGGAGGCACAATCTGTTAACCTCCAACCAATGAAGACTCCTGTATCTGAATCTCAGGTCTCTCCCTCTCAAAGCTGGCTCTTGCAGACCTAGAATATGCAGATCTACACCTCTCAGAAGCTGTTTTAGACATCCTGAGAGGTTACAGGAAGCCTTCCACTAAGAAAACCTATGCTTCAAAATGGAAAAGGTTTTCTATCTGGTGCTCAGCCAGGGAACTGGTACCAGCACAGGCTGGGGTTCTAGCTGTTCTTGATTACCTCTCTTGTTTATGTAACCCCGCTGCAAATGGGGGTTCCCAAAAGACTTCCAGGAGCTTGCTTGAATGCTCCGAGCCTGAATGGTGTTTGGCGTTTAAGCCATTTATCTGTGAGTGTTTTTAGAGCCTCTGGTACTGTCTCTTTAAGAGCTGTCTGCTTGCAGACATAATTAGTTTGTATGGGGGGACTGTGTGTTTCTCTGCTTGAGTACCACCGAGCTGCTGCCAATTCACTCCATTTCTGCAGCCACTAGAGTGCAAAGGAACCTATCTGAAAGATGTAACTGTTTGCCAGAAATCATTTAGAGTAATAATGAAAATACAGTTTGTCTAACCTGCTTTCTTTGCAGTCAGAACTGTGTTTGCCTAGTTCCCCATTCTAGTTTTGAACTGCTGAACTGGACCAATCAGTGTGGGTTAAGGTAGCTCTAAAATGGTGCCTTGGACGAATCAGAACTTGGACTCGTAATCTGAGCCAGCCACAAGAGGATTGTATGGGCAGTGACTCTGGGAGATGTAGTTTGGACTGCGGCACCTTTTTGGACCAACAGGGGCAGTCTATTGCGAGTGACAGCCAATCCAGCCAAGAACTGGGAGGAACTCAAAGGAAGTGCCCGGTTTTGTCTGCGGGAGTTTCAGTTGAGCTCTGGCAGTGAAGAGGGAAGGAGCCCTGTGCTTTTTCGGTGTGCAGTTTAGTCGGAAACGCGTAAGGGCCCCGAGTTCGGGTCTGCAGCTTGTGTAACTGCTTGTTAGGACTGAATCGTCCTGTGAAGAGAATCAAAGGATATCTGAAGAGTAGAAACCAGGCTCACCCTGTAGAAGACTGGAGAAATTGCTGAATTGCGCTTGGTCTGTCAGGAACTGAATCTGCTGTGTGTTCTCCCGGGTTTGTGCAGTAATTGCGATAGGGATAGAGAAGCAGCCTGCCTGGTATAGTACTTTCTTTACCATATAAATGTGTGAGGAGGCTTGTGTAGCTCAAGTGAATCCTGCTGCCATTAAAGGACTTTGCCTGTTACTGTTTACCATATAAATGTGTGAGAGGCTTGTGTAGCTCAAGTGAATCCTGCTGCCATTAAAGGACTTTTGCCTGTTACTGTTTACCATATAAATGTGTGAGGAGGCTTGTGTAGCTCAAGTGAATCCTGCTGCCATTAAAGGACTTTTGCCTGTTGCAGTTTGTCATATAAATGTATGAGGAGTCTCATGGAGCTCAAGAGTAGCCTTGCTGACGCTTGAAGGACCCTATCTTGTTTGGAGGTCGTGAGTACTAATTCAGGGTCGCTCCTGTTGAATTGCCACATTGAATCCAATGGAATTACTGTACTGCTGACTTTTAACTAATTTTTCTTTTCTCTGTGTGAAAGGGCCCTACCAGCTGCCACGGGGTTTGGACTAGCCACTAGGGCTTGGGTACCCAGGGACAGTAACTGGTAGGATAGGCCTCTCTGCACAGAGCCATAGGTAGATGAGTAAAGTGATAAGCTAATTAACCTGATTTCCCCTGTCCTTGTTATATCCCCTAAATAAATCAGAGCTGCTTGTTTCAGCAAAGTTATACTGCCTGAGGTATTTGTCTATGTTAAAGTATTGTACTGTGATTGTTGCACTGTATCTTCTTATTTTACAGGGGGTCCCAGTGCCTGAACCAGTCCTGGGGGTAAGAATATACTGTGAAGGTAATTCTGATATACTGTTTGGGCCACTAGTGGGAAGAAAGGGGGGTTGCAGTGTCCCAGAGGGCTGTGACCAAGTTAGTTTAACTATTGCAAACCCTGACCTCTGGGTGGAGGCACCCACCATCGGATCCAGGCCCCTCAACCTGTTAGTGGCAAATCAGGCAGGGGTAGTAGCCCCTGGGATAGCGCCATTTAGGGGTTACATTTACATTCCCTGGAACTGTAGCCCAGCACCCTTAAGGTTCAACTGGCTGCAGCATCTGCTTACATTTCTGCTGGAAGAAATGTGACAACAGCTTCAGACCCTATCTTTAGGAGGTTCTTAAAGGGCTTGGCCCATCTGGATCCCTCTCATAGGGAACTGGTGCTAGTATGGGACCTCAATGTGTGCACAGCTAAGCTGATGAGACCTTCTTTTGAGCCCATATCCTCAGCTCATCTAAAGTATACACATGGAAAACAGTTTTCCTAGTGTCAATGACTTCTGCAAGAAGAATCAGTGAGCTTCAGGTTCTCTGCATTGAACAGGATTGCATTTCATTACACAGGGATAAGGTAGTCCTGAGGATAAACAGGAAATTTCTTCCTAAGGTGGTTTCTGATTTCCACCTACCAATCCATTACCCTACCTGACTTTTTCACTGAGCATTCCACCTCTGGCGAAAGAAGACTTCACAGTCTGGATGTCAAGACAGCTCTTAGCTACTACATGACAGCCACTAAGGACCATAGGCAGGACAGAAAACAGCTGTTCCTGACTTATGAGGATGTGGGAAAGGGTAATCCAGCATTGAAAAGGTCCATTTCTCGATGGATAGTCCAGTATATCCAGTTCTGTTACACTAAAGCTGGAAGGTAGCCTCCAACAGGATTGAGAGCTCACTCCACAAGAGGGACGGCTGCTACTTTAGCAGCTGCCAGAGAAGTTCCACTGGTTGACATCTGTAAAGCAGCAACCTGGGAAACAGTACACACCTTTACGAAGCACTACAACCTAGACATTCAGCCCAGGGGTGGTGCTAGGTTTGGCACAGCAGTCCTCCAAAGTCTGTTTCCAAAATAAGGTTCTGTGACTACCTCCGAAGGTACTGCATTGTAGTCTGCAGAAAGTTAGGAATACCTGAGTATTACTGGGGTTAGACGAAAAAATTACTTACCATGGTAATCTTGTTTTTTCCCAGTGATACTAAGGTATTCATAACTTCCTACCTTTCATCCCCTTCTAGAACCTTTAGCCCCCTCACTCCTGCATACTGTGCTCTCAGAGGTATATATATGCCACTTTCTGGCACAATTTTGGTAAACAAGGTTCATGTTGTGTTTTTTCCCCTTTTCCGGTGGCTCTGACATTTTTAGGGGGTATCTGTTGTATTTCCCCTCCAGTCGGAGAGTTTATTTAAGGGGTTATGGGTTTAACTATCACTTATCATTATTGATTGGTATTGATTATTAATACTATTCAGTATTCATAGTTCTTTGGGGCCTGCCTTTCCAGGCGTCTAGGAAATCTGAGGGGTTCTAGAACATTGGCAGTTAGTACAGGGTAGCATTTGAAAAGTTGTCACTTGCAAAGAATTCCGTCATTTGCATGTGTTCTATTCTCTCCGGGTAGTTTTGGCTAAAGGGCATACTGCAGAAAGTTGGGAATACCTGAGTATCACTGGGAAGAAACACGATTATCATGGTAAGTAATTTTTTCTTCTAACACACAAAACCACTGCCTCCCCAACATGGCATGAGTTTCTTTGGAAACAGGTCAGACTTTTTAGAATCCCCCCCCCACCCAATAACCGCAAAACTCTTAACACACACCTCCTCTTGTGAAGGAAAAACTGTGGTAAAAAATCACACCTCAAACGCTCATGTTTCTTTGGGCTGACCCAATTTGTAAGAATACTGGCAAGATGTGGAACAAATACTAAGGGAAATGGGGATGAGGTGGGGATAAATTTTATTTGTTTAAAAGTTTCACCAGGAAAGGCGTGCTGAGCAGTGAATGCTCATTTCTAGATGCATCCTGTGGGAGAGGGGACAGGGAATAACAGTAAGCTTACAAGCAGTAAAGACAAATACAGTATGAAATGTATCATAGATCCAATTAGCAACAGGATGACAAACTTGCTAACAGTCATTTCACAAACAGAAAAGTGCTAGGAGGCTTTATTAGCAACAATCAAAGGAGTAATATAGAATAAGTGCTATCCTGCTTAACGAACATCGAGGCAAATATGGTGAGGGCAGAAATTAAGCACATCTGCAGGAAAGGGAGAAAAGGTTCTTTGGGAGGGAAGTGAGGACCTGAGGGGAGGGAGTTCCATATTTTTGGGAAGCGGTGGGAGAATGCTACCTGGCCTGCTGAGGTGGACCTGGGTGGGATGACTAGGGAACAGGAGTCGATGTTTCTAAGGGAGTGAGAGGAGGGTGGCTTGAGGGAAATGGAGGAGAGATAAGGAGAGACAGAGTGAAACCAGACTTTAGCTAGAAAATTTACACAGTGGACATGGCACCTGTTCATTAGGGAGGGAAGAGAGAGAGACTGGTACAGGTCACAGTGATGGGTATGGGGAGGACAGTCAAGAGTAAAATGGCAGAAAGAGTGGAAAAACCTAATGTACTTGCCTGTTGTATATAAACCTATCTATTTTGTAATGTCTTCATATCTTGTCTATTGCCTTACGACGTGGAACCTTTGTAAATGAGCTTTTAGCTCAAAGGTGTTAATCTGAGATTCCAATAAATAAATAAAAGGAGTCCAGCCAGGTTAGGGAAGATTTGGCAGTGGCACTGTAGACTACGTCCCCTGTAGTCAAAAATAGAGAGGATCATTTTCTGGACCAGCGCACAGTGGGCCGGCAATGGTATACATCCACAGTTTCTGTATAGTGCACCCAGTTTGGGGTGCAGTTTTTTGTGGGTGGCGTCTATGTGTCCAGAAAAGGTGAGGTTCTGGTCAAGTCAGACCCTGAGGTACCTAAAGGAGGAATTGTTCTCAAGTAGAATCCCATCTAGTGTGTGGAAGGAGGGGCAGGATTTGAGCCAAGAGAGTCTCTGCCTCATACTGAAGGTCATGGAGACCATCTTCTTGGCATTCATGAATAACTGATTTGAGCGAAATCAGAGCTGGGCCTTATCAAAGTCATGCTGAAGTCTGGATGCTACATCAGTGGGGGAGGGACCAGATGTTTACAGGACAGTGTCGTCCACATACATGTGGATGGAGGTGAAAGGGCAGGCAGTGGGAAGGTCATTTAGGAAGATTGAGAATAGGAGGTGCCTAACACGGACCCTGAGGGACTCCAGTGTTAATGGGAAGGGGAGAGGATGTTGTATCACTAATCCGAACGACTGTGTTCTTCCCACTAGGAAAGAATGGAACCAGCTGGTAGCTGCATTTGAGAGCCCTGCAGCAGAGAGTTTGGCAAGCAGGAGGGGGTGGGAGACAGTGTTGGAAGCCTTGACAAGGTCAACAAAGACAGTGGAGGTGATAAGACCCTGGTTCATACCAGTAAGTATGGAGTCAGTAAGCCTAAGGAGGGAGGAGGTGGTGGAGTGGCATTTCCGGAAACCAGACTAGTAAAGAGGTGAAAAAAAGAGGAAAAGTCAAGGTAGGAGGACAGCTGAAATAGCACCAATCATTCCTGTAGCTTGGCAAGAATGGGGAGCAAAGAGACAGTCCGGTAGTTACCGGGGGAGGACGGATCACAACCTTTTGCAAGGGGGATAACAGTGGCATGTTTCCAGTCAGATGGGACAGTTGCAAGAGAGAAAAAAAGGTTTAGTAGGGAAGCAAGGGGGGTTAGCAATAGCAGGAGCAGACAGGTATAGGATTTTGGAGTCGAGACCAGAGGGGCACTTACCCTTGGAGGGGTTAAGCACAAGAAGAGCTTTGAGGGCATCAGCTGGAGATACACAACAGAAGGAGAAAGAGGGGGATGAGGGGTAGCCCGATTGAGGGGGAATCAAGTGGGAGGGTAGTAACGGAGAAGAAGGGAGGGAAGAGAGAAAGAAGGAAGCATAGGAGGTGAAGAATGTGTTGAACTATATGGCCACAGGCAGGGAGACATCACCCACTCTGAGAACTGGTGCTGGAGGCTGGGATGGAGGGGAGGACAGGGATTGAACCACCTTCCAGAATTTGGAAGGGTGGTTTATGTTTACATTAAATGTAGTTGTGAAATATTCGGCTTCTCTCTTCCAATATGTACATATTTAGCTCTTCGAGCCTCTCCCCATAGGTCCTGTCCCTCAAGCCCCAAATAATTTTGGTTGCCCTCCTCTGGACCCTCTCCAGGAGTTTAATGTCCCTCTTTAAGTGTGGCCTCTAAAACTGCACGCAGTACTTGAAGTGTGGCCTCACCAAGCAGTTATACAGAGGGAGTATCACTTCCCTCCTGCTGGAGGTGATCCCCCTAGCGATGCATCCCAGCATCCTGTTGGCCTTGGCTGCTGCCCTCCTACAAGTCTCCGAGTTGTTCATCTTGACATCCACCACCACTGCCAGGTCCCTCTCAGCCATCGAGACTTGTAGCATTCCCCCCCCCCAGGGTGTACACTTGGCCCAGGCCCGGCCTCAGGTGCAGTACTCATGCTTCCCTGCATTGAACTCAGCTTCCACTTCTAGACCATCTTCCAGAGCCTCCAGGTCCCCCTGTAGGCCACCCTCCCTCCTCCCCCATCCACCACCCCCCAGTTTTGAGTCATCCACAAAGAAACTCATCTCACTCCTGATTCCTGTCCTTATGTCAGAGACGTAGGTGTTGAACAGAGGGGCCCAAGGACTGATCCCTGTGGGACCCCACTAATGACCCTCCTTGGGGATGAGACTATCCTGCCAACTACGACCCTCTGGGTCCGGTTCTGGAGCCAATTGTCTATCCATCTTATCATCTGTTTCCCCACCCCCATTTCTCCTAGCTTATCCAACAGGCCTCATGAGGAACAGAGTCAAATGCCTTGCTGAAGTCTAGAAAGAGGATGTCCACTGGTCTACCCAGGTCCAAGGCACTCGTCACCCAGTCACAGAACTCCACAAGGTTTGTCTGACACGATTTCCCTGGGACTAATTCATGCTGTCTATCGTCCAGGCAACCTGACTTTTCCAGGTCCCCCCCCCCCGCCTCTCCTTGACAATGCCCTCCATTACCTTGCCACCACCGATGTCAGGCTGACAGGCCTGTAGTTCTCTGCCACCTCCCTTGATCCCGCTTGTGAACAGGCACCTTATGCGCCACCTTCCAGTCCTGGGGCACCCACCCTGTCCTCAGAGAGATAGTGAAAAGCTCCACCAGGGGTTTCGCCAGGACATCCGCAAGTTCCTTCAGCACTCTGGGATGTAATTTATCTGGTTCCGGTGCTTTCTCCGTTTTATGTGACCTGAGGGCTTCCCTCACTCTCTCTGCTGTGATTTCCACCTCCTCTACCTCTTCTCACTGCTTAGCCTTCCCCCCTCCTGCCAGTGATTTGTACAACTTCCACGCCTGAACTCTTGCCCATAGGCATGCCATCAGTTTGGCAGTGACCCATGGGAGTTGGGAGCCACGCACCCAGGTGCAGATACCAAGTAGCTGTAAGTGGCGTGGTGCGGCTGTTGAGCGGAAACTGTAGGGTAACACTTTGTACCTGCAAGGGTGATTTCAGCTCTGGTGAAGCTCAACGTTGCTCCTGGAATCTGCTGAGTTCTTTGGGGGCTGCGAGCTACCTTCACAGCACTCATTCCTGGGGTAAAATGAAACATAACACACTATATTTTGTGGGGGGGCACACCTCCTGGCTTGAGTGGGTTGGGGGAAGTCAGCATGACTGTGGCAGACAGTGATGGGGCAGCCAACAAAGCAATAATTAGTGGCAGCAGCCATGTCCACCAACAACAGAAGAGTGGGACATACTCAAACCTACTCTACTTAGCAGGGACTGGAGAAGTTTAAGACTAGATGGCAACAGTGGGTGATGTACTAGTTTAATAAAAATAGCCTGTTTATACCCTTCATGGGTAATTTTCTGAAGACCATGTTATCGTTTCATACATAGAAACACTGAAACATAAAAGTCGTTGGCAGAGAAGGACCTCTTGGCTCACCTAGTCTGCCCTATTTTCCCTACCTACTGTGCCATCACAGACCCTACTCGATCACCAGTCCCCCCCTTGCCTTATTTCTGAGGTCACCTTGTGTCTATCACATGCATGCTTGAATCCTGTTACTGTTTTAGCACCCACTGCCTCCGCTGGGAGGCTGTTTCAAGTGTCCACCATCCTTTCCATGAAGAAGTATTTCCTCACATCTCCTCTGAGTCCCCCCCAGCTTCATAGCATGACCCCCTGTCCTCGAGCATCTTTTCTATGTAAAATGCTACCGTCATGTACCTTATTAATACCCGTAAGTCATTTGAACATTTCTATTATGTCCCCCCTTTCCCTCCTTTCCTCTAGAAAGTACATATTTAATTCCTTGAGTCTTTCCTCGTAGGGCTTTTGATGCAGGCCCTGCACCATTTTGGCTGCCCTCTTCTGTACTGCCTCCACCCTATCTATGTCCTTCCAGAGATGGGGCCTCCAGAATTGGACACAGTACGCAAGGTGGGGGCCTTACCATCGTTCTATACAGGGGCAACACTACCTCCCTCCCTCTTTCTGCTGGTGATACCTCTTCCTATGCACCCAAGCATCCTGCTAGTTTTCCCCACTGCCTTATCACACTGCTTTGCCACCTTCAGGTCATCAGAAATTATTACTCCCAGGTCCCTTTTCTGTTCTGTGGTTGCTAATATCTCCCCGCCCTATTTGTACATTTCCCCCTGGGTTTCTGTGCCCCAAGTGCACAATTTTGCACTTTTCTGCATTGAAACTCACCTGCCAAACCCTTGACTAGTCTTCCAGTTTTTTCAGCTTGTCCCTCATTTTTTCCACCCCACCAAATGGCCATAAACTCTTTGTTCCATGTTCCAGTTTAACTGAAGTTGTACTCTTTTGGGCAAGCATTATGTAAGCATTAATGCATGACAGAGGAGGGCTCTACTAGGAAGTTAATGCCCGATTGGTGGGGTTGGGGCACTAGGCCAAAGTCAGAGTGCCTCCAACCACCAACTGAGCATTAATTCCCTAGTAGAGTCCAAGTCTGGAGTGCATTAATGCACTTGTAACAGGGCAATTACTACAGAAATTGACCTCAGTATTTTCAAAGAAAGACGAGACCTTCGTTTCTCTTACTCACAGTTTTTTGAACTGCATATCATTTGTTTTCATGCATCCAACATCCGTTGCTACATACTACTGTGCCACTAAAAAACAGAAATTGTTGAACAGTAACACAAGATAATAAACAATAGATTACACAATTGTCATGCAAACTACTTATTCTTTTATAAAACTCCTCGTAAACTGCTCATTTTCTGCAGCATGGAGCAGCAAAGCATTATGGGAATGGCAATTATGTGCCAATCACAAACTGAACTCGGCAATTTCGGACAACAACTTGAGAAAATCTCTGATTTACTGTTGTTCTGTTGTTCCTCAGACTTCAGGAATTTAACTTTGCAGATAATTTTTAAGGCATCCTTCTGCTGCGATGACCTATCCGCGACAATGCAATTGTGACCACTGGGTGGGAGATGACTAGATTGAAATACTACTCGCTTACCGCTTTTACTGTGGAACTTGTTAGTACTGCAGAATGAAGCGGGAATTAATGCCCGCTTCATTTTGCATCACGGGTTGTGTTTCAGGCCATTACAACCCTGTATTTGTCTATTGTAAAAATTGCCATGTTGGCCGGCCCGGTGGCGCTGAGGTTGAGGCACTGGGCGCCACACCTCTCGTCACACCAGCGACCCGGGTTCGGGAATGAGCCCAGGTGCTGGGGGTCGGCGGGGAGGGAGTAGGATCGAGCGTCCGTAGGACAGCTCTCCTTTCCCTGGGGGTGGGGGGATCCAGGGGCATCCCGGCGCAGGAGTGACCCCCGGTGGAGCCCGGGGGTACTTCCGCTGCTGGGAGCACAAGGTCAGCTGGAGGCAGATGCCTGGCCAGAACGTGGGTGGACGCGCGCACGCTCATGGCCATTGGCGTTAGTGCACGCCTGCCGGCTTCGGGGGAGAAAAGTGAAAAGGAGGGCACTGGTTGCGGCAGCATGATGGCCGTCTCCGCATGGACTCTCCCGGTACCTGGGTGCGCGGCAATACTGGATCCGGTATGGGTGGGTTGAGCTCCGGAGGGAGTGCTCCCCACCCCCCCGCTGAGGGGGGTTAAGCCGTGGGGGTAAGCCGTGTGGCCTAATTAGGTGGCCGGGGGGTAGTCCATTGGGACGGCGGCCGGACAGACCTGCTGGGATGCCAGGACGTGGCAGGTAAGCAGATCAGTGGCCCTGGGGGGATAAAATAGAAGCAAAAAAAAAAAAATTCCCATGTTACAATGTTAAATGATATTTCACGATATATCTAAAGAGATTATTTCTGGTGGCCCACAGTGGTACTGCAGGAAGGCAGGGAATTTCTCTAGTGATAACACAGAAATTTCAGGAAACATCTGGCCATGTCTTTGGCTGCAACTGTAGTGGGCTCGTAGAGGCTGACACAGGCGGTGGTTTACACAGATGGGTTTAGAGGCCTAAGGCCCATTCCAGTTCCGTATTTTCTCTTCTCTTCAGCAAGAGGATTCCCCAAGTGGACAGAGGCACCCGAGAGCTTTATCTGGCCCCTATATGAGTATGTTTCAACAAATGCAGTCAGTATAATTTGCTTCACCCTGAGTTTATAATTTAATGCGGTACAACTAGTGTGCATGTTATTCTGCACACATGGCGGGATGGCGGGGGTGGGGGGACCGCAGCAGAGAGCCCTCCAAGAAATTATTTAGGGTAGAAGAAACTGTACCAACAGCCTCAGTAATTGCACCCTGGGGCACGGGGAAACCACTTTACCCAAAACCCATTCCTATATGATAAACAAATAATGTAATGCTAATTACTCTTCTCACCTGCCTTGTTTCCCACTGGTGGCACAGGTAGCGCAAGCGGAAGGCAATCCCCCCCCGCCTATCAGAATGCTAGTGTACTACAATTCCTGTCTTATGTGCCTTGATACAGCACTTTTGCACCTCTTTAGGTGGACCATACTGTACTGCAACTGCACATTACTGCACTTTGTACTAAGTCATGTCGTAAGTCTGTAGCATTTGTTAATGTAACATGCCTACACTTTAATTTGTGCCAAAAATTGTAACAGTGTGTGCTCACCGCTCCTCCTGGTCCCCTTCCCCTTGGTGACACCTGAGGACAAGCCTTGGCTAAGTGGGCCTTTCCCAGTTACCAATTTTCAAATAAATTAACAAAAAAGCTTTCTAAGGCTCAAAATCCCACCTCTGCAAAATTACAAAGGAACTGCAAAAGTTATTATGTCATGTGTATATTTTACTGATACGTCATAACCTTTACCCCATGAGGCCGTAATATATAAACTTAATAAACTGATGATAAACCCCTTGATTACTAAATGGATTAAGAACTGGCTGGATAAACTATGTGGCATAAAATCTATATGAGGCCCAGTTTTGAGTGGTATACCACAGAGCTCAGTGCTTAGTCTGAGTTTGTTTAACATCTTCATAATGGATAAGAAGCTGGTCTCTTGCACGACAAACTGGCATGACACGAAGCGCACTGTAAGTCTGTGATAAACTCCAGTTAGCTCTCAACAAAATAGCAGACTGGATAAGCATATGGGGATTGGAACTAAATATAAATAAGTGTAAGCTCATGCATCTCAGGAGAAACAACATAAGGTTCAGTTATAACATAAAGGGTTTTCAGCTCATTGAATCAAATGAGGAAAAGGACCTGGGAACATTAATTTCAAATGACTTCAAAACATCAAAGTGTTGCAATGGAACAGCATTAAAAGCAAACAGGATATTAGGGCATGTAAAAAGACATTTTACATCAAGACATAAAATCTGTAATATTTCCATTATATAGAAATTTGGTCTGGCCACATCTGGAGTACTGTTCTCCTGTACAGAACACTATGCTAAACAACAGCAAATAAATCGTAGGAAGAATTCAAAAAAGGTTAACCACGTTCGAGATTTAACTTCCAGTGCACCCCTAAATAGGTTAGGACTCCTGACTCTAGAAGTTGGAGAAGGACAGGTGATCTCCTCCTCTTCCTGTATGATATAATGCATGGCCATACACTTATGGACAGTTTGGGAATTGAGATGAGACAGACTATACGATGCACAGGAATACATAATATGCAGGTTAGGCTGAAGGGAAAATTTAATACAACAGCAATGACACATTTTTCACAGACAGAATATTGTTTATATGGAACAATTTACCACAAAATCTTATTGACAGTGCAAAAAAAGTCATTTTTAACAACAGATTTGATAAATTGATTCTAGAGGAAGGGAAGCTAGAATGTTATTGTACTGTTTAGTATAGGCAGGCTTGATGGACCATATGGTCTTCTTGTGCCTAAATCTAGAGTATAAACCCGAGTGCATATGTACCTGTTTATCTATGTTTTGAAAACTTGAATAGCTGGCCTGTCAGCACAGTGGCAACGGTTCTGCTCGTGGCGCCAGAGACCTAGGTTTGGGAGCGAGCCTGGGTCATTGAGGGCCAGCCTGGGGAAGGGCAGGATTGAGCATCCCAGAGGGTGCTCTCCTCCTCCTCCTCCAGGAAGGGAGAACAGCTGCCCTCTGCTGCACTAGTGCCACATGCATGACCACGGGTAGTGGGCAGGCAGGAGCCGCTAAGGGCAGGAAATGTTCCCTGATGGAGATGGACACACTCTTGTGTACTTACATCAGGCTATCTCTCACTATGGAGCGTTTGGGGGAACTGGGGAGAAAAAAGAAGGATAACCATTCAGCTGCATGTAGTATGAAGCTGACCGCCCCTCACGGATCCCACAGAGCCTACACTGACCTGCCCGAACTGAGTGTGCACAGAGGGGGCTTGGGGTACCTCTGATGGCCTCACCACAGAGGGCAAGCTGTGGAGGAACAAGGCAGGCCAATATTAAGACCCAGAAAGAGTGGGTGATGGAGGATGAGGAGGGGGAGTCGGCAGAAGGAGGCCAGCTAGGTCGCAAAGGGGAGAAAGTAAATTAAGCAAAAAAAAAAAATTCAGTCACAAGAGTGCGGTGTGCATATTTATGGAACACATACAAACAAAGGAGAGAAAGAGGTGCCTCATCTGGGACTTGAACCCAGGCCACCCGGAATACCATTCCGATTGCGCTAACAGCCACAGCAGCAAGATAACTGGAAACTGGGCTGTCCCAAAGCATATTACTCTTTCTCCAATGTACAACCTGGTGCTGCACAGATAATTACATTTTCCATCACAAGAGTATGGTGTGCATATTTATGGAACACATACAGAGGGGAAAAAAAGTAAGTGCCTCAGTTGGGATTTGAACCCAGGCTGCCCGGAATATCATTCCAGTTGCGCTACCAGCTGTGCCACCAAGGCAACTGGAACCTGGGATGTCTCAGAGCACATTACTCTTTCACCATGCACAGCCTGATGCTGCACAGATAATTACATTTTCAATCACAAGAGTGCGGTGTGCATATTTATGGAACACCTACAAACATCCTTGCATGTCACAGAATCTCTATCTAGGGAACAACATATAGACATACTTACAGACTATATAAGTCCATGCCATGCTGTTTATGGCTCATCTGTACATTTCATTTTGATATAACAGTCTTATCAATTTAAGTTTCTCATACCATGTGCAATAACAGACTGAAGAATGGTATCCTTCTGCAACCATCAGATGTAGAACTTTTTGTGCTTCTATTGATCTCTCAGTTGTCTTTTGAATTTGTTAAATTTTTAAAGTAGAATTAAAAATAAGTTTAAAAAGGCTAATTTTATCTCACTTAGGGCCCCATATTCTTTTTTTATACTTCTTTATTGATTTCATTACACGTAAACAGTCTACTTGGTTTACATATGATAGAACAACTACTCTACTTAATTAATCATAATGGGTGTAATCAACATAGACATGACATTAAGTCCATTGCACTACTTCTTCCCACTTTAGCCTCCTTCTCTAGTAATTCCAGTCTAGGCTAAACGGTTATTTATAGTCCTTTTGCTGAACAAGTATAAGAAGTCTCATGCCGTGGTATATTGATGTCCACAACTCAATTACATTGATAAAAAGAAATTAAAAAACAGTAAAAAGATCTAAATCAAACTTCAAGGTCTTTATTTTTAAAGAAACTTCATTTTTACAATCAATCATAATTAGCGAGTGTGTCAACCAAATGTATGCTAGTCTATGTTTACCCCCTTCAGGTGTTCCCTCGGAGGTGGGAGAACGTTCTCCATTCTCCCCCTCCCACGGCAGGCACCCAGCATCGCCTGTCCTTTGGGGGGGGATTCTCATCAAGGTTTTACACGGAGAAAAGGAAGTTCCATCCCATCCCATTCTCTAAATGTATTTAATTATCTTGACCCCTCCAGATCACCCATCTTGTCCATCAGTTCTGGAGAGCCGAGGTTCTCTGCTGGAGTTTAAAGGTAATTTCCTCAAGTTGTTGTATCTGAGTGACCACCTCCAGCCATTCCAGGTTTATCAGTGGGTTGGCCTGGAGCCAGTTTCTAGTTATTGTTTTCAGTGCAGCCACCGTCAGTACCTGCCAAGGGTAGGCAGCTTCCCATCCCCTGACCTCCCCATGAATCTCTCCCAACACAAGAACCTCCGGTCCCAGCTAACCCTGTACCTGAAATATCTGTTTTAAGGAGTTGATAATATGTGTCCAAAATCACTGAAGGCTTGGGCAGGCCCAAAAGAGGTGGGTGTGTGTGGCTCTAGGCTCCCCACACTGTCTCCAGCAATGTGAGGATGTGCCCGGCTGCTGCCTGGAGACCATCACAGGTACCCTAAAGTATCTGGTCCTCAATTTTCAAAGAAACTCCTGCCACAAGGGTGAGGAGGTCACCCTCCAAGTATTCCTCCAGCCCTTTTCCCACTGTCTCTCTGTAATAACTGAATTCATTTCCTGTTCTCATTCTTGTCTAATATACTCAGTGTTGGAATTAAGCTGCTGTGTATATCTCTTGTAAAGGAGGGTTACTGCACCTGAGGCATTCTCAGATTTCCAGAGTTGTTCAAAAATCTCCTCCCTGGTTCCCAGGCCCCCAGGTAACTGCAATTTTGGAAATCTCTTTTTTTTTTTTTTTTTTGCCCTGTGCCTCATGACCTACCACTCCTTCAGGCTGCCTAGGTCCCAGTCGCTCCGCCCGTCCCATCCTGAGCCCTCCAACCTCATACTGCGGCCGACATTAGGATAAACCGGATGTAACCCTTCGATGGGCGGGTCCTCCTCCTCCGAGGGGAAGGCTCCCTCCTTGCCCTGTAAAGCTCAGAACACTCTGCCTAGTAGGGGAACAAAGTCTGGGCGGAGTTTCTTGCAAAATTCCCCTGGTAGCCCATCATACCAGGGCATTTGAAGGACTTTAACCCTCTAATGGTAGTATCAGTTTCCCCATCCCTTAAAGATCAGTTTAGGTGATCGGCCTGCTCTTTTGAAAGTGAAGGGAGACGTAGATCACAGAGAAAGTCCTTGATATGGTCTCTAGCGGGTTGTGGTCCCTGCTTGTATAAGATGGTGTAATATTCCCGGAAGGCCTCAGCAATCCCTACTACCCCCTTCTATGTCTTATGTGAAGTGGGGTGCTGTACAGCCTAAATGGTTGCCCTGCTTTGTTGTGCTCGTAAACTCCCATCCAGAAGCCACAGAGATCTTGGGCCACCCTCATAGTACTTCTGTTTTAAGAACAGAAGTTTTTGTTCTACTGCATAGTTCAACATGGTAGAGAGTTTGGCTTCTAGTTGTTTTAGGGACCTTGTTCTCTCCTTATCTATCTTAAGTTTTTGCAGTGCCTCTTGTTGTTGTATTTGGACCATTAGTTCTGACTTCTTCACCTCCCTCTCTCTTTTCCTCCTGACAGAACATTCTATGAACTTCCCTCTGATGACCGCCTTAGTGGTGTCCCACAAGATGGCCGGGGAAATCCCAGGAAGGTCATTGTCCTTCACAGTATATTCGACAGGTCTGTCGTATTGAATCTATCCCTTCTTTATCTTGCAGCAAAGAAAGGTTTAGCCGCCAAAAAGTATTTGTCTTAATCTCCCTCAGCCTCATGGTCAAAAATTTCAGGGCATGATTGGATAAAGCAAAGTCCCCAATTGACACTTCTTGTATTTGACCCACCAGCTCTTTGGGGACCAAAAAATAATCCAATCTGGTATAGGTTTGGTGCACCGCTGAAAAAAATGTATAGTCTCTCTTTTTACCCTCTAGGTGGCGCCAAATGTCTACATATCCTAGTTCCCCCAGCATTCTCTTGACTCTTTTGGCCGTATAGTGTTCCCTACGATGGGTCTGTGCTGTGAAGTCCAAAGTAGAGTTTAGGGTCAGCTTTAGGTCACCTCCCCATACCACATCCTCTTGTGCCCATTCTTGTAAGGTTGTTAAGAATTTTAAGTATAAGGCTGAGTGCGACCCGGGAGGGAAATATACAGATGCCAGGGTCAAAGGCCTACCCTGCAAAGTCCCTTTCATCAGGACATACCTACCCTCCCGGTCAGCCAGCACATCTGTTTTTCCGAATGGGACAGGTCTGGGGACAAGGATTGCAACTCCTCTTCAGTGGCCATTTTTATAAGAAGCTGTAGCAGTACTGCCAAAGCCCATATAACCTAACTTAGTATGTTCCTGGGGGGACAAATGGGTCTCCTGAAGAAATATAAAGTTCACCGCAACCTTTCTTAGGTAACCTAGAATTTTACTACGTTTAACTGGGCTAGGTAGCCCGTGGACATTATATGAGCAAAACGTTGTGTATCTAGCCATCTGTATGGAGTCATTCTGTTTCCTTTCCCCTGATTAACCATACCAAAGGTTCTGGTGCCCCCATGTGGGAAACACCCACCAGCATACAACATACTCATCAGATTTTGACCTTGTGAACACATAAAACCTTCGGCCAACAGGGCAGTAATTTTAACTATATATTGGAAATCTGTTGTTTGCTTCCAAGGTAGGAAACCTGAAATGTCAGGTTTCTGTTCTCCATCCCCCACCCTTTCGGGTGGGGAGGTGAGAAGAAGAGGTATTAGAATGCCTTGTAGGTATTGCTCATGACCTCCAATTAGATCAGTAAATAGCGTCACGGCAACCCCCATCTCAGGCAAAACAGCAGTATCAAGTTGTTTCCCTCTCCTCCCCCCGAGAATTATTCCATTTCACTTATGATGAACTGCAGAGAAGTATAACTGAAACAAAATGTGTCAACACATGTACAGCCTGCTTAAGTAGAACAATATAGTATCCCCTTCATCCCACAGCCCGTTTCGTCCCCTCAGCCCCCCATGTACAGCCTCCTCACCCAGTAGCTCTTTATCATCTACCTTTCCAACATGTTCAGTATCTCCCTCCCTTCCCATGCAACAAGTGTCCAAACTCCAAGCAGGGACTCTTTGCTCTTCTTACTTTGCCAGTCTGTATTCTACATAGGATCAGTCTATCTAGACAATTTGTGCGGCTCCAGTCCTAGCTTAGTAGTTAATAACAGGGCCCCCCCTTCCCTCAACCATGATCCGTGTGACTGCCGGGGTAGGCCCGTAATGTTATTGTTTCCCAAAGGTAGGGGAGAGGAACCCCGCTCTCTCCGTGGAGTCGGGTAGCTTCATAGCCGAAATAGTGTCATGGTGTCATCGGGTCCCAACAAGAAAAGAAAGCAAATAACAGAGACCCCAACTAGCCAGGGTGGTGCGGTTCAGGTGCTCTGACAAATAGGCATTCAGGAGGTTTCAGTTAAGTAATGACGCGGTATGAAATTGAGCCCAACAGTATTCCCCCAGTATGAAGAGCTCTCTTCGGTAGAAAACAAGGGAAGGGGGGGAGCACAAACAAACCAGAGTGTCAGAAGGCACTTCAGTGAGGCCCAGTAGAAGTGGCATCAACCTCTTCTATGCGGAAGGTGGGGTGGGGGCTGAGGCAATGCACCACAAATGGAGCGCAATAGAAAAAACACACAGTTACCTCTAGGGTAATTTCTCAGTCCAACGCCGTTGGGGATTCATGCTGTGGACCCCGTTCTTTCTTCTTTTGCAGGGCGGCTACTTACTCGAGAAATATACGTGCCTACTCCAGTGCAGAGCTGGTTTTCTTCTGACCTGCAACTAGGTGCCAGTCCGTGTTCACCGTCTGCTTCCGCTTCAAGTGTTTGGGCTCAAGTTGTGGAGGGGGGTGATACCTTTTTTCCCCCAAATGCTGTTACCACTTCATCGGGCGATTTGTAGGTTTTCACTCCCTCCTTCCAGAGAATCCTGAGCCTCACAGGATAGGGAGTCTAGAAACGGATCTGGTGTGCTCGGAGAATTTTGAAGAAAGGGACCCACCGTTGTCTGGCCTGTTGTATCGGGGTAGTCCTGGTCCAATGACAGCCGGGAATCAAGGTATTTTAACTCTTTATTTCTGCCATGCTCGTTTAAGGATGTCCTCCTTGACTCTGTAGCTGGAAAATTTCATGATTATGGACCTGGGTCTGGCAGTGGGATCTGAGGGTTTAGGCACCAGGGATCTGTGGGCTCACTCAGTACGGATTTGGTAGCCCTCTGGTAATTAATGTCCCTCGGGAGGTTCTCAATAAAGGAAGCCATGGGTTGAATCTCAGCACCCTCTGCCAAGCCGTAGAGGCGGAGGTTATCCCTCCTGGATCTGCTCTCTAAGTCGGTGCACTTTGTCTGTACAGCCAGGGTATGCTGGTAGAGTAAGCCCACTGCCGTGCCCAGGAGCTCTCCGGTGCTTTCAGTATGGGCTATTCTCTGCTCCGGCTGCTCGATTTGTTGTTCCATTCTGTTGCGTTTCTGTGACAGGTTTTGGAATTCCCTCTTATTGTCGGTATGTGAGTCTTGGATCTCCCTCAGGAGAGTTTTGAAACGAGATCTGGGCAAAATCTTCAACTCACCCTCCGTATCATAGTCGGAGCCAAGTGGGCTGTGAGGAGATGCGCCCCGGCTGTGAGCATGTGGCTTATCTTTAGATTTGGTGCCATTGGGCTTTTTATTTGCTGCCTTCTGTCGAAATTTGTCTCCTCTGTTGTTCCTAGTACCTCCCAGTGGCATTCCGATTGAAATTTTTGCAAAGTTTAAGGTTTTTGGAGGTTTTAAGTTTTACTCGGGGAGAGAGCTCAACTCCTAGGCCGCTGCAGGTGCTGTGACATCACCGGAAGTCCCAGAGCCTCATATTCAAAGGTTAGCACAGGCGCTAACCTGGGTTTGCACTAGTGCTCCAGGTGGGGCCAAATTCAGAGGCTCCTGGAGCATTCCCCAAATGCGGTAGCGCCAAGGCACTAATTATTCCTCTGTGCTTCTTCAAATGTAGGGATCCCCTCATACACATTGGCTCACTGAAGCATTTAAAGACTTACAGTGGCGGTAAACAGCCCTCGGAGTGGCACTGTTTACCACTGCCAAAAACCACATCTTAACTGAGCGCTAAACCTGTGTCCCCACCCCCCAAAGGAAGAATAGCCGTACTTGCTCAGCTGCCCTCCGATCAACTGGTTTGCAAGATTGAATAAGCCCAGGTGGTCTAGTGGTTTCCCCCAACCCCGATCACCCAGTTTACAAGATTCAGTATGCACTGGTGGTCTAGCGGTTCGCCCAATCCCCGATTACCCGGTTCACAAGATTCAGTATGCCCTAGTGGTTTAGTGGTTCCCCCCACCCCAGATTACCCAGTTTACAAGATTCAGTATGCCCTGGTGGTTTAATGGTTCCTACACCTCCACGACCAACCCCCCACCCGCTGAGGACCCTTATCCCACCCCCCCACCTCGAGTACTGGTCTCCGTGAAATCAGTGGCTGGCACGGCCCTCCTCTCACCTCTTCAACCGGTCACCATCTGACAGTCATGGAACGTGATCACATACATCTTTATGTCCTTCGCCTAATAGAGAAAACCAACCTAATTTGTGCCTGAAAAAAAAAAATCCACGTTTTCCCAGCCTGCTTTTCAACTGTAATACATTTTGCATTGCGCAATTTATACAACAGGTGTAGAGAGAAATACCATAGAATAAAACTGATATTTTTGGAACCACTTTGCAAGATATTATGATTTCTTGCACATTGGGTATGTCACAAATGATATTTTGCACAAGTTGAGTACATGTGGATTGTTGGGGGATACTTGCATGCCCAAGGGTGTAGTAAGACCCGACACTGCAGGTTGAGGACCCTACAGTCTCTGAAAGTGTGAGTATCCCCCAACATCCCATACCCTAGAGGGTCTTATTGCACTTAGAAAATGGTCCCCAACATTGATTTTTGCAGTAACATATTTTTTTTAAAAAGTACTTTCAAACATTTAAAAAGTTTTATGGGTATAAAGTCCTTATGAAGTTACAGTATGTGCTCTTTTTTAGAGGACTCTGTTGTGTGATAAACATATGACTTTGGAATGCTGTCAGCCAATCAGGATTCATGATTTCCCTAACCCATTTTCTAAAATGGATTACTGCACCAATCAGAGAGCAGCTTTCATGATGGTGCCACGATAACCACTGGCGGCACCAAAGTCAGTAGTTGAAATCAAAGAGAAACAGTCAAATCTTCATACAAACAGAAGACCAAAAATCTATAACTGGTAAACAGATGTTGTGTAAATTAAACATGCAGTAAGTTGACTCAAATTATGCAATGTATTAATAATTGTGAGGGGGCATGGCTTTCATAACACACTTGTGGCTCCGCCACTCCTGAGTTATGGTCCTGCTCCTTTACGTGTGAAAATAAAGTGCATATTTTGAGTCAGCCTACTGCGTATCCGTGATGTATTTTATACCCAAACTGACCCTTGCTCCATGAAGATTTACTGATGTTCCTCATAATGTTAGGGCTATTTCTAGAAAAACTAATAAAAAAGTAAACTAATGTGATAAAAACAATCCTTAACACTAAACATATGTTGCCCACCATTCAGAAACTTATTATTCTTTAAACTAAAAATGTTCTATGTGAGTGGTATGTTCCCCAGTACATGAAATTCTAGGAAAATTCTCAGAATGGTGACCATGTGTTCATGCAGCAGAGAGCTCTGTGGCAGTCTCTACTTGATTTCCCATCATGCACTCTTCCCTCTGACACTCTCTTACTCTGCAAATCACAGTGTGAAGCACGCTACTACTCAGACCATCAGTGCATTCTACGAATTCCACTCTGGAAAATTACTACCAGTTTACTGCGTCAGTCCTAAATCACACTGTAGCCCTTGCTCTCCAACAGAAAGCCCAAGCTTGACGTCTTATAAAACAGAGCACTGTAGTGCAAGAGGCCCCATGCCCTGCATATGTAAACTCACATCTACAGGCATGTCTGCACATTTCTTTCTACCACAATACAGAAAACTGCCGATGTTTATGATAATCAGGACAGAATCAACATGAGTAGGGTATACACATACCACAGCTGGTATATGTAAGTAATAATCCATGAGAGGGTGTGCATTATAGGATTTTAATGCATGTCCCAGGGGTGTAGTAATGTACAAGGCCGAAGGCCAAGTGCCCTTATGCCCCTGGGAAGTACCTTAAAATCCTATGATGCGCACCCTGTAGGGGTTTACTGCACTTATAAAATGGCTCTAAGTAGGTTTTTCATGGGAGGAAAATGAGATTTAACACTAGACTGTGCATTTATAGAGATTTAGTGCATGGTCAGGTGACATCTCTTGGCCAATGAAATTATTAGATTTTTTTCTTGCCATTTTATAAGCAGCTTTTTTCCCCATTTACATTTCTTCTCCTTAAGCCCCATGGCTAGCCCTCAGGCTGTCACCAGCAACCAAACAATCCCATCAGTCACTACCTCACTACTGGCAATGTCTCCAAAATGCTTGCCCTCCATGGCAGGGAGGGGGATCTGAGGCAGGGTCATCCTCTCCCCAGCCTGAACAGGATCCAATATTAGGCAATGTGCTGCATCGTTGAGGCCTGAGTGTGCTGTTAGCCATTATCCAAATGGGGACTGGGATTTTATCCCCCGTTTTCTCCAATAATCCTCCCCCCTCTGCAGGCATGGGCACAGCCATTATTGGCCGTGTGCTTGCATAACGTGCCCCTGCAAGAGGAGTAGGAGGAGGAGGAGCAATCTCCCTGACCCGATTGCAGGGTCGCTGTGGTGCTGAAACACCGCTGCTATCCCTCCCCAGTTGAGACATACTGCAGCATGGCAGCTGCCCCACCTCGGCTTGCCTCCCGATATGGCTTCCCAAGTTCCCATCTGATCCTGGATCGCTGGCACAGCAGCATAATGCACTGTCGCTGAGTGACTGGGGTGGCTATATTCAGCTTGTTTAACAAGGTCAGACGTCCCTTTCTTGGAGTCGTAGCTGATTCTTGCTGCTTCTGGTGCTACTGGGTATATATATATATATATCATATCTTCCAAGTCCCCGGTTTGTAGGCAGTTTTGGGAATTGGCACATTTTTTTATATTTCCCCCAAAAAAGCTCCCTCAGTGCCTTGCAGCTGTCTGGCATTTTAGGCATTCCAGACGCCCTTCACCTAACCCATGGTGGACCGGGTTTACATATTATCTACTGCATTTAGCCTTCTGCATTGCTTAAGGATATCTTCCTGTCCACGACCCCGAATACTGTAGAGAGAATGGTTAATTATTTATGAATACTTTTACAGATCAGTTGTATTTTAGGCTGTGACGGAATGATTTATTGATTGATTTACTGTTTTTGTTATCGGATCCTTTTTTAAATGTGTATTTTATTAATTTGAAGTACTTCATTATAATAAAGCAACTCAGTGGAGTCAACATACAGAGATTAAGCAGGTATGAGGAAAGACAGAGGACAGGCTAGAGATGGCGCAGCGTAGGGTAACCAAAATGATTCCGGGCCAACAGGGTGGATCCTATGAGGACCAGCTCAGAGCACTGAACATGTGCTCACTGGAGGCCAGCAGGGAGAGGAGGGACATGACAGAGACCTTCAAGTCCCTGAAAGGAATAATGAAGGGAAACTGTGAGGAACTATTTAACAAGAATGGCGGTCTGAAAAGAGGAGACATAAGTGGAAGCTGGTGTGTGTGTGTGTGGAGAATTCAAGAAGGATGTGAGAAAGTTTTACTTTACACAGACAGTGGTTAAGCCAGGTCACAGGCTGGTGGGCACAAAATACATTAATGAGTTTAAGCATGGCTGGGGCAGAGCAAGGAACCTAACAGTTACTGAAAGGCATAACAATAAGGTAGGGAGCAGTGGGGGGACCTGTCTAGACCATAGGTCACAGAGTCCAGTAGGGTAAAACTAGGCAAACTGGATGGACCAATGGTGTCTTCCTGCTGACACTGTCTATGTTTTTAAATCTGTTTACATCAGTATATGAAAGTCCAACTTGACAATGACAATGATATAGCAAATTAGCAATTCTCATACATATTTCTGTTACTCACCAACGTCCATATATAGCTGGCAATGCTGATGCTTGGGAGAATTAAGTACTGGTTAACGAGAAGGCATAAAACAACTACCACACTTGATGTCACCACCTCTAACAAGACACTGAGAGCACAACGTAATAAAGGTGTTGAAATTAAGGGGAGACACCCACACTCCAGAGAACAGGAATACCATTTTCCAATATAACACAAGTCCAACAACCATGCTTTCAATCCGAGGCGGTATTAGTCATAAGTGAACCAAGCAGCTACTTGGGGCACCAGCACCAAAGGGATAAACTGAAGTAGCATGTACTGTATATGCAAGAATCAGCTTGAGATGCAGAAAGGGTTAATATAAAAACCAACTCTGCTGCTGTCACCATTGTTTTCATAGAACTGTCATCACTTTCTGGATGTGGGGTTGGGGCAGAAAGGTGGAGAAGGGGTGGTAGGAGCGGTGAATAGGGCACCACAAGTATTTCTGGTTTGGGGCGTCTTTAGGTCTAGAACTGGTCCTGCTTTCCATTTGGTTTTCAACTAGCTATGGCATATGCCACCCAGTTCATGTGGTTAGTTATACTGGATATAAAAGTCCCAGAATAATGCTGTCCACGTGCTGGTTTAATGAGAGTGCAATACAAAAGTCAATGTCTGTGACGTGGCAGTCATAAACAGTATGCATATGACAGTGGTGGGAAAATGCATTCTCGGAGATTGCGATAATCTCCAATGCTTCATGAAAACAAAAAGACACCAATGTAAGCCATGTTTTGTTTCTACTGATGATGTCAAGACCTTATATACAATATGTTGACATTAATGTAAAGAAAGCCTGGCCCACTAGCTCATGTTTTCAGTATAGCGACAGTGCACCACTCCCAAGTTCGACAGCTGTTGGCGCACCCCATCAAACTGTTTGCATCAAATCCTGGTGGTGTAGCTGAGGTCCGGTGAAAAGCTGTATGGTATTCTCTTCAAGCTGGCTACTAAGCTCTGACTGTTTGTAGAATCTGCTAGTCTCTTGTGGCCACCCTATCTATTACAGTAGTGATCTTATGATGATAGTTGGCATACATAGATACATAGATACTGATAGCAGATAAGGACCTCCAGGCCCACCCAGTCTGCCCAGGTTTACTACCTATTTGTTAACCAAGGACCCTAGGTGTCCCTGGTAAATCCAAGCCTTCCCCAGTTTTATTATTCCCTTGTGCCTATCCCATGCTGCCTTGAATCCCATTACAGTCCTGGCCCCAGCCACCTCTTCAGGTAGTGCTTTCCAACCATCCACCACCCCTTCTGTGAAATAGTGTTTCCTAACGTTTTCCTTGAATCTACCCCCTTCCAGCTTCATGTTATGGCCCTTCGTATTTGAGTGCATTTTCTTCTGGAAAATACTGCTATCTGACACCCTGTTTATACCCTTTTGGTATCTGAATGTCTATCATGCCACCCTTCCCTTCTTCTTTCCAGAGTGTACATGTTAAGGTTTTTTAGCCTCTCCTCATATGTTAAAGCTGACCTCTAAAATAAACACCGTAGCCTGCTCCCATCCCACATACCTTTCTATAGTGCCGCAGGAGTCCATGGCTGCTACGATCATTATTATCGGAATAAAATGTACATTTAAAAACACCACCAAAACTTTTCGGCAAACAAAGAACTGCCCGGTGGGTCCCTATCACGTAGGAGCTAGTTTTTATGGGTATTCCACCCAGTTAGTGACACAGCAAACACTACTGCTGTGAATGGACAGCAGTGGCTGCAGCTTAATATTCTTTATTTTATTGCTTGTATGGGGGGGTCTTTTTTTTTTTTTGTATCCTTTATTTATTCTCCCCATGGCCGGGCATCTTTCTGGGGTGTTCTCTCGACTGGACTTCTACTCCCTGCCTGAACCCAATTCTCAGAGATAGACTCCCCCGACTGCCCAGACAGACCTAGCTTCCCGGATCAACCCCCGGGATGGGTCCGTTCTCCCCTAACGGCCTATCTGTAATTAGAGAAGCCTTACCTGCCAGCCAGTCAGCCTGGAGTCCTCCCGAGTAGGTGGGCTGGCGATGGGATGTGAGACCTGCCCCCGGAGCCCCCATCATCTCCACAGTCCATGGCGGGTGTTTTCTCGTGCAGTTCCCCCAGGAGTGTGGCGTGCAATGACGTCTGCGCATGGTTGCCCTGCTGATATCTGCCACACTCCTCCCCTTATGTCAGCTGGTGCTCCTGTGCTACCCCGATCTCCATCGGGGGTCGCTAGAGCACTGAGCGACCCCGGAACCCTCCCCAGGGAGAGGAGAGCTGTCCTCCAGACACTCCATCCTCTCCCTCCCCTGCCGATCCCTGGCTACCCAAGTTTGTTCCTGAACCCGGGTCGCTGGCGTGGCGCGAGGTGTGGTGTCCAGCGCCTCAACCCTCAGCACCACAGGGCCGGCTTCTGTGGGGGGTTCTGATGTCTAAAATCATACATACAGCAAGGACCTGTCCAGGTGTTGCTGTATGTATGATTTTAGGCATCACAGCAGCCATGGACTTCCGCAGCACTACAGAAAGGTATGTGGAATGGGAGTGGGCTATGGCGTTTATTTTACAGGTCACCTTTAAGTGGCTCAGGCCTCCCACCATTTTCACTGCCCTCCACTGGACCCTCTCCATCCTATATATGTCCTTTCTGAGGTATGGTCACCAGAACTGAACCCCGTACTCCAAGTGTGGCCTCACCACTTCCCTCTTTCTGCTCGTGAAACCTTTGCCTATGCATCCCCACATTCTGTTGGCCCTCGCTACTGCCCCCTCACATTGTTTAGCCATCTTGAGATCATTTGATATGATTATGCCATGGTCCTTCTCCTGAACTCTCACCTCCAGAACCTGACCTCCCATCCTGTACTCTGCTCCCTGATTTCTGCTCCCCAAGTACATAATGTTGCATTTCTTTGTGTTGATGCTCGACTGCCACTCTCTAGACCACTCCTCCAGTTTGTGCAAATCTCTACTCATTTGTCCCCCCCCCAAAGTGTCCACCTAGTTGCAGATCTTTGTGTCGTCTGCAAATATACATACCTTTCCCTCAAGCCCTTCCACAGCGTCCCCTATAAAAACACTGAACAGGATCAGCCCCAGTACCAACCCCTGCAGCACCCCACTGCTCACCCCTCCCCCCAATGGGACCCCATTTACTACCACCCTTTACCTTCTACCCTTTAACCAGTTTTTCACCCATCTCTCCACCTCTGGACCCACCCCCACGGTTCTTAGTTTGTGCAGTAGCCTTCTGTGCGGCACAGTGTCCAATGCCTTGCTGAAGTCTAGATAAGCCTCATCCACTGCCCCTTCCTGATTGGTCACCCAATCAAAGAACTCAGTTAAGTTTGTTTGATATGACCTCCCTCCCATGAATCCATGCTGTCGATGATCCTGCAGTTCCTTTGATTCAAAATAACCAACATTTTTTACCTTCAGCAATTTCTTCATTATCCTCCCTACTGCTGATATCAGGCTGATCGGCCTGTGGTTGCTGACTTCCTCCTTGCTTCTGCCCTTGTGGAGAGGGACTACATCCACTCTTTTCCAGTTGTCTGGAACCACTCCCGTCTCTAGTGATCTATTGAACAGGCCAGTTAAGGGCTCTGCTAGCACTTCCCTCAGCTCCCTCAGTATTTTGGGGTGTATCTCATCGGGTCCAATGGCCTTGTCAACTTTTAGCCCTGCTAATTCCTTTAGTACCCCCTCCACTTTGAATGGGCTGGTGTCCACCCTCTCTCCAGCTTTCTGTCTCTCCCTTTTTTTTTTGTAGACTTTGTTTCTCTCTTACCATCGGACTCTCTCAGGTGCTGGCACTCACTGAAAGCTCTGCTGCCCACCTAATGCCCCCGCCACTGGTGTCTGCCCAACCCAGATCTCCTCTCAACCTTCACCGGCCACTCAGTCTCCCAGCTCTGAGCCTCCCAGGGTGGGACCGCCATCTCCTCTGGCACTCTATCTATTAATCTAATGGAGCAACCAGAGAGGCAGAGGGAGACCGGAAACACCAGGATGGATGGCCCAACATTCGGCATGGGGCCTCATCACTGGCCAGCACCATCGCCTACCAATGGCAAGAGTTTTTCTGCTGTAGCTGTTTTCCCCTAGGAGCGCAAGTGTGCAATGACATCTGCACGGAGAACTGTAGACGTCTGTCACGCTCCTCCCCTTAACTGCTCCTCCCAAGCGAAACCTCCAGTCTCCACTGAGGGTCCCTGCTGCACCACAGACACCTGGATCCCTCCCCAGGGACAGGAGAGCAGTCCATCGGATGCTTGATCCTCTCCCTCCCTGCCTACCCCCGGGCCGAGCTCGTTCGAACTCAGGTGTTCGGCGGCATCATGTGAGTATGGTGTCCAGCGCTTCAACCCTCAGCACCACAAGGACAGCTTTTTCTGTCTCTCCCTGATCCATCCCCCCCACTGTGAACACGAAGCAAAAGTAACTGTAACCCTTAGATGGCACTATCCCAGGGGCTACTACCCCTGCCTGATTTGCCACTAACAGGTTGAGGGGCCTGGATCCAATGGCGGATGCCTCCACCCAGAGGTCAGGGTTTGCAATAGTTAAACTTACTTGGTCACAGCCCTCTGGGACACTGCAACCCCCCTTTCTTCCCACTAGTGGCCCACACAATATATCGGAATTACCTCACAGTATACACTTACCCCCAGGGTGGTTCAGGCACTGGGACCTCCTGTACAATAAGATAGTGCAACAATCACAGTACAATACTTTAACATAGACAAATACCTCAGGCAGTATAACTTTGCTGAAACAAGCAGCTTGGATTTATTTAGGGGGAATAACAAGGACAGGGGAAATCAGGTTAATTAGCTTATCACTTTACTATCTACCTATGGCTCTGTGCGGCCTATCCCTACCAGTTACTGTCCCTGGGTACCCAAGCCCTAGTGGCTAGTCCAAACCGTGGCAGCTGGTGGGGCCCTTCACACAGTGAAAAGAAAAATTAGTTTAAACAGTCAGCAGCACAGTGATTCCAGTTGGATTTAATGTGGCAATTCAACAGGAGCGACCTGAATTAGTACTCACGACCTCCAAACAAGATAGGGTCCTTCAACGTCAGCAGGGCTACTCTTGAGCTCCACGAGACTCTTCACACATTTATATGGTAAAAAGAAAGTACTATACCAGGTAGGCTGCTTCTCTATCCCGATCTAATTACTGCACAATACCCGGAGAACACACAGCAGATTCAGTTCCTGACAGACAGAGTGCAATTCAACAATTTCTCCAGTCTTCTACAGGGTGAGCCTGGTTTCTACTCTTCAGAGATCCTTTGATTCTTTTCACAGGACGGATTTAGTCCTAACAAACAGTTACACAAGCTGCAGACCGGAACTCTGGGCCTTACACACGTTTTTTTGACTGAAACTGTGCACTGAAGGAGCACAGGGTTTCTTTCCCCATCACTGCCAGATCTAAACTGAAACTCCAACAGACAAAACCGGGCACTTCCTTTTAGTTCCTCCCAGTTCTTGACTGGATTGGCTGTCACTCACAATAGACTGCTGCTGTTGGTCCAAAAAGGCGCCGAAGTCTAAACTACATCTCCCAGAGTCACTGCCCATACAATCCTCTTGTGTCTGGCTCAGATTATGAGTCCAAGTTCTGATTCGTCCAAGGCACCATTTAGAGCTAGCTTACCCACACTGATTGGTCCAGTTCAGCATTCAAAACCAGAATGGGAACTAGGCAGACACAGTTCTGACTGCAAAGAAAGCAGGTTAGACAAACTGTAATTTCATTATTACTGTAAATGATTTCTGGCAAACAGTTACATCTTTCAGATAGGTTCCTTGCACTCCTAGTGACTGCAAAATGGAGTGAATTGGCAGCAGCTCAGTGGTACTCAAACAGAGAAGCACACAGTCCCCCATACAACTAATTATGTCTGCAAGCAGACAGCTCTTAAAGAGACAGTACCAGAGGCTCTAAAACACTCACTGATAAATGGCTTAAACGCCAAACACCATTCAGGCTTGGAGCATTCAAGCAAGCTCCTGGAAGTCTTTTGAGAACCCCCATTTGCAGGGGGGTTACACCCTTCCTGGCCTGGGAAAGCTTGACGTCCGCGTCAAGCAAGTACCCCCATAAGTTTTAACTGCAACCATATACATTTGCATTAGGCTCACACATGTAATCATCAGTCAATATATCATTTTACCAAGAACACATTTCTGAAACATTGCAGTACGTCACTCCTTACATAGTATTACACACATTGTACCATAACTCAAGTTATTACCTCTTGTACATGAAACCTGAAGAGACGGGGCCCTTCCCTATCAGTTACCTTGGGACTGGACGGGGCAAGGGCACCATACTTAGAGGGCAACACAAGTAACTTGGAGTTAGCACTGATGCTCAGTTTGGGCAATGAGCTCGGGGACACATACACTCCTTTATGGACAACATTGAGAGGCAAATCCACAGGCCTCCCAAGGGAATCATAACTGAGGTGCACCACAGGCTTTACAGCTCGACCAGTCTTCCTAGGGGGAACCATTACAGTCTCTGCACTCTGAGCCTCATTTTCAGCATTGTCCTCACTTGTCAGGGGGTCTCCATGGGGTAGAGAGGCTAGAACTTAGGGCACTTTCAGCTCCAGGAGTTACAGTTTCTGAGTCCACAACATTTGGCTCGCATGGAGAGCTTTGGACACTGGCAGTGGACTGTCAGGGCACTCAAAATACTCTTCTTGTTCGGTGTATCACCAGTCTGCCCCAATCTATCATTTTCCCCTGAAAGCTCAAACAGTTCAACCATGCACAATGATTCCATTTCATCTGATCTGATGCTTTGCACTTCACTTTCTGGGAGCATTGGCTCCAGGGATGAAGCTGGGCTTAGACAGTCCAGAAGGCCCAGCTTTGTCTCCAGTATTGACTAGGATTGCCCCGAAACAATTGGCTCAGTTTGTAAGAAGGATAGTATTCAAAGTCACTCTCACTTTCTTCTGATATGGACTGACAGTCATGCTCAACTGGGACTTGTGCAGGGGAACACTTTAACTCTGCTTCTGTAGGTGCAGACTTCCTTGATCTTTCTTAGCAGCAGCTCTAGTCACTGGTCCAGAGGGGCATCTTCTGGGGCTCAGACTCAATCAGGATTTGTCCAATGGGCAGTAAATGATTTCTATGCATTGTTTTACATCTTTGAATTGTTCTCAGGCCTTACTTTGTACACTGGCAGATCATCTAGTTTGCCCACTACAATGTGAGGGAGATGGTGCCATCTGTCAGCAATCTTGTGTTTGCCATGCAGTCCCAGATTTCTTAGCAATACCCAATCTCCCTCCTGGAGTTCCTGTGCTTTCACCTTTTATCATACCTTTCTTTGTTGGCCAGATTTCTTTTGGCAGCCATGGTTTGAGCCAGTTAGTACGCATGAGTTAGCTGGGCCTTTAACTTTTGCACATACTGTAAATAGTTGTCAGCTTGAACCCCATCAGGAGAGACCCCAAACACACATCTACGGTAGTCGAGCTTCTCTTCCAAACATCAGGCGGTAGGGGGAGAACCCAGTGGCATCACTTTTGGTGCAGTTATAAGCATGTACCAGGGTGCTAATTTGTTGGCTCCATCTAGGCTTGTCCTTTGGGTGCAGGGTGCCTAGCATATCTAGCATAGTGCGGTTGAAACGTTCAGGCTGTGGGTCCCCCTTGGGGTGGTAAGGAGTGGTTCTGGACTTTCGCACTCCCCACAGAGAAAGCATTTCTTTGATCAGACGACTCTCAAAGTCTCTTCCCTGATCAGAATGGATTCTTTGTGGAGCCCCATAGTGAACAAAAAAGTTTTCTACAAGTACTTTGGCCACAGTGGATGCTTTCTGGTCTTTGGTGGGGAAAGCTTGGGCATATCTCGTGAAATGGTCAGTGACCACCAGCACATACTGATATTTCTTTGATCTGACTCCAAACTCAGAAAATCAATACAGACCAGCTCCATGGGTGCACTGGTGGTGATGTTAACAAGGGGGCAGCCCTGGGGCAAAGCTTTCCTCTGTAAGCAGCGACTACAAGTTTGAATGTGTTGCTCCACATCAGCCCCCATCTTAGGCCAATAGAATCTGGATCTCACCAAGGCAAGTGTTCTGTCTATACCAAGGTGCCCCATGTGGTTGTGCAAGGATATCAGTACTGAGTCTCGAAGGCAGTGGGCAGCACTAGTTGTTGTTTGTCTACTTGTCCCCTCTGTCTACTGTTTCTCTGTATAACAGTTTATTGATCAGTTTCAACTTAGGACCTTCTTTGTATAACAGTGCAGTTCTCAAATCAGTGGAGCGTAATTTGGACACATCTTTTCCTGCATAGAGGGCTTCTAAAGCTGCTTTGATCATGGGATCGGGATTGAGCCCGCCGAATACTGTCATTGTCCAGCTGAGGCAGTGCACCAATGTCTATTGCAGAAAAGTGGCAATAAGCAGCAGGTATGCAATTCTCAGAGGGTCGAAGCAATCCACCATGCAGTCCACTGCGTCCGTGGACATTTGTTCCTCCCTGTCAAACTTCGGCAGAGTGCCGAATGTCAGGTTCTGCCAATCGGACCCAATCATTCTGGGAAACAGGCCTCCGGGAGAGCATCAGCATCTATGTGGTTCAGACCTGCTCGGTATTCGAGAGCATAGTCATATGTAGATAATGCAGAAAGCCACCTATGGCCAGTGGCATCCAACTAGCTGAGGTCTACACATAGGTCAAAGGATTATTGTCAGTTTTACTAGTATTTAGCCCCATACAAATACGCATGGAATTGGTCAACAATAGCCCACTTCAAAGCTAGGAACTCTAACTTATGTACAGGATAGTTGTTTTCGGATGGGGTCAGGCTTCTACTGGCAAAGGCCACTGGTCTCAGGCCATTCTCGTGCTCTTGGTACAACACAGCCCCCAACCCTTGCAAGCTAGCATCAGTGTGCAGGACGTAAGGTTTTCTTGGATCAGCATAGGCCAGCACTGGAGCATGGGTAAGTTGATATATGATCTCATGAAAAGCAGTCTCACAATCAGGAGTCCAGCGGGCCCCAAATACTTCACGGATGAAAATACACTCTTTCAGTCTTGAGGGACGCTGACTTTTGGTATTTTTTGTGGGTTGGGGGATACCCTTGAGTAAGGTTAAGTAAAGGGCGGATCACTCTTGAATAGTCCTTGATGAAGCACCGATAATAACCACAGAATCCCAGGAATCTTTGCAGTTCTTTTAGATTTTTGGGCTGTGGCCAGGTGGTCAAGGCCTCAACTTTACTTGGGTGGTCTCTATTCCTCGGTGGATACTATGTGTCCCACATACTTTACTGATGTTTGAAAGAATTGACACTTATCAATGGACAGTTTAAGGCCAAAGTCCTCCAGTCGGTCCAATACCTTAAATAATCTGCTCTCATGTTCCTCCAGTGAGCTGCCAAACACAATAACATCATCTAGGTATACCAGGCACTCTAGTAAGTTCATGTCCCCCACTGCACGCTCCATCAATCGTTGAAAAGTGGCTGAGGCACCTGAAATCCCTTAGGCATCCTCATGAATTCATTAGAAGCGGACAGATAAAGGCTGTCTTCTCACGGTCCTCTGGGGCCATCGGGATCTGGTAGTACCCACTGCGGAGATCCAACACAGAGAACCACTTGCTCCCGTTTAGGCAGTCCAAAGCATCCTGAATGCGGGGCATTGTGTACTGATCAGGGATAGTCCGCCCGGTTTAAGGTGCGATAATCCACACATCCTTACTGTCCCATTCTTTTCCTCACTACCACAATGGGGAAGCATAAGGCTTCTGGATTCTTGTATTACACAGCAGCTAACATCTCTTGCAGATGCGTCTCACATCATCTATGTCAGCAGGTGCCAGGCGTCGAGACCTCTCATGAAATGGTCTTTCGTCATGCAGCGGATATTGTGCTCAGCTCCTTGCATCCCACGTCCCATTCCTTTAAAGAAAACACCTGTCTCTCTGGGCAAGCTTCTCACTGATCCTCACTTTCCATTCAGCTGGCAACGGGAGTCGCGAAATCAAACAAGTCAGGCATTACTCTGTCATTCTTCCTGAACTCTTGCTGCTGGTGTAGCACTGCAGTGTCTGCACAATGCACATTAGCCAGGATGCAACCTCTATTTACTCAGATGTCTCTTTCAGACACATTATGAACTTGGACCATTACCCTTCTGGCATAAGCATGGGCTCTAGCGGGCAAAATACTAGGCTTGACCAGCAGTCCCTCTGGCAATTTTCCATCGCCTGGTGCATCCAACATTAATATTTTATTCTTAACATCCTTTCTGATATGGACCTCTCCTGTAAGGTACACTGGGCATTTGGCGCCAGGATCAGAGACTCAGGATCCTTCTTCCATACAATTCCGACCGGTTCCTCTGGTTCTATTTTTCAGCATCTCTCTGTGCCTCATAGGCCTTCTTAATTAAAGCTGGAACTCTTAAAGCTCTACTAGTTTTGACCCTGTTTTCATAACACAACTGTGCCAGCCTTCCGAACATATGAGCATTTGTTCCAATCAACAAAGGGACACCATCATACAGTCCAGTGGGGGACACACTAAAGCTAGAGTCTCTACTTGTTCGGCCACTCCAGCCACGGAGGTGGGAAAGACAGCCAATTGGATATACCCGAATAGGGTAGGCCTTCTCACTTAACCCCATACATGCAGTCCTTCTAATGGTTGTAAGGGCACGTTTAACAAATGCTTCTGATACCAATCCTGGAACATAATTGTCACTTGGGAGCCATTGTCTAATACAGCTCTTGTAGACACTCCATTCACCTTTACAGTGGTCTCCATGGAGGGACCCACTATTCTGGACCAGTCTGGAGGCGATAGTGGGGGCCTGGGCAACTGACCTTGCCAAAAGGACGTGAGTTAGCATTTTGGTGCCCTCACTGGGATCATTTCGTGCACCTCTTAACCACTGATTTGTTCTCGAAGTTCTCCTTGTAGCCTATATGCAACTTTGTCAGTGTCTTTTGGGGACGGCATTCCTTTCATGTGCCCATCCTTCCCACAATTATAGCAAAACATACTTTCTGGAGTTTGAGCTGGCCGAGGCGCCACACTGGGAGCCAGGGCAGGGTATTACTAACTGGAAACCTTGGTGCCATCTCTGTCTGCGGCGTGATAAGCATTTGGAGACATCTCGTCAGTTTCTCCACTTCCATGGTCAAGGAATCGAGTTCGGAGCTGTTATCAGCAGGAGATACATGGGTGGGTATCCCCACCCCCATAGCAGATGCAGTCGGATATAGGTCGGGGCCCGTACTTGCAGGCGTGGCCTTCATAAAGGGACTGTTTTTGAATTCCCGGATCTCTCTCAACAGTTCGCCCCATTGTGGCATATCTTTTTCCTTATCAGAGCACTCATTGACTGCCAACCTCTGCCCCTGAACTTCACTTGATGGGCACCCTCAGTCACTCGGGTCATAGCCGCAGCTATTGGTGCAGGTCCCTCCCGAGGTCGCCTTTTCTCAACTCCTCGAATTTCTCTCATTAACTCATCATAGGAGGGTGGGGATTCCAGTTGATTTGCCAGGCGTAACTGAAGCAACAGCAGTTCTGAGAAGGGGGCAGACTTAAGGATCCTGTCCAGCCTGGTTCGGTCCAGTTCAATCGCTGGCAAACTACCCTTTCTGAGGCATTCTTGCAACAATTTTTCCAGCCGAGATACATACACAGACAACAACTCCCTTGGTACTGTTGTGCATTTCTTACTTCCACCATAGGTCCTCATCAGAATCTGGGCTCCCATACACATTCTCCAAGGCCTCAAGATAGGCCTGTGCAGTCACTTCAGGGTTACTGGCCCGTTTAGCACAGATGGTAGCCAGGGCAGGACCTCGAGGCTCTACCAACCCTCTTTCACTTTCGCCCAGTCACTGCCATTCTAGCACTCTGGGGGCAACATAGTCTATCCAGGTCTCCCAGTCATCCTCCCCTTTGGGGGTGGGGAAGGTGCCAGAGAAGATCCTCAACCTTCGGTAAGAGTCGTGACTAATGGCAGGTGCAGAAATAGAAGTCTGCATTGGTTCAGCCACCATTACGGGTACTGGAGCGGGAGAGGGTGTTGGGGGAGGAACACCCCCAGGTGGCAAGAATAGTTTCTTCAAGTCCTCCACAGTTTTCCCTTCCCCCAGCAACCATTTAGCAAATTTCTCCTCAAAAGTTTCAGACAGTGGTGGGGGCTCATTCCCCCCGGTCTTTACTGTACTTAGTTATCACTCTCCAGGCAGTGAGGGCTCCCTCTGGGGTAATGGTCTGTGGCACTTTGGAGCTATCTATGGGATCCTTAAACTCTACTAGGGCCAGGAAAGTATGGGTGAGCAGATTAGCATGCCGACCCACCACCACAGGGTTTTGTAAACCTTCCACTTTGGAAAGTACTCCCTGTACAGCGTCGTATTGATACAGGGATGTCCAGGATAAGCATAGCATTTGGGGTCAATCTCCTCCCAGTACACCCTCCACCAGCGGTGCACAGCCACTTCTGTCGGGTACCCATTTTTTCTAACAGTGGTTCGTAATATGGCCACTAGAGGACACACAATCCCAGCGGTGAGCCTCCAAGATGTAACCCCTAGATGGCGCTATCCCAGGGCTACTACCCCTGCCTGATTTGCCACTAACAGGTTGAGGGCCTGGATCCAATGGCGGTGCCTCCACCCAGAGGTCAGGGTTTGCAGTAGTTAAACTTACTTGGTTACAGCCCTCTGGGACACTGCAACCCCTTTCTTCCCACTAGTGGCCCACACAATATATCGGAATTACCTTCACAGTATACACTTACCCCAGGGTGGTTCAGGCACTGGGACCTCCTGTACAATAAGATACAGTGCAACAATCACAGTACAATACTTTAACATAGACAAATACCTCAGGCAGTATAACTTTGCTGAAACAAGCAGCTCGGATTTATTTAGGGGAATATAACAAGGACAGGGAAATCAGGTTAATTAGCTTATCACTTTACTATCTACTTATGGCTCTGTGCACAGGCCTATCCCTACCAGTTACTGTCCCTGGGTACCCAAACCCTAGTGGCTAGTCCAAACCGTGGCAGCTGGTAGGGGCCCTTTCACACAGTGAAAAGAAAAATTAGTTTAAACAGTCAGCAGTACAGTGATTCCAGTTGGATTTAATGTGGCAATTCAACAGGGAGCGACCCTGAATTAGTACTCACAACCTCCAAACAAGATAGGGTCCTTCAACGTCAGCAGGGCTACTCTTGAGCTCCACGAGACTCTTCACACATTTATATGGTAAAAAAGAAAGTACTATACCAGGTAGGCTGCTTCTCTATCCCGATCGCAATTACTGCACAATACCCAGGAGAACACACAGCAGATTCAGTTCCTGACAGACAGAGTGCAATTCAACAATTTCTCCAGTCTTCTACAGGGTGAGCCTGGTTTCTACTCTTCAGAGATCCTTTGATTCTTTTCACAGGACGGATTCAGTCCTAACAAGTAGTTACACAAGCTGCATACCGGAACTCTGGGCCTTACACACGTTTTTTGACTGAAACTGTGCACTGAAGGAGCACAGGGTTTCTTTCCCCGTCACTGCCAGATCTAAACTGAAACTCCAACAGACAAAACTGGGCACTTCCTTTTAGTTCCTCCTAGTTCTTGCCTGGATTGGCTGTCACTCACAATAGACTGCTGCTGTTGGTCCAAAAAGGGGCCGAAGTCTAAACTACATCTCCCAGAGTCACTGCCCATACAATCCTCTTGTGGCTGGCTCAGAGTATGAGTCCAAGTTCTGATTCGGCCAAGGCACCATTTTAGAGCTAGCTTACCCCACACTGATTGGTCCAGTTCAGCAGTTCAAAACCAGAATGGGGAACTAGGCAGACACAGTTCTGACTGCAAAGAAAGCAGGTTAGACAAACTGTAATTTCATTATTACTGTAAATGATTTCTGGCAAACAGTTACATCTTTCAGATAGGTTCCTTTGCACTCCTAGTGACTGCAAAATGGAGTGAATTGGCAGCAGCTTGAGTGGTACTCAAACAGAGAAGCACACAGTCCCCCATACAAACTGATTATGTCTGCAAGCAGACAGCTCTTAAAGAGACAGTACCAGAGGCTCTAAAAACACTCACTGATAAATGGCTTAAACGCCAAACACCATTCAGGCTTGGAGCATTCAAGCAAGCTCCTGGAAGTCTTTTGAGAACCCCCATTTGCAGGGGGGTTACATAACTATTTAGGATGTTTGCCTTTTCCTGATCCCCTTCTGCTGCCTCTCCGCCCTTATCCCTCAGTCTAACGATCCCTTTTTTTTTTTTTTTTACCAGGAGAGATGCACTAAGCTGAAAGTTTGTTTACAGGTGTGACCTGGGAGCACAAGGAAGGTAAGTGACTTGCTCAGGGTCACACAGTATGCAAGTGGGGGTTGTGGGATTCAAACCCAGGTCACCAGGCTTGCAGCTCATAGCCTTAGACCACTGCGTTACACTGCCTTTGCATTTCCATCTTTCACTCGGTAAAAGGTTTTGTCCCCTTCCTTGACGGATTGAGCTATTTCTTGGGTCAACCAATATGCATTTCGAAATCACTTTCTTCCTTCAGATGGATGATCCCAGGAATACAGGTAAACAGGAAAGATTTCAGACTGCCTCCTTTATTCCCCTCCAGTTGCCCAATGATTCACAGATATACAGCCTTAATTTTTCAGTGCCTCCAGTCTACATTTCAGCACAGCATTCTCCTTCACAAGAGCAGTAGTAATGCTCATGACTGACCACACATTCAGTTGCTCCCACTGCTACATTCTGTACACTTTCTGTTTTGGAATATTGAGTATGTAATGGTAGGAGAACGGCCTCCACCTTCTGATCCATTGCTTGGACCAGCAACATGGAAACATAGACTTTGACAGCAGATAAGGACCGCTTGGCCCATCTAGTCTGTCCATTTCCCTTACCTATTCAATAAGCTGCAGATCCTAGTTAACCAACAGCCTATTTCTTCCTACCCTCCACAAGAATTGCCTTATTTCTGTCCCATGCATTCTTGAATTCCCCCACTGTTTTTTACCCCACGACCTCCTCATGAAGGCCATTTCATGCGTCCATCACCCTTTCCATGAAAAAATACTTCCTCACATTGCCCCTGAGCCATCTCCCCCATCTTCAAATTGTGTTCCCTTGTTCTTGCACATCTCTTTTTCTGAAAAATGCTACCCTCCTGGACTTGTTGATTCCCTTGAGGTACTTAAAAGTTTCTATCATGTCTTCCCTCGCTCTTCTTTCCTCGAGTGTATACATATTAAGCTCCTTAGTCTCTCTTTCGTATGGCTTCTGTTGCAGACCCTGCCCTCCTCTGGACTACCTCCATCCTGTTTATGTCCTTGTGGAGATGGGGTCTCCAGAACTGCACACAGTACTCCAGATGGGGTCTCACAAACTGTCTGTACAGAGGGATAACAACTTCCTGTTTTCTACTGGTGATGCCTCTCCCTATACATCCCAATATCCCCCCAGCCATCCCTACTGCCTTCTCACATTGCTTGTTAACTTTTAGGTCATCTGATATGACTACCCCAGGTCCCTTTCCATTTTTGTTGTCGTTACTACAGTACATCCCCACTCATTGTGTTCTCTTTCCCTAGGTTTTTGTTTCCCAGGTGCATTTGTAACCCCCTTGCAAATGGGGGTTCCCAAAAGACTTCCAGGAGCTTGCTTGAATGCTCCAAGCCTGAATGGTGTTTGGCGTTTAAGCCATTTATCAGTGAGTGTTTTTAGAACCTCTGGTACTGTCTCTTTAAGAGCTGTCTGCTTGCAGACATAATTAGTTTGTATGGGGGACTGTGTGTTTCTTCTCTGAGTACCACTTGAGCTGCTGCCAATTCACTTCATTTTTGCAGTCACTAGGAGTGCAAAGGAACCTATGTGAAAGATGTAACTGTTTGCCAGAAATTATTTAGAGTAATAATGAAATTACAGTTTGTCTAACCTGCTTTCTTTGCAGTCAGAACTGTGTCTGCTAGTTCCCATTCTAGTTTTGAACTGCTGAACTGGACCAATCAGTGTGGGTAAGCTAGCTCTAAAATGGTGCCTTGGACGAATCAGAACTTGGACTCATAATCTGAGCCAGCCACAAGAGGATTGTATGGGCAGTGACTCTGGGAGATGTAGTTTAGACTTCAGTGCCTTTTTGGACCAACAGCAGCAGTCTATTGTGAGTGACAGCCAATCCAGTCAAGAACTGGGAGGAACTCAAAGGAAGTGCCAGTTTTGTCGGTTGGAGTTCAGTTGAGCTTTGGCAGTGAAGAAGGAAGGAGCCTGTGCTTTTCATTGTGCAGTTTTAGTCAAAAACGTGTGTAAGGCCCAGAGTTCGGTCTGCAGCTTGTTAGGACTGAATCCGTCCTGTGAAAAGAATCAAGGATCTCTGAAGAGTAGAAACCAGGCTCACCCTGTAGAAGACTGGAGAAATTGCTGGAAAATTGCACTCGGTCTGTCAGGAACTGAATCTGCTGTGTGTTCTCCGGGTATTGTGCAGTAATTGCGATCGGGATACAGATGCAGCCTGCCTGGTATAGTGCTTTTTTATATGGATGTGTGAAGAGGTTTGTGTACCTCAAGTGAGCCCTGCTGACATTGAAGGACCCTATCTTATTTGGAGGTGTGAGTACTAATTCAGGGTCGCTCCTGTTGAATTGCCACATTAAATCCAAATGGAATTACTGTACTGCTGACTGTTTAATTCTCCTTTTCTCTGTGTGAAAGGCCCCTACCAGCTGCCACGGTTTGGACTAGCCACTAGGGCTTGGGTACCCAGGGACAGTAACTGATAGGGATAGGCCTGTGCACAGAGCCATGGTAGATTATTAGAGTGATAAGCTAATTAACCTAATTTCCCCTGTCCTTGTTATATCCCTAAATAAATCAGAGCTGCTTGTTTCAGCAAAGTTATACTGCCTGAGGTATTTGTCTATGTTAAAGTACTGTACTGTGACTGTTGCACTGTATCTCATTTCACAGGAGTCCCAGTGCGGAACTAGACCTGGGGTAAGTGTATACTGTGAAGGTAATTCTGATATTGTGTGGGCCACTTGTGGGAAGAAAGGGGTTGCAGTGTCCCAGAGGGCTGTGACCAAGTTAGTTTAACTATTGCAAACCCTGACCTCTGGGTGGAGGCACCCGCCATTGGATCCAGGCCCCTCAACCTGTTAGTGGCAAATCAGGCAGGGTAGTAGCCCTGGGATAGCGCCATCTAGGGGTTACATCTTGGAGGCTCACCGCTGGGATTGTGTGTCCTCTAGTGGCCATATTCACGAACCACTGTTAAGAAAAAATGGGTACCCGACAGAAGTGGCTGTGCACCGGCTGGTGGAGTGGTGTACTGGGGAGGAGATCGACCCCAAATGCTATGCTTATCCTGGACATCCCCTGGGTATCACTACGGACACTGTGCAGGAGTACTTTCCAAGGTGGAAGGTTTACAAAACCCTGTGGTGGTGGGTCGGCATGCTAATCTGCTCACCCACACTTTCCTGGCCCTAGTAGAGTTTAAGGATCCCATAGATAGCTCCAAAGTGCCACAGACCACTACCCCAGAGGGAGCCCTCACTGCTTGGAGAGTGATAACTAAGGACAGTAAAGACCCGGTGGGGAATCAGCCCCCACCACTATCTGAAACTTTTGAGGAGAAATTTGCTGAATGGTTGCTGGGAGAGGGGAAAACTGTGGAGGACTTGAAGAAACTATTCTTGCCACTTGGGGTGTTCCTCCCCCAACACCCTCTCCTGCTCCAGTGCCCGTAATGGTGGCTGAACCAATGCAGACTCTATTTCTGCACCTGCCATTAGTCACGACTCTTACCGAAGGTTGAGGATCTTCTCTGGCACCCTCCCACCCCCAAGGGAGGATGACTGGGAGACCTGGATAGACTATGTTGCCCCCAAGTGCTAGAATGGCAATGCTCGAAGGCGAAAAGTGAAAGAGGGTTAGTGAGAGCCCCGAGGTCCTGCCCTGGCTACCATCCGTGCTAAACGGGCCAGTAACCCTGAAGCGACTGCACAGGCCTATCTTGAGGCCTTGGAGAATGTGTATGGGAGCCCAGATTCTGATGAGGACCTATGGTGGAGAGTAAGAAATGCACAACAGTACCAAGGGAGTTGTTGTCTGTGTATGTCTCGGCTGGAAAAATTGTTGCAAGAATGCCTCAGAAAGGGTAGTTTGCCAGCGATTGAACTGGACCGAACCAGACTGGACAGAATCCTTAAGTCTGCCCCTTCTCAGAACTGCTGTTGCTTCAGTTACGCCTGGCAAATCAACTGGAATCCCACCTCCTATGATGAGTTAATGAGGAAATTGGGAGTTGAGAAAAGGCGACCTCGGAGGTACCTGCACCAACAGCTGTAGCTACGACCCGAGTGACTGAGGGTGACCCATCAAGTGAAGTTCAGGGGCAGAGGTTGACAGTCAATGAGTGCTCTGACAAGGAAAAAGATATGCCACAATGGGGCTAACTGTTGAGAGAGATCCGGAATTCAAAAACAGTCCCTTTATGAGGCCACGCCTGCAAATGCGGGCCCTGACCTATATCCGACTGCATCTGCTATGGGGTGGGGGTACCCACCCATGTATCTCCTGCTGATAACAGCTCCAAACTCAATTCCTTGACCATGGAAGTGGAGAAACTGACGAGATGTCTCCAAATGCTTATCACACCGCAGACAGAGATGGCACCCAGGTTTCCAGTTAGTAATACCCCCTGGCTCCCAGTGTGGCGCCTCGCCAGCTCAAACTCCAGAAAGTATGTTTTGCTATAATTGTGGGAAAGATGGGCACATGAAAAGGGAATGCCAGTCCCCAAAAGACACTGACAAAGTTGCATATAGGCTACAAGGAGAGCTTGGAGAAGAAATCAGTGGTTAAGAGGTGCGACATGATCCCAGTGAGGGCACCAAAATGCTAATTCACGTCCTTTGTGGCAAAGTCAGTTGCCCAGGCCCCACTACCGCCTCTCCAGACTGGTCCAGAATAGTGGGTCCCTCCATGGAGACCACTGTAAAGGTGAATGGAGTGTCTACAAGAGCTGTATTAGACAGTGGCTCCCAAGTGACAATTATGTTCCAGGATTGGTATCAGAAGCATTTGTCAGACGTACCTTACAACCATTAGAAGGACTGCATGTATGGGGGTTAAGTGAGAAGGCTACCCCTATTCCGGTATATCCGAATTTGGCTGTCTTTCCCACCTCCGTGGCTGGAGTGGCCGAACAAGTAGAGACCCTAGCCTTAGTGTGTCCCCCACTGGACTGTATGATGGTGTCCTTTGTTGATTGGAACAAATGCTCATATGTTCGGAAGGCTGGCACAGTTGTGTTATGAAAACAGGGTCAAAGACTAGTAGAGCTTTAAGAGTTCCGCTTTAATTAAGAAGGCCTATGAGGCACAGAGAGATGCTGAAAAACAGAACCAGAGGAACCGGTCGGAATTGTATGGAAGAAGGATCCTGAGTCTCTGATCCTGGCGCAAATGCCCAGTGTACCTTACAGGAGAGGTCCGTATCAGAAAGGATGTTAAGAATAAAATATTAATGTGGATGCACCAGGCGATGGAAAATTGCCAGAGGGACTGCTGGTCAAGCTTCAGTATTTTGCCCGCTAGAGCCCATGCTTATGCCAGAAGGGTAATGGTCCAAGTTCATAATGTGTCTGAAAGAGACATTCGAGTAAACAGAGGTTGCATCCTGGCTAATGTGCATTGTGTAGACACTGCAGTGCTACCAGCAGCAAGAGTTCAAGGAAGAATGACAGAGTAACGCCTGACTTGTTTGATTTGCGACTCCCGCTGCCAGCTGAATGGAAAGTGAGGATCAGTGAGAAGCTTGCCCAGAGACCAGGTGTTTTCTTTAAAGGAACGGGATGTAGGATGCGTGCAAGGAGCTGAGCACAATATCCGCTGCATGACGAAGACCATTTCGTGAGAGGTCACGCCTGGCACCTGCTGACATAGATGATGTGAGACGGCATCTGCAAGAGATGTTAGCTGCTGGTGTAATACAAGAATCCAGAAGCCCTTATGCTTCCCCATTGTGGTAGTGAGGAAAAGAATGGAACAGTAAGGATGTGTGTGGATTATCGCACCTTAAACCGCGGACTATCCTGATCAGTACACAATGCCCGCATTCAGGATGCTTTGGACTGCCTAAACGGGAGCAAGTGGTTCTCTGTGCTGGATCTCCGCAGTGGGTACTACCAGATCCCGATGGCCCCAGAGGACCGTGAGAAGACGGCCTTTATCTGTCCGCTTGGCTTCTATGAATTCATGAGGATGCCTCAAGGGATTTCAGGTGCCCCAGCCACTTTTCAACGATTGATGGAGCGTGCAGTGGGGGACACGAACTTACTAGAGTGCCTGGTATACCTAGATGATGTTATTGTGTTTGGCAGCTCACTGGAGGAACATGAGAGCAGATTATTTAAGGTATTGGACCGACTGGAGGACTTTGGCCTTAAACTGTCCATTGATAAGTGTCAATTCTTTCAAACATCAGTAAAGTATGTGGGACACATAGTATCCACCGAGGAATAGAGACGACCCAAGTAAAGTTGAGGCCTTGACCACCTGGCCACAGCCCAAAATCTAAAAGAACTGCAAAGATTCCTGGGATTCTGTGGTTATTATCGGCGCTCATCAAGGACTATTCAAGAGTGATCCCCCTTTACTTAACCTTACTCAAGGGTATCCCCAACCCACAAAAATACCAAAGTCAGCGTCCTCAAGACTGAAAGAGTGTATTTTCATCCAGTGAAGTATTTGGGGCCGCTGGACTCCTGATTGTGAGACTGCTTTTCATGAGATCATATATCAACTTACCCATGCTCCAGTGCTGGCCTATGCTGATCCAAGAAAACCTTACGTCCTGCACACTGATGCTAGCTTGCAAGGGTTGGGGGCTGTGTTGTATCAAGAGCACGAGAATGGCCTGAGACCAGTGGCCTTGCCAGTAGAAGCCTGACCCCATCCAAAAAACTATCCTGTACATAAGTTAGAGTTCCTAGCTTTGAAGTGGGCTATTGTTGACCAATTCCATGAGTACTTGTATGGGGCTAAAATACTAGTAAAACTGACAATAATCCTTTGACCTATGTGCAGACCTCAGCTAAGTTGGATGCCACTGGCCATAGGTGGCTTTCTGCATTATCTACATATGACTATGCTCTCGAATACCGAGCAGGTCTGAACCACATAGATGCTGATGCTCTCTCCCGGAGGCCTGTTCCCCAGAATGATTGGGTCCGATTGGCAGAACCTGACATTGGGCACTCTGCCAGAAGTTTGACAGGGAGGAACAATGTCCACGGACGCAGTGGACTGCATGGTGGATTGCTTGGGAGCCTCTGAGAATTGCATACCTGCTGCTTATTGCCACTTTTCTGCAATAGACATTGGTGCACTGCCTCAGCTGGACAATGACAGTATTCGCAGGGCTCAATCCCGCGATCCCATGATCAAAGCAGCTTTAGAACCCTCTATGCAGGAAAAGATGTGTCCAAATTACGCTCCACTGATTTGAGAACTGCACTGTTATACAAAGAAGGTCCTAAGTTGAAACTGATCAATAAACTGTTATACAGAGAAACAGTAGACAGAGGGGACAAGTAGACAAACAACAACTAGTGCTGCCCACTGCCTTTCGAGACTCAGTACTGAGGTCCTTGCACAACCACATAGGGGCACCTTGGTATAGACAGAACACTTGACTTGGTGAGATCCAGATTCTATTGGCCTAAGATGGGGCTGATGTGGAGCAACACATTCAACTTGTAGTCGCTGCTTACAGAGGAAAGCTTTTGCCCCAGAGGGCTGCCCCCTTGTTAACATCACCACCAGTGCACCCATGGAGCTGGTCTGTATTGATTTTCTGAGTTTGGAGTCAGATCAAAGAAATATCAGTAATGTGCTGGTGGTCACTGACCATTTCACGAGATATGCCCAAGCTTTCCCACCAAAGACCAGAAAGCATCCACTGTGGCCAAAGTACTTGTAGAAAACTTTTTGTTCACTATGGGGCTCCACAAAGAATCCATTCTGATCAAGGGAGAGACTTTGAGAGTCGTCTGATCAAAGAGATGCTTTCTCTGTGGGGAGTACGAAGATCCAGAACCACTCCTTACCACCCCAGGGGGACCCCAGCCGGAACATTTCAACCGCACTTTGCTAGATATGCTGCACCCTGCACCCAAAGGACAAGCCTAGATGGAGCCAACAAATTAGCACCCTGGTACATGCTTATAACTGCACCAAGATGCCACTGGATTCTCCCCTACTGCCTGATGTTTGGAAGAGAAGCTCGACTACCAGTAGATGTGTGTTTTGGGGTCTCTCCTGATGGGGTTCAAGCTGACAACTATTTACAGTATGTGCAAAAGTTAAAGGCCCAGCTAACTCCATAACAACTGGCTCAAACCATGGCTGCAAAAGAAATCTGGCCAACAAAGAAAGGTATGATAAAAGGTGAAAGCACAGGAACTCCAGGAGGGAGATCGGGTATTGCTAAGAAATCTGGGACTGCATGGCAAGCACAAGATTGCTGACAGATGGCACCATCTCCTCACATTGTAGTGGGCAAACTAGATGATCTGCCAGTGTACAAAGTAAGGCCTGAGAATAATTCAAAGATGTAAAACAATGCATAGAAATCATTTACTGCCCATTGGACAAATCTTAATTGAGTCTGAGCCCTAGAAGATGCCCCTCTGGACCAGTGACCAGAGCTGCTGCTAAGAAAAGATCAAGAAAGTCTGCACCTACAGAAGCAAAGTTAAAGTGTTCCCTCCACAAGTCCCAGTTGAGCATGACTGTCAGTCTATATCGGAAGAAAGTGAGAGTGACTTTGAATACTATCCTTCTACGAACTGAGTCAATTGTTTCGGGCAATCCTAGTCAATACTGGAGACAAAGCTGGGCCTTCTGGACTGTCTAAGCCTCAGCTTCATCCCTGGAGCCATTGCTCCCAGAAAGTGAAGTGCAAAGCATCAGATCAGATGAAATGGAATCATTGTGCATGGTTGAACTGTTTGAGTTTTCAGGGAGAAAATGATAGATTGGGGCAGACTGGTGATACACCCGAACAAGAAGAGTATTTTGAGTGCCCTGACAGTCCACTGCCAGTGTCCAAAAGCTCTCCATGCGAGCCAAATGTTGTGGACTCAGAAACTGTAACTCCTGGAGCTGAAAGTGCCCCAAGTTCTAGCCTCTCTACCCCCATGGAGACTCCCCTGACAAGTGAGGACAATGCTGAAAATGAGGCTCAGAGTGCAGAGACTGTAACAGTTCCCCCTAGAAAGACTGGTCGAGCTGTAAAGCCTGTGGTGCACCTCAGTTATGATTCCCTTGGGAGGCCTGTGGATTGCCTCTCAATGTTGTCCATAAAGGGTGTATGTGTCCCGAGCTCATTGCCCAAACTGAGCATCAGTGCTAACTCAAGTTACTTGTGTTGCCCTCTAAGTATGGTGCCCTTGCCCGTCCAGCCCCAAGGTAACTGATAGGAAGGGCCCTTTCTTCAGGTTTCATGTACAAGAGGTAATAACTTGAGTTATGGTACAATGTGTATGTAATACTGTGTAAAGAGTGACGTACTGCAATGTTTCAGAAATGTGTTCTTGGTAAAATGATATATTGACTGATGATTACATGTGCGAGCCTAATGCAAATGTATATGGTTGCAGTTGAAACTTATGGGGGTACTTGCTTGACGCGGACGTCAAGCTTTCCCAGGCCAGGAAGGGTGTAACCCCCCTGCAAATGGGGGTTCCCAAAAGACTTCCAGGAGCTTGCTTGAATGCTCCAAGCCTGAATGGTGTTTGGCGTTTAAGCCATTTATCAGTGAGTGTTTTTAGAACCTCTGGTACTGTCTCTTTAAGAGCTGTCTGCTTGCAGACATAATTAGTTTGTATGGGGGACTGTGTGTTCTTCTCTGAGTACCACTCGAGCTGCTGCAATTCACTTCATTTTTGCAGTCACTAGGAGTGCAAAGGGAACCTATGTGAAAGATGTAACTGTTTGCCAGAAATTATTTAGAGTAATAATGAAATTACAGTTTGTCTAACCTGCTTTCTTTGCAGTCAGAACTGTGTCTGCTAGTTCCCCATTCTAGTTTTGAACTGCTGAACTGGACCAATCATTGTGGGGTAAGCTAGCTCTAAAATGGTGCCTTGGACGAATCAGAACTTGGACTCATAATCTGAGCCAGCCACAAGAGGATTGTATGGGCAGTGACTCTGGGAGATGTAGTTTAGACTTCAGTGCCTTTTGGACCAACAGCAGCAGTCTATTGTGAGTGACAGCCAATCCAGTCAAGAACTCGGAGGAACTCAAAGGAAGTGCCGGTTTTGTTGGTTGGAGTTCAGTTGAGCTTTGGCAGTGAAGAAGGAAGGAGCCCTGTGCTTTTCAGTGTGCAGTTTTAGTCAAAAAGCGTGTAAGGCCCAGAGTTCGGTCTGCAGCTTGTTAGGACTGAATCCGTCCTGTGAAAAGAATCAAAGGATCTCTGAAGAGTAGAAACCAGGCTCACCCTGTAGAAGACTGGAGAAATTGCTGAAAATTGCACTCGGTCTGTCAGGAACTGAATCTGCTGTGTGTTCTCCCGGTATTGTGCAGTAATTGCGATCGGGATACAGATGCAGCCTGCCTGGTATAGTGCTTTCTTATATGGATGTGTGAAGAGGTTTGTGTACCTCAAGTGAGCCCTGCTGACATTGAAGGACCCTATCTTATTTGGAGGTCGTGAGTACTAATTCAGGGTCGCTCCTGTTGATTGCCACATTAAATCCAAATGGAATTACTGTACTGCTGACTGTTTAATTCTCCTTTTCTCTGTGTGAAAGGGCCCCTACCAGCTGCCACGGTTTGGACTAGCCACTAGGGCTTGGGTACCCAGGGACAGTAACTGATAGGGATAGGCCTGTGCACAGAGCCATAAGTGATTATTAGAGTGATAAGCTAATTAACCTGATTTCCCCTGTCCTTGTTATATCCCCTAAATAAATCAGAGCTGCTTGTTTCAGCAAAGTTATACTGCCTGAGGTATTTGTCTATGTTAAAAGTACTGTACTGTGACTGTTGCACTGTATCTCATTTCATAGGAGGTCCCAGTGCCGGAACTAGACCCTGGGGTAAGTGTATACTGTGAAGGTAATTCTGATATATTGTGTGGGCCACTACTGGGAAGAAAGGGTTGCAGTGTCCCAGAGGGCTGTGACCAAGTTAGTTTAACTATTGCAAACCCTGACCTCTGGGTGGAGGCACCCGCCATTGGATCCAGGCCCCTCAACCTGTTAGTGGCAAATCAGGCAGGGGTAGTAGCCCCTGGGATAGCGCCATCTAGGGGTTACACATTACTTTGCACTGAATCTAAGCTGCCATACTTCTGACCATTCCTCTAACCTTACCAAGTCCCTTCTCTTTTTTTTATACTTTATTTAAAACATTTTTTTATATAGTACAGCATACACCATACAGCATATAACCCATCAGAGAAAAAGTGTTGTACATCACAGTCAGATGCGGATTAATTTACAGCAGAACTATATTATGATCCAGTCTAGACTAGTGACTAACAACGTATGATTATCTAGGAGTTTAATCTTTGGCTAGATAATAATGTAGGCTATATCGCTCTCACCCACCTTGTAAAAAAAGGACTATTACCCATTTTTTCAGCCCCTCGTAGGAGTCTAAAAGGGGGAGGGCTGGATTATCCTAAAGAGAGAGACTAAACCAGGGTCTAACAAGGTAGCCTGGACTCAATTAAGTTGCTTTGCACCCCTACCACAAAAGCTAGACCTGCTAACAGATAGGGAAACAGGTTATAGAAATAGGAAATTGCAGATAGTTCACAAACTGAGTGGGGTAATATATCCCCTACCTTTGTGGTATCTCTCAGTAGGCAGGAACATCAGAATGAACTTTTTAAGGATAGTGACACCAACATGGCTTGCCTAACAATAATACTTAATCTCAGGTAAATAACAAACGAGTAAGAAAAAACAGTTGTCTTCTCGGGGTAAGCAATCAGTAAAGGATAACATTACCTAAATATATCATGAGTTCAATCATTAGTGTCCGAATCAGAGCTCAAGTCTAGATCAGCTTTTTGCTGAGTGTGGCCTTCGAGCAGTTTAGTAGCCAGGGCCGCGGCAGCATCTGGATCCATAAGAATGCGAGTCTTACTGGAGTGTTTAATCTGCAGTCTCGCAGGGAACAGGAGCTGAGCCTCAAAGCCATTCTCGAGGAGAAGCTTCTTCATTAGCTGCAGAGCCTTCTTCTTCGTCTGGGATTGTGAAGAAATGTCTGGAAAAAAGGCAATCTTGCTGCCTTCCCAGACCAAGTCCCCTCGTTGCCTAGCAGATCGCAGTAGTGGGATTCGGCTCTCTGAGCTCGACAGTGTGGCAATGGCAGTCAGAGGATGTGCATTCCCCGAGCCTTTTCGGGAACGCATGGGGATGGCGAAGGCCTTAGTTACTGAAATCCCTGAATCGGCAAGCAATAAAACAAGGTTGGTAAAAATAAGTCTATTAATCGCTGGTAATATTTCTGTATTAGAGGAAAACTGCGGTGGGAAGCTTACTATACATACGTTCGTCTGTCTCTGTGTATTTTCAAGAGCTTCCAACTTGGCCCGGAGGAAAGTCAGATCTTGAACAAAAGTTGCATTTTTAGCTTGCTGATGACCCGACTCTGCTTTAAGGGCTTGTATGTCAGCTTCAGTTGCTCCTACTTTTTCATCAAGGTCTTTGAACAGGGTCTCCAACGCTGCCAGTCTACGATTTGTTTCCTCACCATTTTCTTGAATTTTATATAGGAGTACCATGACCTGTGGGTTGAGGGTTTCACCCGCTCGTGGTTCAGCTGATGCAGAGGGACCCTGGCCTGCTCCCAGCGATGCTGACGGTGAAGAAAGAAAGGCTTCGATATGGTGAGCCGCATGCTTATGGTCTTTCTTCGGACTCATTTTGTGGTCAGTAGTCCTTACAACAGAGGATTCAGCTGTTTTTAAATTATTAGCTTTCCCGGAGGTGAAAGAAATTAGACTTTAAATTTAACCTGGGCAGGAGATACAGATTAAGCAGATGCCATGTTGGGTGCTCAGTAGCGCCCCACCTCACCAAATCTCTTCTCATCCTTTCCACCCCACCTTGTGTATCAACCCTGTTGCAGATCTTTGTGTCGTCTGCAAAGAGGCATACTTTTCCTTCTAGTCTCTCTGCAATACCACTTATAAAGACATTAAAAAGGACCGGACCCAGTACTGAACACTGCGGTACCCCACTAGTAACCCCCCTTTCTTCGGAGTGGACTCCGTTTACTATTATCTTCTGTGTCCTGTTGTCCAGCCAATGTCTTAGCCAGGCTACCACCCTGGGACCTACTCCCAGGCTGGTAAATTTGTTTATTAATCTTTTGTGTGGGACTGTGTCACATGCCTTGCTAAAGTCTAGGAAGGCCATGTCCACAGCCCCTCCTTGGTCTGCTACTTTGGTCATCCAGTCAAAGAAATCGATTAGATTCATCTTGACATGACCTTCCCGCTGTGAACTGCTTGCGAGTTGGGATCTTCTCTCCCATAAGAGAGATGCTTCGTCCCACCGCCACTGAGGCCTACAGCTTGCTACTGAGTTTTCTGATTCCCATTGGATGCTGCATATGTCAGTCACTGCATTCTCTCGAGATGAGATTTGTATACATTTGAGAAACGCCAATTTGAAAAAGGTGAAAAGGCAGTCAATTCCCTACATAGGGAGCAGAGAAACTAAGAACATCCACCAACAGTGGCAAAGGAGATTTGGGATAAAATAGTAAGAGAGGATGAGGAGGAGCAAAGTGATTCAGTAGGAGACTACAGAGAGAGAGAGAGATGCAGAGAGATATGAAGGAGCCAGATGAAGACAGTGAGAACAATTTTATAATGGGTATAAAAAAGGATTGGGAGCCGTGTACATTATATAAATGTATGCTTGCTCAAAGATGAATGTAGCTTCCTGGGTACCACATAACATGATATTAAGTAAAGAGAAGGGATGCAGTAAAGAAAAAGTTAACTTCCACACCAGCCACGTCCAACCGACTGCTGCCCACACACAAACTCCTGCTAATGTTGAGTTAACCCCCCCTACCCTTAGCTCCCCAGCTACCAGAGCCCGCTAGTCAGACCTGCAAAGAAGAAGGGTTCCCACCACCTTTGTTGTTTAGCAGCACACCTCTGCCAAATCTCATCCCATGTAATCTTCATTAATATAGTACGAGACGTGGGGATGCAGCACTCAGCATGCAAGTGACACCGAACTTGCAGCCGAGCACTGCTGGGTGGTATTAATTCTAGGTGGTCGGGGTGAGCGAGTTGTAAAAGCATCCAATCGAGTCTAGTAGCTTTTTTGCGCCGCTTTTTGAACTTTTTGCATTTGCATTTTAGGTTTCATGCAAATTCACTGCTAATTTTTAATTTTAAACTACTAAAATTGTTTTTGAATGCGGACACACTCTTTTGTTCTACATTTTAGAACCAGCAGGTTTCAGAGGGGTTGGAAATCTTTTTTCCTGAACTGGTTCTGGCAGTGCCTAAAGCTAACATTTCCAGTTCTGAAAAGGTGGCCTCTGGAAGGGAAGACTGGATTGTACAGCAACTGGGCTTCATCACAGGTTTACCCCATCCTCTAAGTTAGGGCTGGGTGAACCTTTTAGTAAATGAGTGGAAAAAATCTGCAATATTATACGAACATATGAAGGAGCCAGCAGAAGAAGGCCATTTGGTCTATCTAGTCTGCTAGTATTGCAGGGTCCACAGCTTGAGCTTCCGACCCTGCCCCCCCTCCCCACTCCTCCCATCATTTCCATCTTCCCTACCCATGATCCTTACCTTCCCCCTATGCCTATCCCAGCCTCTCTTGAAGCTGCCCACCATCTTTAACGAGACCACCTCTTCTGGCAGCGCATTCTGAGTATCCACCAACCTCTCCATGAAGAAGTGCTGCCTGATCTCCCTCCTAAACCTCCCTCCCTCCCTCCAGCTTAAGACCGTGCGCACCCTTGTGTTATGGTTGCCACTCAGCTTAAAAAGACTCTCCTTATCCATCTTATTTATCCCTTTCAAGTACTTGAAGGTCTCAATCATGTCCCCTCTCTCTCTCCTGTCCTCCAGGGAGTGCATGTTCAGTGCCTTCAACCTCTCCTCGTATGCCTTACCCTGCTGACCCACTATCATCTTTGCAGCCCTCTTCTGGACCTTCTCCAGCAGATTAATGTCCTTTTTTTGAGTGTGGGCACCAGTACTGAACTCCATACTCTAGATGTAGCCTCACTATTGACCTGTGCAAGGGCAGTATAACCTCCTCTCTCCTACTACTGATCCCCTAGCTATACATCCCAGCATCTTGTTTGCCCTTCCTGTTGCTTTCTTGCACTGCATGAAGTGCTTTAGGTCACTAGTTCATCGCTTCCATATTCTCATACCTTTACCATATTCCTGTGCTTTTCTCAAATTGAGGACTTGATAAGAAAAAAATATTAAATCCTCAACTTGATTTAGCAATCCCACAAGTCCATAAATAATAGGGAAAAAGTCCCACAAAACCACATCTAATAAGGGGAAAACCCCTGCAACTCCACATAATTCCACAAGTGCCAACTAGTGAAAACTTTTCTCAAAAATCAACATATTTGCTTACGGCCTGGTGGTGCTGAGGTGCTGGTCACTGCACCTCACGCCACACGCCAGCATTCCAGTCGAGGAACAAGCGAGGTTGCTGGGGTGGCAGGGAAGGAGATAGATCGAGCATCCGATGGACTGCTCTCCATCTCCGAGGAGGGGGTGCCTTTGGTCAGTGCACATCTGACCCCTGGTGGAGGCTGGGGGCCGGGGCAGCACTGCTGACATAACAGGGGGGCTGGAGGTTGGTAGATGCCAGGCGGGGGGATATGCGGATGCCTGTCGTCGGCGTCAGTGCACGCCGAGCTCTAGCACGGGAGAAAACAAAAAAAGACCCTGGTGGCTGGTCGTGGCGGCTTGATGGCTGTCTCCTGGCACTCCGTTCCTGGAGGTAACACCCTGAGCCACATCCTGCTTGGGACGGGAGAGTAGGGGGCTCCTCGCCGTCACCCCATCACGTGGGGTAAGCCATGGGGGCTACAAGGGTGAAGGCCTGAAGGCGAACGGAGGCTAGGGACAGCAGCCGGATGAGAAAGGCCCACCAGAGCCAGGGGAGAGAAGAAAGAAGAAAGCAAAAAAACAAAAAAAACCCACATATTTCTGAATATAAAAAATCCACAACTGTTTGCGTGTAGATTTTAAATTCAGGCCATCCTTACTCTTAGGTCCAGGACTGGTCATATTGCTGTCATCTAACAAGCTAGATGGAACCATTCCCCATCCTACTGCACAAGGTCAGACCAAATAACATTTTTGGCCATCTCTCTCTGCCAGTTCAACACAAGGTTGCTAAAAAATTATATAAACATGTAACTCCAATAAAAGGGGTTAGTTACAGTAAGTGTACTAGCTATGTTGCAACTTAAGCCCATGTCATTACTGTCTTCTAAACCATGGAGGTTGTGAAGTCTGAACAAACCCTGGAGGATGCGCTGAAGGGGAAGGAAAGATAAAAGTGCACATCTGCACAGGGAGGAATAGTGAAAACAACATATTTCTGAACTTTTATGGCTTTATGATCCAATGTTGGGAGTAAAATCCCCATTAAACACTATCGTAAACATTATATGTTCCACCTGCTATTCTGGAATCCCTCCACACGCACTGCTGAAACAATGCTGCTACTACAGATCAGATTGCAACATAAACAGTAGTCAATGAATATTTACTGTAGGGTCACCACAAAGGAAACACTTGGTGAGTGGTTTCCTGTGGATGAGAAATTAGATCATGTAGCTTTATACGCTCAGCCATGCAAAAGAATATATGTGCAGTGGAACTGAACTAAGTGTAGTTATGGAATTTTGCACCATTAAGCCATATGATGAGTAATGCCCTGTTTTGTGAACCCTACTGTAGCTTGCTTATATTTTAATTTCACTAAACATAAGATTTAAAATGCCTGGGAAGGAAAATAAATACATTTGCGTGCAAACTCCAAAGAAAAATGTATTTTTGGGGGTATAATAATTACCAGCATCCACCTAGAAAAACTTTCTCCCCACCCCCTCTCTCTGTATATATCTATATACTGTATGCATATGTGTGTGTATGTGTGTGTGAGACCCCTCCTAAAAGGACTCTTGCCTTTGGCTCTCTCCAGAGCACTGCTGACACCTCCCCCAGCACTGCTCCTTTACCCCGGTCCTGGTCCAGACTGCAGCTGCAGGACCCAGGGCTGGACTGGACACTGTCAGTTGTTCACCTGCTTGTTCAGTACCCTTCTCGCCATAGCCGATGAGCTACTACCTGTCTTCGCTCAACCGGCCCCTAGACTGCCTTCAGGGTTGAGAAGCTCACAGCAAGGAGGTTGCTCAGTTTAAAGCAGCTCTCAAAGCTGCACAAAGTTCAAAACCGATCCCCTCTCCCCCAACAGCACAACATTTGGAGACTATAGGTTTAGGAGGGAGGATGCTTTTGGGCTGGATGCCCCTGCACTGGTCATTACACCTGATTCACAGTATGGCATTCACTGACATTAGTACAATTCCAATCTGTGACTTGGTCCCAAGTGCAATCCAGCCTGTGTTTACACCCTCTAACAACTAGATTAATTCACCCAGCATCGTGTATGGCACAACCATTGAAGCACAGCAGTGCAATCAGTTTCCACCCATGATGTGCGGCTACCCATGGTTACTGAAAATTGGGACCCTGAGGTTAAAAAAACAAAAACAGAAACAGACTGCTGTGCTGCACCAAATAACCAGACGTGAAATTGATTTACTTGTTTGTAGAATTTGCTGTCCTTCACAGTGAAGGACTGGTGCACTGCACATTGCACAGACAAATAAATGAATTACCTTCCCACCCCAGCAGTTAATTTTGCCTTTCTGTAGGTAGGTAGTTCATTTCAGTCAGTGGATACCCACCACCACAAATCTCTTATCTACCACAAGGAATCTACACCTGCGTAGCTATCATTAAATAGCCTCACATCTTTTGCCGAATGGATTTCTTCTTTTCTAATTACCCTGAAGAAAATTCATAGTATGGTACAGGAAGACTGCAAGCCGACAGCTGCTTTGTGCCAAGTTTCAAGCAGGTGAGAGTGAATCAGCATTGAAATCAAGATCCCATTAAATCACTCAGCACTTACTAAATGTATGCCCATAAGGCTGATTCTTAAATCTCTTACTTTCAATTTTCTGTAAACACCTTTATTAGCTATTATTACAGATGCTAAATATAAAAGTTGAGCTGTTCATCTTTTATAGCATCAGTTAAACTAGACAAGGTTTCTGCTCTGAGTAGAAGCCTAATCATTTTATTCAGGAGTGGAACAATTTATTATTCACAGAGGTAAACTTAGAGTGAGTGTAGTGAAAAAAGGAGTAGGAGAGACAGATGAGACTGAGATCCATCCATTAGTCAGGTAGGTCCATCTTGAAGAATAAGGGGTGCTAGCTGCACATTCGACCAGACTTGATAGACCTCTAGGCCTTTATCTGCTGGCAAATTTCGTATGTTCGTATTCAGAAGTTTCCATGTCTTTTGCTCTTTTTCTTTCTCTGCTTTGAATGTGACATCTCTGAAGGGTCCTGATTAATAAAAGCAACATCTCTGGTATTCTTGGCTTCACACACACACACACACACACACACACACACACACACATACAAAATTGGTTATTTATTTTACAGTTTGAGCTTTTTGAATAGTGCTGGGTTGTGCACAGAGACAGAGTAAATATGTAGACTCCTGAGGTCAGTGGCACCGCCCGCCAGGCGCCAGGAGTATCAGGATGGGGAAGCAGCGTGGGGGAGCCTGCCTGATGTGGAATGGGTATAATGCAAGATGGTCAAGAGGAGGAGAGAAAACGACATGGTGGCTGGGAGGGATGGTACCATGCGGCTCGCCTGTGCCATGGCAGTCAGTCAGCCTGAAGCAGCAGAGGGGGGCGGGTGCAGATGGCAGAAACTTCTTCACTCCCATCCCAGTCTCAGATTGGGCCCACAGTTCAGCTTGCAGGTGGGTGGCGTGGCGACTGGCTGCTCACTGCTGTATCACAATCAAATTTGAATCAAATCAGATTTCCCACTTCCCAGTCCTCCTGATGATTAGTGCATTTACAGTCGAAACACCCCCGCCACCACCAGATACACTCACATCATCTCATTTCAGACTCACTGACACACAAAAACTAAACAGGACACAAATTTGAATTTTCTTTTTAAAAAACAGTAATACAGAATTTGGCATCGGCATTCAGGTCACATCATTACACATGGGAGACGGGACGACTTATTTCTTTGCTTATGCATAGCTGACACTAAAATTCTTCAAGATGGACCTACCTGACTAATGGATGGATCTCAGTCTCATCCGTCTCTCCTACTCCTTTTTTCACTACACTCACTCTAAGTTTACCTCTGTACTCTCACAAACATTAACTGTAGTTACTAGTCTGTACTATGTCTGGCTTCACTGTCTCCAACTTAACTGCCCCTCGCTCTCATTGCCACATGTTCCTGTCCCAAACATTTTATATTAATGGGCGGCAGCCGCGGCACTGACCTGCCCACAGTTTATCTTTCTTTCTTGACTGTAAGCACCACCATATGATTATTTGCCTGCAGCTGGTGTGAACCCTCCCTGACTTGTTGGTCTTCCGTAAATCAAAATGTGCCCTTGCGGACAGCCATTTTAATTGCAGTCTCTGTCTAAGCAAAAAAAATTAAAAATTAAAGTGGCAGCACGAGTGAATGAAAATAATGAACTCCAGTTTAAAATTGCACCCCTTGGAGGCCTGCACCCGGTGTGGGTGCACCACCCGCCCCACCCTTCCTACAGTACTGGCAAAGGGCTGGAGAGGGCTGTGAAACATCAAGCCCTCAGACCCTGGAATGTTGAAAGTTTGGTGTCAGAATATCGAAATTACCAAAGTGTTGAGACAGCATAGAAAATTTTCAATGTACATTTATAACCTTGTTTTTTAAATATTTTGGCCGCAAAATTTTAAACACAGTTTTCTCAGGACTCAATCTCATGATGCCACTATGTAAACATGTTTAATTCCCCCCAAAAGGTGATTTTGCAGAGTGATTGTGAAATCCCCTTTTGGCCCAGATTTGAAAATTTCACCCACCTCGTTCATGAGGTGGTGTCCCAAAAAGGGTATGTTGAAAGTTTGGTGGAAAAATATTGAAATTTGCAAAGTTATGCATGAACGTCAGCAGTGGCCATCCGATATTTTATGTATTACATTATGCTGGTCGTTTTAAAGCCTTTGCTACAATTTATAGTGTAATATTTTTCTTGTAAGTCAGCCTGGTGGCGTGAAGGACTGAGGCATTGTGCCTCACCTGCCACCACACCGGTGCCCCGGGTTCGGGAATGGACTCGGTTCGCTGGGGGTTGGCCGGGGAGAGGGGGACTAAGCATCTGGCAGACTGCTCTCCTCCTCTGGGGAGGGAGGGATGTGGATCCCGGCATACGTCTGGCCTCTAGTGGAGGCTAGGGGTGCAGGCAGCTAGGGACCACACCTTGGGGGTTGGAGTAATGGCAGTCGGCGACGTCCCATGCACAGGAGTATGTGTGGGTACATCTGGATGGCATTGCATGTCTGTCCATACAGGAGAGAAAATGGAGGAAAAATGGCCGGGTGCAGCGCAAGATGACACCGACCCCTCACAGGCTCTGCACCGGGCTACAGAGCAGTCTCCCACAAACAGATCTGTTCATCAGTAGTATGCCGCCAACCCCCACCAAAGGGTGTAAGTCATGGGGGAAGCATCAGGATTGAGGTAAGTCCCTGGGACGTCAGGCAACGGGTCAGAGAGGGTTGGCGAGAAGGATAGCCTGCACCGGTTGCAAAGGAGGAGCAGAAATAGACTAAAAAAATATATTTATATTTTTTCCTGTAGTTTATTGGTATACTGAGGTTGCTTTTTCCGTAGTGTATTTTCATTTGTGGGCTTGTTCTGTTTTGGCCCTCTAGGTTTTCTATAGTGGAGGGGCCTCTTATGAAAGAAACTGTGTCTCCAGCAGTCCTTCCTTTATTTTGTTCAGGATGGGGCATGGCATGCCATGGGCCAGGGAGTAGCATGCAGAGTTTGGCCAGGAGCAGCGGTTCAGAGCGAGATATAGTGTGTTGTCAGGAGCGCAATCTGCGTGGTGACAGCAGCAGCAACATGGAAGGCCAGTGTTTTTGAGACAGAGGGGCACAGAGATGCTGCACTGAGGGGTATGGCTGTTTGGTGAGTGAGGCTGGAGGGAGGTGTTGGGTGAGTGCAGGGGCGGACTGGCTGGGTCACAGGCCAGGATGCTACATAAGGAGAACAGGCCACATTTGCCTGAGCTGCTGGGCGGCGGCACCTTCCTACATGGAACCCAATTATTGTTCTTACAGTAGTAGTAATTGAACTTTTAATACTACATTTTTAAGTCCAATATTAACATATCAACATTAAACATTGACCTGTTAATTCAACAGCAACATAAAAGTAAACACACACAATGACTGATTAATCTTGTTTATTGTTTGGCTAAAGAGTACATTTTTGGGAAATGACCGTATTTTGGTAGGTAGTCTTTTAACTGTTATGCTAAGACATCAGTACCATAATACCTAGCAGTAGTAGTAGTATTCTACTACTGTTTTAGCACAACAGTTAACCAAAGACCTACTAGTAGTAAGTACACACCCGTTGAAACAGTTTTGCACCCACCACCAGTCAGCAGGGCTAGTGACTGGGAAAATCCACCAGCCGGGCCCTACAGATTTTTATACTGTGGTGGACACAGTATAAAAGTATGTAAGGCTAGAGGATTTTTCCAGTCACTAGCCCAGTAGTCCTTCTGGCTGCAAAACTTAATTTTGATCCAAGAGAGAGAGAGAGTCTTTACTAAAAAATGTAGCTCTAATCACCTCCTTAGTGCTGCAACCAAAATTTGGGGGGAGCGGGTTGGGGTGACTGACAGGTGAAAGCAGTCCCACATATTCTCTGGTTATGACACCATCTAGAAATTCTGGGAAGTTGCTGTTAGGCTGACTTCTTAGGGGTAGAAATTGGCAGTCCCACTATTTAAATGCTGGAGCCTGGTTCATTTTGTATAAGCCACTATAAAAGTGTGGATTTCCTGGTCACTAGCCCTGTTGGCTAGTGGTTGCAAAGCATAATTCGAGCCCTCGGTTTTGCTGACATTACAGCCAGACTGCACGCACAGTATACACAAACACATAATTCTGTTCAAGATCATTTATTTTATTGCTAAGAATAAACTGAGAACCCTGTGGTATTCATAATTTTGCAGACTAGCTGCACTGCAGACTAAAAAAGACCCTCAGCTGCCCAGATCTGAAAATACATTCCTAATGCCATGCCACAGGGATCAAATCCAGTAATGCCAGAGCGTCCCTTGGGATGCTGTTAACACTGCAGAGCATCCACGACACGCGTCAGGCACCACAACCCATCCCCATTCCCAAACACACCACATCTTAAATCTGATTAACATTTTAGACCCACACCATGATTCGACCACTCCCGGACAATCTAAAACATCTGCTGACTCCATGAGATAAGGGAATAAAACCAGTAGTGCCTAGGTTTCAGCCCTCATAATGCAACATTGATGCTGCATGAATACGACACAAAAGGTGTGGACCATAAATTAAAAAAAAAATGTATTTCAATAATTGATTGCTCAGAAAATATTTAGCGAACCTAACCATATTTATTTACTTCAAACTCCACGTGAGTGGGTCCTCTTAGTTTCAGACTGGAATTCCAATTTGACTAAGCTAAATTATCATCGTCAAGGTGGGACCCTTCGATTTAGTCCCTAACTTTCCAGTGCCTCAATTGCTAATGTGTCTATTTGACTCTTTTTATGCACTGTGCCCCCATCAAGGATTTTACACAGGTGTTTCAAAGGGAGCATGCTAAGAAAGAGCACCACAGATGCCAAAAACGAAAACAAATCCAAAATTAGCACGCTCAAACCTTTTATGTTACTTCACACACTGGAATTCACATTTCTTCTAAGGGGTGCTACTAGGTAGTGGCATACAACATACAATCTAAAGATACTAACACACATCAACACCCCCCACCCACACACACACACAGCATAACATTTTTAAACTTTCCATTGCCAAAATCGGCTATATTTACTTCAAGCTCCACATGAGTGGGTCCTCTTAGTTTCAGACTGGAATTCCCAATTTGAGTAAGCTAAATCACCAGTACAGCATGGGACAGCCATCACTGTACTCTGGGACAGTGGAACAGACAGGCTGTGCACTGGGCATATGGGATCACCGGCACTGAAATGCACAACCATCATAAGTGCACCAACCAACCTGAATGCCCTCCCCACCCTCTTCCTCTGTCACAATATTACATACCCCCTTTCCAAATGCAGTGCCCTCCACACCCATTCCCTGCTGGAATACTAGCTCCCTCCATATTATTTGTCCATCTGCAGTGCCCTCCCCACTTTCCAGAATACTACCCCACATCACTGGCCCAGCTGATGCTCTTTATACCTTCTTCCTTAATCAGAATGCTCCTGGCTCAGTACCCCAGCTGAATACCTTCCACCATTTTACCCAGTTGGAATACCCTCTTCATCTGAATTGTCCCACAGTCCCAACGGAAGGTTCCTAGGTCTTATTGCCCCAGCCACAATGCCCCACCCTTCAGCCAGACTGGAGCCTCCTCATCTATCTTTCTGTCCAGCCAGAATGTCATCCCCATCCTCAGGTGATCACTTTCTGCACTGCAACACTTCTATTCTGTAACATCTGTCTCAGCTCGCCATGTGTGTGCCACAACACTGGGAAGGCCGCCCACCCAGTGCAAAAAAGTAAACAAAACCATGAACCAAGTCCAGTTCTGGAGACCAAGGACATAGAACAAGAACACAGTGCAGATAGGGCCACAGTTGGAGTGATAGGACTGAAGGAAACTAGTGAGGCTAGGATGGGGTGGACTAGGAGGTGCGATCAGAGATAAGAGAAGCAGTAATTGCATAGGAAGTGAAGTAGTTGTTGAGAGCAACTGCCACTTCAGGGGGAAGGATGGAGAAATGGGAAAGACATCAAGTCTGAGAACTGGAGAAAACGACTGGAAGGGTAGGATGGAACCAAAAAGGGAGTGGATGACCTGCCAAAATTCTGAGGGAGAATGAAGGTTGCTCTGGAGGTTGGAGGCTGGGGGTGGTTAGTGCACATTCTGACTCTCTTGAGGTGGATGTGCTTGCCCCAGGCTGGGGTAAAAGTGAAGAAGAAAAGGATAGGGCCTTCTCAGTATCAGTGGATATAGTTAGAGGTGAAGAATCAGAATAAGATAAGTGGGTAGGAGGGAAGCGATAAGGTCAGGGACAATGTCCTGTTTAGACTTGGGGGGGGGGGGGAGATAGATTCCTCAACATAGATGGGGGAGAGGAGGGAGACAAGTTTACACTGGAGCAGTTCATGGGAGGAGGGGGAGGCATTCCAAAGAGCCAACTGCCAAAAGAGATTGGGATGGACATACATATGCATGACAGGAGGGGGAGGAGAATGGAGGGATGGGAGAGAAGGTAGAAGAGTGGGGGAGCATATTGGGTGCCCTTAGGAACAACACTACAGAGGCACACAAAAGAAGGGAAGGTCTTGAGGATAAAACCATCAAAAATGTCATGAGGTTAAAATCTCAAAACCAGCAGGCACTGGTAACCCAGATGTAACTGAACACAAAAATCAAGCAGCACAGAGGTAAAACAAGATGCAGCTAGGAAGGGACCAGAGATGAGGATGCAAAGGCAAAAATGTTTCCCTTGAACTAGAATATAAAAGAAGACCCAGAAAGATGCAACCCAGGAGAGGCAGAACTCTTGTGGTGGAAACATTACAAATTCACTAGAAGGAAAGTACCCCAGATAGAGTTGAGCTTAGTAGATGGGAAAGTAGATATATCCCACAAATAAAATACAGGGGTAGCCAAGAATAGGCTGACCTCAGTACTGGAATAAAACTGGCACCAGTCCAAATGTGAAAGCAGCTGGGTAATCTACCACAAAGCAAAACAGAAAATTAATGTTAGGTGGTTTGGTTACAGCAAGCATGAATGAATTGCAGGGCTACCAAAGCAAGAAGGGTCAAAAATACGATAGGTCAACTACAGTGAAACAAACTGTATGGGGAAAGTAAGGTGTACCAGCTACAAGTTGCCTAGGCTGGCAACCAAAATAAGGGATTCAAGGTGCAGCACTAAAGCAGTATCATGTATTAAAACAAATCAGTTTTAAGGGGTATAGTAAAATAGGCTTGAAGGCCTTTTAACAACATAACGTAATATATGAACAAACGGATCCTGTAGACCTATGAGAGGAGGGCAGGGAGGCAGTCTTCTTGCATCCTGGTGCATCACTCAGTGACTTTCTTGAGGACTCCCACTGCAGATTGGTCATTCATGCTGTGACCATTAAGGCTAGGAGTGCCTAGACATGCACTGCTAAAAATCACAAGAGCCTTGACTCAAGATCTCCGATTGCTGATTGGGTGAAAGGTCTGTGCAGCTCCTGCTGCACTGAGAAGGCTGGCAAGATGATGTCTGTTAGGGGAGCCCAGACTGCTTGGAATCACAAACCGTCTGGCGCAGATGTCCCAAGATGCCAGATTGAACAATGTGGTAATGGCACAATAGGTTTCCTGACTCCGACTTCTGGGCAGAGGTGTCTGGCAGTAAAAGGTGCAAAAAGTCCCTCCTCCACCTCAAGCATTCTGAGTGCTGATTGGGTGACGTGTCCATGCAGCTGCTGTTGCAATAGAGAGGGCTGGCAAGGTGGCAGCTGTTGGGAGAGCCCAGACTGCTTAAACTCATGTCACCCAGCACAGATTTCCCAAGATAGCAAGCTGTGCCACATGGCAGTTACCCCTATGGGTCTCCCTAATGTGAAGAGTGAATGCAACTTATTTTTCTTTACATTTTTTTTTTTCACTTTCTGTATTGAATTTTCTCATGAAATACAATAAAAAGTTGCACATACATGCTTTGTCATGTGGTTCTTAATACATAAGCAGCATACTGCATTATTCCAAAATTACAGCTCAAAAGATGAATCAGAGATGCAGCATTTTGAGAGTATAACGGACTGCTAGTAGTTACCTTAACTAATTAGTTGCGAATGGGCTATACGCCACCATAGAAACAAGCCATCAAGCATAGCAACCGTTTTAACATTTGAACTTAAGGGCTTGCGTTTTATTTGAAGTGATGCAGTAATGATCTGATGCAACACTACCACCGCAGTGCAAACTGAACTAATTAACATATTGCCCCTCGGCCACTATACTGCGCAGAGTTTAAAGTTTAGAATAGGATCATTATTAAAGAATATCTACAGCGGCAAGAGACAGGGCTTATGAACATGAGTAAAAGTAAAAAGCCAGTGTTCCCCTGTGTGAGAATTAAACACCAAGTGTGAAATGAATGGTGAGAACAACAACCCAAGAGGACCTGGATGGCAGGTCCACCAAGAACTGTCCTTCTTAATGAAGAAGCTACATCCCCATCCTCCTCCTCTTTCACCCCATATCAGACCCAGACACACGAGGTGCAGTAGCACCATTTTGAAACAGCATGCCATGTTATTGAGTAAATTTACACCTGTACTTACTTTTCAGTTTAGCCTTCCACCTAGGCTGTATCCTGTCCTGTCATCACCACACACTGACCGCGACGACCCGGCGAGTTCGTTTTTCACACGACCGTCATTAGTCTGCACTGTCTCTGCCTCTGGCTGATTGGGTGCCTGGATCCAACTCGGAGACACGACAACGCCACTCTCTCGCCCTTTCCGACCAGAGTCCACTCCAGACCACACTACAGTCCAACGGACTGACTGAGTCTGACTATCTGCCACAAGCAGTCCACGACTCTGTCTCCACCACCAACTAAATTCTCTCTTACTGCGCCTCTAGACTGCAGCGCAGCTGCTAGAAATGGCGCTGAGTCTCAGTCCCTCACCACTCAAGATTTGCCGCTTTGGCGCCAATGTAAGGGTTACGGCAGTAAGTGCAGCATGCACAGCCCCACGACCCACCTTCTCCTGCTCAGTCTTTCTTCTGGCTTAACTGCCATGCTGCCAATGTGTGCTGCTGCTATTGTTCCACCACTCCTGTCTCCTCGGTGGCGCGGGCCGTGGTGGCAAACTCGGCACAGAAATGGCAATATTTTCTGTCTTTTTTACACCCTACCTACCACCCCCAGAAAAAATCTATTTACTATTGAGGTCAGTCAGTCGGGCGGGGGGGTGGATGAAAAAAACACAAAAAGCATTTCTAGCAGGCGCAGCACAGGCCACATACCGACAGGCCAGGATGCAATTAGCATCCCAGGCACCCTGGGCCAGTCCGCCCCTGGGTGAGTGATAGGTAATTAAGCTATGGCAGTTTTTTAGGTAGAGTTTTTTTGCTGTTTTTCATTACAGGGGCTGTAGTTGAGAGAGGTTTGGAGGGGTTGAGGGTTGTTCTATGTGCTAATACTGTAGCTGTTACAAGTGTTATTAAGGTGGCTGTTATATGTGTTAATAAGATTGTAATAAGGTGGTTCATAGTGTGTTTGTTAGGTAATAATGTGTTATTAAGTGCTAATAACACATCAATAAATTAGTTTTTGTATCTTCTAATTGAGTACCATTAGATATGTTTTTTTTATGGGACGAGGGCCCAACCATGTAATGTATTATAGTATATTACAGCATATTATCTTCTAAAAATTCATACCTCTTAAAATTCTACAGTCCAAAATTTGGGACCTGAGAAGTATTTTGACTTCCAAAAAAAACAGGAATGGCTTTCAGATTGGGAATCATTAAAGTTCTTGACTTCCACCCTACCAACACAAATTAACTGAACACCCTGCGTAGATGTCAGAACCTCTTCTGTCACCCATCTCTTTTATTACTACTAATTTCCTTTCCCTTGATTTTAACTGTCATCTCTGTTGGCAAGAAAGGATGGATAATACCCATTTTCTTGAAGCCGAACAGAGCCAAAGGATCTAGTTTTTGACTTTGGGGGTGAAGATACAAGATTTCCCAGGGGAATTCCAGGAAACATTATATTAAGAATGTTCCAGCCATGATTTTAAAACCAATAAAACTAAAGCAGCATATAATTTAAAATAAGCTCTGGCCAATTCTTCTGGTTAGCGACATCCCCTCTAGTTATTACTTAAGAATAATGCAAGGGGGGGGGGGGCGCTGCTGATCACCAACATAGTGGACGCTTACTCTGTGTCTCCTGCTCAGGCAAGACTTAAAAGTTTAATTTACTTCATCTCCGGGAAAGCCAACCATCTAAAAACAGAAATACTCTCTTTTGGAAGGTCTACTGACACTGGAATGAGTCCGAACAAAGACCAAAAGGATGCGGCGCATCACATTGATGCCTTTCTTTCTATGCTGCCAACACTACGAGGGGCAGGCCTGGGCTCCTCTGCATCTGTGGAGACATGAGCGGGTGAAACCTCCAACCCCCAGATTATGACACTTCTACGTAAAATCCAAGAAAACAGCGAGGAAACGAATCGTAGACTGGCAGTGACGGAGTCCCAGTTTAAGGACCGAGATGAAAAAGTAGGTGGGAATGAAGCCCTGAAATTCAAGCCCTTAAAGTGGACTCGGGCCATCAGCAAGCTAAAAATGCCACTTTTGTTCAAGACCTCACCTTCCTCTGGGCTAAACTAGAAGCTCTTGAAAATACGCAGAGACAGTCGAATGTGCTTATAGTAGGCTTCCTGCCGCGATTTGCTTCCAATTCTGAAATACTATCCGCGATTAATAGACTTATATTTACCGACCTTGGTTTATTGCCTGCTGATTCAGGGATTTCCGTGACAAAGGCATTCGCCATTCCCATGTGTTCCCGCAAAGGCTCGGGGACCTCACGCCCTCTGACTGCCATCGCCACATTATCGAGCTCAGAGAGCCGCATTCCATTACTGCGAGCTGCTAGGCAACGGCGGGGCCTGGTCTGGGAGGGCAGCAAAATCGCCTTTTTCCCCGGACATTTCTTCCCAATCCCAGACCAAGAAGAAGGCTCTACAGCTAACAAAGAAACTCCTCCTTGAGAACGGCATTGAGGCCCAGCTCCTGTTTCCTGCTAGACTGCAGATTAAGCACTCTGGTAAGATTCATATCCTGATGGACCCTGATGCAGCCGCAGCCCTGGCTTCTAAATTGCTTGAAGGCCACACTCAGCAAAAAGCTGATCTGGACATGAATTCTGACTCGGACACTAACGACTGAACTTTGGTCAGACTTACACGATGTAAATCCCTTTAGATTGCTTACCTAGAGAAATCAACAACTGTTTAACTTCTTGGTCGTTTTGAATTTTGCCTGAGATTCAGTATTATTGTTAGGTAAGCCATGTTGGTGCTGTTGTCTATAAAGATGAATCCTGATGTTCCTGCCTACTGAGAGATACCACAAATGAAGGGGATACATTACCCCACTCAGTTCGTGAACTAGTTATGATTTTCCTTTTCCATAACCTGTCTCCCTATCTGTTAGCAGGTCTAGCATTTATGGTAGGGGTGCAAAGCAACCTAATTGAGTCCAGGCAACCTTGTTAGATCCTGGTTTAGTATCCCTCTTTTAGGATAATTCAGCTCTCCCCCCTTATTGAACTCCTACGAGGGGTGGAAATAATGGCGAACAACCCTTTTTGTATAAGGTGGGTGAGAGCGATATACCCAACATTATTATCTAACTGTAAAGTAAAATCCTAGAACATTTAAAAGTTATTAGCCACCTGTCGGGATTGGATAACAATACTGTATAGTCCTACTCTACGTTAAAACTATATCTGACTGTGATGTATAACACTTGTTCTCTGATGTGTAATATGCTGTATGGTGTATGCTGTACTACATAAAATTTTAAAAATAAAGTATAGAAATAAATAAATAAAAAGAAGAATGCAAGAAACCTTTCTTTGGATTCTGAGTCAGAGAACAGTAATAAACCTTACTCCAAATCAGACATGCTGTAAAGTTGTACCCAGAGTTAGCTGGCAGTCCTGTGCGACAGGATGATGTACAACAACTGCATAGGATTCCGCTGAAAACAACTGCCAGGCTGGACCCGGTTTGCCACAGTTACCATTTGAGCAGCTGACCTGCTGAAGTTGCTGTTGTTGTGTCTAATATTTTTAGACTCCACAACATATTATTTCACTGGCAGGCAGGCAGGAGGAGGCAGCCTCGAAATACCAAGCAATTGTGCCAACGGCCAGACATAGACGCATTTTTGTCATGAGGCTTCTTTTGAAACGTGCAATTGGGTTATCCGCATTCCATGACCAAAGTGATGTGAACAAGAGGGGTCAGCCCATGGAGTGAGACCACAGCAGCAGCTAAAAATAAGGAAGCCCAATATAGGATTTGAACACCACATTGGCAGAAAGAACAGTATATGAATGTACTTCAGCTCAGTATGCTTGTTTGTTGAAAAAGGGCAGGCTCCATGGAGCTGAGGGGTGAGGCACACGTTTGGTCCGCTGGTTATCCAGGTTCCTGCCCTGAACATAGAATGGCTGGAGCAGAGACCAGCAGGTAGGATGAAACAACATCCCTGTGGATTCTCTCCTCCCAGGAGGAGGTGGTTCTGGTATGCACGTCTCCGAGTGGTAACCTAGCAGAGATACACTTGGTCGGGGTCTGTGTGATAACGGCAACCGGCAAAGGGCGAAGTCAGAGTGCCAAAAATCTATTTCATCACTCTGACTCCCCAATGCACAACAAAACAGCGCTGAGGACTTGCATTTTTTACGTTTGTGTAGGGGACAGCACCCCCCCACCACCTCTGTGGGGGGCTTTGCTCACCACAACCCCTACTTAAGGATTCTCAACTCCAGGGGGGTGTATGTCAGGGGGAACATTAAAAAATATAGTTCGGGCTGGGTGCAACAAAAATGAACCTGTGCCCAGACCCGAACCCAGCACCCTAGCCACCAAAGCCGTGAGCCGACCTGCTACATCATGGGGTCAGCTCAGCAGCCTACCACAGCGCCACCCTCAAATCCCCTCCACCCTCGCTGGGCGTGCTCCTCCCCCGTGCATACCTGTAGCATGCTCGCTCCCACCCCCCTGCACATACCTGTAGCAACTTCCTGTTGCTATGGTCGTCAACCCACCCCATCTGGTCACTGTAGCTGCCCGGTAGCCACCGCGCCATGCAGCGCAACTGAGTCACCCTTTCGGGAGTCGCTCAATCTCAGTCGCACACATCATGGCATACCCTTGGTTGCATGGGTGGCAGCACACTGCCATTCAGTCCACCCCTAGATGCACCCCCTGCGGTAAGTGGGTGGAGGAAGAGAGAGGAAACAGGAAAATAACCCATACTAGCATGCCATATGACGACCGTCATATCCCCCCATGCCACCCAACCCCTTTGCATGCCGACTCCACACCCTTTAGCCAGCATCCTGAAGTCCCAAGGTACTTTATTCCTGGTGGCAGCAGGGATAAGCAGCAAACTAAGGGAGACCCAGCAGCCAGGGAGCCAGAAGGTGGAAGACTGGGAAGTGTGAAGTGAGTCCAGCAGGCAGCAGAGGTTTTGACATGCCCAAAGGAGTGGACTGTCCGATGTGTGGTAGAGGAGCACAAAAGAAATATAATAATAACAACATATAATTGATAAGTTTGTGCCTCTAGTGCTTATGTCATGACCCTTATGTAACAGCACTCCCAACGGCACAGCAATAGCGCTACTGCTTGCAATGCCGGCAACCGGGTTCGGGAACAAGACCTGATCACCAGAGGGCCAGTGGGGGAGGATGTTTTTGAGCATCCCACAGGAAGCTCACCTCCTTGGGGTGGGGGACTGCCCATCTCTCACCACTATAGCGCCTCCTGGAGGAGCTCAGGGGGAGAGAGTGTGCAGACCAGCTGTTTAGGAAGGGGAAGTGTCCTGGCCGTAAATGTGAAATGCCTAATAGGTACATATGCAGCAACTGATGCTGGCATCTCATAGGTGGGAGAACACAGGAAACAGCCAGTCCAACAGGATGAGAAGTCCCCCTCTCTGGTATACTCGGCCCTCGCAGAATCCATCTGTCCAGCACAAAGACAAAAGCCTCACCACATTAAGTCATTGAAGAGGGGTGGCCACCTCAAAAGGCTTCTGCCATAAGGGTTTATTCATGGCAGCAGAAAGGTAAGCTGGTTTCTGAGGTTCAGGGTAGCTGACAGGTCTGAGCTGTGGCAGGGAAGAGGGCAGAGATGCAGGATGAGGCTGGAGAGGAGAAATGCTAAAAATTACCCTTATGTGATGAGGAGAGAATGAGTCACCAGTCAACTGTGTATAGGAAGCTAAAACTAGCTCATCTAGAGAAATCCTATGCTAGAAGCCTGAGGTTTGCCAGTTCAAATGCCAAGTTCCTCAGTTTGCAAACAGGAGGCTGCTTTTCTACAGAGTATTCAGCAGGTGGTGGCAGAGGTGGAGTTTCCGGCTCCGAAGTGCTGGGAAGTTGTGGTATACTCTGATGGCACTGTGGCAGTGAGTGCCGTTTATAATTCCAGTTAAGTTACCTGGATTTGTGCCCTGGACCGGGGACACTGTGGTGAATAGTCAGGAGAAGGATCCGAGCATCCCAGAGGACACTCTGCTGCTATGAGGGTGGAGGTTTCTGCTCCTTCCCTGCTGTATTACTGCAACCTTGGTGACCAGAGGGGGCACTCAGGGCAGTGCAGAGGAAGGACAGGAAGCGTGTACACACCACAGTGTTTGGGACACTGGAATAACAGCATCCCTGTGTTCTCAAGCAAAGGACTTATCCCTTACCCTCTCTCCCAGGACACATCTAGAAACAAGCTTTGTGGCTCAGTATGTCTTTCCTGGTTAATCCCTTTTAAAATAAAAAAACACTAGGTATGACAACTGGTGGAAAAGGAGCAGACTCCATCTGAGCAGATGATGCCCTGCCTAATCCACAACAGTATTGACCACCGCTGAAGAAGACCACAGGCACCCTCTCCCCCTTCACTGGAAAATATAAATGTTTTGTTCTGACTGACTGGGTACAGAACTGCAGGACCACACCATGCAGGGAAAGCTGGAGTGGTCCACTGCTATATTCTGAGCTATCCCACTATGTATGTTATGTTCTCCTGACTTCAGTGTATCTGCCTTACTTGCTTCAATTTGTACTCTGTACGTTCTTTTATTCTTCTGTACTCTCCCGGGTCGTACCTGAAAGTAGGCATATGTTTTGTCTAGTATACTTACCTGGTTAACAAAAGCTAAATAAATAAATAATACTACGGTAGTAGGCTGAGACAGAGGTAGCCCCAGTAATCTGGTAGTGGCCCCAGATGGGAGAAGGCAAAATGAGACTGCGGGTGTCAAGATAACTCGGTGTGAAAATGTATCATATTTTCCACAAATGATAATTTATCATTATAAAAAGACAAAAAAATAATGCTATGCTGTCCCATCAGCGCAGTAGTAGAGATACCACTCGCGACACTAGTGACCCAGGTACAGCAATGGATCTAGACTCGAAGGCAGGCCATGGGAAGAGGATTTAACATTCAAGATGATGCTTTCCTCCTTCAGTGAGAATGAACTGCTGCACCTCCACTGCTTTACTGCCACCTGGTGACCTCAGTGGACAGTGCAGTGGAGGTACTGCTGGGAGGGAGGACATCTGGCCAAAAACTGTGTTTGCAAATCCCGCTTCATATGCTTGAATGGTGCGTGCCCCATGCTCTCCCTATACAAACATATGATATTTGCCAGCAGATAAAGGCCTAGAGGTCTATCAAGTCTGCTCGAATGTGCAGCTGGCACCCCTATACGTATGTCATTAAATGTCAGACCGTGGGGGCGTGGCCAGCAACTAGGAAATGGAAAGGGATTGTGCGGCTAGCCTCTCGGGGGCAATTTACAATCCCTTCCTTTCCTTCAGGGGTATGAAAACAATATGCTACTACCACAGAGGAGCTCCCATTGAGATAAGGGAGATTCCTCTTATTTGTATGCTGCCCCATAAATGGTGCTCTTTAAAAACCACCAACACCTCTTTACAAACACACTACTAAGACGCAGTTCAGCTTACATTTCATTTCTACAGATTTAGGGCTACTAAACAGATGCAGTACTCTGGGGCATTTTTAAACTGTTTTAAACAGTCTGTGGTGCCAAAGCAATAAAGGAAGTGAAGCCGCAGAATTCCTTGTGCTTGGGGCACACAGAGTTTGTGTGCATGTCTGCAGCAGGGGAGTGTTTCCAAGGAGACACCAGGAAATGGTGACAGCAGGACTAAAGTCTAGTTTTCTAAAACCTTATTTGTACCTGATCTCCTAGGACATCACTTTACAGTCTGTTTATGAACTAGTAAATAGGTACAGTACCTCTGGGTCACATTTTTAAACTGTTTTAAACACTTTGCTGGGCTGCGACAATGCAGGAAGTGAAGCAGCCTGGGGGTGGCTGTGAGGGACAGACAGGGTGGCAAGGAGGGTGGCAGAGACAGTTATCTCTAATGGCAGGGATGGGGGATGGAGCCACATGGAGAAGGGAGACAGTAGCCACAGTCATAAGGAAGCACCATTGACAGGTAAGGCGCAGGGCGGCTCGCATGGAGGAAGTGTGCCAAACACCAGATATTCGTACACTTCCTGCCAGTCGATGAAGGAGTACTGCAGCAATGAGCTGTAAAGGCCGCAAAGGAGACTCTGAAATCAGCAAGAGGCGGTGCAGAAGGCTGGGGCTGAATGTAGACTCCTGGGATTGGAAGAACATCTTTATGCAATCTCATACCACTGTTGCATCTTCCAGCCACAAGGCAATTCATTTCAACATATTAAATAACTTCTATTTTACACCAGTTGACTTACATAAAATGGGCCACAAAGAATTGAATAAATGCCTTAAATGTGGGGAAGGCAGAGCAGACACTACTCATTGCAAACCTACAGCTAAATTGTGGACAGAAATTACTAGGCTATGTCATCCTTTCCCAAATGTAGCCAGTAACTTAAATATAGAAACTGGGTCACTTCTCTAAGAGGTTGAACTTATCTTCCAGCAAGTCAGAGTCAACAAAAATAACTGCAATCGTAACCGAGAACATCATTTTAAACTACTGGATCAATGGAATGCCCCCCCCCCTTCCCAGAATGAAGGCATGTCATTTTAGAAACCCTCAGAGTGGGAAAAACTTGCACACTGTTTCTGATCTTGAAAGTCTAAATTTATGCGAAGTGGGATTATATTTGGAAATTTCTTACCAGACAGGAGGACCAAGATATTGAAACCTATAAGGAACTTGGTGGGATGAACGTTCAAGTGCTCTTTGGTTGGACCTGTTGGATTAAGGTTAGAGATGTTGCAAAATTATATTTCGTCAGTGAGATTCTGGTGAAACTGGCATTCTCCGTCTGCGGAAATATTTCGTGGAATTCGCCCTTTTACATAAAATATTTAGCTGGTGCGAAATGCAGAGTTTTGTTTGTAAATGCAAATTTTGCCATTAAAGAGGCGAATTTCGGATAGCCCGTGATATGGGCGTCGGCGATTGGGTACCTACAATAACGGAGACTCAATCCCCGGCGCATGTCATCGGGGCTATGGTAGGGTGGGGTGGGGTGGCTGGATGGGGAGGGGTCGGCGAATGTAGCGGCGGGATGTTGCTATATGTTCACGCGCGTGGGGAGTGAGCACGCACGCACAGTGAGGGTCGGGAGGGGATGTGAGGGGTGGTCGGTTGCCGAGCCAACCCCGTGGCATGGTGCGTGGGTTAGCGGCGTTGTTGGGCAGGGTATTGTGTTCAGGTCCAGGCACTGGTGTGTTTTTGTTGCACCCGGCCAAACCTTTTTCTTTTAAATGTCCCCCCCCCCATGTGCACCCACCTGGAGTTGAGAATCCTTAAGTAGGGGGGTGCGGGGGGCACAGCCTCTGCATAAAACTTTAAAAAAACTAAGTCCCTGGCACCGTTTTGCTGTGCGCTGGAGTGTCAGAGTGCCAAAATAAATTTTTGGCACTCTGAATTCGCGATAACGGCAATCGCCTTTAGGCTTTCGCCGTTATCACATAGAACCAAATTTCACTGATGAAAGATGAATTTTGCCTTCCAAAGGAGAAATTTCACCTTCTGCAGGTGAAATTTCACATTCCACAGGCGAAATTTTACATCACGCAGGCGAAATTACAAATTTCACTTTTGCGAAAAATTTTGCGAAATGGGGCGAATTTCGTGAAATATTTTGCATAACAAAATTTGCCTATTTCGCACATCTCTAATTAAAGTATGCTCTCTATCCTTCTCTTTTCCTTTCTCTGTTCTGGGTCTTCTAGAGTCATGTGCTTATCATTATAGAAACATAGAAACATAGACTTTGACGGCAGATAAGGACTGCTTGGCCCATCTAGTTTGCCCATTTCCCTACCTACAGTGTAGGCCGCAGATCCTAGTTAACCAACAGCCTATTTCTTCCTACCCCCACAAGAATTGCCTTATGTCTGTTCCACGCATTCTTGAATTCTCCCACAGTTTTAGACCCCACAACCTCCTCAGGAAGCCTGTTCTATACCACCTATTCCTTGTATTGCTTATTGTTCGTTGTACAAAGCCTAAAGGATAGGATTTGTCTGTTTATGGATTCGGTCAATTTCCATATTGAAGCGATACCAATTTTTAAAATGTACTTATGTAATGCAATTGTTGTTAGGAACTCTCCCCACTATAAGTTGTTTGGTAATGTAGGAGTAGTGTATTGGAATGTTATAATTTTAATTGTTTTTGAAAAAAAAATAAAACTTTATTAAAAAAAATAAAGGCACATACTCCCCTGCCTTCCTGGTGTTAAGAAGAGTGCTGCTTACTCCCAATCAGAGTGAGGGACAGGGATAAATGGAAATTCGTTTAAAAAAAGTTCTTACACCCTAAAGTCAGTCAAATACCATCTTCAGGTTCAAAAAATAACTCTGGGGTCAGTATAAAACACAATGCTGGGTTATGCAAAATAGCTCTCCTCTTCGATTGATCCTCTTCTTACTGTCTTTTTACCAAAATAAAGCTAAAGTGAATATGTTTCTTTTGATCAGACTTTGAAAAACATAATATTTAGACAATTCCACTTCTGTCTGTGAGGCAGCATAGTACAGTGGTTAAGAGCACTGAGCTACAAACCTGGAGAACAGGGTTTGAATCCCATGGCCACCACTTGCATACTGTGTGACTATGAGCAAGTCATTTAACTTCCCTGTGCTCCTAGGATGCACCTGGAATGAAGCCTTGGCTTAGTGTGCCTTTCCTGGCCGAAAATTGTAATATAAATGAAATTTTTATATATTGTCTGCATCTGCATTTCCCTTTTCTTTGTTTTATTTATTACAATGTCAAGTTGCATGGAAACAGGGTCCTTGTTCACCAGAATTCCTCTGCTTCTGCTGCTTAGTCCTTTGCTGAAGTCATAATCCTGTGTTTGGGACAGTACAGTTTGTTGCTGTGGGAATTATTATTATGTCACAAAGAATTATGGCCTTAGCAAAAGATTAAACAGCAGAAATAGATTAACTGTATTTTTTTTTTGTTTTGTTTGTGTTTTTTGTTTTTGCTTGGTAACCAGGTAAGGCCCAAAGATACAAGTGCCTGTTTTCAGGGGTGAGCCAGGAGCACTAGGAAGATTAAGTGACTTACTCAGAGTCACAAAGTATGCAGATGGAGGTTGTGGGAATCAAACCCAGGTCCACTGAATGTACCAAGCTCATTCACAGGTCATTACTCTGACCTCTAGGCTATGCTGCCAGCCCCACTGTAGCCACAAGGATCATGATTCTATGCAAACAAACCAATAATATAGTGCAGAATCAAATAAATAGAAATACGGACACTTTATAAACTATAAGCTGAATTGTGTCTCATTATTATGTTTGTTATAGTAACCAGTTTTCCCCAAAGTCACAAACTTACTTTAAAACAAGTTCCACTACCCTACTGGTGGTGCTGGAGGTTGAGGCGCTGGTCGCTACACCTTGTGCCATGCCCAAGCGACCCGGGTTTGGGAACGAGCTGGGGTCGGCAAGGGGAGAGAGGATTGAGCGTCTGGAGGACTGCTCTCCTCTCTCGAGAGGGAGAGGGAGACTTGTCGTCCCACTCGTTGAACTCCCTTTGGTGGTAACTGGAGGCCAGTATGGGTTGGGAGGCACGGTCAGACAGCCTTATGTTGGTAGGGGGATGGGAGAAAAATAGTGGAAAAAGAGCCTGGCAGGCTCTGTGATGGTCTGCCACTCCCGAGGGACATCCCCGACTTCTGAATTGGGTCTCAGGGGGAGGGGAGGAGAAACCGATAACTTCCTCCCTGACCCCGCCACTGGGGAGGGGGGGAGCCATGGGGCAATTATCGGGGACCAGCGAGGGTGGGAGCAGTGGGACTGGAGAGAGAGTCCCCCCCCCCCATCAGGAGGGCCGTAGTCGCCTGCCAGGGCTCCAGAGAGGTAAAAGCCTATATATATATATATATATATATATATATATATATATATAAAACAAGTTCTAGGCTGGCAGCATGTTGCCCTGCTTTGCAGACACCCAGGGTTTAGAAGAGGACTCAGGTCATCGCATCAGGAGGCAGGACAGGCTGAAGCTGCTGCTTGGTAGTGTGCCTCAGTCAGAAAGCGTTGGTGGCTGGTTTTGTTGCCACAGTGCCTGTGCTGTTGGGCCCAGGGAGCTTGCTCTTGCTGCAGGGATGCTGTGTGCACTCAAAGCTAGCAGAGGAACTGCTCACGCCATGGCGTGGAGGAAGTGACACTGGGTGGGTAGAAAAATGAGGCAGAAATGACACATGCACCAAGCGATCTAAATGACAGTCAGGATCCACTCTGTGTGGATCTCCACTGGCTTTGACGGGGGGGACTCATGTGGCTTAAGGATCATTGGCAACATGGTCCGAATGTAGGATAGGTGGTGGTTCGGAGGGGGGCCATAAAGCTAATCTTGCCCCCCGCTACCTTCACGGAGTTACTAAACTTGGAGAGCTCCCTGCCATCCACCTGGTTTACCCCATAGACGTATCCGTGCAGTATGTCCCAATCATGCCCCCCCCCCCCGGTATATATGTTTACATCCCGCAACTTCTCCCAAGTCCCTTTCCGCTGTCCCTGGATAATATTCATTGCCCTTCTCTGCACTGCCGCCACTCTGTCTCTGTCCCTGTTCATACGTGGTTTCTACAACTGCACGGAGTACCCCAGTTGAGGATGAACCAATAATCTATACAATTGCAGAGTCAATTCTCTTCTCTGGCTGTCTCCACGAAGGGGACGAGGAGGAGTGCATCCCTCTCCCATACCACAGAGACACACAACCTTCAGTAGAAGGTTAGGTGACAAGAGAGTGAACAGTCCTGTTTTACAAAGGTGGCCCCCAAAGAATTTAAAACAACAAACATTTACGAACAACACACCTTCATTTGGGAACCTCCATATAGAGGGAAGGCTAAAATGCAACGTTTTATATTTGCTGTACTTGCTAACAGGAAATTGGAAAAGGGACAAAGTGGGCCAGCTCCCACAGAATGCATCATTTTAAAGACACAGCGCATAGTACAGGAAAAATACCGCTACCGATACCTATTCATTCTATTTTACATTGTCTGTTTCCTCAGCTGTTTTGAGTACCACCGTTTTAACATCAGTTTTCTTGTGACACAGCAGACCTAGCATGTAACGGCACTGCTCCGTGACCTTACAGGACACTGGGTGTAGCATATCCGAATGTTGTGTGCAGTGAGCTTGCAGTTTATGAGGTAAAAGCAATACTGGAAGCAGCAGCATGTGAGGCACAAACCAGGTTGTGCTATGTTGCAAAAGCAGGCCTGGACAATATTCTAATGGGAGGTGGAGACATGCATACGTGTCCTGGGCATGGGGTCATAATTTCGAAAGACATTATGCCACAGCAATATACCGTGCTGCCAATACAGTGCGATATACTGAAAACGCCATAAGTCTTGTTTTTTCTGGGGGCTCCGCCCACTGCACCCCTGAACCCCCAAACTACATTATCTAACTATTTGGAGATGGGTATCAGTAACAATTGCACAAAGTGCGAAAAAAGTAAAATTCCATGAGTCTGGGATCAGGAATCGAAACCCGTCCCAAACGCACTGCCTGCCTCGCTGCCAGTGGCTCATCCTGTCGAGCCACGGCAGCTGCTCAGCGGACCCCTGTCCCAGCAGGATTCTTATCCTGCACTGGGAAGAGTGAGAGACACAGCGCATAGTACAGGAAAAATACCGCTACCGATACCTATTCATTCTATTTTACATTGTCTGTTTCCTCAGCTGTTTTGAGTACCACCGTTTTAACATCAGTTTTCTTGTGACACAGCAGACCTAGCATGTAACGGCACTGCTCCATGACCTTACAGGACACTGGGTGTAGCATATCCGAATGTTGTGTGCAGTGAGCTTGCAGTTTATGAGGTAAAGCAATACTGGAAGCAGCAGCATGTGAGGCACAAACCAGGTTGTGCTATGTTGCAAAAGCAGGCCTGGACAATATTCTAATGGGAGGTGGAGACATGCATACGTGTCCTGGGCATGGGGTCATAATTCAAGAAGATATATGCCGCAGCAATATACCGTGCTGCCAATACAGTGCGATATACTGAAAACGCCATAAGTCTTGTTTTTTCTGGGGGCTCCGACCACTGCACCCCTGAACCCCCCAAACTACATTATCTAACTATTTGGAGATGGGTATCAGTAACAATTGCACAAAGTGCGAAAAAAGTAAAATTCCATGCGTCTGGGATCAGGAATCGAAAACCCGTCCCAAATGCACTGCCTGCCTCGCTGCCAGTGGCTCATCCTGTCGAGCCACGGCAGCTGCTCAGCGGATCCCTGTCCCAGCAGGATTCTTATCCTGCACTGGGAAGAGTGAGAGGGTGCACTACCGGGTATACTTCCTTTCATGGTTTTGCACCCTTTTGCTCTCCCCTACCACGCTGTTCCTACCTCGCGGTCATGTCGTGTACTGTAGAGTGTATGACATATTGACCCGGTAGGTGTGTCCTGCTGGTTTAAAGGATACCCTAGCGAACACACTAACTGCCATTTGGGATCCCAAAGTCAAGGAGAGCAAAAGTTGTGCTTTGACAAATCTTCTGTCTTTAGTACCCTTCTTTGGAACCCATGCTCTACTGTTCCTGCAATAGGCCCCTTTCATATGCTCACTCCCAGTTAAACATGTGTGAAGCTGGGCTCATTCCCAGTTACTGATGTGTGAGGCTGGGCTCGCTCTCAGTTAGAGATGTGTGAGGCTGGGCTCACTCCCAGTTACAGATGTGTGAGGCTAGGCTTGCTCCCAGTTAGAGATGTGTGAGGCTAGGCTCGCTCTCAGTTAGAGTTGTGTGAGGCTGGGCTCACTCCCAGTTAGAGATGTGTGAGGCTAGGCTTGCACCCAGTTAGAGATGTGTGAGGCTAGGCTTGCTCCCAGTTAGAGATGTGTGCAGCTGGGCTCGCTCCCAGTTAAACATGTGTGAAGCTGGGCTCATTCCCAGTTAGAGATGTGTGAGGCTGGGCTTGCTCCCAGTTAGAGATGTGTGAAGCTGGCAAACTACACTTTGCAAAATAACTTCCAGTTTGCCAAATTTGCAAAATGCTGACTTCACGAAGTTTCTGGCAGGCGAAGCTGAACTTTTTCAGAAAAAGTTATGCAAATTTGCTGGCGAAGTTGCAACTTCACCTTGACTTTCCCTGAAAAAGTGCCATCTCCCCAGGAAAGCTCAATGTGAAATGGCAAGGTGATTTTCGCAACTTTGCCAGCAAAGTAAAACTTCACAACGTCTCTACTCCCAGTGTTCTAAGCGTCCATTGCCTTGGGGTTCTGATGTGGTACTGGGCTAAGATAATGACTGCGGTACACTGTAAAGCCCTAAAAGGATGAAACACGTGTCTGTACTTTGTCATTCTCAACCTATACTTGATCAGCTGTATAAGCGCGCTTAAAGAGCTAGTGTATGGTCTATAACTAACATTAGTTTTGAAAAGCAATCAGCCATCACCTTTTATATCTTGGGCACTTTTTGTTTTCCCTTTGTTTAATTATAAGATTGTTTACCTGATGTTAGGAGGTGTGATGTGTGGGACAGTGTATCCCCCCTTTATGGGAGGCTTTGCCTCCCCCGCACCTCCTTACTAAAGATAACTAACTCCGGGGATGCAACCTGGGGAGGGGGAAAAGCCGTAGGTCACTGTTTCAGCGATCGCTGTCATGTGCTAGTCGCTGTATGTGGCCGTGCTGTTTTGCATTCACCTTTCTTGGCCTCGCTATTATTGTTTCACCATTATCACATACAACCGTGGGACAGCCCTCTGTCTGGCAGCTGACATATCTATCTTTCACCCCCCCAATTACATCATCAGCATTGTGGCCTCACTGACTGCGACATCACTGCTGTTTAGGAATAGCCACTCAGTAGGTGCCAAGTCAGTCACCTGTGATGTCACTGTCAGTGACATCACAATGCTGATGATGTAGTGGGGGGACTAGAGACAGATATGTCAGCTGCCAAGCTGATACCTATTCCACATATCCAACACAACATTATCACATAAAAAAAACTTTCTAAAGAGAAAAAGGAAAAAGAAAAATACTTCAGAAATAAGAAGTTACAACTGACTACTTAAAATTTGTATCCTTCTCCTGTCTGTTTTGGTTCCACTAGCTCTTTAAAAGGCAATATCTGTTCTAGCAATGCCATTGTCAGACTGACTTGCACACCTATTTGCATACCCATGATGCCTTGCACTTAAGAGTGAGGTGTATGATTTGGAGAGAGGTGCAAAAAAACAAACAATTTAGGTATTTCTTCTCTCCAGGCATCCGTTTGTGAATCCCACTCTTTGTGTCCTAAACGTCCATTGCCTTGGGTTTCTAACTGACTGAGACAGTGAATGCAGATGTAACCCCTAGCTGGCGCTATCCCAGGGGCTACTACCCCTGCCTGATTTGCCACTAACAGGTTGAGGGGCCTGGATCCAATGGCGGGTGCCTCCACCCAGAGGTCAGGGTTTGCAATAGTTAAACTAACTTGGTCACAGCCCTCTGGGACACTGCAACCCCCCTTTCTTCCCACTAGTGGCCCACACAATATATCAGAATTACCTTCACAGTATACACTTACCCCCAGGTCTGGTTCCGCACTGGGACCTCCTGTGAAATGAGATACAGTGCAACAATCACAGTACAGTACTTTAACATAGACAAATACCTCAGGCAGTATAACTTTGCTGAAACAAGCAGCTCTGATTTATTTAGGGGATATAACAAGGACAGGGGAAATCAGGTTAATTAGCTTATCACTTTAATAATCTATTTATGGCTCTGTGCACAGGCCTATCCCTATCAGTTACTGTCCCTGGGTACCCAAGCCCTAGTGGCTAGTCCAAACCGTGGCAGCTGGTAGGGCCCTTTCACACAGAGAAAAGGAGAATTAAACAGTCAGCAGTACAGTAATTCCATTTGGATTTAATGTGGCAATTCAACAGGGAGCTACCCTGAATTAGTACTCACGACTCCAAATAAGATAGGGTCCTTCAATGTCAGCAGGGCTCACTTGAGGTGCACAAACCTCTTCACACATCCATATAAAAGAAAGCACTATACCAGGCAGGCTGCATCTGTATCCCGATCGCAATTACTGCACAATATCCGGGAGAACACACAGCAGATTCAGTTTCTGACAGACCGAGTGTAATTTTCAGCAATTCCTCCAGTCTTCTACAGGGTGAGCCTGGTTTCTACTCTTCAGAGATCCTTTGATTCTTTTCACAGGCAGTTCCCAGTCCTAACAAGTTGCAGACCCGGAACTCTGGGCCTTACACACGTTTTTGACTAAAACTGCACACTGAAAAAGCACAGGGCTCCTTCCTCTTCACTGCCAAAGCTCAACTGAAACTCCAACCGACAAAAACCGGGCACTTCCTTTGAGTTCCTCCCAGTTCTTGACTGGATTGGCTGTCACTCACAATAGACTGCTGCTGTTGGTCCAAAAAGGCACTGAAGTCCAAACTACATCTCCCAGAGTCACTGCCCATACAATCCTCTTGTGGCTGGCTCAGATTATGAGTCCAAGTTCTGATTCGTCCAAGGCACCATTTTAGAGCTAGCTTACCCCACACTGATTGGTCCAGTTCAGCAGTTCAAAACTAGAATGGGGAACTAGCAGACACAGTTCTGACTGCAAAGAAAGCAGGTTAGACAAACTGTAATTTCATTATTACTCTAAATAATTTCTGGCAAACAGTTACATCTGTCAGATAGGTTCCTTTGCACCCTAGTGACTGCAAAATGAAGTGAATTGGCAGCAGCTTGAGTGGTACTCAATCAAAGAAACACACAGTCCCCCATACAAACTAATTATGTCTGCAAGCAGACAGCTCTTAAAGAGACAGTACCAGAGGTTCTAAAAACACTCACTGATAAATGGCTTAAATGCCAAACACCATTCAGGCTTGGAGCATTCAAGCAAGCTCCTGGAAGTCTTTTGGGAACCCCCATTTGCAGGGGGGTTACACAGAACACTTAGGAGTCAGAACAGGATGAAACATGTGTCTGTACATTGTCATTCTTAGCCTGCAGTGGAGCAAATCTACAAGTCTGCTGAAAAGGCAATGTCTATTCTGGCAAAGCAGCCTGACTTGCACAGAGATGTGCATACCCACGATGCCTTGCACTGAGATTGAGGCTTTAGAGTATCTGTGGTTTGCAGAGATGCATAAACACCAAACTATTTAGATACAATGTGTGGTGGAATGTTCTTCATGGAAACCCATACCTAGAATAGGGTTGTTGTGCTGCAGTAGTGACATCACTATGTTGTTGTGCTGCAGTAGTGACATCAGTATGTTGTGCTGCAGTAGTGACATTAATATGTTGTGCTGTAGTAGTGATATCACTATGTTATGTTGCAGTAGTGACATCACTATGTTGTGCTACAGTAGTGACATTAATATGTTGTGCTGCAGTAGTGACATCACTATGTTGTGCTGCAGTAGTAAAGTGACATCACTATGTTGTTGTGCGGCAGTAGTGACATCAGTATGTTGTGCTGCAATAGTGACATCAATATGTTGTGCTGCAGTAGTGACATCACTATGTTGTTGTGCTGCAGTAGTGACATCAGTATGTTGTGCTGCAGTAGTGACATCACTATGTTGCTGTGCTGCAGTAGTGACATCAGTATGTTGTGCAGTAGTGACATCACTATGTTGTGCTGCAGTAGTGACATCACTATGTTGCTGTGCTACAGTAGTGACATCAATATGTTGTGCTGCAGTAGTGACATCAGTATGTTGTGCTGCAGTAGTGACATCAATATGTTGTGCTGCAGTAGTGACATCACTATGTTGTTGTGCTGCAGTAGTGACATCAGTATGTTGTGCTGCAGTAATGACATCACTATGTTGTTATGCTGCAGTAGTGACATCAGTATGTTGTGCAGTAGTGACATCACTATGTTGTGCTGCAGTAGTGACATCACTATGTTGCTGTGCTACAGTAGTGACATCAATATGTTGTGCTGCAGTAGTGAAATCAGTATGGTGTTGTGCTGCAGTAGTGACATCACTATGTTGTGCTGCAGTAGTGACATCAATATGTTGTGCTGAAGTAGTGATGTTATTACTGTCGCCACATAGCTGCTTTCCTCTCTAGCTGACTGAGCTGAAAGCTGTTTTTTTTTTAACTTGAACTTACAAAAACAGTAGCAGCTGCAGCAGCTACCTGCATTTTGAATCAATAATTTGAGCCCACCCCCAACCCTCAAGTGTCTCCCTCCCAACTGCCAGTTGACTGAAAGAAAGTGTCTGAAATGGGCATGGATGCCCATACATTATAAAAAATAATGTATGGGCATCCATACACAGACAGGCATGTGTGTTCGTCTTGAATTTTCTATTAAAACAGGGAACCTCTTGAGCGTCACTCTCGAGGGGTTGCCATAGAAACCTCTTGATACAGACAGAGGCTTGCTGTATATGGCTGCCCATACAATATCCTTTATACTTCTCCCCACCAGCATGCATTTACAGATCCTTTGTACTACTTTTCACTGTTCCTGCAAACTGCCTCTTTGTTACGGTAAGTACGAGTGTTCTAAATATCCAAAGGCATGTTTTAACAAAGTGCAAATGCCTGTGGACACATACAAGCACTGTAACACTGGCTTGTGTAACCCCCAAGTGGTGGGGCTTATCTTTGCTTGCTGTAAGTAGTCAGAGCTCAGCCATCCCGTTCTGCATTTGCTCTGGCCCCCAAGGACTGATTGCTTGGTAGTGAACCATAGGAACAGCGCTGCAGCCACAGGAAGTGGATTTTGTTTGGTGCTCCAGACACCTGACTGTGCTGCCAGTCATGGCCTCTGGCAAGATCCCCCCCAGCGCTCTCAGGCCCCAGGGCCTCCAGTTGCTTAAGGGGGCCTGGAGAGGTGCTGGTAAAGGAGGGATAGACTGCTATGTTTTCTGCGCCACATGGGTCTGTGGTCGAATCGGCTCTCAGCCGTATTTGCAGGGTAATCCCATCACTCTGAATGAAGCACACATCTGCACTCACAATGGGGCACAGAATCCCTCTGCAGCCACCCAAATCTGAAGGAACATATAGTGCAGCCACACTAATTTAATCTGGGCACTCAGTTTACTTAAAATGAGGGCAGAAGCCCAGATAATTAACCTTACTGAAGCCAAGGCTCTGAACCGGTAATGGAGGCTGCCATCTTTGTGACCCCTGACCTCAGCAACAGCAATAAGAGGTCAGCATCAAGTGAATGTTGGAGAAAGGAGGATGCAGACTGCTTGGCACTCTTCTGCTAACCATTAGAGGGTTTAGCAACAAGAAAAGAAAGAGACTGCTGTGAGTGGGTGATAGCCCTCTGGACCAATCAGACAGCTCCCTTACCAAGAGAGGTTCTGAGGGCAGTTCCAGAACTAGTTAGTCAGCAGCTTGCTCTCTCACAGAGAGGCTAACCAAAGCTGTTGGCCTGATCTATAGAGGAGGCCTGCCTGGGCTTCCACAGCCACGATACAGGAGGCATTTGAAAGGTTTCTACAACCCCAAGGAAGCAGCCAGAGAGAAGTGCTGTTTTTTGGTATTATTGATTGTCATAATGACATACAGAAGCTTGAAAGATTGATTCCCACCTACAGAATAGGAGGGAACCGAGTGTTAGCTCAGTATCTGTACCACAGCTGCCAGTTTGCAGTGTAGCGAAGGATGTTGTCCTGAGTTCAGAGAAGAAGAGGTAAATGCATGCTAATCCAGCACTTGCACCACAGACACCAGCCTTCAGTGTACAAAGAGCCTCTGTGGGTTTTGCTGTTTGAAAAAGGCTGCTTTGAGACTGCAGACAGTCTGGGGGATTGTCCGGTCAGTGCTACTGCTAGCCTCTGACTAGTGTCTCGCACTAGGGACTGGAAACCTTCACATGTATGTGAGATGTGTGGTCCGTGGTTCTGGGATTGGTCTGTCCACTCAGAAGAGATGGAGAGAGTAACGAGAAAGAAACAGCTGACTGCTGAAACAGAAAGCCCGATTCCAGCCCAGAGGCACCTCAGACCTGCACAGCCAAGTTGATCCCACAGAACTAGTCAGCTGACTGAGACAGACCTACACCTGCAGAGAGGAGGAAGAGGAGCCCAAGCTGAAAGGGAAGCTGATAACACCAGAACCATGAGTACACTCAGGGCTTGCCCCACAAATGAGATTTGTATAAAGTTTGTCACCAAATCTAGAGATCTGGCCATTGGGATACAGGATCTACAAATAACTCACATCAGGTTTACCATTTAAGTAACTGCACGGCCTTTGGGGTTCGGTTTTGGTTTTGAAAGTGTTTTATTTGTTTAAAGTGCACCACCGCTGACCAACCAGCTGCAACTCTAGAGGGCCTGCACCATTTCCATGGGTGAGTACTCATTAAAGCAACAGGGGCTCCCTATAAGGTTAGATGGGTTAAATACTGATACCAGTAGGAAGCAGCCAGTGCCCTCAGTACAGGTGGCCTGAGAACATGCCAAGGTTTACTATGCTGTATTTGCATTGTCTGGTGGGGATGGGCATGTCTGTTTTAAGTGTTTAATAGACCAAGCTTAATCAGGCACCTAACGTCGGCCCTGGTTCCATAGTGTTCACGAGTTTCTGCAAGAACGGTATTGATTTGCAGTTGCATTCCCTTATCCCTTGTGAATATTCTCCAATAAATATTTTATTTTGAATTTTGTCTCATGAGCATATTATTAACAGTAAGTGCCAAAATGCTTTTTTGTTGAATTTAAGGTTGGGGAGGTGGGTAGGTAGTGTACTGCATCCCAGGGGGCTGTACTGCTCTGACACCAGACTGACTTAATCTCTGGTGGGAAACTAAATCTAACTGGATACGAGCCCCCCAAAATCAGGAAGATAATGACCCAGGCCCCTCAACCTTGTTTGAACCCACAAGGCAGGGGTAATAACTGCAACACCCATGGTGCCCCGGTTACACCAGTAACTGGAGTATTAAATCCCTGCATGCAAAAACAATGCAACCAGGCAGTTAGTGACAGAGCAGGCAAATAGTTACAAAACACAACTACTACATTCTTCTGGCATTATTGTTGTAACAGTTGATCATATCAGGACAGGTGCACATGTTATGTAACATTTCATGTTCAGTTGCATCCTGCATCTGTTTATGTCTGCAGCTGGACAAAGTGAAACATCGGAGGTTCAGTGAAATGTAAAAGGTGATGCAGTGAGTATGTGGCAAGCGGAGCATGTTTGAACCTGTGATTCCCCCCTGTTCCAAGAGGGTGCCTCCTCCTTTTGTCCACACTGAGTACGCAGCACATCCATGTCTGCAATACTACTGCTTCCGGGAGCCCAATCCCTTTCACTTCCTGATACTAAGCCACGCCACCGTGCCCTCACGTGTCATGATATAATAGTCGGGAAACGCGAGGGCGCACTCCATATTGTGCTTTATGGATGGATTATTAAAAGCTTTTTTATTAATTCAGAATGGCTAGATTCAACAAAGGAAAGCCACTGCTCAATGAAAAGGTCCCATGTTAGCTGAGCAGTGGCTTTTATTTGTTGAAATCAGTCATACATAAAAAAGCATTCAATGCTGGCTCGTTGGCACAGCAGTTGGATTTCGACTTGCGACGCCAGCGACCCGGGTTTGGGAACGGACTCAGATCGTCGGAGAGCCGGCTTGAGGAGAAGGTTGGAGCGTCCATAGACAGCTCACCTTCTCCAGGGGGGAGGGTGGGGATGTGAGCCGGGCACCTGCTGGCCCCTGGCGGAGGCCGGGAGCATGGCAGAATGTCAGGGCTCAAATTTCTGGGAGAGTGACAGACATCGGCGTTCACCTTGACATCAGGTATGTCACTCTCCGAGGGAGAAAAAATGGAAAAATGGCTCCCTGGCTAGCCAGATGACGGCTCTCCGGTCTCCCTGCTGCCGTCACGGCCCCGCGATCTCCCACCTCAGCAGCACTTGGAGCCGATGCCACAGTGCGCTGGATGACCCCCACCGGTGCCTTCCATCTCGGAGGAGGGGGACACACCCGGCGAAGGGTTACGCCGGGCTACCTCCAAGGGGCTGCAATCTGAGGCAGGGGTAGGTCACAAGATGGTGGACAGACGGGATAGGACCTTGAGGGCCCGAAGGAGGCGCTGGCTGGGAAAAGCAAGAGGAGTATAAAAAAAAAAAAAAGCATTCAAAAATCCGTCCCTATAATACTCTACGGAGTGCGTCCCTGTGCTCTCCAGACTATTACATCATGAAACATGAGAGCATGTGGGGCGTGGCTTAAAGTATCAGCAAGTGAAAGAGATCGGGCTGTCAGCTCCACAGAGACAAAATACAATCCCCTCACTCCCAAAAACCATGGATTTAAAAATGATAATTTAGCGTCCAGGAACTCTGGAGAAGTAAGGTTCCATGCCACGTTGTTTGAAATAAGCCAGGAAAGGAGCTCTTTAAAGAAGTGCTAATTTCAGTATTTCAAATCTCAAACACGCGTTAACGTAGACTCAAAATGAGGGAAAAGGCATCTTACAGAAAAGAGTAAACTAAAACAGAATTAAAAAGCACATATACATAATAATATGCACTGCTGCTTTAATATTATACTTTACTCATCGTACTATGGTTTTATTGACATTGTACAGTACATGTTTATGCACCTACTGTTGCCACTTTGCTATTGCTATTTCACTACCTGTTGTATTCCCTCCCTTCTCCCATGTTGCACCTGCAAACAAGCCCCAGCTCAGTGCACCTATACTGGTCACCAAATTTTAAAGAAATAAATATTAATAAATGTAACTCTCTCTTCCTCACTCAAGGGAAAGGAGGCCATCACTAGTCCTCTTGGGAACTGTATATAGTTTATAAAGAAAAGTAGATAGCAAGGGGTTACGTTGTTAGTGCTCCTCGGGCAGGAGCTTAGGGGCATAAATTGAGAGGACCAGTCATTTTAATTGGTTGGTTCCCCGGGAGGGACTCCCAGACAGGAAGGCTCCCCAGGGATCCAGCAGAAACCGTGCCATGGCTCATCCCTTGTGGGAGGCCCAAGGCACGACATAAACAGAACATCCTAGACAGAGATCTTGTTCTGACCTGGATGTCCACATGGACAAATATGAGGTAGGCACCCAGTAAACGAATCACTAACTAAGCAGTAGGGTTGAGCGCCTTTGAACCAAAATTAACTTGAATGGTCTCCAGGCTTTAGAGCCAAAGAAGAGAACTGAGGGTGACATTGAGCCGAGCTGTGTGCAGCAAGTTTTAGCAGCTCTGTACAGCTTGGAGAGAAATCTGCCTTATTTCTCCTTTGGGACACTATATATCAAATTTTTGACTTTACCAATGAAACGAGTGACCCAGAAAACATTAAGATAGGTAACCCCAAGAAAGAAAAATTCTCTGGAGGAGCAGGGAAAAGTAAGGGACTCGGAGGATCTGGGAGAGCAGAGGACACCATCGCTGAGGAGAAAAGGCCTACTTCAGGAGAGGCTATTACCACTTTGGGTCATAAACTTCAGACCCTAATTGCGTCTGTTTCCACCCCTAACCAAAAGGTGAATGATTTTAATGGCCATGTGGTACTTTTAGAAGTGGCAGTGGAAGGCATTAAAGGCGACATCCAAGAGGTGCACAAGCAGGCCGATGCATCTACCGCAGCAACCATGCTCCTGATTAAGGAGAGTCAGCACCTGAAGGCAAGACTGGAGACACTCGAGAATCAAGCTCGGGTAGCAAATGTTCAGATCCTAGGCCTCCCTGAGGACTTGGAAGGTGATCATCCGACTCTAGTTTTCCAAGAATGGCCGACTGAAAAACTAGCCCCAGAAAACCCAGATGTCAACTGGAAGGTGAAAAAAATTTATAGAGTAACCTTGCGTGGCCATTCTTAGAACATTGAGGAGCCTCGGACCCTCATGCTTGTGACCTCAGGAGTGGCAGCCCAGGATAAAATTCTTAAATATGCTAGAAGAGTTTTTTAATTTTTTTTTTATTTTAGTCTTTGGTAACCGGGTAAGGCCCACTAGGCACAAGTACCTATTTTGAGGGGCGACCTGGGAGCACTGGGCGGTTAAGTGACTTGCTCAAAGTCACACAGTATGCAAGTGGAGGTTGTGAGAATCAAACTCAGGTCTGGTCTGCTGGATGTATCAAGCTCATTCACACCTTGTTCCTCTATCACAGGACGAACACCAAGTTCACTTTTCCAGACGTTAGCTACTCAACTAGACAGCGCCGCAAAAAGTTTGACGAAGTGAGGCGAATCCTCTGGGAACTGGGAGTACCACACACCATTATTTTCCCTGCCAGGCTTCGGGTCATACACCAAAGTAAGGTATATTTTTTTTCGGATCCAATTGAAGCCAGCAAGTGGGCAGATCAAAAGGTGGCAGAATCCTGTAGAAGGACCGATGGAACGATGATGAGGACGACGAGGCAACACCCTGAAGGATATCCTAAGGATATAGGACTTTACCTTTTGTGGTAAATTATTTAAATAAGGCCCTAGTATGCTTGTTTTTGGTTTTTTAAATCTTAGAGCAATTGTTACCTTTATAGAGATGGGGCTTACAGTCTCTCTCTCTCTCTCTTTTCTCGTTGAAGCTAAAAACTCTTACTTTGGACTTGATTAAAGTAATTTAAATGGGGGAATACCAGTTTAATTCTATGCTCCCCAGGGCCCATATGTTCTGTAATAGCTACGAGGCAGATAATCTAATTTAATCTAATCTTCTGTTTGTTTTTCTTCTTACTGCACACTGACAAGCTGCATAACTTGCTGTAATTTAATGGCAATGTTTCTTTATTGCATTTAGGTAGTTAACATGGCACCACTAGTCCCTTTTGCAGGGGCACGGCTAAGTATTGGACTGGAATTGCTGGACAATTTAATAACACTGGATTATACCATGTAGCTCTTGGGTTCTATTTTCAGCACAAATTAGAATACATTTAACATTTTAGTATAATATTTTTATTGGCTTCTCCCATGGAACAGACACGGCACTCATCAAACTCACAGTGGACCTATTCAGGGCAATGGATGAGGGCATGTCAACGGGTGCTGTCTTCATAGACCTGTCCAAGGCATTTGACCTTGTGGACCACAACCTTCTTCTTACTAAGCTTCAAGGCGTAGGGCTTGATGCCCAGGCCCTAAACTGGTTCAAGAGCTACCTCTCAGGCCGCTCCCAGAGGGTCATTTGGAAGGGAGAGCTTTCCGCCCCTTTACCCATCAAGGAGTGTGTGCCTCAGGGCTCAATTCTTGGCCCCCTCCTGTTCTCTCTCTCTCTTCACAAATGACCTAAATCGGTACTGTGGGGATAGCTCAGTAGTTCAATACACAGACGACACTGTCATCTTCCGAGCCAGGTCCACACCACATGATCTGGGCCCTCTCCTACAAGGGGACCTAAACACACTCGAGGCCTGGCTCACATCAAATAGAATGATCCTCAATGCAGCAAAAACGAAAGCCATGCTGTTTGGTCCTAGATCCCTTGGCCAGGATCAGACAAATTTCCTAAAACTTACTACTCTTGGGGATAAACGAATAGACGTAGTTGACAACATAAAATACCTAGGGCTAACTATTGACCAGGGTCTCACCTTTAAGCCCCACGTTGACCAGGTAACAAGGTCTATCCACGTCAAACTTGGCACCATGTACAGGCTAAAAAAAAACAACTTATCCCAGAAGCTAGACAAGCAATTGCCTCCAGTGTCCTCCTAACCACATTAACCTATGCTGCCCCAGTAATCCAGGGCATGGCAAAGGGCAAGGTTAGCAGGCTTCAGGTCCTGTACAACAAGGTCACGACGTTTGCGACAATGTGTCAACCAAGAAGCCACCCCTGCATCTCACTAGCCCAGCTGCAATGGCCTTCTTTCGAGGCTTGTCTATAGTATCCTCTGCTCTGCCATGCATAAAAATTGCAAAGCCCGGCGGCCCCACCAAGCCTAATAGGAATAATCATGGCTAACCTTAACCCTTGAATGCTCAGGACATCAGGTCGGTCCCTCCTGGCAATCCCCAGAATCAAGACTCACAAGGGAGGCAATCCCTTCGCTCTCACAGCCCCTAAATTGTGGAACACTCTCCTACCTCTAGTACAGGAAGCCCCCTCGCTACCAATCTTTCGCACTAGGCTTAAGTCCCATTTGCTCAGGACAAGCTCATGCCACTGTGGGGGTATAGGATAACCACCCCCGATCCTAATCACAACACCCATCCCCCCTCTCTTCTCACCTTAACCTACATTAAATCATGCCTTAAATCCTTAAATCTTTCAAGTGTTGCACTTATGGTCTATGATTTGAATAATTGGCTGTACTGTTATCCTCATTATCTTGTCTACTTCTCGTTACCCTGTATCACCTGACTGTATGTATTGTATTTCTTCTGGATCACCTGATTGTATGTATTGTATTGCTTCTGTTCCCTGGGTTGCCCCTGAAAAAGGGACCTTCGTGGGCCCAGTGGGCCAACCCGGTCATCAAATTCAATAAATAATAAATAAATAATATGATGTAACAATATATAGGGTATGCATAGAATGTCTATGATTAAGGGATCTGTTGTTGTTCCCAATGGTGATGTCTAATTTTAATGGACTGTCTACTATATGATAAATGCTTGTTATGTTAATAACACAATGAAAAAATAAAGTATATAAAAAAAAAAGAAGAGAAATGACCATTAGAATAATGTGGGCCTCCGGGCCCTGCATGCACCGTATCTCAAGTTTTCTGACCACAGAGGGTTAGTGAAGAAGCCTTGATGCATCCAGCTATTGTACGTGTGTCTGGCTAATTATTAAGAGACTGAACTAACAAGTTACCCAACAGGGTGAGACTATGTCCCTAATCTGGGCAAGCTGAGCTCCCTGAAGAAGAGGTTACTACCTTGAAGCACCAGGGACCATCACTGGTGGTTTCAGAGGTATATGTTTCAAATTTGCACAGTACTGTGGCATGACAAATGCACTTCCTCCAATCCAGAGTGCTCACTTTTTCTTATTTCTGGAGCCCACTTAAGCGACCTACGGCGAGGACCGCTACAGAAGGTCAGCGCCATAGAGGTCAATTAGGAATGAGAGCCTGAGGAAGGAACACCTCAGCACAGTGCAAGATTCAGTGAGCCCCACCCTTCCAGACCCGTACAGTACAACATTAAAAATTTTTATGGTGTGCAGCCCTCACTGAGAGTCATGGATCACCACAGAAATTCCCCTGACCAGGGAGAAGGGCTTACATAAAACTTAATGAATATTAATGTTTTGAAAGCATTTTTCAGCAAACTGCTTTATTTTAATAGAAGAATGCTGAACTTTAGCCAGTGTGTCTCAAGGCAGGCTGACTCACATCCTGGGATTTCAGATTAATCAAAAAAACATTTTCCCCAGTGCACACAAAATATTCACTAATATATTTATCCTGGAATATACCAGAGTAACCACTGTTTCATTAGATCCATCCCTTTCAAATAAAGAAATTAAAAACTTTGACTCGGAGAGAGAGACAGAGAGAGAGAGAGAGAGAGTGTGTACTGTTTGACATAGCGACCATTGTGAGTCATTAAGGGGCTGGATTTGACAACACTGCCAATCCAGACCAACAGCAGCACGCAGTCTGCACAAGCCTACAAATAAACGTTTCAGCTTATAAAACTCACTGCATAAGCAATGAGTTCGGTTCACTGGGGATCAAATGGGCTTAACGAGCTAGTAGTGCCAAAAATAGCAGGCAGGAAAATGTTCTTTTCTTCTGCATTCTATTTCTTGTTCTGCTTTCTCAGCGGTGGCCCTGATCAACTAGTCAGGTGACTTCCCAGCCCCACCCGTGCCTTCTCTGTGACTTACCTGGCTGCTCTTACCCCAGACTTTCCCCTGAGCAGACACCCCCACCAAAACTACATGGTTCTGGTAGACAAGGGACCGACTGTTAGGCTCATGTAGTGCTTGCAGCTTCAACTCAAGAACCTACAGGGTATATCCTTGTTTTTCCCTTCCAGGAATACCGAACATGAGAGCTCTGTAATGTGTAAAGACAGTAATGGGTGTATACGCCTGTTGGAGCCAGTCAGTATCCCTATCTACCAACAGCCTCTCCAGCTTGCACTGCCACCTGTGATCATTCAGGTGAAGGTATTATAGCAGAACCTGCAGCCCGCCCACCCACCACAGAAGGTGAGTCTCCTCTGGGATGCTCAGACTTCTTTCCCTGGCTGGCCATACAGTGACTTGGGCTTATTCCTGAATCCAGACCACCAGCATTGGGAGCAGTAGCGCTACCACTGTGCCAATAGGCCAGCCATGTGTAATTAATTTTAAAAAGCAGCCAGCTGCTCCTTTTTATTTATTTTTCTTCTTGCATTTGCTCATAAGAAGGTGTTCTACCTGGTAGCATTAGATGGGATGTAAAGAGCAGTACTTTTCCTGTATGCTGAGATATCTAGTTCTCTTCCTCTTCGGACCTCATCAACATTGTGACCTCATGTACCGTGACATCACAAGAGACTGATGTTGCAGAAGGTGATTGGCTCTTCCTTGTCAGTTGTGATGTCACAGGGTTGATGGTGGATGAGGAGGAATAGAACTTATGTCAGCCTCCAGGGTAGAGCACTGTTCCACACATCACACCGAGTACTGTCAGGCAGAAAAACTTCTAATCAGCAAATGGGTTAAGAAAGGATTACTTCAGATAAAAGAAATAATAGTTTATTACTTTTTTTAATTTCAGGCCATATACAAGCTCTTTAAGGCTTGTGTACACTACCTGCTGCAACTTACAGTGATCCCAGTGAGTGTGCGAAGCAAACACATCCGCACAGGAAGTCCTTTGTAGTCTTTCCAGGTTTTCCAGGAATGTCACTGGAGTGTGGGGGGGAGGGACGTGACTACCAACAGGCACTTTATGCCTACCCTCCAACATCACTTTGTAAAAAAGGAAGGAAGGAAGGATGGAAGGTCAAAACAACGCAGTATGGTGCTTTGTAGTTACCCAAGTTCGGAAGCGAGCTCGGGAATCCATATTAGGAGGCATGCCAAACAGCAGCAGCTGCCGCTGCAGCCAAGGAGGGTCAACATCAGCAACGAATGCTGTAGTGACCCCTGCAGTGGACTAAGGAAGTCTACTCCCTCTGCTGGATGTGGGAGTCGTACAGCCAAGGCCTCTATGAAGGCTCCACCATGCTAAGAGCTGGAAGAAAAGGGAATAAAAGGGAGTAAAAAAAGCAGTAAGCTGTCTATATGTGAGCCTGTGGTCCCAGAAGCCCTTGGTCATCACCGGATCTTAGTCCACATATATGGACTGTGAACACAGTCTGGGGATAAAAAGCTCTGTAGGAAGGAAGGAAGGAAGGGTAAAAGAGAATCCCAATCTCTTTTTTTATGTTTGCCCTTGCGCTCATGGAAAGTGAACATATTGGTACAATAGAGATTTTAAAAGGTATGTCACTGTCAGTCCAATGCAGGGCAGTCTGAAAGGGCTCGACAGTGTCAAACCAATCATCATCCAGGCTGATCACGACTCTCTTCTTGTCTTGCTGGGCAGAAACTTTGTGTAGTTCAAAGAGAAGAACTGCCCAAATCATAGGGTGGCTCTTTCCTTTGATCTGCATAAGCCGGTCAGCAAGCAGAGCTGATCAGCACCATCATCAGCCTGCTGTGGTCCTACCCCAACATAAAAATCTCTCGCATTCTCTGCCAAGTATCTCTCCCACCTCCCATTGCTTCCCCCTTGTAATTTTCCGACACCAGGTTGCGCAATCCCATGTGCCGGCTAGCACCCCCACCCCACCCATTTTCACTGTGTGGCATTGGGGAGTCCACCCCCTGGTGCTGCCAAAAATAACACCAACAATGGGGTACCCAGTCCCTGGTGTCAGTACCTGGAATAAAGAAAACCATCCCTCATAATCTTTTTTTATTTCTGTACACCCTGTAAAAAAGAAAACCATCCATCAATGCCTGTTGATGTACTGTTATCCCCCCCCACCTGACCCTCCCACTCAGCACCCCACACCACCCCATATCACGCTGTCCCCAGTACCTGAAATGCAGAAAACAGTCCCTCATACTCTTTTTTTTTTTTTTTTTTTTTTAGTTTTATACGTCCTGTAAAAAAGGAAACCAGCCATCACATCTGTTGCCACCACTGGCACACCAATGTCATTATGCTCCCACTCAGCATCCACTACCCACCGCCCCTTATTTACCTACTTGGGTTCCAATGCCATAATCCTCTCTGGACCAAAGACACGTCTTCACTCTTCAATGCCAGACCGGGGATGGAGGAAATCAGGTATGCGGTTCAGTGCATTTTAACAGGTTTTGAACTTGTCCTCATAACTTAGTCATTTTTTTATATTTTTTCCCCAAATTTTCAACATGGCCTTTTTTGGATCCCAGCTCATGAACAAATGTGGTGAAATTACACAAATCTATCCCAAAAGGTGATTTCGCAGTCACTGCGCGAAATCACCTTTCGGGCATGATTTGAAAATATTTTCCAATTCTTGTTCACGGTAGGCCATAAGAAGGCTATGTTGAAAAATTTTAAAATATAATAGAAAACAGCTGGCCCGGGTGGTGCTGAGGGTTGAGGCACTGGATGCCACACCTTGTACCACACCAGCAACCGGGTTGAGGCGAGAGAGCTCAGGTCGGCGGGGGTCGGCCGGGAGGGAGAAGGATTAAGCCCAACGGCTGCTCTCTCTTCTCCTCCGGGAGTGGGGGACCACGCCTCTGCCGGGCGAGCACTGCCACCTGCTGAGGGATGCTCAGGGTGGTCGGTGTGGTTGAGGAGCGCCTGATTCAAGGGGTAGACACTGGCAGAGGACCGGCTTCGACGTGTGTTTCCACGCACGCCGGCAGCCTTGCTCCTCCTTGCATGCCAGCGTTGGGGAAATACATCTCGGAGGAAAAAGCCCTCCAGCCTACCTAGATGACATCCTCCGGAGCCAGTCTCACCACCCGCCAACCAAACAGGGCAGACCTCACTGTACAGCTCGCTTCAGGGGATAGAGGGAGGTAAGGTGGGATCTCTCCTCGCCCCGCCCGGGGGGGTAATCCGGGCCGTCAAGGGCCCAGGTGGCAGTAAGTGTAGTACTCTAGGGGCAGACCCTGAGTGTCGGTTGGGTTGGGAGGATGATACTCCTTGGGGGACTGAAGGAGTGGAGGTTGAGGGACAGCAGGCGTAGGAAAATAATAAGTAAAAAAAAAAAAAAAAATTAGAAAACAAAGTTATGAGTGTACATTTACATTTTTCAATGCGTACTCATAACTTTGGTAATTTTCAGCATTTTGACCCCAAATTTTCAGCATAGCCATTTTTTTACACCAATTCATGAATGTGACAGCTGTCATTTTTCAAATCCTGGCCAAAATGTGTTTTCACACTCGTGGAATGAAATGGCATTTTGGCCACAGTTTCATAAAAAAAACACCTGTCATGTTTAGGAGTGATCATATAATGACTATGCTGAACATCTGGGGTTATGAAGAAATGTTGAACTGTTCCAATGTTTACTCGTAACTTTATTTTTTGCAGATTTGGGCCCCTAATGTTTAATGGAAGAGCTTTATGACAGAGGTTCGATGGGCAGAGTAACAAAGTCACTCCCCCATCGAGCTTAAAAGGTCACACATCCTGGGCCTCGCCAGGATTCGTTTTTTTGTTGCAGCTGGAGGCGCTGCTCTCTTACACCTCTTTCTGGATTTATGCTGCCTTTCCCCTCATTCTGCAGCTGCCTCCGGCTGCCCGTTCATTCCTGCCATTTCCTCCTGCTTCCTCTTTGTTCTGTAGCTTAATTCCTGTCAGCCTCTTACCTCGCTTGTTCTCTGCCCCCCTTCTCATCCTTCCTTCATTCTCCCCACTCTGCCTTTTGGTCTCCGCCCCCCCGTACCTCGTCCTGTGTTTCTCTGGCCTGTCCTTCATGCCTCCAGCCACATCTCCGTTCTTTCCCCCACCCTGGCGCGGCTCTGGTCCTCTGGGTGTGTGTCACCAGATCGGCTCTGCTCCTCTGTGCTCCATCCTTCGTCGCCGCCCCTCTCATTCCCATTCTCCCTCTGGTTCTGTCCTCTAGAACCCCTTGCCTGTCTGCCACATTGGTGCCTCGCTTGCTTCGCAGGTCAGGCTCTCAGTCAGTAGCTCGGGACAACTCCTCTGGCGTTGTGATTTCCGTCATTGCTGTGCCGTCTCGCCCTGCTTGACATATTCCTTTGGATCACTGTGTTCTGTGGTGACTCTCGGCCTGATCTGCCTGCGTTTCCACTATTACACTGCATTCCAGACGGAGCCACCACCATTCGGTTAGTGTGAATATTTCATCTCCTTGTTCGGTTTCTTTGGATTCCACGATGCTGGGCCTGAGCCTAGTCTGCACTGTGGATTTTGGATTTCGGTGGCTTTCTCCTGCTGTATCTCTGCTCTGTTCTCAGGGCACATCACTCCCTATTATTGGCCACCCTGCCCTTCCTCTACTTCTAGTGGGCTACCCTACCACTGTTCTACCCTGCAGGTATCTGACACTCGTGTCCCTATGCTATTTTCTGTTTTTAACCCCCTGTCTGTCCAGCTTCACTCTATCTTCAATTCACCTCCCCACATTCCTGCCCTAGCGGTCTGGAATAATGGATGTATTCCATTACCTAGGTATCCTCTCTGCATCCTTATGTGTGGGGCATATCCTGTCATCTGGTGTCATCTGCTGGACTTGTATATTATGTCTATTGGTCGAGCCCTCTCTGGATGATCTCTACCAGTCTGATGCACTTCACTCACACCTACATCGGGAGGCTTCCTCCTCTGTCATGGGCAGGTTCTCCTACTGACCTGATGGCTGCCCCATTCCCTGTGTCTACTCTCTAGGCATCAATTCTAACTCCATCTCGGATTTTGCTTCTGGACCATGCTGATTAGCGCTTCCTCTTTCCCTCAGTTCGTCTGCTTCCTCCATCTCCCCTTTTTGTCCACCCTCTGTTCCTCCCCCCGATTCCATTTGGTGGGCACTAGCCCAGTATATGCCGTCAAATTTGCTTCTTGCCCTCCTCCTCCTCCCATTCCCTCCTACCTCTGTTCTGTTCATTCTCTGCCCTGTGCATTTCTTGTTTTTTCCCCTATCCTGCTCTCCCTGGGTCTTATGCTACCCCATATACCTCCCTACCTCATCGACCCTCCTTGCTCAATGTGACCACCTCATCGAATCCGTCCTCTGGGTCTAATCATTCACATCACATCATCTAGCCTGCCTTCTTGGCCTCAAGGTCTCTTTTCTCCCATCGCTCAATCCAGCATCCATGGCCTTCCTGCCTCTCAGGTCCACGATACCACTCCTCGAACTCATCTATTGCAATCACTCAATCGGTATACCTCGGCTGACTCGTATGCCTCGGCTGCCTCCATCTGGCCTGCAATCAATATTTCTTTTAAGCATATCTATCATTACTCATATGCCTCCTCATTGACCCGCAGCTCTCCTGCCGCCTATATCAGGTTCAAGACTCTGGTCATCATTCACCACTTATTATCTCGCACCAGCCATCCAGGATTCACTCCAATCATGGCTTCACTCCATCATCGTCCATTGTCCATTTGCTCCTATCGACAGCTCGATCCGAGCATACCCTCTGGTTCCAGGCATGCCTTCTTGGCCTCGGAGTATACTACATCACATCGCTCAGTCGCAGCACTCATCATCATCAGTCTTCTTCATCCTCAGTCTTCTCATGAGCACATCTGGATATCCCTTGCTCATCTGACCTACGCATGGATCGACTCCTTCCCATCGACTACTCGAGCATACCCATCTAGGGTCCCTGCTGCCTCATGTTCCTTCTTCGATCTGTGCTTTCATTTTGGGGTTTTCCCCTATCCAGTCATTTTCCCTACTCGTATCCTTCTCTTTAATGAATCATTCTCTTTACTGACATACGTCCTCAAATCAAACGTCGTCAGCCTGGAGGGAAGGCAAACTAGGCCTTGGATCCCCAGAGGTTTCCTCCTCAAAGGGGGGTTTTCCTCTCCTCTGTGCCAATGGTCATAATATTAGTTAGAGTTAGTGCCTTCTTTGGTCAGTTAGTTAGGTTCCGCTGTTGGATGGAGGCGGATGGTGGCCCCGGCTTTCCCCTCTCTCCTTAGGAAGTCCACCCTTATCTTCTCAGAATTCATTCATCATCCTCCCCTCTCCGAAGCCCGACATCTTTGGGTATTCTTTCGGGGCTTCTTCCTAACCTACCTTAAGCAGACACATTCATTCCCGCAACACCTGTGTGAGGGGGGACCCTCCTCTAGGGTTCCTTGCGTCGTAGCCCTACAGGGTGGTATATCCCATGGATAGAGAGGCGGAAAGCCACAAAGCAAATCAAGTTACACAAGCATCATCTCATATCCTCTCATCCAGTTGTGTAAGCACATCGAATGGGAGGGCTTTAAGCCCGAGGTTCGATGGGCGGAGCAACAACGTCATTCCCCCATCAAGCTTAAAAGGTCACACATCCTGGGCCTTGCCAGGATTCGTTTTTTCGTTGCCCACCATCCACCCCTCCTCCTCCAGCGGCTCGTCTCTCTTACCCGTGGCCTTCTTCCTAACCTACCTTTAGCTGACGCATTCATTCCTTTGGCACCTGTAAGGGGGGAACCCACCTCTAGGGTTCCTTGCGTCGTACCCCTACAGGGTGGTATATCCCATGGATAGAAAGACGGAAAGCCACAAAGCAAATCAAGTTACTCAAGCATCATCTCATATCTTCTCATCCGGTTGCGTAAGCACATCAAACATATCCCTTGTATTACCCCACCTCCTGAACATGGCAGGTGTCATTTTTCACATCCCCTCTAAAACTTGTTTTCACCCTCACACTGCAAAATCACCTCTCGGGTGGGATTTAAAAAATTCCGCCTGACTTGATCATAACATCAGGTCACAAAAAGACTTGGAAATTGAGGGTCAAAATGTGGGAGCCCACTGACAATTAGATATTACCTCTCAGCTGGCCTAACCTGGGTAAATACAATCGAGAAATGTGTAAAAGCAGGACACCACTGAAAATTAGATATTGTATCTCAATTGGTGTATCCTGGGTAAATACATAGTAAAAATGTGTACAAGCAAGACCCGGTACAACAGTGATGCAAGTGGAGAACAGTCTTTATTAACAAATGCTTGTTGACGCCAGTTTTGAGCTTTATTTCAGCATTGCCCTGTGCCACCAGCAGCACTTCTGGTTTCTACACTTACTGAAGGCTGGGGGGGGGGGCGCAGTTAGTAGTGTGTGTGCAATGCCGCAGTGTGATATGGAGTGTCCGTACTGGAACTAATGATGCTTGCATCAGTTTGTCACTCAACCATGGTAGTGACTTAGTGGAGTCACAGTGATTCGCTCTGCACCGACCGATGACTCTAAACAACCCTTCACTGTGCTGATCAGCAGCGGCCAAGGGTTAAATTCCTAGTTAGGTTATGTTTTTCTATCAGAACTGTATAGTCACTGCCAGAGAAATTAGGGGAGGTCGAGGTGCCATGATCTTTTTAGTAGCAGATCTCGATTCTGCAATATCGTATAACTGAAAAAACTGTAACCTTTAGCTGCCATTCTATGTCTATATGTATTAAGTGTTTGTATTTGTTTTTTCTGACATGAAGCCTCTGTAAATGAGTCCCTGACTCAAAGATTGTAATCCTAAAGTCTGCTAAACAAATAAATAAATAGTTGAGATTGGATCGATACGTGATGGAAGTGCTTTTTTCAGCGTGAACTACTGAGTAGTAGGGGATGGTCACGAGGAGGCTACTTGGCGTACTTCCCTCTAATGCAGTAGCAGATCTAGGAGGAGGGCAGAAGGGGCAGTCCCCCCCCCCCACCAACTTAACTCACTTGCTGTGCACCATTAGACTGGCCCAGTAGAATACCTGGAAACTGCTGCAGCATGGAAAAGACTATGCAACGCACAGCTGCTCACCTCACACCTATCTATAGCACAAAGCAGACAAGTCTGCCTTTTTTTGTGTGAGAGTGACTGAGTGCATTTTTCCCACTTTTCTAATCCCCCCCCCATCTCTTCTGTAGCAGCTTAGACAGACTGCAGTACTCACTCTCAGCTGGCATATGTCTGCTGCTTCTTTATTGTTGTGCAGTCTGTCTTACTTGCCCATGCCTGTCTCCTGTGACCCCCACCCCACCCCCACCCCAGCAGCCACTGCACATCAGGCTGATGCTCTCTGTCTGCAGCTCAGCTGGACTTCCATTAGACCAGTCATTCTTGATGGAAGCGGTCGGACTTAAAAGACAGGTCAATCAGGAGCATCCACTTCAGGCCAATCATATTATCTATCAACTGGATTACTACACAACTGGTACCACCCATGTGCTGACCTGTGTTGTATGCCAATACTGCCGCTGGGACCACTCTTATGGTTGTAAGAGTGGTCTCACATGCATTCTTAGGGTATGAGAGAGCCGTGAGCTGAAAGGATATGAATATGCGGAGGACATGAGTATGCGGCAAGGATTTAAAAGGCTGACCAGTTGGCACAGTGGTAGCACTACTGCTCATGACGCCGGCGACCTAGGATCAGGAGCAATCTTGGGTGTCGGAGGCTAGCCAGTGGGGGGAGGATCCTGCATCCCAAAGGACATTCCCCTCCTCTGGGGAAGGAGGGATCCAGCTGCTGCTGCTGTGCCACTGCCATATGAGTATTCTCAGGTGGCAGCAGGCAGATGCACCACTTTGGGTGGGAGAAGACACCAAATGGCTGACTGGGAGGGCGCGCTCTGAGTGTGTAAGTCCGCATTAGCTGCGCCTGATGTCTACTAGTGGGTGGGACAGAAACTAAGATAAACAGCCCATAGTGTCACAGTATGAAGCATTGCCAGTGTCTCCAGCCCCAACTCTCTGACTGCCCACCTGCCCCCCCCCCCCAAGAACTGAGTAGTTAGTAGGAAGTCTGGGCAACTCCTCACTACTCCATCCTGGAGGGGAAAGTACATGGGTAAGATGGGACAGGGCAAGAGACAGAGATGGAGAGGATAGGGCTGGAGTCTGGGATGTACAGATGGGGGGCAGTTGTGGGTAGGAGTGTGGAGGGGTTGTGGAATAACAGATGGACCAGACACCGAACTTCAGGTTCAACACACAATCTCTGTGTGACGTTTATTCAAAATGCAGCAGATTACCTTCAGCAATGGCATAGTCCTTCTTCAATACATGAGTTTGCAGCAACAGACTATACATGTCCTTCCTCTGCAGCACTTAGTCAGCACCTACTGACCCACTGATCTAACTTTTCAGTTGAGATTCAGCTTCCCCTATGTGGGCCTTGCTTGCTTTGGTGGTGGGGGCTCAAATAAAACAAAAAAAAACAAAAAAACAAGCCATCGATGAAGAATCTCAGTGCAGAAGTACTGAAGCAAGGATTACCCCAAAGGGCACTGGCAATAAGCCAAGTTTCAAAGAAACACAACATCATACATACAGTACTCCCAAAATGCAAAGCATCATGAGATGTGTATGCAAATCACCATGACATTTCAGACTGGCTCAGTTTACAGCAGGAATGGATGGTGCCAAAGGGCCTCTCAAAAACAATCTGTAATTTACATGCATTTTGAATAACACAACTAACTTAATTTTTATAATACAGTTCCATAGTAATGTTTTACCTTTATCAGAAACAGGACTGTCTTGCAAACTAGGTCAATCAACCTAAAGACATGCTTTCTCCTGTATAAAAATAAAGTTTTTTTACTACTTCTTACATCAAAACCACCTAGTGCCATGGTAATTTTAACATTTACAGGTTTCATACAGATAAGTTATATACATCAAGGTATGTTATAACATAGTGCCATTGCATACTAAATCCAACAACGAGGAACACAGCTTGTTGTTTTACATCAACTCGGAGGTCATAACAATAACATCTCTGTACGAGAACCTGAGAGGGAAAAGGAAAATTAAGGTGGACACTACAGTATTGTCAAGAAAGGGGAAGGGCATGCCCATAGATGGCCAACCTTATGGACTAGAAATTGTAAAGGACAGATTAGGCTAAGAAACAGAAGAACTGTTACAACAGATTTAAGAAAAGGCCAGGCCTCAAGAGTGGCAGAATCTCCCTGTCACATATCCCCCACCTTAAGAGGGGAGCAGTTATTTCAGACTGCTTACCACCTTCCTGTCACAGGAAGGGATGGGGCTTCCACCCATCCATCTTCAGAAGCTCTGTATCACAGTCTCTATAAATGATAAATATTCCATCATAAACATAGTGGATATCATAATTCTTTACCCTGAGGCATTAACACATTTCTCAAACAGAGACTAATGGTACAGTTTGGATACATTAGTATCTTTAGCCTGCAGTATACCCCAGTCAATACTGTTAATAGACTTAGCTGCATCAATACAAGAAAAGTCCCTTCAGCCTCATAGGCTTCTTCTTGCTTGTTTGGAGTCTTCAACCCCAGCACAGTATCACTAGGCACAGTCTTACCTGGGGTCTCACATTCAAGTTCCATACTTGCATCTCCGACCTCCAACAGGTAACATCCTGGCAACACAGGCAACAAAGAATATCCTGCTCAGTCAGGGGGTCCTCCTCCAGCTGAGCCCACTACAAATCTTCCTCTGATTCTTTATTCAAACTCTCTGGCAGGGACCTCTCGAGCACCTGGCACCAGTGTTCCGCCTCTCTGTGTAATCAGTCTGCCTTGACCCCACGGTAGTTCCTCATCCCTTTGCATCTCTTCGTCATCTTCAGGCTTGTCCTTCCTCTGAGCTCCCAGGTCCAGTACATCTAGCAGCTTCTCTCCATCTGTCGGCCATGGTTCTGGTCGGAACTCCGTGGACTTACTTCTCTGGGTTTTCCTCTGGGAACTCCTGGTGCATCAGTCCACCTGGGATATTTGGGCGATATCCACTGGAAAATGTCCCTCTTAGGCCAGTCCAGACAATGCCAGCAAGTTATCCCACTTCTTACACCAAGTCTGTGGAGGGGTTGTGGGATAACAGATGGACCAGACACCGAACTTCAGGTTCAACACACAATCTCTGTGTGATGTTTATTCAAAATACAGGCAAGATAACCTTCAGCAATGGCATATCCCTTCTTCAATACATCAGTTTGCAGCAAGAGGCTATGCATGTCCGTCCTGTGCACTTAGTCAACGCCTACTGACCCACTGATCTACTGCTCTAACTCTTCAGTTGAGATTCAGCTTCCCCTATTTGGGTCTTGCTTGCTTGGGAGTTGGGGGCTCAAAAAAAACCCCAAAACAACAAGCTAAAGACAAAGAACCTCAGTGTAGAAGCACTGAAGCAAGGGATACCCCAAAGGGCATTGGCAATAAGCCAAGTTTCAAAGAAACAACATTATACATACTCCCAAAATGCAAAGCATCATGGGATGCATATGCAAATCACCATGACATTTCAGTCTGGCTCAGTTTATAGCAGGAATGCATGGTGCCAAAGGGCCTCTCAAAAACAATCTGTAATTTACATGCATTTTAAATAACACAACTTACTTTTTATAATACAGTCCCCTAGTAAATGTTTACCTTTATCAAAACCACCTAGTGCCGTGGTATTTTTAACATTTACAGGTTTCATACTCATAACATATAGACATCAAGGTATTTTATGACATAGTGCCATTGCATACTAAATTCAACAATGGGGAACACAGCCTGTTATTTTACATCAGCTCGGAGGTCACAGCAATAACCTCCCTATACAAGGACCTGAGATGAAAAAGGAAAATTAAAGAGGACAATATAGCATAGTCAAGAAAGGGGAGGGGAGCCAGCCCAGTGGTGCTGAGGGCTGAGGTGCTGGACGCCACACCTCACGCCACATCGGCGACCCGGGTTTGGGAATGAGCCCGGGCCACTGGGGGTCAGCGGGGGGGGGAGATCGAGCATCCGTAGGACTGCTCTGTCTTCTTGGGGAGGGTTGCGGGGAAGCAATCGCTCCTGGAGCGGCCTCTGGTGATGGTCGGAGGTGCATGTTGTAGCGACGCCGCAGATGAAAGGGGCGGAGTTGCGGCATTACTTTGCCTTGCTAAGCCGCACTCTGAGAGGGTCAGGAACTACAATAAGAGAAAGAAAAAACACTCCTGGGGATAGATAAAGGCTGACTTCCTCTCCACGGGTCAACTTGTGTGCCTAGCACTTTGCCCTATAGATAGAGCACTCTGGGTGGATAGGGCGGCCCTACCTCCGGAGGGTTCAGACCTGGAGATGGTGCTGGGTGGCATGAGTGGAGAGGACCTAGAAGTCACAGAGGGAGGCAGAGGCTTGGAGCCCTGAGGATGCCAGAGGGAGTTCTCCAGGTGGTGGAGAGAAATAAAAGTTAAAAGAAGAAAAAAAAAGAAAGGGGACGGGGAGGGGGGTGCCCATAGGTGGCCAACCTTATGGACTAGAAATGGTAAAAGATAGATTAGGCTAAGAAATAGAAGAACTGTTGTAACAGATTTAAGAAAAGGTCGGTCCTCAAGAGTGGCAGGATCTCCCTGTCACAATGAGGGAATAAACAAAGAATAAAAAAATAAGGGATTTAAAAAACATTCAATACTGCTTGCCTACCCAGTCCCACTAGAAGTCTTAACCCCTGCACCCCCCCAAATGTAAAATCCTAGAACCACTTCTGCTCTTATGTTCCTTTATTCCTACACATTTCCTCTTCATTACTATTTCAATTTCAAATGCTTAGCAGTGGCTAATACTACATAAATAACTACATTACCAGCAAATTGTTTCCAGCTGCTAAATGTGCAGTTTGAGAAAGAAAGTGACTGTGTGAGTCTGTGGACAGTCAGTTGGCCTGGTAGCTGAGTTTGTAGAGTGCTGGGCTGGTAATCCACAGGTTCAGGGTTCAATTCCCAGTTACAGTTAAGTCACTGAATATACATAGATACATAGACAGTGTCGGTAGATAAGGGCCTATGGCCCACCCAGTCTGCCCATTTGAGCTTGTAAGTTCAGTTTGTTTTCCTAGAAGTCTGTTGCCCCTTACCCCTGACCTCCAGAATTCCTTTATGTCTATCCCATGCATTCTTAAATCCCGTGATTGTTTCAGCCCCCACCACTTCCTCTGGCAGGGTGTTCCACTTGTCCACCACCCGTTCTGTGAAGAAATTCTTTCTTATGTTTCCTCTGAATCGTCCTCCCTCCAACTTCATCCCATGCCCTCAAGTCCTGGAACATCTTTTTCGCTTAAAAATAGTGTTTTCCTGCACCCTGTTCCTCCCTGTAAGATACTTGTATGTCTCTATCATATCCCCTCTCACCCTCCTCTCCTCCAGGGAGTACATGTTCAGTTCCTTCAACCTGTCTTCATAGGACTTGTGATGCAATCCATGTACCATCTTTGCTGCCCTCCTCTGAACCTTCTCTACCCTGTCTATGTCCTTACGTAGGTATGGTCTCCAGAACCTGTACACTGTACTCCAGGTGGAGCCTCACTAGTGTCTTGTAGCGGAATTATGACCTCCCTTTTCCTGCTGGTGATGCCCTGCCTATACATCCCAGCATCCTATTTGCTTTACCTGCTGCCTTGTCACACTGTTTCCCTACCTTGAGGTCATCAGAGATGATAACCCCAAGATCCCTTTCCTGCTTGGTGCATGCCATATCCTCACCCCAACTGATATATTGTGCCAGGGTTTTGTGCCCATATGCATTATCTTGCACTTCTTTGCATTGAATTTCAATCCAAACCCCTGACCATTCTTCAAGTTTCTGCAGGTCCCTTCTCATTCTGTCTACACCCTCTGGTGTGTCTACTCTGTTACAGAGCTTTGTGTCATCAGCGAACAGTGAAATTCTGCCTTCTAGGTCCTGCGCCATGTCACTGATGAAGATGTTGAATAGGACCGGTCCCAGCACTGATCTCTGTGGTACCCCACTGGTCACTCTTCCCTCTGTGGAGTGACAGCCATTTACCACCACCCTCTGTGTCCTGCCACCCAGCCAGTTACCTACCCACCACACTACTGTCCTGCCCACACCCATATTCCCCAGTTTGTGTAATAGTCTTCTATGTGGCACAGTGTCAAAGGCCTTGCTGAAGTCCAGATAGGCCATGTCCACTGCCCTCCCCTGATCCACCTCCCTAGTCACCCAGTCAAAAAATTCAATGAGGTTGGTCTGACATGACCTCCCCCTGGTGAAACCATGCTGCCTTGGGTCCTGTAGTCCATTGACAACCAGATGTTCCACCAATCTCTCCTTCAGTAGTGCTTCCATGATCTTCCCACTACCGAGGTGAGGGCTGACTGGTCTGTAGTTCCCTGCTTCCTCTTTGTTCCCACTTTTGTATAAGGGGACTACATCTGCTGTCCTCCAGTCTTTGGGTACCTCCCCTGTTTCCAGTGATCGGCTAAACAGGATAGCCAGAGGTTCAGCCACCACCTCTCTTAGTTCTTTAAGGACCCTGGGGTGCACCCCATCTGGCCCCATTGCTTTATCAACTCTTATTGCTTCCAGTTCCTTCAGGACCCTTTCTGGTGTAAAGGGACTTGTGTCCATTTCTGCACCATTCTCACCCCTTGTACTCCCTTCAGACCCATTACCCTCCTCTTCCTCAGTAAAGACTGAGCAGAAATACCTGTTCAGTATGTCAGCTTTACTGTTGTCATCCTCCACGCGGCCCCCATCCTCCCCCTTCAGTCTCACTATCCCTCCCTTTGTCTTTCTTTTTTCACTTATGTACCTGTAAAAGGTTTTGTCCCCTCTACCCACTGATTTTGCAATGTGTTCTTCTGTCTGAGCTTTGGCTTCCCTTACTGACCTCCCTGCCTCCCTTTGCTTCTCCTGGTACTTCTCCCTATCCCCTTCTGCCTGTGTCTTTTTGTATTGCCTGAATGCAATCTTTTTGGCTTTCACTTTCTTTGCTACCTCTTTGGAAAACCATAATGGTCTCCTCTTCCTTTTCCTCTTGCTAACCTACTTAATACATAATTCTGTTGTTCTTGTAATCCCCATTTTAAATACTGCCCACTGTTCCTCAACCCCTGATTCCTGTCCCATTCCCCCTTAATGCCTCTTTCAAGTATCTCCCCATTTTCCCAAAGTCTGCCCCCCTAAAATCCAGGATACGTGTTTTTGTGTGGTTTGGTTCTGCTCTTTCTGTGATTTCAAACCACAATGACTGGTGGTCACTGTTCCCCAGGTGCTCCCCCACTGTTACCCCCATCACACTGTCCCTGTTTGTGAGCACAAGGTCCAGTATTGCCTTCTGCCGAGTTGGTTCCATGACCAGTTGCTTGAGGAAGGCACCCTGAAGGGAGTCCAGGATAAATCTGCTCCTATGTTGAACATGCTGAATACCGTGTGTATTCTATAAATACCCAAATGCTCGGGTGTATTCACAGTACTCAGTGGCACTATGTGAGATCGCCAGGCTGCTCACGGAACTTTCCACAGTTTAACCATGTGACCGTCCTTCAACATCAGTCCACACAGAGACAATTGAGCTGAGAGGTTGTGCTTCATTGCTGCTCTCAATTTTGTGCATTTTGTAAGCTGTTCCTTGCTGAAAACATAGTCTTTTTAAAGCCTATTTTTGTCTCTGGCAGTCAGTGTGTCTGTATTACTGATCTGCATTAAAGAGCTACTGGAGCCAAAACAGGCACATAGGAAAATAATACAAATTTTAAGAAGTAGTCAGTTGTAACTTTTAATTTCTGAAGCATTTTTCTTTTTTCTTTTGCTCATTAGAAAGTCTTCTATGTGATACTATTGTGCTGGATATGTGGAACAGCTCTTAGCCTGTCAGCTGACTTATCTATCTGTATCACCCCCACTACGTCATCAGCATGGTGATCTCACTGAAAGAGACGTCACAAGTGAATGACCTGGCAGTCACTGAATGGCTGTTCCTAAGCAACAGTGATGTCACAGTCAGTGAGGTAACAATGCTGATGATGTAGTGTGAGGCAGTAGAGCTAGATATGTCAGCTGCCAGGCTAAGAGCTGTTCCACACATCACACTTACTAACATCAGGTGAACAATCTTCTAATTAAACAAAGAGAAAGGAAATGTACCTCAGATTTAAAAGGTAATGGCTGATTGCTTTTAAAATCTAATATTAGTTTTAGGCAGTACACTAGCTCTTTAAAAGGGCAAATTGGGAGGCAGCCCTACACCTAATGTATGGGGCTTTGCAGACAGACACACCCCTGGCATCAGCAAACTAAATTACAATACTATATACAGTATTCCCCAAAAATGTGACTGTCAAGCACTTCTGTCCAGCATAAGAGTAGCTGTTTGGCCCTGTGAGTTCAGCTGTGCAGATACTGTATTTATTCCCTTAATGAAGTCATAATCCCCACTTGCGTTAGCACTAAGGGTACTCGGATTGTCTAAGATGTGTCCTGATGTGCATCCATTGGACTTTCGGTAATTCCGATTCCGATACCAATTTCATTTCTACTCCGAATGTGGGACAGAAACTGGAAGCAAGAAACAGAATCAGAAGTTCCAAATCCAACTCCATCTCCAGCTTGACATCACTGGTCTTGCATATGTGTGTCTCCCTCCTCCCTCCCCCTCTTTACCTTGTCTTTTACCACTTAGTAGCACCAGCAGCATGCTGGGCTCATGCGGTTCTGGCATGCCAGTCTAGGCAGTGGCTTCTTCTTGAAAGACCCCGCCCCCAATCAACAGACTCCATCTTTAGCTTGACAATAATCTGCCACCCACAAACACTTATTTACTTGGATTTTGGTAACCAGGTAAGTGCACTAAGATAATAGCAGTCCCGGAAATGCACTAGAGAAGTACAGTACAGAGCAAATTACATCAGTTTCACCGAAAGATAATTCCAATACAGTGCAATTTCACAGAAAGAGAATTTCAGCAGCAAAAAAACATTTCAATAGTAAAAAGAACAAAGGTCAACAGGCATAAGGTAAACAAATAACAGGCTAGGGGCATGTGCAATATTACAGTTATACATAATCATATAAAAGTCAAACCCCTGAGATCATGTGCAGAAATGGTAAGAAGGGTGAGTCAGGGTAGAGGGCAGGGGGGAAGCAAAGGTAGGGAGTCAGGAAGAAGAGAGAGAGAAGGGAAGAACAGCAGAGTAGGGGTAGGATGGGCATCACCGAAAGCAGGAGCACGTAGCAGCAGCGGAGAGAGTGGTGAGCAAACTGGATTGGAACGAGTGAAGAGAAAGGAAGAAAGGATGGAAGGAGGAAGGGAATTCAAATCAGACACTGCAGCAAAAACAAAGGACTTACGGGGAGTAACAAGTCGCAAATTTAGCTGTATGAGAATGGGAAGGGAGGCTGATCTGAGAGCTCGAGGTGCTTGTCTATGGTGGGCAATCTCCTGGAGGCAGAGAGGGGTAAATTTATGGACCAACTTATGCATGAGACTCAAGGTGTATACGTCAGTTTAGATTCAAATGGAAGCCAACCTAAAGCAGAAAGGACGTCACAGTGATGATGACGGGAGTTAACCCCCAATGCGAACCTGCCTATGATATGCCTGAGCCAGAAGAGACATGGTAGTGACATTGGCAGATAGTAATAAAGGAGCACCATAGGTTAGGAGTGGGAGAAGAAAAGAAGAAGCAATTTTAAAGCAAGAGGCAGAGGTGAGGAAGGGATGGATACAGTAGAGGAGACCTAACTTTTGGTTCAGGGATTTAACTATAGTGGCAGCATGGACATTAAAGGAAAGTGAGGAATATAGAAATATAGAAGTTGACGGCAGATAAGGACCGCAAGGCCCATCCAGTCTGCCCATTTCTTTTTCTACCTTATAAATGTGCCATCGGCTTTTGCTCTGTCAGTGGCCTATCTATTCATACTCATCTGTATTGCTCCCTTATGCCTATCCCATGCCTGTTTGAAGCCCTGCACTGTATTCATAGCCACCACTTCCTGAGGTAGGCCGTTCCATGAATCCATTACCCTTTCTGTGAAAAAGAATTTCCGCACAATGTGAGAGGGCAGCAAGGAGGGCTGGGGGAATACTGGGATGCATAGGGAGAGGCATCACCAGTAGAAAACAAGAAGTTATTATCCCTCTGTACAGACAGCTGGTGAGACCACATCTGGAGTACTGCGTGCAGTTCTGGAGACCCAATCTCCGCAAAGACATAGACAGGATGGAAGCTGTCCAGAGGAGGGCAACGCAGGGTCTGCACCGGAAGACATATGAAGAGAGACTTAAGGAGCTTAATATGTATAGCCTCGAGGAAAGGAGGAGAGGGGGACATGATAGAAACTTTCAAGTACCTCAAGGAATCAACAAAGTCCAAGAGGGTAGCATCTTCAAAAAGAGGTGTGCAAGAACAAGGGGCACAATTTGAAGATAGAAGGGGCGGCTCAGAGGTAATTTACAAAGTATTTTTCACAGAGAGGGTTGTGGATGTATGGAACGGCCTTCCAGAGGAGGTTGTGGAGTCAAAAACAGTGGTGGAATTCTAAGCATGCATGGGACAGTCATAAGGCAATTCTAGGGGGTTGGGGTAGGAAGAAGTAGGCTGCTGGTTAACTAGGATCTGCAGCTTATCCATCAGGTAGGGAAATGGGCAGACTGGGTGGGCCAAGCGGTCCTTATCTGCCGTCAAATTCTATGTTTCTATGTTTCTCACATTCCCCCTTAATCGGCCTCCCTCTAGTCTCATGCTGTGTCCTCTTGTCCTGCTATTTTTCTTATATTTAAACATGTTAGACTCTTCACCTTGTTAATGCCCTTAAGGTGTTTGAATGTTTCAATCATATCACCTCTCTCCCTCCTTTGCTCAAGGGTATACATATTGAGCTCCATTAATCTGTCCTCATATGTCTTCTGATGCAGTCCCTGCACCATTTTGGTTGCCCTTCTCTGGACTGCCTCAATTTGTTAATGTCCTTGTGAAGGTGTGGCCTCCAGTACTGCACACAGTACTCCAGATGGGGCCTAACCAGTGTCTTGTAAAGAGGGATTATTACCTCCCTCTTATGACTTGTGATACCCCTACTAATAAACCCTAACATCCCCCTAGCCTTACCTACTGCTTTAGAAGTCTGCCTGGATGATTTCAAGTCATTGGTGATGATGATGCCCAAGTCTCTTTCTTCCTTTGTGACTGCCAGCAACTCCCCTCCCAGCCTATAGGTGGCTTCAGGGTTTCTCTTCCCTGTGTGCATGATCTTGCACTTCTTTGCATTAAATCCAAGTTGCCACTCTTTGGACCATTTTGCTAGTTTATCCAGATCTCTTCTCATTCTGCTCACCCCATCTGGATCATCTACTCTGTTGCAGATCTTGGTGTCATCTGCAAACAGACAAGCCTTACCCTCTAGTCCATCTGCAATGTCACTAATGAAGATATTGAAGAGGACTGGCCCCAGGACTGATCCCTGAGGTACCCCATTTGTGACCTGCATCTCTTCTGACTGTATACCATTTACCACCACTCTCTGTTTTCTGCCCGTCAACCAACTTCTGACCCACCCCGAGACTACCCAGCTTATTTATCAATCTTCTATGTGGAACAGTGTTGAAAGCTTTGCTGAAGTCAAGGTAGGCGACATCAACTGCTCCCCCTTGGTCCACCACTCTGGTTACCCAGTCAAAGAAATCTATGAGATTAGTTTGACAGGACCTTCCTTTTGTAAACCCATGCTGTCTTGGATCCTGTGCCCCTATGGATTCCAGGTGTTGCACTATCCTTTCCTTAAGGAGTGCCTCCATAATCTTGCCCACTACTGAGGTAAGACTGATTGGCCTGTAGTTCCCTGCCTCCTCCCTGCTACCACTCTTATGGAGCGGGATCACATGAGCCCTTTGCCAGTCTTCTGGGACCTCTCCTGTGCTCAGAGACTCACTAAACAGTTCTGCTAATGGCTCTGCTAGTTCCACCCTTAGCTCCTTAAGCACCCTGGGATGTATGCCATCAGGTCCCATTGCCTTGTCCACCCTGAGTCAAGGGTGATGCCCAGGTATTTAAAGGTGTGGACAGATTCAAGGGCATCCCCATTCAGGTATGTGATACTAGCGGGGGGGCACTAGGAGAGGAGAGGAGAGGAGGATGGCTGAGAGAACAACATACTTTTATTTTTATTTTTTTGAGTTAAGAACGAGGTGATTATGCCTGAACTAGCCTTCTAGGTCAGAGGAGTCAGAGGCAAGGTCGCTGTTTATTTGATTAATGTCAGGGGATGAGCAGTAAATGATAGCATTGTCTGCACAGAGGTGCACAGATGTACCTCCACAGTTATTGGTAAGTCATTAATAAACAGGGAGAACAACATTGGCCCTGTGGCACCCCATGTGTTACGGGTCTAAAGTTAGATAGTGCACTGGCCCACTTAACCCTTTGCGATCAGCAGGACAGATAGCTATGGACCCATCCCAGGGCACAATTATTAAGACCAAGCTCAAGAAGCCGTTGTAGCAGGAGTCCATGATTCACCACATCAAACGCTTTTGTCAGGTCAACAAAGATAGTACGTTTGGCAGAACCTTGATCCATGGCCTGGTTTATGTCCGTGGTAACTTTAATTAAGGCTGTGAGGGTGCTATGATTCTTTCTGAATCCATGCTGGTAGGGAGAGAGTAGATTGTGGTTTTCCAGATAACTTTGCAGATCATTATAAACTATATGTTCCTGTATTTTAGCCAGGGGGCTCAGGATGGATATTGGTCTAAAGATTTCGGCTAGCGAGTTGGATCCCCCCTTATGCACTGGTACGACTACTACTACCTTCCACTTGTCAAGGCCTGTGCTTGAAAGGAAGGAGCGATTAAAAAGGTCATATACAGGGTGAATGAGGGCAGGTGCACCTAGTTTGAGGAACTTAGGTTTAAGGGTGTCGTGACCAGGCGAGAGCTCAGCCTTCAAATTAACTAGAAGCCTCTGGACCTCCTTATTGGAGGCCATCTTCAGGTGGAAAGAGGAATGAGCCCCTTGGTTGTTGGTGGTGATTGAGACAAAGGGGAGTTATTAAAGAGTGAGGTGTAGCTGTCAAGGTCAGTGAAGAATTCATTGAAGCCAGCACCTATCATAGGGGGTTCAGTATGGTTGGTGCCATGGGCAATGAGGGAACTCGTGAGTTCAGTAGTTTTCCCTTTGACCAAGGAACTGATCTGTCTCCAGAATGCTTTAAGACTGCATTGGTGCTCGGTTGGCAGCGACTTGTAGTGATGGTGTTTTGCTTTATGTGGGGAGTTTTTGCATTTATTTCTAAGTTGCCTGTAAAGCTGCCAGTCAAAAGGCAGGCCACTTTTTTTGTAGGTCCGCCAAGCACGGTCACGGGCAGACATAAGCATCCTGAGGTCCTTATTGAGCCATGTGGCCATGACACCCTTAGATCTGAATTTTTTCAGAGGAGCATGCTTATCAAGAATTCGATTAAAGGTGGAAATGAAGAAATCCAGAGCTTGGTTGATATCAGGGAGGGTTTTAATAGGTCCCCGGTCAGTGTAGGAAATATCATTAATAAAGCTGTCAGCAGGGCTGGTGTCGGGAGGGTGCAAGGGATGCCACTGCACCAGGGCCCAGAGTGCAGGGGGGCCCAGGTCCCCAGAAGTCAAAATAGTAAATTAATATTACTTTTAATGCTGACCCAGTCGGCAAAATACTAGTGCTTTGCTGTGCTCTCACCTACCTCTCTCAAGCATCACAGCAGCTATAGTAATATGCCCGCACATCGCCCGGCCAGCACCCGCCATGGCCCTCCTCTGCCCTACATTCATCTCTCATCCCTGAGCCATTTAAATCCATTTAAACCACAGGGCGTGGGTACGAGCAGGAGCAGCTGAAATTGAACTTGCGCGAGTCGAGTCCAACTGGTGACTGGTTGCAAGCCCGCCTCACAGGAGGAGCATGCCATAGGCGATCCCATCCCGAGGTCCCACCTTTGGGCAGTGTTTTGTGCAGCCATTGTTGACTGCAGTCAATTACTGGCTGGGCGAGCTGTCGATCAGCCGTGCTCGGGGCCCACTACTGAGTGAAAGAGCTGTTCCATCGAAGTCTTCTTGCGAGTCGTTCGATGGAGGGGTTTGGGGTAACATAACAACAGAACCGCTGACAATGAAAGTCTGACACAGAAAGAATGCCAATGAGTACAAACTGTAGTGAAAAACAAATCGCAATGCAAAAAAATCAGTTTCATTGTAAGACAGTAAATCGTCTAGCAAGGACGATGCAACAGACACATTCCCAGGACCCATCGTATAAGATCCCACTGTGTGGTGTTTACTGTTTAACAAGTCCGACGGAGAGGATAGACTAGGGGTATTTGAGTACCGACAGAAATATTGTGGTTGAATTTAAACAATAAATGAATAATGCAGGCTCATAATTTGAAAGAAAACGCTCATTCCTCATGACAAAGTGCTATGGTTTTTACGAGTATACATATAGAGCCCAAGCCCCAGCGGGGGGTGGGAGAGAAGGGATCCAGTCAGCCCGACTTGCCCGGGTGGCCTCGGGGGTGTTTTTTTTTGTGTGTGTGTGTGTGTGTGTGTGTGTGTGTACTGAGTTTGAGCCTGAGAGAAGGGAGAGTTTGTTTTTTTTTTTTTAACCTGAAGTTTCTCGTGGGCACTGGGCAGAGTCTGCAGGAAATCAGGAACATTACTTAATTACAGTTACTATAGTCAGCAACTCAGGCAGGCTGAGGGAAAAAAATGTGTTGCGAGTTAGTGTGTCATCATCAGAGGGACTGAGGAAAGAGGGAAATGGGAATATAATATATCTCACTGCCACTCTACTCAGTCAGTCTTATTCTCTCATATATACAGTTAAGTATTAGTATTTTTTTTTTGTGCAATCAAGAAAAGCGGGGGCACTACACAGTCTTACATGGGGGCCTACTACACAGTCTTGCACCAGGGCCCAGTAAATCCTAGAACTGGCCCTGGCTGTCAGACTCAAGTCTGGACATGTCACGGACAAGGGAGATCTTGGGGACGGGGGTTGGGTCTATTATTCCTCCAGATACAAAGAGTGGGAGAAAGATCACTTGTGTAGTTGGAAAGTATGCCCACAGCTTTTACCTTCGGGGGCAGTTAGTGATCACCCAGTCTAGTAAAGAATGTTTCCTGGTTTTGGCATTGATACGAGTTGGATCTTGGATGAGCTGAACTGGGTTAGAGTCTGCTAGTGCCAAATGCAATTTGTCAGCAGCGGGGCCAAGCCAGTCAATATTAAAGTCACCACATAGCACAAGGTCATGGTGAGGGAGATTAGTAAGGGAAGCGATGAAAGATGGGACGCCTAAGGAAGCCTTGTTGGGCGGAAGATAAGCACATCCAATGATAAGCTTCTTGACCTTACCCAGGGTCAGGGAGAGGAATAGGAACTCCACTGCTGGAGATCCAGAGTCAGGTTCAGGGAGCTCATTAACATCTAGATCAGACCAAGTGTAGATAAGGATCCCACTACCCCTTTTGCCCAGCCTAGCCCTCCTAAAACAGTAATAGCCTAGTAGTGCCACCTCATGTGGTTTATAGTGGGCTTCAGCCAGGATTCAAGATACACAGGATGTCTGGGGTCTTTTTGGACAATCCATGCTTCCAACTCAGCCATTTTTGGGTGAAGGCTATGAATGCTCATATGTGCAATCTCGAGGTCTTTAGGGTAGGATTGGGTCATGGTCATTGGAATTTGATTAAGGGTGGGGCAGGGAGGTCAGGGATTGAGCTCAATGTCCCCTGCATGGACTAGCAGAAGGAGGACAGACATACGTACCCAGACTGAGACATTAGGCAGTACAGTTGCAAGGACAGTAGATGCATGGGAAAAGCCAAACGCCTATGGAGCCAGAGCCCTAGGAGTGCAGTGTCAGGTTTAGGAAGACAAGGGATGTATAGCAGCACACATGGGGAGTCAGGTCAGATGCAACACGGCGGGAGAGGGTTACATTCCTGGGAAGGGTCACTTAAGGATAAGGCAATAAACTGGTCAGCACAGCAAAAGAAGAAAAGGCAGGATAGGTTAAGTAGCCAGCCAGAGCTACCCATTGTGAAGCAGACCAGAGTGAGTGGCCACCAAGAGGCAAGTGAGAAAAAGATTCAAGATAACAGGAAAGCAGACCAATAATAACAGGAATCAAATTGTCAGAGTTGGCGAGGAGGTCGGAGCATACTTCGCATGTCAGTAAGTTCAGCTGAACAGCAGCTGCACGTTGGAGAGTCACCATCACGCTGCTCCACAGAATGACCTGATTTAGTGGGAAAGAACTAGTTTTTTGCGCCCCCTTCTCTCCTTTTTTCTTTTTAGTGTAGTATAAATGGAGTTGTTTTCTTTGTCGACTTTCATTTTTGGCTGTGCTGGACGACGTTCCAACGGGATATGTCTAAGTGGTACCAGTGTGTCACCGAAATAGTAAGGAGCCCCTTGGACTCAGTAACGCCGCCGAAAAAGCTGAAATTTACAAGTTTACTTTTTCAAACCCACCGTGATACACATATCGAAATTCCGGCATTTCTATCCTAGAGCATATACCTGAGACCGCTGATCTTACTGCACATTTCACCTTGCAGAAGGAACAACTTTGGCTGGATTTTGCAGCCTTATTGCCCGATTATCAAGCAGATAAACCTCCCACCCAGGTTAACCGGGTGGGAGGTATTTTCTTATTTCAAGGTAGCAGCATACAAAAGGAGTTTTCAACGGTTAATATTTCTGAGGTGGGGAAAACAAAAAAAAGATAATGCCAGATAATCAGAGTGTGCCTGAGAAACAGGAGAGTCGTTCTAAAGGTTATAGTAAAAAATGCCTTCGTAAGAACCTTTTAAAGAATATTCCCCCAATTACTAGTTATTTGAACTCCCCAATCTGTTCATACGAGAATCTTACTAAGGTTTTTGGGAGTAATTCGAACTGTACAAATCAAATAACAATTATGGCTACTTCTTCTAAGACTAGAAGTTCCAAAAATCAAGATAAAGATAAAGGGAGTAGTGCAGAAATGAGGAAAGAAAGAAGGAGAAAAGAAGATGAGAACATGGAAGATAAAGGGGACTTGAACCCCACCCAGGACACTATCCTTAAGGAAATGAGACAGGGGTTCATACTGTTAAATTCTGCAGTATCTAACCTCACGCATAAGTTATCAGAGACAATGGAAAAATTTGAGTCTTTGGTCATTCGTACTATGGAGTGTGAATCATGAGTGAGCAGTATTGAGGATACTATACCTAAAATTGCTAACACGGTAGCAAACAGTACCAAGGAACTGGAAGTTTTGAAATCTAAAGTAGAGGACTTGGAATCGAGATCTCATAGAGTTCATTTAAAGATTGGGAACCTCCCTGAGGGAATAGATGATTTAGAGCCCTTGAAGAACTGTGAAGAAATGCTCACTAAGATCTTAGGTTTGCCCTATCTAGAGCATAAAATAGAACTGGATAGAGCTCACTGTGCTTTTGGAACAAGACATAATGAGGGGAGACTGAAGTTTATGTATATCAAACCAGTTAAATACCAAGATAAGAAAAAAAAATTCTAACTAAGGCCCGTATGGAGAAAGGCCTTTTCTATAATGGGATGAAATTACAGGCATTTCCAGATATGTCTCCTTCTATTCTGTTAAAAACTGATCTTAATAGGTAGTTAGTAGGGTAATGTTATAGTAAATGAAAAAGGTATATTATTTGACCTTTCTTTTTGTTTTTTATATGTATAGGAGCTAAGGAGCTTAGTGGTACACAACGACATCTCCTGTACTGTCAAATCTTTACGTACAGCAGAAGATCAGCAACCTCAATTTATGAGGGAGTGATTATGTCCTTTCGGGACATTTAGCTCCAGTTTTATTGTTTCTTCTTTTTTTGCTCTCTATTTTTATGCTTTCTTTTACTTTGTTTTTGCTTCTTTTTTTTCTTTTTCTTTTTTTTGGAAGAAGTAGGGTGGGCAGGAGGGTGCTTCATTTTAGTAAACTCTAAGAAAGGAAGGGGTTTTCTTTACAGTACTTTTTATAAGGTAGGGAAAAAGAAAAAAGTAAAAAAAAACTTAAAATGTGAAAACCATTACAAAATTCGATCAATTGGATAATGTATGCGGGTACCTACAATTTCTGATTATTGAATCCAGAATCTGTTTAGATTCAGGGAATGGGTTTGGCATGTCCTCAGGGGGTCCAATGGACTTGTAAAAGTGGACCATTTAAGGTAAAGGTAATATGTTTAGTCTATGAATAGTTTAAAAATAATCTCTTGGAATCTTAATGGTTGCAGAGATCGAATAAAAATAAGGAAGGTGGTGAAAATGGTTAAAAGAAAAAAGTAGACTGCCTACTGTTACAAGAAACTCACTTTGATAAGAAAGATGCCATGTATTTTGGCAATTTGTTACAGGCTAAATATTATTACTCTAATTATTTAAATGCTGTGAGGAGGACTGCAATTTATATTGGAGGTCACCTGGAACATTTACTTAACAAAATCCTTATCGACCAGTTAGGTCGTTTTGTTATTATCGAAATTATTATACAAGGTAAAATTATAACTTTAAGCTCCATTTAAGGGCCTAATGAAGAGGACCCAAAATTCTTTACTAACTTTTTTGTGGAACTTTCTATCTTTAATTTTAATGCAGTGATAGGAGGTGACTTTAATTTGACTTTGTCTCCAAAAGACAGAAGTCCATATGCCATGGATAGAAAGAAAAGAGCGGTTAGTATTTTGAAACAATTGATTCTGGACTTGGATCTTTGTGATCCTCTTAATCTTAAATATCCATCTCTGAAAAAGTTCTCTTATTACTCTAAAACTCATAAATCTATTCAAGAATAGACTTTTTCCTAGTGTTTCACACTTTATGCTTGAATTATTATGATATAACTTATGAACCAATAAGAGTTTCAGACCATGCTCCAGTAGTTTTAGAACTTAGCCTTAATAATAACACTTATAAAATTAATGTATGCAAATATGATAATTATTTATGGTTTCGTCCACTGTTTGCTGAAATTCTTCAAAAAGAGATTATGTTGTTCTGGAAATTTAACAATAAAAAGGAAATAACGATCTCAGTAATATGGGATACATTTAAGGCTTATTTAAGAGGTTGGTTGTCATCTCAAATTGGAATCCTGAAGAAAAAAAAATTAGTTCTGATGGAATTAGCAGGAGTTGGCTTCTGCGTGGGAGGAACATAGGCAACTCGCTGATGAGAACACTGGGTTAAAATTGATTCTTATAAGAAATAAGGTAGAAAAGATAATACAAGAACAGGCACTCAATGCACATTACAGAGCCAGAGCAAAATATTATTTTTATGGGGATGCCCCAAGTAAAACTATGGCTTATCATCATAAATGTGAACAAAATAGAAATAAAATCCATGGAATTAAAAAGCAGATGGAACCATGTGCACATATGAGATAGATATTAAGGCCCAGATATTCAAAAGGGTTGCACATGGCGCAACAGTGTTGCGCCATGCACAACCCACTGATGCGCCCTGGTGCGATATTTAAAAGGGAAAAGTACGCCTGCACAAGTCCCGGCGCGCTCGGGCCAGAGTTGTGTGCAGGCACAGGTGAGGGAGCATGCCCATGCATAAACTGCACAGCCCGATATTCAGCCCGGGCCGTGCAGAGTTATGCAGGTGCAACCCCTACCTGCGCCTGCACAAAGTTGAGCCAAAAAAAAAAAAAGGATCAAATTGAGGGCCACTCACAGGTGAGCTGCCGCATTGCAGGGAGCAACACAGCAGCTGCCACCTGTGGATGGCCCTCGACTTGTTCCCGTCGCACCTGGCAGCACCCCCCCATGCCCCGATCATGGGCAGAAGTGTAACCCCAGCCCCGAGTAGCCAGTCGCGGGCAGAAGTATAACCCCAGTAGCTGATCGCTGGCATTACTGTAATACACCCCGAGTAGCCCGATCGACGGGCATTACTGTAATACACCCCCCATTAGCCCAATCGCGGCATCAGTAACCCATCCCCAAAGTCCAATATCCCTGGTGGTCCACTGGACCAAATGGAGCCTGATCGCTGGCGGCATTCCTCACCCCCAAGTCCAAAATCCGTAGTGATCTAGTGGACCCCACCCACCACGGAGCCCACCACCCGCCCCCATCAGCCGGGCAGTGGGCAGCACCCCACCTGCCTGCCGCCTCGCCACCCGACAAGTTTTCGCACGCCCATTGGGTCAGAGCGCGAGCTATCGGCTGCGGCAGCCCATACTATACTAGTCAGTCCAGATATGTGAATGGATTAATTCACATATCTAGACTGACTAGACAGAGGAAGTTGCACACCCATTGCTCATGCTCTGAACCAATGGGCGTGCAGTCCTACTGAGCTGTCAGTCGGGCGGGTGGCAGGCGGGTGGTGCTGCCACCCCCGCTGACGGGGAGCGGGGTGGTGGGGCTCCATGGGCAGGTGGGGTGGGGTCCACTAGATCACCAGGGATTTTGGACTTGGGGAGTGAGGAATGCCACCCACAATCAGGCTCTTGTTCGGTCCACTGGACCACCAGGGATATTGACTTTGGGGAGGTTACTGATGCCCATGCCCGCAATCGGGCTACTGGGGAGGGTGTATTACAGTAATGCCCATGATCGGGCTACTCAGGGGGTGTATTGCGTAATGCCCACGATCGGGCTACTTGGGGGGGTGTATTACAGTAATGCCTGCGATCGGGCTACTCGAGGGGGTGTATTACAGTAATGCCCGCGATCGGGCTACTCGGGGGGGTGTATTACAGTAATGCCCACGATCGGGCTACTCGGGGAGGACTACTGTTATGCCTGTGATCGGGCTACTCGCAGTCCACTGGTCCACCAGGGATTGGAGACATGCATTGTCCCTTACGGGATGTGATGCCATCGGGCTGCAGGGGGTGTCGGTCCCGACGGCTGCTGCCTGGCAGGGCGCCAGGCGCAAGTCATCGGGGATCAGCGCACCTGCATGCTAATGGCATGCAAATGGGGCCGTAATCAGATGCAAATGGCCCCCCCGTGTGTCTTGCATAAATTATGGCCCCATTTGCATGTCACCCTTTGAATATCGCAGGTGCTGTGCATGGCGCAATGGAATGCTCCACTCTGACCACTTGCGCTGGCGCAGTTCCACTTCGCCATGCACAGTGGGTGTGGCCAGGGGGTGATATTCTAAGCAGTTGCGCCATAGCGCAACTCTGTTGAATATCGCCCTGGCTATGGCGCAACTCCATTGAATATCACCCCTGGCCATACCCCAGCGAACTATTTTGGGCGTATGAGGCTTATGCCAAAATGGTAGTTTGAATATCTGGGCCCAATTCTACTTTTCAATCTTTTTTGAAACTTTGTATACACTGGAGAGAGATGTGGAACTTGAGGAGATTAGGCAATTCATATCAAAATTGCCCCTGCCAAAAATTATACCTCATGATTTAGAACAGTTGAATGGGGATATTTCTTTGGAAGAAATAACAGAAGTTATTAAATCTCTCCCTAAGGTAAAAGTCCAGGTCCTGATGGATTCCCTTTTGAGTTCTATAAAAGAACAGTTGGTATAATAGCCCCTTTTCTTCAGGAGCTATACAACTCTTTCTTGACATTGGGACTACTGCCTCAAACTTTCCACCACACAAATATTATTCTCTTTCAAAAAAAAAGATAAACCTCTTGATCAATGTGGGTCGTACAGACCCATCCCTCTTTTAAATTCTGATTATAAGATCTTTGCGAAAATATTAGCATTACGTCTGGCTAAATTAATACCAGATTTGGTCTACCAGGATCAAATAGGATTTATACAGGGGGAGAAGATTACAACACAGTATTAGAAAAGCCCTTAATTTAATTCAGACTCTCTCAGGAACGGACACTGCACTCCTCTCACTGGATGCTGAAAATGCCTTTGACAGGGTGCAGTGGCCGTTCCTGACAGAAGTTTTAGAGGGATTTGGTGTCAGGGGCAAATTGTCCGAGTGGATTCGGTTGATTTACTTGGCCCCACAGGCAAGTGCGATAAACAAATTCCACTCTCTCCCCGATGTTTTAATTATATAGAGGCACTAGGCAGGGGTGCCTGCTATCCCCTTTACTGTTTGCTCTATATTTGGAACCACTAGCAATAAGAATAAGAGAGTTTTTTCAGCACTTGGATATATCATCTACTTCTCTGATAAATACAATAATACTTCATGCAGATGACGTTACTGTTGGCCTTTAACAAAACAGATTTAATATACCCCAAATTTAATGAAATCATTATAGAATTTGGGGATATTTCAGGGTATACAATTAATTGGTCCAAAAGCAGATTATTGTATTTAGGGGACTCCATGAACTTAAAAAGAAACTCACTTGAATAAAATGAAAAAAAGAAACAATTAAATATCATGGGATTGTGTTAACTCAGGAGGCGAACAAGGTTATTCAATTGAATTACAATCCTTTAGTTGCTAAAATTAAGAATGATTTAATAAAATAGCAATATCTACCGTTGACTCTTTTAGGAAGAATAAACGTGATAAAAATGAACATATTAAGCAGATTTTTGTTTCTTTTTGAGTCAATTCCTATTATTCTTAGAAGAAATTTTTTTGACTTTGGTAAAATATCAAGAAGTTTGTTTATGGCAGGGTAAACAGCCCCGAGTAGCTCTAAATAAACTTCATCAACCGAGAACAAAGGGAGGCTTAGCCTGTCCTAATTTTTGGCTGTATTACCTAGCAGCTCAGATGGAAATAATATACTATTGGTTCCATCAACCATCAAACAAAGGGATAGCGGGTATATGATTTGAAGAAGAAAAAGCACAAGGTCTTGATTTTCTTAATATCCTGGCATTATATAACTGACATGAACCGGATAAAAGCTTGTTAGAAGCTACTAAGTCTTCCATCACTGCTTGGTTAAAAGCTTCCAGAATGATGGGCCCACTCACCACACTTTCAAAAGTTTACACCAATTTTTAATAATGGAAATTTTCCGCCTTCGACTTTGGACAATACCTTTAAGAATTGGTATTGTACTGAGGGAGTGAGGGCTCTGGGTGACCTCTATGAGGAGGGTATTTTGATGTCTTTTGCACAGTTTCAAGACTGTTATGACATTCCAACAGTACAGAGCTGGCAGTTTTCTCAACTTAAGAGTTATGTGTATGTATATATATATATATATATATATGAAAAATTGCAGATCATATGATCTGCAATACTCTTCTCTGGAAATGTTTTTTCTTAAATTGGAATCTTCTGAACATCTAATTTCAAAAATGTACCAATTTTTAATGGACCACCTTCCATTCAGTCTGGATCCATTAAGAAAAACTTGGGAGAAAGATCTGGAAATGTCAATTTCAGAAGAAGAATGGTCCAAAATCATTAGTTTTGATAATATAAGGATAAGAAATAACAAGCTATTTCAAATCCACTTTAATATTATACATAAAACATATGTTACTGCGGTAAAATTACATAAGATTACTCACACCATCTCAGAATTCTGTCAAAGATGTAAAAAGGAACAAGGGACTTTATCCCATATGCTTTTTTTTTTTTGTTGTTTAATCACATCTCTTTTTTCCGCCTTACTGTGGCAACTACCGGCAGGGGCATCCAGCCACTGGCCCTGCCTGCTGGGAGAGCACCAGGCTCACTCACATGATGGGGATCCTGTACGGGCATCACCAGTCCACTGGAGGGCCTCCCTGTACCCTGTCCAGCCGGATCGGCCCCAGTCCCCCCCCCAGTGCAGTTACACGAGAGTCCTCCCGGTGAGGCAGGGCGCGGCCATCAAGCCGCACGAATCTCACCCAGCCATTTTCCACCTGATTGTGCCCACTGGAGCATGGATGTGCAGTGACGTCTGGGCACAACGTGCCAATGTCTGCCATGCCCCCCCCCACATGTAGTGCCCCCGGGCGTCCCCAGGGGCTACTACAGTGTGGTGGATTTCCCCAGCCCTCCCCAGGATCAGGAGAGCAGTCTACAAACATTCGATCCTGATCCTCCCCTGCCGACCCACCGATGACCTGAGTCCGTTCCCGAACCCGGGTTGCCGGCATGGTGCGAAGTGTGGCGTCCAGTGCCTCAACCCTCAGCGCTATGGGGGCCGGCCTATCCTATATGTTTTTAATCTATGAAGTAATCAGAGATTATTGGCAGGCAATTTGGAATATTCTTAAAAAGCTGTTGGGTTATCACTTTCCTTTTGATCCGGGTATTTTTATTTTTGGTTTTGTAACAGAATACATGGATCAGTTGAAATATCAAAAAAACACTTTGTAATATAGTTATACGTATTGCTTGTAAGATTATTTTACAACACTGGAAGGATTTGCAGTCCCCAGTTTATTCCGAATGGGTTGAGAAAATCTTATATCAAAGCAGAGTGGATAAATCTAGCTATATCCTTGAGAATGATTACAACAAATATGTAGCGATATGGACCCCCTTGTTGGACATGCTCGACAAACATGCCCCTTTATAGTATAGTATAGGCACCCTTAGCTATAATGAGTATTTAAGTCTTCATGATCATATATGATGAATGAAGTACCTACACTCTGAGTTGTTTAACAAAAAGAAAAAATAAATTTGTCAGAGTTGGCAAGACTAAAGATGCGGCAGAGAGAAGAGGTCAAAAAAGCAGCGAGTGGAAGGTAGTTGGAGATAAGCCGAGGGCTATAAGCAACTTTAAATTTCACGGTGCAGTTTGCTACAGGCGTCCAATAGAGTGGTGTTTAAGGGGAAAGAGGAGGGGTCAAGCCATATTTAACTAAGGCCAGGGGAGGGTAGGCAGGCCAAAATATCCCCACGAAGTAGCAGGAGGAGCAGCTAGAACCTTGAAGGGATTAGTGCAATTAGTGTATTAAAATAACCCAGTAATACAATTTAAGGATATAGTGCTGCAGAGATAATGAAATGACTTTGCCAGGTATCGAACAGTTTAAAATTTTCAGTCATAAAAGACATTAAGTTCCAGTCGGAAATGATGCATTGGAAGCTGAGAAATCAGCCGAGCTAGTAGCAGTCTGCGAGGATTGAAAGCGAGCCAATCAGCTGGGTCCTACTGGAATTAGTGTCCAATTGGGACAATCAGGAGCTGAGCAGAGACGCCAGAAAATGAAAAACTTGTGACCGTACCTGAAGTGGCTGAACATGCTGGTACGGGAGGTGGGCAGCAGCGGAAAAGATAGTTGTACCACCAGGTCCAAGCACCCGTTCAAGGGCTTGGCTATGGCAGGGAGAGTCTTACTGCTAAATCAGGGGGTGGGAGCAATAGCAACAAAAGCAGCAGGGGGCCAGAGACAGGGAGGCGAAGATTATAATTGCAGTAGTTTAAGACTAAGCAGTGGGGGTGGGAGGAGAAAGACAGAAGTTAAATTGCAGTAGTTTAAATTACAATGATTTATCATGAAGCAGTGGGGGCAGGTCAGTACGGTGGCAAAGAGCAAGGGAGTGGGGAGCAGGGCGGGTCAGCACCGAGCACCAGCGGGGGCAATAGGAGAGAACGGGAGGGGAGGTTGGAGTAAGAGACAGAGCACAGTGACGGGCAGAGTGAAAGTAGGGTAAAAAGGCTTAAAATCACTCTAACAAACAAAAAAAAGCAGTTGTAACATAATCTCACAAGAAGCTAAAGCCTTATAAAGATATGTGCAATTAACTAGGTAAAACAGCACAGTAATTCCAATTTAAAGCTGCAGCGCTGTAAGGATTAAATGAAATAAAGTTTACCAAAATACTAGAACTGGGGCAAAAGGCTTAAAAACACTCTAAGCAAATACAAGCAATTTTAACACAATGTGACAAGCCAGAATATCTTCAAGAGCTAGCAGCAGGAGCAGCTAGAACCTTGAAGGGATTAGTGCAATTAGTTTATTAAAATAACCCAGTAATACAATTTAAGGATATAGCGCTGCAGGAATAATGAAATGACTTTGCCAGGTATCATGTAACCCCCCCTGCAAATGGGGGTTCCCAAAAGACTTCCAGGAGCTTGCTTGAATGCTCCAAGCCTGAATGGTGTTTGGCATTTAAGCCATTTATCAGTGAGTGTTTTTAGAGCCTCTGGTACTGTCTCTTTAAGAGCTGTCTGCTTGCAGACATAATTAGTTTGTATGGGGGACTGTGTGCTTCTCTGAGTACCCTCGAGCTGCTGCCAATTCACTTCATTTTTGCAGTCACTAGGAGTGCAAAGGAACCTATCTGAAAGATGTAACTGTTTGCCAGAAATTATTTAGAGTAATAATGAAATTACAGTTTGTCTAACCTGCTTTCTTTGCAGTCAGAACTGTGTCTGCTAGTTCCCCATTCTAGTTTTGAACTGCTGAACTGGACCAATCAGTGTGGGGTAAGCTAGCTCTAAAATGATGCCTTGGACGAATCAGAACTTGGACTCATAATCTGAGCCAGCCACAAGAGGATTGTATGGGCAGTGACTCTGGGAGATGTAGTTTAGACTTCAGTGCCTTTTGGACCAACAGCAGCAGTCTATTGTGAGTGACAGCCAATCCAGTCAAGAACTGGGAGGAACTCAAAGGAAGTGCCCGTTTCAGTAGTTGGAGTTCAGTTGAGCTTTGGCAGTGAAGAAGGAAGGAGCCCTGTGCTTTTTCAGTGTGCAGTTTTAGTCAAAAACGTGTGTAAGGCCCAGAGTTCGTCTGCAGCTTGTGTAACAGCTTGTTAGGACTGAATCAGTCCTGTGAAAAGAATCAAAGGATCTCTGAAGAGTAGAAACCAGGCTCACCCTGTAGAAGACTGGAAGAATTGCTGAAAATTGCACTCGGTCTGTCAGGAACTGAATCTGCTGTGTGTTCTCCGGGTATTGTGCAGTAATTGCGATCGGGATACAGATGCAGCCTGCCTGGTATAGTACTTTCTTTTATATGGATGTGTGAAGAGGTTTGTGTACCTCAAGTGAGCCCTGCTGACATTGAAGGACCCTATCTTATTTGGAGGTCGTGAGTACTAATTCAGGGTTGCTCCTGTTGAATTGCCACATTAAATCCAAATGGAATTACTGTACTGCTGACTGTTTAATTCTCCTTTTCTCTGTGTGAAAGGGCCCTACCAGCTGCCACGGTTTGGACTAGCCACTAGGGCTTGGGTACCCAGGACAGTAACTGATAGGGATAGGCCTGTGCACAGAGCCATAGGTAGATTATTAGAGTGATAAGCTAATTAACCTGATTTCCTCTGTCCTTGTTATATCCCCTAAATAAATCAGAGCTGCTTGTTTCAGCAAAGTTATACTGCCTGAGGTATTTGTCTATGTTAAAGTACTGTACTGTGATTGTTGCACTGTATCTCATTTCACAGGAGGTCCCAGTGCCGGAACCAGACCTGGGGTAAGTGTATACTGTGAAGGTAATTCTGATATATTGTGTGGGCCACTAGTGGGAAGAAAGGGGGGTTGCAGTGTCCCAGAGGGCTGTGACCAAGTTAGTTTAACTATTGCAAACCCTGACCTCCTGGGTGGAGGCACCCGCCATTGGATCCAGGCCCCTCAACCTGTTAGTGGCAAATCAGGCAGGGGTAGTAGCCCCTGGGATAGCGCCATCTAGGGGTTACATCTTGGAGGCTCACCGCTGGGATTGTGTGTCCTCTAGTGGCCATATTTACGAACCACTGTTAAGAAAAAAATGGGTACCCCGACAGAAGTGGCTGTGCACCGGCTGGTGGAGTGGTGTACTGGGGAGGAGATCGACCCCAAATGCTATGCTTATCCTGGACATCCCCTGTATCAATACGGACACTGTGCAGGAGTACTTTCCAAGGTGGAAGGTTTACAAAACCCTGTGGTGGTGGGTCGGCATGCTAATCTGCTCACCCACACTTTCCTGGCCCTAGTAGAGTTTAAGGATCCCATAGATAGCTCCAAAGTGCCACAGACCATTACCCCAGAGGGAGCCCTCACTGCTTGGAGAGTGATAACTAAGGACAGTAAAGACCTGGGGAATCAGCCCCACCACTATCTGAAACTTTTGAGGAGAAATTTGCTGAATGGTTGCTGGGAGAGGGAAAACTGTGGAGGACTTGAAGAAACTATTCTTCCACCTGGGGTGTTCCTCCCCAACACCCTCTCCTGCTCCAGTGCCGTAATGGTGGCTGAACCAATGCAGACTCCTATTTCTGCACCTGCCATTAGTCACGACTCTTACCAAGGTTGAGGATCTTCTCTGGCACCTCCCCACCCCCAAGGGAGGATGACTGGGAGACCTGGATAGACTATGTTGCCCCCAAGTGCTAGAATGGTAATGCTCGGAAGGTGAAAGCGAAAGAGGGTTAGTGAGAGCCTCCGAGGTCCTGCCCTGGCTACCATCCGTAAGCAAACGGGCCAGTAACCCTGAAGCGACTGCACAGGCCTATCTTGAGGCCTTGGAGAATGTGTATGGGAGCCCAGATTCTGATGAGGACCTATGGTGGAGAGTAAGAGATGCACAACAGTACCAAGGGGAGTTGATCTGTGTATGTATCTCGCTGGAAAATTGTTGCAAGAATGCCTCAGAAAAGGTAGTTTGCCAGCGATTGAACTGGACCCAACCAGGCTGGACAGGATCCTTAAGTCTGCCCCTTCTCAGAACTGCTGTTGCTTCAGTTACACCTGGCAGATCGACTGGAATCCCCACCCTCCTATGATGAGTTAATGAGAGAAATTCGAGGAGTTGAGAAAGACGACCTCGGAGGGACCTGCACCAATAGCTGCGGCTACTAATTCGAGTGACTGAGGGTGACCCATCAAGTGAAGTTCAGGGGCAGAGGTTGGCAGTCAATGAGTGCTCTGACAAGGAAAAAGATATGTCACAATGGGGCGAACTGTTGAGAGAGATCGGGGAATTCAAAAACAGTCCTTTATGAAGGCCACGCCAGTACGGGCCCTGACCTATATCCGACTGTATCTGCTAGGGGTGGGGTACCCACCATGTATCTCCTGCTGATAACAGCTCCGAACTCGATTCTTGACCATGGAAGTGGAGAAACTGACGAGATGTCTCCAAATGCTTATCACGCCGCAGACAGAGATGGCACCAAGGTTTCCAGTTAGTAATACCCCCGCCTGGCTCCCAGTGTGGCGCCTCGCCAGCTCAAACTCCAGAAAGTATGTTTTGCTATAATTGTGGGAAAGATGGGCACATGAAAGGGAATGCCAGTCCCCAAAAAGACACTGACAAAGTGCATATAGGCTACAAGGAGAGCTCGGAGAAGAAATCAGTGGTTAAGAGGTGCACGACATGATCCCAGTGAGGGCACCAAAAATGCTAATTCACGTCCTTTTGTGGTCAGTTGCCCAGGCCCCCTACCGCCTCTCCAGACTGGTCCAGAATAGTGGGTCCCTCCATGGAGACCACTGTAAAGGTGACGGAGTGTCTACAAGAGCTATATTAGACAGTGGCTCCCTAGACAATTATGTTCCAAGATTGGTATCAGAAGTATTTGTCAGACATACCCTACAACCATTAGAAGGACTGCATGTATGGGGGTTGAGTGAGAAGGCTCACCTTATTCTGGATATATCCGAATTTGGCTGTCTTTCCCACCTCCGTGGCTGGAGTGGCCGAACAAGTAGAGACCCTAGCCTTATGTGTCCCCACTGGACTGATGGTGTCCCTTTGTTGATTGGAACAAATGCTCATATGTTCGGAAGGCTGGCACAGTTGTGTTATGAAAACAGGGTCAAAGACTAGTAGAGCTTTAAGAGTTCCGGCTTTAATTAAGAAGGCCTATGAGGCACAGAGAGATGCTGAAAAAAAGAACCAGAGGAACCGGTCGGAATTGTATGGAAGAAGGATCCTGAGTCTCTGATCCTGGCGCCAAATGCCCAGTGTACGCCTGAGAGAGGAGTCCGTATCAGAAAGGATGTTAAGAATAAAATATTAATGTTGGATGCACCAGGCGATGGAAAATTGCCAGAGGGACTGCTGGCTCGCTTAGTATTTTGCCCGCTAGAGCCCATGCTTATGCCAGAAGGGTAATGGTCCAGTTCATAATGTGTCTGAAGAGACATTCGAGTAAACAGAGGTTGCATCCTGGCTAATGTGCATTGTGCAGACACTGCAGTGCTACCCAGCAGCAAGAGTTCGATGGAAGAATGACAGAGTAACGCCTGACTTGTTTGATTTCGGCGACCCGCTGCCAGCTGAATGGAAAGTGAAGATCAGTGAGAAGCTTGCCCAGAGAGTACTGCGTTTTCTTGGGGTGAATGGGATGTAGGATGCGCGGCAAGGAGCTGAGCACATATCCGCTGCATGACGAAGACCATTTCGTGAGAGGTCTCGACGCCTGGCACCTGCGGACATAGATGATGTGAGACGGCATCGCAAGAGATGTTAGCTGCTGGTGTAATACAAGAATCCAGAAGCCCTTATGCTTCTCTGGCTGTGGTAGTGAGGAAAAAGAATGGAACAGTAAGGATGTGTGTGGATTATCTACTCCAAACCGCGGACTATCCCTGATCAGTACACAATGCCCCGCATTCAGGATGCTTTGGACTGCCTAAACGGGAGCAGTGGTTCTCTGTGCTGATCTCCAGTGGGTACTATCAGATCCCGACGGCCCCAGAGGACCGTGAAAAGACAGCCTTTATCTGTCCGCTATTTCTATGAATTATGAGGATGCCTCTGCGATTTCAGGTGCCCCACGCCTTTTCAACGATTGATGGAGCGTGCAGTGGGGACATGAACTTACTAGGTGCCTGGTATACCTAGATGATGTTATTGTGTTTGGCAGCTCACTGGAGAACAGAGAGCAGATTATTTAAGGTATTGGACCGACTGGAGGACTTTGGCCTTAAACTGTCCATTGATAAGTGTCAATTTTTCAAACATCAGTAAAGTATGTGGGACACATAGTATCCACCGAGGGAATAGAGACCGACCCAAGTAAAGTTGAGGCCTTGACACCTGGCCACAGCCCAAAATCTAAAGAACTGCAAAGATTCCTGGATTCTGTGGTTATTATCGGCTTCATCAAGGACTATTCAAGAGTGATCCGCCTTTACTTAACCTTACTCAAGGGTATCCCCAACCCACAAAAATATCAAAAGTCAGCATCCTCAAGACTGAAGAGTGTATTTTCATCCGAGTGAAGTATTTAGAATCCGCTGGACTCCTGATTGTGAGACTGTCAGAGATCATATCAGCTTACCCATGCTCCAGTGCTGGCCTATGCCGATCAAGAAAACCTTACGTCCTGCACACTGATGCTAGCTTGCAAGGGTTGGGGGTATGTTGTACCAAACGAGAATGGCCTGAGACCAGTGGCCTTTGCCAGTAGAAGCCTGACCCCATCCGAAAAGAAACTATCCTGTACATAAGTTAGAGTTCCTAGCTTTGAAGTGGCTATTGTTGACCAATTCCATGAGTACTTGTATGGGGCTAAAATACTAGTAAAACTGACAATAATCCTTTGACCTATGTGCAGACCTCAGCTAAGTTGGATGCCACTATCATAGGTGACTTTCTGCATTATCTACATATGACTATGCTCTCGAATACCGAGCAGGTCTGAACCACATAGATGCTGATGCTCTCTCCCGAGGCCTGTTCCCCAGAATGATTGGGTCCGACTGGCAGAACCTCATTGGGCACTCTGCGCCGAAGTTTGACAGGGAGGAACAAATGTCCACGGACGCAGTGGACTGCATGGTGGATTGCTTGGGAGCCTCTGAGAATTGCATACCTGCTGCTTATTGCCACTTTCTGCAATAGACATTGGTGCACTGCCTCAGCTGGACAATGACAGTATTAGCGGGCTCAATCCAGCGATCCCATGATCAAAGCAGCTTTAGAAGCCCTCTATGCAGGAAAGATGTGTCCAAATTCGCTCCACTGATTTGAGAACTGCACTGTTATACAAAGAAGGTCCTAAGTTGAAACTGATCAATAAACTGTTATACAGAGAAACAGTAGACAGAGGGGACAAGTAGACAAACAACAACTAGTGCTGCCTGCCTTCGAGACTCAGTATTGAGGTCCTTGCACAACAACATGGGGCACCTTGGTATAGACAGAACACTTGACTTGGTGAGATCCAGATTCTATTGGCCTAAGATGGGGCTGATGTGGGCAACACATTCGAACTTGTAGTCGCTGCTTACAGGAAAGCTTACCCCAGAGGGCTGCCCCCTTGTTAACATAACCACAGTGCACCCATGGAGCTGGTCTGTATTGATTTTCTAAGCTTGGAGTCAGATCAAAGAAATATCAGTAATGTGCTGGTGGTCACTGACCATTTCACGAGATATGCCCAAGCTTTCCCCACCAAAGACCAGAAAGCATCCACTGTAGCCAAAGTACTAGAAAACTTTTTGTTCACTATGGGGCTCCACAAAGAATCCATTCTGATCAAGGGAGAGACTTTGAGAGTCGTCTGATCAAAGAGATGCTTTCTCTGTGGGGAGTGCAGTCCAGAACCACTCCTTACCACCCCCAGGGGACCCACAGCCTGAGCGTTTCAACGCACTTTGCTAGATATGCAAGGCACCCTGCACCCAAAGGACAAGCCTAGATGGAGCCAACAAATTAGCACCCTGGTACATGCTTATAACTGCACCAAAGTGATGCCACTGGATTCTCCCCTACGCACTGATGTTTGGAAGAGAAGCTCGACTACCAGTAGATGTGTGTTTTGGGGTCTCTCCTGATGGGGTTCAAGCTGACAACTATTTACAGTATGTGCAAAAGTTAAAGGCCCAGCTAACTCATGCGTACTCAACTGGCTCAAACCATGGCTGCCAAAAGAAATCTGGCCAACAAAGAAAGGTATGATAAAAGGTGAAAGCACAGGAACTCCAGGAGGAGATCGGGTATGCTAAGAAATCTGGGACTGCATGGCAAGCACAAGATTGCTGACAGATGGCACCATCTCCCTCACATTGTAGTGGGCAAACTAGATGATCTGCCAGTGTACAAAGTAGGCCTGAGAATAATTCAAAGATGTAAAACAATGCATAGAAATCATTTACTGCCCATTGGACAAATCTTAATTGAGTCTGAGCCCCTAGAAGATCCCCTCTGGACCAGTGACTAGAGCTGCTGCTAAGAAAAGATCAAGAAAGTCTGCACCTACAGAAGCAAGGTTAAAGTGTTCCCTCCACAGTCCCAGTTGAGCATGACTGTCAGTCCATATCGGAAGAAAGTGAGAGTGACTTTGAATACTATCCTTCTTACGAACTGAGTCAATTGTTTTGGGGCAATCCCTAGTCAATACTGGAGACAAAGCTGGGCCTTCTGGACTGTCTAAGCCCTAGCTTCATCCCTGGAGCCAATGCTCCCAGAAAGTGAAGTGCAAAGCATCAGATCAGATGAAATGGAATCATTGTGCATGGTTGAACTGTTTGAGCTTTCAGGGAGGAAAATGATAGATTGGGGCAGACTGGTGATACACGAACAAGAAGAGTATTTTGAGTGCCCTGACAGTCCACTGCCAGTGTCCGAAAGCTCTCCATGCGAGCCAAATGTTGTGGACTCAGAAACTGTAACTCCTGGAGCTGAAAGTGCCCCAGGTTCTAGCCTCTCTACCCCATGGAGACTCCCTGACAAGTGAGGACAATGCTGAAAATGAGGCTCAGAGTGCAGAGACTATAACAGTTCCCCTAGAAAGACTGGTCGAGCTGTAAAGCCTGTGGTGCACCTCAGTTATGATTCACTTGGGAGGCCTGTGGACTTGCCTCTCAATGTTGTCCATAAAAGAGTGTATGTGTCCCAGGCTCATTGCCCAAACTGAGCATCAGTGCTAACTCAAGTTACTTGTGTTGCCCTCTATATGGTGCCCTTGCCTCATCCAGCCCCAAGGTAACTGATAGGGAAGGCCCCTCTCTTCAGGTTTCATGTACAAGAGGTAATAACTTGAGTTATGGTACAATGTGTATGTAATACTGTGTAAAGAGTGACGTACTGCAATGTTTCAGAAATGTGTTCTTGGTAAAATGATATATTGACTGATGATTACATGTGCGAGCCTAATGCAAATGTATATGGTTGCAGTTGAAATTATGGTACTTGCTTGAGTGGACGTCAGCTTTCCCAGGCCAGGAAGGGTGTAACCCCTGCAAATGGGGTTCCCAAAAGACTTCCAGGAGCTTGCTTGAATGCTCCAAGCCTGAATGGTGTTTGGCATTTAAGCCATTTATCAGTGAGTGTTTTAGAGCCTCTGGTACTGTCTCTTTAAGAGCTGTCTGCTTGCAGACATAATTAGTTTGTATGGGGGACTGTGTGCTTCTCTGAGTACCACTCGAGCTGCTGCCAATTCACTTCATTTTGCAGTCACTAGGAGTGCAAAGGAACCTATCTGAAAGATGTAACTGTTTGCCAGAAATTATTTAGAGTAATAATGAAATTACAGTTTGTCTAACCTGCTTTCTTTGCAGTCAGAACTGTGTCTGCTAGTTCCCCATTCTAGTTTTGAACTGCTGAACTGGACCAATCAGTGTGGGGTAAGCTAGCTCTAAAATGATGCCTTGGACGAATCAGAACTTGGACTCATAATCTGAGCCAGCCACAAGAGGATTGTATGGGCAGTGACTCTGGGAGATGTAGTTTAGACTTCAGTGCCTTTTGGACCAACAGCAGCAGTCTATTGTGAGTGACAGCCAATCCAGTCAAGAACTGGGAGGAACTCAAAGGAAGTGCCGGTTTCGTCAGTTGGAGTTCAGTTGAGCTTTGGCAGTGAAGAAGGAAGGAGCCCTGTGCTTTTTCAGTGTGCAGTTTTAGTCAAAAACGTGTAAGGCCCAGAGTTCGGTCTGCAGCTTGTGTAACAGCTTGTTAGGACTGAATCGTCCTGTGAAAAGAATCAAAGGATCTCTGAAGAGTAGAAACCAGGCTCACCCTGTAGAAGACTGGAAGAATTGCTGAAAATTGCACTCGGTCTGTCAGGAACTGAATCTGCTGTGTGTTCTCCCGGTATTGTGCAGTAATTCGATCGGGATACAGATGCAGCCTGCCTGGTATAGTACTTTCTTTATATGGATGTGTGAAGAGGTTTGTGTACCTCAAGTGAGCCCTGCTGACATTGAAGGACCCTATCTTATTTGGAGGTCGTGAGTACTAATTCAGGGTTGCTCCTGTTGAATTGCCACATTAAATCCAAATGGAATTACTGTACTGCTGACTGTTTAATTCTCCTTTTCTCTGTGTGAAAGGGCCCCTACCAGCTGCCACGGTTTGGACTAGCCACTAGGGCTTGGGTACCCAGGGACAGTAACTGATAGGGATAGGCCTGTGCACAGAGCCATAAGTAGATTATTAGAGTGATAAGCTAATTAACCTGATTTCCCCTGTCCTTGTTATATCCCCTAAATAAATCAGAGCTGCTTGTTTCAGCAAAGTTATACTGCCTGAGGTATTTGTCTATGTTAAAGTACTGTACTGTGATTGTTGCACTGTATCTCATTTCACAGGAGGTCCCAGTGCGGAACCAGACCTGGGGGTAAGTGTATACTGTGAAGGTAATTCTGATATATTGTGTGGGCACTAGTGGGAAGGAAGGGGTTGCAGTGTCCCAGAGGGCTGTGACCAAGTTAGTTTAACTATTGCAAACCCTGACCTCTGGGTGGAGGCACCCGCCATTGGATCCAGGCCCCTCAACCTGTTAGTGGCAAATCAGGCAGGGGTAGTAGCCCCTGGGATAGCGCCATCTAGGGGTTACATCAGAAAGTTTAAAATTTTCAGTCATAAAAGATGTTAGGCTCCAGTCAGAAATGCTGCGTTGGAAGCCAAGAAATCGGCTGAGCTAGTAGCAGTCTGCGAGGATTGAAGGCGAGCCAATCAGCTGGGTCCTACCGGAATTGGTGTCCAATTGAGCAGGACCTGAGTGGAGGCACCAGAAAACGAAAAACTTGTGACCGTACTTGAAGTGTCTGAACTTGCTGGTAGGGGAAGCGGGCAGCAGCGGAAAAGAGAGCCGCACCACCAGGTCCAAGCGGCCGTTCAAGGGCTCAGCTGAAGTGGCTGAACTTGCTAGTAGGGGAGGCGTACAGTGGAGGAAAAGAGAGCCACATCACCAGGTCCAAGTGCCCATTCAAGGGCTCTGCTGAAGTGGCGGAACTTGCTGGTAGGGGAGGTGGGCAGCGGCGGAAAAGAGAGCTGCACCACCAGATCCAAGCACCCGTCCAAGCGCTCAGCTCCCCTCCAGATTTTTCCATCCTCATCTCCTCTCCTCTCCTCTGTGTGTCATCCTATTGAGTCCATCTCACTGTCCTGCCTGGTGCTGGCTCCTTCTGAATGGAAAAGCGGGCCCCCTGGATTGGACTCCACGAGTTCTCCCCTTCCCACTCCAACCTGCATATACCCCGACCCTCAGCCACTCACGGTTGTCCCAGAATTACCTGGGAGGTGGGTGAACCAAGCAAATCCCCATGAGCATTCTCCCCCAGGTGTAGAGTAAAGGCGTCTGGCAGAGAATTCTCCTGGGACTTTGTTTTGACCGGCAACCTCCCGGGTAACTCTGGAAGTACTGCATGATTGACTGAGGGAAGGAAAATGCAGGTCGCAGTTTAGTGGGTAGGCACTGGGGAGAGTGCAGCGTCTGAGGCAGTCGCCTTCGTGACTGACTTTAATGAAGAATATTGTTGGACTGACTAAGGATCTCTCTACTGATGGCGGGGGAGGGAAGAGTGGGCTAGGAGCAGCTGGGGGCAGACTAGGAAGAGCAACTGTCAGTCTGACATCAACACAACACAAGTTCAACAATCAATGTCATTCTAAAGGGGAAGGAGGGGCAATAAGTTAATTAAAAGACTACTCTTGGTGGACACCCGATGGACTACTGGTTGCTGGTGTGGTGCAATGCATGCGGTGGGACTTGGGGGAGGTGCAGTGGATGTCAGCAGCAGTGAAAGTTAAACCAACTGGCTGCCGATGCTTGACCTTCTGCTAACAGCCGCAGCAGGTAAAGGGGGGGGGCTTTTTTATTTTTTCACTGCACTGGGATGCGGATTCAGAATCTGATTCTGCATCCAAAAGAGTTTTCAGAATTGGATTTTTGGCCTTGAATACCAAAATTCCAAATTTTGAGAAAAAGCTCAGAATCTGATGAATCCAGTTCCATTTGGCAGATTCCGAGCAACCCTAGTCATCAAAATCTGCTGTTATGGAAATGACTGTGATGTCAGATGCAGAGGATCATGACTTCAGGCGGGTAACTGTGAGGGACAAAGATCCCGTTTTCATTTGGAATGGAAAGGATTATGTTTTCAGTGAGGAAAGGCAGTCTGTGCTTAGCAACACCATCTCGTAGTGAAACCGGTGAAAACTGTAACCGTGAAAGAGAGACCTCTTGCAGTGGTCCATGGGATAGCAAGCATGAAAATCAGATGGAGCTCTCTAACCTCCCAGCTAATGAAGAAGTCCTCCTCAGTGGAATGGTTAGGGCTGCTGTCTTCAGGAGTCAGGTTCTCAGGTTTGATTCCCAGCAATGACTGGAACTTTATCTGTCCAACTAGAGAAGACTGACACTTTTAGAATGTCTTATAACAGACTTTTGCTGCTACCAGCTGTGGCTTTTTGCTGGGGACTGTATTCCTTTTTTAAAAAGGACAGACAATTATAATGTGTAACTGTCTGTGATGTCATTATTTTCAGAAATTATACTCACACCCCAACTTTATCCAGTTTTAACTGTACCTAAACAAAGTTTAATGTGAAAAAAACAAACATTATAATACATGGTTACCTCGTTTAGACAGAGGTTTCAAAAAGTCAGTCTTAACAGCTATTAAGAACGACATTGTATAGCCACATCTGCCAATCACTTCAGGAAAACTGAAGAACAAGATCTCCCCACAAAAGCTGTCCAATTTTTAATCACCACGCAACACTTTTTAACCTCAGCTTGACTTTGAGTGTGATTCCTCCCAGTTCTCTTACAATGGCTAAATTTACCACTGAATTTTTTTTGGACACCAAAAGCTGTACTATAAAACAAGGTGCTGTAACCATGGTATTACACAAAATAAGTAACCCCCAAGTGCTAAGATGAGGCTAATCATAACACCTTGTGAGTTCTGTGACATCAGGCACTGCTGAGCTTTGCTCTCCAGTTTACATGATGCCACAGAACTCACTCAGTGTTAACAGCCTGTGTTTAACATTTGGGGGTTAATTATGCAATATATTCTGTATTGTTTTCCTTTCATCAACAACATTCCGTAAAGTTTCCTTCAGGGAGCCAAGAATTTGGAGTTTCGCTGTCACAGCAGTCAGAACTCTGAGCAGAGCTCCAACAGGCCAACAGTTTGTGGTCAGGGTGTTCTAGTCCATGCAGTTACATCAACAGAACTCCATATTCCTGGTTCCATTAAAAGAACTGCTGAAAGTGTTGTCCTTAAAAATAAAACTAGGAAAACAGTGAACAGTTTTAACTTTCATTCAGGTAGTGTTACATATTAATCATGGGGGTTGGCGAATATAATTCCTAAATATAGGAACAGTACAAAAAGCCACAAATTTACACAAATTTCCTCTCCTCTTTAAGAAGCAAAATGATAGGCTTGTAGTCAGAGGTCTTGCCGACAGATCACTGGTTCTTAAACAACACAAAATTAATCAATCCAAAAACCCTAGTCATCCTAAATCTAGAGGGAGTATATCCACATACCCCACCTCATTTGGAAACAGTGACACCAAGACGTATTGCAGTCAATGACCGTTTGGACAATCATGTTGTTACCTCACAGCAGGGTGGGAGAACACTGAAGTTTATATCCAGTGAGGGACCAAAACTGGCACCGGCATTCCAGTCAAATGCAGGTGGATTTGGTATTGGCAGTGGCAGATCAGGTGGGGGTTATGTATATACTGTATATACACTTTCAAAAAGAATGCTAGGGCCACTCACTAGCCCAGTGGGTAGTGCTGCATGCGACCATGCTGGTGACTCAGGTTCGGAAATGAGCACGGGAAGCCGGCTGGGCAGCTCTGAGGGCAGGGGAGGCACTGCTGTGTGGCAACGCTCCCAACCGGGGAAGAAGGGCGTCCGGTTCTGCTGCTCCAGCAACCCCTGTCGTGGGCCAGGGAGCTAGCTTCTCCTGCAGAGGTATACTAGCAGTATGCAAGACCATGCCAGGCATGGACAGATATCGCGGACGTGGGCAGTGCAAGGGACAAAAAATTAAACATGACGGTAGGATGTCACCAGCTGGTCCACCACAGGCCCTGCATCACCGACTAGGCCCTATCTCCAAGTCTGCATTAGGTCACCAGGAGTGGGGAGGATGACCCTCCCTCTCCTGGTCCCAATTAAATCCCCACTTTTTATCATCACTACTGTCAGATTACAGTATATCATATTAAAGGAGATCCCCTAAAATGTATAGAACCCCCTTATGTCCTAGATCTGCCCCTGCTTCGGCCTGTAAAATTTTCATTTCACTTGCCCTGCTGTCTTGTATTTCAAGGAGGTAACATTTCAGTACTCACATCAGCCAGGCTAATGAAATATGTCTGTGGTTAGGGAATTTTCTCAGCCACTTATGAGTAGTGGGTGAACAGCTCAACTTTCAGCATTTCCAAGGGTGGAAGCACTGTTGCTGAAGGAAAGCTGTCCTTAACAGAACCTCCTCACCCCACCCCCCCAAAGCCTTACTCCCCGATTAGGCTTCTTGTAAGGAATTAAAAATTACTCACCTTAGTAATCTTGTTTCTTTCAGTGAAACTCAGTATTCATAACTTTCTGCAGTAAGCCCTTTAGGTAGGACTGCCCAGAGAGAATAGAACATATGCAAATGATGGAATTATTTAAAATGCTGCCCTATACTAACTGCCAGTGTTCTAAACTTCCTCAGATTTCCTAGGAGCCTGAATAGGCAGACCCATGTAAGCAGAATACTGCGAGTATTTATGATTAAAAGAATAAAGAATAAAAAAAAAAAATCTCTTAATAAAGAAAGAAACCTACAACTGAAGAAAAACACATTAATTAGAAAAAAAAATAACGTCAGAAACACCTGAAGAGGAGTGAAGACCATAAGCCTTGTTTACCCAAATTGTACCACTATGTGGCAACGTATATACAGTCGTAGTGATGTATCCTTTTACGGTAGCACAGCATGTGGGAGTGCAGAGGCTTAAGTTCTGGAAGGGGAGGTAGGGTGGGAAGTTATGTCTACCTGAGTATCACTGGGAAGAAACAATATTAGTAAGGTGAGTAATTTTTTATTCTAACCCCAGTAATACTCAGGTATTCATAACTTTCTGCAGACTATAAAGCAGTACCACTGGAGGTGGGCACAGAACATTTATTTAGGAAATAGACTTTGCAGGCCTGCTGTGCCAAACCTAGCATCACTTCTAGATTGGATATCCAGATTGTAATGCTTCATAAATGTGTGCACTGTCTTCCAAGTAGCTGCTTTACAGATGTCAACCAGTGGAACATCTCTTGTAGCTGCCAGAGTAGCAGCTGTTCCCCTGGTGGAATGTGCCCTCAACCCTGTTGGGGGCTCCCTACCAGCTTTCATATAGCAAAACTCTCCGCAAAGACATAGACAGGATGGAAGCTGTCCAGAGGAGGGCAACTAAAATGGTGCAGGGTCTGCACCGGAAGACATATGAAGAGAGACTTAAGGAGCTTAATATGTATAGCCTCGAGGAAAGGAGGGAGAGGGGGGACATGATAGAAACTTTCAAGTACCTCAAGGGAATCAACAAAGTCCAAGAGGGTAGCATCTTTCAAAAAAAGAGGTGTGCAAGAACAAGGGGGCACAATTTGAAGATAGAAGGGGGCGCTCAGAGGTAATTTAAGGAAGTATTTTTTCACAGAGAGGTTGTGGATGTATGGAACAGCCTTCCAGAGGAGGTTGTGGAGTCAAAAACAGTGGTGGAATTCAAGCATGCATGGGACAGTCATAAGGCAATTCTAGGGGGTGGGGGTAGGAAGAAGTAGGCTGCTGGTTAACTAGGATCTGCAGCTTATCCATCAGGTAGGGAAATGGGCAGACTGGATGGGCCAAGTGGTCCTTATCTGCCGTCAAATTCTATGTTTAAAACTGATTACACTGGACTATCCAGTGAGAAATAGATCTCTTAAAAGCTGGATTACCTTTTCCCACATCCCCATAGGTCAGAAACAACTGTCTCCTGTCCTGCCTATGGTCCTTAGTGGCTGTCATGTAATAACTGAGAGCTCTCTTTACATCCAGACTATGAAGTCTTCTTTCACCAGAAGTGGAATGCTCAGTGAAAAAGACAGGTAGGGTAATGGATTAGTTAAGGTGAAAATCAGAGACTACCTTAGGTAGGCATTTTCTGTTTGTTCTCAGAACTACCTTATCTCTGTGAAAAGAGATATAAACCTGCTCCACAGAGAGAGCACGGAGCTCACTTATTCTTCTTGCAGAAGTCACTGCCACTAGGAAGTTGTTTTCCAAGTGACATATTTAAGGTGAGCTGCAGCCATAGGCTCAAAGGGAGGCCCCATGAGCTTGGCTATACAAACATTAAGGTCCCATGTTGGCACAGGTGCCCTGTGAGGGGGATGCAAATGGGCCAAGCCCTTGAAGAACCTCCTAAAAGTGGGTTCTGAAACTAATGTTACCCTGGCACCAGCAGAAATGTAGGCAGACAATGCTGCAAGGTGGACCTTGAGCGAACTGGGCTGTAGACCCAGAGAGTGTAAATGAGAGAGGTAATCCAGGACAGCTGGGACCCCAGCCTGTAGTGGAATCAAATCTTTAGTCGAACATCAGATTGAAAACCTTTTCCATTTTGAAGAGTGAGTTTTCTTAATAGAAGGTTTCCTATAGCCCCTCAGAATATGAAGCACGGATTCAGAGAGTTGTAAATCACCATATTCTAATTCAAGAACCAAGCTTTGAGGTTGAGGGACTTGAGGTTCGGGTATAACAGGGTCCCCTGGTTGGAGATCAATAGGTTGTGCCTCAAAGGGAGTCATATTGGCTTGGCCATAGACATGGAGGGCATTAGAGAGTACCATGGCTATCTGGGCCAATCAGGAGCTATTAAGATTACAGATGCTGAGTGGGATCTGAGCTTGAATAACACCATGGAAACCAGGGGAAAGGGAGGGAAAGCATACAGGTACCTCACTGACCAATCTAGAGTCAGGACATCCAGGGGCAGAGTACCCTGATCTGGTGGCCTGCAACAATACTGTGGCAAGTGGAGGTTCTTGTGGGATGTGAAAAAGTCTATCTCTGGAGTGCCCCACCTTTTGAAAATTACTTGCACCACCTGCTTGTTCAGAGTCCATTTGTGATGGGCCTGGTTGATTCGACTTGCGGCATCCGCCAGGGTATTGTCCTTTCCTGGTAGATGGACTGCCTGCAAGGATACTCCTGAAGAGTACACCAGAGTCCAAATTTTCATGGCCCCAGTGCAAAGGGGGCCTGATCTGGTGCCTCCCTGTTTGTTGATGCAGTACATTGTGGTGGTATTGTCTGTTTTGACCTGTACCACCTTTGTCTGTGCTAGTCCTGAAAAGGTTTTCAGAGCCAGAAAAACAGCTCTGAGTTCCAAAAGATTTATGTGATGGAGGAACTCTGCAGCTGACCAGGTACTTTGGGTTGTATGGTTTCCCAAATGGGTGCCCCAACCCAGGAGGGATGCACATCCATTGTGAGAACAACTGAGGGAGAGTCTCTCTGAAAGGGGACCCCTTCTCTTAGATTAGGTTCTTCCTTCCACCACTACAAAGCTTGCGGCAAAGTTCTTGTGACTGGAATGGGTTTTGAGAGAGAGAATCTTTTCTTTGACTCCAGTGAGCCCTGAGGAGAAACTGGATGTCCTTCATTTGAAACCTGGAACCCAGCACTGTGCCTGTTGACGCAGCCATATGGCCCAGGAGTTGCAAGAACTGTCTTGCTTTTGTTTAAGGTAAATGAATTTGCCACTAGCTGAAGATTTCTGATCCTGTCTAGAGGGAGGTAGGCCCTGCCCTGCAGGGTGTCTATCTCTGGCCCTATGAACTGCAACTTTTGTGCAGGAATGAGGACCGACTTTTTGTGATTGATGATGAACCCCAAGAATTCCAACCGGCGTTGGGTGAGGTTTAAATACTGAGTGGCCTATTGTGGTGATTTGCCCACCAGCAGCCAATCGTGCCAGATACGGAAAAACTGTCACACCCTGCCTTCAAAGGTGCGCCACTACTGGTGCTAGGCACTTTGTAAAAACCCTTGGGACAGAAGAAAGGCCAAAAGGCAGGGTTGAAAACTGATATTGGCCTGAAGGGAGTCTGAACCCGAGATATTTTCTGTGAGACTCCCTTATGGGAATGTGGAAATAGGTGTCTTTTAAGTCCAGTGATGCCAACCAATCCCCTTTCTGGATTGTTGGCAGAATTAGTGCCAAAGTTACCATTTTGAACTTTGGCTCTTTTAGATGCCTGTTTAAGGTTCTGAGATCCAATATAGGCCACCACTCCCCACTTTTCTTTGCTGTGAGGAAGTATCTGGAGTAAACGCCCCTTCCTCTCAGTAGGTTTGGAACAGGTTCCACTGCTTTTAACAGTAACAGTTTCTGGACATCTGCCTCCAGCAGGTTCTTTTCTGCCAGGGGAGGTGTACTGAAATCCCTGGCTGCTAGAGGAGGAAGGGATTTGAAAGTTGGGAACAGACCCTGATCCACTACCTCCAGGACCCACTTGTCTATGGTGATGTTCAGCCAAGCCTGGAGGAAGTGGAAAAGTCTGCCTCCGATGGAGAGAGGAGGCGGCCTGTACTTCAGGGAGTCTCCTTGGCTTGGGATTGATGCTGTACTTGTGACCCATGCCTAGAACCCCTTTGACCCCTGCCCCTAAAGTACCCCTGCTGTGGGTACTGTTGATACTGGGGTGTGGCCACTGGCTGGAAAAAGGGCCTGGTGTGGAAGGACCTGTCCCAGCCTCCCCTTCCATAAGGCCTGGTGGATGAAGAAGCTCTCTCCTTACTAGAGTTGCTTCTGTATGTGGCCTTGTACTCATCCACCTTTTTCATGTATGCCGCAGTAGATTGTCCGAAAAGAGCATTCCCCTCTACAGGAAAATCCAGGGCCTTAGACTGAGTATCAGAAGTAAGATTTGTGGCTCTTAGCCAGGCAATCTCCTCCGGGCTACTGTGTTTGCCATCCATCTGGCTGCACTGTCATTTGTATTAGCAGCCACCCGGAACTGGTATTTAGCAGCCTCTAGCCCAAACCTATCTGTTTCAGCTAGGTCGTCAGATAGGGGTAAGGGAGCTTTCTGAGACGTGGTCAAAACTGACTGCCACAGGGACTTCTGATACTGGGCAGCATAGGCCTGGAAGTTAGCCCGTCATATGGCTAGAGAGGCTGACAGGTACCCCTTCTTAGCCATACTATTTTTCTGGAGTCCTTATCTGGTGGATGGGATGCCAGAGGGACTCTAGCCTTGTCATAGGCTGCTTGTTGAATAACCCCCTGATGATCTGGATGGGAAAAAAGGAACTCTGCCCCTTCCCTTTCCAACTGATATTTCTTATCCATCCTCTTATCCAGAGGGGGGATAGAGTTTGGGGTTTGCAACAACTTAAGAGCATCTTTTTTAAAGAATTTGTTCACAGGGAGGAGGAGGGCTTTGGTGGGAGTTAAACCCATCATCTCCAGATATTCTATCTCCTCCTCATCCTCCACTTCCTCTCTTGTGGAGATGTCCAAGGCATCTGCCATTTTTCTCACAAAAGTGAAATGAGAAGAAAAATCTTCAGATGTTCTAGGGGGTGAACCAAATTCTTGTTCCGGGGATACCTCAGGTAAAATGGGCTCCCCTTCATCCTCCTCATATTCACTGTATTCCTCTTCTTCAGGAAGGGGAATTCTGCCAGGCTGTCCTGCTGGAACAGATGGTTGCTGAACAGGAGGCACTAAGCCCTGCAATGCCTGAATGACTTTAAAAGCCTGTGCAATTTTTTGAGTAGGCATAATACTGGCAGGCACAGAAGTCCACTGATCAGGATTTGGGGGTTCTGTGTGCTTTAATTTGCTTGCTTTTTTTGAGGGAACTGGGGAGTTAGCCGGTTCAGAAACCCTCTTGGTACCCTTATCACCTGTCTCAGGGGTAGAGGTAATAACAGAGTGTGTTCAGCCACAAGAATAGAGGGTATTGGCTGGTCAGAGCCAGAGGGACCCTTGGGGAGTTTCTTTTTCAGCCATTCCAGGTGTTTCTCAACTTTTTTTCAGGGAATGTCAGGCAGATTTGACAATCCTGTTTAAGCTGCTCATATCCAAGGCAGGCCATACACAGGGTGTGTTTATCTGCCTTAGCAAAAACCTCCCCACATTGTGTACAATTTTTAAAACCGGGCTCACCGGTCTTTTTCATCGTTTTTTCTGCCGTTGAACCAATAAAAAGGTAGCTGCTAAGTCAGAAAGATTTAAACAATAATACTTGCGGTTTCGGTCGGTTCTGGAACCGATGGAACCGAACCGATAAAGAATTTGGAACCGGTCTTAGCGGTTCAGTAACCGTAAACAACGGTTACAAAAAAATCTATTTTAAAACTAAATTTAAGCAAAACGAAACAAGTTTTTTAGTCAGAAAACCCAAAAAACCCAAAAACTAACCCGGTTCCCTCCCGGTTATACCGAACCGAGAGGAACCAGCAAAACAACTAAATAACTACAAAAACTAAGTTTAAATACAATAAAACAATCAATATAAGACAACAAATGAATAGAAACAATACTTATATATATTTTATAAGTTTCTTCACGTCAAAACAGTTGATTGAAGAGTGACACTCTGAGCGATCAGACTGTTCAGGAGGAGAGTGAAATCTGAGGAAGTTTAGAACACTGGCAGTTAGTATAAGGCAGCATTTGAAAAGTTGTCACGTGCAAATAATTCCATCATTTGCATATGTTCTATTCTCTCTGGGCAGTCCTACCTAAAGGGCTTACTGCAGAAAGTTATGAATACTCGATTATTACTGGGGTTAGAAAATACGTTTTTTTTTTATGGTTTAACTTACAGTATTGGTAGATGCTCTGCAGTTCCATTTCATGCGAAACTGCAGTGCCGCCCTGCTCACTCCAATACACTTGTATTGGAGTGAGTGGTGCATGTGAAAGTGTGCTGGTTACCCCTTGGGAAGACTGCTTTCCATAGCTGAAAAGCCTACTGCAGTAGCACCTCTTGCTTTCCTTTCTATCCCTGTTCTTGTCTGAAATTCTGTTTTTCCCTTTCATCAGGCAGGCCACCTGAATGAAAGTCCCTCTAGAACTATCCCTTTATTTTCCATCCCCTTTCCTGCAGTTTGCCAGGAGGGTCCCAGTCCCCCCCCCCCACACTTCCTTTCTGAACAAACTAATCCTTTTGCCATGGAAGGTGCCGTGCATTGTCCCCCTTTTCCAAACACTGCCTGGTGCTGTACAGGTCATCTAGTATTGAAAGAATACTTTTATGGTGGTAAACAGCTGTCCTGTTGTGAGAGCCAGAAATGTCCAATCCCTGGGAGCTATGTTACTATGCCAGAAGGGAATGCATAGCAACACTCCTTGTTTGCATACTCTGAAAACTGTTTGGTGCACCAAAAACATTAAAACCCTTAAAATGAAGACAAAATGCACACAAGTAAAATGTTCCTGGTAGCTGTGCAGTAGCTGTGGAACTGTGCAGTTTGTCTCTTCATTTCCCCAAATTCTGTTTTTATTTATTTTATTGATTTATTTAAAATCGGCGACGGGAAAGGCACACTGAGCCGAGGCTCATTTCCAGGTTCGACCCGGGTACAAGGTGTACACGTGGAAGGCAAAGATGTACATGCAAACAACCAGTTTTCTGCCGGACAATACAGTACAAGGACATTTCATATTATTTGGTAGTATGGTAACACTTTTTTGATTTGAACAGCCAGTGGGAAAAACGTCACGGCATTTCATTTCTAAATGGTCGCTTATGCTGTATAATTTACAAGTGCATGTGTATATGTATTTACAGTAGTGGTTTGTCCGGAAAGTGGTCTAGCAAAGAGAGGGTGGGTGTGGGGGAGGTTGGGCAATTTGAGCTGGCATGAGGAGTAATAGTTACCTGGTGTGGCTAATTGGGGGTGATACTGGGCCTGAGAGAGGGGGGATTTGCTGTGCAGCATTGGCAGGGAGTAGGGGGGAGAAACCTGAGTAACTGTTTAAAGGCTGATAAGGAGTGGGCCTGTTGGAGGTTAGGTGGAAGGTTGTTCCAAAGGAGTGGGAGCCTGTAGGAATAGGCGGCTTTGCCAGAGGCAGAGAGGGGGCGTAAGAGGTGAAAGGTGTGACTGCGACTGTGTCGGAGTGAGTAGCCTGGAGAAGTGGCTTGGGAGAGGTGGGAGAAGAGGTAGGGGGGAAGGGAGACAAGCCAATATTTAACTATGAGAGAAGCACTGTGGGTGGTACGCCTGTGCGAGAGAGGCGTTAGGGATAGGGTGGAGTATAGGAGGCAGTGATGAGTCAGTGGGGGGGAGGCAGTGGCGAACTGGACGAATGAGCTGAGTAGGACGTCAAGTTTAGAAAGGGAGGAGTTTGGGGCTGTGCAATAAATGATGTCCGCATAGTCCAGTACTGGTAGGATGGCTTTGCGAACTAGTTCACACCGAGAGGGAATGGGGAGACTGGCTTTGTGGCGGTAGAGGATGGCGAGTTTGGGCCAGAGTTTGGTCCAGATGGCATCAACATGGATGGCGAAGTTGAGGTTTGTGTCCAGCCAGACTCCCAGGTACTTGAAAGTGGATACCGATTCGAGGGGAACTTCATCCAAGGTGGAGATCGGAGGTGGGGCAGGTAGGGAGGTGAGCATTTGTCTGGTGCCGAAAACCATAGAGACTGTTTTTTAAATTTTAGCTGGTTTTCCTGGAGCCAGTCTTGTACTCGGTGGAAATTGCTTTGGAGATTTAGGTGTACACTGTCATGGGAGGGGCCTGATGTGTAGATAATGGTGTCATCAGCGTACAGGTGCATGTTTGAGGAGAGACAGGTGGAGGGGAGGTCATTTATAAATAGGGAGAAGAGGATGGGGCCAAGGATGGAGCCTTGGGGGACGCCAGAGAGGATGGGGAGGGGAGAGGGAGTCACCTATTTGTAATTGTTGTTTCCTATTTTGGAGATAGGAGTGGAACCAGTTTATGGCAGGTTGGGCAAGGCCAAAGGAGCTTAATTTTTGGAGCAGTAGAGGGTGAGAGACTGAATCAAAGGCTTTTGCCAGGTCGATGAAAATGGCGGTGGTGGTTTGCCCCTTGTCCATGGCTGAGAGAATGGTGTCGGTTACGCTTAATAAGGTGGTGGTTGTGGAATGAGATTTTCTGAAGCCTGATTGAAAGGGGGAGAGGGAGCTGTTTGTTGAGAGGAAAAGGGACAATTTGGATAGCATGAGAGATTCTTGGATTTTGGGCGAGGAAGGAGGGGAGAGAGAGAGAGAGAGAGGGGTCTCTAGTTTCCTGGGTGGGAGAGGTAGCCACCTTTATGGAGAGGGAGGATTTTGGCGAGTTTCCAGGTGGATGGGTCCATGGCTGTGGTAAGTGAGAGGTTTAGTATGTGAGTTAGAGGTGTGGCTATGGCCGGGGCGGAGATGCGGAGCAGCCTTGGAGGCAGGCCATCTGGGCTGGTTTTGAGCTGGTTCATGGAGGTGAGAGAGGTGTAGACTTCCAGGGGTGTGAAAGGAAAGCCGTGGTGTGGGGGGTTTGGAGGGTAGGTATAGGAGGGGGTGAGTCGGGCAGGGCAGAGGAGATGAAGAAAGAGTCGAAGAGATCGGATACGGAAGCCAGGTCGGATTGAGTTTGCCGTCTATGTTGAGGCTAGGACTAGCTTGTTTGGTGGGAGGGTTTATGAGGAAGTTTATCACCTTCCAGAAGGCTGCTGGGGAGGCTTGGTGCATGGTAAGTTGGGCCTTAAAGTAATGGGCCTTAGATTGATGGATTGCTTTGGTGCAGTTGTTTCTGAGAGGTTGTAGGATAGGAGGTCTGGGAGGCGAGGGAGGTTTTGTACGCCTCCAGGCCTTGTCTCTGGTGTGCCACAAGGTGATGAGATCAGCTGTGATCCATGGGTGGTGGTATTTTTTTACTCTGGCTTTCCTGAGAGGAGCGTGATGGTCCCTCGTGTTTATGAAAATATTGCAGAAATGGGAAAGGGTGGTGTCAACATCATGAGCAGCAAAGACTGGGAGACAGTCCGCATCTGCCAGGTCACGCTGTAGGGCGGAGTCATCGAGGAGGTGTTAGGGGCGGCTTTCGATGAATCTGGGACTAAAGAGCGGGGAACGGATTTTACAAATACAGTAGGTAATGCAGTGATCGCTCAGGGCATCAGAAAGGGTGCCTGAGGCGGTGATTCTGTGGGGGTGATTGATTAGGATCCAGTCCAGAAGGCTGTGTTTTTGTGATCGGTAGTTGAGTTGGGTGGATTCCTGGATCAGGTGGGAGAGATTTAGGGCTTCGATCCTCAGGGCTGCAGGTTTGGTGGAGGCGGAGAGCCAGTCTAGGTTGAAATCGCCTAGAAGAATGAGTTTGCCGTTTGAGGTAGTCGATGAGATGGTTGAGATGGCCATGATGAGGGAGTTGGGTGAGGGCTTAGGCGGGGTATACAGTACCCCTAGGTAAAGGGGGGTGGATGAGGGGAAGGATAGCTGAGCGACTAGGAATTTGTGGGAGGATGGGCATGATTCTTTGAAAGTGATGGTGCAATTAATGGATTAATGCCGCGATCCTGCCAGAACAGGATATAGTTTGGGATGACAAGAGAGGGGTTTGAGATTTTGGCGGAGAGCCATGTCTCAGTGATACAGAGTATGTCAGGTTGATATTGGCTTGTCCAGACAGAGAGGGTGTCAAGTTTAGGGAGAAGACTCCTTGTGTTAATGTGGAATATGTGGAGACCCTTTGGGAGTGAGTTTGGGGAAGGACTGTGATGGGGTGCAGGTGCCGGAGAGGTTCGTATTGTTGCTGTAGGGCCAGGGTTTGGGTGAATATCACCTGCCAGAAGCAAGAGTAGCAGGGGCAAGGAGAGGGTGGTGGGCTGCTTATGTCTGCTATTTTGGGCGCCTAGGGGGTGGAGCTCAGAGGTTTAGGCACCAGAGAAAGGCCTCTAGGTTTAGCAGGTGTGAGTGAAGCAGTGAGGGGTGAAAGTAGGGAAGGGGTGAGTGTGGGGAAGAGAAAGTGTTAGGTGGGGGGGGGGGAGATCGTGGGTAGAATTGTGGTGTTGTGCCAGAGGGAGTACGGAAAGGGTGGCTCTGGGGAGAGGAGGGATGGAGGTGTAGTTGGGGAAGGAGGACGAGATGGGGGAGGTGGGGTCAGAGAGCAGGGGGTGTGAAAGAGCAGATTGAAGTAAGAGGCATATTTGTAGTGTAAAACATAGTGGCTGAGCTGGTCATTAACAGGAAGATTTTTGGTTGAGGTGGCGGCCTCTTGTGGTGGAAATAGATAACTTGCTAATGTTTTATTTGCAAACAAGCCACAAATCACACTATATGCAGGCATTATTAAACTAAATGTACATACCTTATTCTTTTGTTTACTTACTGATTGAAATGACTTACTAATTTAAATTAATCCTTGGTACATTTTGTACATAGCAGTTTGTTTTCCATGTAAGATATAGGACTTACCAGAGGAAAGTTCTAGCAAACAGAGTGTTGGTGGATCCTTCTCCTGAGCTACCCAGTGTCCTTCTAAGAGCCAGCCGGTCCCCTTCTCCATAGTTTTATACACTAGCCAGGTGAGGGGAGGAGGAGCCAACTCCCAAAGTACACTTTAATTTTGTTAATAAAGAACTATTATTTGGTTTTAGACACCTGAATGTGCAAAGATGTGTTTACATGTTATGCTTTACTGTTTGTACATTAAAAATAAGATGTTTTGAAAGAACTGCATTTGAAAAGGCTGAATGGGCGGAGTCTAAGGTGGTCACCTTATACTGTCCAAGTCTAAAGGGAGGCAACCTAGATAGCGAGATCAGATCAGTTGTGGGTTCGGCATAGTACTGATCCTGGTGTGGGAGATCTGCAGGCCTCTTTCAGATCCCAAAGGAAGGTTGGGCTATTTTCCCAACTTGTAGCGATCTTCCGAAGCTGAACAGTCATGATGCAGGAATGTCACTGAAGATTTTGGATCTTATTTCTTTTATTTATTTTGTCGTACAAAAATCCCAGACTATTCAACTATAAAATACAGTAAGTTAAACCATGAAAAAAAAAAAATATTTTCCTTACAAAAAGTCTAATTAGGGGGTAAGGCTTTAGGGGGTTGGGAGGTGTAAGGACGGCTTTCCTTTAAGGAATAGCTTGAGAAATTTCAGAAAAGTAACCATTCATCTGACAATGATAAGCCTAATTGGAAGTACAGGGTATATTATATTTTTATCAGGAAGACATAATTTGTTTTGAAAGTTATCTGGTGGGGGTAATAATCCCCCCCCCCCCAATATGCATGGCTAGATGTAGAGTTTTGGGGGCCCCAGTGAAATACTGCAAGTTATGAACCCCCAGCCCCAACTCGCTTTGGCCACATCTTTTACTCTGTTGCATGTGCACATTCTAATTTCAGTGCAACCAATGACCTATTTGGCGTAGGTAGCAATGTTAATCCTTTAAGGGCCCTCTACCCATCTGATCCAGATCTAAAGAATAAAAAAACACATACAACAATAATGCAAAGCATCATGGGAAGTACATGCAAGTTAACACGATCGAATTTAGCCGGGTTCAGCTTTAAGCAGGAGCTCATGGTGCCAAATGACCTCTAACACAATCTGCAGTGGTAGAGAACAGAAGAAACAGACACACGTTTTGTCCTGCTCAGGACTCATCAGTGTGCCTTATTTGTATCTCAGCCCAGGGGAAGGGGGAAACTGGCCCTATGATGGCCTTCTAGATTTAGGTCATGGTGTGCCCAAAATAGGAAAACAAGCTAAAACGACAAAGCACCTCAGCAGAAAAACACAGAAGCAATGTTTACCCAGGCAGGGTATCAGCGGTTGACAATCCAGCTTTGTTCTTCTGCCTCTGACTAACTTGGCTATACTCCGGAGAGTAATTTCATTAAATTAGGATGTCACATCAGAAGGCTGTGCAGTTTTAACAAGACAATAATAAAAAAAATGTATAAGGTACAGTGGTTCTGGCTGGGGGTCCCCATGAGCAGGGGAGGCCCCAGCAAACATAGGGTTCATTGGTGCCTAAAACTGGCCATGTCAATAGATGCATGACGGGAGCATTTGCTGGGCTCCACTGAGCTACAGCAGCTAACACTGTGACCTGCAGAAAGAAAAAAGCCAAGAGCCTGCTGGGTAGGAATATCATGGAGAGAAGCCGCCATATTCATCCTGAATAACTTCTTGTCAGAAGAAAACGAGGAAATAGCTGAACTAATTCCCCATCTGAATCCATCTGCCAAAGAAAATGTAATAAAAAAACAAAATTTCAAAGCAGCCCTCTTTTACTAATATTTTATCACATTTGCACTCTATTATGTTACAAAGATGAACATTAGGGATGGCATTCAATACTGGCTCTCCTTTCCCTCATTCTACTCACTTGGGTTCCTAAAACTTGGCACGTCACATTCCAACCATTTTTTACCACTTTCCATAGGGAATCTGGTATACTCAGTCTGTCTCTGTTCATCAGCCATGCCTATAATTATTAATGGCAAACGTGATTAACTCCTTCTGGCCAAACAGTTTGGTCTCTTTAAATGAGATACTAAACCTCTGTTGTCTAATTCTGATCAGTCAATGACAAACAAGAGAGCAGTTCAGGCCTTTAGTGCACTCAGAGGTAGCACACAGGGTGTAATGTACATCCCCAGCTTTATGGGGGGGACCCCTTCTGTAAACTGAATTACAGGCTTGCAGATTTCAGTACCAGAACCACAAACTGATCCTTGAATCCCTGGTCTTTGAGACATTAGCTCTAACCATTCGGCCAAAAGGGAACCTTTCTTTCAGTCAAGGTGTTAAGACTGTCTTTTGTTCTTGTATGCCACAATCTTCACTTTCTCCACCAGTTGGCACTATGAACCTGGTTACTGATTTTTGTACATGAGCTGGGTGACTGGAAAAGTCTATGGGGCTAGTGGATTTTCCCAGTCACTAGCACTGCTGGCTGCCTGGCTAGTGGCTGCGAAACCTAATTTCTACCCCTGTACAGTACTACATCATTTCCTCTTCTTTTCTTTTTTCCACCACCAGATGGCACTCTGCATCTGCTCTCACCGGGGGGGTGGGGGGTAGGTTCAGCCTCATCTTCAGTTGCATCTGGTTACAGATTCTGTATTCACTACACCGGGGAAGGTCATTTGGAAGAAGAACAGTGTTTGGGGGGGGGGCAAGGCCAACTACCAACGCAGCAAGGTGCACACACTGCTGGAACTCCGACAAATATTACTTTAAAACTACATGTTATTTTACTGTAACATACCCGTTTTTTGCTTTAAAACGTGCTACTGTGTACAAGGATGATTAGAGAACAGTCTTTAACTCACTTTCTGAGAATACACGATGGGAAATTAGAAGAAACAGACAGCTGAAGGCAGCAGCATGCAGGGCCAGCAGGCTAGATAAACTACCAGTGGCAAAAAAGGCACCTTGTCGGCAGAATCCCTTACTTCAGAGCTGACGCTCTGTACTGCAAGCAGTCAAAGCAACAGACCGCAGGCTGATAGCACTTGACCAAAAAGTTGTTGATATCTACAATAAACTTTGAACATGCAAGGGAATGTCGCAGTGGTGGAGGCTAATAAAGCAACCACAATGGCGGGGGGAAATACCTGGCGGTGACCTCAGGACTTTTAAAAGAAACTATAGTTTTGAGGTATCACCTTGAGAATGCAGAAAACCAAGTAGGGGCCTGCAACTCACAAGTGGCAAGTATGTTTGAAAGCACAGAAGGGGATGACCCAATTAATGTTATACAGAGCTGGCACACTGAAAACTGCAACCTTTCCCCAGCACCCCTTCTGAATAGAACCTACAGGATAACATCACACAATGCATAAGAGAGATCAGAAGGCGCCAGAACATTGCTGGTGGTGTTACCCATACCTCGAACCGGGATCACATACTTCAAACAGCTAGAAGGTTGGAGCCAACAACTTTGGAATATAGACAGAAAGTCTCCCTATTTCCGGATCTGCGCTTTGCTACCAGATAGAGACGCAAGGCATTTGACTCAAACCGTAACGCCTTACATGAGCGGGGCATATGACTCAGCTTGCAATTCTTGGCCAAACACAAAGTGACCTATTCAGGAAATCTGACATCTTCAGAGACCCCGTGGAAGCAGAAGCACTTCTGCTAAAAATTAAGAAAGACTCTTGTCCACAAGCGGAGGCCTCCCAAGAAGAGGATAAGGACTGATCAAAATGGTGCTGCTTGCTAGTCAAAGACTGTATTCAACATCAGGTACTGAGCTTGGCGGGAATGCGGTCAGGGGGTATGGCAATATTGTGTAGCTAAAATTGCTTATATCTAGTTTATGCAGCAGGAAATCGTTGAGTGTTGAACTGACAGAACATTTTTATAAGGTGACTCTCACTATGACTGTTAGCACCTTTTAAATGGTGCCAGCTTCACAGCCGCAGTGCAACCCTTCCCACTTCTCCTTTCCTCCGTTATGACTCTCTGCTTAGGAGATGTCTGCTCTGTGGACTGCTGAGTGTTTGCTCCTCAGAATAGACATTAATACATCCTCAAGGAGGAAAGGCTACATTCCTGATAGTTGGGACTGGAATTGCAGCAAATTTGGACAATTGATTCAAGTTATGAATTTATTGCTGCCTCCCTGGCTAGATAGGCTATAATGATGTTTTAATGCCAAAATAATACCTGTGAGGTTAGTATCTGCTGGGCTCAAATGTAACAGTTATTTTCTTAAAAAAAAAAAGTGAATATTTCACCACTGTTTAGCACATGTTTAACACAATCAAACTCCAGCATCATACAGTGAAATGCTACGGGATTTTATGCAATGATGACATTGGAACCTTAGTAGCTTTACAGCTTGTTGTAAATATCTGGGACACATTGAGAACAATGCTTAGGCAACTGAGTATTCTGAGGTTTTTTTTTCACACACCTGAAGTGTGTGGTGTACCATAAACCTTGACAGCGAAACTCAAGAGGTTTATGTGCTCATCACACAGCAAGGGTGTGTAAAAAAAAAAAAAGACTTCACAAGCATACAGTTGCTTATGTTTCATAATAAGTGGTGCACGGACACAAACACACAAAAAGATGACCAAGAAGATCCACGCGAGTCAAGTCGTTTCCCAGCACGGACACAAGCACAAAAAAAAGATGAATGGGAAGATCCACGCAAGTCAAGTTTCCCGCTGTTGAGCTGTAGAAAGGGAAAATGAAGCACGAGAGCTCTGAATGCCGTAATAACTGGGTGTGATGCCATACCCGGTTATTACGGCGTTTGATCAGACTGATAAACAGTGTGATAAATGAGGTCACCAGTTATTATTAAGCTTTATCGTGCGGGTCCTTGCATGATGATAAGAACTTTGTACGTTTACAAAATCCTTTCAAAACTCTCAGCGTGAGTTTCGTTTCTTGCTGTGTAATTGTTTAAAGCCCTCTATGATGTAACTTGTTGGGTGAAATGAGTTTCTCTATCCTACTGTAATGTATGTGTATGCTACACTGTATTGCTGTCTCACTGTGGATTAAATCTGTAAGTCTCACTTACAAAAACCAATAAATATAAATAAAAAAACAATAAATGATGCAAGGAAAGAACTAATATCCACATTGTTTGGCTTCTGTTTCTCTACAAACCACATGCATACTTTTAAATCTCAAACTGAGTGCAAAGCCTCATGGGTAGGCAAATTCTTGTGTGGGGAAGGTTAACAAGGCCTTACCAAACCAGAACCATTGTCCGCCCATAAGATGTCTTGTACCCCATTTTCTTCAAGGCACTATTTTTAAACTCATTAAGATCTTTTCAAGTGTAGTAGTATGTACTTATGTGTCGCTGTTTTTTATTCAGGACATATTGAGAAGTGTAAATATCTTAGTTTTTTGTCTACAGGTTATCATTGGGCTGTGCTGAACCTATTTAGAGTATAGGCAGTATACCACAGTGGGTTAAGGCTCTGAGCTGCAGATCTGGAGAACTGGGTTTGAGTCCCACAGCCACCTAGGTACATACTGTGTGATCCTGAGCAAGTCACTTAACTTCCTTGTTCTCCCAGGTCGCATCTGGAAACAAGCTTCGGCTTAATGTGCTACTCCTGGTTAAACAATGTTCCCTTCCCTAATATTAGTTTTTACATATTCGGTCTCCTTCCCTCCCCCTTTTCCTTTCTCTGTTTCTGAATACCAATATCTCAGGCTGGAGATGTACTTTTTACCTCTGTGCAGGTTTAATTTTACCTTGTACACTGGGATGTGGTCCAGTTTTTGGACCATAAAACCTGTGACTTATCTCGGTCTGGCCATTCCTTTCTCAATTTATAATTGTATTTGATGCCTCAATAAATATTATTATAAAACCCTAACAGGAAAAAAAAAAAAAACTGTTTTCAAATTTCAAACGATGCCATTAACTCGCTAATAACTTCTCGACCTTTTCACTCATTCATTTTTTGTTCTTTTAATAAGAGTAATGAATAGTTTAGTTTTTTTATAATTGAAGTTTATTGCTTTTTTTCTTATACAGAACAAGCACAGAGTACAACTAAAGAAGAAAACAGGCAACCTTTTACAGTTAATATGGTCCCCCAGACACAGGCCTCATGGAGAAGGGTAGTGGAACACAAGGGATAACAAGGCAATACATGGGAATGCCGATATACATGACCATTTCAACAAGGCACAGATAAAACTAGAGTACAATAAACATGTTTAAGGCACAAACGATGTGGCAGTGCCTAGTTTATAAAACACTCATCTGGGCCAGTTTTTGTTAAATACAGACAACTGATTAAGGTATCTCTATGTTTGTTTTTCCAGTCTTTAGCTAGACTAGGGATGCTCCGAATCTGCCAAATGGAATCATATTTTTTGGATTCCTATCCGATTTATGGATTCAGAATTTTCAAATTTGCAGTCCAAAAATCCTAAATCCTAAACTGAATCCTAAAACCTATTTTACACAGGCATTTAGGATTTAAGATTTCAAATCCAAATCCTAAATCTGATTTTTAGGTCCTTTTATGATTTGAAACAGAACTGGATTAGGATTTAGAAGTTCCTCAAATCCTAAATTCTAAAATCAGATCAGAGTCGACGATTCCAAGCATCCCTAATATAGAATTCATTGTAGCCAACCCAGTGTGCTATTGTACATCTTTTCAGTGACAGCCACTGACAATCACCTTCTTTGCCACCATCAACAAGATCAACACAGGTTTAAACTGCCTCCCTTTAATTTTACTAGTTGCTGTAGGTATAGAGAGAAGTACAAAAGCAGGGGTTACCAAACCAGAAGTACCAAATATTATTTCCACTGCAGTGCTCACTTGCTTCCAAAATGAAGACAGAACAGGGAAGCTCCAGACAACAAGATGACCTGACATGCCCTCCTGACAAAGCCCCCAACATACTCCCATTCATGTCCCATATACTTCAGTAGCAGTGCTAAGGTTCTATAAAAAAAACAAAAAAAAAATACCCTGCACTTTCACAAGAACTCCTGGAGATAGGTAACCACGGACAATTTGTATTTCAACCAAGTAGTGCTATCTCAGGAGGTCTGGGGCTCCTCATTCCATCTAGTATCCATCTAGTAAGTACCACATATATATATTTTTTTGTCAACTTTATTTTGTGCTCCGTCGTCCGGGGAACCCTCTCCGGATCCTACTGCCACTCACTAGGCTCTACCTCCCACCATGACTTCCTCCCTCTCCTCACCCAGCCTGAGGGACCTCCTGGCTCTGAGCCCTCAAGGTGGGGCCACCCTATCCACCCAGGGCACTCTTTCTTTAATACAGTGTCCCAGACTGGGCAATTGGCCCTGGAGGGGAGTAAAGTCCGGTGTTGGGAGTGTGGCCAGGTGGGGATGGAGGTGCCAGCGCCTATCCCCAGAGACAGGGATTTTCTCTTGTGTTGCCCCGAGTGCAGCTGTGCAGTGACGTCAGCACAGCTATTTATAGACTTCAGCCGTGCTCATCCCCAATGCTGTTCCTACGCCAGTAGTACCTCCGGTCTCCACTGGGGGTGTCTACTGCATCGGGAAGACCGTAGATCCCTCCCCAGGAAGAGGAGAGCAGTCCTCCGGATGCTCAGTCCTTTTCCCTCCCCAGCCAACCCCCAGCACCCAGGGTTATTCCCGAACCTGGGTCGCTGGCATGGCGTGAGGTGTGGCATCCAGCGCTTCAACCCTCAGTGCCACCGGACTGGTTAGTAAGTACAATATTGGTAGAATCAGAAGAAAATTCTACTAAACCCCTATAAAACTGTCTTACCAAATGGCCCCACATTCACTAATTGGTGATGGATCAGTTGTGCCTTGGAGCCTAAGTTCCAGATATATGACCTAATCTGTACGTAGCAGAAATGATCTGACTGAGGTAGTTGAAATTTGTACCGAAGGGTATCAAAGGGTAGAATACCTGTAGAGTCTAAAAACAGGTGGAGATATATAAGACCCAGTCCATACTAGTGCTGCAAGAAAGGTCCATTTTTATTTAGTGGGCAACTCTGATCTCAGTGTACAGCCCTGATCCAATTGCCACATTCCCTTAGAAAGGGTCCCCTCTGAAGTGCGTGTCACACTTTTAGCGTAGTGGCTGCAAAAGACGTGAATCTGGAGAGTGGCAGATAACCCTCAGGGTGGGCATAGAGGATTTTATAAATGTCATGAAGGTAATCTCCGCAAAGACATAGACAGAGTGGAGGCTGTTCAGAGAAGGGTAACCAAAGTGGTGCAGGGTCTGCACCAGAAGACATACGAGGAGAGACTAAAGCAGCTTAATATGTATACCCTTGAGGAAAGGAGGGAGAAGGGGGACATGATAGAAACTTTCAAGTATCTCAAGGGAATTAAAGTACAAGAGGGTAGTATCTTTCAGAAAAAGAGATGTGCAAGAACAAGGGGGCACAATCTGAAGACAGAGGGGGGAATGGCTCATAGGTAATGTTAGAAAGTATTTTTTCACAGAGAGGGTTGTGGATGGATGGAACAGCCTTCCTGAGGAGGTTGTGGAGTCAGGAACAGTGGGAGAATTCAAGAATGCATGTGACAGACATAAGGCAATTCTAGTGGGGGTAGGAGGAGGTAAGCTGTTGATTAACTAGAATCTGCAGCATATCCATTAGGTAGCGAACTGGGCAGACTGAGTGGGCCAAGTGGTCCTTATCTGCTGTCAAATTCTATCTTTCTATGTCAAAGGGCTTTTCTGCATCGAGACTGGCCAGGACCTAGGGGATCAAACATCTAATAAAATGTTCGAGCAGCAGCAGTGTTCATGACACATCATCATGAGTTTGGCGTATCCGAACAAACCCTGCCTGGTCCATGTCCAACAATGACGGGATAAGACTCTCGATTCTTGTGGCCCAGACGGACATAAACAATTTATAATCACAGTTAAGGATTGAGATAGGTCAACAGGACTGGGGGCTGAGAGGGTCTTTCTATGGCTTCTGTATGGCCAGCAGTGTGGAAAATTGGCAGGAAGGGAAGTCTCGCTGCTGGAGAGATCTATATTCTTGTAACAGCAGGGGAAGCATATGCTCATTAAACTGCTGGTACTGTACTTATAAAATTCAGTAGGGAAGCCATCGAGCCTAAGGCATTTCCCTGTATTTGAACTGGAAATAGCAATGAGGACTTCCTCCTGTATAATAGGTCAGAGGAGTTCCTCCACCTGAGCCTCCTGCAAAACCGAAAAAGGGAGTGAACGCAGAAAGGTGGTGACCTTCTCCTTCTTAGCAGCAGAATCAGCTGCACAGAGATGGGAATAATAGTGCATTAAGATTCTCTGTATATCACTATCACAATGAACTATGCGGCAAGCTTGAGGGTCTCGCATCTGGAAGATACAGGCCTGACGTCGCAAAGTTCTCAGGTGGTGAGCCAGTGTACTCGCTCCCCTAACCGCCCCACTCATAATATCGGTGTTTCTGTGACAGGGTTGAATAAGACCCTGTCCCATGCGTTATGCAGAGAGAGTTGAAAGTAAGATCTGTTCCATCTTCTCGTATTTCTGCCTCTCTTACTTGTCTAATTGCACGATCAAATTTTCCTTGTGACACCTAGGAACTGGCCACTCCGATGCTCCCACAAATTACCCATTATCTCCCTTCCTTTACTTGTTGTTTCTGTTCTTTTCTTCCCCCTTGCTTCTCTGTGGTTAAAAAAAATTTGAATCTTTATGTGAAATTGAGATCCCTTGGTTTGCAAATGTATATAGTTATATTGTTGCAATGACTGCAAAAAGCTATTTGGAACTCAGAGAGTTAACCTTGAGATGCAGTTTGACCTCCACATCCTCATTTGCAGAGTTGTCAACAGGAGATCAATTCTAGGAAACAATGTTCTATTTTGCTGCACCTGCAGGAAAGAAACTGACAACGTTCTGATACATTTTGTGAGAAACAGAAGATGTACCTTAACAAGTTCAGGATGCAGAAGTTAATTGCCAGGAAAAGACATCAGGCCAGATTTTCAAAACTTACTGGGACTAAGTTCCACTCCGCAACTCCATTTACAGTCTGAAATCTCCACAGCTGTGGAGATTTGTATTTTCAGTCCCCCGCAGCTGCGGGAGATGCTGTGCCTGGTCCCACCAGCCGTTAACATTTTTCTGCAGCTGCAGGGAAAAACAACTGCAAGTTGCCATAAATCATGCAGCTGGTCGTAAACCAGCTCCATTTTTTTTTAAATATTGTAGCTGTGGGAAAAACTGTGGCTCTGCAAGTGGCAACCCATTAGTGCCAATTTTTTTCTGAGGCAACGGGATTTTCAAGGGCTTTGAAAATCCAGTCAATTTAATATAAAGGGAAAGGGAAAGGGTGGAGGAAGAGGAGATTGTTTAACCAGGAAAGGTACACTAAACTGAAGCTTGTTTCCAGATGCCACCTGGGAGCACAAGGAAGTTAAGTGATTTGCTCAGGGTCACACAGTATGCAAGTAGGGCTGTGGGATTCAAACCCAAGTCTCCAGGTTTGCAGCTCGGAGCCCTAAACCACAGCTCAGTATTGCCTTCAATATATAAAGAACAGTGTTTTGTTTGGAAGAGAGAGCTTACGATGTAGAGATACCCTCAGAGGAAGGACTTTTGTTTTGTTTGAGCTGCCTATATAAGAGCTATCCTGCACAAATTAATTTTTTTATTTTATTGTTATTGATAATAACAAAATGCTATTTGCGAATTTTATAACTTCTCCTAGTCTGCTTATGCTTCCTTACTTATGCCTTGATGACAGTTGGTGTTAGCAGTAGGATTTGAACCCATGCCTCCATTCTCCTGGTCAGCCTATACTTCCAGACTTATGCGTCAATGGCAGTCTCAAATAAAATAGTCGCTCAATCCTATCCAGCAGCTCCCAGATCTGGGCCTTCAGGTGGGGAATCTGGGAGCAGACAGAGAAATCCTCCTGCACATGGAACAACTGAAGGGCGTGGAGGGTGTCCTGCAACTCCAAAAGACATCTGTCTTCTCTCATTTTTTCCAAGACACCTATACAGTAAGTTCGCTGTGTAACACAGCCTTCAGGGCATCCCATAAGATGCCAGGAGAAACATTTGAAGTGGAGATTTCCTGTATTTTCTGGGGAATGGAGTCTTCCAGGAAGTCCAACAAGGCATTGTTCCAAAGCAGGCCGAGATGCAGCCTCCAGTGTATATTTTTCCTCGTTTTCCTGAGATGGAACTCTGCTACAACAGGAGCACGATCAGACAGTTGCAACACTCCACGATGCATATAATGTAAAGTATGAACATGCTCTGCCATGATAAACACATAATCCAGCCTAGTGCCAGGCCAAGAACTGGGTGAATTCCGGCTTTATCAGGTTAAGGTGGTACCAGGTATCCAAGATATATAGACTGTATAAAGTGCTGCACACATATTTCTGAGCTCAGGACAAGCAAAACTGCCTTTGGGCCATTGCATCCAAATCAGGTTGCAAAGTATGGTTTAACTCCCATCCCATAATTAGTTTTGTAACAATTTATTACATTATGATATGGGTTTTGTATGCACTTTTTATGCTGTTTTATAATGTTTCCATTAGAATGCTAATTTGATGTGTTTATCTCTTTAAAACCTAGCTGTACAATAGGACCGCTGTTATATGTGTTTACCACGCCCCTGGTGAAGACTCCCTGTGGTTGAAGCACCGGGTCTGTATTATCAACATACAGGGCTGTTTACTTGTGTGCACAATAAATTCTACATTGTGCCTTCTATAGCTCTTGGTGGGTATGACTTGTTTCTCTCTCTCCCCTTGAGTGCAGCCTTTTGCGAAATGTACCAAACCAAACATGGGACTATAAACAGACTTTTACATTATCTCCAGCACAAACTGTAATTCTTTACAAGCAACTAAAATAATCCAGGCTTCTCTAATAGTAGAATGACAGTTTGGAATGATAGAAACGATGTCATCCCACCGTGGGAAGGACAGTGGATAGCTGGAGGGACTGGCAGTGGGCTATAATTTATCACTGTAGCCAACCCACTGGTGCAGTGGTAGCACTACATCTCAAAACACTGGCAAACTAGCTTTGGGAATGAGCCCGGGTTATCGGAGGGCCGGCTGGGGAAAGAGGATCGAGGTTCCCATTGGACGCTGTCCCACTCAACGGAAGGAGGGTTCCTGCTGCCACTGTGCAACCACCACCTGGGTGACCCATGATGGTGGTGCAGGCTGGAGCACCAGTTGGGTGGGAAGAGGCACCGATGGGCTGGTTTGGTGCGTGGCCATGCTCAGCATGCGCACGCCCTAGCTCAGCTTCACCTGGTGTCTCTTTGAGGGAAGGGGACAATCAGAGGAAAAATGGAGCCTGCACAGACGCAGGATGATGCACCACTGGCATTCTCAGGTATGGACTCACCGACTGCTCATCTGCTCCCCCAGAACTGTGTGTGTTGTTGGGAAGTCTGGGCTACTCCCACTGCCCCACTTCGGAGATACAAGTCTGAGTTACTAGGAGGCAGGGCATACAAGAGAGAAGAAAATGTGAGACTGGGAGTTTGTTGGATCAGAGTGCAGATGTGGGCAGCTGTGGGATGGGGATAAAAAAAATTATCAGTGTGAAAAAACAATACCATGATTAGCATTCAGCCTGATACACAAGGTTTACAGTGCTAAACTGTCTCGGGTTTCTCTGTTCTGCTATTCTGGCTGTGTGCCTTTCTCCAGGTGCAGACAAGATTCCTGATCCCCTCCACCACACACACACACACACACACACACACACACACACACACACACACACACACGCACATATACATGCACAAACACACACACACGCATGTACACATGTGTACACACACGTGCACAAACATGCACACGCAAGCATTCGCATACACACATGCACACATACACAAACATGTGCACCCACATGCACACATGTGTACAACCACATAAAAACATGTGTGCACAAAATAACACACACACACACACACACACACACACACACACACACACAGAGTCAGAGTTTCACTCTTCCTCTTTTTCCTAAAAAAAAAAAAAAAATCTCAAGCTAAAATACAAATACCACAAAGTTCCAAAATTTATATCAGGGCATCCCCGGTTACAGAGCCCCTCCTGGCCTTTTACCTTTTGGTCACTGTTTCTTCAGCTCTGGCCAAGCTAGTGGTAACCAAACCCTTTACCATCTAGTGGCCTTTGTGCAACCTATGGAAAAATGTTACTATGGTCTCAGTTCAAATGACAGTGAACAGGTTTCATATCACCAGAACTACTATCAGAAGTGGCTCCCTTGCTGGCTCTGGCTAGTGGTTTATCACAACAGAGGCCAATGAGTCACTAGGCATGGGTTCTGAACTACCTCACTCTTGCTAGATATGGTCCCTACATATGCCAGGGTTAAGGGCTTTCTGGGGCCTCACAGCACAACCACCAGCACAGCAGGTAACCCAATTCTGCACCTCATCCCCATCCTGGGATGTGCACTGGGGACCTGGCAGCAAGAAAAGGAGGAACCTGCATGTATCGTTAGTGCTGTTGCACTTATAGTTGACTGCAGTCGCAACTGTGCACAAGGAGGCTAGGATGCACAAGCCTGCTACCACAACATGGAACCAAAACATAATTAAACAAACATGGCCACTGTCATGAATAGTGACATATGACCTGCTAGACAAAGGGGAGAAGATGTTTAGGATCAGCTGACAGCCAACTTGGGTACAAGGCACCAAGTAGTGTAGGTAGCAAAGCTCAAAACAGGAGTAAGGTTGTAAGGGCACTGGATTTTCCCCATGAACAGCTACCCAATCACAGAAGAGGATTTACAAGCCATCCCACCTCATTGAAGGGACTGGCAAACGCTGCCAGAGACCCGTAAAGGCCTGGCAAAGATATGTGCATGCACATACAGACCAAAAGGGAAGGGCAGTTCAAATCTGAAACTGGAAAGGAGAAAGCCCAGAGTGTTTGGAGGTGGGCATCTGCCCTACAGACTGTTATCCATATGTGTGTATAATTTCTAAACAGGCAGAGACTGATGTCAATCAGGGCTATGCCTGAGCAAAGTGTGTTCCAGACAGAGTCCAGTTTCCGGAGGGAAATGGGAGTCCTGTATGAGAGTGAGCACTTGGCCACTAGCCACTCTGTCAAGGAGGCCATCATGTGGAGGAGAAGAAGAGGACGAAAATGACCATACTAAAGGGCGAAGGCATAAGTCCCTAGGTGGGATAAAGATCAGCAAAGCTGGGAAACCGCTACTGCAGCTTGCTCCTGTAGACCCCTCATGCTGCAGTGATGCTCTGCAACAGCAGCCAGAACCAGCATCTGTATAACAGCAGCTACATCCAAAGAAATGGGAATTCCACAGCTGAGACCCTCTTCTGGGGCCTGCACACTCTTTAAAATCATGAGTACCAAATCAGGGCCTTGAATCTTTAGCTAGATAGGGCTGGTAGGGTGCCAGAAGACCCAGGTTAGGACTGTGCTTTTGGGGGTGGCCGGCCTGGTCAGAAGACCAGCATTAGGCCATTGCACCTGTGGGATTACAATCATCGGTTGTTAAACACTTTAATTAACCAGTGTTGTAACTTTAGGAGCATATTCTCATCTACCAAGCGTCAGGCCTACAACGATTCAACTGCTGAAGTACAAGTAAGCAATAACACAAAACTGAGCATGCACGCGGTTACGGAGATAAAACGTATGCTGTGAAGGAGGGAAAGAGGAGGGCACTGTGAGAGCAACTGCACTTGCACTTGACCATTAGCCACTTCGCTGAGGAAGCCCCCATGTGGGGGACAAGAAGAAAAAAATGCCCTTACCAATGGGTGATGGCAGAAGTCCCTATCCACAGCTCACTCCAGTAAGTGCCTTGTGCACAATAAACTCACACCTCAGAAATGGTGCAAGGACTGCGTATACTGTCAAAACTGTGAAATAGTTCAGCAAAATCCATTACAGCGACAATTTTGACAGAATTCAAACTTGTCGCTGTAACTGACCCGACTGGGAAATTTTACGGTTTGGCTGATATGCCCCCCCCCTTCCAAGTCAACTCTGACTCAGAGTTAGACATTTTGAAAAGGGGGGGGGGAATGCAGGAAGCACTGCCTCCCACATGAGAGGTGTGGGGGCAAGATCTCCCCCCACAAAAAAACAAAACAATGTCTGACAGGCGCAATTTTGCCTGTCGACATTGGGGATGTCGCTGAGCTGCATGTCGACAATTAAGTTGTCGATGCGGCTTAGTGGAACCCAAGGACTGCACCAAAAGCCCTATGAGGAAAGACTAGAGTACCTCAATATGTATTCCCTGGAGGAGAGGAGAGGAGAGGAGAGGAGAGAGGGAGGATATGATAGAGATATTCAAGCACCTCAGGGGTATAAACAAGGTACAGAAGGGAAACATCTTTCAGGAAAGCAGGTGTACAAGAACAAGGGGACATGATATAAGGCTAGAGCAGGGTAGGCTCAGGGGCAACGTGAGGAAGTAGTTTCATAGAAAGAGTAGTGAATGCTTGGAATAGCCTCCCTGTGCAGGTGGTGGGGCAAAAATGGTAGGGGAATTCAAGAATGCATGGGATAGACATAAGAGTACTCTAGCAAGAGGGAAGAGAGGGTAGGCCACAGATCAACTAGGGTCTGCAGTATTGCATTAGGCAGGGAAAAGGGGCAGACTAGGTGAGCCACACAGTCCTTATCTGCCATCACATTCTATGTTTCTATGGTTGTTTGGCATGCAGATAAAATGGGGGTAACTGTTTTGTTTTATAAGGTAATGGGGCTGAAGTTCACAGTACAGTAGTGCAGTTGTGCCAGATAAAAACATGGGTCTTGGAATGTGGGTAGCCAGTTCTGGGAGGCCAACCACTGGCATATTCTTTTCACATGTTTGGTTTTCCAGTTTCGAGCCTCTGGCAGAGGAGGGAATTCTCTTTTATGAGCCGGGCTGTCATATCTGCTGATTTAATGAATGATGCTTCCAAGATTTGGACTGACTGGTCAACTGAATCCACTCGGGTTTCCAGTGCTGTTATGCAAGGATTTAGTGCATCAAATTTGAGGTCCAGATCTCGAACTGTTTTGACCAGTTGATGCAGTGTGGTCTGTATGGTCATGAGGGCAGCTTCGCAAGCTGGTGTGTCACCCGAGTCTAGAGCTTTGCCATGCTGTGTAGGCCTCTCCTCGTGCTGCTGTCCCTTGGGCTTAAAAAAAGTCTGCATTCGGTGTATTTGTTCCTCGGGTCTTGCTCATTTCGATCCAGTGCTACTCTCAAGCTGTTAGAAAGTCTTTTAAGCTGCTTCATACAGTATAGTCAAATAAGACTTTTATTACATTTTATGTGAATTCTCCTGACAGCTCGAGATAGAAGTTGCCTCCTTGTTGACTGCTCAGCAGTGCCCTCTGGGGGGGGGAGGGCTTGAGCATTCCGCTGAATGACTGCCTACTCCCAGGAGGACAGCTGTTTGTTCCGCTGTGTGAGCGCCTCCTGTGGTAGCATGGGAGATGCAGCACATACTGCAGACAGAGGCAGGGTGAGCTGGCCAACTCTGTGCCAGTGCAGTGCTTGCCTGTGTGCATTCACACCACCAATTCAGGGAATGGAGAACAAGTGAAAATGCTGGCTAGGAATAAGACAAATCCTACACTTCACAGATTCTGCTCCCTCCCACCAGGCTGAAGCTCCAATCACAGATTCAGGTACTCACTGTCAAAGGACATGCCCTCTAGGGCTGTGTGAATATCTTTTCCTGAACATCTGGACAAATATTCAGGAACTGTGCTTTAAAGGAAAGCGGTCTGTATCAGAAACCCCCCACGCCCCCAGAGCTTTACCCCCTGATTAGGCTTTTCTATTAGAACATTTTTTATTTTTTTTACATGGTAATTTACTTTATTTTAATTCGGAAAAGTCTGCTTGTCACTAAACATGGCGAGATGATGCGCGGCTCACATTTAATGTGACAGTGCGTGCACATCGCTTCAATACATTTGTGGTAGGCGGCGATCTTAACTCACACTGTCTTGCTAATGCGCGCCAATCGCCATGTTAAGGATATGTTTCGGTCGGCAAATAATTTTCGTAATAAAAACATTTTTAAAAATTTCTAACAGAAAAAGCCTAATCGGGGTAAGCTTTGGGGGGGGTGAGGGTTTCTGATACAGACCGTTTTCCTTTAACAAAAGAGCCTACAAAAACACCCTTCCCCCACTCTTGCTGAGCTCACGGTAAACCAAGGCCGGCCATAAAACATTTACCACCCCATTCCCCCATACATTGTCTGCACCGGATCCTGGTCTACTCCCTCTTCCCAGCACCCACACAATATGTATCGATTGATTAAAATCATTATAATGTTACCTTCCCTCCCATGGCAGATAACTGGCATAACCCGCCCACCTCCAAGGCTCGCTGCACGGTGTGCAACAAAAAGCTCTTGTTTGCGCTATATGTAAATATTTTCCCAAGTCTCCCCCGTCCCTTCACACTGGCAGCATCCTTATAATACCACCGTCCTCCCCCCTCCCAACACCCAAGTAGTGATTCTCCAAGGTGACCGGCACAACCCGCCCTCCTTCATGGCCAGATGCCTTTTGATGAATGAACGTGCTCACTCTGCCGCCACAGAAACCAAACTGATCACCCCTCCCCCCTGGCCAGCCCTCAGCAACCTGGACTCACTTTCAAACCCGGGTCGCTGGTGTCGTGACTGGTAGCGCTACTGCTGTGTCAATGGGGTGGCTGAGGATTGTTTTTTTAATTGGGAACAAATAGTAGTTCCCAAAAACAGTCTCCTACTCAGGAATGGCTCCTGAATATTCAGGAGTCCTGCTATTCATGGTATTCAAGAAGTACTGTTTGACCACTGCACAGCCCTACTGCCCTCTACTCCCTGAAACCTCACCATGGGAGGCACACCATGCAGCAAGCAGGAGCTGGGGTAAGTCTTGGGGATGGTGGGGTTATGTGGCTAATGGTGTAGGCTGAGTGGGGTACTGGCTGGGCTGGAAGCAATAACAGATATAAAAAAAAAAGTGTCCCAGGTAACACAGTATCATAAAGACAAAGAACCTCTGTGCGCAAACACTGAGGCAAGGGTTACCCCAAAGGGCATTTGGCTGGTAAGCCAAGTTTCAAGAAAATACAAAATCACACATGCCCCCACAATGCAAAGCATCATGGGCTGCATATGCAAATCACCACAGAATGTTATGCTGGTCCCAACTTTAAGCAGAATTGCATGGTGCCGAAAGGCCTCTCACACAGTTTGCAAAGGGTGCTAACAGAAGTTCATAGTTCACTGAAGGCTGGAAATTGGAAGGGACTCTAAATGCATGAAGTCTGCCCCACTCTTCATAAGCAGAGACCGGCACGTTTTTAAGGCTTACCTTGAAGGCTTGTATTTTCGTCATGGTCACCATCTCCAGTGGTAAGCTGTTCCATAGGTCCATCGCCCTTAGGGAAAAGAAGTGTCTAACTCTGCCCCTGAATTTACCACTTGTGAGCTTTAGGATGTGTCCTCTCCTTCTTCCCAAGTACACCAGTTCAAACATCTCTACCTCAGATCTTGTCAGTACCCTTTAGGAGACTAAGAACTCGTCCCCACCTTGGTCTCTTTTTCTCCACGGTAAACATAACAAGGTGATGTAACTTTTATGGGTCTCACAAAACCCATTTTGAAACTAGATTTCAGAACTATACTCCATCGGGTCAAAGAGAGACAGAAAGCCGAAGAAAGCACAACTCTCGATCGTTAGTTACACCAAAATATTTTGCTAGTCTAATAAATCAGGAACCACAGAAACAACACACACACTAAAGACAGTATAGCATAGTAGTTAAGGGCACTGAGCTACAAATCTGCAGTCCTGGGTTTGAATCCCATCAGTCTCCATTTGCATACTATGTGACCCTAAGCAAGTCACTTAGTTTCCTTGTGCTCCTAGGTCGCACCTGGAAACAAGTTCTGGCTTAGTGTGCCTTTCCTGGTTAAACAATTTCCCATTTCCCTAAAACAAATTAATTGCAAGTGTAATTATTTCTGCAAAACGGAGACACACAGAGAGAAACAAAAAAGTCACTCACCCTGATGAAGAAGTAGAGTGCTGGGGCTGACATTTTGTTGTCTGTGTCTCCGTTTTGTACAAATAAATGCATTTACAGTGAGTCTGCATTAGTGTGTGCTGTCTCTGTGGTTCCTGAAGCTTATGCTAAATACAGAAGCACTTTCAAGAGAGCACTTTTTAAATTTTATTTATTGGACTCTCGTATCACATTACCTTTGAGCAAGAACAGTTCATTTACAAAGGTTCCACGTCATAATGGAGGGTAACAAACATACGAAGGTCAACATAGTTACACGGTATCCAATTACACAGAGAAGACAGAAGTATAACTATTACAATGATTCATAGGGAGAGTCTACCAATGACTGAGATCTAATAAGCAGAGTTCCAAGGTAAACTATTCGGAGGAGCACAAGTAGTGTGAGGACAGTAAAGAGAAGACCCAGGAAGAGTAGGCAGGCTGAAGGGCCATTGTCGGAGAGGGAAGAGAGAGGGAGAAGTGCTCAGGTAGGTAGAGGAAAGAGGACAGGGGTCAGAGAAGTGCCATTTTGTGGATGAGGGTATGTGTGGTAGGGAGAAGAGAGAAGAGGGGTGAGGGAGGAAAGGGTGGGAAAGAGCAAACCGGGGTGGGGGGGGGGACTGCAGAAGCAGGTAGTAAGCTGTGTAAGAGCATTGTGAGCCAACTTAAGCTGGTATGAGTTGGTTAGTCCAATAAGTCACCCATTACATATTTGTCTTTGTTTGCTCTTGCATCTTTAAGTGCAACAGCATGGCACAGACTACTTTTTTTTTATTTAAACAACAAACCTTCATTCGAACAAGGATTTTGCTGATGCAGTTTTACCTACCTGTTTCCAACGTAACACTACATGGTGTTTTTTTAATTTTTATTTTAAGAATCCTCTTTTTAAGCCATTTGTATTTGCAATGTTTTCTATATACAACAGTGACAGTACAGAGTATAGTACAGTACTGTTTGGCTGCTCTCAGTTTGAACGGTACAATTTACAGAACGAGTAGTTAATATAAAGGGAGACATGCAATATTTGGAGATATGGCCGACTATACAAGGTTCTTTTAAGAATCCAGTGTGTGGGCCAGCCCAGTGGCTCGGCAGCAGAGCTACCCACCTGCCACGCCAGCGTCCCGGGTTTGGAAGTGGACTCGGTCACATGGGGAGGTGGCTGGAGGAGAGAGAGAACAAAGCGTCAGACAAACTCTCCTCCTCTCCAAGTGAGGGCGGAAAGAAGTCGCACTGTTATTTTCCTGCCACCTTGTGGAGGACACGAGGCAGCACAATGGGAGTAGCAACACAGGGAGGGCTCGCTGTCAGACGCCTAACGCAAGTGCATGCGTCTGCATATACCTATGGCACGCCACTGCACAATAGGCAGCCATGGGGAGGAAAAAATGGCAGAAAACCCTGACTGGACAGGATGGCATCCCAGTCCATCACAGGCTCCGCACCATTGACAAGGCACCTCCTGCAGAGTCGGGAGAAATTGGAATTCTGCTCCAGAGGAGCCTGACCTGCCCTGATGACCCTGCCATGAGGGGGCAATTCGTGGGGACAACTGGAGAAGAAGGCAAGTCCAAGAGAAGGTAGGTGAAGGTGGGTGACGGGGGCTAGGCAGACAGGAATAGAAAGGGGCTGGTTGGAAATCAGGGGATAACAATCTCTACAGAAAAAAAGAATCCTGTGTGGGGGAGGGAGGAGTTATTGCTGAATCAGAAATCAGAATTACAGCGGCACTCCTCTTCATTAAAAAGCAGCTGCAAAGCAGGTTGTCACGGAAACCAATGAGGAATGCCATCACACAGCATACAAAGCTTTATTAGAAGGCCTAAAAGTTACAGAAAGAAACTTCATACTGACTGATGCTTAATGACCCCATATGCCAGAAGAACTAATTGACAGTTCTTCTCCCTGTTTCTGCTTCAAGAGACAAAAAAGAAACAGAGTGTCTCTGCTTACAATTCACAAAAGGGGGGGCTGGTTGCCGGAGGGGTTCTACGGCTTATCCCAAAAGTGCCAAATAAACACCTCATAAAGTGTCACAAGACGTTTAGTTACACAAAAGTGCACATGTATTCTGTAAACTTAATTAAACACCGGTCACTAGTCCAGATGGCACAGAAGGAGTTGGCAAGATTTTGGCTGTCACTGGTTTTAACGAGTTCATTATCTCTTTCCGTTACTCACTGCTCTCAATCAATTATCTAATGAAAGAAAGAAAACCGTTTTCATTATTTGGATCGGATGCTACATGGATTTAAGATGCAAGTTTTCTTTTTTTTTTTTTTTTCCAAGAGGCAACACTGTCTCAGAATTTTTTTAGCTCAATTCCTCTGAGATGGCCATTTGCAGCAAACTTAAGCAATTAAATATTCGGACTTTTAAAAGCACTACAGGAAGAGCTGAGTGTTTAAAATGACAATAAGAGCTTTTCAACCACAAAAATTCATTAAGAACTTCATACAGCACCAACAGGCATGAATCAGAGATGAGGCACAATTCTGAATCGCAGTTTAAAAAAAAGTCTTAGGTCAAACAAGCAGTCTGACTGGTCAAAACAGGTCACATGACCATACATTAATTTCATACTACCACACGGTTCAGATTTTACTTTTTCCTTGATTTTTTCAATTTTTCAAATTATTTCATAAATGCGATAATACACGTCAGGGTGTGTGCTAATTTCACAAGTTACCACATTTCCCAGGTGGTTGAAGGCCCTTGGCTGCATCTCGTGCCGCATAACCCACTCTGGATATGCAATAATTTGGCATTTACTGCACACCCTCTTGTGTGTATGGCTTACTATGGAAACCTAACACTTTTTCCCCATTTCGTTACCGTATTAGATTAAAGAAGAAACTGTGACAAACTATTTTTAGACACATTTCTCTGTGTTTATCTTCCACATTTTCACAATAAATTCATAATCCTTTTCCCATACAGGTGATTTTCCTCCCTGGCCTCAGCAGGCAGCTATCAGCCCTGTCTCTGCCCCCTTCCAACTGGCTGCATCTCCCCTGGGTATTCACCTGGCCCTGCAGATACCCCATGGACCCCCCCCCCCGGCAGACCAGGAGGGGGAGAGGCTTCCCACTGGAGAGACTCATCCAGACTTTTGGTACGAAAGTCTCGTGCGAGTGCAGATTGGGGGCAGGCAGGCAAGGCTTCGCCAAGTCTACTCTGCCATTTTTCTGCTTTTCTCCCCTTCCCCTTGCTGCAGCATGAATGTCAGCACTTGCCATGCTGAGGCATACACGCACTGCGTAAAACCGTCAGCTTCACAGACACGCTACGTCACTCTGTGCTGCCTTGAACCACCACCAGACTTTCACTTTGTGGAAGTCAATGGCAGAGCACTGAACCCTGCCCTCCCTGGGAGAGCAGAGCAGTCCACTGGACACTCAGTCCTTTCTCCTTCCCCCGGCTGACCCCCGCATCCTGAGTCCATTCCCAAACACAGGTCACCAGCATAGCTGGAGGTGGGTCCAGTGGCTCAGCCCTCCACCCCAGTGGGCCTGCTGTAACCTCATACTGACATAAAAACAAGCTCCCTATCCATTAAACCGCATCTGTTCTTGCACTCTTCTACATCTAACATCATAATCTTGTGTTTATTACATCCTAATTATTTCTGCAGCAACACATTGGATATCATGGGCAGATAACTGTAATATCAGGTGCAGACAGGCTGATCGAAGTTTTGGGGACTGAGATCCTGTTTCCATGTTAATGTGCTCTGAAAGCCTGGCTTTAAGGTCCTGTTGTACACACTAATGAAAATATTTTTTAAATGTTTCTTAACCAGGTTTTACGCAAAGTGTTCAGAGCATCCAGACTACATCCAGTGGTCCCTTCTCCCTCCCAGTAGCCTCTGACCCCTCCGCATGCCAACAACCCCTCCCAACAGCAGCCAGCACTTACCCAGTGCTCTCCTCCCTGCCCGGCCCCATCTGCCCAACACAAGTCCTGCAGTGATATACAATGCTGTATATCACTACAGGACTTGTTAAACAATGAACTAAGTTGGTGAAAGCACTATTGTGCATGTGCGCTGACTCAGTTAATTTTCTACAGCATAGCTCTATGGCCCGTAACTTGACCAAATGTACGGCTTTTTAGTAGAAGTAGTCTTTATTTATCAAGTGCCCATTCTCTGTGGCTTAGAGCGCTGTACAACATATACAGTGAACATAAACAATCAATATAAATGAGACATTTTATATAAACCATAAATAAAAATATTTAAATGTATGCAAAGTATCACAGTAAAAACCCACAGAGAAAGGAAGAATGTGGCATCAGATCTGAGAGGCTACTAAATAGTGCCAAGAGCCTCCTGGAACAGAAAGGACTTCAACCCCCTCTTAAAGGCCTCCACCAAAAGGAGTTCTCTTAAAGATCTAGGAAGCCTGCTCCACAGGACTGGGCCTGCTATCGTGAACACTCAATTGCTAGAGGATTTCAGCCCTGCCCTGGAAACAGCTAGTAGCCCCACCTTGAAATAGTGGAGGAGATGGGAGGTCTGGCAGGGAGTCAGAAGGTCTCTCAGGTAACCAGGACCCAATCTGTATATGACCTTATAGGTCAGCAAACTGACCTTGAAGGTGATTTGCCACTTCACCGGCAGCCAGTGCAGTTCACACAGGACTGGGGTTACGTGACAGGACTTAGGAAGGCCCATCAATAACCAGGCTGCTGCGGTCTGCACCAGAGGCATCGCAGGACACCTCCACTCACTGTGAGGTACACATCATTGCAGTAGTCGAGTCTGGAAGTAACAAATACATTTACCAGTGATAGTAAGTCTTCGGGGCCAAGGCATTAATCTGGGCAAGGTTTCTGAGATGGTAAAAGCTATTCCAAACCACATCTGACACCTGAGCCTCAAAGATCAACCTCTCATTCAGAATGACCCCAGTTTCTTCACCTTGCTAGAGGCCACCAATCTACAGAAACCAACCACAAGGTTAGTCATCTCATCAGTGGTTTCTGCCCCCTTCCAACCCCTATCGGTATGCCGATCGAACAGTGACATTTTGAAAGCAAAGTACATTACAGCACCAATTTGATGTTGCCACTGTGATGTACCCGTGGGACCCTGGCACTGCTTCTCCAGGTCTTGCACCCTCTCCCCGAATCAACTCCGACTCAGGGGGGCCCAAAAAAACCAAACAGTTTACCTGATGGCTTTATGCCAACTACAATTTGTGGTCGACATAAAGGCGTCACTGAAATGCTAGTTGACAAAATGTTTGTCGAACCGGCATCGTACATCCCCTCTGACCAGGCTCAATCACTAGTACGTGTCTTGTCTGGGCTGAATAGCCAGCTTGATGACATCCAGTCCTAAATCTCAGCCAGGCACAAACTGAGTACCTCAACTGCATCCCGCGTTCCACATGCAAATGACAGATACAACTGGGTACCATTGGCATAGCAATGAAAACCCAGGCTGTACCATCTAACGATCCCTCTTAGGCATAGTATATACACTGCAAACAACATGAGTGAGAGGATCGATCCCTGAGGCACATCACATAGTAGGGGATTTGGGAGTGAGGAGAAATTCCTCATCACCACCCTCTGCAACCTATCTCTCAGGAAGGACTCAAACCAACAGATGACTGTGTCAACAAGTCCACAGTATTCCCTGAAGCGACCCAACAATAATCCATGGTAGCAAAGGCTGATGAGAGAGTGAGGAGGATGAGAACTAATCGCTTTCCTCTATCTCTCATCTTGAGAAGGTCATTAGGCAACCTACCCAATGTTGTCTCAGCACTGTACCATGACCTAAACCCGAACGGGAAAGATTCATAGATACCAAAGGCTGGGAGGTCTTTCTCAAGCTGTAGCACCTCCATCCTCTCAATAACTTCCCCCAAAAGGAGAGGTTAGAGACTGGTCTGTAAATCTCCAGGCAATCTGGGTACAAGGATGGTTTCTCCAGGAGGTGGTCTCACCAGCACATTTTTCAATTTGCTCAGAAAGGTCCCCTCCAAAAGGAAGTACCAGATTAGCTTGGCAAACATTGGACGAAGAAACCCTACATACCTAACCAAAAGGTGAGTCAGGCCCGGATCCAGCTCACAAAATGTGGGCCACAACTCTGAGATCACTCCACAGACCTCATCCAGTAGAACTAGCCTAAACTTTTCCCAGAGAGAAGGGCATTCATTTATGACCTGCTTGACCCTGCTGGGTTGCAGCAACCCAGTTGGGAGATCACGGAGCAAATCGAAGATACCCTGTCAGAGAAAAAACAAGCAAACTCTTTGCAGTGAGCAGATGAATTTGCTCTCACTGGTTGCAGACAGATCAGATGGAGAAGTCTGTCCACAGTCTCAAAGAGCTGAGCTGGTTGGTTTCTCCCTGCTGCAATTTCCCTGAACAGAACTGCTGGCTTCACATGGGACAGGATGTACCGGGGGGGTTGGGGGTTGACCCCCCAAAATTGGACCAGCACAATTAAAAAGAAACAGATCACACATAAAGTTTGTCTTGACAGGATTTCTTTACATACCCCAACCCCCGAACCCCTCCCCCGAAACAACGTCTCTGTACAACCCTGACACAGGAAATCACCCTTTGATACTCATGGCAGTGAGTTCTCAAAGTCAGTCTATCCTCATAGGACCCCGATCTCCACCAAAAATGCTAAAACCTCTGACTCTTGAACTCCCCAATATCCCTGTCAAACCATGGGGATCTCCAGCGCGAAGTCTAGAGTCATATACAGACTGGTGCATCTGCATGAAAGGTCGAGGTAATGGTCCTATTATAGGCCACCACTGTCTCCTCTGATTCAGTTCCACAAGCAGCCATCATGCTTGAGAGATCCACTATGGCCTAGAGTCCTTCTGGTGACAATCCCTTCAAAGAGCAGTAATGAACCATCTCCACTGGGGGTGGACTACAAGGGGTGGCCCGAACGAGAACCTACTGTGAGATGATCTGATCAACTGACCTGATCAATCTTGAGGTTGTTCATCTCAAGCCCTAGTGAGAAGATGAAGTCCAAGGCATGTCCGTGTTGATGGGTCACAGAGGTGCGAGGTCCAGTGACTCCATCAACTGGAGGAAATCCTGACCAAATAGAAAAAGTTCATCATCCATCCAGGCATAGAAATCAACCAGATTTAACCATCTGGACAATTCCAATACTCTTTCAGGGATGAAGTTTGCAATTTCCTGCAGGAATTCCCTCTTGAGCCTCGGAGGCCAGTACACAAGAAGGATCGTGCAGCCTGCATCTGGACCCCCCACATGCAGCCACACTTTCAAACGATGAAGTTTCCCCAACTGAGTGCACAGTAAAGTTCAACTCGGATCTAAAACAAATGCCCCCCGTGATACCTCTGTGGGTAATAAACCACTGAGAATCTGACTGGGACACCAATCCAAGGTGACAGCTTTTGCCCCATATAATGACCCCTTAAAGGATGACCCATAACTCCTATCCAAAATGGGTGTTGGATGGCAACGTGCCGAAGTCACCGGGAGAACAGTGGTGAGTATGCCAGATGTCGGAGGGGGGTTGGCTTGGAGGGGGGTTGTCAGAGGCTACAGGGGGAACTACTAGATGCCAGGGGTATTTTAATTATTACATCTGGGACCAGGTGGGGGAGGGGGTACCACTAGACTACCAGGGATGAGTTCACTGTTACAACGGGGATCGGGTGGGCAAGAGTAAAGTACAGTTACGTAAGAACTTACCGTAACAATAAATCTTCAAAATAGTCTCTTGCAGCAGGCCACCTCCAGTAGGACTATAGCTGCCAGGCATTAGGACCACAAGGAAACTTTCTAGCTAGCAGTCTACCAGATGGGGACACTCACCTCTGACGTCAGCCAATCCTATAAAGGCAGGCGGGCCCCATACCCTCCTTAGTTCTCCCACTGGAGACCAAAAGCTAGATGCTGTCAAGGAGAACTGAGGAGGATTCCAAGGTATCCCGATAGCATATACAGAATGGGAAGCAGAAGGCTCGCCCCATGGAAGAGGAGAGAGATAGAAGAGAAAGGGAAAGAGGAAGGGAAAGCAGGGCCTGCTGCAAGAGATCCTCTTGAAGATCTACTGTTATGGTAATTCTTATGCAACTGTACTATCTTACTTCAAGGGTATCTCTTGTAGCAGGCCATCACCAGTAGGACAGAGTCCCAAGCAGTTTTCTGACAACTACAGACTGTCCGGGTGGGAGGCACAACCAATGGCCTGTGAAAGGAGACCTTGAAGAACTGCGAGGCTGAAATTGCCTCTAGACGTAGAGCCAATGTCCAGTCTGTAATGTTTGGTGAAGATATGGACAATGCTCCAGGTAGCAGCAGCGCAAATGTCAGCAGCTGATATATTTCTGAAACAAGCTACCGATGTGGCCAAAATCCTAGTGGAATGGTCCTTAACAGTGCCTGGAAGTTCCTTAGTACTTCCAGTAACAAAAACAATGCAGTTGGCTAACCACTTAGAATCTGTTTGGACACTGGGGCCTTTTCCCAGGGGCAGATGAAACAAACAACTGATTCAATTTCCTGGAGTCTTTGGTCTGGCATGTATAGTACCACAAAATGTTATGCATATCCAATGTATGGAGCAATGCCTCCCCTTGACTGGAATGCTCCAGAAAATAAACAGGCAGTTGGATGGATTGGTTCAAAGTAAACCAACACCACCTTAGGAAGAAACTTAGGGTTGGTTTGCAAATAAGTCTGCTTACACATCAGGGCCCGAAGCTCAGAAATCCTTTGAGCAGAAGTAATGGCAACTAAAAATAACACTTTCCACGACAAAAAGCGCAGCTTGCAAGATGTGGCTGGTTCAAAGAGAAGCAGCGTAAGCTTTTCCAACAGAAAATTGAGGTCTCAAGCTGGGACAGGATCACGGATTGAAGGCTTAAAATGAAGAATGCCCCTCAAGAATATGGAAGACACATCGAGTTGAGCCACTGAACAACCATCTACAGGTACATGGTATGCAGAGATGGCAGAATTATGTACCTTAATTGAGGAGTACCATAGACCTGAGTCTGAAAGGGACAGAAGGTACACCAGTAACTGATCCACTGGACAGGTGAAGGGATCCAAATGGTACAATGCAGCCCCAAAGAGCAAAGTGCTTCCATTTCACAGAGTAAGTGACCCTGGTGGAGGGCTTCCTGGTCACCACCAGGACATCTACCACTCTGAAAGACACCCAAACCTGGCAATGGCTATGTCCTCAGAAGCCATGCATGGAGACGAGAAATTAGAGGTTTGGATGGACCAGGGTACCCTGCTCCTGGGAGATCAAGACTGTGCATAGGGGCAGGGAGACTGGAGATTCCACAGCCAGCTGCTGAACCAAGGGAAACCAGATCTGAAGAGGCCAGAAGGGGGCGAACAGGATCATAGTGGCCCTTCCATCCGAAGTGATCAGGACCCTCTGAAGAGTGGGAAGGGAGGAAAGGTGTAGAGGAAAATCCCTTTCCAAGAGAGGGACAATGCGTCTTGCCAGAAAACTCCAGGCCCTGGATCTGGCAAGCAAAAAAGTGGCAGTTTTGCACTGTGTGGGATACAAAGAGGTGCAACTCTGGACAACCCCATCTGTCGAACAGATCTTCAGCCACCGATGTCAGAAGCTCCCACTCGTGGGCTCTGGACTGAGACCGGCTTAGGCTGTCCACCAGGATGTTTTGGTCAATGGGAACATGGATGGCCAAGAGCTCCAGCCCAAGCTCTACGGCCCAGTACCAGATTCTCATTGCTTCCCTGCACAGGAGATAGGAATGAGTGCTCCCCCTGCTTGTTTATGTAATAAACAATGCGCATGTTGTCTGTCTGAATCAAACGTGGACCAGGGACAGCCAAGTCTGAAAGACTGCTCGTATCTCCAGGACATTGATGTGGCATATTCTCTCCACCTTGGTCCACGTTCCCCGAGTTTGGTGGACTCCCAGGTGAGCTCCCCAGCCGAGAGTCAAAGCATCCATCACCAGGACCTGCTGAGGGGGAGGAATACAGAAGGGAATCCCCCAAAGCAGGTTGCTGGGCTCCACAACAGTACCCTCCTGACTTGATACGAGACCGTATCCGGTTGATCCACGGTGTTCGTGCATTGGTCCCACTGGACCGCCAGTGTCTATTGGTGGACTCTCATGTGCAACCTACTAAGGGAACCGTGACAATAGTTGTGGCCATGAGGCCTAGAAGTCACAGAAAAGCCCTTGCAGGAACATGATGGCTGGAGTAAAGAAGATGGGCCTGGTCCATCAGATGCTCTGCTCTGTCTGAGGGCAGGAAGTCCATCCCCTGAGCCATGTCCAGCACTGCCCCTATGTACTGGAGATGTTGGCAGAGGGTCAGAAAGGATCCTAGCATTGCTGATAGTGATGCCCAAAGGCTGGAACAGATTGGAGGTATGCACCAGGGTTTGAAGGAGACATTCCCTGGACAGGGCAGCTAGGAGCCAATCATCCGGGTATGGGAAGACATATAAACCCTGCCGTCTAAAGGCAGCTGCCACCACCACCAGGCATTTGGTGAAGACCCAGGGTGCAGAAGACAAACCAAAAAGCAGAGCTCTGAACTGGTAGTGCGCTCCCTGAAAGAGGAAACGGAGATATCGTTGGTGGGAGGCAAAAACCCTGATATACAGACAGGCATCCTGCATATCCAGAGAGCAGATCCAGGCCCCCTGATGTAGCAGGGGCAGCAAACCTTGATGGGTAACCATCATGAACTGTTTGTACTCCACAAACAAGTTCAGCTGGCTTAAATGCAGAATGGGCTGAAGATCTCCCATCCGCTTGGGGACTAGGAAGAAGTGGGAGTAAAACCCACTGCCCTGCTGAAACTGCGGGACTGGCTCTATGGCCTTTTTTTTTGAAGTAAGGCCTGAATTTCCCCCCAGATGAGAGGATGTGACTGGGAGGGAATGAGGATTGGCCCAGAGGGTTTTCTGGAGGCCACTCTATGAATTCTAGCATGTGGCTGTGCTCGATGAGCTGCAGCACCCAGTGGTCTGTGGTTATCTCCCACCACCTGTCCAGATGAAGGGAGAAGTGACCCCCTACAACTGCCTCCTAATGTGCTACTGGGGGGGGGGTTCCAGCAAGAAGTCAGGAGGTGGAAGTAGCTGTGGCTGGGGCTGCTGTTGCACCTCTGGCATTATAGGTAATGGCAGGGGACGGAGTGGGCGGAGACATTTCCACCTTGTGCTTACCCTGGGCTTTGGGAGAAGGTCGAGCCTACCTGCAGGAAGAGCGATGAAAGGGAGTCTGTTGTCCCGACCTCAACTGGGTATGATACACTGAGTGAATGGATTTGATAGCCCATCCCAAGGTTTGGAGTTCAGAGATGATATCCTAAACATCTCCTCTGAAAAGGTTTAAACCCTTGAAAGGGGCGTCCATTATGCTAGCCTGGATGTCTTGAGCGAAGTCCGAGACCTGTAGCCAGGAGTGGTGCCTCATACAGACGTCTACAGCCACTGCCTAGCCAGAGGCATCTACTGCATCATAGGCAGCCTGTGAACGAGGGTACTGACGTCTAAGCCCATTTTGAGAGCCTGGAAGGGTCATCCAGCATGGCTAGGACTGCCTCCCCAGCCTGGTCCCATAGGAGATTCTGATACTGCACCATATGGGCCAAGTAACTAATGGCCCAAATGGCCTGAGTGGCAGAGGCAAAAGCACATTTGCCCACCTGAGTCAGCTTGCGAGACTGTCTGTCGGGGGAGGGGGAGCTGAGGTATTTAGGCCTCTTGGTTCGGTCATGCGCTGCATTTATGATAACAGAATTGGCCATGGGCTGTTCTCTAAAATATGGTTTGCCAGCCGGGGTGTGATCAAGTCTGTCAGCTTTTTTGGATACTGCCGGGACTGTGTGGGGGCAGTTCCAGGCAGCCTGGGTAACATCCTTATAGGCGTCAATGACTGGGGGGACACCACCAAGGGAGGAGTGTCAGGCTAACGTAAGTAAATTGCCAACCAACGCCTCTCAGGGTCCTGCTCCTCTGTCTCCCATCCCATAGTGACCTGAATGTGCCTCATGATGGCCATAAAGGTGGGATCATCCGGGGTGGGGGTATTTGGGGACATTACTCAGTGCCTCTTCCCTTTCTGAGGAATCTGGTACCAGAGAAGAAGTCTCATTTATGTCACTCTCATCCATGTCATCTGCATTATTGTCCCCTCTATCCTCATGCTGACAATCATCCGACTGACCTGGCGACAGGCCTACCCTGGGTGGTGTGTGGAGCACTAGGGCCTGGCTGAAAAGAGGCCAGGGGAAGGAGATCCAAAGGAGGCCCTTGAGAGGCGGCAAGGGCCAGTCCTCTTGGGAGGGACCTGCATCTGCAAAAAGAACCACAAGGTCGAGGGCAGATCATGGTTATCGAAGGGACTGGCACTGGCCCCCCAGGTGTAGGGTAGTTGTAGACCAGCGCAGGCCCTGGGGAAATGGGCATGGGTAATCTGGCACAGGTCCCAGAGGCACAGGATAGGGGTAGGCAGATGCAGGACCTGCAGGTGCCTGTGTAGGGTACCCAGGCTGAGATCCTACAGGTGCAGGTTGCAGTAGGACAGGCGCCGGTCCCACAAGAGTAGGTTGCAGCAGGACAAGCACAGGACCAACAGGTGTCAGCTGAGGGGGGCCAACACAGGCCTGGTGGGCGCCATCTGTGGGAGGCTGGGTGTAGGCCTGACAGAAGGGACAGGCAGGGCTGGTGTGGGTCCTGTAGGCTGTGATGGAGGGAGGACAGGAGCATACTCAGTGGGCATCAGTCTGGGGAGTACCGGAGGAGGATCCACGGGTGCTGGTGGTGGGGAGACAGGCACCAGAGTGGAGGACAAACCCCCCGGCTGAAGGCTAAGGAGAGACCGGGCTCCAGGAGGTGCCATTGTCCTGCAGCATCTGCCCCTGAAAAAGAGGAGCAGAACTGGCAGCAGTCCCAGAAGATGAGACCAGTACCGGAAGCGTGGGTGTTGGGGGCGGCAGCTAGGAGACTAGCATCTGCCGCACCTGTGCCAGCTAAAGAGACTCCGGGAGTCGCCTAACTGTGTGGCCACTGAGAATAAGGGCTGAAACAGCAGGGGCTGGAGAGCAGGATAAAGTACTCTTGACTCGAAGAACCACCACCTGCGAGGGAGACCTGAATGGGTGGCTGGGCCACCAGTAGCCCTGTAGGAGTTAGGGTGTGTGTGGGGCTAAGGAGGTTGCCCCCCCCCCGAGGAAGGAAGACAATTGTGCAGTCGAAGACTTCTTGAGGGGGGACTGCGAGCGGGAGGCACACCACGGTCAGTCCCGATCCTTGTCCCTGTGCTTATGTTTCCTGGTGGCCTTATCCCATGACTTTGAAGAAGAAGACCCCAAGGACTGGGCTGGATATGGAGGAGCTCCTGGCCTGCAGCTCCCATTCCATTGAGGTGACCTTCTTCTTAAGGAGATGGTTCTCTAGGAACTTCTGGTGACATCTTCTTGTGGCTGAGTTGAACTTCTGGCAGGCCTCGCAGGCTTGGACGTTGTGGTCTGGGCCTAGGCACACGATGCAGGCAGAATGACCATCCTTGTACAGGATCTGTTTGCCGCAGGTACACTTTGTGGAGCAGTCAGAAGATAAAGAAGGTTTAGAAGACATAAACCATCAGGTGGGAACACCATAATTTTGATGTTAAAACTAGAAAAAAAAAAAGAAAAAACGTGGGAAAATGGCAGTCAACTGTAGCTGCGGTGGTTTCAGCGGTCCGACGTGCATTGGTTGATGACGGGAAAGAACTGAGGAGGGTATGGGGCCGCTGACCTTTATAGGATTGGCTGGTGTCTGGGGATGACATCTGAGATGGGTGTCCCCTCTGGTAGACTGCTAGCTAGATGGTTTCTGTGTGGTCCTACTGCCTGGAAACTGTAGTCCTACTGGTGACGGCCTGCTGCAAGAGATACCTTCGAAGTAAGATCACTAGTTTACAAGGGATGATTTTATTATTACATCTGTTAGTCAGTGGGCTGGCGCCTGTGTGAGGGAACTTCATAAAGTTTTATTGACTGCTGGACGTGGTATGAGGGGCATGGGAGGGGAAGAGGAATGCAGAGGCACATTGCTGCTAGTGTGATAGACAGAGAGACAAGATATTCAGGGTCAGAGATTAGTGGCCTTGTTAATAAAGGTAAAAATAAACATTTTAAAATGTTGAAAATGGGGTTTAAATGCTTCACTCTGATTACTGGTTGTGCGTGAGGTGAGGAATGGGATTATTTTTTTTTACTCTACAAACATGGCTTACAGAGATCATTTTTTTTTTTGTTCTGATTTCTAGGAGGCATGGATATCTGTGGGTGTAGCATCCTGTTTTCCACACGGATTCCCAGTCTGGTAACTGTCATCACGTAAGGCACAGCGTTCCAAACCCTCTCGGCCAATCAGGACGCAGAACATTCCTGAGCTAGTTTACCAAAGAGTATAGGAGATGCTTTCTGGCTGACAAGGAAAATTTGCAGGAAACTGGTGCAATATTCTCTCTGCCCTTCCCAGCTAGATGTATGGTTACCTAGCAAGGGAAAAAATACATGTTTTATGACTGAACAATTCAAGGAATTTTTGTCTGTACATAAATTTGAACTCAAAGAGCAGAAAAGGAGAAGACTGCAGGATACAGAAACACAGAAACAAAGAATCTGTCGGCAGAAAAGGACCGCTGGGCCCACCCTGTCTGCCCAGATGTTCTGTGCATAATCTGTCTCCACAGACCTTAACTGGTCTCTGGCAAGTCTCCCTCTTCCCTGCCTATTTACTAATATACCCATATGTCTATTCCACACGTTTGAAGTCAGGGCTGCAGCTATGAATTTTGGGGCCCTGGACAAGTCACTTGAAATGGGCTCCCGTTTCCCAAACCAGCTAATGACAGGGGTAATGCCAGCTCCTCAGGTGGGCCCCTCCTGAGCTCAGGGCCCCGGACAACTTCCCCACTCCCCCCCCCCCCCATTACTGCTGCCCTGTTTGAAGTACCCACTGTTTTCACCTCCACAACTTCTGCTGGCAGTCTGTTCCATCTACTATTCTTTCAGTGAAGTAGTACTTCCTTGCATCCATTTAAACTCCCACCTCCCCCGCACCCCAAGCTTCATCCCGTGGCCCCTGGTCTTAGTGCTCTTTCTCCTTTGACAGAGACTCCCCTCCCGCACCCTGTTCATGCCTGTGAGGTACCTGTAGGTCTCTATCATGTCCTCTCTTGCTCTCCTTTCTTCCAGGGTGTACATGTTGAGATACCTGTCTCTCCTCATAGTGTTTCTTGTGTGACCTCTGCATCATTTTAGTTGCCTTCCTCTGGTCTGCTGCCACTCTGTGTCCTGTCTGAGGTGTAGCCTCCAAAACTGGACATAGTACAACAGGTGGTGTCTCACCAGCAAGTGATATAGTGGCAAGACTACCTCCTTCCTCCTACTGGAGATACCGCTCCCTATGCACGCTGTGCATCCCACTAGCCATACTCCCTGCTTTGTCACACTGCCCTGCTACTTTGATGTCATTATGATTGGTCCTTTGAGGTTCCTTTCCAGCTTAGGGACCATCAGTACCAGGCACTGAAATTGACCAGCACTAACCATCTGGGCGATACCAAAACCAACCCCATCCTATACTCAGCTCCAGGTGCATGATTTTGCACTTTTGGTTCATTTTGCACCTTTTGGCATTGAACCCCTACAACCATGCTCTTGACCACTCCTCACGTTTCCCCAAGATCCCTGCACATTCTATTCACCCCCTCCTGGTGTCCACCCTATTTCAGATGTTGGTGTCATCTGCAAAAAGGCATACTTTCCCTTCCAGTTCTTCTGCAATGTCATTTATGAAGACACTGAAGAGGACCGGTCCCAGTACTGAGCCCTGTGGCATCGTGCTCGTCACTCTTTCATCATTACAGTGAATGCCATTAACCACCACCCTCTGCCACCTATCTGTTATCCAGTTTCTAACCCAGTTCACAGCTTTGGATCCCACCCTTAGGCTGCTCCGTTTTAATCAGTCTTGCGTGCAGCACAGTGTCAAAGACCTTGCTAAAGTCTGGATAGGCCACATCCACTGCCCTCTGCTGATCTACTTCCCTGGTCAGCCAGTCAAAGAAATCCATCAGAGCCAGGTAGTGGCACAGACGGCTGAAGCTGTGGGCACCTCATCTGCCACCACATCAGCAGACCGGGTTCACTGACAGACTCGAGTTGCCGTGGGTCCACCAGGGTGGGAGAGGATCCACAGACTGCTCTTCTCTCCAAGGAAAGAGGTACCTGCGGCACCACTCCTAAACTACCACCACCTGTAAGTGTGGTAGTAGGGTAGACATAGCACCACATCCTGAGGGAATCAGCTGGTGGCTGGTGCACAGTGTGCGAGCGCCTCCACGTACACACACCCTTGCATCACCATGCTGCCCGGCTGAGGGGAGAAAATAGGAAAATTGTGGGCTGAGCCTTAGGAAGCCCCACTGGCCTGCTCCAGCTCACACTATCTCGCTGGGATCCTGCACACACCCAGATAGTGCTCCAGGTAGGGGGAGGATGGCCTTCTCCTTCCTGGCCCTGCCATGGGGGCCAAGCCATGGGAGACTTAGGCAAGTGAGTCCTAGGGGGAGATGGATGCCGGTTACAGAGGCGATAAGGAACTGAATGCCCTGCCAGCACCCCAAGGACAGAAAAAGCTGAATGAAAAGAAAAAATATGATTCAACTGGCATGACCTTCCCTTTGACTCCATACTGACTGTGGTCTTGCAGCCCACTGGATTCAAGATACTCTACCAGTCTTTCCTTTGGCAAGGTTCCATTAATTTCCCCACTAATGAAGTGAGACTGACTGGCCTACGGTTGCCAGCCTCCTCCCTGCTGCCGCTGTTATGTAGAGGGACCACATCTAATCTTCTCCAGCCCTCAGGAACATTGCCTGTTTTTGGTGAACAGCCGAAAAAGGGTATTGGTAGGGCAGCTACGACCTCCCCGAGTTCCTTTTTTATTTTTTTTTTTTATTATTTTTTTTATTTTAGTCTTTGGTAACTGGGTAGAAACACAGAATTTGACGGCAGATAAGGACTGCTTGGCCCACCTAGTCTGCCCATTTTCCTACCTAACAGATAAGCTGCAGATCCTAGTTAATCAACAGCTTACTTCCTCTTACCCGCCCCTAGGACTGCCTTATGCCTGTCCCATGCATTCTTGAAGTCCCCACTGTTCTTGACTCCACGACCTCCTCAGGGAGGCTGTTCCATGCATCCACAACCTCTCAGTGAAAAATACTTCCTCACATTACCCTGAGCCGTCCCCCTCTATCTTCAAATTGTGTCCCCTTGTTCTTGCACATCTCTTTTTCTGGAAGATGCTACCTTCTTGGACTTTGTTAATTCCCTTGAGGTACTTGAAAGTTTCTATCATGTCCCCCCTCTCCCTTCTTTCCTCAAGAGTATACATATTAAGCTGCTTTAATCTTTCTTCATATGTCTTCTGGTGCAGACCCTGCACCATTTTGGTTGCCCTCCTCTGGACAGCCTCCACTCTGTCTATGTCTTTGCGGAGGTGGGGTCTCCAGAACTGCACACAGTACTCCAGATGGGGTCTCACCAACTGTCTGTACAGAGGGATAACAACTTCCTGTTTTCTACTATTGATGCCTCTTCCTATGCATCCTAGTATCCCTCCACCCTTCCTTACTGCCTTCTCACATTGCTTGCCCATCTTTAGGTCATCTGATATAATTACCCCCAGGTCCCTTTCTATTTTTACTGTTGTCAGTATCTCACCCCCCATTGTGTACACTTCCCCTGGGTTTTTGTTTCCTATGTGCATTATCTTGCACTTCTTTGCATTAAATCTGAGCTGCCATACATTTGACCATTCCTCCAACCTTGCCAAGTCCCTTCTCATCCTTTCCACTCCATCCTGTGTATCAACCCTGTTGCAGATCTTTGTGTCATCTGCAAAGAGACATACTTTTCCTTCCAGTTCCTCTGCAATGTCACTTATAAAGACATTAAAAAGGACCGGTCCCAGTACTGAACCCTGCGGTACCCCACTAGTAACCCTCCTTTCTTCACTGTGTACTCCATTTACTACTACCCTTTCCGTCCTGTTGTCTAGCCAATTTTTTATCCAGGCTACCACCTTGGGACCCATTCCAAGGCTGGCTATCTTGTGTATTAATCTTTTGTGTGGGACTGTATCAAATGCCTTGCTAAAATCTAGGTAGGCCATGTCCACAGCCCCTCCCTGATCTACTACTTTGGTCACCCAGTCAAAGAAATCTATTAGATTGTCTGACATGACCTTCCCATTGTGAATCCATGTTGCCTTGGGTCCTGTGCCCCAATGGCCTCTAGGTACTCAACAATTCTTTCCTTCAGAAGTGATTCCATCATTTTCCTACCACTGAGGTCAAACTAACTGGTCTGTAGTTTCCTGCCTCTGTCCTGCTCCCACTTTTGTGAAGAGGAATTACATCTGCCCTCCTCCAGTCCTTGGGTACCACCCCATCCTCCCATGATTTGTTAAAGAGAGTAGTCAGCGATGTCACTAGTTCTACCCTTAGTTCTTTTAGAATTCTTGGGTGAATCCCATCAGGCCCCATTGTTTTGTCCACCTTCAATTTTATTAGTTCTTTCAGAACCCTTTCTTCTGTAAATGGACTGGTATTGACCCCCGTCTTCAGAGTGTTTCTCTTGTTTGGTTTACGTAACTCTCCCTCCTCTTCCTTTGTGAATACTGAGCAGAAATATTCATTCAGTAACCCTGCTTTTTCATTGTCACCTACCCACATTCCCTCCCCTTTATTAAGCTTCAGTATCCCTCCTTTGGTCTTTCTTCGCTCTCTAATGTACCTATAAAAGGTATTATCCCCCTTCTTAATAGAATTGGCTATCCTTTCTTCGGTTTGGGCCTTTGCTATTCTGACTACCTTCCCAGCCTCTTTCTGCTTTAACTGATAAAGTTCTCTGTCCTGCTCCTTCTGTGTTTCCTATATTTCCTGAATGCTGCCCTTTTCTCCTTAACCTTCCCTGCCACCTCTTTTGTGAACCATAGCGTTTTTCCTTCGTTGTGTTTTATTGATTTTTTTTCACATAAGGCTTGTTGCCTCTGTGATGGCTGTTTTGATCACTCCCATTGTTCCTCCACCCTCCTTCTTGCCTGTTTGCTAGTGTTTTTCTGAGGCACTCTCTCATTTTCCCAAAGTCAGCCCTCCTAAAGTCTAGTACTCTTGCTTTTGTATGGCTGTGTTTATCGTGAACCACTGTTTGGTGGTCACTTGTTCCCGATAGCTACCCACTTCTAAATCTGAGATTCTTTCTCCATCCCCATTTGAAAGTACTGGGTCTAAGATTGCTCCCTCCTGAGTCGGTTCCAATACTAGCTGTCTGAGACATGCCCCTGTAGGGCATCAAGAATGACCCTGTTTGGATGTGCCTGCAGCAAAGGTGCTCCAGTTAACATCTGGCATATTCAGGTCCCATCAACAATATCTCCCTTTTTCTGCCATTCTAAGAAAGTCTTCTATCATTTCCTTGTCCATTCCCTCCCCCTGAGATGGGGGTCTGTATACAACCCCCATGCGGATTGTGGTGCCATTTCCTGTCTCCAGGGTGACCCAAAGTGCCTCATCTGCTCCCTGTTTACTCTTTAGTTCTGTTGCTTTGATCCTTTCCTTTACATAGAGAGCTACTCCTCCTCCTCTTTTACCTCCCTGTCCCTCCTGTAGATTGTGTGTATCCTGGTATGTTGACATCCCAGTCATGGTTCTCTGTGTACCATGTTTCTGTGACTGCCACAATATCCAGGCAACCCTCTTCCATCAAGGCCACTAGTTCAGGGAGCTTGTTACACAGACTACAGGCATTGGTACTCATCACCCTCCACTTTTTGATAGCCTTACCCCTTTTAGCCCCATTTCTGTCCTTACTGCCTTTGCCTTTTTTCACATTTAAATCTGTTCTGCTCCCTAATAACTTCTGTACCTTGGTGTTTACCTCACTAATCACCATGTTTTGTGGGGGGAGGCTCGGATTTCCCTGCTCCTTTTCAGTGCCTCCCCTTGGCTAGTTTAAATGCTTGCCAATGAAGCATTTAAACCTCTCACCCAGGATCCTGGTTCCCCCCTGGACAGATGCAGACCATCGCACCAGTATAGGTCTGCATCTCTCCAGGTGGCTCCCCAGTCCCCAATGAAGCCAAAACCCTGAGCTCCACACCAGTGTTTCAACCACTCATTGAATTCGATGGTGAGAAGTGCCCTAGCATCTCCCTTGCCATAGACAGGCAGCACCTCCGAGAAGGTTACCGCATGCACTACTTGTCTAAGGCCCCTTCCCAACTGTACAAACTCCTCTTGCACTGCTCTGATCCCATTCCTAGCCAGATCATTTGTCCCCAGGTGGACAATGACATCCAGCTCCCTCCCTTGTGCAGCTCCTCCCACGATCCTGAGGATTCGCTTCCTGTCCCTCCAAGCCGTGGCGCCAGGAAGGCACCTTACCTCCCTCTCCCCATCCTCCCCCAATTCTACCCCCCTAATGATTGAGTCCCCCACCAGGAGTTGTTTCCTTCCTGTGGGGTCCCATGCCACCCTCCTTGGGTCTCCTTGTAGGGTTCCCAGCATCCTCCTTGGCCTCCACTGCAGGTGCCTCCATAGAGGAACCACAATCCACCAGAAGAGTGAATGAATTGTGAAGAGGTACAGCTGGAGGATGCAACTCTGTTCCACCACCCTTCCTCCTTGAGCCCACCCTGGCCCCAGCCACTCCTCTTTCTTGGCAACCTCTGAGGTAGTGGCATTGGCCCTGGTCCCTGGAGTGGGGAGGAGGTTTCGTGAATCCTAGCCAGGCCAGCCTGGAGACAGGCAACCTCCTCTCTCAGACCAGAGAGGTGCCTGCAAATAGGGCAGCATCGCAGCCTCCAGAATGTCTCCCGGAACACTGCCGCCCCACAGCCATTGCACTGCACCACTCCTATCATGTCTTATTTTGTGTCCCCTCTACTGTTTCTCTGGATGCTTACTCTCTCCTCTCCTTACAACTCTCACCCTTCCTGTTCTGGGACAGCAACTTCCTATCTTCTTCAGTAGTCTCCTTCTTCCTTGCTCAATATCAAACTACCAGCAGCTGGGGGGGAGAGTGAGCTACTTTTTCTACTTCAGGGTTGACAAAACCAATGTTTCTTCCTACTGCCAAACAGGAAGTTCCTGTTGACAGTTAAATCCAGTGGCTATAAAAGTAAAACTGGCTTTGGGTGGGTGGGATGGAGGGCAATTGGTAAGAAAAAAGGCTAGCAACAGGAAGTTGTAATTTGACTCACCTGCTTTTCTAGTGTCTAAACCACACCCCCAGGTAAGCTCTCTTTCCTCCTACTGGTTTAGCAAAGTCACCTGATACAGTACCTTTCCCTGCACAGAACACACACTGCCTTTTCTTTCTTTCTTTCTTTTTTAACCTTAAATAAGACCCCTTCTACTTCTAATAAAGTTATCTGTCTACTTAATCTTAACTGACACTGACTCCTACTGAGATATAAGTTTTAAATTAAGAAGAAAATGTAGTTTCTTTTAGTTAGCTGCTTTCTGCTCTACAAGCAAGGCTAGCAGCAGCAAGTAAGACCTGGGATAGGGTAAGGCCCTGGGTTAGGCCCACTAGGCACAAGTGCCTGTTTTCAGGGGGCGACGTGGCAGCATCGGGCGGTTAAGTGACATGCTCAGAGTCACACAGTATGCAAGTGGAGGTTGCAAGAATCAAACTTGGGTCTAGTCTGCTGGATATACCAAGCTCATTCACATCTCGTTCCTCTAACCTCTAGGCTATACTGCCAGCCCTTGGGTGTATCCCATCCGGACCCATAGCTCTGTCCACCTCCATAGCTGCAAGTCCCCTTAGGAGTCTTTCCTTTGAAACTGAACTTGTATCCACACCCTCATTCCTGCTACTCCCTGGTGGTCCACCCCTTCTCCCCCTATTGTGAAGACTAAGTAGAAGTAACTTCACTAAAGATACCACCAACAGCTTAATCTGGTTCAAGGTCAGTTGGCATTCATCTGTATCCCCCTCCCCCGGGTCGTGCCTGAAAATAGGCAGGATTTGTCTAGTGCACTTACCCGGTCAACAAAAATTAAATAAAATAAATAAAATAATAAGTATTTGTTTAGCAGGGCAGCTTTCTCTTGGTGCTCTTCTGTGCAGTCTCCCACTTCCACTCTCCTAATCCCCACTATCCCTCCTCTTGCTTTCCCCTTCATGCTTTTGTATCTGAAGGACGTCTTATCCTCTTAGCTACACCTCTGGTTATCCTTTCCTCTGTCTGCACCTCTGTTCCCCTTATTGCCGTTCCTGCCTCCTTGTGTTTCCTTATACCTCCTGAATGTCACCCTTTTTCTTTCCCCACCTTTGCCACTTTTATGGAGAACCACAAATGTCTCTTTTTTCCTTCTGCTTTTACTCACGTTCTTCCCACATAAACTGGTTGCCTTAATTAAGCTCTCCTTTATTTTTCCCCACTGTGCTTCTTCCTCTCCCTGGCAATCTCCCCTCTCAAGCAATTTCTGAGACAGTCACCCATTTCTTTAAAATCTGCCCTCCTAAAATCCTGGACCCTCGTCCTTGTGAAGCTGACTCCAGAAATGCTGAGGAAGGCCCAGAAATGCCATCGCTAGAGAATTAAATATCTCTTTAAATTCACAAAAGGAAATAGGCTGAAATGTTAAATCCTTATTTAGTAAACAGGATATTCTTGTTGCTTAGGGATTTCTAAGAAAGTTTATCTCTCTGGGAAGTTGGGAGTGATGGCATGGTACAATGCATGGATCAATGTCCTAAATTCATAGTTTACTATCTGTCTCTTTTGTACAGTAGCACAGGAAGTGTAAGAAATGAACCAAAGTGTGCCTGTACTGCCTCGTCAGAGGAAGCCGCTGAACAAAGTGCAAAGTGTTTATGCATTGAGGTCCTCCACCCAGGGTTCTGTAGCTGGAAGATGTCTGCAGTGGTTTCGCTTGTCTGCCCATGCTTAGCATTAATCAGGGAGTGCACTCTGTAATTAAATAACCCCCTACTGCATAATCATGTGACATGCATGGACAATGAGTTTGTTGGACTACTGTTTAACATGTTTAAAGGTGCCCCTTTACCACTAATGTTCATGGTCCCATTACAGACAATGTAAAACAGTACCTTGGCTGGCCCCTTCCAAGGTGGAGGGGCCCCGCAGTGCCAGGTGTCTGGAGGTCAACTACAATTAGATGCATAATGTCCTTACCCAGTTTCATGAGGTGACATCTTCTATAAACTAAATTATAGGCTTGCATGTTTCCTGCCACAGCCAGGGGTCAATTCTTGCATTGCTGGTCTCTGAGGCAGCAACATTAACTGCTCACCTAAAAGGTAACCTCCCTTTAGCCACAGTGTTAGACTGGCTCTTGTTGTTGTAAGCTGCAGTCTTCCCTTTCTCCATCAGATGGCACCTGGTTACTAGGGCTGTGCAAATAGCTTATCATGAGTATTCGGGCCCCAAAACATTTGAGCATTCGGTATTCGTATTCTGGTATTCGGCTATGTGTGGGGAAAAAAAACAAACATAAAATGACACTGTTTTCCTTATCTGCCGGCCAGGGCAAATGTCCTGGCCACCCTTATGGCTCATTTAAATAATTTCCCACTCACCTCCCCAAATGCCTCTTCCCCCCAAAAGTGCCACAGAGTAATTTATTGTCAGTTCCTGGCATCCTGCCAGGAACCGACAGCATCTTTTCACACGCTCATCGCCATCCTAACCCGATTCCCTGTTAGGGTTACCACCTGTCCCTATTTTCACAGGGCAGTCCTGATTTGGGCAGCTGTGTCCTGCAAAAAAAACATGAAAAACACTATATGTCCTGACATTATAGCAGAAAAAAATATTTTCTGACTTTCCTCTAAATGCTGCAAAACAATATAATACCTTAACTAAAATACCTTAAAACGATAAGAAACACTGAAAACAGATAAAAAAACTACAACACTTAGTCTTAATTCTGATTATTTAGAGAAAACAGGTCTGTTGCACTGGTTGAGACTACATATTGTCCTGCGAAAAATCATGTTTCTGTAAGAAATGTCCCACTTTGGCCTTTTTAAAAGGTGGTAACCCTATTCCCTGTTCCCTTTATAATTTATTTTTTATTTCAGCCTCTCCAATTGAGGGCTTACCTTGATTGGGGGGGGGGGGGCACGGCCTCACTATCTCATCCAGTCTAACACTGCAGCAATTTGCGGAGCTCCTTAGCATCCCATCCATCTGGCTGTTGGTAAAATAATTAAAGTACCAATGGAGATGTACCAAAACGTGCTACAAAAATGGGTGAGCATACTTTCGCAGCATCTGCTCCCAAGCTCTGGAACTCCCTACCAATATCTGTAAGGCACTCCCAGTCACACCAAGTTTTGTAACCCCTAAGTGGTGCTATCCCAAGGGCTACTACCCCTGCCTGCATGGCTAGTTGCAGGTTAAGGGGCCTGGGTACTGAAACGGGTGCCTCCACCCAGAGGTCAGGGTTGTTAGTGGTCAAACTAACCTGGGCACAGCCCTCCGGGACACTGTAACCCCCCTCTTTCCCTTCTAGTGGCCTGAGCAATATACAATAATCACTTTCACAATTACCCTTATTCACCATGCAATTACCTGCACTGTTTGCACTTATCACCAGGGCTGGTTGCTCTAGCTCGACCCTGGAGACCCCCTGTAAAACAAGGTTATGCACAGCAAATAGAAACAGTACAGTACTTTTGGCACAAACTGGAACCACAGTCAGGCTAAATGCAAAAAGAGTTAGATCTGATTTATTCAGGGGACTTGAACAAGGGAGGGGTGTAATCAGGTTGATTTGCTTAAAGGCTATATCAAACAGTCATGCATGCACTTCAGAGTCCCTACACAGTCACACACACTGGGTACCGAGGTAGGAGGAAGGTGGGCTAGCCAGGATCGTTGCCCGGGGTAGGCTGGCATTGCAGCTGGTTGGAGCCATGTGATGGAAGAAAGCAACATGCACAACCCACACTATTTGCAATCCTGAGCCGGAGGGCTCAGTTCATGAATGAAAAGACAACAAGGCAATCAGATAGCAACATTTTAGATTTAGCTGTTGTCGCAAGGAACTACCTGATGTTTACTCACGATACTCAATACAGGACACAGGCAGGACGAAATAGAGACAACAGGTTGTTGAGCTGGAGTGCCAGGAGAAGCAGGGCCCACACAAATCACCGAGGTGCTGTTCCTGTTCAAGGCGTTGAACTTGGGGGCTGATCCCCAGGCAGGTCTCTCGTCGATGGCCTTCTCTGTGCAGCAGGTATTCTAGCTGGGTCAGTGTGGCAAGGCCCAGGCCGAAGGGAGATGAATAAGGATTCAGTCCGTTGGAGCTGGATGCAGCCTCCAGTGAGCAGAATATAGTTCAACACACAGTGAGTCATGACCCACTATCAGCACACAGCACATTTACATGTAAGAAATTCTACTGTACCAGGCAGATTGCTATCCGGTCGCAATTACAGGTCTCTGCACAAGCTAGGAGTTCAAAGGTGGCTGGAAATCCTGACAGGCTGACAGCATTTAGCAAATCTTCAGTCTTCTTCAGGTTAATGCCCTGTCATAGTTCTGTGGCTTATCTCACTCACAATTCGGATTCAGTCCGGATAAGCTTTATTTTACCTATCAGGGACAGCAGGTAAACAGGCAGGCCAAAACTCAGCCCTTTCACAGTTCTCCTACGCGAATTACACAGGGGCTGCTGCTTGAATCACTCAAGCTGTTACCACTTTCACTTCCCAATTCAGACGGGCTCTAGCTGCAAGCAGCCTGGGACTTTCCCCAGGATCCAAAAGGTTCGGTTGGCTGATCTGTCTGTCAGTCAGTTCAAGGGCTCCCCCTCTAGGTCTGTTTTGGCGCCAACATGCAAAAGAACAGGTTACTCACCTGTAACAGTAGTTCTAGGAATCGTATATGTTGTTCATCCACAGTTCTTGGCATGTCCCTTTCCTCTTTAAATCTTGCCGGAAGTCTTCAAGCTGGCTCCTCCCACCCACCCGGGTGGTAAATACCTCGGCTCCGCCCCATGATGCCAGATCTTAGCCTGCTGGAAGCAAGGTTGTGCACCCAAAACTGGGGAGGTCGGGTGGGTGCGTGTGGATGAACAACATATACCACTCCTAGAATTACTGTTACAGGTGAGTAACCTGTTCTTCAAGGAGCGTGGATATGTTGTTCTATCCACACTTCTTGGCAGACTCCAAGCAGTTCTCCAGGAGGAGGAGGGAGGCAAGGCGCACACCCCCTATTTAGGAAACAGAGATTGGAGAACTGAGGGCCCCAAACCAGCATCCTGGCGTGACTCAAGGTCGATGTTGCAGTGGATGATAAAGGTGTTTGCTGACTTCCAGGTAGCAGCCCCGCAGATTTCCTGGCTAGGGATGTCCCTGGAAGCAGCCACTGATGCAGCAGTATGGTGGGCAGAATGAGCTCTTATCCCTCTGTGAGGCTCCTTGCCCGCCAACTCATAGCACAGACCTATGCATGATGTAATCCATCTTGCTATGGTCCGTTGGCTGCAGGTCTGCCAGAAGTGGCTTCAGTGTAGGTGACACACAGCTGGTGAACCTCTCCATGAATTTCTGCCGTTTTCTCCTTGTAGTAGGAGAGAGCACATCTCAGGTCCAGAGTATGGAGCATGTACTCAGTGTCCGAGGTGTAATTAGGGTAGTATACCTGCAGAGTCAACACCTGGTTAAAGTGGAACTCTGACACCACCTTCGGAAGGAATTTCGGGTAGAGGCACATGACAACTTTGTCCCTGTGAAAGACCAGATAAGGGGAGTCCACCGAAAGCACCTGGAGCTTCTCTGACCTTCTGGCTGATGTGATAGCCACCAGGAAGGCCGTCTTCCATGACAAGTTTGACAGCTCGCACTTGTGCATTGGTTCGAATGGCTTGCCCATGAGTTTTGCCAATACCAGCAGTAAATCTCAAGGAGGTGGAGGTTCACGCACCAGAGGGGCATGTGATCCAGGCCTTTGAAGAAGCACCCGACCACTGTCTCCTAAGCCAAACCACTGTCTCCTGCGCCAATGTCGGCTGACCGGCCCACGCCCGGTAAGCATAAATGGCTGCCAGGTGTACCCTAAGGGCCGATGACCATAGACCCCCTTTGGACAGAGACCAAAGGTAGTCGAGAATGTTAGCCACAGGACAGGATAAGGGGTCCAGACTCTTACTCTGACACCAAATGGAAAACCTTTTTCATTTGAAGGCGTAACATTTCCTGGTCGATTCCTTTCTAGATACCTCCACTACAGTGAAGACATCTTCGGAAAGACCCAAAGCCTGGAACGCTAGCCTCTCAGGTACCAGGCTGTGATGTGCAGGGATTGAAGGTCTGGATGGAATACCTTCCTCTGGTTCAAAGATATCAAGTCTGGGCATTTACAAAGCCACTCCGGGCGCCTGCAGCTGAGGCTGAGGAGATCTGGGTACCAGAACTGGTGCGGCCAATCTGGGGCTACCAGAATCACCTTCACCTTGTCCCTCCTCACCTTGAGTAACACCTTGTGGATCAAGGGAATGAAGGGAAGGCATAGAGGAGGCCTGGGGTCCATGGCCTCAAGAAGGCATCCCCCTGCAGCGAGCCCTGCTGAGGGAGGCGGGCATGATACAGCCTCAGCTTGTTGTTTTCCCTTGAGGCAAGCAAGTCCACCATCAGTTTGCCTCAATGGGAGAACAGACTGTAAGCTACCTCTGGATGGAGAGACCTCTCGTGGGATGTCTGGCCTATGCGGCTAAGAGCATCTGCCAGCTGGTTCGAGGCTTCTGCCACATGGATGGCTAGGAGATCCGCCTCCAACCGGCATACAAGGGTCCAAATGTGGAGTGCCTCCTTGCACAGCAGACAGGAGTGTGTGCTGCCCTGTTTGTTGAGGTAGTACATGGTCGTGGTACTGACCCCGGAGCTGAGGAGCGAAAGCTGACAGTGCCAGTCTGACTATTCTGAGCTCCAACACGTTGATGTGGCATTGGGACTCCTTGGGGGTCCAGAACCTATGGGCCCTGTTGTCCCCCATGTGAGCTCCCCAGCCCATGAGAGAGAGAGAGAGAGAGAGGCATCGGTCGTGAGAATGACCGTCAGCTCGGGGCGGACAAACGGGATCCCTTCCTGCAACTGGTCTGGGGCAGTCCACCATTAGAGAGCATCCCACATCTTCTGGGTTACAGTGATCAGCTGGTAGAAATGACCAAATCGCTAAGTCCACTGGGTGGCCAGCTCCCATTGGAGGGGGCGCGCATGTGCCACTGGGCCCAATGGACCACTGAGGTGCACGCAGCCATGCAACCCAGAAGGCACAGAAAGTCCCGGGCAGGGTGCAAATGCCCAACCAGAAATGATTGGGCAAAGGAGGAGAGAAACTCCACCCTGTCCGCTGGGAGCCGGGCTCTGCCCCGATGAAGCCCATCACCTGAGAAGGCACGAGTTCCAACTTGGCCTCATTGATCAGGAGGCCGAGTTGGGAGCAGGTTTGGAGGGCCAGATCTCTGGACCTCTCCACGTCCTGATGGGTGGAATCTGCCAAGAGCCAATCGTCGAGATAAGGGTAGATTCTGACTCCTCGACACCGAAGATGGGCCACCACCACTGCAATGCATTTAGTGAAGACATGTTAGGGCCGATGACATGCCGAACGTCATGGCTCAGAACTTGAACAGGGTCCCCTTGACCCTGAAGCAGAAGAAATGCTGATGGGACGGACGGATTGGGATGTGAAAGAACGCATCCTGTAGATCCAGTGAACAGAACCACATGTTTCGCTCCAGGGATAGTATGATCTGGTTCAGAGTTACCATCTGAAAGGTGCGGGACCTGAGAAATTGATTCAGATCATGTAGATCTAGGATGGGGCACCAACCTCCTGTCCGCTTGGGCACCAGGAAGTACCTGGAAACAAAGCCTGGGTCTGTCGGAGAATCCGGCACTGGAGCTACTGCCTCCTTGTGGAGGAGCTGCGCCACGTCGTCTCGAAGAGCAGACTGGGTGCATGTGGAAATCCGTTCCTCCTGAGGGGCGCTGGCTACCATGGGAGGGTACTGCTCAAATTCTAGAGGCAGTCCCTGACCGACCACTTCGAGAACCCACCTGTTCAAAGTGATAGTGGACCAGGCGGAAAGGAAGTGGTAGAGCCGACCCCCCCATGGGAGGATCCAGAGCTGACGTGATGGGTACAGAGGTGGCCACCCCAACCCATCACTGAGCAGGCTTAGCAGAGGAAGAGGAGGCTCCACGACCTGCGCCTCAGCCTCCTTTACGGGGCTGCTAAGGACCCTGCTTGGGCCTAGGGTGCCAAGCTTGAGCCTGCTTCTGCTATTGATGCTGCTGATCTCCTTGACAGGAGGGCTGCCGGACCACAGGGTAAGAATGCCGAAATGGCTTCTTATTTCTCTTCTGCTGGTTCTTGCCTGAAGAACCCTTGGCAGAAGTAGCATCCAGGGTGGCACTGGATTGCTCTATACACTGAAGGTGACCAGCCACTCCTGGACCAACCAAGTCGGTACCCAGGAAGGGGATGTCAGCAAGCTTATGCTGAGTATCTGCCAGAAAGGAGGAAAGCCTCAGCCAAGCCCTGCGGCGAGAAGCCACTGCGGCTGCCAGTGAGCGGACACAAGAATCCCCAATATCCAGGGCCATCTGGAGCTACTGTTTAGCAACAGCATGGCCCTGGTCACGGACCTGCTTGACCGTGGTCTGCATGTCCGGTGGGAGATGAGGGAGGACCTTGTCTAATGACCCAAGAAGGGCATGAGAGAAATGTGCCATAATGACAGCTGATCTGGCCTGACGAAGGCCCAGAGAACAGGCCGGATAGACCTTTTGGGCAGTGTGATCCATATTTTTGGGCCTTGTTTGGAGGTGGGTCGGTGTCAGCCGAACTACCAGTACACCTGAACACAGAGGCAGTCACCAGACTCTCGGCTGAAGGGCACTCTGTGAACCCCGCAAGGGACCCCATGGGCACCATGTACTTGCGGGCCATGCGGGCAGATGGTGCTGGGCAAGAGGCAGGATGCTGCCAAAGTTCAAGGGCCGGACCAACAATGGCCTTGGCCACTGGAAAGGCCTCCATTGGGGTATCCCCTCTATTGAGAATGTCAGTGAGAGGGTATTCCGCTTTTTTTCTGGATGGGCTCCAGGGGCATTCCGGTGGAATCGGAGATGAGGTGGAGAATGTCCTGGAAGGGCCTTCCTCCATCCCTGCGCCAACTGACGACTCATCATCCCCGGGATGTGAGTGCAAACCAGTGACATCTGAGTCCGAAGAGTTATGATACAGCGGTCTACTGCCTAAGTCACGCTCGATGAGCCGAGGGCAGTCCGGGGTGACTAATCGACAGACGTTGGGAAAGCCCAGTGTCCTGTCGGTCCTCTTTTGAGAGCACCCCTCCCTCGGGCTGCAGTTCAACCCGAATTGGTGGAGAGACTGCAATAGTAGGCCTAACCAGGAGACAGCCTGACCCAGCGGGCAGAGGCACCGAAGGCTTCGGTTCCGGAGAGGTCAGCTTAGGCCGAGGAGGCGAGAGCCAAGTGATGGCTGGGGTAGGTGGCGGAGCCGGCTTCTTCATGGTCAAAATAAGCTGCTGCCATATAAGGTCTTCATAGCACCAATGGACTTTCCGCCCAGAGCCTCTCCTCATCTGAGGAGGATGAAGACCTGTGGCGTCGCCACTTTTTTGAGCGCTTATGGCTCTTCCTTGGTTGTTCAACCAAGGGGGTCCTGGACCAAGACCGAGACCGGAGAGGCCAACTTGGTCAATCGGGAGACACTGGGATTGGTGAGACCCGAGGGTCCGGATCCTTGATGGGAACACCAGCAGGCTGGGTCTCCTTATCAGGAAAGACCAGGACCGGAGTCCGTTTCGAAGAGTCGTCGGGCACAGCCAGCAACAAGGGGTTGATCGGGTCAAGAATAATTTCGATGTCAGCCACTTCCTCGGTACCTTGGCCAGACGGAAGGTCTGAAAAGCCAGCAGCTGAGGATGCGATCTTGACTGAGGTCGAGATCACGTGCTTTTGGGACTTGGACCTCTCCCGGTCCCAAGAGCGTCTCTGTCAAGACGAAGACAACGGGTCCTTCTCCCTCTTCCAAGTGTGGGAGGAGTGCGAACCCGAGGGTGCCTCACCCCAAGTGGGGAGAGACTGGCACAACTCCTTGAAGGAGCCCGTAAAAGTGGAGTCTAGGTTCAGTGGGACAAAGAACCTTTGACTGGCCAAAGCACGAGCGGCTTCCTCCTCGAATGCCTTCATCTGTTCCAGCTGATCGGTGGAGCCTGCAGCCGCGGAAACTGTCTACCTAGCCTCCTTCGAGTTCACCAGCGGGTTTCTTTTTTCCAGTCTCCCCAGCTTCAAGCGTGCCTTGTGGTCGTCCAGGACACTGGGATGGAAGGCCAAGCAAAAACCGCACGACGAGGTGTCATGTCTGACACCTAGGCAGTAAACGCACGTGAGGTGGGGATTGGTGCACGACATCTTCTGGCCACAGGGGCACCGGCGAAATTCTAGGGAAGATTTTTCCTCCATAGTCGATGCGATGAAAGCATGATCGCTAACTCGTACGAGTTTGATTTTTGGTACAACTGACAAATTGAAAGCCAGGGCCTACGAAATGTTGACAGCACGAGGGAACCTGTATCTTCCAGTGGAAAGGAAGATCTGGTGTCACTGGGCGGAGCCGAGGTATATACCATCCAGGTGGGTGGGAGGAGCCAGCTTGAAGACTTCCAGCAAGATTTTAAGGGGAAAGGGACATGCCAAGAAGTGTAGATAGAACAACATATCCATGTTCCTAGAAACTACAATTCCTACAGAATTTTGCTCCCACAAGACCCCTGGGGATAGGCTCCATTTTAGAGTCCCCAAAGGTACTGATTGGTGCTGACTGGCAGTCCAAAACCAAAATGGTGGTGCAATACATAAAGTCCATGCTGCAAAGAAGGCAGGTTAGACAAACTACAATATCATTGCTATTCTAATGGATAATTGGCAAATAAGTACAGCTTCTAACAGAGCTCCCTCTGCACCAATATCGATGGCAGAATGGAGCAATTATCTTGTAGCCCGGGCAGGACTCAAGCATAGAAACACTCAGCCTCCTCCCAGATTAATTATAACTGCAATCCAGGCAGCTCTTAAAGAGACAGTACACAGAGGTTATACAGGCTCTGGTAATCACGTTAAAACTGCTAAAATGCAGGACACCAGCCTGGCAGTGAGCATTTAAGCAAGCTCAAGGAAGACTTTTCAGGAACCCCCATTTGTAGGGGGTTACACCTTTAAGACGGCACTTTGTAATTTCCTCATGTGCACAGATAAATGCACATGTAACTAATCTAAAATATACATGTTTATCATGGCTTTACCTTTCTTTCACATATCATTTATGCACTTATTTATGATTGCCTTCTGAAATGCTTTGTTCAATACTCTGCACTGTTTTATGATACTCTGTTTTTTGTCTAACCACTATTGATGTTTTGTATTGCTGTATCACCTGTAATTGCTGTTTCTTTGTCTGTAACCCTCCCGGGTCGTGGCTGAAAACAGGCAATGCTTTTTGTCTGGCTCACTTACCTGGTAAACAAAAACGAACTAAATAAATAAACCAAAGCTGAACCCTATGGCTATCGGTCAGAGACAGAGGAGTGAACATTTGCAAGAGAGCGTATGATCATGAGGGGTTGGGGGTAGTTGTCATGCTGATGCTATGCAGAATTGGCTGCAGCATAACATCACCATGACAACTGCCCCACCCCTCCCTCATGAGTGCTCGTTCCCTTGCAAATGTTCACTCCTCTCCTTTGTGACTGATCTCTGGGTTTAACTTCAGTTTCGTCAGTACTTTAATTATTTTACCAATGACCAGATGAGTTGGATGCTAAGAAGCTCCACAAAGAACTGCAGTGTCACACTGGATGAGGGAGAGGGTCTTGTTCTTGTATACTGCAGTCTTCACTTTCTGCACCAGACAGCACTATGATAATGAATAGACTATTATTTGTGGTATTCGGGAAATACTATTTGTTACTCACACACCTGTACTGGTTACTGAATCTTTATGCACTACCTCACTTCCTCTTATTTTCCACCACCAGATGGCACTCTGCATTTGGTTTCCCAGACTGGAATCTTATCCTTACTGCCAGTGTCAAGTCTCCTCCCCAGCTTCATTGGGGGGCATCTTCTGTAAACTGAATTACAGGTTTGTACATTTCAGCACCAGACCCAGGAACCACTCCTTAAATCACTAGTCTCAGAGGTAGCAGCAGCTCTAACCATTCAGCTAAAAGGCAACCTTCCTTTAGCCAAGGCGTTAGACTGGTACTTCTTGTATGCTGATATCTTCACTTTTTCCACCAGATGGCACTCTACATCTGGTCACTGATTCTGTATACATTACAAGATACAAATAAAAGCGTTAAAGCTTTATTAGTGGGCTGGCCTGGTGGCACTGAGGGTTAAGGCATTAGATGCCTCATCTCACGCCACGCCGACAACCCAGGTTCAGAAACAAGCCCGGGAAGTTGGGGGTCGGCAGGGGCGGGTAAGGATGAAGTGTCTGTGAGACAGCTCTCCCTTCCTGGGGGTAGGGATTGTGTCGCTCTGAGCCCCTGGCGGCGGAGTAGGGAAGTATGCAACGGCCGAAGGCATGAGGGGCGGAGCTTGGTGGATGCTGGTCATCATTGCACGACCAAGCTCCACGGGGGGGGGACAAAGCCAGAAAAGCCTCCCACACCGTCGGTGAGATGACGGTGGCCCCAGTGGATTACGCCCACATCCCAGATGCGCTCAGGATCTCCCTCCAAGGGCTGCCCCGACAATGCAGGTAGGCACCTCACACTTAGGAGCCAGCCGCCGAGGGAGGGCGGAATCAGCCCCGGAAATGGTACCAGGGGTCAGGCCTGCCTGTGGTTGTTTGGGGAGGAGGGGATCAGGAGAGATGCAGGGGTTCAGGTTGGGAGTAGGGCAGACTCTGAGTGGGCACTCCTGAAGGATGCCCGGGGGTGTGGGTGAATAAAAACAAAGTTTAAAAAAAAAAAAGCTTTATTAGTGAATATGGAAAGAAAATACAAAGGAAGAGAAGTCAAAAAAGCAAGACTGTGCAGCAAGGATCTGGATCTGATATCCAGCTGTAAATGTATAGGAGAAACTGTTAAAACAGACTCTTCAGTTTTACAAGTTAAGGTGTGTGTTTTTCTATTCATTCTGTGCATTAATGAGATTTCCATAATAGGTCAACTGTAGTTGCTATTTATCATGTCTGGAACAGGAAACTTGCAACACCATATCTAGTTCTGATTAACGAGAACAGAAACACAGAATCACATAAATACAGAATTTGTTGGCGAATAAAGACCTCTTGGCCCACCCAGTTTGTTCATTTTTCCCTACCTACAGTATCACCACAGATCCCACTTGATCTCTGGTTCTTTCTCCGCCCCCCCCCCCCATTCCTTTCCACCTAATGCCTATCCCATGCTTTCTTGAACCCCACCACCTCAGGTGGCAGGCTGCTCTAGGAATCCACCACTCTTTCTGTGAAGAAGTACTTCTCTCCTGAATTTACCCCACTCCAGCTTCATAGCATGTCCCCTTGTTCTTGAGCACCATTTTGTCTGAAAAATACTTCCCTCCTGTACCTTATTTATCCCTGTGAGATATTTCAAGGTCTCTATCATATCCTTCCTCTCTTCCAGGGTATACACATTTAAATCCTTTAGTCTCTCCTCATAGTGTTTTGATGCAGACCCCTCACCATTTTAGTTCCCCTCCATTGGACTGCTTCCACTCTATGTCCTTTCAGAGATATGCCCTCCAGAACTGGACACATTATTCTAGGTGAGGTCTTATCAGTGATCTATACAGAGGCAACATCACCTCCCTCTTGCTGGTGATGCCTCTTCCTATGCACCCAACATCCCAACAGCCCTGTCCACTGCCTGTCCACCTTTATGTCATCAGAGATGATCACCCCAGGTCTTTCTCCTGCTTGGTGACTGTCAATAACGCGCTCTCCATTTTGTACTCTGCCCTTGGGTTTCTGTGCCCAAAGTGCATTATTTTGCACTTTTTCACACTGAACCCAACTGCCATACTCTTCACCACTCCTTGAATTTTCTCATGTCTCTGCTCATCCTTTCCAACCCCACCCCCTCTCGGAGTGTCCACCCTCCTGTACATTTTGGTGTCATCCACAAAGAGGCAGACATTCCCCTGCAGCTCCTCTGCAATGTCACTTATAAAGACATTAAAGAGGACCGGTCCCAGCACTGATCCCTGAGGCACCCTGCTGGTCACCCTTATCTCCTCCGAGTGAACTCCTAGAATGAGCAGCGTATGCAGAAAACTCACTGACTGTAGTCACTCCAAAACTTCAAACCTGGAGAAAAACTAGAATAATGCCACTTCCAAAACATAAACAAAATATAAAGTTTCAAAGCTTATATCTGTCTTAATATTCTATGAGGCTCAATGGTTATTCCTTGTGACGCAAACCTGCTTGTGTGTTAGTAACCACAAAAATTTTACTTGCCTTTGCTTGTTCTGTGGTTTACCCATCACGTCTGTAAGACTGCCTTCTATAACCACAATTACATCCAAAAGGCAGCTGAAGACCTAAAACGCCCATTCTAATACATTAGTAGTCTAACTGCATGTTTTACATGACGTTCTCAAATGTTGTAATGTGAGTAATGGCAGGCATCTTGGACCTGATGCACAGTTGTAAGGGATGGTAGCAGAATTTGTGCACCAATGATTTTGTGACAGTGCCTTGTTTGTGACCCATCCCCCTACTCCATGAAGTCACAAATAACACTGTATCTGGTGGGAGAACCGGTGGTGGTTACCATGCAAACAGTCACTTTCTTCAAAGCATGGCTACCTTACAATATGCAGTAGGGTTGCTTGGATACTTTAAAATTCGATCTGAGTTAAGGTAGTCAGATATCAGGATAATTATTAGAATAATCTGCATCCGAATCCAACACCCAATCCTAGCCTCAGATGTCATTAGATGTCAGATTTGGATATCCTAATGTCCGACTATCCTAGTACCCTAAATGACATTCCCCCCCATCCTGCAATAACTAGCCCTTGGCCTCCCCCAAACCACCTTGTAACCCACAACCATCCTCTAGCCCACCGTTGCTTTAATTAGTGTACACTCATTGTCCATAATAAAAAATATTTATATTTTACTGGCACCCCAAATCAAGCTGCCCGCAACCCTGGTACAACTCACTGTCACCCATCCCACCAATTGAAGAAAGAACCCCCACCCAACACACCTAACAGCCCTCCATGGCACCCAAAAACTCATAATATCTGTTGGGTCAGGGCATGGTGCTGCTGCTTGCCATCAAATCAATAACAGCCACGTTCCACAGCGGAGCAGCTTGCCCTGCACTCATCTTCATTCTGGTAAGTATAATGAGACAATGTCTTCCGGCAATAGTAACACTTGATTGGATGATTGTTGGCCAAGGATCACAGGGGGCCACAAGACCACCAGAGGCCATCAAGACAGCCACCAAACACTGAGGTAAAGGCTAAAACAGAAAGACTCACACTATCAATCACACTAGCCAACTCAAGCGAGTTATAATATTTTTTGTACTGAGGGGTGTCTCTCCTATTCTCTCATGCAGTTTGGGGGTGACAGATTCACTCAGCTTCGCAGTCCTCTCCCAAACAGCATGACAGAACATTCTCATTTAATATCAGACACCCCTCAGAACACATATAAACATATAGAAGAAGGAACAGAACTCCAATTACTCCAAGTCACTGCCAGCAGAAGGGGTACTGTTCCTTTACTGAGGCCTATTTTTGGCTTTCCATGAAACATTTTACAAATGAAAATAAAGTATACCCCCTCAGCAGGAGGACAGCATATAGCAGTTTGATTTCCCCATGTGAGTTAACAGTTCATTGTTTTCTTTTTCAGACTATTAGTGTTGAAATGTCCACTAGCAGAACTGATCAAAATCATCCAGTGAGAATTCCAACTGGAGAGCCAGATGTAATCAGTTCTTCTCTCTCTGTCAAAGGCAGGGCTTAGCTTGTTATTAATTCTTAGGCAGCACATTTCTCATAGCAATTGAAAGAATGCAATGGGGTTCATTTTACTCAGCTTTGCGGAACAAAGGGGAATAAAATTCCCTTAAGTCATAAGTCAATTTGTTAAAATATCCCGCCAACTCATTGAGTGTGGTCTGATGGCTGGAAGAAAGAACTCTGAGACAGGGCATTTTGGCGTGAATCCTTAAGCCGCAAGCACAGTTTTTGACCTTGGGGAAATCACGGTTATAAAAATGGGCTGGGAAAATCCTGTATTGTAATTGGAGGAACCTGATCACATGACTGTGATAAATCCTACAACAGCCCATGGTCTTGTATTCGTCTTGCATTCTGTTTGTTTTTTTTATAACTTGTTTAAAAACAATGCTGAATGTAGTACATTGTATTTTCACTTTAAAACTGAGCAGGTGGAGGCCAAGTCAACAGCTTAGCGGAGAGGACATATTTCTCTCGAGTGCCACACTGCTAGAGAAACTAATCATCCTAAATATCTTTTTTTTTTTTAAATGTCTTTTTATGCCCTTTTCACACCAGCTCCTCCTACCCTCAGGCTCCACAGGCAGTCCTCTGAGCTCCCCTCGGTTGTAGTCACTCACCTCCACAGAGTTCTGGCTATGCCCCCCAGGAAAAGTCTGGGTGGGGTCAGTCCCCTGACATTCTTTGTTTCATTAGGCAAGGGCTGCAATCCGGTGGGTGATGGAGGCTCGGGGAGCTCCCACGGGCTGTCATCATGGAGGTGCCAGGGCCATTTTCCTTCATTTCTTCCCCCAAGGACGTCGCCTAAGCAGACGTCAATGCGAGCCCCACACGCCCACGTGGCATGTCCACTCGCCAACGTCAGTGACATCCTGCCCCACCATACGCCTGCCTGCCGCACTACCACCCAGGCAACAGTATTGTGGTGGAGGATGAAACCCTCCCTCCCTTCCCAGAGGACGCAAGCATTTCGCTGGGACGTTCAACCCCCCCCCAAGCCACCGGTGTCATGAGCGGTAGCACTACCACTGCACCGATGGACTGGCCTCTAAATGTCTGTTTTAAATTAAACTCAGGAACAAATTGAGTGATTCAGTTTATTAGTTCCAGGAGCATCTTCAACTCGATTTTGGAGACGTGGGTTATCCCAGAAATGCGAACAAACAGGATAGACAGGGAGCATGGCCCTCAAAATCCCTAATGACATTGCGGCCTGCTGACAGAGCACCGAACCAGTCTGTAACCCTTGAGACACTGCAGAGATCCATAAATTTCCTCACTCAGACAGTAGAACACTTGAACAGGAAGGTTTTTTTTTAAATTGTGTTTATGCCCCTTGTACTCCACTGCCTAAAGTCCCTCCGGAATCCCCAAAGTGCTATGGTGCCACTGGAACCTGCTCACACCAGCTGCCTACCTCCATGCTGTCTCAGTTGTGCCCTGCCCCCCAGGAGGGGTGTACCCCCTCGGATTTTGTCTCTGTCAGGAGATAGTCGATGTAGGCTAGGATCAGTCATCTTCAGTCTACCAGAGTCTGTCGTCCTTCGAGCAGTGGCTCAGGCTTTTTCTTCTGTGACGCTCCTGCCCCTCAGATGCAGGCACACTAGGGAGACCCTAGGTGTATATGCATGCAAGGTGTGCTGCCATGTTACTCCCAGCCTGTGTCTGTCCCATCCATGATGCCCTTGACTGCACTGCAACCTGTGGTCGTCCAGGTGGCAGTATCACAACAAGGACATCAACCCACCCTCCCTGGAGGAGAAGAGCGTCCTCTAGAGTCCTCCTCCCCCCAGCCGGCCCCTGACAACTCAGGCTTGTCCCCAGACTTGGGTTGCTGACATCATAAGCAGTAGAACTACCACTGTGCCTATGAGCCAGCTACTTGGACAAGAAGTTCAACCAGCAGAATGAAAGGTTAGTGCTGGTCAAGAACAGAATGGACTCAATGGCTGGCACAGTTGACAAATCTGGCAAGGTCACGGGGACACATTGGCAGCGACTGCGACCCTGATCAAAGAACAAAGTACTGTCAAAAACAGATTGTAACTGTTGGAAAACCAAGTCTGGGCAGCCAATGTAAGACTCTTAAATATACCACAGGATCAGAAGATGGGGACTTAACTACCTTTCTTGAACACTGGCTTCCAGAGGCGGCTGGGCTGGGGCACGCGGCCTCAATTAAACAAGCATACTGAATTTCACTGTGTAGGGTGACAGAGGTCAGAGAGGGTCCCTGCACCATCTTTTCACTTTGGCCTCCTTGGGAGACAGGATGTGCTTCTTCGTGAGGCCAAAGAACAAGCCCCAATCATGTTGAGAGATCAAAATATTCTCTTCATCCCTGACTATCCCTACGCCACTTGAATGCAGAGAAAGGCATTTGAAGGTGTGGCACAACAGCTCCAAAAGGCTGGGGTAGTTTACCAGATTGCAGGAGCAACAGGGACTTTGCCACCAAACTGCCCAAAATAGACAATAATGTTCCAGACAGAGTAGAGGAATCGGTTGATAAAAGTGGAGCTTTCTAAGCTAAACTGATTTTTTTATTAACTTTCTGATTCTCTCTCTGACGCTAGTGATATTACATTTCATTCAGACTTTTCATTGTGGATCTTTGGACTCATGCTATCATTACACTGGTGTGTTTAATTCTCTGCCTTTGTATGGGGGATGGGGTTTTACTTACTCAAAGGTCTGTGATAGGATTATGCCACTAAGAATGTGTATCTCTTAATCTACATGTCTGTTTAACTGCTACAGTGTTCCAGGTACCCTGACTTTGCTTTTAACAGGGACAGTGAAAGACAGGGTCGGCTTAAACAGGTGACTTCCACTTAGCTGCCACCATGCCATTAGGCCAAATATCAGTAATTCATTTATTTTTTCACCCTGTTTCCCATTATATGGAAGCTGGCGCTTCGGTACAGCAGTAGTGCTACTGCTCATGAAGCCAAGAACCAGGTATAGAAACTAGCCTGGGTCATCGGGGTTTGGCCAGGTGAAGGAGGATGGGGGGGGTCCCAGTGGACGCTTGCCTACTCCAGGGTGGGAGAATACCCATTCCTGCCATGTTAGTGCCACCTGGGGGCCCCTAGTTGGAGCAGCACTGCAGGATGGCAGGGGGCAAAAGACTGGCTGATGGGCCACACACACCCACTACATGCATATGACAGACGTTCACACTGCCATCTCTAGGGAGGGAGAAAATCCTGGAGGAGAAAAGACTGGCTGAGGCAGAATAATGTCCTCACCTCGCAGACCCCGCACCATTCAATGGACTCATGACTTCTCTGCGCTGGATCCTGTTCCAGATGGCATTCACCACTGTTCCTGGTGGCTCTGCTGGAGGGGGGAGAAGCCCTGGAGGCCAATGGAGAGTCAAGGCAAGTCCCAGAGTCAACAGGTGATGGGGCTGGTGGTTGAGACAGAGTCAGAAGGTGGGCCCTTGCTGGAGTGGGAAGAAAAAAAGTAATTTAAAAAATACATGCATGTCTTTTGGGAGGAAAGAAAACCATATGATCTGTCGAACTCCTCCCTTCCACCAGCTCAATGGGTGTACCCTGTCACCCCTTTTCTTCAAAGTACTGGTCGCTTCTGAGCTCCACATGGAGTTCTGATTTGCTTAGCAGTGAATTACTCCACAGCAACACAACTGACATATGCAGAAATCATACCACTAGCAGCTACTTCAAAGACTATGCTAACATCTGCAAGAATATTCAGTGAGTCATTTCAGGTTGAAGGGAAGCTTAACCTAAAAAATTCCAGCCCCCCGTGTTCCTCTCTATGACGTCTGTCTCTATTTATTGTCCTCGACTGCATCTGATCGAAGAAGGCAACTGACTGACAGTGTGCCTATCACCTTTGCTCCTGTACTTATTTTCCCTGCCAGGAGAATGCAGACGCTAAGAAATGAGCTAGCTTCCTTTCAAGGTCACAAATGCACATAACTATAGTCAGTAAAAAATACATTTCTCCAACAAAAAAAATGCAAGTTGGCCAACCCTACAATTTAAAATCATGGGAAAATCAGATATTTAACAGGTTAAAATAACTGGCATATATGATATTAACAGTAGAACCCACCTGCAGTACTGCATGCAGTTCTGGGCTCAATACTAAAGGTACGCTGAGGCAATCAGGAGGCTAAATTATAGGACCAAGAAAACGATCAAGAATATGGGAGAAAAGCTCTGAGGATAGGCTGGTAACCTTTAACATGTTCACCCTGGAAAAAAGGAGGCCAAGATGGGACATGGATCTCAGTCTTGTGCATACCCAAGGGTATCAATAAACATGAAACACAGATGTCAAATCTGTGTCCTCCAGCAGGATGTGAGGAAATGAATCTTTGAGGTGGCAAGTTCACGGGTAACACTGGGAGACACTTTTTCACAGAGGGTAAGTAACCTGCAGAATAGCCTACCAGTGAAGACAGTGGATATGAAGACGGTACAGGCTTTCAAGGCACGCTTGGACAAATTTCTGCTTACCAAGGGAATCACAGGGTACCCGGGTAGTAGGGTTGTTAGGAAATCCCCACATACTGTTACGTGTTTGCACAGTGTTCGCATTCATTCCTACTTATGAAGAGAGTTTCTTCTGACCTAAATAACAATTTAATAATTTTGAGTGTCTTTCTCTCCATGTATCTACAGTATACTGTATATATTTGTATATAGACTGGATGGACTAATGGTCTTTTTCTGCTGCCACTGTCTATGTGTGTGTGCGTGTGTGTGTATGCAGGTGTGTTGGATTGTCTGGATGCATCATGTACTTGGTCCTCAGTGGGGCTGTCCACCTTGATGTGGTACAGAGGCTAAACCAATCGCCGAGATTGTTACCAAGTGCTAGACATTTTCTACCTATATAGGTACACATACCCACTAGGATCCAGTGACCATAGCTCTACATGGTTTAACCTGGCCTTTGGGACAAGTAAGCCCTGTGGATTTCAAAAGGGCGGATTTCAACCGGATCAGGGAGCTGGTCTAGGACAAGTTAGTCAGTGTGAACAGCATCAGGAATGTTGAGGAAATATGGAGGGTAATCAAGGGACCATTCTCGAGGCAACAAAGTCTTGTACGAGAACAGTAACCAAAAGAAACAGGTCCATGAGACTAATATGGGTCCCTGGAAAAGTCAGGGAAGCAGTGAGAGTACAAAGAAAGCCTTCACCAGGTACGAGGAAAAAGGTAAGGAAGAATGGGGAGAGTATCAAATGAGAACGAGGGAAACCAAGAGCGAGATCAGAGAAGCAAAGGCAGACTTAGAGCTGTGAAGGACTCAAGGGAGGGGAAAAACAGTTCTTTAAATATATTAGGGTTAAAAAGAAAGAAGGGAGAAGGAATTGGTAGGCTAACGGAGGTAGGTAGGGTAATTGAGGAGAATGGGCAGAAAGCAGTCCTTCTTAATGATTACTTCTGCTCTGTATCCACCAGGGAAGACAGAGGGCCTCTGCCAGACAATGGCATTTAGGCAGCTGTAAGGGGATCCTTGAGATGAGGTAGCAAGTATTTACCTGTGAAAGGGTTCAGAAAGGGCGAGCAGCTCTAAAGACAGATAAGGCCATGGGGCTAGATGAGATGCATTTGAGGGTACTCAAGGAATTGGTAATGGAACTAATTGAACCCCTGGTAGGGCTGTTCAGCAGCTCAGTTGAGACAGGGGTAGTTCCAAAAGACTGGAGGGTAGCAAACATAATACCATTCCTTAACATGTGGGGAACAAGGAGCAACCAGGTAACTACAGACCTGACAGGCTTACCTTTATTGTGGGTAAACTGATGCAGATACTAGTCAAAGAGGACTTCATAGACTACCTGGGGAGCAATGGATTCCAGGATAGTAAATAGCACAGATTCATGGCAGGGAGATCTTGTCAGACCAACCTGATGGCATTCTTTGACTGGATAATGAGGGTGGTGGATAAAGGCCAAGCTGTGAAATTACTATACTTTGACTGCAGCAAGGCCCTTGACTTGGTGCCTCACAGAAGTTTACTGAAGAAGCTAGAGGATATGGGTACAGCAAATAACATAGATGGGTGAGAAACTGGTTGTAAGGAGGAGAGCAAGGGAGTATCAGAGTCAAAACAGAAGAGAGGGAGGTCACCAGTGGGGTGCCACAAGGATCAGTCCTGGGTCCAGTCCTTTTCAATATGTTCATCAGCGACATGGGAGAAGGAATCCAGGGCAAGATGTGTCTCTTTGTAGATGGCACTAAGGTCTGTAGCAGGGTAGACAGCGAGGAGAGGGTTAGGAAAATGCAAAGAAACTTGAAAAGACTAGAAAGGTGGTCAAAGGTTTGGCAGTTGAAATTCAATGCCAAAAAGATCAAGGTGATTCACATAGGGAACAAGAACCCTAGGACAGAGTACTGGATGGGGGGAGGGGGTTAAGTTGGGCATGATCTTTGAGAAAAGAGACCTTGGGGTCATAATCAGTGACTCCCTAAAACAATCAAGCCAGTGAAACAAGGTCTACAGTAAAGACAAACAGGATGCTGGGGTGTATAGGAAGGGGTACTGTCAGCAGAAGGAAGGAGGTATTACTACTTCTCTATGGATCACTGGTGAGGCCCCACCTGGATTACTGTGCACAGTTCTGGAGTCATCACTCCTTAGGAAAGATAAGGACAGGCTGGGGATAGTATAATGTTGGGAGACCAAAATGGTTCAGGGCCAGCAGGGCAGATCTTGCAAAGATCAGGTCAAGGCACTGAATATGTACCCGATGGAGGCCAGACGAGAGAGGGGAGGTATGACAAAGACCTTCAAAGTTCCTGAAAGGAATGAACAAGGTAAATTGTGAGGAACTATTTAGCATAAGTAGTGGATCAAGAACACTGGGGTATGGGTAGAAACTGACAAGGGGAGGTTCAAAGAGAAGCTGAGAAAGTTTTATTTAAAGAAAGGGTGGTGAAGCCATGGAACGATCTGCCAACTGATGCGATGGGCACCAAAACTATCAACAGTTTTAAACATGGTTGGGACAGAGTGAAGGGCTTGGTACTTCCTCAGGGTACTAGTGGTATTAGAGTGTGGATCAAGGGGGAGGATAGTGTGGGTTAGAACACTGTATGAACAAAAGGTCCTGGGTTTGTTACAGTTTAATGGGCAGACTGGATGGACCAATGTTCTTTTTTCACTGTCACTGTCTATGTTACTATGGGGGGGGGGGTTAAGAGGAATGTGAGGAAGTACTACTTCACTGAAAGAGTTGTAGATGCCTAGATCAGACTGCCAGTGAAAGTGGTGGAGGAAAAAACAGTAGGGGGCGTCAAACATGCATGGAATGGACATAGGGAAATATTAGTACATAGGTAGGGAGGAGGGAGGGTTACCAGAGACCAGGGTAGGGTCTGTGGAGACAGACTACACAGAGCCCATCTGGGCAGACTGGGTGGGCCAAGTAGTCTCTTTTTGCCAACAAATCCTATGTTTCTGAGTTTCTACGCTTCTTTATCACAGGTACTCATGCACACTGTAAGACATATGCACACTTCTGGCTGCAGAAGTACAGGTCCCTGAGGTGCCTACGCTTCTGCACCCACTGGTATCAGACATACACACTGACCTCTGGTGGCAGAAGCACAGATCACACAAAATCTATGATACCCAAACTGCAACACTGCCTCTGTTTGCAGAAGCACAGGCTTCTCAGGGGCCTGTGCTTCTGCGGTCACAGGTATAAGACATATACAAGGACTTCTGTCAGCTCCTGTGGGGTCAGCATTTCTGCAGCTGCAGACAGAAATTTGATACCCAAATTGAAACACTACCTTTTTTCAAATTTTATTCATGACTTTAGCATTAAGAAAAATACAAAACTAATAAATCAAGGTAAGCCATAAAGTCCTACATAAGGATCTGCTAGACAGTTAATATGCATAGTTGTTTGTTATACCCTGCCCACGTTAGGTCCTGAAAAGGCAACCTGGATAAAGTTCAGATAAATTAATTGTTAAGTTCCTGTCTCAGTGAGTGAGTGGAACAACAAAGGAGTGGAACAGGTAACTGGCATCTTAGGTGTAGGCAGGCATCGACAGAAGGAAGCAGGAAAGCAAGTGACCCTACCAGTCAACTAAGGTAAGGCTCCTATTCACTCCTGTTATAACACTCATTGCAAGGAAGGGTACAGGGTTAAAGGTAGGCCAAAACTGGGAATAGGTGAAACACCCTATCTAGGTTAGGAGTATAAAGAGTTTTTAAGGAGGACATAGGGAAACATTAATAGCAGCCTATCATGGTTCAGGTGATAGTGAGAGTGTTGCTGCTTCAGTAGGAAAAAAGCAGAGAATAGTAAGGGGGTAAAAGAAGGAGGAAAACACTTCATTCAAGTGGGAACAACTGGGTAGGGTAGAAAGGAAAACCCTATCTAGGCTAAGGGTACTAAGGAGCAAAGTAAGCAACAAAAAGGGGGGGGCACTAGAAACACCCTATCAGGGGTAAGGGTACAAAAGTACTTCCAGGTGACACAGGGAGAGCAAGAATTGGGAAATACAGAAAATGATGGCAGATAAGGACCGCTAGGCCCACCCAGTCTGCCCATTTGCTCTATCTACTGCAAAAACCACAGACCCCACCTGATCTCTGGCTTTGTTCTCTTTCCTAGTGCTAGGGTTCCCCTATGCTTATCCCATGCATTTTTGAATTTCCCTATCGAATTTGCCCCCACCACCTCTGCTGGGAGGCTGTTCCATGCATCCACCACCTTTTCCGTGAAGAAATACTTCCTCACGTTACTCCATAGTCTACCTCCTTCCAGCCTCATGTCATGATCCCTTGTACTAGAACATCTCTTTTTCTGTAAAATGCTACCCTCCTGTACCTTATTTATGCCCATGATATATTTAAAGGTCTCTATCATATCCCCCCCGCCAGGGTATACATATTGAGGTCCTCCAGTCTTTCCTCATATGACTTTTGGTGCAGGCCCTGCAGCATTTTTATTGCCCTTCTCTGAACTGCCTCTACCCTGTCTAATTCCTTATGGAGATGCAACCTCCAGAACTGGACATAGTACTCCAGATGAGGGTTCACTAATGATTTGTATTGAGGCATCACCACCTCCTTTCTTCTGCTGGTGATACCTCTCCCTATGCAACCCAGTACCCCACTGAGTCTCCCCACAGCCTTGTCGCATTGTTTGGCCACCTTTAGGTCATCTGATATGATTACCCACAGATCTCTTTCCTGTTTGGTGGCTGTCAGCATTTCTACCCCATCATATAAGCCCACCCCTCCTGAGTTCCTGTGCCCCATGTGCATGAATTTGCACTTCTTTGCATTGAATCTTAGCTGCCACACTCTTGACCATTCCTCTTTACCTAGGTCCCTCCTAATTTTTTCCACCCCTTCCCGAGTGTCTACTCTGTTGCAGATCCTAGTGTTATCTGCAAAGAGGCATACCTTTCCTTCCAGCCCTTCTGCCATGTCCCTTGTGAAGACGCTGAATAGGACTGGCCCAGAACTGATCCTGTTGCATCCTGCTTGTCACCCTTCTTTCTTTAGATTGTGCTCCATTTACCACCACCCTCTGTGTTCTATCCCTCAACTAATTCCTAACCCAGTTTACCACCTTGGGACCCATTCCGAGGCTGTCTAGCTTGTTTACAAGCCTCTTATGTGGAACAGTGTTGAAGGCCTTGCTGAAATCCAGGAAGGACACATTCAACCCCCCCCCCCCCCGATCCACTTCCCTGGTCACCCAGTCAAAGAAATCTATCAGATTTGTTTGATGTGACCTTTCCGCTGTGAATCCATGCTGCGTTGGATCCTGTGCTCTGCTAGATTCAAGATGTTCCACAATCCTATCTTTTAGCAGTGATTCCATTATTTTCCCCACCACTGTGGTCAGGCTGACCAGTCTATAGTTTCCAGCCTCCTCCCTGCTCCCACTTTCGCGTAGATGGACTACATCTGCTCTCCTTCAGTCCTCTGGAACCATTCCCATTGTCAGCAATTCATTGAACAAGGCTGCCAGCACCTCCCTAAGCTCCTTCAATAGTCTAGGATTTATCCAGTCTGGTCCCATTGCCTTGTCCACTTTCAGTTTTGCAAGTTCCTTTAGAACTCTCTCCTCTGTAAATGGACTGGTTTCCACCTCCCTCCCCTTAATGCTCCTGCCACTTAATTATGGTCCCTCACCTTCCACTTCTTCTGTGAATACTGAACAAAAATATTTGTTCAGAATTGTTGCTTTTTCCAACTCCCCTTCCACACACTCCCCTTCTTACTCCTTAAGCCATACAATGCCACCCCTTGTCTTTCTTCTTTCACTAACGTACCTATAAAAAGTCTTGTCCCCTTTCTTTACTGCCTGGGCTATTTTTTCCTCTGTTTGCACCTTTGCGCTCCTGCCTGCCTTCCCTGCCTCTCTCTGCTTATCCAGATACACTACCCTGTCCTTCTCCTTCTCCTTCTCTGTTTCCTTGTACTTCCTCAATGCCAACTTTTTCGCTCTTACCCTCCCAGCCACTTCCTTTTTGAACCACAGTGGTTTTCTTTTTCTCTGACCTTTGTTTATTTGCCTAATGCAAAGGTTTGTTGCCTTCACTACGGCTTTATTTGGATGGGCCCCCTTTTCCTCAACTTCCCTCTGATCCTCCCTTACTGCTAGGGCTTTCCTGAGACATACCCTCAACTTTGTAAAGTCTGCCCTCTTGCAGTCCAGGCCTCTTGTTTTCGTGTGGCTTGACTCTGACACTATACTCATATTGAACCACACCGTGCGATGATCACTGGACCCCAGGTGTCCATCCACCATGACATCTGCAGTTCTGTCCCTGTTGGTGAGTACCAGGTCCAAAATCACATCCTACCAGGTGGACTCCAGCACTAGCTGCCTGAGGCATGCCCCTTGCAGGGAGTTCAGTACGTTCCTGTTCCTGGCTGAGGCTGCAGCTGGGATGTTCCAGTCAACATCTGGCAAGTTGAAGTCACCAACCAACAGCACTTCCCCCTTAGTCGCCCTCTTGTGGATGGCTTCCACTAGAACCTTGTCTAACTCTTCCCCTTGTGTTGGAGGTCTGTAGATCACGCCCATATGAACAGTGGTGCCACTGCCCATCTCTAGGATGGCCAACAGGGCCTCTGTCCCCCCCCCCCCGCAATTCCTCTAGCTTAGTTACTTTTATACCCTCCCTGATATAAAGAACTACTCCTCCTTCCTTTCTACCCTGTCTTTTCTGAATAGAGTATAACCTGGTATAGCTACGTCCCAGTCATGGTTCCCATTACACCATGTCTTGGTAACAGTGACAATGTCCGGGTCAGCCTTTGCCATCAAGGCCACCAGGTCCAGGATTTTATTTACCAGGCTGCGAGCATTCACACACATGACCTTCCCTATTTTGCTGTTTCCCCTCCTGTCATCCCCCCCCTTTTATCCTCATGCCTTTCTTAATTACCCCGCCTTTAATTCCCTTTCTCATTTTCTCTGCCATTCTGATTTTTCCTAGTTCAGTTACCATTGGCGATTTCCCAACCTTTGGGTCCTCCCTACTGACTACATTAACTTGTGGGGGTTGGTAGTTTGATTCTCCCTGCTTCCTTCCACTACCCCCCTTGGCTAGTTTAAATGCTTGCCAATGAAACATTTAAACTACTCACTAAGGACAATGGTCCCCTCCCTGGATGGATGCAGGTCGTCACACTTGTACAAGCCCACATCCTTCCTGGTGGATCCCCAGTCCCCAGTGAAGCCAAAATCGTTTTCTCTGCACCATTTCCTCAACCTTGTGTTGAAGTCCCTGGTGCGGAGATTCCTAGCCTCCCCCTTGCCATGGACAGGCAACACTTCCGAGAAGGTCACGGAGCTTGCTACCTATCTTAGGCCCCTCAACTCCCTGAACTCCTCCTGTACTCTTCCTATCCCTGCCTCATCCCTAGCCAGGTCATTTGTCCCCAGATGGACAATGACATCCAGCTCCCCCCCTCCTTACTGCTGCACTAGCGATCCTCTGGATCCATTCTCCATCCCTCCGAGCTGTGTCTCCCAGCAGGCATTTAACCTCCCTCTCCACCCTGCTTCCTATCCCCAACTCCCCCACCAAGAGTTAATTCCTCCTACTCTGGGGTCCTCTGCTATCCCTCTTGAGGTCTCCTCCCTGGAGGACCTCCACATCCATCCCAGCCACTTCTTCGGGCACCTCTGTGGGACTGTCATGCCCTGCCAGTGTGGCATAGGAGATCTGTAGTGGTATGGGATTTGGGACATGCCTATGCTCCCCCAACCTAACCGTCCCCAAGCCCACCATTGTCCATCCACTCCCCCCTTCCTCTGAGTAAGTGCAGGTGGACTTTGTGGTCCCTGAGTGGGAGAGTTGGTCCTCCTAACCCATTCCAACTCAGCCTTCAGGTGTCAGGTGGCTCAGTTGGTAGCACATCCGCCTCTGGACCAGAAGGTCGTGGGTTCTCGTCCCACACCAGGATTGGACTTGCACCTAAAGATGGCTGGCATCCGAGTGCAGTACTGGGGGGTGCTGTACTGCTGGGGTGTGCCGTTCTTCGGATGAGATGTCAAACTGATGTCCCTTCTGCCCATCCTGGTGTTGTCCTGGGTTGGTGTCCAGGTGGAAGTAAAAGAACCCAGGGCACTCTTCGCAAAGAATAGGGAACATTCCTGGTGTCCTGGCCAACATTTACCTTCCCATAAACTGGTTCATGCAATTATCCAGGCTGTGTGTGGGTGATGATGTGCGACACGGCCGCCACCACACACTCAGTCACTTCACTACCAGTCTAGCATTGCTTGTAAAACGCTTTGGGATACTGTGTATGGAAAGCACTATATAAATGCTAATTCTTCTTCTTCTTCAGTCTGGCAAACGCCTCCCTCAGCCCAGAGAGGTGCCTGCAGATGGGGCAGCACCGCAGTCTCCAGAAAGTCTCCCTGAAGACTACTGCACCACTCCCATGATTACTACTCCTTATTACTGGACCTTACCCCCACCTTTTAAACAAACTTTTTTCTCTCTCTCCCCTTTTTCCAACCTGATGCTATTACCCAGATACAATGTTTACTTGTCCACTCCATTACCACTCCCTGTTAGAATAATCAAACCCCTGTCTACAGGCTAGCAAATCTCAGAAGCACTATTTGCCCACACTCCCTTTAGAGCTACCTATTTCTCTCGCTCTCTCTCATGCACTATTTAAAGCCCCAATCACAGGCTATCACTCCTAATTGAACTTTAACCCCAATCATCCTAGTTACACTTTTTACTTCTGCTCCTTTAAGAGCTAGCTACGTACTTCCCTTCAGCCTGGGCTTCCACTGCTATTTCCCCACCCTTGCTCACAGCATACAGAGCTACTGAGTAGGCTGGGGCGGCGGGGGGCATAAAATCCCAAGGTGTTCTTGTGTGCTTGGAACTGGTGTGTGTTGCCACTAGCTAGAACAATGAAAGAAGGAAGAAAAACAGCAATGCTAGGAATAGTGCAGTGCAGTGGTTGTGGGGCGGCAGTTTTACGACAGACCTTCTGTTGACTACTGTACTGCCATCTGCATGCACCTGTCTGGGCTGAGGGAGGAAGTCACTAGACTGTGGGCCAAGCTGACTAGGATTCGGAGGACCTCTTCCCCCATCCAGGAGCCACCAATCTGCCACTGTTACCTCAGTGGATGCCAAGCAGGAGGAATGGCTGAACTATGGTGAGCTCTGGAAGGGTGGGGGTGGTGGGTTGGGGCACATTCCTCATCCGGTACCACTAAATAATTCCTGTGCTGCTCTTGCAGGGTGGGACTGCTGGAAGGAGGCACCCATAGCAGTGGTCAAGGAGGATGTGGGGGTCCTCCTCCATGGAGATCCCAAGAAATGTGGTAAAGGACCCCAGAGGAGGAGGAGGAAGCAACTTATTATGAGTGGAATATATTTGAGAATAGGAAGGAAGGGGGAGAAGAAGGTAAGGTGCCTGTGTGGCACTACAGCCCAGAGGGATGCGAAATGGATCCTGAGGATCACTAGGGTTGCAGTGCAGGAGGGAGAGCTGGATGTCATTGCTCACCTGGGGACTAATGATATGGCCAGGGATGGGGTTGGGATAGTGCGGGGGAGTTTAGAGAGTTGGGGGGTTCTTAGGCTGCGTGCTCAGTGGCTTTTGTTGAGGTGCTGTCTGTCTATGACAAGTGGGAGGGAGGGGTTCCCCTCACCATGAGCTTCAACTCATGGCTGAAGGAATAGTGCAGAGAGGTGGCGTCTGGTTACCTTGGGGACTGGGGACCTACCTGGAGGAATAAGGGCCCATACAGGGATTATGGTCTGCATCTGTCCAGAAGGGGGACCGCAGTCGAAAGCGAATGGTTTAAATGTTACTTTGAAGAATATTTAAACTAGCCAAGAGGGGTGGTGGAAGGAATCAGGGAGGCATAAACTGAAACCCCCCCCCAAAACAAACTGACATAGAGAGTAGGGAGGACCCAAAGGGAGACAGATCCCCCAGGGTGAAAATTAATAAAAGAAGCAAGGTAGTAGAAATGAAGGGGGATGGGAACAAGAGCATTAAAAGGGGAGAAAGGAGGGCAGAAAGGAAAAAAGGGTGTCAGCAAGCAGAAAGGTAACAGAATCGGGAAGGCCATGTGTAAATGTGAGAAGTCTAGGAAATAAAATTCCAGACCTGGTGGCTATAATGGCAGAAGCTGACCTGAATGTTGTGGTCATTACTCAATCATGATGCCCTGAAAACCATGACTGGGATATGGCCATACCGGGCTATATTCAGTTCAGGAAGGACATGGTGGACATAAAAAGAGGAGATGTAGTGCTTTATGTGAGGAAAGGCATAAAACCGATGGAGATACAAGGAATATGGGGGGGAGGGGGGTTATGTGGGTCACCCCGGAGACAGCAAATGGAGCTACTATTCACACTGGCGTGATCTACAGATTTCCAGCACAGGGAGTGGGTTTGGATAGGGTACTTGTGGAAATCAACAAAAAGAAGGCAGAAAAGGGGGAGGTGCTACAGTTGGGGGACTTCAATATTCCGGAAGTATACTGGAGCATTCCAGCTACAGCTTCAGCAAGAAGACAAACACCCTGGACTCCTTTGAGGGGACCACAGGGAGCCCACTCGTGAAGGAGCAATATTGGATCTGGTACTCACTAACAGGGACGGTGTTTCAGATGTCAAGGTGGGAAGTCACCTGGGGACCAGTGATCACCATACAGTGTGGTTCAACATAAGAATGGCTAAGGAATCAAACCTCAAAAGGGCGATGGTCCCGGACTTCAGGAGGGCAGATTTTTAAAAAATTAGTGGATGCCTCAGGGTTGACGTGGTGGTGGTGGTGGGGGGGGACGGGGGGTGAAGGAACAGTGGGCAAAACCAAAGGGGGGGCATAGTGAAAGCAACAAACCTCTGTGCCAAGCAAGCAAGCAAAAGCAAGAGGAGAAATAGACCACTATGGTTCTCAAAAGAAGAGGCCGAAAAGGTAAACGCTAAAAGGGTGGTATTCAGAATGTATAAGGGGACATAAAAGGAGGAGGATAGGGAGGTGTATCAAGAGAAACAGATGTAACCCCCCTGCAAATGGGGGTTCCCAAAAGACTTCCAGGAGCTTGCTTGAATGCTCCAAGCCTGAATGGTGTTTGGCATTTAAGCCATTTATCAGTGAGTGTTTTTAGAGCCTCTGGTACTGTCTCTTTAAGAGCTGTCTGCTTGCAGACATAATTAGTTTGTATGGGGGGACTGTGTGCTTCTCTGAGTACCACTCGAGCTGCTGCCAATTCACTTAATTTTTGCAGTCACTAGAGTGCAAAGGAAACCTATCTGAAAGATGTAACTGTTTACCAGAAATTATTTAGAGTAATAATGAAATTACAGTTTGTCTAACCTGCTTTCTTTGCAGTCAGAACTGTGTCTGCTAGTTCCCATTCTAGTTTTGAACTGCTGAACTGGACCAATCAGTGGGGTAAGCTAGCTCTAAAATGGTGCCTTGGACGAATCAGAACTTGACTCATAATCTGAGCCAGCCACAAGAGGATTGTATGGGCAGTGACTCTGGGAGATGTAGTTTAGACTTCAGTGCCTTTTGGACCAACAGCAGCAGTCTATTGTGAGTGACAGCCAATCCAGTCAAGAACTGGGAGGAACTCAAAGGAAGTGCCCGGTTTTTGTCGGTTGGAGTTCAGTTGAGCTTTGGCAGTGAAGAAGGAAGGAGCCCTGTACTTTTCAGTGTGCAGTTTTAGTCAAAAACGTGTAAGGCCCAGAGTTCCGTCTGCAGCTTGTTAGGACTGAACTGGCCCTGTGAAAAGAATCAAAGGATCTCTGAAGAGTAGAAACCAGGCTCACCCTGTAGAAGACTGGAGGAATTGCTGAAAATTACACTCGGTCTGTCAGGAACTGAATCTGCTGTGTGTTCTCCTGGTATTGTGCAGTAATTGCGATCGGGATACAGATGCAGCCTGCCTGGTATAGTGCTTTCTTTATATGGATGTGTGAAGAGGTTTGTGTACCTCAAGTGAGCCCTGCTGACATTGAAGGACCCTATCTTATTTGGAGGTCTGAGTACTAATTCAGGGTCGCTCCCTGTTGAATTGCCACATTAAATCCAAATGGAATTACTGTACTGCTGACTGTTTAATTCTCCTTTCTCTGTGTGAAAGGGCCCCACCAGCTGCCATCGGTTTGGACTAGCCACTAGGCTTGGGCACCCAGGGACAGTAACTGATAGGGATAGGCCTGTGCACAGAGCCATAGGTAGATTATTAGAGTGATAAGCTAATTAACCTGATTTCCCTGTCCTTGTTATATCCCCTAAATAAATCAGAGCTGCTTGTTTTAGCAAAGTTATACTGCCTGAGGTATTTGTCTATGTTAAAGTACTGTACTGTGATTGTTGCACTGTATCTCATTTCACAGGAGGTCCCAGTGCCGAACCAGACCTGGGGTAAGTGTATACTGTGAAGGTAATTCTGATATATTGTGTGGGCCACTAGTGGGAAGAAAGGGGGTTGCAGTGTCCCAGAGGGCTGTGACCAAGTTAGTTTAACTATTGCAAACCCTGACCTCTGGGTGGAGGCACCCGCCATTGGATCCAGGCCCCTCAACCTGTTAGTGGCAAATCAGGCAGGGGTAGTAGCCCCTGGGATAGCGCCATCTAGGGGTTACACAGAGAAAAGCAGGGAAAGCAGTAAGGAATGCAAAGGCACACACTGAGGAGAGAACAGCCCAGGTGGTAGCAAAAGGGGACAAGACATTTTTTTAGGTATGTAAGTGAGAAGAGGAAGACCAGGGAAGGACTGTTTGGTTAAGATGGGAAGGGGGGGAACTGTGCAGAGGAGGACCAGGGAAAGGCAGATATCATGAACAAATGCTGCAGGAGAAGGAGAGGGGCCACAAAAAAGTAACAGGAGCTTTGGAGGGAGGGAGGTGGACACTAGTCCTTTCTCAGAGGACAGATTCCTGAAGGGACTTGCAAATCTGAAAGCAGACAACGCAATGGGGCCAGGTGGTGTGCAACTAAGGGTATTGCGGGAGCTCAGGGAGGTAATGGATGTACCCCTGACAGCCCTATTTAGCAACTCGCTGGAAACAGGAGTGGTTCCAGAGGAATGCAGGAGGGTAGATGTTCCATTTCACAAATGTGGTAGCAGGGAGGAGGCTGGCAACTAATCAGCCAGTTAGCCTGACACTGGTGGTGGTGGTGGTGAAAGTTAATGGAATCACTGCTGAAGGAAAGGACTGTGGAATGTCTTGAATCTAATGGGTTACAAGACCCAAGGCAGCATGGATTCATGGGGAAGGGTCATGTCAAATGAATCTGATAGATTTTGACTGGATGACATGGGAATTAGATCAGGGTGGAGAGCAGTGGAGATGGACTATCTAGATTTCAGAAGGACTTTCAACACCATTCCACATAGAAGACTCATAAGGAAGATGGGCAGCTTAAAGGTGGGTCCAAAAGTGGTAAAGTGGATAAGAAATTGATCAGAGGATAGGTGACACAGGGTGGTGGTAAATGGAGTTCATTCTGAGGAAGGGATGGTGACCAGAGGAGTGCCTCAGGCAGCAGTACTAGGACCAGTCCTCTTTAATGTCTCTGTAAGTAACATTGCAGAACAGCTGGAGGGGAAGGTCTGCCTTTTTGCAGATGACATCACAATCTGCAATAGGGTGGATTCTCCTGGGGAGGGGCGAGGAGTGTACAAAGAACAAGCAGAGACCTGAGAAAACTCAAGGAGTGGGCAACAGTATGGCAGCTGGGATTCAATGCATAAACCTGCAAAATAATGCACTTAGAGCACAGAAACCCAAGGGTAGAATATGAAATGGGTGGAGAGACAGTGAAAACCACAAACAGGAAAGAGACTTGTGGGTCATCATATCTGATGACCTCAAGCTGGCCATGCAGTGTGACATGGCAGTTGGGAGGGCTAGAGGGATGCTGGGGTGCATAGGGAGGGAGGGGTATAACCAGAACGAGGAAGGTGGTGTTGCCTCTGTATAGATCACTGGTGAGACCCCCCCTTTCTTCAAAAGGACACAGAGTGGAGGCGGTCCAGAGGAGGGCAGCTAAAATGGTTCAGGGCCTGCATTAGAAGCCCTATGAGAAGAGACTAACACACTTCCATACGTACCTTGGAAGAGAGAAGGGAAGATATGATAAAGCATTATAAATACCTCATGGGGTAAATAAGGTACAGGAGGGGATTATTTTTCAGAAAAAAAAGATGCTCATGAACAAGGGAACATGCAATGAAGCTTGAGAAGGTAGATTCAAGAGAGGCATCAGGAAGTAATTCTCCTCAGAAACAGTGGTGGATACCTGGAACAGTCTCCCAGTGGAGGTGGTGGTGGGGGGGGCAAAAACAGTGGTAGGGTTCAAGAATGCATGGGACAGATATAAGGGAATCTTAGTGGAAAGAAGGGGGGAGAAAGAGCTGGGGATCAAGTAGGGTCTGCAGTGAAACTGTAGGTAGGGAAAAATGGGAAGACTATGCGGGCCAAGCGGTCCTTATTTGCTGCCAAATTATATTTTTCTATGCTGTCAACTGGCTATGTGCGATGGAAAGCCCATACTGGCATTTTATGTAATAAAAAATTACACAAGAGAGATAGAAGCAGCACTTTCAGCAGCATAGCGCCAGCATAACCACAGTATCAGCATAATTAGTATTTGGTCATCAAAAGCCCCCAGCACTTGTTACAGAGACCTGACAGATACTCGAAATAGTAAAACATGTTAATAAAAAAAATAAATTATTGTTAACCTGTGGGTATAATAAGACGAATAGCTGGCCCCACCATATCTCAGTATTGCCCATATATTGTTGAACTGGAAAGGAACACTAATCATGTAAAAGTTTGTAAAAAGCATCTCCTCCCTCCAAGTACCACCTTATGCGCTGAAAGGTAGAGAGGTGTTACGGTGCCATTTTAACTAAGCAAGATAATGAACATCATTATAAAATACCTGCTATATTATAGTGGCTCCTAAACAATTAACCTGAGCAAGCAAAATTGAAAGAATAAGGCGAATCGGTGCACGTACCCCTACTGTTAATGAGGCCAGACGAACCTCCGCCAGCCCTACCCGAGGAAGTCCTGGACAAACAGAGGCAGACGGATGATAACTTTAATAAACTTGAGCCCCATAAACACATTCCACCAAGGTGGACCAAAGTTTTAAAGTGTAAAGTCCGAGATATTCATTAGGAAATGCAGTTCATGATTCTTTGTCACTTCCTAGCACTTAGTTCTCTGCATGTGTGGCTTCAGTTTTCAATCTAAAGTAACTTCCCTGCCTCATTTGGGTCGGTAAATAAATATTGTTTTTGGCTATTATATCCAAAAGAAATTAGGCACTCACCACATATTTGTAATGACAACACAGATTCAAGTTCGTTTATAAATTTCAACTTACATTTATTAAAACAAACGTATTTAAAAACCAGCACTCATTATTTCATGTAGCACGTTACATCAGCATGTTAAAATACATGACCCACGACCCATTCTTGCCTGATGCATTTCGGATCCATCGATCCTGTATCAAAGCAAAATACTCCTTGCCACCTCTCCCTTTTAAAGGCACTTTTTGATGACATCACTATGATTCATGTGAATAAATTATTTGCCTTCTGAGGAGTAATTTCCAACCCCAGCTTTACCATCATAACCAATATTACTTCTATATACACATCTTTTTTTTTTAAACTCTGTTCCTGCACTGGTGCACTGAGGCATCTCTCAGTGGTGCCTACATGATGTCTCTGCTGCTCCCCACCATGATCCTCTCCTCAGCCATCCCTCCAATCAGAGAGACTTCCCAGCCCCCGGATCACCCCCCCCCGGGGGAGGGCCCGCCACTACACCCTTGGTGGCATCTTCCTGAAATTAGAGGGCTATCTCTCTTAGGGAGCGGCCATGGATCACCGAAGTAGAGATCCGGTGTAGGGGATATGAGGGATGCCATTGAGGCCCACGTCGCCTCCTCAATACGCTGGGGATTTTCTGACTTAGTCCCTCCCCAGACAAGGGACATGCAATGCCTCCCTGTCTGTTATGTGAGCTCTCACGCTCACACCCAGAAGGCAGCCGCCCTATGTCTCCCCCTTGCTTTGGTTCCGACGGCAGTAGTACACCCGGTCTTCACCTGGTGCCACTAACTGTGCGGAACACATCTCCCCTTCCTCCCAGGAAAGGAGAGCAGTCCTCCGGATGCTCAATCCTCTCCTCCCCTGCCGACCCCCGGCAACCCAGGCTCGTTCCCGAACCTGGGTCGCCAGCGTGGCACGAGGTGTGGCGTCCAGTACCTCAACCATCAGCGCCATTGGGCCAGCTCTATATACACATCTTAAAACTATCTTATAAATAATTCTTATTTAAATACCTTTCAAATCAAAGTCCATCCACTGATAATTCATTTTCAGTCACCCATCATACAAACATTTCTATACATTATATTTCACTCATCTTATCTACGACAGAGAAATATCAGTGAAAAAAGACTAATGGCAAAACATTTTTTAAAAGGGAAAAACAATCACGTAAATAAATGAATAACATTCCAAAAAGAAGGGGGGAAGGAAATTTGGTATGGGGTAAGGAAAGAAAGGGGGGGGGATTTTTCAGTTGGTAATTGAGTGGAGAAGAAAAAACGTTCTTTTTTTTTTTAGTTAATCTGTTTAGTCCTCCTCCGCAGCCAGTACAGGCTGTCCTCACCGATCCCCCCAGCGTCTCAGGGACTTACCACAATCCCGGTACTTCCCCCACTCCCCCCCCCCGGCAGGGGTCGGTATGGATCTGGTTTCCAGGAGAGAGAGCTCTGAAGCCCAGTGCGGAGCCTGCAAAGGGTCAGTGTCATCCTGAGCAGCTACACCAGGTCATTCTCCTCTCCACCTTTTCTCTCCTGGAGGAACAGTCATGCAATGCTGTCCAGACGTACCCACACATGCTCCTGTGCATGGGATGTCGCCGGCTGCCATTCCTCTATTTCCCAAGTTGTGGTCCCTGGCTGCCTGACCTCTAGCCACTGCTAGAGGCCAGAAGTGTGCCGGGATTTGCATCCCTCCCTCCCTCCTCAGAGGAGGAGAGCAGTCCACTGGATGCTCAGTCCTCCTCTTCCCGGCCAACCCCCAGTGATCCAAATTTGTTCCCGAACCTGGGTTGCCGGTGTGGCGGCAGGTAAAGGTACTGTGCCTCAGTCCTCTGCGCCACTAGGTCGGCTCTAAAGAACCTTTCTTTTCGTCGTAAAAATACTGTATATCCCATCACTTTAAATAAGGTGCAATATCAAATCCAGCATTAAGACCTGGATATTCAGTAGCTTTCAAAGTAAAGATCCCAAATCCCTCTCTCTTTAAAATTAAACTATCAAAATTACCCCACGGGGTTTTGGCAAATTCTGTCAATGGCTATAAATTGAAATGTACGTTCTGTCTTGTTTTTCACCCCATGTACTTCTGCTGCTGTGGCATATGTTGTATCAGCATTTTCAATAGCTCTACAATGTTCCCCTACCTGTATTTTGAAATTTCTTAGTTTTCCCCACGTACAAAAATTCCACATCTAAATTCTGCCTCATAAATTACTCCTTGTGTATCACAGGTAATCAAATCCCTTATTTCGTAAGTTTTCTCTAGATGCCATAACTTAAAAATATTACTCTGTACTACATATTTACAGTAAACACATACTTTGCAGGGAAAACAACCATTTAAATTGTTATTTAACCAGATTTTCTGTCTTCTTGGGGCATGATGGCTATGTACCAGTTTATCTTTTAGTGTACTCGCCTTTCTATATGCCAGTCTCAGGGGCTGACTTACAATTTCTCTCAATCCACCATCACAGCTTAAAATATGCCAGTGTTTCTTTATTATAGCTTCCACCTGCTCGGCATGTGCAAAATAAGTGATCACGTAATTAAAACAAGATCCCTTTCTCTCTCTCTCTACCAGAATTATTAGAAAATATAGTAATAGAGATCCCTTTCCTTCCCATCTGCAAATTGTCTCCCTTGACTTATAGCCTGATAGCTATAGACTTTTTCCCTAAAGCGCCGCTCCATATCTCTGGCTCCCTTCTCATAATTTGCTTCTGCACTACAATTTAGTTTTAATCTTAAAATCTGTCCCTTTAGAATACTGTAAATGATATAGATAGATAGCTAGACACACAGACAGACAGACACTTTATTTATAAAGTGCCCCTCCCCGGCGGCTCGGAGCACTGTACAATATACTTATTTATTTATAATAAATAAAATAAATATATTGTACAGTGCTCTGAGCCTCCAGGGAGGGGTGCTTTATAAATAAAATGTCTGTATCATAAATCATATCATAAAGAGTCAATATATAAAACAAACATAACAATAAAACATTCAATAAGAAAAAAATACTCACCGAAGTAATATTACTTCTTCCAGGGTATTCTTTAGCATTATTGACAGATGCAGTATGCCAGCGGGGTTCAGCTGCCCCGGAGAGGAGGAGTCAATACAAATGAGGAAGGCACTGGCCAGTCAGGATACAGTTAGAGTAGGGTGCTGCCTGCAGTCAGCCTGAGGAACCTCAGAACACATTTCGGATCTGAAAAAGAGCAAAACCCGTGCCCGCTAGGGGCAAAAAAACTGTTAGCAATAACCCGCCATATATCCTAACCCACTAGCAAGAAAAAAATATATAAATTTTTTTTTTAAATCACAGGCAGAATGACAAGTCGTCAAATTTGGCAAAATCCCCTAACAGAGCCTTTAGACAAGGTTTCCAGGAGAGGAAGGGTAGGAGTGTCAAGAATGCTAAAGAATACCCTGGAAGAAGTAATATTACTTCGGTGAGTAATTGTTTCTTCTCACTCCAGGAATTCTTTGGCATCTATTGACAGATGCAGACGTCTAAGCAGTATAGTTGGGAGGAGGGCACAGAAACCTATTTTAAGAAGCAGATCTGAAGTACCGTCCTGCCAAATTTGGCATCCTATCAGACTACACATCCAAGAAAAGATCTTACTGAATGTGAGAAGCAAATTTCAAATACATGATCTGCACACTTCTAGTAAGGATATAGCCTTGAACGCTGCCCAGGAGGCAGCTGTTCTCTAGGAAGTAGGCCCTAAGCCTGAGAAGGACTGAATGTCAACCTTGCTGCACCAGATCCGAAATACAGGAAAACAGTTGCGTGGGAAAATACTCTTGGTCACTGGTTTCTCCTTTTCTGCGAAAACACAGGAAAGGAAGGGATGATAATGACAGTACCTGAACTGCTAGGACTTCTGACGCAGACTGGCAGGACTAATTCATGCCCCATCCGAGTAGCTTGAGATAGCCTAGACAGGACTTGCCTGAGAGCAGTACAGGCAGAGAGAAAAGGGTTGAAAAAGGATTTCCTATCCGTCCAGAAGATTAAATTGTTCTTAAAGGCACTGAGAGGATAAGGCCTAAAAGAAAAACCTGAAAATCTGAAACCCGTCTGACAGAGGATAAGACAAGCAGAAAAATTGTCTTCGATGTTACTCACTTCAGGACAGAATTGCCACAGGTTCAAACGGACACCCCATGAACTTGAATATACAGAGGTTTGTGTTCCATAGGGAAAAAACTCCAGTCCCTACAAGGGTCTGGAAGTGAAACGGACCCTTGTGGAATTCTTTGAAATGGTCTGAGAAATGACAGATTTCTCTTGCCTGACAGAAAAGAATCCAAGTAATCGCTAGGTGTACTCTCAAAAGAGACGCCTATTGTAGGAAAGAAAATAAAAACCTTTATATTTTTACAGGAAACAAGTCACAAAGACCGAACTAGTTCCATGTACAAGACAGTAATGCCTGGATATGAACTAAATAATGCAGTCATGAGAGGAAAGAGGATTGAAAAACTCTAGGTTATTGTCCTTGTACCAAGAGGAAAAACTGCTTCCACTAGGAAACTGAGGTTTTTGTAGTACTAAAACCTTTTTTTTTCCCATAGACGTTCCCGGCCTTGTTTGGATACAGGGACTCTAGGAGATCTAGCCTCTCAAGAACCAGGCCTTGAATAGAGAAGGCTGGGAGTTGAGAAAAAACACTACTCCTGTGCAAGAAAGGAAGTAGCTTTGAGTGGACGTCCGGTTGGGCTTCCAAGCAGCATGGCGGTGTAAAAGCAGAGCTCCGCTACACTACTCGCTAATCTCCCCGATTTGACGCCTTTAACGACAAACAACTTAAAAAAAAAACAACAAGATCTAGATATCGGGGACATACGTAAGAAGTATTGTAAAGAAGAAAAATAAAAGAAATTGAACAACTACAGGCAGCAGTGAGCAGAATAAAATCGAGCAGCAATGTCGGCCCAGGAGCTCTCCGACTGAAAAACTCTCAAGCGCCAGCAGAAAATCCAGACCAGACAACCATACCAAATAATAAAGCGAGAAACAAACGATAAAGTTAGATACTATATACAAGGAGCTATTATCGTTTCGTGCAGAAATTAAAGATCTTTATGGAGAGCTTCGCAGAGACGTAGTGAGCCTGGAACAACGAGCTGATGCATCGGAGAGACAGATAACAGCAGTAGAGAACAGAGTAGATGACATGGAGAATACAATTCAACTCTTACAAGATTAATGTATACAATTGCAAGAAAAACAAGAAGATATGGAAAATGGAGCACGCAGAAAGAACCTAAGATTATATTGCATTCCTGAAGGCTCAGAAGGTCAAGACATTACTGAGTTTACTATTGCTTTGCTCAAAACAGCTCTTGAATTGCCCTCAGATATTCAATTATCATTAGAGAGAGTTCACCGTGCACTGGGCCCACGGCCTACAGATCCGAATGCCAGGCCTCGATCTATTATTATGCACTTTCTTAGCTACACAGTCAAGGAGACCGTATTAACAGAAGCATGGCAAAAGGGCAAGGTCTTTTACAGACAAACTCGCTTCTGTGTTGATAACGATTACGCTCCACAAACTATGCGTAATCGCAGAGCATATGCAGACATCTTACCAGCTTTAAAGGAGGCAGCCATTAGATTCACAACACTGCACCCAGCCAGTCTTGTGGTGCAACTTCCATTGGGAAGGAAGGAATTTCATATTGCGGAGGAGGCCAGAGAGGAGCTTATTAAAGCGGGAATTCAAATAAAAACAAAATCCACGTTAGGATTACAGAAAACTGACCCACCGCGCTGGCATACGGTGAATTTGAGTAGAACATGGAATGGTGGAGAAGTAACAAAGAGGGGGGACATTTCTAATCGTCTGGCAACTTTTCGACGATCGGCAAGGGGAAGAACCTGACTGACAGAAGCTGAAGCTTGGCTTGTGATTCCTCGATGGTCCTCTGGTTAGAGGTCTTTGAATGCTTATGTCTGATAAGAGGGACTGGGAATTCAGTTGTCTGAACTGGGATCTTTATTAGACGACAACTCTCTCACAGGAGGTTGGACAGAGAAAAGAAACGCTTAATAAGTGTACCTACAGAGAACTTTGCCATAACAAAGAAACAAGTAAAACATTTGATCTGGCTGTTTGAACTGGCCCTGACGATCACTTTGAAGGAGGCAACGGATATAACTTTATAGAGCAGATTATTGTGCTCTGCTTGATTTGTTTTCAGGGTTAACCTGACATAAGGGCCTGAGAAAAGTTGCCCTAGTTGAATAACACAGAATTTAGTTAATCATAAAATAAACAATTTACTTTGGGGAGCATCTCCAGACATTACAGGGAAGCCCATTTCAAATCAAAGACAGACAGGTAGAATATTTAGAGTTAACATTTGAATTTTTAATTTAGCTTGTCTGCATATTTCTTTTTATTTTTTATTAGGGGAGCAGTATATCCCAAGGAGGCCTGGGCATTTGGTGTTACCAGATATCCTCTGGTGACCCCAGAATATCAGGAGGCACACTTAGGGAGTAGGTTTTTAAACTCCCCTACCTTAGAAGTCAATTTTATTTGGAATACAGTGTATGTACATAGTTATCAAGACAAAGGTCAGACATATACTGACAATTTGCTTCAGATTTCAAAAGGTTTGATAAGATCGCAGCAGGAGATGTTTAAGAATAATCTAGATGAGAAATGCATAAAATGTTTCAAAAAAAGTGACATTCAGAATGATGGCTCTGGGGGGGAACATCAGTATGGTGATCCCTCAGGAATGGGATTATTAAGATTGGGACAACAGGAGAGAATATGTTTCCATAAGGGAATAAGATGGCTACTCAGATAGTAAAAGCATTCTCGCTTAATATAAATGGGCTTAACAACCCCATTAAAAGGGCCAGACTGTTCCAATATATCAAGAAACACCCCAGTGATTTTTATTATCTCCAGGAAACACACTTAACAGATACCGAACATGCAAAATTGAATCGGGGGGCAGGTTTTGGGTAGATGCGTCGTCCTTTCCTAAAGGGAAATGACGAGAAGTAGCCATTTTAATACCTAGGACCTCTCCTTTTCATTTAGAAACACAGTACATAGACCCAGAGGGAAGGTATGTAATCTTAAAAAGTACCCTTTATGGGACAAAGGTCACGTTAGTGAACGTGTATTTTCCCCCTCTTACATCTGTTTGTCTTTTTAAAAGATTTTTTGCAAAGCTCCTAGACATTATGCATGGCTGTCTTATTATAGGGGGAGATATCAATTTAACTTTGACACCTCGATTGGACTTCTCTGCACCTTCCAAATATAGGCTAACATCAGCTCAAAGATTATTCATTTCGCAACTTAGGGCATTGGGTCTAATCGAAGTATGGAGACATTTTTATCCTCTTTCGCGGGGATATACGTTTTTCTCCCCTAGACACAATTCCTACTCAAGATTGGACTACTTTTTCATTTCAAAAGAACATCTGGACTGTTTACAAGATTTAACTATTGGACCTAGATTTCTTTCTGACCGTTCTCCCCTATTTCTGAGGCTAGATTTTAAAATACCAAAGAAATCCACTGGATGGCGCTTGAATACATCTTTTTTAAAGGATAAAGCTTTTAGGGACAGCTTTAACTCAAAAATAGCTCAGGTTCAAGGGTGTAGCTACTGATATTCCAAGTACGCCATGGCGTACCAAGTTTAGTAGCAGGGGGTAGCAAACAAGCTGGTCAGCACTGCTCTGCCCTCTCTAGTCATTGCATTTAAATTTCTTTGTTTGGCTTCACAGGCTTTTTCTTTTCTCTTTCAACTTTGTTTTTTTTTGGGGGGGGGTGGCACAGTGGACCATGGACTTTGAAGCTGAAGGTCTCAATTAGGTCCGCATGGTCTGCCTGCATAGTGATTGGCTGCATCTACTAGGGGATGTAGAAGTCTGGGCTGCGAATTTAAATGCCCCAGCAAAGTTAGAAGCCATGCTATTAGTTCAGTTGTACTGAGAGTGAGAGAAGCAGTAGAAGAATTGAGGAGCAGCAGACGGAAGAACAGACTCAGAGCCAGCTAAAAGAATGAAGACTTCATGTGGAGTGGCAAGTAGAGTGAATCTGCCTACCTGCGGGGGAGAGAGAAGAAATTTCTGCCATAGTCTTGGACTCGTGGTGCAGTCAGTGGTGTTTACCAGCGGGCAGCGAGCACCACACTAGCAGCGCAGACAGACAGCAAGTCTAGTGTAGGAATCATCTGACTGGAGCCAAGAACCTTGGACTCGAGTCTTGGGGGGGCAGACATGAACAACAGTGGGGGAGGGGGCAGCAGTGTGGCAGGTTGGTGTACAAATCTGAAATGTCTGGCTACACCCCTGCTCAGGTTATTGCAGAAAATTTGTCCCAGGAGACATCCAATACAATAGTTTGGGATACTGTGAAGGCTGTGATCAGGGGGGAGATAATTGCGTATTCAGCATACAAGAAGAGATATTGGGAAACAAGATATGGTGAATTACATGAGAAATTAAGGGAAATATAGACAAAGTTTACCCCTATTACCACGAAGGCCCAAGCCCAGATTAATCAGACAAAGGCTGAGCTCCAGAAACTTTTAGACGCAAAAACACAACAGGCACTATTTTACTTAAAAACATATAGGTATGCAGGAGGGCCAAAAGGGGCGAGAAATTTAGCCCGGAGGCTTAGGAGACATAAGACAGCCACAATCAGTGATGAAAGTGAGCCGGAACGCACAGGAATGGCGTTCCGGTACTTTTCCTGTGACCGGAACACCGTTCTGGTACTTCACCACTCATTAGGTCAGTATAAACAGACCTGTCCCAGATCAGTGCCATATTCTGTCTCTTCATAAAATATCATTAACATAACATGTTGGACGGTATTAATTGTTCGTGTTCTGTGCCATAAACCCGATTAACTGGATGTTCCATCTGCTATGAAGTTTATATTCGTTATGTCATAACGAATATAAACTTCATATGTAAGTGTCCTTTTTTTGGAAACTCTCGTAGGGGTCAGACTAGGAGTCAGAGAGTCCGGTGGCTGATGAAAAAGATTGGTCAATTAGGTAGGTAATTTCCACCAATCATGGATTGTGTTATAGACACAACGCAGTCTGTGATTGGTGGAAACTACCTGACCAATAGCCATTGGCAGAACGCAGAAGGCGGTTGACTAGTGCTGTGCGGCAAACAGTAACAGTACTGCGTTGTGCACTGTGTCTAGGCTGTCGTCGACGTTGTTTTCAGAAGAGCAACACAGCAACAACATTTGAGCTGGTGCTCAGCTTACCGTGTGTGTCCGTGTCTCTGCTTCGAGGATTAAGTTTGGACTCAGTGAGTACCCCTGGTGTAATAGGTTGGTCGGGTGCGGGCACCTCAGGGCTGCGTGAAGATTCCTGATCTTCTGTGAGGATATCTCCTCCATTAAGCCACAAACATTGGACTACAAGCCATCACCAGAGATGCTGTAAAACTACATCTGATTTTATTGTGGAAATCTGCAGTTTTCACCTTTCTCAGCAAAAATGGGCATTTACTACAATCTTGTAGTTTATTCAGTTTTGCCTCAAAGTGTGCAAAAATTATTAGAGTTTTCACAAAAAAAAAACGTCAAAACATACTGAGGATGTGACATGCAGGCTAGTGTCTGGAAAAAAGATACTGTGGGAGGGGTTCTATGTGACACTGCTTTCATCTGGCTCACTGGTTTGGTTTAAAAAAAATCCTCTGGCCAAGTATATGTACACTTAGACACTAAATGGCTGTGATGAAGCAGTCTGTTGGAAAATGTTTCTGCCATCCAGACCACAGTATTTCAACTCTTATACCAGTTACAACCACTGTTCAGTTATAAAAACACAAATTTTACGAGGGACGGAAAAATGTGAGGCAAGATCAGGATATGCTGCACAGTCTGTCGTCTCAATTGGTGATGGGTTACGCTGTCTGCCGTCTTCATGGTGACGAGAGTGTTAAATGACGGAGTTTATATTGTTTGGCCCCTCTGGCTCATTAGACAGGATAACTTGTTGCTTCATGCATCTCTCCACCTGTTTCTCCGTCTCGTTGCTTCCCACTAGACAGTGGAATGATAAATGCTCAGATTTGCATCGTCCATCCTGTCTGCGGCGTGGACCGCAGAGGCTCGGCTCATTCCATCACTTCATGTGAAGGGTCGCTGCAAGCTGCTTCCACGGTAAGTTAAGAGAGGGGTGGAGTGTCAGAGCCGCTGAGCCGTTGTCAGGTGGGGTCGTGTCATCCGGGGCGGTGCAGTGTCAGATCATCTTATTCTAACCTCATCAGCAATGCACGCTTAGCTGGGAGCACTGAGTGCAGTAAATCTGAGTGTCTTTTCCATAGGTGACTGTAACTTTCAAGAACTACTGTAGCAGCCTCCGGATCTCCCTGTGTTGCGCTGTCTAGGTGTCTCCCACTAATTTATAGAGGAGGAAGTTATTTACTGACACCCTACGCCAAAAGAAAAATTGTACTGCCAGGTATCTCGCATTCCGAGAAAGGTTCTCTTACAAGCGAGTCTGCAAACACTTTTCGGGTCCAATTTTGTACAGCTAATCGTGCCTGTGCAACTTTATTATAGACAAAGCAAATATCCCAGTCTGACAGCTGATGACATTGCCAAACGTCTTGTCTGTCTTTTGTCAGCTGGTCTCTGCCTATACAGTAATTAGGTACCCAGCTATTGTTGCTAACTGAAGTTATGTATTTCTCTGGCAGTGGTCAGGATCTTAAGAAAATCATTTATTTATTTAAAAGAGATTTATCAGGAAAGACATACTGAGCTATAAAGCTTGTTTCCAGATGTGTGTGTGTTGGGGTGAGGTGGGGGGATAAGTACTTTAGGCACAGCAATACACAGTAAGGTACTGACATAATAACAAGTTAAATTGATTACAGCATGAGTGTGAGGTACCAGACACTCGCAGGTTGTAATGTCAGGAACAGGACATGAGAGGAAGTGGTCATTAATCAGGAAGGGGCTACAGGAAGGAACAACTGTAGAGGTAAATGAGAGAGGAGGGAAGAGAAGAGGGATAGGAGAGGGGGGAGGGAAGAAAGGCAAGGAAGAGAGGTGTTGGGATAGAAGAGAAGGAGTGGGAAGGATTAGTGATGGGAATAACAGGCATAGAAGTGTGGAGGGGGACAAAGTGATGAGGATAGGATAAGGGGAGGAGGAGAAGAGTGCAGAAAGCAGCGGAGGAGGAGGAAGTGGATGCCAGAACAGTGGGAATGAGATAAGTAGCAGAGGAGGGGAGAGGAAGGGAGGAGTAGAGTTTGAGTTATAGAGAGAGTAGGAGGAGGGAGATACGGGGAGAAAAGCGAGCTGAGATAAGTGTGGAGTGAGGCCAGCCAGAATTTAGAAATGAAGGAGGGACAGTTGGTTAGACAGCTATCTACCAAGGAGGGATGGAGAGAGCAGATTATAGAGAACAGTGGTGAGTACGGGGGGGGGGGGCAAAGCGAAATGGCAGAAGTAGAAGAGGGGGTACAGTCAGGCCAAGGTTGACTTGGGTGTAGCACACTGGACAATGTCGCCATAGTCAAGATGAAGAGGATCATCTCAGAGATGATACCATGGTGAGCAGCTATCGGAATGCTGCTTTTGTTCCTATAAAGGGCACCAAGCATGGGGTGGAGTTTATTGTAAATGGTGTCTATGTGCTGAGAGAAGCCATGCTGCTGGTCAAGCCAGACCACAAGGTATTAAAATGAGGGTACGTCATCAGTTTTACCCCCATCTAGGATGTGGAAGATGGGGTAGGAGGAGAGCCTAGAAAGTCTCTGCCCAGTGTCGAAGCACATGAGACCATTTTCTTAGTATTTAGGAATAACTGATTTGACCTAAACCATTTCTAGGCAGAGTCAAAATCAGGTTGAAGCCTGGATGTTAAAGGGACACTGTCAACCTGTTTTTCTACATATTATTTCTAGTGTAAACCCCACATTTTATGATTGCCTACCTTCTCTAAAGTTCACTGATGTTGCTGTTTGTTTTGTCTGTCTTCTTGATTAGTAGAACTCAAATTCATGCTAATACATATTTATAAACAACATTGTTTTGTTTACAGTCCTGGGTCTGTTCTTATTGCATACTTTCTGAGCATTAGAAACACACCCAAACAGTGCAGTCACTCATGAGGTAGTAGCCTCCTAAACTCCCACTGTATCATGAGGGGCTAGACTGTGTTGTAGTTGTTCCCAAATCCAGGAAAGATGCAGTTGGAGCTGATCAAGGAATGTAAACAAACTAATCAAAGGTTGGACATCACTGCAACATGTCAGAATACAGCAAGACTCCAATAGAAGAAACAACATTACTAAAGTGAGTACTTTTTTCTTCCAGCTTAACTGGATTGAGGAAAGCAACTATGTGGCAGCATTCCAAGTTGTTATGCTGCAGTAGTGACATAGCTAGTGCAGCATAACAGCTGTGATGACATTGCTACTGCAGCATAACAACTCAATCCATAACAACATTCTACAATACACTATAATTGTATAATACTGTATGAAATACATGTATGTTTGATTCTTTTTGATTTTGATATGAAATTAACTTATGCAGTCTGTATAGGTACTTTCTTTTGTGAATGAATAAAATATATTTCTGATTAATTTTATGTTTCTGTATGATTTTTCAAGCTGGAAAATATGTCATTTAATAAGTGCTATGTCACACTCCAGGAATAAATATACTGGGAACGATTGTTGTCCCTTGTGACTTACAACATACCAGGTGCATGCATTAAGACCTAGTCTACACATGGTGTGTTGTGAGTTATATCTTAGTTAATATCTATCCCTTTGGTTCCCTATTATTTCTTAACTGTATTATGTATTCATCAGTCTTATGCCATATAAGGATACCCAGTGTGTGTACCAAAAATGTGGGTGGGAAGGAGTGCATATGATCTTGCAGACTGAAATTGTGAATCTTAAAACCCACTACATACATCCCATTTCATGTTAAATATGTTAAGTTATTAACCTAGATCAACTTTTTTTTTGAGAAAGACAGATTACTAAAATATAACTTGAAAGTTTTCAGTTTATTAAACAGATTGTGAACCAGAATTCTCTAAAATGCACCAAATCGACTCATTTTTTTGAAATTTTTTTCCGGGGGGGGCATGCCCCCGGACACCCCTAGCAAGGCTCAGTTTTCGGACTTGAATACAGTTCCTGTACTTCTTTTGAACCACTTTCATCACTGGCCACAATAGTAACACATTTAGTGGATCCGGAGAGAAAAACAAGAGTTCTTAACTCACAGCAGATACTGCAACTGTTACAGAAATATTATAGGCAGCTATATGAGAAACCACAAGGTCCAGAATTTAACAAAATTGAGGAATTTTTTTTCTCCCCTTACATTAAGAAAGCTAACTAAGGAAATGGAAATCAGATTAAAAGCCCCTATCAGATCAGAGGAAGTCAGATGCGCCATAAAAGAAAGTAACTCATGAAAAACCCCTGGCCCAGATGGATTTCTGTCCAAGTGGTACAAGACTTAGTAAACAACTGACTCCTTTACTACTAAATGCCTTTTTAGAAATTCAACCGAAGAGTCCCCCTCCTCCATCATGGGATTACACTAATATTTCACGTATCTTAAAAGCAGGCAAACCAGCAGAATTAACTACTTCATATAGGCCAATATCCATATTAAACATGGACTACAAGTTATTTATGTCCATATGGGCACATAGACTGGAGGAACTGTTACCCTATTTGATTAATTCAGATCAATCTGGGTTCATTCGAGCCAGAGAAACCACAGATAATATACGTAGAATGATCCATTTGTTGGACCACTTAAATCAGAGACAGATACAGGCAGTATTGCTCAGCCTCAATGCAGACAAAGCTTTTGATTCGTGTTATTGGCCTTTTTTATGGGAAACTTTGCGCAAGTTTGATTTCCTGGGAATTCTAGTATGATACAGAGAATTTATACTCAAGGCATATGTTAAAGTGAATGGACAGTTATCTTCAATGATACAGCTGGAAGGGAACTAGCAGGGTTGCCCACTTTCCCCTTACTGTTTGTCATATACATTGAGCCATTGACTGAAGCCATAAAGCAACATCCTAATATTCAGGGAGTCCCTTTAGGAGGGAAGGATTTTACAATATCATTATATGCAGATGACGTATTATTAACACTCCTAGAACCTGAAAAGTCCATTCCTGCTACTTTACAAGTGACAGATAAGTTTTCAGAAATAGCCGGATACAAAATAAATATACAAAAAACAGAGTTATTATCTTTAAATTTCACCCCCTCTCAGTCTCTGAAGAACCAGATCCCTCTGAAATGGAGAAATAATAAGATTAAATATTTGGGTGTAAATATTCCCCAGAAACTAGAACATTTAGAACTATTTAATTTAGAGCCTCTATTGATAGAGATAGAGAACTTAGTTGGGAACTGGACACATCAGGTATTATCTTTTTCAGCTCGAATACAAGCTATTCGGATGACCCTATTTCCTAAGATATTATATTATTTCCAGACTTTACTGATTATTCCATCACAATTCTACTTTGCATCCTGGGCTAGAATTTTTTTGAGGTTTGTATGGGCTGGGCAACAGCCAAGGGTCAGATGGTCTCTGTTATAGTTACCAGTGGCAAAGCGGGGTTGTAATCTTCCAAACCTTAGAGATTACCATAAGGCAGTAACATGTAAAATAGTGATGACATGGCTGAATCCTCAGGTACAGAAACCATGGAAATTTATTGAATTTATATTAAATGATCTAGTAAACATTACCCCTATTATATTTGCCCCCCAAAATTCTTATCCACAGTTACAAAACTTTACATTTGGATCCCGTTATATGTTAAAGGCTTGGTATGAGATAAGGGCGTCTACTACATTAACTGAAGTTTTTGGTTCTTTTAAACTAATAGGTACAGAAAGTGTATTTTTGGAGATGGGTGCTGTTCGGGTCCATCAAGAATGGCAGAAAAAAGGTCTGCCTTTGTTATATCAATACCTGGATGTGAATGGAGTACTGCCTTTTGCCACACTACAGGCAAAATATCAACTCCCCCATACACATCATTATAGATATTTACAGATTCGGACATTTATACAGAAAGAATTAGCATTAAATACCCTGCCCTCTCTCATACCTATGTTGATGTCCCTTTTTAGGGACGCTATAGAAGGCAGGGAACAAATTCATTTAATTGGACAAATATATAAAGCAATAAGAGATTTTTAGAAGGAATCCACTGAGGATATCTTAGGGAGATGGAATAGAGAATTAGGGACTCAGATAACTTATGAGAAACGGTTGGAACCAATTGCTCACTCGATGAGAGTATCACAGTCATCATACTGGTCAGAATACATATGAAAATGTTGTAGTAGATATTTTTATACCCCTGACAAAATTGCTAAATTTGTATTTATGGGGCATGGCCTTTGTTGGAGAGAATGTGGAGAAAAAATGGCAAATATAACACAAATTTTTTATGCCTGTCCGAAAGTTACCCAATACTGGTTAGATATAGAAAAGAGCATACAAAATATTGTGAGACCAGAAATTAAATTATCCAATCAGATGATTCTGCTTTATATTGGGGAAGACGGAAAAGTTCCACCAAGTAGAAATAAGTTATACCTGTACCTGGCAGCAGCTAAAAAGGTTATAACTCGCCTATGGCTAACGGTTAAAGTACCCACCCTCTCTGAGTGGCATTCATTGATGACTGAGATATACTATCTAGAGAGAATAGTAGCTTCTAGAGCTGGAAGGAGGTCACAATTTGAGCTCCAGTGGAGGCCTTGGGTTTTCTATATCTCTCCTCTGGATGAAACATTTGTTCCCTGATAGAGCTATTTGAAAGTGACCAATTTTTGTAGGATATGAATTTTGATCTAGTGTCATTTGATATATAAGAGAATGATGTTGTAAAAACATGAATTGCCAACCTGAAGAACATTCTATGTATTGTAAGACAAAAGAGCAATACTGTACAGATGTACTCCTGCTGTCATATATATAACTATATAAAAAACAATAAAAAATAAAGAATATCAAAAAAAAAGAAAGGAAGTAGCTTGTGGAAACGAAAGCAACCAGAAGGCTGTTTAACTGAAACATTTTTTTATCAGAAAGTTCCAAGGTTGCCCAGAACCATCGGGATCGTGGTGGCTGATTCCTTAACTAGAGAGGTACTTAGGAAACAAGTGATATATGGCAGAGAGAAAACTTATCTGACCAGTCTTGAGATAAGAACATCTGTTGCAAGGAACCCTGAGCTGGGGCCTGCAACAGAAAAAAGGAGAAAAGTTGTGGTTTGGGCTGGAGGCGAAAATTCAGATCTGGGCCTGACCTTTCTCCCTGAATGATATGGCTAGGACTTGTGTGCTGAGGGCTCACTTGCGGTGGCCCTGACTAATGCGGCTTAGAGGGTCTGCCAAAGGGCCCACTTGTGGTGGCCCTGACTATGCCAAAGTGTTGTCCTTGCCCGACAGATGAGTGACTAAAACACCTCAAAGGAAGCTAGCTAGAGATCAAAACTCGCAGCAATTGCAGAGAGATTGGAAGCCTTGTGTCCCAAATGCTCGTTGGTGTGATACAGGGCAGGAATATAATCCAGTCCTCTCTGTAGTAAATGACCTCTGGACTGAGAAAATGCAGGCCTGATAGAGATGCTCTGAGATTCCAGGGACTGATGAAAGAAGGACTCTCTCAGAAACCAAGACCGAATGATGGACCCCCCCCCGACGAGAAGCGCCCACCAGAAGGAAGTCTCTGTACCGAAGATTTGAAGGGTGGTGTGAAGGGTGTGAAGTTCTCTGTTTCCTTACACCAGTCCAGCTTGTAACAGGGGACAGGCTTTATGAAAAATGTTCTTGTTTGGAATCTGACCTTGAGGTCTAGCCCCTAGGACTCTAGTGACCAAATTATGCACCATATACAGGGAACAAACTTCCCTTGACAAAAGATGAGCATTGCCCCCCTAAGAGTTGCCGAGATTTAGATGGTTAGGGAATTTTTTTCTAGTAGGTACAAAAAAAACCAAGACTGTAGGAAATAACATGTCAGACTTAGGGCTTGAAAAACCAAAGTCAAGGAGAATCGACTAAGGTCGGCCAAGCCTCTGAGAAGGGAAACCAGAGATTCCCTATCTTCAGGTGAGAAACACCAACCTACCCAGATACCTGGAGAACAGCCTGAATTTTTACTCCGTATCTGAGAACACTCTGGAGGCAGTCTAAATGGCATGGAAGAAAACTGGTAGCCATCTGACCCGGGCTAAGGAACTGAGAACATAGATTGTATCGAAGGAGGCACCCTGCGTTTGCAAAAGAAAGACCCGAGTCAAGAAAGCATCCTGACACCAGGTTGCGAAAGTTGATAGTGATTTGCTGTTCCCTATTTTCCTTTAAAATTGAGGCAATAGCCTGAAAAAAGGTCCAACTCCTAAGGAGAAGGGAACCCTTTCACGACTTTGTCCTTTTAGTGCTCTAGTTCCCACTGCTGACATGCTACTGAAGAAAGCAGAGAATGCAGCACTTGGAGGCAAACTTTAGTTATTTTTTTACTCATCATGTACATATAAATATGTCAATATCTGCATACATCTATCCCCCTTATTTATCTATTTAATTTTTTTATTTTTTTAACACCAACCAAAGAAGGGGTAAAAACCTGAACCAAGAAGAAGAGTAACTGAAGAAGAAAAAAGGGATTACCAGGAATGAAAAGAGCATTCCTGCCTAAACCCCTGGAAAACTCAACATTTGGAAAATTCCTAATGTGTTTGCATAGGGAAAAAAAGTTAAGGGAGAATAATTCCTACCCAAAGCCCACCATATCCTGAGACTTCTGGGAAAGGAACGCTTAATTTTAACTGAGTACTAGGAGAGTTAAACTCATCCATACGTGCCCGTCAGCTTCAGTTTGCCCGAAAAAAGAAACCAAAATTTGCACCAAAGCATAACCCAAAAGGCTGGAACTTTTCAGACAGACAAGTCTGAGGGAAATGACCTACGCCAAGACTCTAGAAGCTGTAACGTTATGACTTAAGGCTATGAGAGCATAATGCTACTATATGCCACTTGGGTAGTTCACCAAACCTCCTTGTGAATAGTGCTCCAGAGCTGTCGCATTATGGCAAGGATAGGATACATCAAAAAACTCTTAATATATGATAGCGTATTCTACAAAGGTAGGAGGCATTACGTAAAAATTTCTTACACATGGTATATGATTATCTAGAGTCGATCTCTGGAGGGAAAGCAGACAGTGACCCAAGGCTGAGAAGCAGGCCGCTGTTTGCAGTAACTCTCTTTAATCTGAAAGTGTACAGATAAAAACAGCAAGACACTTACCGAGCTGGTGTTTCCCCTGAATGCTTCTGTCAACCCCGGAAGAGAAGAAGGGGTTTCCGGAACCTACCTGTCGGTGTCTTCAGAGAGTTGTCAACTTCTTTGAAGGAGAGCAACCACCTGATCTACGAAGTCGCTGTCCTCCACCTCTTTATCGGTGTCGTCCTGGAAGGAGAAGTCCAGGGAGTCCACCAGTTGAATATAAATGCCTCATTATACCAAAACCTGAATCAACCTCAGGGTGACCGACTGGAATTAGTGGGCCCCGAGAGGAGTTCATGAAGGAAAATCCTCTCCCAAATTACTACTACTAATAATAATAACAATAATATCCTTGGGCGTAAGGATTAACATGGAGAGGAATACTCGGACCCGAAGGAGCAGAGAACACGCCCAGAAATATAAAGTCTGGAATAATTGCCAAGCTCTCAGAAATTCAGTTGCAGAGAGCATATTTTATCAACCCCTTGAAGGCTCCCTAAGTCCTTCAGGAGGGAGGGTCAGAGGAGATTAGTCTCTGTCTTTGTGCAGGGAAGAGGGCACCCTGCCTATTTTCAAATTAAAGGCTTGGACAGAGAAAACACTACTACAGAACCAGACTTGTAATAATACAAGTCCCAAGGGAACTTGTCATTTCTATGTGTTAACTTGAGGTACCCTCCTCAGTGCTTTTAGAGGAGGGGGAGGTAGACTGAAAACCCAGAAAATAATAGTTAGGCCAAAGCTTAAACAAATTAAAATCAACTTTGAGATTTTTTTTTCACAAAGAGGAAAAAACAGAGCCACCTCCACACCTCTTGTCAACAAAGCCCACTGCACAGTAAACAAGAGTCTCACCCCAAAAGAGATGCGATTACCCTTCAAATATCAATCATTTTGAATTTAAATAGAGAAAAAAAAAGAGTTCCAAGAATTCACGCTGGTGCGCAACGGAAAAAATGCGCACGTACACGAAAAACCAAATCAATGATTTTAGCGCAAAAGCATTAAAAACCACTGATAAATACTAAAAACTAACCAATTAAATAAAAACAATGCAATTTATCGCATGTGGCAAATTTTACTCAGAAAACCGAAGCGGGAAAACAGAAACCCGAACTGCATGGAACTTCCAGTGCAAATGCGGTAAAATAGATAAAATGAAGAAAATATACAAAATACCTTAAAAGCAGCACTCAAAAGAAAGAAAATGGCACAGGAAGATCTCTGAAGAGGAGAGCTCCAGGGCAGTGTTGCCAGTTCAGCGGAGAAAAAGTTCTGAGGTCCCTCAGGCTGACTGCAGGCAGCACTCTACTCTAACTGTATCCTGATTGGCCAATGCCTTCCTCATTTGCATTGACTTCTCCTCTCTGGGGCAGCTGAACCCAGCTGGCATACTGCATCTGTCAATAGATGCTAAAGAATTCTTGGGGTGAAAACACATTACAGAGTTTATACTTAATTAAAATCACAACAAATCTAAGTGACATGCCATGACAGTTAGCAAAACACACACCTCAGCATCTTAATATGTCAACTCAACTGCTTGGTTAAACAGGAATGTCTTGAGCCCCTCTTAAAGGTTTCCACTGAGGGGGCCTCTCTCAGATATCCTGGAAACATATTCCACAGGACTGGTGTAGCCACGGAGAAAGCATGATCTTCTGAGAGCCGCAACCTAGCCCTGTGGTCCACCAAGAGGTCTCCCTTGGAGGAACGGAGAAGGCGAATCAGGCATGTAAAGGGCCAGGAGGTCTTGCAGATAGCCCAGTTCCCGGCCATGTAGGGCTTTGTAGGTAAGTAGCCAACCTTGAAGGCAATCCTCTACCTTATTGGCAGCTAGTGCAGCCTGCGAAGGACTGGCGTAATATGATCAAATCTTGGTGCACCCATCAATAGCCTGGCCAACGCGTTCCTGCCAACTGCAGACGGCGGAGATTGCCTTCCAAAAGCCTCAGGTACAGGGCACTGCAGTAGTCCAACCTCGACGCGGCAAAGGCATGTATCAGGGTGGCAAGATCATCGGCTGGTATCAGGGAACGGATCCGGGCAATGTTCCTAAGATGGTAGAAACCACTTTGTACAGCCGATATGGTGTGGATAGCAACCTGATGCATGCAATATTCTAATATACTAAACTGCCAGCAGAATAGGCCTAACGGTCGTTCGTGTCTGCTTGTTTGGTCAGCCCCCACCCTGGGAGCCGACCTTGCTGCCCCCCTTGCCCTCTCTGGCTTTTCCCTTCCCAGTCCAGGATATTCTCGCTGCACTGGATTTTGCTTCCAGAACCCTTCCTGTACCTGTCTCACCCCTCTTGAACCCCTCCACCGCCTCTGCCTCCACCAGCCCCGGTAGCGCGATTCCATGGCTCCAACACCCTCTGTGAAGTAGCACCTCCTCCTTTCTCCCTGAATCTCCCTCCAGCTTCCACCCATGCCTCTAGTCGCCCTCCTTCCTTTGAAGCACCTTGACTCTCCTATTTATCCCCCTCATGTACCTGAAGACTCCATCATGTCCCCCGGTCCCTCTCTTCCAATGTGTACATATTTAGCTCTCGAGCCTCTCCCCACAGGTCCTGTCCCCTAGCCGCAAATCATTTTGGTTGCCCTCCTCTGGACCCTCTCCAGGAGTTCAATGTCCCTCTTTAAGTGTGGCCTCCAAAACTGCACGCAGTACTTGAGGTGCGGCCTCACCAAGCAGTTATACAGAGGGAGTATTACTTCCCTCCTTCTGAAGGTGATCCCCTAGCGATGCATCCTAGCATCCTGTTGGCCTTGGCCGCTGCCCTCCTACAAGTCTCCAAGGTGTTCATCTTGACATCCACCACCACCCCCAGGTCCCTCTCAGTCATCGAGACTTGTAGCATTCCCCCCCCAGGGTGTACACTTGGCCCGGGTTTCTGGCTCCCAGATGCAGCACCTTGCATTTCCCAGCATTGAACCTTCTATTTCTGTTTCTTTACGAAAAAGTCACTCACTGTAGTGCTATCTGACTGTTTCACCAATTTCAAACCTAAAACATTAATAACATCCTTATTTGCTGTAGAAGTGAATTTCAAGTTAGAATTAGTTGAATGAAGGTAATCTATAACATTTTCCAATTCTAATAAATCTCCACACCACACCATTGTGAAGTCACCCGTAAAGTGACACCACAATGCCATTTTTCAAAAAATGGGTTCAATGTCTGACCATAAATTGCTGTTTGTTCCCAGTCTCTACATAAACATTATCCAGTGAGGGTGCTAAAGTAGCCCCCATGGCAGTACTCTTTGATTGCAAATAACATTCATTAAAAAACATAAAAACATGATTTTTAAAAACATACTCGGTTAATTTAAGTAAGAGTTCAGTAGGAAGGAGTTCTTCATGATGTCTTTTGATTAAGAAAATATGCCACAGCATCTAAAGTCCCTTTTCTTCTTTTTTGAATATTATTTATTTGCATGCTTGTTTTTCCCTTTAAAAAAATGTTATTCCCTTCGCTTTATTTTGGTGATATTTCTCTGTTGCAGATACAATGAGTGAAATGTAATGTATTGAAATATTTGTATAATGGGTGACTGAAAATTAATTATAGGTGGATGGACTTTGATTTGAGAAGTATTTAAATAAGAATTATTTATAAGATGATTTTACTATGTGTATATAATGTAGAAATAATAATGGTTATGATGGGGCTGGATATTACTCCTCAGAAGGAAAATAATTTATTCACGACATCATAGTGATGTCATCAAAAAAGTGCCCTTCAAAAGGGAGAAGTGGTAAGAAGTATTTGCCTTTGAATAAAGGATTGATGGATCCAAAATACGTCAGGAAAAAATGGGTCCTGGATCATGTATTTTAACATGCTGATTAAATGTGGCATGCTGAGTGCTGTTTTTTAAATATACATTTTTTTTTTAATAAGTGTAAGTTGAAATTTATAAACAAACTTGAATTTGTGGCATCAATATAAGTGCCTGATTTCATCTGGATATAACAGTTCATGTTTTATTAAGAGCATCACCATCCCTGTACGACTCTTTTTGGTACAACAAAAGTGTTGCTTTTGGCTGTGGTTTTCCAGCAATTTAGCAGGAAAAGCGAATCAGGTAGGAATGTCTACAGCAGCAAATTTACTCCTGACTGCATCAAAAAAGTATTTTCATTGCCTTGTTGCTAAGCTAAAGTTGGGGAATAGCCTTACTGACAAATCCCCTTGCTGCAACTCCTCATGTGTCCTCACCGCTGCCTGCAGTTTTTCCCTCTGTGCCATTGAACCCAGCAAAAACAGGACAGTCCATGGTGGTGGGTCTGCACCTGGTGATCATCATGGTGCGATTCTGTAGGCCTTTACAACGTGGAAAGGCTATTTGTCCTCTGCTGTGGTGCCAAGTTCTGACTTGAGCCAGCGCTGCAAATAAATCATTGCCCTCCAACTCCTCCGGTAACCCTGTTATCCGAATATGGATCTCTCTCTCTCTGGCCCAATCCTCTAGGTTTTCCAGTTGTAGCTCTAGGACTGCATTTCCCACACTAGGCCATCAGCAGACCCCTGCATTCATGTCAGCAGCATCAGTCTACAGCCTTACCACCCTGATGCTCAATGTGTTAACTTCTTTATCTATGTTGGTGACTGTTTTGCAGAGCATTTTAACATTATCGTTTACAGTGTCGGATGTAGCTCCCCAATGCTCAGGTCCTTGCTCCTCTGCTGCCTCGTAGTCAGCTGGGACAGGTTGGGGCTTTGCTTGAAAAAAAGTATTTTGCTGTAGCCTTTTTTTTTTGGTAGATTTGCTTATTTTTGGGTTCCTTGTTCCCAGGCAAATCAGAATATGAAGAAATAAAGAGGCTTTGGCTAGATAATCTGTAAAATAAGGCCCTCTTTAGCACTGAAAGGAGTAGAGCTCTCGAAAAGATGACTGGCCTCTCCGGAACACTATTTCTGTCTGCAGCCGTAGGTGTAAGACAGACATGCTGACTTCTGCAGCTGCATAAAGAAATCCATGATACCCTAATTGCAACAGTACTTGTCACAGGTACTTATGCATGCTGTAAGACATACATGCACATGCACACATACACACACACACACACACACACAGTACTGGCTGCAGAAGCACAGACCCCAGTATGCCAACTGGGCCTGGCACTTCTATGTGGCTACAGATAAGAAGAATTTGTGGGGTTGTTTAGGGGGGGTTGCAGAAGCGCAGGCACTCGGGCCCTGCACTTTCATGTCACTACAGATACAGAGATGCACAGGGTGAAGACTCGATCTGGCAGCCAAAGCACAGGGCCCACTGGCAGCTTCAGGTGAAGAGATTCAAGGTCCTCTGGATGCTGTGCCAAGAGAAGATTTCTCTCCACTATACAGTAATTGGGCCCATGCGGCCAGCCCTGCACCTTCCCTCCCTTCCCAGGCTGGGGTGGTGCCACACATCCCCAAGCCTCAGCCCACAGAGATGGCTCACCGAGCTTGCCCTCCGAACTCAGCTCAATGGCATAGGATCACAGTGCGCTGCCTGCTGGGCCAAAGGCCAGCCCTGCACAAAGCATTTATTAACATTTTTTACATTCTGATCCCAAATTTTCAACAGTCATTTTATGACTCCACGTTATAAATATGACATGTGGCATTTATAAAATACTAGCCGAAATGTAATTTTGCGCTAGAAGGGTGAACACAAATTTTGGCCTAGACTTTAAAAGCAACACCTGTCACATTCATGATGAGATGGTGTAAAAAATGGCTATGCTGAAACTTTGGAGTAAAAATACTGAAAATTACCAAAATTATGAGCAAGCATGAAAACGTTCAGTATACATTTATGTAACTTCGTTTTTTTTTCAATATTTTAACCCCAAATTTTGAACACAGTCTTCTTGTGACCCTACCTCATGAAACTGAAGGTAAATATTTTCAAATCCCTCCCAAAAGGTGATTTCGCGGAGTGACTGCAAAATCAGCGTTTGTCCTGTGTTTGAAATCTCTCACCTATCTTGTTCATGAGGTGGGGTCACAAAAAAGCCATGTTTAAATTTGGTGAAAAAATATTAAAAAATGACAATGTTAAATACAAGTTTAAAACGCATTGAAAATACACTGACAGCACTTAGGAGAACATCTTTTTGGGTAAGAGTGACTCTACACCCAAGGACCCTCTGTCAGTGAGTGAGGATGTGTGGGGGTGAGTGTCGGGTGGTGGGTCAAGTGTGATGGGGGTCAGGGTGTCAGAGATCGGCAGACTGTTCTCTTCATTTCAGGTAGAAATAAAAAAAAAGAAAAGATCTGTGAGGGGCAGTTGTCTTTTTTTTCAGGGTGACTTGTACTGACACTTTGGACTGGGCAACTCAGTGTTGGCAGACTCTTCATTGGTACCAGGGTGAGCACCCTGGTGTTGCCAGCTGTATTGAGTTGGTTGATCTGGAGGGGAGGGGGTTTGTGTCATTCAGCAGTACTGGGAATGGGCATCTCAGTCTGCTTCTAATTCAGAGGGAGGAGGCGAGGGTTGATATAAGTTGGCAATGGGGGGTGGGCACCCAGGTGTCAGCAGGAATGTTGTAGCTCTGTGCTGCTCTGGTGATGGCAAGTCCAGGATGAACACTGGACTGACCATCATGTAAATAAAAGCCAGCTGTGTGCTGGTAGGGTGAGCGTAGGTCTTGTATATCACTGGACCAAAATAAAAAGCAGTTGTGAGCTGGTCTGGGAATGGCGGGTCTGCGATGAGCACCCAACTGTGTGCTGGATGGCCAAAAGTTGTTTTTTTTTTTCAGTGCAAGCCAAAACTTTTTTGGCTGTAGCACTTCATGTGCAACCAGATGATTCTCAGCTCCCAACTTATAACCTGCCCTCCTTGCTAAGCTGGGCACACAAGATTTTTGGGGTGCTGAGAAAAGGTATTTCTGGGTTGATTTTCAAAAAACGAACACCAAAATCTAGCTAAACAGGTCCATTTACCTCTAGGTCCAGGTGTTTGTTTTTTTGTAAAACCATTTTATGTATTTTTCAATTAAAAAAAAAAAAGATGGCATCCAACACAGCCTGAAAATGTTTTTTTTTACGACTCAAAAACACAATTTTTTGTTACAACCTGAAAATGGCTCATGAAAGGTAAATTTATGGGTCATATCAGAGGGTTATTCTGAAAACCCTACTGAGCGTGCTCAGAAGCCAAATTTCCAAACCTTGTAACTCTGGACCCGATTAATATGTTGTCACAAAACCTTCTGAAGGCACACCCTTGGAACAAACACCTTCAGCCCTGAATGCTTCGGACAACATTCCATACCATCTTTGCTGTGGTGAGAGCAAATAAAAAGGCCCAAAAATGAGGGAATTTATGTATTTTGGATGTTTCCAGATCTTGGAATCTGGTTAAGCACCTGTCATGAATCTAATAATGAATCTTCCCAAGTCCTGGAGACCTTGCTACTCAGACCACTGATGCCAAATTTCGTGCAATTCTGTCAAATGCCGCCAAAGCAACTACAGTACAAAGACTGGAGTTTAACGTTGCCACCTCTTCTCCTCCCTAACTATACGTGTGCTACTGTGCATGTGTAATAGAATAACAGATGGACATCCATCTGTTACAGTGTCATAAATCCATCAAGGGACTCTGTGCTCTTGAGGTTTGTGACGTCACAGGAATCCCAGATGGAATTAAGGCAACCATAACAGATGGACGTCCATCTGGTATTTTTTGCAATATAAGGTTGCCAAATTTTTTTCTGAATTGCTTTAGTTTCAAACTCACAGCCTGGACAAATAAATGAAGACATGGTATTCAAGCGCTATAGTTCGGACAGTCACACACTCATGAAACAGGGGAGATCACTGAGATAAAATTATGCTGAAATAATGAGAACAGCAGATCATGAGTGGGTGACGTGTTCCTTTTTGTAATACAATGGTTTTCATGTCAGATCACTAGTATTATGGATTCCTGACATCAGAGCAATGGTATTACTAATCTCAGGAACTGGTGCATTTCCACAGAGAAAAAGGTAACCATATCTATCTATCTATTATACCTGTATGGTAGTGCAGGTATAGTTAGGGTTGAGTAGGTACGTTAATGTTAAATCCAAAATTTTGCACTTTAATAAAGTTTCAACCATTTGACTGATGTGCTTGAAATTTTGCATGTGAGGTCTGCTACCATAGATCTCTGGATCTGGCAAGTTTAGTTCCAGTCAAATTTGCAGTTGCAGAGCTGCAGTGTGTCAAAAAGTGTGAAAAAATTCTTACTTTTTGAAATTCTTTGCTCGTCTCTAGAGCCCAAATGGTTTATCTGTCTGGTCCTAAATTGTCAGGGTATATGGGGACTGGGTCAGGGAAATGCTTTTTGAAAGTTGAGTGAAAAAATATTAATCCATTCAAAAGTTATTAAAGTTTAACGTTTCCCATTATAGCCTATGGGAAAAAATATATGTCACCCTCGAAAGCACTTTTTACTGCCACAAATGGGTTTTGGTACTTTTATGCTGCTGCCATCTTGTTTTCAGTTAGCGACGCAGAAAAAACAATGTAGTTGAAAAAATACTGCCCCTTGGTAAACACCAACAGTTGGGTTTACCTAATCAGGGTCCCAGGAAAATATCCCTGGCATTAGTTTTTTACTAGGATGCCCAAAAATATGTTTTTAAAATTTTTCTGCCATCTTAGCCACAGAACATTCGTGAAAGTTCTGCAGGAAATTTCGCGAAAGTCCTGCATCTAAAATGGTGGGACATTTGTGAAAGTTCTGCAGTGCTTTCGCGAAAGCTCCCCCAGCCAAACCAATGGTATTTTTACAAAATTCTGCGGAACTTTTGCAAATGTTCCACAGTTCAACAGTCCCAAAAAACTGTTTTTTTTGCCACGTCATAGCAAGAAAACGGTTAGGATTTGTGGGCTGAAATTTGCAGGGTGACAGGTCCTTGCTCCACAGATGTGCCTTTTGCTGGCTTGGTGAAAAAATGTACATCGGTTCCAGAGTTACAGCAGTCCAAAGTTGCACATTTTCCCATAGGATAACATTGTGTTTGGTCATGGTTCTTTCGGCACCTATATCTCAAAAAACGGTTTGAGATATGGATTTTTCGCTAAGTGCAGCTAAGCACATGTGAAGGTGGCCAGGTCATGAATGCAACTGTGAAGGAGTTTTTTCCAAAGTTCCTACGGTTACTGAGATATTGCAACTTTTGCAGGACAAGGGTTACCTGCAATATCTCTAAGCCTGCGCTATGTCTCTATACTTATGGGCTCATGGGAGCGCAGGGCCCTATATTATGCAATACTGGGAATGCAGAGTCCTCCAGGCCCTGCGCTCCCATATGGAGATGCGATATCATTAAAATGTTTGTACGCTTATGTATAAAAGGGCCCTGCACTCCCATATGAAAATCACAGACAGTTACAAAATGTATGCATGATGGGCCCTGCGCTCCCACAACCACATACGGGTAACATTACACTTTCTCAAAAAGAAGAAAAGTTAATTGCAAAAAACATCATTAATGCATCAGTTAGGGTTGTCATTACAGTAACAAAAGTTTGGAAATTTGATGTACCAACTATACCCTCCCATCCCCACCCCGCTCTCCACACACCAACAGACATCGGGTGTGCCTTGGGGTCATCAGGCCTAACTCTCACCCCATTCTCCTATACTGTACCATCCCAGCTTCCTTACAAATAGAATGGGGTGAGAATTAGAGACGACGACCCCAAGGCACACCCTGCCTGTTGGTGTGAGGAGAGTGGGCGTAGTGTTGGTCACTTTAACATCGAATTTTGAAACTTCTGTTGCTGTAATGACAACCCTAATTCATGCAGTAAAGAAGTTTTCTATTTATTTATGTAGTTTTTTGTTAACCGGGTGGGTGCGCTAGCTATAGAAATGACTATCTTCAGGCATGACCCGGGAGGTTACAAAACAGCATATCAGAAATACAAAACAAGGTACAGTAGCATGAGACAACAAAGTACAAAATCAGCAAAACAGCAATAGCAATGACGTGATAAACATCAAATTAACAGGTGGTATAAAGTATACGTAGCAAGCGCTAATACAGTTAAAACATATATCAGGGATAACCAGCAAGAACGAATGGATACAACAGTGGGGAGAAAATAACACATGGTAACCAGAGCGGAATACTGTATATAGAATACAGTAGAGAGATAGATCACAAATGAATATATATATATATATATATATATATATATATATATATATATTTATTAGGAGTGCAGTCTTGCCCCTATAGTTAGGGTTGAGTAGGCAGTTAAATGTTAAACCCCACATTTTGCATGTTAACTCTGCAACCGTTCAATGGATTTGCATGAACTTTGGAATGTGTGGTCTTGGATGGTAGATCCCTTGATATGCCAAGTTTTGTTTTGACTGGATTTGCAGTTTTCATGCAGCGAAGCACAAAAAACACATTTGTCTTTTTTTTTTTTTTCACGTTTGCTGATTTTTGCCCATCACACTGTGGCCACACTGTTTGGAATTTTGGTCTGAAATTTTCAGGGTAGAAAGAGGTTGTCACAAAGAACAATCCAACATTGGCTTGGTGAAAAAAAATGTTAATCTGTTCCAAGGTTATTTAATTTTGAATTTTTGGGTTCTGAGCATGCTCAGTTCAGTCTCTGATTTATACGTAAGTTTTGTAAAAGAGAATTTGGCTCACAATCAAGGATTTTGTCAGCTCACGAATGGGGATTTATAAAATCCCCGTTCGTGAGGAAAAATCCCCCTTTCGCGAGCCGCCATCTTATTCTCATTTCCCCACACAAATAAAACCTTCTAACTTCTCCCACGGGTGTGTTATGTGCTAGTAGAAGTATGGGTTTTGTTCATGGAGACACCCTGTACAAACCTATTGCTTTGGTTTTCTTTGGTTTTGACAAAAATGGCCATTTTACATTTTAAAATTCTTTGGTTGTCACTCGCTAACGATCCTTATTCACGAGGTGGCAAAATCTTTCATCGCGAGCCGATCCTTGTTCGCAAGCTGTCAAAATCCTTGTTCACCATTTCCAGACCAGATGGCCCTATCTTGTGAGCAAGGATTGGCTCACGAACAGGGATTTTGTCACCTCACAAAAGGGGAATTTGACAGCTCGCGAAAGGGGATTGTTTTTTTTTAATCCTCTTTTGCCAGCTGTCAAAATTCCCGTTCATGAGGTGTCAAAATCCCCGTTCATGAGATAAAGACCAGATGGTCAGATAAGGCCACCTGGTCATTGTCTCACCTCACAAACGGGGATGGCCTCAGGAACGGGGATCCACAATGGTGGATCACTTATTATTTAAATGCCGACATCAGGGTGCCCAATCCCAATGTCAGCATGCATGTTCCCCCTCCCAACACTAATATGGCACACTGGAAGCCCACCTCAGTGTGCCAAATATATATTTATTTTTTTATTTATATTACATGTTTCCGACATTAGGATGCCCACTACTGGTTTTGGATGATGCCCCCACGAAAGCCGGTACTGTTGAATTGCTGACATGGGGTGCCCAATCCCTGTGCCAGCATGTATCCCCCTCCCCCCACATTAATATGGCACACTGGGAGCACACCCCAGTGTGCCCAAATAAGTAATACTAAAAATTTATTTAAATAAAGAAACCTATCCCCAAAGTCTTCTATTTTTTAAACTTGAAAAAAAGAGAACGATCCTCGTCATCTCCCCAGTCCTCCCTCCCCATACCCACCCTCCCACTGAGCCCCCACCCCTACACCCTCCTTTACCCCATACTTACCTGTGGTGGATGGAAGCAGCAATTTTACCTGAACCATGATACATCTACACTCTTCAAACCTGAACCACAAACAGAAGAATCAAAGGTAAGCGCTGTATAATGGTGGTCAGTGGAAGGGAGGGGGCTCAACTTAGGTTGATACCTCAGCCATTTTTAGGAATTTTGGCCCAAAATTTTCAACATGGGGTTCTTGGGACCCCACCTTGTGAACACTGGCACTGTCATTTCATTACTCGGTCCCAAAAGGTGATTTCACGGCTGCTGCATGGAATCACCTTTCGGTACCACTTAACGAAACAACACTGCCACTGTTCATGAGGTGGGGTACCAAAAGCCCATGTTGCAAATTTGGTGAAACAATTCTAAAAATGACTGTGTTATAAGTGTGTCTCGTGTAGTTTCATTTCACCAATTTTTAATATTTTCACTCTAGATTTTCAACATTGCAATTTTTCACATTTCCTTATGAACAGTACAGATGTAATTTTTCACATCCTGCCTGAAATGTTTTTTCACACCTGTGGCACAGAATGGCGCAGTCGCTGCGTAAAATCAACTTTCGGGATGGATTAACGAAATCACAGTACCACTGTTCATAAGAGGAGATCCCAAAAAGGCCATGTCGAAAATTAGATGAAAAAATGTCAACAAATGACTGTGTTACAAGCGTGTGTTGCGCAGTTTCTACACACGCTCATAACTTCCCCAATTTTTCATGTTTTCACTCCAGATTATCAACATTACAATTTTTTCACACCACCTCATGAACAGTACAGCTGCAATTTTTAAAATTCAGCTAAAAATGTTTTTCCGCACTTGTGGCGCAAAACGGCGTTACAGTTGCGTAGAATTACATTTCAACAGGGATTTGAAAGTTTTCTGTACTGGGTACATGCACTGAGGTGATAAGAAGGTTATGTTGAACATCTGGGGAGAAAGTTATTTAAGATGGCACAGTTATGAGTACTTGCTGCAATTTCGCTACGCCTGCTCATAACTTAATGTGTGGAAGCGCAGGGGACAGAGACCCCTGTGTTGCCACAGCTACATACATATGTGCACCTGTGGAGGGATAGAAATGCCGGGTCAGAAGGACCCTGTTCTCCCATCACAACAGATGGATACTGTTCTACGATCTGGATGGAGGGATGGGAGCGTAGGGTCCGAAGGACCCTGTGCTCCCATAGTAAAATAAAGTTACTATTATACTATCTCAAAAAGTGAGGAAAATAAATTGCAAAAAACTTCGTTAATGCATCAGTTAGAGTTGAAGTGATAAAAGTACGGAAATGAGGCGTTAGGGCTGAGCCCCTAACCCCCCGAACCATTCCACCGCACCCCTATCCTCCACACCAACAGGCATCGGGTGTGCCATGGTCATTAGGCCAAACTCTCACCCCATTCTCCTACGCTGTACCATATCAGCCTCTTTACATATGGAATGGAGTAAGAGTTGGGCCTACGACCCCATGGCACACCCCGATGCCTCTTGGTGTGTGGAGGATGGGGAGCTGGTGGAAGGGGTTGGTGTTAGGGCCCAACCCTAATGCCTCATTTCCATGCTTTTGTTGCTTCAACCCTAACTGATGCATTGACAAATATTATATATATATATATATATATATATATATATATACATACACACACACACACACACACACACACATATATATTTAACACACAGATGAACCTTTTTCCCTAGAGCAAAACTATATACACATCAATTAAATCTGTATACCAAGCAAATCCATAGACCACATCAATTAACACTATATACCACAGCAATTATAGCCATATGCTACAGTAATTAAGTACTTATACTGTACATAAGCAATTTAATCTGTACACCAAAGCAATAAAACACAATAACATTTAAATTAACTACTAATTGGAGCCCGAGCAAGATGGAGGTTTTTGGCTGAAGCTCTGAATTCCCCATACTAACTTATCGAAATAAAAGTATTCTACTGGAAGATATTTATAAAATTGAAAGCAACAACAGGTGTAGGAAGAGACCGTGTACAAAGCTGGGCAATCCAAAAAGAGACAAGCTATAACAGGAAGGAGCAAAAAGTAAAAATGCTTCCACTCCTCCGGTCACCCGATCAGCACAGGGCCACATGCAGTCTACTTTGGATGACTCAGGTACCGAGACACTCCAAAGCATCGGAATAAAACTCAACAGACTGATACTTTCAGTAACAACTTTATCAGAAAAGTTTGACGCTTTGGGGATCTGAGTTACAACTTTAGAGACAGAGCTGCCCCGACTACAAATTGATTCTATTGAGGCTAAGCAACAAGCTGTGGCTGCTCTTGGAGCTATGAGCGGCTTGATTATTGAAAATACATACTTGAGATCCAGAATTGAAACTTTGGAAAATCAAGCTCGCTCTTCGAATATTCGAATTATCGGATTGCCTGAGAGATGTGAGGGCAATCACTTACCCACTTTTATAAAAGACTGGCTGGAATCACAATTGGAGCAATCACAGCAAGAAGGGAGCATCAATATCCAAAAGGCCTATAGAGTTGCCTATAGGGGTCAACAAGATAACTCCGAGGCTCCTGGAGTGGTTGTAGCGGTTCTGGACGGACCGGGATCTAGAGATCGTATCCTAGCATTGGCAAGAAGACAACGTACCCTGCTTCATGATGGCCAACAGATCGCTATTTTTCCTGACCCGAGTTATGCGACCCGTCAGAGAAGAAAACGGTTCGATGGAGTGAGGGCACTCCTATGAGAAGCAGACATCGCACACATCATGGTTTTCCCTGCTAGGTTGAGGATTTTGCACCAAGGCCACGTTTACTTATTCACAGATCCAGCAGAAGCCCAGAAATGGGTTCAGCTTCTTCTCATCGGCGAGCTACATTGTCGGATCAAGATTTGGAAGACGAAAATACTGTGGATCCTTGATCAGGCCTGTTTCAGTAACTATTGCACTCTTTTCTCTTTCTTGTCCTGAACCTTTGCATAGATCTGTACTAATTAGAGGGGTAAAGAAATTTTAATGGCGACTGAATAAGTTACTGGAAAATTTCTTCATATGCTGGGTGAAGAAGGGACGTTTTGAGACTTTCAATCAATCAATCAATCACTTTATTTAACCAGGCATAAACACCATTGAGCAAGCTCATTTTCAAGGTGGTCCTGGGCATAACTTTAAACTATATTATTCCAACAATGAGTGATCTTATTGAATTACAGTTATGTAGAGTAGTTCTACACTAGTGGAAGTGTTGCTAATCAGCTTTTCTTTGATTATTAAGAAAAAATATAATCGTTTACAGTAGATAAAACGCTTGTGGCCTAGATGAGTTGTGGGGATTCAAAAGCCTCAGTTACAAAGAGGAACTAGACCTCACTCGAGGTTACTTCAACTTGTAATGTGCATGGTTAAATAATTTCTCCTTTTTAGGAGATAGAAATAGGGATAACTGAATGTTTAATGTTTTGGGATATTACCATGTCACTCATGGGCCATTTAAACAGCAATCTACTGGACGTTAAAGTTTTTACTTATATGTGGTAATCCCTCCATGATGTACCTAATAGATGTGGCATGAATTTATAATTGCGTGTATTAAGAGGGGTGGCACCCTCAATGGTAATGTATAACCTATTTGATATGTACTACATCAGGAACTGAACTGTATGTTCATTGAAAAAAAAAAAAAACAATAAATATAAAGTATAAACAAAAAATAAATTAACTACTAATTAAACCAATAAGCATTACATTAATAATCAATTAACACAAATTATCCTTAACTAACAAATCAAGGCTAATTATACATGAAATACACTGCTGCACTGAAAACTTTGTCAGCCATTTTTATGTAGTGCATTACTGTAACAACTTTGGTGTAATTTTTTTTTCAGTGTTTGATTTCTATTATCAGTAGGCCTGTTGTCGGTATTTCAGCTGAAACAGAGACTGATAAAGTTAGCTACCAGAGGCATGCCAGATCTGAAGTACATAGAGGGCACTGGGGCCAGTTAAACATCCCTTTCATGTTTTATGAAAAGCCTGGATTAAGAGTAGTGGACTCAGTCCTGCTGGGCCAGACAAGAAATAGATGTCATTTATACGTACCAAGTCCGAGGGCCAGATCAAACCAGTTTTTATATGAGCACCCAGCTCTCTAGACATAAAGAATGTTGAATCTGTGATGTCAAAGTGACATACTTGATGACATGTAATGGGAGGGGCAGCTGGAGGGTCTTGAGGTGTGGCAGAGCCTAAAAGAGACAATCAGATTTGGGGATAAGAGCAAGCTATCATCTAAGGGTTCGAGTCTGCTCTGACTCACTAAAGTGTCTTGTGGTAGGCCATTCTACCTTGCTAGACAGAGAGGGCAAGAGCGAGATAGATTTTTCTGTGTGCGTAACCTACTATTCAAACAATTTGTTTTAATTTCTGAGGAACTATGCTTCCCTATAGTCTTGCTGTAATATCCTGTATTATCTGTGCAGGTATTAAGAAGTATTAAAACATTATATATTTTATATACTTCATGTTTTTGTGACTGACTCACTTGCGGTACAGCTAACTAATTTATAATTGATAAAACTGTATATCCACCTCTAAAGAGAAGATTACCATTACCATATGCTATTTCTAAAATAAGGTGTTCCCAGCTGTGACAGAGAGGGGTGGGTCGTGTGTCCTTAAGCAAGGAGCACTGTACTGTGTAAGCAGTGGCTCTGGAGGGACTTGGACCTGGCAATACCCCAGGAGAGTGTCGGGGCTGTGTGGTGGCAGCTACTGATTACTCTTGCAGGTATCTGAAGGGTTCGAGAAAGCTGGTAACAGTCACAGGCTAGTCTGGGAGAGATTAGTTTGCCACAAATTGATGGCAGCCGTAGGATCTAAAACAGTTTTGTCTGTATGAAGGTTGTTTGTCCAGTCACAGAACAGGATACACAAAGGGGGATGGTATATTCTACCAGGTTTGATTTTTTTTTTTTGTTAAGCAAGAGTAGACAGATAGAAGACAGACATTGTGCCTGGGCTATATGAGAAGCGTTCATTAATACAGCTGCAGAAACTGTGCCAAAAGACAGAACTGGCCTATAAAGACAGCCAAGTATGGGCAGAATTTATAATCATTCTCGAGAGAAGTGACCAGGAAAGCCATGCGAACCAACGTTGTGGGACAGAGGCTAGGGAGAATGCAGATGAGCGAGAACCTCTGACTTTTTTTTTCATATTTAATAAACTTTATTAACAAAACATAAGAACAAACATTACACAAACCCAAATGTCATATCCTGGGTACACAGACATGAAAACAAAGAAAACGACAATATTGCCAGGAATGCTACAGTTGTCAAGATAACATGACAAGTCAACCCTCCCCTTCCATCTTCCCCCCAGTCCACCCTCCACCACCAGGGGAAACCAGGATAGTACATTCAGAGATGAAACTCGATGAGATGCCTGTGCCGAATAACACCAATCATACCATTAATAAAACCTGCAATAATTCCCAGATACGGGAATATCTAGACGTTCGGCCAGCCATACTAGCAGCAAGGTGCTCGGCCTGCAAGGCAAACAGTATCTCCCTATGCCATTCAAGATAAAGGGGTTTGCCTTGGTCCAGCCAGTGCTGAAGAATAACCTTCTTGGCACATGCTGAGATTAAAGCCATATGTAGTTTTTGGCAACCAAATCAAAACATCAGTATATTCCCCCAGAATACATACTTCAGGGGTAAAGATGTGCGCTAGGCCCAACAGAGGATCTAGCCAAGCCCTGATGGAATCCCAGAATGGGACGACCCTGTCACAGGACCACAGGATGTGTAACAGAGTGCCAAGTTCTTTACCACTTCTGGAACAAACACTTGTAGGGAGTCTACCCTTCTTAAGCAATTTAAATGGGGCATAATAAAGGTCGTGTATAAGTTTGAATTGCATAAAATGGTATCTGTCCCATTTGATAAAAGTATATAGGTGTTTCCAAATAAGAGGCCAATTTCTGGTGGTGTGGGAGGGTGGGAGAACGTGGTCCCAACAATAAAACCTTGGGCCTTCCATGACTACCTGCAGGTCCTGCAAAGATCGGTAGTAATATGAAATAAGGTGTGACGAGGGGGTCTGATGGAAAAGGGGAAAGACTAGATTACCAAGGGGACTGAGCCATGGTACGTTACCAAAAAATTGCAACAACATATGGGAAAGCTGGAAATAATTAAAACACTGGGATGTGGGCCAAGTATATTTAACACAGGCCTCCCGCAGGGATAACAGTTTATGATCAGAAACAAGGTCTCCAACTGTTTGTGCACTTATATTAAGCCAGGACTTGCTAGTAAGGATTTGTCCAGCTATATGAAAGTTATTGTTCCCAAGCAGAGGTTGGGATGTATCTTTATAGGGGGCAGATTTTGAGGAACAAGCAGAGCTGCAGGTGAACCCTGAGAGATGCTTCTAAAGGAGTGCCTCGTAGGGCAGTAGGGAGTTTCATCCTGGAAAGACAGGGAAGCGACCGGATGTCCAAGCCGCTATGAGAGCACAATGAGCATTCTATGTTCACCCAGAGCAGGGTATGAAGCCTAGCTGAGTCACCCTGAGCTAACCCCAACCAGTAAGGGAATTGAGTAAGGTATAAGGCTAGATAGTATAGAAAAAAGTTAGGAGCTTGTAGGCCCCCCATCTAGTTTGGTCCACATTAATTTAGATAAAGCTTTACGTACTGCTTTACCCTGCCACAAAAACAAGAAAAGAAGCCTGTTAACCGGATGAAACTAGGATTGAGGTAAAGTGAAATTATACATCTGAAGGGGGTACAATAGTCTGGGTAAAAATATTCATTTTGATAATGTTCAGGCAAGCCCACATAGACAGGGGCAGTAGAGACCATCGATTTAAGTCTACTTTAAGTCACGTCACCATCGAGTCCAGATTAAAATTGTCACATCTTAAGGGGGGAGGTGCTAAGATAGATCCCCAGATATTTCAATTCATCTTTCCTCCAAACAAGGTCAAGGTGCTCGATATTCGCTGGGAAGGTGGCGTTATTAAGGGGCATAACTTCAGTTTTAGATAGATTTAATTTGTAATAGCACCAAATTGAGAGATAATCTGCAATGCAGCAGGTAAGGACGTAGCAGGGGAGGAGATGTGTAGTAGGATGTCATCCACGTACACAGATAATTTATAGTCAGTCTGACCTGTCGAAATGCCCACGACCCATGGGAAGAGGTTTAGTTTGTAGATGAGGAGTTCTAAGAAAAGATTAAAAAGGTTGGGAGAAAGATGGCAATCTTGTCTGGTGCCTTGGTAAAGGGAAAAGAGTGAGGACAAAACCCCACTGCAGAGGATCCAGGTGGAAGGAGAGTAACAGAGTACCCTGACCCAGTGGATGAATTCCTGGGGAATACGATACTTAGGGAGAAGGACAAACAAGCAGTCCCACAAGATTCTGTAAAAAGCTGCTTCGGCACCCAGGGAAACCAGGGCATCAGGAACAGAAGAATCCCTGGATGACGAAAAGAGATAAGATAGTTTCCTAAGGTGATCGGCTGACAGACAGCCTTGTACAAAGCCAACCTGCTCCCTGCTAATTAGGGATTCCCACACCAGCCCCAATCTACAGGCCAATACTTTGGCCAGGATCTTCATATCAACACTGATAGGAGATATTGGCCTGTAGTTGGAGACCAGCTGGGGATCCCTATCAGGTTTGGGAATAACAACTATGGTAGCTGCGGTAAGGGAAGAATCAGATAGGTCCTCAGTAAAAATAAGGTTGTAGGTGTTCAGAAGAATAGGGCCTAACTGGCTCTTACAGGCCTTAAAAAAGTTGGTGGTGAACCCATCCAGCCCAGGGGACTTATCAGATGTGAGGGAATCAATGGCTTGTGAGATTTCAGCCAGAATTAATGGGGCTTGTAGGAGGGCAACCTGCAGGCAGAGCCTCTGACTGCGGCAGCTGTACAAGCAGACCAAGTACAGATGTTAGAACAGAAGCTTGTCCTGCTTAAAGAGAAGGCAGAAATTGAGAGGTGAAAGGCAGACACAGATCTGCAGAAGATGAGGCTGGAAGTAGAGAAGGAGGAGAAGCAACAGGCTGAGGAGTGAGAGAAAGAGCACCAGCACGAGATCCAGTGACAGTAAGTGAAAGAAGGAGGAGAAGCAAAAGGCTGAGGAGGAGTGGTGAAGATCTGAGGAGCAAGAAAAACAGCGCCAGCGTGAGATCCAGATGAAGAAACTTGAGTGTGAGAGTCAGATGGGGAGTCTGTGCCAGAAGACATCACTACAAACTGTGAGTAATGGCATGAGGGGTTCAACCCAGGAAGCCAAAATCAGTTCTAAAATGTTTCCTTCATATCTGGAGGAGGATGATCTTGATTTGTTTTTAAGAACTTTTGAGAGACTCTGTGGGCAACTGGAATTGGGCAGGGCCTCTTGGACAACTCACCTATTGCCACTGCTTACAGGCAAGGCATTAGAAGCTTTTGCCCAGATGGACAATGATGATTGCATGGATTATTATAAAGTGACAAACACTTTGCTAAAGCATTTTGAGTTAACCTCCAAGACCTACAGGTAAAATTTTAGAGGGTTAAGAAAGGCATTGGGGGACAGTTATGCTGAAATGTGTGTGCAGCTAAGTTAACTTGTTAGAAAGCTGGATAAAGGGTATAAAAGCTCGCTCTGTAGAAGAAGTAAAAGATGCCTTCTGGAATAGTGCTTAAAAACTGTGCCTGAGGAACTAAGAATATGGTTGTTGGATAGAACTCCATGCTCTGTGAGGGAAGCAGCCGAAAGGGCTGATCAGTTCATATCCAGCCAATCATTCTCTCATCACAAAGGTAATGGGGAGGGACATCAGGTGGCTTTAGGGGAACCCCAGGGGGCAGCCTAAAGGAAGCCAACCTATGCCTGAACCTAAAGGGAACCCACCTGGTCTCAAAAGCACAGAGACAGATGAACACAGGTGCCTTATCTACCAGAAACTGGGGAATCTGTCTTATGAGTGCCCCCAAAAAATGTGAAAAAAGGTGCGAGTACAGCTTAGCCCATGACATACCCTCTTCTGGACACCTAGGGGTCTGTCGTACAAAACAGGCAGCTGACTAATAATTTTTACCGTCCCAGTATTTTTTTGTTTATCTCTTTCTCTCCTTCCCTGGCCCTGGTTGGCTCTTCGTCCGGCCGCCATCCCCCATGCTTCTCCTCCTTCAGGCCCTCACCCTCTGCACCTCCCATGGCTTACCCCCCCCATGATAGGGCTGCAAGGAGCCCCCTACTCACCCGCCGGGACAGAGTTAGGTTGGGGTGTTACCTCAGGAGGATCAGCATTGGGGGGACAGCCATCAAGCCGCCATGACCAGCCACCAGGGTCTTTTCCTCCTAGATTTTCTCCTCTTGCAGCACTCGGCATGCAGTGACACTGGTGGCAGGCACCCGCACGTTCCCACCAAGTGTCTGCCAAACATCTGCACCCCTTACAGCAGCGCTGCGTCAACCCCAGCCTCTGCCAGGGGTCAGACGAGCACCGACCATATCTTACCTCCCTCCCCGGAGATGGAGAACAGTCCATTGGATGCTCAATCCATCCCCTCTCTGCCGACGACCCGCGCTCGTTCCCGAATATGGGTTGCCAGCGTGGTGCGAGATGCAGCGACCAGCGCCTCGGCCCTCAGTGCCACCAGGCCCCCAGTATTTTTAAAGATGTGGCAAACTACTGCCAGACTTGTCTGCAGTGCCAAAGAGTGATAAAGGTTAGAGACAAGACTAAAGTGGCTGTGATTTCCCTACCTGTTATTGAAGAGCTATTTCAGCGAGTTGCCGTGGACATTGTGGGGCCCGTTATCACCCCCAAGTAACACTGGCAAGTGCTACATTTTGGTGGTTGTAAATGACACCACAAGGTACTTGGAGGCAGTGCCCTTGTCCTCCATAGAGGCTGAGAAGATGGCCAATGAACTTCTGGGGATAGTTAGCCAGGTGGGTTCCCCCCCCCAGGAGATTCTGTTGGACCAGGGCAACAGCTTCACGTTTGATCTGCTGGTCAGTCTGTGGAAGAAGTGAGGTAAGGCAGTTCAGGACCTCGCAGTACCACCCCCACACTAATGGTCTGTTCGAGCAATTCAGTTCAACTCTTAAGACCATGTCAAGGGCATTCACTGACCAGCATGCAAGAGAGTGGCAGAATACCCACCCCACCCCATCTCCTATTCACATATATGAAAGTTGCCCAGGAATCCACAGGGTTCCCCCCCTTCGAGATCCTGTTTGGTCATAGGGTAAGGGGTCCCACTAAATTGGTAAGGGAATGTGAGGGTGAGCTTGCTTCCCAAGGGGAATCTGTTGTGGAGTATGCCCTGAATTTCAGGTCATGGCTCACGGAGCTCATGGGGTTTGCCCAAGGAGCACATAGCTGCTGGATAACAGAGGCAGAAGACATGGTATGACTGTGGGGTCAGAACCTGGGAGTAAGAAGTTGGACAATGAGTGATGGTGTTCATCCCCATCCAGAAGAACAAATTACAGGTGGCTTGGGAGGGCTTTACTCGGTGGTCAGGAGGGTAAATGATGGTAACTACATGGCTGAGCTACCAGACAGGAGGTGCAAACAGCAAATTTACTATGTAAACAAGATGAAACCCTATCATGACAGGGACAAGACCATACTGTGTGCAGCTACGTGGAGGAGGGGGAAGAAGCAGCTGCACTGGTGGACCTCCTGGGAGGGGGTCGACTGACGCCCACCCAAGCTGTTGAGATGAGTGTGGTGTTTGCATGAAATGTTCATGGGCAGGCCAGAGTATACCATGCTGGTGGAGCAGTACATGGATACAGGGTCCCAAACCCCATTGAAACAGCCACCCTACAGAGTCCCAGAAGGTATAAGACATGCCATAGATGGGAGATCAAAGAGATGCCATCTCTCTGGGTGATCCAGGAGTCCAGTAGTCCCTGGGTCTCACCAGTGGTACTGATTCCCAAAAAGGACAGGACCACGAGGGTCTGTGTCGACTACTGCAAGCTCAATAGCTGCACAGAGTCGGACACATACCCCATGCTGGATGAGGTCCTATAGAGGTTGGGGGATCCCTTTACCTGTCCACCACAGACCTAACAAAGGGCTACTGGTGGATACCTCTGACCCCTGAAGCCAGAAAAAGGTTGGCCTTCATGGCTCCATTTGGATTATTCAAGTTCAGGGTAATGCCATGCGGGATGAAAAATGTGCCAGCCATCTTTCAGCAGCTCATGGACTGCATTCTACACAGGACAGGAGACTTTGCTCTGGCATTCATGTTTCTGATAATACCAAGACGGGGGCAAACTCTCAGTCAACTGTTCAATAAGAGTTGATCTCAACACAAGCACTGCACAAGCTGGCACTAGCAGAGATAACATTAGTTAACACTGAAATAGAGGAAATTACAGTTGCAGATAGCTCTGATAGCTCCATCAGTGAAACCACAATCACTGAAGTCAGTTTAGAGTCAGTCTCAGAAGGGAATACAACTGATTCAACAGACTGCGATTTTGAAACAGAATGATATTCTGCCTCAGACAGTGGGTTAGAAGAGGCTCTATTTTCTAATAAGATGGCTGGAGGAAAGCATAAATCAAAAAGTAACTAAGTCAACCAGCCTTCTTCAAAATGAAAAAATGCTGATGCCTCTCAGGAGACCCCCACTCCTTCTCTCAAGATACTACAAAACAGGACTTACTGATAGAGATGAAAGCTGGTTTTGCTCAAATAAATACATTAAGCTCATTTTCCGAAGCTTCTGACAATGTAGCCAAAACAATGGCTGCAGTGTCATTACTATGGATGGAGTGAAAACAGGGTGAGCACACAACAAGACAAGCTGAACCCTCTATTCCATTGTGGATAAGCAGGTGAAGAAGTTGGAAGAGCTAAAAGTAAAACTGAAAGATCTTGAGACCCGTAATAGAAGAGGGAATTTAAAGATCAGAGGGATACCTGAAGTAAACAGATGGGGTGGAGTTCTTAAAATTCTTCGAGGATTTGATCTCGCAGGTGATGGTTGACTCACAGAATCCACAAAAGATCGAGCTGGAGAGGGCTCATAGGGCTAACGCTAAAATGCAGGAAAAGAACGTTACAAAACATCCAGACAACTATCCTCCTGACAATCATTTGTCACAAGGGAATACTGTGGACTTAACTAATAGATCACAAGGACAGCATAATTTTGTTTCTTTAGAGACTCAAGCTGATTGATCAGAGACCACAACAGCACCAGCAGGGGATCACCATATTTCAGTTCCTGTTTAGCCTATACAACATGTGGAAGATGGTAATGCTGAATCACAATTCCAGACATGAAATGCCTCTGAAGGTCCGAAAACAAGCTAGAGCAGAACGGAAGATTTCAGTCAAGAAACTCTTCTTAAGCCTGCTTGCTGTGGTGAAGCTCTCTGTAAGTTTTGCTTTTGTTTTTTAAACTACAGGAGAGAATGGTTAGTTAATTCTACTTGCTGTTGAGAGAGTTCATTTGTAGAGGATTTCGGTAAGTTTTGATATTGTTTTACTTTATTTCTAATTTAGCTTTAAGTGGAATTTAGCTGAAAGGTTTCTGTGGCTGGAGTGACTGTATAAAAGCCCTCCCCACTCACCTCTTTCACCAGCCTTTCTTTAAATACTGAAATGCCACTGGGGGTTCGGGCTTGAAGGCTGTGAGGGAAGAGCTTGGGGAGCTTCAAACTGACCTGAGCCCACAGAGCAGGTCAGGAAGGAGGAAACAAGGAATAGCCATATGAGCCAATTCTTAAAGGGAAACAATGGAAAAGACACAGCTTTCCTCAGATGCTACAGAAACTCTCAATTAGTGCTTTCAGACAGTAACAACTTTATTTACTAATTTAGAACAGTTGCCCACAACTTCCACTTCCTGTTGCTGGCAGCAGCCATTTCATGAGCAGCAGTGAGCTTCCTGAGCTCACTGTATGCTAATATGCCTGTTTGACCTCAGCTATTGGTTGGCAGGACATATTAGCATAAAGTGAGCTCAGGAAGTTCTCTGCTATTCATGAAATTGTGGCTTCCAGCAATAGTGAAAGTTGAAGGCCACTGTTTAAATCACTAAAAAAATCAATTAGAGTAATAAAAAAAAAATTACTCTCTGAAAGCACTAACCAGGAATTTTTGTAGTGCCTGGGTAAAGCTGTACCTTTTCCAGTGTTTCCCTTTAAAGATATATAAATATGTATAACTTATGAGTAGGTCGTAGTCCTCATGAGAAGGATTGTAGTTTCCAGTTAGTACTGTAGTTGGCTGTCTTGTGCTGTGTGCAAGGGCATTTGGGATTAAAATTTCTGTTAGAGGCTGGGCTTGGATTAGTTCATTCTACTTGCTGTAGGGAGAGTTAGTGTGGAGAGGCTGTATAGGTAGTGTGGACCATGGGTTGGATTGTTGGGTGCAATGGTTGTGGGGCAGTAATGCAGATGAACATACTGTGGAGGCTGGGAGGGTACCCAATATGCCACAGGCTAAGGAGGCTTGAGGAAGAGGTTCAGTAGCTTGGCAGGGAGCTGGGGAGGTTGAGGGATGGGGTGAGGATTGCATTGGTAGGAGGGCTGACATCTGAGAGTATTGTGGGGGCACCACAAAGAAGGAACAGTGGGTAAGAGAGGGGGCAAACTAGACAGGAAGCCAGCTGATGAAGGGTGGACTCTAGTAGGACCTAGAAAAAGAGGAGCAGCAGTAGGCAGGAGGGAGGAGAAAACACAGAGTAAGGCAAATGGGATAGGGAACATGTTTGCTTTACTAGTAACACACGGGAAAGAGGATGCAGGAGGTGACTGTACAAGAGATAGCACTCACAAAGAGGAGGGAGTGAGGGGCATTACTAGTGGAGAGATTGAGCATGGTGTGGCAGGGGGAAGGTTAATACTCGGAGAGGTGAGGAGGGAGGCTGGCAGTCAAACAGGAGGAGGGGAAGGGCCTCAATTGAAAGGGGCAGGGGGAGGACACTGGGGCACATGGCAAAAACACAGTCTTGAGTGGCCCCAAAAATGAGAACCTGGGTGGGGGTGGCGACAGGCACAAGGAAAGAGGAGGGGGGTGTATTGGTGTTGGGGGACCCCATACTCAAGGGGATCCAATGGGGCAGCAAGGGGGAGAGGCACAGGCGGATATGGGTGGAGTCCATACCAGGATTAAAGGCAGACAAGGCAGGACAGGCAATCCTAAGGTGTGTAAGGAGGGGTAGGCAGAAACCACACATTGTGGTACATGTGGGGACAAACGACCTAGCGGGGGAAATGGTGGAGGTAACAAAGGAGAGGACTGAGGAAGTGATAAGGTTGTGCGAGGAGACTGGGGAGTCTGTGGCCTTCTCCAAAGTGCTCCCAGTATCCTGCACAAGCACAGTGAGAAAGGAGAGGATTAGGGAGTGAACACATGGTTGGTAGAATGGTGTCAAACTGAGGGGTATGGGGTTGTGGGTGGCTGGGGCAGTACCTGGGATAATAACAATCTATTTGCAAGGGATAGGCTGCACCTGAGTGGGGAGGGGAAGGAGGTATTAAAGCAAAGACTGGGGAGGTATATTGCAACAAAGGTGGATTTAAACTAGATGGTGGGGTGGGAAGAGGACAGCAGATAGGCAGGAATCCAATAGAGTGGAGTCACAGCCTACCCCCCAGGCTAGCAGGGAAGGACTTGGGGTGGCCTAAAAAGGAGGAAGTAGAAGAGAGGAACTGGAGGCCAGTGAAGGGAAGGGGGCAGGATGGAGGGTGGTCTCATTGAATTCAAGAAGCTTAGGAAACAAATCCGCTGAGCTACAGGCACTCTTAGCAGTGTGGAGGGTGGATATTGCAGCTGTCACAGAAACATGAGCAACTGAGCACCAGGACTGGGATCTGGCAATCCCAGGATACAAATTATACGGGAACAACCACAAGAAGGGGGTTGGGTGGGGTGGTAGTATATGTGAGGGACGGGATCAAATGCACAAGGGACGAGGGGGAAGAAAGGAGAACAGAGGCAATCTGGCTGCAGCTCCTAGACTCAAGGGGTAGGAAACTGAGGTTTGGGGTGGTATACAGGCCACCATCTCAGTCTGAGGAGCTTGACAGTGAATTAGCAGGACAAATTAAAAAGGTATGTAGAACAGGGAAGGTGGCCATCGTGGGTGATTTCAACTTGCTGGGGGCTGACTGGAGCATTCCAGCCACCTTCAGTGCTAGGGAGCAAGTGCTCCTGGATGCAATCCAGAAGAGTCTCCTGGCACAGTTGGTTACTGTACCTAACTAGGCTAAAGAACACTTTAGATCTGGTATTGTCGAATGGGGAGGTAGTGAGGGAAATAAAGGTAGAGGACCCAATAGCCGACAGCGATCACCAAACAGTGTGGTTTAATATCACGATGTGCGGGAAGCCAGAGAAATCAGTTACTCGAGTGGTAAACTTCAGGAGGCGGACTTTGGGGGGATGCAAGAAGTACTGAAAGGGAAACTGGAGGGCATAAGGCAAGAGATGGATGTGGAGCAGAAATAGGATATTATTAAATGGGGGATTACAGAGGCAACAGAGGCCTGCACCAAGGCACAGAGTAAGAGGAGCAGAGCAAGAAAACCATGTTGGTTGAATAGCAAGGTTGTGGAGGTGGTGAGGGCAAAATGAGTAGCGCACCAGAGGTATAGGAGAACGGGGAAGGAAGTGGACAGGGAGGACTAGGCAAGATGGTCCAGGGAGGTGACCAGAAAAGTGAGAGAAGCCAAGGCCCAGAGGGTGCCGAGACTAGCGCAGGGAATTAATGGCGGGGAGACTTTTTCAGATACATCAGGGGGAAAATGAAGTGAAAGAAGACAATAGTGAGGATAAAAACGGGTGGGGAGTGGCAGGAAAAGGGGGAGGAGCAGGCAGAAGCACTGAATGAATACTTTTGCTCAGTCTTCATGGAAGAAAAGTGGGACCGCCACCAGCATGGGCTGGGAGGTGGGGACGGAGGAGAGGAGGTGACCGATGGAAGAATTGAGGCAAGTAGAGTCCTTGAGGGACTGAGGGCACTGAAGGTAGACAAGGCACCAGGGCCGGATGGTATCCACCCCAGGGTGCTGAGGGCGATGGTGGAGGTGTTGGCGGAGCCACTGGTGGCTCTGTACAGTACCTCACTGGAGTCGGGATATGTGCCACTGGACTGGAGGATGGCACATGTAGTACCATTACACAAGAGCCAGTATTATTTGGGCTCTTCATATCAGACATTGCACACGGGGTGGTGAGCAAGGTAAGTCTGCTCGCTGATGACACCAAAACTGGAGCAGTGTTGGATCGAGGGGAGGCATGGAAACAGCTGCAGGGGGACCTAAGCAAGCTAGAGGAGTGGTCAAAGAGGTGGCAGCTGGGGTTCAGTGCAAAGAAATGTAAGGTTATGCATTTTGAGGCGAAGAACCCAAGGAGAGAATACTGGCTGGGGGGGGGGTTAAGCTGGGGACCACTGAGGATGAGAAGGACCTAGGTGTAATGATAACAGGGACCATGAACAACACTGCCCAGTGCAGGAGAGCAGCTGCAAAAGCGAACAAAATGCTGGGGTGCATAGCAAGGGGATTCTCGTCCTGGTGAAGAGAGGTGATTTTGCCCCTCTACAGGTCGCTGGTAAGGCCGCATTTAAGAGTATTGTGTGCAGTTTTGGAAGCCATACCTAAAACATGATATCAGGCTACTGGAGGGGGTGCTGAGGATTGCAACAAAGATGATATGTGGAATGGAGGGGAGATACTATGAGAGCAGGCTGGGAGACCTGAACATGTACACTCTGGAGGATAGACGGGACAGAGGGGACATGATAGAGACATTCAAGTATCTGAGAAGAATCAATAAGGATGGGGCAGATGGGGTCTTTAAGCTAAGGAGGGGGAGGAACACCAGGGGGCATGGGCTAAGAATAGAGGGGGGAAGATTTAGGAGGGAAAAGAGGAGACACTATTTCACAGAGAGGGTGGTAGCAAAATGGAATGCACTACCAGAATGGGTTGTAGCATATAAGTCTGTGAACAGCTTCAAAGAAAAGGTAACATTTTATTTAAAGACGCCCATTCCCAGAGGCTCTGGGCGCCGTACAATAAGTTAACAAATGTCAAAATACATCCACAGAATAATATAAAAACAATTATATACATAATTATATAAAAACTTTAAAAATTGCAGCACATAGTCAACTATCCTTACTATACCGAAATCAGAGTTCATCAATCAGTAACTTAATCTAAAAATGCCTGGGTGAATACAAGGGCCTTAAGGTGGGCCTTGAATACCTCCAGAATGGGGGCCCCCTTACCCCCAGAAGGGAGCGAGTTCCACAGGACCGTAGCAGTGACACTAAATGCCCTGTCACCAGCCAATTTTAGCCTTAACCTGGGAACCACTAGGAGGCCTCCATAGGAGGAACAGAGGGGGTGAGCCAAGACAGCAGGAACCAGAAGGTCTAACAGGTAACCAGCCCCTGACCGTGTAGGGCCTTACAGGTGAGAAGCCCCACCTTAAAGAGGATCCTCCACCTGACTGGCAGCCAGTGCAGCTCACGCAACACCGGTGTAATATGGCAGAACTTCGGGTGCCCAGTAAGTAACCAGGCAGCTGTGTTCTGCACTAGCTGCAGCCTGCGGAGAGATCCTCCCGTGACCCCAAGATAGAGCACATTACAGTAGTCAATCCTTGAAGTAACCAAGGCATGCATCAAAATGGGGAGGTCCAGAGATGGAACAAGTGGCTTTATCCTGGCGATATTTCTAAGATGGAAAAAACAGGAGAGGACAACGGAGGAAATCTGCATCTCCACTGTCAAACTCCTATCAAACATAACGCCAAGATTTCGCACCCTTGAGGAGGCCTTCAATGAGACAGAGCCCAGAACTAGTCCAGTCTCTGAGTCAGAGGCCAACCTATCATGCACTCTGTTCGACTCCATGGGACAGGGAACAAGGGAGAGTGAGGGTGGGGAAGGTAGAGGGTGGCAGTGGGATGACAAAGGGGAGGGGAGTGGGGCAGTTGCAAACTAGGGGTGCTAGCTACACACTTGAGCAGACTTAGACCAGATGGTCTGTTTCTGCTGGCACATTCGTATGTTCGTAATATTCTTGGCTGAATCTTATTAGACTAATAACTGTGATGTATATTGTTCAAGACGTAATGGAGACAAAAGCTTTCTCTCTGGAGAAATCTCTGGAGACAACACTTTCCCTTTCTCCTGGGTTGCACCTGGAAACGAACCTCGGCTCAGTGTGCCTTTCCCAGTTACCAATTTTAAATAAATAAATAAATATTTTTCAGCAGAGAGAAATGAAAAAAATATATATATATAAATTATAAAAAAGGTGGAAGTGGCAGACTGTAATACTTTAATAATTATTAATATTACTGATTTAAGATGTGGGCAGTGGGTGTGATGCACTTTATAGTTAGTCCTCTAGGGTACTGTTATTAGAATATCTTAAAAGGAATATGAATTGTTATGTTCAGTTCTCAGTCCTCCGGAACTCTGGGGTCACCATCTCATACGTCTTGAAGACACCCAAGTGCTTTTTGGTTGTAGTGCTGTCTTTGAAGGTTTACTGCCTTTTTTTTTTCTTTTCCAGTTAAGACTTTTTAATTCTGTACTGGCTTGTATATGCATGCAAGTGAGGTAGTAGGTAATTTAGGTCATGGGGTTAGGGATGGCGAAGCATCTCGCAACCTGAGTAGGATATTAAACTTGTTTCAACTCTTCATCTATGTAGGGATTAGCTTGGGATGTAAAGGATTATGTTGTAATTTTTAAGATATAAAATGGGTTCATAATGATTCAAGGTTTCTACTTTCTTGTGTCAGCTTCATAGGGCTAGCTAAGAGATTTATCAGGATAACTCTTTGTTTGGGTTTGAGCATCTGGGGGAGACCTAGGTCCTTCTTTACTCTTTTCGTCTATGGCACTTTTTTCTTCTATTCTTATATAATCAATGTGGAATCTACACTGTTTGATTTGGAATGTTGATCGAAAAATGAAAAAAGAAAAATTGATATATATGGCCAACCTCTTTAAAGGTACCGGAATCCATTCTCCTTATTTGTCTACTGTTAGAGGAGTAGCTGTCATTATTAAAAAATTGTTACATGTTCCAGGCCGGCCCAGTGGTGCTGAGGGTTGAGGTGCTGGATGCCACACCTCATGCCATGCCAGCGACCAGTGTTCGGGAGCGGGCATGGGCTGCTGGGGGTCAGCAGGGGAGGAGAAGGATCGAGCATCCGGAGGACTGCTCTACTTCTCCGGGGAGGGGGTGTTCCTGGTGCCGGCATCGGTTAGGACAGGGCGTCGCGCCGTTACGTGGAGTGGAGCTGGGATGGACACCTTTCCACTGGTGTCACTGCATTTTCCCAGCTCTAGGGGGACAGTACAGAAAAAATTGCCAGCCCTGTGTATGAGCCGCCTCGGTGCCTGATCCTCCAGCCCCACAGTTCCACTTTGGCAGCCCCACTCGGGGGGGGGGGTGAGGATCACCAAGGATAGGCAAGCCCGTTTGCGGGGCTAGGGATGCCAGCGGCACATAATGAATGAAAAAAAACATATTTGTTACATGTTCCAATAACAGACACTTACATGGATCCCAGCTGGTAGATATGTGATTCTGAAAGCAAGTAAAGACGATATAACACCTGCTCTAATAAATGATTGTGCCCCAAATAGGAAGACACATGCTTCACAGATCTATTTTTAAAAGGGTCTCAATTTCCTACTCCCTATTTTTTAGGTTGGGATTTGAACCTAGCCTTAGATATTATGGGCAGATCCCAGGGTACAGCAAGAAAAAGAGCTTCAGTATTAATTAAAGGCTTTATGGAGGAATTAGCATGGACAGATCTGTTCCATATTAAATACCCTAATCTCAAGTCCTCATATTTTTCACCGTTTATAAGACTTATTCTTGGATAGAACTATGTATTAGTATCAGAAACCCTTTTACATACTTTAAGGATAGAATATATGGCCCCATAAAAGTGTTAGATCATGCTCCAATCTTTACTGAGTTTGAGCTTACTCCAGGTAGGAAAGATTTAAATGGCGTCAAGATCCCTTTTTGTTAAGAGATATCTCCTTTTTGGAAGAATTATTTAAAAACACAGAAGAATTTCAGCTTCTAAACACAAAAGATGATATTCCCTTAAATGCAGTTTGGGACTCCCTAAAGGCTTAAGTGAGAGGTACTGTATTTAATTGGGTTCAACTCTTTTAAGAGAAAGGACAATATTAATAAAATCAGAGATCTCGAATATAAGTTTTGCATCACTCAAACTACACACATAAGCATGGGGAAAGAAGAGGATTTATTGAAATCCCTAAGGCTAAGAGAGTTATGTAACAGAAAAGTATCGGAGCAAGCAGAGAAGGCATGACAAGGACAAAATCTAAAATAATACTTTATTAATGATAAACCTGATAAAACAATGGCTTACCAACTCAAGTGTGAAGAAGAATACAATATACTTTGTATCAAAGATGGTACTGGATTGTCATTTTACAAACCAGAAAAGACAAATATCTTTGTGGAATTGTACCAGACTCTGTATACACCTGAGCATAAGGTTTCAGAAACTGAGACAGATTTCTGTTTGAAACAATCACAACTCCCAAAATTATCTGAGGAAGATGTTTACCATCTAAGCGGTGAGATATCTATTGAAGAGATTCGAGAGGTAACATGGGGACTTACTTAATGATAAGTCGCCAGGTTTTGATGGATTTGTTAATGAATTTTATAAGATTTTATTAGATACTCTGGCCCCTAAACTTTTCAACCTATTTTGCCAGATGTGGTAGGGTTCTGCTCTCCTGTTTTCACTTAATGAAGTCATGATCTCATTTCTGCTCTCACTTCTACTTAAGAAGGATAAGCCACTGGAATTATTAATCAATCAATATTTTATTTGATATAGCGCTCTATCTCTTGCAACTCTAGGCACTGTACAGTAAGATCCATAGTAACAAGTACAATAACAAAACAATAAAATTCATGATGCCAAATAAAATAGGTTCAGAGTACTAAACATATTCATGAAACAGTAAAATCAACACAAGGGAAAGGCTTTATCAGACAGATAAGACTTCAACCTCCTTTTGTAAGCCTTGATCGAGGAAGCCTCATGCAAAGCTCTCAGGAGAGAGTTCCAAAGGGTTGGCATGGCTACGGAAAAAGCCTGATCACCGTATGTTTTAAGCCAAACACTGGGAATCTCGAGGAGGGTCTCCTTGGTCAAGCGAAAAGAGCAGTTGGGTTGGTAGGGCTGCAGGAGGTCTTGCAGGTAGGTCCCCAGTCGTGCAGGGCTTTTTTAGGTCAGTTAACCAACCTTGAAGGTGATGCGCCACCTAATAGGAAGCCAGTGCAGAGGGCAGAGGACAGGAGTAATGTGCCATCATCTAGGTAGACCTCTCAACAGCCTGGCCACCGCGATCTGCACCAGTTGTAGGCAGCACAAATCTCCCCCCCCCGTTAGCCCAAGGTATAGGGCATTACAGTAGTCTAACTGAGAAGCCACAAACACATGCACTAATGATGGTAAGTCAGCAGGGGGAAACAAGGGTTTTATCCTGGTGATGTTCCTCAGGTGGTAAAAACCACTCTGGACAATGGTCGACACCTGAGATGCATGCAATTCACACCAGCTAATTTCCCTACTCAACTCTGATTATAAGATCTTGTCAAAAATGTTGTCTCACAGTTTAAGTAAGGTAATACATAAGATTACACATGAAGTCCAAACCAGTTTCATTAGTGGCAGAGGACTTGCATCTAAGACGTACAGTGAATAGCATTGAGCAAGCTTCAAATGAGGGTACAGCCCTACCAGCATTAGATGATGAAAAAGCTTTTGATCAGGTGAACTGGAGATTTCTTAAAAAGGCCCTTTTGAAATTTGGCTTCCATAATCAATTTCTTGAATGGATAAACCTGCTATATGATCTGCCTACAATAAGGGTTAAAACTAATCAAATAATTTTAAAACCAATAATACTTATGAAGAGCAGCAGACAAGGTTGTCCCCATTGCTTCTTCTCTCTGCCCTCTTTCTAGAACCTCTAGCTATTGCCATAAGATACAATACTGATTTCATGGGAATAAGCATAAATGGCGTAAACCACATAATCTCCCGATACGTGGATGACATTTTGTTTTATTTAGGCATTGCACATAGAACAATAGTCAAGGTTTTAGATATAATTTACAAGTATAGTAAGATATCTGGTTATAAAATTAATCTGCAGAAAAGCAAAGTCATATTTATGTGTCCATCTTGTGTCAATGGTAATTCTCTTCCTGGTATTGGCAACAATAAAGAAGAATTTAGATATTTAGGAGTTTGTATTAAAAAAATTATATGAAATTAATTATGAACCCTTGCGCCACAAAAAAAATCTACCTTGATTTGGAAAAATGGCTTCCATTCCTCTGACCTTGATGGAGAGGGTCAATATAATTAATATGAACATTCTTCCTCGATTGTTATTTCTGTTCTAGTCCCTCCCCATCAAAGTCGAGAAAAAAGTTTTCATAGCTTCTGAAAAACAGTTAAGAAAATGTTTGTAGGCTGGGAAGAGACTCAAAATAAAATCTGAAAAACTGTATCCTCCCCATGAAAAAGTGGGCTTGGTGCTTCCAGTGTTTTTGATATTACCTCATTGCCCAACTGGAACCAGTTTTCTCATGGCTTAAAAATTTGGATATGCCCTTGTCATGGCCCTCGATGGAAGCTAAGTTACTACCTTGTAAACAATTAATCTCGGCATTAGCTCTATATTTCAGTATAGATGGAATTCATCAGTGTAGCTCCTTTTGTACTTAAACTACTTAGATTCTTGGCAGAAAGCAAATAAAACACTAGGATTTAAGCTTACACTCACACAACTCTCTGTTATTTTACAATTCACATCTTCCTCTAGCTCACATACCCATTTCTTGGTTACAAGAGGGCTTTATGCTACTAAGGGATCTTTATATTCAGAGTAAGTTAATTTCTTATGAAGACTGAAGTGCAAAGTTAAACCTTCCCATGGGTTCATTTATATTAGGGAAGTTTAAAAAAATGTTTGGACAGTTTAATGATACCTCCATTAACTCGAATGGAGGCCCTTTTCAGTGATATTACATCAGAGAAAAAGAAGACTGGCAGGACATATGCTGAGATTAAGAATACACAGTCAGTAGACCTGACATCATTAATGAAGGCCTGGGAAAAGTATCTTGCCATATTGTTAGTAGAAACTGAGTAGCCTAGAATACTAGCTTCACATAACATTATTTCTCAAAACAGTAAACTAAAACAAATTCAGTTCAATTTAATTCATAGGACCTATTATACCATGGAAAGGTTAAATAAGTTTAATCACACCATTCTAGACTGTTGTCCACACTGTGTTTCCAACAAAGGGTCACTACTTCATATGTTCATCACTGTCCAGAGTTCTAGACATATTGGCATTAATTTGGTTTACCCTTCCCTCAGACGCTTTCAGTTGGGTTATGATGAAAGACTTCATCTCGGATTGGCAGCTTTCTCAGTAAACCTCAGGTGAAAATTACATGCCAGCGCATCCTAAAAAAGGGAAGCTCAAACAATTTCAAGTCTTCCTTGCTCAAAGTGACTGGTCCCCCTAGATACATCCAGTAACATGGCACAAGCACTAAACTACTTCATCACACAATTTAACGAAGCTTGTGACAAGTTTGCCCCGTTCCAGAAAAGAAAATCAAGGGGGATCAATGAACCCTTGGATCACCCCAGTCCTATTAAATTTGTTGAAAGATAGGGACAATCTCTGGCACTGTGCAATGGCAGCTGGCCAGCAGGGTAATTTGCAACACTACAGGGCAGCCAGAAATTTGTGTACCAAGGAAATTCACAGAGCCAAACAGGCGCACTATAAGAGTGAGCTCACAAACTCATGGGGAAATAGCCAAAACTTTTGGGATAACATTAAAGATCTTATTGGCAAGCCCAATAAAACATCCCCATCCTTGATCAAAGTTAATGGCACTGGTATACAAGACCATTAACAATTAGCAGACACCTTCAATGCTGCCTTCACGGATCTTAGTGGAGTGCCCCCGCCCCCGACTTCTTCAATGTTTCTACTTTGACAGGCAATGATAAAACTGTGCCCCCCCCCACCCTTCTATTTTAAGAGAGTCATCCTAGACAAATCAAGAAAATACCTCCAAAAGCTGCTTGGTAAACAGGTTTAGCAGTGACTTTCTGACCTAAAACTTTAACTTCAATGCTTGATGTTTCTCTGAATCTCTTTCCAAACTTTTAAATTTATCGCTCTCCCTTAGATAGTTCCCCCAACAGTGGGAAGCTGCCATTGTAACTCCCGTTCACAAAAGTGGCAACAGGTCACAACTGTGACAGGGAGCTCCCGCCACTCTTGAGGACCGACCTTTTCTTAAATCTGTTGCAACAGTTCCTCTATTTATTAGCCTAATCTATCCTTTACAATTTCTAGTCCATAAGGTTGGCCACCTATGAGCACCCCCTTCCCTTTCTTAACTATGCTACAGTGTCCTCTTTAATTTTCCTTTTCCCTCTCAGGTCCTCGTACAGGGAGGTTATTGCTGTGACCTCCAAGCATATGTAAAACATGTTGTGTTTATCATTCATGGATTTAGTATGTTATAGCACTATGTCATAAAATACCTTGATGTAGAAACCTTATGTCTATAAAACCTGTAAATGTTGAAAACACCATGGTACTAGGTGTTTTTGATAATGGTAAAACGTAGTAGGTGACTATTTTAAAAATGAAGTTAGTTGTGCTATTTAAAATGCATGTAAATTGCTGTAAACTGAACAAGTCTGAAATGTCATGGTGATTTACATATATCCCATAATGCTTTGCATTATGGAAGTATGTGTGATGTTATGTTTCTTTGAAACCTGGCTTATTGTCAATGCCCTTTGGGGTAACCCATGTTTCAGTGCTTTTGCATTGAGGTTCTTTGTCTTTAGCTTGTTTTTTTTTTTTTTTTTTTTTTGAGCCCCCACTACCCAAGCAAACAAGGCCCTCATGGGGTGGAGGCTGAATCTCCACTGCTAAGTCAGATCAGAGATCAGTGTCAGTAGGTGCTGGCTAAGTGCAGAGAAAGGACATACATAGTTTGTCGCTGCAAACTGATGTACTGAAGAAGGGATATGCCATTCTTAAGGTTATCGCCTGTATTTTGAATAAACAACACACAGAGATTGTGTGTTGAACTTAAAGTTCAGTGTCTGGTCCATCTGTTATCCCAAAACCTCTCCACAACAACCCTCCAACTATTGCCCCATATCGATCCTCCCCTTTCTAAAGCCCTTGAGCGCTTCATCACAGACCAACTGTCAGAATACCTGGACAAATACAACATTCAATGTCCGCAGCAGCATGGCTTTAGAAAAGGTCACAGCACAACCACTACCCTGATTGAGTACACAGATCACATTCATAAGGCCTTGGATAGTGACCACATACTTGGTGTAATATACGTCAATCTGACTAAGGTCTTCGACATTGTTAATCACCAGCTCCTTCTGAACTCCCTTCCTGCCTTAGGCCTCTCATCTCAGATCACTAGTTGGTTCAGAAGCTACATTGTGGGTAGAACGCAGAAAGTCAAAAATTGTGACACTCTCTCCCATAGCCTCTCTGTGCGGTCCAGGGTCCCACAAGGGTCAATTCTGGGACCACTACTATTTAGCCTCTTTATTAATAACCTCCCAACTGCTGCAACAATAATACAATCCTTTATGCTGACAATGCTGTCCTATATTTGAGCCATATGGACCCCCCCCTCGCTCTTTCTAGTGACCTACAGTACAATTTTAGCTAAGTTGAGACCTGGTTTGGTCAGCATACATTACTTATGAATTATAAAAAAAAAAAAAAACAAGGCTATGTTGTTCTCAAGCACACACAACAAAAATAGAACAGCCAGCCTAACTACCTCCTGGATACTGTTGGCCCCAGTATTGGCAATAACGAACTCCTCATCCTGGGAGATGTGAACTTAAACTGGACTGGTGGCAATGTAAAGCAGTTTGAGCCTTTACTTGCAAACCTAACCCTGAAGCAACTTGTACAGGAGCCCACCCGATGGTCGGCAAATGGAGCCTCCAGCTCTCTACTGGACTGGATCCTGTCTAATCACCCTGAGAGGATCTCCTCTGCTGGTACCCTATCTGACTCCATCTCAGATCACTCCCCGGTTTTCTGCGTATGGAAAATCCCCTTCCCAAAGATTCCTCACAAAATCATCCACATCAGAAACTTCTCCAGGTTTGATCCCGACGTGTTTACGGAGGACCTGAGGCACACGGACTGGTAGGGTGTATAGTGCCCCTGATCCCCTCTAGCCGTAACCCAGTTTTCAGTTCCTTTGGGGCCCTGCAAGACAGGCATGCCCCAACTATTAGGCGGAGGGTAAGGGATCAGCCACAAAATGGCTGCATGGGAGCCTCCTTGCCCTAATGGGCGAGGGACAAGTGCTGGGCCCACTTCAAATGCTCCCTTGATCAGACCTTGCTTCAACAATATCGAAAACTTAGAAATTAGTGTAAAAAAGCTATTAGGGTTGCAAAAAGTGACTTCTGCAAGTCCGCCCTACTCAGCTCTGCAAATGACCCAAGAAGGTTCTGGAGAAACATAAAAACTCTTGTCAGTGGTTCCTCTAACTCAGGAGTAACCGACATGCTAATTGGAGGGGTTTCCTGCAACAACCCACATATGATTGCAAATGCTTTCAATTCACATTTCACTGACCTATCTGCTCTCTCCTTACCCGCCCTGTTGGACGGAGAGTACCAGTGCGTCTTTACCCCGGCTCCGGCAGAAGTCCACCCTCCAGACCACCTTCTTTCTATGGCTGTGTCGGACAAGGAGATGCTTGAATCTCCTCCGCCTCTCCCAGTACTCCAGTGCTGGCCTAGACAACTGGAGCCCAAGCTTCTGAAATTAGGAGCCCTTCACATTGCCTCCTAGTGGCCCACATCCTCAACCCGTCCCTTGCCACGGGGGAGATTCTGATATCTGAAGGTGGCTAAGGTTGTCCCTGTGCTGAAGCAGGGCAACCCAAAAGTCCCAGACAACTATCGGCCGATCGCCATCCTTTCGGCCATCAGCAAGCTCCTCAAAAAAGTAGTGGCTGAACAACTCTCTGAGTACATTCAAGCCCATGAGTTGCTGTCCTCCGCCCAGCACGGTTTTCCTAAAGGGCATAGTACGACCACGGCCCTGGTCTCTGTCTCATCCAGCATCAGAGCTGCCATGGACCAGGGGAAACTCTCTGGAGTGGTGTTCATTGACTTGTCCAAGGCCTTTGACCTTGTTGACCACGCACTGCTCTGTACTCAGATGAAGTCCCTTGGCCTGTCCCCCCCACTCAGAAATGGCTAACTGACTACCTGCATGGCAGAGTGCAGCTGACCAAATTCAATAAAGTCCTCTCAGATCCCCTACCTTTGACCTCTGGCGTTCCTCAGGGCTCGGTCTTGGGACCCCTTCTCTTCTCCCTCTTTATTAACCATCTCCCATCTGTTGTAACTAACTGTAGGGTCACCCTTTATGCGAATGATCTGGTTCTCCTGGCCCACTCCCGGGACACAGCCACCCTTAATCTCCACCTGTCTGAGGACTTTAACAACATTCAGGCTTGGATAACCCAACAGAAGCTGGTCCTCAACCTGAATAAAACGCAGGCTATGCTATTCGGATCATCTGCTAAGATACATGCCTCTCCAGTCACATTGCGAATCAACTGTGCAGATGGAACTCCCCTGCAAACTGTGACCTCCCTCAAATACCTCGGGGTGACACTTGACTCCCAGTTGGACCTAGGGAGCCATATCCTCAATGTCTGTAGAACCGTGAACTGCAAGCTGGGTCTGGCCTATAGGGCCAAACATAACCTGACACCTGCTGCTTGCCTGGCACTTGCTAGGGGAGTACTACTTCCCTCCCTTAGCTATGGTCTCCACCAATTTGCACGTACCTCTAAAGCTCTTCTTACTCGGTGGCACACGACGAAATAATATTCGCCTGCCGCTCTGGCCGCCCCGCCTCACCCACCATTGTGACTCTATGACAAGCTAGGTTGGCTTTCTCCGACTAACCACCTAAACTTTGGTCTGGGGTGCCTGTGAGTAAAGTGATCAGTACTGGTACCCCCAGGCTGGCACAGCTTCTCTCTCCCACTGACCGTCCCTCCCACCTCTCTCAGGTGCCAGGGTCCTGGGATACTAAAGTACCCCCTACCACTGCCGCCATGGGGGACAGGGACTTCGCTGCATGTGCCCCTAGGCTCTGGAACTCCTTTCCTGAGCAGGTTCGCACTGCCCCCTCCCATCAGTTTTTCCGGAAATCCCTGTGGGGGCATCTGAAGCTGGTCTCAGGGTGTGAATGTCCAAAGCCCCCCTAGTACGAGGTCCCAGGTACTGGGCCGTTACGTTAGTTATTTACTCGGAACACAATCTGAATCGACCTGTTGATGATCTCGATCCAACTTTTCTCTATGCACTTGTCTACGCTATGTGTGCTCAATACTATCTACTGTTTGTTCATTATGTACTCTACCAACTTCTGTCATTTAAGATCCCTACATGCCTTTTGTTTTGTGAGTCAATGTACTAAGTCACTAATTGTACTTGTTTATCTACTGTGTTGCACTGATATAACTGTAATACCTGTTGTACTCTCCTGGGTCATTCCTGAAAATAGGCATATAACTTGTCTAGTGTACCTACCTGGTTAACAAAAGCTAAATAAATAAATTCTGAACAGTCAAAACCAACCACTTGAGCAAGTTCAGGAATTCAAATATCTTGGGATTACTCTTGATTGCGCTCTATCGTATAACCATCATGTCAACCTAATCTCGAAGGCTGTAAACTCTAGGTTACAGATCCTCTACTGACACCAGCACTGCCTGACCCCTGAGGCTCTGAGGATAACTGTAACCAGCTCAATCCTGTTTATCGTAGACTATGATTTAGTCATCTACAGATCAATACTGACTCTACACTTAAAAGAATAAGGCCTGTCTGCTTGTAACAAGTGCCATGAAAAGAACCCATACGTGCAAACTCTACAAACAGACCAACTGGCTCCATCTAAAGGGTAGGATCTCCTACCAGACCTGCCTATTCATGAGAAAAATTAGCCTTAGCCTCACTCCCCTGCCACCCGGTCTTTGCTAATGCCCGCACCTAACCCGCGCTACATGTGTAGTGCAACCAGTCATACCTTGTCCCTTTCTGCAGGACATCTCAGGCACATCACATCTTCTGTTTTAGAGCTCCTACCTGGCTGAATGGCCTCCCTCCTGAAGTTGCTGCTGAGCAAAAGCTTGGCCCCTACAAATTCAAACTTCCACATTACCCTACCCTTCTTAGTAGCTGTGATTGTACGCCCCCAAGTCCACACGTCGTACCACTGACTCTTTACACTATATTCCCCTCACCCTCTACCTGATCACCTTGAACACCACCAAACCTGCTCTCTCTTCCCACCCGTTCATCCTCCTCTACTTATTTGTTACCTCCCCTTTCTCTCCCCATACTCTCCTTATCCCATCCCCTACCTCTCTCCCCCCCATTCTTCTATCCTCTTGCTTGCCCCATTGTGCCTTCCTCCTACTAATCCTCCCAAGGCTCCTTCACCTTCCAACTCTCCTCCTCTCCTCCTCCCCGCCACACCCATCCTAGTACAGTTGAGCCCACTTAAATGCATACCGTTTAATAGAATAACCAGCTTTAATGCACAGATTTCAGAACCCCCTACTCATTTCCTATGTTTCCCATTATATGTAACTCGCTTTATGGCATTATCGTTGCCCTTTTAAACACATAAAAAAGGTTGATTGTAGCACTCATTAAGCAAATTCACAGTTCCATCTCCCCCACTGTAATTAACAACAATGAAGTTTAACAATGCCCCTGTTTAGAGCAGTCATCACATGCTCCCCCGTCTACTAAAGCACTGTATGCACTAATCTGCTCATTTCGTTTCAGTACACATCAGTAGGCGATGATGGCAGACACACCTAAAAAGAGGACGGAGCTGACACTCGCTAATAAAGTTAAGGTGCTGAACCTACTTTCCAGCCCGGGCAGCTCACAGAGTGATGTTGCGAGACAGCTTGGGGTCTTTCAAAGCCAGATTTGTCGTCTTGTCAAAAACAGAGGACATGTGTTGAAGGAGTTCAACACAAATGGCAACAATGATCGCAAGCACAAGAGGGACAGAAAAGACACTGCAGTTGAGGACGCTCTCCTGAGGTGGTTTGAACATGCCTGTGTCAGGGCCATTGCTGCAGGAAAAAGCCCACAAACTCACTGAGGCAATGGATAAGCCAGACTTTGAACCCAGTAATGGATGGTTGTGTAGATTTAAATTAAGGCACAACACTGTTTTTAAAAAATGCCATGGCAAGAAAAAGGATGCTAACGGTAAAAAAATAGAAGATCGCTTACAAGAATAACCCGCTTAAATGCATAGTCAGCACTCGGTCCGAGACTATGCTTTTAAGCAGGTTTGACTGTATGTCTATGTCACTACTTGAACTTATTGACAGTGCACTGCTGGGTCTTCAATTTATTTGTTCCTTGACTCCATATCCTGGTTCCTGATATCCTGTAGCCCTATTTTGTTCTATCCATTTTTTGTTCTTGTATGCCTGTTATCCTATTGTATTTACTTTTGTTGTTTACACCACAATGAATGACCTTTAACATTGTAAATGTACACTGCTTGCACCTGTTGACCATGTCACTGCTGTGACTGCAATTTATTTACTTGACTGCATATCCTGTCTCCTGATACTCTGTATTTCCTCTATTGTATTATCCATTTTTTGTTAATGTACGCCTTTTATCCAATTGTATTTACTTTTATTGTTCATACTATAATGATTGATGCGGAATCTTTGTAAATCAACCTCTGGTTCAAAGGTATCTGTAATCCTAGTACTCAAAATAATAAAAAAATAAATAAAATAAACTGACAAAATGTATATCTAAACTCTTAAATAAAAAAAAAGAGAAGCAAGTCTGAATGTTAAACACTTACTTTTAGTAAACATAACTCACGGGTGCGGAACACATAGGCCAAGTAAGCCATGCCTTGCAAGTTGACTGGAAAGCACATGGCATTCTGGGCCCTGGCCATTCATTTTAATTACTCCTACAGTCTGATATCCACCCTTAGTAGTAAAAACTTTATTTTTTATAAAGGATAAGCTGAAATAAAACATCTTTAGGACAAGTCCTATATTATAGCTGCTCCTGTTCAATCTCAGTATGACATACAATACAAAGACAATAACAAATATAACAAATATCATAAATCATCATTTACAACGACATAGTATCTACATTCTAATCATCACACATACAGCGTACTCTCAATTCATATTTTAACTCCTTTATAAATATTTTAACATCACTCTGGTTGACGATGGATTCTTTTTTTTACAGAGTTCCATATCTGGAACGTAATAGCAGGAAAACGCATGGAACTATATTTATTTGTTAGTTTTGGAGGAATAAATCCTCGTAATGATGTCTGATACAAGTTATAATGGTGTTGTATTTTTTCTAATTTTTCCAAAAAATAAATTGGCCTTTGCATGTATAAAACTTTATGAATCAGATTTGCCCATTGCAACTTTCTTCTGTGAGCAGGTGTTAACCAAAAAAGTTCCTTACATAAAGTGCAGTGGTGTGAAACCATTCCTTTTCCCAATATGAACCTTGCAAGCCTGTTACACATCATATCAACTTTCCTCAGACTTTTCTTATGAGCAAAACCATATACATGGCATCCATAATCCATAACTGGGAGTAAAAGTTGATTTACAACAGCCAATCTCATTTGCCTATTCAAGCATGATTCTGAACGCCTAAAAGCTCCCAGTCGCTTATTTACTTCATTTATAGTGTCTTCTATATGATAGTCTAAAGTCAAACTCTCATCTAACCAGACACCGAAGTATCTGCACATTGGGCTGGATATTCAAACTGCGCCATTCATAGGCGCAAGCCCTTGCGCTGCACAAAATAGTTGCGCAGGTTTGTGTCCAGGGTGATATTCAAAGGAGTTGCGCTATTGAGAAACTCCTTTGAATATCACCCCCCCAGCCACAGCCACTGTGCATGGTGCAGTGGAACTTGCGCCACTGCAAGTTGACAAAGTGGAGCATTCAACTTGCGGTGGCTTATACCATTGCGCCATGCTAAACCCGAGTATTCAAAAGGTGACATGCAAATGGGCTATAATTCATGCAAGGCGAGGGGGTCCATTGCATCTGATTATAGGCTCATTTGCATGCCATTAGCATGCAGGTGCGTCGATCCCGAGGACTTGCACTGGCGCCCTGCCAGGCAGCAGCCGTTGGGGAAGGCGCCTCTGCAGCAATTGCGGGCAAAGAAGCGTAAAACCCCACCACCACCCCCACTGGCCTGATCACAGGCATGGCGTAAATACCCCCACCAGCCCGATCACGGGCGGCAGTATTCTCCCCAACACAGCCCTGGTGGTCCAGTGGACTGATAAGCCCAATCACGGGCTGGCGTAATGAAACACCCCAACCGAATATATCCCTGGTGGTCCAGTGGACGATAAGCCAGTCGCGGGCTGAAGTAATTAAACACCCCCACCTCCTGAATATATCCCTGGTGGTCCAGTGGACCCGATAAGCCTGATCGTGGGCTGAAGTAATTAAACACCCCCACCTCCCGATCACTATCCCTGGTGGTCAGTGGACGAAAATCCAGATCGCGGGATGTAGTTGGCAACCCCCAAACACATCCCTGGTGACCTAGTGTCCCCCACCCACCCACCCGGCCCACCACCCGCTCTGGCAGAGCAAGAGCCACCGGCGCAGGCCCCACCGGGCAGTCAGCCCATGGGCGGCGGCGGCAGGCGGCGGGATGCCGCCCGCTGGCCGCGGGGGGAGCAGGGTGAGGGGCCGGTGGTGGGGTGGGGGACACTAGGTCACCAGGATGTGTTTGGGAGGGTTGCAACCACATCCCGCGATCGGATTTTCGGTCCGCTGGAACACCAGGGATAAGATTGGGAGGTGGGGGGTGGTTTGAATACTCCAGCCCGCTGATCAGGCTTATCGGTCCACTGGACCACCAGGGATATACCGGGAGGTGGGGGTGTTTGACTACTTCAGCCCGCGATCGGGCTTATCGGGTCCACTGGACCACCAGGGATGTGTTGGGGGGCATATTGCCGCCCGCGATCAGGCTGGTGGTGAGGGGCACAGAGGTTGAGGGCCAGCCAGGTGGCAGCTGCTGTGTTGCGCCTGCAATGCAGCAGCTAACACCTGTGGGTGGTCCTCAACTTGATCCTCTTTTGGCTCAAAGTTGTGCAGGCAGGTTGGGGGTTGCGCCAGACACCCTGCACAGCCCGCTGAATATCGGGCTGTGCAATTTATGCATGGTTCCTCCCCCTCCAGTTCAGCATGCATTCATTTGCATTGCGCTGTTGCTCAGCATGTTTTCTGTGGCACAACTGACTCCTGCTGAATATCGCAGAATGGAGCAAGTTCGGACTTGTGCAGGCGCAACCCTATTGCACATGGCGCAACCCTTTTGAATATCTGGCTCATTGTGTCTTGAACTATTCGATCACCATCATCAGTCATTATTTTAATGTGGGGGACAATAGTGGCCTTTCCTATTCCTTTTTTCCTAAAGACCATGGATTTTTTTTTTTTATTATTCATAACCAAACCCAAATCCTTGATCCATGTGCGAAGTGCTAAAAAAATCCCTTTGAAGATTTCTTTCCATTTGTTCTAAATTCAATCCATTTGCAACCAAAATGGTGTCATCGGCACACCCTTACTGTTGTTATAACATGAATGTTGTACTCTGTTTGAATAAAACATCATGCTGAATACATAAAACTAAGTACTGCTGTATTTCTTTTCTTTTATTACGCAGTTCCTAAAGTACAATGTGGGATGTACTAGGGGTTTGGGTAACAAATATGGACAGGTCTACAATGGGGGAGGGAGCTTACATGAGACACCATAGGGTTACAGCTTGCAGATTTCTCTTCCTAGCTATACCACTGACATGAATATGCAAATAAATACAAATGCCAGAATCACAAGTACCAAAAAACACCCCATGCACAGCCTCCGTGTCTACACAATCTGTAATAAATCTGCACAACAGCAGTGACATATACAACAGCATGGTATCACATCATGTGAGCATTCCCATGATACAGCCACTAAAGAATCTGGGGATAATACACAACGCCTCTGCAACTCCTTCTTGTGGCTTAGTGGCTTTCAAGTACCCTTTGTTGGAATTCCAAGGCAATAAATGTAAGCAAAACAAAACAAAAAAGCAGCAAAAGGGACTTGGATTTCACTCTGCCATTTGCACCAAAATGCAATGTCTCCATTTTGGATGATTCAGATGTGATCAGAGCATAAGCCCAAAATGCAAAGACAATTCAGCATTGCGACACTGTGGATGAACACAATACAGTACGCAGCACCGCTGACCAGTGGCTGAAGTGCTAAAAAGAACTGGTGATACTATGAATGAGTTCAGCATTAGACACATATTAAATGTATGGGTAGATTTAAAAAAGTAGTGGTGCACTGTACCCCCAGAGTAACCCCTCACTTCGAGCCCTGCATGTTGACACTACTGCATTTATAGGCAGGGAGTTCAGTCTGCAAGAGCTCTGTCTTATCAGCCAGATGCCCCATTACGGTGTAAGGGTTTCAGATTCCAATGCAAGCCACTGCTCAATTAAAGCCACAGTTTGCACCAAAATCCCAGCACGTGTCCAGTCCTGCTACAATACTTCCTCACTTTATAGCAGGCAGCCATCGTTGTTAAACATGGTCCATGGGGCTGATCTGACAGTGTAGCACTACCATTCACTATGCTGGTGCCCCAGGTTCAGGAATGGGCGCAGGTCACTTGGGGGATGGCTGGGTGAGGGAAGCTCATGCATCCCCGGGACTGCTCTCTTGGGGGGTGCCACAGCATTCTGCTGTTAATCTGCCACCTGCCAGAGGACAGGAGACAGTACAGTAGGACCACAGCAAGGGGAAGGGGCAGCTGCCGGGCACAGCACACATGTGTGCCACCATGATCATGTGTGTGCATCATTGCACATCGGCACCCTTGAGAAGAAAAACAGGAGCTGAAGGAAAAAAGCCCAGGCCCACTGTTGTGCCAGCATTCCCTGCAAGCCCGCATACATCCAACACGGCAGGCCACCCACCATTAACCTGGTCCTGGGCAAGTCATGGATAACCAGTAAGTCAGGTGTAGTATGCTACTTAGCAAGTCAGGAAATGAGAAACAGCTTGATTATTTTTTAAATGGTCACTTCACTGCTATCAGCAGGCTAAACTGCTTCACCAGATCGTCATGATTTATGATCACTGATGTCTAGTGACCGTAAGACCAATCAAGTGCTGGTCTGCATTTAAAAGGGCCCGAACATGCTGCGTGAGTGATAAGAATCTGCCCCATTACAGGGCACTGGTAAGGCCATACTTGAAAAAAACTGTGTGCCGTTCTTGTTGCTACAGTGCCACAAGCATTTGTCAATGTCGATTGTTCGCTGCTGGTATTGCTGTTGTACTGGGTCTTGTTTGTATACATTTTTACAATATATTTACCCAGGATAAAGCAGATGAGATGCAATGTCTCCTTTTCAGTGTGGTGTCCTGCTTTGACACATTTGATAGATTGTAATTACCCAAGATAGGGCAGCTGAGAGGCAATATCTACTTTTGAATGGGCTCCCACATTTTGACCTAAAATGTCCAATAGTCTTTTTATGACCAGACTTTATGATCAAGACAGGTGGAATTTTTAAAATCCCATCTGACAGGTGATTTCACTGTGCGACTGTGGAAACAGGTTTCGGCCGGGATTTGAAAAATGACACCTGCCATGTTCAGGGTGTGGGGTAAAACAACGGATATGTTGAACATTAGGGGCCCAAATCTTCTAAAATAAAGTTATGAGTAAATATTGGAACAATTAATTTCCTCATAACTTAAGTTGGTTTTTCACATTTTTACCAAAAAATTTTCAACATAATCTTTTTATGACCACTCCTTCTCAGCATACCAGGTGTCATTTATAAAAAAATAGCTGAAACATCATACGAACATACGAATGTGCCAGCAGAAACAGACCATCCAGTCTATCTAAGTCTGCTCGAGTGCAGCTAACACCTCTAGTTTGCAAGTGCCCCACCCCTCCCTTTGTCATCCCACTGCCACCCCCCCTCTTCCCACCCTCACTCTCCTTGTTCCTGTCCCATGCCCTTTGAAGCTGTTCATAGATTTACATGATACAACCCATTCTGTAATCGCTCCATTTTGCTACCACCCTCTCTGTGAAATAGTGCTCCTCATTTCCCTCCTAAATCTGCCCTCTATTCTCAGCCTATGCCCCTGGTGTCCCTCCCCTTCCCTAGCTTAAAGACCCCATCTGCCCCATCCTTATTGATTCCCCTCAGATACTTGAATGTCTCTATCATGTGCCCCCATCCCTTCTATCCTCCAGAGTGTACATATTCAGGTCTCACAGCCTGCTGTCATAGTCTCTCCCCTCCATTCCACAAATCATCTTTGTTGCCCTCCTCTGCACTCCCTCCAGTAGCCTGATATCACACTTTAGGTATAGCCTCCAAAACTGCACACAATACTCCAAGTGTGGCCTTACCAGTGACCTGTAGAGGGGCAACATCACCTCTCTTCACCTGGATGAAAAAACCCTCACTATGCACCCCAGCATTGTGTTCGATTTTGCGGCCACTCTCCTGCACTGGGCAGTGTTGTTCATGGTCCCTGTTATCATTACACCTAAGTCCTTCTCCTCCTCAGTGATCCCCAGCTTAACCCCCCCCCCCAGCCAGTATTCTCTCCTTGGGTTCTTCACCTCAAAGTGCACAACCTTACACTTCTTTGCATTGAACCCCAGCTGCCACCTCTCCGACCACTCCTCTAGCTTGCTTAGGTCCCCCTGCAGCTGCTTCCATCTCTCCCCTCCATCCAAAACTGCTCTGATTTTGGTGTCATCAGCGAATAGACTTACCTTGTTCACCACCCCATGTACAATGTCTGATATGAAGAGCCCAAATAATACTGGCCCCAGCACAGAGCCCTGTGGCACCCCACTCATCACCAGCCTTGGAGTTGAGAGCTCCCCTCTCTCCACCACCCGTTGCAGCCTCCCACTCAGCCAGCTTGTAATCCAGTTCATCATTTTTGCCCCTACCCCTACAGCAGTTAGCTTCCCCCCAAGCTGCCCATGAGGCACTGAATCGAAGGCTTTGCTGAAGTCCAAGTAAAGAACACCCACCGCATGACCCTTATCCAGCTCACCTGTCACCCAGTCATAATACTGTATCAAGTTGGTTTGACAAGACTTCCCTGAAACAAACCCATACTGCTTCACATCCTGGAGGCCATTGTCCTCCAGTTACAACACTAGTCTTTTCTTTAGTATCATTTCCATGAGTTTGCACACTATGGAGGTGAGACTTACCGGATGATAATTACCCGGTTCATCCCTTGACCCACTCTTGTGTAATGGCACTACATGTGCCATCATTTTGTGCCACAAGTGTTAAAACACATTTTAGGTAGGATTTGAGAAATGACAGCTGTCATAAAAAATGGCTATGTTGAAAAGTTGGGGTCAAAATATTGAATTTACCACAGTTACGAGCGTGCGTTGAAAAACTGCAATGCAGACTCATGACTTTGTTCTCTCATATTTTTACCCCAGATTTTCAACATAGCCTTCTTATGACCCAACACAAGTCTTCTTGTAAGTCCACCTCATGAACAAGGGCAGAGAACATTTTCAAATCGTGCCCAAAAGGAAATTTCGTGTCACAAGTGCGAAAACACGTTTTGGCCAGGATTTGAAAAATGACAGCTGTCACATTCATGAGGTGTTGTGAAGAAATAGCTATGCTGAAAATTTTGGGTCAAAAATATTGAAAATTACCAAAGTTATGAGCCTGCGTTTGTAAATTTCAACGAGGCTCATAACTTTGTAGTTTTTAATATTTTACCCAAATTTTTTAACACAGTTTCTTATGGACCCACCACATAACAAGGTGGAGAAAATTTTCAACTCCTGCCCGAAAGGTGATTTATTAGCGCTGCAAATCACCTTTCAGGATAGATTTGCCTAATTTCACTGCCATCATTCATGAGTTGGGGTCCCAAAAAAGGAATGTTAAACATTTGGGGCAAAAATATTCAAAAATTACTAAGTTATGCCACTATGTTCAAAATCCCACTGAAATACATTGAACCACATACCTGATTTCCTCAGTTCGCGGTCCAGCGTTGAAGAGAGAAGACATGTCTGTGGTCCAGAAAGGAGTATGGCATTGGACTCCTGGTGGGTAAATAAGGGCTTGGGAGAGGTGTGGGGTGGTGGGTGCTGAGTGGGAAGGTTGGCTGGGGGACCAACGGCAGCAACAGACATCGATGGACGTTTTTCTTTTTTTACAGGGTATGTGAAGAAAACCTACTAGGGATGATTTTCTTTATTTCAGGCGGTGTCACTAGGGGACTGGGCACCCTCAGTGTCAATGTTGTTTGTTGGGGGTGCTGAGTGGGAGGGTTGGGTGGAGGGACTAGTGGCACTGGCAGCAACAGACATCAATGGATTTTTTTTTTTTTTTTTTTTTAGGTTATATTTCATAAACAAAACTAACTACTAGGTAGGGTTTTCTTTATTTCAGGTGGTGACACTGGGGGATTGGGCACCCCCCCATGTCTGTGCTATGTTTGTGGGGGAGGGGGTGCTGAGAGGGAGGGTCAGGTGGGAGGACAGTTAAGGTGGGGGCAGCAACAGACATCGATGGACAGTTTTGTTACAGGGTATATATATAACAAAATTTACGATGGAAAGTTTTCTTTATTTCAGGTGGCGACACTGGGGATTGAGCACCTCTAGTGTCAGTCTTATGTTTGGGGGGGACTGAGTGGGAGGGTTGGGTGAGAAACAGAAATGGCAGTGGCAGCCACAGACATTGATGGATGGTTTTCTTTGTTACAGGGTGTAATTCAACCTCAGAAGGCAGATCATGACAGATCAGCCGTGCTTGCTGGGCAGCGTAGATCAAAGGAAAGTGCCAACCTATGATTGGGTCAGCTCTTTCCTTTGAAATACACGGTTTCTGCCCAACAAGCCTGAACACTGTCATGACCAGCCTGGCTGATTGATGTGACACTGACAAGCCCTTTGCAGACCACTCTTCATTGGACTGACAGTGTCATACCCCTCAAAAGCCCCTCTCCTAACAAAATGTCCACTGCTTGTGTACACACAGCAACTATAAACAGGATATTGCAGCAGTGGGGGAGGGCTGCAGGAGATTTAATGAGGAATCTGGGAGACCGACAATAGACCGACATACCATATCTATTTTTACACTAACTGGATAGGATAGGAGTTTTATTTAAACAGCACCCTTATAGCACTGTCCACAGCACAGAATGACATGAACAATGACAAATAAACATGGAAATAAATTGCAAAGTTCAACAGTTCGAATTTTAAACAGGCAACAGGATCCTTATGTAAGATTATAGATTGTGGGAGTGTCACGTGATGCAGCCGACCAGTCACGTCAAATCCTTTCACTGTGCGTGAGACACTCTCATTTTTATAAAAGTATCTCACACACTGTGGAGAAATATTGGGCTTCTTGATGGTCGCTCTTGCTGTTAACATTTTGAAGAAAAAAGGTAATTAAAAGAAAAATATTGGTATGTTATATAATAACTATATGAGTCTAGTTGGAGGGCCTCTTATGGCAATAAGAGTGTAGTCTCTTGTGTCCTTATGATGCCAGAATTGCTCACCTTAAGTTCGCAGTTCTCGTACCCTAGGAACGAATGAGGCAACACTCATATCCATGAGGCCCTCCAACCAGACCCATAAACGTATGTATTTTTTTTTTTAATTTAGTTGTTTAACCAGGAGTAGCACACTAAGCTGAAAGCTTTTTTTACAGGAGCGACCTGGGAGCACAGGGAAGTTAAGTGACTTGCTCAGGGTCACACAGTATGCAAGTGAAAGTTGTGGGATTCAAACCCAAGTCTGGTCTGCTGGATGTCACCAGATTTGCAGCTTAGAGCCTTAAACCACTGCACTATACTGCCTCCATATAAGCTATATATGTTACACAAGCTGAATCAAGAGATAATACGGTCCGGGTAGGCAAAACTGTACAGCCCCCTCCAGATCACTGCCCTGATGTGGCTCTCACTACAGATGCTGCAAACAGATAACTGGTGGGAGTTCAGCAGCAGGGGCACCAGTGAGAAATCCTATTCTCTGTCAGTTTTAGCAGTACTGGGGACGCCAGTGAGAAATCCATTCTCTGTCAATTTTAACTGTGATGTTCCAAATGCAAAGCTTGCAGGAAATTCATGATTTTATGGACTACATGGAGGCAAAATATTAACTGCTTTTTCTCTTTAACGGGACCCAAACAGACCTGCATGACTATGTAAAAAAGGCAGACAGGAAAGTAGAAAACATGGTTCTGCCTTAAACAAAGAATCCCAGTATACCATGCTCCCACCCCGCATAATCCTCTGGACAGTAAAGGGACCCCGACGAACCCCCACTTCCTCTTTTGCCGCTGCTTACTGCAGGAGCAAGTTGTTACTACTCTTCTGTTTATTGAGCGTGGGCCTTTGTTTGTTGCCTTCACTGTGTGGTTTTAGTGTCTCTGTGTGTGGCCACCGGGCAAGTCTTTCAATGGTTTGTTTGATCTTGCAGTCAGACTACAGCAAAGAAGTGGCGATTAGCTGTTGTCTCTTTATTGTTTTGATTCTGTTTTGTGATATGTCCAGATGTTTTAATGTGTTTTTTAAGTGTGTTTGTTCACCAGATCTGGCAGCATGCCTGGAAGGATTTCAGAGCAGGACAAGCTGGATACTCCTGAGGAAGTCCGAGCCATGTTTGAAGAAAACCCTACAAGAGGAGAAGGACTCAAATGCTTCAGGAGGACCTCATCCTTCTGCATCCACCTCTAACAAGCTGTCCATTTGTAAACTCAGAGCAATCTGACCCCCCCCCCCCAGTATTCTATTTATTCTCCCTGGCTGAAGCAGCTTTGGGTTCCCTTTCTGCCTTGCCACACTGATCCCCACTGTCCACCACTTCCCCAGGCTTACCTAACTGGTCCATCTACCCCCATGGATGATGAGGTCAGCAGCGGGAAAACTATCCCCCCCCAACCCCGAATGTCCAAATGCTGTTTAGCCGGAAATTTCTTCCTGGTGGTGGGGCGGGTGGGGTCTTGGTGTACACAGTGTCATGAATGCCTGTCTTGCTGTATTTTCCTCCATTTGTCACCCCAAAGCCCACTGCTGGGGCAAGTTCTCTGCAGGGTCCTGCAGCACCCACCCACTTGTTGCCGATCTCAGGCTCGCACTGCCACCAGGCCTCCACCTGGTGGCAGTTGTCTGGCAGAAACGGCAAGTCTCCAACCCCAGGAAAGGAGAGCAGTCCATCAGATGTGTCATCCTCTTCCTGGTCAGCCCCCAGCAATCTGAGATTGGTTGCGATCCTGGCTGGCCAGCATGGAGGATGCTAGTGCTACCGCCGCACCACTGGACCAGCTAGAGCAATCTGAGTTGGAAGGGAAGAAACTCTCTCTGATGAGGATCAGAATCTCAACCACATTCTAATAATAGAAATTCTAAGAAGGCTAAAGAAAACCACAAGAGAAAATGCTCCAAGGAACTCCATATGGAGAGAGACAAAAAACGCCAGGAAAACAAAAGTGATTGTTTCGTAATCAGATTTGACTACTTCCTCTGAAGAAAGTTGGTAGTTCTTTGCTTCTGGCAGAACAGTTTTTTTGACTTTCCTGTCTTTCCTGAAGGCGACAAACAAAGGCCCATGCTGTCTGCCTTTTTAATGTGGTCTTGCTGCTGTGATCAGGCACAGTAAAGAGAAAAAGCAGTTAATATCGAGCCACCATGTGCTGACGTACAATGTAGAGCAGGGCAAATGAGCACCCCCAAACCCTAGAATAAAAGTCTCTCTCAAGACAGCCTGGGGGAGGAGAGGGAGGAAAAACAGCAGCTTGCATAGGCAAGTGGGTGCGACCCAGTCTGTTTAGGGCTTTAAACGTCAGTTGCAAGTATAACAGGGTTTTGTCAATGCCAAACATGTTTACTTCCATGCTGTTGCAAATCAGAACAGCAGCAATATCTCACTTTCAGTGGGGTCCAGCTTTTACACATTTTTACACTGTATTTACCCAGGACAGCGCAACTAAGATGAAATATCATGTTTTCTGTGGGATCCTGCTTTTTATTTATTTTTTTTCCCATAAAGCTGTTTCTCGTTACAGTCTTGCCTGGCTTCACTCCCCCCAGCCCTGTCACTGATCACCTCACAGACTTACCGGTCTATCCACTACTTACTCAGGATAACAATATTGTGGGTGGCTGCCATGTTGGTTGTGTGAGAGCCTGCGGTGGAGGGGGGTGCTGGCTTGTACAGACGGCATTTTTCTCCTGCCACCTGATGTTCTCACCTGGAGTTGTGGCATGCAATGAGGGAGTCATGCATTTGTGTGGTGGCACACATGAGTGACAGGTGTCCAGCAGCAACCCTCCCCTCCTGTTGCTCTCGACTGTGCTGCCAACCGATCGCCACCAGTGAGCACTCACACAGCGGGAACAGCGTCCTCCCTGAAAAACGACAGCAGTCCCTGGGATGCTCAATACTTCCTCCCTGGCCAGCACCCGACAGCTCGTACTCATTCCCAAACGTGCACTGCCAGCATAGCAAGTGGTAATACTACAGCTGTCCTACCAGGCCAGCTAGGGGTCCTGCTTTTATCTATTGTTAAAATACATTTTCCCAGGACAGGCCAGCTGAGATACAATATCTCATCTCCAATGGGGTCCTGCTTGTACCGATTTTTAACTGCATTTAATCATATTGATTGCACAGTGAAGGTGCAATATCTTGCTTTCAGTGGGGCCCAGCATTTACACATTTTTATACTGTACTTACCCAGGATAGGCCAGCTGAGCGGCAATATCTCATTTTCAGTGGGCTCCAACATTTTGACCCAAAAATTCCAACATAAGCTTTTTATGACCTCTTGTTATGATCAAGAAAGGTGGAATTTTTTTCAATCTCTTCCAAAAGGTGATTTGAGGAATGACTGCAAAAACATGTTTCAGACGGTATTTGAAAAATGACACCTGTCATGTTCATTGGGTGGGTGGGTGAGTAACAAAAGGGGTACGCTGAAAATTTGGGCACAAAATTTACAACAATAAAGTTATGGGAAAACACTGGAAAAATTCAGCATTTCTTCACGACTTGGCTGTTTTTATCACATTTAGCCTGAAATTTTCAACATAGTCATTTTCTGACCTCACGTTACGATCAAGACAGGTGGAATTTGTTAAATCCTGTCCAAAAGGTTATTTTGCAGAGCGACTGTGAAAACCTGTTTAGGATGGGATTCATAAAATGACACCTGTCATGTTCATGAAGTGGGGTAACACAAGGGGTAAATGGAAACTTTGGGGGCCAAATGTGCAAAACATAATAAAGGTATGAGAAACACAAGAAAAAGTCAATATTTCTACATAACGGCATTGTTTTTTTTTTTGGTTTTTTTTATTTTGACACAAAATGTTCAGCATAGTCTTTTCATGACACCACCTTATGATCAAGACAGGTGGAATTTTTAAAATCCCATCCAAAAAGTGATTTTTGCACAGCAACTGCGAAACCCTGTTTTGGGGGGTAGTCATAAAATGGCACCTATCAAGTTCATTGGGTGCGGGTAACAAAAGGGCTGTGTTACACATCTGGGGCTAAAATCTGCAAAAAATCACTAAGTTAGGAGTAAACATTGAAAAACTGATCAAGACCATGTGGAATTATTTACATACTGTCCGAAAGGTGACTTTGCAGAGTGACTCATAAAGCAAGTTTTGGGGGAATTTAAAAATTGTCATCTACCTTGTTCATGAGGTGGGGTCCCAAAATGACTATATTGAAAATCTGGTGTAAAAATGTTAAAAAAATGACAAGCTTATGTGCAAAAGTTCAAAACTGCATTAAAAAGCCATTAACTGAACTTACCTTACTTTCCTCAGTTACCGGTTGGTGTTGGAAACAGCAGGATGTGCCAGTCATCGTCAGATGAGGATAAATACAAAGGCATTATAGCACTCGGCAGCAAATACAGGAGGGGGGTAGTTACTCTACAATTCAGACTAGATGGATCATGAGATCACCTTCTGCCGTCACGTTTCTATGTTTTTATGAGGACCCAATAGGTAAGTGAGGGGTTGGGGGGGGTAGTAGATGTTGAGAAGGGGTCTGGTGGGGTATCCAGAGGGTGGGGGGAGCAGATGAACAGAAAAGATGATGAGGGACTGTTTTCTTCTTTTTATTAATTTCAGCAAAACACATGCAAGTATATGCAACCTTGAAATGGTATTACACAAAAAACTACACTTGCACTTGAAATTAATACAGTGTTGTTTGCGTCTCATTTCAGAACAAAACCACTTGGAGGGTATACAATATCAAAGTGTCTGGAATAGAAGCACAGTCAGTGGCCATGACGAAGCCCAAGGCTCAGTAGCAATGTAGGAAATTTAAAAGACAGGTGAAACGTTCTCCTTTGGCTAGTGGGAAGATTCCATTTTATGAACTAGGGGCTACCACATATAAACTGTGCTCTCCCAAGCTTGTACAAACTCTAAGACAAACTGGACCAAACATGTCAATCATCCTAAGAAAGTTTTTCAAATGGTGAACTATAACAATAAAGAAATTAACAACATTCTACCTTGTTATGCAACAATAAATATAAAGTGAGCCCTTGCATATTATATTCAGGATAGGTAGAGTCAAGCAGGGAGAGCCATCCTCAGTCAGGGAACACCATACTGTAAAGTATAATTGATACACAACAGTACCGACAATGGCCGCCCGCCTAGCTAGCCAGGACTCCAGGGAGAGAGCTGCTACCATATTGTGTGAAAGCGCGTGAAGGAGCCCCAACATGTACACCGGCCACCAATTTTGGCTCAACCCATGCCTGCCAGCCAAACCCCAGAAGAACATTCAAAATGATTTACACATGGAAAATGCACCAAATGTTCATGTGAGCTCCGGTCTGGCGAAAAGTTCAAGGGTACAGTACTTTTATTTCACACAAGCTCACCTCTACAGTAATATAAAATAATTTGTCACGCAGTTAAATTAGAAGAACCGCTACACAGCTAAAAGTTTGGTCCATTATTTTCCAATCACTGTCTCTACTTAAGAAACGTGCACACCATTATTGTAACTTTTTTAAAAAAAGTTTAGCCTTCTATCCTTAAGTCCATATTTAGTCCTGTGTTTCATCCAGCAAGGTGTCCGTCACAGGCGCTGAGTTGTGGTTAGCAGCTGCAGGGAGCTTAATCACAAATTCCTCTGCCGCCTTTGCGTCTGTAAAGCTATACCTTTTTTTCCTGGTTAACAAACTGCTGGCCAGCAGGGAAAGAGATGATACAGACTACTCCTGAGGCTTTCAACTTTCTGGCTACACTTTCAAATGCCTTACAGAGAAGTCTTGTTCATAGGAATAATCCGGGAAAAATAACACTTTACTTTCTCCTCACAAAACTGATGATGAGTCCCGGGCAGCTTTCAGAACTTGATCACCAAGCACTGAAGCAGTGGTTGTAAACAGTATGTTGCAGGGTTCCCCAGATGACACAGCTCTGTGGGGTGTGATCCTATAGGCTTTGATAATGGGGACTGCATACCTGAGGCTGACTGCCTCCAGTCACCATCTTTCTAGGCAGGTCGTTGGCTCATCCTCCGTTCCTTTGGGAAAGTTCTCCTAAAAACCTGATGTTCATGAACTTGAAACATAGATTTTGACGGCAGATAAGTACTGCTTGCCCACCCAGTCTGCCCATTTCCCTACCTATTGGATAAGCTGCAGATCCTAGTTAACCAACAGCCTACTTCTTCCTACCCCCCACAAGAATTACCTTATGTCTGTCCCATGCATTCTTGAATTCCTCCACTGTTTTTGACCCCACGTCCTCCTCAGGAAGGCAGTTCCATTCGTCCACCACCCTTTCCATGAAAAAATACTTCCTCACATTGCCCCTCAGCCATCCTCCCCTCTATCTTCAAATTGTGCCCCCTTGTTCTTGCACATCTCTTTTTCTGAAAGATGCTACCCTCTTGGACTTTGTTGATTCCCTTGAGGTACTTGAAAGTTTCTATCATGTCCCCCCCTCTCCTTTCTTCGGGCGTATACATATTAAACTCCTTTAGTCTCTCTTTGTATGTTTTCTGGTACAGATCCTGCACCATTTTAGTTGCCCTCCTCTGGACTACCTCCATCCTGTCTATGTCCTTGCGGAGATGGGGTCTACAGAACTGCATGCAGTACTCCAGATGGGGTTTCACCAACTGTCTGCACAGAGGAAGGTTGCAAGGTTTTCAAGCTGTACTAATGTGCTGCACACCAGTCCCTGCTCTTTTAAGACTGTGGTGTCGCAGCCACGCCCCCCCCCCTTCCCTGTTCTTCACCAAGCTGCTAAGGGTCTGGAATGATGCTTTCTGATCCTGAACCAGCATTCTTAAATAGTTGGGCGAACTATTTATTAAAAATCTCCCTGTCAATGAGGAAAACATTTAAAAGGCATACTTCTAACTATTTTCTCTTGATAACAGTTTTTTATAATAGCAATAAGGAACACCCAGGAGTTAGATTGACAGCTACCCCTGCACATCATGCCACCTTACGTCCCTAGGGAGTGATTTACAAACTGTTAATCTAACCCATCATTCCTTATTGCTTAATAATTCTGTAGTCAATTCTCTACCACACTGGCTGTCAGTGCGGCTTGGGCAGTGCTGCGGTGATATACTATGACCTCCTAGAAGAGCTCAGGAAAATGACGCTGTCTTTTACCAATTTTCAAGAAAAACAATAAACATATACAGTCCTCATGTGGGACATCAACAGCTGATCCTATGTAGGTTACAGATAAATTGCCTATCATGCAAGGTAGCCTCACAACCTTGTCTGAATTAGGTCGATGTAAAATCATTTTATATATACCATGCCAGTAGTGAACACATGGGGCAACTAAATCCTGTTATTTTTTTTTTTTTTTAAACAGCTGGGATACAAAAAAAAATATCTGGAACACATTATCTAAACAATTTCTTTTTTGAGACAGAGGTTACCAGCAGAGTACCACAAGCATCTGTCCTGGGCCCAGTCCTCTTCAGTATGTTCATCAGTGACATAGGAGAGGGAATCCAAGGTAGGCTGCATCTCTTCACAGATGACACTACGCTCTGTGGTAGAGCTGACACCATGGAGTGGATAAGGGAATTCCAGAGGGATCTGAAAAGGCTGGAAAATTGGCCCAAAGTCTGCAATGCCAAGGAGCGCAAAGTGATGCAGTCTTGTTTTAAGGAACTGGCTATGCCCGTTATATATTACGCCACAGGGGATGATTGACAGACTTTAGCCTAACATCTGGTCAAGTCGTATTGCTCAATTTCATAAGTAACAAAGGATAGCTACATGGAAACTGTGGCCCAGGTTGAATGCCCTATACCATAATAAAACTGCCTTCTCCTCCTGGTCTGCCATGAGCTGCTCATCAAAATGGTGCTCCTGGTTTTCGACTACACTGACATGATCTACGGTACTGCCCCCTCCACTTGCCTACTAAGGCTGGACACCCTCTGTAATGCCTTTTGTCACTTTGCGACAAATTCCCCTCCTTGTACTCACCATTGGTCCCTCTACTCCTCCCCTTCCATCATCCCCTAACATCCTGTCACCAGTTACAATGTTTCTCTTTCATCTCCAAATACTGATTTGGTTTCCTTCCCGCCTACCTCCCATTATTCCTCTCCTCAGCCACACCTGCTCAATGCTCTCTGTTCCAGGGACCGGCAAACCTTCCCCGTTCCTCATCCCTGTTCCTCTGCTGAGCAATCCACCGTCTCTTATCGCCTTCCAACACTCTGGAACCAGCTCCCCTCATCCCTCTGCCACCACTTCAGGCTATTTCAGGCACCAGCTGAAAATGGAAATTACGTACTTACCGTAATTGTTGATCCTTCTTGGGCAGTCTCCATCACTCATTCACACTAGTGGGGATCGCGCCAGAGGCGCTAGGACCAAGCGGGAGCCAAACATTTTCAGAAGGGTCAGCGTCAAGACAGGACCACGCCTGCGTGGCACCACGAGACTAGCTCGAGCCTGTGTAGACTATCTCAGCATCGACCCTCCAACTGCCTCAGTATCTTTTCGACTGAGGAGGTGCAGCATAACTAATGAAATAACTTATCCTGTCTTTCTGGGCCTGAGAGGACCCAGAAGGCCTTTGCCAGAAAGGCCAAAGAACAATGTCTTCATAGCCTGAACCACAGGACCATGAAGACCAGGAAAGAAAATGAGTGAACCCAGGAGATGGTTGGTGGGCATGTGAATGAGTGATGGAGACTGTCCAAGAAGATCAACAATTATGGTAAGTATGTAATTTCTATATCTTCCTGGACTAAGTCTCCATCACTCATTCACACTAGTGGGAGAGTACCGAGCTAAAACAACAACCCTGAGTAGGGTTGTAGGGGATAGGGTTCACTCAGACAGGACAGCCAGGGACTGTCCTGCTAATAAAAAGAGCTGTCTTGGAAAGGCATCTAGACCATAGTGCTTACAGATAGGCGGTTGGGTTGTAACTCACCACTTTGTGAGCGACTGCAATGGAGCATAGATAAACTCTGCCAGACAGCCACAACCACTCTAGAAAAGCAACGAGAACCCGGCCACACAATTTGGTCTAGGACCAAAAATAATAGTGTCAAAGACATATATTAATCTAACGTAAAACGGCCTCAGGGACTGAAAAAGCTGGGAGCAAAGTCTACTGGTTCATGGTAGACTGGAAAGCACAGATGGAAACCCCCCACTACCAAGTATGGCTGATCTGTGAACAACAGATCCAGGAGCACTCGAACTCCTTACTTGGTGAACAAAAGAAGGTCCCAGTAGGGTTAGCCCATCAAGGAGAATGGTTTTCACTTAGTCACTGAAACCTTCCGGATGGAAGACCAAAGCACGATTTAGAAGCCTCTTATGGTGGTCTAGTAGAACCAGATCCTACCCACTTTATGTTCCAAAAGGAATCATCCTGCCCCTTTGTGTACAACTGTAGTGGCAGTCTCTGAACTCAGGGAAACATAGAAACATAGAAACATAGAAACATAGACTTTGACGGCAGATAAGGACCGCTAGGCCCATCTAGTCTGCCCATTTCCCTACCTACAGGATAGGCCGCAGATCCTAGTTAACCAACAGCCTATTTCTTCCTACCCCCCACAAGAATTGCCTTATGTCTGTCCCATGCATTCTTGAATTCTCACAGTTTTAGACCCCACAACCTCCTCAGGAAGGCTGTTCAATGCATCCACTACCCTCTCTGTGAAATAATATTACCTCACATTGCCCCTGAACCTCTCACCTTCTATCTTTTAAATTGTGTCCCCTTGTTCTGCAAGTCTCTTTTTCTGAAAGATGCTACCCTCTTGGACTTTGTTGATTCCACTGAGGTACTTAAAGTTTCTATCATGTCCCCTCTCCTTCTTTCCTCAAGGGTATACATATTAAGCTCATTTAGTCTCTCCTCATACGGCTTCTCTTGCAGACCCTGCACCATTTTAGTTGCCCTCCTCTGGACTGCCTCTATCCTGTCTATGTCCTTCGGAGATGGGGTCTCCAGAACTGGACACAGTACTCAGATGGGGTCTCACCAACTGTCTGTACAGAGGGATAACAACTTTCTGCTTTCTGCTGATGATGCCTCTCCCTATACATCCCAGTATACCCCCAGCCCTCCCTACTGCCTTCTCACATTGCTTGCTAACCTTAAGGTCATCTGATATGATTACCCCCAGGTCCCTTGCCTTTTTTGTTGTTGTTACTACCTCCCCACCCATTGTGTATTCTTCCCCTGGGTTCTTGTTTCCCAGAGAGGAAAAGTGTACAGAAGGGCATGTCCACTGCAGAAAAACATTCCAACAGAAAAAAAAAAACGGGCTGGATTTGTAAGGCAAAGAGTGGCAGATGTGCGTCGAGGAGGGACGCAGCAGGACCAAGTTAGGGCTAACCATTCGTTGAAAGTGACTGAATAGCAGTAGAAGTGACTCAATGCAGTGAGGCACTACTCAATCTGGCCTCCCTGAAGGGAGGAGGAAAGGACTCTAGTTTGTTTGCTGAAAAACAAACTTCACAGCTCCATCACGCACTCGGAGAAGATAGTTTCATGAGCGACTGGCACGGAACCAGCGCGCAAGAACCGAAGGTGTGAATATTTGAGAAGCCAGCTCAGAAAAAAGACCTACTTGACCAATGGTCAAGAAAGGAGTATGTTGTCTGTTAAGTGGAAGCAAGCAAGAAAGCAGGAACCTGAGTTCCGACTTGCTGGAGAGTCACTTCTGTTGCTGCGAGGCTCTGCTCAAGAGAAGAAGCCTGATAAAATAGAGGGATTAACGGACTGAGCAGTCGCCCAGGTCTAGGAAATGTCTCTGAATAAAATAAATCTCTCTTTGAAAAGAGATGACCTATACCGCCGCTGGATCGGACACTCCTTAGGGGTAGAAGAAGTTAGGTACTCTTTACCGTATTCTAAAGACGAGCGCCTCAGAGGGCTGAGGCAGAATCTGACGAAATCCAAAAGGGTGGTATCACGTAATTTCAGCTAGGCCCTGTGCTGTGATAATTTTTTTTTTTTTTTTAACCATTAGTCCGAGCCTAACAAGGCTTTCAGGCTGCTATTTCACAAGGATTGCCTGATACAAAAATGATGAAGATGTCCTCCATCTGAGGTGTTAACCACCTGTGCCGAAGAAGCCACCGAAGGGGCAATATCACAAGGGAGCTATATATCCCTATCAAAGGAGCAGAAGAGCCTGAGCTGCTCCTGACCATTAAATTAAAATGTTCCACAGAGTGTAACTGTCTTGATGACTGAAAAAGTCTAGACGCAGAAGTGTATAGTCCACGGATGCAATCTGAAATACTATAGTGGACCCCATCATTGAGGAACTACTGAAAAGATCTTCCATCACGGACTCTGATGATAGAGAGGACGTGCCCTTCAGTATATAAAATGAGTCATCTGCTGTATTACTGACCAGAAGGACAGGCAAAGACTCATCTAGATGCACTTCTACCCCAGAAGGACCCTTAAGGGAGGTCTAGGTCACAGCCACTAGAGACTCCGCCACCAGGAAGGATGTCAAGGAGCTTGGTACCACGTAGGGAGCCGAGAAAGTGCTGAGCAGAATGAGAGATTCTGCTGGTAGAACAGTACAGCAGAGTTCCATCAGCAGAAAATGGCTGGATGTCACAAGATCCCACGTAGACTGCCACCTCACTAAGATGTGTGGAAAAAATAATCCATAGAACAGGACTTAATTCTGTGGAAAATATCCTGCCATAAGTTCTGTGGAGAAGAAGTCTGTAGAAGGAAAATGTATCACTAGTTCTGCCAGACAGCACCCACTAGCACCCCTGCGGTACCAGTATCACTCATGGCACAGGAGGGCACCAAGCAGTGTCTATGCCAACCTGGGTGATATCCGAGGGCACCCGCGGTGGTACCTGCAGGCACCTCCGGCATCCATGCAGCAATGGCACCCGAGGGCACCTCCGACACCCATGGCACTATGACACCCATGGAACCCATGGCAAGAATGGCACCTGAGGACAGCAGTGGCACCCATGGATGCCTGCAGCACCATCCATGGCACCTGCAGGTGCCCAGCACCACCTGCAGCACCCGCGGGTGCTCAGTGTCGCCCGAGGGTGCTCGCTGCCACTCACAGGTGCATGGCACAACCTGCGGGTGCTCACTGCCACCCGCAGCCCCGTGAGACACCCACGGCGCCACACAGAGCAATGGCGTTGACCCATGGTGCCAAGGCATGGCACCGACCAAGGCACTGAGGCACGGCGGTGACCAAGGCGACTGAGCTCTGCACGCGAGCGCAGCAATCGCACCAAGGCACCCGGCTGGCACAGCCACTGCTGGCAGTGAGCCAGTGTCAAGGAAAATGCCAATGGAAATCCTGGAGAAGAGGGGAGAAGGAAAGGTGGTGCCTATGCTAGCCCCTGCATTGAAAAGGCAGAGGGGGCAAGCACGAGGGGTCGACACAATGGTGAAGGCACCAAGAGGGTACCGCGCCATCCTGATCCAATCAACCCGGCTCTGGTCAAACGGCTCTGAGGCTCGGAGGCCCTGAAATCAGGAACACAGCCAGGAAAACTGGAAGAAGTCAAACCCCCTGCTCCACAGGAGTGGCCCAGAGGTGAAACTGCTCACCGGAGCTCCAACGAGGACAAAGATGGGTTCCAGAGTCAAGAAAGCAGCCGTTAGGAGCGGGGCCAAGGGGAACCCACCAAAGTTGGTTTAGGCCTATCTCCGCTCCCGACAAACAATCCTCGTGCAAGCGTACTAACGGTAACCTCGAGCAGCACCAATTCTTCTACCCAAACGAGGAAGAAGAGTTTCGAGGTGCGGAGTCGATCCCCCGAACTCAAGAGTCGTGGCTTTAGTGGACTGTCCTCCCAAGCACATGACTGTCTGTAGTCGGACCCCGGTTTATCAAGGGTGGTGGATCAGACACAGCTCCTCTGCCATAACAACTTTCAAATGAAGTCTTCCTACCATCACCGCTACCATCTAAGGACGACTCCATTGATGGCAGGATAGAATTTCTTTTTCTTCTTCTTCATAATCTTCTTTTCTTGTTTGTAAAATAAGAAATTACTACTAAAATGTTAAATTAAGCGCTAAAAGCTGCTGTAATATAGATGAAAACTTTGACTCTGGTAGACGAGCGACATCAACATCCAAGTGCACTTGGCGGCGGGAGAAAAAGAACTGAGGCGGTTGGAGGGTCAATGCCAAGATAGCCTACAAAGGTGCGAGCTAGTCTCATGGTGCCACGCATGCGTGGTCCTGTCTCGGCGCTGACCCTTCTGAAAATTTTTGGCTTCCACTTGGTCCTAGCGCCTCTGGCGCTATCTCCACTAGTGTGAATGAGTGATGGAGACTTAGTCCAGGAAGATCTCCTTTCACCCCCGATCTGCTCCTGTTTCCCCTAAGAGGCCCTCCCTGTCTTACACCAGTAGTAATGGGTTCTGGTTGTCTCCTTATCTAAACTTATTCTAGTGCACAGCCTGCTCACTTCAGTTAACATTTCTGTGGCAAAATTGTTGTCGTTATCTTGCACGTGCACTTGGCATGTTACGGGTATGCATATTTCCACTTCAAACTGTTCTAAAATGTACCTGAAAAGTTTTGCACTTTGTATTTGTGACTCCACTTTACTTGTGTAACTTGAATTGTATAGTAATTTGTTTGTTGTTCCTCCTGTTCTCCCTCCCTTGGGTTGCACCTGGAAATGAACCTCAGCTCAGTGTGCCTTTCTTGGTCACCAATTTTCAAATAAATAAATAAAATGGTATCTAAGCTAATAGTTATGTATACTTATTCTAATTTTCTACAGGTTGCCTGTGGTGTTGCTAACTCTTTAATTAACTGGTACAAAACCACAATTTGCAATCTCTTGAGGTACTCCTGTGGAACAACCTCCCACCCAACCTCCACCAGGTCCCCTCCCTATCAGCCTTTAAACAGCTACTCAGGCTTCTCCCTCCCACTCCCTGCCGAAGCTGTGCACCCAATCCCTCCTTACCCGGACCTAGTACCACCCTCGGTGGCCATGCCAGGTAAATAATAACTCCATATGCCAGCTCTTACTGCTAAACCACCACCCCCCACCGGTACCCTCTCCCTGCTAGTCCACTTTTTTGACAAACCACTACTGTAAATATGTCAAGACATGCACTTGTAATTTACGGTAAAACAGTCTAGAAATGTAATGGGATGATTTTTTTCTCACTCGGCTGTTCAAACAAAAAGTGTAACCTCACAGCCTAACTCTATGTAATGTACTATACTGTATTATTCGTCTGTTACTTGATATTTACTTGTATTTCTCTGTCTCCCACCTTGTACTACTTGTACCCGGGTCACACCTGGAAACGAGCCTCGGCTCAGTGTGCCTTTCCCGGTCACCAATTTTAAATAAATAAATAAATAAATATGGGCTGACAGTACAGCCTAGAGGTTAGAGTAATGAGCTGTGCATTAGCTTGCTACATCCAGCAGACCAGGGTTTGAGTCCCACACCCTCCTCCACCTGTATACTGTGTGAGTAAGAGCAATTTACTTAACCTCCCCAGTGGTCCTAGGTCATCACCCCTGAAAACAGGTAATTGTGCCTAGTGGGCCTTACCTGGTTACCAAAGAATAATACAAAAAACATATAATATATAGTCTGCACTGATAGCTCTTGACCTAGACTTTAACTTTTGGAGACCCAATTCACTCTCTGGCACAGGGATCCATCTGTTTCAGAAACAGCAGCATAGTCATAGCCTGCCAAAGAATTTTTGACTACGCATTAAAGCTCCCCCTACCCCTGCTAGCCTGTCCATTTGGAGAAGAGTTGTGCACATCTGTAAGATCACACAGCTGGATGGAGTTCAGAGATTAACAGGATTACAGCCGCAGCAGTTCCCATCACAGCAGAGGTTGTTCCGCACAATTTACCTTAGAGTGTGCTTTCAGACCCTTCACCGCTAGCCTTTCATCAAGTCAGTGAGGGCTAGCCCCCTCACAAATGTTAGCCTATAATTAGCCTTGTAGATGCATCAGTCTCCTTTTGACTATGTCATCACAGTATATACCAAGCATAAAGGCTAGCTTAACACATACAGATCTGGCACAAAAAACAATAGACCATTACATGTAAAGTTCTCACAACTTTATGTGTGAGAGTGGGTATCTGTGACAGAAACGCACACATTACCCCCCCCAATTCATTACATTTACGAATTAAGTTGTATGTAAAGTGGGCACAAGAGGAAATGTAAAGAGGCTGGTGGGAGGGAGATTCACGCAGAACGTCAGAAAGTATTTCTTTACTGAGAAGGTGGCAAATAAGTGGAAAAGGCAGCTGGAGGGGTTGGCCTGCACCAGATCAGTGGAAGGATTCAAGCAAGGGTGGAACAGACATATGGGGCTGTTGAGGATAGCCAGGGAGGATGGCATATGGGGTGTGAGTGATCATTAGGGCATTCGCATCATGCTACAAACAGGGCCAGCAGACTGGATGGGCAAATGCATCTTTTTCTAGCATCAGTTTCCATGGTGCTTTTTTTCATGACATTTAATGTTATGGTAGAACTCCATTTTCTCAGAGTCTGAAGTAAGAATCTTGCAGTGTGCGAATCGTGCTTTACCTCAATAAACTGATACCAGCTCATCTGCTGGTATGCAATAGTTCTGGTAAGAACTCTCCCCACTGGATATCTCCATTCATTGTCATCGTGCCCACGGACTTCGGGGTTGGGGTGGGCATCATCCTCACAAATTCTCATCCAAGTAGTGCTTTTGGACTGAGAAAGGCTGTAACAGTGTAAACTTTGATTCTCCCTAGACCCATTTTAATTGTCCCCCCACCCCAATTTCCAATAGTATGACATCAAGTCCCATCAACAGATCCTTCTAAGATCCTCCTTTGCAAATAACAGGTACTGTGCACCGTGACATGCACCAAATGTACTGGCACATAACACACCTGCCACCTGAGTTATATGTGGGATATACAATGGCCTTCTCTATTAATTAGTTTTGTGATTTCTTCAAAAGAAACTCAATCAATAAAGATGTGTCTTTCGACTAATGACAAAACAAAAAGTTATGAAATAAGATAATAATAAACAAATATTCCAATGTTGGAATTGCTTCTGTGCCCTGTATTAGAGGGTGGGCTAATAAAATGTTCCAGAAAATAAAAACATAGCTCCTTACATTGTCAAGCATGTACAGAGCCAGTTCATACATACTACTTAACATTTCAGCATTTTGTTTTGCTTCTGCTTGAGGAAAGAGAATGTGCATAACAGAGTTGAAAATAATTCCTCTGCATACATTTTAATGATTTTATTCTGTTTTAGTCACCTGTACTTCCTGAGTGGCCCCCTTTCGATGTCAACCTCCAGCCACATCACCCACCATCCCAGGACTCACCCCATCCTCTTCGGAGCACCATGATGGGCAAGTGGCATGACCAGTGGTGCGGAGCCTGCGGATATGACGTCTTCGCCCTGTAGACGATGATCTTTTCCTCCCAGTTTTCCCCTCTTTTCCAAGGTCACCACACACGCCATGATGTGGGCGAATGCTGTGAAGAAGCCGCACACACTCTGTGTCTGCGCCCGGCCCTCTGAATGGCGGCCAATACTGCACCATCTAGCCTCCACTAGGTGGACGCCAAACAGTGGCACACGCTATCCCCTCCCCATAGCAGAGCTACCTAAGGGCATTTAATCCTCCTTTCCTCTGCCTGTCCCCTGAGCAGCCCTTGTCTGTCCTCGATCCTGGGTTCCCGGTGTGGTATAGGATGCCTCAGCCCACCATGCCACTGGACCTGCAATCTCTGTATCAATTTTAACAGAGGAACTACTCCCATGGCAATCATATTAAAGATCACATATGGATTATATTTATGTTATAAAATGTATACAAAGAATGCTGGCTCCTCATTGGCCAAGAGGTACTTTCCACCAGGCCATTATCCCAGCACAACAGCCCCACTAAAGGTAGCGCAACAAAAATACATTTTAAAAAATACATCCAATTTACTAAGACGGACACATTTCATAATCACAATAAGGCACTCCAGGAGGTGCGTTATACTATCCATAATACCCGACAGGGCTGGTGGTATTGAGTGAAGGGACGTATAGCCCCTGGAAGGTCTGATATAGGCCATACCACCCACCTATGAGGGTGGTATTACACTTAGAAAAGGAGTAGTGTTAAAATGTTAATAAAATAGTAACAACACAAAAAAATGATCTTACAGTGTTTAAAAAATGATACAAAATCACAAATATAAAGTAGTCCTGTCATGCTACAGTGGCAACTGGAGGGCACTGTTGTTTTGAGGTTTTTTTTTTTTTATGATCACGTTTGTTTCTAGCGCACTTTAATTTTTCTACCTACTTCAGTGTGCTGCCCGGTTGGCTACAGTGAGAAGCTGTGATTCAAAAAAAGGATATGGGAAGTTGTGGATTTTTCTGTTTTTTTATATTGGTTCTCTTGGAGTGTGGTTGGGCGGGATGACAGTAGAGAGCAGCTAACGTGCATTCATTTATTGGGTAAGATGGTGCTTGCACAGCACTAAAGCACCAATGATTAGTCTGCCTTTAAAAAACACACAACAACTTGTTATAGCAGCTGAATCACGGTTTAAACAAAGAATGGGAATGCTGGCAGGGCTGGGTCACTCACTGTGTCTGACTGTGGTTGGAAGGGACGACAGTAGTGAGTGACTGATGCGCAGTTGTTAGCTCTGAAGTCGGCTAATCTGGTAAAACGGTGCTTGCGTAGCACTAAGGCACCAATGTTTAGCTTACTGCTTTTTGAAAAAAATGTCATGTTATACTAAGTGACGCGCAGTTTAAAGAAAGAATGGGAATGTGGGCAGGGCCTGGGTCATTCATTGCTTTAGTAGGGGAAAGTCAGAAAGTTGGATTGCTTAGCTAGACAGAAAAATAGCGTCTGGTAATTTTCAAAATCCAAAGTGACCTAGTGATACCACTTTGGTACTAAGGCAGGTTGGCATGGATCTTGTTTTTTTTTTTTCAGTCTCTGTTGGCACATAAATGTACCACTTGGCAAGGGGCTCAGCCAATCAGAGGTTGGGAAATGTTCAACCCATTTTCTAAGGTGGGATAACGGCCCTTCTTGGGTGGTGGAAGCACTCGACTTCCCCTCGTGCTTCAACCCACCTGAGGTGGACCATTATCCTACTACAATCCCTCATTATGCCTTTTATTGCTTAATTAAACCCATACATAAATGTGGAAATAAATTCAGCATCTGTAAAAACATTTAGTGAAATTCTGGAAAAGACCATTCTTAAGCTCTTCAGGTAACACGGACGTATACCGTTCCAAATGAGTCATTTTATGATACATTAACAGCAATATTGCCCAGTAGAATCTATCTGATTCAGGTTGAAATTACAGTCCACTTCAGAATCCAATGTTTCTAAATTTTCGGAGTTATATTTAGCCCCCAGGAGAGACTTAGCTGCATCATAATCTGTGAAAGTACACGGACTGCCACCAGGATCACACTAAGGTGTGCAGACAACATTAAAGAGCAATTTAAACCAAAAAGAATGGGTAGTGCACACATAGGGCTCAATTTTCAAAACCCAGGGAATAATGAAAGGTGCCTGGATCAAACATAAGTGATGCAAGTGGCACCTTGCATCAAAAGATGTCGCAGTCCCAATTTTCAAATGTAGCCTATGTCAAAAGGGGTGCTGCTGTGCCAAAATGGCACTGCGCCAGCCTTGCAACCTAAATCAGGCTACGCCAGGTTGCAAGGGGGCTTGCGCCACAGCAGGGCTGCAAAATTCCCTTTTTTTGTGACTTTGCAAGCCCCGCCGTGGATGCAGCAAGGGGCTCCACTTAGATCAGCCAGGAGGTGGTCTAAGGGACGTGCGCCAGTGCCACACACACTATGATGAAATGGGATGGAGTCTGAAACTGGGCTGCCAGGGGCAGACAGGGCACAGGAGGTGGCATGGGGGAGTCAGGGAGACAGCTGGGCAGGAGAGGGTGTGAGGTGGCACCTTGCGGTGTGCGTTTGCTTTGTTGTGTATTGTATTATTGTTTCTCAAGTCTCATTAGTGTAATATAAAGTACTGTACCTTTATTATTGATTTCTATTGCAAAAAATGCCTACTTTATAAAGAACAAAACAAGAATAGTCTGGGCCAGGATTTTCATGTGTGAAGTCAATTTGCGTGCTAACAGGTAAAATTCAGTGCCCGGAGATGTTTTCATTTATCTGTACAAGAAAAAATTACTAGTTGGTCATAATTATGCAAAATTCAGTTGTAGTTCATTATCATTAAGCATTTGGAGAGCTGGAGATTTATATGTTTCAAGCTCCCCTTTAGTTCCACGGGCAAATATTATGGGAATTCCCATCTTAATTAAATTCTTATTCAATAAGCTTAACCATGTCTGAATACCAGGATTTTCATTGTAACCCCCCTGCAAATGGGGGTTCCCAAAAGACTTCCAGGAGCTTGCTTGAATGCTCCAAGCCTGAATGGTGTTTGGCGTTTAAGCCATTTATCAGTGAGTGTTTTTAGAACCTCTGGTACTGTCTCTTTAAGAGCTGTCTGCTTGCAGACATAATTAGTTTGTATGGGGACTGTGTGTTTCTTTGATTGAGTACCACTCGAGCTGCTGCCAATTCACTCCATTTTGCAGTCACTAGAGAGTGCAAAGGGAACCTATCTGAAAGATGTAACTGTTTGCCAGAAACCATTTAGAGTAATAATGAAATTACAGTTTGTCTAACCTGCTTTCTTTGCAGTCAGAACTGTGTCTGCCTAGTTCCCCATTCTGGTTTTGAACTGCTGAACTGGACCAATCAGTGTGGGGTAAGCTAGCTCTAAAATGGTGCCTTGGACGAATCAGAACTTGGACTCATAATCTGAACCAGCCACAAGAGGATTGATGGGCAGTGACTCTGGGAGATGTAGTTTAGACTTGCACTTTTGGACCAACAGCAGTAGTCTATTGTGAGTGACAGCCAATCCAGTCAAGAACTGGGAGGAACTCAAAGGAAGTGCCCGGTTTTGTCTGTTGGAGTTTCAGTTTAGCTCTGACAGTGAAGAAGGAAGGAGCCCTGTGCTTTTTCAGTGTGCAGTTTTAGTCAAAAAACATGTGTAAGGTCCAGAGTTCCGGTCTGCAGCTTGTGTAACTGCTTGTTAGGACTGAATCCGTCCTGTGAAGAGAATCAAAGGATATCTGAAGAGTAGAAACCAGGCTCACCCTGTAGAAGACTGGAGGAATTGCACTCGGTCTGTCAGGAACTGAATCTGCTGTGTGTTCTCCCGGGTATTGTGCAGTAATTGCGATCGGGATACAGATGCAGCCTGCCTGGTATAGTGCTTTCTTTTTACCATATAAATGTGTGAAGAGGTTTGTGTACCTCAAGTGAATCCTGCTGCCATTAAGTGACTTTTGCCTGTGACTGTTTACCATATAAATGTGTGAGGAGTCTTGGAGCTCAAGAGTAGCCCTGCTGACATTGAAGGACCCTATCTTGTTTGGAGGTCGTGAGTACCTAATTCAGGGTCGCTCCCTGTTGAATTGCCACATTAAATTCAAATGGAATTACTGTACTGCTGACTGTTTAATTTTCCTTTTCTGGTGTGAAAGGGCCCCACCAGCTGCCACGGTTTGACTAGCCACTAGGGCTTGGGTACCCAGGACAGTAACTGATAGGGATAGGCCTGCACAGAGCCATAAGTAGATGAGTAGAGTGATAAGCTAATTAACCTGATTTCCCCTGTCCTTGTTATATTCCCCTAAATAAATCAGAGCTGCTTGTTTCAGCAAAGTTATACTGCCTGAGGTATTTATCTATGTTAAAGTATTGTACTGTGATTGTTGCACTGTATCTTATTTCACAGGAGGTCCCAGTGCGGAACCAGTCCTGGGGGTAAGTGTATACTGTAAGGTAATTTGATATATTGTGTGGGCCACTAGTGGGAAGAAAGGGGGGTTGCAGTGTCCCAGAGGGCTGTGACCAAGTTAGTTTAACTATTGCAAACCCTGACCTCTGGGTGGAGGCACCCGCCATTGGATCCAGGCCCCTCAACCTGTTAGTGGCAAATCAGGCAGGGGTAGTAGCCCCTGGGATAGCGCCATATAGGGGTTACATCATTCCTAGATTTTATAACAATCACTTCAGCAGGCTGCTACAACAGAATCAGGGTCCACTCATAATTCCATGTCAAAAGTTTATAACTCGAGCCATGGCTACAGCAGATAAGGACTTTAGTCCAATCTCCAGATGTAGTAGTTCACCAGGAATACATCGTGGCAAACCTAGCAATAACCGCAAAAAAATGTTTTGAATTGACTCCAAAGAATGTACAGCTCCATCAAGCCCCCAAATTTACGCACCATATAAAATGGTGGACTTAACTTTAGCGTCATACATTTCGCATACACATAAACGAATGGAATGTGTAAAACTTGCCAAACCTATTGATAGTTCTATATGTAACTTCCAGTCAGGAGTGCACGATACTGCTAACACCCAAGTAGGTAAAACTATCCACTTTTCCTAAACTCCGATTCTCCATGCACAGCTTTTCCTGGGCCGACTGCCATACATCTATATTTTAGCCTTTTTTGCATTTGGCTCCAATGGTAACAATTCAAGTATAGCTACAACTTGATCAATAGCTATTTGTAAGAAGCCAGAAGGTGTCCTGAACTATCACATTGTCTGCATAAAGTAGAATATTAAACCTTAGACTATCCACTTTAGGAGCATCCATTTCAATTAGATCAAGATCCTCCACCAGTTTATTGCTGTATATATATTGCCCAGCTGTCTCCGCAACTCCCTCTATGCCACCTCTCATGCCCCTTCTGCCCCTGAGCCCCTCCTGTTCAGTGGATTCACCCCCAACCATCCCGGACCCTCTAGTGTTGCGCCGGTGGTGGTGGGGGGGGGGCTGATCCCTGCAGCAATTCCCACAGGTGTGCCATATGTTTGGCACTAGCCTGTGGCTGAGGCAACTCCTGGGTTTGTGGCGCAGGGACCCCCTCTTTTATAAAACTGGGCGCGGGTCCCTGACACACCCGGAGTTCACCGCAGCCCTAGAGCAAGTCGCTCTAAGGGCTCTTTGAAAATCAAGCCCACCAGATCTAGTTGTGTTCAATTTCTCCACAAACATGCAGTCATATTTAAATCAAGCATACCACAGCAGACAATATTATGCAAACCCTAGAAGGCTCAAAAGGTCAACTCCCCTACGTATCGATGTGCCTGAAATGACCCCTTAAAGAAGACACAGAGTGCGTTGATACGTATGGGAATTGATGGTAACCATTTGATCCTACTAGGGTTTGCAAGGTGTTGTCTGCTATGGTATTTTTTTTTTTTTTTTTTTATATGACTGCCCAGGGGTGCTGTTGAGCATGGCTGCTGATTAGACCTCCCCAACTGCTGTTCTATGGTTCAGAGTATTATACACTTGAAAAACAGCAATATTTCATTGGCAAACAGAGAAACTAGTGACAGCATTGAGTAGACCTCGTCAAGCTGCACAGCATGGTGTAAGTCTTGTACCATGGTTCGACTGAACAAAGGAGCAGCAAGGGATGATTTGTTTAACTAAATAATGGCAAAAGGAGACGGCGGGCTGACTGTGGAGGCGGGCGGTTTGTGCCAGTCACCAATCATGGGATTTTTTTCTGTTACTGTTTAAACTGTGGGTGCTGGGAGGGGCCTCCCTGCAGACGGTGGAGGGACGGGGGTTGTTTTTACCGCTGTTAGACTGGAGAATAGGGTGGGGGCTGTTAAACAAATAGTGCATTATTCATGGTATTCAGGAAATATTATTCATTACTCGCAGAGCCCCAGAATAAAGCACACCTCAGGTGGTTGATAGGCACGAGGCCTAGCCAAGTACTACAGCCACCTGAGAAATGTATTATTCCCTTTTGACCACAAATTCAGGAGTGTGTTATTCCACTTACAAAACAGGCTTTAATTTGTTAAAAAATATGTAGTTTAGGTGATGTGTGTGGTTGCCAGCAAATAATCAAAAGTCATGTGATGTGTTTCAATCAATGAGGTTACAGGATTTTCATGGCCCATTTTGGAATGGAAGTTTCATCACTTATGTAACAGCCCCTCTTGTCTCACTCACCTGGGCTGCTCCAGAGCCCTCGGGGTCCTCAATGTACTTCCCCAAGGGGCTGGGCCTGAGTCCTGGCTGGATCGACAATGGTGACTTAGTGCCTCCACCTGGGGCAATGGTACGGCCTCCTGTGGGCAAGACAGGTTACCACCCCCCAGGAACAATGATATATCCCCTTAGTGACTGACCCCTCTGGCACAGTTATATCAACACTCCCACCCTGCAATAACAACAACAAAGCACAAATACTTATGTAAGGTGGCCAACAATAATCCCTCTTTATTTAAAACGATCTAAGACAGAGGAGGTGAGAGCTACTCCCTCGAGCCTCCATAAAATCAGGCATACAACCCAGTATGAGCTCCCCCCACCCCAGGTGCACCCAGAACATTCCCAGACGGTGGGTACCTCATCGTTCTCAGTTGCAGGCCTGCAGTCTCTCATTGGGGCCCTTGCAGAGCAAGACAGGTTCAAAGAAAATCAGTCTGTCATTGGGGGGGTGGGGCTCTTCCCCAACCCTCCTAGCTGAGGCAAACAAAGAATCCCCAGAGCTGCAGCTCGGGGTACTCACGGCTTCCCCAGGAGGGTGATGGTCTCCCTGATCAAGGATATGCACGGAGGATGGAGGAGGCACTGTTCTTCACCTGCCTGGCCTTTCCGGCTTCGCCCGAGGGCCTCTGTCTACAGTATTCATCAGGCAGGCCTGTTCATCCTCCTATCTCTCTCGTCTCTACTGCAGCAGCAGATTCACACTGAAGACACAGGGCAGATCAGCTTCCCCTCAGCCAGACCTGGGCTAGTGGTCACCCAGCTTCCAGGGCTCTCCCCTGGCTGGAATTCAAGGGACTTGTGTGGAGCAGTCCCCAAAGCCCGAGGCTCACTTCAACTGTCCCTTCCAGTCCAGTCAGTCAGCCCCAGTCCCCTCAAGGAAACTTCCTGCTCTCACTTCTCTCCAGCAGCTCTCCCTTTCTCCTCTCTTGCCTCCGGCGGGGGGGTTAACCAGAGAGTCTACAACCCAGCAGACAGCCTTCCTTCTCTCTTGCTTTTGGGGGCAGACCAGACAGTTTACACCCTAGCAGGCAGCCTTTGTAGCTGCCTTTTCTCTTGGTCCCAGTTTGTTTGTCTTTTTCTCCCTGCTCTCAGCTCCCCTCCTCTCAGTCCTCTCTCCTTTGTTCCCCTTCTCTCCATTCGTGCTCTTTTTCCCCTGGTCTCTCTGCAGGTATGCCCATTTTGGGGGGCTTACACTTATAATTATCGTATGTTATTTTGAACTTTGTTTCTTCAAGTGCACTGTATTCATTGACTTTCCAACTTATGGACTGTAACCTTTCCAAAACTAAAGAGAATGAAGTGGTATCTGATCAAAAGCAGTTTACAATGTACAAAAACAGTCAAGCTTGAGAAAAAGGTCAGCCACAGAAAGATGTGTTATCTTACAGAGGGAAACAGCCAACGGTTCTTTGCAAGATCTGTTAAAAATCTGAGCACAGGTTCCAGATTGGCCCGGCTAGCATGCTGACATAACCTCACAGACCAAATTCTCTTGGACCAGTGTGCTTGTAGAAGAGTGATCTGTTTCTTCGTAATGTGCAAGATGAATTCCTGACTTTCTCAGTTTGCTAGGAAGTACTAAACGTGATTGCATAAAAAACAACCTGCTGGTTGAGAACTATTTCCTGTCTCAAAAGCTTTCATATCACTGTAATTGCCTCCAGGTGGTAAAAACCACACAAGGAACACAATTACTTAAAGCAATGGTATCTGTTAATCAGAAAGAAATGTAGTCAATAGTATTTTTTTTAGCAGGACTACATTACTGACATCCTTAGCAAGTTACCTTCAGGATATTTTTCCCATATAGGTTTCTCTACTGCCAACCTGCCCCCCCTGCTTTCAGAAATGCACTCCAAGACCAATCACCCCACTTCTCTGAATACTTCACCCAGCCTCCAAGAAGCACCTAAAGCTTGCACATCCCACTGTGGTGCTGGTGGGGTTGCCCAGGTCCCACTGGGACTGGATCCAGATGAAGAGGAGGGTGCCCATTTGTCGGTGTGGGGTCTGCTGGGAGCAAGTCATCAGTGTGCCTCAGTCACAGAGGGTGGGGTCCACCTATTTTTTCTACCAACCCCTAGGTCATAATGTGTTGGACGGGATCACACATGCACACACAGCTGCGTGCATGAATCCACCAAGCGATGTCCCCCACTCCAGACAGTGGCTACTGCTGCGATGTTGCCACCTATGACTCACCAGGTGGTGACTGCGGTTCAGAGCACGCTGCTTCCCCTTGCTGGAGGAACGCAGCCTCTGGGATGCTTGCTCCTCCCCTGAGCTGGCACCCGATAGCTAAGGTTTGTTGCCAAAGCTGGATCACTAGTGTCACAAGTGGTAGTGCTGCTGCAGCACCAACCAGCCAGCATCACTGTGTTTTTATTTCTTCCGATATTTCTTAAAAGAGCTTTTATTACTAATTGTGTAATTAATGACTCAAGTCAATAAAGACAGCAGCTACAGCCAATTTTTAAAAATCTCTCCCACTGAGGTTACTTTCTGATTGCACAAACAAGAGTCCTATTGCGAATGTACTAGATCACTGGAGTAAGTATACTGATGCATTTACAGACAGTGAGGCCCCGTCCACACTATACCACTCAGACCCCGTAACGGATAGAAACCGTTATAGCCGGGGAGCAGTACAGTATGTCCACACTGCAGCAGTGACCGGTACGAGACCGGTACCACCAGTCCACACCTTGGGAACGGGCGACTGTTACCGGTGGCAGCCAGTCCCTAATACTGTCGGCGCTGCATCACGGGCCCTGCGAGGACTGTTACCGCCGTCACACTACCGCCCGATAGCGAGGGGCGGGACGGTTCCATAACCATTGTTGAAACCACCTCATATGTGGTTTCAACAGCGGTTACGAAAGCGCCTTCTGTAACATTACAGGTGTAAACGCAAACCGTTGCGGTAACGGTTTGGGCACTCTGTAACGTTACAGAGGCGTAGTGTGGACAGGGCCTGAATGTTGGTAATGAGGTGTTATGTGCTGTACAAAAATATGTCTTGTCATTGTCTTTCATGTCTGGATCATGCCAGTAAAGACATCATGTGACTTAGTGAAACCACCCAGTTACCAAATGTTAAATAAACAAACACATTTCTTATGGTAAGCAGCACAGTATCACAAGAGTTTCAACTTATTCACGGTGAGTTAGGCAAAGGAGAAAGAACTTCTATAAACTTCAAATCCACATTTCTCAGTTCAGGAATGAAAGAAAAATGGATATACTGAAGTTTTTGCTAGAAGTACATTATTATCTAAAAACCATGTGAAAGAATAACAGAAGACAAGCATGTTGATTATGCTATGATGATATACCAACTGGCAGGTTGATTTTAACAACCAGGAAGTATACTGGCGTAACAAAATCAACATTTCAGAGTGTCTTCTTCCATTTGTAGAATGTTTGGAGTGTCTTATGTCAGTAATAATTTTTTTAAATAAATTAATCAGAGTGTTTTCTATGGGCAGTCGCAGTTCTGTTGCCCTTTTCAGGATCGGGTCCCTTACTCCTTATTTGGACTTGAGTTTGGTGCTGCAGCTTTGTTAAAGGAGAAATGCACTGAGCCTGTAAGTTATTTTTTTGTAGAAGAAGATTTTTGAATACTGGTTCTAATTCTGTTGCAGCTCTACAGGCTTTTTTGTTATCCAAGTGCGTGTTTCTGGTTTCCATACAGCTAAGTTCAATTTTAGAACTCTATGATGTAGTTTTTGTTCCTTGCTCAGCTCCTCCATTGTTGGCACAATGCATCCATGTTCTACTATTGAAATCTGTGGCTGAGAAGGACATAAACAACATCATACAGTTCTAAACTGGCATTCAACAGTAAAGTGTCAATCAGAAACAACCACTAAGGTTACTAATGTAATAGGCCCGTATTATATATATAGAAAAGGAGTGAATTTGAACCAGCATTTAAAAAACAGCTTCTTCTGGAAAAAATGACTGCTAGGTTCAAAGCAGTTCCCCTTAACGACTGTGTAGAAGGTGTGGGGTCTACCCATCTAACATACTAACATACTAAAATGCCAGCAGAATAGGCCTAATGGTCTTTCGTGTCTGCTCGTTTGGTCAGCTCCCACCACCTAATAAGGATGCGGTTTCCTTTTTGTAGCTGGTTCACAGCTGTTCTTGAAAACATGGTTATAAAAAGTTCTCTGACTGCCCCATAGAAACCTATGGAGTAGCACAAGGGTCTTTTCAAAATTAGACTTTGCTAGTGTGTTTCTCATAGGAACCTCCTCACCTATTCATTTCCTATACCCTAAGACCCTGTCCACACTATGCCTCTGTAACGTTACAGAGTGCCCAAACCTTTACCGCAACGGTTTGCGTTTACACCTGTAACGTTACAGAAGCCGTTTTTGTAACCGTTGTTGAAACCACATATGAGGTGGTTTCAACAAAGTTATGAAACTTGATTGCGCCTCGGTAACGTTATTGGGGAAGTGTGGACACGTGGTAACAGTGCCCTGCAGGGCCCGTAGTGCAGCGTGAGCTGCATCCTGGGAACGGGTGCCGCCGTGACGGACGCCCGGAACCCCTAGTGTGGACCAGTGGTACCGGTCCATAACGGACACCATCGCAATGTGGACACACTGCACCACTCCCCGGCTGTAACGGATTGCATCCGTTACCGGGCCGGACCGGTGTAGTGTGGACAGGGCCTAAATGTCAGCAGACTATATCCTGAATCAATGATGTCCCTCCACATTGACGTTGCAAAAGCGCCCCTTCCCCACAGAGTGCTTCAAGATGACTGCAGCAGAAGGTGTGTTTGTCTTCTCTGCGACGTGCATGTTAACTTTTACATTTTTTTCTCTTTTTTTTTCCAGCAATGTTTTTTTCAATCAGTTCATCTACTTATTGTTGGACATCAGCTCGACTTACTCAGAAGACTGGATCTATTTTTCTTCCAGTTATATTTAATGTGAAATATTCCATGGACCTGAAATTTACAGCAAGGAAGGAAGAAACTTCTGTTCATATTAATCTCACTTAGGGTTGCCAAGTGTCCAGTTTAGGTAACAATTCTGGTCACCCTTAATTCTCAGAGGCAGTGACCCAGGCAGCAACACAGCAGGAGGCATTAAAGGAGTACTACAGTCAAAATTTGCAAACGTACATGTTGTACAGAGTGTTCTGATTTGTGTGTTTAGTCCTGGTGTGTTCTTTCCTTTGCTATTAGGAGTTTTTCTAAATTTGCCTGCTAGTTTCATGGCCTCTGTGGATCTCCATGTTAGCATAGTTTATTGCTCTTCTTTGTCCTGCAGTGGCTCTTGTTTCATGTGACAGTGATGCATCCAGGACCACTGATTCAGCGAGGGAAAGTACTGCAACAGTAATCTGCAAATAGAAGCCTGTGGTTCTGGCCTCAACTAAATAACTTTAATTCAGTATTGTCTTCTCTAGCTCTAGCCAGCTCTAGTCTGCTTTTTTTTTTTTTTTGCTCCCACCCGATTCAGCTCCCATCAGCCCTGCCATGCACCCGGACCCTCATTCCGGGACTTACCTCCACCATGGTATTACTTCCTGGCTGGCCCCCCAAGGCAGGAGGCGACGGCCCCAGAGGGCATACTCTACTCAGTTTCCGTGGGGAGCACCTTGGGTTAGGCTGCATGGGTCCTACAGTACACTGCAGGTGGCATCCTGCATTGGTTCAGCTTTTTCTGCTTTCTGGTGCCCCACCCACCTCCCACATGTGTGGTCACTGTGGCGGCCTGGGGTGGGGACACCCAGCTATGTGTAGTCACCCATGTCACCTAGAGCATCTCCACAAGCCACCACCAGATGCCGCTTCAAGAGTGGTCCACAACAGCCCTCTCCCCTGAGAGGGGAGTGTCCAAGGGACACCCATAATTCCCTTCCTGCATGCCTCTGCTCCTGACACCCGGTGTTGGGCTATCATTCAGCGCCACGGAGACGGCTATAAATGTTTTGCTTTTACAGGTTTTAGTTTCATCAGTCTACACCCAGCCGTAAAAAGTACACAGATCACCCTAGGTCATCAGTGCTATAATTAGTAAAGACAGTAGCTGTTTTCTTAAAGAATAACCACTCAGTCAGACCTTAAGTGATTGCTAAGCTGTAAATATAGCATTCAGTGCCTACTGAATAAGGAAAGTGACTTAAAATCACAGCTGTACTGCTGTAAAATTGACTGTCAACCAGTACTTGCTGAATCAATGGTCCCAGATACATCACTGTCACATGGGACAGGAGGCATTACATTGTAGCAAAAAGAAGAGCAATAAACCACAGTAATATGGAGATCCCCAGGGGCCATAAACCTAGTAGGAATGCCCTAAAACTAGTAAGCAAGTTGAAAAAAAAAACAACTCCTAATAGCAAACAAAGGGAAGGACACATCCGGACTAAATATACAAATCAAAACACTCTGCACAACATGTGTTTTTGCAGATGTTGACTGTAGTACTCCTTTAACCAGTAGGGCAGTGCATAACAAATACACAAATACCGCACTTTTAAAAAAATACATATATCATTCTTAAATACTGGTATTTGTGTTAGGCTGCATGAAGTAGCATTATACCTCAGTCAAGGATCAGTGACACACAGTGACCACAGTGCATTACATACATCCATTTTCATTCATAAATACACAGATACACAGAAGGTAAGGACTGTGTAGCTCACCTAGTCTGCCCCTTTTCCCTATCTAATGCATTACCACAGACTCTAGTTGATCTGCGGCATACCCTCTCTTCCCTATTGCTAGAGTACTCTTGAGTCTACCCCATGTATTCTTGAATTCCCCTACTGTTTTTGGCCCCACTACCTCTGCAGGGCGGCTGTTCCAAGCATCCACTACTCTTTCTGTGAAAAAGTACTTCCTCACATTGCCCCTGAGCCTATCCCCCCAGCTTCATAACATCCCCCCTTGTTCTTGTACACCTTCCTTTCTGAAAGATGTTACCCTCCTGTACCTTGTTTATACCCCGATGTACTTGAATGTCTCTTATCATATCCCCCCTCTCCTCTCTTCCAAGGAATACATATTGAGGTCCTCTAGTCTTTCCTCTTACGACTGTTGGTGCCATCCTTGCACCATTTTTGTTGCCCTTCTCAGGACTGCTTCTGTTTTGTCTATGTCCTTCCAGAGATGCAGCCTCCAGAACTGGACACAGTGTTCCAGACAGGGTCTCACTAGTGATCCGTAATGTGGCATAACCACCTCCTTTTTCTGCTGGTGATACCTCTCCCTATGCACCCTAGCATCCCACATTGTTTGGTTATCTTTAGGTCATCAGATATGATTACCCCAGGTCCCTTTCTTGACTGGTGGCCATCATCATAAATCATCATATTTTATTGATAACTCTCAACTGCTTGGCTTAGTGCTGTCATTAAGGGAAACAAAGTCTGAAATTTAAGACTATATTGTTGTTAAATATGAACGTGCAAACAGATATAAATACAGATACCAGAAATTAGCCCTGTGCACAGCCCTAGTCATGAGCACCAGTTTTGGGGCTTTAATAAGGGCCCCCCCAAAAAACACACACACACAGGTAGCTTACCTCGAATGGACTTCGGTCCTTGTTGCAGTTTTTTTTTTTCTTATTTTCTGCAGGGGAAGGAATCGTAATTTTTACTCAAGGTTTTTACTGAGCTGCAGCCCGTGAGTTGTGTAGTTACACAAGGTTTTTACTAAGTTGCAGCCTGTGAGTTGTGCAGTTACACAAGGTTTTTTACTGAGTTGCAGCCCGTGAGTTGTGTAGCTACACAAGGTTTTTACTTGAGTTGCAGCCCATGAGTTGTGTAGTTACATGAGATTTTTACTGACTTGCAGCCAATGAGTTATGTAGTTACACAAGGTTTTTACTGGCTTGCAGCCTGTGAGTTGTGCAGTTACACAAGGTTTTTACTGAGTTGCAGCCCATGAGTTGTGTAGTTACACAAGGTTTTTCCTGAGTTGCAGACCGTGAGTTGTGTAGTTACACAAGGTTTTTACTGAGTTGCAGACCATGAGTTGTGTACTTACACAAGGTTTTTACTGAGTTGCAGCCTGTTAATTGTGTGGTTCATTATCCAGAAGCGGTACGTGCTGTGTTTAATTATGATAGAACTGTGAGAAGCTTGTGCATCTGATTACTCCCTTAAATAGGGCAGCAGAGTACTGTAAATGAGGTGGTTGGAATGGGAGCATGTTGTGGCAATGTCTTTGCAGTTCACTATTAGTCATAAGGGCAAGCAGTTCCAGGTCAACAATGGCTATATTTACAGAACGGAAAGACTGAGTTTAGGAAAGACATGTTGGAAATGTGTGGAGTACAATAAGTGAAAGAGTCCTGCAAGGTGTCACACCACCGAGGGTTCTGTTACTAAAGTTGTGAACTTTCACAACCACGCTCCAGACACGAGTTATTTGTGTGAGGCAGGTTTTTAAAGTATTAAAACCGAGTTGTCAGTACACAAACATTGCATCGGATTGTTGTTGATGCTACTGCAAAGGTATCCCCTTTGGTCACTGGAAAGCTAGCTTTCTTGAATTGTATGAAGTGAACTGTTCAGAGGGCTCGACAGGCAGCGAGTCTTTCACCCAGCCAACCAAGTTCTCTTGCTAATTTGCACATTCGCAGGAGCATACTGTCACAGATTGAGGAGAACTGTTTCTTCTATAAGACAGCAGCAGCAGAAGTGACAGGTTTCTTATTTTCTCTACCTGGAGAAATCTTGAGTACATGGAGAACTGCAAACATTGGTATGCTGACTGGACTTTTAAAGCAACACTGCCTCTGTCTGCTGAGGTTTATACAATGCATGGTATGCAGGGCTCTCGGGCACTCGGGCACCCGTGTCCTTTATGCACATTTTGCACATCGAGAAGCTCAGACTTTTTTTGCGAAAGTCCCCAAGGCGCTAGGCCACCAAGCCCGGGAGTCACTTTAGGGCATTTTTTTATGTTACAGAGGGGAAGTTATAACAAATTATGGCCACTGCTCAACTAACAAAGCCCTTGTTAGTCGAGCAGTGGCCATCATTTGTTTGAATGCACCCTCTGAAGCATAAAAAAATGTGGATTAAATTGCCCCAACAGAAACTAATGGAGCTTTCTGCAGAATACTACAGTAAAAGCAGTGCTGGCGCAGGGGCGCGGCTCCCATGTATCTGAATGGAAATTTTAGGAGGACTCCCACTTTTCGGCTGTGGACCCCCTTTATTTTTTTCATAGCCAGTCCCAGACCCCCAATCAAAAAATCCTACCAAGAGCCCTGGTATGCAGTACAGCTCAGTCACCCCTAGTGTGTTTATACTGATGTCCAGCAGGGAATCTAGCTGCTATTTGCATGTTTTTACTGAGCTTAAGAAGTTGAGGCCACAGCTTTGTCCTGAGTCCATTATGACTGACTGCGAGCAGGCAGGGGATTCGGTAATGTTCTTCCTAGAGGTGAAACTAGATGTTGCTTCCTTCTCTTGAGTCAAGCCATTTGGCAGATGATTCAAGAGGTACCTGATATTCTTGAGAGGTACATAGCAACAGAGGATTTCACATTGCATGCACGCCTTCTTCCAGCCCTAGCCTATGTGTCTGCCACTGAGGTTACTGCAGTCTTTGAGGCTATGCGGACACGGCAGTTCTTTGTTGCCAATGAAGACATTCTTCAGCCCCTAATGGACTACTTTCAGGATACTTGGATTAGGTGTCCAGTGGGTCGTGGGGCCCAGCGTTGGCCCTTATTTCCCACTGACTTCTGGACCTGTTCTGATGCCCTCAAATCTGGCCTTCCTCGAACAATTAAGTTTGTTGAGCACCACAGTTTCAATAACTTTCTCAGAGCCAGTCATCCTACAATTTGGAAATTTATTGATGAACCTAGGGTGGAACAGAAACTAAATGAAGTCAGTATTGAGCAGTACATTTCTGGTCAGGAGTCACCTGCCTCAAAGAAGAGGTACAGAGATACTGCTAAGAGAATCACAGCCCTGGTTGAAGAACATGCCAGCAGGAGACCTTATGATTTTCTTCAGGGAATAGCATATCATTTCCCACTGTAGGTTTGATGTTCATCCCTGTGCTTACAATAAAGGTGTGTGTCCTTACTCTGACTGGTGTTATTCTTTCAAATTTGGTGCAGAAGTAGCAGAGTATGTGGCCATGTATTTATTTATTTGAAATGTTTTACCAGGAAAGACATACTGAGCTGATAACATCTCATTTCCAGATGCATTCTGGGGGAAATGGGATATGGAAAATCATATACAATACAATAAAACAGAAGCATAATCAACAGTATAAAAGATACGTACATGAGGTACAGATTGATTTCTGGTGGCAAGGGTAATACTTTTTAAGTAAAGAACAGCGTAATGGAACAAGGCAAACTATTGGCGTTGTGGTGGGGGAGTAAGTACAATGTGTAATTTAGAGTAAGAGGGTCATAGACAGTTGCAGCAGGGAGAAAAAAAGTCATGAAGAAGAGACTTTAAGGAGAAAGCAGAAGGAGTAGGGTGAATTGACAGGGGAACAGAAGACCACAGCTTAGGGAACTGATAAGAAAAAGCAGATTAACCAGCAGTAATTTTTCTAGGAGAAATAAAGAGGGAATGAGCAGAACTACTGCAGAGAGGGTAGCTGTGAAATGTGAATATGGGAAATGTATGGCTGGGTACTGTCTGACATTTTTCCCTTGATGTGGTTTCCCCTTATCTACTGTGCACGGATGCAGTTTTTGCTTGCGGGTTCTTCGCGGCTGCTACTTATTGTGCTGTTTCTGTTTTAGCAATGTTGATATGGTACCCCTTGATTATAAAATGGGTATGAGAAACCAAGACCTCTGACTGGTCAAATGTGAGCACATTGGCGTGCATTTTTTTGTAAACATATTTTATTAAGGTACTGCAGGTTACATACAACAGACATAAAGAGCAAATATAAGAGGCATTTACAGTGTGGAGATAAGGAAAGAAAAAATGGTGCCATGCCACAGCCTATACACTGTAAGATACACCCATAAGGCAAAATGATTCAAACACTCACCTATTATCCAAACAGAGTAGAATGGTGGCAGGGTTGATACTTATTCTTATTAGGTCAAGTTGCAGTTACTGTAGAGTCCTTCAATTGGTTAATTATTATTATACAATGGCAAGAAAGAATCTTGAACTGTGATTGGTCAGTTTTGGGCTGGACCCGTGGAGTTACCTCAGTATAACATCACAGCTCTAGTCTCAGCACTGTGAACCTCTTGACTGATTGTTTGCATCTTCTCTTAAGAAACAAAAACATTTTTCCATACTAACAAAAACATTCTTTAAAATTATTTTTTTATTCTGTATATAACAAGCCATTGTATGATAGGAATACGATTAGGGTAAATATGTTGATAATGCCATACCTGGGGTGTTAGAGGTACTAGCCTATGGCCTCGTGACCAACCACCCCAGGTGTGGCATTATCCCAGCACGACACACACCCTGTCATACATTATTCTTTTATAAATAATGAGTATTACATAACCAGTTACAGTAAAAACAACTTTGTTTGATATCGCATTTAGCAAAGGTTCCCAGATTTGTTTAAAATTATGTCCTTGGCCCTTAGCATTATAATGATAATTTTCTAGTTTCACGTAAAAGGACATGTTGTTGAGCCAGTGAGCTATTGTAGGAGGCGAAGTGCTCATCCAGTTTTGTGCAGTAGTTTTTCCTAGCGTTAATTAGGGCTATATCCCATAACCCATAGTTAGCTCTCTTCCTGGTGTGGGAGAACCGAGTCTCAACAGCCCCCAACATCAACTCAGAGGGGAGAACAAAGTAATCTGCACTACAGCACTTTTTCCATCATCCTGTGCACCCCTTTCCAAAATGGGACCACCACACTGCAAGTGAGAGCCATGTGCAGAAAATCACCATCTTCCACCTGACATTTAGGGCAACTAAGGCTAAGCGAGAGTTTGTAACCGTACTGGCATGAGGTATACTCTGTATAAGCAACTGTATTGAATTCTCCTTCACCCTTTAGAACTTGAGTATGCGTGCATATGTTTAATGTCCGTCTCCCAAGTCTCAGGGTCCAAGGTGGCATCCAGGTCAGCATTCCATTGTCCCCGCACCCTGACCACAGGCGTGGGTTATGCCCCAAGAAATAGCCTATAAAAGGGTACCAAGGGCCTTGAACCAGGCTGGGATCGAAATAGGATCTCTTCAACAGGGGATGATGAGATAGGGAAGTTAGAAATACAGTGCCTTATTCGCAGGAAACCAAAGGAGTCACCAGCTTTGAAGGGAGAACTCCTCTCTAACTGCAGCGAAAGATTTCAGCATTCCCACTTCATACATATCTTCCATATGATTAAGCCCTTTTTTACTCCACCTTAGTAAGATTTGATGCATGGGAACATTATACCCCTCATCTTCCTACAGGCAGCCAGCAGACCAGCTCTTAAGGACAATCCCTTTTGTTGCTTAACAAAATTATGAGTGCCAAACCAAATTCTGCTGAGTTGCCAGGTAAAGGGGTTTGTTTCCTGTGGTAGAGGTATCTCAGATAATCCAGGAAGCAGGTAACCCCTCAGCAAGTCCAATAATCAATTCCCCCCTCCAGCTTTAGCCAGTCAGGGGTGGAGGTCTGGCCTTCCTCAGAGAGGAGGGCAAGTTCTGCAGCCCAATTACAGAATTTCAAATTAGGTAGGGACAGGCCACCTTTACTGACAAGCAGCTGCAATATAGCTCTCAATATCCTGCCCTTTTTCCCTCCCTAGATAAATCTAGTAAGGGTTGTGTTGAGGGATTGGAAATATTTTTCTGCTACCCGTATGGGTGAATTTTGGAAGAGGTAGAGACACTTGGGAAGTATATTTATTTTAATGGTATTTGATACACCCAATTAAACTGTAAGAGAGGCCCATTCATCTTTCACAACCCTGACAGATTGAGTTCAGCAGTTTACCATAGTTTTCCTTGGAATGATGCAGCCCCAGGTTTTGAAATGTGAATACACAGATATTTCAGCATTCCTACAACTTTCATATTCGGTGCATTACTTTTCTAAATGAGTATGAGGTCCAGGACCCGCTGGTAGAATCTCACTCTCGGACCAGTTGATTTTACGAGTGGAAATGTTACTGTACTCACTTAGTAGGTGGTACGCTCTAGGGAGGCCCTGTTCTGAGTTGTCAAGGAATATTAAGAGAGAACCAGCGAATAAGGATAATTTAAAGTTGCTATTGCCTGACTGAAAGCCTGTGATGAGACTGTCTGCTCAAATTACCGTTGCTAAAGGGTCAAGGGACAGCACGTATAGCAGTGGGGAAAGGGGGAGACCTTGTCGGGTACCTTTAGTAAGGCGGAATGGTTTTGATAATTTGCCATTAACCGAAACCTGACCTATGGGATGTTGATATAGAGTGGATACCCACCTAATCATATTTGTACCAAAACCAAATCTTTTAAGAACAGCAAACGTTCTCTCACTTCTACACAGTCAAAAGTCTTTTCAGCACCAAGGGCCAAAACTGCTGCCCCAGACCCAGTGCATCTTACCCCCCAATGCCAAATGACATTTAATGCTTTGTGCACATTATGTCTGCCCTGTCAGCCCTGTATGAATCCTGCCTGGTTAGGGTGTACAATAGTAGGTAGAACCTTTTCTAGTCTGTGAGCTAGCACCTTTGCTGTAATTTTGTAATCAGCCATAAATAGTGACATGGGCCTGTCTGAGCCACATTGCTTTGGGTCTTTACCAGGCTTAGGTAGAACAGTTATTACAGCAGACCATGTGGAAGGGGGTAGTATACCATTAATTAAACTTTCCTGAATCATATCAAAAAACGGTTCCCTCAGATCTGTGCTAAACGTTTTGTAAAAATCAATAGGAAATCCATCAGGGTCAGGGGCTTTCCCACCTTTAGGATGTTGTATTGCACCCCGGACCTCCTCCCAAGTTATGTCACCTTTAAGACCGGCATTCTACAGTGGAGTGAGGGCAGAGAGTGGGGCCTTGTCCAAGAAATTCTGTATATCCGAGTCAGACAGTTGAACCTTCGAAGCATAAAGTCTAAGGCAGAAATTGTAGAAACATTCCCCTATATCATCATCCGTATATCTGGCTACTCCATCTGGGCGCACTATACAGTTCACACATTTGATACTTCTCTTATGCTTAAGTTGCCAAGCCAGCAACTTCCCACAGGCAACCCCCTTCAAAATAACTAGTAGCCTGGTTCAGCATTAAAACATGTTCAGTTTTGGAGTTGGTGAACCTATTTAGTTCCCATTTTAATTTTTGTAAATGGAGATAAACAGTGAGTGTAGGATTCTCCATATGTTGTTTTTCAATTTGAGCTATCTGCTGCTCCAAATCCAAAAGCTCCAAAAGCTGTTGGTTTTCAGTTTTCCTGTGATGTCTGGAGAAAGAGACAATGACCCCTCTCAAGAAGGCCTTTAAGGTTCCCATCTTGTAGTCACTGAGGTCTCTCCCCTCTGATTAACCTGGAGATATATGGAGATCTGTTCTTTTATGTGAGAGATGAAATCCGGCTTTTTGGGTAGTATGGGATCCAGCTTCCAGGATCTTGGAGATACCGAGACACCCAAATCCTTGAGATTTACCTGCACTGGAGGATGATCTGTAACATTGATAGACTCGTGTTTTGCTGCCTGCATGGCTGGGATGAGGTTTAGAAAGAGCAGGGTAGCGTCAAGCCTGGCATAGTGAGAGGCTGAGTGGGAATAATGAGTGCATTCCCTTCCAGTGGGGGGAGAATATACCTCCAGGCATCCAGTAAGGAGTGGTGTTTCATTAAATGCAGACGCGCCTTAGCATTATTAGATAAAGGTTCTGCAGTAGGGGAGGATCTGTGCAAGACAGTATCTGTAACACAATTATAGTCCCCACAGAGCAACCATGGGCCCTCAAAGTCAGCAGTCTGCACTGAAAGCTTCTGATAAGAAATCCAGACAATTAATACTTAGTCCATACACAGACCCAATAGCTAATTTTAGTCCAGTGTTTAACTCAGGGCTCTCACAGACACGGGCATCCGTGTCCTTTACACACATTTTGTGCTTCAGGACGCTCACCCGCCAGCCCAGACAGTCACTGAGACTCTCCGCAGCACAGGCCCCAGGAGTCCTGAACAGGCCGTGTACTACGCATGCACGAAATGCGCAACTGGTTTATTTTTTTCCCTCCTTTCCGCCTGGTGGTTTTGGCACCCTGGAGAGTGGTGCACACCACCAGATGAGGTGGGGAGGGGGGAAATGAGGATGAAGACCATTCAAGCAGCAGTATTTGGGGCGTGATGATTTCCCCTTCAAACCGGCCTGCGCCTTGGTTCTGCCAGGGGAGAGAGAGAGCTAGAGGAGCGCTCAGCGACAGGCTCCCGAGCCATTTTGCCGTTGATGGGGAGAAAACGTGGCAGGAGAGAGAGAGAGAGAAGGCAGAGAAAAGAAAAAAACTTTCTTATTTGTTTAAAAACCAATGCATGGTCGGACAGAACGCCCAGTCACTCAAAGGATTTGTGCGGGTGCATGCTGCACACATTCCCTGGAGGCACTAGTGTTAGACAGTATAGAAAAGGGTAAATTGTTTTATTTACAATTATTTTAGGCAGGTTAGTGCATTGCGACTATTTCTGGCGATGGTTTAGTGAGCTTAGGGATTACTGTGTCTCTTTTTTTGTGCTTTGTACAGGGCCAAGTAGCATTGCTCCCAGGAGAGGAGGAGAGTGAAGAAGCTGGGCGGGGAAGCATTGTGAGCAGCATGTCTCAATGAAGCCTTACTGATTATTTTGGTGGAGGAGAATCCTCCACACCAAAGAATAAGGAACGAACAACATCATCCTCTGAGTATGACTTAAGCACATCTCAGGAGACAGTTGACATTGTGAATGTTGACACTGATGATCAGTCTGAACAGACTGCATCTGCTAAAAGCAGCAAGAAATTAAGGTTGTGGAGGGACAGCTGGACAAAGTTATTTCCATGGCTTGTAAAGGAGGAAGCAGAGGGGAATGTCGTTGGGAAGTGCAGTTGGTGCAAAAAAGGTGGCAAAAGCAATCCATTTGCCACAACTGGCACAATGAATTTGCAAGTGTCTGCTTTCTACAGACATGAAAGAAACCGAGAACATTTGCTGGTGCAAACTGGAAAGAAAACAGCAGAAAAAAATCTCTGCCAGTGGCATCTGAGAAGCAGATCACGGGTCCTGAGGCAAAGGATGACAATAAAGTTGCTCAGTTAATGACAATGTACTACCTTACCAAACAAGGGCAATCACTCAACCAGTTTGAAACACTGATAACTCTGCATGTGAGGAATGGAATCTTTTGGGCCAGGGTACAGAGTCGTGGCAGCTGTTGCTTGAGGATTGACACTAATGTTGGTGTGTTTGTCAATCCACAGAAGCGAAATGGCTGTCCAGCCTTGCAAGACAGTGGCACAATCTACTCTGGTTGGGATGCAAGATATGACAAGCTGAACTCAATAAACAAAGTCCTACAGGAAGAAATCAAAGCTTACTTAGCAGGTTCTCAGTTCCTTGGGGTAATAGTGGATGAAACCACTGATGTAACCATTCACAAAAAAATGAACATTTATGTGAAGTGCGTGCACAAAGCACAAACCAAAATTCATTTTATTGACTGTATTGCAATACCTGATGGGAGGGCAGACACAATTGTGGCAGAACTGTTACATGTGTGTACTGCTAATGCAGTTGAGACTATCAAGATCATCACATTAGCAAGTGACGGTGCCAGCGTCATGACTGGAATGCACAATGGGGTGGGTGCAAAGTTAAGACAGCAAGTTAACCCAAGGCTGATTCAGATTCATTGTGTTGCCCACAGACTGGCACTGGCAGCAGGTCAAGCATGTCAGGACAACCCTGTATTCAATGAATATCAAGTAACCATCAAAAATGTGTACGGATACTACAGCAACTCTGCAGTACGGAACAATGCCTTGCGTTACATCCAGGAAAATCTCAGTGATGAAAATATCAGATATCAGTCCCTAAAAGAACCTGCAAGTTTTCAGTGGCTGTCACTGCATACTGCAGTTCAAGCAATTCATAGATCATACCCTGCACTTTTACAAGCCCTAGAGCATGATGCAGCAAAAGGTGCGGCAGAAGCAAAGGGCCTTCACACAAAACTGAAATCAGTCTGCTTTATCTTATGCACTTCTTTTTTCATGGATGTCTTAGAGGTGGTGAATAAACTGTCTTTAGTCATGCAACTGGACAGTGTTGACATTTCAGTGGCCAGCAGCATGATAGAAGTCCCAGTTACTACACTGCAGCAGTTTAAAGAGCAGAATGGGGTACAGCTACTGAACACATTTCAGGTACTTGACCAACGTCCTGGCATGTGGCAGGATCAAAAAGTGAATGACAAGCCATCACTGCAAATGCAGTTCCAGACGGCATCTCAGAGATATCTGACGCAACTCATTGAAAACTTTCACACAAGATTTGAGACGACTTCAATGCAGCTGCTGCATAACTTAAATGTTCTTTTAAATCCAAAGTGTTTCCCAGATGACTCAAACACAATGGACCATGGACTGCAGGAACTCAAGGATGTTTGCACTTATTTCCAAGAAACAACCTTCAAAGAAGAAACACTGCCAGCACTTATTGACCAACACAGGGCTGAGAAAGATTACGGACAATTCAAACTTGTTCTGAAATCTAAAAAAGGACTGACTTTGCTCAGTAGTGTCTGCCAAGACTTAATTGAGAACTACTCAGATGTTTTCCCAGATTTTGTCACAATGGTCAAGATTTTACTTGTGTCACCTGTTACATCAGTGGCATGTGAAAGAGGGTTTTCTGTACAAAACAAAATAAAAACCAAAGGTATATGTTCCCTAAAGGCAGACACTGTGAGCAAGCTCATGTGGATTGCCCAAGAAGGAGCTGAACTTGAAGACTATGACCCTCATCCAGCACTTAAGAAATTTAAGGCCATAAGACTGCACAGAAAATAATAATTTTAAATTTTAAAATGCTTTAATAATTGTCTTTAATAGTTTTATTTTTAGTTTCAGAGACAATTTGAGTGACTGACACTGACCCAGAGACAAGACGATGGAAGAATTTGGGCACAGAAGTAGAAGATAAGTGTCAAAATGTTTTGTTCCAACAAGGGTGGAAGGGGGATACAATTTTTAAATTTAGCCCCTTAAGGTCAGTGCTACTTTTGGTGGGGGTCCTATTCAGGGGAACGGATCAAGATTTAAAGTTCCTGGGGATTGGCCCGGCCCCGGGTGGTGGGTGGATGGTCATACTCCATTCTGCTAAATTTAATATCATTTTGATTTTCGTGGTAGAGGATCACAGTCTAACAAGTTCAGATGTGTGTGTGTGTGTGTGGTGGAGGGGGTAAATTATTATGGTCCCAATGCAGTCCCTGTGTTTTTTTTTTTTTTTTTTTTAGTGGGGGACAGTCTGAGATTATTGTCAAATGTAGTTACCTAACCCATTCTGCTCTTTCCACAGTCTGTCTGCAACAGTGGCTTCTTCTACTGTCATCAACAGTACACTACAGTTAAGAAATGTGCAGGAGGAAGAGGTGTTGGGTTACGGGAGAAGTTATGGGCAGGAGGGTGTTTTTAGGAGAAGTTATGGGCAGGAGGGTGTTAGGAGAAGATATTGCCACAGAAAACATGGCATGCCATGAAAAAAGAAGTTCAAACAGAAAAAAGCAGACTCATGCACTTGCAGTGTGGTGGCCGGATGCAGATAATTCCACCAAGGCACAATCTGATTGTGCCACACACCAGACAGATTGGGAGACCTGCTGAGCCAAGGTAATTGTGGGTAGGGATGGGGGAGCTTTTTAGTCACCCCGTGTGCTATCCAGTCATAAACACTGGCACTTCAGTTCTCTTTTAGCTGCCACACACACAATTAAGAAATGTGCAGGAAGGTTTTGGAGAAGTTATGGGCAGGAGGTGTGAGGAGACGTTATGGGCAGGAGGGTGTTTAGGAGAAGTTATGGGCAGGAGGGTGTTTAGGAGAAGTTACGGGCTAGAGGTTTTAAGAAATTGCCACAGAAAAAAATGGCAATCTAACGCCATGAAAAAAGAAGTTAACTAGAAAAGCAGACTGTGTAGATTTCATGCCACCAACCAGATTAGATTGTGCCACTGTTAAACTGGACAGATCTGGGAGACCTGCTGAGCCAAGGTAGGTTGTAGGTGGGGTGGGTAAGAATGTGCAGGAGGAGAGTCGGAGAAGTTATGGGCAGGAGAGTTGTGTGGAGACGTTAATTGGGCAGGAGGGGTGTTAGGAGAATGCCTGCCAACATAGAAGTACCCATGACTCATACACACAGAAAGCAGACACACTGCAGACTCAGTTGTCATAGCCAGCAGATTGTGCCACTGCACTGTCTCTTCTTAACAGCAGATCAGCTGTCAAGGCTAAGAGGGTAGGGTGGGTGGGAATGTGGGGGCCTTCAGTCACCCCAGTCAAATCCAATGTCTCTGGAACAGCCAGGCTGAGGTATTCTTACAATTTAAGAAGATTTTGTGCAGGACAGTAGCAGGGAGAAGTTGTGGACAGGAGGGTGTTTTAGGAGAAGTTGTGGGCAGGAGGGTGTTTTACGAGAAGTTGTGGGCAGGAGGGTGTAGGCGAAGAAATAATCACTTTTATGCCAGGTTAAGATAGTGTAGCCAGTCTGGTTTAGCCTGTTAAAAAAACTGCACTAAGCCATGGGGCAGCAACCACACAATCATGTTAGATTGTGTCATCTAAATAAGCCTGAGTCATCATTGGTGGGTGGGAGCTGGGAAGGAGTCTGAAATGGGGGGGCTGATTATAATTGCATCTAAAATGTCAATGTGCAGGAGAGAACGAAGGAGAAGTATTTTGGGCAGGAGGTGACTGACTGGGAGACATAGGTGACTGTCAGCAATGACTGTTAGTGTCTATTAATGTTTACATCTTCTTACTGTCAGTACCTAATCTAATGGCAAACTTTGTAGCAGTTTGGCAAAAAAATAATTGGGTAACTGCACTGCAGCAGTAGAAATTCCAACTCAATGTACCAGAACTGCAAAACTGTAAGTACATTTTTCTCACTGTAATTTGTGACAGTCACTGAACAAATGAATGAACAACAGTCAATCAACAGTGATACAGGTGATTCTTTATTTGTATGTGATCATTTACTGCTGTGGTTACTTAGCCATCACTGGTACCTTGTGGGAATGCAAAACAACACTGTCTGCTGAAAAAAAAAGACTTTGCCATTATATTAGCAACATAATGATTCAGGAATATAAAAACAACATGGATATATAAATAGAAAACACTGAAATGCACTTTCCAGACTCGTTCCATTCATTTCAATGGGGACTCCCAGATTTTCGGTCCTGACACCCATTTTTTTTTCAAGAAAGTCCGGGACTCTTCAACAAAAAATCCTACCGAGAGCCCTGGTTTAACTGTACCAGTAATAAAATATACTTGCTGTCTTGGTCAGCACAGGATTTAGTAACCTCCCCTGGCAATTGTGGATGGAGCCAAATTGCTGCCCCCCCCACCTTTGAAGTGAAACAGAAGCCACACCATTCCCCTCCCCAGTTCTTGGGCATATGGGCTCCCTCTTTCTCCCACCCAAGCCTTCCCAAACCCTGTATCTCTTACAACAGATGAACAATAAACATTAAAAACCACTGAAACTTTACCCCAAAAACCCTGACAGTGACCCTCACATCCCCCTTTCCCACCATCTTACCCTCAACTAAGAACAACAGTAACAGAACAGTTAGCAGACATTCTCAGATAAGGGAATTTCACTCCTCCCCCTTCCCTTGAGTAGCACTCCTTTGGTGCAGCATCCCACCTGTTCTGTGATGAAGACCTAGGTCTGGGCTAAGCACCTATGTTAACCGCAATTTATACGAACTAAAAGTGTGTCTGCAGATTCATATTCAAACAAACTGGGTGTGAACCTCCCCCCTGGGAAGGGAGAAGCGAACCAACACCCACATCTAGCAGTGAGCAAGCTCACGGACATCCACTGAGCCCAGTTGATCAGTAGCCCATTGTTGTACACTGGTAGTCAACTAGAGACAGCCCCATGAGATCAAATAAAGTGGAAAAGACTGGAAAATATGGCATTAATACACGCCACAGAGCAGCTGTTCAGAATCTCCGCCTATACAAAAGTAACTTCACCCGGAGTCATAGATATCCCATAACAGCAGTCAGAATATCCCAAAATAAGGAACACAGAAGGGAAAAATATAGAACAACTAAATGTCCTTTTTTCTTTGTGCAGTTCTGGAGACATCTTCGGAAGGACACAGTCAGAGTGAAGGCTGTCCAGAGGAGGGCAACTAAAATGGTGCAGGGTTTGCATCAAAAGCCCTAAAAGGAGAGACTAAAGGACCTCAGTATGTACACCCCCGAAGGGAGGAGGGAAAGGGGGGATATGATAGAGAACTTTAAATACCTCACAGGGCAAACAAGATACACAAGGGGAGTATTTTTCAGAAGAAAAGATGCTCAAGAACAAGGGGAGATGCTATGAAGCTGGAGGGGGGGGTAGATTCAGGAGAGATATGAGGAAGTGCTTCTTCACAGAAAGAGTGGTGGATTCTTAACAGAAAGAGTGGTCGATTCCTAGAACAACCTTCCAGCAGAGGTGGTGGGGAAAAAGACAGTGGTGGGGGGTTCAAGAATGCATGGGATAGACACAAGGGAATCATAGTGGAAAGGAAGAGGGGAAGGAGAAAGAGCTGTTGATCAAGTAGGGTCTGAGGTAATAATGTAGGTTGGGAAAAAAGGGCAGACTGGGTGGGCCAAGTGGTCCTTATCTGCCATCAAATTCTATGTTTCTATGTTATCCCAGCATGATACAGACCCTGTCATGTATTACTGCTTAACTGATCTCCACTTTTTCCACTGAAATAATAAAAATAATTTTGTGTGAGACAGTCTCTAGTTTTCCTTCTGATTGTTCAAGCCAGATTGGGACAGTCCCTTCTGATGGTCACTAGTCTTTTTACCTAATACAGGGTCCTGAGTTCCTAAAGCACTTTGTTTTACAATTGTTCTTAAGTGCTTACGTTCTTTCCAGGACCCCTTGCATTCCAGTTGGTCGACCGACGGGGTCAAGGGTCACAAAATGGCGAAGTCCATCTATTTACATTTTGTTCAAGCCTTGTTGTTGTTTCACACAGGTTAACTTGCTGCTAGCTGCTAGTTTTAATTTAACAGTTACTCTAACTTGGATTATAATCCCTATTGTCCATGACGACGTTGGCGGTCCTTCCATTTTTTCCTCAGGTGCAGGGGCACCCTTTCATTGGTGGCATCTAACAATGGAACAAACGGACAGTGATGACTCTTCTCCTGGCCTCCAGCACCAGTTGTAGCCAGAGGATGCAGGTATCACAGGTAGAAACATCTCCAGCCATTGGGGACTTGACAGGTAAACCCCACCTTTTGGGGGGGCGTACCTACATTTTGCACCACATACATCTGTTCCACTGTGACCAGCTGGGACAGAACAATCAATGTTCTGACAATTGATAAACAAAACAATACCTCCATGAATGTGGAATGTAACCTGGCTTTGTTACAATGGAATGATGATTGTACAAAATACACACAAACACAAGAAACTGGATAATGTATATGCCCTTGTGACACTTGTGCACAAACTTTGGCAATGTGGGAACATGTTTTATTTCATTGTCCCTATGCAATCATTTTTGGGAATACCCTAGCCATTAATTGGCAATGTGCAGATTTTCTAGGCCATCATATGAAGCAGGTGTAATGGGGTATTTTCATCTCCCTGGAACATGACACATGAGCTTACACTTCAGTTGAGTTCTTCAATCTATAAATATTACCTGTGGCAAGCTAGGTGTGCCTACACTGTTCAGCAAAAATGTATCCTACATAATGAAATAGTACATAATATTTCTGCTTACTTATAAGAATTAACCACATGGAATGCACCCTCTTACACAGCAGTCAATTCTGGAATTTATGGTAAAACGGTGATGGATAATTTCCTTGTCTTACTTATAAGTGAATGCACAGCGTGTAGCTCGAAGCCTTGTTTTCCTTCTGCACTGCTAAGTGATACTGTACTTTTCTAATTCTGCCAATAGGCTGTTTTGGGAATAGTGGGATGTATGCATTCTTCTTTAATCTTTTCTTTGCACTGAAACAGTATTTTACTAATAGTCTGAATATGAAGTATTTTTTTCTGCAGGACATTTTTATTCCTTTTCTGGCTATTATGCAACCTGTATGTGTCCCATCAGCCAAAAAAGGGACTTGCAGTAATTTCACTGCCTATTTCATTGAAGCTCTGCTCCACTGTATCTCAAGCCTACTTGTACTGTACTATAATCACTGGTGACCTCCGATATCAACTTGCTTGTTGAAGTTTTCAAAAGCCGTTTCAACCAGCCAGCCTGGTGATGCTCAGGGCTGAGGGGCTGGACGTCACACCTCGCACTACACCAGTGACCCGGGTTCAGGAACAACCTCGGGTCACCTGGGTGCTGGCATGGTGGGGGGAGGATGGGAGCAGGATCGCGCATTGGCTCTCCTCTCCTGGATAAGGGGTGGGGTCACCCGCCCATAGTCCCGTCGTCACTGAATGCAGATTCGGTGCCGGCGCAGGTGGTCAATGACTTGACTGGAAGAGAGAGGCGTCCCGAATGGCATGTGCGTGCCTCCACATGCATGCGTTACATCGTGGATGCATGGGTGTAGGGGTCAGGAGAAAACCCACAAAACCCCGGAAATGACATAAAAAAAAGCCATATCAACCCAGTGTGACATCACACCGAGTCGATATGGCATCACGCCAAGTCAATATGGAGCTGAGGGGACGTTCGTTCATGTCAGTGCTACTTATTTTCGGTGCCATATTCCGAAAAGGTTTCATGTGGTGCAGTATGTAGCAAAGAGTTGGGCAAACATATTAATTTTCTTAAACGAGCACTGCAGTTTGTTTTATTTTGTCTGCAAAACAAATAAAGCTGTACTTCCGGGCATGCGCATTATGCATCCCCTCGGCTCTGTGCCACACAAGTTCATGGCCATGCGGAGCCAACATTTCAGATGGACCACATGTGAGGTGATTTTTTTTATACAAATTTTAAGAGTATTTATGCATTTTACATTACCAAAGCTAGCTCCTCACACCTTTGTTTGTATTCTCTAAAATTTGACCACAAGGCTGACAGTGTTCCTTAGTCTTGTATTAATTTTCTTTAAAACAAAATAAAAAATGCACTAGTTATTATAAAAAATAAAGCATATATAGGTGTGTGATGTACAGTTTTTTTGCACACCCTTGGTGTGTGATAATATTTAAACCTCTTGAGTTTTATATATCACACACCTTAGGTGTGTAAAAAAAAAAACAAAAAAAAAAAAACGAAAAAAAAACTGCATATCACACACCTACATATGCATTATTCTCTATATAATAACTGGCTCTGCCTTTTTCCCATAGGGAAACCATGGCGTAATTTGCCGTTATAAAGGAGCGTTCATAATGGCAAACACGCGCACGATTTCCCTTCCTCTGAGCATGCTCATGCATCAGTGCGACCAGCCGAGACTGCTCACCGCTTCCGTGTTATGCGAAACAGAACTGCCACAAGAACTCGGCAGTAAGTCCTTTTCTTTTCTCCCCCCTTACACCCCGGAAACACAGAAAGACCTGAAGAAATGAAAAAAAAAAAAAACAGTTTAAATACAAAAATCTCGGCACCGGACTAAAAGGACCGACCTTAGGATACACTGGGAGGGTACACAGAGCTTTTTATTTTATATAATTGCTGAGGCAAAAAGGGAAATCCAGTAATTATATAAAATAAAAAATGGGTCGGGTGTCAAACTCGATTTTACACAGACCCTGCGTTGTGGGGCGTTTCACACAAACCCGAGGCGTTTATGTAGCATCCCACAACTCGGATGTGTGTAAAATCTCGTTACACACCCTGACCCATACTTTATTCTATATTTACTGCACGTAATATGCCCAGTACTCAAACGGGGGGGGGGGCTTATTGTAACTTCACTGTTTTGCACAACTCCCATTCCATCACTTTTGAATCTGTATTGTAAACAAGCCTCCTGGGCTCTGCTTGTTTACTCAGTAAAACGTTAAATAAAACAAGTAAATACATTTTCTTTGTGATGAACCTTCTAAGACATGGTCTTTATATACATTGTTTTTGTTTAATAATTTTTGTAGCAGTACAATGAGAAATGTTTTTCCAAAAATGCTGATTTCAGCTACAATTAAAAATATTATCATAGCTATCAAATCTACTTTTCTAGGTACCTCCTCTGCTGCACATCATGAGGTTTTTTAAATTTTCTCAATCCTAACTCTTACCAGGTTTACAATGGTATATCTAAGCCAAACGTGGCAGCCATCTTTTTTCTTGAGAAAAAAATTAAACTTAAAACATTTATAAAATACTCATATTTTGGTAGAACCAGAAAATGTTACCACCAAATAAAACTGGAAGATGCCTGGAATCTTTTATTGCGAAAAAAAAAAAGGCAGGATCCGTTTTTTTGCCCAGTTTTGTTGCACTGCTGCTTTTAAATTCCCCTACTGTCTCGTCTCAGGGACTCATCACAGATGCTATCTTCATCGACCCAACCGAGGATTCTGATTCAGTAGGCAATCCCCTCCTTCTGGAGAAGCTGTGATCCTCAGGTATTTCTGTTTCAGTTCTATGTGATAATAGCGATCGCCACTGGCGAGTGCATATTGCCGAAAACCAAATCGGCGATATGCACTTGTAGGCGACCCAACATCTGGCATTATGAGAAGTGTTTTTGCACTTTGTGGGGGGCCGTGCCCCTACTTTTAGATTCTCAACTCCAGGGGGTGCATGTCGGGGGTGGGGCACAGTTCAGACCCACAAAAAAAAAACAAAGTCCTGCAGCCGCAGGCACCAGCAGAATTACACTCCTCCCCGCACCAGCCCCGAAAACAGCACCTGCTACACCGGGGCCAGCCTCCCTCATCACCACACCACATGGCTGGCTCGGCAGCAGCAGGTCCAGTACATGCTGTTAAACCACTTCCCTATCCCTCCCCATCCTCTTGTTAATCTCCCTTTCTGATCGTTCTCTCCTTCCTTCCCAGTCGCAGTGAGTTGCTATCCTTGCGGTTGCCCTGTGATAAAAGCACCGAACATCAGTCACCATTTTTGCGGATGCCCATTTTCTGGTACTATTATCACTGGATACCTTCTGTTCCAGCCATTGACTGTTACAGATCCTACCTATCTGGCCATTTCCAGTCAGTGGAGGGTGGCAATGCCTTGTCCCCTTCCCTTCCTATCCAGTCTGGAGACATGTAAGGCTCCATTCGGGGTTCCACCATATTCTCCATTTTCATAAATGACCTCCCATCCTTCTGTGTCAACACGCATATTCACATGTATGTGGATGACGCTATACTCTTTGCCTCAACTGCCTCGGTCTTGACCCTGGAAACACCTATACAGCCGGTGCACCCCTTTCTGTCGACACCCTGACAGCGAAACAGGAAACAAGACCATTACGGCGACATTCACAGTAATGGTCCTTTTTCCATGTTTCGCCTCCCCCCAGCGTTCTTCCCCCTCCCCGGACCAACTCCGACCTGGAGTTGGAATCTTAAAGTCCAGGGGGTGGGCAGAGCCCCACTTGGGGGGTGTGTGGGGGATAACACCCTTAAAACAGGCGGCACAATACCTGCGTCGGTATTGTGCCATCGCTGTGGGAGAGGTTGGCATTGCTGCTGTCAACCAAACTTGGTGCTTCCTATACAGCATAGCTTTAATATTGTTCAATGCTGGTTCCAATCAAACCAACTTCAGGTCAACACTAAGAAGACATACCCATGACCTTTTGCACCAGCCAAAAACTGGCAAGGCTCTCATCACAACCTTGGCTGCACTCCTCTAAAGAGCACTATTTTCGTGCTTTCCTGAAGCCCCCCAAGCCCACTGGTAGCTTACTTGCACTGGAGCTGTAAAAGCCATGTCTCCTAATTTTGCTGTTTGCACATTTTGATGGGGAAGGGATTGTAAATCCTTCTCACAGCCCATTCCTTTCCTCTTCTTGGTCCCAACTGAGCAACACTCCACCCCCGCACTCTGTTTTGTGAGGTATTAGTTTGCAGAGTGTGGGGGCAGACTCCATTGCTGTGAATGGAAGTGTAGTTTAAAATATATCTTTTTATATTCTAGAGGGTCACTAGGGTTATATCAGAGCCAACCATCAACTAACAGGGCTCTTCTTAGATGATCGGTGGCACTGACATAACCCCAGTGGCCCTCTAAAATATAAAAAGATATATTTTGAACTATGCTCCCATTCACAGCAATGGAGCATGCCCTGCACTCTACAAACTAATACCTTGCAAAATGTTGGCGCGTGAGGGCAGCACGTGGGTGCAGTGTTGCTTAATCAGGAACAGGATGGGGTTGGGATTGGACTGCAAGCAAGGATACATGATCCCTTCTTCTTCAAAATATGCAAACAGCGAAATTTCAGAAATATGGCTTCATAACCCGTGTAGGTAGGCCATTGGTATGGCTTGAAAGATCTGCAAATGAGTACAACTGGTACTTTAAGTTTGTGCCCTGCTTCAAAATATATCTCACTGTGTGACCGGACAGTAAGCTCTACTTCCCTACCCATCTCAATGACATCCACAGCAAGCTCTGCCCCAACCTTGGTGCCCTTTACCACAACAAAGATTTCCTCTCTTCCCAGGTTTGCCACAAACTGGTCACCAAAATGGTGCTTCCAGTGTTTGACTATGTGAGTGTGGTCTATGGCACCGCCCCTTCCTCTTCCCCTGCCAGAATGGATGCCTTATGTAACCCCTCTGCTGCTTTGCTGCTGGTGCACCTTCTCATGCTCATCACTGCTCCCTTTACACTTCCCCCTTGATTCCTCCTCTTCCCTCCCATTGCCTCATGCACTGTTCATCCCTCATTCTCTTCCTCCTTATCCTCCTCTCTCCCAGTCCCTGTTCATCGCATGCTCTTCACTCCAGAGACTCATCTTTTTCATTTGCTCATTCCAACTCTGCTGCTGTGCAGTCTGCTTTCTCCTCTCATCTTCCTTCCATCTGGAACACTCTCCCTCCTCCCACTCCTTGCCTCTCCTCTTCCCAACTCTCCCTCAAACATCAGCTCATGCTCCTTACTGCCCCACCCTGCTCCTGCCCTGGCCTTAGCTGAGATGTGTGCCCTTCTTCTTCTTCTGTCTTCTGCCTGTAGCCCTCCTGGCTTGAAAATCCCCCTCTTACATCGCCTCTGTTAGTTTGCCCCTCAGCTGCTGGGTACTCATTCATTGAGCTATATCTGTATTCACTGCTGCAATATTTTTCAATGCATAGCAACATGATCTATGTTCATCACCTGTTTTTCAGCCTTACTGCACTTGAACTGACCCTTTTGTTTTATTACAGCCTGCACACTGTTTTTGTACAGTTCTCATGTGGCACTTTCCTCCTTGTATATTTGTCCTCAGATTCCCTCAGCACCCTCCCGGCCACACCTGGAAATGAGGCTTGGTTCAGTGTGCCTTTCCGGGTTATCAATTTTCAATAAATAAATCTTACGATAAGTGCCAAGGGATCTCTAGGTTTCACCTGAACTGTCACCAAAGATGGGCAGAAGGGATCTTGGTTTTATATCTTATCCAAAGGACGGCACCTCAACATTGCATCACCCCCTCCCCAGTGCTGCTCTGTACTACAGTGTTGGTATTGGGTATTAGCCCAAGTTTCTGGTGTGTGTCTGGAACCCACGACCTTCCAATCTTTTGACCCCAGAGGTGAGTGTGCAACCTACAGTACAGGGCCACTTTTACAACACAGAACTGCAGATACTCTACAAACATAAGCTAAATTGGTTCAAGTTTTCTGGAAATGTGGCACATTTACTTTAAGGATTTAAGGCTGAGCAGCACATACTGTTTCCTTTGTTTTTTTTTGTAATATTTATAGTTCCTTCCGAAGTGCACCACTCTGGCAGTGGTTTTTACTGCCAGATGGGGAACAGTAATGGAGTTTAGTAATATCCTATGTACTGTAGCATAGTAGACATTCAGAGTTTTAAACAGTTTCAATATGGCACAGAAACCACATGAGTTAAAAGCTGGAATCCCCAGGACAGTTTTCATTTGTGTGCGTAAGGCAAACAACAGACAAATGATAGAACAGCGTATGAGAGACAATCCCTCCCAATCTCAGACTGCTGTTTGTCACTTGGAGTAAGGGCAAGCTTTTGTCCAAAACAGCAATGGTAAACCCAAGTGCTAATTTCTGGTCTGTGGCTACTTGTAAACCTTTTTATAGACATGCCACATCGTGTTTGCATTCTTAATGGTCCAAAGCTTTGAATGATCTGGGTTCGGGAAGACATTAAAAGTCACATGAAAGGACAAAGGTCAACTCTTACCTTGACAAGCACAGAAAAATTATTTCAAGTACTTTTAAAGAGCAACAATTGTGCTCATTTAAAAAAAGACCCTAAGCCTCCCACTGGTGCCTTACCCCACCTCCCCCCACCAGACTTGCACAGTACATATCTTGCAGTTTTTTGATCTATAGAAAATGAAGGAGAGGGATCATAATTCTTGGCTCAGAGGAGTCAGATGCCAGATCCTTTTCCCTTCCAGGTGTTGCATGATATGCCTACATTAATTTATGTGGTTCGTATTGTATATGCTGTAATGTACTTTAGAATTAAGACACTGTCCCTTTCACAGGTAACTACAAAATAACAGTTATTTCTATAAATGCTAGTGTGGACCTGTTATGTCTCAAGACAAGGGAGACCATTTTATTGAGCCAGGAAATCATAACTCTTAGAGAAAACTGGGTATCTGGCTTTCCATGACAGGAAAAGGTCAGGGGTTAAGTCAACTGCATGAACCAGATGTCGCTGGGGTTGGCATGGAACCACAGTGACACCTACAGGAAAAGGTAAACCGTAGCACCTCATCACACAGGGGGTGGAGCTTGAAGATGACCAGCCTGTATGTATAAGACACATTTTGAACTCAGAACAGTTGAAGAGTGTTTAAGTTGGAAGGCAGATAGTCTGTCCAGATGGCATATACTTGTTGATCAGAAACATATGCGTAGGCCTGGAAACATTTCTAAAACCAGACCAAGTGTGTGGAAAGTCTGACTTGTCCAATACTGAAAAGAAAATTCTGCTTGTAAGTCAGAATTTTGGAAACCAAGACTTTTCACCAAAGACAGCACCTGGAGTTTCTTTTTAAAAAGGACATTCAGAGGAACTGACTTGGAATAGAACCTTGCTACAAGATTGTTGCTTAAGGACTCATCTCTTCAAGGACATTTAAAATCTTGTCTGAACTCTAACCTCAAAACAAGGTATAGTTTAGAATACCAGTATCTACTGTTTTCTGTAAACCATCCAGTTTTACTTTTGATATTGTCTGCATTTCAAAGTTCTTCCAAACTGTATAATTTTCTGTATTGCTTTTATTGTAAGTAAACTTTTATGATTTTCCTATCAACTCTGTCTGGGGTCTGGTTGTGTGATTTAACATTTAAACAAAAGGGTTTTGAAAAGACTGTGTGCCTGAAAGATATAATCCGCTCGGCTATAGTATAAAAACTACTTAGGCAAGACATACCCAATGGCTATGGTGGGATTCAAATACCGAAAGTAGTGCAGAGTCAAGGGAACTCGAAACAACAGAATCCACCCTCCCACTGGGAAAAGGAAGGTTGGAAAGTCTTCCTGAACCCTTATTCCTGCTCAGGAGTTCTTAAAAAGGGGGGATCCTCTCTGCAAATAGGAGGTCCTGCCGGGCTGCCCAAAGTGTGGGGGCCAAGCGGCTTGAGACACCTGGTACTGCTAGACAAAGGTCCTGTCACCACGCCCAAAGTTTTAGGATGAAGTTGTTTGTAGAGGGCGATGCGCGCTGCCAACAAAATGAAAGGGGGTGAGTTTCAAAGAAGCACATATTTTAGACATCTGTACTAAAGCCACCCTCAACTAGTAAGACTCATTGTTGAGCTGTATTTTGAATTTGTTCTAGTGAATTTCTGCAAATATGGCAAAAAGTTTTTGAAACTTGCTACCATTCATTTCAATGTAGCGCGCCCCTGCCCTCTACAAACAACTATATCATGAAACGTCGGAGCATGGGAGCAGCACGGGATGGAGCCTTTCAGTTAGTGGTACCAGGAAGGGGAAGCAATCTCGCGTTCAGCTCCTCCAAGCCAAGAATTACAATCCCTTCCCCTTCATTTTCTATAGATCAGAAAATTGCAAGATATGGACTGTGTAAGTCCAGGCTCAGGCACCAGTCAGGGGCGGGGCTTGTTGGAAACACCGAAAATGGTACTCTTTATGGTACTATTAGGGCTGTTTGCTGACATTTGCTCACACCACTGCGAATGAGACTTATCTAAATTGTTATACCTTAATAAACCGAATTGAATTTCTACAATGAATATTTATGTACGATTTGGAAGTGCTTTAAAAAACGTTTCACTGCTTCCTGGTTCTTTAGCTGCAAGTTCTTGAGTTCTGACCAGGAATGAAGGCATGCTGTGACTGGCCGCTTAAATACGGTAACATAGGTTTCTGCAGTTTCCCCAACTACAGCTCTGATTAACACAAATCGGCCAATTAAAATTTTCAGCTGTTCATGATTAGATGTCAAACACCTGTGACAGCAAGGCCAGGACGTTACAATTTTCTCTACGGGCGCTGTCTTTTAGGTACATGTGTTCCTCAGAAAAAATATCAGTGCTAATGTGAAATGTGCTGCCCACTACAATTCTGAATGAACAGTGAAAAAAATGGTCATTCAGGACAGTTGAACATTTAGGAGACGAGAATGTTTCTTGACAAGCAAAATATAGTACAACTACTATGAGAATACAGAACATCACTATCAGAGAATTACCACCATAGTGCAATCAATACAAATGTTTTTCCTACTCCTGAGATTTTAAAAACATGCCTGTACTCTATCTATAAACAAACTATCTACTCTATCTTTCTCTGTCTGTCTGTCTGTCTGTCTGTCTGTCTCTCTCTCGCTCTGTAACCAGGTTCTCCCCCTTCCTGTTTGAACCCAGTTGGGTTAATGTGTACAGAGGCCCGTTGAGTCCTGGAAGTTCCAGGATCCCTTCCCCAAGCAGTGGCTAGTCCACTGAGTCACTGAGCATGCCTTAAGCACATGCTCAGCAGCTGAGCTTTTGGTTGCTTTGTGCCCCACCCATCCCTACTAAACAGGATGGGTACATGCACAAGCTTAGTCCTGCCTGAGCCGAGCTCTGAGCCTCAGTTCAAATGAGTGAATATGCTGGCCTCAGAGGGAGAAAGAGACATCAGACAGAAAATCAGCCATCTGGGGGGAAACAGGTGCAAATGGCCAGAGCAGCAAGGAAGAGAGAGCTAAGGTACAAGGTAAAAAAGCAGAGGCGAAATTAGTCCTTGGAGAACTGAGAACCCCCAGGCCTTGCAGTCTGAGCATGCAGATGGACGATATGGAGTAGCTGAGAGATGTCCTCTGAAGGGCTGCACCCAGGGATTGTAAGGACCCACACCAGGCTTTGAGGTAGTGGAAAGCAGCCTCAGACCATACATGTGGAGCCAGGGGGAGTCCATGAGAAGTCCTCCATCAATGCCGGCCATCAAGAACACTCACAACTGGAAGGGAATTAGACATGTCAAAGCATGGCCTGCCAAGGTACGGTATGTGTCTGTCCACCATAATGTCTCAAGAAAGTTCTCCCTGCAGTGAGCCTGAGCTGAGGGAAGGTTAAGGGAACCTAGGGAGAGTTACCAATGTATGTTCAAGCATAGTGTTACCAGACCCCATAACAACAGAGGGTGGGTTGCTGCGCAGTTATAGTGCAATACCTGCCTCTGGGTGTGGCAGGTGATGAGATCTGTGGGACTGCATTATATACAACTGTAGCCATTCTATCTTCAACTTTACCACAGAACAGGTTACCACATAAGGTACTGCAGTACAGCACTTCCCTCTTAACTTCATTATCATTCAAGATACGACATAAGCCGAAATGCTGCCTTATTGTACTACTTCAGCCAGTGTGGTACTATACTTTGAATACTGCCATAAGTGGAAGTTCTGTATGGCAATACTATAACGTGGTAACCTATTCTGTGGCAAAAGTGGAAGACTAGGATGGTTACCACTGTAGTAAGGGCTACAAGTATGTGTAGAGGGCCTCTATACTGAGAGACCCTGAAAGCCCATGTAAATGCTGCATAGTTTGTACAGGGCAGATATCAATGTAGAGGGCTCCCTGTGCCCCATGGACCCCATGTTGAGCCTTCTGTGTTAGTGTCCTGTAAATATGTGTGCCCTCCTTATGGACCGAGTACTTGCGATAACTGAGCAAAAAATGCGTGTGTGCACTCTACCTCAATTGTGGAAAAAGTTTTCTTTTTTGTGGCTAGCTAGATGTAGTGTGGAACCCCTAGCTAGCTCCCAATGCCTGGACACATATATACAGAATCCTGGATGACTTCCTGCCTTGTGAGGTGGAAAACACAGTAAGTGGAGTGGCCAGCTACATACCTATCTACCTATCTACCTACCTCTATCTATCTATCTATCTATCTATCTAACTATCTATCTATCTACCTATCTACCTACCTCTCTATCTATCTATCTATCTATTGTTCTATCTACCCATATACAGCATCAATCTGCCCATATACATATCTGTCTGTCCACCTTTCAGTGGACAGTATATGTATGTCTGTCTGCCTGTGGACAGTATCTATGTGTCTGTCTATCTATCTGTCTCTCTTTCTGTCTATCTATCTACCCATATACAGCATCAATCTGCCCATGTACATATCAGCCTGTCCACCTTTCAGTGGACAGTATATGTATGTCTGTCTGTCTGTGTCTCTCTGCCTGTCTGTGGACAGTATCTATCTATCTATCTATCTATCTAGCTTCTTTCCTTCCTAATTTTCTCTCCAAACCATGTCTTCCTTTAAAAATAAAAAAAAACACCAAACAACTTTTTTAATCCTGTACTTTTAAATTGCCAGCTTCATAAACAGTCTTACACACTTCTGGGTGTGTGGTCATAGAGTATATACACACTTCTTGGGAGTTACCCCCTATTATTATGTTGACAACTGACTTAGAATCCAATTGACTGCAATAAAAAAAAAACAAATCACACATTCCCCCCATAATGCAAAGCATCACAGGATATATATGCAAATCACCGTGAAATTTTAGGCTAGTTCAGCTTTAAGCAGGAATACATGGTGCCAAAGAACCTCTCACACGATCTGTAAGGTGTGCAAACAGCAAACACAAACACATATTTTGTCCTAACCAGGACTCATCAGTGTGCCTCGTCTGTATGACACCGCAGGGGAAATGAACCAGCCCTAAGTTGGTCTTACAGGCTTGGCTCATGATAAGCCCCAAAAAGACAAAAAACAAGCCAAAAGACAAAGAACGTCAGTGCAAAAGCACTGAGGCAAGGGTTACCCCAAAGGGCACTGGCCACAAAGCTAAGTTTCAGAGAAATACAAAATCACACATACCCCCATGATACAAAGCATTATCGAATGTATATGCAAATCACCATGACATTTTAGGCTGGTTCAGTTTTAAGCAGGAATGCATGGTGCCAAAGGGGCCTCTCACACAGTCTGCAAAGGTGCAAACAGAAGACACAGACATGTGTTTCGTCGGGTTTGGGTTATGGTGGGCCAAAAAAAAAACAAGCTAAAAGACAAAGAACCTCAGTGCCAAAGCACCGAGGCAAGGGTTACCCCAAAGGGCTAACTGATTGTGATGTTCTCTTTTTAATATGTAGGTTATATAGCCCTTTCTCTGCAGTGCTGGTGTACATTGGTTATTATCCGATTTAATTTCGGAAGGGTTTCTCAGTAAGGGACAAGGGCATGTTATGCATTGTGCCAGGGTCTGAACATTGCCCCATTTGTAAAGGGAAAAATACCATTTCTAAAACTATTACTCTGTTAAATAATGAATACTGAAGGCAGATATGGGTTTATGTAATAGAGATCTTCAGGTACTTTAAAGGAATAAATAAGGTACAAGAGGGCAGTGTCTTTCGGTTCAATGTTTGTGGAACAGCAATAGGGAGAGATGGGGTATATAGTGCTTATGTAACTTGTAGTACTTTTTGTGGCTTTACTCTATTCCCACCCTTGAGTAGTAGGTATGTAGGGAGTAATTTCTAGGGAATAGAAGGCCCCCAAAAATACCTCCTCCAACTCATGGAGAGTATGACCCTCTGGCACTCAGGGGAGAGGAGAGGGAAACCCCCCCCCCCCCCCAGGTGGAGGAGACCTCTGAGGACCTATGGCCAGAGGTCTGCCCATCCTCTGGGCATACTAAATGGAGAACGACCTAGGTTCTAGTAACCATAGCTAATTTGAGGTTGGTGAGCTGCTTGGAGAGACGATAATCCATCCTCAATCCAAGGATGATGCCGATCGCATGATGATCCTGAAGTTGAAGAGTAGGTCTGTTCTGAATGAGTGATAGAATCCTAAGCATGAAGTAAATCTGGGTGAAGGAGGGCAAAGGAAGTCCAAGTTTCCAAGATGATGAATGATGCTTGTCCAACGGAACTGCAAGGGTGTAATGGGCAGAGGGACCATGGCTGGATCAATAAGGTACTAAACTGGGAATGGTGGAAATGCAATGGTAGAAGAAGTCATTGGTGAATGATTCAACTTGTGCAAGGTCTGAATGTAAGGGTATGGTCTGGAGGCTAGGAATTCTGTATTGAACAAGAAGTCATTAAGGAAGCATCCATAGAATAGAACAGTAGAAGAGTCTTTGAGTGCCCTGGAGATGATGGTTCATTCTTGATCCAAGGATAATACAGACTGTATGATGATCTTGAGAATGAAGGGTACATCTTTTCCGTAGGGTTGGTAGAATCCTATTTGTGAAGCAGATCTAGTTAAAGAAGGGCTAATGTAGTCCATGTTTCCGAGGCGACAAAGGATGCATGTCCAAAGGGATTGTAGGGGCGTAATGAGTTGGGAGAGCAAGATTTGATCGATATAAGACCAGACAGTACACTGTAGGAGTTGTGATGATTTGTAAAGTTATGGGTGACTGATCCAATTCATATAAGGTTTAATGCTTAAGGTGGTCTGGAGGTAAAGAATCGATTAGTGAGAGATAAGTCGCTAGGTAAGCATCCCAGAGTAAAATAAGTAGAGGAGATTTTGAGTGCCTGATGAGAATAATGGCATAAGTGATTAGTAAAGCACTAGAGGAAGATTTGCGGAGCCGTATATAAAGTGATAAATCCTCTAATCTTATTATTGTATAACATTTGTATTATAAATAAATGGTCTGTGTTATGTGCTGGTCTGCCTGGCACTCCAGTCAGCAGTGACAAGTGACCTTTGACCTCAGGTGTCAGGGTAGAAGCTGCAGGATGTGTTAAATTGACTAGTGAAGAGAAACCTAATTAAGAGTTTCCTGCTCTGTCTTTAATTAAAGTTTCTGGCCATCTGCCAGGATATAGGCCTCATAAACTTTTATTGTTCTTGCAGGAAAGGCCAATTTGATAAAAAGACCATATTATAAGTCGTAAATCTTAGACCTTCCTTGGGGAACAGGACCAACAGGCAGTTTAAAGAGAGATGTTTGATCAAAGACTGTCATATTTGGGAAATGGCTAGTTGCTGATGTTCACATTAATAAAATACATCCTTGTAGATAATTATGTTAAGAATTAAAACTAAGGGAGGATCTAACGGTCCCTTACAAAAGGGGTGGGCAGATGGAGTTTCACATGAACAGCTATCAGAGGGAAACAGTGATACATATTTTTTTGGGACTCAAGAGACACACAGTTCTCTGGACTTGAAAGCATTTATAGTAACAACTAGATAGGAAAGAACTTAAATTTGTGGTAGGAGTTTATGTTCTGTAACGTCCCACTTTTTTATGTGATTGTAAGTTCATGATATAATTGTTCTGTGTTTGATTTTTCCTGTTTTAAAATTTTTAGTAAACAACATTTTCTTTAAAATACTACCTGTGCTCTCTTGTTATTTTACATGTGATTGCTGAACCTGTGTTTAAGGCTGACAGCTGATAAGGGCTTGAATGGTGTTACTAAGCTTACTTAGAGGTGAGAATATACATAGGTCTCACACAGAGTTGTAAGAGTACATTTTGAAAACCTGGCTGGGTGCCCCTGGATGAAGGATTGTACAAGACAGTACATATCTGAGCCTGTAAATTGGGTATGCTAGCATAAGGTTCACATTGGACCCCCAGGACTCGAGACTATTAGGTGATTCGGACACAAAACAGACAGGAAGGTTGCCCTGTCTGTCACCTGTTCACACTATAGCACTTCCATGTTGGCACTGTGGGAGCAGAGGGCCTGACCTGCGGAGTGTGTTTGTGACACCGTCCAGATGGTAGCCTAATATGTGTGAGAAATTATTAGAAATTTGGTATGAAAAATGGATGGCTTCTTTGGTCACGATGTTCGTGACTTTATACTCAAATCCTCTGCTGGTACACTGCCTGAAGTAAGTATGGGTATGCCTGTGGTGTGATCATTTAGGAGATGCACTGTGGTAGTATAGGTGGTTAAGTTTACAGGTAATCCCGATGCTGAAGTACTTGAGAGAAGCTTGGGATGGATGAGAGGAAGAGTCTGCAGGCTGGATTGGCAGGGAAATCGATTAGTGCAGGATGCCATAGGATTTTAGTGCTACAGCCAATTAATACTGATTAGGAAGCAAGGCTGAGTTGGTGAATTTGTCTTGGCTGTTACAGATTGCCAGTCAGAATTCAGGACAGCCAGTTCTCAGGGATGGTCTTTACTGTAGAGATTAACAAAGCTACTTCGAGAAGAAGAGGCTGAAGGGTCCGCTGGAAGAGTGGTTAACCTAGCTGAAGGTACTAGGTGAGAAGGTGCGGATGATAGTATAAGGAATAATGAAGTCCGAGAATGAAATCGAGGTTTGGATGGCGTGGAGCCAGGCTAGCTGTGGAGCTCCCCCAACGAATATTCTGGAAGATATCTGTGCAGTTCCTAAAACGAGCAATGACTGTTGGGAAGTCGGAGTCGAGTAACTCGGTCATCAGAGTCAGTGTTGGAAGAAGAGGCAGCAGAAGGTAAAATGGATGATGTCCGCAGTTGAATGGGTTATCTTGTGATTCCTGGTATCCATGGAAGCAATGCTGATTACAAAGTCGGAGTACAACAGAAGGATTTAAGTCCTTTCTATGTATAAGGATAGCCAATGAGACAAGGCATACAAGGAAGTCATGGTGATTGGATGGACAGGAATCAGAAGGTATATCCAATAGAGACATAGAAGATCTTCCTATTGTTCAGGCAAATGGGATTCCATGAATGACTGTGAAGAACTGCTTGGGCAGTATAAAACTCTACAATAACGTAAGAGTCTATGAGGTGTGTGAGCCAAGGAATATTTACTGGCAGTAGTATTAGTCCAGAGTAATGAACCAGTGATCTAATGAGTAGTGGAAGGATACTGTTAGAAGGGCTGGAGTAGAAGTAGGGGATGGATCATATGGAAGAGCAATTGACCAGGTAAGAGTACTGGTTGGAGATAGGGTACATGGCCCAGAAGAGCCACAGCAAACAGTACGAAGCCCCGAGCCAGCAAGACGAAGATGAGAAGGCAGTCAGTCAAAATGGAAAGGAAGACCGGAGTGGATACTGAGAGACTGAATGAATAATCCGGGGAAGGCTACAATCTAGATGAAGCTGGATAACATCCAGAGCAGGAAGGTACGGGACCGGCTAAGTTCCATGGTAAACAGTAGCAATTTGCAGGAAAGCTGAAGCAAGGCATCAGATGACGATCCATGAAAGGCCAAGGAGCCAAGCCAAGCACCATGAGCAACTGAGGTGTGACACATGAGTCCCACATCCCACGACGGCTGGAAGGACTAGAGAAATGATGGAAGGTGGTGGAGCGACAAAGGACGAGGTCCCAAATCTGTAAGAAAACAAGTTTATACAACAGCCAAACTGATGACCTGCAGCAAAGAAGTCCATGAGGCAGTCGACCTTGAGTGAGAGAAGGCATGAACAAGCCAGCAGGATCCATATGATGAGGGAAAGGAGGCCAAAGGGGCTAGAGAACAAAGGCCCATGGAACAGCAAGGTGGCGAGTGGAGTTATTCAAATGTAGAAGGGTCCTGTGATTGAAGGAAAGTGGCAAACAGGCAGGATGGAGGCAAACAAGTCGAAGAGATTCAGGTTCCACAGTCAAAGTCACAGGCAGAAGTAGGAGGTCCAGGTCCAGAAGGGTTGAGGCATTGGGTAGCAGATGGAGAGAAAAAACACACGTGAAGCAGCGGAATGGAAGGACATGTATCCAGATGGGATGTTCGAGGCAAGATGACCTGGACTGGATTTGGCTAGTGAATGTAGAACGATGAGAGAACTTGGTTGAAGGAGTTCCATTCCTGAATGGAAATGAAAATCCACATTGGTGTAGATGTAAACAGTGGAGTCAGTCCATGTTAGAGTCAGGCTCCCGACCATGGAAGTCGACAGATAGGTTGAAGAGTCCAGGCTGCAGATGAGCTAAGATGGAGAAGCAAGTCAGACCAAGTACTGTTCCTGAATGGAAGTGGCAACCGGGTATCAGGCTGAGAACATATAAGAAGAAACAGTAGACTGAAGACTCAGGCAACCGTCAGGGCCAGCAGAGGTGGATGGCAGGAACTTGAAGCAGCTGGCCTTGGCAGAATGATGAGGGTACTTGGGGCAGAGGAGTTCTGTTCCTGAAGGGAAGCGGCAACTGGTATGAGGTAGAAAAGGCATGGTAACAGTCTGTAGATCATAGACATGACTCCCATCCCCAGTAGTCGGGTCGAGCTAACCTGCACTTGATGCTGCCAAGCAGAGTTAGGGACGGAGGATGTCAAGTGGTAAGCAGGAGGCAGTTCCGTTCCCGAAGGGAAACGGCAACTGGTATGAGGTAAAGAAGATACGGTAACAGTCTGTAGATCATAAACATGGCTACCACAGACTTAGTGTGTGACCCACGAGGAGTCACTGGACCTTCTAGTGTACAGGTCCGTCCAGTAATGAAAATACAGAATGCATCTCTTAAATTATTGTGTGTATGACTGTCTCCTTTATGTTACATTGTGACTTGCATGAGCATTGTAAAGCAGATACACCAATACTGGTGATACTGGCTTAAGTTTGTGAAAGTGTCCATGCTTGAGGAGATGATGAGAGCAATGAAGGAAACGTGGCTAGGAGTTGAAGAGTGCTTACAGGCAGCTGGTGGCACTAGAAGGGAGAATCCTGTTGCAGCCAAGAGAGAAGAGATGAGAGTGAGAGGGAGGTAAAAACAAAGGATCCTAACAGGCGGGCAGTCCATTGTTGCTTTGGTGCTAGAGAGAGCCATTGCATCAAAGCCTGGGGTAATGCAGCCATAGGAGCGAGCAGAGTATATGTAAACCATGCATGCAGGAAACAAAGGAGTAGCGCTGAGAAGCAGGGAGGTTGCGAGACACTGGACACCGCCGAGGGTAGCGGCAGAAGGAGAAGTAGCGCCAGAAGTAGTGCGGCGGATGGGGAGAGGAGGAGGCGCTGCAAGTGCTACTGAGGTAGAAAAGCCCAAAAAGAAAACGTGACAAAAGAAAGAGAAACCGACCCCAGGGCAAGGGCAAGGGAGGAAAAAGATTTGGAGGGAAAGCCAAACAAAATGTGGGGAAGCACAGACACAAGAAGAAGGACAGGGGAGAAAAACACACCAGAGCTGCAGTGGGAACAGAAGGAGAAGCCGCACAAGCCACGCAGGAGCCCAGGAAAAAAAACACTCCCTAAGCAAGGGAGGTTTGTTAGAGCAGGGCTTAAGTAGAGGTTGTGGAAGGAGCTATTCCCCACATTGAACCTCAGGCAAGCCCTCCCAAAGAAAAGATGCCATAGGACAAGAGGGCATGACATGAGACTGGAGGGGGGTTAGACTAAGGGGCAACATGAGAAAGTACTTCTTCATGGAAAGGGTGGTGGAGGCATGGAACAGCCATCCAGCAGAGGTGGTGGGGGGATATAAAACTGCATGGGATAGACATAGGGGAGCACTAGCAGTATAAAAAAGAAGAGAAGCCAGAGATAAAGTAGGATCTGCAGCATTTTAGGGAAAAAGGGCAGACTGGGATGGGCCTGTCGGTCCTTATCTGCTGTCAAATTCTACAGTATGTTTCTGTGTTTTCTAGTCTCAGCTACAGTTGTTTCTCTTACTTGTTTATCTCAGGATATTTAAGCTGTGTTTACGTGGCTGACCTCGCTCTTCTTTGGAGTGTTGCAGAGCTACCCCAACCCAAAAGACGCTTCGCTAACGCTTCAACATAGCCTCCCTCAACGTCAATGTAAGACGAGCTGGAGACGGTCTGGGAGTCGGGGCAGTCAGCTGATGGAAATGCCTGCAAGTGGGAGCAAGCAGTGCAGCCTGTCCACACGGCTGCTTATACCACTTGCTTTTGAATGCGTCCCCAGACTTTCTGGGACTGCTGAGCGGTGCAGGAAACGACTTACTGTGATTCGGTAAGTGTTCACACAGCAGCATTTGCACCGCAGCAACCCAAGCGCTCAGGCTGCTGCGGTGCAAATGCCGCCGTGAAAACATGGCTTTATTAAGGACAGCTAATTGAGTGTGATGTTCAGAGAACAAAAGGTCAGGGAGGCCTGATTCGAAAAATCAATAAAAAGTCACAGAAGGCTACACTAGGAGCTTTCTCAAGGAGGCAAACACTACCTAAGGAACTGAGAGGAAGAAAGGCCTAACCTAGTCAAACAGGTTAACCTGAAATAGCAAGGTATTACTTCTTACTGGTTTGAAATGGGGTCTACAAGTTTAATACAAGCAATAATTTTAAAGCAAATAAGGAGTGCGAAAGACTTTGTTGAACTTTCTATTTATAACTTATGTAAACCAGCTGTCCAATCAGTGTTCTAAATCTGTTTATCATTCTGAAGCCATCCGACAGAAAACATTTTTATTGTTGTGTTTTGAATAGAACAATGTTTTTTGCACCTTGTACCTTTTTCCGTGGCCTGGCTACACTTCCTCACTTGCTCCTTTACCACATGCATGTTGGGACAGTTAATCCCTTTGTTTTATCTTGATTGAATACAGCTGTTATTTTAGGCCTGGAACTTCTGAGTTGCAAAGCTTTTCATAAGAGGTTCACCTATTTTGTCATAACACTGGTTTTACTGGAGCTGTTACCATACGAGTTCACTTGGTCATTGTGTTTAACATCCCTAATGTGGTAGTGACTTGGGTAGATGCATGGGGGATATTACTCTACAATGTGGATTCTACACTGTACTATTTATGTCTATCATGGAATAGTTTTGTAACAAATTATTATAAAGCTAATTACAAAAAAAATGGTATTGTGGGAACAGATATACAATGCAACTGCTCTTAAGAAGAATCCAACTTATAAGATTTAGATCTATTTTTTTAATGAGCTGGTGAATAATGTTAACATTATAGTGATTAGTCACCGATCCTGCACTGACATATGGGTAGACCAAAGGGTGCAAATGCTTCAGCCAACCTTTTCCAACTCTAAGTCTGAAGGCCAAGATGCGAAGCAGCAGCAACATGCAGCACCTCCAGGCCAGAGTTCCAGCCAGCCTGGGGAACTGACTTTACAGACTTTGTGTCCCATATTTGAAAGTCACAGGCTGCATTGCACAAGTGCCTGCCAGGGGCGTAGCTACAAGGGTGCAGGGGGTGCAGTGACACCCGGACCCACGAGGTTTGAGGGGTCCAAATCATAATTTTGATGTTTATTCAAAACTGGGGAAGGGCCTTGTAACATCGCCTTGCACCCAGACCCTCAGGGAATTCGCTACGCTACTGGTGCTTGCACTACACAACTGAGATGCACCGGCACAAAATAATGGTATATTCAGAAGATGCGCCATGAGATGTGATCGCACCATGTCTGGCTGAATATCCTGAACATGCCAGTGGGAGATGCCCGGCAGGTGACCTGAGCCCTATGCGGAGTATAGGGAAATGCACTATAGGCGGCCACATGCGCAATGAGCAAAATTGCAATATTCAGCCAGGATATGCAAATGGCTTCATTGCACATTCCAAACCCATTCCCCACATGCGCAGCCCATAACTGGAATGTATTCAGGACATTTGCATACCCCAGGAATGCACATTTCCAGCTTTGCAGGGCTGCCCCACCACCCCACAAAGGTGAACAAGAGGTACTGCAGCCTAGCAGGCAGGTGTGATGGAATGTTTGTGTGTGGGTGGTTGGACTGCATTGACCTGGATACAGTGCTATTACCCACAGCCATGTACAGGGTCAGACTGGGGTACAGGGGTCCCACCTAGACAAGCAACAGGGGAGGGCACAGGGTGACACAGTCTGATCAGTATACCACATGCATGTGATACACCAGCTCTGTATGCAGCATACAGTCACCTGCAGTGCCCCGCACACCCCATATGAGAGGAACATGGTGATAACTACAAGGAATGGCAGTGTGCAGAGGGTGACCAGATACCCGAGTGGGTGGGTCCCACCTGTGTGCACCTATGGTGTACCACTGTGGATGGGTGCTACAGGTCAGTCCCTAGCCCATGCCAGGCTGTCACTTGCACCGCCAGGCTACCTGGGCACCGTTGCCCTAGACGTCATCCTGGGTGCATGCCACCACCAGGCGGTGCCCTGCAGACCACATGGGTGCAGGCCATGGCCCCTGGTACATGTGCTGCAGTGTGGCTGTCTGCTCTGCTGGTGTGCTAGGGGGGCACCCGGCAGCACTGGCATGTGGCAGCTAGGTATCTGCGTCCTGGGTGTGGTGTGGGGGATGGCTTACTGGGTGGTGCCCGTGGTGTGCTGGCACCTGCAGCTTTGGGTACTTCCATCCTGGCATGACTACTGTGTATGGGTGCTCAGCGCACATCCTGGTGTACCTCCAAGGGCTGTCTTAGGATGACTCGTCTGCAGTTCCGCAGCCTTCCTGTGGGTTGCTGGCCAATTTAGGCCATCCTTTTGTTTGCCTAACTTTGCGTGGCACACTTCTGGGATGCGCGCCAGAGGCACCACACATTTTAGCTGAATATACGGATGCGCGGCATATTCATGTACCAGCCCCCCTTTTTTTTTGCGCTACATACATTATTTCTGCGTGACCGCGCATTCAGAAACGCGCAGTGCATCTCTCCCTTTTGAATATCATGCTTCCACACATTTTCTGAGATGCGCCGCACAGCTCCATTTTGGGCAGCGCATCTCCTTTGCTTCTACATACACACAAGATATCAGCAAAAAGTCAGATCATTTAACTTCCCTTGTGGCAGGCCTAGAAACTAGGATGACACAAATGAACAAGTTAGGACAAGGCAGAAGGCATCGCTGCAGAAGGTCATTAGTGAGGAGTGAGGAGGAAGAAAAGTTTGTTAGAAAAAAGTGAAAACTAAAGTTCCCACATGGGGCAGAAGATTCATCACACTCATAGGTGGTAGCGCAGCCCCCTCCTTCACATGATAACTACGTGCAGTTACTGTAGAAAGCAGGCTGTCAGTCATCCTGTTTTCCTGCATTCAGCTTGCTAGCCATCCCCTGAAGTCAGCAGCAACAAGTTTGTCGGAAGCCCTGAGCTGTGCAAAAACTGTGTTGAAGGGGACCTGAAATTAAAACCTTTTGAGTTTGGATTACAACTCAGTACTAGTATTTAAAGCGCTAGCATTGTCCACTGCCAGGACTGCCTTGTTACACCATCCTACATTAGGCCCGCACCTTGCAATGTCGACTGAGCATCTGTATTACCACTGACGGGCTCTGATTAATGGATCTCCCTGTGTTTAAGGGCATAGTAATAACTGGCGCGCCAGCTTAACTCCGTGACTGCTTGTGATAGGGTTTATTTTCTCTCTCTTATTCTTTGGTAACTGGGTATCATCCTTTGGGCACAAGACCCATTTACAGGGGTGACCTGGGAGCAAGGAGAGATTAGGTGACTTGCTCAGGTCACATAGTACACAAGTGGAGGTTGTGGAAATCAAACCCAGGCCTGCTGGATGTACCAAGCTTGTTCACAGCTCATTGCGCCAGCCTCTGTGGAGTTACCTATTAATTTTGAACTGCCATATTGTCTATTCCATGCCTTCCTTTCCAAGAACTTTGTTTTGGTTTTTGCCCTAATAACTCTTGTCCTGTTTTGACTATATTTACTGTGTTCTGTTGTTTTACTGCATACTGTGTTATTATTGTTACTGTTACACTGGTAGTGTGGGTACTGTTGAGAGGGTCTGCTGGTGACCAGTTTGATTATTTTCTTGGTGGGGGGGGTTTTCAAGGAAGCCCTTGGGAGGTGGCACCACCATTTTGTAATCTCCAAGGATCAGAACCAAGACCAACAGCCCAGGACCCATGTTCAGAAATGAGCGTGAGCCATCGGGGGCTGACAGGGAGAGGAGAGATTGAGTGCCCTAAGGAATGCTCTCCTTCCACAGGGCGGGGGGGGGGCAGTACTCCCGCTGTATGATTGCAACCAGGCAGAGACCAGCTGGAACCATAGCTGGCAGACACAAGAAATGTCAGGAGTAGCCGTGGGATGCCACTGCAAACATTAATGTATGTTACTGCATGCTAGCACACCAGCAGAAAAAAAAAAAGGTAAACCGCCTCATCGGCACAGCAGTAGCGCTGCCACTCACGGCGCCAGTGACCCAGGTTCGAGAACATGCCTGGGTCATTGGAGGACAGCTGAGGGGAGGAGGACTGAGTGCCCCAGTGGATGATCTCCTCCTCTGAGGAGGGAGAGTTGTCATCCTCACTGTTATATCGCCACCTAGGTGACCACAGGTGGTAGTGCAGCTGAGGGTGCCAGAGAGGGAGAGACACAGGCCGGGAGCTGGAGCAACGTGCAAGCTCAGCGTGCACATGCACCTAGGCTCTCCTAGCATGCATGCATCTTAACGTGCAGGCTCCATGTGTGCATGCACCTAGGCTCTTCTAGCACGCATGCGTCTCTGGGGAGAAAACCCAGCCAAGCAGGATGACTCCGTCACTCTGCCCATAGGCACTGCATCACAAACTGCAGCACCACTTTGCACCGCCAACTGCAGCACTTCTTTGGACAAGCACTGGTTGAGTTGCCTCGAGGGATATGAAGCCCTTCCCCCAGATCCAGATGAAAGAGCCTGCCATGGGGGGGGGGGAGTAAGCCATGGGAGTTTAAGAAATGGAGTGGGTAAGTCTCAGAGAAGGTGGGTGTCAGGGCTGGGGTTCAAGACAGGGGAAGAGGTAGCAGGTTGGAGAAAAGGGGCATATAAACAGAAAATTTAAAAAAAAGTTGGTGGGAAAAAAGTCTGCCCCTACACCTCCCCCCCCCCCCGGCTCACATGCAACTGACATGGCAGGCCACTCGCCATCATGTGGCCCAGAATAAGTGGTGAATAACCGGTAAGTCCATAAGAAGGTTGGTGATTGGGTTAGGGGGTTGCTGTCGGGGCAGAACCAAGGGTCATGTAAAAGCTATATAAGAACAAAGGAAAACAAGCATAACAAAGAACAGATTCAACATAACAGAAACATTAAAACTGCCATCAAAAGATGGCCTGGCAGTCTAGACATGTCCCCCCACCAGAGAATCATGACTGACCTCTTTCCCTCCCCTTGCCCCGCCCCCCACTCCTTTGACCAGTTCTTTGCGCTTTTCTCACCCCATCTTACAGCTCACCACCATTTTTGCACTGACCAGTGCTTCAGGTAGCTTGGAAAAGACAAAAGGCTGAGTGTGCTGCACGATAAGGAGGGTGCTTGTAAAATAATTACACAAAGACCAGGAAAAGAAATAAAAGCACGCCAGCAACTGTGGAAATGTAGTTTATTGCATAAAATCCAAAGTCAGTGCCAACCAAGACCATACTTATGCGTCCTGGTGCTTCAAGATTGCTCTCTTTGTCATGGGGCCTTTGGGCAGCTTGTTCTCCCACTCCACCCCTCTCTGCGAAGTGGTACTTCCTTACGTCCCTTCTGAACCTGCCCCCCACTAGTCTCCAGTGACAGAAAACCATTTTTGCAGCAAAGATATGAAAACTTGCTCATTAATTTGGGATAGAAGTTCTAACTGTTCCATAAAAATAGACCAAACAGTATTAAATCTGGCATTCATTTTCAGAGAAACCAAATCCAGACTGGAGGAAGTGAATTAAAAACTAATTTGTGCAAGTGTTTAGGTTTTCTTTTCTCGCAGGTTATATTCTCAGGAAGGACTGGCTGAGAAAGAACAACTCACTGACAGTGGGGAAGGGGCAGAGGGGGACTGCTTGAACACTGTTTTATAGTTTTGGGGGGGGTCTGAAGCCTGTGGAGTTTGAAGTGGCTTGCTCAGGGTCATATAATGAGGCCATAGCTGTTGTGGGATTCAACCCAGGTGTCTCATAATTCAGAGTTCAGTACTCCACCACTGGGGGAGAACCACTTCTGCAAAACTACCAGTTTATTGACTTACTAAATACCTTTCAAAACATATCAGATAGTAGAATGTATCTAATTAAACCATTCTGTTTGGCTGGTATTAAATGCCTAATTTACTCAAGTTCTTTTTAGTTTTTATTCCCTCCCCCATATTTTCCCTGGATCCTTGGCCCCCACAAATGATAGAAGCCCCTCCATGGGTGCACCCTCCCTCCAGCCTGAGAGGACAGGTAGATGTCTGTTTTTTTTTCCCTTACGTTGTATTTTTTTCTGTCTTGAATTTTCTCCCCCTTATCAACATCTGGGCTGCTTTAGTCCTGGTCCCCCTTCCCCTCAGCTGTGTGACTCACCTTCTGTGGGACTTCCCTCTGTTGAATCCTCCACAGATTACCTCCTCCTACTGTGGGGCCACTGGGGCTGGCTAGGCCCCTCCGGAGCACAATCCACATTCCGGAGGGGGAGCCCAATCAGTGGTGTGGGGCCTGTGGGATGATGGAGCTTCATCCTGCTCAGTCACAGTTTTTCCCACCTCCATTTTCAGCCCTGGGGCTGCTGAATATGCTCTGATGAACTGCATGCGCATATCAGCATCCAGTGACAAGCCTCCAAATGTTGATGCTTCTCCCATGCTACCACCTGGCCTCTGAGGAGACACCTGACTTCTCTCCCTGAGAGAGAGAGAAAGAGAGAGAGAGAGCAGTCCATGGGACACTACATCCTCTCCCTAGACCAACACCTATGTGACCTGTGCTCGCTCCCAAACCACGATCATTAGCACATCAGACAGCAGCACTAGCAGCTAGCGGGCCAGATGGTAGGTGGCTGCTTTAGCAGCCAATTCCAAGTTACTCTGAGGATGGCCAGCACAGGGTCCAGGAATTTGGGAGTCCCCACCCTCTCTTTCTGACAGCAGAGTGCCTAGCCTCCACAATGCATCCATCCCCCACCCAGCTGTAACGTATTCCCCAAGTTTCTTCCCTACTGACCACCCCAAATGATCACTGGGGCCACGATGGCCAAGCTTGTCCTCTGGCTGGAAGGACAGGTGAATGATCACCTTAGCAGCTGACACAAATACTGGGCGGTACTGTGGTCAGCCAGGCAGGGGTTCCACAACTGCTAGGTGGACACTGCACTCTCTCCAGCAGTGAGTCTGTCACCTCCCTGCCATGCCCCGTCCTAGGGCAGAACGTCTGACTCTGCACACAGACTGACTCAGGGGGCCGGATTTTCAAAGGGTGGTGCATGGCCTGCATCAAGCCCTGCAGCAAACCACTTTCTGTGCATCACGCCCATTTGCTGCAGCTGCGCCCAATTTTCGAAGCGCAGGTGCAGCTGCAACAGTCTACCTGCTTTACAACAGCTTGTGCCACATCTTGACTGCAAGCTCCGTGGAAATGGTTCTTGGGACTGATGCAAACTAAATCACAAAAAGATGCTCTAGCTTGCGTCAACTGCCGCACAGGATAGAAAATCCTATTACACTGCCACAAGCCCGGTGTGCCATATCTTTGGCACACCTGGAGCTTCCGGCAATCTCAAGCGTTTGAACATCCAGCCCCGCGTGTGTTATGAGGCAGCCCAGAATGCAGCACCTGTGACACCAGACAGGCCTTAGTTAGAAGCAGCAGCAGTATGCGCCGTCATACCTATACCGTTTGCTATTAGAATCAGTAGCGGCCGGCCCGTCAGCGCAGTGGTTGGATTTCCATCTGCGACATGACTCGGGTTTGAGAACGGATCCGGGTCGCTGGAGGGCCAGCTGGGGGGGAGAAAGGCTGGAGCGTCCAGTGACAGCTCGCCTTCTCTGAGGGGAAGGTGGGGATGCGGCCTGGCACCTGCTGGCCCCTGGCAGAGGTCGGGAGCACAGCAAGACATTAGGCCCTCAGATGACTGGGAAGTGGCAGACATCAGCATAAGCCTTGACATCTGTGGCACGCCACTCCCACGGGGAGAAAATGTGAAAATGGCACCCTGGCTGATCAGGTGATGGCCTCACTGGACCCTTATCGCTGAGCTCCCGGACCTCCATCTGCCGCTTCTGCAGCACCTAGGATTACTGGAATGGCCAGAAGGCTTATCCCCTACGAAGGTAAGGGACCCTCCTGATGAAGGGATACATCGGGGTTACCTGGCCTGGCTGTGATGTGGTGTGGTGGGGTCGGAAGCTGCCGGGTGAGCAGGTCCTTGAGAGGCCTGAATGAGGGATCAGCCAAAGTGAGGGGTGGGAGAATAAAAAAAATAAAATAAAAGAATCAGTAGTAGTGCATGTTACGGTAGGCGCCTTTGTACCTGTACCATTTGCTATTATTTAGATTGCCCTTTTTCTCTTGTCTTGTAAGAAGCCCTTTTCCTTCATGTTGAGCCTGTTTTAGCATTTTTTTTACATTTGAAATAATAAAAGGAGCACTCCTTTTAATATACTATCCCCAGATTTTAATCAATATTCACAGCTATTTTCAAACACCTACTGTTTAACAGCACTTATTTTGTTGCTAAGGTGAACTAGCATGCAAAGGACACTGCTCCCTGATGTCATTGGTCAATGAGTGTTCAAAACAGCTGAGAAAACTAATGAGAACCTGGGGATTGCCATAGTAAAAAGAACGCTCCCTCTTATCTCAAATGTAATAAAAAGTGTTAAAGAAGACTCTAAACAGGGGAACAGGGCATCTCACAAGACAGCAGGGTGGGACAAATTAGGTAGTCTGGTGGCCATTGGCCAAGAGCAAAATGGCTTGGCTACCTTATTTTGAAAGATAGTGGCCAACTGGCCACCTGCCTGCAAAGTGATTTTTTTTCCCCCACAGTGGGAGTAATGCTATATAGAACTCGTAAAATGACGGCCACTAAAACACCTAGTTTGACTACAAGATTTTGAAAGCAAGTGGCCAATTGACTTCCAGACCCCAAGCTAATTTGCCCTGTCCTGCAAGACAGGAGTAAAAGGACAATCTGAAAAAGAATAAAAAGGCATATGTCAACATTTTCAACATAACATGCACTGCTGCTTTAATTCAGATTGAGGATACTGGGTTGGTCCAGTGATGTGCTAGCATCACAAAATTCTGTTCCTGGGACAAAGGGATTTGCATGCAAACCCCCAGAATCCTATACAGAAATCAGGTGGGGGCTTTAACATGTCCCTGAAGTAAGGTGCCTGGCTTCCAGGGAGAGAAGGAGGTTGTGGGCTGCAAAAAAGGCAAACGGACCTGCATTCAGTGCTACAGCTGTTGAGGCAGACTCAGTATATATGTAACCCCTAGGTGGCGCTATCCCAAGGGCTACTACCCCTGTCTGCTTGGCTAGTAGCAGGTTAAGGGGCCTGGGTTCTGAAACGGGTGCCTCCACCCAGAGATCAGGGTTGGTAGTGGTCAAGCTAACCTGGGCACAGCCCTCCAGGACACTGTAGCCCCCCTCTTTCCCCTCTAGTGGCTTGAACACTGTACAATAATCACTTTCACAATACCCCTGGTACACCACACAAGTACCCACATTGTTTGCACTTACCACCAGGGCTGGTTCCTCTGGTTCGACCCTGGGGACCCCTGTAAAACAAGGTTATGCACAGCAAATAGCAACAGTACAGTACTTTGAGCACAAACTGGAACCACAGTCAGATTACATGCAGAAAAAGTTAGATCTGATTTAGTCAGGGGACTTGAACAAGAGAGGGGGCAAAATCAGGTTAATTAGCTTAAAGGTTATATCAATCAAGAAGTTATGCATGCGTTTTGAGTCCCTCCACACAGTCCACCTCTGGGTACTCGGGTGGAGAAGAGATGGGCTAGCCAGGACCGTTTCCTGGGATTGCAGCTGGTTGGGGCCCTGTGAGGGAAAACACAACATGCACAGTACACAATATTTGTAGTCCAGAGCCGGAGGGCACAGTTTGTAAAGGAAACGAAACAACAAGACAATCAGATGATACACTCAGATTAAGCTGTTGCTGCAGGGAGCTACCCTGGTATTTACTCACGATACCCAAGACTGGATACTGGCTGGACGAAAATCGAGACTGCAGGTGGTTGATCTGGAATGCCAGGAGAAGCAGGGCCCACATGAGCCACAGAGGGCGCCGTTCCTGTTCAAGTGTGGAGCAGGGGGCTGATCCCCAGGCAGGTCTCTCGTTGACGGCTTCTCTGTGCAGCGGGTAGTCAGACTGGGCCAGTCTGGCAAGGCCCAGACCCCTTGGAGACAAATTCGGATGCAGTTACACTTGAGCTCTTCTCATTTCACTTCCCCAAGATCCAAAAGATTTGGTTGACTGATTTGGCTGTCAGTCAAAGCAAGAGCTCCCCCTTCAGTTACAAAAAAGGCGCAAATAACTCCAAACTAAAGTTCCTACAGATTTTGAATTCAGACAGCTCCTGTAGTCCGGCTACATTTTAGGTCCCACCAGTACTGTTTGGTCCAATTTGCAGTCCAGGACCAAGATAGTGAAGACAAACAAACAGTCCTTGCTACAAAGAAAGCAGGTTAGACAAACTACATTATCGTTATCATTCTAAATGGTTTTCAGTAAATAGTTACATCTTTCAACAGAGCTCCCTCTCAGATTACTTATACTGCAATCAGGCAGCTCTTAAAGAGACAGTACACAGGGGCTAGGCAGGCTCCGGTAATCACATTTAAACTGCTAAAACGCAGGACACAAGCCTGGCAGTGAGCAGTTAGGCAAGCTCAAGGAAAACATTTTGGGAACCCCATTTGCAGGGGGGTTACATATAAATGCTTAATCAAACAAATTTATTGTTGAAAGGTGCAGCAAATCATACATCAATACAAGCAAATAAAAAAGTGCAAAGATGCAATTAGTGCAAAAATAACAATGTGGGCCACTCCACAAATGTCGCAGCGCATCAGCTCTACTGAGCCTTCATTAAGGCCTCCTGATAATGGTTCAGCAGTGCTGATGTGCCGGGGTGTTTGTGGAGTGGGCCACACTGGGATTTCTGCATTAACTGCATCTTTCCACTTTTTTACCTGTTTGTTTTGGATGTATGAGCAGCAATGCCTTTCAACTATAAGTTCACTAGATTGAGCAGTTGCATATGCAGTCTCCCTTGACATTTTTAGCACTGCGTGTAGGTATGTTTGCTTTTGTTGTGCTGAAGGTTTAGTCGCCCTGGACTCCACATCTTCTTCCTGCACTGAGTGTACTTGTTTTCTGATTCAGCTGTAAGCTACCCAGCACTGACACACCCTCGGCCAGGTCACCAAGCAGCAGCATTTTGATGTGGTGGCGATAACAGCTGCTCACCTGCCCTCCTCCAGCTAGAGGAAGGGTCCAGCACCCATTCAAAAACATTTGCATGCTGGGCCACCCGATGGCCCAGCAGGTAGCGCATGGCACTCTCACGACTGTGACCCGAGCTCAGAAGCAAACTCGGGAACTGGGTGGGCTGGCCCGAGGGCAGGTATGGCGCTGCCGTGCATCAGGGTTTCTAGCTTGGGAAGGGAAGGCATTGGGTTGCACCACTCTGGCAACCCCTGCGGTGGACCAGGAATCTTGCTCTTCCACAGGTGCATACCTGCAGTGTGCAATGCCAGCTGTGGGCTGCAATGAAAATCAGGTGGGTGTGGAGAAAATGGAAACAACTGGAGTCAGGGGGCCAAGCTTGGCCCATTCCCCAGCCATTACTACGTCCAGGCCCGGCAATATTTGGATATGGATACCACAGAGAGAGGTCAGGGGCAATACATGGGGATTCGCTGATGGTAAGTCCCAGGGGAGGCATGTGCTGGTTGGGGGTGGGCTGGGGCTGATGCCAGGCTGGCTCCAAGGGACAAAAAACACTAAGGAGAAAAAATATTTTGCATACCAAGCCCACCACCAACTCCCAACTCCTGCAGTCTCCCAGCTGTAAAATCCTAGATCTGCTGCTGTCTATGGTGACCCCAATATTTGAACTGGGGAGGGGGAATGGTACAGAAGATATGTGAAAAAAAAAAAAGGAATTTGAATACCTGTAGAGAAAAAAATGCACAAAAAAGCAGGAACTTGTCAAAGATATTTTTGTGAAGTTTAACTCAAAATGACTTTTCCTTTTCTGCAGAAATGCTGAGGTAAGGATTGACTCTTGCACTAGAATTTCACTATAAGGACATTGTACTTGTTCTCATGGGATGAAAGTCAAATGTCTATTTAAAATGAAATTCTTCAAAAGCATAATGCGGGGCATCTGGAAACAATCTCTGTGCCGGTGATTGACGATGTGTTACTGCATTCATAGATATGAGGTTGCCGGAGCTACATTGGGCTGCAGAGGTTACCATCAGTCTAAAAAGGGTTTCCAATTTGCGTACTTTGCCAGGGGAGAAAACAGAGCACCTGCACAATAATTATTCGGTCTGACACCTTTGTGCCAGGAAGCTTAAAAGCCAGGCCAGCAAGGTACTTAATATGTTAGTGTAGTAGCTCCAAAGGTCTCATGAGTAAAACTGACAAAAACATCCTGCTAAACATTCCAAGCCAGGTAAGTGTCACTTTTTCATTTCCATGGACAGGGAGGTGCAGATTTCATCAGTGAAGCCCCTTGATTCGCTACCGCAAAAATGAAAGATTCAGACACTCTGGGCCAGATATTCAGACTGCGCCTGGCAATGGCCCAAGTGGAGGCGCAGCACAACCGAGATGTGCCGGGGCCAGGACAGTGAGATATTCAAAGGTGATGTGCCATGGCGCATCACGTTTGAATATGGCACAGAATGTGCATGGTGCATATACAATGCGCCAGCACATTCCCCAGACAGGGAGGACTGGGAATGCTCCAGCGCAACTGTAGTTGTGCTAGGCACATTCCCAGAGATATTCAGACTTGGGCATGCAAATGAGGCCATAATGTATGCAAGGCCTTGCATGGGGACATTTGCATGTCATTATGACTTCATTGCAGGCGTTACTGGAGCAGCCCAGCCAAGAAATGCACCTGGTGCTCTGCACAGAATGGTATCTGCGGACAGAGGTTGTCCTGGGGCACCCCCACCCCATAACCATTATCATGGCAAAAGGAGGAAGAGGCAAACCGTGGTGATCTAGTGCCCCCGCCTGTACCCCGATCATGGGGAATGGTATAATATAACCTGCCCTGGTAGTCTATTGGTACCCCCTTCCCTCCCCATACCCCAGATCAGCTGAAATATGTCACAATAAATGCCCTGGTAGGCTAGTGGTACCCCCTCCCTATCCCGACCTTTTGATCACCGTCTGATGTAGCGATGAAATATCCCTGGTGGTCCAGTGTATCCCCCCTCTCCGCTCTGTACCCCATCCCTGTAAAATACATATATTAATATCCCTGGTGGTCCAGTGGTTTCCCCCTCACCACTCTGCACCCTGATCCCTGTACAATAAACAGTCTAATATTCCTGGTGGTTCAGTGGTAACCCCCATCCCCACCCACACAGGACCCCAGCCCACCAGCTCCGCAGGTCATCAGCGGGCGGCTACATCTGCCGCATACTGCCCGGTCACCTGCGAACCACAGCTTACAGTATGCGATGTAAGCCTATTGGTCCCACAGTGTGGGCTTGCAGGGGCATACTGTATGGGACAGTCCGAATATGTGATGACATTCACATATTCGGACTGTTCCGTCGGATTATCTGAAATTCCAGTTCTAATTTTAAATATGTGTCGGACTCCAAAAATGGAGCCGGAATCGGAATTTCTGATTCTGCATCAGACTCCTACAGTAACTAAAGAAAGAACTATACCCTTGCCCGCCACCCTCAGGTTTTCTCCTCCCGTTCCCTTACCGCACTGTCTGGAAGCTGATGGTGATGAGTTGGGGGCTCCAGCTTCAGATGGGTACTGCTGCTCTCCTCCTCCTCCTCCTCCTCCTCCTCCTCCAGGTAGGCCAGGCTCTGTCCAGTCACATGTTGCTGCTGTCCTCCTTTACTGTGTCCTCTCCCATCCAACTTGGCTCATGGCCACACTAGCTCTGCTGTGTCCACTAGTTTAACTGGCTGCTGCTCAGCCTCACCGAACTCAAAGTCCAGATTTGAAATTAACTACTGCACCCGCAAGTGCTGCTTGGTACACACCCGCACCCTTTGTGCTGCCCACCCGCTGCATGGCCAAGCTGCGTCATAGTCTAGTGGCCGATGGTCATCACAACAATGTCTGGTCTGAGTAGTATACTGCTGTGGCTCCGCTAATCTGCACTGCTCACTCACAGAAACTCAATGTGCCCTGTCTGCCCCACTGCACAATGCCCAGTCCAGGTAGTCCTGCCGCTTGGCGACCCGAGAGATCGGATTCTGATTCTGAGCATTTTCGGATTTCGGAATTTTGTTCTTGAATGCTGAAAATCCTAAATTCGAAAAATAAAAAGCACCCAAATTTGATTAAATTTGATTCCAAGAAGGGTCAGCGACCACTGATGCAGGCAGGGAATACAGGCAGGCTGGGTTGGCCTAGCGGTCCTCATCTGCCATCAAATACTATGTTACTATATGTTAGATTCCGATCACCCCTAGATTGCATCGTTTCATGTCCGGTGAACTGATGTAAGTAAACTAAAACAGACATTTTCACCCACAGTTCCAGACAGTCCATAGAAAGTAAACCCCTGAAGTCTGAGGGACTCAAATTTCTTTGTGAACTACCACAGCTCTATAAAGAAACAATGAGTTTGACTTAACAGGTAAACCTAAATGCATCAATCATTGTGATGTCATCATTTATAATAGGAAGGAGACTCAGTTCTGTAATCACTCATGTACCTGCTCCTACAGCAATGTCACAATACCTCCATATAGGACAAAAATAACTAGGGAATTCTCTCAATAAATTAATGTTCTAACTAGCAGTTTATTTTATTTACAGGCAAACAGCACAAAAGCTTTTATTTCACGTAGTACCATACACCCCCCAAATTAGGGTCTCTAACCATAATCAGAAATCTTACAATACCTTTGTTATGTGTATTATCCATTAATATTAGAGTGGCGTAATTTCCTATATACAGGGATGACCACAGCCATCCCACATGCACCAACCAGCTTCCTGTGCTCTCAGTATGCTCTGCCATTAGTCAGCAGCATTCCTTAGCATATTGGGGACTATGTGCAAATATGCACAATTTACGCACTATTCATGTGTAAACTGCCTGTGCGCCTATGCGGCCCTGGACAGGTGCAGAGTGCATGGATTCATACCCCCTCCCAGTGTGCAGGACCATGGAAGGCGGATGGGTGTGGAGCAGTGGAACCAGGCAGGCATCCAATCGAATGTCTGTCCTGTAGTAGTAGTAGTAGTAGTAGTAAAAAGTTTATTTCTGATATCAGAAACAGGATAAAACCCAATTTAGCATCAGCTAATTTACAAAGGGGTCCTACTGTGCAAAAACATCAGTTTCATTTTAAATACATACAAATACACATATTATACATACATAAGACACAATACATATATGACCAAAGAAAAAAGAAAAACAAATAATAATTACAACAATAAACCATATATACAAACATCTCAAGTACAGCAAATCTTTAAGGACATTGCTTCCTTTACAAGCCATGATTTTATTTCATTCCAAGATATTTTATTTATACTTGACCTCAAGTGACCTGATAATGAATTCCACAATTTTGGACCTTCATATACATAACAATGTTGGCCCTTCACTGTTCTCATAAGGGGTACCCTAAATTTTACTTCCTCTTCAGATCTCAAACCTACCTTAACATTCCATTCCTCCAGAAACTCCACTAGATATCCTGGAACTTTTTTACAGTAACAGCGATAAGTTAACCATTGCACATGCATATTTCGCCGTTCTGTCATGGATATCCAATTTAAGTTCCTGTAAAGGGTGCAATAATGTGTTTTCCGAGGTGCATCCAAAACAAAATGCGCATATCTGTTATAGATAACATCAAGCTTTTCTAAATTGCTCCTAACTGCCCCTCTATATATGACATCACCATAATCGATATGCGGAATTATCATTGAATTCACAATCTTTAATCTGACATCGAATGAAAGACAATTTCTATGCTTGTACAGTACCCCCAACTTTTTACACAATTTTTGTATCAAGTTATCAATATGAAAATCCCAACTACAATGAGAGTCCAACCATACTCCCAAGTATTTATAACGATCCACAGAGGCCAGGCTACACCCATCCAATGTCTTAATATCCAAATCCACAAATACTTTTTTATTTGAAAACAATATTACCTGTGACTTTTGTGAATTTAAAACCAAACCATGTTCTAAAAAAATATATTTGTAATGTACTGAAACATTTCTGTAATTTTTCCTGTATATGTCCCACAGATTTCCCTGCAAGATACAAAATTGTATCATCTGCATACAAATGGTGCCGGACATCGTTCATCAGATGTCCATCACCATTTGTATATATATTAAATAGGATGGGTCCTAGCACTGACCCCTGAGGAACACCAGAATTAATATTTAGATAACTGGATACAAAATTACTACCTAACCTAACCCTTTGTTGTCTGCCATCCAGGTAGCCATGGAACCAATCCAGGGCTCCCTGGCTGAGGCCTACAGATCTCAATTCTTCCATCAATATCTGATGTCCGAAAGTGTCAAAAGCCTTCGACAAATCAATATAAATTGCTCCAACCAGAAGGCCCCTATCCATGGCTACCTGGATGTCCGACACAACCTTGACAAGTGCAGTAGTAGTACTGTTTTGTGCCCTAAAGCCTGACTGATATTTATTGTATTTTTCATTTTTTTCATGATAACTATTTAATTGAGAAACCACAATTTTTTCAAACACTTTCAAAGTAACCGAAAGAAATGATATTGGTCTATAATTCCGCATATCGTTTTTCACACCTCCCTTAAACACTGGTATCATTTCTGCCTGTTTCTAGACTAGTGGGTAGGTACCAGTCTTCAATGAAAGATTAAAGATGTCAGTCAGAATTGGTGCTAGTACTGGGGCAGCAATTTTAAGCAAAAAAGATGGAATCCCATCTGGACCTTGGGCCTTATTTATATTTAATTGTAATAATTCCCGATAAACTTGGCTTGGAATAATATTTTGGAAGCAAAATAATAGACCATTTTCATCTCTCTTTTCTTGATTTCTCTCTTGCTTAATTATACCAGAAAGGGGACATGCATTAATCTGGGAAAACCCTATGTCAGCAAACATTTTATTCAATATAGCAGCTGCCCCATCTGAAAGTTTCAATGGGCCATTTTCTGCCATGAAATCATTTGGCAGTTCTGAGGTCTTATTTCCTTGTAAGTTTTTAACCATATTCCAAAAATCCCTAGGTTTTTTAAACTGGTCAGTTGCCATTCCAGTAAGATAAAAATCTGATTTTGCTTTCCTTATTTGTGCAATGTATAAATTACGTGCTGCTTGATATTTTTCCCAAAGCACTCTCTCATTTTTTTTCTTTGCCAGTCTCCATGCAGCATCCCTTTTCTTACGATAAACTCTTAACTTTGCAGTATACCAAAGGGAATTTTTTTGTTTGACTTTCCTACTTTGAATAGGTGCAAACATATCACATACAGATATAAATTCACAACAGAAATATGACCAGACACTATCTATGTCAGGAATCAAAGTTAGTCGATTCCAATTTCTTGATTCCAGTTCAACCATAAAAGTTGTATAATTCAAGTTTTTAAAACTACGATAAGATTTAACTTCCTAACACAAAAAGTTATCTGATGGTCACTAAATGAATCTGGAAGCACTCTGGCCACTGAATATTTAATAGGATCAGAAGTAAATATCAGATCCAGAATAGTGGAGGAATTGGGAGTTTTGACATTTAATCTTGTAGCCGTAGTAATTAACTGGGACAAACCCAATGTTGTTTTTAAATCCATTATTTTGCTGGTGGGTGGCACCCTCACCCAATCTGTATTCATGTCCCCCATAATCATGAGCTCATGGCTTTCCCTATAAGAAAGCAAAAAGTCCTGGAGAACAAGAAACTGTTGATCATCTTCCTTAGGGGGAAGATAACAACCCACCAGCAACAATGGTTTACAATGAGGGATTTTTATCTCCAGAACTACTTTTTCCATGCCTGGTGTACTAACACAATTTAAGTTTTTAATTTCCAAAACTGTAGTACCATAAACCAAGACACCCCCAACCCTTTTCCCACAATCGTGCCTCCATATTTGATAACCAGGTACCTGTATTACATCGTCCTGTATCTTTTTATTTAACCAAGATTCAGTTATTACTATAATATCTGGTTTATATTCCAAAATCCATTCCCTTACCATATCAAATTTTGGAACAAAACTCCTAGCATTCAACTGAACAAATGAGAGCTTATTACTTTGTAGAATATCAGCTGTGTACATATTCTCATTACCTGACCCCAAATTTAAACAAGTATCACCTGGCCCTGGATTTAGATGTCCTGGGTCCCGGAGTGGATCCTTTGCACCGTGGGTGTGGGGAAGTGTGGAAAGGTTCAGGACCAGGATTTCTGAAAGTACAGACACTTGCCCGGAAGGCTCCCCCACCCCACTCTGGCAGCCTGGCAAGCTGGGGAAGCAGTGTACAGAGTGATACTGTTGCTGCACACTCCGCCCGTAACGCTGAAGTGCGCTGAACACCCAGCAGGGTCCCCATGGTATGACATTTTCTGTCCTGGCCTGGCACTCAGCGCCTTAGTGAATCGATTGGAGTGCGGCCATGCCCCCGGCACAACCCCGGACCACTTGTGGCACGTAGCTGCTTGGGTGGCCAGGAGATCTAGTACGCAACTGGCTGGCACACCGATAGTGAATGCCACTGGGGGTCTGCCAGACCCATGCTGTGTGGCATTTGCATGCAGGGTGACCTATGCACCTCAGATATGTGATACGTAGGCAATCCGCACTTTTGTGCATAGAGCCCATTGAGTGCACAGGAAGCTGGCTGGTGTGTGCGGGATGGCCATGGCCATCCCTGTATATAGGAAGTTACAGTGTTCTAATATGTAATAGATATACCACTCTGAGGTGTGCGGTCGCGCTGATATATGCATGCCTTTGGTATGCTACGCACAAGGTCAAGAGGTCGAAAAGGCCAACTTGGCTTACATGCGTTTATATCAGAGCATGACCGCACACCTCAGAGTGGTTTATCTATCTTATAAAATGTCAAAATTGTTTTGGAGGGGGGTAAAAGTGCAGGTGTGCGGTCGTGCTCTGATATACCCACGGTCATGTGATGTGTTTTATCCAATCAGGTATGCTATTATTGATTGATTTTTCCTACCCATTTTATAATAACAGATAATACATATAAAGGTACACTGTAAAATGTCCAGTTCTAGTTATAACAATCAGGGAAGTGTTATAATATTATGCAAAATAGTGTCCTTTTCTGATGTTTTCCTTAAAAGTTTGGTACCTGGGATAAGCACACTAAGCAAAGGCTCCCCAGGTGTGACCTGGGGGAAGGGGTTACAAGAGGGAGAGAGACACCAATAACAATAACAAATATAGTGTCAGCAACAGCTGTTGCATGCTCAGGAATAGTCAAGCAACAGAGTATGTACAGGCACAAAAATGCAAATTAAGATAATAAATTTCAGTAAGATAAACAGTTAAAAAAACTGTTCTGAATGCACAAGCACTATTGGGTGAAACAGCAATAAACATACCAAACTAGTGACAACAGACTGATGGGCAGACTGGACAGAGTACTGAGTCTTTATCTGCCGTCGTCAGACTCTTCAATCAAGAACTACGGATCCCTGGTTTACTCCTCAGCTTCTGAGATGGTAATTTCCAAATTAAAAACTTCCTTCAATGGCTTTTGTTGCTTTGCCACTGGCCTGCCAAGACTGACGCACCATTACACACTGCATAAAACTATGGGTTGTCTTTCCTTAGATGACAGATTTTAATTTCTCCAAAAAATTGCTTTGAACGATTCACCCACTAGTGTGCTGGACCTCTTTCTGAGATCATTTCATGACAAGGGTACCAGGTCTCAAAAGAAGTAGGATAGCTCTGGGTCATGGTTCATTTGTTCCTCGATCCATACATTTCTATAACTCACTCCCACTTGATGTCTTTAGCTGTACCAAACTAAATGCATGACCATGCTATTTGTGCTTGCTGGTTCCATGTCATAACGGCAAAAACTTTATGGCGACTCGCAAAAGAACAAGTACATTTCAACGAATGTCAAAACGGCACAGAACCCACCTCAGCAACCACCAATAGGGTGACGGAAACACATTTCAAAACAGGACCTTAATAGTAATGTGTAGGACTGCAAAATTTTTGTTGTCAAACTGCTGTAGTGTTCTTTGTAGGACCTCTGCTGCTCATGTTGTACGGGTAGGAAGAAAACTGGACTGCAGATAAAATGAAACTCTCCACTTTCTTCTGCTTCCCTATCAAAGTCTGCTCTGTTTTACCCAGTCATCAGATCACTGCTAATGAATGAAAAAAAAAATAAACTCTCTTCCCTTCCCAACACAAACACAGACTTAGCCTCAGACTATTATTGTTGCAAATAACTTGTTCTAGAAATGAAAATTCAGGGATGCGAGTGGATGGGAAGACAGAGGGGTCAGGATGGCTATATGAATGAAAAAATTGGTCTCTTAAAAATGTTTATTTTAAGGTAAAGCTATGATCAGACTGGACATGGAGTTCAGATTAGGGTACTCTGAAATCCAAAAACCAATCGACGGATCAGAATTTATGATATCTGATCACCCCTAAAATGTACTATAAATTCCATAATTTTTGTCATTTTGACCATGACAATTTCATGATTTTCTCCACAAGTTTCCATGACAAACTGACAGCCCTAATAATGATACAGGAGAAAGAGGAAGATGGTTAGCTGCAATTTGGAATCATTTGGCTAATTAAGACCTTATGCTCACATTCCTTGGCATGCTGTAACACTCTAGAGAGGCCCCAATTCTAAGTATAGCATCTTACGAACCTCCAAGATTCATGAACTATAAGGTTTGTAGTCCTTCTGGCCACTATGTTATTCCATCAAAGTTTCAACCAACACCAACAACCACAGCTCAGACTCAGTTTGCAATGCTGGTTCCAAGACTACTGATTGTTGTCATTCTGATGGTGGTGGGGATTTCCCCCCATTCCCCCCCACTGCCTTTACCCACATAGCATCTCCCCCTGTGACAACCCTCCATTTCCTGAAGTGCAACGGGATCTTTAACATCCACCTGGGAAACCACAAGAACAGGCAGACATGACCTCGGTTTCGTTTCTTATATGGGGCTCTATGATGCCGGTTCAACAACTATTTAATCGACCGGCATCACAATGATGGATTTATGTCTACATAAATTCATAAGGAAACCCAGTCTGTCTATCAGAGGGCTTTGTCCCCCTGAACCCTCTGTACTAAATATAATCAACTCCGAGTCAGAGTTGATTCAGGGTGCAGGACCGGGAGACAGAGTGCCGGGGTCTCGAGCGCACCATTATAGTGAACTGTCGATGTTATCGGCATCAACGTTGTTTGCTGTAATGGTGTCTCTGTCAGGGGGGCATACCCTTGTATGGGGATGGCACTTCACGACACACAGCATCTCCCTAATATCATGCTGGGGTATCTGTTTTCTTTTAACCAAAGGAGTGTTTCCCCTGCAGAGCTGCCAACACTACTTCCTGCAGCACCCCTGGTGTAGGTTTCCCATCTAACTACAGACCAGGTCTGACTACTTAGCTTCTGAGATCTAATTGGAGCAGGCTCCAAGGTGGTCAGTAAGCAATAAGCCATGACAAGATATGCATTAACAAATTGTAATTACAGGCCTTCATTTTGTTTCCATACAGAAAGATGGTTATAATGGCAAACACAGGCCGACTTTCTCCAAGGGAAAGTGCAAGCCACTGTTCCCTCGCGCTGACCAGCATACAAACTTCTCTCACAGACTTACCCATCTGTGTGAGCTTTCTCCTCAGGCTGTCACTCTGTGTAACTTTAAGGGTGAAAATGGACGACAAAATTAAATGTTGCCTGTTAGTGTTTCTATGAAAAAAAAGTTAACCACTTGCTGAAACGTTATTCTCCACAGTGCTCCATTACCACTGTAACCACATTACCTATTACCGATAAGCAGAAGACAAAAAGAAAAAAAAATGAAGGCCAGCAAATTATATAAACAAAAGCTGGGTAGGTGGTTAAAACTCGGATTTTACACACACCCTCAGTGTGGGATGCCTTTATAAACCCCTCGTGCTTCACTCTCGGGGTTTATGTAGCATTCCACACCTTGGGTGTGTGTAAAATCCTCGTCATAACCACCTACCCAGCCATCATTCTATTTGTAATGCCTGTCCCAGGGGAGTGAGGCATAGTGCCGAAGGCAGTGTATCCTTTCACGCCTGTCAAGTGCATTAAAATTCTTTAATCCACACCCTGGCGTGGCGTATTGCGCTTATAAAATGGCACGCTGCTGCTTTTATCATATGTAAATTACTAGGAATTTAATGCAGTCAGGTGATGTCTCTCAGGCAATGAACATTCTGGATTTTTTCTGGCCATTTTACAAATCTTATATTACCATTGAAAGGATGATTCTAACAGTACTCATACCCCTGTGATCATACAGTATATAACAAAACAAAAATACACTACAGAATGTATTTAAGGAACTTTACAATTCATTACCAATTCATTAGCAACCCAATAGGACATACCGTTTCACACTTGGTGCTTAGAATGTTCAGTTTCATTGTAAATGAATTGCTAATGCAGTATCTGAAACAAGTCACATTTAATTCAAATACACTTCTTTAAAATACATTGCCTTCACACTCCAACTGTTTCTGGCATGCCAGCCTGATACCACACTGTGCGAAGCATGCTGTGCCAAAGACCTGAGTTGGCGCCTCAAGCTTAGGACATCAACGCAGACTGGCAGGACAGCTTAGCATCCCAGAAGAGGCCTCCTCTATAGCAGCAGGCTATGGGTCCCACTGTGATACTGCTACCTGAGGATGGACTGGACGATGTACTGGCAGTGTGCAGGGACTGTGATGCTGCTACCTGAGGATGGAGGGGATGATATACTGGCAGTGTGCATGGACTGTGATACTGCTACCTGAGGATGGACTGGACGATGTACTGGCAGTGTGCATGGACTGTGATGTTGCTACCTGAGGATGGAGGGGACGATGTACTTGCAGTGTGCAGGGACTGTGATACTGCTACCTGAGGATGGAGGGGATGATATACTGGCAGTGTGCATGGACTGTGATACTGCTACCTGAGGATGGAGGGGACAATGTACTGGCAGTGCGCAGGGACACCAGTACTAAGTGTCACTGCATCTTCTAAGGTAGACCTTGGTGCCGAAAACAAATAGATGGAAAAGAGACATACCCCCACCCTGGCTGGGAGGATGACACTTTAACCTGCCCCCATGTCAGTCTCTGTCACTTCCCTTGCTCCACTGGGAGGCTAACTTGAAGGCCTCATCCACTCAGTTCCATGCAGCCGAAAATGGGGGGCTGCATCAGTTATGGAACAGGCAGACAGGACTCTGCCCTCCCCCTGTGGGGGGGGGGCAGTATAATATAAGGGGAAATGCACAATGGACTGAATGTCAGCTCTGACTCCAGGTGTATGCATGAGGGAGCCATGCATCACAACAGCACTGGTGTTGGCTGCAGAAGGTCCTAACCAAGTGAGGATCATAAGAACAAAAACAGAACTGGAAAACAACAACATTGTTGGCACTGTAATATTAAGACATAGCAAATAAATCAATTTTGCAAGCAACAATGCTTTCTGGATCATAGTCCCCAGGGCCACTATGTAGAAGAAATTAATGCTGACCCCATCAGTAGCATCATCTGAAATAGCCTGCATCGTGTTTCTCAAAATATTTAGCTAACCGTAATAACCAATTTCTGTTCTGTAAACATCCTTGTTATTCTGACTACTCCCATGATTTAAGATCAATGGGAACTATCAAAAACAGATGGCACGACAGAACTGCCAGCTGCACATGGGGGGAGGGGTTTGCACAGCTTGTACTCCCTACTGGTGCACCTTTTTGAACACCCCCCTCCTGCTCCTCACCCCAGAGCAGAAAGGAGGCCATGTTCCAATTATCTGCTTTTTGGAAAGCCAACATGAGGTCAGGTCATGAATCAACAAAGCCCAATAAAAAACCAAAACAACAGGCCAACTGTAAAGGGGTGAAGAGTGTTGACAGTGTGTGTGTGTGGGGGCAGGGGTGCTTGGGCCTTGGTTATAACATCTTCCTCATCTGCTGCCACTGACAAACCCCTGTGAGATGTAACATGTCAGCTGGCCTATCCTAAGTACACACAAATTGAAATAAATATGTAAATTCTTCTGTGCTGATTAAATTCTAAACCCTCCTCATTAGTCCTTTTTTATTACATTTGCTCTTAATTTTAACATTTCCCCTCATATTCCTGAAATCTTATTGCGGAGTCACATAGATTTTCCATGACCCCGAAGGCATGGCTGCTCTGCTTAGCAGCTCTCTCCTCACACGACCTGCGGTGTCAGATTACAGTGGTTATGCTGCACACAAGTGTTTCTGCACACCAGTTGCCTTTTCTGCAACACTCCTGTTTGGGCAACGTAGCGATACAGCATTTTATTTTATTTATTTATTTAAGGGAATCAGATACACCTTTGAGCCAGGGGCTCTTTTACAAAGGTTGCACGTCAGGTTACTTGAAACATTAGGACAGGCAGTGTTGTGCAAAAGAGAAATAAACATAGCAGCTGGAGGGCTTTGTCAATTACCAAAACATCACAATTGTGCAAATCACTTCTATAACAATTTAAACAATATAGATTTATATAGGTAGCCGTCCGACAGAGGGAGGCAAGGCCAGAGGCTGGTGTAAACAGGGCAAAAGAGAGGGAGTGGGGGTGGTGGCTCAGGGTCAGCGAGGAGGTGTGTGGAGGGAGTAGAGGAGGAGGGAAGGAGTAGGGAGGGAAGGGTGGGGTATGGGGGTGGGGGCATCATCTTAACTAAGCAGGGTCCTACTGGGACTGCCAGTTTCTGGCCAACGGTGAAGCTCTAAGATAGGCAGCAGGCCACTTAAAGCAACTGTATCTGTCCATTTCATTTTGTTTTCATTTCATTTCATTTATTTTATGCTGAAAGGTCTGTGGGTTAAAAACCCATTTTCACAGATGTCCAGTTTTAGTGAGGATAAAATGACATCAAACAGTTTCTTAGTAATATTGTATTTCTGACAAAAACTTCAATCCCATTTTCTTTCATTACATTTCATTCCTGAACTGAAATATGGGATTCTGGACTTTTAAAATGTATCTGCTCTCTTGTTACACCAACTAAGAATAAATAAAACATCTTGGTACAGTACTGTGTTGATGTGCTAGCACGTTTCTTTTCAAAAGAGCTTTATTGTTCAACCTGCCAAGAGTTTTTTTTACAATCAATTACACAAAAATTACAAAGTACAAAATCACACATTAAAAAGGCTAAATAAAAATATCTCTATACAAAAAACATACATCTCATTTTAAACTTTAGAGCACTTTATCATATAAGGTAGTACAGTATTTCTCTGAATGTCAGTTAATTTGTTTCTTTCCTTCTCCATTATAAATGTGTCTTCAGGGAGGAGACAGAAAATACGATACACCCACAACGTCTCTACTCTTGAATTTCTGTATTGATGTATTTGTACATTGTACATACATAACCCTGTCATCATTCAACATTTTAGACCATTACAAAACAGGAAATACAGTACATAGGAGCATTCAAAATTGTCATCTATGTTTACCTTTAGAATGCTAATAAAAGGGAATAATTTATAAGATGTTTGTATGACCTTAAATCATACGAATTACTTGTTCATTTTACTAATACGTTTCCAGTAAACTACTTTATAACTAAATGAATTTGTTACATGCAAACTGCTAATACAGCCACAGTACGAATCCAGGATATACAGTCATACTGGGCTGGCAGTATAGTCTAGAGGTCAGAGTAATGAGCTGTGAATGAGCATAGTACATCCAGCAGAACTGGGTTTGATTCCTACAACCCTTTGAGCAAGTCACTTAACCGCCCGAGTGCTCTCAAGTCGCCCCTCAAAAACAGCACTTCTGCCTAGTGGGCCTTACCTGGTTATCAAAGAATTCAACAGGATTTTTAAAAATCAGTAGTGGCAACCATCTTCAATGACTTGAATCATTATTTATAAAATCAGTAATAAAAGCTGTTTTTAAATATCAATGTAACCCCTAGATGGCACTATCCCAGGGGCTACTACCCCTGCCTGATTTGCCACTAACAGGTTGAGGGGCCTGGATCCAATGGCGGGTGCCTCCACCCAGAGGTCAGGGTTTGCAATAGTTAAACTTACTTGGTCACAGCCCTCTGGGACACTGCAACCCCCCTTTCTTCCCACTAGCGGCCCACACAATATATCAGAATTACCTTCACAGTATACACTTACCCCCAGGACTGGTTCCGGCACTGAGACCTCCTGTGAAATAAGATACAGTGCAACAATCACAGTACAGTACTTTAACATAGACAAATACCTCAGGCAGTATAACTTTGCTGAAACAAGCAGCTCTGATTTATTTAGGGGCATATAACAAGGACAGGGGGAAATCAGGTTAATTAGCTTATCACTTTATTCATCTATCTATGGCTCTGTGCACAGGCCTATCCCTACCAGTTACTGTCCCTGGGTACCCAAGCCCTAGTGGCTAGTCCAAACCGTGGCAGCTGGTAGGGCCCTTTCCACAGAGAAAGAAAATTAGTTAAACAGTCAGCAGTACAGTGATTCCATTTGGATTTCATGTGGCAATTCAACAGGGAGCGACTCTGAATTAGTACTCACGACCTCCAAACAAGATAGGGTCCTTCAACGTCAGCAGGGCTACTCTTGAGCTCCACGAGACTCCTCACACATTTATATGCTAAACAGTCACAGGCAAAAGTCCTTTAATGGCAGCAGGATTCACTTGAGCTACACAAGCCTCCTCACACATTTATATGGTAAAAAAGAAAGTACTATACCAGGCAGGCTGCTTCTCTATCCCGATCACAATTACTGCACAATACCCGGGAGAACACACAGCAGATTCAGTTCCTGACAGATCGAGTGCAATTCAGCAATTTCTCCAGTCTTCTACAGGGTGAGCCTGGTTTCTACTCTTCAGATATCCTTTGATTCTCTTCACAGGACGGATTCAGTCCTAACAAGCAGTTACACAAGCTGCAGACCGAACTCTGGACCTTACACATGTTTTTGACTAAAACTGTGCACTGAAGGAGCACAGGGTTCCTTTCCCTTCACTGCCAGAGCTAAACTGAAACTCCAACAGACAAAACCGGCACTTCTTTGAGTTCCTCCCAGTTCTTGGCTGGATTGGCTATCCTCACAATAGACTGCTGCTGTTGGTCCAAAAGGCGCCAAGTCTAAACTACATCTCCCAGAGTCACTGCCCATACAATCCTCTTGTGGCTGGCTCAGATTACGAGTCCAAGTTCTGATTCGTCCAAGTTAACCCACACTGATTGGTCCTGTTCAGCAGTTCAAAACTAGAATGGGGAACTAGGCAAACACAGTTCTGACTGCAAAGAAAGCAGGTTAGACACACTGTATTTTCATTATTACTCTAAATTATTTCGGGCAAACAGTTACATCTTTCAGATAGGTTCCCTTTGTACTCCTAGTGACTGCAAAAATGGAGTGAATTGGCAGCAGTTCGAGTGGTACTCAAACAGAGAAACACACAGTCCCCCCATATAAACTAATTATGTCTGCAAGCAGACAGCTCTTAAAGAGACAGTACCAGAGGCTCTAAAAACACTCACTGATAAATGGCTTAAACGCCAAACACCATTCAGGCTTGGAGCATTCAAGCAAGCTCCTGGAAGTCTTTTGGGAACCCCCATTTGCAGGGGGGTTACACCCTTCCTGGCCTGGGAAAGCTTGACGTCTGCATCAAGCAAGTACCCCCATAAGTTTTAACTGCAACCATATACATTTGCATTAGGCTCACACATGTAATCGTCAGTCAGTATATCATTTTACCAAGAACACATTTCTGAAACATTGCAGTACGTCACTCTTTACATAGTATTACACACACATTGTACCATAACTCAAGTTATTACCTCTTGTACATGAAACCTGAAGAGAGGGGGGCCCTTCCCTATCGGTTACCTTGGGGCTGGACGGGGCAAGGGCACCATACTTAGAGGGCAACACAAGTAACTTGGAGTTAGCACTGACGCTCAGTTTGGGCAATGAGCTGGGGGACACATTCACTCCTTTATGGACAACATTGAGAGGCACGTCCACAGGCCTCCCAAGAAAATCATAACTGAGGTGCACCACAGGCTTTACAGCTCGACCAGTCTTTCTAGGGGGAACTGTTACAGTCTCTGCACTCTGAGCCTCATTTTCAGCATTGTCCTCACTTGTCAGGAGTCTCCATGGGGTAGAGAGGCTAGAACTTGGGCACTTTCAGCCCAGGAGTTACAGTTTCTGAGTCCACAACATTTGGCTCGCATGGAGAGCTTCGGACACTGGCAGTGGACTGTCAAGGCACTCAAAATACTCTTCTTGTTCTGGTGTATCACCAGTCTGACCCAATTCATCATTTTCCTCCCCTGAAAGCTCAAACAGTTCAACCATGCACAATGATTCCATTTCCTCTGATGTGATGCTTTGCACTTCACTTTCTGGGAGCATTGGCTCCAGGGACGAAGCTGGGGGCTTAGACAGTCCAGAAGGCCCAGCTTCGTCTCCAGTATTGACTAGGGGATTTCCCCGAAACAATTGACTCAGTTCGTAAGAAGGATAGTATTCAAAGTCACTCTCACTTTCTTCTGATATGGACTGACAGTCATGCTCAACTGGGACTTGTGCAGGGGAACACTTTAACTCTGCTTCTGTAGGTGCAGACTTCCTTGATCTTTTCTTAGCAGCAGCTCTAGTCACTGGTCCAGAGGGGGCATCTTCTAGGGGCTCAGACTCAATCAAGATTTGTCCAATGGGCAGTAAATGATTTCTATGCATTGTTTTTACATCTTTTGAATTATTCTCAGGCCTTACTTTGTACACTGGCAGATCATCTAGTTTGCCTACTACAATGTGAGGGAGATGGTGCCATCTGTCAGCAATCTTGTGTTTGCCATGCAGTCCCAGATTTCTTAGCAATACCTGATCTCCTCCTGGAGTTCCTGTGCTTTCACCTTTTATCATACCTTTCTTTGTTGGCCAGATTTCTTTTGGCAGCCATGGTTTGAGCCAGTTGTATGCATGGAGTTAGCTGGGCCTTTAACTTTTGCACATACTGTAAATAGTTGTCAGCTTGAACCCCATCAGGAGAGACCCCAAAACACACATCTACCCGGTAGTGAGCTTCTCTTCCAAACATCAGGCGGTAGGGGAGAACCAGTGGCATCACTTTTGGTGCAGTTATAAGCATGTACCAGGGTGCTAATTTGTTGGCTCCATCTAGGCTTGTCCTTTGGGTGCAGGGTGCCTAGCATATCTAGCAAAGTGCGGTTGAAACGCTCAGGCTGTGGGTCCCCTGGGGTGGTAAGGAGTGGTTCTGGACTTCGCACTCCCCACAGAGAAAGCATCTCTTTGATCAGAGCGACTCTCAAAGTCTCTCCCTTGATCAGAATGGATTCTTTGTGGAGCTCCATAGTGAACAAAAGTTTTCTACAAGTACTTTGGCCACAGTGGATGCTTTCTGGTCTTTGGTGGGGAAAGCTTGGGCATATCTCGTGAAATGGTCAGTGACCACCAGCACATTACTGATATTTCTTTGATCTGACTCCAAACTCAGAAAATCAATACAGACCAGCTCCATGGGTGCACTGGTGGTGATGTTAACAAGGGGGGCAGCCCTCTGGGGCAAAGCTTTCCTCTGTAAGCAGCGACTACAAGTTTGAATGTGTTGCTCCACATCAGCCCCCATCTTAGGCCAATAGAATCTGGATCTCACCAAGTCAAGTGTTCTGTCTACACCAAGGTGTCCCATGTGGTTGTGCAAGGACATCAGTACTGAGTCTTGAAAGGCAGTGGGCAGCACTAGTTGTTGTTTGTCTACTTGTCCCCCTCTGTCTACTGTTTCTCTGTATAACAGTTTATTGATCAGTTTCAACTTAGGACCTTCTTTGTATAACAGTGCAGTTCTCAAATCAGTGGAACGTAATTTGGACACATCTTTTCCTGCATAGAGGGCTTCTAAAGCTGCTTTGATCATGGGATCGCGGGATTGAGCCCGCTGAATACTGTCATTGTCCAGCTGAGCAGTGCACCAATGTCTATTGCAGAAAAGTGGCAATAAGCAGCAGGTATGCAATTCTCAGAGGGTCCCAAGCAATCCACCATGCAGTCCACTGCATCCGTGGACATTTGTTCCTCCCTGTCACTTCTCGGCAGAGTGCCCGAATGTCAGGTTCTGCCAATCGACCCAATCATTCTGGGGAACAGGCCTCGGGAGAGAGCATCAGCATCTATGTGGTTCAGATCTGCTCGGTATTTGAGAGCATAGTCATGTAGATAATGCAGAAAGCCACCTATGGCCAGTGGCATCCAACTTAGCTGAGGTCTGCACATAGGTCAAAGGATTATTGTCAGTTTTTACTAGTATTTTAGCCCCATACAAGTACTCATGGAATTGGTCAACAATAGCCCACTTCAAAGCTAGGAACTCTAACTTATGTACAGGATAGTTCTTTTCGGATGGGGTCAGGCTTCTACTGGCAAAGGCCACTGGTCTCAGGCCATTCTCGTGCTCTTGGTACAACACAGCCCCAACCCTTGCAAGCTAGCATCAGTGTGCAGGACGTAAGGTTTTCTTGGATCGGCATAGGCCAGCACTGGAGCATGGGTAGTTGATATATGATCTCATGAAAACAGTCTCACAATCAGGGTCCAGCGAGCCCAAATACTTCACTCGGACGAAATACACTCTTTGGTCTTGAGGGACGCTGACTTTTGTATTTTTTGTGGGTTGGGGGATACCCTTGAGTAAGGTTAAGTAAAGGGCTGATCACTCTTGAATAGTCCTTGATGAAACGCCGATAATAACCACAGAATCCCAGGAATCTTTGCAGTTCAGTTAGATTTTTGGGCTGTGGCCAGGTGGTCAAGGCCTCAACTTTACTTGGGTCGGTCTCTATTCCCTCGGTGGATACTATGTGTCCCACACACTTTACTGATGTTTGAATGAATTGACACTTATCAATGGACAGTTTAAGGCCAAAGTCCTCCAGTCGGCCCAATACCTTAAATAATCTGCTCTCATGTTCCTCCAGTGAGCTGCCAAACACAATAACATCATCTAGGTATACCAGGCACTCTAGTAAGTTCATGTCCCCACTGCACGCTCCATCAATCGTTGAAAAGTGGCTGGGGCACCTGAAATCCTTGAGGCATCCTCATGAATTCATAGAAGCCAAGCGACAGATAAAGGCTGTCTTCTCACGGCCCTCTGGGGCCATCGGGATCTGGTAGTACCCACTGCGGAGATCCAGCACAGAGAACCACTTGCTCCCGCTTAGGCAGTCCAAAGCATCCTGAATGCGGGGCATTGTGTACTGATCAGGATAGTCCACGGTTTAAGGTGCGATAATCACACACATCCTTACTGTCCCATTCTTTTTCCTCACTACCACAATGGGAAGCATAAGGGCTTCTGGATTCTTGTATTACACCAGCAGCTAACATCTCTTGCAGATGCCGTCTCACATCATCTATGTCAGCAGGTGCCAGGCGTCGAGACCTCTCCGCGAAATGGTCTTTCGTCATGCAGCGGATATTGCTCAGCTCCTGCACGCATCCTACATCCCATTCCTTTAAAGAAAACACCTGGTCTCTCTGGGCAAGCTTCTCACTGATCCTCACTTTCCATTCAGCTGGCAGCGGGAGTCGCAAAATCAAACAAGTCAGGCGTTACTCTGTCATTCTTCCTTGAACTCTTGCTGCTGGGTAGCACTGCAGTGTCTGCACAATGCACATTAGCCAGGATGCAACCTCTATTTACTCGAATGTCTCTTTCAGACACATTATGAACTTGGACCATTACCCTTCTGGCATAAGCATGGCTCTAGCAGGCAAAATACTAGGCTTGACCAGCAGTCCTCTGGCAATTTTCCATCGCCTGGTGCATCCAACATTAACATTTTATTCTTAACATCCTTTCTGATACGGACCTCTCCTGTAAGGTACACTGGGCATTTGGTGCCAGGATCAGAGACTCAGGATCCTTCTTCCATACAATTCGACCGGTTCCTCTGGTTCTATTTTTTCAGTATCTCTCTGTGCCTCATAGGCCTTCTTAATTAAAGCTGGAACTCTTAAAGCTCTACTAGTCTTCGACCCTGTTTTCATAACACAATTGTGCCAGCCTTCCAACATATGAGCATTTGTTCCAATCAACAAAGGGACACCATCATACAGTCCAGTGGGGGACACATAAGGCTAGGGTCTCTACTTGTTCAGCCACTCCAGCCACGGAGGTGGGAAAGACAGCCAAATTGGATATACCCAGAATAGGGGTAGCCTTCTCACTTAACCCCATACATGCAGTCCTTCTAATGGTTGTAAGGGTACGCCTGACAAATGCTTTGATACCAATCCTGGAACATAATTGTCACTTGGGACCTACTGTCTAATACAGCTCTTGTAGACACTCCATTCACCTTTACAGTGGTCTCCATGGAGGGACCCACTATTCTGGACCAGTCTGGAGAGGCGGTAGTGGGGGCCTGGGCAACTGACCTTGCCAAAAGGGCGTGAATTAGCATTTTTGGTGCCCTCACTGGGATCATTTCGTGCACCTCTTAACCACTGATTTGTTCTCCGAGCTCCTTGTAGCCTATATGCAACTTTGTCAGTGTCTTTTGGGACCGGCATTCTCTTTTCATGTGCCCATCCTTCCCACAATTATAGCAAAACATATTTTCTGGAGTTTGAGCTGGCGAGGTGCCACACTGGGAGCCAGGGCGGGGTATTACTAACTGGAAACCTTGTGCCATCTCTGTCTGCGGCGTGATAAGCATTTGGAGACATCTCGTCAGTTTCTCCACTTCCATGGTCAAGGAACTGAGTTTGGAGCTGTTATCAGGAGGAGATACATGGGTGGGTACCCCCAACCCCTTAGCAGATGCAGTCGGATATAGGTCGGGGCCGTACTTGCAGGCGTGGCCTTCATAAAGGGACTGTTTTTGAATTCCCGGATCTCTCTCAACAGTTCGCCCCATTGTGGCATATCTTTTTCCTTGTCAGAGCACTCATTGACTGCCAACCTCTGCCCTGAACTTCACTTGATGGGCCACCCTCAGTCACTCGGGTCGTGAGCCGCAGCTATTTGTGCAGGTCCTCCCGAGGTCGCTTTTTCTCAACTCCTCGAATTTCTCTCATTAACTCATCATAGGAGGGTGGGGATTCCAGTCGATTTTCCTAAGGAACTGAAGCAACAGCAATTCTGAGAAGGGGCAGACTTAAGGATCCTGTCCAGCCTGGTTCGGTCCAGTTCAATCGCTGGCAAACTACCCTTTCTGAAGCATTCTTGCAACAATTTTTCCAGCCGAGATACATACACGACAACAACTCCCTTGGTACTGTTGTGCATCTCTTACTCCACCATAGGTCCTCATCAGAATCTGGGCTCCCATACACATTCTCCAGGGCCTCAAGATAGGCCTGTGCAGTCACTTCAGGGTTACTGGCCCGTTTAGCACGGATGGTAGCCAGGGCAGGACCTCTGAGGCTCTCACTAACCCTCTTTCACTTTTTGGCTTCCGAGCATTGCCATTCAAGCACTTGGGGCAACATAGTTCTATGCAGGTCTCCCAGTCATCCTCCCCTTGGGGGGTGGGGAGGGTGCCAGAGAAGATCCTCAACCTTCGGTAAGAGTCGTGACTAATGGTAGGTGCAGAAATAGGAGTCTGCATTGGTTCAGCCACCATTACGGGTACTGGAGCAGGAGAGGGTGTTGGGGGAGGAACACCCCCAGGTGGCAAGAATAGTTTCTTCAAGTCCTCCACAGTTTTCCCTTCCCCCAGCAACCATTTAGCAAATTTCTCCTCAAAAGTTTCAGACAGTGGTGGGGGCTCATTCCCCCCCGGGTCTTTACTGTCCTTAGTTATCACTCTCCAGGCAGTGAGGGCTCCCTCTGGGGTAATGGTCTGTGGCACTTTGGAGCTATCTATGGGATCCTTAAACTCTACTAGGGCAGGAAAGTGTGGGTGAGCAGATTAGCATGCCACCCACCACCACAGGGTTTTGTAAACCTTCCACCTTGAAAGTACTCCCTGTACAGTGTCCGTGATGATACCCAGGGGAATGTCCAGGATAAGCATAGCATTTTGGGGGTCAATCTCCTCCCCAGTACACCACTCCACCAGCCGGTGCACAGCCACTTCTGTCGGGGTACCCATTTTTTCTTAACAGTGGTTCGTAAATATGGCCACTAGAGGACACACAATCCCAGCGGTGAGCCTCCAAGATGTAACCCCTAGATGGCGCTATCCCAGGGGCTACTACCCTGCCTGATTTGCCACTAACAGGTTGAGGGGCCTGGATCCAATGGCGGTGCTCCACCCAGAGGTCAGGGTTTGCAATAGTTAAATACTTGGTCACAGCCCTCTGGGACACTGCAACCCCTTTCTTCCACTAGTGGCCCACACAATATATCAGAATTACCTTCACAGTATACACTTCGCCCAGGACTGGTTCCGCACTGAGACCTCCTGTGAAATAAGATACAGTGCAACAATCACAGTACAGTACTTTAACATAGACAAATACCTCAGGCAGTATAACTTTGCTGAAACAAGCAGCTCTGATTTATTTAGGGGATATAACAAGGACAGGGGAAATCAGGTTAATTAGCTTATCACTTTATTCATCTACCTATGGCTCTGTGCACAGGCCTATCCCTACCAGTTACTGTCCCTGGGTACCCAAGCCCTAGTGGCTAGTCCAAACCGTGGCAGCTGGTAGGGGCCCTTTCACACAGAGAAAAGAAAAATTAGTTAAACAGTCAGCAGTACAGTGATTCCATTTGGATTTCATGTGGCAATTCAACAGGGAGCGACCCTGAATTAGTACTCACGACCTCCAAACAAGATAGGGTCCTTCAACGTCAGCAGGGCTACTCTTGAGCTCCACGAGACTCCTCACACATTTATATGCTAAACAGTCACAGGCAAAAGTCCTTTAATGGCAGCAGGATTCACTTGAGCTACACAAGCCTCCTCACACATTTATATGGTAAAAAAAAGTACTATACCAGGCAGGCTGCTTCTCTATCCCGATCGTAATTACTGCACAATACCGGAGAACACAAGCAGATTCAGTTCCTGACAGATCGAGTGCATTCAGCAATTTCTCCAGTCTTCTACAGGTGAGCCTGGTTTCTACTCTTCAGATATCCTTTGACTCTTCAGAGGACGGATTCAGTCCTAACAAGCAGTTACACAAGCTGCAGACTGGAACTCTGGACCTTACACATGTTTTTGACTAAAACTGTGCACTGAAGGAGCACAGGGTTCCTTTCCTTCACTGCCAGAGCTAAACTGAAACTCCAACAGACAAAACCGGGCACTTCCTTTGAGTTCCTCCCAGTTCTTGGCTGGATTGGCTGTCACTCACAATAGACTGCTGCTGTTGGTCCAAAAAGGTGCCGAAGCCTAAACTACATCTCCCAGAGTCACTGCCCATACAATCCTCTTGTGGCTGGCTCAGATTACGAGTCCAAGTTCTGATTCGTCCAAGTTAGCCCACACTGATTGGTCCTGTTCAGCAGTTCAAAACTAGAATGGGAACTAGGCAAACACAGTTCTGACTGCAAAGAAAGCAGGTTAGACAAACTGTATTTTCATTATTACTCTAAATTATTTCTGGCAAACAGTTACATCTTTCAGATAGGTTCCCTTTGTACTCCTAGTGACTGCAAAAATGGAGTGAATTGGCAGCAGTTCGAGTGGTACTCAAACAGAGAAATACACAGTCCCCCCATATAAACTAATTATGTCTGCAAGCAGACAGCTCTTAAAGAGACAGTACCAGAGGCTCTAAAAACACTCACTGATAAATGGCTTAAACGCCAAACACCATTCAGGCTTGGAGCATTCAAGCAAGCTCCTGGAAGTCTTTTGGGAACCCCCATTTGCAGGGGGGTTACATCAATATATTATTATTTGGTAAGAAAAATTGAGGGGACACCCTCTTTTACAACTGCAGCTAAAAATATAGCAGTAAAAAGGCACATGGTTATACAACACAAGATGCAGTAAAATGCAACAGTCACGTACAGGGTATGAAAAATGTCATCTATAAGGGTCACAGTGCTTGTAAGTAATCCTGATATCATACAGTAGATTTAAAATGAGATACTGACATCAAGAATTCAATTTTGCAACATTTTGGATTTTATTTATTTAAAATTTTAGTAATCGGGAGAGGCACACTGAGCCGAAGCTCGTTTCTAGGTGGGACCCGGGGAAAAGGGAAGAAGGGTACTGGAGATATAAAGACAGATTATAATTAAGTTAAAACATTCTAAGGTGCATGGAATACAATTATGTGAGCAGCAGGGATTGGAAAAATGAATGAGTATTACACAAGAAAAATTGGTAGCGGCATACACTAATAAACAGTAGCAATAATAAACAGGATAGATGTTTAAAAGTAATATGGACAAGAGAGCCAGGAAATAGTTGTATGCAATAGATTCCAGAACATGACGGAGAGCATTTGGGACATAGTACAGTGCATAAAGAATCAAATTAACAGGGGTAGAGGGAGCCTCACCCCAGGCTGTCAGGAGGAGGAGGAAGGACAGGAACAAGGGTAAGGGGGGGTTAGGGATAGCATACGTTTTAAGTTGTGAAGAGATGGAGCTTGACAAAGGGAGATTGGTAGTGAGTTTCAGAGGGAGGGTAGATGATAGTAGAAAGCAGCCTGCCCCAATCTGGATAGAGGGCAGGGGAGAGAGAAGGTACCGGAATCTCTGGAGCACAGCAGGTAGCAAGAGAGGGATGCAGGGGAGAGGAGAGAGGAGAGGTAGGAGGGGAGGGATCCAAACCAGAATTTGGAGAGAAGAGTCGTACAGTGATGCTGCCAACATAACTGAAGGGAGGGAAGAGTAGAGGGAAAAGTGGTGTGTACCGAGTGGAGCATTAGAGTCAAAACGGCAAAAAGCATTATAGAGGGGGTCCAGTCTAAAGAGAGATGAGGCGGGGGCAGATCTAAAGACCACATTAGCATAGTTGAAAATGGAGGATCATTTTAGTAAGCAGCTCATGGCACATGTCAGAAGAGAGGCAGTCTTTGTTCTGATACATGATGCCAAGCTTGGGACGGAGTTTGTTGTGGATATAATCAATATGGGTGGAGAAATGAGTCTGCTGTCCAGCCAGATGCCAAGATAGTCAAAGGTGGGAACAACATCAAGTGTGATGTCATCTAGGGTGGAAAAGGGGGATGGCCTGCAATTTTCTGTGCAGTACTGAAAGTAATGGACATGGTCTTCTTAGTGTTTACCGTAAGCTGATTTTCCAGGAACCAACGTAAAACCCTAAGAAAGTCATTCTGTAACTGGGACTCAACCTCTGGGGTTGAAGGTCCAGAGGCGTAGAGGATTGGGTCATCGGCGTACATATGGATATGGGAAGTGACATAGACAGAAGGAAGGTCATTTATAAAGATCTAGAAAAGGACACAGCCCAGAATGGACCCCTGGGGAACACCTGCTAGAATGGGTAGGGGGAGACAGGATGTCTCCTGCCTGAACACATTACGTACCACTCATAAGATCAGACCTAAACATGAGTTGGTAGACCAGGAGAGAGCACTCTGGATAAGAGTAGCGGATGAGATACTGAACTGAAAGCTTTAGCTAGGTCAGTAAAGATGGCTGCCGTGATGTGTCTCTGGTCTGTCTGTGAGTATAGAGTCAGTGACGTGTCACAAGAAGGAGGGAAGAAACAGTAGGGTGATTCTTTCTAAAGCCGGACTGAAGACGAGAGAGGAAATTTGAGGAGTTAAGGAAATCAGTAAGTCTAGTAAATGAGGGACTCTTGCAATTTTGCAAGGGAGGGGAGAAGCAGTATAGGTTTATAGTTGATAGGAGTAGAGGGATCACCCCCTTTGTGAAGAAGGAGCACACTGGCAACTTTCCAGGCCTGAGAAACAGTACCAAGTGTGAAAGAGAGGTTCAGCAGATGGGAGAGTGGTAGAGCAGTGGCAGAGATCCGGAGAAGTTTTGGGGCGAGGCCATCCAGGCTTTATTAGAGGGACTGAATCATAGAAATTGATAGCAGAAAAGGGTCCTTTGGCCCATCAAGTCTGCCCCTCCCCCCCCGCTTATCTTCCCTTTTCCCTCTTAAGGTTCCCACCCCACCTCCCTGTATCCCCATGTGCGTGTCCCATGCTCTCTTGAAGCCTGACAGTCTTGGCCCCCACCACCTTCTCTGGAAGTCTGTTCCAAGTCTCCACCAATCTTTCAGTGAAGAACCGTCCCCTCATATTGCCCCTAGAGTTCCCCCCTCATAGTCTCAGACTGTGCTGTCATGCTATGGTGCCTACCTTCCTGTGGAATAAACACCCTGCTTCCACTCTGTACATCCCTTTGATGTATTTAAAGGTCTCTATCATGTCCCCTCTCTCCCTTCTAGTCTCCAATGTGTAGAGCCCCAGTTCCCTGCATCTCTGTTCATACAGCTTTTCTTCCATCCTCAGCACCATCTTGGTCACTCTTCCCTGGACCCTTTCCATCAACTCTGTCTTTATGCAGGTAACGTCTCCAGAACTGGACACCGTATTCAAGGTGCAGTCTCACCATGGCTTGGTACAGGGGCATCAGGACCTCCTTTCTCCTGCTTGTTATTCCCCTACCTACACTTGCCAGCATTCCATACAGCCTCCCCACAGCCCTGGTGCACTGCTTCTTCACCCTAAGGTGGCTGGTGACTGTTATCCCCAGATTCCCTTCTTGATCTGTGACCCTGATTTTCTCCCCCTCAATTGCGTATTCTTCCTTCAGGTTTCTGTTGCTCATGTGCATTACTGCACACTTCTTGATGTTGAATTTTAGTTGCCAGGCCTCCTCCCACCCTTCAAGAATCCTCAGATCCTGTCTCACATCTTCAATACCCCCTGCTGTGTCCACCCTGTTGCAGATTTTCAAATCATCTGCAAATAGGGCCATACGGCCCTTCAGGTTGTCCGCTATATCATTCACGTTAATACTAAAAAGGAGCGGCCCCAGCACCGACCCCTGGGGGACCCCACTCATCACCTCCCTTGTCCTGGAGTGCACCCCGTTTACCACCACCCTCTGGATTCTGTCTGATAGCCAGTTTTCCACCCATCTGGCTATTTTGTCACCCACCCCTAGGCTTTCCAGTTTGTAGACCAACGTTCTGTGAGGCATGGTGTCGAAGCCTTTGCTGAAGTCCAGATAGGCCACGTCTACCGCACCCCCTTGGTCTAATACCTGTGTCACCCAGTCGCAGAATTCTATTAAATTGGACTGGCATGACCTCCCTCTAGTAAAACCATGCTGTCTATCATCCAACAGTCCATTTACTTCCAGGTATTCTGTCACCCTTTCCCTGATGAATGCCTCCATGACCCTGCCCACCACTGCAGTGATGCTAAACGGGTGGTAGTTCTTCCTCAGCTCCCTGCTTCCCCCTTTATGTATTGCAGCTATAGTCGCTCTCCTCCAGTACCCTACCAGAGTCTAGGGACAGGTTGAACAGCTTCGCTCGAGAAGCAGCCAACTCATCTTTCAGTTCCCGGATCACTCTCGGGTGCAGTCCATCCAGTCCCATAGCCCTGTCCACCTTTAGCCTTCCTAGTTCCTCCCTGATTCTTTCTGCGCTGAGAGGTCTCATGTCCATCCCTATGCTCCCCGCCCTCCCCCTTAGCTCTGGTCCCTTTCCCTCATCCTCCTTCATAAACACCACGCAAAAGTACCTATTTAGTTAACATACTAACATACTAAAAGCCAGCAGAATAGGTCTAATGGTCTGTTGTGTCTGCTCAGTAGCCAGCCACCTGGTGGGTGCTCACCTCCCACCCCCAGCCCCCGGAGGTCTTCTTTGGCTTCAGTTTCTCTTGTACCTGTCCCACCCTTCTTGAAGCCCTCCACTGTGCCTCCTCCACAGCCTCCCAGGCAACGCATTCCACGGCTCTACTCAGTGAAATAATGTTTCTATGTTCCCCTGTAATTTCCCCCCTCCAGCTTCCACTCATGCCCCCTGGCTGTTCACCCCTTCTTTAGCCTTAACAGCTCCTTGCTTCTGCTCTCGGTTATTCCTTTTACGTACTTGAAGACCCCTATCATGTCTCCACTGTCCCTCCTCTCCACCAGTGTGTACAGCCCAAGCTCTTCCAGTCTCTCCTCATAGGGCCTCCCCTCCATACCCTGAATCATCCTGGTCGCTCTCCTCTGGACTCTCTCCAGCAGTACTATGTCCTTCTTCAGATGAGGTCTCCAGAACTGTACACAGTACTCGAGTTGCGGCCTGACCAAGGCATTATATAGAGTAGTTCTTCTGCTTTATCCCCACTCAAAAAAAAAAAAACTCTTCCCCAGCCTTGCAATTCCATGGCCAGCCTCCTCCTATCCCCCACATACCTAAAAAAGGTTTTATTACCTCCCCTTACCTTAGATGCTATCCTTTCCTCTGTGGTTGCCTTTGCTCTTCTGATTATATTCCCTGCTAGCCTCCTCATTTCCTTGTAAGCCTCCCTGTCCTCTTCATTCTGAGTTCTTTTGTATTTCCTGAATGCCCTCCTCCTGCCCCAACCGCCTTCACCACCTTCTTGCTGAACCAAAGGGGTCTCCTGCTCCCTGTTCCCTTGCTTACCATCCTAACGCACGTTAAGGTGGCCTCCTTCACCCTGTCTGTGATAGCCCTCCATAGCCCTTCCTCTTTGTTTATTTCTCCCATGCCTTTCAGTGACTCCCTCACCATCTGCCTCATCTTACCAAAGTCTGTGTGCCTGAAGTCCAGCACTGAAGTGCTGGTTCAGCACGCCTCCCTCTGTGCCCTTACCCTGAACCTGATGGTCCTAGATCGCTGTTCCCCAGCTTTTCTCCCACCTCCACCCCTTCCACATTCTCTCCATTCATCAGGATCAAGTCTAGCAGGTTGTTCCACCTAGTTGGATCTCTGACCAACTGCTGAAGGAACACTCCCTGCAGTGCCTCCAGGACCCCCTTGCTTCTGGCCAACGCCGCATCCGGGATGGCCCAATCTATGTCCAGGAGGTTTAGGTCCCCCACCAGATATGTTTCCCCCTTGAGCGCCACCCTAGCAATGTCCTGCAACATCACCCTGTCCTGTTCTTCCCCTGGGCCGGTGGTTTATACACAACCCTAAGTCTTAAGGATTCCCCTGTCCTTCTGCCTAGTGTGACCCAAAGGAGTTCAGCATCCCCATCCCCCTCCTGTCCCTCTGTTGCCTTTATGTCCTCAGTAACATATAATGCCACCCCCCTTGTCTCTCCTATTATTCCTGAACAGTCTGAAGCCACATATTGATGTCTCCCATGTGTGATGTTGCGTCCACCAAGTCTCTGTGCCCGTATTTATGTCTAGGCTGTCATGCATAGTGATAGCCATCAACTCCTCCATCTTGTTTACCACCAACCCCCTCCACCATCGCTCTCCCACCCCTTCCTTCCCCAAGGGTGTTCCAAAAACACAATCCACTTGTCTGTCACGGGGGGGGGGGGTTGACCTTGGGTCCCCCATCTCAGCCTCTGTACTGCATGGCTGAATTTCCAGCCACCCCCCAATTTCTAGTTTAAATGAAACTCAGTTCCAAAGAATTGATCCAACCTGCATTTCCATACGGCTGCACCCTTTTTATTGAGGTGTAACCTGTCAGGGGTGAAGAGGCTCTCATCATCCCATGTCACTCCCCAATCCCCTACCATCCTGTATCTCATCTGTCTACACCACCTCGCTATCCAGTTACTGAAATCCTTTTTTCTTTGTTTTCTCTCTGTACTAGCTCTGGCACTAGTTCCAGAAACACAATCCACTTGTCTGTCACGGGGGGGGGAGTTGACCTTGGGTCCCCCATCTCAGCCTCTGTACTGCACGGCCGAATTTCTAGCCACCCCTCCCATTTCTAGTTTAAATGAAACTCAGTTCCAAAGAATTCACCCAACCTGAATTTCCATATGGCTGCACCCGCTTTATTGAGGTGTAGCCTGTCAGGGGCAAAGAGGTTCTCATCATCCCATGTCACTCCCCAATCCCCTACCATCCTGTATCTCATCTATCTACACCACCTCGCTATCCAGTTACTGAAATCCTTTATTCTTTGTTTTCTCTCTGTACGAGCTCTGGGAACTGGCAATACCTCTGAAAAGGCCAGGGATTTGAAGCAGAGACATCCACAGAACCTAGCAAAGGCCTTAAATCTTGCCTGCACCTCCATGATGCTGTTCCCATCCAGACTGTTGGTTCCCAAGTGGAAAACCAGGTGCGTCTCCCTGTCCTGTTCCTTCCCCCATGAGGGTATGTGGTGAATAATGTCCAGCGCTGTCATCCCTGGCATGCATTCCACCCAGACTGCACTGTTTCTACTCCCCCACTTGATACTTTTTTTTTTTTAATTCAAGTTTATTCCAAATATCAGGTACACAGAGCTTGTCAAAAACAAATATCATTACATCATTTCATTATTCAGATCATTACAGCAAACCTTGACTAATAATACACTTAGCCATTAGTCATACATAAACAGGCCAATGTCACCGTGGATATTATTTCCCTTAAGGCATTGATGGGCACAGCATCTCCTCGGGTCTCCGGTTCTATGTTGGGCCTTTAGCCTCGACCGTTCCTCCACCTCTTGGTCAGAGGAGCCACCTGGACCACCTATAAGTGAAAATCAAAACTCCCTGATTAATTTTATAGGTCAGTTCCTCCATATCTTGTATCTCTTGTATAATAAAGTACCACTGTGGGGTAGTGGGATGATCATGTGCCTGCCATTTGTGAGTAATGGCCTTGTGGGCCGCAGTCAGAAAGATGTTCCACTAGTATATTGCATCGGAGCCCTTGATTTCAGCAGGTGGGAGACCAAGAAGCTTGTTAATCTGGGACAAAGGGGCTGAAAGGGAAAACACCTCAGTAAGTGTTTGTTCTACTTGGGACCAGAATTCCTTAAGCACCGGACACTGACTGAATATATGGGTATGATGGGACAGGGAATGACCACACCCCCTCCAGCAGTGGGGTGCGGTCCTGCCCTCCCACCTAGTCTGGGTCGCTGGGGTGTAGAAAAATCTTATCTTGACTTTCCACTCAAAGTCCTGCCATGCCGGGGAACGTGTGGTTTTCTTAGCCAAAGCATATATTTTACTCCAATCCACTTCCTCCACTTCCAGTCCCAGTTCCTCCTCCCATTTTAGTTTAATTTGGGCGTTGGCATCATCATATAGATCTCTGATAGCTTTATATAGGAGAGACAGCAGCCCTCTATCCACTTGCCCTCGTATAATGGAGTGCATAGCCTCCCAGAGATGTTTGGTCGCGGTTCCATCCCCCCACTCCCCCCACAGCTGTTATGAGTGTCCAAAGTTGGAGAAAGTGGAAAAAATCTGAGGTTCGTAACTGAAAGGCATTTTTCAGTGTTTGAAATTCCACTACCCTCCGATCCTGTAGAACTTGATCATACCTTGTGAGGCCTAGTCTCCCCCACCTTTTGAAGGTATGATCCAAGTCGGCTGGTTGAAATGTTCTGTCCCATGTGTAACCCCCCTGCAAATAAGGGTTCCCAAAAGACTTCCAGGAGCTTGCTTGAATGCTCCAAGCCTGAATGGTGTTTGGCGTTTAAGCCATTTATCAGTGAGTGTTTTTAGAGCCTCTGGTACTGTCTCTTTAAGAGCTGTCTGCTTGCAGACATAATTAGTTTGTATGGGGAGACTGTGTGCTTCTCTGTTTTAGTACCACTCGAGCTGCTGCCAATTCACTCCATTTTTGCAGTCACTAGGAGTGCAAAGGGAACCTATCTGAAAGATGTAACTGTTTGCCAGAAATCATTTAGAGTAATAATGAAATTACAGTTTGTCTAACCTGCTTTCTTTGCAGTCAGAACAGTGTCTGCCTAGTTCCCCATTCTGGTTTTGAACTGCTGAACTGGACCAATCAGTGTGGGGTAAGCTAGCTCTAAAATGGTGCCTTGGATGAATCAGAACTTGGACTCATAATCTGAGCCAGCCACAAGAGGATTGTATGGGCAGTGACTCTGGGAGATGTAGTTTAGACTTCGGCGCCTTTTTGGACCAACAGCAGCAGTCTATTGTGAGTGACAGCCAATCCAGTCAAGAACTGGGAGGAACTCAAAGGAAGTGCCCGATTTTGTCTGTTGGAGTTTCAGTTTAGCTCTGGCAGTGAAGGGGAAAGGAACCCTGTGCTCCTTCAGTGCACAGTTTTAGTCGAAAAACATGTGTAAGGTCCAGAGTTCCGGTCTGCAGCTTGTGTAACTGCTTGTTAGGACTGAATCCGTCCTGTGAAGAGAATCAAAGGATATCTGAAGAGTAGAAACCAGGCTCACCCTGTAGAAGACTGGAGAAATTGCTGAATTGCACTCGGTCTGTCAGGAACTGAATCTGCTGTGTGTTCTCCCGGGTATTGTGCAGTAATTGCGATCGGGATAGAGAAGCAGCCTGCCTGGTATAGTACTTCTTTTACCATATAAATGTGTGAGGAGGCTTGTGCAGCTCAAGTGAATCCTGCTGCCATTAAAGGACTTTTGCCTGTGACTGTTTACCATATAAATGTGTGAGGAGTCTCGTGGAGCTCAAGAGTAGCCCTGCTGACGTTGAAGGACCCTATCTTGTTTGGAGGTCGTGAGTACAAATTCAGGATACGCTCCCTGTTGAATTGCCACATTAAATCCAAATGGAATCACTGTACTGCTGACTGTTTAAACTAATTTTTTCTCTGTGTGAAAGGGCCCCTACCAGCTGCCACGGTTTGGACTAGCCACTAGGGCTTGGGTACCCAGGGACAGTAACTGATAGGGATGGCCTGTGCACAGAGCCATAGGTAGATGAGTAGAGTGATAAGCTAATTAACCTGATTTCCCCTGTCCTTGTTATATCCCTAAATAAATCAGAGCGCTTGTTTCAGCAAGTTATACTGCCTGAGGTATTTGTCTATGTTAAGTACTGTACTGTGATTGTTGCACTGTATCTTATTTCACAGGAGGTCCCAGTGCGGAACCAGTCCTGGGGTAAGTGTATACTGTGAAGGTAATTCTGATATATTGTGTGGGCCACTAGTGGGAAGAAAGGGGGGTTGCAGTGTCCCAGAGGGCTGTGACCAAGTTAGTTTAACTATTGCAAACCCTGACCTCTGGGTGGAGGCACCCGCCATTGGATCCAGGCCCCTCAACCTGTTAGTGGCAAATCAGGCAGGGGTAGTAGCCCCTGGGATAGCGCCATCTAGGGGTTACACATGCAAAATATTGCATAGTCCAGGTCATTTTCTGTAGTTTATAATTGTTCCAGAGTTTATGCACCGCCCATAGGGTGTTTGCCACATTTGTCAGTGTTAATTTTTGTTTGTCTTGCTGTAGGCTAGTGTCAAACATTTGTGCTCCTAGGAGTGCCCCCTCATTCAGGATCTGCTCAATGCTCTTCCAGTGGGAATTGTAGCCTTTTGTGTCCCAGAGTAAAGCATTCCTAAGCTGTGCTGCTAAGAAGTAGTCTTCCAGATTTGCTAGGGCTCTTCCTCCCTGGTCCTTATTTGCTTGTAGTGAGAGTGCTCTTATTCTGGGTCTCCCTGGGGCCCAAATGTATTTATTTATGACTTTTTGCCATAGTTGGAATGTTTTGGATGATATTCTTAGGGAGAGACATTGTAAAACATATAACAATTTAGGAAGGACAGTAATTGTAATGGATTGTATTCTTGAATACCAAAGGAGGTTTAAAAGAGACCATCTAGCAGTGTCCCCCTGTAGCTGGGTCAGTAGAGGGCCTAGATTGGCTTGCCATAATTTCCCGGAATATTTATGTTTCTGGATACCCAGATAGGTGATTTGGATTTTGTTCCAATCGATGGGGCACAATTTAAGGACCTCTTGAGATGGCCTATAGAAGAATTTAAGAGCATCTGTTTTGGCTCTATTAAGTGTATACCCTACATACAGGCCGAATTCTTCTAACAATGACCAAGCTTCGGGGACTGAATTATCTGGGTCAGTCAAATAAAGCAGGATATCATCTGCATAAACTGAAAGCTTGTGATCAGTATCTCCGACCTTAATCCTTTTAATATTTGTGTGTTCTCTGATGGCCTGAGCCAAAGGCTCAATATACAGGGCGAAGAGAAGTGGAGACAGAGGGCATCCCTGCCATGTGTCTCTGCTCAATGGGAATCTGTATGAGATTCCCCCATTAACCCTAACATATGCCTGTGAAGCTCTGTATAGGGCTTTCAGTGCATCTATGAAGGTTTGCTGGAAGTCAAACCGCCACAGGACCATGAAAAGAAAAGACCAAGAGACTTTATCGAACGCTTTTTCAGCGTCTAAGCTCATCATACAGGTTGGTGTACATTCCTGGTGTATTATATCAATGAGATTAGTTGTTCTCCTAACACTGTCCGACGCCTATCGACTCACCACAAACCCAGTTTGGTCAGAATGCACTAAATCCAGGATCATTTGGTTTAAACGGGTAGCAGTAAATGAGGTGTATATTTTATAGTCTGTATTCAGTAGCGAAATGGGTTTGTAAGACCCACATTCCACCGGATCTTTACCCTGTTTATGTATCACTGTTATGGTGGTGTAATCCCACGATGGGGGTGGGGAATCACCCTCAAGCCATATGGCATTATACGCAGAATGTAGTACTGGGACAATGTCTTTGGATAAGGCCTTATATAGTTCTGCACTGAATCCATCTGGGCCCGGGCATTTTCCAGATTTTGCTTTTTGTATGGCCGCTATAATCTCAAAGCACGTCATTGGGGTTGTTAGTTTAGCTTTTTGTTGTATACTGAGTGAGGGTAAGCCCAACTTCTAAAGAAACTGCCTCATGTCCTCTGGGGGGGTGTCTCCTTTTGGGGGGGGGATATAGGGACCTATAGTAGTCCACAAAGGCATTTGAGATTTGTTCTCCCTTATAGAGCAATAAATTAGACCTTGGGTGTTTTATTTTGGGGATAACAGCCTTAGCTGCTTGCTGTTTTAGTCTGTAGGCCAGGAATTTAGTGGCCCTTGGACTCCCCTCAAAATATGACTGCTTTAAGTATTGTAATGCTTTCTCTGTCTCTGTGTTTTGAATTTTATCTTGGATCTAGTCGCTTTAATGTCTAGATCAGTGGGCCTAGTCCATTGAACGTTTTGCTGTGCTTCCAGTTCTCTTAGACGTTGCAGGGTCTGGTCCAGGAGTCTCCTCCTCTCCCTTTGCCTGTATGAGGCAATATAGATGAGCCTCCCCCTGAGCATTGTCTTAATGGTGTCCCATAATATTTGGAGTGAGGTCTCCAGGCCCGAGTACGTCTCCTGAGTTTGTGCTATAATTGTTTGTAGAGTTTTAAGCACCTCTTTGTCCCTTAGTAAAGATGTGTTGAGCCGCCAGAGGGTCCTCTTCCTAGGGAGAGCAAGCTCTAGTTCAAGAAATAAAGGCTGATGGTCTGAGTGGATTGCCGTACCAATCCAAATATGTCTAAAAGAAGAGTTTTTCTGCATTTGTAAGGAACATGTCCAATCTCGAAAAAATGGTTTTAAACCTGGGAGAGTAGCAGGTATATTCTTTTGCAGCAGGGTATTTCTCCAGGTGTCTATGATCCCCACATCCGCCATCAGCCTCTTAAAAGATTCTCGAAAAAATCGTTGCCTCCCAGCTATCCCTTTACATTCAGAACCATAACCTCCTCTCACCGGCCCAACATGGGTTCAGAAAAGGGCACAGCACATCCACTGCCCTCGCTGTAGTCACCTCGACCATCAGAACTGCTGCTGACCAGGGTAACCTCACTGGTGTTCTTTGTGGATCTCTCCAAAGCGTTTGACAAGGTTGACCACTCCCTGCTCTGCTCCATCCTCCGATCCCTTGGTTTCTCCTCCCCTGCCCATGTGTGGTTCCTCAACTACCTCTCCAGCAGACAGCAGTACACCAACTTCAGTCGTACCCTCTCCTCCCCCTCTCCTGTCCACTGTGGGGTCCCCCAGGGCTCCATCCTTGGTCCCACCCTCTTCTCCCTCTTCTCCCTCTTTATCAACGAACTTCCATCCACCACCATCCACGGGCACACCACTCTGTATTCAGATGACCTGGTCATTCTGACCAGTGCCCGTGATGTTCCCACCATAAACTCCCAGCTGAACGCGGACTTCCATCGCATTCAGTCCTGGCTAGTGGATCACAGGCTCACCATCAACCTAAAAAAAAACCCAAGCTATGCTTTTTGGCTCACGGCACAAGATAAAGTCCTGCCCCACCCCCTTCAAATTCTTGATGTCGGTGGCTCTCCCCTGCAGACAGTGGCCTCAGTCAAGTACCTGGGCGTCACCCTGGACCCGCAGCTCGATCTCACCCTGCATATTCGTAATGTCTGCAGGACTACAAATTATAAGCTCGGCCTTACCTACAAAGCTAAGAACTTCCTAACCCCTGCAGCTCATTTGGTGCTAGCCAGAGGTGTCCTCCTCCCCTACCCTCTGCTACGGACTGGTTACCTTTTACCACGTACCCCCTTCCAGCCTCCAGAAATGGAACACTGCCTACAATAGCATCTGCCGCTTTGCCCTCGCCGCTCCGCCCCTTACTCACCGTTGTGACCTCTACTCCCGACTGGAGTGGCTCCCTCCCAAAAAGCATTGCGCATTCGTGCTTGGCAATTTCATCGACAACATTATAAGATCGGCCACTCCCTCTGCCCTCATGCCTCCCCTAAACCCTGACCCCCCGTCCTATCGCCTAAGATCAAGAGAGACCCTCGATTGGCTTGTCCCTAGAACTCGCTCCCTCTTGGGGGACCAGGCCTTCTCCTCCTTCGCCCCTAAAATCTGGAACTCGTTCCCAATCCTTACCCGGTCCGCCCTCTCACATCCCTGCTTTAAAACCTTGCTCTGGCGCTTCCTGAAACCCTCCTCTGCTTGCGCTTGTACCTCCTAGATTCTTCCTCCCTACTCATGTACAATGAGCTCCCAGAGCCCCACTGCACCTTACCCCTCTGAGCTAGCAACACCACTCAGACTTTACATCCCTCCCCATTCTCTCCCCTCACTCCTCCCTTCCAACCCGGCCTCACCCGTTCCACCCAGTCCCTCCCCCACCCCACCCGTTTTTCTTACTCTTCCCCCCAGCACTTACTTCTGATAGCACTAGTTTAGCCCACAAAATGAACCTAAACTCATCTTGTTTCTACCCAAATTCACTTTGTATTACTCCACAATTGTGTGCACCCATGCCCCCCTACGTCAATTCTAACGATGCCTTGCTTCCTCTTTCTTTCCAGGTAATGTCTGTTGTTTTATTGTTTGCTAAATTTGTACTTTACTGTTTTTACTGTTAGCCATCTATCCATCTCCTGTTAATCCTGTTTTTGCTCAACTGTATGTAACTGACTCCTGTATGCTACTACCTATGTAACCCTCCCGGGTCGCACCTGAAAATAGGCACTTGGCTGTCTAGTGTGCCCTACCCGGTTAACAAAAACAAATAAAAATAATAAATAATAATAAATTGCTTGGCCGTTGTGTTTCTGGGGGTGGGGATCTGAGAGGTAGTATCCAGACCCCTATTCAAGACTAAATTCCAGTCTCCGCCTAAGACTAAGATTCCCCTAGCCCTCTCAGCCACCAGTTTAAGTATCCCAGAATAAAAGGAGATGTTTGAGTCCGGGGGAGCATAAACATTTATCAAAGTTATGGTTACATCCTGGACCCTCACGACCACCATAAGGTATCTGGCCCCTGGGTCCATAAACACTTCTTGTTCCTCAAAAGGCAAGAAGGCCAAAAGCAAGATGGCCACTCCTCTCTTCCTCCCCCACTCCAATGAGGCCTGATAACAGCCCTGGGAATGCCCTAGTCCTTAATGTTTCAGCTTCAGAAGGAGAGAGATGAGTCTCCTGTAACAAATTGATGTCACATCTCTGGTCCCTTAAAAACTTTTGTGTCTTCCTCCTTTTTATGGGATTATTTATCCCATTTAGATTATAGGATAGTACTTTTGTGTTTATATTAACCATTATTGCTATCTATAGGGTTCAATCCTTGCTCTCGGTCTCCGATGCCATCCCCCACCATAGGAGTGTTTGCTGCAACCAGGTCATGTTCAAAGTCTCAGTACCTGCATATGATCTAAACAATAACATAATACCATCAAACTGTTCAAAAAATATATCAACCTTTGAATTAACAGTGCGGGATTGAACAGAATTCTGCTGTACAAACATTATAGTATCCAACTCGCAAGTAAGAAGAAGAGAAGAGAAGAAGAAACCAAAAAAAAAGAGGACATTCACTTGGTCAAAGAAACAGAGCCCCTGACCATAAAACTAATTAGTAATTTGAACTGTTTGGGTCCACAGACCCAATACCAGCTGTAGTAGTCTGTAGACTCCGACAGTAAATATAGGGGTGTACTTCCTAGGTCAGGCACGGAGAAACCTGCTTGGGTTGCATCTAAACCTGATGCGTGATCCCTCTGAAATAGGGATAGATGCCGAGCATGCTGAGGGGAGAAAGACTCAACCCCTGAGGCCTCGGCCTGGCCAGCACTGGGTCACAAAACAGTGAGGTGTAGGTCTCTTTGTTTTCCCTCACGGCTCTACAGTGCCTTCCCGACCAAGTGTTAAATGGGCTATTTGAATCTGCTCAACAAACATATGTACTATGTATAAAAGTAACTAAGAGTTAGCATCCACAATCCCTTATAATACTACCTTTCTTTTTTCCCCCTTGTCTACCCCTCCCCCCACCCCCGAGACAAGAAAAGAGAACATTTCAGAAACCTTTTTCAGAAGTTGTGCGTTAGGGTTCCCTTCCAACAATAACATATTCTAAATATTGGTATTGTCATTAACCTTTTTCAGAGGTTGTACGTTAGGGGTCCTTTCCAACAATAACAGATTCTAAACATTTGTATTGTGAGACGGTTAAGAGTATCTTCACTGCCATTCCCTCTGAACTGACTCCTTTGGGTAATAAGTAGAAGCAGAGGGAAGAGAGAACGGAGGGAGAAACTGATCATCAACAATTGTTAGGTCCAAGAAATCAACCCAGGAGTACCCACCCCTACCCCTCCATCCCAGTCATCCCTTACACTATCTAAAAAGTGATAAAACTTTGCAGATAAACGTATTGGACTGGACTGTTGGGTCAGAGAGAGTTCGAGGAGGAGAACATTACAGCAGTCCAGAGTCTCAGTCTAACTGACTTACAGGCACTGTCCTGCCAGCCGTTAACTCCAAGGCCTATCTTGGTCCTGTGTTGATGCCTTGATGTGTTCAGATGAGGCGTCTGTAAGAACTATCGACTGCAAATCCAGTTAGGTTCCTTCAAGTCTGCCTCGCAGTTTCCCCGAGTCTCGTCCTCTTGTTCATGGGAGTCCAGTCAAGGTCACTCTTCCTGCATCAATCCACGTAACAACAGTGAGGGGGTGTAGGGCTTTAGGATGCCTGCAACGTCTGCTCACAGGTTGTTCTCCAGGCCTCCTGACTACCTGCGGCCTGGGAGCGGCCTTTCTGTGCTACTGACCACGCGGACTTCAGGAGTTCTCTCTCCAGCCTTTGTGTAGATGAGGGACGAGTATCCCGATATTCTCATGGTAGGTGGAGGCAGCCAGCAAAGCAGGATAGATTTTAACCCCTTTGACCATGTCCACTTTAATTCTAGCCAGAAATTGAACTTGTGCTCGTATGTTTCTGGCTCTGAGTTGCTTGATAATCGGCCAGACTTGCTTGCGGCTTTCCTGTACAGCTGAAGTGTAGTCATTATCTACAGCAATCTTATGTTGCTTGTAGTGGAGGTCTCCTTTTTTCCAAGCCCTTGCTAGCAGGTCCTCTTTAACAGAGTAGGATGTCATTTTAAATATAAATGATCTAGGTTAGGCGCCCGCATTGCTAGGCTTCGGGGCCAGGGACCTGTGCACCCGATCCATGCTGAGATCAAAACCGGAGGGTAAATCCAATGCTTCCTTGAGGATCTCTTGTATGGAGGAGATTGTGCTTGTTGCTTTATCTTCTAACCCCTCTGGGATGCCATAAAGCCTTAAATTTTGTCTCCGGCTGTGGCCCTCCTGATCATCGAGACGGCTGGTTAGCTCTCGTTCTCGGACCAGTAAATACAACAGCAATCAATCGTGATGGTCTGATTGCTCAGTCACCGCCAATAGGCCCAGTTCCATCTGATCAGTTCTGTGCTCAGTATTGTTGATATTTGCTTGCAGGTTGGAGACGGATTGATCAATTTTATAAACTGTCTTGGCCGTTTGCAGAATCGTAGATATTAGGTCCACTTCTTCTGTATCTGTCAGTTGAGTCCCTGCTACGTTCTCAGAAGTGTCAGTAGCTGCAGTGAAAGAGTTCTGTTTACCATTCTAGATTAATTCTTTAAGCCGTGAGACTGGAGTTCCTGGCATCCTGCTGCCGTTAGCTTTGGATCTGGTACTCTTAGCTGGTGACTGCATTTTATATTTTGGCAAATGTTATCAGATGTTGTCGGGAGGCAGTTGGAGATGAGCACTTAAGCCACCATTAGGGTGCCAGCGCCACCAGAAGTCCCCCCACTTGATACTCTTAATGAAAGAATTCCCAATCAGTAGCATCTTGCCTCCTCTCTTCTTCTCTTCTGGATAACCTGTGTCACTGTCCTCCTTCCCTGAGCTCTCTGTGTCTGCTCTACCTTCCTGTCCTCTGTCCCACTCCCTCCTGGTAACCCACTATGATCCCCAACCCTCCTGTAACCCCCCTGCAAATGGGGGTTCCCAAAAGACTTCCAGGAGCTTGCTTGAATGCTCCAAGCCTGAATGGTGTTTGGCATTTAAGCTATTTATCAGTGAGTGTTTTTAGAACCTCTGGTACTGTCTCTTTAAGAGCTGTCTGCTTGCAGACATAATTAGTTTGTATGGGGGACTGTGTGTTTCTTTGATTGAGTACCACTCAAGCTGCTGCCAATTCACTTCATTTTTGCAGTCACTAGGAGTGCAAAGGGAACCTATCTGAAAGATGTAACTGTTTGCCAGAAATCATTTACAGTAATAATGAAATTACAGTTTGTCTAACCTGTTTTCTTTTGCAGTCAGAACAGTGTCTGCCTAGTTCCCCATTCTGGTTTTGAACGGCTGACCTGGACCAATCAGTGTGGGGTAAGCTAGCTCTAAAATGGTGCCTTGGACGAATCAGAACTTGGACTCATAATCTGAGCCAGCCACAAGAGGATTGTATGGGCAGTGACTCTGGGAGATGTAGTTTAGACTTCAGCACCTTTTTGGACCAACAGCAGCAGTCTATTGTGAGTGACAGCCAATCCAGTCAAGAACTGGGAGGAACTCAAAGGAAGTGCCCGGTTTTGTCGGTTGGAGTTTCAGTTGAGCTTTGGCAGTGAAGAAGGAAGGAGCCCTGTGCTTTTTCAGTGTGCAGTTTTAGTCAAAAAACGTGTGTAAGGCCCAGAGTTCCGGTCTGCAGCTTGTGTAACAGCTTGTTAGGACTGAATCCGTCCTGTGAAAAGAATCAAAGGATCTCTGAAGAGTAGAAACCAGGCTCACCCTGTAGAAGACTGGAGGAATTGCTGAAAATTGCACTTGGTCTGTCAGGAACTGAATCTGCTGTGTTCTCCCGGGTATTGTGCAGTAATTGCGATCGGGATACAGATGCAGCCTGCCTGGTATAGTGCTTTCTTTTATATGGATGTGTGAAGAGGTTTGTGTACCTCAAGTGAGCCCTGCTGACATTGAAGGACCCTATCTTATTTGGAGGTCGTGAGTACTAATTCAGGGTCGCTCCCTGTTGAATTGCCACATTAAATCCAAATGGAATTACTGTACTGCTGACTGTTTAATTCTCCTTTTCTCTGTGTGAAAGGGCCCCTACCAGCTGCCACGGTTTGGACTAGCCACTAGGGCTTGGGTACCCAGGGACAGTAACTGATAGGGATAGGCCTGTGCACAGAGCCATAGGTAGATTATTAGAGTGATAAGCTAATTAACCTGATTTCCCCCTGTCCTTGTTATATCCCCCTAAATAAATCAGAGCTGCTTGTTTCAGCAAAGTTATACTGCCTGAGGTATTTGTCTATGTTAAAGTACTGTACTGTGATTGTTGCACTGTATCTCATTTCACAGGAGGTCCCAGTGCGGAACCAGACCTGGGGGTAAGTGTATACTGTGAAGGTAATTCTGATATATTGTGTGGGCCACTAGTGGGAAGAAAGGGGGGTTGCAGTGTCCCAGAGGGCTGTGACCAAGTTAGTTTAACTATTGCAAACCCTGACCTCTGGGTGGAGGCACCCGCCATTGGATCCAGGCCCCTCAACCTGTTAGTGGCAAACCAGGCAGGGGTAGTAGCCCCTGGGATAGCGCCATCTAGGGGTTACACTCCCTACCTCTGTAGCTCCAACCTCACCTGCCTTGCTACCTCCAGCCTCCAACTCTCTCACCCTATCTTCAAGCACTCTCCCACCTTGTCCCATAAATGTGCCATCCCCTATCAGTGCAATACTAGCCAACTGTTCTACCCTTTGAGCAAACAGAAGGCAAGGAAAACTTCTTGCACAGTAATGGGAGAGAAGCAGAAGCCATTAGATGGAGAGGGGGTAGGAGAGGCAGGAGGCGCAGGGATCAGGCTTGTGGGAAGGGTACAAGTAGTCAAGAAGGAGTTGAGTATTGCAGCAACAGAGGAGGGGTCCAAGGCTGGCAAACCATCAACCAGCAGTGTGGAAGGGGGAAGGTGTTGAGAGGGGGATCAAAGAGGGAGTGAAGAACCCTCCAGAATTTGGAGTGGGAGTTGCTGTTGTGTTGAAGGGTAGATTTGAAATATTGGACTTTCTCTGCTCTAATAGCCTTCATACAAGAGTTTCTTAAGGACCTATAGAGGTGGAGATCAGAGGAGAAAAGGAGGATTTGTAGCACACCCAAGCAAGATCTCAGAACTTGCAAAGCTGGATGATGTCAGCAGATATCCAGGGGTGGGGGGAGTGTCTGACCCTACATCTTTGGGGGCATGAGTATTCCATTCCTTGTTTAGGATATGGCAGAAAAGGGAGTATGCCAAATCAATATCGGGGGCAGAGTAGACAAGAGACCTGTCAGAAGAGAGAAGATCGCAAAGGAGGGCATCAGTGTTTAGAAACCTGAAGGACCAGAGCCAGAGACAGTTAGGTGGAGAGTGAGACATATTTACCTTCCTGACACAATAAGTTATATAGTGGTTGCTGAAGGCATCAGGGAGAGTACCAGCCGCAACGAGGTGGGGTTGAGAGGAGAGCACCCAGTCAAGGAGAGAGTGGTTGCGTGAGAGTGGATTTGGCCAGGTGGGTTCCTTGATTAGTCGAGAGAGGTTCAAAGATTCTATATTTTCAATGGTGGACTTGATGACAGGAGAGAACCAGGTAAGATTAAAGTCCCCAAGAAGAATAAGATCACCAGAAGAGGCTAGAGAGACAAGGGAGGAGATGAAGTCAACAAGAGAGGAAGGAGAGATTTTCGGGAGATGCATAAATCACTCCAACAAGGATGGTGAGGGAGGAAGGAAACCTGAGATTAATCAGAAGGAAGTCATGTGAGGAGGGTAAAAATTAACAAAGAGAGACAGAACATGATAGATTTTGGTGAAAGTAAATAGGTACCCCACCACCCACGTGGTGGAGATGGAGGAGGAGACAGTGGTGAGACCTTCACACTCTAAAATGATGAGTGGGTATAAGTCTGGATGGGGGAGGAAAAGAGAAACAAAGCCTGTGAAGGAGCTCAAAATTGAGGGAATAGGAGGACAGAAAACTATGGTGGAGCACAAGGGTGGTGGGGTGAGGGGAAAACAGGAAAGAAGGGGGAGATGGGATAGCTGTGAAATGAGCAGAGGGAGTGATAGTGGCAGGGGAGCCATTTATGTGCCATGGTCCCGTCAAAAGAGGTAAAAGTCTGGAAAGGATACCTGGGAGTCGGGAACGCTAGAGGAAGGCCAGGTTTCTGAAATGTTGAGTAGGTCAGAGGAGTATTGGGAGACTCAGACTTTGAGTCAAGCTTGGGGAGCAGACTCCTTGTGCTGAGGTGGCAAAGTCAGAGGCTTTAGGTAATGCAGAAGAAGAAGGGGAGTGGAAGAGCCAGGGTTGGGTTGAACATCACCTACTAAGAGGAGCTAGGGAAACTGGCAGTGTGTTTGTTGTTATAACCAGCTGGTTATAACGATAAAATTATAACTCGGTTTCCTGATGGGAAAAAACGAGAGCCAGTTATTATAGCCTTAAAATACATGGAAGGGAACTCTACCCCATTGAAAAAACCATCATTTATTTCCCTGTATGCCTGTGACTAATCTATCAATTAAAGCTATATACCTGCCCTAATAAATCAATTACAGCTAAATATCTGCACTAATCAATTACAGCTACATACCTGCACTAATTAAAAGCTACTGTATATTTACACTAATCGGACAGCTAAAAGTATGTACCTGCGCTAATAAAAAGTACACATCTGCACTGCATTAAACCCTATGGGACACTACTAACACAACACAGCATTAGGAAGCTAGCCAAACCAATTAACAAGCTGCAAAAGAACCTGGAAAAAATACAGACACAAAACCCTCCCAAACCCAGAAATCCCCCAAACTCACTACAAACCATTCTCTATTTGCTGCAAGAGACCTTCAGGTGCCATAAAGTGACTGCAATTACGATCTCCATAACAATCACACACCTCTTTCCAGGACTTGAAACAACTGCTGTGGGGGTCGGACAGAGTCACCCCTTGCATCCAGTGACACTCTCCTCCCAGCAACCGCTGTCCCAAACGGCCACCGATTACCACCGTCATGCTGCACATCACGGCGGTTAGCCCCACCCACCTTCTCACCTGGGACCAATCCACTGGCATCTGACTTAAGACACATTTTTTAAATTCCAGCACACAAAAGGACTGATCAGCTTAAAAGCCTACTGTGAAAGTATAACTACACACACTTCTTTCCAGGACTTGAAACAGCTGCTGTGTGGGTTGGACAGAGTCCCGTTTCTCCCGCCCACCCCCAACCAGTGAAATGGAGTCACAAGTACCAATCACACTGAATGGAAACACTTAAAGCACAGCAATGTTCAGCAGGCATCATTGCAAAGTTTACCTTGTTCAGTAGTTAACAACCCAATATCAACACTGGCATGCATGTAGTGAAGCAAAAATACCTCTTCTTTTTGAGAGAGAGAGAGAGAGAGAGAGAGAGAGAGAGAGAGAGAGATGGAGCTGGTCTGTTCCCCTTGCCATGCCACGGCAAGTCAGCATTCTCTGTATGCCTCCGATTTCTTTTCTGCCTATCCTCTCGAGTACCGCACGGAGACACAGAGACAGAGAGTGCTACCAGTGTTTCTGTTCACCCTCCTCCCCTCCCATGGCACCAGCCCCAGTGTTGTCATTTCACACAGTTTTTGTCCTCTGCACTGTAGTTCATGTCCTTGAGAGAGCAATAAAGCAAACTGCATGCTGATCCTGGCACTGTGATCCTCGTCATGCCCCCCCCCCCCTGTCTGTAACACTTTTTATTGCGCTGTGAAAAGAACAGAGCTATGTTTCCCCTCCACAGGTTGTTGTGTGAGTGGTCCCGGACATTGGCTCAGCAGTGTAACAGTGCCACCGACAGGCATGAGCCACGGCTTGGCAAGTAAATGGGGAAAGAGGCAGCGTGGCCATCGTGAGAGAGATGGTTGGGAAGGAGCAACTAAAGCACTATGTACACATCACAGTGGATCAGGTCCGAGGAGCATGTGTCCGGGGGGGAGGGCTAAGTGGCTGGCAGCACAGAGCACAATTAATGAGAGAGGTGCTCTCAGAGGTGTGTGTGTGTAAGTGATCGAGAGGTACAATCTTCACAGCTCCAAGCTGCATGTGTGTATGTGTGTGTGTGTGTGGGGGGGGGAGTAAATGGCATAGGAAGTGTAGAACACAATATTGGACCATATGCACCAGTGGGCGGGTAGGACATGTTACCCCCCCCCCGCAAAGCTCCACACGTGAGGACAGGCGCGCCCAGCCTATAGTCGTTACCGGCCGCCACTAATTTTCCAACGTCCTACCGCAACTCCCTTGGTCAGTCTCGTGTGCATGGTTTTCACCATGACCAGTGGAAACTAACAACCCTTCCAAACTGTCCACTAGTTCAGCTAAATCACGGTAGAGTTTCATCGGAGTTGCAATGCAAAGTGCTGGCACAGCATATTCTGAATCGTGATACAAACCACCCACCACCACTATTTGGTCAGACACTTGACTGACCAAGATTATTTGGTCTCGGTCCACAATTGTACTGTGTTCATTATAGTCTAGTGTCCCCTTATGGGCATGGTTGGGCATCACTGGACAATGAGCTTGCCCTTTCTTACATTTACTTTGAAGCCATCAGTCTGTTTATGTCTAGGACAATAATATATTATGCACATGTATTTTTTATCAGAATCTATGAGGCACCAACCCAACTGTTTATGTAGAAATTCTTTACATGCCAAATCTGCACAACTGACCATATGGATATAACCAGGAACTGTAATTTTTATGGTGCCAGCGTGACCTATAAAGCAAAAGCCCACATTTGGCTTAGTTTTTATTTTAGCATGTTCTAGATCATACCCCCTTAATTTTATAATATTAAATTGGGAATGAGGACCAAAACTGTCAGGATTCACCTTTAAGAAGAATGTTTTTACTTGCTGATATTTAAAGATCAAGAGTTACAAAGCAGTTTTGGCATTAATGCAAGTAGGCAATTACAATTTAAAATGACAGTAACAATTTTTCTGAACAGTAGTAAAGCAGAAATAATTTCTCTGTCACCACCAAAAAGTCGCAATAAAAGAAATAAAAATAATGCAGGCATATGTTACCCCTAGAGCTATATCTAGGGTGCAGGCAACAGACTCACCCACCAGTACCAACTGATGTCCACTTGAGATCCTAAGAGCTGGGGTGACTCAAGGTTCTGCTTCCGAGAGCTCGTATCTTGACTTGGGTTGTTGTGGATGTATATACTGTTGTCGAGGCCGGAAAATAAATGGTTCAGTGTTTTGGTAGCTTTTAGTCTTAGACCAGCTTTTGCTGACCAGGTGATCCCTGATCGAAGGTTAGGAGTTAGAAAGCTATCAGTTAACTCAAAACATCTAATTTATAGGGGGAAACCATTTGGTTTGACATCATGGAATTATGTCTGAGATGGCCAGGGGAATTTTTTCCTAAATACAAAAATAAGTCTGTGTCTTCGAGTGGGACATGCGGCCTGGGTTTAAGCAAAAGGTGTTCTGACTCACGCGGAAATCTAGCAGTTCATGTGGTTAGCTGTTTTCAAGAATATACAAGACTGACCACCAGCTGATCTTTTTGTGGTCAGGTTTGACATTTAAAAATATACTGCCTTGCGGCCACCAGAGGAAAACATCTGACGGCTGACAGTTCACACATAGGAACTGTGCTGCTCAGAAGTAAAAAAAAAAAAAAGAGTTTAAAAGTTCACACTTAGCAATTAATTTTGTTTTAGAATTAAAGAAATATGCTATGACATAAAAATGCTATGATCAATGTCAAGCAAACACTGAAATTCATAGGTAATTATCAATTGCAAATTATTAATTAATTAATAGAAAGCAGATGCCCAAGTAGTGAACTTGGCTATAATTAATATTAAACACACACACTGAAACTTTTGGGCAAAGATTAATTGTTTAATCAATAAAACTGCAGGTTGCTAACTGTTAAGCTGGGCTGAGTTTATATACTTAACAGCCATTTGGTGGAGTCTTTTTATGGTGTCCGACCCACCGGCATCGCATAATTGCTTCAGGCACCCTACCTTACTCACTAAATGATCACCATATGATCTACCTAATCCGTAAAATCTTTCAGCCAAAAGCCCCCTCGCCCCAGACCATTCTTTCTAGGTCATTTAAATCCCTGGACCTTAGTTCGCTCCTGAACACTCTGTCAGCCACTGACTGGTCCCCCATCCTCAGGGCCTCCTCTATCAATGACACATGGCTCTATTTCAGACTTAAACTCCTAGCTGCATAGGACATCCATGCACCTCTCAGAAGGTCTCGGGTAAGGGGGGGCCACTTGCCATGGATCACTCCTTCTCCTTCTGTCAAGTCTCACCCTTGGCTGTCTTAAAAGCTCTGAACTCTCTAAACCCTAACAAAGGTAACTGCCCCACTGGGCTGGATTCCAAGATGCTCTACCTAGCTGCTCCTGCAATTGCCGCCCCCCTGGCTGATCTCTACAACCTCTCCTTCTCCCTTGCTTCGATTCCCTTGGAATGGAAACATGCTATCGTCATCCCACTCGCAAAGGGAAGCGACTCCTCTAACCCTGGCAATTACCATCCTATTTCCCTCCTTCCCATTCTGGCGAAGCTGCCAGAGAAACTAGTTCTCTCCCAACTCTTCTAATTTCTCAACTTCTCCTCCTTCTTCTCACACTACCAGTCTGGCCTCCGGAAGTCCCACTCCACTGCCACCTCACTCCTGTGGATCACCAGTTCCATCTTGGATGGCATGGACAAGGGTCTCCTCACCTCCACCATTTTTGCAAACCTGGCTAAGGCATTCGATACAGTCTCTCATGCTGTCCTGCTGAATAAGCTCTCCACTGCTGGGCTATCCTGCCAAGGCTACCAGTTGGTTTCACTCATACCTGGTTGGCCGATCCCAATCCGTCAGAATCGGTGGATCCACTTCGCCCTCCCTCCCAGTTACCTCAGGAGTTCCCCAAGGCTCGATCCTTGGCCCAATCCTATTTTCCTAAACAATCTACCTTCTGCCTGCCCTCTCACTTCCATTCACATGTATGCAGACAACATGGTCTTGTATGCTTCTGGGCCCACAACCACTGATGTAGTGACCAAGTTGCAGCAGGACTTCAACCAAGTCCAGCTCTGGCTTTGCGCTAATCAGTTATTCTTCAATGCCAAGAAGACAGTCTCCATGACCTTTGGCAAGAGGCAGAGACTCTCTCGGCTTAAAACCACCCCATCCTTCCACACCCTGGACGGGACTATGTTGGAAGCTTGCCACTCCTTTAGATATCTCGGGCTCTGGTTGGGCCAGCATCTCGACTTTTCTTTTTTTTTCTCTTGAAAATCAGCTTTATTCAAGCAATCAAATTCCTTTCAATTAAACATATGAAGACATACCATTAGGAATTTCTCTATATTATATAATAGATTAAATACTTTAAAATCACTGTCTTGTTTAATCTTTCACTAGTATGCATTCTCATCTCCCTCTGAAGTTTGACAGCTGGCTTCATAAAAAACCTTAATTAACAACACATAAAACTCATAAACCTAGTGCCTAGAGAGCCATATGAGGTATGTAAACTTCAATATAAAACCCAAATGATATAAAATTATCTTATTTCCAATACATTGGGGGGGGAGCAGATAAATAGAAGTTAAACAGCAACATATTAAAATCACATTGTTATTAAAAAAAAAGAGAAGAGGGAAAAGGGGATTATAGAAGTACCTGTGAGAATCGGACGTAAGGAAAAAAGCAAGCTGTAAGTCTTATCATCTGGGGGGCAAGGTCATGATCACTGATACATGACAGAAGAATAAAGGGTACCCCCCAGTAAACCTTCTTGCCATTAGGGAGACCACCTATCCATTAAAATTAATCTCATATCGTTATGGACTATCTTCTTGTGTTAAATTCCCATTATTCCCTAAAGTTGAACGGCTAGCTGCCCATCCTATCCATGGGCTCCATACTTCCATGAATTTATCTATTTTAAAGTGTAATTTGGCTGTTATCTGTTCCATGTCACACACCTTATTACAGTCAGACCTGGTTAATCCATGTACATTTGTGTTTGCCAATTTTGTTACGTAATACAAATCTACATAGTAACCAGACAGTGATAATAAAGAGGTCAATAGCCCAACAAAAAATCCGTAAGTAGTGTTTTTCATTCGGATACTCAGACATATGGATTAACAAGGCACGGATTAACCAGGTCTTGGATTGATGGGGGAAGCAGCCTCATCCACCTGGCAGATATACATTTTAATGCCACAGCTAAGAGACCTAATGCCAATTTCCTATGGGGTGAGGGTAGCCAGCTAATTGTAGGAAGGCCAAATATCCATTCTGAAAATTCCATTTGCAGGATCTGATTAATGGCCAACTGTACTCCAGACTAGAACTCTCGTAGTAGGGGGCAGGCCCAAAATATACGGTAAGGGGATCCCGCACTGCCACAACCACGCCAGCAACAATCCGTATAAGTGGTGTGAAAGTGCCTGGTAATCTTAGGGGTATAAAAAAGATGAATTAAAATTTTCCAGAAAAATTCTCTCCAGCCAGGTGAAGAGGTCACCCTCCATCCCACCTTCAGGTGCCTATTCCAGTCTTTAATAGTAATATGAATTTGAGCTTCCCTCTCCCAGTGTTCTTTCACTTGTAATAGTGGAATCTCTTCTCTCGTCTCTAATTTAAAATAAAGGTTAGATATAAGTTTCACAGTTGTGGTACCCATTATGATCCCATACATAAATTCCTCCCAGGGATTTCTTGGTCGAGTTAATGCTTGCTCATTGTCTTTATAAAAAATAAAATGTCGGACCTGCATATATCTAAACAGGTCAGAATTTGAGAGGTGAAATTTATCTCTCAGTTGTTGGAAGGACACACAGGCCCCTTCCTCAAGAATTGAGAAAATCTGCACAGGCCTTTAATTTCCCACAATGCATACCCAGAATCTAATCTGGGAGAAATCTTATTAAGGACAGGGACCTAACTTTTCTCTTGAGCTCTTCAGGCCCAAAACCCGATGTAAAGTCTTTATAGATTGCTTCACCCAGAGGTTATATACATGTTCTACAATGCTCTGTGGAACCTCTGTAAAGACCAGCGAGTACAAAGGCAGAGGCAGAGCCTCATTTTTCTCCATTTTATACCAAACTGACATTTCCCATCATCTGTCCCAAGAACACAACAAGACCATCTGACATGCCAAGTAATACCGGTGTAGGTCTGGCAGTCCTTGGCCTCCCTAAGACCTATGAAGATATAAAATTCTCCTTGCCACCCTAGGTTTCCTACCTCCCCATATAAACTTATCTAATCCTTGATTCACTTTCTTCCAATAATCAGGGGGAATAGGAATGGGCAGCGTGGAGAATAAAAAGCGAAACCGAGGTAACAGGTTCATCTTAATTGAATCTATGCAACCAGCCAACGAGAGAGGTAGGAGGGTCCACCTAGCCATGTTGCCTTGCATCCCATTCCAAAGTGCACTGTAATTGGTTTCATATAGTCTACTTCTGGAGGTAGAACTTTGAATCCCTAAGTATCTGAGCTGGTTATTTTTCGCCGAAGCATACGGAAATGTGGACCTAAACAACTGTGTGGGTTGCCCACTGAGAATCAGTGTGTCAGACTTAGACATAGTCACCTTGTATCCTGAGATAGCGGCAAAGTGATCTAACACCTTAATTAAGGCTGGTACTGACCTATCTGGGTTCCTCAAGAAAAACAGTGAATCGTCCACATACAGGGCGCTTTTCTGTTCTATCCCTCCCGACATTATCCCCTCCATTTCCAAAGATTGCCTAACTCTTGCCTCCAGGGGCTCTAGGAAAATGGCAAACAATAGTGGGGGCAGGGGGCATCCTCGTCTTGTTCTTCTACAGATTGGAAACCTACCTGAGTTAATCCCATTTATCAGTACTTGAGCTTGGGGGAATTATAGAGATGAGATATTATTTTCCTAAATTTGGAGCCGAAATTAAATTTCTCCATGGATTTTAGTAAAAAATGCCAATTCACTCTATCGAATGCCTTTTCCACATCCATGGATATGGCCAATTGGAGTGCCTCTTGTCCCCACTGGCTGGAAACAATATTCAGTAACCTTCTGATATTGTCTTGTATCTACAGTATCTACCTGAAATGAATCCGGTCTAATCCGGGTGTATTATTGTGTGAATCACCTTCTGCATTCGATCGGCTAAAATTCCCGTAAAAATTGTCAAGTCCACATTCAACAGAGAAATCGGTCTGTAGGAACCGCAAACCTCAGGGTCTTTCCCTTGCTTATGTATTACAGAAATTTGAGCATATCTCCAGGAGTCCGGGATTTCCCCTTCCTCCTGAATATATAAATAACAGGACAGTAGGAGAGGGGCCAATTCTAACTGGAGTACTTTATAGAGTTCGGCTGGAATGCCATCTAGTCCAGGTGACTTGCCCTGCCTCAGCTCCGATAACTTCGCAGTAATCTCCTGGCGTGTGATAGGGAACTCCAGAGAGTTCTGGGCTTCCAAGGTCAGCTGAGGTATGGTTAATGGGGACAAAAATTCCTCCACTTTACTGCCATCAACATCAGCCGAGGGGGACTCACTATACAGAGACTCATAATAATTAGCAAAAGTCTGGGCAATTTGAGGGAGGGGGGAAGTAGCCAAAACATTACCTTTGTCGGGGTCTTGTATTTTTAGAACTGCTCTATTAGTTATTTGTTTTCGGAGTGCAAAGGCTAATAATTTCCCGGCCCTGTTTCCTTCTTCATAGTATTTATGATTAACCCTTCTCAAGGAGCTTTCTGTCTGTTGTGCTAGTAGGCGTTTGAGGGAAGCTTTTTTTTGTAGCCAGTTAATTTTATCTGCAGGATTCAAGGTTAACTTGTGTCTAAATTCTGCTTCCCTCAAATCTGCTTCCAGTTTTTTCTGCTGAGCTAGTTTCTCTTTTTTTACTTTGGAACTGAAGGATATTATGTGGCCCCTCAATGAGGCTTTCAAAGCATCCCGGAGAAGAGAAGGGGACGGTTCTCCTAGTGTGTTCACAGCTAAAAACTCCTTAAGATGGTCTTTGAGACTGTCCTTGAACTCAGCAGAGTTTAGGAGTCCCACGTTCAACCTCCAGTTTGAATTTCTCAGAGTGGGCATCAATTGGATCTGCAAAGACACCGGAGCATGGTCCGACCAAGTCATGGGGTGTATAAGACAGGCCTGCAAGCAGGTACTCCTCTTGGTAGGTAGGAAAAACATATCTAGCCTGGAATATGAATTGTGTCTATGAGAGAAGAATGAGAAATCAGATTCCACCGGGTGGCAGTATCACCATGCTTCAAGAAACCCTGCTTCCTCCATAAGTCTCTTGAGGAAGGCATTGTCCCTCTGTCCTGATCTCGCTCTAACAATTCCCCACCTATCTAGTTTACCCGACACAACCCTGTTGAAGTCTCCCCCAATTATGTACAAGGAGTCAACCTCCGTAGCAGCTTCTTAAATTAAAGTACGAAGGAAGGAACGGTTATCTTTTTCTTCGTTTGGGGCATATAAATTTTAAAAAAATGCAAGGTATCCCATAGTAGTAAGCCTTCAATGTCACAAAATGACCTGCTGGGTCCCCTTCAGAGGCCACTATTTTAATTGGCGAATCCTTCCTAATTAGTATCGCAGTGCTCCTGCGATGGGGGTTGGCTTTCCAGGTGGACGCATAGACTTCACCCACCCAAGACCGCTTTAATTTAGCATGCTCACTCTCTGTTAAATGGGACTCCTGAATATATGCCAGGTCCGCTTTATATTTCCCCAGTTCTCGTAACACCCGAGCTCTTTTAATGGGGCTATTTAAGCCCTTAACATTATAAGTGATTAAAGTTAAATCCATCTCTCACTATATTTTGACATATTTCTATGTCCTTCCATTTATTACTCCCCAAAACCTCTCGCCCCCCCCCTCCCCACAACCAGGTTAGGTAGAACTGGCATTGCATTCTAGGCACAAACATACTTTTCAAACTATAAAAACAAACAATATCAACCATCAACCTTAACCAATACTAAGCTCCTTCCAAAAGTGCCACCTTCACCTCCCCAACAGAAATCTCTTTATGGGAAGGAATGTACAGCTACCTATGGCTGAACAGAACTGAAATCGTACTTGGTATCAAAAACAGGTGTATCGTCAGCTGGGCTGGGTGGAGATCTCTTTTCTAACCAGGAGAAAGGGAAGAGAGGGGAAGAAAAGGCCCTCCGTGAGAGATTGCTATATGATTTTCTCCCACTCCTCCCCCACCGCCCCACCCCCCTCAGTATCTTATTTTAAATTGCATTCCAAAATGATCCTAAAAGAAACAAGGTAAAACCTTCCATCTTGAATTAACCACTGTTAACATCTATTGTCATATATTCATCTGAATTGAATGCAGGAACTAAATTTGCTGAATCCTTTTTGAACAAGCTGGGCTACTATAGGTCTATAATAAGGCCCCTTTAACTTAATAAGAAATAGCTTTACACTACAACAATCAAATTATTCGAAATAGTTATAAGATTCATAATTCCAGATTTGAAAACACTACAGTTCGCCAACTCTTCAAAGCAAAATCTGCTATCTTCCTCGTGGATTTCAGGTGTCCAGTCGGTGGTTGGACGCTTTTTGTGGAATTGGCCCTACAGCACGGCCTTGCCTTCTACCTCCTCTAGATTTTCTGGGTGAAAGAATGGAAGCGGGTAAAGATACCGCTTTTCTGGCTAAATCTAATTGTTCCAAAGAACCTGCGTCGTCAGCTTGACGTGATTGTGGATCTTTTGCCTGTTTAGGATTTCGGACGGTATACCACCGTTGGTATTCGAGCTCCTTAACTGTTTCAGCATCCAGTATATTCACCATAGAAATATCCCATTGCTTTAGAATTGGAGCTGCATTAGAGATATTTGGAAATAAGTGTGTCCCTGAGTTGGTGGTAATTCTTAATGTCACAGGGTAATCCAGCCTCGCTTTAACTCCCTTGGCCTATAACAACTTGAGAATGGGGAACATCTTTCTTCGTCTGTCCACTGTAATTGGGGCATAATCATGTTCAAAAAACAAATGGGTATCACCAAATAATACTTCTTTTTTTGTCCATGCTTTATACAGGGCATCCTGTTTCGTTCTGTAGTCCAGAAAAGCAATGATCACTGACCTGGGTCTAGCTGTAGGATCTCGAGGTCGAGGGCCCAAAGATCTATGGGCACGAATAATGTTAAGGCAGTATGTCTCATCTAGAGATAAGATCTCTTTCAGTAGGCCTTCCATGTATTTAATCAAGTCGCCCAACTCAGCCTGTTCGGGAAGTCCATGTATACGAATATTTGATCTCTGGGATCTATTTCTAGGTCCTCGATCTTTTGTTGCAGCCAGACCTCTCGGTCATGCAGCTGAAGTATAGCTCCGTTATGCAGGTCCACAGATTTGGAGGTTTCTGTGGCGTGGTCCTCAAGATCCAAGATTTTTTGCCCCTGTGCTTTCTGTTCTTTTTTAACTTCGGAGAGATTCCCTTGTATCTCGGTCAGTGTGTCTCCAAGTTTTTTCAGCTCCTTATAGAGCTTCTTTGAGGTTATTGTAAACGCCACCTCTTCGTCAGAACTGGTGTCCGATGCAGAGCGGGAGCTGGGAGAGAGCGAGCGCCGGGGAGATTCATGGCCTGAGGGTGGTGGCTGAGTCAAGAGTTCATTCTCGGTAGTAACCGATAGTTACAACAGATTTTCTTTGTGCCACTGTCTTGTAGTAGCCATCATCTCCTCCAATTTACGTTGTTTTAACTTGGATGCCAGTTTTTAATGTAGTTGAGGGGGGAATTTAGGCAACGATCCAGGGAGCCTACACGACCTCAAGCCTCCATGCCTGCTGACATCACCAGGAGTCCATCTTGACTTTTCTGTACACATCGATGCCCTCCCAAAAAACTCCACCCCAAACTGGGTGCTCTCTACCACAATCATGGATGCATAGCCCTGCCCACTCACAGGGCAATCGTACAGAAAATGATTCTCCCCATCTTCGACTACGGGGATGTTGTTTACAGTGCAGCTCCCAAGTCCAACCTAGCCAGACTGGATCCCCTTTTCCACTCTTTCTGTAGAATCACCACTGATAGTCCATTGTCCGAACACCACTGCAACCTCTATCGGTCCCTAAATCTGCCTTTGCTTCACAACCGCTGGCAAGCACATTCTGCCAACCTCACAGCTAAGCACTGGTCCCAGTCCTTGCCTCCGTACCTCGAGGCAGTACTCGTTATCTATACTCCTTCTGCATACCCCTGAGATATACTGATACCTGCCTCCTGTTGGTTCCTCCAATGTCCTCGGCAGCAGGACAAGCTGCCTTCAGACACCGCATGCCCAAATTGTGGAACTCCCTTCCTGCAATCACCCAGCTGAAGTCCCCCTCCCAGAACCTCAGGCACCTGATAAATAAATACTTCTACAAATCATGTGCATGTGGCTAGGGTTATCACTCCACCTTGCACCAGTTACTGTTAAAGACACAATGATCCTGTTCCTGGCTTGTCGTCATACTAGCTGAATTTCTAGTGCTGCTTGCTATGTATTTAATTAATGTATGTAAATAATTAACTTAGTTCTGCTTAGCCATGCTTGTATATACCACTGTATATTGCATTCCAATTTTTTCTACTCCTCATGTGCTATATGTCTGTCACTGTATTTTCCCCTTCCCCAAGGATGCACCTGGAATTGAGCAGTACTCTGCTCAGTTTGCCCTCCTGGTAAAACTTTTCAATAAATAAATAAATAAATCCTGGTAAGAATGTTTGCAGCAATCCATCTAGCTGTCATGTTCCAAGTTCTGGGCTCATCTCTGCATTAATGGGGGGCAATGGAGCAATGTAACGTAAAGTAGCAATGAAGCAATGTAATGTAGCAATGGAGCAATGTAAAAATGGGGCAGGCACCAGTGGGACTAGCCTACCCAGTGACGGGGCAGGAGAACAACTCCTGGTGAGGGGGCAGGCAGAACCACTCCCAGTGAGGGGGCAGACAGAGGCAGTGGAGCAGGCAAGCCCAGTGAGGGCTGTATATGATTGCAGACAGTGCACCACCTGTCCATGACCCAGCTCCCCTGGCATGCAGAACACCGCAGGGCAGGTGGGGGTGGAGTCGTGGACCCAGTCAGGCATCCAATCGGATGTCTGGAACGGGTCACACAGTAGATCCCCTACGCAGCGTGGTGCACATTGGCAGCATGCCCCACATATGTCCGACGGCTGGCAACTGAGGGGCCGAGTGGAGGGCAGTGCCGCTGGCCGTACCCAGGTACACGCCATGCAGGCATGGGGGTTGGGGGTGGGATGATGGTGCCACAGGTGGGGGGGAAGGGCCAACATGGGAACAGCGGGACACAGGGCACTGCGCTTCCGAGTGTTGGTGTGGGGGGAAGAATCACAGTATCATGACTGGGGTCCACAGAGTTGGGTCGTGTGGTGCCTGCCAGCCCCGTGGTCGAGGATGCTGTGCAGGGGGCTGCCTCCAGACATATGGGGAGGGGGCTGCCGTGTATGCATGGGGCAAGTAAGGGGCTTATGGCAGGGTTCTCCCAAGCATATCCTGCACCCCCTCAGCACACCCATGGCCAGCACTGCGCGCCTTTGTGCATGGCGCATAGTGCTGGTATGCCCCCAGGCCTGCCCCTGGCATGGTCTATGGACCGGGAGGATTGGGTACATTGGTCCTCAGACTGCCTTCCGTGCATTCAGCGTGGCACAGTAGCCACTATGCCCACTGGTGCATAGGGCCCAATTATGTATAAGAAATGTCAGAAATCATCTGAGTAGTGCATATGTGACATTTCTATGTGCATAACAGCAGTGATGTGCATTATTTGTTGGGGACAATTTTGCAAGGTGACAGGGTATCATACCTTTGTATGTCTTTAAACAGGGAAAACCTGTTTCTGAGGTTGTCCCTTCTTTTGCACATAACCCATGTTATAAGTGCAATAACCCATTCCTTGGTATTGTTACTGGGGATTAATCAACACACCAGGTGCTTAAGGACACTCGGCCTGCGGCCTCATGCCTCACAATGCACCTGGGTTGTTGATTAATCCCCAATAACACCATATCCTGTTGTGGGTTATTGCTTACATATAAACTGTTTCAGCTGCTCATCAGCACATACTGTATATAGTTCAAACAGAGGTTTATCCTTACCTGCATAAGTACCTCAGTTGTCTGAGCCAGTTTGCGGTTCTCTATTATATGCCCTAGCTTATCATATCTGTTGTAGCCTCCCATATATTGTCCACAGCGTTTTGTAAAGCTTAAATAGCTTTTTGCTCTACATGTTAGGCTGTCACCAGAAAAAAAATTTAGTTATTTCCATGCTTATAAGTTTTACCCTCATTTTGATCTTATTCACTTTGAGCTGTTTCTACAGTGATTTTATCTGGTGAAGTTGAATTGAGCCCTGGTCCCACTGCCCCTCTCAGTAGCTCTGACCCACACTGGTCTGGTGCTAAGGAACTCAAAACTGCACACCTAAATATCTATAGCTTGCTATGTAATCTCCCTGAGTTAGAAGCCTGGGTGTCCTTATACAATCTTGATATGTTATGTATTTCTGAAACTCAACTCAAACCCTTCATTCCTGACTCAGCTTGCTCTGTATCTACCTATAGCATGTTAAGATGTGATTGTCCCTGCTACAAAATAGGAGGCATAGTAGCTATTTATTTTAGGGAACATCTACAACTCTCAGTGCTTCCCACTCCACAACTATCCCACTGTAAGTCTCTGCACACCATCCTCCTTCTGGGGGAACAAAGAAACTACATATGATCTGTACCTATAATCTTCACAGAGGAGGTGCTGCTGGTCTCAATTAACTCCTCTCATACTCCACCCACCTCCTCAGCTGATAATAATGAAGCCATTCTACTTGGTGAGTTCAACCTCAGTTGGGGAGGTAAATCAATTAAATCCTTTGACTTACTGGGCATCATTTTATCTCAGACCTGACCAGACTTTCTCTTGCCTCTGGCATGATATAATAACTAACTGGGTCCTGACCAAAAGGATGGACAGGATCACAGTAGCTGGTACCCTATCCAATGCAACTGCTCACCACTCCCCTGTTTACTGCGTCTGGCAGGCTCGTGCACCATCACGTCCCCCTAAGGTAATCTGACTATGTGATTTCTCTAAACTTGACCCTACTGCTTTCCTTGCAGACATACCTAACATTGATTGGAGGCCACTTTATGACATTAACAATGTCAGTGAGGCCCTAAACTATTTTATAACCTGTTTCTGTGGTCTCCAAGGCTTGCACACCCCAATAGTGTCACACAGAATTAAAGGCTTTCCCACCAGGTGGCTACACAAAGACCTCCTTGCCTTACTAAAGGCTAGAGAAAAGGACATTCCAAGATGGCTGCCTGAGGGTGTGGATGTCCAGAGTGAGGTACGACACCTCCAGTATCTAGATAAAAAACTTCTGAAACACTTTGCAACATTTATTTAGCATCTCGGAGTTAAAAATAAACAGAGGAACAACAGAATTCACTACCTAAATGTACGGAGATGTCTAAGTGCATACGGAGAGCTAAAGAATTATCAGAACAAACAACAGTTCCGAAATGTTCCAGGGTGGCAAGAGGACAGCAGACTTTGGATACTCAAGAACAACCTGCCACCTCCAACACCTCTGCATCCACACTTACCACAACAGGAAGACGGACCTGACTGCTACAAAGGACTTTGCAATTTCTCCCGGTAACAGAAAAAAGGCTTACTGAATTCCAAACCTACTGTCTCTGTTGCCAAGAGCACCAGAAAAAGAAGTAGCCAACATGTTTTCACTCCCTGACGACGCTGAGCTGACCAAAGCCCATTTGGAAACCAATCTCTTCTATGATGCAGTTGAGCTTGCAGCACCAGGAGAACCAACAGAACCAGAGACATCGGAATCAACCCAAGTGACGGACGGAACAGCATTATTGATAACATCCAAAGAGACAAGGTCTGAAGAGGTTAGTAAGCAAAATAATGGCATTAATAAAGGAAATTTAAATAAAAACTATGAGCAAAGCACTATTCAAGACCCTATAGACATTATCCCATCAAGTGACAAACAACCAGATAAACAAAAATTCCCTAACACAGAAAAAACTGTTTTATCATATGAAAAAGAGAAAGTTACAGCCTGCTTGAGAAAAGTTCAAATGGGGGAAACTGTAATGGTAATTCCACAACCCTTAACAGGAGCAGCTGAGGTGGTTAATATGCAACCCATAGACTACAGCGAGATCATAATCAAATTCAACAAGCATTTGTCAATACCGAATGTTGTCTTGCTGGCATTGGCACTGGTAGTGCAGGAGTTGGAGTGATGCATAATAGGAACGGCAGTGAAGTATTGAACTGACGCCAACCCCACCCCCACCGTGCAGAGACTGACAGGTGTTGCGCTGTGCCTTTGGATTGTCAGCCATAACACTCATGCCATTTTACCTCACCCTACCCTGCAGACACTGACAAGTGTCGCGGTGTGTCTTCGGGTCTTCATGCCTTATGTTCACCCCATTCCATAAGGAAATATGCTGAGATGGGTGCAGTATAGGAGAACAGGGTGAACTTTGGGGTAAGACCCAAGGCACACCGATGCCTGTCACTGGCTGCAGGGTGGGGTGGAATGGCGTGAGCATTATAGTCGGATTTATCCCAAGTCACACCCCAGACACCTGTCAGTCTCTACAGGGTGGGCGTGCGTAGGAAACCTTAACGCCATGGGCGTTTTTTGGTATTTTCACTACAAATTTTCAACATGGGCTTTTTGTGACCCCACCTCATGAAGAGTGGCACTATCAGTTCGTTAGCCAAAAGGTGATTTTGCATAGCGATTGTGCCATTTGGCGCCACAGGTGTGAAAACACATTTTGGCCAGGATGTGAGAAATGGCAACTGTACTGTTCGTGAGGAGGTATAAAAAAATGGAAATGTTGAAAATCTGGAGAGAAAATATGAAAAATTGGTGAAGTCACAAACATGCGTAGAAACTGCGCAATGCAAGCCTGTAATATAATTATTTTTGGGATTATTTTTACCACATTTTTAACATAGGCATTTTGGGACCTCCTCTCATGAACAGTGGTACTGTGATTTTATTAATCTGTCCAAAGTTGATTTCCCACAGCAACTGTGCCATTGTGCGCCACAGGTGCAAAAACACATTTCGAGCAGGATGTGAAAAATGACAGCTGTACTGTTCATAAGGAGGTGTGAAAAATGGCAATGTTAAAAATCTGGAGAGAAAATATAAATAATTGTCAAAGTTACGAGCATGCATGGAAACTGTGCAATGCACACTCGTAGCGTAGTAATGTTTTGTAATTTTTTTAACAAATTTGCAACATGGGCTTTTTGGGACCCCACCTAGTTGCGCTGTTATTTTGTTAATGGGTCCCGAAAGGTGATTCCATGCAGTGACTGCAAAATCACCTTTCGGGACCGAGTAACGAGATGACAGTGCATGTGTTCGTGAGGTGGGGTCCCAAGAACCCCATGTTGAAAATCTGGTACCAAAATTCCCCAAAATGGCTGAGAAATCCACCTAAGTTGAAACCCCCCATTGCCTGACATTATAAAGCTTACCGCATTTTGTTCAGTTTCCGGTCAGCTTTCGAACAGTGCAGACGTGTTCCCACTCCACAGAAGATCGCAGCACCTGCCCTCCGGAGGTAAGTATAAGGTGAGTGGGAGAGTGCGGGGAGGTGGGGTACACAAGAGGTTGGGGAGGGCGTGGCAGGACAACGACCTTTTTTTTCACAGGTTAAAAAAAAGAAACCGGCTGCGGGCAACTGTTCTTTATTTACACGTAAAGAATGATTTCGGCACACTGTAGTGGGCCTTCCAGTGTGCCATGAGTTTGGGGGGGGAACATGATGCCGACAGGGATTGGGCAGCCCCGTCGGCAAAGAAAGTGTGTGTGTGTGTGTGGGGGAGACATGATGCCGATGGGGATTGGGGCCCCCCCACAGGCAAACAAATTGACGGGGGGGGGGGAACATGCCGACATGTGGATTGGGCATCCCGATGTCGGCTTTGTGGGGATTGCGTGGTGGGCAGCAGGAGCCGTCATATTTATTGGAATGTTTCACCAGGAAAGGCATGTAACGGAGCCTTGTCATCTGACGCTCCAATGAGAAAACTGCAGCAACAGATTTCTTTCAACTCCATGGCTCTCTCTGAAACTGCTGTCACTGCCAGCATGCTTGCTAACTGGTGGCTGAGGGACACACCCATTAAAGTGTTCCCTGCATTCGCCACAACACTGACGCACCTGTAAATGTGCTACTACCGCAAGATGTTGCTTGCGCGTGTGTGCAAGACAGCATAAAAATGAGATACAAACAGACATCAAAGAGGGATTTGAAAAAAATGACTTTGGCCTTCTCTGCCATAACTCAATCCATTAACGACCTTACAAACAAACTATAATCGTTAACCATCAGGACAATGGAGGTTGAACAGTGTGTCAACAGTTTGGAAGACACAGTAACCCCTATGCAGCAACAGATAACTGATTGTAAAACCCAACTGCAAAACTTGCAACAGAAGATCATTAACCAAGGGAACAGATCAAGACGTAATAATCTTAGACTAATATACATCCCCGAAGGTGTGGAAGGAAAAGGTGACCCAGTTCCATGCTATGAAAAGTTAATTACAACTGCTATGGGACTTAAATACCTAGAAGAAAATATTCCAATAGACACAGCACACCGTGTGGGGAGAGCATTTACACAAAACATTACCAACTCAGCTGCTACCCGCCCCAACAACAGATTGGTGTACATTAAACCCTATTATTACCAGGACAGAGAACGGATCCTTAGAAAGGCAAGAATTGAAAAGGTTTTATTAGCAGAATGAATTACATTCTCTGTTTTTCCTGACTTTAGTGCAGAGACTGTCCAATCTAGAAAGGCATTTGAAAAGGCCAAGGCAATGCTGCATGAAATGGACATAAGATTCACCATGCTCCCACCTGCTGAATTGAGATTTTTCTGGCATGGGAAAATGATTTTTTTTATGGATCCGAAATAGGCAGAGAACTTCCTAAAAGCCCAATTTAGCAACAATCCTTTGATTCGTCTGAACCTTGTGAATCAAACACAAATGATCCCAGATCACTCTCTTATAAGAAATCACAACTGCTGAATTATCATAACAGTAAAAGGTATATCTTTTACTGTTATGATAAATCAGCAGTTTAAACAAATATTGCAATCATGTAAGTATAGATTCCATGGTGGTGGGGACTTGAACAAGCTTGTGTACCAGATTCCATCTCTGTGTTGTAATTTCTTATAAGAGAAGGATATGTTTATTTTTTCCCGCTCCCACCACTCCTTTCCATCTCTCTTACCTTATTCTGACCATTTAATCAATACAATATAATTAAATGATTAAACGGTTAGAGAGATGGAAAAGTGGGAAAAGAGTGGTGAAGGGGGGCAGGAGAAAAATAAACATATAAATAAATAAAGGAGAAAGAGGAAAGGGAATAATTAAAAGGAAAGAAAGGATAAAAAAAATAGAAGGAGGGAATCAAATATGTAACTGCAGACTAGACACATTAGGTTGGAGGGTAATGCAGATAGGAGCTTGATTTCTGGGCACTCCTCGCAATACCATACCCATGGCTATTGAGACAGAAGTGGGGGGGGGGTTCAAACCTCGGATAGAAACCAACATGTTTGGCCTATTCTAATTAGAAATATCATATACTCTTCTACAACCGAGGTAAACCAGGGATTAGTGGGGTTAGGGCAGACCAAAAAAACTTCAGCATTTTCTTTTATAAAATAAAGCAAGGTCATCAAACTAAACTAACAGAGCAGAGTGAACTTAAGATATAGTGTCAAACAGAATTTACTGTTATAGACCACACTGATGTGTGTGGTGTAATCCTGATATGTGTTCGGTTAACACTTAATTGTAAACAGAATTATAGTTAATATATTAAAGATTATAACATGGAATGTGAAAGGTCTGGGAAACAGAAAAAAAGGGAAGAACATATTTAATTATACAGATAGATATGCAGTTAATGTTATATTCCTGCAAGAGATCCATTTATTACATAATGAATATATGTTTTATTCTAAAAAATGGGGGCAAGATATAAATGCACTATACAGATCGAATGCCGGGGTGGCCATATTTAAAAAAAAAGTCAGGCATAACAATACAGAGACATATAGCAGATAAGAATGGCTACTATATCTTCTGTGAAATTATGATTAATGGTATACTAATCACCTTGGTTAATGTACATGGTCCCAATGAAAATTCGCCCGATTTTTATCAGAAACATTTTCTCATAGCTGCATCATTTAAATCTCCTCTAATCTTCACAGGAGATTTCAGCTTGGTCTTGGGCCCTAAACTCGATAAATTTAATAATCTAAATATAAGAATGCAATCTGCAGCTATTAAATAAAAGAATTTATGAATGATTATAATTTCATTGATCCATGGCGATATGCCCACCCCTCTGACATCACGTTTTCATACTTCTCCACTGTCCATCAAGCTCACTCTAGAATAGATTTTGTTATTATACCAGAAATATTACTTTATAATCTGGTGGACGTAACATATAAAAGTATACATTTCTCTGATCATTCTCCTGTAATGATGTCTATCAAAATAAAAATAAAAAACTTTAACTATATATTTACATTAGATACTGCACTGCTAAAAGATAAAAATTACGATACAAAAATACAACAAGAAACGGATTCTTTTTTTCAAAATAACAGCTACAATGAAACAAGAGCTATCAAAATAGAGGACACTTACAAGACCTATATTAGAGGGATCTCCATGGCATATAACTAAAACAAAAAGAAAACAAAAAATAGTAACCCTAGGAGAAACAATAAAACAAAAAAAAATCTACTAAATGTAACTCATGACCCCAAAACATTCCAAGAATTATTAGATCTCAGAGATCACTTTAATAAATTAACCACCATGGAAGTAGAACAACAATTAATCAAAACCAGATCTAAATATTACACTACAAGTGATAAGACAGATAAAATGTTAGCATGGCAAATAAAAAAAGAAAATGAAACAAACACAATCCTAAAAATACAAAATGAACAGGGTGATATAATTAATGAACCAACCCAGATAAACAACGTTTTCAACACATTCTATAATAAATTATACACATCAGAAAGAGACACGGACTGCAGATATATTGAAACATTTTTAAATAAAATAAAATAATCCTAATTACAAGAATCACACATCAAAGCATTAGAACAAGAGACTACAAACCCTGAAATACAACAGGCACTAAATACATTACCCAATGGAAAGGCAGCCAGACCAGATGGTATCCCAATAGATTTTTATAAAAAATACATCAATTTAGTAACACTACACTTAAAGATCCTATGCGCCCATATTTTACAACACAAAGCTATGAACCCTTCAGCACTAGAAGCTACTATACTTCCATTTTAAAAGAAGATAAAAACACCATGCTCACAGCATCATATATACCAATGTCCCTGATTAACACAGATAGAAAAATCTTGACTAAAATACTTGCTAACAGAATAAATAATATACTCCCTGATATCATACATTCCAATCAGAATGGCTTCATAAAAGACAGACAACTTAAAACCAACATAAGATGAACAATAAATTTAATAGACAAATTCAAAAATGATATTTTCTGAATACTATCACTTGATGCTGAAAAAGTGTTTTGGTTGTTTATAATGGAGGTATATTAAAACATTGTTTTAAATTAATGACATTCGGCCCACATTTCAGAGCTTGGATAGATATTATATACCAGAATATTACAGCTAGGGTTAGAACTAATAGTGAAATAGCAGATCTAATTAGATTACAAACAGGGGTCAGACAAGGCTGCCCCCTTTCTCCTTTAATTTTCGCTATTGCCATAGAGCCATTAGCCATAACCATAAGAAACAACAATGATATACACGGATTAAAAATAAAAGAGGTAGAACACAAAATTAACTTATATGCTGATGATGCCTTTATTATATACTGAAAATTTGAATAGAATTTATAAAGAATTAAATATCACCCTCACATCATTTGGTAATACATGAGGATACAAAATTAACTGGGACAAAACTGAACTTCTAGAATCTAAACATCACACAAATCCATTTACACAAGCTCTAAATAGAAACATTAAAAAAAATACATAAATTTAAATATCTGGGCGTATATTTATTTATTTTTTTAAAACTTTATTTTTTTATTTTATAAATGTGCATACACATTGATGTTCGTATCTAGAACAGACCATATACATTGGAATCCCTTCTGGGGAACATACATTTCCCCTTAATATACAGGTTATTATATGCATTCTAGATATAGAGATACCACTTGGAGGGATAACTAAACAAGCACCTCAAAAAGATAAACTAAATTTTAAACTGTTTTTATAAGTCCATGAGCAGTATGACATTACCTCTATAACTTAAGTCCATGAAAGTCCCAAAAATCCAGACCCTACCAGAGGGTATTTTGGTGTCATACTTTAAAACTAAAAGTTCTAAATAAACTCAAGGAGCGGGATATTCAGAAGGGTTGCGCATGGTGTAACACAGTTGTGCCATCGCAACCCACTGTCACCCGGCATGATATTCAAAGGGAGAATGTGCCTGGCACAAATCCAATCTGCCGGGCGCATCCAGTAATGTATCTTGGCGCAGGTGGGGGTGTGCCCAGCCATACTGCACATCCCGATATTCAGCCGGGATGTGCTGAGCCATGCATGCGCAACCCCTACCTGCGCTGCACACAGGTGAGCCAAAAAAAAAAGGAGCAACAGCTGGCCACCCACAGGTGAGCTGCTGTATTGCAGGGCGCAACATGGCAGCTGCCACCTGTGGGTGGCTACCCGAGCTCCAGCGGCACCTTCGTGGTGGCATTCCCCCCATGCCCGATGACAGGCATATGTAGTAAAAATAGTCCTATATCACTGGTGGTCCAGTGGCCCGCTCGCAGCCCGATCGTGGGCATTTGTAGACAATAAAAGTCCTATATCCCTGGTGGTCTAGTGAACTGCTGCCATCAGTCGGACGGCATATGTATGAAAGAAAAGTCCAATGTCCATGGTGATCCAGTGGACGCTCGCAGCCCGATCGCGGGCGTCGGTAATCAATAATGACATCAATCAACCCTGGTGGTCCAGCGGCCACCTTTCTCACCCGCCCACTGAGCGCCCCGCCCCTCCCCCGGTCAGCGGCGGGCGGCAGCACCACCGCCCGCCACCATACGGTGGGGCTGTCGCCCACTGGTCCACAGCGTGAGCCAATGGGCATGCAGCCATGCCATACCACAGTCCAGATATGTGAATGGACCATTCACATATCTGGATTGTGCACGGCTGGAACTGCATGCCCGATTGGCTCACGCTCAGACCAATGGGCATACAACCCTACCGACGGTGTCAGTCGGTGGATGGCGGGCGGCAGGCGGTGGGTGCTGCGCCGCCCGCCTGACCGGGGGGAGCGGGGCGGTGGGGCTCAGTGGGCAGGTGGGGAGGGAGGTACCGCTGGACCACCAGGGTTGGATTGGAGTGTCATTATTGATTACTGACACCCGCGATTGGGCTGCGAGCAGTCCACTGGACCACCAGGGATATTGGACTTTTCTTTCAAACATATGCCCGTGATTGGGCTGGGAGTGGTCCACTGGACCACCAGGGTTATTGGACTTTTCTTTCACACATATGCCCGAGATCAGGCTGCGAGTGGTCCACTGGACCACCAGGGATATCGGACCATTAATTCTTCAACATATGCCCGTGATTGGGCAGTGAGGCACTTTGCTGCTTGTGCAGGGGGCGTCGGTCCCTGACGGCTGCAGCCTGGCAGGGCGCCAGGTGCAAGTCACTGGGGATTGGCGCACCTGCATGCAAATGGGGCCATAATGACATGCAAATTGCCCCATTTGCGCCTTGCATACATTATGGCCCCATTTGCATGTGCACTTTTGAATATCGCGGTTGTTGCGCCTAGCCACACGGAACTTGCACTAGCGCATCCCCCTGCTCCACTGTGGCCACTTGCGCTGGCGCATGCCACTGCACCATGCGCACTGCGGGTGGCCAAAGTGCGATATTCAACGATGCTGTGCCATAGCGCAGCTCCGTTGAATATCACCCTGTCAACGCCTATGCACATCCCAGTTGCGCTGCGCCCAGGCTTGTGCCATAGCCTGGCGCAGTCTGAATATCCCGCCCTAGGTATTTACCCAGGACAGCAAAGTCTTAGCATTTGTACTAGTACCTTAAAACATATTATTATCCATCAGAATAAGCAATCATAAACCCTAAATGAAGGTCCCAATATTTTAAACAATTTTACATAGTAAGAAGCTCTAACCCCCTCTCATCTCAGTTAACATTTTAGGTAGAAAGCCTTTAATTTACTATAACCACATTAAGTTATTGTCCCCTCTTTATTAAATCCCCAATCATATGTTTTGGCTAAAGGAAACTACACGCTCTTCTGAACACAACATTGCTATTCACTTTACTGATGCTATGGGATAAATGTAGAAACAACAAAGGAGGGACAGGCCTGATCGGTTCGTTAAGAGTTCCACGATTTCAGCCCTCAGCTTCAGAGCCGCTGTCCCCTGCTTCCCTTTGTTTCGAGCAGTCAGTAACAAAACGGGAGGCCCATTTCCCTGCTTCAGTGGGATTGGAGAAGGCCCACACTTTGCCACCATGTACAATGCGCAACCTTGCTGGGAACACTACTGTATGGATAATCGAGGCCTCCCTCAATACTTTTTGGACCCCATCAAATTCTTCCTCCTGAGGCGTGTTGCGTAGCTCAAATCTGGAAAAAAAATAGATGTTTCGGTTGTCTTGAGTAAGGGGTCCCACTTGCCTGGCAAGTTTGATTATTCTGTCTCAAGAGCCGATGCCGTCTGTAACCAAGAGCATAGTCCTAGGATTTTCCATTTCCCCTCAGTAGCCTGTTAGGGTGATCCGGTAAACTCTTGGTATGAAATATTTAAGCTCTGACCCTCCGGCAATAATTCTGAATCCAGCCACTCCCGAAGAAACATAAGAGGGTGATTCCCCTCAATCCCCTCGGGCAAGCCCAAGGTTCTAACGTGCGCTGATCGGGCCTGGTTTTCCAGGGTCTCGAGCCTAGCCCTCACATGGTGGTTTTCCTTTATTAAAAGAGTGGTTGCTGCTGCAGACGACTCCACTTGCCGCTTCACATCTCTGACTTCGAGCTGTATTCCCTCCACTGATTTCTCCACCACAGTAACTCTGGCTGCAAATGTGTCCATTTCAGCGTTCAGATCAGCCACTGATGCAATTATTCTTTGTAGCTTAATTCCAACTGACGACATTGTCTCCTCGAGCTCACGTTGAAGTACAGCATTCTCCTCCGCCCCAATGTTGATTTAGCGCTGGCTCCTCCGCCTCTGTCTTTCTTGGGGTTACCCATTTTATATTTTTTGGGTCCCTCTTTTACTCTGTGATATTTGTTTTTTCCAAAATTACTCTAAAACCCAGAAATATCACAATTTTAGAGCTTTTCTGATGGAGCTAGAAAAGACTGCTGCTTGTCAGCTCGGGCTCAACAGCGCCCCCCCCCCCGGCGTATATTTAGACAACAACATTGAACAATTATATGCTAACAATTTTGAACCTTTAATTAATAAAACACAAGGAGAACTTAACAGATAGGAAACACTATCAATACATAGAAGGCATCCTTAGGATGGCAGAAAAAGGGGAGATACTGTTGATGGGGGACCTGAATATGCCAGATGTTAACTGGAGCACCTTTGCTGCAGGTACATCCAAGAGCAGGGTCATTCTTGATGCCCTACAAGGGGCATGCCTCAGACAGCTAGTATTGGAACCCACTCGGGAGGGAGCAATCTTAGACCTGGTACTCTCAAATGGGGATGGAGAAAGAATCTCAGATTTAGAAGTGGGTAGCCATCTGGGAACAAGTGACCACCAAACAGTGTGGTTCACGATAAACAGAGCTATACAATCAAGCCATACAAAAGCAAGAGTATTGGACTTTAGGAGGGCTGACTTTGGGAAAATGAGAGAGTGCCTCAGAAAAACACTAGCAAACAAGCAAGAGGGAGGGGTGGAGGAACAATGGGGAGTGATCAAAACAGCCATCACAGAGACAACAAGCCTTTGTGTAAAGCAAATCAACAAAACACAACGAAGGAAAAAAACGGTATGGTTCTCAAAAGAGGTGGCAGGGAGGGTTAAGGAGAAAAGGATAGCATTCAGGAAATTTAAGGAAACACAGAAGGAGCAGAACAGAGAACTTTATCAGTTAAAGCAGAAAGAGGCTGGGAAGGCAGTCAGAATAGCAAAGGCCCAAACCAAGGAAAGGATAGCCAACTCTGTAAAGAAGGGGGATAAGACCTTTTATAGGTACATTAGGGAGTGAAGAAAGACCAAAGGAGGGATACTGAGGCTTAATAAAGGGAAGGGAAGGAATGTGGGTAGAGGGTGACAGTGAAAAAGCAGGGATACTAAAACGAATATTTCTGCTCAGTATTCACAAAGGAAGAGGAGGGGAGGTACCTAAACCAAACAAGAGAAACACTCTGAAGACGAGGGTCGATACCAGTCCATTTACAGAAGAAAGGGTTCTGAAAGAACTAATAAAATTGAAGGTGGACAAAGCAATGGAGCCTGATGGGATTCACCCAAGTATTCTAAAAGAACTAAGGGTAGAACTAGTGACACCGCTGACTACTCTCTTTAACAAATCATGGGAAGATGGGGTGGTACCTGAGGACTGGAGGAGGATGGATGTGATTCCTCTTCACAAAAGTGGGAGCAGGACAGAGGCAGGAAACTACAGACCAGTTAGTTTGACCTCAGTGGTAGGGAAAATGATTGAATCACTTCTGAAGGAAAGAATTGTTGAGTACCTAGAGGCCAGTGGGGCACAGGACCCAAGGCAGCATGGATTCACGATGGTAAGGTCGTGTCAGACAAATCTAATAGATTTCTTTGACTGGGTGACCAAAGTAGTTGACCAGGGAGGGGCTATGGACATGGCCTACCTAGATTTTAGCAAGGTATTTGATACAGTCCCACACAAAAGATTAATACACAAGTTAACCAGCCTTGGAGTGGGTCCCAAGATGGTAGCCTGGATAAAAAATTGGCTAGACAACAGGACGCAAAGGGTAGTAGTAAATGGAGTCCACAGTGAAGAAAGGAGGGTTACTAGCGGGGTACTGCAGGGTTCAGTACTGGGACTGCTCCTTTTTAATGTCTTTATAAGTGACATTGCAGAGGAACTGGAAGGAAAAGTATGTCTCTTTGCAGACAACACAAAGATCTGCAACAGGGTTGATACACAAGATGGAGTGGAAAGGATGAGAAGGGTCTTGGCAAGGTTGGAGGAATGGTCAAATGTATGGCAGCTCAGATTCAATGCAAAGAAGTGCAAGGTAATGCACCTGGGAAACAAAAACCCAGGAGAAGAGTACACAATATGGGGGTGAGATACTGACAACAGTAACAAGCATTTGTCAATGCCGAATGTTTGCTTGCTGGCATTGGTAGTGTAGGAGTTACAGAGCCGCATAATAGGAATGGCAGTGAAGTATTGAACTGAAGCCAGCCCCACCACCACTCTGCAGAGACTGACAGGCATTGGGGTGTGCCTTTGGGTTGTCAGACATAACGGCCACGCCATTTCACCACACCCTACCCTGCAGACACCGACAAGTGTCACGGTGTGTCTTGGGGTCTTTGGCTCTTATGCGCACCCCATTCCATCAGGAAATACGGTGAGGTGGGTGCGGTATAGGAGAATAGGGTGAACTTTGGGGCCGAAGAGTCCAAGGCACACCTCAATGCCTTTCACTGGCTGCAGGGTGTGGGTGGGGGTGGAATGGTATGAGCATTGCAGGCGACACTCCCAAGCCACAGCCCTGATGCCTGTCATTCTCTACAGCGTGGGGTGTTATGGTCGGAAACACTAACACCTCAGGCATTTCGTTGGTATTTTCACTCCAAATTTTCAACATGTTTTTTTTGTGACCCCCACCTCATGAACAGTGGCAATATCAGTTTGTTAGTCGAAAGCTGCTTTTGCACAGCGACTACGCCATTTAGCACCACAGGTGCAAAAACACATTCTGAACAGGATGTGAAAAATGACAGCTGTACTGTCCATGGGGAGGTGTAAAAAATGGCAATGTTGAAAATCTGCAGTGAAAATATTAAAAAAACTGGTGAAGTCACCAGCGTGCATAGAAATTGTGCAACGCACACCCGTAATGTAATTAGTTTGGGGATTTTTTACAGCAGATTGTCAACACAAGCATTTTGGGACCTCTGATCATGAACAGTGTCACTGTGATTTTCTTTATCTGTCCCGAACAATGATTTCCCACAGTGACCACACATTTCTGCGCTGAAAGTGTGAAAACACATTTCGGCCATGTTGTGAAAAATGACAGCTGTACTGTTCATAAGGAAGTGTGGAAAAATGCCACTGGTGAAAATCTGGACTGAAAATAACACAAATTCATGAACTTACTTTTATGGACTTTTGTCACCAAATTTTCAACATAGCCATTTTAAGACCTCTGCTTTTAAGAGCAGAACCAAACCACACAAAAACACGTATCCTGGATTTTAGGGGGGCAGACTTTGGGAAAATGGGGAGATACTTGAAAGAGGCATTAAGGGGAATGGGACAGGAATCAGGGGTTGAGGAACAGTGGGCAGTATTTAAAATGGGGATTATAAGAACAACAGAATTATGTATTAAGCAGGTTAACAAGAGGAAAAGGAAGAGGAGACCATTATGGTTTCCAAAGAGGTAGCAAAGAAAGTGAAAGCTAAAAGATTGCATTCAGGCAATACAAAAGACACAGGCAGAAGGGGATAGGGAGAAGTACCAGGAGAAGCAAAGGGAGGCAGGGAGGTCAGTAAGGGGCAAAGCTCAGACAGAAGAACACATTGCAAAATCAGTGGGTAGAGGACAAAACCTTTACAGGTACATAAGTGAAAAAAGAAAGACAAAGGGAGGGATAGTGAGACTGAAGGGGAGGATGGGGCCACATGGAGGATGACAACAGTAAAGCTGACATATTGAACAGGTATTTCTGCTCAGTCTTTACTGAGAGAGAGAGGAGGGTAATGGGTCTGAAGGGTATAAGGGTGAGAATGGTGCAGAAATGGACACAAGTCCTTTACACGAGAAAGGGTCCTGAAGGAACTGGAAGTAATAAGAGTTGATAAAGCAATGGGGCCAGATGGGGTGCACCCCAGGGTCCTTAAAGAACTAAGAGAGGTGGTGGCTGAACCTCTGGCTATCCTGTTTAGCCGATCACTGGAAACAGGGGAGGTACCCAAAGACTGGAGGACAGCAGATGTAGTCCCCTTATACAAAAGTGGGAACAAAGAGGAAGCAGGGAACTACAGACCAGTCAGCCTCACCTCGGTAGTGGGGAAGATCATGGAAGCACTACTGAAGGAGAGATTGGTGGAACATCTGGTTGTCAATGGACTACAGGACCCAAGGCAGCATGGTTTCACCAGAGTCATGTCAGACCAACCTCATTGAATTTTGACTGGGTGACTAGGGAGGCGGATCGGGAGGGCAGTGGACATGGCCTATCTGGACTTCAGCAAGGCCTTTGACTGTGCCACACAGAAGACTATTACACAAACTGGGGAATATGGGTGTGGGCAGGACAGTAGTGTGGTGGGTAGGTAACTGGCTGGGTGGCAGGACACAGGGGTGGTGGTAAATGGCTGTCACTCCACAGAGGAAGAGTGACCAGTGGGGTACCACAGGGATCAGTGCTGGGACCGGTCCTATTCAACATCTTCATCAGTGACATGGCGCAGGACCTAGAAGGCAGAATTTCCTGTTCGCTGATGACACAAAGCTCTGTAACAGAGTAGACACACCAGAGGTGTAGATAGAATGAAGCGACCTGCAGAAACTTGAAGAATGGTCAGGGGTTTGGCAAGTTGAAATTCAATGCAAAGAAGTGCAAGATAATGCATATGGGGCACAAAAACCCTAGCAATATATCAGTTGGGGGTGAGGATATAGCATGCACCAAGCAGGAAAGGGATCTTGGGTTATCATCTCTGATGACCTCAAGGTAGGGAAACAATGTGACAAGGCAGCAGGTAAAGCAAATAGGATGCTGGGATGTATAGGCAGGGGCATTACCAGCAGGAAAAGGAGGTCATAATTCAGCTATACAAGACACTAGTGAGGCCCACCTGGAGTACACTGTACAGTTCTGGAGACCATACCTACATAGGGACATAGACAGGGTAGAGAAGGTTCAGAGCAGGGCAACAAAGATGGTGCATGGATTGCATCACAAGTCCTATGAAGTCAGGTTGAAGGAACTGAACATGTACTCCCTAGAGGAGAGGAGGGAGAGAGGGGATATGATAGAGACATACAAGTATCTTACAGGGAGGAACAGGGTGCAGGAAAACACTATTTTTAAGCGAAAAAGATGTTCCAGGACTAGAGGGCATGGGATGAAGTTGGAGGGAGGACGATTCAGAGGAAACATGAGAAAGAATTTCTTCACAGAACGGGTGGTGGACAAGTGGAACACCCTGCCAGAGGAAGTGGTGGAGGCTGAAACAATCACGGGATTTAAGAATGCATGGGATAGACATAAAGGAATTCTGGAGGTCAGGGGTAAGGTGCAACACACTTCTAGGAAAACAAACTGAACTTACAAGCTCAAATGGGCAGACTGGGTGGGCCATAGGCCCTTATCTGCCGACACTGTCTATGTATCTATGTATCTATGTATGCTCATGAACAGTGTCACTGTGATTTTCATAATCTGTCCCAAACGTTGCTTTTGCACACTGACTGCACCATAGTGCGCTATATGTGCGGAAACACATTTTGAGCGAGATGTGAAAAATGGCAGCTGTACTGCTCATAAGGAAGTGTAATAAAATGGCAATGTTGAAAATCTGGAGTGCAAATATTGAAAATTCGCAAACTTAAGAAATCATGAGAACTTAAACGAAGCCCTTAAAACAGTCACTTTTGGGAATTTTCACCAAATTTCTCAACATAACCATTTTAAGACCTCTGCTCATGAACAGTGTCACTGTGATTTTCTTAATCTGTCCCAAACATTGATTGCGTGCACCGACTGCGCCATTGTCGCCACATGCAGGAAACACATTTGTGAACATGTGAAAATGACAGCTAGTACTGCTCATAAGGAAGTGTGGTAAAATGGCAATGTTGAAAATCTGGAGTGCAAATATTAAAACTCCAAACTCACGAAGGCATGTAGAACTGCGCAATGCACGTCAGTAAAACAGTCATTTTGAATTATTTCACCAAATTTCAATATAGCCATTTTAAGACTTCTGCTCATGAACAGTGTCATTGTGATTTTTTAATGTGTCCCATACATTGATTTAGCACACCGACTGCGCCATTGTGCGCTACATGCATAAACACATTTGGGCGAGATGTGAAAATGACAGCTGTACTGCTCATAAGGAGGTGTGGTGAAATGGCAATGTTGAAAATTTGGGTGCAAATGTTAAAATTTTGAACTTCTGACGTCGTAGGAACTGCGCAGCCTGCAACTCATAAAACAAACATTTTTAGGAATTTTTCACCAAATTTGCAACATGGAAACTTTTGAGAGCCCACCTTATGAACATTGGCACTGTTGTTTAGGTGATCGGTCCCAAAAGGTGATTTTGCGCAGTGACTGCAAATCCACCCTTCGGGACCGATTAACGTCATGACAGTGAGAGAATTCATGAGATGGGGTCCCAAAAAACCCCATGTTGAAAATTTGGTGCAAAAATTCCAACAATGCCCGAGATATGCAGTAAAATGGGGAAACCCTATTTATTGCATTATACAGCTTACCGCATTTCCTCAGTTTGCGGTCGGCTTTGAAGAGTGCAGGCGTGTCCCGGTCAACGAAGATCGTCGCTCGAGCTCTGGAGGTAAGTATGGGGTGAGCTGGGGGGTGTGGGGGGTGGGGTGCGCAGAGGGTGTTGGGCGCGAGAGTGGGCAGGGGCGACCACGAGGGAAGTTTTCTTTACAGGTTTTTTTTTTGTTGGGCGACACGGGGACGTTGCCTTGCGCTGGGGTGGGCTCCCAGCATGGCAGCTGGAAGAAGCTGTTTGGGGGCCTGGAGCTGATGGGGATTGGGCACCCGTCGGCCATAACCATTTTTGTCACGCTGGGGTGGGCTCCCGGGGTGGGCTCCCAGCGTGGCACCTGGAAAGCTGACGACGTGGGACGTTTGCCAAGCTGGGGTGGGCTCCCAGCATGGCAACTGGAAGGCTGTTTGGGGGGGCCTGGAGCCGATGGGGGACTAGGCAACCCAGTCGGCCATACAGTGTGTGCGTTGGGGGGGAAGCGCATGAGCACGCATTATGCGTGCGTGTGTAGGAGGGGAGCTCTGCTCACTGAAGCGGAGCTCTCCCTTTCAACTGTACAGCACTGCATTTTCAACTGCTGTCACAGACAGCTGCAGCACTGATTGGAGAACTGCGACCGCGCCTGCAAACACACTGACTGAATTGGAAGATGGGTGACACACCTCTGAAAACTCGGGTGATTGCACTATGTTTCTTGCACATGCATGCAAGCAAACATAAAAATGGAAAGGGACCTGGGGGTAATTATATCAGATGACCTAAAGGTGGGAAAGTAATGTGAGAAGGCAGTAAGGAAGGCTGGGGGGATACTGGGATGCATAGGGAGAGGCATCAATAGTAGAAAACAGGAAGTTGTTATCCCTCTGTACAGACAGTTGGTGAGACCCCATCTGGAGTACTGTGTGCAGTTCTGGAGACCCCATCTCCAGCAAAGTCATAGATAGAGTGGAGGCTGTCCAGAGGAGGGCATCAAAATGGTGCAGGTCTGCACCAGAAGACATATGAAGAAAGACTAAGGAGCTTAATATGTATACCCTTGAGGAAAGAAGGAGGGAGGGAGAGGACATGATAGAAACTTTCAAGTACCTCAAGGAATCAACAAAGTCCAAGAGGGTAGCATCTTTCAGAAAAGAGATGTGCAAGAACAAGGGGTACAATTTGAAGATAGAGGGGACGGCTCATAGGTAATGTGAGGAAGTATTTTTTCACGGAGAGGGTTGTGGATGCATGGAACAGCCTCCCTGAGGAGGTCATGGAGTCAAGAACAGTGGGGGAATTCAAGAATGCATGGGACAGACATAAGGCAGTCCTAGTTGGGGGTAGGAGAAAGTAAGCTGTTGGTTAACTAGAATCTGCAGCTTATCTGTTAGGTAGAAAAATGGGCAGACTAGGTGGGCCAAGCGGTCCTTATCTGCCGTCAAATTCTATGTTTCTATCATCACCATCATTTGTATTTTTAAAGTGCCTCACTGACAGAGGTTGAGGCACCGAACAGCACTTACACAGACACATCATCTTTTTTATTTTTTTTTTATTTACCATTTTTTCCGGGACAACCTTCAGTCTTGACTCTGCCCTGGTCATGGCCCCGCGAAGCTCCCACCAGCTGCCAAGTGCTGCTACTCCTGGTTACCCCCAGCTTACCCCCCGGAGGGCGGGGGGCCCGGCGCCGCTCCCCTTCAATTCCAGTGCCGAGGGACTGTCTGGTTGGGAGTGCTGCGGCAGTGGCTAATTGAAGCCCGGGGGAGGGCTTCATATAGACGGAGGCACTCCCCTTCCTTTTTCTAGATTTTCCTCCGAGACGGGGACGTGCAATTACGTCCAGCATCCGCCCCACCTCCTTGAGTGTGAGCACTGGTGCTGTGGGACCCCCGGCCTCCACTAGGGGTCCTTCACGCACCGGACACTTCCCCACCCGCCACCCGGAGAAAGAGAGCTGTCCGTAGGATGCTCAGTCCTTCTCCCCCCGGCCGGCCCTCAGGTGACTCGGATCCGTTCCTGAACCTGGGTCGCCGGCGTCGTAAGCGGAAATCCAACCGCTGCGCCGGCGGGCCGGCTAAAGACATGTCATCTAATATTAAACCACCCTATGCAAGAACAAATTAAACTTCTGTCAATGTATAGATTTAAAGGAAAACTGTACAAATCGGGCTGCTCCTTCCCGCATAAGGCTTACCCTCCAGTTTAGCTTACCCCACAAAAGTGGCATTTTTCTTGCGCCGCAACAGAGTTTATTATATTTTCTAAAAGTCTGTGAACTGGAAGTATGGCGGATGCTGGGGGGCTAGATTAACTCTAATGGTGTGGCGCTGCTCCACTCGCTTCAGAGGACTGCTCTCCTTCTCCGGGGAGAGGGGACATCAGTGGCCGGTGCATTGCTGGCCCCTAGTGGAGACCGGGGGCAGTGCACCGATGCTGCAGCAAGGGTGGTGGGAGGGGGCAGACGCCAGGTGGAACGTATGCGTCATTGCACGCCCCTCCCCGGAGGGGAGAACCACCACAAGAAAATTCTCAGCAGCATAATGGCTGCCCCGATGGCGCCACCATGGTCGCGCACAAGTCAGCTCCCTCCTGGGTCCACCCTCCTGGTCTCCGCAGTGGTGAAGTAACTACCCACTGCAATGTGGCCAGAGGAGGTTGCGATGGGGAGGTCTGAGCTCTGTCTGTGACCGGGGCGGCGGTGTGAAGGTTGGCTAGAAGGGGGAAGGAGGACCAAAGGCACAAACTCCCCCCAGTCAAGGAAGTAAAATAAATAAACTAAAAAAAAAAAAAGTATGATCATGGCTGGGTTGGGGGAGGGGGGGCTGGATCAATATAATCCTACTACCTCTGACTCCCTTTGCAACTCTTGTTCTCACTGTCTCGCTCTCCCCCTTATGAAATCCTCTGCTGGTCAAGCTGCCTTCTCTTCTCACGTCCCTAAACTCTGGGGCTCTCTCTTTCTCCACCCTTCCATTTGCTCTGAAATCTTACCTCCATGATTTCACTACTCAGTCATGCAGTTGCTCCTGACACTGGGTCTTGGATTCTTGCCAGCTGTCCTCCACTCTACACAGTCATTAGAACGGCCCCCCTCCCCCAGGGTAATACTGCCCCCTAGTGTTCAGCCACTACCCCATCCCTCTTATAATTGCTTTGTTTTTCAGTGCATAGTGTTCTTTCTACAAGTATTATATTACGTAATTCCAGCTCAAAAACATTGTCCGGACTTGCTCATCAAGCTACATTTCTTTCTGCTATTGTTCAACACAGTATTTGCAGTGTTCTGTGCTCTTCCCTGTCCCCAGGACACATCTGGAAACTAGCTGTTATCAACACAGCATGTCTTTCCTGGTAAAACATTTAACATGAATAATATGGAACAACTGGAGGTATGAACACAATTTCTGAAAATGGGAACATGCAAACAGCTGCAAATTAGTACACATTTCCCACTAAGGATTTGTTACACACAAAATAAATAAATACATTGTACAGTACAGATTAAATAGTATTGTTATCATGTCAGTAATCCTTTAGTAACTGTAAATTATTTATGAAATATGTTAAGCCTGCATAAATAACTCAATTCAAACATTTTTTGTCATTCAAGACGGACTGCAGTGTGTCTGCCAAGCACTCAAGAAATCCCATTTAAAATTGCCATTTAGGGGCTGAAATTATATACACAGTATGTCGCATGTAATAAACACAGTCTGTTCATCTATTGCGTTTCTATAGAGACCAAGGATCTTTCGAGACTCTTTCAAGGTTCTTTAATTTCCAAAGTAGCAACATAATTTGTATACTCGCTGGTGAAAGCCACAGCAAAGGCCAGTTCAGGTTCTGTTCTCGGAATGCTGAACTGCAAACTTGAACTGGTACGTTTCCTTCTCAAATGCACTAAATAATTTTGAATATGAGTTTTCATTAAAAAATCAGTTCTGCAGCCAAAGATGAGCTGAAAATGCTGGTACAGTGCACTTTATGACTTGTCACATGTAGTTCAAGTATTGACAAGTTCTTTTTCTTAGAAAGTTTACTCCCAGAATGAACCAGTGAATGCAATCATTTATGTACAAAATGGAGGGATCAAAAGGAGCTGACCTGACACCTTAGGACTATCCTGAAGGGCCCCCACTGAAATAAAAGTAATTTTCCTTGTTACTGAAATAAAGATAATCTTGCTTATTGTCTATGTTATTCTCTGGGTTGAGGGCAGAGGTGGCTGGACTCTGGGCCAAACTGACAAGGCTGCAAATAACTTTTTGCCCCACCTAGGGGCCAACAACCTGCCTCCACTCCCCCAGGAGATGCCTAAGCAGAGGCAGAATGGCTGGATCTTGGTGGGCTCTGACAGGGTGGGGGTGGCGGGTAGGGTACACAGTACTCATTCGGTACCACTATAAAATTCCTTCACCGTACTGGCAGTATGGGGCAGCCAGAATGAGGCACCCGCAGCAGTAAGCAAGGATGATGTGGAGTGCCTCAGAAGGGGAGGCCCAAGAAGGGAGGAAGTGGCCCCCAGCAGAGGAGGAATCAGCAGCTGGTTGGGGTCTCTATCGTCAGGGGGATAGGCTTGGGAGCAGGACGGGGAAGGGAGATGGAGGTGAAGTGCCTCCAAGGTGCTTCGGTTTGGAGGGATGGTTAACAGATACAGAGGACTGCTAGGGCAGCACGAGATGGGAGGAAGCTAAATGTCTTTGTTCACCTAGGGACAACTGACCTGGCAAGGGACAAGGTAGGAGTAGTGCAGAGTAATTTCAGGGAGCTGGGGAGGGGCCTTAAGCAGCCAGCACACATGGTGGCATCTGTCGAGGTGTTACCTGTGTGCAACCAGGAACAGGAGAAGGCACTCTGCAATAGGGCTATTAACAACTGGTTGAAAGCATGGTGCATGAAGGAGGGCTTCAATTACACTGCGGACTGGGGTCCAGCCTGGGAGGATATGGGCCTCTATAAAGGAGATGGCCTGCATCCTTCCAGAAGGGGACTACAGTCCTTAGTGGGAGTTTACACTATGACTTGGATGAGCATTTAAACTAGGTGGGGGGGGCAGAGGATGTCACATTTAGGGAGGTAACCCCCCCCCCCCAAAATGATGAAGCAACAAGGAGGGAGGGACCAAGACTAGGAAGCTCCCCCAGGGCAGAGACGCAAGAAGAAGGTATCATGTCACTTTAGCGATGGAATAACGGTGACAATTTGAGCGATGTCTACTGGTCGAAAGCAATTATGGCGACCGTGGAAGTACGGCAATGGTAAAAAATGGCGATACCAGATCCCCCCCCCCAAGGTGCTACAACCTCAGAGTAGGTTATTTTAGTAAGGGGTGTGTGGGGGGGGGGGGCAAAGCCCCCTGCAGTAAAGAAATAGTTGCCGTTATTGAATTTGCCGCATGTATTATGGTCGCTGTTCTAACCGTCGCCGAAGTGTCTGTTGCCGTACTCGTCGTTGCCATAGTTCCATCGCTAAAGTGACATAGAACCAAAGAAAAAAGGGGTAGGTGTGGCTTAGACCATATAAAAGCAGGTGACTCCAATTACAACTTCCTGTTGCTGGCCTTTTTTCTTACTAATTGCCCTCCATCCACCCACCCTAAGCCAGTACTACTTTTATAACCACTGGATTTGACTGACAACAGGAACTTCCTGTTTGGCAGTAGGAAGGGAAGGATCATAGAGAAACATTAGTTTTGTCAACCCTAAAGGAAAAAAGTAGCTCGCTCTCCCCCCCAGCTGCTGGTGGTCTGACACTGAGCAAGGAAGAAGGAGGCTACTGAAGAATATAGGAAGTTGCTGTCCCAGAACAGGAAGGGTGAGAGTTGTAAGGAGAGGAGAGAGTAAGCATACAGAGAAACAGCAGAGGGGACACAAAATAAGACATGATAGGAGTGGTGCAGTGCAATGGCTGTGGGGAGGCACTGTTCCAGGAGACATTCTGGAGGCTACGATGCTGCCCTATTTGCAGGCGCCTCTCTGGTCTGAGGGAGGAGGTTGCCCGTCTACAGAATGACCTGGCTAGGATTCGTGAAACCTCCTCCCCCACCCAGGGACCACCAGGGCCAATGCCACTACCTCAGAGGTTGCCAAGAAAGAGGAGAGGCTGGACCAGGGTGGGCTCAGGGAGGGAGAGGGTGGTGGAACAGAGTTGCATCCCTCCAACTGTACCTCTCCACAATTCATACACTCTTCTGGTGGATAGTGGTTCCTCTATGGAGGCACCTGCAGTGGAGACCAAGGAGGATGCTGGGAACCTTCACAAAGGAGACCCACAGGAGGGTGGCATGGGACCCCACAGGGGAAGGAAACAACTCCTGATGGGGGACTCAGTCATTAGGGGGTAGAAGTGGGAGAGGGAGGTAAGGTGCCTGCCTGGTGCCACAGCTTAGAGGGACAGGAAGCGAATCCTCAGGATCGTGGGAGCAGCTGCACGAGGGAGGGAGCTGGATGTCACTGTCCACCTAGGGACAAATGACCTGGCTAGGAATAGGATCAGAGCAGCGCATGAGGAGTTTGTAGAGTTGGGGAGGAGCCTCAGACAAGTAGCGTATATGGTAACCTTCTAGGAGCTGCTACCTGTCTATGGCAAGGGTGATGCTAGGGTACCCCTCACCAGGGAATTCAATGAATGGTTGAAAAACTGATGTGGAGCTCAGAGTTTTGGCTTCATTGGGGACTGGGGAGCCACCTGGAGGGATGCAGACCTATACTGGCGCGATGGTCTGCATCTGTCCAGGGGGGAACCAGGATGCTAGGTGAGAGGTTTAAATGTTTCATTGGCAAGCATTTAAATTAGCCAAGGGGGGAGGCACCGAAAAGGAGCAGGGAAATCCCAGCCTCCCCCCACAAAACACGGTAATTAGTGAGGTAAACACCAAGGCAAAGAAGTCATTAGCGAGCAGGACAGAGGTAAATGTAAAAAAAAGGCAAAGACAGTAAGGACAGGGATGGGGCTAAAAGGGGTAAGGCCATCAAAAAGTGTAGGGTGATGAGTACCAATGCCTGTAGTCTGTGTAACAAGCTCCCTGAACTAGTGGCCTTGATGGAAGAGGGTTGCCTGGATATTGTGGCAGTCACAGAGACATGGTACACAGAGAACCATGACTGGGATGTCAACATACCAGGATACACAATCTACAGGAGGGACAGGGAGGGTAAAAGAGGAAGAGGAGTAGCTGTCTATGCAAAGGAAGGGATCAAAGCAACAGAACTAAAGAGTAAACAGGGAGCAGATGAGGCACTCTGGGTCACCCTGGAGACAGGAAATGGCACCACAATCTGCATGGGGGTTGTATACAGACCCCCATCTCAGGGGGAGGGAATGGACAAGGAAATGATAGAAGGCATCCTTAGAATGGCAGAAAAAGGGTAGATATTGTTGATGGGGGACCTGAATATGCCAGATGTTAACTGGAGCACCTTTGCTGCAGGCACATCCAAGAGCAGGGTCATTGTTGATGCCCTAACAAGGGGCATGCCTCAGACAGCTAGTATTGGAACCCACTCGGGCGGGAGCAGTCTTAGACCTGGTACTCTCAAATGGGGACGGAGAAAGAATCTCAGATTTAGAAGTAGGTAGCCATCTGGGAACAAGCGACCACCAAACAGTGTGGTTCACGATAAACACAGCTATACAATCAAGCCATACAAAAGCAAGAGTATTGGACTTTAGGAGGGCTGACTTTGGGAAAATGAGAGAATGCCTCAGAAAAGCACTAACAAACAGGCAAGAAGGAGGGGTGGAGGTGTAAAGCAAATCAACAAAACACAACGAAGGAAAAAAAGGCTATGGTTCTCAAAAGAGGTGGCAGAGAAGGTTAAGGAGAAAAAGATAGCATTCAGGAAATATAAGGAAACACAGAAGGAGCAGGACAGAGAACTTTATCAGTTAAAGCAGAAAGAGGCAGGGAAGGCAGTCAGAACAGCAAAGGCCCAAATCGAGGAAAGGATAGCCAACTCTGTTAAGGGGGATAAGACCTTTTATAGGTATATTAGGGAGCGAAGAAAGATCAAAGGACGGATACTGCAGCTTAATAAAGGGGAGGGAATGTGGGCAGAGGGTGACAGTGAAAAAGCAGGGATACTGAACGCATATTTCTGCTCAGTATTCACAAAGGAAGAGGAGATGGAGGTACCTAAACCAAACAAGAGAAACACTCTGAGGACAGGGGTAGATACCAGTCCATTTACAGAAGAAAGAGTTCTGAAAAAACTAATAAAATTGAAGGTGGACAAAGCAATGGGGCCTGATGGGATTCACACAAGAATTCTAAAAGAACTAATGGTAGAACTAGTGACACAGCTGACTACTCTCTTTAACAAATCATGGGAGGATGGGGTGGTACCTGAGGACTGAGGCAGGGTGGATGTGATTCCTCTTCACAAAAGTGGGAGCAGGACAGAGGCAGGAAACTACAGACCAGTTAGTTTGACCTCAGTGGTAGGGAAAATGATGGAATCACTTCTGAAGGAAAGAATTGTTGAGTATCTAGAGGCCAGTGGGGCACAGGACCCAAGGCAGCATGGATTCACGATGGGAAGGTTGTGTCAGACAAATTCTAATAGATTTCTTTGACTGGGTGACCAAAGTAGTAGACCAGGGAGGGGCTGTGGACATGGCCTACCTAGATTTTAGCAAGACATTTGATACAGTCCCACACAAAAGATTTTTTTTTTTCAAACTCTATTTTTCTCCCACACCGCTGAACTCTCTCCAGCGACCCTACCTTGCCACACTCTCTACCTCCCTGCGTGGCCCTACTGTGTCCTCCTCCGCTACTCCCCAGCACCTGGCATCCCCTGGGTCTGCCCTCCGGGGAAAGGTCGCCCCCACCCAAGGCGCTCTTTCTATTAGGATTGAGACACCGGGCGGGGGGGAAGCGGAGAGGACTTCAGGCCCGACTACAGAAGTGTGTGGAATACGGAGGGAAGGCGTCTTCGCCTATCAGCGGTGAGGGGGATTTTCTCTATTTTTCTACGTTTCTTGGAGCCATAGCTCCACCCCTGGCATACACCCTGTGACGCTACGTTCGGCTCACCCTCCAGCCTCTGCCAGAGAGCGCTCGTTGAGCGACCCGCAGCCCTAACCCACCCCAGGAAGAGAGAGCTGTCCTCCGGACACTCAATCTCTTCCCGCCCCCACCAACCCCCAGCCACCCAGGGCCATTTCCAAACCCGGGTCGCTGGTGTGGCATCCAGCGCCTCAACCCTCAGCGCCACCGGCCAGCTCACCATACAAAAGATTAATAAACAAGTTAGCCAGCCTTGGAGTGGGTTCCAAGGTGGTAGCCTGGATAAAAAATTGGCTAGACAACGGGACACAAAGGGTAGTAGTAAACGGAGTCCACAGAGAAGAAAGGAGGGTTACTAGCGGGGTACCACAGGGTTCAGTACTGGGACCGGTCCTTTTTAATGTCTTTATAAGTGACACTGCAGAGGAATTGGAAGGAAAAGTATGCCTCTTTGCAGACGACACAAAGATCTGCAACAGGGTTGATACACAAGATGGAGTGGAAAGGATGAGAAGGGACTTGGCAAGGTTGGAGTAATGGTCAAATGTATGGCAGCTCAGATTCAATGCAAAGAAGTGCAAGGTAATGCACCTGGGAAACAAAAACCCAGGAGAAGAGTACACAATGGTGGGTGAGATACTGACAACAGTAAAATTGGAAAGGGACCTGGGGGTAATTATATCAGATGACCTAAAGGTGGGCAGGCAATGTGAGAAGGCAGTAAGGAAAGCTGGGGGGATACTGGGATGCATAGGGAGAGGCATCAATAGTAGAAAACAGGAAGTTGTTATCCCTCTGTACAGACAGTTGGTGAGACCCCATCTGGAGTACTGTGTGCAGTTCTGGAGACCCCATCTCCGCAAAGACATAGACAGAGTGGAGGCTGTCCAGAGGAGGGCAACCAAAATGTGCAGGGTCTGCACCAGAAGACATATGAAGAAAGACTAAACGAGCTTAATATGTATACCCTTGAGGAAAGAAGGAGAGAGAGGACATGATAGAAACTTTCAAGTACCTCAAGGGAATCAACAAAGTCCAAGAGGGTAGCATCTTTCAGAAAAAGAGATGTGCAAGAACAAGGGGGCACAATTTGAAGATAGAGGGGACGGCTCAGAGGTAATGTGAGGAAGTATTTTTTCACGGAGAGGGTTGTGGATGCATGGAACAGCCTCCCTGAGGAGGTCGTGGAGTCAAGAACAGTGGGGGAACTCAAGAATGCATGGAACAGACATAAGGCAGTCCTAGTGCGGGGTGAGAGGAAGTAAGCTGCTTGTTAAATAGGATCTGCAGCTTATCTGTTAGGTAGGAAAATGGGCAGACTAGGTGGGCCAAGCACTCCTTATCTGGTGTCAAATTCTATGTTTCTAGGGACAAGGCAGAGGACAAGAGGAGTATAAATCAAGAAGAGAAGAGTAAAAGAAACAGAAAATGGAGAGGATAACAAGTGAAGAGGGGGTCAGGACGAGCTTCAGGGAGCAGAACTGGCGGTGGGGGTGGGGAACAGGGAGGCAGGCAGAGAGGGTGTAAGATATGGAGAGCCATGTGTAAAATGCAAGGAGTCTGGGAAATAAAATTGTGGACTTGGAGGCCATCATGGAGAAGGTTATCCTGGATTTGGTGGCCAGAATGGAGGCATGGTGCACTGACAGTCATGGAAACATAGAACTGACAGCAGAAAAGGACCTCTTGGCCCACCTAGTCTGCCCATTTTCCCTACCAGTTTCATATACCACAGATCCTAAATGATCTGTGGCTTACCCTCTCTTTTCTATCGCTAGAATTCCTTTATGTCTGTCCAATGCATTTTTGAATTCCCCTACCATTTTTGCCCCCATAACCTCCACTGGGAGGCTGTTCCGTGCATCCACCACCCTTTCTGTGAAAAAATACTTTCTCACAACATCTCCGAGTCTATCCCCCCTCAGTCTAATATCATGACCCCTTGTTCTTGAATACCTTTTTTATCGAAGATGCTACCTTCCTGTACCTTATTTATACCCTTGAGGTATTTGAAAGTCTCTATCATATCCCCCCTCTGTCTCCTTTCTTCCATGGAATACATACTGAGATCCTCTAGCCGCCCCTCATATGACTTCTGTTCCAGCCCCTGCACTATTTGTGTTGCCCTTTTCTGAACCGCTTCTACTATGTCTATGTCCTTCCAGAGATGCAGCCTCCAGAACTTGACACACCACTCTAGATGAGGTCTCATCAATGTTCTGTACAATGGCATTACCACCTCCTTCCATCTGCTGGTGATACCTCTCCTCATGCACTATAGCATTCCACTGGCTCTCCTCACAGCCTTCTCACATTGCTTGGCAACCCTTAATTCATCAGATATGATTATCCTCAGGTCCCTTTCCTGTTCGGTGGCTGTCAGTCCCCCCCAACCATGTACTCCTCCCGTGCATTTCTGTGCCCTAACTGATGAACTTGCACTTCTTTGCATTGAATCTTAGCTGCCACACCGTTGACCACTCCTCTAGCTTCTTTAGGTCCCTTCTCATTTTCTCTACCCCTCCTGGAGTGTCAACTCTGTTGCAGATCTTCATGTCATCTGCAAAGAGAAATACCTTCCCTTCCAGTCCTTCTGCAATGTCGCTTATGTCTACATTAAAGAGGACTGGTCCAAGCACTGATCTCTGTGGGACCCCGCTGGTCACCCCCCTCTCTTCAGATTGAACTCCGTTAACCACCACACTCTGTGTACTATTGCTCATCCAATTTTTGACCCAGTTTACCACCCTGGGACCCACTCCTAGGCTGCCCAGCTTGTTTACAAGCTTCTTATGTGGGAAGGTGTCAGAAGCCTTGCTGAAATCCAGGTAGGCCATGTCCACTGCCCCTTCCTGATCCACCTCCCTAGTCACCCAGTCAAAGAAATCTATCAGATTTGTTTGACAAGATCTTCCCGCTGTGAATCCATGCTGCCTCAGATCCTGTGCTCCGCTGGATTTGAAATATATTACAAATCTTTCCTTTAGTAGTGATTCCATTAGTTTCCCCACTACCGAGGTCAGGCTGACTGGCCTGTAATTGCCAGCTTCCTCCCTGTTCCCACTTCTGCAGAGAGGGACTACATTTGCTCTCCTCCAGTTCTTTGGTACTTTGCTTGTTTCCAGTGATCTGTTGAACAGGACTGTCAGTGGTGCTGCCAGCACTTCCCTGAGTTCACTCAATACTCTGGGATGTATCCCGTACAGCTCCATTGCCTTGTCCCCCTTCAGATTACCAAGTTCCTTTAAGACTCTCTCCTCCGTAAATGGACTGGTGTCCACCTCCCTCCCTGTGGTTCTTCTGTAGCCTAACTGTTGTCCCTCCTCTTCCCCCTTTTCTGTGAATACTGAACAAAAATATTTGTTCAGGATTTCTGCGTTTCTTGGTCCCTTCTTCACACTCCCTCCTTCCCTTTATTCTCAATCCCACCCTTACGCTTTTTTCTTTCATTAATGTACCCGAAAAAGTTCTTGTCCCCTTTTGTTATTGCCTGGGCTATTTTTTCTTCCGATTGTGCGTTTGGGCTCCTGATTCCTTTCCCAGCCTACCTCTGCTTTTCCAGACACAGTTCTCTGTCTTCTTCCCTCTGTGTTGCTTTGTACTTCCTGTATGCCCCTCTTTTTGCCTGGTATACCGTCGCTACAGTGACAACTTCATAGCAACATGGTCGATGCCGACAACATCGCAATGTCGCTGTAAAGTCCACCTGGGTCTCTGGCACCATTTCCTAAGGTCCTGCACCCCACCCCCGAATTAGCTCTGTCTCAGAGTTGATAATCATAACTGGGGGTGCAGGGGGCATAGCCCCCTGCAGGGTAGTGTGGGAGGAGGCACAGCCCCCCACAAAACAAGACCTTTTAACTCGGCGGCACCATGCCGACCGCAACTACAGTTGACGTAGTGGTGTCAGGGAAATGTCAAGTCGACAAGACATTGTTGATGTGGCGTCATAGATCCCTTTTTGCCCTTACCTTCTCAGCTACTTCCTTTGAGAACCATAGCGTTTTTTTTTCTTTCTCTTTGTTTTGCTTACTTGCCTAATGCAATGGCTTGTTACCTCCACTGTGGCTCTCTTAAGATTCTCCCACTGTTCCTCTACCCCCCGTTCCCTTTCTCTGTCAGTGATTTCCTAAGACATTCCCCCATCTTAGAAAAGTTGTCTCGCCTGAAATCCAGTACCCTTGCTTTTATATGGTTTGACTCCTCCCATGTTTTCACTTTGAACCACACCGTACTATGATCGCTTGATCCCGAGTGGCTCCCCACTTTTACATCAGTAAATTCTGCCCCTGTTGGTGAGTACCAGGTCCAGCGTCGCTTCTTTGCAGGTGGGCTCTATCACTAACTGTCTGAGGCACGCCCGCTGCTGGGCATCCAGGATGTCCCTGCTCCTGACTGTGGCTGCTGCCTGTTTGCTCCAATCCACATCTCCCGCCAGCAGCACCTCCCCTTTAGCTGACATTCTGTGGATGGCTTCCACAAGTGCCCTGTCCAGCTCTTACCCTTGTGCAGGAGGCCTGTAGATCATGCCAGTGCGAATGACACTGCCATTTCCCATCTCCAGGATGATCCACAGTGCCTCCGTCTCTCACTGCATTCCCTGTACCTCAATTACCTTAATTCCCTCCCTGACGTATGTAACCCCCCTGCAAATGGGGGTTCCCAAAAGACTTCCAGGAGCTTGCTTGAATGCTCCAAGCCTGAATGGTGTTTGGTGTTTAAGCCATTTATCAGTGAGTGTTTTTAGAGCCTCTGGTACTGTCTTTAAGAGCTGTCTGCTTGCAGACATAATTAGTTTGTATGGGGGACTGTGTGCTTCTCTGTTTGAGTACCACTCGAGCTGCTGCTAATTCACTCCATTTTGCAGTCACTAGGAGTGCAAAGGGAACCTATCTGAAAGATGTAACTGTTTGCCAGAAATCATTTACAGTAATAATGAAATTACAGTTTGTCTAACCTGCTTTCTTTGCAGTCAGAACTGTGTCTGCCTAGTTCCCATTCTGGTTTTGAACTGCTGAACTGGACCAATCAGTGTGGGGTAAGCTAGCTCTAAAATGGTGCCTTGGACTAATCAGAACTTGGACTCATAATCTGAGCCAGCCACAAGAGGATTATATGGGCAGTGACTCTGGGAGATGTAGTTTAGACTTGCCTTTTGGACCAACAGCAGCAGTCTATTGTGAGTGACAGCCAATCCAGTCAAGAACTGGGAGGAACTCAAAGGAAGTGCCCGGTTTTGTCTGTTGGAGTTTCAGTTTAGCTCTGGCAGTGAAGGGAGAAAAGAACCCTGTGCTCCTTCAGTGCACAGTTTTAGTCAAAAACATGTGTAAGGTCCAGAGTTCCGTCTGCAGCTTGTGTAACTGCTTGTTAGGACTGAATCCGTCCTGTGAAGAGAATCAAAGGATATCTGAAGAGTAGAAACCAGGCTCACCCTGTAGAAGACTGGAGAAATTGCTGAGTTTGCACTCGGTCTGTCAGGAACTGAATCTGCTGTGTGTTCTCCTGGGTATTGTGCAGTAATTGCGATCGGGATAGAGAAGCAGCCTGCCTGTTTACCATATAAATGTGTGAGGAGTCTCGTGGAGCTCAAGAGTAGCCCTGCTGACGTTGAAGGACCCTATCTTGTTTGGAGGTCGTGAGTACTAATTCAGGGTCGCTCCCTGTTGAATTGCCACATTAAATCCAAATGGAATCACTGTACTGCTGACTGTTTAAACTAATTTTTCTTTTCTCTGTGGGAAAGGGCCCCTACCAGCTGCCACGGTTTGGACTAGCCACTCAGGGCTTGGGTACCTAGGGACAGTAACTGGTAGGGATAGGGCCTGTGCAGAGCCATAGGTAGATAGTAAAGTGATAAGCAATTAACCTGATTTCCCCTGTCCTTGTTATATTCCCCTAAATAAATCAGAGCTGCTTGTTTCAGCAAAGTTATACTGCCTGAGGTATTTGTCTATGTTAAAGTATTGTACTGTGATTGTTGCACTGTATCTTATTTTACAGGAGGTCCCAGTGCCTGAACCAGCCCTGGGGGTAAGTGTATACTGTGAAGGTAATTCTAATATATTGTGTGGGCCACTAGTGGGAAGAAAGGGGGGTTGCAGTGTCCCAGAGGGCTGTGACCAAGTTAGTTTAACTATTGCAAACCCTGACCTCTGGGTGGAGGCACCCGCCATTGGATCCAGGCCCCTCAACCTGTTAGTGGCAAATCAGGCAGGGGTAGTAGCCCCTGGGATAGGGCCATCTAGGGGTTACACGTACATAACCACTCCTCCTCCCTTTTTCCCACCCTGTCCCTCCTGAATAGAGAGTGTGTAACCTGGTATGGCTATATCTCAGTCATGGTTCCCTGTGAACCATGTCTCAGCAACAGCTACAATGTCCAGATCCGCCTCAGCCATCAGGGCCACAAGGTCTGGGATCTTGTTTCCCAAGCTGCGGGCATTTGTGTACATGGCCTTCCAATTTTTACTGCCTCTTCTCCTAATAACCCCCTTCTTATCCCCATGCCTTTCCTCCAACCCCCTCTTGTCCGTAGTCCCATTTTGCCTATTTTGGTTTCAGGTATTTTTGGTGAGTTCTCAACCTCAGGGTTCTCTCTACTGATTGTTAGATTCTGTGAGTGTGGGGCGGGGGGGGGGCTGTATACTTCTTCTTGCTTACTTCCACCACCCCCTTTGGCTAGTTTAAATGCTTGCTGATTAAACATTTAAACCTCTCACTGAGGATCCTGGTCCCCCCAACCCCGGACAGATGCAGACCATCATTCCTGTATGGGCCCACATCCCTCCAGGTGGAACCCCAGTCCCCAGTGAAGCCAAATCCCTCACGGCTGGGAAGCTGCTATACCGGGCCACTTTCCATTCATGAGAGACATGAAAAGGAAGAGAGAAGGATGGGAGGAGGGGGTGTATTATATATGAGGGAGGGTATCAAGGCCATGGACATACAGGGGCACCTAGAGGTAAAGGAAGGGCTGGAACTACTGTGTGTCATCCTGGAAGCAGGAGCTGGGACTGCTGTCAGTACAGGGGTTGTATACAGACCTTCAGCACAGGGAAAAGAGTTGGACAAGTTAGTTAGTTCATGTTTATTGAGCGGCTACAAGCCATTATAAAAGATATTAAAACAGTAAGTTACAATAAATAAACTGCAAGTGCACACAGTTTCCAAATCATGGGAAACTAAAACGAAACAAATAGCAACACAGATAAATATCCAGGTGTCTCTAGAAAGGAAGATATAAGGCAGATATAAGTAATACAGATTATTCAAAAATGTAATAAACATATACCCTTAATGGGAAGAGTAGCTAAAACTTATACCAGAGACAGATAACAGCACAGCACAGGTAGATGTTCATATATCACAAAGAGTACAAATTAAGGCAAGTACAGATTATTCCAGTATCGTGATCATGCATCTACAATCGTCCAGGAATAGTGGTGCCTATGCACGAAAAAAAAAGGGTGCCTATGTGTCACACATCTGAGGTCCGTAGGCAACCCTACATTGGGAATACATGCACAGGACCCCCTGTGGCATGCACTATCCGTGCACAAGGCAAATATGTGCCTGATCCCTGGCTACGTGGATAGCAACGCGCCAGTGGCAGGCGGGGTGCATGTTGGGGGCATGCCTGCTCTATGCACCATTCAGCAAGGCATGTAGTGCCAGGTACGGGGGGGCAGGTTATGGCAGCCTGTACCCTGCTGTAACCCACTGCGTGCTCCCACGGATATCACCTGCCGGGCACAGCGGGAACCGGAAACGACCCTCCATGCTGGCCCAGCCCAGCAGGTAGACAGGGAAGGCTGGGGCAGCTGATTGGGCTAGTGCCCATACCAGAGACTGCCCCCGGTCCCATTATGGTCGATCTGCACTCCTGTAGTGTGCCCGTCCTCTCAGACCCATCCAGCCAAACCCTCCCCCTCACACACACACGGCCCAGGCCTGCGAAAAGTAAGACACACACCTCCACACACACACTAATGTCTGCCAGGTCCCCTTTTAGGGAATACAACCCTCTTCCCCAACACAGGACTGCCCTGTCCCCATATTAGCACATCAACACCCCCCTACTCACGGCAACCCCATCCCTGTAGTATTTTTCTTCTTTTATTGTGCGGCGCCCAGAGCCTTTGGGATTGGGCGTCTTTTTTAAATAAACGTGACTTGACTTGACTTGACTAGTAGCATATCATCCCCCCCTCCCCAACACAGGACAGCCCGGTCCCTGTATTGTAAAGCAAGCCACCACCACCACCCCGCACACACAGTGGTGCCCAGGCCCGACATTCCCGATCCGGTACCCCAACAAGATCCCTGGTGGCCAGTGGTCCCCCACCCACCCACGGCACCAACAACACCCCCCAACCCCCATACTAGTTGGTCAGTGCCATACCTCAGGACTGCCAGCAGCACATCCCTCCTCACACCTCCTTGGCTGCCAGCCATCTGACTGATGCTAGGAATGCGTTGCTGTATCGGCAATGTGCTCCCAGCATCAGTCGAATGGACAGTGACCTAGGAAGTGTGAGGAAGGATGTGCTGCTGGCCATCCAGAGCCGCGTAACTGACCGACTGGTATGGGGGTTAGGGGGTGTTTTCAGTGCCCTGGGTGGGTGGGGGAACCACTGGCCACCAGGGATCGTGAAGGGGTAATGGGTCAGGGACATCAGGTCGGGCACCACTGTGTGTGCGAGGGGGGCATGGTGGATGGCTTGCTTTATAATACAGGGACCAGGCTGTCCTGTGTTGGGAGGGTGATGCACTCATACAAGAATGGGGCAGTCTTGTGTTGGGGGATGATGTGTTAATACGGGGACAGGGCTGCTGTGCGTTGGAGGAGGGTGGTCCAGCAGTGTGGTGGGTGGCTGTAGTGCTCCAGGGGTCCACCGCCTGATGAGGCATGGCCTCGTGGGTCCGGGTGGCAGCATGTGATATTCACATGCCCGGACCCGCACCTGTACACACTGGAGATCCACTATGGGATCCAGGATGAGCACCTGATTGGATGCCCACCTGGGTCCACTACTCTGCTCCCGGCCGCCCTGCACAGTCCTGCAAGCCGGGAGGGGGGTGTTGGGGCCACAGACATGTGCCCCACGGGTGCTTGCAGTAGTGCATACCATGCACCTTGTGCCAGTTAGAGTCCACTGAGTTACACAGGTGAGATACGTGCCTCCAGCGCATAATTCCCGCCTGTTCATGCAAAGGGCCCAGTGTGCAGATCACAGGTGCAAAGTAGCCAAAAGATCACAAATTTTAACTATGACATCAGAATCATGAGAATTTAATGAAGAACAAATAATTTGGTCAGGAGGGGTGTCAAAATCACCCAGAATGGAGCCAAGCCATTCTTGCCTCCTTTTAGAATAAAGGGGGCATAAAAGTAATGCATGTTTTAGGTCACTGTCACAGTGGAGATTACAATTGCAGTAAGGGCTAGAGATAGCTGGTCTCTTTTGATTAAAATATATGTATTTAGCGTTATAAAGTTCCCATCTAAATCTAGTAAATATCCATCTTTTCTCTGGGCTAGATATAATTCTAAGATATGGCTCTAAATAATGCTTGGTTTTAAGCAATTTGTACCAACTAAAATGCTTCAGTGTCATGAGACACAAAGTCAAGCAGTACTCCGTGTCCCTAGCCCTTCTTTTAATCTGGAGGACGATATCTTCTTTAGGATTTAAATAAATTTCAAATAATAAATGACCGAGGCCTACAGGAAATGGATTCTTTTTTATTAATTGAATGGAAGGGAAGGGAAAACATTTTTGTGCAATATGTTAATTCCTCCTCTTAACAATATCTAGGTAAGCGGGATTCTGGCAGCTGAAATACAGAAGGAAAATTCGTTGTCTCTCAATAATCAGTGTCTGCATAGAATGTTGACCAAGCTTGATTCTTAACAATTCAGCAGGTACTGACTGTGGTACCATAAGTAGTTGGCGATATGTTTTGTTTATCATAAGTGACACTGCAGATGAACTAGAAACATAGACTCTGACTGCAGATAAGGACCACTTGGCCCACCCAGTCTGCCCATTTCCCTACCTATTGGATAAGCTGCAGATCCTAGTTAACCAACAGTCTACTTCTTCCTACCCCCCACCAGAACTACCTTATGTCTGTCCCATGCATTCTTGAATTCCCCCACTGTTTTTGACCCCACAACCTCCTCAGGAAAGCCGTTCCGTGCGTCCACCACCCTCTCCATGAAAAAATACTTCCTCATGTTGCCTCTGAGCTATCCCTCCTCTATCTTCAAATTGTGCCCCCTTGTTCTTGCACATCTCTTTTTTTGAAAGACGCTAACCTCTTGGACTTTGTCGATTCCCTTGAGGTACTTGAAAGTTTCTATCATGTCCCCCCTCTCCCTCCTTTCCTCAAGGGTATACATTTAAGCTCTTTTAGTCTCTCTTCGTATGGCTTGTGGTGCAGACCCTGCACCATTTTAGTTGCCCTCCTCTGGACTGCCTCCATCCTGTTTATGTCCTTGCACAGATGGGGTCTCCAGAACTGGATGCAGTACTCCAGATGGGGTCTCACCAACTGTCTGTACAGAGCGATAACAACTTCCTGTTTTCTACTGGTGACGCCTCTCCCTATGCATCCCAGTATCCCCCCAGCCCTCCCTACTGCCTTCTCACACTGCTTGCTTACCTTTAGGTTATCTGATATGGCTACCCCAGGTCCCTTTTTGTTGTTGTTAGTACCCCCCCCAAATGTGTACTCTTGCCCTGAGTTTTTGTTTCCCAGGTGCATTACTTTGCATTTATTTGCACTGAATCTAAGATAAACAATGAAATAGGTGCCACATTTTTTGGTTTTATTTTATTCCTTTGCTAATCAGGTATGGTCCTCTAGGCACAAGTGCCTCTTTTTAAGGGCAACCCGGGGGCACTGAGGTGGTTAAGTGACTTGCTCAGAGTCACACAATATGCAAGTAGAGATTGTGGGAATCAAACCTGGTCTGCTGGATGTACCAAGCCCATTCACCGCTCATTATTCTAACCTCTACGCTATACTGCCAGTTAGAAGGGAAGGTATGCCTTGAGGAGTGGTCAAGAACATGGCAGTTGGAGTTCAACACCAAAAAGTGCAAAATGATGCACCTAGGGCACAGGAACCCAGGAACTGAGTATAGGATGGGGCGGAGGTACTGTAAGTCACTAAGCAGGAAGGGGACGCTTGGTTTATTGTATATGATGACCTCAAAGTGGCAGAACAGTGTGACAAAGCAATGGATAAGGCCAGTGCAGTGCTGGGATGCACTGGGAGAGGTATCTCTAGCAGGAGGAGTGAGGTGGTGTTGCCACAGTATTGCTCACAGGTAAGACCCCACCTGGAGTATTGTGTCCAGTTCTGGAGGGCACACCTCAGAAAGGACATAGACTGGAGGCAGTCCAGAGGAGGGCAACTAAAATGATGCACGGGTTGCCTCAAAAGCCCTGTGAGGAGAGACTGAGGGATCTCAACATATACAGCCTGGAACAGGAGCAAAAGGGAACATGACAGACACCTGCAAGTACCTCATGGGGTGAACAGGGTGTAGGAGGGGATCTCTTTCAAAGGAGGAAGAGCACCAGAACCAGTAGGCATGTGAAGAAGCTGGAGGGAGTAAAGTTAAAAAGGGATGTTAGGAAGTACTATTTCACTGAAAGAGTGGTAGACGTCTGGAACAGACTGCCAACAGTGGTGGAGGTAAAAACAGTAGGGGGCTTCAAGCATGCCCGTGATAAACATAAGGGAATATTATTGAACAGGCAGAAAGTAGGGAGGGTCACTGGAGACCAGTTCAGGTCTGTGGAAGCAGACCAGGCAGAGGCAGACTGAGTGGGCCAAGCAGTCCTTTTCTGCCAAACAAACTGTATGTGTCTGTGGTCTACAAGACTGCCTGCTCTGACCAAGGGTCCATACTGCAGTATCATTTAGACAAATCATTTCAGCCCGTATCAGGTGATTTCTGAATATTAGCTCTGTATTTATTGTGGTCTACATTTGCCAAGAGAAATACATTTTATTATTTATATGTTTAACAGCCAATTCTGTTTTTGTAATCTATTAAGAATGACTATTTATTTTCTATTTATTACAGTACCATGTGTGCTTGTATGACCAAGCCAGTGTATAGTACAGTATAGCATACTGTCTTTCATTTCCCTATTTTAAATTAAGTTATGCTGTATTTGTGCATTTTACTTAAATAGAAACATATAAATATAGACTTTCATGGCAGATAAGGACCGCTTGGCCCACCTAGCCTGCCCATTTCCCTACCTAGTGGACAAGCTGCAGATCCTAGTTAACCAGCAGCCTACTTCCTCCTACCCCCCACTATAATTGCCTTATGTCAGTCCCATGCATTCTTGAATTTCCCCCACTGTTTTTGACCCCGTGACCTCCTCAGGAAGGCTGTTCCATGCATCCACCACCCTCTCCACGAAAAAATACTTCCTCACGTTGCCCCTGAGACGTCCCCCTCTATATTCAAATTGTGCCCCCTTGTTTTTGAGCATCTACTTTTCTGAAATATGCTACCCTCTTGGACTTTGTTGATTCCCTTGAGGTACTTGTGTAACCACCCAGTCCCTCGGGGTTACTAGAATCCCATCAGTGTCAATGCTAGGTAGGGAAGGCAGCTGGTGAATAACTGGTTAAATGTGTTTTTCACCTACTCACTCTCTGTTTACGTGGTCTCAGCTGAGATGAGAGATGATGTAATTTAGAACTCTCGCAGCAGCATAAGCCACGATAGCTGGCTGTGAGTGGGGAGTTTTAGAATCTTGAGTTAGGCAGTAGGAGGAGTCAGCAGTGAGTAGTTGGAGGAGTGAGAGCTGCAGTGTGGACTCTGTGAGGAGAGCTTATTTTCTCACCCTAGTCCTGAAAGACATCTGCCTGCCAAGAGAAGTGGTGGAACCCGTTGTCTACAGCAGGAACTCCTGATTTTTCATCCCCAGAGAGATGGAAAGGACTGTTACAGGATGGATCTGAGAGGCAATCCCCCACTTGATCCAAAACCCTTTTGAAGCTGCCTGTTCTGTTTTCCAACTGTAAGTAATCTGACTTTGTGCTTCCTGGGAAAAGTACCTGTCTTGGCTGTTTCACTGACAAAGGGAATTATACACCATTTTTGTTCTAAGTTGAGACTGTTCTCAAGTGTAAAGTTGTCTGACAATTGTGGGATCCAGAGGGAGACTAATGCACATTCTTCAGAACTTCAGTTTCTACACTCAGGAGTAGTGTTTTTCATATGCTGGATGTGAAAGTCATTCCAAGATACATCTTCCTAAATGTTTTACTAGACATTTTGAGGTGTAACTCTGAAAGAATGGCTGGGTATGGACGTGGAAGCGAAAGGTGGGCAGCCCCCTTCTGGAGTGACTAGTTCAGCACTACACATTGCGTAAGTGTGTGTGGTTACTCAGGACATGGTGGCCAATGCCTGAAGAGAAGTTTACCCCCTGGTGTGGGTTGTGCTAATTATGAGCCCGTGTGCTCCATTGTGGCCAGTTGCCACTAGAAGAAAGTGTGTTCAGCTGAGGCCATTGCCGCTGAAGAGAATTCAAAGTCCCATGCCAAATGGGAAATGTGTGTTTAGTTGTGGCCTGTGCCACTAGAAGAAAGTATGTTCAGCTGAGGACACTGCTGCTGAAGAGAATTCACGGTCCTATGACATGGGATACGTAGATTTTCTGTCCAATACAGTTTTCTGTTGTTCTGCCATTGCCTTGTGCCACGATGTATAAACCTTGGGGCTCCACCCTTGCTTTAGAGTACCATCTTTGGAATAAAGTCACACTCTAGAACCCCAACCTGGTTTGGACATTCATGTTACTGCTTCCTGTGTGGAATTACTGGGTACCCCTGAAGAAGTACAGCTCTAGCATAGCCCTAGCAAAAAGTTCCCTCCTCAGGACCTGGGTTATTTGGTCACAATTGCTATTTGCTTTTGTACACCCCCACCCCTTTCTGACCTCTAGAAATAACGAGCCTGGTATACATTCCAAAAGCTAGGGATGGTACCAATGTCCAAAGTATGTTTTGGGTGCCCAGTCAAGGGTGCCAAGGGGTAGCTTACTGTGTAAAGTAGTAGGGGGTGGTTACACTTGAAAGTTTCTATCATGTCCCCCCCTCCTTTCCTCAAGACAATACATATTAAGCTCTTTCAGTCTCACTTCATATAGCTTCTGGTGCAGACCCTGCACCATTTTAGTTGCCCTCCTCTGGACTGCCTTCATCCTGTCTATGTCCCTGCAGAGATGGGGTCTCCAGAACTGCACGCAGTACTCCAGATGGGGTCTTATCAACTGTCTGTATGGGGGACAACTTCCTTCTTTCTACTGGTGAGGTCTCTCCCTATGCATCCCAAAATCCCCTCAGCCCTCCTTACTGCCTTCTCACATTGCTTGCCTACCTTAAGGTTATCTGATTTGAGTACTCCCATAAATACATAATAAAAATTATAAAGTGAAAACATTTTTTATTTTTCCTTTCCTTATCCCCTCCTCCCATTCTTCCTCATTTTCCCACGGTCTTACACCCAACAATAGGGTCACCAATAGGGTCCCTTCCTCGGGTCATGAGGTCAGGTGAACGACTGCCTCCAGTCAGTTTGGTTGGCTGGCAGGTAAATCACACAAATGACTCACTGCCACCAAATGATCCTCAAAATACTTCCTAATGCTTAAAGATGTGCTTGAATACGATCTGAAAAAATCGGATATGTTTGGATATCTGAATTATTTTGGATCTTGGAATCATCAGATTTTCTACTTTCTGCTCCAAAATCCATTCAAGGTCCAAACAGCTTGATTTTGTTTTGATCTATTAGGCACTCCAATGTGTCTAATGGCACCCCTTCACTCACCCATCTCTGCTGCATGACAAGAATATCCCCAGTGTCCAGTGACATACCCCTCCCTCACATTCTTTGCCAAGACAACAGCATCACTGGTGTCCAGTGTTCTCTCCTCCCTCATGTCATCCCATGCCAAAAATGTCACTGAAGCACCCCTGTCTCTCACCCCATCCCATGCCAAGATCACCTCTGGTAGTCAGTGGCATTCCTGTCCCTGTTCCATGCCAAGAATCAACTCAGGTGTCCAGTGTCACTCCCCCCTCCATCCCATATCAAGATATGATGAACTCCCTAGTATCCAATGGTACCCTCTATCCCATGCCAAGTGACTCTGGTGTCTAGTGGCACCCCAACCACCATTCTACTCCCTCCATAAATAGTGACTGGCACAGCCCTTCTCTAATCTCCTTGGCCAGCTGTCCACCATCTAATTAGCCCAGTTTAATCAGCAGGCAGCCAGTCAAGGAGGTAAGAGGAAGGCTGTGCAGGCTATGGTCTTATTGGGTGTGCCACTAGACACTGGGGGCACTTGGCATGGATGGGGTACCAATGGACACTAGCAGAGGTTTCTTATCATGGGTTGAGATGAAGGAGGGGGATGCCACAAGACACCAGAGAGTTTTTCTTGGCAATGGATATGGTGAGGGAAGGAAGGGTGCCATCAATCAGTCAAATCAGGTCAGATTGTTTTTGACAGTATCTGAACACCTCCTAATGATTTTTCCCTAACCGGGGTCATAATACTGTAATCTTGGTTGTGACATCACAATAGTTTCCACAGTAGCGGACAGTAATGCTGCAAAAGAGGATTATGACTTCATCTTGGGGATTAGCCTCAGCAGCAGATCAACATGAAGAGACAAAGATCCTGTTTCCATGCACATTGCCAAGGTAATATATAATATTTATATAAACACAGAAACATAGATTGTGTCGGCAGAAAAAGACACAAAGATCCATCCAGTCTGTTCATTTCCCTGCCTGGCTTCATGCCCAGCCTATCTTCCTTCAGAAGTTCAGGATCACAGTTTTTTTAAACAGAAGTTACGTGTTTCTGTGGTTATGTTGAATCACAATGTATTGTGGTCACTGAACCCCAGTGGCTCCCTCACCTCTGCTTCTCTGACTATCTTAGCTTCAGATCAAGGGTGGTCCCCGCTCTTGCCAGTTCCTGACCCACTGCATGGGAAAGAAGTCTTGCATCACATCCACCAGTGCTAGAATTACATACGAACATACGAAGAAGCCAGCAGAAGAAGGTCATTTGGTCTATCAAGTCTGATTGTATTGCAGGGTCCATAGCTTGAGCTAATGTCCCTGCCCTTCCTCCTCACTGCTCCTATTCTCCCTACCCATGATTCTTACCTTCCCCCATGTCTATCCCAGCCCCTCTTAAAGCTGCCCACTGTAATCAATAAGATGACCTCTTCTGGCAGCGCATTCCAAGTGTTCACCACCCTCTCTGTGAAGAAGTGCTTCCTGACCTCCCTCCTAAACCTCCCACCCTCCAGCTTAAGACTGTGTCCCCTTGTTATATGATTACCACTCAGCTTAAAGAGACTGTCCTTAGCAACCTTACAATTCTTGCACTGCTGGCTTCCGGGATTTCCCAGACCATATCTGACATGTTTTGGTCACCCACCAGTATCAACTCCCCATTGGGGATGCCTTCCTGATCCCTCCCCACATTCCCTGTCTCTTTCATCATTCTGGTTCAGCAGTCTGTACACCACTCTGACCTTTATCTTTTTACCACTTTCTGTTGTCAGCTGCACCCAAACTGCTTCTATTCCATGACCCCCATCCCTGAGTGGTATCTTCCTTGGCCTTAATGCCTTCCCCAATGTACCTTCCATAATGTAATGCAATTGCTAATGAGAGGCTGACAATATAGCCTAGAGGTTAGAATAACAAGTTGTGAGTGAGCCTGGTACATTCAGCAGACCTGGGTTTGATTCCTAGAACCACCACTTGCATACTGTGTAGCCTGGGCAAGTCATTTAACCTTCGTCAGTGCTCTCAGGTTGCCCCTTAAAGTGTAGCCGACACCTTCAGGACAATTTTAACACACCATAATATGTAGACACAGTTTAGCTTGTGTTTCACGTTAGTTCTATATTCCTCCTCCCCATCATTTATTACTGAGGTCATTTGTATTAAAATCTTTGTTCCTGGAGAGTTCATCTATCCCTGTCGCTTTCTCCATACCTAAGGTCATAATGCACAGCTTGTGACATCACAGTTACTCTCACAGCAACACACTGTGATGTCAAAACAGAGGATTATGACTAGAAGTAAAGAGTAAGCTATAGAGACAGATGAACTATAAGGGGACTCTAAGGGATAAAGTTCATCATGCAGTCATGCAAATGTACTCAGCAATATAGAACAGGGAACAGATATATATATATATATATATATAGAACATTAATATATGGAATGTAAGCTGAATTGTACCTAATTATGTTTTTCAAAGTTTTCTTTAAACGTCAGTAGCTCTTTAAAGCAAGCCTTGGGTCTAGCAGACCTTACCCAGTTACCTCCCCCAAAAAAGTACGGTGCCACGATCCTCCCCTGCCTTTTTGTCTGCCCCTCCTGTAGAGTGAGTAGCTGATTGTCTCCTGCTGATCATGTTTCCCTTATGACTAACAGGTCCATCATAGCCTCGGCCACCACTACCAAGATCTCACTCATTTTGTTCCTGAGGCTTCTGGCATTTGAGCAGAACACCCTCCAGGACCCATCTCCTCCTCTTACCCCGCCCACCAACCACACCTACCATCTGCATTCCCTGCATTACTAAGGCGAACAGGGAGGCAGCTGGCTGCCTTGACAAAGCGCACAGTTACGAGCGTGAAACGCTGGTGATGGGAGGGGTGCTACCACAGGTTCTGTTTTTAATCAGTGAAGTATATAATTTATTTTCATCTAACCAAATTTGTTAATATTCAGTTTCTGACATGTGTAGCCCAGCGTCTACTGCTTCAATTGTGTATTCCCTGTAGGGGTGTCATGGTATCATGGTTTTATGGTACTGTGGTATCAGAAGTCACGTTATTGACAGCATGGGCAATTTTTGATACCGTGACAATTGTGGTTCATGGTATACCACAGTATTCAGACCATTTAACTAATTTTTGTTTTGTGTTTTCTGGGACAACTGTCCCTTCCACGCCAACTCTCCCTGATACAAGAGTTTGAGGAGGTTTCTTTTTTGTACAAAAATTACTTCTTCTGTAATACCGTGGTATAATGGTAACCACGGTATTACATGTGACGGTTATCACACTGTCAGAATTTCATACCGTGACGTCCCTAATTCCCTGCATTACTTCAGCTTTGTTACCTCCCCTCCCCTTTGACGTGGTCCCTAGTCTCTGATGTATGCCCCTGTCTACCTTCCCCTTCCCCAAGGACTGCCCAGACTAGTCTGGGGTAAACTAGCTACTGTAGATCTCTCTAGCGATACCCTATTTGTTAATGTCGATTTCATTTCAGAAGAATCTTGTACAGTTAAAGCAGCAGTGTTTGTTAATCGGCAAAAAGTGTTGTCATAAAAATCTTTTTCCCTTCCTTTGTTTCGCTCCCTACATTCCCTGGTTCCTCTGTAAACCCACCTCCAACTCCCATATGGCCTGGCCAGACTTCATTATCAAGGCCATCTCCTCTATCTCCACCCTCATATTTAATGGAGAGCTTCTGCTCCTAGGTGACTTCCAATACTGACTGGCTCTCCCCATCTGCCAAGCCTACTACCCTAATGACTGAAGCCCTCAGCCTCTCTCAACTCATCCAGGAACCTACCCGTCCAAACCCTCAGTCCCAAAACCACTCCCTTCTAGACTGGATTTTATCCTCCCACCCACACTGCATCACTGCCTCGAGTATCCTCTCTGACTCCCTCAGCGATCACTGCATTACCTACTGCATTCGCAAATCTGCACACCCCACTCCCCTCCAAAATTCATATGGACCCACCCCCTCCATTCCCTCAACAAAACTGCCCTGCTGCATGATCTCACAATTGCCAACTGACAGCCAGTCTTTTCAGCCTTGGATGTTGACCTTGACTTATCCTACTTCTATAACATCTTTAATTGCATCTGGAACCTGCACGCACCCCTCAAGAAAGCAAGGGAAAAGCACTACCACCGCCCCGGATCATTTCTGACATCATTATCATGTGCCACTCCAGGGACAAAGCTTGGAGATGTTACAAAGCATCCCACTTCCAAAGTGACCTCCAATCTTGCAAACAACTTAGAAGCAAGTACACCAAGGCCATTCGGCAGTCCAAGGCTTCTTATTGTCACACTGCCTTAGCCTCCTCCCTCTCCAAACTTGACACCCTACTCAATTCCTTCTGCTGCTTTCCACCGCCTCTCCTCCTCTTACCCATCATTGTCTCCCCTACACTGCTCTCTCCCTTGCTCCGCTTTCCCACAGCACATTGATCCACTGCACCTCTCACATTGCTAAGTATTGGTTTGGCTCCCTTCCCTCTTACCTATCTGCCCACCTCACATCAGCCATGCCCACAGCCTACTCTCTACACCACAGGGACTCACACACCTTCTCCATTCCCTGTCCCCACTCCACTGCTGGCTAGTTTGCCTTCTTGTACTGGCTCCCTCTACTCTGGAACAACCAACCCTCAGACCTTCGCCTTGCCTCCCCTCTCTCGTCTCTCAAAAGACTTCTGAGACTCCTCCCCTTCCCCGTGCCACCAATACTCCTAAATCCACCCTCATCCTCCTCTCCCCCTCTAATTTTGTCAGTGTCTTCCTCTTCAAGCCTCCTGCTCTGTGTTCACAGGTTTTCTGGGCCTGAGTTGACTACCTTCCTGATTTCAAGCTCATTCACTGCCTGCTCCAGGTCCCCTTGCTGGAGGCCTCAACGCGTCAATATTTAACTGCTTGTCACGCATTGTATCATTGCCTAATTATATTAATGTCTTACCTTTGTATCCATTGTACCTAAACCATATTTTCCTCTTTTAAACTCTCATATATTGATTGTATTATAACTGTGTTACTCCTGTATCTACTTTATACCCGAGTCGCACCTGGAAATGAGCCTCGGCTCAGTGTGCCTTTCCCGGTCACCAATTTAAAATAAATAAACAAAAAACAAATATATGTATAGCTATGCCTCGTCACCCCTAATCAGAGCCACTTCATCCAGAGTACACCCATAGCCCTTTCATATCTAAGGTCAAACATAATCAGTCTTCCCTGTCTAAGTCTGTAGTGTCTGAATAGGCAGTGAAGTCCACCCAGATTGCCTCCATTTTTTTGCCTGCCTCTGCAGGATCCCCATACACAAAAATGTTACTTGCATTACTGAGGTGTAGTTTGGTGGAGAACTACAGGACATAAGAAATCCCCATTGGGCCTCAGACCTGCAAAAACCACATCATATTCTTTCCTGCGTTGCCTAGCTGAGTGACTCAAATCAAGAAAAAAATACACACGAGAGCCATCTGTTAACTGCAACTGTCTTTTCCCTCTGCAGCTTGAAGAACACAATCGCTGATGTGTTGGCCGTAGGTCCTGATGAGTGGGGTCTGTGGTTGTGCAATTATGGAAGGCATTTTCACGGTATCAGTTGGTATACACGATGTATCTAGTCCTGCAAAGGTAAAGCCCAATAAAGATTTGTACAGGTCAGTCATGAACAGTACTGCATCTGACATCTCCAGTCCCTTTGGTACTCCTAGGAGTCTGATGTTAGGCAGTCAGGCCGCTTTTTCCATGTGCTCCAAATGGAGCCATAAGACTTTGTTCTCCTTTACGATTCCTGAGACTGACCATGCTGATTTGTTTGACGATTTGCTCGCGGCTCTAGTGTCAAGTGAGACCGCATCGACTTTTGTTTCTACTGTGGTTAAGTCTGTTACTGTACATCGCCAGTTTCCTATCCAGCTTTTGGACAGCTTGCAGCAAGGCAGCATTCATCAGCTCATGATCCCAACTTGTATCCTGAGCTGCTCTTCCTTTCCCTGCCTGAAGCTGTGGCTCCTGAGGTTTTGATTTCACCGGCTTCTGTACCACCATTTGCCTCGACTTCCCCATGACTGGAATTGGATGAGAGTTATATCTACTGTTAAATTTTTGTGCCATCTTGATGGCTGAGGTCGTGCCTGAAACCAGTGCACCGACCCGGAAATACATTTATTTATTTATTTAAAAGTTGTTGACTGAAAGGGCACCATGATAGAAGCTCGCCCACGTATGCACCCGGAAGGGGCACAAAAAGACAAAATACAACACTGTAATAACAGAGTTGAAACAAGATACATAGATTGTGCAAAAGAATAACAAGGAACGCTATTTATAATAGAGGACTAACTAATAACTGTAAAACAATTATATACAAAGATTTACAAGGCTATGTACAAACAATATTTACAATGAATATATACAGTGAGATGCAGCAAGAGGGCAGGAGAAGATGGAACTGAGAGGGTTCTAGGAAAGAGAGCAGATACAAGAAGTAGTGGGGGTTGGCTTGAGGGGGCGCTTGAGGGCAGAGAAGGTGTAAATAAAATATAAATATATATATAAATAAAACATATATTTATAATATATTAGATATAATATATATTATATATTTATAATATATATATATACACACAATATATCTTATCTATTGCAAAGTGTACTATCCCCTTCTGTGCAAAATAATAAAATCGAGCAGTCTAAAACTTAGTTTTAATCTGTTTAATCATGCAACAAAGTGGAGCTCTCCTGAGGCACGTCAGATCCTGTTCGCTGCCAACTCTGCCACCCATGCCTTGCTTATAGATCAGCGAGGAAAGGTACAAAGCACATCATCATGAAAACAACTCAAAATAATAGGAAAACAATTCTTCTGTAACTGTGGGAGTCTACAGCGGAAGGCAAACTGACCAAGCTTCTTTTTTGTACTTGGGAATGAGGACCTGGGTTCCAGGATGGGAACATGGGTTATGCCTAGAGTTAGGAGTAGTAGTAAGCAGACTGTTTAAACAGCTGGAACACTTGTTGAGCTAGTATGTTAAACCCACATAAGCCAAGATGCTGTGAGCACCTGCAGTTAAGAAAGGGCCACTTCAGTCAAACATACTGAGTGCAGTTATCTACGTTGAAGGCAATGGAGAATATAAAGAATACTGGATGGGCAACCATGCACAACCAGCCTGTGCTGCCACAGAGGGGTTCTGATTGCATCAGAACCTCAAGAGCGATGCTCGAGAGGTCTAATGTAAGGAGAACCCTGGGGTGGCAGCACAGACTGGTTGGGCATGCGGTTGCCCATTCAACATTTTTTATAGTGTATAGTTGGGTGGCCGGGTTGTTTGCAGAGTTTAGTAAACTCCGGATGGTCCTCTGCAGCCATCACAGCAGTTCACTTTCATTTTTCAGTTGCTTGATGTGCGAGAAGCAGTGCTTTCCATTTAAAAATCAACTTGTGCAGTCTCCAGCTAATGTTTCAATTGGTATAGTGTAGCAAAAAAAAAAAGACACAAACATTTTTTAATAATACTGTCCCTGGCAGTTTCTAGAGGGTTTCAGAATGCTGTTTATTTATTTCAAAAGTTTCACCAAGAAAGGCATACTGAGCTGGGTAGCAGCTCATTTCCAGATGCGTCCTGGGTGAGTGAAGGGGAAAAGGAGGACAAGGAAAAAGTCAAAGTACAGATAGATCCATCCAGTCTGTCCATTTCCCTGCCTAGCTTCATGCCCAGCCTGCCTTCCTTCTGAAGTCCAGGACCACATGTTCCAGGTACACTCAAATAACAATTGTAGATAAATCAGTCACAAACAAAATACAATTACAATTTGTTTAGAAGTTATTTACGTAGCAGCAGGGGATGTAAAACAGTATAAAATAAAATGCATTGTGGATAAATTGGGAAGTGGGGGCTGTGAACAGTAAGTTTACAAGGACGGAGAAAAGGGAAGGGAGAAAGAAGGAGGGGTAGTAGGGGGTACAGCAGAAGATGCTAATTGGTGACACAGCAACTAGTGTAAGGGAAGGGAGTGGGACAAAGAGGTTGCATGGGGTGCTAGATTTAGGAGAGGGGGAAGCAGAGAGGCTAGGGGGAGGGCAAGGGGAAAAGCAAGAGCGGGGAGGTCAGGTGCAATTGCAATAAGGGGAGATAAAGTCAAGAAGAAGAAGAGAGGATAGAGATCAAAGGGAGGGGGCACAGTGCATGGATATGGGAAGGGAATTCCAGAGTTTAGGGACGCAATGGGAGAAAGTGGCCTGGTCAACAGAGATTAACCTAGAAGGGTCAGCAAGAGACCAGTAGCCAGAATTGCGAAAGGAGGGGGGGGGAGGTGGAGAGAGGATAGAGGTGAGGTAAGAGGGGAGAGAGCCCAGCCAGTATTTCTCGACAAAGGAGGAACAGTGGGCAAGGCATCTGGCTTCAAGGGGGGGAAAGGAGAGAGAGGTATAAAGGTCACAGTGGTGGGTGCAGGGCAGACAATCTAAAGTAAACCAACAGAAGGAGTGAAAGAGGGTGTCCAGTCTGGCTAGGGTGAACTTGGGGGCTGCACTGTAGACTGTGTCACCATAGTCGAAAATCGGCAGAATCATTTTCTGGACAATGGCATGGCAGGCCGGCAAGGGGATGTAACCACCATTTCTGTACAGCACACCTAGTCTGGGGTGCAGTTTTTTGTGGATGGCATCCACATGTCCAGAAAAGTTGAGGTGCTGGTCAAGCCAGACCCTGAGATACTTGAAGGAGGTGACACCCTCAATCGTGGACCTGTCAAGGGTATGGAAGGATAGTGGAGCAATAAGCCTGGAGAGCCTTTGCCTGGTGTCAAAAGTCATGGAGACCATCTTCTTGGCACTGAGGGACAGCTGATTTGAGTGGAACCAGAGCTGTGAGTTGTCGAAGTCCAGCTGGAGTCTGTTCATCACATCAGTGGGGGAGGAGCCTGAGACAAAAAGAACAGTGTCATCTGCATACATATGTATAGACGCAAAAGAGCAGGCAGCGGGGAGGTCATGCAGGAAGACCAAAAAGAGTAACGGGCCAAGGACGGAACCTTAAGGGATGCTGGTGCATATGGGGAGGGAGGGAGAGAGGGAGGGATAAGGAGTTACCTATTCTAACTGACTGAGTCCTACCCACAAGACAGGAACTGAACCAGTTAGTAGTAGGTACAGAAAGCCCTGCTGCCGCAAGATTATTGATGAGAAGGGGGTGGGAAATTGCAGAGGTGATAAGGCCCTGATCCATGCTACAGAGAATCGAGTCAGTAAGCCGGAGGAGGGAGGTTGGGTGAAGTGGGACTTTCGAAAACCAGACTGGAAAGGGGTGAAAAACGAGGAAGATGCAAGGAAGGGGGGAAAGCTGAGACAGCATAAAGAGTTCTTGAATCTTAGCTAGGATGTGGAGCAAGGAGACTGGGCGGTAGTTGCCTAGACTGGAGGAGTCACCACATGTGGGAAGAGATATGACTGTGGCATGTTTCCAGGCATCGGGGACAGATGCAAGGAAGAATGAGAGGTTTAGGAGGGAGGTGAGTGGGAGGACGATGGGGGGCAGAGAGATGGAGGAGTTTGGGGTCAAGGCCATTGGAGCTCTTGCTCTTGTAAGGGTTGAGGGCTAGGAGAGCCTTAAGGATGTCAGCAGGTGAGATGGGGAGAAGGAGAATAAGGGGGCAGAGGGAATGGATGGGGGACAGTTGGAGAGGGAAAGGAGGGTGCAAGAGAGAAGGGAGGAAGCACAAGTGGTGAAGAAAGCACTGAACTGAGCAAACTCAGAAGCCACTGAGAAGGGGTCAGAAATAGTAGTATCTCTCACCTTGAGGACTGGGACGGGGGACTGGGCAGGGGGGAGAAGAGGGCGTGTACAACCCTCCAGAACTTGGAGGGGTGGTTAATGTTATTCTGAAAGGTGGAGGAAACGTACTCAGATTTGGCAAGTCTGATGGCCTTGGTGCAGGCATTTTGAAGGGTACGTTTCTTGAGAAAATCCACAGGGGAGCCTGAGACCTCGTGCGCCTTCCAAGCAAGGTCTCATGCATGCAGACAGACCAGCAGTTCAGTTGAGATCCAGGGGAGGTGGGAACCTCTGACCCTGGTTTTCCTGAGGGAAGCATGCTGATCCCAGATTGTCAGGAACTTGGTCTTAAAAACAGCTGAGAGCAGAATCAACAGAGGTGGCAGAGGAAATGGGTGACCAGTTGGTTGCTACTAATTCCTCTTGGAGGGAGGACAAGTCCAAGGACCTGAAGGATCGGATCTGGAGGAGTTTCGGAAGGGCTTTAGGGCGGTGAATTTTACGTACACGGTAGACCATGTGGTGGTCACTGAGTGCATCTGGAAGGATGCCAGCAGCAATTATACGGTGGGGGTGGGAGGCAAGAGCCCCGTCCAGAAGGATATGCTTGAGGGATTTGTGGTTAAGGTGGGTTAGTTCAGTGATCATCTAAGTAAGGTTAAGGGATGAGAAGTCATGATATAATTTGGTTTGGGACTTGGGCAGGGGAGAGCCAATTTAGATTGAAGTCCCCAAGGATGAGGAGTTCACCGTATGAGGAATGGGTAGTGGGAGTAGTGATGAGGTCGGTGATCGAGGAAGAGGAGAGGCCTGGGCAATAGTAGGTGCACCCACAAAGACAGGGAGGGAGAGTTTTAAAAGCAATAGTTTGTAAGCAGAAGGGGAGGCGATAGAAAGTATAGGAGTGAACCGGATGGCGGAGGAAAGATATATGGCCACTCCACCTCCCCTGATGGTACGAGCCTGTCGGATGATGCAGTAGCCAGGATGGTGATGCCATTTTCTGGAATCTTAGGGGACAGCCACGATTCTGAGATGATCAACATATCTGGTTGGAGGTTAATCATGAGCTGGAGAATGTCGATCTTGGGAAGGAGGCTCATGATGTTGAGGTGCACAATTCTTAAGCCTTTGGGTAGGCAGGAGTGGAAGGAGTGAGCCGGGCTAGTGCTGAGTTCAATATCTCCTGCTGCTAACAGTAGCAGAGAGATGTGGAGCTTAATGGGGATAGATATACATCTGCGAGGCAGAGGGGTGGGAGAAGGGGTGAGTGGGAGGGAGGGTGGTGGGGAGCAGGGATCTAAGAAATGCAAGCTGAGGAGTGAGGATCCAGGGGCTGGGGGAGGAGGCAGAGGGGAGACAGGAGAAGGGAAGGGTGGGGGAGGTGGATGGCACAATAGAGAGGGAGGGAGGGTGGTGGGAGGGAAAGGTAGCAGATGGGAGGGATACCTGGGTAAAAAGAAGGGAGAGGGTAAAAAGGAACATCCTGGAAATGATAGGGGAATTGAGTGGGGTGGAAACGTGAGAGTATGAGTAGGGAGAGAAGGGAAGTAGCAGGGTGGGAGGAGGAGGTATGACGGTTGAGTTAGGGGAGGGTTGAGGATGTGGGAATTAGATACTGCAGGACAGGAGGGGAAGACCAACAGCAAGGGGAATTTGTATGAAGTAGAGGGAGGGACTGCAGGAAGTAGAGCAGACAAAGCAGGATTTAAATTTGGTAGCGTATAGCAGCAATTCTAATAACAGTATCAAAATCCTAACCACTGAGAAACTGCAAGCTAAAACACTTGTACAAATAGCAGCATCTATTATAAACAGTAACACTATAGCAGTATTTAAGTCTACAGTAACAACAATACATTTCAAACAAACAGTAGCAAAAATGCAAAACACTGTTGAAATGCAAGCTAAAATATCTGTTGAGATAGTAGCATTTAAGCAATACTACAGTTGTACCACAGAAGGGTACAAACACATTCTGTAACCTCTGAACTATGGTAGAAAAGCATTTTGAAAGGGATGGAAAGCCATACACAACAGTGCTCTTCTGTACACTGTAATGCTCCACCATACATTATAAAGCAGTTGAGACAGTTGAACAAGGTATCCTATAGGTGACACTTTGGGGCAATGGCATAGATGATATTGCTACAGTGAAGTACAAGTACGATCACACGTTCAACTAGGAATTTTCTCATACTTTGGAACAGGCAATTGCTCTGTAGAGAGCTCCAAGCTTCTTGTAAGATTTACAGGCCAGAGACTGGATATGGGAGAAGTGAAGGGACTGGTCAAGAATAAATCCCGGATACCTATACCCCGACACAGCGTTTAGAGCGCTCTCATCTTTAGCTGTAATACACAGGCTTAGACAGCTCAGCAAAGTTTTCATATAGGCCTCTCAGAAGCACAGTATATCTCCCAAATTGTCAGCTGTGATAAAAAACATTTTTAAATTAATCATAAAAAAAATCTTTGTTTTTCCTTTTCTTGATAGATGGGATATACCTGTGGTGGTCATGAAACAGATCTATATGCAAAATACAAACGGCATCTTAAACATTTTAAAATTAAAGCAGTTATATATTTGTTTAGATCAATGTAACCTTTGTTAAAGAGCAACATTAAGCGCAGCTTCCGACAGCTCCTGGTAAACCTCCCATCTCTGTTAATGCAAAAATGAAAAATGACTTCCCCAGAGACTACTAAAAGAGTCACTATCTAAAAAAAATCAAGATAGATAATTCTACCTACTGTAAGCTGCTGCTAAAACCAGCACAATCCACCCACCTCTCATATGACGCCTTCTCAGAGACTCACAGAGTTATAAGAAGACCTGGGAAGTTTGGGGCATATCTCTCAGTGACTGCCCCACTTTATGTAGGATAGTCAGTGGTGGAGCGCCCGTCCTTGCTGCCCCAGTGTGAGTAGTGGCGTTCTGCCACCATCTTTATTTACTGTTTAGTACCCATTGTGGAGCCCATGATTGACTGAATGGTCCCCCCTGGCTCCTGAATCTGACTCTGCCACTGAGGATAGTTCCTGATTTTACCTATCGGTAGCCCTGCCCCCTGCTTCCCTCAGCCAAGTTACTGTCCTGCATTCTACTCTTGAGATTTGTAAACAAGAAATCCACAGCAATATGCTTCTTAATAAGTAACAAAATCTGAGAACATGACAGCATAGACTTTCTTAGTGTTCGGGGGTAGGGGTGGGAATTTTCAAGGCCTACACTAGATGCAATTTTCTACGGTGTACATGTTTGGTCATTAGATCAAACTGCATCCATGTCCAGTTTTCAAAGCTACAGTAAGATATATCTAAGTCTAATTTTCAAAACTCTGAGTTATGTCCTGTTTTTAATGTTTCAGCATAGCTGCATCTAGGCAGAGTTGCCAGATCAAAGTTAACCCTTTCTCAGTCTATTGTTTATATCTATGTTTAGCAATTTGCGTTGGATGCAAACTACCATAGAATGGGTTGAGATGTTGCAGATATGTCCAAGCTTTGAAAATAGCCCCATTAAGATAGACCATGGTCTAGACAAACTGAACAGCTCCTGACATAGACAGAACTAGGAGTTAAGTCCATGTTAGGGGCTTCTTTTTTTTTTTTTACTTACTTTATCTCCCTTGGGGCACCTGGAACTCTCTCAGGCCACTACACTTCCCCAGCTCTACAACCCGCTGTGGCCTCCATCAACCTTTGAGACATTACGGTACCTGCGGAGCCCCCGGGACTCAACCCCGTAGGATATCGAAGGCGCGGAGATGGAGGTCCAGCATTGGGCGTGTGGCCGGTGGACCTGCGGGCCGTCGCCTATCCATGACCTGATGGGGTTTTCTCTCTTAGTTTCCTCACCACCAGGGGCCACTGGAACCCCAGACATCACCCAGCGCCCCGGAGAGAGGTTGCCGTCGGCCCTCGATCTACCCTCCCCTAGCGACCCGGAGCCCGGAGCCCGCCCCGAACTTGCGCTGGCGGACACGAGGTGTGGCATCCAGTGCCTCAACCCTCAGTGTCACCAGGCCATCCCCATGTTAGGGGCTTCTGAACATCCTGCAATGGAGATGTCAGTGGCTCAGTACGTTACGCAATCCCACTGGGTTCAAAAGACAGGGAGGTTGTGGGTTCTAGTCCCACACCAGGAACTTGAGTAATACCCCATACTAACACTATAGAGCAGTGGTGGCCAATATAGCTTGTACTGGGATCCATTTTGGTGGATCTCAAGAAGCTCTGATATTCAACAGTAAAGTGAACAAAAAGTACAATAATTGCTCTCATCAGCTGTAAGGATCTTCATCGATCTGAAAATGTAACCTTTGCCCCAAGATCCACCAAAAATCTCTTGAGATCCACCGGTGGATCCAGATCCACGGTGTATTGGCCACCACTGCTCTACAGCAACACTATGGGGGTGCTACACTGCTGAGGTGACACCTCTTAGGTGAGACATTCAGAGGTCTCCTTCTGCCCAAGTGATGGCCCAGTGCATAGTCCGTTGCACTCCTCTGCAGATGACCCGAGCTTGGGAACAAGCTCAGGAAGCTGGCTGGGTGGCCCAGGGCTGGCGGAAGATGCTGCCATGTGATGCGATTCCCAGCTCAGGAAAGGATGATGTAGCACACCTTGTAGCAGGCTGGGGATCTTTCCCTTGCAAGGTGTGCCATGCATGTGAGGATGATTTTGAGTCTGTGTGCTGCATCAGAGGAAGCAGGTTGAGAAAACAGGGAAAAATTGGTGCTGGCAGGATGGTGTGCCAGTTGCCGCAGGCCCCGTACCACCTTTCGGTACTAGGGACCATCTGGAGGAGAGTCTCTGGGAGATGGGAGGATGGCCCTCCCATCCAGGCCATGCCATGGGGGGGAGGAACCATGGGGGATACAAGCACTGAGGCAAGTCCCTGGGAAGGGGGGATGATGAGGTTGGGCAACCAGGGGCAGAAGAGGGCCAGACACTGTGACATAGGATAAAAACCTCTATGGAAAAAAGGCCCCATCTGCCCATCTCTGGTATCCAGTGGCTAGGTGGAAGTTCAAGATCCCAAGGCACTTATTGTAAGAGAAAAGGATTTTCCTGGTATCTAGGCCGATAAGCTCCTGTTAATAATAAAAAAAAAAAGTTCCATGTAACCCAGCCCCAGGATACACCTGGAAATAAGCTGTCACAGCTTACCGAGGCATTTCAGTTAAAAAATTTCAAATAAAGATACGTAATATTCAGTGTCCCATATCTGGGCGATACAAGGTTGGGAGTTATAGTGTAGAGCTCCAAGCATGCCTGGCTATCTAGGCTGCAGGTCATCTCTGAATTTAGTTTTCATGGTGGCATTCACCTGTTGTGAATGCCATTCCATTTCCATGTTAGGAATTCAGAGCCCCCCCCTTCATGTAGCAATTTTGACAGGTTTCTCCCAAGGCTCACTTTAGTTCACTGAGCTACTGGAAGCAGCTGAAGCCACTTTAGGCTACCCTCTCATGTTATGGGAAAATGTCTCACTCCAAGATGTGGGCCACATTTTACATTGAAGGATGTCTTCATACAGGGCTCCCCTCCCCCAACCTGCATTCTGTAAGCCATATGGACAGAAAAAAAGTCTGGAACAGTGCATCCAGTCTGTCCCAAGATTCCCTACTGGGGCCTGCTCTAGTCTCCATCCTTCCTCCCAGTCGCTCTTTCCCCTTCCCCATCCCTTTCCGTCTGATAACTCCTTTATATGGCATCCTGCTTTCTCTTGAATGTCGCTACTGTTTTTGCCTCCACAACCTTGTCAGGAAGTTTGTTCCATTCGTCCTCCACCCTCTGTGTGAAGTAGTACTTCCTAAAGTCCTTTCTGAACCTTCTCTTCTCCAGTTTGACCACATGCCTGCTGGTGGACACGGGTGTCGTGTGACCACTGCCTCGCCTCTGTCTGCCATTTGTGTCAACACATTAAAAAAATCAATTAAGTTAATCAGAAATGAGCAGCCCTTAGTGACTCCATATCAGTCCCCATCCCTTAAGCCCCTTTCCTCTAAGAATATAGCTCTCCCCACTTTAATATTTGTCTCCAGAATTTCGCCACTATCGCTGTCAGGCTCAACGGCCTGTAGTTTCCTGGATTTTTTCTGTCACCCCCTTCGTGTGCAGAAACCACATTAGCCACCCTCCAGTCCTCAGCACTACAACTGTTGCTACTGATTCATCAAAAAGGACTACCAGTGGCTCCACTAGCACCTACCTAGTGATTTATTGGTTGTTAGGCTCCCCAGTCCCTTCAGTATCAGTTTCCTTGTAATCCTCCTCAAATATCCCCTGTATCCCCCATGACATTTTTCATGCTGTTAGGGAGCGAGTCTGCCTGCTTGACCATCAACACTGAACAAAAATATTTGTTCAGTATACCTGCTATCTCCACATTGTCCCCTGTACTCATCCCATCCTTTCTTATACTTTCAATGTTATCGCTTGTCTGTTTCCTGTCACTAATATATCTAAATAAGGTTTATCATTGTTGACCCTTTCTGGACCACTGCCACAGAGCATCCATACAATTACAACTCCTTCCTAGGGATGCTGCACCCAGACAAAGCATTCTTAAAAACTGAAGATACAGCATATATAAAATGGTGAGAGAGAACCCCCCAACCCTCCTCCATGCACATTACAATATGAATTAAACTTTAATGTCAAGTATTAACGCACTGCTCTGCAGCTGCCATATCTTGCCAAACCACAGTTAAACATAGTTCAATCTCAATTAACCACTTGTGTCTTGAATTTCAAGATTCATTTTTTCTCTTCAACAGAACTTTTTCTTTTCAGGAGCAACCTTCCCCATGCATTGCAGCCATCTAGATCCCTGGGAATGGACAGTATATATAGCCAAGTCCTCCTGTAGAAGACAAGCATGAGTGGTGAGTGTTTAAGGGGGCTGACAGTGGGTGAGCCAACGGGGAAGGTAAAGTGGAAAGAAAATGATTTCATTGGTTTACCCAAATTCTTTCTCGAGTACATCATTCTGCAGAAGCCACTAAGTAAATACAACTTTTTAAATGGTTAGGGAATGATGGGAGGGAAAGAAGAAATGAAAAGAACACTCCTTGACATAGAAGAATGTATAAAGGATCGTTTTACTGTTCCAGTGAAAATCCTGCATTACTAGTATCATAAAATCTCACACACAAACACAGAGGCACATTATGTGTTTGTCGCATTCTGGCCGCATGCTTGCAACATTGATATATGATGTCATGGCATGCACTGGGGCTTTTATTATTGAAATACCGTACCTCTCTGGTCTCACGCTGTGCCCACTGTCACCTGTCAGCTGTTGGAGGTACACAGGAGAGGGTTGCGTGGTCTGTCTAACATCATGTCTGAGGGAAATGCATAGCAGCTCACTGATATAATACTTCAATATGCCCCTAAGTGATCCCCAATGAAAACATGCCGCCTAAGGTCGCGGAGTGCTGCTAAGCAAACTGCGGTTCAGAAACTGTCAGCTGACAGACATGACAGCTCATGCTATTGGGGGGGGGGGGACCAACTGACCTGCTACAGTTTACTATCTCTTCCAGTCATGGAGAGAGAGTTCAGAGGACAACTAATTCAATTGACTAGTTTTTGCACATTGGGGGGTCAGGTTGAGGATAGGGGTATGTTTACAATATCTGTGTCAGGAGGGGGAACCCAAGTGAGCTGCTTGGATTTTACTGTTTACCTACTCCCACTGTGGATGAGGGTGGGACTGCTAATTAAATTGCTATATTTTTTACACAGAAAACCAGCAGTGCATGCGTGTGTGTTAGGGATAGGTTGAAGATACTACTGACTGGGGGTGGAGCTTGCAGAATTCCAGACACATTTTATTACTCAGGAGGACTGGGGGGGGGGGAGCAAAGATGACTGAGGGGTAGTGAATAGATCTAGGCACCTAGGTGGTGGTGGTGGTGGAGGGGCTGAAGTTTTTTTTGTTTTTGTTTTTTAACAGTCCTGAGTATTAATGCCTTGAACAGGGCCAGACAAGTTGGTTGATTTTGAGTAATGATTAACAAGGGTGACCAGCTATCCGTTTTCGAATTCCAATACCTCGGATTCCAGTCATAAATTTAGGATTTAGGAGTTTCAGATTTAGGTGATGGAAATCCAAAATTGCAGTATTGCTGATATTAAGTTTATGTTAGGATCTTAGAATGCAGATTCCAAACTCCGAATCTGATGGATTATAGTAACTGGATCAGGCATGGGGACATTATGTGTCAAACAAAAAAAGTGCAATGTACTGCTCTGTCAATACAGCGAGTACATTGCTAGAGCTCGCACATAAAGCCGAACAGAAAAATCAGCAAAAATGGCAAACAAATCTTTAGTTTTTGAGGAGGGCTCTGCCCCCAACCCCTCCCATTTATATAATCAACTCTAGGGGGCAGGGGGTACAACACCTGGATAGGGACAAACACGGGCAGGGGGATAAACACAAGTTTCTCAAACAGTGAAATAAAAAAAAAATCACGGAAACCACCAGCAGTCTGGGACCGGGATTCGAGCCCCAGTTCACAGCCGTACCACCTCCCTTCACTACCGATGGCTCATCCCCCCCCAAGCCACGGCAGCTGCTCGGTAGACCACCCCCTCAGCAGAGGTCATATCCTCTGCATCACTCCTTGTCAGCCAATAGCGACATGGAACAAAACCGCACTTGCAATATTTCCTAATTGCCATATTTTGTACTGTCGCTGTATTCCCCCGCACTGTGTCTGTTGCGTGGTTTTGACAATCCCATTTTTCAAACAGCATATTGACCTGGTACCTATTAGCAGTACTAGCTGTAGTGGCTTTATTTATAAGGCACCCTTCCCTGGAGACTCAGGGTGCTGTATAGATTGAAAGAACTATAAATGAAATAAAAACAATCATAATAACTTAAAAATCTAGTAAAATATATATAACAGCAACATGGGGGATAAAATGCTATGCCTTTACTCCCCAAAGGCCTGGTTAAAGAAGAAGTTCTTCAATCCCCTTTTAAGGGCCTCCACTGAGGGGGCCTCCTTCAGTCCTCTACTTAGTGTGCTCCCTAACAGGGTCTGGCCACCTCAAAGGTGTGGTCTGCGAAGGATTTAAGCAGGGCCATCAGGACTTAAAGGAGGCCCTCTTCAGAGAAGCGGAGGGGGCACAAGGACTGGACAGGACACAGAAGGGTATGCCCCCTGTACAGCGACACCGTTACAGCGAACACGTCGATGCTGACAACGTTGACAGTTCACTGTAATGGTCCACCCAAGACCCTGGCACTCTGTCCCCAGGTCCTGCACCCCATCCCCGAATCAACTCCAACTCGGAGTTGATAATCCTTAAGTTCGGGAGGTTTGGGGGGTGATGGCCCCTGATAGAAAAAGGACTAGGGTCTCCTGCCGGATTCATGTCAACTGCAACTTGCGGTCGACATAAATCCATCGCGTGATGCCGGTCGGCATTGTACAGCCACACAGGACCTCCATCAGGTAGTCAGGGCCCAACCAATGTAGGGCTTTGTAGGTTAGAAGACCAACCTTGAAGGTAACTCGCCACTTCACAGGCAGCCAGTGCAGATCATGCTGTACCGGAGTCACATGGCCAGACCTTAGAAGGCAAGTCAGCAACCTGGCAGCTTTGTTTTGCACCAGCTGCATGCATCGTAGGGTACCTCCACTTAACCAGAGGTAAAACATTAATCAAGCCTGGATGTCACAAATGTATGCCCTAAAGTCAGCAGGTCTTCAGAAGGCATAAGGGACTTAATCCAGTTGAGATTCTTCAGACAGTAAAAGTCAATCCTAACTACAGTTGACACCTAAGCCTCCAGTGTCAGCCATTCATAAAAACTTACCTTCAGATTTTTCAGCTTGGCAGAGGTCAACAGCCTGGATGATCCAAGCTGAAGCCCAATCTCTTCCACGACTACCTCCGCTCCCCCCTTCTGATCTATTTCTGGATATCAGCTACACATAAATTTAGCACCTTGATGGCCCAAACAGAGGACACTCTGTCTGAAATAAATTGAGCAAACTCTTCACACCTAGCTGTGAATACTGCTCTAAACGGCTGAAGACAGACTGGCTCTAATAACCTGTCCACAGTGCAGAAGAGCTGAGCAGGTCGATTTCTCTCAGGCAGAACCTCACAGGACAGGAATGTTGCCTTATTATGTGAGATTGCCCTTTCATATTCATCGTAATGAACTCTCATAGCCAGTTTGTCCTCCTCAGTCCTAGACCTTCTCCAGCAGTGCTCCAACCTCTGACCCCAGGTCTTCAACTCCCTAAGCTTCCCATCAAACCAGAGATCCTAAGCGTGAGACCTGGGTCATACAGGGACTGGCGCCACAGAACCAAAGGTCACAGCCACCACCCTATTACATGTAGAGATGGCATTCTTCAATCCTGTCTCAGATGCTGCCACCATCTCCAAGATGTTCAGCACTGCCAGTAGCTTCTGGGCCAACCCTTTAAAAGGGCCATACTTGACCATCTCCACCAGGGGAGGACCACAGAAGGAGGCCCCAAAGGAGGAATCCACCGTGCAATGATCTGACCAGCTGACTGGCTCAATCTCAAGGTTATTTACCTCGAGTCCCAGGGGGAAAACCAAGCCCAAGGTGTGGCTGTGTTGGTGAGTCACAGAAGTAACAACTTGTGTTAGGCCCAGTGATCCCATCAACTAGAGAAAATCTCTTCCAAACTGAGAGTTCATCGTCGACCCAGACACTGAAGTCACCTAGAATAAGCCATCTGGACAACTCTAACATCTTCTCGATGATGAAGTCCATGATTTCCTGCGGGAAACCTCCCTTGAGCCCCGGAGGCCGGTACGTCAGGAGGATCCTGCATCCTGCACCTGGTCCCCCATGCACAGACATGTATTCATTAGGATTTGGATCAGGATAATCCTAAAATCTGAGAAATGAAAAATGGATCAACGAGATATCTGATCACCCCTAAATTGAGAAGACCATCATTATTAATGGTATTTGAGAATGAATGATCATTACTCGTACAGCCTTAGTATTCTCAATATATTGGCCCAAGATTAGTGCTAGTAGTAAACTGATCAATCAGAGGTTTGGGAAACAATCAGTCTGCAGTATTTTTCTCTCACTGATGAATGAACACATGCTTGACAATTATTTTTCTGTACAAGTCTACGTCTAATCAAACATATCTCACATGCTCAAAGGAGCAGAAATAATTTACAAGAAACATTTGAACATGTGTACTAGTTTATAAAGCAGGCGGACAGAAAGGGTGAAGAGTTCTTGTTCATAAAGATGCATGCCGTAGGGGGCAGAGCCATCAGCCAACAGGAGAGGACGGTTTCATTGCAGATCTGCGAGGCAGCATTCTAATTTTATTAGTTTTACTATTTCTTATACGTTTTACCCCTTTTTACAGCAAGCGTAAGGTTGCTTGTACGATGTCTACCAACAGACTGAAGTTGGTGCAGTTTGGAGATGGGTCCCCTGTAGTAGATGACCATACATGATTCTGGGAAGGGTAGAACACGGTCATCAACATTTCATTTCATTTCTTTTATTTCAGAAAACCTTTGAGCTAAAATAGCCCTTTTCCAAAGGTGTCCATGTCAAATTCAATCAGACAATACAAATAGTACAAAACATTATTTACAATCACAGGTAACCTTATGTAAGAACATCTGTAATACATAGAGGATAATGGATGGGAACCAATTAATAAAAATGCTGTGTTCCCATCCAGAGGTTGTTATGACAACATAATAAAACTTGAATGCGAAGCTCGAGAGGTTTACTACTGTCATGACGTCGTCAATATGAGAACACAGCGTTGTTGTTAACTGGTGTCCATCCATTGTCTTTTATAGTGTACGGGCACCAGTTAAGCGAAACTTGTCCTTACTTTACTTTTTTTTTTTAATAGCACCGCTCTCCCGCAGGGCCAGCTCTCACTGCTGTGGCCATTACTCATATGCTGGTAGTTCAAGAGACGCACATGCGCAGAGCTGTTCACATTGTTATGGTATCATTGCGACATACTCAAGAGGGTATAACAACCTCTTGACGCCACAACAATACCATAACAAGGATAGGGATTCATCGAATTACAACCCTCTCCCATACATTATATTGGCTTTAAAAGCATTTAAAGTGCTTCAGCAACAGATCTCAGGCGATAACAAGTTCCAAACCTTTGCAGCTCTCATTAAAACAGACCTTTGTCCCAGGCTTGTTTTATAAAATGTTACTTGAAGTTTCTTACATGCCATGTTCCTAGCTAAGAATCTATTAGAGACATAGTTAAAGAGCTTTTGAACTCCAGAAGGAGTGTAGCCCAACAAAGACTTTTTCCATACTATTGAAAAATTATAATCAATTCTAGTACAAAGTGGTAACCAATTTAGTATGGTATATAAACAGAAAGCAGCACGGCAGAAGGAGCACCTCAAGAGAAAAATGGGAGGCCGGGCGTTCACTGAAGGCCATGTTACAAGCCATTAAAAATTTAGACAGTAGAGGCATTCATCAATCAGGTGACGACCCTGGAAGCCAGAGTAGAGACTGTATGTACCAAAGTTAAATCCAGCAAAGAAACCTCAAACTGTCTCTGGGAGCAGTGTCAAGAGTTATTAATTAACATAAGGTGCTCTGACTCCATCTCGAGCATTTACAGAACATTGCTAAAGTCATGAACTTACAATTCATCAGAGTCCTGGACTGTATGGAAGGGTTAGACCCAGTTCGTTATGCTGCAGATTTCTTGCAACAATTATTTGAGGACACTACAGTGGTCTAGGTTCACCATGCTTATAGAATTAGAAACATGGAATATTTCAGCAGAAAAGGACCTCCTGGCTTACCCAGTCTACCTAGATGTTCCCTGCCTAATCTGTCTCTGCAGACCCTAACTGGTCTCCAGTGATCCTCCCTCCTCCCTGCCTATTTACTAATATACCCCTCTATCCCACATATGATTGAAGCCTCCCACCGTTTTCGCCTTCACCACTTCCACTGGCAGTCTGTTCTAGGTGTCTACCACCCTTTCAGTGAAGTAGTACATCCTCACATCCATCTTAACCCCCCCTCTCACTTCATATAGCATGCGCCCTGGTCCTGGTGCTTTCTCTCATTTGAAAGAGACTCCCCTTCTGCACCTTGCCGAGTCCTGTGCATTTAGGAATTCAAATAGACCAACATCTTTCTTTTGAACAGCACATACATCAACTTACAAAAAGATTACTCTAGAATAGCTGCCATGAGGAGAGTATCAAACTGTCTGACAAAAAAAGATTGCTTAAAAGTGGCAAATCAATTATTTATTCCAATTATGGATTATGGTTGTCATGTCTTCAGTGATATAAATAAAAACGTATCTCAGAAATTAAATCCCACTTACCATAGACTTGACTAGGTTTGTGTTAAAATGTAAACATGCTACTCATCACTGTCATTTATAACAACAATTAGATTGGGTTTCACGAGACTGAAAAAGGGATAGGATAGGATATGGACAGCACTATGATATAGGATTTTTAGAAACAGAAAACCTACAGGACTTCTGGATAAATTGGACCATCCAAATCGTCATTTTCACTTAAGAAAAAACAGGTCAAGAGAAATAGTGGGACTTCCGGTTCCAGCATGCTTGGATAGCCAGCTACCTTGTGAGCTCTCCAACTCTACAATATTAAAATCACCTCCCGGTGGCTAAACTACTGAAACTTAGTTGATATAGTTATTTTATCAAAACATCGGGAGGCAGTCTACATAATTCTCTCCCCAAAGAAAATGGCAAAAACTCACCGCAATCGCTTCTTACCCATTGTGGACCTCGAGGAGACTGACGACCCAGGGCCTTCTGATAGCGAGCAGCCTAGAGGTAGTCAAGAGCAAGAGGGGGGAAAAAAGCAACTCCAGCAAAATCAGGGGGTTAAAGAAAGGGAATCGAGCATCAAGTGGAGGACAATATTCTGAGAGCCATCTCAGATTTTCGGGGTGAGATGAGGGACGCCATGCGGGAGCTCTGTACTGATATCTGTACGCTCCAAACATGCATGGAGGAGGCCAACCAACAGATCTCTCTCAACTCTACAAAACTGGATGACTTAGAGGGCTCGGTTAAGAAAATCCTGACCAAGCAGCTACACATCGGGCTCCGTCAGGAAGAAAAGAAAACAGAAGTAGGCGGGAAAATATTAGAATATACGGGCTTCCCGAGGGAGAAGAGGGTGAGGACCCGGTGGCTTTTGCAGATCACTTATTGCGCTCTCTCCTTGACCTAGATTCTTCCTTTCAGCTCGACCTAGAGAGAGCCCATAGAGTGCTGGACCCCAACCCCTCTTGTCCGGACGCCACTCCCAGCTCCTTCATTATAAAATTTCAGGCATTCCAGACCGAGGACCAACTACTGAGAAAGGCCTGACAAAAGGGTCGCACAATGTACTGTGCCCACCGCCTCCTCCTGAACAATGATTACGGCCCCCACACGCAACAGCTTCGCCAAGAATACGCTCCCTTGTTTCCACTCCTCCAAGCCCAAAACATCAAATTCCGTACTCGCTATCCAGCAAGGCTACTGGTACAGTTGCCATCGGGCTCAGTAACCTACAACATGGCACAGGAGGTGATAGACCTGCAAGAATAAGGGGGAAGGAGGGCGGGAATGGTTGGGCTGATGGTATATAATTTTACTATACAAGTGCACATGGTAGTCTTAAAAACATTAGCAAAGCAATCATTATTTCTATAGTACCTTTCTTAAAACCAAGGCACTTCACAAACAGCAATAAAAACACATAAATAGGCCCGGTGGCACTGAGGGTTGAGGCGCTGGATGCCACACCTCGAGCCACAGCGGTGACCCGGGTTCGGGAATGGACTCAGGTCGACGGGGGTCGGCCGGGAGAGGGAGGATTGAGCGTCCCAATGGATGCTGTCCTCCCTCAGGGGTGGGATACCAGGGGTGCAATATGCACCCGACACCCTGAGAGAGCCGGTAGGAACATGGGCTCTCGAGGGGGACTGGCGGCTCCGTTCACGGAGCTGGAGAGGGGGGACGCTTGTTGGGCGCTTGAGAGAGATGTGCTAGCATCGTCATTTCTCTGACATAATGCGTCCCTGCGCTGCATCCCAGGGGCGGTTGAAGGGAGCACAGAAAAACGGATAAGCCCCTCGGTGGTCCTAGATGAAGACGGCTCCACCCAAGACCACCAATTCCGGGACAGACCCCACTGTGCGGATAGGAGGGAGGAGAAGAAGCACTCTAGGGACAGATCCTGGAGCAGTGGCCCCGAGGGTATGATCAGTCCGAAGGAGAGGACACCGAGGTAGGAAGGTGGGATAAATAAAAGAGTTAAAAAAAAAAAAAACATAAATAAATACAGATATATAACTATAAATTAATTAAAATCATCTGGGAAAGCTTTTTGAAAGAGGTAGGGCTTAAACTCTGACTTAAACCTCTCGATGGTCAGGCATTCTCTCAACCGACGAGGTAGAGAGTTCCACAGGGTAGGGGCCACAAACAAAAAGGCACGTGCACCAGATGTCTTCAAACGTACCCTGGGAACCTCTAACAATCCCTCGTCGGCAGACTGGAGAGGGCGGAGGGGGTGGTAGGGAGTCAGGAGTTCTTGCAGGTAGCGAGGTCCCAGTTCGTGTAGGGCTTTAAAGGTCAAAAGACTGACCTTAAAGGTGATCCGCCACTGAACAGGCAGCCAGTGCAGTCCATGCAGCACAGGTGTAATATGACTTTACCTAGAAGTCCCAGTCAAAAGCCTGCCTGCCATGTTCTGCACTAGCTGCAAGGCAGCGGATATCAGCTCCAGAAAGCCCTACGTAGAGGGCATTGCAGTAGTCAAAGCAGGAGGTGTTGAAGGTGTGGACCAATGTTGGAAGGTCATCTGCAAGAACCAGGTGTTTCACTTGGGCAATGTTCCTCAGATTGTAAAAAGAGGATTCAACAACAGCAGACACCTGAAATTTCAGGGTCAAACCATCATCAAAAACAACACCCAAGTTACGCACCTGGTCGGAGGTTATGAGCTGGACACCATCGAGCCATATGCCCGACGTGTGCCTAGCCCCAAAACCCACCCCAAGACGACCAGGATCCACGACCATCACCTCAGTCTTGTCCGGGTACAGTCTCAGCCAGCTGGTGCTCATCCAGTCCTTGATCTCGGCGAGACAGTTGTTAAATACAGAGGCCGCATCCCTCTGTTCGGGTAGAAAGAACAGACACAATTGATTATCATCTGCACAGCAGTGAAAACAAACCGTATCGCCTAATGACATCTCCTAATGGCGGCATATATACTGCGAACAACATGGGTGCCAATATGGAGCCCTGCGTGACCCCCACAGGACAGGGAAGGAGTCAGAGGAATAAATTCCAGTGACTACCCTCTGAGACCTACCCACGAGGAAAGATCAAAACCACTCTATAAAAACACGAGTGGTATATCCTTTATATTAGTCCTAATTATCATGCGTTTCCAATTTTTTTAAGTGGGTTGTTTTCAAGTAGGTTACTCAGTGGTCGTGTTGTTCCACTTTGGGAGCTCCCAGTGGGGTATACGCATGTCCCTCTTGAAGTGTGTGCGTGTATGTATATGTGTGTGTGTGTGGTCATATACATTTGGGTTAACTGTTCTTATTTGTTCCTGTATTGACATCACACTCTATAGTTTGGGTAGAATCAATTAATAGTAATTTGTTTTACTCTTTATAGTGTTTTTGTGTTTCAATTTATTAGGCCACTGCGCTTATTGTTCTAAAAGTTTTTTTTAAAAACAGTTACCCTAGTGTTTTTTTTTTTTTTTTTTTAGGAGGGTTTAATAACTGAACTTAGTTCTTTTTAAGTGTTTCTATATTTTTAATTCTCTTTTGCTTTGCAGCTGGTACTTGAATATTTACTAAGGATACTAGTGTTTCAAACATTTTTAAATTGATACAATGGGCACTGTCAACATAATCACTTGGAACGTGCAAGGGTTAGGTTCACCAGTTAAAAAGATACTGGGTTTTAAACCATTTAAACAAACATAGGGCTGATGTGGCTATGTTGCAAGAAACTCATTTGTTACCATTTGAAGCAGAATAACTAGCCCGTAGCTGGGTAGCTACAGTAGAACATTGTAGTTTCTCCTCCAAGAAAAGAGGTGTGGCAATCCTTATTAGAAAAAGTGTGAATTTTATTAGACATGGTCACTTAACGGACCCTGAGGGCAGATATCAAATCTTACTGGGCTCCCTCTATGGAAAAAAAATTGCCCTCTGTGACATTTATGACCCAAACTCAAAACAGAAAGACTTTTACCAAAACTTGGGCTATATGCTGGCTACTGTCTGGGATTATGAAGTGATATTAGGAGGAGACTTTAATGAGGTCATGGCCCCTTTATTGGATAGGACTGCTCTTGGAAATGCAGGTACTTTATCTGTTGCACAAAGAGGTTTACACCATATGCTGAAGGACCTTGGTCTAGTAGATGCACGGAGACTGGTTCATCCTGGCAGGAGAGACTTCTCTTTCCTATCTGCTAGGCATGGGGTATTTAGCTGTCTGCATTATCGTTTTATGTCCATGGGGTTATGCAGCAAACTGAGCTTTCTGAAGTATGAAAACCTACTTGTGTCTGATCACAGTCTTCTGAAAGGGTCGGTGGTTTTTGAAAATAACAGAGACATCCTCTAGCTGGAAATTTAACACATTCCTTTTGCAGGATAACAAATTTAAAAGTTGGTTACAAGAAGAAACATTAGTTTATTTTAAAACTAACTGTAATGGTGAGGTATCTCCTAAGATTGTCTGAGATGCCTATAAGGCATTTATTAGGGGAGGAATCATTAGTTTTGCATCTAAAAAGAAAAAGGAAAGGCAGAGAGACCTAAAGATTAAGGAAGACAATCTCAGTAAGGCACTTGCTGATATGAAAAAAAAAAAATCCTTTAGATAAAAAAAAGAGGTGCTATTTAAAGTTAAGGGGTTAAAGTACAAAATCAACAAAATATATTCTGCAAAGATTGAATACTCTTTATTTAGAGTCAAACAGAAATTTTGGTAATCTGGTGAAAAGGCCGGTAAATTACTCTCTTATTTATGTAAACAACAAAATCAAAATAACATAAAAGGGATTAGAGATAAAAAATGGAAAATTAACACATAGTACCATTAAAATCAATGCCTGTTTCAAATCCTTTTATGAAAATCTGCACAAGTCACAAGGTCCCTTGGACACGGATGCCATAAAGGATTTTCTTAACCAGACTACACTGCCCTCTTTATCTCCCTATGATAAACTTCAATTGGATATACAAATTACAACTCAAGAAGTTACCGACGCCGAACCCCGGCTGTGATTGGCCACACTACTGGCCAGCTACCCTCTCCCTCGCTGCCCACAGCCCCAAGAAACTCCGACAGGTACAGCTCTTGGCACTGAAGAGCGGCTGTCCTATTGGCCGCTATTTGCTTTTGGGCTCTGCCAGTCATTGGACTCCGGCTCTGGCTCTCCCTACACTGGTTGGCGGCTCTCAGTACTGGGGTGGCTGTGGCTCTTATTGGCGGAGCTCCTCAGCTCCTGAATTTGTGGCTAATTTTAAATTAAGCCTTAAGCCACTAATTTTAACTCAAGCCTTAAGCCTCCCTGAATTAGCAGGGCAAAATTTTCATTAGAAGTGCCTGCTCCATTCTGTAATTTTATTATCTTAGACTTAGCTCTGTACTTATCATATTTATTAATTGCCTTTAGCACTTTAAATCTAGTGGAAGTGCACGCAATACCTTATTTACTGCTTTCTGTTTATTTAATTTCTTAGACTATAGCCCGGAATTTTATTATTTCTTTGCTTTATGCTTATGCTAGACAAATCAAGTGTGTTTAGTACATTAAGGAAGCTGATGCACGGTTATGCTCCTACTGTTAGCTGAATTAAGTTGTTCTATCTGTTTGCTCTGTTTCTGCCTCCATAACTTGAGCCTTGTTGTTTTGTAATCCTACACTTTCTCATCACTTCCATGACTGGAAATTGTGGGCTCTCACCACTATCATCTTTCCTTGCCTTGCCACACTCGCCCTGCATTTCTCTCTACCCCGCACCTTGTTTTCCCAGTCCGAATCAGTAGTGCCTTTTGCCCTATTCCCCTTGTGTTAGGCCAAATGCATGCATATATATATATATATATATATGCAACCCCTAGATGACGCTATCCCAGGGGCTACTACCCCTGCCTGATTTGCCACTAACAGGTTGAGGGGCCTGGATCCGATGGCGGGTGCCTCCACCCAGAGGTCAGGGTTTGCAATAGTTAAACTAACTTGGTCACAGCCCTCTGGGACACTGCAACCCCACTTTCTTCCCACTAGTGGCCCACACAATATATCAGAATTACCTTCACAGTATACACTTACCCCCAGGACTGGTTCAGGCACTGGGACCTCCTGTAAAATAAGATACAGTGCAACAATCACAGTACAATACTTTAACATAGACAAATACCTCAGGCAGTAGAACTTTCCTCAAACAAGCAGCTCTGATTTATTTAGGGGGATATAACAAGGACAGGGGGGAATCAGGTTAATTAGCTTATCACTTTACTCATCTACCTATGGCTCTGTGCACAGGCCTATCCCTACCAGTTACTGCCCCTGGGTATCCAAGCCCTAGTGGCTAGTCCAAACCATGGCAGCTGGTAGGGGCCCTTTCACACAGAGAAAAGAAAAATTAGTTTAAACAGTCAGCAGTACAGTGATTCCATTTGGATTTAATGTGGCAATTCAACAGGAGCGACCCTGAATTAGTACTCACGACCTCCAAACAAGATAGGGTCCTTCAATGTCAGCAGGGCTACTCTTGAGCTCCAAGAGACTCCTCACACATTTATATGGTAAACAGTCACAGGCAAAGTCACTTAATGGCAGCAGGATTCACTTGAGCTACACAAGCCTCCTCACACATTTATATGGTGAACAGTAACAGGCAAAAGTCCTTTAATGGCAGCAGGATTCACTTGAGCTACACAAGCCTCCTCACACATTTATATGGTAAAAAGAAAGTACTTTACCAGGCAGGCTGCTTCTCTATCCCGATCGCAATTACTGCACAATACCCGGGAGAACACACAGCAGATTCAGTTCCTGACAGACCGAGTGCAATTCAGCGATTTCTCCAGTCTTCTACAGGGTGAGCCTGGTTTCTACTTTTCAGATATCCTTTGATTTTCTTCACAGGACGGATTCAGTCCTAACAAGCAGTTACATAAGCTGCAGACCGAACTGGGGCCTTACACACATTTCCGACTAAAACTGCACACGAAAAAGCACAGGGCTCCTTCCTCTTCACTGCCAGAGCTCAACTGAAACTCCAGCAGACAAAACCGGCACTTCCTTTGAGTTCCTCCCAGTTCTTGGCTGGATTGGCTGTCACTCACAATAGACTGCCCTGTTGGTCCAAAAGGCGCTGAAGTCCAAACTACATCTCCCAGAGTCACTGCCCATACAATCCTCTTGTGGCTGGCTCAGATTACGAGTCCAAGTTCTGATTGGTCAAGGCACCATTTAGAGCTACCTTAATCCACACTGATTGGTCCAGTTCAGCAGTTCAAAACTAGAATGGGGAACTAGGCAAACACAGTTCTGACTGCAAAGAAAGCAGGTTAGACAAACTGTATTTTCATTATTACTCTAAATGATTTCTGGCAAACAGTTACATCTTTCAGATAGGTTCCCTTTGCACTCCTAGTGACTGCAAAAATGGAGTGAATTGGCAGCAGCTTGAGTGGTACTCAAGCAGAGAAGCACACAGTCCCCCCATACAAACTAATTATGTCTGCAAGCAGACAGCTCTTAAAGAGACAGTACCAGAGGCTCTAAAAACACTCACTGATAAATGGCTTAAACGCCAAACACCATTCAGGCTTGGAGCATTCAAGCAAGCTCCTGGAAGTCTTTTGGGAACCCCCATTTGCAGGGGGGTTACATATATATATATATTTTCTTTTTCTTAATCCCCCCTTTGTGCAAACCGATTCTCGACTTCTTCAAACTGAGTCTCCAGCCCCCTCCCTGTAATTAACTTAATCACCCTGCTCCTTGTCTAATTGGCGCCAAAGTCAGTGGGTCCCATACTAATGTCTACACAGCCCCCACCCTGCTAATCCCCTCTTTCTCTAACCTTTCTTTTGTGTCCAAACCCACCTCCCATTTTAGACAGAAACCGCCCAGCTGCAGGATATTTTTTAGCACAAAGTTCCTAATTATTCTCCCTCTCCTCCTAGGTTGAGCCCCCTAACCAGGGCAATGACGCCAAACCCTGGCTGCGGCTCAGCCACACTCCTGGCCGGCTGCCCTCTCCTTGTTGCTCGCAGCCCCAAGGAACTCCGACAGGTATGGCACTAGGCACTGAGCGGTTGTCCTTTTGGCCGCTATTTGCTTTTAGGCTCTGCCAGCCATTGGACTCTGCAGCTCTGGCTCTCCCTACATTGGCTGGCAGCTCTCAGCACCAGGGGCGGCCATGGCTCTTATTGGCGGCGCTCCCCAGCTCCTAAATTTGTGGCCAATTTTAACTCAAGCCTTAAACCACTAATTTTAACTCAAGCCTTAAGCCTCCCTGAATTATCAGAGCAAAATTTTCTCCTGCCCCCGACACACTTCAAATACGCTATCTCTCCTCTCACTTATTGTGCCTCCTTCTCATTGGTGGGTAACACATACCCAATCATTTAAGTGACTGCTGTCCTACATTTCCCTATCCCTGGTATTAAAGATGCCCATGTCACTTCTGCGCATGGTTCTATGAACTGTCTTTGTGCCTCTTCTTGTAGCTCATATTGATTAAATACTAAAGGCTTGTTACCCCTTTCTCTAGACTGGCTGGAAATGAGGACCGGTCCACTCCCATAAGAAGCAACTTTCTTCCACCACACTACGACCTAAAATGAAGCCTTACTTATTTGTGATATTCTGCCTAGTAGGCTCATTTACCTGTTCCTCTGACCAGCTTCTTGGCCATGTAAATACTGCCCCTCCCCATACTTCAAGTTCTAGTTATAATTGCACCAACCCAAGTCTCAGTGAAAATTGCTACAACCCACTAGTCATACCATGCTACTTGTTAGATTACCAATTTAAGTATCTTGGTACCTTAGGTACCCATATTAGGTGGGGCACCTCCTTGTCCCAGTCCCTCCTGCCACAGCGGAGCTTCATAGTTTATGAAGCTCGGGTACTGCTTTATGCCACTCTGGCTCCTCTAGAACTTCATGCAGGTTACTCTGAGTCCTCCCCCGGCCATCTATCTAAAAGAAATCAGACACATATTCTCAGACTGATTTTAAGCTCTCTTAAAAAACTCCTGCTGCTGCTTGTACTCTGTTCAGGCAACGTCGAGCTGAACCCAGGTCCTATTGTCCCTACTATGGCTCCATCTGACCTAACCTACCATAAAGGGCTGAGTATAATGCATATTAATGCCTATAGTCTTTTAAAGAAATTTGACTCCGTTCAATCCTGAATGTGCCATACCAAACCACATGTACTAGTAGTAACTGAGACCTGGCTTATGCCAGCCACCCTGGACCATGAAATAAATGTCCCCTCCTACAATATATTCAGAATAGACAGACCTTCCAGAGGAGGTGGAGTAGCCATCTACATCCAGGATAAATTTGTGGCTGCAGTGGTGGACTCCTCTACATCACCACAGAATCTGAGTACCTGATGTTAAGGGTCCAGTTCTTGCCCTCTGTATCAATATATCTTATCGGTTGCTATAGACCCCCCTTCAGCAGGGCTAAAATTATTGAACCATTTGGGCGATGTACTAGAAACAGTATCTTCGGAGGTTATAATCCTAGGCCACCTGAATCTCAATTGGTTCTCTACCACATCCAAACCTCTAAAAGATATGTGCGACTTCTATGGACTTACGCAGCTCATTATGGAAGCCATTCGACCCAACATAAAAACCCCTGCCAATAGCAGCTTACTCAACCTTATCCTGGTAAATAAGCCACATCTCATCTCCCATTCAGGAATATTCTTTAATGATCTTAGTGATCTCTGCGCTATAGCGTGTGTCAGATCCACTCCTAAACAAGTATCAACCTCTAGATATATCTTTAAAAGAAATAAACGTAACTCTGACACTTATGCCTTCCTTGCCAATCTCCAGTATTCAAATTGGCTGGAGTTTTATTTGGCCCCCACTGTCAGCAAGGCATTCAAGGTTTTTCAGAGCATTGTGCTTGGAAGTATAGATTGATATGCGCCCCTAATAAGAGTTTGTATTAAGAAAAAATAGAACCCCTGGTTTATGACCAGTCTGAAAGCTGCCCTTCTTAGCAGGGATATTCTCTGGAAAACAGCCAGAAAAAAACAAACTACCATCTGATTGGACAGCTTTTAGGAGGGCCAGAAACCAGTGCACAAAATTAATTATGGAAGAGAAAGCCAGATATTATTGTACAGAGTTGGAGTCCTCCAGTAAGTGTTCTGCCTCCTCTTGGAAGACTGTAAGGGATATTAAGGGTTATACAGCAGCTAACTCCCTCCCTGAAAAAATTACCGCTGGCAGATCCTCTATTACAGACAAACATGAAATCCTTGATCTCCTAAACAACCATTTTTCAACCACTGGGTTAGCATTTGACTCCTCCCCTGCTAATAACCTTTGCACCCAACTTTGTGCTCAGGACCCGGGATCGCCAGCAAAAGATACCCCTGCACATGATGTGGCATTCACTTTCAGTCCAGTCTCTGTGAAACAGGTAGAAGGCCTTCTGTTAGCGCTGAACACTAAGAAAAGCGCAGGTGTAGATCAGATCAATCTCTTTTTTCTAAAGCTAGGCTATTATGTTCTGTCTGCTCCTATTTCCCACCTTTTCAATTTGTCCTTGACCCAGGGTGAACTTCCTTCAATTTGGAAAAACGCCCACGTAATCCCTTTAAGTCCGGCGACCCTAGTGACTTAAATAATTATAGGCCAATATCCCTGCTCCCTATCCTTTCCAAATTGTTAGAGAAAGTAGTCAACACCCAACTCAGGAATTATCTGGAAACTTTCAAATTGTTGAATAAGGTCCAGTCAGGCTTCAGGTTTCAGACCACGCCCTTGCCAATATCACCAATAACTGGCAGAATGCCTTGGATGCAAAAAACTTTCTGTGCCTTATTTCTAGATCTGAGTAAGGCATTCGACACAGTAGATCATGATCTACTTCTAGACACCCTGAAAAACATTGGCCTAGACTCCATTGCACTTAAATGATTTACCAACTATCTAACCGGATGGCTACAGCAGGTAAAAGCAGAAGGAGACCTCTCATCCCTGAAAACTCTACAGCGAGGTGTACTTCAAGGCTCCATCCTGGGGCCTCTACTCTTCGCTCTGTATATTAACAACACTGATTATGGAATTGAATCAGCAAACATACATCTCTCTGCTGATGACATGGTCCTGTACGTAGACAGGCCTACACCAGAACTTGCTAGCAAGGATCTCCAATTGGAATTCAACCAATTACAACACAATCTCTTGAATCAAAAACTGTTGCTTAATGCCAAAAAAATGAAGGCAATGTTCCTTTCTCCTGCTATTAATGCACCAAATCCCTGGACCCTAGGACTAGTTCCTCAAATTACCACACTGCTAGGTGAATTCCTGGACTTCGTGGCTAAATTCAAATACCTAGCTAGGGTTTCGGACTGACCACAGACTAACATTCACCGACCACACCAATGAACTCTCAAAAAAACTGAAACAGAGATTAGGGTTCTTTTTTAGAATTAGGCATCTATGATGCAAAAACCATGCTAGCTCAAAGCACATTCCTTCCACTTTTGGATTACGCTGACTTCATCTATGGTCATAGTACTTGCTCAGCACTTTCGAAACTAGACACTCTCTACCATAGGGCAATAAGATTTATCACCGGAGTACCTTATGCTATGTACCACTGTTCTCTGTATGCCTTGGCTGGCTAGACATCCCTCATATTTTGTAGGCAGAAAAATCCGGCCCTCTGCACCTTTAGGGCTCTCACCAAGAAACTTCCGCAATATATAGTAGAGTTTTTACCCATGAGCATTGCTGGTAGCTACTCGCTTAAAAGCCTGTCTTACACTTCACTCATCATTCCCAAAGTTAGCACACGCTTTGGTCGTTCATCCTTAAGCTACATCCTTCCCTCCCTGTGGAACATGCTTCAAAAATCCTTGAAGGTAGTACCACCCATTAAACTGTCCACCTTTAAAACACTATTTGCACGTTCCTTTGATGAGCACTGTAATTGCTTCCCATGACTGTTGGATTTAGAGAATATGATTAGTACCAGAGGTAACTCCTTGCCTGTCTCTCTATTACCATCCCCCTTCCGTCTACCTCCTTTCCATTTCTTATTGTTCCTGTGCATGCTAATAGCTGCTTTGATGACAGTTATCACATGTATATATTGTATATAATTGCAGTGATTATTAGTGTTACACTGTATCTTTTGCATCTCTTATCACATTGTGTTGTTTCACTGATGGTTCTGTATTACATCATCCTATTGCCTTTATGAACTATGTCCAGGTCCACCTTGTGAATGAGTTTACCTCAATGGTGTTTCACCTGGTTAAATAAAGATTGATTGATTGACTGACGATGCTACCGGTATGGCACCTAAAGGTAAAACCCCCAGCCCAGATGGTCTGCCAAGTGAATTTTATAAATATCTGAATATATCCACTGCACTATATTTGCTACAGGCCTTTCAGGGCACTTTCTCTGAAGGTGTCCTGCCAGACTCGATGAATGAGGCCTTCATATGTCTACTGCCCAAAAAGGGCAAGGACGAGCTAGAATGTGGCAACTACAGGCCGATATCCCTGTTAAATTCTGACTACAAAGCATTATCAAAAATCTTGGCTATGAGAGTTTCCAAAGTGCTTAGCAAACTAGTGGGAAAAGAACACGTGTGATTCATAAAAGGCAGACAAGCAGCGGGTAACTTTTGTAGGTTATTCTCATCTATTTGGGCTATTCAGTCTTCTGGGAGCTGCAGTACCCCAACGATAGCTATCTCTCTAGATACTGGCAAAGCATTTGACGCTCTAGAATGGGATTACTTGTACAATGTATTAGAAATTAATAATTTTGGCCTAGAAATTATAAGATGGATTCGTACTTTATACGCTACCCCTAGAGCTGCCTAATTACTAATGGTTTTCGCTCCCCACCCTTCCTTCTCTATAGAGACTCCAGACAAGGTTGTCTGCTATCCTTGCTTCTTTTTGTGCTTGCCATTGTACCTCTAATTAGCCCACCCCACCGGCACAGCGGTAGGGCTACCGCTTGTGACACCAGTGACCCGGGTTCAGAAGCGGTCTTGGGCTGCTGGAGGACCAGCTGGGGGGGAGAGGGATTGAGCACCCACAGACTGCTCTCCTTCTCCAGGGAGGGTGGGATGCCCTTCCTGCCACTGTACCGCCACCTGGGTGACCACAGGTGGAGGTGCAGTGGGATGACATGAAGAGGGAGAGAGGACGTCAACCGGGAGCTGGGACGACAGCACATGGTTACATGCTTTGTCCCTTGGCTCTCCTAGCGCGTCAGCATGCTAGGGGCAGCAACAAGAAAATGGAAAAACCCTGCACTGGACACCTGGAGACGGGACGTTGGCTGCCCGAGAAAATCTACAACCAGGCTCCAGGAGGGGCCTAGACAAGCATACCCGATGCACACTAATGGACTAGAGAGGACTAGAAGGGCTCCCTCTCCTCCCCACCCGAGGGGAGCAAACCGAGGCCAGATGGGGGCAATGCTGTTGAAGCCCTGAGAGGAGATACCCGGGGAGGACCTACGGGAGCGCGCCAGCCTAGAGGATCCCCGAGGATAGGGTCCAAAGTGGTGAGTAGGGGGCATAAACAAAGAGTATTAAAAAAAAAAAAGAACTTCTAATTAGGAGGATTATGCTCTCTACCAGAATACACAGGGTCCAAACAGATAAATATGCTAATAAGGTCTATGCATTTGCTGATGATATTTTGCTGACACTCACCCAACCATCATTCTCTTTGAAAAATGTCAAAATATTGTTGCAAGAGTTTGGTTCAGTTTCTGGCCTCTTTGTAAACTGGACCAAATCACAGTGCTTGCTACTGAGTACTCCTACCAAGGAGGTAGACATGCTGAAAGATAAATGTAATATTTCTTGGCCGACCAATGGGTTAACACATTTGGGCACAAAGATGTTTGATTCAGTAACTAAGATACTACACCATAACCTTTCTAGAATTCTGATTGATATGAAAGACGAGTTAGACAAATGGAGCAAATTGCATTTATCTTTATGGGGGAAGATTAATTCAATAAAAATGGTCATTGCACCAAAGCTTTCTATTTTATGAATAACTTTCCTGCCCCTATCACAAAAGATTGGTTTAATAGGATTGAAAGAATAATCTCCTGTGTTTTTCTTTTATGGGAGGGGAAGCCCCCAAGGCTGTCTAAAGGAAAATTAAGAGCTCCTACAAAGGTGGGAGGACTGGCTCTTCCGTGGTGGCAGGGATATTTCTGGGCAAATAAGCTTAAACAATTCGCTAACTGGTTCATTCCTCAAGAAAATACTAATACTCCATTGTGGGTGAAGGTACAAAAAGAACTAGCTGCCCCCTTAAGCCCAACTGGCCTATTGTTTATTCCAACTCCCACTGGTTTGAAAAATCATCCAACCCTTTAGATATCTGTATCAGTAAGTAAGACGTCCAACTAGCTCAAAAATGTTGACTACATCCCCACTGAAGTTTATGCCCCTCTGGAACAACATATAGGATAGTGCATGGGGAACAGTTGACAACAGGGCTATTCTTTCACCGAGTTGGCACTATGATGACGGATTACCTCGAGAGCGCAGCTCGAGAGGTAATCCGTCGACATAGTGCCAACGAGGTGAAAGATGCCCTGTTGTCAACTGTTCCCCATGCACTTTTTTTTATAGTGTATGGTGGAACGTTGTTTTTTGGGAAAAAAAATCACTACAGCATGTTTCTGCTTCAAAACATTTTTACTGGGTTACTAGAAGGAAAAAAGAACTTTACGTTTTGAACATTTTCACGCTTGTCATTTTAACTGTTTAAGAACTTTACATTTTGAAGGTTTTAACGCTAAACATTAGTACTGCCGCCGACATTGCTGCTTTCGCTATGTGTCCTGTCTATGGAGTGAGCCCTAACTGTCAAATGCTGCTCGAGGACACAGTGTGTGATGTTCGCAGTGCAGTAGAAAAAATCATTCTGCTGCACTGCGAACGTCACTAGTGTATGACTACAAGGTTTCAACAACGATGGATTTCGGTGGAGAACGACGTTCCACCATACACTATAAGGGGATATCACCTAATGGTAGGTGTCTCAAGGACATTGAATGGGCATCTAAAGGTATTAGAACACTGGGTGACTTGGTTGATGATCAGAACATTCTGTCCACCTTTGAAGAACTTAGAAATTTATGTTAAACAGATTTGAATTTTTCTATTATCTTCAGCTAAGAAATTATCTAGTGAAGACATTTCTTGATAAAAACGTTGCCCTTCATTCCTCCAAGGTATGGGATTCTTTTTTTTTTAAGTGGCCTACCTCCCTAAAGGTTTTAGCCTTATGTACAAAGTTTTAAATGAGACCAAAATTCTCTTAACAGACTCTGCCAGAGCCAAATGGCAATCTGATCTAGGTATACAAATTTCTGAGGAAGTTAGGGACAAAATCTGGATGAATGCTGGTAAATGTTGTAGGGAAGTCCAAGGGAGACAGTCCAATTCAAAATTCTTCACTATTTTTATTATTCTCGTCAGTTGTTCAAGTTGGCCCTGGCTCCAGATGATAAATGCTGGCGGTGTGGCGAAGCTAATACTGCGCTAAGGCATTTATTTTGGCACTGTAATGAAGCCCTGACTGTATGGAAACAGATACATCTATATGTCAAAAAATTCTGGGAGCAGATATACCCTTCTCTCCACTAATATTTATTTTAGGGGATATTTCAACTGCTCAGGGAATGAGTGGTCAGACAAAAATATGGATTTTAGCAGCAGCTCTAGCCTTCAAAAGGTTGATTTTGGAAAACTGGAAAGAGGTAAGAGTCCCTTCGTTTAAGCAATGGGTCGATACTTTAGGAGGGATAACGATAATGAAAGAATCAGTCATTCTTTACTTGACAAAAGTGAATTATTTCATACTGTGTGGGGCCCCTTCCTGTCTTATTGTCTACTGCAGTCCTTACTGTTACAGTCAGTTTTAATCTGTTATTCAGTGTCTACCTGTTTATATGGAATCTTTAGGTATGCTATTTTTTTAAAATAAGCAGTTAACGTACTGGCTAATAGTGAATAGTTCTGAAGTTTTCTTTAGTTTTATGTTGGTTATATACAAATGATGTATAGTTATGTTATTCTTTTTGTACTGTCGTGTACTGTTTCATTATTTGAAAAAATAAAAATTTTTGATTGAAAAAAATGCCTGTGATATCATTTAAGGCTGTAATGAAACAAGAACAGCATCATACTTGTATTTGTAATGTTTGATTTTTGGGCTGTATGTATTTTACTAACTCTGTTTGGGTATGTTTAGTCCTTAAACCCATGCACTGTTAAAATGCCTTATGAAATGTTGTTGTCTATATGTGCAACTTGAATATCTGAAACATCTACAGACGCACCTTATAAACAGGGTGTTTAAAGCCCTAATGGTGAAATTGTTCTGCCAATTTAAGCCTGTATAAATAAAAATGTTTTTACTATAACTACTACTACTACTTGTGAGGTATTTTCAGGTCTCTGTCATGTCCCCACTTGTGCTCTTCTCTTCCAGGATGTATATGGTGAGATCCCTCAGTCTCTCCTCATAGAGCTTCACATGTAACCCCTGATCATGTTAGTTGCCCTCTTCTGGACTGTCTCAACTCTGTCTATGCCCTTTCTGAGGTGTCTTCTCCAAAACTGGACACAGTACTCCAGGTGTGGGCTTACCATAGAGCAATACAGTGATAGCACCACCTCCCTTCTCCTGCTGGAGATACTCCCCCCCATGCATCCCACTAACCCTACCTACTGCTTTGCCACAATGCCTTGCCACTTGGAGTGCATCATTTATGATAACCCCAAGGTCCCTTTCCTGCCTAGTGAGACAGTACCTCCACCCATCCTTTACTCAGCTCCTGGGTTCCTATGCCCTAGGTGCATGATTGCAATTTTTGGCTTTGAACCCCAACTGCCATGCTCTTCACCACTCCTCGAGTTTCCCAGTACCTTCTCTCTGCCCCTCCCAAGTGTCTATCTTACTGCAGATTTTAATAATATCTGCAAAAAGGCATACCACGGACGATACCGTGTTATTCTACTCAGGCCCCTCAGCTGTTGCTGTCACAGCCCCCCCTTCAGTGCGACTTCAACAAAGTACAGACCTGGTTCCATGAAAACAAACTAAAACTAAACGCTAAAAGACTGTGTCTATGTTCTTTGGCTTGAGGTAAAAACAAAACTGTCCAAATCTCCCAACCTCCCCCCCAACACCTTTACAACCTTCGAAGGCTCACCCCTCTAGTCAGTCAGCTCGTTCAAATACCTAGGGTTCTGGCTGGACAGTTGTGTTGACTTCTCCAAACACATTCATTCTATATGTTCGAAGCTTCTCCCCAAACTTGGCACCCTTTATCGGCACAAAGACTGCCTCCCTATGTCAACCCAGCATGAACTTGTCACAAAAATCATTCTCCCAGTTATAGACTATGCTGATATTGTTTATTGCTTAGCACCTGCCACATCTCTAGCCAGACTGGGCACCCTGCTAAATTCTTTTTGCCGTTTTACCACCTCCCCCCCACCCATTACTGTACACTCTACTCCTCTCTCTCTCCCTTTTGACCCTTCCTACAAGAAGCCAAATGCACAGCCTCAATTTCATGAGAAAACTTTGGTTTGGGACTCTCCCTTTCTACCTCAGTTCATGTATTTCTCCCGTTAGCTCCTCCGAGTACTCCCACCGCTCCAGGGACACTCGTACATTCTCCCTTCCACTCCCTCGTACATGCTCAGGCAAAGCAGCTTTCTCCTACCGCCTCCCTCACCTCTGGAGTCAACTCCCATGGGCAACCTGCCATGCCCCCTCCTTCTCATCAATCAAATCCCTGATTTGCACCCTTCCCCCCCCACTCCTTGTACTTGTCTGTCTTCTACTACCCCCTGTCCATCCCTACCAATCCCTCCCCTGCACCTCACTTAGGCCAAGCACCCTAACCCACCTCTTAGGGTCCCCTTTCCTGTTGTACTGACACATTCTCTTCTGGTTGCTCTGCAAACATCTACTGGGTCTCCTCAATCTCGGCTACTGCCAGAGGCACCAACTCCCCCTCCACTATCGATATGTACAATCATTTCACTCCACTCCTGTATGTAGTTCAGGAAGTAAATGCTCTGTATATACCATGTCTCTCTCTCACTCTCTCTCCGTGGCTGCTCCCCAACCCTCCACACACAGCACCATAATCCTATACTTGCACCTCATCTTTCTAACTACAGGCGCTTACCTCACCTTTTGTTTGCTGTGACAACCCCACCCTCCTTAACTTAATTTCTACAACTCTTAACTAATCCTTCTCACCCCCACCCACCCCCCACTGATGGTCTGCCGTCAGTCTCCTGCCCCTCCACTACTTGTACTTAATTTTCCTCTCTTGCTCCCCAGGACTCTCCACTGAGCGTCACCCTCCACAGCAAGACGGCACCACGGCAATCCCCGGCTGCCGCCCGACTAGACTGTCTTTCCTGCCCGCCCTCCTGGTTCTCCAGCCCCGATCCCAAAAAGCGTAGGTACAGCCTGTAGAGCCGCTTGCTCCAGCTCCTTTCCGATTGGTGCAGTGCCTGGCTAACCGAACCATGACTGGTCGGTACTCCCACTTCGAGCCATCCGATCGGAGTGCTTTTTTTCTGCTTAAACTAATAGCTATATTTGCGCCTTTTCAACAGCGAAAAACTGTTACTCGCTACTCGTATTTTCAGACTCTCATTGACTGCCTCTGACTATAAGAACCTCTGTAAAATACATGCAGTTTTTTAACCAAGAAGTATATGTAAACAGAATTGTGCCTATGCTTGATGTGATGTGTTGACTTAGTATGTTTAATCAGGTAGACTAACGGTATACACGCTTGCAACTGCCTTCATTTTAATTTCTGCTACTTTTCTCCTCTCTCTGCATACCCCCACCCCCCTATTATTTTCTCTCTATCTCCCCTGGATATAACCCTCTCCCCACCTGCCTTCTCCATTAAGCCTCTGCTATCCCTTGACTCCTCTCTAACTTTCAAGTCTCTCTCACTCTCTCTCTCCGTGGCTGCTCCCCAACCCCCCACCCACAGCACCATAATCCTATACTCGCACCTCATCTTTCTAACTACGGGCGCTGACCTCACCTTTTGTTTGCTGTGACAACCCCACCCCTCCCTAACTTAATTTCTCTACAACTCTTAACTAATCCTTCTCACCCCCCCCCCCCTGCTGACGGTCTGCCGCCAGTCTCCTGCCCCCTCCTGCACTTGTACTTAATCTTCCCTCTCTCTTGCTCCCCCAGGGACTCTTGCACACGAACAGTGCCCTCCACATCAAGGCGTCACCTATGGCAATCCCTGCAGCCGCTGCCCAACTAGACTGCCTTTCCTGCCCGCTCTCCTGGTCCTCCAGCCCGGATCCAAAAATCGTAAGTACAGCTTGCAGAGCTGCTTGCTCCGGCTCCTTTCTGATTGGTGCAGCGCCTGGCTAACCGAACCATGATTGGTCAGTACTCCCACCACGAGCCATCGGATTGGAGCACTTTTTTTCTGCTTAAACTAATAGCTATATTTGTGCCTTTTCAACGGCGAAAAACTTACTCGCTACTCGTATTTTCTTCCCACCCCCACTGCCCCCTCCCAGGATTCCTTTAAATACTCTTCTTGCCCCTCCCTTCTCATTCACCACCAACTGTCACTGGCTTACTTACCCTGCCCACCACCTGTCCTGCTGCCAGGGCTTAAAGTGAAAAAGGATCTCTCCCTGTTTTCTCCTTTCTAACCTGCACTAAACCTGAACAGTCAGCCGGATTTTCTCTCACTTACCGCCCACCAGTAAGCAGCCCAAAAGGAACAATCCTATGGGGAATAATTACTACTCCTACTACACTAGTGATTAATCAAGTAGATAAACTGTAGGGATAATCCTAATCGCCATTGAATACCTCAGATTGTCAGATCCAAGGTACACAATGTGGCGCACAACGATGGGGGTCTTGCCTAGCCTGGTCCCTCGGGTGGGCCTAAGTTTCACCACACTAGGACCTAACCAAGAATCTCACACATTTTTAGCAACCCAGGAGCAAAACTGGTCCCTAGAATTAGGAATGACCACAGGTAGCGGGGGACTGCTCAACTTCCCTCAAGCACTATCTACGTTCCTAGAGACTAAAACCTACTCCTGCCCCATAACAGCTCTACTGTGTGGCCATCTTGCCCACATACGCCCAAATAACATAGTAAAGCAATGGTCCAGGCATCCAGATGCTGGAAGAACACCTCGGATGAGCCAAAGCCGAAAGCTCATACTCTTCCTCCTGCTTCTATCTGGGAACATCCATCCTAACCTGGGCCACTTCCCCGCAAACTACATCAGGGTTGTTTGCATCCTACTGCTGGGACCACCTCCAAGCAGACCATGTTAAAAAGGAGCACTGAGAATTGTCTCACTTAACATAAACAGCCTCCTCCCTAAGCTCCCACAGATCCAAGCATGGGTGGAACAACTAAAACCGGACATTATAGCCTTCACTGAGACCTGCTATCCCTTAAGAACACAGATGCGTCTGTATCCCTGGAAGGCTACAACACTTTCCGACAAGACAGACTCTCCAAATGGGGTGGTGGCTGCCTAGTCTATGTCAGAAACAACATTAAAGTGCAGACGCTGGACAGCAGCCTGCACACCAGTGAGGCGCAAATCTTCCACCTTAAACTCACCATAGGACAGCAAAACAAAATACTATCGCTAACAACGGTCTACATACCCCCAGTAAAGTAGGCTGCAGGGCTCAGACTCCTTGAGGAGAATCTGCAGCAGCGGGGGGAAAAATGGGAGCAGGTAATTGTCAGGGATTTCCAACATCAACTGGCACTCAACTAAATTTACACAAAACACCTAAAACTCAAAATGTAAAGACTCTACTGCAACTCCCTGTACCTGGGACTTCCTGGGGTTGATATCCGCCACTTGCAGCTAGTGCAAAACGCTGCTGCTAGGCTGTTGACAGGGGTGTCAAGAAGGACACACATTACCCATTTTGCGCGATCTGCACTGGCTGCTGATATAGTGGCGGATCACCTTTAAAGTAGGCCTTTTGACCTTCAAAGCCCTGCACGGACTTGGCCCTGACTACTTGAAAGAGTTTCTGATTCCCTACAGCCCTGTACGACAGCTCCATTCGGCTGACGAGGGGTTGCTGAAGGTCCGAGGGTTATCTTAAAATCTTCTGGGGCTTGGGCTTTTATGTTTATAGCCCCAACTCTCTGGAATTCTCTGCCCTGCCAGCTTTCGGGAATGCACGACTGTGGAGAGTTTCAAGCAGGAACTTAAGACCCATTTGTGGAGTCAAGCTTTTATGGCTTGATGTTTTATTATTATTATTCTGATTTTATACGTGTATTTATTTTTCTGTTTTTATTGTTGATTTGTACAGTGCCTTGGTGCTTGAAAGGCACTTAAATAAAGTTTTATTATTTATTATTATTATTATTATATTTTTAAGACTTGCTTGAGCCTCCCCTTGAACAGGATGTGGCTACCCAGGGAGGCTGGCCTCACCACTTGAGAAACCCTGATGTAGACAAAATTAAAAGAGATGTTAGGGCTTGTAAGACTATCCTGGACTGGAAGAATGCTATGGAACAGAGACTTGTGCACTTGTTTAGTCTTATTTATTTATTTCGTTTTTGTTGACCAGGTTGGTGCAAGACAGCAAAGCTGCCTATTTTCAGGCATAACCCAAGAGATTACAATAAAATGGGTGGAAAACAACAGTGAAATACAAGGGATAAAGCAATTGACAACGAGTGAATACAATTAACCAAAACATATAGTCATGTAATGACAAACTGAGGCCAGGAATAAGGCATGGAACGTAAAACAGCTGTAAGCAGCACAGTGACACAAACAAGGAAACAACAGTACAAGGCCCCTGAAACATATTTTGCCAGTTTAAAGTTGTGCTAGTACTTTATGTATATCAGTGAGATAAGCGGCAGTAGGGTGGATGCTAGCAACTACAGGGCAGTCGGCCTCACATAAGTAGTGGGCAAGTTAATGGAGACACTACTGAAGGAGAGGCTTGTGGAGCACCTGGAGGCTAAAGGGCTGCAGGGCTACCAGGCAGCATGCTTTCACAGGGAGGAAGTCATGTCAAACTAAGCTCACAGATGTCTCTCACTGGCTGCACAGGAGGCTAGTTAAGACGTGAACCAGCCTGGGGGTGGGGGAGAAAGTTACAAGCTGAGTACCAAGCTGGATACTGCATAGGAGGCAAAGGGTGGTGGTAAATGGTAGCCACTCAGGTGACAGGAAAGTGACTAGTGGGGTGTCACAGGGTTTACTGCTGGGACCGACCCTCTTCAGTGTCTTCATAAGTGACACTGCAGCAGAGGTTGAGGGGAAGGTACGTGTCTTTGTGGATGATACAAAGATCTGCAACACGGTTGACACTCAGGAAGGGGTGGAGAGAATGCAAAGGGGTCTGAAGAAACTAGAGGAATGGCCTGGGGTGGCAGCTGGGTTCCAATGTCAAAAAGTGCAAGGTTGTGCACTTACGACTGCAGAACCCAGGGTTGTATATAAGATGGTGGAAGTGGAGCTCACCGTCACCAAGCAAGAAAGAGACCTAGGGTTCTTCATATCTGAGACCTTAAGGTAGCTGGGCAGTGTGGCAAAGAGTGGGAAAGACTAGCAGGATGTGGCGGTGCACTGGGAGAGGGGATTTCTAGCAGAAAGAGGGATGTGGTGCTGCCATTGTATCACTCACTGGTGAAGCCCCACCTGGAGTACTGTGTCCAGTGCTAGAGGCCGCCCGGACACTGAAAGGGTGGAGGCAGTATAGAGGAGGGCAACCAAAATGGTGAGAGTGTTGCACGAGAAGCCATACGAGGAAAGGCTGCAAGAACTCAACATGTACTCCCTGAAAGAGAGAAGAGTGAGAGAGGACATGACTGAAACCTACAAGTACCTCACATGAGTGAACAAGATGCACGTGGAGGGTCTATTTCAGAAAAAGGAAGGCACGAGAACAAGGAGGTATGCAATGAAGCTACGAGGAGGAAAGTTCAGGAGAGATGTGCAGAAATGCTTCTTTACAGAAAGGTTGGTGGATGAGTGGAACAGCCTGCAAGAGGGGGTATTGGGGCAAAGACTGTGGGGAGCTTCAAGCATGTGTGGGATAGGCAAAGGCGAATATCAGGTAGAGGAACCGGGGAGGGGGGGGAGATACCTATGACCAACTAGGGTTAGTGGTGATGGAACAGCAGGGACAAGAGGAAGACTGGATGGGCCTGAAAGTCCTTTTCTGTTGACAAAATCTATGTAACAGAGTGGGTGGAGAAAATTAGGATGGACCTGGGGAAGCTTGAAAAATGGTCTGAGGACTGGCAACTGAAGTTTAATGCAAAGAAGTGCACAATTATGCACCTGGGACAAAGAAACCCTAGGGAAAGCTACAGGATTGGGGGATTGCTAACAATCACAAAGGAGGAAAGGGACCTGCAGGTTATTATTTCAGATGACCTAAAAATGTCAAAGCAAAGTACCAAGGCAACTGGGAGGGCCAGTGGCATGCTGGAGTGCACAGGCAGGGGTATCACCAGCAGAAGGAGGGCGGTAGTGAAGCCATTATATAAAACCATGGTCAGGCCTCACATGGAGTACTGTGTGCAGTTCTGGAGGCCGCACCTTTGTAAGTACATTAACAGGCTGAAGACGGTCCAGAGAAGGGTGACTAAGATGGTACAGGGCTTGCAACATAAGACTTATGAGGAGAGATTAAGGGACCTCAATATACACTCGCTGGAAGAGAAGAGGGAAAGAGGGGACATGATAGAAATATTCAAGTTATTCTATTTAGTGGATATAGGTTGCCCTCTTTATCTAACTTATACAACTGGACAGTCTTGTACTGTGGCTTTAAATGACTATTGACAATGATAGAAATAACAAGACATAGGTCCATCACATGATGTGATGGACCTATGTCTTGTTATTTCTATAATTGTCAATAGAAATATTCAAGTACCTAAAAGGTATAAACAAGGTGTAGGGGGGAGACATTTTCCATTACAGGAGGTGCACAGGAACGAGGGGGCATAACATGAAATTGGAAGGTGGGAGGTTAAGAGGGAATGTGAGGAAATTCTTCTTCACACAGAGGGTGGTGGAAGTGAGCACTGTGGATGGATTCAAGCATGCTTGGGACAGGCATAGGGAAACCACAGAGGTACAGCTGCAGGTGGGTCGGAAGCAGTAATCCAGTACAAGGGCTTACGGGCAGACTAGATGGACCAGGCAGTCCTTATCTGCCGACAATTTCTATGTTTCTATTAACTGATGTTGTGAGGGGTTTGGGGATACAGCACTCCTCCAAGTACTGTGACTGTGCATGCACCACAAAAAAAAGGTTTACATGCCTTACAATCCCAGCATCTCCTCTTGCACCGCATGGCCCAAACTGGCACCATTTGTTTTTACTGACTGGGACATGCTGGCCACTTAGTAGGGAGTCGGGGTAGGATCCGATTTTCATTGGTGAACAGTACTCTGCGTGCCTGTTCCAGCCATACAGACTTGGAAAACTAAATGTTTCTATTTTCTTTTGGAAGCAACACATGATTCTGAACAAAAGTAAAGTCTCACACAGAGTACCTGGGAATCTTGGCAATAAGAACTCCATTAAATTTGCCTAGTTTAACCATATAATACCTGTTTGTTAACTATATAACATAATAAGAGAAAGTGTATTAGCACTGAAGTTTACTTTGAAGTGGCATAAGCCCTGTTGTACTGGCTGAGGTATTGTGTCTGCTCTGTCCATTTCATTAGTACTGTATTGACTGTTTTTCAGTATAGTTGGAATGTATGCTGTGCCACTGATTGGAACTGCATCGAAGGTGTGATTCATTTATCCTGCATGTAGACTGAAGTCTTCAGATGTCTGGTGTAGACTTGCTTGGACCACCTTCTGGGACAATTCCGTTTTTTTCAAGTCCACAGTCCTGCTGCAAGGGTTCTTTTGAACTGATATCTGTTGGACTTTGAAGTTTTTATATTACACCTTTTTTGACTGCAGTTCCTCAACCAAGTGTAAGAACGGGAAATAAGAAATGACAGGTGTTGTATTATATGTTATCTTGTAATCACGCAATTTAATGTCGTCAGCTGCATTCAAAGCTGCATGCAAAGGTTCCATGAGGGAGTGGATTGGGGGGGGGAGAAATCACAGTGGATAGGGTGAGGGAGGCCCTTCAGAAACTAAAAACAGATAAGGCGCCAGGGCCGGATGGATTACATCCAAGGGTTATGAAGGAACTGGCGGAGGTTCTGGCAGCTCCACTGGCTGTACTCTTTAACACCTCTCTGCAGACGGGATGGGTGCCACGGGATTGGAGGGTGGCTTATGTAGTGCCTATTCATAAGGGGGAGGAGTCTCTAGAGGAGATGGGGAATTATAGGCCAGTCAGTCTGACATCTGTGATAGGCAAAGTAATGGAAGGCTTTATCAAGGAGAAGCTTGGGAGGAAGTTGGAAAGGTTAGGACACCAGGATGATAAACAATATTGCTTCATCCCAGGGAGATCATGTCAGACCAGCCTTGTAGAGTTTTATGACTGGGTGACGGAAGCCTTGAATAGACATAGGCCGGTGGATGTCCTATACCTAGATTTCAGCAAGGCGTTTGATTCGGTGCCCCATAACGGATTGATAGCAAAAATTGGGGAGATGGGGGTGGGAGGACAGGAGCTCAATGGGGTAGAAAATTGGCTTTCAGGGCATCTACAGAGGGTAATGGTGGGTGGGACACTCTCCTCCCCCAGAAAGGTAATCAGTGGGGTCCCTCAAGGTTCAGTATTGGGGCCACTCTTGTTCAATGCCTACGTCTCGGATATAGGGAGGGGGGTTAAAAATAGGTTGAATCTCTTTGTGGACGATTAAAAGCTGGGAGCATTGGTGGATTGTGAAGAAGCAAGGGAGACAGTCCAGGGGGATCTGGATACCCTGGAGGGGTGGTCAAGGAGGTGGGGATTGAAATTTAATGCCGGGAAATGTAAGGTACTTCATTTGGGGCTAAGAAACTCGGGACATGTGTACACCCGGGGGGGTCACACTGCAAACCACATTGGGAGAAAGAGATTTAGGGGTGGTGGTAGACATCAAAATGAATAACTCTGAAAATTGTAGAAGAACAGCAGCCAAAGCAAACAGGATACTGGGCTGTATAGCCAGGGGTACTACATCCAGAAGAAGGGAGGTGATCCTCCCTCTGTATAATGCCTTGGTCAGGCTGCAGCTGAAATATTGTGTACAGTTCTGGAGACCTCATTTGAAGAAGGACATAGTGCTACTGGAGAGGGTCCAGAGGAGAGTGACCAGGATGATTCAGGGCATGGAGGGGATGCCTTATGAGGAGAGACTGACAGAACTTGGGCTTTACTCACTGGAAGAGAGAACGGCTAGGGGAGACATGATAGAGGTTTTCAAGTATGTAAAAGGAATAACCAGGAGTGGAACCAAAGAGCTGTTTAGGTTAAAAAAGGGGGAACTACCAGGGGTCATGAGCGGAAGCTGGAGGGGGGAAATTACAGGGGGAGTGTAGGAGGCATTTTTTCACTGAGAGGGTGATGGAGCCATGGAATGTGCTGCCTGGGAGCCTGGTGGAAGAGGGCACAGTGGAGGGCTTCAAGAAGGGGTGGTACAGGTACAAGGAAAATCTGAAAAAAATAAGAAGACCCTCTTGGGGGCTGAGGGGGTGGTAAGGCAAGCAGCCACTAGGTTGCTGGCTTTCGAGCAGACAAGACAGACCATTTGGCCTACTCTGCTGGCTTTTAGTATGTTAGTATTCAAAATTAATAAAAATACATTTTTAAAAAAGAGATGTATGCCGAAAATTACATGAAGACGTTGTTAACCTTGCTAAGACTCATAGGAGGCCTGATGTTCACATTTAAGTTCCCCCCCCAAGTCATACTGTCCTCATGTCATCCTACAGTTCACAGTGATATCCGCATGACGTTCAGAGGCTCCACAGAACTCCTATGATGAGAAAACACCACACAATTAAAGGGGAACAATCCTGACAAAAAGCCTCACACCCAAGTGTGGTGAAATAAAAAGTTAAAAAAAAAAGAAGACAGTGGAATTTGGTAATGACTCAGCAGGAACTTGTCCAGCAGTGTAGCCCCCCCCCGCAAGCTGCCAAATATAAACAGAAGGCTAAAACTGGCATGCTAGTAAGGGCATCAGGAGTCCACAGCATCAAGATTCAGTCTTGCTAGAAGCAATAATGATGCAAGTTGCTCTGGGCAGCAGTTGCTTAGTTTCAGGGTGGCAGAATTCAAAAAATAATTTCTCATTTCTTCCTTTAACCTGTAACATAACATAACATAGTAACGTAGTACTGTAGGATGTGACGTAGACAGCCAGCTCTGAGTGCTGTATCTTTTTTTTTTTAATATAAAATGTATGACTGACCGTCTCTGCTAAAAAAAATCTGATGCTCTTAGAATGACCTCACTCATCCCCCAACCCCAGATTTTAGCTAAAAGATGAAAGCCATAAGAAAAATGCTGACAGCATGTGAGTTCACACACACTCAGTTTTTAGAGACCATGGCCCAGATATTCAAAAGGGTTGCGCATGGCACAACAGTGTTGCGCCATGCACAACCCACTGATGCGCCCCGGCGCGATATTCAAAAGGAAAAAGTGCACCGCACAAATCCCGATGCGTCGGAGCGCATCAGTAATGTACAGGCACAGGTAGGGGCGTGCCCATGCATAACCTGCACAGCCCGATATTCAGCCGGGATGTGCAGAGTCATGCATGCCAACCCCTACCTGCGCCTGCACAAAGTTAAGACAAAAAGGAACAAGTGAGGCCACCCACAGGTGAGCTGCCGCATTGCAGGCGCCCAACACGGCAGCTGCCACCTGTGGGAGGCCACCAGTTCCTGCCCGTACCTGATGGCCTCCTGCCCCATTGCGGGCATCCATGGGCGAAATCCCCCGTCAATATCCTGGTGGTCCAGTGGACTCTATGTGCCCGATCGCGGGCATCGGTATAGTCCCCGTCCACATATCCCTGGTGGTCCAGTGGACCTATAGCCACCGATCGTGGGTATCTGTAACATATAACAGACCCTACTACCCTGGTGGTCTGTGTACCCCCTCCACCCACCCACTGAGCCCACCGCCCGCTCCCCCGTCGGGTGGCAGCACCACCGCCTGCCACCCTGCCGCCCGCCGACTGACAGCTCGGTGGGCTGTGCGCCCGTGGTTCACATCATGAGCCATGGGCGCATAGCTCATATCCATTATATTTAGTCCAGATATGGGAATGATCTATCTACATATCTGGACTGAGTAGTACGGTATGGTTGCATGCCCATTGGCTCACGCCAGAACCAATGGGTGTGCAGCCTTATTGAGCTGTCAGTCGGCAGGCGAGCAGGTGGTGCTGCCACCCGCCGCTGACGGGGAGCGGGTGGTGGGGCCCAGTGGGAGGGTGGGAGGGGGGTAAACTAGACCACCAGGGTAGTAGAGGTCTGTTATGTGTTAAGATGCCCGCGATCGGCGCGATCGGTCCACTGGACCACCAGGGATATTGGACGGGGATACACACCAATGCCCGCGATCGGGCACATAGAGATCCACTGACCACCGGGATATTGGATGTGGGGGACTATACCGATACCCGCATCGGGCACATAGAGGTCCACTGGACCACCAGGGATATTGGACGTGGGGGGGGGACTATACCGATGCCCGTGATTGGGCACATAGAGGTCCACTGGACCACCAGGGATATTGGATGGTTTTTTTTTTTATTTTACACGAATGCCCACGATCGGGCTGCAGGGGGCGTCAGTCCCTGATGGCTGCTGCCTGGCAGGGCGCCAGGCGCAAGTCGTCGGGGGATCGGCGCACCTGCATGCTAATGGTATGCAAATGAGCCGTAATGAGATGCAAATGGCTTCCTGTGCGCCTTGCATAAATTATGTTCTCATTTGCATGTCCCCTTTTGAATATCGCAGGTGCTGCGCATGGCGCAATGGCACTTGTGCTAGCGCATCTCCATGCTGCACTCTGGCCACTTGCGCTGGCGCAGTGCCACTGCGCCATGCACAGTGGAGGTGGCCAGGATGCGATATTCAAAGCTGCTGCGCCATAGTGCAGCTCCGTTGAATATCACCCAGGCCACACCCCTGCGCAACAAAGTTGAGCTGCGCCCAGGCTTGCGTCACAGCCTGGTGCAGTTTGAATATCCGGGCCCATGTGTTACATGTAAGGCCTTAATTAAGGATCCTGTCTGTCTGAGTTAATTACAACCATAGTTGCTATAACAAATCCATTTTATGACGTAGGAAGGAAAACCCAGGTTATTACATAGAAGTGCAAAATCATAAAGATGCTATCATGTCCTGGAAGGAGGAAGTTTATTATGAGATCAAAAGAAGTGTCATTTGAAGGACATGAATCATGCTGAAGTTGCAGAATGTAATACTTTTGTATAAGATATATATTTTCATGTATCCTGACAGGGAGGAGCTAGGCGACCTCCTGAAAAGAGGTGGCGTAAAAGCCAGCTTTTAATTTAGTCTGTTTTACTTCACAGAGACACATTTTTTACCTAGACTCTGACCACGAAACATCTTGGGAGCACTTTTAAGCAAGTATTTAGAGACTAAGTACTGTAGTAGGAATTGTACTGCTTAAAACCTTGTTCTTTTAGCAGATTTGTATGTCTCGTGATATAAGAGTTCTGTATTTTGTGTTTTACATATTTTTAAATATTTTAGTAAAATTCTTTTTAGAACTTACTTGGTCTTTCTTTGACTTCTTTTTAGTTGTAAGAAAAATATACGGTTATTGCAGATACTAAACCTAAGCTTGAATGGTGGTATCAAACTGGAAAGAGAAGTGTTTTAAATCTGAGGTCTTTATTAAAGTTTTTAAGGGGTCATCTCTGTATACCTGATTAGGTGCCCATAGGCAAAGATATCTGGCCCCCAAAGACAGAAATATCTGAGCCTGTGCATTGGGTACGCTAGCAAGAGGTTCACAGTTTGAATCCCTCCAGAACTTGAGACCAAAGGTTGATCGAACTCACAAAAACAGACAAGAGGGTTACCTTGTCTGTTACATTGTTCACAAGACTGCGCTCAGAGGTTGGCACTTTGGGAGTAGAGGGCCTGACCTGCTGAGTGGGTTTGTGACATAGGATAGCAATTAAACGCTGGAGGGTATTCTGGGCAGTGTTGTCTAGTGGTTCGAGTACTGATTTGAAACCAGAAGATCACAAGTTCAAATCCAGGAGAAGAATGATGCCACTGAAAATGAGATGTTGGAAGAGCCTTGTTAGTTGAACAGCAGCATTGATTTAAACCCTGTGGGCCTCTAAAATATTAAAATAAAAAAGTTTAAAATCTGCCCCCATTGAAATCAATACAGCACACCTCTGCATTCTACAATTTCATACATCACAAACTGTATCAGAGCGAGGGGCATCATGGGGGCGGAACTTTCTCAGCAGGGTACCAGGAAGGGGAAGGGAGCTGCTGGTCAGCTCCTCAATATGAGGATTTGCAATCCCTTCCCCTGCATATTGTATGAATATAAAAACTACGACTTGCATACAGTTAACCTCCTTGGCTAGTAAGCTAACAGTGCGGGGGCACCTTAGGGATTGTTGGCAAATTTAAGTCAAATGTTGCTCTTCAAGGATCCTAGGGAGATTACCATCAAGGCCTGGTGATTTGTTTATATTCAAATCTTTCAGACCCTTGAGACCCTGTCTACTGTAATGTCTCTGATTTACAATCTCTGCCCTTGGGGACCCTTAAATTGCACCCCGCTGTCTGGCAACGGACCCCTAGCTCCCTCATGAAGTCTGAACTAAAGTAGTTATTCAAGATGATAACCTTCTTGGCAGCCTTCTCTACACATCTGTGTTTTGTTTACTTTATTTTTATTAATTATGACAATATTACAGGCAATATGCAGTTCCTAGGTTCCAAGGCATAAACATGACGTAGAAATAATATTCTGAACAAGGATATTATTCTTATCACCCATTGTCACACACATGAAGCGTACAGCACATATTATTTTTTAACATACATTTTACTTGATGTATGGATCAAACAATAGAAGCTTTCCATCAGATGGAAAGCTCAAGTAATGGAAAACACACAGCACTATTAATAACTCAGGACATCACCATCACTCTGCCTGTGATAATACATTTGGAGGTGCCCCACATTGTTAAACTAATAAATAATCAGCTGAGCTATTTGTTACTTATATATGTATGTATTTATTTCAAAAGTTTCACCAAGAAAAACATACTGAGCTGGTAACAGCTCATTTCCAGATGTGTCCAGGGGTGAGGGGGAAGAGGAGAAAAGAACACATACAAGTACAATTCATTAAACAGTGCAATAATATTGCAAATAAAGTACAGACTTACAAATCAATTTTCAAACAGTAAAATTACCATAAAGTAAATTGTGGAATTGGCAAAAGATCCAAAAACAAAAACAGCAACAAACAGAAAAGGAACCAAAAGGAATTTGTAGCCATGAACAGGGAACACTAATAATTTTATACAACAAAATACACCCGTTATCTAGGATAAAAGGTCCCCGAAAATAGTTATCCTAATCATGCAGTCATTTATGAGTCCCTTCAAACATTAACTTCAGGCTTATATGAACAAATGAAAAAGTGAATTTTCAAACGTCACTAATGCATTCTGAAGCAGTTTATTCGTGGGCATCAAGTGTATGTAACAAATTTCTTATGAACATGTCTATGGTACATATTCTTTTCTTTTTAACTCCTTAAACAGAACATGTAAACTTGTCCTATAAAAGAGAAAACATGTACATTAGCCCCCCCCCCTCCATTTTTCAGACCCAGTTACAATCGACCATTCAAGAAATTAAAGAGCTAGTGGAACCAAAACAGACAGGAAAATGATATAAATTTTAAAAAGTAGACAGTTTTAACTTTTTATTTCTGAAGTATTTTTGTTTTTCCTTTTGCTCATTAGAAAGTTTTCTACGCAATAATATTGTGCTGGATGTGTGGAACGAACAGCACTGTGCCTGGCAGCTGACATATCTACCTCCATTCCCCCACTACATCATCAGAATTGTGGTGACATCACAGGTGGCTTACCTGGCAGCAACTGAGTGGCTGTTCCTAAGCAGCAGTGATGTCACAGTTAGTGAGGTCTCACTGCCGAATATGTAATGATGGGAACAGAGCTGGATATGTCAGCTGCCAGGCAGCGTGCTATCCCACACATCACACCTACTAACATTAGGTAAACAATCTTCTAATTAACCAAAGGGAAAAGAAAAAGTACCTCGGATATAAAAGGTAATGGCTGACTGCTTTTTAAAACTAAGATTAATTCTAGGCAGTACACTAGCTCTTTATGTCATATCCAACCTTCAGCTGAGAAAAGTATGTAGCTCCGGGGGAAAAGCACCAAATTTTATAACTTTATAATCTGACATTACTGTCTGCACTCCAGGGATGAAGAATCAAGTCTTAAATGTGAAACAGCACCATCTTAAACTCCTTGCCGGAGTCCAATAACAGTTTTTTAAACACAAACAAAGATTTTAAAAAAAGGACCCAAAAATATATACCAGCTAGTAAGCACATCACAAAAAAATCAACATTTATACCCAGAATAGTTTCACTGTACGTACACAGCTGCAAAGTAATGTCTATACTGTTGAAAAATGTACTTATTCCTCTGGTTCACTGCCAGATGCTGATTCTTCATGACGTGAAAATTGTCTCTAGATTTCTGGGGAGTTCAGCCATCCCCCTAGCCCCACCAACCAACTTCTAGTCTTATGGGCTCTGTTCTTAACCCCCACCCCCTCGTGGTGGGGTAATGGAGAGTCTGCCTCAATCCGCTCGTCCAGTATTGGGTAAAGCTGCATCAAGGTCGTTGATGTAGGGCCTGCAAGGGGTCCAGAGACTATCCCACCAGCCAGGGTGATTTTTCCACCTAGTTTTCCTTCCTTGGTGGAATGGCGTGCTATGCTGACAATGATGATACAGTAACCCCTCGCTATAACGAATGGTTTGGGAGCCATAACCTGCATTCGTTATAGCTCCCCATTTGTTATAATGAGGGACACTAGAAACGCTTATTGGCCAGCACATAGTGTACAGTATGACATCCACACACTATTCTATACTGTACAGTAGTTAAGTGAAGTGAGAGACCTGTAGTTTTGTTTTGGTTTTGTTTAGTATCCACTACAGACTAATGTAAAACGCCGCCCGCTCCTTCACTCGCAAACTGCAGCCCCACATCTGAGATATTATTACTGTATTGTTACCTTTTCAACCACTATGACTCCCCGTTTGATGTGATGGACATGGGAAGGGGATCTCTGCATTTTTGACAGCATTCGGACCACATGTACAAGGCAATGCTAAAACAAAAATAAAAATACCCCATCTCCCATTTCCAGACCTCTTTTGCTGCTTCTTCTTTCTTCTTGTTTCAGGGACAACTGACGCATGGTACACACACTCTGCAAATGGACCCACCCACCACCCCGACTCAAAGACCGCGGCTACAAATCTTTACAGTTTTAAGCTGCTTAATTTAGTGCCGCAGATACTGTCCTTGAGTGGATTACTTCATGTACTGAATTGTCCTAATAAGCAAATGTCAGTAAGTTATTAATTCTGACAGTCGATAAATTGAAGTAAGTAAAATGGCAATCAACAAATACATAGATGAGGACATTCACACCTCCCCCACCAGACATACAGTATTACACGTGGAGATTTGCCCCTCCTCAAATAGCCACAATCAACCAAATGAAGGGTCCTGTATCAATATGGAACACAGTGCACACACCATATTCCTCTAAGAGTTCAATGTCTTGTACATAGCACTGACAAAAGACTAGTGCCTCAGTATCATAAAGTTGTGCTACCGACTGGAACTGTATCAGGAGCCACATCGGGAGCCACGAGGGGCATTCATTATAACCGAGATTTCGCTATAGTGGGGTTCGCTATAGCGAGGGGTTACTGTATCAAGCATGCTCCTGCCGTCCCTCTGCCTCCAAATTGTGGTCCCAGTGTTCTGCTACCCAGGGGCAGGACAACACCAGGTGCTGCACAACCCCCCACTCAGAGGAGAGCAGTTCTTCGGACTCGCAATCATCTTCCCCCCACCCAACCCCTTGAGCCCTGAGTCTGCTCCCATAGCGGGCAACAGTGCTGCCACTGAGCCACTGGGCTGGGTCTCTAGATTTTTCATTAGAGTTTCCCCGCTTTCACCAGGTCTGAGTATTGATAAGTCTTACCTCTGCACTTGATTTTAAGGTTGGCTGACATAAGGAGGATATGATATTTCCTCAGTGGTTTGAGCTGAGAGTGCGCATTGTTGAACTGTTCACAATGCTGTCGGGTAACACAGCTGAGATCAAGGAACACATACATTTAAGCATCCTGCCATGTGAGCTGCCCCTTGAGCTTGGCAGCCTGAAGCACCATGTCCCGCTCCACCATCTTCCCTAACACCACCAAAATCGTCCAGACCCCCGAAGCCCCCAGTGGATGAGCCTATCTGGGTGAAATGCAGCATACCCTGACCACAGTTATCATGGTCTCAGGCTGCAGGTTATCCAGTATCCAGACTCGGACAAAGTCACTCAGTGATTTCCCTTCTGCACCCCTGGGACTTGAACAATGCAAATATTTGCCACTGCACCTGAGGTGAGTGTTTTCTTTTATCAGTAGGGCCAACGTCCTCGGTGCTCTGTCTGCTATGCTTGCTGTTGCCTTTTCCATGGCCTCCATCGCTGTTCCCTTACTAACCAGCAAAATTACCTTGGTGGTGTATTTTTTCAACTGTCTGTCAGTACCCTAGATAGGATGGCTAAACCTCCAGCCCACTCATTGGGGCCTCAGTCTCCTTGTCTGGAGCAGTCATGTCCCCATTCAGACTGGCCCCACTCGAGTGGCTGTCGATTTATTACTGTGCCCCACCTTGGTGAAACAGCATGTAAGTTTAGTACTGAAATATTCTGCAGGACACTGTCCAGTCTCTTAGAATCTATTGTTTTTATAAAAATATGTTCACTTTTTATCCAAAAACTATCGTTAAATGTGTTGATGCAGTTCAGAGTTCCAAAAGACTGCTGCTTGCTGTTTCGCTGATAGCTCTGCTCCCCCGCCCCCACCACTTGTTTGTTTTTAGGTCTGCAGACCAGTTTCTACTGGTATCAAAGTCAGGAAGTGTTTTGCAGCTGTCCCAATGAAATGCAATGGGGGACTGGGATATGCCTTTTTATGACAGTCAGTGAGTGAGTTGTGCCTTGCTACTGCTCCTTGCAGCTGTCTGTAATGCTTTACTTTCTTTAGGCTGCAGAGGAAGAGAGTGTAGGAGAACCTGTTGAGCAAGTGGTGACTGTCTCATGCACATGCAGCTGACCTAGGTGATAACACTGAAGAAGTCCTTGGGTAGTTTAACCTAGCGCCCACCACCACCACCACACACACACACACACACACACACACACACACACACACACACTGTGATAAGAAGAATGAATGAGCTCAGAGGGAAAGTACTAATAAACTCATTCTGCACAACTTCATGAATGAAAGTTAAAGAGAGACTGTAAGCTTTTTGCTGAATTTCAAATACATATAGCAACGATGTGTCTGTAACCAACTATAAAGCTATTGTAGTAAAATATGGTACCACATCAAGGGACAGATTATTTCAATGAATGGATAGGACTGCCTCCCAGGCAGGGCATTTACCTCTATAGCTGAAGAGCTGAGCTTCACTGCTGTGCCAGCTCGGTGATTAGTGGAAAGTTCTACTGCCTGATAAACAAGAGGCTGTGAGTTTGAATCCAGAAAAGATCCACTCAGTTTTCTTTTGTCAGAACTTTAATAGAGTGGGGATCCATGGCGGCATGGAGTTAGAATAGTAAATACACAGGAAAAGGGACATAAACGTGAGAAAGAGTAAGTATAACAGTAAAGTACTACTTCGGAGGTAGGGCTGCCCTGGAGGCAACTTTTGTTGAAAGAATCTGTCCCTTGCAGTCCCAGATGTTCACATATTGTTCATTTCCTAAATATTTTCATAATAGTCGCTAATTTTACTGGAGGCACCCAGGACGTGGACAACTGCCGGTAGCAGCTCCTTCACCCACACTGTACCCCTCCTCTGGAATAAGTTCCCTGCTGCCCTGCAATCAGCCAGTTCCTTGGTCTCCTTCCGTACTGGGCTCCGTGAACACCTGTTAAATAGTAGTAAGTGCACCTGCACCTGACAAGAGGATAGGCTGAACAAGGATCATGTAATAGCTTAATCTAACTACTCTATCTATAGTGGAGCACCACCCCACTTCTAGCGCTCCCAAATGTGTATTGGTCAGTGTTATGTACTTATCTGTCCTGTACTCAGTTACCCCTTAATTAGCGTCTTACTGTATGCACTGTGTCCTGCTTAATTTGACTACCTATGATTGTGTCTTTGTAAGATTTCTGCCTGTCGTACACACTGTTAAATGACTATATGTAACTAAGCCCGGGTCGCCCCTGAAAAAGGGATCTCTGGGTCTCAGTGGACCTACCCGGTTAACAAAATTGAATAAATAAATAAAATAAATAACTGTGATGATGATGATGGCCCACTCCTACCACGGCCGTCTGACGCTCTAACTTGTTCACTTGTCAACATGGCACCAGAGCTCAGCTAAACTCATGAATGGACAGAGTTAAGGACTTTTTAAGCAGTATAAGCTAAACATGATTTTTGATAAAAGTCTTTGAACTGATCATGGTAATGTACTTCTTGTTTAAAACAGAGCAGTGTAACCCTGTTAAATTATTGTGTGAACTATAAAACTGGGACTTTGGGCACATGTATCAGCATCGACAAAACACAGGAGCTAGATTCTGGGAGCGCATGGACTGTAGAATGCAACAGTTTAGTTTGAAATCATGACTTTCATATTCTCGGTATCCTGGAGTGCTTTACAAGGTACAGGAGTTACTTACCTGCAGCACAGGGAATGTAGAATATAACAACATTTCTGATACCCAACCTGCACAATAGGGAACAAAAGAACATCTGGCCTGCTCCACCAGCTATCTGATGGGTCTGGTGCCCAGCCCAGCCTGCCAGGGAATTTAAAAAAAAAGTCTCCCCCTTTCCCTCAATTACTTAATGAGTGCAGGACCAACCCAGCCCTTCGGGAAATAAAAGAAATCTGACCCCCTACTCCCCAACAATCTGACTGGTCCAGTACCCAACCCAACCTGTCAAGGAATTAAAAAAAAACAGGTACCCCTCTGCTACCATGCTACTGCTGCTACCACTGAGTCTGACCCACCCTGTCACCTCCAGCCTGCAAATGTGCCAACATGGGAGACCGGACTGAGGGAGACTGACCAGTATGTACTTCTGAGAGTGTAATACCAAGTGCATGTGAACTGGGCTCTGCTGCCCGACTCCCCCTCTGTCGCTGTCTTTCCTTCTTTGGTACTCGGTCTAAGCTCTGCACTCTCCCGGACACATACACAGGGTTCACACCACCATGCATGCTCCTACTCCACATGCTGACCAGTGCAGCACCTGCCCGAGCCACCACCACTGACTGACAGCACCCATCAGAAGCAAAGCCTTTTTTGGGGGGAAAACGGCAGGTGTGGGCATCACTAATTTACCATACTTCCCACCCAAGGAATAAAAAGCAAATCCGTCTCTCTCCACCAGCTACCTGATGGATGCAATGCCCAGTTCGGGCTCATCGGGGGGGGAGGAATCTGCCACCCCAGCTATGACAGCTTTACAAAGCACAGGAGTTAAGATTCTGAAAACTCAGCGACTGTAGAATGCAACAGAGGTTTGGTTTATATAATGACTTTCATACACATTGTACCCCAAAGTGTTTTATGCGGCATAGGAGTTCCATACTGGTAGTGCAGGGAATATAGACTAGAATAGGATTTTCAGTGCCCAACAGGGAAAAACAAACAAACTGGCCCCCTCTCCCAAATACCTGATTAGTCCAGTGATCAGCCTGGCACATCAGGGAATTAAAAAAAAACCAAAAAACTGTCCCCTCCTCCCAACTACCTGATGGTTTCGGTGCCCAAGGAAAAACGACAGGTCCTGTGCTTTAAAAAAGCACTGGAGTTAGATTCCAGTAGTGTGGGGACTGCAGAATGTAGCAGACATAGGTTTTGAACAATGGCTTTCATACACATTGTGTCCTGTGTTTTACAAGGCACAGGGGTTCCATACTGGTAGCGTAGGAATTGTAGAACAGAAAATAATTTCTGGTGTCCAACCTGCCCCCACAGGGAATAAATTAATGTGGCCCCCTCTCACCACTATCTGATGGTCGGTGACAAACCCGCCCCATCAAGGAATAAAAAAGGAAAAATCTGGCCCCCTCTGTCAACTACCTGATGGGTCTAATGCCCAACCTTCCAGGGAAGAAAACAAATCCATCCTCCTCCCCCAACAACCTGACAGATCCAGAGCCCAACCTGACCATCAAGCAATAAAAACAAAATCTGGCACTCTTCCCCCTCCAACTACATGGCTTGTCTGATACCCTATCCAGCCCATCAGGGAATTAAAAAAAATGTCCTTCTCTCCCAAACTACCTGATAGGTCTGGTATGCAACCGAGTCTGTCAGGGAATAAAGAAAGTCCCCTTCCCCAAAAACCTAATAGGCCCAGTGCCCAATGTGGCTTGTCAAGGAACAAAAATAAAAAAAATTAAAACATCTGCCTCCTCCAAACTGCCTGAGAGGTCCAATGCCCAACCTGGTCCATCAGGGAATAATTAAAAAATTAAAAACTGTCTCCGTACCCAACAGCCTGACAGGTCCGGAGCCAAACCTGGCCTGTCAGAGAACAAAAAACATTAACCCCACCCCCAACAACATGACAGGTTTAGTTTTCAACCTGGCCCATCAAGGAATAAAAAAAACATCTGACTCACCCCCCCAACAACCTAACAGTTCTGGCTCCCAACCCCACCTGCCAGGGAATTAAAAAAAATCTATATCTCACCTCAACTACCTCACCTGTCCGGCGCCCAACCTGGCCCATTAGGAAATAAAAAATCTGTTCCCCTTCCTTCAACTACCTGATGGATCCCGAGCCCAACCCAGCCTGGGTATTGAGTTAAACAGAGATGAGGAGGAGCAGCAGCAAAGTGGTGCATGGACGGTGGGACAGTTGGGGTAGTAAAACACTGCTCTCCCCATGCCCATCCACTCAGGTCACAGTGAGGGGCTCAAACACTGCTCTCCCCACGCCTATCCACTCAGGTCACAGTGAGGCTCAAACACTGCTTTCCCACGCCTATCCACTCAGGTCACAGTGAGGGCTCAAACACTGCTCTCCCCACGCCCGTCCACTCAGGTCACAGTGAGGGGCTCAAACACTGCTCTCCCCACGCCCATCCACTCAGGTCACAGTGAGGGGCTCAAACACTGCTCTCCCCACGCCCATCCACTCAGGTCACAGTGAGGGGCTCAAACACTGCTCTCCCCACGCCCATCCACTCAGGTCACAGTGAGGGGCTCAAACACTGCTCTCCCCACGCCCATCCACTCAGGTCACAGTGAGGGGCTCAAACACTGCTCTCCCCACGCCCATCCACTCAGGTCACAGTGAGGGGCTCAAACACTCTCTCCCCACGCCCATCCCTCAGGTCACAGTGAGGGGCTCAAACACTCTCTCTCCCACGCCCATCCACTCAGGTCACAGTGAGGGCTCAAACACTCTCTCCCCGCCCATCCACTCAGGTCACAGTGAGGGGCTCAAACACTGCTCTCCCCACGCCCATCCACTCAGGTCACAGTGAGGGGCTCAAACACTGCTCTCCCCACGCCCATCCTCTCAGGTCACAGTGAGGGGCTCAAACACTGCATGGAGGCTTGGGGCTGCTACTTCATTGCTGCTGCTTACTGCTACCAGCCTGTTCAGCCATCTCTGCCTTTTCCAACCCGCAGTGCTCTAGCATGGGTGACTGGGCTGAGGGGTACAAATGGCATACACATTTGAGGCTGTAACCCCAAGATCCTGTATTCCCGGCTCCACCAAACCACTCTACCTATCTTGCTCTTTCCTTCTCTCAGTGCTGTCTCAGCTCTGCCCTCACCCCAACACACACACAGCTGACCTGTCAGAGAAGAAAAACAATCTGTCTCCCTCCCTCCCTCAAACTAGATAACAGGTCTGATGCCCAACCTGGCCATCAGGGAATACCAATTGTCTGTCACTCTTCCCCAACTACCTGACAGATCTCGTGTCCAACCTGGCCCATCAGGGAATAAACAAATTCTGTCCCTCACCTCCCAACTACCTGATAGGTCTGGCATCCAACCCGGACTATTAAAAAATAAAAAAAAATGGTGATATGGAAGGGGTGCTATAAGTGAGCATGGTGCTGGGGGATGAAACGAATGCCTAGTGTTAGGTGGACCTGGACCACTGTGTACAGTGTAGGAGACGTTACCAAAAAGCAGTGCTGCTGCAACAAAGCCCTCCCTGTGGACACTGTATACAAAAAACGTGTAAAACTGACAATGGATGCACTCGTCATATAACTACAGTTATAACAAAATCCAATTCCATGGAATGCCAAGGTCCTGGGTTCGAGTCCCAGTGGGAGTCACACTTTTCCTTTCACTTGTATAACTCGATTTTCAAAATTGCCTTGCAGCCGCTAAACTGCATTTAAAGAGAGAAAAGGGAAGTTATTTGAGTCTACAGTTATAACGGTGATGCTGATGAGACAGAGACAGTATGGCCTGCTACAGAGATAAAGATAACAAAAAAAGCAGGACCAGCCTTGCTGCCATGTGCCAAATCTTATCTTTCAATTCTCTCTCTAGTCTTTGCTTTTTCCCTTATAAGCCTAAAGAATGCTTTCTTATTTTTCTGCATCCCTTCTGATACCTTCAGTTCCATGTGTGCATTGGTTGGTCTTCCTGATCATGCAACTTTCCCAGATACCCCTCCCAGCTCTCCTCCGTCTGGCAGCTTTCCCAAATACCCCTCCCTGCTCTGCTCCGTCTGGCAGCTTTCCCAAATACCCCTCCCTGCTCTCCTCCGTCTGGCAGCTTTCCCAAATACCCCTCCCTGCTCTCCTCCGTCTGGCCTTTGTTATATTTTTTTTAAAAGATCTTTTTCTCTCTCTGACCACCTCGTTAACCTCCTTAATAAACAGATCATCCCTCCTGCCCTTGCTAACATACCTTGCACAGTCCTTTGTTGCCCCCAGTACCTCCCTCCCTCCTGACGGTTGTCCAATGCCCTCCACCCCTTCAACCTCACTTAGCCCCTTTCAGTCTGTCCTGGAGGAGAACTTCCCCATCCTAGCAAAATCCGCCATCCTACAAGGCAAAGTCCTGGAATCAAACATAAAATAATGAGAATAGTAATAAACCAGAAACATCTTTTTTTAGAGAAGAAGCTAACCATGACCTTCCCTTCAAGTTCCCCGTAGAGAACCAAGGCGTTCAGGCATGGCGTTGCAGTGTTCCCCTGTGAACAAGCTGGCGGTTTACAACAGCCCATTTCTTTAAAACACTTACCACTGAAAATGATTACAAGAAAATTTTTTTCACTATTTCAAATCCACCGCTCGTAAATTAAAAGCTAAATTGCCAGTAACTGAAATGAACTCCTGGAGAGCACGGGTTACAGCTCGCAGCTCACTGGCAGAAAACAAATACTGCTTTATGGCATATGGGATGTTCAGATTCATTTTTTCCTGCTAGTTCCTTTCTAAAGAAAAACAGGGGAACCAAAACTCCTGATTTCTTGCAATTACTCATACACAGAAGTTAAATTAAGACGGGCTTCACCAGCACTCAATCCAAATGTCTACTCTTTAAACAAAAAGTTTAGAACTCTTATCTGAAATTAGTTAGCTGTGCAGTATTAGCCACTGGAAGTAATTGGAAAACAACTTGTAATGAGAAAAATTAATGTGCTATAACTGGGAATTTAACCCAGGCCCCCAAAGTACGGTATGCCCCACAAGAGCACTGGGATGATATTCCACGGTCCTGAGTTTGAATCCCAGTTAGGACACATTATTTCTTTCTCATTACAATTTCAGATTAAAAAAAAACAACAACAATTAATTATGTCCAGGCATATATTCTGATATTTTTGGTAGGTATTTATGCCTCCTTGTCACTGAAGGCCCCCTTCATCACTATGCTGTCACCCAGCCAAGTCAACCACCATCCCCAGGGCTTATCTGGCTTCAGTTAATCCTCTATGGAACACCCCTCCATGTCAGAGCAGGGAGGGGAGGTCAGCCCTCCCCCTTCCTTGGGGTACAACTCCAGATCCTGAGCCCGGGCCCAAGACGTGAGGCCTGTGGTGGCAGTGAGGCATCATCCTGCCTTGCAGGGTTTTCTTCCGTTCCGCCCCACTGGGCGTAGTGCCCAAAACCATGTGCATACTGGCGTGCCCCTGCAGGGGAAGCAAGATTTCTAGCCCACTGCAGAGTTTGCCAGAGTGTTGGGTTATTCTCATTCCCTGCAGGGGGCAGGCCTTAGACAGCTTGTGTTGGAACCCACTCGGGAGGGAACAATATTAGACCTGGTACTCTCAAATGGAGAGAGGATCACAAATTTAGAAGTCGGTAGACATCTGGGAACAAGCGACCACTGCACAGTGTGCTTCACAATGAGCACAACCATGGAGACAAGCCAAACAAAAACAAGGATACTGGACTTTAGAAGAGCTGACTTTGGCAAAATGGGTGAATACCTGAAAAATGCACTAGCAAATGACCAAAAAGGAGGGGTGGAAGAACAATGGAGAAAAATCAAAACTGCCATCATACAGGCAACAAGCCTTTGTATGAAGCAAATAAAGAAAACAAAGCGGAGTAAAAAAACACTATGGTTTTCAAACGAGGTGGCAGGGAAGGTTAAGGAGAAAAAGGCTGCATTCAAAAAGTATAAGGAATCACAGAAGGAGCATGACAGGGAACTGTATCAATTAAAGCAGAAAGAAGTGGGGAAGGCAGTCAGGCTAGCAAAGGCCCAAACCGAAGAAAAAATAGCCAACTCAGTTAAGAAGGGGGATAAAACCTTTTATAGGTACATTAGGAAGCATAGAAAGGTTAAGGGAGGGATAATGAAGATTAATAAAGGAGAAGGGAGGTGGGCAGAGGGAGACAGTGAAAAGGCAGAGATACTGAATGAATACTTTTGCTCAGTATTCACAAAAGAAGATGAGGAGGAGTTACCTAAACCAGACAATAGAAGCACTCTGGGTAGGGGGGTTGACACCAGTCCATTCACAGAAGAAAGAGTCCTGAAAGAACTCCTAAAACTCAAGGTGGACAAAGCAATGGGGCCTGACGGGATTCACCCCAGAATCCTAAAAGAACTAAGGGAGGACCTAGTGACACCACTGACCACGCTTTTTAACAGATCATGGCAGGATGGGGCGGTACCTGAGGACTGGAGGAGGGCAGATGTGATTCCCCTTCACAAAAGTGGGAGCAAGGCAGAAGCAGGAAACTACAGACCTGTAAGTTTGACCTCAGTGGTAGGGAAAATGATGGAATCACTTCTGAAAGAAAGAATTGTTGAGTACCTAGAGGCCAGCGGGCACAGGACCCAAAGCAGCATGGATTTACAGCAGGAAGGTCATGTCAGATGAATCTAATTGATTTCTTCGACTGGGTGACCAAAGTAATAGACCAGGGAGGGGCTGTGGATATGGCCTACCTAGACTTTAGCAAGGCATTTGACACAGTCCCACACAAAAGATTAATAATCAAGTTAGCCAGCCTGGGAGTGGGTCCCAGGGTGGTAGCCTGGGTAACAAACTGGCTGCACAACAGGACACAGAAGGTAATAGTGAATGGAACACATTCCGAAGAAAGGGGGTTACTAGTGGAGTACCTCAGGGCTCAGTACTGGGTCCAGTCCTCTTTAACATCTTTATAGGTGACATTGCAGAGGGTCTGGAGGGAAAGGTATGCCTCTTTGCAGATGACACGAAGATCTGTAACAGAGTTGATACACAAGGGGGGTAGAAAAGATGAGAAGGGACTTGGCAAGGTTGGAGGAATGGTCAGACATGTGGCAACTTAGATTCAATACAAAGAAGTGCAAAGTAATGCACCTGGGAAACAAAAACCCAGGAGAAGAGTACACAATAGCTGGGGAGGTACTAACAACAACAAAAATGGAAAGGGACCTGGGGGTAGTCATATCAGATGACCTAAAGGTGGGTAAGCAATGTGAAAAGTTGGTAAGGAGAGCCAGGGGGATACTGGGATGCATAGGAAGGGGCATCACAAGTAGAAAAAGGGAAGTGGTTATCCCTCTGTACAGACAGTTGGTGAGACCCCATCTGGAGTACTGCGTGCAGTTTTGGAGACCTCATCTACACACGGACATAGACAGGATGGAAGCAGTCCAGAGGAGGGCAACTAAAATGGTGCAGGGTCTGCAGCAGAAGCCATATGAAGAGAGACTGAGAGAGCTTAATATGTATACTCTTGATGAAAGGAGGGACAGGGGGGACATGATAGAAATATTTAAGTACCTCAAGGGAATCAACAAAGTCCAGGAGGGTAGCATCTTTCAGAAAAAGAGATGTGTAAGAACAAGGGGGCACAATTTAAAGATAGAGGGGGCGGCTCAGGGGTAATGTGAGGAATTTTTTTCACAGAGAGAGTGGTGGACACATGGAACAGCCTTCCTGAGGAGGTCGTTGGGTCTAAAACAGTGGGGGAATTCAAACATGCATGGGACAGACACAAGGCAATTATAGTTGGGGGCTGCAGGAAGTAGGCTGTTGGTTAACTAGAATCTGCAGCTTATCCAGTAGGTAGAGAAATGGGCAGATTGAGTGGGCCAAGTGGGCCTTATCTGCCGTCAAAGTCTATGTTTCTATGATACCCTCCCTGCCCAAGTCAGAAGCACTGCCAGCCATCTTCCAGAGCTCATTCCTGAACTTGGGTTGCCAGCGTGGACCATTGGGCGGCCCTTATTGTAATGTACTTTAAGTTGTTTTTCACATGTATTAATATACTTTGCAATCTCTTTATCCATACTGTACATATCTTGTTTAAGTACAGACCCCATGCATGGCTGCAAAGGTGCCTGTTGTTCAGCCCATCTGCAGTACCTGCTTAGACAATTAAAAACAAGTTATGTTGCAACAAGTTTTTGTTAAACAACAATAAAGATTATCTATCTATCCATCCATGTGTAGTGTATGCTCCATCTCAGCTGAAACGTTGCTGTACCACAGTTAAAGGTCATGGAAGGTCACTGTATCCTTCTATTGCACAACATTCTAGCTGCTAGGACATCCTCATGGCACCAGATTTTTTTTTTTATTTTATTTATTTATTGAAAACTTCAGAGATTACCTTTGAGTACAACTGCTCATTTACAAAGGTTCCACGTCAAATACATACGAGTCAGGTTCACAGCACTTAAGACAGAAAATTACATGCAGTTTGGAAAAAAAAAACAATACAGAGCACTGTATAAAACATCACAGGTTATGCACAGAGATAAACTGAATAAAACTGTTTAACAGTTACAAGTGCACTGGACTACAAAGGTAGTTAGGTAGGTAAAAATGTATTTTTATACAGGATAAATCAAAGTCATTAGGAATAAGCATCCCTGTTTACAAGACCACCCTGTGTGTATTACAAATAATATCAATAAAATATAATTTACAAAACACTACACAAGTCACAACATAACTTAACAACTGATTGATGAGTACACAATATACAAAATACTTTTAACAAGATACATTAATAACAGGTACAAGCAAAAGGAAAGCAATTTTCCAGTGCAATGACAAACTGTGTATATAATGAGATGGTGTGCACTGGGTCAGGCAAACTATTCCGTAGCAATGTGGCTTGGGACTGTAGAGTGTTTCCACCAAATTTTGTTTTGCAGTTTGGGAGACTGATTTTATTTATGTGTATTGATTTAGTTCATTTACGTTTGTCTTTGTGTTTAATGTTTTTGAAAACTACTCAAGAAATGTAGTGATCAGGGTTTTGAGTAGAAATCTTATGCAATAATTTCAGCCAAGATTTGGTAGTCTGTACAGTAAATGTTTGCCATATTAACTTAGATAATAGTACACGGTGATGAGTGTTATAGTTACATCTCAACACGTATCTGGCAAATTTGAAATGAATCTTGTCTAATTTGTTTAGCAATTTTTTCTTTGCAACTCTGTATATTAAATTGCCATATTCAAGTGAAGGCAGTATTAATTGTTCTGCAATTTGTTTCCTAGCCATTAATTTTTAAACATTTAGTAGTACGCCTTAAGACACCAATTTTTTTATTTGTCATACTAATAAGTGAAAGTATATGCTCATTAAAAGTTAATTCTGCGTCAAAGGTTATGCCTAAACAGCAGTATTCTACACCTGCTCAGTTTATTCAGTTTCATTTATATGCACATGTAACTGAGATTTATTTTTTGATCCAAAGTGAAGTAAATATTTTTTTATGTTCATTTTGAGCTTTGATCTGGTGAACCACTCCTGCACTCTATCGAAGTCTGCTTGTAAGTTGTTTTCAAGTTCTGACACCCCCTGTGGCAATAAGTGCTGTGTCATCTGTGTATACTCGCAGTGCAGAAAATCTCACCATCTGGGGGAGGTCACTGTTAAAAAGAAGAAACAAAAGGTGCCCCAAGATGGACCCTTGGGGTACCCCATGATTTACACCTTTTTTGGATGACAAAGTCTGGGAAATCGATACCCTCTGGGAGCGGTCGGTAAGGTAAGACCTGATCCAGTCCCAGGGGCCATCGACTATAACCAGAATGCTAATTTTATCTAATAGCAGGGAGTGGTCCACCAGATCAAAAGCTTTTGACAAGTCAATGAAAATGACTGCAGTTTTCAGTCTGGAGTCCAAGGAAGAAGACACTAGATTGCTGAATTCCAACAAAGCTGTTCTTGTGGAATAACCCTTCCGGGAATCCAGACTGGAAAGGCATCAATAAACTGTACCTGTCTAAATGTTTGGACAATTGTGAATGAACATGCTCCTCCAAACATTTTGACAATACAGAAAGTAATGCCATAGGCTGGTAATTACCTGGATCACAGGCGTCCCCGTTTTTGTAAATAGGAACTACCTTACTTCCCTGCAAGTTGAGGGGAAAGTAACCAGTAGTTAGACTCCAGTTAAAGATGTAGGTGATGGTTGGAGCTATGTACTCAGCTGCCAGCTTCAAAAATTTGCCTCTTCCTCTGGGCCTAGCTGATTTGTGTATATTAACTCTTTTCAAACCCTTACAAACCTTGGAAGTTTTTAATACCCTAAAATGAAAGGGAGGATGTAAGGGCCTAGGTTCCCCATCTATACAGTTAACATCATACTTCTTATAAGAATCACTAGTTTCTATCCCTGGGAAATTTACAAAATAAGCATTAAGGATGTTAGATATCACATTAAGATCTTTCATAGAATTGCCTTCATGCATTAATTGCAATTCCCTGTGTGGTCCATCTTGGCCAGGAGTGGTTAGGTTATTTACTATATGCCAGAATTTATGGGGAAGGGTTTTTTTTTTTATAGTATTTAGCTTTAGCTTTCTTTATTAGTTCCTTACACTCATTATGCTTGAGTTTGAAAAGTTCCCAATCATTCTCCCATTTTGTTCTTCTTGCTAACCTCCAAATTCTATACTTTATCATAGTCTGTTTCAATATTTTCTGTTTTATCCATGGGACTCTGGCTCTCCTTACAGGGGCTTTGCATCTTGGAGCATACAAATCACAAATACCTTCGGAAGTCTCTAAAAAGTACTCCACAGTCCATTCCAAATCAGGGCTCAGTTTACAATGTTCCCAATTTTCCTGTTCCAAACTTAACTTAAATTTGTCATCAGAAAAAAAATGTGCATATCTCTAGTCCAATAGTCGTTACTATGTTTATGCAAAGGCAAATCATAGTTTATTTTGACCCAAATGAGATTATGATCCCCAGGTACGGTGGGAGTATCTCGGATTCAAGTACTACTATTTGTGGGGAGGTGACTATTAAGTCTAAAATTGCCCCTTGAGCTGAAGTTTTAATAAATCTAGTGGGTTTCTTTATATGTTGCAAGATGAGAGGTGGCTACCCGAGACGTAGTCAGTGCATCCGCAAATGGGTACAAAATTAGAAGCAAGTAAGTGGAGCAGCTAGACAACCGACCGGAAAAATGACCTGAAAACTAGGTACAAGTTAAAAATCGCTTTTTAATCCATCAAGGCCTTGACAAAGCGTAAGATCTACATGAAACGTTGGTGGAAGGGTGCTGCTATATTTGTTCATCAGTTTTTACTACATTATGGATTAAAAAGTGATTTTTAACTTGTACCTAGTTTTCAGGTAATTTTTTCAGTCGGTTGTCTAGCTGCTCCGCTTACTTACTTCTAATTTTCTTTATATGTTGTTTTAGTCCTAAGAGTGAGACTATGGGCCACATTCTTAAAACTTAACTGGGTTTTCACCCAAGCAAAGTAGTGAAGGGGGCTGCAATGCAAATAAGGGGAAGGGACCTGCATATCCCCACAATCCCATTCACTAAGGTTTTGCTCCATGCAAGGGCCTCTGTGAAGGCTCTTGCATTGAGCAAATTATTGCCGAAAAAAACTGGTGGTAATCCATGCAAAACTAGTGGTTGATGGAGGTATTACGGCCCCCCCTCCCCAGTCCCCAATCTCCCCATCTGAGATGTGTACATAAAGTTTCCATAGTGTAGTGTCCCACCCCAGTCCTTGATCGCCCACCCGATAATAAAATAAAATTTCCAGATTGTCCCTCCCCAGTCCCCAATCACCCACCCATAATAAAAATATGTTTCCATAGTGTAGTGGCCTCCCCCAACCCAATCACCCACCTGATATGTAGAATACATTTTCAGTAGTATAGTGGTCCCTCCCCTCCCGATCACCGATGCCCAAATAAAAATATTTTCCGTAGTGTAGTGGTCCTCCCTGATCACTGATCCCCATTAAAAACATTTTCCATCATGTAGTGGCCTCCTGATCGCCCACCGACATGTAGAATACATATTTTCCATAGTGTAGTGGTCCCTCCCTGATCACCGATGCCCAAATAAAAAACATTTTCCATAGTGTAGTGGCCCTCCCCCTCCACGATTGCCCACCCAACATGTAGAATGCATATTTTCCATACTGTAGTTGTCCCTCCCCGATCGCCAATGCCCGAATAAAAAACATTTTCAATACTGCAATGGCCCTCTCTGATCACTGATCTCCTGTTAAAAAAACATTTTCCATAGTGTCGTGGTCCTCCCCGATCACCAATCCCCCATGAAAAAAAACATTTTGTCATAGTGTAGTGGTCCCACACCCCCCAACCCATTCCCAAACCTGTGAAACAGCTGAAAACCCTGGCAGTCTAGCAGACCCCCCCTCCACCCAGTAACAAAGAGTCCGACCAACCCACCCCCCCCACAGCCGGTGACCAGCACAGCCCACCACTCACCACCACCATGGCTGGCCACCGACTGAGCTCTCAATGACCACACAGTACTGTCTAGAGTACTGCCCATTGACAGTGACTGACAGATCACACAGCAGACAAAGTCACATAGTATGCAAATGGAGGGAGTGGGAATCAAGTCCAGGTCTGCTAGATGTACCAAGCTCATTTACAGCTTGTTATTCTAATCTCTGGGCTATACTGCCAGCCATTACAGTTCCATCTGCGCTTTGGCTCTCCGAACCACCTTTCCTGCCTGCCTCGCCAGCCCTAGGTATTTTTCCCTGTCCTCCTCTCTTGGTTTTCTTGAATTTCCTATAGGCCAGCCTCTTATTCCTCACTTCCTGGGTTATTTCAGAGCTGTACCAGCTGGGTATTTTGACCTTTGAGTTCTTCTTCTTGTATCTAGCACACTCCTCCGTTGTAGCCCTTAAGCCTTCCCTAATAAGAGCCCAGTTTTGGTCTACCTCCATAGTCAGTGTGATTTTTGCTAGATGCCTTTTTAATACTTCTCCCATTCTCCTAAAGTCCGTCCTCCTAAAGTCCAGGATTTGGGTCCTAGTGAGGACACTTTCCCAGTAAGCCGGAAAGGAGACTTAAGGGCATTCCTGGCCATGTTCCTGGTGGTGTATTGGTTGGAGACAGTGAAGAAGTAATTTGTTGAAGCAGGGGGCCCAGAAGTGCCTTTTTGGCTAGCTAACAGGTCTGGAGCTTTAGTCTGCAGGTTAAAGGTAGCTAGTTAGTGAATGTGTAAAGGGTACAACTATGAGTGCGCTTATATGCACCAAGTACAAAGCTGCACGCCTTATTACAGTTCAGCATCATACACTTAGGGTGCAGAAACACAGGGGCAGAATACAAAATGGGAAGAGTGGTACTGGCAAGCACCAAACAGGAAAAAAGCTCTGAGGTAATCATATCTGATGACCTAAAGGTGGTCAAACAGTGTGACAAGCCAATGGAGAGAGCCAGTGGGATGCTAGGGTGCATAGGGAGGGGTATCACCAGCAGAAAAAGGGAGGTGGTAAAACTGCTGTATAAATCACTGGTGGGATCTCACCTAGAGTACTGTGTCCAGTTCTGGAGACCACATCTTTGTAAGGACATAGACAGAGTAGAGGCGGTCCAGAGGAGGACAGGGTCTGCATCAAAAGTCCTATGAGACTAAAGGACCTCAATATGTACACCCTGGAGGAAATGAGGGAGAAGGGGGAATATGACAGAGACTTTCAAATACCTCACGAAGATAAATAAGGTTAAAGAGGAAGCCTTTTTCAGAGGAGAAAGATGCTCAAGAACAAGGGGTCATGCTATGAAGTTGAAGTAGGTTAGGCGCAGGGGAGATGTAAGGAAGTAGTTCTTCACAGAAAGCGTGGTGGATGCCTGGAACAGCCTCGCAGCGGAGGTGGTGGGGCAGAAATGGTTGTGGGATTCAAGAAAGCATGGGATAGGCATAAAGGAACCTCAGTGGTAAGGAAAGGGGGGTGGGGAAGCCGAAGATCAAGTAGAGTTTGCAGTGTCACAGTAAGTAAGGAAAATGGGCAGATTAGGTGGGCCAAGCAATCCTTATCTGCCGTCAAAGTTTCTATGTTTCTATCAGCTTTACTCTGTTTAGCACTGCATCACAGCCAGCTGCATAGACAGGGAGCCCATAATCAATAAGTGACAGAATGGAGCTGGCCACAATAAGGCATCTAGAATCCCCCGTGAGACTGTTTCAGTTATAGTACAGGGCACTCAGTCTTCTGTTAACTATGGCCACCAGACTGTCAACATAGGATGCAAAAGATAAAGTGTCATCCAGATTTACTCCAAGGTACAGTGCAATCCCGTTTAACCAAACCCCAGTTAACTGGAAATCCCTGTAAAAAGAACTCTGATCATGTCACCCGTCGTTTGTTATTGAAGTTGCACTTTTTCAGCTTTTGTTTCCAACTTGCTCTGATCACTGCCTGCTGCAATGTTATACCCCAGTTTTAGTTAATTTTAAAATTAACTTCACTGTTGGTGTCACTTTGCTGCAGTAAGTTTGTCCAGTATGACGTGACTGGAAGCTATGTATCAGCTGGTTAGATGGCCATCAGCTGTGAGCATTTAATAAAATACCTGGTTACCTGGTTACCATCAGATCCGGAACGCTGTTGTGCTGCTGTCCAGAACTGTTTCGTCCGTTCCTGCTACCTGTCATCTGTTCCTCCCAATCTACAGTATGAGCTCCACAAAATACAAGCGAACCGTTCTGATCTTGCAACAAAGCTCCGCATTCTGGGCGTATGAGAATGGTGAGCAAGTGGTCTCTCTTGCTGCAGAGTTCAGGGTGGCAAATCAACGATGTCGGACATCCAAGTTGCTAAGGATAAGCTCAGAGAATTTTCCATGTCCATGGAGGCTCTGTGGGGCTTGAAAAGTGCAAAACTATGCGAACCTGCAAAGATGACGAATGTGATGATGCTATCTGTGGTTTTGCCAGGAGAGAGAGGGGTACACTATCTCTGGCCCACTTATGAAGGAGAAAGCTATCCAGTTGCACAAAAACTTGGTGGGGATAGAAGAGATTTTGCAGCTAGTGATGGATGGCTGGATCACTTTAAGAAGCGACATGGAATCCAGCAATTGCGTCTATGCGGTGAGAAGCTTAGTGCAGCTGAAGAAGGAATTGCTCCATTCATTCAGCAGCTACAAGAACTCATAAAGGTAGAGTCACTCACCAACCATCAAATTTACAATGCATATGAGACAGGGTTGTATTGGCGGTGCCTGCCTGATAAGACTTTGGTGCATAGCGGTGAAAAAGATGTACCCAGTCACAAAAAACAGAAAGACTGTGTAACCGTACTAGCTTGTGTAAATGCTAGTGGAAGTCACAAACTGCTTTTGTTCTTAATCAGCAAATCGAGAGAGCCTAGGTGCTTCCGACATGTCAACAAGTCAGCATTACCTATAGTGTATGGTTACCAGAAGAATGCGTGGATGGATGGCAGCATATTCCTTAAATGGTACAAGGAGCAGTTTGTACCTAGTGTAAAGCGGCATCTTCTCAGCAAGAATCTCCCTCACAATGCAGTTCTCCTGCTGGATAACTCGCCTGCTCACCCTGACATGCCTGTAGTGCAGACAAGGGACGGCAGCATAAAGTGTTTATTTTTGCCCCCCAATACAACATCCCATATTCAGCCCTGTGATTAGGGCATACTAGAACCCTTTAAACGTCAGCAGAGAAAACAGTTGTTGCAGGCTATTCTGTCTGATAAGAATGAGGAAATGATTTTGCAAGAGATTGTGAAATCGATTTCACTGAAGGATGTTGTTTATATGGGTGCTGAAGCATGGGAGAAAGTAAAACCAGAAACGATCACTAAGTCATTGAGAAAGTCTGGCATTTTGATAGGTGATGAGCTTGTCACTGACAGTGAGTTGCAGACACAGGAAAAAGAGCTTTTTACCCCAGAGGAGGACCCAGACACAGAAGCCACAGCGGAGGAAATGATTACACGACTGAATGTGGCACTGACTAAAGAAGATATGGAGGAGTGGGCACTTTGCGACAAAGATGAAGATGGAGATGCGCATCTATCAGATGATGCGATTGTTGAAGCAGTAGGCCAATCGGAAGGTACAGAGTGTACTGAGGGTACTGAGAGTCCAGCTGTCAGCGAGCTCACTGATGAAGAGGCATCTTAAGAAACTGCAGACCAGGAACCCGTCCCATCGCACTCAGTAGCAGTTGCCAGCTTTGACAAATGCCTGTTCTGGTTGGAAAACCAACCAGATTGTGACCCCATTCAATTGATGTTGTTGTGTGGTCTTCGAGCAAAAGCTGCAAACTGGAGAGTAGGCTGTCTGCAAAAGTCCATGATGACGAAAAGTTTTCCACCCAAAAGAAAATTAAAAAGCACAAGCACTGATTGACTCACAAGCATACAAAAAAACAACAACACACAGTTCACTGTTACCCAACTTTCTAAATCACTCCCAAATACTGTGTACGTACAGCATAAAGCACTAAATTCAGCACTACAGTAGTGGAAATTTTAAAAAAAGCACACGCAAAACATGATGCAGAACATGACAGTGCTGCTTATATACAGTATTATGCGGAATCCCGATTTACCGAACGCCCATTTATCCAAACTGAAAAATTGTCGCCTCAATGGTTCAGATAAACGGGATTGCACTGTATTTGAAAGTCTCCACCTGTTCAAGGTTTTGTCCTTAGCTGTTTCAGATAACAAATGTGAAACTGTTCTCTTCTGTGGGAGGCTAGAGAAGAGCATGGTCTTTGTTTTTTTGTAATTGAGGACCAGTTTGCTGTTGAAGAACCAGTTTTCTAGTGATCTAAAGTTACAACAGTGGCAGTAAGGTTGTCAAGGTCAGGGTTTTTGGAATAGATGACTGCATCATCGGCATAGAGGTTGACTGGCTGACAGGCATTGGGTAGTTGTTTCATGAAGAGGCCAAACATGAGTGGGCCCACCAGCAGATGCTCCTCTAATGTCGGATAAAGATTTATCGATCTTCATATGCTGGGAGCAATTGGTGAGATTGCCGTAGAACCAGTCACTGTGTTCTGTGACAAACCCAAGCCAAGGAGTTTAAGTGGGAGCTTATGGTTGATCGGGTTGAAGGTTTTAGTGAGTTGATATGTACAGCTCTGATGAGGTCACCATTGTCAAGTGGGTCATGAACATAGCTGGTGTACTCCAACAATGCCGTACGAGTGCTGCGGAACTTCTGAATGCCATGCTGCTCTGTACAATGGACACTGTATTGTTTGAAGTACGTCAAAGACTATTCTCTCGAGGGCCTTGGATGGAGGGGGGGAGGCGAGAGAATAGAAATGGGTCTGTAACTGGCAATACTAGTGCAGTCTCTGTTGTTGAAAACTAGTGTAACCAGTGCAGATTTCCACTTTTTTGGGAACTGTGAGTAGCATAGGGAAAAGTTATAAATTCTAGAGATGGGATGGGAAAGTTCCTCTACCACCAGGGCAAGAGGTTTCATATCAACTGAGTCACTCCCACACTTAGTTTTGCCAAGTGCCCTATTGTTGTATTTCGAGGTGTCTTTGGGTGAAACAGCCTTAAAGTGGAATTTAGGGAACCCTGGTGCTGAGCCCACCATCTGGGAGGCTTCAGTAACTGGTTCCCTGTAGGGGGTCTGGGCAAGCTCAGTGGGGATGATGGAAATGAGGACAGTAAGGGCTGGCAGTATAACCTAGAGCTTAGAGGAATGAGGTGTGAACGAGCTTAACACATTCAACAGACCAGACCTGAGTTTGATTCTCACAACCTCCACTTGCATACTGTGTGACTCTGAGCAAGTCACTTAACCACCCAGTGCTCCCAGGTCGCCCCTGAAAACAGGAACTTGCACCTAGTAGGCCTTAGCCGGTTACCACAAGACTAAAAAAAAAAAAAAAAAAGCTGTGCTGGAGTAGTTAGCAATTTTGGTGGGATCAAGGACCTCTCGACCTGCCACGATCAGCATCTAAGGAGTGGTTTTAAATCCCTTGCCAAGGAGCTCTGAGACACTGTCCCAGAATCTTTTGCCATTGATCAAGTTCTGGGTATGCTGGTTCTTACTGAAGTCAGATTTGGCCTTTCTAATCATCCTGGTGCACTTATTGCTGGCTTCCTTGTACCTTTGCAGATAGACAAGGGACCCCATTTCTCTGGCCAGTGCCCACAGAATGGGTATCCCATGATATGAGCGAGTCAAACTGAGTGACTCAATTTGACCGCCTGTGAAAAGAGTGAGTGATGAAGCATAGCGAACGTCAGAAGTGTGAGGGTATGAGGACAATAATCATGACAGAAGGATAGCATGATGGTAGGGGGGATGTGAAGTGAATGAGGATATAGAAGATAGTATGGCCAGGCAATTTCAAGCTGGCTGTTTGGTCTTGTGGAGGAAGTGTATGCCCCCAGTGCGGGAGAACCTACGTTCAAAGCTAGGTAGGATCTCTGTTTTGTTTTTTTTTGCTTTGTTGGGATTTTAATTTTTTTTTATATTGCGTTCCCTGCTCCCCTGCCCTCCTAGATGTGGTCCCCCATCAGCATTCTCCCCCCCCGAACAGTCCCCTCCCAAAGATTCCTCTGTATCCCCGTGTCAGACTCCCAACCCCGGAGTTGATTATAATTATAATGGGGAGTGCGAGGGTGTAGCCCCCCATAACAAACTGTGTACCTATCGCGCCCATAGAGAATGTTACGGACCATCGCCATTTATGATTCTACTGTAGTGCACGTTGCTGTCGTTTTTGGTGATGTGCACTCACCCATGTTGCAATCACTATTACTGCGATCGCCTATATCACATGGAACCCACAGATTGTCCCTCTCACTCATGCAGGCAAGAAGTTCGGGGGTGATCCATCTAGATGGCGTTCCTCTTGCCTTGTCAATTTTATAGGAGATAGGAAACAAATCACAGATTATACATCTAAACATGATTGTTTTGACTTGCACATGTTCCACAACATATTTAATAAACCATTACAGGTTAAAACAGTTTTTTTTTAAACTTTTTGTTACTTCTGTAAACCCACCAGATTGGGCTTACCTTGTGGGCTCCAGCCTCGACCCGGCACTGATGTCTCTCCAAGGGGTACCAGGTGGGATCCGGACCCTGGCGGCTCCCATCACCTCGTGACTGTGGCCGCTGATGCCATCACTGTCCTTGGCCCTGTGGAATCACTGTACAAAGGAGCCGAGAACATGGTTTCCGCGCCTGAGGGTGCTAAGAAATAAAAGGGGGTAATTTGGAGTCCTGATGTTTTGAAAACCAGGACCACATAGTAATTAAACAACATGGCGGCCGCGCCCCCTCTGAGCATGCGTGGCCATCAAAACAAAAATTTAAAGGAGCTGCGCTCCAATTCCAGTTCGGCCATGTGCCCGTTACTAAAAAAAAAAAAAACTATATCCCCGGCTCTAGGATGAGCAAAGGACCCGGAGCGCCATAGAAATAGTTACTAGAAGGCCTCTGGTCAAAACAAAACATTGCATTAGCCCTGTTAAGAGGGTTCAATTGTATAAATCAGGGCTGGACTGCAGCGAGACCTAAGGGAGATAAAATGGCAGCCCCCATAGAAAACTACAAAACAGGGCTGCTGAGTAAAATACAGAGCCAGCCCTGAGATCACCTGGTAAGCTGCAACCAATCAGAAGGAGGCTGCTAGGGGGGGATACAAGACTGTTTTGCTGCCAGAAAGGGGGAGTTGTCAAAAGGAGCTGCAGTGTAGCTGTGAGGAGAGAGACTCTCCAAGTATATGAAGTTTGCCTAGCTGCTTCTAAACCACATCTACCTAAAACTACTAAGCTGAGTGCAGGAGGATTAGCAGCGGTTTCTGTGGGACTAAAGCAGAAAAAATTGTTCTCTAGCAGCCCAAGCAGTTGGACAGCTTTTTGAACTGGGAAATGAGTTGGGCTGAGGACCCTGAGTGAGATCCCCTCGGTGGAGAAATTGTTTCGTGAAGTGAATGTTCGGGTCAGGGGAGAGACTGTAAGTGTCGAGGTAAGCTGTTGGGATAGGACCCAGTAATGCCTGTGGAGGCATTCCCTGAGATAGTGGCTGTGAGGTGAGAGATTGTGGGAGCCCCGCTGCCCTGCGCAGGTCCTGTAGGGCGACTAGACATGCAACAGAGGGCTTTGAGGAACATCATCAATCCTGGTTTCCTCGGACTGAAGACGACGATGCCCCCCAGTGCTGAAGGACGGAACAGGCCTGCCTGAGTGAAGTCTGTCTATAAAGGTCCATAGGTGAAGTTGGCAAGGCCAGGCAGGTAAAGATCATCACCCCTCGAGTTTGTCCAGTTCTGGTTTCCCACCTGTAGTGCACCACCAACGGAGACCCTCCACGGTACCATGTAACTCATCTGGCTGTGAGCCAACTTTGTGAACTGCAAAAACTGTAAGTACCCCAAGCTGTGGCTCTGGGGAGTCTATTAGTTAGCTAGCCCATTAGGATTCTGGAGGTAATCTATGAACAGGATTTTTAGTGACATACAAGTTTGGCAAGCCTAGGATTGCAAGTCTGAAAGTGTATTTCATGTTTATCTGGGCCCCAACGAAAGACCCCAGGCCTGCATCACCGAGCAGTGAGGTACCCACTGTACAGGGACATTCTGGGTACACCCTGGGGTGGGTGGAGGGGTTGCTATGGGGAAAGTTACTGTCTAACTAAAGTAAATGGTGGTTGACATTCTCCTCCTGGTGTTCCCCCTCCCCAAATAAATAAGTTTACTGTTTGCATTTAATCAAATGTCACTGTTATTGAAAGAGTGCTGCTGGGGGTGTGGGTGGCTATTGAGTGGGAAACTGTTGTTGTGTAGGGGAAAGTATTACCAGGGCAGCTTACTTATTTCCTGGTGGGTGGTAACCTGTTCTTTATCCACAGGAAGTCCCTGCCACTACCCCAGGTGGAGGCATGGCACCACATTTTCTACCACTGTGGAACACAGGCTGGCCCCCTCCTCGGAGATGTGTGTGCTGAATTACCCTGAGGGCCCCGGTGCAGGCTAGGTGAGTCAAAGGGCTATTACTCTTAGTATGATCATCTGTATCAGAGATTCAGAATCAGTGGGTGCATGGCCGAGGCTTCAGACTGATATTGAAAACTCCAATTGTGTTAGTGTGTGCTTGCTCAGTATAAATTTTTTATTTGATTTTGATTCAGACAGACATGACATAGCAATCAAAAGCATAATTCAGCAACAATACGTATAGCAGAGGTACCAGCCCAGACAGCCCGGTGACAACCATTTATCATACATGGTGTCAGTAGTAACCTTTGAGTTTACATCACCCAGTGACAGACTTTTACATTAATTTCCTTCAGCGTACCATTATAACTGTGAGGTAGCCTCATGGATCAACCTAAAAAGACCACAATGCACAGAGCTGTTTTTTATCCAGAAAACTCCTTGTCAATGAAAAAAAGATGAAGGCCATGCTCTTTGGCTCCAAGCCTTTTCTTAACAAGGTCACCAAATCAAACTCCTCCCTCACTGTATGTATGCCTGCAGCCCGAGCTGGTCATCTCTTTCAAATATCTAGGCATTACTCTTGACCTCTCCCTTATCTACAACAATCATACAACTCTGACTGTAAGAAAAATTCACCAAAAGCTAGGTGCTGCATAACGCACTAATCACCTACTATCACCTGCAGCTCGCTTAGCCATCACGCAAGGTAACCTTCTGCTACGCCTAGATTACTGCTCTCCCATTTACTCTGTCATATCTGCTAATCAATACTCTCGCCTTAGCACTACATCAAGGCATAAAATAAATGGGTTCACATCGCAATTTGCGACCCAAGATCGGGGAAAAAGTGAGTCAACTTTTGGAATGATTAGCAGTCATTGCTAATAATTCTGAAATTGCCCTGGGTCCTTTAAAAATGCAATTTTTGGCATTTTGGGCCACGTTTCTTGAAAAAAAAAAATGTCCGTTTTTTTTTTCTGTCCTCCTCCCCCGCTCCTCTCCTGATTGGCCAGCGATCCTGATCCCCCCAACCCAGTCTCTGTGCGGGAGAAACATGTCCTCTTGCAGTGTGACCCCAGGAGAAGAGCAAGCAGGTCCAAAAACTCCAGCCGGATCAAAACTTAAAGTAAGCTCCAGTTTCCTTTTTTTTTTTTTTTAATGAATATTATTTTTTAGCTCGTTGGTGGTGTCCAGTAATAACTGTTTTATTTGTCTTGTAGGGAGGAGTCGCACTGGAGCAGGGAAGCCGAGGAGGCCGAGATGGCGCGAAAGGGAGCCAGGACCAGAGAGCCGTGCGAAGCATCGTGGCGTGGTGAGCAGGCCTGATGCAGATACCCTGCCAAGCAACTTACTTGCGAAGGAGCAGCATGCAGAGCTAAGCAGACAATCAGGGGAGTCTCTACAAAAAAAAAATAAAAAAAAAGGACAAACTTTTAAATTTTTTTACTGGGGAGCCTGGAGGAGTGAACTCAATGGGAGGGCACTCAGCAGGGCAGTGGCATGACTTGGGGGGGCGGTCAGGGCAAGGAGGGCACCGAGTCATGGGCAAAAATTAATGGAGAGGACTCAGGGAGAGGAAACAACAAGTAAATGTGAACTAACTATTGCTTGGCAGAGTGAACAGGTGTAACGTGTAAATGGTCTTTATTTTGTGACCCACCCAATCGAATGCCAGTGACTGATCTGATGGGGGGAAAATAACAAACTTAACTGTGCGCTTCCAAACTTTGGGAACAGAAAACAAATATTATGCCCTGGTTTTTCCAGAGAGTTCTGAGAACTAATGTATTGTGCCTGCCCTGCTTTTGGCAGAGATGAAGGGGCAACTTAGTGGTTAAACAGTCATGCCCAGCTTTAAAATGCACCCAGCCCTTATTGCAGCAATGATGGGGGATAAGCAAACAAACTGTATTGACTTGCAAGCAGCAGAACATTTTTGGGAACAGCACAAGAAGAACTGTGCCCTGGTTTACTCCAGAGACGTGTATGAAGGGAAGTAAACAAATGAAAAACTTCTGTGACATTTAAGTAAAATGTACCCTGCTTTTGGCAAAGATGAAGGGGACATGATTTTTTTTGGTTTCCAATTATTTAACCAGGTGAGGCACACTAAGCTGAAAGCTTGTTTACAGGTGCAACCTGGGAGCACAAGGAAGTTCAGTGACTTGCTCAGGGTCACACAGTATGCAAGTGGGGGCTGGTATTACTTCTGGAACTCTACCTGACGCCATCAGTGATTATGCGTCTGTCTTCTGCATTTGGAAAACCAGCGCCTCATAAAGGCCTCCTAAAGAAATGGTGCTTCATGATTTTTCAAAGCTTATCCCTGCCGACCTTTCTGCAGACATACTGTACGCCTGAGAGACTGGTCTCCTTTCTAGCATACATCTGATGTAGGTATTGCTCTAAACTATTTGGTTTCTAAGCTCCAGGACCTGCAGGACAAGCATATCCCCCTAATATGGCATAGGATTAGAGAAGCAGCTACTAGATGGTTACAGAGTGACCTGCTTACATCACTCAAAGCAAGGGATAAATGCGGGTCTAGATTTAAAGTAGCAGAGTTAACTACTGACTGGCTGGATTATAGAAGGCAGAGGAATGAATGCAAAAAAGCTATACGGGTTGCTAAAAATATCTACTGTAAACAGCTTCTTCAGTCCTGTGTAGGTAACTCCAGTAAGTTCTAGAGTCATATCAAGGGCCTTATGGGTAAAGGTGCTAACCACACAGTGCCTGGCACATTAGTGCATGGCACAAATTGTAATGACGCTGAAACAATAGCAAATACTTTTAATTCTCACTTCTCTAACCTACCCAAGTATATCAATATGTCTTACTCTGCCATTGACCAACTCTCTCTAGTAGAGCAACTGGCTTCTCTCCTTTCCACCTCATGGCTGTCACTCTCAGTGAAGTTTTAAGCCTTTTGATGACTATATCTCCCTACAGTAGTGTCGGTCTCGATGGCCTCAAACCTAGGCTTTACAGTGTAACCCCTAGGTGGTGCAATCCCAAGGGCTACTACCCCTGCCTGCGCAGCTAGTAGCAGGTTAAGGGGCTTTAGTTCTGAAATGGGTGCCTCCACCCGGAGGTCAGGGCTGGTAGTAGTCAAGCTAACCTGGGCACAGCCCCTCTGGGACACTGTAACCCCCCTTTTTCCCTTCTAGTGGCTTGAGCATTATACGATAATCACTTTCACAGTACCCCTTGTACACCATACCAGTACCCACACTGTTTGCACTTACCACCAGGGCTGGTTCCTCTGACTCGACCCTGGGGACCCCATGTAAAACTAGGTTATGCACAGTAAATAGCAACAGTACAGTACTCTTGGCACAAACTGGAACCACAGTCACCGACTAAAGTGGCTGAAGCGTTCTGTGCATCCTTTACAAACCCCAACGGTTGTCTCCCAGCAGTGCCTGGTACCCCCTTCCCCCCTACGCAGACAGGGTGCTACCCCGGCCCTCATTCCATCTGAAACTAGTTGAGCCTAAAACAGTACTGTCCCTCCTGTGCAAAATAAACCCCGACTCCTCTTCTGGAAACAACCTTCTAGAGCCCCGGCTGTTGAGGGCTGCAGCCCCGGCCATCACCTATCCCGTCACCCTGCTCATCAATAGATCCCTCCAAGAAGGAACGGTTCCCAGTAAATGGAAAGTCATGACCATAGTCCCTGTCCATAAAAAAGGAACTCGGGACAGAGTGGAGAACTACAGGCCCATCTCTCTTCTCTGCCCCCTGGGGAAAATTCAGGAAAGACTTGTCTATGATCAACTTCAAGACTACCTGGAACAACACCTGCTCCTCTCCAAAGTACAGCACGGCTTTAGGAAAGGCCATGGCACCGACACCGCCCTCATACGGCTGACAATGGACATACTTAATGGTATGGACCAAGGCACCTCAATAGGCGCCCTATTCATTGACCTATCCAAGACTTTTGACTTGGTCAACCACGAGCTTCTCCTTGCCAAACTTCATCGTCTTGGCCTGGACCAGCTCTCACTCTCCTGGATCACGAGCTACCTGACAAACAGATCCCAAAAAGTCTGCTGGCGGGGAGCCCAATCCAACCCCAGGCCTGTGACCTCTGGGGTACCCCAGGGCTCCATCCTGGGCCCCCTACTATTCTCACTATTCCACAACAACCTTGAAGAGGATTGTGCACCATGCAACCTTATCCTCTACGTGGATGACACTGTAATCTACTACAGTGACCCCCAACCCTCGGTTATCTCCTCCAACCTCCAGGCCAGCCTCGCAACTCTTGAAGTGTGGTTCACTGCAAACCTCCTAAAACTAAACGAAGAAAAAACAAAAGCAGTCCTCTTGGGGACTTGACGGCTGGGCAATGACCGTAGTGGGCTACTCCAACTCTCGTCAGCCCTAGGAAGGCCAGTAGAAGTCTCTGACCAGTTCAGGTACCTTGGGGTTCTCCTTGACCAGGAGTTAACCTACAAACTTCATATTGATACCTTAACCAGATTCATACATCAGAGGCTTGGCCTCTTATACCACTTGGGAAACTCCCTTTCCGGAGAAGCATGATAAGTCATAGCAAACTGCAACCTCCTTCCCTCATTGCTATATGGCTCCCCCCTACTCCAGTCTCTCAGGGAGACAGAGCTAATCAAGCTTACTACTCTCTACCACCCCATTGCCCGCTTTGGAACCAACTCCTCCCCAAGGAGGCATTACTGTGAGGCTCTTAAGGACCTACACTGGCTGACCCTAAGGCATAAATTATCCTATGCCACTGCCTGCCTTACCCATAAATTCACCTCCCTTGGCCACCCGCCCCACCTGAGTGGCCTGCTCACCCCCAAAGTCCCCCTCCGAAACCTCTGGTCTACTACAAGTCAACTCCTCGACATCCTCCATATTCGGACCAACCAGGGAAAGCGCTCTTTTCAGTTCTCGGCCCCTCACTTATGGAACTTGCTCCCTGCAAACTTACTAGACAAGCCCTCCTCCCTCTTCTCGTTCAAATCAGGACTTAAAGTGTACCTTATCGAGCTGAGCCTCTGTGGCTGTAACCGCTAGATCTTGTCCTCAGCCTAACCCCTCTCAATGACAACTGACTAATATCTCTCTCTCCTTGGACTGCCTATAAGCAAACACCAGCATTACTGTTGACCTGTTGCAATGAAACTGTACTTACCAACATTGCCTAAATGTACCCTACTGACTGTGAATGTACTCTGAAACTGTGTTACTGTACTCTGAAACTGTGTTACTGTATCCTCACCTAATGTAAAGTGGTTGGTGTACTCAACCCCAGGTCGCCCCTGAAAAAGGGATCTCTAGTCTCAGTGGGCTTACCTGGTTAACAAAATCTAAATAAAATAAAATAAAATGCAGCAAAAAAATAAAAGTCAGATCTGATTTATTCAGGGGACTTGAACAAGGAAGGGGCGTAATCAGGTTGACTGGCTTAAGGCTATATTAATCCAACAGTTATGCATACACTTTAAGTCCCCACACAGTCACACACTATGGGTACCCAGGTAGGAAAATGGTGGGCTAGCCAGGAACATTGCAGCTGGTTGGGGCCCTGTGATGGAAGAAAGCAACATGCACAACACACACACACACACTACTTGTAATCCGAAGGCGGAGGGCTCTGTTCATGAAAGAAAAAGCAACAAGACAATCAGATGACAACACTTTAGATTTAGCTGTTGTTGCAGGGAGCTACCCCTGATGTTTACTCACGATACCCAATATTGGACACAGGCAGGATGAAATCGAGACTGCAGGTTGTTGAGCTGGAGTGCCCGGAGAAGCGGGGTCCAAACGAATCACTGAGGCGTCATTCCTGTTCAAGTGTTGAGTAGGGGCTGATCCCCAGGCAGGTCTCTCATCGATGGCTTTCTCTGTACAGCAGGTAGTCAGGTTGGGCCAGTGTGGCAAGGCCCAGGCCCAATGGAGATGATCTTGGATTCAGTCCATGGGGCTAGATGCGGCTTCCAGCAAGCAGAATACAGTTCAAACCACAGTGGGGAACCAAATCGCGACCCACTAGCAGCACACAGCACATTTACATGTAAGGAAATTTTAATGCAGCTTCCAGCAAGCAGAATACAATTCAACCCACAGTGGGGAACCAAATCATGACCCACTATAAGCACACAACACATTCACATGTAAGGAAATTCCACTGTACCAGGCAGTATAGTGCAGTGGTCTAAGGCTCTGAGCTGCAAATCTGGTGACATCCAGCAGACCAGACCTGGGTTTGAATCCCTTCCACTTGCATACTGTGTGACCCTAAGCAAGTCACTTAACTTCCTTATGCTCCCAGGTTGCTCCTGTATAAAAGCTTTCAGCTTAGTGTGCTATTCCTGGTTAAACAACTAAAAAAAAAAAAAAGGCTCTCCGGTCACAATTACAGAGTCTCTCCACAATCCGGGAGTTCAGAGGTGGCTGGAAGTCCAGACAGGCCGATCACATTCAGCAAATCTTTAGTCTTCTTCAGGTAGGAGACTGGTCACAATTCAGTGGCTTACTTCACTCTCCAAGTTCGTATATAACCCGAAAAAGGCACAAGTTCCCTCTCAGGGACAGCAGGCAGGCATGTAGGCCAAAACTCAGGCCTTTACACAGTTCTCCAGCGTGAATCCACTATGGATTGCTGCTCAAACTACACCTCGAGCTGTTACTTCTTCACTTCCCAACTTAGATCTAACTGAAACTGCAAGCAGTTTGGGACTTTCCCCAAAATTCAAAAGGTTCGGTTGGCTGATCTGTCTGTCAGTCACAACAAGGGCTCCCCCTCCAGGTTATTTTAGGCGCAAAAAGTCCAAAACTACAATTCCTACAACTTTTGACCCCACCAAGCTCCTGTAGGCAGGCTCCATTTTAGAGTCCCAAATTTACTGATTGGTCCATTTCAGCAGTCCAGGACCAAGATGATGGAAACAAACAGAACTGTCCATGCTGCAAAGAAGGCAGGTTAGAACAAACTGCAATATTATTACTACTATAACAAATGATCAGCAAACAAGCACATCTTCTAACAGAGCTTCCTTTTAGATTAATTATGACTGCAATCCAGGCAGCTCTTAAAGAGACAGTACACAGAGGCTATATAGGCACTCTCTGGCAATCACATTTAAACTGCAGAAACGCAGGACACCAGCCTGGCAGTGAGCATTTAGACAAGCTCAAGGAAGACGTTTCGGGAAACTCCATTTGTAGGAGGGTTACAACAGGATTACTGCATTCCAACTAGCCTCTCCAGTAACTCGACTATTTAACTTGTCCCACATCTCAGGGGTGGGGTCCAAAATTTGCAAGGTTGCTGAAGTGGTGTCGGTCTCCAAAAGAGATGACCCGAAGTGCATTGAAAATCATGGCCTTTATGCATCCCTGTCAGTGCTCAACAAGCTGCTGGAGAAACTAATGGCCTCTCAGGTTACAGAGTACCTTCAAAAATACAGCCTCTTATCCCCAGCTCAACATGGCTTCAAGCAGGCCCACAGTACATCAGCTGCTCTCATCCAGGTTACTAATGATGTCAAACCTTTCATCAACTTTACAAAGGCTTTTGACCTTGTGGACCACTCCCTAATCAAAACTAAATTATCTGTCCTTGGATTTTCACCCACTGTTACTACCTGGTTTCCGTGTTACCTCAGTGATCGACAGCAATTTGTTAATTCAACCAATACAGATCTAACTTCTACAGCAGTAACATTGGTGTTCCTCAAGGCTCCATGTTGGGGTCTGCTGCATTTTACCCTGTTTATCACCCAGGTCCATAGTTTCCTGCTCCACCCTGCTCTTTGCAGATGATATGGTGCTATATACCAGCTTGAACAACACTGTTGAAATTAACTTGCAGCTTAATGCTGACTTTGGGTGAGTTCAGTCTTGACTAACCCAAAACAGGCTTCTCCTGAATTCTAGCAAAACCCACTCCATGCTTTTTGATTTGGCACCTAAGCTGGCAGCTTGTTCCCCTGCCTTAAAGAGCTAGTGTACTGCTTGGAATTGATAGTAATATTCAGATGCAATCAGCTATCACTTCCAGTATCTGAAGTATTTTTTTATTTTCTGTTTGCCAATTAGAAGATGTTCCACCTTTCAGTACTGGGGTGATGTGTGGAGCAGCACTCTGTCTGGAGGGAAAAAAAAGTCAGTGCTGTTCCTCCCACTACATCGTCAGAAATGAGACCAAACACCTTGAGGCACCACAGTCCTTGCTACCTGAGCAGTGACTTTCACAAGCTACCAATCAAAATGCAGGAAATTGTGACATCACCAGTAACCAGGGAGAGATGGTCCCTGCTGCTTCATGTGAAAGTGAAACCTGGCAGAGAGAAATGGTTCTCACTGGTTACTAGTGATGTCATAGTCAGTGTGGTTTCAGTGTTGATGTAGTGGGAGGAACAGAACTGACTTTTTTTCCCCCTCCAGACAGAGTGCTGCTCCACACATCACCCCAGTGCTGCCAGGTGGGAAATTTTCTAATTAGCAAGCAGAAAAGAATAAATACTTGAGATATAAGAAGGGATAGCTGACTACATCTGAAAGTTATAATTAATTGCAGGCAGTACACTAGCTCTTTAACTATTTACTGCTCTGATGGCTCTCCCCTTACTGCTGTTAACTCCTTCCAATACAGTACCTGGGCTTAACCCTTGATTTCACCCTGGCACTCTCTCTGTCCTTGTAGCTTTTGACTCCCCCCTCTTTTCTCCCTCTATTTCCTTATGCCCTGTTTCTAACTCTACCCTTATTATACCCCCCTCTCTCTTAACTCATTCCTATCTCCGTCTACCTCTCCTCTCTCTTGACATAGCCTCCCGGCTGCTACCCTTCCCTCACATTCTCTGACCCTCCCCAATGTCTCTCCACCCTCTTCTTCCACTTAGTTTATACCACCTGAATTGTATTTTAAAATTTGCAACTGAGAATGCTTATATATATATATATATATATATATATATATATATATATATCTATTATATTAGAGCAAGCCATTTAATGCATTAGTTGGGTTGTTCCACAGAGACAAAGTGAGAATTCGCTGTTAGGGTTGAAAACCCTAACTCCGAATTCACCCCCCACCCCGGCACCACACACACACACACACACATATGCAAGTATGGGGGAGGACCAAGTCAATACAACCAATGACAGACATCCAGCAGCAGGTGACAGAAATAACAAGCAATTGTCTAAATGTACTACGAGACATCCCCACCCACCTGACCAGGTACTGCATGCTCAGTGGAGATCAACAGCAAAACTGAGGCCATGTACACCAAACGTACACATCCCTGATTGCAGCTGCACACAACGTACCACACTTAGTAGTTGCATGGCCTTACCTACCAATGCCCCACACCAGACCACACCACATGTGGTGGGTCACTTGAGCAACAGAGTTCAGCAAAACCAAGGAGTTGTACAGGTATAATATCTCTGATTATAACAAGGGTTTGAGAAATGCAGCTTTCTAATTGACTGTAAACATTGTAACAGCCTTATGTTTAGTTTTTATTAACATACATGTAGAGCCTAACCATATGATGAACATGGTTTAATGTTGTTTAAAAACAGTTTTATTATGATAGCAATAAGCCACTCCCAGGTATTATGTTAATGGTCAGTTTATCACTGTCTAGCGACATGTGGCACTCGGCTATGCCTCATTCAACATTAAACCCCTACAGGGTGATTAACAGACCATTTAACATAACTGTTGGTCATGCCTTATTGCTTAATTGTCTTTATGAGTAGATACTCTCCCTCTGCTAGGCACTGCAGCAGCTTTGCAACACAGTGTCCCACCCAGTTACACCATACACTGTCTAGTTACTGGAGAATGGCTGTGAATATGAACTCATGAAGATGAACAGTGTAACTTGATCATTACAGTCATCAAAACCTTAGTGTGATTATAACTGACAGAGTCAGTGATAGAGAATAATCCCTGCTGTCCTAGTACACTTACCCCATTGTGAGTTAAATCAATACTAAAAGACATTCTGTTTATATCTACACCATACCTACTTGATTCCTGTTGTACCACAATTAACATAGTTATCACTTTGATAGCATCAGTGACAGAAGTGTGGCAAACCCAAACACTAGGCATACAGCCTGAGTATGAAACAACTGTTAACAAAATTACACTGTGTCCATAAGTGGCATAGATCACTCATTGCAACAATAGCAAATGTATTACTATTTGAATAAGTTAGTCATCACAGATGCAATGAGCTTGTCTTTATCAGGTACAACATACTCAGTAAGTGCCTACAGGAAAATCTATCCTATACACATCTCCGATACAGGTACGTCATTGTTGGCTCAGTAGTGCTATGATATTTAGAAGTTGCTTGGCCTGATCCATGCAATTACACTGTTTCTTACAAAGAATACTTACTGCATCTTTAGTATTGAAACACACTGAAGGTCTATGTATGTACATCAGCAGTACACCTTCATCAGTAAGAATGCATCTGATACTGGCAGCACAATTTCACAGCGTGAACAGGCAATGCTTTTCCATACGCTTACATCAACCTCTCTATCTTGAGTAAACCGTTGCAGTAAATGTACTACTATGTAAATCACATACTAAATGTAACACTACTTTATCTTGAGCATGCTAGTGTCTTGTAGTTAATTTATGTACTTCTCTTAATTAATGTATACTCACTAGTGTTAAAACCTTTCTACAACTGTCATCATGCACCTTCAGCATTTATATTGACTAACGCACAGTACCAGTTGTGGTGTGGTGTGGGGCATCTGTAGGTAAGGCCATGCAACCACTAAGTGTGGTACGTTGTGTGCAGCTGCAATCAGGGATGTGTACATTTGGTGTACATGGCCTCAGTTTTGCTGTTGATCTCCACTGAGCATGCAGTACCTGGTCAGGTGGGTGGGGATGTCTCGTAGTACATTTAGACAATTGTTTGTTATTTCTGTCACCTGCTGCTGGATGTCTGTCATTGGTTGTGTTGACTTGGTCCTCCCCCATACTTGCATGTGTGTGTGTGTGTCTGTGTGTGTGGTGCTGGGGGGTGGTCGGAGTTAGGGTTTTCAACCCTAACAGCGAATTTCCTCACTTTGTCGCTATGGAACAACCCTAACTAATGCATTAAGCGGAGGTTTTTGCCTCTAATTTCCTTCTTTTGAGAATGATAACGAGAAATAGTGAATGTAAGCGGCGGGAGGGCCGCTCCCGCCCCACATGATGTCTTGTGGCATAGTAACAGGAAGAACAACGCAAACAGAAGCACTAACAGTGGCGCACATGGTAGCAAAGCGCAAATGACAACAGAAAGGGCAATGCACGTCGGCATAGACGGAACAGTCTGCCATGTGATATGTTGTCACATAGTAACATGGTGCCTGCAAGCGGAAATGTCAATGGGCATGGTGACGCAAAGTGAAACAGAAAGAGAAACAGTACTGTAGACACAAATGGCAAAAATAACAGAAACGCATGTTGCAAATGACATAAAGGATATACCATAGGGCCCCAGCTCTTGGCACGTAATGCAGCAGCGGGGCTGGGGCCCAAAAAGGGCCGCTCCCATCACATGATGTCTTGTGGCATAGTAACAGGAACAGCAGCGCAAACAGAAGCGCTAACAGTGGCGCACAAGGTACGCATAGCCGAATGAAGAACAGAAAGAATAATGAACATGGTGGCATAGGCGGGAGCGGTGTACCCACGTGATGTCTTGTCACATAGTAACACGGTGCCTGCAAATGGAAATGTCAATGGGCATGTGGCCATAAGTGAAACAGAAGAGAAACATCCCAGTGAACACAAATGGCAAAAATAACAGAAAGCAGCAACCATAAATGAAAGCATGAGGATGGCCATGCGTGGTGGTGTAGGCGTCAACAGTAAGTGAAATGGGCATGGAACCATAAGCGGAAAGGGCAATGGTAACAGTAATGTAGCGCACAGGCTGGTTTTCCCAAAAGCTGAATAGAAAGACAGTGAGTACAAAGAATGTATGTATAATAATGGGTATCGGAGCAGAAAATGAGGACTTGGAATACTAAATAGGTTATATCTCAGGAACCGATCTGACGAAACAAAATTTAAAAGTTGTGATTTATGACTGTCCTGGCTAGCTTTATACTTAGCCCTGGAAGAGGCTAAAGTTTTCGATGAAAGTCTGTATCTCGCACCGTTTCCGAGATACGGGCCCTGAAAGGCGCGGCGAACGCCATAATGTTATCCTATGGGAAAAAAAGAGAAGTTCGGAGCACCATAACTTTGCCTCCCTGTAATATTTTTTCACCAAACCACTGAAAGGCACATCTGTGGGCTGTTGGCTGTCTTCCTTCCAAATTTAAGGTAAAAGGACCAAACCGTTATTTTGCAGCAGGGTGCCAAAGGATTCCTGTAATGCATCGAGCACCATAATGTTATCCTATGGGAAAAACTGTCAACTTTGGAGTGCCGTAACTTTGCTGCCATGTAATATTTTTTCAATACAACACTGAAAGGCACATCTGTGAGATGTCGGCTGCGTTCCCTTCAAATTTCAGCCCAAACCTCCCAACCGTTCTTTTGCAGTGCAGTGCCAAAGAATTGCTGTCATTTTCCCACAGACTAGAAAATTACTGTCGCAATTTGTGAAAGCTTTCGCAAACATTTGGCGACACTTTCGTATAACGAAAGTACTTTGTGAAAATACTTTTCCAGAAATCTGAAAACATATTTCTGGGGTGTTTTACCCAAAATAAAGACATGGCTAGCATCCTCAGGGTCCGACTAGGTGAATACAAAAGAATTAGGTTGCTAGAGGGTCCCAAATTTAAATGCCAAGCATTTTCTAATCACCAACTGAAAACAAAATGGCCGATTATGAAAGTAACAGACCCATTTGCAAAAGTAAAAATGCATTACGAAAGTGTTGAACTTTTTGTTAACTTTTCCCATTGACTTATAATGGGAAATTGTTTTTTGAATAACTTTTGAACCGTTTAATATTTTTTCACCAAATCTTCAAAAGGCACATCGGGGAACCTGGCCACACATTCCCTGAAGATTTCGGGCCAGTCACACAAACCGTGCGACCTGTACGTGCGACCGTAGAATTCCAGAAAAAGCGTAAACGCGTGCGCAAATCATGCTTAATAACTCCGCAGCCATGTATCTGACTGGTACAAAACGTGGCAGATGCCAAGGCCTATGGTTCTTGATCGTGTATTCCAAATTTCAGCCAAATCTGTCAAATGGTTGCAAAGTTATTAAGGTGCAAAGTTTTGGGGTTTAACATAGAAATGGCTCCTCAACCCTAACTATGGTAGCACTACCGTGCTACCATAATAGTTGTTGTTATCCTCTGTCTGTCTGTGTCTACCAGTCCCACTCTTTGACGTGGAACCTTTGTAAATGAGCTGTCCTGTGCTCAAAGGTACTTGTAATCCGAGAATGAATAAATAAATAAAAAATAAATAAATATAACTAATGCCTGCAAGTCAGTTAATCTGAAATTGGGACTTGCGTATAGTGTCAGACATGCCCCGACTCCTGCTGCTAGGCTAGCAATTGTTCAGGGTATTTTGTCGCTTAGCCTCACTTACAGTGGTCTACCTTATTCTGAGGTGAGTAAGTACAACTTAAATAAGTGGAACACCAGTTATAACAACATCTGCTGCTTTGCTTTATGTGTGCCCAGGTGGACTCATCACTGTTCTCTTTACTCGAGCCTAGGATGGCCATCCCCGGTATGCCTTCTGTTCAGCAAAACTATTACAGCGAACGCATCAATGTTGACATCGACAGTTAGCTGTAACAGTCCGACTGGGAGCCCGGCACTCTTTCCCCCAGTCCTGCACCCCCTTCCCGAATCAACTCAGACTCGGAGTTGATAATCCATAAATTCGTGGGGGGGGGGTTCGGGGGCAAAGACCCCCGACAGAAAAGGAACTGGTTTCTCCTGCTGGATTTATGTCGACTGCAACTTGCGGTCGACATAAATCCATCATTGTGATGTTGATTGAACAAAAATTTATCGAATCGGCATCGTAGATACGCTATCCCCAACCTCACGTCAGCTATATACCTTAGGCTGTACCACAAGCAAGATTATCAGATCAGTTAAACCTGCTGCCCTGGCTGATATGTTCACTAAACCTGATCAGGCTTACCCCTGAGATCTAGTGACCTATTACTACAAATACGGGGGAAGCAGACTTTTTCTGTTTTTGCCTCTAAGCTCTGGAATGCACTTACGCCTAACCTTAGGAGCTCTCAGACACATCTAATTTTTAAGGATGAGCTTTGTAAGTTCCTACGGTCCTCTGAAGTGCACCAGAAGTCAGGAAATCCTAAATGCAATCCAGGATGGCTTCATGACTCAGTGTGTGACCAATGCCACCAGGGAGGGGGCAATCCAGGACCTAGTGCTCACCAATGGTGCGCACGTACAGCCAGCCCGGTGGCGCTGAGGGTTGAGGCGCTAGATGCCACACCTTGCACCACGCCGGCGACCTGGGTTTGGGAATGGACTCGGGCCACCGGGGGTCAGCAGGGGGAAGGAGGATTGAGCGTCCCCACGGATGCTCTCCTCCTTCGGGGAGGGATACCAGGGGTGTTTAATACACCCGACATCCGGGAGAGCCGGTGGAAGCACCGACTCTCGGGGCAACGGCAGCTTCCATTGGGGGAGCCAGGGAAGGGAGGACGCCATCAGGCACTTGGCAGGCATGCGTAGGCACGTTCTGCCTGAGCCTGGCATCCTCAGTGGGAGGGAGAGGGAGAGACAAGAAAAATTGGAAAAAAAACCTCGGCATTCCTGGGTGACCGCCGCTCCGGCCTTCCAGTCTGCATCACAGGCAGACCCCGCTGTGCAGGTGCTCCGTGGAAGAAGAGGCAGGTAAGAGCCACCAAGAGGCACTCTAGGGGCAGACTCTGTGAGGGATGGGAGACATTGAGCAACCTGATTGAGAGGAATGGCGAGGGTGAACAGGAGGGAAAAAAAAGTAATTAAAAAAAAAAACGGTGAGCATGTATAGGAGATCAAAGTTTGGGAACCCCTGGGTGGAAGCAACCACAATACTGTATGTTTCAGTTTGGACATGGGCAAGGATGACATCCCCAGTAAGACCAGAGCACTGGATTTTAGGAGGGAAATTTTAAAAAGATGAGAGAAGTGCTAAGGGGAAACCTGGAGAGCATGGAGGACGACATTGGGTTGGACTGCTTATCGGCCACCATTAGGGAGGCCATTCAGAAGGCCACAAGCAGTTGTATCAAAATGATGGGGAAGAAATTGAAAGCCAGACCACCAATGGTTTAATGGGGAGGTGGCCAGAGCGGTAAGGGGAAAGTGGGCAGCCTATAGAAGATTCAAAAGAACAGCAAAGGAAGAGGATGAGAAAGAATACCAGAGGCTAGCTAAGGTGGTAAGAAGGGAGGTGCAGCAGGCAAAGGCACAGAAAGAGCTCTAAATTGCTGAAGAAATAAATAATGGGGAAAACCCTTTTTTTTGCTACATAAGCGAAATAAGGGATAAGAAGGATGACATTATTAGGCTGAAGAATGTGGATGATTGGGTTGATGAAGACAGGAGTAAAGCAGAGGTATTAAACAAATACTTCTGCTCCCTCTTTACAAAGAAGTATGGACTGGTGCCACAGGCAGGGAGAAGGAGGGAGGGAGGGATCAGGGGGGAACCGTAGATGTAATCAGGATTGAAAGAGTGAGGGTGGTCTGATGGCCCTGCAGGTGGACAAATCCCCAGGGCAAGATGAAATACACTACAGGGTGCTGAAAGAGTTAGTGGATGATCTGGTGGGACCACTGGCTGTTCTCTTCAATAGATCTCTGGAGTCAAGAGTGGTGCCGCTAGAGTGGAGAATGGCATATGTGGTGCCACTCTACAAGAGCGGACCCAAGGATAACCCAGGTAACTATACGCCAGTCAGCCCGACCTTAATAGTAAGCAAACTCTTGGAGACCATACTAAAGGAAAGGCTGGTGAAGCACATAGAGGAGAATGGTCTACAGGATGAAAGACAGCATGGGTTTGTAGCAGGCAGATTGTGTCAAACGAACCTGATCGAGTTCTTTGATTGGGTTACCAGAGCAGCGGACAAAGGCCGGGCGGTGGGCATCATATACCTGGACTTTAGCAACGCCTCTGATTCTGTACCACACAAAAGGTTGATAATGAAACTGAGGGATCTAGGGATGGGTAGAATATGATAAGATGGGTTGAAAACTGGTTGAGTGGTAGAACCCAGAAAGTTGTGGATGGAGGTGAGTTCTCCAGCACCAAGGAGATCACCAGCAGGGTCCTGCAGGGATCGGTGTTGGGGCCTGTGTTGTTCAAAATCTTCATAAGTGGCATAGGGGAAGGCATTTAAGGCAAAATGTGCCTGTTTTCGGACAACACCAAACTCTGTGGGAGAGTGGACACCAAGGAGGGGACACAGGACCTGAGGGAGGACATCGCCAGACTAGAGAGATGGTCAGGAATCTGGCAACTTAGTTTCAATGCCAAAAAGTGCAAAGTGATGTACATACGGGCCAAGAACCCAAGGACAGAGTATTACATAGGAGGGGCTAAGGTAACTGCTTCCGAAAAGGAAAAGGATCTAAGGGTAGCAACTATGAGTTATCTGAAACACACCTCTCAGTGTAAAAAGGTGGAGATGAAGGCTAACAGCATGCTGGGGTGTACTGCAAGGGGATTCAGTAGTAGGTGGAGCAAGGTTATTTTACCACTGTACAGGTCATTGGTGAGACCACATTTAGAATATGGAGTGAGGTACTGGCACCCTTACCTTAAGAAGGACATCAGCATGCTGGAGGGGGTCCAGAGGAGAGCAACCAAGATGATTGAGGGGTTACAGGATAGGTTCTATGAGGAGAGGCTGGGAGCTCTGGGGATGTACTCCCTGGAAGAGAGGAGGCAGAGGGGTGATGACAGAGACCAGAGTGAAAAGGGAAGGTCTCTTTAAAATGAGTGACAACAGCACCACTGGGGGCATAGCGTAAAATTGATAGGGGTGGGAGATTCAGAAGGGATGTAAGGAAACATTTCTATACGGAGAGGGTGGTGTCCACCTGGAATGAGCTGCCAGAGGAGGTGGTATCAGTACGAACAGTGATAGCATTCAAGAGAACTTGGGACAAGCACAAAGGGAACCCTTGGGACCAAGGAAGAGGAGAAGGGAGGAGAGGTAGAGACAGTGGGTGGGGGGGCAAGGTCATTGGTGTAAATGTAAGGCCAGATCCTGCATCACTTACCGAGCAGACGTGATAGACCAGGTGGTCTTCTTCTGCTGGCTCTTTTCGTATGTTTGTATGATAAATGCTCATGTACCTAATGCACTGTATTGCTACTAGAATGTGCCTTTTGCTTGCCCTTTCAGATGGTCTCAGGATGTACTCTGCTCACAAGTTTCTGTACTACATGACTGTTTGACTTCTGCTAATGTATGTTACATTATTATCTGTGTACGCTTGTACCACTGTGCTACTGTTATTTGATGTTGTACATCTCCCAGATCGTGCCTGAAAATAGGCATTGTATTGTCTACTGCATCTACCTGGTAAACAAAAAATAAAATAAATGAAAACTAGAACAAAAACAAGCACACCACAGAAAAATACCGACTGGGCAACTACATGCCCAACCAACCAGTGCTGCCACCTTGGGCTTCTGATTACATCGGACCTCTCAAGCTTCGCTCTCAAGGTCTTCTGTAATCAGAACCCTTCTGTGGCAGTACAGGCTGTTTGTATGTGGCTGCCCAACCACTATTCTTTATACAGTATCTATCTATCCATCCATCTATTCATCTACCGGTCTATCTATCTATCTATCTATCTATCTATCTACCTACCTACCTATCTATCTAGCTATTTATCCATTCATCCTGTATAGTTAACTCCTGTTCTGCATAGAAATCCAACTCAGCTGAAATGCCATACAGTTCAAAGGCCACAGAATGGCACTGTACCCTTCTGTGGTACATCAACATTGCAGCTGATCGAGAATCCTCATGCCACCTGCTTTTGTGTCATGCGCATAACAATTAGTTCACCTTCTGAACTGAAAAGCTGGCTGCAACAGAGCCAAGACCGAACAGACTGTCACCGAGCAGCAGAACTTGTAAATGCATCAGGCAACACATGATAAGTGAGTTAATACTTTTTTTTTCCTTTAAATATTACATTTCATCACTAGTGTTTTGGGTTTACTTTCATGGCTTCCGTTATGACTGACTGCTCCTTACCAATGGTGCTTTAATTGATGTTATGATTACCAACCACCGCCAAGACCAGTTTTACTTTAAACAAAATAAAAATATTAAAGCCCTCAAAAAATATATACTATAAAAAGTAGTGGCTGGGGAACCACCGGCACAACAAGCTTGTGTTGCAACCTCAGGGTTCTGATTATATCAGACCTCTCGAGCTTTGCTCTCGAAGTCAGTGATGTAATCAGAGCGCCTCTGTGGCAACACAGGTTTGTTGTGCATGGTTGCCCAACTACTATTCTCTCTCTATGTAGCTAGACTCAGTCCTGGCAAGTAAGATCACTTTCATTCTGTATGTTAATACCCCAGCTGAGAACACTCTTACAGCTGTAACTGTGCATCTCACATACATTCTTAGGGTATGAGAACCGCGAACCTCCTATCACATAGTAAAGGAAATTTTCAGCTTACAGCAGGACTTTCATATGGAAGGATGTGTGTTTGAGTTAGACTTGGAATGGACTTGTGGGCTAGTGGCTAGCTACCGTCTACTTGCAGGGGCACTACTCGATGGCATATGGCGTTGGGCTACTTGAGAAAAATGGGTAAGAGTCAAGACTACTGAAGTGGATAGTACACTGACACAAAGACTAGCAATTCTAGCCCAACAGACCTGCCCTGACCCCACCAGAAGCAGTGAACACCTGACCTCCAGTAACCTCATCAAATCCAATTGACCCCCAAACAAATAAGTAAGGGGTATTGAATGCTATAAGGGCGGGCAAGGGGAAGTCTTTCAAGTCGTGGCTGTTGGCTGGGGACATTAAACTACCATTTTGTCCTGGCTCCAGGTGCAGTGGTAGTGTTACCACTTGCGGTGCTGACCCGGGTGTGAGAATGAGAGAATGAACATGGGGCATCGGAGAGTCAGCTGAGGGGGGGGGGAGGAAGATCGGGCATTCGAAGTATGGCTCTCCTTCTCTGGGGGGGGGGGGGGTGACTGAGGAAGTCAGCAAGCACCTGAGCCCTGGCTGAAGCTGGTAGAAAGGCAGCTCGGGATCACCAGTGAGTAAAAGGGCATGGCAGATGTAAACGCAGGTCACATAGCTGCATCATGAGGTCACTGCATGCCCTGCCCTCTTGGGGTGGAAGAAGTGGAAAATACTGTCTGGCAGGATGATGCCAGACACCCACAGGTCCTGCACCTGACCAGCCAGGCCCCCACCAGCAGAATCAGACCCTGTTCACCAGCAGGAACTGGAAAACTTCACCAATCCCACTGGTGAGGTAAGTCCCAGGGAACATCTGGATGAGGAGCCAGGATATCCAAGGAATAAGAGTCGACTGGACTGGAGGAGAAATAGAGTAACAAAAAAAAAAAAAAAAAAGCTGTTTTTTTTTTTTCCCCAGGTGGGAGTATTTGTAACTGGTAGCTGGATGCAGAATCAGATACTGATTCCAACTCCAACCCTTTTTTTGGAATTAAGATATTTGGCCTTCAATTCCAAAAATCCTAGTACATACGAATCTGCCAGCAGAAACAGACCACCCGGACTATCAATGTCTGCCTGAGTGTGCGGCTAGCCCCCTAGATTGCACCTGCGCCAACCCCCTCCCCGTCTGTCATTCCCATGACGGCCTCAGCCCCTCCACCCAGACCCTCCCTCGTGCTCTGTCCCACGCCCTCTTAAAACTTCCTACTGTCTTACATGATACCACCCCCTCTGGTACAGCATTCCATTTAGACACCACCCTCTCCGTGAAGTAGTGCCTCATCTCCCTCCTAAATCTTCCGCCCTCCAATCTTAGTCCATGTCACCTTGTGTCCCTACCCTTCCTCAGTTTAAACACCCCTTCAGTGTTAGCTGTGTGTAGCCCCTCAAATACTTGAACGTTTTGATCATATCCCTCCTATCCCTTCTCTCCTCCAGCGTGTACATATTCAGCTCATTCAGCCTGTCCTCGTAGGCCTTGCCCTCCATCCCTGTAACATTTTTGTTGCCCTCCGTTGCACACCTTCCAGTAAATTACTGTAATATCCCTCTTCAGATACGGTTGCCAGTACTGCACACAGTACTCCAAGTGCGACTTGACTAAAGATATGTAGAGGGGCAGGATCACCTCCCTATGCCTGGATGAGAAACCCCTTGCGATACAGCCCAGCATCCTGTTCACCTTAGCTGCTGCTTTCCTGCATTGGGCAGAGTTGTTCATGCTCCCTGTTACCAACACTCCTAGGTCCTTCTCTTCCTCAGTGATCCCCAGCCTCACCCCTCCCAACTAACAGTCCCGCCTTGGGTTCTTTGCCCCGAAGTGCATAACCTTGCACCTTTTTGCATTGAATCCCAGCTGCCACTTCTCCAACCATACTTCCAGTTTGTTTAGGTCCCCTTGTAGTTGCTTCCATCCATCCTCTTCGTCCACCACTGCCCCCATTTTGGTATAATCTACGAATAGACTAACCCTGCTCCCAACTCCGTGTGCAATATCTGAGATAAAGAGCCCAAATAGCACCAGGCCCAGCACCGAGCCCTGCGGCACACCACTTGTCACCAGTCTAGGTCTTGAGAGCTCCCCCCCACTACCAACCATTGCAGCCTCCCCTGCAGCCAGTCCCTTATCCAGTTTGTCAGCTTTGTCCCCACCCCCACAGCAGTCAGCTTCCCCCCAGCCTCCCATGAGGCACTGAATCGAGGGCCTTGCTGAAGTCCAAGTACAGGACATCTACAGCATGACCCACATCCAGCTCTCTTGTTACCCAGTCGTAATATTCTATTAGATTGGTCTGATAAGACCTCCCTCAGACGAATCCATGCGCCACCCATCCTGGAGGTCATTGCCCTCGAGGAATGACACCAGCCTCTCCTTCAGTATCATCTCCACAAGTTTACCCACTATGGAAGTGAGACTGACAGGCCGATAATTTTCTGGCTCGTTCCTAGGGCCACTCTTGTGTATGGGCACCACACGGGCCACCCTCCAGTCCTAATGCACCCATACTGTGTCCAGGGAGGTGCTGAACAGGTCCGCCAGCAGCTCGGCCAACACCTCCGCCATCTCCCTTAGCACCCTGGGGTGGATGCCATCAGGACCTTAACACTGAAAAAGCTTGGAGTCTGGGGGATCCAATGCCATAACTCAGATTCTGAGCAACTTTACTTCAAGCAGCACAGCATAACGTAGTCATTTCAGTTTTGAAGGGGATGCTCCATCATGTCCCCCCCTTCATAACCAGGCATGAGTAACTGTGGTGTGCAAACTAGGGTTACCGATTGTGACGCCAGAAACCTGGGATCAGGAACCAGCCTGAGTTGTCGGGGTGGACGGGGGGAGGATCGAGCATCCCAGAGAACACTCTTTTCCTCCATCTGGGTGACAGATCGATCCATGTGGCTTGAATCCCACCTGAGGATGCCCAGTCTAGCGAAGAAGGGAAATGACATACAGACAGTTATTATCGATAGATTTTATTTTATTTATTTATTTATTTTATTTATTAAGTCTAGAATTACAAATACCTTTGAGCCTTGGTTCTTTTACAAAGGTTCCACGTCAGAGAAATACAAATTATGGGGAACATCAAGACAGACATTACAACAATGTGGACATTGCAAACAGAGTACAGATTAATACAATTCAAGGGTGGCATTGTAACAAGGCAGCCAGCGGCATTTGTCAGAGAAAATAGACAACAGATAAGAAGTGCCAGAGTCATAGGAGAGGGAAGAGGGAGGAGGGAAGGAATGTAGGAAGGGTGGGGAGAGGTGAAAAGTGCAGCACTGGGTATACCAAGATGTGAGGTAGAATCCAGTGAGGAGGGAGGGGGACCACTAGGACAGGAAGGGAGTGGAGAAACAAGGTTAAGTTGGGCAGTCACAGGAGCTGTTGGTAGTGAGATAGTCCCGGAGCCTAGTTTTAAACATACCAATTGTTGGGGCAGAGGAGATGGTGGGGCTGAGGCCATTGAACCAGAGTGGCACTCGATAAGCAAAAGAGAGTTGTCCCTGTGAAGTGTGACAGTGGGGGACTTTCAGTAGCTGTAGCGTGGATCTCCTAAGGCACCATTTGTTAATTCGGTGTTGTAACAGAGTTGAGACCCCAAAAGGTGCAAGACCAAGGTAGATTTTTTTCGCCATGCAGCAGGTGAGAAACTTTATGCAGTTTGATAGTTGGAGCCAGCCGGTCTGAGTGTACAGGTCGCATGTGTGGGTGAAACGGTAAGCACCAGTGATGAGCCGACATGCCTTATTTAAGGCAGTTGAGAGGCGTCTAAGGGTTGTGGTTGTGGCGAGCCATAAATGATGAGACCATAGTCTATTACAGAGATCACAGAGCTCAGGACTGCAACCTTCAAAGCTTCTGGCGTGAGGTGTGGTCTGTGTTTGTAGGAGACCAAGCCGTATATTAGCAGCTCTAGCTACATTATCTATATGAAGTCCATAGGAGAGATTAGGGTCAAGCTGTATCCCTAAGTATTTGAAGGACCCCACCTGATCTGAGTGTTCCCTGGGTGGTGGAGATAGCCAAGTGGTGTAGCTTGTGTGGGTTATGAGAGCTGCAGAAGAGCATAGATTTGGTTTTCTTGTCATTGAGGACCAGTTTATGATTAAGAAACCATGTCTCTAAGAACTGAAACCAAGTTGAAGAGTTGCAGGATCTTTGTGAGTGGAGAATACAACAGCATCATCGGCATATAGTATGATCTGCTCAGAGCAGTGGTAAGGAGGAGTTTGAAGAAAGGCTAAAGGAGGGGCCAATATGGATCCCTGTGGGACACCCGAGCGAACAGGCAGGGTGTCAGAAAGAGCATTCGCAATTTTTACTCTCTGCGACCAGTTTTCTAAGTAGTTTTTAAACCACAGAGAAGAGTCAGGTGATAACCCGGCATTCAGTAGTTGGTGAATTGGTAGTCCATGGTGTACTGTATCGAAGACCTTGGAGAGGTCGATGAAAACGGCCCCTGTGAGAAGGCTGTTGCCAAGGGATTTGTGCAAAGCTCCAGTGAACTCAAGAAGGGTTGTGGTGGTGCTGTGACCTTTCCGGAAGCCATGTTGTTATGGACAAGGTATATTGTATTTATCCAAGTGGTTGGTAAGTTGATCAGACACTATGCGCTCGAGTGCCTTAGAGAGTGGGGGCAGTATGGAGACAGGGTGATAATTTGAGTGATTCGTCTTATCCCCACTTTTATGGACGGGTGTCACGGTGGCTGTTTTCCATAGGTCCGGGAATTTTCCACAGCTGAGAGAGAGGTTTAGGATTTTTGTTAATGGATGAATTACCTCATTGAGAGTGAGCAACAGAAGCTTAAGGTCCAGGGTGTCGCTACTAGATCTAGGTTTAGAGATAGCTGCAGTAATATAGCGGCAAGCTTCATTATACCTCCCCCTGAAGTAGAAGAGGGGATGGTTAGACTGAGGGGCTGAGGTATTTGGGGAGTAGGCCTGTTTCGAAAAAGTCATGGGGTAGAACAGCACTAAGGTCTGAAAAAGCCGTGTTAAAGATGTTTCGATCACCTTGGGTGAGGTTGAGGATCCATCAACCATTAACATGGCGGAGAGGTTTTGGCTGCTTCCTGTGACATCCTTGATATTGTCCCAGAAAGCACGACCATTTCCCATGTATTGGTGAGGCGTCTTTGTAATAGGTGGATTTCATTAGCCGTATGGCTTTTGTGCAGGCATTTCGTGCTTGTTTGTAATTTGGAAGTCCAGTTGTTTGCCAGTGGCCTCTGGCAACTGCCCAGAGGTGATCCCTTAGTTTCAGCTGTGAGAGAAGAGTCAGAGGACCCATGGGTTAGAGAGAGATTTTGTTTTGCCTTTTGCAGGGGCAAAGAAGTCATGAGCTTTGTTGAAAATTGAGATGAAGTGATCAGAGCCAAGTTAACATCTGTTGCTTCATAGATGGGTAGCCAGTCTTGTAGAAGCAGGTATTGTTTGAGATGTGGAAGTTTTCCACGAGGAAGGACTCTGCTAGTGATAATTTTGGGAGGGGGCTTAAGGAATTTGTTAGACCATGCACACATGACTGGGGAGTGGTCACTGAGAGAGTCTGGGAGAACAGCCGTACAAGAAATCCTTGGGGGGTGAGTGGTGAGGACCCAATCCAAGAGGGTACTGGTGTCAGTCTTGTAGTTAATCCTAGTAGGGGAGTTTACCATTTGCGTGAGGTTAGCAGCTGAAATGGAGTCTTTATAGGCACTGGCACTCGATGCTAACCAGTTTATGTTGAAATCCCTTAGTAGAATAAGTTCAGCTTCAGGAGGATGAGAGTTGATAAAGTCTAGGACATCATTGAAGCCATGTTTAGGATTCCTGGGCGGGATGTATACGGAGACAATAGTCAGGGCTTTATGGTTGGGACCTAGGACAATTTTTATTGGCAGAATCTGGGCCGAGGCAGAAAGTGATGGAGTTGCTACAGGGTGCCAAGACAGGGAGTCTTTGATATAGATTGCGCAACCACCACCTTTTTTGGATATCCGGTCCAGCCTGTGGACATTGTAGCCCTGTATTGTTACTGCTGAGTCAGGAACTTTAGGTGTCAGCCAAGTTTCCACCACTGCTAGGATGTCAGGGTTGTGTTGGCATATGAAGGCTTGGAGTGCATCCAGCTTTGGTAGTAGACTGCAGATATTAATGGTTGCAAGGATAAGGGCACCTGGAGTTTGTGTGTGGCCTGAGCTTCTAGGGCCAGGATTGGGATGGACGCTGCCTGAGATGAGAAGGAGGAGGAGTAGGAGTTTTAAGGAGCAGAGTCGCAGCTCTTTGAAAGATAATTTTGATCGTTGTTTCCGGATACTGTAGATAGATAGATAGATAAATAGATATATACTGCTGAAAGATAGATACTTTGTTTATATAGCACCACTTCCCAGAGGCTTGAAGTGCTTAACAAAAATGTTTAAAAACAATACACACACACAATATCATAACACAGGCTTTAAAACACAACAACAAAGCATGCAGTAGAGTATAATAACAATTCTATCTATCCTTTATTTAAAATACCACAATAAAATTAACAGTCAGTCAGTTCTACTCTTAGGTGACAAAAGTCTGGTTAAATAAAAATATTATTAACCCTTTTTGAAGGTTTCCACTGAGGGTGCCTACCATAGATGTCTAGGTAGTGAGTTCCACAGGGCTGGTGTGGCCACTGAAAATGCATGATCCCCTGAATGCCTCAACCTAACCCTGAGAACCGCAAGGAGGCAACCCTTGGAGGACCGGAGAGCCTGGGATGGGCAGTGAGGGACAAGAAGGTCTTGCAGGTAGGCTGGTCCCCCTTCATGCAGGGCTTTATAGGTCATTAATACGACCCTGAAGGCAATCCTCCACGTAACTGGCAGCCAGTGCAGTTCACGGAGGACAGGCATAATATGCTCTGATCTTACAGCACCAGTCAACAATCTAGCCACCGCATTCTGCACCAGCTGCAGTCAGTGGAGACTGCCTCCAGATAGCCCCAGGTAGAGGGTGTTGCAGTAATCTAGTCTGGACAAGATGAAGGCATGCACCAGGGTGGTCAGGTCCTCAGTTGGTACAAGGGCCTGGATAGGATCAATGTTCCTCAAATGATAAAAAACACTTTTGATGACGGACGACATCTGTGCATGAAGTGTCAAACCGTCGTCGAGGATCACGCCCAGATCCTCAATCCAAATGGAGGGAGTCAGGGGAATGCCCCCCAGAATTAAACCAGGAGGCTCTCCAAGTCCCCAGCCCCTGTCCCTTTGACAGCCAGGATCCACCAACAGTACCTCCGTCCTGTCTGGGTTGAGTCGGAGCCAACTGCAAGTCATCCAGTTTAGGATCTCCTCCAGACAGGTGCTAAACACAGAAGCCGCCATCTGGTTTCCAGGTGCACAGGGCAGGTATTTATTTATTTTATTTAAAAGTTATTACCCGGGAAAGGCACCATGAGCAGAAGCTCGTTTCCAGGTGTGACCTGGGGAAGGGGGTACAAAGGTACACAACAAACAACAGAGGAATATCCAAATGCAGTGAATATACAAAACAAATGCTGAATGCATGGAGAATTTACAATAAATACATATAATATATACATGAATATATACAGTGATATATACAGTGAGTTGCAGTAAGAAGAGTAGAAACATCAAACTAAGCTGGGTGGGCTCTAGGAGGAAGGACAGGTACAGTCAGTAGTAGGGGTTGGCCTGAGTAGGCACCTAAAGGTAGGAAAGGAGGGGAAGAGATGAATTTGGGGGGGAATGCTATTCCAGAGGGAAGGAAGTCTATAGGAGAAGGATGAGTTTATCAGCTGAGGTGCATATAGCTGGGGATCATCAACGTAGCAATAGAAACCCAGCTCATACTGCTTGATAATGTCTCCCAACGGCAGCATGTACACCGTGAACAACAAGGGTGACAGGACTGACCCCTGCAGAACTCCACAGCGCGCAAAGGCATCGGGTTAGATGAGGCTAACCCCATCATCGCCCTTTGCACTCTGCCTGTGAGGTAGGTTCTAAACCAGTTGATGACATTTCTGGTTAATCCACACCAGTATCATAGGTGGTCCAGCAGCATCTCATGGTCCACGGTGTCAGACGCTGCTGAGAGATCAAAGAGAACCAAGATGGTATATTCAGTCCTGTCTCTCACCATTAGGAGGTCATTAAGCACCTTAACCAGGGCAGTCTCCATGCTATACCCAGCCCTGAATCCAGATTGGAAGCACTCATAAGTGGTGCAGGATGCAAGATGCGTCTCAAGCTGGATGGCCACCACTTTCTCTAAAACCTTCCCTAAAAATGGGAGGTTTGAGACTGGTCTGTAATTGCTGAGATACTCTGGGTCCATTGAGGGTTTCTTCAGCAGGGGTCTAACCACGGCCTCTTTCAGTGCAATAGGAAAGATCCCACTCTCCAAAGAACTCTGGACAATCTCAGCCACTACAGATCCTATCAGGTCCACAATTCCAGCCAAAAGTCAGGATGGACTTGGGTCAAGATTGCAATATGTTAGCCGCAGCCTCAAGATCTCTCAGCCACCTCCTCCACTCCAACTGGATCAAACTCAACCCATACAAGAGGGGTGCCCCGGCATGACTCAGGCTGAACCCCACAAGTCCTTTGAGTGACACTGAATGAGATCACCATCCTGACAGAGGACACTTTGTTGGCAAAGAACAGAGCAAACTCCTCGGACCTTGTGCTTGAACCTGCTCCTCCCATCCGGACACAGGCTGGATGTAATAGTCTGTCTACCATACGGAAGAGCTGAGCTGGTCTGTTCCTTGCAGCAGCAATCTCTTTTGACAAAAAAAAATCTGCCTTCTTTCGGGAGATTGCCCCCTGATAGTCACCATAATGTAACTTCAGGTCCAATTTGTCCTCCATCAGCCCAGATCTCCTTCAACGCCGCTCCAACCTCTGACCCTGTATCTTTAACTCCCTGAGCTCCCCATCAAACCAAGGGGGGCCTCCGGTGAGTAGATAAGGGTCAGACACAAATGGATATGATCGAGTGGCATGCCATACCGATGGCCCTATTATAGGCAGACACTATCTCCTCCGGCCCGGTCGCACACACAAATCCCACACTCGATAGGTCCAGCACCACCTGTAGTCTTGCTGGGGGCAATCCCTGTAATGGGTGGTACCAGACCATCTCCACAGAGGATGGACCCTTGCGGGGCCCCCAAACGTGAACCTCACAGTGCTATGATCTGACCAAATGACTAGATCAATTCTGAGGTCATCGACCCCAAGACCCAGTGTGAACACCAAGTCTGATATGTGGCTGCGCGAGTGGGTCGCTTAAGTAACAACCTGCGACAGGCCCAGAGCTTTCATACTCTGCAGGAGATGGCAGAAGCCTTGCGGCACACATGCCTGTTGCATGTTCAGCTGCATATTTATGGCTTAGCATCTTGGAGAGGTACAAATTATGACGTAAAATGCCGTCCCATCCCATGTCTGCCCACTGTCCAGCACAAAACAAAACCACAGCCACCAAACTGGTAGACACTTGTGGGGTGGTGCTACCTTCCCTCTGCCTTCCCTACTGTGGGGAGAGTTACACTACAGGGTTGGTAAGCAGGCTCTCTCTGGTCCGGATTAAGTGACAGGGTAAGATGGTAGCTAGGTGGAAGGACACCAGGCTGAGGGATGGAAACATACTCATTCCACAAAAAAAAAGTATGCTGTGCAAACATGCAGTACTTTTGAGGACTATGAGAATTCTTCTGCAGAGGCCTCACAGCAGATCTCTTTCCAGGTAACTGCCACAATGGACAAGCAGCCTTTCCACCTTGGAGCCTAACTCCATCAGATCTCTGAAGCTAAGCAGGGTCAGGCTTGGTCAGTAGTTGGAGGGGAGACCTCCAGTGAACGCCAGGAGCTGCAGGACTTAGTGATGGTAGCTCTGTAGGGGGCACTCTCCCATGGGTATAACAAATAACCGTATCAATGCACCAACACGGTGTTTGGAGCACAAGTACCATCATGAGGTGCCAACCTTCTTATGAGATGTAAAACTGAGGTCTGTCTGCCATTCAGATGGATGTTACAGATCTAATAGCACTTCTTGAAAGGAGTAGGATCATTTCCTTGGCATTCTAACCAAATATCTCCTATATTGTACCAACAGATTCGACTGGTTCAAGATTTTCCTTTTGTTAGACTGTGGCAATGTGGTTTTCTCCAGCGTGCCCACTACAACCCTTTCCAAACTTATCCCCTTGTTCAACAGCCTTTTATAGCTTCACGTTGACCTATCCACCTCATACCCATCAATGCACTATGCATAGTGAGCTAAGCTGGACCCCTTCCTTAGTGAGGCACTCTTCACACTGCCCTGCTTTGGGCCAAATACTGGTTGGACAAACTACCAGGATACCTCAGAGACATCTTCCATCCCCTCCACCAATGCCTCTTATGCATTAAGATCTGAGCAGAGAAACAGATTCCACAACCCACACTGCAGACACAATGCAGGACGAGGGTCAATCAGATACAGACTTGGAAATATTTGGAACAGCCCTCCCCCCTACATTAACCTCGTCCCCCAACTTCCAATCTGCTAAGACACTGATCAAGTAGTACTGTAAGGTTAATATCCTGACTTGCCATAACTGCCCCTAAAATGGCTACCAATATTTACCCCCATGGGTCTCCAATGTATTGTAGAAAGTCCAAGCCTTCCATGCTAACATCTAAGATACAGGTAGCTACTCAGTCGCAGGTATTCTGCCTTTACGCTCTGATGCTCCTCATGGCCACCATCATTAGATCCCTCTGCATTACCTACCACAATCACATTTACTGTGAATATTGGCTGTGCATTCATAGAATTTTTGCCCATGTAAATACACGTCTCTGTCTATATACTTAACACCACATATTGTTTACTTAGTGACCTTTGTCTCTGACCTCATGCAATTTCAATATATGCTGTAAATCTGCAAATGTTGCTATGTGTTTTATTTCGTCACTGCAAACGTTTGCATAAAATGTATTACTGTGTTTCAATATCCTGCTGTTCCCATTAACCCCCACTGCTGCAATTCGGACTCTATTTGCTAACCTAGTAAAATATTCTTCTTTACCTGGTAACATATATTTAAAATAAATACACTAAAATAAACATCAGTTAGTTTGCATCTGTAGCCATGCCCCTTCCCTGGCAGGAGGCTGGAAATAGAGTAATTTTTCCTTTCTCTGGGAGTTAGCATCATCCTTACCCATGCTGACTATCAGCTCCATATCTGCAATCACTTTTGGATGTATTCAGTTTCAAGCATTATTTATTTCAATACACAGATGCAGGATATTTCTCAGTTTCAATACTCACAGGTAGATGGGCTTTCAGCCCACATCAGGCAGTGGGTTCCACAATGCAGAAGAGAGGGTCAACAGGAAATGTTTCTGAACTCACCAGTACAGAGGATACAGAGAGCGTGGCTACTGATGAGAGTCTCAGAACTGACCAGTACAGAGGATATACAGAGTGTGGCTACAGCCAAATGAGTCAAAACAGACCAGTAAAGATGTTGTGTAGAATGGTCACATCTAAGTATCTCAAAACTGACAAGTACAGAGGATGTAGAGAGTGTGGCTACAGATGAGCATCTCAGAACTGACCAGAACAGAGGAAGTATAGAGTATAGCTACAGACGGGCATCTCAGAACTGACCAGTACAGAGGATGTATAGAGTGTGGCTACAGATGACTATCTCAGATCTCACCAGTTCAGATGAAGTATAGGGTGTGGCTACAGAGAAGTCTTTCAAAACTGACCAGTACAGAGGATGTAGAGTGTGGCTACAGATAAGTGTCTCAGATCTTACCAGTTCAGAGGAAGTATAGAGCGTGGCTACAGAGAAGTCTTTCAAAACTGACCAGTACAGATGATGTAGAGTGTGGCTACAGATGAGTGTCTCAGAACTGACCAGTACAGAGGATATATAGAGTGTGCCTACAGATGAGTGACTCTGAACTAACCAGAACAGAGGATGTGTAGAGTGTGTCTACGATGAGTATCTCAGAACTGACCAGTACAGAGGATGTATAGAGTATGACCAATTGTAAAATTCTGTTAGTGTCCTATACTGCTCATCATTGAACAGTGTTGCATTGAGAGATTGTCCCAGGAAACCACTTCCACAAGTCCTAGTCCCTTCAGACCCCTTTTCACCCCTGCCCCCATTAGATTCCCCCTCCCTTATCTGTTTAGGCATTCATCCATTAACATCGTTACAATTTTTCTCCTAAACCCCAATGCCTTACCTTTTTTTTTCTCCTTTTGCTTTGGTGCCCAATATCACTAGTTAACCGCCTTGTATATATGTGTATATTATTGTATCTGTTCATTTTAAAGTCTTTGTTATTGTACTCAATCTGTATTTGTATATATGTGAATTTACACCCATTATGTTGTTTCTGACCAATCAGGTCCATCTTGTAAATGAGCTATGCTCAATGATGTTCGCCTGAATAAATAAAGATTTTGATTGATTGATTGATTGAAACCCCAGCCCAGTGGCTTGGCAGTAACACTATCACCTGCACGTCGGCTACCCATGTTCAGGAATGTATTTAGGATGCTGAGGGTCAATCAGGTGCATGGGTGGAGGCTCGATCATCCCAAGGACTGCTCTCCTCTATTGGGGAAGGATGGCAAGCCATCTTGGGCTCTGACTGACACCAGGTGGAAGCCCATTGGCAGTGCAGGTTGCGAGGGACTTTGAGAGGGGCTGCAGTTCTGTTGTGCATATGGGCCTCCACATGCACAGGCCTACATGCCACCATGGTAAGCGGATAGGAGAAAACTGAAAATGGAGCTAGACTGGCTTAATGAAACCCCACCCACTCCCTTTTTGCCTGCACTGCCACTAGTCCCTGTGCACTTCTCGATATGTGCACGGGGGGGCCTGCCCTCCCACCTCTGGCCCTGCCATGGGGGAAATCCATGGAGGACTTAGCCCGGAGGAGGCAGACATTGATTGGGAGAAGCAGGTAAGGGTCTGAGAGCCTGTCCACCTAACTCCGTTGGTAAAATGTTTTTTTAGAAGGGAAATAAAGGAGATTGTCTGCCAGTGGTGGGGACAAAAAGATATATTAAAAAAAAATAATTAGCATGCATAATACTACCCACAAGCCTTGCCTCCTAAGTACAGCAACAGCTGTATCATCCAAGGCCTCATGTCTTAGGGATCTCATAGGATACCAATGGATGAGAAGTGCTTCAGCTTCTTATTTGGGTGGACAACTTTCACTTATACCAGGTATTTACTGAATTTTTTAAAACATTCAATTTCACAATGCAGCCAGGTAAAATTCAATTAAAAATCAAGTCTGAAACCAAGAAATTCTGGATTCATACCAGACCAAAATAGTAAAAAAATAAAAACAGGCTAACTGGACTGGGCAGAACTTGCACGGCCTGCCTGTTCCAGCCAGACCAATGTGTCCTGTTTTTACCCATTAAGTTCATCCATTCTGGCTGGCTTGGATTTCATGCAGGGTGATGGGTACTGGTGAAATCCAGACCCACCCTCCCAGCCTTGGACAAGACCAAAATGATAAAAAGTCTGGTCCAGCTCCAGCAATCTAGATTTCACCCATAACCTCACCCTAGACTAAATCTGGATCAGCCAGACCGGATGGACCAAAACAGTAAAAACTGAACCAAGTGGTCCAGCTGGAATAGCCAGACTGTGCAAGTTGCCCTCAGTCCAGTCGGTCCAGTTAGACCAGCCAGTCTGGTTTTTAGCAATTTGGTGCAGTCCGGTCATGCAATCGGATTTTATAAAGTTTCAAATGACAGGGTGTAAGTACACTGCAAACCATCACATTTGGAAAGCTATAGCTGTAAACATGATCTGCGGGCCAAGCTCTACACAGCCCTAAGATAACACAGATTGCCATCCAGTCTAGGTCCCATGGGTGCCACTCTTGCCCAAGAAGGTCTTTTCATACACACTGTATCCCAAAGTGCAGGCAATGAGACAGATTTCGTGAAGTGACGATAAATGTGTAGTGCCAGCCATTCCTTTCATCAACATGTAACCCCTGGGTGGCACTATCCCCAGGGTTACACCCCTGCAGCACTACCCTGGACATAGGCTGAGGGGTTGGGGTTTGCTACCTAATAACATTTTTTAAAACCTCTGTGCAGTGCCTCCACTCAGGGTGCTTTACGTGGGTGAGATGGTACTGGGTGTAGCCCCCTTAGCTGCTACCCCCACCCACGGTGACCATTTACCTTCCCCAGACATGCCTCAATACAGTTCCCCACATTTTAACATTTTGATTTTAAGGCTCTCTCTAATAATATGCTCACCCCAGAATTTCAAACAACAAATATTTATTTAGGGGGTAGTATTGCAGCTAGTAAGGGGAAACGGGAGGAGTAGAGGTTATCTTATCCTATTTACAAAATGTACAAAGTTATTTGGTTTTGCTGGTGAACCCTCCAGCTGGGTGGCTACATACTAACAGGCAGACATAAATCACATTTTACCATTCGACTTAGGACATCCAGCTCCCTGGCTATCTAACTGCTGACAAATCAGATGTTAAACATAATTATAATAATACCCACACTGGTACCAGTCCCTGATACAGCAGAAACCCCGCAATCTCATATCATACTGGTTAAACAAATACCACAGTCCAAGATGTTGCAGGCCTGGTGTGAGTTGCAGCTGGTCGAGGTGGCCAGCTATTGATTTGAGGGTGGGGGCAACTCGGAAACAGATTCTTATAAGACAGATTACTATTTACAGCCACAACAGGGTTTGCCCTGCACTCTAGCAGACATAACAGGGTTTGCCCTGCACTTGCAGACTTCTGAACATTCCAGGACGAGCTATGTGGCTCTTACATCCAGAACATTCAGCACAATATTTGAAAGTCCCATCCAAATGCAATGAGGGTGATACTTTTGTTAAGCATCCTATATGCAATTCAAACATGGTCACTTCCAGTACTTTATATACCAAAAGACATCCATCCAGAGTAAACGGACAGCGACACTTTTATTAAGCATCCCATACTTTAGTTACAGGCAGTCACATCCAGTACATTCTATATACACCAAGAACATTATTCACAAGCAGAGTCTTATCCAGCACGTCTAGACATTGTACACTTATCCCAAGCGCTCTCAGACGAAATTCTGGTCAGACACAGGTAAAGTCTCTTCAGGGTATCTTAGACATAATATGCTTGAGGGCCTGCTGTCCTATGAAGTGGCAGATGTGAATTGGCAGTCAGCTCCACGATGGCAGGACTCTAACCCATAGCTACACAACTTGCAACTGTAACCCCCCTGCAAATGGGGGTTCCCAAAAGACTTCCAGGAGCTTGCTTGAATGCTCCAAGCCTGAATGGTGTTTGGCGTTTAAGCCATTTATCAGTGAGTGTTTTTAGAGCCTCTGGTACTGTCTCTTTAAGAGCTGTCTGCTTGCAGACATAATTAGTTTGTATGGGGGGACTGTGTGCTTCTCTGTTTGAGTACCACTCGAGCTGCTGCCAATTCACTCCATTTTTGCAGTCACTAGGAGTGCAAAGGGAACCTATCTGAAAGATGTAACTGTTTGCCAGAAATCATTTACAGTAATAATGAAATTACAGTTTGTCTAACCTGCTTTCTTTGCAGTCAGAACTGTGTCTGCCTAGTTCCCCATTCTGGTTTTGAACTGCTGAACTGGACCAACAGTGTGGGGTAAGCTTGCTCTAAAATGGTGCCTTGACGAATCAGAACTTGACTCATAATCTGAGCCAGCCACAAGAGGATTGTATGGGCAGTGACTCTGGGAGATGTAGTTTAGACTTGGCGCCTTTTTGGACCAACAGCAGTAGTCTATTGTGAGTGACAGCCAATCCAGTCAAGAACTGGGAGGAACTCAAAAGAAGTGCCCGGTTTTGTCTGTTGGAGTTTCAGTTTAGATCTGGCAGTGAAGGGGAAAGAAACCCTGTGTTTCTTCAGTGCACAGTTTCAGTCAAAAAACGTGTGTAAGGCCCAGAGTTCCCGTCTGCAGCTTGTGTAACTGCTTGTTAGGACTGAATCCATCCTGTTAAAAGAATCAAAGGATCTCTGAAGAGTAGAAACCAGGCTCACCCTGTAGAAGACTGGAGAAATTGTTGAATTGCACTCGGTCTGTCAGGAACTGAATCTGCTGTGTGTTCTCCCGGGTATTGTGCAGTAATTGCGATCGGAATAGAGAAGCAGCCTGCCTGGTATAGTACTTTCTTTTTTACCATATAAATGTGTGAAGAGTCTCGTGGAGCTCAAGAGTAGCCCTGCTGACGTTGAAGGACCCTATCTTGTTTGGAGGTCGTGAGTACTAATTCAGGGTCGCTCCCTGTTGAATTGCCACATTAAATCCAAATGGAATCACTGTACTGCTGACTGTTTAAACTAATTTTTCTTTTCACTGTGTGAAAGGGCCCTACCAACTGCCACGGTTTGGACTAGCCACTAGGGCTTGGGTACCCAGGGACAGTAACTGGTAGGGATAGGCTGTGCACAGAGCCATAGGTAGATAGTAAAGTGATAAGCTAATTAACCTGATTTCCCCTGTCCTTGTTATATCCCCTAAATAAATCAGAGCTGCTTGTTTCAGCAAAGTTATACTTCCTGAGGTATTTGTCTATGTTAAAGTACTGTACTGTGATTGTTGCACTGTATCTTATTTCACAGGAGGTCCCAGTGCGGAACTAGTCCTGGGGTAAGTGTATACTGTGAAGGTAATTCTGATATATTGTGTGGGCCACTAGTGGGAAGAAGGGGGTTGCAGTGTCCCAGAGGGCTGTGACCAAGTAAGTTTAACTATTGCAAACCCTGACCTCTGGGTGAGGCACCGCCATTGGATCCAGGCCCCTCAACCTGTTAGTGGCAAATCAGGCAGGGTAGTAGCCCTGGGATAAGCCATCTAGGGGTTACATCTTGGAGGCACCGCTGGGATTGTGTGTCCTCTAGTGGCCATATTCATGAACCACTGTTAAGAAAAAATGGGTACCCGACAGAAGTGGCTGTGCACCGGCTGGTGGAGTGGTGTACTGGGAGGAGATTGACCCCAAAATGCTATGCTTATCCTGGACATCCCCTGGGTATCAATAGGACACTGTGCAGGGAGTACTTTCCAAGGTGGAAGGTTTACAAAACCCTGTGGTGGTGGGTCGGCATGCTAATCTGCTCACCCACACTTTCCTGGCCTAGTAGAGTTTAAGGATCCCATAGATAGCTCCAAAGTGCCACAGACCATTACCCCAGAGGGAGCCCTCACTGCCTGGAGGTGATAACTAAGTACAGTAAAGACCGGTGGGAATGAGCCCCCACCACTGTCTGAAACTTTGAGGAGAAATTTGCTAAATGGTTTGCTGGGGAAGGGAAAACTGTGGAGGACTTGAAGAAACTATTCTTGCCACCTGGGGTGTTCCTCCCCAACACCCTCCTGCTCCAGTACCCGTAATGGTGGCTGAACCAATGCAGACTCCTATTTCTGCACCTGCCATTAGTCACGACTCTTACCGAAGGTTGAGGATCTTCTCTGGCACCCTCCCACCCCCAAGGGAGGATGACTGGGAGACCTGGATGAACTATGTTGCCCCCAAGTGCTAGAATGGCAATGCTCCGGAAGCGAAAAGCGAAAGAGGGTTAGTGAGAGCCTCCGAGGTCCTGCCCTGGCTACCATCCATGCTAAATGGGCCAGTAACCCTGAAGTGACTGCACAGGCCTATCTTGAGGCCTTGGAGAATGTGTAAGGGAGCCCAGATGCTGATGAGGATCTATGGTGGAGAGTAAGAAATGCACAACAGTACCAAGGGGAGTTGTTGTCTGTGTATGTATCTCGGCTGGAAAAATTGTTGCAAGAATGCCTCAGAAAGGGTAGTTTGCCAGCGATTGAACTGGACCGAACCAGGCTGGACAGGATCCTTAAGTCTGCCCTTCTCAGAACTGCTGTTGCTTCAGTTACACCTGGCAAATCGACTGGAATCCCACCCTCCTATGATGAGTTAATGAGAGAAATTGAGGAGTTGAGAAAAGGCGACCTCGGGAGGGACCTGCACCAATAGCTGCGGCTACGACCGAGTGACTGAGGGTGCCCATCAAGTGAAGTTCAGGGGCAGAGGTTGGCAGTCAATGAGTGCTCTGACAAGGAAAAGATATGCCACAATGGGGCGAACTGTTGAGAGAATCCGGGAATTCAAAAACAGTCCCTTTATGAAGGCCACGCCTGCAAGTACGGGCCCTGACCTATATCCGACTGCATCTGCTATGGGGGTGGGGGTACTCACCCATGTATCTCCTGCTGATAACAGCTCCAAACTCAGTTCCTTGACCATGGAAGTGGAGAAACTGACGAGATGTCTCCAAATGCTTATCACGCCGCAGACAGAGATGGCACCAAGGTTTCCAGTTAGTAATACCCCCCCTGGCTCCCAGTGTGGCGCTCGGCCAGCTCAAACTCCAGAAAGTATGTTTTGCTATAATTGTGGGAAGGATGGGCACATGAAAGGGAATGCCGGTCCCAAAAGACACTGACAAAGTTGCATATAGGCTACAAGGAGAGCTTGGAGAACAAATCAGTGGTTAGAGGTGCACAAATGATCCCAGTGAGGGCACCAAAATGCTAACTCACGTCCTTTGTGGCAAGGTCAGTTGCCCAGGCCCCCACTATCGCCTCTCCAGACTGGTCCAGAATAGGGGGTCCCTCCATGGAGACCACTGTAAAGGTGAATGGAGTGTCTACAAGAGCTGTATTAGACAGTGGCTCCCAAATGACAATTATGTTCCAGGATTGGTATCAGACGCATTTGTCAGACATACCCTTAAAACCATTAGAAGGACTGCATGTATGGGGGTTAAGTGAGAAGGCCTACCCCTATTCCGGGTATATCCGAATTTGGCTGTCTTTCCCCACCTCCGTGGCTGGAGTGGCTGAACAAGTAGAGACTCTAGCCTTAGTGTGTCCCCCCACTGGACTGTATGATGGTGTCCCTTTGTTGATTGGAACAAATGCTCATATGTTCGGAAGGCTGGCACAGTTGTGTTATGAAAAACAGGGTCAAAAACTAGTAGAGCTTTAAGAGTTCCAGCTTTAATTAAGAAGGCCTATGAGGCACAGAGAGATGCTGAAAAAATAGAACCAGAGGAACCGGTCGGAATTGTATGGAAGAAGGATCCTGAGTCTCTGATCCTGGTGCCAAATGCCCAGTGTACCTTACAGGGAGAGGTCCGTATCAGAAAGGATGTTAAGAATAAAATATTAATGTTGGATGCACCAGGCGATGGAAAATTGCCAGAGGGACTGCTGGTCAAGCCTAGTATTTTGCCCGCTAGAGCCCATGCTTATGCCAGAAGGGTAATGGTCCAAGTTCATAATGTGTCTGAAAGAGACATTGAGTAAATAGAGGTTGCATCCTGGCTAATGTGCATTGTGCAGACACTGCAGTGCTACCCAGCAGCAAGAGTTCGAGGAAGAATGACAGAGTAACGCCTGACTTGTTTGATTTCGGCGACTCCCCGTTGCCAGCTGAATGGAAAGTGAGGATCAGTGAGAAGCTTGCCCAGAGAGACCAGGTGTTTTCTTTAAAGGAATGGGACGTAGGATGCGTGCAAGGAGCTGAGTACAATATCCGGCTGCATGACGAAAGACCATTTCGTGAGAGGTCTCGACGCCTGGCACCTGCTGACATAGATGATGTGAGACGGCATCTGCAAGAAGATGTTAGCTGCTGGTGTAATACAAGAATCCAGAAGCCCTTATGCTTCCCCATTGTGGTAGTGAGGAAAAGAATGGGACAGTAAGGATGTGTGTGGATTATCGCACCTTAAACCGCGGACTATCCTGATCAGTACACAATGCCCGCATTCAGGATGCTTTGGACTGCCTAAGCAGGAGCAAGTGGTTCTCTGTGTGGATCTCCGCGGTGGGTACTACCAGATCGATGGCCCCAGAGGACCGTGAGAAGACAGCCTTTATCTGTCTGCTTGGCTTCTATGAATTCATGAGGATGCCTCAAGGGATTTCAGATGCCCCAGCCACTTTTCAACGATTGATGGAGCGTGCAGTGGGGACATGAACTTACTAGAGTGCCTGGTATACCTAGATGATGTTATTGTGTTTGGCAGCTCACTGGAGGAACATGAGAGCAGATTATTTAAGGTATTGGACCGACTGGAGGACTTTGGCCTTAAACTGTCCATTGATAAGTGTCAATTCTTTCAAACATCAGTAAAGTATGTGGGACACATAGTATCCACCGAGGAATAAGAGACCGACCAAGTAAAGTTGAGGCCTTGACCACCTGGCCACAGCCCAAAAATCTAAAAAGAACTGCAAAGATTCCTGGGATTCTGTGGTTATTATCGGCGCTTCATCAAGGACTATTCAAGAGTGATCCGCCCTTTACTTAACCTTACTCAGGGTATCCCCAACCCACAAAAATACCAAAAGTCAGCGTCCTCAAGACTGAAAGAGTGTATTTTCATCCGGTGAAGTATTTGGGGCCTGCTGGACTCTGATTATGAGACTGCTTTTCATGAGATCATATATCAACTTACCCATGCTCCAGTGCTGGCCTATGCCGATCCAAGAAAACCTTACGTCCTGCACACTGATGCTAGCTTGCAAGGGTTGGGGCTGTGTTGTACCAAGAGACGAGAATGGCCTGAGACCAGTGGCCTTTGCCAGTAGAAGCCTGACCCCATCCGAAAAGAACTATCCTGTACATAAGTTAGAGTTCCTAGCTTTGAAGTGGGCTATTGTTGACCAATTCCATGAGTACTTGTATGGGGCTAAAATACTAGTAAAACTGACAATAATCCTTTGACCTATGTGCAGACCTCAGCTAAGTTGGATGCCACTGGCCATAGGTGGCTTTCTGCATTATCTACATATGACTATGCTCTCGAATACCAAGCAGGTCTGAACCACATAGATGCTGATGCTCTCTCCGGAGGCCTGTTCCCCAGAATGATTGGGTCCGATTGGCAGAACCTGACATTCGGCACTCTCTGCCGAAGTTTGACAGGGAGGAACAAATGTCCACGGGCGCAGTGGACTGCATGGTGGATTGCTTGGGACCCTCTGAGAACTGCATACCTGCTGCTTATTGCCACTTTTCTGCAATAGACATTGGTGCACTGCCTCAGTTGGACAATGACAGTATTGACGGGCTCAATCCGCGATCCCATGATCAAAGCAGCTTTAGAAGCCCTCTATGCAGGAAAAGATGTGTCCAAATTCGTTCCACTGATTTGAGAACTGCACTGTTATACAAAGAAGGTCCTAAGTTGAAACTGATCGATAAACTGTTATACAGAGAAACAGTAGACAGAGGGGACAAGTAGACAAACAACAACTAGTGCTGCCACTGCCTTTCGAGACTCAGTACTGAGGTCCTTGCACAACCACATGGGGCACCTTGGTATAGACAGAACACTTGACTTGGTGAGATCCAGATTCTATTGGCCTAAGATGGGGATGATGTGGAGCAACACATTCGAACTTGTAGTCGCTGCTTACAGAGGAAAGCTTTGCCCCAGAGGGCTGCCCCTTGTTAACATCACCACCAGTGCACCCATGGAGCTGGTCTGTATTGATTTTCTGAGTTTGGAGTCAGATCAAAGAAATATCAGTAATGTGCTGGTGGTCACTGACCATTTCACGAGATATGCCCAAGCTTTCCCACCAAAGACCAGAAAGCATCCACTGTGGCCAAAGTACTTGTAGAAAACTTTTGTTCACTATGGGGCTCCACAAAGAATCCATTCTGATCAAGGGAGAGACTTTGAGAGTCGTCTGATCAAAGACATGCTTTCTCTGTGGGGAGTCAGAAAGTCCAGAACCACTCCTTACCACCCAGGGGACCCACAGCCTGAACGTTTCAACCGACTTTGCTAGATATGCTAGAGCATCCTGAACCCAAAGGACAAGCCTAGATGGAGCCAACAAATTAGCACCCTGGTACATGCTTATAACTGCACCAAAAGTGATGCCACTGGGTTCTCCCCTACCGCCTGATGTTTGGAAGAGAAGCTCGACTACCAGTAGATGTGTGTTTGGGGTCTCTCCTGATGGGTTCAAGCTGACAACTATTTACAGTATGTGCAAAGTTAAAGGCCCAACTATGCGTACCAACTGGCTCAAACCATGGCTGCCAAAAGAAATCTGGCCAACAAAGAACAGTATGATAAAAGGTGAAAGCACAGGAACTCCAGGAGGGAGATCGGGTATTGCTAAGAAATCTGGGACTGCATGGCAAACACAAGATTGCTGACAGATGGCACCATCTCCTCACATTGTAGTGGGCAAACTAGATGATCTGCCAGTGTACAAAGTAAGGCCTGAGAACAATTCAAAGATGTAAAACGATGCATAGAAATCATTTACTGCCCATTGGACAAATCCTGATTGAGTCTGAGCCCCAGAAGATGCCCCTCTGGACCAGTGACTAGAGCTGCTGCTAAGAAAAGATCAAGAAGTCTGCACCTACAGAAGCAGAGTTAAAATGTTCCCCTGCACAAGTCCCAGTTGAGCATGACTGTCAGTCCATATCAGAAGAAAGTGAGAGTGACTTTGAATACTATCCTTCTTACGAACTGTGTCAATTGTTTCGGGGCAATCCCCTAGTCAATACTGGGGACAAAGCTGGGCCTTCTGGACTGTCTAAGCCCCCAGCTTCATCCCTGGAGCCAATGCTCCCAGAAAGTGAAGTGCAAAGCATGAGATCAGATGAAATGGAATCATTGTGCATGGTTGAACTGTTTGAGCTTTCAGGGGAGGAAAATGATAGATTGGGGCAGACTGGTGATACACCCGAACAAGAAGAGTATTTTGAGTGCCCTGACAGTCCACTGCCAGTGTCCAAACTCTCCATGCGAGCCAAATGTTGTGGACTCAGAAACTGTAACTCCTGGAGCTGAAAGTGCCCCAAGTTCCTAGCCTCTCTACCCCAGGAGACTCCCTGACAAGTGAGGACAATGCTGAAAATGAGGCTCAGAGTGCAGAGACTGTAACAGTTCCCCTAGAAAGACTGGTCGAGCTGTAAAGCCTGTGGTGCACCTCAGTTATGATTCACTTGGGAGGCCTGTGGACTTGCCTCTCAATGTTGTCCATAAAAGGGTGTATGTGTCCCCGAGCTCATTGCCCAAACTGAGCATCAGTACTAACTCTCAAGTTACTTGTGTTGCCCTCTAAGTATGGTGCCCTTGCCCCGTCCAGCCCCAAGGTAACTGATAGGGAAGGGCCCCCTCTCTTCAGGTTTCATGTACAAGAGGTAATAACTTGAGTTATGGTACAATGTGTATGTAATACTGTGTAAAGAGTGACGTACTGCAATGTTTCAGAAATGTGTTCTTGGTAAAATGATGTATTGACTGATGATTACATGTGTGAGCCTAATGCAAATGTATATGGTTGCAGTTGAAACTTATGGGGGTACTTGCTTGACGCGGACGTCAAGCTTTCCCAGGCCAGGAAGGGTGTAACCCCCCTGCAAATGGGGGTTCCCAAAAGACTTCCAGGAGCTTGCTTGAATGCTCCAAGCCTGAATGGTGTTTGATGCTTTAAGCCATTTGTCAGTGAGTGTTTTAGAGCCTCTGGTACTGTCTTTAAGAGCTGTCTGCTTGCAGACATAATTAGTTTGTATGGGGACTGTGTGCTTCTCTGTTTGAGTACCACTCGAGCTGCTGCCAATTCACTCCATTTTTGCAGTCACTAGAGTGCAAAGGAACCTATCTGAAAGATGTAACTGTTTGCCAGAAATCATTTACAGTAATAATGAAATTACAGTTTGTCTAACCTGCTTTCTTTGCAGTCAGAACTGTGTCTGCCTAGTTCCCCATTCTGGTTTTGAATTGCTGAACTGGACCAATCAGTGTGGGGTAAGCTTGCTCTAAAATGGTGCCTTGGACGAATCAGAACTTGGACTCATAATCTGAGCCAGCCACAAGAGGATTGTATGGGCAGTGACTTTGGGAGATGTAGTTTAGACTTGAGCCTTTTTGGACCAACAGCAGCAGTCTATTGTGAGTGACAGCCAATCCAGTCAAGAACTGGGAGGAACTCAAAGGAAGTGCCGGTTTTGTCTGTTGGAGTTTCAGTTTAGATCTGGCAGTGAAGGGAAAGAAACCCTGTGTTCCTTCAGTGCACAGTTTCAGTCAAAAACGTGTGTAAGGCCCAGAGTTCGGTCTGCAGCTTGTGTAACTGCTTGTTAGGACTGAATCCGTCCTGTGAAAAGAATCAAAGGATCTCTGAAGAGTAGAAACCAGGCTCACCTGTAGAAGACTGGAGAAATTGTTGAATTGCACTCGGTCTGTCAGGAACTGAATCTGCTGTGTCTCAGGTATTGTGCAGTAGTGCGATCGGGATGAGAAGCAGCCTGCCTGGTATAGTACTTTCTTTTACCATATAAATGTGTGAAGAGTCTCGTGGAGCTCAAGAGTTGCCCTGCTGACGTTGAAGGACCCTATCTTGTTTGGAGGTCGTGAGTACTAATTCAGGGTCGCTCCCTGTTGAATTGCCACATTAAATCCAAATGGAATCACTGTACTGCTGACTGTTTAAACTAATTTTTATTTTCACTGTGTGAAAGGGCCCCTACCAGCTGTCACGGTTTGGACTAGCCACTAGGGCTTGGGTACCCAGGGACAGTAACTGGTAGGGATAGGCCTGTGCACGGAGCCATAGGTAGATAGTAAAGTGATAAGCTAATTAACCTGATTTCCCCCTGTCCTTGTTATATCCCCCTAAATAAATCAGAGCTGCTTGTTTCAGCAAAGTTATACTTCCTGAGGTATTTGTCAATGTTAAAGTACTGTACTGTGATTGTTCACTGTATCTTATTTTACAGGAGGTCCCAGTGCGGAACTAGTCCTGGGGTAAGTGTATACTGTGAAGGTAATTCTGATATATTGTGGGCCACTAGTGGGAAGAAAGGGGGGCTGCAGTGTCCCAGAGGGCTGTGACCAAGTAAGTTTAACTATTGCAAACCCTGACCTCTGGGTGGAGGCACCCGCCATTGGATCCAAGCCCCTCAACCTGTTAGTGGCAAATCAGGCAGGGGTAGTAGCCCCTGGGATAGCGCCATCTAGGGGTTACACAACACATTTATATGCTTTATTAGCCAGGCATCTTGCTGCACCTGCAACTTAGCCATTTAGGCCACAGACAAGATGCATCCATTTACTTGAACTAAGCAGTCTCTTATGGGGTTAGTAGCCCAGACTGATAACTTCAATACTTCAGACTTAACAGCACATATTTCTTAGCAGGGCTTGAGGCCCCCAAGATTACTTACTCAGCTTCTCCCTCGCACCGGGGGTATGAGGGTACTCACTCAGGTCCTCCACGGATTTCTTCCGCAATCAAAAGCATCCTGAAGACTTTTTTGGCTATGTCACCGCTGAGGTACTCGGTCAGCGCTCTCACCGCTGCATGAAGTCATCTGGTCTGGTCAGCGCTCTCACCACTGCGGGACATCTGATCTTCGTTCCACATCTTTCCCCGACGTGGGAGGGAGGGCTAGCCTCTGGAGGACAGTACTGGCAGCCTCCAGACTAGCTGTTGCAAAAACTAAAATTACTTTAACTAAAAATATAATAAATGCCCCCTGAAGACTGAAGGAGCTTGGATTTAGTGGCTCAGGCCTGGTGGCATGGCTGGGCTCCCAGCAGGCTGGAGCCTGCTCTGGCTGCTCTCTCTCTCTAATCTCTGAATCTCCAGACAAACTGGCAACACTGTCTCTTTATAGAGCTCCTTGCTTGACTCCTGATTGGCAGCAGAGATGGGGTGACATGTCTCCAAGTGGCTGAGTGATCTGTCAATCAAAACACTCGAGGCACCATTGGGTTGTAGACTTGGCACCTAAAATAATGTCCCTGTAAGTCCCCATAAGCACTTGGGTGTTTACCCATGAGGTGCAGTGAATGTCCCAGAAGTCCTGGCATTTCATTTCTGGCTTTCCAATTGGCTGTGCTGCTGGCAATGGCTGCTTAACCCACTGTCCCTTATAGCAGATTAGATACAGTCCTGAATAATGTCCTGGTGCAGCCAGAAAGAAGTAATTATTTGCCCCAAATGCCCCACAGTTCTGTAGCTTAAAGGCTGTACTTGCAGTCGCTGCACAGATGAAAGGGGTGGCTCCTCTAGTTTCCCTGTTGCTACTGCAGGTATGCAAGCTTCCCTCAGCAGCAGCTGACAGGCTGACACATAAGAGTCCCAAAATGCTAACATACTAACATACTAAAATGCCAGCAGAATAGGCCTAATGGTCTTTCGTGTCTGCTCGTTTGGTCAGCCCCCACCCTGGGTGCTGACCTTGCTGTCCCCCTCGCCTTCTCTGGCTTCTCCCTTCCCAGTTCCGGCTATTCTTGCTGCATTCGATTTTGCTTCCTGAACCCTTCCCCTGTACCTGTCCCACCCCCTCTTGAACCCCTCCACTGTCTCTGCCTCCACCAGCCCCCTAGGTAGTGCATTCCATGGCTCTACCACCCTCTCAGTGAAGTAGCACCTCCTCCTTTCTCCCCTGAATCTTCCCCCCTCCAGCTTCCACCCATGCCCTCTAGTGGCCCCTTCCTCCTTCCTTGAAGCACCCTCACTGTTCTTCCCCTATTTACCCTCTTCATGTACCTGAAGACCTCTATCATGTCCCCCGGTCCTTCTCTCTTCAAAGTGTACATATTTAGCTCTTGAGCCTCTCATAAGGTCCTGTCCCCAAGCCCCAAATCATTTTGGTTGCCCTCCTCTGGACCCTCTCCAGGAGGTTAATGTCCCTCTTTAAGTGAGGCCTCAAAACTGCACGCAGTACTCCAGGTGCAGCCTCACCAAGCAGTTTATACAGGGAGTATCACTTCCTCCTTCTGGAGGTGATCCCTAGCGATGCATCCCAACATCCTGTTGGCCTTGGCTGCTGCCCTCCTACAAGTCTCAGAGTTGTTCATCTTGACATCCACCCACCCCAGGTCCCTCTCAGCCATTGAGACTTGTAGTATTCCCCAGGGTGTACACTTGGCCTGGGTTTCTGGCTCCAGATGGAGTACCTTGCATTTCCCTGCATTAAACCTCAGCTTCCACTTTCTAGACCATCTTTCCAGAGCCTCCAGGTCCCCTGCAGGGCCACCCTCCCTCCTCCCATCCACCACTGCCCCAGTTTCAAGTCATCTGCAAAGAGACTCATCTCCTCCCTGATTCCTGTCCTTATGTCAGATACGTAGGCGTTGAACAGAAGGGCCCAAGGACTGATCCTGTGGGACCCACTAATGACCCTCCTTGGGGAAGAATTATCCCACCAACTACGACCCTCTGGGTCCGGTCCTGGAGCCAATTGCCTATCCATCGGATCATCTGGTTTCCCACCCCCATTTCTCCTAGTTTATCCAACAGGCCCCCGTGAGGAACAGAGTCAAATGCCTTGCTGAAATCCAGAAAGAGCACATCCACTGGTCTACCCAGGTCCAAGGCACTTGTCACCCAGTCATAGAACTCCACCAGGTTTACTGGAATTGCCAGGGGAAAAAGTATTAATTTTAACTTTAAACACTTTGAAACACTTCTCCCCACATGTACAGTATATTCCCAACAAGCAGGAACAGGTTACAACATTTAAAACGTTTATTTTCTTTACTTTTCGGCTGAAGCCGTTTTGGGCTACCCTGGAGGAAGCCAGACACACTGTTATTTATTATTCAGATGACCGGGGCCCTTCTCGGGCACTCTTGCCCTGAACCCCGGTCAAACTCTTTCAACTCCCACCACATCAGCCCCCCAGCAGGCTGTCCGTGATCACTGGGTCCCAATTAGGTGGAAGGTATCCCGGGACCCATGGCACAGTCTCCGAGGTGGCCGCAAAATAAGCGGCTCCACATCAAAGGTGCTTTGCGTGCCAACGCGACTCCCGCTGCCCTGGAGGCAGCACTTTTGCAGTGGGAGATTGCACTCAGTGTTTTAAGCCCCAAGGGGCTGTATTTCAATCGGGCTGAAGGCTGGGGCACAAAGAAGGGCAAAGCAGGACCTGGGTGAACCAGAAAAATTAGGGGCCAAGTCAGGAGAAGCCCAAGAGACAGCGGGAAAAGGACAGGGCTAAGGTAAGCCCTGGCTGGCAAATTAGCAACCCCCATTTGCAAGGGGGTTACAAACACCTAAACACAGCAGGGCTGTGCCATCAACTGTATGGGCCCCCCTGCAAAATATGTTGTGGGGCCCTACCTCCCCAACAATAAATGTGAAATAACCATTAGCACATATAAAATGTTTATACTGTAAGTTTTTTTGTATCAGTTCTACTAAGCATCCACAGTTTGTCCATGCTGCTCCCAACACCTTGCTGGCACCATGATCAAGGAACTGAAAAATGTAAATTGTCCCTGCTCCTCCTGGGGGCACAAGCACCAAGACTAAATGTTTTGAGTAATGAGTCCTATTGCTTCTTTGTTCTATACCCCCACACATGAAACTGAAGTTGGAATCTTCTGATGCCACTGCTGACAGACCCAAGTTCAAATGGATAAGCAATTTCCAAAGAGAAAGTTGCAAGTTTTTATGTGATAAATTGTTTTCTTAAAGCTGACCTCTGAGGCAGTGGGCCCCCTGACAGCGTGGGCTCTATTGCAACTGCAGCTCTTGCACCTCCCTGGTCACAGCCCTGACAAACAGCCTTGAACAACTGCCTGAACTGGTTTTATGCAAAAGAGAATGTTGGCCTCATCACCAGATAACACACCTTACTCTTCAAGAAGCGACTTGGATTCTTTTTGCTCTCTTCCACTGAAAGACAGCACACCCCAATAATACAGCACCCCCCCAGTACTATGCTCTGGTGCCAATGTTTGGGGTATGAGCCCAAGTCCCAGTGTGGGACTAGAACCCATGCCCTTTTGGTCCAGAGGTGGATGTGCTACCAACTGAGCCATGCTGACTCCTAACTAAACAAAACAAACAATCCCCTTCCCCCTAATCGACTCGTTAATGAAGAGTATCAAACCCTATCCACAATGCAAAGCACAAACTATAGAATACTGCATGGGGAATAGAGTGTAACAAGGTGTTTGTTTTGTTTGTTTTTTTGGTTCACATCCTATCGCTGGGCTGTGGTCCTACTTTGATCTTGATGATTAGGTCACACACACACACACACACACACACACACACAACACACACACACACACACACATGTATTCGTCATCTCCCATCTGGACTACTGGTCAACAAATACTAAAAAACAATAAATAAAATGCACTCTACCGGGACTTCTTGATGGCTCAATCAGCTGTCTCCAGTTGGTGCATAATGCTGCTATAATGTTCTTCACTTATGAGATCTGAGCATACCACTCCTGCGCTGAGCTCTTTGTACTGCTTACAAGTTAAATGGCAGATCCATTTTAAAATCTTGCTTTTTGGCTTACAAGGCCCTTTATGGACTAAGCACCCACAAGCTTCAGTAGCTACTTCCAACCAACACTGTCTGTGTTTTAAGATCTTTTGCTCTTTCTTTTGGCTGTTTTCCAAATCCTGCTTGAAATCAGCAGGTAACAGAGCCTTTTGTATTGCCCCCCCCCCCTCCGTGATTTATTTGCAGAGACTAAGGAATTTGTAATAACTTTATAGTTACTAATATGACTGTTGGTCATTTAGGGGTTATATTGATGATGTGTTTAATCTCTGTTGAGTAATTTATGAATTGGTATTCATCTAGCTGCATTTGTTTTGTGTACGTACGCTGTCTTGGTTTAAGAAAGGGGTCTTTAAATAAAGATCCATCCAACCATCTAAGTGCAAGCTCAAAGAGTTTATACTGGTATCACACACTGAGTGAAACCTGAGTTTCAACACTGTCGCATTGCTTTTTTTTTTTTTTTATAATTACTGCTTTCTAAACAATATGTTTTTCAAGCTGCGCTCTACCCTGTAAGGGAAAAGTGAAAGTCTTTTTATGCGTGTCGAGACCATGTGTATAAGAGAGCGTTCTAGTAGTGGATTTTCGGGTTGCTATTAACCATTAACCATGCCCATGCTTTGACAAACATGAGATATGTGCCTCTTGCACAGGTACCAGCAGTTCCACAGATAAGAAAAGGGTGACACTCATTTACTGTTGGAGGGGCACGCCCCACCCACTTGTAGGATGTACCACTTTGCCACATAAGGTTATAGAGATGTTTATTTTCTTTCTTTGCCTTATCAAGAGGTGAGCCGGAACATTTATCCCAATTTTAGCCATGCTTGAGGAATTTGGGGAACATTAAAGAGCTACTCACACTCTCACACTTCAGGCAGGCAACTTATACCAAACAGATGCCTGCCCAAGGAGCTAAATTTGTCATGTTTTGAAATTTTTTAATGCCATAATAAAATAACTTAATCTGCCTGGCTGGTAACTTCCATGAACAAGCCGAGTGGCCTCCGAGTGCTATAGACCCACCCCTAAAATAAGCTTTATGACGACATGAAATAGGAACTGGGACTGCAGGCACTTATATATTATAGCCCCATTCGTATACAACTACCAGCAAAAATAATGTAAGTTCATTTAGACAGCCTCCCCCCGCCGTTCCCATTAATATCTACATACAGCAGAGCCACACCTCTCAACCCTCTGCATCATAAATCAGGGACAAGACTTAAAAAATTTAGGGACAAAGGTTTAAAATCAGGGACACATCTAAAAAATTGGTGATATCCACTCAGGAAGCTGGTAAAAAAAGTGGTTTATTGTAAAATGCATTTTCTAAGGAAGAACACGTCTGTAACATTAATGTTTGATATTATTGTATGCTTACAACCCCCACTGTTTGGTCATGGAAACACAATTTTTAGGAGGGACAGAGTAAAAGTTTGCGGTAAAATCAGGGACAGTTGAGAGGTATGAGCAGAGCACCAGCAGCCCCATTCCCTACTCCATGACATCATCAAACTTTATTTTAGAGGTGGAGCTGCAACTTTCATACGCCACTTGGCTCGTACATGACAGTTATAAGCCAGGCAGATTAGGGTACATATTTCTTTTATTACTGAATAAAACAAAATTCAAAGCATAGTGAATTAAGCTCCTCAGACAGGCACCTCCTTCATATAAGCTGCTTGCCCAGAGTGTGTCAGTTGCTCTTTAACGCAGTCTCAACATACATAACAGAACTGCAGTGCTACGGTACATTTACAAGTTCTGAGCACTGTGAACACAGTGTGTGGCATCCAACATAATTATTTTATGCATTACATGCACAGGTGATTACTTCCCCAGGGTATTTCAGGAGCTCACATTTCAACTGAAACTTAGCCAAGGACATTTCCAGAACAGCATGCCATGCAGACTATTTGATAGTCTAGGTCCATAGTTTGAGAAGGCGCACTCTCCAGCCCTTGTCTTGCAGAGTTTTGTTTGGGACCTGTTGATACTCGAGTCTCTTATGGTGTCTGTATGGAGCGGGGCCTGTAGTCACATAGGAACACAGAAACATTGAAGGTGACGGCAGAAGGGGACCCAAAGATCCATCTAGTCTGCCAAAAAAACAGGCCTACCCCCCTTCCCTAACTGCTATTCAGTGCTATGATACCTTTGTGCTTATCTCAAGCCCTTTTGAATGTTCCGACCATTTTAGCTTCTATAACTTCTGATGGGAGGCAGTTCCAAGCATCCACCACCCTTTCTGTAAAGAAAACATCCATGCGTTGCTCCTGAACTTGCCCCCTTCCAGCTTCGTATTGTGACCTCTGGTTCTTGTGTATCTTTTGACCTGAAACAGATCCTCAACTTGCACCCTTTTTATACCCTTCAGGTGCTTGAAGGTCCCGATCATGTCACCCCTCTCCCTCCGCTGTTACAAGGAATACATGTTAAGGTTGTGAAGGCGTTCTTCGTATGTTATTCTGTGCAGCCTTTGTACCATTTTTGTTGCTCTCCTTTGCACCTTCTCCTATGCACGACCATATCAAAGGCCTTGCTGAAGTCTAGATATACCACATCCACAGCACCACCTTGATCCACTATTTTGGTAACCCAGTTGAAGAAGTCAATGAGATTTTTCTGGCATGACCTTTCTGTGGCAAAACCGTGTTGTCTGGGACCAGTTTCCCATTTTCCCCTAGCAAGGAGATATTTTCCTTGAGTAGGGCTTCCATTATTTTGCCCACGATTGAGCTGAGGCTTACTGGGTGGTAGCTGCCTGCACTCTCCTTACTCCCACTTTTGTGGAGTGGGATGACCTTGGCCTTTCTCCAGCCCTCTGGTGCCACCTCCCTGAGTTCAAGTGATAGGTTGAACAGTTTGGCCAGTGGGGCTGCCAGTTCCTCTCTTAGCTCCCTCAGTATCCTAGGGTGAATTTCGTCTGGTCCCATGGCCTTGTTTACCTTGAGTTTTTCCAGTTCTTTAAGAACTCTTTCCTATGTAAACGGTATTGAATCTAATCCGCTGCTATTTGTACTTCTCCAAGGTTCGTCCACAGCTATTCTTTTCCTTTGTAAAAATGGAGCAAAAATATCTGTTTAAGAGTTCTGCTTTTTTCTTTATGGTCCTCAGTAAGTCTCCCATCCTCCTTTGCGAGTCTCACAATACCTCCGCTAGTCTTTCTTTTCTCATTGACATAACTAAGGAAGGTCTTGTCCACGTAACGGCCCCCCATTACTATCTTCTTCTCTGTTGATGCCTTTGCAACCCTGATGTCCTTTTCTGCTTCCCTTAGTTTCTCTTTGTATGTTTCCATATCCTTATCGTGTCCCGTTTTCTTGTATCTCCTGAACACAATCCTTTTCTCCCTGACCTTGGTGGCCACTTTCTTAGAAAACCAGAGGGGTTTCCTTCTCTTTTTTTGCTTTTTATGCATTGACTTGAGGCTTGTAATATGGCTGTTTTGAGTGAAGTCAATTACTCTTCTACACCCCCCACCCCCGTACATGCTATGCTTGGCAGGATTTGTTGTGCTCCTCTTTCATTCTTGTGAAGTCAGCGTGTTTAAAGTCCAAGACTTTAGTTTTTGAGAATTTTGTTTCTTTTTTGGTTTTAATTTGGAACCATACTATGTGGTGGTCACACTGGAACCCAGGTGATCTCCAGTTTCAACCCCCGTGATGTTGTCACCATTGGCGAATAACTGGTCTAGAACAGCTTCCCATTCTGAGTTCCTTTATTAGCTGACTCAGGTCTGACATGCGCAGTGTTTCCAGAAAATCTTTGCTTCTTATTGAAGATGCTGTAAGGGTACTCCAATTTATACCAGGTGAATTGAAGTCTCCCACCACAATCACATCCCCTTTGGTACTCACCTTGTGGATGACTTCCAGTGTCTTCTTGTCCCCCTCCAAGCTGATAGCTGAGGGGGTTTTATACATCACACCAACCTGAGTAATTGCATTTTACTGGCCTCAAGAGTGACCCACAGTGCTTCGGCTTCAGTATGTGTGCTCTGGGTCTTGGTTGCTTTTATCCCCACCTTTACTTACATTGCAACCACCCCTTTTTTTTCCCTGATCTGTCCTTTCAAAAAAGGCAGTATCCTGGAATATATACTTCCCAGTTGTGGTTGTCATTGAACCAGGTCTCTGTGATGGCGACCCAGTCTGGCGATGCCTCTTCAATAACAGCTGTAAGGTCTGTTATTTTGTTTGCTAGGCTCCGAGCGTTAGTGTACATGGCTTTCCAGACGTGGTTCTTCTCCTGTTTTGAAGTCAAGTTTTGAACTTTGGTTTCCCTTTCTTTCTACTCTCTGACCTATTGTTTGCTTCCCGTGGTCTGTATGTAGTCCCCTGAGATGTGAGGGTTTTGGGGGAGAGGCAGCAGTTTTGAGTTGTGAGTGTTTGGGGAGAGAGGCAGCACTTTATTCTACTGTAAGTGCTGCCATCCTCTCCCCAAGGCCTAGTTTAAATGATCCATGGCTACATCAAACTTTTGCCCTAGGGCCCTTACACCTTCCCTAGTCAGGTGTAGGCCATCATATCCAAAAAGAACTATGTCCCAGAAGTCTCTCCAGTTCCCAATGAAGAGGAACCCCTTTTCCAGGCACCACTTCTGAAACAGGTATTTATAGTAGCTCCTCAGTTTTGTCCTCGCGTATTTTTAGCGACCTGCCTCCTCTTTGCCATACTGGGAGGACTTCCGAGAAGGCAACGATCGGAGAGTGTGAGGTTAATATTTCTCCTAGGAGCGATAGGTGCTTTTTTGTTTATTCACCAACACAATAGGCTGCTGGTTTCTGATTATTCTGTGTATTAGACTAATGGTTTCAGATTTGATGCTTGTGGCTGGAGGAAACAAATGTGATTCCTTATACAGGTGACACCAGTGTCTTTGCCTTTGGGATGGAAGTCAAAGTGGACCAGTGAGGTGCTAGTGGAATATTAAGAAGCCACACAAATGGAGACTAGGGAAAGGGAACATTGTTTAACCAGGAGTAGCACACTAAGCTGAAGCTTGTTTCCAGATGTGACCTGGGAGCACAAGGCAGTTAAGTGACTTGCTCAGGATCACACAGTATGCACCTAGGCGGCTGTGGGATTCAAACCCAGGTCTCCAGATCTGCAGCTCAGAGCCTTAACTCACTGTGCTATACTGCCTCATGAAGAACATATCCTCCCACACAAGGCTATAGCTTGGAAAAGGTTTCTCCCCCAACGTATGCACAATTTTTTTAAGTGTTTTATATATATCTATCTATATAGTGTGTGTATATACACACATATCCATTGCAAAAAACGATGTTAATGTCGACATTAAAATTAAAGAATGCAAAGCGCACAAACTAGGGAAATGAAAAAACATTAGGGATCTGGGTCTCCGGAGTATTGGCGAATCAGTGGTGGGGTCTTCTTTAGGGTTGCAACCCTGATGCCCACCCCCTTCCCATAGCAGACGAGGTCAGATGTGATCTCTTTTCTTCATCCAGGGCCCACAGGGCCGTGCTTGAACTAACCTATGACAAATGTTGTAACATGTGGCAAGCCATACTTCTCTTTCTTTGAAGAGTATATCACATTGAGGCACTCCCTTGCAGTTGTACCCTGTGCTTTGGACAGGAGGCTACAGGCTTGGAGAAGGGGGTGGAGGTGGGCATTAGGGTTGACAGTCCCAAGGAAGACCCTAACACTGATTCCTCAGTACACCGGAGGCCCAAATCTTTAATGTTTTTTCACTTCCCTACTTTGTGCGCTTTGCATTCTTCAACACTAACGCCTGCATTAATGTAGTTTTTTTTCAATGAATTTCCCTCCTTATTCTGATAGTGGAGTTCAATCCTCATTTGTGCAGGTCCCAAATGAGATAAATACAATATTAAAGACAGTCCTGACCCAGTGCATGGGCCCAGCAGGCCTCGGCACGCATGTCAATACCTTGTGGGTAAGGCTCCCTGATCCACCACAGGGTGTGGCATCTGCATCAAAATGCTGCTCCGTCCCTACCCAAGCTGGGGCTGGTGCTGCATGCTGCAGCACCTTCCCCATCAGCCTTGTCCCAGTAAACTGGCTCACTTGAGTTCACACCTGAACTCGGCTCACTGGCACAGTAAGGCAACATGGTCCCCAGTGTTGCAACAGACATTCCTGCAAACAACGTTACCGCATAACTTCATTGATTTTTAATATTTTGACCCCAAACTTTCAGTACAGTCTTCTTATGACCCACATCATGAATCTGGTAAGTGAAAATTTTCAAATCCCTGCCGAAACATCATTCCACGCCACAGGCACGAAAACACGTTTTGGCCAGGATATGAAAAATGACAGCTATCATTTTCATGGCCTGATGTGGAAAAATTGCTATGTTGAAAATGTTGGGTCAAAATATTGAAAATTAACAAAGTTATGCGCATGCGTAGAAAAATTTCAACGTACTCTCATAACTTGGTCATTGTTGGGAATCTTTTCACCAAATTTTTAACATGACCTTTTTGGGATGCCACCTCATGAACACTGGTGGTGGAATTATGTTAGTCTGGCCTGAAAAGTGATTTCATGCAGCGACCGCAAAATCACCTTTCCGGCCTGATTAATGAAATTTCACCACCAGTGTTCATGAGGTGGGGTCCCAAAAAGACCATGTTGAAAGTTTGGTGAAAAGAATTCCTAAAAATGGTGAAGTTATGATAAGAAGTTTAAAATGCCACTGAAATACATTATATGGCACTTACCCTATTCCTCAGTTCACGGTTCGGCACTGAAGAGTGAAGACATGTCTATGGTCCACAGAGTATTAGTGTTAGATCTCGGCTGGTAAGTATAGGGTAAGGGGGTTTGTGAGGTGGTGGGTGCTCAGTGGGAGGGTCAGGATGGGGGGAGGGAACAGCGTCGACGACAAGAGACTGTTTTCTTTCTTTCATGTAAAAAAAAGACATTGCAGGATGTTTTTCTTCTTTCCAGGAACAGTTATATTAAATATAAATATATACTTATGGCCATCCAGGGGGTGCCACCAAATATCAGGGAAACATAAAAAATAATAGGGACAGCAATTAAATGGTGGGGATGCTATTAGGCACCAGGGAAACATAAAAAAAAACACAAGGACAGTGATCGGATGGTGGGGGGTGCCACTAGACACCAGGGAAACAGGAAACAACAATGGGGAAGCAATCAGACAGTGGGAGGTTCCCCTGGACACCAGGGAAACATAATAAAAAAATCAATGGGAGCCAGCCCGGTGGCACTGAGGGCTGAGGTGCTGGACGCTACACCTCGTGCCATGCCGGCGACCCAGGTTGGGAATGAGCCTGTGTGTCGAGGGGTTGGCAGGGGCGAGATGTAAGCTGCTAAAAGGCAGCTCTTCCCAGAGAGGGATGAGGGATGAGGGGTCTCCCCAGCCCTTGGCTACCACCTGGTGGAGGATGGATGGCAGCTGGGGCATGGGGGAGCCCGGTGATCACCAGGGGTGCAGTGGAAGGGATCAAGTGCGTGTGCGCCTCCATGCACACGCACTGTCGTAATTGCCGGGATCCCGGGTTTCACCGGGGACACAAAAACTGGAAAAAACCTAAACTACATATAGAAAAAAAAACAATGATCGGAGGGTGGGGGGAAGGTGCCACTAGATACCGGGAAACATAAAACACAATGGGAACAGCGATCAGTGGGTGGGGAGGTGCCACTAGATACGGGGTGAAACATAAAACACAATGGGAACAGTGATGGGAGGGTGGGGAGGTGCCACTAGATACCGAAACATATAACACAATGGGAACAGTGATCGGAGGGTGGGGGGGGTGCCACTAGCTACCGGGGAAACATAAAACACAATGGGAACAGTGATCGGAGGGTTGGGGTGCCACTAGACACCATGGACACATAAAACACAATGGGAACAGTGATCGGAAGGTAGGGGGTGCCAGAAGACACCAGGGAAACATGAAACACAATGGGAACAGTGATCGGAGGGTTGGGTTGCCACTAGATACCATGGAAATATAAACACATTGGGAACAGTGATTGGAGGATGGGGGAGCCACTAGACACCATGGAAACATACAAAAACAATTGGGACAAAGATCGGACAGTGGGGGGAATGCCACTAGATACCAGGGAAAGGCAATTTAATTATGGGGACAGTGACTAGATGGTGAAGGGTGCCACTAATCACCAGGGAAACACAATTTAATTTACAGAGCACAAGAGGAACAACTTTTTGCATTTTCCTTATGTATGTCGTATCATATATTGTGGTGTTCTCTTATACGAAACACCACAGTACATGATATGACACACATAACAAAATATGATAACAGGACATCACAAATTGTTTTTAAAGGGATCAGGTTGGGGGGGGGGCCGCTAGACTACCAAGGACATGTTTGGGTGTTTTTATATAAAAAAGGGATTGGGGCCTCTTTTTCAAAGAGGGAAACAACTTTCAGCTTTTTCCTTATCTGTGTTGTCATATACTGTGATGTTCTTTTATACGAAACACCACAGTATATGATACGACACACATAACAAAATACGACAACAGGACATCAAGCTTTCACAAAAAAAAAAAAAAACTATTCATAGAATGCTTATTTTTACCACTGCACGTGCCCAACAACGAAAAATCTTTCATAAATTATTCAAAAACTACTTGACCCCAATACACAAAAAACACAAATGCACACACTTTGGGCCAAACTCTATCAAACCTAAAAGACTCAGGTTTAAAATCCTCATATTTTCTCAGTTATTTGGGGGCAAAGAAGTCTTAGCAGTGATTTTACATTTTTGAACCTCTGTAACTTTGCCCCAAAGAAACCAATATAAATGAAATTTTCTGGATCAAGAGTTCCTGGCACAAATGCTATTCTTTGCACATTTCATGTAAATCGAGTGAACGGGGACAAAGTTATTAAGGTACAAAAATTGGGGTTTAACATTAAAATGCTTACTCAACCCTAATATATAGGTATGACCGCACCTGTATAGTATATAATATATAATCTACAACACACACACACGTACCTATACATATATATTTCTATACATATGTATAAATTCTGTTTTTGCCCCTCTGTTCTTCTGTGCAGATGTACCCCCTTTTGGACCACAATGACCATCATGGAGCCAGAAGGAGGGGATTTATCCCTTAGATGCTCCGAGCTGCTGGACCCATCCCGTGGGGATATCAGCTCCAGGATACTTGTCCCAGCAGAAGCATGTGTGCCTTGCCAAGAGTTCCGCAGCATCCTCCCCCAGTCATACCTTCCTGCTGCACAAATCCACAAGTGGTGGTGATGGAGCAGGCTGATGCAGACCTCCCTCCCTCCCTACAGGAAGAGAGCATCATCTGGGATGCTCCAGCCCCCCACCCTACCCAAGCAGAAATTGTGTTATTTTGTAAAACATTTAGCGTTAAACACAATTCAAATGTTTTGAGGATGGCCTGTTTGCTCTTTCACAGTCTAGGAATGGCATCAAGTAGCAATGGGAAGGAAGGAAGGGAGCCCATCGGCACAGTAATAGTGCTACCACTCGCGACGCCAGTGACCCAGTGACCCAGATTCAGGAAAGAGTCTGAAACATCGAAAGCCAACCAGGGGGAGGAGGGCGGCGCATCCCACAGGATGCTCTCCTCCTCTGGGGAGGGTGGTTCACCATCATCACTGTGATACTGCAACCTGGGCGACCACAGGTGGCAGTGCAGTCGAGGGCATCGTGGGTTGGGTCAGATACAGGTCAGAGACCGTCACGACAGCACATCTTATGTGCTGACGTGTCTAGGTCTCCCTTGTGTGCCTGCATCTGGTGGGTTGGGAGTAAAAAGAAAAAGAAAAAATGCTCTGCCATTGAGGACAAAGGACCTTGATGCTCCCAGAACACCCAGCCATTCCAGTGCCTCCTGACAAAAGCTGAGCAGCATGTTCAGGGGTATATCCCCTCCACCTGAGGGGAGAAACCACAGCAGCATGCAGGACGCTGTTGCCTGGAACACGGATGATGGTCAGGAACACCATGGGGTATCAGGAGGGAGATCAGTAGAACTGAAAAGTAAGGGGCATAAAAACAAAGAATACAAAAAGAAAAGAAAAGAAAAGAAAGGAGGGGAAATACATATGGAACACTCAGAATGTAATTATTTATGCAACAGTTGTGAGACTCTCATGACCAAAATATCAGTGATATTATTTCTTGTGAGTTATTCTTATTAAAGGAGGCCTGCAGAAATAGCAGTTCTTTCATCAGCGACTTTGAAACCCCCTGATTAAGGCTTCCAAGTATAAATTATTTTTTTTTTACATTTTTCTATAATGTTTAGGTTCTGTTCGTACCCTGCCATAACTTCAAAAAATGTTACGCCCACAACCGTCTCACGAGCACCAGTCGACTTACTATGCTCTCAATGGGCCCTATTCAATAAGGTGTGGAGTGGCTATGCACCACGTAACTCTGGTGCATAGCCACCCCGCACCTACCCGCACCCGCTGCGCCCCCTCTGTACAATTCAGGAAAATAATATGCCCTCCTACACACCCGATCCCCCAGCTGATCACGCACCTCCGTGCCGGGGTGGGGGTGGTGTTGGAGGCGTACCAGCACTCCATGCAGTTACCAAGGTGTGGAGTGCTGTGTGCAGGGTGCGGACGGCTATGCCAAATCAGGGCAGCCATACACTCAGTACGCGTCCCCGGGTAGTGGCCGCCAGCTGTGGCGGTAATGGTGGGGATCCACGGACCCCTCGAAATGGACGCCCTTGCCATCTGGGCACTTCTGGTTTGTCAGGGGGCGGTGAACTGGGAACATACCCCCAAGTGCAGATGGCGCACTGCGCGCCGGCTGCCAACATGGCGCCCCACAGACACAAGTGACCCACCGGCAGGACCCAGCACAGGCAGCTGATTGGCTGCATGCCTGGGTCCTCCACTCCGCAACCAACCACCCCCAGGGACCTTACGCGCCCGGTGGGCGGGGCTACATAAGGGGGCCACGCAGAGACCTGCATTGTTGACTACAGCCTGCTCACAAAACCCCATGGCTGCGGAGCTGTGTGCCCAGACTATGCACCTCTTGCACGCTTTTTGTGAATAGTCCCCAATATGCTAATGAGCACTGCTGACTTCAGCCATTAGGTGGCAGCAGTCATTAGCATACTGAGAGCGTAAAAAGCTGACTAGTGCACCAAGATGGCTTCAGGCATCTATCTTTCATTCTCAGAAGTTATGGCGTGGTATGAATAGAACCTAAAAAGAATAGAAAAGGATAAAAAAAAAATATATGTATTTGTTCAGAAGCCAAATTCAGGAGCTTTCACAGCAGCTGATGCAAGAACTGTCATTTCTGCAGTTCTCCTTTAAGTGACCACAGTGACAATATCATGATATTCTTACTCTAGGTCATTAGTTCTCACACTTTGTGATAGTGAGCCTCCCCCAAGCCATGGAACAGATTTCGAGCCTCCCTCAAATTTGGAAAAAATCTTGGGCCTCCCTTAGAAAAAATGTATTATACTTTTGCACAGTACACCAGGAATCAAGCGAAACTAATAATGTTGACAGAGTACATTCTCTTTTTATTTGACTTATTGTTCTCCACCCAAAACCCCACATCCCAGGTTATCCTTGTCACTCCACTATTCTGACTCTTGGACCTTTATTGTACTACTTCCTCTCTATCTGGAACAACTAACCTAGCCACATCATCTCTTCCCCTACCCTGTTAAGAAACTTCTTGTACCCTTACTGAGGTCACACCTGAAACATGCATTGGCTCAGATGCCTTTCCAGACACCAATTTACATATAAAATAAATACCTACTGTAGAAACAAGCCTCGACTCAGTGTGCATTTCCAGTCACTAATTTGCATATAAACACCTACTGTAGAAACAAGCCTTGACTCAGTGTGCCTTCTTAGTCCCCAATGTACATGTAAATACCGCCTACAGTATAAAGAAGCTTTGGCTCAGGGCCTTTCCTGGTCGCCAGTCTATGCATAAGTAAAGAAATTCACCTGCCATTATCCATACTTAGTTTGCTTGTTCCCTTCACACAAAACATTCAAAACTTAAAATTTATACTGTACATGCTCAGACTTCACTGGGCCTCCCCTGGAACAGTATGGGGCCTCCCTTGGGAGGCTGGCCTCACCATTTGAGAACCACTGCTCTAGGTCATATGACAGGCACATTTTCTTATAGTAGGCTCCTCAGAATAAAAGACTGACATCATTTCATTGCGGGACTTGACAGTACGGTTCTATTTATAGAACTTTCATTTTTTAAAGCAGCAGTGTGGTGAAGTCAAGCAAAAAGACTGACCCTACCTTTTCTTAACTGTAAAACATTCCAGTTGCCTTCCAGTTTACGTTACTTGTACATTTTTCCAGTTTTACCAGAATTTATGTATTTTTAAAATGTTTTCAATTGTTTTTTTTTTCCCTCAAGATAAGAGATGTATACTTCTTTTGACTTAGAAATAGTATAGTGAACTTCACATAAGTTAGGACTGAGAAAACAGGATACCCCAGTGGTTCAGCTGAAGCATGTCACAGTTCCATGCTGGTGACTTGAGCTCTGAGAAGACTCAGGGAGCCAGGATCAGTGTGACCAAGGCTAAAGAGTGCTACCGTGTGCAACGCAAGCCAGTCCGGGGAGGGAGACATCTTCAGTACTTTCCATCATAGCAGTGGACCCTCGTGGTAAGCCATGAAGCCTGCTCTTTCATGGGGGGTGATGTCAGCCCACAATGCACTACTACATTCATGGTCATCAGAGGTACTATCCGATATCAGGGGAAGTGGGAAGGAAGGAAAAAAAAAGACAAAAAAGAAATGTGTGTCAACCATCTAAATGGCCGTTGACAACTTCCTCAGGCCCCGCTCTGGGCAGATCCTTCATGGGCTCGACATGGGCAGAGTGGGTGACAGGGCTGGGGGGTTGTCAGGGGCCTGAAGTAGGAGCAGATGGCAACTCAAGGGCCAAAAAGCTTGGTAAAAAAAAAATCCAACAAATAAAACAATTGATAGACACACACAAAAAAAATACAGATTGAACAGGTATGCTTATCTTTTATTAACAGTATCTGGGAACTAGCATTTTGGAAAAACATTTCTTGTTGCACTGCTGCTTTAAGACAGCAGCGTATCCAACTGTCAACCGTTATAACACACAAACCGATGCTTTTGCATAAATTAAAACTGCATGAGCCCAATAAAAATATACCTGATATTTTTCTTGTGATCTGTGACCTCTGTGACATCACTCGTGGCTTCACTACTCACAATGTCATTGGGTCACAGTCCACTCGTAAAATACCTGGTATGTTTTATAAGGCCCATGCCTTAGCCCTTATTTATGCAACACATGTGTACTGATAAACAGCAAAATAAAAAGTGGTATCTTGTCCCAACACAGCAAGATCAATTAAGTTGGTCACTGAGCATGCTCAGAGATTTATTCTCCCATGTGCGGTGCCATATGCCTGTTGAGTCAGCTCTTGACTGTCCTCTTCATTACATGCTCTAATGCTGCGTCATTAAACAGCGGGTACAGTTTACATTTTGTACTTTTTTCCTGTTGTAACTTTTTACAATTTCTATCACAACCCCACCTGAACACATTGTATAAATTGACTATGACACGGGCTGACTTAAGAGTGCCAGTGCTGCAGGCAGTAGTCTTACCACTGTGCTGGTAAATGAATTACCACCAGGTGGGGGCGGAGGTGAAGGGAGACCCTCCAAACTTCTGAGCGGCATCAGGAGGAGCAAGAGTAGGCTGCTGCATGTGGCCAGAGTTTATTGGAGGTCCATTATTTGCAGGGGCAGGGGCATTTCTGCTTTTGGTGGACAACGGGAGGCTCCTCTTTGGGTCTGTTTACCGTGTTTAATCTTGTATGTGTACGTGTTTGGACACTGAGCACTGTATGCTAATAAAATTTGATGGTATTTACCAGTATCTGATGCCCTATTATGGAGTTTGTGGAAGCTTCCTCATACAGGTCAACTTCAATTACTTTTGAGATTTTGCTTTTTCTCTTAGCCCTGGAGGAAGTCGCACTTGAGGAACGTCAGGGCCAGTGTATGATTGCAATGCATGCCACCGCATGCCGATGTCGGTGACTCCCCCAACACTACCCAGAGTGCTCCAGCTGCATTTCACCATTTATTGTGGTGAGCCTGAAGCAGTACAGTGTGCTGCCGTAGCTTTTGTTCAACTTAATTCCTCCTCAATAGGGCTGTGTGTCCGGGTTGACTGGTCTGTGCTGTTCTAGGTGACAATGGAGGTCTCCAGAAACTGCTTACTTTGGTAAGACTATTTAATTTTATTTTTCTCCAAGGCTCCACTCCACTTTTACCTTTTTCTCTTCTTATTACTTAGTTTATTCCATCCTAAAATACAAGCAGTCTTTTTTTTTGGGGGGGGATGTAAATGCCTGACCAAAAAGCGTGTTAACATTTTAAATATCTGTATACTTTGACTACTGGGACAGCAGACTGAGTTCAATCAGAGTGCTTGGAAGCGCAAATGCTTTTGCTCTGTAATACTGCATATTGGCGCTCCTACAGTTTGCAGTTTGTCACCTGCCAGCACTTGAGGGGAGGTTGCCCACGGTGTTACGAAGCAGACCGGAGTTGAACAGACAACCGGGAGGATCGGAGAAGGGCCAATTTACAGCACTTCAACGTTTATTGTGGTGGGCTCGGAGTAGTACAGTGTGCTGCTGTAGCTTTTGTTCAACTTATTCCACCCCAGCAGTGCTGTGTGTCTGGTTGACTGGTTTGTGCTGTGCTGGGCGACAATGGAGGTCTCCAGAACTGCTTAGTTCACTTGCCATTAATTTGTTCGATGTGAAGCTAATGATATTTATTTCTCCTACTGGACATACTGAAATATGAGCTGGTGTCTCTGACGTCTGAGACAAATTACCGGCTATATCTCACAGCAACAGATGTTTTAAATATTTTTACAAACTATATATTTTAGAAGAAGAAGAGGAAGAATCAGCATTTATATAGCACTTTTTCATACACAGTATCCCAAAGCGCATTACAAGCAATGTTAGACTGGTAGTGAAGTGACTGAATGTGTGGTGGCAGCCATATCACACATCATCACCCACACACAGCCTGGATAATTGCATGAACTGGTTTATGGGAAGGGGAATGTTGGCCAGGACACCGGGAATGTTCCCTGCTCTTTTGCGAAGAGTGCTCTGGGTTCTTTTACTTCCACCTGGACACCCACCAGGACAACACCAGGATGGGCAGAAGGGACCTTGGTTTAACGTCTCATCCGAAGGATGGCACATCCCAGCAGTACAGCCCCCAATACTGCACTCGGATGCCAGCGATTTTTAGGTGCAAGTCCAATCCTGGTGTGGGACGAGAACCCACGACCTTCTGGTCCAGAGGCAGATGTGCTACCAACTGAGCCACACTGACACCTTTAGAACTGTTGTAATGTTTACTAGGTTGAGGGGGAGGTGACTGGGATAGTGTGGTCCAGGAGACAGCCTGTGGTGAGACGGGGACTTGAAAGGGGTGAGAGATATTTGGTCTCCACCCCCCCCCGCCGCCATCCACTGACTCAAGTGAACAGGTAGCAAAAGGACCAGCTACCAGACAAATGAGGATACAATTATACTGCCTCAAAAAGTAAGGACATTCTTTGCCAAAAAAAAAAAAAAATTCATTAATGCATCAGTTAGGGTTAAAGCAACAAAAGCAGGGAAACGTGGTGTTAGGGTTTCCAACCCTAACACCCCAACCTGCACACACCAACAGGAATTGGGGGGGGTGCCTTGGGGTCGTCAGCCCTAACGCTCACCCCATTCTTCTATACCGTACCCATTTTAGCTTATTTATTTATGGAATGGGGTAAGCATTACGGTTGATGTCCCCCAAGGCACACCCCCGATGCCTGTTGGTATGTGCGGGGTGGGGTGTTAGGGTTGGAAACCGTAACACCACATTTCCCTACATTTGGTGCTTTAACCCTAACTGATGCATTAACTGAGTTTTTTGCAAAGAATATATATTGCATGGTTGGGCCCTAGTCCCCATAGAAGAAGCCATCATATATTTCCACATATATGATTTAGTAGTAACCAATTAGTGTATTATGATGCCAGTTAGCTAATTACACTGGTCTAATGTGTTATTAAGACCTTACTAACACATTAATATCTAATAAGCAGTAATATATATAATCTCTATAAAAATACATATACACACTATCGCTAAGTTAGTGTGTTAACACTGTAATAACACCTTAATTACCTAACAAATACTATGTGTATAAACACGTACATATCTATACTACCTATATATAGTAGCACAATATTAATGTGTTATTAACACATTAATAACACATACGGCCTAACACGATTCAAACCACCCGAATAACACATGTAACAAGCCCCTTAATAACACATGCAACAGCCACCCTAACCCCCCCCCCAAAAAAAACCACTATATAAATAAAAGATGGCACATCTGGCATACTCAAGAAATAATACCATCATGGGACCAAATAAGGTCATAAAGGCCATTTACCCTTCGGACCTGTGGCTTTATGGGTTGTTTGACACTCAATGGTATTATTCACTTGTATATCACACTTTGCCATCATTTATTCTCTGTATATTTAGTACTAATTTACTTTACCCAGGGCTCTGCATGAAGAAAGATGAGTCCCCCTATATATCTTGGGAGGCTGCTAATTAGCTCATACTCACACTTGCCCTTAGGGCTTGTGTGTAATTGGGTTAATTAGTCCACTTAATGGTATATTCAAGTGATAATATGCTAGTTGACTCACAATACAAGGCAACAGTATGACCGTCCAGTGAATAAGAACAAGGCCGAAGACAGAGTACTTTATCCTCATGAGACAATCACACTATTCTATTATGCTTCATGTGTTTGAAAAAAAGATAGTGGTACTGTTTTTTGTGCCTAGGTAAGCTTGCGGTAACTCTACTCCTTCTCCCTCCCAGCACTGCATTTGTTTTTCAGCTGCTGCTGAGAGCGCAGACCAATCGGAATGGATGGTAGGATGGTATCACTACCATTTTACCAACAATAAAATGTCTCCTGTAAGCTCTTAGCAGTCATTTCATTGAGAATAAAATGAGAGTTATGAGTTTCCTATGTAATAAACTGTTTGCGACTCTGGCTTGTGATTGGAGGAAAGGATCCACATGTTGTATAATTCCCCATACACCACACATAGAAACATAGACAATGACAGCAGAAAAAGACCAGAAGTCTATCCAATCTGCTAAAGTACCCTATAATCCCTGGAACCTACTGTTCCTCCAGGGTACTAACCCTCTCTATCCTCTCTCTAGTTGCCACCTTGGTCCTGCTGCCCCAGGCAACCACTATTCCCTTCATTATGTCCCAGCCCTGCTTAAATCCCCTGACTGTTTTTGCACCCATCACCTCAGCCGACAGACTGTTCCAGGGTTCTACTACCCTTTCCATAAAGTAGAACTTCCTCGCATCCCTCCTGAACCTACCTTCTGTTAATTTCCATTCATGTCCACGTAACCGCGAATTGATATTCAGGCTAAATTGTTCCCTGCAGTTCACTTTGTTAATTCCTTTAACTCATAGATCCCCAGAGCGTATATATGAGTTGAAACATTCTAACTTCAAAATGGCCACCTCAAGCCAAGTGAGTTAAGGAACTTGAAGGTCTCTCTCATATCTCCCCCCCTCTCCCTTCTGGTCTCCAATGAGTACATATTTGGTGCCTTGAGGTGCTCCTCACAGGATCTGCCTTGTTGGCCCTTATCAATATATATAAATATATATATATATATATATATATATATATATCAAAATAAATCAAGTCATTCAGTTGTGAGCTGTCACAACTGTGAAAATGCCTTGTTATTTTTACCACAGTGACATCATGGACCTTCTGGTTGCCAGTTGTGACCACATCAGAAAGTGACTTTGTCCCGTATGCACTATAAATAGGATAATTAATGGCTTGCCTGAAAACACTGAAACATAATAGCAACACAGTATTTCATATAAATGTTACTGCCAGTGTAATCTAGAGGCAGGAGCAGAGGCTCAGTAACAAGGAGACACTGGTTCAAGACCTACCAGGGCCACTGAGTCCCGTTGTGACTATCAGCAAGTTGCTGGACCTCTCAATGCTTCAGTCCCTTCCAGCTGTGAAAATGGGTGCAAGCAAGACCCCACTGTAAAGGCAGTAGGTAAACAAATGGAATTGTTCAGGAATCCAAATGTACCTGGATTGGAATACACCTTGAACTGGGATAGTTCCAAACCCGAAAGCCAGAATACAACTAGTAGGAAGGTTATGGAACAATTCTGCTTTGGGAATGTATCCAGAAGCTGAGATTTTCAACTAGAATTCACCTGGAACCAGAATGGAACCACTCCGAATGTAGCAGTTGGTTGCTGCATTTCAAGTGGTTTGAAGCACAGTGCTGTTCTGAAATCCTGGTCCTGGGGCATTCAGAGTTTGGAACCATTCCACATACGACATTCTGGTTGGTACTGGCAATCCAGTACCAGACCCCCACCCCCCACCCAGTTCCAGGTACCTTTTGGTTCTGGAACCATTCCATATTTTATGGACCCCCAATAAGCTATTGCATGTTGACTGGGCTATCCAAGGAAAAACAAGAAAGGCAATAAATGTGCTCTAATTTCCCTTACCTCTCCATTAATTTTTCTTTTTTTTATATAATTCCTGAAGACGTCCTATGATCAAAACATTGATTCAAACTCTTGTTTCTATTTTCAGCATGCATTTAATATTACCTTTCTGTTTTGTTTTGAGCCCACATGCTGACACAACACTTTACTTTGTTCTCCAGGGTAAAGGTATTTAAGCATTATAAAATGGATCTAAGAAATCCTGGATTCTCACTGGCTGAGAATCATTCCTACAGTGTAATTATTCCCCCATTATTACACAGGTTGTAGTTCACCAGCCAAATTACAAGAAAAAAAATCAATCATTCTGCCTTCCTCACAAAAACAAAATGGCAGCCATGTTGCTTGTCATCTGCCCCCCCCCACTACCACGAACTACTCACAAATACCTTCAATGTCCCTTATAGTTTTTATAAAAAGAAAATTCCATGCCACTCATGCTCTCTCACAGTTTGCTTTTCTCAAAGAATCACCCACTGCTCCATGTCTCGCTCTCAGATAGACCATCATGCACCTATAGCACCTCTCACTGTCAGCGTAAATGTCAAGCAGCTGACAAGCACCGAGCTCTCACTGAAATGATGAAATACGTCTCTCCCAAATACCTGGGTCACTATACAAAAGGCCCATAAGTATGGGAAAAGTTAGAAAAAATAAAATGTGTGTGTTCTACCACCATTCAGTGTCTTAATCACAATAATGTCTCTAATAATTCTTTTTTTTAAAACCTTTTATTTATCCTCCTCACTGCACCGTCCTTCCACTCAATCAGACCTCCTCAAGCAGCCTTCCGCACATCCCATGGCACCCCCAGGAGTCTGCTCCCTAGAGTGTCCATCCACTCAGAGCTCCGCAGGTATCCCGGTATACCTCCAGGTGGGGCAGGGGAAGGCACTTCCCGACCTTCCCCCTAGTAACGGTGGAGTGGGCTGGACACAATGGAGACTGCCCTGGTGAGTGCCAGTGACATGGACCGGCATCGGAGGAGTCGTCACCTAGGAGTGACGGACTCCATTTTCTCATGTTCTGGTGAGCCCCTATCCCCGCAGTCGCCAGCACACTAGGAGAGCCAATGAGGAGGCATGCGTGAAGATGCTGCTCCTCCCCAGGCTTTTGGCTGGCACTGTCCCTCCTGCTGTGTGTCCCAACCCGCATCGCCACTCCCGGGTTCACCCAGGAGGTGGCGATATAGCAGCAGGACAGACCTGTAACCCTCCCCAGAGAGGGAGAGCCGCCATTGGGCGCTCAATCCCTCTCTTCCCCTGCTGACCCTCTGGCGACCCGAGTCTGTCACCGAACCAGGGTCACCGACGTGGAGCGAGGTGTGGCGTCCAGCGCCTCAGCCCTCAGTGCCACCGGGCTGGCCCCAATTCTTTTTATTTATTTAATTTGCTTATTCTGATGACAGCTGCACCACACCTCTGCATGGAAAAGACCACCAACAGCTATTAGTGTCCAGAAATACATGACATCAGCACTTACACACACTAAAAAAACAACTTTTACTGTTAAAAAATAAATACATAAAAAATAACAGCTCCATTGGGAAAGAGGCAGGAACCTACACAGCACAAGCTTGATAAAAAAAAAAAACTACAACTACTAGGAAGTATTATTCACCATACTAGACACATTTTCATTAAAAAATATGACTTTTAGTTTAAAGTCAAAATTTTGATTTCATTTTACACTGCTTCAATAGAACAGATTTTATAAGTGCAATAAGACACCGCAAAGATGTGGAATTATGGTAAATAATCCCACACCTCTGTCCTGTGTTCATGGGCACTCTGCGCAATGATCTCACGTTTAACAACACACTTGTGAGGCACGCGATCATCACTGATGCATAATTACACACACTGGCATGTCTTACTGCATACATAATACATGACAAGCTGTGTATTATCATGGGATAACACCATACATCAACTGCATTGTGGCACAAAGCATAGCAATTTGCCTTCAACCACCTGAGAAGTGATGTGAGCCAAAGGAAGAGCATACATTTTAGAGTGTATTATTGCTATTGTTATATGACTGCCAGGTACATAAAGAACATGTGAGCACTGGCAGCAATAGTTTCCACAATATGTGTTATCATGAGATAGCACCACAGCTTGGAACAGTTATCAGCCAATCAGACTGAAGGATTCTCGTACCTATTTGACAATATTCATTAAGTCCATCTATCCATCCCTACACACTGCCACACCTCTTGGCCTCCTATCAATAATGTGTGGTACTGGTCTTTAAAATGTGGTGCCAATGGCTAAAATTTGTGGCACACTTCTTAATTTAAAGGAAAAAATTAAAATAGTGGCTATAATATGTTTAAGGATGGTTCTGTAAAGTACATTTCATTTTTTAATGATCCGACTGCCTATAAATGTCTCCAGCATTACGTGGACATCATTATAAAACTGTATCTCCATAAAACAAGGGGCCTGCTTAGGTGACACGGGTAGAACTCTGCATAATGCACAGCCCTTGAGAGCTACACTGTTGCCTGCTGTAGTTGCTCTGCACAGACATGCTTGTGGCCCAGGGAAACTAAGCTTGGACATACTTGGTTACTTGGGCCCTGAAAGTCCAGTGCTCAGCTCCTAAGAATCAAGCAGGGTTTCTAAGGGCTCACAGCATGCAGCTGGGTGGTGAGCAGCACAACCCTTGTGTAACCCAAGAGCTGAGCACCACAGCGAGGCCTAGAGAGAACAAATCCTATGAGCTCCCTGAAGGTTTCTGTACTGTACACTCCAAAGAGCTATCACAAGTGACTGCCAACATCATGTCATAGATTCTTTCTTATCTGTATGAACCCCATCCACTAAACCCGGGAGTGTGTGTGTTTGTGTGTGGGAGAGGGGTCTGAGTAGTTGGGAGGGGGTCAGTCTAGGGTACAGGGGGTCCACCTACAAGATAGATACAGGGGTCTACCTGGAAAATCAATGGGGGAGGCCACAGGGTGACACATTTGCACCACTTATTTAATTTCAATAGGGCACAGTAGCTCCCTGTTTGCATCTTATTTACTTGCATTACCCAAACATCTCATTTAATTTGAAAATACATGATAAATGTAAAGAATTTCAGAGTTTAGAAAGTGGGCAGGTCCCCAACAGCGGGTGGCCCACCTAGAAATGTCCAGGTGTCCTGGTGGGCCAGACTGCCAGACCAACTCTGGGGAGGGGCCCTGGGTCCTCAGTGCTAGCAGATGTGAACCAGTCTTCGCCAACACCGACTCCAGCTTCCACCGTGCCTTGTTATATATGCCGCTGCCCCAGTGAACAGGAAATGGGGAGACCTTAAGCAAGCGACTTAAGGAATAGAGACTTTTCCCAAAAAGAAGTGTCACCTTTTCCGCCCCTTGTCCAATGGCTCAGCTTCCCCCTTCTCGTTTATTTGCTGGAACTAAAAATGCAGGAAAGTAATAAACTAGGAACTCAAGCAGCAGGGTGGTGGGAAAGGCAGAAAATAATAAAAATGTATTCGACATCCTACCTTGTCGCGCCGTCGGGCTGCTGCCTGTTGCTGCTCCATCCCGGCGCTCCTCCGCAGCGATGCCAGGGTTTTACAGAGTTTGCAGGGAGCGCTAGTTAATTTCCTAAGTGAAACTGACCAAGTCTCCCCGACAATTCAGCCCCAGCCCCCAAATCCGTCCCTTGGCCAGGCAAGCAGCAATACCCCCCTTACAAATCCGACGGTCCTCCTCGCCTTAGCTCGTCGTCAGCAGCAGAGCGATAACGGGTTGCAACTTATACATGACCAAGAAAAGTTCGCCATGTTTTGAGGATCTTAAAACCGTTTTTTTTCCCAGCGGATTTTTTTTTTACTTCCCTCTCACGGAGGCTGATTGGAAGGATTATGGCTGCAGGAGCCCAGGTTTCAAGCTCACTCGCTCTGTGTCTCTGTCTCTCTCTCTTACGCAGCAGCCGCCTAACAATGAGCTCAACCTTCTAGGAGTTGGATTACAAAATTTCTAACTATTGCACTCGAACGAGTTTGCCTCCAGTTTCCTCCTAATTCCGTTTTTGCTCTTGCAATTCCCTCTCCAGATTTGTTTCCGATTTTATGCCCCCATTTCCATTAATTGCTCACTATCTTCAGATGCTCATGTTCTTTCCTTCTTTAGTAAATGCCCCGTATATATTCTTTTTTAAAAAATTTGCAATTTATTTACCCCCACTAGCCCACCTAAGAACAATAAATAAGGAATAATGTTTACTCTTGTAAACTAAATTTATACTCTTTTCAAACTATAAGCATCCAGTAGAAAGAATGGAATTGTTGGCATAGGTTCATGTACAGTGCATCAGCAATATTCAATCCTTCAATCTATAGATCGCTTAGCACAGTAGTTAAATGCAATTGGAGAATTACCCACGCATCTATCTGCACCACCAAAAGGTGTACACTTTACCGTTAAAAAATTGTTGCAATTTATTAATGCTGTCTGGCTGACAACCCCCCGAAGTTGCCCGGGTATATTGCTTGTCTCAGTTCTGCTCGCTTACTAGGTAGCTACCATCATTGTGCACTGGTATGAAAAGCTCCTTTTAGAGGGAATACTGCCACTTTTGCAATTCAAAGTGTAGCGTGGAACAGCTGAACGTTTTTGGAATCGTGCTGGTTTCCGACACACTGAGAAGTGACATATGTCAATCTTATGAGAAAGTTGGGCAAATCTTTATTAATTTTTACAGTGACACAAGGGTTTGGCACACGCTAATACATCAAACCCAGTGCCTTTCATTTTCCTACTCTCTTTATGCCCCTGAGTAATATTCCCACTTCATTCGTTTTTAATTTGTCCTTCTGTAATATTCTGGTCCAGAAACATCTTTTTGGGGGTGCAAGCCCTTAGCATAATGTTGTCCCTCAACCTCCTAGATGGTGTAATTTCCTAAAAAGTTTTTTTTTTTGGGTACTAGCCTGTTATCTGACCACACTGGAGGTCCAAGTTGATGTCCAGATGCTTGTTTTTCTTATGTTGCTGCAAAAAAACTGGAATTCATTACATCCGGATATCCGGAATGCAAATAGTTTTTATTGTTTTAAAACTTTGTATAAAGCACATTTTATGTCTGATTTTTGTTGTAAATGTTATCAATAATTGTTATATATTGTACTGTATGTTTTGTATTTTGTTATCTTGTTTTACGTTCTGGGTCATGCCTGTAAAAGGGCCATGTGGCCCAGTGAGCTTACCCAATTAACAAAATTAAAATTAAATAAATGGATAAATAAATAACTAGGAGATTCTAGCCATCTGCTTCCACTGATGCTCCTGGGTCACTGTTAATGTTGCGGTAGCTAACCCTGCCTTGTGGGCTCAACAAAGTTGAGGCCCTGAGTCCGTTAAACTCCTGATTTAGGGGTTTGTGTCCAAAGTAAGCATTAAATAGCACAAAGCCTTCACCCAGAGAAAGGTTTCAGTGGGCCAGGTGTAAGCATAGCACCAGCCCCTTTGATGCAGTACCTCGGCTCCCTACAAGATCAACCCACCCATGAACCAGCTCAGTGCCATTACAGTCCCCACAATGCATGCAACTTAATACTTTAGAATAGAGTTATAAACATTCAGACAGTGATTTCAAGCAAAAACAACACAAGCTTTATTTAGGGTTGCTATGTTTTTTTTTTCTCCTGTGTATATTTTAGCCTGCATGTAACTATTCCTGCTGGACTATGTTAACCTGTTGAGTGCTGCTTTCTTTCCTGGGACCCCCATAAAAACAAGATGCTGCATCTCATGGAGTTATCCTGGTTGGAGTAATTTCAAATAAATAAATAAAGACTGTATAGAGAAAAAGGGTTAGGAGAGGGAAGTAATTCTGTACCGTTCCAGCTGGTTCTTATGAGCCCTTAAAGGCTCAGCCTGCATACACTGGCTGCTCCTCGATCATCCGGCTAGGTTCAGCAAAATATTGGCAACCTTGGGATATGCTTCAGTGCCCTTAAAGACTCAGCCCAATGACAGTGTCCTCCACCCCCCCCAAACCACATATTCTCAGTACTTTCCGTGGTTGCCAAACTTTTCTGGAAGGTACTACTCTTTACTCACTGGTACCAGTGCATAACCCTTAGACATTAAAACTTGGGAGTTTCCAGGGCTTTGCTGGGTATGCAGCCATGGAAATGATGCAGATCTGATGATGTTGCAGGTGACTGGCTGGCAGAGATGCACTTAAATAAATTAACAACACTGCTTTGTTGCCAACTTAAACCTGAAACCCAAATGCTCTCAACCTGCAAGAAGTACGGGTAAATCCCATCTGGATGGCCTTGTCCATTTAAGGCTCTCCCCACTATGATACATTCTTTTTTTTTATACTTTATTTTTATTTATTAAGATCAATGAACAAAACAAAGACAGCAGCTCAGTGCAGAATACAGAAGACTCACAAGCAACAGAATATAGCACATAAGGGTTTACACTTAATGAGTTAATCATCTGTTAGTATGCCATTGCACAGGTAGTTCAGGGAATAAGGTAGGATATTACTTGTAGTGCTGCATAGTATTGGCATACAGAGATTTAGCACAAGTTAGACTGTAATCGGCTGGTGTGGGGCATCTGATAAGGAAACCAGAGCAGCAGCACAGTGAAAGTTCTTTGGTCGGTCATCGTGAAACCATGAGGACCAGCCCAATATGATCTGCACTAGCAAAGGCAGTAATAAAAGAGGCACTGTTAGCCTGCTGAGTGTAGAATAGATAAAGGGAAAGTCAGCAGCAACAGAAGTAGAAGGGGGGGGGGAGAAAAGGTTGAGAAATAAGAAGGAGCGGGGAGGGAGCCATCCGTCTGCATGGAATAAAATTGGGGGACGTTATCTATTGGAACATGACCCACTGCTGCCAGTGTATTTCAAACTCCAGATCTTTATATATAAATGTATAGGTCATCTGTTCCAGCATGTAGATTTCCTGCATTACTTTCCACTAGTCTTTGACTGTGGTCACCTTGTCCACACGCCAGAGTCGTGTATTTGTCTTTTTGGCTGCTACTATTGAGAGTATTGGCAGAGGTCCTTGTGGGGCCACTGGCAGACCTGTTCAATACCTCCCTGGATACAGAATGTGTACCACAGGACTGGAGGATGGCCCACATGGTGCCCATCCATAAAAGTGGGTCAAAGGATGAACCAGGGAACTACAGGCCACTGAGCCTCACCTCGACCATGGGCAAACCCATGGAGACCATCCTAAAGGAGAGGCTTGTGAGTTTCTTGGAGGTAAACGGTATCCAGGATGACCAACAAATGGCTTAGTCGTGGGCAGATTGTGCCAGAGAAACCTGGTAGAATTCTATGACTGGATGACATGGGAACTGGACAAGGGCCATGCTGTGGATGTCCTGTACTTGGACTTCAGTAAGGCCTTTGATTCAGTGCCGCATGGGAGATTGGGGAGGAAGCTGGAGTATATGGGGGCAGGACAAAAATGGTGACTTGGATCAGGAACTGACTGAGGGGGAGACAGCAAGGGAGGTGGTGGGGGGGACTCTCATCACCGAGAGCAGTGATGAGCGGGGTACCACAGGGATCCATGCTGGGACCAGTACTGTTTGGGATTTTCACTGCAGGTATCTTGAATGGGATCCAAAGCAAAATCAGTCTGTTCGCAGATGATACCAAGATGGGAGCTGTGGTAGATGACATGAGAGGGGGATGCAGGAGGATATGAATAAGCTGCAGGAGTGGGCAGATAAATGGCAGCTGGGATTCAATGCCAAGGAGTGCAAGGTTCTGCACTCTGGAGCCCCGAATCAGGGGAAGGATAATCACTTAAATGGGGTTCAGCTGGGTTGCTTCACAGAAGAGAAGGACCTAGGGGTGATCATAATAGGGAACATGAACAACTCTGTTCAATGCAGAAGGGCAGTGGCAAAAGTCAACAAAATGCTGGGGTGTACAGCTAGAGAGATCTCCAGAAGTAGGGAGGTTATCCTGCCCCTGTATAGGTTCACGGTCAGGCCCCACCTGGAGTACTGCGTGCAATACTGGTGCCCATTCCTGAAGAAGGACATCAGATTGTTGGAGGGGGTACAGCATACAGCTACAAAGATGATCCAGGGATTGGAGGGCAAGCCATACGAGAAAAGGCTGGGGGAGTTGAATATATACTCTCTGGAAGAGAGGAGGGACAGAGGAGCTATGATTGAGACCTTTAAGTACTTGAAGGGAATAAACAAGACTAATACAGAGGATTTTCCAGAGGAGAAATGGGAGGGACACAAGAGGACACCAACTGAGATGGGGGTAGATTCAGGAGACATTTTTTCACAGAAAGAGTGGTGGACAAGTAGAACTCCTTGCCAGGTGAGGTAGTGGCCTGCAAGACAGTAGACCGCTTCAAGAGGGTTGAGATAGGGGAAGGAGTAATAGGATGGAGGGAAGGGAGGGAGGGGCAGCAGCATTATAAGGTGCTAGCTGCACACTCGAACAGACTCAGTAGACTGTGAGGCCTGTTTCTGCTGTCATTTTTGTATGTTTGTATGAATGTGTCAGGCAGTGGCACTGGAAACAGTTTCCCTCTGGAGGGCTCACCAGGAGCATCAAGGAAGGTGTGAGCTCTTCAGGGAAATCACATATTGTCTCAAGCTCCTGAATAACCGATTCCTAATATGGACATATTTTAGGGCAGTCCCAAAAAATGTGCATTTGATGTACTGGCTGGTACCTGCAGCCTCTCCAACAGTGACTCATCAACGGGCTTGTGAATTTCGCCATTTCTGCTGGCATGTGAAAATATCGGGATCTACATTTCCACGCAAATTTGCACCAGTATCTGGCTGTGGACAGTCGCAGTGCCAGAGTGGAAAATTTATTCCATGTTGTAAAGGAATGAGAAGTACTGAGCTCGGAGTTCTACTTTTGCAAAATGGAACCAGTATCTTCTGTTGAGACTTGTCGCAAAGCTCTTCATAGGTGTCCTATAATATGGGACCATGTATCTACCTGCAGATACGATGTAATGTGGAAAAGCTGTAGGGGTTTCTCCAGTAGGCTATGAAATGCTTTCCAACATTCAGACATGTACGCTCTAAGCTGCCGGTATTTGTAATGGTCCATTGCAGGGGGGTGGATATTTAGTCTGAAGCATACAGAAGGGTAAAATGCCATGAGTATCTAGTAACTGAAATAGTTAGACAAGCCCCAGTCTGCCCCATCTATGGAGGGAATGGTCTATATGATTAGTTGGTTGATGTGAGTCATAGGTCAGTGCCCGGAAATGAAAACTCTGTGAGGGTGAAATGAAACCTCTTGTGATTTTTAGCCATTAGTGAAAGGTTTCCGCTGAATATTGATGGAACTTCATTAGTGGAAAGCCATCTAGAAGGCTGCCGAAAAGATGTTATCCCAGTTATGCATATCATTTAAGGTAAACTCTATTTGCTTCCAGTATGGTTGAACGGAATGTGCTATCCAGGAACATATGGTTCTTAGGTGACTGGCTAAGGCATACCGGTTGAGACTGTGCAGGTTACCCACCTTGAACTCTGGGAAGTTGCAAGATCGAAAATCTGACCCTTGGGGATTTTCCCTGCTAAATAAACTGGGAGATTAGTTTGTTCCATGTCCTGAAATACAGTTTGTCTGGCATCAATGGTAGGGTTTGCAAATAATAAAGTATCCTGGGGAGTACATTCTGATGTATAGCTTCTAGTCTTTGGAAGAAGCCAAGATATAACGGGGACCAATGTGAGAGATCTTCTGTAATTTGCTATGACAGGGGTTCTAGGTTAAGCAACTCTAGATGTTCCAAGTTGTTGGTGATCTTAACTCGTAGATAGTGAAACAGTGTTTTGTGCCATTTGAAGGGGAACCACCACTTGAGACTAATTAAGGGGTTAATAGTTATATAGAAGGACCTCTGCTTTTGAGCATTAAGCTGTTAGCCTGAAAGGTTCCCAAATGATTGCAGACCGGTCCATACTGCCAGTATGGAGTCTTCTGGAGAGGTGAGAGTTAACAAGATATCCGCAAAAAGGGTGACTTTATAGTCCCATCCCCCAAGGGGATCCCCTTTATGGAAGGTGTTGTGTGGATCTGTGATGCCAGAGGTTCCAAGTAAAGTTTGAACAGCAGCAGGGATGAGGGATACCTCTGTAGCGTGCCCCTCCCCAAAGAGATTGGGTCAGAAAAGGCACCACTGATGCAGAGATAAGCTTGAGGAGAACAGTACAATCCTTGTAAGATCTGAATGAACTTATCGGGGAAGCTGACGCTTGACAGGGTGGCCCACAAAAATGGCCAGGCCACCCTGTCAAATGCCTTCTCAGCATCTAGGCCCCAATGAAATCCTCCTTGAAGGTTACTCAGTCTTTAGAAATGACAGGGTGGGGAAGCGTAGGAGAGTCTGCCTCATCTGGGTTGCTGATCACCTCCTTGCCACCGAATTTGACCCCTCACTTCCCACCGCCTCCCTTGAGACCATCTTGATTAACCTCCTCCTTGGAGCAGATAAAATGGTCACAGTCAGCGTGGTGTACCCGCCACCCTTCTCCTCACCCTGTGATCTCGATCTCTTCCTTAATATCAAGACCTTCCTCCCCCAAGGGAGAGATTGGATCGTCCTAGGGGATTTCAACCTAAACTGGCTGTCCCCTCACTTTGACTCCACCAAGGAATCCATACTTGGCCTTGGGCTACACCAGCTCATCACTGAACCTACCAGAACCAACTACAAAACTGGATCTCAGTCCCTCATTGATTGGGTCCTGGTCTCACACCCTTCCCACATCACCACCTCCAGAGTTCTTCCCAACTCAATCAGTGACCACTGTGCCGTTTTCTACAGATGGTCCACAAACCCCCCCCCCGGCCACACAAATTCATCCAAACCAGGCAGTTGAAGAAGCTGGACACCTCCGAGTTTTCCAAAGCCACCGTAGCCCAAGAATGGTCCTTCACTGAAAACATTTCTGACATCTGCAAAGCACTTGAAGCCTTTAGCAATAAGTTCCTTGCCCTCTGCGACCGTTTCATCCCGCTTAAAAAAATCCGGATTAAGGGTTCTAGCCAAGAATGGGTCACCCTCGAGCTTTGCAAACTAATGAGGGATAGTGACCGAACCTGGAAGTTGTACAGAAAACATAGAACACCCCAACTCCTCCAAGACTTCAAAAAGGTATCCAGTCAATATCGCGCACCCGAAATAGCGCTGCATAATATAGCGCATAGAAAACAGCGCCGAAATATATTAGCGTGAACACACTAAAGCACACGTCCTAAAGAGCGCATGTCAGCACTAATCCATAAAAAACTAGGAGGAAGGAGGGGAGCAAAGGGAAAGGTATGACTGGGCGAAGGCAGGAGGAATGTTGGGGTTGATGTAATTGGGAGGTGGGGAAATTGATGGGATGGAGAAGTACTCAAACGAAAGAAGAGTAGCATGGCACAAAAAGAGAGAATAGGGGCAAAGAAGAGAGAGTTTTGAAGGGCATGAGTAAATGAAGGGAAAGGAGACAATAGGGTGAAGGCCAGGAAACATAGGAGATAATGGAGGGTGAAAAGGAGGAGGGATGGCAGCCAGGGGTGAGGAGGTTAAGAGGAAGGTATTGAAGCAACCTTTTTTGTGGCTTCCTGGCTTCCAGAGAAAGTAATAATGTGCACAGTTAACCTCTGGAGCACTTCAATCACTTTCACAGCTAAATTTGGTCCAGCATGCCAAAACACACCCATACTATCTTACATCTAACTGTGCTGCTGAAAGATTGCTCCAGACTTTTAAAGATCTTTAGACAAGATCAGTAGGGTTGTTTTTTTTTTACTCCCTGTCTCTTCGGCCGACCCCGTTCTGCCTTCCTACTCCCCCCAAAGCTGTCACCCGCAGTCTCTGGGGCTTATAGCCCTGTTGTCTTGCAGTGCCCCAGGGACTCCCCCAGTAGGTTTATGACACTGCACCACTGTATATGAACTTATATTTTCAGTTATCAAATAATACCACATTTGGAATGTGCATCGTGATTGGGAAAGGCCAAAAGGATCAGGTGGTTAAATGTGCAGGACCTTGTGTCTAATATCACCACACTGCTTTCAGTGAAAAAATATTTTATTTAAGCATTATAGCATAAAAGTTAAAATTCAGATACAAAAAAGTATCATGAAATTCGCTCTCTGGACAAAGTAACATGTAAGGTTGTGAAACGTGCCACTTTTTGTATCTGTATTTCAACTTCAGCATGCGATACACCATGCGACATTGTGCAACATTATGTAGCTACGCTATTAATGCGTAGTGCTGTTTTGTATGCGCTTACATTTACCGCGCTAAGAATACTACGCTATTTTGACATGTGAACCCTTCAGAAACCTCAGGAACAGGTGCAAATCTTCCGCAAGATCTGCTAAATCCTCCTTCATCCTGGAAAAGCAACATGCTGCCCAGGGGGAGCACTAGGAGGACCTGGAACATTCTTCACAACCTTATTGGTAGGGGACTTTCCGAAGAACATATTTGTCTCACCTGCAAAGGGACAACCACCACCGAGCCACGTGAAATAGCCTCCCTTTTCAATAAATACTTACGTGACCTCGGCCAGTACAGGCCCAGCTCCACCCCTACCCCGTTTTCCCCTGCACCCCTCCCAGTCTCCCATCCTAAGTTCCATTTCAGGTACCTAACCCCTGGTGAAGTGGTCAAGTTAATCAGAACAAATGACCCAAGACCATCTAAGGGCACCGACAACATTGACTTCAGAGTTCTCTGTCTTGTCTATGACTCCCTGGCCATTCCTCTCTCTGACATCCTCAACCACTCCCTCTGCACGGGGTCCATCCCAAAAGCATGGAAGTGCACCATTATTAAACCTCTTCACAACTCCAGTTCCAAGGATCTAGTATCCAACTACTGTCCCATCTCCCTCTTTGCCCCTGTTACACAAGGTCCCTGCACCCTAATTAATACCCCAGAGGTACACCGCAGACAGCCATCATTTATGTATATGTTATACTAACATATAGGGCTAAGGACATCTACCGTACAAGAGTAGATGTCAGGATATGTATGCATATGATTGCTATACGCTTTGCTTTCTAATATACACATGTATTTCTTGCTTACAAGATGTTAGGACACTTGTGTCCTTGTAGTATTATGATATATGAGTCAGCATTGCCATCTTCCGATGATTTCTATTATTACATGGCTATGTACACAAACTGTACTTTCTTTGTTTCCACAAAGTGTGACTATAACAGAATTGTATAACGTTATCTAGGATTGTGGAGACACCTCTAATTTAGCCAATAAGGCTCATCTCTGTAACTAGAAATGTTTCTGTCTTACAGTAACTATGGTAACTATCTTAGGTATATAATGTAAGACATTACGTCTTCTACCTCAGAGACACGGAGATTTCTACACTCCTCGAGGTATAAGGAACGCATAGTATTGGCTCCCAGTTCCTAATGGTAAGAACTGCTTAGGGCAACTGTGATTTTCCTTTTGGTAGTAATAAACAAGATTTATTACTCTTATGCAACATGTTTGTGATTTCTTGCATTCCCACTATTGCCAAGAACCTGAGAGTGAGGGTTTAGATCTCCTGACACCCCTCGCTCCAAAATTTTAGAGAAAGTGGTCCACAGGTAAACCACGGAATTCTTCTCCAAATACAACCTGGTCACAGAGGCACAGCATGGGTTCCATGCTTGACACAATACTGAAACTGTCCTCATCAAGTTCACCCGCTCCATAGACAAAGCTAACAATGAAGGCCTCTACATCGGTGCTGCATTCGTTGACCTCACCAAAGCCTTCGACCTCGTTGAACATGCAGTCCTCCTCTGTACCCTGGCTGGCCTCCATTTCTCACCTGATGTTTGCCTCTGGTTCAAGGATTACCTAACGGGCAGATCCCATTGCACGATTATTGGCGGTGTCCTCTTTGAATCCTGCCCCATCAAATACGACATCCCCCAAGGGTCCATCCTGGGCCCTCTTCTCTTCTCTCTGGTCATTAACTCCTGACATCACCTCCTCCAAACTCATTCTCTATGTTGATGATGCAGCTCTTTTCTGTCAGGACAAAACCCCCAATACTCTCATTAAGAAACTCCAATTCCACCTGGTTCACGTCCAAAGGTCTTGTACTCAACTCCAAAAAAACTAAGTTCATGGTTTTCTCCAGCCCCCGCAAACCCTTTGGCTTTGACCTCTCCCTTTATGACAACCTTGGTATCTCCACTGAAAGAGTCAGTGAATTCAAGTACCATGGCATACTCCTGGATAGCCACCTCAATTTCGATGCTCACACTAGCCTCACAATCAAAAAAGCCCACCAACGCCTCGGTATCCTCCACAGAACCAAGCATTACCTTAACAGGGAATCCAAATCCCTCTCAGTCTCCAGCTGCCTCCTTCCTGTCTTTGACTATGGTTCACTTGTCTCCCTCCCCCACCATCAAAAATTTCTCCAGACTTCGAAGCTCCTACCACAACGCTATCCGCTTTGCCTCTGGTCTCTCTAAACTCACACACCACTGTGACCTTTATAAGCTCCGCAGTCAGCCCTCCCTTGAGGCCCACCTCAACTGCAAGATGGCCACCTTCTTCTTCAAACTCTTCCAATGACTGCTCCCTGATTGCCTCATCTCTCTCTTCCAGACAGCCATCACCACCAGGACCACTATACTGCCCTCCACTCTCTCTTTCACTGTTCCTTTCTGCCAGATCATTCAAGGCCAGAAAACACTCTCCTTTATGGACCCAAGCTCTTTCAACTCTCTTGCTTTGGAACTACAACTCTGTCCCTCCACAAATGCCTTCAAACACACTATTAGGAGACATTTCTCCCTCACCTGCAGCTGCACGCAGCCCTAATCTGGCTCCCCTTCTGCACTCTCTTCCCCTCACCCTTTGGTTATCCACCTCCAGCACTTATCCTGTCTTTCAAGCACTTGTAGTATTGTTAACCCACCTAGGAGTAGCTTGGCAGAAGACACCAGGAGAAAGGACTGCTGTGTGACTGGACTTCTCTGCTGGGACTAAAGAAGTAGCACTCTTGTACTTGGACCTTTAATCTAGGGTAAAAAAAAAACTGACTAACAAAAAAAAAGTGTGTGTTTGTCTGAGTTAACTGAACTGGTTATCTGAACAGTTATCTAGGTGTAAATCTCAGGTGACTGAAAGGACTTGATAGCTGTGAGGTTTAAATTACTTGTAGAAAGCTCTAGTAAGTAGGGGGAGTGGCTTAGCTAGAAGGAAGCTATATTTAAAGACTGCCTTAGAAAGATTCTGGTAGTAGCTCGCAGAAGACACCAGGAGAAAGGACTGCTGTGTGACTGGACTTCTTTGCTGGGACTATATTGCCCTCCTTCCCTCCCACCCAAAGCTAGTTCTACTTTTATAGGCGCAGGATTTGACTGACAACAGGAACTTCCTGTTTGGGAGCAGGAAGTGAGTGATCACAGAGCCACCAAAGACCCACCATCCTAGAAGGGCAAGAGTAGCTCTCCGGCCCCCTCTAGCTGCTGGAGGTCTGCCTCTGAGCAAGTAAGGGGTCTACTGAGAAATATAGGATATTCTTGTCTCAGAACAGGACAATCAGAGCTCAAAGGGCACACAGGCAGAAAGTAAGAGAGAGAGAGAGAGAAAAACACAGAGGAAAGAGTAAGGATTGCAAACAGTTAAGGGGCCAGAAATAAGACATGATTGGAGTGGTGCAGTGCAGTGGCTGTGGAGCAGCAGTCTTCCGGGAGACGTTCTGGAGGATGCAGTGTTGTCCCATCTGCAGGCACCTCTCTGGGCTGAGGGAGGAGGTTGCTCATCTCCAGGCTGAGTTGGCCAGGATTTGTGGGACCTCCTCTTCCATCCAGGGAGACCACCAGTGCCACTGCCGTTGCCTCAGAGGTTGCCAAGAAAGAGGAGTGGTTGGACCACAGTGGGCTCAGGGAGGGTGAGGGTGGTGGAACAGAGGCTCATCCCTCCAGTTGTACCTCTCCACAATCCCTATGCCATTCTGGCAAAGTGTGGTTCCTCTATGGAGGCACCCGCAGTGGAGACCAAGGAGGATGCTGGGAACCTCCACAAAGGAGACCCACAGGAGGGTGGCAGGGGACCCCGCAGGGGAAGGAAACAACTCCTGGTGGGGACTCCATTGTTAGGAAGGCAGAACTGGGGGAGGAAGGGGAGAGGGAGGTAAGGTGTCTGCCTGGCACCATGGCTTGGAGGGACAGGGAGCGAATCCTCAGGATTGCCGGAGCAGCTGCACAGGGGAGGGAGCTAGATGTCATTGTCCACCTAGGGAAAAATGACCTGGCTAAGAAGGGGATTAGAGAAGTGCAGGAAGAGTTTGTGGAATTGGGGAGGGGCCTTAGACAAGTAGCACACATGGTAACTTTCTCGGAGGTGCTGCCCATCTATGGTGTAGGAGAGGCTAGGGTGTTCCACACCATGGGATTCAATCAGTGGTTGAAAAAATGGTGTGGAGCTCAGGGATTTGGCTTCATTGGGGACTGGGGGTCCACCTGGAGTGATGCAAGCCTATACTGGCATGATCGGCTTCATCTGTCCAGGAGGGGAACCAGAATCCTAGGTGATAGGTTTAAATGCTTCATTGGCAAGCATTTAAACTAGCCAAGGGGGGAGGCACTGGAAAGGAGCAGGGAAATCCTAGCCCCCCCCCCAAAAAAAAATAATGGTAGTAAGTGCGGTAAACACCAACATAGAGGTGTCGATAGGGAGAAGGGCAGGAGTAAATGGAGAAAGTGACAAAGGTAAGAAGGACAGGGATGGGGAAAAAAGGAGTAAGGCAATCAGAAAATGGAGGGTAATGAGTACCAATGCCCGTAGGCTGGGCAACAAGCTCCCTGAGCCGGTGGTCTTGATGGAAGAGGGATGCCTGGATATCATAGCAGTCACAGAAACATGGTACACAGAGAACCATGACTGGGATGTTAACATACCAGGGTACATAACCTACAGGAGAGACAGGCAGGGGAGAAGAGGGGAGGAGTAGCTCTCATGTAAAGGAAGGATAAAGCAACTGAACAAAAGAATAAACAGGGAGGAGAGGGAGGCACTGTGGGTCACCTTGGAGACTGGAAGGGCACCACAATCCACATAGGGGTTGTGTACAGACCCCATGTCAGGGGAGGAATGACAAGATATGATAGAAGGCATTCTTAGAATGGCAGAGAAAGGGGAGATACTGTTGATGGGAGACCTGAATATGCCAGATGTTAACTGGAGCAATATTGCTGCAGCCACATCCAAGAGCAGGGCCATTCTTGATGCCCTACAGGTGGCAGGCCTCAGACAGCTAGTTTCAGAACCCACTCATGAGGGAGCAATCTTAGACCTCATACTCTCAAGCAGGGGCAGTGAGAGGATCTCAGACCTGAAGTGGGTTGCCATCTGGGAACAAGTGACCATCAAACAGTGTGGTTCACGTTAAACTCAGCTACAGAGTCAAGCTTCTACAAAGTGAGGGTACTGGACTTCAGGAGGGCTGACTTTGGCAAGATGGGAGAGTGCCTCAGAAAAGCAATAGCAAACAGGCTAGAAGGAGGTGTGGAGCAACAATGGGGGATCATCAAAACTGCCATCACAGAGGCAACAAGCCTTTGTGTGAAGCAAATAAACAAATCAAAATGAAAGAAAAAGCCACTATGGTTCTCAAAAGAGGTGGCTGTGAAAGTCAGGAAGAAAAAGCTAGCATTCCGGAAGTATAAGGAAACACAGAAGGAGCAGGACAAACAGCTGTACCAGTTAAGGCAGAAGGAAGCAGGGAGGGAAGTCAGAATAGCAAAGGCCCAAACTGAGGAAAAGATAGCCAACTCGGTTAAGAAGGGAGATAAAACCTTTTATAGGTACATCAGCGAGTGTAGAAAGACAAAGGGAGGGATAGTGAGGCTGAATAGAATGAACGGTGGGTGGGCAGAGGGGGACAGCGAAAAAGCAGGGATACTGAACGAATGTTTCTGCTCAGTATTCACAAAAGAGGAGGGGGAAGTGCCTAATCCAATTAACGGAAGCACTCTTGGTAGGGGGGTCGATCCCAGTCCTTTCACAGAAGAAAGGGTTCTGCAAGGACTCTTAAAACTGAAGGTAGACAAAGCAATGGGGCCTGATGGAATTCACCCCAGAATTCTAAAAGAATTAAGGAGGAACTAGTGAAACCACTGGCTCACTCTTTTAATAAATCATGGAGGATGGTGTGGTACCCGAGGACTGGAGGAAGGCGGATGTGATTCCCTTCACAAAAGTGGGACCAAGACAGAGGTAGGAAACTACAGACCTGTCAGTTTGACGCCTGTGGTAGGGAAAGTGATGGAGTCACTCTGAAGGAAAGAATAGTTGAGTACCTAGAGGCCAGGTGGCACAGGACCCAAGGCAGCATGGGTTCACAGCGGAAGGTCATGTCAGACAAATCTAATAGATTTCTTTGACTGGGTGACCAAAGTAGTAGACCAGGAGGGCTGTGGACATGGCCTACCTAGACTTTAGCAAGGCATTTTACACAGTCCCACACAAAAGATTAATAGTCAAATTAACCAGCCTGGGAGTGGGTCCCAGGGTGGTAACCTGGGTAAAACATTGGCTGGACAACAGGACACAGAAGGTAATTGTAAATGGAGTCCACTCTGAAGAAAGAGGGTTACTAATGGGGTACTGCAGGGTTCAGTATTGGGTCCAGTCCTTTTTAATGACCTCATAAGTGACATTGCAGAGGGACTGGAAGGAAAAGTATGCCTCTTTGCAGATGACACAAAGATCTGCAACAGGGTTGATACACAAGGAGGCGTGGAAAGGATGAGAAGGGACTTGGCAAGGTTGAAAGAATGGTCAGAAGTATGGCAGCTAGGATTCAATGCAAAGAAGTACAAAATAATGCACCTGGGAAACAAGAACCCAGGGGAAGAATACACAATGGGGGGGTTAGTAACAACAACAAAAAAGGAAAAGGACCTGGGGGTAATCATATCAGATGACCTTAAGGTTAGCAAACAGTGTGAGAAGGCAGTAGGGACGGTGGGGGGTATACTGGGATGCATAGGGAGAGGCATCAGCAGCAGAAAACAGGAAGTTGTTATCCCTCTGTACAGACAGTTGGTGAGACCCCATCTGGAGTACTGCATCCAGCTCTGGAGACCCCATCTCCGCAAGGACATAGACAGGATAGAGGCAGTCCAGAGGAGAGCAACTAAAATGGTGCAGGGTCTGCAAGAGAAGCCGTATGAGGAGAGACTAAAGGAGCTTAATGTGTATACCCTTGAGGAAAGAAGGGAGAGGGGGACATGATAGAAACTTTTAAGTACCTCAGTGGAATCAACAAAGTCCAAGAGGGTAGCATCTTTCAGAAAAAGTGACGTGCAAGAACAAGGGGACACAATTTAAAGATAGAGGGGGCGGTTCAGGGGCAATGTGAGGAAGTATTATTTCACAGAGAGGGTAGTGGATGCATGGAACAGCCTTCCTGAGGAGGTTGTGGGGTCTAGAACTGTGGGAGAGTTCAAGAATGCATAGGACAGACACAAGGCAATTCTTGTGGGGGGTAGGAAGAAATGGGCTGTTGGTTGACTAGGATCTGCGGCCTATCCTGTAGGTAGGGAAATGGGCAGACTAGATGGGCCAAGCAGTCCTTATCTGCCATCAAAGTCTATGTTTCTATGTTTCTAGTTTTTAGATTGCACCTAAATTTTTTGTTTCCCACTGTTATATTATGTTATTGTTAAACCCTCACTGAATGCTTAATGTCACCTTGTATTTGTTAATTCACCAAGGCTAGTTCATGGTTTACCCGTTAGTCTATATTATCCTGATTTTATGTACCATTGTATTAACCCTCACTGTAAGTTAAATGTTTTAGCCTATGTTATGTCTCATGATTGTTGTATGTAACCGGACGCTTGTGTAAACGGGCAGCAATGCTCACATGCCTTTCAAGTATAAACAATAAAAATGAAATTAAATGAATGAAGACTCGAGATGGCCACCAGATCTGGCAAGCGATCACATGGTCCAGGAATAGCAGGGTACATCTAACACTGCTGTGTGCTTGTCGACCACAAACAAAACCAACATGGTCTAGGCTGACAAGGGCAGGAAGGAGGGACTCCAACCTGTTGGCCAAGATGGACATAAAAAGTTAGTACTCATAATTTAAAATAGATATAGATTTGTAGGAGGTGGCATAATGGAGATCACTGTTCGGTTTAAGTAGGATTGTCACGGTATACCGGTTTCACAGTATACTGTGGTATCATAAGTCACGGTATTGATACCGTGAGCAATTTCTTATACCGCAATAACCGTGATTCACAGTATACCTTGGTATGCCACTGTATACCGTGGTATTGGGACCTTTCAATTAGCTTTTTTGCATTTTCAGGGATAACTCAATTCAAGGAAGCTTCTTTCTTGTGCAAAAAGTACTTGTTCTGTATGACGATAACCACGGTATTACATGTGACGGTTATCATACCATCAGAATTTCATACTGTGACAAGCCTAGGTTTAAGTATTGCTGAAAGTGTTGCATATCACCAGGAAGGATGAGGGGCTACACCTTTTTGTATGGCATGCAACGCCGAAAGTAGCTGTGGAATTAACAGATTTTTGAATTTCTTATAAAACTCGGCAGGGAAGCCATCTGGGCCAGGTGCCTGACCCGTTTTTGAGTCCTGAAGTACTTGGAGGATCTCCGCTTCAGTAATGGGTAGCTATAACTCTTGGGCAGCCTCTTTGCTAAGGGTATATAGTGGGAGGCCGCGGAGATATTTCCAGATTGCATCAAGGGGTGGGGTCTCTTTGGCCTCATATAGCTTCTGATAAAAGTTAGCTAACCCCAGTTGCACCTCTAGTGCCAGAGGGGGAGGAGGGTGGTGGCCGTGCCCCACTGATGGCTATGCTGGCACTACAGGGCACTGGGCTGCATGGGTGCAGGAGTGTAGTGGGGGGGCAGTGGCAGGGATCACCCCATAGAGTGCAGGAGTGTCTGCCGGTGGGGTTGGAGTGGCCATAACTGTGTGGGGGTGGAGCTTCAATCCCGCTCATGGGCCCCTTCTCCAGTCTGGTGTGCATGGGGGCTGGTCGTGTAAGGGCACTTACGGCAGAGCTGTCCATGGCGTACCTGCCTGCCCCCTATGCACCTGGTGCACAGCCCTGCTTGCCATGATGAATGGCGCTTACAGCTGGCATGCCCCCTCACCCACACCTGGCGCGCTGCTCTTCAGATTGACGGGGGATCGGGCATGCATGTCAGGGTTTTATTTAACTCTAAAACTTGATTAGCGTTTTGCTCGTAAAAGTTCTAAAACATTGTGAAAATGCATAACACTTGCCTCACTGTGTTTAACAAACATAACACTTCCAGAAAACCTATATAAATGCGTTCTGTACAGTTAGTATTGCCCCAAGAAAAAAACTGCTAATCAATTATTTAAAACCCTGCATGTGCTGCACGCCACCCCTTAGTGCATCCCGTGCAGGGGGCACGTATTGTGCAGAGTGGTTGCGCACCCCAGATACACGTGCCTAGCCACTCTGCCCCATTAGTGCATAAGGCCCAATGTCTGTAACGGTAAAATTAGCGTCTAATAACAAATCCATTTATTGCATAAACAGTTTGTTCACTTTAAGCCAGCAGGCAGGATGTCACTCACAATTAGAGGCTACCTCTAAAGCCCGATGTCATTTCTCAAATGGATGTAACCACCAGGGGGCAGTCCTTTTGAAAGTTTTTATGTTTTGGGATCAGCTGATATAATAAATCTTTATTTACTCAGTTTCATGGCACGGCTTCACAGCACTGCTACAGCAGCCCACACTGCGCAAGTCTTTTTGTAGTTTCATTTCTCTTCAAGTCTTGGCAACAGTTGCATGCATACAGTACATCATGACTTTTACAGTTTCACAACGAGCAATTTGCCCTGGCACAGGAATCATCCTCCACTCTGGAAGGATCTGCCGGTGGTCCAGCCCTCAAGAGACTGCTCTGGAGGTGCCCTCCATCCTCCACAAATACACAGTACAGGGAATAGCTATCTGTCGAGTGTCAGGACAGCACCTACTACCAGCTGGGCAAGTTGGGCGACTACTGGGTTCCCCCCTCTCCAGACTCACACACACATGTTTAACGTACATGCACTGCAGAGTCCAAGTGTGAATGCTGTCCTCTAAGAGGAGCACAAGTTCAAAATTCCCAGTCCCATTCAGCTTGAAGTCTGTCAGTGTAAGTCTCTTGTTCTAACTGCAATTCCAGATGATTTACTAGCTCCATCTTGGGATTTCCTCCGTTCTCCATCTTCATTAACAATCTACCAATGGTCTGTAAACCTGAGCACACACTTTTTTTATGCAAATGATGCAGTTTTATACACCCACAGCAACAATATTAACACTATCAATCTTGCTTTGGGCAACAGTTTAAAAAAAGTACAGGAGTGGTTCATGCAAGAAAAAATGGTTTGGAACTTCCCCAGAAAACCCAATCAGTGCTGTTTGGCACCAACCATAACCTGAAACAATGGTTCACCCACATTGGTGCATGAAGAAACTTTGTGCCGTCAATGATGGCACAGGCAAAAGATTGCCCGGCAGGGGAGTGCCAAGGAACTGATCATCCGCCGCCAGAGCACACATCATGTGTGCATGATTTTCTATGGGGGGGGAGCTATGCCCACCGCACCCTCCCCTACTATTTTATAATCTCCTTCCCCTACCCTGTATCAGGGAGGTGGCGACCATAGTGACACATGCCCCAAACTCCCAATCAGCCACATTATGGGCCCCCTCATTAGTGCGCCCACATTACGGCACCCTAATGATGGCATCCTGCTAATGATATTCGTGAAAAAATTTCCCTCAGCATTTTGTATTAACGCACAAAAAAGGCACCTGCCTGGAAAAAGTCAAATCCTTCAAATATCTAGGTGTCTAGTTAGGCTTATCTTTATCCTTTGACACCCACATTCAAAACATCTCCACCCTGCTCCATCAAAAGCTAGGCTCTCTGTACCGAATCTACAAGTATCTTACACTCAAAATCAGGACCAGAATAGCCCAAGCAAATCTGCTTCCCACACTGGATTATGGCTCACCGTTCACTGAAACTGCTAACAAAACAGCGCTGCAGAAAAAAATAACCTCTATTACAAAATCGCCAAATTCGCATCTAGTAGTGATACTAAAACGCATCATTGCCTCTCACTACACACATTACATTGGCTGCTTCCAGAGCTCAATGCTAGACTAACACTTGCTAGGTTCCTCAAAAAGTCAGCCATACAAGGGCCCCTATTTACTTAGCAGAATAGATCACGTTCGTTGACATGCCTTTGTCCCGGTCAACCGCAAAAAATAATATCGCAATTCCACTCTATCGCACAAACATAGGACAACGGACATTTTGCCATCGAGCCACCTCACTCTAGAACTCAATATCCCCCCATCAAAACAACTTCAACAGTTCCTGCCATTACAAAGAGGCTGAAAGGCTTTTACTTTACACTCAATGTCTGTGATTGCTTTGGCTAATCTGTCCCTTGTTCCCCCCTCCACATATGCAATTTACTGTATTGTCAGTATCAATGTATTGTAACCAACACTACCTGTACTGCATTTGCACTATATGCATGTATGCACTATTTACTGTAATTTGCACTTGCCATATTCACACCCTGTAAATGTGTTATTGTCTGCACTGTCTGTGCTTTTGCACACGGGTCATGCCTGAAAATGCTTCTGTTGCCAGTGCACTTACCTGGTTACCAAAGTTGAAATAAAATAAAATAAATTTACAGGGCTGTTCCCCAGCAACAGCTTGCTGTAAAACAACCATCACCATGTCATGACACGCTGATAATGTTCTGTCCTTCAGAAATCAGGGTATCAGCCCTGGCCATGAAGGATCTGCAGGTTTTAGCCTACACTCCTACAGGTAGCTTCCAACAGCCAAGAACCCTCCAGATCAAGGCAGACGGCCAACCCCCCCTGACTCCAATGCTGAGGTCATCTGACAAGGAAGCCCAGGGAGTTTCTGAAGTTAACCCTTTATAGTCTGGAGACTCAGACATGTTATTACTGGTAACCCAAAGGGCACTGGGGACTATAGCTGTCTGTCCATTATCTTTCTGTCTAGCTATCTATTATGATTAGCCCTTTTTGCTCAAGGTTTCTGAAAGCCATTCTTCACATACAATGTGCAAGACTTTTTTCTGAACCTAGACCCATGCATAATGTTTTGGAATGTGAAGAATGGATTTCCTTGGAAACAAGGAAAACACCTTATGAACAATCACCTTTTTTTTCCCTCATTAACATGGCATCCTAGCCTGGAAGTTTCTTTTTTTTTTAATAAATTGTCTGTGTTTGCATAATGGACAAATCATGTATCATAAAAACAGGGAACAAAACTCTTACTGGGGAGAAGAGGATGGCTATGACACCTCAGGGTCTTAAGAGCTATCATAGTACTATAGTATCACACATGCCCCCACAATGCAAAGCATCATGGGCTGCATATGCAAATCACCACAGAATGTTATGCTGGTCCAACTTTAAGCAGAATTGCATGGTGCCGAAAGGCCTCTCACACAGTTTGCAAAGGGTGCTAACAGAAGACATAGACACGTGTTTCATCCTACCAGGACTCATCAGTATGCCTCGTCTGTTTGACACCCCAGTGGAATGGACCAGCTACCCTTAAGGCAGTGTGCCTTGGATATATTGTGGTGAACCCATTAAAATAAAAAACATTTAAAGACAAAGAACCTTCGCACAAACACTGAGGCAAGGTTACCCTAGGGAGTATTGGGAAGCCAAGTTTCAAGAAAATACAACATCACACATGCCCCCACAATGTAAAGCATCATGGGCTGCATATGCAAATCACCACAGAATGTTATGCTGGTCCAACTTTAAGCAGAATTGCATGGTGCCGAAAGGCCTCTCACACAGTTTGCAAAGGGTGCTAACAGAAGACATAGACACGTGTTTCATCCTACTAGGACTCATCAGTATGCCTCGTCAATATATCCAAGGCACACTGCCTTAAGGGTAGCTGGTCCATTCCACTGGGGTGTCAAACAGACGGCATACTGATGAGTCCTGGTAGGATGAAACACGTGTTATGTCTTCTGTTAGCACCCTTTGCAAACTGTGTGAGAGGCCTTCGGCACCATGCAATTCTGCTTAAAGTTGGACCAGCATAACATTCTGTGGTGATTTGCATATGCAGCCCATGATGCTTTGCATTGTGGGGGCATGTGATGTTGTATTTTCTTGAAACTTGGCTTCCCAGCCAAATGCCCTTTGGGTAACCTTGCCTCAGTGTTTGTGCACAGAGGTTCTTTGTCTTTTAAATGTTTTTTTATTTTAATGGGTTCACCACAATATATCCAAGGCACACTGCCTTAAGGGTAGCTGGTCCATTCCACTGGGGTGTCAAACAGACGAGGCATACTGATGAGTCCTGGTAGGATGAAACACGTGTCTATGTCTTCTGTTAGCACCCTTTGCAAACTGTGTGAGAGGCCTTTCGGCACCATGCAATTCTGCTTAAAGTTGGACCAGCATAACATTCTGTGGTGATTTGCATATGCAGCCCATGATGCTTTGCATTGTGGGGGCATGTGTGATGTTGTATTTTCTTGAAACTTGGCTTCCCAGCCAAATGCCCCTTGGGGTAACCCTTGCCTCAGTGTTTGTGCACAGAGGTTCTTTGTCTTTTAAATGTTTTTTTATTTTAATGGGTTCACCACAATATATCCAAGGCACACTGCCTTAAGGGTAGCTGGTCCATTCCACTGGGGTGTCAAACAGACGAGGCATACTGATGAGTCCTGGTAGGATGAAACACGTGTCTATGTCTTCTGTTAGCACCCTTTGCAAACTGTGTGAGGGCCTTCGGCACCATGCAATTTCTGCTTAAAGTTGGACCAGCATAACATTCCTGTGGTGATTTGCATATGCAGCCATGATGCTTTGCATTGTGGGGGCATGTGTGATGTTGTATTTTCTTGAAACTTGGCTTCCCAGCCAAATGCCCCTTTGGTAACCTTGCCTCAGTGTTTGTGCACAGAGGTTCTTTGTCTTTTAAATGTTTTTTATTTTAATGGGTTCACCACAATATATCCAAGGCACACTGCCTTAAGGGTAGCTGGTCCATTCCACTGGGGTGTCAAACAGACGAGGCATACTGATGAGTCCTGGTAGGATGAAACACGTGTTTATGTCTTCTGTTAGCACCCTTTGCAAACTGTGTGAGAGGCCTTTCGGCACCATGCAATTCTGCTTAAAGTTGGACCAGCATAACATTCTGTGGTGATTTGCATATGCAGCCCATGATGCTTTGCATTGTGGGGGCATGTGTGATGTTGTATTTTCTTGAAACTTGGCTTCCCAGCCAAATGCCCCTTGGGGTAACCCTTGCCTCAGTGTTTGTGCACAGAGGTTCTTTGTCTTTTAAATAGTACTATAGTGCTTACTGTGCTGTAATTTCACAAGAACCCCACATAGTCCTAACAACTGTGTCCTTAACAGTTAAAGGTTAGTTATTCTATATATCATCTCCCATTTATGTATACACTGTCTGTTTGCCTGTCTGTCTTCCTGCCTGTCAGTGCATCAGTCTGTCTGCCTGTCTGTCTATCTAGCGTGTCTATATACAGCAACTGTATTCTGCTTATCTGTATACAGTGTCTATCTACACATACCTGCCCTTTGAATATATACAAAGCCAAAGAGAGCCTGTTTCTTATGTACAGTATAAATAAAAGTCTTTATTTCTGCCTAAATACGTATCATTTCTTTTATAGTGTAGCAATATGGCATGCATGTAACACTACGGACCAAGTAAACAGAAACGTTATATCAAATCTTATTGTAACCTTATTTGACCAATCAAATTCGGCCCCCGATCCCAGAGTTGTTTGCAAACAGCTGGCTGGTTCAAATCATTTCTGTTTCCACATCTTGCAAATGTTCAGTTATTCTGACATTTAGTGTCTTCCAATCTACGAGACATACAGTATATATAGATATATGGCGTGGTCGCACCCCTATAGTTAGGGTTAAATCTTCACTTCTATTTTAAACTCAAAACTTTGCACTTTAATAACTTCGCAACTATTCAAGCAATTTGCATGAAATGTTGCAGGCGCCGTCAGGAACCAAAGATCTCTTGATGTGGCAAGTGTCACTCCAGTTGGATGTGTGGGTGTGGAGATACAGAGCGTCAAAAACATGTCAATTACCCTTTTTTTGTCAAATTCTTTGTCACACCACTGTGCAAAAACTGTGTGGTATTTTGTTCTGAAATAGGTATATAGGTCTTGGGTCACAGTGGTGCATTGTGAAGGTTTGGTGAAAAAGTATTAATCCGTTCAAAAGTTGTCACATTTCAAAGTTTCCCATTATTTTCAATGGGAAAAGTTAGATGTGAACCGTGAATCAGGATTCTGTATCGCAAACAGGTAATCCTGGTTTGCAAATGCGTAATCCTGTGTCGCAAATGGGAAATCCTTTTTCATGCTGCCCCACCTTGTTTTCTGTTAGCGGCGCCAACAAAATGAAATAACAAAAAAAAAAAATTTTATTTTAAATTGAGGCCTTTAGTAAACACCAGTGGTTGTGTTTACCTAATCAGGGGCCACAGAGTCTGATTCTGGGTTTAGTTTGTTCGTTTTGTTGACCAGGTAGGTGCACTAGACATAGGCATGCCCATTTTCTGACATGACTTGGTAACCTTTTTGCAAATAGGAAATCCCGTGTTGCAAATGGGAAATCTTTTTTCGTGCTGCCGCCATCTTAACTGAGTCAGAAATGTGATTTCTTAGCATGCCAAAATCCTTTTTTCGCAAATTACGAAAAATGAATCATGAAACAGGATCCTTTTTCACAATTTGAGAAAAAGGATTGTTCCTATGCCGCAAACTGTGAAAAAGCAATTGTGGGAAAGGATTCTGGGCCGCGGACAAGGATTCAAACTGCAAAAAAAAGAACCATGGAAAAGGATTCCTTTTCACAATTTGCGAAAAAGGATTTTGGCACCTCAAGAAACTGCATTTCCATGTCTAAAGACGTATAATTTCTGGTAGTCTAGTGGTCCCTCCCCCGTTCACCGATCCCCATCCACATCTAAAAAAATCTATTTCCCTCATAGTCTAGTGGTCCCCCCCCCCCCACCACTGATGTCCAATCACCATCCCTTTATTGAAAAATATTCTGTGAGGTTGTCTAGTGAACTAATACCCTCCCCAATCACCTACTGTCCTCCCAGTATTGAAAACAATATTCACTGGTAGTCTAGTGGTTCCACCCCCCCCATCCCTGTATACAGTACGCACTCATTCACAGCTCAGTCAGCAGCCAGCCATGGTGGTGAGAGGAGGACTGTTCTGGCCACCAGCTGGGGATCGAGTTGGGGGGGTAGCAGGTTGACGGGTCAGTACCTGAGAGGCTGGAGGGGTCCACTATACCACCAGGGTTATGTTTTTACTATTTTAAGGGAAATGGATCAGGGATGGGGAGGGACCACTAGACTACCAGGAAAGTTTGCAAAAAGCAATACTGGCAGGGCAATTCGAGATTGGGGAGAGAGTTGGGACCACTAGACTACCAGAGAATATTGTTTTCAATACTGGAAAGGCAATCTGTGATCAGGGAGGGGGGTGGGATCACTAGACTACTAGGGAATATTTTTTGGAATAAGGGGGCAGCGATCCGACATCGAGGGAGGGACCAATAGACTACCAGGGAAATATATATTTTTATACAGGGATGGCGATCGATGAACGGGGAGGGAGGATGAACCACTACACTATCAGGGAACTATATATATTTTTATAAGGGGATGGAGATGGGGGAGGGACCACTAGACTACCACGGAATTCAGAAGCTAAGGTAAATGCAGTGCAATGTATTTCAATGGGGGTTTCAACTTTGGTGCAAAACTTTGCCATTTTTAAAGATTTTGACACCAAATTTTCAACATACCTTTTTTGAGACCCCTCCTCATGAACAATGTTGGTGTCATTTCCCAGCTTTGGTAAAAGAAATCACCTTTAGGGCCGGGTTTCAAAATGTTCACCATACTTGTTCATGAGGTGGGGTTATAACAAGGGTACGTTGAAAATTTGGGGTCAAAATGTGGTAAAATGGCAAAGTTCTGCACATCTGTTGACATTTCACTACGCTTCTTCCTAACTTTCGTAATTTTTAATATTTTCACCCCAAATTTTCAACATAGTCATTTCTTTATATCACCTCATGAATGCAACAGCTGTCAGTTTTAAATTCTTGGCCAAAATGTGTTCTGTCACCTGTGGCGTGGAATGATGTTGCAGTGGGTTGATGTTTCAGCGAATATCTGAAAATTCTTAGCCCAGTGTTCATGAGGTGGGGTGACAGCAAGGCTATGCTGACAATTTGGTTGCTGTTTTGGCTGAAACGCTTGCACGGCCACATACATGAATGCATCTATGGAGGGATGGGAGCACAGGGCCCTCCCACAAGCAAAGAAGGATAAGATTATACTTTCTTAAAAAGTTAAGGAAATTCTTGGCAAAAAACTTTGTTAATGCATCAGTTAGGGTTCCAGTGACAAAAGTTTGGAAATGTGCTGTTAGGGTTTCCAACCTAAATACCCCACCCCCACTGTGCAGGCAGCAACAGTCGTGGGGTGTGTGTCTTGGGGTTGTCAACCCTAATGCTCACCCCATTCTCCTATATTGTACCCATCTCAGCTTACTTACACATGGAATGTGGTAAGCGTTAGGGCTGAAACCCCAAGGCACACCCCCATGCCTGTTGCTGCCTGCAAGGTGGGGGTGGGGTGCCTTACACCACATTTCCAAACTTTTGTCGCTGGAACCCTAATTGATGCATTAACAACATGTTTTGCCAAGAATATCTATCTAGCTATTATACTGGCACGGTAGTGCCGGTATAGTTAGGGTTGCATGGTCACTTGTATATCTAACCCCAAAATTTGCACTTTAATAACTTTGCAACCGTACAACTGATTTGCTTGAAATTTTGAATGAGCTGTCTGGTACCACAGATCTCTGGATCTGGCAAGTGTGATTCAGGTCGGTGGTGCAATTGCAGATCTGCGGAGTGCCCAAAAATGTGAAATTTACCATTTTGGTGCAAATTTTTTTGCTTGGGTGTAAGTCTGAAACAGTTTGGGAGTTTGATTTGAAATTATTAGGGTATATGGGGTCTGGGCCGCTGATGTGCCTTTTGAAGGTTTGGTGAAAAAATATTAATCTGTTTGAAAGTTATTAAAGTTAAAAATTTCCTAATATAGTCTATAGGAAAAAATATATGTCCACCTCAAAAGCACTTTCTGCTTTCGCTAAAGCACTTATTTTTTAATTAGTATTTTACAGTTTTTTTACTCTGTTTTTCGCCCGTCCCGATCTCAGTGCGCCCTCCTGTGGTGTCACCCCCTCCTGCCTGCACTGCCACCGGACCGCCACCCAACGGTGGCAAAACTACGGGGGGGGGGAGCAACAACCTCCTCGGGAGGGGAGAGGAGAGCTGCCATTAGGTGGCTTAATCCAGCTCCCTCCCTCCCCCATGCTGGCTCCCCGATGACCTGAGGTTGTTCCTGAACCTGGGTTGCTGGCATGATGCAAGGTACAGAAGAAAGTCTCAGCCATCTTTGCCACTGGGCCGGCCTCGCAACAGCACTTTTTTTTAAAACTTTCATTATTTTTAATGTTTTTTTTAAAAAACACGGAACATTTACATACAAAACAAACACAAAACAACTTTTAAAAACAGTATGAACATAAGCTTGACATAAACAAGATCTTGATATTTCATGAACATAAGTACTTAATTGATTATCTAGTAATTTGGTACACTTGAATAAACCGTAGGGGAGTATCTACTATCCCGGAATGTAGGGACCAGCAGTCGAGATCATTAAAAGTTGCTTTTAATGATCTAGGCACTATCAATCCGGGGCAGTCAAATAAAAAATACAATAGTGGGTTAAGGGTGCTCAAGGCAACAACATCTGCCTGAGCGCTTCATGCAAGTCCAGCACGAGGGGGGAATTCCAGGGCAGTGCCAGAAAACATGGGCATGAGATGCAGAGGAGTATCCACAACCCCTCCAGCACTCCGCACCTCTACTCTGCATATACTTTGCTTGAGTCACTGGGGGTCTAAAAAAATCTAATCATAAGTTTCCAAGAAAATTCTTTCCAAGATTTGGACGTCAGCCCCCACTGCAATGCTCGGAGGTGCCTCTCCCGAAGTTCTCCCGATATCTGAATTCCTAGGTCCTGCCCCCAGGTCAGCCTCACCGATTCAAGGGAGTCCTCCTCCAAAGTTCTGACTGCTGCATATAATGAGGAGATCAGGTGGGAGGACGGGATCCTGCCCTCTAATGTGAGGGAAATATTATTTATTATTGGGGAAGCCGGCTCTTTAGCCCATAAGTCTTTTGAAAGTGATTTTATAAAGTTTCTAACTTGAAAATACCTGAATCTATCCTGAGATCTCAAATCGTTGTTCCAGCTCTGCCTGAATGGCTCCCCGTTGTATAAACTGTCGCACTAGATGAAGCCCCTGATGTTCCCATCTAAGCTACCCCATATCTATCCTGGCGGGCAGAAACCGGCCTACGTAGGGTAATGAGAAAAGTGAAGATCTCCACTTAATAAGCCCTTTCAAAGCCAAGACTGTCCGCCAGCTGTGGATACTAGTATAAGTATATGGATTGGTGCAGTGTCCTAAAATAGTCATCCGGTATCTGGACTGGGATTGTCTGGGCTAAGCAGAGGAATCGAGGTAAAATGACCATTCGGATAACCTCCACTCTCTGTATCAGAGGGAGTGGAAGAACCTTCCACCTCTCTAAATCAGATACCACCTTGTTCAGTAAGGGCTGATAGTTTGTCAAATATTCCCTCATGTGACAGTCCAATCTGTATTTAATATGGCTCAGGTTCCAGCGAAAGGGGAATCTGGAAAGGATATGAGTAGAGGGATTAAAATTTATTCTAAGCACCTCTGTCTTTGCAGAATTAACTTTATAGCCTGCTAGTCTCCTGTATGTAGTGAGGATATGCCATAGGGGTCACAAAGACTGCTCTAGGTCTGTCATATAGATCAGTAAACCGTCGGCTTATAACGCCAACTTATGCTCCTCTCCTCCCACCCTCAAGCCCTTTATTGATTCATTTTGACAGATGGCCTGTGCAAGTGTCTCAAGATATAGGGCAAAGAGCAGGGGTTACAATGGGCATCCCTGTTGGGTGCCCCGTTGTAGTGGGATTGGAGTTGAAACAGACCCATTAACCTTTATATATGCCATTGGACTTAAGTATATAGAGGATATAATTTGGATAAACCCCTGTGGTAGGCCCATCCTCTCCAGGACAGCCCCCAGAAATGGTCACGCCACCCAGACAAACGTCTTCTCAGCATCCAAGCTTAAAAGCTGGAACGGGGTATCTGACCAGGCAGCGTGGTGCACCAGATGTAATGTCCTCTTTATGTTATCCTGTGTTTGCCTACCTGAGACAAATCCCGTTTGGTCCAGATTTCTTAATTTTGGTAAGAGAGGCTCAAATTTTTCAGCCATTATTGAGGCAAACAACTTATAATCGATATTAAGGACAGATATAGGGTGGTGTGAGGAGCAACTTGTACTATCTTTCCCCACTTTTAATATGCTGGAAATATAGGCATATCGCCAGGTATCCAGTATCCCCTTCCCCACCTGAACCCCATGACAAGTTGCCAGCATTGTAGGAAGCAACTTGCTTCTAAACATTTTATAAAACTCCTCTGTATAATCATCAGGGCCTGGACTTTTATATGATTTCAGATTTATTATAGAGCTGGTTTGTCCTTGTTCGGATATGGGGAGATCTAAGGTTTGCTGTTGTTCTTGTATGATGCCAGGAAGGCAAAAGCCTGCCAGAAATCTCTGTATCTTGGCCTGACTGGTTTCATGATCAGGGCTGTATAAGGTCTTGTAGAATTTTTGAAAGGCCAATTTAATTTGTTGGGGAAGGTTGACCAGTTTCCCCAGTTCTGGGTCCTTAATTTGAGTAATATCACCCTGAATTTGCTGTTGCCTCACCCAGTGGGCCAGCAACCTGGTGGCTCTAGGGCCACCATCATAATATTTCTGATGTATGAATTGCAGGGCCTGCTCAGTGCATATATCCAAAAGACTTTGTATCTGCGCTTTTGTGGCCTGTAATAAGGGTAAAACTCCCTTATCCCCCCGCTGCATGCTATGTCTGCAAGTCCTTAAGCTGTAGATGTTCTAACCTCTCTTGCTGATGCTTTTTATAATGAGCAGCACACTTTATCATATCTCCCCTTTGGACTGTCTTCACAGCATCCCATATGGTATGCATCGGGATACTGGGGGAAAGATTATCATGTAGGATTTGAGTTATTCTCTCCTCCACCATCTCCCTAAAATACTTCACATTCAGCAAAAAGTTATTAAATCTCCATAAAGTTACTTTTCTATCCGTCTCCCAGTCCAGTTTAAGTGTCAGCACTGTATGGTCCAATACAATAGAGGGCGTTTGACTACAATCTCTTACTTTGCAATAATGTTCTCTGGTCACATGAAAATAATCTATTCTTGTGTATACTCCATGTGATGCTGAGTAGTGTGTGTGCTCTCGCTTATTCGGATGCTGAGATCGCCAAACATCCACCCACCCTGCTTCTGAATAATATACCTGCGCTGCTTTTTGTGCAGCAGTTTTCCTTGGTGCATCAGGGTTGGAGGTGTCCATTTGTGCATGTATCTGACTGTGGTCTCCCCCCATCACTAAAACATCTTGCTGGGTTTCTGTTATTTTCCAGAATAGCACCCTCACCACCTGTACGCTAGAGCCTGGGGGTATGTAAATAGAAACTACGGTGATCAACTGGCCGTCCAGCAAGCCCACAACAATTGCTAAGCGGCCCTCTGGATCAGAGTATGAGGCCACCATCTTAAATGGAGTGTGTCTTGGGACTACGAAGACCATTCCCCTCTGTTTACCCCCTTGTAGGAGGAGGCTACTACTATGCTATACCCAAATTTGGTCAATTTCGAGTGCTCATTTTTATTTATATGGGTTTCTTGCAACAGGACAAAGGCTGTTTTTTGGTTTTTAATAGAGGACATTATCTTATACCTTTTAATTGGGTTGTTTACCCCATTTACATTATGCGAGCAGATAGTTATTTGTGCCTTACAATTCATGTCTAGCCATCGAGTCAAGCACCTCTGATCTGGTTCCTAAGTGTTATATAATACTCTCCCAGCTTCCATTATGATCCCCGTCTCCCTCAAAGGAGTTCCTTCAGCTAAATCCCTAGAGCTGAAAGCTGAAGCATCTTGAAAAGGTAATGAAACTCCCTGCAGCATGCCGAGGACCATGCCCCAGGTAATATTGTCACACTTAACATTCCTAGTTAACTTTATAGAAACAAACGGTATATAAACAATCATCCAACAGAACAACACAAAATGCAACCTATTTACACTTGTACTTCCTTAGTAGGAGGGCATTAGTACTTGCCCTCTATAGTCGTGGAAACAGTCACCTGTCCGGGGGCCATCTCCAGTGGGAGGAATAGTGGCTTGGTTAATCGCCAGGCCTCCCTGGTCCTGATCCCTCTTGAGACCCGATGCATACATGGAAACATAGAAGTTGACAGCAGAAAAGGACCGCAAGGCCCATCCAGTCTGCTCATTTCTTTTTCTACCTTATGAATGGGCCATAGGCCTTGGCTCTGTCAATGGCCTATCTATTCATACTCATCTGTATTGCTCCCTTATGCCTATCCCATGCCTGTTTGAAGCCCTGCACTGTATTCATATCCACCACTTCCTGAGGCAGGCCGTTCCATGCATCCACCACCCTTTTTGTGAAAAGGAACTTCTTCACATTACCCCTTAATCGACCTCCCTCTAATCTCATGCTGTGTCCTCTTGTCCTGCTATTTTTCTTATATTGAAACATGTTAGACTCTTTCACCTTGTTAATGCCCTTAAGGTGTTTGAATGTTTCAATCATATCACCTCTCTCTCTCCTTGCTCTAGGGTATACATATTGAGTTCAGTTAATCTGTCCTCATATGTTTTCTGATGCAGTCCCTGCACCATTTTGGTTGCCCTTCTCTGGACTGCCTCAATTTGGTTAATGTCCTTGTGAAGGTGTGGCCTCCAGTACTGCACGCAGTACTCCAGATGGGGCCTAACCAGTGTCTTAAAGAGGGATTATTACCTCCCTCTTACGACTTGTGATACCCCTACTAATACACCCCAACATCCCTCTAGCCTTACCTACTGCTTTAGAGGTCTGCTTGGATGATTTCAGGTCATCGGTGATGTTGACGCCCAAGTCTCTTTCTTCCTTGTGATTGCCAGCAACTCCCCTCCCAGCCTATAGGTGACTTCAGGGTTTCTCTTCCCTATGTGCATGATCTTGCACTTCTTTGTGTTACACCCCAGTTGCCACTCTTCTGACCATTTTGCTAGTTTATCCAGATCTCTTCTCATTCTGCCCATCCCATCTGGATCATCTACTCTGTTGCAGATCTTGGTGTCATCTGCAAACAGACAAACCTTACCCTCCAGTCCATCTGCAATGTCACTGATGATGATACTGAAGAGGACTGGCCCCAGGATTGATCCCTGAGGTACCCCACTTGTGACTTGCATCTCTTCTGACTGTATACCATTTACCACCACTCTGTTTTCTGCCCGACAACCAGTTTGCCACCCAGTTGACCAACGTCTGACCCACCCCGAGCCTACCCAGCCTATTAATCAATCTTCTGTGTGGAACAGTATCGAAAGCTTTGCTGAAGTCAAGGTAGGCTACATCAACTGCTCCCCCTTGGTCCACCACTCTGGTTACCCAGTCGAAGATATCTATGAGATTAGTTTGACAGGACCTTCCTTTTGTAAACCCATGCTGTCTTGGATCCTGTGCTCCTATGGATTCCAGGTATTGCACTATCCTTTCCTTAAGGAGTGTCTCCATAATCTTGCCCACTACTGAGGTAAGACTGACTGGTCTGTAGTTCCCTGTCTCCTCCCTGCTACCACTCTTGTGAAGCAGGATCACATGACCCTTCTCCAGTCTTCTGGGACTTCTCCTGTGCTCAGAAACTCACTAAACAGTTCTGATAATGGCTCTGCTAGTTCCACCCTTAGCTCCTTCAGTACCCTGGGATGTATGCCATCAGGTCCCATTGCCTTGTCCACCCTGAGCCTAGCGAGCTCTTGTAGGACCCTTTCTTTTGTGAAGGGACTAGTGCACACCTCCCTCCCCTGTGTCCATGGTGCAGAGCTGTGGGCCCTGCCCTACCTTCTCTTCAGTAAATACTGAGCAGAAGTATTTATTTAGGATAGATGCTTTTACATGGTCCTCCTCCTCACATGCCCCCTTATCCTCTTTGATCTTAGCAATACCCCCTCTGGACTTTCTCCTTTCACTAATGTATCTATATAAAGTCTTGTCACCTTCTTTTACTGTTCGTGCAAGTGTTTCCTCAGTTTGGGCCTTTGCCTGCCTTACTGCCTTCCCTGCTTCCCTTAGATAAGTTTGGTATGCCTCCCTATCTTCATCCTGCTGAGTTCCCTTATATTTCCTGAAGGCCAGCCTTTTGGCTCTGACCTTTTCTGCTACTGTGTTTGAGAACCAAAGTGGTTTCCTTCTTCTTTTGCACTTCATTTTCTCACTAACACAATGGGATGTTGCTTCAAGTATTGCATCGTTAATGCTTGCCCACTTTGCCTGTACCCCCTCACCTGTATTTCTTTTTGCCAGGGCTAGTTTAACTCTGTTGGCCATTTTATCAAAGTCAGCTCCTCTGAAGTCCCATATTTTTGCCTTGGAATGGGATGATTTTGTTCTATTGGCCAAATTGAACCATACCATGCGATGGTCACTGGCCCCCAGGTGACCCTCTACCTGGAGATCTGTGGTCCTTTCCCTGTTAGTCAGTACTAGATCTAGGATAGCCCTGTCTCTAGTGGGTTTTTGTACCAGTTGGTTGAGGCCCTCCTCCTGTAGGGAATTCACCATGTGACTAGATCTGGCAGATGTCCCTGCTGGTATTGACCAATCTATATCTGGCATGTTGAAGTCTCCCATTATCAGAACCTCCCCTTTAGCTGTCATGTTTTGTATATCTTCTAACAGTAATGTGTCTATGTCCTTCCCCTGGTCTGGAGCCCTGTACACAACCCCAGTTTGTATGGCTGTCCCATTTCCTGTTTCCAGGGTGACCCACAGTTCTTCTGGCTCCTTATGTGTATTCTGAATTTCTGTAGCTTTTATATTTTCATTGACATAAAGGGCCACTCCACCCCCCCTTTTTGCACCTCGGTCTCTTCTGAACAGTACATGGTCAGGTACTGAAGTCTCCCAGGTGTGGTTACTGGTAAACCATGTCTTGCTAATGGCTGCTATGTCCAGTTTAGCCTCTGTCATTATTGCCTGCAGGTCTGGGATCTTGTTTCCCAGACTGCGAGCATTTGTGTATATGATTTTCCATTGGTCAGATTTCGGTGTGTTAGTTGTTGGGCAAGGTCCAGTGTTTCCCCTGTGCATCGTATGGTGAGCCAGACCTTTTCTTTACCTGGTGATGCAAATGAACTACAAACATGCTGAACCCCTGTTTGACCACTAGCTGAGGGGGGAGGGGTGTTCTTCCCATTCGATTTTTCGGGTGCTGCACCCCTCTTCCCATTTGCTAGTTTAAATATTTTGCAAAGACATCAAACTTCTGCCCCAATGCACTGACTCCCTCCTTAGTCAGATGCAGTCCATCAAATTTAAAGAACTTTCGCTTCCAAAACTGTTGTCAGTTCCCTACAAATTTGTGTCATTTTTCCTGGCACCAGCCCTTGAGCCACATGTTTAGCTCCCCTATCTCCCCTTCTCTGACCTTCCGTCCATCTGTCCCCCTCTCCCAAACTGGCAGGATCTCAGAGAAGGAGATGCCGGACGAAATGGATGATAGTTTGTCACCCAGCCTGGTCAGGTGTTCCTTGGCCTCCACAACTGACCAGCTGGCGAGATCATTAGTCCCTATGTGTACCAGGACATCATTGTTTTCTCCTGCTTCCTGAACAATTTTAGCAATGTGGTCAGTGTCTCTCCATGCTGATGTACCTGGGAGACATATGACCATTACCCCTGGCTGGAGATATGCATCAACTCCCTGAATCATGGTGTCTCCTATGGTCAGAAGTTTTTTTGATTTCCTTTTTGCTTTGTTTTGGTTCCTGCTTTGAGCGTGTTTTGTTGTGCTAGCTCCTGTGTTGCAGTGTCCGCTGCCCCTTTGTTCGATTTCGGAGATAGAGGCAGATACCTGTTTGTAGTTTTTATATGGTTTGTGGAGGTGATATGTTGGAGAGCATCAAGTGATGGGGCACTTGATTTGCCCCTCCTAACCACCTACCAACCTCCTGGACCAACCACCCTCTGCGGTCTAGGTGCTTCTGTTGGATGTTGGGGAAATGGTGGGTGGTTATTATAATATATTTTCTCTTGAATATGTAATTTGAGGCGCGCAATCTCTGCCCATGCTGCCTGGAGCTGAGCCCTTAGATCTCCAATGGCCCAGCATGTACGACAGTGTCCTAAATACTGTAAAACTGCTCTTCTGAAAAGTGTTCCACAGTACCTGCAGTTAATGATATCCATTCCAGGTAAGTTGCTGGGTTTATAACCTGGTCAGAGTAATTAGAAGGAAGAAAATGAAAGCAAAAGTTTGATTTTGTGTTTTGTTTGTTTGTTTTTGTATATCTTGTTATAACAAGTTAAATTACTAGTGCCCCTGTAAATGAGGTCACTGTGTGGATACCCCTCTGAACCACCCCTTCCTGCTTTGCTACAGGAAATGTCATGACGGTGCTACCCTATACAAGGAGTGTAGTGTGAGGTGGTTGGGGATGGGGGGGTGGGTGGCTGGGCCCTTCCCCTGCTGAAAAAGAACAACTACGGATGAAAGAAACAAGGAGGTAAGAGCAGAAACAATCAGCCAGCAACAAATGCAGTAGCTCTGAAAGCTTATCCTAATGACAGATGTGAAACCTGTAGAGCACCACCTGTAATAATTTCACAGAAGATATACCCTGTAAGAAACACTTTGCTACAGAGGAAAAATAAAGCAGTAACAGAAGATATACCTTGCAAAAGGCAATTTGAATCAGAAGATTACAGCAGTAATCTGTAAGCACACACCTGTAGGCACACCCTGTAATAATGTAGCAGAATGTATACCCAGTAACAACAATTTGAATCCGAGAAAAATAAAACAATAAAATGTTAGCAACAAACAGTAACAATCCCTTGTGAGTACAAAATAAAAACAACAACACACAACAAACCTGCCTAGCCAAAAGAAGCCTTAATCCTTATTGTTGCTCTGGTAAATTTCTTTGCTCTGTCCTTTCAAGCAACCTAGAAGACAAGAGCTCAGGTGAAGCTAGGTGCCTGGCCAGCAAACCTAGTCTTCCACCTCCAAGATATCAACTAACCTGACCTTTTAACCCTTCCCGCTGTTGGAAGGGACTGACAGTTTGTCAGCTCCACCCCCAGATACACACCTAATCCCTTGGAACAGCATTGATAAACACATCATTATCATCAAACTGAATGGTCTGTAATGCTATGCCCATTATCAAGGCTTCCTCTGCCCCATCACCTTATAATGAGATGGTGAAATCCCCTCCTTCCCTCTGTGATCTCAGACAAACTGGGAAGTATGTAACTGTTGCCCTTCCAGGTTCAAATCCCACCCGGGTAAGAGTGCTTCCCATTTAGAGATGAGATCCATTTGAGGTGGGTAGCCCTTTAACAAACTAAGGGAGAAAAGAGGAAAAAAAAAAGGAAGCCAAGGGAAAAAAAAGGAACCCATGTTTAAAAAATTAAGGCCTGGCAAGATAAGACTGTCCCTTTATCTTTCTCTGCAAGCGTCATTTACAACTGGTTATTTCAGTTATTATGAGTCACTGGGTTTAAATCAGGAGTAGATTCCAACATTATCAGCACAGAGCCAATTTCCATGCTCAAGGGTTTAAAATATAACATGGTTTCAATACTGAATGTCTCACTCTGTGTAGTAAGGGGAAAGGGTCATAGAGAATTCATTTGTTCCCATCATGGCCAACTCCACCCCCCTGTGCCTCCACAAACTCCTAGGGGAATCCAATAGCAAGGTTTAACCCACCAGCAAGAATTCTGCAGCTGCTTAGCTTGCATCACTGGGCTTGGAGATTGCTGTTCCTTTGTCGGTCGGGCGGATCTTTTTTAGCGCTGCTCTGACCTCTTGTAGGGATCTCAAGGGCCCTTCCTGTGCTCTCCTTCTTCCCTGCTGCTTCGCGATCACTTGCCACTGCGATCGCAGTGGGTGGGTTCACTGTTCCATTATTCGGTCCGACTGTGTGCAACATCCTTGTCCTTTGAGTTCCTGCTGGGCCTCCTCCATAGTGGTATACAACACGGTGCCTGAATCCCAAAAGACCTGGAGCTCCGCCGGGTATGGTGTCTGAAACCGGACACCACGTTCTCTCAGGGCTCTCAGAATCGGTGAGCAAGCAGCTCTGGATCGTACAATCTCTGTTGGATAGTCCTGATCCAAGAAAAGGTGGTCTGTATTATACTTTACAACTTTCTGAGACCATGTCGCATGGAGGATGCTTTCTTTATCCCGGTAACTAGATAGCTTTAAAACTATGAAACAGGGTCTCACGTTTGGGTCACTTGGTTTCTGTGTTAAGGCTTGGTGAGCTCCTTCTATGCGAGATTGGAATGTGGGAGCTAAATCAAGGACATCTCTTACTAAGTCCTGTAAGAATTCTTCCATTTTGCCTGTTTTTGCGCCCTCTGGAAGGCCATATATCTGAAGGTTGTCCTCCTCGATCGTGCCTCCAGGTCCAGCAGCTTTTTCTGTAAGCTCTCCCAGTGGTCTATGAGGAAATTGACCGTGTGGTGCAGTTGTTGGGTCTCCTCTTCAATCTCCCCCATCCGTTTGTCAGACAAATCTAATTTTTCCTCCACTTCTTGCATTCTTGTTTGGAGGGTCTGAAACTCTCTTTTGTTTTCTGCCCTAAAAGCCTTGATTTCTGATAGTAACGTCTCAAAGCGGGACCTGGATAGAAGTTCACTTTTCTGATCAGTGTCAGGATCCAAGGCCATGCCGCTAGCTGTTGATGCACTCCGACTGCTATCATTGCGGTCTGAAATCCTTCTCCATCTTTCTTGTTTCTTGCTTTCTTTGCCTGAGACCTGCTAAGGGTTACTCCCCCAGATACATCAGTTGCCATTTTTATAGAAATGCGGCGTTTTAGCTCTTATCTGGGGAAATCTGCGAGTGGGTCTGCAGGAGCTCTAAGCCAGGGCAGCCATCAGGTTGGTGACATCATCGGAAGTCCCCGCAACAGCACTTTTGCCTGCCACAAATGGGTTTTGCACTATTCTATTGCTGCCATCTTGTTGTCAGTTAGCGACAGGTAAATAAATGCTGTAATTCAAAAAATACTGCCCCTTTGTAAACACCAACAGTAGTGTTTACCTAATCAGGGCCCGAGAAACATGATCCTGGCATTAGATTTTAAAAATAATGGCCAGAAATATGTTTTTTATAATTTGGCCATTGGAAGTGCCACAGCTTTGCAATACTTTAGTGAAAACATTCGTAAAGTTTGTGAGAGTGAGCCGGCCCAGTGGCGCTGAGGGTTGAGGCACTGGACACCACACCTCGCACCACGCTGGCAACCCGGGTTCGGAAGCGTGCCTAGGGCACCGGTGGGTCGGCCGGGGAGGGTTGAGGAATGAGTGCCCTTGTGGTGCTTGCCTCCTTGGGGACAGGGGATGGGTCAACCCAGCGAGCCAGCGACCCCTGGTGGAGACCGAGGGCACTGTAGCAAGCCGGGCAGCATGACAGCGTGGCCGACGTAGGCAGGGTTGCCATGCGCCAGCCCATCGGGGTGTGCCCATGCATGGGGGGGGACCTTTCGAGCACAGAACAAGGAAAACCCCAGCTTGCTGGGATAGGAGACAGCACCTATCCTCCATGTCCAGTGCCAGGCTTGTCTCAGCTGGCCTCACCACTCCTCCACCCGGGCCCCACCTGCAAGCTGGAGTCTGCCTTTGAAGAGAGCCCAAGGTAAGGAGTCGGGCTACCCTTCCCGGGCAGGTTAAACCAGGGGTGCTGACTGCGGGGAGAGAGAGAAGGCTCAGTCCATAGAGATCCTCAGGCAGGCAGGCACAAGGATATGGTTACCTGAGAGTGTTCCAATGAGCTGCGACTGGAGGGAAGATTCAAAAAAAAAAAAAGTTTGCGAGAGTGCAACAAATTTGCAACGCTACTTTGCCACAAAAAAAGCATCGGCCCAGTGAAAAGGCCAAAACCTTATTTGGCCAACTTTTTTAAAATCTAACTGTAAAATTGTATTCGTTGTCCCCTGTTTGGATAAACACTTGTTGGTGTTTACCTAATAAAAGGAGGTTTTCTCCTTCTACTACCCCAAGGAGGCCAAAGCATGTTTTAATAATAAAAATGTTTAGAAAACAAAACATTTTACTGATATCGGGTGCCCAATCCCCATGTCAGCATTACTCCACATCCCCCCACCAATAGTGTGGGACACTGGGGAGCCCACCCCCAGTGTCCTGAAATACGTATGTTTTAAACTGTTTATTTCCGACACCAGGATTCCCACCCCCGTTGTGGGATGCCCCCCAAGCCCAGTGTAATTCTTGTTTGCTGATATCAGGGTGCCTAATCCCTGTATCGGCATTTACACCCCCCCTCCAGTAGTGTGGGAAACTGGGTAGACCACCCCAGTGTCTCAAAATACTTAATGTTTTTACCTTTTTTTTTTTCCTGACACCAGGATGCCCACCCCCGGTGTCGGATTAACATACGAAGAAGCCAGCAGAAGAAGGCCATTTAGTCTATCAAGTGTGCTCGTATTGCAGGGTCCACAGCTTGAGCTAATGTCCCTGCCCTCCCTCCCCACCTCTGCCATTCTCCCTACCCATGATTCTTACCTTCCCCCATGTCTATCCCAGCCCCTCTTAAAGCTGCCCACTGTATTCAATGAGATGACCTCTTCTGGCAGTGCATTCCAAGTGTCCACCACCCTCTCTGTGAAGAAGTGCTTCCTGACCTCCCTCCTAAACCTCCCACCCTCCCGCTTAAGACTGTGCCCCCTTGTGATATGATTGCCACTCAGCTTAAAGAGACTCTCCTTATCAACCTTATTTATCCCTTTCAAGTATTTGAATGTCCCAATCATGTCTCCTCTCTCTCTCCTGTCTTCCAGGGAGTACATGTTCAGTGCCCTCAACCTCTCCTCATATGCCTTGCCTTGCTGACTGGCTAAAATCTTTGTAGCCCTCCTCTGTACCTTCTCCAGCAGGTTAATGTCCTTTTTGAGGTGTGGGCACCAGTACTGAACTCCATACTCTAGATGCGGCCTTACTAGTGACCTGTACAAGGGCAGTATAACCTCCTCTCTCCTACTACTGATCCCCCTAGCTATGCATCCCAGCATCTTGTTTGCTTTTGCTACTGCTTTCTTGCACTGCGTGGAGTGCTTCAGGTCACTAGTGATCATCACTCCCAGGTCCTTCTCCTCCTCTGATGCAGATACTCGAACTCCACCCAGGTAATACTCTGTCCTGGGATTCTTGGCTCCAATATGCATAACTTTGCATTTCTTGGCAATGAAGCCAAGCTGCCAGATCTTGGACCACCTCCCCAGCTTTTCCAGATCATCCTGAAGGTCCTGTATCCCTTCCGCTGTGTCCACTCTCCCACAGAGCTTGGTGTCATCTGCAAATAGGCACATTTTGCCTTTAATGCCATCCCCAATGTCATTGATGAAGACATTGAACAACACTGGCCCCAGCACAGAGCCCTGTGGGACCCCACTGGTTATCTCTCTGCTGCCAGATAACTCTACCCCTACCACTGCCCTCTGAGTTCTGTCCCTCAGCCAGTTTTCCACCCAACTGATCATCTTTTCCCCAACTCCAAGATCCACCAACTTCCTGATCAACCTTTTGTGGGGCACAGAGTCAAAGGCCTTGCTGAAATCAAGATAGAGGATGTCTACCACCTGGCCACTGTCTACTGTCTTAGTGACACAGTCAAAGAAGTCAATCAGATTTGTTTGACACAATCTCCCCCCCCCCATGAACCCATGCTGCCTCTCATCCTGGAGACCATGCTCCTCTAGATATTTCACCAACCTTTCTTTTAGTATGGTCTCCATGAGCTTGCCCACAATGGAAGTCAGACTGACTGGTCTGTAATTCCCTGGATCATCCTTTGGACCACTTTTGTGAAGGGGCACTACATGTGCTGTTCTCCAGTCCTGTGGTACCACGCCTGACTCTAATGAACTATTAAATAGGTCTGCTAGTGGCCCTGCCAGTTCCTTTAGTACCCTTGGATGTACTTTGTCCAGGCCTGGTGATTTGTCCACTTTTAATGCCAGCAGACCCTTCCTCACTCTATCCTCCTCTATCACTATGTCTGTGTTCCCCTTCCCCCCTGCTCCTCTTTTCCCCTCCTGAATGTACTGGTCCATCCTTCTCCCTGGTGAAGACAGAACAGAAGTACTCATTTAGTATCTCTGCTTTTCCTTCATTATCCTCCACCCACTCCACACTTTTCTTAAGCCTAACAATCCCTTCCTTGTCCCTTTTCTCACTTATATAGTAAAAGAAAGCCTTCTCCCCTTCTTAATTCCTTCAGCTATTTGAAGCTCCTTCTGTGCCTTTGCTCGCCAGACTTCCTTACTTGCCTCACTAGCCAACCTTCGGGTAATTTTCCCTATCCACCTCCCTCTTGGTCTTCCTGAATTTTCTATAGGTCAACCTCTTTTCCCTTACTGCCTTGGCAACCCTGGAACTGAACCAGCTGGGTGCTTTGGCCCTTGTGTTCTTCCCCCTGAGCCTAACACACTCATCTGTGGCAAACAGTATTCTTTCCTTAATGATGAACACTTTAGGTCCACCCCCATATCTGCTCTTATACCCACCAGATGGTTCCTTAGAACCTCACCCATTTTCCTGAAGTCCGCCCTCCTGAAATCCAAGATTTTGGTCTTAGTTGGGATGCTTTCCCTGCCCATATCTAAATGGAACCACACTGTGCAATGGTCACTTCCCCCCAGTGGCTCCCTGTCCATTATTTCCTGTATATGCTCCCCATTTGTGAGCACCAGATCAAGAATCGCCTCAGCTCTAGTTGGTTCAGTGATGCCCTGAGTCAGCAACCCACTCTACAGTCCTTCCTATTATGATGACCTCCCAGCACTGTGGGGCACTGGGGAGCCAACTCCCAGTGTCCCCAAATAAAGATTTTTACCCTGTGGGAAAAAACTATTCCCCGACGTATTTTTTTTATCCTGTAACAATGAAAACGGTCCCTCATTGCCTCCCTGTCCCCCCTCCCACATCCCAACCCTCCCAATTAGCAACCCACCCCTCCTTGCCCTATATGTACCACTGGAAATTGTGTTCTGTGGACCAGGACACATCTGCACTCTTCAAAGCCGGACGTGAACTGAAGAATCCAGGTAAGTGCCGTATAATGGCTGTCTCATGAGTTTGACATCTGATGCTTTTTGAATTTTACACCAGATTTTCATGTGGGCTTTTTGGATCTCTACTCATGAACACTGGACACTGTTGTTTTGTTAATTGGACCTGTAAGGTGATTTTGTGGTTGCTGTGCAAAATCACCTTTCAGGACTGAGTAACATAATGACAGTGCCAGTGTTCATGAGGTGGGGTCCCAAAAAGTCCATGCTGAAAATTTGGTGTAAAAATTCAAAAAAATGGCAGAGATATCAACATAAGTTCAAAGCAGTCGTTGAAATTTTTCTATGCACTCTCGTAACTTTGTCAATTTTTAATATTTTCACTCCAGATTTTCAACATTGCCACTTTTTCACACCACCTCATGAACAGTATAGCTGTCATTTTTTACATCCTGCATGAAATGCATTTTCGCACCAATGGCGCAGCATGGCATGGTCGCTGGTGAAATCACCTTTCAGGACTGTGTAACAAAATGACAGTGACAGTACTCATGAGCTGGAGTTCCAAAAAGGCTATGTTGAAAATTTGGTGAAAAAATTCCTAAAAATGCCCGAGTTACGTGTGTCTGTTGAATTTATTTTATGCATGTGCATAACTTTGATACATTTCAATATTTTGCCCCCAAATTTTCAACATAGTCATTTTTTCACACCACCTCATGAACAGTACAGCTGTTATTTTCCACGTCCTTCCCAAAATGTGTTTTAGCACCTGTGGTGCAGAATGGCGTTGCAGTTCCGTATAATTGTGTTTTGCCTTGTATTTCACAATTTCTCTGTACATGTGATGGAGTAATAAGATGGCTATGCTGACAATTTGGTTACCGTTTGACACATGGAAGCGCAGGGCCCACAACTACATACATATGGACATCTATGGAGGGATTGGAGTGCCTCACAGTAAAGTAAGGGTAAGATTACACTGCCTCAAAAAGTAAGGAAATTCATTGCAAAAAACTCCATTAATGCATCAATTATTGTTGATATTACAGCGACAAAAGTCTAGAAATTTGGTGTTAGGGTTCCCAACCCTACCACCCCACCCTCCACACACCAACAGGTGTTAGTGTGCCTGGTCATCGGAGTTCTCTCACCCCATTCTCCCTATACTGTACCATCTCAGCTTCCTACACGCTGAATGGGTGAGAGATAGGTCTGATGACCAAGGCACACCCTGATCTATGTTGGTGTGAGGGTGGGGTGGTAGGAATTTTATTACTTGTCACTATAAAATCAACCCTAATTGATGCATTAATGGAGTTTTTGCAATATATATGTGTATATATATATATATATATATACAGTATATATATATATATATATACATATATATACTGTATATATACACAGTAAAAGTCGCATAAGCGGGATGGCCAGGTGGACGTCACATCGTCCCGCTTATGCGGGCGTCTCATAAAACCGAAGTGCGGAAAAACGATTTAGTGGATGGTAGAGACTAGTGCTTTATGCTGTATGCGCTTATGGGCTGTGTGGTGATTGTGCAAAAACACTGTTTTTTTTAATTTTTTTTATTTGCTTGTGAGTGTGCTACAGTGCTGTTTTTTCAGTACGGCTACAGCATCGTGTAGACTGGTTCATCCTGGAAAATCTCCTCCAGTAAGAAATTGTCTGCCAGTAGTAGATCAGTGGACTGTGACACCAGATAGCAGGAAGACATTGAAGTTTCATCGGTAGCATTTGTGCTCGATTTGGAGCATGAGGCATGCCCACGATCAGGGTATCCACGGAAAAATAACCCTGTCTCATCTGCATTCCAGATGTCATTCGGTTGGTAGCCAGCAACTATCCCTGGGAGAATGTCTGCTACACAGGTGTTAGCAACGTTGGTGTCGGCATCTTGTTTTTCACAGTGTTCCCATTTGAACACAATTTGGTGCCGCTGCTTCCACCTGGACAGCCAACCGTCAGTCGCAGTGAAGGAGTCATGGCCCATTTGAGTAGCCAAGTCTCCTGCTTTGGCTTTCAACATTGGCCCAGATATCCTAGCACCCTTCGTGAGTGCTTGTGAGAACCACAGGAACAGGGCATCATCAACATCTGTATCCTTGCCCTCTCTCTTCCATTTGTGGGTCGGATTGGAGTTTGCATGCCACTCCGTGAGAATAGACTCGCGATTCTTACTTTTCCAACCTGCTTGACTTTTGGAAATCTTAAACTCTGCAGCAACAGAGGATAGCGAACAAGCCTGGTCGCTGAGTGCCTCAATTACATGCACTCTTTCAGCGAGGGTTAGCTCGTTCCTTGGGAGGACAGACATGGCTGCAGCAGCAACAACAAGGTAAGCTCAACAAAGCAGCTGATTAGAGACAATTAACAGGCTACAGAAATCAAAGAATGTGTCAGCTGATTGCCTATCAGGCATCTCTCTAAAGCGGCATATGCAGTTACTGTGTCCCGTTTAAGCAAAGCGAGGGCTCTGTGTTTTTTGTTTAGCTAAATCCGTTCCCACAGCAGCGTTCCGCTTAAGCAATCATCCCACTTAAGCGCATCCCATTTAGCTGACTTGTACTGTACAGAGAATGAGAGAGAGAGAGATTTTATTTTTCCACAAGCCTGCAATTTCACAAACTTCTGGGGATCTCCAAGCTCTTTTTACTTGACATTATTTATTTTTGGGGCACAAGAGAACACAAGGGGAGAGCACTCTTGCGTTTACAATAAAATTGGATAGGAAACACTGTAGCGTATACAAGTCATATCTGCTTATCCAGCTTGTTTTTTTCTATACATGTCTCTCATTGGTTGTTTTCGGTCTCCCTGGTTTGCATCATTTTATTTGCACCTGGTCCCACCAGTGGTATCCTCTGCTGCAGTCAGTTTGTGGCTGTTACACTGATACTGTACACTACTTGCACGGCTGCTACCTCCATGACAATGGTGAAGCTTCTCAAGGTGCCAGTGTTTACTGATGTTGGCCATCAGGAGCCACTGACTGACTGACTGCAATCGATGATGCCACTGGTGAGACCATGTGTAGTGACACAAAAGGGGGGGGTCTACCTGCTTGAAGCTAGTTTTCCCAACCAAACACATATTGGCTATACCTGCACGCTCTCTGTGTAGTAATTCCATTCTCTATTTTATTGGCCATTTTGTCTCCACACCACCGTAGATCACCATGCAAGTTAAAAGTGAAAATGAAGGTTAAGTGTTTTAAAAACTATAGCAGCATCCGGATTTGAACCCTGGTGTGGTGAGGTAGCAGAAGAAAGGTGAGAAACCTGGCAGGGCATCACCAAGGTGACGCCGCATGTAGTGCTGTTTTGGCATTTATGAGGTTCCATGACACATTTTATCTGCGACATGCATAGCTCCATGACTAATATGTGATGTGTTTCTGATGCACGTGGTTGGAGAAATAACTCTATACAGGTCTACATACAGAGCTGGTTTATAAGGTCTGATAGACAAAACAAAAACAGACGAGAACTGGGGTGCAGTATGTAAATATGAACTGGGATGGCGGGCATGCTTTTTTTTCTCCTTAAAGGAGAACTGCATCAAACCCGCAAGCCTGTGTTTTCCATAGAAGCTGTCTTTCCAGTACTGGTTCATATTCTGTTTTTTTTTTCATCTTTACTGGCCTTTTGGAAAACCCAGTGTGTGCTACTGACTTACACAAGGCTGGTAAGGCCATTTTAGAACTGTTTGATTTAGTTTATCTCTTTGCCATGCTCTTGCACTGTTGTCACAATGCACGTGTATTCTGCTATAGAAGCGATAACACATAACATGGTCATGGTCTGATGCATGCACGCCTTGCATGCATTATTAACCACAAGGAAAAGTCGAGTACCTTCAAACTCCACCCCCCCAAGACGTTAGATGTGACCATACACCCTGAAGTGTGCTATTGCACTTACAAAGTGGGCACAAAATTAATATACAGGAGAATTTATTAAATATAGGGGAATAAAACATATGAGGCAGGTGCAGGTGTGCAATCTTTGAGGAATAATGCATGGCCATGTGATGTGTTTGCAAAGGGGAAAACTCACGAATCATGGCTTTAAACCATAAGTGCAGGTTTACTGCAACTGAGAAAACACAGCACCAAGCCCCGGCGCTTCACAGCTTAACTGTGATGCATCCTGGTTACAACACAAAGTGCAAGGGGCTTGGTGCTGTGTTTTCTTGGTTGCAGTAAACCTGCATCGATGGCTTCGACCCATGATTTACGAGTGCCATTTTTTACATTTCTAGAGTGCTACCATTGTGTTTTTCTCCTTGGCAGTCATTTGCTTGGTCAGCGCCCATTCTCTGCTCATTAGCGCATATTATTGTGTTCTTCGGATGTGTTTGCAACAATGGAAGAGTAGGATCTTTCTTACTCATTTTGTAAGGGGATATAAACTATGTCATACAGTTCTAAAATGGTCTTTATCAGCTTTGTGTCAACTGAAAAGTACAGTTACGTAAGAACTTACCGTAACAGTAGATGTTCGAGAACAGCTCTTGCAGCAGGTTACACCATTAGGACTGAAGCTGGCAGGCACCAGGACCCCACAGAAAAATTCTAGCTAGCAGTATCCAGCGGGGACTGTCCCCAACGTCGGCCCCTCCCCGACGTCAGGCATCACATAAAAGGGGGCGGTCCCCCAGCATCCCCAGTTCTCCCGCCGGAGACTCCCGGCTCAAGTGTGACATCTGAAGGGGAGACCGAGGATCCACTTCCAAAGGAAGGTTCATAGAAGGCGTCAAAAGATGCTGTAGCCTAAGAATTAGGTCAGAAGACTCAACTTCCAGAGGGGAAGGTGGGAGGGAAACTACCTGCTGCAAGAGCTGTTCTCAAAGATCTACTGTTACGTTAAGTTCTTACGTAACGGTACTATCTTACATCAAGAAACAGCTCTTGCAGCAGGTTACACCATTAGGATTGATTCCCAAGCAGTAAGGGACCAAGTTGTTATCGGGAGGAGGATAGGAGGAATGCTCCAAGCTTCAGGACAAAAGTTCCTGAAGGACCGCCAAGCCGAAACCAGCTCTGTGCCTAGAGGCAATATTCAAACTGTAGTGCCTGATGAATGTGTGTACAGTGCTCCAGGTCACTGCTGCACAGATGGCTGAAGTGGAGACATTTTTAAGCACAGCGAAGGAGGTAGCCACTTCCCTAGTAGAATGACCCTTCACCGGCCCCAGTAAGGGTTTATTGTGCTTCTGATAACATAACATGATGCACTTTACCAGCCATCTAGAAAGCGACTGTTTAGAAACAGGAGCACCGATCATCCTCTGAGCATAGGAAACAAAGAGCTGGTCCGATTTACGATGGGCTTTGGTTCTGGATAGATAATATCTGAGGCAGCTATGCACATCCAAAGTGTGCAACAGGGCTTCCCCCATTACCGTGATTCGGGTATATCCTGGTTAAGTGTGACAGCCGAGACCACCTTGGGAAGAAACTTAGGATTTGTTCTTAAGGACACCCTGTCCCTGTGAAAAACCAAATAAGGATCCTTGCACATGAGTGCATGAAGCTCAGAAACTCTTCTGGCAGAAGTAACAGCAACTAAAAGAAGCGTCTTCCAAGCGAGGAGATGCAGCTCGCAATCCGCGGCTGGTTCAAAAGGAGACAGCGTAAGCTGCTCTAGAACAAAAGGAAGATCCCAAGGTGGAACCGGGTCTTTGATGGGAGGTCTCAAGTTCAGGACGCTGTGCAAAAAGGCACAAGAAGCCTCTAGTTGAGCTAGAGACCTGTGACCTATTGGAGAATGGTACGCTGAAACAGCACATAGATGAACCTTAATGGAAGAATAGGCCAGTTCTGCCTCATAGAGGGATAGGAGGTAGTCTAAAAAAGACCTTACAGAACACTCCAATGGGGTCAACGCTCGAGCCTGAGCCCAAATACAAAATCTACGCCACTTCATGGCATAAGTAGCATGAGTAGAGGGTTTTCTGGCTGCTACCAGAACGTCCGCAACTTCCTGACAGACCCCGTATCTCGGGACTGCTATATCCTTAGGAGCCAGGCATGCAGGTTCAGAGACCAAAGATCCAGATGGACCAAGGAGCCTGTCTCCTGGGATAGAAGGTGAGAACAAAATGGCAGAGGCACCGGAGGTTCCTGGGCCAGCTGACCTAAGAGAGGGAACCAAATCTGCCTGGGCCAAAAGGGTGCTACTTAAATACGGCATGCTTGCTCTTGATGGAGCTTCAATAGAACCCTCTGGATCAAAGGAAAGGGCAGGAAAGCATAGAGGAACCTGCCCATCCAAGAGAGGGACAACGCGTCTCGGCAGAAAACACCAGGCCCTGGATCTAGCGAGCAGAAATTGGGCAGTTTTGCATTGAATGGGAAAGCAAAGAAGTCTAATTCTGGTGTCCCCCATCTGTGGAACAGGTCCTCTGTGACTTCTTGAAGCAGTTCCCATTCGTGGACCCTGGCCTGTGATTGGCTTAGGCTGTCCACGATAGTGTTGTCCACACAGGGAACATGTACTGCAATAATGTGTGCGCCGTGTTGCAATACCCAATTCCAAACCCTTTGAGCCTCCCTGCAAAGGGGGTAGGAATGAGTGCCTCCTTGTTTGTTGAGATAGTACATCACCGCGGTATTGTCTGTCTGAACCAGAAGAGTACCCGGCGGAATCTCCATCTGGAATGCCTGTAGGGCATATAGAATGGCTCTCATCTGCAGAATATTTCTGTGAAGATGGGACTCCAGAGACGTTCAGGAGCTTTGAGTCCTGACCCTGTTGAGGTGAGCTCCCCAACCAGACCCTGAGGTATCTGTGGAGAGAGTCGCTGAAGGAGGTGGCGCGGTGAAGTGGACTTCCGTCGAGAGGTGGTCTGGGACGAGCCACCAATGCCAGTCTTGGATGACTGCATTCGTGATCCAGACTTGATGCTGTAGATGATCCTGCTTTTGGTCCCATTGTGCTCTCAGCATCCATTGGGTAACCCGCATATGGAGTTGAGCTAGGGGAACCGTCACAATGGCAGCCTCCATGTGTCTGAGCAGGCAAAGGACTGTGCGGGCCGGTACCGTCTTCTTTTCCTTTATGTCCCTTATGAGGGATCTGATGCATTCTGCCCTGTCCTGGGGAAGAAATGCCCTTCCCTGAATTGTGTCCAGAACCGCTCCTATAAAGTGCAAGTTCTGAGATGGAACAAGGCATGACTTCTCCTGATTGATGGTGATGCCCAACGATAGGAAGAGGGAACAGGTATCCTGTATTGCAGACATCAGGGCCTCCCGTGAGGGTGCCATGAGGAGCCAGTCGTGTAGGTATGGAAACAAGTAGTGGCCCCCTCTCCTGAGAGCTGCTGCCACTACTGCCATACACTTCGTGAACACCCAAGGTGCCGAAGACAGTCTGAAGGGGAGGGCTCAGAACTGGTAGTGGCGTCCCAGAAACTCGAAGCGCAAAAATCTGCGGTGCGCTCGAGCGATTGGGAGATGTAAGTAAGCGTCCTGCATATCCAGTGGCACCAGCCATGCGCCCTCTTCGAGCATGGGAATGAGAGCCGGCAGGGTCACCATGCAGAAATGCTTGTACAGCATGAAGTTGTTGAGATCGCTGAGATCCAAAATCGGGCACAAATCCCCTGATTTCTTTGGAACCAGGAAGAAGTGGGAATAGTAACCGTTTCTTCTCTGGTTCAGTGGAACATGGTCTATGGCCTCCTTGTGTAGGAGGGCCAAGATCTCCTACTGAATAAGCAGGGCATGCTGACCTGAGTAACGAGAGAGCAGGGAAGGTTTGGATGGCGGGTGATCGAGAAACTCTATAGAGTGACCTCGTTCGACCAACTGCAACACCCACCGGTCGGAGGTGATCCTCTGCCATCCTGAAAGGTGATGAGAGATGTGACCCCTGACCTTCTCGACCCTTTGATCCAGAGGAGGGGCCAGGGCCAGGAAGGAGTCATGCTGTGGTGGTGTTGGCCCACGCGGGCTGGGCTGCTTTTGAATGCTTCGAGCCCTGGCTCGAGGGAAACCTGGCTTGATTCTTATGGCCAAAGTTGCCCCTGGGTTGCTGGCCGGAATGTGGCTGTTGCCTTTGTTGGCGGCCGCGAAAATTATTTTGGTTCCTACAAAAGGAAAGAGATTTTGGTCTGTACATGGTTTGTACAGTCCTGACTGCCTTCCCAGCGTCCTGCAATTTGGTGATGACCTTCTCAGACTCCTCACCAAAGAGGACCACTCCATTACAAGGGACGTCCAGGAGATTCTTCTGGACATCCAGGGTAAATCCAGAGATCCTCAGCCACAATTGTCTCCGGAGACAAACACCTGTAGCTGCTCCCCTGGCTGTCGAGTCCGCTGAGTTGTAAGCGGCTCGAAGAACCTGGGTCCCCACGTCAGACCCAGTTTGGAGGAGGTTTAGCAGCTCCTCCTTCCTTTTGCCATCCGGTAGATCTTTAAGAATGTCTTGGCCCTGATCCCAGAGGGCGTTCTGAAATTGCACCATGTGCAACAGATAGTTCAAAGACCTAATAGAGCATGTAGCAGCCACATACACGTGTCTTCCCATGGAATCTAATTGCTTTGATTCCTGGTCCGGAGGCTGGGTGCTCAAATGTTGAGGCCTCTGGGACCTGTCATGAGATGCAGTAATGAGTCAGCCAGGGGTTGTTGCGCCAAATACTGGTCCTCCGTAGGAGCCCTGTAAAGGTGGTCAGCCTTCTCTGGAACAGCTGGAGTGGAATGTGGACGCTCCCAAGCTGCCTTGGTGACGTCCGTAAAGGTGTCCACCAAAGGTGGGACCACCATAGGATTCAGGTCTTTCTGCCTGAGGTAACGGGCAAGGCGTTGTCTCTCGGGGTCTAGTTCTTCTGTCTCCCATCCCTTATTGTCCTGGATGTGCCTCATGATTTCCAAAAAGGAGGGATCATCCGGAGGCGACCTTGGAAGGTCCCGTGGGTCTGGGAATGGGGGACTGAAAGGAGATGGAGACCTGGATATGTCGGACGTATCCGGTCTGGAGTCATCTCCCGATGATCGACATCTGCCCCTGGGTCGCTTCAGGCTCGGGGACCCTGAGGGACAGCGTGATGGGTGTTTCCTGTCTCTCGATCAGCCCTGAGGAGGTGGAGTTGGCTCCTTGGGGTCGGGGGTCTGTCACCTTTGGCACCCCTAGGAGGAGGTGGAGGAGGCTGAGGCTTAGGAGGAACCACGTCCTTCTTGATGGTTTCCCACCAGAAGGTGAACAAATCCTTCACCTCCTGGATGTTCATACCTAACGATGGACCCGGCGACGGTGTGGGCCTGTCATCGGGTCCCAGGGAAGCACTGGATCCGGCTCCTTGGGCAAGCTGGCGTCCTCCGTGTCATCCATCTGGTTATCTGGTGGTGCGGTAGCCTCTTCGCCTGAGGACCCCTGATGTCCGGTGTCCACCGGTGTCGGTGTAGTAGTCGGTTGTTTTTCGGGTGCTGGGTCGGACGCCTTCTTGGACTCCGTCATTTGCTTAAGGGGAGTCAGCTCGGAAGTTCTCCTTTCAGGTGCTTTAGGAGGTTGGGAGACGAACCTGAAGTCGGTGTCCTGGCGTCGGTCAGACGCACCTCACGATTTGGAGGAAGACTTTTTGTGCCTGTGCGACGGAACAGGCTTGGAGGCATCCAACGCCAGAGAGGTCTTGAGTGGGTGCAGGGAGGCAGAGGAGCCCCCTGAAGAGCCCGGGAAGGAGATCTATTGGACTGGGCAGAGCTGGAGCTGGTCCTGGTCTCTGAGGCCCTACTTGGGGATTTTGCCCTGTCCGAGTCCCGATGCTTGTCCTGGTGCTTCTCAGATTTATGAGAAGATTCCCCTTTGGAGGAAGGTCTTTTCTCCATCTTTTTTAATTTCTCCTCGAGGAGGAATCCCTGAAGGGCCTTTTGGCGGCGGATCTAGGTCCTGCTATTAAACTGTTGGCAAATTGAGCAGGCCTGGGTGTCGTGCTCTGGGCCCAGACACCTGACATAGGCAGAATGATGGTCTGCAAAGGGGATATGCTTGCCGCAGGCGCACTTAGAGGGACGTCCGTCGGGAGGAGTAGAAGAAGCAGACATGGATTAAAGTTTTACCTAAAGATTTCACGTGTCGTAACAGTAGAGCAGGCTTCCGTGAGGCCGATGCTGGCAAGTTGACGGCGGGAAAAGAACTGGGGATGCTGGGGGACCGTCCCCTTTTATGTGATGCCTGACGTTGGGGAGGGGCCGACATCAGGGGTGGTTCCCCGCTGGATACTGCTAGCTAGAATTTTTCCGTCGGGTCCTGGCACCTGCCGGCTTCAGTCCTAATGGTGTAACCTGCTGCAAGAGCTGTTTCTCGAAGTAAGATCACCTGCTGTTTTTTTAAAGGCCATGAATGATAGAATTGGGATCCAGTTTATGAAAAACAGCTTCCACAGGAAAAGCTGACTTAAAGGTTGAATGAAGTTGTCTTTTAATGCATTATATTCACCACCCTAGTGTACACATGAAACTCAAACAAATGACAATTTTCCCCCAGTCAAACTCCACAATAACCAGTGTCTACTACGGTGTGCAAAACTGTGTGGGCTCCATCCTGCTCCAAATAATGCATAACCTTTGTTTTTGCTGGCTGGGAAATGCGATGTAAATGGAAAAACTTGTCTCATACCTCCAAGGTAAGCTATATGTATTATAAAATGTGAAAATCATACATTTTAAATTGTAACTGAGATGCAACCTCTCATGTAGTAGAACTGAATCATTTTATTTTTTTTATACTGGAGCCCAAGATGAGCAGCGTAGCCCTTATTCACAAGCCACCAGTTATACATAAAAATAATGGGTACAGAACAGACATACTTTAAAAACAGAGTACAAAAATAATGAACCAAATGGGTAAGGTAAAGTTACGATGATTACATGCAGACGCAGTGCGAATTGTCTGTCACTTTTGGAGGGAAGTGACTTTTATTTTGCACAATTTATTTACCCAGGATAGTCCTGCTGATCCGCAACACCTCGGTTCCAGTGGAGTCCTGTTTCTACCAGTTGCTGTCCGTGGGTGAACTGGAGCATTGGGAGGTTACGTGACTTGCCCAAGGTGATGGAGCGAGTCCTTGGCTGTACTGGAGTTTGAAGCTACAGTCTTCTGGTTACTGAGATGGTGATCTAACCACTAAACCACAAGGCCTCCTGGTGACTTATCTACTGACTAACTTTGTTTATTGATGTTATTTTTTTGTCAATCAGGTAGGTACACTGTAAAAAGAGACCGTCTCATTTCAGTTATGATCTGGTGCTCCAGATCATGCAGGGAATCCGTGACTGAGAGGGAGTTTGAACCTGGGCCTCTTACCTTCCAAAAAAATTTCTAACGCGCGAACCATAAACAAGGTGCACTAGTGTTTTATCATACGTGTGGACAGACTTGGACTTTTGGAAAATGACTAACCAATAAGAATCCCCCCTTCTCCACACAGCTTCAAACAGGAACTTCGTATGGCTCTTCTAAGCTCTAAACCCTGCTCCTGTTCTCTAGCCACCCACTCCTGTACTGGTTCCTCCTAGCTGCCTACTGGCTCCAACCTCTACTACTCTCAAACCTACCTGGAAATCTTATTTCCTCTCTTCTAGCACTTACTCACTAGTTGTATGACTTATGACTGTTAGTTATTTGCACTTATATTTCTGTTTTGTTACTACATATAGATTCCTGCAAATGTACTGTCATTGCTGAAAATTTTGTATAAGTGTGCTATGTCTGACTTCTACTTGTTCCCATGATGTTTTCTTGTATCTACTATTGTCTACATACCCTTTGTTGTAATCTCCCGGGTCGAACATGAAAATAGGCAGCTATGCTGTCTAGTGTACCTACCCGGTTAACAAAAACTAAATAAATAAATAGGTTGCTTCCAGGAAGCCACCCAAACTGCTTTTGTCTCTACAGAGATAGAAGGTCAGGCCACACTGGCTAAACAGTCAGCAACTTTTTTTCCAAGACATCAGGATTCTGCAGACTTTTTTTTGTTCGTTTATTTTCAGAGCACTGCACATTTAGAAAGGCGTAATCCAGTTTGTTTCCTTTGACAAGGAGATGAGCTTCAAGTTCAGTAACCCACAACACGACTTTATAAAACCAAGTCAACATTATCAACCCAAGTCAATTTCAGTACAGAAAAAAAACTCCAATACAATCAAACCAATAACAATACTTGCATACTTAGGAAGTAGTTTAATTAGGATTAAAACACGTAATTGAATAAAGATTTCAAAATGTCTATACATCAGGCATCAAAACAGGATAAGGATCTTAAAGCATCCGTACAAGTCAGTTCTCAAATTGGTTAGACCAGTATTCAGGCCAAAAACCATCTATGCTACTTAATTCTGGCTTCATACTTGATTCAGATCCCCAAACTGCTTGTTTTTAAATGAGATGTTTAGGTTTAAACTTTTAAGTTTTTTACCGACCACTGATACACTGGAGATATAGACTAAATAACTGAAGTGTGCAGCTGTTCAACAAAAACACACATATAAACAGAAATATATTGCTAATCCAGTACATTTCATTCAATACTCAACAGCTGCTGTGTGAATCTTGCAGAAGGTGAAAATACCTTATGAAAGTAAGTGTAAGTGGTAATAGTAATATAGCGAACAGACAGTCAACACACACACAGAAAAATGCTACGTGGGGTGATCCTATGAAATGGATTGTCAGGACTGATGGTACCGCAGGTATTTTTGGAACGCTTAACAAAATCAGATCCGGTGTAGTGGAAAATAAGAATTTAAATTAAGGAAGCTAGAGATAAATGTGAGGTAGTGGGGTAGTTATGGTGGAGGGCCTCTCAAAAAGGCCTATCTGAGGTACACCGATTTAAGAGTTTAAACTCAGTGACTGTTAGGGAACACGTGATGTAGTAGAAAAACCCTAAACAGGAGTGTAACATCCCAAACAGGAATCCATCACAGGAGGGAAATACAGAGTGAACTCAGAGTAGCCATGGGCGGCAGGCAGATGAGGAGTCCTTAGGAGGGGGATTTAGTTAGTTACAAGACCTGTGGAGCTACAAGTCCCACAATGTACTTTTTTTTGGGGGGGGGTAGAACGTTTGGGCCAGGAAAGGCACACACTGAGCTGAAGCTCATTTTAAGGGGTGTCCCAGGAGCATAGGCAGGTGACATGAATTGGAGGGATACTGGAAATGAGACTCGCATACTAGATATTGGGCCCCATTTTCAAAAGGTTAGTACAGCACAAACTGGGTTTGCGTCACGCTAACCCGGAATGGCACCAGCTGTCAGGGCCGAGCTTTATTCAAAGGTCACCTATGTGTGGCCCGCCCCGACAGTGCCATCATGCGCAATATCGTGCTGCACCCATGCAAATGAGGGGTTCCTCATGCATATGCCGTGCAGCACAATATTGAAAGTTTTCAGAAGCGCTAAACGGCTGCCAGCAGTGGCACAGTTTAATGTTTCTGAAGCCCAGCCCCACAGTGCAAGAAGGAGGTGCCTGCACCCCGTCCATAGTGTTAAGGGCTGGGCACCCTGGTGGTCCAGTGGTCCCTCATATGTCCTGATCCCTGTCCAAGTATAATAAAATACATTGTTGGTGGTCCAGTGGACCTCCTGCCCGATCCCCTGGTATAATACAAATAACATAAGACCTGATGGTCTAGTGGTCCCTCCTCCCTCCCCATTCTCCGATTGCCGTCCCGACTACAAAATCCATTACCCTAGCAGTCTAGTGGCCCCTATTCCAGTAGGTAGTGACCCACCCCCCCTACCTAACCTGAGCTGGCGACTGGCACAACCCCCCTCATGCCACCATGGCCAGCCGCTGAATGAACTGTCACTGAACGCGCACAACAGACAGTATGCACTCATTGGTTTACTGGTCAACTGATGAGTGTGTATTGCCTACTGTACATGCTCAGTGACAGTTCAGTTGGTGGCTGGCCATGGTGGAGTGGGGAGGGTCTTGCCAGTCGCTGGCTTGGGACAGGTGGGGGGAGTGGGGTGGTGGGGGCCACTAGACTACAAGGGCAATGGATTTTGTAGTCAGGACAGCAATTGGAGAATGAGGAGAGTGCCTCAGAAAAGCACTAGCAAACAGGCTAGAAGGAGGTGTGGAGCAACAATGGGGAATTATCAAAACTGCCATCACAGAGGCAACAAGCCTTTGTGTGAAGCAAATAAACAAATCGAAACGAAAGAAAAAGCCACTATGGTTCTCAAGAGAGGTGGCTGTGAAAGTCAGGAAGAAAAAGATAGTATTCCGGAAGTATAAGGAAACACAGAAGGAGCAGGACAGAGAGCTGTACCAGTTAAGGCAGAAAGAAGCAGGAGGGAAGTCAGAATAGCAAAGGCCCAAACTGAGGAAAGATAGCCAACTCAGTTAAGAAGGGGATAAAACCTTTATAGGTACATCAGCGAGCGAGAAAGACAAAGGGAGGATAGTGAGGCTGAATAGAATGAATGGTGGGTGGGCAGAGGGGACAGTGAAAAGCAGGAATACTGAACAAATATTTCTGCTCAGTATTCACAAAAGAGGAGGAAGTGCCTAATCCAATTAACAGAAGCACTCTTGATAGGGGGTCGATCCCAGTCCTTTCACAGAAGAAAGGGTTCTGCAAGAACTCCTAAAACTGAAGGTGGACAAAGCAATGGGTCCTGATGGAATTCACCCAGAATTCTAAAAGAATTAAGGAAGGAACTAGTGAAACCACTGGCTACTCTTTTTAATAAATCATGGGAGGATGGTGTGGTACCCGAGGACTGGAGGAAGGCGGATGTGATTCCCCTTCACAAAAGTGGGACCAAGACAGAGGCAGGAAACTACAGACGTGTCAGTCTGACCTCTGTGGTAGGGAAAGTGATGGAGTCACTTCTGAAGGAAAGAATAGTTGAGTACCTAGACGCCAGTGGAGCACAGGACCCAAGGCAGCATGGGTTCACAGCGGGAAGGTCATGTCAGACGAATCTAATAGATTTCTTTGACTGGGTGACCAAAGTAGTAGACCAGGGAGGGGCTGTGGACATGGCCTACCTAGACTTTAGCAAGGCATTTGACACAGTCCCACACAAAGATTATTAGTCAAATTAACCAGCCTGGGAGTGGGTCCCAGGGTAGCCTGGTAAAACATTGGCTGGACAACAGGACACAGAAGGTAATTGTAAATGGAGTCCACTCTGAAGAAAGGGCGGTTACTAGTGGGTACCGTAGAGGGTTCAGTATTGGGTCCAATCCTTTTAACGCTCTTCATCAGTGACATTGCAGAGGACTGGAAGGAAAAGTATGCCTCTTTACAGATGACACAAAGATCTGCAACAGGGTTGATACACAAGGAGGTGTGGAAAGGATGAAAGGGACTTGGCAAGGTTGGAGGAATGGTCAGACATATGGAGCTAGGATTCAATGCAAAAAGTGCAAATAATGCACCTGGGAAACAAGAACCCAGGGGAAGAATACACAATGGGTGGGGAGGTAGTAACAACAACAAACAGGAAAGGGACCTGGGTAATCATATCAGATGACCTTAGGTTAGCAAGCAATGTGAGAAGGCAGTAGGGAGGGCCGGGGTATACTGGGATGGTATAGGAGAGGCATCAGCAGCAGAAAACAGGAAGTTGTTATCCCTCTGTACAGACAGTTGGTGAGACCCCATCTGAATACTGTGTTCAGTTCTGGAGACCCCATCCCGCAAGGACATAGACAGGATAGAGAGCAGTCCAGAGGAGGGCAACTAAAATGGTGCAGGGTCTGCAAGAGAAGCCGTATGAGGAGAGACTAAGGGAGCTTAATATGTATACGCTTGAGGAAAGAAGGGAGGGGACATGATAGAAACTTTCAAGTACCTCAAGGGAATCCACAAAGTCCAAGAGGTAGCATCTTTCAGAAAAAGAGACTTGCAAGAACAAGGGGACACAATTTAAGGATAGAAGGAGGCGGTTCAGGGCAATGTGAGGAAGTATTATTTCACAGAGAGGGTAGTGGATGCATGGAACAGCCTTCCTGAGGAAGTTGTGGGGTCTAAAACTGTGGGAGAATTCAAGAATGCATGGGACCGACATAAGGCAATTCTTGTGGGGGGCAGGAAGATATAGGCTGTTGGTTAACTAGGATCTGCGGCCTATCCTGTAGTTAGGGAAATGGGCAGACTAGATGGGCCTAGCGGTCCTTATCTGCCGTCAAAGTCTATGTTTCTATGGGAGGAGGGACCACTAGACCACCAGGTCTTATGTTATTTGTATTATATCAGGGGATTGGGGCTGGGGAGGGTCCACTGGACCACCAACAATGTATTTTAGTATTCTTGGATAGGGATCGGGGCTGTGGAAGGTCCACTGAACCACCAGGATTTTATTTTACAATATTCTGCAGGGGATCAGGACTTGGGAGGGACCGCTAGACCACCAGGGATTCCTTTATTTTTACATGGATGGGGATCAGGGCTGGGGGGGACTGGTCTGGTGCACTTGGCCTGGTGCTGTCATGCAGATGAGCCCATAATGGGCATGCAAATGGTCCCTTGGCACCCTGCATGCCCAGTGGGCTCATCTACATGTTTGGGCTGAATACTGCCCATGGGGGCTGCGGCACTAACAGTGTGCACCACGCTTTATCCCTATGGGCAGTCTTCAGCCCAGCACTCTGGTAGCACGGCACAAAACATGCTGACTGCCTGCCATGCGCTGTGCTACCATGGCCCCATATCCAGACAGATAGTGTGGTCAGTTCGGATTGCGTTGTTTGAATATGGTGCCAGAGCAGACTGGCCATAATTTTTGGCACAGCACACGTGTTTGCTTGTGCAGCCGGTCGGCTCTATAAACAGGGTCCATTATGTTCTCTATTTTTTCTTAGTTTATTGGTAAGAGATACTCCAGTAGTAACTGCATTACTGCATAATGTTTCTAAACCCAATGTCAACATTTCAAGGGAATACTCTTTATCAGGGCATGCAGTTACTGCCACAACTGGTGAAAGCACACCTTGTGTGCTGTCTCAAAAAGCAAATGTTTCAGAGCATTTCTATATTGTCTTGCTTTCAAAAGTTTCTTTCCCTCTCATCATTACAGAGAACGCAGGATGCCACACTCCAGGAGTAAGTAAAATTGCTTCATTTCAAGCACATAGTAACCTGTGTTTGTTCTTGTCAACATCGCCACTTCTAAGTTCTACATTGTAGAAGTCTCTGAAGAAAGCTGAAGGTCACGTCTGGCAGAGCTGTACACCTGGTTCATTTACTGGAGACTCCTACACTGTAGAAGGAGTGACGGTGGTGCCAAGAGGAAAGAGGGTTCCCTTGAAATGCTGACATTGGCTTTCTTAACATTATGCAGTACTGAAATCACTACTAGTGTTGTTCTCACAAATAGAAAAGAATGTATTAAATATACATAATTTAGTGAGTGAGTGGCATTTCCATTATTTTTCCAGTGTCTAGACAGACTGCTTTGAAAGAGTCTCCTCCTTGTGTTTTTTTTTCCTTTTTCCAGGGTACATTGCAGTTTCCTTGACCAGGTTAAGTTCAGCATTACGCAGTATGCAAGTTACACACCGGAGGTTTGTGGTACTGCACTCTGAGATTGCTGCAGCATGGACCATAATACCTCAGCTGAAAAACAGGTCAAGGCTGGGTGTGTCCGCTGCTGCTCCTCTCCCTCAGTGTCCCCCTTGAGATCACAACAGGGGTTAGACGGTAGTGGGCAAAGGAGGGGGAGGGTAGAGGGTTGCTACATCAGGAAAGGGAAGGGGCTCTGGTATATCCACAAGTAACCATTTCCTGCCCTTGAGGGGAAACAATGTATGTATACGCTACTCCCTCAGTCAGGGAAGAGCACCCTGTTGCCCCCAGGGCCCTGGCAGCAGCAACACCTGATGGAGGGGGGTGCAGTCAAAAGGAAGGGTGCTAGGAAGAGGGTGCTTATAGTGGGGGAGAGATGATAGTCAGTACCACAGACTAGGTGGGGAGGGTTGGACACGGTCTCCCAGGGAACACAGAAACATAGAATCTGTCAGCAGAGAAGGTCTGTTAGGCCCACCCAATCTGCCCTAGTGTTACCTGCCAATTCTACCTCCACAGATCCTATCTGATCTGCGACGACCCTCCCTGTTTTTGCTCTGGTGTACTCATGTACTTATCCCACACATGCTTGAAGCCCTCCACTGTTCTAGCCTCCACTTCAGCTGGCAGTCGGTTTCATGCATCTACCACCCTTTCATTGAAGAAATATTATTAGGGACAATGGCAGATAGAGCACATCCTAGGATAGGCAGGTTGGGTGGTGAAATGGATGTGGAGGTGTGTGTCAGATATTATTATCCATCTTGGGATGAACACTGTGTCAGGAGAAGCTGCTAGGATAACAGCTTAAATTCATGCCTATTATATTTAGCACTCCAAGCACACCCAACATGTTCACGTCATCTTATTTTCATTGGTGGAACACTAGTGCTGTTATTGTATAATGATTTATCTAATATTCAATGTCTGTTTATCTTCACACTAACGTGAAACCAGCAAAAATAGTGCAAATAAAAAGACAGTGAATATACATAGATACATAGACAGTGTCGGCAGATAAGGGCCTATGGCCCACCCAGTCTGCCCATTTGAGCTTGTAAGTTCAGTTTATGTTTTCCTAGAAGTCTGTTGCCCCTTACCCCTGACCTCCAGAATTCCTTTATGTCTATCCCATGCATTCTTAAATCCCGTGATTGTTTCAGCCCCCACCACTTCTTCTGGCAGGGTGTTCCACTTGTCCACCACCTGTTCTGTGAAGAAATTCTTCCTCATGTTTCCTCTGAATCATCCTCCCTCCAACTTCGTCCCATGCCTTCTAGTCCTGGAACATCTTTTTTGCTTAAAAATAGTGTATTCCTGCACCCTCTTCCTCCCTGTAAGATACTTGTATGTCTCTATCATATCCCCTCTCTCCCTCCTCTCCTCCAGGGAGTAAATGTTCAGTTCCTTCAACCTGTCTTCATAGGACTTGTGATGCAATCCATGCACCATCTTTGTTGCCCTCCTCTGAACCTTCTCTACCCTGTCTATGTCCTTACGTAGGTATGGTCTCCAGAACTGTACAGTGTACTCCAGGTGGGGCCTCACTAGTGTCTTGTATAGCGGAATTATGACCTCCCTTTTCCTGCTGGTGATGCCCCTGCCTATACATCCCAGCATCCTATTTGCTTTACCTGCTGCCTTGTCACACTGTTTCCCTACCTTGAGGTCATCAGAGATGATAACCCCAAGATCCCTTTCCTGCTTGGTGCATGCTATATCCTCACCCCCCAACTGATATATTGTGCCTTCCTTGCATTGAATTTCAACTGCCAAACCCCTGACCATTCTTCAAGTTTCTGCAGGTCCCTTCTCATTCTGTCTACACCCTCTGGTGTGTCTACTCTGTTACAGAGCTTTGTGTCATCAGCGAACAGTGAAATTCTGCCTTCTAGGTCCTGCGCAATGTCACTGATGAAGATGTTGAATAGGACCGTCCCAGCACTGATCCCTGTGGTACCCACTGGTCACTCTTCCTCTGTGGAGTGACAGCCATTTACCACCACCCTCTGTGTCCTGCCACCCAGCCAGTTACCTACCCACCACACTATTGTCCTGCCCACACCCATATTCCCAGTTTGTGTAATAGTCTTCTATGTGGCACAGTGTCAAGGCCTTGCTGAAGTCCAGATAGGCCGTGTCCACTGCCCTCCCTTGATCCACCTCCCTAGTTACCCAGTCAAAAAATTCAATGAGGTTGGTCTGACATGACCTCCCCCTGGTGAAACCATGCTGCCTTGAGTCCTGTAGTCCATTGACAACCAGATGTTCCACTAATCTCTCCTTCAGTAGTGCTTCCATGATCTTCCCCACTACCGAGGTGAGGCTGACTGGTCTGTAGTTCCCTGCTTCCTCTTTGTTCCCACTTTTGTATAAGGGGACTACATCTGCTGTCCTTCAGTCTTCCGGTACCTCCCGTTTCCAGTGATCGGCTAAACAGGATAGCCAGAGGTTCAGCCAATATATCCTGTTATACAGCAGTTTCAGGGCTCTGGGGCTAGGCTCAAGGGATTGACTGGTACTATTACATTCTCAGAGATCCTCCTAGTACACAAGAAAGGGGGAGGCAAGGAAGCCGAAAATCTTTCAATTCAACAATTGTTTGAAAGAGGTGTTTCACTTCATGGGAGACTGGGATATGTTTTGGTGGGATGAATGCCTTTTTAAACTGGAGAACCTTCATCCTACAAGGGAGGGGACAAGGAGATTGAGCCTAAGTTTGAGGCCTTCATTTCAGGTCAGTTAAACTAGTAGGGAGGAGGCCAGGGCTAGAGTCATCCATGGAGTAAACTCAGCTGAGGGAGACCTAGACAGCAGTCCCCTGACTAGAGGCAGCAATCAGGGAGCTGGGGATAACAAGGATGGAACATGTGGCATGGTCAAGCTCTCAACAGTGAATGCAGTAGCAAATGGAGAGGGGTTGTGCCGGTGGACTGAGGAGGGTAGTAGGCAGGGCTCTTGGAGAGTGGTCTGCTTACATGTCAGAAGCCTTGGTAATAAAAAAAAATTAGAAAGCAGTTGAATATTCAGGTGTCGATATCAATAGGGCGATTTAGATAATCACTTACAAGCTTATTCTTTGAGCATTGGCATTGTTTTGGATGACTATAATTAGTGTATGCTTCATATGTACTCTATCAACTAATAATTTTAATGTATTTTTGTATAACTAATTTTGTATATTTTGTATGTATGTCTAATTATATGTTTTGTAAGTGAATATGTATGGACGCAATTGTAAAGGAGAAACTATTTTCTCAATTTGCTATCCAATAAATTGACAGTGATAGTGAACTGATCTCCAGCCTGTGGTAGCAGAAGGCAGCCCAGATATAATGGTAGTGGCAGAGATGTCAGCTTCCCCCAACAATGACTGGGACCTCACGATCCCAGGCTACACAATATTCAGTAGGGACTGGGAAGCGTGGAGGGCAGCTTGCATTGTATGTGAGGGAGGTAATCAGGGTGCTGGAGGATAAAGAGATGGAGAGTGAGGAGCGCATTGATGCAATGCATACAGCCATCAGCTAGGCAGCACGAGGATGCTGCACTCCTCTTAGCATTCACACTGCATGGCGTTCTTACTACCTGGCAGACTGAGGCAAAAGGATGAAATCTGTTTTGGCATTCTGAGTTTCATTTTTTTCTCTGGTTCAATTCGCTCGTGAACCATCTGGTAGTTTATGACCAAAACAGCTCGTGACATCATGGCAGCAGTTGTTCCGAAGAAGGGATGAAACGGTCTGAAGAGGGCCTAAGGTAGAAGAGCAGCGGATGCTCCCAATGGACTGAAAGTCAGCAAAGCAAATGGCAGAAAAGCATCCCATAATTTGTCTGATCCAGAGGGACAGAACAATTAAGGAAACAGCAACCGGAGAAACTGATAAAATGGAGCAGTTTCATTCGGCAAAGCCAGACAGAGTGCAGAACGGTCAGGAAGCAAGTTTAGTAAATTAATTATTGTCTGTAATAATTCTTTCTTGCTTTAACTCATCTTAAAAGACTAACAATAATTAAACTGCTTGCCAAAAGGGAACCCTTGTTTTCTGAAACCCAGTTTTTAAACAGACATAACCGGAGGCCAGTTTGCATGATATTCCGGAGCTGGAAAGTATCATTATTAGTATACGTCGATGGTGGACTCTGACACAGATCTTGTTAAAAAGAGGCTTTCAAAACTATTTCAAAACTCTGAAACTAAACAGCAAATAAAACAGTACAAAATCAAGATTCTTTGGGTCAGTATAGAAGGGGTACATCAGACTCTGCAAAGAAAAAACTGCAGCAGCAGCAAATATCATTTAAGAACTGCTGCAATCAGGCACCACCTTCTCCTGTAAAAATGGGACTGAAAGCTCAAGCAGAAACAGACAAAAAAGAAAAAAATGAGGGAAGAATAGCACCTAATTCTAACAAGATTTTTCAAATGGGTCAAGGAAGTAAAACGAATAATACAAAATTAAGCAGTACATTGACAGAAAATGTAACTGTTGCACCAGATCAGCTAAGCAACTAGAAGAAACAGACTTTACCTTCAAACAGCAAGAAGATTCTGGAAATGTAAATGAATAAGCAGCAGGAACTAGTCAGCAGGATAAAAATCCTGATCCTCCCAGCTTGGGCACAGCAACTAATTAAGAACGTTAGTATACTGCAATCTTCCATCGATAAACTACAACATCTCCCTGACTCCCTACAGAATGTATCAGAAACAATAGCGAATATGGATTCTAAATTAGAACAAGGAGTCAAAAGAAGAAACAAATTAGAACTGTGACAGTCACAATTAGAAGATTCTGTGGGCCTTATTTCAAAAGATGTTAAAAGGGACAGGAATTGATTACTTAAGTGCAGCTGTTTGAAATGTCTCTATTTTCATAAATGATATTCATACCTCTAAAGGATCCCTATTTAACTGTGCCTGAATAAAATCTGAAGCTGTCAGCTGTGTTCTGTATTGTTTTCTTTGTATGGACAGCATTCTGTGCAGTTCCTTTCATGGAACCAAGAATTTGGTGTTTGACTATGTCACGTCATGGTTTCAGAACCGTAGGCACTGTACTGATAAGTTCATGTTCACATTTCTGAAACCATAAAGTGACATAGTCAAAACTCCAAATTCTTGGTTCCATGACAGGAACTGCACAGAATGCTGTCCATACAAAGGAAACAATACAAAACACAGCTGACAGCTTCAGATTTTATTCAGGCACAGTTAAGTAGGGATCCTTTAGAGGTATGAATAAAATTTATGAAAATAGAGACATTTCAAACAGCCACACATAAGTAATCAATTCCTGTCCCCTTTAGAATTCTTCAGAAGCAGTATGAAACTCTCAAATGGAAGCTGGACAATCAGGAGAACCGGTCTAGGTGGAAAATATACATTTTGGACTGTTAACTGAATGTGAAAAAGATACTACACTGAAACAAATATAGATGGAACTCATTTCCATGTTATTAGGATGACAGGTCAGATGATGACCTACCTGTGATTGATTGGGTTCACTGGCTTATGCTAGGGAGGGGGGAAGGAGGAAGAGGGGCTAGACCAGCTATTGTGAAAATGCTGACATCTGAAGGAAAGGATACCAAGATGAGAGCATTTTTTAGAATGAATAACTTTAAATTTAAAGAACAGCTGGTTTATTTAAAACATTATTTCTCAAAATCATTAAGGGATCAAATAAAATAATTTGCTAGAGTGCAACAGACCCTTTGGAAAGGTGATGTTAAAGCAAATGTCATTTACTCCTCTAACCCCTAGGCGGCGCTATATCTAGGGTTACTATCCCTGCCTGTCCTAAAACCAGGTTGAGGGGCCTGGGTTCCAAAATTAACAATTACTGGGGATTCCCTGCCATCAGTAACCACAATAATTTGGTACCTCCACCCAGAGTAATGTATGTGGAGGTATCTACCTAAACTGGTATAGCCCTCTGGGAAGCTATAACCACCCACAAGCCCACCTAGTGACCACGTACCTTGTAATGGGGAACAGCCCTTTACAACAGGTAACACCCAGTCAGCAATGAACATCAATAATATGCACACACCCCTTGCTCTTACCACCAGGGTCTGGTCTTCATCATACACCCTGGAGCCCCCTGTAAAACAATATTCAAAACAGGCATGCACTTTTAAAGGCTTTTCCCCTAGACACATTAACGTTAAACCAGGCAAGGAGATATCTGTGAGTCAGTTCAACAGTGAAACAACAAATTAATTTATTAAGGGGGATTTGAACAAGGGAAGGGGCAAATCTAGATGAATGATTACTATACTGGATTTAAACCAGGGTACTTTGCATGCATGCATTTGGTCCCACTATATAGTCTTACAGCTGCTGGGTACCCAGACTGTTGGTGGCTAGCCTGAATGTTGCCCAGGGCTGCAGCTGTTGTTGGGACTCTTGATGGAAAGAAAGACAGTTCAACATGCAATAACAAGACCTTGGCTATTTGTATTCTCGGTCGATTGGCCTAGTCCACTGTAACCCTGTAACACACTGAAGAAATCAGATGGTACCACAAAATGATTTAAAGAACTATTGCAGGGAGCTACCCTGAGTTTACTCACAACACCAGTCGCTAGAGGTTGGCCTGGTGATATAAAGACCTGTTGCAGAGCACTGAAGAGCATGGTGAAGCTGGGCCGACATGACTCACCTCCGCTTCACGGCCTTTCCCTCTAGGTGGCTGCAACCTGCAATACCTTGTTGCACAGGGGCTGAATCCCCGAGCTGATCTCTCACTGAAAAAACAGTAACTGGTGCAGGAATAGATGGCTTGGGCCGGATTTGACATGAACACTTCTGGCAAAGTTCAGTCTTTTTTGCTGGTGAATGCCTCCAGCCGGCTAACAACTTGGCCAAACAAGGCAACTGGCTCCTGGTGGCAAACAGATATCCCTGATTATTAGGCCTCGGCCCACCTTAAGCATTCAGCACATTTAATGGAAACAGCTTCACTTCTCCACTTCTCAGTTCGGCTTCTGGCCGGTTCGCAATTACAGCCACTTTGCTGAGCAAACCTCTTAATCTGCAGGCAAGCAGTCCCTGAACATCAATCCTCTTGTGGACTGAGGACAGCTCACAGAGGCAAAACAGGCACCTCCTGCAAAGACACACAGGCTCCTCTCAGAATTTTGAGCTGGAAAGCCACTAAGGAGAATGACTGAAATTCAAACTGCCCCCCTTAAATACAAGGCAAACTCCTTAAGCTCGGATTGCTGTTCAAGCTGCCCAAAACAGTTTTAGTCCCTTTTATTGGATGGATTTTAGGCACCTAGACTTTGTCCCTGTTTATCTCCCACCAGGCTTTAGTACTGTCCCATGAGTCTCTGGCTAAAATCCCAGTTTGTGATTGGCTAGCAAGCTGACAAGATGGTGGATGCAGTCAAATATACTGTTCAGTTTATGCAGTCCCAAAAGTTTACAGTTCTATTGCAGTCAAACAATAAACTTTGTTAACTTCAAACCTTCACCAGCATGTAGCCCCAACAGTATTCTTTGAAACAAGCCCACTTATACTTATTATCACTTAATACTTTGCTGTCGCTGCCGCTGAAATACTGTCCTCCCGGCCGGCAGCACCTCATGAGTATTAATTAGGGGCTTCTGAACAATAATGAGCCCCATCTTAGCCCCAAAAATACCCTTGCTTAACTTTATTTAAAAAAACTCTTAAGCAGCTTCTTGATCACCTCACTATGGTCACCGGTCCTCATTTAGCTTAAAAGGGGCATCGGGACCACTGTGTAGCTCCCCGAATGACTGCTAGACCAGCGGTTGGAACATCAAAGGTGCCGCTTGCGCCTGAGCGATCCCCGCTTGCACCTTGGTGCAATTTTAAACAGTGGGAGATCATGGTTTAAGATTTTATGCCCAAACAGGGCTAAACAAAGTTATGGGCTGCACTGGGGAAATACTGGGGAGCACAGGGGCACCAGAAGGACTTGGGCTGTGGCAGCAGAAAAACGAGACACCAGAGGCAGTGGGAGAAAACCATGGGGCATTTAAGGTAAGCCCGGGGGTTACACTCCTCTAAACTGAAGGTCTTACTTAATAACCAAATTCTTTTTTTACGGTAATGTAACAGAAGCTGTGCAAGACCTTAAAATTCATTTACCAGAGGTTTTTTTTTTACTTTTTATTTAGTATTTCATACATAAACATAAAACACATTTTCCTGAGCATATATATCAGCAAATGATTTCTCACTATACATTACTAAGGAGTATGACTATACACTACTATTGGTAAAGCTTTGGAGGGTATCGAATAACAGCACTTAGAAATGATACTCAACCTCCAGAAGCTATACTGCAGCCAATGCCCCAAATTTTTAAAACTCATGAAGGAAATATAACAAACATTTTGTAACCAACCTTGTACAGGTCCTTTGGTATAGATCTAATGATTAGAAAAAAAAGAAAGGTTCTCATTCCAGAGCTTCCCTTAAGTTCTTACTAGAACATGCTGGTGCTAACCGTATTCAAGTCTAGGCCCCAACAGATTCAAGTACGTAAACATGGCTTGAATTTTGAGCGTCCCTCTGCTATCACCATAAAGACACAATAAGGCCTAGAGACCAGCCCCCAACCCGCATCTTTAAAGAGACCCACCAAGATATAAACAGAAGCCCCTGAACCATGGGTGGGATATTCAGACTGCGCCAGGCTGTGGTGCAAGCCTGGGCGCAGCGCAACTGGGATGTGCCAGGGCACTGACAGGGTGACATTCAATGGTGCTGTGTCACGGCTCAGCACCATTGAATATTGCACCATGGCCACCCGCATAGTGCATGGCACAGTGGCACTGCATCAGTGCAACTGGCCAGAGAGGGGCAGGGGGATGAGCTAGCGCAAGTGCCGTTGCGCTAGGCGCATCAACCACGATATTCAGCGGTGGACATGCAAATGGGGCCATAATGCATGCAAGGCGCAAATGGGGCCATTTGCATGTCATTATGGCCCCATTTGCATGCAGGTGCACCAATTCCTGGCAACTTGTGCCTGGCGCCCTGCCAGGCTGCAGCCATCGGGGACCGACGCCCCCTGCACAAGTGGCAGAGTGCCCCAATGCCCGATCGTGGGCATCGGTTGCAAAACATAACATTCCAATATCCCTGGTAGTCCAGTGGACCGCTGACAGCCCGATCATGGGCAGAAGTATAAAAAGAGTAAATCCCATCCCTGGTGGTCCAGCGGCTCCTCCCACCCTCCCACTGGCTACGCACCCTCAGCCCTACCTGAAGTTACTCACGATCGATCATGTTAGTACAGTTGTACCCATTGGTCCACAGCATAATATCGGGCGCAGATCGTATTACTAGATAGTCCAGATATGTGAATGGATTCATTCACATATCTGGACTGTGTAGTACGGTATGAAACCTTGTGACGCCCATTGGCTCACGCTAGGGACCAATGGGTGTACAGTTGTACTGTACGCAGTCAGTCAACGGGCGGCTGGGCGGCTTGGCGGGGAGAGTGCCACCCGCCACTGACTGGGGAGCGGGTGCGGGCTCAATGGGAGGGTGGGTGGGGAGGAGGGTACCACTGGACCACCAGGGATGGGATTTAATCTTTTTTTGTATACATCTGCCCGCGATCAGGCTGCAAGCGGTCCACTGGACCACCAGGGATGGGATTTAATCCCTTTCTTTATACTTCTGCCCACGATCGGGCTGTGAGTGGTCCACTGGACCACCAGGGATGGGATTTAATCCCTTTCTTTATACTTCTGCCCGTGATCGGGCTGCGAGCGGACCACTGGACCACCAGGGACATAGGACATATATGTTTCAATACTAGTGCCTGCGATCGGGCTGGAAGCGGTCCACTGGACCATCAGGGATATTGGAATATTATTTCCTGAAACTTGTGCCCGCGATCAGGCGGGGGGGCACTACTAAGACGGACTGTACCGCCGGAGCTCGGGTGGCCACCCACAGCTGGCAGCTGCTGTGTTGCGCCCTGCAATACGACAGCTCACCTGTGGGTGGCCAGCTGTTGCTCCTTGTTTTTTTGGATCAACTGTGTGCAGCGCAGGTAGGAGTTGTGCCTGCATCTGCTCAGCACATTCCGGGCTGAATATTGGGATGTGCGGAGTATGCATGGGCATGCCCCCCCCACATGCGCCACATACATTACCACATGCGCCGCATACATTACTGATGCGTCCCGGGGCATCGGGATTTGTGCCACACACTTTCCCCTTTTGAATATCGCAGCCAGGGCGCATCAGTGGATTGCACATGGCGCACCTGTGTTGCGCCATGCGCAACCCTTCTGAATATCCCACCCTATATATATATATATATATATATATATATATATATATAATTTATACAATAGGAGTGAGTGATAAATGAGTCAGATAAAACAGTTTATCATCCACTGCAGTATAATATTTTTAACCTCTGCTCTACTGTGATGATATCAGCCATTTACACACACAGGTCACTGATATCGTCACTCTAGGCAGCTTTCCCCTCAGCATACAAGAAACACCTGTGCTGTTACCATAGACACAAATGCAGAACTACATGAGCGGTCTCACTGCTGCCTGCAGCTAACTCAGCATTATAAAACACTCACATCTATTCTCCACTCTAACTTCCAGCTCATTACTGTGATACTCTCAGCTTGACTGCAGCCAGAATTCTAAAGAGCACAGCTTCACAGAACACTCTGTTCCTCACTGCTACCTGCAGCTAACTCAATTACCACTAAAAATAGTCTCAGCTGTTCTTGACACTCCAACTCTCAGCCCATTACCATTACTGTGATACTTTCAGCTTGACTGCAGCCAGACTTCTAAAGAATACAGCTTCACAAAATAGTCTGTTTCTCACTCCTACCTAAGACTAACTGATTTAGCATTGCAAAACACACTCATCTGTTTCCCAGAGTTTATAACACTGCCAGCCCATTCAGAAAAACTCACACACAGAATGAGCAAACACATAAACAGGAACAGAACACAAGACAACATAACAATACTTCTGAAACTCCTAGCCCTATTGTATAAATTGAATACAAGATGTGCAGATTGTGTACTATGGCAAATATTATCACTCCTGCATTGTGAGCTCTGGATATCTCACTTGTGCCTTCGGCGCTCGTGAGATATCCAGAGCTCACTCTGCAGGAGTGACAATATTTGCCATACCACACTCATGCTCATCATGTATCCCCTATTTATATACATATCTGCCTTATCGCCAGAGGATCATGTTGAATTTATCCCTGAAAAATGTTTTGCTGAGAAAAAGAAATTTCCTTTGTAAAATTATGTAAACTGGGTCCCAAGGACTTCCTGTTTTTTTTCTGCCGCCTTGTTCGCCTCGTGCCATGGACGGACGTGATGACATGTTAGTGAGAGCATGAGTACGCTTCATTATACTATTGGCTGCTATTTTAAATCTGTTTCATTATCTAGTGCTTTGCAGTCGAATAGGCACCGGCCCACCAACAAGGGTCTTATTAGAACAACGGTGCCCACGTCATTGCCAAGTGGCCATTATATGACTAAAAACAGATCTAAAAGTCACTACCCATTGAGTATAATGGAGCGCACCCCCATGCTCTCACCGGTATCTAGTCATCACGTCCATGAGTGCGGGGGTGCAGCATGGGCGGAACTCATGACCAGGAAGTCCTTGGGACCCAGTTTACAGAATTTTACAAAGGAAATTACTTTTTCTCAACAAAACATTTTTTGGGGATATATTCAACAAGAGGATCCTCTGGCGGTAAGGCACCTATATAAATGGTGCAGGGGCTCAGAGTGGTGAGTCTCTTTAATTGAACTGTAATTTATAAAGGGACTGCAAGAATCAAATTAATTTCTCTTGGCATTATTAGCCTCCAACTTCAGTATATTCCATCAATGGAATGGTTATAAAGCATCCAGCCTCTTATAAACTTAAAAGGATAATAATATTCTGCCATTATGAAGCAACAGTTTTATCTAACCCAAATCTCCCTTAATATGGAAAACACAGGGCTGAATGTCAGAACTAGTAGCATGCTAACAGAACCACATTTTACATGAAAATGTGTTCTGCACGACTAGTTAAAAAAGGAAACAACAAACAGTTCTTGTCCATGCAGAGGAAATCCTTTTAAAGAAAGTTAGTCTGTTGTCTTACTGAAGGAAGAATTATTGTACAGTAAAAGAAATGGACCGTCTCCCTCCCCATGAAGCATTCAGTCTGATTATACCAGTCTAAAAAAGCTGGTCCTCTTGGGCTCGATGGGCTACAATCTTCACACACACTCCTGCTTCCTTCAGATCAGTAAAGTAATACTGCTTTCAGCTGTCTGCAAAGGATAGATGACAGGAAAGACCATATAATATGTTATGCCCAAGTCTCTCAGTTTATGCTTAATGCCATTGAATGCTTTGTGTCTCATCCTGGTGGCATGAGCAAGGTTTGGAAAAAAAAAGGATGCGATTCTCCTCTTGAAATATGGGGCTTTTGTTTGTGATGACTCCCAGAATTTGGTCCCGCTCTGCCACCAAGTTAAGTGTAAGCAGTACAGTGCGGGGATTTTCAGCATTGGTACTAGGCCACGGGGTGATCCCATAGGCGGTATGATTTTGAAATCCACAAGACCTGTTAAGTCCGAAGCCATGGCCCCAAATATTGAACAAGGTTGTCCCCCTCAGTCCCTTCCGGAAGGCCCAGAATGTGAATACTGGCCACTCGGACGGTGTTCTCCAGTTGTTCCACACGGTTCCTAAGAGCCACTTGCTCCTTAAGAGAAGTGGTGGTCGCAGCAACGGCCTTCTCTGCTGTTGCTTCAGTGCTTTTAGTAACCTCCCCCATGGCGTCAAGTTTCCACTGCCTGGAAACACTGGGAGAAGGTGTCAAGCTTTTGGTCTATTTGTTGTACCGTTTTGGTGAGCACATTCACCGAGGATTGAAACGAGTTCAGCGAGGCCATAGGTTGCTCTATGCTAGTCGAGGAAGATGTGCCAACAACATGGTCTCGTGGTTTTGCTGCAGGAGCACGCAGTTGAAAAAAGTCCTGTTTCACCATCTTTGTTCAGCCCATTTTGGTAAAGTTTTATATCCAGAGGTGTAGAGGAGTATACTGTAGACAATAGAATGTTCTTTTTAGCAGTATAGATGCAGGAAACAACAGTTTTGATAGTTTTTATAGAGCTTCTCTCAGGAGCTCCAGAAAGTAGCCGCTTCTGGCTGAGCTGCTAGCTCCCCACTTCCCAGAGTTTACCACATTTGAACAGGGATAACTAAAATTACTGAGTTATGTGATCATGGCTCGAGGTATTGGATAATAAACTAAGAAGTCAAAATTAAAACAATAGTGTGGGGGTGGGCTAGAATAGGCTGAACAATTGTCTCGAAGTGTAACAAAGAGATGCCTGATCGAGATCACTGGCATTGGGGAGGGAAGGGGAAAAGGGGGGAAAAAGGAAGCAGGAAGGTTGAATAGGACAAATAACAAGGGAACAGAATAAAAAAGATTGGTACAATGAGAGTCTAGTTAAGAATCACTTTGAATTAGGGGCAGGCGGCTATTATTTACATTATGATGGGGATAGTTAAAGGTGCAACTTGGAATGCAAATGGAAAGAACTCACCTATTAAAAGATATAGAATCCTATCCAGAATAAAAAAATTAAATCTTGATGTGGTGATGCTTCAAGTAACTTTCCTAAATAGCAAAGAGCTTGACAGATTTAAAAAAAATGGTCTGGGCGACTGTATCACTCACAAAACACAGTACAGATAAAAACAGTGCAGGCGTGGCTCTATTATTTAGTAAGACCTTCAAAGGACGTGTAAAAAAGTTATTTTCTTACCCAAATACTTGTACCCCGCACATAGTCTGAGTGCATGTAGGGTGTACCATATGCTCAAATTGTGAAAATCAGTAATGTTTACCTTTAAAATCACTGTTTGTTGTGCCAGTCGCTGAGGCCTCCGATCCAAAGCTGGGATAATGAGTTCAGCCGTTCATGTGATGCAATGACGTCATGTTAGCGACGGAGAGCGGTATCTGCGAAGACTTGCTTAGCAACAATGGCAGAGGCAGATCCAGAGCTGGTGTTGGATTTCAATATAAATCTCAACATCCAGCCTTACATGTATGAGCCAGAGGCAGATGAGATTGTCGGCAATGGTGGCTCATCTGGACGTGACTCCTCAGATGAGGAGTCTGAAATTTTGACCGGTTATTTAGCTGTCTGGAATGGACACAGGCACGTGCAACCTGATGCCTGGTAAGTTCACTGTCCACACTGCTGATTAACGGATCATCGTCTTTTTTCTAGCTTATATAGTGGGCTTTACTAATTATTCACACCTCTGTACTGCTTCTGAAGTATGAATGTTGCTTCTTTTTGTTGGAAATAGTGCTTTGTGTCTGCGATCCCCCCCCCCCACCAATCCCTCACGCATTGTGATGGAGATGCCCTCTGGCCTCTCCAATTCCTGGCCATGATCTATTGGGTTTGCCACAATACTATGCATTGTGCCTGTTTTTCCATTCTCAGTACTTTAGTTGTATTCATATTTTGTTGTAACAACACACGTCATGCCCTGTTAATGCGACTATCTCCGTATCTCAGACCCTGTATTATAAGTCTTGATTGCTGGCTCACCCACAAATACAAGCAATGAAATAAACCACATTGTGGCTACTTTGCATTAAATTCGTTTTTTATCTCTGTACATCATCATCATCATCATTGCACTGTTATTGTCATGTGCAAATATACATATATATGATTATGGGGTTTTAGACTAATGACATGAGTGTGGGTGGTGTAGTTTTTGCTCACTCAGCTTTGTTAATATTTTGTGTGTTGGTTGTTGGACGCTGGGGTTGTGTGAATGATGGTACTATTCATAGTCACTGCTTGCTGAGCAAAATGCTCAGTGACTTACAAGGTGAGGTTCTGGTTGGTTACTTTTATAAGAAATGCATGTCACTATGGTATTTATTCAGACACACCCTGCTTGAAACATAATGATGGTAGGTGTTTGTTGTTGTAATGTGTGTTGGTACCACAGTGTGTTATGTTGTCACATGGCGCTGTAATAGCCAGAGGTATTGTAGGATCATTCCTGTTACACAGCACAACACCCTGAACCCCCTTCTCCACTACCCTTAGGTACTCAACTTTGTTTTCTGCTTCAATGAGTCTGTCTTACAAACGAACATATGAAGAAGCCAGCAGAAGAAGGCCACTTGGTCTATACTCACTTCATTTTCAAAATCAGGAGTACAGTACTCATCCCCAAAAAATCTTATCTGAAGCCCTGTGTATTTGACTTGTCCATATGGTGTAGTTACACTAAGTAGTAGTGGTTCATGGTCATATTATTTACATAGGCTCATCTATCCTTGATACAGACTGTTCACTCTATCAGCAACATATATTTGTGGCCTACCAGATACTACAATAATCAGATCAAAATGGAGGATCTCACATTCTTTGATATGCAGCATTTTACTTTATTTGCACTGTTTGATACATGCATGATTATACGGAAAGTACTGTTTCCCTTACCATGTGGTCAGCGTCCCTTAAAAACCATATGGTATCTTAATTGTTGTAGTGTTTGAAAATGTCACCATCACGCTAGCCTTATGCTGTTATATTACCCACACTGAGGCTACTCAGACATCCCTGACACTTTTTGCTCCCTGTTTCAACATACTTCTTAGTATACCGTGGTTGGTGGGGTGAGTCTATACACCAGTGGTTGCACTGTGCAATGATCCTGGGGGGCATGATGCCTTGACACGCACCCTGCACGTCCACATCTGAGAACTGCTGTGGGCGACTTTGAAAAATATAAATTGTGTCTCCACACCCTGCTGGATGATGTGTGCCATTACCAACACCATGAAGTCCTGGAGACGGGCCAAAAACACTCCACAGCAGCACACCGTACAGTTGTAGAATACAGTGACCCTCTTGACGAAATGATACGTCTGGTAACCTGGTGGTGCGCTGCAGATAGGAGTTGGTGGCTGGCAGCAGTGTCCATTTGGAGCATGGGACCTAGACATTATGAATGAGTGGTCACACGGGTAAGCTCCGTGGGCTGCAGCATAAATAGAATAGACTAAAATGAAATGTTCTCTGTGCACTTAAAGTATTTCATGTATGTCACATGAAAATTATGACTGTTTCTGATACATTGTATGTAAGATATAGCTTATTGTCATTTAGAGCCATTTTATTTATACGTACGTTTACTTGTATGCTTACAGATGTATTTGTGGACATTGTGCTGCTATGATTACTGACCCTGAATGTGTCTGCTGTACAGAAATAGAGATAGTTAATGAAGTTGTTGAAAATGAGGAACTGAACTGTGTCACGGACAGCGAATCTTTTCAGCTCAACTGTCTGAATCCCAGAGTCACCGAAGTTTCATTCTATGAGTACTTGGAGTTGGAGGGTCCATTTGATGACTACATCCCCTTGAATGAGTATGATGTATTCATATCTGGCTTTAAAGTATTTTATGTTTAAAATGTTGTTTTTATCAGACGGGCGGGTGTATCAGAGTGATATTAGTAGTAGTTGTAAGTAAGCAATAATACCAGTTATAAGAAGGGCAGGCTGAACCAGCCAATAACAGCCCAAGCTCTCCATGCATAAAATGTGTTCCATGCATGGGTTAAAAAAAAAAAAAGAGCTGGCAGTAAAAAAGTGCCACAGAACGTTAGCATTTTTACTGTCATCCCTCTTTTCTTTACCTTATGTAGCTTAGTGTGCACAATTTGTAATTCATTTTTCACAAATGATCGCGCTACTGGTTCAGAAGCACGTCTCCTCTCTCCACCCCCAATCCTGAGAAAATGCCCGTTTCTGTGCTTTTACTTCTGTTTAGCAGTTTGTGACTGGGAGAAAGAGAGCATGACAAAGCAGCAGCAACAGTCTGTGTGCTCCGTCTGTAATCACCAGCAGTTTGCAACTGGGAGAGAGACTCACAGCCGCGACCGGGAGAAAGAGAGCATGACAGAGCAGCAGGGGTGTGTGTGTGTGTGTGTGTGTGTGTGTGTGTGTGTAGATATGCAAATGAGCTCATGAATATTAACACAATTCCTCGGAAGGACTATGTTATGATACATTAGCAGCATTAATTTTTTTTCTACATACAAGCCACATTTTTCTGAATATAAAATTTAAATAAATCTAGGATCCCATTTTATAAGCGAAATAAAACACTCCAGGTGTGTGCATGGAACATATTTTACCGAACGCCATGGGCTACAGGCACTCTGATAAGGCCTTGTGCCTTATTACACCCTATTATGTTAAAATATGTTCCATGCACTAGTCGTGATGTTATTGATTACATAGGGTGGTCTGTATTGGTCAATACCGAACCGCCCAGGGACGTGATGAGGCCCAACGATGCAGGCGGATGGTCTTATAGTCCCTGGATGGTGTATTGCTCACTACCGCCCACCCTATAAAGAGAGTACTGGATGGGCAACTATGCACAATCACTGTGTTCTGCTACAGAGGTATTCTGATTCCCTCTGACCTTGAGAGCGAAGTTCGAGAGGTCCATGGGAATCAGAATCCCGAGGTGGCAAAACACAGTGGTTGTACAAAGAGTTGCTCACGCTGTATTTTTTATAGTGAATAATACTGTGTGAAATATGTGTTTGTCAGTTCTTTTGCTTTCAAAATGAAACTGACTCATGCAGTCCATAGAGGTTCTAGAGTGCTATTCTACCACAGTAGGGTAGAATGACATTCCATGACCTTTGAAGTGTGATACAGCAGCATTTTGAAAGGGATGGAATTTAATACAGAACACTCCACTATACACTATCGTGTATTATTGTGCTTAGAAAATGGGCATGTTTGTACATTTTAATCAGTAAATAAAATTGTAGAGGACATAACTTTAAGATGGACAGAAACGATACGAAAGAACTATTTCAATTGGTAAAATAATCCATAAGTTACTGTGCTGTTGCAACTGGTATTGTGGCTCCCCCCACATGCATTCTCATCTAGCTCTCCCCCATTCTCATCTTATCCTTTCAGCCACCCGACCTGTCTCACCACCATGATAAAGTGAGTTTCATTTGTAATTTACTCCAGCAGTCTCGTCATTGTTTTTCTGATTTAAAAAAAAAGATGTACATACTTTCTTTTTTTTTGGGGGGATATGCAACTGCTATGCACGTGTAACCCCCCCTACAAATGGGGGTTCCCAAAAGTCTTCCTTGGGCTTGCCTAAATGCCCATTGCCAGGCTGGCATTCTGTGTACTCAGCGATTTAAAAATGTTTGCATGTGAGTGCCCAGTTAGCCTCCGTGCCTGTCTCTTTAAGAGCTGCCTATATTGTAGTGTATAATTAATCTGTGTAGGGGTTGAGTAGTTTCAGACTCAAGTCCCACCCTGGTTGCAGTGTTATCACTCCATTTTGCCGTCGCTAACTGTGCAGAGGGAGCCAACCAGCTGCAATGCCGGCCTACCCCGGGCACCGCTTCAGGCTAGCCTGTAGTTCCAACTGGGCACTCAGAGTGTGTGTGACTGTGTTGTGGGACTCTAAAGTGCATGCCACATAACCTGAATCTTTCAGATCTTGAATCAGTCTGCCAGATTACGCCCCTTCCTTGATCATTCCCCCTAAATAAATCAGATCTGAATCTTTTTGCACTTAAACTTTTTGTGGTACATTTCTGTACAAATAGCGCTGTACTACTGTTGGTTGCTGTGTCTAACCTTATTTACAGGGGGTCTCCAGAGCCGAACTATTGGAACCAGCCCTGGTGGTAAGTGCAACAAGTGGGGGTTACTGTATCTGTGTGCTCAGTACATTGCTTAGACCACTAGAGGGAAACAGGGGGTAACAGTGTCCCGGAGGGCTGTACCCAGGTCAGTTATACTACCACATACCCTGTCCTCTGGGTGGAAGCACCTGTTTCTAGTACCCAGGCCCCTCAACCTGCACTTGGTCTTGCAGGCAGGGGTTACACACGTGATCTGGTATGTAAAACCAGAAAGTAGAGACAGTTTGACAGACGCCAGTGCTTATACTCAATTTTAACATTAATGAAGCATCACAGTAGTATTCTGAAATTTCTGGTATTGTTAACACATAACAAAGGACCACTGGTTTGCTGGTACATTGTTAACGGGTTCTGTGTCTTTGCAGGTGGGTTGGTATCGGGACTTGTGTGCCCGAGATGTAGTTGCTGTGCAATTGTTGAACATAAGTCAGTTGAGTGTGCACCTTTTTTTTTTTTATACGAACATATGAATTTTCCAGCACAAACAGACCACATGGTCTATCTAAGTCTGCTTTAGTGTGCAGGTAGCACCCCTAGTTTGCAGCTGCCCCCCTCCCCATTGTCATCCCAATGCGGCCCCCCACTTCCCCCACTGTCACTCTCCCCTGTTCCCTGTCCCATGCCCTGTTAAAACTGTTCACAGATTCACATGATAACACTTATTCTGTCACTGTGTACCATTTTGCCACCACCCTCTCTGTGAAGTAGTGTCTCCTCATCTCCCTCCTAAATTTTCCCCCCTCTACTCTTAGCCTGTGCTCCCGGTGTCCCTCCTCCTCCTCCTTAGCTTAAAGACCCCATCTGCCCCATCCTTACTGATTCCCCTCAGATATCTGACTGTCTCTATCATGTCCCCCATCCCTACTGTCCTCCAAGGTGTACATATTCAGGTCTGCCAACCTGCTCTCATAGTCTCTCCCCTCCATTCCACAAATCATCCAAAGCACTTCAGTGTCATTTTGCCAGCAAAATTGCTGTGAAATGCCAATTCTGTGGCACTTACTCCTGCGAAAGGGAAGTTCACCAGGTCCCCATCCCCACCAGACATCCTCTTCAGGCATGGATTGGGAAGGGGACCTGAAGCTTCAGTAGGAGGCATGTATTGCACTCCACTGCGATGTTACTGTTTAGTTCTGTACCAGGAGGTACTGTAGGCAGTGTAGGGCACTACTGGCACGTCTCTGCCAAGACGTCTCAGTTGCTCTTTAAGTCTATTGTGCTGTTATTTGTAGTATGTTACTGAATATGTAGTATAGATGCAATGTGTAATTAATTTTGCTTTTACTTACAGGACTTATCGTCATGTAGCCTATCGAAAATCCGTTAGTTGGATCTAGCATTGCCTTGGACGCTGGAATTGGCGAGTACTCCCTGCTTGAGCTATATCTTCTATCAGAGAAGCATTTCTGTCTGATGAATACACCAGATTCAAGCCTCCACCAGTGCCAGAAGCAGACTGATTCAGAATTACTACACATTGACTGTGGGTGTCTGCTGCAATGTTTAATTGCAGTGCTACTTTACATGAGTCCTGATGGATGTAATGTGTTATACAATTGTGTGTCATTTACAATGATGTACAGGTTTTCTGGTTCTCACATGTAACACTTCAAGGATGAAGGATGAATGAAAATGTATTCATTATTTGGGAAAACGGTGTTTTAAATTGGTCATTATATGTGGTTTCCATTGTCGTGTTTGAACTGCTCCATTCCATTCAATTAAGTTTTACTGATAATAACAGATAACGTTACCGAAATGTTACTGTGATATGATTGAGCTTATGAAAAAAGCTGTGCAGTCACAATTCATAGCCAAGGTCATTTTCGGTCATAGCTTTCAAAACCATTATGCCCTTCGTTATCTAACAAGGGATTCATTTGTGTACTTTGTGTGTATGAATTACAAAATGGCCACCACATGTTCCGTTTTAAAAGTTAACCTACCATGATCTATTTCATTTTATGAAAAGATTCACCCAGAAGGGTAGCACTCTATAAATACAGTATCAGTAATCCATTCACTGCCACCGATGTTTTGGACCGTAGTCAATGCGATGTCCACATCAATGACCTTTCACCCTACAAGTTCATGAAACACAGCAACTAGCAAACTTTGAAGTTCAATGGCCTAGAATGCAAAACTGAACAACACAGTGCTGGATGGCACCATGAGGTCATTACAGCCTGTGTAATCTATTGGGATCAGTGTTAGGAAAAAAAAAAAATTAAACCCCATCAACAATGTCCATAGTGTGGTGGAACCCATCCCGTCACGATCAACGATCATAAAATTAACTAATCAGTTTCTAATTAATAATTTACATAGTGTAGTGGCAGTACCTCGTGTAATGACCCACATTCCAATTGTAATACAGTATATGGATAAGCCTCAATAATACAAAACTAACTTATACAACAATTTCCCAGTAATATATCACTACTGTCAATGATACTATCCTGAACAGTGATAATACTATAGTTTTTGCTGACAGTAATACAGTTCAAAGGTCATCTCCAACTGTAGCATTATCAATGGATCCATATATTACAAAAAAATAACAGAAAGACAAGTGTTTTACAAGGCAGTAATACCATCTTGAGGTGTTGGGGACATTAAGACCTCTACAGCTTCGCTCCCGAGGTTCCATGTCCCCAAAACCTCTCAATGGTGTTTAATGCCTTGTAATACACACGTATCTATATATTATTATATTTGTATTTCATTATAGCCACAGCATCAGCAATAATTACCCATACTATGGTGGACCCCCCAGCCATAGTACCTACTGAGGCAGTAACATCACCAACCCTGGCTTCCATGTCCACCACAGCACAGCCCACTGTAAACCCTTGTCATTGCCTGCATACTGAACTGTAAATGAATGACGGCTTAATTAGCACAATACAAGCCCATTGGCTGACACTGTCGACCTATGGTCTTGCATGGTGTACTGTAAGCTTCAGTTAACAACTTTTTTCAAAATACACTGTGGGCAGCCATGTAGGTGTGCTGTGGGCTGTGCTGTTTGCTGGCTTTGTGTACATGATGGCACGGTATGGAGAATTGTGTGCTGTGAGTTCATCATTGGGTGTGGTGCCACTACATTATAGAAATCGTGGCTTGTATTGTAATTTTAAGTGCGTGATACTTTAGTTATATATAGTATATATATATATATATATATATATGATGGATGCGAGTTTTCATCACATTATCAAAATACCTGGTGGTTGTATACTGCCATGTCGTGGAACAGTGACTGTTATGGATAGCGTGATATGAGGATGCAAAATAGGAATGGGGTAATGATTATTTATGTATATGACTGTGGATATGGGGGTAGGCTGATGCTTGTGTGTGTATTGCTGTTGAACATGCATGTGATGGGGGTTTCCAATTAATATGGTGGCCACAAGCTTCAAAATGTTCATGTTGCATTGAATAAATGAAATCATCATATGATAGATTAGTACATCATTTATTGGATCACATTTGGTAACCATGTGCTCAAAGTTAAATAACTTTTTTACAGTAAGAAATGTAATATTATTCAATCTACATACTACTGTGCAACTTTTTTTTCCGAACTCACAATAACGTTTGCAAGGTAAAGCAACTGTAACATATTGATCAATAAAATACATAGCTTGCATTATTTCTGTTTCTTTGTTGCATTTTTTCACTTCTGAAACACACTAAAGCATTTCTATGAAATGTTAAATGACCATAAGCAAACTGCTATGCAGTATACAGTGAATGCAAGGCACGGTTGTGTCATGAAATGTCAGTCCCTGATCTTTTCATCATGGTTTACTGTGGGTAAATGTGAAGTGGTGTGATGCACATGTGGAGTAGGAACAGAATAGCAGGGTACACACCTGGAGTATGGGGTTAAGCTGTTGAGCACACATCTACGCAGCAATATAGATGCACTGGACAGTGTTCCCAGAATGGCTATCAAGATTGTGCATGGGTATGCAGGTAAACTCATATGGGCAGATGAGTAAGGAACTGGATATGTACACGCTAGAAACATGGAGGGAAAGGAGAGACATAATTGTAACTCTGAAATATGTAAAGGAGCTAAATAAAGTGGGAGAACAGGGTTTACTTAACCTGAAGGAGGAGTTCAAAGCTATATGGCACAGTATCAAAGTGCAAGGAAACTGATGCGGGGGCAATGTGACAGTGCGTTTCTTCACTGACAGGGAGATGGAGCCCTTGAATGGGCGACAGTCTGAAGTTTGACAGAGGCAGATTCAGGAGGGAAAAGTGGAGGTGCTCTCCCACATCAAGGGTTGTTGAAGGCTGGAATGCGCTACAGGCACTTGTGATTTCACTATGGACTGTATGACACTGCAAAAGTGTATGGGACATTTTAAGAGGGATGGTTAAAAAAATGTATTGTTTGCGGAGGGGGTTGTTTGGGGGGTTTGAAGTCAGGCATACATTTGCAAGATCAATGATGGGGGGGGGTGTATGCAATGGGAGCGTGTCAGCAGGAGTGTTGAACACAGAAGTGCTGCAGAACACAGCACACTACATAGACCAACTGAAGAAAGATGACCAGCAGCCATAATGGTCCAGTAATTTATGGTTTCTTATGCTGAATTCCATACTGTGGCAAACAGCAGAAACACAAGACTCTCAATGTCCATCACACTGTTGTGATGATTGATTGTTTGGAACATAATTAATGTATTATTTCATGAGTTACTAAGTATCCTGACTTGGCATTGCCTGCATTGCAGGAAACGAGACCTGTGTTTCACAATCAGTTGCTGTTTGTCAGTTGTTCCAAACTGTTTTGAAACTGGTTCAGGCAGGAATTCATCTTCATGCAAAATATGTGCACGACTGTAGGATGGATATTGTGATCGAAGGTCAACAACTTTTGCTTTGATGTTGGCAATGTAACCTGTGTGCAGAAAAAATATTACAAGTAATTTAGACATAAAGTACAGATAAAGTAGTCCCTTTAAGAAGTGTACTGCATCCCTTCAAATTGTTTATACTGGCTCCTTTTATAGCCGATTTTATTAATTTTAGCTTAACAATATTTATATAATCCTGCTTTTTTTTTTAAACAGGAGTGAAGAGTGTCCTAATAAACAAACAAACAAACAAAATTAAGCAGGAGGCCATTTGGTCTATCAAGTCTGCTCTATTTCAGGATCCACAGCTTGAGCTAATGTCCCTGCCTCCTCCTCCCTCCCCACTCCTCCCATCCTCTGTACCCATGATCCTTACCTTCCCCCTATGCCGATCCCAGCCTCTCTTAAAGTTGCCCACGGTCTTCAACAAGATGACCTCTTCTGGTGGCGCATTCCAAGTGTCCACCACCCTCTCTGTGAAGAAGTGCTTCCTGACATCCCTACTAAACCTCCCATCATCCAGCTGAAGACTGTGCCTCCTCGTGATATGGTTGCCACTCAACTGAAAGAGACTGTCCTCACCAACCTCTTTTCCCTTACTGCCTTGATAGCCCCATAACTAAAACAGCGGGGCAATTTTTGGCCCTTGTGTTCTTCCACCTGAGCCTAACACACTCATCTGTGGCAACCAGTATTCCGCCCTTAACTATGGACCACCTTTGGTCTGCTCTGATGCCCACCAGATGGCTCCTTAGAACCTAACCCATTTTCCTGAAGTCTGCTACCCTGAAATCCAAGATTTTGGTCTTTGTTGTGATGCTTCCCCTGCCCATATCAAACTGGAACCACACTGTGCAATGGTCACTTCCACACAGCGGCTCCCTGACCGTGATTTCCCATACATGGGACTCGACATGAGAATTCCCCACCCCCACCACCTAAACACAAGTAACTGAGCCTTACCTTATTATAATGTATGTGGAGCTCTTGTAATTAACTGTAATCAAGCAAATTACAAACTTGTAATCCCACTGCTGTGATGTCAGAACCTTAAAAACCTTTCTCATCTATGTCATAGCACTGGGTTTACATAATGTAATGCCAGTGTTATTTACTGTTCTAGACACCAAGAATGTGACTGTTAGTCTCAGTACAGTATTCAAATAACATTCCAATTGTCACCCTTTACTGTTACTGAGTCTAGCGAGCGCTATGTCTGATTGAGATTTTAACTCTGGTGCTATTTCATCCCGCTGTCGTTCAGTCCGTGTATCCTTAGAAAATGTTTTCTGACACAATCATAAGGGCGTAGTGCAGAATCATTAATAAGATATGGCTCAATTACTTGTCTTTGGGGGATTCTCATGTAGAGTCCCTTACACTATAAATGGCAATGCCTGAAGTACAGTTGATAACTATGGTGTAATCATCTTTCTTGGTTGCTAGGGCAATGGTAAACCTCTTGAGCTGCACTCCAGAGGTTTACTGATGCCCTAGCATCCACTCTAGGTGATTACACTATTATCACCTGTACATCAGGCATTATCCTATATTTATTTATGTACATCGCCCTCAGGGTTTATCAAAGCATCCCACAACTCGGGTGTGCATTAAATTCTCATATGAAACACCCTCCCCATCTTTTATTTTTTATAATTGCAGACCAGCAATTTTTCTCCAGCACTTTGTGAGACTGTTTGGCCCCGCCCACATACAGAATGTTGGCCAATGAGGCAGCAGCATAGTTTGACTGGCATGGCTCATGAATGTCATAACAACCAGCTGGATGTTATGGAAAATATCAACCTGGTCAGTACATTGAGAGAAACTGCTGACCAGTTATCATAAAACATTTGTGTGAAAACAATTTATTGGAGCTGTTTTTAAAAATACATATTTACCAAATGTAGGTGGGACTTTAACAGGCTTCACGACTGCCTGTTTTTCCTTGCTGGCTTTTGGGTATGCTACACGGTACTGTTGTTCACCTTCACGTGTCTTTGTGATGGCACAATCAACATTTTCATTAAAATGCAGGCCTGCAAGGAGATGTCTGTAGGAAGGTGTATATATTATTGTAGTGGAATATATGTAACATATTAGCCATGTGTCTTTGACTATGCAATGAATCTCCTTATGTAAACCAAGTCACTATTATTACTTGGTGTACACTGTGTGGTAGAAAAAGTGGAAGAACTTGGGTGCGAAATGGCATACCAACCTATAAAAAACCTCCAGTGTGTAAGTTTAGTACGTGGGTGACATCTGTTTCAGGTATCGTAGTAAGTAAGAGCTTGCGATGGTCTCGCTCATTACTTTGTGCACACATGTACCTACAACCAGGAGCATAACAATTGATGCTGTTTGCATTCCACACACAACATGCTGATAATATGAAAAATGTATTGAAACCAGTGTTTATATTCACCCTTTGCAATCCACTTTTTCTCTTTATCAATCTCGCCATGGACACATTGTGGGAACTTGTCACCGTGCCCTGTATGCTCATTGGCTACATGGTTCAGCACACTCACTCAGCCATTTCTGTTGAATCATGTCTGGGTCTGAGTCACCAGTAGATGCAACCCAGAACATGTGGTCCATTATAGACTGGATCCATAGCTGAATGACCCCACAATTTTTCTTTTTTGAGGATGCATCTAGTTCCCCCCCCCCAATGCCTTTTGAAAGAGTAATGGAAGCTACTCAATCTAGATAGCTTATACCAGTTTATCAGTGAATGCCATGTCACTTACATGGTAACAAATAAAATTTATGTTCTTGCTACACTTCAGGCCTGTGTGTGTCTCTCTACTTGTATGACAGCTGAGCTCTGAACAATGTTGAATTCATGTATACCATGTTACCATTCTGTGTTTGTTGAGGGGTGGCATTCTACATAAGCAATAAGCGTTGGATGGGTGTGGTTAGCACTGAGACACGCACACATTCAGAGGCTCAAGGCACTGGACCTGCGGTCTTGTGACTAACTACGCTTCTGGATGTGCGGGTATCTCAGTACTATCCACACACATCCATTTCTTATTGCTTATATCCCTTATAACTCCATAATTCAATGATTGGTATTGATGCCTGCATTTTGTTTCACATTTTGCCATATGTCAAACATCAAAGAAATGTTTAATGTTTGGGTGTTCTCGCTTCATGAATAATTTCACTTGCACGTGTATGCCCATGACAAGTTGATCTATGGTGCATCCATTGTCATCAAGAAACTTCAATGATCGAGTAAGTCCCTCCAACTCCATGGCCGATGCATTTGTAACGTCGACTGGTATAAAAAAAATACAGAATATAAATTATTACATGTAACCAAAATAAATACATCAATTCAATATTGCCCATTTTACCACTTACACAGCGAAAGAAAACCTCATCCACCTTCTTACTTACTTCCGTCAGGTACCTGCAGCTGCTTATGGACATTTGAGAGCCATAGTAAGACCAGCAACTACTGTCAAACAACATGGTACAGTGGGTTGCCTTGTTCTGTTTGGTATACATGCACATCACTGACATGTCGACAGGGACCAAAGCTACAGGGTCAACAGTGCCAGGTCGCTGTATTGCCTGCGATGGACACCAGCAGTGTTTTCTGTGGGTCTTGCATCCCCTCCCTTAATCATCTCAGACTATGACTTGATCGTGTGGGGGGGGGGCATGGGAACACACACACAGTTTGGGGGTTATGAGCTGTGGAAGTACCAGAAAGAAAACATGTAAACCAGTGACCACCTTTATGTCAACCGAAAATGCACTTGACATAAAGGTGTCACTGTACCGTTGACCGTAAGGTCATACATTACTTCTGTGCAATTTCTTCACTTTAATAATAATAATAATAGTATTTATTTATACTGCGCCTTTCAAAATATCAAGGAGCTTTAACAAAAAAGTCAAATAAACACTATAATAAAACACACATGCAATAAACACTAGTTCATAAAAACAATAAAAACATCAAGTCATGTACACTTGATACCACAAATGGGTCTTCAGGGCCTGTTTAAATTCCTCCACGGATGCGCACTCCTGGAGTGGACGGGGTAGAGAATTTCAAAGGGTCGGGGCCTCGTACATAAAAGCACAAATAAAATACCAAGATGGACACAGGATGCATACCATAGTACTGGATTATGTCCCATGTGGTGAGGGTCAGTGGGACTATACAGAGGAACAGGAGGCGGGAGACTGCGAATACATTCACAAGATGTACTATCTATGACTAGGACAATCAATCAAAACTATATACACTGTATATTGGTTGTAGTCCCTAATGTCAGTAACACTACAGCAAAGATGTTGAGGAAAATGCACCTATAAGACTTATCAGCTGACAGAATTTGTAGCCAAGGACAAATATGACTTACCTGTACTAACTGCAAGTCCAAAACTTTTCTTGGACTACAGCTCCATGACCGTGTAAAGGCCATATCTGGCGCAGAATCCAGGGGAGTTGCACTGTCCATCGCCTCCATTGATCAGCGATCTCCCACGACACATCGTCACTAGAGTTCTGCTCCTCCTTCCAAACATCTTTCACAGCTGGCACCACATAGAAACGCTGAATCCTGTGATATGTTACGAGTGAGAATGTAGGAATGTTCATATTCTTAAACAGACGCAACACCTTAGCAGCCATTAAGCCAGTGCAAAAAATGGCAGTTGCGAGAAGAGCAGTACCCCCATGGCACAGTAACTGATGAAGACAGACTTTCCCAAGTACAAACATGCCCATCACGGCATTCTGCTCTGACCACAACCATTGTGCCAGTTATTCTTGTGATACTAAAAGTTGCCTTCATTGCACATTTATGGCAATTTGAGAACACCACTGACAAACTGCATTCAGATACCAAAAAGTACTTCCCATCTACTGGATTTACACCACTGTTCCCAAATTCCATTTGCATAGCGCATGCCTGACTGGTTTCATCATCGCTATCGGTGACATCACTATCACCAATTTCATCCTCTGATGGACTATAGTCTGTATAATCATTGAAAGATGATGTCACTTTTGGTTCGCCAGTGTCAGAGCGGGCATCGTCTATACATTCATCCACTTCTGAAAAGTAAGCATTTTCTTAATCTTCACCTTTCATAATAGTGCACTGAATGTCGACTGAGCACATCGTAACTTTCCTGGTACTTTCTTGCCCCAGTGACACCTGAATCTTTCTGGTACGCTGCAGGGGCTTGATATTGGCCTGACACCGGACATCTCTAGCTGCCCTCTTCCTGACATCATAATTTGTGTGTATTGTCATGTCGCTTATATTACAATCTGAATTCATGTCAACATCAGCTGACATTGACAAGCTATTGATGTGTGATGTAGTAGGTAGTTCAGTCTGACTGGGCACAGTATGGCGTGAGTCACGGTCATCGCTGTCAATAGGATTCTCAATTAGTAGTTCAGCATGCCCATTTGATGATGCAGACTGCTCTGCTGAATTGATCAGCTGTTGTGGTTTCTGAGAGGATGAAGCATGTTGAAAATGGCATCCAAAAACTAAATTAAGCAGACACAGATAATAAGATAACTTCACCACGGAAACTAAATAATCACAATAACAAAGTGTACAGATGTAACTTTTACAAAATGGGTCTTGAAAAACACGTAAGCTCATTTGTCAAAACATAATAACATACTGTGACACAAGCAGGTTAGGCCATGTGGTACATTAAGTCTGCTCAATGGTCATTTCCTACTCAGTGCAACATTTGTGGCCCCCCACCACTCTCTACAAGGTCCCCCATTTCACAGTGGGGCTCCTACATGCACCATCACCCTATACGTATCCCAGCAGTTCTTGAACTGCTTCACAGTAGTGGCAGCCACTAGCTCCCTGGTCAGCACATTCCAGGGCTCCACCACTCTCTCACTGAAGTAGTGCCTCCTTGTTTCCCCTCCCCTCACCCCCCCCATACGGCTTCATTGAGTGTACCCTGGTGGCCTCTGTCTCCATCAGCTGAAATACCCCCTCAAGGCTTACTATATTCCTTCCCTTGAGATACTTGAAGACCTCTATCATATCCGTTTCTTCTGTCCTACAATGAGTACAGGTTGAGCTCCTGCAGTATCTACTTATAGTGCCTTTCCGATAGCCCTAGTACCATCTTGGTCGATCTCCTCTGCACCCTCTCCAGCTACCCAATGTCCTTCTTTAAGTAAGGATACAGAGATGCATACAATATTCAAGATGTGGTCAAAACATGCAATTGTACAGTGGAAGGAGCACCTGAAGACCCCTTGAAGTTATCCCCCTGGCTACGCACCACAGCATTTTATTTTCTTTGGCCGCCGCCCTTCTACACTGCTCTGAGTTATTCCTTTCTGCTTCCCCCAACACATACTGTGCTTGTGAGTAATGTGGAGGATGAGCTCCCTCCAACTCTCACCCTCTGTACACGCAGCGCTGCCCATTTTCCTATCCACCTAGCTTGAACTCAGTGGTAGGGAAAATGATGGAATCACTTCTGAAATAAAGAATTGTTGAGTACCTAGAGATTAGCGGAGCACAGGACCCAAAGACAGCATGGAGTCACAGCAGGAAGGTCATGTCAGGCGAATCTAATCAATTTATTTGACTGGGTAAACAATGTAGTAGGCCACGGAGGGGCAGTGAATATGGCCTACCTAGACTTTAGCAAGGCATCTGACACAGTACCTCGCAAAAGATTAACAAACAAGTTAGCCAGCCTTGGAGTGCGTCCCATGGTGGTAGCATGAGTGACAAGCTGGCTGGACAACAGGACCCAGAGGGTAATACTAGACAGAGTACATTCTGAATAAAGGGGTGTTACTAGTGTGGTACCACAGGGTTCAGTATTGGGACCAGTCCTCTTTAATGTCTTTACAGGTGACATTGCAGAGGGGCTGGATGGACAAGGATGCCACTTTGCAGATGACAAAAAGATCTGCAAAGGGGTTCATACACAAGATGGGGTACTAAGGATGAGAAGGGACTTGGCAAGGTTGTAGGAATGGTCAGAAGTATGGCAGCTTGGATTCAATGCAAAGAAGTGAAAAGTAATGCACCTGGGAAACAAAGACCCAGGGGAATAGTACACAATGAGGGGTACATAGTAACAACAACAAAACTGGAAAGGGACCTGGGGGTAATCATATCAGATGACCTTAAGGTTAACAAGCAATGCGAGAAGGCAGTAGGAAGGGCTGGGGGTATAGTGGGATGTATAGGGAGAGGCTTTACCAGTCGAAAACAGGAAGCTGTTATCCCTCTGTGCAGACAGTTGGTGAGACCCCATCTGGAGTACTGCATCCAGTTCTGGACACCACATTTCCGCAAGGACATAGACAGGATGGAGACAGACCAGAAGAGGTCAACTAAAAAATGATGGAGGGCCTGCAAAAGAAGCCATATGAGGAGACACTAAAGGAGCTTAATAGGTATACCCTTGCGGAAAGGAGGGACGGGGGGGGGCATGACAGACACTTTCAAGTACATGTACCTCAAGGGAATCAACAAAGCACGAGAGGGTAGAATCTTTCAGAAAAAGAGATATACAAGAACAAGGGGATACAATTTGAAGATAGAGTGAGGATGGCTCAAGGGTAATGTGAGGAAGTATTTTTTCACAGAGAGGGTGGTGGACACATGGAACAGCATTCCTGAAGAGGTTGTGCGGTCAAAAAAAACAGTGGGGGAATTCAAGAATGCATGGGACAGACATAAGGCAATTCTTGTGGGGGTTAGGAAGAAATAGGCTGTTGGTTACCTAGGATCTGCAGCTTATCCAGTATGTAGGGAAATGGGCAGACAAGGTGGGCCAAGCATTCCTTATCTGCCGTCAAAGTCTGTGTTTCTGTGTTTGTAAGTTACCACCAGTGGGTCCACAAAAAGTACATCCATGATGAGCTCCCCATCTTATAGGACAACATCGAGGACTCGCAACTACGTCGTAGACTCTGTCATCAGCTGGACAATGAACGAATCTGGGAAAAGACATCCAACAGGACCTGCTCGATGAGGATGAGGACGCTATAGTTCCACAGTGTACTCCTGGCATATTCCAGTCTCCCAGCACCACAGTGGTGTCCTTCCCCTTACCGCAGAGTGCCTAAGGTTATCCACAAGGCCTTTCTCCTGTTCCTCATTCTGCACAGGATGTCTATATACTACCCCCATCTTCATCCCTGTACCGCTTGGAGCACCTACCTGAGCCCCTGCCTCATCCACCTTCCTTAACCCTATGCTAATCCGAATGATAAAAGCTACCCCACATCCACTTCCATCAATACAATCCCTTCTGCATGTGGTGTCCCATAGTATGTTTATGTCACAGTCTTGTCTGGACGTGGCCCAAGTCTCTGTGACTTCTGTCACATCCACCACCACCTCGACCAACATCACCTGAAGCTCAGACATCTTGTTTCCCATGCTACTGGCATTTATCAGGACCACACTCAAGACTGCCACCTTCCCCCCTCTCTCTGGCCCTAAGGCCACCTTGACTTCTGCCTACAGTGGACACCATCTATCGGGTGCTCCTGCCCTGTGCCCACTCCCGGTCAACCAGGGAACATTTTTATTCCCCCCTCCTCCCTCTCAAGCTTAAACCCTGCCTGGAACTGATGAACTCTGCTATTGTAAACTGCAGAACCTCTTTTCTAGCAGAGGTAAGGAAGAGACTGTCCCTTGTGAACAGACCCTTGTCCTCCCAGGTTGCTCCCCAGTCACCCACCCACACCACCTGGCCTACCACCATTTACATAGCCACGCGTGAACATCACTTATTTATTTACTTATTTTCCACGGTGGCCATAGGAACTGGTACAATCACCAAGAACGAGACAGAGCACCACACATCCTGACAAAGCATGGACAGATACATTACATAATGGCACACTAAAAGCCATCAGCGTAGGCCTCATGGTCTGCCGTTCCTGCTCGGTAGACAGCTCACCTACTGGGTACTTGATTTGCCGCCCCCTTCCCCAGAAAGGGACTTCAACAGCTTTAGTTTCCACCTGTACCTGTCCCACCCCCTCTTGAACACCTCCACTGTGCCATCCTCCACCAGGCTCATGGGCAGCGTGTTCCATGGCTCCACCACCCTCTCAGTGAAGTTGCGCCTCCTACACTCCCCTATGTCATTCTCCCCCTTCCAGCTGCCACTCATTACCCCTGGTTATTCCACCCTTCTTAAGACTGAGCACCTTCTCGGCTCCACCCTTGTTGATCCCCTTTACATAGTTAAAGACCTTTATCATGTACCCCTTGTCTCTCCTCTCCTCCAGTGTGTACAGGTTAAGCTCCTCCAGTCTCTACTCATAGGGCCTACCCCCCGTGCCCCAGATCATCCCGGTCGACCTTCTCTGGACCCTCTCCAGCAGTGCTATGTCTCTCTTCAGGTGTGGCCTCCAGAACTGCACAGAGTACTCAAGGTGCAGCCTGACCAGGGCATTATACGGAGGGACGATCACCTCCCTCTTCCTGGAGGTGATCCCACAGGCTATGCAGCCCAGCATCCTATTTGCATTTGCTGCTACTCTCCGTAAATTCTCAGTGTTATTCATTTTGATGCCCACCACCACTCCCAGGTACATCTCACCTGACGAGGCATGCAATGTTTCCCCTCCCCCCCAAGGATGTATGCATGCCCTGATTTTCTGACATCAAGATGCAGCACCCTGCACTTCCCTGCAATAAACTTCAGTCCCCACCTCCTTGATCACCCCTCCAGAGCATCCAAGTCCCCCTTGAGGGCCACTCTCCCCTCCTCCCCATCGCCAAAGCTCTGAGCTTCGAGTCATACACAAAGAGACTAAGTTTACTTCTAATACCCCTTTCTATGTCTGAGACATAGGCACTGAACATGAGTGGCCCCAGGAGTGATCCCTGGGGGAACCCACTAATGACATTTCTGGGGGAAGAGACTATTCCACCAACCACTACTCTCTGTACTCATCCCAAGAGCCAACTTTCTAGCCATCTGAGCATCTGGCCCCCCCCACCCCCAGCTTGGACAGCAGTCCATTGTGGGGTACCGAATCAAATGCCTTGCTGAAGTCCAGATACAGGATGTCCACCAGCCTATTATGGTCCAGGGCACTCGACACCCAATCGTAGAACTCCACAAGACTGGTCTGACACAATATCCCCGGAGCAAAGCCATACTGCCTACCATCCAGGTGCACCATCCGTGCTAGCTGCCCCCAAGACTCTCCTTAATGATGGCCCCCATCACCTTGCCTACCACTGATGTTAGGCTAACAGGCCTGTAGTTCCCCATCTCCTCTCTAGTCACCCCTTCGTGGAGAGGCACACCATGGGCCACCCTCAAGTCTTCAGGCAACCACCCTGTCCTCAGAGATGTGTTGAAGAGCGCAGCAAGTGGAGCTGCCAGCACATCCACCATCTCCCTCAGTACCCTCGGATGAAGCACATCTGGCACCAGCACCTTCTCAGCCTTTAGCAACCGGAGGGCCACTCTCACCCTATCCACTGTGATTTCGCCTTCACAGCCCTCCACCCCATGTGCTCGCCCTTCCTGTCCCCGCCTCTTGTTTTGATCCATCCCCCACCCCATGCTCATTTGATCCACCAGACTCCAAGTGACATACCTTTGCTGTGGGCTCACCATCCCTCCCATCAGGAAGGATGGATCCCCTAAAGACTGAAACAAAGTACTCATTCAGTACTTCAGCTTGCTCCCCCGCTTCCTGAGCCCATCCCTCCCTAGTCCTAATCCTGCTGATCTGCGCCCTCACTTTCCTTTTATCCCCTATGTATCTGAAGAACCCGTTTAGCCCCCTCTGGATATCCCTTGCCAGGTTTTGCTCCTTCTTCACCTTGGCCACTCTTACCACCCTGGTGATCCTCCTGGACAACACCTCGTACTCTCCCTGCTCCTTTTCCACCCTTGAACGCTTTAAGCCCATGTAGGCAGCCTTTTTCTCCCTCACTGCCTCCTGAACTTCATGTGTAGCCTCCTGCACCCCCCTTCTTAATAGCCTCCCACCTGCTCCCAGCATCCATATCCGGTCTTAAATCATCCAAGTATCCTTTGAGAATCCTCCCCATGCCCTTGAAGTCTGCTCACGTAAAATCAGTTACCACCATAGCGTGGTCACTGCCTGCCAATGGGCTGCTCACATCCAGTCCCCTAATCTGATCACTGTCAGCTAGACCACGTCCAATATCCATCCATCCCTTATTGGCTCTCCCACCTGCTGGACCAGGAATGCACCCTGGAAGACATACATCAACCTCTGCTCCCTGGCCACCTGAGACATCACAGTGCACCAGTCTGCCCCCCACATTTTTAGGTCCCCCATGACCATCACCACCCTACCTTTTCCCAGTCCACAGTGACCCCCGAGTATTCACCACCAGATTGATCAAGGGCCCACCACTGACCCTGGTCTTTTCCCACCCAGTCATGTCCCCCAAAATATATTCCACTCCTCCTACTGCTCCCATGCCAAGCTCTGTATTTCCAAATAGGAACATGGGAGCCCCCTACCCTCCAGGGTAATGCACTGCCCCCACCCTCCTCCATACCTACCCCTCCCCATCCCTGCATAACCTCATCCACACTTCCTTGTTTGGTCCCAGCCCCAGTACCCCCACCCCACCTACTGGGCCTCCACGCTGCGAGTTTACTCTTCCTTGCCATCCACTCCCTTCCCCAACTCCCATTTACCCTGCCGGTACTGGTGCAACATCCGCATCCTTTTGCCCCACAAGGTTATATGCATGGGAGTAACTCCCCCTTCTCCAGTAACTGCTGAGTTGACACCATTCCTCACTTACCTGCCTCCAGAGTAGCCTCCTCATCCCCATAATCACCTCCCTTGTTGGTCAGACAACTTCACCTTATATGCGCACAATCAGTCAACACCTGCTTCTCCATGAACATAATGAATAACCCTTTCTTGCCCACCACTGTCTACATCACAATATGAAAGAACTCCATTTTCCTATACTACTTGGGTGAAGAAGGACTGAGCGTCAAACTGAATGCGTGAAGAAGGATTGAGCATCGCACTGAATGCTATCCTTCTATGGGATGGGGGGGTTGATATTTTATATCACAACTGGGACATTGTGCAGGCAGCGGGGGTATAGCCGCAGCCAAGACCAGACGTCACTGGGGTGGTCTCATTATGATAACAGACTGGTCAATAAAGCTGCATGGCTGACATCCAGATAGTATGATGGACTTGAAACATACTAGCTGGATAAAGATGCTCTGGGGTTGGGGGTGGAGGAGTAACACTGTCTGTATTACATGCATCAACATGGGCTGACATACATCCAGACTGAACACAGATTGTATGGACAATATGAAACAGTACCTGAATTTTGTTACGTTTCACAACAGCAGACTTCTGCTTCTTCTGTGCTGATGTTGAAGGACTGGAGATCGAAGAGTTGAATATAGTAGGAATGCTGTCTGATTTCAATTTTGCGTTGGCATCCCAATTCTGCAAGCTTTTCAGGATCTCGCTCATAGCATGAGCGTTCAAAATGAACCAAACACATACGGCTGTACTGTGAAGGCTGAAAATCTTTATGATGACAAAAATGTATCCACGCCTTGCGCATCGGTTTGTCCTTTGGAAACAGAATAAAATTAATTCCGCTGCCAATACGGCACTTGTTCCTACACCCATACACCACACACTATGGCATTGCTTAGCTGAATGTATGAGTGAGCTTTTTATCTACATTTTTTTTAGAAGATTGTAATTTACAACTAAAATTAAATTAAATGACAATAATAATAAAATGTCACAGTCATAAGCTAATAGAAATGAAATAATGCTATAGATTAGTAAGAAAAATGGTAATAAACCTCAAAAAATAACAGAGGCTTCAAAATCTGACAGGAAGGCGATCTTCACTGACTGAATCTCTGTAGTGTGACTGTCACAGACTTTTCCCTCCAAATGCCAAGACGGGGTCAAAGGTTAATGTTAAACAAGTAATGGTTCAGCACCCAACATATGACACACACAGATAAATAATGTAGTCAGACAAATGAGATAAAGTGTCCAAATAAATAATTTATTGTAACAGTTCAATAGGAAAATACATACAATACACACATATATATATATATATATATATATATATATATATATATATATATATATATATATGAACTACACATTATAAACATCAAATGTATCATGGGAAATGTAGTATGACGGTATAAGTAAAGAAAATGCACAGTTACTGCACAGTTCAGGCATATTTATGTTTAGGATGGCATTAACAGAATACAGTATAAAGATCACATCAATAATATACCACGAAGTAAAAATAAATAAACCATCACAGAGTGTCACACTGTCAGAATCAAAGACATTCACTGGCAGCATGCTTGGGGTTTACGTAAGCTCGGACAAGCTGTATAAAATAATACAGTACAGATATATGCCTCAAAAACAAAAAAACATAAGGACATGGATGATGACAATGGGTACTATGAATTACAAGACTGTCAGGTATGCTGGTTGCAGAGAGTGAGAGGGACAATACCAGCGGGGGCAAGCTTTTCACTAAAACGATCGCAAAGAAAAGAAACTTTAAGCACTGACAGCACTCATGCGGTACTGTCACACACAGATATGAGCACAACGAGGGGAACCTGATGATAAATAAAGATTTCTTTACAGAGAATTGCACCAGCTGGCAAGTGGACATACAGCTTCACTACTGCGGGAATGGCTAAGATTACGTCATACCCTTGCATTGTATCGCGAGACTGTGCACCGCAGGAGTTAGAAATGCATGGCAAATGCTTCTGTGTAACACGTTACTTTAAAATTAATAAATCAAAACACGGGTGCATATTTTTGCTATTTCACAGTTCAAGAAAGACACAACAGGATTCAAGGCAGCAGAAAAGTAAGTGTTTTAATGAAAATACAGCTTGTTTACATGTCCTTTAAAGGGAAGGTAGTTGACTCTATACACAGACAAACTGGAAAGAATGGCGATGGTGAGGGCAGAAATAGATGGGCTTGATATTATTTTTGGTTCACTATATGTCCCGAGGCTATGGGAAACTTTTTAGCAGAGATTACTAAATTGCTATATAGTTGGAACTGCAACAATATAATACTGGGGAGTTAACTGTACATTGGGAGGTCCTATAGATAAAACTTCCAAGAGTTCTAAATGGGATGTATACAAATCAAGACTTCTACATGGCTTTCTAAACTCCCATAATTTATTAGACGTACGGAGGGAAATACATGACAAAGAAAAGAACTATATCTATTATTCAGCTCAACATAAAATGCACTCTAGGCTGGATTATATTTGTCTGTCTAGAGAACTTTTGATAAATAGCTTTGGAACAATAGCCAATATAAAACCTCTATTAACCTCTGATCACAACCTGGTTAGTTATAGTACACTACTGGATACAAATAACAAAAGAAAGGATAGCTAGAGGTTTAGTAACAATTTATTAACAGAGACATATGTCGGACAAAAAACTGATAGAGCCATAAAACATTTTATTCATGACAATGTTGTTTCTCAAAACAACATTATAGGTTGTTGGGATGCACTGAAGGCCATGATAAGGGGTTGTTAGACTTCATGGAAAAATAAACAGTGGGCACACATGTCAAGAAAAGTAAAGGAACAACTAAAATTATTGGCAGTTAAAAATGGAGATTCAACTAAACAGCAGGAGTTATTTGAACTTAAGAAATTTTTCAAGTTAAACAGAGCTGTATCAGTAGTAGATGTAACTGGAAAACAAACAATAAAATAGTAGGGAAATTGCTAGCTAAAAGAATACAAACTATGGAAAAAAAAATCAGATACAACTCCAATTAACATTGCAGGAGGACAAATCTTGACTGAACAAGGTAAAACTGCAAAACAATTTTCAGATTTTTTTTTAGCTTTATACACTTCTGAATGCTACCCTATGGATTTGGAGATTACTTATTATGAAAAATATTGCTTGTCCAGAATATCCAATTAAGATACAGAAAATTTGGTTAGGCCTATTACAATTTCAGAAATCTTGGAAACTCTACATAATATGTCAAAAGGCAAATGTCCAGAATTGGATGGATATACTATGAAATTTTATCTCGTTTGTTGAATCAACTATAGTGCCATTGCTTAAAATGTTTTTATAACCAAACACAGATAAGACATCATCTCCCAGATTCATTTTTAAGGCCTATATCTCACTAATACCAAAAACAAGGCAAAGACTGTAGTAAATTAGAAAACTATAGACCAGTGGCTATTCTCAATGTAGATTACAAAATCTATACTAAAATACTGAACAATGGGTTATTATTGATATTAGACACAGTTATTCACAAAGACCAGATGGGGTTTATTCCAAACTGAACCATTCAATTAGGACTCCATAAAATACAGTTTATTACTGAATATCTTACAGGATCAAAATACCAGCAGTTTTCCTTTCATTAGACGCAAGCAAAGCTTTTGATATGTTAGAGTGGAAGTACCTTTTTGGGGCAATAAAAATTTTTAACTTCCCAGACAAATTCATAGAATATGTAAAAGATATTTACAGGCAGACCTACTGTACAAATAAAGATAAACAATATTTGTTCAGACGCCCTGGTGCTCCAAAGAGGAGTCAGACAGGAATGTCCCCTGTCCCCTTCCTTGTTCATTATTGGACTGGAACTTTTGCTCTGTGAAATAAGGGCAAACTGTCAAATGGGGGGGGGGGGAATAAAAGGTATTAAGGTGGCTCTACAGGAGACAAAAATCAATGCATATTCAGATGACCTGTTACTTTTATTACAGGATCTGGAGATAAGTTTACAAGAACTCAAATTAACAATTAATAGATTTTCAACTATAGCAGGATATAAATTAAATGAAACTAAATCAGAAATGATTACCTTTAATTTGGAACAACCGGGGAGTCTGAGAGAAATTATGCATGTAACTATACAAAATAAGGGAATTAAATATTTAGGAATCAATATTGGCACCAATCTGGAAGGATTCTATATATTAAATCACAAAGAACTATATACTCCTGTAAAGGATATTATATATTTGGGGTGGAGTAACATCCCATTATCATTATGGGGGGAAACCAGATTATAAAGATTCTGGCAATTCCTTTTCTATCATATAGATTACAAACTATCCTCACACCAATAACACCTATTCAGTTTTAAAAAAATTAACTTGTTTCAGAAATTTATCTGGAATAAGGCACCTAGGATTTCATGACAAAGAGTACGCTTATCCAAGGAACAAGGAGGTCTAGCTTGCCTGGATATAGAAGTATGCCATACAGTGTATATGGTAAAGATGGCAATTAAATGGGCATTTGATAAAAAAGATAACATGGGACTAGAGACTGCGAATTCAATTGCAAAAGCTCCTGAGACAACTGATATTAATTTTTTTATGGCAAAAAATTAATTAAATCTAAAAGTGCTATAATTAAGAATCTTTGCCATATAATTGTCAGATTTACTAGCAAAATGAAATGGGCAACTAATGTATCACCACTGAATGAGGTTTGGCATAATCCAAATTTCAGGATAAATGAGATGCGCTATAAAAAAATCCAGGATAGAGAAAGGAATTAAAAAATGGCAAGACTTTTATGAAAAGGTATTAAGTAAAAATGTGAGGACTTTAAAGAAATATCCAGATTATATAACCATCAGGACTTAAATTTTATCCAGTTAAGCAGTATATATTCAAAAGACTACAAACCATGGGAAAGAGCCCCAAATAATAAGGTGATGGAGAAGGAATTGCAAAACATTCTTAACTATAAAATTAAAAAAATATTTGCATGGTTAACTATACTGTTACATAAGCCATATATTATGTTATACAAAGTAATATTTCAAAAATGGGAAAAAGTTAAAATGCACTTTTACAGAACAACAATGGTCACTGGCATGCAAGTCAATTTCAAAATAAAAAACTTACTAGAGACAGAGCTATTCAATACAAACTGTTGAGCAGAGCATACTTTTCCCCATACAGGTTGCACAACATAAACCCAGAAGTACTGGATTCATGTTGGCACTGTGGGGCTGCAGAAGCAGATATTATTCATCTTTTTGGGGATTGCCAATTACATTCTACCTGTTGGTCCTATTCTTTTGCGATTTTTGGACCAAATAGGATTTGATTTTCCACAGTGGGAAGATGCTAAGACAGTGATTCTAGAGCTGTATATTGATTATATAATACGATTAAAACACAGATTAATTTTGAAAGCCAATATTATGTAGTTAAAACACTGAATCTTAAAAATTGGAAATGTTCTACAGTTTTGTGGTCTTTTCCAAAAATTGAATGGAAACAGTAATTTCTGAGCACATTGTAGAACTATAAATACTTTCAGGACTACAAACCACTGTGGAACATCTTTAATGATAACATTGAAGACTGGGGTTTGGAAGATTTTATTGAATAGGGTTAAAAGCATTTATGTATTTCTCCTGTTTATATCAGATATGTATTTTGTACATGATGCCACCAGATGAAATTAACGATATTTATAGGCTTAATGAATGCTGATTGTCAAATTATATATCTCAACCAATCTGTGTGATGCATGACAAATCTGTTTCAATGTTAAATATGGAATATCTGAATAATAAAAAATATTAACTGTACTTGCAAAGGGTGCTAGAGGATAAGGAGACAGGCAGTGGGAGAAATTAGAATCAGTGTGAACATAGCTGGTGATAGATGCCAGAAGAGTTGTCTGCTTAGGAGTGATATACAGGCTCCCCAGTCACTCAGAGTAGGTAAACAGGGTATTAGCCATAGAGATGGGGAGGGTGGCAGCTGGATGGAAAGTTGTTCTGTTAGGAGACTTCAACATACCAGACTCAAACTGGAGTGTTCCTCTGGCATGGACCAAGAACCAGGTGTTAGTGGATAGCTTCCAGGATTGCTTTCTGACTCAGTATTTAGAGGAGCAGACCAAGGACGGGACCATATTTGACCTAGTCCTGTCCAACCACAAAAACACTGAGGAATTAACATTGGAGGATTAGCTTGGACCTAGCTACCACAACACACTATGGTTTAATATAGCCCTGAAAGCACAAAAACAGACGTCCTGGACACTACTACTGGAATTTAGGAGGGCAGACTTTAGGAAGATGGAGGAGCTAAGGGAGAGGTTAGGGGGTAGTACTGATTGGCTGGGGTGAAGAACAAGTGGGAATATGTCCAACAAAACATCCTTGGCATAGCAAAGGTGTGTCTCAGGCAAATAGGGAAAAGGAGGAAGCATATGAGGCCTATACAGTTTTCCAAGCAGGTTGAAGTTGCTGTGAAGGCAAAACAGGTGGCCTTCGCAGTACATAAAGCTGACAAGATGGAGTGAAGGAAAGATCTCTAACTTTAACCTATAAAGTCCTACATGGGCTGGATCCTGATTACCTGTCAGAGCTCCTGCATCTTGTCGAGTGTTTATGCCCTCTCCACTTTTCTCAGGAGCACTTCTTTTCTGTCTTGAGGGCCTGGCTAAAATTTGCTGGTGATCAGACTTCTGAAATAGCCATCCCTCTGCTGTGTAACTCACTATCTAGGGGACTAAGTGAGACACCCCTCACCCAGTTGAGGCTTTTAAATGGGGATTAAAAACACTTTTATTTAACCAGGCTTTTGGGGAATGAGATGATACCTTAACTATCCTTTTGTTACCAAGTATGCATTTTGTAGTTAATACCTGCCATTTATGTATTTTATTTTGTGTTACGCTGTATGGTGCCCGAAGCCAATTTGGAAAGGGCACCTTATAAATAAAGCTACTACTAACTCAGCAAAACAAAAGTACCCATTAAGGCAGTGAGAAGAAATAAGGTGGAGATGGAGCTTAAAACTGCACAAGGAGTGCGAGAAAATAACAAGGCCTTCTTTAAGTATGTAAGTGAAAGGAGAAAAACAAGGCAGCAATAGAGAGCTTGAGTAAAGGGGAGGCATGGGTGAGGACAATGGGCAAAAAGCTGATATTCTAAATGAATACTTCTGCTCAGTCTTCATAGTCATGGGGGAGATGACACACTGTAGGAGCACAGCATTCAAACTGGGTGGGAAACAAGGTATTACAGATGAAAGGGCGTTCAAGGGTGTGAAAGGGTTAAAGGTGGGTTAGTTCCCAGGCCAGGACAGGTTGCATTCACAGGTGCTCAGGGAAGTGAGGCAGGTGTGGAAACACCCCTGGCATACCAATTTAGCTGCTCAATTGAGACAGGTGCAGTGTCCAAGGACTGTAGGATGGCAGATATCCTTCTGCAGAAGAATATGGAAAGAGGAGACCCAGGGAGTTTCAGGCTGGTTAGCCTGACGTCTATTGTGGTACAGTTTCTTGAGAGTATAACCCAGGAGCAGTTGGTGAACTTTTGAACTTCCGTGGACTCCAGGACAACAAACAGCATGGTTTTCCAAATGGGAGGTCCTGTTAGATGAATCTCATAGAATTCTTCAATGCTGTGTCCCAAGTGATGGACAAGGGCCTAGCGTTGGATATCCTGTCAGCTGAATAAGAAAGGGCACTCAAAAGCAGCATAAACAAATCCAAACTGAAATGGGAATATATCCTAAAGTATTTTATTGTGCAAATCAGCTGGTATAAATTCAAACATACCGTGGCACTCAGAGGGGACTCCCACATCTCCCCCAGCAGAGTTGTGACTGTTTGGCGCTTCCTCAGGGGGCAGAGCTACAGTGTATCCATGCTGCTTTTATACTGAATAATTTAAAGCGACAGGTTCCCCTTTCCCTTTATTTAATGCTAAAACCCTAGAATTTTCAAGAACTTTTTGAGGCCTAAATTGGCCTTTTATTTTCATAAACAATACTGAAGATGTATTCAAACCCCACAGTGAAGAAATACACTATCAAAAATGACATATACATTAAAAAAATGTGATGGGGGTCACGTGACCGCTTTATGGCGTGAGGATGTGCTTTTGCCGAGCTCCGCTCCCCGGGTTGACAAAATTAAATAATCCACTGTAATCTCTCATTCAAGGCAGCAATAAAGGAGAGTACAACTGAGTACTTACAGCATGGATGAATATGTTGTGCCGACGGGAAGCAAATCGCAGCGGGCGGAAGTGAAAAACAGCAAAAAAACACCAGCCGTGGGACAGACAAGTGCTGTGGGCCCTATCTCTATCTCAGCCTCTGAAAGGGCGGCGATAGGCCGGGAATTGAAGAAGCATCTGCTGGATGCTCTATCCCCCCAGCTCGAAAGGCTGGAAGGAAAAATCGACCACAGGTTGGCTACGATAGACTCACAGCTAGAACAGCAGCAGGAGCGGCTGGAGGAAGTGGAGGGCCGCATATCGGCAGCAGAAGATACTCTGATCCCAATCCTGAAGTGCCTGGAGGACTTGGAGAAACAAGTACAGGACCTCAGGGAGGCCCTGGACTATCAGGAGAATTACCATTGCAGGTCCAATTTGCAGCTCCAGGGCCTCTCTGAAGGTAAGGAAGGCTCTGACATGCTAGAATTTTGTGGGAGGAAACTGCCAGCTTTACTGGGACTGAACCCAAAAGGGGGCAGCTACAAGACAGAAAGAGTGCATCGGAAGGTGCAGCCGTGGCCCTAGGAGGGGCAACCGCCAAGGCAGATAATATTCCGCTTTCATAATTTTCACGATAGGCAAGAGATGTGGAAGGCCTATAAGAATGCTGCTGAGTTAAAGTATGAAGGCGTGCGCTTGTTTATATCGCAAGATCACTCTATGAGAATTGGGAAAAAGAGGCGGGAGTTTAATGAAGTGATCTCAGAATGCCAGCGTTTAAAAATAGAATGGTACATGATTTTCCCGGCTACAATGAAAATTCATCACGAAGGAGCCACATATAGCTTCTGGAACGTAGACAAAGCAACTAAGTTTGTATCGAAGTTGAAGAAAAAGATACGATGACTGTATCAGAGGGGAGAGAGTTCACTCTAGCTGAAGGAAGGAGGCGTCCAGTTCTGTTATAAATGTTTGAAGTTATGAAAGTTAAAACCTGTTGCAGTGTATGGATGGGGCTTCTGAGGGGTGCTTGCCCTGACCCTATTATTAATATCCCTGAGGATTGACAGAGACTAGTTAACTCCTCTTTGAAAGAGACTAAGATGAGTATTCCTCTCCTGTACTGCTCTTGTGAAACATTGGACTGAGAACTGATTGGGGAGTGTGTGCTCTGGAGAGAGTATCGAGCATGAGGCAGCTGGTTAAGGCCCTGATGGAGGATCGACGCATGTGGTTCGCATCCTTCCAACCCCTGCACCATTGAAACGGGAAGAGTGCTGAGACCCGACTCGCGAGGGGGGCCTGCACATTGAAATTGACTCGTGCGGCCCAGCCTCGTGGGAAATAAGGTACGCAGCTCATTTGGGCGGGGAGGGGGACAGATGAGTAAATGTCTGAATGTTTATGTGTAGAGGGCGAGGCAAAAGGGGAAAGAAGGGCAAAGTGTAACGGAAGGGGGGCTGATGGTATGAAGGGATATGGGAATGATAAATGACCTGTCTTGAATGAAGAGGAAGGGGAACCCAACGGGTACTATCATATGTCTGTATCTAAACGAGATGGAGGAGAGAGAGATTGGTGGAAAGAGAATACATTAACCTGGGGGAGAAAAGGTTGATCAATTTTTGAATCAAACCCTTTAGAATACTATCAGGAGAGAACATACCTGATCTGGGAATGTTGTATGTTTTTTTTGGGGTTGTATTGTACATAGTTTGGAGGGGAGAGGTATTGTTCAAATGTTATATGTTATGTGTTTAGAATTAGATTTGTTTGTTAGGTCCACATTGCATTATAAAGTAGGAGATAAAATGATGCCCACCTTGGCTGATGCAGCCTGGAACCTTGATGCAAAGGGGGGATATGAATAGACCTATATCATTATGGCTCAGAAGGAGAAGGCGAATATTGTCTCGTGGAATGTTAGGGGATTTTCCTCTCCGGTTTAACGTACCAGTCTCTTGATGGCTCTTAGGAGGGTGCGTGCCCAAGTTGCCTTACTACAGGAAACACACTTGACGCCTGCAGAGCATCAAAAGCTGGTGCAGAATTGGGTAGGGACGTGCTATGCTGCTTCCTTCTCCTCACATAAGAGGGGGGTGGCGGTGCTAATACATAGGCACCCTCCCTTCAAGGTAATGACAGTGGTGCAAGACAACAGCGATGGGAGATATGTGTTTGTAGAAGGAATGCTGCATGGGTCACGGGTTACATTTGGGAGTGTATATGCACCTGCTGTTTTTGAACCTTCGTTTTATCGCTCCATTTTGGACTTGCTTGTAAGGGAACAATTTCAGGGGCTGATAATGGGAAGGGACTTCAACTGTACCCCGGATCCAAAGTTGGATCATTCAGAGGGCAGGGGCCGGGGAGGAAGCTGCATGAAGCAGTGGAGGGAAGGCTTAGTGGACTTGGATATGCTGGATGCCTGGAGAATGGCCAACCCCACACTCAGGGAGTACACCTTCTACTCCAACCCTCATAAGACGTGGTCCAGGTTGGATCATATTTATATTGAGTAGGGGTGGTATCACAAGCTGGCAGAGATTAAGCACGGTCCCATACACATATCAGATCATGCCATGGTAGTAATGGCAATAGAATTTGATGCAAAAGGGCTGAAAACTGCTTCATGGAGATTCCCATGGTACCTGATAGGGAAAGAGGAGTTTAGGACCTTTTTGAAGGAGCAGCTAGGGAGATATGTGGAGCTTAATAAAGACACAGCACCATCTAAACAGGTGTTCTGGGATGCGGGGAAGGCGTATTTAAGAGGGGCCATCATAGGGTACGTGGCAAGGTACAAGAAAGTGCAGTTAAAGCGACAGGAGGAGCTACAACTGAAGGTTAGGGAACTGGAGCATAGGGCAGCCAGGGGAAGGGGAGAGGAGGTGCTACAGATGTTGGCGACGGCAAGGGGGACCCTAAATAATAGGCAGGGCAAGCAAGAACCCAGATATTGTTCCTAAAACATAAATTCTATGAATGGGGTAATAAACCAGGACCCATGCTGGTGAACCTTATAAGGGGCAGGAGGGGGAGTGTGAGAATTCAGGAGATACGAGGGGAAGAGGGAGCCCTGATCAGGGAACCCCAAGCTATTGGGGATAGTCAGGCCCTATATAAGGCAGAATGTAAAGGTACAATGGACAGGCCAAAGGAATTTTTGGACAAGGTCAAAATTCCGGGAATCACTGAGAAGCAGCGGGAGGATCTAAATAGGGAAATCTCCAAGGAGGAAATCAGAGTGGCAATACAGCGCATGAAGTCTGGTAAGGCATCTGGACCAGACGGTCTCCCAGCTGAGTTTTATAAAGGAGTGGGACGGGGGTGATGGAATTGCTGTGGGAATTATTCCAGGAACCTAAGGAGGGGAACCCACTTCCGCCCACTATGGAGGTAGCGACTATATGTGTTATACCGAAACCCGGAAAGGACCCCCAGGAATGTGCCACTTATAGGCCTATATCCTTGCTGAATGTGGATGTCAAGATCTACGCTAAGGTCCTGGCTGCCCGATTGGATGTATTGCTCCCGCAGCTAATACACCCAGACCAAACAGGCTTTATTCAGGGAAGGCACTCCTACCATAATGTGAGGAAGGCTCTGAATGTAGTGCACTGCTCTTCTCGGCGCCCAGGTATGACAGCAGTTTTGTCCCTGGACGCCAAGAAGGTTTTTGACCGAATTGTATGGGGATACCTATTCGAGGTATTGGACAGATTCGGTTTAGGGGAGAGAGATTCATTGGTATGGTAAGGGCTTTGTATAGCTCTCCTCGGGCTGCGATACTGACCAATGGGGTGCTTTCGGAGCAGTTTTCCCTGTTTAGGGGTACGAGACAGGGGTGTCCACTCTCCCCACTGCTCTTTGATTTGGCAATTGAGCCCCTGGCCATGTCCATTAGGCAGAATCCGCATATCAAGGGAGTTGGGGGCAAGGGAGACCAACAACACAAAATGTCACTATATGCGGACAACATGATCCTGTATTTAAGAGAACCAGAGCACTCCATGCCTCCCTTACTGGAACTTATCAAAGGGTTTGCCACCTTCTCGGGATCCAAGATAAACCTAGATAAGTTGGAGGTAATGTATCTGGGGAAGGGGATGATAACGGGAAAGGCTAAGTGGGGCTTAAAAGAGGTTTGCTCCTCCTTTAGATATCTGGAGTTAAATATTGGGAAGAGTACACCAAAACTTTACTGTCTGAACTATACCCCTCTTGGTTAACAACGTAGTGGCTGAAATAAGAAGGTGGAGAGCATTACCACTGTTTTGGATAGGGTGGATGAATCTGATCAAAATGAATATTCTGCCAAGGATCCTCTACCTATTCCAGATGCTTCCAATGCGCCTTAACAAGAGGGATACTAAGAAATTGGAGAGGGGTTTCTCCTAATTTTTATGGTGGGGGAAAAGGGCCAGAAACAGCTTGGGCAGGTTAAAGGCAAGTTCAACGGGTGGAGGGCTAAATTTCCCTGACATGAAGAGTTATTACCTGGCTGCACAAATGAGAATCATAAAGGATTGGATTGCTAGACCTGAGGCTGCTAGCTGGATAAATTTGGAAGGAACGGAGGCCCAGGGCAGGCTCTCAGCATACCTGGTTAAAGGAGGGAGGGAGGAGGGCATATGTTTCCCAGGAGCGGTTCAATCCGCTGGTGCTGATGGTACTTGATAGCTGGATACAGAGTAAGAAGGCACTTGGTGGACAGGAGGTAGAGACGACACTCCTACCGGTCTCCAGGAACCCTTTCTTTAGGCCGGGACTCGAGGACTCAGGATTTGGGGAGTGAGATATTAGGGGGGTGCAATGTATGGGAGACCTGCTCAGGGGGAAGGATATATGCTCTTTCCAGGAGCTTAGGGAGGCCAGAGGGGTGTCAAGTAACCACTTGTTTCAGTTCTTTCAGGCCAGGGACTACTGTAAACAGAAAAGGAAGCAGGGGGCCCAGGCAGTATCACTGGAAAAGGCAGAGGCCCTGCTCTGTAAGGCTAAGAGGGAACCTAAGGGCATGGCGGGGGCTATGGTGCATATAATAATATCCGAGATCTGACACACAATACCAGGAGACTATGGGAAAAGGATTTGGGGTTACCAGTCTCTGATTACAATTGGGGTCTTATATTAGAAATACACATGGGTCTACTCCTTTCAAACAAATGTAAGGATTCAGCTTAGATCCAGAAACAAATGATTTGATACCTTTTATTGGACCAACATGGATGTACAAGAAAGAAGGTCGTTGTATTTGCCGGTCCTTCGATAAGAAGTTTTTTTCAATATCCCATATAGGTACTAGCATTGAGATATATTGCTTTGGTTTAATATATATATTTCAAAACATAATAGATACGTTGAGTAGCTTACCAATACCAGTATGTATGGTGTTAATTAGCTTCTCTGACGAATCTTTTATTATGTTTTAAATGTATATGTTAAACCAATGAGAATTATTTCTGCTTTTTCTATATAATCTGGTGTTAATAGTATGGGATATTTGAAAAAACTGCCACAAAGCTTCTGAAGAAGGACCAGGTTGGTTCGAAAGCTAGAGCACTTTGTTCTTTTCTGTAACATCCATGTTGGTCCAATAAAAGGTATCAAATCATTTGTTTCTGGATCTGTTCTTAAAAGGACCAATACGGCACCTACAACATTTTTTAGGATTCAGCTTATAAATTTGTACATAGGCTCTACTGCCCCCCCGGTGGTTCTGCACCGATACCAGCTGGAGATGACTGAGATTTGTAGTAGGTGTAAGGAACAGAGATGTACATATTTCCACTGTTTCTGGGCATGCCCAAGATTACAAGTGTTTTGGAAAATGATAGCACAGAGCTTGAGTGGCATGCTGGGATCAGAGGTGCCTTTCACTCCAATTGGCCTACTGTTTGGCATGGATGCGGGAGAGGGAGAGGAGTGGTCCCCATGTAGAAAATGGCCCAGAGTGCTGCTTTCACAGGCCAGGCAGGCCATATTGAACACTTGGGTGTCGGCAGCGAATCCTACCATTGGGCAGTGGTGCTCTTTGATTATAGGGGCTTTGTTAATGGAAAAGAGATCTTACCAGATAAGAGAGAAACTAGAAACCTTTCTCTCCATCTGGAGCCCCATTTTAGCAACACTGACCATGGAGGAAGCATTGGTTTTATAGGCTGGGAGTTAAGGCCCAGTTAGAGGGATCAATAGCAAAAAAAAAAAAGGGGGGGGGCAGGATAACAAGTGGCATATAAATCTATGAATAGGTGAAAGAAGTAGAGCAATAGAATAAAGAAAAATGAATTATGTGGTATATGTGGACCTTTGTAAATAGTTAATAGAGTTATAGCTGTATGTAGTATGTCTGTCTTAACAGTATTTGTAAATGTCTTTATATGCAAAATCTTAATAAAAAATTTTTAAGCAAACAAAAACATGTGACATCAAAACACTCATATTAGAAAAAGGGATCAAAATATCAGTAATAACAATGATAAATATATTAACTTATTCCCACTGAAACTTAAAAGGACAATTCATACATCTGTATAAGCTTCCTAATTAAGTCTTCATTTTCATTTGAAAAGATATGGAATACAGTATATAAGAATTTACATTAGATCATCATAGCGTCTTGCGGTATTAAGTTATTAACATAAGTTTACAAACTCACTGTACATTGTCTTGTACTAAATATCCAGTTACAATAAAGATATTTTGTTCACATTGCAGCTTTACTGCAAGGAAGTCAAGTCCCAATTGTCATTTAGGCCATTAAGATTTTTACTATCAAATTATATTTCCATCTTCCCTCTCTCTGCAGTGATGTACTTAATCTGTCTCGTAGAAACATAGAAGTTGACGGCATATAAGGACCGCAAGGCCCATCCAGTCTGCCCATTTTTTCTACCTTATGAATGTGCCATAGGCCTGTACTCTGTCAATGGCCTATCTATTCATACTCATCTTTATTGCTCCCTTATGCCTGTCCGAAGCCCTGCACCATACTCTCAACTGTACCACATTACGAGGAACGTTCCTCATTTTACTTCACAAAGGCTCTCTGTTCCACATTTTGAGGACTTGTACCACATTCAGTGTTAACATTTTAAAGCAAAAATCTATAGTAAATGATGCAAAAAATATATTATTCAATTAATAACAGACTTTCTGAACATAAATGCAGACATTTTAACAGTGTTCTGAGCTTCTAAGGTAAAGATTTTAAGTGTTCCACATTTTGCTCATTTGTTCCACATTTTGAGAGGCAATGTTCCACATTTGGGGGACAAAAGGTTGAGAGGTATGCCCTGCACTGTATTCATATCCACCACTTCCTGAGGTAGGTTGTTCCATGCATCCACTGCCTTTTCTATGAAAAAGAACTTCCTCCCATTCCCCCTTAATTGGCCTCCCTCTAATCTCATGCGGTGTCCTCTTGTCCTGCTAGTTTTCTTATATTGAAACATGTTGGACTCTTTCACCTTGTTAATGCTCTTAAGATGTTTGAATGTTTCAATCATATCACCTCTCTCCCTCCTTTGCTCTAGGGTATACATATTGAGCTCCATTAATCTGTCCTCATATGTTTTCTGATGCAGTCCCTGCACCATTTTAGTTGCCCTTCTCTGGACTGCCTCCATTTTGTTAATGTCCTTGCGCAGGTGCAGCCTCCAGTACTGCACGCAGTACTCCAGATGGGGCCTAACCAGTGTCTTGTAAAGAGGGATTATTACCTCCCTCTTACGACTTGCGATAACCTTACTAATACACCCCAGCATCCCTCCAGCTTTACCTACCACTTTAGTGGTCGGCTTGGATGATTTCAGGTCATCTGTGATGATGATGCCCAAGTCTCTTTCTTCCCTTGTGATTGCCAGCAACTCCCCTCCCAACTTATAGGTGACTTCAGGGTTTCTCTTCCCTATGTGCATGATCTTGCACTTCTTTGCATTAAACCCCAGTTGCCACTCTTCCGACCATTTTTCCAATTTATATAGATCTCTTCTCAGTCTGCCCACCCCATCTGGATCATCTACTTGGTTTCAGATCTTGGTGTCATCTGCAAACAGACAAACCTCACCCTCCAGTCCATCTGCAATGTCACTGATGAAGATACTGAAGAGGACGGGCCCCAGGAATGATCCCTGAGGTACTCCACTTGTGAATTGCATCTCTTCTGACTGTATACCATTTACCACCACTCTCTGTTTTCTGCTAGCCAACCAGTTTGCCACCCAGTTGACCAACTTCTGACCCAGCCTGTGCCTACCCAACTTAACAATCAATCTTCTATGTGGAACAGTATCGAAAGCTTTGCTGAAGTCAAGGTAGGCGACATCAACTGCTCCCCCTTGGTCCACCACTCTGGTTACCCAGTCAAAGAAATCTATGAGATTAGCTTGACAGGACCTTCCTGTTGTAAACCCATGCTGTCTTGGATCCTGTGCGCCTATGGATTCCAGGTGTTGCACTATCCTTTCCTTAAGGAGTGCCTCCATAATCTTGCCCACTACTGAGGTAAGACTGACTGGTCTGTAGTTCCCTGCCTCCTCCCTGCTACCACTCTTGTGGAGCGGGATCACATGAGCCCTCCTCCTCTCCATTTAGAGTTTACATACTCAGTACTCATGAATTTTAACACATTAGTGTCAGAACCATGGACCTCCAAGAAGTACATATCTAAAGGACTACTGAGTTTAGCATTTTTGATAGCTCTGATGAGCTCTTGTATGCATACTCTTAGAGACCTCATGGTTCTGCTCATATACATTTTCTTACAGGGGCAGCATAACATGCATACTACAAAGTCAAAAGAACAAGTGATAATTTCCCCAATTTCCATATTACAATTTTCATTTCTTGGATGAGAACACATTTTCCCTTTTATTGTGAACTTGCATACCATACAGCTTCTACATTGATACAATCCTGGGTGGGTGGGGCAGCTAATTTAGATTTTTTTTCTATTACATAGTGATTTCCAACTAGCTTGTCAGATAGGGTTTCTCCTTTATTTCCTCTACTAAAGGTTACCCTTGGGGTTTACCTATCTCCTTGGCTAATCCGAGATCAGATAGGCTGGGCCAATACCTCCTATTTTACTATATATTCTATAGAACTCTGTTATGAAGGTTCTTTGGTTCTCCTCCTATTCTTTTTATTCTTAGGTGTTAGAAGGATATGTCTTTCAAAAATTGTGACTTTTCCAGTGATGTGCCCAACCCTGTTTTTTGTAACCTCTATTTAAAAAGGCTGGCAGTATAGCCTAGAATTGAGAGAAATAAGCTGTGAATGAGCTTGGTACTGTCCATCCAGCAGACATGGATTTGATTCCCACAACTTCAACTGCACACTGTGTGACTTTGAGCAAGTTACTTAACCTCCCCAGTGCTCCTGGGTCACCCCTGAAAACAGGTATTGTGCCTAGCGGGCCTTACCTGGTTACCAAATAATTTTTTTTAAATCCACATGCTCGGAACAATTTCTTTGTCCTCAGGTATTGACTGGCTATGGAAATTGAAGCCAACTGAGGGGGCTATCATTTCTCAATATCATATTAGCAGATGTTGTCTTTAAACAGGAATTACTGTGGCTTTCATTGTTCACTTGGGAGCTTAAGCAACAGGTTGGTAGAAAAGAGGCCAGGAGTTATATTTTGTTTTAAACTGAAATATTTGAATAGTTTGTAAGTGGAATTAGTTCTGTGTGTTAAAAATTATTACCTTGAATTTGAACTGATACTTGGGCTGTGATATTGTAGGTTTGGGGATAGATGTTTGGCAGGGAAAATTAGAAGGTAATTTAAATGTGTTGTTTGCCTGGTGTTTGGTAAGAGCCTCCCACCACCCTGTTTTGTAGGCTTTCTTAAATACTGAAAAGCCACTGGGGGTTGGGATTGAAGGGCTGAGTATTTCTGTTTGGGACTGAAATTTGAAGCAACAGGAGTTGGTGGCCTGTGACATCATACGGTACCTGGTGTCTGCTTACACACACTGTTAGGGACTGAACACATACTGGACTGTATGTGTTTGTGAGACTTGGGAACTTTGTTGGTGGGGTTGAAATTGGGTTTGTAAATAACTACAGTCAGTATAGAGAGAAACTGTACCTCAGGAAAGGGACTGAGAAAAGGGTGTGCTATTATAAACAGAGGAGGATAATCAGGGTGGCCATATTCCACCATGGCAGGCATCTTCGAAGGGTTGTAGGCTGCACAGGCTGTGGGATGGACTAAAGCAGGAGGCATCACCAGAGGGCATGGTTTGTGTTGGAAGGTGGAAGGGTGAGGGGAAAAGAGGAGGAGGTTTTCACTGAGAGGGTGGTGGACCTTGAAATGCTCTGCCTGGTGAGCTGGTTCAGAGATCCACAGTGGAGGGCTTTAAGAGGGGGGACAGACACAGAAAGTGGATGTATCAGATGATGGCCTGTCCCGGGGGGGTGGGGATGGATGATAGGGGTTTCTGGAGCACAAGGGATGGGAGGGTCTCGGCACCCAACTAAGGATCTAGGTTCGAGCAGACTTGATAGACCATAAGGCCTAATCTGCTGGCAAATAGTATGTTAGTATGTTAGTATGTTAGATGTTGCATTCCTAAACCCCTTAAGTGTTCCTTTTTTGTTACAATTTCTTAGGCTCTCCTCATTCTTTATATTTATTCACTGTGGGGATGAAATCCATCTTCAATCAGGAAACTCTATTATGAACATACAAAATGCACCAGCCTAAAAAAACCTTATGGTCTACCATGTCTGCACAGTTGTGCCACTAGCAGCCCTTATTTTCCAGCTGCCCCTCCCTCTCTTGCCCCACTTCCTTGAGCCTCCCTCTTACTCTGTCCCATCCCATTCCCTCTTGAAGCCCTCCACTGTTCTACTGGATACCACCTCTGCCAGCAGCGCATTCCACCCAACCACCACTCTCTGTAAAAAAGTGTCTTCTCATCTCCCTCTCCTTCCTCCTCAAGCCTCATATCATGGCCTCGTGTGTCCCTCCCCTCCCCTCCCCTAGTTTGAAAAGCCCCTCCGTACAAGTCTTGTTTATACCTGTTATGTACTTGAAGGTTTCAATCATATCTCCCCTCTCCCTCCTCTCCTCCAGCAAGTACATGTTCAATTCCTTCAGCCTACTCTCATATAGTAAGTCCCCCAGCCCTTCAGTCATCTTTGTCACCCTGCGTTGCACCCCTCCAGTAGCTTAACGTCCCTTTTCAGGTACGGGTGCCAGAACTGCATGCAGTACTCCAGCTGTGGCCTAACCAGTGATCTATACAAAGCCAGAATCCCCTCCCCCCTCCTTGAGGATATTCCCCTAGCAATGCAACCCAGCATCCTGTTGGCCTTTGCAGCCACCTTGCTACACTGTGCTGGAGTTGTTCATCACCCCAATAATGAGCATCCCCAGATCCTTCTCCTCCTAGGTTACCACCAGCTGTTCACGTCCCAGATGATAGCTCCTCCTTTGGTTTTTAGCCCCAAAGTGCAGCACTTTGCATGTTTTTGTGCTGAATCCGAGCTGCCAGGTGTCCTACCAGAACTCCAGCTTAGCCAGATCCTCCTGCAGCCCTTGCCAAACCCCTAGGTCATCAACCACCACTCCCATCTTGGTGTCATCTGCAAACAGACTGATTTTGCTCTTGATGCCCACCAAAATGTCTCCAATGAATATCCCAAACAGCACTGGTCCCAACACCGAGCCCTGTGGAACTCCACTCATCACCACCCTTGGGGATGATAGCGAACCACCACCACCACCACCACCACTCTCTGCTGCCTCCCCTGTAGCCAGTTCACCACCCAGCCCACCAACTTTGCTCCTGCCCCTGCACCTTGTAGCTTATTTGCCAGTCTCCCATGTGGCACCGAATCGAATGCCTTACTGAAGTCTAGATACAGGACATCCACTGCATGGTCCCTGTCCAGATGCCTAGTTACCCAATGGCAGTACTCTGCCAGGTTGGTCTGGCATGATCTGCCAGTGACAAAGCCATGCTGCTTACTGTCCTGTAGCCCATTAGCGTCCAGAAAGGACACCAACCTATTACTCAGACACATTGTATTACTGTAGGAGTATCAATATAACACATTATTAGACTACATATATTGCTGGGGATAACACACAGCTTTGTAGTGCTAGTATTTATTTCATCAGGAAAAGGCTCTGTTGAGCAAGCTCATTTACAAGGAGGTCCTGGGTAGGACAGCATACATAGATTAGAGGCAATGGTACAGGACAGAGAGGTATACAAGACACAGAGCAGTGTTCACAAAAAGAGACAGAGTCACTTAAATTCATATCACTGTCATATATAAATCAGAAGCAATGATGCACAGTAGAATGCAAGGTACACAAGATGCAGCATAATATACAAAAACAGAAGAAAGTTCATTGAATTCAAGCAGCTATCAGCACAGTGGAGACCACACCATAGAATTAGTAAGCAATCGTGTGAGAGCAGGAATAAGTGAAGTATAGTCTAACCACAAGAGCAGGTCTCTGTACATAATTTTACGATGAACACCTTCAAGGTGCTGGATTTGACCAGTGAGGTGAATTTTAGAGAGAATTGCAATGGGTTTGATACTGTGGAGATGAAGCAACTGACTGCAGATTTTTCTGTCTGCGTAGCATGTTTTGGAATGTCCAGGAGTATGTTATTATTTTTTCTAATGGAGCAGCTGCTGTGTGATAGATGGAAGAGTTCAGTGATGTATCTTCTTCTGAAAGAAAGAATTGTTGAGTACCTAGAGGTCAGCGGGGCACTGGACCCAAAGCAGCATGGATTCACAGCAGGAAGGTCATGTCAGACAAATCTAATCGATTTCTTTGACTGGGTGACCAAAGTAATAGACCAGGGAGGGGCTGTGGATATGGCCTACCTAGACTTTAGCAAGGCATTTGACACAGTCTCGCACAAAAGATTAATAATCAAGTTAGCCAGCCTGGGAGGGGTCCCAGGGTGGTAGCCTGGTAGAAAACTGGCTGCACAACAGGACACAGAAGGTAATAGTGAATGGAACACATTCTGAAGAAAGGGTTACTAGTGGAGTACCTCAGGGCTCAGTACTGGGTCCAGTCCTCTTTAACGCCTTTATAGGTGACACTGCAGAGGGTCTGGAAGGAAAGGTATGCCTCTTTGCAGATGACACAAAGATCTCTAACAGAGTTGATACACAAGGGGGTAGAAAGGATGAGAAGGGACTTGGCAAGGTTGGAAGAATGGTCAGACATATGGCAACTTAGATTCAATGCAAAGAAGTGCAAAGTAATGCACCTGGGAAATAAAAATCCAGGAGAAGAGTACACAATAGCAGGGAGGTACTAACAACAACAATAATGGAAAGGGATCTGGGTGTAGTCATATCAGATGACCTAAGGTGGGTATTCAATGTGAGAAGTCAGTAGGGGAAAGCCAGGGATACTGGATGCATAGGGAGGGGCATCATGAGTAGAAAAAGGGAAGTATCCCTCTATACAGACAGTTGGTGAAGACCCCATCTGGAGTACTGAGTGCAGTTTTGGAGACCTCATCTACGCAAGGACATAGACAGGATGGAAGCAGTCCAGAGGAGGGTAACTAAATGGTGCAGGATCTACATCAGAAACCATATGAAGAGAGACTGAGAGAGCTTAATATATACACTTGATGAAAGAAGGGACAGGGGGGACATGATAGAAACTTTTAAGTACCTCAAGGGAATCAACAAAGTCCAGGAGGGTAGCATCTTTCAGAAAAAGAGATGTGTAAGAACAAGGGGGCACAATTTAAAGTTAGTGGGGGGACGGCCCAGGGGTAATGTGAGGAAATTCTTTTTCACGGAGAGAGTGGTGGACGCATGGAACTGCCTTCCTGGAGAGGTTGTGGGGTCTAAAACAGTGGAGGAATTCAAACATGCATGGGACAGACATAAGGCAATTATAGTGGGGGGTTGCAGGAAATAGGCTGTTGGTTAACTAGAATCTGCAGCTTATCCAGTAGGTAGGGAAATGGGCAGACTGGGTGGGCCAAGTGGTCCTTATCTGCCGTCAAAGTCTATGTTTCTATGTTATTTTAGGAAATCTTTTAGAAGTACCTTGTATACCCAGGTGAACAGATTCAATAGTCTCCTGGTAGTTAATGATGGCCAGCTGACTGTGGCATACAACACACAGTGATGAATCCTGGGCCCCTGACTCCGTAATGAACCTGGATACTCGGTGTAAAGCACATCTAACTTGATGAGACAAGTGATGGAACAGTGACTGTAAATTAGGTCAGTGTAGTCTACTGTTGGTAGAAAAGTGACTTGGACCAGATGTTTGCAGATATCGCATGGAAAGCAACGCTTATTTCTACAGTAAAAACCAGGTCTGATCCGCAGTTTTCTATTATATATTGTCTCTATATGCGTAGTGAAGGATAGTCTGTTGTCAATCCATACTCCGAGGTATTTGTATTTTTCTACTACTTCAAGGGTGTGTCCTAATAAAGTAGTGATGGCTGGGCAGGGCTCTACATAATATTTTTTGGGATGAGTACCTGTACTCCTCATTTCGAAAGTGAGATGAGTAAAATGAAATTCAGATGTGTACAAATGTCTTGCTAGAGTGGACCGAGGAGTACATTTCTTAAAAAAATGTAGGGTTTTTTTTCTAGATAAGAATTTCAGGTGCCAACAATGCTCCAAATAATGTTGGCAGGTAGGGATTTACTCACCAGTTTTAAAACATAGTGAGTAAAACAAAAGTGGGGTGCATACAAGTGCTGTAAATCTGGCAAAAAACTGTTCCTTTTGAATCACCAGTTATGTTATGAAGCACTATTCTTTGGCGTGTGGAGTATTTACAAATGTTGGGTGAGTACTGGTACTCATTAAAAACATTTCTGAAGAGTATTTCCTAAAATGAGGTGACATACCTTATCTGGAACCCTGTGGCTGGGGCTGATGCACATTGTGAAGCTGTGTTGTATGAGGTAAAGAACGTGACCTTTGTTTCGGAGGTGTTTTAGTAGCAGCCTGACCTGATGCACAGACATATTGCAGTTTAAAACTTGGTGGTCATCTATTAGTAAAGTCATTTAGAAGAGAACATTCATAAAACATGCCCACCATAGTCTGAAAGCCAATGCAAAGGTCTTTTAACTGAGGTATTGCGATACTCTGTAGCTGGCAGCAGCCCAAAGGTATCAATGATTAAGTATGCCACAATATTGATACTACATTGTCACCATGTTTAGAACCTTGTGATATCACTGATGATCCATCTGTGGCTAACAACGTTGTACTCCAGCACCGAATAATCATCAGTGACATTGTGATGGTATAACAGTGATAGTAATGTAGTACCAGGATGGGGTGGACTTAATCATCGATCTCTCGACTCCTGCCAGCTACAGAGGAGTTCAATACCTCAATTAAAATATTTCTTCTTGGACTTTCAAACTATTTTGGGCCCTATTTATAAATATCTTCCTTTACATGATTATAAGAGCATTGGCAAGTAGGTAAAATGCACATTTTGGAAAAAATACGTGTATGCGAACGCTTGCAGTGCTGTGCTGTTTCACGCAATTCACTGGGATTATTACCATAGAAACATAGACTTTGACGGCAGATAAGGACCGCTTGGCCCATCTAGTCTGCCCATTTCCCTACCTACAGGATAGGCCGTAGATCCTAGTTAACCAACAGCCTGTTTCTTCCTACCCCCCACAAGAATTACCTTATGTCTGTCCCATGCATTCTTGAACTCTCCCACAGTTTTAGACCCCACAAACTCCTCAGGAAGGCTGTTCCATGCATCCACTACCCTCTCTCTGTGAAATAATACTTACATTGCCCTTGAACCGCCCTCCCTCTATCTTTAAATTGTGTCCCTTGTTCTTGCAAGTCTCTTTTTCTGAAAGATGCTACCCTCTTGGACTTTGTTGATTCCACTGAGGTACTTAAAAGTTTCTATCATGTCCCTCTCCTTCTTTCCTCAAGGGTATAATATTAAGCTCCCTTAGTCTCTCCTCATACGGCTTCTCCTGCAGACCCTGCACCATTTTAGTTGCCTCCTCTGGACTACCTCTATCCTGTCTATGTCCTTGTGGAGATGGGGTCTCAGAACTGGACACAGTACTCCAGATGGGGTCTCACCAACTGTCTGTACAGAGGGATAACAACTTCCTGTTTTCTGCTGCTGATGCCTCTCCCTATGCATCCCAGTATACCCCCAGCCCTCCCTACTGCCTTCTCACATTGCTTGCTAACCTTAAGGTCATCTGATATGATTACCCCCAGGTCCCTTTCCTTTTTTGTTGTTGTTACTACCTCCCCACCCATTGTGTATTCTTCCCCTGGGTTCTTGTTTCCCAGGTGCATTATTTTGCACTTCTTTGCATTGAATCCTAGCTGCCGTACTTCTGACCATTCCTCCAACCTTGCCAAGTCCCTTTTCATCCTTTCCACGCCTCCTTGTGTATCAACCCTGTTGCAGATCTTTGTGTCATCTGCAAAAAGGCATACTTTTCCTTCCAGTCCCTCTGCAATGTCACTGATGAAGACATTAAAAAGGACTGGACCCAATACTGAACCCTGCGGTACCCCACTAGTAACCCCTCTTTCTTCAGAGTGGACTCCATTTACAATTACCTTCTGTGTCCTGTGTGCAGCCAATGTTTTACCAGGCTACCACCCTGGGACCCACTTCCAGGCTGGTTAATTTGACTGTTAATCTTTTGTGTGGGACTGTGTCAAATGCCTTGCTAAAGTCTAGGTAGGCCATGTCCACAGCCCCTCCCTGGTCTACTACTTTGGTCACCCAGTCAAAGAAATCTATTAGATCTGCCTGATGGACCTTCCCGCTAGAATCCATGCTGCCTTGGGTCCTGTGCTCCACTGGCCTCTAGGTACTCAACTATTCTTTCCTTCAGAAGTGACTCCATCACTTTCCCTACCACAGAGGTCAGACTGACAGGTCTGTAGCTTCCTGCCTCTGTCTTGGTCCCACTTTGTGAGGGGAATCACATCCGCCTTCCTCCAGTCCTCGGGTACCACACCATCCTCCCACGATTTATTAAAAAGAGTAGCCAGTGGTTTCACTAGTTCCTCCCTTAATTCTTTTAGAATTCTGGGGTGAATTCCATCAGGACCCATTGCTTTGTCCACCTTCAGTTTTAGGAGTTCTTGCAGAACCCTTTCTTCTGTGAAAGGACTGGGATCGACCCCCAATCAAGAGTGCTTCTGTTAATTGGATTAGGCACTTCCCCTCCTCTTTTGTGAATACTGAGCAGAAATATTCGTTCAGTATCCCCGCTTTTTCACTGTCCCCCTCTGCCCACCCACCGCTCATTCTATTCAGCCTCACTATCCCTCCCTTTGTCTTTCTACGGTCGCTGATGTACCTATAAAATGTTTTATCCCCCTTCTTAACTGAGTTGGCTATCTTTTCCTCAGTTTGGGCCTTTGCTATTCTGACTTCCCTCCCTGCTTCCTTCTGCCTTAACTGGTACAGCTCTCTGTACTGCTCCTTCTGTGTTTCCTTATACTTCCAGAATGTTATCTTTTTCTTCCTGACTTTCACAGCCACCTCTTTTGAGAACCATAGTGGCTTTTTCCTTCGTTTTGATTTGTTTATTTGCTTCACACAAAGGCTTGTTGCCTCTGTGATGGCAGTTTTGATGATTCCCCATTGTGCTCCACACCTCCTCCTAGCCTGTTTGCTAGTGCTTTTCTGAGGCACTCTCCCATCTAGCCAAAGTCAGCTCTCCTAAAGTCCAGTACCCTCACTTTTGTATGGCTTGACTCTGTAGCTGAGTTTAACGTGAACCACACTGTTTGATGGTCACTTGTCCCCAGATGGCAACCCACTTCTAGATCTGAGATCCTCTCACTGTCCCCGCTTTGAGAGCACGAGGTCTAAGATTGCTCCTCACGAGTGGGTTCTGAAACTAGCTGTCTAATGCCTGCCACCTGTAGGGCATCAAGAATGGCCCTGCTCTTGGATGTGGCTGCAGCAAATGTGCTCCAGTTAACATCTGGCATATGCAGGTCTCCCATCAATAGTATCTCCCCTTTCTCTGCCATTCTAAGAATGCCTTCTATCATATCCTTGTCCATTCCCTCCCCCTGACATGGGGGTCTGTACACAACCCCTGTGCGGATTGTGGTGCCCTTTCCAGTCTCCAAGGTGACCCACAGGTGTAGCTGCTCTTATTTACCCTTGCTGGCCGCCTTTAAAACGTTCATACTAAACTCATCAGATCGCAGTACTGACTAATAAAGGTCTCAAAACTCAATGCTGGTTGCATCAGGCCTCCAAATGGGATATAAGTATGCATCAGTGAGGATGTCCGTGGGCCACATTATAGTTTTTCTCATCCAATTTTAACCACTGTATAATCGCCCACTGTATGGCATCGCTGCTATATGTATCTAATCCCGGGTCGCCCCTGAAAAAGGGACTTCTGGTCTCAGTGGGCTTACCTGGTTACCAATATCTAAATAAAATATGTATTCCACTGCGCACTGAAAGAATCGACCTATGTCAACATAGACAAGTGCAAAGTGATGCACCTAATGATCAGGAACTGAAAACCCAGTATGGCCAAACTGACAAGTTATTCAGGAATCCAAGCTGGAAAAAGATTTTGGAATGACTGAGAATCCAGTAAATCATGGGGTGCAGTGCAAGGCGGAGGACAAATGAGTGAACAAACGTACAGGATGCACCTGCATGGCAGAGCACACCAGGATGAGGAAGTCATACTGCCACGGTACAAAGCCCTGGTGAGTCCACGCTTGGATTACAGGATGAACCTGGATACTACATTACAAGAAAGACAGGGCTGAACTGGAGAAAGTCCAGAGCGCAGCAAAACAAAAATAAATAAAAGGCGTGGAAAGATGACTTATGAGGACAGGCAGGGCGCTGGGATCACTTAAGACAACACCTGATAGAGGTATGGAAACTTATCAGAAGTAAGGATACCAACTGGAAGCAGAACTTGTTTCAATTGCTAAAAGACAGCAGGACAAGAGGGTACCGACTAAGAGTCAAGAGACTCAGGTTTATGAGGGTGATGATGAAGCACTACTTCACTACTTCACCCAGACAGTGATGACCCTATGTGAGAGCCAGGCTCAAGGGGTGATGGAGGCAGACAGAGAGGGGTATTTCACAGGTAAACTAGACAGGTACCCTGAAGTAAAAAAGCAGTGGGAGGCACAACATATGAATACTGAATAACCTACCATCGATGAGTTATATTACATTAACAAGCAGTGGCGGCTCTACACCAGGGCCCGCCAGGGCACGTGCCCCGGTAAAAAAATGCTGTGCCCCAGTTGGTGCCCCATATGGTGCAGAGCTTCCTCCATAGTAACAACATATCAGTGCCCTGGCTGCCATCAGTTGTGCCCCAGCTGTGCCCTGGTAACCATTTGTGGCTAGAGCCGCTACTGTTAACAAGCCAGTGGGGAAGTAAACTCAATTTTTTTGTTTGGTTTACCAGGAAAGGCAGGCTAGGACTACACCCTCTTTTCAGCCATGTTCTATGGGTACTAAGGTGTAATTTTATTCTTACTTCCAAGGTAATTCTGTGTTATGTAATAAGAAGTGGGTCCAACCCTCCGATCCACAAGAAGAAGATACAGCTGTTTCTCATGTGTGGATTAAAGTCTGTATTAAATATTTTTAAAAAGCTCACATACCTAACAGAAAGAGTCTCTTGGAACCCCAATGTTTTGTGCCTCCACTCCCTGGTGCTTTAGTTAGGTGCGGGAACCCCTCTAGTGGACAGAATTTATAATCCCATTTTATAGCCACACACAATAAGAGAAATAGTTTTTAGAAAATTATATATGAGCACGTAAAGTAGGTGCATCTCAATAAAGAAACACCAATAAAAGTGCTACCATAAATACAACTGATAATACAGATCAAAAATAAAAAACATCACATATCTGGTTCTTGAAATGCTGATATATGTCACTGCTTGCAGAACTGCTATTACTCATTTTAATACATATCATTAAACTTTATACCATACTTTTTAAAATATTTTCTCTTTATGTGCCTCCTTCCACCAGCCTGCGTCCTTCATATCCATCTCCAGCATCAGCACAGACACCCACCTTCTCTGGGACTCACCCTCCTCCATTCCTTCACCCCTGTGGATTATCCATCACAGCAGGGCTCTATCATCAGGGTCCAGAGGGGGGCTACAGACCCCTCGAGGCAATTCAAGATAGTGCCAGTCTGTGGTGTGAGGCCTGGGGGTGGAGCAGGGTTGGGCCAGCTGGGGTCACTTTCTTGTTTTTTCGCTCAGCCCAAGAGATGCAAGCATGCTTGGGGAGCCTACGGTCATGTGTTTCTCCCTCTTGGCACCCTCAGTTGCACTGCCCCCTGTGGTTACCCAGGTGGCAGCGCAAGGACAGTGTCCCTCCCTCCCCAGAGGAAGAGGGTGTCCACTGCAATGCTCAATCCTCCTCCTTCCAGCTAGCTCCCCGTTGATACACACTTGTTCCCGAACCCGGGTTGCTAGCATCGTGAGCAGTAGTGTTACTGCTGTGCCAATGGGCCGGCAAACATTATACCATCATTTAGCATTAAATTAGCTCTTACATTTATTTATTTTTATTCTATATTATATAACTGCAGATGCTTGCTTCATTTTCAGTTTATATCCTACATCTCCTCAGCAAACATCTGTAAGATCATACAATCAATTATACAGAGGATAATGTACGGGCAGCCATACACAACAAACCTGTGTCTGCATTAAGAGGTTTCTACTGAAACCAAGAAACTGGGGGGTTCGTAACTGGCTCAGATTACTGATTTAACATGCTGGTTAGTAACTGCAACTGCAGCTGTTTCTGTAAGTTCAAGTTTAAAAAAGAAAAGCTTCCAGCATGATTAGCTAGAGGGAAGCAGCTGTCTGGTGGTATTCTATGTTGTTGTGCTGCAGTAGTGAAATCAGTGATGTCACTACTGCAGCACAACAACCCTATTCTAGGCACAGATTTCCATACAGAGCAACATTTCACCATACATTATAATGGCATTATTGGAGGGGTGCTAATTCAATTAGGTCATTAAGACCCAGCCAAGCTAGTGCTCCCAACTGGTAAATTCAGTAAGCCTCACATTCGGCCAGCAACCTTTTAATACTACCCCTTTGCATCCCCCCACCCTGTTCCACAGTCACACTTTCCATCCCAACAAACATGGGCATAAGTCCCTCACCACCCAAGTGCCCTCCACATGGGAAGTTAGGGCATACTTTCTGTTCTTTTGGGCAATGGCCCGCACCTGTTCCCCAGTTCTCTTGTTTAACTTACACTTAGTGCAACCCCCATAAAAAGTTCCTTCTGTGTTATGTTCTTTACTAAGATGAGATAGCTTAAGTGTGGACAATGATGGTTAAAACAGTTTTTGTACTTTAACCTAAAAGGTTCTGAAGGTTCTGATAAGGCTCGGATAACTATCAAAACCATTTCTGGCTTATCTGAATCAATTCCGGTTCCCTGCACCAGACTCACATGGCCTTCCTGGCACCCCTCTTGCAGCTCCTGCTGATGCAGCCTGTGTAACTGGATTCTGAGGTGCATATCATGTATTTTTCTCTGTTTCAGGAGATACTCAGAGTATGGCTCTGTTTGTGGCTTGGAGATGTGCATACCTTCTAAAACTGTACTGTTCCTAGCCTTGTTGTCTATGTATATATATATTCCTGTACATATCTTAACTGTGCTTACTGTCTACTGGTTATGTTCACATGGTTCTATTTTGACTCTGTATACTGCCTAACTTGTGTCATGTTGTCCTCTGTATGAACCTGTATGTCACTGTATCTGTATCTCATTGTACTCTCCCGGGTTGTACCTGAAAATAGGCATATAACTTGTCTAGTGTACTTACCTGGTCAACAAAAAGCTAAATAAATAAATAAATTTAGTACCTCAAAGCCTTCCATCTCTACCAGGGGAAAATGGATATGAAGACAGTCAAGACCTTTAATTAAGGGCCTGGACAAAACAGAGCATCATGAATTTATGTTTTAAAGTTTGAGTTTACAGCTTCTTTTGTGTGGACAGTACTTTTTTCCATGACAGTGCTATTCTGATGGGTAAAATTAGGGTTCTTCTTCATAATGCAGGTCAGTTGATTGGTATACTTGTAACATGATAAATCAGGCTAAATGCTTTCTACTTGCAAGGGTTGACTTTTCAAAAGGCCACAGGTATGTAAACAGCATAGAAAGACCCGGTGGGGAAAAATAAACTCCACAGCCAAGAGAGTGTGGCTTCTACTCAGCAGGTTGGATACAATAAAAAGATAAATGTGCAAGCGTGTGTGTGTGTCTGAAAGAGGCTGGGAAGGCATATTAAATACACCAGATCAAGCATTTCCATCTGTGCAATTTGGTGAGTACCAGCTTGGGAACTGAAAGATCATAAGTTCAAATCCCACTAAAACCAAATACTCACTGCGTGACATTGAGCAAGTCACTTACCTCAGAGTGCTTCACTCCACTCAGCTGCAGAAATGGGTAAGAGCAGAATCCCACTGGAAATGAAATGATGCATCTCAGTTATGCTATCCTGGGTAAACAAATTAGAAAAAGAAAAGAAAAACATATTCTACAGTTTGCACAGTGAATGTTAATTGATGCCCATAGTGCTGCAAGGTCATACAGGGTAAATACATAAAGGAAAGAATCTGTTTTTTATATAGTGCCTTTCAAAATGCCAAAGTGCTTTACAAGCCATGAAGAGTTGCATCAGCTGTTAGGTGAGCACAAAGAAGTTAAGTGACATTGAGGGATTAGAGGTATTCAGACAGTGAATTATCCAACAGATACTCGGATTATGCACCATTACTCAGTTCTGATCCAACTGAAAACAGGATAATTTGATCAGATCAGATAAGGATTATCCATTCCTCTCATCTCACATCTGTCGGAACTGGAGATAGACAAAGTTGGGAAGCTTCACTAGTGGAAATTATTTGCGAAGTTGCCCAACTTTTTGTAGCATGAAATGTCACTTCATGTATTTTTTTTCCTGGTGAAGTTCTACACATAGAGGCATTTCACCAGCAGTGTGCCACCATAAGTAGTTCTTTGAGTGGTGAAGTGGGTACTTTGTCAGTCGACGAGGCACTTCACTTGCAAAGTGCCACTGCACTTAGATGCTTTTCTTTAAAGTGTTTAAAAAAGTGCCCTACCCACATGCCTATGTTCTTCAGCTCCCCTTCCACCAGCCCCAACCACAGAAATGAAAGCTCCCGAGTCAACCTGGTGGTGCAGAAGACTAAGGTGCTGTGGCGCCTTACCTCTCTCACGCTGTTACGTTCGAGAACAAGTTTGGTTGCCGAGTCAGTGGTGGTGGTGGTAGTGGGGCTGGCAAAGGATCGAGAGGCTGTCTAGCAGCTCTCTTCTCATGCACTGGGGTGGGGTGCTGTCCTGGCTGTTGGCTGCCACCAGACCTCAGCCTGGTGGCAGTGCTGATGCTGGAGAGGCAGACTTAAGTCAGGCAGGGTGGAAGGGCCCACGGTTCCAGAGCACAAGTGCGCCTCCATGTGCACGTGTCGTCCACGTTACTACAGTACCAGGAGGAAGGGAGAAAATAGAAAAGGGATAGTGGGGGCTTAATGGAGCCCTGCTGTCTCCTTCCAAGCCATGCTGCTGACTGGGCTATCTAGTGTGACCGGAACTTGTGGACTGGGGCAGAGGACTGCCCTCCCTCCTCCAGCCATGTCACAGGGGAAGCAAACCACGGGAGGACTCTCTGACCAGATAAGTCTCAGGGGGAGTAGACACCGGCTGGGAGGAGGTGGGACAGGGCTGAACAGCTGCTTCTGCCATCTGTGGAGAAAAAAAAAGTAATGAAAGCCCCCAACCCTCGCCCGCAAAGCATCCATATGTTACTCCTCCTTCCCCGGCAACATTGCATATTTATTTGCACCCTTCCTTTCATCCATCCAGTGTGTCCACTTCACAGCCAAAGTATGGAATACAGTCCAACTACTCACTTCCCCAACCCAAACTAGTAAACCAAGATGAAGAAACCCTCAGCACACTGTCACCCCTCCCCCCCACTCACCACAAAAGGATACCAAATGGTGTCCAGTCAGTTGTCAAGGTGTTCTGTAAGGCAGAAAACTGCCCCTTGCTGAGGTGACCAGCTGCTAATAGTCCTCTGTCTTCCTAGGCTGACCACCAACAAAATGCATGAAGCTAGTGATGTGTTCTTATAGCGACACACTGAGCCAATCAGGTGTAACTAGAGGACCACATCACCAGTTTCATTGATTTGATGGTGTGCGGCCTAGGAAGACAGAAGGCTGTCAGTGTCTGGTTGCTATGGAAAGGGACAGTTGTCTTCATTACAGTACACCTCACTGACCATTCAGGTGTTACGTAGTAATAATAATAATAGCTTTATTTTTATAGTGCTTTTCTACAGCCAAGGCGCTGTACAACTTTAAAAACAAGTAAAATCTGATAAAATGCTTAAAGTTCACACACAGCAGGTCATACAGTTACAACTGATAGGCAAGATGCCATAAGTGGGTCTTCAAGGCCTTCTTAAAACTCTCCACAGTTGTGCACTCACGTATCTGACGAGGTAGAGAATTCCACAGGGTCAGGGCCACATACATAAAAGCACGGGCCCCTGATGTTTTAAGGCTTACCCTGGGAATCTCTAACAACCTGTCAGCTGAGCGGAGCGGTGGTCTGGGGCAGTTAGGCAGCAGAAGCACTTGCAGATAGCTTGGGCCCCGTCCGTGCAGGGCCTTAAAGGTCAGAAGTCCAACCTTCAACATGATCCGCCACTGAATCGGCAGCCAGTGCAGTTCAAGCAGCACCGGTGTGATGTGACTCAAATGAGGAGTCCCCATCAACAACAGAGTTGCAGTGTTCTGCACTAGATGCAAGCGGCGGATATCAACCCCCGGTAGCCCTAAGTACAGGGAGTTGCAGTAGTGCAGGCGCGAGGTCACAAAGGCATAGATCAGCGTTGGGAGGTCACTGGATGGAACAAGGTGCCTAATCCTGGCAATGTTCCTGAGATGGTAAAATGAGGACTTGATGACTGCCGACACATGCGAACGCAGTGTCAACCTGTCATCAACCCCCCCCCCCAGGTTTCGCACCTGTTCAGAGGAAGATAGCTGGACACCTCTGAGACAGAGTCCAGAAGGTTGTCTGGCCGCCAACCCCTCTGTCCGGCGACCCAGATCCACCACCAACACCTCAGTCTTTCCAAAGTTCCAATTTCAATCAACTGGATTTCATCCAGTCCTGGATTTCAGCAAGGCAGTTATTAAAGACTGAGCACGCACTATCCTGGTCGGGTGCAAAAGGCAGGCAGAGCTGGGTATCATCAGCGTAGCAGTGAAACCTCAGCTCATACCATCTTACAATGTCTCTGAGGGGGAGCATATACACTGCAAACAACATGGGGGACAACACCGACCCCACATGGCAGAAAGAATGGGTCGGAGGAAAAAATCCCCAACACCATCCTCTGAAATCTGCCAGTGAGAAAAGATTGAAACCATCTGAGAACTATTCCAGACAGGCCACAGATGACCCTCAGGCACCCGAGAAGCACCCCATGGTCCACGGTGTCGAAGGCTGAAGAGAGATCAAGAAGTACCAAGATGGAGCGGTGCTTCTGATCCCTCGCCATCAGGAAATCATTGAGCACCCGAATCAGAGGGGTCTCAGTACTATGCCTCTTACAAAAACCAGACTGGAGAGGTTCATAGATACCGTGGATAGTAAGATGGTTCTCCAGCTGTAGCACAACAACTTTCTCAATCACCTTCCCTACAAAGGGAATGTTTGAGATAGGTCTGTAGTTAGTGGGACAGTTTGGGTCCATAGCAGCTTTCTTCAGGAGTGGTGTCATCACCGCCTCCTTCTGGGAGCTAGGAAACTCACCCGACTCTAGGGAACACCAAACTATCTTTGCGAGGACAGGGCCAATGATGTCAGAACACCCCATAATCAGGGGGAGGGGGGTTGGGCCCGGGTCCAAACTACAGCACGTTGGGCACGTAACCTGGGCAATCCGCATGATATCCACAATTTCCAGCCGGTCCAAAGAGCTCCAGGCAAACCGAGGAGAAGTGACCGGGCACTGACCACCGTCAGCTCCCACAGAGTGAGCTGGCAGGATCTCAGCCCTGATGCTGGCCACCTTATCTGCAAAGAACCGAGCAAACTCTTCACACTCAATCTATGAGAAGGCTCTTTGAACCTGCAGACAAGTTGGGTTGCACAGCCTGTCCACAGTTTGAAAGAGCTCAGACGGCAGCAATCTCCCTGAACAGGAACTCTGCCTTCTTACGGGTGATTGCTGATTGATAGATTTGATAATGTTCTATCAATCTAAGGTGGTCAGCATCCAGGGTGGATTTCCACCAGCGCCAGCGATGCTCTAACCTTCTCCCTACTCATCGCACCTCCCTCAATGTCCTGTCAAACCACGGAGACCGAGGGCTGAGAGAGAGAAGAGGACAAACATGGACTGGAGTGATAAGAGTCCAGGGCCTCAGTAACTGCCTTATTATAGGCCTGAACTAGGCACTCTGGGCTCTCGCTAGCCCCCAGAAATCCCGATAGGTCTAAAACCGCCAATAGGCCATCAGGGCTCACATCCTGCAGAGGGCGGTATCTGACCACCTCCACAGGGGCAGGTCTATGAGGGGGGCCTGGAAACTGAACCTCATGGTGTGGTGATCTGACCATTCGACTGGTTCCACCTCTTTTTTTTTGTATCATTTTTGTATTAAGAATGTGGATAAACTTACAGTACAGCCAGATTACAAACATTATGAGACATACAGTATTGACATGTCCAGCAGTTTGTTACGGTTTTAGAAAGGCACTGCAGGTGTTAAATTTGAATTACATTTTGCTGAATAAAGAGCAATCATTGATAAAAAACAATCAATTATATTTAGATGATCTGGAACATTCAGACAGGACAACAGAATTTCTACGTGCCCCCTATGAACAGGCTGGTTTCTAGACAGATTAGGTGGCCCGGGCTTCAGTCCGGAATAAGGTCAGCTTCCAAAGCTAACAACCAGGGGCCCCAAACATCCCAAAATTGAGCTACCTTGGCCTGGGCACGTAACTGTGCCAGTTCCAAGTATCATGCAGGATTTCACATTTTGCACCCATGTAGTGACTGAGGGTGGGGTTGGTGACATCCATAGTTGTGCAATGGTTCTCCTAGCATTAATAAGTGCAACAGACGAAAGAGAATTTGACGCTTTGTGACCTGGGTGGGATGGGTCTGCCCCAATAGCAATTCCATGGGGGATTTAGATGGGTTATACCCCAGGACGCTGGCCATTATATTATGTATTAGGTGCCAAAATGGAGCCACTTTAGGGCATGCAAGTGCCAGGTGGATAAAGTCCACCCTATCAGCTGCACATTTAGGACATTGATGTGATTTGGTATCATCCAATTCATGCAGCTGCAGGGGGGTCTCATAGGCCCTGTGTAAGAAATACAACTGTATTTGCCACAGTTTGTTACTGCATGAACACTGCAGGTAGTGGGTGCAAGCCAAAGACCACGTCTTCTGGCTTAGAGGCAGCAGAAGGTCTCACTCCATTTTTTCCGGCTAGGGTTTTGCTCAGAAGGGAGGGAGCTATGGAGCATACGACAGTAAATAGACATAAGCTTACCCCCAGGTTGAGGGCAGAACATCTGTTCTTGTATAGGGGAAGGGACAACCCACCTGTTTACAGTGGTGAGGGTAGTTCCACAGCATTGGAGCACTGTCAGGCATAAGAAGAAGTCCCCTACAGGAATCTTCCACTCATTACAGAGTTGTGTAAAACGTTTCAGCTGACCCCCATCATATAATTGATTAACTGTTGAGACCTTTCCTCCTCCACTCCCACAGTCGCTGAATCATCATTGTAGTGCAGTTCCCTCTAGACTGCATAAAGCAGAGTAAACTGAGATTCGGAGAATTACCCTCCCACATGTCCCAGATGTTTATGCGCCCAGATCCAGGTTGTTCAAACGCACCTCCCCCAGGTCTTGTAAACACCCAACAAGTGTATTATTGCGGAGGTTACCCTGTAACATATCCTTCTCTAGGCCTATCCTTGGGCAGTCCAACCCCAAATTTCCAGAGGGGAGAAAGGCCAACTGGGCAGACCAGTAATAAGTTTTAAAATTCGGCAATCCTGCTCTACCCTCCTCTGGCACTTTCTGCAATATGGCTCTTGAGATTTTGGCTCTGACCCCTTGCCACAAGAATTTGTGTGTAATTGTTTCCAAGTGCTTAAAGTGAGTCTGTGGTATTTTAATAGGGAGTGCCTGATAGAAATATAGGACTTTTGGCAATATAGTCATTTTAATGACCCCCACTCTCCCCAATAGGGAGATGGGTAAGGCAGCCCCATCTCACACAATCATCGGCGATCCCAGCCAGTAAGGGTTTCAGATTCAATCTATATAGGGCCCCTGCAGATGCAGAAATCAATACTCCCAGATATCGTAATCTATGTACCAACTGGTGACCACCTAGTTGGGCTATAAGCTGGGAGCATTCTAACGAGCCCACTGGCATCAGCTCACTCTTGGACCAATTGATCTTGTGCCCAGAGATGGTGCCAAATGTCTGCATTAGCTTATGGACCTCGGGCAAATCCTCGGCAGGGTGTTGCAGATAGAGTAACTGATCATCTGCATACATAGCGATTTTGTGTTTCCCTACCCCCCCAGAAACCTCTTATCCCCATGTGTGCACTCAAGGCAGCCCCCAGAGGTTCCAATGACATCACATACAATAACGGGGACAAAGGACAACCCTGGCGGGTGCCCCTACTCAATTTAAAGTGGTTAGATAGTTCTCCATTGACCAAGACTTGTGCCAAAGGGCCTTGGTACAGAGCTCAGACTCAAGACCGAAAGGATGGGCCTATCCCCAATCTACCCAAGGTATGAAAGAGATACCCCCATTCCACACGGTCGAATGCTTTCTCAGCATCAAGTGCCACTACCACATCACCATGCGAACTTTTAGTGCAGGCCCATCTGAATAGAATATTGAGCGTACGCCAGATATTATGCTTCCCCATATGACCTTTTACGAAGCCAGATTACTCTGACTGTGCGATACTGGCCAGGAGTACCTCCTCTAGAAGAGAGGCAAGGGATTTCGCCACGATTTTATAGTCCGCAGTAAGGAGTGAAATTGGCCTGTAGGAGGCACACTGATTAGCATCTTTACCCAGTTTTGGCAATACTGTGATTGTTGCAGACCGTGTGGATGGTGTCAACTCACCCTTCAACAGATCTTCCTCCACAGTGTCAAACAGGGGGTCCAAGAGTTGCCTCTCAAAGGCTTTATAAAAGTCAATAGGGAGGCCGTTGGGCCCTGGGGCCTTCCCACTTTTTAAAGATCTCACTGCCGCCCGAATTTCCTGTTTATTCAGGGGCACATACAGTCTCTCAGTCTCTTCCCCACTGATCTTGTTAAGGGTAGCCATTCAAAGAAATTGTCATAATCCTCATGGGAGGGTCACATTCAGAGGTATAAAGAGATCTATAGAAAGCGCCAAAGGCATTACCTGTCGCCCTGCAACCCCGCACCAGATTGCCCTGTGCATCGTGAATTTGACTAACTGTTTTTGCTGTCTCCTTTCGTTTCAATTGCCAGGCTAGGTACTTCCCTGCTCTGTCCCCATCAAAGTAGGCGCCCGAGTTGGATAGGAGGATGGTTCTCTCCAATTGCACACTAGACAGGGTATTGAACCTCCATTTCAACTTTTGAACTATTACATAAAGGGCAGCTATGGATTTAACATATGTGCCCTTTCACAAGCTGCAATTTTACTTCTAAGAAACTCAGTTCTCTGGTTTCGCTCCTCTAACATGCAATGCAAAGGAGATTGTTTGACCTCTAACATAGGTCTTTAAGGCCTCCCAGCGGGTGGAGTGAGAGGTGTCCCCACGATAGTTAAATTCCAGGAATTCTTGCGAATTTGCTCCAATAAATGAAAGATATTCCTGGTTCCTCAAAAGGAGGGGGGTCTAGCTTCCAGGCTCTAGAGCCAGCTGGGGTCCCTGTGTCTCTAATAGTGATATGGTGCAACGCATGGTCAGATACCAGAATGGGCAAATATCCCGCCCCCCTCAAATCTGCCACTACAGCACTGGAATGAGCAGCCTGTCTATGCGGTAATATGGACATGCTAATAAAACAATATTCCTCCTGAGGGATAAAGGTGCCACCCGTTAGTAAGGTCCAGGTCTGATTACAACGCTGTTAGGCTCTTGCATTGTGGGATTTAGGTGCAGGGTTCTATTTGACCGTCCAGCACCGTATCCAAATGCAGTTATAATCACCCCAGAATCCGAGGGCCCTCCCAACTACCCATGTCTAAGGCCAGTTTCTGGAAAAAACTAGGATTCTCCACATTCGGGGCATAGACGGTGCCAATCAATAGCACACCCCTACCTGGGACATTAACCTTTGCCAATGCATAGCAGCCAAACTGCTTCACCAATCTATCCAAGAGCTGGACCGAAGATCCCCAAGGCATCCAGATAGAGGCCTCTCGAGCTTTGGAGGAGAATGCTGAGGAGACCCAGGTGCTCCCCATAAAGTCAGCAGTTTTCTGTGACTCGGGAAGGGAGAAGTGTGTTTCTTGCAACATTACGATGGACCCTTTGTGTCTGCAAATCTCTGCAGTGACCTTCTTACACTTAATAATAGATTTGAGGCCATTAATATTCCAGGATATACATCTGAGATCATCCCCCATCATGCCATAACCACCTCAAACTATTTCTCCATCTGACATACAGTAAGCAAGCATCCACATTTCCCCCCCATTTGCCCCTCCCCCTTCCAAAAATTGCATTGATATCCCCCAGATCAAACCCTGACAAATACCCCAATCATATCGAAAAGTCAGGATGGGTCTTAGTAGGGGCCCCAGCCGAGCACACGTACCGGTGACAGCGAGATTAGGTACAGCCATGGAGAGACCCCTCCACTCCCCTCGAGCCTATTCAGTGACAACTCAAAAGACTCCTTAGTCAACATCTCTCCCCCCAGTAAAGGTCCCCCCAAAGAGATAAACAGAACCTCCCAATCTCAGTCCAAACGGCTACCCCTCATGCAGTAAAGATTCACCAGAATTCTACTACAAACAAAAGGCAGAGATGAAACATTTTGCCTGTGTCTAGTACCATAAGTAGTGGGGCAACAGCCCAGACATAACAAACATCATATAAAACAGCTGATAACAATAAAATAATAGCATAACACATTTAGTATGGCTATATAACCAAGTAACTAGAAAGTGCAGTGTTAAAGTTAGAACACCAACACTGATAAAGCAGATATGCAACACAGCATAAGCTAACGTCTGCGGGGCTTAAAATGAATATAGAGCCTACACTATGTATACAGAGTCTCTCCCGTGGTGTCAATTATGGTTAACAGTTGAGCGCCCATATGAAGGGCAAGAACCAGCCCACTGCTACCCGTGCCCCTAGGCATGGTCGGGCTCATGAAGGGAGCTCATTAACAACCTTAAAGAGGCCCAATATCCAAAGTAGTCCAAGGAAGTCCCCAAACAGACTGAGGTGTGGCACACAGATCAGCGTCCAAGATTTAAAAAAAAATCCCCTCGAGCCCCACACACCTGGCGGGTACTGTAAGGTACAGGTCGGAGTTGCATCTTTACCTCACACCAATGTACGGATCAGACAGTTAAGGCAGGTAGAACAGGTAACACAGTTCCCGTCAGGCCTCCCAGACATCCAGTATGATTGCTCCAATCCACCCCATTCCACCATATTGTGCAGGGCTCATGGATGGTATACTAATCATGTTCCTCCGGGAGCCCAACAAGTCATATCCACAGTATGCACTCCCTGCTGGAACCCGGGTCTCCAGACCTGGTCGGGGGTGCAAGGAGGAGATCCACTGTCAGGCACAAATCTCTGGGAGCAACTACAACCATCTGCCTCCTCCGTATGCCTCTCAGTAGTCAAAGAGGAAATAAGAGCATCAGGGATGGATTAAAAGGCTAGAGAAATAATAATATAAGCCTAACCCTGCAGATCAGACAGCTAAGCACATTCAATATGAAATCAAGTACCTTACTCTGCATCAGGCTGCACTCTCTCCCTCCTGGCCTCCTCCTCCACCTCGATCCATTTCTCAGCAGATCTGTGACAAGTGAAGTATCGGGGGCTTTGCCCCAGCCTGTCCACTCGCAGCTGCGCTGGGTAGGAAAAAGAGAATTTCCAACCGAGCCTATAAAGCCTATTCTTGGCCTGGTTGAACTTTTGGCGCTTAGTCTGAAGGTCTCAGCTGAAGTCTTGGAAGACATGGACTTCAGTATTCTCAAAGCTTATGGGACCCTGTGATTTAGCCTTCTGAAGTACAATCTCTTTGTCACAGTACCGCAAATGTTTGACTAGACAGTGCCGGGGTTGGTCCCCTGGGTTTGTCAGTGGACCTACTCGATGAGCGCATTCGATCTCAAAGCTCAGCGCCTACTCCAGGAGGCCCAAGTGCTTTACCAGCCAGTGATGGATCTCCACGTTAGGGCTCCTCCCCTCAGGCAGTCCAATAATACGGAGACTGGAGTGGTGGGAGCGATTCTCCTGATCGAGACGCTCCCAAAGCTCCGCAATAGTAGACAGCACACCATTTCTTTCTACAGTAACCCCTGCATAAGAGTCCTCCATGTCGCTCACCCGTTTCTCCAACTCACAGGTTTGCGAAGTGTGCATAGTGGTGGTTTCAATAAGGCTGGTGACCACAGACTGAAGGTGAGCAAACTGGCTGTTCAAATTGTTAAATCCAGATTTCATGTCTTGCTGCATCTGCAGCAGCGTATCGGGGACTCCCGCGAGAGACTTAGTTAGCTCCACCAGGTTAGCGTCTGCCAGAGCGCCTTCCAGGCCAGCACCTGGAGGTGAAGGCCCAGAACTGCATAGGTCGCTCTCACTCTTTTTCGACTGGGGTCTAGCGTCAAATTGTAATTTCGCCTGCTTATTTTTAGATTTTCCAGACGTCATATGCTTAGGGAAGGAGAATATTGCTATAAGTATAACCATAAAATGCTAAATCAGCTGAAAAAACACATTTTAAAGGATGTTGCCCCAGGGAGCTGTTCTAACAAGCGACCGCCATGCTTGCCGGTGCCCCCCTGGTTCCACCACTTGATCGGAGGTTTTGATCCCCAGGAGGAAATCCAGGTCAACTGAGTGACCGAAGCTATGAGTTGCAGAGGCAACAACCTGTGTAAAGCCCAGCGATGTCATCAGCTGAAGGAAGTCCTGACTGAATTGCAAGAGTTCATCGTCAACCCAGGCGTTAAAGTCACCCAGGACCATCAACCTGGGCGACTCAAACGCCATGTCAACCATGAAGTCCACTACTTCCTGTAGGAACCGTTTCTCACCCCCGGGTGGATGGTAGATGAGAACGACCCTACAGTCTCCATCTGCAACTACGGTACACTCAAATGAGCTGGACTCCTCAAATAGCACACCAACAAGGCCCAGTTCCATCTTAAAACAAATGGCCAGACCCCCCGCCCCTGCGGTCCGATCTTGAGCAGAGCATCACTGAGAAGCCGGCTGGAAGAGCAGCCTCCAATATGGGGCCAGCATTATCGTCCAACCAAGTCTCGGTGATGCATGCCAGATCTGCTGTCCTAACACGATCAGCAATTACTGCCATCTTGTTCTTAATAGACCTGACTTTGCATTGCATAACACCACTCGAGTTGGTCAAGATTCAGGTGCCGCTCGAGCTATCGGCCCAAAAACTTTGGAGCCCGTGGGTATGGAAAACCACGTTCTGGAATCGATTTCGCCCCATAGCATCTCCTGGACCTCACTACCCCAATACGAGCACCCCACTCACTCTCCCTCTGACGTTGGACCCCAACCCAGCCCAGCCCCTTGCGGCAATTCCTAGTGCTCTGCAACATTGGTATACTGCAGCCTGCATTGGGGTTAAAGGGCAGAGGTCACGAAGTTCAGAAGGTGAGTAGTGCATGACCGAGAGTAACCTGCCAACATATCTGAACCACCAATACGCAAGTCACTCAAACCCAAAAAACTAATAGTGTGCTCAAAGTAATAAACAACAAATTAACCAAACAATAAATACGTAAACATAAAACAGTTATAAATTAAATAAAACAATTTGAATTCTAGAGAAAGAGAGTGCTCGCACTGCTCTGAATAAATGGTCCAAAATAATTTGATCCTCTACTCTTTCTCTCACAGAGTTGGGGAAAAGAATCAGAAGACGAAAACCCCACACACTGTCACTGTTCAAATTGTTTTATTTATTTATTTTTTTAGTTGTTGAACCAGGAGTAGCACAGTAAGCTGAAAGCTTTTTTACAGGAGCAATCTGGGAGCACAGGGAAGTTAAGTGACTTGCTCAGGGTCACACAGTATGCAAGTGGAAACTGTGGGATTCAAACCCAGGTCTGATCTGCTGGATGTCACCAGATTTGCAGCTCAGAGCCTTAAACTACTGTGCTATACTGCCTCCCAATTCACCACTCTCTCTCACAGAGTGGGGGAAGGAGACCAGCAAATGACAACCCTACACACTGTCTCTCACACAGTGAGGATAACCCCACACACTGTCTCTCACACAGTGAGGAGAGGCCGGGAAAGAATCCAATGATTCAAAGTAAGCTCTAAATCCCAAATCAGTAAAAATGAAACTTTCAACACAGAATATCCAAGGTAAAATAATAATTCAGCTTAATTAGTCACACACAAGTCAAAAACCAAGGGCAAATCTTCAGTCAGAACAAGTGCTTCTCCAAAACTCCACAAACAGAGAGTCTACAACAGCTCCATTTTAATCCAAGAAAGAATGCCATTAAATTGTGGATGAGTACATAAAATCCCAAGACAAAGTTATGATGAGAGGCAGGGAGACCATGGGCAGAGGCCAGGAACGTTCCTGTATCTGGACCAAAAAGGGGTATGCCCCCCCTGCCCGCAACTGTCTCAGTCTGGCCCTATACACACTGCCAGAGGCCTGCAGCTACAGGCACCCTCAGGCCAGACCGCCAGAGCCAACCCTGGGATAACTTAGGAGTGTCCCAAAAGATGTCTCTGTCTCCCTGGAGTGAAATGGGACACTTCCTGCTCGGTCCCGAGCAGCATGAACAGTAATAACCCTGAGTGCAGTGGGGGGGTTAGGGCCACCCTCACCCAGCATGACACCTTGACCTCATTGTCCCCAGGCTCAAAGCAACTGATCGGGTTTAATCCCCCAGTGGTGATACTACGGCATCAAGTCTGGTCAAAACAAGTCCCCCACTCATGGCACTCCAAAGTAGCATCAATGAGGTCTTCAAGGACAGCCCTCTTTCTCACGAATCCAGCATGGCACGAATGGCCCAGGGCATCAGAAAAAGGCCCCGAACCGTGGTATCAGAAGGGGGACTAAATCCAAGACTAGATCCAGCAGCAGACCAACAAGGAGAAGGTGAGGGCAAAAACCCAACTAGATAATAGGTCAACGGTTAGAGCAGGGTAAAACTGGTCAGACTGGATGGACCAATGGTCTTTTGTACTTTGTAGTCTAGGGCAGAGTTTCTTCTAGTCTGTCCCCACACACCTTGTGGGGCATAAATTAATATCCCAAATTTTTACCCAAAGCTTTTTTAAATTTATTAAATTCAGTGATTATTAACTGTCATTTGGGAGTTTGTTTCAAAATTAAACTACTCTTAAAAGTAAAAAAGTTATCACGTCTCTTCGTGTTGATCCTAGGAAGTTCGAACCGGCTACTGTGAGATCTTAAATGTTGGCCCCTTATATTAGGTATAAGATTACAATCTTTTATTAGTGCTTGATCCTTCATAATTTTATAAAAAAGGAGGCAATCCCCTCTAAGTCTTCTCACTTCCAGTGGCATTAAATGGAGATGTTGCAGCCTAGTTTGATAAGGTGAGTTGGACAAATTACATATCAATTTGGTGGTTTGCCTATATTGTCTATGTTTTATGTTTACCCTTCTGGAGTAAGTGGGTAGGGGGAATGTGGTGTGGTGCCAGATGGTGGTAGGGTGGGGGTCTGTCTTTGTTTTACTGGATTGGATTGGGTTGGAGGTGAGTGGCAGGGTTGTATTGTAAAATATGTCAACAAAGTGGAAATCTGATGGGGATGATGGTACTAATAATATGCAACTTTGCTGGGAGAGGGAAGAAAGAAAAAATTACTCACCTTAGTAATGTTGTTTCTTCTAATGGAGTCTTGCTATATTATGACATATGTAGTGAGTCCCAACCTTCGAACTGCTCTGGAGGTGAAAGAGTTAACTTTCCATGCCAGGCATGGAATGCTGAGCTCGAGCTCGGTTGAAACTCTGTCTGTTGTTCTTCAAACTCAAACCGTCAGATCTTTCTGAGCTAAACTCACTGAGGTCCTGTGTGGAAGCTGTAAACCTACACTAGCCAACTGGCTACTAAACATAATAACACATTTTTTGGTCCCAAAACAAAGACTCAAGTCAGGAGACCCAAAAAATGAAAACCACAACACCAAATCACCCCAAAAAAGGAGGGGTGAAAACAACAAGGTGGGCATCTACTAAGTGCCAACACTGCACTGCCCACCCACATCCCAAAAACAGAGGTTCTGAGAGGGGCAGGCGGGGGGGGGATCATAATATAGCAAGACTCAAGTAGAAGAAACAACATTACTAAGGTGAGTAATTTTTTCTTCAAACAACATGAAGTCTTGCTATATTATGACATATGCAGACTACACAGCAGTACCTCCATGGAGGAGGGACAGAACCTACTTAGGAAATAGGCTCTGAAGCACAGCTGTGCCAAACCGAGCATCACTCCTAGCCTGGATGTCCAGGGAGTAATGCTTGGTAAAAGTGTGAACTGTTTTCCAGGTAGCTGCTTGACATATCTCTAGAATAGGGATGTCCCTGGCAGCAGCCAGGGAAGCAGCTGTACCTCTGGTAGAGTGAGCCCTCAGGCCTGAGGAAGGAACCTTACCCAGCTTTTCATAACAGAATTGGATACAAGAGACAATCCACCTGGCAATGGATCTTTTAGTGGCAGGTTTCCCTTTACCAACCTCACCGTAAGTGAGGAACAGTTGGAGGGAGTCAAACCTGTGACCCCTGGTACACTCTATGTAGTAACTAAGGGCTCTCTTCACATCTAAGCTGTGCAGCCTCCTCTCGCCAGAGGAGGAGTGGTCAGTGAAGTACACTGGAAGAGATATAGATTGATTAAGGTGGAAATCTGAAACCACCTTAGGCAAGAACTTCCTGTTAGTCCTGAGGACCACCTTATCTCTATGAAAGGAGATAAAATCAGGCTCCACTGACAGAGCTTGTAATTCACTTATGTGTCTGGCAGAAGTGATGGCTACCAGAAACACAGTCTTCCAAGTCAAGTACTTAAGCGCTGCTGAAGACAAGGGCTCAAAGGGAGGTTGCATAAGCTGAGCAATGCAAACATTAAGATCCCAGGCAGGGGCAGGATCCCTGAATGGAGGGGTTGGTGTGAAGCAATCCTTTAAAAAACTTGGAGAATACAGGATGAGCTGAAAGAGAAGAGGGTTTACCTGCTGAAATCAAAGCAGACACAGCTGTCAAATGTACTTTTAGGGTAGCTGGTCTCAGCCCCAAGGCATTTAAATGAACCATATAATCCAGGACTGTGGGTAAATCAGCAGATTCTGGGGAAATATGCTTCCCAGAGCACCATATGGAAAACCTCTTCCATTTGGAGTTATAGGTAGCCCTGTTGGAAGGTTTCCTAGAAGCCTTCAATATATCCATTACACCTTGGGAGAGGTGTAGATCAGCAAACTCTAACTCTTTAAGAGCCAGGCCTTGAGATTGAGAGATTTGAGGTTCGGGTACCAAACCCTCCCCTGAGCACAGGTTAACAGGTTGTGATTCCTGGGAAGACACAGGGGAAGATGGACTGCTAAGGACAGTAGGAGTGGATACCAGGGTTGTCTGGCCCAATCTGGAGCAATCAGGATCATCTTGCAGGATTGAGATCTGATTTTGACTAACTACTTTGAGGAGGAGAGGAAGGGGAAAAGCATGAGAATTTCCTTCCCAATTGAGAACTAAGGCATCCAGAGGGACTGAGCCCAACATTGGGGGCCTGTAGCAAAAAAGGGGAAGTTGGTGATTGTCTGGGTCTGCAAAAAGATCTATCTGTGGGGTGCCCCATCTGGCAAATATTACCTCCAGGACCAGGAGGTCCAGTGACCATTCGTGATGGCCCTGGGAAATCCTGCTGAGAGCATCTGCCAGGACATTGTCCTTGCCTGGGAGGTGCACTGCCGTAAGGAGGTGTTCAGGAGTAAGCCAGAGACCACAACTTCATTGCTTGGTGCACAAGGCCGTGAGCCGAGTGCCTCCTTGCTTGTTGATGTACCACATTGTGGTGGTGTTGTCTGTTCTGACCTGTACAACTTTGTTCTGAACAGATTTGGAAAAACTTGAAGTGCTAGAAAAACTGCTCTGAGTTCCAACAGATTGATGTGGAGCAGAGATTCCTGAGGGGACCACAATCCCTGGGTAGTCAGGTCGGCCAAGTGCGCTCTCCACCCCAAGAGGGATGCATCTGTAGTAAGGATTAAGGAGTGAGACTGAGTGACAAAGGGAACCCCTTGTCTCAGATTGCTCTGATCCTGTCACCACTGTAGGGCTTGGATCAGGGTTCAAGTTACTGGGATCAATTTGGTTAGAGGTCTTTCCTTTGAGACCAAAGGCTCTCAAATGGAACTGGATGTCCCTCATTTGAAATCTTGCTCCCTGCACCACTGCTGTAAAGCAGCCATGTGTCCCAGGAGCTGTAGAAAATGCCTTGCTGGTCGAGACCTGCAGGGTGAATGAGAGGCCAGAGAGACCAGGGTCCTTGCCCTGTCCAAAGGAAGGAAAGCTCTGGCTTTCTCTGTGTTCAACTCTCGCCTATGAAGGTGAGGAGCTGGACAGGCTCTAGAACTGACTTTGAAAGATTCAGAAGGAAACCTAGAGAGGTGAGCAGTTGCTGAGTTATCTGTAGATGTAACTTGACTTGGTCTGGAGACTGGCCTACTATGAGCCAGTCGTCCAGATAAGGAAGATGGCAATTTTGCCTTCTTAGGGAAGCAACTGCTACTGCCAGGCATTTTGTGAATACCCTTGGAGCAGAGGTGAGGCCAAGGGCATTGCTCTGAACTGGTAATGGCCTGAGGCAGCTCGAGACCTGAGGTACTTTCGATGGGAGTTTCTGATGAGAATATGGAAGTAGGCACCCTTGAGGTCCAGGGATGCTAGCCAGTCCCCTGGCCTTAGAGAGGGTAGAATAATTCCCTGAGTCACCATTTTGAATTTTGGTTTTAAAAGGTGCTTGTTTAAATATCTGAGATCCAGGATGGGCCGCCATTCTCCTGTCTTTTTTGGGGTCAGGAAGTACCTGGAGTACAATCCTTTGCCCAGGTGTAGGGGTGGAACCCTTTCCACAACTCTGAGAGCCAGGAGGGAAGAGACCTCTGCCTCTAGGGCAAGTGCCTCTGGTGGATTTGCAGGTGGAAAGGATCTGGTTCTCATCTTTGGAAATTTTTTGAAGCCGAGAACCAGTCCCTGGCTTACTACTTCCAGGACCCACTTGTCTGATGTCAGAGACTTCCAGTCCTGGACAAAGTAAGCCAGCCTGCCCCCTACAGGTAGCTGAGAATCGGCCCTGGCAACCCCATCAGGGTGCCTGCTTGGCAGGGGCTTTAGGCTGAGGGGTGGAAGCAGGCCTGCTTGTGCCCCGTCTGCCTCTCCCTCTAAAGAACCCCCTCTGGCGTAAGCAGAAGAGGAGGCCTGGGCTTGGTAAAAAAACCTATGAAAAGGCCTGCCCCTGCCCCTGGAAAGCTGCCTTTGAGGAGTGGCCTGCCTTTCCTTGGCCTGTGCACTCCTATAGGTGGTCCTATACTCATCCATTTTCTTCCTGTAATTCTCTGTCTGCTCCCCAAACAGAGAATTACCCACAACAGGAAAATCCATGGCCTTAGTCTGGGTATCCTGTGACAGGCTAGTACATCTGAGCCAAGCCATTCTGCGAAGTGCCACAGATGTAGCCATGATTCTTGATGACACACCATTAGAGTCCACTGCAGCATGGAATTGCACCTTGGATGCCTCAATACCATCAGCAGCCACCTGCTCCAGCTCCTTGGCAAGCTAGCCAGGGACCTGTTTGCTAGAGCCATAACAGTATCCCATCTGGATTTCTGATATCTAGCAACATAAGCCATATAATTTGCCTGTCTGAGTCCCAAGGATGCTGCCATGTACTGTTTCTTTGCCATGGCATCAATCCTCCTGAGTCCTTGTCAGAGGTGTAAGCCAAGGAATATTTGCCTTGTCACAGGCTGCAGCCTGCACTACCCCAACATGGCTGCATTGTTGTGTAAGGAACTCCGTATCAGAGCCTGACAATGTGTACCTCTTGTCCATTCTCTTATCCACAGGAGGTATAGTGTGAGGAGTTTTTAGAATTTTTACTGTCTGTTTCCCAAAAGATTTATGCAAAGGAATAGACAGTCTCCTAGACTCTGGGATATCCATCATTTCCACATAGTCAGGCTCCTCTTCCTAGGAGGAGACACTCCTGAAGGTCTGTCTGGGGAGATGTCCGGGTCAATGGGCACATCCAGACTTTCAAATCCATATTCACTCTCCTCATACTCCTCTTCCCCCTCCTCCGGTTCATAATATTCCTTTAAATCATACTCTTGAACCGGTGGAACCGGCCGAACCGTATGCTTACCTGATGGTGCGGTTCGGTCGGGACCGGGAAAACAACTGGACAATTTAATCGCTTTGGCTATTTCTTCAGCGGTTGGAGAGAAAGTTTTGGCTCCACACCAGCTGATTTCCTAGTCCTTTTGCTGGAACCAACTCCTCAGAGTCGGATCTCCCTTTGCCGAGGAAGTCTCGCCCTGGTCAGAGGGCACCCCCCCCGATTCGGTTGGAACCGAACCGGGCTGGCCATCCGGTTCAGCAGACTTTTTGGCCTCCCTTTCCCTGAGCCTACCAACTCTCTTTTCCAGGGTAGCTGCAGGAAAGTTTTACAGATCTGGCAGTCTGCACTGAGGTGGTCAAACCCCAGACAATAAACACAGGTGGTGTGGGGGTCAGCCTTGGCAAAGACTTCCCCACAGACACTGCAGTGTTGAAACCCAGTGGGCCCGGTTTTTCTTTTGGGTTTCTCAGACATAGTGCCAGCCTAACCAAACTTACCCATTTATGGCAATCCACCAGGTAAGACCCTCTTATCGGTTCCCAACCGTGTCATGGGTCGTTGAAAAAACCATACTAAAATCCGTTTTTTTTTAGAACCGATAAGAACCGGTAACCACACTCTAATGACAGATTAATATATTTTAAACAACCTGATCGGTTCAAACCGAACCGATAAATCGTTTACAAGTTCCACACAGAACAGAAATTAATGTAAAACCTATCTAGTACTCACAATACCACAGACAGAGTCTGAACCGACCGGTTGTGGTTTAAATTCGGTCGAAAACTGAGAAAAACAATACTTTAACCGACAAAATGAACCGAGCAGAAGGAGAAATCTCTGGAGCGACTGTTCAGTGAGGCAGAGTAAAGAATCTGACGGTTTGAGTTTGAAGAACAACAGACAGAGTTTCAACCGAGCTCGAGCTCAGCGTTCCATGCCTGGCATGGAAAGTTAACTCTTTCACCTCCGGAGCAGTTCGAAGGTTGGGACTCACTGCATATGTCATAATATAGCAAGACTTCATGTTGTTTGAAAGGGAGATATTAATGCTACAAGGGTCGGGCTTTCATATTTATTGTTGGGCTGGTGGGAGGGGGTGGAAGACTATAGCTACATGGGTGTGGGGGGTAGGTTAATTTTAAAAACTTAAAAAAAAAAAGAAAAAAGGCTGCTGCTATTGCTACCACTCGTGATGCGGACAACCCTCGTGAAAGAGCTCAAGTTACCGGGGGCGGGGGCAGGATTGAGCATCCCAGAGGACATGCTCCTTCCCCTGGGAGGGAGGGTCCCATTGACTGCTAGTACATTGCCACCTGGATGCAGGGATTGGTTTTATGTGGCTCAGCCAGGGTTGGGAGTAGCTGTGCCAACTGCAGACAACACCACATTATGCTAAGTGTCCATGCAGCCCATGGCAATGGAGAAACTGGAAAAAGTCCAAACCCTGCACCCAACACTTAAAGGATCTCCCTGGCACTATAGAGTCCATCCTACTGGCTGTTGCTGCCTTCTGACAAAATTAGTAGTTAGGGGTATATCCTCTCCACCTGTCCCAACCCAGAGGGCAAACTGAGGCTCAGGGGAGGATGGCATCTCAGCCTCAGGTAAGGAAGGGACTGGCAGAGTGCCGGGGGTCTGGAAGGAAGTTGAGAGGCACAGAGCAAGGGAGAAGGAAAAGAAACTACAAGAAAAAAAAAACAAACTGCTGCACACAGTGGCACTCCACCAGTGACATGCCTCTTCGCTTAGCAAAGTGCCCACTTTGCCAGATTAAAAAAACTGACTAGGGGATTTTCACCAGTGAAATGCCAAGATGTATAATATTCACCTGGTGAACTGGTCACTTAATCAAGTAATAAACTATATGACATGCCTGTAGAAGCGTGAGATAATAACAGACACAGCAGGCAGTAAATACAGCGCATAAAAAACACAAAACTTTGCATTTGTCAATGTATTTATCAAAATAAAAACAAAGCAACAAAAAAAAAATAACAGACGTTTTACAAAAAGGAAAAGGGTGTGAGTCCTTCATGCCATTATCAGCAGGAAATCAGTTCTTCAATAACAAGAAAAGAACTCCTGGAATTTCCTTCTCACTTTGCTAGAATCTCAAAGTGTGTACGCCTGCACAATAAGCTCCTTCTCACTGTGTAGTCAGAAAGCTACTTGTAACCCCTAGATGGCGCTATCCCAGGGGCTACTACCCCTGCCTGATTTGCCACTAACAGGTTGAGGGGCCTGGATCCAATGGCGGGTGCCTCCACCCAGAGGTCAGGGTTTGCAATAATTAAACTAACTTGGTCACAGCCCTCTGGGACACTGCAACCCCCCTTTCTTCCCACTAGTGGCCCACACAATATATCAGAATTACCTTCACAGTATACACTTACCCCCAGGTCTGGTTCCGGCACTGGGACCTCCTGTGAAACGAGATACAGTGCAACAATCACAGTACAGTACTTTAACATGAACAAGTACCTCAGGCAGTATAACTTTGCTGAAACAAGCAGCTCTGATTTATTTAGGGGATATAACAAGGACAGGGGAAATCAGGTTAATTAGCTTATCACTTTAATAATCTACCTATGGCTCTTGCACAGGCCTATCCCTATCAGTTACTGTCCCTGGGTACCCAAGCCCTAGTGGCTAGTCCAAACCATGGCAGCTGGTGAGGGCTCTTTCACACAGAGAAAAAGAGAATTAAACAGTCAGCAGTACAGTAATTCCATTTGGATTTAATGTGGCAATTCAACAGGAAGCGACCCTGAATTAGTACTCACGACCTCCAAATAAGATAGGGTCCTTCAATGTCAGCAGGGCTCACTTGAGGTGCACAAACCTCTTCACACATCCATATAAAGAAAGCACTATACCAGGCAGGCTGCATCTGTATCCCGATCGCAATTACTGCATAATACCCGGGAGAACACACAGCAGATTCAGTTCCTGACAGACCGAGTGTAATTTTCAGCAATTCCTCCAGTCTTCTACAGGGTGAGCCTGGTTTCTACTCTTCAGAGATCCTTTGATTCTTTTCACAGGACGGATTCAGTCCTAACAAGCTGCAGACCGGAACTCTGGGCCTTACACACGTTTTTTGACTAAAACTGCACACTGAAAAAGCACAGGGCTCCTTCCTTCTTCACTGCCAAAGCTCAACTGAAACTCCAACCGACAAAACCGGCACTTCCTTTGAGTTCCTCCCAGTTCTTGACTGGATTGGCTGTCACCACAATAGACTGCTGCTGTTGGTCCAAAAGGTGCTGAAGTCTAAACTACATCTCCCAGAGTCACTGCCCATACAATCCTCTTGTGGCTGGCTCAGAATATGAGTCCAAGTTCTGATTCGTCAAGGCACCATTTTAGAGCTAGCTTACCCACACTGATTGGTCCAGTTCAGCAGTTCAAAACTAGAATGGGGAACTAGCAGACACAGTTCTGACTGCAAAGAAAGCAGGTTAGACAAACTGTAATTTCATTATTACTCTAAATAATTTCTGGCAAACAGTTACATCTGTCAGATAGGTTCCCTTTGCACTCCTAGTGACTGCAAAATGAAGTGAATTGGCAGCAGCATGAGTGGTACTCAATCAAAGAAACACATGATCCCCCATACAAACTAATTATGTCTGCAAGTAGACAGCTCTTAAAGAGACAGTACCAGAGGTTCTAAAACACTCACTGATAAATGGCTTAAATGCCAAACACCATTCAGGCTTGGAGCATTCAAGCAAGCTCCTGAAGTCTTTTAGGAACCCCCATTTGCAGAGTTACACCTTCCTGGCCTGGGAAAGCTTGGCGTCCGCGTCAAGCAAGTACCCCATAAGTTTTAACTGCAACCATATACATTTGCATTAGGCTGCACATGTAATCATCAGTCAATATATCATTTTACCAAGAACACATTTCTGAAACATTGCAGTACGTCACTCTTTACAGTATTACACACATTGTACCATAACTCAAGTTATTACCTCTTGTACATGAAACCTGAGAGAGGGCCTTCCTATCAGTTACCTTGGGGCTGGATGGGGCAAGGGCACCATATGAGAGCAACACAAGTAACTTGGAGTTAGCACTGATGCTCAGTTTGGGCAATGAGCTGGGGACACATACACTCCTTTATGGACAACATTGAGAGGCAAGTCCACAGGCCTCCCAAGTGAATCATAACTGAGGTGCACCACAGGCTTTACAGCTCTGACCAGTCTTTCTAGGGGAACTGTTATAGTCTCTGCACTCTGAGCCTCATTTTCAGCATTGTCCTCACTTGTCAGGGAGTCTCCATGGGGGTAGAGGCTAGAACTTGAGGCACTTTCAGCTCCAGGAGTTACAGTTTCTGAGTCCACAACATTTGGCTCGCATGGAGAGCTTTGGACACTGGCAGTGGACTGTCAGGGCACTCAAAATACTCTTCTTGTTCGGTGTATCACCAGTCTGCCCCAATCTATCATTTCCTCCCTGAAAGCTCAAACAGTTCAACCATGCACAATGATTCCATTTCATCTGATCTGATGCTTTGCACTTCACTTTCTGGGAGCATTGGCTCCAGGGATGAAGCTGGGGCTTAGACAGTCCAGAAGGCCAGCTTCATCTCCAGTATTGACTAGGGACTGCCCGAAACAATTGACTCGAGTTCGTAAGAAGGATAGTATTCAAAGTCACTCTCACTTTCTTCCGATATGGACTGACAGTCATGCTCAACTGGGACTTGTGGAGGGAACACTTTAACTTTGCTTCTGTGGGTGCAGACTTTCTTGATCTTTTCTTAGCAGCAGCTCTAGTCACTGGTCCAGAGGGGCATCTTCTAGGGGCTCAGACTCAATTAAGATTTGTCAATGGGCAGTAAATGATTTCTATGCATTGTTTTACATCTTTTGATTATTCTCAGGCCTTACTTTGTACACTGGCAGATCATCTAGTTTGCCCACTACAATGTGAGGAGATGGTGCCATCTGTCAGCAATCTTGTGCTTGCCATGCAGTCCCAGATTTCTTAGCAATACACGATCTCCCTCCTGGGTTCCTGTGCTTTCACCTTTTATCTTACCTTTCTTTGTTGGCCAGATTTCTTTTGGCAGCCATGGTTTGAGCCAGTTAGTACGCATGAGTTAGCTGGGCCTTTAACTTTTGCACATACTGTAAATAGTTGTCAGCTTGAACCCCATCAGGAGAGAACCCAAAACACACATCTACCGGTAGTTGAGCTTCTCTTCCAAACATCAGGCGGTAGGGGGAGAACCCAGTGGCATCACTTTTGGTGCAGTTATAAGCATGTACCAGGGTGCTAATTTGTTGGCTCCATCTAGACTTGTCCTTTGGGTGCAGGGTGCCTAGCATATCTAGCAAAGTGCGGTTGAAACGTTCAGGCTGTGGGTCCCCCTGGGGTGGTAAGGAGTGGTTCTGGACTTTCGCACTCCCACAGAAAAGCATCTCTTTGATCAGGCGACTCTCAAAGTCTCTCCTTGATCAGAATGGATTCTTTGTGGAGCCCCATAGTGAACAAAAAGTTTTCTACAAGTACTTTGGCCACAGTGGATGCTTTCTGGTCTTTGGTGGGAAAGCTTGGGCATATCTCGTGAAATGGTCAGTGACCACCAGCACATTACTGATATTTCTTTGATCTGACTCCAAACTCAGAAAATCAATACAGACCAGCTCCATGGGTGCACTGGTGGTGATGTTAACAAGGGGCAGCCCTCTGAACAAAGCTTTCCTCTGTAACAGCGACTACAAGTTCGAATGTGTTGCTCCACATCAGCCCCATCTTAGGCCAATAGAATCTGGATCTCACCAAGTCAAGTGTTCTGTCTATACCAAGGTGCCCATGTGGTTGTGCAAGGACCTCAGTACTGAGTCTTCGAAAGGCAGTGGGCAGCACTAGTTGTTGTTTGTCTACTTGTCCCCTCTGTCTACTGTTTCTCTGTATAACAGTTTATTGATCAGTTTCAACTTAGGACCTTCTTTGTATAACAGTGCAGTTCTCAAATCAGTGGGCGTAATTTGGACACATCTTTTCCTGCATGAGGGCTTCTAAAGCTGCTTTGATCATGGGATGTGGGATTGAGCCCGCCAAATACTGTCATTGTCCAGCTGAGGCAGTGCACCAATGTCTATAGCAGAAAAGTGGCAATAAGCAGCAAGTATGCAATTCTCAGAGGCTCCCAAGCAATCCACCATGCAGTCCACTGCGTCCGTGGACATTTGTTCCTCCTGTCAAACTTCCGGCAGAGTGCCGAATGTCAGAGTTCTGCCAATCGGACCCAATCATTCTGGGAACAGGCCTCCGGGAGAGAGCATCAGCATCTATGTGGTTCAGACCTGCTCGGTATTCGAGAGCATAGTCATATGTAGATAATGCAGAAAGCCACCTATGGCCAGTGGCATCCAACTAGCTGAGGTCTGCACATAGGTCAAAGGATTATTGTCAGTTTTACTAGTATTTTAGCCCCATACAAGTACTCATGGAATTGGTCAACAATAGCCCACTTCAAAGCTAGGAACTCTAACTTATGTACAGGATAGTTCTTTTCGGATGGGGTCAGGCTTCTACTGGCAAAGGCCACTGGTCTCAGGCCATTCTCGTGCTCTTGGTACAACACAGCCCCAACCCTTGCAAGCTAGCATCAGTGTGCAGGACGTAAGGTTTTCTTGGATCGGCATAGGCCAGCACTGGAGCATGGGTAAGTTGATATATGATCTCATGAAAAGCAGTCTCACAATCAGGAGTCCAGCGGGCCCCAAATACTTCACTCGGATGAAAATACACTCTTTCAGTCTTGAGGGACGCTGACTTTTGGTATTTTTGTGTGGTTGGGGATACCCTTGAGTAAGGTTAAGTAAAGGCGGATCACTCTTGAATAGTCCTTGATGAAGCGCCGATAATAACCACAGAATCCCAGGAATCTTTGCAGTTCTTTTAGATTTTTGGGCTGTGGCCAGGTGGTCAAGGCCTCAACTTTACTTGGGTCGGTCTCTATTCCCTCGGTGGATACTATGTGTCCCACATACTTTACTGATGTTTGAAAGAATTGACACTTATCAATGGACAGTTTAAGGCCAAAGTCCTCCAGTCGGTCCAATACCTTAAATAATCTGCTCTCATGTTCCTCCAGTGAGCTGCCAAACACAATAACATCATCTAGGTATACCAGGCACTCTAGTAAGTTCATGTCCCCCACTGCACGCTCCATCAATCGTTGAAAAGTGGCTGGGGCACCTGAAATCCCTTGAGGCATCCTCATGAATTCATAGAAGCCAAGCAGACAGATAAAGGCCGTCTTCTCACGGTCCTCTGGGGCCATCGGGATCTGGTAGTACCCACTGCGGAGATCCAGCACAGAGAACCACTTGCTCCCGTTTAGGCAGTCCAAAGCATCCTGAATGCGGGGCATTGTGTACTGATCAGGGATAGTCCGCCCGGTTTAGATGCGATAATCCACACACATCCTTACTGTTCCATTCTTTTCCTCACTACCACAATGGGAAGCATAAGGCTTCTGGATTCTTGTATTACAGCAGCTAACATCTCTTGCAGATGCCAATCTCACATCATCTATGTCAGCAGGTGCCAGGCGTCGAGACCTCTCACGAAATGGTCTTTCGTCATGCAGCGGATATTGTGCTCAGCTCCTTGCACGCATCCTACATCCCATTCCTTTAAAGAAAACACCTGGTCTCTCTGGGCAAGCTTCTCACTGATCCTCACTTTCCATTCAGCTGGCAGCGGGGGTCGCCGAAATCAAACAAGTCAGGCGTTACTCTGTCATTCTTCCTTGAACTCTTGCTGCTGGGTAGCACTGCAGTGTCTGCACAATGCACATTAGCCAGGATGCAACCTCTGTTTACTCAGAATGTATCTTTCAGACACATTATGAACTTGGACCATTACCCTTCTGGCATAAGCATGGGCTCTAGCGGGCAAAATACTAAGCTTGACCAGCAGTCCCTCTGGCAATTTTCCATCGCCTGGTGCATCCAACATTAATATTTTATTCTTAACATCCTTTCTGATACGGACCTCTCCTGTAAAGGTACACTGGGCATTTGGCGCCAGGATCAGAGACTCAGGATCCTTCTTCCATACAATTCAGACGGTTCCTCTGGTTCTGTTTTCAGCATCTCTCTGTGCCCGTAGGCCTTCTTAATTAAAGCAGAACTCTTAAAGCTCTACTAGTCTTTGACCCTGTTTTCATAACACAACTGTGCCAGCCTTCCGAATATATGAGCATTTGTTCCAATCAACAAAGGGACACCATCATACAATCCAGTGGGGGACACACTAAGGCTTCAGGTCTCTCTTGTTCGGCCACTCCAGCCACGGAGGTGGGGAAAGACAACTAGGTCGGATATACCGGAATAGGGTAGGCCTTCTCACTTAACCCCATACATGCAGTCCTTCTAATGGTTGTAAGGTACATCTGACAAATGCTTCTGATACCAATCCTGGAACATAATTGTCACTTGGGAGCCACTGTCTAATACAGCTCTTGTAGACACTCCATTCACCTTTACAGTGGTCTCCATGGGGGACCCACTATTCTGGACCAGTCTGAGAGGCGGTAGTGGGGGCCTGGGCAACTGACCTTGCCACAAAGGACGTGAATAGCATTTTTGGTGCCCTCACTGGGATCATGTCGTGCACCTCTTAACCACTGATTTCTTCTCCAAGCTCTCCTTGTAGCCTATATGCAACTTTGTCAGTGTCTTTTGGGGACTGGCATTCCCTTTTCATGTGCCCATCTTTCCCACAATTATAGCAAAACATACTTTCTGGAGTTTGAGCTGGCGAGGCGCCACACTGGGAGCCAGGCGGGGTATTACTAACTGGAAACCTGGGTGCCATCTCTGTCTTGGCGTGATAAGCATTTGGAGACATCTCGTCAGTTTCTCCACTTCCATGGTCAAGGAATTGAGTTTGGAGCTGTTATCAGCAGGAGATACATGGGTGGGTACCCCACCCCATAGCAGATGCAGTCGGATATAGGTCAGGGCCCGACTTGCAGGCGTGGCCTTCATAAAGGGACTGTTTTGAATTCCCGGATCTCTCTCAACAGTTCGCCCCATTATGGCATATCTTTTTCCTTGTCAGAGCACTCATTGACTGTCAACCTCTGCCCCTGAACTTCACTTGATGGGTCACCTCAGTCACTCGGGTCGTAGCCACAGCTGTTGGTGCAGGTACCTCCGAAGTCGCCTTTTCTCAACTCCTCGAATTTCTCTCATTAACTCATCATAGGAGGGTGGGTTCCAGTCGATTTGCCAGGCGTAACTGAAGCAACAGCAGTTCTGAGAAGGGGAAGACTTAAGGATTCTGTCCAGTCTGGTTCGGTCCAGTTCAATCGCTGGCAAACTACCCTTTCTGAGGCATTCTTGCAACAATTTTTCCAGCCGAGAGACATACACAGACAACAACTCCCTTGGTACTGTTGTGCATTTCTTACTCTCCACCATAGGTCCTCATCAGAATCTGGGCTCCATACACATTCTCCAAGGCCTCAAGATAGGCCTGTGCAGTCGCTTCAGGGTTACTGGCCCGTTTAGCACGGATGGTAGCCAGGGCAGGACTCTCGGAGGCTCTCACCTAACCCTCTTTTCGCTTTTTACGCCTCGAGCATTGCCATTCTAGCACTTGGGGGCAACATAGTCTATCCAGGTCTCCCAGTCATCCTCCCCTGGGGGTGGGAGGTGCCAGAGAAGATCCTCAACCTCGGTAGAGTCGTGACTAATGGCAGGTGCAGAAATAGGGTCTGCATTGGTTCAGCCACCATTACGGGCACTGGAGCAGGAGAGGGTGTTGGGAGGAACACCCCAGGTGGCAAGAATAGTTTCTTCAAGTCCTCACAGTTTTCCCTCTCCAGCAACCATTCAGCAAATTTCTCCTCAAAGTTTCAGATAGTGGTGGGGGCTGATTCCCCGGTCTACTGTCCTTAGTTATCACTCTCCAAGCAGTGAGGGCTCCCTCTGGGGTAATGGTCTGTGGCACTTTGGAGCTATCTATGGGATCCTTAAACTCTACTAGGGCCAGGAAAGTGTGGGTGAGCAGGTTAGCATGCCGACCCACCACCACAGGGTTTTGTAAACCTTCCACCTTGGAAAGTACTCCCTGCACAGTGTCCGTATTGATACCCAGGGGATGTCCAGGATAAGCATAGCATTTTGAGGTCGATCTCCTCCCAGTACACCACTCCACCAGCGGTGCACAGCCACTTCTGTCGGGTACCCATTTTTCTTAACAGTGTTAAATAATATGGCCACTAGAGGACACACAATCCCAGCGGTGAGCCTCAAGATGTAACCCTAGATGGCGCTATCCCAGGGCTACCCCCTGCCTGATTTGCCACCTAACAGGTTGAGGGCCTGGATCCAATGGCGGGTGCCTCCACCCAGAGGTCAGGGTTTGCAATAATTAAACTAACTTGGTCACAGCCCTCTGGGACACTGCAACCCCTCTTTCCACTAGTGGCCCACAATATATCAGAATTACCTTCACAGTATACACTTACCCCAGGTCTGGTTCCGGCACTGGGACCTCCTGTGAAACGAGATACAGTGCAACAATCACAGTACAGTACTTTAACATAGACAAGTACCTCAGGCAGTATAACTTTGCTGAAACAAGCAGCTCTGATTTATTTAGGGGGATATAACAAGGACAGGGGGAAATCAGGTTAATTAGCTTATCACTTTAATAATCTACCTATGGCTCTGTGCACAGGCCTATCCCTATCAGTTACTGTCCCTGGGTACCCAAGCCCTAGTGGCTAGTCCAAACCATGGCAGCTGGTAGGGGCCCTTTCACAGAGAAAAGAGAATTAAACAGTCAGCAGTACAGTAATTCCATTTGGATTTAATGTGGCAATTCAACAGGGCGACCCTGAATTAGTACTCACGACCTCCAAATAAGATAGGGTCCTTCAATGTCAGCAGGGCTCACTTGAGGTGCACAAACCTCTTCACACATCCATATAAAAGACACTATACCAGGCAGGCTGCATCTGTATCCCGATCGCAATTACTGCACAATACCGGAGAACACACAGCAGATTCAGTTCTGACAGACCCAGTGTAATTTTCAGCAATTCCTCCAGTCTTCTACAGGGTGAGCCTGGTTTCTACTCTTCAGAGATCCTTTGATTCTTTTCACAGGGACGGATTCAGTCCTAACAAGCTGCGAACCGGAACTCTGGGCCTTACACGTTTTTGACTAAAACTGCACACTGAAAAAGCACAGGGCTCCTTCCTTCTTCACTGCCAAAGCTCAACTGAAACTCCAACCGACAAAACGGGCACTTCCTTTGAGTTCCTCCCAGTTCTTGACTGGATTGGCTGTCACTCACAATAGACTGCTGCTGTTGGTCCAAAAGGTGCTGAAGTCTAAACCTATCTCCCAGAGTCACTGCCCATACAATCCTCTTGTGGCTGGCTCAGAATATGAGTCCAAGTTCTGATTCGTCCAAGGCACCATTTTAGAGCTAGCTTACCCCACACTGATTGGTCCAGTTCAGCAGTTCAAAACTAGAATGGGAACTAGCAGACACAGTTCTGACTGCAAAGAAGCAGGTTAGACAAACTGTAATTTCATTATTACTCTAAATAATTTCTGGCAAACAGTTACATCTGTCAGATAGGTTCCTTTGCACTCTAGTGACTGCAAAATGAAGTGAATTGGCAGCAGCTTGAGTGGTACTCAATCAAAGAAACGCAGTCCCCCATACAAACTAATTATGTCTGCAAGTAGACAGCTCTTAAAGAGACAGTACCAGAGGTTCTAAAAACACTCACTGATAAATGGCTTAAATGCCAAACACCATTCAGGCTTGGAGCATTCAAGCAAGCTCCTGGAAGTCTTTTGGGAACCCCCATTTGCAGGGGGGTTACATACTGAACCACCTATCTGAAAAACGTAGCTCCTAGTGGTGGGCTTTTATGCTCCGGCTGGGATGACCTCAAGATCATGTGATCCTTCGTCAACCTATCATCCTTAATAACTTACTTTCATTCTTTTGAGGCACCTTATAACTCCTGCATGTATCTGCAGACTGGTAGATGTACACTTTATTACAACACAAGAACTATTTGTATATAGGCCTTCTAACAACCTAATTTGGGTGCCTCAGCTCAATTAGGGGCTAAGCTCCTCCTTCTAAGGAGTGACATCAGTACCTGGCATTCCCATAAATGTGTTCACTATGTGGGCTGCCAGCCCTATAGCAGTCAACTTACAACACTCCAGGGAATGAAATTCATTTTTATTGTAGACCTGAGAAGTCAGCTCTTGTTTTCTGAGTTGGCAAGGTGAATGGGACAATGAGGGCCCGCTCCTCTTCTCCCTTCTCCTGCCAACCCAAGAAGCTTTGCTAATACAGGGCACTTTTTATTTAAGAATAAACACAAGCATTGTGATTCACAATATACATTCAAATATGCTTTCCACTAGCACTTTTTCCTCTTCAGAGCACTTAGCATACATTATAATATATAATAGCCTTGCTATGGGCACTTTGCACACACCTAAGAAAACTTTCCTTCTTTAATCTGACAGCTGAAATCGCCAGCCGTCAGGTACAATTTCATTTGGGACATTATTCTCAATTAGTCCTTTCTGTTCTTTGTTGGTGGCCGAAATAACATTTTATATCAGACTTTCTCAGCCTAACTAGGTCCACCCATTTATTTGCAGACACTACAGGACTTTTGACTCTGCCCGTAGTGTCCGTTTCAATTAGGAGATCTCGCCACATGGTGCGGCGTTCATTTACAAGTGGAGCACCATCCTGCTCCAAAAACAAAACAAAACATTTAGTTCCAAGCCGCATCTTGCGGCTTTGTGGCCATGCTTTGGGGCATTAATCTGCTCCGTATTCTCCACGAAGCGCATCCTGTTCTTTTGCCGCATCTAAACCTGAGCTGCATGTTGTGGCTGGCGGCATAACAATTTGGCACAGCAAGAGTGGTGCACCTAAAGGAGTGTCCTTTTTTTCAGGGCACACCTAGATGTTATTGCTCCCTCTTATCCTTGCCACTCTGGGGCACAGCATCATTAGGTAGTTAAGCAAAGCGCGGCTAACACTTCCATTTACAACTTCCCGCTCAGGGTTCCAAATAAAGGCGCAGCTTGCGCTGGGAGTGTACAGCTTCGAAGGGGGTCCAAGAAGAAAGGGACAGTAAAGATAGATCACTGTCAGGTTGGCCACACGGACAGCGAAGAAAGAAAAGAATGGAAAAGCTAAGATGGATAGGACAGCATGAAAAAGACTTTTATTGGGGGGGGGGCCACACATAGAAACATAGACTTTGACAGCAGATAAGGACCGCTAGGCCCATCTAGTCTGCCCATTTCCCTACCTACAGGATAGGCCGCAGATCCTAGTTAACCAACAGCCTATATCTTCCTGCCCCCCACAAGAATTGCCTTATGTCTGTCCCATGCATTCTTGAATTCTCCCACAGTTTTAGACCCCACAACTTCCTCAGGAAGGCTGTTCCATGCATCCACTACCCTCTCTGTGAAATAACACTTCCTCACATTGCCCCTTGAAGCCCTCCTTCTATCTTTAAATTGTGTCCCCTTGTTCTTGCAAGTCTCTTTTCTGAAAGATGCTACCCTCTTGGACTTTGTTGATTCCTTTGAGGCACTTGAAAGTTTCTATCATGTCCCTCTCTCCTTCTTTCCTCAAGGGTATACATATTAAGCTCCTTTAGTCTCTCCTCATACGGCTTCTCTTGCAGACCCTGCACCATTTTAGTTGCCCTCCTGGACTGCCTCTATCCTGTCTATGTCCTTGCGGAGATGGGGTCTCCAGAACTGGACACAGTATTCCAGATGGGGTCTCACCAACTGTCTGTACAGAGGGATAACAACTTCCTGTTTTCTGCTGCTGATGCCTCTCCCTATACATCCCAGTATACCCCCGGCCCTCCCTACTGCCTTCTCACATTGCTTGCTAACCTTAAGGTCATCTGATATGATTACCCCCAGGTCCCTTTCCTGTTTTGTTGTTGTTACTACCTCCCCACCCATTGTGTATTCTTCCCCTGGGTTCTTGTTTCCCAGGTGCATTATTTTGCATTGAATCCTAGCTGCCATACGTCTGACCATTCCTCCAACCTTGCCAAGTCCCTTTTCATCCTTTCCACGCCTCCTTGTGTATCAACCCTGTTGCAGATCTTTGTGTCATCTGCAAAAAGGCATACTTTTCCTTCCAGTCCCTCTGCAATGTCACTGATGAAGACATTAAAAGGACTGGACCAATAAATGAACCCTGCGATTTACCCACTAGTAACGCCCTTTCTTCAGAGTGGACTCCATTTACAATTACCTTCTGTGTCCTGTTGTCCAGCCAATGTTTTACCCAGGCTACCACCCTGGGACCCACTCCCAGGCTGGTTAATTTGACTAATAATCTTTTGTGTGGGACTGTGTCAAATGCCTTGCTAAAGTCTAGGTAGGCCATGTCCACAGCCCCTCCCTGGTCTACTACTTTGGTCACCCAGTCAAAGAAATCTATTAGATTCGTCTGACATGACCTTCCCACTGTGAACCCATGCTGCCTTGGATCCTGTGCTCCACTGACCTCTAGGTACTCAACTGTTCTTTCCTTCAGTCCACACTCTGGCTGCATATATCCTAACAGGAGTCACCCTGTTACAGTGTCACTTTGCGCTACGTGAAGCCACCGAACTCTGAAAAGAGCTTCGTGAAAAGTTTCTCATCTCTGCCCATCTGTACTCCCAATTAGTAATGTCGGACTGCTGGATAATTGGATCACATAGTCATTGTCCTAGCTGACCAAATTATCCTATTTTCAGTCAGATCGGAAATTGAATTATCTAACCTTTCCAAATGACAAAAAAAAGCCCATGTTTAATGTTCTCTGTAGGCATTTCAAATTATCTGAGCGTCACTAAGAGGGATGTTAAGATAAGAGAAAAAGGGGACCCATTCAATAAAGCAGTGGTATTGCTAGAGCTTGCTATACTGGTGACCTGGGTTCGGGAATGGCTTCGGGCTGCATGGGGGGTCAGCTGGGGGAAGGAGAGGTTAACGGCGCAGAGACAGCTCTAATCCCATAGGACAGAAGGACACAGGGTTCCACTGTTTGTCTGTCCCCTGGTGGAGGCCAGGAGATAGCACAGGGGGACCGCAGCAAAGTAAGAGCAGTTACTGAATGCTGGCATGTGCACCACTGTACATGTGTATGCATGTAATTGCACACTGGCACCCTTGGCAAGAAAAAACAGGAGCTAGAGGACAAAACCCTGGCCCACCATTGTGCAGGCACCCCCCGCAGGCCCCACACGACTGATGTGGCAGGCCACCCACACCATCATGGTCCTGGGCAAGTGGTAGATTAGTAGTAAGTCCATGTGAAGGTTGGTGATGGAGTTGGAGGGTTGCTGTTGGGGAAATTGGGGAGCAAGAAAAAGCATGATTCAAGAAAAATAAAACTACGAGAGAGAGAGAGAGACAGGTGAGAGGGTTAAGCAGAAATACATTAAACAACTTGCTCTAGAACACTCACTGAATAGAATAACTACAGCTGGTTGGATTCAAACCTGGGTCTCTAGGTTCACTACTCTGTTCATTACCCATTAGACTACACTGCCACTCCCTACCAGAAGCAGAGTCACCATTTACAGCGGTTAAACCCAGAGGCTTCCAAAACTCTTAGCACTATTGCCCTGTCAGCCTCACATCAGTGGTGGGTAAGGTGATGGAGGTGTTAATAAAGGAAAGAGTGCAAAAATACTTGATGGACAAGAAATTATTAGATGAAAAGCAACATGGCTTCACTAGTGGGAGATCTTGCCAGACAAATCTGATCAAATTTTTTGATGGGGTAACAGGTTATTGAACCGGGGGCAGTTGATGTGACCCACCTGGACTTCAGTAGGCCTTTGACTCTGTTCCTCACCATATGCTAGCAAATAAGACAGAGAGTCTGGGGGTGGGACAGAAAATAACTAGATGGGGGAAACTGGCTGAAGGACAGAAGTCAGAGGGTGGTGGTAAATGGTGTACATTCTAGGATAATGAGGGTGATGAGTGGTGTTCCTCAGGGGGGTCAGTACTGGGACCAATCCTTTTTAACATATATATCGGTGAGACCTGAAAGGAAAGTGCATCTTTTTGAGGATGATGCAAAGTTATATAATAGGCATGACATAGCAGGAGGGGTTGAGGCCATGAGGAGAGATCTGAGCACCCTAGAGAACTGGTTGGATATTTGGCAGCTGAAGTTCAATGCTAAGAAGTGAGCAGTAATGCATGTGGGGTGTAAAAATCCACTGGCTGAGTACTCACTAGGGGGAACCTGATAAAGCAAACAGCATAGGAAAGAGACCTAGGGATTAGAATCTCAAACAACCTTATGGTATGAGACCAGTGTAGTAAGGCAGTAGGTAAAGGTATTAGAATGATGGCGTGCATAGGAAGGGGTATAACAAGGAGGAAAATGGAGATGTTAATGCCTTTATGTAAGACCATGGTCAGACCGCACCTGGAGTACGGGGTGCAGTTCTGGAGGCCTCATTTAAGAAAGGATATAGATGGGTTGGAGAGGGTTCAGAGGAGGGCAACAAAGATGTAGTAATAGTAGTAAAATATTTATTTTTATACAGGAAAAAGGTCACAAGTTTCACATCGTGTCGAAATAACCCATTTTCAGGATGGTCCTGTTTATGTCATGTTATTTTAAATATAAAGACACAATACATTTACGTACAAAAACATTTTGAAACCATTTCTTTACATAATAACCTGGGTCCAATACTAGTATTTACTTTTATATCATATTTTTAAAAACACCGTTCTAGTAGAATTACAAGAGTCTATGTTTAGCAAAGTACATAGAAGAATAAAAATGAAATTTGAAACACAGTTTATACAAAACATCCAAACTAACTCCATTGGGACTGGTACTGAGATATTATTTCAGTTCATATTAGCATCTACATCTAAGATCCAGAATCTGTTTCAATGATTTTACAAACAATTTAGTACTTTGAAGATGGTGCAAGGTATGCTAGAAAGGCCATATGAGACTAGATGGAGAGAATTAAATCTATACCCGCTGGAGGTTAGAAGAGATTGAGGTGATATGATAGAGACTTTTAAGTATATGAAGGGAATAAATAAAGTGAATGAAGGTAGATTATTCAAAAAGAAAGTAGGAGTTAAAACAAGGAGTCATAATTTAAGATTGGAAGGAGGACGATTTAAGAGCAATGTAAGGAACTTTTATTTCACTGAGAGGGTGGTGGAACAGATTACCTAATGAGGTGGCGTATGCAGAAACAGTTGAAGAATTCAAGAGGGTGTAGGACAGACACAAGGGGTTGGCTGGTGGGCAGAGGAAAATATCCCTGGGAAGTGGAGACAAGTAGGGGCGAGTGGGAAATGAGCAGACTAGAGGGACCAGGATGGTCCTTTTCTGCTGACACGTTACTATGATACTGCTGAGGTGCCACCCTTTGGATGAGATGGTTAAACTTAGGTCCCTTCCATCTCTCTTCATGAGAAATGGATAAACCGGTTGAGTCAGTCACTCATTTACAGTGGTTTCCAATGGATCATTTGCAGGTGTGTCCTGGGAGCAAAGGGCGGTTAAGTGACTTACTCAGGGTCACAGAGTATGCAAATAGAGGTAATCAATGCAGGTCTGCTGGATACACCACACTTATTCACAGCTCATTACTCTAGCCTCTATGCTGTCAGCCCAAAGGGAACAAGACCTTATACCTATTGTGCCCCTAATAATTGGAATAAGATTTGTTTAGTTATTAGAAAGGCAATTTCTGCTGGGGCTCTTTCAAAGGCTGCATTTGAGTATTTTAGAACTGTATCTGAATGAGTATGTTTTAATTAATCTTTTTTAAAAAAATGACTAACGCTGACAAATTTTGTCTTGGATCTTAAAAAGTTATTCTGCGATGTGTATCGTTTTATTATCTGTGGGTCACATCTGTAAATGGACTTCATTCCAGTATGGTTTACCCATTAAGCAAATAAACAAAAAGATTAAAAACTAATATGCAATATTTCCATCCTATTAGAAACATAGAATTTGTCATCAGAATTGGACTGCTTGGCCTGTCTAGTCTGCCCAGATGGTCCCTGCTTAGTCTGTTTCCACAGACCCCAACTGGCCTTTGGTGACCCTCCCTCCCTCCTACCTGTTTATTTACCAATATTCCCCTATGTGTACCCCATAGGGGTCATGGGAGGGACCCTCCGCAGACTTCAGCTAGTGCAGAACACAGCGGCCTGGTTGCTGACTGGCCTTTCGAGGTCCAGTCATGTGACTCCGGTCCTGCGGGCTTCTGCATTGGCTGCCGGTCAGTTGGAGGGTAATTTTCAAGGTGGGTCTTCTCACCTTTAAGGTCCTATACGGATTGGGGCTTGCTAACTGTCAGATCTTCTGACTCTGCTTGCTACCTCCACTCCGCCTTGAGGGGCCTCCTCAACATTCCCAGGGTTCAGCTCAACACCTCAGGAGATTGTGCATTTAGTGTCTCTGGGCCGACCCTGTGGAACTCGTTACCACCTTCTGTCCGGAAGGCTCCCTCAGCGGAGGCTTTCAAGTGGAGGCTGAAGGCTCACCTCTTTGCCATGGCCTTTTCAGTTACTTTATGAAAAAACTTTGTGCTAGTCCCTGCTGTGATAATCCGGATCCCCCTTTTTACTCTATTTTAATATGCTATACTTCATATTTAGCATTTTTATTATTTTTATATTTAAGCTGTTTTTATTGTGTCCGGTTTTAACTATCGTTAGGTGCCCAGAGCCTCCAGGATTGGGCACCCTATAAATAAAATTGCCTTGCCAAGCATATCTGAATCCCTTTACTGTTTTAACTTCCACCACCTCAGCTGGCAGTCTGTTCCAGGTGTCCACCACTTATTCAACTGAAGTAGTACTTCCTCACTTCCCTCTTAAACTCCCACCACAATCTTCATGGCATGCCCTTGGGTCATTTTGCTCTTTCTCATTTGAGATAGACTAAAGGAGCTTAAGATGTATAGCCTCGAGGAAGGGGGGGGACATGACAGAAACTTTCAAGTACCTTAAGGGAATCAACAAAGTCTAAGAGGGTAGCATCTTTCAGAAAAAGAGATGTGCAAGAACAAGGGGATACAATTTGAAGACTGAGGGGGGATGGCTCAGAGGTAATGGGAGGACGTATTTCTTCACAGAGAAGGTTGTAGATGTTTGGAACTGCCTTCCTGAGGAGGTCGTACAGTCAAAAACAGTGGGGGAATTCAAGAATGCATGGGACAGACATAAGGCAATTCTAGTAGGGGGTAGGAGGAAGTAGGCTATTGGTTAACTAGGATCTGCAGCTTATCTGTTAGACAGAGAAATGGGCAGACTAGGTGGGCCAAGCGGTCCTTATCTGCCGCCAAAGTCTATGTTTCTATGACTCTCCTCCTATACCTCGTTCACCCCCATGAGTTACTTAAGTCTCAATTATGTTAGTTTTCGCTTTCTTCTCTTCCAGGGTGTACATGCCCAGATCCCTCAGTCTCACCTTTTAGGGCTTTTGATGCAACCCCTGCACCATTTTAGTTGCCCTCCTCTGGACTGCTTCCTCCGTGTCTACATCCTTTCTGAGGTGCAGTCTCCAGAACTGGACACAATACTCTAGGTGGGGTCTCACCAACGAGCAATACAGTGGTAAACCAGCTCCCTCCTCCTGCTGGTGATCCCTCTCTCTACACATCCCAGCATCCCACTGGCCATACCCACTGTTTTGTTACACTGGCTGCCCTGCTACTTTGAGGTTATCAGATATAATAACCCCAAGGTCCTTTGCTGCTTAGTGACTGTCAGTACCTCTCCCATCCTATACTTAGCACCTGGGTTTCTACACCCTAGGTGCATGACTTGCACTTTTTTGTCATTGAACTCCCACTGCCATGCACTTGACCACTCTTTGAGTTCCCCAAGGTTCCTATGCATTCTCTCCACCCCTCATGAGTATCCACCCTATTAAAGATGTTGGTGCCTCTACAAAAAGGCATACCTTCCCTTCCAGTGCTTCTGCAATTTCACTTACAAAGTTATGAATTATTCAGAAAAACATATACATGGCAAGTTAGCAGAGGATGGTTTCAATCTCTCAACCTCTGGGTTATGGGCCCAGCACACTTCCGCTGTACCACTCTGTTTTCCAGCTTTCTGGTGGCTATCTAGGTGAAAGTTAAAGATCCTATGGCACTTTCCATAAGAGTAGAGGATCTTCCTCAGTGTCTTGACCAGCATCCTCTGTATCCATGTAACCCCCTCTCCCAGGATGCACCTGGAAACAAGCTGCCACAGCTCAATGTACCTCTTCTGGTCAAACATTCAAAATAAAAAAATAAATTAAATTACCATGGCGAGGCATTGACTTTGAAGGCAGTTGCTTGCCCACCCTCTCAACCAAAGGGTGCAGCCAAGCAACCCCAACTTCTAGGTGGGGAAAGAAGCAATCTAGGGTTTTGGGGAAAAGAAGAAAGCCAATATTTTCTTAAAAGGCCAAATGGACATGTATATGTGCATTTTCAGACTTTCGTTCAAGGCACACAAGTGTAATAAGAATATATTCCCAGTTCCCATTTTTGGCTGCTATGTTTGAGGCTTCCTGCATCTCTGAGTGGGGTCACAGAAAACTCCTAATTTTCTCCACAGTCCCATGTTAATTTAGCTGAGAGCTCAGAGTCTACACTGGGGTTGCAGGAATACAATTTTATGGGGAATTTGTGCATCAAGTAAGAGCTCTGTGGTTCTTGAAAAACTTCCAGCTGTTTTGGAAAAAATGAAAGATTTAATGTTGCATGCAAGATCATTTAACGTTAAATCTTTTTATTGTGGAACTACAAAATGTTTTACTTATTGTCTCACTGTGCCAGCAGGAAGCATGATTTGTCCAGTTCCACCCATTTTAGAGAGCTATGATTGAGTCAGCCTAAGCATGCTGTGACAGTTATGGTACCCTGGTGAACACAGTTTTACTCCTCACAGTATATATGATTTTCAGATTGTGCGAGGCATGCAAGAGCTGGCTGTGCTTTGCACATATGGTTTAATACTCAGTGTCATCAGAGTTTTGAGACAGTAGTGTGTGACAGGGGGAGTAGCCTTCACGGCTGTTCAATGCTCTAACCATTAATTTTAAAATGGCCTCATAGGAATTAAATGAAGTCACCTTTTTTTTTTTACGTTGGTTGTGCTTGCACAAAGCAACATATTGTGGCAATGCAGGATTTTGGGAGGTGTCACTTTCGAGCTCACTGCAGTTCACAGAACCAGGGGCTTGGCAGTCTACCCCAATGACCACTCGGTGTGGTCCTGATGCAACTTTCTGCTCGGTGGGCTGAACAGTCATGCACTTCAAAGGGCCAAAGCCGCTCTAATCCAAGAGGGCTTCAGCCCTTTGATTTGCATGACCGTTCAGCCCACCAAGGCATGCAGCGATTTGTATGCCACCTTGCTCCCCGGTCCTGGGTTCCCACTGAGTGTTCCTGCCGGCCCCATTATCTCTTGGCCTTGGGTAGGGGTCCGGCAGAGCATAACAGTAAAGCCACATGCTGCGGCGGGGTTGCCGATCACCATGCAGCTCAATGTGCGAGCTGCTGCGGTTGACTACTCACGTCATCTCTCTTCCTCCCGTACTGCTGAAAAGTGTCCCTCATTTTTTTTTTTGTTATCCCCCCCCCAACATAACCCTCCCTCTAAGCACCCATCACCTTACCTCCCCTCAAACATAAGATACTGACACTGGGGTGCCCAATCCCCAGTGTCCTCAACTAGTATAGCAAACCCTCCTGAAAAAAAAAAAAAAAGAAAACCGTCCATCATTATCTATTATGCGTTACCCCCCCGTGACCCTGGCAAGTGTACAAGTGCTTCTGCTGGCCCCATTATCTGTTGGCCTTGATTGGGGGTCCGGCAGAGCATAACAGTAAAGCCAAAACATTCCTATCCCTGAAAAAAAAAAAAAGAAAACCGTCCTTCGTCTTTATTGTTTTTTAACTCTGTAAGAAAGAAAATGGTCCCTCGTCATCTCCCCCATCCCCCCTCCGCCATCCCGACCCTCCCTCTGTGTACCCACCTCCCCTTACCCCATACTTACCAATGGAGGTCAAGCACTGCCATCTTCTCTGGACGGGACATGTCTGCACAAGGCAAGCACTGTATAATGGCTGTCAATGGCGGTTTCAACTTATGTTGATCTCTCAGCCATTTTATGAGACTTTTTTCGCCAAAATTTCAACATGGGGTTCTTGGGACCCCATCTCATGAACACTGTCACTGTCATTTTGTTACTCAGTCCCGAAAGGTGATTTCCAAGTCACTGCAAGGAATCACCTTCTCGGGACTGAGTAACATAACAACAGTGCCACTGTTCATGAGGTGGGGTCCCAAAAAGGTCATGCTGAAAATTTAGTGTAAAAATACCAAAAAATGTCAGCGTTACGTGCACGCATTGAAAGTTTTATACATATCCACGTAACTTTGGTTATTTTTAATATTTTGACTCCAAATTTTCAACATTATTTATTTATTTATTCAATTTTGGTAACCGGGTAGGCCCGCTGAGCCCCGAAGGTCCCTTTTTCAGGGGCGACCCATATTTAGTTATAGAGGTGCTTCACACCACCTCATGAACAGTAAAGTTGTTATTCATCACATCCTGCCCAAAACATATTTTCGCACCTGTGGTGCAGAATGGCGCAGTCACTGCGTGAAATCACCTTTTGGGATAGAGTACGGAAATGATAGTGCCATTGTTCATGAGATGGGGTCCCAAAAAGCCCATGTTGAAAATCTGGAGCAAAAATACCAACAAACGCCCAAGTTACTTGCACTCATTTAAATTTTCCTACTCACGAGCATAACTTGGTCAATTTTTAAAGTGATTTTCCAACTTAGATGAGGGCAGCTGCCACTCACATACTGTGGTAACTACCCTCAATGTTAGTTATTCTAGCCAGGACTGAAGTAAAAATAGCAGCCCATACCTTACTTATATCTTTTGTAACTTTTATTTATGCATGGGCTGCCCAATCAATTGTGAGTCTCCAGTCCCGCTGACATTCCCCCACACTCAAGCACATAATGATGTGTGACCAGGGAAAGCACAGGGGTGCGCCCCATTGAAATGAATAGGGCTTGATTTGCCTTCCGTTTTTCAGCTAATGAATGGCTTTTTAGTGATTAATGATGGGCACCGCTCGACTGACATGGGCCACACGCTTGTAACTTTGGAAATGTTAAATATTTTGACCCCAGATTTTCTACATAGCCTTCTTATTACCCCACCTCATGTATGTCACTGCTGTCATTTTTCAAATCCTGGCCAAAATGTGTTTTCGCATCTGTGGCATGGAATGGGGTTGCAGTTGCGCAAAATTACGTTTTAGCAGGGATTCTAAAATTTTCTGTACCAGGTACATGAAGTGGGGTAATAAGATGGCTAGGCGGACAATTTGGTCACCGTTGTCCTATAAATGGAAGCGCAGGGCTCGGAGGGCCCTGTGCTTCCACAGCTATATACATATACGCATCTATGGAGGGATAGGAGCACATGTCTCACGCTTCCACAGGCAAATAAGGATACAATTATACTATCTCAGAAAGTAAGAAATAACTACAAAAACTTAGTTAATGTTCTAGTTAGGGTTAAAGTGACAAAGTAGGAAATGTGGAGTTAAGGTTTCTACTTAAACACCCACCTGCACACCAACAAGCGTCGGTGGGGGTGCTTGGGTCGTCATCCTAATGCTCACCTCATTCTCCTATACTGTATCCATCTCAGGCTTATTTACTTATGGAATGGGGTGAGTGTTAGGGCTAGTGAGCCCAAGGCACACCCCGACACCTGTTGGTGTGTGCAGGGTGGGGGTTGCGTGTTAGGGTTGGAAACCCTAACGCCACATTTTACTACTTTTGTCACTTTACCCCTAACTAGAGCATTAACAAAGTTTTTTGCAATTTATAATTATATAGGTGGAAAAGGTAATACTTGTGCACAAGATAGGAAATCCTTAAAAAGACTGAGTGGCAGCTAAAGCCGCAAAAGTGGAAAGTAATGGGGGAGTTCAAACCCTGCGGGTAGGAGAAGAGGCCTCACCTGTGGCCAGGCAAGCCTCAGATGAAGCTTTACAGACTTTGAGTCCAACATTCCAAAGACTTTTCGTATCTGTTTGAATTTGAACGGAAAGGTGGATGGCTTCAACAGTCTTATTACAGTAGTGGAAACTACTGATGTTGTGGATGTGGTCAAGCAAGATGTGGCTGAAGTTAAAAGCAGACAGTAGCTTCCACGAATGCCACTGTTGTGATGGCTACAGAAAACCAACATCTCCAGCCAAGACTCGAAACCCTGGAGAATCAGGCTCAATCAGCAAATATGTGTAACTGGTCTCCCGGGGTGGTAGAAGTAAACCATGCGCTTATGCTTGTGTAGGACTGGCTGAGAGATAATGTGTTGATTGAGGGAGAGAAAAATATCTTTGGATTACAAAAGACTTACTGAATAATGCCACATGGGCGTCAGCAAGTTCAACAAACCGCATTTTTTCCTCATGGTGACTGATGGCTTAGGAAGGAGGGATCAGCGTCAACATTTCACAAAGAAGCAGAGTCCGTTGCTGTATGATGGGAAACAAGTTCACTTGTTTCCCGATGTGAGCTATGTAATGCAGCAGTGCCACAAAAAATTTGACGGCACGCAGAAAATTCTGAGAGCGGCAGCAATCAGCCAAGTGATGGTATTTCCAGTGCAGCTATGAGTAGTCCACAAGAGTAAAGTTTTATCCTTCTCTAACCCAGTAGATGTGAGTAAATGGTTAGATCATGCACTGGCAGTGAGAGCCAAAGTGGAGAGGCCAGAGAAATGGAATCAGACCAGGAGGACACTTGAACATATACCAACATTAACATAACTATGATCTGATTCTACATGTTAACGATCTCCAGTGTCGCTAGAATGTTACTGGAGCCATCACTTAAAGCAGCAGCACAATGACACTGACCAAAAAATTTGGCCCTCTCTTTTTTCACTATAAAAGATTCCAGGATTCTTCCAATTTTATTTGGTAGTAAAATATTCTAGTTCCACCAAAATGTGAGTATTTTATAAATGTTTTTAGTTTTTTTACTCAAGATAAACGATGTCTATAGCCGGCCCAGTGGTGTGGAGGGCTGAGGTGCTGGATGCCTTACCTCCTCCCATGACGGTGACCAGGGATCTGGAATGAGCCTGAGTCATTGGTGTATCGGCTGGGGGAGGAGGATGAGGATCTAGATTGAGTGGCCCGCAAGGCAGCTCTCCTGTCCCGGGGAGGGACATGGGTTTCCCTGCCTCTTGGCAGCCACCATATGGAGGCTAGGTGGCAGCAGCAAGTCACAAGGGGAAACCTGGCATTAGGCTGGATGGGGAGGAAGGGACCATCACCGGAGCCACAGAAAGCATGCATGCTTCAATGCGCATGCGTGACCGTGTTCTAGGACCCCGGACTTAACGGGGAGAAAAGTGGAAAATGGGGCACTGTGGCAGGATAAATGAAGCCCTGAACCCAAAAGGGTGGAATGAACTTTGACGAGGGAGGACAGTAGCTGTGCCTGCCTCGAAGCCCTGAAGGGATAAAAGCTGTATAAAAAAAAAAAAAAAGGAAAAAGATTTCTGTCACATTTGGCAATAGCATTGTAGACCTGGCAAGAAGAGCTGTGATCAAGAAAATAAAAAAAAACTCATGAGGCTTATTCACAAAGGTGTGGAGTGGCTAAACGCCGCATAACTCTGGCTCCTAGCCCACCCTGCACCTGCCCACTGCGCCGCATGCACAATGCAAATACGCCCCCATGCACCCTAACCCCTGGCTGAACGTGCAGCTCCATGCAGGGGCAAGCCGGGGCCCAGTGCTGGAGGTGTGGCGCACTCACGCTATTGCGAAGGTCTTGGTCACGGTGGAGGTGGTCAAGGTGGAGGGGCGGCTATGCCATCCGAGGGCAGCCGTCTGATTCAGGCAGCCCCTTGGGACGCTGCCACGTTATGGCAGGGATGACAGGGGTCACTGGATTGCTCACTTTGGCCTCCCCAGCCATCGGGGCACTCTGAGAGGGCTGAGGGTGGACTACTGAGCTAACTGCCCCACCTTTGCTGTCGGCGCACTGCATGCTGGCTGCCAACATGGCGCTCCAAGGGTGCAAGTAATCTACCGTGGGACCAGGGATGGGCAGCTGTTTGGCTGTCTGCCCAGGTCTGCGCTCCACACCTGGCCGCCCTCCTGCAAACCAGCCACCTGGGGGGCCATGTATGGGAGACAGCGTTGACGATGTGGGGAATCTAGCCTGCGGATCTCCTGAGGTTGCAGAGTTGCGCGAGGTGGGTGTTACGCGCCTTTCACGTGTACCCCAGCCCACCTTCGTGAATAGGCATCATGGTGCGCAGCACAGAAGGTACCTTGAGGAGTACACTTGACTGGTCTGCTAATATTTCTATTAACTGTAGCTGAAAATAGCTTTTTGGAAAAATATTTTTTGTTGTACTACAGCCTTAAAAGGTTACTTGCCCCAAAGTTTTCTTTCTGCCATATATATTACTGGCTCACTAGTGAGAAGTGTAAATGTACTGTGTATAAAAACAATTTGAGAAATGGTAATTTTTTTTTTTTTTTTAAGATAAATGAGACAGCTGTTGCCTTTTCCTGCTTGTTGCTAGTGGGTAGTTTCTTATATATCTTTAAAAAAATGTAGTAGACAGTGATTTGATGAACAATCGAAGTGTACTGTGGTATAGCTGTATAACTACAGCTTCATATATCTTAATAGTACTCTGCTCTACTCTGGGGGTGGAAGGTGATGGGTGTTAAATGGCATGGGGAGGGGGATTTATTTCTTTGGTAGGGCTGGGGAGGTGAGAAAGGGGGTGCTGGTTGCACAGTGGGATGGGGTAAAACTGTTAGCTTTCAGATAGTTGGAGCACAACAGTTTTCTAATAAAAAAAATAAATGAACAGGAGTCGATTGGGGTAGGGGGTGAGGACAGAGGCTAGCAGAGGACTGGAGTGGGAGGTTTTTAGTAAACCTGAGCCAGTTTGGGTTTTGGAAAGGGAACTGGCAATCTGCAAGAGTAGGAAGGTTTTTTTTAGTACTGAAAAACAAAATGGGGAACATACTTTAAAAGCATCATACAGTATACACTCTGCCATGGACAAAGGCCATATCATAGTTGCCACTTTCACTGACCTTGCTAAGGTCTTTGAGTCTGTCTCACATATGCTATTACTGAATAAACTCCACTCTGCAGGTCTGACACCCACCTCCACACATTGGTTTCACTCTTACCTTATTGGAAGACAGCAATCAGTATGTCTAGGCAGCTCTCCCCCCCCATCTTGGCAAGCATCCCACAGGGCTCTATTCTTGGCCCTTTACTATTCTCAATATTTATTAACGATCTCCCTTCCATCTGTTCTGATTCCCACTTTATATATGTCCTTGAATGACACCAACATCTAACATCAGGAACTTCCTTACCAAGCGACTTTGTGTGATGCAAATAAAACAAAACGAGGAAAAAAACAATATGGCTCTCAAAAGAGGTGGTGGGAATGGTTAGGGAAAAAAGACAGGATTCAGGAAGTATAAGGAATTACAGAAGGAGCAGGACAGACAACTTTATCAGTTAAAGCAGAAGGAAGCAGGGAAGGCAGTCAGAATAGCAAAGGCCCAAACTGAGGAAAAGATAGCCAGCTCAGTTAAGAAGGGGGATAAAACCTTGTATAGGTACATTAGGGTGCAAAGAAAGACCAAAGGTGGGAGAGTGAGGATTAATAAAGTGGAGGGGGGTGGGCAGAGGGTGACAGTGAAAAGGCAGAGATACTGAACAAGTACTTTTGTTCAATATTCACAACAGAAGAGGAGAGGACGTACCTAAGCCAAACAATAGAAGCACTCTGGATAGGGGGGTCGACCAATCAGTTCACAGAAGAAAGAGTCTTGAAAAAACTCCTAAAACTCAAGGTGGACAAGGTAATGGGCCTGACGGGATTCACCCCAGACTTCTAAAAGAACTAAGGGGAGAACTAGTGACACCACTGACTACCCTTTTTATCAAATCATGGGAGGATGGTGTGGTACCTGAGGACCGGAGGAGGGCAGATGTGATTCCCCTTCACAAAAGTGGGAGCAAGGCAGAGGCAGGAAACTACAGACCTGTTAGTTTGACTTCAGTGGTAGGGAAAATTATTAAATCACTTCTGAAAGAAAGAATTGTTGAGTACCTAGAAGACAGCAGGGCACAGGACCCAAGGAACAAAGGATTCTTAGTGGGAAGGTCATATCAGACAAATCTAACAGATTTCTTTGACTGGGTGACCAAAGTAGTAGACCAGGGAGGGGCTGTGGACATGGCCAACCTAGATCTTAGCAAGACATTTGACACAGTCCCACACAAAAAATTAATTAAGTAAGTTAGCCAGCCTGGGAGTGGTTCTCAGGGTGGTGGTCTGGGTAAAAAATTGGCTAGACAATAGGATGCAGAGGGTAATAATAAACGGAGTCCACTCCGAAGAAAGGGGGGTTACTAGCGGGGTACCACAGGCTTCAGTACTGGGGCCGGTCCTCTTTAATGTCTTTATAAGTGACATTGCGGAGGGACTGGAAGGAAAAGTATGCCTCCTTTGCAGATGACACACAGATCTGCAACAGGGTTGATACACAAGGAGGGGGTGGAAAGAATGAGCAGGGACTTGGCAAGGTTGGAGGAATGGTCAAAAGTATGGCAGCTTAGATTCAGTGCAATGAAGTGCAAAGTAATGCACCTGAGAAACAAAAACCCAGGGGAAGAGTACACAATGGAGGGTAAGATACTGACAACAACAAAAATGGAAAGGGATCTGGGGGTAGTCATATCAGATGACCTAAAGGTAGGCAGGCAATGAGAGAAGGCAGTAAGGAGGGTCGGGGATACTGGGATGCACAGGGAGAGGCATCACCAGTAGAAAACAGGAAGTTGTTATCCCTCTGTACAGACAGTTGGTGAGACTCCATCTGAATTCCTGTGTGCAGTTCTGGAGACCCCATCTCTGCAAGGACATAGACAGGATGGAGGCAGTCCAGAGGAGGGCAACTAAAATGGTGCAGGATCTGCATCAGAAACCATATGAAGAGAAACTAAAGGAGCTTAATATGTATGCCCTCAAGAAAAGGAGGGAGAGGGGGGACATGACAGAAACTTTCAAGTACCTCAAGGGAATCAACAAAGTCCAAGAGGGTAGCATCTTTCAGAAAAAGAGATATGCAAGAACAAGGGCACAATGTGAAGATAGAGGGGATGGTTCAGGGCAATGTGAGAAGTATTTTTCATGGAGAGGTGGTGGATGCATGGAGCGGCCTTTCTGAGGAGGTTGTGGGGTCAAAAACATTGGGGGAATTCAAGGATGCATGGGACAGATATAAGGCAATTATAGTGGGGGGTAGGAAGAGGTAGGCTGTTGGTTAACTGGGATCTGCAGCTTATCCAGTAGGTAGGTAGGGAAATGGGCAGACTTAGTGGGCCATGCAGTCCTTATCTGCTGTCAAAGTCCATGTTCCTATGTTTCTATGATGTACAAGCTCCTCTCCAACAAGATTTCAATAAAATCCTGGCTTGGTTTCAAACTAATGATCAAAAAGTAAATAACAAGAAAACAGTCTCAATGACTTTCGGCTGTGTTCAAAAGCTCTTCAAGCTCCAGATCCCACCAGTATTTCTCACCCAGGACAATTTCCCCCTAGATGCTGTGCATGCGTTCAAATATCTGGGGGTATGGCTAGATAATCACCTTATTTCTCTGCACATATAGATACTCTAATCTCCAAACTCCATCCCAAACTAGGATCTCTTTATCGAAATAAAGACTATCTCACTCCCCATTTGGCATGAGCTTGTCCCTAAAATGATCCTCCCATCCCTAGACTATGCAGACATCGTCTATAGCATAGCCCCCGCTGCATCCCTCTCTAAACAGGATATCATGCTGAACTTCTGCAGATTTGCTACTGACTCTCCTCCCTGTACGCACCACTGCTCCCTCTACTCTGCTCTCTCTCCATTGCATCCCTCTCACATAGGAGGCATATTCACTCTCTATCCTTCATCACCAAGTTCTGATTTGGGCTTCTTACCTTTTCTCCTGCCTCACCCCTGCACCCCTCCCCCGTACTCTCTTCGCTCCTGCGATCCCCACTCCTTCTCGATCCTTCATCCCCACTCTAATGCTGGCCAGCGTGCTTTCTCCTGTTGCCTACCTCTCATATGGAATAAACTCACCCCGAGCATCGTAACTCTCCCACCTACCTCTCCTTTAAAAAACATGTTTGCCTCCTTCCTACTCCACCCTGCACCTGTCTCTCCTCCTCCTCTGCACTGTCCCTCCCCACTCCTTCAGCTCCTCTTTCTAACACAGCGACCCAAGCAGCAACTTTGACATCCCAAATGGTCTCCCCTCCCCAATGTCACTCCCCTAAGTAATTTTTGAGAATGTGTACGTGATTTTGTCTACAAAACAACATTTCTTGCCTTTAATTTGTGTCTCTATCTGTATCCCCATTTGTTGTTGCCTTGAAACTTATTTCTCGGCCTGCTCTGTTAATCTCCTACATGTATCTGTACCAAATATGATGTTAATTTTCTGAATTTTGTATTTCTATCTAATATTTTATATCTCCTTATATGTGTATCTCACTGTACCATGTCCTCGGGTCACACCTGGAAACGAGCCCTAGCTCAGTGTGCCTTTCCAACATTTGAAATAAATATATATTCAACAAATGAACAGACCAGTCATGCAGTTTAGGGGCCTCCACTTGCACTTTATTGTTCTCCTTTTTCCAAAGTGCCATCTGCTGGCTGAATCATGCAGATTTATGACAACAAACTGCTAGCAATAAAAAGTCCCACACTATATGTAACGCTGTACAGAAGTTCAGTTCAGGCAGTACAATACTTAACTTTGATGGGGTGTCATCAGTATTGACCAGCCTAAAGCGAACCACTTGGAAGAAAGTTAAAGGAGGTTATCTACTACACCATACATTTGGATGGAAAAACGTACAGGTAATGACAACAGGGTCCACACTTTATTTGGTGCCCAATAAAAAAAAAAAAGTCCTGAAACTTCTGACACTTATGACCCAGGTTCCAGACCAAGTCTAGGCCACTAGAAGTGCCACAGTGTGCGTGTATGTGTGTGTGTGTGGGGGGGGACAGAGTATCCCGCATTGTGCTCACATCTTCAAGGGATAGAGAGTTCTATCAATCAATCAATCAAAATCTTTATTTATCCAGGCAAACATCGTTGAGCAAGCTCATTTACAAGATGGACCTGGTTAGCTCCGGGTCAAATGGTACAATGCATACAGAAATATTTACAATAGAGTGCAAACAACACAAGTAAAGAACAATTAATGCAAGTAAGTACTCAATGTTACATTAGTCATATCAGTTCAGAGTGCTTCTGTAATATTTAAGGAGGACATAAGATGAGGCTTAGTAGGAACTTCAGTAGGGAAAAGTGATCGGCCGCTCGTGTAAGGAGCCGACGCAAGCACAGAATTTCAAAAGTAGTGTATTCACACAGTATCCCTAAATGTAACACTCTAAACAGAAGGATAAAGGTCTTAAAAGTCAAGGAGAAAAGTAATTACAGTTCTTTTTTTGGCAAATTTTGGCATGGAAATCAGATTTATACTTGGTTTAGAACAGACACAGAAGCAGACTGCAGGAACCAATCGGAAGCCAACATCGAGGAGCACTCACAGTCCGATTGGATGGCTGCTAATGCCATGCTCTGTTGATGGAGAGCCCGAGCTAGGTTCTCAGGCGGCTGTAGAGGCAGCGCCGACCGCCTGGTGCCCAGGTTTCCCATGCCTATGGGCAGGGAGCCCATGGAGAGCATATCCTTGGCAAGGGATGGAGGAAGGGGTCGGTATTAAGTACTGGGCCACGGACAATGGAACATCTGAACCAGCAGGAGAACCAAAACAGCAGGACAACAGAATTGGGTATTCCTTGATGCCCAAAGACTGGCCCAACCACAGAAATTCAGAAAGGAGTATACTCAAACAGAGTCCCAACTCTTGACACTCTAAACAGGAAAAAATAGAGGTCATAACTGTTAGGTAATAAGTAAGTACAGCTCTTTTTTTTTTTTTTTTTTTAAATTACTATTTTTTCTCCTTCCTGCCTGCCATCCCCGACCCTTCAGGAGCCTCAAGGTAGACATCTCTCTGCCTTTCACCCTGCCCGTATGACCCTGCAGGAACCCCATAGAGCTATGGTTTACCCCCCGAGCTGGGATGGGGCAGAGCCCTCTTACCCCAACAATCAACTTTCATCGGTCTGGGGGCCATCGGGCGGGCGAAGGCACATCGAGGGCACGTCTCTGGAGGCTCCATCTTCCTGGCGATGGCAGGTGCTTTTTCCGTTTTTCCTCCACCCCTACAGTGTAGGGACCCCCTGACGTCACAAGAGAGCGCCAACATCACGCTGTATGTTGGCAGCCCTTCCCCTTAACATTGGGGGCTTGCAGTACTTCGCTCGGAGTCAGACAAGTGTTCGGGCTATAGCCTTAACCCTCCCCGGAGTAGATGAGCTGTCGTGGGACGCTGAAGCCCAACTCCCCCCGGCCGGCCCACCAGCAACCCAAGTCCGCTCCCAAACCCGGGTCGCCGGTGTGGAGTGAGGTGTGGCGTCCAGCGCCTCAACCCTCAGCGCCACCGGGCCAGCAGTACAGCTCTTTTTTGTACAAGTTTTAGACAGAAAATCAAACTTTAGCTTAGTATTGAGGGAGACACAGGAGCAGACTGCAGGAGCCAATCAGACGCCATAGCAGAAAAGCGCTCGCGTTCCAATTGGGTATCGGCAATGCCGCACCTCACTAGTAAGGAGTCCAATCTAGGTGTCTCAGGTGGCGGCTATGGAAGCAATAGCCGCCTGGTATCCGCATTTCTCCCACCTGGGGGGCAGGGAGCCCCTGAAGGGCTAGTCTATGGCAGGGAAGAGACTTACGGGACGGAGGAAAGACAGTAAGATAGTAAGAGTGGAATGCAGTGGAAAGGGAATACGAAGATGAAATAGGGCAGTTAAATGGTACAGGGTAGGGGAATAAGAGCCACAGAATACGCAATATGTAAAAGACAGCAGGGTGAGTAAGGTGTAGTGGCCGCGAAAGTCATGAAGAGATAATTACCCTACAGGGATTTCTAGAGGGGAAAAACATTCAAGGCATAAGATGCTCACAGAGTTAAGGTCACCAAAGGTTACAAGCGATCTGAGCCATGCAGCACTATCCCAACCTGGGTGATCACAGGCTGCGATGCAACTGTAATGTGATGCAGCTGTAGTGTGACACCGCTTTAATATAATGTAGCTGTAATGTGATGCAGCGGTAATGTGAAGCAGCTGTAATGTGACGCAGCTGTAATGTAATGCAGCAGAGGGCAATATAAGGGAAGGAAGGACGAGAGATCCTGACACTCCACAATGCCATGCCTTTTGTGCATGCCAGCGACAGCCAGGTCCACATCCAAAGGGGCCACGGCTGAAAAAGGAGGCCACCACACTTTTAGGCTCCACCCGATAGCCTGAACCTCTGTTTGAGAAACCTTGCTCAAGGGAGGTGTTGACCCTAGGCCCTGCCATCGGGAGAACAAGCTGCAGAAAATGAAGGGGTGCCAGAAAGGTAGTGTTGGTGCTGGGAGCTGAGGAGGACAAAGCTGGGAAGGGCTAAACAAAATATAAATTAAAAAAAAAAGGTACTGGTACTGTAAGCCCAACATTTTTCAAGCCATATGAATGGCTACCTTAAAGTATATGTTGCAGAGACATGGCACACCCTGTGAAAAGATATATACAGTAAGGTGATCCATAGAAATAGAATAACACAAATCATAGATTAACAACAAAAGAGACAGTTAAACGGATACTTGTACTGTATTGCCTAAGGCCTCTCAATTTCAAAAAAAAGTTAGCATACTGTTTGTTGACTAAATGTCATGGATATAATATCCACTGTGTTTAAACTGCCAGTAACCAAGTAAGGAATAACGCACAGCAGGGTGTCCTGATGTGCTGAGATATGCAGACATACAGTGTGTTGCAAAGCGCAAGGTGTATCCTAGTGCTTTCGCCTGCCAGATGTATTCATCTGTCTAGCACAACTGGACATTCTGAGATGTGCTTTCCTTCTTATAAAACAGTCACAAAAATGTTATCAAACAGCACATTTAACTAAAACTCCACCGTGAGATCGGGCATGTCTGAGTGTGCTGTGATAAGTGGACAGTCACATGATGCACTTAGCAAATTAGATTGCTAGGATTTCAACATCTGATTTATAATTAGCATTTGGCTTAGCATTTTTGTAGCTAAACAGCTTTATTTATAAAGCCAAACTGGTACCGCAGTTCTCAAACCATAGATTATTTATAGGGAATACATAATAAACTGCACTGGAAGGCATGGGGTCATTCCACCGCACGTCAAAACAGCAAGGCTAAAAATGCTGCCGCAAAACAGTGCCAGACAAAAACAGAGTCGGGCAAAACACCAACCTGTTTCACGCACCATGCTCACTGAAAACAATGGGTTTTCATGTCTTTTTACGACACCCCCCTGAACTTAAATAACCAACTCTGGGAGGGGGGTTAAATCGTGGCAAAATGTTGGAGCAGGGCAGACCGAGGGGAAACCAAACCATGGTCCCTGGTCTCCCAATTGTGCCGTGTGCTGGTGCCCTAACCACTCCTCCACGGGAGCAACCTGATCAGGCACCCAGCACATAGCAACTTCTCCACCCTCCCGTTCTGTATACTGCGATAGGGATAGTGGTATTCCACTACCGCTGTTCTGCCTCTGGCGCTGTAAACCAAGGCGCTCACTATACAGTGTAGTTAATACCATGCTGTCTTACATGTGTGGTATTCACCCGGTACTGCAGTGGGCATAACACGTTTATCTCCACTAGTAAGTAGTAAGACCCGTAACTCACGAGTGGCGAAACCATGAGTTAGTTATAAAGGTCTTATCACTCACGTGTGGAGTTAAATGCATTATTCTACGGCAATCCATTATGTGTTTGATATATAAACACACCATTTATAATGTTTCTACTGGTGTTTTATCTTGTTTTAGCTTAAAACTGCCTTTCTTTCCATTGTAAGTTCTCTATCTAGTCCATTGATCTCTGTGTTCCATTTCCAGATTCTAAGTCAAATAAATTGTGTTCTAAGTAAAATAAATGGTGTTCGTAGTGAAAATAAATATTTATCCCAAAATAATATGATTTATTTACCCAATCACTGGTGTGGTATATATATATTTATTTTTTTTATGGTTTGGCTAAGATTTATTTTGTCTAAACCATTCAAGTGAACGCTAGTCAAAATGCTATGGGTTTTAGTGTTCCAGCTTAAGAACTACATTTCTTACACTGCTGCTGTCCTTTTTCCATTTTTAAAGGGACACTCAACCCTTTTGCTTAAACATTCCAAACAAAAACAGCCATTTTATATGTATTTCTACTTAGTCTGCTTAAAAAGTGCTGCATTTCAAGGGAATACATAGGAACTAAATGGCACTATTTTAAATCTAACATGGATTGTATTTGTGGAGACCAAACAAACAAGTGGGATTTTCCTTTGTCTTGTTTTGTTTTTCTTGTCTTATCCATTTATGCGCCTCCCCCTGGCACCCCTGCTGGCCACTCCTTCAAAGCACCAATGCCCACCACACCACCACCTCGACCCCGCACCACCATCTCCCACCCCTGTCTCACAACCTTAGCGGGGTAACCTGACATTTCCGTGTCGGGAGGGTCCCGCTCCTTCAAGGGGAAAGCACAATTAAGTATCCCTGGAGGCCACCGCTGGGTTGGTCTGGCTGTCCGGGGCTTCGTGGCAGTGCAGGCTGGGCACTCGTCATCCAGTTGGCAGGGAGGCCATTTTCAAGTTTTTCTTGGCCCAACCCACATAGTAGTCTGTGTAAGCACGCGGTCCTGAGGTGGGGACATACGGGAGGGTGTGTCGAAGCCTCACGCCCCCCCCCAAGCTCATCCCCAGTCCTCCCCCAGGTGCCAAGGCTCATCGCCCACCTCGGGAAGGGAAGCATCCAATGGACACTTGTGAAACCCCTCCCTGTCGGTCTTTCTCCTGGCACCCGTTCCTTTCTCTTGTAATTTTTAGTATGACCATATGAAAATCATTTTAAGGCCCCATAGACAAAGCATTGGCGTCAAAGCATTAATGCAGCGTTAATAGGCTTTGCGCCACACTAATGTGATATAGCATGGCTGCTGCTATATTCAAAGGTAACTTAGCATGTCACTAAATGGTTAGTGCAGTCATTCTAAAAACACGACTGCGTCCATGCAGATAAGGCAAACCTCTTGCATGCAGGGTGCAGTGGTATACAGAAAGGGTTTTGGAAGTGCTAAATGGCTGCCGTGTCAGCGTTATTTAACACTTCCAAAACCCTACTCTTATCAACATGCACAGTGTTGGGTGCCCCCCCCCCCCAGCGGCAATGGTGCCAGGCAATGACATAACCTGCCTTAACCAATCCCTGCTGACCACATATAGCTTTCCGTATAGTGAGAACTCCCCAACCCGATCACCATAGTAATTTCAAAAATTACACTGAAGTCCAGTGGTACCCTCTCCCACCTCATTCCCCATAGTAATTCTGTCAGTTACATTGGTAGTACAGTGGCAACCCCCTCCCGCCTGATCTGCATAGTAATTTTTTTCAGTTACATTGGTAGTCCAGTGGTACTACCTCCCTAGTCCCCACAATAATTTTGTCAATTACATTAGTAGTCTAGTGGCAACCCCCCCCGATGCCCAATCCCCATGATATAAAACTACATAACTACCCTGGCTCACCCACGCAGCACATACCACCCTCTACCCCTCTTTGGCATCTGATGTACCCTAAGAAGTCCAACTTTGCCTACGGGTGAGAGGAGGACCGGGACCAGCACAAACCCTCCTCTCATCACCTCGGCCGTCTGATAGAACATGACTGAACGAGCGCATACAGTACAAACAGCTGATTCATGTATGCACACACTCAGCCCTTTTTATTCATATGGTTGCTGAAGAAGGTAATCATCGACATCAGGCTTCTTAGGGTGCGCGGCTGCCAAACGGGTGGGTGGAGGGTGGTAGGTACTACATGAGTGGGCCAGGGATGGAGGAGTTATGTAGTCAGATAATGGGTATCGGGGTGGGAAGGGGTGCAAATAGACTACCAGAGAAATGATACAATTGCAAAAGGGATCAGGGCAGGAGGGGGGTGCAACTGGACTACTATCAAAAATGACGTGATTGCAAGGGGGACCATGGTGGGAGGGGCCTAGCAGTTGATTGCCATGGAAAATGACATGATTACAGTGGGGAGTAGAGAGAGTGGGGGTACCACTGGACTACCAATGTAACTGACAGAATTGCCAAAGGGGTCAGGTGAGGGTGGGGGTGATGGCTGAAGCTCTTCACAGTGCCTCCATGCATACAGAAACACAGAGGCATTGCACAGATTTGGTGATGGCCACATGACAGGCAAACGGTCTCATAATGGTTAGGATGCCTTGTGTTATCATTAACATACAGGCCTTTGAATACAGCACCCAGGAGCAAAGACAGTATCCTGTTTGCGATGCACTATACCCTTTGCTCCTGGATGATTGTTGCCAGCAGGAGACTGTGGTGCACCACTTCTTTGTACTGTACTTTGTGAGGTGCTACCACAGCCATATAGCTATACAAGCAGTGCACTACAGATAGGGCTCATCCTTGTACGAATATGTCTCCCTAACTGTCGCACGCTATTTAGCATGTGGCCCTATGAATTGTGTGGCACACACAGCTGCTTCTGAATATAGGGGCCTTACTGTGGTCAGTGGAGGAAGGAAATACCCTTGATTGTGTCCCCATTAGAGGAAATACAAGCCCTGTTATTTTACATTTTTTAATATAAGTGTTAATTTTGGTATATGTGATATTGGTTTAGTAACCCCAGTGTATTGTTTTTTTTTTAAATAGTCATATTTTTTTCCTTCTTTAGTGTCCCTTTTCAAGACAGTTTTTTCTCTGCCCAATATTAATGTTTTAATAAAAAGTTAGCCCTACTGGAACCCTGTAACGTCCGTTAACATCGAAGTTGATAGCAGATAAAGACCGCAAGGCCCATCCAGTCTGCCTATTTCTTTTTCTACCTTATGAATGTGCCATTGGCCTTTGCTCTGTCAATGGCCTATCTAGTCATACTCATCTGTATTGCTCCCTTGTGCCTATCCCAGGCCTGTTTGAAGCCCTGCACTGTATTCACACCCACCACTTCCTGAGGTGGGCCACTACATACATCCACCACCCTGTCTATGAAAACGAACTTCCTCACATTACCCCTTAATCGGCCTCCCTCTAATCTCATGCTGCGTCCTCTGGTCCTGCTATTTTTCTTATATTGAAACATGTTAGACTCTTTCACCTTGTTAATGTCCTTAAGGTGTTTGAATGTTTCGATCATATCACACCTCTCCCTCCTTTGCTCTAGGGTATACATATTGAGCTCCAATAATCTGTACTCATATGTTTTCTGATGCACTCCTGGCACCATTTTGGTTGCCCTTCTCTGGACTGCCTCAATTTGGTTAATGTCCTTGTGAAGGTGTGGCCTCCAGTACTGCACGCAGTAATCCAGATGGGGCCTAACCAGTGTCTTGTAAAGAGGGATTATTACCTCCCTCTTACAACTTGTGATACCCCTACTAATACACCTCAACATCCCCCTAGCCTTACCTATTCAAATACACCTTTTGTGGGGGGAAGAGGGTTAGCGACTGTGCAAAACATAATGTATGCTTGTGGGCAAGGGGAAGGCGTGGCAATGAATATGCATGATACCCCATAGTCAATGGTTTTGCACTGCGCAAAAATATTTAGTGTGGTCCTTTTGCACAACGTAAATAACCACCAAACAAAACCCCGACTTACAGCCGGCCCAGTGGCGCTGAGGGTTAAGGCATCCGCCTTACCTCGCACCACGCCAGCAACCCGGGTTTGGAAACGAGCGTGGGGTGCCGAGGGTTGGCCAGGGAGGAGAGGACTGAGCGTCCGCTAGACTGATCTCCTCTCCTGGGAGGAAAGGGGGTCCATGTTCTGCAATGCTAGTGGCGCCCAGTGGAGACTGGGTGCACAGCAGTTGGGAACCTACATAGTGGGCTGGCGTTGGCGGTCATCCTGCGGGTGTGTGCGACAGCGTGCATTTTGCGTGCTGAATGGCAATGCACGTCCGTGCCAAGGGGAACATCAACTGAAACAAGGAAATACCCTGGCACCCGGGAAGGCGATGGTCCATCCAGGGGACGGCTCCCACACACAACACCGGATCTGCCTTGGCCAGTCCTCCGAATCTCCTACTGCACTGCGGCAGCCCATTTAGATTGTAGATGGGGCGCCAGAAGGAGTTTGGCTGTCCTGCCCCAGGGGGCTCAAGAGTCAGGGGGCTGAGAGGCCGTGGATATGTGGGGGAGAGTTCCCAGGACAAAGGCATGGCTCAAGAAGATGTCAGGCAGTGCGGAAAAAAGCCGGTCCGAGTCGACCACACCGGAGAGAGTCTTAAGGGGCCAGACAGAAAGAGGAGCATGGTAAAAAGAGTTTAAAAAAAAATGACCCACTCCAAGCAACCCTAGTGGCTGCTGGAGGTAATGCAGCCACCTAGACTGTGGTCTGCTGAGGGGGCACACCTGACCCCTGTGGTCCCTGGCACCCCCCACCAATCACTGACCTGTTCTGTAAATGAACACTATCCCTGGTGCTAGTGGTACCCCCACCCCCTCACCAATTGCCAGCTCGTTCTATCAATTGAAACAATTACTGGTGCTAGTGGTATCCCCCCACCGATCACTGGCCTGTTCTATAATTAAATAGCATCCCTGGTGCTAGTGGTGCCACCTCATCCCAGCCCTGGATGTAATACATTTATCCCTGGTGCCAGTGGCAACCCCACCCCAATCCCAGCCCCGGCTGCAATACATTTATCCAAGGTGCCAGCAGTAACCCCCCTCCATCTGATCCCATCCCTGGCTTCACCAATAGTATCCCTGGTACTAGTGGTGCCCTCACCCCCTTCGATTCCAGTCCCGACATACAAACAACCCCTCCTTGGCGTCCAGTGCTCCCTCCCCCCGTGGCACCCCCTCACTAACCGTATCCACAATGGTGGTGCCGCGGGTGCATACAGTGACCAGCACAGCCCTCCTTACACCTCCTCCTCTGGCTACCATATGCACAGTCAGGTAGCACACCTCTTAGTTATGGGACAGGGTGATGCGCCCTGTCCTATAAATAAGAGGCACACTCCCTGACTGTACATATGGTGGCTGGCTGAGGAGGTGTGAGGAGGGCTGTGCCGGTCGCCGTATATACTTGAGACACCACCACTATGGAAAAGGTGAGTGGGAGGGGTGCCCAGTGCCGTGGGGGGCACCAATGGATACCATGGAGGGGTTGCGTGTATGTCAGGGCTAGGATTAGAGGGAGGGAGGGCACCACTTGGCACTAGGGATAATACTGGTGAAGCCGGGGATGGGATCAAAGGGGGGGGGTTGCCACTAGCACCAGGGATAAATTTAACGCATCCGGGGCTGGAATTGGGGGGGGGAGGGTTACCACTGGCACCAGGGATAAATGTACTTCAGCCAGGGCTGGGATCGGAAGGGGGAAGGCACCACTAGCACCAGGGATAGTGTTCATTTATTTACAGAATGGGCCAGTGATGATTGGGGGAGGGGTACCACTAGCACCAGTGATAGTGTTCATTTACAGAACGGGCCGGCAATCAGCTGAACCAATGTCCGGCCAGGCTAAAGGAGTGCTAGAGCGAGGCCCGCAGGCTGGTTGGGTTTGAGTGGGAGGCACAGAGGACGTCGTCGTCAGCATAAAGTACGATTTTTCCAGGGCAGAGAGAGGGGAGGACGCTGAGAAAGAGACTAAAGAGTAGCAGCCCCAGGATAGAGCCCTGGGGCACTCCTGAGCATATTGGGTGGGAGTGGGATAGCGTGGTATTTATCCTAACACACTGTGTCCGTGATGTCAGGTAGCTGGAGAGCCAGTCGAGGGGTCCTTGTGAGAAACCTATTTTAGAGAGGGTGTCCAGCAGGAGGGGGTGGTTGACCATGTCGAAGGCCTTGGAAAGGTTTACAAACACGGCTCCCGCTAGTTGTCCCTTATCAAGTACGGTGTGGATATAAGTTGAGAATTCCAGGAGGGCCGTGACTGTGCTGTGCCCAGCACGGAAACCGTGCTGTTAGCTGCAGAGCAGGTTATGAGTGTCTAGGTGGGCTGTTAGCTGATCAGCAACCACCTTTTCTAGGGCTTTGGTGGGGGAGATTGAAATTGGTCGGTAGTTCCCCGTGGATAGGTGGACCCCACCTTTGTGTATGGGCGTCACTACTGCATTTTTCCATTTTTGGGGAAACTGACCTAGGCAAAGGGAGAGATTCAAGAGGCCCGTAAGGGGGAGGAGCAGTACGTCCAGAGCCAGGCAGAGTAGTCTAGTGTCAAGTGGGTCATTCAAGGGGCTGGAGCCTTTCAGAGCCTTGGCTAGGTATGGCTCTGCTTCCTGAAGGGTGATTGCCCTTAGGTAGAACGGCGGGCTAGAGATCTGGGGGAGTCTGAAGTGGGGATGGGGCTGAAGAAATTTTGGGGGAGGACTGCGATCAGGTCAGTAAAACTGGTGTTGAGGGCATCTGCTATTTCCTTCGGGTCAGTGGTGACTGAGCCATTTATAGAGATCTGCGAGGGGGGTCGGGACAGCAATTTGCCATTGAGTGTTTTTATGTTGTCCCAACATTTTCGTGAGGAGGTAAGTTGGGCTCTAAAGTGTTCAGCTTTCGCCTGGCAGATGGCCCAGGTACATTTATTCCGTTCTGCCCGATAGGCCTGTCTGTCAGCAGTCTTTGCAGAGTCCCTGGCCTTGTGCCACAGGTTGTCTCTGTGCTTTAGCTGCTGGACGAGTGCAGGAGTTATCCAGGGTGCGTTTTTCTGCTTGCGGTGTTTTTTTTTTTGGGGGGCAAAGATGTCACAGACAGAGTTAAATGAGTTGTGGAAGCAGTCTACTGCAGTGTCCACGACAGTGGCCTGATAAATCGGAGACCAGTCCCAGTGGGCAACGTGTTCCTTGAATTTGGCGAGGTTCCCTGGGTGGAGGATGCACCGGAGAGTAGTAGTTGACGCAGAGGCAGGTTCTTTGCCTGACCAGGTGCAGCCACCTGGGGAGTGGTCGCTCAGGGAGTCTGGGAGGACCGTTATATCCTTTATTCTATGGGGCCAATTAGAGATTATGACATCCAGCAAGGTGCCCATGCCTGTGGTGGGGTTTTGCCTGGTGGACTGAGTCACCAGTTGATGTAGGTCTAGAGCTGCGAGAGCATCCTTGGAGGCAGTGGTCATGTCGGAGAGCAAATTTAGGTTGAGGTCCCCCAGGATGATATGTTCAGATTTATGTGAGAGACCGGTGATGTATTCTGTAAGGAAGTGGAGTGCATGAGACTGCTTGCACGGTGGAATGTAAGCCACTGTGATTGTAAGCGGGGCCTTGGACGGGTCGGGGTGATCTTGATAGACATGGTTTGTGCTCCATGGTCCAAGGCTGGTGGTAGTATGGCTTGGACAAGCAGGGAGTGGCGCAGGTACATAGCATATCCACCACCCCGTTTACCAACTCTGTCGAGGCAGTGTAGGGAGTAACCTGGAATGGATACAAAGGAGTCTGGAGTGGACTTGAAGAGCCATGTCTCCACCAGGGCGAGGACGTCTAGCTGGTGCTGGGTGATCCAGCATTGTAATGCAGCACTTTTTTTAAGTATGCTACAAATGTTCATAGATGCAATCCGAAGTCCAGGGGTAGGCGTGGGGTGGGTTGGGGCAGGGGTCCCAGGACCTGGGTTAGGGTGTACATTCCCAGAGAGTAGAAGGAACAACGTGAATAGTCTAAGAAGGGGGTTGGAGCCTTTTGGGGCAGTTGGACGTAGGACTATTTCCTGGTCTTAAGCGGCACACACATGGGGTAGGTAGGGAGGGAGTGTATGATGCTGACTGCTGGCCAGACTAGGGGCTGGGGGGTTTTGGTGATTGCGACCAGTCAGTGCAATGGCATGGGTGGGAGAAGATATTGCATGGGTGGATGTAATGGGGGAGCTAAGACTGAGTGGCCTTCCCAGTGTCAGCTGGGGATGCTAACTGGCGAGGGGGTAGAGGGTATTGCAGGTGTGGGAGCAGACCCACAAGTAGGGGCACAGCCAGACTAAGGAGGTGGACCATTTTGGGCAGCGAGCCTACATAGGGGCTTTTTGTGAATTGCGATATAAGGGTGGACTGACTACCTACCACTAGTGTGGGAGTCTTCGTGGCGTAGTGGCAGGGTACCAGGTTCAGGACCGGGGGGGACTGCTCACAGAGGGCCTGGCTGGGTCTCAGAAAGGGAGATGCACATGGTGGAAAATACTGTGGGAAAGTGGGGAAAGGAGAGGGTGCGCTAGCGACTCCTAGTGGTGGAGATGGGGCATGCATCTAGTGGGGGGGTGGGAGATAACAGAGCCAGGGAGGGTGAGCTAGAGTGGTTGGGGGAGGCAGAGAGGGGGAGAGAGAGCGAGGAGAGGCAGTGGTACAGGCTGGAGAGGAAGAGATGGTCTCTGGTGGTGGGAGCGTATAATCTGCAAATGGGGAGATTGTGAAAAAAAAGTACAGGAAGTCACGTGAGGTGGGAGAGCTTTAAATTAAGGGTCAGGCTTGGGTGGACTAACACCCCTAGCAGAGATGGTACAGTGAGGAGGGGGTCAGTTACCTCTTGGCACCTCTCTGTTGTTCCCCTGGCCATGTTTGTGCTGCTTCAGGCAGCTGAAGTGAGTACTGGGGAGGGGGGTTACCGGGACGCCTATAAGGGAGAAACCAGAACAAAGATCTGATTAGTATACAGCGGGCAGTCAGGTCCAAAGTGCACGTGCACCAACTACTGTACTCCGAGGAGCAGGCTGGAACACTACTGTGCATGCGTGGGTCCTGCACTACTATCGGGATAGAACTGGAGCAATAATGGCATCTAGAATGCCTGGCAGCCACGTCCACAAGGAGGAGCGTTCTGGCAGGGTTCCCTACTGAGCACAGACGCTAGTAGGTTACAATACAGGTTCACCATATGCTGCGGTGTGGCACTAATTACGTATGTTTTTGCCAACCAGTTTTAGCTTTACCCCACGGAGAGTGTGAAAGTACAAAGTAGGGCATTTCATTCTAACCAGCAACACACTGTTTTATGCAATTTAATATTTTACACAATCTATAATACCCTCAGCGACTCTGACTTGAGTCTTACTGATTTTCAAACTTGTACTAGGTGCAGTGTTATGATGGGTTCTTTACTGCATATATTTTATTATAGTTTTTATTCATTTTTCAAAAACTGGGGGGTACTAAAGGGGGGGTAACAGTCACAAGTTCATCTTATACAGAAATTAAGATTGAAAATAAATCCATACATCATAGCTATATATTTAAGCTTCACAGTGTGTCTAAAATTGATAGGCTTAAGAAAAATAAACTCTAATACTGACAGATACAGATTTTAAATTATAAATCATAGCTTGCACATTATAACTTATGGACTGTAAAACATAAAGAGCCCATGTCTGACTTTCTGTGAGCCCCAGAATATCAACAAAAGCCGGGTGTGGCCGACTCCAGCCCCTTAGGTTAACCCCACATCTAACTCAGTCCTCTTAGGAGACAAAGGTGGGGTCCTTTGGCATAATATACAGTACCCATCTGGTCCATTTCAAGGTAAATAAATCAGATTTATCGTTTAGATAGTAGGAGATTTTCTCTGACCTATAGACCCGTGTCATTATCTCTGTCCATTCCGATAATGTGGGGACCCGGGAGGGGGTAAGCTAGCAACGTGTCAAGGCCTTCTTAGCTGCCATACAAAAGATCCCCAGCAGGTGGCGTGTATGTGTGTCCTTAACTTCAGGTGGAAAAATATGGAAGATAAATAAGTCGGCAGTAAGGGTTATTGGGAGGCCAAAAAGGCCGCCCAATTCGGATTGTAATGAGTCTAAAAAGGGCTTTATCAATGGACACATCCCAAAAATATGAGTATGGTGAGCCCAGGGTTCACCACATTGACTCCAGCAGGCCCCCAACCTTGTAGATGAATAATGAGCTGTTGTGAAAGGAGTGCGAAAATACCTAGATAGTATTTGCCAGGAGAACAGTCTCCAGCTGTGGGAATATGTAAGTTTAGCTACTGAAAGACAACCCTTGTACCATTTTTGTGCAGGAATGTCAAAGCCAAATTCTGTGATCCATTTAGCACATATACTCTCAGTATTCATTCCCTAGGTATTCCTGAGTGCCCTATACAGAACAGATATGATGTGGGGTATACTGCCGGAGTCAATGTGTTGTTGGAAACAGGAAATCAGTGGGGAGAAATTTTCAGGATTTCGTGCTTGGATTTGGCAGGGAGTAAAAAAAAAATGTTTTAGCTGTAGATACTGATAAAAATCTTGGCGCCTTAAGCTGTGAGACTGGCATAGCTCCTGGAAAGATTTAAATTCACCTCTGTTTTGAAATTGGGTAAGACTGGAGAACCCCATGCATTCCCAGGAGGCAAAGGTATGATCATAAACGGCTGGGTGGAAATCCTCTAAGAGAGCTATGGGACACACAGATGTGAGGAATGGGGAGAGAGAGAGAGATAGGTGTCTGCGTATTGCATTCCAAGTTTTCATCTGGTGTGTAATCCAAGGGTTCACTGGTATCTGTTCCTGAGGGTGGGGGTGGGTGGGGTTGGTGCATCATATTTTTGACCAAATTTTTAAAGAGTATGAGACCCTCCTCCATTTCCCTCTACAGGGCGGGACTGGTCCTGGCAAGGCGGCACATAAGAAAGGACAGGTGTGAAGCCCAGTTGTACAGTTTGAAACTGGGGAGGGCCAGCCCACCCACTCCTCTTGGGAGGTTAAGAATGCTTTCCAGACCATGTAAATCTGCTAATGGATTTATTCCATATATGGAATGTTTTGTTTGGGATATTTATTGGGACATTCTGAAATAAGTAAAGGGCTCGGGGGAGGGTCACCATCCTGATGACATTGATTCTACAGAGTACGTTCAGTGGGAGAATACACCATCGTGCCAGGTCAGACCGGAGCTGTGTAAAACAGGTCTCATAGTTATTTTTCATCGTGTCACACACCTGATGAAAGAGATGGATGCCCAAATACTTTAGTTTATCTAAATCCCAATGGAATGGGAACCTTTGTTTGAATGCTATGGTGAGGGTAAAATTAAAAAACAGTGCTTCTGTTTTGGTGGTGTTCAGTTTATACCCTGAGCAACCACCAAATTGGTCTAGTGCGTCAAGAACGGCTGGGACTGATTGGGCTGGGTTAGCCAGGAAAAGCAGAACGTCATCAGCGTATAGGGCTATACGGTGTTCCATCCCTTCCATCTGTACTCCCTCTAACTGAAGAGAGTCTCTGATGGCCTCTGCCAGTGGTGCAATAAAAATGGCAAATAAACCAGGGGATAAGGGACATCCCTGACAGGTACCCCTATATAGAGGAAGTAGGGAGAATGGTGCCCAGAAACCTTCACACATGCTTGGGGCCTGGAGTAAAATATTTTAATCATGGAAATGAAAGAGAGGGGGAAAGCCCATTTTTGACATAACAGCAAACGAAAAGGGCCATGAGACCCTGTCAAATGCCTTCTCAGCATCTAGGCTGAGAAGGACAGAGGGGGTTGCCTGGGCTTGCAGTTCCTGAACCAGATGGAGCGCCCTTCTGGTATTGTCTGTGGTGGATTTATTTCTGACAAAACCCGTTTGATCTAAATTAATTATTGAGGGTAAAACTGTGTCCAGGCGTTTAGCCAGGATAGACATCAGGAGCTTATAGTCCACATTTAGGACTGAAATTGGGCGGTATTATGCACAGCATTGTGGGTCCCTACCGGGTTTAGGAATAAGAGATACCACTGCGTATGACCAGCTAGGTGGGGGATCTGATAAATCAAGCACCACATCATTATATACCCGCAAAAGAAGTGGTAAGAGCGTTAACTCCAGGTGTTTATAAAATTCTGTACTGTACCCATCTGGGCCTGGGGCTTTCATAGTTTTAGTTTGAGAGACAGCAGCTTTTAATTCGGAGTACATTATAGGGGAGGTCAGGGAACACCGCTGATCCTCATTAAGTTTAGAGAGACCTAGGGAGGAAAGGAAGGTCTCAATGACCCCCGGGTCTGATGGGTGGTCCGGAGTATATCATTTTTTGTAGTAATCACTAAAGATCTGGGAAACATGTCCCACCCTAGTGCACAGATTGCCTGACGTGGGGTCCCTGATAGCAGCTACAGTGGCGAGACAATGCTGTTTACGTAGCCTGAAGGCAAGTAGGCGCGAGGCCCTCAGGCCTATTTTGCCGTATCTTTGCCTGAGGAAGGCTAGGGCTATTTCTGTATTCTGCCGGTCCAAAGAGTCCAACTCTTGTTTAACTTGTTTAAGTTGGGACATGACTGAATTATCCCCCTGCTGGTGTGCAGTTTGGAGGAAATGAAAAGTCTGCTCCAGGTGGGTTTGTCTCTCTCTCCGCTGTTTCGTCAGAGTTGACGAGTATTGTATGAGGTGACCTCGAAGGACCACCTTCAGCATATCCCACCTGATAGCAGAGGAAATTCCAGGATCTGAATTGTCTCTATATTTCTTGTGTTTTCTCATCAAGAAATTCCTGGAATAGGGTACTTTTTAGGTGGATTGGGTTCAATCTCCATAGCATATTTCGTCTCTCAAGGCCCATTTCCCATTTTGTGATCACTGGGGCGTAGTCGGAATGGGCAATATCACCTATAGTTACCTCTCTGAGAGAATCCAGACATTCTTTCTGTGTGTAGCAGTGATCTATCCTAGAGTAGGAACCATGGATCGCTGAATAAAAAGTATATTTCCTATCTCTAGGATTAAGGGTCCGCCATACATCAGCCCAACCCACCTCCTGGACAAATCGTTAAAAAAATTTGTGTGGAGCAGGTTGTCTACCCCTAGCTGCCCCAGTAGTATCAAGATTAGGATTGGGGGAAATATTGAAGTCGCCAGCCAGGACTATGGTGCCCTTGGTCAGCTGAACCACTTTATTCAGGAGAAATCTCAGAGTCTGCGTAGTAGATCCCAGGGGGAAGTATGCACTGGCTAGAGTAACTTCCTTATCTTGCAGTATACCCTGTACTGCCACCAATCATCCCTTCGGGTCCGCCCATTCAGAAGTAGCTTTGAAAAGAGTAAGGCTAGAAATCAGTATGGCAGCCCCCCTTCTCCTTCCGTTAGTGAAGGAGGAGGAAAACCCCTGTGAGAACCCCCTTCCTAGCGAGTTTTTCATGTTCCTTCTTCCTCATGTGTGTCTCTTGTATGTATACAATACCTGCACGGGTCTTCTTAAATAAAGACATCATTCTTGCTCTTTTGACAGGGCTACCTAACCCATTAACATTCAAAGAAAAAACTGCAGTGATTCATCAGCCATATTTACACATTTCTAAAATCCAAATAATATTGCTGTGCATTCCTCCAAGCATCACCGTATAGACACTGTTAGGTTTTATCTCAATTACCAGAAGATGCGACTGCCTATATGGGGAAAAGTGAGGAGGAACTTCCTCGAACTGTAAATAACTAAGTGTTAACCCTAAAAACACTAACTGGGTAAACCGTAAACTACAAGTGCCTGCCAACTGGGCGGGGGCTGCAATACAACTGTGGACTTCCATGAGGTTGGTCAGCCCAGAAGAAAAAAGAGAGGGCGACCAGCCTCCAAGGTGTGCCAAAAAATATTTTTTGGCAGGGTCCAACCTAGGTTAGACCAGACGCTATTTGTCTCTTAGCTGGGGAGAGGAGGGTGGGGAGAGGGGCCATGCCTCGTGCTCCACCAAGGAATATACAAGTAGATCGCCAGATCCTGTCGGTATTCTGCTCCTTCTCGTGCTGTCATTCATATTAACAAGGCCCTCATTTATATTTCGTTGTTTCAGACCTAATCCTGTTGTGTCCTCCTGGTCCCCTGGAGTGTCAGCTTAAGGGGCCCAGTGCCCCCCCCCATACCCCTACAGCATATGGCGGGGCACAGCATGAGAGGGTAGAGCGTGCCCACTACACTGGGCCACATACATCAGTGGTGAAGTGACAAAGACTGCTTCAGTCTAACAGGCCAGCTACATCCAGAGGGCCGCGTGGGGTCCAGGGCTTGATGGTGCGTATTAGGAGCTAGATACCCCCCAGCTTTATCATAAGGGCATTGATTAGTTTTTAAAGTCTAACTCTGTATCTGGAAGGGATCTATAATCAGGACCAAAGGAGACTATCCCACCGTTCCCCGGTAACCCACCCGCGTCCAAACCTTCCACCCATGTTCCCCCCCTTGATCCCTAGGCCTTTAAGTGGTATCAGCCGCACAGATGGCTACTTCATATGATCTTTGCCTCAGCTGGGTCCAGGCAACAGTGGAACCAAAGGCGACCCATCCCAAAATAGGAAGGACAACACCCCAGATCAGCCACGGCCTGTTAATTACGGCCCATTAGAAGAGGGGAGACCCTGGGGAGGCAGAGCTTCCAGGTAGTCACAGGTGGGAATAGGTATCGAAGAGGGGATGGCCAAGGTGGCCTACCTGTGGTAAAGACAGGTAAACAAATAATAATAATAATTTTTATTTATAGGATGCCTTTCAAGTTTCAAGGCGCCGTACATAATAACAACTAAAACAATTAGCATCATAAAAAAATACAACCAAACCAAACAAAATGATCAATATTCAGGAAATGCTATTTCCCACAAAAAGGTCTTCAGACCCCTCTTAAAACCATCCACAGAAGTGCACTCCCGCAACCGACTGGGTAGAGAGTTCCAAAGGGTGGGGGCAACATACAAGAATGCCCGAGTGCCAGAAGATTTTAAATTCACCCTTGGAACCTCTAGCAACCCCTCATCAGCCGAGCGGAGAGATCGATCAGGGCGACAGGGAACCAGAAGTTCTTTCAGATAGACTGGGCCCAGATCACGTAGGGCTCTGAAAGTCAGCAAGCCGACTTTAAAGATGATCCGCCACCGAACTGGCAGCCAATGCAGTTCACGCAGCACCATGGTAATATGACAGGAACTTCTAGAACCCATCAAAAGCCGGGCTGCAGCATTCTGCACTAGCTGCAGATGACGGATTTCAACCCTAGAAAGCCCTAGACAAAGGGAGTTGCAATAATCCAGGCGCGAGGACACGAAGCATGGACTAAAGTAGGCAGGTCGGCAGACAGAACAAGATGCCAAATCCTGGCGATATTCCTAATATGATAAAAGGAAGTCTTGACGACTGCTGACACATGTGAATGTAGTGTCAACCTATCGTCAAGAACTACCCCCAGGTTCCGCACCCGTCCACCAAGTAAAATTCCGGAAGACGCAACACTGCCCAACCCCCCTATCTGTCGGCCCGGGTCCACAACCAGTACCTCAGTCTTATCAGAGTTCAACCTCAGCCAGCTGGAATTCATCCACTCCTGGATTTCTCTTAGACTGCTATTAGAGACCGAGAGAGCTCCCTCCTGGTCGGGGGCAAAAGAAAGATAGAGTTGGGTATCATCTGCATAACAGTGAAACCTCAGCCCATAATTCCTTACATCTCCGATGGGTAGCATATACACCGTAAATAACATGGGTGACAATACTGAACCCTGAGGCACCCCACTCAACAAAGACGCTGAATCCGAGGAAAAAAACCCGGACACAACCCTTTGTGATCTCCCAGTGAGGAATGAAGTGAACCATCTTAAGACTGTTCCAGATATTCCACAAAGCAGCCTCAGGCATTCTATCAACACCATGTGATTTACAGTGTCAAACAGCTGAAGAAAGGTCAAGAAGAACCAAGATGGAACAGCTCTTCTGATCTCTAGCCATCAAGAGATCATTGAGCACCCGAACCAGCACTGTCTCTGTACTATGTCTTTTATGAAATCCGGACTGGAGGGGTTCACAGATGTCATGGATGGTCAAGTGGTCCTCCAGTTGTGCAGCCACTACTTTCTCAATCACCTTCCCAACAAAGAGAAGGTTAGAGATAGGTCAGTAGTTTTCGAGATAGTCAGGGTCCAAGGTAGCTTTCTTCAAGAGTGGTGTCACCACTGCCTCTTTCAGGGAGCTAGGAAACTCACCAGATTCCAAGGAGCACCGGACTATCTGCACAAGGACAGGACCCATGGTATCGATACAACCCAAAATTAGGGAGACTGGTCACAGTAGGGTACATATGCTGGATGATCCTCATGACATCCATGAACTCCAGCCGGCTGAAGGAGCTCCAAGAAAACCGAGGCACCGTGATCTCACACCAGTCCACGGCCGCTCCCCTAGAGTGTGATGGCAGCAGTTCCGCCCTAATGTCAGCCACCTTATTTGCAAAGAACCAAGCAACCTCATCGCACTCCAATTGCGAAAAAGCTTTCCGAACTTGCAGACAGGCTGGGTTGCACAGTCTGTCCACAGTTCGAAACGGCTGAGCTGGTCAATTCCAAGCAACTGCAAACTCCCTGGACAGGAATTCTGCCTTCTTACGGGTGATAGCAGATTGATAGACCGAATAATGATCCATCAATCTAAGGTGGTCGGCATCGAGGGCGGACTTTCGCCAGCAATGCTCTAACCTTCGCCCCTGTCTCCACATCTCCCTCAACGTCCCATCAAACCAAGGGGACTTGGGGCGAAGGGAGAGGGGGAGAACACGAACTGGAGCAACAGAATCCACAGCCCTCACCACGGCTATATTATAAGCTGACACGAGGATCTCTGGATCACTGCTTGTCAACGTGGGAGACGAGAGGTCAAGCACTAACGCAAGGCCTTGGGAATCTATATCCCGCAAAGGACAGTACCTAACCAGCTCCACAGGGGCAGGCCTTCTAGAGGGGGTGCAAAAACTAAACCCCATGGTGTAATGGTCTGACCACCCGACGGGTTCCACCCCCACATCGGATGCCTCGACCCCCAGGAGGTAGATCAGGTCCAAAGAGTGTCCAAATTTATGTGCAGCAGAGGAAACCACCTGTGTAAGGCCCAGCGTTGTCATTAGCTGGAGGAAGTGTTGACCAAATTGTGAGAGTTTGTTGTTGATCCAGGCGTTAAAGTCACCTAGAACCATCAGTCTGGGCGACTCAAACGCCATATTGATGATGAAGTCCGCCACTTCCTGAAGGAATCACTTCTCATCACCGGGTGGACGGTAAATGAGAGCAATTTGAAAGCCTACACCATACATCCATACCGAGCCCCCTCCTTTTTAGCCTTTTTTTAAACTCCCTCCCTTACCACTGCTCTGAGCAGATCATACTATGTGCCGATGATGCTGTTGTATTCTCCACTCACAAAGATCCTGCAACTCTTCAACACAACCTTCAACTTGGTTTCAGTTCTGTAGAGACATGGTTTCTTAATCATAAACTGGTCCTCAATGACAAGAAATACAAATCTATGCTCTTCTGCAGCTCTCATAACCCACACAAGCTACACCACTTGGCTATTTCCACCACCCAGGGGAACACTCTAGATCAGGTGGGGTCCTTCGAATACTTAGGGATACAGCTTGACCCTAATCTCTCCTATGGACCTCACGTAGATAATGTAGCTAGAGCTGCTAATACACGGCTTGGTCTCCTCTACAAACACAGACAACACCTCACAGAAGCTTTGAAGGTTGCAGTCCTGAGCTCTGTGATCTCTGTAATAGACTATGGTCTCATCATTTATGGCTCGGCCACAACCACAACCCTTAGACACCTCTCAACTGCCTTAAATAAGGCATGTCGGCTCATCACGGGTGCTGTCTCACCCACACATGTGATCTGTACACCCAGACCGGCTGGCTCCAATTATCAAACCGCATAAAGTTTCTCACCTGCTCCATGGCGAAAAATATCTACCTTGGCCGTGCACCTTCTGGGGTCTCAACTCTGTTACAACACCGAACCAACAAACGATGCCTTTGGAGATCCACGCTACAGCTACTGAAAGTCCCCCATTGTCACACTTTACAGGGACAACGCTCTTTTGCTTATTGAGCGCCACTCTGGTTCAATGGCCTCAGCCCCACCATCTCCTCTGCCCCAACAACTGGTATGTTTAAAACTAGGCTCCGGGACTATCTCACTACCAACAGCTCCTGTGACTGCCCAACTTAACCTTGTTTCTCCACTTCCCTGCCTGCTCTAGTGGTCCCTCCTCCCCTCCTCACTGGATTCTACCCTCACATCTTGGTACCCCAATGCTGTACTTTTCACTCTCTCCCCACCCTACCTACATTCCCCCCCCCCCACCTATGACTCTGGCACTTCTTATCTCTTGTCTGTTTTCTCTGACAAATGCCGCTGGCTGCCTTGCTTACAATGCTACCCTTGAATTGTATTAATCTGTAATCTGTTTGCAATGTCCACACTGCTGTAACATCTGTCTTGATGTTCCCCATAATTTGCATTTCATTGACGTGGAACCTTTGTAAAAGAGCCTTGCTCAAAGGTATTTGTAATCCTAGACTTAATAAAAAAAAATAAAATACACCTACTGCTACTATACACTCAAAGGACTCAACACCCCCCCCCCCCACTAGGACCTCCGTGAGGCAGAGTTCAGTCTTGAAACAGACCACAACCCCCAGCGACCCAGAGTACCCGGCTGGAGTCATAGCCACCAAAATGGGGCCAGAATTTTCATCCAGCCAGGTCTCAGTATGAAAGCCAGCTCCACCGTACTAACAAGATCAGCAATAATTGCGGTCTTATTTTTAATGGACCTGGCATTGCACAACCACCGCCGAGTTAGACCGAACCTCACGGGCACGCCCAGACCACATCTACTTGATGTCGGTGGTCATAGGTATGGGCACCAGACATGGAAGACCATGGTCTGGATTCCATTTCGCCCCAAGGCGCCTTCTGGACCCAACCACCCCAATCGATGTCCCCTCTCTATCATCCTCCCATGTTGCATGCTTGGCGCCTTTCTCCCATTCTTACGTGCAATGCCCAGCGCCCTACATCGCTGGTAGGTCTCAAACTGGAGAGGGGGAGAATAAAAAGGGTGAAGGGCATGAAGAGGGGAGGATGAGTAGCGCACAACTGTGGGGGATGAAGGCCAACACCTGCTATAAGCTATACTGCTGACTAAAAATAAAACAATCAATCAAAACCTTAAAAGAAAAAATAAAACTAACAAACTAATAATGCCCACTTAATAAAAATAATTTAAAAGCCCCACCCAACACCAAAGTTAATTTAACATCAATTCAGAACCTGAAATTTAGAGACCCTGACAACCCCCCTTAAACACAAAATAACCCACTAAAACAAATGCACAGCAAAACAGAGCTTAGGGAGTCTCACCCCCCAAACCCAAACACATAATACAACAAAATACAATAAATAATTGATTCCCTTTCCCCACCCAGTCCTCTTACCACTGGGGGAAGAGAGGTTAAAAGCAATATACAATACAGTAAATAATTAGTTCCCTCCCCACCCAGTCCTCTCACCACTGGAGAGAGAGGGCAGCACTCTCACTGCCAAACAATTATAATAATACAATAACAAATGAAACATAGAAACATAAAAGTTGACGGCAGATAAGGACCGCAAGGCCCATCCAGTCTGCCCATTTCTTTTTCTACCTTATAAATGTGCCATCGGCCTTTGCTCTGTCAGTGGCCTATCTATTCATAGTCATTTGTATTGCTCCCTTATGCTTATCCCATGCCTGTTTGAAGCCCTGCACTGTATTCATAGCCACCACTTCCTGTGGTAAGCCATTCCATGCATCCACCACCCTTTCTGTGAAAAAGAATTTCCTCACATTCCCCCTTAATCGGCCCCCTCTAATCTCATGCTGTGTCCTCTTGTCCTGCTATTTTTCTTATGTTTAAACATGTTAGACTCTTTCACCTTGTTAATGCCCTTAAGGTGTTTGAATGCCTTGATCATATCACCTCTCTCCCTCCTTTGCTCAAGGGTATACATATTGAGCTCTGTTAATCTGTCTTCATATGTCTTCTGATGCAGTCCCTGCACCATTTTGGTTGCCCTTCTCTGGACTGCCTCAATTTGGTTAATGTCCTTGTGAAGGTGTGGCCTCCAATACTGCACGCAGTACTCCAGATGGGCCTAACCAGTGTCTTGTAAAGAGGATTGTTACCTCCCTCTTACAACTTCAGATACCCTACTAATGCACCCTAACACCCCCTAGCCTTACCTACTGCTTTAGAGGTCTGCTTGGATGATTTCAGGTCATTAGTGATGATGATGCCCAAGTCTGTTTCTTCCTTTGTGACTGCTAGCAACTCCCCTCCCAGCCTATAGGTGGCTTCAGGGTTCCTCTTCCCTATTTGCATGATTTTGCACTTCTTTGCATTAAATCCCAGTTGCCACTCTTCTGACCATTTTGCTAGTTTATCCAGATCTCTTCTCATTCTGCACACCCATCTGGATCATCTACTCTGTTGCAGATCTTGGTGTCATCAGCAAACAGACAAGCCTTACCCTCTAGTCCATCTGCAAGGTCACTAATGAAGATGTTGAGAGGACTGGCCCCAGAACTGATCCCTGAGGTACCCCACTTGTGACCTGCATCTCTTCCGACTGTATACCATTTACCACCACTCTCTGTTTTCTGCCCGTCAACCAGTTTGCCACCCAGTTGACCAACTTCTGACCCACCCCGAGCCTACCCAGCTTATTTATCAATCTATGTGGAACAGTGTCAAAAGCTTTGCTGAAGACAAGGTAGGTGACATCAACTGCTCCCCCTTGGTCCACCACTCTGGTTACCCAGTCAAAGAAATCTATGAGATTAGTTTGACAGGACCTTCCTCTTGTAAACACATGCTGTCTTGGATCCTGTGCCCTATGGATTCCAGGTGTTGCACTATCCTTTCCTTAGGAGTGCCTCCATAATTTTGCCCACTACTGAGGTAAGACTGACTGGTCTGTAGTTCCCCACCTCCTCCCTGCTACCACTCTTGTGGAGCGGGATCACATGAGCCTTTCTCCAGTCTTCTGGGACCTCTCCTGTGCTCAGAGACTCACTAAACAGTTCTGCTAATGGCTCTGCTAGTTCCACCTTTAGCTCCTTAAGTACCCTGGGATGTATGCCATCAGGTCCCATTGCCTTATCCACCCTGAGCTTAGCAAGCTCTTGGAGGACCCTTTCTTTTGTGAAGGGAGTAGTGCTCACCTCCCTCCCCGTGTCCATGATGCTAAGCTGTGGGCCCTGCCCTACCTTCTCTTCAGTAAATACTGAGCAAAAGTATCCATTTAGGATAGATGCCTTTACAGGGTCCTCCTCCTCACATGCTCCCTTTTCTCCATTAAGCTTAGCAATACCCCCTCTGGACTTTCTCCTTTCACTAATGTATCTACAGAAAGTCTTGTCACCTTCTTTTACTGTTCGTGCTAGTGCTTCCTCAGTTTGGGACTTTGCCTGCCTTACTGCCTTCCCTGCTTCCCTTAGGGCAGTTTGGTATGCCTCCCTATCTTCATCCCGCTGTGTTCCCTTATATTTCCTGAAGGCCAGCCTTTTGGCTCTGACCTTTTCTGCTACTGTGTTTGAGAACAAAGTGGTTTCCTTCTTCTTTGCACTTCCTTTTCTAACACAATGGGATGTTGCTTCAAGTATTGCATCCTTAATGCTTGCCCACTTTGCCTGTACCCCCTCACCTGTGTTTCTTTTTGCCAGGGCTAGCTTAACTCTGTTGGCCATCTTACCAAAGTCAGCTCCTCCGAAGTCCCATATTTTTGCCTTGGAATGGGATGATTTAGATGCAGTAGCCAAATTGAACCATACCATGTGATGATCACTGGCCCCCAGGTGACCTTCTACCTGGAGATCTGTGATCCCTTCCTTGTTAGTCAGTACTAGATCTAGGATAGCCCTGTCTCTTGTGGGTTGCTGTAACAGTTGTTTGAGGCCCTCCCCCTGCAGGGAATCCACTATGTGTCTAGTTCTGGCAGATGTTCCTGCTGGTATTGACCAATCTGTATCCGGCATGTTGAAGTCTCCCATTATCAGAACCTCCCCTTTAGCTGTCATGTTTTGTATATCTTCTAACAGTAATGTGTCTATGTCCTCCCCCTGGTCTGGGGGCCTGTAGACAACGCCAGTTCTTATGGCTGTCCCATTTCCTGTTTCCAGGGTGACCCACAGTTCTTCTGGCTCCTTATGTGTATTCTGAATTTCTGTAGCTTTGATGTTTTCATTGACATACAGGGCCCTCCTCCCCTTTTGCACCTCGGTCTCTTCTGAACAATACATAGCCAGGTACAGAAGTCTCCCAAGTGTGGTTACTGGTAAACCACGTCTTACTAATTGCTACTATGTCCAGTTTAGCCTCTGACATTATTGCCTGCAGGTCTGGGATCTTATTTCCCAGGCTGTGAGCATTGTGTACATGATTTTCCATTGGCCAGATTTTGGTGTGTTAGTTGTTGGGTGAGGTTTGGCATTACCCCTGTGCGTCGTATGGGGAGACAAACCTTTTTTCTTACCTCGTGATGCAAATGAACTGCAAACATGCTGAATCCGTTTGACCACTAGCTGTGGGGGGAAGGGTGTTCTTCCCATTCGACGTATGGGGTGCTGCACCCCTCTCCCCATTTGCAAGTTTAAATATTCTGCAAAGACGTCAAACTTCTGCCCCAATGCACTGACTCCCTCCTTAGTCAGATACAGTCCATCAAATTTAAAGAACTTTCGTGGACTGCATCTGACTAATGTGAATGACATGAATATAAATATGACAAAGTTATTACAGACCATAAAAATGAAAGAGAAAACTGTAAACTCCCCCCTCAGTCCTCTCTCAACCGAGGAAAGGGATAATTACAATCTTCTACACTGCCAGAGAGAACAGCTGTAAAATCCAACAAAACAAAAAATAAAGTACATGGACACAGGGTCCTCTACCACGCAATCGTCCAAACGAATGAAAATTAGTAATCCACAGAAACGTCAGGAGGGGGTCAGCAGTCTCTTCAATCCAGCTCCAGATTTAAGTAAAGCCGAGACCAGGTGCCACCGAAACCTGCATAATCCAGAAAACAATTCCAAGGGCTGAATCGATGACCAATTTTACTGCAGAAACTCCTTTCTAATCCCACTGCTTACCACTGAGTGCTCTCAGGAGAAATAAAGCTGGCCAGCACCAAAGGACCCCAAGAAAGGCCACAATTGCAGCCAATTCCAGGGTCCAAGGGAACAAAGTACCCCAACCGACTCCTCAGCTGGGTAACAACACCAAGCCCCCCATGGGTCGGCAAATCCCCATATAAAACACCCGGCAAAAACCAAGGGACAAGGAGACAGTTCAACAGCGATACTCCACCAGATATATTCAGACACCACCCGAAGTTCAAAGGATGGACAAGAAAGAAGCAAGAAAGTCACAAATCCAGATACTCGTAATTCTTCCACAGCCCTACACCTTCACTCTTCCTGTGCAGTTCCTCACAGGTAGGGAAAACATAAATCCAGATTTCAAAAGCTTCCTGCAGGCTCACCCCAGACCAAACTCGGCTGAATACCCCTCAGGAACCGTCCGGAACTACGCAGAAGTCCTTCACAACCTCAAACTTCGCATGCCCGTGCCGCACCTCACAAACAACGTACGGGCATGGCATGGAGAACCTCCCACGAAACAAACGGGAAGGAAGCCCAATCGGCACTGTTCTCCTAGGTCCACACACGGAGAACACTCAGTCAATACAGTCGGCTCATTCAGCACACTCCGCACTCGCTAAAAAGCGAGCGAAACGGACGGTTGGGACCGATAAATAAAACGCAATTAAACAACAACAAAAAAAAATACAAATAGCCACAGTAGCTGAAATTAACTAAATAAACAAATAAAATCAAAACTCGGAGATCCCAAAAGTGCAGCGGATGCACGCTCAGCCTGGCGGCCATCATGTCCCATTAGTCCATTCACTTTACTTCTTGATCATTTAGGAGATTTTCAGGCGTTGTCATAGCTTGTCTTCTCAATCCCTCGGCGATCTGCTGGATTGCCACTGCTCCCTATTGTCTGCGTTGCTCCCTTGGGGTTACCTTGGTCCACGCTTTCTGTGCCAGCTTAGGTGCCAATGAGGTGCCTGATTGCCTCTGAGCTAATGAAGTGTCAATTCCAATTTTGGTTAAGTTCCCGGGCTGCCTCTTCAAAAGTCTTGGGGCCATCTACCAGTTGAACCACCAACTTAGCTGGGTATGGGGTTCGAAACTTGAGCTTTGCTTCTTTGAGCTTTTTAAGAATTGGTGCATATGCTCTGCGTTTCAGTGCAATTGCCATTGGATAGTCATTATCCACATAGATTCTATGATCCTGATATGTCAAATCCCCCTGTTGCCAAGATTTATGTAGTACCATTTCCTTTTCTTGATAGCGAACGAAGCGGATTAGGATAGCACGAGAGTGGTTAGTGAGCTGAGGGCCCAAGGTACGGTGGACCCAATACATTTCGAGGGAACAGCTATCTGGTAAATCAAGCTTAGATTTAAAGAATTGTTGAATAAATTGCATAGGGTTGTTGCCTTCTGAGCCTTCAGGGAAACTGTTGACGCTCAGGTTATTCCTTCTGCTCCGAGCTTCCGAATCGTCAGCTCTATCCTGTAGGCCCTGCAGCATGCAATGTACTGCAGGTGCACTATAGTGCGCTCTGCGCAGTCCACCCAAGAGTTGGTGTTTGTGACCTGTTCCTCTATCTCATCAAGCCGTTTCTCCATTTTCCCAAGATCCAAGCGTATGGCAGAAAATGTACAGCAGGTTTCCCTCCTGAAATCCCGCAGCTCCTTTAGTACTACATCCACTTGCCTAGCAATATGGGGTGCTGTGGAACAGTCCTCTTTTGAAAACTCGCCCTTGCTGGAGATTTGTGAACAGTCGCTGTCCGAGCACATGCCATCCGGGTCGGTGTTATCTGTTGCTGCTTTTTGGGAGTCGGCTTTTCTCCGAGGCATCCTTGTCAGATGGTAAGTGTACTTAGCCTCAGTATTAGATGATTTGTAGCGGTTTTTAGTGATTTGGGGAGTTTTTTTAAACATTGGCGGAGATGGAGCTAAGAAATCATGCAGCTACCTCAGGCATGATGCCACTGGAAGTCACTGCATATTTGTTGGAAGTCTGATATGGTTTTCCATTTATGGCTCAAGATGAAATCTAGTGCGGATCCTCATCTGCCCATCGCTTAATTTTTTTACCCCTAAAATACACATTGTAGGTAATTATGCTGAAGTTCCTGTCAAAACTTGGAAATAATTATACTGCCACAATTTCCATGTCAGTGAAACAGGCGGTTTTGCAACACTGGAAAGATCAAGAAGTAATTACATAACAAGAATGGCTTAAGGAATTTCTAGCTAGTCTACAAATGGAAAGAATGATTACTAGTGTTCATAATAGATTTGCCACTTATACTGAGTAATGGGCTAAACTGTAAATAGAGAATAATGGATAGGTAAGTGTGTGTTATGACTCATAAACCTTGAGAGGTTTGAGAGGTCCATCACACACCAAGGGGGGTGTTAAAAAAATTAAAATCCATCAACACACACTTAACCTATGCTTTATTTTTTATAATTATCGGTGTGGGGAATGAGTGCCAGCATACTTACACAGACACACAGTCCGGGGTGATTTTTACCTTTAAGATTGGCTTGCTAACCTTTAAAGCCCTACATGAACAGGGGCCCGGCTACCTGCAAGATCTCCTGACTTCCTACTGTCCCCTTCGTCCTCTATGATCCACCGATGCTGGATTGCTAGAGATTCCCAGGGTTTGTTTAAAATCTTCTGGTACCCGTGCTTTTTCTTTTGCAGCACAGCCTCCCTGTGGAATTCTCTACCTGGTTGGTAAGACAGTGCCTGCCAGCCTGACCATCGATAGTTTTAAAAACCTAAGCTGAAGACATATCTTTTTAATCTAGCCTTCCCGGATGAATTTTAATTCATAATTATATTTATTGTTTTACTGTTAAAATTTTTATGTTTGTTTATTGTATTTTAAATGTGCAGCACCTTGGTTGTGGAAAGGCGCTATATAAGTAAGCATTAAGCCACGACGAAGATGACATCTAATACTGGATTAATGCATGGTTGGGAGGGTTGTGGCCCGAGGCCGAACAACCGCCCAACCATGCATTAACTGCATTAGATGCCACCGCCGGAGTGGCTTAATACGCTTGTCATGACACAGGGAGTCCGAGCTATGCGGAAACATTTTTACTGCACTTTGAAATCTTGTTATAAACCAGTATTAACATGCTGATGCGGTGAACATAATCAGTACGTCTAAGTAAAGAACATAGTGCGGCTCACATCCCAGTCTGGAAAATCTGCGTGGGTATTTGCTTCATACCAGGTGCTGGAGGTCTCCGGTGCACTGCTCGCTCGCTGCGGTGTGCGTTCACACCCAAATTTACATGGAGACCAGGTCACATCCCCTTGCCTCTCGTATAGTTGTCCGTCAGTTACCTGCATACTGTATGTTTCTCACACTGTGCTATCTCTCCGTTCTGTATGCCCCGGTTCTTGTCCCCCTTCCCGATTCTGTTGGCGTGTAGCTGGTCTCCCTGTCGCTCTGCCAATCTTGCCCCTGTAACACTCGCTCCCCACCCCTGCCCAGTGCTGCAAAGCTACCAGTCTGGCTCACTTTGGTACTACCATTCTGAACACGGCATCTATCGTGGATTAATACCCGCTCCAAGTTGGACCCCGTGATGACGTTTCACCAATCGCCGGTACCCATTCCAGCCTTCTGATTATTGCCATGTAAAAAATAAAGTTGTACTTACTTTTTCCTCTCATGCTCGGCTGGAGCAAAGCTCCTACCAAAGCGCAGGAAGGACAGGATCAACCAGATTGATTTGGGGATGAAGAGAAGACAGAATCAACCAGATAGTTAAAAAAGTAAATTACTTACTGTGTGGAGAACAGGAGTGGCCAAGATTACTTCAGGGGGAACTGCAGAACTGAAAACTGCAGCCTCCATGTTCAGCCTGCGCACAAATAGTCAGGAAGGCGGGGCGCTACGAATACGGCTCGGCTCGCTACAGGGGGAAGTGAAAGTGGTTCCGAGAAACATAGAATTTGATGGCAGATAAGGACCGCTTGGCCCACCCAGTCTGCCCATTTCCCTACCTAATGGATAAGCTGCAGATCCTAGTTAACCAGCAGCCTACTTCTTTCTACCCCCACCCCCTAGAATTGCCTTATGGCTGTCCCATGCATGCTTGAATTCAACTACTGTTTGACTCCATAACCTCCTCCGGAAGGCTGTTCTATGCATCCATAACCCTCGCTGTGAAAAAAATACTTCCTTATATTACCTCTGAGCCTCCCCCAATCTTCAAATTGTGCCCCCTTGTTCTTGCACATCTCTTCTTTTGAAAGATGCTACCCTCTTGGACTTTGTTGATTCCCTTGAGGTACTTGAACGTTTCTATCATGTCCCCCCTCTCCTCGAGACTATACATACCTGTATTAAGCTCCTTTAGTCTCTCTTCATATGCCTTATGGTGCAGACCCTACACCATTTTAGTTGCCCTCCTCTGGACAGCTTCCATCCTGCCTATGTCTTTGCGGAGATTGGGTCTCCAGAATTGCACGCAGTACTCCAGGTGGGGTCTCACCAGCTGTCTGTACAGAGGGATAATAACTTCCTGTTTTCTACTGGCGATGCCTCTCCCTATGCATCCAAGTATTCCCCCAGCCCTCCTTACTGCCTTCTCACATTGCTGATATGACAACCCCAGGTCTCTTTCCATTTTTGTTGTTGTTAGTATCTCACCCCCCATTCCCTTCCCCTGGGTTTTTGTTTCCCAGGTGCATTACCTTGCACTTCTTAGCATTAAATCCAAGCTGCCATACATTTGACCATTCCTCTAACCTTGCCAAGAGAATGCCGTAACTCGATTTCGGGTTATTACAGCATTTTATCGATCTAGCAAAACGGGTTATTAAAAGCGGTCACCAATAATTGTACTTGCTACATATTTTGTTTTAATTAAATGTAACACTTTGTGTGATACTTGCTGATGTGGTCTTAAAACTTCTGGTTATTAGGCCTTTGTAATTTTGTTCTACTCCCCATAACGCGGAAGATTAGGAAAGGGTGGTGGGGGATGGTTACTTTTGTTCTGTTCTTCGTTGTTTTCTTTTATTATGTTGTCACGCAGTTGATTGTTGTCTTAAAAATACAAATAATTCAAAAAAAGAAAATTTTAATTTTACAATTTGCACATGCCTAGAGGATTCAGTCACTCACGAGGATGACTGACACAAGATTCTTGTTTTCATAAACCACTAAAAAAAAATCTGAACCCAAACTGAAACAGGAACATCGCTCGTGAGACGGCTAAGAGATAGAATCCCTCGTATTTTAGATTGTGTATATACATTCCAAGTCGGAGAACCCACGAAACTAGCCACCAACCGGCAAGAAATATCCTAACGTATCCGCAACGGCTGCCATACACATATCTCATCAAGTTGCGCCTGCTCACCTACACAGACTTCGGCGCGCATGCGTCATACGTAATAACGCGACAATCAAAGTAGGAAGAAGCAACTGGATCACAGAACTGTAAGCCTGAAATACAGCTATTGGATGGACGCCATCGGGGAGTAGGATGTGATGTATGTTTGCTAATAAACATAACTCAACCGCTGCTTTTTGCTGGATACATCAGTGGGAGGATACTAGGAAAGAGAGCAAAGCCGCTGGGCAGATTGCGAGAGTCAGCTGAGTCGGTGCTACAGCCACAGACTCCAGACCAGTATTGCTAGACGCTCGCAGTGTGAGATACGCGAGGAGGGGTGGATGCAGAGGTGCAACCGTGGTTGAGGGAGGCATGAGGATGAATGTGGTAGGGTTCTACAGGCTTGCAGTTGTTGTGCACCTCTTCTTCCAGCTAGAATCCTCCTGGTATTCTTTGCCATCATTTTGTGCGGAGGTGGGACCGTGGCACAGTGAGTTACTGTAGTAGATTGAAGGCAGGTCCGGACAAAGTAATTGTAGGTTGTTGCTTGGGAGAGCTTGTAGGATGAAGGTGGTGTGTAGGTGGGGTGGAGAAGAGGTGGTGGTGTGTAGGTGCTGTGGAGAAGAGGTGGTGGTGTGTACGGGTGGGTGGAGAAGAGGTTGTGGTGGTGGTGTGCGTGGAGTTGGAGAAGAGGTTGCTGTGGTGTGTAGGGATGGAGAAGAGGTTGTGTGTAGGGGTGGAGAAGTGGTGGTGGTGCGGGGGAGAAGAGGTTGAGGTGGTGTATGGGGGAGAAGAGTTGTGGTGGTGTATGCGGGGGAAGAGGTTGTGGTGGTGTATGCGGGGGAGAAGAGGTTGTGGTGGTGTGTGCAGGGGGAGAAGAGGTTGTGGTGGTGTGTGCGGGGGAGAAGAGGTTGTGGTGGTGTGTGCGGGGGGAAGAGGTTGTGGTGGTGTGTGTGGGGGGAGAAGAGGTTGTGGTGGTGTGTGCGGGGGGAGAGGTTGTGGTGGTGTGTACGGGGGAGAAAGAGGTTGTGGTGGTGTGTACGGGGGGTGTGTGTATGTGAAAGTTGTGGGTGTGTGTGCAGGTGGGGGGTGCAGATTGTGGTGGTGTGTGCGGGGTGGAGTGCAGGTTGTGGTGGTGTGTACGGGGGTGCAGGTTGTATACTGGGGGTTGTGGTGGTGGTGTTTACAGTGCGGGGAGGTTCAGGTGGTGTGTACTGGGGAGGGAGAAAAGGTTGTCGGTGTGTACCGGGAGGCAGAGATTGTGGCGGTGTGTACGGAGGAGGGCGAAGAGATTGTGGCGGTGTGTACTGGGGAGGCGGAAGGGTTGTGGTGGGGTGGTGCGGGGAGGGGAAGAGGTTGGGGGGTGTGCAGGGAGGGGAAGGAAGTTATGTCCGGGAGGGGGAGGCTTGTGGCGATGTGTACTGGGTGGATGGGAGAAAGGTTGTGGTGGTGTGTACCGGGGTGCACCCCTTTGTGCATACAGTTCCTCATGTTTCCAGGTCAGAGAAGGCAAAAAGTAGGAGGGGTGGCTGATACCTTTTGGGCACATTTAGGTAATTTGTCAGGTCAGAGATGGCAGAAAGAAAGAAGTAGTGGCAGGCACGAGAAAAATGACAGTGCAAACATCAAAAGTGCTGAACTGTATTTAGAATTTCAAAGCCTGCTCCAAAATCAGGGAAAAGTAGACAGTGGTTCATCAAGGAGGAAGGTATTTCTTCTGTGCTCCTGGAGCAGGCCTTGCACTTCTAAATAAATTAAACATATTTGATGTATGCACTGTCATCTTTTTTTTTTTTTTTTGGCTCCTTGTTATAACTTGTCAGCAACACCTTTTGTGTAAATATATATTTTTATTAAATTTGTACATATAAAAGTTAAAAACATAGACAGTGATGGCAGAAGGAGGACTGTATGGCTCATGTAGTTTGCCCTTTTTCCTACTCCTGCCCCTTAACTGCTGTGCGGTGCCGTTGAACCTATCCCAGGTATTTTTGAAAGTCTCCACTGTTTTCTTTGCCTCCACCACTCCCCGTGGAAGGCCATTCCATGCATCTACCACCCTCTCTGTAAAGAAGAACCTGCGTGTGTTGCCCCTGAATTTGCCCCCCTCCAGCCTTGTATCATGCCCCCTGGTTCTGGTGTGATTCTTGATCCGAAACAGGTCCTGAACGTGTACCTTGTTTATTCAATTTAGGAACTTGAAGGTCTCTATCATGTCTCCCCTCTCCCTTTGCTGCTCCAGGGAATAGATGTTTAGGTCCTGCACCCATTCGTCCTATGTTTTGCTGTGCATTTCCTGTATCATTTTTGTTGCTCTGTTTTGCACTGTTTCCAGTCTGTCCATATCCTTTTTAAGGTGCGACCTCCAGAACTGGACTCTACTCCAGGTGTGGCCTCACCAGTGATCTATAGAGTGTCAAGATGAACCCTCTTTTTCTGCTGGTAGTAATCCCCCTTCCTCTGCATCCCAACATGCCATTTGCCCTTAGTGCTGCTTTTTCACATTGCTTGGACATTTTCTGGTCATCCATTGTAATTATTCTAAATCTCTTTACTGCTTAGTGGATTCCAGTTTTACTTCTTCTAGGGGGTATTCTTCTCCTGAGTTTCCTCTTACAAGGTGCATGACCTCACATATTTTTGCATTGAAGTTCACTAAAAATACTGCCAACAGCTTAGTCTGGTTGAAGGTCGATTGGCATTCATCTGTATCCCCCTCCCCTGGGTCATGCCTGAAAATAGGCATGATTTGTCTAGTGCACTTACCAGGTCAATAAGTTTAGTTGCTATGTTTTGTGACCATAGTTCCAGAGTCCTTAGGTCAGCCTCAATCTTTTCCGCTCCTCCCAGAGTGTCTATCCTGTTGCCCATTTTTTGTATCGTCTGCAAACAAATTCACCTTACTTTCCAGGCCTTCGGATATGTCACTAATATAGAGGATAATGTATGTTCCTCTATCGGTAACCGGTCAGTTAACTGTCGAGAGGTTGCCAGGGTGACTGTGTAAACATTGAGAGCGAAGCTCGAGAGGTTTACCTTGCCATGGCAACCTCGAGACGGTTAACAGTGACCGGTTGCCGATAGAGGGACCGTACATTATTTTTTATAGTGTATAGTCCCACGTAAAAAGTAAAATGGCTGCTTACTTTTTGAAAAGTAGTCACCGTCACGGCCATTCAGTCCTTCCCTAACTGCTATGTTCATCCGTTGGTTCCCCGTGTTTAAAAAAAGCGCACATGCGCAGACCGATCGCTGTTAACCTATCGATGTGACGTAGCATCGATAGGTTAACAACATTTCTATGTCACATCGATAGGTTAACGACCTTACGAAATGATGATTTCTTAAGGTTAACAGCATTCTACCATACATTATAAAAATATTAAAGAGTATCGGACCTAGCACCAACCCCGTGGCACTCATCTATCTACCCCCCTTTTCTCCTGATAGGGAGCTGTTTACTAGTACCCTCTGGGTCCTTCCACTAAGCCAGCTCCGTATCCAGTTCACCACTTATTGCCCTACCCCGATGCTGTCTAACTTACTTAGTAGCCTTCTATGTGTGACCGAGTCGAAGGCTTTGCTGAAGTCCAGGTATACTACGTCTACGGCACTGCCCTGATCCACTATTTTGGTTACCCAGTTGAAAAAAGTCTGTTAGATTAGTCTGGCATGATCTACTCCTGGTTAAAGCCATGCTGTTTTCTTTAAGAAAGGATATAATTGTCTCCTTTAGAAAGATTTCCATTATTTTGCCCACAGTTGAGGTGTGGTTTACCAGTTTGTATTTGCTTGCAGTCTCTTTGCTCCCATTTTTATGTAGAGGGATAACTGTGGCCTTTTTCCAGTTCTGTGGGATCTTGCCTAGCTCAAGTGCTAAGTTAAGGTCAGCCAGGGGAGCCGCTAGTTCCTCTCTTAGCAGCCTCTGGTGTATTTTGTCCCATCCCATGGCCTTATTTACATTCTATACATGGGTATTTAAAACTGCGCTAGATAACTTTTGGCAGAGAACAGCAAGAAGAAGGTGATGCTGTTTGAACTTTACTGGGACTTAAGAACTAGAACTCTACTACTGGGACCACCTTCGATTTAGAGTAAACACAAACAAAAAAACAAAAGAGTTAGTGTGTTTGAGTTGGGTGAAGGGAACTGTTTTCTGCAGTTAGCAAGGCGAAGAAAGGAACTGTAAATTGAGGGCGTGGCTTAGGCAGAAGGAAGCCAGGTGATTTATTTATTTATTTTATTTAGTTTTTGTTGACTGGGTAAGTGCACTAGCCAGAGAGCCTATTTTCCGGCATGACCCGGGAGAATACAGAGACAAAACTTTCATGGGAACACTAATACTAGCATACTAACATACTAAAAGTCAGCAGAATAGGCCAAATGGTCTGTCTTGTCTGCTCGAAAGCCAGCAACCTAGTGGTTGCTCGCCTTACCACCCTCCTAGACCCCAAGAGGATCCTCTTTATTTTGTTTCCCCTTGTACCTGTCCCACCCCTTCTTGAAACCCTCCACTGTGCCTTCCTCCACCAGTCTCCCTGGAAGCACATTCCACGGCACCACCACCCTCTCAGTGAAAAAATGCTTCCTACGTTCACCCCTGAAATTTCCCCCCTCTAACTTCCACTCATGACCCCTGGTCACTCCCCCCTTCTTCAGCCTAAACAACTCCCTTATTCCACTCCAACTAAAGAATAATGAATACAAAACACAAGTTACAGGTAGATATTAAAGCATAACAGTGGTAATTATGACAAGGAATTTTAGGTAGCAAAACAAAAGTACACAGGGATACAATATTTAGGTAACATAAGGCAATACAATCAGGCAAAATTAAGGCATCCAGACACCGTATTAAAGTGGGATAAAGTGCTATGAGAGCGATACCAGTTTGGCAGAAATAGGTGAAGGGGGAGCGAGAGAGAGGTGAGAGGAGTAGAGAGGCAGCAGTGCCAAAGGTATAGGCAATGAGAGATAGTTTGAGTGAAGGGAGTAGCTGTTTATATTTATGCTGGAAAGGGGAAAACGGAGGATGAGAAAGTAAGAGATAAGGGAGTGAAACTGGGAGAAAGTTAATCAAATGTGGGGTAGACTCCAGTACCGACAGTAACAGCTGTGAAGGGGGTGGAGTGGGAGAGAGTAAGAGCTAGGGTGGTTTAAAGCAGGAGCATATATGGGAGGAGATGAGATGGTGCCTGGGTTCTCTCTTAAAAGAGATGTGGGAAGCAGATTGACGAAGTGTTGGAGGAAGTGAATTCCAGAAAAGGGGGTCCATGATGGGCAAAGGCATGACTACCTTTTAAGGTATGGTGTCTCAGGATAATGACAGGAGCATTTTCTGCAGAGCATAACGCATATTTGGATTTCTGGTAGGGAAGGAGATAGGCCAGAGGTTGGGTGTTTGGGATCTGATAATGTTATTAGTGATTGATCCAAGAGCATAGGACCTTAGTTCTTTAGGCGGAAGCCATCCAAGATCTGAGTAGAGAAGGCAGTGATGTTTAAGCCACAGGGAGCTGGCGGCAAAACGACAGATGTTGTAAGTAACATCCCACTTTCGAAGACTTGAATTGCTGGCTGTCGCATAGGTAGCAACCCCGTAGGTGAGAGAAGGAAGTAATATACCACTGGCAATCGCAAGTCTAGCGGCAAGAGTGAGAGCATAGCTTGTCCGATAGGCAATCCCAAGTTTAGAGTTAACTTGCTTGCAGGTATATTGAATATGGAGGTCAAAACTCAGGAATGGGTCAAGAGTGAACCCCAGATATTTGAAAGAGGTTACCACCCCAACAGATGTGCCATCAAAGGAGGAGACATTAAGTTGAGTTTGGGAGTGTTTGAGTTTGATACTAGAGCCAAATAGCATAGCTTGTGTCTTTGATTTATTTAGAACAAGTTTGTGATTTGTTATCCATAGTTGGATAAGCTGATAATCGCGGGGGAGTTTAGAGTTTGTCCTCCATACTATTTGAGCTGTAATACGAAACAGTGTCAACTGCATAAAGTAAAGAGGAAGTACTAAGAAGATTAGTTGTAATGCTATTGCTAAAAATGGAAAAAAGTAGAGGACCCAAGATAGACACTTGAGGTACACCAATGTTGATGGAGCCCTTGTCTGAGTTAGTGGAGTTAAATTTCATGTATTGGGACCTATCCGTCAGATAGCTGTCAAACCATTTTACAACATTTGGTGAGAGACCTAGTGAGATAAGGGTAGCAGCTAGAATGGAGTGGTCAACTAAATCGAATGCTTTGGTCATGTCAATAAAGACGGCCCCAGTTAACCTACCGGAGTCCATAGCCACTAGGATGTCAGACAATAGTTTGAGCAGGGCAGTTGTGGTACTATGGCCCTTGCGGAAACCATGTTGAGCATCAGTTAGGAGGTCATGTTTCAAGAGAATGGTGGTAGTTTGGGTGGCAACAAGTTTCTCAAGAGAACAGATAGGATGGCAATGGGTCTGTAGTTAGATGGATCAAATGGATCTCCTTTTTTAAACACAAGGTAATTTGAGCAGATTTCCAGATATCCATTACTGTGCAGTGACACAGGGAGAGGGTAAAAATCTTAGCAAGGGGAGCTGCTATGTAAGGGGCAGCCAACTTTAGGAGCTTGGTTTCCAAGTTATCGGACCCACCCACTACATGCTGTGAGATGTTGCTAAGGAGTCTGAGAACATCACTATTTTTAGATAGCCTTGAAATGGAGAGTAGGTCCTGTGGTATTCGCTGGAGAGAGAGAGGGTATGATGCGATTGTGAAGGTGGAAGTGTAATGGTTAAGGTCAGTAAATTGCCTATTAAAGAAATTTGCAGTTGTGAGGGGGATTGTTGCAGTGGATACCATTGAGAGACTTGTTATTCAGAGTGGTGGATTGGCTGGATCCCTGGAAGAATTTAATATGGGACCAACATTTTTTTAGGATCCCCCTACGTATCAGTTAGGAGGTCTCTGCAGTATGTTTTTTTGCTAATCTGATCTCCTCCTTACAGGTATTTCTCAAGGATCTGTAAGAATTAAAGTCAGCAGGAGTACCAGATTTCTTGTAATGGAGCCATGCTTTGTGTCTCTGCTGTAATTTAGATAGTAGGTCTGATTTTAACCAGCGGGTCTGCCTATTCCTAACCCGCCTGGTAACAAGTTTACAGTGGAATTCTTGTAATGCTAGGAATTTGGACAAGAAAATATTTAGAGCAGTTTGAACATCTGATGAGCTATAGAGAGAGAGAGAGAGAACCAGTCAATGCAAGCGACGTTAGACAAGAAGGCCTCCTGGTCAAAGTTAGCATAATCACAAAAAGTAATGAAGCATGGCTTCATTGGAGCCTGCCGATCTTTACTCCAGACACAGAAAGTAGGGGAGTGGTCTGAGATGGCATCTGCTAGGACTCCAGCATCGACAGTGTTTTCAGGGTAGTTTGTCATAATCCAATCCAGCAAGGTGCTGGTATTGGAATGAGGCACAGTCCGGGTAGGTACAGAGCTGAGCTGATGAAGGTTGAAACTCTGTAGTTTAGTCAGGGCCATCATTTGTGTATTTCCCAGCCAGTTCATATTAATGTCTCCTAATGTAGGAACTTCATTATTACCAGAATGAATAGCAAATTGTTCAAGTAGTTTGTTTAGTTCTTTCAGGCCATGGGTAGGGGGATTATATGCACAGATAATATTCAGTTTCTTGGAGATAAGGGTGAGGAAGACATGCAGTGTCTCACAGTGGTTTAGGGAGGAGGAGGAGGAGCTAATCACTGAGAGCTGTAGGTGTGATTTGAAGTAAATGGCTGTACCTCCCCCCTTTTCGGGGCAGGTCTGTCATTCCTCAAGAGATTGTAAGATGGCAGGGAGTACCAAGAGTCCAGGATGGATGGCTTCAGCCAAGTTTCTGTAATGCACAATATATCTGCTTTGTAGAGTGCGGTCCAGGATTCACTTTCCAAGAAGTTGCGCTCCAGGCTCCTGATATTATGGTGGGTGAGAAGTAGGCCTTTAGCTTTAGAAATAGGAGCTGGATTAGGAGCCAAGGGCCCTGGGTTAGGCTGAACGTCCCCAGATAGCAGTATGGCCAATAAGAGGAGGTACCAGAGCTTACGATGCAGGAAAGGAGCTAAGGTGTGAATTCGCAGGGAGCAACCTTTGAGGGCATGAGCAACCAGATAGATCAGTTTTGCTTAGGAGTAAAGGAGTGGGATTGCACCAGGTTGCAGGAGCCACTGGTAGATTGGAGAATGTAAAATCATGTTCTAGGGTAGGTGAAAGAGCGAAATCAGCATAGGGGATTCCCAGAGTGGATAGGTGTAGAAGAGGCAGGCTAGCTGGGAGAAACAATAGCAGCAGCAGTTTATATATTTTAATAAGCCCTGGGGGCAGGGTGCGGAATTTCTATACCTTAGGTGCCCCAGGGCAGGTATTGTTGGCTCAGGACATCTACTGTATACTAGTGCCTGCCCAGTGGGGCACCTATGGTATTTGTGCACAGAGTTCCTTCCCCCCCCCCATTCTTTTTTTTTTTTCTCCCCCATTGGGCGCCATCATAGGAGCTTGAGCGTCCGTTTCCTCGGGGCCGGGAGCCATTGTAGGAGCACAGCGCTGACACCTGGTCACAGAGGCGCACCTCAAGAGACTAGATGACACACCGGCAAAGGAGACTGAGAGGAACAGTAAAAGATGCAGATCTCCCTGATTGCAGCACAGCTATCAGCTTGCCGAATATGCAAGAGGTTGGTCCATCGTTGCAGAGGTGGGTAGCAGGTTGCAGCCAGGAGCCAGACTCCAATCGGTGAGTGTAATCTGATCGGTCGCCCCGCCCCCTTCGCACTGTGTTGTGTGGTCCCTGCTGCAAAGCGCGCCACTCTAACCTCCTCTGTAGGTGATATAGGTTGTGCAGCGAGTGCTGTGTTTTCAGATTGTGACACACTTGTTGAAATGTGTTACACATGGATTGCTGATTGAACCGTTCATTATCCAAAGGGGGGAAAATATATATTTTTAGAGGTATAGTTAAAACTTAATCCTCTTCATGTGTTGCTTCAGAATATAAGGGTGCATTGTGCTTGTGCATAAGTGATAGGGAGACAGTGAGATTGCAAAGGATACTGACGGAGGAATTTATCAGCAAGCAACTAATAAAAAAATAAATAAATAAAGTTAAAGCAATTTTGACAGGATTTAACTGTGGGGTAAAAAAAAAACAAAAAAAAATACAAAACCAGTACTATATTTAATGCTCAGGCAGCCATCAAGCTCTGAACAAATAATGTAAAGGGGAGTGAATAAGAGTTTTTACAAGATAAAAAGTGCTGCTGCTTAAGAATCTTGAAAGTATATAAAGATTCATCTTGTTGGCACAGACAGCTTTTATTGAGAGAACAAAGACTGCAAGAGAGGGGGAGAGGACATTGTAAGAGTCTGCAGGCTGAAGCAGTTTGCCCCCCCCCCATTAGTCATAGTTGCTAGGAACTGAGCTTGCCAAAATCAAAACTTAACAAAAAAGGGGAAAATCTGTCTTCTACTCTCCTCTCATTCGGTCTAATTACCTGAATAAAAATGTGTTTTACTTAAGTGGAGCTAACATTGCAAACATCTGAATTAAAAATAACTACTTGGAGCTGAGGAAGCCAGTTGAAGTCTAAATAATAAACGTTTGGGAAGTGACTGAGAGCTAGTACTATGTTCTTTCTAAACTACCTAAAATCCAAGTAAAAACTGCTACAGAGTTAGCTTAAAACTAATTAAGAAGCTTTTTTTAAGCAGCTCTACTTGTAACCTATCTAAAATCTGAATCTACTGGCTGGTACCCTACAGCGTCTTGAAAAGCTACTCTGTATTAGACTACCTTGAATCTAAATCTAAAAAAGCTATATAAAGTCAAGAGAGCTACTGTTCCTGTGGTCTGTAATACTGACATCTAAGTAATCTACTAGAGATATTGGATACATGTACAGTATTTTGGACTGGAATACTGTACCTAAAATATAAATGTGTGTGTGTATGTATGTGTGTATATATATATATATATATATAAATATATATGTGTATATGTGAAGCAAAATTATGTGGAAAAAAAAGGGTGGCATATAAAAAGTTTTTTGTGGGCATGTACTTTTACTGCTTACATGCCCCAGTGGGCATGTTTTTTTTTGGTTTTTTACGACTTTCATGCCCTGCCTGGGGGTATTGATACAGTCAGGAAATAAGACTGGAAAGGGTAGGCAACAGTGAGGGAAGAAAGGTAAAAGACAGAGAACAGTAAGAATTAAAATAAAGTGGTAATATAGGTAATTGGGGTACCTGAGAGGAGGCGGCGCGAATAATCTGGCAGTAGTATGGTGGGGGGACCAGATTGTCAAACTCAGATAGGTAGGACAGAGCTATGAGATAATCAGGACAGAGCTGTTGGATACTCAAGCAGGGAGCGGAGAAGCACAATTGTATTTAAATCTGCCCTAGATAACTTTTGGCAGAGAACAGCAAAAGAAGAAGGTGCTGTTAGAAGCTTACTACTCTGCTGGGACTATATGGCCCTCTCTCCCACCCTTAGGGAGTTCTACTTTTATAGGCACAGGATTTGACTGACAACAGGAACTTCCTGTTTGGGAGCAGGAAGGGAGTGATCACAGAGGCACAAAAGACTCACCATCTTAGAAGGAAAAGAGTAGCTCTCCACCCTCCCCCCCAGCTGCGGGAGGTCTGACTCTGAGTAAGGAGACTTCCTGTCCCAAAACAGGAAGAACAGGAGCTTTAAGGGTACAGAGGCAGTAGGAAAGTAGGGGGAAACAAATTAAATAGAGAGAGGAAAGAGTAAGCATACAAAACAACAGTTGAGGGGCCACAAATAAGACATGATGGAAGTGGTGCAGTGGCTGTGGAGCAGCAGTCTTCCGGGACATGTTGTGGAAGATGCGGTGTTGTCCCATCTGCAGGCACCTCTCTGGGCTGAAGGAGGAGGTTGTTCTTCTCCAGGCTGAGTTGGCCAGGATTCGGGGGACCACTAGGGCCGCCGCCTCAGAGGTTGCCAAGAAAGAGGAGCGGTTGGACCACAGTGAGCTCAGGGAGGATGAGGGTGGTGGAACAGAGGTGTATCCCTCCAGTCATACCGCTCCACAATTCATACGCTGTTCTGGTAGAATGTGGTTTCTCTATGGAGGAACCCGCAGTGGAGACCAAGGAGGATGCTGGGAACCTCCACAAAGGAGACCCACAGGAGGGTGGCATGGGACCCCACAGGGAAGGAAACAACTCCTGGTGGGGGACTCTAATGTTAGGAGGATGGAACTGGGGAGGGAGTTAAGGTGCCTGCCTGCCTGGTGCCATAGCTTGAGAGACAGGGAGCAAATCCTCAAGATCGTGGGAGCAGCTGCACAGGGGAGCAAGCTGTCTGTCTGTCCACCTAGGGATAAATTACGTGGCTGGGAAAGGGATCAGAGCAGTGCAGTGCAGGAGGAGTTTGTGGAGTTGGGGAGGGGTCTTAGACAAATAGCATGCACGGTAACCTTCTCGGAGGTGCTGCCTGTCTGTGGCATAGGTGAGGCTAGGGTGCTCTGCACCACGGATTCAATCAGTGGTTGAAAAAATGGTGCAGAGCTCCGGGTTTTGGTTTCATTGGGGACTGGGGGTCCACCTGGAAGGATGCAGGCCTATACTAGTGCGATAGTCTGCATCTGTCTGGGAGAGGAACCAGGATCCTAGATGATACGTCTAAATGCTTCATTGGCAAGCATTTAAACTAGCCAAAGGGGAAGGCATTGAAATGGAGCAGGGAAATCCTGCCCCCACCCCCAAAATCAGGCTAATTAGTGCGGTAAACACCAAGATAGTGAAGTCGATAGGGAGAAGGGCAGGAGTAAATGGAGGTAAAAGCAGTAAGGACAGGGATAGGGCAAAAGAGGTAAGGCCATCAAGAAATGGAAGGTAATGAGTACTAATGCCCGTAGTCTAGGTAACAAGCTCTCTGAACTGGTGGCCTTGATGGAAGAGGGACGCCTGGATATTGTGGCAGTCACAGACGCATAGTACACAGAGAACCATGACTGGGATGTCAGCATACCAGGGTACACAATCTACAGGAGGGACAGGGAGGGTAGAAGAGGTGGAGGAGGAGGAGTAGGAGTAGCTGTCTACATAAGGGAAGGGATGGGATTAAAGCAACGGAACTAAAGGGTAAACAGGGAGGAGAGGAGACACTGGAGACTGGAACTGACACCACAGTCTGCACAGGGGTTGTATTCAGACCCCTGTCTCGGGGAGGAAATGGAAAAGGAAATAATAGAAGGCATCCTTAGGATGGTGGAAAAAGGGGAGATATTGTTGATGGGGGTCCTGAATATGCCAGATGTTAACTGGAGCACCTTTGCTGCAGCCACATCCAAGAACAGGGTCATTCTCAGTGCCCTACAGGGGGCATGCGTCAGACACTTAAAGTGTTGAACCTCTCGGAGGAGCAATCTTAGATCTAGTGCTCCTCAAACGGGACGGAAAGAGGATCTCCGATCTAGAAGTGGAAGCCATCTGGGAACAAGTGATCACCAAACTATGTGGTTCACGGTAAGCACAACACATGAGAGTCAAACCATACAAGTGAGGGTACTGTACTTTGGAGGCTGATTTGGGAAAGAGCATCAGAAAAGCACTAGCAAACAGGCAAGAAGAAGGGGTATAGGAACAATGGGGAAACATCCAATCTGCCATCACAGAGGCAATAAGCCTTTATGTAAAGCAAATAAACGAATCAAAATGAAAGAAATAAGCACTGTGGTTCTCAAAAGAGGTGGCGGGGAAGATTAGGGAGAAAAAGGTAGCATTCAGAAAGTAGAAAGGATACACAGAAGGAGCAGGACGGAGAACTGTACCAGTTAAAGCAGAAAGAAGTGGGAAAGGTGGTCAGAATAGCAAAGGCTCGAACTGAGGAAAAGATGGCCAACTCGGTTAAGAAGGCGGATAAAACCTTTTATAGGTACATTTGGGAATGAAGAAAGACCAAGGGAGGGATAGTGAGGCTTAAAAAGGAGAGGGTGGTGGGCAGGGGGGACAGTGGGATACTGAATGAATACTTCTGCTCAGTATTCACAAAAGAAGAGATGGGGGACTAATCCAGTCAATAGAAGCACTCTGGATTGGGGTACCAATCCTTTCACAGAAGAAAGGGTTCTGAAAGAACTAAAACTGAAAGTCACCAAAGCAATGGGGCCTGACGGGATTCCCCCCCTGAATTGTGAAAGAACCAAGGGAAGAACTAGTGACACCACTGACTACCCTTTTTAACAGATCATGGGAGGATGGTGTGGTACCTAAGGACTAGAGGAGGGCGGATGTGGTTCCCCTTCACAAAAGTGGGAGCAAAGCAAAGGCAGGAAACTACAGACCTGTTAGCTTGACCTCAGTGGTAGGTAAAATAATGGAATCACTTCTGAAAGAAAGAATTAGCATTGTTGAGTACCTGGAGGCCAGCAGGGCACAGGACCCAAGGCAGTGTGGATTCACAGCGGGAAAATCATGTCAGATGAATCTAATAGATTTCTTTGACTGGGTGACCAAAGTGGTAGACCAGGGAGGGGCTGTGGATGTGGCCTGCCTAGACTTTATCAAGGCATTTACCACAGTCTCATACAAAAGATCAATAAATTAGCCAGCCTGGGAGTGGGTCCCAGGGTGGTAGCCTGGGTTAAAAACTGGTTAGACAACAGGACACAGAGGGTAATAATAAACGGAGTCCACTCCGAAGAAAGGAGGTTACTAGTGGGGTACCACAGGGTTCAGTACTGGGTCCTGTCCTTTTTAATGTCTTTATAAGTGACATTACAGAGGGACTGGAAGGAAAAGCACGCCTCTTTGCAGATGACACAAAGATCTGCAACAGGGTTGATACACAAGGAGTGGAAAGGATGAGAAGGGACTTGGCCAAGGTTGGAGGAATAGTCAAAAGTATGACAGCTTAGATTCAATGGAAAGAAGTGCAGAGTAATGCACCTAAGAAATAAAAACCAGGGAAGGTTACGGGGAGGCTATAACAACAACAGAAATGGAAAGGGACCTGGGGTTAGTCATATCAGATGACCTAAAGGCAGGGCCACTGGAAAATTGCGGAAAATTTTACCCCAAAATGCTGGGACTTTTTTGTAGAAATTGTGGGAAAATTGTGGGGGTTCACTATACATCCCCACTGCCCCCTAATAAATATTTTATTGTTTGCTGCAGCTTGCATTGATCACGTGAATTGTTAGATAAATGTATTGCCACTTGTAAATGCTTTTGATATGAAGAAATGTGTGATTTTGAAATGCACTGCAAATTAATCATTATGTAGCATATCTTCTAAAAATTGAGACATCTAAGTCATGCAGTGCTAACTAGATTGTATTCAATAATTTACAGTTAGTCTGTACTGAATACATCCTGAAACAACATATTTTGCCAGTGTCTAGATGTTAAATAATGAAATCTGTTTAAACTACTTGTTTTGGTGCAAGAAAAGAAGAAACCGATAACCAAGGTGCCTAATAAAGGTCTAGTAAGAAAACATTTTATTTTGTTAAAATAATTACTGTTCTTAATCAGCACTGTAAGTACACTTTAAAATCACATGATAAAAGTATCAAATCATACCAGTAGTTTTTCATTATATTATACAATAGTTTTCAATACATTGTACTTTTGTTCTACTCGGTTTGCAGTGATTTTACTAAGGTTGCAATTATTTTGTCTATTTGAAGGTAACTGTTTAACTATCCTTAACCTGTTCAGCATGTTTTCAGAAATGTTTGCTTTTTGTAGGCTTTGTATGTGAGTACACAGTTATGGCAGATTGACATGTAAGGAATCACTGTCACCAACCCCCTCAGAAGCACATTCAAGTTTATAATCAGCAGGGCCACCTAAACTCCTGACAAATTTGAATCAAAATCCTTTCAGATTGAAAGTATTTATACAAGGAAAATCTACCCTACCATTCAAAAACGAGCATTGTGTTCAGTGCTTCATTTAGGTGAATGGGGCACTTTGCACCTCTTCTCACAACTATTGTTTGTCTCTGTGTCAGCAAAAAGTTCTCTGCTAGTCTGCTTTAACACAGATTTTAAGTGTTCAAGTCTACATATGCATGACCAGAGGATTTTGAAACTAAAGCAGGGAAGTGAATTACATGAAAGCAGAGTCTCATTTGACCCCTTCTCACCTCACACTGTACTGTTTTGGCCAGATGCAGTCTGTGTACTAAATTGCTAGCATATCTGAGTAGATTTCCTTGAGAATTTAGATATTTTTATACAATTTCAGTCAAACATTTCATAAATGTAAGAAATTGCTAGAAATTGCGGATTTTGTGTGGAGAAGGGTGACAACTGCGGAAATTGCAGAAAATTGTGCCCGCAGTTTTTCAGAGGCCCTGCAAAGGTAAGCAAGCAATGTGAGAATGCAGTAAGGATGGCTGGGGGAATACTGGGATGTATAGGGAGAAGGCATCACCAGTAGAAAATGGGAAGTTATTCCTTCTCTACAGACAGTTGGCGAGACCCCCATCTGGAGTACAGCGTGCAGTTCTGGAGACCTCATCTCTGTAAGGACATAGGATGGAGGCAGTCCAGAGGAGGGCAACTAAAATGGTGCAGAGTCTGCAACAGAAGTCTTACAAAGAGAGAGACTAAATGAGCTTAATATGTATACCCTAGAGGAAAGGAGGGAGAGGAAGGGACATGATAAAAACTTTCAAGTACATCAAGGGAATCAGCAAACTCCAAAAAGGTGGCATCTTTCAGAAAAAGATGTGCAAGAACAAGGGGACACAATTTGAAGATAGAGGGGGGATGGCTCAGGGGCAACATGAGGAAGTATTTTTTCACAGAGAGGGTGGTGGACACATGGAATGGCCTTCCTGATGAGGTTGTGGGGTCAAAAACAGTGGGGGAATTCAAGAATGCATGGGACAGACATAAAGCAATTCTGGTTGGGGGTAGGAAGAAGTAGGCTGTTAACTAGGATCAGCAGCTTATCCAGTAGGTAGGGAAATGGGCAGACTAGGTGGGCCAAGCGGTCCTTATCCGCTGTCAAACTCTATGTTTCTGTGAGTTTCTCCAGTTCCTTTAGGTCTCTTTCCTTTGTAAAAGGTCCTGAATATACTCTGCCACCGTCTGTGCTGCCCCTTGTAATGGATGGCCTGCAACCTTCCTCTTCCTTGGTAAAAATGGAGCTGAAATACCTGTTGAGGATTTCTGCTTTGTCCTTATCATCCTCTATGTCCCCATCATCCTTAACTAGTCTGACAATACCTCCCCTTGTATTCCTCTTCTCGCTGATATATCTGTAGAAGGTTTTGTCACCCTCCATGACTATCTTCTCCGTTGTTGCTTTTGCTGTTCTGATTTCTTTGCTTCCTTTAGTTTCTCCTTGTAGTCATCCCTGTCCTTGTCTGATCCAGTTTTCTTATTTTCTAAATGCCGTCCTTTTTTCCCTGGCCTTGGTGGCTACTTCTTAGAAAACCAGAGTGGGTTTCTTTTCTTCTTCTTTGCTTTGCTTATCCTCTTTATGCAGTGATTTACAGTTTGTAGTGGAGCTGTTTTGAGATGTGCAGTGTTCTTCAACATCACTCCCTCGTTCAGTATTTGCAAGGGTTTTCTTGAGATCTTAGTTCATTTTAGAGAAGTCTGCTTGTCTAAAGTCCACGACTTTAGTCTTTGAGTGCTTGGTTTCCATTTTTGTCTTAACTTGAAACCATACCATCTAGTGGTTGCTGGACCCCAGGTGACTTGCAGCTTCTACTCTAAGATATTGTCCCTGTTTGTGAGTACCAGGTTAAGGACTGCTTCTCCTCTTATTAGATCCCTCACAAGCTGTTTTAGACCAGATATGTGCAACGCCTCCAGAAAGTCTTTGTTTCTGGTTGATCTTGCTGTGTGGGTACCTCAATTTGCATCGGGTATATTGAAGTTGCCCACCACTGTCACTTCTCCTTTATCACACATTTTGTATATTGTTTGTGAGATTTCTTTGTCCCCCTCCAACCTGTTGCTGGGGGTCTATAAATACTCCTACTTGAGTTACTGCTCCATTGCCAGCCTCCAGAGTTACCCAAAGTGACTCAGTTTCCATCTTCTCATTTTGAAGCATAGTGGCTTTTGTACCCTCCTTTACATACGTAGAGAGAGAGAGAGACATACACACACACATTTTTTTCTACCAGTTCTGTCCTTTTGGAAAAGACTGTATCCTGGAATAATCGTTTCACAGTCATGGTAATCGTTGAACCATGTCTTGGTGATGGCAACCAGTCCAGATCTGCTTCCGCGACGATAGCAGTGAGGTCAGCTAATTTATTAGACTCCTTGTGTTTTTCAACATAGCTTTGCAAAATTGGCTTTCCCCCTTTTTGGTGCCATGTTCTATGTTCGATTTATTTGTTTTTTTGGACTCCAATCCTTTTTTACTAGGCATTTTCTCTTTTGTGTATTTATTCCCCTGATTTGGTGGAGTTCTGGGGGAGAGGTAAGGGGTCCCTTTGGTACTACTTTCCTCTCCCCAGTGCCTAGTTTAAATGGTCGGCAACGTCCAACTTTTGTCCTAGTACTTTTACACCTTCGCTAGTTAGGTGCAGACCATCATATTCTAAGAGACCTCTGTCCCAGAAGTCCTGCCAGTTCCCTATGAAGAGGTGCCCCCTTTCTTGGCACCAGCTCTGGAGCCAAGTGTTTAGCTCCTCTGTTTGCTCCTTGTGGATCCTTTGCACATTGCCTTCTCTTCCCCACGCCAGGAAGATTTCTGAGAAGGCAATGATTGGCGAGTGAGAGGTTAATGCATCTTATAATTGAGATATGCTTTTTGGTATCCTCGACTGTCTGATCCACCAGATCGTTAGTTCCCATATGGACGAAAACGCCTGCGCATTTACCCTCCCATTGTGTTCATTTTCTTATGCAGTCGGTATTTCTCTTTGCGGAGGCCTCGGGGAGTCCTTTGACTACCACCTCTGTCTCAGGCCACTGATTTATGTGTGATTCCACTTCTCGGATCATAGAATTGCCTACAATCAGAATTTTCCTGTTTGGTTTCTTTGATGTGCCAATTTTGCATATTTTTGTTGCGTGGTTGGCGGTGTTTAGAATTATCATTGTACCCCTTATTCTTATCCTCAGCGAGAGCGGTTATGTGCCATTTGGATTGGTGTCTCCTGATTTGGAGGCTCCTGCTGGAACCTTTGAGACTTTCCTCTGGCTCTCCTTACTACTTGCCATTCTCCTGGATCAGGGTTGGTTAGCCGGCGTGAGATGCTCCCCTGTTGGAGATGGTGTGGTGTGCAGGGGCAAAAGGGGTTATGGTTGTCAAGCAAGCTGTGGAGATGTGCAGTTTGATCCCAGGCCTCCCTGAGTTGGGTTTTCAGTGGTGTCTTTGTTATTTCTGGTACATATATGGAGTAAGGTAAATAATGGTTTACTGAATGGCATGTGAGTTTAGGGATCTGGTGTGCTCTCTTCTGGCTATTTTAGTGGCAGGTGCTCTTTGGTGCACTATTAGCTTTTCTTTTTTCCAGATCAGAGATTTGGTACAGGAAGGAGGAGGTGATAGTTACCCACTGGTGCACTGTTTACTGTCCCCAGAAGTCCCTGTTGTCTCCAAGTCTGAGATGACAGAAAAAAAAGAAGGTGGTTTGTGCCCATTGGTGTACTGTTAACTGTCCCTAGAAATCCCCCTTATTTACGTATACGTACATATGAATTGGCCAGCAGATAAAGGCCTTATGGTCCTTCCAGTCTGCTTGAGTGCGCAGCTAGCAACACTTATACTGCAGCTGCCCCTCCCTCCTACCCTATCCCATCCCCTTTTGAAGCAGTCAGCTGTTCTACAGGATACCACTTCCACAGGCAACACGTTCCATCCAGACACCACTCTCGTTTATTTATATATATATATACATACATATATTTAAAAAAGTCTTCTCTTTTCCCTCCTGAACCTCCGACCCCCCCAATCTGAGATCATGACCACGAGTGACCCTACTTCCCCTTAACTTGAATAGTTCCTCTGTGCCTGTCTTGTTTATTCCCTTCATGTACTTGAAGGTTTCAGTCATGTCCCCCCGTCTCTCCTCTCCTCCAGTGAGTACATGTTCAACTCCCTCAGCCTGCTCACATACGGTATGTCCCCCAGTCCCTGGATCATCTTTGTTACGCTGCACTGCACCCCTCCAGTAACTTAATGTCTCTCTTCAGGTGTGGGCACCAGTACTGCACACAGTCCTCTAGGTGTGGCCTAGCCAGTGACCTATACAAGGGCTGGATCACCTCCCCTTTCCTTCAAGATATACCCCTGGCAATACAACCCAGCATTTTGTTGGCCTTTGCAGCTACTTTCCTACATTGTGCTGAGTTATTCTTTGAGTCTGTTATAGTCACCCCCAGATCCTTCTCTTCCTCTGTCATGGCTAGCCAACTCCCCCAAAAAAAAAAAAAATAAAAGCTGGTAGCGTCTTATTGTTTATTTTGCCCGAAATGTAGCACCTTGCACTTTTTGGCATTGAAGCCCAACTGCCAGGTGTCTGACCAGGTCTCCAATTTTGACAGATCATCCTGCAACCCTTGCTACCCTCCTAGGCCATCCACTACTGCTCCCATCTTGGTGTCTTCTGCAAACAAACTGATCTTGCTCTTGATGCCCATTGAGATGTCTGATATGAATAACCCAAACAACACCAGTCCCAGCACCGAGCCCTGCAGTACTCCGCTTGTCACTGCCCTTGGAGATGAGCGCTCTCCTCCCACCACCACCTTCTGCTGCCTTTCCTGTAATCAGTTTGTTACCCATCCCACCATTTTCACCCCTGCACCTGTACCTGCCAGAGCTTATTACCCAGCCTCCCATGTGGCACCGAGTCGAATCCCTTACTGAAGTCCAGAAACAGGACATCCACTGCATGGCCCTTGTTCAACTGTCAAGTTACCCAGTTATAGTAATTCACTAGGTTGGTCTGACAGGATCTGCCCGTGACAAACCCATGCTGCCTAACATCCTGCATCCCATTGGTCTCTAGAAGGGACACCAGCCTGTCCTTCAGGATTGTCTCCATCAGTTTTCCCACAATGGATGTGAGGCTTACTGGCCTGTAGTTTCCCAGTTTGTTTTTGGGACCGCTCTTATGGAGGGGTACCACGTGAGCCATCCTCCAGTCCTGAGGTACACTTCCTGAGACCAGGGAGGCATTGAACAGGTCTGCCAAGGGCCCTGCCAGCTCTCTCAGTACCCTGGGGTGAATGTCGTCTGGCCCTAGTGCCTTCTCCATCTTCAGTGCCCTCAGGCCCTCCAGTACCCTGCCCTCTGTGATTCTCCCATCTGTCACCTCCTTCCCCCCCTACGCCTGACCTCCCACCCCCCTTGGCAGCGCCCCTCCTTTCTCCTTGGTAAACACCGAGCAGAAGTATTCATTAAGCACTTCTGCCTGCTCTGCCCCTTGTTTCCAGGTCAGAGATGGCAGAAAGAAGGAGGTGGTGGCAGGTGCCCATTGATGCACACCAGAAATCCCTCTTGTTTATAGTTCGGACATCTGTATTGGTCCCCTCCCTAAATCATTTTTTCCTTCATGAAATGTTACATATTCTGTAGTTTCATTTAGCTGATGCTCAATTTACAAAGAAGCTCTGGTGCACACACCAGTGGTTACATCACAATATAAATTGTATGCAGTGTGGCACAGATCATTTATCCACATTTTGTCTGGCTCAGCACTCGGGGGAGATTCAAAGGGGAGGTCCGTAAGCACTTTTTCACAGAAAGTGGTGGTCAAGTGGAACAGGCTGACGGAAGTGGTACTGACCATATCAGTGAACAGCTTCAAGCAGGCATGAGACAGGAATATGTGATTAGTTTGGGAGGGGTACAGAAACGGAGGGGAGGGATGGCTACTGGGGCCATTGCGGAGTAGTTAGGTGGGGTCGGCAGACTTGGATGAACCAGCAGGCCTTTTTTTTGCCATCATTGTCTAGGTATCGACCTTATTCTACCTCATTGTGCTCGGTTGTACCTCATCCTACCGTCACACAGAATGGGGGAAAGTATATCTGGTGAGTGCTGAGAGAAGAGGTATACTATTGTTAAGGAGCTAAATTTGTCAGCGGCAGACATCTTATCTGGTGGTTCAGAATTTTTGTAAGAACAGACACACACACACACACACACACAGTTATTATGTGTCATTTGTAAACCAACATCAAGATTTGTCCAGAAACATTTCTAAACAATCCCATACAAATCTGGACGTAGTGAAAACCTCCATTAACTTTTTTTTTTTATATCATTTATTTATGCCCCTTGTCATCTCTGGGCTGCCCAGCCCTGTCACTCACCATCCCTGTGTTTTCCTGGCTCCAGAGATCACCCATGGATCCTTCTCTGAGACGAGGCCGGGGAAGGAAGGTTGTCTTCCCAACCAATAAGCCAGTCCAGACTTGGAGCCAGGGCCTGGTCACTGGTCCTGCCAGTTAACGTCATTCTGCTGTCTAGTTTTTTTCCTTCGATTTTTCTCCCTTGCCCTGCCCACCTCCCCAACATCCCGCCGTGACTGCTATGGCTTTGCATGCTGCTAGCATATCCCTGTGAGAGAGGCAAACTTCCTGGTTCACCACACGGGACACTAGAGCTGCGAAACCAGACACCTTCCCTTCTTGGCTAGGAGCACTGCCATGCAACAGCACTTCCCCTGCCCTTGGGTCCAGCCAGCTGGCTTCCCGGGCTCACTTCCGAACCTGGGTTGCCAGTATGGGAGCAAGCAGTGGTACTCAATAGGCTGTCTGCATCCCCAATTATTATTTATTTATTTATTTATTTTTTTCAACTCTCTATCTCTCAGGCACAGGTGGGGATGTGCCTCAGTTTCAACTTTCTGGACCTCCCACCTTGCAACCCTCCCAAAGCCACCCAGTCTGGGAGGTCTGCAGCTTACCTACCCGCTGCAGCATTGCTTCCTGGAGGGAGAGACTGAGATTTACCTGAGGCCCCAGCTAAGGCTTACACCTGGGGCGTCATTCGGGAGGGTGTCTAGGAGCTTCATGCTGCGGCTGTCCCAAGGGCTTTCTGCCTTTTGTTTCCCCATGGAAGTACAGCAGTGCAAGAACACCTGAGACGCAACCAAGCATGCTCCCACACTTGGTGCCTCACCATCTTCTGTCACTTCCAGTCCCCAATCTAGTGGTCCCTGGCCGCTGTGCTCCTAGCTGCCACTAGGAGCCAGCCAGACACCGGGTGCCACTCCCCACACTCCTTATAGAAGGAGAGCAGCCCTTCCGATGCTCATCCTGCCTCCTCTTGTCTGCCCCTGTGATGTCCTGGGCTCATTCCTGACCCTGGGTCACAAGTGGTAACACTATTGCTGCACTGTTGGGCCAAACTCAATTAATTTTATCCATGAACAGTTAAACACTCGGGTGCTTTGTTGCATTTACTTAATTTTGGTAACTGCGTAGGCTCACTGGGTCCAAGTCCCTTTTATGGGAATGAGCGAGGCACAAGGTATAGTAGGTGACAAAATAGCAAGTGTCAAGGTCAGAAATAAGTTATTTATCCAGGATAGCCCAGCTGAGATGGAACTTCCTGTTTCCAGTGGGGCCCTGTTTCTCCCTATTCCCACACCTGGGTGTACCAGAGCACTGGGCGGTTAAGTGACTTTCCCAGGGTCACACAAGCAGTATTGGGCTCTAGCTAGTTTTGAATGTGTGATCTTCTGGTTTCCAAGCCAGTGCTCTGACCAGTAGACCATACAGCCTCCTGTGGTTGTCACCCCTTACAGACCAACATGATTTCTGCTCTGTTCATTAAAATTCCAGGTAGGTGGTCACCATAATGCGAGATCAGTAGCAAGCATATGGGAGCTCGCTGGCATATTGGCTGTAGTTACGGTATGTATGAACATACATCATACGAATGTGCCTGCAGAAACATACCACTCAGTCTATCTAAGTCTATGCGAGTGAACAGCTAGCACCCCTAGTTTGCAGCTGCCCCACCCCCTCCCCTTTGTCATCCCACTGCTGCCCCCACCCTCACGCTCCCTGTTCTCTGTCCCATGCCCTTTTAAAGCTGTTAACAGATTTACATGATACCACCCATTCTGGTAGTGCATTCCATTTTACTACTACCCTCTCTGAAATAAGTGTCTCCTCATTTCCCTCCTAAATCTCCCCCATTCTTAGCCCATGCCCCGATGTCCTCCCCTCCTTAGCTTAAAGACCCCATCTACCCCATCCTTAATGATTCCCCTCAGATACTTGAATGTCTCTATCATGTCCCCCCTGTCCCTTCTATCCTCCAGGGTGTATATATTCAGGTCTCCCAGCCTGCTGTCATAGTCTCTCCCCTCCATTCGACATATCATCTTTGTTGCCCTCCTCTGCACCCTCTCCAGTAGCCTGGTATCACGCTTCAGGTATGGCCTCCAAAACTGCACATAGTACTCCAAGTGCGGCCTTACCAGCAACCTGTAGAGGGGCAAGATCACCTCTCTTCACCTGGATGAAAACCCCCTTGTTGTGCACCCCAGCATTTTGTGCGCTTTTGCAGTTGCTCTTCTGCACTGAGCAGTGTTGTTCATGGTCCCTGTTATGATTACCCCTAGGTCCTTCTCCTCCTTCTCAGTGATCCCTAGCTTAACCCTTAACCCCCCAGCCAGTATTCTCTCCTTGGGTTCTTTGGCCCGGAAGTGCATAACCTTACACTTCTTTGCACTGCACCCCAGCTGCCACCTCTCTGACCAATCCTCTAGCTTGCTTAGATCCCCCAGCAGCTACTTCCATCCCTCCTGTCCATCCAGCACTGCTCCCAGTTTGGTGTTGTCTGTGAACAGACTTACCTTGCTCACCACCCCGTGTGCAATGTCTGATATGAAGAGCCCAAATAATACTGGTCCCAGCACAGAGCCCTGTGGCACCCTGCTCGTCACCGGCCTTGGAGTTGAGAGCTCCCCTCCCACCACCACCCGTTGGAGCCTCCCACTCAACCAGCTTGTAATCCAGTTTGTCATTTTGTGCCCTTACCCCTACACCAGTTAGCTTCCTCCCAAGCCGTCCATGAAGTACCAAATCGAAGGCCTTGCAGAAGTCCAAGTAAAGAACATCCACCGCATGACCCTTTTCCAGCTCACCTGTCACCCAGTCATAATAATGTATCAGGTTGGTTTGACAAGACTTTCCCAAAACTTACCCATGCTGCCTCACATCCTGGAGGCTGTTGTCCTCCAGGTACGACACCAGTCTCTCCTTTAGTATCATTTCCATGAGTTTGCACACTATGGAGGTGAGACTTACCAGACAGTAATTACCCGGTTCATCCCTTGGTCCGCGCTTGTGTAATGGCACTGCAAGTGCCATCCTCCGGTCCAGTGGCACACATCCTGACTCCAGTGAGGTGCTGTACAAATCTGCCAGAGGCTCCACCAACACCTTCGCCATCTCCCTCAGCACCCTGGGGTGGATACCATCTGGCCCTGGTGCCTTGTCTACCCTCAGTGCCCTCAGTCCCTCTAGGACTCTACCTCCTCAATTCTTCCATCTGTCGCCTCCTCCCCGCCCCACCCTCCCAACCCATGGTCTTAGTGGGTCCCCCTTTCTTCCGTGAACACGGAGCCAAAGTATTCATTCAGTGCTTCTGCCTGTTCCTCCCCCTTTTCTGTCCACTCCCCACCCTTTTTTATCCTCACTATTGTCTCCTTGCAGTTCTTTTTCTCCCTGATGTATCCGAAAAAGTCCCCCCAACCCTCATTAATTCCCTGCGCTAATCTCGGCTCCCTCTGGGCCTTGGCTTATCTCACTTTTCTGGCCACCTCCCTGGACCATCTTGCATACTCCTCCCTGTCCTCTTCCTTCCCCATCCTCCTATACCTCTGGTACGCCTCTCACTTTGCCTTCACCACCTCCACTACCTCGCTGTTCAACCAGCATAGTTTCCTTACTCTGCTCCTCTTACTCCGTGTATTGGTGCAGGCTTCCGTTACCTCTGTAATCCCCCATTTAATAATGGCCCATTTCTGCTCCGCTTCCATCGCCTGCCTTATTCCCTCCAGTTTCCCTTTCAGTACTTCCCGCATCTTCCCAAAGTCCGCCCTCCTGAAGTTTACCACCCGGGTTACTGATTTCTCTGGCTCCCTGCACATCGTGATATTAAACCACACCATTTGGTGAACGCTTTCGCTAGTGGGTCCTCCACCCTTATTTGCCTTACTACCTCCCCATTCGACAATACTAGATCTAAAGTGTTCTTTAGCCTGGTAGGTACACTGACCAGCTGTGTCAGGAGACCCTCCTGGATCGCACCTAGGAGCACTTACAGGACAACTTTGTAAATAGGACCTTATGGACCTAAAGTTTTTATCCTGTATAAAAATACATTTTTAACTACTACTTGCTCCCTAGCACTGGAGGTGACCAGAATGCTCCAGTCAACCCCCGGCAAGTTGAAATCCCCCATGATGACCACCTTCCCTTTTCTACATACCTTTCTAATTTGTCCCACTAATTCCTTGTTAAGCTTCTCAGACTGGGACGGTGGCCTGTATACCACCCCAAACCCCAGTTTCCTACCCCTTGAGGTTAGGAGCTGCAGCCAGATTGCTTCTGTTCTCCTTTATTCCCCTCGTCCCTTGTGCATTTGATCCCGTCCCTCACATAGACTGCCACTCCTCTCCTCCTTACGGTCCTTCCTGTATAATTTGTACCCTGGGATTGCCAGATCCCAGTCCTGGTGCTCAGTTGCCCATGTGTCTGTGACAGCTGCAATATCCACCCCTCACACTGCCAAGAGTGCCTGTAGCTCAGCTGATTCTTTTTTTTTGCCTAAGCTTCTCACATTCAGCGAGGCCACCCTCCATCCTGCCCCCTTCTCTTTATTGCCCTTCCCTCTCCTCCCTCCCTTTTCTACCACCCCGAGTCCTTCCCTGCTAACTTAGGGGTAGGCTTTGACTCCACTCTAGCAGATCCCTGCCTACCTTCTGTCCACTTGCCACCCACCCCATCTAGTTTAAATCTACCTTTGTCACAATATACTTCCCTAGTCTTTGCTTTAATATCTCCTTCCCCTTCCCCACTCAAGTGCAGCCTATCCCTTGCAAACAGATTATTATCCCAGCTGCCCACAACTCCATACCCCTTAGTTCGATACTATTCTACCAACCATGAGTTCAACTCCCTAATCCTCTCCTTTCTCACTGTGCTTGCACAGGATACTGGGAGCACCTTTGAGAAGGCCACAGACTCCCCAGTCTCCTCACACAACTTTCCCACTTCCTTAAACCTCTCCCTTGTTACCTCCACCGTTTCCCCCACTTGGTCATTTGTCTCCACATCTACCACAATTTGCGGTTTCCTCCTACCCCTCCTTGTGCACCTAAGGATTGCCTGTCCTGCCTTGTCTGCCTTTAATCCTGGTATGGACTCCGCCCATATCCGACTGTGCCTCTCCCCCTTGCTGCCCCATCTGATCCCCTTGAGTATGGAGTCTCCAACACCAGTACACCCCCCTTCTCTTTCCTTGTGCCCGTCATCACCCCCTTCCCCACACACCCAGGTTCTCATTCCCAGGGCCACTCAAGACGGTGCTTTTACCATTTGCTGCAGTGTCTCCCCCAATTGAGACCCCTCCCTCTGTTTGACTGCCAACCTCCTCTCCCTCCTCACCTCTCCGAGTATTATCCCTTCCCCTGCCACGCCATGCTCAGTCTCTCCTCTATAATGCCTCTCACTCCCTCCTCTTTGGGAGTGCTATCCCTTGTGTGGGATAAGGCTCTAGCCTACCCATTGGAGTTATGACTTGCCAGTACTTATGATCTCTTTATAAATAAAATCAATCAATCGATATCTTTATTTAGCCAGGCGGAACACCTTTGAGCAGGGCTCATTTACAAGATGGACCTGGTGGTTTAAACAAGAAGTCACTTATCTTCCTCCCACTGGCTAGGTAAATGTCCCCTGAAGTTGCTGCATTGACCATGTTTATGACTGTTGCCCTTACTTGTACCTGCTCTTATTGTTTGCCTGTTGTAGCTGAATGTATCTCTGTAATCTTGAATGTATCTTTGCAATCTCCCAGGTCGCACCTGAAAATAGGCACTTGGTTGTCTAGTGTGCTTACGTGGTAAATAAAAGCAAATAAATAAATACAACAATTTGGTGTAGCAACATTAGCAGCCTATGTTCAGTCATTACACATGAGAATGGCGTGACTTGGCACAGTGGTGTACAATAATTTACAAATAACGTAAGACTTGACATTGAGAACAGAACAAGGCAGCATAATTTACAGGCGTGGTACCAAAGGCAGTCCAGCATACCACTATGTGAGAGTTCTGTGCAAGGCAGGTCTCTGATAGACAGTAGAATACAATATTATATTGGATGCGGTCTAGACCAGCAAAGCATTACATGGCCTAGGAGAAGACTATAAAGCAAGGGCACAGGATGTGCCAAGGATAGTGGAGGGAGGAGAGGTGGGAGGGGCAATTGTAATACCTTCAGGATTGTCATAGCTGCATTAGTCGGCACAGTAGGTCTGAGGGGGAGGGTATGGGGGGGTGAAAAGGTGCCATTAGTAGGGGGAGGTGACAGACTAGTAGGAGGGAGAGTCGGAGATTCAGTGCCAGAAGCAGTTGCAGGACTCCATAAATGATTGTTGGATATGATTTTTGAAGGCAGCTAATGGTACAGGTGAAACAAGCTGCAGTAAATTTTTAGCAGTATTCCAGTGGACTGGTAAGGCATGACTAATTGCCGCCCGACCGAAGAGCGTCCTAACTTTGGGTATGTAAAGGACTTGGGAAGATATTTTGTGGTCATGTGGAAGAAATAAGCTGTTGGTTAACCAGGATCTGCAGCTTATACAGTAAGTAGGGAAATGGGCAGACTAGGTGGGCCAAGCGGTCCTTCAAACAACATGATACATGAAGTCTTACTGTATTCTGACATATTGCAGTTGGCCCCAGTTCTTGAACTGCTCTGGAGAGGAAAGAGTTACATTCTAAGCAGAGCATAGAATGTTGAGCTTGAGCTCAGTTCAGACCTCTGTCTGCTGCACTTTGAAGTGTAACCGTCAGATTCTTTACTCCGCCTAACTGAACGGTCGCTCTTGAGATTTCTCCTCTGCTCTCGGTTCTCGGTTGGGTAAAGTGTTGGTTTTTCTGATAGTACTTTGTGTTTTTTGGTTCAAATCCCTGTCTGTGGTACAATAAGTACATAGGTAGTAGAAAAACTTGTGGAAATTGTAATTTGAATTTTCAACGGTTCGGCTGAACGTTGCTTTGTAGAGTGTATTTGTGAGTGATTTCTTCTAGAAATTTATTCTGGTACGGTCATATCAGTTAAAAAAAAAAAGAAAAAGCTGTTTTGCTTTTTTCTTTTCCAAATAACCCAGTGACACGGTTTGAAACCAATAAAGTGTCTTGCCTGGTTTAAGCCGAGTAAAGGTAAGTTTGATTTAGGATGGCCACGTCTGAGAAACCCAGAAAGAAACCGGCCCATTGGGTTTCAATACCAGTGTCTGTGTGTGTGTGTGTGTGTGTGTGTGTGTGTGTGTGTGTGTGAGGCTTTGTTAAGGCTGATCCCTACACCATTTGTGTTTATTGTCTGGTGTTTGACCACCCGATTCAGACTGCCAAATTTGCAAAATTTCCTAAAGCCACCACAAAAAAGATTGGCAGGCTTAGGAAAGGGGAGGCCAAGATGTCCACTGACCGGATGGCCAGCCGGTTCGGTTCCGACCGAACCAGAAGGAGTGCCCTCTGACCAGGGTGAGACTCCTGCGGGCAAAAGGAGAGCCGATTTCCGAGGGGTCGATCCCATCTAAAAGAAAAAGGAAAGACAAATTGGCCGGTTCGGATCCAGAACCGCATCATCCGACCGCCGAGGAAACTGCCCGCATTCGGCATAGTGGAATCGCTTTGTCCGGTTCCGATCGATCCGGCACCTTCTGGCAGGCGTTCGATTTGGTCGGTTCCTCTGGTTCAAGATTTTGCCCCTGAAGATTTTTATGAACCGGATCAGGAGGAGGAGGAGGAGGGGGAATCTCCCCAGACAGGCCTTCTGGTGTTTCCCCTCAGGCTTTCTGAGTCCCCCTTCCCACTTTATGTTCTACGGAAAGGTGGCAGAAATCCTGCAGCTCCCTTTGGAGGAAGCTGTTGAGGAACAAGAGGAGCCTGACTTTGGGAAACGGACACAAAAGTTGTTAACTCCAATTTCATTACCTCCTGTGGACAGACAGATGGACAAGAGGTACATGCTGTCAGGCTCGGCTATGGAGTACTTGTACCAGCAACGCAGCCATGTTTGGGTCATGCAGGCTGCAGCCTGTGATAAGGCTAACATACCCTTGGTTTCACCCCCCCCCCCAAGAGAAATACTCCTGGAAGCTGGATGCCATGGCAAAGAAACAGTACATGGCATCCTCCTTGGGACTCAGGCAGGCTAATTACATGGCCTATATAGCCAGGTACCAGAAGTCCAGGTAGGACACTGTACTGGCACTGACTAAATAGGCCTCCCCCCCAGCTTGCCAGGGAGCTGGAGGAGGTGGCTGCTGATGGGATTAAGGCATCAAAAATCCAATTTCATGCTGCTGTGGACTCCAGTGATGTCATCAAGAGTCATGGCTACATCTGTGGCTCTTCGGAAACTTGCTTGGCTCAGATGTACTAGCCTATCACAGGATATCCAGGCTAAGGCTACGGATTTCCCTGTGGTGAATAATTCTCTGTTTGGGGAACAGACAGAGAATTATATGAAGAAGATGGATGAGTACAGGACCACCTACAGGAGTGCACAGGCCAAGGAAAGACAGTCAGCTCCTCAGAGGCAGCAAGCTAGGGGCAGGCGCAGGCCTTTTTGTAGGCCTTTCTACCAAGCACAGGCCTCCTCGCCTTTTTCTCAGAGGGGGTTCTTCAGAGGGAGAGGCAGAAGGGGGATGAGCAGGGCTGCATCCACCTCTCAGCCTAAGGCTCCTGCCAAGCAGACACCCTGATGTGTCGGCCCGAGTTGACTCCCCCATTCCTGTAGGAGGCAGGCTGGCTTACTGCTTCCAGGACTGGAAGTCTGTTACCTCAGACAAGTGGGTCTTGGAGGTAGTAAGCCAGGGATTGGTTCTCGGCTTCAAAAAGTTTCCAAAGATGAGAGCCAGATCTTTTCCACCTGCAAACATCTCCGAAACCATTGCCCTAGAGGCAGAGGTTTCATCTCTTTTGGCTTTAAGAGCCATAGAGAGAGTTCCTACAACCCACAGGGGCAAAGGTCTGTACTGCAGATACTTCCTTACCCCAAAGAAAACAGGGGAGTGGCGATCCATCCTAGACTTGATACCTGAACAAACATATTTTAAAACCAGAGTTCAAAATGGTGACTCTGGGAATAATTCTTCCCCTTCTAAGGCCAGGGGACTGGCTAGCCTCCCTGGGCCTAAAGGATGCCTACTTTCACATTCCCATCAGGTGCTCCCACAGAAAGTACCTCTGGTTCGAACTGCCTTCAGGCCATTACCAGTTCAAAGTAGTGTCCTTCGGTCTAACATCAGTTTCCAAGGGTGTTCACAAAATGCCTAGCAGTAGTAGTGGAATTCTTAAGGAGAAAAAATCTCCATATGCCCATACCTGGGCGACTGGCTCATAGTGGGTCAGTCTCCAGATCAAGTCAAGTCGGATTTGAAAGTGACCCAGCAAGTGCTCACTTCTCTAGGTTTCCTTCTCAGTCTTCCCAAGTCAGTTCTCGAGCCAGCGCAACTTTTGACCTTCATAGGGGTAGAACTGGACACTGTCAAAGTAAGAGCATTTCTCCCCTTCGTAAGGGTAAAGGCCATCATGGAGCTGGCTTCTTCCTTCCGCCTTCTGGTTTCTCGGCCAGCAAGGTACTTCCTTCAGCTTCTGGGCCACATGGCGGCTTCCATTGCAGTGGTCCAAGGGGCCAGATTTCAGATGAGGTACATTCAGTTTCACCTGAGGGCCTTTTGGTCTCAGAAAAAAGATCCTCTAACCAAACGTATTCCAGTGACTCAGACTCTGATCCAGGCTCTTGAATGGTGGCAGGATCAGGACAATCCCAGGCAAGGGGTCCTATTCATCACTCAGTCTCATTCTGTGGTTCTGACCACAGATGCTTCTCTCCTGAAGTGGGGAGCTCACCTGGGGACTCTGACAGTCCAGGGTGTGTGGTCCACTGAGGAGTCTCTTCTCCACATCAATCTCCTGGAACTCAGGGCAGTTTACCTGGCCCTGCAAGCCTTCTCACAATCGATACAGAATAGGGTGGTGCAGGTCAGGACAGACCGCACCACCACCATGTGGTACATCAACAAGCATTGAGGCACTCTGTCTGTGGCCTTGTGCACAGAAACCATGAAGTTATGGTCCCTGGCCTATTCCCTACAGACTTCTCTGGTAGCAGTCCACCTTCCAGGAAAGGACAATGTGCTAGCAGATGCATTGAGCAGGATTTCCCAGGGCCATCACAAATGGTCCCTGGATCCCCTGGTAGTAAAAGTGGTCTTTTTAAAGTGGGGCACTCCAGAGATGGATCTCTTTGCAGCCCCAGATAATCCCCAACTTCCTTTCTTCTGTTGCAGACCCCCAGTCTTGGGCTCAGTCCCTCTGGATGCTCTGATTCTGAACTAGGAAGGGAAATTTCTGTATGCCTTCCCTCCTTTTCCTGTACTGTTCAAGTTTCTGGTCAAGATAAGGTCACAGCCCTGCAGAGTGATTTTGTTTGCTGCAGACTGGGCCAGGCAGCCTTGGTACCCCCTGTTACTGTCCCTAGCAGTCCATCTTCCCCTGTCTTTCCCCAGGAATTACAACCTGTTAACCTCCTGTCGGGGGAGGATTTGGTACCTCAATCTTCAGTCCCTCAATCTCAAGGCAAGGCTCTTGAAGAGTTAGAGTATGCAGATTTACATCTGTCCCAAGGGGTTCTGGATATTCTCAAAGCATCTCGAAAGCCTGCCACCAGAAAAACTTAACTTCAAATGGAAAAGATTCAGCATTTGGTGCTCCAAGAAGCATATATCCCCAGACACTGCTGAATTGTCTACAGTTCTGGATTATATGGTTCATCTTAATGGCCTAGGCCTCAGACCAGCTACTTTCAAAGTACACTTGTCAGCTGTTTCTGCTTTCCTGTCAGTGGGAAAGCTTTCCTCACTGTCATCTTACCCTGTATTCTGCAAAATTTTCAAGGGATTGCTTCATACCAGTCCCCCTTTTAGGGACCCTACTCCTGCCTGGGACCTCAATATTTGCATTGCTCAGCTTATGCAACCCCCTTTTGAACCTTGGTCTTCAGCAGAACTGAAGTACTTGACTTGGAAGACTGTTTCTGGTAGATATTACCTCTGCCAGACATATCAGTGAATTACAAGCTCTGTCAGTGGAGCCTGATTTTATCTCATTCCATAGGGATAAAGTGGTCCTTAGAAACAATAGGAGGTTCTTACCTAAAGTGGTTTCAGATTTTCATTTGAACCAATCCATGTCTCTCCCTGTATTCTTCACTGATCATTCTTCTTCAGGAGAGAGAAAATTGCACAGTCTGGATGTTAAAAGGGCTCTTAGTTACTATATTACCAAGTACTAAGGCACGCAAGTTTGATTCCCTTCAGTTGTTCCTTACTTGTGGGGAAGTGGGTAAGGGCAAACCTGTCACTAAGAGAACTATTGCCAGGTGGATTGTCTCTTGTATACAAGTCTGCTATCAGAAGCTAGGCAAAATACCACCCTCAGGCCTGAGGGCTCATTCGACTAGGTGTACAGCTGCTTCCCTGGCTGCTGCCAGGGATATTCCGTTGTTAGAGATGTGCAAAGCAGCCACCTGGAAAACAGTCCATACATTCACCAAGCATTACTCTCTGGATATCCAGGCTAGGAGTGATGCTCGGTTTGGTACAGCAGTACTGCAGAGCTTGTTCCCAAAGTAGGTTTGAATCCCACCTCCATGGAGGTACTGCTTGGTAGTCTGCAATATGTCAGAATACAGCAAGACTTCATGTTTGAAGAAAAAAATTATTCACCTTAGTAATTGTGTTTCTTCTAATGGAGTCTTGCTGTATTCTGACCTCCTTCCCTGCCTCCCCTCTGGGAACCTGGGTTTTGGGAAGTGGGCTGGCAGGTGCAGTGTTGCACCCCAGGGGTGCAGTTGGACACTCCTTCTTTTTAGAGAGAAGGAGTGGGATTATATTTCTTTATTTCAGTAGTCATAAGTTGTTCACTACCTGGTTTTTAGTTTTTGGATTTCTCGACTTGTCTTTTGGGGGGTCCAAAATATTTGGTTGCCATTTGGCTAATAATTTTACAATTTCCACATAGTGGGTTAGTTAGTATTAGCTCGTAAGAATCTGACGGTTACACTTCAAAATGTAGCAGACAGAGGTTTGAACGGAGCTCGAGCTCAACGTTCTATACTCTGCATAGAATTTAACTCTCTCCTCTCCAGAGCAGTTCAAGAGCTGGGGCTAACTGCAATATGTCAGAATACAGCAAGACTCCATTAGAAGAAACATAATTACTAAGGTGAGTAATCTTTCCTTCTCTGCTGTCAAAGTCTATGTTTCCCAGGTGATTGGCAACTGAGTGCATTTTATAATACACTGCAGTAAACCAGCACGTTCTTTTTCTTTCTTTTGATTTATAGAACATACCTGCTGAATGCAGAGCTAGCTGCTGAAGAGCTCCGATTGTTCATCTTACCATTCTGAGAAGCATGAACAGCTACTTGGGGATGTATGACGAGCCAGCTGACAGTGCTAAACAACAAGAAAGGCATTACTTTTTATTGTCCGAGCTGCAGACATTGGTCAAAGATTTGCCTTGGTATGCTGAACATTTTGAATGTAGTATTTTAAGCTCTTGCATATAAAATTGTGTTCAGTAATCAGTTGTGACTCATTTTTCTTGAATAAATGCTGCCAACTCCCCAGTTTATATTTCCAGTACTTCTGTTAGGAGCCACCGGGGAAAATGGGTTGAAATTAGCACTGGCCCACTAGCCAAATGCTGGTAGATTTTGTATCTGGCTAGTACGATTTTCCTTTAACTAGCCCTGTGGGCTTGTACTGGAGAAGGTACATTTCAGTAAGTACACCAGCTGGACCAGTGGAAAAGTCTAGGGCTAGTGGATTTTCCCAGTCACTAGCCCTGCAATCTAGTGGCTACAAAACTTAATTTTGACTCCTAAAAAAAAAAAAAAGTGAAAATCTGATTTGAGGATGTGTGTGTGTGTGGTGGGGGAGTAGTGTTTGAGCAGCAGCACAGAGTAATGCTTTGATTTCTCACGGTTGTGTAACTTCAGCGTGCCCTCATCTCCATGTGGCACCCCCTAGTCTGGCACCCCCCTTTCCATTAATGGCATATGCCTCACACACACACACACACACCCATAATCTGCACAAACCCTCTGTGATGGGGTCCTCTGGGCAGGGTTGGATGCCCCCCCCCAAACCATGTAACCTGCACAGCCAGTCCTCTGTGATGGCATACCCTCGGCAGGGTAGGTAGGAAAAAAGTGATTGTTCTCTGTAGGAATGAGCACAGCTACCATCCCAGTTGACCTTGGCTCTTGGCTAAGAAGCCTCCCACCTACCATTCCACCCCCTCTCCCGCTCCTCTCCTCCTGTCTCCCCCCTTCCTATCACACTATCTCTTGTTGTTCCATCCCCAGGCTACCTAGCACTTATCTTTCTGTTCTTGCACTTATGACAATGCCAAATCCTTGACCGTCCACCCCTCCCTCTCTTATCCCCCCACCCTTTGCTCCACTGATGTCACCCCTGGGATGGTTTTCATTTGTATCTGTGTCTTGCTGTATATACACCCATACTGTTAATTGTGCATTGCCATTTGCCACTGACTGTTTGCTACTGTGCTAGTCTATACACATGTACTGTCTTTTGCTAGTAAGTTAACCTCCTGACCTGTATTGTATCTTATCTCTGCTTACTTCTATGTTAACCTCCTGAACTTGTATCTCACCACTATTTTGCTTGCACCCATTGCTGGTGCGAAACGTTTGTAAAAGAACCCTTGGTTCAAAGGTATTTGTAATCCTAGTAATAAATAAAAGAAACTTGCTGCCTCTCATGAGCAGTGACATTGCAGAGGGACTGGAAGGAAAAGTATGCCTTTTTGCAGATGACACAAAGATCTGCAACAGGGTTGATACACAAGGAGGCATGGAAAGGATGAGAAAGGACTTGGCAAGGTTGGAGGAATGGTCAGAAGTATGGCAGCTAGGATTCAATGCAAAGAAGTGCAAAATAATGCCCCTGGGAAACAAGAACCCAGGGGAAGAATACACAGTGGGCCGGGAGGTAGTAACAATAACAAAAAAGGAAAGGGACCCGGGGGTAATCATATCAGATGACCTTAAGGTTAGCAAGCAATGTGAGAAGGCAGTAGGGAGGGCTCAGGGTATACTGGGATGCATAGGGAGAGGCATCAGCAGCAGAAAACAGGAAGTTGTTATCCCTTTGTACAGACAGTTGGTGAGACCCTATCTGGAGTACTGCGTCCAGTTCTGGAGACCCCATCTCCGCAAGGACATAGACAGGATAGAGGCAGTCCAGATGAGGGCAACTAAAATGGTGCAGGGTCTGCAAGAGAAGCCGTATGAGGAGAGACTAAATTAGCTTAATTTGTATACCCTTGAGGAAAGAAGGGAGAGAGGGGACATGATAGAAACTTTTAAGTACCTCAGTGGAATCAACAAAGTCCAAGAGGGTAGCATCTTTTAGAAAAAGAGACTTGCAAGAACAAGGGGACACAATTTAAAGATAGAAGGGGGTGGTTCAGGGGCAATGTGAGGAAGTATTATTTCACAGAGAGGGTAGTGGATGCATGGAACAGCCTTCCTGAGGAGGTTGTGGGGTCTAAAACTGTAGGAGAATTCAAGAATGCATGGGACAGACGTAAGGCAATTCTTGTGGGGGGTAGGAAGAAATAGGCTGTTGGTTAACTAGGATCTGTGGCTTATCCTGTAGGTAGGGAAGTGGGCAGACTAGATGGGCCAAGCGGTCCTTATCTGCCGTCAGAGTCTATGTTTCTATGTGGATACAGGGAGACTAACTTTATACTTGCTTCCCCACCCTATGTGCCACCAGGGAAGATGAACCTTGTAAAAGCTGCCATTTGCCCCATACCAGAAGCAGCAAGCATCCAAATAGACAGCATCTCTGCGGACCCCGCTAAGAATTGCACCTGGATCCCCAAGCGGGAATCTGTGCCATTAACTGCGTGGCAGTTTGATCCATCACCATGGTCTTCTTTTTAATGGGCTTCCGCTTTTGGATGTCTCAGTAACTCAGTATGGTGGTGTACTGTATCACAAGATTTTCCTCTACCAAAGCAGCACAGTATAATAAATCATCTTGATTTCTAACCTTTGCCACTCTGGAAGTGCCTCCCCCCCCGGAGTGCAGCCAGGATTCAGGATTCCATCACTCCCCAACCCAATCAAATTTTCACTTTCTTAAAATTAGAAATGCTACTGATTATCCTGATCTTTTCTTGCACAAATAATTGGATTACGGAAAGCTTCACTTTGTGACATTCAATCAATCTGTTATTCAAAATTGTGTTTCTTTAGCACTATTCCAAAAGATCAAACCGCTTTACATCCTGATACAGATTAAAATACACAATACAGTCATGAGTAAGTATAAACTCTCAGTGCGGTAAACTTTACATTCCTGGTCCTGCTGCTGTCGCCTATATATATATATATATCTATATATATCTATATATATCTATATACTGGGTCAGCTAAAGCACAAGAAGGCACGTGACTAGCTGAAAGTCACATAGTGAGCCAGTGACTGTGGTGTGGGATTTAAACCTGACCTCCTCTTTTGCAGTGCAGTGGTTTAGCTTCTAGGTCATGCTGTTTGTTGCGAGGGGTCAAAAAGATTTGTTGTCATTGATTACTAGTCTCTCCAGAAGCCGTATCTGGCAAAATCGTTAGTCCTAGAAATTCCCTGAACAGAGTCATTGAAATTGTGGCAATTAACAGAAAAAAAAATTAAATTGCAGTATGCTGTATATAGCTATCAGTCTCTCAGTTTTTATATTATTTTCTTAATGTTGCTATGGAAATACAGTGCTACTAATTGTAGGTAAGGTGGCCGGGCCGCTGGCACAATGGAAGTGCTACCTCTGACAGCATTGATGACCCAGGTTCGTAACAAACGTGAGGTGTCAGGATGACTGGGGGAGAAGGATGGAGCAGCCAGTGGACTGCTCTTGAAGGTTGCCGCATCCAGCATTCCCCTGGCCCCTAGCAGCTGCTAGGGATGAGGAAGGCAGGGACCGCACATGCACTGGGGTACGTAGGAGAGTGTGGGTGTCTACAGGTCTTGTGTGGGAGTACGAGTAGCAACATGGTGTCACCAGTGTGCATTCACTTCCCTGGGAGGCAACCAAGTAAAGTGGAAACCACCATCCTGAGGTAGGGAGATAACTGTCTGGTAGCTCCCCCCCCCCCCCAAATCTGTTCAGATTCCAGTCTGCTTGCACCAGGATCCTCATGGCTTCACCTCCACCGGAGCTGACTGTATTGAATAGGGGAGTCACCAAGGAGCAAGAGGCGACCCTGCAGGGAACAAGCCGGGAGGACCCAACCCTGGTGTGTCGTGGTTGTCCTAGGGTGCCAGGTGTCCGGTAAGGTGGATTTCAGTAGGACTGAAGGAGGTGCTGTGAGGGCTGAAGGATACCCTGCCCCTGGGCTGTAATGAGTATAAACAGAATTAAAATATTAAAGATTAGGGGGTTCAAAGATCATCTACTGCCTATTTCATAGCCGAACAGAGATCCCATTTTGAAGCAGCTTTCTTCCGTTATGAAGAAAAAGCATGGCGAAATACGGACAGTGCAGTAGTGGCCAGTGACAAGTTCCCCTAACTGCCGTGCCATGACACCGGTGTAATAGGGTGTCATAATGTTGTTTTTACATTGGCTACAGTGGCTACAAGCCATGCAGATTGCCATGAGGGAGTCATCGCCAGCTGCCACCATTTATCGAATATCTTTATGTATTGACTTCACTGTACTAACTCTGCCCAAACTGAGACCTCCTTGTGAATGAGTACTGCTCAAGGGAAATTTTTCTTAGTAAAACTAATAAGCTGAATTGTGTCTAAATAGTAATGCTTTTTCAGCTTTTCACTGAGGTGATGCAGGTCCATTTTAACTCATGTTTTCAGCTCTTTCCAGCAACGCTTGTCTTACAACATGCTGAGTGACCTGGCCTTGGCTCTGATTGACGGCACAGTTTTTGAGATTGCTCAAGGTCTGCTCGACATCCAGCACCTCACGGAGAAAAACCTCTATAACCAGCGTCTGAAACTGCACAGTGAGCATCGAGGTAGGAACCATGAAACAAAGCTTGAATTGTATAGGTGTGGCCCCAGCAGCAAAGTGAAAGGGCTTGAGGAGGTGTACATTCTGCAGGCCCCCCAAACAAAAAACTGCTTCAAGCTGCCGATCATTAGCAAAAAACTTGAGTGTTTAGTTTACTGGTGCAGTTTTTCGTCTGTATGTGATAATTAATTAATTAATTAAATAAATAAATAAAAAACTGTGTCAATACCACAACTGTCCCACAGAACGAAGAACACCACTCCCTGATTTTGTACGTTTCGATCTGGGACAACTTAAAGCACCAAACAGGGTGTGGACTGTTGGGAGATACCCTCATGCCAAGGGCTTAATGAGGCCTGACGTAGCAGCCTGGGTATCCCCCCACCCTAAAGAATGTTATCATGCTTTAAAAAAAAATTGGCTTTTTGCAGTAACACAACAAAAATTAAATAAAGTGTTTTAAAGCATGTAAAGAACAAGTTTTATATGTGAAATAGTCCTTATGCAGGAACAGTGCCAGCTCTTTACAGGGTTCTGTTGCCTAATCAACTTATGTCTTGTGACTGCTGTCAGCCAGTCGGGTCACAAGATATTCATAACCAATTTCCTAATTCATATTATTAAACTGCTTTGCAAAATTCGTCTTCTGATTGAGGCCCATGTAACTATCACAGAGTATTTGAATGGGCTGCAGGTGCCCCCGCCTTACTGTTGTAGGGTGCAGGGTGCACACACTCATATATGAAATTTTGTTATTTTAAAATATAAAATGGAACCGAACACTTGCATAATCATGGTACGGCATGTTGGAGGGTGGTTAACTGATTAGTATTCCCATCCCCACAGTAAACCGCACTTGTCTTTGGCATGTGCAATTTGGCACACAGAGGGAAAGATTAGATGGTAACCCTCCCCTGTCATACCTTACAATGTAAAAATAATATTGATTCCATGTTCAAGAAAATATAAATGAATGCAAAGGATATTTTTCTACTTGCCGAAAAGTATATTAGAAGACAGCCATTAAAGACTAAAAGGAAAAGCTTATCAAAAAAATAGTAAAATGCCACCAGTATCAGTACTGTAGTGTGTGCACTGAAAGTGCACAGGAATAATCCATGGTTTGGTGTGTGTCAGACGGTTTCCCTGGTTGGTTGTGAGGCAAAAGGTGCAGCGGAGGGCCTTCAACCATTCCAGGAAGTGTGGTTATTGTAGCATTGTAACACACCCAGAATGGATTATTTTGTTTATAACATTCAGAAAAATGGTTAAAAGGGTTATAAAATCACTGAATGATTTGGCCTTCTGTTGCAAGTTAGTACATTAAAACTGTTTACTGTGTTTTCTGTAATGGTAAGTAGAGAGAAACACTTAAAAGACTTCTTTTAAACTCTTTTAGTTCTGAAGCAAGATTTGTTGCGTAAACACAAGGATGCCCAGCAATCCTGCAAGCCCCACAATGTGTCGATCCTCAAGGCAGCCCAGCAGAGGGAGCTGGAGGTAAGAGTGTTAACATTGTCGCTTCCTTCATAGGATGTAACACTTGGATGCAGTCACCCACTTCCCCCAAAAGGGAACAGTCATGGAGGACATCACAAGAATATTGCAGCATGACTGAAAATGAGCGTTACAGTTACGTGCCATGACTAACGAAATGAAATTTAACCCAGATAAATGCAGCGTTCTGCATCTTGGGGGAAATAATCCAAACTGTTCCTATTATATGGGCACTGTAAAGTTGCGCTTGTTACCAAAGAAAGGGATCTTGGTATTATAAATACTCAACTGACCTCAACAGATCATTGCATGCAGGTTTCAAGAAAAATAAATTCTCTCCTAAGGTCAGTAAACTGGACATTTATTTCTCTGAGCAAACATAGCTCACTACCGATATACAAAACTTATGTTATTCCACATCTAGATTTTGGATCACCGGTTTGGATTCCACACTTAAAAAGATATATAAATCTCCTAGAGAAAACTCAGCGATGCGCAACCAGAATGATAAAGGAGTTAGAGCACAGTAGCTACGAGGACAGGCTTGATTCATTAAACCTCTAGCGTAGAAACTAGGAGGAAAAGAAGTGATTTGCTATTGTTATACAATACTCTTAATAATCCTGACCTTATGACACACTGTGGGTTGGATTTCAGTATCAGAAATAAAAGTCTGAGATCCCATGACAAACAGTTGGAAATACCTAGGGTAAATACAAAATATTTTTTTCTCTGTTCGCTCCGCTGCCCCCTGGAATAAACTACCTGTTGACCTGGTAAATGCACCCTCGTTTGCATGTTTTTAAAAAAGGATTGGACGACTGTTTGTTACCCAACAATGGGTTTGTTTGATTACCCAACTGGTGTGGGGAGGTAATCTAGACGGACCATAAAGTCTCCTTTTGCCTGAACTTACCAAGTTCTACAGCTCCTGGCAACCACTTCAGGAACCCTTTCTGAAGCCTTGTATTTAGTACACGTTGCACAGCATACTTAATTAATCCTGCTTATGAAGTTGGGTGAGGGGGCTGGCCTTATTGACCTAGAGTCCCTTCCAGCTCTAAATTAGTGTGCTGTTGTGATCTGTTTCCAGTTCAGTTCAGCTCTGTTTTAGTTTTGTTCAGTTCTGGCACTGTCACCTCTGTTTTTCAACAATTTTTGGCCATTTGTTACTTAACTGCTGGTCCCCTTTTGGCTCAGCTGGCTTTAAGGCCTGTGAAAAATGTCATTACTGTTTAGATACAGAGTACTTACTGTAAAACGAACAAAAATCCAGCCTTTAAGTTGGTCCACAAGGTAATCTGCAAGTTGTGGTTCATTTGACATATTACTGTCTGGATGATGCACTCATTTGCAAATGTGCCCCTAAACATCACGGAAGTCAGTAAAAGTTTAGGAAGTGACTTTTTGAAATTAAAGTTGAAAATGGGCTTGTGTTTTAAACCAGGGAAAATCCAAGACTATGCTCCTTCTTTTTCTAAAATAGAGGTAAACAAAAATAAGGAGTTCCTGAACATCAACACTGTTGATGGAAAGGGGCTGGAAATCCCTTATCACTGTCAGTATCTTGGAATATACTTGGACCCTTACATGACCTTTGATATTTACCTGGATTACATCACTGAAACCTTAAACAAAACGTTTAGGTTAACATAAGAAACTAGGAAATATATTAAACTAGGAAATATCTGACCAAGACTTCTTGCATTGTAATGGACCATAGCGTAGTACTACATGTACTTGATTATGGGACATTTATCTTAGCAACTACGTGAGCAGAAGCTCTCTTGGATGAGGATGTTCAAACACCATGAAGTCTTGCTATATTATGACTTAAGGCAGTTAGCCACAGCACTTGAACTGCCCCGGAGAGGAAACAGTTAACTCCAGGGAGACTGGAGTTCTAAAGCGCGCGAGCGCTATGCCAAAGCTCTATCTGGCAAGTTTCAAATGAAACTGTCAGATTCTTTACTCCGCTTCACTGAACAGTCGCTCCGGAGATCAGCTCCTTCAGCTCGGTTCATTTCTCGGTTCAAGCAGTATTTTCGATTCATTTGAACGGCAAAAGTATTTATTTTACCGCATTTCGGTTCAAAGCTCTATCTGGTAAACCGTAAGTACAGGATTTAAAGTCTGTGTGGAAAATTAATTATCTGTTCGGTTTTGAACCAATCGGTTTGCTAAAATAAGCATTTCTATTCATATTTTGGGCTTTTTAGAGTGCGGTTCGGTTCTTATCGGTTCTAAAAACCTATACTTTTAGGGTTTTCAAATACCCGTATTACGGTTAGGAACTGATAAGGGTGTCTTGCCTGGCACTGCCATCAAAGGGCAAGTTTTGGATAGGCTGCATGTCTGAGAAACCCAAAAGAAAAACCGGGCCCACTGGGTTTCAACACTGTGATGTCTGTGGGGAAGCCTTTGCCAGGGGTGACCCACACACCACTTGTGTTTATTGTCTGGGGGCTGACCACCTCCTGTCAGACTGCCAGGTGTGTAAAAATTTCCCTGCAGCCACCCTGGAGAAGAGATTGGGCCGGCTCAGGGAACGAGAGGCCAAAAAGTCCGCTGACCCGGATGGCCAGCCCGGTCCAGCACCCACTGGACCAGAGGGAGTGCCCTCTGACCAGGCGAGACTTCCTCGGGCAAAGGAAGGCTGGTTCAGAGGAACCAGTCCCAGTAAAAGACAAAGAAATCAGCAGGTCTGAGTCCAAAATTGTGTCTCCAACTGCTGCAGAGATAACTAAAGCCATACAGATTGTCCAGTCACTGTCTCAGGGACCTGTCGAACCACCAACAGCTAGCAAAAGGTTGGTTCGTTCAGTTCAGTGGTTCAAGAGTATGATGTTGAGGAATTTTATGAACCACAGGAGGGAGGGGAATTTGATCATTATATATGTGGCTGGGAGGGTCTGGACGTGCCCATTGAACCGGACATTTCTCCAGACAGACCTTTAGAATCTCCCCCTATGCTGTCTGAGTCCCCTTCTCATTTTATGTTTTATAAAAAAGTTGCAGAAACCCTCCAGCTTCCTTTAGAAGAGGCTGTGGATGAGCAAGAGGAGCCTGATTATGTAGAAATGATGGATATACCAGAGTCTAGGAGGTTGTCTATTCCTTTGCATAAGTCATTTAGGAAGCAAACAACAAAGATTTAAAAAAATCCTCATTCTGTCCCTCCTGTAGATAAAAAAATGGACAGAAGGTACAGTTTGTCAGGCTCTGATACAGACTTCCTCACTGAGCAGTGTAGTCATGTAGGTGTGGTACAAGCTGCAGCCTGTGACAAGGCTAATATTCCCCTGGCCTCACATCCTCCTGATAAGGATTCCAGGAAGATTGATGCCATGGCGAAAAAACAATATATGGCTGCTTCTTTGGGACTCAGGCAGGCAAATTATATGGCTTATGTGGCTAGATATCAGAAATCTAGATGGGACACAGTATTGCAGTTAGCAAGCAGGCCCATGGCCAGCTGGCTTAGTGAGTTGAACAGGTGGCTGCTGATGGCATTGAAGCCTCTAAAGTTCAATTTCATACTGCTGTTGATGTTAATGATGTTTCCTCTAGGGTCATGGCCACTTCTGTAGCTTTCCGTGGGTTGGCATGGCTCAGATGCACTAATCTGTCCCAAGATACTCAGTCAAAGCTATGGATTTTCCTGTAGTGGAAATTCTCTGTTTGGGGAACAAACAGAAAATTATATGAAAAAGATGGATGAATACAGAACTACCTACAGAAGTGCCCAGGCCAAGAAGAGGCATGCCACTCCACAAAGGCACGCTCCCAGAGGTAGGGGCAGGCCTTTCCACAGGCCTTTTTACCAATCTCAAGCCTCCTCTGCGTTTGCACAGAGGGGTTTCTTCAGAGGCAGAGGTAGACGGGGCACAAGTAAACCATCCCCCTTCCCTCAGCCTAAAGCTGCTGCTGCCAAGCAGGCACCCTGATGGGGTGCCCAGGGCCGATTCTCCTGTACCGGTGGGGGGCAGGTTGGCTTATTTCAGCCAGAACTGGCTGTCCCTAACTCGGACAGATGGGTTCTGGAGGTAGTAAGCCAGGGTCTGGTTCTCAGCTTCAAACAGTTTCCAAAGATGAGAGCCAGACATTCTCCACCTGCAAATCCTTCAGAAGCCCTTGCTTTGGAAGCAGAGGTTTCTTCTCTTCTAGACTGCAAAGCAGTGGAAAGGCTCCCTCCTTGCCACCAGAGCAAGGGGCTGTACTCAAGATACTTTCTTACCCCAAAAAAGACAGGAGAATGGCGGCCCATTCTAGATTTAAGGTACCTGAACAAGCATCTTTTGAAACCAAAGTTCAAAATGTTAACTCTAGCAATGATTTTGCCTTCCCCGAGGCCAGGGGACTGGCTAGCTTCCCTGGACCTCAAGAATGCCTATTTTCATGTCCTGATCAGGCCTTCTCACCGAAAGTACCTCAGGTTCGAACTGCCCCCAGGCCACTACCAGTTCAGAGCAATGCCCTTCGGCCTTACCTCTGCTCCAAGGGTGTTCACAAAATGTCTAGCTGTGGTAGTGGCTCATTTAAGAAGGCAAGGGTTGCTGTGTTTCCTTACCTGGACGACTGGCTCATAGTGGGTCAGTCTCCAGATCAGAGTAAAATCCCACTTGCAAGTCACCCAGCAGCTTCTCACTTCCCTGGGATTCCTGCTGAATTTACCAAAGTCAGTTCTGGAACCAGTTCAGGTACTAACTTTCATAGGTGCAGAATTGAACACAAAGTTAGCCAGGGCATTTCTCCCCTCGGAAAGGGTAGACAGACTCATTGCCCTGGCATCCTCCTTTACCCTGTGGGTCTCTCGACCAGCAAGGCATTTTCTGCAACTCCTAGGGCACATGGCTGCTTCCACAGCTGTTGTGCAAGGAGCAAGATTCCAGATGAGGGACATTCAGTTCCATTTGAGGGCCTATTGGTCTCAAAGGAGGGACCCCCTTACCAAATTAGTCCCAGTGATCCAAACTTTGATCCTGGCTCTCCAGTGGTGGCAGGATCAAAGCCATCTAACACAAGGGGTTCCCTTCATTCCCGTTTCCCACTCCCTCACCCTCACCACGGATGCCTCCCTGCTAGGGTGGGGGGCTCACTTGGGCGACCTTTCCACTCAGGGAGTGTGGTCCCCTCAGGAATCTCTGCTCCACATCAATCTTTTGGAACTCAGAGCTGTCTTTTTAGCTCTTCAGGTTTTTTCAGCTTCTCTCCAGAACAAAGTAGTTCAAGTCAGGACAGACAACACCACAACAATGTGGTACATCAACAAGCAAGGGGGCACTCTGTCATCAGCCTTGTGCACCGAAGCAATGAAGTTGTGGTCTCTGGCTTACTCCCTGAACACCTCCCTGATAGCAGTTCACCTTCCAGGGAAGGACAATGTCCTGGCAGATGCCCTCAGCAGGATTTCTCAGGGCCATCACGAATGGGCTCTGAATCCTCAGGTGCTGGGGTCGGTCTTTGCCAGATGGGGCACCCCTCAGATAGATCTTTTCGCAGCCCCAGACAACCACCAACTTCCTCTGTTTTGTTGCAGGCCTCCAGTGCTGGGCTCAGTCCCTCTGGACGCCTTTCTGTTAGATTGGAAGGGGAAGTTCCTATATGCCTTTCTCCCTTTCCCTCTTCTCTTCAGGGTATTAGTAAAAATCAGATCTCAGCCCTGCAAAGTGATTCTGATTGCTCCAGATTGGGCCAGACAGCCCTGGTACCCTCTGCTTCTGTCCCTGACAGTCCACCCTGCCCTGAGCTTGCCCAGAGTCCACGACTTGCTGGCCTTTGCACAGGGGAGAGTGTGGTATCCGGACCTCAAATCCCTCCATCTCAAGGCTTGGCTCTTGAGGAGTTAGAATTTGCTGATTTACACCTTTCCCAAGGTGTCCTGGATATTTTAAAGGCTTCAAAGAAGCCTTCCACTAGGGCCACTTACAATTCTAAGTGGAAGAGGTTTTCCATCTGGTGTTCTGAGAAACAAATTGTCCCAGAATTTGCTGATTTGCCCATTTTACTGGACTATTTGGTCCATTTAAATTCCTTAGGCCTTAGGCCAGCTACCTTAAAGGTTCATCTGGCAGCTGTCTCTGCTTTTGTATCAGCAGGGAAGCCTGCTTCTCTTTCCTCTCATCCTGTGTTTTCCAAGTTTTTTAAGGGGTTACTTCACACTAACCCTCCTTTTCGGGAACCAGCTCCTGCCTGGGACCTGAATGTTTGCATTGCTCAGTTAATGCAACCCCCCTTTGAGCCTCTGTCTTCAGCAGATCTCAAGTTTCTAACTTGGAAAACTGTTTTTCTAGTGGCTATCACTTCTGCCAGACGCATAAGTGAATTACAAGCCCTGTCAGTGGAAAAAGATTTTATATCTTTTCACAGAGATAAGGTAGTCCTCAGGACTAACAGAAAGTTTTTGCCTAAAGTGGTTTCAGATTTCCATTTGAACCAATCCATCTCTCTTCCAGTATTTTTCACTGAGCATTCTTCCTCGGGTGAGAGGAGACTGCACAGTTTAGACATCAAAAGAGCTTTAAGCTACTATTTGGAACGCACCAAGGGTCACAGGTTCGAATCCCTCCAACTCTTCCTTACCTATGGCGAGGTTGGCAAAGGGAAACCTGCCACTAAGAGGACAATTGCAAGGTGGATTGTCTCTTGTATCCAATTTGTTGCCAAAAACTAGGTAGAGAACCCCCCTCAGGACTGAGGGCTCACTCCACCAGGGGTACAGCTGCATCTCTAGCGGCTGCTAGAGATATTCCCATTCTGGAAATCTGTCAAGCTGCTACTTGGAAAACAGTTCACACTTTTACCAAGCATTATTCCCTGGATGTCCAGTCCAGGAGAGATGCTCGTTTTGGCACAGCTGTGCTTCAGAGCCTATTTCCTAAGTAGGTTCTGACCCTCCTCCATGGAGGTACTGCTGTGTAATCTGCTTAAGTCATAATATAGCAAGACTTCATGGTGTTTGAAGAAAAATTACTCACCTTAGTAATTGCTTTTCTTCTCATGGAGTCTTGCTATATTATGACCACCCCCCCAACCTGCCCCTCTCAGAACTTCTACTTGGGTAGGGGTTGGCAAATTAGTGCAAGCACTGTGTCATGCCATTTTAGTTCTTCCCTTTCCCCCCTTTTATTTAGGGTCAAGGAACTAGGTATTTCTGTTTTTTTAAGTAATATATGGCCCCCTTCCGGGACTTGAGTCTTTTGGGGAAGGGGGGGTCTAATAGTGCTTGTTAGGGGGAAACTAATAATATTATTATCATTGTTGTTATTATTATTATTGCTCTTGTTGTTGTTGTGTTTGCTGTTGTTATTCCTACTAGTAGGTAGCCACTTGGCTAGTGTAGAGCTTTCCACACAGACTTGCTGCTTAGTATTAGCTTCGTAAAGATCTGACAGTTTCATTTGAAACTTGCCAGATAGAGCTTTGGCATAGCGCTCTCGCGCTTTAGAACTCCAGTCTCCCTGGAGTTAACTGTTTCCTCTCCGGCGCAGTTCAAGTGCTGTGGCTAACTGCCTTAAGTCATAATATAGCAAGACTCCATGAGAAGAAAAGCAATTACTAAGGTGAGTAATTTTTTCTTTTATGACAAGATAGGGTATTTTGTCCTCCAACACCCATCGCATGACGAACACTGCAGAGTAGTCCCAGAGCTAGGGTGGCTGTCATTAGAGGCTAGGCCATAATACTCCCTCCACTGCGTGGTATTCAGGATCTCCAATACTGGTACTTCATCTAGCTTATCTGTTCTCTTAGCTCCCCAGTGTACAGAATGTAGGCTGAGGTCAGGAATTAAACTGGGTTTTCCCAACCCGCACATAAGTGACATTCGCCAACATTCCTTCAGTTATGCAGCCCTGGTACTATGGCACTCAGTCCTGCATCAACTTAGGGGGAAACAAACAGCCCTCAGATGTTACCTTTGTGAGTAAAATATGTGTTTTATCTAAAACACAGATGCTTACTTGTAAATGTCCTATCATCATATATATCCACTCCATACCGCTTGGGAATAAGTGAACTGCTCTTTCTTGTGCCAGACAGAACATCATTCATGTACTGGCTTTGTCTCTTACATAGAAACATAGAATTTGATGGCAGATAAGGACCACTTGGCCCACCTACTCTGCCCATTTCTCTAGCCAACGGATAAGCTGCAGATCCTAGTTAACCAACAGCCTACTTCCTCCTACCCCCCCACTAGAATTGCCTTATGTCTGTCCCATGCATTCTTGAATTCCCCCACTGTTTTTGACCCTCGACCTCCTCAGAAAGACTGTTCCATGCATCTACAACCCTCTCTGTGAAGAAATACTTCCTCACATTACCTCTGAGCCGTCCCTCCTCTGTCTTCAAATTCAGCTCCCTTGTTCTTGCACATCTTTTTTTTTTTTTGGAAGATACCCTCTTGGACTTTGTTGATTCCTTTGAGGTATTTGAAAGTTTCTATCATGTCCCCCCTCGCCCTTCTTTCCTCGAGGCTATACATCTTAAGCTCCTTTAGTCTTTCTTCATATGTCTTCTGATGCATACCCTGCACCATTTTGGTTGCCCACCTCTGGACAGCCTCCACCCTGCCTGTCTTTGCGGAGATGGGGTTTCCAGAACTGTACACAGTACTCCAGATGTGGTCTTAACAGCTGTCTGTACAGAGGGCCAACAATTTCCTGTTTTCTACTGGTGATGCCTCTCCCTATGCATCCCAGGTCCCCCCAGCCCTCTTTACTGCCTTCTCACATTGCTGGCCTACCATTAGGTCATCTGATATGACTACCCCCAGATCCCTTTCTATTTTTGTTGTTGTCAGTATCTCACTCTCCATTGTGTACTCTTCCCCTGGGTTTTTGTTTCCCAGGTGCATTACTTTGCACTTCTTTGCATTGAATCTAAGCTGCCATACATTTGACCATTCCTCCAACCTTGCCAAGTCCTTTCATCCTTTCCACCCCACCTTGCGTATCAACCCTGTTGCAGATCTTTGTGTCATCTGCAAAGAGACATACTTGTCCTTCCAGTCCCTCTGCAGTGTCTCTTATAAAGACATTAAAAAGGGCTGGCCCCAGTACTGAACCCTGCGGTAGCCCACTAGTAACCCCCCTTTCTTCACTGTGGACTCCATTTACTATTACCCTATGTGTCCTGTTGTCCAGCCAGTGTTTTACTCAGGCTGCCACCCTGGGACCCACTCCCAGGCTGGCTAATTTGTTTATTAATCTTTGGTGCGGGACTGTGTCAGATGCTTTGCTAAAGTCTAGGTAGGCCATGTCCACAGCCCCTCCCTGGTCTACTACTTTGGTCATCCAGTCAAAGAAATCAATTAGATTGTCTGACATGACCTTCCTGCTGTGAATCCATGCTGCCTTGGGTTCTGTGCTCCTCTGGCCTCTAGGTACTCAACAGTTCTTTCCATTAGAAGTGATTCCATCATTTTCCCTACCACTGAGGTCAAACTGACAGTTCTGTGGTTTCCTGCCTCTGTCTTGCTCCCACTTTTGTGAAGGGGAATCACATCCGCCCTCCTCCAGTCCTCCGGTACCACACCATCCTCCCATGATTTATTAAAAAAGGTAGTCAGTGGTGTTACTAGTTCTTCCCTTAGTTCTTTTAGAATTCTGGGGTGAATCCCATCAGGCCCCATTGCTTTATCCTCCTTCAGTATTAAGAGTTTTTCAGAACCCTTTCTTCTGTTAAAGGACTAATATCAACCCCCCTATCCAGAGTGCTTCTATTGACTAGATTAGGTCTCTTCCCCCTGCTTTTCCATTGTGAATACTGAGCAGAAGTATTCGTTCAGTATCCCAGCTTTTTCACTGTCGCTCTCTGCCCAACCACCTTCCTCTCTATTCAGCCTCAGTATCCCTGCCTTAGTCTTTGTTTGCTCCCTAATATGCCTATAAAAGGTTTTATCCACCTTTTTAACCGAGTTGGATCTCTTTTCCTCGATTTGGGCCTTTGCTATTCTGACTGCCTTCCCCACTTCCTTCTGCTTTAACTGGTTCAATTCTCTGTCCTGCTCCTTCTGTGTTTTCTTACACTTCCTGAATGCTATCTTTTTCTCCCTAACCTTCTCCGCCACTTCTTTTGAGAACCATAGTGGTTTTTTTCTTTCATTTTGATTTATGTGCTTCACACAAAGGCGTGTTGCCTCTGTGATGGCGGTTTTTGATGTTTCCCCATTGTTGCTCCACCCCACCTTCTTGCCTGTTTGCTAGTGCTATTCTGAGGCACTCTGCCATTTTGAAAAAAGCGGCCCTCCTGCAGTTCAGTACCTTCACTTTTGTATGGCTTGACTCTACAGCTAAGTTTACCATGACCCACACTGTTTGGTGGTCGCTTGTTTCCAGATGGCTACCCACTTCAAGATCAGAAATCCTCTCCATCCCCATTTGAGAGTATGAGGTTGAAGATTGCTCCCTCCCGAGTGGGTTCCAAAACTAGTTTTCTGAGGCATCCTTCCCTGTAGGGCATCGAGAATGGCCCTGCTGTTGGATGTGGCTGCAGCAAAGGTGCTCCAGTTAACATCTGGCATATTCAGGTCCCCTATCAGTAATGTTTCCCCTTTCTCTGCCATCCTAAGGATGCCTTCTGTCATTTCCATGTCCATTTCCTCCCCCTGAGATGGGGGTCTGTATACAACCCCTGTGCAGATTGTGGTGCCATTTCCAGTCTCCAGGGTGACCCACAGTGCCTCCTTCCCCCCCGTTTACCCTTTAATTCTGTTGCTTTGATCCCTTCCCTTACATAGAGAGCTACTCCTCCTTCTCTTCCCTCCCTGTCCCTCCTGTAGATTGTGTACCGTGGTATGTTGACATCCCAGTCATTGTCCTCTGTGTACCATGTTTCTGTAACTGCCACGATATCCAGGCATCCCTCTTCCATCAAGGCAGCCATTTTGGGGTGCTTTTTTACCTAGACTACAGGCATTGGTACTCATTACCCTCCATTTTTTTATGGCTTTATTTCTTTTTGCCCCATTCCCTATCCTTACTGCCTTTGTTTTTTTTTCTCCATTTACCCCTGCCCTTCTCTCTATCGACTGCTCTGTCTTGGTGTTTACCTCACTAACTACCCTCCTTTTTTTTTTCTTCTTGAGGTTGCAAACCTAACTGTAAAGCTTTTTTTTTTTATTTTTTTTTTTTAAGACTTGACTCATTCACTCCGGTAGGCATCTGTAGTTGGTATCTAATAACTCAGTTACTCAGGGAGACGTCTGTGGACGTCTCCAGTTTGGATGTATATATTTAGCTAGCCAGTCGACTTTGGGCTTATTTAAGTATTTCTAGGGGTACTTCACTACCTGCTATGATGCATGGATACATAATTTGGTGTTGATATATGTTCCATGTTTTTCACAAAAAAGGGGTTAAGTTGCTTTTTTTTTATTTCGACTAGTATAAAAAAGATAGCTTTGAATCGATTGCAAACCACCGTTGGAAAGGTAATTCTGTGCTGAACAACTTTGCCACTTGTACTTTATGTGCAGCAGTTACGGTTCATGAGGTATTCACATTTGTTTACAGTGCGGTGCATATGGCTTCATTTTTGCTTAGAAAGGCCCAGGATGCAGTGTTGAGGGTATAAAGGGCAGAAGGGTGGAACTCTCAGAGAGCTGCTGTGGAGTGGATGAGTTAAGTGAATTGAATTGGGTTCCACTAAACCTGATTAGGGTTCAGCGGGTCATAACTCTGGCTTTGCGTCCAGGAGCTGGAAACCCATTTCTGTTCCCTGTAGCAGGAAAAGAGAAGGGAAGACTGTTCCCATTCTGGTTTCATTCCCATGGCTTTCTTGTTTAATTCCCTTTGCTGCCGTGTAACAGGAAAGGCCTGGACATTTGCTTACTATAGCTCCTATAATTTTTACTCTTTCTGGCACAACTCTAGCATATTTACCTCTCTTGGCATAGCTAGCTATGGGAGGTCAAAACAACCCTGACCTTTTCAGCAGCTTTGTTCTCTCAGGCTCAAGACCTTGGTAGTTTGTTCAGACCAGTAAAATCTCGCAACAGCTTCGTCCCTAGACCAAATTGAGAAGATCTGACCTAGAATTTCTGCACTGTGACAGTGTCCTGGGATACTTGAAATCATTTCATCAGAATCATAGAGGTTGCAAAGCTCTCTTATCCACCAAATTTATATGTACAAATCCTGGGGAAGCTTTGTTTTAGGGATTCCTAGATATCATGAGGGCTTCAAAGAGATCATAGGTGTCTCAACTGCAACCTCTGGCTACACCAAAATGATGCCTTTGCTCTAAATACAATGCGTAATAAAGTACTTCTGGGCAGATAAAGATTGGAGGTTTCCAGAATACGTCCTGTTGAGAAATTTACCTGCTCCCATAGTTTTATAAGGAGAATAGCCAAAGAGATGGATGTTTGTCTGCACTCAGGACTGCGACACAGGAGGAGAGGTTCAGTTTTTTTGACATTCTGGGGAGGTTTCAGGCTGAGTTTACTTTCTTGAGAATGTACCTTCCTCAGTTTTGTCAAGAGAGTGAGGGGGCCTTTACAAGTTAAGTCTCAGCTCTAGATAAGAAGGATAAAAATACATAAATATCCTTGTGCTCTCTCTGTTCTACTGAAGAGGCCCTCCTTATAGCTCCTAGGGCAAGGCTAAAAGTCTCCGTGGACTGGGCTTTTGAGGTGGCGGGCCCTATTCTGTGCAACTGTCCCTTTAGAGCCCTGAGGGAGGCCCCCTCGATGGTGGCCTTTAGGAGGGGTCTGAAAAAACATCTTCTGCACAGTTGATTGGGATAAATCCCCCTCCTCTTTTTTTTTTTTTTTTTTTAATTAAGCTTTTTGGTCCCTGTTTTCTCCTCCTTGCCAACTGGCGATAGGGTCACATATGTTTTTTTTTTTTTTTTTTAATGGATTTTCTCCTGATCTCCCCCCCACCCCGAGGCCACTGTACAGGCACGTTTCGCTCCCTGTGGTGCCAGCTCAGCCCCTTGCACCTCTCGATACTTTGCCGCTCCCTCTCCCCTATGCTACCCACTGGATTGCCACCCATTGGGAGCGGAACTACGGGGGGGGGGCACCAACCCACCCTCAGGAAAGGAGAGCTGCCTGCTGGCATGCTTAATCCTGCTCTGCCCTCCCACCCCAACGACCCGAGGTCCTTCTCGAACCTGGGTCACCCGCATAGCGCGAGATAAGGCATTCAGCACCCCAACTCTCTGCACCACCGGGCCAGCACTCTCCCTTTTTCTGATATCATCCCAACCTGTAACTTGTTGTTTATTAACGTATGCAGGTTTTATGATATTTTGTTGTAGTTATATATGAAGTTCTATATATTTGGTTTATTTATTTGTTATAATGGCTTGCTGTACACTGTAGTGGCACACTGATCCTCTGGGGAAAGGCAACAGTTAAAAATAGAGGAGTACTACTTCTGTTACCACTAAAAAGAGGCATACACTGCAGTCCCAGCAAAAGCTATGAATTTCTTTTACTATGTCCCCCCAGCTAAAGGGGAAGCTGCAGGGTAGATCTTCCTGGACTAAAAGTCTTCACCATTCATTCACACTAGTGGGACTACGCTGGAGGTGTTAGGACCCAGTGGGAGCCAGAAATCTTCAGGAAGGCCGGCATCGAAGTAGGACCGCGCATGCTCGGCACCCCGTGGCTGGCTCGTGCCATGTATGGGCTGTCTCTGCGTTGATCGTCCAAACATCTTAGTTCGTTTTCTCCCGCTGTCAAGTGCGCGTAAGTGACGATGTCGCCACCTGGAGTTGAACTTCTCATCTATACGACAGCAGCTTTTAATCATTTAGTTCATTCATTTTAAGTGCTTTTCTTGTTTAAAAAAAAAAAAAAAATGCGAAGAAGAAAGAAGATTTCTCTCAGCCCTGCCCATCGTCTGAGTCGGCCATGGACAATCTCGGTGATGGTAGGGATCCTTCTTTAGAAGGCTGCTCAGGCAGTGGGCTGTATCTAGTCTGTTGCCCTCTCCGGAGTGGGGGGGTTCAACCACGGGCAGTCCGGTGGTCACGGAGGGAGACAGTCCTCACGTGCTTGTAAAAGTGACATTCACATTCCAGGTCAGAAAACTTGGCGCTGCTTGGTCTTGAGCTCTTCCTCTTCCCATTGGAAGAGGAAGAAATGGTACCCCTCGAGGTCACCCTCTGTTATGTCTGTCAGGGAGTCTCCGGTAGTTGAGAGCCCTCCAGGTTTCCCAGTGGCTTCTGCTCTCAACGGCCTGGACTCTCGTCACCGGGGCCCTTCCCTCTCCCTTGGGGGTTTCCGGTGGACAATTTAATCTTTGGGCAGCTCTTTAGAGCAGTGGGTTTAGCATTGGCTCATTTGCCCCTGCCGGTGGATCCAGCGTTGCTGGGCCATGGCCGGGGTTTTTGGTCCATGATCTGCATTCAGTGCCTTCTCTGTGCCAACGCTGCCTACGCTGATCCCATGTGTCTGCCCCCTCTCTCTTCCTCACAGAGGCTGGCACAGGTACCATGCCTCCTCCTTCCAGGGATGGCCGTTCTCCAGGCCCTTGACTTTGGTGCCGTCTGCAGTGCCATTGTCTTCGGTGCTGCATGCGGCACAGCTGATTTCAGTGCAGCGTGCAGCATCGGGGGCGGGCTCATTTCCAGACCCAGGTGCCCTCTGGTCTATACCTTGCCCAGGTTGGCCTTGCTGGGGCATTTCCTGTTTCTGTTGGGCAGATGTGGAGCATGACGAGTCTGATCTGGACTGCATCATTCTGACAAAGGCAAGATGACTTGTTTTACAGCCTGGATGTGAACTCCTCATCCCAGCTGAACCCTGGTTGAAGCTATGTCTTTTCAGTCTCCTTAGGACATGGATTTTGACGTGGCTCTGAAGACCTCCAATATAGCCCCAGGGGAGCTTTTGCGTCTTGCGTTCCCCATGTTCAAGAACACTGTGCCCTCTGCCCACCCTCCTTGACATCTTGTCGTATGCAGTGTGGGAAATGCCAGCTGTGATTCCTTCTATGCCAGTCCCAGGGAGGGACACTTTTTAGTTCACAACCCTTGGCAGATACTATGGTTGTTGGAGCAGAGAATGACAAGGCTGTTCTCCCTTAGGGGTCCACAGCTCATCCTATCAGTAGAGAATCTTGCAGTATTGAAACCTGGGGGAAATGAACAGTCACTGCTGCAAAAGCTCTGTGGAGGCTATGATTCTGCCTCCAGGGCAGCTGCTGTTGGGATCTGTGTTGGGTGACTCTTCTGACTTGGAACATCAGGATTTTCTAATGATTCTCACCTGTTCGGCACTCCAGTAGCTGCCTTCAAAACAGCTGGACTGGCTCCTTCCACCCACCCACCCCCCAAAAGGACTGGAACCATTGTCAGTTTTGCAACAAGCAGTTCTGCAAGACTGGGGACCGAGGGGTCTTTACGGAGTTCAACCCCATCAGCTGTGAAGAAAACGCAGTTCAAGGCACAAGGCCTGAAAATGCCAAGTGCCACTCTCTGAGACATTAGTCCGGGTTCCATCTCAAATACCTGAGATGGTACTTCTCCCTACGGTGAGAGATTATCTGACTCGCTTTCAGCCTATGACAGTCTATAACAATAGACAAGTGGGTCCTCCAGATTTTCTGGAAGGGTACTCCCCCGATTGTTCCCCCAAGCGGCAGCACAGTCTCCCCACTTCATAGTCAGACCTTCTCACCTTAGAGATTCAGGGCCTTCTTTATAGTCTTCTAGTCCCTAAAAGAGCAGGCAGCATGCGCCCTATTCCAGACCTAAGAAATAAAATAGGTCTTTGTTCAGGGCAGAATGGTTTCAATAGGGACTCTCCTACCACCTTTCCAGCAGCATGACTGGTTCGCATCCCTGGACATACAGGACTGTTCCATGAAGGCACTGCTGCCCTGCAAAAGTCACAGTTTCAAGCCTTTCTTCATAGGGCCCCAACCCCCGGCCACCTCCTAGCGAGGACCTTCCTCCTGGGGGTCAGGGGGGCCAATTTTTCTGGATGGCTCTTTTCCTGACATAGAGTAACCTTGTACAAATCCATGTAGCGGAAGGTGGGCCTCTGCCGCTTTCATAAGTGCCTCTGGCCTTTTCCACACTAGGGTCACACGGTGAATGCTCAGCACACAGTGGTCTACAACCATGTACCCACAGTCCTTCCACATAAAGGTGATGGAACCCCTGACAAGATCACTTGCATGGTGGACACAGGACAGGCTTCTACAAGGTCTACCCTTTGCCCAAATGGCATCTCTGATATCCTCTACCACAAGGTATTCTCCTTCAGATAGACAATAAGGCCATGATGTATTACATCAACGAGCAGGGTGGAGCGCACTCCTACCCTCTGTGCAGGGAGGCCATGAAGGGGAGGGAGTGATGCCTTGAGCATGATACCCTAATTCGGGCAGTCTACCTGCCAGGAATTCAGAATGAACTAGCGAATCACATCAGCAGGCCGGAGGTGGGTTCCCACAAATGGTCGCTCGCCCCAGTGGCTTGCAGTTACTATTTGAGCAGGCAGTCCAGACCTGGACCTTTTTTGTGTCCCCACTCAACGCATAACTGCCTCTATTCTGCTCCAGAACCTGACATTTACCGGCGGGATGCATTCAGACTGCGGTGGACAAGATGCTTTCTGTATGCATTTCCTCCCCTTCCTTTAGTTCAGAGGGTGCTGCTCAAGCTGAAGGCACGGGGGGGGGGCAGGATGATCCTCATCACCCCACATTGGCCTCGTCAGATGTGGTTTCCTCTAATCAACAGGTTGTTGGAAGTGCCCCAAGGAAGCTTCCGCTTTGGATGGACCTCCTGTCACAGGGACCCCTGGTCCAACCCAGCCTGCACTCCCATCATCTCCATGCCTGGCTTCCGAGGAGACAGAAGTGGTTAGGTCTGCGGTCTTTCAAAGGATCTCAGAAATCCTCTTAACTTAAGCCTTCCATGACTAAGTGAAAGTGGTTTTCCATTTGGTGTGCAAAAAAGTCCACGCTGGACACATTTTTGTTGCCCACCAAATAAAGTGTTCGAGTACCTCTTAGACCTGTCAAATGCAGGACTGCAATACTCTACAGTGAAGGTACACCTCTTCGCGATTTCGCTTACCATGAGCCAGTGCAGAACATGTTGCTGGCTCAATTACTGCTAGTCAAGAGATTTCTCAAGGGTATTCTACACACTAGATCCTCGGTCAGGAAACCGGTGGCTGCATGGGATATCGACCTCGTGCTAGATATGCTCCCTCATAAACCTTTGAGCCTCTAGCCACCTGTGACTTGCAGTTTCTAACCAGGAAGACTGCTTTCTTAGTGGCTGTTACTTCCGTTTACAGAGTTTCTGAAATTTATGCCTTGATCACAGACCCTCCATATACTGTCTTTCAAAAGGACAAGGTGATACTTCGTACTCACCCTAAATTCCTGCCCAAGGTAGTTTGGAATTTCACTTTAACCAACCCCTGGTTCTTCCCACTTGTTTTGGCGCATTCCAGAATGAAGGGGAACACACCCTTCACTCTCTGGATGTCAAGAGGGTTCTATGATTCTACATCGACAGAACTAGAGTTTTGCAAATCCAAGCATCTTTTCTTATTTTTCAGCATGGCCAGGCTGGTTCAGCCTGTTGCCATTAGATGCATTTCTGCATGGTTGGTGGCATGTCTTCGTCACTGCTACTCGATGGCGCAGGTCAAGTTGGAAGGCCGGGTTGTGGCATATCTGGCAGAAATTCGTAACGTACCCATTATAGATATTTGCAGAGGAGCTACTTGGAGCTCGGTGCACGGCCTTGTGAAGCACTACGCTCTGGATGTCCATGCCAGACAGCACACTTCCTTCAGCAGGACAATCCTTAATGGACTTCTGTCCTGAGTGAACTCAGTCTTCTGCAGTCCTACTCGGGAGGGGATTGTGTTTTAGCTTGGTACTGTCCTATTAGTGTGAATGAATGGTGAAGACTTTTAGTCCAGGAAGATATGGAAATGACATACCTACCATAATTCTTGATTTTCTTGGACGAAGTCTTCACCATTCATTTACACACCCACGCACTATCCCCTGAGCTCACTCATTTTGCTTCTGGTCTTCACTCCCTCGTTGGCTTGGGCTGTGAAGACACTGTTGAATAGACCCTCTTTCATGGGTCATCTGGGCTATCTTATGCCCGGATTAGGTTAGGTATTTCCTAGGTTAGTTTATGCTGCACCTCATCGGTCAAAAAGGAATTGAGGTGGTTGGAGGGTCGACGTCAAGATAGCCCATACAGGCATGAGCCAGCATTACGGTGCCGTGCATGCGTGGTCCTACCTTGGCGCCAGCCCTTCTAAAGATTTTTGGCTCCCACTGGGTCCTAGCAGTTAAGAAGTCCCATTAGTGTGAATGAATGGTGAGGACTTCATCCAAGATCAAGAATTGCAGTAGGTACACAATTTCCATTTTGTGCACCCTCCAACAGTCATCTGCAAATTTTCATGATCAGTAGTCTTGCAGAATAGATACTTGAGGAAAGAAAATATACTTGATAGCTTCCTTAGCTATTAGACATGTTCCTAAGTTCCTGTCTTGGCTACTGACCTAGAAACTTTTCACAGAAAAACTCCCTTAGGAATCTTGGGAGGTGCTTCTTCATACTATTCAATGTGGTCTGGATGCCCTTAAGCAACAGTTGTAGTTGACTGTGTTTGTCAACTGCACTGCAGCTAGATGAAAGACAAAGCGAGGGGGTAATCGTAGCCTGGCCGCTAAGGCGCTTCATCTTTTCCCTGGAACTGCAACAAAAGATAGCTTACTTTCTGGTTGAAGGGTCCCCCTGTTTGGACCACACATGGACTTCTTGCAGAAGATCACGTAGTACAATTAGTTTTACTGTCTGTAAGTATAGTGTCATATAATAATCATGAATTTGTACATTTTTGAATTTATATTGTCTAGTCTGTTACTAGGCCTGGCTGGAGAAGGGGACTTCTCTAGTTGCCTGGTTTATCAAGTAAATCAAAGTAGGCTTGCGCCACATGAAATCCCTTATAGGATTTGAAGGGCTTAAAGCAGCTGTGCATGATAGTGGTGAAAAGTTTGACCTATGCTTTTGTTATTCTATTTTAGATTGCCCTTATTTCCTGACTTTTATGATACCTTCCCCCATTTTGAGTCTGCTTTAGTACCTTTTTTCACATTTTAAATAAAAGCACTCATTGTAATATGGCTTGGACCAGTTTTTCATCGGTATTCACTATTTTTGAACGCCATGACTAAAATGAATCAGTATGCGACAGTCAAGTGATCTTTGATCTTATGGGACAGTTGGTATACAGAAACAACTGATACGAAACCCAGATGAAAACCTGGTTTGAGCCATATTAAAAGGAGCACCCCTTTTATTATTTCAAATGAGAAAAAAACAAGTAAAGCAGACTTAAAATAGAGAAAAGGGATATCATACAAGTCAGGAGATAAGGGGCGATCTAAAATAGAATAAGAAAGTATAGGTCAAATTTTCACTGCTGCTTTAAAAGGCCCCTTTCAGTGATTAAGCTGAAATTCTAAAATTTGATAGCAATTTGGCTTTTTATTTGAAATTGTTTTACCAGGCAAACTTGATGATACTGAGAACAAGAATTATTTACAGATATAATCTGGGGGAGGGGGAAGGGAGGATAGTAGGAGGTTAGGAGTCCAGGTTTAAAATACAATGACAGGAATAGCTACACTTACACATCAGTTAGAACAATAGATTATGCACAAGAGTGTACAAAACAATACTTGGCAAAAACACAGTTATGTAGGGCATTCACAGGAGGAAATAAAGTACTGCTTAATTTTCACTTTAGATGCATGGAAAAAGGGGGCCCAGGTTAAGTCGGGGGGGGGGGGCAGAGTGTTCCAGAGTTTTGGTCGCCAACAGCTGATTGAAGATAGCTCAGATTTATTTTTCCTTCAAGGGAGAAACAGTCTGTTATCTAGCTCTGAGCATAAAAGGTAGGCTGGGGTTAGTTGCCACAGAAAACAAATTACCGAGATGGACAGGGAGCTTGTTAGCTCAGAATTTGGCTCTTAAGATGGCAGTATGCCTTGCACATCTAAGGTCCAGACTGGTTCAGCCGCAAATAGTCACTTAACCCTTTTAGCCAAATGATAACATTCTTCTTAGTTTCATAGTAAGTTACAAGAAATTAGGCGGTTAGCCCTTAGTGACTTGCGACATATCAGTGGTAATACGTTACCCTATCCTTGCCCATCTAATTGTCTTGTTCAGTTTTGAATCGAGTAATTGAATTACTGTTTACTACTCCGTCTGACAAGGAGTTCCAGGGTCTAACCATCCTTTACCTAAATCACTGTGCTCTTTTGTTTTGCAAATCTCTTCCCTCAGTTGCATTCCATGCCTAGTTTCTTTACATCTGTCATTTCTGCGTAGTCCTGATGTTACCCACAGGCTTTCATTATTAAATGCTTTGCGCACATAGCCTAGATCGCCCCTTAATTTTCTGTAAATGACTGAATATAAGTCCAGTGTATGCAGTCTTTCCTTATACAGTATGTCATATTGTGAAGTTCACACACTTTTTTGGTTATTTTCCTTTTAACTTCTTCCATAAGTTTAATTCTACCTATATTATATACAGAAATGGCAGGTGTGCAATATTCTAGGTGTGGCCTAACCAGTGCAGTGTAAAGTGGAATCAACACCTCTCAGTATGCATCCCAACATCCTATGTCTCTTAACCATTTCCCTGACATGATTGTCAAAACACCTCTAAGTCCTTTTGCAATACTGTCGGTGATATGGTTGTATTATTTAAGGTATATTGTGTCATAATATTGTTATATCCCAGGTGCATTATCTTACATTTGTCAGTATTGAAATCAAGACCATGTTTATTTGTCCATACGTTCAACTGATCCAGTTCTTTTAGAAATTCTTCAGCAGCTTCTGCATTATTAACTATGGCCCCAATCTCGCATCATCTGCATATTTACATATCCATGCCTTTTTAGAAGTCTGCATGGTCGAGATCAAGATGTTAAATAGTACTGGACCCAACACAGACCCTTGAGGTACTCTACTCGACACACCCATCCAGCTAAAATTGTAACCTCTGATAGTTACTCTCTGGTACCTATCTCCCAGCCATGACTGAACCCATGATATGCAGGGATGGAATTCATATTGTATTAACTGATTAATAAGCGCTCTGTGTGGGACAGAGTCAAATGCCTTTGAATAATCTAGGAAAATAATGTCCACTGCGAGTCCTTGGTCCAGTGCTCCACTCACCGACTCAAAAGTGTAGCAAGTTCGTTAAACAGGATCTGCCTTGACCAAAGCAATGCTGTGTGATGTCTGTTAGGCCTCTGTTCTCTATGTGCCGCAGAATGTTGTCTTTGATAAACCCCTGCATTATCTTGCCTAACACAGAGCTCACACTAATAGATGTAAAATTTTGTACATTACTATAACACTTTTTTTTTATGGATTGGTACCACATTAGCCACACACCAGTCAGCAATTGTTTTGCCTTCTAGAAGTGGTTTATTAAGTAACAGACCTATAGGCCCTGCCAGTTCATTTGCAAGTTCTCTCAGGAGCCTGGGATGCACTCCATCCGGACCTAGTGATTTGTTAATGTTTTAACTTTTGATAGACTTCATCATGGGTGGTTACTGCAATATGCTCAGCCCCCTCATAAGTAATGTCCACTGAGTCACAAATGATGTCTTTTGGCTCAAAATTACTTTAAAAAAAACCAAACTTGTTAAATGTACGCCATTTGTTTTTCATTTGCTGTAACTCAACTGTATCTCCATCTTAATTTGTCCTATTGTGTTTTGTCATCCCTTTGGACTTCCAGTATAATTAAAGAAATTATTTTTATTCAAAGTAGATGTCGCCATTTGAATTTCATTTTCTGCCTTTGCCTTTTTTATTTATTTCTCACAGTCTTGTGTTTGTTTTCTATACTTCTCTCATTTCTCTGCTGAGGGCTCTTGTTTGAATTTTCTGTATGCTTTCCTATTTTTCCTTATGTTTTTTTTTATTCTATTAGTCAACCATTTGGGTTTTCTCCTGTGTGAATCATTTCCTTATTTCCAGCACAAACTCCCTGATACAATATTCAATCTTAGATTTAACCTCTTTCCACATTCCTTCAAGATTTTCCCCTAGTCTATCATTTTTCCAATCCCAATTCTCAATGAATTCTTTCATTTATAATTTGCTTTGTTTTTCAGTTTGGTCACTATCAACCAAAGGCTCTAATATTTCAACCTTATCTATTCTTTCTTTTAAATTAGTAAGCACCAGGTCCAAGATGCTAGTTTTACGCATAGGTTGTCTAACCAATTGTTCAAGATTTTTTTTTGCATTATTGCATCCAAAACTTTTTTCCTATACTACTATGAATGTAAAGGTTTCCCAGTTTATATTTGGGTAGTTAAAATCACCTGGGAGTATGTAATTTCCTTCACTATCTAGTGCATTCAACTGCCTCAAAAAACTAGAATATTCTTCATGGCGTTGATTAGGTGGCCTGTATATAACACCTATTGCCACTTTTGTAGTTGGCAAACAAACATCCACCCATATGCGCTCGTCCTGTATTGTAGCTCCATTCACATAAGTTTTTCTATTGCCTTTATACCATTATGCACATACAAAGCCACGCCTTCACCACGGCTGTTCTCTCGATCCCTGTGGAACACTTGAAAACCCTGCACTTTAGTTCCCCAGTCTTCCTTTTTTAAACCATGCCTCTGTTACAGCACATATATCTATAGCTTCTTGTTTAAGTATGATGATGTTATGCTCCTCCAGTTTATTTTTCAGACTCCTGGCATTTAATACCAGGAGGTTAAGAGTCACAACAATCCTTATATTTAAATCCACTTAGAAACATAGACTTTGACGGTAGATAAGGACCGCTTGGCCCATCTAGTCTGCCCATTTCCTACCTATTGGATAAGCTACAGATTCCAGTTACCCAACACCCTATTTCCTCCTACCCCTCGCTATAATTGCCTTATGTCGGTCACATGCATTCTTGAATTCTTCCACTGTTTTTTGACCCCACAACCTCCACAGAAAGGCAGTTCCATGCGTCCACCACCCTCTCTGTGAAAAAGTACTTCCTCACGTTGCCTCTGAGTCGTCTCACCTCTATCTTTAAATTGTGACCCCTTGTTCTTGTACATCTCTTTTTCTTAAAGATGCTCCTGTCTTGGACTTTGTCGATTCCCTTGAGGTACTTGAACGTTTTATCATGTCCCCCCCCCCCCAAGGATATACATATTAAACACTTTTAGTCTCTCTTCATATGGCTTCTGTTGCAGACCCTGCACCATTTTAGTTGCCCTCCTCTGGACTTCCTCCATCCTGTCTATGTCCCTGCGGAGATGGGGTCTCCAGAACTGTACGCAGTACTTCAGATGGGGTCTCACCAACTGTCTGGGATAATAACTTATGTTTTCTACTGGTGTTGCCTCTCCCTATGCATCCTAGTATCCCCCCAGCCCTCTTTACTGCCTTCTCGCATTGCTTACCTACCTTAAGGTCATCTGGATATGACTACCCCAGATCCCTTTGCCTTTGATATCCTGTCTTGTTTTTTTAAAGTGTACTGGTCAATCACAGACTGATCCATCCCCCAAACAGTTGATCGGTTTAAATATTTGTTTATAGTATTATTGAACACACTACCCAGTTGCGTATTTCCACTATGGTTAAGATGCAAACCGTTTTTACAGTACATGTTTTGTTTATTGCCATTGTACAGCTCCCATGTTTTAATCAGGGTATTACTTTTTTGTAAACACCATTTTCTGAGTTCATTAATTATTATTTTTATTTTGCCATTACCCTCATTTCCTGCCCTTGGGACAGGGAGTATCTCTGACACACTGCAACCTCGCATTTAATATCAGTCAAGTATTCATGTATCTCTTTATAGAGATTCAACTATCTCCAGCTCAGTTTAGTAGCCAAACCTTGCATTGTGTTCTGCAGCCTGTGGAACTGCAGTAGCAGTTTGGCTACTTGACCAGTGGTATTTGTAACCAAATACAGAAATGCTTAGTGAAAAGCAGTTTGTCTAGTGGGCGCTTAAAGAGCCACCAGCACTTCCAGGAGATCTTTGAAAAACATAATATTTGGACACAAGGCCGTTTATAGATTTCTCCTGAGCTCTATATTTCTTCTTAACATTATTTAGGCTGAGATCATATGCAAGAAAACAACGTCCTTGTTCCTTGAGGGTTCATCAGCTCCTGTTGCTTATTCCCAACCTGATGTCATCATATTCTGCTTGTTACGTTATGGTTATTCCCATGGCAACCAACTGTGATGTCACAATAGAGCATTACGATTTCAAGTAGGGAATATGCTATAGGGGCAGATGAACTCTAAAGGTTAAAGATCCTATTTTTGTGGAAACCTTCTCAGTAATAAATAAGGGGAGGCAAAATCTAAACAAGTTAAGAGATCCACCAATATAAATTCCACTGCTTCTGCACCCGATTTTTGTGTGCCTTATCTCCATAGCAGTAGTGTAATGTGAATATGTGCCTAAAGAATGCATTACAGAAATATGGGATATGACATGGGTAAGAGTGATATAGCAGAAATATCTCCACAAACTGCCATTAAAGTCTTGCTATCCCACGAGTGGCAAAGCCACAAGTGGGATAGTTAGAGTTTGATGACAGCGAGTGGAGATATTTCCATCTCACTGCCACCCATGTCATATTTGATTTATACAACAATTGTGGGTCTCTTTTTTTTTTCAGTTTTAAAGTTTTGTATTTGTTTGTTACAAAAAGTGAAAACAATTGGATATTATGCTGTTTTTTGCTAATTATAAAAAAAAGTATCTGTAAATGGAACCACTCATTTTGTAGATTTTTTTTTTGTGCTGAACAACTTTCATGCTCATAGTACAATGCTGTCATGTTTTGTTTTAAAGTTATCTGCATTTCAATAGGGTAAGTACTGTTACTGAGGCCTAACATTCTAAATGCGTTCCAAACCTTTTGTGACATACCCAGCTGGCTAAGATGTTCATTGGGTATGCAATGTGAGAAGTCAGTAGGGAAAGCCAGGGGGATACTGGGATGCATAGGGAGGGGCATCACAAGTAGAAAAAGGGAAGTGGTTATCCCTCTATACAGACAATTGGTGAGACCTCATCTGGAGTACTGCGTACAGTTTTGGAGAGCTCATCTACGCAAGGACATAAATAGGATGGAAGCAGTCCAGAGGAGGGCAACTAAAATGGTGCAGGATCTACATCAGAAACCATATGAAGAGAGACTGAGAGAGCTTAATATGTATACCCTTGATGAAAGGAGAGACGGGGGGACATGATTGAAACTTTTAAGTACCTCAAGGGAATTAACAAAGTCCAGGAGGGTAACATCTTTCAGAAAAAGAGATGTGTAAGAACAAGGGGGCACAATTTAAAGTTGGGGGGGGGTGGCTCAGGGGTAATGTGAGAAAATTCTTGTTCACGGAGAGAGTGGTGGATGCATGGAACTGCCGTCTTGGAGAGGTTGTGGGGTCTAAAACATTGGAGGAATTCAAACATGCATGGGACAGACATAAGGCAATTATAGTGGGGGGTTGCAGGAAATAGGCTGTTGGTTAACTAGAATCTGCAGCTTATCCAATAGGTAGGAAAATGGGCAGACTGGGTGGGCCAAGTGGTCCTTATCTGCCGTCAAAGTCTATGTTTCTATTGTGACCTACCCAACTGTGGAGATAAAAAGTGATATCTCACATGTGTTCAGTGAGATGTCTCTTATCTTCCTGAAAAGAGGGCACACACATGTTGTATAAAAAAATTATTTCGCTCATAAAAATCACTAAACCGGGTCCCAAGACTTCCCGTCTTTTGGGGGTTTTCGGCCGACCACGCTCCACCCCCTCACTCACTAGCATGATGATGAGATGCTAGGGAGAGCGCAGGGGGGCACGCCATTATAGTCAATGGATACCAGCTATCCAATTGATTTAATATTAGAATGGCCACTTTGTAATGAAACGTGGGCACCGGTCGACTAACGAGGGAAATTACAATTAAAAAAGACACTCCATTAAACTGAATGGGGTGCATCCTCACGCTCTACTATAAAAACATCACAGCAGGTCAGCCTCATCTCCCGGATGACCTTCACGACAGCCACAACGGCCAGCTGGTTGAAGTCAAACCAGACAGACTGAATACCCATGACTTCCAGCCCATCACTGCAGGCTCCTTTAAAGGGCACTGACTGGATCACCAATCTGATGGAGGCAATCTTATCAGCAGAGAACATAGTGAACTCATCACACCTTGATTGTGAAAAAGCTCCCATGGACTAGAGACAGGCAGGATTACACAGCCTGTCGACAGTGCGGAAGAACTGAACTGGTCTGTTAGTTGCTGCAGTAATCTCTTTGGACAGGAATTCTGCCTTCTTACAGGAGATTGCTGATTGATGGTCCCTATAGTGGAACATCAATATTTATTTATTTAAGAGATTTACCAGGAAAGGCATGCTGAGCAGAGTACTGCTCGATTCCAGATGCGCCCTGGGGGTAGGGAGTTACAATGGAACGGAAATTACAGCAGAAGAAAACGAGAACATACATAGTGAGTTAAACAAGCAATTGGTGAAACAGTTCTAGTACAGTTGCGCAGGTACAAAATCATTTCTTTTTTTTTTTTTTTATTTCAAGTCATGCATAAGGAGCAGACCGAAAAAATAGAACCAGACTGGTGCTAACAGCTGGAGGGTTTTGGATTAATGGGGGGGAGGTTACAGGTGCAGTTGGTAGCGAAGGGCATTTCGTTGAGGAGTACTTGTGGAGCGTCTAATATCGGCTGCCAGGCTGCCATAGTTTGGGCAACCTGAAGCTGAAAGCAGCCTGGCCTGACCGGGTGGATCTGTGGGGAATGTGTAGGAGCCTAGCGACAATATTCTCAAGAGTATAGGTGCGGAGAGAGGCGTTAAGGAGGATGACGGGTAGGAAGGAGGTATGTGTCCAGAACTTGGCAGAGGTTTTAGGTGAAGCAGTCTTCTGTTGTGTAGAGACGGAGACCCAAGGATTGGTAGAGGACACAGTGGTGGGTGTTGGGAGGGCGGTTCAGTGAGAAATGGCAAAAAGAGTTAAAAAGGGGATCTAGCCTAGCTAGGGAAGTTTTGGGGGGGCACAGTAGACAACATCGCCGTAATCAATAATAGGTAGGATCATTTTTTGTACTATTGCTTATCTAGGTGGTAGAGGGATGCAATTTTTGTTTCGGTAGAGGGCTCCCAACATGGGGTGCAATTTTTTGTGTAGAGTATCAATATGCACTGAAAAGTCAAGATGCTGGTCTAGCCAGACCCCAAGATAACGATAGGTGGTGCAGGCCTCTAATGGGGAACTATCCAGAGTATAGAACGTTGGTGGTGCAGTAAGCCGGGTTATTTTGGACCGGGAGCCGAAGGTGAGGGAGACTGTTTTTTTGGGGTTTAGGTATAGCTGGTTTGAGGTGAACCAATGTTGGATGGAGTCGAAATCCTTCTGTAGGCAGGCTGTCACGGCACTAGTGGATAGGCCAGAGGCGAACAGCACCGTATCGTCAGCATACATATGGATAGACATTTGTAGGTAGGCAGGTCGTTGAGAAAAATAGAGAACAGCAGCGGGCTGAGTACAGACCCTTGGGGGACACCACTGGTGACAGGGAGTGAGGTGGATCTAGCCGAGCCAATGCGGACTGATTGGGACCTATCTGACAGGTATGAGTGGAACCAGTTAATTGCGTTATTTGACAGTCCAGCTTGAGCGAGTTTAGCCAGCAGCAGGGGATGGGAGAGTGTGTCAAAAGCTTTCGCCAGGTCAATAAATATGGCAGCTGTTATTTCCCCTTTGTCCATACCCATGAGGATGGTGTTTGTGAGGTGAAGGAAGGAGGAGGTGGTGGTTCAGTGATTGTGATATAAGCTTATAAGCTTATTCTCCCCAGACCTGGACCTCTCCAGCACCACTTCAGCCTTGGACCCCTCATCTTCATCTCCCCGAGCATCCCATCAAACCAGGGGGATCACTGGTGTAAAGTAAGGGGTCGAACACAGACTGGTGTGATAGTCGAGGGCTTCAGTAACAGCCCTGTTATAGGCTAGAACCAACTCCCCAGGCTTATCGCACACACTCCTCATATCTGATAGGTCCAACACTGCCATCAGACCCTGTAGGGTCAGACCCATTAAAGAGTAATACTGGACCATTTCCATAGGGGAAGGTCTATTGGGGGAGCTTTGAATGAGAACCTCATAGTATGGTTGTCCGACCAAATGACCGGTTCAACCATAAGGTCAGTGACCTCCACTCCCAGTAGGAAGATGAGGTCCAGCAAGTGGCTGTGTATATGGGTTGCAGAGGTAACAACCTGTGTTAGGCCCAACGAATACATTAGTTGGAGGAAGTCCTGACCAAACTGCGAGAGTTCGTCGACCCAGGTATTGGAAGTCCACCAGAATAATCCATTTGGGCGACTCCCAACACCTGTACAATGATGACGTTCGCAACTTCCTGCAAGAATTCCTTCTCATCCCCCGGAGGGTGGTAGATGACCAGGATCTTGCAACCTATACCTGCAGCCCATTGAGCGGCCACACATTCAAAGGATCTCGTTCCCACTAGGAGGTTCAAGTCCGATTTAAAACAAATTGCCACACCCCCACCCGTACACTCCTTTCTTGGGCAGTGAACCACCATCACATTGTATCCCAAAATGCTTTACAAGCACTGAGAGTGGCTGGGAGTGAAGTGACTGTAAACGTGTGGCGGGAGCCATTCCACTCAACACCCACACACAGACATTTGCCTGGGGTGGGACTAGATTGAAGTCCAGGGCATGTCTTTTTGATAGTGATATGGATCTGGTAACCTTTTCACTTTGGAGACTTCCTCCCACATGTAGCCCTTCCACCAGTATATGATGGACATCTTTGGAGTTAGGTTTTCCCTAAGTGGACCTCTTTTCCTTGTGGGAAAACAGAAAATTTCCTCTGGACCGTCTCTCATCTTTCTCAACCAGTCCTGCTTGAGAGAAATGTCTCAAAATTCTTGTTTACAGGAGCTGCGTGGAAAATCTCAGCAAGTAAGTGGAGGAAATAACGTCTCTTCCTAACCCCCCCCCCCCAAAATCAGGAGGGTGGCTACCCATACTGGATCTTCGGATTCAGAAATTCAGGATGGTATCTTTGAGAGGAATATAATGCCATCCTTCCAAAAAAAAAGCTGGTTCTGTCCGTAGATCTGAAGTACTTTCAAGAGGATGCATTCGGGAAACTAGGGTTCCTGTTACATTCAGAGTTCCATATTAATCCTGACTCAGAAGATCACGTTAATTGGGGTTGAACTACATTCAGGAGAGGCCAGAGCATGTATTCCTGTGGTACCATGGATCTGGTATCCTTTACATTCTGGAGATTTCCTTCCACAAATGATCTCACCACCAACAGATGCTGGACAGCATCTTCGATGAGTCGAGTATTCCCTAAGCGGACCTCTTTGTCTCCGAGGGAGAAAATAAAACTTCACTGTTTTATGCAGGGTTGCTGAAAAGTGGAACTGCTCAGTTCATAGAAATGACTTGGCTGCTAAGAATGCAGATGGGTTATAATGTGTGTGTGTTGTTTACATACACAGTCAAGTATGGCTATATCTAAGTAAGGTTTACACAGCAGTTTGTGGCGATTACTCAATAAGTGCATGTCTTGGATGGGTGGTGAAGCAGGAGACATAACTGAGGGCCTTAGCCAGCCAGTAAGTGTGATTCTTAAGCATACCCTGGAGCAGGGGGCAGAATGGGCCCTAGCACACCAACCAGATGCTTGTAGATTTTGTATCGAAATAGTAATATTTTCTGTTAACTAGCTCTGCTGGCTTGTACTAGAGAAGGGGGCATTTAAATGGGGAAGAGTTGGCACTAAAAACCCCACACTCAAGTGGAGGGCTGGTCCCAGTTCGCACTTTGTGTGCAAAAAAAAAAACCTTTTTTTTTTTTTTTTTTTTTTTACTTACTGTTCACTGAAGAATAGTAGATCTAATCTGGCTGACAGTGGCAATTCTCATGGCTGATGTCGGAGCTGGGTGTGTAGCTATGGGGATTCAATAGCATGAAGGGCAAGCTTTTATAAGCTCTGACCAGATATTTGCCAGTCTTGCTGTTCTCCCGGGGCTATGTGCAGTCATCAATGATTGTATTAAGCCCCTGGAAGACAGTGGTACCACCAAATAAAAGATCAGAGTGCAAGAATGTACTTCAGGCTGTTTAGTCTGCCACAGCTGCAGTCCAGCTCTGCCAGCTGCAGGGGACTCTGGGGTTCCTGGGTAAAGCAATTGTCAGCTTGGTAGTCAACAGGATCAGCCATTGCAATCTAATATATGCAGTAAACAGTAAGTAAAAAAACCAATAGTTTTTTGCACATAGTGCAAACTGGGATCATTGGTAATAACTGTTCCCCTTTTAATATGTACACCAGTTGGCCCAGTAGAAAATTTTGTGGGACCAGTAGATTTTCTTAGTCACTAGTCCTGATAGCTAGCAGCTGCAGAGATTAATTTCAACCCCTGGTAGAGTATTATTCTATTATAGGGGCACGGTCGTGCTCCTGTAGTTAGGGTTGAGTAATCCATTTAATGTTAAACTGCAAAATTTGCACTTTAATAACTTTGCAACCGATCAATGGATTTGTACAAAATTTGGTATGCGCTGTCCTGTGGGGTAGATAGATCTCTTGATGTGGCAAATGTCATTCCAGTCCAATGTACGGATTCTGACATCCGGATAGTGCAAAAACCTTCTATCACCATTTTTTGCAGTTTTTTCCCTCATCATCTTGCATACAGATGGTATGGAATTTTGGTGTGATCCCCGTAAATACAGTTTGAGTAACTGAACTGCCATGCTTTGTTTGGTGAAAAATATTAATCTGTCGAAAAGTTATTCAATTTTTAAGTTCCCGTTGTTTTCAATGGGAAGATCACTGTCCAGAATAGAGCGAGAAAGTTCAATGAAGGATTGACCTCACGAGAAAGGATTCTTTCTCACGAGATCTATTCCTTTTTCGTGAGGGGAAATTCCTTTTTTTTTCCTCCTCTTTTTTTGAGGCGCCATCTCCCCCCTGGAACTAAAAATTGTAGAAAATACATTAAAATATTGTCATTTTACATATTGGACACCAGAACCTAGCTAAACGGGACCTGTTTAGCTAGATTCTGGTTGTTTTTCACAATTAGCACCAGAAATACTTTTTCTCGGCACCCGAAATCCTGCATGCCCAGTTTAATGAGAGGAGCAACTCCTCGCATTCTCTATATGAGAACAGATTTTCTTGAGTTCTGCAGCCGCAGCTGAACTCCTGCTGCTATGGAAAGTGTGTGCCGCCTTGGCCTAGTGTCTAGTGGCACCTCTACCCACTGATCACCCTCCCCGTTAACTTTTTTGTAATTCCCTGGTGTCTAGTGGCATCCCTCTACCTGCCGATCACATTTTTTGGTAGTCCCTGGTGTCTAGTGGAGCCCCCCACCCTCTGATCTCAGTCTCCCTTATTTGTATGTTTTATATTTATATAATCTAACACTGGGGTGCCCACCTCTGGTGTTGGATACCCCTGCCCTGCAGCCCATTGTTTTGCAGATAGTGCTACATTGGTGGCCCAATCCCTATGTTGGCATTACAAGCCTCCCCCCAGCAGTGTGGGACACTGGGGAACCCACCCCCAGGATCCCAAAATATTAATTTTATCCTGTAAAAGAAAACATTCCCCAATGTCTTCTTTTTTTAATACCTGAAAAAGAAATGGTCCTCAATATCCCTGCCATCCCTCCCTCATCCTGACCTCCCATTGAGCAACCTCTCCCCTTACTTACCACTGAGGCTCTAACACTGTCATCTTCTGTGGACTGAGGCACATCTACATTCTTCAAAACCGAACTGTGAACTGAGGAATCAGAAGTGATATATAATGTATTTCAATGGGATTTTGGTTTTATGTTCATAACTTTGCTATTTTTATTAATTTTTTTCACTAGATTTTCAACATGGCCTTTTTGGATCCCCACCTCATGAACACTGGCACTGTCATTTTGTTAATCGGGCCCAGAAGGTGATTTTGCGGTCGTTGCACAAAATCATCTTTCAGGACCGAATAACAAACTTTAACCACCAGTGTTCATGAGGTGGGGTCCCAAAAAAGGCCATGTTGAAAATTTGGTGAAAAAATTCATAAAAATGACTGAGTTGTGAGTATTTGTTGAAAGTTTTCTGTGCATGCGCATTACTTTGGTAATTGTAAATGTTTTCACTCCAAATTTTCAACACAGCCATTTTTTTCACACCACCTCATGCACAGTACAGCTTGTCAATTTTCTTATCCTGTCCGAAACATGTTTTTGCAGCTGTGGCATGAAATGGTGTTTTGGCACAGATGTGAACATTTTCATCTATGGGGTTTATGAGGTGGGGTCATAAGAAGACTATGTTGAAAATTTGGGGTCAAAATATGAAAAAATGCCAAAGTTATGACCATTTGTTGCAATTTCATTACGCCCGCTGGTAACTTTGGAAATGTTAAATATGTTTACCCCAGATTTTCAACATAGCCTTCTTATTACCCCACCTTGTATATGTCACAGCTGTCATTTTTCAAATCTTGGCCAAAATGTGTTTTCGCACCTGTGGCGCAGAATGGCGTAGTTGCGCAGAATTGCGTTTTGCAGGGATTCAGAAATGTTTTGTACCAGGTACATGAGGTGGGGTAATAAGATGGCTATGCTGTCAATTTGGTCACTGTTGTCCTATAATTGGAAGTGCAGGGCCTTGGAGGGCACTGTGCTTCCACAGCAACATACATATACGCATCTATGGAGGGATTCCCACAGTAAAATAAGGATGCTATTACACCATTAAAAAGGAAGGAAATAAGTTGCAAAAAACTTTGTTAATGCTCCAGTTAGAGTCAAAGTGACAAAAGTTGGGAAATGAGGCATTAGGGTTTCCCTAACACCCCACTCTCCTAAACCAGGCAGGAGAGCAGGTGTGGGGTGCTCACTCCATCCTCGTAAAGTCTACACATCTGACCTTATTTACAGATGGAATTGGGTGAGTATTAGGCTTGAAAAGCCCAAGGTATACCTGCTTTCCTGCCTGGTTTGGGAGGGTGGGGTGTTAGGGGAACTCTAACACCTCATTTCCCAACTTTTGTCGCTTTGACCCTAACTGGAGCATTAACAAAGTTTATGTGTTAAAAAAAAAAAAATTGACTGTTAGAAACACATTTGACAGATACAGATCCCCTGTTGTGCTGGAGGGAAGCATGTATTCAAAGTTGTTAAAGTATAGCAACATCAGGGACAAATTGTATGTCAGCAGGACACCATTCGGTGAGAGCCAAGTGGTGAATGCAAAAGAATGAGACTGCAGCTCACGAGGTTTCCTTCCGCCTACCTGTTTCTGTCCACTGGGGTATTCATCAGACATGCCTCTATATCAGCATCCCATGACATACGTATTCTTCTAATTCATAGATTAAACTGAACCCTGCCTACCCCAAAGCATGCTTTCAGGTTCATAGTTGCCAGTAGGGTGTGACAAATCAGTTTGTAAGCTGGTGGTCAGTTTGGCCACTAACATTTTTTTTTTTTGTGCCTCCCGTGCCCCTGGTCAGCCACTCCTTTGGGCTGCCAGTGGACCCCCCCCGTCCCTCCGCATCTTCCCTCAGCGCCATCCGCTGTTCCCCCTTGTGTTGTGTCCTGGTTGACCTGGCATGTCCCTTCACTGGGGGGGCCCCCCCTCCCAGGGCCCACAAAAGGGGAGATAGGGTCCGAATCCGTTCTGCGCGCATGATGGGGGATTGGCTCTGGAGGCTACTCTCAGGGCTTCGTGGCTTGAGGGGATCTGGGCGACTGTCATCCAGTCATCTGAGTGGTGGTTTTCTTTTTTCTCCCCAATCCACCCATCTCCCACGTACTGGTCCGGCCACAGCAGTGTCCTGGGAGTGGGGGCATTCAGCAGCATGTCAAGGCTCATGCTGCCAAGAATGCATACCGCAAGCCACCACCAGTAGCCAGCTAAAAAGCGGTCCAGTACCCCTTCCTCCTTGCCACTAAATTTTTAAAATCTGGTGGGCAAACTAATATTTTCAGTGGCCATCTTTTTTTTTTTTTTCTTTTCCAGCCAGCTGACCTACCTGAGACTCTGAAGCCCGCCCATAGCACGCCTGCCTCGCCAGCTCTCTCCCCCTCCCCCCCCCGTGCTGGGATCATCTTTGCTGCCCCTCCAACTGTTTTCTCCGCTCTGTATCTGGCCACCTGTAGCAAAGGTGAAGGCTCAGCACACCCCCATGAGTCAGTGGCTAGGGCCCAGATTCGGATGAGGAGGACAGGTGGAGGCTTGGTACTTAGTGACATCAGGCATGCCTGACACACTCGAAGACAGTCACGCTCCAAAGCTTTGCTTCATATTGTTCCCCTGAACCTCCACTTGTGGTCACCCAGGTGGCGGAGTTGCAGCAGAACAAAGATTCCCTCCCCATGCTCGTCCTTCGGCATCACAAGCAGTAGCACTGTTGCTGCGTCGGCAGGCTTTGGTTGTCATTTTTAAGGGCTCAAAAATCACTTTGAGGCAGGTAGCCACTCGGCTGGCTACCTTCATAATCTGGTTAGCCAGACTATTTTTTAGTGGCCATTGGCAACCTGACTACCCGATTTGTCCCACCCTGTTTGTAGTCTCTGCTGCTGCTGCTGCTAGTGGCACCTGCTGGTTTGAAGTATAGGGTTCTTTTTATTACAGGGTCTGAATTTTGCAGGACTTTTTGTTTTTCAGTCTCTTGAACAGCGAATTAAAGATGAACAAAGGATGATGGATGAAAAAATAGTCCTTGAGTTGGATCAAAAGGTGATTGACCAGCAGACTACCCTTGAAAAAGCTGGTGTCCCCGGATTTTACATTACCACAAACCCACAGGTACATCCATCTGCATGTGACAGGATTGATTTTGAAACTGATATAAAAGCTTTAGAAACTTAATTGGCTGAGGGGCCTCGGAAGTCAGTGTTGATATCTCAAGCACAACAGAACTGGGAAGAAGATCTGTGACCTCACTGACCTGCTTAAATTAAGCAGCCACAGTTGTATCAGTAAAGCTGTACAAATATCAATTAGCACTGCACTGCACCACTGAGAGCATACTTAAGTAGTAAGGTGTAACAGGGAGTGCTGTATGTTGGGAGAAGAGCACGCCTCGGGTGGGTTGAAGCATGATGCCAAAAGCAGAGTGCTTCCACCACCCAAAAAATGCCATTATCCTTGCATAACACACACCCTGGAGTGCCATATTACAATTATGACAGGGGTCAGTTAGGATTAGTAAATTATTACAAACATGTTTTGAGGTAAATCAGTAAAACTTCGAAAAAAAAAAAAAAAGAGAGAAAGAAAAAAAGTCCTGTTGAACTATTGTAATTTTTCTGTTTGTCCAGTAGATGGCCAATACTGCATTGGTTTTAAATACAAGTAGTACACTTTATTCACTTAAACACAGAAACATAGAATCTGCCAGCAGTTCAGGACCATACAGCCCACTGAATCTGTCCATTTCCCTACTCACTGCTGCAGCCCCAGATCCTATTTGATCTGCGGCTTTCCTGCTCTGCACATCTTCAGGGTACCCTTATGTCTAGCCCATGCACTCTTGAACCCCCGTATTGTTTTCACACCCACCACTCCTGCTGGAAGGCTGTTCCATGGTTCCACCACCCTTTCAGTAAAAAAGTACTTCCTAACTTTACCCCTGAGCCTTCCACCCTTCAGCCTCGTATCATGCCCCCCTTGTTTTTGTGCAGAGTTTTCTCTGAAATATGCTTCCACCTGTATCCTGTTTATTCCCCTAAGGTACTTTAAAGTATCTATCATATTTCCCCTCTTCCTTCTGTCCTGCAGTGAATAGATATTAAGGTCCTTAAGTCTTTCCTCGTAGGGCTTCTGGGGCAGTCCATGTACCATCTTTGTTGCCTTTCTCTGGACTGCATCTGTTTTGTCAATGTCCTTCTGGAGATGTGGTCTCCAGAACTGGACACAGTACTCCAGCTGAGGCCTCACCAGTGATCTGTACAGTGGCATCACCACCTCTTTCTTCCTGCTTGTTATGCCCTCCCCATGCAGTCCAACATTCTTTTTGCTCTCCCCACTGCCTTTTCACACTGTTTGGTCACCTGATATGATAACCCCCCAGGTCTCTCTCCTGACTTGTGGTGGCCAGAATTTCCCCACCCATCCTGCACTCCTCCCTTGGATTCCTGTGACCCAGGTGTGCATGATCTTGCACTTTTTAGCAATGAAACTGAACTGCCAGACACTCGACCACTCCTCTAATAGGCTTAGGTCCTTTCTTTTTTTCCACCCCTCCGGTGTGTCCACTGTGTTTCAGATCTTGGTGTCATCTGTGAAGAGGCATGCTTTTTCTTCCTGATGCTCTGCAATGTCGCTGATGAAGACATTGAATATGACTGGCCCCAGGACCAACCGCTGTGGCATCCCACTGGCCACATTCCTCTCCTCAGATTTCATGCCATTTACCACCCTCTGAGTTCTGTCCCCTAGCCAGTTCCCAACCCACTTTACCACTGTAGGACCCACTCCCAGGCTCCCCAGTTTGTTTAGCAATCTCCTGTGTGGGACAGTGTCGAAGGCCTTGCTGAAATCCAGGTAGGCTACATCCACTGCCCTCCCTGATCTGCCACCTTGGTTACACAGTCAAAGAAATCTATAAGATTCGTCCGACAGAATCATTCCGTTGAGAATCCATGCTGTCTTGGGTTCTGTGCCCTGCTATCCACCAGAAGCTTCACAATCCTCTCCTTAAGTAAGGACTCCATTAGTTCCCCCACTACTGAGGTCAGGCTTACAGGCCTGTAATTGCCTGCCTCCTCTCTGCTTCTACTCTTGTGGAGAGGGACCACATCTGCCCTCCTCCAGTCCTCCGGTACCTCCCCTGTCTCTAGTGATATGTTGAAAAGGGCAGGCAGTTGTTCTGCCAGCACTTCCCTGAGGTCCTTTAACAATCTTGGGTGGATCCCATCTGGCCCCATTGCTTTATCTGCTTTTATTTTCCTGAGTTCTTCTAGGACTCTCTCCACCGTGAATGGGCTGGTGTCGACCTCCCTCCCCTGAATGCCTCTCTTAATGAGTCTCGGTCCCTCACCCTCCCCTGGCAAATACTGAGCAAAAGTACTTGTTCAGTATCTCAGCCTTTTCTAGGTCATCCTCCACCCTTTCTCCTCCTTTCTTCTTCAGCCTAACAATTCCATTTCTGGTCTTTTTCCTCTCATAATGTATCTGAAGAAGGTCTTGCCGCCTTTCTTAATAACCTGGGCTGTATCTTCCACTGTCTGTGCTTTAGCCCTTCTAATGCGATGGCGGCAGTTGATGGGAGTCTCGAGGCGGAGGTGGATGTGGATGAAACAAAGGGGTTTGCTCCCCCTTCTGTTTCTGTCTTACCTGGAGTGCAGCTTCTTCTGACGAAGTCCCCTGATTGAGACTGAGACCGAAGTGGGGGATGTGGTTCTCGATGATTCCCACGGGTCGGCGCAGGACGCTGTATGTATCAAGTATAGAGGTGGTCTAGAGACATACCCGGACAGACGACATGTGGGCCGTTCCTTGATTTTGGAAAGTATGGGCTTTTCTGCAACTGACCTTTGATATATACGTCTGGAAACCCCATTTTTGACCTGAGTTTTAAAACTCCTCAAGGGTTGGAAACTTTTTGGCAAAGATATTAGGTTAAAAGTACCCTCCTTTGGTCACCATTCCTTGCAATTCCTCTCACTAAGCCTGCCTTTAGGACCATTACAATCCTATTTAAGAATGAAGGGGTCGGCCCGGTGGCGCTGAGGGTTGAGCGCTGGCGCCACACCTCGCGCTATGCAGCGACCGGGTTGAACGGACTCGGGTTGCCGGGGTCGGCTGAGGAGGGAGGATTGAGCGTCCCAGCGGATGCTCTCTCTCTCAGGGTGGGAGCCATGACCGCGTCACTTGTGATCCTGCGTCACTCATCATGATTCCGGTGGGCACCGACCAAGGGAGGACAGGCGCTCGCTGGCCGGAGCCGGGGAGGGAGACGCCAGCTACGCTGAAGGATGAGCATGGCCAGCACGCCGCCTTCGGGACGTATGTCCTAGCGTGGGTCGTCTCAGAGGGATGGGGAAACTAGGGGAAGAAAACGAGAAAATCCCTCCCGGTAGCACTAGATGATAGCCTCTCGGTACCATCCCAGGACCACCGGAAAAGAGGGACAGACCCCAATGTGCAGGAGGGGACGGAGGCACTCTAGGGGCAGATCCCACCGGAGGTGGAAATGGGGGAAGTTGAGAGGAAGGAAAGAGTGGGCTCCGGGAGTAGAAGGGGGTATAAAGATAAAGTATGAAAAAAAAAAAAAAAAAGAATGAAGGGGTAGCTATTGGTGACATTCTGTATTGGCTGAGGCAGAAATGCACTGTCCTGGGCGTTCTAGTCTAGTTATGGATTCTGAATGAAGCTGGACTTGGGGCTGGCAGATCAGAGTGTGATTACTACAGATGAATGGCACAGTTCAGCATCTGCCTATCTGCTTCTTTCTCTGTAGAGATAGAGGGTTCGTATTTTATGCCAGTCAGCCCAAATCTTGCTTTCGTTGTTGGGCTTACATCCACCTACATAATGCCTGCGACAAAATAAAATGTTTTTTGTGTGGAGGTATTGGACATTGGTTGCTTGCTCTAACCCAGTGTTCTGTAATTTGTGCGATGACACACCCCACGCGTATGAAAAACTGTCTCTGGGCTGCTCATAACAATCCCTCTGGTACAGCAGAAGAGCAGGAAGACGTCACCAGGGCTTATCACCACCTGGGCAGTATGCAGCTCCGTTCTGGGTCTGCTGCTACCTCACAATCACCTTGTGATGCTGACCAAGCAGCAGAAGACAAGGAGGTTCTAATCTCCTCTGCTATACGCTCCTCTGAACCCTCTTCTCAGGCTTGTCTTGTCACCCCACAGGAGGGTGTTTCGATGGACACACACCAGGAGAAGGCGGATCCTGGGCACACTGCGATAGTGCTGCTGAAACAACTTCCAATCCTGTCTTACCAACTCAAACTGCTGCACCTGTTGCATGCCCAGATCGTGAAGAACGCATGCCTCCCACCACTGAATCAGTATGGGAACGGCAGTGAGGCAGACGATCAAATTGTAGTAGAGGGTCCAGGGCAGCCTTGGGGGGACCAAGACAAGTACTGACCAGAGTCAGCATGAGGAACACGTTTTCTGTGCTGGCCAAAAGAAGACAGTGTCCGGAATCTGACAGACTCTTGATGCTTCATTGATTGCTTCCTCACAGCCTGAGGTTGAGGCTGATACAGAGGACGTTTCCAGAGATTCTAGATCATCAAGCAGGAAACGGTCAAAATTAAAGTCCCCGAAGTCATAAAGTTAATCATGTTTTTCCTTACAATCTTACTATTTATGCCAATTGTGTCATTTTTCTGTGCCTCTTTCAGAAAAGGGTAACTACCTTTTGTGCACTTAGGGGTTTAGGGAAATCTGTTTTTTTTTTGTTTGTTTTTTTTCTGTTTTTTTTTTCTTGTTCAAGACACCCAGCTGCACATTATACATGAAATTACTAGAGCTTCCCAGGAGTGGTTTGGTGGACCATCTTTCTGGTCCCTGGGTGAGGAACTGTGTACTGGGGTAGGCATCTTGTTCAATGGGACAGGATTTACCTTTTCTTGTCTTATTTATTTAATACCGAGACAGGCACTTTTACTTGACGTTAACCTTTCAGGGGCAGGAATATCGTTTTATTAATGTTTATAGTCCCCAGACCAAAATTTGAGTGTTGGGTTGATGAAACAAATTAGATCATACCTATATACCACTAAATCTGTTATCTTGGGGGAGATTTTAATTTTGTTCTCTCCCTCCAGGATAAAACTGGGATTACTCCTAAACTGTATAGTGATTCTAGTTTTTTTAATTACATGTATCAGATGGCTAGATTAATTGATAGTGCCATGTATGGCAAACGGCCACTAGACCACACCTTTTGGAAAGGAAGGTTAACGACTCTGATATATTTTTTTTCTTCCTGTCTCATGGCCTTCCTGTGTTTCTCATGAGATTTTACCCGATGAAACTTCTGATCATGGGTTAAGTATTCAGCTGGGGGTTGCACGAAATAAACTTAAGTCTTATAATAATTGGAGCCTTAATACCTCTTTATTGGCAGATTTGTTGGCTGGGTTAGACCTCCTGGAATCTGGAAATTCCTTGTTGGAACTATACAACAGTCCGCTGTTATGGTGGCAGAACACTGAAATTGAGGTACAAAAATGTTATCTTGTATCCAAGACGATAGGTGGAACGAAATATTATCGACGTCTTGAATGTCGTAGTCAATTACAAAGACTGTTGTACTTGGCGGCAGACACTGGTTTTGACTATAGTAGATACATTCTGAATCTAAAGAAGGATATGTCCACATTTCAATATGACATAGATGGTTCCTTATTTAGGGAACAGAAATTTGGCACACGGGTCTGCTCAACACATAAATCCTTATGATGGGTGCAAAGACAGGGTGGAGTCTAAATATATGGAGTGTCTAAAAATTGCCTCGGGGACTCTTGTTACTTCCAGCAAGGACATTTTAAGAGAGGTAGGCCAGTATACGAAGGCCTTGTTTGGGCAGGATCTTCGTATTTCCAGCACTTTATTAGAATTTCTGAGAGGATAGTTGGCGCCGCCCCTTCAGTATCAGGTGGCACTAACACGGACCTCTCCAGTCACTCACAAAGAGATTCATCAGACAGTCACCAGTCATACGAATAATACTGCCCCAGGTCCGGATGGTTTACCTGGAGAAATAAGAAAATGATAGAGGTTTTACTTCCCTGGTTAACAATGGTGTTTAATGGTATTCTTTATGGTGAGTTTGACTTACCTCCTGTTTTGGCTGATAGGTTGCTTATTTTCCTTTTTAAGAAAGGTGATAAGATAGTTTTAAATAATTGGAGACCAGTTAGCTTAATTAATGTTGACTGGAAGAGTTTGTGTAAAATCCTGTGTCACAGACTTTCTAGGGTGGCAATGGATCCTTTTTTTCCTCCATCCCAGATGTGGGATTCCCACTAGATCCATGACTGATAATTTAAGGCAGTATAGCACAGTGGTTTAAGGCTCTGAACTGCAAATCTGGTGACATCCAGCAGACCAGACCGGGGTTTGAATCCCACAGCTTCCACTTGCATACTGTGTGACCCTGAGCAAGTCACTTAACTTCCCTGTGCTCCCAGGTTCGCACCTGTAAAAAAGCTTTCAGCTTAGTGTGGTACTCCTGGTTAAACAAACAAACAAAAAAACAAAAAACAAAAAAAAATGAAGTATTTGCGACTGACCATAATGATATGTTTTCAGCCTGGACCAACATAAGGCATTTGATTTAGTTTCTGTTGACTACCTTTTTATGATTTTGGCACATTATGGAATTCCTAACCAATTCATAACATGGATTCAGTACCTTTTATAGCAGATCTTCCGTATGCCCCTTCGTGAATGGGGTACAGGGCGGCCATGTTTCTATTAAAGGAGGTGTGTGGCAGGGCTGCCCTTTGAGCCCCCTGCTGCACATCTTTGCTGTTGATACCTTGTTATGTAAGATAGATGCGGACAGTACAATTCAGCTTTTACCGACTTCATTGAGGAGCGTCTTCCCAGTACTTCAATGTACACAGATGATATCTGCCTCCTAGCGACCAACTCTGCCTCAGGAATAAGGGAGGTAGAATTGGTCCAAGAATTTTCTGATTGCACTGGAGCAATATTGAATAAAGATAAGAGCATTTGTATGGCCCTCAAGAAGGAACGGTCTCTTCCAACTCCTGACGTGGCTGGGATTACAATTTCACAAGGCCCTGTTCAAATTCTAGGGCTTTTTTTTTTTTTTTTTTTTGTGGGATCAATCCAGTAGGGGTTAATTGGTTGCCTTGTCTGGCCCAGGCTGATATGAAAGTCCAAAAATGGAAAACCTATTCTGTGACTCGGACTAATTCTTTATTCTTTATGCATTACAAATCAGGTTTACAACCTTTGAGTCGGAGACTCATTCACAAAGGCACCTCGTCGGGGGTAGACATCAAGACAGTTATTACACTGCAGATTAAAACAGGATAACATTACAAGCGCAGTAAAAGGAACATTTAACATAGATACACTTAGGTTACATGATGTAGTAGTTTGTATGTTACTTAGGATCTTACTTCGAGATACAGCTCTTGCAGCAGGTTACACCATTAGGACTGCAGGCTTCAGGACCCCACGGAAATTTTCTAGCTAGCAGTCTTCAGCGGGGACCGCCTCCGACTTCGGTCCCGCCCCCGACATCAGACGTAGTACATAAGGAGGTGGTCCCCCCACAATCCTCAGTTCTTTTCCCGCTGCCAACATTGCAAGCATTGGCCTCTGGGTCCCTTTCTAGCGTGCGATGAACTTAGAGCTGCGACATTCTCGTCTTTCTTCACAGAATTGGATTCATCTGATGTCCTCTCCAAACACTTTTCTGGAAGGTCACCAATCCAAGTGTACCTGCGGCAAACAGATCCCCTTCAAGGATCCTCACTCAGCCTGCGTGCGCTGCCTAGGCCCGGAACACAACACCAAGGCCTGCTTCTTCTGCCAGGGCTTCAATAGTCACACCAGGATTCCCCGCCAGAAGGCCCTTCAAGCATTTCTTAGAAGAGAAACTGAAGACCATGGATAAGGAACCTTCCTCCAGGGGGGAGTCATCGGGAAAAACCTACAAACATCGGGAGAAACACTGGGAGAAGGAAAGGCCCAGGTCCCCGGCGAGGGCCTCAGACTCCCAAAGCTCCGGCTCGCGGTCAGACCGCTCTCCCTCCAGGGTTCAATCGCAGCCTCCCCCAGTTCAGGTCAGATCCTCCAGCGGCTCCTCCTCTCTGCAGCCCCTCAAGACTTCCAGGCCGTCGGCATCGTCCACTCCATCTAAGGCCTCGTCTAAGTCTGGGGAGCGCCACAAATCTTCCTCCTGCCGTCCGGACTCTGATGCCAGGTTGGTTTCCCAGCCTCTGCGTGGGTCGGACCCGGTTCCTTGTAAGACCAAGGACCTGACGTCCCTCAAACGGACGTCAGACCCGACGTCGGCCAAGCATCACCGGCGCTCCCAGGAGCTGGCGACAGCCAGACATCCGTCACTGGCCAGGCATTCGCCTCCGAGGACGTCGGCCAGGGGACCGACGTCAGCTAGCCCGGAGAGGAGGACCGCACCAGTGTCGCCGGCTGACGTCGGTCGGAAGGACTCATCAGAGGAGGATATCACTCAGCCCGAGGACCAGGCGGGCGACACCGGAGGCATTGGGCTCCCACGGGAACCTTCCCCGGAGTGGGAGACACCCAGGGAACCGACGCCTGATCTCAGTGACAGGCCACCGGCGCCCGGCCCGTTGTCGGGCTTGAACTTGGAAGAGGTAGAGGAGCTCTTTACCTTCTGGTGGGACACCATCAGGAAAGATGTGGTCGCCACAAATCTCCCTCCTCCTACTCTGGCTCCGCCTCCACCCACTCCTTCACCACCTACGCCCCCTCCTCCGCCTAAGGGCCTGGGGAGGATCTAGTCACCAACCCCAAGGAGCTAACACCACCTCCTCGGGCAGATCCTCGGACAGGAGAAGACCTCCCTCTAGATCCACTTCGCGGTCACCCAGTCCTAAGAGACCCAGACGATGCCAGTACACCCCGTCGCGGGAGGATTCTAGATCTGACACCTCAGGGTGCTCCAGATCTCCTTCTCCCATCAGCATTCCCTCTCTGGACCCACACGACCTGCCTAGGTCTCTCCCGGATGATCCCTCTTTCGCGGAGATCATGAGGCACATCCAGGAGAATATGGGGTGGTATGCTGAAGAGCTCGACCCCGAGAGACAATGCCTTGCCCGCTACCTTCGGCAGAAAGACCCAAAGCCTGTGGTAGTGCCACCCTTGGTGGATACCTTTGCAGACATCACCAAGGTTGCCTGGAAGCATCCGCATTCTACTCTGGCAGTGCCGAAGAAGGCTGACCGCCTATACAAGGCCCCTAGGGAGGACCAGTATCTGGCGAACCATCCTCTGGCTCACTCCCTGGTCATCACTGCCTCGCATGACCGATCTTGGAGACCTCCGCATTTGAACACACAGCCACCGGACCCAGAATCCAAGCAATTGGATGTCCTGGGTAGGCGCACGTACGCGGCTGCGACTTGCTCCATCAGGTCACTGAATTACCTCACCCACATGGTTCAGTTCCAGAATGCACTGTGGGAACAGGGACAGGACCTGGTCGAGAAGATGCCCGATGGTGACCAAAAGGAGGAGCTCTTGAACCTCCTCTGCACGGGTTCAGATGTGGGAACCCAGGTGCTCAGAGCCGCATATGATTCTGCAGACTCTTCAGCCAGAGCTGCAGCCTCAGGCGTGTGTCTCCAGAGACACTCTTGGCTCTGTGTCTCCGGTTTTACCCCGGACGTCCAGAAGAACATCTTAGACGTCCCTTAAAATGGCGAGGTCCTATTTGGTGAAGCCTCCGAGAAGGTGATCACCAAACTTCAGGATGCAGGGAAGGCATTCAGATCTGTACAGGCCATGTACAGGTCCCGGCCCAGTTCCTTTCGTAGGAACCAGAGCTGCTATCGCGGCCGGATACAAAGGCAACAGCCACGTTCCGGCCAACAGCAGAGGGGCACTTTCACCCGAAAAGCCAGGCCAAGTCATCCCCAGGCAGAGGCCAACAAATTGCAAAGTCGGCCCAGCCTGCTGGATCGAACGCTGCCACAGCATGACTCCTTCCCGGCCCCCGCCCCATCTCTGGAGCAACGGGAAAAGGTCGGGGGTTGCATCGCACGCCACCTGCCAGGGTGGCTGTCGATCACCACCGACAGGTGGGTGCTGCAACTGGTCATAAAAGGCCACTATATAGAATTTGTAGGCAGCCCGCCTACAAGACCTCCCCTGCTTTCCCGCTACTCGGGTCAGCACGCCCTGCTCATACAGCAGGAAGTGCTCATGCTTCTGGAGAAAGAAGCCTTAAAGCACGTTCCAGAGAACCAGAGAGGACTAGGGTATTATTCTCACTTCTTCCTGGTTCCAAAGAAAATGGGGGACCTCCCTCCAATACTGGACCTCAGCGACCTCAACCTGTTGGTCGCCTACAAACGCTTCCGCATGGTGACCCTTCCGGGCCTAATCCCTATGTTGAAGCGAGACTCCTTTCTGGCGTCTTTGGACATGCAGGACGCCTACCTGCACATTCCAGTTGCTCAAGCACACCGGAGGTTCCTGTGCTTCGAGTTTCAGAGCCGAAATTATAAGTTCTGAGCTCTTCCCTTCGGGCTGTCATCGGCACCTTGCGTTTTCACGAAGTGCATGGCGGTCATAGCGGCGTCTCTCAGGAGACAAGGCCACTACGTGTTCCCATACCTGGACGACTTGCTTCTCATGGCACCCTCCAGGGAGGCACTGATGACGGCCATTCACGACACCCAGTCCCTTTTTCAATCACTGGGTATCCTCATCAACTATAAGAAGTCACTCCTGGTGCCGTCCCAGAAACTACAGTTTATAGGAGCAGTTCTGGACACCGTCAGATGGAAAGCTTTTCTTCCCTCAGACAGAGCGGAATACATCAGATCCATCATCAGGGACCTGTCGGTGAAGAAGACCGTCCCAGCCAGATTGGTCCTTCGCCTGCTCGGACACATGGCTACAGCCATTGCAACAGTCCCGATGGCACAGCTCCACATGCGGGTAACCCAGTGGATGCTAAGGGTACAATGGGACCAAAGGCAAGACCATCTGCAGCAGCCAGTTTGAATCACGAATACCGCGATTCGGGATTGGCAATGGTGGCTAGATCCGGGGAACCTCTCCGCGGGGGTTCCCTTTGTAGCGCTGTCTCAGACTGTGACTCTCTCCACAGACGCCTCAGGGCTCGGGTGGGGAGCACACCTAGACTGTGTTCGGTCTCAGGGCCTTTGGACAGCCCAGGAATCTCACCTCCACATCAACATTTTGGAAATGAGGGCAGTCCTTTACGCTCTGCTGGCCTTCCAGTCGGAGATTCCACCAGGTACACTCCTGTTGCAAACAGACAATACTGTGGTGATGTATTACCTCAACAAACAAGGAGGCACTCACTCCTACCCGCTTTGCAGGGAGGCCATGAGAGTGTGGGAGTGGGTATTGCAACAAGGCGCAAACCTAACTGCAGTTCACGTCCCGGGAGTGGACAACACCGTCGCAGACAGTCTGAGTCACTCTCAGGCCAGAGTCCATGAGTGGGAACTTCTACAGGAGGTGGCGGAGGATCTGTTTCACAGATGGGGCACTCCAGAGTTAGACCTTTTCGCGTCCCCATCCAACGCAAAACTGCCCAATTTTTGCTGGCTAGATCCAGGGCCTGGTGTTTTCTGGCGAGACGCATTGTCCCTCTTCTGGGCGGGCAGATGCCTCTATGCCTTCCCTCCTTTCCTGTTGATCCAGAGAGTTCTCTTAAAACTTCGCAGGGAGCAAGCGACGCCCATTTTGATCGCGCCTTTCTGGCCCAGACAAATTTGGTTCCTTCTGCATCAGCTATCCCGGGAACCTCCAGTTCCTTTGCCAGTCAGCTCCCATCTATTGTCTCAGGAGGCGGGTTTATTGGTTCATCCAGACTTGAGTTCATTGAACCTGCACGCTTGGCTCCTAGAGACATAGCCATGATGCGATACGGGGTCTCGCAAGAAGTGGCAGATGTGCTCTTTGGCGCCAGAAAGCCGGCAACCCACGCCATGAAATGGCATAGATTCTGTTTGTGAGCTCAATCGCGCGGTTTCTCGCCGTTAGACTCTCCCGAAAAGCTGGTTCTGGACTACCTGCTTTTCTGTTTTCATTCCGGACTGGCTTACTCCTCAATTAAAGTGCACCTTTGTGCAATTTCTGCTTACCATGCCCCTGTAGGCCACCGGACGGTGGCCCAGCTGAACACTACTCGTGCCTTTTTAAGGGGAGTCCTCCACCTTAGGCCGCACATCAAGGATCCGATTCCTCCTTGGGACTTACCCTTCGTCCTGGAGCAGCTTACGCTGCCACCTTTTGAACCAGCTGCGGATTGCAAGCTACGTTTTCTCTCTTGGAAAACGTTATTTTTAGTTGCTGTTACTTCGGCAAGAAGGATCTCGGAATTGCATGCTCTAATGTGCAAAGAGCCTTATTTGTTTTTTCACCAGGACTGGGTATCCCTGAGGACAAACCCAAAGTTTTTGCCTAAGGTGGTTTCAGCCCTCACGCTTAACCAGGATATCGATCTACCAGTGTATTTCCCAAAGTACACTAATCGAGGAGAAGCTCTTCTGCACACCCTTGATGTGCATCGGTGCCTCGGATATTATCTGACTAGAACCAAACAGTTTCGTAAGGTGGACCAACTTTTTGTCTCCTTTGCTTTCAGAATGAAAGGAGCTTCTGTTTCCAAACAGTCTCTCTCGAGGTGGCTTATCCAGTGCATCACTTTCTGTTATGACAAGCGCAACAAACCCTTACCGGGCGCGGTCAAGGGTCATTCCACGAGAGGGGTGGCCACTTCTTTTGCGGTGTTAAAGAACGTCTCCACCTCAGCTATTTGCGCTGCAGCTACTTGGAGCTCTGTGCATACCTTTATCAGGCATTACAGTCTGGACATTGCATCGAAGCGAAGAGCAGGGTTCGGCCTAACCGTCCTTCAGGGACTTCTGTCCTAGGCTCGAGTAGTATTGAGATCTCTGCCTTTCCTCCTCCCTGTGGCGTAGGATTGCCACTATTGCTTGGAAATCAGTCCTAATGGTGTAACCTGCTGCAAGAGCTGTATCTCGAAGTAAGATTGGACAGTTACGTAAGAACTTACCGTAATAGTAGATCTTCGAGAACAGCTCTTGCAGCAGGTACCTTCCGCCCACCATCCCCCTTCTTTGGAGGTAGGTCGTAGCCAAACACCCATCTTGCGGGATGGGACATTCCAATTTTACAGTCTTGGCCATCTGGTGGCGGATCCTTGGTCTCCTCTTCTGATGTCATCCAGCGGCCGGGAGTCTCCGGTGGGAGAACTGAGGATTCTGGTGGGACCGCCTCCTTATGTACTACGCCTGACGTCGGGGACGGGACTAACTTCGGAGGCGGTCCCCGCTGAAGACTGCTAGCTAGAAAATTTCCGTGGGGTCCTGACATTTTCGGTCCTAATGGTATAACCTGCTGCAAGAAGTGTTCTCAAAGATCTACTGTTACGGTAAGTTCTTGCGTAACTGTACTTTACATAATGTTAAAAATTGTGAGTTACACTCATGGATATATTGGGTCCTCAGAGAAGACAGTGGGTTACATCCCTGTTTGGACCTAGTAGGGAAGTGGTAGGTCTGAGGGAGAGGCTGTCCAGTGGACATTGTCGAGCCAGGGGACAAGGCGGGCGGGAACCACAGGTTACAACAGGGGGTTAGTTGCACCTACAACAGCGGGTATTAAAGATATGGTTCCGAAGGGCTGTTTTGAAGTAGCCAATTTTTGGCAAGTTGGAGATGCAGCTAGGGAGGGAGTTGAACGGGGGTGGGGGCTCGGTAGAGGAAGGATCTCTGGGCAAGAGAGGTCTTGGTTCTGGGCACCTTGAAAGTGGCCTTAACAGAGCTACAGGTGGTGACGGTAGTGACGGACGAAGATGACTGCTGTAGGGAGGTGGAGACCCCCGGGGGGGGGGGTCCTAGCAGAGATTTCTTAGCGAGAAGGCAGATCTGGTAGAGCAGTCGCTCCTCAATGTTGAGAAGATTGGTGATAGTATAGAGAAGGCAGGTGTGAGTTCGGCTGGGGGCACCGGTCAGGAGCCTACAGGCCTTATTGATGGAGAGTTGGATTTTGGAGAGGGCAGTGTTGTCAGCTGCGGCATATATGGGCAAGCCATAGTCCACGAGGGACAAGACGGAGAAGGAGATGGCCAGTCTGAGGGCAACCTGAGGCAGGCAGTCCCTGTGCCGGTATAGCAGGCCAATCCGAGAGTTAATGGCGGCTGACAGGGCATTAATGTTGGTGTGGAAGGAGAGGGCAGTATCGAACGTGATGCCTAGGTACTTGTATGTGGTCACTTGTTCTAGCAGATGCAGAGTGCTGGGGATAATCAAGAGGGGAGTATTTTTAGCTTTATTTTGGTGCTGGGAGAAGAGCATTGATTTGGTTTTCTTTAGGTTAATGACCAGTCTGCGGTCTCCGAACCACCTTTTGGCTTGGTTGTAAGCTTGCTGGAGGGATAATTGGAAGGAGGTGGGATTGGGATGTGAGGCAACGAGGACTGCATTGTCGGCATAGAGGAGCATTTTACCGGTACATAAGCTGGGGAGGGTGTTGAGGTAGAGACTTGAAAGTATTAGACCCAGGATGGAGCCCTGAGGGACCCCGGAGCGAACGGGAAGAGTGCTGGAGAGGGAGCCGCTGATCTTGACACGCTGGGATCTAGCAGAGAGGTAGCTAGAGAACTAGGAAATGGGACCACCAGAGAAGCCATGTTGGTGGAGAGAGTTGAGTAGAAGGGGATGACAGATGGTGTCAAAGGCCTTGGAGAGGTCAGTGAACACTGCTCCTGCAAGGCTACCAGAGTCGAGAGCAGCATGCAGGTGTTGGGAGAATTCCAGGAGAGCCGTGGTCGTACTGTGTCCTGGGTGGAAACCGTGCTGCTCTGGGCACATAATGTCATACTTGGTTAGGTATTCAGAAAGCTGGATCAACACCACTTTTTCAAGGGCTTTAGAGAGTGGGAGGAGGATGGAGATGGGTTGGTAATTGTTGGGGATGGATCGGTCCCCACTCTTATGTATGGGTGTGAGTTCAGCAGTTTTCCAAGCACTGGGGAACTGACCCAGGCATAGAGACCGGTTTAGAAGGTCAGTCAGGGGGACTGGGACTTTGTCCAAGACCATACAGAGGATCCTGGAGTCGAGGGGGTCACTGCCGGTGTTATTGCTGCCTAAGGCTTTTAGCAGGTGCGGCCTGGCTTCTTGGGGGGATAGGGTGCGCAGGTAGAATGGTGGGCGATGCAGGACCGGAGGGAGAGAGAGGTGGGGATTGGGTCAAAGAAGCTGCTGGGGAGGACCGAGCTTAGGTCAGAGAAGGCAGTGTTAAGGCAGTCGGCTATGAGGAGTAGATCTGTGGTGGGGGTGCCATTGATGGAGAGTTGAGGTGGTGGGGGAGGAGCGGGACTTCCCATTTAGCGCTCTCATATTATCCCAAAAGGTCCGGGCTGAACCCCTAGTGGAAGTGAGGGTGGTCTGGTAGTGCTATGCCTTGGCCTGCCTAATGGCCCAAGTGCACTTATTGCGTTCTGCATTGTAGGCCTGTCTGTCAGACGCCTTTCCAGATTCTACAGCAAGTGTATATTCATGATTAAAACTTTTCTTATCCTCCTATTTTTTTATAGTAGCCCAAATTTTTCCGTTGCCATTGCAGCTGGAGGCTCGACTATATTACTTGCGTTTCCAGCTCTTGTGGGGTAGTAGACTCAACTCTGTTAAACGATCAGTCACCTATTGGCCTGTTGCTAAAGGAGGATTAAATATGGCAAACCCAGTAATTTTCTATGATTTTTCTTTAAGCTGACATTGTCCCTATTTTACAAGGGAATCATTCTGTGTGGAGTATTTCTCTTCACCACAGATGTACTTCTTTCAGAAATGGGTAGCACCAAAATGGGGGGCATTTCGTGACATACCGCCTGAAACAGCATTATATTTGGTTCTGTTTTAAAAAGTTGAAACTGTGGCAGGTCTCTGATTCAGACATAGTCACTAATACTAGAAAAGATATGAATAAACTTATTTTGACCAAACAGTTTTGTAACATCACCCTGTTTAGTTTGTCCACCAGGTATTCCTGACACTGATCTGGTGAGGCAACTAACTGAATCTAGAGTCCCCCAAAAATGTGGAATACTCTATGGTTGTGTTGCCACAATGAACAATGTTAGGGGCAGTCATTTTCATAAAGAAGTTTCAGACGGGTTTTGTCCACGAGAGGATTGTATCGATGTACATGAAACCATGGTTCATTTGTTCTTTGACTGTATCTATATTAAGGATTTTTGGAATACTTTGTCCACAAGTTGGTCCTTCCTACAACTTTCTTTAATGTCTTATGATACTCTTTTATATATGGACGCTTTAAGGACTCATGGAAAATATTTTACCCAGGTACATTATGTGTTCTTATGGCTGTTCTTAAATGGTCTATATGGCAGGTTTGGTGCCAGTTTGCCTTACAACAGAAAACTGTGCCCTTGGTTGGGTGACTAGAAAAAAGTTTAAAAAGAAATTAGATATATTTATGCTCATGAACAAGCTACCCTGCCAGTTACAGTTATGTCCACTTGGTGGAGACATATCCCCACTAAAGTTACATGGGATCCTAGTTAGATAAATCTGCCTTTACTTCTGTATGTTTTCTTTTTTGGCATTGTTTAGTGTGTTAGGAGGTAGGGGTTGAAGACAGGAGTTTGTGTCTTGTAAGGACTTTTGAGTGCTTTGGTTGTGGTTTTGTCTTTTCATTCACTGGGTGTGGATGGTATAGGGGTAAGTCGGTTGCTTGCACGCTTGAGGGGTGTAGAATTTTTTTTGCATTCTGTATATGTTGTCATTCCTTTGATACTCTTGTAAATAAAAAATGTCCCTACTCTTTTCAAGAAGTGCCATGGGATCTTTAACATCCACCTGAACTACCACCAGAACAGGCAGATGGGACCTTGGTTTAACGTCTCATCCGAAAGACAGCACCTGCCTTATGCTGCACCACAGTGTCAGTACTGGGATTTAACCCAAGTGCCTGGTTTGGGGATAGAACCCACAGCCTTCTGATCTTCTAGCCTCAGAGGCACGTGTGTGATCTGCTGAGCCACTGCCACTTCTCTTGTAGCCAATGCTTGGTTCTTCGTACACGTGTTATAGAGTTGAAATGTCTTATGGCTGCTTATGTCACTGCCAAGTCTGTGCTAGTGTCCTGTCATTTAAAGTGCAGTGCTGCAGCAAGACTTCATCTACAGCTGTTACAACCGTAGCCAGTGGTAATGACACTGACAGTGTTACCGAAATGTTGAGACCGGACGACTGCACGCCTCTCCTTCTGCTTTGTTTGTTGTGGCTGTATTGAATTAAGCAAACATTAATGCCCGAGGAAGGAGGGCTTCTGGGGAATTAATGCTTGGTTGGGGGGTTGTGGCGCGGGGAGGCCTTGACAGAGTGCCTACAACCACCCAACCATGCATTAAGTTCCCAGTAGAAGCCGACTCCGGAGGGCATTAATGCGTTTGTAACATGGGAATACTTACGTCGTTGTTGTTTCAGTTTTTAGTTCTGTTCACTGGAACTGTTCGGCTTTGTGTCGGCATGGTGAGATCCTACATCTTCACCGCAGTGTGTATTCTGTGGTCTGCTGCTTTGTGGGCTATACTGCATTTGCTGCTGTGACAGCTAGTGGTGCTAGAGTCTGACCCGGTGACCCCGTGATTGATAGTTGGAGCGGGCATTACCAGTGATTAATCCCCACTCCAACTTTGATCATGTGCTGCAGTTTGTCCAATCATGTTAACGTATTTGCTGTTTATGTTGTTTGCCATGTTACAAAACAGTTTAAGCACCTTCCACCAATTTTTGGACTCCTGTTGGTAATTCTGTGTGGCCCTTTTCTTTCTTCCGAGTTACTCTGTTCTGACTTAGGTTCAACAGTTGCAGATGGGAGCAACCATTTATTCATTTGATTGTATCCAGTTAAGGATAGCACCAAGGAGGCTACGGTGCGGACAATCCTGAAAACAGGCATTGCCTAGTGATCTGACCCTGTTTAAATCTAAATAAAAATCCAAATATATATATATATATATAAAGGTTAGTAGTACATAGTTACACCTGCAAAGGGGTATATATTTTACGCACCTACCGTACTGTATCCAGGGCCCCTGGTATTCTGCGGCACTTTGTCTTCATTTCTGTGGCAGGGCTCCTTGGCTTCAGCAGCAGCATTTTCGGATTTCAGCAGCATTATTTATTCAATTCTGTTACAGAACCCAATCCTGCCATTAGCTAAAATGCAGTGTGATGGTATCGATGACATCACATGCTAAGCATAGAGGAGGGGCTTCAGGATAAACGAGATGGGGAAGGGAGCTGGGCACTATGGAAAAACTGTATATTTGAATGAAGATTCACCAAAACAGTGAGTTCTGTGGCACTACATATATTCTGCAGCGTGATGCAAATTCTGCGTCCATGGAATCGCAGAATTCCAGGAGTCTTGACTGTATCGCAGTGATTCCTAGTTGCACTTGGCATGCTTCATAAAATAGTTGATTCCTGTAGGTTTGGGTTTTTAAGGATTGTCCCTAAAACTGACACTCTGCACAATCCGTTTTCCAACATCCTTTATGCATTGTTTTCAGCAGAGGTGCATAACCTTGACAAAGCAGTGCATGTTTTGTTTAATTCAGAAATGTTCATGCTTGACTGTTCAAACAGAGAATCCTACCTGAAGTCTCATCCGCTGAATACTTTTCAGCCAAGATGTGAAGGAAGTTTAAAAAATATATGAATGTTTTAAATTGAATCTTTAAGCCATGACTTCCCTTCCACCTTTCAGGTCCATGTGGGACTGTTTCTCGTGGTAGTGATACTGTGGTATGGCACCTCCTACTCCAAAAGTAGACATGTAAGAACATATGTTTGCCAAATGTGTTTAAAGAAAATGGAAATGTTTTAATGACCGCAGTCCCCTCATTGGTGGAAATTAGTGACTAAAGAGTTAACGGTCATATATTCACACCCCTACCCTGTACCCACATAAACACTGCATTGACCAGGTGAACCCTTGGGATCAGCATGTCTCTGGAGATAGAATAAAGCACAGATCTCTAATTTCTTCAATTCTTTGTTTAGGGTCCTGCAGTGACCAGCCCCTTTGGCCTCATCAGCTGTCTTCTTCAGGAACTTTCCCCATCCTACAAGCTCCGATGGCACCACCTTCCCATTGGCAGGGCCATCCGGGTAAACCAAGCCCATTGGGAGACCAGAGCCAGTGGAGGAGGGTGCCTTGATGAAGGTGCCGGGGGTGGGTCTAGCTGTTATCATCCTGCTCCAATCGATAGTGTTTTTCCCCCAGCTCCCCCTTCCCCAGAGATGTTGCTGTCCAGGCATCGTGACACGTGTTCCAGTGTCAGGTCGTGTTCCCCCACAAACACCCCCAGCTTGGCAGCTTCAGCTGCTCAAGTGGCAGTAGCATTGTGAGGTACACTGTCCTCCCTCCCCGGAGGGCACTAGCCTCTGGGATGCTCAATCCTCCCCTCCTGGGCTGGCCCCAGTTGATTCCTGAACCCGGGTCATCAGCCTCGTAAGGGACAGTGCTGCTACTGGGTGGCTACAAAGCTGGTATTTTATGCTGTTTGTGATCATTTGTGGATTTTTATGGGTCAATCAGTGGGTTCTGAAGCATTCACTGTCGGTATCAGCTGTGAAACACTGTTCTGAATTGTCTTTTTTTTTTTTCTTGTTACTTTTTAGGAGCTGACCCTGCAAATGAACTTACTGGAACTTATTTTGAAATTACAACAAAAGGATCCACAGCCTGGCAACAGTTTCTCTTGAAATCAAGACTTTGTAATAGACTCTCAGTGCTTTTGGGTGGCACACTGTTCACTTGGAATTTTTGATGTTCTGCATTTCTGCTCCACACTTTGCTGGCCAGAGACGTGAAGCATAGCAAACAGGGATGTGACTGTAATGATTCACTGAGCTTTGCGGCAGGCAGCTGCATACAAGAGTTGAAAAGATATTCAGATATCTTTAAAATTCAGTGCTTGTCCTGCTACCTGTCATTGGAGCCAAAATAGATTTTTACTTTTAAATGGTGATTTCTGATATGGTTTCGGCACTATTAAATGGCTTTGAAGATAATTCTTACCATATGGCTCAGAAACTAATATTGTGGCGAAGATATTGGCACAAACAGATAAAAAGCACGAGACAGCCCTGGGAATTGACCTCTTTTTGTTTTCCTTGAGGGGGAAGGGGCTGTCCTTTATTTTAAAACTGGTGCATCTAGGGTTTAAATTTTGCTGCTCATACTGTAATGGATAGATCTCCTTAAATTGCCCTATTTATTGGACGCAAACCAGATAATAAGAAAACTAGCCCTGGGATTGACCTCTTTTTGTTCTTTTTTTGGGGAGGGGGCTGTCCTTTATTTTAAAATTGTGGCACATCTAGGGTTTGAATACAGTAATTTTGCTGGTCATACTGTAATGGAGGGTGCTCCTTAAAACACCCTATTTATTGAACAGAAAACGGGTGGCTGTCTAAACAGGATATAACTGTTACTGTTGTACTAAACCAAGGGAGAAAAATTATCTAGCACTAACTGAAAAGAGGTTTTCAGTTTCTTATGTTTTGAAACAAAATTCCTTTCAGCTGTTACCTATATTAAAACATTGCTACGTGACTCTGAATGGCATTTGAAGCCTATCTTTTGTCTCTAGATAGTGACATCATCATGCATGTGTTCTGTAGTAGTCCTTTGAAATCATTGCTTCTTTAGTTACTTGGATGGGCCACTGAAACCATCACTAAGCTGTAAGTTATTGGAAGGGTGCTTGGGTATTTTCTGTATTATAAAAAGAATTTCAGAAATGCTGCAGTCTGATGGCTGTCTACATTCCAAGACCCTTATATTACTCCATAATAACTGGGGAGCGCTTTCTCCCTTACATAGGGGCACAGGGGTCATAGAGGAGGGGGCAGGGGGTCGTAGAGTTTGGGGCATGGTGGCCGTAGAGTAGGGGGTATGGGGTCATAGAAAAAGGATGAGGTCAGAGTAGGGGTACAGGGATCAGAGCAGATGGTACGAGGCCATGGTGTAGGGGGTACAGGGATCATAGTGTAGGGGGTACAGGGGTCATAGAGTAGTGGTACAGGGGTGAGACAGTAGGGGTACGGGGTCGTAGAGTAGGGGTACAAGTGTAGTGCAGGGGTCATAGAGTAGGGGGTGCAGAGGTCATAGAGTAAGTGGTGCAGGGTTCATAGAGTAGGAGGTGCTGGGGTCAGAAGGGGATGGGGTCAGTAGGGGCCACAGGGGTCATAGAGTAGGGGTACAGGGTTCAGAGTAGGGGCACGGGGTGGTAGAGTAGGGGGTACAGTTGTAATGTAGGGGTGCAGGGGTGATGGAGTAAGGGGTGCAGGGGCAATAGAGTATGGGGTGCTGGGGTCATAGAGTGGAGGATACAGTGGTCGTGGAGTAGATGGTACAGGAGCCATAGTATGGGGGTACAGGGGTCATACAGTAGTGGGTACAGGGCTCAGAGTAGGGGTATGGGGCTCATAGAGCAGGGGTGCAGGGGTCATAGAATAGGGGGTGCAGGGGTGATGGAGCAGGGGGTACAGGGGACATAGAGGGTACAGGGGTCCTAGAGTAGGAAGTACAGGGGCAATAGAGCAGGGGGTACAGGGGTCACAGACTAGGGGTGCAGGGGTTATAGAGTAGAGGGTATAGGGGTCATAGAGTAGGGGGTACAAGGGCCAAAGTTTAGGGGATACACAGTAATTAAAGTAGGGGGTACAAGGGCATTAAAGTGGGGGTACACAAGCTATTGAGTAGGGGTACAAGGGCCACAGAGTAGCAGGTACGGGAGTCATATAAGTAGATACAGGGGCCATAGAGTAGGCAGTACAAGTGCAATAAGGTAAGGGGTACAAGGGTCATAGAGTAGAGGGTACAAGGGTGTTAAAGTACGAGGTACAGTGGTCATAGAGAAAGAGGTTTAAGGGTCATAGGGTAGGGGGTACAGTGGCCATAGAGTAAGGGGGTACAATAGCCACAGAGTAGGGGGTACAATGGCATTAAAGTAGGGTACAAGGGCCATAGAGTAGGGGGTATGAGGGCGTTAAAGTAGTGGGTACAAGGGTCATAGAGTAGGGGATATAAGAGCGTTTAAGTAGGATGTACTAGAGCCATGGAGTAGAGGGTACAAGTGCCATAGAGTAGGGGGTACAAGAGCATTAAAGTAGGGGGTACAAGGACATTAAAGTAGCTGGAACAAGGGCCATAGAGTAGGGGGTACTAGGGCATTAATGTAGGGGGAACAAGGGTCGTAGAGTAGGGTGTACAGGGGCTGTGGGGAGGGTCATTCTAAAGATCAGACAGCACCAAAAATCGACAGACGCTGACATAGACCACTCGGAGATAGTGCAACACTTCCAAGAATTTTGCAAAAACCCGTACACTAAGGACCAGATATGCAATTTCACGGAGAGATCAGATGCTTTCTTTAACAAATTGACCCTACCAAAGTTAACCAACAACCAGAGAGAGAAATTGGATGCACCAATAACCCAAGGAGAGATCATGCACTCGATAAAAATACTAGAGAGTGGAAAGGCACTGGGACCAGATGGGTTTCCAGCAGTTTTACAAATCCTTTGTTAAGGAGGTGTCCCCATATTTAGGGGGAAGTATGCAGAGCTGTTCAAGAGGGGGAAGGAGCTCCACCCTCCTGGCAGTACACCCAAATATCGGTCATACACAAGGTGGGCAAGGACCCAACCCTTTGTGGGGTTATACCATCCTTTCTCCCTACTCAATGTTGACCAGAAGATATTTACCTCAATACTGGCCGAGAGACTCCAGGAGGTGATGGGGACCCTGGTTTAACCAGACCAAAGAAGTTTTATTATGGGGAGGTTAATCTATGATGACATCTGCTGTCTCTTGAATTTAATGGTTTGGCAACAAAAGATGAAAGATCCCAGTCTGGTGATTTTCATGGATGCTGAAAAAGCCTTCGACTGGGAGAACTGGGGCTTCCTCTACAGGACTCTGGAGGAGATGGGACTGGGCAGTAGGTTCTGAGACAGTATTAGGGCTTTATGTGCCTCCCCGCAAACTACAGTATGGGTTAGTGAACTAACCTCCCCACAGTTCCATCTCCAAAGAGGCACTAGGCAGGGGTGCCTATTCTCCCCTCTCCTTTTTGTTATGTGTATAGAGCCTCTAGCTATGGCCATCAGAAATAATGGGGCTATTCGGAGGATCCAGGTAGGGGAGACTGAACATAAAATTTCCTTTTATGCGGATGACACCCTTTTTTCCCCCTCACCTCCCCACGGACCTCAGTGCCGGCACTCCTAGAGGAGTTCAAGGAATATGGTCGTACATCAGCATACAAGGTTAACCTTGACAATCTGAGGCTATTAAATTGGGACGGAACATCACAAAAGAACTGCCACCCAATTTTCCATTTAAATTAATAATGTCGTGCGATACTTGGGAGTCAAGATATCCCCCACAGAAATCAGCTTTTTAACCTAAACTTCTTGGCACTGTAGGCAGAAATTTAGGCAGACATGAATAGGTGGGATGCCTTTCCCCTGTCACTGGTGGGAAGAGTGGACACCTTCAAAATGAATATTTTCCCGAGACTTCTCTGCCTTTTCCAGGCACTGTCCATCTCAATCCTGATAGCATTCTGGAAACTGAGCAACAGAATGATAATGGGATTTATCTGGATGGGGAGAGACAGAACTGCGGCTAAGGTGCTCTCACTTCCTGGGGAGAGAGGGGGGCTGGCCATGCCGGACTTAAAATTGTACTTCTGTGCAGCTCAGCTAGTACCGGTGGTACCATGGATAAAGCAGAGCAGGGCCTCAGGCTGGTTAGAGATAGAAGCCTCCCAAACAGGTGTCATCCTATTATTTGCCCTTCCTCATGCTACTTTTACAGCCAAGGTATGGAGGGGGATTAGTAACCCCTGGACCAAACTGACGATGAGGGTCATAGACAAAGCTAGAACTCTCCTGGGCATGCCGAATGAAGTGTGCCCCCTTACTTCTATAGTGGATGACCCGGAGTTCCTCCCAGCTTTGACAGACCCAGCTTTTGGCAGGTGGAACCAGAGCAACCTAACAAGGTACAACTCATTGGTCCAAAATGAAACAAATCATTTGGGGAACTCCAAGTGCAATTTGGTCTGCCAAGAACTGACTTCCACAGGTTAGACACTACATGACATCAAAACAACTTGTGCACAGACACAGAGAGACACGACCTCACTGGAGATTTTTCTGTACTCATCAGTTAAACTCTGGGGTCACAAAGTGAAAGTATCTCGGGCCAACAAAGCACTATTGGGCCCAGGGGATGGGTGGATAGATGCACTCAGGGCAAAGGGGGAGAAGGAAGCAGGGGGTGAGATTCATAAAGAGGACTGGATAAGGTCCTGAGAGAGAGAGGCTGGAGGGTCACAGCGTCACCAGGATGGAAAGAGTTTAGGTGGGAATGTTTGACCAGGTTCTTACACACCCCTTTGGTTACCAGGCACTTCGCAGTGGGCAACACGGCTGAATGCTGGAGGGGGTGCGGGCAGACTGGATCCCACCACCACATTTTCTGGGCCTGCCCAGGACTAGTAGACTTCTGGGGCAAAATACATGCTGAGATCTTCAGGTTATGAGGGCTTTAGATCCCCATTGAGTTCCAGTACCTGGTGCTGGGCTTGGAGGTGAGGGAAGTAAGAGACCCTCAGTCACAAAGACTTCTTAAAATCATAAGCCTGGCGGTACTTGAGATAACAGCTAATTGGCTGAATACCAACCCCCCCCCCTTCATTTGAGGCATGGCTCAAAAGAGTTGAAAACATTGAAAGGATGGAGAATCTCACTGTAAAGCTCAGGCTATAAGTGGACAGACATAATGAAAAGTGGGCCAGATGGCTTAATAATTTTATACGGGGGGGATTCTTGTTCGAACGCATCAAGTTGACATGGGGGCTCATGGAGGCCCATGCAAGGGGGCTCTCAGGACAGACTAACCCTGCACATCTCAACATCTCAGCTGAGCTGCGGGGAAACACAAGCAGGTTACCTACATGTTTTTTGGTTGTGCCCACGGCTTGGGTCTTTCTGGAGGGATATCTCTCAGGCACTTACTGACCTGTTTGCCTTGGATGTCCCATTGGACTGGCCAAGCCTGACACTAGGGGAACTTCCCCAGAAACTGGTTGGAGCGGATGCAGTTTATCTTTGGGCCCTCTTCTTGGCAGCAGCCCACAAATCCATTACCCGATATTGGCTGAAAAACGATTCTCCCACTGCAAGCACCTGGATACAGCTGGTCCAGGAAATTGCAGAAATGGAAGAACTAACTTATAAGATAAATCATAGAACACAAATTTATGTCTGGAGATGGACGAGGTGGAAGATCTGGCGAGAAACATTTAATGCTTTGAATTCTAGTCCGCCTCCTTAAAGTCCTCCTTCATAACTTAATATCTTTTAGCTTGGAAACAGGAGGTCTCTAAACCACGAGTGAGTGGAGGTGAACTGCCTATAGGATGGCCCATCTGGTTATGGGAAGAGTACAATTCAATGGATTCATTAATGTCACTAATTTAAAAAAGTCTATAGAGAAGGTAGGGAAGAGGGATGATCTGTTTTATACTCCAGCTTTGTAAAATAGAAGTGAAACTGTCTGGATTGCATGTATTAAATGTGCCCGATGGTTGTCAATAAACTTAAATTAAAAAAAAAAAAATCCCAGCTGAGGGGCAACCCAAGCTAATGGAGACTTCAAGCACCTGGACAGAGGGTAGGGCTCTGGGGATAGGGCAAAACAAAAAAAAGGGAAAACACATAAAAAAGAGCGCACAGAAACCAGTACATTGTTTAGGTAAATTTTATTGTTTTAATTTTGTAGTTTATTGTAAGATTGGAAAGTTGTCCGAATTTCCTTAAAGCCGAGGTGAAACAGAATACACATGAGATGACAAAAAGGGTCAGTGAGAAGGTAGAACATACAAGGGATAAAAGAAACAAAAAACAAAATAAGAGAGACAGCTATAACCTTAAGTTTTGTGCTGAGCACAGAGTCAGAACACATAGATCCATGTCTAGAGATGTTAAAACTGTAATAATGAAGGGCACTTGTTCACTACTGATCTTACTTCGAGAGGGCTCTTGCAGTAGGTACTACCCGATAGGACTTGGCTGGCAGGCACCAGGACCCCACGGAAAATCTTCTGGCTAGCAGTCCTGGTGGGACCGCCCCCGACATCAGCTGAAGGACATCACATACGTCAGTATAAAAGGGGGCAATCCCGCGCCCGCAGCAGCTCTACCAGTCGCCTTGAATATCAGCACTGTTAGCATCGCTTTTGTATCCGTATTCTCCCTTTAATTTTCGAATTAGAGTATTTTTTTTCTCGCTTAGAATAGTGTTCTTTACTGGCTGTGCATGTCATCCCCGACTCCCTCCAAATTGCATAAAAACAAGTGCGACACATGCGGCTCCGAACTCCCACGCAAGGACAGCCATTCCCAGTGCCTCATTTGCTTTATCCTGGACCACCATGTGGAGGAGTGTGAGCACTGCCGGAAATTCAGCTCCGCCACCCACAAGAGACGGCAGCAGGCCCTGGAAGCCCACCTCCTGAAGAAAAAGATGGCCTCCATGGAGAAAAAGTTGAAGAAACTCAGGCAGGCGTCGGACTCCCTCGAAGGGTACCATAAAAAGAAGTGGGGAAAAAGAGAAGCACAGGGCCTGGGATCCTTTTGCCACAGCTCCGCCACCTGTTGGTGTCCAGGCATGCTCCCCCCCACCCCCACCGTCGGCTTCGCGATCGAGCCCGAAGGGAGCCTCCAGCGCAAAGGAGGCCTCCACTCCTGCTCTGGCTTCTGATCTACAGCCTAGCAGTGTGGGTGGATCCAGTAAGTCGGGCTTCAGCTCTTCCATTTCCTGCCCGGACAAGGCTGATGATCCGCTCATTGGTCCCTTCGACGAGCGCCCAGCCATCGCTCCCATCGGGTTCTGCCACACCTGACGGTGGGTTCGCCACAGCTGACAGTAGACCATCTGCCATCGAGGCTCTTCCGCCTCCTCCTTTGAGCTGACCTCTTCCTCCGCATGGGCAGAGGATCTGGGGCACCTACGCTGTCGGGTACTCCAACACCGTGCCTCTGACACTGGTCACTCTGTCGTTGGTCCCCGGCATGCCTGCTCCTGGCAATCGGCCTTCAGGCCCTCCGCCGGGCGTTAGGGCAGATTTGCTGCCCCCTTCTGGGCGCCTTTGCCTGCCGGGTGCTCCACCGTGACCTTCGGCTACCCGACGCCAGGCCATCCGATGCCACAGTACCCGACGCTGGCTTATCCCAGTCTGGGTTTCCCGCCGTCGGGCTATGGTTACCTGTACTATAATTATCTGGGTTTACCCTGCCCCCCCCCCCAGGTGGACTTACAGGCTGTCCTGTTCTCCTGGTGGGCAGAGGCGAAATCCCAGCTAACATTGGAGCTGGCCCCTATGCCGGACCCGGGACTTCTACCTTCGGACAGGCCTCCGGTCCCAGAACCCAGGGCGGGACGGTCTTCTGAGATGCCTCCCAGGGAATATTCCAACCCCCTTGACATCTCTCGGTCTGTGAATCTGCCTCTTCCTCCCCTGGATTCCTCTAGCTCTCAGGAGTCCTCTGACTCTGAAGGGGATTATTACCTCTCAGGCTCTAGAGAGGAACCTCACGCTCTAGAGATCCCCAAACCAAAGGACTGTCCGAAGTCCCCTCTGGAGGATCCTTAATTTCTGGAGCTGTTGCAGAAGATCCAGGTGGTGTATGAATGGAAGACCATGGAACAGGACGCTCAACGCCAGAGGCTAGCCCAACATTTAGACTTGGCCGAAGCCTCTCCTACACTCATCCCCCCTGGATCGGACTGTACAAGGACTTAGTTTCCACTATTTGGAAGCAACCGCCTCCTTGGCCATTTTGGCATGCAAGGCAGACAAGCTTTACCAGCCCCCAGAGGGCAAAGATTTTCTAAGCCTCCAACCGAAAGTGGATTCTGTGGTCGTCAATGCGGCGCATGACAGGACCATGTACCCCAAGCACCTCAGTTCAGCTTCCCCGGACAAGGACTCCAAGACCATGGACCAATATGGAAGGAAAATATTCTCCTCTTCCACTTTGGGCATGCGTACCCTTAATTATGTTGCCCATATAGGGGATTATCAGAAGTCCATTTTGGGCCAGTTGTCCTCCAAAACAGACTCCCTCCCCAACTCCTTCTTGAAGCAGGAGTTAGACGATCTGGTCCGTTCTGCCAGATTAGTTTGTAGACATATGCTCCGAGCCACCTATGACGCGGTGGACTCGGCAGGCCGCAGCTCAGCCTTCACCATCGGTCTCCGCCAGCACTCTTGGCTGAGGCTCTCTGGTCTGGCTCCTGAGGTTCAGTCAGTCATTATGGATGCCCCTTTCAGGGGAGCAGTCCTATTTGGAGGTGATCTGAAAGACATCATAACCAACTTGCAGGATAAGGGACAGGCTCTGAGGTCTGTCCACTCCATGTATCACAAGCCTCAAGGACAGAAACATCCCTTTCAGAGACAGAACCATCATCAGCAGAGGCAAACACAGCCCCGTCGTCGGTCTAAACGAGGAACTGCTCCTGCAGCCAAAGCCTGAAGAGCCATGGGAGCTTCGGACGCTGTCTTGCCCTCCATCTCCCGACTTGTTGCTTCTCCCGCTCTTACTGGACCATGGCCCAGTGGAGCTGGTAGGTGGCAGATTTTCTCTCCACCTACCAGAATGAGAGGATAATGAACGCCTCTTGGGTGCTTTAGCTCATCTCCGAGAGGCACTCCATAGAGTTCTCTCAGAAACCCCCTCACAGACCCCCCTTCTTCTTACCCCCAAACCACCTTCCTCTGGTTCGGGCAGAGATAAATGCCCTTCTGTTGAAGGAGGCCATAGAACCTGTACCCCCTCAGTTTCTCGGGGCAGGTTATTACTCCCACTTTTTTCTAGTCCCCAAGAAGACGGGCGACCTGTGGCCCATTCTGGATCTCAGCTCCCTCAACTTGATGGTGGTCTACATGAGGTTCAGAATGCTTTCCCTTCAAAGCCTTCTTCCTCTTCTCCAGAAAGGTCTGTGGCTTTCCACTCTGGACATGCAGGACGCTTACATGCATATCTCTATCTGTCCGTACCTCCGCAGGTTCCTCAGATTCTGTTTCCGGGGAACATTTTCAGTTCCAGGCCCTGCCGTTTGGCCTTTCCTCGGCCCCCCAGGTGTTTACCAAGTGTTTGGCAGTGGTGGCAACCTCCCTGCACACATAGGGGGTTCAGGTTTCTCCTACCTGGACGATTGGCTGATTGCAGCCTCTTCCAGGGAGGACCTACTTCACTCTTGACCCTCACCCTGGAGACCTTCTCCAAATTGGGCATTACCATCAACCTTGCCAAGTCTCATTTGGATCCCTGCCAACATCTGCAGTTTCCTGGGTCAGTGTTGGACACTCAGTTGGGCAAAGTCTTGCTCCAGCAGGCCCACTTTGTGATTTCCCAGAGACATTTGCCTGCCAGGAATGAGTCCTTCGCCTTCTGTGCCTTATGGCAGCTGCCATACCCACAGTCCCTTTGGCCAGGCTGCATATGACAGTTTCCCAATGGACCCTCAGGGTCCAGTGGACGATCTGGACTGAGCGGTCCTTATCTTGGATCCTATGATCAGGGATCTTCATTGGTGGTTGGTTCCGAAGCACCTCTCTCGGGGAATGCCTTTTTGTCCTGACCTTACCTCCCAGGTCCTGATGGCAGATGCCTCAGGGAAGGGGTTGGGGGTCCACCTCAGGCCCCACAGGATTCAGGGGAACTTGTCCCCAGACGAATCTCAACTGCATATCAATGTGCTCAAGATGAGGGCGGTCCTGTACACACCCTTCAGGCATTTTAGCCTCTCATTCCACAGGGGCCCTGATGGTACATTCAGACATGTCAGTTGTCTGGTACCTCAACAAACGGGGTTGGGGGAGACGATCTCCTACCCGCTATGCAGGGAGGTCATGAGACTGTGGCACTGGGCCGTTCAGTGCGGGATACTCTTTACAGCGCTTCATGTACCTGGAGTGCAGAACTCTCTGGCAGACACTCTCATTTGTTCTTCAGCGAGAGCCCACGAGTGGGATTTAAAGCAGGACATCATAAACAACGTATTTGCACGATGGGGTACGCCACAGATAGATCTGTTCGTGTCCTCATCAAACGCCAAGCTTCCTGCCTTCTGCTCGCTCTCTCAAGGTTGAGATCTTTTGGCAGGACACGCTGTCTCTACCCTGAAAGGGCAGATTTGTTTATGCCTTCTCTCCAATCCCCTTGATCCTGAGAGTGCTACACAAGCTTTGGACGGAAGAGGCGTGGATGATTCTCATTGTTCCCTTCTGGCCGAGGCAAGTCTGGTTCTCTCTTCTGCATCAGTTCTCGGAAGAACCCTGTCCTCCTCTTCCGATCTCCCAGGACCGAGGGACCTTTGTTCATCCAGGCCTCAGATCCCTTTGACTGCATGCCTGGCTCCTGCAGACGTAGCTGCAGCTCGTTTAGGAGTTTCCCCCTGAAGTTGCTCACATCCTGGCAGAGGCCAGGAAGCCTTCCACCAGGTCCACTTATGCCATGAAGTGGAAATGATTTTCGGTCTGGACTGAATCCCAGACTTTGGAGCCCTTTTCCTGCTCTGTGGCTAGGATCTTGGACTACCTTAGGTACCTCTTCGACCTGGGTCTCAGCTATTCTTCTTTAAAAGTCCATTTGTCGGCCATTTTCGCTTATCATTTCCCTGTTGGAGACAAATTGATGGCCCAGCTTGTGGTCTTCAAAACCTTCCTTAGAGGAGTACTTCACTTATAACCCCTGATACGCAGTTCTGCTCCTCCATGGGATCTCAGTTTCATCCTGGAAAAACTCACGCTGCCTCCTTTCGAACCAGCAGCGGAAGCAGATTTGCGTTTTCTGTCTTGGAAGACCTTGTTCCTCATGGCTATTACCTCCGCGCTGAGAATTTCCGAGCTCCAGGCACTTAATGTGCCGCGGCCCTTACCTGCTTTTTCACAGGGATCGGGTGGCCATGAGGACCAATCCCAAATTCCTCCCTAAGGTGGTGGCTGAATCCACCCTCAATCAGTTGATTGAGCTTCCAGTCTTCTTCCCTGAATAGTCCAAGGAGAGCATCTCCTTCACACTCTGGACGTGCATCGGATGTTGCGGTACTATACCAGTAGAACCAAGGAGCACAGGAAAATGGACCAGCTGTTTATTTCCTTTGCTCCAAAGAAGGAAGGATGTGCTGTCACCAAACAGTCTCTCTCCAAATGGTTGGCCAACTGTATTACCTTCTGTTACAACAAGTACAATAAACCGTTTCTGGGCCAGATGAAGGGTCATTCTACCAGGGGCATGGCAGCTTCCACCGCATGCTTTAAAGGTGTCTCAGCTACAGAGGTCTGTGCTGTGGCTATCTGGACTTCTGACCATACCTTTACCAAGCATTACAGCTTGGATGTTGCCTCTCACTGCAGAGCGGGCTTTGACCTGACTCCTGCAGAGTCTCCTTTCTTGAGCCTAATCCTGCCAGGCCTTTGGTGGACAGTTTTCTTTTCCCCCTCCCTGTTTTCTTAGGACTGCGTCCAAAGCAGTACTGAAAACTATCGGTTAGTACCTACTGCAAGAGCCCTCTCGAAGTAAGATAGTACAGTTATGTAAGAACTTACCATAACAATAGATCTTCGAGAGAGGCTCTTGCAGTAGGTACTGCTTTCCCTTCCTCCATCTTCCTGAGTTTTTTTCCTTCCTTTATTTTAGGGGGCTTTGCCTCTTCTACTGTCTTGTCCATTTGACCTCCGGCGGGAGAACTTGAGGACGGGCACAGGACCGACTCCTTTTATACTGACATACGCTGACATCCATCAGCTGATGTCGGGGGCAGTCCCCCCAGAGACTGCTAGCTAGAAGATTTTCCGTGGGGTCCTGGCACCTGCCGGCAAAGTCCTATTGGTTAGTACCTACAGCAAGAGCCTCTCTCGAAGATCTACTGTTACAGTAAGTTCTTACATAACTGTACTTTCTTTATCCATGTTTTATATGAATACCAAAGGTCAGGCTGATGAAGACAATGTAATGTATATATGTTTACTCATGTCCATAATAAAAAGTTTAAAAAATCAAGTAGGGGGTCCAAGGGCCATAAAGTAGGGACTTAAAAGGCATTAAAGCAGGGGGTATAAGAGTGTTAAAGTAGGGGGGTACAAAGGCCTTGGAGTGGGGGGGGGTACAAGGGCGTCAAAGTAGGGGTATAAGAGCGTTAAAATAGGGGTTCAAAGGTCCTAGACTAGGGATACAAGGTCTATAGAGTAGGAGGTACAAAGGTCATAGAGAAGGGGGTGTAAGGGCATTACAGTAGGGGGTACAAGGGCCATAAAGTAGGGGGTACTAGGGCATTAAAGTGGGGGTACAAGGGTCATACAGTAGGGGTACAGGGCATTAAAGTAAGGGGTACAAGGGTCATAGAGTAAGAGAGGGGGCATAGAGTTGGGAGTACAAGGCTTTAAAGTAGGGAGTACAAAGGCATTAAAGTAGGAGGTACAAGAGTCATAGATTTGGGGGTACAAGGGCCATACAGTAGGGAGCACCAGGGCATTAAAGAAGGGGAAACAAGGGCCATAGAGTAGGGGTACAAGGGCATTATAGTAAGGGGAACAAGATCCATAGAGTAGTGGATATAAGTGCCATAGAGTAAGGGGTACAAGGGCCATAGTATAGGCAGTACGAGGACGTTAAAGTAGGGGTACAAGGGCATTAAGGTAGAGGCACATAGGTTGTAGAGTAGGGGGTACAAGGGCGATAGGGTTGGGAATAGAAGGGCATTAAAATAGAGGGAACAAGGATCATAGAGTAGAGGGTATAAGGGTGATAGAGTTGGGAGTAGGGGGTACATGGGACTTAATGTAAGGGGAACATGGGCAGTACTGTAGGGGGTAGGTACATGTGCCTTAATGTAGGGCGTACATATAGGGGGTACATGGGGCTTAATGTAGGGGTTACATGGGCAGTAATGTAGCGGTGCATGGGCCTTAATGTAGGGGGTATATGGGCCTTAATATAGGGGTACATATAGGGGTAGATGGGCAGTAATGTGGGGGGTACATGGGCCTTGATGTAGGGGGTACATGGGTGGTAATATGAGGGATACATGGGCAGTAATGTAGGGGAATTTTTATTTATTTAGCTTTTGTTGATCGGGTAAGTGCACTAGACAAATCCTGCCTATTTTCAGGCACGACCCGGGGGAGGGGGATACAGATGAATTCCAACTGACCTTGAACCAGATTAAGCTGTTGGTGGTATTTTTAGTGAATGAGGGAAATTTGGCCAGGACACTGGAGAAATTCCCCTACTCTTTTCGATAAGTGCCATGGGATCTTTAACATCCACCTGAACTACCACCAATCCAGGCAGATGGGACCTCAGTTTAACGTCTCATCCGAAAGACAGCACCTCAGAAGTGCAGCACCCCTCTCATGCTGCACTACAGTGTCAGTACTGGGACCTTAATGTAGGGGGTACATGGGTGGTAATGTACATGGGCAGTAATGTAGGGGGTACATGGACCTTAATGTAGGAGGTACATGGGAGGTACTGTAGGGGGTACATGGGTGTTAATGTAGGGGGTACATGGGCAGTAATGTAGGGGTACAAGTAGGTGATACATGGGTGGTAACGTAGGGGGTACATGGGCCTTAATGTTTGTGGTACATGCAGGAGGTACAGATGCAGTGTGTGGGGATACATGGGCTTAATATAGGGGATACATGTGAGGGGTACCAGCGTATAATGTAGGGGTAACTGGGCCTTGATCTGGGGGTACATGGGTAGGTAATGTGGGGGTACATGAAGGCGGTAATGTAAGGGCATGCATGGGCCTTAATATAGGGGGTATATGGGCCTCAATGTTGGGGGTACATTTGCAGTAATGTAGGGGGTACATGGGCCTTAAAGGGAAATATCCATGAAGAATCGGGCCATGCCTGGGTGTAAGGCATGGCCCGATTAGCTGTTCTGCAAAAGTAATTTTTTTTTTTTTTTTTAAGTATTTCTTTCTCTCCTGGGGCTCCCCATGTTGCCTTGGTGTCACCGCATCCCTTCCTTCCAGCCGCCGTCTGACCCGGGCTGGTCTCCAGTGAGGGTAACCACCCAATTACCCCACGGCTTAACCCCCTGTGGCGGGGGTCGACCAACTCCTCCACCGAACCGGATCTGCACTTGGTGGTCCCCTGCGGAGCTGGCGTGAGTACAACTCGGACGGCCATCAAGCCGCAATGACTGGGGCACCCCTTTTTTCCTTGTTCTGCTTTGGAGGCAGGGCATGCAATGCCAGCAGGGGGCATACTGCGCACGCAGCACGCCCACCAGCTTCCCCATCTACCACCCCTATCTAACAGGCCGGACGTGTCAACACCTAGCCTCCACTAGGTGTCAGGCTACGCCGGTCTCTGTACCCCAACCCTCCTGAGGAGAGGAGGGGTGTCCATCAGATGCTCAATCCTCTCCCTTCCCTGCCAACCCCCAGCAACCCAAGCTCACTGCTGAACCTGGGTCGCTGGTGTGGCGCGAGGTGCAGCAACCAGCACCTCAGCCCTCAGCGCCACCGGGCCAGCATGTAATAATTTTTTACTTTGCAAATGATTAATTAGCTCCCTCATATCTGGTTGATCCTGCCTCTCACCCGCTGGCATTTTGCGCTGTTGTGACATGCCCACAACAACCCGCGGCTGTCTGTTTGACATTTCCTATGGGGAGTAGCCGAGGGGCACGCCATATACTGTCAATGGAAGTGCTACATTTCAAAGCCCGTTTAAGACTGCATGCCCCAGTGGTGTACGAGACTAGGTACAGACTGGCACCTGCCGCCAGTCTGTACCTGGTCTCTGTATACCACCGGGGCATGTAGTCTTAAAACTGGAGCTTTGAAATGTAGCACTTCCACTAACAGTATGTGGTGCACCCCCCGGCTGCTCCCCGTATGAAACGTCATATAGAGACAGCCGCAGGTGGTTGTGGGCATGCCGCAACAGCGAAAAATGCCGGCGGGTGGGAGGTAGGATCAACCAGATATGAGGGAGCTAATTAATCATTCGCAAGGTAAAAAAAAATGATTACTTTTGCTGAACAGCTAATCGGGCCTTGCTTTATACCCATGCATGGCCTGATTCTTCATGGACGTTCCCTTTAATGTAGGGGGTATATGGGCCTTAATGTAGGGGGCACATTGGCCTTAATATAGGGGATACATGAAGGGGTACATGGGCCTTAATATAGGGATACATCGGTGATAATGTAGGGGGGTACATGGGCCTTAATTTAGAGAGTAGATGGGCCTTAATGGGACTACATGTAGAGGGTACATGGGCAATAGTGTAGGAGGTACATGGGTCTTAATGTAGGGGGTACATGAGTGGTAATGTAGGGGTACATGGGCCTTAATGTAGGTGGTACAAATAGGGGTAGGTCAGTGGTAATGTAGGGGGTATATAGGCATTAATGTAGGGGTATATGCTGGGGACACATGGGCGGTAATGTAGGGTGTATATGGGTGGTAATGTAGCGGGTACATGAGCCTCGATGTAGGGGGTTACTGAGCCTTAATGTAGAGGTACATGGGCAATAATGTAGGGGTGTATGTAGGAGGTCCGTGGTAATGTAAGAGTACATGAGCCTTAATGTAGGGGTACATGGGCTTCAATATAGGGAGTACATGGGCTTTTAATGGGGTACATGTAGAGGGTGTACAAGGGTGGTAATATAGAGGGGTACATGGTCCCAATGTAGGGTGTATGGGCAGTAATGTTAGTTACATGGGCGGTAATGGGGGTAAGCATGGGCCTAATGTAGGTGTACGTGGGCAGTAATGTAGGGGTGCATGGGCCTTAATTTAGGGGGTACATGTAGGTGTACATGAATCTTAATGTAGGTTGTACATGGGCCTTAATGTAGGGGGTACATGGGCCTTAATGTAGGGGATACATTGCTATTATAATAAAAAAATATTTTTTAAATAGTGTTAAACCTTGCTCAGTATATAATTAACCTCTACAAGTATGTTAATGAAAGATTAACTTCAGGTTGATAGAATGTTTACAATGAGAAAGGTCTATTTTTCAGACCCATTTTATAATGCAGCAGATTATATGAACATTCGAACAAATGCCTGCAAAAAAAGGCCTTTTGGTCTACCGAGTCTGCTCGATTCTGCAGCTAGCAGCCCTATTCTGCAGCTGCCCTCCCTCCCTCCCTCCTTCTCCCCTTGATCCCCTCTTGTCCTGTCCCAGCCCTTCTTGAAGCAGCCTTCTGTTATACAGGCTACCACCCCTGCTGGTAACACGTTCCACTCAGCCACCACCCTCTCCATAAAAAAAAAAGTATCTTTTCATTTCCCTCTTGAACCTTCCACCCTGTGATCTCATATCATGGCCTCTAGTGTCCCTCCCTACCCTTACTTTGAATAGCCCTTCTGCAACAGTCTTATTTATTCCTCTGATGTGCTTGAAGGTCTCAATCATGTCCCCCATTCCTCCTCCTCTCCTCCAGTGTGTACATGTTCAGCTCCTTCAGCCTACTTTCGTATGGTAAGTCATCCAGACCCTGGATAATTTTTGTTGCTCTGCGCTGCACCCCTTCCAGTAATTTAATGTCCCTCTTCAGGTACAGGTGCCAGTATTGCACGCAGTACTTTAGGTGAGGTCTAACTAGTGATCTATGCAACAGCAGAATCACCTCCCCCCTCCTTGAGGTTATACCCCTTGTGATACAACCCAGCATTTTATTGGCCCTTGCTGCTGCCTTCCTACAGTGCGCTGAGTTATTTATCGATCCCATAATGAGAGCCCCCAGATCTTTGTCCTCCTCAGTCTCAGATAGCTGCATTCCCCCAGTTGGTAGTTTCTCCTTGGATTCTTTGCCCCAAAGTGCAGCACTTTGTATTTCTAGTCATTGAACCCCAGCTGCCAGGTATCCGACCAGGTCTCCAGCTTTGTCAGATCCTCCTACAAACCCTGCCACCCCCCTATATCATCCACCACCGCACCCATCTTGGTGTTGTCAGCAAACAGATCGCTCTTGCCCTCGATGCCCACAGAAATGTCTGCAGTAAATATCCCAAATAACACTGGCCCCAACACTGAGCCCTCTGGAACTCTGCTTGTCACTGCCCTTGGGGATGAGAGGTCCCCTCCCACCACCACTCTCTGCTGCCTACCCTGTAGCCAGTTCACCACCCACCTCATTTTTGTGCCCACCCCTGGACCTTCTGGCTTTCTTCCAAGTTTCTCATGTGGCATCAAATCGAATGCCTTACTGAAGTCCAGAAACAGGACATCCACTGTATGGCCCTTGTTCATCTGCCTTGTCATCCATTCATAGTACTCTACCAGGTTGGTCTGGCAGGATCTGCCAGAGGTGAAGCCATGCTGTCTACTGTCCTGTTGCCCACTGGACTCCAACAGGGACACCAGCCTCTCCTTTAGGATTGTCTCCATTAATTTTCCCACGATGGACACGAGGCTTACTGGTCTAAAGTTCCTTGATTCATCCTTGGGGCTGCCCTTATGGAGGGGAACCACATGAGCCATCCTCCAATCCTGAGGTAGACACCCAGAGTCCAGCAAGGCATTAAAAAGGCATGCCAAGGGCCCCACCAGGACCCCTGCTAACTCCCTCAGTACCCTGGGGTGAATGCCATCTGGCCCTGGTGCCTTGTCCACCTTTAGTGCCCTAATCCCTCCAGCACTCTACCTTCTGTGATTTCCCCATCTGTCAATCCCCCGGTACCTACCCTCCCATCCCCTTTGGGTATCTCCCCTCCTCTTCTCATTAGTAAATACTGAGCAGAAGTAGTTGTTAAGCACTTCTGCCTTTTCGCTTTCCTTTTCCACCCCCCCAATCCTTACTATCTGGTCCTTACAACTCCTTTTCTTTCTGATGCACCTGAAGAAGTCCTCCCCCTTTTTAATGCCCTGTGCCAACCTGAGTTCCCTGGACACCTTGGCTGCCCTTACTGCCCTAGTCACCTCCTTCACTTCTTTCAGGTACTCCTCCCTGTTCCTCCTCCCAGTTTTTTTGTATCTTCTAAAGGTGGCTCTTTTCTTCCTTACCCTGTCTATGACTCCCTTGCTTACCCAACTTGGTTTCTTAGCCCTAGCCTTTTTACTCTGGATCTTGCTGCAGGATTTGGTTGCCTGTACAATCCCTAGCTTCATGAGCTCCCACCTCTGGTTCACGTCCATATTTGGTGGGATTCTGGCCAGGAACCCTTGTACCATCTCACCCATCCTCTTGAAGTTGGCCCTTCTAAAGTCCAGTACCTTTGTGTCGAATACCACCCCTTCCTTACCCATATTCAGCTGGAACCATACTGCCTGGTGGTCGCTACCTGCCAGTGGTTCCTCCACCCTCAGTTCCCTCATCCACTCCCCATTAGTTAGCACAAGGTCAAGAGTGTTCCTCTCCCTGGTAGGTTCACTGACCAGCTGCATCAGGAAGTTGTCCTGGAATGCGTCCAACATTACCTGCTCTCTCTTATTCTTGGTGGCTGGGGTACTCCAGTCCACTCCCGGCAGGTTGATGTCCTCCACTATCACCACTCCCCGCTTCCTGCAGGCCCTCTGGATTTGCCTCGCTAGTTCCTTATCTAACACTTCTGTTTGGGAGGGCAGCCTGTACACCACTCCCAACCTTAGTGTTCTTGTCCTGGAATCTTGGATTTGCATCCATAGCGACTCTGCTCCGATCTCCTCCCTCTCCTCCCTTACACACTTCATTCCTTCTCTCACATGAAGTGCCCCCCACTTTCCATCAACTCTATTCTTGTGGAATGTCCTGTACCCTGGGACTGTCTGCTCCCAGTAATGGTACTGAGTGGCCCATGTTTCAGTGATGGCCGCCATGTCCACCTCCCCCTCCACCAAAAGAGTCTGTAGTTCCGCAATTTTATTCCCCAGGCTTCTAGCATTTAAGGAGACCACCTTCCATCCTCTTACCTTCTCTCTCTACCCCTCTTCTGCCCTCTGTTTCTGGTACCCCCCTCATACCTGCCTTTAGTCCTATTTTACTGTTATGGGGAGGGGTTAGCCCATATGGTTTCCCATCCTGAGACATCTACAGAGCTCTAACCCACTTGCTACCCCCACTCCTAGTTTAACTTTTTCTTCTATGTACTCGATAAGTGCAGTCTATCTTTAGCATATAGACTGCTGTCCTCCCAGGTCCCCCCACCAACCCATACCCTTTGTCCTGACTCCAGGTTCCCAGTCATATGTTAAATACCTGTATTCTCAGTTTTCTTGCTGTGCTTGCTCTGGGAATTGGAAGTACTTCCGAGAATGTTACTGATCTTCCTGACCCCTCACAAATTGGTCCTAGTTCCTCAAACCTCCCCTTCACTACTTCTACCATCCCATCAGCCAGGTTGTTTGTCCCCAAGTGCAGAATTAGGTGAGGTTTCTCCAGGCCCCTCCTACCATACTTCAGGACAGATTGTCCCACCCTTTCCATTGTCATTCCTGGCTTAGCCTCCACCCAAACGCGACTATGCCTCTCTCCTTTGCTCCCCCACCTAACTCCTCTTAGTACTGAGTCCCCTAGCACTAAGATTCCTCCCCGTTCTCCATCTGCCTTCTTCCCCTCCTCTCACCCCCTCCCTCCCATTGCCCCTTCATCCTTCTGCACCTTGTTTCCTCCATCTACCCCTGTTGTAATTCCCTCAGCAGAACTCCCCCCATTACCCATGACATCCTGACACCCATTAGCCACTCCTCCAGTCTCACCCCCTTTCCCTGTCTCCTTACCCTTCAGTACCGTGGATTGTCTTTCCACAGATCCTTCTCCTTCTCCTGTTACCTCTTTCCCCATTCTATCCTGATCCCCTCCCTCCCTACCCTTTGTCTTGCTGCCACTCCCCTTCCCCATTCTCTCTGCCCTCCTTTCCACTCTCATCTGCTCTCTGGCCTTGGTTCTCCCAACTCATTGTCCCTAGGCCTTGGTCCCTCTGGCTTAGTGCCCCGGCTCTGATTTCGTGCACCTTCTTTTAACCTATCCTCCATCATTATACCACCCAGGATTGAACTTTAACCCATTCAGACATGTGGCATGGAAAGGGAACATTGTTTAACCAGGAGTAGCACACTTAGCCGAAGCTTGTTTCCAGATGTGACCTGGGAGCATAAGGAAGTTAAATGACTTGCTCAGGATCACACAGTATGCACCTAGGCAGCTGTGGGATTCAAACCCAGGTCTCCAGATCTGCAGCTCACAGCCTTAACTTACTGTGCTATACTGCCTCCTATGCAAGGGGCAGTCATGTACTGGAAAGTGAGGCATCTAGTACATCATCAACAGTGTACGACTTTCCTCAGACTTTAGGCAAGTATACATTTTGTATTACTGCAATGATAAGTCTGTGGTGCCAGCAGCACTGAACATATTCTATCAGTCTTCTCTTCTACAGTACAATTAAGGGAAAGCAAAAGGCAGGGCAAATGCCTGGGGGAGAGTAAGGATTCAGCAGTTTGGAAGTAAACAAGGTCCTTTCAATACATTCTTTTTTTTTTTCATTTTTGAAATATTTACGCTTGTCAATCTAGCTCCAACACTAGAGGCAAAGTAACATCTGACAGACAGTTTCCAATCACACGATGAAGATCCCCACATAGGATCTGTCAGTCCCCATCATTCGCTAGGTGTGTACACAGGTAAACTGAGTTTACCTGTGCATCTTCTGTCACTTCACATATAACAGTGGTTCTGTTGTTCATTTAAATATACTCATTAAAATCAACGTTGGCATTTTACAGAGCCTGGTAAAAATATGTTATACAAGGTTGCTGTTGTATGTCTTGTACTGCCAGCAATTATTTGAAGAGTAATCTTTAAGGCTCTTGAATCAAGATGGAGGCAAACTAAAGTTCATGAGGTAAAAGATCAGTGGATTATCCTGTAACTTTAGGCCCACCAATCACAGGGGTCTGGGTCCATTGCTTCCTAGGCAAGGCTACCAAGGCCCACAACTATTACAAAGCCACTAGGCTGGGTTACAAGTGTTAACAAATGAAACTAATCTAGTTTAAAAGTTATTAGCTTTACTGATGTGTAAAGAGCTACAGAAGAAATACATATGTTGGAAAATGATAGGAGTTCATGAATAATGAATATTAACACCAGAATATCACAAATAATAGGTTGTGAATTGTTCAGATACACCTAATGAGTATCACACCCTATTTGGAGTATTGATACTCATATTACACACATAAAACGTGTTAAATACCTCCAGTAAGCCTTTTTCCTGTCGTAGGGGACCAAGGTTGTTCCCCTGGCTCCCTCCCCTTTAGTTATATCCCAAACCAAACCTCTCCATTGTCTAATCATATATGACCGTCTATAACCCCAGCTACACATTTGCTCCTGGGGTAAGACAGGGTAAAACAGGGAAGACTGGATGGACTGTTGATCTTTTTCTTCATACATTTTCTCTGTTTTATGTTTCTATGACAGAAATTGAACTGGTGTCATGCCTGCCCCTCTCGGCATCACCCTCTTTAGGGCTTAGGGCGGTAAGGTTGGGTTCATGAGGTGAGGGGGCTCTTCAATATGGTGTCAGGAATGGGGATGGGACTGGCAGGATGACAAATCAGTTTTATCATATATGGGTGGACCAAAGGGGGGTGGAGGGGCCATTGGACTAGTCCTGGCCACTCGGTAGGGGAAAGAACAGTCTTATTAAAAGGAGCAGTGCATGTTAATGGCCAACATTTTTATGAATACTTTTTTATTCTGTTTTAAATTGCCCCTTCTTGCCTGTCTTGTAAGATACTCTTTTGCCTTATTTTGAGTCCACTTTAGCACTTTTTTTGGTGTGGCTGCAGTTTATGAGGGACAGGGAATCTGGCGGCCAAGATCTCGTACATGTAATGTCGTACTACAATGAGATCTTGGCCATCAATGCCTGTTATCACACATAATCACTCAGCTTTCTATTGTTATCATCAGGGCCTGCCCCCGCACCCCACCCCACCACCAGTGCAATGATATTGTATACTACCATTCCCAAATATGCCCCGTATACTACTATTCCAAATATCAACCAATATGTAGTCTCGTCAGTGATGATGCTCAAATTTCGGGCGCCATATTTATGTCCCTCATAAACTGCAGTTGGGCTCTTTTTTCATAGATTAGAAATAATAAAAGGAGTACTTTTCATATAGTCATAAATGTTCTCCATTATCCTCAGCTGTTTTGAGCATGCAGTGTTGTATTAAGTCAGGGAATAATGGCTCTTGTGTGCTAGTTTATTTTAGTCACAAGAAAAGTGATGTTGAACAGCTGTGTTCAAAAACAGATGAAAATGCTGATAAAAACCTGAAGAAAACCTTATTGAAATAAATGCTCCTTTCATTATTTCAAACGTTAAAAAAAAAAAAAAAAAAGTGCTATGGCTGGCCCGTTGGTAAAGAGAGGGCTGAGGCACTGAACATGTCTTACCTTTTTCCATACCAATAACCTCAGTTTGGGAATGGACTCGGGTCATTGGGGGTTAGCTGGGCAGGGAGAAGATTGTGTATCTGAGGGACTGCTCTTCTCTCCTAGGGAGAGGAGCCTTGTTGTCCCGGCATCTGCTGCCACCAGGTGGAGGCCTGAGGCTGGACAGGCCAGGGAGATTCAGTATGACATGGAATTGTGGGGAACATTGGATGGATGCAACTCCATGCATGAGTCTGATACTCTGCAGCAGGGGTGGGACAGAAAAGTGGAAAATGGACATGGGGGGCTTCATGAAGCCCAAGCCAGTCTCCATGCCCATGCTGCCACTCAATGTGTGACCTGGTCTGCCTTGGACTTGATTTACTTGGGGGCCTCCTCTTCAGCCTGGGGCCCTCCTCTTCAGCCCCGCACAAGAAGGAAACTCATGGAGAGACTTGTGACCAGGCACGTACCAGGAAGAGAGGGCTAGCCAGTCTGGGAGGCTGGGGACCAGTCTGATGCAGATGCCCCTGCAAGGCAGAGATAAACACCTATATGAAAAAAAGTGCTATGGTAGACTCAAAATGGGGGCAGGGGTTCAGTTAATTTGCTTTTAGTGGAAAACTAATACTTCCATGAGTCAAAATCTGGAAGTCATTCCATTTTTTGGAAGTCAAAATACTTCCCAGATCCCGCAATTTAGAAGATAATGTTCTATGGAGGATCAATTTATGGATGTTAATATAAATGTTATGGGTAAAATAACTTTTTTTGGGAAAATCCATCATTCCTTGGCTTCTTTTCCTTCAGTTTTGGAAGTCATTGAATTTTGTTTTTTACATTTGGAAGTCAATGACTTCCTACTCCTTTATTTTAGAAGTTTTTGCCTTATTTTTGGAAGTCAAATACTCCCAAAATGGAGTTAACTGAAGCCCTGGGGGGTGGTATCGTACAAGACTGGATACAAGGGAAAATCTAAAATAGAATTTAAAAATACAAGTCAAAATATTCACTGGAATATGCACTGATGCTTTAATACCTGAGGTACAATTGCAGAGGATTTTGGTGCGAAGGTGTCACAAGACGCAGCAAAATAAAACTGAAAACTCAAACTGTGTTTCTTTTAAATGCAGCCAGGAAAAGTGACTATCATCTTAACTCCACCCCTCCAGCAATTCATTGGAACTCCTGCGGCATAATAACAGTTCTTCTTGACCGGAGGTATATAGTATATGGGTGCTGCCTATTGTCAATGGATTTCAGCAACTGCTGAAATCTTGTTGTAGTACAGTTCAAAGGTCAAAAAAGTTGTTGTACTATCGTTCTGATGTCACATCGATAGTACAACAACTTTTTAACTTTGACCTGCCACCTGATTGGCTCAAGCTACGCTTGATGTAAAAATAGAAACAAACATGGCGGCGCGACGAAGGAAAGTAGGCAGCACAGTCACCAACTTTCAAGTTCAGAGTCGGGACATGGACTAGAACCATACATGGTTCCCTTTCGGAAAAACTGTTTTTTTTTATTTTTAAAAATAAGTGGTGCGGAAAAGTAAAGTAAGAAGCGGGACCGATCATAAGTGGCAGCAGCGGAACGGGAGCGAGCAGGAGCACCAGCGGGAAAAGAGCAGCACCCACAAGTAATTATATCAATAAAATTATGTGAAGCTAAAAAAAAAACCCATATACTATATAAAACAGTGGATGGGCGACCATCCACAACTAAGACTGCGTTTCCCTCTCGGGATGTTGATGACATCAGCGAGACCTCTCGAGCTTCGCTCTCGAGGTCTCTGATGTCATCAACTCCCTCAAGGGAAACACAGCCTTGTTGTGGATGGTCGTCCATCCACTATTCTATATGTAGTGTCCACCTAAAGGCAGTCAGGTTGTTGGTAGAGCTGTGTAGAATTAGAACATTCAGACTTTGCAGAATTCAAGAATTCCACAAAATTCTGTGAAATGTCATTAATTATATAAATTGTTTTATTTTGTCATACCTCTGCCATCCATTGCACTGGAGACCTGTAAACAGTATTACATGATTACTCGTTGAAGGTGTCCTAAAGACATGCCATATAGCATGACATTTGGCTGAGTCATTCCAAATATAGAGGGGCGCACACTCTGGCTTTTTATTTTTGGGGAAAATTGCAAGAAATACTTCTGCTTGTAACTTGGCAACTTTTGGGGCTAGATATGTGAAAAGTAACATGTATAACATTTTTTGTAAGGGTCATAGAAGTGACTAAAGATGGAGACATTTGGTTTAGAATTTGTTACATAACAGAGGTTCAGTGTGGATGTTTGCAACTTCTATGCCTTGCTATCCATTTTCTTGCATCCAGACAGCCCTGCTGTTATTTTCAGAAGTTGCATCTCTTTACCACAAAAAGTCACAGTTTATGGCAAAAAAATGGATGCAGTTGCATCCAACCTGGTCGCAAATGCCACCGCATCCATTTTTGGACCCGGTTGTGTCCATTTTTGAATGCAAACTTTGAGCACAGTTAGCTTACCTAATAGATGATCTACAGGATAAGATGTATTTCTGCTTTGAAAATCGCAACAGATGCATTTTGGGTGGATCTCTTTGAAAATCCCTCCATAGAGTTGTATGCAGTGACATATGTTACTTGACATATAAATTAATATCCCTCGCTAAATGGCATAAGATATCATACGTATCTAATACAAGCAGATGATGTAACTGTGATTCATATTTCAATATTTACAGAGCCAAATTTATTAGTGGTTGATCAAGTAAAAATTTAACATTACCTTGAAATGTTGCAGCAAGTAAGCTATGTGTGCTATAGCAAAGCCATGTCTTCAATAGTAATTTGATTTAATTACCTTGTGGTACCTTAGGTATACTGCAGTAAAGGTCAACTTTTTTATGCCTACCACTGTATTCAAAAGTAGATTTCCCAACACAATACAGTAAGAATCCTATTGCCTCTTGTTATAACCAACTATGACAACTACTTTTACTTTTTTGGAAAAAGGAAAATTTAATTATTACATTTTATTAAAAAATAAAATGCAGTGGGGTGCTAGAGAGCCATCTTTCAGGCTGGTCATACTCCTTTGCACTTCCTCACTACCTGGGACTAAAAACAATTAGAATTGCAGCAAAAGTTATAAATTCTTTGAAACTAACTCAGAGAATCGATGCAGTACAGTATCCAGAGCAGAACTATCTATTTTTAAAGATGGGAAGGCAGAAAGCGCAACCTCAGGGCCACCTGAAAGATCCACAGCAGTCATAGACAAGCAAGGCCCCTGAACCAGCGGGCCCGAGTAGCAGTGAAGCTCAAAATGCATCCAAGCCACCATGGAGCACCATGATTGAGTGTATGCAGGCCATGGACTCCAAGATAGAGAAGACTCTTCAAAAGCTGGAGACACATAACGCAGCACCCCAAAAGCTGACGGGAATGGTGGCGGAGGTTGAGAAAAGGTCACTGTCTACCCTGGCGACGGCAGCCACATTAACTGAAGAAATTAGCCAGCTATGCAGCCGTATGGTGGCAATCGAGAACTAACTTCATGCGGGGAATATAAGATTGATCAGAGTTCCTGAAGGAGTGGAGGGGACTAGATTATTACCATACCTGGAGTCTTGGTTGCAAGAAACACTCAGCCTATCTGAACACTTTCAATGGTCCTCATTTGTAAAAGCCTATCGAGTAAATCCTTGGATCCATCCTGCTACAACAAACCAGCCATGCACCATCATTTTGAAAGCAACTGGGTCAGAGATCTGAGATGAGGTGATCTGCACTGCTTGTGCAGCTTACCCACTTGAAATAAATGGTGCAGATATTAAACTATTCCCTGATCTTTCTTACCAGACAAGGGCAAGAAGAAAGAGCTTTGATGCGGTGCGGCAACGTTTGTAGACTCTAGGAGTGGTCCACTCATTTCTTCTACCAGCCTGACTTTGAGTTGTTTACGGGGGACATCATGGACATAGACAGGATGGAAGCAGTCCAGAGGAGGGCAACTAAAATGGTGCAGGGTCTACATCAGAAACCATATGAAGAGACTGAGAGAGCTAAATATGTATACCCATGATGAAAGGAGGGACAGGGGGGACATAATAGAAACTTTTAAGTACCTCAAGGGAATCAAAAAAGTCCAGGAGGGTAGCATCTTTCAGAAAAAGAGATGTGTAAGAACAAGGGGGCACAATTTAAAGTTAGAGGGGGGACAGCTCAGAGGTAATGTGAGGAAATTCTTTTTCACTGAGAGAGTGGTGGACGCATGGAACTGCCTTCCTGGAGAGGTTGTGGGGTCTAAAACAGTGGGGGAATTCAAACATGCATGGGACAGACATAAGGCAATTATAATGGGGGGTTACAGGAAGTAGGCTGTTGGTTAACTAGAATCTGCAGCTTATCCAATAGGTAGGGAAATGGGCAGACTGGGTGGGCCAAGTGGTTCTTATCTGCTGTCAAAGTCTATGTTTCTATGGCAGTTTAGCAACCCTCCGGATGCAGGTAGAAGGGGAATTTCAGAGCTGGAAAGGACGTCCTGAATCAGCCTACTCTGATCTGAAACAGAGGACTGATGTGTGTGAGTAATTGGCAGTGATAGAACAGTTGAGTTTTGATTCTCTCAGCAGTTTGCCAACTCGCCATGTGGACTTAAGGAAACAGATGGTTTCTTTTCCTTAAGACATTTACTGAAGCTGGGGGGAAGCATAAGGGGTGTATGCAACGTTTTTTCCTGAATTAAAATGTTACTAAACTCACAAAATTAGTGAGTGTGGGAAATTTATCAGTTTGAAATGCTCCCTTCTGTTTATTTTCCCTACCAGAGGGTGACAGATGTAATTACTTTCTGCCATTATACTTCATTACAGTTGGTGTTTAAAATGCCCAGAGTTGATGGTCTGCGATGTTTCAGTTTTAATTATTATAATTATAGTGATTCTAGATGTAAATCTGGTTTGAGTGAATGGTTTAACATTTGGTCCGGGTGGGGTGTAGGAGTGTTGCAAGGGGATGTAATTAAGTGATAACATTCAGTGAGATGGAGTATATGAAGCAATAACCTACGCCTGTGGATGATTAAATGCAGAGGCGAAGCCGAATTGACAATCATGCACAACAGAGATGACAGTGACTCCATCTCGCCGATGTATTATTAGTTATTATATTTAGTTAAGCTTTTTTGCATAGCTTTTCAACTGCCTGAAAGTTCCTTACTTTGTTGTGCTGCCATTGCATGCACTTGTCGACAACACAGGACGTAGTGGATATGATTTGAAGGGTTAGTCAGTCGCACTAGGAAAGTGGAGTCACATACCTTGTTTTTTCTGGAGTGTATTTTTGCAGTTTTGTCTTTCTGGAGTCTGGTAACACGAAGGCGAAGACCACGTGGCAGGAGGTTGCATTTTTTTTTTCCACTGCAGTCGTGCGGTTGGGAATCAAAACCACTGTGGGCATGGCTGTAGGTTGATTAAACAATTGTAGGCATGTCTATTGGTTGATTAAATGACTGTAGGCGTGGCTGTGGGTTGATCAAATGATTGTGGGTGGGGTTTGACTGAATAACCGACTCTGGGGGTTCTCCGGTGCAGTTTGTGGGATAATAACTGATGGCATTTCTGTGTTCTGATTGGCTGAGAGGAGATGCCTCTCATATAATATCTTTTGTATGATTGATCCCCAATAAAAGAACAGGTTAAATAGCAATCTAATAATTGTATTATTATCCCTTTGATAGTCTCCCTAACGGATATACCTTTGCCTTTGAAGAGGCTGGCATTAGCCGATAGGCTGTCTATAAACGTATTTTCTGTTATCCGGTATGAGAAATGTACTAGTATGTATGCTTATGCAAGCAAGAAACTAATAAACACAAAGTTAAAAAAAAAGGAAGTACATTCACTGCACTTTATGGACAGAGTGTTACGCAAGTCTTACTGTACTAAGGTATAGGTATTGTACATATAAATAAACCTACCGCAGTATAATAAGTAAGCTATTGGGTTAATACATATTACTGATCAATAATGCTTTCAAACTATTGATAGTTTAGCATAATTGGTAAAACACAGTGCTGTTGTATTTATCAGTTTGCAATTTGTTGTTTAGGAAAGGCATGCTGAGTTGGAGATCATTTCCAGTTGCGACCCAAGGTGGGGGGAATTACAAAGGAGATGAGTACAGCAAGAAACAAACTGGCTCAGTACACACACAAATAAAGTACAGACAATATATATAGATTATTGTTACATGGCAAATAAAAATAAAGTGTAACTAGAGTATAAATTGAGAGGTAGGTACAAGTGCAAAATAAGGTGCAGCTAATTCAGTAATAACATATAAAATCACACAGGAAGTGGTCATAACTGTAAGTAAGGGATGACACATGACATGGTATGTGGTTTTGCTGACTGCTGCATCCACCCAAGGAGTGCATTTTTCACTTATGACTGCACACCCTGGAGCGTGCTGTCCCACTTATAAAAGTGAACTTTTATTTCTTTAAAAAAAAATTAGTTTGTTAGGTGTGTAGTTATCAGAAAATAATCAGCAGTCATGTGATACTTTTTGACCAATGAGGTTACAGGATTTTCATAGCCCATTTTATAATTATAAGTAATATCCAATAGCATCTAAGGAAGGGTAGAGAGAGCACTGGCTGAGGTCAAGGCAGTGAAAAGGAAGAGAAAAAATGAAGGGGTAGGGGAAAATTAGAAACACAGGTGAAGGGACAGAGAGGGAAGAGGGGGGTCTACTTGTAGGAAAAAGTATGAGTGGAGAGATTTAAAAGTGAAGTAGGAAGAGGAGAAATGGAGAGCTGGGGGGACTCTGTTTCAATGGAGTGGGAGGTAGATGAAGAAGAGGACTACCCAGCAGATGTTTAACAACAGGGGACAGAGAAGGAGCAGGAGTCAGTTAGGCAGAGGGAGTAAAAAGAAGGGATGGAAGGAGAGAGAAGAAGTAACAGGGGATAGAGCTGATTCCAAATTTGGAGAGGGATGACACACAGTGAGAAATGCACCTGGTCTTGATGGAGGGAATGGAGAGGTTGGTGTAGAATGAGCCATGATGCATGCAGGGAAGACAGTTGAGGATTAAGCAATGGAGAGTGGAAACAAGGTTCCAGTCTGGCCAGGGTGGGTTTAGAGATGACGTTCTACACCACATCTACATAATCAATCACTAAAAGGATTACCTTAAGGACAATCTTAGCAGACTGTAAGTAAAAGGCAGGGTTTAATGCGATACAGTATGCCTAGGGCAGGGGAAAGCTTTTATAGATTGAGCTGATGATGGAGGAGAAACCAAGGTTTTAATCCAGTCACACACCAATGGACTTGAATTAGGGACTTCTGCAAGTGGAACACCATCCAGTGTTATGAAGACAGGTGTTTTATGGTGCCTAGCAAGTCTTTGCTTGGTGTCAAAGGTCATGGAGTCAGTTTTCCTGACATTAAATGAGGGATGGTTTGATTGGAGCCACTGCTGAACATGATTGAAGTCACACTGCAGCATCTCTTCTAGTTCATGGAGTGAGGCTCCTGAGTCCTGAGGAAAAAAGTAGTGTCATCCACATGCATGAGCTTAATAAGTCTGCTTGGTGCCAAAATTCATGGAGACAGTTTTCTTGGTATTAAATGAGAAATGATTCAAGCAGAACCCTCGTTGAATGTGACTGACATATCACTGCAGCCAGCAACACTTCCAGATCAGGGACTGCGGCTTCTAAGGCAAAAAGTACATTGTAGTCCACATACATATTAATGTGTCAGGTGACAATGCACCTGGGAAACAAAACCCAGGGAAGAGTACACAATGGGGGTGAGATACTGACAACAAAAAAAAATGGAAAGGGACCTGAGGGTAGTTATATCAGATGACCTAAAGGTGGGCAAGCAATGTGAGAAGGCAGTAAGGAGGGCTGGGGGGATACTGTGATGCATAGGGAGAGGCATCACCAGTAGAAAACAGGAAGTTGTCATCCCTCTGTCCCTCTGTGCAGACAGTTGGTGAGACCACATCTATAGTACTGCATGCAGTTCTGGAGATGCCGTCTCCGCAAAGACATAGAAAGGGTGGAGGCTATCCAGAGGAGGGCAACCAAAATGGTGCAGGGTCTGCACCAGAAGCCATATGAACAGAGATCAAAGAAGCTTAATATGTATACCTTTGAGGAAAGGGGGGACATGATAGAAACTTTCAAGTACCTCAAGGGAATCAACAAAGTCCAAGAGGGTAGCATCTTTCAGAAAAAGAGATGTGCAAGAACAAAGGGGCATAATTTGAAGATAGAGGGGGGAAGGCTCAGAGGTAATGTGAGGAAGTATTTTTTCATGGAGAAGGTTGTAGATGCATGGAACAGCCTTCCTGAGGAGGTCATGGAGTCAAAAACAGTGGGGCAATTCAAGAATGCATGGGATAGACATAAAGCAAACCTAGTGGGGTGTAGGAAGAAGTAGGTTGTTAGTTAACTAGGATCTGCACCTTATCCATTAGGTAGGGAAACAGGCAGACTAGGTGGGCCAAGAGGTCCTTATCTGCCATCAAATTCTATGTGTCTATGTTTCTGTACAGCTAGGGAGGTTGTTGCAGCGCTATCTGCATTATGCAGTGGTGTGTGCAACATTGGCCCTGCTGTCTAAGAGGTTTTTAGCTTCATCATCATGTATGGCCACACAGCCAAAGCAATGGAAGAGAGGTGAACTCTATCACAAGAACATTTTCACACACCACCCTTACTGAGATCAAAACATAATAATACAATAGCCTATTATTCCTGATTTTCCCCACTATGTATCAGAATTCCTTTTTTATGTTTTAAAATGTATTACCCTAAGATGGGCTAGTTGAAATGCATCATATCCATTTCAGTAAGGTCCTGCTTTTTTTACCCAGTTTTACAGTTGGTATGACCGAAGAAGAGGCAGGTTAAAAGATTTGCTCAGGGTCACACAGCAAATAAGTGGCTCTTGTTGGAGGTTCCCAAGGCTGCGCTCTAACTACTGGACCACATTGCCTAATAACTACTAGGAGGCCACTGTGGCCATGCATTCTCTGCGGCTTGGATTGTAGGCTAACAGTTACCTTGACCCAATGCCAGTAGTGCTCTTTGGTCAACAGCACGGGTTATTTGACAGCTGTAGCTCATTATCCCATCCCCACATACGCTTACACACTGAACAGATCCCCTCCCGAGCATGCTCAGCCCCTACCTGAAACTCTGAGCCATCCCTAGACATTTTTGTTTGACAACATCAAAAAATCAGCACTAAGCACTAAGCAGCAGCAAAGGCAAACAAGATGCTGGGACACATATCTAGGGGGATCAGTAGTAGGAGAGAGAGAGGAGGTTATACTGCCCTTCTACAGGTCACTGGTAAGGCCACATCTAGAGTAGGGAGTTCAGTACTGGAGCCCACACCTCAAAAAGGACATTAACCTGCTGGAGAAGGTCCAGAGGATGGCTACAAAGATGATAGCTGGTCAGCAGGGCAAGGCATATGGGGAGAAGTTGAGGGCACTGAACATGTACTCCCTGGATGACAGGAGAGAGAGAGAGGGGACATGATTGGGACCTTCAAGTACTTGAAAGGGATAAATAAGGTTGATAAGGAGAGTCTTTAAGCTGAGTGACAACCATAACATGAGGGGGCACAGTCTTAAGCTGGAAGGTGGGAGGTTTAGGATGGAGGTCAGGAAGCACTTCTTCACAGAGAAGGTGATGGATACTTGGAATGCGCTGCCAGAAGAGGTAATCTCATTGAAGACAGTGGGCAGCTTTAAGAGAGGCTGGGACAGGTATGGGGGGGGGTAAGGGTCATGGGTAGGGAGGATGGGAGGAGTGGGGAGGGGGGCAGGGACAGTAGCTCAAGCTGTGAACCCTTCAACATGAGCAGACTTGATAGACCAAGTGGGCCTTCCCTAGTTACTAAAGAATAAAAACTAGTAAATAAATAAATGGTGTAAAAAGTTGTTCATCTGTCTATCTGTTTTGATCCCAGTAAGGGCGGTGTGTGTGAAAAATGTTCTTGTGATACAAAGCTCGCCTCTCTTCCATTACTTTGACTATGTGGTCATACATGATGATGAAGCTAAAAACCTCTCAGGCAGTGCGGCCCAGATCATTATGACTTGCATGCCGCTTTTCGCGGTTGTTCATATATTGTGAGCTCCTCATTAAATCTTTTCTATTGAAAAGGTTTGAAATGAACGACATGGCTGACCCCAGTGTTCTTTTGCTACACTTTAAAAGAACACAGATCTTTTCTGAAATTACTTTTTCTAACTTGGAAGCCTTAAAGATTTTAGGCATCAAGGGTATACCCTTAATTGATTTGACAGTGGGAGCGTGGGTTGAGCCTCAGAAAGTATGTCTGATTTTTGAGGAGCAGGGACTGGCTGCTTATAAGTAGCATGGGTGGTTGATGCAATGTTCAAGAAGCAAGCTATGCTCCACATGTAATTCTGTCAGGTTCTCTGATTCCTCATAGGTGTATGACAGCTGCTGATCATTTGGCAGGAAGAATGCCCAAGGTTGGAATCTGTCAGGGGAGATGCCCTGGTGGAACAGAAATCTATAATTCAGACTGACACTGTGAATACCTTGACTTGAAAATGTGTTTGAGACATCTATTTTTCTATCACTGCACTTGAGTTGAATTACTATGTACCTGTATTTATAACTGCATTAAACACCTTTGGGCATTTTGCCCCTTTAAACGTAAATATTATTACTAATTAAAGATGTGTATAAAATAACAACCTTGAAATAGTGAAGTAAGACTTCATATTCTAAATTTTTATTGCAGATTTCTTTGAGGTAATACAATCTGTGGTTTCAAAGACAGATTCGAAGAAAAGTAATTTTTATAACAGTACTTCCCTTTAGTGAATGTGCTAGGAAGAGTGATAGAAAAACTGATAGACAAACAGATAAATAGATACTGTGGGAAACAGAAGGCCCCATATTCAAAGCATTTGTGCAGTGCTGCAAACTCATCAGCATAAAGGCTGGGCTGAAACACATGCAAGGGAAGGTACAGCCATTAATGCATTGCACTATAGTATGATGAAAGCCCAGTAGTCATGGTAACTGGATGTTTCTACAGTGTTAATGCTTAGAAAAAGCACGTTTTACCAGCATTCAATTAGCGTAAACTATATCAAACACTGTAGTAGAGCCCTGGAAAGGTCACTTAGGATTTTGTGGTGAGCCAAGGTACGGACAAACCTGTGTAATGGAACTCTAAGCAGTATTGTCAGTGTACTTTGATTTGAAGCTCACATGGGCAGTATACCTCAATACAATGCAGTACTGATGACGTAGCGGACCTCGAATGAGCACATTATGATTGTCATGCTGGAATCCCCAAATACAGGAATATATTTACTGGTGTTTCATTGTGTCAAGGGTGTGCTGCATCCTTACATCTTACCCTTCTCACATGGTGAATTGGATAGCTCTGTTGCAAACGTTTCTTGACACTGACATGTAGATGGCAGGTAATGATATGGTACTAATACAGTAAGGAGGTGTTAGTGCTTTGTATGCTGAGTAGGGTCATTAACATTTTATGCGTCATGCAGTTCTGCACTGTAGCACTAATGGGTTTGTGTTTCGCAAACTGCACAACTTGTTTAGCAGGAATTGATGTTTTGCACTTGTGGGCACACCTGTGGCTTTTGCTTCCACAAGGGTTAGGGCTTTGTGCTGCTCTTAAAGGGAATATATGGAACCTGGATAGTGCTTAGAACCCTGCTAGTGTGCCTCTTTCAATATATCTTCTGTGGTCTCACGCTAACAGACAAAGTGCCTGAGTTGCATGAGTTTTGAATATGGGGGCCCTTAATGAGTTACACTATGATTGTCATATTTATTTCCACATGTGAAGATAACATCCATAATTCACAAGTTGCAAAACCACAAGTTGTATTGTAAAGTGGTATCCTTACTAATGGGTATAAGTAATGAATAAGACACAACAAAATGTAAGTTAAGCATCATTTACAACACACACCCTTTTCTGGCAAACCTCAAGTCTTCTGTCCCCAAGGGTTGTGTTTAACATAACTGGCTTAATCCACAAACTGCACCATCTTTCCACTTAAAAATAGGCTTTAGTCCTGCAGAAAAAAAAATTGACTTTATAAAGTAGTTGTGTTGTGGGGATATATTGTGTCATCCCACCTTATGTGACAGTTTTTTTAATTCTTTTAACTTTTAAAGATGGCCTGCTAAAACAGCTTAATCTGGTTCAGTTTCAGTTGCCAACCATCTCGCCCCTGGAAAAGGGACTTCTAGGCCCAGTGGGCTTACCGGGTCAACAAAATTCAATAAATAAATAAATACATTTTGGTAAAGCTTTTATACATAGCCCCCACTCCTATTCTGATACACTTTACACTGAACATGTTGTGGCCGTGCTTCTCACTTAGTATCCTCAAAATGTTGTTTTGGGGTAGAAATACAGCTTGGGTTCCTCACGAAGCATCACTAGAATGCTGTTTTGGGGGTGGAGCTACAGCTTGGGTTCCTCATGAAGCATCACCAGAATGCTGTTTTGGGGGTGGAGCTACAGCTTGGGTTCCTCATGAAGCATCATCAGAACGCTGTTTTGGGGGTGGAGCTACAGCTTGGGTTCCTCATGTAGCATCATCCGAATGCTGTTTTGGAGGTGGAGCTACAGCTTGGGTTCCTCATGAAGCATCATCAGAATGCTGTTTTGGTGGTGGAGCTACAGCTTTGGTTCCTCATGTAGCATCATCAGAACGCTGTTTTGGGGGTGGAGCTACAGCTTTAGTTCCTCATGTAGCATCGTCAAAATGCTGTTTTGGGGGTGGAGCTACAGCTTGGGTTCCTCATGAAGCATCAACAGAATGCTGTTTTGGGGGTGGAGCAACAACTTGGGTTCCTTTTGAAGCATCATCAGGATGCTGTTTTGGGGGTGGAGCTACAGCTTTAGTTCCTCATGTAGTATCGTCAAAATGCTGTTTTGGGAGTGGAGCTACAGCTTGGGTTTCTCATGAAGCATCAACAGAATACTGTTTTGGGGGTGGAGCTACAACTTGGGTTCCTCTTGAAGCATCATCAGGATGCTGTTTTGGGGTGGAGCTACAGCCTGAGCTACAGCTTACATTTCTTATGTAGCATCATCTGAATGCTGTTTTGGGGGTGGAGCTAAAGGTTGGGTTCCTCGTGAAGCATCATCAGAATACTGTTTTGGGGGTGGAGCTACAGCTTGGGTTCTTCATGTAGCATCATCAGAATGCTGTTTTGGGGGTGGAGCTACAGCTTTAATTCCTCATGTAGCATCGTCAGAATGCTGTTTCGGGCTGGAGCTACAGTTTGGGTTCCTCATGAAGCATCATCAGAATGCTGTTTTGGGGGTGGAGCTATAGCTTGGGTTCCTCATGTAGCATCCTCTAACTGCTGTTTTCGGGTGTAGCTACAGCTTGAGACTTTACAACTCACTGAATACAAACCAGCCCTATAAAGGCCTTTGTCTAATTACCCCTTACTCTACAAATTCTTCAGAAAAACTGCTAAATTAAAACCCTGAGGCAGGCAGCACCCTGGAGGGACTTATAGTCTCCGATCATATCTGCAGTTCTTAAACAGTTGGTTTCAGGCCACATACTTTTGGGAGTCTGATTTCTTTTTTGGTCACATTCTTCTCTTATACTACATAGTCAGGAGGAAGGTAAGGAAATTAGCTCAACATGAAGTAGACAGCAAGGGGATCTCTGGTGGTGGTTGACTCAATAATGAGGGGAACAGAAAAAAATAGTAGGGACTGGTGGGAAACAGGGAAGACTTGTGTCTTGCATCCCTGAGACAATGGCCAGGACTCTTATCCCCAGGTAAAAGAAGGCTGATTCATGAGGTGGGGCATAATCCCAATGTAACTGTACACCTTGGGACAAATGATCTGGCAAAACATGCAGTATGATAGAGGAAGTGAAAGCTAGTGTTTGCACCTTAGACAAAATGTTGAGGCAGGAAGTGACAAGTCAAATTGTCAAATGTCAAATTTATTTAAAAAAGACGCCTAATCCCACAGGCTCTGGGCGCCGCACACAAACTATACAATATTTCATATCATATACATTATACAATAAAATATAAAACACATAAAAATTTAATTTACCACCAAGTGGTTGAAGGACTGGTGCAGGGAGAGAATTCAAATACATAGGAGACTGGTGTACATTTTGGTAAACCAGGAGGCTGTTCAGGAGAGATGGACTGCACCTGTGGGTGGATGAGACACCTGTATTAGGGCAGAGGTTCATTTCCTTTATAGACAAGCATTTAAACTAGTTAAGGGATGCTAGAGGCCCCGAAAGCTATGGGAATACCTCTTGAATGGGAGGCCTGACTGGCATTCCCCCAGCCGGTAAATAGGGGCACAACCAGAAGAAGGGAAGAGTGAAGAGCTGGGGCAAAAGGGGAAGAATACAGCATGGGGAAAAATAGTTGTGGGGTGTTGGCTGAAAACAGATAGGGCAGGAAGGTAGACAGGGAAGGCCATAGGAGAACGAGGTCAATAAGAAGATGAGGCAAGACCAGGGGTTAGAAGAAAAAAGGGATCCAGATGAATGCAGAGGATTGTGGGTAAACAGGTTCATGGAAAACCTGTCTAAACACTGGAAGCCTGGGAAACAAAACAGGAGAGCCAGAGCTTCAGACAGCACTGGCAGAGACCCAACTGGGCTTACTTGCTGTAATCAAAATCTAGATGTCTGATAGCAATGACTGGGACCTTGCTGTCCCAGGCAACACCCATTTCAGGAAGGATAGACTGAAGTCAAAGGGGGAGGGGTGACCCCATGCATTAAAAAGGCCACCAGAGATAGATTAATGGGTGAGGAGAGTAAAGTGGAATCAGTTTGGGTGCAATTGGAAGCAGTGAGAGGGAGGAAAATTATGGTGAGAGTAGTATATTGACTACAAAATCCAAATAAGAAGGACAGGGCACTTGGAGGATGAAATCAGAAAAGCATCAGCAAAGGGTGACCTGGCACTAATGTGAGACCTTAACTTACCACACATGGACTGGGTGATCCTGGTGACCAAGAATGTTAGAAGTCAGATATTTGTAGTTTGGACGCTAAAGGAATTTTTCTTGTGCAGTGGGTCAAGCAACCTACCAGAGAGGGAGTTATCTTGTGTCTGGTACTCTTTAATGGCAATATCATCATGGATGTCAGGCTGATTGAACCTTTGGTGTCCAGTAACCAGAGTTTAGTGTGGTTTAACATAGCCCTAAAAACCTACCACTCCAACTCTAAAACAAGAGTCCTAGACATCAGAATGGCAGACTTTGGACAGCCAGACTGGCCCATCAGGATATCTGGAAACTTCCAGGTGGGTCCCCTCTGTTGGGTACTTGGCCACCTTCTAAACTCTGAGAATCTTTGGTTTTATCATCAATTTTTGTACTTAATGTGCCCACCATGGCCTGTAACTGTACCTACTGTTATTAGTCCCCTCACATTGTGTTGCACTTTATCGTTCTGTCTGGCCTCCTTCTGGGGCTCAGCTTAGAGTTTTTTATAAAAGGGATATTGTTTAACCAGGAAAGGCACACTAAGCTGAAGCTTGCTTCCAGGTGTGGCCTGGAAGAACAAGGAAGTTAAGTGACTTGCTCAAGGTCACACAGTATGCAAGCGGGGGCTGTGGGATTCAAACCCAGGTCTCCAGGTTTACAGCTTAGTGCCCTTAACCACAGTGCTATACTGCCTCCAGTGACTGTCCAATTAATTTTTTATGTACTGTAATGTTTTTTGCTTGCCTCTCTTATATCCTGCATTGTCTGTATCTCTTACTTTGCAATCATGTAAACACTTGCCTTGCTTGTATATTCCATTGTAATCTCCCTGGTCACACCTGAAAATAGGCATATGTTTGTCTAGTGTGCTTACCTGGTAAACAAAAGCTAAATAATATAAATAAATGGACCCTGTAAGTTATGCACGTATGTATGTGTGTATGTATTTATTTGAAAATTGATAACTGGGAAACGCACACTGAGCCAAAGCTCATTTCTAAGTGCGACCTGGGAAAAGAGGTACAGGAGAAATGGTGAGCACAACACAGTCACAATTTTTGGTACAAACTAAAGTGCAAGCACATAACATTTACAAATGCTACAGAGTTGCAAACTTTTTTATAAACTAATTTTTATTGAAAAGGTACACTATAGAACATACAAACAGTGTTAAACACAGACAGAAAAAATAAGTGAACTACTTACAAGGGGTACAAACCAGTAATAAAGAAGTAACACCAATGCATGGTCAAAATAAAGGCAACAGCATACTATATTTTGCATATGCTTCCCATGATGCTTTGCATTATAGGGGTATATGCAATTTGTGTTTTCTTTAAAATTTGACTGTATGGCCAATATCCTTTGGGATAAGCCATGCCCCAACGCATTTGCTCTGGGGTTCTTTTGTAGTTCTCTTCTCTCTCTACTTTGGGCTGCCCATGCTCCTAACAAATAAGATCCCCTATAGGGTGACTGGCTTCCTCTCCCGGGCCTGAGATACAGATATGGCACTGTGATAAGTCCAAATGAGGATGAAACACGTGTCTGGGTCTGCTGTTCTCAGCCTTTGCTGATTATACTGTGAGGCCTTCTGGCACCATGCAATTCTGTTTAAAGTTGAAACAATCCAAATGAATTCATTTGCATTTGCATATGCTTCCCATGATGCTTTGCATTATTGGGGATGTGCAATTTGTGTTTTCTTTAAAATTTGGCTGTATGGCCAGTATCCTCTGGGATAACCCATGCATCAGTGCACTTTATCTGGAGTTCTTTTGTAGTTCTCTTCCTTCTTTACTTTGGGCTGCTCATGACCCAAACAAATAAGATCCCCTGTAGGGTGGTTGATTCCCTCTTCCTGGGCTGAGATATAGATACTATATGGCACACTGATGAGTCCAAATGAGGACTAACCACATGTCTGTGTCTACTGTTCTCAGCCTTTGCTGATTGTGCTGTGAGGCCTTCTGGCACCATGCAGTTCTGCTTAAAGTTGAGCCAGTCCAAATTAATTCATGGGCATTTGCATATTCTTCTCATGAAGTTTTGCATTATTGGGGTATGTGCAGTTTGTGATTTCTTTAAAATGTGGCTGTATGGCCAATATTCTTCAGGATAATAATAACATTATTTATTAAGCGCAATTCAAAAACCAAAGTGCTGTACAATAATAAAAACAGAAAAAACAGAAAATAACAAAATCAGAAATTCCAACAATTTATAAAAATGACAACAGCATTATGCTGCATAGTCACTAAATGCCTGCTGAAAAAGGTATGTTTTTAAGGCAGTTTTGAAGTGCTCCATGGTCCTGCACTCTCGAATCTGACGAGGTAGAGAATTTCACAGGGTGGGGGCTCCGTACATAAATGCATGGGCCCCACATGTTTTAAGCTGTAACCTGGGAATCTCTAACAACCTCTTATCAGCTGAGTGGAGGGGACAGCTGGGGCAGTAAGGATTCAGGAGCTCTTGCAGATAGCTTGGACCCTGTCCTTGCAGGGTCTTATAGATCAGAAGTCCGACCTTGAAGGAGATCCGCCACTGAACTGGCAGCCAGTGCAGTTTGCATAGCATGGGGGTAATATGACTAGAATGAGAAGTTCCTGCCAAAAAGCATGCCACAGCATTCTGTACCAGCTGCTAGTGACAGAGATCAACCCCTGGAAGCCCTAGGTACAGGGAGTTGCAGTCGTCAAGGCTTGAGGTCACAAAGGCGTGGATCAGAGTCAGAAGGTCACCAGACAGAATAAGGTGCTTAATCCTGGTGATGTTCCTAAGATAGTAAAAGGAGGGCTTGACAACTGCCAACACCTGTGAAGTGTCAGCTCATCATCAAGAATCCCCTCCAGGTTTCACACCCATTCAGAGGAAGGCAACTGGGTACCTCCAGGCCAAAGTCTGGAAGGCAACCCTGCTACTGACCTCTCTATCCAGTGATCTGGATCCACCACCAACATCTCAGTCTTCTTGGAATTCAATTTCAACCAGCTGGATTCCATCAGTCATGGATTTCCATAAGGCAGCTGTTAAAGACCGAGATTGCACTATCCTGGTCATGTACAAAAGACAGATAGAGCTGGGTATCAACAGCATAGCAGTGAAACCTCAGTCCATATCATCTTACAATGTCTCTGAGGGGCAGCATGTATACTGCAAACAACACAGGGGACAGCACCAAGCCCTGGGGAACCCCACACAACAGAGTGAGTGGGTCGGAGGAAAAAATCCCCAACACCACCTTCTGAGATCTCCTAGTGAGGAAAGATTGAAACCAACTAAGAACTGGACCAGCCAGGCCACAGATGAACCTCAAACACTCAAGCAGCACCCCATGGTCCACAGTGTCAAATGCTAAGGAGAGATCCAGAAGTACCAAGATGCAACATGTGCTTTTGATCTCTTGCCATCAGGAGATCATTGAGCACCTGAATCAGAGTGGTCTCTGTACTATGCCTCTTCCGGAAACCCGACTGGAGAAGATCATAGATAACCCATGCCCCAGTGCATTTGCTCTGAGATTCTTTTGTAGCATGCTATATTTAGCTTAAAGCCCCTATTGGACTAATTAAAAATTCAGCAGAAATCACCCAAACAACTATAATTGAAAAAGCATCAAGGAATAAAACTAAAATCTGATTCCAATTGATAGAGTACCCAATGACACCAAATTTCATCAAAATCAGAAAGGTGGTTTAAATAATAGTTGGAATGATTTTCTGAAAAAGGAAACGTATCTATAAAAGTCAGACACCGCTGCAGTGAAGGGGGCTGTGGTTTAATCCATAATTTGGCAATGATTTTTTTTAGCTCCTATAATTAATATTAAAAGAAGTTTACATTGTCTGCTCCTGCTAGAAAGAGATTTGGGGAAATATTCAAAAGGACCAAAGAGGGAGACAAAAACTGTGGGATATCAAACAGTAAATCTAATACCTGACACACCTGATCCCAGAAATTTGCCAGACTAGGATATGCCCAAAAGATAAGAGCCCCATAAGCTTGCCAACACTTCCCTTATCCCACCCCCTAATACTTTACTAATGCTGCAGGAGTCTGAAAAAAAAATCCAGCATTTCCATGCAAATTCCTGTAAATTAGGGGCAATTGAAAGTTTGTAAACAGGAAGGAACCATATTTCCCATTCATAAAAATTACAGGGAGATGGAAATCTGAGTTATATGCAGTAAATGCTGAAAGTGTAGATTCTTTATTTAAATCTTGCAAGGCAGCATATAATCTGCCTTTAAGGAGCTCCCCTACTGTGTCCCATTGATGAAGGACAAATTGTGTAAATAAAGCTGGAAGTGAGTCTGGGAGCTGTCTAAGATATGGAGCCAAGGAATGAATAAAAGCTTGAAATTACATATAGTGAAAGTGGTTGGAGACTGGCAGAGAATATTCCATCTGCAGAACTGAGAAAAACTGAACTCCATTAGCATCAAGGAACTGGTGTAAGTAAGCAACGCTATACTTGGCCCAGTGCTGAGGAAAATAATTCATTGCACTTAATGAAGTAATACACAGCCAGGCAACTGCTCCTAAAAGAAAAGCAGTCACCCAAATATACATTGCGCACTTTATGCCATACCCGAAGGGTTATGGCCATATACTGAACACATCTGGAAAATATGAGATAATATGGGGAGAATAAGTTAGTTTCCAAAGGCTCCACGCCAAACAAACAATTGAGTAATACATCGGATAACAAACATAAATTGGATACATTCATCATATGGTGGATAAGCAAAATACATTGGGTTACATTGGGATAACATGAAGATTTGCAAGAAGCAAGGTGGGGGATTCATCTGGGGAGAAGAAAATGAGTTCACTAAGCAGGTAAGCTACAAAAAATTGCTGCACAATATTCAGTAGGAATTCAGGAATGCTAGGAGGAGACAGGCAGTGAAAAGCTGGGACCAACATAGGTGGGCCCGTTGTCGAGGAGTGGAGGCAGGGTTGGTTGCTAATTAGACAGAGGCTAGGGAGAAAGGGGGGAGGAGATGAGGAGGAGGGGGAGAGGAATAGAGATGACAGTAAAGTTGAGGTGAAGGGATGGTGGACCAGAGCAGAGGGGGGAGGTGGCTGTAGTAGGGTTGTGGAGGAGTGCAGGGAGGGTGGAGACGGGGGTGAGAGTTGGTAGGGAAGAATGACTGGGGGGTGGAGATTGAAGTGCCATATGGCAGGCAAGGAGGAGATGAAGTGCAGAGGGTGGTCAGAGCAGGTCTTTATGTCAGAAGATTATGCTAGGTGGGGCAGGAACACTGCATTTGGCTAGCAAGGTGGGTGCGAAAGCTTGAATTTAAATGGGACAATTCTAGTTTCAGCATGGAGGTCGCTAGGCAGGGAGTTAAACAGGTGAGGGGCACAGTAACCAAAGGACTGCTGGCCAAGGGAAGTATGGTGGAATGGGACCTTATAGGGGTTGTTGCATACACTACGAGTCTGCCTTATAGGTGCTCTGGGTGTTATAAAATTCTGGACACTAGGGGGTGTCATGCCAAGGGTGGACTTTCTGGCTAGGAGACTGAGTTGGTATTTTATTCTATGATCCAGATCAAGCCAACCTGTGAGAGAATAAAGGTCACAGGTGTGGGTTAGGGTGGGATGTCCAAGAAAAGCCTGCAGGCTTTGTTGAGTGTCATGGCAGTTCTTTTGAGGGCCATGTCAGAGGCCGCACAGTATACAACCAGGCCATAATCAATAATAGAGAAAACTGAAATGTTTAAGGTGAGTTTGAGCGCATCTTCAGAGAGGCAATGCCTGTGCTGGTACAGCTGCCCTAGTTTTCTTCTGGCGGATTTTGATACAAGGTCTATGTGGAGTGAGTATGATAGGGAACTAACCAGGGTAACACCTAAGTATTTGAAATTAACCATGTCAAGGATGTCATTTTGTTTGTTGTGAATGACATGTTTATCCATTTTGAATCTTCTATGCGAGGAGGCAAACAACATGTTTTTCGTTTTTTTGTAGTTGAGCAACTTCCAGAGTTGGGGTCAATTCAGAATTGAATTGAAATTCAGAGGTCAATTCTAATTCAAATGTGATCAAGTGTGGAATTGGTAAAGAATTGGAATTGAGAAAAATCTTAAAGCTTTGGAATTGGAATTTAATTGGAATTGGCATTTTTTAGTGAATGGAATTGTCAATTCCATTTCAATTCCACTGAACAACATCCATTTTTGCACAAAACAATTGCACTGAATTGCTTTCAAAAACCTGAGAAATAGTATTCCCAGTGTAGCCTGGCTCAATAGTCAACACACCTGTATGTAATTCACACAATCACAACAGGTGTCATGACTGATGAGCTGATTACAGCTTAAGTTTCCATAAGGAAGAGGAGCTTGAGATAGGCAGATCACTAGTGGCCACTTCTACTGATAAATTGCTTGTTGTCATCTTTACAACTGAGTCTATTAGGATGACAATTGTGATGTGAATGTTAGCTCCTGTTCTCAATTAATTGGAATGAGCCAACCTGCCCTACAGCTCTATTTAAGACCCAGCCTTACACTCAGTCTTTGTTGAGTACATTTTTGGAAAGACAAGGAGGGTGACTGGGAGTGTTAGGATCTGGAGAGTAGTTGGCTGTGTTGGAGAGTTTTTGAAGGATTGCTTGGATTTTGGACCTGGACTGGAATGGAGAACCCTGATCATGTGATTGACCCTGGACTGGATGAGGAACTAAGGAACGGAATAAAGACCATTTTGCTTGCTTTTTGACCATGAACTTTGTCTGACTATTTAAACATTGTTGTCTGTACTTTAAGTGCCACAATGTCAAGGAAGACCTCAGTCTTTGATCAATTTGATGAGCCAAGTGAAGGTAGCAAAGTGGGAAACTATTGTGCTATATGTAAACATTGTGGAACATCTGTCTCTGGTTCAACAAAAGCTACTTCCAACTTCATAAGGTACCTCAAAGTAAGTATATTATATGACAATCCATATCTTGCATGTCTAAATTTCGTAGTTAGATAAATTTATCATTTTAATGTTTAGTGTGTTTATGCTTAATTAGTGAATTTTATGATGCAGGTAGAAAATATGTAGTGCAAATTTGTGTAAAAGATTTGTGGTTATGTAATTGATGAACTAATAGAGGTGCACTAAAACTACTGAATCTCCATAATACATTAATAGTTTTTGTAATAAATTGGTTAAGTGTATCCACCCCTCAAGGGAAAGCTGTATTTCAATGGGTAGCTCTTGCCTGATTACATTTTTTGTATAGGTTGCAAGCATCATACCTTATGGTACCTGTGTACTAAGCAGGTCTCGCTGAATGATTTAGTATTATCATTTGTATCCTACCCTATCTTGCCAGATTAAATACAGAGAATTAGATATTCCATCTTGAATCTAGGGTTCATTATTGTAAGGTGATGATTAAATGCTAAGCTTCACCTGGTAATTGAATACCGGTTATTTTGCTAGATTTTTTGTTCAGTGTGTTATGTACATAGAATGAGTGATATTTTTTTTCTCTGTGCATTTTCAGAAAAAGCACCCAGACATCCTTGGGGAGTTTGCTGATCAATCTGGCCAGACCTCAGACCCTAAGAAGTGGGAGGCCACAGATCTTCGCCAAGCAAAGCTTGCCAACAACATTGTTAGCTTCATTGCTAATGATCTCATGCCCCATCTGTTGTAGACAGCACAGCCTTTCATGACATCCTTAGCACAGCTGAACCACGCTTCACCATGCCCAGCAGGAAACACCTCAGCCAGAAGCTACTTCCTGAACGCACCTCCGGTGTCCAAGATCAATGGAGGAGTCAAATGCAGCAAGCCCAGGACATCTACCTCACCATAGATCCATGGTCAAGTAGAGATATGAGGTCCTTTATTGGCATCATGCGCCACTTCATCGTGGACTACACACTAGAAAGTGTCATGTTGGCTTGCTAGCATTTTAGGGGTGCACATACGGCGGAGAACATCTATAGAACATATGAGGAGACTACTGAAGTCTACAACATGGCTGACAAAGTTTTAGGCATAGTGACTGACAATGCTGCCAACATGGTGAAGGCATTCACCATATTCCCACCATTGGATGTCCAAGATGGTGACGAAGACCAAGATGAGGCTGTTGATATTGAAGTGGTGAGTGTGAGTGACAAACTGGACTATTTTCCACCCAAGTGTAGCCCGTTTCACTCACACTTTACAACTGGTTGTTCATGATGCTCTGGAGCAGGCTGGCCCTTTAAGATAGGTGATGGCAAAGGTGTCTAGAATAGTATCTAATTGCCATAAATTCACCATAGCAACAGAGTTACTGAAGGGACACTACAAACTGCAAATTTCAAATGCCACAAGGTGGAATAGCCAGCTGAAGATGCTGAGGTCAATTTTGAAAGTTCCTGCAGAGGTCCTATCAAAGCTTCATGCCCCAGTGCAAGCTCACACCATATGAATTGAAAATCATTGGGGAACTCTGTGAAATACTGGAGCCCTCTTAAGAGGTCACTGAGAAGGTCCGGGGAGACCAGATAATCACTGCCATCTATGTTATCGCATGTGTCCAAGGTTTATGTCATGCGATGGCACACATCAGCGAAACCTATAACAACAATATGGTGGTAACCATGCAGTCATCCTTGTAGACGCACCTTGCAAAGTTTGAGGAGATGGAGTGTTTCAAGATGGCTGCATGTCTGGATCCTCATTTCAAATTGGACTTGTGCAAGGATGAAGAAGTGCACAGCATGAGGGAACTGCAGACGAACAAAGTCACCTCCCTGCTACCAAGAGTTGCTGACATGGATATATCCCCTCCACCAAAGACACACATCAAACTCTTTTCATGTATGACCAACCGCTCCACTGAAATCTGCAGCAGTATTGCCACCTCAGATGCCTCTTCTGAAATATCGAACCACTTGAGCCAACCCTGTCTGCCAGAAGATTCCCCAACTAGCCTGCAAGCATCTAGCCATACCTGCTTCATCTGCACCTGTAGAAAGACTCTTTAGTGTGGCAGGCAAAGTTTTCAGGCCTGAGCAGTGCAACCTAAGCGATGCAAAATTTGAAGAGCTTATGATGATCAGGTTTAACAGAACTGATAAGTGATGATAACCTTTATGGCTGTATGCATAACTTGATACTTTCTTTTTGGAGCAATACATACTACAGCACAACATTATTTGTCTATGGTTTATTTTCGTTTGTACTTCTCGGATGTGCACATGCACATTGTACAGTAATGAATGTAAATTATCATTATTGCTGTTAGAAGTGGCAATAAAGATGAAAAAAAAAGTATATGTTGTGTGAGTGTCCCTTATCTTTTAATACAAAATTATAAAATTTCATGGACTAGAGGTAAAATTGGATTTGGAATGACAAAATTGAACGGGAACTGAATATATACATGGCTGGAATTGGAATTGACTAGATTGATTTGGACTTGACATTGGAATTGGAACTGAAGGAATTGGATGGAATTGGAATTAATCTGAATTGAAGGAATTGATCTGGAGAGGGAATTGAATTGAAGGAATTGATGTGGAGAGGGAACTGAATTGGAAAGGGAAAGGGTAAAGGTAAAATTGTTTAACCAGAAAAGGCACACTAAGCTGAAGCTTGTTTCCAGGTGCAACCTGGGAGCACAAGGAAGTTAAGTGACTTGCTCAGGGTCACACAGTATGTAAGTGGGGGCTGTGGGATTCAAACCCCGTTCTGGCCTGTTGGATGTCACAAGATTTCTAGCTCAGAGCCTTAAACCACTGTGCTACACTGCCTCCTATTGAATTGAAGGAATTGATGTGGAGAGGGAATTGAATTGGAGTTGAATTAGTGGAACTGACCCCAACTCTGCGTGCACATAGGCAACCCTGTGTCTGAATGCTATAGGTCAGGGTTCTGCAGACCCCTGTGTGTATTTATGGAAGGGATGTCCATCCCTTCCACACAGGGACTCCAGCAGGTCACACAGCTATGCACTCGGCCAGTCTGGGGATGTGTCCAGGGGCATGCCCGCATGCTGTGCCATTCATGGATGTACAGAGTGCCAAGCAAGAGGGACACAGGATATGGCAGCAGGGACCACACTCTATCTTCTGTGTACCCCCTCAGTTTACACTCATGCTGCCCCTGCCCTCTGGGCTGACTGGGAGGGCAGAGGCAGCCATTCAGGCACTCACTTCTCTTTTTAAAAACTGGGCATCCCACACCATCCTAGGGGATCCACTGTGAGACCAGGCTGGATATCCAAATGGATGCCCGCCTGCATCTTGTGATCTGCCCCCAACACAGCAGCATTCTGGGGGGGGGCAGTCAGAGCTGTGGACAGGCACTCTGTGGTGGAATGCATAAGTGCATGCTGTCTGTGGGTGCAAAGCTGTGTGGGCTGGGTAAGTGCTTATTGTGGGTACTTGGCTCACATTCATGCATAGCCACCAGGTTACCCCAACTGGTTGGGGAGCTACACATGCAGCTAGTCCAGGGGCATGCCTCCACTCCATGCCATTCAGGGAGGCACAGAGTGCTGGGCAAGTGGGGCATAGGATATGGAAGTAGGGACCCTGCCTTATCTTTTGTGTGCCCCCTGCAATTTACACCCACTGGCTGCAACGGGTGAGGAATCCCTACCACTATGCTGCCCAAGTCCTCTGGGTTGACTGGGAAGGCTGATGGCAGCCATTTGGGCACTCACCCCTCTTTTTAGATTTAGTTTACTTTATTGAAATGTTTGTTCTACACAAAGATACCTTACAACAATACAACATATAACCAATACAGACAGACATCTTACAACAATACAACATATAACCAATACAGACAGACATCTTACAACAATACAACACATAACCAATACAGACAGACATCTTACAACAGTACAACATATAACCAACACAGACAGACGTCTTACAACAATACAACATATAACCAGTACAGACAGACATCTTACAACAACACCCACAACAGTACTTCTTGATTACCTTAATCCTTCCTGCATACAGCTGAAAGTAAGCAGATCATTATACATAGCATTATATATACGTTTGAACTTCAAGGTTTAAAGTTTAAACTTAACCTATCCACATTAACAAGCATATGAAGCCCCATAAATCTCCCATACAACTCAATGTGACTCACTCTAGGTTTAAATGATGGTATTCACAGACTCCACCAGTGTAATAGTTAATAGTGCCTCATGATTTTCCCATCTTTTTTGATAACTAGAGTATCTATCATTTGTACTGGCAATTATTTTCTCAATTTTCAGACTGTTTAAGATTTCATTTTGCTATTCTGTAATGGACAGAGTTGTGCTATCCAGCCAATGTCTGGGTATGTTTTTCTTCACTATGCCTGCTGTTACAGCTATGTGATATTTTTGAGTTTTGAGTAACTGATTACCATAGTTCCCTAAAATACAGATTTCTGGGGAGAAGGTTTGTTTGAGACTAAGTATACAGTAGGATCAAGTCTATCCCTAATGTAGTTCCACAAGGATTTCACTTTAAAGGAATGCCAGAGAATGTGAAATAATGATCCCTCCACTTCTCCACACCTTGTACAGTTATTCATCTCCAATTTCCCCATTTTCTGTAATTTAATGGGTGTACAATTCAAATTATGCAGTATTTTAAACTGCATGAGATGAAGATATTCTACCTTTATACATTTTTACGTGTTAATCCATATATCCTTCCATGACCACTGAGCACTCTGCTAGCACTTCCTGAACCCAGTAGTGGCCTATGTCTATCCCTTCTGGACAACATAGTACAGAAATGGAAGCATATAGCATAAATATCGAGTTGGGGCTATTAGATAATGTTATAAATGGGTTTATTTTGACTCTATGGGAAGTAGACCATGATGTGAAGATAACTTTGGTTTCAGAGCAAGATTCAGCAGTCTAGAACTACAGATTTTTTACTGATAAATCATTTCTATCTCAGCAGGAGTTAGTACCTGTTTGGATTAAGCAAACAGATACTTTATTAGAAGAAGGGGATCTCATTTAACTAAAAAAAAAAAGAAGAAAGTCACTCTGTGTTTCTTTGAAGAAGGGGGCTATATCAGCTTAATTTACTGAATCAGCGAAGAGGCTGAGGCTAATTTGGGTGTGGTTTAGCAGTTTAGGAGTACAAAAGCAGCTGTCTCCAATTATAGCTTCCTGCTGTTTTTGACAGAAGAGAACTTTGGTTTCAGAGCAAGATATAACAGTCTAGAACTACAGATTGTTTTACTAATTGCCCTCCTTCCCACCCCTCCACCCTCCTACCCAAAGCCAGTTCTACTTTTATAGCCACTGGATTTGACTGATGACAAGAACTTCCTGTTTGGCAGTAGGAAGGGAAGGATTACTGAGACACATTAGTTTCATCAACCTTGAAGGAACCTAAAAAATAACCCTTTCTGCCCCCCCCTTCCCAGCTGCTGGAGGTCTGAATCCAAGCATGAAAGAAGGAGACTACTGAAGACTACAGGAAGTTCCTGTCCCAGAACAGGAAGGGTGAGAGTTGTAAGGGCACATAGGCAGTAGGAAAGTAAGTGTAAAAATACATAGAGGTAGGAGACAGTAAGCATACAAAGCAACAGGAGAGGGGACACAAAATAAGTCAAGATGGGAGTGGTGCAGTGCAATGGCTGTGGGGCAGCCGTGTTCCGGTAGACATTCTGGAGGCTGCGATGCTGCCCTGTTTGCAGGCACCTCTCTGGTCTGAGGGAGGAGGTTGCCCGTCTCCAGGCTGACCTGGCTAGGATTTGTGAAACCTCTTCCCCCCCGCCCAGGGACCAACAGGGTCACCACCATTACCTCAGTGATTGCCAAGAAAGAGGAGTCATTGGACCAAGGTGGGCTCAGGGAGGGAGAGGGTGGTGAAACAGAGGTGCATCCCTCCAGCTGTACCTCTCCACAATTCATATGCTGTTCTGGCAAAGAGTGGTTCCTCTATGGAGGCACCTGCAGTGGAGACCAAGGAGGATACTGGGAACCTCCACAAAGGAGATCCACAGGAGGGTGGCACGAGACCCCACAGGGGAAGGAAACAACTCCTGGTGGGAGACTCAATCATTGGGGGGTAGAAGTGGGGGAGGAAGGGGATAGGGAGATAAGGTGCCTGCCTGACACCATGGCTCGGAGGGACAGGAAGCGAATCCTCAGGATTGAGGGAACAGCTGCACAAGAGAGGGGAGCTGGATGTCATTGTCTACCTAGGGAAAATGACCTGGCTGTGAATGGGATAAGAGCGGTGCAAGAGGAGTCTGTGGAGTTGGGGAAGGGCCTTAGACAAGTAGCATGTACAGTAACCTTCTTGGAGGTGCTGCCTGTCTATGGCAAGGATGATGCTAGGGTATTCCGTACATGGGACTCAATGAATGGTTGAAAAACTGGTGTGGAGCTCAGGGTTTTGGCTTCATTGGAGACTGGGGAGCCGCCTGGAGGGATGCAGGCTTATACTGGTGCGATGGTCTGCATCTGTCTGGGGGGGATCCAGGATCCTAGGTGACAGGTTTAAATGCTTCATTGGCAAGCACTTAACTAGCCAAGGGGGGAAGGCACTGAAAAAGAGGAGGGAAATCCCAGCCTCCCCCACAAAACACAGTAGTTAGAGAGGTAAACACCAAGGTAGAGAAGTCAGTAGGAAGCAGAACAGGGATAAATGCAGAAAAAGGTGGTAAGGACAGGGATGGGGCTAAAAGGGGTAAGGCCATAAAAAATAAATGGAAGGTGATGAGTACCGATGCCCGTAGTCTGTGCAACAAGCTCCTTGAACTAGTGGCCTTGATGGAAAAAGGATGCCTGGATATTGTGGCAGTCACTGAAACATGGTACACAGAGAACCACGACTGGGATGTCAACATACCAGGATACACAGTCTGCAGGAGAGACAGGGTGGATAAAAGAGGAGGAGGAGGAGGAGGAGTAGCTCTCTATATAAGGGAAGGGATTAAAGCAACAAAACTAAAGAGTAAACAGGAAGTTGATGAGTCACTATGGGTCACCCTGAAGACAGGAAATGGCACCACAATCCACATGGGGGTTGTGTACAGACCCCCATCTCAGGGGAGGAAATGGACAAGAAAATAATAGAAGACATCCTTCAAATGGCAGAAAAAGGGGAGATGTTGTTGATGGGGGACCTGAATATGCCAGATGTTAACTGGAGTACCTTTGCTGCAGGCACATCCAAGAGCAAGGTCATTCTTGATGTCCTACAGGGGGCATGCTTCAGACAGCTAGTGTTGGAACCCACTCAGGAGGGAGCAATCTTAGATCTGGTACTCTCAAATGGGGAAGGAGAAAGGATCTCTGATTTAGAAGTGGGTAGCCATCTGGGAACAAGTGACCACCAAACAGTGTGGTTCACAATAAACACAGCCATAGAGTCAAGCCATTTAAAAACAAGAGTATTGGACTTTAGGAAGGCTGACTTTGGGAAAATGAGAGCGTGCCTCAGAAAAGCACTAGCAAATGGGCAAGAAGGAGGGGTGTAGGAACAATGGGGAATAATCAAAACAGCCATTGCAGAGGCAACAAGCCTTTGTGTGTAGCAAATCAACAAAACAAAATGAAGGAAAAAAACACTATAGTTCTCAAAAGAGATGGCAGGGATGGTTAAGGAGAAAAGGATAGCATTCAGGAAATATAAGGAAACACAGAAGGAGCAGGACAGAGAACTTTATCAGTTAAAGCAGAAGGAGGCAGGGAAGGCAGTCAGAATAGCAAAGGCACAAACTGAGGAAAAGATAGCCAGCTCTGTTAAGAAAGGGGATAAAACCTTTTACATGTACATTAGGGAATGAAGAAAGACCAAGGGAGGGATACAAAGACTTAATAAAGGGGAGGGAATGTGGGCAGAGGGTGACAGTGAAAAAGCAGGGATACTGAATGAATATTTCTGCTCAGTATTCACAACAGAAGAGGAGGGGAGGTACCTAAACCAAATAAGGGAGAAACTCTGAATAGGGGGGTCGATACCAGTCCATTCACAGAAGAAAGGGTTTTGAAAGAACTCTTGAAACTGAGGGTGGACAAAGCAATGGGGCCTGATGGGATTCAACCAAGAATTCTAAAAGAACTAAGGATAGAACTAGTAACACCACTGACTACTCTCTTTAACAAATCATGGGAGGATGGAGTGGTACCTGAGGACTGGAGGTGGGCAAATGTGATTCCACTTCACAAAAGTGGGAGCAGGGCAGAGGCAGGAAACTACAGACCAGTTAGTTTGACTTTAGTGGTAGGGAAAATGATGGAATCACTTCTGAAGGAAAGAATTATTGAGTACCTAGAGGCCAGTGGGGCACTGGACCCAAGGTAGCATGGTTTCACAGCAGGAAGGTCATGTCAGACGAACCTAATAGATTTATTTGACTGGGTGACCAAAGTAGTAGACCAGGGAGGGGCTGTGGATATGGCCTACCTAGATTTTAGTGAGGCATTTGACACAGTCTCACACACAAGATTAATATGCAAGTTAGCCAGCCTTGGAGTGGGTCCCAAGGTGGTAGCCTGGATAAAAAAAATGGCTGGACAACAGGACACAAAGGGTAATAGTAAACAGAGTTCACAGTGAAGAAAGGAGGGTAATTAGCGGGGTACCGCAGGGTTCAGGGCACTGGGACTGGTCTTCTTTAATGTCTTTATAAGTGACATTGGAGAGCAACTGGAAGGAAAGGTATGTCTCTTTGCAGATGACACAAAGATCTGCAACAGGGTTGATACACAAGGTGGGGTGGAAAGAATGAAAAGGGACTTGGCAAGGTTGGAGGAATGATCAAATATGTGGCAGCTCAGATTCAATGCAAAGAAGTGCAAGGTAATGCATCTGGAAACAAAAACCCAGAGAGAAGAGTACACAATGGGGGTGAGTTAATAACAACAAAATCAAAGAGACCTAGGAGTAATTATATCAGATGACCTAAAGGTGGGCAAGCAATGTGAGAAGGCAGTAAGGAGGGCTGGGGGGATACTGGGATGCACAGGGAGAGGCATCAACAGTAGAAAACAGGAAGTTGTTATCCCTCTGTACAGACAGTTAGTGAGACCCCATCTGGAGTACTGCATGCAATTCTGGAGACCCCATCTCCGCAAAGACATAGACAGAGTGGAGGCTGTTCAGAGGAGGGCAACCAAAATTGTGCAGGGTCTGCACAAGAAGACATACAAGGACAGACTAAAGCAGTTTAATATGTATACCCTTGAGGAAAGGAGGGAGAGTGGGGACATGATAGAAACTTTCAAGTATCTTAAGGGAATTAATGAAGTACAATAGGGTAGTATCTTTCAAAAGAAGAGATGTGCAAGAAGAAGGGGGCACAATTTGAAGATAGAGGGGTGCCACTCAGAGGTAATGTTAGAAAGTATTTTTTCACAGAGAGGGTTGTGGATGCATGGAACAGCCTTCCTGAGGAGGTTGTGGAGTCAGGAACAGTGGGAGAATGCAAGAATGCATGAGACAGGCATAAGGCAATTCTAGTAGGGGGTAGGAGGAAGTAAGCTGTTGATTAACTAGAATCTGCAGCTTATCCATCAGGTAGGGAAATGAGCAGACTAGGTGGGCCAGGTGGTCCTTGTCTGCCATCAAATTCTATGTTTCTATGTGAGACCAGACTGCTGGGCCACTGAATGAATCAACTGAAGAAACTGAAAGGCTGATTTCCATCTGACACCTGACAGCATTGCTGGAACCCTGGAATCTCCAGATGCAGTAGGCAAATGTTGTAATTCCCAGAGGTGGTCACGTGAATTCCTATCACGCATAAACCCAATCTATTCCCTGCTGCCCAAGCTGTCACATATCCTGCCTAATCTGTGAGCCAAAACGTTCGCTAGAATTATAAGTCAAAATTTATTAATGAGATAGGATGATAATTCCACGCCAGTTGGGTATCTTTATCAGGTTTAGGCAAGGGGATAATTATTGCCTTTGTCAATGATGTTTCTTTCAGAACTTTTTCATGGACATAGCTGAACATGTGTGCTTAGGGGGTGCGAGAACCTTGTTGCAGGCTCTGTAAAAGATTGAGGGTAAAGCGATCTGGGCTTGGAGTTTTGTCAGGTGATAGACCTTTGATGGCATTCAGGATCTCATAGAAGGCAGTGGCCACTTCTAGTAATGTTTTCTGATCTTGATTCAATTGAGGTAAATTAATATTTCCCATGAAGGTTTCCATTTTAATGTCAAGATCAAAATAGCTTCCTCACTATGCAGTGCAAGGTAACACTTTGAAACTCACCAGCTATAACCTCAATTTCCATTATGAACTGATCAGATTCTGCTTGTTTTACACCCAGGATCATACTAGCTGCCTCCTGTTTCTGAAGTCATAAAGCCATATGCTTCTCAGCTCGGTCCCCTTGTGCACTGTACTTAGCTATGGTTTTATAAATAGTCCTTTCTGCTTTATTTCTAATTAATTCCTGATGCATGTTCCTGAGAATGTTCAGGTTTATTCTTTCTGCCTCATTCATGGAAGGACTTACAATGTTTTTTTTTCTCTGATTTTCTTGAGAGTATCAGTAATTGCCTGTCTGTTTTTTTGTTTCCTGTTTGCAGCTAATTTCAGCAACTTCCCCCCAAACATTACATTTAGCTGCCCCCCAGAGAGTATCTACATTTTCAACTGACCCTAAGTTGTTAGAGTAGAAGTTTGTAATCTAAGTGTTGAGTGCACACAGTGCTGCTGGTGTAGGTATTATCCAAGGTACTGTCACCAGTGTGGCCCACCCTTCCTTTAGCTTTCAGACAGTATCCTTCAAACAGGTGGAGGACCTCCTTCTCTCACTGTACATTAAAAAGAGTGCAGGTGCCGACTCCATAGAACCCTTCTTTCTAAACATAGGCTGCTATTTTTTGACAGCTCCTATCATCCATCTATTTAATAGCTCACTGACCCACAGGGAATTACCACCAATCTGGAAAACTGCTCATGTCATCCCTCTTTTCAAGTCTGGGGACCCTACCGACTTAAACAATTACCGACCAATCTCTCTTCTTCCAGTACTATCTAAGCTCCTGGAAAAAATCATCAATACACAACTAAGGGAGTACCTGGACTACAAAAAACATCTTAAATCTTGCCCAATCCAGGTTTAGGCCCAAGCATAGCATGGTGTTCTCCCTTGCCAAAGTGACAAACAAGTGGGAAAATGCCTTGGATAGTAAACAGCACATCTACGCCCTCTTCCTTGACTTAGCAAGGCCTTTGATGTGGTTGATCATTCCATTCTGCTCAGCACTCTGAATAGCATTGGTTTAACCACTGCTGCCTTAAAATGGTTCCATTGCTATCTCACAAGCTTCTGGCAGCAAGTCAAGGCACATGGGGAGTTGTCCCCACTTAAGTCTGTGTCCCAAAGCATCCCACAAGGATCAATTCTGGGCCCTATCCTCTTCTCACTTTATATAAATCGCATTGACTCTTGCATACTCTTGGGAAATGTGTGTTGAAATGTAATGAATTAGGACAAGGTTCAAACTGTTTTGTTAACTTGGGTAAAATTATGCTTATTAAATGTTCCTACTTGAAATGTAAGCAATATTTTATTTAGCCATCTTAATGTCTGATGACGTGAGTTGAAAAATGTTTGCTATGTAAAATGTACCATATAAAAATATGACCATTTCTTGAGAGACATTACAATATGTTTGAACAACATTACCATCAAGGTGGTAGTGCCCAACATCTAATGCCATCAAGAGATGTATTTCTCAGCAAGCAATACCATCATGAGATAGTATTGTCAACATCTGATACCATCAGCAAGGCATGCATAGTACCTTTTAACATCTACTGTAGGTACTTACTCATCATCATCACCATGTCAGCTACAGCAACAAGTTTTCCTACAGCAGTTCAAGTTACAGGACCTCAGGAGAAAGACAACAATATGCAGAGTCCCATGCCATCTACCATGTCTCAAAATCATGATGCAAAAATTCATTCAGTAATAAGACCATGAACCATGTCAAACAACTATACCAGATTGCACCATTAAGGGAAAGAATGCCAGCAAACATCACTACCCCCTTCGCATGGACCAGGTTAAAACAAGTATTTGTTAATGACTGTAACCCCTTGTCAAATAAACTCCCTAGTTAATGTCTTATCTTTGGTAAAGAAACTGGAAATTGGCACTGTTTTAGAGATGCAGTGAAGTTTTACTCTGTGGGCGAATATGCGGCGAAGTCGAAAATTCGCCCCCTTGGAGCACTTTGCATAATTTTTTCAAATTAACTGAAATTCGCCATTTGTGACTTTGCCTTGATTTGGGGGGTTTTAAGTGGAAATTGCACTTAAAAAACCCCAAGCAAGTAGAGGTTACAAATGGGGAACACCACTCCTGATCTAACCCTGGTGTCTAGAGGTCCCCCCCGGCGATCGCCGGCCCGAATAATAAATTAAACAATCATCTGTCCAGATCCCTGGTGTCTAGTGGTCCCCCCTGTTGATTGCTGGCCCCAATAATAAATAAAAAAAACCCTGTGTCCAGATCCCTGGTGTCCAGTGGACCCCCCACCCTGCCAATCGCCGGCCCCAATAATAAATAAAACAAAAATCCTCTGTCCAGATCCCTGCTGTCTAGTGGACCCCCCCCACCCCACTGATTGCCAGCCCCAATATAACACATCCCTGGTGTCTAGTAGAACCCCCTCCACCCCATCAGGTAGTGCCCCCCACACACCCCAACCCTGTCCCTGAGCGGGCCACAGGCACAGCCTTTCACTCACTTCCACGGCTGGCAGCCTGATTGACCTGCTGCGAAAGAATGAGTCAGTCAGCCAGCTCATGATTGTATGGGATGTTTTTCAGGTGGCTAGAGAAGGGAGGGTGGACTGCTCCAGTCTTCAGCGTGGGGGCAGGATGGGGGAATGGCATTGCGGACCCCTCCCAGGGGTTTGTAAGGCATGTGCAGGGGCAGGTGGTGAGGTCATGATATACAACAGACACAAATATATATTCAGTACATGCATCTATTGATAGCCAGGGTGGATATGCTACATTTAGAGATTCTGCTTTAATGACTGTGAGCCCCCATGGTTGCAATGTATTTCAGGGCCATGAGTGCCCACATCACCCTGACCCAGCTCATGTGACATGTCAAGCCCTTAATCTTGTACAGTGGGCTGACAGTATGAAACCACAAAATGGCATCCACACACAGAAGATGATCCTTTCCCATGGAGTAAACATTTTATTTTCTGGCCAAGCCTGACTTCTTTTGAAAGCCCAGATTTCAGCACCACTCTACTGCACTCTGCGTAATTCTTGTTTACATAGATATCCCCTGTGTCATGAAAAATAATAGAGACTGGAGGACAGTATCTCACTGAAAAATGGGTACAGACTTCAAGTCCATTTTTCATCCTTTCTTGCAATGTATGATATTTTTAATTATATGTATACCATTTCTTCCATTTACTTTTTAGAGAGCAGTTTACGTAAAGGCATGAAAAACTATGATTTTAGTGGTTCTATATTTTTCAAATGTTGAACTCAACTGGAGGTGAATTATCCTGTTGGATATGCTCAAGGGTGCATACAATAATCTTTAGTTCATCTTTGTACATGCACATATATCCCCTGTGACACAAAAAGAACAGGAACACAATAATGTGTATCTATTTTCTACTACAGTATTTATTTTTCTTGTCACTTTGATTATTAGATAATATATGTAAAACATGTAATTCATCAACAGTTTACAGGTTTAGGGCCAGATATTCAAAACTTTGCACTAGGCAAAAAACGTTCACACAGGTTTAGCGTGGGATTAGCGTGGGTCTGCTGTATTCAAAAGGCCAAATAGCGCAGCAAACTGCATTAGCACCAGGCAAAATCATAATGTATGCAAGGGGCAAACTGACATGAATACAGGCACAATGCTATATTCAGCGACTAGCGCCTCGCAAAGTGGTTTTGAGCGATTTAACGCGACACTTAGCACAGTGCACATTACCGCCCAGGAAAAGCTTGTTTTAACCCTGGGCAATCAGCTTAGCACGACACTTTGGCTTTGTGTGGTGTTTGCGTGGCTTTTGTGTGGCTTTGCATGACCCTAACAAATATATATGACACACAGGCAAAGCCAAACATGGAGGAAACATGCCGCTAACTGATGGCATCACAATGATGCCATCATCTGCCACCAGTCCCAGCCATGCCAGGCATTAAGTGGTGACCCTGCCACCAGTGGACAGCATGGCAGTGTGGCCATACAGCACACACTTGTGGACCACTCTTCTGTGGATACCAACAGATGCCAGTACACACATGCAGCACTGTGGGCATGGAGAATGTTGAGGGGAGAGTGTATGGATGGCCAGGCTGTGCCACAGACCAGGTGTGGTCACAAGGCTGGGACACATCATGCAGTGCACATGGGCCAGTATTGGGAATACCCCAACACCAGTGTGCCTTTCTGATAATATATGCCCCCCCCCCCGGCCACATACCGCACAGCTGTACGACTGCCACAGCACACAAAGCCAGACATGTACATGTCACTGTGAGCATCCCATGCCAGCTGTGCAGCATCTGTGGGTCACACAACAGTGTAACAGTAATGTCCACTGTCAGTAAATGCCTGCAGGTTGGGCGTGTCACTGTGTACAGTGCAGTCATCATCACTGCCCTACACACCATAGGCAGTGCTGTGTCCACACACTACTGGCCCCCTTGCTACTGCAGTGTCTGCTGTGCACTGTAGCATGACCTACAGTGTGACAGTTGCATTCAGCACCACCACCACCTGTGCCTATGCTGTGTTGTCCCAGTACAGCTGCAGGCAGCAGCGCATGTGAATGTGCAGTGTTCAAAACTGTATAATATTCCCCAAAACTGTTTGCACGGCGCTAACACATTTGCATGGGTTTAGCGCAGGGCTAAACTGTTAGCCTGGTGCAAACTGCATGCAAATCAAGGCATAATGAGATGCTAATCTGGATATTTGCCCAGAGACTACCTAAGTAGGCTCATTTGCATGTCACTTTTGAATATGGCAAAGTTTAGCGCCGGCAAACATGTTTGCACTGGCTAACGTTTAGCCCATGCTAAACCCGCTGAACGCGTGAAGCGCTGTTAAAACAGTTCAGGGAATATTTTACAGTTTGCACACTGTATTTCACACATGCTGCCGCCTGCAGCTGTACTGGGTCCACGACGGTTGGCACACACTTTGGCCACATAGTTCGCCTCTACCTACCTTCACATCGCTGTGCACTGTGTTGCTGTTGTGGTTTGCACTTCCTGGTTGCCATATTTAGAGCTGTCTTATTCCAAGGCTAAGTTTGTCCTGCACTCCCAGCTCAGTTTGCCCAGCCTCATTGCCATGCTATATTCAGAAGCTGTTTGCCCTGGGCTATTCCTTTTGAATATGGCTTGCTTTGTGCTCCGGACTAAGTTTTCCCACCGGGCAGTGCTAATTTATCCTCAGGGCAAAGTTTTGAATATCTGGCCCATAGTCTTCTCACTTTTTATCCTTTCTTGTAACTTATGAGTCTTGATTTGCAAGTTACCCGTTCCCTTTGCATTGTTTTTCATAGAGAGGATTCAACAACTACAGAAAAAGTAATAACATTTTATAGAATATGATAATTATGTTGTAGGTTCTTTCTTGACATTTTTCTGTTTATCCATACAAACAGAAACTTCCATTTCTTCAAACAACAACAACAAAAAAAGATTACACAAATACAGTTTTAGAAGCTTGGATTTTTGATGATTGTTGCCCTGTGTGTGAACATTTTAGAAAAAGGTAACACAAAGGCAGTGACATATAGTCCCCCTTCCTTCAGTTTCATGGGCATCCTGGTTCTTCTGCATAAATCATCGCTCTCTTGAAAGGGCAATATTTTCTTATACTTTTTTAATAGCGTGAAAATATCCTTTCCACTCTTGATTTCTGTTTACTTTAATGTCTGGACTGAAATACTTTCCTAGTTGGTTTTTCCAGAGCTTGAGAACTCACACTGTAAAATACAAGTCACCTGTGGATTTTCTTTTATGGAGAATCTAAGCACATCTCAAAGTCATGGTGGAGCAAGTAAGAAACCTGTATGTAATCTGATATCTATCAAACGGCTTACTAAACTTAAATATAAATACCAAGATGTTATCCATAAATACCAAGATGTGACCAATTTCTGCATCTGAATTTGTCATGTAGTGCAAGCAGTCACAGTAGATGTTATATTTAGAGTGACCTTATTTAGTCCCAGTGTTGTCCCCTAATTATTCCAATTGCTAATGGATTTCTTTGGAAATACAGCGTTGTTAATGCAAACATATTAGCAATAATTCTTAAACACTTCCTTGTTGCTTGCAATTTTGCAAAAGTTAAATACCACTCATTATTAGAAATGTCATGAACTGTAGGTGATCCGATCTGTTTTCTGAAGGAATAGCTCCTTAAATAGCAGTAGCATTGCCATGTTTTCCACCCATGCAATGCCACAGTAATTTTCTAATAACTGTGCAGTTGTGTTCATTTTAGCATTACTTCTTCTTATAAGACTATAAGCTTGTAACTATTAGTTAAAATTTAATTATTAATCATCATGAATTACTAAGCTTATGCTGTCTGTAGTGTTGGCTTTTTTAAGAAGTGCCTTAGTACAATAAGTAAGCAGTGCCAGCATACCCAGGGATGTACCAAGGCACCACACTGCAGATGGAGTACCTTTCAGTCCTGGAAGTGTGATTGTGCCACCACAATGCACATTCTCACAGTGCATTATTATGTTTTTAAAATGAGTGCAAAATAGCAGCAAGCTTGGCCAGAAAGTGAATGTCTACTCCATAGGCTAAGATTGTCTTATGGGAGCTGCCATTTTGTGGTTTCATGCCCTCAGCCCACTGTGCAAGGTGAAAAGTTTCGCATGAGATGTCTCAGGGTAATGTGGTCAAGCATGGCCTTGGAATACGCTGCATCAAGGGGCTCACAGTCATTAAAGCAGAGTTCCTGAATTAAGCAATAAGGCACGACAAGGTGTGTGTTATCATGTAATAACGTCACTCCTAGGGTGGGTTGAAGCACGAGGTGAAGCTGAGTGCTTCCACCACCCCAGGCGTGACATTATTACACAATAACACACACCTTGGGGTGCCTTATTGCAATTATACAATGGCTCGATGTTATACAAAAAAAAAACTAAATTAAAAATGTTTTTAGTAGATTTTTAGTGAGGCAGTATATCTTTGTTTCTTAAGAGAAGAGCAAATGGCAAAGGAGGTCATCCATACAGTGATGTTATTGTGTAATATCATCACTGTCTCAGGCACCCACTGACCAATCAGAATACAGGAAATTTCCTTGCCATTGTATAATGTAGCATATCCACCCTGTCAATAGCTGCAGGTATATAGAGCTGTGTCTGTTGTGTATTATGTCTTCACCTCCAGCCCCTGCACATGCCTCATAAACTTGCTTTCCACATAGTGTAGGTTCACAAGCAGAATGGAATCAGGTTGTGTAGGTCACATACAGTATGTCCAGCAAGAAGGGGTTGCAAATACTGCAGGGCCTCCATGGCCCACTGTTGTGTGGCATTTCAATTTAGTGCAACCTTTGAACCATGTAAGTATTTTGGGTATGTGTCATTCATTGAACCCCATATATTTTAAAATTCCATGTTTATAAAAGATATAACATAACCATGTCAAAATAAAAAAAAAGTCTGCAACATAAATATAACTATGCGTCACACACACCCAACACAGTTATTCCTGAACAATTGATTATGAAGCACAGAAATGCATTAAATATCCCCCAGTTTGGGAACAAGATGAGAGTATCACCAGAAGCATCCATCAGTTTTGCTTGCTAATGACATCTTCAGTGTCACCGTCAAAGTACAGTCCATTGCATTACCCTACCAAATCATTGATTATTTTTTTAAAATGTTGGTGTTTTCAAGTGTCAAATTTACCTAATAGCTACAAATGTAACACTAGCACCAGGAAAGATGAAGTCTCTCTCACTGTCTTGGCCTGTCTCCCGGCACTCTATGAGCCTCCACCACTTCCAGGCCAGCAGCTGCCGCTCCCAAGCCCAGGATGGTATGCCGTCACTAGATCAACAATTTTACTGTGCCTGACATTACAGCGACAACAGCAACAGGTCATTATAATGTCGGTGCCGGGACCCAGGCACTGCTTTCTGGTGATCTTGCACCCCTTCCCCGAATCAACTCTAACTCAGAGTTGATTGTTGGAGTTATGAGGGGTGCATGAGGCAGAGCCCCCCACATGGGAGGTTTGGGGGCAAAGCCCCATGAAGAAAACATAGTCTCCAGTGAACTGCTTTATGCCGACTGCAACTGCAGCCGACATAAAGGCATCGCTGTAACGTCAGACGACAACGAATTTGTTGACTGATCATCATGGATCTGCCCAGGATCTATGGGATCCAGTGTTCTGAGAACTTGTCTGGGTCCCATCCCTCAAGCTCTTCTGGCATGCCAATAATCTTGATATTGGAGTGCTGTGATTGATTCTACAAACAGTCTGCTTGATCCTCTGTCACCATTGCCATCTCTGTCATTCACTTTTGGTTGGCCAATAAGAGCTGCATGCAGTCTTCAAGTTCACTGATCTTCCCTTGTGGCCTCTTTGAGTCTCTTGGAAGTATTGTAGTCTATACTACAAGGCTCAGTAATATCCATCTGTATCGCACCAAATGGGTGACAAGGTCTGAAATCCAGTCTGCATCTCCTGCTGTAATTCAGCCAGAAGTTCAGCCAAAGAAGCCACTGTTGATGTAGGTTAAGTTTTAGTTTCTGTTGTAGTGCCAGTCTCATCTGTGCCATAGCTGTGACCTTAGCCCTTCCTACAGGCCTCTTTTTCAAATCAGTTATTCCTGCTGAGAATGTTATCTTTGTGGGCTTCTGACTCCTTCTGGTTTCACCTGTCATCCCAAGCTAGCAGTCTGGTCACTTCAATAGCATTTTTAGTATGTTGAATTATATAAATTAGATTATAAAGATGACTGGTATGGGAGTTGTTCTATCATATGTTCACCACTGCATCTTGCTCAACAGCATCCCCTGGATGACCGCTGTTTAAAAAGTTTTAGCTACATTAACCAGCAATTTTATTTTTTAGAAGATAGACTTAGCACAAGCCCTGATATTAACTGAAATGCTTTTTAGTTGATGACCACAACATGAAATCAGAAAATTACATGCAAAATATGGTGACACTATGCCAGCAGATAACTGCTAGGTGTAAAGTGTGCAAATTCATGACTTAGAAACAGAATTGAGAAAAAATAAGGTTAACGTCATCAGAGTTCTATATTAAGAAAACAACTCCAGTATTTTGAGTACCCTCTCTGCTCTCAAGATTCACACACCTTTTTAATCCCTCAGATGTACTCCAGTGCTGGGCAGTCTGCCTTCTCCAACTACCTCCCCCTCCTCTGGAATGGGCTCCCTTCAAAAAGCAACTTTCTACCTGGTGCTCTCAAGAAACACAAATGTCCCTTACCTGCCCCCAAATTAAATCTTGCAAAAAATTATTTTCAAAAACATCCCTATTTTGGAAGGGAAGGGATCGTAAATTTGCTCCGTGGAACTCCGCAGCACCAATCCCTTCCACTTCCTGGTACCGGTGCCTCGACTGATCCACCCCTGATCTGCCCCTGCGCTACCACGTTTTGTGACATCACTGTTTGAGAAGCGCGAGGCGAGCATCCATTAACTTGAATGGGGCTGTTTTAAAAAGGTATATTTGGGTAGTTTAGATGGCCAGTCAGAATAAATCATGACCACAACTTAACTGACAAGGATTTGTTAGTTAAGCAATGGCCATGATTTATTCTGACTAATATCTTAACTACCAATTTACATTTATAAACAGCCCCATTCAAGTTCGAGATGCTGCACCACACTACTCAAACAGTGATGTCACAAATGCAGTAGCACAGGGCAGATCATGGATCAGTTGAGCACAGGTACCAGGGGAAGTGGTGTGGTGGAGCTCCTCGGAGCAAAAATACGATCCCTTCCTTTCCAAAATGGGGACGTTTTGGAAAATAAATTTTTGCAGGATTTGATTTGGGGCCAGGTAAGAGATTTTTGTGTTTCTTGGGGGGCAGTTTAGAATTGAGTATGATAGTTGCTCTTTAAACACCAGTTGAAACTCTCCTCCCAGTACTTCTGGCTTGTTTCCTCACCCAGGCCTCTAGTAGTCAATGTTTCAGTTTGTAAATACCTCTTTCCCCTATGTTATACACTTTGCAGATGAATCCTTAATTTTGTTATTTATCTCATGTTACCACTGTTTATTGTAAATATTTGTACATTGTCCCTCACCCTTACTCCCTAGGATCGCACTTGGAAATGAGCCTCAACTCAATGTACCTTTCCTGGTTATCAACTCATAAATAAATAATAAATAAAAATGTGTAGCTAATAGATAAATTTCACAACTGAAAAAAGACAATAACATTTTCAAAAAGCATTCAGTGATTTGGTAGATTATGTGGTGTTTATGCAATATACTGTACTTTCTTGGTGATAAAGACATCATCATTAGCAAGCAAAACTGATGGATGCTTCTTGTGATACTCTCCTCTTGTCCCCAAACTGTGAGGTATATTTAATGTAGTTCTTTGCTTCATAACCAGTTGTACAAGAATTACCATGTTAAAATAAAAAAGTCTGCAACATTCATATTACTACACATCACACACACAACATGATTCTTGGAACTTTATCAAGAATAAATAATGTAAAATATACCAGTTCCTAAAATGCCAGCTGTGTGATTTCCCCTTTGGATTATAATAACTTAGTTGTGCTGAGATGACAGGAAATGGGCACCAAACACTACAACTACACATCATAAATGTGATTGCTTATTATAATGGACATCGACAAATCAGCTATTAGAAAATGTGTATTTCATATCTACAGTCACTTTTGATGCACAGTTTACAACAGCACTTAATACGTCATTTGAGTAATAAAACAGATACATGAATGGTTTGAAGGCAAAATAAACTATTGTAGTTTTTACTGTTGCTATGGTATCCTCTCATAGAAAAAGGAGAAGGAGGCCCACTTTGCTTTGTTACCTAGTTTGCACTTAATGCACACTTTGTCCCACTTTAGTTAAGTGGTAGATACTTTACATTTTAACTATTTTCTATGGCAATATTTATAATGTTGATGTTTTAATGTGACAGGCATGTGTATTGCTCACCAGAGGTTATTCCTGAGATAGATTTAGCCAGATATCTATAAAAGATTAATAAAATGAAATTACAGTCAAAATAGTAGAACTACTATATATCATTTACAGAACAAAATGAGGTCAAACATTGAACATGAGCAGCATTCCAGACTGTGTTTGACAAAAACAAAGTTCAGGAACAGAATCACTCATAACTGTGAATAATATAATTAAACTACTTCTGAAAAATGGTTTGAAGTTTATAACCATGATGTTTAAATTGCTGTTTATTTATACATATATATATATATATATATATATATATATATATATATATATATGGTGTTGTCTTTATATGAGGGAAGTATAGGGATCACTTCTGGAAGGTGACATGTTCAAGAAGAAGCTCTGTTCATTTCTCTTTTATTGTTCGACAGTTTTTGTCTTTACAACATAGATTATTCGTTCACAAGTACAATAAATTTCACATTACAAAATATTCAAATGCTAAGAAGCTCCGTTACAATATAATAAACTTCTCTAAGATTATGCTATGTCATTTAGCACTGGCACATTTTTTTAAAATCCATCCTCTCAATACATATTTGTACAATTGGTACAACAGGCAATTGTCCAGTTTTAATCTATTCAATGACATTTGGAAATGACAAATTATATTGGCCTTATTCATACAATAAAACACCCTGTTCAAATAACTTGTGTTTCTTTAATTTGTCAATTGCTGATATTGGCAGCAAGTTCAAAAATATTTTGCTTACATGTTTATAAATACTACACTTAGCTTGCTTGAAATCTGGTCCATGCACATGGAAGTCTTACATTGGCTGAACATTAATTGATACAAAGGTTTTTAACCTAAAAAGCAGACTGTTAGGAGAGTACCATTGTTCCCCGCATATTAGATTCACCCAGGTGTTCTTGAAATGGTTGAGAATTTAAAATGATTGATGTCATGTTGCCGTGGAAACCTGTTAAATATGCTGTAACTAACCATAGACACTATGACCTCTTTTGTTGTTCTTTTTTAATTACAGATGAGAGATGAATGGAAAAGCTGTCACTTGAGTTCTTTCAGTGCCTGCAGCCAGAATGGATTTCATCTACACTGATCTTTATCAATACATTATCTCAGCTACATTAAAGTAAAACAACACGTGTTTTTTTCCTGTTTTTTATATTCCAAACTATTTCATGTTCTTCTTGTGGGAAAGAGAAAGAATCCTATATTTCTCCCTGTAGGATGTGCCAGCCATATTAATGTATCAGTGGCCTTCTAAGAGGGGCAAGTACTAACTACACGGTTTAAAGTTCCCTAGCTGTATCTGCTGGTCTGTAAACCTAGATATATAACTGAAGGTTAATAAATAGAATGATGGGTTTATAAATAAAATAACAGATAGCACACTGTCAGCAACACATAATTCTACCAAGGGGCTGTGGTGCTGTCCTAACCAGGAGTGCAAAGCTGGGCTGTTCTATTGATGTCACCACAAACTTAGAGACTGGTGGTCTGCAACTGGCTGTTTTTTGTAATGCAATGCATGGGTCCATTTTCAGGTCCTCACCCTCATTTTAAAATGATGATCTCCTTCACTTGTGCTGTCTTAAGTGGTGAGGTTTCTTTACACGTGCTGTAAAATGTAAATCACCACACCCCTACAACCAGCTGGGGATGTGCCACTCTCAAGAATTCAATTTTCAAGACAGTACAGTGGTGCTGGGCAGCACGGAATGCATTATCTCGAGTAACTACATGACAAAAGGGATTAACTGCCATTGAAATTGCCTTGTTCACTGCAATAACTCTACTGTATTATGCTGCAGTATTGCATTGCGTCCTGGTCAGCACCACTGTATTTACATTATTTATTTTGTGTTCTTCATACTAGTATGGTCATTGCTTAACAGAATCATTGCCTTTAACCATTCAACTGGGAGAGAGGCATTGGTCAAAGGTTAGAGGTGAAAGATGCTATTGGGCATCAATATACATATGAAGAATGGGGTATAAGGTGAATACTGTCTTCAGAATAGCAATCTGGAGGTTGGGATGCCCTTAGCTTGTGGTGCAGTAATTCACTTTATTGCTGCCGTTTTCAGTTCCATGACTTGCATTATTTTTAGTGGAAAACAGAGAATGTCATCTTCTATGGAAAATTATATCATCTGTAAGAAAACACAGGAAAATTGCCCTGGAGTTACAGGAAAACTGGGAGCTCTGCATTAGTTCAGCATGGCATGGAATTTCACACAAAACAGCAGCAATGAAGTGAATTACAGCAAATAATCATGGTGCCTTGAAATAGCTCAAAAAGGTATCAAATATTGTACTTAAGAGAACTGTAGAGGTAACTTGCAACAAATGCAAATACAGGGGCAGAAGCAACCGTGTGCAATGTTAAATTAACTCTGAAAGGCAGCTCCAGTAGCAGAGTGTAACACGTGAACAACAAAATAGTTGGGGTACCCTGTGAATGATTCTGGATTAAAAGAATTGATCTGACAGGAGGCTAATGAAGGTACAAGAAACCAAGAAATGTCAGTTGCAGTTGTGTGCCATGCGGTCATGTAGGAGGCCTTTGAAAGTTGTAGGACAATTTTATTTATTTATTTAAACTTTGTTTACTGAGAAAGGCACACTGAGCCAAGGCTCATTTCCAGGTGCAACCCAGGAGAGGTAGGGTAAGTGGAATACATTTCAATGAAATTACATTTTGACAACATTGGAAATAACATAACAACTTAAAACAATTCAGATACAACAACTGGAGCTGGAATAGCAACAGATACCAACAATAAAGACAAGAACAGAGAAATGGGTGTGAGTTTACTGAGCAGAAATTCATGCAAGGAAGGGGCAGAAGAGCAGAGTACAACTTTAAAATGGAGCTGGGTGGAGATTTATCTTTCAGCCTCCTACCTGTTATGCTTCAATCTTACCTGGTCACCAAACAGCCTGTAATGAATATAGTTAAATCATTAATCTTTGTGCAGAGTCATGACTCAGAGATGACCAGAATACCTGGCTGGAGCTTTGGCAATAGCAAATTCAGCTGAGCCAACAAGGTGAGGATGCTACAGATGTTCAAGCAGGTGACCCTCTGGGGAGAGTAGAGGAAGATGGGGTGAGGGGGCCAGGATTAAGCTTAGTATCATCTGCCACTAGAAAAAGCAGGAAGATAATGAGCTTAAGGAAACCTTTAAGCTGCAGTAATTGGGAAGTGAGCAGTGGCAGAAGAGGTGAGGAGTAGAGGGAGAAAATGCCATGGGGCTTCTAGGTATAGCTTGGAAGACTGGAAGAGGTTGCAGTCGAGAAGCCAGGGACTGTTGGACTGAGGAGAGAGAGAGAGGAGGAGGGAAGAGTAAGAGAATGACTGGAAGGTACTGAGTAATGAAAATGAAGGCAGGTGGTAGAAGATATGGGGAGATGGTACAGGGGAGCAAAAAGAGTAGGAGTGTTAAAAGGAGCATGCCAAATGGGTACAGTATAAAGCAACAGTGGTATTTATCAGGGCAACATTGAGAATGGATAAAGTGACACAAAATATTGTACAGCAGCAGTTACTATTTGTAGCAGGTTAAACCTACAGCCCCAGTTACTGTTGAGCAGAGCAGTATGAGAAATTGAAAGCAGTCTAATAGGAGCAATAATATGCAACAGAGCACCATAATAGGCAAGAAGCAATATTAGATTACAACAATAAAATTATTAGGCACAGCAGTGGATCCATACTAGAATTAGAGCACTGATATTAGGCAGAGCAGTAGTAATGGGTCACAGACTTCTTGGATGCAATACAGCACAAATAAACAAGGCTGAGTTTGGAGCATTATAGCAGTGACCACAGCAAGGAAACAAACAAGGACGTCCAGAGGTCATTTGGGCAGCACAACATGCAGCCATGCAGCCACCACCATCTGTCCTTACACTAATAAGTGCTACACAGAGGACTGCTTGTGTCAGCCAGCCTAAAAAGTGAACTACTAAACACATCCAACCACTTACTTCTTGCACTCCCAACCTCATTGGTTGGGAGGGATTCCTGATGCACTGCTTTGGTCACCTGCTGTACTGGCCCTGTGGCCCAGCGACAAAGGGCTGACATGGGGGAGGCCTCTGATGGGCGGCACAAGCATCCCTCCATATAGCAATCTCCAAGCTGCTCCTGCCAGAAGCTAACCAGACCTGCGAAGTGTACTCCCAAATGAATAGTACCTGGTTCCAAGCCAGCTACAACATAAATATCTTGTCTCTTCATCCTTGTGCTCCCAACATGATGGGCTGGGAAGGATGATGGATGGACTTTTTTGGTCACCCACTGGACTGGCCTCATGATCCAGTGACAAAAGGTAGGTGTGGGAGGGGGCCTCAGACATCCTACATGGCCCCGTGTAGTGAGCGCATGGTGTCTCCTACTGTGAGCTACCCTGACAGGAAAACAGTGTGAATATTCTATTCAGCTATCACAATTTACTAGAGAACATCTTCAGGAAATACAACATTTTCTTTCCTAGGTTTTGTAGAAGATTTTTGCCAGTTAAGGACATTCCCTGGTGTTTCAAAATCCCATTTTTCTGATGCTCTTAAAAAAGTTTTCAAGGTTGTTTTCTGGCACAAGTACATTTGTATATATATGGAAACATTATTAGAATAGTGATTTATCCTATTATGTTATGTCCAGCTAAGACATGACATACAGGATGGCAGCTAGGAAATTAGTTCCTACAACTGCAGCAGCTGGTATCATTCAAGGCGCTTTGCCGAAATATCTGCATGTTTTTGGTTACACTATTTATGTTAGTCTTTGCCCTTCTACATGCACTTTTGAATTGATTGAGTGTCATTCTTGCAAGTTTTATTTTTTATTGGGATGTTTCAATTATTTTTGTCCTGAGCCGACCACCTCTGAAACTGCAACTTTGAAAGCAGATATAACCAAAAGAAGCATGGCAACCCCTATATTTATTTCTGTTTCTATATTCATAACCATATTCTACATCTATCAGAAATATTTTATGAAAATGACATGGGTTTGAAATGGTTTTATGTATAAAAACATACAGATATTTCCCCCTTTTGGGGGTAATATCAGTTCAAGATAGTATAGAAACATAGAAATATAGGGTGGAATATTCAGAATGCGCCAGGCTGTGGCTCAAGCCTGGGTGCAGCGCAACTGGGATGCACCATGGCTGTGACAGGGTGATACTCAGTGGTGCTGCGCCATGGCACAGCACCATTGAATATGGCACTGTGGCTACCCACATTGTGCATGGTGCAGTGTCACTGTGCCAGTGCAAGTGGCCAGAGAGGAGCAGAGGGATGCGCCAGCACAAGTGCCATTGCACTAGGCGCAGCAACCACGATATTCAGCGGTGGTTATGCAAATGGGGACATAATGCATGCAAGGTGCAAATGGGGCCATTTGCATGTCATTATGGCCCCATTTGCATGCAGGTGCACCAATCCCCAGCGACATGCACCTGGTGCCCTGCTAGGCTGCTGCTGTCAGGAATCGACGCCCCCTGACCCTCATCGGCAATGCACTCCAATGCCCAATCACGGGCCATAATATTAAATAAACTCCCTGGTGGTCCAGTGGACCTATCCCCTTGCCTGATCGCGGGCTGTAACAATAAATAAAATCCCTGATGGTCCAGTGGTACCAATACCCCCCTCCCAAATCGCCCACCCATTCCCAGCACCCCGCTCCCCCCGGTCAGTGGCAGGTGGCAGCTCCCCACCCACAAGCTCCCTGGTTGCCCGACGACTGACAGCGTACAGTACGGCTGTACGCCCATTGATCCACAGCGTGGGCCAGTGGGGGTGCAGACCATACCATACTACACAGTATCGATATGTGAATGGGTCCATTCACATATCGGGACTGTGTAGTACAGTATGGTCTGCACGCTCATTGACCCATGCTGTGGACCAATGAGCATACAGCTGTACTATACGCTGTCAGTCGGCAGGCGGCTGGGCGGCTGTGGGTGGGCTGCCACCCGCCACTGACTGGGGGGAGAGGGGTGGCAGGAATGGGTGGGTGGGTTGGGGGGATACAGGTACTGCTGGACCACTAGGGATTTTATTTATTGTTACAGCCCACGATCGGGCAAGGGGCTAGGTCCACTGGACCACCAGGGAGTTTATTTAATATTACAGCCCACGATCGGGCAAGGAGATAGGTCCACTGGACCACCATGGAGTTTCTTAACTAATACAGCCCACGATTGGGCAGGGAGTTAGGTCCACTGGACTACCAGGGATTCTATAATTTAAAACAGCCCACGATCGGGCATGGGGGGGCACAACACTGACGGACCCTGGCTCTGGAGCTCGGGTGGCCACCCACAGCTGGCAGCTGCCATGTTGCACCCTCCAATACGATGGCTTACCTGTGGTGGCCAGCTGTTGCTCCTTTTCTTTTCAGCTCAACTGTGTGCGGCGCAAGTAGGGATTGAGCCTGCATCTGCTCAGCACATCCCGGGCTGAATATTGCGATGTGCAGAATATGCATGGGCACACCCCCCCTTATTTGTGCCACATGCATTACTGTTGCACCCCGGCGCATCATGATTTGTGCAGCTTATTATCCCCTTTTGAATACTGCACCAGGGCACATCAGTGGGTCGCGCATGGTGCCACTCTGTTGCACCATGCGCAACCCCTTTGAATATCCCACCCATAGACTTTGACGGCACATAAGGACCGCTTGTCCCACCTAGTCTGCCCATTTCCCTACCTACTGGATAAGCTGCAGATCCTAGTGTCATAGTATTGATAATTTACTCTTTATTTTTGGATTTATGGAAAAAGTGAAGAAAGTCTCATGACAAATGATGTGTTCTTGTTTCATATGTTCTTGCAAACTCATGTTGACATCTAAAATATTGATGTTACAACCATATAAAACAATCTGACCCCTTCTGGATTTTTTTTTCTAAAGAGAGATTAAGTCTTACCACTGTAACTTAAAAATAGATATGGCAACCCATGTTTTTTGTTGTGTGTTTTAAATGTTTAGATGGCCATCATGTACAGGGCAAAAGATTATGACTTTGACATGGAGTTGCTGAAACACCAGGGAACGTCCTTAACTAATGAAGTTAGAAAGGCTTCAAGATATTCTCAACTCACCTCACAGTACTCTTGTTAGGACATCAGGCGATGACACCAGCCTGGGAGTTCATGATGGTCAGTGGGTGTGGGGCAGTCAGATGACAGTGAAGTAAATAGTTGTTAATGTAACATAGAGGAAAATGGAATAAAGAAAAAAAACTAAAGGAAAAGTTAGGTAATAGATAACATGACAGGACTGTGGCTATAAATGCCATTACTGTAAGAATAATGGTTTTAAATATTTTAGTACAGTGGATATCTACTCTGTAAGCATCAATACATCAAGTGAAACCATATCATTAGTGACATACCTGCTCTGTAAGCATCAATACATCAAGTGAGACCATGTCATTAGTGACATGGGGAGAAATTATAACAGGAAAAAATATTCCATGAAAAGATATTATGTCTGTGTCTCTCTCCATCGGATGATAAATAATGCAGACGTAAGTAAACACTGGGGAACAGTACCATCCAAAGGTGCCTTGGCAGGTAGGCGTGTGTGTGTGTGTGTGTGTGTGTGTGTAAATATATATATATATATATATATATAACGTTTGTATTAGACTTGTATTTGGGAGTCCGCAGAACATCTGTAAAATTCGGGTTGTGCCTAAAAAATAGGCAAGTGTTTCCAAATGTAATTTTAACCTGGTCAGTGGTCACCAAACCTAAATATATATTTTGTTAACCTTGAACTGGTGTACTTAAAGGATATCGTTTCGGCACCTCTGTTTTGCATATTTCAAAACAATGCACCTCCAGTGTATGTTTTTGGAACATGTTCTGTGGAGTCGAGCGAAATTCAATCCTCCTGATATGGAGTAAATGATCAGTCTACTGTAAATTGGCATTTTACTTTCTAACCGGGCTCGACTAAAGCTGTTTCTCAGAATGATTTCAGTGTTCTTAATTAACGAAACGGTTAATGTTCGAAAAGTTTTTTTGTTTTTTTTTTGTTATTATGTAAATTATCTTCCGTGGTTATGCAGATCGGTGATATTTGTTTGTTTTTTTGTTCAAAATGGGGACAGAGAATATCTGGAAAGGGATATTAATTGTAAATCTGTTATTTGCCTCTGCAAACTATGTCCTTGTGGGAAAGGCAGTTAACTTTCTTACAGCACAAATGCCCATATATTAAATAGTTCTGCAAACTGCATAAAGGACTGTGTACGATCTCGTGGTGTTTATTATCATTAGTGGCAGTGGTAGTACTGTGGGGGTGGTGCTGCTGCTGATGATCTAAACTTCATTACCACAAACCTTTCCTTCAGAGTGTCACCTGAAATAACGTTTAATGTAGTGCTCCTCTCAATTCAAATATGTTTATGAGATACATAGCAGATACTGTACTGCTTGTATGTATTACCCGAAAACCGAGAAATAAAGGATTTTTATTTATTTATTTACTGGGTAGGCGCGCCTGATGCAAAGGACTGTTTTCAGGTGCGACCCGGCCCATGAAGATGGCATATAGTAATATGAGCAGTACTGTTACACAGATTAAGTTGGCACAGAGCCTAGAACAACTTGGAATAAGAGTAATGTGCAAGTACAAAATACACAAGGTTACAAGTAAGCGTTCAATACAGTACAACAGTAACAAAAAAAATTGAAATTAAACATAATCCATTTGACATAGATAGCGAGAGACTGGGACCAACAAAACAGTAACTCAGTATCATTTCGATTCAGAGGAAACAGTTATCATGATGACATATTATTCGCTGTTGTAAAGCAAGCACTTTGCTTGTTTTCAATCCCTAACTATAGTTGCGACATTACTGAGTGAAAAAAGTATCGCACATTTGGGGATGGCCTCTAAGCACATCAAGGCATTCAGTTACTTGGCAGTAGCCCCAGGCTCTCTTCCTCTCATCAGACTGTTTTCAGAACTGCCCAATGTTTTATTCAGCATCTGGTCGGGGTTATATTGACCATGCATTTATTTGTTTCCCGAAAAAAAATTAAACGTTTTTGTGTAGCTATACTCCGTGCCCTGCATCCACCCTGCACTTCAGTGGCACTTGGTGCCCTGCATCCACCCTGCATTTCAGTGGGATGGAGACAAATATTTGTGTGCCCTTCTAGCTGTGTGGCCGCACGTTCCATTGTTTTAAAATATTAAATGAACATACTTTTCCCATACACCTTTCACCCAGAGCACACCTGAACGAACTGTTGGTGGATTAACCTGCTATAATAAAACAGTGGTTAAACTTGAGCAGCAGACCGCCGGAATTCAGTTCCAGTACCTCACAAAAATTGTATGACAGTTTCTAAACCTCTGTCATCTTTTTGTATTGGATACTATAGGAGAGTTGCACCACCTCCAAATGACAGTTCCCCACGTGAACATTTGTATTTGAGAGTTCCCCCACCTAAACATTTCCAATTTAACCACTAAAACTAAATTAAAATAAAAATGGCAAATGGCTTTAGGGTATAAAACCTAATGGCCATGTTACCCTCACAGTCAGGACACAGTCCTTATTTCGACTTAAAGTAGCAGTGCGACGAAATTGGGCAAACAAATGTGACTGTACATTTTTTCACTGTTCAAGATTCCAGGCTTCTTCCAGTTTTATTTGGTGCTACAATTTCCCAGTTCCACCAACATTTGAATATTTTATAAATGCTTTAATTAATTAATTAATTTTTTCCAGAAAAAAGATAGCCGCCACATTTGGTCTATACATAGCATCGAACCCCTGGCAAACATTAGGATCAAGAAAATAATAAACCTTATAGTGCAGAGCATAGGAAACACCTAGAAAAGTAGAACTAACAGGTATGTTACTGTTTTATTAACTGTAGCTGAAACTAACTTTTTGGGGAAAAAGACGTTGCACTGCTGCTTTAAGTGACAGCTTCAATGGATATGTAGTCAGACTCAGTGTCTTGATTGCAAACTAGGGTCACCACCTTTTAAGAAGCCCAAAGTTGGACATTTCATACTGAGGCATGATTTTTCACAGGACGACATGTAACCTTGATCAATGCAACATATTTATTTTCTCTAAATAATTATTCTCTAAATAATCAGTACTAAGATTGTTTCCTATCATATTATGGTAAGGTAGCATAGTTTTTCTGCAACTTCTACAGGAAAGCAAGAACATATTTGTTCTACTATAAGAGCAGGACAATTAGCATTTTCTCCTTTTTTTGTTTTGTTTGTTTTTTCATGGCACAGCTGCCCTAAGGACTGCTCTGACGAAATTACGGCAGTTGGTAACTCTATAAACTGCTACTCAAAATGTGCTACACCAAATATCTTTTCTGTAGTAAATTAGTCACATTGGCCGTCTGCTACACTTTCCTCAAATAAAGGCAGCACGCATCAACTAGGAAAACCCTATAAGATCCAGAAACAATTAGTAATTGTTACAGGTCCTAATGTTGTTCGTATTCAGACCTTCTCACTGTGCACAAAAGCTGACCAATCCACATTAAAAAGGATTCATACTGAATTCGGATTCACTGAATGCTGTGTTGCCACTGAACATCAAAGACAGCCCGACAGGCAGACGGACACAGATGGACAGAGGCACACGTGCACACACAATTAATAGGCTCCGAACTAAGCAAAATTAGTCCACTTTACAAATGAAAATACATAAAAAAACCCGTCTATAATGAAGTTGACTGCTGAAAAATATACTTAAAATTGGACTAAATATTACCCTGTACATGACAATGCTAAAGGCAAATGTCCCCTTTTGTTTTGCATAATCAATCAAAATATTTATTTATTTATTTATCCAGGCGATCATCGTTGAGCAATGCTCATTTACAAGATGGACCTGAGTGGAACATAGTAAACAAAAGGAAGCAGCACAATTATATACAGTCAGAACAAGCAGGTACGAATATTGAATACAGGGCATCAAATAAAACAATAGCTCATACAAGCTTGAAGTAGATCAAGGCAATAGTACAAGGTGTGGACAACATGCACATACTATATTTGGATGCAGTAAAAAAAAGGTTAACTAATATAGTAGACTGAATAACACTTGGACAACAGAGGGGTGGGGGGGGGCGAGTAGAGGGACTAAAGAGGGTACCAAAGGAGAAACAAGGTTGGGTGTGTGCAGGGGTGGGGAAAGGAAATAAGGTGGGAGTTACAGGGAGTGCAGAGTACAAGGGAAGAGGCAAGGATATTGTCTCAACCAGAGGGTATTAGGAGCTCCTCCTATCTTGAAGATGGGAGACTAGGAATGAAGTTAGGATGGGATAGCAGTAATAAAGGGGGATGGGGATGCAAATGGAGAAGCCAGGACATCAAAGGCTTGAGGGGATGATGGGCAGGACACAAAATGCCTATGCCTTATATATGGATCCGGGCAGGGTGGGGTACCAAGGCAGGCACTGATGCAGATCCTGGATGAGAAAAGCAGCTGCATACTTCTTTGATTGATTGGGAATATAGTATCTTGAAGGCAATCAAGCGGACAGGGATGCTCAAGTTGAGAGTTTTTTTGCAGTTTGTTCCATAGGGAAGGCAGTGCAAACACAGCTGCTCTGCCAAAGCAAGACTTAGCCATAGGTACTTTGAGTGAGATAAATGAGTAACTCCTTAGCACATAGTTACCTATTATGCTTAGGGGAAGGCAACTGGAAATATAATGTGGCAATTTTTTTGAGATAGCTCTAAAGTTCCAGAGTGCAGCATTTCTGTCTCGCCTGAACTTAAGAGAGGTCCACCCCACAGCTGCATACAGGAAGCAGTGATGCGTGGCAAAGGGAAGTCCCATTATAATCAATCAATCAATCAAAATCTTTATTTATCCAGGCGGGCACCATTGAGCAAGGCTCATTTGCAAGGTGGACCTGGTCATGAATACATCAAAGTACAGTACAGAAGCAGGTATATAAAAAGCAATAATATACAAGGAAGAAAAAGTATATACAGTGTATACAGTACAGTATAAGGTTGAAATAAAAAAAAAAGATTTATTTTACAATTGAAGAAGTCAGCAGATGTACAATCAACCATAGGCATACAGGGGTTATAAGCAGAGATCTTTTGAGTGAGGCAGCCGGCAACTACACATATAGGTGGAAGAGGCCATGTATGGGGTGGCAGGTTAGAGAGGTAAAGAAGAGGAGGGATATATTACCGATGACTGGGGGAAAAATTGGGCTAAAACCACAGAAAGTGACGATGGCTGTAGTGTACTTGTTTAATATGATAATGATGGAGGAGGGGTAGATAATTGGGACACTACTATGGATGGGGTGGGACTTTAGCCAGGCTGGAGTTGACAGGGAAGGGTGGGTGCAGCAAGAAGAGTTAATAGGGAAAGAGTGAGAGCCAGGGGTAGAAACATGGCGAGCGTCAGGATGGAAAGGGGGAGTTGCGGAATTAGTGGGCTAGCGGTGAGGAAAACATTTGCAAGGTGCTTTCATGTAGTGATCGTAGAGTGCCTTGAAGATATTCAGGCTAACAGGACAGCTCAGCTTCAAGTTCCTTTGTAAACCATTCCACAATGTGGGTAAAGAGAAGTTTAGAGCAGCTTTGAGTGTTGACCCTTGGAACTTGGAGGGCAATTAGGGAATAGTTCCGTAGAGTGTAGGTGCTTAACACACTACGGGGAATACAATCTGAGACATATGAAGGGAGCTTGTTGGTCACCGCTCTGAAGGCCCATAGGGCAGTGTTTCTATTCCTTCTATAGTGAAAGAAAGTCCAGTCTAACGATGAGTACAGGGAACATTGGTGTGTGGAAAGTGGAAGGCCAGTAATGAACCTGATAGCTCTGTGGTAGAGGGTGTCCACCTTAGCCAGTGCAGAGGCAGTGCAGTGGCTGTAGAGCAGGTCTGCATAATCTATTAAAGATAGGAAGGTAGCTTGAACCAGTTGAATCTTGGCATCCTTTGTCAGCAGGTGGTTAATTCTGTAGAATAGTCCTAATCTTTGCCTTAGTTTCTTCTGTAGTTCTTCGAGATGGTCAGCGAAGGAAAGTTTATGATCGAGCTAAACTCCTAGCTATTTTAATTTAGCTACATACTCTAGTGTTTCTCCAAGAACAGTGGTAATTTGTGGGATAGCCCCCCCCCAGCAGGAATTGCCGCATGCAAGGAGGGTGAGAAGAGCATGGCTTTTGTCTTTTTCGCATTGAGCAAAAACTTTTTGTTTATGAGCTGGTATTGTAGAAGGTTAAATTCAGCTTGGAGGTCTTCACAGGCTGCTTCCAGCGTGGAACGACTCAAGTACAGTACAGTGTCATCCGCGAATAAATGGATGTTGGCTTTTTTGATGGGGGTCATTGATGTTGTTAACGTAGACTGCAGAGAGGAGGGGACCAAGGATAGAGCCCTGGGGCACCCATTCAGCATAGGTTTTAATGGAGAAATATCACCTTCAGCTTTAACCTGCTGTTTCCGTTCTCCGGGGTAGTCTGCAAACCAGCACATAGATTTATGGTCCAGGCCTAAGGTGCTTAGGGAGGAAAGAAGCAGGCTGTGATCGACTGTGTCGAATGCCTTACTAAGATCCAAGAAAATGGCACAGACATGCTTCTTGTTGTCAAGGTCTAGGAGCCAATCATTGGTCACCTTAACTAGGGCTGTTATGGTGCTGTGCTTTGCTCTGAATCCAGACTGAACCAGGTTTAATAGGCTTCTGGATTCTAAGTATACCCCTAGCTGGCCACACACTATTTTTCTAGTAATTTAGACAGGATGGGGAGGAGGGAGATCGGTCTATAATTATTTAGATCGCAGGGGTCACCTGCTTTTAGTAGAGGGATGACATGGGCTATTTTCCATTGAGGGGGGAGGCTACCCTGGGAGAGTGACATGCTGAATAGGTGATTGGCACTGCAAGCACATGGTAGGCACATTTCAGATAGTAAGACTCTTATGAAGTTGGAGCCTGCTCCCTTCCTGGTGTCCAGTTGCAGCAGTAGGTCTTCCACCTCTTTTATAGAGACAGGCAGGAGGGAGAAGGCCTCCTCGGTAGAGGGGGACTCGTGGGTTGGTGGGCCCTGAGCTGTGCGGAGGTCATTGGCAGGGGAAGTATTAAATGCTAGCCCTGCCCTTGCAAAATGGTTATTGAGGGCTTCCAATATCTCTGATGGGTTAGAGATAATGCTGCCACCAGACTTAATTTTTGCTGGAATGGAATTACCAGGTGTTTGTCCAGACATGTCTTTTAATTTTTTCCAGAGCTTTGAAGTATTTCTTAAGGCACAGGCTAGCTCCAAACCATAGTGGGGGGCCTTGGCTGCTCTGACCAACTTGGTGCACTTGTTATGTGCTCTCTTAAAAAGACACCAATCCCAGTCCTTCTTGCTTCTTCGGGCTTTTTTCCGTAAAGTATCCCTTTCTAACAGGGAAGCTTTGAACTCAGGGGAGAACCAAGGACAGGTGCTGCTCCTGGCTGCACCTTAACCAAAGGTGCATGCTTATTTAAAGCCTCACTTAAAATATAGTAAAAAATAGTATATGCCCTGTTAACTGTTTTGGCTACGAAGAATTCTTGCCATTGCGGTGAATGTTTCAAGTCCTGGATGTATGTAAACAAATCGAAGTTGGGTTTGCACCTCTTGATAGAGAACTTTGCCACAAACTGTGGGTCCTGCAGGGATCTAATGGTGGTGCTTATATAATGATCTCTAATGTCTGAGAAAAATGTTCCACATGAGAGAACAGATGTGGCTTGCTAACCAAAATTACATAATGCATGCCTTCCTGGTGATTACAAACAAAACTTATTCTTGACAATCAGAATCCGTCCAGGTACTGTAGTTTGAAGAAACATCTGCTCTTGTGTGGGATGATTGACGATTGCTTCCTTTCTCTGCTGGCTCTAAGTTCTCATATAGAGCTGGAGGTGGAGAAGTTCACTTGGTGTGGCCCTCCTCTTCGAGTCTGTCATCAGCAAGAAGAAAATCCTTCTCTAACTGAACTTCTTCAGCTCAGATGCTGCCGGAGTGACATTTGAGCCAGCAGCATGTCTGAACAGGACTCGCCGGCTCCGGGAGCCAACCTGACTGGTCCGAGAGCCAACCTGACCAGACCAAACGCCCCCAGCCCCGCTTACAGCCCCAACACCCTGCCTCTCCTGACCCAGACCGACTCCCGCGACAAATGGAGTAAAAAAATGGATTTCCTCCTCTCGGTCATCGGTTTTGCTGTGGACCTGGGCAATGTGTGGAGGTTCCCTTATATCTGTTATCAGAATGGAGGAGGTAAGGACAGTATTTGAGTTTAAAAAGGCGCTGAGCTAATTAGTGTACAGTTGTACTTTGTACATCAGCATTTTGCTTCAATATACTGCAGTTTCAAATCACTTGTGATAAATACTAATGAAGTGGTACTGGATTTATGTTTAGTATTTTGTTTGCTTGTTTTTTCATCAGCGGGTAAAACTTTTATAGGACCAGGGAACGTGGTCAAAAACACCTGCAGCAATAACTGCACCCCAGAAAACTTCAAATTTTGCCAAACTTCTGCAGCTTGCAATCTCGTTTTAAGAATTCAGTAAAATCTGCTGATTAGGACTGCTATAATCAGTCATTCCAGGTTTACAGGACACAGTCTTCAGGATAGACGGATTTATATCGGCATTGAGAGTTTGCTAGCACTTAATAGTAAGTGCGACTGAAAGGTGTGATCTTTATTTACAGCTTTTAGGTCGCTTTCCTTTATCAAAACATGGATAGTATACTGCAGTACAGTACAGTAACCGAACTTTTCCATAAGTGGAATCACTCGTAATACAAACTGACTTTTAGATGGTGAGCTATAGTCTGAGAGGTTTGTCTGGCCACTTCCCAGACTGAAGGCAACGTTTCCCAGTTCTTCACTGTATAGGAACATACGACATTTGCCAGCTGATAAAGGCCTATAGGTCTATCAAGTCTGTTCAAATGTGCAGCTAGCACCCTTTATTGTGTAGTTGCTGCTTTCCTATATTATTTCCTTGAGTATAACCAAGTAATCGAGGACAGCAGGGACAGCTCTGAATCACGTACAAAAGAAATAAACAAAAAAATCATCAATTGTTTCTTGATCAATGACAGTCACGGTGCACATACCTTTCAGCCCAGGCCTCATGAATCAGGGACCAGTATTTCAGACGTAAAGGATTAGAATCAGGGACACATTGATAATAGACATTCAGGACGTTGATCGAATAAGTAGTTTAGTGTGAAAAGCATTTTCAGAAGAAGTACAAATCTGTAAGTTAAATGTTTGGAATTCATTTGTGCTTACAATTCACGGTCACTATTAAGTCAGACAATGCCAATTTTAGGAGGGACAGATGTAAAATTTCAGGTGAAATCAGGAACCTCTCTGAAAATAGGGAGATTTGAGAGGTATGATAGCGCAAGATTACGGGTGTCCTTCGATCTTTGAAGCTGCTCATCATTTCACATTTGAACAGTCATTTGGTATCCTGTACCAGTCTTTACAGGTCCTGTACAGTATGTCCTAATCAGTGGTTAAATTGGGAATGTTTAGGTGGAGAGCCTCTAATATCTAGATTTCTAGGTGGTGGAACTGTCATTTCTTCTAGGTGGTGGAACTCTTCTATGCTAATCAATGAAGAAAGATTAGAGAGGTGGTGGCATTATAATTGTCATACAGTTCTTTAGGAGGTGGTGGAACTGAGCTCCTGTGGGCTCCTGCCCAATGTAACACCTGGTTCGAATACTGTCCGAAGGAAGTAACTACCAAAAGCAGAGCGCACAGGCAGTGATGTGCAGCTCGAGATTGCAAAACTGCAAAAGTAAAACAAAGGAACTCAGCGGCACACACTTCTTGCTGCAAAATAGTGTACTTTATTGTTACAACTATAGCAAGTAAAGTATGACAAAAACACTGTACAAGATAACAAGCTAGCCGCTGCGCTTTGGGGCGCTCTGACTCTTCCTCAGGGGTGTGGTCCTGAGGAAGAGGCAGAGCTTGGAAGCACGGGGCTAGCTTGCTAAATCCGTACGGAGTTTTTGTTGTACTTCCCTTATTATACTTGTAACAACAAAGTAGACCTTTTTTTTTTGCAGCAAGAAGCATATGCCGAGTTCCTTTTTTAGCAATACTGTCCGAACTTGCTGTTGAAAGTTTGTGTCGGCAGGTTAAACTTAGTCATTACACAAGATACAGATAGATAAATAGATAGATAGACAGACAGGCATACAGATTGATAGACTGATTCATATAGATCCATACAGGGATAGATAGACAGACAGATAAAAGGTAAGTGTGCAGGTTTTAACTTCGAGCTTCTCTCTAAGTACATCGTTATATAGTTGATTTCATGCATTTATGAACAACAACAAAAAAGATATAAATACAATTCTTTATTTCCAAAAACTGAGTATTACTTTGACGAAATTTAAAAGCAAATAACAGAAACCCAATAATCATTTTAACTGCAAATGTAATATAGGAAGAAGGGGTGTGTCTTTGGAACGTTTTTAGTGAACAAAAAGGATTCCCTCTGCATTTGCTGAGAGGTAAGGTGGATTTATTTGAAGGGAAGTTGCAGAACATTGCCTTCATACTAATGTGCAGGTTTGACTGTCTGTACAAATATAAAGCAGTGGCTCTTTGCTGCTCAGGCAGTAACTTTTCTGGTGGCAAAGGTTCATACAGTTCCACCAGATATGGACTGAGTTAGTGTAGTGACACAGTAACATCATAAATCCATTAGCACACTAGCCAGCAACAATAATAAGTCCTTCATTTAAATACAGTACAATGCAAACAACCTTACATATTTGCCTTTTCAAATCAATGTATCTAAAGACATCTAACACATTATATGCTTATAGGGAAAGGTTTAGAGACAGCCTTAAGGTCCAGGGACATTGTCTCACTGTCATTCTAATGTGTGTTAAAGATAACCAGACTCCATAAAGACAACTTTACAAAAGTACAATTAATATAGAAATGCAGCTTATTTCATTGGTATCTTCCAATAACACTTAACTACTTGTGAAATTTTCATGAAAACAGACTTCTCTGTGACCTTTCATCTGCTCTGGCAGATTGCCTATTGACAGGTTACTAGGATGCACAGGAAGGGGATCAGAAGCAAAAGAGAAAGGTAACGCTGCCTATGTGCAGATCCCTAGTGCATTCTTATGTAAAGTACTGTGTGCAGTTATGGAGCCCACATGTGAGCAAGGACAGAGACAGGGTGGAGGTGGTGTAGAGAAGGGTAGCCAAAATGATTGAGGAGCAGCAGGGAAGGGCTTACATGGAGAGATTGGAGGATAACAACACACCTATACACTGGAGGCAAGACGGTCAAGGAGGGACCAGATCGAGATGTAATAATGCCTCCATGCGATAAATAAAGTTCAATGGGCTTACGCAACTCAGTGTGTAGTTATGCTTGTGCAACTGTTGATAAACTTTGTCCATTTGCACTCTCTGTTCCATAGGGAATTGCCACCCAGTTGAGGTACCAAAAGGCAAGGAACCCTCAAGGAGGGTTCCACCCCTAGAGATGCTGCAGGAAGGATTCCCTTAAGCTAAAGGTACCATAGGAAGGTGCCCCGAGGAGAGAGAGGTATGCCACTGGACAAGGTAGGGAGGATGGTGGGGCAAAAAAAAGTGATTCTGAGTGAGGCTGGAATGAACTGACTTATATAGCTCAGACGTGGGCATGGTTGGTTGCTCCAGCCCATTGAACTGCAGGCATAACCTTTCAATTCAATGGACTTAAGCAACTTAGTGTGTAGTTATGCTTGTGCAACTGTTGATAAACTTTGCCCGTTTGCACTCTCTGTTCCACAGAGAACTACTACCCTGTTGGGGTGCTGAAAGGAATGAACCCTGGAGGAGGGTTCCATTCCAGAGGTGCCATAGGAAGGATTCCCTTAGGCTAAAGGTACCTTAGGAAGGAGCCCCAAAAAGAAAGTACTGAGCAGCAACCATTGACCACATAGGCTGAGGAACACAGACTAATGGCAACCAGTGATGAGTGGAAAATGACAGAGACTGAAATGCAAAGCTGCTAGATATCGAAACTGAAGCAAGGGTGCATGACTTCCAAAGGAGAGAGGGAATGGCAAAGAAGGAGATCCACCATTCAACTCCACCCAACAGTGGAAACCTACCTAGTAAACTGATAGAAATATACTACATCAATGATTACCTAGCTTTTATGACCTTCGGCATGGAGGAGAGGGAAAACTCCCTATGAGGAGGAAACCTCTGGGGATCCAGGGCCTAGGTAGTCTTTCCTCCAGGCTTGGGATTCATTTAGTGATGGCTCAGCTACTACAATTTAGAGACCCAATTCAGAGGAAAAACAATTTGGAGGAAGGCTGTCACTCTGTCCTTTTAACAGGAATGCAGTGAGGAGGCTGTGAACAAACTCTGCAGCAAAGGGAGACTCCAGCTTAGGAGGCCCTTACCCCAAGGTGGGAGGAGGAGGAGGAGGAGGAGAGCAACAGCTGCTGAAAGCCACACACCAGGCCTTGATGAGGGAGGCCTAAAGATGAAGCTGAATGTTTGAGAGGTATGGAAGGGGAGGACATGGAGACCAGGTGAATCTTAAGTGGTTGTAGAGAGAATAGCTTTCAAAGGTGTTGCCAACTCAGTCTGCACAGCTAATGGAACCCCTTCGGGATTAGGGGCCCCACCTTTTGGCACCTGAAGTCTTAAATTCTACATCAAGAGGTGCCGCCAATACATCTGCATGGCAAAAGTTCCACCCAGAGTGAGGACATTCCCACTGGGGGGGGCTGGGTGAGAAGGGCCCACTCCAAGATTCACATGTTCAAGATGCAGACTTCATGGGTACAGAGTGAGATCGTCACCCACAGGGCAAGCCCTGAGCCATATTATGGTGTGGGTGTGGTTGAGATGCATCCATTGAGGAGTAGTTGGAGGGTATTGCATATAGGAGACCTGCACATAGGTCTGGGTGATGAAAGTATGAGTAGACAAGACCTCCATGTAGGTTGAAGTTTGTATACTGATACCTCCACATAGGTATAGGCAATTAATGTGAGGACAATTTCAATTGGCTTACATTTGAGACCCTCACATAGGTCCAAGGTTAGAACAGAGCTGTTATTTAGACAAAGGTTGAGGAGGCGAACTCCTAGGATAAACAAACTGTACCTACCTTCATACTCGCCACACAGGTATGAGGCAGGAACTGAGTTAAACACTGCTGTCAAGCTAAGGTAAAACAAGCAGTTCTAACTGCCAGGAAAGCAGGAGTAATGGAAACCAAAAATTAGGGAGCAGGCTGCTGGTGAACAACAACTTAACACAGAAGGATGTGGCTGCCTAGCTAGGAGCCAGGTGTAAACAATCAAGGATTGTTGTTGGAACTGAGATTGCTGAAGGTACTGTATGGGAAAAACAGTAAACTTGGGCCTGAACAGCAAAAGGCAAAGCAACTGATGATGGCAGGATGCAGGGAAAATTGGAAAGCCCAAAAAGAAACAAACTGAGAAAGCACAGGGAACGGGAAATAGAGAGCAACAGGAAACTGAGTCAGAGAGAAGCACAACTGCAGCCAGGAGGCAGAAAGCAAAATACTGACCTAAGAGCCAGAGAGGCAGAAGTTCAGCACAAACCAAACAGAAACCCAAAACAGGGGGAAATGGAAGAGAAATGCTGGATACAAAGGAGGGGGGAGCCAGCAGAGCCTCCATCTGCAAATAAAAAGTTTTTCTGAGTGAGGCTGGAATGAACTGACTTATACAGCTCAGACAGGGTCATGGCTGGTTGCTCCAGCTTATTGAACTGCAGGCATAGCCTTTCAATAGATAGTAGAGCATTTTTCACGCTGTGTGGGAACACAGTCACCAGAGGGGAACTCAGTGAAGCTGGTGGGGGAGGGGTAGATTTAGAAGGGATGTCAGGATGTATTTCTTAAAGGGTGTTGTATGTGAGGAATAAACTTCAAAGGGATGTCATATGTGCAAAATTCAGTGGGAAGCAAAATCAGTGGGGGGATTCAAATATGATCAGGCAGACACATGGGACTTGTAGGAACATCACCAGAAGGGGAAGGGGAGAGAAGTGAATGGCCACTATGGCCCTCATAAACGACAGCAAGTAGAGCAGGGCAGACTGCGTGGGCAGCACATTCCACTTGGCTGCTGGAGAAATCATTCAATTTTGAAGGAGAGGATTATGTTTATATATACAGTTCGAGCATCTCTTATGGCTAGAAGACTGACTTCTTGAGTTCTTTGGGTGAGAAAAAAAGGCTTAGCAGTTCTGGTACACAAAGAGCTTGAGAAGGAACTCATAACCATAAGAGATGCTGGAATGGTACATATAGAAACACAGAAACATAGAAATTGATGGCAGATGGGGACCAAAGATCCATCTAGTCTGCCCTGAGCCCTAACCCCCCTTTAGGATTTCTGTGAGACAATCCCCTTGTGTCTGTCCCAAGCTGCTTTGAATTCCCCAACTGTTTAAGAGTCAATGCCTCCAGCTGGTAGACCATTCCATGGGTCAACCACCCTCTCTGTGAAGAAAAACCTTCACATGTTGCCCCTGAATCTTCCTCCCCTCAATTTCATCTCATGTCCTCTTGTTCTACTGGTGCTAATGACCATAAAGAGCTCCTGGCTGGAGACTCTGTTTCTACCCTTCAGGAACTTGAATGTCTCAATCATGACCTCTCTATCCCTGCGTTGTTCCAGGGAGTACATGTTGAGATCCTGTAACCTGCTTTTGTATGGCAACTTATTTATTTATTTTGTTCTTGTTGGCTGAGTAAGTGCACTAGACAAATCCTGCCTATGTTCAGGCACGACCCGGGGGAGGGGGATACAGATGAATGCCAACTGACCTTGAACCAGATTAAGCCGTTGATGGTATTTTTAGTGAATGAGGGAAATTTGGCCAGGACACCAGGACACCAGGGAAATTCCCCTACTCTTTCAGAGGGGACTCCTTGTCCAAGATGGAGGACGCTTTTCTGCCAGCAGCAGCTGGAGCTGTGGAGACAGGAGACTTGGTCTCGACTCCTGTCTCTGTATCTGGGGAGACCACAAATGTAAACTGCCTAGTTGTACCTGTATCTTCACTGGAGGAAGACAATTTACAGAAAACGACATTGGTTTCTCCAAAGATTGCTTCAAATGAGGTCCAGAGCATTGCGAAGAACCAGCACTACGATGGATGTACAGGGGGAACGCAAGAGATGCACACTTCCTGTAATACGGAACCTGTAAGTCAGGAAACGCCTGTACCACACGACTGCCTAATGGAGACGGACCGCTATCGACCGACAGTCGAGATGGATACGCTGCAGAGTCCACGGACACCAAATCAATCCGGCTCATCTACGGAGGAAAAAGAAACCGTAGTTCCAGTCCTAGCAGACCAGCTCCATGTCTCTGAGCAGGTACAGTGTAAAATGCTAACGGAGGTAGTTTCCACCTCTCATATACAGACGGGGCATTCTGAAAATATTTTCTTGGAGGGGAATTTGCCCTATGCATCTCAGACCCAGCCTCCTCATGCTAATGAAAACCTCACAGCTGCCCCAGAATGGTCTGTAGATGCCGCGTTAAGGGTGGCAGGATGGGTGAAAGACCCTAAAGGGGATGCATGGGTATCAGGTCCATCATCTACTAAATCCCCTAGAACTGCACAAGACTTATCCCTTGAGGAAGGTAAACTAATTCCTCAAACGGTACCTGACCCTATGGAACTGCCTGACGAGCTATGTTTGACCCAGAATCCTATCCTGGATATTCACAGGGTTCAAGATAAACAGACATTTTCAGGTTCTGATCTCATGGCTGAAGAGTCCCTAGCCACTACTCGACCTCCTGTTTCTCATAAAGGACCTGCGAGGTCTTTTTCATCTCTGTTTAAATTCCCAGTTATGGCTGCTAAGCGACATAATGCTGTCAGGCTTTCATATAAAGGTGGACTTGAGGATCCCCCTGATCGTGTATATGTGGCTAGAACATTGTTGAAAGACTCTATGAAGTTTTTTGCCCATGAAATATATGCCCTGATACATGTCTCAGGAGAATTAAATTTTGATATTAGTTTTCAGACATCTCGGGGACTTGATCGATTTTGGGCAAAATATCATACTTTGTGTAATACTGCTCTTTGGACCCCATTTCAGGCCATTCCCCTCACTAAACGGCCTTTAAAATAATCACAGTCATGTTTCGTAATGAAGGTGTAGATGTTTCAAATATTGTTTACTGGTTAAAGCAACGATATGCGTTACAGGGCAGCCTGAGGCTATCTTGGATTCAGGAAACATATGGACAGGGGTTGAAATTTAAAGTCATGCTGAATGTCTCTGAATCTGGACCTGTGCATTTACCAAATTCCTTTTTTAGGCCGAGATAGAGAGTTTTGTTTACCCAGGTCAGCCTAAAGCATGTTATAGATGTGGAGACCCCTCACACCTGAGTAGTGCGTGTGATAAAATCAAATGTCTCTATTGTGGAGAAATGGGTCATGTAGGTATGCACTGTCTGAATGAAAGCAGGTGTAATCTCTGTGATGAAATGGGTCACACATTTCAGTCATGTCCCTGGGCTGTTCATACTAAAATAACTCATGATGGAGGTGTAGACCAGCGTTTTGTAATCTCTCAAGCACAGAAAGCTCATTTCTGCAACACCACGGAAGCTTCTATTACAGAAGAGTCTCCCCCCGCAAAACTAAAGCTGTGAAAACCTCTCGTAGCACTGCACCTTTGTTAGTTAACAAAGATTTATCCCCAGGGAAGGTATTAACACCTGCTAGCCATGTGGAGACCGAGGCTATGGAGCAGGCCCCAAGCTCTAGTACCATGCCTCCCGCCTGTGAACCTACAATAGTAATAAATCGCAGATCATTGCGATCTGGTTCCCGTATTGCAACATCTACTCCACAGGCTTATATTGCACCCCTATTACACTATCAAATACCTTGAGGTGCTTCGGCCGATATCGGATGAGGCAGATGGGGAATCTGACTCATCCTCTATCGCTTCTTCCATCCCAGAAGGCCTTGATGACTCTACACCACCATTAGGCACTGGCCTTTCACAAAAACGGAAGGCTAAGGTGAGATTGAAAGGGACTAAGGTAGCAGGAAAGAGCAAATCTTGATGGTATAGGTTACTCTCCTTATGACCTATTATGTCACTATTTACATGCCATACTATTAATGTAAATAGTTTGAAACGTGTAGATAAGAGGCGATTGGTGTTTTCCTTTTTGAGGTTTTTACCAATAGGGATATTTCTTTTACAAGACACAAGACTCCATACGGTGCAAGAGATCCGATTGGCTCAAAGAGACTGGCTTATGGGTCCCTCCATTTGGTCAATAGGCCAAGACCCCTGTTCTGGTCTAGGCATTTTGATTAACATCCCAGATTTTAGGATCTTGAAGCTGTTTGATCTGGTCCCTGGTAGAGTTTTAATTTTAGATTTTCTGCTCGGGCAATGCCCATACCGGGTGATAAATGTCTATGCCCCCCAAATTAAAACTGAACGAATAGCCATTTTTGATTTAATTCGTCCCTTTTTACACTCTTCTTTTCGAATCATATTGTTTGGTGACTTTAATTGTGGACTTAGTCTACAGGATAAGAGTTCCTTTGCTACTAACAAGAAAATGTACTGTGACTCTCTTGTATTAGGACGCATGATTCGTACTGCTCGTTTGACGGATTCATATTTATCTTTCACAAAACAGCATACTCCCACTTTTCAAAAGGGTAAACTGGCTACCCGTATTGATTTTGTTTTTACCTCCAATACTTTGGTAGTTGCCTCGGCTGTAATACAGGCAATAGCCTTTTCTTACCATAAGCTACTCTCTGTCAGTCTTGGATCTCCTGCTATTTGTGATAGAGGGCCTGGTTTCTGGAAATTCAGTGTTTCTTTATTACAAGTACCATCACTTCAGCAAACCCTTTTGTCATTTCTTCATGCTCGTAAGTCTGTATACCCTATGTATGATGATCCAATGAGATGGTGGATGGATACTAAACACACTTTAACTGGGATGTTAAAATCATATAGTCGATTAAAAAGTAGGTCTGATTATCTGGTATATCTACAAAAGAGGGCTCATTTCCAGTCTCTAATGTCACTTGCATACTTGACAGGACAAGATTTGCTACAACAAATTCATTTATTGAAGAAGGACATGTTAGGCCGGCTCACCGGCGCAGCGGTTGGATTTCCGCTTGGGACGCCAGCGACCCGGGTTCGAGAACGAACCGGGAAGCTGGAGGGCGGCCGGGAGAGAGGGCTTGAGTGTCCTAGGGACTGCCGTCCTCTCCGGGGAGGGGAATCCAGAGCCCGGCTCTTGACTGACCTTGGGTGAGACCCGAGGTGTAGCAAGGCCGATGGCAGAGAAAGAAGGGGGCGTGCAGACGACATCGGCGCTCAGCGCCTTGATGTCAGAGGACATGGCGTCACGAAGAACACTGGAAAAGCACCTTGCGGTCTCGGTTGGCGGAGCACTAGGCCCGACCCTCAATGCCCTTACTGCCCAGAGACAGCATCCCGATGAAAATTTCAGATCTCGGGTGTATAGGGCCCACCCCATACCCACCTGGGGTAAATCAAGCTCCGTGGGGGATGGACTGCTCTGGTCTACAGGCAGGTGAGCGAGGGCTGAAAAGGCTGTAAAAGTGACTCCCGAAGAGAGGGGGACCACAGGGGAGAGGGGGAGTAAAAAAAAAAAAAAAAAAGAAGGACATGTTAGACTTTCAGTCTAAAAAGTCACAACAACTGTATCATCAACATAGTTATGCAATGAAAGGTACTAGGGAAGTAGTTTGAAGTAGTTTGTCCATTTGAATTGAATTATCATCAGAATGCTCAGAAAACAATGTCATGTCTTATCAATGCAAATGGAGATATTAGTACCTCCCACTTGGATATATGTCAAATTGTTACTGACCATACGACTGCATTGTTTTCCCCGATACCCAAAGCGTCAGAAGACTTACAACGATTATATGGTACCATTGAAATTCCAATTCCTTCCGTGCAGAATGTAGACTCTGCATGTCAACCTTTCACAGAACAAGAAATTCGGATAGCTATATCTTCACTACCCCTGCGCAGGACCCCTGGCCCGGATGGTCTCCCCACAGCTTTATATAAATTCTTGGGGGAACACCTCCTTTCGGAACTGACCTCAGTGCTTACTTTCCTCCTTGCAACTGAACACATTCCCTTAGAGTTTACTAAGGGCATATTAATCTATGTTTATAAACGGAAAGGTGACATTAAGTCCCTAGACAACTGGCATCCTATATGTATGTTAAATACAGATTTTAAGATATTAACAAAACTTATTGCACAACGTTTGCTTAAGCTGGCAGAAATAGTTATTCATCCAGCCCAATCCTGCTCTCTATCGAATAGGAGAATTTCTGATCATTTAATTCTTCTCCGTGAACTATTTTCTCATGGTTTTTCGGACTCCGTTTCCGGGCTTATTGTTTCAGTTGATCAAAAAGCTGCTTTTGACTCTGTTAGCCATGATTTTCTATGGACGGTATTACATTTTTTACATATTCCTGATAAGATTATTAGTTGGATTAAGACATTATATAAGACGGCGACAATTGTTCCTTTAATTAATGGTTGGGCAGGCCCAATGATCCCGGTGAAACGAGGAGTTCGCCAAGGTTGTCCATTAAGCCCTCTCTTATATGTTTTTTTTCTAGATATATTGCTTCGCCGTCTTAATGATCACCCCCAAATTCGCACCATATCATGTTCAGTACTAAGATCTCCGTTTACTGCGATTGCATATGCAGATGATGTATGTTTCTTAGTAGCTGATGAAGCTTCAGCACTTGTATCTCTCCAAGAATGCTCCTCTTTTGGTGCAATATCTGGAGCAAATATAAATTATAGTAAGAGTATGGGAAATTCGTTGGGTTCCTCATCCCACTCTTCGGACACTATCGGCCCTTTAAAAGTAACTGGAGGTCAAATCCGTATACTGGGTATTTACTTCGGGTTAAGAGATTCTGATTTATTTAACTGGGAAGAGAAGCTAAAACTTGGTAAAAGCATGGTGACCTCTTGGAATAAAGGTCAAATTGGGAAGAAGAAACGTGTTTTTCTGATTAAAACTTATCTTCTCCCTCTGTTTTTGTATATGAGTTATGTTTTCCCTATCCCAAAACAATTGGAAACTAAGGTGTTTAGTATATTTTTTCAGGCCCTTTGGGGCAGTTGGTTAAATCCGATTAAGAGGAATACTACTTACTTGCCTATCGTAGAAGGAGGTATTCTGATGATTAACCCGTTGCTTTTCTTCAATAGTATTTTTCTTTCAACTAATCTGCGGCCTTTACTGGTGAACACCCAAAGAGGGTGGGAAGCGTGGTTCTACGACTCTTGTAGATATTGGTTTCATAAGTGGGAACATAATTCTTTAGGAGTATTAAGACAACAAGGGGATGTTCCGACATATATAAAACATATGTTTCTTCGTTTAAAACAATGGAAAGTGTCGCCTCAGACTCTTATTTCGAATACGCATAAGACTTTATATAAAACACTATTGTCTTCAGTTTGTAAAGTACTAGTCCCCTTTTCCAAAATGTCCGGATAGTTGTCTACCCTCGCTTCTAACTTTGTTACGTTGTTCTAGAATCCCTGAACACATGTGGGACTTCCACTGGTTATCATGCCATGAACGTATAAATGTAAAAGCAAATCATAAACATAAACAGTCTCAGGACAGGTTTTGCTCCAGACCTCTTTGTATAGCTACCCCAGAGACAATATCTCATTTGTTTTTTGATTGCTCTTACATCACTAATTGGTGGTCATATTTAGCAGATTCGTGGGATGTTCCTGTATTTTCCGGTTACATATCAGAATATCATGTATGGTGTTTTTTCTTCTCACTGGTCTGCTTGGCATAGAGATACTCTGAATCTTGTCTTTCTTGTTATTAAATGGAATGTTTGGATGTCAAGATGTATGTTTACACTTCAACAAAAATTGTGTTCTTATTCAGAACTTGAAGAAAAGATACTAGCGGATTTACGGAAAATATGTGAACATGAAAGGACTTTGTATTCGGCACAATCTCTGTTGGCCTTATGGACAGCCCTCCCATGGATCACGAACACTGATTCAGCCATTACTTAAAGGACTCATACTGCATTTTTATTATTTCTCCATCTTTTTTTTTCTTGCTTGATTTCTCTGTATAATTTTAATTACTGTATTTTGTGTTGGCTTCTTTGTACAATTTTTGTTTCAATAAAAATGTCCCCTACTCTTTTTGAGAAGTGCCATGGGATCTTTAACCTCCACCTGAACTACCACCAATCCAGGCAGATGGGACCTTGGTTTAATGTCTCATCCGAAAGACGGCACCTCAGAAGTGCAGCACCCCTCTCATGCTGCACTACAGTGTCAATAATGGGATATTAACCCAAGTGCCAGATGTGGGAACTGAACCCACAGCCCTCTGATCTCCTGGCCTCAGAGGCGAGTGTGCTACCGACTGAGCCACTGACACTGCCAAGTGGATGACACTTATGGAGACTGTGTATCATTTTTGTTGCCTTCCTCTCTACTGTCTCCAATCTATCTATGTCCTTCCTGAGATAAGGTCTCCAGTTTCCTTATAAACCTACTATAAATCATGTCAAAGACTTTTCTTTTTAAACACTAGAACCTGCATTTAGAATCATAATGCTTTACTTTGTAGACAATAAGAAAAATCCCTGTGTGGGGAAATATACAATTCTAACTGACCAAAGACATGCAGAACTTCAAAACTGTTTGCATGAGATACCCTAAATAGGAGTGCCTGGAAAATTTAGGAAACAGTCCTGACTGGCTAAAAATGATGTTATGCTCTATAATGTAACTTGTAGACAGGAAGCAAGAGCAGATGAAGACCACGTAATAGAGAATCCTATATTCATACAAATATCCTTAGTAAGAAAGAATGGAGTGAGATAAATACAAGCAGTGCTCCATGGCCCAGACATGCATAGGGTGCGTGGAATGCAAGCACCCAAAGGGCACCTGTCTGTGGCCCCCCCTTCCCCTGGTGCACAGGTTTGCAGGGGGTGGCTAGGTGTGTAGGGGTTGACCTGGGCAGGCATCCAATTGGATGCCTGACCCAGGTCCCAGAGTGGATCCCTTGTGCTCTGGGAGTGGGGCTGTGTGGGAAGGTGCAGATCCCACATATAACAAAGTATGGGCACTTGCCTGAATGGCTGTCCCCAACCCTCCCTATCAGCCTAGTGGGCTGGGGCAACACAGAGTGTCATCTCCCGGTTCCACCACGGCTGGTGGGTGTTAACCTTAGGAGCACGCAGTGGGTTATGGCAGGGTCCCAGCTGCTGTAACCTGCATCCCCCCTGTGCCTAACACTATACACCTTAGTGAATGGCATCTAGTGCACCCAACACTCCCCCTGACCACCTGTGGTGAGTAGCTGCCAACGTGGCGGGGGATCCGCTGCGCAACAAGCTAACACACTGTCTGTGAATGCCACTGGGGGTCCACGGGACCCCAGCTGTGCAGCATTCCCACTTTGGGTTGCCTATGCACCTCAGATATGCTGCTCATAGGCAATCCTTTTTTGTGCATAGGGCCCACTATCTGTATTTTTCAGTTTCCCTTATGACAGCAAAAGCTCTTTAACCACTAATATTATTACCCAGTTACTGAATTAATATGTAAAAGTCAGCTGTTATAAAGGCCATTTCCTCTGAACTCTATGTTTTTTTAATTTGCTGCTATGGTAATCCCAGTGCATCCTGATACTTTCACTGCAGACACGTCTGTTATTTCTTCACTGAACTTTGTGTACAGATTTAATCTTTTCGGAGGTTGTAGTCTTGTTTTCAGGATAGCTCAGGCGGCAGTATTTCTCTATTCTTTGAGTTTGTCACTTTCTTATCCCTACGCTTCTAAAGCAGTCAGTTATAAGAGGCTGTTTAATGCAACATTACAGCTTTACTGTAAGGCACAGACTGAAATGAATATGAATACAGAAATGTGTAAGACTCATCTAACCAGGATTGAAAGAGCCCCACCACCGATGGAAAGTGGGTACTAGGGGCTGTAGTTGTCCTACCCATACATGTATGCCACTTCAATTTGACATACTGGCTATCTGTTTGCATTTTATACTATCTAACAACTAATCAGTTAAGAAATGTTTCATGAAAGAACGTTTAGTGTTTGGAGACCAGGAGGTGCAAACCTAGAGGCTATAACTGACAAACAGCTTCAGGCCCACCGGTCAGAAGGAAAGAAAGTATAAAGTCTCTAACTCACTTTCCCAAATATATCAAACAGCATGTAGGAAACAGTTTAAAATATAACTTACAGGTATATAGCAGCAGCAGTGCACCCCAACGTGGTGTTAGGTGCACTGCTGCTGCTACCATACCTGTGAGTCCAATTTTAAACAATTTACTATATGCTGTTTAATAAATTTTGGAACGTGAGTTAAATGGATCACAAGCTGGCTGCAAGCCAGAACACAAGGGTTATGGTTAATGGCACCTTGTCCCAAGAGGGGAAAACATAGACTTTGACGGCAGATAAGGACTGCTTGACCCACCTAGTCTGCCCATTTCCCTACCTACAGGATAAGCTGCAGATCCTAGTTAACCAACAGCCTATTTCTTCCTACCTCCACCAGAATTACCTTATGTCTGTCCCATGCATTCTTGAATTCTCCCACAGATTTAGACCCCACAACCTCCTCAGGAAGGCTGTTCCATGCATCCACCACCCTCTCTGTGAAAAAATACTTCCTCACATTGCCCCTGAGCCATTCCTCCCTCTTTCTTCAAATTGTGTCCCTTTGTTCTTGCACATCTCTTTTTCTGAAAGATGCTACCCTCTTGGACTTTGTTGATTCCACTGAGGTACTTAAAAGTTTCTATCATGTCCCTCCTCTCCCTCCTTTCCTCAAGGGTATATGTATTAAGCTCCTTTAGTCTCTCCTCGTATGGCTTCTCTTGCAGACCCTGCACCATTTTAGTTGCTCTCCTCTGGACTGCCTCCATCCTGTCTATGTCCTTGAAGAGATGGGGTCTTCAGAACTGGATGCAGTACTTCAGATGGGTTCTCACCAACTGTCTGTACAGAGGGATAACAACTTCCTGTTTTCTGATGGTGATGCCTCTCCCTATACATCCCAGTATCCCCTCAGCCCTCCCTACTGCCTTCTCACATTGCTTGCTAACCTTAAGGTTATCTGATATGATTACCCTCAGGACCCTTTCCATTTTTGTTGTTGTTACTACCTCCCCCCATTGTGTAATCTTCCCCTGGGTTTTTGTTTCCCAGGTGCATTATTTTGCACTTCTTTGCATTGAATCCAAGCTGCCATACTTCTGACCATCCCTCCAACCTTGCCAAGTCCCTTCTCATCCTTTCCATGCCTCCTCAATTCTGTGGGCGGTGAAACTAACTACCCTTGGAAATTGCTTTTTATTCACATATTTATTTAGTGTTTAACCAAGAAGGGGCTTGCAAACTCTGTATATCTTGTGAGTAACTTCAGAAGGATTTAAATACTGCATTTGGGTAGACCCGTGGAGGTAGCTAGATTGTCTACTAGGATTTTCTGACAGTTAAATTATTTTTAAATTCACAGGTGGCTGAGGAGTTGAAAAAGGAGCTTGCAAACTCTGCTTATCTTGGAAGTAACTTCACAAGTGTTTGAATACTGCATTTTTGTTGTCCCTTGGGGGTAGCTGGATTGACTACTAGGATTTTGGGACAGAAACTATTTTTAAATAATTTACTGGTGCGTAGGAGTTTGTGATAGTTAAAATATTTTTAAATAAGTTACTGGAGGTTAGTTGAATTACTATAAAGGGCAGTACTCATCAGGGTGGTGGAGCAGTGGTGTATTTGATTGTTTCTAACAGTCACCTGTAGTTGTGGACTACCCACCCCACTTCCCCACTCCCACCCACCCCAGGCGTGGCATTTCCTTTATAGCCAAAGTTCTGACATCACTTCCTCAACAGGTCTTGGGGCAGAACTGTCATATTCTTAATAACCCATCACAGTGCATAAAGGGTAAGTACACACCACCAAAAAAAAAAATTAATAATATATATTACATATTGTATATTATAAGGAAGAGGGACATGTGGGGAGTGGTGCAATGCACTGGCTGTGGGGCAGCAGTTTTCTGGGAGACATTCTGGAAACTGCACTGCTGTCCTATTTGCAGGCAACTGTCAGCTCTGAGGGAGGATATTGCCCACCTCCAGGCTAAACTGGCAAGGACTAAGGAGGCCTCCCCCACCCAAAGAGCACCACTGCCACAACCACTGCCTCAGGGGTTGCCAAGTATGAGGAGCGGTTGGGCCACAGTGGGTTCTGGGAGGGTGTGGGTGGTGGAACAGAGGCAAAGCCCCCTAGTTGTACCTCTACACAAATCCTACGCCAATCTGGCAGAGCAAGATTCCTCTATGATGGCACCCTCAGTGGAGACCAAGAAGAATGCTGAGGATGTCCACAAGGGAGACCCACAAAAGGGTGGCTAGGGACACCACAGGGGAAGGAAACAGCTTCTGATAGGGGACTCAGTTGTTAGGGGGCAGAACTGGGGAAGGGAGAGGAGAGGAGAGGGAAGTAAGGTGCCTGCATAGTACCATGGCTTGGAGGGACAAGAAGCGAATCCTCACAATTGCAGAAGCAGCATCACAGGAGTGGGAACTAGATATCATTGTCCACCTTGGGACAAATGACCTAGCTAGGCATGGAATCAGTGCAGTGCAGGATGAATTTGTGGAGTTGGGGAGGGGCCTCAGACAGGTAGCAAGCACGGTTAACTTCTCAGAGGTGCTGCCAGTCCATGGCAGTGGTAAGGCTAGGGTACTGAACACCATGCAGTATAATGAATGGTTGCAAAACTGGTGCAGAGCACAGGGCTTTGGCTTCATTGGGGACTGGGGGTACATCTGGAGAGATGAAGGTCTATACTGGCATGATGGTCTGCATCTGTCCATGAAGGGAACCAAGCTCCTAAGTGACAGGTTTAAATGCTTCCTTGGAAAGCTTTTAAACTAGTGAAGGGAGGAGGTGCTGATAAGAGGCAGAAAATTTCAAGCCTCCCCCCACAAAACATGGCAGGTAGTAAGGTAATCACTGAGGTACAGAGCTCAACAGAGGGCAGGACAGGGGTAAATGGAAAAATAGACAAGGGCAATAAGAGCGGGGATGGGGGAAAAAAGGATAAAGCCAACATTAAATGGAGGGCAATGAGTACCAATGCCCGTAGTCTGGGAAACAAGCTTCCTGAGCTAGTAGCCCTGATGGAAGATGAAAAATTGGATATTGTGGCAGTCACAGAAACATGCTACATGGAAAACCATGACTGGGATGTCAACATACCGGGGTACACAGTCTACAGAAGGGACAGGGAGGGTAAAAAAGGAGGTGGTGTAGCTCTATATGTAAGGGAAGGGATCAAAGCTACAGAACTAAAAAGTAAAGGGGGAGGACAAGAGGCACTCTGGGTCACCTTGGAGACATGGAATGGCATCACAATCTGCACAGGGGTTGTATACAGACCCCCGTCTCAAGGGGAGGAAATGGTCAGGAAAATGATGGAGGACATTCTCAAAATGGCTGAAAAGGGGGAGATACTGTTGATGGGGGACCTGAATATGCCAGATGTTAACTGAATGACAAGTACTGCAGCCACATCCAAGAGCAGGGTCATTCTCGATGCCCTGCAGGGGGCAGGCCTTAGACAGCTAGTGTTGGAACCCACTTGGGAGGGAGCAATACTAGACCTGGTACTCTCAAATGGAGAGAGGATCACAAATTTAGAAGTCAGTAGACATCTGGGAACAAGTGACCACTGCATGGTGTGCTTCACAGTAAGCATAACCATGGAGACAAGCCATACAAAAACAAGGATACTGGACTTTAGAAGGGCCGACTTTGGCAAAATGGGTGAATACCTGAGGAATGCACTAGCAAATGGCCAAAAAGGAGGGGTGGAAGAACAATGGAGAAAAATCAAAACTGCTATCATAGAGGAAACAAGCCTTTGTGTAAAACAAATAAAGAAAACAAAGAGGCATAAAAAAACCACTATGGTTCTCAAAAGAGGTGGCAGGGAAGGTTAAGGAGAAAAAGGCTGCATTCAAAAAGTATAAGGAATCACAGAAGGTGCACTACAGGGAACTGTATCAACTAAAGCAGAAAGAAGTGGGGAAGGCAGTCAGAATAGCAAAGGCCCAAACTGAGGAAAAAATAGCCAACTCAGTTGAGGAGGGGGATAAAACCTTCTATAGGTACATTAGGGAGCATAGAAAGGTTAAGGGAGGAATAGTGAAGATTAATAAAGGAGAGGGGAGGTGGGCAGAGGGAGACAGTGAAAAGGCAGAGATACTGAATGAATACTTTTGCTCGGTATTCACAAAAGAAGATGAGGAGGAGTTACCTAAACCAGACAACAGAAGCACTCTGGGTAGGGGGGGTTGACACCAGTCCATTTACAGAAGAAAGAGTCCTGAGAGAACTCCTAAAACTCAAGGTGGACAAAGCAATGGGGCCTGACGGATTCACCCCAGAATCCTAAAAGAACTAAGGGAGGACCTAGTGACACCACTGACCACACTTTTTAACAAATCATGGGAGGATGGGGTGGTACCTGAGGACTGGAGGAGGGCAGATGTGATTCCCCTTTACAAAAGTGGGAGCAAGGCAGAAGCAGGAAACTACAGACCTGTAAGTTTGACCTCAGTGGTAGGGAAAATGATGGAATCACTTCTGAAAGAAAGAATTGTTGAGTACCTAGAGGCCAGCGGGGCACAGGACCCAAAGCAGCATGGATTTAAAGCAGGAAGGTCATGTCAGATGAATCTAATAGATTTCTTTGACTGGGTGACCAAAGTAATAGACCAGGGAGGGGCTGTGGATATGTCCTACCTAGACTTTAGCAAGGCATTTGACACAGTCCCGCACAAAAGACTAATAATCAAGTTAGCCAGCCTGGGAGTGGGTTCCAGGGTGGTAGCCTGGGTAGCAAACTGGCTGCACAACAGGACACAGAAGGTAATAGTGAATGGAACACATTCAAGAAAGGGGGGTAACTAGTGGAGTACCTCAGGGCTCAGTACTGGGTCCAGTCCTCTTTAACATCTTTATAGGTGACATTGCAGAGGGTATGGAGGGAAAGGTATGCCTCTTTGCAGATGACACAAAGATCTGTAACAGAGTTGATACACAAGGGGGTAGAAAGGATGAGAAGGGACTTGGCAAGGTTGGAGGAATGGTCAGACATATGGCAACTTAGATTCAATGCAAAGAAGTGCAAAGTAATGCACCTGGGAAACAAAAACCCAGGAGAAGAGTACACAATAGCAGGGGAGGTACTAACAACAACAGAAATGGAAAGGGACTTGGGGGTAGTCATATCAGATGACCTAAAGGTGGGTAAGCAATGTGAGAAGTCAGTAAGGAGAGCCAGGGGGATACTGGGATGCATAGGACGGGCATCACAAGTAGAAAAATGGAAGTGGTTATCCCTCTGTACAGACAGTTGGTGAGACCCCATCTGGAATACTGTGTGCAGTTTTGGAGACCACATCTACGCAAGGACATAGACAGAATGGAAGCAGTCCAGAGGAGGGCAACTAAATGGTGCAGGGTCTGCATCAGAAACCATATGAAGAGAGACTGAGAGAGCTTAATATGTATACCCTTGATGAAAGGAGGGACAGGGGGGACATGATAGAAACTTTTAAGTACCTCAAAGGAATCAACAAAGTCCAGGAGCATAGCATCTTTCAAAAAAAGAGATGTGTAAGAACAAGGGGGCACAATTTAAAGATAGAGGGGGGACGGCTCAGGGGTAATGTGAGGAATTTATTTTTCATGGAGAGAGTGGTGGATGCATGGAACCACCTTCCTGGGGAGGTTGTTGGGTCTAATATAGTTGGGAAATTCAAACATGCATGGGACAGACATAAGGCAATTGTAGTGGGGGGTTGCAGGAAGTAGGCTGTTGGTTAACTAGAATCTGCGGCTTATCCAATAGGAAGGGAAATGGGCAGACTGGGTGGGCCAAGTGGTCCTTATCTGCCGTCAAAGTCTATGTTTCTATGTTTCTATGTTCCTTGTATATCAACCCTGTTGCAGATCTTTGTGTCATCTGCAAAGAGGCATACTTTTCCTTCCAGTCCCTCTACGATGTCACTTATAAAGACATTAAAAAGGACTGGGCCCAGTACCAAACCCTGCGGTACCCCACTAGTAACCCTTCTTTCTTCAGAGTGGACTCCATTTACAATTACCTTCTGTGTCCTGTTGTCCAGCCAGTGTTTTACCCAGGCTACCACCCTGGGACCCACTCCCAGGCTGGTTAATTTGATTATTAATCTTTTGTGTGGGACTGTGTCAAATGCCTTGCTAAAGTCTAGGTAGGCCATGTCCACAACCCCTCCCTGGTCTACTACTTTGGTCACCCAGTCAAAGAAATCAATCAGATTTGTCTGACATGACCTTCCCACTGTGAACCCATGTTGCATTGGGTCCTGTGCCCCACTGGCCTCTAGGTACTCAACAATTCAACAATTCTTTCCTTCAGAAGTGATTCCATCACTTTCCCTACCACAGAGGTCAAACTGACAGGTCTGTAGTTTCCTGCCTCTGTCTTGCTCTCACTTTTGTAAAGGGGAATCACATCTGCCTTTCTCCAGTCCTCAGGTACCATGCCATCCTTCCACGATTTGTTAAAAAGGACAGTCAATGGTGTCACTAGTTCTCCCCATAATTCTTTTAGAACTCTGGGGTGAATTTCGTCAGGCCCCATTGCTTTGTCCACCTTCAGTTTTAGGAGTTCTTTCAGAACCCTTTCTTCTGTGAAAGGACTGGGATCGACCCCCCTATCCAGAGTGCTTTTGTTAATTAAATTAGGCACCTACCCCTCCTCCTCTTTTGTGAATACTAAGCAGAAGTACTCGTTCAGTATCCCTGCTTTTTCACTGTCCTTCTCTGCCCACCCACCATCCATTCCATTCCATTCTATTCAGCCTCACTATCCCTCCCTTTGTCTTTCTACGCTCCCTGATGTACCTATAAAAGGTTTTATCCCCCTTCTTAACCGAGTTGGCTATCTTTTCCTCAGTTTGGGCCTTTGCTATTCTGACTTCCCTCCCTGCTTCCTTCTGCCTTAACTGGTACAGTTCTCTGTTCTGCACCTTCTGTGTTTCCTTTTACTTCCTAAATGCTATCTTTTTCTCCCTAACCTTCCCAGACACCTTTTTTGAGAACCATAGTGGCTTTTTCTTTCATTTTGATTTATTTGCTTTTTGCCTCTGTGTTGGCAGTTTTGATGTTTCCCCATTGTTGCTCCACCCCTCCTTCTAGCCTGTTAGCTAGTGCTTTTCTAAGGCACTCTCCCATCTTGTCAAAGTCAGCCCTCCTGAAGTCCAGTACCCTCACTTTTGTATGGCTTGACTCTGTAGCTGAGTTTATCATGAACCATACTGTTTGGTGGTCACTTGTTCCCAGATGGCTACCCACTTCTAGATCTGAGATCCTCTCACTGTCCCCATTTGAGAGTATGAGGTCTAAGATTGCTCCCTCATGAGTGGGTTCCAAAACTAGCTGTCTGAGGCATGCCACCTGTAGGGCATTGAGAATGACCCTGCTCTTGGATGTGGCTGCAACAAAGGTGCTCCAGTTAACATCTGGCATATTCAGGTCCCCCATCAACAGTATGTCCCCTTTCTCTGCCATCCTAAGGATGCCTTCTATTATATCCTTATCCATTCCCTCTCCCTGACATGGGGTCTGTATATAACCCCTGTGCAGATTGTGGTGCCATTTCCAGTCTCTGAGGTAACCCACAGTGCCTCCTCTCCTCCCTGTTTACTCTTTTGTTCCATTGCTTTTATCCCTTCCCTTACATAGAGAGCTACTCCTACCCCTTTTCTCCCCCCTCCCTGTCTCTCCTGTAGGTTGTGTACCCTGGTATGTTAACATCCCAATCATGGTTCTCTGTGTACCATGTTTCTTTGACTGCTACGATATCCAGGTATCCCTCTTCCATCAAGGCCACCAGTTCAGGGAGCTTGTTGCCCAGACAATGGGCATTGGTACTCATTACCCTCCATTTCTTGATGGCCTTACCCCTTTTTGCCACATCTCTGTCCTTATTGCCTTTGTCATTTTCTCCATTTACCCCTGCCCTTCTCCCTATCGACATCTCTATCTTGGTGTTTACCTCACTTACTACCCTGATTTTGTTTTGGGAGGGGCTAGGATTTCCCTGCTCCTTTCCAGTGTCTCCCCCCCTTGGCTAGTTTAAATGCTTGCCAATGAAGCATTTAAACCTATTACCTAGGATCCTGGTTCCCCTCCTGGACAGATGCAGACCATCATGCCAATATAGGCCTGCATCACTCCAGGTGGACTCACAGTCTCCAGTGAAGCCAAATCCCTGAGCTCTGCATCAGTTTTTCAACCACTGATTGAATCCCATGGTGTGGAGCACCTTAGCCTCACCCATGCCATAGACAGGCAGCACCTCCGAGAAGGTTACTGTGCATGCTACTTGTCTAAGGCCCCTCCCCAACTCCACAAACTCTTCCTGCACTGCTCTGATCCCTTTCTCAGCCAGGTCATTTGTCCCTAGGTGGACAATGACATCCAGCTCCCTCCCCCATGCAGCTGCTCCAGCGATCCTGAGGATTTGCTCCCTGTCTCTCCAAGCCATGGCACCAGACAGGCACCTTACCTCCCTCCCTCTCCCCTTCCTCTCCCAGTTTTACCCCCCTAACAATGGAGTCCCCCACCAGGAGTTGTTTCCTTCCCCTGTGGGGTCCCATGCCACCCTCCTGTGGGTCTCCTTTGTGGAGGTTCCCAGCATCCTCCTTGGTCTCCACTGTGGCTGCTCCATAGAGGAACCACACTTTGCAAGAATGGCATATGAATTGTGGAAAGGTACAACTGGAGGGATGCACCTCTGTTCCACCACCCTCACCCTCCCTGAGCCCACTGTGGTCCAACCACTCCTCTTTCTTGACAACCTCTGAGGCAATGGCAGTGGCCCTGGTGGTCCCTGGGTAGGAGAGGAGGTCCCCCAAATCCTGGCCAACTCAGTCTGGAGATGAGCAACCTTCTCCCTCAACCCAGAGGGTGCCTGCAGATGGGATAACCCTACATCCTCCAGAATGTCTCCTGGAAGACTGCTGCTTAACAGCCACTGCGCTGCACCACTCCCATCATGTCTTATTTCTGGCCCCTTATCTGTTGTTTGGAATATTTACTCTTTCTTCTGTTTATTTTTTTTTTGTTTTCCCCCTACCTACTTACTGCCTCTGTGCCCTTTAAGCTCCTGATCTTCCTATTCTGAGACAAGAAGTTCCTGTATTTCTCAGTAGTCTCCTTACTTGCTCAGAGTCAGACCTCCAGCAGCTGGGGGAAGGGGACGGAGAGCTACTCTTTTCCTTCTAGGATGGTGAGTCTTTTGTGGCTCTGTGATCACTCACTTCCTGCTCCCAGACAGGAAGCTCCTGTTGTCAGTCAAATCGTGTGCCTATAAAAGTAGAACTGGCTCTGGGTGCAGGGGTGGAGTGGAGGGAAGGAGGGAAATATAGTCCCAGTAGAGAAGTATAGTTATAACAGCAGCTCCTTCCTCTTGGTGTTCTCTGCCTGTTCTCTGGGAAGGTGTCAAGTGGTGTGCCATAGGGGTCAGTACTAGGCCCCATCCTTTTCAACATATTCATCAGTGACATTGCTGAAGAACTGAAAGGGAAAGTCTGCCTCTTTGTAAATGATATGAAGCTCTGCAACAGGGTGGACACACAGGAAGGGATCACAGAAATGTAGGCAGATCTCAGGATGCTAGAGGAATGGTCCAGGAACTGGCAGCTGAGATTCAACACCAAAAAATGTAAAGTCATGCACTTGGGTAGAAGGAACCCATGCTTGAAGTATGTACTGGAGGGGCAACTACTAGAAGAAACAAAACTGGAATGGGATCTTGGTGTCATGATCTCAAACAATTTAAAGGTAGGAAAGCAATGCAAAAAAGTGGCACTAAAGGCAAGCAGCATCCTTGGATGTATTGGTAGGGGGTATTACCAATAAGAAGCATGATGTAATCCTCCCACTGTACAGGTCCCTGGGGAGAGCTCACTTGGGCACTGTGTGCAGTTCTGGAGACCTCACCTAAAAAAGGACATAGACTGTCTGGAAACCATGCAGAGATGTGCTACCGAAATGTCTGCACCATGAAACGTATGAAGCTAGGCTCAGCCAGCTAAATTTATTCTCCCTTGAGCAGAGGAGGAACAGAGGAGACATGATTGAGACATTTAAATTTGTTAAAGGGATCAACACAGTACAAACCAGGAACCTCTTCTGGGAAAACGGCTGCATGTATGACAGGACACAACATGGTGGGAGGTAAATCCAAAACAAATGTTAGGAAATACTCTTTCATGGAGAGGGTAGTGGACCCTTGGAACAGCCTGCCACCAGAGGTAGTGGCAGCCAAGACAGTTCACCTTAGCAAGACAGATTGATAGTGTGTGTGTGTGGGGGGGGGTAGAAAACTCAGGCAGACTAGATGGTTCACAGTTCCTTCTGCCGGGAAATTCTTACGGTCTTATGTTTGAGCCTTTGTGCTTTCTTTCCTTCTGATCAGTGAACTTGGAGCAGAGTCTGCTGGTTGTAGCATTTAGTCTGTGACTCTACTCGGCCATGCTGGGAATGAATTTGTTTTGCAGCAAACCTAGAGGACTCACCAGGAAATTTCCAGGTATCCAGGTGATCCAGTACGGTAGTAGCTATTACAACTATAACACTGCAAAATCAATAGGACATACTTAAAACTGAACCTTAGCAAAAGGTCTTGAGCCATTTAGAAGAGACATTCTGACTGATCCTTAATGCCACATGCTTATGTTATATTTCATGCCCATGTTGGTATGTTACATATTTCAGTACAGCATGTGTCTTATCTGTTTCGGTATGTGTCATACGCATTAGGCAATATTGTACTCATTGCGGTTTCTGTTCTACTGTATGCATCTTACCAATTTCAGTATTTGTATTATGCTTACTACTATCACCTTCCTAATTTTTATTAAGAATTAAGCCATAACTAGGGGCTGGGTTGCCATCAGTGAACTATGTGTGGGGGGTGAGTGTCATTAAGCGCAGCCAAGGGCCTTATGCTCCTAAGGTTACAGTAAGGAAGGTAATAACCCAATTCCTGGGGTTCCTTTGCTATTATCAAATGAAAATGTTTTCATGTTTTTTAAATGATTGTTTTTATACTTAAAATGTTACTTGTTCTATTATCTCCAGTTGTTGCTCTAACCCTTTCAGAATGTTACAAGCTAATCAGAATGCTCTGTTTCAAACCATTGATTTACAATGATGTCGTACCACTTGTGTATACACATGTGACCGTACCCATTTTATTATGTAGTATGTTTATTTTAGCATTGCATAACCTGTATGTACTCATGTCAATGCCTTATCAGTTACAGTATGCATTTCAATTGCATAATAACTGGGTAACATTGCCACCAATATGGGAAACAGGTTATAATTTGCTGTTATAACCAGCTGGCGAACACATGCAGGGTTTTCTTTGCTCTATGTATATGCACCTCCCTCATGCACATACTATGATCAGTGCACAGTAAATGGACTCATCTCTGAGTAAGCGTTTTCACAAGCTTCGTGAAAAATAATATAGTTGCTGTTCAGCTCCTAAATCTCTAGTTTTGAGGCAATCGTACAAAAAGGTAAAAAAGTAAATGTTTATTTAAACCATGCTGCATCCTGACCTTGCAACCAGAACCACTGTTTTCAATAATTGTTTGGTAGTATTTTCAAGGTGAGAAAACACTACCCAGCAGTTATATAAAACAAGACATAGGGTAGTGCGTAAAACTCAGATTTTACACACACCCTCAGTGCTTGTTGCTTGTACAAACCCCTCAAGTTTCGCTCTCAGGGTTCACGTAGCATCCAACACCTCAGGTATGTGTAAAATTCTCATTATACACACTACGCCATGCATTATTCTATATTTTATAGTATATGGTTACTGCTTGTTGTGCATGGAAATTTGACAGTTTGAAACCTTGTTGTGTATGTTCAAAAAGTGTTGTTGTGTGTCTTCCAAATGCACCCAAAGCAAAAGAATCCATTTTCACTGTTCATTAACTCTATTGGGCAGCAGCAACATGGTGAGTAAGGACATCTTTTCAGTATTATTGACCATATAGAATAAAAGACAGAATATGGACAACCATGCACAACTCAACATGTGTTTCCATTAAGGGGTTTAGAGTATATTAGGGGTCTTTTGAGTTTCACCCTCGTTGTTCCTATGATGTCATGTTAACACCTTAATGGAAACACAGCCTTGTTGTGCATGAGTGTCCATACACTGTTCTACATATTATTATATGAACTATTTTATACTCCTCTTGGTATGTATTATTTTCATGTTAGTATGATGCATCTTAACCATATCAGGTAATTTTCATTTCAAGTATGCATGCTGTTCTGGATATTGTGGGTCTCAAGAAAACAGCCTCTCATCATTATGCCGTAGTGGTACATTCAGTGATATCCTTCTGAAAGATATTGCTGATTTGAAAACATCTTTAATAAAGGGTACTAACTGAACTTCATCAGTGTGGGGGGGGGCAGCTGCAAACTAGGGGTGCTAGCTGCACACTCAAGCAGATTTAGACCGGGTGGTCTGTTTCTGCTGGCGCATTCATATGTACGTATGTTCGCCTGTATGTTTGTTTTCTTTTGGTCACTACTTTTTTTTTTAGTACACATGCTTCAACCTATTTTTTGATTTGGGCAACTGCAGAGATTTTGATCTGTGCTGAATAGATCAGGTTAATTAATTTAATTAATGTTTAAATCTGCTGTGCATGTTATGGTGAACATTTTTTTTCTACCATACTCTTTTAATTCTACTTTAGACTACATTTTCTTGTGAGATGTCTGTTTACCAGTTTTGAGTCAGCTTTAGTCTTTTTTAGATATGTATTTCGTTTTTAGTGACCAGGTAAGCACACTAGAAAAATAAATGCCTGTTATGCAGAATCCAAAATTGCTACTGTGCAATCACAAGGGACTGGGGTCTGGTGTAGCTTGGCTCTGCCAGAATAAAATATTTGCATTTAAGCTTTTTATTGAACTTTGTGGCAGTTTTTCCTGTGGAGTGCAGTTATTTCTGTGGAACTGTGGAGTTATTTTCATGTACGACATGGAAGGTTACAACAGGGTAGTACAGACAGGCATATTACAAAATAAGATAGAAAACTATGGGAACAAAATTACAGGAGTGCACAGGAACAGTACAGTATAATAGTTATGTATACGAGAGAGAATAAAACAGAGTACATGAATGAAAAAAACAGTACAGTCTGAATCAAATATATCCATGGGGATAGAGACAAGACACCACAGATTCTCTCTGATTGATGGAGAGGCCAGTTACCCTGAGCAAGTGCAGGCAGATGAGTCCTTCAAGTAGTTCCAAAGGCTTTTTTTTTAATTTACATTTTTGCGTTTTCTCCCTTTTTTCTCCTGATCCTGGGACCCCAGCAGGCATGGCCATGTGTACACGTGGAGGCGCGCACATGCATGCCAACTACCAGCTCAGCCCCTTCCGCCCCGCTCTGTGGCTGTTGCTGGGCTCCTCGTTGCCCAAAATGCCACCTGTCCTCCATTAGGTGGCAGCCAAGGGCCGGGGAAACCTCTCATCCCTCCCTGGGAGAGGAGAGCTGCCTCATGGCACCTCAATCCTGCTCCTTGCCCTCCTCTCCCTGCTTACCCCTGATAACCTGAGCTTGTTCCCAAACTCGGGTCACCGGCATAGCACAAGGTGTGGCATCCATCACCTCAACCCTCATTGCCACCGGATCGGCCTCAAGGGCATTTTTTTTTAAGGAGGTGACGAGAGGAGGCACACTGGACAGATATAAGGAGGGAGTTCCTCATCCTAGGGGCACAAGTTGCAAAAGCCTAATCACCCATGGTAGTCTGAGATTTAGGGAGAGCAAGCAGGGACTAGGTAGTAGACCTGAGGGGATAGCTAAGGTTAACAACCTTTAAGTTCTCAACAAGGATGGGGGGGTGGCAGGAGTAACTTATTTGCAAAACACCCCAGCACAAAGTCACAGGCTTTAAGTGGGGATAGTCAGTCAAGTTTGCTGTAAAGCTCACAGTGATGAGTGAGGCAGGCAGTTGAGAGGGCAAAATGACAAATGTTGCTATAAACTACTTCCCATGTAGACAAGAGGGACTTAGAAATATAAAGGAATATTCCTTTTAAAATGGCCATCAACAGGTTTTTATCAGTATTCACAGCTGTTTTGAACACGTGTTGTCCCATAGGATCAGAGAGCAGTGTTTGTTGAATGTTAGTTCACAGTGGTCACACTAAAATTGATGTTAAACACAAGGGTGTTCAAAAATAGATGAAAATGTTAATGAAAACCTGTGCATAACAATAAAAAGATACAATTATGTATTTGTTTGTTTATTTATTTATATTTTTGTTGGCCAGGTGGGTGCACTAGGCTGACAAAAGCTCTTTTCAGTCACAGCATGGGTATCAGATCTGATCCCCTTGGCTGGCCATGCACCATCTCACTTTCACCCTCATTCAGTTACTTGGTTCCACAACCCCCCCCCCACACTGATGTTACTTCCTATACAAAAAAAAAGCATGTTTAAAAATTAAATCCATCAGTAACTTACAGCCAGTGAAGAAAAAAAGTGCATTGAGTTATTTTTCACCGTTTGTGAGGAAGATACCTCAGCTGCCAGTTACTTTTACTGTCTGCAACTGTTATAGTAACCTCACACTTGGCACAAGGATTTTGCAGCATGAGAAAAAACATTTTTTCTCATAATGGGGCTCATGATCAAAAGTGCTGGTTGCCTGCTTGCCATGCATTTGTGCTATGTAGGCAACCCTACATCCCTAAGCCATACATTAGGGGTCCTGAATATCTCTATGGCATGCAAGGAAGGGTCATGCATAGCTTCCACACCTGATTCCCTGGCCAGTCATCTAGCTATGCACGTGGCTGGTCCAGGTGTGTGTCTGGGGGCATGCTAGCACTCCACACCATTTACAGAGGCACAGAGTGCCAGGCAAGGGGCACAGAACATGGCAGTGGGGACTTGAAAGCTCAACTGATTGTATGCACTCTGGAAACATATACACCTAATGGGGTGAGCTTTTGGGTTGACAACCCCTAGAAAGACCCCACCTCTGATTTGCTTTAGGGGTGACATTGGGGTTTTAGGATTGGAAACCCTAAAGTCACATTTCCCTACTTTTCACACTTTAGCTTCAACCCTAAATGTTGCATAAATGCGTTTTTTTTGCAAATAATTTCCTTAAGTTTTGATAGAGTATAATAGTATTCTTCTTTTCCTGTTGGAGCATAGGGATCTCTTGGCCCTGCACTCCAATGTATCCATATTTTTTGAGATAGTGTAATCGTATCTTTATTTCTCTGATGGAGCGCAGGGCCCAGAATGCCTCCATAGATGTGTATAGACATATAAGGCCCTGTGCTTTCATTTGTAGGACAACAGCAAGCAATCCAAGGCCCTTGAGAAGATTGTGGTGGACCAACTAACAGACTACATCAGCAAATATCAACTGCAGTGCCCCAACCAGCACGGGTTCAAGCACAGGCATAGTACCACAACTGCCCTTGTAGAGTTCACCGACTATGTTCACAAAGCTATGGATGAAGGCAGACTAGTAGGGGCGGTGTTCATAGACTTAATGAAAGACTTCAACACTGTCAACCACACCCTCTTACTGGCCCAGCTACAAAGCCTGGGGGTGGCTGCCAATGCAACACTCTGGTTCCGAGACTACCTGTCCCTAGAGTCACAGGGTCACAATGGGTAAAAACAGGACAAACAATGTCTGACCCAAGTGAAGTCACACTGGGGGTTCCCCAGGGATCCATCTTGAGACTCCTGCTCTTCAGCCTGTTCCTAAATAATCTCCCTCAAGCCTTTGATGCCAAGATAATCCTACATGCGAGCAATGCTGTCATCCTCAACAGCAACTCTCGAATTGAGCCACTCCAAGCAGCACTTCAGCACTCCTTCAGTAAAATAGAATACTGGTTCAGCGAGCACAAACTTCTGCTCAATTACAAAAAACACAAGACCATACTCCTATCCAGCCTCCAGCTCAAGAAAAGGTTCCCCACCATAAACATCTCCAACAATATAATCGCCCCCTTGGAACAGGTACACTCCTTCAAATACCTCGGAGTCACCCTGGATGACACCTTATCCTATGCTCAACATGTCAACCAGGTGGTCTAGACAGTCAACATCAAGCTTGGTGTGCTGCACGAGCACAGAAAATGCCTTACCTGTGCCTGCATACATTAGTGATGCGCTCCGGCTCATCGGGATTTGTGCCGCACACTTTTCCCTTTTGAATATCGTGCTGGGGCGCATCAGTGGGCTGCGCATGGTGCAACACTGTTGCACCACGCACAACCCTTTTGAATATCTGGGCCCATATATTTTGGGCCACATGGTGCAAAACCCCCCATAAACACAGCAGATGACATATGTAAACAAAGAATTATCTGCTTCATCCTGTCAGTTTCAAGTAAAAATGATCTGCTTCATCCTGTCATTTTAAAGTTATTTAAAAGTTATCTGGTTGATCCTGCCATTATTTTAACATAAATAATACTTTAAAAATGTGTGTAGTTGATGCTGTCATTCAGAGGTTTGGTAACTGTAACAGTACTTTCACTTTCTCCGATTTATCCTCACCAACACAACAGACGACATAATATGTTATGTAAAAAAATATCTGGTTGATCCTGCCAGTTTAAAGTTATTGAAATAAGGTTACCTGGTTGATCCTGCTATTATTTTACATAGATAATGATTTAAAAATGTATCTGGTTGATGCTGCCACTTTGAGGTTCTCTAACTGTAACAGAATTTTCACTTTCCCCATGAAATGTAGCATGACCAAGCGATATCCACACACACACACACACACACACAAAGCATTCCCAAACCTTTATAGCAAGGCATTCTTTGTTAGCTGAGTTAGAAAAACTGTGTATTTTTTGTTGAAGTTAAGAGTAGTTCTTAAAAAGAAGCTGCCGACTGTACTGAGAGGAGAGCGAGCGAGTCGGCAGCTTCAGAACAGGAGAAGGAAGCACAAGCATTGGTTGCTATAACAACACACGCTCATGCTTCCTTCTGCTGTTCTGAAGCTGCGACTCGCTCACTCTCCTCTCAGCACAGTCAATAGCTTCTTTTTAAGAACTACTCTTAACTTTAACAAAAAATGCATAGTTTTTCTAACTTAAGTAACATGGAATGCCTCACTATAAAAGTCTGGGAGCGCTTTATGTGTTTGTTTAGATACTGCTTGGTCATGCTACATTTCAGGGGGAAAGTGAAAGTTTTGTTATGGTTAGCAAATCTCAGAGTGGCAGAATCAACTAGATATGTTTTTTTTAATTATTAATTATTTAAAAATAATGTCAGGATCAACCAGATGTCAGGGGCTTATATGTGTGTGTGGGGGTGGAGGTGCAGGTGCTAGAGAGAGAGAGAGAGAGAGAGAGAGAGAGAGAACCCCGATGCAAAGTGAAACACTTTCACTTTCTTTTGTGTGACTGCAGGAACATAGAGATATCACCGCGACATATAGGCCCATGAAGATATCACCATGATGTACAGGAACATGGAGCTATCACTATGACGTATAGGAACATGGAGATACCAGTGGTATCTCCTCTGCCTGGTGAAGATACTATATTTTATCCCTGCATTTATCCCAAAACATACTTTGTATAAATATATTTATACAATAGGGGTGGGATGTTTATCAGTAGGTTAAATTCTGTTATTCTCACCACAGTGAGATAAATTCAGCCGACGTCAGCATAGTGATAATAAATTCCATTCACACACACAGTGCTGACGTCAAGAACTTTTATTATCACTGTGCTTATGTGGTAGAGTAAAGGTCTTCCACACAGCATTGCCAGATCTACTTTTACACAGACTCATTTACATAAGTAATAGCACCCATCTGAGAAGGATGCCTTGCCACTCGGCAGACTGCTATTTTCCATGGCCAGACGATGTCTGTCATTCAGACCTCTTCAGAGAAGAAAAAGACACAGAATTCATTTTTGCAAAGCTAGATCCACAAAAAAGTAATACAGAGTCTCTGATAGCAGACAAGCAACAATGGATCAACAAGCATAAAGAAAGTAAACTGTGGTGAAAATGTAAGTAGTCTTGCTGACCGAAAGTATATACTGTAACTGAAAGTGGTGTAGAAGTGCTGCCGGTGTACGAAACTGGATCATACTAAAAAATTAAACGTCCACTGAATGTTATCAGAAGCACACTCCACCCTCCCAGTAATCCAAATTAAATGAAAAAGCACTCAAAACACATGTTGAGATAAAAAGTAAATCCTTTTACAACAGACACTCTGTCCTGGATCCAGAGTGTAAGTTCCGCCCTCTCACAGAACACAACCAATCATGCAACATCATAGCAGATCACACAGCCAATCAAAACAGACCAACATGACATACACCGAATTGGATCGGTATAATGCACACCATTCATACCCATTCATCCAAACAACCAATAGGAAAGCACAACAGCTCCCCATTCATAAAAACAGCTCCAGAATGTTAGTGGAACAACACCACACACACATAAAGAAACACTCAGGAAAACTGAAGAAGAATCATAAACTGAGCCCCTACTGTATAAATCGCACACATGATGTGCAGTCGTGTGATATGGAAAATATTTTCATGCCTGCAGAGTGACTCTGGATACGATCACTCATGGCTTTGCTATGCTTTGCCACTTGTGAGTATCCAGTCACTCTGCAGGCATGAAAAATATTTTCCATATCACACTCCTGCCCATCATGTATCCGATACATATATATATATATATATATATATATATATATATGGAATAACAGATATGTTACTAAGCATTACAAGGCAGTAATCCCATCGAGAGTTTCTGGGGACATAGGGAACCTTGAAAGCTAAGCTCAGGAGGTTCTTATGTCCCCAAAACCTCGAGATGGGATTTCAGCCTTGTGATGCACAGTAACATATTTGTTGTTTTTTTTAAAATGTATGAATCCGAGGTGAATTGACTCACCTCCGTTTCACCAGTGGAGTCAACGGGTCCATGTGAGTGCTGACAGGGTTCCCCATTGTGTGCATCAGCAGGTGGTGTGGGCTTTGTTTAGCCCTGCTTTTTTTTTTTCAACTGTTTGTCAGTGGTGGTATCGGTCGAGACACAATTGCGAGAAGAGGAGCTGGGGAAAGTGAGCTGGATTGCTGCTAATCCTCAATAAAACATTTTAAAAAGGAAAGAAAACTGTTGCTGCTACCACCGATGATTCTCTCACTAAGTGAGCGAGAAAACCGCCATGTTTTCAGACTTGTTCTGCCCACCCATAGAGGAAAAGTGGCCAATCAGAAGGCACACTTAGGAAGATGTCGGGGACAGACTTGTGCATGTGCTCTTCAGCTTTGGTGATAATACTATCATTCAGATGCCGAACAATAGTATTATGGCACCTGAACAATAGTATTATCAGTCGGGAATTATAGAACTATTGCTTCAGGAGTGATGGTATTACCAGGATTTTTTTGTACGCTTTTCAATTATATTATTTTAGGACTCCATATATTACATATATATAGATATATATACATTTATATATTCTCTACACACAAAAACTATGTTATTTTAAAACAGGTCCACATAACCTACCTTGCAGGATGCATCTGGAAAGAAGCTGTCACAGTTCAGTGTGCCTTTTCTAGTCAGTGTATTACAAATAAATACTGAAGTAGACTTGTTTTATTTCAGTATGTGAATTAAGTAAATGATTAAGAATAAACTTCTGAAATGGATCATTTTTACTCATTTTAGAGCCTATTTCTGAGATCTGGATAATGAAAAAAAGTGCTGCTACATTATAAAAAACAGAGTTAGCTGCCCTTATAGAATGACTGAGATGTTTGGACAGGGTGAATTTGCATGTTAGGTTTTGGATTTGAAAGCACACATTTTCTTTAAATATGATATACTTATGGTAATGTTAAACAAGTGGAAAGAACTGAAAAAATGATCATCTTAATGCCTTACATCTGTATGTAATACCAGTTTAAGTAGGGCCATGTTTAGGCTAGCTGTATATGAAGTTAAAAACAGGAAAACTTGAATTGCTGCACTACACCTGCACTACACACCTTGTAACAAATTTTAATATGCAAATTAACACAAGAATTTTAAATCTGCAACACTTCTAGTATAGGCCTGAATGCTTGTGCATTGCAACTTACTTGGTGCTCCAATAAAAGGTATCAAATCACTTACACATTTTGCCTATCTAAAACATTTGCTCAATACTTGCCTTCAGATTAACATCAATTTTCAGAATTAATCAACCCAAACTAAACAGCATTCATCAACAATAGATGGTAAGAAGGGTGAGCTAGCATCCCAGCCAGCAGCATGCCTTTTTGTGAGCTTCTATGTGGATGAGTTATATTGGACTATTTATACAATTCTATTTTTTAAGTCAGAAATTTTGCAGTATGTAGTAATAACCATGAATAAGTGTTGTGATGAGTTTTGGTAAAATGGGCTGAAAAGATTCTACTATGCAACAAGACTTCTTTCAACCCTGGAGTGGCCTTAAAAAAAATCTGGGGAGCCAAATCCCTCCACATTGCAGGCTACCAGTTCACTGGTGTCCCTTGATTCCCTCCAGCAAATGGTTGCAGCTGTAACTCGGACTGTACAAACAATGGAATAAAAAATGAACTCTTATCATTTCATCATTTGGTCTTGCCCGCTAATTCAGAAGTAGATTATGCCAACTGACAAATTAGTAATGTTGGTTATCACGTCAGATCTAAACCTATTGTCTAAACATAATATCCTGTGGCTACTAGCCGCCATGATCTCAGCCAAGAATGTAATTCTTAGACATTGGAAGCTAACCTCTCCCCTCCCCATTCTGAATGAATGGCTAGGAGATATTGCTACTAGATTGAGCTATGAAAGACTTGTGTTCATCTGCAGTGATCGAATAGAGAATTTCTTAGATATCTGGAACCCATTTTTAAATTCCATTTTTTGTAAATGTGTTACTTAGGAATATAATAGATGTATTGGTTAGAAGTTTTTAATATGTATTAGTTTATGACAATTTGAGAATGTTTTTACCTAAAAGTATGTATGATTGATCTTTGCAGATGTGATGATGTATGTATTATTATTTATTTTTATATCTTACAAAATCTTCAATAAAAGTTTTAATTACAAAAAAAATGAACTCATAAAACACATAAATGGTTGTTGCTGACCAAATAAATGATGGGCTTACAAGACAAATAAAGAATAAGTGACATTAGTGTACAAAGCAGATGCATCAAGTATAGTGCAGAAGCAGCTTTTACTTAGAGCCCATTTGGATCTTCCAGAAGCTGGGTTACCAGAGCTGCTGAACTTTTTTTTTTAAACTTTATCTTTATTGTTTTCATAAACAAGAGGCAAGATACATATCATATATAAATGCTGGATATTACAAAGATAGCCATAAGATTTGAGGTGCCTCACAGTTTAACTTATATAACTTCATGGTTGGACTCAACTGGCTCCAGTCATCCAAAAATTACTAAGTTGGATTCGTAATTTTTTCCAGAACAAAAGTCTAATTTATTCCAGCTAAACGGGATGCCTTAAAAGGGTCATACAGAGGTAAGGTGGAATGTCCTACCTATATCTAATGAACTTTCTACTCATAAGGAGCCTAATTATGTGATTGCATATTCAGATATACCTTGTGAGGCATCCTCAGAAAAATTCAACAGATATGGTAATAACGTTTTTAACATATCAATACTTATCTTGTAGTGTGGTATTCATATGCGATATAAGAACAAAGGAAATCCAATAAGAGAAGACAGGGAAAAAAGAAAGGGGGGATGTAGAAGAGTATACTCAGCAGAGTGGGGAAAGATAGGAAAGTATAGGAACTGAACCCTATGGCACGGGGTCCGAGAGGTGTGACAATTGATAAAGTTCCCATTTTCTCTGCTGAATCTCAAATTGGGAGATTTTATTCATGTATGTGTATGTCATCCATTCCATATTATAGATATCTATCATTATGGCTTTCCAGTCCTCCAGCATAAGAATTTTAGTAGTGTGCCAGAGTTGTGTGATAACTTTTTTAGCAGATATCGCTGATGTTAACATTAATCTTAGGCTTGTATGGTCTAAAATGGTACACTCTAGTGGAATTGATAACAAAAGAAACGAAGGGGTAATTTCTCCCAGGCAATTAAATATGGCTTCCAACTCTTGGGTTACAGCCTGCCAAAATGGCTAAAGATGCAGACAAGCCCAGAAGATATGAGAAGTGCTTGCTGGGAGCTGACCACATCCCCTCCGGCACTGGTGAACTTTTTTTAATTCCTGATTATGGCATCAGCTAAAACTAGACCCTGGAATCACTATCTCAAAGGCTGGTCGGATCATCCCATCTTGGACCTTGAATCATCTGGCATGGCCAGTGGACACTATTGAGGGGTTTTTACAACATAGGGAAATGGGGACATACTTTTGAGTGTGGCCAGAGAGGTGAGACAAATATACCATGAGGAGCTGAAGGTTCCTCTGTTGCCTGATATTGCATAGATGACCAGAATGAAATATAAATTGTCTGATGCTATAAAATGGTGCCTTCAGGTTATGGACATTCCATACCAGTTAGTGATCACTGCCTGTCACTGATTCTCCATTGACACAAAACAGGACAGCTTCCTGAACCGCAAGGATGCAGGTGTATTGATAACAAATTCTAATCACAAAGGTGCCATGTACACATTTATGGCACCCAAACAAACAGAAGAGAAAGCCGGCCTGGTGGTGATGAGGGTTGAAGCATTGGATGCCATATCTCATGCCATGCCAACGACCTGAGTTTGGGAGTGAACTTGAGTCATCAGGGGTTGATGGGGGTGGGGGCTGTGAGAGGATCATGGCAGTCACTGGGCTGCTCTCAACTTCTAGACTGGGGAGGTGAGTTTCCTTGCTGTTGGCTGACACTCGGTGGAGGCTGGTTGTCAAAGAATAGGTATGGGGGACTGACATTACATTGGGAGGGTGGAGGGAGCTGTGGTTCCATGAGGGCATGCACACCTCCATGCGCATGTGCCCGCCGTGCACGCCACAGTTCCAGATCAGGACAGGAGAAAAAGCGGAAAATGTCTATGTCTCCCCATTGCTGAGTGTGACGGCTCCTAATGCTCTCTGACCCTTCTCCTTGTGGATCCCCATTGGTAAAAGATGGTGGGAGGAGAGGCTGACAGGGTTAAGAGCAAAGGGGGCCCCTATGGCAGGAGTAGGTGAAAATGGGGCTGCAAGCAGCTATATAGAAAAAAACAAACAAACAGAAAAGAGAAAGAAATAAGTGCCTTAGCTGGGACTTGAACCTAAGCTGCCCTGAATACCATTCCAGTTGTGCTACCAGCTGCACCACAAAGGCAGCTAGAAATGGGGATGTCCTGAAACACCTTACTCTTTCTCTAATGTACAGTACAACCTGGTCCTGAACAAATAATTACATTTTCAGTCACAAAGGTGTGGTGTGCACATTTATAGAATCCAAACAAACAGAAGAGAGAAAGAAAAAAGTGTCTTAGTTGGTTCTTGAACCCAGGCCACCCGGAATACCATTTCAGTTGTCCTACCAGCTGCGCCATCAAGTAAACTGATACTGAAAACAAAACTGGAGACTGAACAATAGGAGGAACTAGATGCAGAAGAGGATTCAATTGATGGGGCAAAGTTTGAACTGTACAGATGTTAAAATGTTTCACTTGTTCTGTCCCTTTGGGTGTTTTCCATCTGTCCCTCAGGGACTATGCAACATGATTTTCTGCAGCAAGTAGCAATTTTGGACTGTTTTAAGACTGGGGTTTAAGGGAGGGGGATAGTGAAAGTGATGTCCCTGTTTTTGTACTAGCCATCATGAGTTTTTGATGAGACAGACTGATTTTCTATATATTTTTAAATACTTTTTATATTCATTATATATCTGCTTGTATCTGACTGAAGGCTATGCAGGGTTGGTTCTATGTGATAATAGTGAACTCAAAATGGCCATCACTATTATCGCGAATGTGTACAGCCAAAAAGCAAATCAGTGATATACACTTGCCGGCGACCTGACATCTGCAACACAATAAGTGTTTTTGCGTGTGGTGGGCTCTGCCTCCGCACCCCCACAATTTTAGATTCCTAACTCCAGGAGGGGTGCATGTTGGGGAAGGGGCACAGTCTGCCAGTAAAATAATAATTAAGTCCCGCAGGTGCAGGCAGCAGCAAAATTCCAACCCTCCTGTCCCCAGCATCTGCTGCGCCAGAGCTAGCCTCCCTCACCACCACACCACATGGTTGGCTCTGCGGCAGCAGGAACACTTCATCCAGATAATCCTCTTCCCTATCCCTCCCCTTCCCCTCGCCATTTCCCCTTTCTGGTCACCTTCTCCTACCCTCGCAGTAGCAGTAGTAGCTACCCTTGCAGGTCACCTATGATAATATTGCCGAATATGAGTCACCATTTTGACAGTAGCCTATATTCGGTCGCTTTATCACAGGATACCTGCATGGTTGGATCTATTAGTGAGCTGACAGTGTTATGTGACTAATGCAAGATTGTTTTATGCACCATGGGTTTGTGATTCTATTGTGCTATATGCACAGACGTTTTTGTAAGCTGTGCCATGTGGTTAAGATGGTGCTAGTTGATATGCTCTATAGTGCTTGTATCACGCCACAAGGATGTGCAGTAGAGTGGATAAGGGAAGAAGGGTGATCCCCTGCCACTGTAATCTGCTGAGTAGAGTTAGGTTCCTGTACTGTCTGGTTTAATTTACCAGGTGGTTGCCTGATCACAGTCAATCTTTAATTATTATACTTATATTAAATCAAGAGATACAACATTTTCTTTTATTATTTCTATGATTTGTAATGCTCAAAATTTACTCGCTCAGCATCATCCCATGCCTCCTTTAAAAAACTGCTTCAACACTATCTTGTTGACTCCTGCCAATGCTCCTGTTTCAAACCACCCTAGCATTCGTCTCCTCCCCTATGTTTTCCTGCACTTATACCACTTCTTAGTTTACTGACCCATCCAAAGTTTAGCTCTTTCTTCTTATCACCTGTTTACAAACTTTTATTCCTAGGGACTTTTATTCCTCACAAAGTCCCCATCCTCCTAACTTATCCAGCACTCCTCTTTCAATTCCTATTTCTCCATTTCAACTTTACTTCTCCTGCCTTATCCTATACTGACTACCATAATGTCTCTGTCACCCAGCTTTAATCCTCCTGGATTCTATGGTAATGTTAGCACTTACGACCAAACCAAATTGTCATTTTGCTTTCTTGTAATTTTTACCTCTCTTTACTCTTACGTTATTTTATTCTTCTCTGTTTACATATATTTACTAAGCTTGTTATTTAACTCTGGCCTGTTTTGTAGTCCTACGATTGTATATTGTGATTTCATATTGTGTAATCTGTTATCTGATTGTCTCTGTTTTGTACCCTCCTGGGTCATGCCTGAAAATAGTCATTGCTATGCCTAGTGCACCTACCAGGTCATCAAAAACTAAATAAATAAATAAAAAGTAAGGAAAAAAAGGAATCACACAACATTACAAGGGCCTTAATATTACTTATGATGCACAAGACAAAACATACACAGTATTCTCACTTAGTGCAGTGAAAACATTCACCATCTTGGAATATTGCATGCAGTGCCAAGTTCCTTAAAATAAAAAGGAGACTGAGCTAGTCTAGAGGGTCAAACCAAGGTCACCAAAATGATCAGGGGTATGGGGACAAAATCTATGAGGAAAGGTTGGTGACCCTTAATTTGCTCCCCTTAGAGAAAAGGAGGCTAAGAGGGGGCATTATCTCAGTCTTACATGTGCTCAAGATTACCAACTACTGTAGACTGAACAAACAGAGATCTGATTTGTTCTGCTTCAGCAGAACATAGGGACATGCCCTATAGCTCAGAGGTGTTAAGTTCAGGGGAAACATTAGGAGGTAATTCACCCAGAGGGTAGTAAACCTATGGAATAGCCTACCAGAAGAGGTAGTGGATATGAAAACAGTGCAGGTTACCAGGGTAAGCCTGGACCAATTACTGCTTACCAAGGAAATCCCAAGATACCCTGTGTGGTAGAGTCAGCTGGGTATCCATTTACATTAGTACATGTTAGTATATGCAAGGGGAGCATAGAAGAGGGAAGTGATTATGGTGGGTGATCAGAACCTGCTGGATATTGACTGGGACATTCCAGTAGCCAGGTAAACCAGAAGTTAGGCCCCATTGGCTATATTGCAGGACTGCCTGCTGGTGCAGCTTATTAAGGAACCCACTAGACAGGAGGCCAGTTTTGATTTACTGCTTACCAACCTGGTGATGGTGAGTGGAGTGAGGGTAGGAAAGCCACTGGAGTACAACGACCATACCTCCATTTAGTTCAGGCTGGCCCTCTGGACCAGAATATCCCGATTAAAAATTGAAGTCTTAGATTTCAGAAGATTAGACATTAACCAGATGAGGGAGCTAGTCTGAGACAAACTCACCAGGATGGACAGCATCAAAGGTGCAGAAGGAAACATAAAAGTTAATTAAGGGGATGGAAACACAGCGAAACCAGGGAGGAAATGAAGGGTTGGAGGTACTATGGGTCACCCTGGAGACAAGAGCCATTATTAGCACTGGGGTGATCTACAGACCTCCAACACAGGGGGGAAACCAGATAAGATAGTGGGGGAAGCTATTAGCACAATGGCAAAAGAAGGGGAGATGCTTCTGGTGGGGGACTTCAGTCTGCCAGATGTAGACTGGAGTCTCCCAGCTGCAGCCTCTGCTAGGAGCAGGGACGTCCTAGACTTCCTGCAGGGTGCATTTCTCAGGCAACTAGTCAGGCAGCCCACTGGTAATGGGGCAATACTGGACCTCTAACAGGGACTGTATTACAGACATCAAGGTGGGAGGCCACCTGGGGACAAGTGATCACAGGACAGTGTAGTTCACCATAAAGATGGCAGCAGAAGCAAACCACACAAGGACGTGGGCTCTGGACTTCAGGAGGGCAGATTAAAAAAAAAATGGACGAAAGCCTTAGAGACAACCTAGTGGGGGAATAGCCAGGGGAGTGATGAATAGTGGGCCGAATTAAGGGATGGCATAGTGACAACAACAAACCTCCTTGCAAAAGAAGTGAGCAAAAACAGAAGGAAAAAAAAGACCGCTATGGTTCTTAAGGACAGTAACTGAAAAGGGTAAGGCTAAAAGGGTAGCATTCAGAAGGTACAAGGAGACAGAGAAGAAAGAGGATAGAGAAGTATACCAGGAAAAGCAGAGGAATGCAGGGGAAGGCAGTTAGGAGCGCAAAAGCACAAAATGAGGAAGCAATAGCAAAGGAGGTAACTAAATGGGATGAGATCTTTTTTGGTTACATAAGTGAGAAGAAGAAGACTAGAGGAGGAATTGTGAGATTAAAAAGAGCAGGGGGGGACTGTGCCCAGAGGGATCAGGAAAAAGCAGATATCCTGAACAGATATTTCTGTTCAGTCTTCACTGTGGAAGCGGAAATGGATTGACCACATAAAGGCAGCAGGAACACTTGGGGGGAGGGAGGGAGGTAGACACAAGTCAATTTATGGAGGACAGAGTACTGAAAGGACTTGCAAATCTGAAAGAGGACACAGCTATGGGACTGGATGGGGTACACCCAAGGGTGTTGAGAGAACTCAGGGAGGTACCGGCTGCATCTCTGACAGCCCTATTCAACAACTCACTGGAAACAGGAGTGGTTCCAAAGGACTGGAGGGGGGCAGATGTTGTTCCACTTCATAAAAGAAGTAACAGGAAGGAGGCTAGCATCTATAGGCCTGTGTGTGTCTGACTTCAGTTGTGGGGAAGCTGAGGAGTCACTTTGAAGGAAAGTATTGTAGAGTATCTTGAGTCTGGTGGGTTATAAGACTTGAGCCAGCATGCATTCATGGGGGGGTCATGCTAGATGAACATGACAGATTTCTTTGACTGAGTGATCAGGGAAATAGATCAGGGTGGGGCAGTGGACACGGCCTACTTAGACTTCAGCAAGGCCTTCAATACTGTACCACACTGAAGGCTCATTAGGAAACTGGGCAGTTTGGAAATGTCCTAAGGTGATAAACTGGGTACAAAACTGACTGATGGATAGGCGAAAGAGGATGGTTGTAAACAGAATTCACTCAGATGAGGGGAGAGTGACCAGGGGGTTACTTCAGGGCTTAGTACTAGGTCCAATCCTCTTCAATGTTTTTATAAGTGACATTGCAGACAAGCTAGAGGGGGAGGTATGCCTCTTTGCAGATGACACCAAAATCTGCACTAGGGTAGACACCCTAGAGAGAGTAGAGAGAATGTGCAGAGACCTTGGAAAAGTAGAGGAGTGGTCAAGGGTATGAAAGCTGGGTTTTGATGTGAAAAAGTGCAAAATCATGCATGTAGGGCACAGGAATCCAGAAGCTGAGTACAACATTGGAGAAGAGGTATTGGTCACCAAACAGGAAAGAGACCTGGGAGTAATCAAATCTGATGACCTCAAGGCAGAGAGGCAGTGCAACAGGGCAGTGGGTAGGGCCAGTGGGATGCTGAGGTGCATAGGGAGGGGTGTCACCAGCAAAAGGAGGGAGGTGGTGTTGCCATTGTATAGATCATTGGTGAGATTCCACTTGCAGTGCTGTGTCTAGTTATGGAGACCACATCTCAAGAAGGACATAGACAGGGTGGAGGCTGTCCAGAGGAGGGCAACTAAAGTGGTGCAGGGACTATATCAGAAGCCCTATGAGGAGAGATTAAGGGATCTTAATAGGTACATCCTGGAAGTGAAGAGGGAAAGGGGGGTATGATAGAGATCTATAAATATCTCATAGGGTTAAACAAGGTAGAGGAAGGGAGGGGAGTACTTTTCAGAGGAGAAGGTGCACAAAAACAAGAGGGCATGCAATGAAGCTGGAAAGGGAAATTTAGGAGTGATGTGAGGAAGTACTTCTTTGTTGAAAGAGTGGTGGCTATTTGGAAAAGTGTTCCAGCAGAGGTAGTGGGGGGTTAAAATAGTGGTGGACTTCAATCATTCATGGGATCGACACAAGGGAATCTTAGCTGGGAAATGGGGGAGTAGCCAGAGATCAGGTAGGGTCTGTGGTGAAGATATATAGGCAGGGAGAAAGTTGCAGATGGGGGGGGCAAGCAGTCCTTATCTGCTAATAAAGTCTGTGTTTCTATTCTCAGTACAACAAAGTCATGCACGAGAATTGCTACAAAATGAAACAGGTACAAGAGATCAACATGGTTCTCGGAAAGGGTCAGAGAAGCAGTGAGGCCAAGGAAAAGGCTTTCACCAGGTACATGGAAAAGCAGGGGGGGAGTAGGATTGGGCAGAGTCCCAAATAAAAACCTAGGTAAGCACAAAGGACAGTCAGGGAAGCAAAAGCAGACACAGAGCTGCGTATTACAGAGGGGGTGGAGATAGACAATTCTTCAGATATAGTAAGGAAAAAAGGAAGCAGGGAGGGGGTATTGTTAGGCTACAAGGGAGGGAGAGGGTACTAAAGGAACATGAACAAAAAGCAGTCATCTTTAACAATTACTTCTCCTCTGTCTTCACAAGGGAAGACAGTGGGCCCCTGCCTGGAAGTGGCTTCAAGGTGGCTGTCAGGAGCATTCCTGAAGTGAATCAGCCAGTATTACCAGAGAAAGGTTCCAGAAGAGGCTTGAAGCCCTAAAGGTAGATAAAGCCCCAGGGCCAGATGGGATGCACCCAAGGGTGCTCAAGGAATTGGTGCAGAATTGACTGAACCTCTAGTAGTGCTTTTCAATAGCTCAGTTCAGACAGGGGTATTTCTGAAAGACTGGAAGGTAACAGACATAGTTCTGCTACACAAGGCAGGGAGGGACAAGGAGCAACTGGGAAATTACAGACCTGTCAGCCTTACCTCTGTACTTGGTAACCTGATGGAGTCATTGATCAAAGAGGACCATGTGGACTACCTAGTGAGCAGTGGTCTACAGGACAGTAAGCAGCATGGGTTTGTGGCAGGGAACTGTTGTCAGACCAACCTGATAGTTTTCTTTGACTGGGTAATAAAGGTCAGGGCCACACTTTGGATTTACTCTCCTTCGATTTCAGTAAGGCTTTCGACTTGCTGCCAGAAGATTGCTGAAGAAACTGGAGGACCTGGGCACAGCTAAGTACATAGTTAGATGGGTAGGAAACTGGTTGAAGAAGAGATAGCAGAGGAGGGTGGTAGTAAACAAGGTCAAACTGGAGGAGAGGGAGATCATGAGTGGGGTGCTGCAGGGAGGTATGCCGACCATACGGTGACACCATTATAGTGAAAACGTCGATGCCGACAACATCGACAGATCACTGTGATGGTCTGCCCAAGACCTCGGTACTCTGTCTCCCGGTCCTGTTCCCCCTTTCTGAATCAACTCCGACTTGGAGTTGTAATCCTATAGTTCGGGGGGGGGCAGAGCCCCTCCACATGGGGAGTTCAGGGAGCGAAGACCCACAATAGAATAAGTACTAGGGTCTCCTGCCAGATTTATGTCAACCGCAATTTGCACTCAACATAAATCTGTTGCTGTGATGTCGGTCGACAACATAGTTGTCAAACCGGCATCACAGAGCCCTGCAAGGATCTCTCCAGGGTCCTATCCTCTTCAATATGTTCCTCAGCAACATTGGAGAGGGTATTCCAGGCAAACTGTGTCTCTTCACAGATCACATGAAGCTCTGTGATAGGGTAGATAGCAACAAAGGGATCAGGGAGATGCAGTGGGATCTACAAAAGCTAAAGAGGTGGTCTAAGGTTTGGCAGTTGAAATTCAGTGCCAAAAAATGTCAGGTTATTCACCTAGGGAAAAAATCTAAGACAGAGTACTGGATGGGAGGGGCTATACTGGGCACTACAACATAGGAAAAGGACCAGCAAGTCATCATTAGTGACTCAATCAAACAATCAAGCAAGTGTAACTAGGCCTTTAGTAAGGCTAATAGGATCCTGGGATGAATTGGAAGGGGTAATAGCAGCAGGAAAAGGAGGTACTACTGCCTCTACATAGGTCACTGGTGAGACTGCATCTGGAATACTGTACACAGCTCTGGAGTCCTCACCTAAGAAAGACAGGAACAGGCTGGAGACGGTGCAGCGCAGGGAGACCAAGATTATTCAGGGCCAACAGGGCGGACCTTACAGAGATCATCTGAAGGCACTGACCACATACTCATTGGAGGCCAGATGAGAAAGGAGGGATATGATACAGATCCTCAAGTTTCTGAAGGGAATAAATAAGGTGAACTGTGGGGAAATATTTAGCAGAAGTACAGAGTCAAGAACCCACGTCCATGAGTGGACACTGGAAGGAGGAAGGTTTAAGGTGGATGTGAGGAAGTTCTATTTTATTGAAAAGGTGGAACATGGAACAATCTGCCAGCCAAGACGGTGGGTGCTAAGACAGTGAATGGTTTTAAGCGTGGCTGGGACAGAGTGAAGGGTTTTGTGGTTGCTCTGATTGGTGGCAGTATGGAGAGGGGAACCAGGAGGGATAAAACCCCATATGAACAATAGGTCCCAGAGCAGACAAGGAACTCCAGGCAGACTATATTGACCTTGGGTCTTTTCCTGCCATCATTGTCTATGTTTCTATGTTTGCACAGCATACAGTATGTATTCAACCCTGCTTATGAAGTAGGGGAGATGCAGACGTGCCAGACCTAGAATCCTGTTTCATCTTAAACTACTGTTTTTTTTTTACACTAGAACCTTATATATATATATATATATATACTGTATATATATATCTATACACACACACTAACAATGTTGGCTCAGAAGGCCATTACAAATGTTTTTGTGATGCCATATAAAAGGCCAATCTCAGGCTTGTTTTACACCTAGTATGCCTGCTCTTTTCCCCATGTCCTTTTATATTCTTGCTTTCTAAGCAATTAACAAGTTCATTTTTACTGTACTGTTGCTTTATATTGCTGTGGAGATATGAGCTAGCCTATAGAAGTCAATGGAAAAACAAACATAAAAGAGTCAGGTGTAAGGACACGTAAAGGCTGCTTGTTATGCTTCAGTGTCAGTTTTACGAGGTACTGTTTATCTTAGAATTGCTACAAACAGAAAATAAGTCATAATACATTTTATTTGACTAACATAGACTTTCTACACCAGCTTTTGATGCACCACAGGCTACATTATAAGGCCAGTAATATTTAAAGCATTTATTTTCCAAAATGTATGTTGCATCAAAATCCTCAAAATGTAGTCCTTTGTTAAAACCCATGTAAATAATATTAACAAAATATCTCTAATTACCACCCTAACAAAATTCAGCTTCCTTTGTCCCACAGAATTGCAGTAAATGGGGCCTTGTGTAGCCCTTCACCTGGATAATAAATGTCAATCAATGCTGATGCAAGCATTTGCTCTCTTGAGAAACACTACACATGATTTACAGCCTTATATCGTGAAAAGGTATTTACTGCCTACTTAAGACATGGTAAACAGTTGTGATAAGCAGAGTCATAAATGGGTCTTTCATTTCCTGCTCTGTCCCAGAAATAGAGTGTGTGGCACTGTGAGTGTATTCTGCACTTCCACTCTTGAAACAAGGAATGTAAAGAGACATTCGAAACAGAGAAAAAAAGTAAAGGCAGAAAAGGGTTGGATTCCGTCCTGTTTGCCCGGGAGCTGTAAAAAATATGCTTTTGTGCCTTATGTTAAAGGGAACATTGTTTAACCAGGAGTAGCACACTAAGCCAAAGCTTTTTTCCAGATGCGACCTGGGAGCACAAGGAAGTTAAGTGACTTGCTCAGGATCACACAGTATGCACCTAGGTGGTTGTGGGATTCAAACTCAGGTCTCCAGATCTGTAGCTCAGAGCCTTAACCCACTGCACTATACTGCCTCCAAACACTGCCTGTTAAAATGTAATGGATATATTCTTGGTTGTTTTAGCAAGTAAATCCCTTAACCCGCAACTGGATCTGTCTCTACATATTCGTAACGTATGCAAGGCCACAAATAGCAAGATGGGCCAGGCCTACAGGGCCATAAGCTGTCTTTCTGCTGCCGCCCGACTCACCCTAGCAAGGGGAGGGGGTCCTACTACCCTCGCTCTGCAATGGCCTTGTCTCCTTCGCCCACGCTCCTAAAACCAGCCTTTTAAAATGGGACACAACATATAATAATGTTTGTCGCTTTGAGCTCTTGGCTCCTCGCTTCACTCATCGTTGTGAGCTTTACTCTCCACTGGAGCGGCTTCCCCAGAAAAGTACCGCACCTTTGTCCTAGGTAATTTATCAACAACATTGTCAGGTCTGCCCCTTCCCGCTCTCGCCTCATCCCTCAAGCCAGCAATCCCCCTCTATAACCTTAGATCCAGTGTCTCTCAGGCCCTCCTGGTCCTGCAAACCCGCACTCAATTCGGTGACCGGGCCTCTGCCGCTTATGTGCCTAGACTGTGGAACTCCCTTCCTGCTAACACTAGCTCCTCCCCCTCCTATCAGTGCTTCAAAGCCTCCCTCTGGGGCCTGCTAAAATCAGCCTCCTCCTGTCTTTGCTCCCCTCTTCGACCCCCCTAAACTAACTGGGGTAGCTGCAACTCGCAATATAAAAACCCTGCTCGACTACCGTGATGACAAGTACCCTGACACTGAATGCACTTTGCCCACTGGAGAGCTCTTTGCTGTTTGATGTATACTAAGCTTTGAGAACTATCTCTGCCCTACTGGCCATGTATAAGCGCTCCCACTTGTGACTTTGGATGACCCTAGATGCAAAACACTGTTTTTCTCTATGCCTGATCTCATATGTTCTTCTATTCTGCCTGTATGTTTACGCCAGATGTTTTACCCAGATGTTACTGTACTGTACCTTGATTTTGCTTGTATGTTCCTACTATGTACACTGCCTGTATGTTCCCCCAATGTTCCTTGTAATCTCCCAGGTCGCACCTGAAAATAGGCACTTGGCTGTCTAGTGTGCTTACCTGGTAAACAAAAGCAAATAAATAAATAAATGCTTGCATGTGCAGATTCTGTCACTTGCCTACTGCTTCTCTAAAGTTATAATTACATATGGACACCATCCCTTGACAATCTATCAAATATGCTGCTATACTACCAAACAAGCACATGCAACTAGTTGGCTTTACAAGTCTGTGGTGTGTACAGCCATTGCAGGTTATTTATGAAGCTTTCTGACAACTAATGGTACTGCTTTAAGCCAAGTGGCCTAAATCCCTTCATGGTGATTTGCATATATTACCAGTGATGCCCTGCATTATGAGGTTACGTGTAATGACGTGTTTCTTTAACACTTGATGTTTGAGCCAATCTGCTTTTAGTATAACCCTTGCTTCAGTGCTTTTCCATTGAGATTCATGTCTCATAAATTACTTTAGACTTCTGGGCTCATTGTGACCTAAACCACTGCCATCAGTAGGGTGGCTGAGCCCATGTTTTTGGATGGAAATAGCTTTATCACACATATGTGTTTTAACACGAATGAGACATATGCCTGTGGTTTACTGTTTTCAGCCTTTGAAAATTATTATTGAGGTCTTTAGATACCCAACAGTCCCATTTAAAACCAAGCCCATCCAAAGTCCTCTAGTATAACATCCATATCTTGCCCATGATGCCTTCCATTAGGGGGCGCTGTGTGTGTCACTTTGTGTATCTTTTAAGACTTGACTTTATAGCAAGTGTGCTGTTAGTATAACTCTTCCTTCATGGCTTTTGCATTAAGATTCTTTTCCTTTTAATTGTTTTCCTCATTTGGCCTCACCCCATGACCCAAATCACGCTTGCCATCGTTAGGCCGGTCTTCCTTGTGTTCTAGACTATAGCATACAGGTAAGTCCTAAAGAACTTTTGCAGATTGTTTGTGAGGCCTTTCCGCAAATTACCATTCTGTTTAAAGTCAAGCCATCCTAAATTTCATCATGATGATTTGTGTATATTACCCATGATTCGTTGCATTATCGGTGTGGTGTCTTGTGTGTGTATTTGTGTTTCTTATAGCTGGTTTTATCCAGCTCTTGTTTAATATTGCAGTCTTATCAGGAGATACAGATACTTGCAAGCAAAGCATTTCATAACCCAATGACTCTCTTCAACTTGTTACTTCTGTACTCCCTTTTTGTGTGGCTTGTAACAGTTATGTCTGATATGCAGTCACTCTATATTGTGCTTGAAAGTAGTTTATAGCATCTCCCATTGAAACCAATGGTTTCACAACAACAGCTGCTAGAAAATGACAGAATTCTGGTATGCATCCATATATGATCAGGTTCTCCATGGACTTTCATTCACAAAGTCTCAACTCATATTCCTGATGACGTCCCTTCCACAGTGTGATCTCACTAGTAATACAAATTCTGGTCAGAGCTGACACGGCTGCAGTAGTGCTTTATGAGTGCTCACTGAGCTCACAGCAGAACAGTCTGCTGTGCCCAAGATGGCCACCGGTGCTCAGCACACATGCGCAACTTCACTTCCACACTTGTGGTGAAGTTGTGCATGCGCACTGAGCCCCGGTGGCCATCTTGGGAATGGAGGACTGTTCCACCGTGAGCTCTGTGTGCATGCGCAACTTCACCACAAGTATGGAAGTAAAGTTGTGCATGCACAAGTTAAAGTAGTGCACCATGGAGGGCAAGGGGAGCCGCCTAAAGAAATTAGGAGCAGAGTGCTTTGCATGCAGAGGGATTATGTGCAACTCTTAAAATGCTCTTCGGTGTCAATCCAGTGAGTCATTTTTAGAGCTGCTCATAAGACAACTGCAAGCTCCACCCACTGCAGCCATAAAAAGGACTGGAAAAAATAAATGCAGATAGATTCTTTTCACTGGTGTTTTTGGTCACAAGCTCAAAACAAGAGTTGGTTTGTGCCACCAATTGCAAGTCCTGGGTTTACATAAATCTATAGATCTTGATGGCAGATAAAGACTTTTTAGTCTATCCAGTCTGCCCATTCCCTACCTATCTCTGTATCCTACCTGACATTGAATCATTTACTGGGCCTCTACACTCTTGCCCCTTCCCTCTGCTTTCCATCTTCCTCCTTAGGTCTTACTATCCCCATGTGCCTATCCCATCCATGTCTGGAACAAGTCCCTGCTTTGGCTTCTGCTTCCAGCTTTGGTTGACTATTCCAGGCATCCACCACTCCCTCCACGAAAAAGTATTTCCTAACGTTCCTTCTGAATTGCCCCCCAACCTCTCATGCATGTCCTTGGACACTCTGTTTTCATTCCATTGAATATATTCTTGCAGTCAGCTCTGTTGATAATCTTCAAGAACTTGTAGATCCAAATCATGTTCCCCGCTAACTTTCTTCTTGCCTCAACACAGTATATATTCTGGTTCTCTAGTCTCTCCTTATATGTCCTCCTCTGTTGCCCCTGTATTATTTTTGTAGCCCTCCTCTGAACCCTCTACAAGTGGCCCTTTTTCTGTCTGAAGTGGGATTCCTGGACTGGGCACAGTATCCAGGTGCATTTTCACTATAAGGACAGTATCAACTCCTTCCTTCTACTGGTGAATGCCCTTTTTTTTACACTCCAGTATTCTGCTCTCCATTGCATATGACTTGTTACACTAGGCTAAGAACTTAAGATTGTTTCTAACAAGGACTTCCAGGTTCCTTTCTTCAGTACACTCAACCACCCTCACTCTCCTCATCCAGTAATCATTTCTTGGTGTTTTCCTACCAACATGCATAACCTTGAATTTCTTGGTATTGAATTTAAGTTGCAATGCCTTAGACCACTTCTACAGCATTTCTAGATATCTTTTCATGTCCTGCATTCCATCCTTTGTGTCCCCCCTTCCACAGATTTTGGTGTCATCAGCAAAGAGACAGATCTTGCTATGTATACCCTCTGCTATTCCACAAACTGTATGAAGATGTTAAACAACACTGACTATAGGACTGAACCCTATGGCATCCCACTTGTTAATCTCATACTCCCAAGAATTCACCATGAACTACCACCTACTGAGTCCTGCCCCCAGCATAGTTCCGTATCCAGCTGGTGGGTTTGTTACTTATGGAATATGGAAAATATTGTCACTCCTGCAGAGTGAACTGTGCATTCTCACTCATGCCTTTGGCACTTGTGAGAACACAGAGCTCACTCTACAGGAGTGAGAATATCTTCCATATTCCACTCCTGCCCATCATGTATCCGAGAACTGAGATATATATATATATATATATATATATATATATATATATATATATATATAGTATATATATATATATATATATATATATATTAGTAAACATCTTTGTTAATGCTCCAGTTAAGCTCAAAGTGACAACATTTGGAAAATGAGGTGTTAGATTTCCAACCCTAACACACACCCCCAAGCCAGGCAGGAGAGCAGGGGTAGGGTGTGCCTTGGGTTTCTCATGTCTAATACTAACCCCATTCCATCTGTAAATAAGGTCAGATGTGTAGACTTTATGAGAATGAGGAGAGCGTTAGGCTTGAGAAGTCCAAGGCACAGCCCACACCTGCTCTCCTGCCTGGTTTGGGGGCAGGGTATTACGGTTTGGAACCCTAATGCCTCATTTCCCAACTTTTGTCACTTAGACCCTAACTAAAGCATTAACAAAGTTTTTTGCAACTTATTGCCTTACTTTTTAATATAGTATAATAGTACCTTTATTTTACTGTCCTATCCCTCCGTAGATGCATATATGTATGTAGCTGTGGAAGCACAGGGCCCTCTGGGCACTGCATTTCCATTTGTGGGACAACAGTAATCAGACTGTCAGCATAACCATCTTATTACCCCACCTCATGTACCCGGTACAGAACATTTTTGAATCCCTGCCAAATCATAATTCTGCGTAACTGCAATGCCATTCTGTGCAATTTGTATGAAAACACATTTTGGCCAGGATTTGAAAAATGACAGCTATGGCATACATGAGGTGGGGTAATAATAAGCCTATGTTGAAAATCTGGGGTTAAAAATATTTAACATTTTTGAAGTTATGTGCAGGCCTAGCAAAATTGCAATGAATAATCATAACTTTGACATTTTTTCGTATTTTGACCCAAATTTTCAACATTGTCTTCCTATGACCCCATCTCATGAACCCCATAGGTGAAAGTGTTCAAATTTGTGCCAAAATACCATTCTATGCCACAGGCATGAAAACACTTTTTGGACAGGATGTGAAACATGACAGCTGTACGGTTCATGAGGTGGTGTGAAAAAAATTGCTATCTTGAAAATTTGGAGTAAAAATATTGAAAATTACCAAATGTATGCACATGCGTAGAACTATTTTAACAAACGTGCATAAGTCAGCCATCTTTAGAAATTTATTCACAAAATTTTCAACATGGCCTTTTTGGAACCCCACCTGATGAACACTGGTGGTGAAATTTCATTATTTTGTCCCAAAAGGTGATTTTGTACAGCAACCATGTGTAGCAACCATGAAATTACCTTACGGGCCTGATTAATGAAATGACAGTTGCATTGTTCATGAGGCGGGGTCCCAAAAAGGCCATGTTGAGAATTTGGTGTAAAAATGCCAAAAAATGGCAAAGTTATGAACATAAGTTCAAAATGCCATTGAAATACATTATACAGTAGGTGCATTGATTCCTCAATCCATGGTTCAGCTATGAAGAGTGCAGATATGTCTCAGTCCACTGAAGATGACAGCATATGACCTCTGGTAGTAAGCATTGGGTAAGGGGGAGTTGTCAGGTGGTGGGTGCTCAGTGGGAGGGTGGGGATTGAGGATAGGGATGACAGGGACAATGAGGGATCATTTGTTTCATGTTAAAAACATAAAAAGACATTGGGGGACTGTTTTCTTTTTCATAGGTTTCATAGATATATCGGAGCAATTTAATAGATCAAATATCCATATACTCGCCACAAGATCAGTTGTACCCAAAAATTTTATTACTAAGCAAATACCCATCCAGCTTGTACTTAAATTCATCCATTGTTTTGCTAGCCGCTATATCCAATGGGAGCCCATTCTAGATCTTTGTAATCCTCACAGTTAGCCAATGTTTTTTCCTAACTGTATTTACTCTTTCCTTATAAATTTGAAGAGAGTGTGCTCTGGTATTGTATACCTGATCCTTTAATATCAAATTTAATTGTTCCCATAAGTCTGTATTGTTTAATGCCCTAAAAGCAAAGCACATCTCTCCTCTCATTCTTTTAATTCCAGTGACTATAAACTTAACATCTGGAGCTGATCCTTGTAGCACAGGATTAAAAACATAAAAAGACATTGGTGAAACAGTTGAATCTTTAGGAAATAGACTGCAGCCACTGACCACATCTGTGACTGACCTCAGCTCGAAAGTGGATCACTTTGACTCCCGGGTCATGGTGGTTGAAACAACAGTGGACATACTGAAACAAGAGATGGGAAACACACTGAAGCAAACACCGGCTTTCACTAGCATGACCGCCATGCTTGTTAAAGGAAACCAACATTTATGAGCCCATCTTAGCATCACTAGGAAATTAACCTAGGTCAGCTCACCTGAGAGTTATTGGTCTGCTAGAGGATATAAAGGTAGGCCACCTTGTTATGTTTGTTCGCGAATGGTTGAAAGAAAAACTGGCCATGGAGGGAGAACAGGGAGACTTTGGAGTGCAGAAACTATACTGAATAACACCATGTGGGCAAACACAAATCTCTAATTCTCTTCAAACTCTATTAGTGGTCACAGATGGCATAAGATTTCAGGGCAGAATCCTACAACTAGCCAAAAGGATTGGACCACTAATGCAAGATGCACAGCATACTGTATCTACATATTTCTAGATACTAGCTATACAGTGAAATGAAGGTGGAAATATTCTGATGGGATACAGTGGGTCCTTTGAGATGCCTCTGTGAATCATGCCATAATATACCTGGCCCATCTGAGAATCGTACAGGATGGAAAGATCTGGTCAGTTTGTAACCAGTGGAAACAGGAAAATGGGCAGACAATTTTGCAGCTCAACAATGACAGAAAGGAAAGGACCAAGATGCTACTTTGGAGGCTGAAGCCACTTGTACAGATACCCGGAGTACACAACTCTATTGGTATTTAATTACCTTGTACTAAAAATGTTAAAACCTGTTGTTTAAACAGATTGGTGTCCTACCTAGTTTTTCTTGTTATGTAGCCATGTTGATCTATCTGCCTGAGTTTGAACTTGAGCTCATTTTGATCTGGCTTTGTCAGTTTTACACTCAGTTTGCATATCCACACAGTGGAGATGCACTTCACAATGTTGACTAAATGCAAACCATAGGACCGCAACCAGGGAACGGCAATGCCCAGGTTAGAAAAGTCACAATGGAAGGCAGAAAGACCAGCAGCTGGCAAAAGCAGCCGTAGAAGTCAAGACATTCTTGGTGTTCTTATATAGAGAACACTGGGGAAGCACTCCACTCACTAAGTTTGGCACCTGGGATTTTGGGTGCCCAGAAAAGGCATTTGTGGGCACAATTATCAAAAACAAACATCAGAATCTAGCCATTTATCTAGGTTTAGATGTTTGATTTAAAATTCTCAGCAGTTTTATGTATTTTCAACCTTTTGCAGTTGGTGGAAGAAAAAACAAGATGGCAGCTCACGAAAAAAGATTTTATCCTCACAAAAAAGGAATGGATCTCACAAGAATGAATCCTTTTTCACAAGATCAAATCCTTTGCTGAAAATTTTACCTCTATCCTGAAAAATGAACTTCCCATAGAAAATAATGGGAACTGAAAAACTGAATAGCTTTGCAACATGTTAATATTTTTGCACCAAACAAACACTAGCAGTTCTGTTACCCAAGTTCTTTCTACCATAAAATAATCACACCAAAATTCCACACCATCTGGGCACAAGGTGATGAGGAAGAAACTGCAAAAAGTGGTGACTTTTTACTTTTTTACACTATCCAGATCTCAGAATCCTCACATCCAACTTGAATGAAACTTGCCACTTCAAGAGATCTACCCCACAAGACAGCATATACCAAATTTTGTGCAAATCCATTGATCAGTTGCAAACTTATTAAAGTGCAAAATTTGAGGTTTAACATTAAACAGGCTACTCAACTCTAACTATAGGAGCACGGCTGTGCCAATATATCTCTACCTATATCTATCTACTGTATCTATCTATCTATCTATCTATCTATCTATCTATCTATCTATCTATATGTGTGTGTGTATATATATATATATATATATATATATATATATACACACACACACACACCAGTGGTGAATAAATTAGCTAAATAAATTATGTTATTTTGGGATAAATATTTGTAATATATGGAGATACCTAAATAATACAACAGTATCCCATACAAAAAAATCCCGGTAATACACTAGTAGCCAAAGTGATAATACTATCATTCGCAAGTGATAATACTATCATTCAGAGCTCATAATACTATCGTTCGAGCTCTGAACGATAGTATTATCACCAAACCTCAAGAGCGCAACCGCAAGATCTTCGAGTAGCATACACTAGTTCCTGACATCCCCAAGGCAACCTCCTAGCCCTGCATGCTAATGTTCCTAAAACCGCGCCTCCTGATTGGAACTGGTTCCTCTGTGGGTGGGCAGAACAATTCAAAAAACATAGCGTCCGTCTCTCGCTAAGCGAGAGAATATCGTCCCTTCGCTTCACGGGCAGCATTTTTTTTAATCCCCTCAACGGTCTGATTAAAGAAGCAAGGTAAAACATTTTTTTAAATAAAACGGACACAGACTGAGTTTGTGGGTGGATGGCTGAGCAGTGGTGATGGGTGGATGGAAAGTACACACACACACACACACACAGACTGAGTGGCGAATCCTCACTGCAGCGACATGCAGCTTCACAGCACCACATTCACAGAACTGCTGCAAACAAAACTGGGCTCATATATACAAAAATAGTAAAATAGCAGGGTCTATCACTCGGGAGTAATACCATCTCGAGGTTCTGGGGACAGGAGAACCTCTTGAGTTTCGCTCTCGAGGTTTCCTTGTCCCCAGAACCTCTCGATGGTATTACTCCCTTGTAATAGACCCTCACCTATCTATTATTCTATTTATTTTCACTTAGAACACCATTTATATAACTTAGAACATGTTATTTCCACTTAGAATCTGGAAATGGAACACAGAGAACAATAGGCCAGATAGGGAACTTACAATGGAAAGAAAGGCAGTTTTAAGCTAAAACAAGGTAAAACACCCTTAAAAACACTACAAATGGTGTGGTATATATTAAACACATACTGGATCGCATTAGAACAACACATTTATCTCCACACATGACTGGTAAGACCTTTATAACTAACTTGTGGCTTTACCACTCGTGAGTTATGGATCTTACCACTCACTAGTAGAGATAAATGTGTTATTCCTCTGCAGTCCATTATGTATCCCATATATATATATATATATATATATTCATTGCAAAAAACTCCATTAATGCCTCAGTTAGGGTTGTTTCCACAGTGACAAAAGTGTGGAAATGTGGTGTCAGGGTTACCCCCAGCCTACCCCCATGCTCTATCCTCAAAATCCTAACTTCACATCTCCCCACCCCTACACACACACACATGCAAGCAGGGGATGGGGCAAGGCAACACAACCAATCAGAGACAACCAGCATCACATAACAGAAGTAACATAGAACTCTCTAAACATAGTACAAGGCACATCCATCATCATGGTCCAGCAACTGTATGAGTTCTGCTGCCATCAGAGTGCCTTGGGGGAGTACACACACGTGCTGGGTAACCATGGAAGATGGCCCACAGTAAGCATTTTTCTGTTGCAAACATCAATAACAAGATTTAAGCCAATGCCTATATTTCAACTCTTAAGAAATGATGAAACATACAGTATGTTATCTATAGATGGCTATACTGGAAATAAGAGTTTGGGTAACTGTATCAACAGTCATTGGATGTTTGCATAGTTTGCATAGGTGTCTGAAAGGAAGGGAGGCACTCCCCAGGGTGGAGGGTCAGAGTTGCAGTTGATTGTTTCTGGATGGCATAGGTTTACTCCCTCCCACCGTCCCCTCACCCCACCCACCCCAAGCGCATAACTTCCTTTATAGCAGGGGTTCTGACATCACTTCCCCAAAACTGCTAACAACATACACCTGTTCATATCCTTAGAAGCACATCACACTGAATATGGGGGTAGAGACACTGACAAGCTTGCACACACTAAAACAAGAATAAAAAACAACAACAACAAAAGAAAAGCATCTGTAACAGGAAGGGACACAGACATGTGGGGAGTGGTGCAATGCACTGACTGTGGAGCAGCAGTCTTCTGGAGACATTTTGAAACTGCGTTGCTGCCCTATTTGCAGACACCTCTCTGGTCTGAGGGAGGAGGTTGCTCATTTCCATGCTGACCTGGCAATGATTCGGAAAACCTGCTCCCCCACCCAGGGACCACCCAGGCCACTGCTACTACCTCAGAGGTTGCCAAGAAAGAGAAGTGGTTGGACCATGGTGGGCTCAGGGAGGGTGAGTGTGGTGGAACAGAGGCACATCCCTCCAGTTGTGCCTCTCCACAATTCATTCGCCACTCTGGTGGAGCATGGTTCCTCTATGGAGGCACCTGCAGTGGAGACCAAGGAGGATGCTGGGATCCTCCACAATGCAGACCCACAAGAGGGTGGCACAGGACCCCACAGGGGAAGGAAACAACTCCTGGTGGGGGACTCAATTATTAGGGGGGTAGAACTGGGGGAGGGAGGGGAAAGGGAGGTAAGGCGCATTCCTGGTGCCATGGCTTGGAGGGACAGGAAACAAATCTTCAGGATCGTGGGAGCAGCTGCAAGGGGGGAGTGACCTGGATGTCATTATCCACCTAGGGACAAATGACCTGGCTGAGAATGGGATCAGAGCAATGCAACAGGAGTTTGTAGAGTTGCAGAGGGGCCTTAGACAAGTAGCACACCTGGTAACTTTCTCAGACATGCAACCTGTCTATGGCATGGATGAGGCTAGGGTACTCCACACCATGGGATTCAATGACTGGTTGAAAAACTGGTGCAGAACTCAGGGATTTGGCTTCATTGGGGACTGGGGCTTCACCTGGAGGGATGCAGGCCTATACAGGTGCAATTGTCTGCATCTATCCAGGAGGGGAACCAGGATCCTTGGTGAAAGGTTTAAATGCTTCATTGGCAAATATTTAAACTAGCCAAGGGGGAGGCACTGAAAAGGAGAAGGAGAAATCCTAGCCCTATCAAAAAATCAGGGTAGTTAGTGAGGTAAACACCAAGATAGAGCAGTCGATAGGGATAAGGGCAGGGGTAAATGGAGAGAAAGACAAAGTCAGTGAGGACAGGGATGGGACAAAAAGAAATAAAGCCATAAAAAATGGAGGGTAATGAGTACCAATGCCTGTAGTCTAGGTAAAAAGCACCCCGAAATGGTGGCCTTGATGGAAGAGGGATGCCTGGATATTGTGGCAGTCATGGAAACATGGTACACAGAGAACCATGACTGGGATGTCAACATACTAGGGTGCACAATCTACAGCAGGGACAGGGAGGGAAGAAGAAGAGGAGGAGGAGTAGCTCTCTATGTAAGGGAATGGATCAAAGCAACAGAACTAAAGGGTAAACAGGGAGGAGAGGATGCACTGTGGGTCACCCTGGAGACTGGAAATGGAGCCACAATCTGCACAGGGGTTGTATACAGACCCATATCTCAGGGGAAGGAAATGGACAAGAAAATGATAGAAGGCATCCTTGGGATGGCACAGAAAGGGGAGATATTGCTGATGGGGGAGCTGAATATGCCAGCTGTTAACTGAAGCACCTTTGCTGCAGCCACATCCAAGAGCAGGGCCATTCTGGATCCCCTATAGGGGGCATGCCTCAGACAGCTAGTTTTGGAACCCACTTGGGAGGGAGCAATCTTAGACCTGGTACTCTCAAATGGGGACGGAGAGAGGATCTCTGATCTTGAAGTGGGTAGCCATCTGGGAACAAGTGACCACCAAACAGTGTGGTTCACAATAAACTTAGCTGTAGAGTCAAGCCACACAAAAGTGAAGGTACTGGACTTCAGGAGGGCTGATTTTGTCAAAATGGGAGAGTGCCTCAGAAAAGAACTAGCATACAGGCAAGAAGGTGGGGTGGAGCAACAATGGGGAAACATCAAAACTGCCATCACAGAGGCAACAAGCCTTTGTGTGAAGCAAATAAACAAATCAAAATGAAAGAAAAAAACACTATGGTTCTCAAAAGAAGTGGTGGGGAAGGTAAGGGAGAACAAGATAGCATTCAGGAAGTATAAGGAAACACAGAAGGAGCAGGGCAGAGAACTGTACCAGTTAAAGCAGAAGGAAGCAGGGAAGGCAGTCAGAATAGCAAAGGCCCAAACTGAGGAAAAGATAGCCAACTTGGTTAAGAAGGGGGATAAAACCTTTTATAGGTACATTAAGGAGCAAAGAAAGATGAAGGCAGGGATACTGAGGCTGAATAAAGAGGAAGGTGGTTGGGCAGAGAGCGATAGTGAAAAATCAGGGATACTGAATGAATATTTCTGCTCAGTATTCACAATGGAAAAGCAGGGGAAGATACCTAATCCAGTCAATAGAAGCACTCTGGATAGGGGGGTTGATATTAGTCCTCTCACAGAAGAAAGGGTTCTGACAGAACTCTTAAAACTGAAGGTGGATAAAGCAATGGGGCCTGATGGAATTCACCCCAGAATTCTAAAAGAACTAAGGGAAGAACTAGTAACACCACTTACTACCCTTTTTAATAAATCATGGGAGGATGGTGTGATACCTGAGGACTGTAGAAGGGTGGATGTGATTTCCCTTCACAAAAGTGGGAGCAAGACAGAGGCAGGAAACTACAGACCTGTCAGTTTGACCTCATAGAAACATAGAAGTTGATGGCAGATAAGGACCGCAAGGCCCATCCAGTCTTCCCATTTCTTTTTCTACCTTATAAATGTGCCATCGGCCTTTGCTCTGTCAGTGGCCTATCTATTCATAGTCATTTGTATTGCTCCCTTATGCCTATCCCATGCCAGTTTGAAGCCCTGCACTGTATTCATAGCCACCACTTCTTGTGGTAAGCCATTCCATGCATCCACCACCCTTTCTGTGAAAAAGAATTTCCTCACATTCCCCTTAATTGGCCTCCTCTAATCTCATGCTGTGTCCTCTTGTCCTGCTATTTTCTTATATTTAAATATGTTAGACTCTTTCACCTTGTTTATGCCCTTAAGGTGTTTGAATGCCTCGATCATATCACCTCTCTCCTCCTTTGCTCAAGGGTGTACATATTGAGCTCCATTAATCTGTCCTCATATGTCTTCTGATGCAGTCCCTGCACCATTTTGGTTGCCCTTCTCTGGACTGCCTCAATTTGGTTAATGTCCTTGTGAAGGTGTGGCCTCCAATACTGCACGCAGTACTCCAGATGGGGCCTAACCAGTGTCTTGTACAGAGGAATTAATACCTCCCTCTTACGACTTGTGATACCCCTACTAATACACCCTAACACCCCCCCTAGCCTTACCTACTGCTTTAGAGGTCTGCTTGGATGATTTTAGGTCATCAGTGATGATGATGCCCAAGTCTCTTCTTCCTTTGTGACTGCTAGCAACTCCTCCAGCCTATAGGTGGCTTGAGATTTCTCTTCCCTATGTGCATGATTTTGCACTTCTTTGCATTAAATCCAGTTGCCACTCTTCTGACCATTCTGCTAGTTTATCCAGATCTCTTCTCATTCTGCCCACCCATCTGGATCATCTACTCTGTTGCAGATCTTGGTGTCATCTGCAAACAGACAAGCCTTACCCTCTAGTCCATCTGCAAGGTCACTAATGAAGATGTTGAAGAGGACTGGCCCCAGGACTGATCCCTGAGGTACCCCACTTGTGACTTGCATCTCTTCTGACTGTATACCATTTACCACCACTCTCTGTTTTCTGCCCACAACCAGTTTGCCACCCAGTTGACCAACTTCTGACCCACCCGAGCCTACCCAGCTTATTTATCAATCTTCTATGTGGAACAGTGTCGAAAGCTTTGCTGAAGTCAAGGTAGGCGACATCAACTGCTTCCCCTTGGTCCACCATTCTGGTTACCCAGTCAAAGAAATCTATGAGATTAGTTTGACAGGACCTTCCTTTTGTAAACTCATGCTGTCTTGGATCCTGTGCCCCTATGGATTCCAGGTGTTGCACTATCCTTTCCTTAAGGAGTGCCTCCATAATCTTGCCCACTACTGAGGTAAGACTGACCAGTCTATAGTTCCCGCCTCCTCCCTGCTACCACTCTTGTGGAGCGGGATCACATAAGCCCTTCTCCAGTCTTCTGGGACCTCTCCTGTGCTCAGAGACTCACTAAACAATTCTGCTAATGGCTCTGCTAGTTCCTCCTTTAGCTCCTTAAGTACCCTGGGATGTATGCCATCAGGTCCCATTGCCTTATCCACCCTGAGCCTATAGCTCTTGTAGGACCCTTTCTTTTGTGAAGGGAGTAGTGCTCACCTCCTCCCCTGTGTCCATGATGCTGAGCTGTGGGCCCTGCCCTACCTTCTCTTCAGTAAATACTGAGCAAAAGTATCTATTTAGGATAGATGCCTTTACAGGGTCCTCCTCCTCACATGCTCCCTTTTCTCCATTAAGCTTAGCAATACCCCTCTGGACTTTCTCCTTTCACTAATGTATCTATAGAAGTCTTGTCACCTTCTTTTACTGTTCTGTGAGTGTTTCCTCAGTTTGGGACTTTGCCTGCCTTACTGCCTTACCTGCTTCCCTTAGGCAGTTTGGTATGCCTCCATCTTCATCCCGCTGTGTTCCCTTATATTTCCTGAAGGCCAGCCTTTTGGCTCTGACCTTTTCTGCTACTGTATTTGAGAACCAAAGTGGTTTCCTTCTTCTTTGCACTTCCTTTTCTGTCTAACACAATGGGATGTTGCTTCAAGTATTGCATCCTTAATGCTTGCCCACTTTGCCTGTACCCCTCACCTGTGTTTCTTTTTGCCAGGGCTAGCTTAACTCTGTTGGCCATCTTATCAAAGTCAGCTCCTCTGAAGTCCCATATTTTTGCCTTGGAATGGGATGATTTAGGTGTAGTAGCCAAATTGAACCATACCATGTGATGGTCACTGGCTCCCAGATGACCTTCTACCTGGAGATCTGTGATCTGTGACCTCAGTGCTAGGGAAAATGATGGAATCACTTTTGAAGGAAAGAATTGTTGAGTACCTAGAGGCCAGTGGGACACAGGACGCAAGGCAGCATGGATTCACAGCAGGAAGGTCATATCAGAAAAATCTAATTGATTTCTTTGACTGGGTGACCAAAGTAGTACACCAGGGAGGGGCTGCGGACATGGCCTACCTAGACTTTAGCAAGGCATTTGACACAGTCCCGTACAAAAGATTAATAAACAAATTAGTCAGCCTGGGAGTGGGTCCCAGGGTGGTAGCCTGGGTAAAACACTGGCTGGACAACAGGACACAGTGGGTAGTAGTAAATGGAATTCACAGTGAAGAAAGGAGGGTTACTAGTGGGGTACCGCAGGGTTCAGTACTGGGGACGGTCCTTTTTAATGTCTTTTTAAGTGACATTGCAGAGGGACTGGAAGGGAAAGTATGTCTCTTTGCAGATGACACAAAGATCTGCAACAGGGTTGATATGCAAGGTGGGGTGGAAAGGATGAAAAGGAACTTGGCAAGGTTGGAGGAATGGTCAAATGTATGGCAGCTTTGATTCAATGCAAAGAAGTGCAAAGTAATGCACCTGGGAAACAAAAACCCAGGGCAAGAGTACACAATGGGGGTGCAATACTGACAACAATAAAAATGGAAAGGGACCTGGGGTAGTCATATCAGATGACCTGAAGGTGGACCAGCAATGTGAGAAGGCAGTAAGGAGGGCTGGGGGGATACTGGGATGCATAGGGAGAGGCATCACCAGTAGAAAACAGGAAGTTGTTGGCCCTCACAGTTGGTAAGACCACATCTGGAGTACTGTGTACAGTTCTGGAGACCACATCTCTGCAAAAACATAGACAGGGTGGAGGCTATCCAGAGGAGGGCAACCAAAATAGTGCAGGGTCTGCACCAGAAGACATATGAAGAAAGACTAAAGGAGCTTAAGATGCATAGCCTCGAGGAAAGGAGGGAGGGGGGGACATGATAGAAACTTTCAAATACCTCAAGGGAATCAACAAAGTCCAAAAGGGTAACATCTTTCAGAAAAAGAGATGTGCAAGAACAAGGGGGCACAATTTGAAGATAGAGGGGGATGGCTCAGAGGTAATGTGAGGAAGTATTTCTTCATAGAGAGAGAGTTGTAGATGCATGGAACAGCCTTCCTGAGGAGGTCATAGAGTCAAAAACAGTGGAGGAATTCAAGAATGCATGGGACAGGCATAAGGCAATTCTAGTGGGGGGTAGGAGGAAGTAGGCTGTTGGTTAACACGGATCTGCAGCTTATCCGTTAGGTAGGGAAATGGGCAGACTAGGTGGGCCAAGAGGTCCTTATCTGCCATCAAATTCTATGTTTCTATGTTTGTATGTTTTCTTTCTGATCGAGTAAGTCAGCCATAATAACAAATGCTAGTCATAATAAAAGTAATGTTTTGTAGCATAGTTTACAAGCAGCAGGTGACAGCAACAGTTGTAACATCCAAAGCTAAGCATAACATGCTGCTAAGGAGTATTTCCATTCAACGTAGCAGTATAGCAACATGTGATGGTGCTAGTTTCATATCTGAGCAGTATCTGAAAACTACTATGTATGTGTCAGCTCTGTCTTTCCTGCTACCACATGCCTATTTGGTAGCAGCGATACCTGCATGGAGCGACCCAATTGTTAAAGTATGACACATAAAAAATCAATATTTAGAAAATTTGTACAGACTAAGTTTCATTGTGTTAAAAAGTTATGCCAGCTATAATGTTTCATCATACTGTGCTGGCAGTATAGAGTTGATCATACTGTATTTGTTTTTTCAGTACATAGTGTTATGTGAAATGAGTACAGTGTAGTGATTATTGTGCTTACAGATGTGACTGACTTGTATAGTGTCTTACAATCTTGGATGTGTCTTGCATGTGTTAGTGGGGGTGGGTGGATGCGGAGTTAGGGTTTTGAGGATGGGGGGCATGGGAGTGGGGTGGGGGGGTAACCCTAACACCACATTTCCACACTTTTGTCACTGTGGAAACAACCCTAACTGATGCATAACCGGAGTTTTTTTGCAAAGAATGTCCCTGCTTTTTGAAAAAGTGTAATATAAGTAGTAAATTGTATAAGTTGGTGGGAGCATAGGGCCCAACCTCCAAGCTGCCCAATTCTTCATAGTGATATGGGTCTGTGGGAGCGCAGGCCCTCCAGGCCCTGCCCTCCCAGTTACATATAAGTATGGAGCCATACAGCAGCCAGATAAGGCAAGGAACCCTTGTAGCAGTAATTTGGCAATATTTCAGGAACCATAGCAGGTAGAAACAATTTTTAAGTGTGGCTGTAATCATGAGAGTGAGTACTTCATGTCACAGCCAATGACTGAACCTGTATCTTGCATCATTTCTGAGATATAGGCACCAAACTGCTGTGAGAAGTCACCCTTTGAACCCTTGGAATATGTTTTTGTCCATATCTCTGTAACTGTATAAAGTAGGAAAAAAATTCAGCTTCAGGTGTCATCTTCTATTTCCAAATGTGTTTCATGAAATTGGTTCACCTATAAATGAACCCAAGCTGCCAGTAGCGAAAACTCCGTGTCTTGCTTTGTTTTCAAGATACGGGCACCGGAAGGCGTGATGGACACTGCAATGTTATCCTATGGGAAATTGCTCAACTTTGGAACACTGTAACTTTGGGGCCCATGAAAGTTTTGGCACCAAACCACCAAAAGGCACATATGTGGGACCAGGGCTTGCTACCCTGCAAATGTCAGTCCAAAGGACCCAACTGTTTGGGTGCAGAATGGTGCCAAAGATTTGCAGTTATTTTGACTTACTTTCGCAAATCACGAAAGTTTCACAAAAAAAATCACGAAACTTTCACATTTGCGAAAGTATTTTGTGAAAGTACTTTTCCCCTGAACTTGAAAAATCGATTTCTGGGGGGTTTAACCCCACAAAAAAGATATCGCTATCATCCTCAGGACCCGACTATGCAAACACAACAATCAGTGTTTACCTAGAGGGTACCAATTTTAAATGGCAGGCATTTTTCTGTGTCACTAACTGAAAATAAGATGGCTGAATCATAAAAGTAAAAGGACCATTTGAGAAAGTAAAAACAGGCATTTGTGAAACTTTCCTGATTTTGCTAACTTTTCCCATTGACTATAATGGGAAATTTGTTTTTTGAATAACTTTTGAACGGTTTAATATTTTTTCACCAAATCTTTGAAAGGCACATTGGTGACCAAGACTGCATCTTCCCCGAACTTTTTGGACCAAACGGACAAACTGTGCAGGCTGTGGGCGCCAGCAAAGAAATGTGCAAAAAGTCAGTTTTGGGGCATTTTTTGGCATTCTGCAGCTCCGCAACCGTACATTCAACCATAACACAACTTGCTAGATCCAGAGATATATGGTACTAGATCGGTCATACAGTGGCAAAGTTATTAAGGTGCAAAACTGGTTTAACATTAAAGTGCTTACTCAACCTTAACTATAGTGGCTACTATAATATATATATATATATATATATATATATATATACATACATACATATATATATATATATATATATATATATATATATATATATATAGTAGGTGGTCTTAAAACTAATATTTGGTTAGGAATACATTGTTATACTTTTCAGATTTGTTTGCTTCTACTTCAGCCTATTTCACGTGGAGCTGTACTATGTTTGACTTAGTATGCCTTCATTATACCTTTAATCATGTCACAGATATTTCACTGTTCCTTCTGTCAGCCCCTACTCTTGCTTGCAATGGAAGATAATGTGTCTCTGATGGTTAAGGGGAGCAGATGGTGCAAGATGGGGGGCAGAGTTAATGAGGGGAGAGGAACTGTGGCTGAAAAGCAGTGGGTATTAAGGGGAGCAGAAGCTAAAACAAACAGTAGGAGCAGGAATGTGTGGGCACTAGTTACAGGAACAAGTGTCTGAGGAGAGGACTCATAGTAGAACTTTTAAAGAGAGGAAAGCATATGATGCAGTGCTCTGCCGGGGGTGTCCCTGTTGGTGCTCTGTGCTAGGTGTTTGTCATTGTGCTTAGCTCCCAATAAATCAGAACTTTAATTTTAACTCAGTGTTGCTGCTGGGTTTTGGGTACCAAGAGATGACTTCTGCTTACTGTAGTCATGCATACTAATTTGTGCAGATTTTAAAGATTGTTGTTATGTTTAATGTGTGTGAGTCAGCTGTGGTGAGGTTGAAGTAGTAACATTTCAATCAGAATATAGTACCATTTAAATATTTCATAGTCAGCAACCCCCTCCTCTCTCACACACACACACACACACACACACACACACACACACACATATACATTTCCATACCCATGATGCTTTGCACTGGTATTGAGGTTTTTGACAGTATGTGATTTTACAGAATTAACACAAACTGGAAAATACAGTTGCAGCCACTGGTATTTGGATAGTTACTCTATGATATCTGTTTCCTGTCTGTCTGCAGATCACCTGTAGGACTACCTGAGAGATTTCCTGTAAATATTTTAAATATTTGGAAATATCTGGACAAACTGATGGCTTTGTCTGTGTAGTTTATCTATTATTTATTTAAAAGTTTTACTAGAAAGATACTGAGCTGGCAACAGCTCATTTCTAGATGCACTTTGAGGAAAAGGAATATGAAGTATTACCATGCAGTGATATAAAGTATATTATACTTAAAACAGCAGTGGTGAAATAAAATACAGCAATTAATAACAATCAATGGATAACAATGTAAATACAAATGCAAAACAAAGATAAAACACATCCCACATAGAATATAGGGGCAAGAGCAACAGCGTGCAAAATCATAAATTAACTATGCAAGGAGCCTACAGAGGTAGGGCATAACATATAAAAAAAGGGTTGATTAAACCACCCTGTGCATAAACTAAGGGTAAGAGAGTTGAAATAGCTTAAGGAGACTAATGGAGGAAAAGATGCCAGGAGAAGTCAGTTACACTTGCAGGTATGGGTTGCATTTATTTATTTACATATTTAGTAATTTATTCATTCATTTATATATTTATTTATGAAATCATGTATGTATTTATGTATTTATTTAAAAATGTTTTCACTGAAAGACATACTGAGCTGGCAGCAGCTTGTTTCAGATGCATCGGGGAGTATATAAAATGCAATGTTCAGAAAATGCAATATTATGTAAATCAGTACAACAAAATGAGCAATTCACGGACAATGTTTCTAGGTAGGACATATACAATACAAGTGCAGAAGAAGAACAATATGAACAATATCAGTGTGCAAAAATGCAATATTGAGTAAGGATGGGGTAGTGGAAGAAAACTGGGGGAGGGAGGGCTATGCAATTAAACAGTGCAGGGGTGGAAGGGTGCACTGTTGGTGGGCTCATCATTAGGGCACCATAATGTGGGCAAAGTAACCTGTTCGCAGGTCATCATTGCATTCGGATGTCGCAGCATCTGCATTATGTGTGACTCCACGCTTATGCCTGTTCCATCGATTTCTTCTCTGCACATTTGCCTGGATGTGTTGGTGATTATTTTATTTTATAGAGGCGTGTGTGTGGGGCTGTAAGTGTGTTGTGACACAATATACTGCTGCACTTGTGGTCGCTGATATTTTTCTGGCACTCTTATTACGGCACATCTCTTGCACACCAACATGGGTTAACCGTGTGGAAAGCAGTGGACAAAGTCCAGGACCCAGCATCAGGGGCAACTGAAGTAGTGAGCAGTGAAATCATGGAGGACAGATTTTGGAACATGCATGGAAAAAGCCGAGCAAATGGAAGGAGGGAGAGAGCACCAGAGTTTAGGGAGTAGAAAAGAGAATATAGTTTGCCCAGCAGATTATTTTATTTGCAGGAGAGCGAGAGAATAAGAGCAAAATATGAGCATGAGGAGGAAGGGAATAAGAGGTAGTATGGGCAAGAGAGAGTGAGGTGAGGTAAGGGAGGGAGCCAAGCCAGAATTTGGAGATAAAGGCGGTACAGTGGGCCAAGTGTCTGGCATCAAGGGAGTGGAGGGGAGGGAAAGGGAGGTGTAAGAAAAACAGTGGTGAGTGTGCAGGGGACTTTCAAGGGCAAATTGACAGAAGGAGGAAAGAGGTGGTCCAGTCTGGCTAAGGTGGACTTGGAAACAGCACTGTAAACAATACCATCATAGTCAAAATGGTGGAGTATCATATTCAAGAGGATCTCTGTGAGCAGGAAGAGATATGTTCCTTTATTCCTTTAAAGCACACCAAGTTTGGGGTGGAACGTCTGGTGGATTGTGTCCACATGAACAGAGAAATCGAGGTGATGGCCCAGACAGACCCAAGATACTTGAAGAATGAGACATCTTCAATCACTGCACCATCAAGGGTATGGAAGGAGGAAAGAGGAATGAGTCTAGCAAGCCTCTGCCAAGTGGCATAATTCATAGAGACCATTTTATTGGTGTTACGGGACAGCTGTTTTTACAGAACCAGTGCTGGATGTTGTTAAAGTCTAGCTGAAGCAGGATCATGAGGTCAGGGTCAGAGGAGCCAGAGGTAAAAAATACCATGCCATCTGCATACATGTGAATGGGCACAGAGGAGCAGCCAGTGGGGAGGTCATTTAGAAAAATGGAGAAAAGAAATGGGCAAGGAGAGACCCTTGAGTGACACTTGAGCAGATTGGGAGGGGTAGACTCTCTAATTCAGACAACTTGAGACCTGCCTCAAGGTAGAGTAGAACCACCCATCTGAAGAGGTAGAGAGTCCTGCTGCTTTAAGCTTGTCCAAGAGAATGGGGTGGGCAACAGTGTTGAAGGCTTTGGCCAAGTTGACAAAGATGGAGGTGATCAGGCCCTGATCCATGTAAGAGATAATAGTGTCAGTGAGTTGGAGGAGGGAGGTGGAGGTAGAGGGGACATCATGAAACCAGACAGGAAAGGATTGAAGAAGGATGAGTCAAGATAAGGGAGAGTTGGGAGAAAATAATGTGATCTTCATTGAGGATTTCTCCACTGGGCCACACCTTTGAAACTGTAAGCTATCAGCATCAGGACCACTCGCAACCTTTTGCTAGCCGGGGGCAACCTACAATAAGGTACAGCGTTGCCACCAATATAATGCCCCAGCACTCCTCAGTTCTTTCTCCCACCATTGATCATCCTTATTACACCTGCTGAGAAACAATGTTGAACTAGCCATTGCTGTTTGTTTTCTATTGCTTGTATATTTTTCCATTGTCATCTCTGTATGCCACCAAAGAACACATCATCTTTGTTCTGATATTGTTCCTGCAGCTACAAAAGCTACAGGGATGACCCTGAAGCTATTTGTGTGTGTTGTTTGGGCCTATTCCAGGACATGAGGGCCTGTGAGATCTGGCAGAGTTTTAACCAGGCTACATGGTGATGCCAACAGAAGGCCTTGGAATCCTTCCCAGCACAAAAGCTTTGAAAGCCATGAAAAGGCCATGGGTTCTGCTCCTGCTTCTTCCTTGCCATCAACTGGGAAATAGTAATCGAAGTCAAAAGACAAAGGAAAGTCATCTTCAAGGTCCTCCTTTTATTCCAACCATAAGCATAAACAGAAAGATAAGCCTGCTTCACTGGTGATGTTGAGGTTGCCATTCAAATCAGGCATGTCCTTGTCGGTGTCTGTTCCAGTGGTGTCGACTACAGCCCCCGTGACTGTCGATCTGACATCAAGGTCACAGCTTGGCTCAGGCACTGCTGTACCTACTTTTGACAGTGTGTCACTGTCATCATCGGGCTCTTACCCTTCCATGCAGACCTTTTGGGGTGCTGTTGACTCCCAGGCTGCACTGGTGTCATTTTCAGACATGCTACATCACCTTCTACTATTGCTGCTGCCAGTCATAGGTCTGTTGTCAACAAGGCCACCTGAACCAGGTCCTTTGTTGATAGATTCCAGAAGCATACCGATTCCTTCTTCTCAGCTGCCTCTACATGTCACTGACTCCTTCTCTGGCTCCGTCATCATTTCTGATGATGAAGACTATAAGGTGGAATATAATCCTGACCTCATGGACATTGAGAGGGATTTAGAGGAGGAATACAGGGAGGAGGAGGAGGAGAAGTCGGATGAAGGAAACTTGCCTTCAGCTCCACATTATCACCCTATAGTGAGGACTCTGGTTTACACACCCAGGTCTTCCCAAGAGGATTCATTCTTTTAGGCTCTACTTCAGCAAAAGCAATCTGCCATAGGTTTTGCTGCTGAGGAGGAAGATTCCACTAAAAGGAATCTGATGGAAATGTTTGAGATTCATTCCATGCCTTCAGTTATTATTCCTGCTGTATATCCTGCATTAGAAGATGCTACCTTTGCTGTCTGACATAGGCCCAATACATGTCTGCAGTTCCAAGGAAGGTTGATAAACAGCACCCTGCTCTGTTTGATAAGCCTTATTATGCTGCACAGCCAGAAACTGATGCTGTAGTCATTATGGCTACTCATGACCATTCTAGGACCTTACACACATGGGGACTTTGCCTCCAAAGAATCTAGGAGGTTGGATGTAATGGGTGCACACATGTATATCTCAGCATCCTTCAGCCTATGGATTGCTAATTATCAGATTCACATGATAAAATATCAGAATAGCCTATGGAAATCTGCAAGTGTTGCAATACAGACTTTACCTGATGGGCCTTCCAAAAGTGACTTTTTTAAAACCATGTCAGCTGGTTCTGAGGTTGGCAAAATCTGCTGCATTCAGCATATGATGTGCCAAATGACTTTGCTAATGCTGCTGCCACTGGTAACTGCATCAGGGGTTATGCCTGGCTCAGAGAAGCTGGTTTTGCTACTGATGTGCAACAGGCTGTTTTGAATGCTCCTTTAGGGGCTCCAAACTGTTTGGAAGTGATTTTGAAAATGCATTTTGTGACCATCAGTCCTCTAAAATGACTTTAAAATCTGTGACATCCCTTTACTTTATGCCAACCAGAGAACGTGGTAGGGGATCTTTTCATAAACCTGCTGCCAGAGGGAACCATAAAAACTCTCAATTGTCCCATGGTAGAGGTGGTGGTACCCTTCTGTGTCCACTCTCCCCTTGATGCCGATGTAGAAGCACCCAAAGGAATCAGTCCCAGTAGCCCTGCCAGTCTCGGTTCCACCTGATTCTCTCCTGCCTGCCCCTTAGCTGTTGCCTCCGGGGGGGGGGGGAGGATCTCCTTGCATCTAAAGCAGTGAAGGGAAATCACTACAGATGAGTGGGTCCTGGAAATAATAGAAAAGGGGTATGCTCAGGAATTGATAGAAACCCCTCCTGTTCATCCTCTGTCCCATTTCTCATACCCTCCGGTCCACTTGTCCCTTCTAACAGAGAAAGTCCAGAGCCTGTTTCAAAAACATGTTATTGAACCTGTTTCTTCATATTTCAGGGACAAAAAGTTATATTCCAGATATTTCCTAGTTTCAGAGTGGACAGGACATCTACATTCTGTGTTGAACCTCAGAGACTCAGTCTGTACATTGAATACAAAAAGTTTCAAATGGTGTCTCTGTAAGCCCTGATTTAAAAAGGGGACTGGCTCTGTTCCCTGGACATTAAGGATGCATACCTTCACATCAAGATCAGACAGTGCCATAGACAATACCTCCACTTCATGCTGCAAAGCGGGCACTATCAGTTCCAAGTGTTGCACATTGGCTTCTCCTCAGCACCATGGGTATTTACCAAAAACATAGCAGTGGTTGCATCAGCAGCTCTTCGCAGGGAAGGGCTTTTTGGACAATTGGCTCAGGGATGCTCTTCTTCTTCACACCCTTTCCTGAATACTGCAACAGTTCAAGGCCTTAGGGATCACAGTGAATGTGCCAAAGTCACTGCTGACCCCGTGCCAAGGCCTACAATACATTGGGGTTGTACTGGACATGAACAAGGGGTGTGCCTTTCTACCACAGGAGAGGGCAGGCATCCTTATTGCTCAAGTGCCCTTAATACACAGGAGCCACTATGTTGCTGACATAGCAATAGTGCCATTTGCTCGGCTGCATATGCAGATCCCTCAATGGATGCTCAAGATTAGTTGATGGATGAGAGGAATAAATAATTTTATTACATCCCTACTTTTGAGCACTGCTATGGTGGACAGATCATGCCAACTTACTCAAGGGAGTTCCATTCCTTGTATCAGCTCCTGTACAGATACTCATGACAGATGCCTCAGGCTCCAGTTGGAGTGCTCTTCTCATTTCCTTCTAGACACAATGGTTCTTGAACAGAGTGGAGGCCAAACTACATATAAATGTCTTGGAAATTATAGCTGTCCAATGCAGCCTTCAGGCATTTCAAAATCATCTCTGCCCTGGTCCTCTGTTAATCCAGATGGACAATGTCAATGTAATGCACTATATAAACAAACAAGGGGCACTCATTCCTATCCACTATGCAGGAAAGTACGGTACTGGATGATGTCTCATGGCCTTCTGCTGTTGGTCATGTTTCTCCCAGGTCTCCACAACATCTTGATAGACAGGCTAAGCAGGGTCTCAGGCCATGATTCACAAATGGGAACTGTTGACCTCCATGGAAAATTACCTCTTTGCAAGATGGGGTCATCCAGAGTTGAACCTGTTTGCATCCCAACACAATGCAAAACTGCCACATTTTTGCTCACTTGTTCCAGGGCCTGGATTTTTTTGGTGAGACATGTCCTTCTCTTGGAAAGTGAAATTCCTGTATTCATCCCCTCACCTCCCATTCTCTCAAACAGAGGGTTCTGCTCAAGCTAAAAGCAGGGTGCCACCCTCATGTTCATAGCTCTTGTATGGCCTCACCAGATACGGTTTCCACTCTTACAGCCTCTGGCAATAGAGCATCCTGTTCCACTGCCCCATGTTGGGGTTTGTTGTCACAGGACTGGGGGTTTCTGATCCATCTGGACCTGAAGTCCCTACATCTGCATACATGCCTCCTGAAAACCTAGCCAACACATATTTTGGGGTGTCACCTACAGTAAGATTGCTGATGTCTTGCTTGTGGCTAGAAAGCCTTCTACCAGATGTACCTATTCCTTGAAATGGAAGTGTTTCATCCTGTAGGTCGCTTGTTGGAATTTGGACCCTTTTACATGCCCTGAATTCTCTTTTGAATACTTGGTTTCATTACCCGATTCAGGTCTGCAGTATGTCTCTATAAATGGGGATTTGGTTGCCATATCAGCATTTCATGCCCCTATTGATGGCTGCATGGTTGCACAATTAGAAGTGTCCCATATTTTTCTGAGAGGTATCCTTCATATTAAACCTCATATCCATAATCCGCTCCTCCTTGGGACTTGAATTTCATGTTTGAAAACTGACCTTGGCTCCTTCTGAGCCTGCTGCAACATGTGGCCTATGCCTTTTCATGGAAAAGTTTCTTTTAGTTGCCATGACTTCTACTCATAGAATTTCTGAGCTTCAGGCTCTAGTAAATGAACCTCCTAATTTGATTTTTCATAAAGAGAGAGTCTGTTTACATACCAGTCCTAAGTTTCTACCGAAGATACTATCAGAATTTAAACTGAACCAAATGATCCACCTTCCTGTATATTACCCTGAGCATGCCAGCAAGGCTGAGACATTGCTCTGTACTCTTGATATACACAGAATGGTGAGATACTATGCTATTACACTCAGGGGTGCAGAAGTACTTCTCAGCTTTTTGTTTCACTCACCCTGGGAAAGAGGGTGTATGGTACCTGCATCAAAACTGTACCTTTCTAAATAGCTGGCTAACTGTATAATGTTTTGTTATAGGAAGTATGGTAAGGAACTTCCTGGTGCTGTTTATGGTCACTCCATGAGGGATATGGCCACTGCTGTCACTTGTTTCAGAATATCCCTGCTGCTGACATATATGCTGCAGCCACATGAAGCACTGTACATACTTTCACTAAGCACTGCAGTCTGGACATCCTCTCTCATAGGCATGCTGGCTTTGAACTTATGGTATTGCAAGGCCTTCTGTCCTGATCACATATCAGACTGCACCATCCTCCCCGAGTGGTTTGTGCTGCTTGGAAATTGTTCCAAAGGTGTTGCCCAATGGAGAAGATATCCTCAATGAAGATAGAACAGTTACATAAGAACATACTCTAACAGTAGATTTTTGAGAGAATTTCCTCCATTGAGCCATAGTGTACCCTCCCTTTATCCTGCTTTTTTTCTGAGGGATAAACTGGATGCTCTGCCTCAGGCCTTATTCCATGCATTCTGTTTCCAGTCACATCCATCTCTTTGTTTACCTGGTACTGGTTTTGATCTCCTGGTTCCTCAGGGTAAGAGACCCTCTGAGGCTTATCTCCAGTGGGGAACTGAGGAGTCTTGGGGTCGCTCACATTATATAGGCAGTGACACCGCAGATCATTGTGGGTGGCCCCCAACTTGCAAAAGTTTCAGAGTGGTTCTGGCACTGATGACTTACAGTTCCAAAAGTGTGGCCCAGTGGAGCAGATTCTCTCAAAGATCTACTGTTGCAGTGAATTCTTATGTAACTATTCTTTACTGGAGTTCAGCCAAGGTGGGGAGGAGGGAGAGAGGGTGGTAGTTTCCAGAGGAAGAGGAGGTCACCCCCTTTGGGGAGGGGGATGACTAGAGTCTGCTACCATAGCTAGAGACTGTGGATAAGGAGAGGTTGAGGATTTAGGTAATAGGGAGGGCAGTGGCATGAGCAGTGAGTTGCAAGGTCAAGGGGGACAGTTTTTAAGCTGAAGGAGAAGAAGCAGAGAGAGAGAGAGAGAGAGAGAGAGAGTATCGGGAGAAGGTTGGACAAGAACTGGAACAATCTCAAGGTGAAAGCAGATTGACCTTCAGATAGTTTTGTGCGAGGAGAAGGAGGAGTGTCAGAGTTGCAGAAGGAGCAAGTGAGAGAAGAAGGGCAGATAAGAAAGTGCTCAGATAAGGGAGTGTACCAAACCAGAATTTCAAGATGAAGGAAGCACAGTGAACAAGGTACCTAACTTCAAGAGTAAAGAGTAAAGGGAGAAGTAGTGGGAACATTATTGAGTGTAAGTGTGACAGTCAAGGGCAAAGCAACAGAAGGAGAGAAAAGTGGGGACAGTCTGGCAAGAGTGAATTTGGTGCACAATATACATAAAATCTCCATAGTCAAACATCATGATGATCATCTTAATGGTGAACTATATATAGGTATTTTCATGTATTATTTATACATCCTACATATCGCTTTACCTCTTTCTTGTCAGTATTTAAATTACTTCACCTCTTTCCACTTACTATGTCAATAAGAAAAGTTAAAATTAGTATGCTCCTAAGGAGTTGAATTAACAGTAGCTGCCCACCCTTATGGAATTTAGCTTGTAGCAAAAATAAGTTGTCAGCAAAGTGGGAATAGCTTACCAGATCAGAACTGGAGCAGCTGGATCATGTTAAAAATATAAGAGGTGCGAGTAGTACTGGTCCCAAACCTGAAGTTACAAACAAATCCAGGGACTGTACTCAGCTCTTAAAAATCAGTTTACATCTTTCTTTCTTTCTTTCTTTCTTTCTCTGGAAATCAAAAACCTCCAGGGCCAGATATTCAAAAGGGTTGCGCCACGCGCAACAGTGTTGCGCATGTTCAAGTCCTAAATTGCGCCATTCTGCGATATTCAGCAGGAGGCAGTTGCGCCACTGAAAACAGGCTGAGCAACAGCGCAATGCAAATGAATGCATGCTCAACTGGAGGGGGAGGAACCATGCATAAACTGCACAGCCCGATATTCAGCCGGGCTGTGCAGAGTTGTGCAGGCGCAACCCCCAACCTGCGCCTGCAGGACTTTGAGCCAAAAAAAGGCTTAAGTCGAGGGCCACCCACAGGTGAGCTGCTGTATTGCAGGGCGCAACACAGCAGCTGCCACCTGTGGCTGGCCCCCAACTCAGTCCCTGTGCCCCCCGCAGCCTGATCGCGGGCATAGTGCTCCCCCCACCAGCCCGATCGTGGGCATCAGTAGCTCCCCATCTCCCGTTCACATCCCTGGTGGTCCAGTGGACCGAAATGCCCGATCGCGGGCAGAAAGTATGAACCCCGAACATCTCCCTTGTGCCCGACCACGGGCAGAAAGTCAACGGAACCCCCAAACAGCTCCCTTGTGCCTGATCATGGGCAGAAATAAGCAGAACCCCGAACATCTCCCTTGTGCCCAATCACAGGCAGAAAATGTGGAACCCCCTGAACATCTCCCTTGTGCCCGATCGCGGGCAGAAAGTTAACTGAACCCCGAACATCTCCCTTGTGCCCGATCGCGGGCAGTAAGTAAATTAAACCCCCACGAACATTTCCCTGGTGGTCCAGTGGACGGAAATGCCCGATAGCGGGCAGTAAGTAAATTGAAACACCCCCAAAACATCTCCCTGGTGGCTAGTGTCCTCCCCACCACCACCCACCATGAGCCCCACCACCCCGCTCCCCGGCAGCCGGCGGACAGCAACATCCACCACGCCTGCCCGCCCGCGCCCCCGACAGACTGCCGGTAGGGCTGCACGCCAGTGGTGCAGAGCAAGAGCCAATGGGCGTGCAGCCATCCATCATGACAGTCAGATTTGTGAATGATTCACAAATCTGGACTGTCATCTCTGTTATCGACTGCCCGTGGCTCAGCTCTGTGGTGTCAACCTGGGCAGTCAGGTCGGCCCGAAGCGTGAAACGAATAGGATGCTGCCTGCACGGCTGCCAGGGGGAGTGGGGTGGTTGGAGCCGTGGGTGGGTGGGGTCAGGAAGACACTGGCCGCAGAGAGAAGATGTTGAAGTTCAGTACACTGCTTGGCAGTCTTCAGTCACTGGACCGCCGAAGATGACCGGTGAGAGGAACTCAATTGCTGCCAGCGATCGTGCTGAACCACCGGGGATGTTGGGAAATTCGAGCCACTTTCTGCCCACGATCGAGGCACAAGAAATGTTGGAGTTCCGTTACTACCACCGTGATCAGGCACAGGGAGATGTTCAGGGGTTTGTTACTTTCTGCCGCGATCGGGCATTTTGATCCACTGGACCACCGGGGATATGGAGGGAGGAGGTGGGGAGCCACATTGCTGCCAGCGATCAGGCTGCAGGGGTGCGCTGTCCCCGACGGCTGCTGCCTGGCAGGCGGGTGCCAGGCGCAAGCCTCGGGACTCGCGCACCTACATAGCACAGACAAATGGGGCTATAATCAGATGCAAATGGCCCCTGTGCCTTGCATTGAATTATGGCCCCATTTGCATGTCACCTTTTGAATATCGTGATTTGGCGTGATGGCACAATGGTACTTAGCGCCACATCAGTTGAATGCTCCACTCTGACAACTTGCGGTGGCGCAAGTTCCACTGCACCATGCACAGTGGTTGGGGTTGGGTGATATTCAAGGAGTTGCTCAACAGCGCAACTCCTTTGAATATCACCCCGGCCACACCCCTTCGCAACTATTTTGCGCAGCGCAAGGGCTTGCGCCTCAGAATGGCGCAGTTTGAATATCCAGCCCCCAGTGTTTTGTTGGCATATTCCAACTTCTTCAGGGAGCGTTTGCAGATCTATAATCAAATTTAACATATTTTTAATTTACAATTCAATGAAGTGGAGGACCTACTGCAGTTTTTGACAATCATAAAAGTATGAAAACTCAATTAATCTGAGTATGTGTTATTTCTTCTGTATAAACTTAATCTTGTTTTTAATATTTGTTCTATGAGATAATAGATGAGCAATTTTATGCATTCAGATAGAATGTCAAGCCAGGCAAAAAATATTACATTTATAATAAAATAAAGAATGATACCTTTTCCCCAATAGCTATGATTTTCAGCTTGCTGTATTGGTTATATTTATGACATTCTGCAGTCTCTATATAAAGATATAACATAAAGCCATCAAATCTTTATTCATATAAATCTGAATTAAATGTGTATTACCTTAGATATCCACCTACCTTATATGCTTTTTCATGGCTTTTATACATTTATTATTTTACCCTAAAATTAAGAAAAAAGGTATTCTGATTTCATATTTCTTCTCAAAGCTTTTTAAACAACAGCTTAATTTTACATTTTATTTCTTTTCCATTATTTCAAAAGAATTTAGTATTTTTTTCTGAATAAAATAGATGTTCTATTCTCTGAGGGTAAATTTAAATATTATTGTTTTGCCTGGTTTGACTTTCTATCTGAATGCATAAAATTGTTCCTCTATTATATCACAGAACAACTATTAAAAAACAAGATTAAGTTTGTAAAGAAGATATAACACAGATTCAGGGAATGGAATTATCATATTATTTTTTCTGATTATTAAAAATTGCAGTAGGTCCTCTGTTTCATTTAATTATAAAAAATATATTACAGATCTGCAAACTCTTCCTGAGGAAGTTGGCATAGGCCAACAAAATTGAGTTTTGGTTTCAGAGAAGGAAGGAAGGAAGGAAGGAAGGAAGGAAGGAAGGAAAAAAGAACATTAATTTTTTTTCTATATAGATTTTTATGCCTGAGTTTTTTCCCTGTTTTCATTCCCACCATGCCTTGGTCGGGAGGCATGCACACACTGCATCACTGAGGTGCCTTCCTGCTACTTGCCACCCTTGCCTGCCTATGCTGGCCATCGGACCTCTACCCGATGGCAGTGGAACTATGGGGGGAGGGTGACACAGATCCTCTCCAGGAGAGGAGAGATGCCATTATGGCCGCTCAGTCCTACTCCTACCCCCTGGCCATCTCTCCGATGACCCTGGCTCATTGCCAAACCTGGGTTGCCGGCGTGGTACATGGTAAGGTGGCCAGTGCCTCAGCCCTCTGTGCCACCAGGCTGGCCACAAGAAAATTAATTAAGAGTTTAGTACAGTCCCTGGATTTTATTTATATTAGTTTAGTAGTTCTTCATAAAATCTGGTGTTGGATGTACAGTAGTTAGTTTGTTTTAACCATTGCTAGATTCCATCCCTTTCTTAAAGCTAATGATGTGTGTTCTTGTGGATTTAAGTAACATAAAGGATTGTGCATTTGTGGCCCGGCCATGGTTTGGTCTGCATAGCAACATGATCTTTGGCACATCTCCATACCATTGGTACTCTGCTTAATTACTGGAAGTGCCTGGACTCGAGAATGGTATGGAATCAGTTTACATGTAATGTAGTATTGTTCAAGCTCTGCATTAGAAACATAGAAACATAGACTTTGATGGCAGATAAGGACAGCTTGGCCCATCTAGTCTGCCCATTCCCTACCTACAGGATAAGCCGCAGATCCTAGTTAACCAACAGCCTATTTCTTCCTACCCCACAAGAATTGCCTTATGTCTGTCCCATGCATTCTTGAATTCTCCTACAGTTTTAGACCCCACAACCTCCTCAGGAAGGCTGTTCCATGCATCCACTACCCTCTCTGTGGCATTCCATAAAGCTTTACAGGCACTTTATTTACACAGGTTAGGCCAGTTGAGATGCCACATCTTATTTCTACTGGTTTCCTGCTTCTGTTTAGGGCAGCTTGACACCTCTCTGTACCATGTCTAGTCTTACTTTCAAAACATGGTGCACCACTTACATACTACTTATAGTAAGGCAGTTAAGAGGAGATGGATGCTGTAAAGTCCATGCTAACTGCTCCCCCCAGTTTTCACCGATAATGCTCCAAACATCTACACCTGTAGAATATATTTATCTTAATTAGATAAAGGATGATTTTTAATTGCTATAGGCAATTGCTTCTGGGAGCCTATTCCATAAGCTCACAACCCTCTGTGTAAAAAGTGTTTTCTCCTACCTGTCATAAAATGTACGCCCTTCATCATAATTGTAGACCCCTTGTGGGTGCGCTATGTATTTTCCTAGACAGCTGTCTGATTGCAGCAATGGCAGCTGTTATTTATGAGTATGCCTCACCATTGCTTTTTGATTAAAAGAGATGAAAGTGGAGAGGAAGTTGCTAGACACCATTGAAAACAGATGGATCTACAGGGACACATTCCAATAGCACAGACACAGAATCAGGGTTGCAAAATGGATGGTAGAGGAACAGATAGTACTGCAAGTCAAATCCAAATACAAAAAGCCTTCTAATGCTGTATGTAAGAGGAAGGGAAACACAGATACCTGGGAACCACTGAAGGAGCAAGAAACTGGTGACATAATAACTTTGGAGGATGCATGGCTGAATGCATAAATGAGAATTTACAGCTGTATACACAGAAGAAAGAGAGAGAAAAATATCACATAGAGAGGAATGGTTCACAGGGGAGCACCAGGAAACATTACATGAAGTATATGTGACACCTGAAGGAGTTAAAATCATGCTGAAGATAGTAAACAGGACAATGGGGTCTGATGAAATGCTGGCAAAAACCTGAGAAAACTAGCCAAAGAATTATGTCACCATGGCAATAATATTCAGTGAGTCATTGAGAGCTGCATACATGCCTGATGATTGAGTGTGGCCCACAATGTATCAATATTCAAAGAAGCTCCAAGACTGAGCCTGGGAACTATTGGTCTGTCAGTTTAAAATCAATACCATGGAAGCTTTTTGAGATGATTATAATAAACAGAACTGTTGAATATTTATTAACTTAGACTCTGTCTCAAGACAGAGTCTATAAGGGTAATCATGCCAAAGTAATCCAGTCACATTTTTGGATAATGCTACACATGAGCTTGATGACAGGAAGCCTGCGGGAGCTGTGAATATTACCTGGATATCAACAAAGCCGTCACAACTGTGCCACACAGAAGACTGGTTCATACAATTGAGAACCTAGATATATCCAGTCATGTAATGCAATGGATTTTAAACTGATTACGGAACAGGATACAAAGACTTGGATTAAATGGTAATTGTCAGTCATTCTAACCTAATTCATAATTCTAACCTGATGGTGGCCATGCTGGGCTGACCATCTGCACAGCTGTCTTTGCAGAGTTTTTAATTTTGTTTTATTCATTAATTTGTATTTGTTAATTCTGTTCGGCAGTCTGTTTTATTTGTTTGGCAGTCTAATTTGATTAAGTCTGTGAAGTTCATTAGTTTATTAGTCAGTAGCTAGCTAGGGTTTGAGTATAGTTTAGTTGGGGCAACTAAGTGTAGATTAGGAACTTTGCTTTTTTGGTTTTAGTGAGGAGGGAAAGCTGTGTGACAGCTGGTAGTTTTCGAGGCAGTCAACAAGTTGGTCTGCAATGACATGTTCAAGGGCTTTTGAAGGGAGGAGAATGGAGATTGGCCTGTAGTTCTCATGGTGCACTCTAGCACCATGTTTGTGAATAGGAGTCACTAATGGATTTCCACATGTCGGGAATCTGGGATAGCCTTAGAACGCTAATAATTTTGGTTAGAGGAGATAGAATTTCCAGGAAAGTTAGGTGACAAGTTTCAGGTCCAGAGAATTCTACTGAAACTTGATTTTCCTAGAACCTTTAGGAAGTATTTTCTTGCTTCGTTGACAGTAATTGTTTTAAAGTAGAGGGGATGTGAGTATGGTTGGTGCCCTTCATTGACCTTCACAGGAGAGGAGTCATTGAAGAAATCAGGGTGAGGCACCACTGAGATCTGTGAAGGCTGTATTAAAAGTGTTGATGATGGTTGTCAGGTCGAGGGTGGGTGAACCATCAATACTGACCATGGTCGGGGGTTGCTTAGGGTCCTTACCTGTAACTTCTTTGACGCTGTGCCAGAATTTTCTACCATCTTTCCATATGGTGGTGCGCTCCTCCTCCTTGTAGAACTTGTTCTTAAGGTCATGGATCATATGAGTGCAGTCGTTCCTGGGTCTCTTATATTTCTGAATGTCACCATGCCTTCCCATTGCCCGTGCCCACTGCCAAAGATGATTGCTAAGGTTTATGAGTTCCAGCAAGTCTGGAGTGATCCAGGGGTTGACATTAGAGTTAGAAAAATAGATGTTGATAGCAGAAGGAGATCGCTAGGTCCACCTAGTCTGCACATTTGTTTTAGACCTATTTTGACACTCAAGTTGCCCATCTTTGAATCTGAACTCCACACACACCATCCACCCATCACCCAATGAACTCCACTGAATTGAATACCAAGAAGAAGAAGAATCAGCATTTATATAATGCTTTTCATACACAATGTATCCCAAAGTGCTTTACAAGCAATGCTAGACTGGTAGTGAAGTGATTGAATGTGTAGTGGCAGCCATATCCACACACAGCCTGGATAATTGCATGAACCAGTTTATGGAAGGAATGTTGGTCAGGACACGGAATGTCCTCTACTCTTGCGAAGAGTGCCCTGGGTTCTTTACTTCCACCTGGACACCCACCAGGACAACACCAGGATGGGTAGAAGGAACCTCGGTTTAATGTCTTATCGAAGGATGGCACATCCCAACAGTACAGCACCCTCCAATACTGCACTCAGATGCCAGCATTTTAGGTGCAAGTTCAATCCCAGTGTGGGACAAGAACCCACAACCTTCTGGTCCAGAGGCGGATGTGCTACCAACTGAGCCACGCTGACACAACCCAGGTTTCAAACATGTTTTAGCATCATGAATAAATAAATAACATAGTATGAGGAATATAGTTATGCCCAATGAAGAACACTGCAATTGTATGTAGTGAGACACAAGTCTGCATCATGCAGGCCTGCGGCACTGTGTATGACATTGCTGCTGCTTTGCAAATGTCCCACAGATGAAGCAGCTGCATCATCACACATGCTCCCAGATGCCCTGTGAGAACAACACCCAAAACACATTTCAGGGAGTTTTTACATTTGACCATTTATGTGGTCATTAGCGGAAGGGTGCTAACTAAGACATGATCCAGGTCTGGGCCCAAATGTTACAAAACAGTTGCATTATAAACTTGCAAACATGTTCTTGTGAAAACTAAAATAGGTTTTGTGCCTGCAAGGTGTGCAGTTTTTGTTCTTCATTGTTTTTCTAACAAAACCTTAGTCCAAGAAATTTTGTACTGTGCATGCACATGGGCTTAATTTTCTTCAGGCAAATTTAGTGCTACTTAGAACTTTACTGTTTGGAGACATTTTCAGCCCCAATTTTGGTCACAGCTTAGATAGGACCTCCCATTACCACATAATTGCTCAATCATATATTCCCAAAATATGTTTTCAGGAGGGGCACAAAAACATATTTTCGGAGTTTACAGCTCACCACTTTGGGGTCATGAGTGGGATCCAAATTAACGTGACCCAGGTTTCCAACAATGTCTTACAATAATAAACATATGAATGCAACATACTGTTCATGTGAAAAAAAATCTAATTCTGTACTCATGTGAAGTATGCAGTTTCTAGAACTAAGGTGGTTTTTTTTTCACAAAAATAACCTTACAAATTGGTGAATAAGACCAAGAAGCAGATAAAGACACTTAGACTCAATAAGCAAATGAGAGAGGAAGTACTGGACAAAAGAAAGGCTTTGGGTTACACAAGAGGGATCGGAAAGAGTCCAAAAGGGCAGTATATTTATTTATTACTGATTTTTGACTAGGAACTGCACACTGAGCTGTGACAGCTCAGTTCCAGATGTGTTCTGTAAGATGTGTTGAATGGATCCATTTTATTGACAGGAAAATGTTGGCCATGCGATCAGGGAAACTACCTACTCTTCTTCAATAAATGCCATGGGATCTTGTACTTCCACCTGGACTGCAATGAGGGACGGCCAGAAGGGACCTTAGTTTAACATCTCATTGGAAGGACAGCACCTCAGCAGTGCAGCACACCATTCATATTGCACTACAGTGTCTGTAAGGGGTATTACCCCAAGTATGTGGTGTGAGGCTAAAACACACAACTTTCTGATCTTCTGGGCCCAGAGGTGAAAGTGCATCCTACTGAGCCACTGAGCAACCAGCTGAAAAACTATATAAAATTAGGAAGAAAAAAGGACTCTTAGTGAGGCTACAGTTAGCACAGAACAAAGGACAGCAGAAGGAGTCAAAACTACGACAAAACGTTTTATAGGTGCATAAGGGAAAAAGGATAGACAAAGGATTACATAGAGTTAATAAAGATGTATGGATGTAACAAGTATAGAGGAGGATAAAAGGGCAAATAAATTAGGCGTGTGCATCAGTTCTGTGTTCACAAAAGAAAGTAATGAGACACTTCTTCACAGCTAAAATAGAATCCAAGGATGTAACAGTAATAGGTTGGGGAAAGGGTGTGTAACTAGGGAGGGACTTTTGCCATGTCTGTAAGATAAGACCTTAACGTGACCAAGACCCCAGGACCAGACGGGCATCACCTGAAGGTGGTGAAGATGGTGTGTGAGTCACTGGCAGATCACTTGGTAGACCTAAAGAGCTAGTGTGCTGCCCAAAATCCATATTAATTTTTAAAAGCAATCAACTATTACCTTTTATATCTGAGGTGCTTTTTTTCTTTTCCCTTTGAGTAATTAGGAGATTTGTGTACCTGCTGTTAGTAGGTGAGGTATGTGGAACAACACTGTGTCTGGCAGGTGACATATCAAGTTCTATTCTCCCACTACATCATCAGCACTGTGACCTCACTGACTGTGACATCACAGCTACTCAGTCAGAGTATTTAGTGAGGTCATGGTACTGATGATGTAGGGTGGCAATAGAACTAGGTATGTCTGCTGCCAGACAGAGTGTCATTCCACACATCCAACATAATACTCTCACATAGAAAGCTCTCTGATGAGCGAACAGAAAAAGAAAAAAATACTTCAGAAATAAAAAGTTACAACTGACTACTTCTTAACATTTTTAGCATTTCCTGTCTACTATTTTTGATTCTATTATCTCTATTAATAAAATCACTGTCTATGGTGGAGGTGCCTGAGGACTGGAGGGTGGCAAATGTGGCCCTCATGCACAGCAGTGGGGATAGGGAAAACCCAGGTAACCATAGACCAGTGAGCTTGAAGTTGATAGTGGGCAAGCTACTGGAGTCAATCATAAAGGAATAGATTTCAGACTTCCTGGACGAACATAGTCCTATGGACAAAAACAGGATGACCTCATGAGAGGTCAGTCATGTCAAACAAACTTGAATGACTTTGTTAACCTGAAGGGGATAGGCGTCAGTAGTTGACATCCTGCACCTGAACTCCAGCAAGGCCTTTGATTTTCAGTGCCTCACAGGAGGCTTATCCAGAATGAGGGGAATACAGCTAGGAAGAGGACTGAGTGGACTGGCAGCAAGTTCACAGACAGAACACAGAGATTGATTCTGAATGGTAAACTCTTTAATGGGAACAGCCCTGGAACTGGCACTCTTCCATATGTATATTAATGACATTAGGGTGGAATTACAGGGTAAAGTACCATATATCCGTTCTCAGGTGAAAACACTGCAGGAGGGTAGACAATGATGAGGGGATCAACAGCATGAAAAGGAATGCAAAAAATCAAGGGCAGTGGTCCAGAATATAGCAGTTGGAATTCAATGCCAAAAATATTTAAAGTGGTGCACATTAGCAGCAAGAATTTGCAGATGTAGTATAGCATCAATGGAGTTAAGACAGGGCATTCAAAAGAGGATTCAGGATAGAGCATTTAAAAGGGGAATGGGACCTCGGTTATCATAATATACAGTAGTTTAACATCATCTTCCCAATACAGGACATCTTACTGGAAAGATATTAGGATGCTGTGATGCATCAGGTAGGGTTTCACTCGTCAGCCTAAGAGGAGATATTGTTACTGTACAGGTCATTGGTATTGCAGTGCAAAATTTAAATTCAACCTACATGATTTGGGCAAAATTAAAGTTCTGCTGCTGCAAAATGTTCATGAAATTTCACCAACATTTCAGTTTTTCCATCTAATTTTAAAAGCAATCATCCAAATGGTGTTGCAGTTAACTTATTTAAGTTCCTATACAGGCAGGTATGTTTGCCAAGTTTAGATTTCTAGCATTCAAGGGGCTGATGTATAAGTAGCAAATTATTCTGAAACTTGTAAAGAAATTTTGCAGGTAAGTAAACTGAGATTTTAAGCAGGCAGTCAATATTCTGTACCTAACCTTCAGAAAGGCCTTGATTCAGTACATCACAGGAGGCATATTAGGAAGGTAGGGAATAGGACTGGGGAGAATTAACTGAATGGATTGACAATTGGTCATCAAATTCTCTGATATCAGGAAGGTCACAGTGAAGTGCCCCAGGAGTCAATCCTGGGACCAGTAATCTTCAATATGTACAATATATATAATATGTTCAATATGTATAGAGGGAAGACTTTGATTAGATGAGGGATTTAGTTATGGGCAAGTTAGATGGAGTGGACAAAATTAATGAGGAGGTGGAGCGGTGGGTAGAAATTCAAAGGACCATTCTCAAAGCAACCAAACAATGCTTGCAAATGGTTACCAAGAGACCAATCTGGTTCCCTAACAAGGTCAGGGAGGTAGGGAAGGGCACAAAAAGGGTCTTCATCAGCTACAAGGAGAGGCAGGGGGATGAGAAATGGAACAAACAGCAGGTAAAGATTAAGGAGGCCAAGAAGGCAGTCAGGGATGCAAAAGCAGACACAGAGCTATGTATTGCAGAAGGGATCAAGGGAGTCAAAAACAGTTCTTTAGGTACATTAGGAAAAAAAGGAAGACAAAAGGGACTATTGATAAGCTGTTGGAGAGGTGGCAGTGTAGTAGAGGAGGAAGAGCAGAGTCATTCTAAATGGCTGTTTCTGCTAAGTATTCACAGTGGGAAATAGTAGGCTTCTGTCAGATAGCAACATAAAGGTTTCTGCAAGGGGGATCCCAGAAATGGGATGAGTAATCACAGGAGAAAGTTTTAGGAAAAAACTTACAGGCCTGAAAAGAGACATGGCTCCAGGACCCGATGGGATGCACCCAAGGGTGCTCAGGAAACTGGCATCAGAATTGGCTGAACCCCTTGTAGGGCTATTCAGCAGTTCACTAGTCAGAGGTGGTTCCAAGAGACTGGAGGAAATTGGATGTGGTGCCACTCCACAAGGTAAGGGACAGGGAAGAACCTTGGAATTACAGGTCTGTTAGTCTTACCAGCATTGTACACTAGTCAAAGAGGACCTAGTGGGCTACGTGGAGAGAAATGGTTTCCAGGATAGTAAGCAGCATGGGTTTGTGGCCAGGAGGTCTCATCAGACCAACCTGGTAGTATTCTTTGACTGGGTAGCAGGACAGTGGATAAGGGACCAGATGTAGATTTACCCTATTTTGACTTCAGCAAGACATTTAACTTGATGCCACATGGAAGATTTTGTTTTAGATTTTTTGTGTGTGTGTGTGTATTTAGTGCTTACGAAGTTGCTTGATTGACAGTACTGGAACCTGAAAGTCCTCTGCTTATCCACATGACAGGTACAGCAAGTGCGATTACAGTGCAAGCTTCCCCACACTGTCCTGCCAATGTGCCTCAACCCTGCCATGGAGGGAGCACAACATAAGTGAGGGGGTGAAAAGGGGAAAATCCCCAGGTGGACAATAGGCCATAGGGTAGAATAGGGTAAAACTGGGTGGACTGGATGGAACTACGGTCTTTTTCTGCCAGCATTGTCTATGTTTCTACACTTACAAAGTATAAATCTTTTTAAATTATCTTTTTAAAGGGTTTTGCATACCAAAACTCAGTGCAATTGTGCTTAAAATATACAGATCTGGAAACAGTGCATCTGTCCTATGTTGGTATATTTTGAGCACACTAACTATTGACTTTTTTAACTCTAATTTGTATGATGTTATTATGTATAATTTATTTGTTATTGTATTTATAGCTTCAATATATAATTATGTGCTTGTTTGTAACACTGTCTGCTGTTTATATTTTTCCGAATTAGAGTATGTAAAAGGGCCATGCGGTTGATGTTTTTACCGGTTAACACATTTTAAATAAATAAATGAATAAATTGTGATGATGTTACAGGTTAATGAAGCATGGTCAGAGATGACACAAAACTCTGAGATAGTGTGGACAGTTACAGAATGAGGGGATCTAGAAAAGCTAAAGTAATGATCCAGAATATGACAGTTAAAATTCAGCACCACGAAATGATGCATATTGGCAGCAAAATAAAATGCAGATTGAATGTAGCATCAGTGGAATCCTGGTTCAGCATTCAAACAAGAAAAAAGGACCCAGGCATTGTAGTAAACAGAAGTGTAAAATCCACTTTGCAATGTGGGACAGCATACAGGAATGCTATTAGGATTCTGGGATGTATCAGGCAGGATTTCACTAGTCAAGCATAAAAAGTGATATTGCCACTGTACAGGTCATTGGTAATACTGTACAGAATTTAAATTCCACCAATGAAGTTTATTATAATTTTGCTACAGTCCACTAGAGTTTCAAGAAATGTTGCCAAAATTTAACTGAGTTTTTTTCCATCTAATGTTAACCCCTTTTTTCCCAAAATGTTGCAAAATGTAGCATGTTTAAGTTTCTGTACAAAATGGGTATGTGTGCAAACAAGTAAACTGTTAGATTTTAAGCCCTTGTAACGTTAAAACTAGGTAACACAAAAGTACCAATGTTGGCAAGTGAATAGACCGTGCAAGAGAGAGAGAGAGAGAGTGTGTGTATACACTTTAATCCTTTGCTGAAAAGAGGACCAAGTTATAAGCATCCAAACAATTGTAAAATAACACAAGTGCTTAAAGTCACTGCATGTGTTTTTGTGAAAATTGTGGAATTCTGTGATAATTTTGTGGCAACCATATCCATAAATATTGCTAGCTACACACCTGACATTCCCTGGAGAAGGAAGAAAAATGCTGGATAGAGTGGTAATAAGGTAGCATTTATTTTTATTTTTATTTATTTATAATTGTGTAACCAGGAAGGTTACACTAAGCTGTGACAGCTTGTTTCCAGGTGTGTCCTGGGAGTTGGGTTACCTGGACCTGTTTGAATGCTGGCCATGACAGCCAAGGAAACGCCCAACTCTTCTCCAGTAAGTGCCCTGAAATCTTTTATTTCCACCTGGACAGTGACAAGAGATGTGCAGAAGGGACCTCAGTTTACCATTTCATCCACAGGACAGCACATCAATAGTGCAGCACCTCATCATATTGCACCACTGTATCAGTCATAGGTATTACCCCAAATATCTGGTGTTGGGCTACAGCCCAGGACCTTCCAATTCTCTGGCCCCAGAGATAAGCATGCTACTTATTGAGTCATTGACACTGCTTAAATGAACTGAAATGAAACTATAAAAGAGTCTATGATTGAGAGAAAAATCAGTATGTGAAAAAGTATCTTGAAACCAAATGGACCAGCCATGACTGAGCTGCAATAGCAAAACCTTGACTCAGCCAGCTAAACACCAAACAAAGGAACTTTTCAACACCAAGATAGAGTCTTATTCTGTTCTCTTGGCAGTGTTGGATTTTTACATAATTGAAGGACTCTCTCTGTTGAACTATTAAAGAAGTTTCTTTCAGAAACAGGGCATTCCTGGACATTTTGTGCCCAGAATGAGTCTTGGGTGGCTCTCTATCACTCAAACTGTAACAAAGATCGATGCAAGAAGTTATATATCTGACCATCATGCATTGCACTGATGGTCTGCCAGAAGTGTATCCAACAGCTTTCTTCTGACACTTGATCAGAAGAAAGCCTTCAACCAAGTATCTCATGATTTTTTATTTTCAGTGCTCACTCATTCTGGTCTCCCAAAGGTTTTTATATCCTCGATTAGATTATTTCACAGTGGTCAAACCCTAAGTGAATGGGTGGTTGGGTTAGAAAATGATGATGCAAAGGGGGTATGCCAAGGCTGCCCTTTGGGTTGCCCCTGGAACCCCATCCTCTATATTTTGGAGCATGACCTAATTTTGTAAAAAGATGAGGGTTTTCCCCAAATACTGGTTAACATGATTCCAGAAGTATCAATGCCGAGGAAAGCTCTAGAATATGCAGATGCCATCTGCCAGATGGTGTGGAATGAATGCTCTGCACAGACAGCCTTATCCCTTTTTTCTGATTACTCACTTTATATTGATTTATGGGGACTCCATAGTAAATGTAATAGGAGCATTGCAGTACTATGATGCTAGTGCAGGTAAGCTAATTTGCCTGCCTGCAGTAAAGGTCAAATGAGTATCCATAGCCCAGCATTTCAGTTAGAAGGAGTAGCTGATTGTTGTTGTTGTTGCATTGGCATAAATGGTGTAAGAGGAAGAACAAGTACTGCGAACATGATGAGATTATTCAGAGAACTATGGATGTTCCTACAAGGAAAGACTTCCAGAGTGATCTTCTCCAAGATTCCCACAGTCCTGGGCCTGTGAGGAATAACAGTGCACTATCAAGCAAGCTAGATCTAGTTGAAAGTCTTTTTTAAAAGAAGGAGGGTTTTCTTCTTCTGACCAGCTTGAGGATACTATGGGGCAAGGGATGCCTTCATGTCCAAGATGTACTGCAGCAGCACCAGGAGGTGGGGGTACTGGTCAGCAGAATGGATAGGGCAGTCAGGGGGTTTAAACAAAAGAATGGCAGATAAAGCTAACATAGGGGATCACCAGTTGCTGGAGTTAAATGCATGGGTTCACCAAGAAAAAGACTGCAGAACAGGGAATCATAAGAATAGAAGATTCCAAGCTGGAGCATGAAGCATAGCGGGGCAACAGTTCTAACTTGAATTCAGGTCATATGAAAATTACACCCAGCAAAAAGGACTAGCCTGAGAGTTTATGCACTTGGAAGAAGATGACTGGGACACCAAGAGGAAAGAATTGCAAAGGGATAGGTCCGATAGAAAAGGAGGAGGTGACTCTCTCTCTTTTATGGCGGGTGTCACTGTAAGCAGTTCCAATGAGTTCATCTAGTCATGATTAGAAGGGGGTAAGCTCAGCTGGGAAAATTAGGAGAGCAGCTAAGTTAGATTCAGTGGTGATAAGTGCTTTTCAAAAATACATTTCCAGATTGCCGGATTCCAAAATGGCCAACAACAGCCAGTTGCCTTAATGAATGCTCTGAGATAGCTCTTTCCATTGCTTTGATTTTGATATTTTAAACATTTACTCTGAAGCCTAAAACTAGTAGAACTGGATCAATAAGATAAGTCATTATCACATCGCTCTGAAAAAGAAAAAAAAATGAGTATATGAAAGAAAGAAGCAGACACTGAAAAGAAAGATGCTGGCTTCTCCCCCTACCAAAATACAGAACCACAACAAATGAGAAAGGGCCCTATCAAAAAATACTTCAGTGTTGACCCTAAAGGTGGCCCGTATGGAACCAGCATCAGCAGTATGGGAACACTATCTGTGGTCACACTATGAAGGACACTGATAAAATGACCAAGGCAAAGCAAGCCAAACAGGCCAATATTTCAACATTCAAAGATAAAAACTCTGAGGATGTGAATAAATCATACCAAATCCTGATGAGGTGGGAATGACACTCTTGAGAAAAGAACCACTTAAAATTGAAGACTCTTGACTCAAAACAGAAAAAGTACAGCTTAACAACACTTGCAGACTTCGCAAGCTCTCTCCACTTTGTTACTGAAGAACAATTTAACTCAGGCAAGAAAAACTGAAATTTTGAAAATAGCATGCAAAAAATGATTGAAGATTCGTTGGTGTGCCTCTAGTTGAAACTGAATGGAAACTTATTAGGAGTGTCTTAACTTAACAAATATTGAACAAAAAATGTAAATTTGTTAGTAAAAACTTTTCCTAGTCCATCCAGAATAGATACTGTGCAATCCATCACCTTAATATTTTTTTGTTTTACACTGGAGTCTGATAAACAGATTAATATTAAACAGGTCTGAATTAACGGGACAATCACATATCTAAATGCCAAGGTTTATGTGTATACTGATGTGTCTGCCCAAACGCATGTTAGAAGATGGAGATTTCTATGTTCCATTGTGAGGTTGTTGAACTATTAGGAAATTTTTAATTTCATACCGTGTAAAGGCTAGACTGATTCTAGATGGCACAAGAAGAATCTTTTTGACCCAGATCAGTTAATCAAGTTTGGCATTAGAAAACTAAAACTGTTCCTGAAATCAAATCCAGTATTGAACTGACAGTGAATTGGGCTCAGATGCTACAAAACATTGAATTGCTTTAATACCATCACCAATAAGGAAAGGAACATTGTTTAACCAGGAGCAGCACACTAAGCTGAAGCTTGTTTCCAGATGTGACCTGGGAGCACAAGGAAGTTAAATGACTTGCTCAGGATCATACAGTATGCACCTAGGCAACTGTGGGATTCAAACTCAGATCTCCAGATTTGCAGCTCAGAGCCTTAACCCACTGTGCTATACTGCCTCCAATAACTACATTTACCTTTACATCTATGGGACTTGCCTCCATTGCAATGGTGTCAGAGCTAATAGAAAAATCCCAGGTCTTGTCCTCAAAGAATGATGTACCTGTTGCACATATTGTGTCTGATGAGACTCAGTCTTCGAATTTGTAAATATGTAATAACCTAGCCTTGAATTTTTAATTTACAGAGTGCTTCTTTCTTTTAAATCGTATTTAATTCTATGATAATATGATGCTTTATATGAAACCATCAAGGTAACATTTGGAATAAAACTTATTTGAAATTAAAGTAGAACAGTTCATGAAATACAGTAGTATTGCTATAAGTTTATGTTCAATGCCTAGATTAATGATTGCTGTCTAGAAAAAAGATGTTTGTTACTGTCGTTACTTAACTCCATATGATTTTAAAGGTAATATCAATCAAAGAAGAAACCAACAAATACTATTTACAATACCTGTACAGGGATACTTTTACTGTGCCCTATACTATCTACGTATATCTTTGTGTCTATCCTCAAGCTATCATAATATCTTGCTGGTAATGTCAGAATTACTATTTTGAATGTTAGGTGTTTTACAGTGGCATAATGAACAAATGACAGAGCAGTTTTCACAATGCTGGTGATATCACAATAGCCCTGTACAGCACTGAGGCCAGCAACTGAAATCCAACAGAAGCAGTTACATTTTTAAACAAATGACAGATTTAAAATCTATACTGTAACTAGTAAAAATATGTTACATAAATCAAGTGCGTAATGGTCTGGCTTAAAATATGCAGTTACTCATCACTTGTGAGGGGGTAGGGCTTTTGTAACTTACTTGTGGTTCAGCCACACACCAGTTATGGTTCTGCTCCTCACACCTGAAGGTAAATAGCACATTCTGAGTCAGGGCATTGCATAACCTGTGTATATCGAAATGTATGTGTTATGCCTAGTTAAGCCTTAGGCTGGTTTAGGTGTTTTAAAAATAATGTTTATTTTTCCTATCCAATTTGGTTTATTTTCAAAGCCCAATTGATACTTAGATGTGATTTGCCAAAATAGCTCCCACTCAGTGAGGAAGAGGGGAATCGAGCCAGAATGCTTGAGAAACAGCCAGAGGGTACATATGCAAGACTGAATGCATAATCACAACGTCATAATATGAATACAGACTAATAGCAGAAGACTTAAACACTAGTAACCTTGTCCACACCTGAAACATTGATGGTGTTTGGAGCTATTATGAAGTTCTGAGTGGCTTAAATTAATTGCATTAAATTGTTACCTTTAACTCTGGCTGAGTGGTCCTTTGGTTTCTATTATCTAAAGCATTTCTAATCACTATAGGAACAGACAGTTCCTGGATTATCTATATTTCTTTGCAGCACCATGGGACTATCCAGATTTTATGGTATTATCTCAAATCTCTCATTAACAATCAATCTTAAGTAATAACATTTTTTAAGTGTTTGAACCCTGCCTCCTTCCTTAACATAGGAATCTTAGATGAAAGAGGGCATGTAAGCCCAGTGGGACCATTACATACATCTCAGTATTTATACCACTAAAGGTTTACCGCTATATATAGGTATATTTATCTAATCTATTCCAGAATGAGTGCCATTTCTTGAAACTCAGTTTGTTAATATTTTATATGTCTGTTTATTGTCATATATTGACATTTTAAGTGTTTCTATTTTGTGTTTCCTCCTCCTCCCTTCCCTATTTTATTTCCTCCTTTCTTATTATTATTAAGCTCTTTTGGTTCTTCATTAGTTTCTCTTTCATTGTTGAGTTTAATTTTAGTCACTGGCACTTTGATTGTTATTCACTTTAATAATCACCATTAAGGATGTGATGATTTTTGTATGTGATTCACCTGGTTTTTGACCTTATTTAAGTGTGATATTGTTTTGCTTGTCCTTAGCCTTTGAAGAAGGATTGTAGTCAGTCCAAAACATGTCAGGCCGGACAATGTGTCTTGGTGTAATAAAATTGATTTGAGATAATTATTTGTGTCCTCTGTTGAGTTAGCATGTGCCAGAACCTTAACCTAAAAGTAACACAATCAACTATTCTTTGAGTACGTTATTCCAGATGCCCACTACCCTCTTAAGGTGAGACATTGAGGATTACCAATTGATGCAGAAGCACCTTTGTTGCTTACAACACCAGTGACCCAAGGTCGCAATGAGCCCAGGACCAGAAGGAGGGGGAGGAAGACTGAGCATCCCGAGGATGCTGTCCTGTAGGAAGCAAGGGTTGTGCAACCCATTGAAGTACTCCATCTTAGTGACACAGGGGTTGATAAGTCTCAGACACCTGCAGCGTGCTCAGATGGGGAGTGTGCACATGTCAGTGCATCAGGCATGCTACCACACAACATCACACGCTCTCAAGTGGGTGGGACAAAGGGGGGAAAAAGCAGTGCCAGTCTGGCAGATAATGCCCTGCCTGACCACCGTGGCCACATAGGGCTTGGTCCCTCTCTGTCCTCTGGAATGTCCTAGGGAGGACCCCCACATAATAGTTGGATAAGAGGGGTTTCACTGCTATAGTGCTGAAAGCAGGACCTCATCTTGTGGGGTATATCAAGAGGGTCAGCCATGGTGTGTTCTGGATGACCAATGACAAGAGGGAAAAACTACATATTCAAAAAATTAAATAAAATGCACTTGTGTCCAAAAGCTGTACTGTGACAGTCTCTAACAGACCACTGAGTTACATTTTTGCATAAGTGAAGCAGAATGAAATCTAAAACACACACAGAGAGGAATGTCATTAACAATAAAGGGGTGCATTAACAAAGTGGAGCACACTGGCACCATTGCTTACAGTGGACTCCACATCACCCAAAAGGATGTAGTACTTGGAGTCAATGCAGTTTACAAGACTCCTTGAGAATGGAGCAATTAAAGAAGGGCTACAAAAGTCACCATTAATATTAAAAATATGGGTCATCTCCATTTTGCCAAGTGGTGAGGCAACTACTCAGTGCACTAGCAATTCAGATTCACACACCCTAGCATGAGTGGAGGCTGGCTGGGAGGGTGACAGAGCATCCACACAGATGCTCACCTCTGTCTACTTTTGGTGTACCTAAGGGTGCTTACATTAGGTACTGTGCATGATATCATTGGCCACACCTCGAGTGTGCTCCCACCCCAGGATGCTGTGGCAGGGGTACCTTGGGAGGTGGGGAGGCCACAGACCACAGGAAAATGTTTGACTTGGTTCCTCAGAATGATGGCCTTCATGCACCTGAGCTACGATGCCACCATACCTTCTCAGCAGCATGCACACTCACCACCAGTGGTCTCAAGCACTCCAAGGTACTTTTCCCACCTCTATAATGGCAGTGGGGGGTTGAGTGCATCCAAGGTTGGGATAGACTCAGAACCAGGAGACCAGGGAGAACACTAGGAGTCAGGTGGCCTACATCAGTGTCAACAGTGAGCCTGGCAGACAGAGGTACAGACTGATAGGAGGACTGGAAGGAAATGAGTACTGGGACCCATGTACTATATGGAGGTGAAAAATGGGTTAAAAATGTCAATTTAGATGTTCAGTATCTTATGTACTGTAGATGATATCAGAACAATACATTTTATTACGTTGCAACTGTTCACACCCTGACAAACTCAAATTGCGTAACAATGCAAGACACATGAATGCCATTGAAAGCACGTTGACCAAGATAAAAAAAAGTTCTCAAATAAAAATGTAATTAAAATGCAAATGCATTGCACTATGTTAACAATGGTCCATCATCGATCTAACTGTTCCAGTGCATATGAAGGGTTCAGAAGTCTTCAGTGGAATAGCAGGGTACCAATGATGCCATCTGAACTCTGTGTATAGAATGGCCAAATGACATAGTATCTAATACTTATTTATATACTTCAACCATTAAAGCAGCAGTATGCGTTAGTCATGTTGCTTATTAGTAGGGATGGGTGGATCACTATGTTTTGCCGGAATTTGGATCCAAATATTTATCTTGCAATATCCGCTCAGATCAGATATTTATTGGTTTGAATATTGCAAACGTTAGTACCAGTGGTGCAAGTGGTGGACAAGAAGTACAGGAACTCATGCACTGGCAATTATGAAACGTAGAATGAAGATCCTCAATCTAAAGGATAGCGGTGTCAAGATACAACTATCTAACTTGACACTAGTAGATTCAGTTAGAGATATTGAAGTATTTCTAGGACAATAGCATTGTTGTACAAGTCAAATGTTGTTATGGAAACACTGATTGCAGATCACAGGTCCATAAACTGTCACTATGTTGCTGATTTAAGAATTTCAGTTTCAGTGTCAGTGGATGAAGTACAGGAACTGAGTTCCGCTGAAAAGGTACAGGAACTGAGTTCTTGCTTCTGTTCACTTTCATCACTGGTTAGTACACAGCAATATTACCAGCAACATTACCGTGAATTGTAATAAATAAATAACAAAGACACTGAAATTGGCTTCCAGTAAAAAAAACATATTTAAATTAAAGGGAATTTGGAAGCAGTTCTCTATTTTTTATGAATTTAAAAACATATAACTTTAATATTTGCAACATGTCACAGCTCTAGGAGTTGCTCAAGTTACGTTTAATGAACAACAGCATATTAGTATTTTCTGGGGGTAGTTGGGACCTTTTTTCAGTAATAATATCCGCAGTCACACTAAAAACATGCTCACTAGGTACAATTGTGGGAGGTGGTGCGAGATACCGTCTTGCTAGTTCTTCTAAGGTTGGAAAGCAGTGTCCTTGGGTCTTCCAGAGTAGCAGTGCTTCAGGGGTATTTTTTTGTGGGTATAAGGCTTTCTGCCAGGTATGTGTCCAGCTTCTGGTTCTGTTGCAGCACTCCATCTATTGCAGAAGCTGAAAACAAGAAAACAAAAACAGATTTTGAGTGTTTAGAACATCCCACCCTTCAATATTTAAAAAAATAACAACATACTTACAGTGTTCTGGTAGTGAGCTGGTTTGTGAGAATATCTGCCACGGTTCTTCAGCATCACAGTCTGCCTTGATATCTATGTAGCCCAGTGGTTGTTGTGGCTTTGTTAGTTGGTCCTCAGACTGCTCCTCAACCAATTGTTTAATTACAGCTCTGGAAAATGTCTTTCTGCAATCAGTGCAAAAAAAAAATGGAGTTTGTATCTTGTGAGTACTGTTGTCACGGACACCTCTTTTATTGATTCGTATTGCAGCAGTCTTTTATCCATTGACAACAACAAAGTGTTTTTCATTGCTTGCACTCTGGAACTTTAATGCTTTCGATGGAATGATAAAGTACAGTAGCCGTTGGAATAATATCGGACACACAGGCGGTATCTGCACTCAGTCACCTGGTTTCATGTTCTAATGGGTGTAATATAGTGCACACTTTTCTGATAAAGACCACTGTGCTGTGGTGAAAGTACAGGTCTCACACACCGCAGCGTATATCGTTAACACCCTGTGCTGTTCCAAAAGCCTTTCCAACATATAAAAACTGCTGTTCCATCTAGTGGGCACATCCTGGATAAGGTGATGTTGTGGCAATTGTAATGTCTTTTGGAGCTCTGACATTTTATTTAGTAGCTGATGCAGAGTGATTAAAATGGGCTACCATTGAGCTCCCTGTGGCTAATAGGTCCTCTACAGATTGCTGCTTTAAAATGGCATAATTAATGATTAGCTGCAGTGTGTGAGTGACACATCCAGCACTTGATACAGCACTCAGTTTCATAGCTTTTGAGATATTAGGGCCACTCTCTCTAATTACCAGGTGCCTCTGATTAGGTTTAATCCCCCAGTTGTCATGAACGTTAAGGAAGTCTTTAGAAAGATTCTCCCCAGCATGTCTGTCTTTAAGGTACTTTAAGTAAAGTAGGGCAGAACGACTATTTAAGGTATCATCTATCCAGAGTGCTGTTACACGTAAGTAGGATATTATGGAACACTTGGTCATCTAGATATCTGTAGTAAACCCAAATGAGTTTACATCTGACAAATCATTCTGCATCTTGGACCTCAATTTATCATACGTTGCTGGTATGATTACTTTGGAAAAATGACCCATTGAAGGCAAAGTATATCTGTGCTCCAAAACTGTAAGCAGCCTTTTAAAGCCTTCATTTTCTACTACAGAGAAGGGCTGCTTGTCTAGTGCTATCATCTCAGCCACCACATTTATTTCTACAGCTCTCAGGTGGTCACTAGGAAAGGGGGGTGTGCAAGCTAAGCATGACTCAATTGTCTTTAACTCCCTTTTTACTTTTTTTAGCTGGTGGTTCACATAAAGAAGCAACTTGCCTTTCTAATTCATTCTTAGCTTTTCAATCATCATGTCATCATATTCAGACCTATGCTTGTTGCGAAATGATTTAACATACCAGATGTGTCATAACTTTTACAGAAGATCCACGACTAATCAGAGTAGGTGTATGCACAACCTGCATTTAGCTTTGTAATCAGAGTCAGTATCGATGGTAAAGTATGACCACACCAGGCTTTTGTGAGGCAGTGTTCTTCTGTCTCATGCGACTTCTCTTCTGTTACTTTCTGTTGAAGAAAGCATTAGCAGAGTCTGCTCGCACTCAGTGACTCTCTCTCGAACTTATAGGTGAATAAAGCAGTATCAGAGCCCGCTTGCATTCAGCGCGGTACCCCTCAGAATGAAGGAACAGCATGTGTCTGACTCTCTCTGTTCCTAGCTGCCCCATTAAGTACTGCTTAACAACCCAGTTCTCATTAACAAGTGATTAAGCATTTAATGTGTTGTTAACTCTGTCTGGCTAATCATGGCTAATGGTGAGTTTTCTGACTTAAAGGTGTACTATGGTACTCAGTGGCTGCACAAGATAGCTAGATAGCTAATCAGTGTACTAAAGGCTCATATCTGATTGGAGTGTTTTTACTAAAAAAGCTCAGTATCCAACCGGATTCTTTTATTGGTTTGGGTATCTGCCCACCCCTACTTATTAGCAATAACATAGTTTTGTCATAAACATCACTATACCAGTTTTTCTTTCCATTATCATTCCTTCCTCAACTGAAATACATGATTTTGAAGGTTTTAAAAAGTTCTTGCTCCCTTACAATGCCCACCATGAAAATAATTAAACATTTTAATGTGGTGCAGTGCTATTCACCATAAAAAGCATGTGCTAGGGGGACTTCCAGTGACAGTCTCCTGAACACATAGCTCCCATCACCTCTCAATTTAATTCCTATCAAATGTGCTATATTGTTTTTATAAATATATGTATACTACTACAGAGGAACATATTACAGCACCATTAAGAAAGCCCCAACAAGCGACCTATGCTGTAAAACTGATAGATACTGGTGGATGTAGTCAGGAGGACTCCAACTCCACTCAGTCATGCAACTCCATGCCAATGACACAGGCTGGATATATGCCTGCAAAGTTATTTCATATTCCTAGAAAGGGAAAGAAGCTAAATTTCCTTATAAAAGAACTTTTACTACCTTCATAAGGGATATGAAGGATGCTATGGCTTAACTTTGGATTTTAGAAGTCTTGATAAGTGGGTTGGGACAATAAATGTCAGCTTAATTTCAGAAATCCTTGAGTAGACAACATACTGTACAGGTCTTAGCTCTAATGCTCACTCACTCTCCACTACAAGACAAGGAGGAAGATATGGCGAGTTGAACATGTCGGAAAAAATATTCAGATATATGACCTGGCAGAAAAGATAGAGGGAACTGATATTATGGGATTTCTTTCTGAATTTTTAAGATATGCTCTCCCTGCCAAAAGATTATTACCTTGACATACACAGAGCCCACCACATGCTTGAACCAAAAGCTACTGGGCATAGTGCCATGCCTCATTCCAAAATTGTTAGATTCATCTAAGACCCAGTAGAGCAAGACCTGTTACTAAAAGCATGGAATAAATAGCAGCTAACATTTCAAGATGGGTGTATTTATGTTCATTATGATTGGCCCCACCCTCCAAAGGTGTAGGTGCCAATACACTCCCATTTTGCAACATCGGAGGGTCCAGAAGCTGAAATTTCAGACATCCTACCTGGATCCCTTTACCATCTTCAATCCAGAAGGTCCCAGTACCTGTCACTCAGCAGAGTAAGCTGCAGCAGACTTACAGAATGGAGGACATAAGGTGGAATTCTGATCTCAGCTGATAGACTGGTGGTCAGAGAACAAGAAACTGGAGAAAATGTTGGACAACAGCTTTGAGGTTACACACAAGGCACTGTAGGCTGAAACACTGAAATAAATGGTGTGGCAGCTACATGCTTCCACCTTCAAACTCTCAACTATAGAACAATTCTGCTGATGAATGATTCAGTTACCAGGATCTGTGGAGGTGGGACTGATGAGTCTGCAGACCCTGATCTGGCTTGGTGGTGGTTCCAGGGTCTGCAAAATGTCCTACTTTACTATCATAGCAGACATCATCATGTTTCCTGCTGACGATTAAATACCTAAATGGTAAGAGTGCTGTATTGTTGATATATCTAATATTGGTCTTATAGAGAACATGGGGTAGAACAAAATTAATAGTGCTGGATTTTATTGGGGGTGAGTATGTGCAGAGGTATGGGATGGTCTCCCTTCTGCTTTATTTTTCAAGTTCCTCCTCATTAAATTGGAGCACATTGTGGTCATGGCTTATATAACACCCTGAAGTATTTCCATGAGGTATATCCTCTTCATGGCAGGAACTCAGCGGGTAAAAGCTGTACAATTTGACATGTGGAGGTTGTTACATTTGATTATTTTTGTTAACCAGGTAAATTACACTAGTGCTGAAGCACCTCTTTCAGGTATAACCTGGAGTACCATGGGTACAAAACATTCAGCAGTAACACATGACAGAACATTACAGTATCAAAGACTGTACAGGATTACATATTTGATACACAATATATAACACAAAATAAACCTTAGTTAGAAACAAGAACAAGAGTGTTGACCTTTTAGATACAGTATGTGCCATTATACTGTCCACATGTAAGCTGGACACCCACATAGAGTGGACAAATCATGATGCCAAAAAATATTTCTCATTGGGATCCATTAGAAATCCACTGGCTATAACAGATCAATGGCTCGTGATATACTGGATGCATGAGACCCACTAGCACCTCCACAACTGCTGGCTAGTAGTCTCCTGACACATCCTGTGCACTATAACTAGTGAATGGAATGTAGTGGTGGGCGCAGGGCCACCATGTGATTTTCTGTCACTTCTCTGCACAAAAACTGTATGACTGACTGAAATGAAAATTGTTAAATGAAGATGTACCATGGCACACCATGTGTCCAGAATTGTGTGTACATCCATTCAACGGTCACACAGCGCCACGAGCATACAACATAACATGTACAATTCAGCAACTGTGAGTGCCAGCAGCCCAAAAATGGGCACAATGAAAGATGATATTGTACATTCCAAATGCCAGGCAAATCGGACACACGGTTCAGAAGTTATTGAAGCATAATGAACCAAATTTTCATTTGTCAGAGTGGCATAATTCCACACCTGTTAATGTTTTACACACGAAACCACTGTAAGGCACTTCCGTGCCACTAGGGCTACCTACGCTATAAATTTACAGGCAGTAGCACCATGCAGAATGCTATGTGCAAAATGTTAACTGCGTCATGCAGTATCTCCATAGCAAACTAATTTTCAAACATGTAAACAGCATAATTCACATCTCCAGGACATCCACTCAACACCCTCCAAATTTCATGTAAAAGACCAAACCATCCCAGAGATATTCAATTTTTATGTTTCTGTACCTTTAAGAAGTCTTCTACCACAAAATGGGGGAAATCGCAGATGAAAAAGCACTAAAATGGCGGACCTGGCAGCCGAAAAATCAGTAACTGTGAAGCAGGCCAACTTCAAATGGCCATAACTCTGGAACAGAACAACAGTTTTTCACCAAACAAAAACTGGCATGTTCCTTGAACAAAGGTCTCTCTACCTGCCAAGATTCAGACCAATCAACCACACACTGGCTGTGCTATGTGTCACAGAAGACAGTGCAGAAAAATAGCAAAAACTATGTTTTGCACTGCACTACGCCAACGCAAAAACACAAATGGTAATGTTGACACAAACGGTGATGGAAACAGTGAGGTAAAATAAAATAGTAACGATAATGCAAATGCAAATGGTAACGCACATGGTGAAGCAAACATAAACGATAATGCAAACGGTAAGAGAAATGCAAGCGTAAACGTTAATGAAAACAGAAATGGTAAAGCAAACAGTAACGCAAATGCTAACGGCAACAGAAACGCAAATGTTAACGAAAACAGTAACGCAAACACTAACGCCAATGGAAACGCAAACAGTAATGAAAATGCAAATGGCAACACAAACACAAACAGAAATGCAAATGTTAATGGCAATGGCAATGCAGAAGGATACAGTAATGCAATTTACAATGGAAATGCTACCGAAAATGCAAACGCTAAGGCCAACAGAAATGCAAATGGTGATGAATGCGCAAACAGTAACGGTAATGCAATTGGAAATGCAAACGTTACAGTAACACCAACAATGACGCCAAAGGAACAGTAACACAATGGAAATACAAACGAAACATGTACACAAACACAAATGGTAATGCGCATGGTCATGGTAATGCAATTGGAAATGACACTCACGTAACACCAATGATGATGCCAAAGGAAATGCAAATGCAAATGGAATGCAAATGGAAGCGCGTACGCAAACACAAATGGTAATGCACATGGTGATGCAAAAGGAAACGTAGACAAAAACAGCAATGGAAATGCAAATGGTAACAGTAACGCAAATGCAAGCACAAATGCAAATGCAAAGGGTAATGCACACGGTGGAATAAACGGAAATGCTAATGCAAACGGTTACGGAATCACAAGCAGAAATGCTAACTGTAACAGTAATGTAAATGCACACACTTTTTTTCCCAAAAAGGTACATTCAGAAGCATGTGAATACAAAGAATGTATGCATAATAATGGCCCTAGGAGCAGAAAATGAGCACTTGGAATACTAAATTCCTTAAATCTCAGGAACCGTACGACGTAGAAAAAAATTTAAAATCTCATATTATTTATGACTTTCCAGGCTAGGTTTGTACTTAGCCCCCTAGTGGGGGACTAAGAATTCTTCCAACTAAAAGTCCGTATCTCGAAGTATTTTCAAGATACGGGCCCGAAAGGTGCAGCAGACTCCGTAATGTTAGCCTATGGGACAAATTGTCAACTTTGGAGTGCTGTAACTTTGTAGCCCTCTAATGTTTTGTCACCAAACCACCAAAAGGCACACCTGTCGGATCTTGGCTTTCCTTCCTCCAAATTTCAGCCCAAAAGACCAAACTGTTCTTTTGCAGCAGGGTGGCAAAGATTTCCTACTATTTTGGGCATAGTGTTGCAAAGTACTGTTGCAAATCACAACACTTTCGCAAATAAAATCATGAAAGTGTTGCATATGCGACACTACTTTTTACAAAAATTTAAAAAACATATTTCTGGGGTGTTTAACCTTCCAAAAAAGACATGGCTAGCATCCTCAGGGCTCGACTAGGTGAACAAAACAAGAATTGTGTCCCTAGAGGGTCCCAAATTTAAATGCCAAGCATTTCTGTGACCACCAACTGAAAACAAGATGACTGATTTGCGACACTACAAGGGTAATTTACGAAAGTAAAAAGTGCATTTGTGACACTTTCGCATAGTTTAACTTTTCCCTTTGACTATAATGGGAAACTTTTTTTTGAATAACTTTTGAACTGTTTAATATTTTTTCATGAACTCTTTGAAAGGCACATCGGGGACCCCGGCTGCATGTTCCCTGAAGGTTTTGTTCTGGATGCACAAACTGTGCGACTTGTAGGCACGATCAAAGAATGCACAAAAATGCATAATTTATGCATTTATTGGCGCTCTGTAGCTCCACAACCGTATAGCCCACTGTTACAAAACTTGGCAGATCCAGAGATCTATGGTACTAGAACGCAGTGTCCACATTTCAGGCAAATCCGTCATATGGTGGCAAATGTATTAAGCTGCCAAATTGTAGATTTAACCTTAAATGGGGTACTCAACCCTAACTACACTATAATTAATATATATATATATATATATAATTCCATAGACAGGCTGTCTCCACCAATTCCACAGGCTTTGCATGATTTAAAATACATGTTTTTCATGAGGATCAAAAATGACCTAATTGGTGCCTGCGTGTCTTTCTCTGTCTGATACTGAAAAACATATTTTTCAGAGAAAGAGACAGAATACCTTATCAGCAGAACAGCATGGCACAGCTTGTGTTGTGGGACATTGAGGCATAAACAAATGCCTTACTCCCAGCATATTTCTTCTACCATCACTCTTGAAGGCCTCTGTAATTTAAGGTGTATTCTGTCTGTAGTACCCCTTAAATGGAAAATATGCTTATCCTGAACTAATGCTGTGTGTGTGTGTGTGTGTGTGTGTCTAAGATTCATTTTTTTATTTTTTTTTCATTTTTCGTAATTACTCCTCCTCTCCTCCCCTCAGCTCCGGTCTCCTCGAGAGCACAAAGGAGTCATCCCTCTGTGGTCAACCCTACCTGGACAGTCCTCCGTCACCCATGTAGCCTCAGATTACCCCCCCAGGTGGGGACGAGGTGGGCCCCATCACCCCGAGCAGTCAGTAGCATTAGTCGGGATGGTGCCAGGTGGGCGGCCGCAGATCAAGGGCAAGCTCTGGTGCTCTGTCTCTGCCAGAGCTGAAGGGTATTTTCCCCTGTTTCTTGGGGAGTGGCTAGCGCCCTGACATCAAGGCATGGAACCTATGTCTGCCACTCCCCCACCCCTTCTCTACGTCATCAGCGCTTGCTGCATCTTTGGCCTCTGCCAGAGGGCAGCCGAACACCGACTAGGGACCATTGTCCCTCCCGGGAGAGGAGAGCTGTCCTCCAGATGCTCAATCCTCTCCCTCCCCTGCCAACACCCAGCAACCCAGGCTCATTCCCGAACCCATGCCATCGGCGTGGCATGAGGTGTGGCGCCCAGTGCCTCAACCCTCAGTGCCACTGGGCTGGCCAAGTGTGTCTAAGGTTTATGACTAATATATTGTTGCAAGCATATGAAGTTAAAAATATAAAAAGGCTACCTGTCCCTGTGTGTTTATGAAGACACACACTGAGCTAATAGAATCCAACTAATAATGTACCTGTCACAATACACCTGATATGGGTGCATTGTGCTCATAGAATCTAATTAAAGAATGTAAATGCTGAGTTCATGGACTCTAACTAATAATGTCAATCCTAACTGTCCCAGCACTAATATCATGTGCTGAGCTCATAGGTTCTGACGGATGATATGCTTATGACCTCATGACCTCAAACAGGAGGCAGTGGGTGGGCAGAAGCAAACCAACCACCAAAGCAAACATCTGAGGAACATAGCACAAGAGTATCCACAGACCCTACAAGAGGAGGAAGGATCAGGCAGGAGCAGAATCACCCAAGCAGCAGTTGTGTAGCAAGCCAAATAAGGGTGTGTGGGGAGGGCAAACAAGAGCACTGGCAGCCACATGGTGCTTCCATGTCAAATGGGCTAAGCAACAAGAGTGAATGTCAAAACAGTGAATCAATAAGAGTGACAATCAATTGGGTGACTCCACACTACAGCGACGTGCAAAATGGCTGCTTTCCATCATTAGACCTGGAACAAGAAGCCACCATACAGGACCAGTGGCATCCTTTCCAGGCTCCTTAGAATTCTGACCACCATCCTGACAGCCTGCCTACAGATTTGTAAGTGACCTTAATCCACACCCTCTAAATACCTGTTGCACCTGTACCACAGGTGTCTCCCATCTGAGTCTCCTTATTTAATGCGGAGGGTGTGGGCCCCCCTATTTATATATTTAACTCCACACTGCCCTTGGATGGTGGGGTTGCTGATTATTGCCCATTTGCCATAACTGGGTGGTCACCGTAAATACTGTCACTCTTATTGACTCGCCCAAATGTGTTCACTCAAATAACTTTGCCCATTTTACATGACACCCACAGGGCTGCAGACAAAAAAAAGAGCATCTGGAGAATGCTTGGGGCATGTTCACTTAAGTAGCACTCACTGGAGGACATGGTGAGTGTCACCCATCACTGAACACCAAGTTTAACTTTGCAATTGATGTTTGGGTTTCATTCTTACTGTACCACTTGGCTGTGGCTGGTTGGTGGGAGGCCTTTTGGCTCAGGGTTATCTCATGTTGATTTTACATAATATACCATTTGCTCCATATTGTTATGGCTAAAACAATGACATTGAATGTGGTGTTGCAGAACATAAATTAATTCAATAATTTAGTTCCACCAGACCGAGTGGGCAAGTGAGGTGGCAGCATCTACCAATCCTCTTTGGCCATGCTGTGCAATGCCAGGTCAAAGAGAAACAAGACAGCAATTATAGTGAACTTGGTTTCCTTGGTTGACCTGGCTTGCATTACAGAAACCTGGTTGGGTGGTGATGCTGGGACAGTTTTGGAGGCAGCCATCCCCTCTACGTATTCTATAGTGCACTGCCTGAGGAGAGAATGCAGGGGCAGAGGTGTGGCCATCTGCTTTAGATCCAACTTGGGCTTCACCGTACACCCAGTGGGATCAGCCAGGTCTTTTGAGTGTGTGGCAGTGTGTGGGGGTCCAGGTACAGGCTGCAGAATTCTCCTCATTTACCGCCCTCTGGGGTCTGGAGGAGATTTCCTGCAGGAGGCTGCATACTTTGTCATCAATCAGGTGTTGAAGTCCCCCAGATGTTTAATTCTGGGGGACTTCAATGCCTGGGTTGATGATGAGTCCTCACAATTTGGTTCTGACCTCCTCCAGTTGATGTCATCACTAGGTCTGACACAAATGGTTACTTCTGTGACCCATCACCATGGCCACATGCTCGACCTGGTGTTCTCTCTGGGGCTTGTGGTAACAAACCTCAAGACTGATGAGGTCATTTGGTCTGATCATTGCATGGTGACGTTCTTGCTTGGGGCTCCCCTGAAAGTCCATTCCCTGTTGAGATGTTTAGCTATCATCCTTTGAGGGGATTGTCCCTAGAGGGACTACTGGCAGTTGCTGACTTATCTAGAGTAGACGCTGCATGTGCAGTTGGCAAGGGCAAGGCAGTGGCCAGCTATAATAAGGTGGTTTCCGAAGCACTCAATGCCATCACACCAGTCCATACACAACCCAGATCTTCTCACTTGAGATCCCATTGGTTTGATGGGGATCTCAAGGTGATGAAGATCAGGGGTCAGAAGTTGGAGCATTGCTGGTGGAGGACCTGGTTGGAGGAGGACAAAATGGCCTTGCATGCTCATTACCATGAGTACCAAGGGGCAATCAACCATAATAAGGCAGAGTTCCTGTCCAGGGAGATTGCTGCAGGGAAGAACAGACCATCTCTGCTATTTTGGACTGTGGACAGACTTTTATATCTAGTCTGTCTACCGTAGAAAAAAGCTTTTCAATCACTTTCTGTGAGGAGTTTGCTCTGTTCTTTTCTGACAGGGTGTCCCCATCCAGTCAGGGATCCTGTTAGTGAGACAATCTCTGCTTCATAGTGGTCAGCCTGGGGTAAGCAGAGGCACTCTGTCTGTCTGGGAGGAGTTTAAACCAATGGAGGTGGCCAAGGTCATTGAGGTTATCTCGAAGCTCAAGCACACTTATTGTGAACTGGACCCAGCACCAACTTGTTTCTTGATGAGATGTGTCAGGACTGCTGGCCCGGTGTTCGCTGGGATCATCCAGTGTTTGATGTCAGAGGGAGTCTTTCCAGATGCCTTGAAAGAGGCTCTGGTGAGACCCTTCTTGAAGAAGCCATCTCTCAACCCTAATGTCCTGGCGAAGTTACTGTCCAGTCTCCAACCTGCCATTTCTGGACAAGGTTGTTAAGAAAATAGTGGCATAACAGCTTGAAGAGCACCTCATATCCTTTGACATCTATGAGCCATTCCAGTTGGGTTTCAGGACCAGGCACAACACTAAACAGTGTTAGGGTGCATAATGGCCTCCTCAGGGCTAGAGATAGAGAACACAGATCAATTCTTGTTCTCCTTGATCTCTCATCAGCCTTTAATACCGTAGATCACATTGTGCTTCTAGATCACCTTCAAGAGTATTTTGGACTTGCTGGTACTGTCATCAACTGGTTTGAGTCCTATCTCTCTGGCAGGGAGCAGCAGGTGGTGATAGAGAATTTCTCCTCCTCCCCAAAGTCCATGTCATGTGGAGTACCTCAGGGCTCGATCTTGTCCCCGATGTTATTAGCGGTATATATGCTTCCCCTGGGAGAGCTAATTCAGCATTACAGTGTGGGTTTTTACTGCTATGTAGATGATACCCAACTGTATTTGTCCTTTGCCCCTGGAAGATCTGACACCATGGAAATGATTAATAAGTACCGGGCCGAGATCAATGACTGGATGTCCTCCAACTGATTGCTACTGAACCCAGACAAGATAGAGGTACTGGTAATTGAGCCAGGTCATGGACATGATGGGAGTGCCTCTGGAGTGGGTACAGGATTGTTTCTGGGATCTACTCTGTTGATGGCTTCCCCTAGGGTGCAGGATCTTGGTGTTATCTTGGATAGCAGATTGACACTTAACGCTTGGGTGACATCTGTTGTCAAAAGTAGTTTCTACCACTTGAGAAATATAGCCAGGATTAAGCCTCTAGTTCTGCCTGAAGACCTTCTGTCACTGGTGCATGCCTTTTTTACATCAAGACTTGACTACTGTAATGTTCTGCTCTATACTTAGGGGTCACTGTAGGGACCCTCTGCTAGCTGCAGCTAGTGCAGAATGCAGTGGCTCAGTTGCTGACAGGCCTGGTTAGGTCCAGTTATGTGACCCCAGTCCTGCGAGATCTGCACTGGCTGCCTGTCAGGTGAAGGATCATCTTCAAGGTCGACTTGCTCACCTACAAGGCCCTATATGGACTGGGCCCTGACTATCTGGATAATCTCCTTACACTTGCCACCTCAGTCCATTCTCTCTGCTCCTTGGCTAGGAGCCTCCTAGCTGTTCCTATGGTCAGATTGAAAACATCAGGTGACCATCCCTCTAGTGTCGCTAGGCAAGCCCTATGAAACACTTTTCCAGATGCTGTTAGGGAGGGCCCAGCAGTCGAGTCCTTTAAAAAGGGGATGAAGATGAGTGACCAGTATTATTTAATCTGCATTTTAATTATTCTGAGATTTATTGTTTTATATATTTATTGTTGTATAAGGCATTTATAGTTTATAAGTATTGTACCGTTGACCGTACCTGTTTTTATGTAATGCGCCCAGAGCAGCAGGGATTGGGTGCCATATAAATAAAGTTGCCTTGCCTATAAATTGTAAGCAATTATCTCTAAATATATAATATTGCAGAAAATTCATCTTTCTAAAAAGGAACACAAAAAATGGCCAAATTTGGATTTTCAGAGATTCTAGCCTTCTCTTTTGGGAAAGGCAACCATAGAGGCATGGCAGAACTTATCTCCAAGTCAACTCCCTTTTTATTTCTTATGGCTATTGTGGTTCCTCAGGGAGACTTGCTTTAGGCACAGGTACAATATATGGTGTGGTGCTCACTTAAGTCAGCCTGTATTTGCCTCCAGGCATAGATGCCTCCAATGTCTTGCTATTCCTTAATGGAATTTTGAACTCATCAAATGTTGTGCTAATGCTTATTTTGTGTGGTGATTATAATTTGGAATTTAATGTCTCAATTAGACTCTTCTCATCCTAATCCTTCTAGACACACAGCTACTCAAAGGCACTGTTCCACTTTATGAAATAATGGGGTTGGATGGATATTTGGAGACAGCTTCACCCCATACTAGCAATACACATTTTCTGTTCCACGTGCTACCTATGCTGGAATTGACTACCTCCTTATCTTCAAAATGCATTTTCAACCTGTGGAGCACTGTGAGATTCACCCAATTGTTTTTCCAGATCACACCCTCTCGTTGTTTGAGCTTGACTTGGGCATCACACATGGTCTGTCCCATTGAGACGTAATGCTTACCTACTTAATTTTAAGATTTTCTTGTTTATTAAATGTACCATCTAACAAATTCTGAAAGATAATGATTTGCCTGAAGTGTTCTTCTTCTACTGTTTTGCACTCTTAAGGTGGTGTTGAGAGGCTGCCGTATTGCCCATTCTGCATGCCTTAACAATAAAAAAAGCAATGCACGTTTGATGGAACTTTTGGAGAATTTGAAAGTGGAACAAATGCAGAATCAACAGGAAGATGCTTCAGTCCTAGCTGATATAACCAAGTTTAACAAGCTTTTGTCAATGCTGAATGTTTGCTTGCAGTGTAATAGAGGTTTAAAGGGAACATGAACAATATGGGCAGTATTTTCAAACCGTGGTACAGGGTTTGCACCCAGCCCTGCTCCATGACACTTTGTTTCTGGTGCTGCCCCAAGCTCTTCACTGCAACTGTACTTAATTTTACAATCCAGGGCACAGTTGCAACAGTTGTCCCAATTACGCAGCTTGCACCAAATATTTAGTACAAGCTCTATAACACAGGCCTCAGGATTTTGCAAGTTAGACGGAAAAGTTCATCTAACTTCCTGCAGTTGCTGCACAGGATAGAAATTCTGTTAGATCACTGCAAGCCCCATGTGTCATATCATCGGCACACCTGGGCTTGTGGTGATCTAAGGCATTTGAAAATCCAGCCCTATGTCATTTAAATCAACTATTTCTGTTGTTTTCTGTTCATTATTGACATGCTGTTGACATTTTTTTAATGTGTTTATGTATTTATTTATTTATTCAGAATTGCACTTTTGAGAACACGTGCTCATTTACAAAGGTTCCACATCAATTATGCTATTATACCTGCATTCTGCATGCTGGGTATTTTTACCTACTTTGTTTAGTGTTTTCAACATTTTTCCTGCCATTGTGGCCAAAATGTGTGATAGCACCCATGTAGAGCGCTGATTATTGAGTGCTGCACTTTTGAGTGACTCAGTAATAGCACTCTACAAGAGAGCAAGAGGTGCAATTCGTCGCTATATCCTGTATAGTGAGTATAGCAAGGAGCTGTACTCACTAGCGCAGGATATAGCATCCTTTGTGGTTGATTCCCACTGAGCTGCTTGCATAATGCGAGGTAGGTATACCACCGCTGCAATGCAAGCAGATCTGGGTTTGGGTCCGGCTATAGGCAGAATACTTTTTTTTTCACAATCCAAAAACTTGCCTCATAGTCCGCACCCCCCTCGGAGTTGATTATTTAAGTTAGGGGGGTGTGGGGGATGCAGCCCCTCCATAAAAAAATTATTTCTGTGTGTTTTTGTTAAGTATTGTAGTGACCGTCACTATTTGCGATGGTCGGTACAATATTCATCACCCTTTTGACCATGGGCTCAGGTTTGTTCGCTCTATGTGATAGGTGGTCTTTCAGACTCGCCTTTATCACATAGAACCAAATGCGCCCACCACGTGTGTGCCACTGTAGTATATTTACATCCCACTGCACGCTGCTGAACATATTCAATTCAATTAGATTTTTATACTGGAAAATATGTGAGCAAAAATGCTCTTTTCACAAATGTCCGGTGGTACAGAAATTCAATGATACAGAGAAAAAGGTAAGAACAATATTTGCAAAACTTTATGGTATTTACAATAGGAACAGTGTACATGACAGGAGCATCTAGATTAGAAAAAGTAATAAAAATACAGAGCACACAACAATAGAACCAATATACAGATTCATATAAACTCTATGGTAACTCAAGGATTGGTGGACATTCAGGGAGGTTACCTACCGGGGCAGACACAGGTGGTGGATTGGAAGAGGTGGTCCTTGAGGGAGGAGGTGAATGAGCCAATTGAACTACAGGCCTGCAGTTCAGGGGGCAGTTTATTGTAAATCTTAGGGCCCTTGTATGTGATGGAGTTCTGTGCATGCTTGGTGCAGTAAAAAGGGGTGCCGAAGATATGACAGGTGGCCCCTCTTGCACTGCGCTTGGGAACCGATAAGAGAAAAAGGGAGTTAATGCTGATTGGCAGCAGGTTACGGTGAACTTTGTGTAGAAAAGAAAGCATTTAATGTTGGAACCTGCCTTCGAGGGTGAACCATTTGAGGGAGGCATAGAGGGTACAGTGATGGGTCATCTATAGGAGGCCAATCACAAAGTGTGTGATATTATAGTATGTAGTCCTGAGTTTGTAGAAAAGGGGGAATGGGCTAAGGGGGGAATTGACAATACAGCCATAATCAAGGAGGGGCAGGAGAAGGGAGCTGGCAAGGCGTAGTCTGGAGACAGAGATAAGGAACTTTCTGATTCGGAATAAGAGACCTAGCCTCATATGAATTTTCTTGATGAGGTTGGTAATATGGGTATTGTAGGTCAGGTGAGGGTCTAAGTATAGTTCAAGGTATTTGAATTTGTAGACTTGTTCTATGATGTTACCAAGATTGTCTGAGGGGGATCAGCCCATGACTGAGGCTTTCTTGGGCCAGAGAAGATCATTAACTTGGTTTTCTTGGAGTTGAGAACCATGCCTTTGGCAGAGAACTAATGTGCAGCTTGCTGAAGTCAGCCTGCAAGTTACTGAACATTGTGTCCAGTTTAGTGTTGCTGCAGTAGAGGGCCACGTTGTCAGCATAAAGGACTAGTTGGGTGGTTTGGCAGATGGATGGGAGGTTATTGATGATTAGAGAGAACAGGAATAGGCCCAGAATGGTGCCTTGGGGTGTCCCATATTTAATTGGACATTCAGCAGAAAAATGACCACTGATATTAGTTTTCTGCAATCTGTCGGAGAGGTAGCTTCCAACCCATTTGATGATGTTTTCAGATATGTGCATTCTAGTCAGTTTAAATGGATACTATAAACAAACTGTTTTATCTCAAAACCTAATAATGATAGAGAAAAAGTATCAGCATCAAAACTGTTCCTCTGTTCACTGGCTAACTGATGGTATGTGTTGTTTCACTATACTCCATGCTTTGGAATAAGGTGAACGTGTTATATGTGTTACGATCTTGAAAATGGACACATTTAAAAAATATATATATTTTAGTTTCATTCAAACAACTCTTCATTGCTTATAAACCATATGGTTTACAAAAAATGAGCAATATGTAAAATGTTTTCAAAGGTCTCAGTATCAAAATAAGGTATTGGTCATACAGTATGTCTATTATAACATATGCTAGTGCTACACAATGACAGTACTTGATATATGTAAAGTGGTGTTAGAGAATATGCTAAAACCTAACTGGCATATTTCACCAAGAATGCTAAAGTACCCAACAGTGTCATGTAAAGGTTACACATACCATGCTAGGGGATGTGTCTTGCCAGCTGAATTGTACCTGGTACATCCTGTGAGCACAGCCACCATGTGTCATATATAACTGACTGTGCTTCAGATGTTATCCTAAGGGAGAGTCCTTGAATAATGAGCCCCTGAATGGCCTAACCTATAAGAAAATAAGAGGCTGGCACTGGTAAGCAATGATGTCTGACTGCTAAGTGTTAAGAGTGTGATCTGCAGCAAGTCTCCCTCCCTGTGGTCCTGGATCTATACAAACCCTACCAATGCTTGATAAGCATGATGGAAAATGGTGACCTTAAGTGGGTGATTGAAACAAACCTGTAAAAGCTGGTGTTATGTGGAAAATTAACCCTTAGGCTGCCGACAAGATGTCTTGTCCTAAAAACCTATGCGTTCTAAATCTTCCAGCAGCCTAAGGGTTAACACTTTGAAGTCATATGGATGCTAGAATTTTCCTCAGTATGTACTGATTCCCACAACCTCCACTTGCATACTGTGTGACTCTGAGCAAGTCATTTAACCTCTCCAGTGCTCCCAGGTCACCTCTGACAACAGGCACTTGTGCCTAGTAGGCTTTACCCAGTTACCAAAGAATAAAAAAACATAAAAATATATATATATATATTCCTACAACACCAGCATGACACAGTTTCCTTCCACTTCAGAGGTTTTAAGTTGTTTTTTATTTTTCTTCTTCTCCTTGTTTGAGATACCCTTCAAATACCTTACTGGTATAAATAAGGTACAAGAGGGAAGCATTTAAAAAAAGATGTTCAAGAACAAGGGGTCATGCTATGAACCTGGGGGGGCAGATTCAGTGGAAACATGAGGAAGCACTTCTGCACAGAAAGCATGATTGATGCCTGGAACAGCGTCCCAGAGGAGGTGGTCAGAGCAAAACTATTATGGGATTCAAAATGCATGGTGGACCATGTGGTCCTTATCTGCTGACAATTTTATGTTTCTATTGTTCTTCAGTCTTGGGTCTGTCTTCTGCATGGCCAGAGATGCCCTCTATATTAGCATAGGCAGAGTCAAAGGAGAACTACTGTATAGCCTACAGATTGGAGCACTAAGATAGGATCTTGGGTACAGAGTGAGCTTAGGTTTTAAATCCCACAAATGCTAGTTGTATACTATGTAACCCATATATATCTATATATCTCTCTGTCTCTCTCTCTCTATATATATATATAGGGGTATATGTATATACAGTATAATCTCATTTTTCCGAATGTGCTGGGGCACAATATACATGTTTGGATTTTGGATAATTGGGGTTTCAGATAAGTGAGGGAACTGTACAATTGTGTCTGTTAAGATGGGGGACACATCACAGTTTTGGATGACAGAGTTTTGGATAACTGAGGTTTGGATAGCTGGGTTTTACTGTATGTAGATGTATGTCTGTATCTGTATGTATGCATGTATATATCTTGTTATACAATATACATTACTGTTTTTTCTAATAAATGAAACACTATCTGTACAACAGAACATTACTAGCTAGATATATTTTTTTTTATCTTCACGGTAGGGTATGTCACTAAATTTATCTAACAAGTTGGTTCATCACAGATAACCTTTTCTGCCACCTGGGCCTAGCCATGGTGTTCTACAACTACTGTGAGATAGCTGTCCAACAGTACGTACCAGGTGCCAGTACTTCAAATGTCCGACTGCACTGTGCCTAAACTGCATCTACCACTTCACTGTGATGTGGCCTCACTGAAACTGCTGTTTAAAACAATCATTTCTACACTTTCTGGCCAGCAAGAAAAGACTGCTTACCTAACAAAAAAATAAGATCACACAGAGCTTCAGTTATCTCTGCTGCTAGTGATCTCCAATAGTATCAAATGGGAAATGCTAACCTTGGCGCTCCCCGGCTCCAAGACATGAACATTAAAAATCTGAACGTAATACAAATGTAGATATTTTTTATTTCCATTTGTTCTCCTGAAACAAAATCTATTAAAAATAACCTACAAAAATCATTTGCTAATAAACAAACACTTTAAAATTCATAATTGTAAACTGAGACTCACAAGTAACTAACCACTGTTTTAAAATGGTAATGTATATAGTATAAACCAGACATGTGATGGTCACGTATGAGATGTGCTGTTTATCTTCATTCATGGACAGTGACTTCTTTTGACCTTTCTCATTGTTTTGCCACTCTTGAAAGTCAAGAGGTCACTGCCCACTCATAAAAATAAATAGCATATCTCATATGCAACCATTACATATCCTCTAATATTTGTGTGTATATAGGTATATGCGTATATGTGCACGATGTTTGTGTGTGTGTGTATATATATATATGTGTGTGTGTGTGTGTGTGTGTGTGTGTGTGTGTGTGTGGCGTCCCCATAGTTAGGGTTGAGTAGGCACTTCAATGTTAAACTCAAAATTTTGCACTTTAATAATTTTGCAACCATTCAAATCTTTGGTATGCACTGTCCCATGGGGTAGATCTTCTGATGTGGCAAGTTTCATTCCAGTCAGATGTGTGGTCTCTGAGTTACAGAGAGTGAAAAAAACATACATGTTTCACTCATTGACTTTGCTGGGATTTTTCTTTGAACTTGCCTACAGTCCAGATGGTTTTGTATTTTGGTCTGACATTTTCAGGGTAGAAAGGGATTACCTCACAGATGTGCCTTTTGTTAGTCTGGTGAAAAATAATAAGCAGTTTTTAAGTTATTGCAATTTAAAAATTTGAAAAAATAGTTTCTGAGCATGCTCAGTAAGCACTACAAGATTTTATTTTTATTTATTTAGTTTTTGTTAACCGGGTAGGTGCACTAGCCATAAAATGACTATTTTCAGGCATGACCTGGAAGAGTACAACAAAAAGAGAACAGTGGAACAACAGCAACATGGGTACAGTAATACAAATAGAGGAACAGTTCAGCAGTGCTGCAAAAATACAATGAGTAGAAACAACAAAAAAATAATGGCAAGCATTATACAAATAATGGCAGTGAGATATATAATAAATGCAGAAACCATGGACCCGACCTGTGGAGTGAAAGGGTTAATAAGATAGTAAGGTTATATAGAGAGAAAGTGAGGATTGTTCAAACATAACAAGAAAGACTGACGGAAGGTCGGGGTGGTAATTGGCAAAACAATAGTGGATGGTCAGCAACAAGGTTCGAGAAGGAAGAGAGCTAGTAGTCAACAAGTTATTTACAAAGAGAAGGAAAAATATGGGGAGGGGAAGAGGAGCCAGTCTTGGAGCTGGATTAGAGCAGGGGAGACATTATTGGTAAGTCTTAGGAGCTTCAGGTTGGGACAAAGCATGTACAAGCATCAGCTAAGGATAGATAATGACGATATTCACTTTTGAATCTAAAGTGAGACTGAAACAGCCAGAGGTTGAGTGGAAGAGCATTCCATAGCCTGTGAGCAGAGAATTGGAAGGCCCCTATGCCTTTAGTTGTCCGACTTCTCGGAACATAGAGCAAGAATTTGGCAGCTGATCGCAGGCCATGGGAGGATGGTTGAGGGACCAGCAACGCTGCCAGCTGGGATGGTTTTTTTCCCGGATGATCGAGTCCATTAGTGATCCAAGGTAGTATTGTCTACTGGTAGAGGGCAAGAACCAATTCAGATCCTTGTAAAGAAGGCAGTGATGTTTGAGTCAAGGTGACGTAAGAGGCAAATCGGCATATATTGTTATAATGCTTCATTTTAGTAGGGAGGTTTTATGGGCAGAGGTAAGAATAAAGGCACCATAAGTAAGGGTTGGGAGCAGAATACCTTGGGCAATTGCTAATTTCACTGAGGGTGTAAGCATGTAGCTCGTTTGTAAGTTACTCCTAGTTTCGAGTTTACAGCTTTGCATGAGGACTGAATGTGAAGATTAAAATCCAGGGACTGGTCCAGCAGGTCCCAAGGTACTTGAAGGAAGTAACATTTTCAAGTGGAATTCCTCCTGGGTGAAGAACCTCCAGCAAACTAGAACATGCCTTACTCTGCTGTGCAGAACCTAGGAGCATGGCTTTAATTTTTTTTTTCATTTAGTAGAAGCTTACGGTCTAGTAGCCAGTCTAAGACCTTATTGAAGTCCAAGGTAAGTGATGTGTTTATGCAGGCAATACTAGCAGAACTAGTATAGATGATCAGGTCATCAGCATAGAGAATAGCCGAACAGGATTCCAGGATCTCAGCTGCATTTTTGATAAAAATTGAGAACAGAAGGAGCCCAAGGATAGAGCCCTGGGCAACTCCAAGGTTGATAGTAGACATGTTGGACAGGGAGGAGTTAAATTTGACAGCTTGCAACCTATTTGACACATAGCTACAGAACCAGTCCACAACAGAGGAAGAGAAATGGAATTTATGGAGAGTGGAAAGAAGCAGAGGATGGTTTACAAGGTCAAACGCCTTAGTGAGGTCAATGAAGATGACACCTGTGAGTTTTCCAGAATCCATGTTGGACAGAATATCAGTAGTTAGTTGAAGAAGAGCCGTGGTGGTGCTATGTCCTTTTCTGAAACCATGCTGGGTGTCCGAGAGGAGATTGTAGCGTGTAAGGTAGTCAATGGTCTGTGATGCAACTATTTTCTCGAGGATCTTGCTAAGGACAGAGAATTGCTATAGGTCTGTAATTGGCCATGTTCTTTGGGTCACCTTTTTTAAAGACAGGTGTTACTCTTGCAGATTTCCATAGATCCAGCATGGTGCTATGGATAAGGGATAAAGTGTAGATTCTGGCAATCGGAGAGGCAATGAGTGGAGCAGCCAGCTTAAGGAGACGAGGTTTCAATGAGTCAGAACCAGAGCTGGTATTGGCAGATATGGCTCTCAGTAATTTCAGAACTTCCACTCTTGATATAGCCTTGAAATAGAATGGTGGCGCTGGAGAAGCATTGAACGATAGGGCAGTATGATTGTCTGATGGTAGCGTGGTAGGTAGATTGGAGTGCAATCCACTAGGTTGTAAAGCCAAGGTATAGTGTGACATATCAGAGAAAAGATTTTTAAAACTGTTTGAGATGGTCCTAGGGTCATTACAATGTGCCCCGTTTATGATCACTTCATCAGGAGTGACCGACTACGAGGTACCCAGAAATGTTTTGACATGGGCCCAGAATTTCCTCGGGTCGCAGGCTGAGCTTTGCAGAAGGTCCTTGCAGTAGTTGCTTTTAGCAGCTCTAACTTGTCTCTTACATCTGTTCCTTAGTTGACAATAGACAATAAAGTCTGACTGTAGGCCAGTTTGTTTGTAGCGAATCCAGAGCTTGTCCCTCCAGCGCAGATTAGCAAGGAGGTCTTTATGTAGCCACCTCTTCTGTTTTCCTCTGACCCTTCTAGTAATCTTGGGGGCATGTTTACATTGAATGGCAAGAAATTCATTTATGAATATCTGTAGAGCAATCTCCACATCCTTTGTTTGAGAGATACCTGTCCAGTCGATATTGGAGACATTATACAGAAATGCATCCAGGTCAATATGAGCTAGATTTGTAAAAGTGATTAGTTTTGATGGAGGAAATGGAGGTGCAACCATAGATAGGATACAGAAAGTGGGTGAGTGGTCTGTTAGTGCATCCACAAGGATTCCTGCTTGACACATGTTCCATACGTTAACCATCACCCAGTCTAGGAGTGTACCCATTTGATGGGATGATGTGGCTCTGGTTGCTTTAGAGATCAACTGGTGAAAATTATAACTAAGCGTGAGTGATTGCAAGGAGATTTGAGCTGACCCTAACCAATTGAGGTTGAGATCACCTAGGATGACAGCCTCATTATGATTTATAGTCTGGGAGGTGATGGCAAGGAGTTCTTGAAGACCTACTACGCCCCCAGCGGGGGGATTATAGGCACAGATAATATGAAGCTTCTTTTCCCCCAATACAATAGTTGCCTATATGAATTCACACACTGCAGGAGAGGCAGATGCCGGGACAATAGAGATGTTGAGGTGGTTTTTGAAGAACAGGGAAACTCCACCTCCACGCTTGGATGAGGATCTATCCCACTGGAACAGGGAATAGTTAGGCAAGGAGCATACGTCATCAGGTATACCGGGTTTTAGCCAAGTTTCTGTGAGGCAGACTACATCAGAATTGTAGAGTTTCATCCAGGCCTCACGTTCCGCATGGTGACAGGTAAGAGTTCTGATGTTGATATGGGCAATTAATAACCCTTTCTTGGACATGCCAGATAACTCAGTTGGGGAAAAGAAACAGGTAGGTGGACCTGGATTTAGTTTGACGTCCCCAGATGGCAGAATAATGATCATGGCTAGGCACCAAAGCCTTGCACAGTGGCAGGTTAGGTGAAGCACATCTCCATGGCAGCTTCCTCCGGCATATAGAGAGTAACAGATGCTGCCTTAACAAGAAGGATCAGGCTTTGTCTCCACAATCAAGTTAGAGAAACTATAGTTGCAGTAAGCCTCTGAGGAGTCTTTTGACATTTGGTTACATGGGAGAGCCCATGGCAGTATCCAGGCTGAGTAAAAGGAGAAATGACAGGAGTGCCCATAGCAGACTATACTTCGCCATAGTGTCACTATTTGACTTGGGTAGGAAGGCTAGTGGTATATTGAGACAGAGGATTAGCTCTCTGGGGTAAAGAGATAGTGTGTGTAAAATTAAGACTGCCATGGGTGACCGTGTTACACCGTTTTAACCCTTGGCCGAAATTAGAGATAGAGCAAAAACAACAAAGTGTTTCCTGCTAGAATAGCAATTATTTAGAAGAAGTGGATCAGAGAAGCAGAAAGTAAAGCCCCACAAAGGGTAATTAGGAAAGCAGACCAGCCGGAGACTCTATTTGTGGTAAAGATTACAGTGAGCAAATGAAGACCTTTTCAAGATATGTTAGAAGGCACCTCTAGTGGTGGAATGTTATAAAGAACCAATGGGAGACTAGACAGATAGCAGTAATGTTCGGCAAAAGTCAATGCAAAGCAGAAGGCGCCGAAGCCCAGTGACTGATAATCCGACAGATAAAAGGCAGGGCCAAACAGTGGCCAAGCAGAGAGCAGCAATCCAATTAGAGGAAGGTGGCAGCAGGATAGCTGGATGAAACGAAGTAGGAATCCTGCTTCATATGGGAAAATTTCTAATTTGTATAGCTGCCATCTTATTTTCAGTTTTGCCTAAAAAATTCAAATTTGGAAACCTCCCAAAATGATATTCTGGGGAGGAACTAACACATGTAGCTTGGTTATTGGGACCCCCTAGGTGCATTCTGCACTTTACTGCTTGGAAAATTACCTTAAAATGTGTGCTATTTTTCATTTAAATTCTTTGTTCATATAGATGTCATGCAGTAGGATCCTAGTTCGCATGATGAGATATGAGTAAGATCCTACTTCATGAGCTGTAAATCCCCAAATATTTATTTTAAAACAAAAATTGTCACTGCCAACATTGGGTGCCCAGTCCCCATGTCAGCACTAGATGCCAGTGTCCCCAACAGTCTCCCCACATTGCCAACATCGGGGTGCCCAATCCCCATGTCAGCAGTAGCACTCAAGGTGGGACTACTGGAAGCCCACCCCAGTATCTCCAGTTATGTTACACCCTGCCAACACCACCAGTACTGTTGGACGCTGGCGAACCCACCCCCAGTGTCCCTTAATGTTGCTTTCCATATACCTGAAACAAAGAAAACAGTTCCCTAATGTCTTTTTTTGTAATCCTGTAAAACAAATGGTCCCTCGTCATCCCCCCATCCCCCATCCTGAACCTCCCACTGAGCAGCCCACCACCCCACACCCCTACTTGCCCTATACTTACCACCAGAGGTCTTCTTCTGTCATCTTCTGTGGACCACGAAATGTATGCACTCTTCAAAGCCAAACCGCAAACTGAAGAATCAAGGTAAGTGCCATATAATAGCTTTCAATGGCATTTTAAACTTATGTTGATATCGCAACCATTTTGTGTTATTTTTTCACCAAAGTTTCAACATGTGCCTTTTGGCACCCCAGCTCATGAACACTGGCACTGTCATTTCAGTTCTGAAAGGTGATTTTGTGGTCACTGCATGGAATCACCTTTCAGGACCAATTAACAAACTGACAGTGTCAGTGTTCATGAGGTGGGGTCCCAAAAAGCCTATGTTGAAAATTTGGTGCAAAAATACCAAAAAATACCTGAGTTACACGTGGTCATTGAAATTTTGCTACGCACATGTGTAACTTTGGCAATTTTTAATATATTCACTCCAAATTTTCAACACTGACATTTTTTCACATCACCTCATGAACAGTACAGCTGTCATTTTTCATATTCTGCCTGAAATGTGTTTTTACTCCTGTGATGCAGAGTGGTGTGTATGTTGCACGAAATCACCTTTTGGGACTGGTTAACAAAATGGAAGTGCTAGTGTTCATGAGGTGGAGCCCCCAAAAGGCCATTCTGAAAATTTGGTGGAAAAATTCTTAAAAATGCCCGAGTTACATGTGTCCATTGAATTTATTTAACGCACATGCATAACTTTGATACTTTTCAATATTTTGGCACCAAATTTTCAACATAGCCATTTTTTCACACCACCTCATGAACAATATAACCGTCATTTTTCACATCTTGCTTAAAATGTGCTTTTGCACCTGTGGCGCACAATGACGTTGTGCATTATTAAGTTTTGCCTTGCATTTCACAATTTCTCTGTACCAGGGTACATGAGGTGGGGTAATAAGATGGCTATTCTGACAATTTGGTCACTGTTGTTTGACACATGGAAGCACAGGGCCCTCCATACCTACATACATATGCGCATCTATGTAGGGATTGGAGCGCAGGGTACAAAGGACCCTGTGCTCCCACAGTAAAATATGAACACTATTACACTATCTCAAAAAGTAAGGAATTCATTGCAAAAACTCCATTAATGCATCAGTTAGGGTTCCTATTACAGCAACAAAAGTCTGGAAATTCAGTGTTGAGGTTCCACCTACCACCCACCCACCCTCACCACACCAACAGGCGCTGTGTGTGCCTTGGGGTCATCAGCCTAACTCTCACCCCATTCCATGCATAAGGAAGCTGAGATGGTACAGTATAGGAGAATGGGGTGAGAGTTAAGGCCAATGACCCCAAGGCACACCCTGACACCTGTTGGTGTGTGGAGAGTGGGGGTGGGGTGGGAACCCTAAAATTGAATTTCTGTATAATTGTTGCTGTAATAGGAACCTTAACTGATGCATCAACAGAGTTTTTTGCAAGGAACATATATATACATACACACATACACACACACACACACACACACACACACACACACACACACATATAAGAAAATGTTCCCATGGAGAGACTTATAGTAGTAAGTAAGGCTGCCTGACAGGTAACCTTGAGACTGGGGTTAATTTACAGTCATGTATGCAGCCACTTATATAATGTGACCTTCAACAAGCCACTTAACCTCCTGTGAAACTGAGTAGGCACCTTGAAATGGGCTTGTGCTAGGAAGAGGAGTCTACTGGTTGGTGGTGCTGTTCCACTGAAAGTGTGTGTCCTGTTTTCATGTTGTTTATGTTCTCCTCCTCCTCCCACATTTTTCTTTTCTCCCCACATATCACCAATTGTCCATCAGGCATAATCCAAAGAAGGAGACTTTAAACTACAAGCATATGTCTGTGTTTATTTGGCCTTTACTATATTAGAAGTTCCTCAATTCCAATAAAAGAAAAATACAAAATTGAAATTATTGTATTCCAAATATTATCCAAGGGAGAATTTTGAATTATGAGCCCTGAATGGCCATACTAAGGCCAGTACCCAATCAGAAAATAAGAGGATTTATTGCTAAGTGATGCTGTCTGACTGGTAGCTTAAGACCTGAGCTATACTACTTCCAAATAAGCTGCCACGTATATACACTGGGGGCCGGATATTCAGAAGGGTTGCACATGGTGCAACACAGTTATGCCATGTGCAACCCACTAATGCACACCAGTGCAATATTCAAATGGGGATTGAGCCTGGCACAAATCCTGATGCACCGGAGCACATCAGTAATGTATGTGGCGCAGGTGGGGGGCGTGCCAATGCATACTCCGCACATCCCGATATTCAGCCCAAGATGTGCTGAGCCCATGCATGCACAACCCCTACCTGCGCTGCACACAGGTGAGCCCCCCAAAAAAGAAGCAACAGCTGGCCACCCACAGGTGAGCTGCCATATTGCAGGGCGCAACACGGCAGCTGCCACTCCGGCTGCACCTTTGTGGCGGCGCCTCCCCATGCCCGATCACGGGCATACATAGAAAAAGGATAGTCCTGTATTCCTGGTGGTCCAGTGGACTGTTCGCAGCCGATCACGGGCATATGTAGAATATTATAATTGTCCTATATCTCTGGTGGTCCAGTGGACTGCTTGCAGCCCGATCACGGGCATAAGTCTGTTTAAAACTGTTAACACTATCCCTGGTGGTCCAGTGGACCACTTGCAGCCCGATTGCAGGCTTAAAGGAGAAGACTCCTGTATATGTATGATTTGGATATGTCTGATGTATTTATTATACATTACATCAAGTACTGTACATATGTCAATAAGAGATCAGCCATTTCTCCTGTTGCAACACATATCTAGAGTTTGAGGCTCTGGTACAAGGTAGTAAAATGTCAAGCAAGCTCCATTTACATGCAAATGAGTCACTTGTAATATAGCCCTCCCATTCCTTGATGTCACTGCAAAACAAAACATAAGGGTATCAATGCTGTCTATCCTGATTTTAGTTTAAGTTTGCAATGGCTTAAGGCAGTTCTGTCATGCAACTCACACAGGGAGTGGTACTTGTAGCCTTAATACTGCAGGTGTAGAGCAAATAATACATCTAATAGTATTTTATTCACAGGAAACAAAAGCTGTTTCTCTGTACTGCTCATTTTTTTTCTCTGTGAAACAGTTGTAACATGTTGTGGAAAGCAGTAGACTGAATCAGTCAACCAACCAATCAATCAATCAATCGAGTAGTCAATCAGTCACTCTGTGTTGAACCAGCTGAACACCCTTGAGAAGATTCGTTACCAGATGAGCCTGGGCAGTTTGCCAAAGGATCACACAAGACTGACTTATACACATCCCCTTTCAGCAGCCTGAAAGTGGAGAGCTGGATCATTTACTTTATAAAGTTTATTGTTTTACATTTCAAATGCTCCTTAAATCTGAGTTTCTGACTGGAAATACCAAGACACAGAATGCATATGGCATGGGAGGAGTGAGCTAAGCAAATACAGAGCACTACAAACAGAGACTGATTAGTTTATTTACCTACAACAGCTGAGGTGTTGCATCTGATTTGTGAGGACATCCTACTTCAAATGCTAGCATTACAAAGTGGGGGCTGCCACAGCTTATCTTTAGTACCTTGAAAGTGAAGTGTTGTAGCTCTACATCACTGCTAGTGATTTATAATGGGAATTGGGCACTTTTTAAAGTCATGGACCTGAGGAGCCATCACAGTTTCTAAGAGATTAGGGGAATCTTAAGGGTTAGAGAGTAAGGAACTCTAGTAGGATTTGAACCAGAGTTCCCAGTGCTTGTGCTTTCCTGGTAACCTATTCCTTGTTATAGCTGAATTCTTTATTGCCTTACTGCAGCCATCCAATCACTGACTGCCTAGTTACAAAGGGAAAGGGGCCTATTTGCAAGATTGTTTCTCACTGCTGGTGTCAATCAAAACAGAGAAAGTTAACACACACACACACACCATAATACAACAGCTGCATAATACCACTTAAAACTCTTGTTGTACCCAGAGTCATTTTTTGGGTAAACTGTTTTTGCTAACAGAGACAGTAACACAACACATACAGGCACTTCCTTATATGAATACTGTATATACCTCAAATCAGTGCTGCACCACACTTACATGGTCCTAGGCCCTATTAGACCTGCACTTCAGGATGTGCACAACACTTAAAGAGTTCCCCCATTACTCAAGTGGGGAACCAAACATTGTGGGTTTGGTCTACCGGTGGAACTGCATTTAGTGCAGCACCATTATCTGTTGCTCTGATGACATCATCCTCCAGCAACATTGATGGTAAAATGGAGGACAAACACATTGATAACTTTTGGGGGCTGTATATTTTTATTTATAATCCAGATCTGGATAGCAGTAGGACTGCTGGCAACTGGAGGAGGCACACAACAGTTACACATAAGGAGTTGGGAAAATATTGGTGTGGAACTATGGGAGACTTCCCCTTTAAGTCTGTTTAATACTGTTAACACTATCCCTGGTGGTCCAGTGGACTGCTCGCAGCCCAATCGCGGGCATTTGTATTAAGGAATAGTCCAATATCCCTGGTGGTCCAGTGGACCACTCGCAGCCTGATCACGGACATTTGTATTAAAGAACAGTCCTATATCCCTGGTGGTCCAGTGAACTGCTCGCAGCCCGATCGTAGGTGTCAGTAGAAAATAATGCCACACCAATCCAACCCTGGTGGTCTAGCGGTACCCCCCTCCTCACCCGCCCACTGAGCCCCACGGCCCGGTCCCCCCCAGTCAGTGGTGGGTGGCAGCTCCCACCAGCTTGCCTTACCGCCCGCTGACTGACACCATATGGTGGGCTGTATGCCCATTGGTCCAACGTGAGCCAATGGGCGTGCAGCCCGTGCATGCTACAGTCCAGATATGTTAATGGATCCATTCACATATCTGGACTGGTAACAGTATCTGAGCACACCCATTGGCTCACGCTGTGGACCAATGGGCAACAGCCCTACCGTACGGTGTCAGTCAGCGGGTGGTGGGGCGGCAAGCAGGTGGGAGCTTCCACCCACTGCTGACTGGGGAGGGGCGTGGGCCCAGTGGGAGGGTGGGGAAGGGTACCACTAGACCACCAGGGTTGGATTGGTGTGGCATTATTTTTTACTGACGCCTGCGATCGGGCTGCGAGCGGTCCACTGGACCACCTGGGATAGTGTCAACACTTTTAAACAGACTTATGCCCGCAATCGACTGCAAGCGGTTCACTGGACCACCAGGGATAGTATTAACAGTTTTAAACAGACTCATGCCTGCGATCGGGCTGCAAGCGATCCACTGGACCACCAGGGATATAGAGCGATTATAATATTCTACATATGCCCGTGATCGGGCAGCGGGCACTTGCCGCAATGTGCGAGGTGTCGGTCCCCGGCGTCTGCAGCCTGGCAGGGTGCCAGGCGCAAGTTGCCGAGGATCGGCGCACCTGCATGCAAATGGAGAGACGATATGCAAATGGCCCCATTTGCGCCTTGCATACATTATGGCCCCATTTGCATGTGCACTTTTGAATATCGCAGTTGTTGCACCTAGTGCAACAGAACTTGCGCTTCGCGCATCCCCCTGCTTCACTCTGGCCACTTGTGCTGGAGCGGTGCCACTGCGCCATGCGCACTGCGAGTGGCCAGTGTGCGATATTTAACGATGCTGTGCCATGGCGCAGCTTCTTTGAATATCACCCTGTAAACACCCCTGCACAGCCAAGTTGCACTGCGCCCAGGCTTGCGCCACAACCTGGCGCAGTCTGAATATCCTGTCCTGGGTGAACTTTAACAAGTGTCTTAAAGAGCAACTCTATTATAATAAAAAGCTTAAAAACACTAGATTTACACCAGTTATGTTTTGTTTTCTAGTTATTTGCTGTTTTTCTGTTTTTTTTACTTTCCCCTGCTGTTGCTCTACTAAATAGTATAAGTCAAATTAATTATTAATGAGCTGAACTAGTTCACTGATTGGCTGCTGTGCTGGCCTGAAATCTCTCAGAAATGGCCAGCACAGCAGTGGCACTTGGTTCACTTGCTGTATGCTGACAGCAGCGGTGCCTAAACAAAACTGTTTTCGGTGCTCAAAAACCATAGTAAAAATTGCATTATTGTAATTAGACTTATAATCACAATAATGACCTCACAGCCGGTCATTTTCTTTCAATTAATGACTGGTTGGGTGGGGGTGGCCCTTGGCTGCACCTTGGATCACCCCTTCCCCTCCAGCCGTCATTAATCTCTAGGAAATGACCAGCTCTTCTGTCATTATTGCTTAAGTGTAGATAATGCAGCAATTATTTCACCGAGTCTTTTTAAAATGTAATTGCTGTTTCTGACATCACAGTCTGTTGTCATGGTAAGCACTGTGCTGTCATAAACAAAGGCACTGTGAGGCTAACAGGATAGAAGCAAATGTTTACAAAAGTTTTCTACACAGACATTTTAGATGGACTTTCAAGATATGCTGTAAATCTTGGAAAGGAGCACTGAGAATGAAAAACATGTATCCTCTAGTAAAGTGTAATAGATGAAACATCTTATTTATAAAAGCACATGCTGAAGTGCAGTGTTGCTCTTTAACCTACCTATGCTCCTGAGGTGATAATAAAAATCTACTAAGGCTTTAAAGGCACAATGGAATCTATATTCTAACTGACATATAACCTCATTTAATATAAAACTTTTTTGTACTCAGTGATCCCCTAGCATAAATCAATGGACACATGAGAGGCTCCATAGGAACTTGGGGCCCTGAGTTTAGTGGGGGAGAACACCCTTTCTATACACATGCATGATTCTTACAGGTTCCAACAAAGCAAACAACCAACTGTAATATCTCAAAACTTAAAGGCAACAGAGAAGATGTATCAGTGGCTAAAGTGTTCCTCAGTTCACTGGCTGACTAGTGGTATGTGTTGTTTTACCATAGTTCATACTTTTGAAAGTGTTATGTGTGTTACAATCCTGCAACTGTACTCAAAGTAAAAAAAATAATAATTTGAAGCTCCTTTCAAACAAATCATCATCGCTTCTAAACAATATAGATAATAATTAATATGAAGAATGTTTTTTGAAGATTGGGGGCCAGATATTCAAAACTTTGCCCCTTGGCTGTCAACACTGCCCGGCAGGCAAACGTAGCCCAGAGCACAAAGCGAGCTGTATTCAAAAGGAATAGCCCGGGGCAAACAGCTTTTGAATATAGCATGGGAAAGAGGCAGTGCAAACTTGGCTGGGAGTGCAGGGCAACCATAGCCCTGGAATATGACAGCACTGAATATAGCAACCAGGAAGTGCAAACCACAGCAACAACACTGTGCACAGTGACGTGAGGGTATGTACAGAGGAACTATGTAGCCAATGTGTGTGCCAGCAAATGCGTGGACCCAGTACAGCTGCAGACAGTAGCAGATGTGAAAGAACAGTGATCAAAACTGTATAATATTCCCTGAACCGTTAGCGCAGCTTCTTTAGAGGAGAGCTAAGCTGTTTGCCCGGCACTAAGATTTGCCATTTTCAGAAGTGACATGCAAATGAGCCTACTTAGGTAGTCTCTGGGCAAACAGCCAGATTAGCAACTCATTATGTCCTGATTTGCATGCAGTTTGCGCGGCGTTACTGCAGGGTCCCACAGCTCTACCTGTAGGTCAGTCTCGAAGTACAGGGGCTGGCCAAGTCTGGCCGCAGCTCCACCTGTCTGACAGTGCATGAAGGTTGCTACAGGCTACAGGTATGCAGTACAGCATAGCATTGTGTGCCCCAAGGGAGAACACAGCATAGGCACAGGCAGTGGTGGTGCTGCATGCAACCGTCACACTGTCGGCTATGCTACAGTGCACAGCAGACACTACAGTAGCAAGGGGGCCGGTAGTGTGAGGGACACAGCAATGCCTATGGTATGTAGGGCAGTGATGACCACTGCACTGTACACAGTGACAGGCCCAGCTTGCAGGTGATTACTGACAGTGGACAGTACTGTTTCGCCATTGTGTGCTCCACAGATGCTGCACCTGTGTGTGTGCTGTGGCATCTGTACAGTTGTGCGGTATGTGACTGGGGGGGCATGTAAGTTCCGACAGGCACACAGGTGGTGGGGTTTTCCCACTACTGGCCAATGTGCACTGCATGATGTGTCCTAGCCTTGTGGCCACACCTGGGCTGTGGTGAGGTCTGGCCACCCGTACACCCTCCCCTCAATGGCCACCATGCCCACAGTGCTGCATGTGTGTGCTGACATCTGTTGGTCACCACAGACGTATGGTCTGCAGGTGTGTGCTGTATGGCCACACTACCTTGATGTCCCCTGTGGGCCAATCACCCCTTACTGTCTGTGCTTGGCTGGGACTGGTGGCAGCTGCTGGCATCATGGTGGTGCCATCAGTGAGCAGCATGTGTCTTCCATGTCTGGCATTTTCTAAGTGTCATACTCTTCTGTTAGGGTCACTCAAGCCACACAAATTCCACGCTAACACTGCGCAATGCACCAATGATGTGAAAAGCTGTTTACCCAGGGTTAAGACCAGCTTTTCCTGGGTGGTAATTTGTACCATGCTAAGGGTCGCGCTATGTCACGCTAAACACCTTAGCGCAGCGTTAGTTGCTGAATATCTCATAGCACCTGTATTCATGTTCACAATGCCCCTTGCATATCATTATGGTTTGCTCGGCACTAATGTTGTTTGGCGTGCGCTTAGTTCCTTTTGAATATGGCAGACCCGCTGCCATCCCGCAGTAAACTGTTTGCGAACTGCACAGAGCTTTGAATATCTGGCCCATCAGCTATGAAATGAAGCAGTGGCCATATGTCTATGATAAAAAGGTTCTAGTTCTACATCATGTATTATTACAGCTGGATTTGAAATGTTGAAATAATTATCATCTTTGCTAAAACAATTTACATATACCAAGTACTGTCACACTTTGTAGGACTAGCATCTTTTATCATAGACATATGACCAACACCTCATTTTATTACTGAGACCTTTGAAAACATTTTACATATTGATCTTTTTTTCATAAACCATATGGTTTATAAGCAATGAGGATTTGTTTGACAGGAACTAAATATATATATATTTATATATATAAATATATATATATTTTTTTTTAATTTTGTGTCCATTTTCAAGATTGTAACACATATAACCAAGGCCCCGATTTTTCTGCAACACTTTGGGACCAAGTTCTGGCAGGATTACCACTTGCCGCAGAACTGCGCATTGGTTTATAATTTATGTAGAAGTTCTGCGGCACCAATGAACTGCCACATCACAGTGTCAACTTGTCGTCCTGACACCACGTCCATGGCAATGGCTATAGCAAACAGGATGGGGGAATGCACAGCACCACTAGTTCAAAAAATAAACCAAAGACTTATAGAAATAATATTTTTTTAAAAAGCTAAAAATATCTATCACTTAAGGTCCTATCCTATTGCAAAAATGAAATATGCAGAGAGGACTGAGTGTGATGAATGATTTGTCTAAACTCATGCTGTTTACATCACTCATGAGGTCCCCACTGCGTATCACTTACATATTTATATGCAAACTGTAACATAATCTTTTAAAAGTAAATTTCCCTTTTTGCGATCATGAAATTGCATCCTTATTTGCATAGGTCCCTTTGGAAATGGAATGAACAGAACAGTGGAGATCTTTCAAGACTCACTCTTCATGCCAGTCCACTTCTTCTGATGCACTACATCACCCCCATCAGGCCATGACATGCACATGAACCCCTTGTGAGGGAAGGCTCCCCAGCCCATCACAAGGTGTCACCTGTGCAGTAGAGCACTGTGCCATACCTTCCCAGATTCGGAGTGGTGGAGTACCACAGCACTGGCACCCCCATTCTAGTGCTGCCCAGCCATATCCCAGAGCTTATCCCTGAACTTGAATCACTGGCACAGGAACACGACACACAACCTGCTGCCCAACAGCTGGACCTGCACACAATATTTGTTCATAACTTTTAGGTAATTCTATTGTAGCCCACTCCTCCTTGGTGTCTAGGGGTACGATGGTGGAATATCTATGGGGAGGGAGGAACCACAACAGAGATATGACTTACATTTTCTTTCTTGGGGCTTGAGTGCAGACTTCTCCATGGGATGTGGGCTAGGAAGCAAACTTAAATAGCAACAGTGCTAGTTCATAAAACACTAACAGATCAACCAAAATGGTAAACATCAAAAGGATCCTTTAATAAAACTTGATAACTCCATGGAGCAGTGTAACCTGATAAACATTTATCCCACAAGGGAAATGATACGGCTATGGACCCAGGGGTCCCTCAATTCAATGTCCACAAAGTGTCCATAAATCCTTGTTCACAATGTCCGTATCCAGTGGGGGGTTGTGCTGATGACCCCTCTTTCTAGGCAGCATACACTTCACTTCTTAGGCATTTTACTTGAACCAAACCGGCAGTAATTATTCTCCCCTGGGCAACTTCAAACCCAGCTCCCCATGCTGATTGCACTGTCTTTCTTTCCAGGCTGGCAGGACCCATGTATTTCCCCAGGTTTCTCTCACTGCTCAGATCCTGGACATCTCATCATATACAGACCCTACCCTTGGACCAGTAAATCCCCATACTGGCTGTGGCTTCTTCTGAAACTGTTTTGGGAAACTGCCTCCTCTAAACTATGGGTGTTCCATGTCATAATGGTGACTGCTAAATAGTGAGTCTCATTACAGCGAGTGTACATCTCTGAAAAGAAAAACGGCGATGTACAGACCACAGCAACCATAACAACAGCACTGAAATGTAAAACAAATGATGAACATATATATGTTGGGGGGCTGTGCCCCATGCCCTCCCCAAATTATGATTATCAACTCCGTGGGGGGGTGCATGTCGAGGAGGGGGAGAAACTCAGAAAAAAACTTCAACCCCCACAAACACCAAATAAAAATAGCACTCCTATCCAGCCTTGAACCTTAAACCTCCGTCATTGTAGCCATCCACCCTCACCACCATACCACACAGCCAACTCAGCAATACCTTGCCAAACTACCTCACACATACCTCTTCCTGTAACCCTCCTGTTCTGATCACCCTCCTGAACACCTGCTGTTCTTCTCCTAAATTCATGCTATAACCATGCCTTGCTACCCTTTCAAGGTAACTGACATCAAGGGTGCTCAGACTGAGTCACTCAAAACTGAGTCGCTCAATTTGAGACATCAGTAAGTTCACTCATATAACGTGCTACTGCTATTCTACCTTTCTGGGCATAATTCTTTTATTTTTTTCATAACTGGTTACTTCATTTTACCAGTTATTCATTTTAGAGGGCTTCCCAATAGCCTAAAGGCACAAATACATATGTACACAGTAAAGTATTCTGTTAACAGTTCTATACTGTTGTCAAGCATTTGTTTAAGTTGGTCCCCCGGTGTAATAACTTGAGGCTGAACATTTTATTAGGCTGTAGGACAGTTTGAACAAATATCACTGTACCTGATGAGCTGTGCCTTGCATATAACAACTTTGACCTTATTCCAAAGAATGGAACATGGTGAAACAATACATACCATCAGTTAGCCAGTGAACAGAAGAAGAATTTTGCTGCTGAATTGATACTTTTTTCTATCACTTTAACTTTTTGAGATATTACAGTTTATTTTAAATAACTATTTAAACTGCATAGAATATATGTGGAATCAGCATTCTCAGTAAAACACCCTTGACAGCCAAAGGGATGCTCTTCAGACTCCTGTGTATAACTAGCGGACACCACTAACAGTGAGGAAAAATACTCAACCAGAGACTGTGAATCTTGATTTTCATCTTCAAAGCCTGATGATTCTGTCTGTTAGCAGGCTAATGAACAGAAAATCAATGTGATTAGTGGTACTGCATCCTTTGAACTACATATAAAGTTTATGGCCATCAGCCAGCTGAACACTGTCATCATCAACCTTCTCAGCTTTAGCTTTTCAGTACCAAGCCTCCTGCATGTCTACATCCATTGGCATATAGAACACACATCTCCACAGCCCACTACACTACACAAGTACCACCAATATGTTTACATTGTACATGCACTCAAGCAAACATAACAAACTCTGGTCAGAGCCAATGTGGCTGTGGAGAGCTTTTATGAGCAGCAAGAGCAGTGAAAAGAATATGCTGTGCTCTCGCTGCACAGGAGCCAGCTGTAATACTGCAGCAATTACAGTACTGTGCATGCGTGATACTCACACATGTGCAGTTTGCCCTGGAGTCAGCCTTGCACAACATGGCGGTGCTGACATAACTACATGTAACAACCCAGTCCCCTCAGGTTACTAGAATCCCATTAGTACTAGTCTTAGGCAGGTAGGAAAAGGCAGCTAGTGGGGAGGTCATTAGGGGCTTTCTACATAATTACATCATTATTTACTCAGCTAGCCTGAGAAGGATGATTATATCATTTAGAATTCTCACAGCAGCATAACCATTTTAGAGTTAGATGCTCTTAGGGAGCTTGGAATGTTCATCAGTAAGTTCAAGTGTGGTAGTTAGACTGGCAGGAGATTTGCCATTGGGCCTCTGTCAAAGGAAGCCCTGGTATTTCTCATCCTTGTTTGGTAAAATCTTTAGTTTGCCTGCAGGACTGTTTAGTTTCACTCCAGGGGAGGAGAGAGAATGCAGTTCTTGTGGGATCCAAGGGGCAATCCCTGAAGTTCCTGAAGTTCACAGCTGGCTTAAGGAAGAACAATGAGTAGAATCGGACAGCTACCAGGGAAAGAAAGGTGTATTTTGTTCTTTCCATGACTCGGAGGAAGGAACAACTAATCTGTAAGTACAGAATTTGAGACTGTTCTCTGAGGGAGTTGTCCAAGGCGTGTGTGTGCCCTAGATAAGGCTAGATCACACTGGTCAGGACCCCTTTCAACACAACTGTGCTGAATTTAAAGTTACAGTTGGGAGTCTTTAGCAATTCATTTGGGATTGGAGACTTATTTGGTGTAACCCTGAAGGAATGGCAGAAGCTGTTTGGGGCGAAGGGTGAGGAACGGCATCTGGAGTTTCAGGCAGGGTTAAGTGGTTCATGGATGGGCACCAGTGTTCCCTGGGCAATGACCATGCATCAGGAGGATTTTAAAGTGTGTGGTACATCCCACAGATATACACTTTGGAAATGGAAATGTGTGGAAAATGTTTAGAGTGTGTGGCACATCCCGCAGATATACACTTTGGAAGAGAGATGGAGATTTTTTTTGTGGAAAACAGTATTGACTAGCAAAGTGTCCTGCAAAAGTGAGTGTGCCCGTATTGCAATGATAAGCATTTGAGGGATCACCCTTACTTTAAGTAACATCTGTAAATAAAGCCATACTGCAAAATCCCAGTTACTGCTTTGGACATTCCACTTATTGCTTCTACTGTGAACGTTATTGGGGCTCCTCAGCAGTTAGGTCCAGCATATGCCTAGCATCCTCTCCACTGGACCTGGTTGTAAATAAAAAGGTCCATTTTAGTATGTACCCCCACCCCCATCCTCTAGATAATGAGTCTGGTATACACTCCAATGCTAGGGGTGGTACTATGAGTGTAGTTCTGCCAAAATAAAACTGTATGCCATGTAGTTGTCAGTAGTTCTTTAAGATGGGGGTTGCCAGCTGGCCAAAGGTGATGTGGGATTATATACATATGCATGATACTGTGCAGGCACAGTTTATGTCTGCACCACCATGTTGCACATGGTGGCCGTCACATCCGCACTTGCAGAAAGGAAAAGTAGTGCATCAAGAAGTGGGTATGTTTATGCAGCCCACAGAGGGGAAGGGCTGCATAAACAGAATCACTGGAAAATATGCTGGAGCACTGGGGCAGAACATTAGACAGTGGTCCAGTTATGTGTTTCCACAGTGCTCTTTTGCAAATCTGATGATGGCATAACATCTGTGGAGCTTGGCCCACACAGCTGTAAAAATCTGACTCAGGAGGAGACTATTAACAAACTAGAGATCTGGTCTGGGATTTGCTCGTCATCACAGTCACTTTCTCATTCTTTTCTAAGCAGTAATTTCTGGTAAATGTGTCTTAACCATATTGATCTCAGTGCTGGTAGACTACTTCTGGTTTTCCCCTGATTGCATTAGGAGAAGGTAGTAGCAGTTTTGAAGTGGTTGCTGCCAGTGGTGTCATGCTCTGAAAAAAGTGTTCCCATGCTTGTCTGCACATTTTAGAAATTACCCCTTGAGTTAAAAGGGACAGGAATTGATTACTTATGTGCAGCTGTTTGAAATGTCTCTATTTTTATGAATTATATTCATACCTAAAGGATCCCTATTTTAACTGTGCCTGAATAAAAGTTGAAGCTGTCAGTTGTGTTTTGTTTTGGTTTTAGATTTATAGAACTGTTATTTAATACAACAGCAGATTAGGTACGTATGGACACATGTTGATAGATGGACATATTAAGATAACAGTATCTCAATTACAAAGAGTCTCTGTTAGGTTTAGGTTTTGAATGTACACATACAATAGTCACTTGTTACAGAATTGCAGATAGACAGTGCCTGCTTTCAAGTACCTGGGAGTCTGGCTGGACAGCCACCTCAACTTTTCCGCTCACATCGAGGCAGTCTGCACCAAACTCCAGCCCAAGCTAGCCTGCTTCTATCACCACAAAGCCTGCCTTCCCCTTCTCACCTGCAGTGAACTCATACGTAAAACTATCCTACCGGTCATGGACTACGGCGACATCATCGACGGTTCAGTCCCATCCTCAGTCCTCTCAAAACTCAACATCTTTCTCAGCTCCTTCAGTCGGTTCGCCACAGCCTCTCCCCACTCACCCACCACTGCCTCCTTTACTCTTCACTTTCCTTGACCCCACTCTTGCACAGGGGGACCAGCCATAATGCCTCCCTCTTAGCTAAATACTGGCTTGGCTCCCTACCTCCACTCCCGCCTCTCACCAACCAATTACTCTGGATATCGGCTCCGTCACAGAGGTGCACGCACCTTCCAACTCCCATGGCCACTCTCTGCCTCTGGTCAGGCAGGCTTTTCCTACCACCTCCCCCTTCCCTGGAACAATCTCCCCCCCAAACTCCATCAGATCCCCTCCCTCGCAGCTGTTAAGTCACTACTCAGGCTCCTCCCTTCCCCTCCCCCTCTTGGCCCAGCTGCTCTCAGGGTCCCTCCCTGACTTAGGTCTAGCCTTCTATGGCTGTCCCACTTGGTAACCTCCTGCTGCAGACAGACTCACCCTTCGTTCTCAGATCACTCACTGTCCTATCCTGGTAATAGTCCACTCCTTCATGTTTCCTGTCCAAAGCTGCATATACAAAGTGCTGACTTCTGCTGATTACTTGTACTCACTTGTACTTATCATGCACACTGCTGTTGCTCCTTATGCCTGTAACTAGAACTTATTGTATTTTCTCTGTTTAACTCTAAATGTGCACCTTTACCCAGACGCACCTGGAAACGAGCCTTGGCTCAGTGTGCTCTTCCCAGTCACCATTTTAAATAAATAAATAAAATAAAATATCATGTTTAAGATAGTATAAGTTTAACTATTCATGAGTAATATGGACTTATTGTACACAGAGTTTAAGAAAAATGTATCTGAACAACACACTGTAAAATCTGATTGACACCACTAAGTGAAACAGCTGGTGATTGCTTAACTTACAGTATGGCAGGTTGTCTTCTAACCTATTTTTTACTTAAGACATATCTATTTTCATATTTATAAGACTTTTAACATTATTTACTATGTATTGCTTAAAGAGCTACTGACGCATCAAAGAAAAATTTGAGAAACATAATAATTAGGTAAAATTCTGCTTGTATTCCATATATATATTCTAGATTTCTCCTCCCCATTATTTATTACTGAGAACATGTGCATGAACACATTATTTGTATCCCTTGCAGTTACTTTAAAGTTAATCTGCCTCTATAGCTTACTCCCTACTTCAAGTCATAATGATCTGTTGTGACATCACAATCTGTTGCCATGAGAGTAACTGTGATGTTATAAGCAGTGCATTATGACCTCAGGTAGGGAGACAGCAACAGAAATAGATGAACTCTTCAGGAGCAAAATGCCTGTTTTCATGCAAATGACCTCAACAATAAATAATGGGGAGGAGGAATAAAGAACTAATGTGAAACACAAGCTGAACTTTATCTAAATATTATGTTTTGTTAAAGTTCTCTTGAAGGTGTCAGCTGCTCTTTAAGATTATTTTTTCCTTGTGTTTTTAATCATTGTCATTTACTAATGCTAGCACAGGCACACACAGAGGGTTTTAAAATGAAGCTTCTCTTGGTTTATAGCTTGTGTCAGGGAGTGAACTTTCAAGTCAGTGAAATTTGATCTTGGGATAGCTTTCTTTTGATGGAACTAATCCTGTCTTGGTGTAGTAATTTGCAAAGCTGAGGCTGTTTAGAAGCACAACAGGAGTTATGCTAAACAAATGTAAATATCTCTATAAGTATACAACTTACAGATAATAAACCTTATGAAAGTTGTTCAGGACAACAAGACCTTTCAAATGAGCCTATGCATTAAGCTGCATGAATTATATTATTTTAAACTAAGGCCATCTGATTACCTTAATTTTCATTTTTCATCACAATTTTCACCTTTCAGATGGCTATATTTAAAAACATCTAATGAATTCAGATTAGTGACTACCCTCATTTGAAATGTCATTTTTGTCCTGAACATCTTTCATGTTGGTTGTATATTGGTAACTTGTACACTTTCTGAGATATTTACATTTGTCATAACTCCAACTGTGTTCACTCAGAGAGGAAAAAATGAGGTTGTTTGGAAAATCATATTTCACAAAATATAAAGAATTCAGATTAGTGACTACCCTCATGAGAACAATCTTTTGCCCTGAACAACTTTCACACAGTTGTTTTTGTGCACCTTGAATAGTTTTAAAGCTATTTAGATTTGTTTGGAATGTGTGCACATTTGCTCTCAGAGAAATGCAGCTGAAGTTCTGTGTCTATCATTCTAATTAAACAGAAAGAAGGAGTCTTTCTTTAATTGCCATAGAGATTTGCAGAATGGAAGGATACACTGAAAACTCCTAAAAGATGTATTCCATGGAAACACCTTTCTTCAAGTGAAAGCAAGATAGCTGTAGGCTCTGCCCACAGCCATAAAAAGGAAGTGCAGGAGATCTGTACCTTCAAAACTGAAGTGGCACCTCATTTCTTGATACAGAAGTATTAGGAAGGGGAAAGCTAAGGGCCTCTACAGTACTGGCAAACAGACTGACATGCCATAAGCAATAGCTTCAACATTGGTTACTCATATTAGAGATATTACTTCTGGTAAAGTGCTTTTGTACCAATCATATCCTTCAAGCTTTTCTGAGGTTTTTAAAGCACTCTCTATAAAAAGGAAGTATTTCTGACTGGCCATCATTACCACCATTTCTTTTGAAATCTTAAACTTCCTCAAGTTACCCAAGCCCAAATAATGGATATTCTTGCCCCTCATTACAAGGTGAACTGCTTTTGGTTATCTCTTATCTGAAAGGCTATAAAGGCCCTGGCCCAAGCTGATTCCTCAGAGAATTTGTTCAAACATTTTGGGATAATATGTCTCCTTTATTCCTCTGTGTACTGCACTGTGCCTGTAGAGGAGGGGATCTCCCAAGATCATGGGCTTATACAACTATTTCAGCAATCCCTAAACTGACAAAATAATAGCAACATTATTCATCTTATCTATAAATATCAGTCCTAAATGGGAACTTCTGTATAAAACTTCTTGTCTTGCAAAATGACTTGAACATTTTCTGCCCTTTTAATAAAATCTGACTGAACTGGATTTGAACTGCGGCAGCACCAGCCAGGATGCAATGCAATACCTTGCAGTATTACTGCAAAATGCTGCAGTATGCTGCAAGGTACAGTGTAATTCAATGGCAATTAAGCCCTTTGTCATGCAGTATTTTGTAACATGTCATTTACTGCATGTTATTGCATTGCATCATGGCTGGCTCTGCAATATTAGGCAAACCCAGGATAACATCAAATGGACCTTATGTATCCAATCTTTCATGATACACTGTCAGGTTTCTTAGTCTGGACAGGGAGAAGGCATTCCGTAGAGTCTCCCAGAATTGTCTTTATCAGACTTTACAGAAAACAGAAAAGACAGTGCACACAAGCCACCAGAAAAAGTGCAAATGATGTTTTATTGCAAGTACACACAAACTCGAGCAGATATTTACATAATGCATGATTGATAATAGTTTGATTTCTCTATATCTTTTGCTCACATGGCTATATCGATCATTGAATAGCATGCAGCAGTTTTGCTACTTTATCCAACTTTACAGGCATTTCGATTTCACCCTCCATTTCTTGCTATCCTCTGGCTTATCTCTGCTAACCCCCAGGCCTATGTAAAACTTTATGGAAATATTTCATCTTCTTTTCCCTATACCCTTATTCCTAGCTGGGATGCCTTTTCACATTACTATTTGCCCTCTATTTCAAACACCTGGCAGAACTGGTATGACAAGATGAGAGGTTCAAAGGACACACATAGGTAATAAACATTACAAAGTGGCATTATACACTGATGACATTCTTGTTGATCTGACCCACCTAAAATCTTCCATTTTACCTGTCTCATCATTTGGAAGTATTTCCTGATATAAATTGAATTTGATAAAAATGAAAATTTTACAAACTAGTGTTAATCCCACATTTGAGCTTAGGCAGCCTTTTCCCACTTGAATGGAAAGAAAATTCCTTACAGGTCTTAGGAATTTACATCCTGGATTCCCATTCTTCTGTTCTTTCAGCAAATTATTCTCCAGTATCCACTATTTGACCACAGGATTTGAACCACTGAAAGTTGCTTCCCTATATTTATTACAGAGAGTTGATACTGTTTGGATGGTGGTCATTCTGAGGCTATTATATCTTTTAAACTATCTCAGTCTCTCCCCAGAACAATTTCATGTCTGGAATAAGATTATACCTAGGTATTAATGAGAATTTAAGGAGCTAGGAATATACTTATCGTCCTACAAGTCTGAAAAAAGGGAGGGTTATCTTTGCCAAGCTTGAAGCTATATTTCATGGCAGCTCAGCTTTGCACAAAATTTAATTTGATGGTAGAGAACTACAGTGCTCACTGGAAACCTTTAGAACTAATAGATGAAGATGTTCTGCCCTTTCTTGGATCTTGTTCTCTGCCCCACAACGTCCAATGCTTCATTTATCAGACTATATGTATGTGGAAGCCACAATTCCTTGCTGACAGTATATAGTCCTTCATAAATTCATCAAGTTAAGGTTTCAAACTCTTTTTGTCTCTCTCATAACCTACAGCGTTCCTCCCAGCCAAGCTGGATCGTGGTTTAAGGGACTGGGAACACAGAGACTTACACTTTCTTTTTCAATTCTTTGACTATAAGCAGGTAAACAATTTCATGATTTAGTTCAATTGTATCAACTGCAACCCTTGGACATATTATGAAATTTCCAGGCATGTGATTTTCTTGCCTTCCTTTTCCCAGTGGGACACTCCCTGCTCTTTTCTTTCTGCTTTGAGAGACCTCGTGCAAGGAGTCTTGGATCATTTGATGCCTGAACTTTACCTTGCATTGCAGCAGCCTCGGGATCATAATGTAGAAGATATCAGGAAAGCTTGGAGAAGCATTTTTAGGCTTTTAGATTCTGAAGGAGCTGTGGAAAAATGCTCTTATATATATTTTTTCTTTTTTCTTTATTGTTTATTTTTTAAGGGTTCAGGCTTGGTTCATATGTTGGTTTCTTGGTTACTATTTTCCACGCCCTAATTCCCCATCCAGTTTTGCACCATGACCTGCACCCACCAATATTAAATTGGACTCTTAACATAACCAGTCCGCCCCATCCGCTCACCCCTTTTTCCTATTACTACCTATTCTCTCCTTCCCCCTCCTACACTTTATTAATCTCCTCTTGTCTACCGTTTGATTTGTCTAATATTCAAATTAGGTTCTGTAAAATCAAATTCTGAATATGTTCCCAGTATTAATTGCATGTTTGTGTTTGGTCTTGACTTATATAATGTATTTTTTCTAGTTTTATACATTCTTGAAAAAACTTTTCCATGAGTGTTCTAGATAGTCTACATTTTTCCATTTCCTAGTTATACATTTTCTTAAATTAATCAGTGCCATGTCAATTACTTTTTTAGTGGACCTGAAGGAAGGGTGTGTATTGAGCTGGTTTCCAGTAGTTAGATCTCCAAATTAATCTATAAGTTGATTCCTGGTAAATTATTTAATGTATTAAAGACCTTCTTCCATTGTGGTGTTATTTGTTTAGATGCTGCGGTCTATAACATGCATAAGAGTGACCCTCTAAGTTTCATACATATTAAACATTGGGGAAATGTTCTGATTATTTTATTTAAAGGGATGCTGTCAACCTTTTTGCATCATATTATTTCTAGTCAAAAACACTCACATTTTGTGATTGCTTATGTTCTCTAAAATTCATTGGCATTGTGGTTATTTTATCTGCTTCTTTTCTTAGTAGAACTGAAATGCATGCTAATGGTGCAATTATATTAAACCTTGTTTTGCTTCAAATCCTTGATCTACTCTTATTGCAAACTTCCTGAACATTTAGAAATACCCCCAAACATTGCAGTCACCCATGATGCAACAGTCTCCTCTCCTCCCATTTCATCATGTTTGGCTAGACTGTGTTTGGGGTATTCCCAAGTCCAGAAAGGATACAGTGGGAGTTGCTCAAGGAATATAAACAAACATGTTTTTGTATGGTAGCACCAGTATGATAGACAATCTGTTTTTCACTTTATAAAAGAAAAAAGAATTAGTCTCAAACTACCATGTATATCAGCAATCTGTACAGAATGTGAACAATCATAGCATGTGTTTTTTTAAAACTAGGTAAACTTTGAGGCCTAAGGGGCTGACAGTGTCCCTTTAATAGATGAGGGTGGATATTCAAATGGGTTGCACATTGCACAACAGATTTGTGCCATATGGAACCCACTGATGCACCCTGTGCGATATTCAATGGGGAATATGTGCAGCACAAATCCCCATGCACCTGGGAGCATTGGTATATATGCAGTGCAGGTAAGAGGGCGTGCCCATGCATATCCTGCACATCCCAATATTCAGCCCAGGATGTGCTGAGAATAGGCAGGAACAACCCCTACATGTGCCGTATACAGTTATGCCATAAAATAATGGAGCAATGGCTGGCCACCCACAGGTGAACTGCCATAATGCAGGGCGCAACATGGCAGCTGCCAGCTGTGGGTGGCCACCCGAGCTCTAGTGGCACTGTCCGGTGGTGTAGCACCCCTCCATGCCTGATCGTGGGCTGTAACAATAAAAAACCTCACTGGTGGCCCAGTGGACCTCTCTCCTTGCCCAATCATGGGCTGTAATGATAATTAACCTCCCTGGTGGTCCAGTGGACCCATCCCCCTGCTCAGTCATGGTCTGAAATACTAAAAGCACTCCCTGGTGGTCCAGCAGTACCCATATCCCCCTCCCAACCTGCCCACTCTTTCCCGCCACCACGCTCCCCCCCAGTCAGCGTTGGGTGGCAGCACCCACCACAAACCACTTGGCTGCCCGCTGACTGACAGTGTACAGTACAGCTGTATGCCCATTGGTCCAGCGTGGGCCAGTGGCGTGGCAGACCATACTGTACTACACAGTCCTGATGTGAATGGATCCATTCACATATCAGGACTGCGTAGTACGGTATGGTCTGCACACTGCACACCCATTGGCCCATGCTGTGGACCAATGGGTGTACAGCTGTACTGTACGCTGTCAGTCAGCGGGTGGCCTGTGGCTTGTGGGTGGGGTGCTGCCCCTGCCACTGACTGGGGGAGCAGGGTGGCGGGAAAGAGTGGGCAGGTTGGGAGGGGAATACGGGTACCGCTGGACCACCAGGGAGTGTTTTTAGTATTACAGCCCACGATCGGGCAGGGGGATGGGTCCACTGGACCACCAGGGAGGTTAATTATTATTATAGCCCACGATCGGGCATTGGAGTGCATTGCTGGTGGGGGCAGGGGGTGTCAGTCCCTGACGGCTGCTGCCTGGCAGGGCGCCCAGCACAAGTTGCCAGGGATCGGTGTACCTGCATGCAAATGGGGCACAATGACATGCAAATGGCCCCATTTGCACCTTGCATGCATTATGGCTCCATTTACATATCCACCGCTGAATATCATGGTTGATGCACCTAGTGCAATGGCACTTGTGCTAGTGCATCTCCCTGGTCCTCCCCGGCCACTTGCGCTGGTGACTGCACAATGCACAATGTGGGTGGCCACGGAGCAATATTCAACTGTGCTGAGCCATGGTGCAACACCATTGAATATCACCCTGTTAGTGCCCTGGCACATCCCAGTTGCGCTGCGCCTAGGCTTGCGCCACAGCCCGGTGCTGTCTGAAAATCCCACCTGAGGTGTGTAGCAGATTCTGTGAAAACTATTAAACTGGATCTTGTTTAAACTGTTAATGGTTGATATTTTAGTGGAGTTTATCATATCTGTTCAATTCCCCTCAGTAACTGTTTTCCCTAATTCTTTCTCCTAATTTTCTTATAATTTGCTTAAGTTTGGAGAGTCCAGTTTGTTTAGGTTTTTTTGGTGCATCTTTGATATACTTTTAACCCTGTTTTCTTGTATAAAAAGTACAGTCCTGAACTGATGTAAGCTCTGATTTGTTTAATGCTCTTTAGAATATTTTTGAAAAGAAGGACCTCAATCGCAGGCATAAAAGGTCCTTGTTAGATATGCTATATTTCTTTTTCAGTTGCCAGAAGGACATAAATTGATTGTCTCATGTAGAGCTCCTAGTTCAGTGCTGCCTTTATTTGTTCAGGCTTTATATTCCTTCCCTCTAGTGCTATAATTTTCTAAACTGAAATTTGCTGCTGTATGATTATTTATTCATTAAGATTTTACTTGATTGTGTTATTGCATAATGTCAATGATTTTAATGTACTTTGTGTAAAGGTGTTTGTTAGTTTGGCTATTCTTTTTAAATAAGTGGTATACAGAGATTAATAAGCTTTCCTGAAATTAGTGTGAACATTTTCTGAATAAGACCATCATAAGGGATCTTCCTCATAGTGTTCAGTGGTTTGTTTGAGTATTGCAGCATGTTCCATGTCATAACGGCGATCGTGGAATAGCAATTGCCATTTGGGCGAGTGTACATTGCCGAAAATTAATTTCAGCGATGTACACTTGCAGTGAACAGCAAAAGGGCGCATGACAGTTAGGTTTTTTACTTTTATGTGGAGGGCTGCACCCCCCACTCCCCCACTAAAGGATTCTCTACTCCAGGGGGGCTGCATATTGGGGGGGGGTGCAATAGTAAAAAAAAAAAGAAAATCCCAGACCCAGCACAAAAAACGAGCATGCCCAGAACCAAACTTGGTGCCTTCCCAACACCAGCCTGCCACCAACCCACCATGCCACTTGGCCACCTCAGCAGCCCACCACTGCACTACACCCCACAAATCCTCCCTCCCCCTTCCACCCATTGCACGGTGTGGTCCCCCCCACATGCATTTATACAAAGCGACATTCTGTCGCTATATTCGGCTACCCCCCCATCCATTCACCCCCTGCCAGGTAGCCCTATGCACAGGTGCGGTGATTGAGTCACCCTTTTTGAAAGCGTTCAATCTCAGTCACCGTCATCACAGGCTACCTTGTAGCATGGTGATACCACTGAACATTTGGGAGTTTCAGTGCTGCTAGTTTGTAAGGAGCTTTTACCTTATCTGTAGTTAATCTCTTTTATTTTTCCCCAGCAAATGTTTTAATTATTTTGTCTAGATTGTTACAAAGTCCTTTTGGTATTGATATTGGGATGGGTTGTAATATATGTAATATTTTGGGTAGAACACTCATTTTTACAACTTGCAATCTGCCAGCTAAGGATAACAAGAGGTTCATCCATCCATTAAGATACTTTTTTATACTCAGTATTAATGGAGGCAGGTTTGTATCTAGCAATGGCTCTTTAGTTCAAGTGATGTTTAAACCAAGGTATTTAAATTTGTCTTTAGCTGTTTTAAATGGCATAATATTTTTAAAAGTTGGTGTTAGAGTAGGATTAGTCAGCAGTAACTCAGATTTAGTCCAGTAGATTTTATAACCAGATAATTTCCAGAAATTAACTATATTGATTATTATCTTAAGTGCTTCATTCAGATTGGATATGTATAGTAGAATGTCATCTGCATATAGAGATATTTTTCAATTGCTTATCCCCTGCATTAATCCCACCTATTCTTATATTTTCTCTAATCATTATAGCCAATGGTTCAATCACTATCATGAAGAATAGTGGCGACAGGGGGCATCCCTGCCTGGTTCCCCTAGAAATGTTGAATCTATCTGAGGTTTGTTGATTGGTTAATACTCAGGCAGTGGGATTCTTGTATGTTGGTTTTGTCCATTTAATATAATTATCTTCAAGATTTCCCTTGTGTATGATTTTGTAGTGATATTCCCACTTCAACCTGTCAAATGTTTTTTCTGTGTCTAACCAAAGTATTATGGTATTTGAATTATTATTGGCAAATATCACAGTCAACTAATTTTTAATATTATTTGTGCTTTTTCTACCTTTTACAACTCCTGCTTGGTCTTCATGAATTATCTTAGGGAGCAGCGGATCTAATCTTGATGCTATATTGCTATTGCTGATTGGTTTTAATTCATAGTCGTATTTGCTGTATTTTAATTATTTATTGTTGTACAAGCGCCTTGGTTCTGGAAAGGTGCTTTTTTTATAAATAAAGATTGACTTGACTTGACTAGATTTTGTAGTCTATGTAAAGAATGAACATGGGTTGGTATGAGGTGCATAGCTTTGGGTCCTTCACTTATTTTGGTATTACTATAATAAGTGATTCTTGAAAACTATCAGGCATAGGATTTTGATCAATAGATGAATTAAATAATTCCATCAATATGGATATTAGTTCTGTTTTAAACATAATATAATTTCCCATTGGGAATCCATCATGGCCAGGGGCTTTACCCTTTCTATGTTTATTAACATTAGATTGCACTTCTTGCTCTGTTATAGAGCTATTTCATGTAGCTTTAGTGTCCTCATTAATTTTTGGTATTGTAATTGTGACGTGGCTATTTTCTAAACCATCTATTATTTCTGATTTAAATAGTTATGTGTATTACTTACTTAATTCCTTATCAATCTTATTTTGAACCATAGTTATGCCTCCTTCTAATTCAGTCTCTTTAATCATTCTTTTGTTCCCTCCTCTGGAGTTGATAAGACAGTATGTTCCCGACTTATCAGTCCATGCATAACATCTTACTCTAGTCTTTAATATTAATCTTTCTACTTTTTCATTTAAAATAATAATGTATGGTATTTTGGGGATTAAATGTACTTGAATTCTTGTTCAGCTCTTGCATGGTTGTGTCTAATTTTTGCCCTCTTTATTTTTCTAGCTCTATAAATTTCTATGCCCTTTCTCTTTTTCTTCTATTCACATAGCTAATAATATTACCCGTCATTATGGCTTTCATAATATGGTATCTTGTTCTATCACTTCCTCGCCTATCTGGTGAGAATTTGTATGGTAGATCCAATGAGATTCTTCTGCACCATGTCCAGTACTGCTAAATGTAGAGGCCCAGAATATGCTACCTGTTGGAGGTATTGTGTTGAGAGTCCTGCAACTCACACTCATATATTCTGGGAGTGTCAAAGACTATAATCTTCCTGCACACAGTTGCAGCTGGTATTAATCACCCTTTTCTCTACTGATTTAGTTCTGTCCTCACATCTGATAATTTTTCATTAATTTCCTTCCGACTTGCAGAAGGACATGAATAGCAAACTCATAAATATTTGCTTGGCAGCAGCTAGGCCATTACTAAACACACTGATTGACTCCTGTTAGATATTTAAATGCTGAAGAAAATCACTTATACACACAGGCAACAACTACCAACATTTAACAATGTGTAGCTACAATTGGTACTTTATGTAATTCAAAGCAAGCCAGACTTTGTACCTTAGGGGATCAAGCCTAGGGGAGGGGTGAGATGTGGAAGGGGACCATTTTTGTGAACTGTGAGACCCTCATAGAACATTGGTCTACTTATATTGCTCTTGTTGGGGTTGGGTCTGCACCCCCCCAATCTTTGGATTAGCATTAATATTACCTAAGAATGAGGTACTTTGCGGTTTATCATGCCATTTCATAATATACCTACCCTATATTTATAGCATCAGCCTATAGAGTTGCAGTTGCTGATTTTGATATTTCAAAACATTTTTCCTGACCTGCAGCAACATCAATTACATGTTACGTTATCATGAATGGCCTGGTTGTCGTAATTCTGAAAATGTCATGAAAAGTAAAGCTAAGAAAAAACATGAGCTAGCACTATCATAATACAGTCACAGTATAAATCCAGTATTTACAGTCAAAAGGTGCCTTCAACAGAAGAGATTTTTAAACATTGTGAGTGGTGGACATCTTTAATGACTTCAGTCTTTAGTTACAAAAAAATGTTATGAAAGTTTTTTTTAATATCTGAGAAAATAAAAGATGCTGATTATGAATCTTAGGATTATATATATATATATATATGAGACAATTTTTGATGACTAACAAATATAGCTGTTTTTATACTGTATACCAGAAATTCATCAACCAGTGTAACTTGCCCAACACTCCCTCTTGAAAAAAAAGTCCTACTGCAGTTGTCTGTGAGATCATAATTTGAGGTCAAACAAATAATGTCTGCTGTGTTTGCCTACATAAAGTCACCGCATTGCCAGATTTTCTATTTATATGTTATTATTTTTTTAACTTTGTGTTTATTATTTTAAAAGAACAAACAGACAGTTTGGTAATACAAGCAAAGACATTACAATATAATAGCTAATCTTGAATTGAGATTGGATGTTAGAAATGCTGGTAGCTTGGGTCAGTTTAAGAGAAGTTTGACATTAATGTGGAGACCAAATTGTATGTGCTTAGGATTTTAGAAAAGCTCCTAAATCATGTTGTTGTCTAGGTATTTTTGTTTTTTTCAGCTCATTGTGTTGTAACTTGAATTGAAATTTTATTTTTTTAGTGTATTGTTTATAGATCCTTGTTTAGTTGCTTGTGTCATATTGTATGCAGTTATGTCAAGATTTTGTACTTGGAATCATAATCTATACAGGACCATCTTGTAAATAGGGCTTAATAGTCCTAATGATAAACTCCTGTCAAAAAATAAACATTTTTATCTATCTATCTATCTATCTATCTATCTATCTATCTATCTTTAGATGCTGGTGTCTCCATATCCATACAATTATGGGAGAGTAAACCTGGAAAATTCTGGTCAGATTCTTCTGTACCCCAATAGTTGCAAAACATTTCCACCCCAATTATTCGGATATATGCTAGCAACAGTGTGGTGGGGTGGGCTCTCATTTCTATATTTTTGGGGATTGACCCAAATTGACCTCTTTTTGGCAACAGATTCATTTACATCTTCAACAGGTACTAGAGGTGTGGATCCCTTTCACATTAATCTGTTTGGTATTGGGTTTGCCTGAAATACAGTGGATATCAACCTATAAATATAAATTGTTTCATATAATGAGAGTAGTTGCATTGAAATGTATTACACTGAACTGGTTAACTACAAACACCCCATCCATCTCACTATGGAAACAGAGGCTTTCAGATGTAGAAGGCATGAAACAACTCACAGCTAGTCTCCACCCAACTTTTATAGATGGATTAGAGGGGGAAAGTGTGTCTATTTGCAGATGACACAAAGATCTGCAATAGGGTAGATTCTGCAGAAGGGTTAAACAAAATGAGAGAAGACTTATGGAAACTGAAGAGTTGGTCTGACTCCTGGCAGCTGAAATTTAATACAAAAAAGTGCAAAGTCATGCACCTGGGAAGAGGGAACCCAGTGGTAGAGTACTTCATGGGAGGAGAAAGATTACTAGTCACCGAGCAGGAAAGAGATCTGGGGGTTACAATAACTAACAGCTTGAAGGTAGGTAAACAGTGAAAGAAAGCAGTGTTGAATGTGAGCTGGATGCTGGGATGCATAGGAAGAAGCATTACCAGTAGAAGAAGAAGTCGTCCTGCCTCTGTACAGATCCCTGGTGAGGCCACATCTGGAATACTGTGTGCAGTTCTGGGGACCACCTCAAAAAGGATATTGACAGGTTAGAGACTGTGCAAAGAAGAGCAACCAAGATGACACAGGGTCTACACAATAAGCCATATGAAATAAGGCTGAGAGATCTAAACATGTACTCCCTCGAACAGCGCAGGCAGAGGGGGAACATGACAGAAACCTTCAGGTTTATCAGGGGCTTAAACAATATGCTGGTGGAGGACCTAATCCACTTCACTGAAAGCAGAAGAACAAGGGGTAGTGGTTGGAAACTCAGAGGGGGTAGGATCAGGGGAAATATGAGGAAGTACTTCTTTACTTAGAGGGTGGTGGATACCTGGAATTGCCTCCCACAGGAAGTGGTAGGGGTTAAAACAGTTGACTCATTCAAGAAGTCATGGGACAAGCATAAAGGCATCATAGTTCATGTCAGTAGATAGGCGGGTAGGATCAGCAAGCAGACTAAATGGATCAGGAGATCCCATCTGCTGTCATTTTGTTTTCATTTTCTATTGGTAATAGAAGTAGATTACATGCATTATGGAGAAGGGGATGATTGCATTGGTAATAGTGGGGACAGATGCATTGGTAATAACTAGGGTGGCAATTGCATCAGGCATGGAAGAATTACTGGTGCTGGGAAAGACATCAGCTGAACTGGGGATAGCAATGGTTCCAGGCGATGGCATCCATTAAATTATTTTTTTCGTTGGTACTATGGTGTAGTCTTGTATGGAACACTCATATACAAAGTCCAAACCTTTTCCTATCTTTAATCTTCCTCTATTGTATATGTGATACCTAGCATAGAGCTGAGCGACACATCACAAGAGCAATGGCCAACAACTGACCAATGCCATAAGATGCATTTTTTGATTATATACTATACTATTTTTAAAAGAGTTCTGTTGATGCTATGCTGTGATTTACTTCCAGGGGCCTTCCTGATCCCATACACCTTGATGGCTGTTTTTGGAGGTGTACCTCTCTTCTATATGGAGCTGGCCTTGGGCCAGTTTCACAGAACAGGTGCCATACCCATTTGGAAACGCATATGTCCAATATTTAAAGGTAAGCAACTTATAAAATAAATTAATTTTATTGCAATATTAATTAAGGAAATCTTAGCTTCTGAGTTGCTCTTTACTTATTAGCTTGGAATATGTCACCTACATGGGAAATGTAGCAAATAAGTATTCCAATGAAGTAAAAAATTATAAACGGACTGATCTGAAATGCTGTTTATATAGACAGCTTTGAGTTTAACTGAGTTGGGAAAACATTTCAGCTCTGTGCATGATAAAGGGTCTATTGTGCAAAGATGTGTCCACAGATACAAAACATAAGAACCACTTCTGAATATAGGGCTTAAAGTCTATATCAAAGGGAACATTTGTTTAAAATGTATTAATTTATTCAGTTAGAGTTATTACTTGAAACAACACTTGAGGCCTGAGCCTCATTTAAAAGACCACCTAGCAAGAGGTAGGAAACACAGCCATGTCTGGCATAATGATGTTAAAATATCCATGCATATGCCCTATAGGTCCTCTTTCAGTGAGCACTACTAGAATAGCGCCGCACAATACGGCACTAGTCTGGTAAGCGCACACGGACAGCAAGGAGGGATTTACAGTGCTTGCTAGGCCCCTGGTCACTGTCCAGGGTGCTGAAAGATGATAAGAGCACCAGGAGCCAGGAGGCTGGCCAAACTGCTCCTGTGTTGTGGAGGGCAGGGGCATCGAGCAGATTGGCCAAGCAGCAGTGGAGACCAGGGTTCTAATCCTGGTCTCCAAACTTTTAGCACACCTCAGGACTTAGGCTTTTTTACATGGGCTGTAATGGCCATGCAAATGTTAACTTTCCTGGGATCTGCTCCCTTAGAGTGAGAATCCTAAAGATGGGGGTGCAGGTCAGAGCCCTCATGTGGGGTGTTCGGGGCAGAACTCCTGCAAAAAAATTGGTGCTGTTTTTACCAGGAGCACCATGCCATCGCTGTTCTTGTTGGCACTGTTTGGACCCAGTGCCTCCTCTATAGAGTAACTCACCTAGTAAAATAAATAAATAAAACTGTTATTTTATATAGTTCCCAGTGCCATATTACATTGTCTTTAACAAACAACATCATATTCCAGTTAGGTGTGATTTCTAGACAGGTCCGTTAACTTTAATAAATATACCTTTACATAAAGTCCTTGAGTCACAGACTTTGAGCCTTTTACTCAGAAGGGCTTTTCTCAATTTTGCATGTGACAAAAAGTATTTTAGAATTAGCAATTCATTGTGCAGTCTATCCTTACACTATCCTCACTTTGTGCACTAGCACCTTATTTCTCTAAATTTCTGTTTGGTGCACTGGTGAAGTTGTGTGCCTGCCTTTGTACATATCATGCCTGGAACAAGTATACCTTTATGACTATAATATGACTATTTTACAGATAAAATAATATGTAACTTTATTACCTATGTGTTTATTGTATGTATTTATTTAGTTATTTGTTTATTAAAATATTTACCATGAAGGGCCTACTGAGTTATTATCTTGTTTCCAGAGGTGGCCTCTGGCAAAGGTACTATGGAAACCATGATAACACAGTGCTATACAAGAAAGTGTATGAAACAGTCCAGGGCACACCTGTGAAAGAATCATGTGACCCAGTGTGCCCAGCCAGTGACCAAATCAATAAATAAAAAATGTAATTTTTCAGATGGTTCAGTTCCACACATTCTGCATTATTGTACATAAATAGCTGATGACCTTACCTTCTCTTTTGTAGTGTTGTCCTGATGGAATTCTCTTCTGTTTTATATTCATCAAGTTCCCATAATTTGATGCATTCAAAAACATTTTAAAATGTACCTCTTTAAAGCAGCAGTACTACAATAGATAAAAAAATGGATCTTTTGCAACAGTTTGTTCCTTGTGCTCTGTTGTGCACTTACAGTACCTGGTAATCTTTCTTGTTTTCACTGTACTATCACCCTGTAATTTGGTTTGTTTTAGTTTCTTTTTGTTTACATTTTTCCCCACCTACCATGTTGAACTGGAACCTTCTGCTGCCAACTGTGCATGCAAATGACTCACAGTGCTACACAGGGATAGCGGGAATGTGCAGCACAGGGTCCATGGAAGTAAACAAAAGACATGATGCGATGTGAGAGGGGAGCTCTGCTGAAAATTAGGCAGCAGCCATATTTACTGTGGATCCACAACAATGGAAATACATTTGAAATATCTAATAAAATAAAGATTGCTAGAAAAAATATTTACAGATATGGCAACCAAAACTATGGCTGCATGCTTCCAGCCAAAAAACATAATTTTGATCATCATTTCCTGATTATCCAGTACTGCTGCTTTAAACAAGAATTTCATAGAAAATATGTTTAGCCTTTCCTGTATGTAGGATGTTATGGGTTTCCCAGTACTTTCATTATTTATTTTATTTGTATTGATGTAGAAAAACATTTAATTTAAATGGTCTTATTTGTAAACTATACAGCACTCTTAGAATTTTGGAGAAGTGCTTTATTAAGTAGTGTGACTCGACCCAACACAAATTATGTTCCTGTCGACCATTAAGAGTTAACATTTCAAGCAAGGCCATCTGTAAAACTACTTTAGAGCAGACCACAATAAGTGATTTCTTTTGTTTGTTTTCAGGAATTGGATATGCTATTTGTATTATCAATTTATACGTGTCATTCTACTACAACACTATCATAGCTTGGCTCTGTACTACTTCTACTCTTCATTTACGGCACTTTGCCATGGACTAACTGTGACAATGTCTGAACACTCCAAACTGTACCAATTACTTTGGAAAAACAATGTCACATGGAAAATGTCTCTAAGTCACCTGCTGAAGAGTTTTATAATGTAAGTGCATGTAAGTGGCTAATATGAAAGTTTAGGGTGAAGTACTAATGTTATTGTTAATGTCAAATTGAAAAACTCTGGTTAAAAAAATGTTTAAAAATATATAATTCAACATGTGCTAGGCTGGTGTAGGAGGACAATGGAACAAAGATTAAATCGTATGTGTTAGGTTCAAATGACAAATTGGTTTGGGGGCCTATTTGAAATGAGTTTCAATGGTCTCAGTCCAGTCCTGTGTCTCGGGCATCCTTCATATGTATTAAAAATATTTACTATACAAATTATTAAACAAAAATACATGATCAATTGTTTTCCATTTGAACAATTGTCACAATTTTTTTCTAACAGATGCAAAGAACCCTTTTCCCTCAAACATTGCTCTGCTAGAAATAAGTGTGACACTCAGACAGCTGGTTTTGATTAATCTATGATTTTTATAATATAAAATGTGTTATTGAGTGTCTCATGATACACGCTGAATCAGCCTGTGGAATGACAACCCCTTCCCAGGTTTTGGCTACAAGGTGTTACCTGGAAGGCCAAGAGATAATTACAGGCTAGAAGAGACTAAATTAAGCATCTCCTGTTTATCTAGCTTATTTGTGGCTTGCCAGCTGCTAAGATGGGAAATCATAAACTTTTATAACATTTAGAGGGAGAAGAGCAGGTTATGACACTTTATTGCGAAGTCATAAAAGATTCTTTGATGTGTCCTGGGAAGAAGAGCTACTTGAGATCAAAGAGAGGATGTTATTTAAAGAAAGTCATGTGGGGACATGAGTTTTGTTGAGGTCACCTTTATTATTTATTTAGTTTTTTTTATTTAGTTTTTGTTAACCGGGTAGGTGCACTAGCCATAAAATGACTATTTTCAGGCACAACCCGGGAGAGTACAACAAAAAGAGAACAGTTGAACAACAGCAACATGGGTACAATAATACAAATAGAGGAACAGTACTGCAGTGCTACAAAAATACAATGGGTAGAAACAACAAAAAATAATGGCAAGCATTATACAGATAATGGCAGTAAGATATATAATAAGTGCAGAAACCACGGACCCAACCTGTGGAGTGAAAAGATTAATAAGATAGTAAGGTTATATAGAGAGACATGTGAGGAATGTTCAAACATAACAAGAAAGACTGACGGAAGGTCAGGGGTGGTAATTGGCAAAACAACAGTGGATGGTCAGCAACAAGGTTCGAGAAGGAAGAGAGCTAGTAGTCAAGAAGTTATTTACAAAGAGAAGGAAAAATATGGGGAGGGGAAGAGGAGGCAGTCTTGGAGCTGGATTAGAGCAGGGGTGACATTACTGGTAAGTCTCAGGAGCTTCAGGTTGGGTCAAAGGATGTACAAGCATCAGCTAAGGATAGATAATGACGATATTCACTTTTAAATCCAAAGTGAGACTGAGACAGCTGGAGGTTGAGTGGAAGAGCATTCCATAGTCTGGGAGCAGAGAATTGGAAGGCCCCTGTGCCTTTAGTCATTCAACATCTCAGAACATAGAGCAAGGATTTGTCAGCTGATCGCAGGCCATGGGAGGATGGTTGAGGGACCAGCATGGTTTTTTTTCCCAGATGATCAAGTCCATTAGTGATCCAAGGTAGTATTGTCTACTGTCAGAGGGTGAGAGCTAATTCAGATCCTTATAAAGAAGGCAGTGATGTTTGAGTCTGAGGCGTTAAGAGGCAAATCGGCATATATTGTTATAAGTTACATCCTATTTTAGTAGGGAGGTTTTATGGGCAGAGGTAAGAATAGAGGCACCATAAGTAAGGGTTGGGAGCAGAATACCTTGGGCAATTGCTAATTTGGCCAAGGGTGTAAGCATGTAGCTCATTTTGTAAGCTACTCCCAGTTTCGAGTTTACAGCTTTGCACAAGGACTGAATGTGAAGATTAAAATCCAGGGATTGGTCCAACAGGATCCCAAGGTACTTGAAGGAAGTAACATTTTGAAATGGAAATCCTCCTGGGTGAAGAACCTCCAGCAAACTAGAACAGGCCTTAATCTTTGGTGCAGAACCTAGGAGCATGGCTTTCATTTTCTTTTCATTTAGTACAAGCTTATGGTCTAGTAGCCAGTCTAAGACCTTATTGAAGTCTGAAGTAAGTGATGTGTTTATGCAGGCAATACTAGAAGAACTAGTATAGATGATCAGGTCATCAGCGTAGAGAATAGCTGAGCAGGATTCCAGGACCTCAGCTGCATTGTTGATAAAAATTGAGAACAGAAGGGACCAAAGGATAGAGACCTGGGGGGACCCCAAGGTTGATAGTAGACATGTTGGACAGGGAGGAGTTAAATTTGACAGCTTGCGACCTGTTTGACAGGTAGCTTAATTTACCTCCTGCTGAATAGACATCCTGACTGTATAATTTTTAATAAACAGAGGAGGAGCTGGGTGACATCATGGAGAAGGCAGGCTCAAGACAGTGTTTTTAATTATGCTGTGAGTGACCTGTAAAGACACAAATGTTTGGACTCTGAAAAAAACAACATCAGGCACTGTTAGAAGAATATACCTTAGAAGAGACAATTCTAAGAGTACTGTGGTAGGAGATTTTGTCTGCACTTTTAAACTGTTTTTTTAAGTGATTTGTATGTTTTGTGATACATGGTTCTGTATTTACATTTTACATTTTTTTATCTATCTTTAAGTAAACCTCTACTTTAGAGACTACTTGGTGTGCCTTTGAAATTATTTTTCTTGACAAGTGAAGCATACATAGTTAAAGTTGACACTGTACAAAGCTTACTGGTTTTGCCAAACTGGGAAAAGGTAACAATTTTTCCTACAGGCTTCCATAGAGTTTTAAGGGTTCATTTTGTACGCCTGGTAGGTGCCCATAGGCAAAAGATATCTGGCCCCTGGAAGAGCAGAAATATCTGAGCCTGTACATTGGGTATGCTAGCAAGAGGTTCACAGTTTGAATCCTCTAAGACTTAAGACCCAAGGTTGATTCGAACCCACAAAACAGACAGGAGGTTACCATGTTTCTGTTTCCTGTTCACAAGACTGCACTCAGAGGTTGGCAGTGTGGGAGCAGAGGGCCTGACCTGCTGAGTGGGTTTGTGACAATAAGTACAACTGAAAACTGTGGATTTGTTTCCTGAAATTTGCCCAAATCCTAGAACACACCAAATGCATTGTCAGTCATTTCCAACTGAACAACCTACAAAGAAATATATGGAGCCCGCTGTTTGGGCATGTTAGCAGTGAACATTTTAATCTTCTACTCTTTTATTCCATTTTGACTCGATTTCATCTTGTATGATACTCTCCTTTCCCCCAATTTGAATCCACTTTAGCTCACTGTTTGCATTTAAAATGATAAAGGAATGTTTCTTTGAAGATGGCTCAGTCCAGGTTTTCATCTATAGTCTCTGTTGTTTTGAACACCCGTTGTTTAACATCAATTTTCTTGTGCCAAAATGAACTAACATGCAGAAGACAATGCTCCTGACCTTATGGGATAATGGGTGTACAAAACGGGCTGAAAATATTGATGAAATCCTGTTCTGAGCCATATTCAAAGGAACACCTTGTATTATTTTAAATGTAAAAAGTGGTAAAGCAAACTCAGTAATAAGGAAAGAAGAGTATCATACAAGACAGGAGATAAGTGGAATCTAAATTAGAATAAAAACATAGGTCAGGCTTTACCATAGCATGCACCACTGCTTTAAGTGTTAATCGTTGAAAGGATTATTTTACAGCAAGCCAGGAGCAAAGTTGGGTCCCTGCTTGTCTGGCAGCCCACTGTTGGGGTATAGATAATGGCATAGCTCCCTGGCTGGGAGGGAGGGAGGCCCCATCTCAGCTTCCACAGCAACTGCAGTGGTGGACAAAGGAGAACGTGGGATGCATGCACCCTGCCTCAACCCACGGGGTGCTACAGATCCATGCATGGGATACAGCGTCTGTGAGGCAGGAGGGTGAAAATTCAGGATCACAGCCTCAGTATTTTAAGGTGCCATGCCACAACATAAGACATGTACAGTGCATGGTTGTCAGGGCTGGGAAACATGGAAGGTATACAGAATGGGTCTGCAGAGACATTGAGGAGGATAAATATATACATAAAACATTTTAAAGACTGTGAGATTGTGTTAGCTCAGTGTACAGTCAATACAGAAGAATGTTGGATCTGCTAGACAAAATCAGACCGATGACATAACAAGTTAATTCCTGACCTCCAGCAGTTGCAGCCAAGCTTTTCAAATGTGACTGAGAACTGTGACATCCAGTTACTCATTCACATCCTCAATCCAGTTCTCTGACTGAAGCTTATCTAGCATAACTTTGTTTTGTTTTGTTTTTAATGTATCACCTTTCATACAATGTATTTATTTTCAATCTGTTGAATGGGAAAGGCACACAAAGTCAAAACCAATTTATGGGTACAACCTGGGAGAGGAGAAAAATAATAGCAGAGAGTGAAATGCCATACAACAGACAAAAAGTACTGGCAATAGTCACATACAACAAAAATGGTCAAAATATAAAAAAAAGAATTTGCCATGTATACCAAAAAATGATACATACAAAATTGCAGAATAAAATGTTGAGAATTTTCTGTATCCAAAAGTGCTTTACAATCTGGAAGAGGGAGGGATGATAGTGTTGCTGCCATTGAAGGTAATTCAAGGAGTGCTGAACTAGATCAGAACGAGATTAAATGCGAAGAGGCTAAGGGACTTACTCAGGATCACATCATGAGTAACTGGCAGTTAATGAGTTCAAGCCTGGGTCATTAGATTGCTGGCTGTGGTCTAGCCACCATGACAGATTGTCTCCCACTTTAAAAGGTAACCACACTCCTGGTTATACAGCCTGCCCTGGCAACCTCCTGTATTCACAGGTCTATCATCACCTTTTGAGTGAAAACAATTATTTCCTGATATTTCCATTGTCCTACCCATTCATAGCCTTGGGAACTTTTCCACTGTGATTTCTGCTGGTGTGGAGGATCTCTACATATCACAGAGGGTACCCTTTGTAGCATCTCCAAAATCCTCCATGAACTTGCAGTAACAGCTGCCATGACCCACTCCTCACCACCAGTGGGAATAGATGGCCAGGTATGTCAGAAACCAAAAGTAGGATACCCCTGGCTTTGAGCTCAGGGAGGATGTGAATGGTATATGTGTCAGAACCCTGCTATAGCTGTCCTGCACACCTCTGTCATTGCCACTAGGATACCTCTGTGTCCTGAACAGGGCCTTAATATTTATCCCTCTGCTCTCTGGAATGGAATACAGGGCTGAGGAATGTGGGGATGTCATTTTATTTTATAATTTTATATATTTTTAAATATTACTGTATGTCCCGTTGTAAAGGGGATATGACTGCTGTAGCCCATAATTTTCTGCTTGTGCTGCACAGGAGAGTCAGCTGTTGACTGACCTTGTATTAATGCTCCAGTCTCTCCTCATAGTTCAGACCATCATTTTATAGCATAAATGATGTACCCTCTCTTTTTCGCTGTATAATGGAGAATAATGGGTTCTTAAAACTAGCCACCATAAATATTCGTAGCCTTCTACCTAAATTTGATGACCTGCAAGTCTGGGTTGCACAACACAAACCGGAGGTGCTCCCCCTTAACGAGACCTGACTCTCTCCTAAGGTATCAGATGTTGCCATTATCCTTACTGGCTATACCCTATTTAGGCAAGGCAGGCTTAGTAAAAGGGACGGCAGTTGTGCTATTTATCTGAAAGATACCCTAAAGGGCCAAGCCCTACTCCTAGTAGCCCTGTAAACAACTCACAGGCATTAGCCATCAGGATAACATCAAGATAATCCTTGGACACCTTGGTAAATCACTAAATGTACTGTCTGTCTACATCCCCCCATGTGACCAGACTCCGGCTTCAATATGGTCCTTGACTACCTGGATGGCCTACCACATCAGTCAGAGACAGTGGTAAAGGATGACTTCAACATTAATTGGTTGGCCCTGAAGCTGACCCCTACAAAGACACCATTGCAACCCATGATATTACCCAGATGGTGACTACCCCAACATGAATCAGCCCTAAGACAGGCAACAGCTCCCTCCATGACCTGATCCTTACCTCTCACCCAAAGAAAATCAGCAGCACCACAGTTCTCCCTGACTTACTGAGTGATCACTCCCCAGTATTATGCTATTGGTCAAATAAGGCCCCCAAACCACTAGTTAAAGTCACCTACCAACATGCTCTGAATAAAGGGTAACTCAGTCACTTTCAGGACTACCTTGCATGTTGTGATTGGTCCCCCATTGACACATCTAGTAGTGCTGACCATGCACTAAACTATTTCATCTCCCAGTTCAATAAGGCATGTGACATATTGCCCCTCTTCGCAAAAGAAAGACAAGGGGTGTAACTAACCCATGGATAACTGCCACCTTATTAAACATGATGAAAGAAAGGGACAATCTCTGGCATCGTGCACTCCCCTTTGGAAAACAAGTCGACAAGCAACACTATAGAATTGCTAGAAAGTCTTGCACCCATGAAATTCGACGTGCCAAAATAGCACACTTTAAAAGTCAGCTCTCACACTCCTGGGGTAATAGCTGGAGTTTTTGGAATAAGATTAAAGACATCACAGGTAAGTCCAACATAACCCTCAGTAACTAAGGTAAATGGTGTTACCATACAAGACCCAAAACACAGAGCAGACACATTTAACAATGCCTTCACAGATCTCAGCAGTATACTTCTCCTAGACTTTTCTGGTGAGACTGACAAGAGAAGCACAACCAGAACAGCTGTCCCCCCAATACCTCCTTTCTACTTCAGGAGAGTCACACTAACTGAATCCAAAAAATACTTACAAAGGATACTTGGCAAATCTAGGTTTAGCAGCGACACTCTAGACCTCAGACTTTTAAACCTCTCCCTTGAAGTAGTCCTGAAAATTCTAATCAAACTCCTAAATTTGTTCCTCTCCTTAAGGCAGTTCCCCCAACAAAGGAAGGCGGTGATTGTTATGCCCATACACAAAAGTGGTGATAGGACACTTCACTCAAACTATCACCCTATATCTATCCTTCCTCCCCTATCTCAAGCCCTTGAGCATATTGTCTTGGACCAGCTGTCTGAATACCTGGCCAGATATGACATTTAATGTCCTCAGCAGCACGGCTTTGAAAAAGCTCACAGTATGACTACAGCCCTGCTTGAGTTTACTGACTACATTCACAAGGCCCTTGATCGTGGCCATATAGAGGGTCAGTTTACATTGACCTTACTATAAGGCCTTTGACATCATAAAGCACTCCCTCCTGCTGTGCTCACTCCCTGCCCTCGGCCTCTCCAATGAGGCCACCAGTTGGTTCAAGAGTTACCTCGAGGGTAGAACACAGCAAGTTAGAATAAATGAAACCCTGTCCTGTAGCCTTCACGCTTGCTCAGGGGTCCTGCAAGGGTCCATCCTTGGACCCTTACTTTTCAGTCTGTTTCTTAACAACCTCCCTAAAGTCTGTAGCAACAACATGGTCCTTATGTGTACTGATGCGGTCCTATTCTCAAGCCACACTGACACCTCCCCTTCAAGGGACCTACAATCTAACTTTACGTCTGTAGAGATCTGGTTTGCACAGCACAAATTACTCATGAATTATAAGAAAACCAAGATTATGCTTTTTTCTAACCCACATAACAAGCATAAATCTGCCAGCCTAACCATTTGGAATAATCAAAACCAGCCACTAGAACAAGTCCATGAATTCAAATACCCCGGTATAACATTTGATAGCCCACTATCCTATAACTTACATGTCAACCAAATCTCTAGGGTTGTAAACTCTAGGCTCAGGATCCTCTATTGGCACCAACACTGCCCGACACCTGAGGCTGTAAGACTAGCTGTAACCAGCTCAGTCCTATCCATCATTGACTTTGGATTAGTCATATATGGAACAGCTACAGACACTACCCTCAGAAGACTTACAGTTGCACTGAATAAGTCCAGTAGACTTGTATCTGGGACTGACAAATGTACCCGTATGTGTGACCTTTATGAGCAGACCAACTGGCTGCACCTAAAGGGGAGGGTCGCTTACCAGACCAGCTTACTTGCGAAAAAAGTAGCCTCGGCCTAACTCCTCCAGCCACCCAGCCTTTTCTATTGCTCTCACCAAACCAACATAGTATGTGTAGCACATCCAAACAGTCATACCTCGTCCCTTTCTGCCAGACCTCTCAGGCCCAGCGAACTTTCAGTTTTAGGGCACCTACCTGGCTTAACAGCCTCCCACCAGAAGTCTCAACCGAACAAAATTGGGCCATTTCAAATCCAGACGTTGCAAACATCTCACTGCTCTTAGTATCTGTGACTGCCATAATCTGGCACTATGCTCCATATACTCAGTTCCTCACACTAAGCCCCCTTCTCATCACTCACTCTCAACCTAGGTGTACTATATGTCCCTCTTTTTGTGCCTTTTTCATCCCCTCACCCTTGGTAAACTGTCCCCATCCATGTCTCCACTCTACTCATTTGGGTTGCCCCACCACCCAGTCTTCCACGCCACCTGTTCCTTTCTATCTCTCCCCTCCCAACTGATGACTTTATAATCTTCATATAGCCCTTAATTTGACAAAGTCACCTCATGGACTGCTTCAATGTTTCTCGTTATCCTTTATCTCTTGAGTGCTGTTCATTGTACCACTTGTAACCACTCTGAATTGTCTTTCTTGTAGCCTGCAATCACCTGTAATATTTGATATGTTTTATCTTGTTGATGTTTAACCTTTGTAAAAGAACCCTTGGTTCAGAGGTATTTGTATTCCTACTTATCAATAAATAAATAAATAAATATCTGTTTTGTACTTTGCTGACTGTAACTACATACCACAGTCAAAATGCATCCTCACTTGTGTCCTGTACAGTGGTACTATCATGCCACTTGCCTAATTTGCTACTCCTCCTTCAATGCAGACTGTGTTAACTTTAGCCTTTCTTAATGCAGTCACACATTTCTGCTTATTTTGCTCATCTATTATTCCCACCAATTATTTTTCCTGGTCTGCTGCTGCTAGCTCCTTCCTTCTTAATTTATTTTTCAAACCTTTAATGTTTGCACCTAAGTGCAAAAGCTGGCACTTTTCCACATAATATTTTTTGTAACTAGTATTATATTGATTTAAAAAAAAGGCAAATTACTATCCGGTGAGATATATAGGATATTTAGAAAAGGGGCTAAGAGATTTCCAGGCTCTGATTGGCTCATACCCCTGGCAAGGTGAACATCTATCAGACAACAGAGCCTGGGTAAAAAAAGTGCAACTGGAAAGTGCCCCATTACCAGCTGGTATCACTGTGCCAACTAAAAATTCACTTTTCAACAATCACCATTTTTTTGTCTTACTTAGATTGAGTTTCATATGCACAGCACTCTGGCTCTTACCTCAACAATGCTACATCAGACTTGCATTTCTGACTGGAATTGTTTCCCTTATCAAAAAAACAAGCAGTTTTCTTTTTAAAAGCTGCTACAGGCAGAAGAAATATGTGCTATAACATCTCAACACCAGCAGTAGAGACCTACTCGAGCCCCAAACATCAGCTGATATACGAGATTTACAGCCAAATGCTTAATGCTGAACACTGATTTCTTGTTGCTATAGTAATGCTTACAAGATTCTCCCTAACTGCGTTAGCAGGGTAGTGCAGTACATTAGCAATCAGTCAAAACTGCATCCTCTCTCACTCTCCCTTGTTCAGCTTAGCTCACCTTCACAGGCTAAATTACAGAACAATTCAGTACAGTACCTGTAATAAGTGAGAAGAAGATGACATTGTACAGTGATATGCTATCAGGTGAGTGGGAGTGGGTGGAAAAGGAGTGATTCCAGGTTCACGTTTCAGAATTCTCTACTGTAAACTACAGTGCTCTAAATAAACTCAGACTCATGCACTGATGATGTAAGGTAGAGCGATGAGTGGCAGACTGTTAGGTTGCAGGTAGTTGAGTAGCGGGAGAAAGGAGAGGCGGTCACAATTAGTGTTCAGCTTTCACTTACACAGCCTAATACACTGTAAAAGCTGATGTAAAAACAACACAAATGGGGAAAAAACAAGAACTATATAAAACAAGTAAGAAGGGGTTAGACAATTCACATCAGTAGTGGGGAGAGGGTTGAAGTAGTAGCAAACAAAAGTGACTCAGAAGAGAAGAAAAGGAATTTTACTGAAACAGGCTCTCCAAATAGCAGCACCCTCTTCTGGCAAGTATACCAGCAGAGGGACTACTTCACAAAAAAAAAAATATTTTTAGTCTTTTTTAACATGTATTTGCTTTGTTTTAATCTTCCATTTCATTTTCTTAAGAATGTTACATATAACCCATTTTCTAAACGAAATAATATAATCCAAGGTGGGTGGTATTGGGCTGTAATGGACCTTCCAGGGGCTATAAGGTCCTCCACCTGCGACAGTAGGCCTCATTACACCCCAGGGTGGTTTGGTATAGCCCAATGTTGCCCACTCTGTTGAGTATTATTGCTTACATATTCATTTGGCTTTAGTGATCCCATAGCAATGATCAGTAACTAAACATACAGTATTACTCACCTGGAACTTCATAACAGAAGTATCAGCTTAATATTTTACAAACCAGTATAATATAGGTAGTACCTATTTACATTTGTATAAAATATTTCTTTGAAGTGAGGGTATTTATTTTGCACAATTGCAACTAAACACAGTTATAAAAGGTTCTCATAAATTCTGCAGTCTGATTGGCTGTTAGGATTCCAACAGCCTACATTAATCCATGTTATATTGTCATGTACAGCCTGATCACAATGGCACATGGATTCATCCTATCAACATTCCATCCTCTAACACTGCTGAATGACTGGAATAATGCATTCTGATTTTGAGCCAGCATTCTTAAACTGTTGGTGGAAGAACTATTTTATTAAAAATCTCCCTCTACATGAGGAAAACATTCAAAAAGTATTCTTGTAACCCTCTTCTTTTGGGCAATTTTTATAATAGCAATAAGGCACTCCTAGGAGTTAGATTAACAGTCAGTTAATCACCCCCTAGGGACAATATGGCTTTCGGCTGTGCCTCATGCCACATTACACCCCATGGGGTAATTAACAGACTGTAAGCTAGCCCCTGACCATGCCTTATTGCTTAAATAGTAGATTGAAGTTCTTAAAAGAACTATGTAAACAATGCCTTTTGTTTGCAAAATAGTCTTACATATGATAGTCCTTTTCAGCATTCTAGCTCCTTCCGCTTACAATCCATGACTCTGCCATCTGTGTGTTATCTACTAAATTAGTCAAACTACTTATGAAAGGTAAAGTAGAGTGGTTACATTAATATGGTTATATAAAACAATGCATTGGTAACTGTGATATGAGTATTTTACACACCTAAAGTGTTTGTTGCCATATAAACTACAAGAGAGAAGCTCAGTGGTTTTCAAAACAACACACACAGAGGTTGTGTAAAAAAAAGGAGTTCACAAAGTTGTCCATATTTTGTTTTTTATAATGGCTGATCGTATTTAGTTGCATACTTTAAGAATCATGGGCCTGTTATGCTGTGTAGAAAATTGCTGGCACACTCTGCTGTCTGGTAATATCTAGTTTGTCTTCCATTTTAGTTCAGCAGTATTAAGGCTTGGCTTTGATCACCAGAAAATCAGCTGGTTAATTGACAGCAGCTCCATATTACACAAGTCATATCACATGGGTATGACATCACACCAATATAATATAGAGAATATAAGCATTTGTTTTCTATTTGATATTATAGGTAACCAGTATCTATAAATCATATTACTCTTGCCTCTGTAATAGATGGTTGTGTATTCACCTTCAACATAAGGATTTATGTAAGCCCATCCTTAAAGCAATAACAAGAAATTTATAACAATTACATAGTAATAATACACTTGATTTAATAAATTAAAAACAGTATCCATTTATAGCACCTGTAGTCCAAATAGTCTTGGTAGGCCTGTCTTAATAGCCAAATTTTTAGTCTAGTTTTATTAATTTCCATTTAATAAAAATAGGTCCACGAATACCACCCCCCACAACCACCCATATTCATTATAACGCACCTGGAAATTAGCTGTTACAGTTCAGCCTTTCCTGGTCAAAATTACAAATAAAACAGCATACTTCTTGATTCCTGTTGTTTGTTGGGAGACAACTGCACATTCAAAAGGAAACAGGATGGACAGCTAGAAGGTGTGTGATCAATTTATCAAAACTGGGTGCGCTTTTGCAGAGTCTCGCTTCTCTAATCATGGATTGATCTTGTCTGATCTTTAAAGGAAGGTATGCTGTGCCCAGCTGTCTCCTAAGAGATTAAAACAGTTCTTGTTATTACATAGTGGCAGCTTTAATAGACATTCAATTCATCAGTTAGCAATTTCCTATTTTTTTTTTATCTCATGTGTCTGTGCCAAAAGGCTAAGGTACTGTAATATGTTTCTGTCTCTAATCATATATTTGAAACAAGACCCTATTCTCAAAGGCTTGCTGTTTTAATGAAAAAATCTTAAATTCCAGTTTTATCAGTAGATTACTTAATCATTGTTCTCAAACAGCCTTTAGTCAGGATCTGCAGGTTCCGTAGATTTTTGTGGAAAGTGTACTACAACTAAAAGAATGGTGGAAGTCTACGCTGGTTCACTTCTAAGCAAACTAGAACTCATTTTAATAAGAATATTATTTATTCTATGATTAAGTTGTTGCTATAATATATAAACAAGTAATATTTTAAACATGTAAAACAAATTGAATTGTTGAGTCTAGGGATAATGGGTTAGTTATACGTTACTAATTGTCCATTTTCAATACATGTTCATTTACATTAGCAGATTATGTGTCTGCAGCATAGAACTGAGCCACTGAACAATGGTAACGGCAATAAAACAAAAAATAAAATAAAAAATAAATAAGTCAACATTAGGAAACATATGGGGCAATGGAAAAGAATCACAGATGCTGACAGGGAGGGGTTCAGGGAGGCACAGAGAAACTGTAAAAAGGCAGTAGAGAAAGTTAAAATACCCAAATGTATTTTGAAAACAGTATACTAGACGGAAACAATAGGAGGATTTCGTAAACAGAATAACAGAAGAAAAGAAGATAGTGTGAAGACTACATCATTATTTGGGCATCTATATTCATAGGAGAGTCCCAATGGTCTTCCTTTGGGGAACAGCAATTATTATTTTTTTTTTTTATTTTAACTTGGGTACTGTAACTGGGTAGTCCCTAGGGCATTAAATGTCCATTTTCAAGGGGGCCCCACAAATACAGCACAATAATACATCACAGTCAAAGTGGAATACAAAATTCAGTACAATTATAAATATAATACATAAAAGCACATAATTTATGAAAAGCCCTTATATTCAGAATTAGTAACAGAATACCATTTTGACATCTTTCTAAAAACATGTGAAGTAATGCTTTGAACAGGACAAGGAAGATTATTCCAAAATGTTATAGCCCTGAAGACATAAGAATATTGCCCTAAAGAGTTTTTAAATAGGGAAGTTTGATGGATTGACCTTAAGATATCCTTGTACACTACGCTGATGAAAACCATGTAATTAACCCCAAAAATGACAGATTTACCTTACTATACAAAAAACCCCACCAAAAATGTAGTAACACAAAATAAAGGCAGTGCTACTCAAAGAAGGCCAACCAACCATGCCAAGCAGCATGCAGTTATGTCGGGCCATGTGCCACAGTTCCAAAATGATACACAGCATTGTACAGTGTATGAACTCCTTTAATAGGAGGCAGTATATAGCACAGTGGATTAAGACTCTGAGCTGCAGATCTGGAGACCTTGGTTTGAATCCACAGCCGCCTAGGTGCATACTGTGTCATCCTGAGCAAGTCACTTAACTTCCTTGTGCTCCCAGGTCGCATCTGAAACGGCTCGCTTAGTGTGCTACTCCTGGTTAAACAATGTTCCCTTTCCCTTTCCCTAATGAAAGATCAGTCACACAAAAGCACAGAGGTAAGCCATAGTCTACAGCTGACAGAAAAATAGATTGTGCCGAAGTCTTCATAGAAAATGTCCACTGGGTGGGCTGGATGAGAACAGGTGCTGTAGCTCAATATCTAAAGAGCATATATGTGAAACAGTACCAGGAACAGATCTGTTACACCCAAAGATTTTATAGGAATTGAGAAAGAAATTAACACAACGACTAGCAGAGATACATAATCTCTGGAAACAGATACATTACTGGGAGAAGGGGTGAATAGTCAGTCTGATTCCCTTGTTTAAGAAGGAAGAAAGGAAGGATCCAGGGAATTACGTAGGAAAGAGGCTACTTTGGTGGTTTGTAAGATAGTGAAAACCATAATTCAGGAAGCAGTCACTGGTTGCATTCCTGAGAGAAAGTGTATTCTTAAGAAAGTCAAAATTGGTTCAGAAAAAAGGTTATGCCTAACCACCCTGATCAAATTCATTAGTTAAATCACCAGGATGGTTGATAGGAAGACACAATGGCCCAGATATTCAAACTGCGCCCAAAAGTGCGCAATAGCAGGAGCAGCGCAGGTCTATTGCGCCCATGCGCAACAGATGCAATATTCAAAAATGGAGCAGGCCAAACTGCGCCTACAGCCTAGGACTGAATATCGCACCACCTGCGCCATAGTGCAACTAGGGAGGGGAAGCTGAGCAGATCTGATGCACCATAGCGCAACAAGGGATGTGCAGCTGAGCAGTCCAGAGGCACCATAATGCAACCAGGGATGCCCCCCAGCAGCAGAGCACTGTAACTGTATAACCAGGGAGGTAGTGGCCCACCACCCATGCCACAGATGGGCACAGGAACACACAGCAGAACAGACATCGTCCCCCCACACCCCATGCACTGCACAACTGGGGGAAGGTCAGAATAACCACTGGCCCATGGAGACAAGCAAACAACCCACAGCCGGGCCACAGTGCTCCATCACACCTACCGGCAAGCTGTGACTGGCACACAAGGAGGGCTGACCACCCCGTGCCACACCATCCCCCCAATGCAGAGCACACCCTGCACTGTGACCCCAGACACCCCCATGAGCAATGACCACCACTGCAGGAAACTCCATGCATGCCACCACCCCTCACTGTGACACTGCTACCCTATGCACCACAGAACCATGCAAGCCAGCCCCACCACGAGCACCCATCAGTGGGTGGCAGCACACAGCAGTGCAACAATGGCAGACACAGTGCCACCATGCACAGTCCCCCCGAGGTACTGCTGAGAGACCATCCATGCATTGGCACAAGAGGTACCCCACACGGGATACCACCACCAGTGGTACAGCACCCTGCACAGTAGTCCAGTTACACACCCCGACCCACCACTGGCCACAACAGCCAGCACAGCCACCCACAGTGGTGCGTGGAAGCATGCACCACACAGGATGCCACACAGTGTATGGACAGACACCCACCCATACCCAAGGGCACAACAACACAGGGACACAATGGTGGGGCAACCAAGCCCCCATTGTGGGCCCATGTAAACTGTGTACACACAACCCGCAGTCCTCCATGGCACTGGAGTGCCAGCCACCCTGTGCAGGCACTGTGGACCCGTACACCACCAGCAGTCACCCGGAGCACAAGTCACAGACAGTGGGCACATCCCCTGCAACACACACAAGGCACAGCATGGAGGTGTGACAACGACTGTGGTGCCCACAGTGCCACCCAAGCCAGGCATGCACCACACCAGTGACAGGAGGCAACCCAGCAAAGTGACGGGTACAATGGCTTCCCTGCAGGGACTGCCACCACTGACATGCCAGCGGACCGTGCAGGTCACAGACATGCATGTGTGTCAGCTGCACAGGCCATGGATGGGCCGATGGGTGCACCATGGACACAGAGCATGCACCATGGCCCACTGCACACAGTCAGCCAGTGCACAGGGAACAACACACACACCACAGACACTGACTGATAGCTACCCCCACACCATAGTCACCTCCACACTGACACACACACACCCATGACCGCACCACCCCTGACGCCATGCACACCACTGCAGCTGAGCACCTATAGCCCACTGCAAATCAGAGACCACAACAGTATTCATATCAAAATTAAATCTATTGAAAAAATATATAACGATCAACTATTTACAATAATACAAACTATATACAATAAAACATTGGAACTATATACAAGGTTGGGGGCCACAAACAAGGTGGGGTGGGTAGAGGGCAGGGGTGGACAAATGGGATGGGGAAGGAGGGTGTGAGGGTGGAGTCCGGGGAGAGGGAATCTACGAGCCATCCATCACTAGTGGGAGCACCTCTCCCTGCTCTGGCTCCTCCGGGCCCTGTGCCTCCTCAGAACCCCGGTCTGGTCCAATCGACACAGGATGTCCAGTGATGCCCATGTGACCACCAGGATCTCCCACAGTGCCTCCCATATCTCTCGAAGATGGCAGGTACCTAGGACAAGGGAGCATAGTCAATAGGTGTGAATGCACAACCCCATACAGCCCACCCACTGTGCATGGCATACGGCCATGGGACATACCACTGTGATGGTGTGTGACCACCCGCAGTGATCACGTCCACAGGACCTGCCCACCCAGGCGCATACAGCCATGCGGAACACTGCACACACCCACCAGCCAAGTCATGCACAGCACCACCGTGGCCGTTTAGTGACATGGCTATGTGGTACAAAGGCAGTGGCACAACCATGTACCTGGTGCACGCATGGACCACCATTGACACTCCCAGACATGCATTGCCACTGGACAGTGTTGACTGTAACAAGTTGCGTGCATGGCAGTGGTGTCGATGTATGGTGGCCCACCCTGTCACACAGCATGCAATAGTAATCATGGATGTATGGCACTCACCCTCCTCGGGCCGGTCAGGTGGGCGGTGATGGCCCTCGCCCCACCTGGCTGCACCATCTTCCTCCCTCCACCACTCCTCCCTCACACGGCGGCATTCTTCCGGGCCTGTGGAGCAAACAAGGAGAGAGGAACATCAGTACAATCCCAAAGCAAAGTCCCCTGCCCCCAGGTGTGTTACCTTCCACCCAGCCAGACCCACCCACCCCACACCCTGTGAACACCACCACAGCCAACCACAGACAGTCCTCCCTATGTGCTGGACACACACAACACTGTTACCCATAAGGACGATAAAAGTGTGTTGACGGAACCCCTACCTGGCTGTGGCACCGTTCCCCTCCTGACACGTGCTCGCAGTCGTGCCAGTAGCTCCGGGTCCCTCCTCCGCAGGTCCCCGTATCGGTGCCTGCACTGCTCCGCACTCCTCCCCCATCCAGTGACCTCCTCCAGGGCAGTGGCCACCTCCTGCCACACCTTGGTCCTGGCCCTGTCTAGGGGCACCTCCCCGAAGAGAGGCCCATGGTGTGGCTCCACAATTGCCACTAGATTAGCAAGTTCTATTGCAGACCACTGCGCTGCCCGTCTGCGTGCCATTCTCACACTACTAGTTGGCAATATGGCGCTCTGCAGCGCGGCTCCTCATGTGCAGATGCTGCGCGGTACAGCGCTGCCATTCCCTATCGTGCTGTTACCGAACAGCGCGATAGAGGTGCACCCATGCCTGACGCATGGCGCCTAGGGGGCAAAGGTCGGGCACAGGGTCAAGGGTCTCTGACGCATGGTCACGCACAGTGCCATTGGAACACAATGCATGTAGTGCGATTGGCTGCCTGTGTGCCAGCGCCATAGCGACCTACCACGCAGTTGGCCCATTGCACCTATGATGGGCCAGTGCCACAGCACCATGTAGTGACTATCGCTATAGCGCCACTGGCACAATGGTGGCCGTGCCCTGCATTGCTGACCATGCACAGCATGTCATCAGCACGGCAGACGCCTGTGTCAGCAACCCGGTCATGCACAGTGAGGTGTGTACTACGCATGTCACAGAACTGCGCCATTGGCTCAGCATGTTCAACACAATTGCGCAAAGCGCAACAGCGCGATATTCAGCCGTCATATGCAAATCATCTAATCAGCCATTCAATGGCTCAGCACTGCAATTTGCATCTACTTAAAGTTGCTCCTCGCCTCATTTGCATGGGTTGCGCTATAAAAGTGCGACATTGTGCTGCAGTAGCCATAGTCGGTTACTGCAGTCTATTGGTGTGCATGCTGTTTGGGAGTGTGGACTGTGGATTCAGGGACATGCATGGGACTGCACAGTCACAGTAATAACTGCCATTCTTACAGGCTACATAATGACCGAGCAGGTTGTTGGAGAGGAGGAACACAGTGGTGGGAGGAGGAGGCCTAACTTTACAAAGGCCGAAACCGAGGCCCTGTTCGAGGCCTACCTGGATCAGGAGCCACTTCTCAGTGGACGGCGGGGAACACCTCAGGCCCATGCTGCTGCATGGGAGGAGGTGGCACATGCTGTGAACCTGCATGGCAGCCACCAGCGCTCCATGCAGGAGTGTAAGAAAAAGATGGGCATGGACAGGAGGAGATAAAGGAGAAGGTGGCTGCCATCAGGGCAGCCAGCACGTGCTGCAACAGGTGGGGGACAGCCGGAGGTGGTACAGCTGACCCCACAGGAGGAGATTCTTGCTGGAAGCATGCAGTGCAGTGCCATTGAGGGTGTTTCGGGTGGTGGCTTCCAGACGGGTGGTGGCCCATCACTGCATGGTAAGTCATGGTCTGTCTATTGGGGGGGGCAGGGTAGGTCACACGCAGTAACGCGACTTTGCTTTCCCTCACAGATCCTGAGTGTCTGCATGGGTCAGCAGTGGTGGGCCTGTCCACTGCGGACAGTCAGCTGGAGTTGGAGGAGGACCATCCACCTCCACAGGTATACGTGGAGCATTGTGACAGTGGGGCCGCCTGGCTGTCCACACTGATGTTATTGTAACAGGTGTGGAGGAAGCCCTGCCTGTGTCCCAGCGTGCTGGCATCCACGAATGCCAGCATGCTGTGACTGTGGCGGTGCAGAGTCCGTCACGGTGATGATGACATTACCATCATGGAACAGTGAACCGTGTGTGCCACAGGATGGCCACACAGCAGGGCAATTCGTGCCCATGGCTGTGGGTGGTGCCACCATGGAGGCCTGCGTGTCAGCACAGTCCCAGCCTGTGCCTGTCAGCACCAGTGGGGCAGCACTGGTGTCTGTTCAGGACAGTGGGACTGTTGGCGCCCTGCGGTGGCACCACTGAGCCCTGAGGGAGCAGCAGCTGGAGGACAGCATCAGCAGTCGCCCAATGGGCTTGGGGATACAGGGTTCAACAGCGGCATCTGTGCACCACCTGTGGACATGCCCAGACCTGGTCCTGGTGCAACACCCACCCTCAGGGGTGCTGATCATCAGGGCCGTGCACACCCTGAGGGACAGGATGCCGAGGAGGCTGATGACCTCTTGGATGAGCACACCCGCCTACTGCAAGCATCAGTCCAGCAGCAGATGTGGCTTGCGACATCCGTGGATGCACTCGCGTGGCTCTGGAGCGGGCAGAGGAGCATCGCAGCAGGGACACTGCACTGATCCTGGCAGGGACGGACCATTTCTGGAGAATTGACGCTGCCATTGACAGGCATGCACAGGCATTCACTGCTGTCATGGCCACAGTGGGCACACAGTCAGGTGCCATCCATCGTGGACACCACACGGTGCACTATCCACCCCCATTCCTGGCATCGTGCGACTCCACCCTGTCGACACCAGATTCAGCTATGGGCATCCGAGCACTCCTGGCATGGGCATGTTTGGTGTGCTGCAGACCTACATGAGCATGGTCGGCGTTCACGGTAGGAACCCCTGGGGACCATCTGTGCCACCCATGAGGCCAGTGGTCAGCCTGTGAGTGCTGGCGGGTCTCGGTGGGGCCACCCACGCATCCGTGGTGGTCAGGGCACTGTGTCACATGACTGACCTGTCTCCCAGTGTGGCTACTGTCTGGTGCTGCCCTGTGTGCACTGTGTGTTTCAGTGGGCAGAGCACGGATGGGTACCCGGCCCTGCACGCGGACACACAGTCCACCTGCACACCCTCCCGGCTGCTGTCCACAGTTGTGTGTGCATGATGATGCCTGCATTGTGCTGTACACAATGTGCAATGGGTGCTCAGCATCTACCATGCACATGGACAGGCAGTGGGCATGGTGGCCTGTGGACATGTGTGTTGCTAGGGTTGGTGTTCTGGGTTGGTGCCTCCTGCCCTCTGTGCACTTTTGTTGCATTGTGTGTGCGTGTGTGTGTCCATCCATGTGGCATGTTAATCCTCACCCACCCCTGGTTGTGTGTGTGCTTCTGTGCCCTGCCACTTCCCTTGATGGCATGCACCCCTGGTGTGTGTCCATGCATGTTTGCCTTAGCCACTGGTGGTTGCACATGGCCCCATGACTTACTTGGGTTGGCTGAAGTGCTCCTCCGTGATGGTGTCCCGGTGCAGCTGTGCCAGCCGGAGCAGTCGGGGGTCCCGTCGGCCAAGGGGGGCTGCCCATCACCATTGTCATTGATGTCCCTATCGTTCCCATCGCTGTCCCCCTCTTCGACCTGTACGGCTATCCCACATTCGTTGTCCATGTTGTGCAGGATGCAACAGGCCAGGAATAGCCCACAGGCCTTTGAGGGGCTGTACTGTAGGGCACCGCCAGAGGTGTCCAGGCAACAGAAATGTGCCTTCAGCATCCCGAACACCCGCTCGATGACATTACGTGTGGTGGCGTGTGCCTCATTGTAGCATTGCTGCGATGGGGTCGCGGGCCGCCGATGCGGTGTGAGCAGCCAGGGATGGAGTGGGTATCACTGTCACCTATGTGTGGCGAGGGCAGAGGTTGGTTTGTGATCAGCATTGCCCTGCCCCAGGCCATGTAGACCACTACCCATGCCACCTCTGGCCATGCCCCCCCCAGGCCCTATGATTGTCCATGTGGTTTTCATACTCACCCACTAGGTGTCCAGTGGGGATGTCCCCACTCTCAAATCTGTGGCACAGTGCTGACTGGTGCCAGATGAAAGAATCATGTGCTCCTCCAGGGTGCGTGGCACAGACATTGATTATGCGCCCCCTGGCATCACACACCACCTGGCAGTTGATGCTGGCATAGCCCTTGCGATTGATGGCCTCATTGCCAGGGCTGGGTAGTGCGCCAGGCACATGGGTGCAGTCTATTGCCCCTAGCATGCCATGCATACGTGCTACCCTGTGGAGCTCCTGTATGTTTGCTGTGCGCTCTGCCACTGTGCTGGGGAAATGGATGTATTCCGCAGCATGTGGCAGCAGTGTGCTGAGGAATTGGGTGAGTTGGTGTGATGTGGCTGACTGGGTTATGCCTGTGGTGTCCCCAGCTGGTCTCTGGAAGGTACCCGTGGCAAGCAAGCGCATGCAGGCTGTTACCTTAGTCTCCACTGACAGGGCATGGCTCCGTCGTGTGGGTGCCTGCATCACATCACTGCACAGCTCACAGAGCTGCCTCAGAATGCCTTATTCAGGTGGTACGGCCCACAATCTCAGTATCAGTGTACAGCTCAAAGCTGGTGCGGGCTGGTACTGCCAGTTGGGGCATACCACCGACGTGGGCCCTTCCACGGCCACCCACCTGCCGCCTGCCTTCTCACCCTCATAACGGCCTCCATTTCCAAGGTGGCACTGGCCATGTCCCTGGCTTGTGTTCACCCCCCGGCAGCTGTTGCTGTATTCCCCGCTGTCCTGGCTGCTACTTCCCCTGCACCGGGTACACCTGCCTGTGCTGGCCTCTGTGCTGTGTGGCTCCCCACACCTTCCCTGTGCCTGGCTGTTCAGAGTGCCCTTTCCCTGGCCTGCCCTGTTTGTGCCTCCTGCTCTGTCTGTCTGCCTATGCTTCTGCCTCATGTGGCTTCCCTGTAGCATTCTTGCGCCTCTCCCTTGCTCCTTTTTATTTGGGCTCATTTCTGCTATGGCACAACTTCCACTTGCTCCCCTATTGTGCATGGTGCAAGTCGTTGAATATTGCACTGCGCCATTTATCCATGGTTCCTCCCCCTTTGGTTGCGCATGCCTTCATTATCATTGCGCTGTTGCTCAGCATGATTTCGGGGGCACAACTGCCTCCTGCTGAATATCACAGAATGGCGCAATTTCAGACTTGCGCAGGCGCAACCCTATTGCGCATGGCTCAACTCTTTTGAATATCTGGGCCAGTGAGTATTATAGTATATATGCAAACTTTTGGCAAGCTATTTGATACATTTCAACACAAAAAACGTGTGCATAAAAAAAGTAATCTAGAGCTGGGTGGTGACCTACTGCAGGGATGACTAATTATGACTAAGAGTAATTATGAAGGGAAAAGAGTCTGGTTGAAGAACAGTGAAATGCCACAGGGAACAGTTCTTTGACCAGGACTTCTTTACCTTTACAGAAATGACATGAAGGAGGGTTAGCAGCCTACAGGTAACATTTTGGATAACATCAAGCCAGCTACTGTAGCCAGGATAGTCAGATTGCAAAAATCTACAAATTAATTAGATACATTATGTAGTTCAGCATATACAATGTGGGCCCAATATCCATAATTGCACCTGGCAATGGTGCAAGTGTTGGTGCAGCACAGCTGAGTTGTGCTGGAGCAACTAAGGGATATATTCAAAAGAGATGTGCCATGGCACATCTCGTCTGAATATAGCAAATAATGCACACTGTGCAAATATAATGTGCCAGTGCATCCCCCCAAACAGGTCTGAATTCCAGGAATGGGAAATGCGCCAGCACATCAAAGATACACCATGCGCAAATTCTTGATATTCAGACATCAATATGCAAATGGACCATAATTAATGCAAGATGCAAATGGTGTCATTTGCATGTCATTATGGCCCCATTTGCATGTGTTGTGCAGGGCTGACCAGTGAAATGCACCTGGCACCCGACACACCATGCTGTCCCTGTACCAGGGACCACAGGAGTAGGAGTATCCCCTTCCCATCCTGTACCACTGATTGCTGCATGAAAACATATTTACTTTCCCTGGTGATCCAGTGGTACCCCCCATCCCGACAAACCGATCACCGACATATATTTATTTAAGATCCCTAGTAGTCTAGTGGTACCCCGTCACCACCCAAATCCCCAATCGCCGTATGAACAGCCAGTCAACAGCCCTGGTGGTCCAGTGGTTCCCCATCCCCAATTGTACCACTGATTGCCATGATATTATGTATTTTAATTTCCCTGGTGGTCCAGTGGTTCTCCCCTCCCCACTCAAATCCCCCTTCACCGTGAAAACTGCCATTACAACTCCCTGGCAGGCTAGTGGTACCACTCTCCCCATCCCATATCCCCAATCACCGTTGTAATGCATAAGATACGTTCCCTGGTAGTCTAGTGGTAACCACCCCCCCCACCCACAGGGACCCCCAGCCCACCCAGCCCCCTCCGTCATCGGCGGGCAGCATACTCACTCACATACCTTTGCAGCTGCCCGCTGAATGACAACTCGCAGTATGTGCTGCAAGCTTATTGGTCCACACAATGGACCAATGGGCTTGCAGTGCATGCTGTAATAGTCATTCACAACTTTTGCCTTTCCCGGTCGCCAATTTTCAAATAAACAAAGAAACATAGAGTGACAGAGATTATCAGAGGACTGTACTAATTTAACCAAATGAAGAGAGGCTGGAAGAGCAGGAAATGTTCACTCTGCCAAAAAAGGAGAATGGCAATAACCTGTTCACTAGACTCAGGGCTTCAGAACAAAGAGTTTTGTCAAAGTTTAGGGGGGAAATGTTCAAAAAACAATGTGAGATAATATTGTTTCACCTAGAGGATAATGAAGCACTAAGGCATGGCCAGGGTTTGGGTTTCAGTCAGTCAACCTAACCCCAGGGCATCATGGGGCATGAGGCACAGATGAGAACCTTATGCCCCAGGGGTCAATTAATGAAGGTAACCAAACCACTTAAGTGCCTTAATGCTATTATTAAGCTAAAATGTTTTCAATATTAAAATTCTGATGGTTCTGCTGCACATGAGATTTTCCAGCAATTACCCTAACCATTTTAAAATGCTGTCGGGCAATCAGCATGCTTCATTTTCAAATATTGTTTTATAACAGATGGTTGGAACAGGCTACCATAGCATGGGGGGAGAAGATACTGTAGCATTCATTATTGTGCATCCAAACTGGATATATTATTAGATTAGAAAAAGCCTTCCAGGTTATGATAACAGGGCCACTGACTTGATGGACCAATAGTGTTGCTCCATCTTACTGCACCTATGAATCATTATGTATGTTCAACTGTATGCAGCAACCTGTTTACTTCATTTGCAGAAGGTCACCTAGAAGGAAGTGAATCTGCATACATTCAAGAGCTATGCTTTCATAATTTCACTGGCAACCATTTATTTCTGTTAAAATAGTGCAACAATGCAACTAAGAAAACCAAATAACCTTTGATAACAGAGCCCACAATTTTTGTCATAGTATTTTTTTAATTCCGTTGTGCCCCTTTTCACAATCACTGTAATGTTTTTAGTATGTATGAGTACTAATGCCAACAAAAACATTTTTACCAATGAATTTGAACAAAATAATTTCAGCTACTATCACTTTTGTAATTGCAGGAGAAATGTATTAGAGATCAACAAGTCAACCGGTCTGCATGATGTGGGAGGCATCCGCTGGCAGCTTCTTCTGTGTCTGTTTCTTATTTTCACAATTGTTTACTTCAGTCTATGGAAAGGGGGTGAAAACGTCGGGAAAGGTAGCCACAACATTTACAAGAAAGTAACATTTCATTTTAATAACCTGTGAGTCTGTTGGAGAGAACTGTTGTAGTAACTCTACAGTCCTCATTAATTATAACATTGATGTTCTGGGGTGATTTGTGTGCTTTTTTTATGGCTGTGTGTAGTCTGATGACATGAAAAGCTTTACAAACAAAACAGTCACTCCTGCTGGCTAAACCTAGACATATACATAGAAAACAAAAGACTAGATTAATCAATCAATCAATATATTTATTTATCCAGATTAGAAAGAGTTATTTAGTTGACGCCAGAATATCAGACACCTAACAACAGAGTGCTGCTGCAGCAGCTGTCACTCACTGAAACCTGATAGAAACATAGAAGGTGATGGCAGAAGGGGACATCAAAGTCCATCTAGTCTGCCCATGGTGTATAGATTACTGCCCCCACCACTGAAGCAATGGTCATATATGAATCACTGTCACATGGCACAGGAGGCATTATAGGAAAAAGAAATACAATAAAAATTGCCGGTTGCCATCCTACAAAACACTAAATGAATTAATGTTGAAACTTTCCTTTCCAAAACAGATTATTTTGGATATCAGAGCACTGCAGATTATTGGGAATTTATTCACATAGAGTTCTAGTCACAAAGTATGTTCCCCTGCCATGCAGTGGGGGTGCCTCAAACATTCACAGCAGGGACACATGCCTTTTTCATAACCATACCCCTGTCTGCATGCAGCCTGGTCTGGTAGGGTGGGTGGCTGTGGAAAGGCATGGCTACATGCCACGCTCTATGCCAATTCACGGCAAGGGCATGCAGTTGGAGTGGATGCTAACTATGCAGGTAGGGACCTGCCATAGCCCATATCCCCTCCCACTGCACATGGAGATGGCCATGGTGCTGCTCCTGCCACCCTTTTACCCACAGCCTTCTAAGCATACCATGAGATTAAGGGAATAAAGCCGGAGATCAAGTAGGGTCTGTGGTTTTGCAGTAGGTAAGCAAAATGGGCAGACTGGGTGGGCCTAGTGCTGCTTATCTGCAGTCAATTCCTATGTTTCTATGGGGGCCAAGGGCAGGGCACACAGGCAGACCAGCAGGTCTCACAAAGGGATACAGTGGCCAAGGAGGACTGGCCATATCCCACAATCCCCACTACATATGGAGCATGGGATCCAGTCTGCTGACAGATGGGCCATCTGATTGGATGGCCACCGACAATTGCTTAGTTGCCCCACCACACCCTCACAGCTATGCTGGTGAGGGTAGTGCCAAGGATGTGTGGATATGCTTCATACATAACACTTGATGTGTGCTGCACAGCTGGTGCAGGTACCACGATTCAGGTATGCACATGTGCGTGACCAGGCCACCTACCTGAATAGGGACCATTGTTTAAAAAATTTTAGTAATACTCAAAATGCATTTTGGTGTTGATGTAAAATGCAGTCTGCATAGTTAAGCATGTCTTGCTTCTTGCAATATGCACATCTGCAAACCTTGACTGCTTTTACACTTTAAGAATGAATTATAGTAACATAAACAATAGCACATGGTCCCAAATAACTGTAGGACATCACATAGAAAAGGAAGCTTTGGGCTTGATTTTAAGTTTGTATGTCTTACAGCAGCTACATAAAAACAGAATAAGGGTGCTAGCTGCACATTGAGTGAGACTTGCTAGACCTCTAGGCCTTTATCTGCTGGCAAATGTCATATGTTCGTATGTAAAACACTACAGATACACGGGACATTTTTAATAAATCAACTACTTAAAACAGCAAATCTTGTTTACTTTTCTTGCTTAGTAGTTTGGGTAACAGCTACACTACCCTATGTTGTACTATTTATATTACTTATACGAGGAGCTACTTTACCAGGAGCATGGAGAGTGTCACTTCTACCTCAGACCCAACTGGAAAAAGCTGACAGAAACAACTGTGAGTAAAATACATATAAATGCAGAGCTTTTATTGTATTTGGTGAGAAAACACATTTTTTGGTTGTGCTTTTCCTCCTTAAGCAGCTGTCCTCCCGGGCCGTCCCCCCATACCCTGGTGTCCACCATCTGGTGCTGACCGAACTTCCAGGGCTTGTCCCCCTGGCAGGCCACTGGCATTCCCCAACCCCACCAGAGACCAGATTCAGTGGGCCAGCGCTGTGGCTGGCCAGGAGCGAAGCCTGCAAGGCACCCTCCACCACTGTGCCATGCTTACTTTTTCCTGGTGTTCTCCCAGGAGCTGGGGCATGCAATGATGCCCATGGAGAGGAGTGTGCATGCATCCACAATTGCTCCCTCAAGCATCTGTCCCAACTCTTCCCTGTACTGCAGCATGGCACCCTGTCCCCAGCCTCCACTAGTGGGTAGAGAGTCCCAACCACTGAGGACCACCCTCCCTGGAGAAAGGGCAGTCCATTGGGCGCTCAATCCTTCCCTCCTGCTGACCCTCAGCAGCCCATGCCTCATTCAAAACATGGGTCACTGATGTGAGTCTTGAGGGTAAGCCATCCAGCGCCTCAGTCCTCAGTGCCACCAGGCCATCCAAAAAAAAACAAAAACATTTTTAACTGTTGAGATCTACATTAACTGGCTGGCTTCATCAGTTAGACTAGACTAGACTAGAAAGTGGTTTTATTTACTACTCTTCAATGTTCCTGTATCCCAAAGCCCCTGAGGACGAGCATTTTTGGGTTACTTTGAAAAATGGTATTGCTTATTTTTGTGTTCGTAAATATTTAACAGAAAATGATGCAACAAAATGGCAGTTATACAGTTAGATTCCAAGACATTTCAACACAGCTCATAGCTGAAATTTAAACAGGATCAAAATGGGACAGGGATGTACATGGCTACAGTACAGTGCAGTTTTAATGTGGAATTTCTTTCGTCAATGTACATACTGAGGGCCCAAACCACAAAAGGGTCAAGACAGCCCCTTTCCATGGGAAGGACTGCAATCTTCATCTCGGTGATGTAACAACAACAATTTTCCTGCAATGGAGGCTGAAAAATAAAAGCTTAAAAATTGTTAGTTTTCTAATGGCAGTAAATGAAAACAGTTAATATGAGTGTTCCCATGCGGTCCGGTGGCACTGAGGGTTGAAGCACTGGACACGCGCCACATGCCCACACTGGTGACCTGAGTTGGGAGTGAGCTCAGGAAGCCAAGGGATGGCAGCGGAGGGAGGATTGAGCATCCAGATGACTGCTCTCCTGTCCGGGAGGGAGGAAGGATCTGTCTTGGGCTCTGGGGACTCCTAGCAATGGCTGGGAGCACAGCAGCCAGAGACAAGGAGTTAGTGGGGATTGGCTGTAGCAGTGACCCTGTAGACATGCATGGGAGCGTGTGTGCCTGTGCTGGGATGCATTGCATGACCAAGCCAATAGGGTAGGTAAGCCAGAAAAAATCCTCCCGCTAGGGATAGACAATGGCGCCTCCCCGATCCACACTCCCAACACTGGTCAGAGCTCTCTCTCTCTCTCTCTCTCCATCCCCCCGCCACTTCCAGGCCAGAGGCTCAACTCTATGAGATAGAGCACCCTGAGAGGATAGGGCAGCCCTTGCCTGGAGGGTTCAGACCCACGGGATGCATCAGGCTGGGGATGCGGAATGAGGGACCATCACAAGTGGGAGGTAGCAATTGGTTAGAGGTAGCTGGAGAGTTCCCAGTGAGGAAGGAGAAAACAGAGTTTGAAAAAAATATGAGTGTTCCCCACTTAGAGAATGCAGGTGTTACTTTCAGCAACAAGGGTTGTACAACATTTCAAGTTTACACATCTGCACCACAATCATGGTGGTAATAGAGCAAACAAAGCTTTCTGAGGTGGTTGCATACATCTGCCTGTTATGATGTCATATGGCGAGGCTCCTGCTTGTAATTGCAATTCATGGCATTGAATGTCCATGGGTGTTTTATAGACATGGTGAATCATACCAAGAATGGTAACAGTTGCAGCATTACACATACCCCATTTCTAATGAACTGTAAAAGCCTTCTTATCAGTGAGTGTGTGCATGTAGAACACAGTAACATACATCCGTCATCATTTCTAGAATGTTATTTTTAAACAAATAGGCTTGAAATAATTTGACAGTAGCTTACTCTGAACTTAAACAATGTAATTAACATTTTGCGTAGTTATCTGCCTCTTATGGGCATCAGTTGTTAAAATAGCTGCTACTGTGAACAGTGAGTTAAGAGAGTAGGGGCATACAGTTGGTTCATGTCTTCTGCTCCTAAGCTCCTTATAATGCAAGGAGACTTAGCTTAATTAACATAAAAGTTACAACCTGCCAAAAGTCATCTTAATATGAAAAACTTAAACACATCAAAATATAGGGTGTGCCATTGAAAACATTGAAACCCCTTTAGGCATAATCAATTAGAGTATTCGGTTTACACTTTAGACTTACTAAGCACAGTAGCACTGTAAGTCCAAAAAAATAAACCTTACAATTGATGACAAGACTTGTCTAATGAGCACTTTACAATAAACATCCCCTTATCAGCTGGCTTGAATTACAGCCAGTAGTTCCTTCTAGAGAAAAGGGCTTAATGAGTTAAGGACGTAAGTTTTAACTCAAACATGCCTCTTAAAGAAGCATCCTCTTATCTCTTCTGAGAATAAGAAATGCATCAAAGATTTAAACAAAACCACAAAAGTTAAAGCCTTATACTTAACTAGCAATACTGCACTGGAAACAAAACTGTTTCTTACTCAACAGTGGTGCTTAACATTAGGACCCCTTGTGATTGAGATGGTACAACGTGCCATAAAAGCTAAAACAAACTGAAATATCCAAACATTTAACAGTTGAAGATAAACTTCCTTTGTTTCAAGTAAAAAATAAGTATTGAGCTCCAGCCCCCATTTTTTTGAAATAACATGTTAAAACTAATGAAAGCCAGTGGCATACCAGCAGTAATCTGAGCTATGTGCCACTGTAGGGAAGGTGCCAATAGAAAAATAGGGTGATATAGTCATTAAACACTTTCATTACTGTAAGCAATTGCATGCCTAATCCATTGTTAGCATGCAAAACATTTATTCCTGCTAAATTTCCTACCAAGGCCCTATGCAGGATTAAATCCTGTAAACATCAAACCATTTTACAATATACTTTAAATCTTTAGTCACATGCAAAACTTTCTAAACAAGTACTGTGATATATGGGGACTGTACCTCATATGTCCTAGAAACCACTCTGTCCAAGGAGGAAAACATAAAATAAAACTGTCAAAATTTAAAATATGGAATAGCATCATTCATTATTAAGCTGCAAGACAAAACATGATATGAAACACACAAAAAGCAAAATAACTTATCTGCTGTATGATGCAGCAGCTGAGAGAAGAAATATGTGTTAATACAACAAGCAGCTGTTCTTAGCCTTTTCTCTGCCAGAGAAGAAGAAAAATTAAAACAAACTACAGAGTTTGCAGGAATTCCAAAGAATAATCAATAGTATTTATAAAATAAGATTGCATGCAGTTCATTAGATGTTTTCAGTTCAGTAATTCCCTTAGCCTTGAACATATAAGCACAGAGAACTGTCTTGGTCTTTTAGCTCTCTGCAAGGTTATGTGTTGAGATAGAGAAATTAGCAGGAGAAAATCCTGCAAATATGACTGATCAAGCCACATGTGAAGTATAGTGGAAAGAATAATTAGAGATTTGCTGCAGCAGATATAGAGAAGTTACAGTAGAGATGTAAGTATATCAGGTTAACACTAATGTTTAAATATTACTCAGTGCACATAATGTGTGTCTGCCCAAGTAGACACAAACAGCTGCAGTACCTTCTCACTGCAGTTAGAACAATGAACCTCCAGATCAGGCATCGTTGTACACCCATAATTACATGGTGGGGGATGCAAATCCATCCCAACACTATATTTTTCAACATAATTTACAACTGTCTCTTGTGAATTATGTTGGTGTGCCATTCCCTTTATTGTACCCAGCAAAGGTTGCCTAACGACCAAGGCTCCAGTGATAGTACTATTAACACAGGTTATGAACCTGGATAACAAAAGTCTGATGGAGTCAAGTCTGTGTCTATCTTAAAGAAACCTTTCGGATGCCAAAATGTTAGATAAAGAAAAACTGTTTTATGTTATTACATTACTGTTACTTTAGAACTATTCACTTAGTCCGATTAAAGTCTTACACAAGTTTGTGAAAGTATAACAAACAATCTAATTTATTATACAAGGGTTCTAGTTAGAAAGACACAGATTTTCCAATATGACATTTTCTATCCAGAACCATCATATCAGTGAAAATCATCAAACACAGAATACCAATATATCCTAATTATATTGTTGAGCATCCTGCCTATCTTCTGCTAAAACTGCTATCAAGTATAACTAATTCATACTCACATAATAATAGCAGGGTCACACACACACAGGGAAGGCTGATGTGATGCCATCACTGGCTATCGGACTGTGCAGACAACTTTCATAATAATTAGCCTCTCTTATATATGGTTTTGGACAAACAGACTGTCCCATAAGTTCCTTAGATATTGCATAAGTTGGAAATACATGTTTTTCCTGAGGGTCAAGAATGACCTCATAGGTGCAATGTTCTTCTCTCTCTGGTGCAGGAATAGCATGTTTAGCAGAGAGAAGGAGACAAGATATCTGGACTATCCCTAAACAAGACCCCAATTTAGACTGGAAATGTCTGTCCCTAAATGCAAGGAGCCTTATTCATAAATTCGATGAGTTAGTATACCTATTACACACTGAGAAGATCCAAGTTTGTGCTATAACTGAGACATGGTGGTCATCTACAGATGTCTGGGACCGACATATACCTGGCTACAGCTTATACTATATGGATAGAGAAAATAAAAGGAGAGGAGGGGTTGCCCTCTATATATCTGATAACATTCCATCAGAAGCTATTAATAAAAAACCTTTACCTGGAAATGAACATTTTTGGGTTAAGCTAATGCCAGTAGGGAGCCCAGATATTAAATTGGGGGTAATATATAGACCTCCCTCAATGTCACCTCAAAAGACGAAAGTGTCCTTAGCCTCCTAGATTCCCTAGACCCAGCTGATAGAATCATTCTTCTGGGTGATTACAATCTCCCCACTATAGATTGGAAAAAACAAACTGCAAGAAGTCATATAGAATCAGATATTTGGATACATTTCTGTTAATTGGATTGGAACAGCATATACAAAGTGGCACTAGGGAGAAAATATTTTGGATCTTCTATTAAGTAATATGGGGACAAAATTCAACAATGTAGGGTAAACACACCCCTTGGCTCTAGTGACCATTGTATGATTACCTTTAATATTGTAGGACAGAAAGTAACATCAATAGGTTTGACTGAGGCAAGGAGCTATGATAAAGCAAATTTTGATGAGATAAGGAATGAAGCTCTGAAATGGGATTGAAAAATGGAGTTTGAAAGTAAATCATTAAATGAAAAAATGGGACTGCCTGATTAATAAAATTACATTCTTAGTTAATAAACAGGTACCTGTTAGGAAGAAGTATAATAGTGCAGGTAAAATCCCCGTATAGATGTCCCCTAAAATTAAAAAAACTCATAAATAAAAAAAGGCCTATACAAAAGCCAGAAAAAGTGGTAATGTAAACAACTGGGAAGTTTATAGAAATTTGTTAAGAAAGACCAAGAGAGCAATAGGCTGGGTGAAAAATAAACACGAGCTACATTTAGTAAACAAAGTAAAGAGATAATTATAAATCTTTCTATAATTATATTAATGATAAAGATGGGGTAAAACTATTATTTGACCCATTAAGGATCAGGGTGGGAAGTACTAAGTGATAACAAAAAAATGGCAGGTTATTTAAATAATTACTTCTCATCAGTCTTTAATACCAAATCAACAGGAAATAAGGTTAATTTAGAAAATAAGGGCAATAAAATTAAATTAAATAGTATGGATATTAAATAGAGACTATTAAAATTAAATCCCAGTAAATCACAAGGACCTGATGAAATTCACCCTAGAGTCCTAAAGGAACTGGCACTTGTCCTGGCTGATCCTGTAAAAGAAATCTTCCAGACCTCTTTGGATGAAGGGGAGGTGGTTGAGGTATGGCAGAGGGCAAATGTCATTCCTATATATAAGAAGGGATCCAGACAGGAGGCTGGAAATTATAGACCTGTGAGTCTGACTACCATTCTGGGGGAAAATGTTAGAGACCATCATAAACGAGTATATTGGGGAGTTCATGGAGATGTCAGGAGATGTGGATGATGCGCCGCATGGTTTCAAGAGGGGCTTCTCATGCCAAACAAACTTATTAGAATTTTATGAGTACATAATTAGGCATTGGATGAAGGTAGGGCGGCTGATGTTATAGTCTTAGACTTCTCCAAAGCATTCAACAAAGTCCCTCATGGAGAACTAATTGATGCCTTAATAGACCATAACATCCCTGGGCATATTACTAGATGGGTGGATGCATGGCTGAGAGATGAAACAGAGAGTTTGTTTAAAAGGTGAGTTTTGGAGTGGTTAGGTGTGTAGAGTGGGGTCCCTCAGGGATCGGTCTTGGGGCCCTGCTTGTTCTATATATATATATATATATATATATATATATATATATACACACACACTCATTGACGGGAGGAGGAGAAGTATGTGAGTCTAAATTTGCAGACGATACCAGGATTGGCTTTACCATTGATAACACTGGGATGTGCAGAAGCTAAAACAGCATTAAATAAAATGGAAACATGGGCAAGGGAGGCCAAGCTTTTCTTTAATGCAGATAAATGTGTAGTGATGCACTTTGGTAGGAATAACATCCTGGCAGACTATGAGTTAAATGAAATACAGCTGAGAAAGGTAACTGATGAAAGAGATCTAGGAATTAGGGTATCAAATGATCTAAAGTTTAACCAGCATTGTGGTCAGATGATAAAGGTTGCAGGGGGTATATTGCATAGTATAAGTAGGCATATTAAAAGTAGGAAGAGAGAGGTGGTTGTGCCACTTTACAGTTCATTGGTGAGGTCAAGGCTGGAATTTTGCACCCAGCTTTGGTCACCTGGATTCAAGACTGATATCAGGAGAGTGGAGGGGGTTCAGAGGAGAGCAACAAGATTAATTCTTGATGTAAGAAATAAAAACTACACAGAGAGATTGGATGAGTTGAAGATGTATACACTGGAATATAGGAGGCTGAGAGGTCACATGTGCCTGGTCTATAGGGCAACAAGGGATCCAGTTTTTGGGGCCAAACTGGGACTAACTCTTAAGGAGCAGCACTACAGCACAAGGGCACATTCGATGCAGCTAATAGGACAGCAGTTTAAAACAACAAAAAGGAAACATTGGTTCAGTGTAAGGGTGATATCGGTTTGAAATAGCCTACCAGAAGAAATTGTCACATGTAACAGCATGGAAGGTTTTAAGAGGAAATTAGACAAATATTGTGAACAAGAAAATATAGTTGGGTATTAAAACTAGAAAATAAGAGGAGAGCTATATGAACTAATGTTTCCTATGCTCTGAACCAACCTATGAAACCTATGAAGACAGCCTTATCAAAGGAACTGCATGGTACATCTGAGTTACGGGACATTTGAGGCATAAACAAATGCATGTTTCTTCCACTACCACTCTTGAAGGTCTCTGTAATTTGAGAGATAGTTCTGCACATTTGTGTTTAACCCTTATGTAATGAAAAATATAATGTGTCCAGAAATATGTATTTAAACCTCTAAAGCCTTAATAAGTATTAATAAGTTATGTGCCTATTCTAAAGTAATATATGTTTAATGAATTAATGCTGTGTGTGTGTGTGTGTGTGTGCATGTGCGTGCATGTGTGTGTGTGCCTAAGACCCATTACTAAAAAGTAACCAGTGCACTAATAATTTCATATATATATATATATATATATATATATATATATATTTATATATTTATGTTCTATCTGTCTCAGTGTTTACTGAGCTCATAGAATCTGACTAAAGATGTACCTATCACAATACACCACAGGTGTACTGTGCTCATAGAATCTAATTATCTGTCACAACAAATGTTGTGCTCATAAATCTGACTGATATGCTCATGATCTTATGACTTCCAACACCTTCTGTATATGTAGCAAACCTGTAAAAGTCAGGGAGGGCCACCTCAAACATGTAGTGCATGCCTCTGCGCCCACAGCATGACTTACTTATTTATTTAAAAATTTGGATACCAGGAAAGGCACACTGAGCCGAGGCTCATTTCCAGATTCAACCGAGGGGATGGGGTAACAGAATAGGACAACATGGAACAGTACGTGATAAAATACAAGATACAAATATTGAAGTAAAATACAAGATACATTTCTCCATAGTGTATTAAATTGGGTGATAACAGGCAGCTTGCAGGGTCAGATATAGAGTGACCAGGAACAAAGTATGTAATGACAGTAACAGCTGGTTGTAGTAGGGATCACAGCTACTGCCCTATCCCAGGGCACTGTGTTGGAGCAGAGTGGGATACAGAGGAACATGAGCAGGAGGGGGCAGGCGTAAGTGCTGTTTGAGGGAGGGTGTAGGAGGGAAGGTTCCTAAGCTGGGTAGGCTGGAGGTTCCATAATGCTAGAAGTCTGTAGGAGAAGGCAGCTTTACCTGCCAATTATGAGGGGCTGGGAATGAAGAAGGTGCGGGTGTCCCTATCACATAGGTTATATGAGGAGATTGCAACAGGGGATAGAATTTCTGATGGGTAGGGAAGAGGCAGGCCAAACCAGTATTTGGCTACAAGAGACAGAAAATGTGTAGTGCATCTATTTGACAATGGTGAGAGGTCTAGGGAGGAATAGAGGTGGCAATGATGATTTCTAGGAGGGAGTTAGAGTCAAAGAGTCAGAAGGAATTTAGTAGGGTGTCTAGGTGGGAGAGTGAGGAGGCAGGGGCTGAGCCATATACAACATCAGCATAATCAAAGATTGCGGTCATTGTCTTAGAGATTAACTTGTGATGGGTGGAGAGAGGGAAGAAGTCTTTACTGTGATACAGAATGCCAAGCTTAGGGTGTAGCTAAAAGGTTATGGCATGTTTATGTTTACAGAAATTTAGGTGAGGATCAAGCCAGACCCTAGGTATTTGTAGGCTGTGATATAGTCTGAGGAGGGACCGTCTGGGTAGTAAAAGCTGGTAGAGAAGGTGATATAGCCAGTTTTTTGAAGAACCAAAGATCATATAAATGGTTGTGGAGGTGTTTATTTTCAACTGTTTTTGAGGAACCAGGACTGCATTGTTTTTAGGTGTTATTGCAGAGGAGTATGGACATCAGAGACAGTTGGCCCAGAGACAAAGAGAATGGTGTAGTCTGCATACCATATGTATCCTTGAGCTGGTACATGTTGAAGGGAGGTCATTAATTAAAGCTGAGAATGGGATGGGGTCAAGTATAGACCCTTGATGTACCTTGCTAGCATGGGGAGGGCAGAGCAGGAGTTGCCCACCCTGACTGACTGCTGCCTATTTTTGATGTAAGACATGAACCAAGATACTAAGAGAGGTGCTAGGCCAGCTACATCTAGCTTGGTGAGGAGGGGGTGGGAGGCTGAGTTGAATGCCTTGGCCAAGTCCATGAAGATGGCAGCTGTCAAGTGGCCATGATCCATGGCTGAGTGAAAGTGTTCTGTGATTCAAGTAGGGATGAGGCAGTAGAGTTGTGCTTGTGAAAGCTGGATTGGAAAGGAGTTAGGAAGCTGGTGGAGGTAATGTACTCTGACAGTCTGGAATATACTAGGGATTCCTGCAGTTTGGCTAGGGCTGGGAGGAGGGAGATTGGATGGTAATTTCTGGGGGCTGTGGGGTCCCCTCCTTTGAGGAGAGGAATTACTGTAGCAGTTTTCTAGATCCGGGGGACAGTTCCAGAGGAGGAGATATTTAGTATGTGGGCTAAAGGGGCAGTAATTAATAGGGCTGACATGTGCAAGAGTTTGGGATGAATACTGTCTGGGCTGGTTTTGTTGATGTTTAGTGATAAGAGAGCGTGTTGAGTTTCTTGAGGAGAGATGGGTGAGAAATGGAAGTTATTTTGTGTGAGGGAGGGGCATGATGGGTGCAGTAGGGTGGTCTAGGCTGGCACAGGCTGTAAAGAAATTATTAAGAATCTCTGCAACAGTTTGAGGGTCCAGGATAGATTGGCCATTATGCTTTAGGACTAGAACTGCTGCTTGAGCGGGGGGGGGTGGTCAATCAGGGTGTGGATTGTCTTCCAGAAGGAAGCAGTGTTAATGTTTTGTAGGTGCTTTTTGAACTATTCTGCCTTGGCATAATGGATAGCCTTGGTACAATTATTTCAGAGTGATTTGTAGTGTTGGCTTGCATGAGGGGACAAGGAAGATTTGTAGAATGACCAGACCTTATCACGAGCGTTGCATTGGTTAATCAGTGCTGCAGAAATCCAGGAGTGATGTTGTTTCCTAACTTTCATCTTGATCGGGGGGTGTGATAGTCCCAGATATGGGTTAGAATGGATAGGAACTTGGTGAGTGCAGGGTCCACGTCAGGTGCAACATAGCAAGGGGTCCAATCTGCTGTGCTCAGGTCATGTAGGAGGGCTTTGGAGTTTGTTGAGCATAAAGGCCATATATTTAGATATATGGGGGCTGAGTGAGGGCGAAGGATTTTCCTGATGCAGTAGGTGACACAATGACCACTAAGGGCATCGGGCAGTACACCAGCAAAGGTGATTCTATGGGGGTGGGAAGAGAGAATCCAATTGATAAGTGAATGGTTTTGAGAATGGGGGTTATAACCAGTGGGTTTCTTGATCATTTGGGTTAGGTTGAGGGCCTCAGTTATGCTACCCTCTGCACCCAGTCCCACTCGTTGAGCAAGTCTACATGGGCAATCAGGTTGGGCTTGTGGAAGATTCTCATGCCACAGAGGGGGTGCAGAGGGTGGCAATAATATGCCAGGGGAACCCTATCAAAGAATCTGACTACCATAGATGCAAAGCTTTGCATCTGTAATACTCAGATTCTTACTGCAGTGCCTGGGATAACCGATTCTGAATTCTACATGAGGCAGCCTGCTTGACAATCTTCCTCAGCAAAGCAGGTATAACTAAACCATTTCTGGTGACAGATCTAAGTTGATCCTCAAGAACAAATAGGTTTTAAAGTATTGCTTTAAATATGATAGAGTGTACCAAAAATGCAAATACAGTCAAATCTGGTTAATCCGTTCGCGTTTGTGTGATGCAAATAGCAGCCAGATTACAAACCAATGGACAAACAGGTCAATGCATAATTAGTACTGCCCAGCTTAAGAATTAAAAACAGCACAACTGTAATAGTAACTTGAGAATTTTTTTGCTGTTTTCATGTTATTAATATTAATATAAGGGCTCCTCAGCTCAGTAATGTTAAAAAAGTTACTTTGTAATATTTATTGTTTTTATCATTTTTTTTGAATAACAGTGTTCTGCTTTAAGGCACTCCAATGACAGATGCAGGTACAGTACATCACAAGCTGCAGATGTGCACAGTTTGGAGGAAAATGAATTGTTCAGGGGAAACAGTACATAGAGGATACATCACAAGCTGCAGTAGTGTGCAAGTTCTGGGGCCAAGCGCAGTGGAGGGGTTTAAGCATGCCTGGGACAGGCACAGGGGAAGCTTTAGAGGGAGGGGTGATGAAAAGCCATTGATCACATAGTGTCAGTGGCCACATACAATGTATAGGGCCTATGGGCAGACTGGATGGGACTAGTGGTTCTAACTGAGGACAATTTCTATGTTTCTATGAAACTGAATTATTCTTAGGACACAGTACTTAGGGATACATCACAAGCTAGCATGTTCAGTAAATCAGTAAATCAATACCTACAGCGAGTTTACTTATTCCGGGAGGGCATGCTGCTTACCACCATACCTCAGGTTACTTATTTTGGGGTGGGCGGGCAGCATTCAGAGCATCATACATGTAACAGTATACTGTACCTCGGTGAGTTTACTTATTTTGGAGAGAGCCGGCTGCTTCCCACCATACCTCCAGCAAGATTACTTATTTCGGGGAGGGCTACCATGTCTCTGTTGCTGCTAGATTAGCCTGTTTGCAAAGGTGCAGGTCTCTGTTCTGTGAGATTGTAATCTCACTTCTTCCTCGCTTCTCTCTGGCTGCCATTGTGAAAGTAATGCTGACTGAATGAACCTGAATAGGAGCAGGGCTTTTCACCCTTCAATTAAATTAAATGTGATTATCGCTCCTCCACTTCTGTCTGCCTGCAATTGTGTGAAGAATCATTAATGAATGAATGCTGAATGAATGAATGACTGAGTATACTTGAGTTAAACTTAATCACCGCTCGTTAGCACCTCGTGTTCCTCTCTCAGCAGTCTTAATCAGACATGTAGCACATCTTTAACACCTGGTTGATACAAATGGAATAGCAAGGCAAAATTACACTACATACATCGAGCTTTACTTCTGTAGCCCATTACGGATTATGGATTGTGAAAATTTCAGTTTAGCAAGGCAATTAACATTGCATTTTTCTGCTAATGTGCTGCACCAAAGGATAGTGAGTGAAACGGACTAACAGGTCACGGTTTAACCAGATCTGACTGTATATGATATCAACAATCAATGAATACTATATTGCTCAAGAATTTCCAGCCTAGAAAATCACATAAAGTACAATGGTGGGTGTGTTTGACACATGGCATAGTAGCATGAAACAAGCTTCCTTACCATACAGTATATGAGCATGCCTTTTTGGGGCAAACATTAAGATTAGGGGCTGGATTTTTAAAAGTCTTAATGCAGACTCAGTTCTAATTTTGAGTTGTGCCTTTATTTCCAAATAAATGCGCCCAAACTGTTTGAATGCTAGTTTCAAAGGTTTTGAGGTATTTGCAAGTATTGCACCTGCTTTACAGCAGAAGAATGACATGTCATACATTGATGCATGCATCACTTTTTTCTTGTAAATGGGTACCAGAATGCTGCAAATTCCACCAATTGTTCCAGAAAATTTGGTCACCTTTAAGTAGACTAAAATTTTGTCACAGGTTGTACAACTGTGCTAAAAAAGTGGCACAAATCCTAGACCTTTTTTCCTTAAATCCAGTCCTATATCTGCGATTTTTCTTTTTCTTTCAATCTACATTTTATCCTGGGTTTTCTGGGACTGGTAGGTGGTAGACGCCGACCCCTCCCCACAGGGGTGACTCACTTTGAGCCTTGGTTGATGTCCCCATCACTGGGAATGCCACCGGTGCCATCATGGAGCCTACCAGCTCAATGTTTCTCCCTTCCCCTTGCTGCGGGCATGCACATGCATGTGGAGGCACACGCACACCATGATCCACAGTGCCCTCCCTATTCTTGCTGCTGTCCACCTGCACTACCCTCAGGCCTCCACCTGAGGGTAGTCATGCAGTGGGAGCAACCAGATCCCACCCCAAGAGAGGATATCTACCTTGGGGCCCCAGCCAACCCCCGATGGCTCAGGCTCATTCATATCAGTGTCAGTGGCTCAGCAGGTAGCACACTCACCTCTGAGGCCAGGATATCAGAAGGCTGTGGGTTCTAGTCCCACACCAGGCACTTGGGTTAGTATCCCAATACTGACACTGTAGTGCAGCATGAGGGGGTTGCTGCACTCCTGAGGTGCCATCTTTCGGATGAGACATTAAACTGAGGTCCCATCTGCCTCTTCTGGTGGTAGTTCAGGTGAATGTTAAAGATCCCATGGCACTTCTTGAAAAGAGCAGGGAATTTCTCTGGTGCCCTGGCCAAATTTCCCCATTCATTAAAAATACCACCAACAGCTTAATCTGGTTCAAGGTCAGTTGGCATTTATCTGTATCCCCTCCCAGGTCGTGCCTGAAAATAGACAGAATCTGCCTAGTGTACTTACCGGTCAACAAAACTAAATAAATAAAAAAAAATCCTGAACCCGGGTCGCCGGCGTAGTGCGAGGTGTGGCGTCCAGTGCCTCAACCCTCTGTGCCACCAGGCCGGCATATCTGAGATTTGTAAAAGTCTTGATGCAGGCATGACTCCTGATGTTTGGTTGCACTTGTGTCAAAAATAGAGGCATCACAGCCTTTGAAAGCTATTTTCAAATGGTTTGACAAGTTTGTGGCAGTAGGTTTTGCTTAATGGCAGCTTGCGTCACAAAAGTGACAAATGCATCATTTTTTATTCACATAACACCTAAATGTTACCATTACAACTTGCTTCACTTGTGCCAACATATTAAACCACCTGCGGTCTGTATCATTGGTGCAAGCAACAGGGGAGGGTGCCAAAATTGTGGGAGTAAATTACCATCATTAGAAAATCCTGCCCTGTGTTCCTGTAATCAAAATGAGACAGAAGAAAACATGTAGTATGCTTTTGACAAGAGACAAGACTTAAGTATCTCAAAACCCTTTGCAAGAAGCTCATATGTGGCACTCAAACAAGCATTTGAAACCAAAGTGAATAATTAATTGACAAAAAGGGGTGAAGCATGATTTTTCAGTAAATAGGTGAAAGAAGTGGAGACAGTAGAGAATGTCCTGGCAAAATTTCCTCCATTCAATAAAAATACCACCAACAGCTTAATCCGGTTAAATGTCAATTTGCGTCTGTATCCCCCCTCCCCTGGGATCAGGCTGAAAATAGGCAGAATTGCCTTGTCCTCCATTCCAAGTCAACAACAAAAAATAAGCCTCACAATGATTGACAGATATAGATTTTCAAAAAGAACACTGTAAAATAACTCACATCCCAGGTTTGTGCATCTTTTGCACATTTATAATTATTTCACAACAGAGAAAAAATATCTGAAATTCTGCCAAAATGAAAGACAAAAGTTGGCCCTTTGTAGGTTCAGATTTGAACTGCTGGAAGAGGAGTTGGGCACATTAAAATTCCAAAATTTAAAAAGCAGTTCCAACTATTGTAAATGTGATGGCAACTCTAACATGGCCTGGTAGTATAGTCTAGAGGTTAGAGTAATGAGCTGTGAATGAGCTTGGTATACTGTATCCAGAAAACCTGGGCTGAGTCCACAGCCTCCACTTTCACACTGTGTGACTTGGAGCAAGTCACTTAATCTCCCATGACTCCCGAGTCACCCCTAAAAACAGGCATTTATACCTAGTGGGCCTTACCTGGTTAACAAAGAATTTAAAAAAAATTCTGTCGCTCATTTAAGTTTTGAATGTAAGACCATGGAGAAGGAAAAGGAAACACGGCTCATGCCCATTTAAAGTGAGATTGAAGAGTTAGAACCTAGGAAAGGAACACAACTCTATGTGCTTTTCTGCAGTTGTGAAAGCCTCATATTTATAATAGCAGCTTTTGCATACAAAGCTATTTCTAAACTAGGGTGAAACAAATGAACTCTACCAGAAGGGCAGCTGTGGTGGATTTGTATACTTGGTAAATGCTGCTGAAATGCACACTTGTTGAATTTTGGTGGTTTTAAAATTAGTATGTCCTTATTTATTGTGTATGATTATAACCATGGCTGACATACTTTTGGTAACTATACTGAAACTTTTGACTAAGGTATGATCTTCTGTAAGACGTGTCACTGTTTCTGGTTAGCATGTTTGTAATGCATCCTTTTGATTATTAAAATATAATGAGGGAACTAACCAGATCTGCATGTACCTAAAGCAGGACACATCTGTTGAAGATCATTGCTTTTTGTGTGTATTATAAAACTATATTTTAACTTGCACAGTCTGCTTTCATACTTTCAAGAGGACAGGAAATCTTTTCTAACTTGCAGCTGTTTATAATGTTCTTATTTTCAGAACTTGTATTTATTTCCCTAAATGATCCATATTAAACTATACCCGAATAAAAAGTGAAATGAAAAACTGTATTTTGCATTGTTTTGTTTTTATGGGCAGCATTCTGTCACAGTTCTCTTCTTTCGTAACCTGTTATTTGGAGCTTTAACTATGTCGCGGTTTGTACACGGAGCGCTGAGGCAAGGTTCTGATAGGTTAACAGCTCATAATTAACAATCTGTACACAAACTGTGACATAGTAAAAACTCCAAGCTGCCAGCTCCATAAAAAGAACTGCACAGTATGTTGTCCATAAAAAGAAAACAACAGTTTTTCATATCAGTGTTTATTCAGGTACAGTTAAATGTGGATCATTTGGAGCTGTGACTTTCACTGCTGGAAACAGGAACATTATTAACTGCTGTCAGTTAGCACTAATTTCCTCTCCCCTTTAAGGTCATAATCAGACACACTGGTTTACAGTGTTTGAAAAAGTCAAAATCCATTTTTCAAGCAAGGGATTCCTCTGTGTGTGTGTGTGTGTGTGTGTGTGTGCGCGCGCGTGCATGTGCGCGTGAGCACATGTGTGTGTTTTACCAGTGTTGTTTGCATCTTGATTATGATGAATCAAGACCAGCATCATTGATTATAGTCACAGTCTTTTCACGCTGTGTCAATCCGTTTTCAGTATTCCAAGTTTGCCTTATGGTATTTTGCAGATAATACTATTCTTACAGTAGTGTTGTTCCTGTTTCTACTGCTTACAGTCTCCTCTCTTGTTACTGATCCTGCTCTGCCACAGCTTTTTGTAGGACATCCTTCAAATATCCTCAGTTTTAAATCTTCTGAACATGACCTCTTCCTCCTTGGGCATTCTTCCTGTGTTGCACACATGCATTTTGCTCTTAGCAGCTGGGTACGAGGTATGCTACTTATGAAGTAGGAATTGTAATAGCTCTACCTGTGCAGGATTGAATTCCTATCTGTAGGTTTCCTATAGCTAGAAGTATGTAATTTGTTTTTTTTGGTGACCAATACATCCAGGAAGGAGCTCTAATGCCTATCATAATTCAGGGTGAATGTCAGATTAAGGGCTGCTGCAATGACAAACTCATAAAATTCCAACAGTTCTTCCTCTATGCCTATCCTCAAAAATACAATGTCATCTATATAACTTTTCCACAGTAGCAGGCTAAGTTCCCGTACCTTTCTGTATTAAGAATTATTTTTTTTTTTATTTCCACAGATGCAAATTGGCATATGTAGGAGACATGGTGCTCCCCATGGTTGTGCCATGCATTTGCTCACAATATTCCCCTTCAAAGGAGAAATAATTCCTGGGCTAGAATTTTTGTCAGATGTATAAACAGGTGGGTGGATGTGTAGGGACCCCTCTCCCATTTTCTCTCTCTCTCTCTCTCTCCTCATGCTTTGATATGTGAAGCCAATCCTAGAACATGTAGGATAGAGGTATATAAATCTTTTACATTCATGATGCACAAAAAAATAGCCGGTGCTAATAGTATTTTGACAACCCTGTGTGAGTTTCAAAAAATGAGTGGTGTCTTCAAAGAGCTACTGACACCTCAAAAAAAACTGAAAAACATAGTAATTTGGTACAATTTAGCTTGCATTCCATATATATTCTATAGATTTCACCTCCCCATCTTTTATTACTGAGGAACTTTACACGAATACATGATCTTTATCTGTTGGAGTTCATCTGCCTCTGTAGCATGTTCCTACTTCAAGTCATAATCCTCTGTTGTGACATCACAATCTGTTGCCATGGGAGTAACTGTGATGTCACAAACAGTATTATGTTCTCAGATAGGAGAAAACAACAGGACTAGATGAACTCTTCAGGAGCAAAGATCCTGTTTTCATGTAAATGGCCTCAGTAATAAATAATAGGGAGGAAAAAATTAGAACTAATGTGAAATATAAACTAAACCGGGTCTAAATATTATGTTTTGTTTAAGTTAACCTGAAGGCATCAGTTGCTCTTTAATACATATTTCCATTTGTGAGACTAATGGGTTATAGTAATAATTTATGTAATTTAATAAGGGTTCAACACTGAATCTATACTTGAGATGATAGGAAGTCTAGGTAGGTTATTGCAATCTTTATGTACTTTCAGCATAACATAAAATAATGATGTCTTTGGACCTCTCTTTATCTGGTTCTCCTCTTCCCACTTAGAGATCCACCCCATATCCACTACTAGATCTGTGATATAGCTGATTTTTGTCTGGTTTCAGGGACTGAATTTTTATCCAGATGCTTATAGTTAATTGTCAACTACAGTCTAGTCATCTATGGCTCTGCTTCCCTTACTGCCCTCTGGAGGATATCGGTGACACTCAACAAGGCCTGTAGGCTTCTAATGGATGCCACCCACCTAACACACCCTGTGACCTGTGCGCCCAGGCCAGATGGCTACCACTCCTTAGTAGAATACAATACCAGACCTGCTTGTTAATCAAAAAGTTCTCCTTGGGCTTATGCCATCAGGCGTGGCAAAGCTCCTTACTTCCAACAGCACCCAGCTTACACGCAGTGCTCTATATCAAACCTCCAGGTCCCCAGGTGCGGACAACAATGGGTCAGAGGTCGTTAGCACAGGGCTTCTAGTGGTGCAATACCCTTTAAAGAAACACTTGCAACTGCAATGCTTGGTCCCTTTAAAAGGCAACTCTGACTATTCCTTGCCTCTACCACTCAATGTGACTGCCTCTCTAAATAACTGCCTCATTTTACCCTAGTCTAAGGTGACCTGTAACCTCCTTAGAGCTCCACTTTTCTGCACCAGTTTCCCCACTCTCACCCTATATCCCCATACCAAACTGCCTCACCCCTCCCTCCCCTCTCTAATGGCACTTTCAGATATGGGGCCCTCCAGCCCATCCATCTTGCACTTTTGCCACACACCTCTACCCGCTGACAATGGCCCTTTAGCCTGCCTACTTTTTCCTGACTCCCTCCTACCCTATACCAACTATATACTGTTCACCCTGAAACTTGTCTGAAGCTGGCTTATGTTGTCTCTCTCCATTTTTGGCTGTATAATAAATGCTTAGACATCTTTGTGTTTTTAAGACTGTAACCATTGTTGACCTTTGTATGTATGTTCACATCCTTTGACTTGGAACCTTTGTAAATGAGTAGTTCCTGCTCAAAGGTATCTGTAATCCTAGAGTTTAATAAAATAAAATAAAAATAAATAATCTGGCTGTCTAGTTGCCTCATTACTTCTTCTCTGTATCTGTGGTAGTCCCAAACAACCACTCATACCTCTCACCCTCCTGCCTCATAAATCAGGGACAAGACTTAAAACTATCAGGGACAAAGGACCAAAATCAGGACACATCTTTAAAATTGGTGACATCCACTCAGGAAGCTGGTAGAATAATGGGTTTAATGTAAAATCCATTTTCTAGGAAGAACAAGTCTGTAACTTTAATGTTTGACATTATTTTGTGCTTACATCTCCTACTGTTTTGTTACATAAACACAAATTTTAGGAGGGACAGAGTAACATTTTGAGGAAATCAGGGACATACCTGAAAATCAGGGACAGTTGAGATGTATGCAACCACCCCATCCCCTTGAAAAATAATTGAAAGGCAGTGAGACATGAGGAAAAGTCTACAATATGTACATTTACAGTATATGTATGTGTGTAGTCTTTAGTAAGGAGAAACCTGGGGGATTGAGCCAGCAGCCAACCTGCCAACCCATCCAATCAGGTGTCCCAAGGGTCAGTTCTTGGACTACTTCTTTTCAGTCACTTCTTCAATACCCTCCCCTAGCCTGTTACAGCAACCTGCTTCTTTATGCAGATGATGCTGTTAACTTTTCAAGTCCTCAAAACCCTCTCCTTGAGCACAACCTTCAGAAGTGCTTTACTGAAGTTGAATACTGGTTCTTGGCCCATAAACTCATAATAAACTACAATGAAACCAAGGTGATGGTATTTGCTAACCATCAAAACAAACATAAGGGAACGCAGCTCAGCATCCTCATTAATCACTGCCAATCACTTGAACAAGTCAACAGTTTCAAATACCTTGGGGTAACCCTTGATTGTTTCCTGTTTTACTGTGAGCATGTCAGCTTGGTATGCAAGGTGGTAAATATTAGGTTAGAGTTACTCTACAGGCATAGGCACTGAATCACACCTGCTGCCCTCCAGCTAGCTGTAACGAGCTCTATCATTTCTATTATTGATTACGGGTTAGTTATCTATGGCTCTGCGACTGACACTGTCTTTAACAGGATCAAGGTCCCACTCAACAAAACGTGTCACTTAGTATCTGGTACCCATAGACTCACCCACACATGCGACCACAGTAGACTCCTAAACTAACTGGCTAAACCTTAAGGGGAGGCTCTCTTACCAGTCTCGTTTGCTGGCCAAGAAGATCACTATCGGTCTTACTCTGCCCTATACACAGAAACTCCTCATACCTTGCTGCCACCCCCGGGATGAGGAGTGCCTCCAAAGCTTCCTTCAAAGTCCCCCACTGTAGGACTGTTCAAGGCCAGTGGGCTTTCATGCAGGCCCCAGTATGGCTAAATGGCCTACCTGCTTATGTCTGGCTGAGTAAAAGATAGGAGCCTTTTAAATCTAAACTTTGGCAGCACCTCCTTGCAATCAATACCTGTGATTGCACTTAACCCTCTTCTCCCCCAGTTTCCCCTAGTGTATTCTGATGACTACATCTACTTTGACTGTTACCTGCCTGCACTTAACTCAATGTTCCCATTCTCCATATTATGTCCATTGTCTTATTTCACTCCTCTTTTGCCTGGTGGGAATCTCTCTCAAGTCACTGCTGACAAGGTCCACCCTGGATGTCTTCATCAACCAACTCCAAAACCAGCTTTCTGTTTTAGCTGCTTATTTTACACTGTGTTCATACTTTCATTATATATACCATTGACTTATCTTAACTGCTTCCTTATTGTGAAATGTTACTCATTGCATTTCATCAGCCCTATGTGCAGTATTTTGCACTTCATTTGCTCTCCTTATTTTGTATATTCTCACTGATGTATTATCTGACATATTTGCACTGTGTTTTGCTCTCTCTCTCTCTCTCTCTCTCTGCACTGCATATTGAATTTTCCAAACACTGTTTCTTGACACTGTATTTGCACTACTGCAATCTTGCATTGTTTGTTACATTTTACTGCAATGTTTTGTAATCTGAGCACACTTGGATGTGGAGCCTTTGTAAAGGAGTCTCTGACTCAAAGGTATTGTAATTGAGACATAAATAAATAAATAAAACAACCTATCTCTCAGAGTTACTCAGTTATAAAGAATGAAACCATTGCATATTTAATAATAATCTGGCAAATCTGAGTTCATTTTAACACCTCTGGACTACACCTCCTGTGCTGAATTGTCTGATACTTGTTGGAGTAATTTGAACTTGGAACAAGCAAATGGGTGGGATTAATCATGGAACTATGATGGGAGAAGGACCCAACCACAAGATTAATGAGCGGGTCCCAGTAAAGAAACAATGGCTGACAAGGCCACGACTCTCAATCTTTCAAGGTGGTTTTCCTCAAAGCCATACAGAATACTGATGAGAAACTTGAGGAGTATAAACTTCAGATCACAACACTAGACATTAAGGTGTCAGCAGTGCAGGATTAAGCAAAGGCAGTGATGCCAATGGGTGATAAACATTCATGATCACAGTTGGGCTTGTCAATGAAAACACACATTTGAAAAAAACTGAGGAACTTGGAAAATGCCACATGGGCCTCCCAGCTGTGAATACTTGGGCTCCCAGAGGAAGCTGAGAATAGGAAACCTAAAGCTTGAGCTCAAGCATGATCCACAGAGGCACTGCACTCCGGAGAGGCCTTCCATATGGCTAAGGCTGATAAAATTACACCAAGGAACTCCCAGGGAACACCACCACTGGCACGGACATCATTGGTCATCTTAGCTAGCTCTGCTGAAAGGGATATAGTGGTGCAGGCTGCAAAGCAAATGGAGACCCTGAACAGGCAGGAGAACATTGTGGGTGAGATTTTCAAAACATATGCACCCGTTTCTTGGACGTGAGTGTGGAATTCTGTTTAGAAACTAGACCACAAAAAGTTGTTCTAATTCCCAGGACAGAATTCTGCAGCTGCATCCAGAAAATGGATGGAAACCCAAAGTTGCAGCAGAAATTGCCATAAACTGTGGAAACTGTTGCAAATGCAGCTAGATGTATGTGTTAGTATGCATACAACTGTTCATATCTGGGTAGAAGCAGCATGCATCAGAAATATAGACAAAAGTGCTGTGTCCACCATTTTAAAAAACTCACCATGTATCTTCCCAAACTTCAGTTATGCACTAGAAAGGCTTTGATGGTATCTGAGACCAACTCTGTGAGCTTGGGATCCACCATCCTCTCATGATGCCAGGGAGGCTTGAAGTTGCTAATAGTGTAAATAATTTTATTTAGAGTGATCCGTTGAATGCCAGAAAGCTTGTGGTGAAGATAAGATGTTAAATCAACTTCAGATATCAACACTTGAGCTCTGAGGAAACTACAGATAAGTAATGGGACTGTTGATTAATAGTTCTGAGCAAGGACTCTGAGAAGAGGGTACTAAATGAGCCTGTTTAAGATGTCATACATGGCTTAATGAAATGTACACTTCACATTTCATAGGGGCTCTGGGTTTAGAATGGTGGTTTTCTACAAAGTGTGGTATTTTTATGTTGTTTTCTTCCCAGTGGGACTCATCGTACTTTTTATAGTCATTCTGCAGGCAGGCCTAATTGGACACTGTATTTACAGAACATTCTGTTCCTGAAGACGCCTTTCCTACAACAGTATAATATATACATAGGTGCTGTCCCACAAATGTAGGACTCTCTTTTCATTTGTATTCCTTTTTTATTGGTAATACTAATTACATAGAACAAACATGACACACTCCAATCCTCTCTGTGACTGCCAGTCTTGATTTTATTCCTGTCTGAAAAATGTTTTAACCATATGCTGCTTGACTGACTGTTCAATCTAGTGGTGTGAACATTCATTTATTGTTTAGGGTCTTTTGTGGTTAGTTCTAATTAGCTGAACACCTGTCTTAAAAGGCACTGGTAGTAAGACATTGAGAAAGTGGGATATCATTGTTTTATTTTCTAAAAAAACAAACAAACAAACAAAAAAAACAACAAATCGGTCCATATAAGATGGATGTTACTTACTTGTGATATTAGCTTAACTGGTGGTTCTAGTTCATGGCAGTAATTGGTTCTCAGAACATATGGGTGACTGCATGCTTTGTAACTCCTGTATGGTTGTAGCAGTATGGAGAGCTATGCTATATCCTATAGTAAGATGATATATAGCATGTGATAACTGTATCTGCAGTATTAACTGTATTGTTTTATACATAAGCCATAGAATATACTGTAAGTTAAAAAATATGGAGAAATCTACATTTGGCTTAATGAACAAACTGTAAGAACATCTTCATAGGGGCCATCTGATGGCCCAGCCGTTAGCACATCATGCTCTGGTGCTAGAGACCCAAGTTTGGGATCGGACTCAGGGGGCAGGGTTGGGCACCTGGGGGCTGGGGTCATGCAGCAGTGCCCCTAGCCAGGGTGGGATGGAATTGTGGTTCTGCCACCACAGCAACCCAGCATAGGCTGGGAGGCTTGCCTCCTCTGTGTGTGTGGCCTGATGGGGCACTGCCCAGTGTCACCAGTAGATGGAAATTACTAGGGAAGGAACTAAAGATGGAAAACTCCATGTCTCTGGGCCACTTGTATGACAGCCACTGATACTCTTGGAACTGCTCTGCATGGGTCCTGACTGGCTCGGCAGGGGTGCATCTGATAGTACTTGGATGTCACAAAATATGGGTCAGAAGACAAGCAGTGGTTGGGAACCAGGGAGGAAGAAACTATATACTGTAACAAAAACACAGCATCTTCACATACCAGTTTATATTTTCTTTCTAATGTTTTGCATACAGTGCAGCAAATATAATGATTATTATGAAATTAAATACTGTATAGGTACAATTCAATAATCAGTCTTGCCATAGTATAACATTTGTAGTTTTATGCTTTATCACGAATGCCTGATATTAGAAATAGCAAAATAAATTAAATGGAGATGCATCTTAAATAGAATTTACATGCAGCAAGAAAAACAGGAACACAACTCGCATTTTACATGTCTCCCTCATGCTTGTATGAAAGGATCAGGATAATTGTCTTTCTTCCCCACAACATATTTCAACCTTGAAAAGCAGGGTAGATTCTTGAATGTGAAATGCTACCCAGCTATTATGATCCTAAAAATATCATATACATGTTCATGATTGTTGGGATCATGTAACCACAGCTTTTGCCAGCAATATCCTTTAATTAGGTAAACATATTGTAGCCTGCATGTCACATAGTTTCAACAACTGTTTCTTCCCCTCCTTTTCCCAGTCTACTGTTTCACAACTGCACCTCAGTGCATGGCTGTTCTGAATTGCTTACAGATTCAGCTGTCTGGATGCAGAGCTGATCCGAGATCTAAAGGGTAATGAGCTTATTGTTCCCTCAGAAAATAAAGACTTAAAGGGTCTGCTTTTGTAAATGTAAATCTTTAATTCAATCACGCATCTCATTTGCCAGTGTGGTTCATTTATGCTGGATCCCCCTCTTTGTAAATTTGGTTTACAATAGGCTTCCTGTCTGTAATTACAGTAAAGCTGCACCTGAGAATGCTAGCTGCTCCCATCAGGTTGCAATCAATGATTCCAAACTTCAAATGCAAATACAATGCGACTCATTTATAAAATTCACATCCCTGCACTTCTTAATAACTTGAGACTTAAAAATGTAGACATGAGAGACAACCATGTAGAACAGCCTAAATAGTCAATATATCACTTATTTTGCTAACATGTTGACCTCTCAAAGTGGAATGGTTCCAACCCTGACATACTATATTACAATCAGTCAAGTTTAAGTCTAGCATTGTGAATAGTATTGAGGTTGTAACTTTGCTGCCACACTTGCAAAGTACCGGTTTATATTTCCCATAATCTAAAATGTGCTTGCTCTTTAAGTCCAGCTCATCATGTCCCTATAATACTATAATGTCCCCTGCTGATTCAAGTATATGTAGATAGGAACTGGTAAAAATGAAAAAGCTGTCAACTTTGTCTGCCAGCCTTTCCCAGCTATAATTATGAGAAGGAATAGGAAGATATCATTAAAATACGAGAAAATATTTTCAAAAACCAAAAATACCCCAATCTGATATTCATCCATCAATAAATATATATTTATGCAGTCGGATTACAGGCTAATTCAGTAAAGAATGGGGTACTCTGATGTTAATGGCATTGTGAACAACTAGCTCTGCCCGTGGGATCTGATATTTGAGTAGTGGATTCTGGCATTACACAACAGCAGAATCCCCAAAATCAGTTAGAGGGAAGTGAAGTAATTTGGCTAGAAGCAACTCTGTCAACAGAATTATGTGAAATATGCAGAAAATATGTTTTCTACTGAAGTACAGAAGCAAGCACAGTATTTAAGTATTATATATGTGTAACCAGCTTTCAAAACAGGGCTTATGAGGATCCCTGTAATGTGTAGAATAATGTTTCAGTGTTGCTCTGTCAGGGTTAGCTTGATATCCCAACAGTAGAAGCAATAGTTTTTATTTATTTAAATATGCCTGAGTAATGTGCACTTAAAGGGTTACTCCTAGCCTTAGGTTTTAAGGTTTGAAATGTTTTGACTGCTTAATGAGGTACAACCTGATTATTACAAAAAGGTTTATGCTTCATGACAGAAAATCTATGTAGCAACTGCACATGCAGTTGCCGATTGGTCAAGAGGGTTCCCGGACATGATTCCTGACTGCTGTGGGCATATAAATATGGGCTCTGGACCACCAAAAGTTAGCTCCTATGGTTCCCCAGTCCAGTGTGCCAATGTGTAGTGTATCCAGATTTAGCATCTCTGGGTGTGCTTCCCCAGCTGCAACTGGGCAGAGGTGGCCTGGGGGCCTAGGAATGGTGGCAGGGTTCCTGGGTCCAGGTGGCACTGCTCCCTTTGGTACAGGTCTCCAGAGGCTTGAGCTAGAGTAGTGTCCAAGACTGGGACAACAGGACCCTGTTGAGTCCACCCTCGATGAGGGCCTCCTGATAGGTTTTCACCAACTGCCCTGGGTATCTTGAAAAGATGGAGATATATGGACATCTTCCTGAAGTGGTAGGAGCCTGTGGCTTAAAGAGCCGGGATATCTATGGAAGATAAGTACAGCTGGCACTGAAGACCTGAACCCTAGGGGCAAGGGATGGATCTGGTATCCAGTAAAGGATAAGCTGCCATTGTGTGTGACCAATGGGAGTTAGCTCCAACCCCTGCAGAGGCACGGGCTAGGGACAGGTCGACCAAGGTATTTATATGCCTCACTTGTGCTAATGGATGTGTTTTAAAGGGTAACCTTCCTCCTTTCACCATTGCCAGAAACACCATATTGCTCCCTTATGTGCCATTCAGGGCAAGGTACACCCTGCTGTCCTTATCCTACTAGCATCCAGAAGGGACTGCAACAGAAAGGGAATCCCTGGGTATGTCCTCTTAAGACACGGGAAATGTGTTACCAATTTATTAACCACAGATAAGAACAGGAAGAGACTGTGTTTGAACTGTAAATATGTTGCAACATCAATATGCTGCTAGTATCAAACCGTGACTGGCGAATTAGAGGGGTGTGTACATCATTGATTGTGCTGAATTGTGCAGAATGTGAATATTGCCAGAAGGGATTACTGTCAGATACTATGACATATCCAGTTTCTGGATGATTTCAGGATCCAGAACAGGAGCTGTGGATCAGGGCTTGACCAGAGGTTTGCAATCTCTACCTCAAGTGTACACAGTGCTTTTTAAAATAAATTGATGAACTTTACAAAGACTATATGCCTAAGAGTTATGCCTTGTGTCCTGAGTGATTACTGAAAGTGTATAGTATTTTGGGACTGCCCATGTGTCAACATGAAGTTATAGGTTACAATTTAAACATGTTAAGACCTACCCCATGAAGTTAGGTGGGGACTGTACCAGTGCAAAGTGTAATGCAAACTGAAATCAATTTATTGACCAACAGAAGTGGCTCCGTTTACCTCCAGAGCCAAAGGCATGAAGAATGCAACACAGAGAGTGGACAGCCAGCAAGGAAGCAGTGGGACATGCCTCCAGAGGCGTAAAGGGGACATCAAGCTTGGGACTGTACAATACACTGGGGATGACTCCCAGCAAGACATTCCATCAAAATACCCTTAGACATGGGAGTCACCGGCTCCATTATTGCCCACCCCCCTCCTCACCAAGGGACAGTTTGGTAGTGACGGTCTGAAGTGGGGGTTGTGTTACGTATGGTTACCTTGTTTACTCAGTAGTTAAAAAAACTCATACTTAACAGCAAACCTTTAAGTAGACATTTTTACCCCTCAATCTGTTAATCAAAAAACATTTCAGAGCATTAAGTATAACTTTTTACCCTTAGTCTGTCAATCTACTTAATTACAGCATGAAAGTGCAGAGTGGCACAAATTCAAACCACAACTGAAATTCACTCACACTCTCTCATGTTAAAGTTTCTTATGTTTGTCATTTCATTAAAACATTATCAGTGCATTGGGCAGAAGTTTGATGTCATTGCAGAATATTTAAACTAGCAAATGGGGAGAGGGGTGCAGCACCCCATACGTTGAATGGGAAGAATACTCCTCCCCCCTCAGCTAGTGGTCAAACAGGAGTTCAGCATGTTTGTAGTTCATTTGCATCACCAGGTAAGGAAAAAGGTCTAGCTCCCCATACGACGCACAGGGGAAATGCCAAACCTTGCCCAACAACTAACACACCGAAATCTGGCCAATGGAAAATCATGTACACAAATGCTTGCAGTCTGGGAAACAAGATCCCAGACCTGCAGACAATAATGACAGAGGCTAAACTGGACATAGTAGCCATTAGCAAGACATGGTTTACCAGTAACCACACTTAGGAGACTTCAGTACCTGGCTATGTACTGTTCAGAAGAGACCGAGGTGCAAAAAGGGTGGGGGGGTGGAGTGATCCTTTATGTCAATGAAAATATCAAAGCTACAGAAATACAGAATACACATAAGGAGCCAGAAGAACTGTGAATCACCCTGGAAACAGGAAATGGGACAGCCATACGAACTGGGGTTGTGTACAGGCCTCCAGACCAGGGGGAGGACACAGACACATTACTGTTAGAAGATATACAAAACATGACAGCTAAAGGGGAGGTTCTGATAATGGGAGACTTCGACATGCCAGATACAGATTGGTCAATACCAGCAGGAACATCTGCCAGAACTAGACACATGGTGGATTCCCTGCAGGGCGAGGGCCTCAAACAACTGGTACAACAACCCACAAGAGACAGGGCTATCCTAGATCTAGTACTGACTAACAGGGAAAGGATCACAGATCTCCAGGTAGAAGGTCACCTGGGGCCAGTGACCATCACATGGTATGGTTCAATTTGGCCACTAGATCTAAATCATCCCATTCCAAGGCAAAATATGGGACTTCAGAGGAGCTGACTTTGATAAGATGGCCAACAGAGTTGAGCTAGCCTTGCAAAAAGGAATACAGGTGAGGGGTACAGGCAAAGTGGGCAAGCATTAAGGATGCAATACTGAAGCAACATCCCATTGTGCTAGAGAGAAAAGGAAGTGCAATAGAAGAAGAAACCACTTTGGTTCTCAAAAACAGTAGCAGAAAAGGTCAGAGCCAAAAGGCTGGCCTTCAGGAAATATAAGTGGCACGCAGGATGAAGATAGGGAGGATGCTAAACTTCCTAAGGAAGCAGGGAAGGCAGTAAGACAGGCAAGGGCACAAACAGAGGAAACACTCACACAAACAGTGATAGAAAGTGACAAGACTTTCTATAGATACATTAGTGAAAGAAGAAAGTCCAGAGGGGTATTGCTAAGATTAAAGGGATAAGGGGCATGTGAGCAGGAGGACCATGTAAAAGCATCTAGCCTAAATAGATACTTTTGCTCAGTATTTACTGAAGAGAGGTATAGCAGGGCCCACAGCTCAGCACCATGGATGCAGAGGGAGGGAGGTGTGCACTAGTCCCTTCACAAAAGAAAGGGTCCTATAAAAGCTCGATAAGCTCAGGGTGGACAAGACAATGGGACCTGATGGCATACATATCAGGGTACTAAAGGAGCTAAGGGTGGAACTAGCAGAGCCATTATCAGAACTGTTTAGTGAGCCTCTGAGCATAGGAGAGGTCCCAGAAGACTGGAGAAGGGCTCATGTGATCCCACTCCACAAGAGTGGCAGCAGGGAGGAGGCAGGAAACTACAGACCAGTCAGTCTTACCTCAGTAGTGGCAAGATTATGGAGGCACTCCTTAAGGAAAGGATAGTGCAACACCTGGAATCCATAGGTGCACAGGATCCAAGACAGCATGGGTTTACAAAAGGAAGGTCCTATCAAACTAATCTCATATATTTCTTTGACTGGGTAACCAGAGTGGTGGACCAAGGGGGAGCAGTTGATGTCGCCTATCTTGACTTCAGCAAAGCTTTCTATACTCTTCCACATAGAAGACTGATTAATAAGCTGGGTAGGCTTGGGTGGGTCAGAAGTTGGTTAACTGGTTGGCAAACTGGTTGACAGGCAGGAAACAGAGAGTGGTGGTAAATGGTATACAGTCAGAATAGATGCAAGTCACAAGCAGGGTACCTCAGGGATCAGTCCTGGGACCAGTCCTCTTCAATATCTTCATCAGTGACATTGCAGATGGACTGGAGGATAAGGTTTGTCTGTTTGCAGATGACACCAAGATCTGCAACAGAGTAGATGATCCAGATGGGGTGGGCAGAATGAGAAGAGATCTGGATAAACTAGCAAAATGGTCAGAAGAGTGGCAATTGGGGTTTAATGCAAAGAAGTGCAAGATCATGCACATAGGGAAGAGAAACCCTGAAGCCACCTATAGGCTGGGAGGAGAGTTGCTGGCAGTCACAAGGGAAGAAAGAGACTTGGGCATCATCATCACCTATGACCTAAAATCATCCAAGCAGACCACTAAAGCAGTAGGTAAGGCTAGGGGGATGTTGGGGTGTATTAGTAGAGGTATCACAAGTCATAAGAGGGAGGTAATAATCCCTCTTTACAAAACACTGGTTAGGCCCCATCTGGAATACTGCTTGCAGTACTGGAGGCCACACCTTCACAAGGACATTAACCAAATTGAGGCAGTCCAGAGAAGGGCAACCAAAATGGTGCAGGGACTGTATCAGAAAACATATGAGGACAGATTACAGGAGCTCAATATGTATACCTTAGAGAAAAGGAGGAGAGAGGTGATATGATCGCAACATTCAAACACCTTAAGGGCATTAACAAGGTGAAAGACACCGGCCCGGTAGCACTGAGGGTTGAGGCACTGGACACCACACCTCGCACCACGTCGGCGACCCATGTTCGGGAATGAGCACGGGTTGCTGTGGGTCAGCAGGGAGAAGATAGATTGAACGTCTGATGGACTGCTCTCTATCTCCGGGAGGGGGGTTTCCTACAGCCGGTGCTCGCCTGACCCCTAGCAGAGTCTGGGGCTTGGTGGCATGGAGCTGCACACCATGGGGGCAGGACGTGGCAGACGCTGATCAGGGCTGCACGGGAGCGCATGGGCACTTCCAGTTATTGGGCGCCATTGCATCACTGCAGCCTGCAGGGTTGAAAAGTGGAAAAAGGGATCATCCAGTCACAGCAGCTTGATGGCCGTCTGTGAGCACCTATGCCGGCTCTAGGAGGGTATCACCAAGTGTGGATCCATACTAGGTGGGGGGGAGTTGGCCGCCCCCTACCTCCCCACCACGGGGGGGTAAGCCGTGGGGCAATTGGGTGGTCGCCCTCCATGGAAGACCAGTACGGGCCAGATGGTGGTCGGAGAGAGGGATGCCAGAACAGATTGGCCGACTGAGGCCCCAGGAGAAACAACAACTTGCAAAACAAAAAAAAAAGGTGAAAGAGTCAACATACTAAACATATGAAATTTGCCAGCAGATAAGGGCCTAGAGGTCTAGCAAGTCTGCTTGAATGTGCAGCTAGCACCCTTATTCTGCAGCTGCCCTCCCTTCCACCCTTCCCTCCATTGACCCTACCCTTGTCCAGTTCCATCCCCTTGAAGCAGTCCACTGTTCTACTGGATACCACTTCTGCAGGTAATGCATTCCACCCAGCCACCACCTCTCTGTAAAAAGAGTCTCCTCATCTCCTTCCTGAACCTTCCTCCTCCAGTCTCATATCATGGCCCTGGTGTCTCTCCCTCCCTTACTTTGAACAGTCCCTCTGTACATGTCTTGTTTATTCCTTTCCTGTTTCAATATAAGAAAAATAGCAGGACAAGAGGACACAGCATGAGATTAGAGATAAGCCGATTAAGGGGTAATGTGAGGAAGTTCTTTCACAGAAAAGGTGGGTGGGTGCATGAGCAACCTACCTCAGGAAGTGGTAGATAGGAATACAGTGCAGGCTTCAAACAGGCATGGGATAGGCATAAGGGGGCAATACAGATGAGTATGAATAGATAGGCCATTGACAGAGTAAAGGCCGATGGCACATTCATAAGGTAGAAAAAGAAACAGGCAGACTGGATGGGTCTTGCGGTCCTTATCTGCCATCAACTTCTATGTTTCTATGTTGCTTTCACCCCTTAATTCAGTCTCTGTAGATGAGGACAGACTCAGTTTTAAAAAACAGGGTACCTACCCATTAGATTATATAAATAACAACCCCAAGTGTTAAATTCAGAACAGGTGACTCCTAACACCTTGGGGTTCTGTGACATCAAGAGCTCTCAAGCTGCACTCTTAAGCTCTCATGATGTCACAGAACCCACCTGGTGTTAATAATAATAATAATAATTCTTTATTTGTACCGTGACTTACTGAAACCAAGGTGACTTAACAGCAAACATCACTTAAAACAATAAAACAAATACAAGTACAGCATCCACCACCCCACACACCCTCACTCACCCGAACATGTCCCACAACATGTTTCTGGGCACCTGAAAATCCTAGGTGCTCGGTTTAGTGACAGGAGCCATTCACCCATGTTCTCAGTATGAGAACAGCAGGACTTTCTTGAATTCTGAAGCCGCAGCTGGAATCACGCTACCGACTTCAGTTGAAAAAGTCAACTGGCAATCCTCTGCTTCCCTGTCCCCATTTGAGTTCATAAAATACAATAAAATATTATCAACAGGGATATGCAATTAACCATAAGTGGGTCTTTAAGGCCTGTTTAAATTTCTCCATGGACATGCACTCCCGAGCGTCTGGGGTAGAAGAATTCCAAAGTGTTGGGGCCAGTACATAAAAGCATGGGCCCGGAAGATTTTAAACAAACCCTCGGAATCTCTAGCAACCCCTCGTCCGCCGAGCGGAGCGATCGCCTAGGGCAGTAAGGTACCAGGAGCTCTTTCAAGTAGTCCGGGCCCAGTCCATGTAGGGCTTTACAAGTCAGAAGATCGACTTTAAAGGTGATCCACCACTGTATTGGCAGCCATTGCAGTTCATGCAGCACCGGAGAAATATGACAGGTATGAGGAGTACCCATCAATAACTGGGTTGCAGCATTCTGCACAAGCTGCAAGCAGTGGCTATCAACCCTGGTAACCCTAGATACAGGGAGCTGCAGTAATTAAGGCGCCCAGGTCACAAAGGCGTGGACCAATGTAGGAGATCACCGGATGGAACTAGGTGCTTAATTCTGGAGATGTTCCTCAGGTGGTAAAGGATGATTTGAGCTGCTGACACCTGCGATCGCAGTGTCAGCATGTCATCAAAAATCACCCCCAGGTTCCGCACCCATTCAGAGGTAGGGAGCTGGGAGCCACCCAGGATAGTCCTGAGGGCAAACCAGCTACCATCCCCTCTATGCGGCGACCCGGGCCCACAACCATCACCTCTGTCTTCTCCAAGTTCAACCTCAGCCAGCTCGAATTCATCCAGTTCTGGATATCAGTGAGGCAGTTGTTAAATACCGAGAGAGCTCTAACCTGGTCGGGTGCAAAAGATAGGTAGAGCTGGGTATCATCATCATAGCAGTGAAACCTCAGCCCATACCTTCTTACAATGTCTCCAAGGGGCAGCATGTACATATGAACAACGTGGGGGACAACACCGAAGCCTGAGGAACCCCACATGGCAGAGAGACTGGGCCAGAGGAATTAATCCCCGACACCACCCTCTGAGTTCTGCCCATGAGGAAAGATCTAAACCACCTGAGGACTGTACTAGATAGGCCACAGATGAATCTCAGGCATTCAAGAAGTACCCCATGGTCCACAGTGTCAAATGCTGAGGAGAGATCGAGAAAGACCAAGATGGAATGGCTCTTTCAATCTCTTGCCATCAAGAGATCACTGAGTACCCTAACCAGCGCAGTCTCAGTACTATGCCTCTTTTGGAAACCAGACTGGAGTGGTTCATAGATGTCATGGATGGTCAAGTGGTTCTCCAATTGTATGGCCACTACTTTCTCAATCACCTTCCCACAAAGGAAGGTTAGAGATTGGTCTGTAGTTGGTATGGCAGTCTGAGTCCAAAGAAGCTTTCTTCAGGAGGGGCGTCACCACCGCCTCCTTTAGTGAGTTAGGAAACTCACCCATCTCCAAGGAGCACCAAACTATCCATGCTAGAACTGGGCCGATAGTGTCACAACAACCCTTTATCAGGGAAGTTGGGCCCAGATCCAAACTACAGCATGTAGAGTGCATGCCCTGGACAATCCGCATGACATCAGTGAACTCCGGCTGGTCAAAGGAACTCCAGGAGAGGCTAGGGACAGTGACTGGGCACCGATCCACAGCTGCTCCCATGGAGGATGCAGGTTGGAGTGCTGTCCTGATGTCAGCCACCTTAGCCATAAAGAAGTGAGCAAGCTCTTCACACTCTACTTGCGAAAAGGCTCTTCGAACCTGCAGGCAAGCTGGGTTGCACAGTCTGTCTACAGAACAGGAACTCTGCCTTCTTATGGAGATTACGGAATGATAGACCTGATAATGTTCCATCAATCTAAGATGGTCAGCATCCAGGGAGATCTCCTCCAGCAACTCTCTAATCTTCATCCTTGTCGCCCACATCTCCTTCAGAGTCCCATCAAACCATGGTGACTGAGCGAAGGCAGAGAGAACGACACGACAGGAGCAATGATATCCATTGCCAAGGAGATGGCTTTATTATAGGCCAGGACCAAGGCATCTGGGTCATTGCTCACTCCATGCAGCTCCGATAGGTCAAGCACCACTGCCAGGCCCTCAGAGCTTGCATTTAGCAAAAGCAGTACCTGACCATCTACACAGGGTAGGCCAACAAGGGAGATGCAGAAACTGAACCCCACTGTGTAAATGGTCGGACCATCCGACAGGTTCCACCCCCATATTGAAGGCTTCGATCCCCAGGAGGAAGACTAAGTCAAGGGAGTGACCACCTTTATGAGTGGCAGAAGTAACAACTTGTGTAAGGCCCAAAGATGTCATCAATTGGAGGAAGTATTGTCCAAATTGAGAGAGTTCATCATTGACTCAGGCGTTGAAGTCACCCAGGACCATCAGCCTGGGTGACCCAAACGCCATGTTGATCATGAAGTCCGCTACTTCCTGCAGGAACTGCTTCTCATCACCTGATGGACGGTAGATGAGGCGATCCTACAACCCATGCCTGCCACTACAGTACACTCGAATGACTCAGCCTCCTCAACTGGTACACTCATGAGGCCCAGTTCAGTCTTGAAACAGACCGCAACCCCCCTCCCCCCGCGCTGTCCAACCTCGGGCGGTGTAACACCAAGTACCTGGCCAGAATAGTGGCCTCTAATATGGAGCATGAATTCTCATCCAGCCTGTTCTCGGTAATGCACACCAGATCCACCAACCCAACAAGGTCTGCAATAACTGCAGTCTTATTCTTGATGGATCTGGTGTTACACAACACCGCTCGAGTAGGACGGGCTTCTGGAGCTGCTCAGCCTACTTGCCCACCAAAATTGGTGGTGCCCATGGGTATGGAAACCAGAAGGGAGGGACTACATTCCAGATTCCATTTTACCCAAGGGCATCTTCTGGATCTCACTACCCCAGTATGATGGCCCCTCTCATTCGTGTTCCACTGTTCACACCCCCCAACTCCCCTCCTCCCCTACAAACAATACCCAGTGCTCTACAACACTAGTATGTTGATAGATGTAAGGAGGGGGAGAGGACGGATGGCATGAAGAACGGAGAACGAATAGTGCACGACCGTGGGGACAGACCTCCTACACATACTAGGACCCAATAATGCTAAAACACCCCTAAATAAATCCCCAATTAAATGACTAACTAAACTCCCAAATTAAAAACAAACCCCCCAAAAAATTTCTGAAACTCCCCACCTGTTCTCACCAAGAGGAGAGATTCAGGCAAATTAAATCAAACTAACTACCTCCCACCCCAAACAAATCTATACTACAGAAAATTACAATAAATTAAACATATAAAACACCAATCTAAACTTCAGAGTCACTAAATAAATAATATAGTGATTTAAGACAGCTACAGCACTAAATTAAGTAATTTATTATTGTACAATATAAGTTCATTATCCAGTGTCTTCTTATATGGAACTGTTTCAAAGAGTTTACCAAATCCTTTAAAAATGAATGCAACAAAGGGTAGCTCTCACCAAACCCTTATCCGAATAATACATCCAAAGATGTGGCCCTCTCACTGCCACAGGAGCTGAGTCAGAGTAAATATTCAATTCCCGACAAGGCTCTCTCACTGCCTCCAAGATGAAAAGATAAAGTTACAATACCACAATACCTGCCAGAAGTTTGATCAGGAGCCGAAATGGGAGAAGCAGCAAACTTTTAGGAAGTCAAATGATTAGCTAGTTCAGAAGGAGAATCAGTCTGTCATGAAAGGAGTTCCACAGGGCTGGGGACTGTGATACACCCAGTGCAGGGCAGGTGCTCTGGTGTATTGAGGTTTGCCTTCCCCACACAAAACATATTTTTTAATTTAATTTATTGATATTTCAGATAACACCTTTGAGCCAAGGGCTCTTTTACAAAGGTTCCGCGTCATGGAAAACAAGGTCAAGCTGAAAACCATATAACAAAGATGAAATTACAAAATGAAAGTTACAAGCAGACAGTAAGGTAAATAGTAGGAACAGCCAATGCAAATGGCTCCACAAGGTCACCAAAGCACTCCAGAGGTACAGTATATGCACTGGACCATAGCTTTTAGATTACTAGTGCCATTTTATTGAATCTGCTAAAGCAGGAACTGTTCACAACTACTGCACAACTGTTCACAAAGTAAAATAACAAATCAATGCAGAATTGCAAATACATCTAAAATACTGCTCTTTCTTGACCTAACCCCAGTGTTTCAACCCTTCCCAGAGTCTTCCTCAGGGGGCATATCTAGATGAGAATGTCACTGCCTTTTATTTGAAACCTTAGATGACGTCAGCGCTACCCCATGCTTGCATTTTACTCAGTGGCTTACAAGCCCTAAGTGCAAATTCAGTTCTATATAACAGGTGCAAATACATATACTTATACACAAAGATCAAGTTAAAACAGAAATCAACACATTGTGTAAGATAGCACTTATGTATTGTGACTGTTAATGATACAATTGTATCCACTAATTATTTCATTATCTCAGTCTCTATGCAGCAACAAGTCATTTCAGAAAACAAGAAATATTTAGTCATGGCAAAATTACTCTATGTACAGTATATCATAGTCCCTCCTTAAATAAATATTCTTATTAAAAAAGAGACAGAAGAGGCCGAGTGTGGCAGGCGGCTTGGCCGAGGCTGTGTCTTGGCCGGTGTGCACAACCCATTGCAGGATCATTTCACACCGTGTGACCACAATGGGGCAAAGAAAACCAGGAAATACAGCTCCTGGAGGATGGCGGGGGAGCCCTTAGGCCCCACCTGGCTATCCATGGTGTGATCTGTGATCTGGTTCCGTGGGGGAGGGCCCCTTCACCGACCCCGCCAGGGGTAAGCCCTGGAGTTAAGCACTGGCTGGTGGACACCAAGGTGATGGAGCTGGGGTCCCTCAGAATGTGAGGGCCACAGGAGCAGAGGAGCATAAATACCAAAAAAAAAGACAGAAAGAATCAGCAGGGATTTAGGACCACGCGATTACCCTCTTGGACTTAATTCCTTCAATGGACCATTGTGGAAGAGGATCTATATAAAAGCTATCCACTGCTGCAGATTGACAGAGGACAGTTACAGCCTGAAAAGAACAGAACAAGAAGTCGGTCATATGCAAAACAATGTACAAAATTATGCCTACATAACATTCAGAAACCAAGGAACTATAATACCTAACATATTCAAAGCTGTCACGGGAAAAACAAGGGGAGCAGTTATACATAAACCCCAAGCCATCACCATAGTATTTATTTAATACTAATTATATTTTAATGCAAAATGTAATACATTAAACAAAGTGGTTCTAATTGTCCTCTAGCAATCCAAAGCAGCAGATAGCTTTCTTGTAGATCCCCTTCCACAATTGCTCCATAGTGATTAAGATAATGAAATAATTATTTGTGTATAATTATATGTATTTGAACCTGTTGCATAGAATTGGACTGCACTTGGGTTTGTAAGCCACTATAGTAAAATTCAAAGTGGAGTAGTGGTGACATCACCTAAGGTTTCAAATAAAAGGCAGCGACATTCTCTAGACACGCCCCTGAGGAATATTCGGGAAGGCGAAAGTACCAAGGCTAGATAAAGAGTGGCAGTTTGGATGCATTTGCAATTCTGCATTGATTTATTTTGCTCAATGAGCAACTGAAACGTAGTTGTGAACAGTTCCCGCATTAGCAGATTCAATAAACTGACACCAGCAGTCTAAAAGCCATGGTCCAGCACCTATAATTTGTGAATGCTCTGGTGACCTATTGGAGCTTGTTCTTAATGGAGAACTAAACTGAACTGAACTGGCAAGCCATTTTTTCTGCTAAGCTGTTTTTAAAATACTAGTTCCATTTCTGTTATTGTTCCATCGGTACTGGCCTTTTAGTAACCAAGGTGGGTGTTTCTGATTTACGCACATAGATGCATAGATACACAGAATTTGTCAACAGATAAGGACCACCTGGCCCATCTAGTCTGCCCATTTTTCCTGCCTTTACTGACGTGTAAACTTAGCTGATCTGTAGCTTTCCCACCCTTCCCCATTTCTAGTATTCCCATGTGTCTGTCCCATGCATTTTTGAATTCCTCCACTGTTTTTCCCACCATCCTTCCAGGAGGCTATTCAATGCATTCACCACCATTTCTGTAAATAAGTACTTCCTCACATTGCCCCTGATTCTACCTCCATCCAACTTTAAGTCATGTTCCCTAGTTCTAGTGCATCCTCTTTTGAAAGATGCTACCCCTGCACCTTATTTTCCCTTTAAGGTATTTGAATGTCTCTATCATGTCCCCTCTGTAGCCTCATTTCCAGAGAATACATATTAAGGTCTCTCAGCTTCTCCTCATATGACTTCTGGTGCAGCACCTGGCCATTTTAGTATCCCTTCTCTGTACTACCTCCACCCTGTCTATGTCTTTCCTGAGATGAGACCTCCAAACCTGGATACTGTACTCTGGATGAGATCTCACCAATGATCTGTACAGTGGCATCACCACTTCCCTTTTCTTTGCTGGTGATGCCCTCCAATGCACCCCAACATCACACTGGTACTCCTTACCACCTTTTCTCACTATCCGCCACCTTTAGGTCCTCAGATATAATCACTCCTAGATCTCTCTCCTGTTTGGTGACTGACAGTACCTACCTCCCCCACTGAGTACTCCTCCCTTGGGTTTCTGTGCCCCAAGTGTATAATTTTGCACTTTTTGCATTGAATCTCAGCTTGCGTTTGACCATTCTTCCAGCTTGCCCAGGTCCCTTCTCATTTTTCACATATACCCCGATGTGTCAACCCTATTGCAGATCTTCGTGTCATCTGCAAGAGGCACCTGCCACCTCCAGCCCTCTGCAATGTCACTTATAAAGACATTAAAGAGGATGGCCTAGCATCAGTCCCTGAGGCACCCGCTGGTCGCCTCCTCTATCTATGCAGACAGAACTCCATTCACTATCACCCTTTGTGTCCTACCGCTTAACCAATTTCTAACCCAGTTTACCACTCCTGATCTGACTCCCAGGCTGTTCAATTTGTTTATTAGCCTTTAATGCAGGACAGTATTAACGTTTTTTTTTTTTATGTGCCTCCCACACACACCCCAACCGGCCACTCCTTCGGAACACCAGCACCTTCCTGCCACCCTCTGACCTCCTGTTACCACCTCCCAGCCCCAATTGCAGCCTACCTTTTGTAGTCCAATATATCCCTATGCCGGGAGGGCCCCTCTCTTCTGGATGGGAATGGCCTTGTGGCCAACATTGCATCCCAGGTGCTGCAGGGCTGGATCCGGGCTGGCTCCGGGGCTTTGAGTGACAGGGGCCAAGGCGCTCATCATCCGGTTAGAACGGAGCATATTTTTCCATTTTTCTGTGCCCCACCTACTGCAGTTCTCAGCCTTGCGTAAGTGTGCAGGGTACTCCTGGAGTGGGAGCATGCAGGGGGCGTGTCGAGGCAGCACATCCCCAAGCTCACCACCAATCCACCCGCAGGTCCCCAGGCAAATCCCCCCCGGGAGGGAAGCATCCAATGGATGCTTATGGAACCCCTCCCTTGCTGGTCTCCACTCCTGGTACCTGGGCTATGGGCACGAACCTGGGTCACCAGCATGCCGAGCAAACCCCTTCGCTCAGTGCCATGGAGCCGGCTATTGAAGGCTTTACTAAAATCCAGGTAAGCCACATCTACCGCCCCACCTTGATCTATCTCCCCTGTCACCCAGTCAAAGAACTGTATTAGGAAGCTGGCCCAGTAGCACTAAGGGTTGAGGTGCTGGACACCCATGTAGTGCACAATGGCTCAGTTGGTGTGCGTAATCAATTTTTGGGACACATTAAGAAAATCACAGTGACACTGTTCATGACAGAGGTCTTAAAATAGCTATGCTGAAAATTTGGCAAAACAATTCCCAAAAATGACTGTTTTATGAGCGTGTGTTGAGCAGTTCCTACGCACGCTCATAAGTTTGCGAATTTTTAAAATTTGTACTCCAGATTTTCAACATTGCCATTTTACTACACCTCCTTATAAGCAGTATAGCTGTCATTTTTCACATCTCCCCCAAAATGTGTTTCTGTGCATGTAGCGCACAATGGTGCAGTCGGTGTGTGAAATCAATGTTTGGGACAGATTAAGAAAATTAGTGACACTGTTCATGAGCAGAGGTCTTAAAATGGCTATGTTGAAAATTTGGTGACAAAAGTCCATAAAATGACTGTGTTATGAGTGAGCATTGCACTGTTTCCATGCACCCTCGTAAGTTCATGAATGTGTAATATTTTCAGTCCAGATTTTCACCACTGGCATTTTTCCACACTTCCTAATGAACAGTACAGCTGTAATTTTTCACAACATGGTCAAAATGTGTTTTCACACTTTCTACGCAGAAATGCGTGGTCGCTGTGGGAAATCACTATTCGGAACAGATTAAGAAAATGACAGTGACACTGTTCATGAGCGGAGGTCCCAAAATGCCTGTGTTGACAATCTGCTGTAAAAAATCCCCAAAGTAATTACATTAAGGGTGTGTGTTGTGCGTTTCTATGCACGCTTGTGACTTCATCAGATTTTTCACTATTTTCACTGCAGATTTTCAACATTGCCATTTTTTACACCTCCCCATGAACAGTACAGCTGTCATTTTTCACATCATGTTCAAAATGTGTTTTCATACCTGTGGTGCCAAATGCCGTAGTCACTATGCAAAATCAGCTTTCGGCTAACAAACTGATATTACCACTGTTCATAAGGTGGGGGTCACAAAAAACCCATGTTGAAAATTTGGAGTGTTAGGATTTCTGACCATAATGCCCCACCCTGTAGAGACTGACAGGCATCATGGGCATGACTTGGGATTGTCACCTGTAATGCTCATACCATTCCACCCACACCCACACCTTGCAGCCAGTGAGAGGCATCGAGGTGTACCTTGGACTCTTCGGCCCCAAAGTTCACCCCATTCTCCTATACTGCACCCATCTCACCGTATTTCCTGATGGAATGGGGTGAGCATAAGGACCAAAGACCCCAAGGCACACCATAACACTTGTCGGTGTTTGCAGGGTAAGCTGTGGTGAAATGGCGTGGACGTTATGCCTGATGACCCAAAAGCACACCCCACCAAAGCCAATGTCAGCAAGCAAATTTTCGGCATTGACAAATGATTGTTTGTTATTGTTACTACCTCCCCCCATTGTGTACTCTTCTTCTGGGTTTTTGTTTCCCAGGTGCATTATTTTGCACTTCTTTGCATTAAATCCAATCTGCCATACTTCTGACCATTCCTCCAACCTTGCGAAGTCCCTTCTCATCCTTTCCACACCTCCTTGTGCATCAACCCTGTTACAGATCTTTGTGTCATCTGCATAGAGGCATACTTTTCCTTCCAGTCCCTCTGCAATGTCACTATAAAGACATTAAAAAGGACTGGAAGCAGTACTGAACCCTGCCGTACCTCATTAGTAGCCCCCTTTCTTCAGAGTGTGCTCCGTTTACTATTACCTTCTGTGACCTGTTGTCCAGCCAATGTTTTACCTAGGCTACTACCCTGGGACCCACTCCCAGGCTGGCTAATTTGTTTATTAATCTTTTGTGTGTGACTGTGTCAAATGCTTTGCTAAAGTCTAGGTAGGCCATGTTCACAGCCCTCCCTGTTCTACTACTTTGGTCACCCAGTCAAAGAGATTGATTAGATTCATCTGACATGACCTTCCCGCTGTGAACTCATGCTGCCTTGGGTTCTGTGCCCACTGGCCTCTAGGTATTCAATAATTCTTTCCTTCAGAAGTGCTTTCATCACTTTCCCTACCACAGAGGTCAAACTGACAGGTCTGTAGTTTCCTGCCTCTGTCTTGCTCCCACTTTTGTGAAGGGGCATCACATCTGCCCTCCTCGAGTCCTCAGGTACCACACCATCCTCCCATGTTTTGTTAAAAGGGGTGGTCAGTTGTGCCATTAGTTCTCCCCTTAATTCTTTTAGAATTCTAGGGTGAATCCCGTTAGGCCCCATTGCTTTGTCTACGTTCAGTTTTAGGAGTTCTTTCAGAACCCTTTCTTCTGTGAAAGGACTGGGATCGACTCCCCTATCCAGAGTGCTTCTGTTAATTGGATTAGGTACCTCCCCCTCCTCCGATTTTTGAGAATACTAAGCAGAAATATTTGTTCAGTATCCCTGCTTTTTCACTGTCCCTCTCTGTCCACCCACTGTCCATTCTATTCAGCCTCACTGTCCCATCCTTTGTCAATCTATGCTCCCTAATGTACCTATAAAAATTTGTATCCCCCTTCTTAACAGAGTTGGCTATCTTTTCCTCAGTTTGGGCCTTTGCTATTCTGACTGCTTTCCCTGCTTCCTTCTGCCTTAACTGGTACAGTTCTCTGTCCTGCTCCTTCTGTGTTTCCTTATACTTCCTAAATGGTGTCTTTCTCTCCCTATCCTTCCCTGCCACCTCTTTTGAGAACCATAGTGGCTTTTTCTTTCATTTTGATTTGTTATTTGCTTCACAAAGGCTTTTGCCTCTGTGATGGCAGTTTTGATGCTTCCCCTTTGTTGTTCCACCCCTCCTTCTTGCCTGTTTGCTAGTGCTTTTCTAAGGCACTCTCCCATCTTGCCAAAGACAACCCTCCTGAAGTCCAGTAACCTCACTTTTGTATGGTTTGACTCTGCAGTTGAGTTTATCGTGAACCACACTGTTTGGTGGTCACTTGTTCCCAGATGGCTACCCACTTCTAGATCTGAGATCCTCTCACTGTCCCTATTTGAGAGTATGAGGTCTAAGATTGCTCCCTTCCAAGTGGGTTCCAACACTAGCTGTCTGAGGCATGACCCCTGTAGGGAATCGAGAATGGCCCTGCTCTTGGATGTGGCTGCAGCAAAGGTGCTCCAGTTAACATCTGACATATTCAGATCCCCTATCAACAGTATCTCCCCTTTCTCTGCCATCCTAAGGATGCCTTCTATGACATTCTTGTCCATTCCCTCCCCCAAGATGGGGGTCTGTATACAACCCCTGTGCAGATTGTGGTGCAATTTCTAGTCTGTAGGGTGACCCACAGTGCCTCCTGCCCTCCCTGTTTACTCTTTTGTGTATTGCTTTTATCCCTTCCCTTACATAGAGAGCAACTCCTCCCCCTCTTCTACCCTCCCTGTCTCTCCTGTAGGTTGTCTACCCTGGTATGTTAACATCCCAGTCATGGTTCTCTGTGCACCATGTTTCTGTGACTGCCACGATATCCAGGCATCCCTCTTCCATCAAGGCCACCAGTTCAGGGAGCTTGTTGCCCAGACTATGGGCATTGGTACTCATTACCCTCCATTTCTTGATGGCCTTACCCTTTTTGCCCCATCCCTGTCCTTATTGCCTTTGTCATTTTCTCCATTTACCCCTGCCCTTCTCCCTATCAATGTCTCTATCTTGGTGTTTACCTCACTTACTACCCTGATTTTTTTTCAGGGGGGTTTAGGATTTCCCCACTCCTTTCCAGTGTCTCCCCCCTTGGCTAGTTTAAATGCTTGCCAAATGAAGCATTTAAGTCTATCACCTAGGATCCTGGTCTTCCTCCTGGACAGATGCAGACCATCGAGCCAGTATAGACCTGCATCCCTCCAGGTGGACCCCCCCATCCCCAATGAAGCCAAACTCCTGAGCTCTACACCAGTTTTTCAACCACTGATTGAATCCCATGGTGTGGAACACCCTAGCCTCACCCATGCTATAGACAGGCAGCACCTCCGAGAAGGTTACCATGCGTGCTACTTGTCTAAGTCCCCTCCCCAACTCCACAAACTCTTTCTGCACTGCTCTGATCTCTTTCTCAGCCAGGTCATTTGTCCCTAGGTGGACAATGACATCCAGCTCCCTCCCCCGTGCAGCTGCTCCTGTGATCCTGAGGATTTGCTCCCTGTCCCTCCAAGCCATGGCACCAGGCAAGCACCTTACCTCCCTCTCCCCTTCATCCCCCAGTTCTACCCTCCTAACAATGGAGTCCCTCACCAGGAATTGTTTCCTTCCCCTGTGGGGTCACATACCACCCTCCTGTGGGACTCCTTTGTGGAGGTTCCCAGCATCCTCCTTGGTCTCCAATGTGGGTGCTTCCATAGAGGAACCACACTTTGCCAGCATGGCATAAGAACTGTGGAGAGGTACAACTGGAGGGATGCACCTCTATTCTACCACTCCCTCACCCTTCTTGAGCCCACTGTGGTCCAACCACTCCTCTTTCTTGGCAACCTCTGAGGCAACAGCAGTAGCCCTGGTGGTCCTTGGGTGGGAAAGGAGGTCCCCCAAATCCTGACCAACTCAGCCTGGAGATGAGCAACCTCCTCCCTCAGCCCAGAGAGGTGCCTGCAGATGGGACAACACCACATCCTCCAGAACATCTCCCAGAAGACTGCTGCTCCACAGCCACTGCAGCGCAGCACTCCCATCATGTCTTATTTCTGGCCCCTTAACTGTTGTTTTGAATACTTACTCTTTCCTCCGTTTATTTATTTATTTATTTTTCTCCCTACTTATATACTGCCTCTGTGCCCTTTAAGCTCCTGATCTTCCTATTCTGAGACAAGAAGTTCCTATATTTCTCAGTAGTCTCCTTACTTGCTCAGAGTCAGACCTCCAGCAGCTGGGGAGGCGACAGAGAGCTACTCTTTCCTTCTAGGATGGTGAGTCTTTTGTGGCTCTGTGATCACTCACTTCCTGTTCCCAAACAGGAGTATCCTATACTCGCACTGCATTTTCCCACTAGCTGTGAACCCTCCCCTTCCTTTTTCCACTGTGAATAATTACCAAAAAATACTTGTTCAGGATTTCTGCTTTTTTGTGGTCCCCTTTTGCCGACCGCCACCCTTCTCTTTTCAGTCTCAATCCCACCCCTGGTTTTTCTCTTTTCTCTGATGTATCTTAAAAAAAGTCTTGTCTCCTTTCTTTATTACCTTGGCTATTCTTTCCTCTCTCTGTGCTTTGACTGTTCTGGCTGTCTTCCCCACCTCTGTTAGCTTTTCCAGATACTCTCCTCTGTCCTCCTCCCTCTGTGTTTCTTTGTATTTTCTGAATGCTAATCTTTTTTCCCTCACCATCTCTGCCACCTCTTTGGAGAACCAGAGTGGTTTTCTCACCCTCTGTAGGCACACTGCTGGTAAATAAAATGTTAAAATTATATGATGTGGGTTTGCCCCTTTCAGTGACAGAATTTTATAGTGGAACATGAGTGCATTGTACCAACAAAAGGAGGGCTGAGTAAGGACATAAACTACTTCATACAGTACAGTTCCTTAATGGTCTAGTAATGTGTAATACAGAAACAACAACATGGAGGACTATGTATGGTTCTCCATACACAACAAGGCTGTGTCTGAATGGAGATGTTGTCCTGGCAACCAGAGACCTCAAGAGTGCAGCTTGAGAGGTCCCCTGGTTACCTCAGCAATCTCAAGATTCAGACTCAGCCTTGTCTGTGTATGGACAACCATACACAATCTTTTATAGTGTATGGTTTTCCATACACATATATGATTGTGAGTAAGTGGGGTTTCAACACATAAGGAAGGAAAAAGCTTAGTGTTGCCCACCATTCAGTCTATGCATTTTCACCAATCTACAGACAGTGGTGCTGATTAATCCTGATTCCACCAAGCTGAGAATCAAAAGGGATCTGGATGGCAGGCGAGGGAACAGGTAGTCTAGTTTTAATTTTCAAAAAGGCAAAAAATGAGATTGTTAAATCACCGACACTGTTTCTGTCTGTTTCAGAATCAGCAATTGTAGCTAGGGTTCAGAGAGTTAGCCAGGCAGGGACATTCAATGTTGTTGTGCTGCAGTAGTGATGTCACTAGTGCAGCACAACAGCATGATAATGTAGCTACTGCAGCACAACAAGGAAATTCCAGTAATGGATTTCCATCAACAACAGTATTCCACTGTATACTATAACTAGATTTTCTACAAGGCCACTAAACATGGAACAATAACAGAATGTGAACCAGTATTTGTAAAGTACCTTTTACAGAAAACACAGGCTCGCCTGAAAATAAGCAATTTGTTGTTGTCTAGTGCATTTACCTGGTAAACAAAAAATAAATACATGTTAAATGCAGTTCTCCTTTAACACTTGGTGGGAGGATACTTATTCTATATACACTGGCCCGGATATTCAGAAGGGTTGCGCGTAGTGCAACACTGTTGAGCCATGTGCAACGCACTGATCGCCCGTGTGATATTCAAATGGGGATTGTGCCTGGCACAAATCCGATGTGCCGGAGCGCATCAGTAATGTATGCAGCGCAGGTGGGGGGGCGTGCCCATGCATACTCTGCACATCCCGATATTCAGCCCGGGATGTGCTGAGCCCTTGCATGTGCAACCCCTACTTGTGCTGCACATAGGTGAGCCCAAAAAAAAGGAACAACGGCTGGCCACCCACAGGTGAGCTGCCGCCATATGCAGTGCAACATGGCAGCTGCACATGTTGAGTGGCTACTCGACTCCGGCTGCACCTGGCAGCACCCCCCGCGCGATCGCAGGCATTCATAGAAAAGGATCCTCGAAATCCTGGTGGTCAGTGGACCGCTCGCAGCCTGATTGTGGGCATAAGTTGAAATAAAAGATGTGGAATATCCCTGGTGGTCAGTGGACCTCTTCATGCCCGATCCGGGCATAAGTATAAATCAAGCGTCCAATATCCCTGGTGGTCCAGTGGACCACTTGCAGCCGATTGTGGGCATATGTCATAAAAGTAGGTTCAATAACCCTGATGGTCCAGCGGTACGCCCACCCTCCCACTGAGCCCTGCCACCTGCTTTCCCCGGTCAGTGGCGGGTGGCAGCACCCACCGCCTGCCGCTCCGCCACCGCGCCGACTGACTCCGGTATGGAAGGGCTGTACACCCATTGGTCCACAGTGTGAGCCAATGGGCGTGCAGCCATACTACACGTCCAGATATGTGAATGATCCATTCACATATCTGGAATAATGCGGTATGGGCTGCACACCATTGGCTCACACTGGACCAGTGGGCATACAACCCTTCCATACGGTGTCAGTCAGTGGGCGGTAGGGCGGCAAGCGGGTTGGGTGCTGCCACCCGCCGCTGACCGGGGGGGGAGTGGAGTGGTGGGGTTCAGTGGGCGGTTGGAGGGGTACCGCTGGACCACCAGGGTTATTGGAACTCTACTTTTTATGACATATGCCCGCAATTGGTCAGCGAGTGGTCCACTGGACCACCAAGGATATTGGACATTTGATTTCTATACTTATGCCCATGATCGGGCATGAAGCAGACCACTGGACCATCAGGATGTTGGACATCTTTATTGCAACTTATGCCTGCGAGCGGGCTGTGAGTGGTCCACTGGACCACCAGGGGATATTGGATGTTTGTAATTAACATATGCCTGCGATCGGGCTGTGAGCGGTCCATTGAACCACCAGGGATATGGTATGATTATTTAAATCTCCATATGCCCGCGATTGGGCAGAGGGCTGCATTGCCGCGCTGTGCTGGGGCATCGGTCCCTGATGGCTGCTGCCTGGCAGGGCGCCAGGTGCAAGTTGCCAGGATCAAGACGCAGAGCTGCAATGGGGCTAATGATACGCAAATGGCCCCATTTGGCGCCTTGCTACATTATGACCCCATTTGCATGTGTACTTTTGAATATCGTGGTTCTTGCACATAGCGCAATGGAACTTGTGCTAGCGCATCCCCCTGCTCCACTCTGGCCACTTGCGCTGGTGCAGTGCCGCTGCACCATGCGCACTGCAGGTGGCCAGGGTGCGATATTCAATTATGCTGTGCCATGGCGCAACTCCGTTGAATATCGCCCAGTCAACGCCCCTGCGCAGCCATGTTGTGCTGCACCCAGGCTTGCACCACAGCCTGGCGCAGTCTGAATATCCGCCACTGTATACAGTCTTCGTGAATGATGACTATGCAGGTGCCTCAGTGTTTAGCGAGGTGCATTCTGTCATAGCTGAAGAGGTTGGGCAGGTGAAACAGTCATATGTAGTGGAAGATGTATGTACAGTTAGAACTAGGTTTCCAGCAGCAGCACAGTGCAGCACATTTCTGATTGTAGGGCACCAGCTGGCTGCAATTCAAAAGAAATGTGTTTATTTCCTGCTCTGGATCAGGCAACAGACTCCCTATTTGGTTAAAATGAGGGCTTCTGGGTTTCTTATACATACAGGAGACAGCTGTCAGACTGCCTATACTGTACATTGCCATGTTTAGCCTTCTGTGTTTTACACTTTAAGTGTCTGTTTCAATGTAACTAATCATTAAGTGTCTGTTTCAATGTAACTAATCATTAATTACATGCAACAGGGTAATGACACTCTGTGCCTCCTGTAAATCCTGCACTATTTTTGAGTACAGTACCTGAAAAGTGAGGAGAATCTGCACATTAACAGTCATGCAATGTTCTTAGAACCTTATGCATCACTTGATGTAGCAATGTAGGCAGTGTGACAATTGTACTGACTCTGCAATTTATCCTATCTGCTAGGAAGCAGATGTCAACATCCTACAAGATTTGTTGCAAGAAATGTAAAACTAGAGTTTTTACCATCCTGGACTAGGGGGTCACTGATTTGACTTGGCGGCTTGAGATAGGATTATTTCAAGGTTAAAAGTCGCATATAATAGCATATGCAGATTTGTAACTGCTTGCCCAGTAGCATGCACCATTGCCAGTTGTGCCAAACCATGGGTTTCTTCTCCCAGGAAGATAGATTTAATTATCATTCAGAGATGTTTCAGACAAGCTTGTTTCAAGAACACGCTTCTGAAAACCTAGTACATTCAATTTCTCTGTACTTGCATTGGCTGAGTATGATGCTACTTTGTACAGTGTTGTTATGGTTAATGTTTTTTAATGTAATTGATACCACGTGAAAAAAAAGGCATTTTGTCCATGTTTTGCTCCTCTGTTTACCAGTATAAAAGATGAAAATGAAAAATTGAGAGTTAAACGCAAATGAAAACTTGCTTTGTTGTGGAAACATTTGTTAATGGTTGCCAACTCCAGTGGTGCACTGTAATGTCTACAGACTCAGTTTCAGAATTTTTATAGATTTATTCAGCACAATTGTAAGATAATTAAAATAATATGTTGCAGTTTCATATACATAAAAATCACAAATTCAAAATAAAAAGGTATTTTCATAGTTAAAAATGCAATGGAAACATGAAGTACAGTTCTCAAAATGTACATACAGTAAGTGCATGCAAAGCTAGTCTCTACATATATAAAGCTTATACTAGCATGCATTCATTTAGTAGATTTACTTTATTACTTTAAACACGTTTATTACAGCAAATGGTAATTTTTTTTCTCCCATTGGAATAAATGAGAGGCTGCACCATAGAAACATAGAACACAGAAACAGACAATGGTGGCAGAAAAAGACCAGAGGGCCATCCCACCTGCCCAAGTGTCCTATAATCCCTGAAACCTACTATTCGTAAGGCAAGGTGCTGAAACCCTCTATGCAACCAGGCCAAAAATGTGGGGACATTTCACAACACTGCTTCAGTAACATAGAAACACAAAATTTGATGGCAGAAAAGGACCACTTGGCTCACCCAGTCTGCCCAGTTGCTCCCTGCCTAGTCTGTCTCTGCAGACCCTAACTGGTCTCTAGCAGGCCTCCCTTCTCCCTGCTTATTTACTAATACTTCCCTATGTCTATCCCGCACACGCTTGAGGCCTCCTACTGTTTTCACCTCTACCGCTTCCTCTGGCAGTCTGTTCTAAGTATCCACCACTCTTTCAGTGAAGTAGTAATTCTCACATTCCTCTTAAACTCTCGGCCCTGCAACACACACACACAGCTTCATCTCATGCCTTCTGGTCCTGGTTCTCTTTCTCATTTGAAAGAGTCTCCCTCCTGCACCCTGTTCTCTGTGTGGTACTTGTAGGTCTCTATCATGTCCATTTGCTCTCCTGTCTTTCAGGGTGTACACATTAAGATCCCTCAGTCTTTCCTCGTAGGGCTTTTGATGCAGCCCCTGCTCCATTTTAGTTGCCTTCCTCTGGACTGCCTCCACCCTCTGTCCTTTCTGAGGTGCGACCTCCAAAACTGGACACAATGCACCAAGTGCGGAAAAAACTATGCCCACATATTTGCGGCCTGGATCCTTCCTAGGTAGTGAATATGCAGGATAAGAAACACACTATTTTTTTTTCCTTTTTGGGCTCTTTTAGCCTCTGACAACAAGGGGATATGTGATTCTATGTCATGGTTTGACTTCTTTTCTTTGGTTGTTTTCCTTTTTCTTTACCTTTTCATTATCATTTATTTCCATTTTATTTATGATTTAGTATTTGAGGTTTTCAAATGACTGGCAGTTCGTTCAAGTTTGCAAATATGTACATACAGTACATATGGTTTATATTTTTGACATTTTCAATAAAATTACCCCCATCTTCCTGTGGGAGGCACTGTCTGTTTCCTGTTAGAAGATGGAGGGTCCTGCAGAGGAGGGTGTGATGTTGTCTGGGCGGAGGAGTCTATTTCTCTCTCTACCCAGTGTAATTAGGAAGCCACAACAGTGTTGACTGTATGTACAGAAGTTATGGAAATGATTATTTATGAGGCAATCCTAGAAGTGGTTCTTGAGGACACTACTGCAGCAGTAGATTCTGAAATAAATAAATAAACAAAAATGTAGTGCACCTGTGAAAGAGATGGCTGATACAGAGATGACAGAAGCTGACACTAATGATGATGAGGGCAGCAAGAGTTTTTGCCATCCAGGCTGACACACTGCAACACGAGATACTCCTCCTTCCAGTAATGGCATACCTAGCCAGGGACAGAGAAATCTCAACTCTGTCTCCAGTGCTGAGCGACTTCTGCATGTGGAGTTAGCCAGAAAAAGCAGCTATTCTAAAGCTATTGGCAGAAAAGGAGCAGTGCCAAAAGGAGAAACTATGTCTCAGGTTCAGGTCGGAGATTGCAGGTAAACAGAGTCCTGTTAAGCTGCTTGCTGAAAACATGGTTTCATAAACAAGAGAGCACTGAGAAAACTGTACCCCTGTTACAGACAGTCCAACAAACATGCAATAATCCAGCCCTTATTGTTAATCCTGAGCATTAGCTGCTGAAGCTGTTTTAGAGCACCGGTAACTGTTTGCCACTCTCACCAATACCCCAGGAGTGTGTTGGCCACGGCCTCTGCTATCAGTTTCAGGGCATGGCCATCAGACAGCTATCAGATGCCCCAAACAAAAGTAGCCGCTTTGATGTGTGATTGCAAGAGGAGGAGTTTCATGGCTGAGCATGGTGGCTGTGAGGGGAGGAACTCACTTGATTTTCACAAACAGTGTGGAAAAAGCTCTTGTCAGGGCAGAATGGAGGCAACGTTTGGATGGCAGGGAGTGGGAATCAGATCTTTGGCTCCCAGTTTAAATTTAATGGGTAGAAAAGCCTTTATAAAGAAATCCCAAATGGACTCTTCTGCTAAAGTAAATGCACAGTGAGATCGTTGGGTGGGACAGATGGCAGGAGGCACTTGAGTGTGTTTCATGACTTGACCCTTCTACATCCCCAGTGCAGCAAGAGCAGCATGTGACAACACAGCCCCCATCTGTGGAAGTCTCAGACAGCTTTATCTTCACCCAGAACCCTATTCTTTTCAAACCTGGATCAGGAAAAACATTGCTTCTGTGTTTGAACCCCCCTCCCAAAAGATTCTGAATCCAGATGTGGAACCTTGAGGTGCTCAAAGTAATAAGCCAGTTGCTCTTGAGGCATGCAAAGCAATACCCAGTTATCCAGAGCACAAATAGAACCCAGTCAGCCAGGGGCACTAATATGCCATCATAGGCCACTACAAAACAAGAGGAAGCATTTGTTTCAGAGGAAGTCACCAGAGATGCTGAGATCAGACAAAACCAAGATGCCTCTGAAAATACCCACAAAACCCTGAAGTGGGAGAAACTGTACCAGAGTCAATGTCTACTGCAGATCATACTGGGACTGAGGGGCCAGAGAAGGACACAACTTATCCTTCAACCCATAATGGTCACAGATGAGCAAGTTCCAATGGCCCAGATGCAAGACAAGAGGAAAGAACAGAGGATGTGGGGGGTGTTCCTCTGTGTTTTTGCCCACCTCTCTGACAGAGAAGTTATGCAGATGTTTTCCAGTCCCTGCAGAATCAGTGAAGTAGAGGAACACAGTTCCAATACAATACAGAGGGTCTGGAGGACTTCCCCACTGCGTTCTGTGAGAGAACTCTACTGAAGGACAGCATGGGGTTCTTTGCCACCAAACTTTATGCCCTGATCCAGTCCTCAGGAGACTTTCACTTTGATGTGAGTTTCAAAACTGTGGCAGGAATTGAGAGATTTGACTGAAATTCCAAGAACTAAAAAAATTCCTTTGAGGACAGCATTTCTCCAGATTCCACTAACTAAGCCCAGCTTTAAGATAGTGAATGACTTGTTTAAAAATGAGGAAGTGAGTGTGGTGGATATTTTATATTGGTTCTGACAGTGATGTACAATACTGGGCAGTCCAGAAACCATCATGGACTAAGAGAACATCTGGACAGGGGGGATTTCACCTACAGGTCAGGCTTATAAAATCAAGAACTGGTCTCCAACATATACCAAATGTTTTTATCTTGGTCAGAATCATGGGGTAGTGTTCTACCTGGGTCAACCCAAATCCTATTACATGTGTGGATCTGGGTCACATCTCAGTAATGTCTGTGATGCATGTAAATGCAGTTCATGTTTGAAGGTGGGTCATCTTAGCCTCCATTGCCAGAACAAGTTCAGATGCAATCTGTGTGATGCTCTTAGCCATTCTTGTTGCATGTGCCCTGGGTGGTACACAACAAAGATGATTCCATGGACCAAGATGAGCAGGACTTACATGTAAATAGAGTTCAGAAAACCAGACCCTGGAAAATCCCCAGACAGCCACTGTGACACTTGGACAGCTGGTTCTGATTAAACTATGCTTTTAAAATATAAAATGTATTACTGATTGTCTCTGCTGAAATCTGGTGCTCTTGGAATTACCTCACTCACCCCCCCCCGGTCTCAGCTAAAAGACGAAAGCCATGAGATAATTACAGACCAGGCCTTAATCAAGGATCTCCTGCTTGTCGGAGTTAATTATAGCTGTAGTTGCTAAGAGGGAAATCATAAACGTTTATGATGTTCAGAGGAAACACAGTTAAATTTTCACATGGTGATACAAAGCATGTCGCACCTCCGTGAGATCTGGCAGAAAGACATAAGTGCTTTGATGTCTGTGTGAGAGAGGATACTGCTTATAGATGAAAGGAAAATTACAGAATTTAATACTTTGAGAAGACATTCTGTTTTTGTATAGATATATATTTTTATATATTCTGACAGGGAGGAGCTAGGTGACCTCATTCAAAGAGGTGGGCAAAGCCAGCTTTTAGACAGTATTCTGTTTTACTTCAGGGACACTTCTATCTAGACTCTGACAAAGAAACATCTTTGAGGACTTTAAGCAGGTATTTAGAGAGAGAGACAAAATCTAAGTACTGCAGTAGGAATTGCACTGTTAAAACCTTGTTCTTTTTAAGATTTGTATGTTTTGTGATATATGGTTCTGTATTTTATGTTTTATATATTTTTTATCTATTTTAGTAAAACTCTATTTTAGAGCCTACTTAGTCTGTCTTTGATTTCTTTTCTTTAACAAGTGGAGTATATATGGTTAAAGCAGACACTGTGCATAAGCTTGAATGGGGATACCAAACTAGAAAAAGGTAAGGGTTTAATATGAGGTCTTTTATTAGAGTTTTTAAGGGTTCATTTCTGTGTAACTGGTTAGGTGCCCATAAGCAAAGATATCTGGCCCTCTGAAGAAAGAATTATCTGAGCCTGTGCATTGGGTACGCTAACAAGAGGCTTGACAGTTTGAATCCCTCCAGAATGGAGACCAAAGTTTGATTTGAACCCACAAAACAGACAGGAGGGTTACCCTGTTTCTGTTAACTGTTCACAAGACTAAGCTTGGAGGTTGGCACTTTGGAAGTAGAGAGCTGACCTGCTGAGTGGGGTTTGTGACAGCCACCACCTACCACGGGACCTGAGACCCTGCATGATCCATCTACAAGCCCTTCTACCTTTATGGTTTTACAAGCCAGTCCTCATTCCATGGATCAGGACCCTGCAGGTCCCCTTAACCACATCACTCCTATAATCTGTCCAGGATTTGTCAGACAAAGAAGCTGAAAAGAAACTCAAGATAATATTCCAGAGGTGGATCCAACTCCCTCAGAAAACACCCTGGCCGAACAGTTGGGGCACATATCGAATCTGGACTGGTGGAGGTAATGCCATCTCTTCCACACCAGCTCCAGAAGAAATGCAATCTTTTTCTAAAAAACAGAGTGAGAGGACAACCAAAGCCAAAGATCATGAAGAGGGAGCCTATTATGGCACAAGGAATAAATATGAAATGCTGCACCACAGACCTGACGGGAGAGTCTGAGGACATCAATGGCTCTTCCATCACGTCTTCACAACCAGGCAACTCACATGAGAATGATGGAAGATCCACAGGCACACAAACACCGAAGAAACAGAAAGGAGAAACAAAATGTTTGCTCTTTGAACACCAGAAATGAGACAGTTTTATTTTTTGTTCACTTTTTCCCCATCACTTATGGGAGAGCCAGCCCACATTCTTAGTTCAATCTCACTGAATGTTAAAAGTATCAAGACCCTGAAAAAGAAGCTATCCACATTTGCCATCTTGCAAAATTTAGGGGCAGATATTATTTTCATTCAAGACAGTAGGTTACATACCAGGTGAGAAATAAATGAAGCCAAGAATTTGTGGACTAATGGGCCATCATATTGGTAAATAGGGAAAGAATTATGTTCATGAGGCATTGGATGCCACACCTCATGCCATGCCGATGACCTGAGTTCGGGAGCAAGCTCAGGAGTCAGGGGTCGGCAGGGGAAGGGGAGGGAGAAGGATCGAGCGCCTGCAGGGCTACTCTCCTCTCCTGGCTGGGAGGGCTTGGGTTTTCTGGCACTCTGGCAACCCCTGGTGGAGACCAAGGGGCACCATGAGATGCCGGGCTGCATGTAAGGAATGTGGCTGACGCAGGCAGGGTTGCTGTGTGCTGCAGCATCAGATGTGCACCACGCATGGGGGGGGCTTCGGGCTCACATACAGAAATACCTCTCCAGCCCGCATAGGCGATGGCCCTGCCAGTGTCACCACCATGCGCCCAATGCTGATTCACCACCACTGCCCCTTCAGTCTCTCTGGGTTGTAGTCCCCCTGACCCAGGGAACTGTAATGAACTTGAAGATGGTGGGGGAACACAGCGGGCAGTAGAGCAGGTTGGTGAGTGCAGTGGCCTGAGAGTGTTCCAGGCTGGAGGGCTAGAAACAGAACACTGAAAAAAAAAAAGAATTATGTTCATGAGTTGGTAGATTATTTACCAGAACAGACAGCCAAGTCTTAAAAACCGAACACGTTTTACCGGCTAGAATCGTAGGGTTTTGTATAAAACTGAACAACTTACAGCTTTTGTTGATCAATGTGCACTCCCCTCAGAGTAAGGCAGATACAGTTGAAGCTTTTAAGTTAACACAGCCATTTATTTACAGCTAAAGGTGTTCTTTTGAGGGGATTTTAATAGTGGCCTGGCCTTTCAGATCAGGAGGTAAAAACTTCAAAATCTTTTAGCGATATGGACTTTTAAGACAAATGATAAACATGGCTGGTCTTCATGCCCGTAAGACCAGATGTGAAAATGAGCACACCTTTTTCAAGGGAACTCTGTCCACCAGGACTGATATTTGGTTTGTGTTACCCTGTCTAGACCTATAGCATTGTCAGGTCATCCCTGTTGAGACCTCTGATCACAAATTGTTAAAAATAAATACTTGCAGTCACACTAGGCCCCATGTTGGTTTTAGTGTATGAAGATTTAACAAAACCTGGCTGGAGCAAAACAGAAATATTCAAAGGTTGAAAAATTATGTCAGTGCAAAACAAAATCTGTTATAGACATGCACAATTCCTCACTAGGATGGTGGGTGGACTTTAAAGCAGATTTGAGGGAGTCCTGCAAAAACAAGGGAAGGAAATTCAACAGTTTAGCTATTTTAAATATTTGAAACTGTGGCAACATTTTTGAAATTTGTTATCCCTCTCTAAAGAGACAAGGGATGATTACTCAGATCAAATTCACAGGGTGAAAGAAGAAATAGTGACATTCCAATATAAAAGATTGTCCTCTATTAAATGAATGAACATATAACACAAAAGCGAAGAAGTTCCATGTCAACCCTTCTGAAGATTGTAAAGAGTGGGTAGGGATAAGTCCTTTTCTGGACTCTGGGATAAGGACGGAGATGATAACTTGCTAAAACAGACCACCAAACAGTTGGACTTCATGAAAAGATTCATGGCCCAAACTTTTGGGATCTGCGTACATGGGGATTCTGGACAGGACTGTTTACAAGACAGCAATATTCCGCACATTACTCAGGAAATGAGTCAGAAATTAGAGGCTTTGATAATACCAGGGGACATCCGTCAAGCGGTGGCCTCTTTATCCTCTGGCAAGGCTCCAGGCTTGCATGGTCTTCTGGAGAACTCTATAAGATAATAATAGAGGACATTCTAGTAGAATCTGTACAGGTCTTAAATTATATATAGGAACAAAAGTATTGGACATAAAGATGAGACAGCAAATTCTGATTTATTTCTTCAGAAATGGGGACAAGCATGACATAAAAATTGGAGACTGATCAGTCTTTTAAATACAGATTTAAAATACTTTCAAGATTCTTAGCAAACATCTGGCAGCTGCAGTATTTTTTTATTTATTTTTTATTTTAGTCTTTGGTAACCGGTAAGGCCCACTAGGCACAAGTGCCTGTTTTCAGGGCGACCTGGGAGCACTGGCAGTTAAGTGACTTGCTCAGAGTCACAGTATGCAAGTGAAGGTTGTGAGAATCAAACTCAGGTCTGGTCTGCTGGATGTACCAAGCTTGTTCACACCTCATTCCTCTAACTTCTAGGTTATACTGCCAGCCCGATCATGATCATTAATAATAGACACTTCTCAAACTTGTTCTATACCTGGCAAAATGATACAGAATAATTTATGCTTGCCGATGTAAATATGTGAATTTGAGGGAGAAAGATTAGGCCAGAGACCTTATCCTGATGTTGGATTAGGAGAAGGTCTTCAACCAGGTGTCCCATTACTATGTTTGGAAGATTCTTGAGAGGTATGGGGTTCTTAGTACTTTCATATCCTGGATACAGATGCTATACAACACAACATAAGTCCCTCCTCCCCCATTAATGGAGGGTTAGGTTCTTCTTGTACAATTACATGGTGGGTAGGACAAGGCTGCCCCCTAAATCCAATCTTATACAGTCTTGTTTTGGATCCTCTACTAAGGTAGACTGAAGAGTCTCTGAGGGTTCACAGTATATAGATGATGGATGGACCACTGGTCAGAGTTACTTGCTTATAAAGATGATGTCTGTTTATTATTGGCTAATGAACCTCTGTTCTCTGGGCATTAGACATTTTTGGGCATTTTTTTCTAATCTGGGATTCAAAAATAAATTTAACTAAAAAGCAAAGGGTTCGTATTGGGAAAGGATGATGTGGTAACCCCAGCTCAAATAGCAGGAATAGAACTAACACTACAACTGGTGAATATTTTAGAGGTTCAGTTTGGTGGTTGGGGGTCCTGCCATCCAAAACTGGTCAGAAAAATTGACATGTGAATCTAAAGTTAATAGCTGGAAAACTGACCAATGGTGGAGAAGAATCTTGTTTTATAGTTAATGCTTTCTTGATGCTAATTTTTATATCTAAGTTACGTACATTTATGTCCCTAGTAGAGCTGGAAACTAAACTGTTTAATATTTTGCAGCTAGTTTAAGGTCTGAGGTTAAATCCAATAAAAAGGAGCCGCACCTACAGGGAAATAAACGAGGGCTGTCTCAACATGGTTAACACCTTGTGTTTTTTTCTTTTACGCCTTGTTCAGACTAGGTTATTTAAAATGGTTTAAGCAGCTTAAACCATTTTAAAGTGCCCTACCACGGTTTGCGTTCGCACTTAACATGCATTGGAATCCGTTTTTTAAAACCATGTTTAAACCCTGATAAGACCTAGGCTTAAACACGGTTTTAAAAATGATTCAGAAGTTAACTCGGATTTACCTATAGTGTGGATGCTCAAGCACAGTTTCCCGAAATGAAGCTGGATATCCCCACATCTAAATTGGTTGCCAGGTAATTCGGTGCAGAAGCAGTAGTGCGGATGCTGTAAACCGTTTTTAACAACGGTTTACAACACGCTGGCAGCAGTGCGGATGCTAGAACATGGATACTACAGCACGGTAATTAATTCATTTTAAAAAACAGTTTCCCTTACTGTGCTGTAGTGTGAACACAGCCTTAGAGTTTGTTCCTGCACTGAGTAATCCTGCCTATGCTGGCTCAATCGGCTAGCAGTTGGGTTCCCTAAGGTAGATTGTGGTGCTTCTATCAGTTACAATGATGGGGTCAAGGGGTTGGTGCAATCACCTGGTCCTCCCTGTCTTCTTTCCCACAATATTTAAGATACATTTTAAGAAGATAAAATATTAGAGGTTATCACATAATTTTTTGAAATCTTTGTCTAGGGAACATCTGTATAGTTTTATTATTGATTATGCTTATACGACACATCCTGTCTTTGAGAAAAGTCCTGATATTCCTACACAAATTACTACTAGACAGCTTCTGGACCTACACATCCCCAAGATGTAGATTTGCTATGGCTAAGTACAACTGGCAAACTTTTGGGTTAAAGGCAATCAGAAGCATATAAGTATTGTGGAAATAGTATGTGTTAGACACACTTGGGTCTAGCAGGAGGAAAACGTGGACCACTTATTTGTTCATGTTCATATATCAAGGACTTTTGGAATGTATTGAATAAAGAATGGAACCAGAAAATATTTGATGGGACTATATATGAACGCCTGATTTATTGTAAATTTTATGGAACTGGACTACCTGGAATAATAGCACTCTATGCCTTATTATGGCATACATAAAATGATGTGTACAGCATAATAGGTGTTTACATGTCTTTCAGCATAAAGATGTACCATTACTTTCTTTGGCTTATAAACTTCAATATGAACTGTGCTTTATACATGAGAAAAAGTTTATTAAATTATCATGGGGGTCATTCTAAAGGTACTGGAAAAGGGTCTCATGGTTGTAATATAGGGTCACATGGGGATGTGTCTTTTTTAATGACCTAGTGTTTGGATGAAATGTGGAGTTTATTTCAGATGTCTTTTTATGATCTTTTTCGGTACGTGTACACTTTATGATTGATGCAGTAATGGATCTGGCTTATTGTAATTCTTATATTTTTCTTAATAAAAACACCCCTACTCTTTCCAAAGAAGTGCCCTGGGATCTTCAACACCCACCTGAACAACCACCAGAAACAGGAGAAAGGACCTTGGTTTAATATCTCATCCTAAGGTCAGAACACCCTGACATTATAGCATCCTCTGAGTCCTGCTCTTGGGTGCCACTGTTTATGGTATGAGTACAATCAAGGTGTCAACCACAACCTTCTGGCCCTGAGGTGGATGTGCTACCAACGGAGCCATGCTGACACCAAATATAGACCCATGGACCACTGCACATCTGACCCGTTTGAGAATCAAGGGCTGTACTTTTATAACCGAAGTCGTGAAAGTCATGGATACCATGATAGTTACCGTTTGTATGAAGACTGTATGATTTGTGGCATTTTCCTTGGAAACATCATAGTTTCTGCTGTTTGGAAATGACAGAGCCATCATTTTGTACCTCACCTCCCAAATATGATTGGACCCCAGCCAGTCCTAGTGTGGGATTCTGTGGCTTCTATGTGGGCCCTGGTGTCACAGATAGCAGCACAATTTGTTGACTCCTGCTACTGGACCAGCCCAAAAACGTAATTTTTAAAACATTTAAATCTTTTCTGATGTACTTTTATAAATAATACTGTATGTCAAAGTAAAGGAAATTTGTTTACAACGCTATGAATCCATGATTTTTCAAGACTTTGACTATGATTTCAATTACATCTGTCATTTTGACCATGACAATACCATGACTTTCTTCAAAACTTACCATGACAAGGCCGCCCAGTGATGCAGAGGGCAGAGTTCCTGAATGCCTTACCTCTTAACACACCGGTGACCTGGGTTTGGAAACGAGCGCCAACTGTCAGGGGTCAGCTGGGGGTGGTGGTGGTGGTGGTCTGGGAGAGGATTGGGGATGCAAGCCTTCCGGGCTCTTGGCTGCCACCAAGTAGAAGCTTGGTGAAAGCATCAAGCAAATCAGGGCTGGCATTAGGCCGGGTGGCTGGAGCAGGATCGCTGGTGTCAGAGCACATGCATGCCTCCACACACATATGGTTCTGTGCCGCTGACATCCAGAGGTGTACTGAAAACTAGAAAATATGTCCCCCACTGCTGTATATGATGGCCCTTGGGAGCTCTCAGGTCCTGTGCTGTGCAAATCCCAGTCGAGGATCTGCTGGGGGAGCAGATGGCGGGACTGGGGCACCTAGGACAAGGACGAAGCAAGGTTTGAGGTGGCTAGTGGTAAGGTAAAAGTTCAATAAAAACATTTACCATGAAAAATACAGCTCTAGAAATTGCTTTTGCTTGAGTAGTTTGACTACTGTTGACAATTTGACCCTTTGACAGTACCTCTATTTTAGAGTTCTAAATACAATTATAAGTAGACTGAGGCTGGATTTTCAGCCGGACTGCTGCAGGATATTTGGAAGCATTTATGCCACCCATTAGGTAGTCTAGATACTGTATTTGAAACTGATCATGACATATTTTAGGTGCTGCCACGTTTATGACAGCTTCACATGCTTTACATTAAAAAAAGATGTGTTCATCATTTATTGACGCATGCATCACTTTTTCATGCAAGTCGCTCCCAAACTGCTGCAAGCTGCGGTATTCAAGCCCATTACTTAGACTACATTTTAAGTGGTCTAACGCACAAGCATTGAGAATGGTACATAATTGTGGCGCAAGTTCCCGGTGCACCTTTCAAAATCCAGCCCCTAACATCCATGATGCAAATACACAAACAACACTTTTAGTGTTTCCATGACAACTGTGGAATAATACAGGCCCAGTAAGTTTTGTAGTCTTTTCTCTGGACATGGAGAAGGTACATCCTTGTAACATTAGTGAGACACCTTTGTTTTATGCTGTATTGATTTAGTAGTGTTGAATATGTGAAGGCAAATGTCTTTAATTATTTAATTGCAATCCTGGACTGACACAGGAGGATACCTCTCTATTTAAAAATTAGTAATACAATCACTTGCTTTTCAAAATATGTTTTTGACATTTTGAGAGACAGCATGTATTATTTCAAGTATTCCCTGTCTTTCATGTTGCTAACCTACTGCTTTGATGTCAACAGGTGTGGGTGGATGCTGCAACGCAGATTTTTTTCTCTCTGGGTCCAGGATTTGGAGTTCTCTTGGCTTTAGCCAGTTATAACCAGTTTAACAATAACTGCTACCGGTAAGGAACAACACAGAAACATTTCTGGATCTCCAGCTAATAACTATTAGAAATACACAACCACAACAAATAAACGGGGTTGAATTCTATTGCTATCACTCAGCGTGAACTCTTAGGCTAACTGGCCTTTGATGAATCACGGGAGCCAGTGCAAAATGTTAGATTTTACACTTCAGCGTTCTCATTGACTGCCTGGATTGTACTCCTTAGAGATAGTTTTGCACAACTCTGTACTTTAAATAAATGAATTTTAGAGGAAGAAATGGTGTACTGTATAGTGCTTGGGACAAATGCCAGGAGGTGAGTGTTGTCTCCATTCGATTCTCAGTTTCTGTTAGGCTATAGTTGTGTTCCCTCTTTGTACCTCTGTCCTGCCACCCATAGAACTGGATTTATAATGCATCATGTATTTCAATGTTTGAGGGACTGTGAACCCTGGAATTTATTATTTTTTATTTACTATGCTTTTTGGGGCCGCCAGCTGCCCAGTAACTCCGCCAGGTCATGGACCTTCACTCCCACCTCCATATCGGATGCACCTCCTGACTTACCCTCAGGGTGGGGCTGGCAGCACCAGTCTCCCATCCAGCACCACAGACAACCGGATAGGTCAAGGAGGGTCATCCTTGAGGCTAATCAGAGCCAAGGGCTGGCATCATGGATGACGTCCAGCAGCTCAATTTACTTCCCCCTGTAAGCAAGGGGCAGGAGCATGCAATGACGCCAGCGTCTGTCCCTCCCCTCAGAGTCAAGCTGGTGCCAGATGTTGTGGTACCCCCAGCCTCTGCCAGGGGTTCCTCTAGCATCGGTCGCACACTGCGCCCTCCCCTGGAGAACGAGAGCAGTCCATGAGATGCTCAATCCTTCTCTCCCCAGCTGGCCCTTCGACAACTCAGGTCCATTCGCGAACCCGGGTCACCATCGGTGCAAGTGAAAATCCAACTGCTGCACCGATGGGCCGGCCCGTGAATCCTGTAATTTGGTTGAATGTGTAGACTCTGGCATATGGTCAGTGGCATGGGCCCTCTTAGTAATATACAAATAATTCCAGTGCACATTTTTTCATAAACAATATTATTAAGGCTGGTCCATTGGTGCATCAGCACTAACAATGCTGGTGACTCATGTTCAAGAGTGAGCTCCGGTCACTGAGGGCTGGCTGGGGAAAGGAAGACTGAACACTGCATAGACAGCTCTCGGCAAGAGCTGTGCACCACACTATAACCATTACCTAGCAGAGGATAAGTGGTGTCACAGCTGGGGACACCAGACTGGGAAGGGCACCACCAGGCACCAGCCCGTCACATGCATGAGCACATATGTCAGCCTGGCCCAGTGGAGCTGAGGGTTGAGGCGCTGGATGCCACACCTCATGTCACGCTGATGACCCGAGTTCAGGGGCGAGCTCAGGAGTCGGGGGTCGGCAGGGGAGGGAGATGGATTGTGCACCCGTATGGGTGCTCTCCTCTCTGGGTGGGAGGGCATGGGTTATCTGGCACTCTGGTGACCCCCATTGGAGACTGGAGGGAACTATGAGCTGCCAGACTGCACATAAGGAGCGTGGCTGACGCAGGCAGGGTTGCCGTGTGCCATAGCGTCAGATGTGCACCACACAGGGGGAGGGGAGTCTCAGGCTTACACCACAAAGAAATACCCCCTCTAGCCCTGGAGAGATGATGGCCCCTGCCAGTGCCACTGCCACACTCCCAATGCTGGTTCCCCGCCACTGCCCCCCGAAGTCTCTCTGGGTTGACCTGCCCAACCTGGGGAACTGCAATGAATTTGAAGATGGTCGGGAACACAGTGGGAGGCTGAGCAAGCTGGTGAGTGCAGGGGCCCTGAGAGAGTTCAGGCTGAGGGCTACAAACATAATTTAAAAAAAAAAAAATGAGCACATATGTCACTGCACGGTCAGTTCCATAGTACAGTCTCATGAACTGATGTGTATCTGGTTTTACTGTCATGTTTATCCTTAAAATGAACTTCAGACTGGATTATCTACTCTACCCCCAGTAATTACTCTCAAATGTTCTTGGATGTAGACTTGTAGCTGGTGAATACTGCATGCTATATAAATAATCTCAAAGGGGCACCAAATTGTAGAGATCATGACCTTAGTTTTAGATTGGGTTGTGCCATGTTAACCTACACAAAACCAGGAAAAAAAACAAAGACTATCTTTTTCCTAGATAAAGATAATGGGTGCTTTTTTTCAGAAGTGCTCAGATATGATGCAGTTGCTTCAAGATGCACAAATTTGCATCACGCAGATGCAACATATAATCGCACCATATTTTCAAAGCTGTGTCAAATTCGACACTTATGCTTGCATCATAACTGTGACACAAATGCAGGCTGTATCATAGTTGCATCACTTTTGTGTCACTAATCTGGATGCAACACAGATGCAACAGATTGCAGCTGAAGCACCTGTTGTTGGAGTTTGTGTCCCATGAACAACACAAATAAATAAAAGGTATTGGGCCTGCTTCACAAAGCATGACTTATGTCACGCCATGGTGACTTGCGCAAATGCCGTGCACTGCGGACCCTATTGCCTGATTCTCTATCGGGCAGGGTCCCTGCAGCTAAATCCCGTGACTTACAGCAACCCAAGTGGTGCTCCAAATGGAGGTGCACCTGAACAGGTTATCATAAAGCCTCGCGGCAGTGCACAATAGAAGGCGCGAGTGCCCCCAGCCCAATTCCTGACCGTAGCAGATTGAATAGCCCTGTTGGACTAGCAGCCCCCCAGCCCCAGTCCCAATAATAAATATGGTACTGCCCTTGTGGGCAATCAGACCCCCCCAAGCCCCAATCACCATTAATATCAATAATGAAGCCCATGTGGGCTATCGGCTCCCCACCAGTCCAGAACCCTATATTCTTAACAATGAAGCCGTTGTGGGCTAGCGGACTCCCCCAGCCCCGATCCCTGATCCCCAAAATATTTTCATGTCAGGTATTAAAAAAATAAAATTATTTCATAGTCACTGTAGCCCTGGTGGTCTAGTGGCCCCCACCCACCCAGCAGTGCCAGACCACCCCACTCCCCCCGACTTGTACCCAGCTAGTGACTGGCACAGTCCACTTCTTACCACAGTGGCCAGATGCCGATTGAGCTCTTCTATGAGTACGTACTGTAAATAGTATGTGCTCAGTTAATGACAGCTGCTGTCATTCACTGAGCGTGTACTATTTACTGTATGTGCTCATGCAGAGCTCAGTCGGTGGCCGGCCATGGTGGTGAGAGGTGTGTTGTGCCAGTCAGCTGGCTGAGTATGGTTCAAGGGGAGTGGAGTGGTCTACACTGCTTGGTGGAGATGAGTAACACTAGACATTCAGGCTACAGTGAATAAGAAATATTTTACTTTTTTAATAACTGACATGAAAATATTTCAGGGATCGGGCTGAGGGGGTCCACTAGCCCACAAGGGCTTCATTATTAGGAAGATCAGGGTTCAGGACTGGGGGCTCGTAGCCCACAAGGGCATATTTATTACTACTATCAGGGATTGGGGCTTGGGGCAACAGCCCACATGGGCTATTATTAATAATTATTGGGGCTTGGGGGGCTTATTTGTGATCATTGAGGGCTATAGGGTTCACTTGTAGATTATTGCAACCTCAGGATTCTTGGGGTACACTTACACCAGCTCATAGCTGGTGTAAATGTACTTTGACAGATGTCCTCCAGGGGTTGTTTGAGAATCCCAAAATAGGGGATGTGACAGCTGCCCTTTGAGAATAGGGCGCTGCTGCTGCCGTAAATCCCTTGCGCCATGTCGTAGCTGAGTTTGTGGCACAATGATGGCACAAGTCCACTTTGGTGGAAGCAGCCTGTGTATTGTCATAGGCTGCTTTTCAGAATCCCACATGGTGCAACTATTGGTGCACAGTGCTACTTGTGTCCGTCATGTTAGACGCAAGTCACCTTGCACCATGTGGATTGCTTTGAGAATCAGGCCCATTATCTTTACCAAGCAAAAAGATTCTCTTATTGTTTCTCTACTGGAAGCTAGATTTGCAATTAATAAAATTATTGATGTGAGCATCCTTGTTTATGACAGGATAGCAAAAAGATTTACCATTTTTGCCAGATTTGCACATGCTACACAAACCACAGAGGAAGAAACCCTTAATCCTAGTGAGAAAATTTTCAGGACACTTTTCTTTACAGTGACTTTTTGTGAGTATATTGCCCAAGTTCTAGCTCTTTTATAGGAAACCCTTGGTGTTCTGATTATCCTGCCCACAACAGCCTCATCATGGCAAAGTATATTCTGGTGAGTTTTAATTATATTACTGATTTGTGGTACAAGTGGATTGTATTCAGTCATGAACATGATCGTGTCATCACTCAAATTATTGGTGGCTCCTTTTGCATTGTGTTGCAGTAGATCTCTGGTGCCTTACTGTCTGGTGCACCTGTTCCAGAGTCCTATGGTCATACCCTCTATCTTTAAAGAGTACTTTCATAGCTTCTGCTTGGGGCTCAAAGTCCAGATTTTAGAACAACTGCTTCTCCATCTGAAGAGTTGGCTGTAGAAATTCTGTCCACTAGGGCACGGAGTTTGACTTTTCAGAGCTTAGAATTGTATTTCCAACTGTTGGTTTTCTGAATGAGGAACAGAACACCAGTGTGTGCTCTCGACTCCAAGTGTAACGTTTAAAATCCAGTAGTGTTAGGATGTACTCCGAATGTGAATTTGAGGTTTCTATCATTCACATTTATGAAATGAAGCAATTCTTTGCTTCCTGTATAGTCCCTCTCCAGATGCACAGGACATCGTCGCTATAGCAATGCCATACAAAATCTCCTGTCCAGCCACATAGATGCCTTCAAAAGTGCCCCATGCCACAGCTCGCAGGCCCACCCCCAACTTCACCAGTCCCTGTCAATGAGTTAGCATCAAGACTGATTACAGGAACCCTTTTCTCATGTTCTGTAATAAGGGGGATTTCCATTGGGGTCTTGCCATGTAAGGTGTAGTTTAGTGAAAGTGGGAGCTTGGAGATGCACCAAGCAGACTCAGTGGACAGGCACTTGGTAGAAAGGGTAAATAAATGCCTGAGGTAGATAACCTTGGGGGGGGGGCCAAAAATATTAAATACAAATATACAGTACTGCTGATTTTAGAAACATAGAAACACAGAAGTTGTTGACAGATAAGGATCACTTGGCCTGCCCAGTCTGCCCTAAATTCCCTACCCATAGTGACACTGGAGACCCTACTTGGACTCCGGCTGACACTCCCCTCTTGCATCCAAGATTCCCTTGTGTCTATGCCATGCATTCTTAAATCCTGTGACCATTCTAGCCCCCTCCACTTCCTCTGCAAGGCTGTTCCAAGCATCCATCACCCTCTCCATGAAAAAGTACTTCCTCACTTTTCCTCTCAGCCCCCCCTCAACTTCATATTGTGACCCCTTGTCCTTGTGCATCTTTTCCTATGGAAAATGCACCCTGTTTGTACCTTGTTTATTCCTGTGAGGTACTCAAATGTCTGTATCATATCCCCCCATTCACTCCTGTCTTCTAGGGAGTATATATTTAAATCTTAGATTTAGATCTTTCATTTTACTATTAAATCTGGTGGTTTGCAGTGTGATTATATGATGGTGGTATTTCATAACATGAAATGTGTTTTGTTATTTCATTCCCTGTAAGTGAAGTATTAATTTCTTCTGAACCATATTGCAATCAGAAGAACAATCACCAGTGTAATTCATGCTACCAAGCTAAAGATTGTATCTAATCAAAAATTGAAAGGACACTACTCGAATAAAGTGTACTTCCTACTAGAAAAACATGGAATGCTCAGTCTACATTCATCCTTTAATTGTTTGGTGTATCTGCCAATTATTCAGTGCAATATGTTTCATAGCTGTGGATAGGGCACCTTAAGAATGGATGCTATATAAGTTAATGACTTATCTAAGGCCCTGGACACTACAGAACTGTTATTGGAAACCATTTTAAAACCAGTTTAGCTGAACCATTTCAGTGCAGCCACACTACTCAGCAACTATTTTTGATAACGGTTTAGTGTGTCCAACACACAGAACTGTGCTTCTCTGGACACATTGCAGCTAGAACTGTTTTAGTTAAACTATTACAGCTTAAAATATTTTACTCTGGACAGACCTGTGAGTAAAACCATGCTAACTCAAAACACGTTAAAAAATGGTTTTAAGACTAGGTATCTAGTGGGGTTTAAAAACACTTTTTTAAAACATTTTAAGGGGCTTGTAGTCTGTCTGCAAACAGTGCTGGGGGATTTAAAATGTTTTAAGGCACTTAAACCATGTCACCCTGGCTTCCCTCATGGCTTACCCTGCACCACTGCATGCTCCCTCAGGGCTCCCCCTGCTGGGATTGGCGGGGCTCCCAACACCCCCCCCCATGTCAAGGATTTAGTGGGCAGTAGTGGTGCCTGAGTCAGAAGGTGTGGGGTGTGTGGGAAGCCAGAATCCTTTTGCCAAATGGCTGGCCTGACTGGCCTTTTTCCCTTTTTCTCCCTCACCCTTGCATGAGCGGATGTGCATTGCTATCATGACATCTCCACATATACTTCCATGTGTCATGCAGCAATGGCCACCAGTTATTTATTTATTTTTATTTATTTATGTCTAGGTTTACAAGTACAAGTACTTCTCCACACCAATCGGCAGTCTCGAGCTGCCTGCACTCCCAGCTACCACTAGGGGCCAGGCTTGTGCCGGGTGCCACATTCCATTCTCTCCAGAGGAGGAGAGCAGTCCGACAGATACTCGATTCTTCGCTCACTGGCCTACCCTCCGACGCCCTGAGCTCATTCCTGAACTCAGGGCATCTGCACCACAGATGGCAGTGCAACAGCTGCATCAGAGGGCTGGCCACAGATCAAGTTTTATACAAATATCCTCAGTAATAAAGAATGTGAAGGAGTAACGCAGAATCCTTGTGAGTTGTGAACCAAATTATGTTTATAGATTATGTTTTTCAAAGTGTTCCCAAATATGAATTGTTATTTCAGAGAGTGCATTAAGTACTGTATTTAAGAGTGCACATTTATTGTACTACCAACTATAGTAATAGCAAACAAATAATGTTTTATGACTATGGGGAAATTTTCTTACTTTCATGGCTCCTATAGTTGAAAAATACCTTAAAATCTAAAAGACAATTGGTGGCAAACTTTGTAATCTGAAAAATATATATATATATATATATATATATTTTTTAATTATGTCTACAACTTCTTGTTTTCCAGAGATGCAATAGCAACCAGTTTGGTAAAACTGCCTGACCAGTTTCTTGTCAGGTTTTGTTATTTCACGGTACTGGGATACATGGCTGAAATGAGGAATGTAGAAGTGGAAGATGTGGCAAGAGATAAAGGTATGATCTAATTTATATACAACATGATTTAGCAAAAGATCGCTATGTTATAGTTCCCAAAATATCATGTATTGATGACAAAGGCATATGACACAGCACAAGGCTGAACTAGGAAACACTTCCATGGGAAAAAAACAGAAAAAGAGCACCAGGAGATTGAAATGCTAAATAGATGTTACAAATATTTTCTGTATGATGGGAAAGGTTTCATTTTATGTTTATATTAATTATTTAAGCAATATACCATGACAGGGTGGGTATATTGGTGGATTTACTACGCCTGGTGTGGTTTTGGTCACGAGGTGCAGCGGTGGACTTAACCACACCAGAAGTGGTAACCGCCTATACCCACTCCCTGTCATGGTATATTATATATACAATGTTCAACTTGTTTATTTGTTTTTATAGTGATATAAAACTTTTACAGTGGGTATACTCAGGATTTACCACAGTCATGTGATCTGTTTTGACCAATGAGGTTACAGGATTTTCATGACCCATTGTATAATTATTAATTGATAACAGAAAAATAGACTAAGACTAAATAGCCCCATGTTTGGCCATGTTCCAAGTCAAAAAGGCACTGCAGGCATTACAGTACAAAACAAGTAGGGTATTACTACATATAGACAAATTAGGTGCTCTTCTACCTTTTATTGGACCAATAGGTAATTTTCAGTTTACAAGCTTTAAGGCATACACAGGGTCTTTCTTCATGTGATGCACATAGATGGACAATGTAGGTGATTTGATACTTTTTACTGGACCAGTGAGTAAGCAGAGAATAATTACTCGCTGTTGCAATAAAAGGTATTAGCTAGAGATGCTTAGATACTCTGTTGACATTGTTGGCTACAGTACACCCAGCACAATCTGGGGTTTTATTTGCAATTTTTGACCAGGATGAAACGGGCCAGTTGTAGTGCCTGCTTTTTAGTCTCCTGGTTCCAGTGCCTTCCCAGAGATTGGAGTGGTTAACGTGGATGTGTGGGCTCAGAACCATGTGTAACCTGGATTTGTATCTGGAGCAGTGTTCCGGGGGCTACAACAACTCTACAAGGTCATGTTTATGCACATTCCCTAGTGAGTAAGCAAATAAGTTTATTGATCAACGAATGGTCAGTACATTCCAGGAAGACAAGACAATACATAACAAATACACTTTAAAAAACACACCATAATTCAACTGGATAAATATTTTTTTTCTCCATTTATTTCTTCACTCCTACTGAAGGAACTCTCTCCAGCATCCACCTAACCTGCTGTCTACCTCCTACTGTGACCCCTGCAATCTCTCCCCTCACACCGACTGGCAACGCCCCTGGATCTAAGCCTCCACAGGGAAGGGCTGTCCTATCCTCCCAGGACACCCTATCTATAGTATAGTGTGCTAGCCGGAGTCATGAGGGTTTGGGAAAGTGGGGACCCCAGCATTGTGAGTGTGGTGCAGGCAGAGGTCCCTTCTCCTATCCTCCAGAGGAAGGTTTTTCCATTTTCTGTTCCCCGTACTCAGTTGTGCAATGGCGTCTTGGCACAAATGCTGATTGCTGCCGCAGTTCCGCCCTCACTAGCATGGCAACGCAATCCTGGCTTCTTCCAGCCACGCCCAGAGGTTGCGCCTGTGTGATGCAGCCCTGGATCCCACCACAGAAGAGAAAGCAGTCCTCCGGATGCTTGATCTCTCCCCTCCCCTCCCCTGCCAGCCCCTGGTGGCTGGAGTTTATTCCCGAACCTGGGTCGCTGGCGTGGCGCGAGGTGTGATGTCCAGCGCCTCAACCTTCAGAGCCACTGGGCTGGCCAAATGGATAAATATTTGACAAAATAAATATCTGACAAAATAGCATAAGTTGTTCTAAAAGGTATTGCTCTTTAGAGTAATTTCCTGTTATCGCACTTCAAGCCATTAGCTTAATTCATGTATAAGATTCTTGCATCTGTTTTGCGCTAATTTTGTTTATCTGCATAAAATAGTTTGCTAATCTATCGTCCTTCATCTTGCGTATGCATCAAAATTATTAGTAATAATTCCATATCTATGTCTTGTCTAGTCTCTTGTCTATTCTTAATAAAAGGACCTAGCCAGAACTCTCTTTCCTTAACATACCATTGACATTCCCAAACCACACAAATAACATTTTACAATCCACCCTTACTACAGAAACATTCAGCATGTCCTCTGACTGTTTTATCATGTCTTAGTGCAAGGATGTTACTATCAAATCTTTCAAACTTATACTTAATAAATATATTTCTTAAAATGGGATGATCAAGTGAATCTACATAATATTTGTATCCAAAATGAAAATTATTTTTAGCAAACTATTTAAAATATGCAGAAGAGGCAACTTGATCCAGGTGTCTTGCATTCCAATAGTCGATTATTTTTTTTCTGGATGAACTTATTATATTTAATACTTAATTGCATAGTCTTCTGTACATATTTTTCCAGGTATAGTAATTTATATTTAGTCATGTAGCCCCTTACTTTAACCATTCAGTTTGATTGTTTACACTTTAACTGATACCAGTTATTTTTTTCAAATAGGCACAAAGAGGGCATACTTCATACTTGTTATTTTATACTAATAGTTTAAAGTCTGACCTTCTATTAGGATGTTAATATTACTTATTCCTAGTTCTGATCTAATATATGCGGCCGGGCACGGATGTCCCAGACCCAGAATATTTCTCAGCATCTTAAATAAAGCTGTGGTCAATTTATCCCTGTTTTTAATGCTGAATACTTTTGTATCATATAAAAGTTGAGAATTACGTTTTGCTTGGATTGCCCTTATGAGAGTTTTTTTTGAACAAGCCCCCGTGTTTATAATTAGATCTAGCTAGTCCAGCAATGGTCTTCTTTGTTGTATCTATCACATCCTGGATGTGACTTTTCCATAAGCCATTACAGTCAAAAGATACTCCAAGTAAACATAACTATTTACAATTTCTATCTTTTGCTATTTACAGACCACTTACTTTTAGTTTTGTTTTACAAAATATCATAACTTTGTTTTGTTATAATTTATATTTAACTTTAATTCTTCAGTCCTTTTTAAAAGTAATTCCAACTTTTTCTGAAGTCCCGATTTTGTCAAGGAAAATAATATAAGGTCATCCACATAAGCCAGTTCGGGACAGCATTCATTCGCTATTTTAGGTGAGTCTGAGACAAGATTTGATAGATCTTTTAACAACTTGTCTATATATAAGCAAAAGAGAGTGGGAGCTATACTGCATCCTTGTCTCACCCCTTTGTTAATCCTAAAGGACCTTGATAATTCACCATTTAATTCCATAGTGAGAGGCATGGTTGACCTTTCTTGAAGTGTTTCAAGGTAAAATTCAACATTGGGTACATTATCAATGTCAAGACTGGCACTCAGGACTGGAGACACAAATGGACATGACACTTGTCAGAGCTCTCTGCAATAGAGCCAATTTAGTTTAAGAAACATTTTTTTTTACTTTCTCCAGGTCTCTGCCGTGAGGATTATCGTACCTTCCTCAGGTCTTTTTGTCCTGGTCCCGATGTAGCATGGACCCAGTGTTATTCCACATGAGACAGGGAGATTTTTTGCCTTTGGCTTTCTCCTGGTCCCAACCCCCTGAGGGCACCGACGTAGTGAACTTGCATCCAGACAGGTGGCGTGCTTACACATGTCTCTGTCAAGTGTCTGCAGTGCCCTCCCCTCCCCTGGGTCCCCTGTAGGGAGCCATTTACACCTCACCACCCGTGCTTCCACCAGTGGCAACACATGTGGGCATTGCTGTCCTGTAGCCCACCCCCCGAGGAGGAGAGTATCCATGGGGACGCTCAACCCTACCTCCCCCAGCCAACCCTCAGTGACCTGAGTCCATTTCTGAACCCAGGTCACTGCTGTAGCGTGAGGTGTAGCACCCATCACCTCAACCGTCAGCGACACCGGGCCGGCCTAAGAAACATTTTTAAATACAGTTATATATGATGTAGTTAGATGTCCTAGAACTAGAGCTTGGTGAAGGTGCAAGTTTTTACCATGCATTTGATTATTTTGGCAAGTTTTTGTGTTTGTGAACCTTTGCACAGTGTCAGTGTTGGGAAGCAGAGGAGATTTTCATTTTGCTGCTAAAGCAAAGTGCTAATTAGATGGATTGCAGTCATTTTAAAACTTTTTACAGGTGTTGCACTTTTAAGTAGTGAAAATTAAATAAACATAAACTGCAAGCAGCATTAATTTTTCCTGACTGCCGGCACAGAGAAACTTAGGCAAGCACTGGGTCCAGGAGCCTAAGAGGCAGGCACTACAACTATTTCAAATTTCTCCAGTTTCAATCAGCTATCACTGTGCTGAAAAACAAAACTACTAAGAAAAAAATGTATAGATTTTTTTTTAACTTTTAGTGAAGTAGTCATTAGTAGCCTAGTAGTGTAGTTGTAGTATACTGCAGTACCTTGAGGTTCTGTGTTAGAACACCAATACACAGATCCTATATATCAGTAGTGTCTGGGCAATGGGGATTCTAGAAATTGAGTAGTCTACTTATAATTTTATTAGTACATCGCATTAAGTAATAGAAATGTGCATGTTATATAGATTCTATATCAGTAGTGACTGGGCTGTGAGCATTATGTATATCTTGACAGCATGTTAGTTATTTTCATACTGCACCTTTGGTGATAGCTAGAAACTTGCAGGGCTTCCCATTGGCCTCTCATGCCATCAACATTTTGAAGAAAAAAGGTAATATTTAAAAACCGAGCACTACCTATAATGTCATGGATCTGGCTGGAGGACCTATTTTTTATTATTTGCCTACTTAGGGCACCAGAACTGCTCACCTTTGGTTCTCAGCTCTGTCATTCAAAGAAATGCACATCACATGGTGATACCCTTAAATCCATTAGAGGCTCTCCGACCAGACTTTGGGCCCTATGCTCGAATGGGTGGGAAATATGCACCTCCGGTGCGTACCCCACCCACTTAGCTCCACAGCCTTGGACAGGTGCAGGGTGCATGGTATTTACAACTGTGAACAACCATGGGGCACCTGTCCATGGACCCAACCCTATCCAGTGTGCAGGACCACACAGGGCAGCCAGGGGTGGAGTTGCAGACCCAGGCAGGGCATCCAATGGGATGCCCGGCTTGGAGACAAATGGATTATTTGCATAGGTTGCTATGGGACCTGGTGTGTGCATCACACACAGGCACCCACAGAACACAGACCATCCCTGTTGGCTGGAGAGCCCCCATCCCGACACCTGCCCCTGTGGTACCCCCCACTGCCTGATGCACAGCTGTCCCCCCCACATGGCACAACACCCCCTGTCCCCAATGCCTACCCAATGCCCCAAACACAGCAGGGCCCCATCCCCAGCAGTGCAGACCCCCACTACATACTGGGGCACTAGCCCCATGAGGCAGCTTCCCAACACAACAAACCCCACACCCCTATCCGTGCACACTGCCACCCCCTGCCCAGTAAGGCATAATAAGTCCACCCCATAGTCCCTTCCTGTCTGGCCAATCATTGGTGTTCAGTGGCCCCACCCCACAGCACCATCAACCCCCTGGTCCCAGTACCTTGCCCCCAGTGCCACAGCCTAGGACAGCCAGTGGCACAGCCCTCCTCACACCTCCTTGTCCATCTGCCATCCCAGTGATGCTGGGAGCACAACACCTATATATAGCTGCGTGCTCCCATCATCACTAAGATGGCCAGCAGCAGAGGAGGTGTGAGGAGGGCTGTGCCGCTGGCCATCCCAGGCCACAGCACTGGTGACAAGGTAAGAGGATGAGGGGGTTGGTGCCACAGGGGAAAGGGGGTCCACTGCACACCACTGAGCAGCTGGACTGGCTGGGAATGGGGGCCATGGGAGGCTGGACTGGTTGTGCTGTACTTTGGGGGGGCACACACTGGCCAAGGATCAGGGCACTGGTGCCTGGGGCTACACAGTGTGTGTGTTTTGGGGGCTGTTATGCCATGGGGATGGGGCAGTCTTGTTGGGGGTGGATATGACCAGCAGTGTCAGGAATAGGGTGGACGTGTGTTGGGGGGTGCAGCCACACATATGGGGACAGGACTGGCACATGGCAGTGAGGAAGTAGTGGGTGCTATCAGGGCCAAGCCACCAATGGAATTGGCAGAGTGCTGGGCATGAGCCAGAGAGGGTTATGCCGGGGCTCCTCTGTGGGTGTGGGGGAGTACCTGTGCAACACCGTGGTGGTGGGGCCAGGCATACAGGACAGGGGTGAGGGTGCAGCTGTGCCAGTGGGTGTCATGCAGGCCACCTGGGCCTGGTGGGGAACTGTTTGTGCACTGGCATGTACTGGCATTATGGCAGGGTCCCCCCGCTGTAACCTGCTCTGTCCTCCACACCCCTGCGGACAGCACTAAGCACTGTGGTGACTGCTATGTAGTGCCATCATGCCCCTGCCCACCACCTGCGTGTTGCTGTCCACACGGATGGGGATTGGGTGCACTGGGGCTGCATGCCACGTTTTGTGCATTCTGCGTGGGGGTGCAGTCAGTGCAGGGTGGCTGTGAGCTGTGGATCCCAGTACATAGTCACTCTGCACATTCATCATAGGGCCTGTAATCTTATATTTGACTGTTTCAGTTTGATTTCAACTGCTGGCATTCATCCTGCACAAAGCAATTGTGATGTCACCAGCATTGTGAAAGATCTCGCTGACTGTTGCAGTTTCCATTGTGTTGATATTAACCTCCACGATATCAATTATGACAACACCTACGGCAGCATATTTAAGCAATAAGACACAACAAGGTGTGTTTTATCATGTAATAACGTCACTCCTGGAGTGGGTTGAAGCATGAGGCACAGCCGAGTGCTTCCACCACCCCAGGAGTGACATCATTACACAATAACACACACCTTGGAGTGCCTTATTGCAATTATACAATGGCTTGATGTTATACAAAATAAAAAAATATTTTTAAAACGTTTTAGTAGATTTTTAGTGTGGCAATATATCTTTGTTTCTGAAAAGTATAAGAGGTCAAGATCTGCCAAATCCATACAGTGATGTTATTGTGTAATAACATCACTGTTTCAGGCACACACTGACCAATCAGAGTCCAGGACATTTTCTTGCCATTGTATAATTTTGAATATCACACTAATAATGCTGTCATCAACCACAATATCACTTGTATCTTGTACTTTTACCCCCACTCTTGTATAAATATATTTACACAATGTACAATAGGTGAAAATTAAACCTTATATATAAATAACTTATTTCAGCCACTGACGAAGTCTAAATAAAGATAAATCATTTAACTCAAGGTTGGCTGTACCATCAGCATTTATGTCTACTTTTGAACAGTCACAAAGTAACCCTTAATCAATGGGGGAAGGTTGAACAGTGCTTGATGACATCCCAGCGACTTCTGCTGCAGTCAAAACAGAACAGTTAAATCAAACTTATAAATCTTCATAAAAGAAAGATTTAAAAAGCTTTTCAATTTAAAATGCATTATGCAGTTTGGGCACACATTGGTCTGACTCAAACTATGCCCTTTATCATCACTTGTGAGCTGCAGGACTTATAAAACTCATTCCATGGCTGTGGGTATTATACTTGCCTTCTCACTCATGAAGGTGAATGGCAAATTCTGAGTTAGACCATTGCATTTCCCATATGTATCAGCAGAACAGATATTAGAGGCTCAATTTTCAGAGAGCCACTAGATTGGAGCATATTGCGCTGATCCCTCACCTGCAGCAGCTCTGGATGCACCAGGGACCCTGTGCTGGATTTTAGTAGAACAGGGGTTCCCCGAGTTGCCGCAGGTGGAGTGTTGAGCCATACAGTTAGCACATTGGAGGAGTTTGATGGAGGTCAAGTCAAGCCCCCTGCCCAGCGCAAGGCAAGCCCAGAACTGCAATGTTGGGGTGGGGAGTCTGTGAGTCAGGGACACTAAACATGGACCTGTGGGGTGCGTAGTGGGCATGGGCACAGTGGTTGAGGCAGTGTACACAGATGGCACCAGGCAGATGTGCCCTGGGCAGTTGTACCGACCCTCAGACATGGTACTCCCTGGGATTCATGCATGCATGCATCCTGTCCCAGACCCCCTGGTGCCACCAGCCCTGGCAGCATTATGTAGCTTGCACAGTCTCCAACATGTGGCGATAGTCCATGGCTGCAGGGTACTTGGTGCAATTGGTGTACAGGGATATACCTGTAGCAGTGTGACATTCCCCTGCTGCACAGCCCACTGAGTGGTGGCATACAGCACCTACAGGTGCCATTGTAGGTACAGCATAGTGTGAAGGCACCCCAACAGGCAAGTACCAGACAGGGGTGTGGCAGATGGCAGGTCAAAAGACTGGCACCACAAATACCGGAGTGGAGAAGCTCCATCCCTGCCACCACACCCTGTCTTGTTGGCACAGTACAGGCAGATCCACGCAGATGCCCTTCTACACTGCTGGGGACTGTCTCTGGCACATACATGGGTGATGTACAGTATGACCCCACCCACCCGATATGTCAAGACCAATGTTACAACAAGGCAGGCTACGATGGCAGGAATGGAGCTTCCTCACTCTGGTATTTGTTGTACCAGTCCTTGGCCTGCCACCTGCCACATCCCTGTCTGGCATCTGCCTATTGGGGTGCCCTCACACCATGCTACAGGTATACCTACAGTGGCACCTGTAGGTGCTGTATGCCACCACTCAGCAGGCTGTGAAGCAGGGGAATGTCACGCTGCTCCAGGTACATCCCTGTCCACCAACTGCACCGAGTACCTTACAGCCATGGATTATCACCACATGCTGGGGACTGTGCAAGCTCGGAATGCTACCAGGCTGGTGGCACCAGGGAATCTAAGACAGTGTGTGTGCATGAATATCAGGGAGTACCATGTCTGGGGTTGGTACAACTGCCCAGGCACATCTGCCTGGTGCCACCTGTGTATCCTGTCTCACCCACTATGTCCACACCATCTACTATGGCACTCCCCCAGGTCCATGTTCAGTGTCCCCTGATCTCGTGGCCTCCAACCCCCCCCACACACACACTTCGGCCTGCAACACAGGGCTGTTAGATCAGCTCATGGCCAGTCTACACCACAGCCCCAACTTGCAGCCATGGTGGGCCTCCAAATCCCAAATAAGGGGATACTGCAGGCCTGCTGTGGTGCAAGCCCCTCCATCTCAGTGTACCACTGCTTTTAGTGCAAGGGTGGTACAGAGTTTCTTTGATGCATGGCCTCCCATTTCTGATGCAGCTTGCTGGAAAATCGGGAGTGCTGCAATGTTTGATGTAAGGTGCCTTGCATCAATTTCCTTAGATGCAGGCCCTTGTGTCAAAAGTGGGGCTTTGAAAGTCAAGCCCTAGGTGTTTAATTATTTAGTACTGTGCCCCTGTTGGTAGTCAGTGGCAACTGTCAAACACTTCTATACAACAGATTCCAGTGTTTCACATCTAGGTGGTGCCGATCACAGATCACATATCACATATACTGTGAAAGAAAATACAATGAGGTAACCCCTTGTCTATATAATATTATAAAACAATGGTTGGAAAGGGAGCAATGTGATCGGCTGACTGCATTCTAAAAAGGCAAGGTTATGTCTGGATGTCTTTGTAAATGAGCCTGGCTCAAGGGTATAGAAACAAAGACTGCATCCCTCCACCAGCTTGTTGTGCTATTGTGTAGAAAATTATCCTTCCCACTTTCAACTATACAGATATAGTCTACTGTGCCACCCCCAAAACTACTCTGGCCAGATTGGACACCCTTTTCAATTCCTTCTGCCACTTCATACTCTCCTACTCCCCTCTAACTGTCCACTGTAATCTCTACTTAGCTACCTCCTTTCCTTCTCTAGGATCTAGATGCTTGGCCCACTGCACCACTTTCATGTCCAGATTCTAGCTTGGGACCTTCCCTTCTTACCTTTCCTCCCTCATCTCTGCCTCCCCTCAGAGCTCATATTGTCTTTGGGGTTTTGACTCTCGGTCCCTTGCCATCCCTCTATGCCATACCTCTGTTGGCCAATCAGCCTTCTCCTATCGATGTCCTAAACTTTGGAATGCTCTCCCCTCCTATATCTGACATGTGTCATCTCCTATAGCTCTCTCTACTGTATTGCACAACTACACAGCCCACTCCTGCTCCTGTCAGTCCAATTGACACCTGGTGCCTAGTCTACCTAAGTTCCATGGCCCATGCCCTCTACCCTCTCCACCTAGTTTGACTACACTCGTATATGGTCCTATTTCTTCTCCTCACTTCAGCATACCTCCTGCAGCCATAAACTCTGCATCCCTAGCCCCAAACTGGTTCCTGGTAGTATCAATATCTGTTTTACCATGTTTTGTTCTGTTCTAGTATCCTGACATTGTGTGCAGTTGATATTTGTTTCCTATGTTCAGGACTTATTGTATCCACAGTATCGGCTCTCTGTTTAGCTTCTTGTTCACCCTAATTGTTAATTGTACTCTGATCCTTATTATAACAGTAGATGTGTCCTGCTGAATTGCTGATTATACTATAGCTACTCAATGATTCTGTACCTCCACCTCCCCTTTGTCCAGGATGTACCTGGAAACTAGCAAATTCTGTTCAGCATACCTTCCTGGTGAAACATTTAAATAAATTGATAAATAAATAAGGGTTTTTAAATGATCTCTGGAATGAATGAATTAATAATGGCTAAAACCCCTCATGTACAGTAAAAAGATTAGAATTTAAGCCATAAAATGTTCACTAAATGAAATGTGTTTATTTTGTTATCTGGGGAAGTACAAAAACAGTTTGGTTTAGTTTAATGATACAATTAAAGTGCTCCAGGGGTTGAGTTACCTTCATTATTCTAACACTAGAAGCATATGTCAGCTTTATATCATCCCCTATGATCCTCTATTGTAAGATTAACTAACAGTAGTCTAACCTCTAATCTTGCCTTAATGTATAACCATCTTTGTCAGGCCTAAGCATCCATTGCTCAATTACAGTGGTAACCAAAGATTAGTCTTGGTATATCTAGATACAGTATATCTAGATATCTCACCAGACATCCCCATTAAATTCAATGGTATTTCCTGTGATATATAGGGGATACATGATGGGCATGAGTGTGATATGGCAAATATTGTCACTCCTGCAGAGTGAGATATCCAAGCTCACGATGCAGGAGTGACAATATTTGCCATAGCACATGATCTGCCCATCATGTATTCGATATATACAATAAGGCCAAGAGTTTCGTAGTTTTGTTATGCTGTCTTGTGTTCTGTTCCTGTTTATGTGTTTGCTCATTCTGTGTGTGAGCTTTTCAATGGGCTGGTAGTGTTATGAGCTCTGAGAGACACATGAGTGTGTTTTGCAATGCTAAATGAGTTAGTTTTAGATAGGAGTGAGAAACATACTTTGTGAAGCTGTATTGTTTAGCAGTCTGGCTGAAGTGAAGTTAAGAGCATCACAGTAATTGTAATGAGCTGAGAGGCAGAGTGTCAGAACAGCTGATACTGTTTTCAGTGGTAATTAAGTTAGCTGCAGGCAGGTGCAGAGTGTTCTGTGAAATTGTGCTCTTTAAGATTCTGGCTGCAGTGAAGTTGAGATTGTCACAGTAATTGTAATGGGTGAGAATCAGAGTTTGAGGAACAAGTGAGTGTGTTTCAGTGGTAGCTGAGTTAGCTGCAGGCAGTAGTTTAGACTGTTCTGTGAAGCTGTGCTGTTTGGCATTCTGGCTGCATGAAGTTGAGAGCATCACAGTAATGAGCTGGAAGTTGGGGGGGTAAGTGTGTTTTGTAATGCTCACTGAGTTAGCTGTAAGCAGCAGTGAGACCTCTCAGGTAGTTCTGCATTTGTGTCTATGGTAACAGCACAGGTGTTTCTTGCATGCTGAGGGGAAAGCTGACTAGGGTGGTGATATCAGTGACCTTTTGTGACCTGTGTGTGTAAATGGCTGATATCATCACAGTAGAGCAGAGGGTAAAAATATCACACTGCAGTGGATGATACGCTGTTTTATCTCACTCATTTACCGCTCACCCCTATTGTATATATCTGGATACATATAGGATATGGCATGAGCCTAATACAAGTATGCATGATATTTTATTAGTGGTCCATGACACCGCAACATCAGAAGTGGTGAAGCCATGAGTGATATCACAGGGTCCAGGGATCACAATTAAAGTATCACATATTTTTATTAGGCCCATACCATATTTGATTTATACAATGACATAGGTTTGTGTGGTAAAACAGCTGGAAGTGCTGCTGTTTCAGTGAAGCTACAGTTAAAGTTCTATAAAAGAATGTTCTGAGTACAATCAAGTATTGGAATTAAATTATGTCAGTCTTTTATTCTGAGGGACCTACAGTGAGAACATTTGCTTTGTTATCTTCCTAGGGTTAGAATATCATGATATTCTAACTATAGGTGCTTGGCAAGCAAAAATAACCTTTATATGTTTAACATTTTATATACACTGCCGTTGATAAGTAAGCAATAAGGCACAACAAGGTTGTCTGCGGTTAATGCATGCCAAGGTGCACAATGAAGCATGAGGTACTTATGCTGGGTGCCTTTAGCACCTGGAAATGCATTAAACACAGTCAACCAAAGACCTGTAGTATCTTATTTTACTTATGAAATGGGTAAACTGAGAAATAATTTACAAAAACCAAAAATGACATTGTTTTAAAATTAAAAATGTTTTTTTTTTTTTTGTTAAAATGAGCTAGTAAAAAGTAGTTCAGCCCTAAGTGTCAATCATTTGTATTTCCACACATTTAGTAGATGAATGTTTGTTTATTGTGGAACACAGGAATTCAAACTGCTGCAGAATTCCTCTGGCAGAATGTTCACCACCTCACACACAACAGAAGGCCTTATATGTAGCCAAGGTTTAAATTGATTCTGAAGTACTGTAAGCATCAGATAGTGCCTTGGCAAGGTCATAAGGTAAGGCCCCCTGAAGAAGTCTTCTTATAAGGTGATACATAGGGGCGTTTAGTCCAGGGTATTTTGTACTATATGTGGCAATAAAAACTACTATAGAGTATATCCTGAGCTGTGTGTGCACTGCTCTTTTATTTATCATATGTTTTTGGCAGGGGCACTTTTGGGGGTACTGGTATGTAGTCCTTCTCTGCTTGTTACAGAAGATGGTAGAGACAGAAGGGGAATTTATCATGGTCACCAAAGAAACACCAGAAATTATAACTTTGAATAGTACTTCATCTTTTAAGTTTATGTGTTTAAAGAGGGTATCATTATTTTTTAACAATGTAAGGAAATTTTATTTGTAGGGCCTTGTTGAAGGTTTTTAGGGAGTAAATGTGGTAGCCATGTTTGTAAAGGCAGTCAGGCATGAGTGAAGTGACTCAAGAATTCTGTATGAGACTGTCCAAAATGCCAAATCCCATTTCTGAACTTGCTCCAACCTGTGCATTTCTGTGAAATTAACATATGGGTCTTGTAATTTATTTAGCTAATCAGGAAGCGGAATTTTCCTAGCACGATTAGCTAAATAAATTACAAGACCCATATGTTATAATATACAAATAGTAACTTGAACTGATGGATATAGTGGGAAAATATTGACCCCGAGAGATGAACTATTAACTAACAATGGTTATAATGTTGGAAGCCAAAAGCGGAGGGCAATATAACTATTTTAGGACAGTAGTTCATCTCAAGGGGCTATTATTTTCCCACTGTATCCCAAAACATTTGGTCAATATCTGTTTTATTAAACCTGGTAAATTTATCACTTCACTAGTAACTTATGGGTTTGGCAGCATCATGATAGTGTCAAGAGCAATCAGTCCAGGCAGCAGCAGTAATGTGTGAAAGAGTGGTGGCACTAAAGGTTTTAGTGCTGGCTGTTGGACAGCTGTTTTTTTTTTTTGTTAATAAAACAATGGTACTAACTCAACACCATTTCATCTCTCATGGCACAGTAACTTCTAGGTACAGCAGCATCAGGAGAATGCTAGGAGCATCAGTCTAGGCAGAAGCAGTGATGAGTGAGAGAGAGCAGGTACTACAGATTTCAATGTCAGCTGCTAGACTGCAAGCATGAGTGTGAGGACAGCAGGCAGCATTTTTTAAACTATTGCCTGTTTCTATATACTGTTGCCTGTTGCTATGGACTAGGAGGGCAATAGAGTAAGGTATTTTTTGATCGCATGCCTTGACCCTGATTTAATCAATGGGAGATTAGATTTAGAGTCCAAAGTTTAACAAATCGAGATATTTGCTGGAACGTATCTCTGGCTACCAATGCAACCCAGATAAATAAGCTTGTAAAATAGCTTCCTTTCTGCTTTATACTGCTTTTGAGAACTAATGTAGCTACAGTGCACCCTCAATTATCCGCCTACTTGTGTGCAAGTAAAATAGTGAAGATTATTGAGAACGGCTGATAATCAAGGGTGGTGGATATTAAGGAACAATAGAATAGAAAACATTTTGCACAAGCAACATTTGTCAGATAATCAACAGTGGTGAATAATAGGGTGGCAGATAATTGAGGGATGACTATACTTTGGCCAATTCAAGGCAAAGTGATTAACATTCTGCAACAGTATGACTCAGAGCTAAAAATCAATTAATATGTTTCATACTTTCCATTTTTGTTGTCTCATAGGTCCAAGTCTTCTTTTATAACCTACCCAAAGCAATTGCCAACATGGTGGGTTCTACATTTTTGCAATCATATTTTTCTCATGGTGATAACTCTTGGACTAGACAGCACTGTAAGTAAACATTTGCTACTAGACAATAGTAAAAACTAAAGGAGTTTTACAATATATGTCAGAGCCATAACATGAGTTAAAGAGCTGGTAGAGCCAAATATAGTAGGCAGAACATTTTATTCATTTTAAAAAGTAGCCAGCTGTTATTTCTTATTTCTATAGTATCTTTTTCCCATTCGCTCAAATGAAGGTTTTCTACTTGATTGTATCAGGTGTGATGAGAACAGTAGTATTTTTCTTGGCACAGTGCTGACTCCAAAGGCTCAAACAAAACAGTTTCTGCTTTTCATATCTTGCAGAATACTGCAGGAACTCCATTTAATCCAATGGTAATTACTTCAATTATTCACTCAGTAAACTGTGACATCGACACCTCTCCTCCAACTACTCCCTTACCTCTGCCCTACAAAATTATGTTTCCTTTAGCTGTTCCTGCTTTAACCCTCCTTAATACCTATCCCCAGTGTCTGCCTTTCAACCATGACCCCCCTGGCAGGGTTCTCAACATCCTGAAGGGGGAAATCAGGAACTGGCTACCCCTTCTCCTCATATTCAGTTCTTGCCTCTCCCCCTCTCTTCTCCACCTGCCCGTCTGGGTCACCAGTGAGCACAACCTACCCCATCCTTTTTACTCCAACAGCACTTGCATACTACCTCGAGCCTGCTCCTGGTACACCCATGCACTATAAATGGTTCTATCTCATTATTACTGTTTTGTACATTTATATGTTCTTTTGTATGATTTTGGACATGTATTGTAATTTACCCAATGTTCCACTACTGTTTATTGTACAATACCTTGTGTTCCAACTGTTGCACAATCTTACAATGTTGTATTGTCTGTATTACCCACATACTATTGTAACTGATCATCCTTCACAACCCTAAGTAATCCCCTTTCCCCAGGTCACACCGTGAGATGAGCAACTTCTTGTTCAGTTTGCCCTCCTGGTGAAACATTTCAATAAATAAAATAAATAAAGCACAGAGTCGTGATCCTGGACAGTGACACTGTAGCTGACATACTTAGTTCTATTCCCCTCATACCTCATCAGCACTGTGACTTCAACCACAGTGACACCACAGATGACTGATTTGGCAGAAGGTGTTTGGCTCTTTTAGGTGAGTCATGATGTCATAGACAGTAAGGTCACAATTCTGATGAAGTATAAAGGGGTACGTCAACCTCTAGGTACAGTGTTATTCTGCACAGCACACCTTGTACTGTCAGATAGAAAAATGAATAAGAGGTAAAAGGAAATAGAAAATTACTTCCATTATAAAAAAATGATATCTGGCTCCTTTACAAATTAATATTTATTCCAAGTAGTATACTAGTTCTTTAATTCTCATTCTAAGGTTAGCTATCTCATGAGTCTGAGATCTGGTGTTTCAATGTTAGAGTGGGTCCAATTGCCAAAGTCTGTGTACCTATAAATTGCATATTTGCATGTCAGTTTGTTCCACAAATTGGCAACATAGCCTCTGTCTGGTTTGCTTGCTTGTAAATCCTATTTTGATGAGGATAAATTGTATATATCAAGTAAAAAGACAAAGAAGGCATAGTCAAGATCTTCAGCAATCGAAGTGAAATAAACCTGACAGAGAAGCTTAGGAGCCATGCTACAGAACTTGGGGCTGAAATGCAGTGAGAACTAAGGGCCAAGGGCATGGTCAACATATTAAAATCACAGCTACAAATACAAGACTTTATGGAACAGTCAGACTAGAAAGCAAAACAAAATCAGTAGAAAGAAGAGGTGCTTTTGACTCAGTGACACTTTGTTCCAAATAGTGAATCCAGCAAGAAAAGAAGATAGCATTTGCCTCCCTTGCTGCATTAAAAAGATGCCCCAGCTACCTGCTATCTCGCAGTACAGCATTTTTTGCAGCACATGAAAATTAGAGAAAGATTTTTCACAGCTGGCTGTAATCTCTGTGCAACTTCTTTCATGCAACAGGGGAGGCGAACTGCAAGAGAAATTCAACGTTTTTGGTTTATCAGAGACATGGCTAACAAAAGAGGATCCTGATAGCAAGATACAACTCAACGACTACACTCACTTTCAATTTCATAGTCTAAAGGGAGGAGAAGGAGGTATTCATTTGTTGCAATTTAGGATGTGTAGAATTGACTTTTGCTGGTAGTATGTGGGAGCTGAATGTGTATTGGTTACTGTACCTATGTAAAGAACTTGTAGGAGTGTCCTTATTCCCACCCAAAATGTACATCAAATTACTTGATAATTTGGCTCCTTGCTTCAAAATCTAGCCCAAAATAGTGACCTAGTTCTGTTGAGCAATTTTATTTATGCATTGATTTATTTAATTTTATTAACTGGGTGGGCCCACAGAGACTAAAAGTCCCTTTTTCAGGATGACCAGAATATTAATTGCACAGAAGAAGACAGTGCACAAGAATTGGAGTAACATACAAGTCAGTACAAAATTACATATTGATTCTTAGGCATGTTAGAAAAATAATGTTAGAATTTATGATAGCATAGAAGCAGGCAAAAAAAACACCAGGGACAACTCTTGGCAAGGAAATAATGATATCACTTTGTTTTAATGCTGCTTGGAGCAGATTCAGGAAACAGGCTTGCTATAAGCCTCTCCCTCTGGGCCTAAACTAAGTAATAGCATTGTCTACCAGAAAAAGAACTCCCAGTAGTACAGGTAATCACCTGCACCTGATCTCTGTGCCTAAAACTACCAATGTAATTAGGTACAAGATGCTACCACTAAGCTTGGGGGATCATAACCCAATTCAATGTACCATTAGGTGGGAAAGGATCAAATCTGAGAATACAAATTCTAGAACTAGAAAATGTTTTAACAACTTTAACCCTTTAACACTCAATTGGCAATCCAAAGTGAAACATGGGAAAGGATGAATTTAATCCCAGAGACAGACTTAGCAATTGCTGAATTTATGAACACCATTTTAGCCATATGTAACAAACCCTTTAATAACTAAATAGTTAAGAAAACATCATCTACCATGGACAATGAAAAGAATTAAAAGTTAATAAAAAATCAAAATAGGGCTGGGAGAAGGCAAATAAGGCAACAGAACCAGCAAACTGGAACTCCTTTAAGCAGTTCAGAAATGACTGAAAGCATCAGGTCAGAAAGGCCAAAAGGCACCTAAAATAAATAATGCTACAAACCCATCCCAGTATTAGAAATTAAAGAACTGGGAGATCAGGAAACTCAAAACCAAAATTGGCTTCATAAAACAGGATGGATCTGAACTACAGTACCAGTTGAGAAAACTGCAAACTTATTAAATAATTACTTCTGTAAGCTGCCAGATATACGGGTGCAGCAAAAAATTGTTTACCAGATTTGGCAAACTTGATGAATAAGTTGAGACAGAGTGTCAATCTGTATGATCAGCTTGGTCCAGGAGCTGTGTTTTAATTTCATGGGCTACATCGCCCTGCATGGCTGGCTGTAGGGTTGTAGGTAGGGCTACCAGGGGTGGGGACCTGATCACGGGTGAACATCCAAGAATGTTTGGAGAGGGCCTCTGGGGTGGCCCCAGCCACCAGGGCAGGCATCTTTGGCAGGATTGTAGGGTACACTGGCTGCGGGCAGCCATGGTCCTAAACTGGGCCTGGAGGAGGAGGTTGCCCAGTCTGTAGGTAGTTATTGCAGATCAAGGGAGCTTGACTGGAGTACGGAGGGAACTGGAGTTGTTGGTGGGAATAAACATGTCTGGGAGGGCCTGTGGGAGCAGGAAGATAGTAACAGAGTGTGACCTGGATCCATTTCATCAGGCAGGAGTGGAGAACCTATGAGGCATGGGCTAGTAGCAAGGGGTAGCTACCTGGGAGGTAGCAGGTGAGAAACAGGCTAAATCATAGGAGGCAGGGGAACAGGTGGGTTGGGACTGATAGGGGGGTCTACTGGAGGAGTAGATAGCGGGAAATCAGGACAAAAAAGGGAGGTTGGCTTTGAGTGCTATAATAAATTTGAGCCATTGAGTAAGTTCATTGGAGAGGACGTGGTGAGGGGGGTAGAGGAGGAAAAGGAGGGTGGAGGAGGGATACGGTGAATTGGATGAAGGTGGGCATCAGTAATTCAAATAAGTATGCTAACAGGGGAGGGAAAATCAAGTGTCAAAGAGGGGGACCAGCAGAGGAAGGTGTGAAGTCTGCAAGTCAACTCGGTGAGAAAGGAGGAGAGATTGAGATGAAGGAAGGGCGTCCTTGAGGAGGATCATACCAGAGAAAGGCCCAAAGGTAAGGGGGACATGCAGGTGGGCATGGAAGGGGGCCAGAGGAAAGGGGAGGAGGCAGGAGGGAGTGATGGGAATGCTGTGTTGGGGGGACTGGAGAGGTGTGAGCTGGAAGAGAGGAGGAGGTTGGAGAAAAAGGCTTAACTGGGGTAGGGAGTGGGGTGGAGGCTAAACTGGAGGAGCTGGGGAACTCAGTTATAAAAGGCATGACATAAGGGGTAGGGTAACTAGGGGTTCTCTTGTAGAGGGTCCAGAGAGAAGCCAAGGGGAAGTGGTCTAGAAGAGGGGGAGCTGACGGGTACTGGTGGGGAAGTCCAAAAAGAAGGTGCACAAAAGATCAAGGAGGACACTAAGGTTCTCCTGCTGGGGGACTCCATAATCAGGGGTATTCATTAGGCAGGGAAGTTTGAGGGAAAATCCAGTTCAGTTAAGGTAGTGGGTATTTCTGGTCTGACTGTGCATAGGGTGAAGTTCATGGTGTATGAGCTGGCGAGGAACTGTGGAGGATCACCGGACTTCCTGATGCATCTGGGAACAATTGATACTGAGGCAAATAGTGTGCTGGAAATCCAGGCAAGATTCCAAGAACTGGCCAGGGTCTGTCATGACAATGAATGCACAGTCTCCTTCTCGGAAATCCTGCCAGTGCCAAGGGCCACTGTGGAGAACAAACAGAAGATCGGGGAGATTAATGACTGGCTCAGGCAGTGGGGTGAAGCACAGGGGATTGGGGTGTTGGGCGACTGGGGGGAGTTTGGGAAGACAAAGGACTGTATGCCCGGGACAGGCTTCACCTAAATCTGGTAGGGAAGGAAGTTCTCAAACAGGGGATGACAGATTTCATTCAGGCTAGATGGGGTTTAAACTTATGAAGGGGGGGCACTGCCGGGCTGATCTTGCCATCCATACCACCAGTAGGACTGGCCTGCAACCCCATAGAGGGGGGGGAAGGCGGTATCCTGGGGAGAAGTGTGGCTGGATGTTTGAAAGACCTGAGGAGGATATGGTAAAGAGGGGTAGGGACAAGGGTTGGAGGGTGGCTTTAATAAATGCCAGGAGCCTGGGGAATAAAATGCCTGAGTTCCAGGCCACACTGTTTGAGGGTGGGTGGATGCAGCAGCAGTCACTGAAACTTGGGCCACCCCTAGCCATGACTGGGACCTTAATCTGAGTGGGTACCTTGTGCTAAAGAAGGACAGAAAGGTGGGCAGAGGGGGAGGAGTAGTAATGTTCATTAGGGATAACATCGAGATTATGAGAGTGGAGGAAGCAGAGGGCAATGTGGAGGCCCTAGGGTCACCTTGTGAACCGCTGTGGGAGGAAGATCAAGTTGGGGGGATGGTATATGGCCCCAAGGCTAGTGGAGGACCTGCAGGATTGCCTGTTGGCTAACATTAAGGGGCAGTGTGGACTGGAAGGGGAAGGAATGGTGTTGATGGGGGACCTTAATATGCCAGCTACTGATTGAGATACTATGACGTCCACTGTAACCAGGGAGCAGAAGCTGCAGGATGGCTTCCTGGACACATTCCTCAATCAGCAGGTGATGGACCCAATGATGGAGGGTCATATCCTGGATGTAGTTTTAGCGGTTTGGATCTTGTACGAGAACTGGTTGTGGAAGAATCCCTGGCTGGGAGTGACCACAACACAGTCTGGTTTTGGCTTAAACTGGGGGGAAGGGGGAATCATTCAAGGACAATGATAGTTGATTTTAGGGAGATGGACTTTCAGAACATAGGGGCAATTCTCAAGGGGCATTTGAGGGAACCAGGTTCGGACATGGAAGGTAGGTGGGAGATCATAAAGCTGGGGCTACTGGAGGCCACCAGGACCTGTGCAAGAGTGAAGCACAAGAGCAGTAGGTCTTGTAAACCATGCTGGTGGACCAAGGAGGTCCAGAAGGCGGTAAGGGAGAAGAAGGCTGCCTACAGTAGGTGCAACAAAATGAGAGGAGAGGAATAGAGAGAACTATCGCCTTGCAACCAGGAAAGTCACCAGAGTGGTAGGGGCAAAGGCCTGGAAAAGCAGAGGCTGGCACAGGGGATACAGGGTGTGGAAAATGGGTTCTTTAGGTATATTTGTGAGCAGAGAAAGGTCAAGGGCCAGCTCAGTAGGTTGAGGACAGCTGAGGTTTGGGTGGAAGGGGCTGGAGTGCAGGCGGAGGTACTGAATGACTACTTTGCCTCAGTGTTCACTAGGGAGGAGGCTGAAACTTCAGAAAGGGGTTGAAGGACAAAAAAGGTGCAGCAGACCTGACTATTGGGGTACCTGCTGAAGAACAAGCCGCTGGGGGAGGTAGGTCAGGGGTGAGATATCAGGCTGGTTCTGCTGAATGGGGGGGGGAGATGCTGATATTCCTATCGGTAGGGTGTGGGAAGCCCTCCAGTCCCTAAAAAAGGATAACTCTCCAGGGCCTGATGCTATTCATCCCAGAGTACTGAGGGAGTTGGCGGATATTTTGGCTGCACCATTGGCAGATCTCTTTAACTTGTCGCTCCAGACAGGGAGGGTGCCATGGGATTGGAAGCAGGTGCATGTTGTGCCCATCCATAAAGGGGATTGAGAGAACAGCCAGAAACTATTGTCCCATCAGTTTGATGTTGGTGGTGGGGAAGGTAATGGAAGCATACTTAAGGAAAGGCTGGGAGTTTCTTGGAGGGATGGGTTACCTGGATGACCAGCAGCATGGGTTTGTGGCAAGTAGATCGTGTAAAAAAAACTTGTAGAGTTCTGTAGTGGGTGACATCAGCACTCGACAGGGGAGACCAGTGGATGTACTGTTCCTGGACTTCAGCAAGGCATTTGATTCGGTCCCTCACATTGGTCTGAGGAGAAGCTGGGTGGGTTGGGGTAGGCCATTGACTGTTAGGTGGATTGTAAATTGGTTTTCAGGTCACACTCAGTGGGTAGTGGCTGGAGGGGAGATCTTGTCTCCTAGAGAGGTCATAAGTGGGGTCCCACAGGGATCAGTCCTGGGGCCACTCCTGTTTAATGCCTACATCTCCAATATCAGGGAAGGTATCTGGTGTGAAATTAGTCTCTTTGTGGACGTCTCTAAGCTGGGGGCAGTGGTGGAGGGGGAGGAGGAGGGCAGATTGGCCCTGCAAGAAGACCTGGATACCTGGATAGGTGGTCCTGCAGCTGGAAATTGAAATTTAACTCATCCAAGTGTAAGGTGCTACACCTAGGGCAGGAAAACCCCAACTATGTGTACACCCTGGGGGAGATGAGCAGCAGACCATGGCAGGGGAAAGAGACCTAGGAGTCTTGGTGGATGTTAACATGAGTAATTCAGAGCAGTGCAGGAGGGCTGCAGTCAGGGTAAATAGGAAGCTGGGATGCATCGCTAGGGGGATTACCTCAAGGAACAGGGAGGTTATTTGCCACTGTACAACAGCCTGGTTAGACCACATCTTGAGTACTGTGTGCAGTTCTGGAGGCCGCACCTAAGGAGGGACATCCAACTCCTGGAGGGAGTTCAGAGGAGAGCAACCAGAATGATCCGAGGCCTGGGGGATATGACATATGAGAAACAACTAGGGGAGCTCAACCTGTTCTCATTGGAGGAGAGGAGGGACCGGTGGGGCATGATTGAGGGTCTTCAAGTATCTCAGGGGAGTGAATAAGGTAGCTGAGGTAGGATCTTTCAACTGAAGGAGGGTGGAATCACCAGAGGACACAGTTGGAAGATTGAGGGTAGTAGGATTGGGGAAGGAGGAGGAGGTACTTCACCGAGAGGTGGTGGAACCATGGAATCGCGTCCGTGGAGCTGGTACAGGCAGCTACGGTGGAGGGATTCAAGAGGTGGGACAGGTACAGGCAAGTGGTGAAGCAGAGGCTGGTTTGCCCGGGGGCAGGACTGGGGATGCAGTAACTGTGGAAGGAGACAGTTAGAGGCTACAGTACCCAATCAGGGTTCTGAAGCACAAGCAGATTTGATAGACCAATAGACCTACTCTGCTGGCATCTAGTATGTTAGTATGAAACCCCACAGTTTAGGTTTCAAACAATTAGGGTCAGATAGGTCTTGGCTGAAATAAATAAACTAAACCTTAACAAATCCCTGGGAATGGATCGAATAGAAGGTCAATTTCTAAACCTAGTCACAGCAAACTGTGCTCCAGTATTGACTAATTTATTCAACAGAAGATGAACTAAAGGAATTTGTCCCAAATCATGGAAAACTACAAATGTTGCCCCTATCTATAAGACAGGGGATAAAAGTGAGCTTTCAAATTATTGCCCAGTAGCACTTCTTTCCATAATTTCTGAGCTCTTTGAAAAAATAGTAAACAACTGTATAAATACCTAGAAAAATACAATATATTGACACCCACCAATCTGGTTTCAGAGCATGGAGGTCCATGGGCACCACTCTCATGGATTTAGTCGATATAATAGTAGGGGTTGCTTAATGATGGGGAATTCTGTGGAAGCAGTATTTGTGGACCTCTTGAAAGCTTTTGAGCTAATGGATCATAACATGTTTTTAAGTAAAATGGAGGTGATGGGGTGTCAATGGAGGTAATACCTTTTGAGTCCTACTTAACCAGAAGGACTCAACAAGTTGCTGGAAGGAAGTTTATCAGACAGAGAGCCACTTTTCAGGGGTGTTCCCCAAGGTTCAATTTTAGCCCCCTGATTGTTCTACTTTATGTAAACAATATCACATGGTATCAGATATTCTGAAATGAAACTGTATGTCGATGATACTGTTCTTGTAACTAAGGCAAGAAAACAGTAAGAAATGGAACTTAATCTGCAGAAGGATATTGATTATTTACAAAATGTGTGTTTTTTTATCAGTCAGTTTAGCCCTTTGTGCAAAAAAGAACTAAGCAATGTGCTTTGCACAACACAAAAGGACTGTCAAAGTGTCAGCCAATTAAACGTCACATTATTAAACAGTTCAAAGTTTGAAACAGTGGAAGAGTACAAATATTTGGGAGTACTAGTTTCAAGCAACCTAAAGTTTGAAAATCATATACAACAAATAGTTAAAAAGGCATATTCAAGAATGGGAGTGTTAAGATGGCTGGCTATGCAAGATCTAAAAAGACTAGTGAGACTATCACTGTTTAAATGATCTGCCCAGTCTTAGAATATGGAAGCATGGTATATCAGCATGCTACAGGGTCTCTATTTGATAAACTATATACTACCTATAATTACTGGGCTAGATTCTTACTTAGATGCCCCTATGATACCCACCACTGCTTAATATTTGGATTCTTGAAATGGGACTTCCTTAAAAGCAGGAGACAAAAACGGGGCAATAATGTAGTGTTTCTCAGATAGTGCTTTTGTGGATCCTACCACTATCTATCAGTTAGTGCTGGTATTCTACCTAGGATCCTACCAAAAATCCTACCAAAGACAGATATAGGATCCAAGGTCAGATAGCGATGGATCCTAGTTAGAATCCAGGGATTCTAGGTCAGATCCAGGGATCCTGGGTCAGATAGTTAGGATCTGGGGTCAGATAGCAATGGATCCTAGTTAGGATCCAGGGATCCTAGGTCAGATAGTTGGGATCAGAGGTCAGATAGTGATGGATCCTAGGGCAGATCCAGAGATCCTAGGTCAGATAGTTAGGATCTGAGCCAGATTTGTTGCTAGGATCCACAGGATCCATAACATTTGTTGCTAGGATCCACAGGATCCACAAGGTTTGTAGGAGCCATGCACTGGATCCTAGGGGTAGGATCCCAGGTCAGATAGCACTGCTATCCTCCACAGCAACTATCTGGCCAAATGGGAAGTATCTGTTGGTATCCTAGTTTTTAGGATACTATCTGAGCAACACTACATTAATGACTTTTAAGAGAGTTAAGGGGAGAATTTGTGGTATGGGGAAGGCACTTCGGATTGCCCTGACCATAGGTATAAACTAAAAAAAATTAAAAACAGGGGTTTAACAGTCCCGCTATGGAACAATGGTTACAAATTGCTATATACCCAAAAATACTGAATGTTCTTTCATCAAAATTAAGAAATGCATCCAGTCTATTGGTCTTTAAAAATGCCATAAACCACACATTTATAGACAGCTGTGTCTGCCATTGTAATTTAAGGGGTGTGGACATTTATGTTAGATGAATATATGTACTGTATTAATGTTATTTGTTTGTTATTTGGTACAATTGGGGAAGTTGGGCATACTGTTTATCTAACTGTGTTTGTATTTATTTGAGTTTATTGGATTTGTATTAAATTATTATATGTTTATTTTATTTTATAACCCATTTGTATTCTGTAACCAGGCACCAGTAACAGGACACCTTTGTAAACAGGACTTTTGTCCTAACAATATTTTCCTGTATAAAGTAAACATTTATATCTCATCTATCTATCAGTCTATCTGTCTGTCTGTCTGTCTGTTTATATATCATCTATCCTTCTATCTAGTGTATTATCTTTCTATCTATCTAGCTATCTAGTTATCATCTATCTGTCCTCTTTCTACCTAGCTATCATCTATCTTTCTCTCTCTCTCTCTCTCTCTCTCTATATATATATATATATATATATATAAAACTATCTAGCTATCTATCTAGCAATTAATCTATCATATCATCTATCTATCTATCTATCTATCTATTTTTTCTTTTTTCTTTTTTCTTTCTTTCTTTCTTGCTTTCTTTCTTGCTATCTATGTTCTTCTACACAGAAACATAGAGGTTGACAGCAGAAAATAGCCCTGTGGCCCATCCAGTCTGCTCAGCCCTACCCATGGTTGGATGTGAGTCCCCTATTGATCTTTCAGTCCTCTTCCCTCCTCCCCTTTCCTGATGTCCTTGTCAGGCCCATGTGTCTGTCCCACCCCTATTTGAATCCTTCCACTGATTTTGAACAGATGACTTTTCTTGGTACAGTAGTTTGTTCCACTCATCTACCACTCTTTCTTGGAAGAAATGTTTCCTGATGTCTTTCCTACCCTCCCCCAGCTGCTAGTTTGATTGCGGCTACCCCGGTGCCTGTGTTTCTACTCAGTGTGAATACAATAACTCCCTGTTATTTACTTTGTTTAGCCCATGAAAATACCTATATGTCTCTGTTATATCCCTCTCCCTTCTTGCCTCCATTGTGTACATGTTGAGGTCCTCCAACCTCTCCATGTAGGATTTCTCTTGCTGTGCTTAAATCAGTTTGGTTACCCTCCTCTGCATGTCCACCACCCTGTCCCTATCCTTCCTCAAGTGTGAATTCCAGAACTGCTTACAGTACTCCAGGTGAGGTCAAATCAGGGATGTGTACAAGGACAGGATCATCTCTCGCCTCCTTCTGCTGCTGATCCCCTTCCTATGTATTCCAGCTTCCCATTCACCCTCCACACTGCTCTATTGCATTGCGATGGTGTTTTCAAATCTTGTTAAAATGTAAATGGTGTATGGAAATTCACATCTCTAGGGCACAATTTTTAGAGCCCCTGAAAGACTCAATAACATTTGCTAGGGTGAGACATTTTGTGGTTGTTTGCCAATATCTGTTTGTCAATTGTTTCCTACATGTGGGCAATTTGGTAGCATTTCTAAGTCATGAGGAATCTAACCCATTTCCTTTTCTTTCTTGTGGAAAAGACCAGAAAGTAGCATGAATTGTAGATGACAAGTCTTCAAACATGTGAATGTTTCAAAATATCAACTTTTGATAAAGGCATAACTACAACAAAAAAAGGAAAACAGCTACACTTTACCCAGAACTGACCCTTTGAAAACTGTGCCCTTGTCTCTGTTTTTAGACATTTCCTCACTGGAGAGCCAGAATTTTGGTAAGAAGTAGTGATCATGTCAACAAGGTCGCACTTTCCCAGCACAGTGTGTAAAAAGGATTTGTTATCACTCAGGTTAGGCTGAAACCATCTGACTCATCCAAGTGTGTGCTATTCAACTCCCAAAATGGAGACGCCAGTGCTGTGTCATAGTTTAGGGATGCAATGTTTGAATGATCCTCCCCTATGCAAATGACCCCTTGCCAAGGGAACGTAATGTTAGCCCATATCCGATGACCTTGGGACATGAGTTGGTGTACAGTGTTAATATCTTACAGATATATTTGGGGCAATACCACATGATATGCTGTAATGCATGTTACAATCAAATGTTAAAACCAATGTCACTTCTTAAAAGAAGCCACTATAATAATGGTAGTGTTGTCAGTTAAGCAAACATAACAGGAGTGTGTTATTGTGGGATACTGTGGGATAACAGCCTGCCTTGGGTGGGTCAAAACATGAGGCAAAGCTGAGTTAGCCCGAGCGAGAAGGGACATTAGCCCATCATAAGGTACCCATATGAGTACTTTAGTGCAGTTATGAAATGGGTCCTTTTTAGTAAATTGGATATATATATATATTTTGGTTTTTAATCTATAATTTATCGACTTTTTGTCCCCTACTTTTTCCCCATCCCCTGTGTCAGCCATGCAAGTGTGTGCGTAGGCACATGCAAGCCATGGTTCCAAGGCACCCTCGGTCTGCTTGCTACCTGCCCACCTACACTGCCCTTGAACCTCCACACGGGGACAGTGGATCTACAGTGGGTGACAGGGTTCCTCTCTGAGAGGAGAGCTACCTTCCAGCTGCTCAATCCTGCTCCCTCCCTCCTCCCCCCCACCTGCTGGCTCTCTAATGACCCTAGCTCCTTTCCAAACCTGGGTCACCAGCATGACGTGAGGTAAGATGTCCAATGCCTAACCCCTCAGTGCCACCAGGCCAGCAATTGGATATATTTAAAAAACATATATTTTTGTTGAGCTAGCTTCAGCTGGGTTATTGTGCTAGGATATCAGCCCAGCTGGAAGTACCTCATGTCCAATCAGGATCCTGCATTCTTTCTACCCATTTCATAATGTTACTTATCCCCTACTATCAAATCTCTCTAGTTTTATAAATTACTGCTTACAATAGTTCAGGCTATTACATTTTTGAATATCTTTTTAAAAACATGTTCCCTAAGGTTTTTTTTTAATAAGCACTAAATGCTTTTATGTCAATTAAAAATATTTTAATTATAAACATGCTGTGCTGTTGCCCTTGCAGTTTGGAGGACTGGAAGCAGTAATCACAGCAGTAATGGATGAATATCCTCATTTCCTTGCTAAAAGAAGAGAGTTATTTGTTCTTGGTCTAGTCACTGTGTGCTTTCTGGGCGCCCTCAGCACCCTTACCCATGTAAGTAAATATAATCTAGAGTTACCTTCATACTATAGACCATTTTTGTAGGGAGTATCTCTTATTTGAAAATCACATAATGTCATGATGACTTGCCAGTAGCAGTGTCACTCTATGACTCTTCAAGTAGCACTCTTGCCTCTGGGATAGAGTTGGTGGTTCATGTTCTAGAGGGACTTGGCCTTGTACAAATGCTGCCAATGTAATGCAATGCTCATGGCATGCTGCACTGTTCTAGGTGCTGCCTTTCATAGGGTGTAAAATGGAGGCCCCATCTTAATTTAGGTGTTTTTTAAGGTGGAACTTAAAGGGACACCGTCAACCCCTTAGGCTTCATACTGCCTCTAGTTAAAAACCACGTTTTCTGATGGCTCATCTGCCGATGTACTGTATTTGTTGACATGCTGGTTGCTTTCTATCTGCTTGCTTCTTCTTAGCAAATATTAAATAATGGCAATGGATGTAATCATATAATTTTGTTTCATATCCTTCTCTGTATCCTTTCTGGACTTTAGAATCACCAAATCACAGTTCACCTACTTACAATGCAATCATTTCTCCTCAGCAAATCATGAGTGTCTAGATAGTACTGTAAAACTTGAAAATTTCACTGTGAAATAATTTTCCCTATTTTTGCTGAAGCACTAATTTGCATGAAAATAAATTTGCACTTATTAGCTCTTTTTGCATTTTTCCATTATACTGAATGTGGTGATAGCGACTTAGCAGTAAAATAAATGTATGCAATTATGGTAGCACTTGCGTTTGTGAGTGTTAAAATTACTTTGCATGAAAATAAGTAGCTTTACAGAATTTGTTTGTGTGTGGGGGTCTCACATCTCAGAAGGAGTCAATGTGAGTACCTCAAGGACTGTAAAAACCCTAACATGGTGGAGGACCACATTTTTTATGCTTATTAAGAAACAAAATATAGGTATAAAACATAGGACTATCATATCCAAATCACTTACCATATCCAAAAGAGAAACAGTAAAAAAAAAGTAAAAACGTAGAAAATAAAGTTATTCTCCCCAACCCTCCATGCCTGATCAGATGGCTATGGGCAACCAGCAGTGGGGCTCAGCGAACCCTGGTACAACTACAACAGGGCCACAGGGGACTTGTGCACCAGGACAGCTAGTGTTACAGCAATTCCCCCGAGTTATGTAATGCCTCCAGCTTCTGTATGTCCCCCAAAGCATGACTATCCTTCTGTGGAACATGCAAATACACCTTCACGCCCCAGTTCTCATCCAACCTGCCCACCAACGTAGACAGATGTACGGCCTGGGACCAGGTACAGAGGGGGTGCATATCTAGCTCTGTCAATGGCTCGAAGTACCCAGCAAGTGTGCATCCTGCTTAAAAGAGCCACTCCATTGCTTTTCCTGGCCCTCCACTTGTGTGGTAAAGCCAGGACACTTTTGTGGATCGGATCCTAATGGTCTAAGCACAGCCCCTTTAAAGGAACAGGGAGAAGGCCATCATGCAAAGAAGCACTGACAGTCATGTAAAAGATCTGTGCTAAGGCACACAGCTCAGCCTTTAGAAGCTGTGTTGGGGCTGTGTTCAGTCTAGCTGTGGTGCAATCCAAACCAGCAATCACCCAGAAAATGGCCATCTAAACCAGCTAGAGGGGTTCCACGTCATAACAGCGAACCATTTTACACAACTCCCAAAAAAGCGAGTAAACCCTAGTGAAAACCAGTGCGGCACATCACACTAAATGCTGAACACAAACTTGGCACACATGAAAAATAATGTTTAATGCCATGGGCTATGCCCCCCGCATCCCCCCATACTTATATGATCATCTTTGAGGAGGGGGTGGATACTGGAAGAAAGAAGAGGGACTGCCAATGGCAAAATGTTACAAAAAAAAAACCAAACACCTGCAAATGACAAAAACCTACCTGCATACAGTCCCGAACCCAGGACCACCAGCTCTGCAGACAGTGTCCCCACCCGCTACGCTAGGCGGGTAGCTCAGTGGCATGCTCCATGTCCCAATTTAGCCCATCCCTCTTCCTCCCTTCCTCCCTCCTTCCATTGCTATTCCTTCCCCTCACCATTTTCCCTTCTTCCCTCACTATTCCCTCCCCTCACTCTCCATTCACTGTTGCTCATCCTGAAAGCGATCAAAATGAGTCCTTCATTTTTGAGTCGCTCATTTTGATTCACTGATATGATGGGATACCAGTTGGAGGTATTCTTCCCAGGGACCAACAGCCACCCTCTCAGCCATTCTTCTTTTGCCACTTTGTAAGGCAGTGGATGAAGTCTGGTCCTGGATGCTGATGAGCCTAGCTTTATTTTAAGAAATATCAGAATCATTGATTTCAGTAAAGGAAAATGATGCCAAATAAGTTGCCACCTCCCATTCTTTAGGGAAATAATTAAAAATATCATGAAAAAACCAATAGCTACTGTATACCTGGACATTAGCAAAGTTTTTAATTCAGTACTGCAGTTAAGTGACAGTCAACCCAGTAAATTAACTTTATGAGGCAATCACATTATTGCCAAGGACTGTGACCTAAGTAACACATTCCTGCTGTGAATATAGGCCAATCAGAATGCAAGAAAGAGGATGCTGTCACTACTGCCATTTTATTGACAATTATAAAATTGTAAGGGAAATTGCTGCATCCTGATTGGTCAGCAGCAGTGAACTGTGAGACCACGACCACTGGTTAAAAGTGCTGACAATCAGGACAAAGTACACTAACATATCAATGTCCATACCTCTCAACTGTCCATGATTACAACATTCATTTTACCACTCAAAATTTCTGTTCCCCTCATCTGTCGTTCATGGAAAAGGTGCAGCCCACAGAGAAAATGTTCTATAAACTGAAACTTTAAAACAGAAATTCCTAATATTCTATAATGCTACATCAAAACTAAAATTTGCTAGGCCAGCCCAGTGGCATGGTGGGCTGAGGTGCTGGGCACCTCATCTCCTTCTATGCTTGTGACCCAGGTTCGGGAACAGACACAGGTTGCTCATGGGCAAGATGGGGAAGGGAGGATTGAGCATCCCAAAGACAGCTCTCATCCCTCTGGGAGGGAAGGATACATGCATCTTGTTAGGTGGCTGCTATCTAAAGGTTCTAGGTAGCAGCTCAGCAGGGTATCAGGGAAGGTGTCCTGCCCGCTTGACGCTGGGGGGGCATCTCTATGAAGGCAGAACTCACATGACACATCCCTGAATGTGTTATGGGCCCAGGGAGAAAACTGGATGGAAACCTCTGACCATGGCAGAATGAAGGCCCAGTCCCCCTGTTGCCCCACATTGGTGACTAAGCTCTTCCGAGTCTTCTAGCACAGAATAGATGACAACTTATAACAGGTAAGTCCCAGAGAGGCCAGGTGATGAGGCTCAGGGGACTGGACCAGAATGGAGCCAGTTGGCAGTACAGGAGATAAATTACTAATTAAAAAAATAAAGTAAAATTTGTACAAGTAACACAATGGTTTTCACATAGTTCTGAGTTTGCAGCTGCATGTTTATGGATGTGCCCCTCATTATGTGAGTCAGTGTCCCTCATTCTGAGTGTTCGTGTCCCTCATTTCAGGGACAAAATGTTGAGAGGTACTGTATGTCAATGCCTTTTGTAAAAAAGTTACTGACTGCCATTATAAACATGGTCACCACCTTTACTCTCATTCAAAAAAGTCAGCTAGGCCCTAAAAATGAAACTCCCTGAAAGTTGAAAAAATGTAATGTTCTTTCCTTTATAATCCCCTTCTTAAAGTACACACTGTACACATACACCAGTTAAAAAATGAAATATTACTCATCACTTTACTTTCTTGAGCTTCTTTCCTGACCATCAAAAAAAATCTTCTTCCAGCAACCCAGCGGGTCATTGGGGGTCGGCCGGGGAGGGAGAGGATCAAGCGTCCGGAAGACAGTTCTCCTTGCCCGGGGGAGGGTGGGAGTGGCAACTGGCAGTTGCCTGGCCTCTAGTGGTGGCTGGGGGCTGGCACATCATTTTCTGAAAATGTAGGGGGCAGAGGAGACACCCGGCAGGCTGCATACAGAAGCGTGCCCAGCTCGGCCATTGGCATCCTTGCATACTCTCATGGCCACACTCGGGGGATGGGTCTAATTTGGAGGAAAAATCACAATGGCTGACCAGCAGGATAACACCAGTCCCTTGCAAGCTGTTCCCCCGACTAGCTGGACACCAGGGTAAACCGGATCCTGTTCCTGGTGGGGGCTTTTCAGGGGGGCTCCTGCTGACCCCACCGGGGGGGTGAAAACCCTGGGGGAAGAGCTGAAGGTAAAACCCAGTGGACACTGGTGTGGTGGAGCTGAGGGGACCGGTGGATGGGGGCGTCAGCCAACCAAGGAGCAGAAAGAAAGTAACATAAAAAAAAACTTCCTACTCTTACCTGCCCACCAGGGAAATCTTTGCTGCTTACCTACACAGATAAAATTAAATCCCTGGCTTTATTGAAGCCTTCTGTTGTTGTGTGTTTCTCTGGGGACCTGGTGAACATTCTGCCAGTAGACATCTGCAGAAGTTTGAATTCCTGCAGTCCACAATAAACAAACATTCCATCTACTGAATTTGTGGAAAGACAGATGAGAAGACAGGTGGGATGGACAACTTTTTACTAGTTAATTTTAACAAAAGAAAATACTTGTTTTTAACCAGAAAACAGAAAAACTTGTTTTTTTATTTGGTGTTTTTTTCTTTTTAAGATGTCTTAGTTTACCCATTTTATAAGCATAAGATTTGTCAAGTTGTGGGTAGTTATGTGATAGCTGAACATCCATGTGCTAAAGACACTCGGCATAAATGCCTCATGCCTTACAGCACTGTTGCTCTTTTTCCTTGGTACGTTCCTCATCAAACATTTTCATAACTTCCAGGGAGGTGCATATGTTGTAAAACTTCTGGAGGAGTTTGGTGCTGGCTGCTCTATCATTGCAGTGGTTTTCTTAGAAGCCATAGCTGTCTCTTGGTTTTACGGTAGGTATTCTTCTTTCCTTTCCCTTTTCTACATAATTGTTTGGTTTAAAACAATGGTGAATTCAGATTATAATGAAAATCATTAAGTAAGGTCATACCATAAGCACAGAGTTGTAAAAAATAAATGATACAGCAAGCAGTCTAAGGACTTTGGGCTGCTCATCAGCCAAGGCTCATGGGGATGTGAAATACACGTATAATACAAATTGTCCAATGCTGATACGGTCTTGCATTTTGTGACATTCGTATATGTTTATCGCTTATTGAATCTGCAGTCTATGGAATACCATAAATGTTACCCAGCTACTTAACGACACAACTGCATCAGACAAATATACGGTGGTCATACCTCTCAACCTCCTGCCTCACAAATCAGGGACAAGGCTTAAAAAAAATCAAGGACAAAGGACCAAAATCAGGGACACATCTTCAAAATTAGAGATACCCACCCAGAAAGCTGGTAGAATACGGGGCTTAGTGCAAAACGCATTTTCTAAAGAAGAACAAGTCTGTAACTTTAATGCTTGATATTATTTTGTGCTTACAATTTCCACCGTTTAGCCATGGAAACACAAATTTTAGGAGGGACAGAGTAAAATTTTGAGTCAAAATCAGGGACGTCCCTGAAAATCAGGGACAGTTGAGAGGTATGATGGTGGTGCTGAGTGTCAGGTTCCCTCACAGCTAGTTGTGTCAGTCAATATTGAGAGTGAATAACTGCTGAGAATAGTGAAGGTCAAAACTTGCATGCCTTCTTGCAGTGTGCCAGCTGATCACTAGAGCCTATATGATAATGGCATGTAGAGACACTCACATGCGTGCATTGTTTCTGTACAGTGCCACTTGCTGACTCTTTAACAACCCTGCAGATGATAATGTATATTTATAGTGTATAAAAACAGTGACACTGAGCATTACCATTTGTGATTGAAGATGTTGTGACAACAGTAGTAGCAGGATATCTTTAGCCAGGATGGGACCTGACACTTGGCATCACTGTTGCGGCTCATAACCTAATATGCTGTTAAAGCATGAGCACAGTGACAACCGGCACCAAGGAAAACTACCTGACATGTTCTTCACTGCAGCAGTTATGGCATTTGTGACAGCAGAAGTCTTGGAGTAATGTACAAAAACTAATGAGTATTTAAGTTAAAAGCAAAGTCACATTTTTACAGAAGCAAACGTCTGTCTCTTATTTTGTTTTGTCATTTTTGTTGACCAGGTACTGTAGGAACACTGGAAACACATATTCACCATTTTCAGGCAGAACTCAGTGTGTATGCTTAATAATACATGGTACAATGATAATACCATGGACAGGACCTGGCAAGCACAGTAACATTGTACAGTGAACTCAACACCCAGTCCAGTAGCTGATACTTTACAACAGCACCAGATATACAGTTGTTAAGTTTCTTAGTACTGTAGCATATCTGTCCTGTTGCATTGTGAGGCAGACTAACTAGCTTATGGTGACCGGCAGGTGACTGACTCACTGGCTGCCTGACTAGTGAACTAACAGGCCATTTTGGCAGCTGGTACCTGTTTGGCTGGTTAGCTGGTGCTTGGAAGGAATCTGGTTAGCTGCCTGGTATTTAACACACTGATTTACCAGCTGACGATAGTCAGGCAGTGGTTTAATTATCTTATAACTAGTAGGCTACAGGATTATTATATAGTACAGCTCCTGTTTTCTTTCTGTCTTTTTATCTTTTTCTCTTTCACTCACGTTTCTGCCAGTTTCCTCTCTGACTCTCTTTTGCTAACTTTTCTCTGCCTGCATTTTCATTGTGTTTCCCACTCTTATTTTCTTACCACTTGTTCTAAATTCAGTGTTCTTTTAGGTTTGGGCACCACTTTTTATCTCTGCTCTTGTACATTTTCTGTACTCTTAATCATTTGTCTCTGCTTTTCAAAGAACCTGATCTTTTTTTTTTAACTTTATGTTTATTGCTTTCAATAATGCATACACATTAGTAACATAGAAACATAAGGAAAAGTGTGACTCACTCCGGGATTTGAACCCAGGACCTCAGCAATCCGTGCTTTAGCTTCTAACCAACTGAGCTATGAGAGTTCAGCCAATTAAGGCCCCTGAGTTTTCCCATGTGAATCACACATACATTCCTTTCTGGTGTTGCAATGAGGACTGTATGTGTGGTTCACATGGGAAAACTCGTGACCTTAATTAACTGAACTTTCATAGCTCAGTTGATTAAAAGCTAAAGCATGGATTGCTGAGGTCCTGGGTTCACATCCCAGTGAGAGTCACACGTTTCATTTAGTTTTTACAATTGGATAGAAACATAGCAGTTGATGGCAGATAAGGACCACGTGGCCCACCCAGTCTGTCCATTTTCCTACCTATTTCAACAACAGATCATAGCTGATCTGCAGCTCACCCTTTCTTTCCTGTCCCTAGGATACCCTTAAGTCTATCCTATATATTCTTGAACTCCATAACTGTTTTTTGACCCCAATACCTCTTTTGGGAGTCTGTTCCAAGCATCCACTACCCTTTCAGTGAAAAAGTACTTTCTCACATTGCCCCTGAACCTCCCCCCAACTTCATTTCATGTCCCCTTGTTCTTGCACATCTTCTACTTTGAAAGATGCTACCCTCTTGTACCTTGTTTATGCCCCTGAGGTACTTGAAAATTTCTATCATGCCCCCCCTCCTCTCCTCCAGGGAATACATATTGAGTTCCCCTAGCCTCCCCTTGTAGGGCTTCTCATGCAAACCCTGCACCATCTTTGTAACCCTCCTCTGGACTACCTCCAGTCTGTCTATATCCTTTTGGAGATGTGGCCTCCAGAACTGGACACAGTACTCCAGCTGAGGTCTCACCAGTGATTTGTAGAGTGGCATAACCACCTCCTTCGTTCTGCTTGTGATACCTCCCCAGCATCCTACTGGTTTCCCCACAGGCTTCTCACATTGTCTGGTCATCTTTAAGTCATCTGATATGAGTACCCCCAGGACCCGTTCCTGCTTGGTGGTTGCAAATACCCCCCCCATCTTATACTCCTCCCTTCTGCATGACTTTGCACTTTTTGGCATTGAATCCCAACTGCCATGCTTTTGACCACTCCTCCAGCCTGCTTAGGCCTTTTCTCATTCTTTCTATCCCCTCTGGAGTGTCAACCCTGTTGCAGATCTTAATGTCATCGGCAAAAAGGCATACTTTCCCCTCCAGTCCCTCTGCAATGTCAGTTATGAAGACATTGAAGAGGACTGGTCCCAGGTCTGATTCCTGTGGCACCTCGCTGGTTACCTCCTTCTCCTCAGATTGTACACCATTCACCATCACCTTCTGTGTCCTGCCCTGCAACCATGTTGTGACTCAGTTTACCACCTTTTGGCCCACCCCCAGGTTGCCTAACTTATTTGCCAGCCTTCTGTGGAGGACAGAATCAAAGGCTTTGCTGAAATATAAGTAGGCCACATCCACTGCCCTTCCCTAATCTACTTCCCTGGTGACCCAGTCAAAGAAATCTATTAGATTTGTTTGACATGACCCACCTGCCATGAAACCATGTTGCCTTGGATCCAGTGCACTGCTAGATTCAAGGAATGACACAATCCTTTTCTTTAACAGTGCCTCCATTGCTTTCCCCACTACCGATGTCAGGCTGACTGGTCTGTAGTTGCCAGTCTCCTCCTGGCTTCCGCTATTGTGGAGAGGGACCACATTTGCCCTCCTCCAGTCTTCTGGGACTACCCCTGTCTCCAGTGATCTGTTGAATATGGTGGTCAGTGTTGCTACCAGCACCTACCTGAGCTCTTTTAATATTCTGGGGAGAATTACATCTGGCCCCATTACCTTATCTGTTTTCAGTTTCCTGAGTTCTTCTAGGACTCTCTCTATTGTGAATGGAGTGATGTCTATTTTCCCTCCCTGGTTTCTTTTTTTGCTGAGTTGTGGACTGTTGCCTTCTCCTTCCTTTGTGAAGACTGAACAAAAGTATTTGTTTAGCAGTTCTGCCTTTTCTATGTCCTCCTCTGTGCATCCCCCCTCCTTTTTTATCCTGACAATCCCACTCCTAGTATCTCATGCAAAGCAGTAGGAAGTTAAAATTAAGCAGTAATGACCGAAGAGCTGGTCATTTCCTAGAGATTAATGACCGGCTGGGGGGATGGTGGCTCGAGGTGCAGCTGAGGGCCACTCCCACCCAGCCAGCCTTTCTCAAGAGGAAATGACTGGCTCTGAGGTCATTATTGCAATTATAAGCCTAATCACAATAATGATGTTGTTTTTTTTAGTTTTTAAATTATTTTTGTGGTGCCGTTTCTGTTCAGGTGCCGCATACACTGCATAGCGGGAACAGCAGAACGGCTGCTGTGCCAGTCACTTCTAAGAGATTTCAGACCGGCACAACAGCCAATCACTGCCCTTCTTCAGTTCATGAATAATTAATTAGACTTATAATGCCTATTAGTGCATATCTAAAACAGTTGATATTCACAGTAAGATGCTTTGTAATCATGTACAATAAGAAGTGGGAGTATAGGAAAGCTTGTGAACATGACAAACAGTACAAAAGGTAATGCTAGCCTGTCAACGGCTGTGGTACAAACAAAAGGTAGAATACATAGGCAGTGTTAACTCAGTCAGCCTGTGACTGTTATGAAACCTTAAATCCCAGGCAGTGGTAAAGAAAACATGGGTCCCCCTAACATTAGCTCCTATCTCACTTCAACAAACCACAACATTAACACAGAAGACTTGAATTGTTAAACTGTGGAGGGAGATCCCACCCCCCATGTCAAGAAACTAGTAAACTTGTTTTCCATTTGACCCAAATGACTAAAAAGGCCAAAGAACCTGATCTTTTCTCACTGAATTGGCAAGCAATACCATAATATTTCCCATACCTTCCTCTTAATCCTATCAGTGCTGTATGGGTGAATAGCATTTCTTTATCAGACAAAACCCATCCAGTGAATGAAAATGGCAAACATAAACATACACAAATATTCTGAAAGCAGTTGCTTTTGTTGCTGATGCCAACTATAGCCACATTTTGTGTTCAGATAAGTGCACCCCATCTCTCCTGAGAGTGGAATAAACCTTGCTTACCGATATACTGTACTGTAACTATGTCTTCTGTTAGCACCCTTTGCAAACTGTGTGAGAGGCCTTTCGGCACCATGCAATTTTGCTTAAAGTTGGACCAGCATAACATTCTGTAGTGATTTGCATATGCAGCCCATGATGCTTTGCATTGTGAGGGCATGTGTGATTTTGTATTTTCTTGAAACTTGGCTTCCCAGCCAAATGCCCTTTGGGGTAACCCTTGCCTCAGTGTTTGCACACAGAGGTTCTTTGTCTTTTAAATAGTTTTTATTTTAATGGGTTCATCACAGCATATCAAGACACACTGTCTTAGGGTAGCTGGTCCAGTCACTGGGTGTCAAGCAGGCAGAGGCATACTGATGAGTCCTGGTAGAGACGAAACAACGTCTATGTCTTCTGTTAGCACCCTTTGCAAACTATGTGAGAGGCCTTTCGCACATGCAATTTTGCTTAAAGTTGGACCAGCATAACATTCTGTGGTGATTTGCATATGCAGCCCATGATGCTTTGCATTGTGAGGGCATGTGTGATTCTGTATTTTCTTGAAACTTGGCTTCCCAGCCAAATGCCCCTTGGGGTAACCCTTGCCTCAGTGTTTGCACACAGGGGTTCTTTGTCTTATATATATATATATGTATGCATATATATATATATATATATAGATATGTTTAATAAAGACACTGAGTTGAAGGCCATATCAGTACTTATCTAAAAACATTCACATAAACTAGCACTATTCCTACTTCTGTGCATTTCAAAAGCATCATATTGTCATCAGCTGACTTCCTGATTGCTGTGTTTGTGATGTGATATCATAGTTGGATGTCATAGAAAAGACAGTCAGGTCCTAACAAAGCACACATTAATACAGCAAAAAAAAGGAGCTGCCCCGACAGTGCAGCAGTAGCGCTACAGCCCACGACACCAACAACCCGGATTTGGAAGTGAGCCTGGGTGTCAGAGGGCCAGCCAAGGGGGAAAGGACTGAGCATCCTACAGACTGCTCTCCTCCTCCAAGGAGAGGGTGCAGAAAGCTCCTGGCACTTGCCTGACCCCTTGTAAAAGCCAGGGGTCTGACAGCCATAGCTGGCATCTTCAGGAGGCAGGGGCAGACATCAATGTGCACACCCCTGATGTCACTGGATGCCCCACCTCCCAAGGAGAAAAAGCAGTAAACACTTGGGCTATACAGGATGCCAACAGCCTTGTGCCACAGGCCCTACACCACTGACCCATGGCACCCCTGGACATCAACTTCAGATGTCCACTGGGAGGAAGCAGCCCCCCCGAAGGCCCCACATTGGGGAGAGTAAGCCAAAGGAAGGTAAGTCCCAGGGACAGCAGGTTACGGGACTGGGTGTGGGGGTAGAACTGGGCAATGGGGGCCGTTCTGAAGGGGAAGTAAAAAAAAGTAAAAAAGAAATCATCATTAAGGCCTTATAAACACAGTATACTGAACGTGCACACACTGTCAGCTTATATGGCAGCTGGCTGAGGTGGGTAGAGGAGGGCTGTGCCAGTTGCCATATCAGGATTCCTAGAACATCATGACAGTGGCAAAGGTGGGTGAATGGAAGGTGTCCTGGGAGCAGATGGAATGGGTGAGGGCTTCTGGACCACCAATATTTGCCAGTACATTAGTCGATGGGCAGTTTGGGTGGAGGTACCATTAGACATTAGGGATATTCTAGGGAACATGGGCTGAGTGTTCAGGTGGTGAGGGGTGCCATGGACAACAGGGAGAGGTGTTGCAGTACATGGAACAGGTGATCTGTGGGTGAGGGGTGCCACTAGACACCAGGGAGAGATGTTACAGTATACAGGAGGGGTGATGGGGGTTGGGGTCCCACTAGGCACCAGGGAGAGGTTATAATGTACAGACCAGGTGATCAGGAGGTGGGGATTGCCATTAAACACACATGAAAGGTGTTATAGTATGCACTATGGGTGAGCAGAGAGTGGTGGTGCCACTAGACACCAGGGCCTGCATCTTTGCGGGTGTGCCAGCTATCGGGGGTGGGTGGCTGTAGTACAGCAATCCTGCCATTGGTGGGATGGGGCATGGGCTTGTGCCCAGTTAAGTCAAGGTTTTCAGAGGAGATATATAGTGCTGTTTTTGATGCCATTTATCACCATTGCAAACCTTTGAACATGCCACTGCACTCGTATGCAGGAGGGAGACCACCTCATTTTCATGGGTGCAGTATTACTTTAGCACCAGGGTGGTAATGGGTTTAGCACATGCTACAGGGGCCTCTGAATATAGACCCCACTCCAAAAACAGGCACAAACCTGGATAGCATGGGTGCAACCCCATTAGTGCCAGTGCTAACTATTGAATATCTGGCAAATGATGTAAGTAAATCCAGGTGCTGTATGTAAGCATTCTATTTTGCACAAAAACTGCAGATTGGGACTAGATCCACACTTAGGTGTGCGGCTTTGATTACTAAGTTTCTTTTTAAGCATTTTATAGTGAATCATGAAAATAATAAAATAACACTTTCATTCACACTAAAACTTTTTTTTTAATTACCTAGGGATCCAAAGGTTCAGCAATGATGTTAAAGCCATGCTAGGCTTTGCTCCGGGAATATTCTGGAAGGTATGCTGGGTGGCTATTAGCCCAGCCTTCCTAGCAGTAAGTATTCACTTATATATAAATATACATACTTACATATATATATATATATATATATATATATAGAGAGAGAGAGAGAGAGAGAGAGAGAGAGAGAAAGAGATTGATTTGACGTCTTGTATTTTTGTAACCATTATACCCAAACAAAAGACAATTTTGCCTTGGAAGGTAAAAGTGCGACACAGTATATTACAGCCATGGAAAAACGAGCTGGTGAAGTATTGACATCAATGAGAACGCAGGTGCCTGAAAATGGTGCTGCCCATCCTAAGTATGGCGCACACAAGCATACTATGAAAAAATCAGACTTCACTGCTCTAATATGGTGATTGAGAAATTTTGGCAGGATGACATTACCTTATAAAATATTTATTTAACAATGCACATTCCTGTATCTACCATGCTGTGTGTAAAGCATGTCATTGTTATACAAACTGCTCGTGTTGCAAAAGATTTGCTGTAACTACAAAGATTTATGCTAGCAAGATTATGTATAACTGTATTTTGAGATACATTCATTAATAAAAAAATATTTATGACAGGAAACACAAACCTTGCGTTTTTTTACATATTTTAATATAATTAAAACTTTGGAATGCGTGAAAGCTGTTTAATACCCCCCGGTGTATTGTTTTGTTTGTTTATTTTGAAATAGTCATATTTTTCCTAATTTAAAGGGACTCTGTCTACCTGTTTTTCATTATATTATTTCTAGTTAAAAACCTAGATTTTATGATAGCGTGCCCTCTCTAAAATTCATTGATGTTGCTGTTTGCTTTGTCTGTCTCCTTGTTTAGTAGAACTGAAATGCATGCCAGTGTATATTTATAAACAACCTTGTTTTGTTTACAATCCTGGATCTGTTCTTACTGCATACTTCTTGAGCATTACAGACAAACCCAAACAGTGCAGTCACTCATGAGGCAGTAGCCTCCAAATTTCCCGCTGCATCATGAGGGGATAGACTGTGTTCAGGTGTTCCCAAGTCCAGGAAAGATGCAGATAGAGCTGATCAAGGAATGTAAACAAACCTGTGTTTGTGTGGTAACACCAGTATGGTGGACAATCTGTTTTTCACTTTTTTAAAGAAAAAAAGAGTCAGAATCAAACTACCAGCTACATCATTAATCTTTACAGAATGCCGGCAATCATAAAATGTCATTTTTAAACTAGGGACATTTTGAGACCTAAGGGGGTTGACAGTGTTCCTTTAATAGGCCTTTGTTGAAGCTGCTTTTTCTCGCTTAATATTCATGTTTTAATTACCTACTGCATGAGTTCCAGAATCCAATGACATCAGTTGATTGGAAATGTAGAGTGACGCTTTCCATAAAGGGCTTCCACCCAGCTGATGTCATCAGATTCTGACCCTAAGTCATAAAAGCAGATGTCCATGGTGCAAAAACCTGAAATAACATATTCAGCAGGCAAAACAAACACAAATAACAGGAACCCAAGTAATGCAACGATTTTATTTAATTTCCAGGACAAGATAATTTTTTTATTTTATTTTTACATGATCTGAATTCCTTGCCAGGCCTAACACGATAAAGCTAAGTTGTTTAGGGCAGCACTATGCTGTCAAACATCATAAACCTATGCATACTTCACCAAGAGACATAGATACATATAATTTGACAGCAGAAAAGGGCTGCTTAGTTCACCTGGTCTGCCCAGATGTTCCTGGCTAATTCTGTCTTCGCACACCCTATTTGGTCTATCTTATATAATATACCCCTCTGCCTATCCCATGCATTCTTGAAGCCCCCCAATGTGTTGGCCTCCACCACTTCTGCCAACAATATGTTCCAGGTATCGACTACCCTTTCAGTGCAGAAATATTTTGTCACATCACTTATGAATTTACCCCCTCAAGCTTCATTGCATTTGTAAACTGATTGCAGTTTTCAGAACACAAGAGAGACCTCTGGGAAGCATATTTTATTAATAATAATAAATAAAGATGGTGGCTGCCATCTTTATTGTGGATCCAGACCCACAAAAAATCATGCACTCATCACTGCTTTATAAATAATGGCCACTCCAGCTATAGTAAGTCTCAATATGCAAAGTATTTATTAACTTTAAGGTGCCAGTCGGATGTGGAAAACAACAAGACATGTGATGCATTTTGGATTAATGAATTAAGACTAAATATAAAACCAGGGCTCGTATTTTATGTTTATTTGGTGTTCCATGCATACCAAAAAATTGAAAGCAGAATACCAATTTTGTCTGCTGGTCTTCCATTTTAAAATGCTAGTTTTTGAGAAGAAATGTGTGTAAAAGAACAGAAAAACTGTATTTATTCTGAGATGGCATACCAGATTTTTGGACAGACTACCAAAATTAGGATTTTGATATTCTATCTGGAATACCAAATTTAAAACTAATTTTCTTGCCCTAAAAACATGTAATAAATACACTTAAAAAAGGCTACAGGGATAAAAAATTGCAATACAGAATGTAAGGACATCAAGAATATATAGCTGCTAAACATAGGAAGGTACAAACTGTTCCCTGATGACATGAACTGCTGCTTTAAAGAGTGCTATTCTTAAGCCACCTAGTGTCAGCATACCTATGAAGGACTTACACTGTCCTTGTTTCAGAAATTTTTAACCTTCTTTTTTTCGTTTTTGTTAGAGGAAGGGATTGAAAGTCCTCATATCAAAGAGCTGACTGCCAGATTACGTCTCCTTTTTGGTCCTCTCAAATAAAACTCTGTTTCCATGGTCAGACATTTTCTGACATACAAGTTTGTAGAGTGCGGGGGTGCATTCTGTTGATCCCAACTGGAGCTAGTTTTTAAGGGCATTTTTAATTATTTATTTTAGTCTTCGGTAACTGGGTAAGGCCCACTAGGCACAAGTGCCTGTTTTCAGGGGCGACCTGGGAGCACTGGGTGGTTAATTGACTTGCTCAGAGTCACACAGTATGCAAGTGGAGGTTGTGAGAATCAAACACAGGTCTGGCCTGCTGGATGTAGCAAGCTTGTTCACACCTCGTTCCTCTAACCTCTAGGCTATACTGCCTAGGCTTTAGGCATTGGGGTTAAATCTATGGCACCGCACAACCAACAGGAGCCTTGTCAGTTGCACAGTGGCATTGATTGGACCCTAGTGGAAAACCCACTCCATCTGAGATCAATAGAGTACCCCTGGCACTCTACAAACTAATATGTCAGAAAACATCTGAGGGCAGGGGTGGCACAGGGACAGCACACTATGCTGAGAGTACCTAGAAGGGGAAGGGTTCTGGCAGTGAACTCCTTGATGTAAGGATTTATGTTCCCATCCCCTTAAAAATTAATAGGTTAAACATTTTGAAACAAGGACTGTTTAAGTCCTTTGTTAATAAGCTGACACTGGAGTGGTTGGGGATTTTTTCATATGGTTGATTGCTTCTGTGTAAAAAATAAATACTGGGCAAGAAAAAGGTAACATAAACAAGGGACCACAAATAAGAAAATATTGAACTATCTCATAACAAAAGCACAAAATCATGCTCTGGGGTATTAGAGAGCAGGTCTACTAAAAAGCTTCAAACTAATAGGTTTATAACACTTGAGCCCAATTTTAAAATGATCAGGACTGGCACAAGGGGCTTGCATAAAGGAGAAATGGCGTAACAGGCTGCTTGTGCTGCTCCTTGCACCAGTCCCAATTTTCTAAGGTAGCCTGCACCACTGGGGGCGCCTAAGCCAATTGGGCTTGTGCCATCCTTGCAACACTGCACCAGTGCACCATGGAAGAAAAGGGCTTGTGCTGTGGTGGGGCTGCTGTATCCCCTAATTTGGGATTTTGGAAGCACCTCCCAATGGGTGCACAAACTCTGCCTTTAGACCAGCCCAGAGCTGGTCTAACCTGCCATACAACACTGCTGGAGCTCTCGCTGGGTGTGGGGTGACCCTGTGTCCCTAGTGAAGGTGCCCATACAGGCCCTGACTCCTGCCAGACCACCACTGGAGCAGCTGGTGGTCAATGGCAGGTCAGAACCTGCAACCCTCCTGTGGTGATGCTGGTGCATCCAGCCCCCCACACACACATACACAAACCCACACTAACCCTGCAGTTGCCCAGTCAGGGGCAGCTGTCACCCCTTCCCTCAGCCTGACCCACTCCACCCCTCTGTGAGCCATGGCATGCCCCCGATGACCCACCAATCACCCAGGTGACCAGCCAGTGGATTATCATCACTGCCACTGCCACCACAAGCCTGTCCCTCTGCTTGCAACATCCCCCCCGTGAGCTGTTTTTTTGGTGCAGCTGTCAGCTTGTGGCAAACTCAGGGTCTTTAGTGTTGGGACTCCACTTTTTCTAAAATCAGGTGCAGGGTCCCTGGTGCACCCAGGTTTGCTGCAAGGTGCTTCAGTGCACCATGTGCTCATCTAACGGGGCTTTCTAAAATTGAGCCCCTTATGTTTACCTTTAGTATTTTAGTAGTTCTTGATGTCTCCTGTTGTTGGTCTACTAAATATTTCAGATTATATGGTGTTTATTTCATTGAGTCATTCACAGAGTTTCTGACTGTCCACAGCTGACCTCACAACTGCTGTTGTGATATCACTGTCTGTTGTCATGGTGAATACTATGATGTCATAAACAAAGGCTTAATGGAGTTAGCTGGGGACAGCAATCTGTGTAATATACAGCCACTTGGAATGGTCTACAATGTTCTGTTATAAGCCTTAGAAAGGATATCAGAAAATTAAAATGTTATTATCTATTGAACTGTAATGGCAGATATGATCATGTTTATGAAAATGCATGCTGCAGTACAAAGTTGCTCATTAAACAGACTTTGGACATGCCCACGTTGTAGATTATATTTAAAAAATGTAACAAAACAAGGTTTACTCTATGTTCCCTTAAAGAATGATACACATGCCCTTTAAGCCTATATTATGTTGAGGTTCTGAAATATCTGTTAGCAAGACATGATAGCCCCCGAGCAATCAGTATATAAAGCAATATAATTATTTTTAATGCCATAGTATATTAAGAGCTTCTGAAATCTCAAGCAAAACTTTAAGAATGCACCTTTTTTAGGTATATTTCCACTTGTTTCACAGATTTGCTATATTTGATATTTCCTTTTCATTATAACTACTGTATGTACATCAATGTAAAAACAGGATCACTGTCCCTTAGACTTGATCTACTGGGGTCACTTGTCTACACCTGGCACCAGAAAACTCTACCTGTGACATCACAGTCTGTTGCTGTGATAACAATTGTTATATCTGAAACTGGATTAGAATGTCAGATGTAGACAAGCAGCCAGAGCAGATGGCACCTAGGGGAGAGTAATCTTATATTCGTATTAATGTAAATAAGACCTGTATTATTAAAAGGGGGAAACTAGATACAGAACATCTATAAACTACAGGGCTGTCCACCAGGAACAAGTGTTCTGCATGAGATTTCACAGTTTTCTGCATGGCAGATTGGAGTAAATTTGAGTTCCTGCAATATCCTGCAACATATTCCAGAAACAACTGTGATACTGCACTTGATCCTTGCTGGTGGCACTGAATAGGCCAAAATGTGTCCAGAGTTGCACTTGGGGCATTGGAGCTCTTTAAATGTAATTAGTTAGGGAGGGAAGGAGGGAGGGAGGTAGGTAGGTAGTTCAGATGCTACCAACCTAAACAATCACCAAACCCTTTTTTACAGTTCAGCACACGCTCATTCATAGCTCAGTCGGTGGGCAGCCATGAAGATGAGAGGAGGGTTGTGCTGCTCACTGAATGGGGTCGTGATGGGGGTGGGGTGGTGGGTGAACACCTGAGAGAGTGGGGGGGTCAGGGGGCCACTAGACCACCAGTGATTGCTGGGTGTTGTCAGTGGCTGGGGATCAGGAACCAGGAGGGACCATTAGACTACCAGGGGAATTTGGATCATAAGGGGACAGTGATCAGACATCTGGGGAGGAACACTAGACTACCAGGGAATGTTTTTTTCCCCCATTTGGGGATGGTGAGCGAGGTGGGGGAGGGACCACTACACTATGGAAAAGGGAATTTGACATATCGGGTGGGTGATCAGAGACCTGGGAGTGACACTACACTATGGAAATATAATTAAACACATTGGGTGGGAGATCGGAGACCAGGAAGGGATAATACACTGTAGAAAATATATTTACACATATCGGGTGGGTAATCAGGAACTGGGGGGGGTTGGGGGCAACAGTACCTACACCAACCACTAGGGTTGCATGGATTAATGCCAGTTTTTTGTCGGCAGTAATTTCTCCATGCAAGGGCCTTCACAAGCATCCCTTGCATGGAGCAATGCATTTGTGAATAGTACTATAGAGATATGCAGGTCCTCTCCCCTTCATTTGCATTGTGGCCCCCCTCCCAACTTTGCCCAGGCACAAACACAGTTTGCCTGGGCAAACTGGGCTTTGTGCATACCAACTCTGGGAAAAATGCGGGCAAACTGCGTTTGCACCCAGATAAGGTTTTGTAAATCTGGGCCCTGGTGTCTAACTTCAGTATGGAAACTGTGACTGGTGGTCTTCTCTATTCGCAGTACAGTGCATCCTACGGAAATGCATACTGCTTTTTTCAGGAGTTACAATTTGTTTATGATGGACATTCACTAATGCAGGCTTATATGCCTCCTATTGAAAAATCACCAAATGCCAGTTTATGTTTTCCCAGTATATCTTTGATTGGTATCTAATACTTAAGAACATAGAAACATAGACAATGATGGCAGAATAAGATCAAAGGTTCATCTAGTCTGCCCAGAGTTCCCTATCTGCCCTGGGATCTATTGTCTACACAGGGGTTTTATGTTTTATCCCTTTTGTCCATCCTCCTGCTCTTCTCCCTACTGCTACCAACCTAAGCAATCACCAAACCCTTCTTACAGTTACAGACATTAGTAAACTTGGTGAAAACAGCAACTACCTTAACTGTGCTGTGAAAATTAAAAAGTTACAAGTTACAATTTAAGTTGCAGCTATTTATTAAATTAAGTTTATTAAAGTGCTTCCTCATTTGAGTTTCATTTCACACTCAATGGGAGCATTTCAGTTATTGTAAATGGGCAGCTGTTTTTAGGTGCTACCTTCTTGACAAATGTTCTCTAGATCATAGAAGGCCCTATATTCCTCATCCAAGAAGTTAGTTAAAACCTTTATTTTTGACAGGAGTTTAGATGGTATAACACATCATTAGGACATAGTCCTATTTACAAGATGGTCCTGTTAAATTTTAAATAAAACAGATAGACTACATATAGATCACAAGACAGTCAAATATGTAAGCAATAATACCCGACATGGTGGGCGGTATTGGGCAATACCGGACCGCCCAGGGGCGTAATGAGGCCCGACACCGCAGGTGGAGGGCTCCATAGCTCCTGGCGGTCCGGGTATTGCCCATACCGCCCACCATGGAGGTATTATTACTAGAAATGGGTACTGTAATGTATTTGTTTAAAAGGCATAATTTTATATTTAAATGTTAAAACATATTTCATTTATTCACTAATAAAGTAGTTCCTACACCTGCATCACAGTACCTTTTTGAGCTTCTGACTTTTCTTTCTAGATCTGGATCTAGTTGTCATGGCTATCCTCTCACCCACAGACACGGAGATAGAGCAGGCTGTGGAACAAAAATGCAATGAACTCTTTTAGAAGGAGTACATTAATGTTTTTATTGGATTTGCTCTTCATTTTGATGCGACGTTGCACAGTCAGCGTACATTTAATTAATGTATAGTCGCTCTGTCACCCCAATAGATGCTAAGATTGCTTTGGGATCAGGAAGGGAAAGCACAGTAGTGTGCAGGGAGGTAACAAAGCAGCGATAATGTTTTTAAATGCTGACGCCTTTTCAGTCATGCTTTTTCTTCTTTCAACATCAAGATGAATCAGGAGGCAAACCCAGGACTAGCGGGACACTGGCTATGTCGGGGACAGTTGCAGTTACGGTGGCGGTACTTTAAAAGAATGGTTCCTCCCTTCAGTGATTTTACCCGTTCTCCAAAAAAAGACTACCCCTGCCAAAAACAAGCTTACTGGTCTCTCCGTTGTTTAACCCCCATTCTTACAGTTAAGCCGTTCTGTCAACCCGGAAGTAACTATAAAGCGTGAGGCAGCAGAGCCACAACTCTAAGTGTAGCTTCTCGGTAGAGGTAAGGAACTGGAGGAGTTACAAACAGGCCTGTAAGCAGACAGGAGGGGTACAATTTTAAGTTAGAGGAGATCGGGAGCAGTAGTGCCGTCAATTTAAAAGAATGGCATTAGCGCTACTGCCCACATTCGAGCCGTTGGGCAACAGCACGATCAGGTATGAATGAAGGATCTGTTTTTTAAGAAAACAGTTAGTTGTTGCCAGAAACAAGTTGGTGTATGTGGTGTGTGGGTCTGCAACCTTGGGTCTGTCTGCTACTCTGACTCGTTCGGGCGGGGTGTCCTGCCGACTTCGTGTTGAAATTGAGCACCGGCTTTCTGGGGAGAGAGAGAAGATACGTCCTGATGCTTGTTGAGCTTTTGACAGTGAATGCAGGCGATCGCTGTAACTGTAGATTTGTGATTTTACTTTTTGTTATTGCTACTACTTTATTCTGACTCATAGTGCTGGATTCGGGAGGGAAGGCCGCAAACTCACCCGCTAAGCAGCAAATAAAAATGTCGGCATTTTGAAATGAGAGTTCTTTTTGCATACTGATCTGTGTAATTAGGTCTGTGCCAAGCTGGCACTTTTAATGCCCGGGCTCTATTGCCTGATAGACGCCCACCTTGCCAGGGCTATCAGCCAATCAGAGCCTGGGATTTCTGATGCCCATTTTCTAAAAATTTCATTCCATACAGTGTAGGATTCCAATACATCATTCATTTCAAAATACCAATGTAACATATACTCACTAATACAAACACTAATTTATACATGTATTATATTCTCCATTAATTCCAGTGAAATGGTCCGTTTCCTAACCATAACCTTCACAACGTACTCTTAGTTCTATCTTTAGACTAGTTGAGAGTGTTTTCACATCTTGAATTTGATTGCAAATTACTGGTTTTAGAACTTTCCATATCCTATTAACAATTACTGGAAACCATAGACTACTATATGTATTTTTAATTTTAGGGAATACAAAATTCCTTAAATTAATATCTCGTAGGTTGTAAACATGTTTTTTCACTTCTAATTTATCACAAAGATATTTGGGCTGTTCCTGTTTTATCACTTTATAGATCTGAGTTGCCCAAGTGATCTGGTGTTTGCTATCCTGTGTAAGCCATCCTAGTTCATTAAGCAATTCATAGTTATGTGTTTTATACTCTTTTTGTGTTATAAATCTTGCCATCCTATAGTATATTTGATCAATTTTTAGTAACAGGCTTTTTGTTGCCAAACCATAAACATGACTACCATATTCCAATACTGGAAGGAGAAGTTGGTTTATAACACTTTCTCTCATGGACCTATTTATACAAAAGGCAGAACACCTAAAAGCTCCCAGCCTTTTATTTACTTTTAATACAGTATCTAGTATATGATAATCAAATTTTAAGGTAGCGTCAGTCCATACCCCCAGGTATCTATATTCCGACACCTGTGATAATACTTCATTTTGTAATGTTTTTATAATTACTGTTTCTTTACAGTTACTTGAATGTGTATGTTTTTTACCAAAAACCACAAGTTTTGTTTTTTTGCTATTGAGTATTAAACCAGATTCGGTCGATCATTTACATAGCCCTGCAAAATCTGCCTGTAAGTTCTTCTCCATTTCACTATAAGTTCTACCACTGGCAATTAAGAGAGTGTAATCTGCGTAAAGACTAATATTCGAGTATTTTATACTAGCCACGGTATTATTTATATAAATCAAAAATAATATTGGTCCCAAGATAGAACCTTGGGGCACTCCTCTCTGCACACTTAGTATATCAGATGACACTTCATTTATATAAACTTGCTGTGTTCTATTCAAAAGGTAGGACGCAAACCAGCTGCATGATTCTTCAGCTAATCCAATCTCAGTCAGTTGTTCACCTACCGCCAAAAGGTTTCCTCCAACTTTGAGGCTATGATGTCTACCATATCGGTGAGTGCGGTGCCCATGGAGTATCCCTTACGAAAGCCTGTGTTGTTTTGTTAACAAAGAATATTTTTCTAAATGATCAGTAAGCTGTACCTGAACTAATCTTTCCAAAATCTTTGATAACCCAGATAACAGAGCTATGGGTCTATAATTTGTAGGTTGAAATGGGTCCCCAGCTCCTTTATATATAGGTATAATTTTTGTGTTTTTCCAGCTGTTAGGGAAAATACCTTCAGTAAAAATCCAGTTAAATAATTTAGTCAATACCGGAACAATCACTTGAACGGACTCTTTAAGGAAGTGATTTTTCAATGAAATCCAAGCCGAAAGCCTTTTTAGATTTTAACTTTCTAATCTCAGCTTTTACCTGCTTACAGGAAATTATTTTAAATCTAAACTTTGGTACATCTATATTCATCTTCTCTTTAACTCTGTCTTTAACTACTATATTAGAGAAATCTAGATCAGGCAAACTCACAAAATAATCATTCAGGGTGTTTGCTGAATGCTTAGTATTCTGGGGAACACCCCTACTTGACATTTGTATGGGGGACCATAAGTTTGTGGTGATTCAAAAGATTTTATTAAAGACCAGTATATTTTATTATCTGTAGTTTGTTTAGTTTTCTCCTCAAAATAATTTTGTTTTGATTTTTTATTTGAAATTTCAAATGATTTCTAACTTTTTTGTATTTTTCCCAATCTTCTGTTTTTGAAGTCTTACCTGCCTTTTTCCATAATCGATCCTTTCCACGTATTCGTTTTTTTTAATTTTTCTGATATCCAAGGGACATGGGACTTTCTTTGCATAAATATTTGGTAAGGGGCTATTTCATTACATATATCCAGGAACCATTTTGAAAATTCCTGAATAGCTACATTCACAGATGGTATTAGAAACAGTCTATCCCACCTAACTGACATCAATTTAGCTACAAATGCTTCTTCATTATAATTTTTGAAATTCCTACAATTTATTTTTAAGGGAGAATTTCCAATGTAGTTGAGTTTTTTGCCCTCAACTGCAAATACACAACTTATTGAACTATGGTCCCCCATTATTGGCTGTTTCACTTCTATTGATTTAATGCAAATTTTGGCTGTAAGAAAGTTTAGATCCAATATGCTTCCTACACTAAGTTGTGTAGTTTTTCTTGTGGGAAAAATAATTTTCTGCTCTACCTCTAAAGTTTTAAAACTATTTTCCAATGCAAAAACTCGTGGTTTGCCCCAGGCAGCCTTAAAGTCACCAATCAACATTAATTCATAGCCCATTGAGAATCTCTGAATCACTGATGCTAGATTTTCAAATTCCCCTATGGGGTCCTGGGGGCATAAATAACACCTATAATTAGTTTCAATTTATGGACCTTTATTAATCAGCAATCAACTAATCCTATATGATCTGCATATAACATTGAAGTTTGACCAAGCTCCCAGTTAGTAAATAAAATGACTCCCCCACATTTCCATCCAACCCTGTCTAAACAGTGGCTATAGAAGCCCTCAGGCACAAGTTCTTTAGTATCTATATTTTTATTTAGCCATGTCTCTGTTAACGCCACTATTTCTGGGGTCTCTGTGTTTGTCCAGGATTTCATTAGATCAATTTTCTTTCTTAGGCTCCTAGCATTATCGTATATAACTTTAATTTCTCCATTTCCACCAGGACCAGGATTGGATTCTATATCACCTCCCATTAATAATTAAATCAACAGGCAATTTCTAGATTTAATTTGTCCATGCCCTAATATACTTGTTATGAACAATTTATTATTTAACTGGATTCTGATTTTGGAAAAGGAGTTTCTACCTCATCCTTTAACTTCTGATTCCCTACCAATTGAGATTATCCCAAATTTTGTAGCAACCCCAATCTCAACTGCTCAACTTACTTCAATTTGACTCGGGGTAACAAAGAAGGTAGTTGTTTCTAAGAAGCAGAAAATCTTTCAAAGGCAGGTTCTTATTTTTGCTGATGACTGGATCACATACAGTAAGCCTTCATATCATCTTTCCTCTCTTCTTGTTCCTGTGTTCCTGGATAAACAAAAACTTTATCTGACAACTCATTTACACATTCAGTGTTGTCAGCCATGGTTCTGAACTAGTCGACTGCATCCTGCTCCATGTCAGTAGAGGCTGTAACAATTTCAGGTGCAAATAGTGCATCTGAAGACTCTGGCAAATCTTTGTGGAAGCCTGCTTTTGTAAAATAATTTTAAATTGCACTTGTTTTCACCTCCATCCATACTTGTGGCATTAGATGGATTGCCTTAATAAGGGACAGCTTTTTGGTCATTTCAGCTGGTTCCAGCCTCTGTCCATCATCTTATGCATTCAAGTTTGTAAGCCAGTAACCAGCAATATTAAAGGCTTTTAAAATTCTTGATAATGCATTGATCAATAAGTTAAATCAGTGAGGTAGTATTAGGGATTAAAAAAACTAACTTTGCACTGCTAAACTCCAGCCATGCGTTCACCCTGCTGTTGTTAAGCAGGACTATGATTTTACATTTTTTCCTCATGTCTTGTCGATATCCTTGCCAACTCTATAAACAGCTGTGCTATCATCTATGAATTCCTATTAGCACAATAGACAACTGGCAAGTGTTCCACATTGACTGTACAAAAACAAAAGTGTTTCTAGCTTTTTTCAACAATCAACCATTTGTGCTCATCAGTCCTGCTCATGTTTGTGTATATAAGGACATTAAGTCTGTCTTTTGCTTTTTTCCTTCTGAGATTGTGTCACTTTCGAATGCAAGTGCCCCATCTAAGACAGCTTTGTAATGAATGTCCATTTTATTGGCACCGTAATCATTGAAGGCTGTGAAATCAGCCAGTACTTGAAGGGGAATAGAACTGATTCAGTCATCTGTGGACGAGCTGTTCATATCCTTTTTATCCGTGTGAGCTTTCTTAAACAGTGTTTTACCATTCTGTAAAAATGATACAACCACCCAATACTCTGATCAAACTCTGTTTTGCAATCTGCTAATTGCTTTGGCTTCTATTTAAGTAGCTCAGAGATCAGAATGACTGTAGCATAGGCATTTTCAAACCAACAAGCAAACCATTGACCATAGTGGAGTTCTTGCCTTCATGCTTCTGTTTCTTGCTGAAATTGGCATTGTTGTAAAATTTCATAAAAATCATTCTTTGTATGGTAGACCTAGTCATTCTACCTTGGAATTAGAGGGACTCTATTCTAATTTCTTCTTCTAAAGCCTGTTGCAACAGCATTCTATCTATTATCTACTGTACTGTCATCTCCTTGTTCTGCTAGGATGGCCACCTACAGAACCACCTTTTTCTCTTCTTTACGCTGTTTTTCAAGTCCCTCCAAAAATGCATCCTGAATGGCTAAAAATGATAAGATAACTATGTAATAGCTCGCTAGCACAGTGTCATTTTCCTAATATAAAAACAGATACCCATTGCAGTGTCATTGCTATTGTAAATGTACACAGTTAAAGTATGAACCATTGTGCTGCACTGTGGTTACGCAGCACTTATAATACAAAATATGTTTAATTGCCTAAAGTAAATTGAAAATGTTATATACTATGTAGTGGTTTGGTGTCTGAGAAGGCCAGATTTAGTATAAATGAAAATATAGGGAAAAGGCTGAAAAATGTATTTATTTTATTTTAAATTTGTAATGGTATCTGAGGTAAACAAGCCTTGTTTTTCCAGTCAACCCGGTGCCAGTGGTAAACAACCTTGTTAATCATTCTGTGATGCAGAGTCAAAATAGGAAAAAGTATATACCCCCTCAAAAGCAGAGGGAGGGAACTTTGCTATTCCATCTGCCTGAAGCATGAGAAAGGGAAGGACATGTAGCCTTCGTGTCCTCAAAGCAATCTGAAGCACAGATTAGAAAAGGATCCCAGCAACGTTATGTGGTCCTGACTGTTACACCCTGACAAATGCCATGTAATGCTTGATTATTTTTTATTTATTTTTAGTTTCTTGTGATTTTGTTTTGTTTTTGGAACCTCGTTGAATAAAATCATGCAGCATGCATGTCATACCTTATATGAACTGAATCAGTGTCTATGTTTTATATCCACACCCTGGAACACATGGTGTGAGAAGTGGGATTCTGATTAAAGTTCAGGTGGTCAGGGGAATGTTATCTAGCAAATACGATACCAGCCCTGGTATCAAGACAGACCTAAGGTACATGTCTGAAGACTAGGAGTAAGACAAAGCCTGGTCCCTTATTTAATGCTAACATGGAGAGACATGAGCACGATTTTTTGACCAAGATGCTGAGCTGTACACAGGTCAATGAGTGGCAGTCCATGAGTTTGTCAGAGGGACTAAAGTGTGGTCAAAGCTGGCCAGAGATGTGAGATGATGACCCAATGGTAGAGACCCTTATGAGACTAGTACAGTGATTATGTAGTCGAAGGCTTCAGCCAGAACAACTCTGCTGAGAGGCAGAACACCGGTGCCAGGTGTCGCTTAAGAGGTCCCAGTCAGAAGGTTTGGATAAAGAATCAGAAGAGGACAGTTCCCAGGCTCAGCTGGAGGAGAGTTCATGTCTGAGCAGCACTTTCCATTGTTGCCTGAGTTCCCAGGGTGCTACCTGTGGGAGGTCGGAGATGCCAGCTTGGATGTCATTGAGATCCCAGGTGAGACTGTGGTTAGTGATACTGTACTGGGAGTAATGATTCCAATCAAGCAAGAAGAGGCCTATGTAGAGACTGAAGGGACTCTTATTTTGTTTTATTCCATCTGTATCTAGTAACAGTATTATTCAAGACAGTACTGGATGGAGTAGGCTTCAAGCTGGGGCGCTGCTCTTGTTAAATTAATGCAATATGTGAAAGTTAATGAAAGTGTGCAAGTTAGTAGTGGGGTGGATGATGGAAGGCATTCATGGTACACACTAGAAGAAGGGATGTTGTAGCGAATTAATCCAAACCCCAAAACTAAAAAGCTAAATGCTCAGGTGGTAGTACCTGAGAGGTACCAGAAACAGGTTATGGAGGCAGCTCACTCCAGTACCTGTGGGAGGAGGAAGATGAGGGACACTGGCTAATTTATTACCCCACTTTTACTGGCCAGGGGTGTACAGACAGGTTGCAGCCAACTGAAAGGCCTGTTCTGTCTGCCAGTCTGTGTTGGTGACTGCCAAGTTGGCCCTGGAGAAAGTGCCCCAGTGTAGAAAAGGTTCCTGTATATTCACTAGGAGGGTGAAGGTGGCATACCAAAGGGATAAAGCCAATTGGGAAAAAGAATGGAGTCACTGGAAAACGAAGGGTAACCTTCCTCCCAGGTTGAGTGGTGTATAAAAGTAAAAACACTTCTTAACTAACTAAATTTGAAAGGATGAAATGAAAATGGAATGACAATGGTTTGTGGAACTAGTATATGGTAAAGGTCCTCCCAGAAACTGAAGAATGTTATAAATGGGTACCACTGTGCTCCTTCACAAGTACCCATAGACACATTAGGCAGAAGGATTGAGGAGTAAATCCAGTTGTGAGAACAAAGTCCGGATATGGCTCTACACTGGTACTCTCTTGCATGCTGAAATGTGGTAAACCAGGTCAGGTGGTGGGCCTGATGGTTGGACTAGGTATATCCTATGATATGCAAAGGGTCCACGGAAAAATGCATTAAATGTTTGTACTAACAGGAAAACCTACATAGGATTAAAGTAGGTGGGAATGTTATCAGACCCTGCATTGGGGGTAACACCACTAGTGTTTACCCTCAGGTGTCTGAAATTGTACAGAATATAAGATATGAGATATTATGGGTTTAAGTAGTGAGAGGAACCTAAGGAAAGGCCCCCTACTTAGTACTGACATATCTGGTGGGGATGGCTAGGGGCCAAAGTAATTACCCATCCCAAGTAAATCTGCTACATGTTGCAAGTACAAATAGATTGTTTGGGGCGTGACCCTGAGTATGTGTCAGATGTTTGTTTATAAGGTTAGGAGTTGGTCAGAGAAAGGAAAACCAACGCTTCCCTTATGGTTTCCCTCTTGGGCGGGGAGGGGGGTAGGGCTGGTCATCCTACCTTGGAATTAGAGGGACTCTATTCTAATTTCTTCTTCTAAAGCCTGTTGCAACAGCATTATATCTATTTTCTACTGTACTATCCTCTTGCTGTTCTGTTATGGCCACCTACAGACCCCCTCCTTTTCACTTCTTTACTCTGTTTTTCAAGCCCCCTCCAAAAGTACATCTTGAATGTCTCAAAATGATAAGATAAATATGTAATAGCTAGCTGGCACAGTGTCACTTTCCAAATATAAAAACAGATACCTATCGTAGTGCCATTTGCTACTGTAAATGTACACAAAGTATGAGTATGATATACTTACTGCATCAAACTGTTGAATATTTCTACTTGTTAATGTTGGATTGGTGGTAGTTCAGGTGGATGTTAAAGATCCCATGGCACTTATCGAAAAGAGTAGAGGAATTTCCCCAGTGTCCAGGCCAAATTTCCGTCATTCACTAAAAATACCACCAACAGCTTACTCTGGTTCAATTTCAGTTGCTTACCTTCTGTATCCCCCTCCCCCCAGTCACCCCTGAAAAAGGGACAGTGGGCCTACCGGGTCAACAAAATTCAATAAATAAATAAATAAATAAACTAGCCTTGTTTTTCCAGTCAGCCCACTGCCAGTTGTAAACAGCCTTGTTTTTTCAGACTGCCTGGGGCCTTGAAATCATTCTGTGATGCAGAGTCAAAAAGTATACAACCCCCCTCCCCCGAAAGCAGAGGGAGAGAATTTGGCTATTCAGTCTGCCTGAAGCATGAGAGAAGGAAGGACATGCAGTCTTCATGTCCTCAAAACAATCTGAAGCACAGATGAGAAAAGGATCCCAGCAATGCTATGTTGTCCTGACGGTTGCATCCTGACAGATGCCATGTAATGCTTTATTATTTTTTATTTATTTTTATTTTCTTGTAATTTTTCATTTTTGGAACCTCGTTGAATAAAATCATACAGAAAGTGTGTTGTACGTGATATGAACTGAATCAGTGTCTATCTTTTATACTCACACCCTGGGAAATGTTGCTACGTGCCCTGTCAGGTGGAGGCTGAGGTGCTTGGGATTTTACCAGCAGCCACACCAGTGACTTGAGTTCTGGAATGAATGAGTGTCGCTTGTTGACTGTCCGAGGTTAGAAAGACTGAGCATCACATGGACTGCTCTCCTCCTTCAAGGAGTGGGGGTAGTGCATCTCACTGCTCGATCACCGCCTAGCAGAGGCTGGGTGGCGCAACAGGTAAGTGCTGCTGGAAGGACACTAGTCATAGACACCCATAACATGCATGAGTCGGCACGCACTCGTGTGTCACTGCATGTGACCTGGCTCAGGGGAACCAGAGGAAGAAAATAAAAAGAGGAAAAACATAAGTACATGGGCTGCCTCGGTGCCCTTGAGTGCCACCCCATGTGGATCCCCATTGGCATGAATGCGGGGCAGTGATGGATGGGATTTGGGGCACTGGACAATAGTCTGAAACAGATAGAGGCTGCAGCCAAGAGCCAAACAGATATGTGGGGGAAAACACTCCAGTTTGTTTTTCAGTTACTGGCACACTTATAGTGAGGAAATCTCAGCCAGGGTGCTCTCTTTTTGAACCAAACCGAGGACTCCATTGTCAAAAGAGCAGTGTTGTGGAAATCATGGTATGTAGTTAGGCACAGGGGCGGAGAAGAAACACATTAATAACCCAGAAATTGATAATCATTTCACTTCGGCCAAGTGGGCCAGAAGGACAAAGGGAACAGATTGCTAATTGGGGTGTGAATAATGAAAAACAGAATGAAACCAAGTCAGTTAAATATTGATTTAAGCATTCTATATGATTCCTTTAACAGAGCAGTTTAACACAACATAAATACAAACAGAAACAGGACATCAGAAAAAAAAATCTGCTGACTTACAAGCTGACATTTCTGTAACTACAAATCCCAGAATCCCCTGCAGCTGACATCACAGCAGAGGGTAGTCCGTGACCATAGCGATCGAGTTTGAGTGTCTAGAAAAATGGTGACTCAATGTCGACGACTGTGATCATGGTTACCCAAGGAGGAGGGCAACCAGATACTGCGGTTGGCGAAAACCGTGACAGGAACTAGCGGGTATACGTGCGCATGTGTGCACCCAATGGGGGGGAGAGGCAGGGGGGATGGCATGTGGGAGGGGTTGCGGTGAGCAGCTGTTGAGCTGGATCGTTGGCATCGTGGGGAGGGTGATCTGCTGGGAGGCACGGGGTACTGGGTTCTGGTCCGGCATGGAGCGGGATTTTTTTTTGCCACCTGGCGGCATCTATTTTTATCAGGTTTATACACTCCTGACATGCACCCCCTGGAGCTGAGAATCCATAAGTAGTGGGGTGCAGGGGGGCACAGCCCCCAGCATTAAAAATGAGACCTGTAGGTCTCGGGCACCTTTGTTTCCTGCGCTGCGAGTGTGCATTGCTGACATTGATTTTTGGCATTCTATACTCGCCATAATAGCGATCGCTGTTTCTCAATTGCTATTATGACATGGAACCGAGCAGAGCTACAGCAGTGGGAGATTCAATAGGTTGCTGTGCAATTTAGGATTTTTATAAGCTCTGATCTTTTGTTAACAAGTCCTGTTGTTCCCCCTGGGCTATGTACAGTCACAGAGGACTGTACTTAGCCCTGAAAGAACAGCGGAACCAGCAAACATCTGATCAGAGCTTATAAAAACTCTAACAAGTACTGCAGGCTACTGAATTTCCCAATGCTGCACGCTGCTCTGATAGCAGCTGCAGGGGATTCAGGGATTTGTAGTTACAGAAAATGACAGACTAGAAGTTAGTCGAATCAGTCTGATACAATCTATTATACTGCAGTAAACAGAAAGTTTAAAAAAAAAAGTAAAAAAAAAAATGTTTTTGCACTCAAAGTGCAAATTAGGACCAGCCCAACAGTTGGATGTGGGGTTCTTGGTGCTGACTATTCCCAATTAACTCAGTGTTCTCACAGAATAACAGGCAGCTTGCATGCTAATAATCATTGTTTGATTTACAGTCTGCCTGCTTGACTGCTTTATTTTTGTTTGTACAGTGCTGACAAATTTGATGCATGAACTGGCAGGCCTGCTGGTGCAGGGGCAGGGGTCCATCTGCGACACTGATGACCTGGGTTCGGGAACAGACTCAGGATGTTGGAGGGCTGACTGGGGGATAGGGATTGAGCATCTTAAGGACTGCTTTCTGGGGGGCAGAGTGTCCGGCAGACTGTGGACCCATGGTGGAGGCTGGGGGCACCACTGTGCCGAGCACCATCACATGAGGGGGTGGGGCAGATGGGGACATCATTGCAAGTCCCCGTCCCAAGGGAAGCAACACTGAGGCCCCATTCTCCTGGTTCCATTTGCACTGCCATGGCACTCTAGGCTGCTGACCCATTACGGCCTCCAGTGTGACTGGCCGGCTCCACGGCCCGCCCCGGGGGGGTAAGCCAGGGAGGCAATACCAGTAGCCTCCCCTGCTGGAATCCTTCATCCATCTCATGCGGGTTCACACCAGATACATTGGTCCTGCCCTGGGGGCAATCCAGGGGGTATCCTCTGCCCAAGAGGTAAGTCCTGGGGCATGATGGGGTCCGGGATGGGCTGGGGTTGAGCCTTGGTGGTAGCTAAAAAAAAAAGATTTGATGTACGAAGTGAATTTTTCATTTTACATAAATATGTAAGTAATAGGACACAACAGGGGTGTTGGTTGCCATGGGTTAATGGGCATCCAGGTGTGTAGTGAGGCACAAGGCACTTGTACTGATTGCCACTAGCATCTGGAAGTGCAGTAACCTACGACAGCCAGTGCCACTGGAGTGTCCTAATGTGCTTATAACATGAGCCCCTTGAAAAAAAAGGTTTGTACATAAAAAGTAAACAAAATATATAAAAATACACAAAATTACCCATAAAATATTACAAAAAAAGTCCACATTTCAGCTTTGTGCCTGTATGTGGTGCTGTTGCAAGCTAGTGTGTTCCTGTTTACAAAAGCTGGTATGTGCCAGTTTACAAAACTGGCTTTTTACTTACGAAACAGTGGCTTGTTTTGTTTATTCATTTCATGACTTTTTATTTTACAAAGGCATTAGCCTGGTCCGTTACCCCAGTGTGCCGTGAGATCTGACTAAAAGAGACCCCACTCTTGGTGAGAAGGGCATGGTGGCTGCAGCTAGACTGCAAGTGGGAGAGACCCCAGCTCTAGCAAAGAAAAGATGTCAGACAGTGAGAGAGAGCAGGATGCTGAGTGAGGTGTCTGCTGTTAGAGAGAGAGATTGCCATGAAAAAAGATGTGGCTTTCCTGTGTGGCTCTTTATAGTGTAAGGAAAGCTCAGTAGCTGTTGCTATGTGTTTAAGCAATTATTTAAATGAAGCAGAAAATGAAGGTTAAAAAATGAGCAGATGCAATGGGCCCAAAGACCATTATTTGCTGTCACATTCTATGTTTCTGTGAAGCTATTGGTGGCCGATTGAGGTGTAGGGAGGTGAGAGGTGCAAACAGAGTGAGCAAGTATGCAGCCACATGGAAAACCTAAGATGTGGCGGTTGCTGCTGTCAACTTAATGATGGAGCTATGAAGCCTGTGATGGACAGTGTTTCAAAAAATAAAAACAAATGGTAAGAAGGCTATTAGGGTTCAGATCAAAATATAGCTACTTGTATTGTGGGGGTGGCATGGTGGGGATTATAGAAATATGTTTTTCAACTGTTTTTTGAAGCTATGGCAAATGGGTGCGGGTTGGTTTTGAATTTATTCATGTGGCGACCAGAAATCTTTTTTTCAGAAATTTCTGGCAGACATAGATATCTTGGTGCACTGCACCAGGTAAGGCACAGGGTGCAACAAATTCCCTACACATTGCATAAAGACTTAAAAATGAGTTTTTAATTACTGTGATTATTAGCATATACTAAGAAGAGAGAAGACTACCAGTAAAAATCTTTCCTTTAGGGTAAGACACTGAGGATTGTCTTTTTTCTAAGGAATGCTGCCTCCAATTATGTGTCAAAAATGCTCTGTAGCCCACTGCTTTTAACTGGTATATTTATTACTCCAGAAGACTTTGGCAACCCCAGCATGTTTTGAGCCAGTAGATGCATTCTCTTTTTGTTTATACAGTATATGGATAACTGTATCACCTCGGAAGCTTTCATCAAGATATGCAGTACTAGAAGAGTGGGGTCTTCGTTTCTGTTTAGTGAGAACAAGGCAAAAACTTGAATCTGGAAATGTATATTAAACTGACAGAACCACAACCTGGAACATAGAACTGATCTCTCAACAACCAGGGGGCTCACATTTGCAATATGTTATTTGCCATCCTAATGTACATGTATAAATTAGAATAATTTGATATAGACAAAGGGCCCTACAATATGCACAATACAACTTAGTATGCACCATTAAAGGTTCAAAGGGAGCTATGCAGCTATGCATTGCAGAGCCAGCCCCAGTAGGACACATGGGGCTGGTATCAACTGTTGTTCCCTCACAACTCTTCCCCTTAAGCACATAGTAGCATGGTAGGAAAGGGAGAGGCCTGTGGAATGGATTCAGTTGGAACACTAGATTTCCAGTTGGAAGCCCAGTCTGGCTCATAAGAGGGTCCCCTGCTGCATGGGAGCAAGGGATCATGGGATACAGCAGTCTGTAGTCAAGACTTTTTTCAATAAGTAAAGAGAATGGCTAGCCATCTGCCAAGGGTTTCACAGGCCTGCATGTTGGATACGGCCACCGGCTACATGTCAGGGCTGCACAGGTCATAGAATATACTAAGGATCATACTAAGGAAGTTTCAAGAGTGTAGAGGCATTAGCCCATCAATGCTGCCATACTAATATGCTCAACTATAATATTATTTATTTATTTAAATTTGTTGACTGGATAGGCCCACTGAGGCTAGTGTCCCATTTTCAGGGGTGACCTGGAGTTAATTAACATACAGCATTGTATAAACAAAGTAATATTATTGTAAACATCGCCCTGATAATATGAATTTATTTAGCTTATTCTTGAATTCTAATTTTGTTTTGCTGATGATACTGTCTAGTGGCAATGAACTGCAGGGGTTAACAATTATTTGGGTTAAAAAAATATTTTCTTCTTAGAATGTTGAAATTTTGCCCTGTGATTTGCAGCAAATGTCCTCTAGTATTTGTTATTTTTGAAATCAAAATCCAACTCGCATATCATGTAAGGACCATTAATGATATCATACATGAGCAGCAAACCGCCTCTCAGATGTTTAATCTCCAGCAGCACTAGAATGAGCTTTTTCAGCATGTCCTGGTACGACAGGTTCTTAAGAGCAGGGGTATATCTACGTGACCTTTCTTTGAACCTCTTCAAGTTAATTTATATTGCCTTTTTTACAGGGGCACCATAGCTGGGAGGCATAGTTCAAGTGTGGGCAGACATATGCTCTGTAAAGCAGGGCTATCACAGTATGGTCTCTTGGTTGAATATTTCTCCTGATTGCCCACATGATTTTATTAGCTCTGGTGATTGATTTATTTGTCTGTTTTGTGTATCCCAGGTAATTGGTGATTTTTACACCTAGGCCCCTTTCGTTAACCATATGTGTCAGTTTGTGGCCCCGCAAGACATAGGAGTGATTTTTATTTTTATGTTTGTAATGCAACACTTTGCACTTGTCCAAACTGAAACGCCTCTCCCACACCGATGCCAGGTTTGAAATGATGTCTAGGTCAGGATGTGTGCTCGATACTTGTGCTTCACTTGAACCTGCAATTTTTGAATCATCAGCATATTTAGCCAACCAGCAGTTCAAGGCATGGGGTCATTCTGCTGAAAGTAAAAACTGCGTGGCAGTCAATGCCACAAGCAAAAGGGTATGTGCTACAATATCGCCGGGTAAAACACCGACCCGACACGAACAGCACACGCCCTGTAAAATAATGGTCTTCTTTGTGTTTTTGAGGGGAGCTTTGCACCCCACACCCCTCAATGTGGGGGGCTTCACCCCCCTCACACCCCAGAATTATTATAACAAACCCTGGGGGGTGGACTTCAAGGATGGGGAGTTTCTTTAAAAAAAATAAATAAAAGCTGCAAAACTTTGCAGCACAGGGAGACTTGGTAGGAATCAAACCACAGTCCCAGGTCTCCATTTCCGCCGTGTGCTGGTGCCTTAGCCACTCCACCACAGGAGCAGCTTGACCAGCACCCCAGCACATGGCAACCTGATACTTCCAGGTTTTCAGTGTACAGCGACAGGGGTAGCAGTAATTCCCTACCACTGTTCTACCCCTGTTGTTGTAATTCCAGGCACGCTATACACAGCGTGATTAATACTGCGTTCTCTTTCTTGTATGGTATTGACCCAGCACCCAGTTCAAGTATCTGGTAATGTCAGATATAAAAATCTGAAATATTTGGGGACTGAGCACAGAACTCTGGGGAACCCTACTGTTCACTGCACCACTGTCTGAGTGATGTCCATTCACGACCATGCTCTGAGATCTATTCTCTAGCCACTTCAATATCCAATCAATTTATCCTATTGTTAATTTTTAAGTTATTTATAATGATGGCCCAATGTGGGATTATACTAAAATCCAGGTAAATTACATCACATGGAATTTTTTTATCCAACTGCTGACTAATCTTTTTATAAAAACTCAGAAGATCGGTGGTACAAGATCTGCCCTTGGGAAACTTGCACTGTCCTGGATCTAATTCTGTTATGATAGATGTGATTTTTTTCTTTAATAATACTCTCTAAGATCTTACATAAGATCAGAGTGAGGCTGATTGACTTATAATTGCAAGAAGTGTGTTTATCCCCCTTTTTAAATAATGGTACAACATCTGCAGTTCCAATCATTTGGAATAATTCCAGTATTGACTGATTGTTCAAATAGTTGTTTTCATGGATGAAGTAAATATTCTGCCATGATTTTGATCAAGTGACCTGAAATTTTATCTGGACCGGGGAAGAGTTTAATCTTAAATTCTTAATTTTTTGTTAATTTCTTCTAAAGTGATTTCAGTTTTATTACATTGACTAATGTCCACAGAAACAGGTGTTCTAACTCTGGGAGTGAAAACTCCACAGAAGTATTTATTAAAAATGTTTGCCTTGTCCTCAGGATTGTTTAAGGTAATATCATTACTTACAAACAATTATATACTGTGCTGGAGGCCATGCAGCAATTACAGCTGCTTTTCACAAGCACAGTGGAGCAACCTGGTATGTGCCACAAACAGTAAATATACGGCTTGTTGAATTTGCATACTGGGATGCACAATAAAGACCTGCATTTGTCCCCATACCTCACACCAACTGTAGAAGGGCATGAGATCTGGTGCACTTGGGGCTCTACATATTTATATAGCCATGGGACATAGGTTGTGCATTTATGGGTGTCTATAGGACACTCTGGTTCCACACAGTTTGGCCCTAGATGCCACATACATAGTGCATAGAGCCAGCTCATGTTCAGCATAGAGCCCTTGTAAAGAAAGAAATCACAATAGGGTGAGCACTGTCTTCTCATAATACCCACGTAAAATAAATAAGGGCCCAGGGCTAAAGATCAAGGGCTTATATCCCCAGATAGACTTTTTTGGATGAAATACTCACCTTGTATGAACTTACTGTTTCTATGAATAAATTAATAGTTTTAAATATTTCATTATTCATTATAAATTAAGATGGTCTTCATAGCAATATTGCCCTATATTCTAAATCCCAGACAGTTACAGTGCACAAATGAGTACTGCCTGTTCCACAGAGAGCAAATGATAAGTATTTAGTCAAGTCTAAATAATGATGCGGTCTATCAGTCTGCCTGCAAACAAGTCACATTTCCATTTTTTAGGGGTGCCTTTTATCTCTCTTCACACCAATACCTCTTAACGAATTATAGTTTCAACAAACAGTATTAAACAGCCCATTTACATGATAAAAAAACATCAGTGAAAACCACCCTAAACCTTTATGATTTGCAGCTGAGTGGTGTAACTGAAGGGCACTTTCCTCCAATGCTTGCAGCACATAGCCCAGAGCAGCATTTTTTTCCATTCAGGTTCTGCAGTTATAGACATTGGGGATTATACTAAAGTACCAAAGAATATGTTCTTTATTGCATACATTCATCTTTCTAAAAAATGAGATCTACAGATCTGCAGTTTCATGAACGTAAGCTTGGAAAATGTCATAGCACAGGGCCCTCATGAACCAGTGAGTATTACAAGGCAAGTATTCAAAGTAGTCAGGAGGATCTGACATTTGCAACATGATTAAAGGGAGCTGTCAATGACTGATTAGGTTACAGTAGATGAGAGCTGCAATACAATTGTCCCAAGTATTTGCACAGGTGGACACTGTTTCAGAATAATAAGCACAAATGCAACAAAATGGAAACTATATTAAAAAAAAGTAATTGTATAGTGGAGGACAGAAATATCCACGTTAAATTTAAAAATGAAATATTTTTAGTAACTTGCCCTGTGCTATTTATGTCCTTGAAATTTGAACTTGTCTTGACTCAATATAGTTTCAAATGTTTAAGGTCAATCTGGAAGCATTTTTTTTTGTCTTAGTATATTTACCAAAAGGACACATTGCATATTACAGTTGCATTATAATCAAATTTGTCTGGTAATTGAAATGTCACTTAAAGGACATGCCCTCTATACTGTCCATTTCTGAATGCTAGTCACTTGGTTTTAGATTACTAGTTTCCATCAGCTATAAGCAAGTTGTCTAAATCATTGTATGTAGAAAAAAAAGAACATCTGGTAGGCACCACTAAACTCTCCTAGGGCAAAGATAAAGGTCTCCATGTCAGTGAATAGTGTAGCACATTTAAATGAAGCCATATTACAGAAACCTCTGCAGTTCATTTGGAATACTGCCCAATGATCAGCACATTAAAATCTTTCCAGAGAATAAAATTGTGTACTATATTAAGAAGTAGCAATACAAGTAAATCATATTGAAATCATTGGTGGGGTTGCTCTTATGTTGATACTGTACACTGGTCACAAGTCAGATAATACATTTCTCTATGATGATATGAAGCATAGAGTTTTTGCTTCACTTTATCTTGTTAAGGACAACATATATTAGATATTATTCGTATCAAAGGAGCAGCCAAAGTTTAAACATATTTCTTGATTGGTCAATGTTTGATTCCGCAAGGCTAAAATATAGCAGCAAATTAAACAAATTAATTCATTTCACTTGTGTACCAAGAATTAAAACCATATTCTAAATTAAATCTTCATGAAATAAACTGAATGCACAACATATAACATGTAAGCTGTATAACCACAATAGGCATCATCAAACATGATTTTGTCCTAGTGAAGCTGAACAAGTTTTATGAACCACTTAAAGATTTTTCTCTCCTCCTGTGTGTTATCAAATTGATTTCATCACTTGTAGAATAAAAATGCATCATATATTTGTATTTAAATTAGTTTAGTATTGTCTGTTTAAATAAGCTTCATAAGACTACTGCTGAATTGTAAATAAATACCGTAATTAACAAAGAAATATGCATATAAAATCTATGAACTTTTAAGATGTATCACTCTGCTATTATGTTATGAGTAAAATGAAAAGCTTTTTAATAAAGAAAATATTGCAAAAAAATACTTACTTTATATTTTGATTTTGCCTTTTAACAGTATATAATAGTGAGTTCTCTTCTGGACCAGCCTCCTCTTACATTATTTGACTATAACTACCCAGAGTGGAGTATCACAGTTGGTTACATCATAGGAGCGTCATCCTTCATCTGGATTCCTATCTACATGGTGTATAAACTTGTGTGGACACCTGGATCTCTTAAACAGGTGAGAGATGTCCCGTGTCATAAATAGTGAGCAAGAGTGAGAGAAAGAGGAAAGAGACAGAGACAGACAGACAGAGAAATAGATTGATTGACATCTATTCTACCAAATAAGACATACTATTTGGTATCTAGCTGTCATTTAAAGCAGAACTGCAATAAAACATGTTTTCCAAAAATCTAGACTAGCTACAGTTAATAAAAATATTAACATCCTTGCCAAATCTACTTTTCTAGGTACCCTCCTATGCTGGATACATGAGTTTTCTATTACTTTCTCATCCTTACCTTTGCCGGGTCTGCCATGCTATTTCTAAGCCAAATGTGGTGGCCATCTTTTTTGTAAGAAAAATCAACTAAAACATTAATTAACTACTAATAATAATTATATTGTGGTGGAACTAGATTTTATCACTAAACAAAAGTGGAAGATGCCTGGAATCTTTTATAGTGAAAAGAAGAGTCAAATGAGTGCCCAGTTTCATAGCAATGCTTCTTTATCATGAAATACAAATTTACTGTGAAACTAGAATTTACCTTTTAGGTAGATTATAAAAATTACTCAGAAGGCAATTCTGAACCAACTGAAGAACAACCTGTAAAATACCTCATGACATTAAAAAACAGTGTTTTAAACATGAATATTTTAGAGTACATCACACATTTTAGATATGCAGGTATGTATATCCTACACACACTAACAAAATGCACATGTTCTATTCATGAAATTAATTTTCTGATTAAAAGTTTTGATAATGTTGTTGATAAGAACCATGATTCATAAACTAGGACAACAAGAGAATGGGAAGTTATCAGCCAAGATTTATTGTTCTTTTTCCAAATGTTTTTTTTCTTATTTGTTTCCTGTCCCTCTCTGTTCATATAGATAACTGCCTTCATCTCCTCAAGAGATACTTTTTTTCCGAGAAATGATGTCGGTGATGTAAACATTGTCCTTATTCTTAGATTCTGATAGGGCTGACAACAGAGCTACCATGAATATTATATATGTAAACTTAGTAGGAGTCTACAAAGGAGAGGGCAGACTTCATGTCTTCATCTTCAAAGATGTATGATTAATAGATCAAGCCACCTATTAAATGTGCCATTATGGGATATTGCATTTAGACTAAATTATAAAAAAAAATGGTACAGGATTGATACATCTTTTCTGGTGCAATCCTACCAATTGTGTTATAATGTTATGTTACCTAAATGGTGATCTAACTTTTTTGGCACATTTGCTGCAATTTGTGGCTCCTTTGCTTCCTTTGCTTTCATCAAAAAGTGACATGAATCAAAATATGGTACATGCATCTTTTTTTGTTTTTGCCATAAAGCAGGTAAATCTTTGCAAATGTGTCAAAACATTTGAAAATAACATTCAAATGTTATGGTACATTTATTTTTACATGGGCACAATGCAAATGCAGGAACTATACCTGCATCAAGACCTTTGAAAATCTATACCTTTGTGTTTTTCTCTTTAATATACATTATCGATTAGTGTTTAATGAAGTCAATGTCAGGAATATACACATCTTTAAGTGTATAGGCATTCATTTGTATAGCACTTGGGTAAAGAACAATGGTGTTAGAAATTATTCTATAGTTATTTATTTAGTTATTGAAATTATTTTACCAGGTACACATACAGAGATTATGCAAAAAAAATCTTATTTACAGATGCAACCTGGGGGGGCCAAGGGATGATCAGGATGTATACAGGATAAATAAAGTAAACATATTGAAATGGATATACAGACATGGTAAACATGTAATAAAATGCATGGTATAATGTAGAAACAGATTCCCAGTGAATGGACCAGGAAAGCACAGGTCTAGATAGGATTATAACAAGATCTGGTTTATAGCAAGTACAATCACTTTAAGTTGCAGTAATAGTTTTCAGCACCCATGTGGCAGATTGGACACTGGCTGTTAAGGTATGACCTTATATAATGTAAATAAGAACTGGTTTTGTTTATCTTAATTAGTGGACCTCTGTTACCTGGTTCACAGTGTAGCTATACAGTAGAACCCCGCAGTTACGGACCCCAGAGTTACAAAACGACCAGTTAACCGAACACCCGCCCACTCCCGCACCACCCATGCATTGGCCAATCATTCAAGAAAGCTTACCATGGCACATTTAAAATGTCAGTGATTAATGGTATATAAAATTGCAGTTTATCTCTGGATTAGCACATTTTCTGACTGAGGCAGAGTGAGAGTGAGACAAGGTGTGGAGAGAGAGACGAAGACCAAGGTGCAGTCAGATTTTAGATTCCCATCCCCCCTCCCCCCCAGTGAGTGAGAGACAGCAAGCCAGCAGCACAGTTTTGCCTAGAAAGAAATGCAAAAATTAAGTGGGTGCCTTTACAGAATATCTGTAAACAGTGGACTTATACCGGCAACATTTTATCACACTGCACACCACACCATATTTCAGACTCACAGACTTTTCAGAGTTATGAACACCATGCATTCCCATGGTGTCCGTAACTCCGAGGTCCTACTGTATTTGTTTAAAGGAAAGGGAAAGAGAAAATGATCAAAAATATAAGAAAATGCATTTAGCTTTTAACCAGTGTCTCTTGGTTGCTGCATTATTTGGACAGAGAGAAATACATATCTTGGGTAGAATGTAATTGTTAAAATGTTTATTAAAATGGACTGTGGGAATGTAGATCATACAGTTTACAATATCAGTGAAACTTAAACAGTGGAATGCAATTTTAGTGTTAAATGGAAACAAGACATACCCCAGTACTGTGACTGGTGAAATCCAATCATATGCCCACGCAATTATTACAAGAAAACCAACTGGTTTCATTAAAAGATCTTTAATTTTATGTTGTGGGTCTTTTTATGTTTGCTTGCATGCATGTGCAAGCAAACATAGTGCCACCATACGAGAATTCGTAGGTGTGCCTCCCTACTTCCAATGCCCTGCTGCCTTTTGCAGGCACGGCCCCACCGCGCCAGTGAATGCAAGAGCTGTCTATAATAGCATTTGCAAATGCAGCGGCATACAGTTGAAAGAAAGGCACTGCAGCATGTAGGCAATTTGCATACTGACGTCGGCCGTATGCAAAGTGCCTACATGTCGGCACTGCAGTGCAAGAGCTGTCATAGACAGTTCCTCTTCCCCCTCCCACAAACAAGTAACATGCTGGGAGCCCACCCCAGCATGCTCACATGCTCTCCCCAACAGTATGGCTGATGGGGGTGCCCAATCCCCCGTCGGCTGCACTGCACTCCACCTCCCCACAGAGGTTTAGGTGCCACACTGGGAGCCCACCCCAGTGTGGCAACAATCTGTAAGGCTGATGGGGGTGCCCAATCCCCTGTCGGCTCCACTGGCCCCCCCAAACAGCCTATGAAGTGCCATGCTGGGAGCCCACCCCAGCATGGCAAACGTTCATCTGCTGCCCCCCAACACACTTCCAGGTGCCATGCTGGGAGCCCACCCCAGTGTGGCAAAAATCTCTATGGCTGACGGGGTGCCCAATCCCCTGTCGGCTCTGCTGCTTCCCACAAAAAAAACCTTCCAGTTGCCACGCTGGGAGCCCACCCCTGTGTGGCAAACGTCCCATGTCATCTTCCTAAAAGGAAAAGACCTATAAAGAAAAAAACAGTCCTTTGCTGACTGTCTTGACTCCACACCCCCCTTACCCCATACTTACCTCCAGAGTCCGGCGCGATGATCTTCGGTGGACCGGGAACATGTCTGCACTCTTCAAAGCTGACCACGAACTGAGGAAATGCTGGTAAGCTGTATAATGGGATAAATACTTTTTTTTTTCAACTTTGCTGCATATCTCAGGCATTTTAGGGAATTTATTCACCAAATTTTCAATATGGGGTTTTTGGGACCCCACCTCATGAATTCTTGCATTGTCATTTTGTTATTTGGTCCTGTAAGGTGATTTTGAGTCACTGCATGAAACCACCTTTCAGGACTGATGTACAAAATGACAATGTCACAGATCAGGAGGTACTCCCCCAAAACCGTATTTTGAAAATTGGAAAATCCCAAAAATGATTTCTGATGTGTCGTTACGTAGTCCCTACACACGCCGTAAGTTTCTCAAATTTTAATATTTGCACTCCAGATTTTCAACATTGCCATTTTACCACACCTCCTTAGGAGCAGTACAGCTGTCATTTTTCATATCTCTCCCAAAATGTGTTTCCTCGCATGTAGCGCACAATGGTGCAGTCGGTGTACAAAATCAATGTTTGGGACAGATTAAGAAAATCACAGTGACACTGTTCATGAGCAGAGGTCTTAAAATGGCTATGTTGAAAATTTGGCAAAAAAATTCCCCAAAATGACTGTTTTAGTAGTGACCATTGCACTATTTCCACGCACCCTCGTAAGTTCATGAATTTGTAATATTTTCAGTCCAGATTTTCACCACTGGCATTTTTCCACACTTCCTTATGAACAGTACAGCTGCAATTTTTCACAAAATGGCCGAAATGTGTTTTCATACTTTCTGCACAGAAATGCGTGGTTGCTGTGGGAAATCAGTGTTCGGAACAGATTAAGAAAATGACAGTGACACTGTTCATGAGCGGAGGTCCTAAAATGCCTGTGTTGACAATCTGCTGTAAAAAAAATCCCCAAAGTAATTACATTAAGGGTGTTCATTGCGCAGTTTCTACACACGCTCGTGACTTCACCAGTTTTTTTACTATTTTCACTGCAGATTTTCAACATTACCATTTTTTACACCTCCCCATGAACCATACAGCTGTCATTTTTCACATCCTGTTCGAAATGTGTTTTCGCACCTGTGGTGCCAAATGCCGTAGTCACTGCAAAATCAGCTTTTGGCTAACAAATTGATATTACCACTGTTCATAAGGTGAGGGTCACAAAAAACCCATGTTGAAAATTTGGAGTGAAAATACCAACGAACGCCTGAGGCGTTAGGGTTTCCGACCATAGTGCTCCACCCTGTACAGACTGACAGGCATCATGGGTGTGACTTAGGATTGTCACCTGTAATGCTCATACCATTCCACCCCCCCACACCCTGCAGCCAGTGAGAGGCATCGAGGTGTACCTTGGATTCTTCGGCCCCAAAATTTACCCCATTCTCCTATACTGCACCCATCTCACCGTATTTCCTGATGGAATGGGGTAAGCATAAGGGCCAAAGACCCCAAGGCACACCATAACACTTGTCGCTGTCTGCAGGGTAGGGTGTGGTGAAATGGCATGCCCATTATGCTTGACGACCCAAAGACACACCCCATCAATGCCAATGCCAGCAAGCAAACATTCGGCATTGACAAATACTTGTTTACCCATTGTATAAGTGATACACACTCCGTGGTATGCAGTAATAGCCACTTTTCCTGGGTGGTTGATGTCACTCAGCTATGCCTTGTGCATCACAGTCCACCTGGGGCATGCAGCTATCACTGGATAATTGCATACCCAGTTGTATGCAGGGTGTTAAATAACTGCAGAATTGATTAGCACTTTCACCAGTAAAACTGCTAATCAGTTGGGATAATGCATAGCTTGTGTCTCAATTTGTTTAGCAATGTAAACTGCTAGAAAATACATATACATACTTTTTCAAAATTGATTACAATGAAAGTGCTAATCAATTTTGCACTTATTTAAATCCCTGGTATGTTATTGATAACATTTTCTACTCCATAACATCTATTGCATAAGTAAACAAGTGCTCCTCAGTGTGTCTTTTATAGTCTGATGGCCATCTTATGCAAGGCTGAGTGTGAGGCCCATAAAATAAAGAGCAGTAGTCCTAAAGTGTAACCTACTGGCAAGAGAATAGAACTATAAACCGGGAGACCCAGGTGTGAATCTTACCCCCATTAATTACTCCTTTTGTGACCTTGAACAATTTACTTCAAGTGGAACACTTATCTATAGAGCCCCACACCTCATGGGTGGGACAGCTGCCAATTCCCTTTGCAATGACAGGATTTTACTAGTGATGTCATGCAAATCAGCATTTATTTTGTGCCTCAGTTGTTGCCCCAGAGACTAAATTGGAATGAATAAGCAAATTCAAACCTTGAACTGAGGTTACACTCCCTCCAGCATTCCAATGGCAGATTTATTTTGCTGCTGAAGAGTTCAGATGCCCCAAAGTCCTGTTCTAGTCTTCAGTGGCAAATTTTTTTTTTTTTTTGAAAATAAACAGTTATTTGTGTTTAAGTTATTTTTCAGCACTCTTCATCAGTTTAATGTATTATGGAAATGTATTACAATATTGTAGTTTTTCTCCAGTTCACAATTGGTTCCTGCAACTGGAGAAAGTGTGGTTTTACCTAAGTTCCCAGCTGTGGGGTGGGGGGGGGTGTCAGAAGATAAAATGCTTTTTTTTTTTAGGTTAAACATTTTATTTAATTTTTTGGGGGGACATGGCACAAAACATACAACAGACATAACATAAATTACACCAGAAACTTAAGCATACATTAAGATACAGGATCATTCCTAACTAACATTCACCCATATTAAAGAATGGATCTTCACACTATGTGATCTTAAGTGCCCCTCTGTTGACATGCCAACGTGAGCTGAGGTCCCACTGCTTTCTCTATTTGTCTTGTATAGAAACCATTCTCTGGATTCATTTTTACAGATGCATATGAGAACTATGCTGATGTACTGTGAACAGAGGAGAGAATATAGGAGGTCTTGAAGGGCGTGGTCGGATACTGAATACATTACAAATGTTTTCTCACTTACCTTATTTGTCATATAGCAGTCGCCAGTTCCAGCAACAAGACGCATCCTTGATTGGAGAGTAGATCTTCACTGTGGGGTCAGTTCAGGTGAGTGAGGGTGTGTGGGGAGGTCCCGTGTGTGGGTTGCTGGGTGTGCAGTGGGAGATCGGGTGGGGGTGCGAGTGCGATCATTGGTAGACTTTTTTTTAGGTTGAAAAATAAATCAAGTCAGCGAGGGACCATTTTCTCCTTTGCAGGCTGGCAGCTACTTGGAAGGGTGGGGGATGCCACTGGCCACCAATAGTGGATATTACTACAAGTAATTCAGGGATCAGAGGGTGGGGGTTGCCACTAGACATCAGGGATATACATTTGGGGTACAACTGATTTGGAGGGTACCACTCAGCAGCACCTAAATATATGTAAGGCCCCCTCCCAGTGTCTAAGGGTATTCCAGATGGTACTTAGGGGGAAGGGGCACTTGCAACCAGAAACACAGTCCCAGAAATTATAACTCATACCCTGGGTTCTGATGAGAGGTCTTAGGAGGGTGCAGGGAGTTCTCATAAAACAGGGTAACAGGAGCTGCAGGGGAAAGCTTAGTTAATTCAATCACAAAATTACAGCAATGAAATCAATTGTCCACTCAGAAGTGAAAGAAGAAAAAAAATGTGTCTTAATTGTGCAAATTTGATCAATCCATGGAGCGTGGGGTGCAAATCAAATGGTGGGTAACATTCTGGGCATGGAGCCCAATACAGTCTGCAGCAAACTTTCATTTCCCAAAAGCTGTTCCTACAGTGTTTCCCCCAAAGCTGAGAAAGCTCTATGAATCCTGGCAGCAGCACTCACAGGTCTGTGTCAAAATATCGTGGAAATAATATTGCAGAAATAATGTAATCTGCAATAATTTCATATGGGAGTTATTATCGTGGGCATTTTGGTTGCGATGCCTCCTGACTTGCTCCCCGGGTGGGACTAGTAGATCTCACCCCCTGTGAGTTGCCCTTCCCCACTGAGTGGAATAGTAAATCTTGCTCCCCTTACTGTTGCCTGTCATTCCTGTTTGGAGCTGTAAGCCGACTGCGATATTTTGTATCTTTGACTTTGTTGACTGCAACATTATTGCTCGATGGTGTTTTTTTTTCACAATTTTTTACTGCAGTGTTTTTGCTTTAGCTGCTATTTGTATGAACCAGCACTCACGAGGTTAAAGATAGGCCACAAAAAATGTTTCCCTCACACTTCTCTCCTGCACAAACTTACTTTCTTCCACTCTCACTTTAGCAGGTAAACATGCTGACACTGCAAACACAGCTACAGAATTAAAAGCAGCTGCTAAACTGTGGTCCCAACTCCCTGCACCATTGGTTCGATTCTGGAGCTCTCCCACTTTGTTGGTCTGCTTTGCAAACAAAGACCCAAAAGAACCAGTCAACTCTCCCCTTGCCGAAGCCAGCGCAATGCTCTGAGCATCTCAGGGCATCATAGCACTCCCGCAGGGCCCTGGCAATCCCAGAGACCCAGAGCACGTTCCCCTCTTCAGCTACATGAGTTACAGGAACTGCTCCCTGCCAGACCATTGTACCACCAGAAAGGGAGACAGTGTGCCACCACTAACCTCCCTACAGTATGGACTGCCACTATCATACTGCCTCAATGGCCTGGCACACTGGAGCTCCAGTTGCTCTTGGCCTGCAGACGAGGATACCAGGACCCACTTGCGCTGCCCCACTTTTGTGCCAGAGATCACAAGGTGGGCCCCCCTGACTTTCCAGGCTCCAGCTCCCCAGATGGCACAGGTTGTCCCCTTTCTTGGTCTCCAGCTTCCCCAGATGGACTTCTGCATGACTTCATGCACTACCCATCTTCAAGGGTGGTGGGCCAGGATGGCAAATGGCCCACCCTGGTACTGGGTGGCAAACAGCTCACCCTGGTCCCAAACCTTGGCCCTCATGGCCAAACAAACTCTCGGGCCACCTCCTCTCTCTTCCTCTCTCCCACACTCCCATTTGCACAAAAAAATCCCTTTTTAAACCCTCTAGGATGAGCTCACCCCCCGCCAGCAGGCAAGGCCCTAGCTCCAGACACCACAACTACATTAATTAACTGGTAAGCTCCTGAGGGGCTTACACTTCCCTCACACAAAATGTTCACCTCCTGATGAATGTCTGCCAGCTCCCCGACCTCCCAGAGGAGAATATGCACTCCCGAGGCCAGGAATGCACTACTGGCATACACCGCTGCAATGGTGGAACCCATGCTTCCCTTAACCCAAAGCACTACTGCTACCACTAAACACAGTACTAACACATCCACACTGCCCCATGGGGCCACTGGTAACCCACCCGCTGGTTCTCATGTACAGATTACCAGGTACTGCAACTGCGGCGTCCCACCCCCCGCTATGACACTCCCAGCTGAAAAAACTTTGGGTGCTGCTTCCAGATAGGGCTAAAACATACTCCCCTCAACATTGCATAAGTACTACATTTAATCAACCACATAACCAGCACCCCAAAATTGGAGGGTGCAACACATTAATTTCAACATCAGGAACAAACATTGCAACTTTAAATGCTTTGAACTCACTTTAACTTTTCAACATTTCTAATATTATTTAATGACTCATGCATTGACAGCACACACGCACACACACACACCTTAATTACTACACCCATGCATTAATGCCTAACTATCAGTCCCAGAAGGGCATACTCCAGTCCATCCTCCTTCTGATTGATTTACTGTTTTTGTTTTCCAATAATAGCACACACATATAAACTAACATACTGGGGTCAACATCTTAAGCTTGTAAACATTTTAAACAACAAACAACAATAAAAGGAGTTGATCTCACCCAGCATCCAGTGGTGGGGTCCATATTTTCAGTCCTGTCTTTTTTTTCACCCAATGCCAAGGCTTTACATTGGGGGGGGTCAGTCCTGACAGTCTAGACATCAGCTGTTCTACAGTGGCAGTCTTTAAGGGGAGGAAGCATCACTACTTCTGGGGCTAGAAGGCATAATACAGCTTCAGGTCAGGTTTTGTGACTTCTTCACCAAAGGAGCCTTCGCAGATAATGTAATATTTCATCCACTGTCCCTCTCCATCTTGGACCATGGCAAAGGTCTTGAAAAGTGTCAAACCAGTCCACACCATGGAGGTGTACATCTGCTTGACCCTCCAGATGGCTTCCTGCTGGTGTCCTCTCATGTCCAGGGCACTTCCTCTACTCCGCTGTTTCACTTTATCTAGTGCTCCCTGGAATACCCAGTCCTCCCTTCTTTCTTCTATTATATCCCATATGCTCATTTAAATAGGGATAGTTCTCCCCTGGGTACTCCTTCTTAATCCATCTCCTCACCCAGCACTCAGCCTGCAACCACTCTGGTATGCTTTTCACACTGGTCTGGGCCACAGTACCCTTTAACAACCAACTCCCTGAGTTGTACTAGAAGTAGCGGGGCTCAGATGGGTGGAGGGTGTCCATATCCCTCCTCCTCTTCTGGCAGACCTGATGCAGCCTGGGGATGGTAGCTGGATACTTCAAACTGAGGAAGCAATAAGACCTTGGAATATCTCGCTCCCAAAGGGGGTTGTTGAAAGTAAAGGACCTGGGGTGGACACCGGGAGCAGGGGATACAGCATCCATCCCCTCCATGTCTTCCACTGTACTGGAATCTCCCTACAAGATAACCTGGGGGAGGTCCTGGGGGGTCTTCTTGGCACCTGCTGGCATGAGGAGTGTAGCATAGGCAGGGGACTCACTAGGCTTAGGCTTCCTTGCAACCCTACGGCCTCTCCCTCTGCCATGGGGAGGGTCAGGCACCAGTGGGGGAGAAGGGCTGGGCAGATGGTTAGCGCCATTCCCCCCAGGAAATAACTTAACTTACAGCGACTTCCACCTCCTCCCAGTTTTCAAGGCTTGAGGTGTCCATGCTCATCAGAGCTGAGGTGGTGGTTCAGCTCCAGGCAGGATGATAGGGAGATGCTGGTGGGCTGGAGGAGGCACTCCACTGCTGGCATAAGTAAGGCATACTGACAAAACTTTCATGTGGCTCCCTGTATGGAAGCAAACCACACACTTCTATGTGCTGCCCTGTTGCACTACCTTTCACAACCATGACAGGAGCGAAGTGGAAACAGGCACTGGCATGTTCCCTTCACCAGGAGCTTCCACCATGTCCACTTCTTTCCTCTTTGCTGCTGCTACTCAATTAATAGAGAGTTCTCTCAACTAGGAGATTTTCCTCTGACTCAGAACCACCTGTGGTGCAGTTAACTCTATCTCCACACAAAATGGCACCCCCACTCCTCATCCTGTGACCTCTGGCCCCAGCCCTGCCAGCCTCCAACTGATGGCACAAGGTCCCCAAAGTTCTGCATACATTAGTGGTATGTTAAGCAGTTCATGCAGGTGAAATGGCGCTTTAATGGAGGTGTGAAAATTCACAAGTTAAAGATGGTGCCCAGCAGCAAAGACATCTCCTGCGCTGCAGCACCCCCAATCATTTCAGTCCATGCAATGTTCCAGCATCCTACAAATGACTTTTAAAACATCCTGGACATTCCCCCACATTGCAACCCCCCCTCACTGTCTAGGGGTATTCCAGATGGTACTTAGTGGGAGGGGGGCACTTGCAGCCAGAAACACAGTCCCAGAAATTAAAATCATTACCTGGGTTCCGATGAGAGGCCTTGGGAGGTGCAGACAGTTCTCAGAAACTGTGGTAACAGCAGCTGTGGGGAGCAAGCTTAGTTAATTCAATCACAAAATTGCTGTAATTAAGTCTATTGTCCACTTAGAAGTAAAAGAAAAAATAAGTATGATTTAATTGTGCAAATTTGATCAATCCACTCCATGGCACATGGGGTACAAATCAAACAGTGGGTAACATTCTGGGCACGGAGCCCAATGCAGTCTGCAGCAAACTTTCATTTCCCCAAAGCTTTTCCTACAGTGCTTCCCTCAGAGATGAGAAGGCTATGTGAATCCTGGCAGCAGCCCTCATGGAGACGAAGTTAGACCACAAAAGATTTTTCCCCCCACACTTCTCTCCTGTACAAACTTACTTTCTTCCACTCTCACTTTATCAGGCAAACTTGCTGTCACCGCCAACACAGCTTTAGAAATAAAAGTAGCTGCTTAATGGTAGTCCCAAATCCCTGCCCCACTGGTTCAATTCTGGAGCTCTCCCACTTGGTTGGTCTGCTTTACAAACAAAGACCCAAAAGAAACGGCCAAGTCCCCCCTTGCCAAAGACAGCGCAAAGTTCTGAGCATCCCAGGGCATCTTAGCACTCCCATGGAGCCCTGGTGACCCTGTAGACCCAGAGCACTTTCCCCTCTTTGTCTGCATGAGTTAGAGGACCTGCTCCAGGCCAGACCACTGTGCCACCAGAAAGGGAGACAGGCTGCCACCACTGACCTCCCTACAGTACAAGCTGCCACCACCACACTGCCCCAACAGCCCGGCACACCAGGACTCCAGTTGCTCTTGCCTCACAGATGATGATACCAGGACCCACCTGTGCCATCTCGCCTTGGTGGCAAAGATCACAAGGTGAGCCCCCAGTGACCTCCCATGCTCAGGATCCCCAGATGGCACAGATGGTCCCCTTTCGCATACTCCAGCTACCCCAGATGGACTCCCGCATTGCTACATGCACCGCTGATCTTCAAGGGCAGTGGGCCGGGGTGGTAAATGGTCCACCCTGGCCCTGAATCTCAGCCGTCATGGCCAAACAAACTCTAGGGCCACCTCTTCTCTCCCACACTCCCTTTCATGCCAAAAATCTTCATTTTTTAAACCCTCTGGGCAGAGGTCCCCCTCCCCGCTAGCAAGTCTGGCCCCAGCCCCAAAGACTGCAGCTACACTAATTAACTGGTAAGCTCCCAAAGTGTGCTTACATATATATTTAAAATGTACACTAATGTCAGGGTGAGCAGTGTCTTGGCAGGGGTAAAAATTGGAGGGTTGGGGGAACCACTGATACCAATGAGATACGCCACAGGAAAAACAAGAGAATAACCCCTGCCAAAATGTATATCCCTTATGACTAGTGACACCCCTTACCCTGCCATTTGTATACATTTTAATATATATTTAGCTGCTGCCGGGTGGTTCCCCCCACCCTCTAATTGTAATAAATCAGTTGTACTCCCAAATGTATATTCCTGGTGTCTAGTGGCAGCCCCATGCTCTGGTCCATGAATTAGTTGTAATAATAGCCCCATTGGTAGCCAGTGGCATCCCTCACCCTTCCATGTAACTGTCAACCTGCAAAGGAGAAAACGGTTCCTCGCTGACTTGACTTCTTTTTTTTCACCTGAAAAAAAAGTCCACCAACGATCGTGCCCACACCCTCATCCGACCTCCCACTGTACACCCACCAACCTGCACCCCCCTTAACTCCCACACTACACCTTCACGCACCTTGAACTGGCCCACAGTGAAGATCCACTCTCAATTGAGAATGCATCTTGCTGCTGGAACCAGTGACTGCTGTATGAAAAATAAGGTAACTGAACCACAGTTACCTTGGTTTCATACAAGCAGTGCAATTCCAGCAGCAAGATGTGATCCTCAATGAGAGTGGACTTCACTGAGAACCAGTTCAAGTGATGAGGTGTGAGAGAATCCAGGGGTCTGGGTTAGTGGGTGCTGCAGTGGTGTTAGTGAAGGTGATGGAGTGCAATTAACAGTGCAATTTTTTTCAGGTTGAAAAAATCCAAGTCAGTGAGGAACCATTTTCTCTTTTGCAGGCTGACAGCTACACAAAAGATGGGGGACTTCTCTGGCCACCAATGGGGGCTATTACTACAACTAATTCAGGGATCAGAGGGTGGAGGTTGCCACTAGACACCAGGGATATACATTTGGGGGTACTATTGATTTAGTGCAGTTAGAGGGTGGGGGTACTACTCAGCAGCAACAAAATATATATTTAAAATGTATACAAATGGCAGGGTGAGGGGTGTCTTTACAGGGGCCAAACTTGGAGGGTTGGGGGAACCACTGACACCAATGAGATATGCCACAGAAAAAAACACAAGAAATCCTTTTTTGTCAGAGGGAATCCTTTTCTGCAAATGCTTTGCCATGTTCACAGAAAAGGAAACCTTTTCTATGGAAAAGGAATCCTTTTCGGCGAATCCTTTGCCATGGTGGCAGAAAAGGATTTTGTCTTGTGAAAAAGGATTTCAGACTTGTTTTTTTTTTCAAATCCTTTTTCACGAGACAATTCCTTTTTCGCAAATCCTTTTTTGTTCTTGCAAGAAATGAATCAGTTCATGAAAAAGGATTTGGGACTTAGGGTTTTTTAAAAATCCTTTTTCACAAGCTGATTTCCTTTTTCCCAAGAATGAAAAGGATTCACTAAAAAGGAACTTAGCGAGTTGCAAAAAAGGATTTAAATAGTGGAAATAAAAAGTTCTGGGGCCATGGGAGCTATTAAAAACTACAGAATGAAGCTCATCAACTCCTAATGAGCAAGATACATGTTTGGATGTCTGTAGAAGACATCACTAGTCAGTGTTATAACAGTTTGTTGTGTGAGAACAATGAAAACAAGATGGCGGCTCACAAAAAGGATTTTTTTCTCATGAAAAAGGATTGAACCCTCAAGAAAAAGAATCCTTTTGCGTGAGACCAGATTCCTTTATCGTTCCAGGAAGCTATCCAGAAGACAGTACTGAGCATGCTCAGAACCCAAATCTTTAAAATTTAATAACTTTGTAACAGTTTAATATTTTTTCACCAAACCAGTGAAAGGCACTTCTGTGGGTCAAGACCTTTGTACCCTGAAACTTTCAGATCAAAATTCCAGACTGTCTGAGCTCAGCCCGATGACACAAAAACAAATAAAAAAGGCAAATTGTAAAGTTTTTGCACTATGCATAGCTTGTAATCTGCAAATCCAACTGAAACAAAATTTGGCACAACAAGAGATCTACCACACAAGACTGTACGTGCTAAATGTTATGCAAATCTGTTGAACGGTTGCAAAGTTATTAAAGTGCTCAATTTGAAGTTTAACATAGAAACCCCAGCTCAACCCTAACGATAGGGATGCTACCGCACCCCTATAATATATTTATACCAAGAAGAGAAAGTCTGGAGTTAGCCATTTAATCTCTCTAAGAAGCGGGAGAAATTTTGACAGCAAGCTGGAAAGACTGATCTACTGCATCGTGTGAAGCCCCTAGCAGCCCCAGTAAATCCTTGTCCCAGCGAATGAATGGACTAGCTATCTCCATAGGCAAAGGTAAAAAAAAATAAATAAATAGTCATTTGGGAAATGGCCTTTTTCTGATTCTTTGTTCTATTAGTATTCAGTAATTGCTTTTTGAGCACGGTTATATGTACCAGCTCACAACTGGCTAAAATCATTCACAGTTCCTATTAGTGCTTAGCAATGGTAGCTTTGTTTTAATTCTAACAGCCAGATTTCTGTTGATGGTGAAAGTGACCTAGTACTGACTGTTTGGAAACTGGCACATGGCTACTTCTGATCCCGAAAGAGTGTTATATATTAGATCCATCATATTTGTACAACATGTTTTATTTTGACCTTATTGTGTGTGTAAGTAGTATGTTAACTACATGGAATGTTTTCTGATGTAAGAGGCTTTTCTGGTCTAGGTACCCTATACAGTGAACATGGTGCTAAATGGGTGAGGATAAAATCACATATCTCCACTTAGAATCTAACACCTGTTCTTAGCTTAGAATCCAAAATAACACCAGTTTTAGGGCCAGGTTTATTAGACACACTTAAATTTCATTTACCCATTGGCTATTTTAGCTATCTTTAATATTCACCCTGGCACTTCTCTCTCTCAGATGTTCTCCTTTTTTAATTCATTTTATTTATTTAAAATTTGGTAACAGGGAAAGGCACATAGAGCCAAGGCATGCTTCCAGGTGCAACCCAGGGGAGGGGGAAGGGGAATACAGAGAAAATAAAACATAGTGTCTGAAACTAATAGCTCAATATCTGAATAAAATATCTGAAAATACAATAAAGCAAATGTCGGTTACAATAGGCAGCATTGCAGATGAAAGAGTGAGTGAATACCATGTGAAGCAGCAGTATTGCGTAACACAATAAATAAATGGCCACTTGTGAGACAGTCAGTAAAAGTACTCAGTGCCTAATGGCATAGGTAACAGTGCTGGCAGTGTCCAAAGACAGCCAGAGGGTAGAGTCATTGTAGTAACAGTTAAGGGGGTCCGAGCAAGAAGGGGTGACAGGAGAAAGGGTGATGAGTCAAGGGGGGGGTGACAGGAACAGGGAGGAGCAGAAAGATGCTTTAGTTGGCATCTAAAAGCAGGAAATGAGGGGGGAGGTGTAATGAATAGGGGAGCTGGTTCCAGAGAGAAGGGACACAGGAGGAGAATGCTGCTTGACCTGTAGAGGAGTGAGGATGGGGGATGGAGATGGAATGAGAATCCCTGGAGTAGAGAAGGTGTGAAAAGGATGTAGCAGGAGAGATGAGGGAAGAAATGTAGGAAGGAAGGGACCCAGACCAGTATTTGGCAATGAAAGAGGCACGGTGGGACTGGTGACAAACTGTGAGTGGGAGGACAGAGACAGAAGAGTAGAGAGAGCAATAATGAATGTGGGGAAGCGGAGAGTTTCTAGTAAAACAACAGAAACAATTGCATATGGTTTCCAGTCTGGCAAGGCAAGAAGATGATGTAGTGCCAAAACTATGTCTACATAATCAAAGACCAGGAGAACCATTTTGGTAACCAGCTCCTGGCAGACTTGGGAGGAGAGGCAGTGCCTACAGTGATACAGGGCACCGAGTCTGGGACAAAGTTTGGTATGGATGGCATCATTATGAGCAGAGAATTCAAGCTTGCTATCAGGCCACACACCGAGGTACTTGAAGGTTGGGACAACCTCCAGTTGTGTGCCATCCAACATGGAGAATGGGGGTCGAGAGCCTGACTAGTTTCTGGCTGGAGCCAAATGGTTTTTATTCCCACTGTGCATACTGTAAGTATCGATCGATTCAGAGTTCATTTTCCCATCTCCCCTTTCCTGCTCCTGTAACTATCTGTGCTTTATGTGTGTTTCTGACCCCTTTCTTCTTGTTCCTCTCCTCATTTCATAATAATCTGTTCATGGTAACTTTCCAACAAGTAAAACAATTGTCTAACTTATACCATTTTTCCTCTGACTATTCATTACAATCCAAGCCAAACATTTCTACAGCCTTTAACAGGTTAACATATAGCAGCTATTTTGGCTCTGATCAGAATTTGTTTAAACTGTGGGCTGGCCCATCACAGTCTCACAGCCAGAGAGTGGTTCCCACACAAGACAAACAGAAAAAGCAGTGGGACCTCAGCTCACATGGGTATATTAAAGTTGATAGTGTAGGTACCTGACCTATAAGGGGTCACCTTACCATCAGCGGTCAGGCTAATCATGAGTCAACCAAATAATGAGACCAAGAACCCCTTTTCAAACAATGAAATGAAAACAGAAAGTGGAACAACTTTAAATGATTGGCAGGCTCTTTTGATCAGCTTTGGTGGGTGGGGTTGCACTGTCACTGGAACTGTTTGATTCTTCACATGATACTCCCATGATCTACAATGATTATGATTATGAGACGGCAGTCACATTACACAAGTAAATCCTTAGTGCTGATTGGTCAGCTATGTGCCAGTGATTTAGAATGTTATAAATAAGTGAGTGGCAAATTAATTTCCTGTAAATAGCTACAGGAAAAAGCCCTGTAACACAACACTGTTGATGTAGATTATACAACTTCTATAATACTCTAGTCCGGCCATCCTAATGTAATTCCATAGTTCTGGTATCATTATATTTGTACAGTACTGTTCATGACCTGGAACAGCTTTTCTAATTATTTATAGTATGCGGTTATTTATTGCATTCTGTTCCCCAGGATGGTCACCTGAGAGAGGTTGCAATTCATTTATAAGGAGCATCCCAGGGACAATAGCAGTGCTGAAACAGTGCTTCACAAAATAAAAGAGTTACACATTTTTTTTTCAGTAAATAGACAATGACTTTAAAACTATGAAAGACTATTTGTGAACATTTGACATCTATATGTATTCAAAACAATAAGTAACAAAACTTTTTGGTAGTTCAATTCTTTCTTTCTCAAAATTTTGGATTTTTCAATATAATGAATCATTCAAGTTTTACACCCATGGTTGATGATATCACCATAACTTTTTTTTATGGAATCCCGCATTTAGTACACTTGAATTACTGGAGAAGTTTTCAAGAAGAGCAGCATGCAGGATTAATAAAGGATGCAAACAGAAAACAAATACCATAACTGATTGGCCTCTGTATATCGTTCCAGACCACACACATACACTCTAAACCTTCACACCCATGCAACGCATCATGAATGTATCAGTAATTGCAATGGGCAGACTGTCAATGCTTAACCAGAACAAAACTTGTCTGAAAACACACTTTTTCATTTGTTCCCGTTTAGACTGAGAATGACAAACTACAGACTCATAGTATATGGTTAGCCATCGTTCTGTATAAATATCAGCCTCCTCAATATTCTTGTTGTGCACATTCCAACCTGCTGCTTGCATTCTAAAGCATTGTTCACATTCCAAACTGTTGTCCTGCACAGTTCCAATGTCATAAAATTGTAAATTCCTTGTTCATCTCCCGTTCAGCAACTGTGTGGAGCAGGGGTTGGGGCAACAATTAAGTGATAGCACCAAAACAGATCAAAACAAACACCAGCCCCAGTCCGGATAACATACAGTACATCCCAGGTTTCTGAAAGAAATGGATCCAGAAGCAAATGATTAGATACCTTTTAATGGACCAACATAGATGTAACATAACAAAATCATTTGCAATTATTTTCAATAAATCATTGGAGGAGGGGGTTGTGCCTGATGACTGGTGTCAGGCAGTTGTGCCCATTTACAAAAAGGGGAACAGGAGCCTAATAAGTAACTAAAGGTCCATAAGCCTCACTTCCTTAAGCAGTAAATTAATGGAAAAACTGATGAAAACAAAATCCTCAAAACAGAAATATGTAACTTGGGCCTACATGGTGATAACTAACATGGGTTTAAGAGGGGTTACTCATGCATGACTAACCTAATATATTTTTACAATAAAATAACTCATTGTCTTCACATAGGGATTCCATTGGATATGGTGCTGCTCAGCTTAAGCACTCGACACTGTCACCCATGATGTACTAGTTGAGAAAACGATAATGATGGGTTTTAGTTTATCTGTTGTTAGATGGGTTGCAAGCTGACTCATGCACAACACCCAGCATGTGAGAGTAAATGGGAACCTTTCTGAGGGTGTGGAGATGTCAACAATGGGGTGCCCCAGGGCTCTGTCCTGGGCCCAGCCCTGTTTAGTATTTTTATTAGTGACATCCATATTAATCATTTTTTTTGTACAAATTTGTGAATGACACTAATCTGGGTGGGGAGGTGAACTCCTTTATAAAACATATATCAGTTGTGGATGATTTCAAAACTATAGAGGATTGGTCATTAAGAAATAAAATGTCTTTTAATCAAGACAAGTGTTATGTTTTACATTTCAGTAAAAACAATCAAATCTATCCATACAAACTTATGAATAGTCCTCTTAAATCTATTCATAAGGAACGGAATCTAGGTATACTTATAAATTACCACCTTTCATCAGTCGATCATTGTAAGAAAGTTGTAGCATCAGCCAATAGACTATTAAAAGCCATTCAATGCACATTTATTTCAAGAAATGAACAATGCAACATCCCACTATACCAAACATATGTTAGACCTATCCTGGGCTATGGCTCACACTTCTGGGAGTCCTTACGTCAAGTGTGATGTCGAATTGATAGAAAGGGTCTAGAGGAGGGTGACAAAAATTGTCCCCTGACTTAAAAATGACACATACCCAGATTAAACAAAACAGGGTTATTCACCCTCCAATGTAGGAGAATGAGGGGAGACATATTACTACTGTTCAAAATTCTAAATGACCAGGATTACATGACCCAAAGTGGACAAGGTATTTGTACTAGAACACCTAATGTTAGATCCCACAAAGAGACAACTTAATATTCCCAGGGTAAACACCAACAAAAGACACAACTACTTCACCATTAGGTCAGCATGATTATGGAATCAACTCCCTAATGACGTAGTTTACCCAAACACTTTTTGGGGATTTAAGAACAAACTGGATGAATGCATTAAAACAAAGTTTTGCCCACAATAATATACCCACCGAGAGTGGGAGACAATCTCGATGGGCACAAAGCCTCCTCTTGTCTTTTACTCCTAGTAATACCTAATAATACCAGTCCCCATAAGCTCTGTACATGCCATAGTGTAATGCGACTGGTACTTTTTCATGAACAGCTCTAAGTGGAAGTCAAAATCCAGGGTACTAGCAGCAACAGACCATGTTTTTACTCACTCATATTTGGAGGACTCATTTTCATTGTGATTTGTTCACATGGGTTACTCCACCCCGCAACTAAGAACTACTTCTGTCCATAGTTCCAAAGTGTGAGGGAGCCAGGCAGTGGCTGATTGCACCTGTTTTGTACCTCCACACTGTGTGACTATTTTTGGGCCCCTGATTCTCTGTAGTACTGTGCTGGTTCTGGTCTGAGACGCAAGAGTATACGAACACATATGCCATATAAACAATAGTTTACAAATTTATTTTTGAGTGGTAACATTTTGGCCTATGAAAAGGGCACAATTTACCCCATCTTATGATGTTAGAATTCAGTTTATGTTCTCTTTGTAAGCAAGCCATTGTGTAAATGCATACAACTGCTTTAGGTTTCTCCTGTCCATAACATACTGTACTACTGGGGTATACAATTGTAGAACAACAAACAGGGTACAACTGGGGGCAACACACAAGGTGAAGGGCAGAAACAGTATACAACTGGGGCAACAAATAGGGTGAGGGAAGCAATGCATAACTGGGGGCAACAATTTAGGAGGCAACAAACTAGGTCATGGTGCACAAAATAGTGTACAAACATTATTTTCTTAGCTATACTCCTGCTGGGACCATCACTGACTGCACTGCACTCAAGGGTTCTATGTGATTTGGGCAACTCAAAAACAGCAAGCCCAAAACGAGCTAAGGCAAAAGAGCTTGGCCACAAAGGGCGAAAGGTAGAAGTCATCGATTGCTTAAACAGTGACAAAAATGTAAAGGGGGTTTCTGCGTGTCCCCTGCACCTCCCTTACTAAAATAACCTACTCCAAGGGGGACGCAACTCAGGGAAGTGGAAAATCTGTAGGTTGCCATTTCAGTGATAGCTAGCTTGTACACCTCATTCTTTGTAATCTGTGCTCTTCTGCTTTTACTCATTTTGGGCTTGCTGTTTTTGAGTCGCCCAAATCACAGGATACTGCACTGAAGTGTCCCAACAGGACTAAACATGTGTCTTTACAGTTTGCTATTCTCAGTCTAATCTGGAACAAATTTAAAAGTCTGTTTTCAGGCAAACTGTGTCCTGGTAAGTCTTGTTAATCTGCCTACACAAGGAATTACATAACCATGATGCCTTGCACTGTGCTGGATCCTTTAGAGTAGCTGCATGTGGTCTGGAGAGATGCAGAGAAACATAACCTTTTGGTGTAATGATGGTCTTGAAATATACAGCTACCTATCTATTTTTCTTTTCATGGTCTGTTTCAAAAGTAACAATTTCTACTTCCAGGTTTCAAAATCTGTTTTCAAAAGTAGTCATTTGGTTGGTGACTTCAGCACCTCCGCCAACGATGTTGATGAAAGGGTTTTGCCATTTTTGCAAAAACTTAGAGATAAATAGGCAAGTACATATTATAAAGATATTAATTTACATCATGTGTTTTGTGCTTTCAGCGTCTTGCAGTCTGCATTCACCCAGAGAAGACAATAAGGGACCAGCAACCTGATTCTCACTGTATGACATCTGTTCCATAGTTTTCTTTACGTTAAATCAAAGGACTTGTAGTGGGCTTTGCATGCTTGTGCAACCACAAAAAAAAAAAATAATAATAATAATAAGCAAAGAAACAAAACAGTTTATTACGGTAGTACTGTCTACTATAAAATAAATCCTTCGTTTTACGGTAAAGGGGCCTCAGCGCCTAAGAAGCCTAAAAAACCTGCATGCAATATACAGCCATGCCATGTTTTATTCTTTCTGCACAGAACAAAGCCAGACCATAGTCACTGGGCACTACATGGATGTTCAAATTGTAATAAATCATTACAAATTAAAATGAGCAGATTTTCATAAAAGACTGCCAAGTCCACATTACGGTTGTTAACCCCAAACCAAAATGAGAGCCGATGGAATACAGTTTTGGTTCTCGTGAAGCCCATTGCAACAAATGACAGACTGAACATGAGCATATGCTGTTTTCCAGTTGGTTTTAATTAATGAAGCTTTCTGCTTTGGTGGCGAGGCATATATAATTATATTAGTTTTCTTTTTCTGTGAATATGTAATTATTACATTGTTTTAAACTCAAAATTGCCATTCCACTTTGGATTTGACCTTTTTCAACCAAAGTAGTTGCAACATTAAGCATGTAACATTTGTGTAATGATTTCCTATTCAGGACTAGACATGAAGAAATTTAATTTAACAGACAATTTAAGTTATTTTGCTGCTGTTTAGACAGCAATTAAATGAAGTTCACAGAACATGGAAATCTTATAATATTACTGAAATTTCATTCACCAGAGGCCTTTTACACATGTTAGAATTTTAAAATATTTTGTTAACGAACTTACCATTTAATCAACAATTAATACATGTATTTCATTTTGATAAATACATCATTAAACTAAAGCAAGAACTATTGTTACTTGATAAAAGATAAGAAAATGAAACAACATTCTGCCAATTTTAGCCACAAATAGTGGGAGGAATTATATCATGCAAAACATGCTTTATCATAAAATTAGGTAAAATATGATTGTTTTATAACATAGGCTGCAGTGTTTGCTAGTGAGAAAAATGTCATCATATAGTTTTTTAGGAGTAATGTATTTCTGACACAATCATCAGTTTATTCAGTGTTCCTTTTATTGTATTTCATTATTGAACTGAAATGTAGGGTTTTGACATTTTTGAAAGTAACTGCTTTAGTCACTTTTGATGGTAATGTGAAGGTTACCATTAGAAATGTGTGCCAGCCTTCTTCTAATACATACACAGTACGAACACAGTATGTAAAAACAAAATTTAACTTCCTGTAAAAGGGATTTTTAAATTGCTGGTGGAGGCCATATTTAATGACTTGAGTCATTAATTATAAATTTGATAATAACATCTGTTAAAAACATCAGAGAGAAAGTTGGTGCAGTGATGTGCAGGGCTGAGGTTCTGGGCACCTCACCTCCTGCCAGGCCAGTGACCTGGGTTTGGGAATGGACAGAGGTTGCATGAGGGCTGGCTGGGGAAGAGAGGATTAAACATCCCCATGGCAGCTCTCCTCCCTTGAGAACAGGGGTGACTGTGTCCTTCTGCTCGTCTGCTACCTGGAGGAATCTGGATGGCAGCCCAGTGGGACCACACAGAGAGGGGGACCCCACAAGCAGGATACAGTGGGAATCTCTGTGGAGGCAGAGTGTGCACATCATGTCCATTGCATGTGCAGTGGGTCCTAGGGCAGTAAAATGGTGAAAAATCCCTCAATTGCAGGATGAAGCCTGATCCCCCACAGGTCCCCCACCAGCAGCTGGGTATCTGCAAAGGAAGGCCCCATGGCAGAGGACAGAGTGGTGTGAGGTAAGCCCCAGAGAAGCTGGGTGATGGGGCTGGAGGGATCAGTCAGAGAAGAGCAGTTGGACAGAATGGGTGGCAAAAACTATTAAAAAATGAGAGCAAAATCAAAATATACTGATTAAGAATCTAAATATGTCAGAAATATATTATTGCTACAAAACTATTTGTTGATTTTTTTTTTTTTGCCTACTAACAAATACTTCTGCTTAAAAAAACATAATGCAGACAACTGTGACCACATTTCTGGTGAGTTGAGAGTACACTTACTGAGATATGGTGGCACAATGGTTATACAAAACAAGTTGAAATTCAAATGTTCATCTTTTTTGGAATACTTTGTCAAAAATGACTTCCTTTTTTTCCATCTTCTCCATCATTTGCTATCTCCTGTGCTGCCCCAGCTGCCCCTTCCTACCACCACTACCCCCAGCTCCATCACTTGACTTCTACAGGACTTACCTTTCTGCTGTCATCTTCTGCCACAGGACTGTGGGAGGTGCCTTGTCACCCTTGCAAGGCCTGCAAGGGTCAGTCATCATCATGCAGCTGGGGCATTTTTCCACTGATTTTCTCCCTGGGCTCACAGGACATGCAATAGGCACAGCAAGCTCCACCTCTGCAGACACACCCCCAGTGCCCTGAATGTGTGTTCCCTTCCCTCTCCTGGTGACATTGTATGTGCTGTTACCCAGCTGCCACTGGGTAGCTGTCAGACAGTGAACCACAGCAACCCCCTCTTCCCTGAGGAAGGAGAACAGTCCTCCGGATACTCAATCTTCCCTTTCTCAGCTGAGCCCCTGAGCGACCAGCGCGTGTTTCCACACTCAAGTTACCAGCATGGCAGGAAGTGAAGCACACAGCACGTCAGCCCCCCACACCACATGGCTTGCTTAAAATTATTTTCCATATCTTGCGTTTCTATAATAATTATGATAGAGCAACTGCAGTTTTTCCTTCTAGAAAGTCATACATTTTCTTGGCATTCTTAAACCTTGAAATGCAACATCATAGCTGCCAGTTTCTCTAAATAATAGCTACAAAATTGAAAGCACAAAAATACTCTTGCATATGAAATTTGAAAAAGAAGAAAACTTCTGTCAGATTTGTTACCCATTTAATCTTTATTTTAGAAAAAACAATCTTCAGAGGTGTGTTTACATTCTTTTGGCTGTTACTGTAGGTGCAGTTTTGGAACAAGCTATATAAGAACACTGCAAAGGAGCCTGTAGTTTATGTAAATGAAATGGTAAAAATAAAGTTTTATTCTGCGTCACAACAAAGCTCACTAACTTGCAATGAAGTCAAACCTGGCCCGTGTGATCCCCTTGCAGAATTAACAATATCTTTAATCACAAATGGGAAAAAAATTATATCTAATGTCTTTGCAATCTTTAGCTTTAAATATGACAAGCATATATGTATTATATGGAACTTTGCATTATGCCTTGTTAAATATGTATATATATATATATATATATTATAAATATATCAATTACTATTTAAGTTTGTATGAAAAGTATTATAAATGTGAAGTGAGTGTAAGTTGCATGGCTACTTGTTTGAACTGTGAAAAGTGTGAAATGTAATTTTGACCTTCGTTTATACAGTGACTGTTTATAGAATTCATCAGAATTTGAATTTTGTTAAAATAAGCAATGAAATACTTAACCAATACATGCTGGGCTTTCAGCTACATGGGCTTTTTGCAGGTGCAAACTACATTATTTTTCAATGCTAGAAATATTAGTTGAAGCAATGCACCCCATTCCAGTGGACTTTGTTGCTAGGAAAGGCCCGCTGGGAAATGTCTTCATGACCCTGAAAGTGGCATTTCTGGTGGAAAATCCTGCTGGATAAAGGGTTTGCTGCAATTAGAAATGCATCCATTCTGGAACAAGGACAACAACCCATAAAAAGGTTTTAAAATGCCACTTACTTACCTGTTGAAATAACTACTTCCTGGCAACTGAAGTGCAGTAGTGAGATTCAGCATGACTCAGAACTGAGGAAAAGTCAATTATGCTGCATTCTATGTGGTAGTGTACTATCTGTGATACATTTTATCTTGTGGATTTGATTGTTTAAATGTTCTTTTTCTTTTGTTATTTATGCATTTATTTATGTTTATATGTTTACCTGATTTGTACGGTGCCCAGAGCCTCAAGGTTTGGGCGTCTTTTAAATAAATATTGCCTTGCCTTGCCTAGAGCTTGAGGGTATAAGACATTTTTAATCTCTTATTACAATTTTTGAAATTATATTTTAAAATACAATATATAGAATAATAAAGGCCAACAGATGCATTTAATTGGATAACATGCAATCCAAACCGTTACTGCAATTATCTTACAATCTTGATATGGGTCAGGACTACCTACTGAATCAAAATGCAACATGTTATATTAAGTAACAAAAATTCAGTTCTTTAAAGTGTTTCTCTTTTTTATTTATAAAAACTATTCTATAAGTGCAAAAATACACTTCAGGGATGTACATCTTGGGTGTATTCAAAGGCACTCAGCTACACTTAAGGGCCAGATTCACAAAGCATCATGGGACTATGTCCCATGCTGCAACTCTGTTTACAGACTGAAATCTCAGAGATTGATATTCACATCCCCGCAACTACTAACAGTTGCGAATGATGTTATGGCTGGTCCCACTGGCCATATCAGTGCTCCGTAGCTGCAGAGATTTCCCTGGCAACACCACCTGCAAGCCATCATAAATCATGGAGCTAGTCATAATCCAATGCCACCTTTGTGAATACCTGCACCTGCAGGAAAACTGGGGCAGTCTGCAGAACCACAAGTGGCAAACCACTTGTGCTGCATTTTTCCCAGCAACTGTGGGACTTTCTGCCGTTTTGTGAATCTAGCCCATGTCTAACAACACACGCCAGGCATGCAATTAGCCTATATGTACACACTGTGTCATGTCTTATTGCTTACTTAGTTGAATGGCAGTATTTTTTATACTTTACACCACTCTGATAGCACTTGCTCACATTTTATTTCTTTCTCTTGCTGAAGCAGAAGCCCATTTATGGCTATTTATTCTGAACCCTAGGGAGTTTTGTTACCACTCATGTATACCTGTTTTGAGAGATACAGTACATCTTTATTTTAATATGTGATCTGCAAAAACAGCCAGTAATATTTACTACAATGTTACTAACAATGTGCAATTTTTACAGAAGTGCTTTGCATTTATTTAGCTATCATGTTAATGCTTTAATCCAAAGTTATAATGTTTTTAGATTCCCAATAGCCATTTTGAATTAGTTGTGTGTTTGTATTTTTCACTGTAGGTAATTTGACGTATCCACTCATACTTGTTTTATGTTATGGCTTCTGTCATATCACCATATCTTCATATACTGCACCCTTCTGTAACATTAACATTCAGTAGTGTGAATGGTCATTGGTTACTGTGAATTTTAAATAAGAAATATATCTTGTTCAAATAAACTGAATTTGGTTCATCCCCAACACCGCTTTTATTTTGTATAGTTAGGGACATAATAATGTAAACCATTCATAATGAAAATAACCTTGTATCATTTCCTGTATGTAAAGCATGGTTTTGCATTTTAGGCTATGTAAAGTTGCATTATTTTGCAGTTTTAAAGTTATGCTAAATGAACAGTATTATTTTACATTTATATTTCAAGTTCAACCTTATTATATTATTTGTGTAATGCACCATAGTATGTTGTTGCAGGATGGATTATCTGTTGAACTGCTGGAATGTTTTCACCCTTCACTGTTAAGTACACATGTGGACACATCTGAGAGTCTTAATTAAAGAAATCAGCACTTGGAAATGTATTCAATCATTTTTAGCCATTAATATCCTAGGAAGCAGTTTGGCCTAACAGTCAAACCACAGCCCCTTCAAACTGGAGACTCAAGTCTGAATTCCATAACTGGAACCTACTCACTGTGTGACCCTAAACATGTCTCTCACCCTCCCTGTACTCATGGTCTCCCTCATCTCTCTTGCTTATCTATTTCTGCGTTGTTTAAATTTCCCTGCATGCCTAATAGCAGCAGTATTCTTTCTCCTCCCTCCACTAAATTGCAAAGTGCTTTGGGATACATTTTGTATGAAAGGTGCCATATACAGTAAAAACAAATTGCTTTTCTTTCCATCATGGAAATTATAATACCAAAGTTGCATTTATCTTTATTACTTTGATGGTATTGTCACTTAATTATTTCTACGGATTCTTCAATGTTTATTAGCCATGGGTTAGATCTTTTATTAACGTCTAAAGCTTATAAAACTTCAGAAAAGCATAGATTCATGTTTCCTGCTGTATTAAGGTTTAACCTTTAAGTATGTAAATATTTATGCAAAATATGATGACAACACAGAGAAATAGCTAAGACAGGTCAATTTGCCCAAGGTTTGGTTTTTCTTTGCATTGTACATTGTACAGTATACACTATCACAAGTTGTCATTTTTATGGTTATGGCTAAGGAGACATTGACATCATTGCTGCAGCATTCATCATGAGACAAATGTGAACATAAGCATCTTCAGGTCAAAGCAGTACAACTCTTCTCCTCACAGATATTCTCTTCTTATACTGAGGTTGGGTGTACTAGAGGATCTGGTTCTGCTAAAGCATTGCAACCCCACATTTTAAACATGTTACATAAAAACGTACATGATGTTCTTCAAGGCGCAGGCTTGCCCACATCATGGTGTCATACTATAATTTCAATTCTCCTGAAAGAGGGCAAACCAGTTGTAGTTGGTGACTCTTATTCTCCAGTATCATTGCTGAATTCTGTTAAGCCCTTTATAATACCTATATTTCCATGATGGCGAAGCACCTTTAACTGCTCCTTCCTAAACTGATCCAGATGGACAAACAGGTTTTACTCATAACAGCCAAACTCAATATAATATCCACAGTATGCTGCATATAATTCAACAAATACACCTTAACAAACAACTAGTCTGTTTCAATAGCTTTGATGTGGAAAAGGTTTTTGATGGGGTGGCATATCAGTACTTTTGTATGCCACCCTGGAAAAATGCATCTTCCTCAGGTTATTCATCTTATTAAAGCTTTATACCAATATCTGCAGGCATATGTAAGAGCAAGCAATAATCTTTCCCAGGTATGTAGCTTACAGTGTGGCAGAAGAGTGGGATACCCCTCTTGCATCTTTGGCCCCCTGGGTGTGACAGAACCCCCAAACTGTAGGCGTTTGAATATACAGAGTGGAATACGAAATCAATTTGTATGCACAAAATATCCTTTTTAGGCACCAAACATAGTTCGAAGCCTATAGTCATTGGTGTAACTATTTTGTGTCTCAGATTTTCTGAAGTGTGGTTTGTAGGGAACTAGTCCCCATTGACACCACAGCAGAACATCAGTCATGTGATTGCCCCAAGTCTGCTTCATTGACTTCGCATGGAACTGTACCTGAGTAGGGATATGTGTGGTCCTGACTGGTTATGTTTTTCCAGTGCCTGCACTGCCAGCAGCAGACATTTTGAGAGACTAGTGGTGAATTTGGAGGGCGGGTGACAAGAAATTCAGTGTGGCACTGCAAAAATATAAGCAGGTTGGGTTGGTGGTAAATATTTTTGTTTAAAGGCCCAATGACATAAAGGGCTGATGCATTGAGCATCTCACCTGCCACCATGCTGACAACCCAGGTTTAGGAATGGACCTGGGATACCATGGGTCAGCTGGGGCAGGAGAGGACAGAGTCTGGAGGAATGCTCTGCTCTCCCAGGGAGGGACAGTTATGGTGGCTGGTGTTAGCCTGGCCCCTAGCAGGCAAGGACTGTCTGGATTGGGTGGAGTGGTGGATGCTGACATCCAATATGTGGTAGTGTGCATGTAGATGTCTGGGCAGCATTGCATGTCCACTCTGTAAGGAAGAAAATGGGAGAAATGGATTCCTGGGTAGCCACTGACTTCCAGTCAGCCAGTAGCCCTGCAGCTGATGAATACCCAAGCCACACTGCCGTCACGTGATGGTATGTCCTGGTTGAAAATCAGGGAGATAGAGCTGTGGTGGCTGGTGACTTGTGGGCTGCTTAGGGCCCGGGTAGAAAAATAACTTACTGCAAAAAAAAAAAATGTTCAAAACAAGCTATGATCATGTTGTGAATGTGCATCAAGTGCTGTTCTCAATGCATGAGTACAGTAAGTAAATACAGTACACTGTTCACTGCAATGACAACACACTCTTTAGAAGGATTTTTTTTTGTTTTGTTTGTGAAGAGTATGTTTTTATCCTCAGACCACGAGGTGCAGTTTGTTCTATCTTGTTTATTTATTGCTCCCTGAGTGCCTCTGTTTCTGTTCCTGCCTGTTTGAAGCTCTTGCTCTTCTTAGAGAGCAAGCAATGCTCCAGCTCAGCAAACCTCAGTGTAGAAGAAATAAAAGAACTTATTAGGGAGTAGCCTAATTCCAATCACAGCACTAAACAGACAATCTAGAAGACTGGAAACAACAGACTCACTCACCATATGTATTTCAGTTACAATTTCTTTTTATTTAGCAAGAAATCAGGTGCAAAAAGTAAGTGAGATATATCCTGGCTTGTTTCCAATATTTTGGAAAAAAATCCTTCATCAGGGAATGCACATATAATTTACTTGCTAAAAATATTTTTAGTTAAGTTCCATGTTCCCCAAAATGGAATTCTTGAAAATAATAGCAGTTGAGGTTTCACAGCTTAATACGCTCTTTAGTATTTAGTTGTCTTGCTTGTTGCAAACACTTTTTAAAAATTAAAGTGACTACTGTGGTGTTCCCTGCAACCACCTTCTCTGTCCCTACACAGAGAAGGTGGTTGCAGGAAACATGTATTTTTAGCAAGTAAATTATATGTGCATTCCCTGATGAAGGAATTTTTTCAGAAATGTTGGAAACAAGTCAGAATACATCTGACTTACTTTTTGCACCTGATTACTTGCTAAATAAAAATAAATTATAATTGAAATGCATAAGGTGAGCGAGTCTGTTGTTTCCAATCTTCTAGGTTGTCCTCTTAGAGAACACTAGCATTTTTTGGAGTACAGATCCACTCATGGTCTCATCTAGTGGCCCCAACTGCAAAATACTGTATGCGGGTATAACTTATGAAATGTTCTGCCCTGGTGACCCCACTTGGTTAGGGGCAAATGCAACATTAAAACCCCGTGGTGTTGGGGTTTCTATCCCTGTTGCTGACAGCCATTTTCCTCTGGTGGCCCTGATTTGTACATACGGTACAGTGATATAGCGTCCGTATCATGGTGGGGGTTTATACTGAATTCGGTGTAGTCTTAGTTTAGTTACAAAGAGCCAAAAAATCTCAGCTCCACACACACGCTTGCCAATAGGTAATTCAAGGTCAAAGCAAAAAAACAAAGGCACTGCAGGTAATAGCCGTAAATTTATTGAAAACAGTAAAATTGCAAGGCCACCTGGTTTCTGTACTACAGGGTGACCTTGCAATTTTACTGTTTTCAATAAATTTACAGCTATTACCTGCGGTGCCTTTGTTTTTTTTTAGTTTATTTACAGCATTGTTTTGCATTTTCTGACACAAAACTTTATTGATATTTGTATTTGTCATTACCCCTGAGTTGTGCTACTGTCCTGGTGCCTGTGATCTTGAATCCCTGTTGCTCTTCAAACCTCCCTCCAGCACTTTCTATTAAATGTTGCCTGGTCTGTTTGCTCAGACACTCACTTTTTGCTATTCTTTTCATTCACCATTTTGGGGTGCATAAGGTGAGCATAGATATTATTTTTTATTGGACTTTTCTTATATTCTGATCTGGAGGGAGGGAAACTACAACTAAATGTCCATGCAGTGTGATCTGAATACTGACTCTGAATGCCAACACTTCTGGTAAATTTCAGCTAGTCCACTTGCTCACACATACTTACTTCTTGTCAATATGTCAACAATCTCTCAGCAAGCAAATTCATTTTCAGTGAGCTGGCTGTTATCCCTGAACATTTTGTAAATGTTGCCAGCAAAGAATTTTAAAGATTTCACCAGCAGAGTATTGGGCTCTGCACTCCGGTGGTAGATATGGAGGTTGGGGTCGCTGGCAACTGGCAAGCGATTTAAGAGGCACAGTCTGTACAGGCCCTAAATCTCCTATCCACCAAGTCTGCCACCTGAGTAGAGAGCCAGATCCTTGGCTGGTGAAATCTATAAAATATTTAGCAGTCTGTAATACATGGGTACTGTTTTCTCCCATTGAAACTCTGGAGCTAGAGAAACATATAATAGCACTGTTGTGACATTGACAAGTCATAATACCATCAATCTGATGTCAGATCGATGGCATGATTTCGAATCCTGCTCCAACCTACATTCACACTTGTTTTCAAACCATGGATCACAACCTCCTGAAAGCCGAGTTGGTAATTCAAAAAGAAACTGACACCATCATCAGGACCTGCTGTCATTACCATGGTGATGGGGAGGGGGAAGTTAATGTATGTGTATTCATAAGAGGAGGGACATCTCGCAGATAGACTTCAATAGCTCAGGGCAAAATGGACTTCAACACAACTTTGGTGGCTCAAATACCCATCGTTTATGCTACCGCTAATGGTAATTGTCTATGTTGGGAGGAGGCCTGCGTAGCAGTAATCAACTTTGAGAAATCAGTGCCAGTTAACAGACTTGCCATGTATTACGAAAACAACATATGGCTCCCTATCTAGTACAGAACTTGTAACTCTATGGAGGAGTTTCAGCGACATCATAAATCTCACAAGGCATGCTCTCAAGGTTTTGATGTCACTGGAATTCCTTAATAGAGTTACAGCACCATAACAGATCGGAAGCCATATTTTATTCTGTTTGTACTGGGTCTTAGTTAACTTCATTGGCAGAGATTCGGTCTCAACTCACAAAGCATTTGAATCAGGTGACCAGTGACTGGCAAGTGATTTTGTTAATTTCATAGGCAGAGGATAGGGCTCTTTATCAAGCAGCAGGTATGGAGACTGGGGTCACTGTCAGCATACAGTTGCAAGATTCGCGTGACCGATGATGACTGTTAAATGTTCATAGCGGGTAACAGAGGGAGTTTGAGACACAGTTTAAATAGTGCCCCTACGAAAACAGCTGATGCCCATATTACTACCACATGGAAATGCAACAGTATGCTACTAAGTACTGTGGGTACTGAACATCTGAGGGCTATTGTGGATGGCCACAGCAGTGCTTATATAGTACAAAGAATGTAAGAACATTAAAAAAACTAAATGGAGCAATTTCTCTGTGTTCATCAGTTTTAACTGAAAGCCGGGGGGGGGAAGGGACAAGTGATGTTTTCTAGGGCTTTCTCAGTTTAAACTGAAAATCAGAATCCCTAATTTTTTTGTAGTGAGTTTTAAACCACTTTGTGTGCTGACATCTGATCTTGACTCATGTTTTTTTTTAAGCATCTGCTCTTTGAACGGAGTCAGTAGCACACATGTACAGCATGCAGTTCCTTTGGGCAGCACTTGACCAGCAATACATACCTCCCAGATGGCCTGGACCATCCAGAAGACTGGTCAGAGTACGAGCAACAAGGAAGATCAAGAACTGGCCCCTGCAATTTTGCTGACAATCCAACTCTTTCAAACCTGGTGACAGACTGGATGATCGGCCAAGGTTCTCTCTCCCTCCCCAGACCCAACTTATTTATTTAAATGTTTCACCAGGAAGGCACACTGAGCAACAAGTCGCTAATCTCCCTCTTTCTATTACTCCACCTCCCTAGCTGCTGCTGCCATGTGCTGCTTTCCCACACTGCTGGTGGCCCTGCTAGCTTGTGCTGCCAAGCTGACTACTAGAAATGGACCACATGGGGCCAGTAAACAGACCATGAATGAAGGTTGTTGTTTGGGGATTTCAACCTGCCAGGCATAAACTGGGTGAACCAAGGGCCGATTACCGCAGCTGAGCTATGATTTGTAGAGGCTTTTAATCTGACTGGGCTGGAGCAATATATTGAGGAGAACACCAAGGGGCATCATTTGCTGGATTTAGTACTGAGCAATATGCTTGATAGGATACAAGATTGTAAGGTGCTAACATCCCTGGGTTCCAATGATCATACCATGGTGGGATTCAGCATTACTGGGTACAATGGCGTGATTAATGGGAACACTGTGTTTAGTAACATAGAAACATAGAATTTGATGGCAGATAAGGACTGCTTGGCCCACCTAGTCTGCCCATTTCCCTACCTAACGGATAAGCTGCAGATCCTAGATAACTAGTGATTATGCAAAAGCCAATTTTAACAGCATGAGGAAAGAAATGGCAGACTGGAAACGGGAGAACAAGTTTGTGCAGCAGTCACTAAGCCAGATGTGGGAAATACTGGAGCATAAAATCACTAACTTAGTTAAGCGATATGTTCCAACTAAGAATAAATATAATAGGGCAGGCAAAATACCTGCATGGATGTCATCCAAGGTCAAGAGATGCATTGGCAAAAAGAAAAAAAGCTTATGCAAGGGCCAAAAATAGTGGATATCAGGCTAGTTGGAACAGGTACAAACAAATCCTGAAGGAAACAAAGAATACTATTAATCAAGCTAGGAGAACATACAAACTGAGGTTAGCTAGCGAGGTAAAGGATAATTATAAATCCTTTTATACTTACATCAATAATAAAAAGGGGGGAGTAGAAACAATAGGCCCACTAAAGAATCAGGATGGGCATCTAATAGTGGATAACAGTCAGATGGCGGAATCTTACAATGAGTATTTTACTTCTGTATATAACACCAAAACTCTGGGGACTAAATCTCATCTAGATAGCTCAAACAAAAGCGGTCTGGTTCTACAGACAGATGATATTAGTAAAAGGTTACTCAAACTTGGCCATAATAAAGCTCAGGGCCCTGATGGTCTGCAACCCAGGGTTATCAAGGAACTAGCAGTAGAAATGGCAGGACCAATAACAGCAATTTTTCAGAAATCCTTGGACCAAGGAGAGGTGCTGGAGGTGTGGAGGTGGGCAGATGTGGTGCCCATTTACAAAAAAGGTTCCAAGCATGATGTGGGTAAATATAGGCCTGTCAGCCTGACAACAGTGCTGGGCAAGGTCCTAGAAGGGATAAGTAAGGACCATATTACCGATTACATGCTACTGGCAGGGGACATCAATTATACCCAACACAGCTTCACCAAAGGCAGCTTATGCCACACTAACATGCTGGAGTTTTATGGCAAAGTCAGTAGGGTACTGGATTGTGGGCACTCAGTGGATGTCATTTTCCTGGATTTCTCAAAAGCATTTGACGTGGTCCCCCATGGTGAGCTAGTGGATGCTCTTATTGAGCACAAAATCCAGGGAAACATATCCCGCTGGATAGTCTCATGGCTGAGTGGCAGAAAACAACGGGTATGCATCAGGGGGTCTTACTCAGGGTGGTCAGAGGTGACAAGTGGAGTGCCCCAAGAATCTGTACTGAGCCTCTGTTTATTTAACATCTACATACATTCCATGACAAGCAAGCAGAATGTTTGGAATCAAAATTCGCAGATGATACCAGGTTAGGGATGGCGTAAGTAACATAGAGGAGGCTAAAATATTACAGTCAGCACTTCATGAGTTGAAGGAATGGGTGGATAAATACAAGCTAGCATTTAACACAGACAAATGCACCATAATGCATTTTGTCAATAAAAATATTAAAGCAAATTACACACTAAATGGGAAAACACTAAGGGAAGTCATGGATGAGAGGGACCTAGGTATCAGAATGTCAAATGACCTAAGCTTTAAAATTCATTGCTGCCAGGTGGTAAAAAAAGCTAGTGGTATACTGAACTATATTGGCAGGCATCAGTAGCAGAAGGAGGGAGGTGCTAGTCCTGTTCTATACATCACTGGTGGGGCCACACATGGAATACTCTGCCCAGTTCTGGTCACCATGGTATAAAATGGAGGTAAAAACTATTGAGAGGGTACAAAAGAGGGCAACTCAGTTGATTTCAGATGTCAAAGACATGGAATACAAGGAGATGCTGAAGGAACTGGGTCTGTATTCCCTGGAGTTCCACGGGCTAAGGGGGGATATGTGTTTGGTTTATAGGGCTACGTCTGAGGAGGGGCTATGGGAACAACTGGGACTGGATATTAGGGAGCAAAGTTACCACACTAGAGCCCACCCACTACAATTATCCAGGGAACAGTACCGGACCATGAAAAAAAAAATGGTTTAATTTAAGGGCGTTGCCGATCTGGAATGGACTTCCAGTGGAAGTGGTAGCCAGTGAAAATATGAAGGAGTTTATAACCAAATTGGACCAACACTAAATATCAAATGGGATTCAAGGGTATAATTAGGACAGGGGCGAGCTATATGGATTTCGGTCTTCTATGCTCTGTATGAACCTATGAAACCTATGTGGGATCTAGCAGTGGGAGGTGTGTTTTTTTAATCAAGAGTGGCAGCAAAGGCAGAACTAGGAACAGGGAGTAACAGGTGGGATTGCACAGTGGGAGAAGTGGTTTTACAGGTGCTCTCATGCACTTTCAGGCTGTCTAAAAGTTAAAACTATTTTCCTGGGATGTTTCAGTTTTTGGCCAAATTCTTCCTCTTATCTTGCTGTTTGGTTTGCCACAGTGATGTCCCGAAAAACCAACAGCACTTTTGCCAGATGGTTCAGTGTGGAAAAGTCATCAGTAGTGAAAGGAGCTTAAAAAAATGAACTTGGATTTTATTTTCTGTTTCAATTTTAATTGTATTGAGGAGAGAGAGTGCATAAGCAGGCGTCTGCTACAAACAGTCGATTAGCTGTCAGCATGAGCAGACAATGTTCTGTATAACCTGTTGTAGTACATCAACAATCTATTGATAATACTGATTTAAACTGCTTGCTTCTCTTAAGAAAATGTACTAAAATCAGGTTGTATGTTTCAGTTTTGCCACCACTGTATCAAACTGTTATGAGGCAGTACTATCTTAATGTACATTATGTCACTATAATAACTGGCCAGCAATTTGATCCATAGGCTGAGCCAGTTATAATTTGCCATTATAACCTGCAGGTTATAATGGCAAACACGCGCCACATCAATCGAGAACAGCCACTCCCAGATTGGCTGTTGAGGTCCTGCTGAGTGGGTTAATCAATTCAAGAAACATGTCGGCTCTGTATCCTCCGTAGCGAGGAGCCATCAGAGAAGGAGTGCTTGTCTGTACTGAGAGAAAAATAGGCTGCATTTGTGCCAACAGTCCTCATTTTTTCTTTTCTGTGCACTTAAAATATAAACAAAACAGCTCTCAGGTTGGTCGTGCCATTCGGAAATCACACTGGACTACAACTGCCAGCAGGAAGGGCTCCAACCCAACGTGCCTCACGAAGGTAATCCCAAATAACAATTTACAAATCACCAACAAACTAAATGAAAAAATTAAAACTAAAACCAGCTAAAACAGAAAGAGCGTGTTGTATGTGCATGCGTGCATAGTGCATGTGTGTGTGTGTGTGTGTGTGTGTGTGTGTGTGTGTGCGTGTGTCTGCCTGCATGACTGAAACAGCAGCACAAAAATCAGTGTGGCAAAAAATTGCTAACCAGCAATTATAACAAATAAAAGATGGGGAAGTGTGCTTTTAACTTGAATTTAATGATTGCCCTTGGTGTGGGATGTTTATTAAACTTCGGCTTCTGGTTTATGTAGCATCCCACACCTCAGGCAACCATTAAATTCTCGTTAAACACACTTCCCCATCCATTATTGTATATTATCTCTATTCCAGTCTCAGTTATACTTTCTGCACTTCCACTACCCCCTTCTTTGCCATCACCTTCTCAGCAATATGTTTAAACAAATGATAACTCTGTGAAATAAAGAAATAACTGGGAGGTGTAACAGAGATAACTAAAGAATATTACATAGCATAACAGTGGGCAATGAAGAATACTGTTTGCAGTGATGTCTCGAGAGTGGCTGGGAGCACTGTGGCCTGAGTGCAATGCTGCTTTTAAGGTTTTTCTCCTCTATTACAAGACTGTACTTTTTTTCTTTAAGAATTAGATACTTTAGAACACCTTTAAACTGTCAACAAAATAACTGTGTTATAGAGCAAAGTCAGCACTGCAAATTGCCAGTGTTTATTGACAATGCCTGTCCTCATAACAAATCATGTTAAGCCTCCAGGAGGAAAGAATACAAGTATGTGTGTTTAAAAAAAATCAAAGTACCAATGGTACTAAAGGTGCCAAATAAGGTCTGTAAAGTGTGAAATAATTGTGTGTTAAAATACAATATACTGTACCTGGATTAAAACCACTGATCCTTTACCTGGTTAGCAAACACATATTCAGCGTGCCACTGAGCTTCAGGTAAGGGAATTACCATTCCTGTGGTGTAGATGTTAAGTTATAACCTGTAAAACAGGTGAAAGGGGATCTAATCCCATCAGTTGTTGTACCTTCACAAATTGTTGTTCTTAGCTAAACTTACTTCTCATGTAATTAACTATTCCAACTCCACACCATCATGAATCACCATTCAAGTGAGTTTCCATCTTGCAAAATAAATGTTTATGTTTTTGCCAGGATTTGAACAACTGATCCCTTGCCTAGTAAGCAAACACACATTCAGCACACCACTGAGCTACCAGTAAGGGAGCTGCAGTTCCTATGATGTAGAGGTATATCACAACCTGTAAAACAGGTGACTGGGGATCTAATAGCAGCAGGCAAAATATCTTTACAAACTGCTGTTCTTAGCTAAATGTACTCATATAATTTATTATTCCAACTCCACACCACCATGAATCACCACTCGAGTGAGTTTCCATTTTACAAAACAAACAAACAAAAAAAACTACTGAGCCAAATGTTTAAGCCTCTCCCAGGATTTTAACTGCTGATCCTTTGCCTGCTAAGCAAACACACATTCAGAGTGCCACTGAGCTGCAGGTAAATGAGTTGTAGTTCCTATGGTTTAGAAGTCATGTCACAGCCTACAAAACAAGCAACCGGGGATCTAATCATAGCAGGCGATTTACTTTCACAAACTGTTGTTCTTAGCTGAATGTATTTATAAAATTTACTATTCCAACTCCACACCACCATGAATCACCACTCAAGTGAGTTTCCATCTTACAAAAAAATTAAAACAAAACACATTTAAGTCCCAGCCCAGATTCAAACTGTGTCTATCTGTATTTGAACCACTTATTCTTTGCCTGCTAAGCAGACACACATTCAGTGTGCCACTGAATTTCAGTTAAGTGAGTTGCAGGTCCTATGATCTAAAAACAAATTTGAAAAAAAAAAAGTTTAGGTTCTTGCTTAGATTTGAACCACTGATCCTTTGTCTGCTAAATCAGATACACATTCAATGTGTCACTGAACAGTAAAGTGAGACATAGCTCCTATGATCTAGAAGTTGTGTCACACTTGTTAAACAGACAATTGTGGATTTAATCCCAGCAGGTGAGTTACCTTAACAATTTGTTGTTCTAATCTAAATTTACTTCTCATCTACTTTGCTATTCCATGCCACACCACCATGAGTCACTACTAAACTGAATTCCCATGTTACAAAAAAAAGTTGAAAAAAGTTGTCTCAGTCCCTGCCAGGATTCAGACTATGTCTACCTGAATTCAAACCACTGATTCTTTGACTGTTAAGCAACACATATTCAGTGTACCACTGAGCTGCAGGTAAGTGAATTGTATTTCCTATGGTGTAGAGGTCATTTCACAGACAACTGGGGCTCTAATCCCACCAATTTACCTTTACAAATTGTTTCACTTAGCTAAATTCGCTTCTCATGTAATTAACTATTCCAACTCCACATGACCATGAATTGCCACTCAAGTGAGTTTCCATCTTAGAAAAAAATATGTTTATATTCCTGCAAGGATTTGAACCAGTGATTCCTTGCCTATTAGACAAACACACATTCAGTATGCAACTGAGCTCCTGGTAAGGGAGTTGTAGTTCCTATAATGTAGAGGTTATGTCACAACCTGCAAAACAGGTGGCTGGTGACCTAATTACATCAGATGATTTACCTTCATAAACTGTTGTGCTTAGCTGAATGTACTTATATAATTTACTTTTTTAACGCTACATCATTATGAATCACCACTCAAGGGAGTTTGCATTTTATAAAAAAAATATAAAAAATGCTAAAATCCCTGCTCAGAAGTGAGTCACTGATTATTTTTCCAGCTGGAGGCTCCTGACCGGGCACTCCCTCCACCAGGACCCACTCTCTAGCCACTGCTGCCCAGCGTGGGATGGCACTCACATCCCCTGCTGCTGACCAAACACTGAAGCTGGAGGCCGTTACTGGGCACTCCCTCCTCCAGGACCCACTCTCTAGCCACTGCTCCCCAATGCAGGACAGCACTTCCAGCCCCTGCTGCTGACCATATGCTGATGTTGGAGGCCCCTGACTGGGCACTCCCTCTGCTAAGACCTGCTGTCTAGCTGCTGTTTCCCAGTGTGGGATGGTGCTTCCAGTCCCTGCTGCTGACCACACACACTGAAGCTGGAGGCCCCCGATAGGGCACTCCCTTCACCAGGATCCACTCTCTAGTGGCTACTCCCTAGTGCAGGATGGTGCTTCCAGCCCTTGCTGCTGATCACACAATGAAGCTGGAGGCCCCTGACTGTGCACTCCCTCCTCTAGGACCCGCTCTCTAGCTACTGCTCCCCAGTGCAGGATGGCACTTCCAGCCCCTGCCGCTGACCATACGCTGAAACTGGAGGCCCTTGACCAGGCACTCCACCAGGATCTGCTCTCTAGCTGCTGCTCCCTGGTGTGGGATGGCACTTCCAGTCCCTGCACTTCAAACCCTACCCTTTGCTCCCTGGCTATCAAATCACTTCAGACTACCCACCATGTTCCTCATCTACCTCACCTGCCTTCCCTTCCTAATCACCCCAACATCCCTCCCCTTACCTCACTTCCCTCCATCCTGCACCTTCCATCCCTCAACCCCCTTCCCCTCCCCTACTCTCCCACCCTCCTGTCTTCCCCCTCCACTAACCCCAGTGCCCTCCTGCATCCATATTATGAGTAATGGGATCCCATCTAGTAACCTTGAGATCCCTTTTAGTGCAACCCTCCTGCTCAAAAAAATGGGGGCTCCCCATCCTCCCATGGACTACACTACTTGTCTTAACAACAGATGGCCTACTTCACAAGACTACTTATATCACTACTGCTACTTACTACTGACAACATTGAACCCAACCCCACCCCCTCTCTGCTACACCTGATCTACCTAAAGGCCTAAGGATCGTCTATCTTAACATCAGAAGCCTACTCCCCAAAATTGACCTTTTGCAGCCACTCATGTCTGATCTAAAACCCTCTGTTTTCATCATCACTGACTCGTGGCTCAGTTTGAAAATCCCTGACTTTGCCATCGCAGTTCCCGGGTACACCATTATCCACCAGGACTGGAAGGCCAGGGGTGGGGGAGTCATCATGTACATATGTACTTCACTCAGATTCTCTGTCTGCCTATCCATGTCCTCTCCTTCTGCCTATGAACTGTTGTTAATCAAATTATCCCCCCTTGCTCCCTCCCCATCTTTGTGGGTGATGTCTACTGCTACCCACGCCTACCTGCCATGTCCCCTTCCTCTTTCACCAACCTCCTCTCCTCCCTCTCTGCCCTTGCCTCCCCTGGTGAACTCTACATCTTAAGAGTCATCAACATTAAATTAGCTGGCTAGCACACAAGTCAGAGTCTGCAGTCATGTCTCTTCCCTTAACCTAAAGCAATTGATTAAAGACACAACATGCCTTAATCTCAAAACTGGTAAACATACCTTAGTCAACTGGGTACTAACTTCTCACCCCCATCGTGTCATAAAATCAGGTATACTTCTGGACATGCTCAGTGATCATCATATGATCTACTGCATCCACAAAATCGACTGTGTAAAGTCCCCTCCAGTTATTTGCAGGCTTTGCTCCTTCCGCTCCCTAGACCTGTCCTCCCTTTTAATGACCTAACCAACACTGATTGGTCACCCATTACCTCTGCTCCATCAGTGGACGCAGCCCTGAACTACTTCAGCTTGCAATTCCTAAAGGTCTGGGACCACCATGCCCTCCTTAGAAATATTTGTGTCCATGGTACTCACCTTCCGTGGGTCTCTGCCAAACTCCTAGCATGTCAATGTGCTCAAGACCAGGCCTGGGCAGTGTATAAAAACTACTGTGCCCCCAAGATCTCCAACACTATCAATCACTCCACAATGCTTGCACCAGAGCCATCTGCCTGGTCAAAGCAGAATACTTTAATGCCTCCTTCACTGAAAACATTAAGAAGCCAGAAGGGGAAGGAAACAGATTCATTTCAGTTCTTTACAGTAATTGTACATTGCTATTTTTGTTTCAAACTTAGATTGTGGGCTTTTAGTGACACTGTAATTTCTTTTCTGTCTTTACTTAGAATTGTTTTTTGGGCTGTAGAAAATTTAAAACCTAGTTTGTTGTGCTTATAGTGATGGTGTATTTCTTTGCTGTCTTTAATTGCTGCAAATTTTCACCCCCTTCCTCCCCTGCCCCCAACTCTTAAATATATGCCCTGTTAAATCTGATTGATAGGAGCTAAGCACAGGATGTAGTAGGGGTTATGGAGTAGGAGGGACATAAGGGGGGAGAATCCCGCCCTCAGCACGACAAGTGTTTTGACTTTTTTTTTTTAAAGAAAAGTATCTGAGGAGCAGTGGCAGGATTTTTAGGACAGTAAATTAATAAAAAGGGAACTAGGAGAGCTTCAGTAACAGACAAGTACTGAAATAGCAGTGTAAGTGTAGAGTAATGTGGGGAGTGGTGCAATGCAGTGGCTGCGGGGCAGCCATATTCTGGCAGACCTTCTGGACTCTGAGGTGCTGCCCTATCTGCATGCATCTCTCTGGACTGCAGGATGAGGTAGCCAGACTCAGAGTGGAAGTAAACTGGGTCAGGAGTACAATCACCCCTATCCAGAGACCACCCAGTCCAATGTCGCTGCCGCAAAGGATGCCGAGAATGAGGAGCACTTGGATGACAGTGGGCTCAGGGAGGGTTAGGGTGGTCAGGCAGAGGCACATCCCAGATCCTATTCCACTCAAGAACTCATATGCCACACTGGCTAATGGGGACAACCAAATAGAGGTACCCAGAGAAATGGAAGGAAAGGATGTGGAGGTAAGCCAAGAAGGTGCCCTCAGTGGGGAGAGCAGTGGACCCCAGAGGAGGAGGAAGTGAATCCTGGTGGGGGACTCCATCATAAGAGGGATCCAGCTAGGAACACAGGAGGGGGAGGACAGGGAGGTGAGGTGCCTACCAGGTGCCACGGCATGGAGAGATGGAAGGAAGATCCTGGGGATCGCTGGTAAGGAAAGATGGGAGGGTGAGCTGGATGTCATTATCCACCTAGGTACTAATGACCTGGCAAATGGGGAGCCAAAGGAAGTTCAGGAAAAGTTTAGGAAATTGGGGAGGGGTCTCAGGCAAGTAGCTACTTCCATCACCTTCTCAGAAGTACTACCTGTGAGAGGCATGGGAGAGCATAGAGGTGCAGGCACCAGGAACTTTAACTCATGGTTAAAGAACTGGTGCTGTGAGGAAGGGTTTGGATTCATTGGTGACTGGGGACCTACCTGGAGGGATGGAGGCTTGTTCAAGCCTGATGGCCTGCATCCATCCTGGAGGGGAATCCAAGCACTCAATGATAAATTTAAATGCTACATTGACAAGCATTTAAACTAGCCAAGGGGGGTGCTAGGCCAGCAAGGAGGGTACCTAATTGCCCACCCCCCACAGCTAGCAGTAGAACCAGTGAACCAGAGGAGTGGATATCTCTACAAAGCAGTGTGCAAAAGATGGAGATAAGTGCCCAAGAGGTGGATAGGCAGAAAAGGAGTAAAATTCAACAGAAGGGCAGACAGCAAGGAGAGCCAGGGATAAAGGACAACCAGGGAAGGGGCTGGAGTAGAACAGCTAAGCAGTCTAGGGAGGTCAAATCATGGAAAGCCATGTGTGACAATGCCAGGAGCCTTAGCAACAAGATGGAGGATCTGGAGGCTATCATGGTGCAGTCAGACCTGGACATTGTGGCCATCACAGAAACCTGGTGTAATGATGACCATGACTGGGAGATGGCCATCCCTGGCTACAACATATTCAGAAGAGGCAGGTCAGGTAGGAAGGAAGGAGGAGTGGCACTGTATGTGAAAAATGACATACAGCCCACAGAGATCCAGGAGGAACAAAATGGGGGAGAGATACTGTGGGTTAAGCTGGAAAGGAAAATGGGACCAGCCATCCACACAGGTGCGGTCTATAGACCACTGGCCCAGGAAGAAGAAACAGATAGGGAGCTGATGCTAGCCATCCAAAGGATGGCAGACAAGGGGTGAGGTAGTGCTGGTTGGAGACCTCAATATTCCAGACGTGGACTTGAGCATCCCAGCAGCAGCATCAACTAGGAGCAGATTTATCCTGGAGTCCCTTCAGGGTGCCTTCCTCAAGCAACTGGTCATGGAACCAACTCAGCAGAAGGCAATACTGGACCTTGTGCTCACAAACAGGTACAGTGTGATGGTGGCAACAGTGGGGGAGCACCTGGGGAACAGTGACCACCAGTCATTGTGGTTTGAAATCACAGAAGGAGCAGAACCAAACCACACAAAAACACGTAGCCTGGATTTTAGGGGACAGACTTTGGGAAAATGGGAGATGCTTGAAAGAGGCATTAAGGGGAATGGGACAGGAATCAGGGGTTGAGGAACAGTGGGCAGTATTTAAAATGGGGATTACAAGAACAACAGAATTATGCATTAAGCAGGTTAGCAGGGAAAAAGGGTGCCAAGAAGGCCATTATGGTTTCCAAGAAGGTAGCAGAGAAAGTGAAAGCCAAAAAGATTGCATTCAGGCAATACAAAAAGACACAGGCAGAAGGGGATAGGGAGAAGTACCAGGAGAAGCAAAGGGAGGCAAGGAGTTCAGTAAGGGAAGCCAAAGCTCAGACAGAAGAGCACATTGCAAAATCAGTGGGTAGAGGGGACAAAACCTTTAACAGGTACATAAGTGAAAAAAGAAAGGCAAAGGGAGGGATAGTGAGACTGAAGGGGGAGGATGGGGGCCATGTGGAGGATGACAACAGTAAAGCTGACACATTGAACAGGTATTTCTGCTCAGTCTTTACTGAGGAAGAGGAGGGTAATGGGTCTGAAGGGAGTACAAGGGGTGGGAATGGTGCAGAAATGGACACAAGTCCCTTTACATGAGAAAGGGTCCTGAAGGAACTGGAAGTAATAAGAGTTGATAAAGCAATGGGGCCAGATGGGGTGCACTGCAGGGTCCTTAAAGAACTAAGAGAGGTGGTGGCTGAACCTCTGGCAATCCTGTTTAGGCGATCACTGGAAATGGGGAGGTACCCAAAGACTGGAGGACAGCAGATGTGGTCCCCTTATACAGAAAAGGGAACAAAGAGGAAGCGGGGAACTACAGACCAGTCAGCCTCACCTCGGTAGTGGGGAAGATCATGGAAGCACTACTGAAGGAGAGATTGGTGGAACATCTGGTTGTCAATGGACTACAGGACCCAAGGCAGCATGGTTTCACCAGGGGGAGGTCATGTCAGACCAACCTCATTGAATTTTTTGACTGGGTAACTAGGAAGGTGGATCAGGGGAGGGCAGTGGACACGGCCTATCTGGACTACAGCAAGGCCTTTGAGACTGTGCCACATAGAAGACTATTACACAACCTGGGTAATCTGGGTGTGGGCAGGACAGTAGTGCAGTGGGTAGGTAACTGGCTGGGTGGCATGACACAGAGGGTGGTGGTAAATGGCTGTCATTCCACAGAGGAAAGAGTGACCAGTGGGGTACCACAGGGATCAGTGCTGGGACCGGTTCTATTCAACATCTTCATCAGTAACATTGCACAGGACCTAGATGGCAGAATTTCCCTGTTCGCTGATGACACAAAGCTCTGGAACAGAGTAGACACACCAGAGGGTGTAGCCAGAATGAGAAGGGACCTGCAGAAACTTGCAGAATGATCAGGGGTTTGGCAGTTGAAATTCAATGCAAAGAAGTGCAAGATAATGCATATGGGGCACAAAACCCCTGGCACAATATATCAGTTGGGGGGGTGAGGATATAGCATGCACCAAGCAGGAAAGAGATCTTGGGGTTATCATCTCTGATGACCTCAAGGTAGGGAAACAGTGTGACAAGGCAGCAGGTAAAGCACATAGGATGCTGGGATACATAGGCAGGGGCAACACCAGCAGGAAAAGGGAGGTCATAATTCCACTATACAAGACACTAGTGAGGCCCCACCTGGAGTACAGTGTACAGTTCTGGAGACCTTACTTACGTAAAGATATAGACAGGGTAGAGAAGGTTCAGAGGAGGGCAACAAAGATGGTACATGGATTGCATCACAAGTCCTATGAGGACAGGTTGAAGGAATTGAATATGTACTCCCTGGAGGAGAGGAGGGAGAGAGGGGATATGATAGAGACATACAAGTATCTTACAGGGAGGAACAGGGTGCAGGAATACAATATTTTAAGTGAAAAAGATGTTCCAGGACTAGAGGGCATGGGATGAAGTTGGAGGGAGGACAATTCTGAGGAAACGTGAGGAAGAATTTCTTCACAGAACGGGTGGTGGACAAGTGGAACACCCTGCCAGAGGAAGTTGTGGGGGCTGAAACAATCACAGGATTTAAGAATGCATGGGATAGACATAAAGGAATTCTGAAGGTCAAGGTTAAGGGGCAACAGACTTCTAGGAAAACATAAAGTAAACTTACAAGCTCAAATGGGCAGACTGGGTGGGCCGTAGGCCCTTATCTGCCAACACTGTCTATGTATATATGTAAATGTTGGAAGGTTATCCATGCACTATTCTCCCCTCCTACCCAACATCCCCTCCGTACTAAAAGCAGGCAATCATTTAATTGATGACCCACCCGCCATGGCAGCTGAGTTCAACACCTTCTTCATGACCTGTGCCTCATTCCTGCTTGCCTCTATTACTCCTAATGTCCCCTCTCACTCCTCTCCCTCCTCTCGCTCCCAACTCCCCCACTTTGCACTTCTCATTCAAGCCTGTTCTCCCTGAGGATACCCTACATGTTCTACTCACCCTGAACCCAAACAAAGGTAAAAGCCTGGATGGTCTTGACTCTAAGCTCTTACACTTATCAGACTTCACTATTGCTCAGCCTCTGACTAATCTATTGAACCTTTCCTTCTCTCTCACTGCTGTACCAGATGCCTGGAAGTCTGCTACAGTAATCCCTCTACCTAAGGGCAATGACCCATCCTTCCCTGGCAATTTCTGCCCCATATCATTACTTCCCATCCTGGCAAAACTCCAAGAACACCTGGCTCTGGAACAACTCTCTTCCTTTCTTGATTCTTGCTTTTTTTTCCCTCCCTACCAGTCTGGCTTCCACAAAGCCCACTCCACCACCACCTCCCTCCTCTGCCTCTCTGATGCCACTCCCACAGGCATGGATCAGGGATGCATCACCTCTGCCATCTTTGTTGACTTGGCAAAAGCTTTTGACACTGTCGCCCACTCCATCCTCCTCCTCAGCAAGCTGTCTGCTGCCAGCCCTACCCAATCAGCCACCAGCTGGTTCCAGGCCTACCTCACAGGCTGGTCCCCAGTCTGTCAGGATAGGCAACTCCATTTCCTCTCCTATCCCAATCAATATAGGCATCCCCCAAGGCTTGGTTCTTGGACCAGTTCTGTTCTCCATCTTCCTGAATGACTTACCAGATGCGTGCACATCTGCCAACATCCACATGTACGCAGATGATACCATGTTATTCTACTCTGGTACTTGCCCCTCCGAGGTGACTACTAGCCTTCAGCTGGACTTCAACAATATCCAGCACTAGTTTAGCGCTAACCAACTATGTCTGAATGTCAAAAAAATGATCTCCATGACCTTTGGCACTAAACAAAAACTTGCCAGACTTCATTCCACTCTCACTTTCTGTTCTCTTGATGACTCTATTCTGGAGGATGTCTCTACTTTTAAATACCTCGGGCTTTGGCTCAACAAGAACCTAGACTTTGGTACACACGTTGATGCAATTCACAAAAAAATTCTCCCAAAACTTGGTGCCTTGTACCATCACTGCAGCTGCACTGCCACTGCAGGCCAGGAGAGAGAGAGAGAGATCATCTAAAATATGATTATCCCAATTTTCAGCTTCGGTGATGTTGTCTACAACTCTGCCTGTAAGTCCACCCTATCCAGACTAAACCCTCTCTTCAATTCTTTTTGCCACTTCGCTTTTGGCTGCCCTCCTCTCACTCACCCACTGTGATCTCTATACCTCACTCTCACTTCCCTCCCTCCCTCACTGCCAGGCATTTGGCCTGGCACCTAACCTAGTCGGGAGTACTGACTGGCTCACTGCTGTCTACTTACACTGCCTCATCTCGGTCTCACCTACCTCCTCCTACTCCTATCCATAACTCCTTCAATAGAATGTTGCATTCACACAAGATGTACTTCATCTGGGCATGCAGCCTTCTTGTTTAAATTCCCTAGTATCTGGAACTCCCTCCCACCTGAAATTCACTCTGCTCAATCCCTCCACTCCCTATCGTTCCTCCTCCATAAACACTCAGCTCATCATTGCAACTTCACTTAAACTCTCCTCCCACTTGTTATTTCTGTTCCTCCTCTACCCACCCCCCACATCCCCAGTTACCGTCCTGGATTCCTGACCCTCCATGTTAAATTAGCACTTAGTGGTCCCTGTGACTACCTAGATTTGTACCTCCAATGCAATGTCCTATGATGTTACCCCAGCTGTACTTTCCCCATTGTGCTACAGAATGTCTTCATCTTGGCTCAGACATAGGTACTCTACTGTGGCTCTTGCAAACTGTTTTGCTTATGTCTAGACTTATGTAACCTAATTTAGTTGCTTCATGCTGCTACTGATTGCCTCAATCCTGTTGTTACCTTGGATTATTTTTAAATTGTATCTGCTGTAAATTCTGCTGTATGTATTTATCATATGTATTGCTCCCCCTTGTTCTCCTGCCCCCAAGATGCTTCTGGAAATTAGCTGTTTATAGCTCATGTTAAACTTTTTCAAATAAATAAATAAATAATAATTTGCCTACTGAGCATACACACATTCAGTATGCCACTGAAGTCCGGGTTAGTGAGTTGCAGTTCTTACTAATGAAGAGGTTGTCATACCTGCAAAACAGGTGACTGGGGATCTAATCTCATCCTGGATATTTTCTCAAGCTTACTTCCCCTTAAACTGCTTGGAAGACTGGATGGTTTTCTCCACAGTGCAGAAAAAAAAAGACCAGTTCCTCTCTCCACCTTTTTGATCTAGATAGCACTGATGTGGAGCATGTCACTCAGTTTAAATATTTGGGTCTGAACCTGGATTGCTCCCTAACTTTTACTCAAAGCATGTAAGAGCAAAGTTGAGCAACACAGAACCAATATCAAAAGCAAAAACCCAATGTTGGGTAATGTCAAAAAAATATTTATTATTTAAAAAATAGTAAAAGACATACTGACACCCGCCACTGATCTGTACCAATGTTTCATGCTGGCCACATGCACTTTATCAAGGTACAACCAGATCATACATTATGCATAATGATGATCTGATTGTACCTTGATAAAGTACATGTGACCAGCACAAAACGTTGGTACAGTTTAGCAGTGGGTGCCAGTATGTCTTTTACTATTTTAAAAAAAATAAATAGTTTTTAACGTTTCCAATATTGGGTTTTTGCTTTTTATTTTGGGTCTGTGTTGCCCAGCTTTGCGCTTACATGTTTGGAAAATTATGTCATGGCACAAGATAGTTTGTTAGTCGAGTTTGCCTGTTTCTAAATTTTGACTCCCAAGTAAACCACTGTCACCCAGAACCAGTACCAGAACCAGAAGTGGTACCAGAATTAGATGCCCATGCCATGGTTCAAATGATACAACAATATGAATACTCAGTTTATATGTATATTATAAATCAAACCTGTGATGTGTTGGCATAACCCAGGTGGTTTTATTATAAGAATAATATCATGTTAGTAGCCTATATAAGTATAAATTGTACGTAAACATGCTGGCAATTTCTAATTAGAAATATTTAGTAGAACTGGCATGCCAAATTCATTCCTTTCTTTACCCAGCAGAACCAATATGTACAGTAAGTTCCTCCTTCTAAGTCCAGGAACAGCATGTAACGTCCTCTTATCTAAGCTCAGCAGTTTCTTTGCATCTAACAAACACTTCTAGTCTAAAATATAAAGCTAGCTGCCCTCATCAAAACATATATTTGTTATTACTCATATTACAAACAATTATTCAGAACTATATCCTAACTAATCTATTGCAAAGCTTTTACTTATTTGTTTCAAAGCATCCCTGAAAGTAGTTTCTTTTGGCATTATAGCCTATGGCCACTAGTAATTTACATCTGAAGATATTTTTATGGTGGAGGCAAAATAACTTGATCAGTGTCTTACCACTTTGTGGGGCTCTGTCAATGGATCTAGCCTGTGCCTGCTGAGACAGTCAACAACCTCTTACCAGAAACATATTAGAGGTGTCCTCTTGAAGTATGCAAAGTATGGGATTTTATATTCTAACAGGGGAAGCTTTTTCAAGAAGACGCTAGTTAGGTATCATAATTGCCTTACGTATGATGGCTGAAATGCTAATAATAAGAAAGGCATCATTTTACAACGAAGTTTAGCATTCATTGCATTACAATGAGGTTTAGCATTCATTGTGTCAATGCCCACAATGAATACTATTCATGACCTTCCTGCAAAATATACTTTTTCCATAAGTTTACGGTATGCTCTGAAGTCTTATGCTTTTGTGGTCAAAATGTGTTACCTTATGCAACACATGCTATTTGTTGTTTTTATTAGCAACTACCACTTTTTTAAAAAGTTATAGGACAGAAATCATTGTTATATAGCTCCCCCTCAGTAATTCCATTCCAACCACAATTTCCAATTTCTTCACAGCTTGTACTTTCAAAAATAGATTGAAATCATGGCTTGATACTATTAACGATTGTGTATGTAACTTAACTTAAATGTAAGCTTTGATCAAGTGTGTCTTTATGAATGTATTTTACTAACTGTGAATTTATTGTATATATGGTTTTGTTTATTTTTATGCAAAACTTGTCGCTTGTGAAAACAGGCAGCAATGCTCATCTTGCTTGCAAGTATAAAAAATAAACATTAAATGAAATGAAACTTTAAGCATGTATAAAAGACTATTACGCTGAAAGGCTTTTATAATATTTCTCAGAAAGATGTTTATATGATGTTCAACAAGCTGGCTTCAGCTTGGTTTCTGCTTTTATTATTCATAACTGAAGTTCAAAATGCTTTGGGTCCTTGTTAGGCTATCAAGGTCCCTTATTTACTGGCTTTGCCTGGATTTATCCAGGACCTTGCGAAACAGCTTTCCCGGCATCACCACCTGGCAAAATCTGTTCACATGAGAGTTTGGTCTCTCTACTGAATAAAAAGGTTCCTAGTCCTGGAAACCAAGAGGATGCTTGCCCTTAGCCTCCTGTTTCCTCAAATTGGCTATGGCTTCCTGGTATATGTGGCCACCCCTGCCAGGATCCTCTCCAAAGTGCACACTGTCTACAACAATGTATGCCACTTTCTGACAGGTCTTCTATCTTCTACCCACCATTGCCATCTATAGTCCATTACCTCCTGCCCTTCCCGGAAGGATTGCCTGGCCCATAGGTCAGCTGTATCCCTTCACAAGGTGGCACTCAGGGAAGCCCCACCATGCATTTCTGAGCCCTTCCAACATTCATCCAACTCGAAGGGGACTCGTTCCCAGTCCAAATTTACCTTCACACTCCCATTCAGGAAACCCACCACCAGACTGAAGGCTTTAACCTACAGAGCCATTGGCCTTTACAACCACTTACCCACCTGCCTCACTAATATTGATAGCATTCATTCCTTCAGCTCCAGGCTTTGCCAACATGTGTCAGACAGTCTACACTGCAACTGTTTGTGTATGTTCTAAAACTTCACCTTATCCACTTGTTAACTTTTTTATTGTACCCTGTACTCATTGTGATGTTGCCTGCCCTGTACCTGTAAGAGTAGGCCATAACCTTCCTGTGCAGTGTCCTAAAACTGTGCTTTTTAGCCACTTGTTAATTGTACTGCTGTACCTTGTATCCATTGTGATGTTGTCTGCTGTGTACCCTGTTCGTTTCTGTACAACTGATTGTTTGTGAAAAAGGGTTATGCAGCTCATATTGCTCTCCAGTATAAAAAATAAAAATGAAATGATTTACCTTCACAGACTGTCATTTGAAACTAGATTTAATTCTCATATAATTTACTATACCCCTTCACTTCACCATGAATCACTACTCAAGTGAGTTTCTTCCTTACAAAAAATAAGTTGGAAAAAATGTTTACGGCCCTAGCAGGATTCAGACTATGTCTACTTGAAATTAAACCACTGATCCTTTGCCTACTAAGTCAACACACATTCAGTGTGCCGCTGAGTTGCAGGTAAAGGAGTTGCATTTCATATGGTGTAGAGGTTAGTGTGCCACTGAACTACAGGTATGTGAGTTACAGTTTCTATGGTGGAGAGGTTGTGTCACAACCTGCAAAACAGGTGACTCAAATTGTATTCAAACCTAGACAAGCCACAGCAGGAGTAATTTAATTGACTAGAACATACTCTACAACTAAGTTTAGTTCTCTGAAAGTCTGCTATTTAGCTCTGCTGAAACCCTTCACTATATCAACAATGCTATCTAACGATTTCTCTCACACAACAAAAGCTGTAGTGAGAAAGAAAAAAATGTGCAATACAGGGCATCAAACTCAGGCTTGTGTAGATCTAAAACCATACACCTAGACCTAAAGTTCCTATCACTGACCAATGACATCATACAGCCAAATCACTCCCACTGAATGTAACCTCATACTTGACTAAATGCACAAAAGAGTATGCATGACCACAATAGGTGCTAACAGCTATGCTGTTGGCACCTAAAAATTAGAGCATGCTAATCAAAACAGTTTACTGCTACCCATGGGGTCATCACCTTCACCTCTTATGACCTGAATACTAGAGAATGTTGTTCTACAGTGCAGCTGTTGCTCAGTGCCCCTCTACCCCACCAGCAACTGATTTTTTTTAGCTCTCCTTCTTTCCATCACACTAGCCATTATGCTCTGGCCATTCCAATGTCTTAGAAAACTGTTAGTTTACTTGTTTTCCAACTATGAAGGTGGGATACTAATACAAGTTTTGGAAAAGTCAATGCTTTTGGAAAGTTCTTTGATTTCTGGGAACAGTTACACAATGGAATGCAGTGGTACCATGAGCCCCAATTGTACCACCGATGTTGAGTTGGGAAATTATTGAAAGGGTCATGCTGAATTACTGTAGCTACAACATCACTCTTTTCATGTACCATTATCTCTCCAGTCCTGCCACCGTATGTCATGAGCTGTTAATTTTTGTCTGATTTAGTGTGTTACACACACACACACACACCTAATACACACTCATCCTCAAAACAATGGGTAGAATAAAATATGATAGACACTAGTGGGGAGGGGTCAGGGGAATGGGTTTGGATCCATACGGATAATTGTCTCTGCCTTTCCATTGGCTGCTGCCTTCCACCATTCCTGCATGCCAGTCACCTGCTTCTAAATCCCCCCCCCAAAAAAAATAAAGTGGTGGGCTGTCCCTGGAAATATCTGTATTACTCAGCTCAGCCCAAAACATTTTGAAAGATCTGCTGACAAAGTGCAGAGCAGCATGGACAGTTTCCACATACACTGCAATGAGATACCTGTGGCACAGGAACAGAAGCCAGGAAAGGTGGTAATATGGGATTGCAGCATTCAACTCATAACTGAAGTGATCACACAGATAAACTGCAAGATAAAGCAGTTTTGTATTGTAATATAATTGATCAGCAGGGAAAAGCCACAGCTCGTAAAAATGCTTGGTCAAAAACGATCATGGAAACTGGCAAAAACACATGGTAGTAAAGGTCCTATCACAGTAATTGCACAGAACACCCTACTCATCAACTATCATATGAGGCATATTTACTGTAACAGGCACTTTATTTGTGTGGGCATAGGTACTTAAATATTGTGATCATATAATGCCGCCTTTTCCTGCATTCTGTCACTGTGCTATGGGCAGTGTTGGGTAAGTTACTTTTTTTATTACTTTTGGAAACTTGTTCCAGGAAGCTCTGTGCAGTCACTAGCAAGGCTGGAGAAGCACTGGAAAAAGTAATACACCTTACATTTCCAATTACTTATGTCTTTTTATTCAAAAGTAATACATAACTGTAACTGATTTCATTTATTTGAAAGTAACTAGTAACTAACCTATTACTCTCAAATAAATGTAATCTGTTATAGTTATTTATTATTTTTGTATAAAAAGAAATAAGTAACTGCAACTGTAAGGTGTATTACTTTTTCTAGTACTTCTCCATCCTTGCTAGTGACTGCACAGAGCTTCCTGGATCAAGTTTCCAAAAGTAATAGAAAGTAATAGAAAAAGTAACTTACCCAACACTGGCTACTGGTATCAACATGCAGAGTACAGGTAATGTACATGAGAAATGCTAGTGCCACTCTGAGGTGTTGTTATGTTGTCAATACACCTAAATAAACAGGTAGCAAATATCTCCAAAATTATTGTGACCAATAAGCATGCGATTTCTGGAGACTAACAGCATTTTTAGTTTGGAAATTACATACTTAGAGACACGTAAGAATGCACACTATCAATTTTGGTCAACATGCGCATATTTACTTTTTCTGACAGAAAGTTTTTTTTTTTTTCATTTTCCTTTGTCAGGGCTGGATGAGATGTCAATGAATTGAGGGGAACCCATAAAGTAAACACAAAGAAGCAGGAATGTAGAAAAGTTTTTTGTTTTTGTTACAGATGCTGTGTCACAACAACTTAAAAACTAAGCTAGCCTGAACCTGACTCATATATTGTATACATCTAATGTGAAATGCAATGATGTATCAGGAGTGAACCACGTTTTCCCAGTCTATAAAAGATAGCAGCACATATTGCATAATGATAGAAAGTTGTGAGTTACAGCTTTCTATCAGTACATAATTAGTTCTAGCATTTAAGGATCAGTAGTAGAATGCCTGCACATCAGTGCCACTTTAGTACAGGAAGTGGAAATGAGTCTGAGTCTCACATAAAAAAAAAATTATAAAAGACATGGATGTGTTCATAAGTCTCTGATGATGACAGTTGCTTTCACAGGTAGAATAACCTCTAGAGTTTTCTGACTGAGCAAAACATACCAGATTGGACACTGACTAAAATAAGATTCAGATTTCTTGTTGCACTGAAAAGTGAGTTTCTCAATAATGAATAATATATAGACAAGTAATAACATGCAATTAACGGAGCATAGCTCTTCAAATGAAAAAAGAAAACCTCCATTCATACTTCACAAAACCATGGGTGACACCAAGAAGAAATCAAACTTTCACTTGTTAAGTAATGTACTGAATTTATTTTGGTCATTTTCCTTCATAGTAATGTTCCAAAACTCCCTAATGACCTGAAGCTCCAGTGCACCATTACATCAGGAACCTAAACAGTAAACATTGTAGTGAAACTCTATTTTGTATATACATAAGTCTATTTTTTTAATTCAAAGGGGGCTGATATCATCAAGCACTCTTTTTTGTGTCTCTCTCTGAAAATACAAAAGATACATTAAGAAAGGTACTGAAAAATGATCTATTCATTCATTCACATCTTCATAGATTCTGAATAGTATATGTAGCCATAAAATGCATTGAAAGGCACCAGACTGAACAATGTAAAGTATTAGCTGCTGGCATGAATGGGGGATGGTTGTAATTCACAAAATCCAGAACATCATGCAGTGCTGTCCCCAACCCCACCAGTATACGACCCTCACCATAGCATTGTTCCTATCCCAACACAGCATTTTCCCACCTCCACCTCCACACTTCTCCCCACCGGGGTCAGACTGTGGTACTGCAGTTCAAAAGTATGTCAATGAACATTTATTCCCATATTATGGGTATAGGAAAAAGGGAGTTTTGTTATGTCTTTCTTACACCTTCTTAGGGTCTTGGAGTGTGAGAACTTCAAACCATAGATGAGCAGTTCTGACACCCTAAGAATGTTATACAGTACAAAAAAAAACAGAGTGCTCAGAGATCCACAGGGTGTACTGCACAAAGACGACAAAGTACAAGGAAAAGCAAAAAAAAAATGGACACTCGCTGTTGCAAAATGGAGTGAAACTTCAGTACCGTAGGAAGGGTGGGGCCGGTGGTGCTCTGGCACTGGGCGCAACCCTCGGGGGGGGGCGCAATTTTCAACTGAAGCTCATTTGTTTATTAACTTGCACTACTGCTTTTTTTAAATTTATTTTGGCTTGATAAACTGTAATTATGTCTGGCTGTCAGTAAGGCGCATCTGTGGACCATAGACCAGCAGGTTGGGTTGGGGGGTCACATGAGCTGCAGGCAAATAATCGTAATGATGCGGTGTTGCTGCGATGAGAAAGAAAGAGAAACTGTGGGTGGGCCAGTGCCGCCCAATAGTATAAAAGGTATGGGTGGTGTATGTAGCATGGAGAGGCAGTTAAACTTGAAGTCGGAGACAATGTTATTGTTGACAGTAGAGCCTAGAAATGGAATGGCTAGCAGGCATCAAAAAAAGCGATAGAGTATATGTAGAGAGAGAAGATTGGGAGAGATGATAGAGAAGACAAGAGAAATCCATCTTGAAGATTTTTAGGCAAAGCAATGTAGAGCATCACTGTAGTAGTCCGTCTACAGTATGTGCAAGTCCGTCCCAGCCATCTCCCATGTATTTGTGTGATTCTGCATTCCGTATTGTTTTAAAATGAAAATTAATTCTTCAAATCTGTTTATTTTTTCGTTTGTTGTGTCTATGTGACAGTGTCAATGAATGAGGTGTGAGTGTATTGTATGTATCGCATGGCTGTGACAGTGGCGGTGCCACTGGGGGAAGGATTCTTGATTGGAATTTGAAAAACGCACTGCACTTCAGTGATCAGGAGGAAGGATTGGATCTGATTTTTAATTTGATTGTGGGACTGGGCCAAGGGACCCACGGCCCAAGCCTGACTCAGGTATAATAAGATGACTTAGTACTTCATGGGACTGGGATGGGAGTGAAGGCGTTCACGCCCTCCAGTCTGCTTGTGTCTTGTGACTGATTGCCATGGTGTGGGCAGGCCACAGGCACCCTCACTCCAGCCCACCACATTGTTTTCTCTCATCTTAACCCGCATTCCTCCTGCACTTCAATTCCACACCAAGGAGGCTCCCCCAGTCCTATCCCATGCTGCTTCCTTCTACTCCATGCAGGCGGGTGGTGGAGGGATGGCACAGACAGACCCAGTCAGAGCAAAGCCTGCAGTCAGACCAAAGTCATACTGCGACTCCATTGCACTGCACTGACTAGTCTCCTTCAAGTTGATTGGTACATGCTTTTTTTCTTTATTGTACATCCGCTGGGACTGGATGCCAAGTTACAGACACTGTGCAGACTGTGGTCTCTGAATGACTGGTCGCATGACCCCTGAAGATGGAGACGGGTCAGAAATCATCTCTAGCAACAGTCACATACAGAAGTAGTTGTGTTGTAGTATTCCGTTTTCAGAGGATTCCTCAGCAAGTGCACGTGTATTTCCTTATGTCTCAATTTTGAAGATATAGGAAATTTCTATACCTTCAAAATGGAGACATAGGAAAATATGTGTACTGTGTTTTCCTAAGCCCAATTATCTCATTCAAATGTTTAGTATGCTGAAAAATAGTTTGTCACTCTTACCCATGAATGCTACAAGAATCATTCATCTGCAGTGCATTGCTTTTAATAAAGAATCAAACTAACCTCCCCAATAGATTGACACATTTCCAGGGACCACGTCCCAATGCAGTAGTAGGGGGTACTGAACTGCTGGGGTGTGCTGTCCTTTGGATGAGATGTTAAACTGAGGTCCCTTCTACCCATCCTGGTGTTGTCCTGGTGGGTGTCAAGGAGGAATTAAAAGAACCCAGGGGCACTCTTCGCAAAGAACAGCAGACATTCCTGGTGTCCTGGCTAACATTCCCCTTCCCATAAATCAGTTCATGCAATTGTCCAGGCTGTATGTGGGTGTTGATGTGTGGTATGGCCACCACCACACATTTAGTCACTTCACTACTAGTCTAGCATTGCGTCTAAAACACTTTGGGATACACTGTATATGAAAAGTGCTATATAAATGCTGATTCTTCCCACACCTCAGATTCATGGCAGGAAAATTTAGGGACCGACCATGTAGCAAAACTTTTTTTTTTTTTCTTCAAGAAAAGCCCTAAACCTCACCACAGAGCTGGAGTTTGTAAACCCTCCAGAGCTTCTGGCTCTTTTCGGAGGGAGGGGGCCCAAAATTTGTCTCTTGCCCAGGGCACCCAAATGCCTTCCTACGACTCTGTGAAACTTATTCAAAAATGATGTACAGTTACAACAGCACAAAGCCAAAGGATGCCCCAGGACTCTGAGGCATGCTGCCTCTTCCTCAGGGGGCATGGCTTACATTTTTCAGCAGACTGACATCTCTTTTATGCCGCTTCTTATAACCTCATCAGACTCTACTGCATTAAGTGACAGCTTGGCAGCTCTTATCATATGTTCTTTCTAAGTTTCAAATGTTGAATGCTTTGCAGTTATCTGCTGAGATGGCACACAACTAATAACATTTGAGGAAAAGGATAGGTTCCAATAAGCTCTGTGATAAAGCGGAATCATCGAGATGAAGAAGAGAAGCACCCATAACCAGAAAATGTATCTTAAATATACACCACTAATTATGTTCACACCATTAGATTGACAGACTAGTACTCCTGGCTGGTGAAAACAAAGGGGGGTGTAGGAAGTGCAGGACGGTTAATCTTCTTCTTGTTTTGTTTGTGAACACAATGATTAGAAAAAAATAGAATACAGAATGTTACACAAAATTGGCATTAAAAAGAAGAATTAATTGTGTGGACAATGAATTGCTAATGATACACAGTCAAAGATAAGTGCCAGGATGTGACCAAGTTCCGGGTTTGAGAGTCTAAAGGGACATTTCAGAGATGCAGCTCTCCACCAATATATATTCCAATTCATAATCCACCTTCCTGGTAGTAGTTCTGAAAGAAATAAATCAACATAATATGAATTGCTTCATAGAGCACACAGTTTTAAACAAATACGGTATAGTCTATTCTTTATTCAGACCTGTTGGTTGTCAGGCTTTTAAATTGAAAATCCACCTTGCCTCTTTCTATAATTTCTTTCTTTAATTCTGTCTCTGCCTCATAGCTTCTGGTTTAACTTCAGTGGCACAGAATTTTGTTAGTCTAGGGTTACCTTCATGATTGTCCAGAAAGTGTTTGCCTGCAGCAGTGCCACAGTTCCTGCAGTGTATGCCCCTGAAATGTGCTAGGATCCATTAATTTGCAGGTCTGATAGTTCCGTCCATGTAGATACGTGGCCAGGTTAAAAAAGTTACATAAACTCCCAAATCTGTTTAACTGGTAGCAAATTCATTGATGGCCACTTTTAAGTTTAATTCAGGACACACAAATTCTTTGCCACTTACCCCATGTGGGCAGGCCATGCATTTCCCACACTCTCCCACCATTGCCTACTGCTCTGATGTCAACTGTAGGGGATTCTGGGATTTGTAGTAACAAAAGACGTTAGCCTAGCAGTAATCAAAATGAGTCTAATACAATCAACACTACTACAATAAATAATAAGTAAACTGAAATGTTTTTTGCACACAAAGTGTTCATTAGGACAAGTGCCACCCTTCGGCGTGGGGCCATTTGTGTTGACTTTTCCCCTTTAATGTCTCATCCAAAGGACTGCACCTCAGCAATGCAGTCCCACTCCTCATACAGCACTACAGTGCCCGGTAAGGGTATTGCCTCAAGTACCTGGTGTGGGGCTTGAACCCATAACCTTCTGATCATCCAACCTTATAGGTCAATGTGCTATCTACAAAGCCATTGACACCAATATAAAATTATAGTAGCTACCAGCTAAGGAACTTGTTTGGACTGATAGGATTTTGTGTGATTAACATCAAATAAATTATAATTACTGTTTTGAATAGCGTGTTGAGTATTTAGAATACTGTTATGAACAGTTATATATGACTAGACAGCAAAGGGTCCTTCGCGCTGCAGAAAAATGACGATACAGGTGGCCATAGTGAAGGCTTTTCCGTGCTGCCCCACAAATGTGCCTGAAAGGGTACCTAACCCCCATAACTCTGCATACAGCATTAAGTTCAATAAATGGCTTCATAGCCTGTTAAAGGAAAAGCTGCTGTTTACATTTATGCTGAATCTGCTTTTTTAATTGGAGGAATGCTGATTAATTGTATTAAAAAACACAACAAAGGTCCTCCTGTTTAAAAAAAAACACTCTAAACTCTAAAATAAGAGTTATTGCATAGTTTTATACCTTTTACTGGCCCATCATATGGTCTTTTTTTATATTTATTTATTACAAATTTTGTAACAGTAAGTATAACATATTATTATTCAGTGGTACAGTCTGTGCAGTGCACTGAAAAGGTAAACTCAGTAGATAATGACACATTGTTTAAAATGGAATGATATAGCTTCAGGGGCTTACCTTCCCCGGCACAGCAGTGGGAGAGCGTAGACCCCTGCAGTTACAATTCTGGTGTTGTGTCCCTGTCTACATTCAGAATACTCCTTGGGGGGGTGCATGACTTACAGGGTATAAAAGAATCCTAGATGCCCCATGCCCTCTGGCCTCCCTTTCAATCCAGCTGAGTTTTTCCTGTTCTGCTCCCCGCTAAGATTCAATTATTTAGGGTACAAAGGTGGAAACATGTTGCATAACATACAGAATCCATTTTGCCACCTAGACTTGAAATGTTCAGACTTGTCATTTAAATTACAGGTAATTCCTTCCATGGTGTATATGCAATTCACTGTGTTCCACCAGTGTTGCAGGGAAGGTGTATGTGATGTAGGTCATCTCCTGGTAATGTACTTCAACACAGCCACTATCATGAGGCTCAAGAGGTATTTCACCTTGTGCCCCTTAAACTGCCTGGGGTACTGAAACAGCAGACAAATCTCAGGGCTTAATTTGATACCTGTCCCTAAGACTTCTGACATGACTGCCTCTAAGTCTCTGAAAAAGGCCAGTAAGAGAGGGCATGCTCAAAGCACATGAGTGTGGTTCACCCTGGTTTCCCCGAAAAGTCACAAGCAGGCTACATTACAGCCTTGTCCAAATTTGGCCATGACTACTGAGGTCCTAGAGTACCTCACTAAATGCTTCCACCTGTATTCTCTCCAAACATGGGAGGAAGTGACTCTATTTGCCTCCATGTAACCTCATTCTCATGCTTTACAGAAGTGACTCTACCTGCCTCCATGTAACCTCATTCCCATGCTTTACAGTGTAATTCCCATCTGAATTCTATGCCCCATTTAGCAGCAACATAATGTGTGGAGTGTATTTGTGTTCCTTGTATGGTCTGTTTAAAAAGGAGATATGATGTCTGTAGATTAGTGAGGTGAACTGAGTCACCAGGAGTGAGACAGGGGTGGAAGCTTTGAGCTGTCCCTCAGAGCAAAGAGCCTGGATTCCACATGTCAGACCTGCAAGTATCAGAAAAAATTCCCTTGCTTAAGCCCATATTGAGCCTGCAGTTCAAGAAAAAAACTCTGTCCAGTGGCCATCACAGAACTGTGTCAGGTATATCAAGTTCTTTCTCCACCACCACCAGAAGACAGGGTCATGTGTAACTATGACAAAGCCCTCCAGATGGGCAATAGGGCAGATCCAAATAAGTGCTGAGGAGAGACACAGTGTAGATACTATTTCTCTCCATACCTGTCCTACTTCCAGCATCTATTGATTCTGGGGCTGTAAGTCAGTGTCCCTTGGGTGCATCCCATAAAGTAATCAAGCCCTGTCCCAGAAGGGTAGGGCCTCCTGTTCCACTTCCAGCTATCATGGGCCCAGCCCTTCTGTATACCATTGAAAGAGGACACTTAGCTGTGTGGCTGAATGATACATCTGTAAGTCCGGTAATGCTAGCCCCCCTTTCACCTTTGGGAGCATCAAGGTACAGCCCACACAAATCTCAAGATGGCCATCTTCCATTTTCTCCAGTCCTACTAAGGAATCGGAATTTTAACATTCTGGAAAATATAAAGACAGTGGGGGAGTGTCACCTTTCTCACCATGACAGTTTAGTGGATTATTTATTTATTGAATACAATCAGAATTAATACCTTTGAGTCAGAGACTCCTTTACAAAGGCTCCATGTCATAGAAAACAATACAGAGCATACAGTGTACAGACATCACAGTATAAATAGCAGTGCGGGAAACATCACACCTTACAAGAGGTACATAGTAAATTACAACAGGTGGATGTGTTACAGGATAATTTCAACAATCAAAGACAATGCAGTACAGTGGCAAAATACAATAAATACAGTAACTACAGGGGCAAATCATACAGTACAGTAATTGTTGTAGAGAAGTATTTATGACTGGAATGAGCAAGCAGCGCAGTCTAGTGAGTGTCAGCTAGTCTGAGGCTTGGGTAAGACCGAGACCAGGGACAGGCACTCTAGAAGCAAGACCAAATGGGTCCATTGTCATGGCAGTTATAGGTTGTGGGTAGGTCAGGTACAGTCACAGGTGGAGTCACGCAAGATATTGCTACGGAGAAGGGATTTGGACAGTTCTAGGGCAGGAGCCAGGAGCACTGGTATGGTCAGTGAGTTCAGCCAATTGGGGGCGTGATATCTGAAAGTTCTTTGCCCCAAGGAGGTTTTACAGTGGGGAACCTGGTAGGGCGATTTCTCAGAGTGACGTGTGCGCCTGGTGCTGTTAGAGGTGGAGAACAGCATCTCAAGAGCAGGGGGCGTGAGGCCAGTCATGATTTTCTTGGCAAGGAGACAGGCCTGGTACTTTAGGCAATCATCAAAATTAAGCCAGTTTGTACTGGTATACAGCGTACAGGTGTGTGTAAGCCAGTCTCATCCTGTGGCCAGTCTACAGGCTTTATTCAGGGAAACCCTAATTTTGTTGAGGGAGGTATTATCGGCAGCGACATAGAAGATAATCCCGTAATCAATGAGTAACAGGATGGAGGAGGAGATGGCTAGCTGTAGGGCTTCAGGGGGGAGACAGTGCTTGTAGTGGTGTAGCAGACCAATGCGCACATTTACAGCCATATTAAGTTGGCGGATTTGTTCATGGTAGGTTAGCCCTGAGTCTAGAGTAACTCCTAAGTATTTAAAGGTAGAAACTTGATCCAGAGTCTCATTATGGGAATTATGGATGAGCAGGGGGTGGTTACTGAACTTGTTTTGGGCATGGGCAAACAGCATGGATTTTGTTTTTTTATAGTTTAGAACAAGCCTATGGTCAGTAAACCAGGATTCAGCCACATTAAACGATGGTTAAACTCAAAGGAAGGTTATGCCATTCCTGGAAAACTGCCAGAAGTTGAATGGCTACGGGCCAAACATTCACATGATACAATCTGTCTAGACAGAGCGGGATTTTGATACCGATATATTTAATCTCCTGCAAATCCCATTTAAAAGGTTAGTCCAATTTTTGAGTGGCATTTAGAGACCAGAAAAGAGGCAGGACCCTGGTTTTGGTTGTGTTTAGGCAGTAGTCTGTCACCTTGCCAAAAGCTTCCAGGATATGATATAGCTCTGGCAGGGTTGTGTCCAGATTTGTTATATATAGCAGAATATCATCCATGAAAAGCTCAATCCGGTGCTCCTTTCCGCCAAAGGTTACTCTCCTCGCTATAGCACATTCTTTTATCACCTGTGCTAAAGGCTCGATGTGTAGAATGAATGGAAGGGGAAATGGGGGCATCACTGATGAGTTCCCCTACTTAGCCTAAAAGATGGCGAGAGATGGCCACTGACCTTGACAAAGGCCTGTGGCAAGGCATATACACATTCCATGAGGGAGATGAAGTCAGCAGAGAAGCCGTACTTCTGGAGAGTAGCAAAAAGATAGGGCCAGGACACCCTATCAAATGCATTTTTGACATCTAAACTGACTAATAGAAAGGGAGCAGCTGTCACATGTATCTGATGAAGGATATGGAGCATGCGGTGGGTGCTGTCTGCAGTTTGACACACCCTGACAGACCTTATTTGATCCAGGTGTATTAGCTATGGCAGGAGGGGGGGCCTAACCTTTGAACTATCATCGCTATGAATAATTCATAATCAGCATTCAGGACTGAAATCAGTCAATAAGACTAACATTCCATAGGGTCTTTCTCAGATTTTGGTGTAACCAAAATGGTGGCATATTGCCAAGTATTTGGTATCCCCCTACCCCCAACACCACCACCACCACCACCACCACCACCGCAGCTTAATTCCAGACTCTCATCAATCGGGGAAGGAAAAGATCTGTCAGGGTCTTGTAGAATTCTGAAGGATAACCATCCAGTCCAGAGGTATTCTGAGTGTGGGCCCTACGTAGGGCACCATCTAATCCTTGAATCTGTATGAGGCTAGTGCCACCTGTTCCCAGGGTCAGCTGCAACAGGGTCAGCAATGTCAGGAATGCCTCTGTGGCCTCTGCATCATGGGGGGCCTCAGAGATATATAGCTCACTGTAATAATGGCAAACCGCATCTGCCATTTCCCTAGTTTTCTGATGCGCTGTCTGTTAGCAGGGTGTTTTAACTGAGCCACTGGTCCTATATTAGACTCTGCTGCTCCGGCTGGGTTCTCGGTGATACACCACCCAAGATTGGATCGTAGGGGCAGGGGAGTAGCCATCTTTTTTAGAACAGATCTGAATCTTGTGGATGTGTCAGTGGGTAACACTAGATCCTTTGAGTGTATCCTGGCCGCAGGTGCAGGGTTCAGGATTCTCCTCATCTACCGTCCACCGGTGGCGGTGGAGAATTCCTGAAGGAGTTCGCGAGTTTTTATCGCTGGCGTGGCATGGGGTCGCCCAGATGGTTAATACTGGGTGACTTCAATGCCTGGCCGTCGACGAATTAACTTCCTGTGACTTTGGTAGAAACTTCCTCCAACTTATGACTATAGTGGGCCTGTCACAGGTAGTTACCTCTGCTACCCATATAGGGGTCACTCATTGGATCTGGTGTTCCTACTGGATTTGGAGGTTACGCATCTGGGGTGGAACCGAATGTGTGGAGGACCATCACACCATAAGATTCAGCTTTGGGGCACTCCTAATAGGCCTGCCTCTCACGGAGATGGTCCAGTATAAGCCCTTTAGGGGTTACTCCAGAGGTCTACTAGTGGTACTGGACCTATCAGGTATTCAGGCGAGAGCATGGGTCCAGGAGACCTCGTTCTTGCCTATAATAAGGTGGTGAGTGAGGCCCTGGACCCTAGTTGCTCCTGTCGTGTTCGCCCATCACTCAGCGCCCAGGACTCCATGGTTTGAGGAGTCCTTGAAGGAACTGAGGAGGAAGTGGGGCGAGGCTAGAGAGGGTCTGGCTGGAAGTCCGCCTGGATGCTGACAGACTTAGGTTGGATGGATCATTATGGTATCTATCAATCAGCAATCACCCGTAAGAAGGCAGAATTCCTGTCCAGGGAGATTATTGCAGCACGGAACCGACCAGCTCAACTCTTTCGGACTGTCGACAGAATGTGCAATCCACTCTGTCTACAGTCTGGAAGAGATTTTTCACAAATAAAGTGTGATGAGCTTGCTCGATTCTTCACTGATAAGATTGCTAGCATTAGGTCTGATATCAGCCAGGCTCACTCTTTAAGGGTTTGCGGTGATCGGCAGGGAAACAAACACCTGTGTCACCTGGTCTGACTTTGGTAAGTCGGAATTACGGATATTGTGGATTGTCCAGACTTCATTACCAACCAGCTGTAGTTTGGATCCGGGCCCTACGTCACTGTTATTAGGTTGCGTAGATACTATTTGCCCGATCCTTGCTGAAATTGTCTGGAAATCTTTGGAGCAGGGGGTCTTTCCTGATCCCCTAAAGGAGGCAGTCGTTTGACCACTCCTGAAAAAACCTTCACTGAATCCGGACTGTCTAGCTAACTACAGACCTGTCTCTAACCTGCCCTTTGTGGGTAAGGTTATTGAAAAGGTGGTTGCGCTACAACTGGATGACCATCTTACAAACCACAATATCTATGATACTCTTCAATCAGGATTTAGGAAAAGACATAGCACTGAGACTGCCCTTGTCCGGGTTTTAAATGATCTCCTAATTAGAGAGATCGAAAGGCTCGTACTATCTTAGTCCTTCTTGATCTCTCTGCAGCATTTGATACTGTGGACCATGGTGTGCTTTTGGAGCATCTTGGCTTTATTGCGGACTGTCTGGTATAGTTCTGCATTGGTTTGATCTTTCCTCACGGGGCCGAAGACAGAGGGTTATCACTGGAATTTATTCCTCTGATGCCATCTTCCTGTCCTGTGAGTACCGCAGGCTCCATTCTGGCACCCATGTTGCCGCTATCTATATGCTGCCATTGGGAGACATTATTAGCGATACAGCTTGGGTTTTCATCTATGCAGATGATACCCAGCTGTATTTGTCCTTTAATCCGGACAGGAAGATGCAGTCTCTATGCTTAACAGCTGTCTGTCTGAGATTAAGGATTGGATGAGTGCCAGCTGGCTGAGGTTAAACCCGGATAAGACTGAGGGTGTTGGCGGTGGACTGGAATCACCTTGTGGCGGGTTGAGGGCTGGGCTTCCTTAGGCGTAGTGGCTCGATGGTGCCCAGCTCTCAAACCTCAGACTGGAGTGCGTAACCTGGGCATTATTATGGCGATGGTTTGTCCCTAAAATTGCAGGTGTCATCCGTTGTCAAATCCTCTTTTACCATCTTAGGAATATCACCGGTAAACACCTAGTTCCTCCAGATGACCTTCCTATTGGTCCATGCCTTGTGACCTCTCGCCTTGATTACTGCAATGCCCTGTACCTGGGGCTACAGAGTTGATATCGCGCTTGCAGCTGGTGCAGAGCGCAGCAGCCAGGCATTTGACTGGACATCCAGAAACAGTCATATTATGCCTGTGCTGCAGCGGACTACACTGGCTGCCAGTTCAGTGGCGGATCACCTTCAAGGTCGGGTTACTGGCCTATAAAGCCCTACATGAGCGGGGACACGAGTACCTACAAGATCTCCTTACTCCCTACTGTCCCTCTCGTTCCTCCGATCCGCCGACGAGGGATTGCTAGAGATTCCCAGGGTTCGTTTAAAAACATATGGGGCAAGTGCATTTTCTTACACGGCCCCTACCCTGTGGAATTCTCTACCTTGTCGGATACGAAGCTGCCTGACCGTTGAGAGTTTTAAGTCTGAGTTAAAAACGTATCTATTTTTGAAGGCATATGGAGAGTGATTTTTACTGTGATTTTATTGTTATTGTTATATTTTGTAATTAAATGTTTGTTCACCTGTACAGCGCTTTGGTTTCTGAAAAGCGCTTAAAAATAAATTTTACTTACTTACTTGACCCTTTGTCTCCTGATTTGGTGGGCCAGTGGATGAGTGGCCCAAGGGCCCACCTCATAATATTTGTGATGGAGAAAAATGAGTGCCAGTTCTTTTTTTTTAATACTCATTTTTATTTATTGGTCTGATTCATATTACATAAACGTATTACCACAAACAATATATATCTCAGCATCCATTTCATAATACATCAGAAACATTGTTAACACAATCAACTCCAACAAAATAGACCTGGGGAGAGGGGTTAAAAAATCAAGTCACAGTTTGGCTTATAGTTATAGTGTTTCCTGATACCACTATATCTGTCTACCATCTTAGGTAGTTAACCTAGGAAGTTCATTAAATTTAACATAGGCTTGCTATATCATCTTAATTAAGTTTATTTCATTGTATTTGTAAGTGACATTGGGTTAGTTCAAGTCTGGGATATCAGTCTGGTAGAGCTCCCATCTTGTCCACCGATTTAAAAATAAAGTATTTCTTTGTTGTAAATCCAATGTTAGTCTCTCCATGGCTGGTATATTAATAATGATTTATTTCCAATCTTTTAAAGAAGATGGATCAGCCTGGAGCTACCTCTTTGTTATTGTTTTACAGCTCGCCACCAGTAAGACATCCCAGAGGTATACAGCATCTTTATCTTCAAGGGATTGTGGAGAAAGAATTAAAAGTAAATGTTCTGGGGTGAGCAGCTCTATTAGGGGAAAATAATGTCTTGAGATGGTGAATCACCAGCGCCCAAAAGGACGTCAGTTTAGGACATTGAGCAAATATACAGTATGTGCGTGCATAGCTTGCTGTTCCCCACAGTTTCACCAGCAATTGGCAGAAGAACCTGGGGACCATTTAGCTACAAATGTAGGGGTTAGGAAGAGTCTTACTTTAACTTTCCAGGTATATTCCCTCCATAAGGGCGAGGAGGTGGTATCCCAAGTCCGTCTCTAGACCCCCAGCCACTGCTTGTCTGTAAGGGTAGTATCAAGCTCCCATACCCATTTCTCTCTCAGATACTCTGCTTGTTTGTATATGGGTATTAATAAAGCCTGATAAATCAAGAATGTAGCCTTCCCTCCCCCAGAAGATAACCAAATCTTAATGAAGGACCACCAGTCCTCCTGCATTTGAGGTTGTAAACTGCACAGTTTAAGGTCTTTAGAGATATAGTTTTTCATTTGTAGGTATCTAAAGTGGTCAAATTCCCTCCAGTGGCATCTCTGTTGGGCCTTATTAAAAGTAATTACATTTGGTCCCTGCAGTAGTTGCCAAGGAACAGTAAAACCTTTAGTGGCTTGGTTCTGAAACCAGGGGTCTGTTTCAGCTGGGGTGAATGAGGAGTTATGTATCCACTATCTGCATTTCCAAAAGAGTGGTTTGGTTGTTTTAGTAAAGGTGCCTCTACACCATCTCTCTAAAATTACACCCACCACTGGGGGGAGTGATTTTTACAATTTGGTAAGGGAGGAAGGGGCAAACAGCGCTGCTGAAAGAGCAGTATGGGATGGCCTAGAGAGATCCATCACCTTCCAATGGCCATCATAACTGTAGAGACAAAGAACCTCTGTGCATAAACACTGAGGCAAGGGTTACCCCAAAGGGCATTTGGCTGGGAAGCCAAGTTTCAAGAAAATACAAAATCACACATGCCCCCACAATGCAAAGCATCATGGGCTGCATATGCAAATCACCACAGAATGTTATGCTGGTCCAACTTTAAGCAGAATTGCATGGTGCCGAAAGGCCTCTCACATAGTTTGCAAAGGGTGCTAACAGAAGACATATGAACCGTGTTTTCGTCCTACCAGGACTCATCAGTATGCCTCGTCTGTTTAAACCCAGTGGAATGGACCAGCTACCCCTAAGGCAGTGGTGATTTGCATATGCAGCCCACGATGCTTTGCATTGTGGGGGCATGTGTGATTTTGTATCATAGCTGTAGTCTCCCCATAGAAATGCTAACTTCTTCTGGGCTGCTGCCCAGTAGCTTGTAAGGCAGGGAGGTGTAAGACCTCCCTGGGACTTAGGTAAAATTAGAAGCTGCTGCCACATCCAGGGGCGCTTGTAATGCCAGATAAAAGACAAAAAAAGTGCCTGCAATTTCTTTAGGTCTGAAACTGGGACCACAGATGGGATGCATTGAAATAAGTATAATAACCTTGGCAAGGTATTCATCTTGATAGCTTGTACCCTCTGATACAAAGTCAGAGGAAGGAGATGCCAGCGTCTCATATCTGACTCAGCTGAGCGATAAGAGGTGAGTAGTTTATTGAGTATAGTTGGGAGGAGTCTACTGCTACTTTAATGCCTAGATATTTAAGGGTTGTCATACCCCATTTCATAGGATAGTCAGTGTCAAAATGATCCAAGGGAATAAAATTAAATGCTAGGCCCTCAGTTTTCTGGGCATTCAGGGTATAACTTGACATTTGTGAAAATAATTGTAACTGGTCATATAAGGCTGGCAGGAAAGTGTCTGGGCTCATAAGGTACACTGACACATCGTCCGCATATAAGGATAATTTATGTTTATATTGTGCAAAACATATACCCTCTATGTCTTCTCTTTGTCAAACACTTTGGGTTAGGGGCTGTATATAGAGGGCAAAGAGTAGTGGGGAGAGGGGGCACCCCTGCCGTGTTCCCCTTTGTAACCTGAAGCTCTCTGAAAGGTGGCCATTGGCCCTGATAAATCCCAGGGGTTTGTAATAGAGTTTGAATAAAAAGGTAATAAAATGGGCCTGGAATCCGAAGCATACAAGGATCCGATGGAGAAAGGCCCATGAAACCTTATCGAAGGCCTTTTCTGCGTCTAAATTAAGCAACAGAGTGGGGGTGTTTTGTTTTCTGATACGGCCTAAGAGATAGACAGTGCACTTAATATTATCCTAGGCCTGTCTACCAGGGATAAAACCCACTTGATCCTTATATACTAAGTTTGACATCATTTGCTGCATTCAAGCGGCCATAATGGAAGTAATTATTTTATTGTCTATGTTTAAAATTGAAATTGGTTTATATGAGGCACAGTTGGTCGGGTCCTTGCCCAGCTTCAGGATGACTAACACAATGACATGGTTCCGGGGATAGTATCCTTTGGGTCAAAAACAAAAGAAAAGACTCTTTTTAATATAGGTATTGTTTCTTCTCTAAAAGTCTTGTAAAACTCTCCCATGAAACCATCTGAGCCCAGGCACTTCCCCACTTTGAATCTGATTATTCGGGTGTGTACTTCTGCTTCAGAAATAGGAGCTATTAATAATTCCCTTTGTGGTTCAGCTAATCTGGGGAGATTTAAGGATTGCAGAAACTCATCCAGAGTCGGATCTGGAGGTGAAGAGGCAGAGATATATAGATCAGCATAATATCTCCTAAATGCCTCTGATATCTCAGCTATAGATCTATTGGGGTGAAGGATTCCAGGTTCTTTTATGGCTGAGATAGTGTCCCTAGCTCTCATAGAAACATAGAAGTTGATGGCAGATAAGGACCGCAAGGCCCATCCAGTCTGCCCATTTCTTTTTCTAAAAACATATCCCTGCATTGGCTGGGAATCGAACCTGGGTCAACTGTTTGGAAGGCAGCTATGCTCACCACTATACCACCAATGCTCCATTGACGCTCTCCGCATCCTCAATCAGGCCGCCAGTAGGCGTAATGATCTAGGCCCTCCTTCGTAGTAAGTTTGCCTCAGAAATATCAACTTTTGTTCCACATAGTAATCTAATAAAATATTTAATTCTTTCTTAAGTGTCATCAGTTCCTTCTGTCTGTGTTTTTCTACTTTCTGTTTTTGGAGGTCCTCTAATTCTCAAATTTTATTAATCAAATCTAATCTCCTAGCTTCTCTTAATTTTTTCTTCCTTGAGGTTAACTATAAATTTAATTCTCAGGAGGGCCTTAAGGGTGTCTCACACAACAGAGCCCGTTACATCTGGGGTATCATTGTCAGCCAGTGCCTGGGAGATGAAATCCTTGATTTGCCGCAAGATTTCTGGGTCTCAAAGCAATGAATTGTTGAACCTCCAGAAGGTTTTCTTCTTAAAAGTTCCCATTTTAACTCTGAGGAAAATCAGGGCATGGTCCGATAAAGCTATATCTCCCATCCATGCCTGAACTGCATTCTCAGAAAATTCTTCTGGCATTAGGATATAATCTAGTCTAGAGTACGTAGAATGCATCGCTGAATAAAAACAAATATTTTTCAGTGGTCCATTTAAATAACAGCAAGTGTCAACATATCCAATTTCACGCAGAATTTTTGAGACTAGACGGGCAACTCTGTGTTCTCACTTCGGGATTTGTCTAATGTAGGATTAAATGTCAGGTTTAGATCTCCACCACAGATTATCTGTCCCTCCCCCCACTGTACCAAGGAGAGGAGAAAGGAACGGTATGTCAGGTATGGTGAGTTTGGGGGAAAATAAACAGAAGCAAAAATGACCATTTGGCTATCCAGTCTACCCTTTACCATTGCAAATCTCCCCTCTACATCAACCTTCTTTTCCTTGAACTCAAAGGTAACTCCTGTAAGAATAAGGATTGCTACTCCCCTATGTCTCCCACCTTTGTATGAGGCAGTTATGGCGTGAGGAAAACCAAACCTCTCTAGTTTGTTGTGTTCCTGTGCTGAGAGGTGCGTTACCTGCAGTAGAGAGATATCTGCTTGAGTCCTTCTCAGAGAGGGAAGAATTTTGCTTCTTTTGATAGGACTAGTTAGTCCATTCACATTGTATGAACATATTGTGTAACCCATGAGGAATCATAAAGCATCTTGGTATATAATACTCTCCCATCCCAATATATTCTGCTTAATATCCCTAAGAACAGAATAATATTTTCTCCACGTACATTATTCCATGTAATCTAAAGAGTCTCACCTGGCCTAATATTATAGAAACAAAGCAAACTGGGCTTAACATGAAATACAAAAAACTGGTTGCTTCCATGGCAGGTGGTCAAAAAACACAAAGTTTGACCTCTAGTTCTACCTTGTTGTATTGAAGTAGTTAGGATGACGAAAGTGACCCTTCCCAGTAGGGGAGGGTCCTCCTCCTGGGCCAGGTGACAAAACATGGCCCAACACTAAGATCAAGTACCTATCAGTACTACAAGGTATGAATCAGGTGGAGTATTCATTACTCCGACCTTGGGACTTGTATTACACACAATGGAGGTTTAGCTAGGGTTGGAACAGGTCTGCTTTGTCTCGAGTTCACCTAAAAGCACTTTCCACAGTATCATTTAAACAATATAGTAGTACATCATACTTCCAAATTCTAAATACTTTTGATAATATAACACAGTAAAGTAAATTAAGACCACTTGTTTTTGAATAGAGAGCGTCTTCCCTCTCCTTTCTCTATTTTTGGATATTATATATAAATTGAATAATTAAAGTAGCAGTCTTTTCAATCTCTGAAACTAAGATCCAAGCAGTAGATTAGTTTCCTTTATATAGAATAAGGCCTTGAAGCAGTGTACTTTGGAATTTGTTGCCATTAGCATATAGTTATTTTGTAGTTTGATTCAAGTCTGAAAGTCATTTTATTTAAGATCAGTTCTTGGATCTGTGCACTGTGTTGCTAATAAGTAGGAAAATAATAAAGAAAGTACCTACAACTGCACTGGGAAAGTTGAAGGGGGAACTCTGCGGGGGAGTGCAGGTGGTGGAATCTTTCACCTGCACACTTCAGAACCTGATACCTGTGGCCAGTTAGATTCAGTTCTGCGCCATAGTTGTGGCCTTTTAATCAACGGTGTGGTTCACTAGAAGAAGCAGCAGCATTACAAGACTTCTTTTGTAGGAGATCTTGCAGCTGTGCAAAGGCTTCGGTGGGTGTTATGATACTACCTGCCTGTCTCTTCCAGTGGAATACCTGCTGCCATCCTTGGTTCTATTGTCCTCTTTTGAGGCCACCCTCTTGTTCTCTTGTCCAGGAGCTGGAACTGGAAAGTCTCTCTCCTTGAAAGCATTACAGGCAGTCTGGTAGGATTCGTACATCTTAGAGCCTTCAGGCCAGAAGAGCCAGAGTCTAGCAGGGTAAGGTGGCTGAAAACAGTAGTCCTTCTCCTTACACTACGTAAAGGGAGGTGTATGCCATCCATTGCTGTTGAATTAAGGTGATAATCATGGTCTAAGTTCAGTTTAGCAGTCAGGTATGTGAAATCTTTTTTAGCCCACGTACGTTTCAGCAGATCCTCTTTTGTTTTGAAGGAGCTTACTTTAAAGACTATTGACTGGGGGAAGGCTTTGCTCTCCCTCTGCTTCGAGTGTAGTGAGTAGTGGGCTCTCTCCACCAATAGCTCATATGTAGGCGGGAGATCTAGTGTGTCCCTTAAAAGAGTCTCAATGAAGGCACTCATCGGGGCTGTTTCAGTGCCTTCGGGTAGCCCATATAATCGAAGATTTTCTCTTCTCGACCTACCTTCTGGCTCAAGTCACTTAGCTTGCAAATCTGCAGATTGTATGAGGAGGATTTCCACCAGATTTGTCAGTTTTGAGGCCCCTTCTTTCACCTTTGCCATGCAGTCCTCTACCTGGTCCACTCTTGCTTCAAATCTGTTAATTCTTTGGTGTAATGCTTTAAATTCTTGTTTATTGTCTGAATGGGAGGCTCTTATCTCCCACAGCAAAGCCTCAGAGTGACCAAGACAGTTGTTTTTGTTCCCCATCAGTATTGTACTCAGTGGCCTGGGAGTTAGTAGGTGAAGGAGATCTCCTACGCACCTGAGACTCAAGTGCCAATCTGCTTCCATCCTATGGCTTGGAGCAGCCTCGATAGTGATTTTTGCCTCCTTTATCCTCTGATTTACCTCCACCAGGCATTTTTTGTATTTTGGTTTAAGATTTGAAGAGATGAGTGAAGGTTTTATGTCCCACTGGTCGAGAGCCGATGCGATTAAGCAGCCATGCGATCTGTGCTGGAACTGGGGGTAATGATAACAGGGACCATGAACAACACTGCCCAGTGCAGGAGAACGGCTGAAAAAGCAAACAAAATGCTGGGGTCAACCCAAAATTTCTAGTCCAAAGTCTGTAAGGTACCAGGATGGATAATAGTCTGCTGTCTGAAGGAACTATTTAGGGCTGTAGTAATATGGTGACCCCAGCAGCAAGCCAGAATAATGTTGTCCACATGGTACCCTTATAACATCAGCTACCCTCCTATTTGTAAAAAAGTCCATTAAAAGGGAAGCCTGTCCATCATAGACCCTAACCCAATCTGTAGGGAGAAGACCTTCTGTAGTTTGTGTCCATTACTAGAAACTCTGCAGGGAGAGAAACTATGCAAATATCCAGAAAGTCTGTTTGATTTAGTTTCTACAGTATGTGATAAAGGTGAATGCAAAATAGCGAGTGTAAAACCAGCGAGTGCACATCGCTGAAAATGAAAACAGTGATACATACTACAGCTCCAGACAGAAACAGTGACCTTCACTATACTCTACATGTAAATAGGAGCTTACTTTTTCTTTTGGGGCTACTCCCCCCCCCCCACACCCCCGACACTTAAAATAATCAACTCCGGGGAGGTGGGTTTATACCGGGGAAGAGGGGGAAAACTTTAAACTGCAATACTTTACATGACAAAAAAAAACACCATTACCTGCAGCCTGTGACAAACCTGGGTCACCCAGCACAAAGGCATTTATCTTAACCACCACACCAGGTGGCCAGCTCGGCAGAAGCCTGACAAACTAATCCTCACATAGAAACATAGAAACATAGAATTTGACGGCAGATAAGGACCGCTTGGCCCACCCAGTCGGCCCATTTCCCTACCTACTGGATAAGCTGCAGATCCTAGTTAACCAGCAGCCTACTTCTTCCTACCCCACCCCTAGAATGGCCTTATGACTGTCCCATGCATGCTTGAATTCCACCACTATTTTGACTCCACAACCTCCTCAGGAAGGCCGTTCCATGCATCCACAACCCTCTCTGTGAAAAATACTTCCTCTAAATTACCTCTGAGCCCCCATCTTCAAATTGTGCCCCTTGTTCTTGCACCTCTTTTTTTGAAGATGCTTCCCTCTTGGACTTTGTTGATTCCTTGAGGTACTTAGAAGTTTCTATCATATCCCCCACTCCCTCCTTTCCTCAAGGCTGTACATATTAAGCTCCTTTAGTCTCTCTTCATATGTCTTCCGGTGCAGACCCTGCACCATTTTAGTTGCCCTCCTCTGGACAGCTTCCATCCTGTCTATGTCTTTGCGGAGATTGGGTCTCCAGAACTGCACACAGTACTCCAGATGGGGTCTGACCAGCTGTCTGTACAGAGGGATAATAACTTCCTGTTTTCTACTGGTGATGCCTCTCCCTATGCATCCCAGTATCCCCCCAGCCCTCCTTGCTGCCCTCTCACATTGCTTGCCCACCTTTAGGTCATCTGATATGACTACCCCCAGGTCCCTTTCCATTTTTGTTTTGTTAGTATCTCACCCCCCCATTGTGTACTCTTCCCCTGGGTTTTTGTTTCCCAGGTGCATTACCTTGCACTTCTTAGCATTGAATCTAAGCTGCCATACATTTGACCATTCCTCTAACCTTGCCAAGTCCCTTCTCATCCTTTCCACCCCACCTTGTGCATCAACTCTGTTGCAGATCTTTGTGTCATCTGCAAAGAGACATACTTTTCCTTCCAGTCCCTCTGCAATGTCACTTATAAAGACATTGAAGAGGACCGGTCCTAATACTGAACCCTGCCGTACTCCACTAGTACCCCCCTTTCTTCAGAGTGGACTCCATTTACTATTACTCTCTGTGTCCTATTCTCCAGCCAATTCTTTACCCAGGCTGTCATCTTGGGACCCACTCCCAGGCTGGCTAACTTGTATATTAATCTTTTGTGTGGGACTGTGTCAAATGCCTCCTTCATTTATACTCCCTCAGATATATCCCATACCTATTTGCTTAATTTCACTGAGCTATTAATGGTGCATAGCTATTAATGGCAATGAGCCATTTTTCTCTTTGCTATTTTCACGTCGCTCAAATTACCTCACTCATAATGACTCACTCATATCGCAGGTTACCAGTTTCTACAAAGCCTGCAATGCCTCAGATCCAGTAGAGTCACCACTTTTTAAACCAGGTAGTCTTGCACCTCTGTATCATGCGGCTGGGCCAGGACCCAGGGGGAATAATCCAGCTTGATCCCTGACTCCCTCCTGGTGCCACCGAAGCCTCCGCCCCAGCACACTCCTGCACCCTGGGCCAGGGCCCTCCCCATGATCTGCCAACAGCAACGTGTTATTAGGTTACACAGGTACCTCTTCCTTCCAGCTCTGCTTTATCCCCGTAGCCAGGGAACTAAGCCATCTGGTCATGTCAAGTATTTCAAGCCTACTGGCAAATCAATATGTATTTTCACTGGATGGAGTGAGAACACTTGCCCCCCAAAAAAACTGCAGGGTGTGTGCAGGGTCCCCAAAGGCTTTATATGGTTAAGATTAGGGGTAACAGGGTGATGGCACCCCTCCAGCAACCCACAGACCAACAGACACAAGACCCCACTTCCAAAGAGTGTCCAGAAAGACAGTCCCCCAATAGTCTGATGGACGTCCTGTAACTGCAAGACCAAATTTGCACAGTGGGCCCCAGCGGCTACCTTGCCACTGTCCCAAACAGAAGCTGATATGGTAATTCACACTGTCAGCCTGGCCGATGGGGGACCCCTGAGCAGCAGAAGGGCAGAAATCTGGGAGGGCAGACAGTGGCAGCAGAAAAATTGGCAGGAGGGAAGAAAGGTAAGGGCTTACCTGGAGGCCTCTGCACTAACTGTGGTTCAGAGAGGCAGGGTGATGATTTTAGGTTCTCTGGCCTCAACGTGTAGCGCCATCTCCTTTCAGCCACTGTATGATGTCCTGCATGGTGGCTGCCAACTGTTGATATCTTCCATCCACTGTCTTCCATGCCTGTCTCACAATTTTAGATGCTAGCATCCGTGGTGGTGATGTGGCTAGGGTCAGCTTGCCCAAGATATCCCTGGTGCAAAGGTCATTGGCCACTTGCTCTGCTGTGACATAGGTCACCTGGCCATCCTGGTAGTGAACCATGAGCTTGGCAGAGTAGGGAGTGTAGAATTTAAGATTAACCACCTTGAGGGCTTTCATTAATGGCAAATGCACCCTCCATTCAGCCTGGAGGGAGGATGGGTAGACACTGTCCAGATATATGTGTGCGTCCAGGTACTGCATTTCTTTCGCCCTTCAGGCGCTGGAGAGGACTTATTGCTTTTCATTCCACCAAAGAAATTGAGCAAGGATCGAGCATGGCTGAGCATCTGGAGCCATGGGTTTGGGGCCCAGTGCCCAGTGGTCCTGCTCAGTCTCCAGTGTCCTTTCTGCTAACTGGAAGATTATCCTTAGGAAGTTCTGCAGAAAGGCAATAAGGTCCTGACCCTCTGCACCCTCTAGGAAGCCATAAAACCACATATTATTTCACCTAGTGTGGCTCCCCATGTCATAGAAACATAGAAACATAGACTTTGACGGCAGATAAGGACCACTTGGCCCACCCAGTCTGCCCATTTCCCTACCTACTGGATAAGCTGCAGATTCCTAGTTAACCAACAGCCTACATCCACCTGCAACTTCTTCTCAATTGTGTCTGTCCCATGCATGTTTGAATTCCCCACTGTTTTTAGACTCCAGCGACCTCTTCAGGAGGCGGTTCCATGTATCCACCACTCTCTCCGTGAAAAAATTTCTCACATTGACCCTGAGCCGTCCCCTCTATCTTTAAATTGTGCCCCTTGTTCTTACACATCTCTTTTCTGAAAGATGCTACCCTCTCTGGACTTTGTTGATTCCTTGAGGTACTTGAAAGTTTCTATCATATCCCCATGCCTCCTTTCATCAAGGTATACATATTAAGCTCTCTCAGTCTCTCTTCATATGGTTTCTGCTGCAGACCCTGCACCATTTTAGTTGCCCTCCTCTGGACTGCTTCCATCCTGTCTATGTCCTTGCATAGATGAGGTCTCCAAAACTGGACACAGTACTCCAGATAGGGTCTCACCAACTGTCTGTATAGAGGGATAACCACTTCCCTTTTTCTACTTGTGATGCCCCTTCCTATGCATCCCAGTATCCCCCTGGCTCTCCTTACCGACCTTTCACATTGCTTACCCACCTTTAGGTCATCTGATATGACTACCCCCAGGTCCCTTTCCATTTTTGTTGTTGTTAGTACCTCCCCTGCTATTGTGTACTCTTCTGCTGGTTTTTGTTTCCCAGGTGCATTACTTTGCACTTCTTTGCATTGAATCTAAGTTGCCATATATCTGACCATTCCTCCAACCTTGCCAAGTCCCTTCTCATCTTTTCTACCCCCTCTTGTGTATCAACTCTGTTACAGATCTTTGTGTCATCTGCAAAGAGGCATACCTTTCCCTTCAGACCCTCTGCAATGTCACCTATAAAGATGTTAAAGAGGACTGGACCCAGTACTGAGCCCTGAGGTACTCCACTAGTAACCCCCCTTTCTTCGGAATGTGTTCCATTCACTATTACCTTCTGTGTCCTGTTGTGCAGCCAGTTTGCTATCCAGGCTACCACCCTGGGACCCACTCCCAGGCTGGCTAACTTGATTATTAATCTTTTGTATGAGACTGTGTCAAATGCCTTGCTAAAGTCTAGGTAGGCCATGTCCTCAAGCTTATCTTCCAGGTACATCACAGTTGAATGCAGTGTAGGAAGGCTTCCACTGCCTGAGCCATGTGATGGTCTGTGTTGGTGAGTTGGGCCCCATAATCATCCACATGCTTTTCTAATTTAATTACATCCATCTTTAGAGCTGTCATTTGATTTTGAATCTCTTTTCAGAAATCCTGCATATCTGTAATCATTAAATCCTTTTTCCTATGCAGCTGTTCTGCAGGGGGAGAGTTCACCTTGTTTTTCTTCTGGCTCGCTTTTTTGGGGGGGCCCAAGCTTGAAGTGGTGACTGAGACCTAGGAGTACTCACAGTTGTTGCTGGAAACTACAAACCCCTTGCCATCCTCCCTCTTGGAGCTGGAGTTCTCGATTTTGCAGAGATCCATGCTGTGCAGGATGTCTCCTTCACAGTTTGCATTCAAGATTGCCTGATGATTCTAGCCAGTTGAGTGGGGTTTGGTGAGGGAGATAGCGCTGCCGCAATCTTCAAGCTACCATCTTGAGGATGAAGTCATTGAAAGTCCCATCATATGTCTTCTACAAAGATAGTATAGTACACAAGCTTTCGGGCTGCAAAGGTCCCTCCAACAGATGCAATGAGATTCAGAACTGAAGAAACTGAATGCACAGCTAAAGTTACATTCTTTCAAAACAAATAATGACTGGACAGTTTAGGTAAGGTGAAAAGTATTGGTAGGGAGAATGGGTAAACCACAGAAAGGAAACAGGCCTTCAGCAATGAGTGATGGCCTTTGAAGGAGGTGCTCAGCTTTTTGTATAAGAGAAGTAGTATAGATAAGGCTTTAACTACATTGAAGTATTAATTGAAAAGAATGTGAAAGGTCTGATAACAGAACCGCAGGAAGTGGTAATGATAGTAAACTGAAATACAGACTATACAAGAGAGGTGGAATAGAAAGAAAACAAACTGGGAATGAGATGGGTGTATATGTAATCGGTATAACTGAATAAATCCTAGTTAGTAATATAACCTCTTTAACCTGGTACCGTTTAAACAGTATACTAAGGTTCATACTAAGACATGCAAGGAGCGAGAAGGCAAGTGCTTATGTGTGCAACTGTTGATTAATCTTGAAAATACCTAAGAACAACCTCAGACTGAATATATCTGTCCAGCCTATTCTTAAATTCAGCCTTGGTTCTACTTATGATTACCTCCTCCGGCACAGAGTTCCAAGGGTTCAGCACTCGTGATGTATAAAAGTACTTTCTGCTAGCGTGTTTAAATCTTATTCCTCTAATCTGCAGCAGGTGCTCCTGATATCTCTGTCACCCTGTTTAAAGAAAATCCCCAATTCAGATAAGAGAAAGGGGGTCTGCATTACGTCATACAGTACATGAAGAGTAAAGTTGTCTCATATACAGTACATCTTGTCTCTAGGGGCATTAGATCAATCAGATGTCATTATTTTTGGAATCCCTTACCCTCCATGCCATCTATATTCTTAGTAAATGTCCTCTGTACCTTCTCTAGTCTATCCCATTCACCTTTCCTGTATGGGTACCATAATTGTGAGGCATATTCAATGCTCAGCGATAACTTTGTTATCCAAATGCCCTGCAGCTGAAACTGAAAAATCTCTATTTTATTTACCTCTTTAAACCTAAGATCTCTGCATCCAAATCCACTGATGATTGTCCAGTGCTTAATCCCATGCCACACACACACAACAATTTCCTTAATCTGACTGCTGATTAGGTGTTGAATGCAATAGCTCTTAGGTGCTGATGTTAAACTGTACCCAACCAGCATTATTTTCCTTCCAGCCACAACTTGAGCGCTGCTTCGAGTAACACCAAAAGATCCCATTCCAATATTTCAATCTTTCAGAAAAGAGAGCTGTGCTGATGGAAGCAGGCCTATCCATCCTCAACATGGGATATGGCTGCGTATGCATTTCAGGCTTTTGAGCTAAAATTGGGGTCTTCAACATGCAGGGATATTTGGCTTTTGAAAGAAGAGTGTCTGGCAGCTGTGCTGGACTCAGCCTCACTGACCTTTGTGCATCTCAGGAAGCATCAAGATGTAAAGACAGCACTTAATTTCTGGGTCAGTGAAATGAATTTGAAAGGTGAGCAGATAGGGGTGAGTGACATTGCATACTCAAAAGTGAGGATACAGGGTTATACAAAGCACTTTGGACTGTCAAGCGAGATTTACTATAGTGAGTCACCAAGTGCTGACAAGACTGCTGTGGTGTCTGGTTGACTACAGCTCCAGGACATTCCCACTAGTTTTAGCCCCCAAAATACCTATAACCTTGACAAAATTAGCTTTTTCTACCTTTCCACAGTGCAATATGCCACAGTCACTAGTTTCTGCAAATGAGGCATACACTTGCTTAAACATTGTCCTGTCATACCTCAATCAGCACAATAACACCTGCACTGAAACAGGTAAGCACATTGACAGTGTACTGGACTTTAAAAAAATCATAAAATCACAGATCTCAAGAACGTGAAAGCAGACTGACATAACAGACTATTTAAAAAAAATGAACACAGAGTACTAGACGGTAAATCTAAATAAAAGTAATGATTAATGCTCAAAATGCTTAACATGAATAAAGCAATTAAATGGTGAAATGCTTATAGTGACTAAACAAAAAGGAAGATATGTAGATATATTTATAATACAATAACATGCTTTTAAATGAATTGCGAACACAAAAAATAAAGTCAGAATACAAAATGTGTATGAAGTGTATTGCATCTCAGCTTGGTCTGGTTAATCCGTCAATTCTTAATCCGGACAGTATTCGATGAATATGAAAGTGTCTGGAATGTATTGAAGAGGTTTGACTGTATTATAGCTTTGTATAGCGTGCCACATATCCTATGTCCCAACTGAGTCCATTATGTATAGAGTTCAGTTCATTTCAAAAACCTGGAAACCGACTATAGATCATCCCATCATCTCTGGAGTTGGCACATTCACTGAGAAAATTTCAGGACTTAATAAATCTACTTGGAAACCACTAATGACAGCAGCTAGCAGTTTCATTCAGAACACCTCAATTTTTCTCAGGAAACTGAAGCACTTTGGACAACAACCATTCAGCACTATCCTAACCCTAATGCATATCAATGTCCTCTACCCAAATATCTCTCATGCAGATGGCAGATCAGTGCGTCAGAGACATTTACAGGACAGTGCATTCACAAGAGACATTTTAGAAACCATTATCAGCACACTAATAAAATGAATTCTGACACACAGCTTCATTTATAATGGCGGGCACTTCTTACAGATCATGGGAACAGATATGGGCACCAAAAGAGCACCATAATATGCCAACCTTTTCATGGCTAGTCTATAAAGATTTTCTTAAACATAACTTCTATGTAAGCCCCCCCCCCGGTGTCTAGGGATATCCAGCTGGTAAATATGGGAGGGGGCACTGTACAAGCCAGAAAACACAGTCCAAGGAAAATAGAAATGCTCTTTACCTAGTTCCTCTGATAGCAGCGAGATGGCTTCGCTAGTTGGGGAGTAGGCTCTCTTCTTAGTTCCAAAGGTGGGCTGCAGGGGGAAATATTTGTTAGCAGGCACGCAGTTGCACAGTTCAAACTGATTAAGTTCAATGTCCACTCCAGAATCAAAGATGCAAAAACAGATTTAATGAATACGAATATTAATGGACCACTCCATGGAGCACGGGGGGTACATACATGGTGGGGAAACTTCACAGGCCGAAACCTGACATTTTCTCTGCAACAATCTCTTTTTCCAACAGACTGATTTACTGCATGCAGACATTCCCTCGAGTCGAAAAGGCTACACTCCTGACAGCAGCAGCAATATGGTGGACCGAATCAGGCCACACTCAGAGGTGGCATGTACTTAGCAGCACTTCTATTTCATATCCCTTTTTTCAATCTAATATTTACACAGGCACTTGCTTACTTTTCATTCTCTGATTCTCAAAAACTTGGCATTCATGAAGGACCATGACAGCACGAGACGTTTCTACTGTCCCAATCCTATTTCCAACTTGGCCTTTCCTTAAACGTTTTCCACTGGGGGAGTCTCTTATAATACATGGAGCATTTTCTTTACTTCAAGGTCTTAAAAGTCAAAATGGTGTTCTTAGCAAGAACTGACCCACCAATGACCTTCCAGACATCCAATCACTGATGCCACACACCTTCTGTTCTCCCCTGCAGAGTGCTGAACACTCTCAGACCTACAGAGACTAAAACTCCCCTGCAGAGTGTCACACTCCCAGTCCTACAGAGACCCAGAGGCACTTTCCACTCATGCAGCGATTCACATTTCTGGACTGCCTTCACCCAGGAGACTGCTGCTTGTGCCACACGGAGCACTTGGATGGTTTGCCACCCAGCTGGGGTCCCAACAAACCATTCCCCACACGAACCTTTCCTGCCTCCACAGACTACCCAACCTGAGGATCCCAATCACTGTAGCAGCCATCGGCCAGGGGAAAAGTTGTAGTGCTGCCACCACTACACCCACAACAGTCCAGACTGCCACCTCTAAACTGCACCCAAGGCCCAAACGGCCAGAACAGACCCACTCACAGGACACATGCTGACCCACAGGCTGCACTCACTCATGGGTGAGACTACTTAGAAATACAGTGCCCCCATCGGTGCTTAGTCTTCCAAGGTACCAGAGATCACTTGACAGGCCTCCTTCTGCTTGTTCCTCAGGCCCCGGCTCCCTTACTGCATTGACAGGCCCGAACTTGTGCTCCAGTGCTCCCCTTCTGATCTCACTCTCTAATGGCATGAAACACTGCACTTCTTCATATGCAGATCTTTGGGGGAGGAGGGCAGGGGTGGCAAGCGGTCCACTCCGGCCCCACCACAGCCCTCCGGATGAACTTGCGGGCTGAACCCCCGACTTCTCTTCTCTTCCTGGCTCTCCCCCCCAAATGGTGCCAAAACCTTGGTATTTATACCCCCTAAAGATAGTGCCCCACCTGCAGGCAACAAGCAGGCCCAACATCCAGACCTACCAGCACCAAAGCTCTCTCTCTCTCTCTCTCTCTCTCTCTGCCTAGTTGCACTTAGCAACCAAAATTAACTAGTAAGCTCCCAGAGGGAACTTACATCTATAAACCATTAGCCTGTCTCTAACATATAGATGGCATATTCCTCATTTACTGTATTTATTTATTTATTAAATTTTGATGACCGGGTAGACCCACTGAGCCCTGAAGGTCCCTTTTTCAAGGGTGACCCGGAGAGACATTAGATGGAGAGGTACAGGCAGTGACAAGGTAACAGTGTACATACAGGTTCAATAAATACCATTTTTCACATACATGTAGAGCCATAATGGGATTCTATCCTTAAAGGTATGGTATGGCCCATGAATGTTGGTGAGTTGCCAAACTGAAGATTAGATCTGTTCCACGTTTGTGTATGAAGGTTAATGTTACCATAAATGGTTCTACCAGGATTTCAACAACTTTCACCCTTCTATAAAACACATAACTGAGTACTAGTACTGTACCACCAGCATAAATTACCCTGATATCACAGTCAGCTGCACAAATTATGGCCATATACAAACTGCTGTTTTACAGAAATAAATAGCGGAATGTCTATCAGGCAGTTCAATATCATCAGATCTGCTCAGATGAGATAAAAAGAAACAGACAGCTCACCTCACTGCATAATTCCTTCATCCTGCAGGGCCACTCTCCACAACAATTCAACAGAGAAGAAGAATTTGCCATTCAAATATCACGACAAGATCTACTGGAGTACAGGCAAAGAAATCAAACCAGTCACACACCTGTAGTCATCACACACAGTCCCATGCTAACATCCCTTTAGCAAATGGTTAAAAATGAAAACCCATGATGAGTGAAGATGAAAAACTTAAATCCATTTTCAGTGAACCCTTGTCATTGTCTACAAGAATCCCCAACCTTTACATAGATTACATAGATACTACAGAGCATTAAAAAACTTTAGTCCATGAGCTCACCAATCATAAATTACGAATACCCGTTAATATCCCTGCTTACAAGAAATGTATCTAGATTTGTTTTAAATTCCAACATTGTTTTCTAACATAAAAATCCGTAGTAACCTCCCACTAGAATAAAATGACCGTGAAACAAGAGGAGCAGCACTCTGCAACAATATAAGATTCAAAACCTTCACCCACATGTGCACTCAAACCATCATCTGAACAAGACAGAACAGCATAGCAAAAATTAATGGATCCTACACATGTAAATCAAACAATGTAGCGTACAGAATCCAGTGCAAAAGTGCTCAGATTGATGTTATTTGTTGCAAAACAAGGCAACCACTGCAAACTAGGATGAATCTCATTTGTCACACAATATTAAACCAGGTAATGAACACACCACCAGCATGATAGCACTTTTCCCAAACAGACCACTCTCTCTCAGAACTGTCTGTTCCTATACTGAGGCAACTACAAAAACACTCAGGAGAGAAGAACATGGGAACAGAAATATATTACACAACTAAACATAATGGTCTCAACTGGGACATTGGATTTATGACACACTATAGTGAACTCTAACACCTATATTATTAAGAAGGACTTAACTAGTTATACAGTGGTGGCCCCAGGATACAAAATACTGCAGCCTACTGCAGTAACATTATTGCAATTAACAAGGCAATCTCAATGGTAGATAATCCCTTTTGGCATGCAGTAACCTAAGACACTGCATTGCATCCTGGCCAGCCCCACTGCAGCTATTAGGTAAACACCAAGATAGAGAAGTCAATAGGGAGAAGGGCAGGGGTAAATGGAGAAATAGGCAAAGGTAGTAAGGACAGAGATGGAGCTAAAAGGGGTAAGGCCATCAAAAAATGGAGGGCAATGAGTACCAACACCTGTAGTCTGTGTAACAAGCTCCCTGAACTAGTGGCCATGATGGAAAAGGGATGCCTGGATATTGTGGCAGTCACAGAAACATGGTACACAAAGAACCATGACTGGGATGTCAACATACCAGGTTACACAGTCTACAGGAGGGACAGGAAAGGTAGACGAGGAGGAGGAGTAGCTCTCTACGTAAGGGAAGGGATCAAAGCAATGGAATTAAAGGGTAAACAGGGAGGAAATGAGGAACTGTGGGTCACCCTGGAGACAGTAAAAGGCACCATAATCTGCACAGGTGTTGTATACAGACCCCTGTCTCAGGGGGAGGAGATGGACAAGGGAATGATAGAAGGCATCCTTGGGATGGCAGAAAAAGGGGAGATATTGTTGATGTGGGACTTGAATATGCCAGATGTTAACTGGAGCACCTTTGCTGCAGCCACATCCAAGAGCAGAGTCATTCTTGATGCCCTGCAGGGGCCATGCCTCAGACAGCTAGTGCTGGAACCCACTCAGGAGAGAGCACTCTTAGACCTGGTACTCTTAAATGGGGATGGAAAGAGGATCTCAAATTTAGAAGTGGGTAGCCATCTGGGAACAAGTGACCACCAAACAGTGTGGTTCATGATAAACACAGCCGTAGAGTCAAGCCATACAAAAGTGAGGGTACTGGACTTTAGGAGGGCTGACTTTGTCAAAATGGGAGAGTGTCTCAGAAAAGTACTAGCAAACGGGCAAGAAGGAGGGGTGGAGAAACAATGGGGAAATATCAAAACTGCTATCACAGAGGCAACAAGCCTTTGTGTGAAGCAAATAAACAAATCAAAATGAAGGAAAAAACACTATGGTTCTCAAAAGAGGTGGTGGGGAAGGTTAGGGAGAAAACTATAGCATTCAAGAAGTATAAGGAAACACAGAAGAAGCAGGACAGAGAACTGTACCAGTTAAAGTAGAAGGAAGTGGAGAAGGCAGTCAGAATAGCAAAGGCCCAAACCGAGAAAAAGATAGTCAACTCAGTTACGAAGGGGGATAACACTTTTTATAGGTACATTAGGGAGCGAAGAAAGACCACGGGAGGGATAGTGAGGCTTAATAAAGGGGAGGGTTGGTGGTCAGAAGGTGACAGTGAAAAAGCAGGAATACTGAAGAATATTTCTGTTCAGTATTCACAAAAGAAGAGGAGGGGAGGTACTTAATTCCAGTCAATAGAAGCACTCTGGATAGGGGTTGATACCAGTCCATTCATAGAAGAAAGGGTTCTGAAAGAACTCCTAAAACTGAAAGTGGACAAAGCAATGGGCCCTGATGGGATTCACCCCAGAATTCTAAAAGAACTAAGGGGAGAACTAGTGACACTACTGACTACCTTTTTTAACAAATTATGGGAGGATGGTGTGGTACCTAAGGACTGGAGGAGGGCGGATGTGATTCCCCTTCACAAAAGTGCGAGCAAAGCAGAGGCAGGAAACTACAGACCTGTTAGTTTGACCTCAGTGGTAGGGAAAATGATGGAATCACTTCTGAAAGAAAGAATTGTTGAGTACCTAGAGGCCAGCGGGGCACAGGACCCAAGTCAGCATGGATTCATAGCAGTAAGGTCATATCAGACAAATCTAATAGATTTATTTGACTGGGTGACCAAAGTAGTAGACCAGAGAAGGGCTGTGGACATGGCTTCCTAGACTTTAGCAAGGCATTTGGCACAGACCCACACAGAAGATTAATAAACAAATTAGCCAGCCTGGGAGTGGGTCCCATGGTGGTAGCCTGGGTAAACAATTGGCTGAACAACAGGACACAGAGGGTAATAATAAACTGAGTCCACACTGAAGAAAGGTGGGTTACTAGCATGGTACTGCAGGGTTCAGTACTGGGTCCGGTCCTTTTTAATGTCTTTATAAGTGATATTGCAGAAGGACTGGAAGGAAAAGTATGCCTCTTTGCAGATGACACAAAGATCTGCAACATGGCTGATACACAAGGGGAGGTGAAAAGGATGAGAAGGGACTTGGCAAGGTTGGAGGAATGGTTAAAAGTATGGCAGCTTAGATTCAATGCAAAGAAGTGCAAAGTAATGTACCTGGGAAACAAAAATCCAGGGGAAGAGTACACAATGGGGGGGGGGTACTAACAACAACCAAAAATGGAAAGGGACCTGGGGGTAGCCATATCAAATTATCTAAATTTAGGCAAGCAATGTGAGAAGGCAGTAAGGAGGGCTGGGGGATACTGGGATGTATAGGGAGAGGCACCACCAGTAGAAAATAGGAAGTTGTTATCCCTTTGTACAGGCAGTTGATGAGACCCCATCTGGAGTACTGCATGCAGTTCTGGAGACCATATCTCCACAAGGACATAGACAGAATGGAGGTAGTCCAGAGGAGGGCAACTAAAATGGTGCAGGGTCTGCACCAGAAGCCATACGAAGAGACACTAAAGGAGCTTAATATGTATACCCTTAAGGAAAGAAGGGAGAGGGGGGACATGATAGAAACTTTCAAGCACCTCAAGGGAATCAACAAAGTCCAGGAGGGTAGCATCTTTCAGAAAAAGAGATGTGCAAGAACAAGGGGGCACAATTTGAAGATAGAGGGGGGACAGCTCAAGGGCAACGTGAGGAAATATTTTTTCATGGAGAGGATGGTGAATGCATTCAATGGCCTTCCTGAGCAGGTTGTGGGGTCAAATACAGTGGGGAAATTCAAGAATGCATGGGACAGACATAAGGCAATCCTGGTGGAGGGTAGGAAGAAGTAGGCTGTTGGTTAATTAGGATCTGCAGCTTATCCAATAGGTAGGGGAAATTAGCAGTCTGGGTGGGCCAAATGGTCCTTATCTGCCGTCGAAGTCTGTGTTTCTATGCTACTACTTATGCATACATCTCACTTACGTTTTACTTTTTCTCTTCTTATTCTGCCTTCCCTGTATTATATGTATTTCAGTTTACTGCCATTACTCCTTTATGCATTCCTGACATAAAACCTTCACATCCTTTTCCATTATTTATTTATTTATTTGCTTTTGGTAACTGGGTAAGTGCACTAGGCATAGGGATGCCTATTTTCAGGCACGACCTGGGAGAATACATTTTAGGAATACAAAATCGTATATGTGACGCAGCACATGAAACTGTACAATACGTAGTCAAGTAAAAACTTACAGGTGCGGGGAGACGAATTCAGCAACAAGCACGAGGAAGTTTAAAACAGTATGATAAAATTGCAGAACAGTATGACAGGTAATACAATAAATAAGAACATAAGTATTACAATAAAGGCATACATAGAAACAATATATAAAGTCACAATGAGGAGGAAGAAAGGGGAGGGAGGAAGGAGGAAGGGGAGAGGGAGAGATAAAGAGAGAGATCAGAGGAGCGAGGGAGAGGATAGAAGAGAAGGAGGAAGAGGACCTGAAGGAGGGTGTAAAAGAGGTGGGAAGAGAAACAACTAGAGAAGGACTGAAACAGTGCAGGGTGAAGAGGAGTGGAGCTAAGGTGGGTTAAAAGCAAGTGCAGGAGTTGATGAGGTGAAGGTGCTTTGTGAAGTTTCTTAAAGTGGCATGGGTGGTTGCTTGTCGAATAGCTTGGGGTATGGAATTCCAGTATTTTGGAGCCACGTGAGAAAAGGCGCTTGACCCAAATTAGTTCTGTGTCTGGGAAGGTGAAAAAGAGCTTGGTCAGTCGATCGCAGTCCGCTAGGAGAGGCTGTGTGACCAGTAGGGATGTGAGGGGATGAGTGGGAGGCCCGATCTGACAATGGAGTCAGTGTGAGCCAAAAGCCTGTAGCCTGTGGTGGAGGGGCACAGCCATTTAGGTCACTATAGAGCTGGCCATGATGTTTGAAATGAGGAGATCGGAGGCATAGCAGCAGATGCTGTTGTGGGTGGTATCCCACTTATGAGAGGATGATTTGGAGGCAGAGGTAGGTGACTGAGCCATATGCAAGGGCTGGGAGAAGAAAGCCTTGGGCCACAGCAAGTCTAGCAGATAGGGTCAGGGCATATCTAGTTCGGTAGGCACTACCTATTTTGGCGTTTACTGATTTGCAGGTGATTGTAGTGTGTAGATCAAAGTCTAGAGATTGATCGAGAGTGACACCCAGATATTTAAAGGAATTGGTGCTGTTCAGTGAGGAGCCGTCTGCACACAGGATAGTTAGGGCAGTTTGATTTGCTTTAAGTCTGGCAGATGAGCCAAAGATCATGGAGCAGGTTTTACTAGAGTTGAGAATAAGTTTGTTATCAGTGAGCCACGATTGAATATTAGTAAAATCTATGGCAAGAGGATGGTTTACGTCGATAACAGTTTTAGCACTGTGGTAAATAACAAGATCGTCTACATATAGCAGAGATGAACAGCTGGGTGCATGGAGTGGGATGTCATTAATAAAGATGGAGAAAAGTAAGGGCCCAAGGATAGAGCCCTGGGGCACTCTGACTTGAACAGTGGAAAGGTCTGATATAGCTGAGTTGAACACTACAGCTTGCTTTCTGTCGGACAGGTAGTTTTCAAACCAGGCCACTGTATCATTGGCGAAGCCTAGGGAGTGTAGTTTTGTAAGAAGAATTGTATGGTTGACCAGGTCAAATGCCTTAGTAAGGTCAATGAAGACTGCACCTGTTAGGAGGCCCGAGTCCAAGAGGCATATATGTCATTGGTGAGTTTAGGAGGGCAGTGGAGGTGCTATGTCCTTTGCGAAAGCCATGCTGTGAGCTAGATAGAAGGTTATATCTTTGGAGATATTCAATGGTTTGGGTGGGCACTAGTTTTTCCAAAAATTTGCTAAGTACAGAGAGGTTTGCAATGGGACGGTAGTTCTGTATCTCTTTGGGGTTACCCTTTTTAGAGATTGGTGTGACTTTAGCTGTTTTCCATATATTAGGTATTATGCCATGGCATAGAGATAGGTTGAACATTTTAGTTAGGGGAGAAGCAATGAGTGGTGCGGCGGCTTTTAGGAGCCAAGGTTCAAGTCCATCAGACCCTGTGCTGGTGCTGTCAGGAATAGTGCGTAGCAGTTTTAACACTTCTCCTCTTTTTATACTCCAAAATCTAAAGGGTGAGTGTGTGATTATTGGACTAGTATCGTTAGGGGGTACAGTGTTGCGGACAGAAGGGAAAGATGTGAGGTAGTTTGAGAGATCTGCGAAATGGTGATTAAAAGAGTTTGCTATGGTTGTAGGATTGTTGCAGTGAATGCCATTTAACAGCATGTCACTAGTATGAGCCCTGTGATTAGCTCCAAGGAGTGATTTATGGTTGACCAAAATTTCCTAGAGTCACCTGAGGCTTTTATTAGGAGGTCCTTACAGAACGAGCTTTTGGCTAAGTGTATATTTTTCTTGCATGAGTTTCTCAGAGATTGATATAGATTATGGTCAGTCTGCATCCCAGTGATCTTGAACCGCCACCATGCCTTATCCCTGGTTCTTATTTGGGTAAACAGGGCTTTTGTTAACCACTTAGTCTGAGTTCCATGAATCCGTCGGGTAACTCAGGGAGCATGGGTGTCTTGTAGTGGGCTAAAGTGGGCCAAGAAGTAGTCAAGGGCTGTCTGAGCACAAGTTGAGGTGTAGATCGGGGACCAGTCAATCAATGAGAGATCATAACTAAACTGCCCTAAGTTAAGGTTGGCCAGATTGCGGAAAGTAATGAGTTTTGGGGGTGGAGATGGTTTGCTGGTAGACCAGATACAGTAGATGGGGGAGTGGTCAGTAATAGCGTCAGCTAGGGTGCCTGCACCTATTATGCTGTCAGGGTGATTTGTAAGGATCCAGTCAATCAGGGTACTGGTCCGAGGAAGAGCCATGACCCTAGTTGGGTCTGTGATCATTTGGTGAAGGCTGTGGCTTTGCACCAGGGAGTGAGAGGACTGGATTGCATTTCCAATCCAGTTTAGGTTTAAGTCTCCCAGTATAAGGACTTCATTACGACTAATGGTGCTGTCTAATAGGGAGAGGAGTTCTTCAAGACCCTTGTTGCGACAAGCGGGAGGCTTGTAGGTGCAGACTATGTGTAATTTTTTTGAGCCTAGCTGTAGTGTGGTATGAAGTGCTTCACAGTGGGACAGTGTAGGCAGTACATTATGGGATAGCAGCAGGTGCTGCTTATAGAAGATGGCAACTCCACCTCCACGTTTAGATGAGGGTCTGTCTTGTCTGATGAGATTGTAATTGGGCAGGGAGCAGAGAGCATCAGGGGTGGAGGGTTTTAGCCAAGTTTCAGATAGGCACAGTATATCAGGGTGGTGTTGAGCAGCCCAGGCCTCAAGTTCCGCAATGTTATGAAGGAGGCTCCTGATGTTCATGTGTGCGATACGGAGGCCCTTGGTGTCATTCCAGATTGTATTATTTCGAAGAGGGTTACCAACTGTTCCCGGGTTTAGTTCAACATCCCCAGCTAGTAATAGAGCCAGGAGTAAAAGGTATCATAGTTTACGATGGACGAAAGGGGAGGGCAGAATGCTGCCGGGCACTGGGGATTTATGCAGGGTGTAGGATAGGTGGTAGATGAGTTTTTTAGAGATGAGAAGAGGGGAGGTGTCATGTGGCCAGTATGAAGGCATTCCCAGTATGGAGAGTTTGTAGTCATCTGGGTGGGTGCAACGTTGATTAATACTTGGAGGGTAGTATAGAATAGGTAGCCATATAAGGTTAAAGAGAAAAGAGATTAGTAAAAATGCTCTGAGTGAGCTTAAATTAATGTTGAAATAAGTTAAATGAGTCATTGGTGAGTAGGATGTCGGGGAAAAATAGAAATCTTTGAACTGCGAAAATCAGGACTTAGAATTGTGACCCAGCGTAAAAGGAGCAAAGCTTTAGGTGCTCACTGGAAAAGGTTGGCTAAGTGGTAAGATGGGTAGTGCTATAGATATTTACAGCGACTAACTCCCTTCTAGGAGGCACTCGAAAGAGAGAGCTCTATTTGGTATCAGCAAGGTAAAAAGCAACAGAAAGTTCAGATTTCCACCTAAGATAATAGAGTAATCGCAGAAAGAGAGAGCTCTATTTGGTATTAGCGAGGTAAAAAGCAACAGAAGTTCTGATATCCACCTAAGATAATAGAACAATAGCAGGAAGTCCGATTTCACCTTAGCTTCAGGATTTGTAAACTGCATGGAAGTGGGAGCAGCTAATTAGCAAGGTCTCCATTGTCTACCACAGTAGCTATCGAGGGAAATGAAATTAATTATCACAGCTACTTGGCGCTTATTTGCAGAGCAAGGGAAGATAGCCCCTCTAGGATTGCAGTGGGAGTTAGTCTAACAGGCAGAGCAAAAGCAGGAGGGGCTGTCCAAACTGAACTACAGGCTGCTGGTTTTGCTAATCAAAGCTTATAGTTAGTAGGTTCCTTGTTTGCAGGTGTACAGTAGGTTTAGGACTTAGTAGGCAGAGCTAAAAGAGATACACGGGAGCTATATCCAGGGTCAGACTGGGATACAGAGGGCCCACCTGGAAAATCCATAGAGGAGGGCCCAGGTTGACACACTCACATCAATATTCCACTTCAATCTAATACACTAGCTCTGTGTTTGTATCTTACATTTATCAACAGTGTCCCAGATATCCCATTTAATTAGAAAAAAGATGATAAATGCAAAAGTTTTCAGAGTTCAGAAGGTAACCACTTACCCAACTGAGGGGGGCCCACCTGGAAATTTCCAGGTATCCAGGTGGGCCAGTCCAACCCTGGCTATATCCAACCTGCACTACAGGTTGATGGTTAAAGTCGAGTTAGATGTATGAGGTTCCTTGTGTGAAGTGTCCGAGAGCACAGGTGTATGTGGTAGAATAGGGGAAAGTGTGGTGCTGCCTCTAGTGGTAGAAGAATATAAGCTGCAGGTGGGAAAGTGAGCTGTTGGTTAAAATGCCCTGGACAGTAACACATCATACATCTGAAACCTTACCCAGCCTGCCTTGCTCATACAGTGTGAATATCTTAGCACCTCCCTCAAAGACATTCCCTCACTACTTTAGACCTGTTTTTTCACTAGCATTTACCCACCCTCCCTACTGACACTTCTCACCTTCTCAAGCTCTCCTGTCATACGTTATTTTGAAACGATAAAATGTTAATTATAAATTGAGCTTCTTGCCTGCAGAATGCTATTTCACCTGATGAAGGAACCTGAAGGGCCTGAAAGCTTGTGCAATATGTGCCACTCCTGGTTAAACAATTGGAAAAATATATATATATATATATAGCACTGTCTTTGTACAAGACATATGTTGTTCCTATGAAAGGTATCAAGCTATTCGGTAACTCCTGTTTCCAAGGTCTTTCTAAACTCTGAAAGGAAAGACAGCATGCAGTCAGATGATGTCAATGGAGAGCTCCGACAGCAGTAAGCATGATTTACTGTAGTACTACACATTTAATTTTGTATCAGTTTTAATAAAGAATATAAAAATTACAATGTGAGGTTTTTATTTCCCCTTACAAATGCTATCTAATCATTTCGACCTCACAAAAAGGAAGGACATGTGTTGTACAGTGGTGCAGTAAATAACATTGCCCCCAATCCAGCTTTCCAAAATTTCCCCAATACTCATATCCCCCATTCCCTCTCCACTCCCTGTATAGTGCACTGACAACAGTCCAGAAGCATCCCTCTCACCTACTTACACTGGACAAATACCTTCCCTCAGCCCCCACCCCCATCTCTTTACAGTTTCTGTGCAAAATACCCCAGTGGTCTAGTGTTTTGAGTAACTACTTCCCAGCATGGACACAATTAAGTCACCCCTTCCCAAAAAACTTGTCTCTATCATCCAGCCCTATCCGTTGAGTGTTCAAAGATACTTGGTGATCTATGGAATATAGACTGCCCAGGACAATCCTGGTCTCATGCCATATTCATTTCTGGCACCAGTGCTCACAGAAATCTCTCTCCTACTCCAGCTGGCAATCCTTTACTACCACTATACTATGGGGGAGGGCCAATAGTATCATTATTGCACTCCCCCAATAATAATGACAGTCATTAGGTGCTATTGAGAAAGGGAAGGTTCATAAAAACATTCCTCCATTGCAGGGGCATCATGCAACCAGAAATTTTGGAGGGGCACAAAATCCAAACCTTTCTAGGGGGTCTGGGGGCATGCCCACCCCCCAGGAAAAGTTTGAAAAATTGAAGTCAAATGGTGCATTTTGGTGATTTTTCGCAGACCAGGATGCTGTTCTACAACATGCTAAATGCCATCATAATGATAGAACAATGATACATTTTTTTTCTGTCTTTGTTCAGTCTGTGGACAGTGGCCTTTTGTATTTGCCTCAGCAACGCAGCTCACTTGGTGACAGAACACAGTACCACACACCCAATAAAGCAAATAAGGACATTGAATGATGAAATATACCAGTTCCACAGCTGCCTTTCTCCCTCAGAGACCACAGACAGCAAGTTGGGGCTGTGGCAGTCATCCATCCCTGCCTTGCCCTGCTACAGACAACCTTTTGGATCAAGAGGCCTCAGTAATAGATCAACAACATGCACAACATTCAAAAATGACTATGGCTACTATCAAGGACCTATTTCAGCACTCTGATCGTAGAGCAAGTTGACTCAGTCAGTCTGAAGTTGTGGATGAATATTAACTGGTGAATTTCACATACATTTGATTTCCCTAGACAGCACCTATACAGCCAATACCAACCACCCCAGCAACACAGTCAGTCCCCTGCACCTACATGGCCAGTGAGGTTCTACCATTTCAAGCATTCAGCTTTCAAGTAAAACACCACCAGCTCCTCCCTGCAGCAACACAAACAGCCCCTGCACCAGTGCAGCCAGTATCAACCACCACACCAACACAGCCATTCCCTGCACCAAGGACCAGTGAGCCCTCCCATCTATCACCACCTCCCACTTCACATTGCCAGCTTCAAAAATGAACACAGTCGACTCCCCATAACAGCACTCCGCACCAATGTGACCAGTACCCTCCACCACAACACAGCCAGTCTCCTGCACCAACACAGTTAGTCCTCTCCCCATCCAAGGGTTCAACTCTGCCATACCTGGGAAGAACCCTCAAAACAAACACAGACAGCTTTCCAGTTCCCACCTGCAGAAAAATAAACGGACCCTGTACCAACACGGCTGACACCGTCATTCCACCAGCATGAACGGTCCACTCCAACCCTCCAGCGTTACAGCCAGCATCTGCACCCCACCAAGTGAACCTGACCTGCATCTTCACCTCACCTAAATGAATCTGACCAGCATCCCACCACCAACATGGCCAGTTAGGCTCCGCCAACAACATACAGTCAGTCCCCTCACCTCACCTGTGACCAACCCCACATCATCTTGGCCCCATAAACAGCTCCTCAGCTGCATCACACCAACATGGTAGCCCCACCTCACAAAAATAAAATAAAATAAAGGCATAAACCAGAAAATGTAATATATGTATACAGTCAAGTACTGTATACATACATTATCTAATCCATATATTTAGGCCATTTTCTTCTCATAAGCACCATCCATATATATGAAGCTTTTTTTCTTTTTTTTTTTTGGGGTGCACTTCTTACGAGATCGCTGATGTCACACTAGCTGTGTTTCTGTAGATAGATATATAGGGACTGTCAAAACATTTTTCACAAAGAACATAAAATACTGTACATAATTCCAGCAGCAACCAGACCCCAAATCCCCGACCGCATAGAAGGTGGTACTCTGAGTGCATTTTGCTCATTTTAGCTTTTAGTTTACTAAAAATATTAATGAACACATGCAGTGTTCTTGCAACCTGATCCCTACCCCACATCGAGTGGATCGAAAGGTGGTTTGATTTTTCTTAATAAAATTGGGCTCACAATACCACAATTTCCTTTCTTGTTTTCTTTACACAGCTTGTATCATTTACACTCATCACTAACATATACATTGATGGTCACAATCAGCAGCATTTAGAGTATTGGGATGATTAAAAATAAATTATTGGGCATAGATACTGGTTTCTACAACCCAACCCCACCCTCATCCTCCCAGTGGACACTTCCGCTTCTTGTACAAACACTGGAGTGACTTATACTCATCTGATCTGACCCTCCCTAGGAATATGTGCTGTTTCTTGTCTTGCAAGTCACTGGATTTAAAATATTCCACAAGCCTTTTCTTTAGAAGTGTCTCCATTAACTTCCCCATCACTGTTGTCTAGCTGACAGACCTGCTGTCACTTTTATGAAGTGGGACTACATCTGCCCTTCTCCAATCCTATGGAACAACTCCTGTTTCCAGTGGTGCAGCCAGTACTTCCCTGAGCTCCCCCAACACCTTGGATGCACCCCATCCATCCCCATAGCTTTGTCCACTTTCAGATTGACAAGTCCTTTCAGGAATGTCTCTTCTGTGAATGGACTTGTGTCTACCTCCTTCTCCTTGTGCAATCAGATGGCTCCACATCAAGGACCTGGTAGAAGTTGCCATACTGAGATTTTAGTAGTCAGATGAAAAAACATTTTCTTAAGGGACAAGCCTGGAAAGTTGGGGAATGAATGAATGAACATTCATTGCACTGTCTGGTTTGATCGATCATTGACCCCCGCATTTCATGTCACACACTCCATCCCTCCTACCTTTATCAGAGAGTTTCAGATGACAAGACACCTCTCTCACAATTCTCTCTCCCCCACCCCACCCCACTCCTGGGTCACCTTGGGCCACCCCTCAGACCACTCAGCAAGTCCAGCTGTCAGGGTACTGTACACATACATGAAAGTCATGATCTCCCCCTTCCCAAGGCCGCTCAGTGAGCAAGCCCAACTGTCACAGTACCATGAGCAGACTGACTAATAAATATCCATATACTGTATGACTGGTGTCCAGTCTGATCCTTTCCACCTGGCTCCTTTTAAATCTCTGTCTCCCCACACTGGCCATGAAGCATCCCAACTCAGAGCACCAAGTCTACCTGACTCTGAATAGAAATGTATAATTTTGTTGAGAGCTCAGCACCCTCAGATTTTTATTTAGCCTTAAAGAAATTCCAAGTGTCAGTGTCTCAGTCTCTCATTTTGCCAGACCTTTTATTGTTTAACTGAAACAACCAGTAGCTTAGTGAATGCTGCACAGAATAAATAAGTTGTTTTTCTCTCAATAAACAATTTCTCATCTCAGCCAAACCAAGCTTCCCTTTATTCATTTCTAAGTCTCTGGTCTAGTATTAAGTCTCTCAAATAGATAAAATCTCTGACATGAGGCAGGTGTTTGAGCAACAGAGCAGGAGGGACTTACTGCTTTTTCTCGGCTGCCGGAGCCATAACACCCGACAAGGACTCAGGTTGGTCAGGTCCCCGGCCCCCAAGTCACTATTCCTGCTATCCTCATCACCAGACGACTGTATCGCAGTCTGATTTAAATATTTAAAAAACTACCCGGACTCCTCGACTTGAAAGATTTACTTAGTTTAAATTCTCGGATGACTTGTCAAGTCATTGTCTGTCACCATGGTCTGAAAATGAGATGCCTCGGCTCGCGCTGCACTAAGTGGCAAGATTACCGCTCAAAACACAGCAGCGGGCGATCACACAGACAAGTTCCGTGGCTGCAGTGTTGCGAGACAGGCCAGGAGTGAGTACAGTGGGGACGCTTAGAATGTGCTTTCTGCACATGCGACTTGTAAATGGGTCCTATTGTGTTTGCCATGGGCTTGTTGGTGAACAGTTTAAAGTCCCTAAATCAGGTCGGACCCACGAAATGTGGGTCACTTGGGGCTATGCCATTTTTCGTAGTCCCTACCCCTACCCTTACTACCAACGACTTAAAAAACATATATTTTCTTTTGTCTATGGATTTCTTGAAACTAAAACTAATTTTACTTATTTTGCATTGTAAGTTGTGCAATGATATTGAGGGGCACATGCCCTCTCGGGCCCTTTGGGCATGACGCCACTGCCCCATTGTGACTCTCTCAAGAAAAAAATGTCTGCTAAAACATAACTTAATATTGGATTTAATATTTGTACCAATCCTTAGAACAATAAACAAAAATCCCTGCATAATAAGCTCTGTCAAAATTCTCACAAAAGTTTATGCTGCAATTAATCCAGATAATTGTCATCTGGGATTTGTGCCTCCCTGGGACAATCCTCACTTGTTATACAATAATTCACCCATGAGCGACCTAGCATGGAGAAAAATGGTATCTCACAAGTGAAGTATCTAATGGATGATCCAGCTGAAACAGCAGTAAGCTTTAACAAATTTAAAGACAGGTACGTAATACAGAAATATCAATTCTATTTCTATTTGCAAATAAGGAAAGCCCTCAGTGATAATGCCTTATCTTCCTAATCATCCATAATGGGTTCAAATCACCAAGGCTGGTTCTCTTAGAAAAGGAGACAGCTTAATTTTTAAACGTTTTATCTGACAGTGACACACCCTCACCGATAACAGCCCAAGCTATACAGAGATGGGAGTCTGAACTGTGCACACAAATCTCTCCACAAAACTGGACTTCAGTCTGGATAAATGCTTACTGCCTCAGAAAGGACCTACCAAGTAAGCTATTAGAATTTAAAGTCCTACATCAGTACTACCTAACCCCCATGTAATGCCATGTAATGAATGCAACTAACAGAAAACATGGACATGGTTATCTCTGGCAGGTCTAAACTTAAAAAGACTCATTTAAAAAAAAAATGTGTAAATCCCATCTCCCACCTTCCATTCAAGAATAATATAATCAGATGAGTTGTGCAGCTAGTAACAAAAGGATTTAGCATACTGCTATGTATAAACTGGAATGTTTTGACATGACATGGTCCCTCTTTCTGAAACTGGTTAATGGTCATTAGCTGTTTGTGTATTCTGTATCAGTACAATTGAAAGCCGAACATTACATATTATTTTAAAGCATATAATTTACTTCATTGGTACCCTTACTATGCATTTCTGAGCCCACAACCCCTGTGTCAGAATCGCCCCATCCTTTTTGTGTTTGCAAGTCTTCAAACCTGTTCTGAAAAGCCACAAGAGTGGATTTCACCTTCCTCACCAAGGATCTAGTGTTTCTACGAGATACCACTGTCATGCCATTTGGGAGGGGTACAGCATCTTATACATCCTCTGGTGAAGTGGTAGGCACCTGAACTGACTCATCACCTTTATCCTGTACATCCACTGCTGGGGGAGAAGTGAGGTTAAGGGTCTTCTGCAGGTATAGAACAGTCAGGACAAATGATCTGTCTGGACTGCGATTCTTGCAATGCAGATGTTAGTGAAGGTAATGAAGCAGGACCCGTGGGAGCAGTACTCCGTGGTCAGCTCTGGGTGGAGTAATAGGGGCTGTGTGCTGAGCTTTTTTTCAAAACTGTTTCCTAATCATATCCATCAGCTCTGTTTCTTGAGGTCCAGGGGCAATGACGGAAAGAATACCCTTTCTCCTCACACAAATTACATCGGAAACAATTTTGACAGACCATGTTAGAATGTCTGAACTCCTCATAGAGACCACATTTGACTTGGTTACAAGTATTGCTAAGATAAGTTTTTGGCACATATTCATAATAAGCATTTGGTTGGCCTGCATAGAAGCAGATCCCCCACCCCCCAGTCTCTTCCAAGAAAAACACTGTTTGGCAAAGGAATGACACCCAAATTAGATTGTTTTGGCAGACCCTGAACTTACAGTACCCAGCTCAGGTGTTCTCTTTATCCATATTTGGATCCGGAGGCCCCAGAACATGACAACTTTGCAGGAGCCAAAAATGAATGCCATTGACATGCACCCCTTCATTTCTGAAGAGTATTGTGACTGTTTTGATCAGGGATTTTGTCAGTGGTACGGCCTGAAAAGGAGCCCATAAGCAGGAAACTACGTTGCTGGTACTTCATCCAAGATCTTTCAAGGATTTGCACTGCCCTGAAATTGATTTTGAAATACATCTTCCCCTGAAACATGTACGAGAATACAAACTTCAGATAAAAAGAACTGTATGGACTAACAGCTTCCTAGCCACAGTCACCCTATCTGGATGCTCCTTGGTGCCTCCTTTATATTTTAAACTAACTGTGTTTCATCTAAGAGCTACTTCAGTCCTGTCTCTGAAAAGATCCAAAAACCAGGCTTCAGTACCTGAGTTCTGTCTGCTGTTAGTAAAAGTACCAGGTTCCGAGTCAGATTGCTAGCTATGACTATCCTAATTTGCCATGTTTATATTTTCTCTGGCATTTTGAAGCAAACCAGTAATTACGCTCATCTCTCTTTGTGTGAGCTATGCATGTGCACCCTGCTTCTTCTTCTGGACTTGTATATTCAGAATTAGGTATATTCTCCTCTGTAGGAGTATTGTTAGGGACCACTTCAGTCTCAGTATGCACAATACCCTCTCTTGTACTTGAGCCTGCTTCACTGGGACTTATTTCTAAGACTGCAGGGTAAGCTTTTTCAAAAGTGTTGTCTTGTTCTATGACCACAGAAGTAGGTACCTGTCTTGTACCCCCACTGCTTTGTGCTAAGTATGTTCCATGCGTCTGCTCTGCCTGCACATTATGTACTGCAGAGCTATTTTTCCCATTATTATTTTTGGTGTTTTTAGACTCCCTCTGTGTATGTATACCAGTGACAGAAGTAGTATTCACTACACCTTCCTCTTCATCAGTCTCTGCTGCAGCTACATCTGTTTGAGTGATCACCTACTCTACATCACTTGCGCTTCCAGCGGAGATGTGTTCAGTGCTCATTTGTGACCATTCCTTCTGATGCTCCAGCACCATCTGTTCTGGTGAACTCAGGCCACTCCCTGAGGTAGACGCCATGTTAGTATTACCAGCTAACTCTTGGCTTTCAAACATGGGTTCCCACTCCAGATCCGGTGTCCACTGTCCATCATTTTTTTCCAACCGGCATTTAATAGACCCTTTCAGGAGTCCATAGTTTAGATGCAGCAGGCGAGTCTTGTAAGCTGAACGTGGATGCCAAATGACGTCAGGCTGTCTGTGGTTCACCTTGATCCTTACTGCTGAACCAACTGATTGTCTGCAGTGAGACTCGAGATGTTGGTTTGAGAAGTCATACTAGAGCTAGCAGTAGCCTCTTGTCCTTCAGTCACAGTTCGTGCAACAGGGAAACTTTTTTTAAACTTGCCTTCCTTTTGGAGTATCTCTCCTCCTCATTATACACCATCATTTTAAGCAAATGCTGTTTTCTCACCAGCAATTCAACTTCCAGCTGTTGTTCTGCAGCTTCAATATCAGCTATGTCTGTCACAGTATCAGACGGATTTCAGCAGACCGGAATTCATGGTCATTGTGAAGATTGTCCAGACTCTGAGCCCAACCTGTTGTAGTTTGGATCCGGGCCCTACCCCCCTTTTAGTGGGATGTGTAGATGTTATCTGCCCGATCCTAGCAGAAATTGTATGGAGATTCTTGGAGATGGATGTCTTTCCAGACCCCCTCAAGGAGGAGGTCATTTGACCACTCTTTAAAACACCCTCCTTGGATCCCGACAATTCAGCTAACTACTGACCTGCCTCTAACCTTCCCTTTGTGAGGAAGGTTATTAAGAAAGTGGCTGCACTGCAACTGGACGATCACCTTGTAACTCACAATGTCTATTTAGCCCTTCAGTCTGGTTTCAAGAAGAGGCATAGCATGGAGACTGCCTTTGTTCGGGGATTAAATGATCTTCTAATGGCAAGAGATCGAAAGGCTCATTCCATCTTGGTCCTTCTTGATCTCTCAGTAGTTTTTTTTTTTAATTTCTTTTTTTATCCCTCCTGTTCGCCCTCGTTATTCCACTCCTTCAGGCCTTGCTCAATGCCGCCCAACCCTCACTAAGTCTGCCCCTAGAGTGCCACTGGTGTTCCCTACCTGCCTTCTCTCTTCCTCCTCGGGGCACCTTTGCACAGCGGGGTCTGCCTGTGATTACAGGCTGGGTGGCTGGAGCGGCCATCATCCGGAACACAGAGGGAGGTTTTCCGGTTTTTCTTGTCCCTCCCGTCCATCCCACTGAGGACGCCTGACTCGGGCGGAATGTGCGTACACATGCCTGCCAGGTGCCTGATCATCCTCCCTCCCAGCTTCCCTAACGGAAGCTGCCAATGCCCCGAGAGTCAGTGCTTCCACCGGATCTCCCGGGCATTGGGTGTGTTAAACACCCCTCGTGTCCCTCCCCGAAGGAGGAGAGCATCCGTGGAGACACTTGATCCTCCTTCCCCCTGCCGACCCCTGGCAACCCGAGTCCGTATCCGAACCCGGGTCACCGGCGTGGTGCGAGGTGTGGCGTCCAGCACCTCAACCCTCAGAGCCACTGGGCCAGCTATCTCAGCAGCTTTTGACACTGTGGACTATGGGCTGCATTTGGAGACCGTGCGGTTTCGTTGTGGACTGTTGGGCACAGTCCTCGAATGGTTTTGATCATTCCTTGCAGGCAGGGTTCAGAGGGTGGTCACTGGAATTTATTCCTCTGATGCCCTTCCCCTGTCCTACAGGGTGCCACAGGGCTCCATATTGGCTCCCATGTTGTTCACAGTATATATGCTGCCATTGGGAGATATCATCAGGTGATACGGCTTGAGTTTTCACTGCTATGCAGATGACACTCAGCTGTATGTGTCCTTTGTGCCCAGACAGGTTGATGCACTCTCTGTGCCAAATAATTGCCTCTCTGAAATCAAAGACTGGATGAGCTCCAGTTGGCTGAGACTGAATCCGGATAAGACTGAGGTGTTGGTTGTGGTCCCGGGTCACCTGGGGGTGAGTTTGGGGGCTGGACATGTGTCGGGCATGTGGCTTGACGGTGTTCAGCTCATTGCCTCAGATCGGGTGTGGAACCTGGGCATTATCTTTGATGATGGCTTGAAAATGAAATCTCAGGTGTCAGCTGTGGTTAAATTCTCATTTTACCATCTGAGGAGTATTGCCTGAGTGAAACATCTGGTACCGCTGGGCGACCTTCCAACTTTGGTCCACGCCTTCATTACTACCCGTCTTGACTACTGCAATGCCTTCTACCTAGGGTTATCTGGGGTTGATATCCACCGCTTGCAGCTGGTGCGGAACGCTGCGGCCAGGCTGCTGACTGGTACCTCTAGGTCCAGTCACATAACGCCTGTGCTGTGTGGACTGCACTGGCTGCCAGTTCAGTGGCGGATCACCTATAAGGTAGGCTTGCTTACCTTTAAAGCCCTACACAAACTGGGACCCGACTACCTGAAAGATCTCCTGACTCCCCACTCCCCCAAGCACCCTCTCCGATCAGCTGAAGAGGGATTGCTAGAGATTCCCAGGGTTCGTCTTAAAACATCTGGAGCTCGTGCCTTCATATTTGTGGCACCAACCCTGTGGAATTCTCTACCTTGTCGGTTAAGTGAATGCCTGACCATTAGTAGTTTTAAATCTCTGTTAAAAACTTATTTATTTTCACTGGCCTTCCCAGACTGATTTTAGATTTTAAATTTATATTGCTGTCTGCCTGTATATTTATGTTTTTATGTCCAGTACAGTGACTTGATATTGAAAGGCACTATATAAAGACCTGCTTGCTTACTAGTCTGCTCTATATTATCCTCTGTGATCTCTAAAACTGCAATATCAGTGTAACCCCTGTGCCAGTTTGGGGAGTTACTAAAAAGATACCCTGTTGGCATCGGGAAGTGCATGCATCGCTGTGCATGGGCGTGACCCAAGCGGCACGCACGAGTGCTTTTAAAGTGCCCACCAGCGCGGGGAAAGAGTTAGAGTTGGGGTCTGTCAGAGTCATCGAGAGGAGTGGGCATGCCTGCTTGAAGGCCTGCGGGAAGGTCTTCAGTGAGGGCCGGTGAGGCTCAGGGTAGGGAGATTGCCCCTCGGTCTCAAAAGTAGGTAGAAGGGGCACCCACATGGACATGCAGTGGAGCAGCGGATCCAGATGGGAGCAGCATCTGTTTGGAAGACCGCATGGAGCCTGTCAGGCCCCAATTCCTGTCAGAGTTGGGTGACTTCCTATTGAGAGCCAGCGGGACTGAAATGGCAATGAAGTCTCCAGTGGGGTAAGGTGGCAGTTCTGCCCCAGTGCTAATCCAGGTCCACTCAAGGTATGTGCTGTTGAATAGATTGGTGACCACTTGTGCCTGTGGGAGAGTTGGCCCTGCCCTGTGCGAACCCTGCCCATGGATCAACAGGTGCAGAGGCCGTAGTGGAAAGGACTGTGTTTGTGCCTGTAACAACAACACTGACATCCCCTCCCTCCATTTTGAGGAGCGTAGCCTAAGGTTTAGAAATGTGTGCACCCATTCCCACTGGTGGGGAATTAAAGAAGCAGCAACCAGTTTGGGGACATAGAACATGTCCCAAAGTAAATCAGAGCCCCTTTTGGCTCACAAAGGGAGAGGAATGAGTGAGTAGGGCCCGGGTTCAAATCCTGGTCCCCTAAGAGACTGTGCAGTGGCTATAAACCACATAAAATGTGGGAACTGTAACAAAATCAAATGAGGATCCTCTGTGGAGTTTTGGTGTGCAACTTAAGCTTCTGAAACAAAATAAAAACTGCCTGATTGCATTTCAGTCCTGTTCTGGACTAAATCATTTGGAGTCCTAAATCTGTTATGCTGTGCTGTCTGCCTAACAAACTGTTTTCCAGAGAACAAGTGATCCTGAGGCCACCAGTCGTGAAGGGAGAAATTTCCAGATAGCCTGCACTTCGATGGAAATCAAGCCATCAACCATGAATCCCATACTTCAAATCTATAAGGTACTGTGTTTTAACCTATGTGATGCCAATCGAGATAGCGCCCTCTCCCTTTCCCAGAGACAGTATGCCATCAAAACCCCTGGACAGGGAGGGTAGGGGGGTAGCTTTCTGGAGTTTTCGATCACTGTAAGGACTGTGAGCTGCTGCCTGTTTGAAGGTAAAGCTCCTGACTGCTCGAGCAGGAGTGAGTGCCAGAGAACAAACTGCTTATGTGAAAGAAAGTACCACCAGTTTAAAAGGCAGGAAAGGAGGGTTACACAAATGGGGCTGTTGTCCGGGATCCTAAAGATGAGGTGCAATCCCTACCTGGCAAAATGGATGGCATTCACAGTGATGGAATGTTGATGGGCTACAGTTTGTTTTGGAAGTTTAAGCTACAGTTTAATTGCATCATGAGAAGACAAAATGGCACCTGCCTCACATGAAGAGAAATTTGATGACTGAGAATGGGGAAAGGAAACAATTTGATTGGTGGATGAGACTAATGAGATGCAGCACTATAAAAGGGAGGTCAGGTGGTCTGGGCTTCAGATTGCTGGAAACCTTCGAGAAGAAAGGAGTGTTGTTGTTTGTGCTGGAATGAACTTTGTATCCACCACCCCATGGTGGAGTTGCTGTTAAATTTCTGCTAGCTGATAAAGAAGGGGGAAAGTTTATTCACTTTTCTACAGTTGGAGAAAAACATTTTGGATGCTAATCACTAAACTTTTTGTGGATTAATCTGCTGCACTGGACATTTGAGAAGCAATAATGCCTTATGCCTCTGGATTCGGAGGTCGGACCATCAACGTTCCAGAGGGACTAGTAAATTGGCTGTGGAGCGTGTCTGAAAGCAGCAGTTCTGGTGAGTCCTGTATTTTCTGTGGACAATGTGGAAGTGGGGTAATAAGGCAGCCTGTGTGTGTATTGTGTGCTTGTGAGAATGTTCTTAGGGTGTTGAGACCTTCTGATATGCAGCAGCAAGAAGAAAGATATGTCGCCCAAGCGCCATCGACTCCTGTACCCTGGCAATGGCTGTAATCGGCCAGAAGTGTATCCCCTGCAACTAGTATGGATACAACTGTGGAGCCATCTGAACAGTGAGAGGAGGTTGCGGTTGCTGAAAAGGAAATAGAGCCAGAGGTGGTACCAGGGCCTAGTCACCTGCCCAGCTCTGTACTGCTGCCAAGTGCCCCAGAACGTCCCAGAAGGAGGGGTTGAGGGTGAATCTCAGGAATTCGGAGTACTGCTGCAGAGTACGTAAGGGAAGTGACTGAGCAGTCAGGTCCACCTGAAGCTGTGGTGCAAGGCACGCAGGATGCCAGAAAGACGTCACCAAAAAGTACACCCTCCCAGGAACCCACGATGAGGGCAAAGACCTTACCTAAAAAACTAGAAGAAGCTAAGCCTTTGAAATTATGACCTCTGCTCCCCAAGATGCAGGAAAAAGCTACTGGTGCTGATGACCCTGAGGTCATCATAGAAGCAGTTGAAGGAGATAATGGATCTGAGGAAGAGAGTGCTGTTGGAGCTACTGCAGCCATTTCCATTTATGACCAGCCCATGGAGGGCATCACCAGGATGTTTGAGGACATGGTTATATGGTTATAGAGAGAGACATTTCTAAGCCCTGTGCTATGCCAATCCTGGGAATATTAGAGATCCCCCCACTGCTCCCCGAAGCATGCAAGAGACACTTGATTAATATGGATGCTAGGCATCAGTTGGACCTCACGGTGCTCAATTACAGAGAAGGAATTTGGTTACCTAGAGGAGTGGCCCCACTGCCCAGCATCAGGTCCTTGCCCAATTGGAGCCGGGCAGAATGATGGGTGAGGCATTACCTAAAGATGGAGTATCCTGGAGCAAACTACCCATACATAAGCAAGAGACTATGGGACGTAATTGAGTGCAGGAGATCTGATTGGGTGTTCCAGGGGGCTGTGGAGAAGGTACACCTCAGGCATAAAGTGGACATTCGAGACATGGCCTATGATGGAAATAAGGTAACTTTTCTGTCAAGATCAATGTGCACCTCCTCGGCCTGGGAAGGACTAACCCTGTTCAAAACTTTTGCTTTGGTGCAAGACCGAGTTGGACATTGGTTAAAGTACTTTGTGGTGGGCTATGACAGTCGAGGGGAAAAATGTACCAAGCCAGACCCTTGCTTTTATTTTGCACCAGAGGACCCAGCTTCCAAGTATAGAACCCCCCAGAAGAAGAAAACCTGTTAGGAATCCAATGCCCGACAGCGTTGTTGGACTGTGTTTAAGGGACTGCTACTACTCAGAGACTGCTTGCTTTTATATTTAAATTGCAAAATGAACAATTGCCATTAGCATGGACAAGAGCCTGATCAACTCATGCTCTGGGCAAGAAAAAAAAACAGTGTTTTGAATTTATTTCCAGTTTTTATCAAATTGTAACTTTTTTACTTTTTATGTACCACTCTAATGAAAATAATTTGCAATGTGTTATTTAGTTAACTTGCTGAGGAAATCAAGCACACTTGCCCGCTGGTGCTGCACATGGGATTTCGTGACTTTAAATTTCTAAAGACAGCTATCCAGAGACTTTTATGTGTACCAGTGCATTTTGAAAAGGACAGTAAAAGGGTAAAAGTGTGCTCCTCTTGCCACTGTTAAGTAGGTTAGAATATATGGATGCAGATGTAAGGTCGATTTATTTAGAGTAGTTGCTAGATATTTCTGTGGGGGGAACAAGTAAAGTACTGTGTAGCATGTGTAGTTAGATTAAAGTCTAGCCTCCTGTATGTTGCATTTTACAGTAATAGTGTTGAGGTTAGTCTTCCACCTCCTGGTGGTGTATAGCCTTAGAATTTCTTATAGATAGATAGATAGATAGATAGATAGATAGATAGATAGATAGATAGATAGATAGATACTGTGTGTAGATAGATAGATAAATAGATAGATAGATAGATAGATAGATAGATAGATAGATAGATAGATAGATAGATAGATAGATAGATAGATAATGTCTGTAGATAGACAGACAGACAGATAGATAGGAATGTTTGTGTTTTTCCAAAAATGTTTGGGGTGCCATTTAGGCCTGGTTGGGTACTGCTGAAGGGTCCAATGGGGAAAGTAGTGGAGTTGGAATAGATTAGAGAGGGGTATCCCTTGGGGGTGGGATGTTGGCCTGATGGACTAGCCATTGTTTGGGAAGCCAGTTCAAGTGGCCGTGGCCTTAGTGGAGCAGGAGAACTGCAGGTAGGTGGGTTTTCCCACCTAGTTCTAAACAGACTGCTGCCATGCAGTCAGCCTGGTGGAGCCTGGATGAGATGCCTGTGGGAGACTGCGCATTATCCCAGGGTGCACAGCAGCCATGGTTAGCCAGGGTGGAAACCGCTTCCCTGGGAGGTGAAGCATTTCTGTGGGGGGGAAATGTAAGCCCTGTTCCAATTTGGGGGGTTACTAAAAAGATGCCCTGTTGGCATCGGGAGGTGCACGCGCTGCTGGGCAGGGGCCTGGCTCAGGTGCCCACCGGCGTGGGGAAAGATTTAGAGTTGGGGTCTGTCAGAGTCATCAAGAGGAGCAGGTGTGCCTACTTGAAGGCCTGAGGGGAGGTCTCCAGTCAGGGGCCGGGGTGGGGAGATTGCCCCCCAGTCCCATAAGAAGGTAGAAGGGGCACCCATATGGACGTGCAATAGGGAGCGGATCCAGATAGGAGCAGCATATGTGAGGAAGGTCACATGGAGCCTGTCAGGCTCCAATTCATGTTAGAGTTAGGTGGCTGCCATGGAGAGCCAGTGGGACCAAAGTGGCAGTGAAGTCTCCAGTGGGGTAAGGTGGCAGTTCTACCCCTGTGCTCATCCATGTCCACTCAAGGTATGTGCTGTTGGATAGATTGGGGACAGATTGTGCCTGTGGGAGAGTTGGCCCTGCCCTGTGTGAACCCTGCCCGTGGATTGACAGGAGCAGAGACCGTAGTGGAAAGGACTGTGTTTGTGCCTGTAACAACAACACTGACACCCCCTCCCTCCATTTTGAGGAGAGTATCCTAAGGTTTAGAAATGTGTGCACCCACTCCCACTGGTGGGGAATTAAAGAAGCACCAACCAGTTTGGGGACATAGAACATGTCCCAAAGTAAATCAGAGCCCCTTTTGAATCACAAAGGGAGAGGAATGAGTGAGTATGGCCCGGGTTCGAATCCTGGTCCTCCAAGAGATTGTGCCAGAGCTGTAAGCTGTAGAAATGTGGGAACTGTAACAAAATCAAATGAGGATCCTCTGTGGAGTTTTGTGTGTGCAGCTTGAGCTTTTGATACAAAATAAAAACTGCCTGATTGCGTTTCACTCCTATTCTGGACTAAATCATTTGGAGTCCTAAATCTGTTATGCTGTGTTGTCTGCCTAACAAACTGTTTTCTAGAGAACCAATGTTCCTGTGGCAACCAGTCGTGAAGGGAGGAATTTCCAGCTAGCCTGCACGTCAACAGAAATCCATGCTTCAAATCTATAAGATACTGTTTTAATCTTTGTGCTGCCAGTAGAGATAGCGCCCTTCCCCTTTCCCAGAGACTATATGCCATCAAAACCCCTAGACAGGGAGGAGAGGGGGTAGCTTTCTGGAGTTTCTGATCACTGCAAGGACTGTGAGCTGCTGCCTGCTCGAAGGTGAAGCCCCTGATTGCTCAAGCAAGAGCGAGTGCCAGGAAAACAAACTGTTAATTTAAAGGAAAGTACCACCAGTTTAAAAGTCAGGAAAGGAGGTTTACATCAGTATCAGGAACAACCATCAGTGCTTGATTGAGAAATATCCTCCATAGGTTCCTTGGCTAGGGGTGAGGACCAACACCTAGCCTGCAGAAGCACACCTTCCTCCTTCAAACCTCCAGCATCTCCCTCTTGGAAAGGAAACCAACAGCACCCCCTGCCAAGAGTAGGGGAATTTGCCTGGTGCCTGGCTAAATTTCACCCATTCATTAAAATACCATAAGCAGCTTAATCTGGATCAGTTTCATTTGGTTTGCATCTGTATGCACCCCCACCAGACAAGGCTGAAAACAGGCTATGTTGGCTAGCTCTCATATTCTCGTCAACAAAAACTAAGTAAATAAACCTACCCTGTTGGTTCTCTATAAATCCCAAATGTTATTTCCTGTTGAAAGTGATTATATAGTAATTATAACAACAGTGCTAAGAACAGGCTGGTTCACACACCTAGTGGGTGCTTCGACATCATTGGGTACGACAGCAAAGCTTAAGTGGCTCACTGATGTCACAGTAGCTGCAAGTTATGTGAACCAGTGAGTTCTTCACTCTTTGATGCTTTTTATGTGTTTTTTTATTTTGTATAATACACTTGTTTGCATTTTTTTTTTAATTAGACTTTCTCTGGCACCACTGAGTGCCACAACCTTTGTGGCTGGAGGTGGTGCCGCAGGTGCAGCCCATTTGCAACTCCTCCCCTTCCCTGGTATTTTGAACTACTAAGACCGTGGTCCAGAACAGAGGGTGAGGGTTGGGGTGGCAGCCATAATAAAAGCAGAAAGTCTGCTGTTTTTGAAGCTTTCTTAATGTTCTGGAAAAGCTGATCTTAAAGTTGTTCTTAATTGGAAGGCTCCGCCTATGTTTCAATGGACAAGCAGCCAGCCACTCCCACTTCCCGAGCTATATAAGCAGTTCTCCCTCAGCCTCCTTCTGAAGCACTTTTTCTTTGCCAGCCGGAGGCTCTGTCTGTTTGTCCTCTTCAGCTGGCTGGGGCCTACCACCCCCCTGCCTTGCTGCTTCTTTCTGCTGGACTTCTGTGTTTTGTTCTGCTGCTCTGCTGGACTTCCGTGTTTTGTTCTTCTGCTTCTGGTTTGTATTTTGCCTCTGGCTGTGTGCTTCCTTTTGTCCCTTCCCAATTTTTTCTGTGTTTGCGTGACTTAGTTTTATTTTGTTTTGTTTTGTTTTTGGGGGGACTTGATTTCTAAGCTCCTACCATTTTGTTCATTTAGCGCTCAAGTTACTTGCTTTCAGCTAGTCACATTAATATTGCAATCAGTACTTGTGTTCTACTCAAACTAAAGCTGCTCCCCATACTACACACCTAATTGTTTTCACCTGATTGAGGCTGTCTCTGAACCCTTGCTATGCAGCTCAATCATGCTTTCTCAGCTTAATCTACCTCCCGCATGGTCATAGCTGCTTTCAGAGCATTGTGCTTCCCTCCATTCCATGCTTATAGAATACTACAACTCATAGCTGATGCTATTCCCTGTTTGTACCTGCTATTATACTCTGAGGTCAGCTAAGCTACTGCTGATGCTGTAAATTAGCTTTAATATCTGCATGTGGTTCTTGACCCCTTCCATCACTTTCTTGTTTTTCCTACGGTGGGGACTTGGAAGTGTTTGGGGAGTCATGGCCCCATGTGGCTAATTACTGATGTTCTAAATCCTCCCTCCACTGCTGAAAATCCTCAGAGTATATGTCACTTTTATTGGCTTTTTTGAATGCCTGGCTGGCTAGCTAGCTCCACTATCATAGTGCTGCCTCTCCCACTTACATTCATGTCTCACCATTGCTAGTATGTTCTGTAGACTCTATGTGCAGGTCTGACTATTCCTACTGCTTACTGACCTACGTACAAGTCCGACTATTGTTACCCTGCCCTGTTGAACTACCCTGCTTTACTGAACTACATCCAGATCCACTCCTGCTCACATCATCATTGCTCAATGCTCCCTGCCATTTGCCCTCTGCAAGATCTCAGCACTCAACACTCATTCAGCTCCTCATCAGTCCCTGGGGCATGCCAGCCATACCATTCTGGTGCAGGGTTCCCCTGCAGCCAATTGTCTCGCTCTGCACCTAAAGTCTGCAGCTTGAGCATGTGAAGCTTGGGGGGGGGGTTCTTCTCACCTGGCCCATAGCTGGGTATGTCCTCACTCCGGGTGGACCTTCAGTCATCAACCATACTGACGGCACCTCAAGTTGTAGAATTTATGACTAAGCCATGAAGGGAGGTTACAGTGAGTTCCTTTAGCTCTAGTGGTTTCCACTATAACGGTTGTCCATTGGCATTAGTGGTTTCCTAGCAAGGCACCTTCACCGCATTTTCCCTACGACCACCTCTGGTTCATCTAGTTTTTTGGTTTTTTTTTTTTAGATTGGTAGGCTGGGTGAGTGCCTCGGTGGTCATTATTCTCCTCCTCCTGCCTTGGAGCGGCAGTTGCAGAGCTACCGTCTCGCAACCCTCCACAGCGTTCCTGTTAGAAGTATAGAGTGAGAGTTTCCCTCCAAATCGGGATATTTTCCACCTCCCTTTCATTGGGCTTCCAAATCGCAGCAGCAGAGTCATCACTAAATAAAATATCCCAAGCCTGGAGTGAAGGCGACCTAGGCCTTGGATCTCCAGAGATTTCCTTCTCAAAGGGTTTTTTTCTCTCCTCCATGTCTCAGATTATAACTGTTAGTTAGCATAGTGTTCCCTAGTTCTGTAGGCAGGATCTGCTGTTGGATGGAGGGGGAAGGTGTCCCTATTGCCCTTCTCTCTCTCCTTAGGAAGTCCCCTCATTCTCTCTTGCAACCCATCAAACCCATGCCATTGCTAACCTGTGCATCCCATTACATTATCAAGCTGCCTGATGCTTTATCTAGTACTGTCTCACAACTACTGATTGCTTATATGCTTCATACTACTACTTTCTTTTTGGGGATCCTTCCTAAGGTACCTTTAGCCAAGAGAATCATCCCGCTGCACCTCTAGGGGTGAACCCTCTAGAGGGTTCCTTGCCTTTGGTACCCCTACAGGGTGGTAATTCCTCTGGAATAAAGAGTGTGAATGGCCAAAATCTAAGTAACACAGTTGCACAAGCATAGCACTATACTGGCTGCATAGGCCATTTAATTGGAAGGCTCCACCTATGGTTCAGTGGACAAGCAGCCAGTCACTTCCACTTCCTGAGCTATATAAGCAGTTCCCCTCAGCCTCCTTCTGAAGCACTTTTTCTTTGCCCCGCCATCCTCCCCTCCTCCTCCAGTGGCAGCGCCTCTCTCTCCTTGGGATCCTTCCTAAGGTACCTTTAGCCAAGGGAATTGTCCTGCGGCACCTCTGGGGGTGGAACTCTCTAGAGGGTTCCTTACCTTTGGTACCCCTACAGGGTGGTAATTCCTCTAGAATAGAGAGTGTGAATGGCCAAAACCTAAGTAACACAGTTGCGCAAGCATAACACTATACTGGCTGTGTAGGCCATTGAACATGTGATACGAACAACTTTCAGAAACCACAGGAAAAACATGCCAAATATTAATTCTATTTAATACTCTACTTTGGTATGTTTAAATCCATCTTGTTCTAGCATTTTGATGGTATTTTACAGCAAGTAAAGTTGGAACATAGATGTTTCATTATATTGAAACATTAAAACACCCTCATAGGTTTCTAGAAATCTTTTGTATCCTAATTAGTATAAATAAGTGTTTCTTGCTTCCATTTGTTTCACAGTTATTTGTATTTTGCTTGTATAATGCATATGTACTAGTTTCAGGGACAAGGTACTTTCCCTCTGCCTGATACAGATACATATGATATCACATGATCAAATTAACTGTTTTTTTATTAATCTGCTTTTCTTTATAATTATCTGTAAAATGAATTGGGGTCCATTTTAGACCTAAAAATAGTAATATTCTGATAGCTGATTTCCACAAGCCACTCATTTACAGACTATAAACACCTAACTGTGCTAAGTAGTTATATTTCTGATTTGCATACATCTCAGTTCATGCCAGTGTATTTAGCCTTAGCACAATAAAGATTTTTTTATTTAAATCATGCTCAATATATAATTAAACATTTCATTAAAATGCAACAGAGATTTAATAGGATGATCTGAAACCCTCACTTGATAACAAAGAGGAATGTCCCTATTCATGTATTATAATTGGTAGGAAAAGCACTCCAAGGGAACTTAGCTGAATTATCTGTGAGTAAATACAGTAGCAGAGATCAAAGTATCTCATTAGAAGGCAAGCCCTCTACTAACTGGATGGATCTGTGTTTACTATATGCATGCTGAGATACAGAGCACGATTATTTTTTTATTGTTTAACATGCATGGCGAATGCTTTTTCCATCATCTACAAAAAACAGCCACGACTCCATGATTGATTGATTGGGGGGGGGGATTAGTAACATATTACTATAGTTTCCAAGTAAAAGGGGAACATACATATCATAGGGCTGGCAGTATAGCCTAGAGGTTAGAGAAACAAGCCATGAATAAGCTTGGTACATCCAGCAGACAGACCTGGGTTTGATTCCCACAACCTCCACTTGCATACTGTGTGACTCTGAGCAGGTCATTTAATCTCCCCAGTGCTCCCGGGTCACCCCTGAATACAGGCACCTGTGCCTAGTGGGCCTTACCCGGTTAACAAATAATAAAATAAATACACCTCTTTATAAACCTACCTAGTTTGTTCTTTATAAACACAGGGTTTATATCAAAATTATGTAGTAGTAAAATCTTTGTTTTTATACAGGATTGGTGGAAAGTCACACCATTAGAACCAAACGTCCTATTTACAAAATGATCCTGTTACAACAATTGTAAAGCATGAACTTAAAAACTAAAATATGAGTTTTGTACATACAGAAAAAAAATCAGTGCAGAAGAGTACTGTTGTAAAGGAAAACTTACAGTACCAAAGTTAAATACATATGCATACTGTAACAGTTTAACATGACAAACCTAGATTTAATTTGAATCACCCACTGCACTTACAGCGAACTGAGAGTTCCTAAATTATGTCAGTTCTTTACTGATGATAAACAACTACCTGCCTTTCACCTTGACAATCTTCTTCAGAACATGTGCATTTTAGATATTTTATGAGATAGAAGAAGAAAAATGGTTCATTAGTCCCATTCCCTTGCTGTCCCAGCGGTTGTATACTATGATAATATTCCTCTTTGAACTCATTAAACTTTCCTATAACGCACCAACTGAATCTCATTTCATTGCCTCCTGAGTCACTCTAACCACTAATCATATTCTGTATAACATTATGCTTCCTTCTGTCCTAGATTAGAAACTTCCACCTGCATATTTTACTTCCCTTATGTGTGACTCTGTTCAACCTCATGTAAACTAAAAACACTGAAAAATAATCAACAGCTATTTATCTTGAGATTAGTAGGTCTAGCACTCTAGAAACCCCTGGATTTCACATATAGGACCTAATGAAACAGTTTACTTCAGAGAAATTGCATGTTTCAAATTCACGTGCCCCTAATATTATACCAGTTTTTAGAACGCCTCTTTGCTGAACAATTGTGAAAACCCGATTACAACCAAATAAGACTGCCAACAGTGATTATAACATTTTCCTCTAGTGGACAGAGAACTGATAATAAAATCAGCATGGGTGAAAGAAGCTTACTCCTATAAGAATTCTCAGCTGCCCATACACCCTGATGTAGCCTTGTAATACAAAAAAGATGTAGACGTCCACTCCTGTACAGGGAAGAGTACGTAAGGGGACATGTCACAGTACTATATCCTTGCATGGCAAAAGTGATGCTTAGCAAGCAAGTCAAAATGTCCCTTGATGAGGAGCAACTTAAGTCCTTCATATGTCAACAGCAGGCTGCAAAAGCAGCATGTACTGAATCCAAAGAGTCAGAGACCAACTTACAGATTTCAGGAAGGCACTATAGCATAGTGGTTAAGAGTGCTGAGCTGCAAACCAGGAGAACTGGGTCTGAATCCTGTAGCCACCACTTGCGAGCTCTGTGACCATGAGCAAATCAGTTAATTTCCCTGGGCTCCCAGGATGCACCTGGAAGCAAGCCTTGGTTTAGTGTGTCTTTCCTGTCCGATAATTGTAAAAACAAAAAAATAAATAAGTAGGAGATTGGCATGAAGCACTCTGTTGTTACTAACTCTGAAATCTTCTGTCACCTCAATAAATATAACTGAAATTGAATTACCTAATGTTCCAACATCATACAGTTAAATTTAATACCTGCTGATGCTTCTGTTTATTCTTCAGAGACTGCATCTCCTGCACAGGATATTGACCTCGAACCCAGTGAGAAACTGACACCTAAAAAAGTTCCATACATAGCTTTCAAATTAAAGAACAGAATTTAAAGCCTTAGAGACTTCTGTTAACAATCGACAAATCACCATAAAGGAGGCAGATCAGAGTGGTTCTGTTGTTGTCCTGGATTCATCCCAATATAAACTGAGTTTCTCACAGTTATCAAATTGTAATTTCTATGTGAATGCCTGAGAAATCCAACCAAAGCTAGCTAAACTGACATTGACAAGTGGCTGGTTAATGCTTTAAAAACCATGTTATAGATGAAGATCTTCATGGATATCTTACAGTTGATTTTTTCCCACAGGGCCGCTATATATACTCTGCCAGAAGGACACAAATGTTTGACCCTGGGTGCCCAATAATAAGCAGCACTAGGTTGTTGAAAGAACCATTGGCAAAGTACAATACTCATACAAAGGGGACTGTCATATGTAAGGGATACCATTGACTTTTTATCCATAATTGAGAAATGCATGTTGAAAAAAAATGGTTACTCATGGCAATGGATGTAGCATCATTGTATATGAACATCCCACATGAGGGTGGCCTTAAAGATTTAAAGCAAGAGTTCCTTAGGGGTGGCAAAATGAAAAAGTTACTGCTGGAATTTGTTACAATGGACTTCCGATTCCACCTTCTACCCATGAGGACATGAATCACTTCAGCTCTCACCCCTCCACATCAAAATCCTTTGCAATCTATCCTGCAACATTCACCAAAATGAAAAAAACAAGCAGACCACAAAAAAGGGGATGACACGCCAGCAAAGCTTAAGCTGAAAGACTTGTTCCTTGATTACCTGCAACAGCCAAAAGCCGCGCAGGTACCAGACACCAGGGCCTGCAGCAGAAGCCACTCAGCCTCCACTGCATCAGAGTATACCGCAACTGCAGCAAGGACAAAGGTGCTGAGAAATTTATCTTCACTTCAAAAGGACTATTCCCAAGGTGGGCATGTTTAGCTCTGCCATGGAGCAGCTTGAGAAAACAACTGAAGAAAATGCACAAAGCCTCTTGGAGGTAACCCAGTGTACATCAGATCTCGAGAAAGGGTTAATGGATGCCGCAGACACCATCAACTAGCATGACTCCTTACTGCACTTCCTCCTCAGATTGGAATGGGAGCTCATGAATAAAATAGATGATCTGGAACTCCTTTCCCACCGAGAAAACCTCTGCATCTATGGGCTCCCAGAGGCACTGAGATTGGGAGCAAGGAAGGTTTTCTGGACTCATTTCTGAAAAAACTTCTCAATCTGCTCCCCCCGACCCAGGAATCTTTCAACATTGTATGGGCCCAGAAATCTCTTGCCAAAAAGCCCTAGGACCTCAAAGCCAGATCAAGATCAATAGTACTTAAGTTTTTGGACTACAGAACCAAGTCAAGAATTTTGAGCCTAGCCTGGAGCAAAAAAGAGTTGGTGTTTGGGGACCAAAGAATTTATTTCGATCATGACTTTACCCCCCATGATACTATAAAACATAGACTCTTCTAAACATCAGAAAATACTTGATGGATAAAACATCAAAGGTACCTTTTGGCCCTGGCCCAATTAAAAAATATTTCTGCCTGATGGCTCTTAGTTCTTTAAAACTCTCACCAAAGTCACACTGATTCTGAAAAAGCTGGGATTTTCACCAGATTTGTACTCCCATCCTGATCAGCAACAGTGCTGCTGACAGGCCCACCCCAATGAAGGAAGGCCACTCTTTCCAGAAAAAAGATTCACCCCAACCCCAGGCAGCATAGACTGTGATGACAGTGCTAGAGGAGAGACCACCCAGGAGAACTGAAGATCATCCCCCACCATCGGATCTAGACAAATGATTGATAAATCATACCTCTTAAGCAAGGCTGCACCACTGCATAGTTCTGCAATGGCCACCACATGGATGATGGTCCACAAGACTGAACATTAACGTGTTAGACTGATCTCCTTTTTGTTATTGTAATACATCAGCATCTTGCATAAACTGGTTGGTTCTGCTATTAGCAACTGCTTTCTTAATGAGACTCAGGCATAAACCATGCAAAAACATTGGCTGAGGGGTTCAGGTCCAGATGCTGGGGTCCAATAAACTGGCTAATAGATGAATGATTCAATAGCGCTGTGGTGCTCCCCCAACTCACAAGAGCAAGGGTAAGTCGTTCACCCATTTCTGACCTATGACCTTCTTTAATTGAAGTATTATTGGTCAAGAAACTTTTAACCTATCTGGGCAGAGATAAATTCAGTTTAATTTAATTTTACCAGGAAAATACCATTGAGAAATCTCATTTGCAAGGCAGTCCTGGAGGAAAATTACATAAAAGCACAATAGAGCAGTTACAATTACAGGAAGGGAGCACAAGAACAGTTACAGAAATTACAATAATTATGGATACAATGAACCATTCATGGAAACACCTAACAAGGGAGTGCTAATACTTAAGGAAACGGGACAATCACATATCAATCAATCAAGTCTTTATTTAACCAGGCGTTCATCATTGAGCAGAAGCTCATTTGCAAGATGGACCTGGGTGGATATGGGACATGTGGGAGTAATCAGATATAAAGAAGTGCTGTCAGGGAAGGAGAGAAGAAAGGGAGTGGGAGAGAAGGGGAAGTGGGGTAAGGGAAGGGGGAGAGAGGAGAGGGGTGAGCAGGCTAGGGTGGGTTGGAGGAAAAAGGGAGGGTGGGAACTACAAGGAACCAGACTGATGGAATAGGGGCTCATAGCACAGGGGTGGTCCAGAGAAAGGACTTGGCAGAAATTAGGTTGAAGATGACAATTATACAGGAGGACAACAAGGCAGAGAGTCAGTTAGTGCAACAGAGGTGACCAAGGAAGTCTTACATAAGGATGTAAACAGGATTATGAGTAGCAATTGCAGGTGTCATTAAGTGCATGCCAAGTCAGTGACTTGAAGGTACAAATCCCGACAAATTCTGTGAGCTTAAGGGTCCTTTGTAAAGTGTTCCAAAGTGTAGGAATGGCATGGCTTAACTCATTACCTCCTGGGTGGCCATTTTGTGTCAGGTAAATAATGGATAGTTCAGACTTCATATGAAGCTATTGGAGGTAATGAGTTTAAGGATGAAGCAACACACCGGGATCTTGTTCTAAGGATATCTAGCATGATGTAAGAATATTTTCTGAGTACATACATGCAGGTGGAGCATTTGAACAGAGAAGAGATGTAAGGAGCAAGTTTCAAGGTAATGGCTTTGTAAGCCCAAAGGGAGGTGTTTCACCACCTCCTAGTACCCAGCGAGGTCCAACCTATCTGCAAATACAGAGAACAGTGATGAGTGTTGAATGGGGCATTTGTGATAAATCTTAGCTCTCTGTGGTAAAGCATGTCCAGGGTGGATAGGGCTGATTTGGAACAATTGCTATAGAGGAAATCACTATAATCAAGTAATGGTAGGATTGCTGTTTGGACCAATCCTAGTTTGGCCTTGTAGGTAAGCAAATGCTTTATGCAGAACAATAGTCCAAGTCTTTGGCACAGTTTTTTTGATAATTCCTTGATATGGGTAACAAAGGAAAGTTTGCAGTCAAACCAAAATCCTAGGTATTTGAGCTTACTCACAATTTCAAGTGATTCCCCCAGGAAGGTTATGATATGGAAGTTGGTATTCAGGAGGAGAGCAGTTGCGGCTTTTGGCTGAAGGGCAGAGTAGCATGACTTTAGTTTTTTGGCATAGAGTAATAATTTTAGTTGTCAAGTTTTGTTGAAGTTGGTCAAATTCATGCTGTAGTACTGAGCAGGCAAATTCTAAGGTCGGCTGGCCAACACAGAGCATAGTGTCATCTGTAAAGAGATGAACACTAGCAGTACTAATATTGTAGTCAATACCATTGATATATAAAGCAAAAAAGAAGGGGGCCCAAGATAGATCCTTGGGGGACTCCTCTCTGGAGGATTTTAAGGGGGAGAGGGCACCATGGGCTTTTACTTGTTGTTGTCAGCCTTTTAGGTAGCAGGAGAACCATTTCAGAGTGGTGTCAACTAGCACAAGACTGCTTAAAGTAAGCAACAGAAGATCAAGATTCATGGTATCGTAGGCCTTGTTAAGGTCCAAAACCAGAGCGCAGACATGTTTTTTGCCATCAAGAGACATTTGCCAGTCATTTGGGACCTTAGCTAGGGCAGTAACCATGCTGTAGGGGGTTCAGTATGTCTGCGGAGTCCAAGTGTTCCCTCAGCTGTGCGTTGACTAGCTTTTCAAGTAGTTTTGAGAGGGTAGGTAAAAAGAGAAATTTGTCAGTAGTTATTGAGGTCACTTGGGTTGCCAAATTTAAAGAGTGAAATGATGTGCTATTTTCCAGACAGCAGGAAGAGTCCCTTGCATAAGGGACATGTTAAAGAGATGGGTTATAGGTGGAGGCAGGAAGTAATAGCCTAATTTCAGAAAGAAAGGTTCAAGGTGGTCAGCACCAGCACTTTTTTTGTCATCCAGTGCAATTAGTAGATCTTCAACCTGCTTAGGAGTGATAGGCCTGAAACTAAAGTGAGAGGTGAGGTGAGTGACCTTGGATGGAGGGCCAGAAGAGACACCAGTACAGGTCTGATGAAGTAGCTTACTAGCAGGGGAGGAGTCAAAATCTAGGTCAGTGGTGGTGAAGTGTTGATTTAATTGATCTAGTATCTTCTGTGTGTTTGTGAAGGTGTCACCCCCTGATACTATATTAGCTGGGAGAGATAATGATTAGCTATGCCCGTCAATGTCTCTAAGGGATTGCCAGAATTTGGCAGCATTATTTTTAGACAAGTCCAGGGAAGTTTGGAAGTATTTTGCCTTTTCATCCTGTATGAGTCTGGGACAATAGTCCCTTATGGCTCTGAAAGCAGTCCAGTCAGACTCTAACTTTGTCTTACACGCTTTCTTCCAGAGGTAGTCTCTGTGATGTAAAGACATTTTCAATGCGCTTGTAAACCAGGGAGAGTTTCTTTTCCTAGGTCTAAGTTTAACCATTGGAGCGTAGTTATTGATAACTTCCAAGACAAGGTCCTGGAACTGGTAGCAGGCTTCTGAGACTGTGGATGCAAGGTAAAAGTCTTGCCACCTAATCAAGCTTGCATCAGCCAAGAAGCTGGAGACATTAAATTTATGAAAACTCCTTTTATGAATGAAGTTGGGTGAAGAGTTAATTTTAGGTAAAAGTCTTATGCAGGCTATAGCCCTATGGGCACTAATATAATTGTAAAATACTCGAGTGTAGGCTATTTTGTGGGGGGTTGTTGGTGAGGATCAGATCAAGAAGTGAACTGTGTTCAGTAGTTTTGGTGTTAGGATGGGTAATGCCGCAAATTAATTTGGTAAAACCGTGAGTAGCATAGAATTCTTTTAAGGGTTTGGAACAAAGAAAGTTTCAGTCTAGACTAAAATCACCCAAAATTAGGGCTTCTGAGTCAGTTAGTTCTAGAATTCTCTGAAGCTGAGGGAGTATCCCAAGTCCTCCTGCGGAGGGGGAGTCTATAGCAACCAGACATGTCGATGGTCTCATTAGAGGATAGTGAGATCTTTAGGGTGAGGCATTCAAACTCCTTATGTGAGGAGGTAGAGTCAACAACTGAGACCGAGAACTTATCTAAAACATAAACAATGACCCCACCTCCCCTGGAGGGCCTATCGGTCCTGAATACTTTATGAGAGGGAATGCTAATAGAGTGGTCAGGGTGGCAGTTTGAAGCCAGGATTCGGTTATCACCAGCACATCTGGAGAGGTATGGAGGGCCCAAACCTGCATCAAATCTAGTTTCTTGAGAAGGCTACAGGCATTAATGTGCAGAAAGTTGATGCTTTTTAGCTGCGGCAGATCAGAAGGAGCTGCAATGGACTTGAGAGGTCCAGGGTTTAATTCTATGTTGCCAGAGCAGAGTAGCAGTAATAGGAAAAGTTTCTTGAGCTCTTTAATTAAGATTTTGATAAATAATATCCGACCGCGTTTAGGGTGAGTGTTCTTGGGTGGGGGGAAAATAGGGGGCAATTTAATGGTGGAAGAGTGACAACATGTGAAGAACCACTTGGGCAGGTAAGCTCAGTGTCTTGAAAATGTAGGGAGTAAGCATAATAGACTGACAAAGAAAAGGCAGAATAAAGGAATTTAAGATGGCAGTTTTAAATAGGGGAGTCAAGTTCCTATTTTTGTGCAAGGATATATCTGGTGGGAGGCATCACGTGATCAACTATAGCTATATAAGTAGATCACCAAATATGGCGGGATGGTGGGGGTGGGTGGGGAGCCGGCATGTAGCACTGGCAGGAACTTAGTGAGGAAGCTTGTGACTGGTCAAGGAGTGGGTGGCAGCAGTTGCAGTATAGCCCCGCCACTACCAGGAGGGAGTGCCCGTTCAGGGCCGCTGGTTGGTCTAGAAGGGAAGCAGGAAAAAAAAGCAGGGTTATTTCACTGGGTTGGGGATGTGGGAGGGGGAGCCACAGAGACACAAGCAAGCAGCAGTGGTCGGGAGACAGAAGGATTAAGATAAATGGTGGACAAAGGCTCAGCAGAAGGAGCCAGGAGGGAGGAGAGAGACAGTGAGCAAGCAAGACCACAGGAGGTGGATTAGAGGCAAGAAGCCACCCAAGAAATAGTGGCTCTTGCTCATAGCTAGTGATGTCTCAGTAGCAGAAAAAAAGATAAGGAAACTGAGGTAAAGATAGAAGTCAGGAATAGGAAAGGGCAGCAGAGTTAAAGCAACACATTCGGCAATTACTGAAGGCTTAAAATGCTTGAATCTAATAACAGCTCTAAACAGTTTAGCGCACAATGCCTTGTGGGTCTAAAAATCAGGGGAACACTTAGATTCTAGTCCTGGTACTGGCTATCATGGATAGAGGTAAACTGAGACTGAGAACAGAGGAGCTAGTAAGCACAAGTGAGAGGTCTGGTGTCCCTAGGGCTTATCCATTACTCAGCAAAGGTAAGCTAACTATATAGAAGCACGTATGTGGCAGGGTATGTGGTCTACAGAAACAAGCAGAGGTTGGGGAACTGTACTAAGAATATAGCCAGAAATGTGGTGTGCCAGGGAGGCTTCTCACATATGCTTCCAACATCTGGAGGGACAGTGGGTCCATGTGATCCCATGGCAGGAGTGGGTGTGTCCCACAGCCTGACTTGTGCCTTTGAACTTAAAATCCTCAAAGCCTTTAAGCTTCTCCCCCAGTCAGCACTAACAAGGCTGGTTCAGAACCCCTATAGAACCACAGACTGCACAGTGAGAAGCTGTAAGGAGGCTCATGGTACCCTGCCATGGCTACCTGTAGAGTAGATCTAAACAAACTGTCAGGGGGTACCTAGAGGATGAACAGACCTCTAAGATCTGGGCCCGGGGGGTGGGCCTGCCTTCATCCGATCACTCCATATCAAGATTGTTAAAGAGACACAAAGAACCGGTGGTCATACCAGATGTTACCATAGGCATCTCTGACACATTGATAACTATTAGAATTATAACCACAAGCAACAGTGGCAAAGCTTAAGCCCATGGGAAGGGAATGAATATTCCATTTGGCCTGAATGTCCCTCAGGGGGGTGGGGAGGCACTGCAGAATCAACCAGACCTTGAGGGGACTGGCCCAGGCAGACATGAAGCTTCCTCCAGTTCAGGATCCTGGGGGGGGGCATCTCAAAGACTATGCATGAACTGGGTGAAAAAGGCATACACACTGAATGGCCAGGAGAGGTAAGAATCAGGAGGACAGCTCATTGAGTGCAGGAATAAAGTAAGGTTTGCCATGCAGGAACCTCACCTTGCTGGTTAGATCACAGTTTGCAGGCCAATAGGGTGCACAGGCAACCTATTGAAATGTTTATCGCCAATTGGAGAAGTTCAAAGTTCTTTTGTGTTATGGTTTTTGATGTTTAGGACACTGTTCATAAGGCAAAATTGAGCACCTGATCCCAATGAAGGGGAAAGAGATACCAGGGATCATCACCCACAAGCCCTACCAGAGCATATTGGTTATGCAAAGATAGAACTAGAATGGCAGCAGGAAAGATAGTGACTTATAATGTCAGAGGCTTAAACATACCATCAAATGTGCAAGAGCTCTGCACAAGCTTAAGAAACTCCAAACTGACGTGGCCTTCCTTCAGGTGACCCACATTACATAAGAGGAAAGGAACAAACTGCAGTGTGCATGGGTGAGGGAGATTTTTCACACCACATTTAGGCAGCACTCTCATGGGGGGGCACAATCCTACTACATACAAACTGCCCTTTTGAGGTGCAGGAAAGCTTCCAAGATCCTGAGGGTAGATTTATTCTCCCCAAGGGGAAATACAGGGCCATACCTTGCACCTACTAAATGTTTATGCCACAAACAACAAGGAGAACACAGATTTTCTGGGAAAAATCATTCTAAATGTGGCACCAAATCCAGGGGAAAGCTTCATAGTGGGGGGCCTTAACACAGTCCTTAACCCCCATTTGCGCAAATCAGAGTACCGGACAGAGCTCTGTAGCCAGGCTGCATCATGCCTAAAAGGTTTGGCCAAGGAACTAGGCTTGATGGAGGTGTGGGGACACCTCAATCCAAAAGTAAGAGATTAGGACAGAGCAAAGAACCTTACCAGAGCAAGGAAAAGTATTAAGGCCCAGGTACATCAGTGTGGAGAGACATGGACCACATTGTTAAAATTGTTCAGGAAGCAGGAGAAAACATTGACGTACTGGTACACATAGGGACTAATGATCTCGCCAGCTGGTCAGTTGTGGAGACCAAGGAACACCTGACCAGGCTGGGTGACAAACTATCATCCATTTTATCTGGCATCTCCTTCTCTGAGATCCTACCAGTCTGGGAGAGGGGGGCAGATGGACGGAAAGTCAGAGAAGAGGAGATAGGGGAGCTAGACATGTGGCTCAAGGGCTGGTGCCAGGAAAAAGGGCACAAATTTGTAGGGAACTGGCAACAGTTTTGGGAGCGAAAGTTCTTTAAATTTGATGGACTATATCTGACTAAGGAGGGAGTCAGTGCATTGGGGCAGAAGTTTGATGTCTTTGCAGAATATTTAAACTAGCAAATGGGAAGAGGGGTGCATCACCCAATATGTCTCATGGGAAGAATACCCCTCCCCCCCTCAGCTAGTGGTCAAACAGGAGTTCAGCATATTTGCAGTTCATTTGCATCACCAGGTAAGGAAAAAGGTCTGGCTCCCCATACGATGTACAGGGGAAACGCCAGATCTCACCCAACAACTAACACACCGAAATCTGGCCAATGGAAAATCATGTACACAAATGCTCGCAGTCTGGGAAACAAGATCCCAGACCTGCAGGCAATAATGACAGAGGCTAAACTGGACATAGTAGCAATTAGCGAGACATGGTTTACCAGTAAGCACACTTGAGGAGACTTCAGTACCTGGCTATGTATTGTTCAGAAGAGACTGAGGTAAAAAGGGGGTGGAGGGCTTGTGTGTCAATGAAAATATCAAATCTACAGAAATTAGAATACATAAGGAGCCAGAAGAACTGTGGGTCACCCTGAAACAGGAAATGGAACAGCCATAAGAACTGGGATTGTCTACAGACCCCCGGGTCCGGGGGAGGACATAGACACATTACTGTTAGAAGATATATAAAACATGACAGCTAAAGGGGAGGTTCTGATAATGGAAGACTTCAACATGCGGATACAGATTGGTCAATACCAGCAGGAATATCTGCCAGAACTAGACACATGGTGGATTCCCTGCAGGGGGCGGGCCTCAAACAACTGGTACAACAACCCACAAGAGACAGGGCTATCCTAGATCTAGTACTGACTAACAGGGAAAGGATCACAGATCTCCAGGTAGAAGGTCACCTGGGGCCAGTGACCATCACGTGGTATGGTTCAGTTTGGCCACTAGAACTAAATCATCCCATTCCCAGGCAAAAATATAGGACTTCAGAGGAGCTGACTTTGATAAGATGGCCAACAGAGTTAAGCTAGCCCTGGCAAAAAGAAAGACAGGTGAGGGGGTACAGGCAAAGTGGGCAAGCATTAAGGATGCAATACTTGAAGCAACATCCTATTGTGTTAAAGAGATAAGAAAGTGCAAAAGAAGAAGGAAATCACTTTGGTTCTCAAAAACAGTAGCAGAAAAGGTCAGAGCCAAAAGGCTGGCCTTCAGGAAATATAAGGGAACACAACGGGATGAAGATAGGGAGGCATACCAAACTTTTTTTCTTTTTTTTATTTAGTTGTTTAACTAGGAGTAGCATACTAAGCTGAAAGCTTTTACAGGAGCAACCTGGGAGCACAGGGAAGTGAAGTGACTTGCTCAGGGTCACACAGTATGCAAGTGGAAGCCGTGGGATTCAAACCCTACCAAACCCCTAAGGGAAGCAGGGAAGGCAGTAAGGCCGGCAAAGGCCCAAACCGAGGAAACACTAGCACAAACAGTAAAAGAAGGTGACAAGACTTTCTATAGATACATTAGTGAAAGGAGAAAGTCCAGAGGGGGTATTGCTAAGATCAAAGGAGAAAAGGTGGCATGTGAGGAGGAGGACCATGTAAAAGCAACTATCCTAAATATATACTTCTGCTCAGTATTTACTGAAGAGAAGGTAGGGCAGGGCCCACAGCTCAGCACCATGGATACAGGGGGGAGGGAGGTGTGTACTAGTCCCTTCACAAAAGAAAGGGCCCTACAAGAGCTCAATAAGCTCCAGAATGGACAAGGCAATGGGACCTGATGGCATACGTCCCAGGGTACTAAAGGAGCTAAGGGTGGAACTAACTGAGTGAGTCTCTGAGCACAGGAGAGGTCCCAGAAGACTGGAGAAGGGCTCATGTGATCCCGCTCCACAAGAGTGGTAGCAGGGAGGAGGTGGGGAACTACAGACCAGTCAGTCTTACCTCAGTAGTGGGCAAGATTATGGAGGCACTCCTTAAGGTCAGGACAATGCAACACCTGGAATCCATAGGAGCACAGGATCCAAGACAGCATAGGTTTACAAAAGGAAGGTCCTCTCAAACTAATCTCATAGATTTCTTTGACTGGGTGACCAGACTCGTGGACCATGTGGGAGCAGTTGATGTTGCCTACCTTGACTTCAGCAAAGCTTTCGATACTGTTCCACATAGAAGATTGATTAATAAGCTGGGTAGGCTCAGGGTGGGTCAGAAGTTGATCAGCAGGGTGGCAAATTGGTTGGCGGGCAGAAAACAGAGAGTGGTGTTAAACGGTATACAGTCAGAAGAGATGCAAGTCACAAGTGGGGTACCGCAGGGATTAGTCCTGGTGCCAGTCCTCTTCAATATCTTCATCAGTGACATTGCAGGTGGACTGGAGGGTAAGGTTTGTCTGTTTGCATATGACACGAAGATCTGCAACAGAGTAGATGATCCATATGGGGTGGGCAGAATGAGAAGAGATCTGGATAAACTGGCAAAATGGTTGGAAGAGTGGCAACTGGGGTTTAATGCAAAGAAGTGTAAGATCATGCACATAGGGAAGAGAAACCCTGAAGCCACCTATAGGTTGGGAGGGGAGTTGCTGGTAGTCACAAGGGAAGAAAGAGACTTGGGCGTCATCATCACCGATGACCAGAAATCATCCAAGCAGACCACTAAAGCAGCAGGTAAAGGCTAGGGGATGTTGGGGTGTATTAGTAGGGGTATCACAAGTCAGAAAGGGAGGTAATAATCCCTTTTTACAAGACACTGGTTAGGCCCCATCTGGAGTACTGCGTGCAGTACTGGAGGCCACACCTTCTCAAGGACATTAACCAAATTGAGGCAGTCCAGAGAAGGGCAACCAAAATGGTGCAGGGACTGCATCAGAAAACATATGAGGACAGATTAATGGAGCTCAATATGTATACTCTAGAGCAAAGGAGGGAGAGAGGTGATATGATCAAAACATTCAAACAGCTTAAGGGCATTAACAAGGTGAAAGAGTCTAACATGTTTCAATATAAGAAAAATAGCAGGACAAGAGGACATGCCATGAGATTAGAGGGAGGCCGATTAAGGGGTAATGTGAGGAAGTTCTTTTTCACAGAAAGGGTGGTGGATGCATGGAACGGCCTACCACAGGAAGTGGTAGATATGAATACAGTGCAGGGCTTCAAACAGGCATGGGATAGGCATAAGGGAGCAATACAGATGAGTATGAATAGATAGGCCATTGACAGAGCAAAGGCCGATGGCACATTTATAAGGTAGAAAAAGAAATGAGCAGACTGGATGGGCCTTGCGGTCCTTATCTGTAGTCAACTTCTATGTTTCTATGTTTATACCTGCTGGTCTGTACCGCATCAGGCCTACTCCAGGTCGAACTTTTTCCTGTTATCCGCAGAATGGTTATACACAGTGAAATACAGCTCGATTAACCCTATTACTGTGTCTGTCCATGCAGCAGTGGTAATGGACCTGCTTTGTTCCCCAAGATCAAGAAGTCTTCCTGGAGACTTAATGTCTTCCACCTGAATAACTCAGAATATAAAGAAATGGTGGAGCAGTGTCTGTCTGAGTACACAGCCAAAAACCCTCCTGGGGACACATCAGCAGCAATGTAGTGGGATGGGTTCAAGGCAGTATACACAAGGAAAACCATTAGCATGGCCTCACATCTAAAGAAGGAAAGGCTAAGGGAACAGCTGGAGCTTGAGGAAAAGTTGTTTGACCTTACAGCAGAACACAAAATAGTATTAAAGGAAGTCAAACAAATGCTTGAGGAATGTAAAGCTAAACTCAATAGACCACTTGATAACAAGATAGTGGGGACCCTAAGATACAACAGTGACTGTATGAGGTGGGCAACCAGGCAAAATATGCATCTGGTAGCTATGCAAAGAAGGCACCAGCAGAATGGTTTTACACCTTAAGAAGAAAGAGGCGCCCTTCCAATATGCGACTGATCCCTGTAAAATAGCACAGGAATTCACTGAATTTTACAAAACATTATACCTACAAGATAAAGTGGCCAATTATCAAGCGAAATTAGACACCTTCTTTGCCAGAGTGAAGGTTAAAAACTTAAGAAAGCATGGAAGCATTGGAGGCCCCCATTAGCATGGCGGAAATGTGGGTCACCTTGGGTAACTTAAAACCAGGAAAAGCCCCAGGGTCCAGATGGGCTACTTCTGGGATTTTATATAACATTTAAAAAGAAGTTCCCCTTCGATGCCGGCGACCCGGGTTCGGGAACAGACTCGGGTTGCCGGAGGGCCGGCCGGGGGGAGAAGGAGACAGTGTCCACCGACAACTCGCCTTCTCCGGAGGGAGGGAGGGAGGGAGCGGATGCAGCTCGGAGTCTGCTGACCCCTGGAGGAGGCCAGGAGTTCAGTATGACATACGACCCACGATGTAGGGGAGAGACAGATGTCGGCATCAGTCTAGACAGCATGGCATGTCTCTCTCCTCAGAGGAAAACAGAAAAATGGCGCCCTGGCCGATCAGATGAAGACTCCCCCGGATCCTCACTCCCGGGCTCCCAGACCTCTATCAGCTGCCTCAGCAGCACCCAGGGTCATTGGACGCTGGTAAGGCTTATCCCCTATGAAGGTAAGGGACCCTCCCGATGAAGAGATATGTCGGGGCTACCTGGGCAGGCTGCGATGTGGGGTGGTGGGGTTGGGAGTACCGGCGGGGGGCAATCCATGTGGGGGCCTGAAGGGAAGACTGGCCAGGTGCACAGGGGGCGTTAAATACGATAATACAAAAAAAATAAAAAGAAGCTCCTCCAACATCTGTGCAGAGTCTTTAGGGTAGTGTAGAAGGGAGGGGGCCCTCCCAACATAGCAGTATGCCCTGATTTTCTTAATTCCAAAATCAGGTAAGGACCCCACATTATGTGGCTCCTACCAGCCCATTTCTCTCCTCAGTGTGAACCAAAATAATTTTACCTCAGTCTTGGCCAGCAGATTACAGGGCTGTGTGGGGATCCTTGTCCTCCTGGACCACACAGATTTCATAAATGGTAGGCTAATACATGATAACATGAGACACTTAATAAGTTTGATGTCATGGCAGCCCAGCTTCCCGTAACTGGCACTGGCCATATTTATGGACACTGAAGAGACATTTGATTGGGTGGGCTGGAGGTTCCTCCACAGAACACTGGAGGAAATGGGTCTGGAGGAGAAGTTCTGGGAAAGCATTAGATTGTTACATGCCTCCCTACAAGCTACAATAAAAGTAAATGGAGTTCTGACCCAGTGTTTTCATCTGACTAGGGGACTGAGACAGTGTTTCCCCCTCTCCCCCCTCCTCTTTGCAATATGTATAGAGCCACTGGGTATAGTAGTCCAAAAGAACAATAATATAAAAGGAACTAATGCAGGTTATGGATTCTGCAAAATATCATTATATGAGGGTGACTCCCTGTTTTTCATTACCTCATCAGAGACTTCGGTTCCAGCTTTGTTAAGTGAACCATAATTTTTTGGAGAGGACACTGTTTATAAAATTAATTTGGAAAAATCAGAAGCCATCAAATGTGGTGGCCCTTGTAAAACAGAATTCATGTCAAATTTTCCCTTCAAATGGACAGTTATTAACAGAGTGAGATATCTGGGGGTAAGGATATCACCCATTCTTTCCTCCCTATTCAGACTCAATTACAAAAAGCTCCTGGGGGAAATTAGATCAGACATGACAAGATGGGCAGTGCTGACCCTATCACTACGGGGTAGAATTGCTATATTGAAAGTGAATACCCTGCCCTGTTTTCTGTTTTTCTTCCAAGCCCTGCCTATCAATATCCCTGCTTCCTATTGGAGGAAGGTGCAGAAACTCCTGTCCTTTGTATGGGTGAAAGGCAGACACAGGGTGAGCAAACAAATGCTATATCTCCCTAGGGAAAAGGGAGACTTGGCCATGCCAAACCTCAGATTATATTTACACCACTGCATAACTGGCCTCTATTGTCTGTCACATGGGTTAAACAAAGAAATGACACGGACTGGCATAACACTGAGGCTCAGCAACTTTGAACCATTTCCCAGTTCGCTCTACCTCACGCTAACCTCTCTGCCCCGAGACCTTTTTTTCTTTTTTTTTTTACCAGGAGGTGGACTGGGCACAGCCCTTTTTCAGTCATGCTTGACATAAGAAAAAAACAAACATTACAGCACATTGCAGTACATTCCAACGGAGAATATACAGTAACTTACAATGTTTAAATACTCCTTACAAACATTGACACATATACTCAAAGCTTAGAGATTTAACCTGCAAAGAAGTTACCAACTCATGAACTAAACATGCTCTTAGAGTCCTAGCACAAGCTAGAGCCATTACAAAACCCCCCAATTAAACTGGACCCCCTCTCAATAACTGGGGACCCCATCTCCCCACAACCCCACGCAGACCCAGGCAGTACAAGGTGGAACAGAGCATCACTAACTAGGTATCTGGCACTAATTAGCAACAAAACTTTAATGTATTTTAGGGAGTTGCAGGAGAAATATGGTCTCCCACAAAGCTTTTGTGTTTTCTTGCAGAAACCTACAGCCTAGTGAAGCACTTGTACACAATCTCAGAATCTAGTACATAAAATAAATGGAAATCTCACTTCTCATGAAAATGTCCTATACTGGGCAGTGATGTTGGTAGGAAGGGGAGACAGAATAAGTAAATAAGCTGAGATGGGAACAGTATAGGAGAATGTGGTGAGTGTTATGATTGACAACCTCAAGGCACACCCATGACACCTGTTGGCATGTGCAGGGTGGGGGTGGGGTGTTGGGGTTGGAAACCAATAACATCATATTTCCTACTTTGGTTGCTTTATACTCAACTGTAACTGATGCATTAACATTGTTTTTTGCAAAGAATTTTTGTACTTTTTAAGATAGTGTAATCGTAGCCTTATTTGCCTGTGGGAGCGCAGAGCCCGGAGGGCCCTCTACTCCCACCCATCTATAGTTTTGGATGTAGAGTAATCGTATCCTCATTTGCCTGTGTGAGTGCAGTGCTGTTCTGGCCCTATGCTCCCATCCCTCACTAGATGTGCATATGTATGTTGCTGTGGAAGGGCCCTGCACTTCCATTTATAGGACAACAGTGATGAAATTGCCAGTGTAGCCATCCTATTACCCCAACTCATGTACCTGGTACAGAAGATTTTCGAATCCCCACAAAAACATAATTCCACGCAACTACAATGCCATTCCACGCCACAGGTGTGAAAACACATTTTGGCCAGGATATGAAAAATGACAGCGTGACATTTATGAGGTGAGGTAATAAGATGTCTATGTTGAAGGTTTGGTGTCAAAATATTGAAAATTTCCAAAGTTACAAGCGTGCATAGTGAAATTGTAACCAATGGCCATATCTCTGCCATTTTTACATATTTTGACACCACATTTTCAACATAGCTTTCTTGTGACCCCTCCTCATGAACAAGGGCTGAAACAATTTTCAAAGCTGCCTGAAAGGTGAATTCACCAAGCAACCATGAAATCACCTTTTGGGTGGGAGTTGTGTAATGACAGTCATATTGTTCATGATGTGGGGCCCCCAAAAGGCCATGTTGAAAATTTGGTGTCAAAATGTCCAAACATAGCATAGTTATGTGTATACGTTGAAATCCCCACTGAAATACATTGAACCAGGCCTGCCCAGTGGCGCTGAGAGCTGAGGCACTGGACACTTTACCTCATGTCACGCCAGTGACTTGGGTTCAGGAATGAGCTCAGGTCATCAGACAGCTGGCACAGGGGGAAGGAGAGGGATTTAGCAGCTGAAAGGCAGCTTTCCTCTCCCAGGGAGGTACTCTGTCACTCACCATAGTTTCACTGCCCCCAGATGGAGGTTCAAGGGTAGTGTAGGAGGGCGGGTGGCAAGTAGCAGGAGGGCGTCCCAGTACCACAGCGTGCACATGCTGCCTTACGCATGCATGCTGCCAGGACAAGGGCAGGGAAAAACATGGAAAAAGTGGGGCTAAAAATCTATATGGGAAAAAAAAGAAATACATTGAACCGCATATACATTCATTTCTCATATTGCAGTCGCCGGTTCCAGCAGCACAACATGTCTTCGATCAGAGAGTGGATCTCGAACCTGGGAACTGTTCAAGTGAGTGAGGGTATGTGGGGGTGTCCTGGAGGTGTGGGGTGATGGGTTCTGAGTGGGTGGTGGGGTGGGGGCTGATCGCCAAGGACTGTTGTATGCTAAACAAAAACAAAACAAAAAAAGAAACCCTCAAGGATGGTTTTCTTTATTTCAGGTAGTGGACAGAGTCGATGGGTGGGGGTACCACTAGTCACCAGGTATAATGGCATACAAGGGGGACAGCAATCAGCAGGTGGGGGGTGCCACTAGACATCAGGGAATATAAATATATATACATGGGGAACAGTGATCGAGGGTGGGGGGGGTACCATTAGACACCAGGGACCATTTCTTTTTTGTAATGGGGACAAAAATTGGTGGGTTGGGGTATCACTAGACACCAGGGAATTTAATGGCATACAAAGGAGACAGCAATCGGTGGGTGAAGGTACCACCAGACACCAGGAAAATATTTTGTTTTTAATTGGGAGAACAGTCGGTTGGTGGGGGGTGCCACTAGACACCAGGGAAACAAAAATGGAATGGAGATCGGAGGGTGGGGGGTGTCACAAATGCACTCCAGAGGTAATACCCTCTGCTCCCACAGTGCCCAACCTTGAAGTGCAATACATGAACAAGAGACAAACAGGGAAACCCTCCTGTCTGTTTTGGGTCTGAGCAACTACCAGTCTCGAGTCCTGAGGTCAAATATGAACCCTTTTCTGCTAGCATGCCTAGGTAACAGGTGCAAATATCATACGGTCTTTGGAGAAAGTAGTGCAATACTTAACCCAGCGGGTACACAATCTGGTTCACAATCCCCCTTCTGACTCAATTGAGACCTGGTATTTCCTTACCTTGCTGCATATGGTGACACACTATAAGCACTTTAACAGTTATGTCAGTATTATCAACGCTGTCCCAGAATTCACACTCAAAATGAGAAAAAGGCTCAGATAGGATTTTAAGGAAAACAGAGTTTACTAAAATTACAAATAGTGAATAAAATACAAAACACAGAACATATAACTTTAATGGTACAGTCAGAAAAATAAATGGACAATTATAAACAAACTGCCTTATACTGAGTCTCTAATCCTACCTCAGTTTCAGCTAGTAAATAGTGGTGCTGAAATTATCTTATTTTGGTAGAAGTGTTTCTTAAGTCCAGAACACAAGGGTGTTAAGTCTTGCAAAGTTGAAGCAAGAGTGTGTACTTTCAGGAGTCCAAAGTAAAAAGAGTCCAGTGTTCCCTCAGCAACTTGACAATATCGGGGGGAAAGGGTCCCACCCAGCTTGTGAGGTCACAACTCTGTGGTGATGCTGGATGTGGGGTCACTCTCATTCCTGCATACTGAATTGGTCACATGCCACTGCACATTGCTAAACATTCCAATTAAAAAATATATACTTTTTAATTAGTGAGCCACAGAGCATGAATTATGACAGGACAGAATATCCCTTTGATCTCTCAGAACAACATCCTGCAAGACACTTCTCTTAGCTATGAGGAGTTTCACAGGTATCTGTCAGAGTTGGCTTACCTCCTGATGTAAAATGCAATGTTTTATAACAGGTTTCCTAGGTTCAAAGCAGTGGCTGGTTTTACAATCTGTTATATTAGCTAACACAGGCGCTGACAGGTAGGTGTCAAAAGGAAGCTCTTAATTAGTTTATCCACTGGGTCAGGGAAAATGGCAGACCCTTCTTTTCTCTCTGTTTAAATCCTATGTTCCATGATGCTTTGCTGCTTGGCCTGTTTCCTAAGCAGAAGTCTACAACATATATTTATATCAAAACCATATGCACACAACTAGTAGATGGTTATCACATCAGTGGGGTGCCACTAGACACCAGGGAAACAAAAACAGGATGGTGATTTGAGGGTGGGAGGTGCCACTAGACACCACGGAAATACATTACAGTACTGGGGACGGCAACCGGAATGACAAGCAAGGATTCTTTTTCATGACTCATGACACAAAAAAGGATTCTTTTTCATATCACAAGGTAAGGAAAAAAGATGCATAATAGTAAAAAAAACATTTCTGGGGCATGTCTGCAACTGTGAAGTGCAGATAACACCTAAGAGGGCCCGATCACCCAGATAGATGTGTCGGTGTCTCTCAGTGGGGTCAGTTTTGTAGCTTTTGATTAAAAAAAATGGAAACAATAAGGCTGCAAACGATAAAGGAATATTCCAATACGAAACAGGATTCCTTTTTTGTTTCATATAGCTTTTTTTTCAAAATTTCTAAATTAAATAACTTTGGAATGGATTATAATTTTTTCACCAGACTAGCAAAGGCACATATGTGGGCTAGTCCCTTTCTGCCCTGAAAATTTCAAACCAAGATTCCAAACCATCTGGGCTGTGGGTAAGTTCAAAGAAAAAACCAGCAAAATCAATGAGCAAAAAGTGTGTTTTTCACCTCTCTGGAACTCAGAAACTGCACATCCGACCAGAACATAACTTGCCACATCCAGAGATCTACCCTGGACCACATACCAAGATCAACCCTGGGTGACAGTGCATGCAAATTATCATGCAAATCCATTGAATGGTTGCGAAGTTATTAAAGTGCAAAATCTGGGATTTAAAGATCAGTGGCAACCATTTTACACACTGTTTAAAAAATCCTGAATTCAAGTCGCTGTGTCATGAGTAGTGTTTCCTGAAAATGTCATGCTATTTGGTTTTGTGGTTTTCTTTAAATCAGCATTTGTTAACTTGTTTTGCACTAATTGGAAACAGTAAAGCTGTTTCTGTCCCTCTGACTGAGCCTTGGAGAGTGATGACGTCATATTGAACTAAGCCACAGCTTCAGCAGTGTAAGTCCCTGCTTGACTGAAGAACTGAAGAGCTGTTAACTTCCCATGTAGAGCAATCTGTGAGATAATTGTTTGCTGTCCACTAACTCAGTCTCTGGTATTTGTTCAGATGAATTAGTTGAAAATACACATTTTGTTCTTCTAAAAATCATTTGAATGTTAGTGCTGATTTGAAGTGGTATGCATTTGAGAAATCAGCTAGTCTGTATCACAGCTGCTTCCAATTCTTTCTCATCAAAACTATGTGTTTTTCTAGCTATATAACACTGGGTTGTTTATTTAATGGACATAAAATAAATCTAAAGTTGTTAATTCATATAAGTAGTTTGTCTTTGATGTAGCCTCAATAGATGGGTTCCTGTAAGAACATTTATTTCCTCCCAGATTGATAAACAGGTGCCTGCCACACACTGATATTTCAGGCACATGTATTACATGAACTCACACATTCAGTTCTCTGATGGTTTCTGTGTGAAAATACATAATGTATAACTAGGAACAGTATATAGCATCCTGATTTCCCCTGTTTCCTGTGCCATAGTTGAGGCAGCTGCACTCTGCTGCTCCGTCCCCTACCCCACAAGCTTCCTGTCTGTTGCCCCACATTTGAAGTTGCTGCACCCTGCTGCCCACCATCTTCTCCCACACAGTTGGGGTTGTTGCACCCTGTTGCCCCATCATCTGCCTGAACAGTAAGGGCAATTGCACTATGCTGCCATATGCCCAAGCAGTTGGGGTTGTTGCACCCTGCTGTCCTCTATCATCCAACCCCATAGTTGGGGACATTGCACCCTGTTGCCCCTTGTTCCCCTCTCCACGGTCAGTGCTTCTGTGCTCTGCTACACCATAGAGTCCCATGTATACTGCTTCTACAGCTGGGGCTGCTGCACCATGCAGCCCCATGCCACCAGAGGTGGGGATTTTGATGCACCCTGCTATCCACATCCATTGTCCCAAATGAGGAGGGCTGCTGTGCCATGTGCACCCCATCCCATAGTCAGGGCTGCTGTACCCTAATGCCCCCATGTGTCCTACTTCACAGTCAAGGCTTTTGCACCATGCTGTCCACAGTTCCCTGCCACCACAGCCAGGGATGCTGCACTCTGCCTGCCTACTCAGGCAGGGCTGCTGTGGCCTGATGTGCCCTAGAGCCCCTTGCCTCCACAGTTAGGGTTGGTGCACCATGCTGCCACCTGCAAAAAGAGTTAGGGCATTTGCTTCACCCTGTCCTCTTCCTCCATAGTTGGGTCAGTTCCACTCAGGTGTGGCTGCTGCATCCTGTCCCACAGTTTAGGCTGCTGTGCCCTAAAGCCTCCCTTGACTCCTGGATGAACAGTCAGGACTTCTGCACCCTACTGCCCTCTGTACTTCACTCCCATAACACAAGATGAAAGTATTTTTTCTGTTTTTTTCTTTTGGGCAGTGTAGCACAAAATCTGACTTTGGTGGCAGGGGGCAGCGAGGTGCACCAGCCCTAACTGTGAAGTCATGGGGCTATGGAGGTATGGGGCTGTAGGGTGCATCAAGGCACAGCAGCCCTGACTGGGTAGATAGGAACAAGGTGAAGCAGCTCTGGCTATGGTGGCAGGGGATAGACTGTGGCATGGTGCAGAAGCCTTGATTGTAGGGCAGGACATGGAGGGCATCAGGGTACAGCACCTGACTGTGGGATGGGATGTGCATGGTGCAGCAGCTCTGCCCTTTTGGGAAAATGGAAGCAAGTAGCAGGGTGCAATAAAAGCCACACCTCTGATGGCATGAGCAGCATGGTGCAGCAGCCCCAAATGTGGAAGCAGGGGACATAGGATTCTATGGCATAGCAGAGTACAGCACTGTGGTGAAAGGAACAGGGGGCAACAGCAGTGGCTCTGACAGGGGTGGGGGAAAGGGGCAGCAGGGTGCAGCAACCCCAACTGTTCACGCAAGGGGCAGCAGGATGTAGAGGCCCTGATTGTTCAGGCAGGAGATGGGGTAACAGGGTGCAACAACCCCAGCTTTATGACAGAAGAGAGTGGGCAGCAGGGTGCAGCAGCCCTGAATGTGGGGCAGGAGACAGGGGGCTTGTGGGGCAGGTAATAGGGGGCATCAGAGTCCAGCTGCCTCAACTGTAGGCAGGAGATGGAGCATCAGGATGCCATATAGTGTTTTTAGTTATACATGTTGTATTTTCACACAGAAACCATCAAAGAACTGAAATGTGTGAGTTCATATACTGTAGTACATCTGCCTGAAATAGCAGAGTGTGGCAAACACCTGTTTATCAATCTGAGAGGGAAAAAAATTTCTTACATGAACCTATTTATTGAGGCTACATCAAAGACAAACTACTTGTATGATTTAAAGTACTTTAGATTTATTTAATATCTATTAAACAACCCAGTGTTATATAGCTAGAAAATAAAACATAGTTTTGATGAGAAAGAACCGGCAGCAGCTGTGATACAGACTAGCTGATTTTTCAAATGCATACCACTTCAATTCAGCACTGACATTCAAATGATCAGCTTTTTAGAAGAACAAAATGTGGATTTTCAGCTAATTCATCTGAACAAATACCAGAGACTGAGTTATTAAAAACCCTGGACAGCAAACAATTAACTCACAGATTGCTCTAAATAGGAAGTTAACAGCTCTTCAGTTCTTCAGTCATGCAGGGACTTACACTGCTGAAGCTGTAGCTTAGTCCAATATGATGTCATCGCCCTTCAAGGCTCAGTCAGAGGGACAGAAACAGCCTATTTCCAATTAGTGCAGGACAAATTAACAAAAGCTGATTTAAAGAAAACCACAAAACCAAATAGCATGAGATTTTCAGGAAACACTACTCATGACACAGGGACTTGAATTCAGGCTTTTTTTAACAATGTGTAAAATGTTTGCCATTGATCTTTAACACTGAACTGCCTACTCAGCCCTAACTATATATACCATTGATACACTGATGATATTTTGCGGGGTTGAAAGGGTGTGGAACCAGAGTTACAAAACTTTGTGTCTTACCTTGAAAAAAGTAATCCTAATCTCAAATTTACAGTTACATGTGGTTTTCAAAAGTTTAGTTCTCTGGATGCAGTGGTAGAAAAAGTTGTTAACATAAATCTGAACACTGATCTGGTCACAGAGAAGACTGACAGTAACACCTTATTGCATTATAAAAGTTGTCATTCCACTCAAATGAAAGCTAACATTCCAGCAAGCCAATCTGTGAGAGTTAAGCATCTATGTAACAATCAAAACAAGTTTGATGTGAGAGCAGATGAAGTAGCTGCAAGACTTAATGAGAGAGGATACCCAGCAACAGTTATTGAGAAAGGGAGAAAAGTGGCAGAAGATAGAAATAGACTTATTCTGCTGGGGCTGGAGATGGGCGAGAGGGAACAGGCTGGTGATTGAACTGAGGTTAATTGTAACTTCAGAAATAATTCCGGAAGTGGTAATGAAGCGTAAAGCAGTACTTCTGTGCACCCTTATGCTATTAATTTCATTACAACTTTCTCCATAGAATCACAGCACGTCAAACAAATTTTGGACAACACTAGGTAGTGGTTATGGCAGACCTGGTACTCTTCCCACTGCTCACTGAAAAACCACACACGGTTTACAAGAGGGCCCTAATGTTGCTGATAAGGTTACACATAGTTTGCAATCTTACGAGTTAGTACTGGACACATGTGGTTATCTCCTTTGCCAAAAGGCAACAGAAAATGTACTCTCTTATGTGGAGCCAAGGTTGGTTTGGAAACCCGTATGCCGTTCACAAGTTCTCAGTTAGGGAATTTATAAACTGCGATATTAGCAATGTGGTTTATTTGACTTCATGTGAGTGTAGGGTACTATATGTTTGTGAAAACCTCAATAAATCTTAAAATAAGAGTAGGAGAACATCTGAAAGGTATTAAGAAAGCGAATGGAAGAAATGCGGTAGCGATGCATATGAAGAATGGTGGTACGGGTCTTTCATTTAGGTTTGTGGGTATCGGTAGGGTCAGGGGTAATGTGGTGGAGGGGGGTGACCGTGTGAATTTATTTCTGAGAAAAGAAGGATTCTGTATGAAAACCTTGGGGCCACCAAAAGAAAATACTGGGCCTTAATGAGTGAGTTGAATTGGCTCCATTTTTGTATTATTTTTTGCTTTTTTCATATCCCTCCAGTTCACCCACAGTCTAGTGTGTGTGTTTATTGTACACAAGATAAATTAACACTGATGGTCTGCTAGGAGCATATGGACATTCAGCACTGTTGGGTGCCTCCATAAACTTACTGGCATAATATAGGTACATCTCAACAAGAAATCATTAAGTCTGGTTATGCATAGCAGTTGATTATGGATCTGACTCCTATGTATTCTATAACAGTATTATGATTAACTATGTTCATTAAATGTCAATTAAATTTAGTAAATAGTAGCTATTGTAGCATTTGGTGTTAGCATATACTATGCTGACAAGTGAAATGAAAATATGTTTCTAAATAGCATTTAATTAGTGTTGTATTTTAAGTGTGTTACTTGCGTCACTTGTTGCACTTTATGGCTACTGTCACTTTTATAGACTAGGGATGCTGATAATCATACACATGCTTGTTGCACATACTTTGAAGCCTTTGATCTTCCTGGGCTTTGGTCAGCTCCAACAGAGGGACTAGGTGCTCTGTGACCATGCCACTCATCAGGACTGCTCTGCAAGGGATCGGGGGGGTTCATTCAGCTCAGCACCCCCCCCCCACTACCGCCACCACCACCACTGATTGCCACAGACACAGCAGGACTTCAGCTTGGCACTCCATCCTTCTATAGCCTCTACAGCCAATCATAGGGTAGCAGTGGTGGGACTTTGAAGCCCTTTGATCTTCCTGGACTTTGGTCAGTTCGAACTGCATCCCGTTTATAGTTACAGTACACTTAAACAACACATCCATGCAAAGGGCCATGTGCTAAGGGCAGCAAAATTGTCTGCCTTGAGTCTACCACAGTCAGCCGGTAGCCTGCCGGGCTGCCTGGTATTATGCTCCATACTCTCCTGGTCACCTGCCTGGTTGACCATGGTAATGAAATCATTATTAGTAGTCTACTGCTTAGCCTATTCTCACTTTTATAATGCTTAAATTTACTTAACCTTCCACCGAGTGTTGATAGTGTTGTCTGCGTCTAGTTGCCCAGTACTGTTTTTGTATTCTCACTTATCCATCAACGTTCATAGGGCACTCTGTGTGGATATCATAATTTGTTTCACTGGTGCAGGCTGAACTGTAATTTATGTTTCATTAATGTTTCTTTACTGCCTTCTGAAGTTACATTTGTTACAGTTTATTGTTAACGTGTCTTAATTATTGCTGTTAAGTTTCACTACTGTTTCTTACTGTCAGTTAAGTTGCATATGCTACATTTACTCAATTTGTTTTCAGTACTGTCCGTTAAGCTTGCATTCTCTTCATGTGCTTCCAAATTGCCTTGCTCTTCCTGTAAAGTCTGTACTATAATCCCTGCCTGCTTACCCCATTTGCTCCCTTTCCCATGTGCTACATTCCCTGTAATCGTCTCTCCGCCCACCTCCCTCACATATTAGATGTTGCCTTAATCTTCTTATTCTGGATCCCTCTATCTCCCTCCACTGCACTGCTCCTGCCCTTGTCAGTTGATTCCCTGCTGGTTTCCCTCTCCCTCCTTCCCTCATTTTCTTGCACTTGTACAAACTCACTTTGTAGGGCCCCTCCATCTTGCTGCTGACTTCACTCTCCCTCCTTCCCTCACTTTCCCACACTTGTACACTTTTCCTCTCCTGCCACTCTCCTCTCCTTTCCTTTCTTTCCCCTCTAGCTGTGCACACCTTACCTTAGCAGTCATATTCCCACTTTCTCCTGTCCCCCCTCAGTTCAGCTGCCCCCCCACTACTCCACTACAAAGCTCTGTCCCCCATTCTTTCTGGCTCCTAATATGCTGCTTATCTCCCTCTCTATCCTCCCCCTCCTGTGTTCCCATCTTTCCTCCATTCTGGTGAATGCCCTTCTCCTCCCCATTCCTCCTCCCCTTCCCTCCTCCTGGCTTCCCTCTCTTTCTCACTCTGCCTGGCTCCCTGTATGCTCCCTCCTCCCCTCCTCCTGGCACCATCTTGAAGCTCTTAAATCTTATCTCCCTTCCCGCCCCTCTCCCTCTTCACAACCCCTCTCTCCACCTCATCTTCCTCACAAACGCATCTCTGTATCTGCCAAGCTTCTCCTCTCACTGCTCCTCTTAGCAGCTGGTGATTTTGAGCCCAATCCTGGCCCTGTACACACACACACCCCATTTACCTTCCCAGAGGGTTGAGAATGACCCACATCAATGCCCAAAGCCTCCTTCCCAAGACTGACCTGTTCCAGACCCTCATGGTAAATCTCCAACCTGATGCGCTCATAGTCTTTGAGTCTTGGCCATCCCCCAAGAGTCCAGACTTTGCAGTTGCTATCCCTGGGTACACTTTCACCTAGCAGGATCATGCTTCTAGAGGAGGTGGTGGTGTTGTCATCTACCTCTCCTCCTCTATCAGTTTGTTCCTATTCTCTCTATCTGTTCCTCCTCTGCTAATGAACTACTCCTTCTCAAACTCTCCCTGCCTTTCTCTGCCCCATCTTTATAGCTGGCATCTATTGCTGTCTTGGCCTGTCTACCTCTTCTGTCACTGAGCTCCTGACCCTTATCACTACTCATGCTTCGTCTAAAGAGAGTTATTCATTCTTAGTGACTTTAATATCAATTGGCTCTCCCCCTCTCAGTCTAAATTCTGCAAAATATTAAGTCCCTTAACCTTACTTAATTGATCCGTGACCCAGCCTGTCTCAATCACAAGCCCCTCAATCACTCTTCGTTGGACTGGGCTCTTGCCTCTCACCCCACTGCATCATAGACGCAGGTATCTTCCCTGATGACCTTAGTGTCCACCACATGGTCTACTGTGTGCAGAAAATACACCATTCAAAAGCCCCTCCCAAACTCCTCCAGATCCAGTCCTTCTGGTCCCTGAACTTGCCCTCCATTCATGCTGACTTGGTAGCCTCCAACTGGTCACCCATCTCTTCTGCCAGCTCAATTAACTCTGCCCTTCACTACTTCAATACCAATATCCTCACAATCTGGGATTGGCATGCCCCCCCTTAGGACAGCAAGGGTTTGTGGTTCACACCTTTTTTGGATTTCTGCTGAGCTCCTGGCCTGTCTACATGCTCGGGACCATGCCTGGAAGACTCATAAGTCCTCTGGCTCCCATGCTGACCTACTTAGGTACTGTTCCCTTCACAATGCTTGTACCAGGGCTACTAGGCTTGCCAAGGCTGAGTATTTCACCGCCACCTCCCAGAACAACCTAAACCACCCCTCTAAGTTCTGAAAGGTGATCCATGCCCTCTTGTTTCCCCATCCCAGTACTCCTCCTCCTCCTCCTCCCCCTCCCTGGTCCTTAAGGTGGTAACACCCCAATTTCTGACCCCCTCTCTTTTGCCTCCAAGTTCAACTCTTTCTTCACTTCCTGTGCGTCCTCCCTTCTTTCCTCCCTCCCTCCTACCCCCTGCACAACCTGCACCCCCTGCATCCCCCTTGCCTACTACCCTGTCTCCTTTTTCCTCCTTCTCACCTGTCACCATGGCTGACACTCTTGAAGCTGTCCTAGCCCTTAATCCTGTCAAGAACAAGAGCTCTAATAGACTCAATCACAAACTCCTTCATCTCTTGGCCTCTGCCATTGCTCTGCCCATCACCTTCCTTCTTAACCTCTCTTTCTCCCTCGCCTCTGTCCCTGACACCTGAAAGCAGGCCACTGTTATTCCCCTTCCCAAGGAGACCCCACCCATCCTGGCAACTACTACCCTATCTCCCTGCTCTCCATCTTAACCAAATTACAAGAGCACCTGGTGTTGGCTCAGCTCTCCCCCTTCCATGACTCCACCTCTTTCTTCACCCTCTTACAATCTGGGTTCCATAAATTCCAGTCTACCACCTCTTCCCTTCTTTGGCTCACTGATTATATTCTCTCAGGCATGGACCAGGCCTTATCACCTCTGCAATCTTTATCGACTTGACCAAAGCCTTCATCATTGTATCCCAACCCATCTCCTTAGCAAGTTTACTGCTGCAGGGTTCTCTGACTCCTCTACCAACTGGTTCCATTGCTACCTTGAAGATAGGACTCAATCTGTTAGAACTGGAGAATCCCTATCCCCTCCCCCTGCTCCCTATTAGAACTTGTGTCCCCAAGGGTCCATCCTTGGCCCGATACTCTTCTTAGTCTTCTTAAATGACCTCTGTGTGGCTGCTGCTCTGCATTTATCCATATGTACACAGATGACACAGTGCTATTTATCTCTGGTTCCTCCCCCTCTGACCTGCAGGCCAGGCTCCAGCTGGACTGCAACAACAACCATCAGTGGTTCCAATCAAAGTAATTAACCCTTAATGCCAAGAAAACAGTCTTCATGACCTCTGACACCAGACAGAAGCTTGCAAAGCTTCCTGCCCTCTCCTCCTTCCACACCTTGGATGGGGTCACACTTGATGGTATTCCCTTTTTCAAGTACCTAGGAGTCTGGCTTGACCCTCACCTCAGCTTTTCTGGTCATGTGGATGCTATCCACAAAAAGCTCCACCTTAAACCTGGTGCTTTATACAGGAATAGAGGCTGCATCCCTCTTTCTGGGCATCGAGCTGTTTTCCAGAAAATGATTCTCCCCAATTTTAACTTTGGTGACATTGTCTACAGTGCTGCTCCTAAGTCTACCCTGGCCATACTGGACCCCTCTTCCACTCGTTCTGCCACTTTACTTTGGACTGTTCTCCTCACACCCACCATTGCTCCCTCTATTCCTCCCTTTTTGTCCCCTCCTTGGAAGCCAGATGTTTTGTTTACTGTGCCTCCTTTATCTTTAAATACTGGCTCAGCTCCCTCCCCTTCTACCTTACCTCTCTCCTTTCTTCTCCCCCACTTTTCTCTTATACCCTTCATAGTTGTGAATATCGCTCCCTTGCTCTCCCCTCTAGGAAATCATCAGCTGGCCAAGCTGCTTTCTTCTACTGCTTCCATGACTCCTCTACCCACACCTGCAATTATAACTGATAGCTGCCTGTGTTCCTACTGTCTACCTGCTAGCCCACCACCTCCCAATTCATCTACTGGCCTATCTCTCTCCCTTTCCCCGGCTACCCCTTCACCTCAGTTCTTTTCCTCTTGTAATCTATGGCTAGCTTCTCTGTCTCTTCCCTTCTTATTGCTCCTTGCGCGTCATTGTACCTATCTGGCTCCTTGAAAACATTTCACTAATTGTATCGATTTGCTTATTTTGCTTGTAGCTTAATGTTTGTTCCTACCATCCCTGTAATTTGCTTATGATTGTTGTTCATTAATCTCCTCTTCCCCCCTTCCCCCCCCCAGGACGCATCTGGAAACGAGCTTTTCTCAGCTCAGTATGTCTTTCCTGGTGAAACTTTTGAAACAAACAAATAAACAACTATAAAGTGTGTCTGCTGAGATCAGCAGCTAGACATGACCAAGCACTTGTAGTGTGAAAGGTTGGCTGCTGTGAGATTTTTCTTACCACTGCAGACATGACCAAACACTTATAGTGTAAACGATTGACTACTGTGAGATTTTTTCCTACCACTGCTGCTATTTTTTTGTGAGTAACTCAATTTTAATATGTTGGTGCCATATGCACTAAACAAATGCATTTGCACCTGGTGAGTTAAAAGTGTTTTGACTACAAAAAATCCAGTCTTGCAGTATTGGTGTTTGTAAGCTTAATCCTTGCATCCTTCCTAGTTGTCTGTAGCTCCACCACACCTGGATTCGCCACCTTTGGGCTGCCCTTCCCAGAGAATATGATAGAAACCTACAAATACATGCAGTGACATAATAAGGTGTGTAATCACCCAGTCCCTTGGGGTTACTAGAATCTCATCAGTGTCAGTGTTAGGTAGGGAAGACAGCTGGTGAATAACTAAATAGTTTTCACTGGCTTCCTCTCTGTTTACTTGGTCTCAGCTGAGTCGAGAGAGGTGATGTCATTTAGAACTCTTGCAGCAGCATAAGCCACGGTAGCTAGCTGTGAGTGGGGAGCTTTAGAATTTTACATTAGTTCTGTGTCAGCAGCCGGTGTGAGCAGTTGGAGGAGCTGCAGTGTGGGCTCTGTGAGGAGAGCATATTTTCTCACCCTAGTGCTGAGAATCATCTGCCTGCCAGTAGAAGTGGTGGAAACCATCTAGCAGGAGTTCCTGATTTTTCTCATCCCCTGTGAGATGAGAAGGATTGCAGAATGGATCCAAGGGGCAATCCCCTGACTTTGATCCAGGGCATTGAAGCTGTCTTTTTGAGTACAGCTCTGAGTAATCTGACTTTGGGTATCCCAGGAATAACATACCCGTGTTTTCTTTTGGGGTATACTCTGACAAAGGGAATTATGCACCAAGTTCTGTTCTGTTTGAGTCTGTTCTCATCCTTTGTTAAAGTTGGCTGACAATTGTGGAGTCCCCATTGAGACTTGGCACATTGTTCAGGACTTTAATTTACACTCAGAAGTAGTGTGTTACTAATGCTGAATGTGACAATCATTCCAAGATGCAGAGTTCTACTGTTTTACTAAAAGTTTGAGGTGTAACTCTGAAAGAATGCCATATGGAAAATGTTCTGAGCTGTGGCCAGTGCCACTAGAAGTAATTGTGTGCTCTGTTGTGGCCAGTGCCACTACAAGAAATGTGCATTTCAGCTGAGGCTTTGCTGCTGAAGAGTCCCAAATCCTATGCAATAGGGGAAGTTTAGAGTTGCTATCAACTACAGATGTTGTTATTCAGCATTGCCTTATGCCACAAAGTGTAAACCCTTGGAGGTACACCTTTGCATCTGTGTACTATTCTTTGGACTAAAGCCACACTCTAGAATCCCAATCTGGTTTGGACATTCTTGTTACTGCTTCCTGTGTGGAATTAATGGGAACCTCTCCAGAAGTTAAGACCTAGCATAGCCCCTAGTAAAAGTTCTCGCCTCAGGACCTGAGTTTAGTAATGGTCATTTGTGTGTAATATTGTTTCTGTACCCCCAACCCTCTCCTACCCCTAGACAGAAAATATGGGAGGTGTACTTACTAGTTAAACAAGTGGCCAGTAGGGGGATACAGGTGAACTCCTCAGAATTAGTTAGGCTAGGAACAGTAAAACAACCAAGGGATATAAACTTAAACTGAGAGGGTGTTGTTCAAAAAAGATGCCAGAAAATACTTCTCCAGTGATAGGATGGTAGATACATGGAACAATCTACCCAGTAATGTGATTAATGCCAGGACTACCTTGGGGTTCAAAATAAATGAGACAGTTTCAAGGGGTTAATTAGAAACACAATGGTAGAAGGGGCAGTGAGAGCTGTAAAGGGGACTTGGTTAAATTACGTATGAACAACAGGCCAAACTCAGCATACTATTCAGCCTGGGTTTCCAAACACTTTGATGCACAACTATGCAGCAGTTGTACTGCCACAGCTGCATCCCTGTAAATATGCCAGAATATCTGTGTGAAATTTTCAGACATTCTCTTGCATTTACTGTTCAACACTTTGCTCATTTTTATGGCCGAAAAATGATGACTGTGTCACTTTTTTGATGCATACATTATTTTCGGTGCACAGCCTGCGGTACCTGTGACAAAAGGTTAGACCATGTTTTTCTGTGGTGTAACAATCTTGTCACAAGTACTCCAAGTGATCCTTAACTCCTACTTCTACACTTTAATTGCACCTATTCTTATCCCTTTGTCCCATTCTCTACCCCACCCAAACCACTCAGCCTGCTGCATATTAATGTCTTGCAGCACCTCTGCCCCCCACTGATGGTCAGCCGCCAGCCCCTCCGCCCCTCTTTATTTGCTTCCAAAATGCTTATCTAACGTGTTCTTTTCTTTGCAGGCCCCACTTGGGATCCTGCCTGCATGGCACACCATAGTCACAACTGGCCGCCGCACTGACTTCACCGGCAAGCTCAGCCCATCCTCCTGGTTCTCAGCCGCAGATCCCACAGAGGTATGACTGCCTAATCCTTCCTGGACCCCAATACTCTATGGCTGCAACCTGATTGGTGCAGCACTAATGGACCGTGTTTGGTCCAGAAGGCTTTCGGCTCTCCAGTCATTGGTGCACCTTTGGACCGCTCTCTGGACTGCCTTCTCTGCTTTATTTTGCCTCCCAGTCAGGCATGCTTTCTCCCTCCCCCACCCAGGCCTCCTTTAAATACACTACTGCAACACCCACCCTTGGGGCTTTCTCACCCCATTGGCTCTGCAATCACAGCCTTAAAGGAAAACCACAACCCCCATATCTTCTAAATGTTATTTGTTCCATGTCAATAGACCACTCTTTTCATGTAGCTGTTAAGAATGTATGCAAATGTTTTAGACTGTTTTTACAGTTCATACTAGGCCCTGTGACTGCCCTGGAAGTCTCCATTTCATGGTTGTTGAAATCACATTGTCCCTGAGAGCTGCATTAGCATTTGAGAACATGATGTCAGATATCATGTATCTATATGCTGAAAGAACAAATACCTTGCAAAAACTCTCTGGAAACTCATAAACTGAGTAAAGTTTAAAGGGAAAAAAACCTGCATTATAACTCAGATAGTTTGCAAAGCTCAACGAAGGTAAATGTGGTATTCCACACCTTTTTGCAGCTTGTTTCTTTTAAGACTAATTAAGCAGGCAGGCATACTAGGGAGTTTAAAGGGTGATTACGCATCATGTTCTCATATGTTAATATAGCTCTCAGAGACAATGGGATTTCAACAACCACAAAATGGAGACTCCCAGGGCAGTCAGAGGGCCTAGTATGAACTGTAAAAACAGACTAAAGCATTTGCATACATCATTAACAGCTACATGAAAAGAGTTGTCTACTGACATGGAAACAAATAACATTTAGAAGATATGAGGGTGTAGTTTTCCTTTAAACCACCTCCTCTTGCCTACATAGCTTGCTTTACCAACTGATAGGCAAACCTCTATCAGTGACCACCCTCTGCCAACCTGGCATCTCTCTCAGTAACTATAGGTTGTCTTGCCTATTCCTGCACCCTAAGATGCTACTAGTGGTGCTCATGGTACTATGCTACCCCATAACCCTTGTGGGAACCTCATATCAAACTTTCCTCCAGCAAGGACCAACTCCTGCCATGCACTACATGCTAGGTATGTCAACGGGAACCCATAACCATATTTCCATGGACCACTACACCCCATGGTACATTGTTTACTTGCTGAAGCTCCAAGCATTCAGCTTGCCAGAGAACTTTCAACTATTGACAATACTCTGCAATATAGCAGGGCACCAACATTACTATAGCGCCAAGAGGCACACGTGCCTAAGAAACAAACAAGTCTACAAAATGCTTAAAAACTCTCTCCTGAGAATTCTTCTAATGCTACATCTGATCTCTAGTAATATACACCTCAATCCAGGGTCAGCAGGGCAAACCACATCCCTCCCCAATAGGAGGGAGGGGTCCTGCTTACTAGCATCAATCAATGTCTGTAGCCTACTCAACAAACTTGCTAACCACCAAATATGGGTTCAGCATCACAACCCTAACATCCTCTCTGTGGTCGAAACATGGCTAAACCCTAAGATATCTGGCACTGCGGTCACAATCCCAGATACTCTACCTTTAGGCAGGACAGAATTGCAAAACGAGGTGGACGTTGTGCCATTTATCTGAGGGATACTTTTATGGTTCATGTTATTCTTTTCTTTAGCCCGGACTCCCCTTCAGGTCCTCACCATCAAAGTTCTCCTAGTATCCCATAATGAGCATCGTACTATTGCCTCAGTGTATCTACCCACAAGGATCAGACTAGGGGCTTCAATAGCATCATGGATTATCTAAGGGGCCTACACCATAACTCTGAGACTATAATTCTGTGTGATTTTAACATAAATTGGCTTTCACCTGAGGCCTGCAACTACAAAGATGCTATCTCAGCACAGCACCTCACACAGCTGGTCCCTACCCCCACCAGGTGCAACTATAGGACTGGGACTTACAGCCTGCTAGACTGGGTATTGACTAACCACCCGAACGTATCTCAAAGGTCTCAGTACTGCTGGACACTATAAGTGGCCACTCACCTTTATCTGCTCCTGGGCTAACAAATTCACCAAGCCCCCCCCAAGGTAATTCACTCCAGGGTTCTAAAACAGGGGCCCCTCCAACTGCTAAAATGCCACCTTGACAGGCTGGACTGGGCTATAATTGATACATTAAATGACACTGACAAAGTCTTGGATCTCTTCATCAACTGCTTTACTGCTGCTTGTGATATATATGCTCCACTCAAACAGATGAAGGTCAAAGGCAGACCCAACCCATGGATCACCTCTGAACTCATAACACAGCTCAAACAACGGGACCACCTCTGGCACTGTGCTCAAGCCTCATCCACGCAAGAGGACCTACAAAAATACTATACTGTAAGAAATAACTGCAGTCGAGCAATATGGAATGCCAAAAGTAAATATTTCAGGGAGTCACTGACCACGCTACTGGGTTGATGGGAAACAATTCTGGAATAATATGAAAGACCTCACAGGCAAGGATCCTAAAACTCCTCCCACAATGCTCAGCATTGATGGAACACCTATGCAAGACCTGGGTATCATCGCCAACACCTTCAACAATGTGTTCTCAAACCTTGGCAGTGTCCTCCCACCTGACTTCTTCAATGTCTCTTCCTCTAGCACCCCCTATGGCACGATATCCCATATACACATGGCTCCACATTTATTCTTCAAGGAGGTCCCTATGCATGTAGCCAGATCCCATATTCACAAGGCCATCTGCAAAGCTGGGTACAGTGGTGATGCTCTCGACCTGAAGCTGATGGTGCTCGTCCTTGAACCCCTGACTAAGATCTTCAACCTTTCACTAAGGTTGGGCCAATTCCCATCACTCTAGAAGCAGATGACTATAACACCAGTCCACAAAAGTGGAGACAAGTTGCTGCACACCAACTATAGGCCTATCTCCATCCTCCCCCCCTTATCCAAAGCACTCGAATGTATAGTCTCGAACCAGCTAGTCGAGTACCTGGACAAGTATGTCATCCAATGCCTGGAACAGCATGGCTTCAGAAAAGGACATAGCATCACTAACGCACTGCTGGAATTTACAGGACTCATAAATGCCACCCTCGACCAAGGTCACTGTGGGTGGGGGGGCAGTATTCATCGACCTTACTAAGGCCTTTGATATCATTTATTTATTTATTTAAGAGATTAACCAGGCAGGCATACTGAGCAGGTAACCACTCTTTCCCTTGGGGAATTACAAGGGGTACATTCAGGATAGATATTTACATAGTTAATACATAGATTAACCACCTACTTCTACTTAGGCAACTGTCAGCCATCAGGCTCTCCAATGATACACTGCCCTGGTTCGGTACCTACCTCGGGGGAAGGGTCCAGCATGTTAGAATTGCCGGTGTCACCTCCAATGAAAAACTAGTTCTTTCAGGAGTTCCGCAGGGGTCCATACTTGGCCCTCTACTCCTCTCTTTTCCTGAACTACCTCCCTAGGGTTTGCTACCAGAAAATACTACTCTACACAGATGATGCAGTCCTATTTACTGGTCATCATGATATCAAACACCTGGAGTGTCAACTGCAGAGTGACTTTAGGCATGTTGAAGAATGGTTCAAAGCTCACAAGCTTGTCTTAAATTATACCAAAACCAAGGTCATGACTTTCTGCAATGCACGGAGCAAGTACAAATCTCAGTCCCTCACCATTAAGAACCAGTCTGGGACTTCACTTGAACATGTGCCCGAGTTTAAATATCTTGGCATCATACTGGACAGCTCCCTCTACTATGCATGACACATCAACAACGTAGCAAAGGCCGCCAACATACGAATCGGTCTGCTCCACAGGCACAAACACTGCATGACTAGGGTTGCCCTTAGACTGGCTATCTACAGTTCTGCCACCTCCATCATTGACTATGGACTAGCTTTCTACAGCTCTGCTTCTCCTACTGCACTCCACAGGATATCAGTAACACTCAACAAAGCTTGCAGGCTCCTAACTGGCGTTACCTGCTGAACTCACACCTGTGACCTGTACACAGGCCGGTTGGCTTCCACTTCATAGTAGAATCCAGTATCAGACATGCCTGATCTCCAAGAAGGTTCTCTTAGGGTTCATGCTGCCAGGTGTCCAAAGGCTCTTCATGATGTACAGCAGTACCCAGCATACACGTAGTGCTCAACATCAAACCTTCTAGGTCCCTAGATGCAGGACCACAATGGGTCAAAGGTCATTCCCCCATAGAGCTCCTCAGTAGTACAATGCCCTTAACAATGAAGTACTTACACCTGCAACAATTGGACCCTTTAAAAGGCAACTCCGTCTATACCTAACATCAACCACGCAATCTGACTGCCTCCCCTAGGGGCAGCCTCCTCCCTCACCTCAGTCTAGGGTGTCCTGTTACCCCCTCAGCATTCTCCCCTGTCACTTGCCTTCTCCTCCCACCCCTACTCTTTCCCACCAACACCCTGCCCTACCCTCTACCTCCCCTCTCATAGGCACTTTCAGATTTTGGGTCCCCAAATCCCTACCTACCCTGTACTTCTACTACCCATTCATCATCCTCTGACAATAGCCCCTCAACCTGCCCACCCTCTCTTTAACCCTGCTATCCTATATTTACTATCTTCTATTTAATGTACTGTCCACCATGAAATGTCTTTTCTCATTAACTGGCTCATTATGTCTCCATTAAGTACTGTAAATTTATAGCCTTGCCTTTGCTGTATTAATCCTTTAACCATGATCTACCTCTGCATGTATGTTCCCCTCCATCCTTCGACATGGAGCCTTTGTAAACAAGCAGTAATTGCTCAAAGGTATCTGTAATCCTAGAGTCTAATAAATAAAAAAAATAAAGTGTGACACAATTATGCTGCAATTCTCTAAAAATTTCAGGTGTCTTTTTCAACATATGTTGATGCAAATTATAAATTTAATTTGAAGGAGAAAAAAGTCAGATTGATATCAGCTGCTGTATGTGAAGGACTGAACTCAAATGACAGATTTAAAAATGCTGAAACTAAAACGTCTCAAGAAAGATGGGTAGCACCTCATTTGTATATAAAAACAATATGATTACTACAGTTGGACTTTCAAAAGTATTTATTTTTGGCTTAACCACGTTTTGCCACCATGCAAGACAAAAAGAGAACTTGAGACAAAATGAATTCTTTTGAAAATCTTAGTTTTGGCCTGTATTTTTCATGTGAATTTGTTTTAGAAAAAGTGTGGTCTGTAACAATAAAAAATGAGAAACTCCTGGAAACACTGTACATCCTTAAAAACAACCATAGACATGAACTGACCATGTGTAAGGTAGCCTCATTCATGAGTGACCTCAGCTCACTGACTCTCCAGAATGGCAGAACATGGATTTGAAAGTTACGTGATGTGTCTTTTGGAGAGATGTACATTTGGGTTATTTCAGTGGTGATGCTTAGGACCTCAGAACCTGGGGGTGGGGAGAGGGACAGAAAAAGGCACAAAGATGCCAAAAGCTCAGAAAAGTAGGCAGCATTTTACATTTTTTGTTAGATTCCAATTTTCTTTGCTCTCCATGCCTTTTTCTTTTAAATTGTGAACTATGATGATTTTTAACTGAAATACTAGAAATTGTGGATTTCATGACCTCCATGCCAGAGTTTAAGCCCTCATGTTACAGTCAAAGAATGTTGTTTTCAAAGTTGAGACAGCTTTCAAAAAAGACATTTCATATTATTCCCTTCAGTTGCAACATAACTGAATACAGACTGATATCAGAGAAAGGAGAAGGTTCAAACTACAGTACTTATATAAATACCAGTAAAACATGATATCTTCTGTATGCCAGCAGTCTTCCCCCACTCTGAATAAGTACAGTACAGTGCAAGAGAAAACTGTCTGGATGACTTATCATAGCAATTATCTTCTCTGACACAGAACACACAGCAGATATCAACCAAGCTAGTTTCGAACTAAAAGGTGTGATCTTTCAGCACCCTGAGGGGATTGACTTCTAATCTGCTAGCAACGGAACGATAAACTCTGGACACTTCGGATAGTCTGAAGTACAGTAGTGGAAAGGTATGTGCTGCTTCAGTATTCACAGAAGAACAAGGCATAATGAGAAATTAACCATTCCTATAATCTCTCAGATACATGACGAGTGAATGTCACTTGGGAATTAAATTATTTAATCTTGAAAGCTAAATGTATTTTTCCTGTTACTTTATCTGAAGGGATTATTGAGTTTTTGTCACTGTTCAATAGCACGTCCTTATGGTCTCTTTACTTTTCATAGGCTTTTTCTACATCTGTTTAGTAATGATAGTAAACTATCAGGCACACAGCACTGTACATCCAAAACTGGAAATGACTGAAAAATTGGGTTTGAATTTAAGAGATTGGATTATCATGTATAGCTTCATATGTAACACTAAATCAAATATTTGGGTCATTTTTTTCAAATGTAAATGAGACGTTTACAAAAATGCTACAGTTGCTGCAACTGCCTGTTACCTGGAATGCTGATTACTGCTGCTCAACACCAGTTAATGCCTTCAGTACTTGGTTCATGTCGTATTTCCATAAGTATTGCTTAATACAGTGGTGCATAACTGAAGTCTCTATGCTTTTCAATAATGCTCCCATTGTAATGAATCAGAATCACAGTTTCTCCAAAATAAATGTCTTTTCTGCTCTCCTTTTCTATATTTTTCTGAGACAGAGATCTGTTATTAATCGGGAGTTGTGTGTTTTCAATAATAATTTGCTTTACACATTAAAAACGACTGTACGCTGTATTTTACTGTACACTTTATTCCCACACCTGACTTCTCCTAATGCTTATACCCACAGGTCACACCTGCCCTCACTGCTGTACATCTGTCAATGATCAGCACCACAGCCTGCCATGCCAGAACCCTGGAATCCATTCTCTGAAGCCCCCCAACCTTATCCCCATGAGGTAGGGTCTTGGCTGGCCTGGAGTTCCTGCACAGGAGCATACATCTGCTTGTGGACTGGTACACAGGGAATGGAATGGGCAGGAACCAGGACTCTGGCATGGGGAGGGGCTGGCCATCATTGGTCGTGTGGTAGGCCAGTTTTGTTCCCTAATTGATCCCTCCCCCCGATGCATTTACATCAGTCGCTCACTGTGCAGTAATCTCTGCAGGACAGTCAATGTTGTGTGGTCATCCACAATGTTAAGGCCACCCCACATTCCACAGGGGGCACTGCTGCAGTGAGAGACATCTCCCTCCCCTTCTGGAGCCAAAGAGTTCTGCCTTTGTAGTGTCCTGCTGGTTCTGCTGACCCAAGGTGAGTGGACAGGTTCAAGGAGCTGCCCCAGGTTGCCTTCTGCATATGGAAATATAACACAAACTACCAATTACAAGGGGTGGGTACACATTGCAAAGGGTGTTCAAAAAGGATAAAAGGGAAAGATGGAAATTAAAAGCTTGTCTAGATAAAGTTTTACAAACATACAAATATACAACATTGCCAGCAGACAAAGGCAATATTTCTAACAGTACAACTTTGAAAATATGGCATTTTTAATCCTAACAATTTCATTCTATGGAAAAAATAAAGCTTTTACTACTGCTACTTTACTTCTAAATTCATACTGTATGTTGATGTCCCTTATTTTCAGACATATCCCTGATTTCGCCTATGTAATTTCCACTGCCATTCTTAAGTTTGGCATTTTTGCCACTGAAGAGCATGGATTTGAATAATAAAATATTATCAGCTGTAAGTGGTACAGTTTACCACTCATTAAGAAATGTTATACTCACCAAGCAGCATATTATACGGTTTCTTCAGCTGATATTAAATTTTTTCACATGTGTCCATGATTTTGGCAATTTGTCACTAATTTCTTTAAAAATGTCTTTAAGCTCTTGTTCCTAGTTTGTGAGGCATAAGGTTGATACAGATGGTCCAATCAGAGTTACAATATCATAATCTTCAAAAAAATACATTTTTCAAGGACTAACAAGGCTATAAACATTCTCTGCTTCATGCATGTTTAAAAAAACAGCTTCAGTTAGTGTGATTATTGAAAGCAGGCACTTAGCTACCTATGAAGGTGTTATTCAGTAAAATATGTATTCCAGGTTTCTCCATAAGTATCCATGCTGGATACTTAATACTTTCTCAGAATTATTCTTCATAAATCTTTTGTTCATTCACAAAAATGTTTTTAGACCAAGATTAATAGTTTCTATCTTTTATCTCTGTGATAGTCATGTGCAGTAAATATTCGTCTCTCTGGACCTTTAGGACCATCTCAGCCACGGTGATATGATCAAACTAGAACACTGTCCTTTTATTAGAAAATCCTGCAATATCCTGTCAGGGGAATGGAGTGTAGGCCTGCAATGATTAACAGGAAATAAAATAACATTGTCTTTTTTTACACTGATAACTGTTTTTCATAAGTAGAAGTCTAGCTTTAATGTAAAATAAAAGGTAAAACAGGGACCAGAGGCTTTCTGAGATTAAAATCAGTATGTACCACATTTTACATAATATGAACCATGCCTAGGAGATTCTTCTACAGAATACCATCTAATGTTGACTTTTCATGATGAGTCAAAGTCTCTCAACTGTGTTGATAACTGGGCATTCCCAAAGGGATATAGGATACCTTCTTCCAAGACCACAGCATGAAACTAGTTCTGAAAAACTCTGAGTATGTTAGTGATAAGTATAAAGGACAAAAACAACATTGGGGGGGGGGCTTTACAAGAATACAGGCATTTAAAATAGGAAAGCTTGAAAAAGATGTATAAGGACTTATATCACACCCATCTAAGATTATACACTTTCCAGAAAAAAATAAATACTAAATTGCAAAAAGTAAATATCATAGTATCATAGTAAAAGCCAGCAGAATAAGCTCCATGGTCTATCATATCTGCTCGGAAGCTAGCCCCCTACTGGAAGCTCGCTCCTCCACCCCCCACCCCCAGCTCCAGCAGTGATCTTCCCTGGCTTCAGTATCCCCCTGTAACTGTCACAATCCTTCTTGAATCCTTCCACTGTGTTCTCTTCCACCAGACTCCTGGGCAGTGCGTTCCATGGTTCCACCACCCTCTCGGTGAAGAAGTGTCTCCTGCACTCCCCCCCGTACTTCCTCCCTTCCAGCTTCCACTCGTGCCCCCTTGTAGTTCTCCCCTTCTTAAGCCTGAACACTTCCCTGGCTCCACCCTTATTTATCCCCTTTACATACTTGAAAACCTCTATCATGTCCCCCATCCCTCCTCTCCTCTCCTCCAATGCATACAAATTGAGTTATTCCAGTCTCTCCTCATAGGGCCTACCCTCCATGCCCTGAATCATGCTGGTCACCCTCCTCTGGACCCTCTCCAGCAGTGCTATGTCCCTCTTAAGAGGGGGTCTCCAGAACTGCACACGGTATTCTCAAGATGCGGCCTAACCAGGGCATTATACAGAGGGAGGATCACCTCCTTCCTCCTGGAGGTAATCCCCCTGGTTATGCTGTTCAGTATCCTGTTTGCTTTTGCTGCAGTTCTTTGACAATTCTCAGTGTTATTCATTTTGCTGTCCACCACTACCCCAGGTCTCTCTCGCCCAATGTGGCTTGAAGTCTGATCCCCCCAGGGTGTATGTATGGCCCAGGTTTCTGACCTCCAGATGCAGCACCCTACATTTCCCTGCATTGAACTTCAATCCCCACTTCCTTGCCCACCCCCCCAAGGCATCCAGATCCCCCTGGAGGGCCTCTCTTCCCTCCTGCCCATCCGCCAGTGCTCCCAGTTTTGAGTCATCTGCAAAGAGACTCAGCCTATTCCTAACACCCCTCCCTATGTCCGAGACATAGGAATTGAACAGGAGTGGCCCCAGGACCAAACCCTGGGGGACCCCACTAACGACCCTTCTGGGGGAGGAGACTATCCCTCCAACCACCACTCTCTGTATTCACCCTGAAAGCCAATTTTCCACCCACCTGGGCAACTGCTCCCCCACCCCATCCCCCCCAGCTTTGTTAGTAGGCCATTATGGGGTACCGAATCGAACGCCTTACTGAAATCCAGATAGAGGACATCCACTGGCCTATGTCAGTCCAGGGCACCCATCACCCAGTCATAAAACTCCACCAGGTTGGTCTGGCACAACCTCCCCAGAACAAAACCAAACTGTCTGTCATCCAGGTGCCCCATCCTTTCCAGCTGCCCCTCAATCTCTCCTTGATAATGCCCTCCATAACCTTGCCTACCACAGACGTTAGGGTAACAGGCCCATAATTCCCCATCTCCTCTCTGGACCCCCCTTTGTGGATAGGCACCACATGAGCCACCTTCCAATCTTGAGGCACCCACCCTGTCATCAGAGAGAGGCTGAAGAGTAAGGCCAGTGAAGCTCTCAGCACATCTGCCAGTTCCTTCAGTACCCTTGGATGCAGCCCACCTGGTCCCGGTGCCATCTCAGTCTTTAGTGACCAGAGGGCCTCTCTCACCCTATCTGCTGTGATTTCACCCTCCCATCCCACTTCCTCATGCATCCACTCCTCCCCTTCTAGATACGACCCATCCCCTGCCCTGGCCTCATCCAGTCCTTCAGTCTCCAACTGATCTTCTGGTTCAGTGGGCTCCCCTTCCCTCCCATTGGGTTAGAAGGATCCCCCACCTCCCCTGGTAAAGACCGAGGCAAAGTACTCATTTAGCACCTCTGCTTGTTCTCCAGCTTCCTGCACCCATCCCTCCCCAGTCCTAATCCTGCTGATCTGTGCCCTCGCTTTTCTTTTCTCCCCTATGTATCTATAGAACCCTTTCCCCCTAGTGGATATTCCTGGCCAGGTTAAGCTCCTTCTTCACCTTGGCCTCCCTTACCATGGTGACCATCCTAGCCAGGAACTCATACTCTCTCCTCTCCCTAAACCCCCTTGAGCGTTTTAAGCACACGTAGGCAGCCTTTTTATCCCTCACCACCTTCTGCACCTCCTGGGTCCACCAACATGGCTTACTGGCCCTACATTGCTTGCGTCTTACCTTTGCACAGGCCTTCATAGCCTCCTGCACCCCCCCTTAATGGTCTCCCACAAGCTACCAGCATCCAAGTCTGGCCTTATCTCATCCAAGCACCCTCTAAGAATCCTTCTGATGCCCTCAAAGTCAGCCCCGCTGAAATCTATTACTACTGTGTTAGTGCAAATTTCCTTTCCCCCTATGAACATAAGAAACCAGACCATGGCATGGTCACTGCCTGCCAGTGGGCTGTTCACCTCCAGGCCCCTTATCTGGTCATTGTCTATTAGGACAATGTCCAGGATCCGGTTCTGCCTAGTAGCCTCCCCCACATGCTGGACTAGGAAGGCATCCTGGAAGACATCCATCAACCTCTGCTCCCTGGCCATTGAGGATGTCATAATGCCCCAATCTGCCCCCGGTATGTTCAGGTCACCCATGACCACCACCCTGCCCTTTCTGAGGCCACAGTGACCACTGATGTTCTCAGACAGATCATCCTCCAGTTCCACCTCCATTGTGGGGGGTCTGTACACCACCCCTGTTTTTAATCTTTTACACCCCCTCATTTGTAGGGTTACCCAAATTGCCTCCAAATCTCCCCTGCCTCCTCGATTCTACCAACTACTTTGTCATTTTGACTATCAATACCACCCTTCCCACCCCCTATGCTTCCTAAACATTGTGTAGCCCTCTAAATTTAGGTCCCAATCATGCCTCTGGGTGGCCCATGTCTCAGTAACTTCTGCCATGTCTGCTGCACCCTCAACTAGCATTGCCTGGAGCACTGGCATTTTATTGCCCATGCTCCTGGCATTGATCAGGACCATCCTCCACCCGACCCCCTCTCCTCTCTCCAGTCTTCTCAGCCCCATGCGGACCCCATGTCTCTCTTCCCCACTCAGCTCTCCCTGGTCTTTTAATGCTGCCCACAGCCTGCTTTGCATGATCTTGTCCTGAACCCTCGAGCTTCCTCACTGGGGCTTTCAATCTTTCTGTCCCTCCCTTCTTTACAAGTTTAAACCCCACCTATCACCTATGAATTCAAAAAGTTTCAGTTTAAGGATATCCTTCCCCTCCAGGTTGAGGTGCAGCCTATCCCTGGCATATAGCCCCTTGTCTTCCCATGTAGTACCCCAATAGCCCATCAACCCATACCCTTCTGACTTGTACCACTCCCAGAGACACTGGTTCACCCCTCTAAGTTTTTGCTTATTTTCCCCGCTTGCCCTTGGTACTGGCAGTATCTCAGAAAAGGAAATTGAGCATCCTATAGAGTGGCAAACCCTGGCCAATTCCCTGAATCGTGCCTGTATTTCCAGTTTGCTTCCCTTCTAAATCATTTGTTCCCAGGTGAACTAGAAAGTCTGGGGATCCCCCACATTCCCTTGCCACTGAGTACAGCTGGAATTTGGCCTTGTGTACTGATAGGTCTGGGATACATTTAACACTGACTGGGCTGCATTTTTCCTCCCCAACCTCCTCCCACTGGATACCCCTAATCATGGAATCACCCAGCAGGAGCACCTTCACCTCTCCCCCCAAGTTACTAGCCCATTTGTGCCCTTCCATACTCCTTCTTAAGTCTACATCCCCCAGCTTGCTCCTCGCACCCCCACAGCCTGGGTGTCTCTATTTTGTGCATGCCGTTCCAGGCTCGCTCTTCTGCCTACATCCCCCAGATTGCTCCTCTCACCCCCTTCAACTTGGGGATCACTAGTCTGTATGTGCCCTTTCAGACTCCTTCTCCTGACTATGGCCCCCTGCTTGCACCTTGCCCCTCCCACAGCCTGAGTGTCACTAGTTTGATTGTGTCCTTCCAGGCTCCTTCTTCTGTCTCCCTCTCCCAGCTTGCTCCTCGCACCCCTCACAGCCTGAATATCACTAGTCATCTCCTTAACTCTTCTCCAGTTGTACTGTTTCCATTGGCTCCTCCACCTGGGCCTCCCATTACTGCTTCCCTTCTTACCCCCCCCCCAGGTTCTACAGTAATGGACCCTTGTGACCTAGTGCTCCCTACGCCCCCTCTTCCGATATTTCCAGTCTCGGAGCTGGCCTACAGAGAGTGCTCCCCTCCTTGCCCCCTCCTTGTCTGATTTTCCCTTCCTCAACACTGCCCTGTCCTGGGTCCTGGCCTTGTCCACCCTGACTCTGTTCTGTGCGTCCCCCTCTGCCTTACCTCCCTCAGGTCCAGGCTCCTGCCTCTCTCCCCTCCCGTCTGGTGCCCTGGCCTCACGTTCTCCATGCCCTCCCCATCTCTGGCTCAGGCCCCCACTCCTATCCCCTGCCCCCTCTGAAACCTGACCAATCCCTCCCCATCAGCCTGCATCTCCTGCCCACCAGCCTCTTCCACCTCATCATTTGGATACAGCAGGGTGACGCAATTTGTAAGTGTGATGCCTGCCCCAAGTTCACCCACTCCTGTCTCCCTCCCCTTCCTTGACTCTGTCTAGACCAACCCCTCCCTTTGGAGTGAAGTCCATTCTCTGGTATTTTCATGTCTCTCCTCCCCCCGGAGCAACCATGTGGTCCTAGTCCTGTCACTCCAGCCCCTATATCCTGGGATATGCCATTTTGTCCTCGCCTATCATCATATGGTTCCTGCCCCCCTTCCCTCTCCAACCCACCCCTCTCCCTATCTCCAACTGCCTCCTGATCCCCTCGACCTCCTGCCTGAGACCTGCCAACTGGTAACACACTAGGCATCCCCCAAACCTCCATGCCCAATTCAATATTATGGCCGCCCCACACCCTGTACACCCAATCATCCTCCTGAAGTTACCAGCTCTTGCATCATTCGATCCCATCCTCACTGTTGGGTGTGAGCAATATGGGCCCCCCTCAGCAATAAAAGTACCCTCCAATCAGTACACAATCAATCTACCCTCTCCCCAGCAGTAGCCAGCAAATGCCCAAGCAATCAAGACAAACAGTACCCAAGTTGCAGTAGCCAGCACTACCCAAGCATCACCCTAATAGGATTAAAAGTATAGAGCCTACACACCCCAAACCTCATAATGCAATTTCAGGAAACTGATGAAAAAGAAGATAGTCTGTATAAAACTTTTGTGGTACCATTCTGAAATATAAAGGGCCTTTAAGAGGGTATTTGCCCCTTCTTGAATATCAGCTCCTTCTGGACATAATGGGGACCTTGCAGCTGTTATGTGTGAGCTGGTTGTCATACAGAACATTTGCCAGCTAATATTTACTGGCCATCTTTAAGAAAAAACTCCGGCAGCATCTAATCTCACTGGCAACCTGTGACTGCTACCACTAATTTGCCTTTACCTTGCTCCTACCATTTGCAATCTCTGTGATCTCTATTGATTAATAAAATATTACACTTCATGTCCATTTCTTGGGCCCCCGGTCAAGTTAACACTTTCATGGGCTTTCTACCCGTGCCTAAATTATTTATTTTCCCTCCTACCTCCCTCCCTCCACCTCCTCTTCCCTTTTTTGCCCCTCCATCATTCCATACCTCTTTCCTTCCTACCACCTTAATACATCTTCATCATCCCCCCACTACCTATGCCACCTCTTCCTCCCTACTCTCTTCCGATCCTCCTTCCCCCCACCCTCCTCCCCCTTTATTCCATTTTGACTACATAGCTATTCTTCCTTTTCACGCCTATCTATCCCCATCCTACCCCCACCTCTGTTTGCCTTCTCCCTCCCCACACTTTCCTCCTCCCTCTCCTGTCCCTCTCTATTGGTGCGAGACCTTCCTTCTTTCTTTGAGTCAGGTACAATCCAACCATCTACCTATGTTGTTAGTTGTACAATTCTCCTTTTTAAACAAGCATCCTCATGTTATGTTACCATAACCTAGTGAAATGTTAGCCTTGTTTTGACTCTGCACCCTGTACGTGCTTAGATTGCGTAACTATTGCTAGAATTTATTCCTGGAGACAGTTTCCAATTGATCTTCCTGGACTAAAAGTCTCCACCACTCATTCACGCTAATGGGACTATGCTGGAGGTGCTATGAACCCGCGGGAGCCCAAAATCTTCAGGAGGGCCAGTGCCAGGATAGGACCATGCATGTACGGTGCACGAGATTAGCTCGTGCTGTATAGGCTTTCTCAACATTGACCCTCCAACCACCTCAGTTCCTTTTCTCTTGCCATCGAGTGCACTTCAATGACGACATCGCTCGCCTGCCGGGAGTCAAGTCTTTGTCTATATGGCAGCAGCTATAGCCGTTCAGTATTCGATTAATTTACTACTTTTAGTGTTCTTTTCTTATTTAAAAAAAAGAAGAGAGAAGAAAATGAACAAGAAGAAGAAGAAGAGGAAGAAATTCTCAGCCTGCCATCAACGGAGTCGACCTCAGACAGTAGCGGTGATGGTAGACAGACTTTGTTTGAAAGCTGTGATGGCAGTGGGGCTGTGTCCAGTCTGCTGCCCTTTGCAGAGGTTTTTTTTTTACCACTGGCAGTCCAGTGCTTGGGGAGGACAGTTCACCCAAAGCATAAAAGCAGCGGGCTCGTTCTCAACCCCGATCAGGGATCTGGCACTGCATGACCTCGAGCTCTTCTTCCTTCTGTCAGTGGAAGAAGAAACAGTACCACTCAAGGTCGCCCTCTGATACATCTGCATGGGGATCATTGGTGGTGGCGAGCGGTAGGCCTGATCTGACTTCAGTGGGGTCCTCTGTGGCTCCATTCTTAATGGCCATGATCTTTGACACTGGGCCCCGTCTCTGTCCTTGATGGGGCTCCAGTGAGCAGTTTCACCTCTGGGCCACTCTTTTAGAGCAGGGGGTATGACATCTGACCAGTTGATTTGGCCAGTGGACCCGGTTCTGGGGCCTTTGGACCTTGGAGCCACTGGGCCATGGCCGAGTCAGGCAGGCAGGATATGTGCGGCACCTTCTCCGGTGTCAGCATCATCAACACCAACCCCACGTGCCTATCCCCTTCACCTTTTCCTCTGCAGGGCCAGCATGGGTATCACTTTCCTTCTCCCCCTTTTTTTCTTTCAGGTCTATGGCCAGTATGTCTGAGGCCGCGTGTAGTGCTGGTGCTGTGTGTGGTGCCAGTGCTGCTGGTGGTGCTGCCTGGTGCTATGCGGAATTTTCAAATTCTGGCGGAATTAAATTCCACAAAATTTTCATCATTCTGCAGATCTCAATATTTCTGTAGAAGTTATTGCAGAATATTGTCAGCAGAATAAAATGCTGTTCCATGGAATGTTATTCCGCAGATCTTAGTAGTTGAAGAGCCAGTGAAATTCTGATGGAAACTCTGCCGGTGAAATTGTTATTACACTCTAATTCCACCGGTTGAATTCTGCATTCTGCACATCACTAGTGCTGGCTCCATGAATGGTGCCAAACTCCTCTATGACATTCCGGGTGGTGGAGTCTCTAGTGATTCTGGCCTGGACCTGCATTTTAGAGACTCTTCTGGGGTAGAGTTGGATCTGGATGAGTCTCTCCCTGTCCTACTTTGTTGGTGACACAGCAGATGACTCATTTTAGAGGCTGGAATGTAAGCCTTCTGTATCAGCAGAGCCTGTGATTGAAGATCTTCTTTTCAGTTTTTTCTCAGGGATATGGGGTCCACCATAACATTTCAGGCTTTATCTGTCAACCAAAACAGACTTCTGCGTCTGGAGTTCCTTCAGTCCTCAGTACAAGTACACCCCGTGGAACACACTAAATTCAATGGTCGAGAGCCTTCTGAACTCTACCGCTCCATTAACAGGGGTATATAGCCCAATAATAAACTAAAAGCTTTTATAGACCCCTATGATACTGCCCCTAGGGTGGCTACCATTGGCAACAGGTGATTAACATCTCCTTGGCTGTGATTATTGGTTCGGTCCTCAGACTGAGTTCTGGAGGGTGCTCAGACTCCTGCTGCCCCTCAGAGGGACAGCACCACCGTCATTCTTGTAACAGGCAGTCCTTTCAAGGTAGAGGTATGGAAGCCCTTGTCAGAAACCAACTCCTTATCTGACAAAAAAAAAAGAAAATCACAGCAGAGGGCTCAGGGCCCAAAAGCACCTGGTACCATTGTCTTGGATCCGGCCCAGGTCCCACCTCAGCTGTCTGAGGTGGACACCTCTCAGTGGTAGTGGGGGGCACCTGATTTGGTTTTATAACTAGTGGAAGTCCAATCCAGCAGATGTATGGGTCATCAGGATTGTCTGAGAGGAATACTCTCCCAATTTCACAGACTTTTCCTAGACCCAGGCAGCAGCCCAGTCTGTTTGCCTCTCTGTCAGACTTTCTTTCCTCAGAGACATGGGGCCTCAGAGCAGTAGAAGTGGTTCCACAGCAAGTCGGAACACAGGTTCCTACTTTCTTTGCTTGGTTCCAAGATAACAGGTGGTATGCACCCATTTCTTGACCTTGAAATGTTAAACAAGTACCTGTTCAGGGAAGAGTTCACGGTACTCAAGCCTTCACTTCCTGGACATTTGGCTCCAAGCCAGCCAATCCATGCTAGAATCTTAGGAAGCAGTTGCCACAGCTTCTCACTTGCTTCTTCCAGGAGGGGTTTTCTGATTCAGGGAAGGTGCCAGGTTCACCTTCCCAGCAGCTACTTTTCATAAGAGCTCTCCTGGATACCTCCAGGGAGAGGGTTCTTCCTTCTGGAGGTGTAGGGCCAGGAGGAGGAGTTTCATCTTCTCATAAAATTCTTAGAGGTGAGAGCTGTCTTATATGCTTTCCAAGTCCTGAAGGAGGCCCTCTGCCACGAAGTGATCCCACTTCAGACGGATGACAAAACTGTGATCTTTTCATCAACAAGCAGGGTGGTGCACTTTTCTACCCTCTGTGCAGGAAGGCCGTGGGGAGTTGATGGATGCCTTGAGCATGCTGCATCAGTTCAGTCATTGTGCAGTCACTTTGGAGGAGTGGGACAGCCCATACCTGGTCCTTTCTGTGTCCCCTCTCAATGCAAATCTGCCCCTATCCTGCTTCAGAAATCCAGACCCTGGTGTTTTCTGTCAGGATACATTTACCACAGTAGACAATATTCTCCTGTATGCTTTTCTCCTCTTCGCTTAGTTCAGAGGGTGCTGCTGAAGTTGTAGACAAACAGGGGAAGGATGATTCTCTTCATCCCAGATTGGCCTCAGCAGATATAATTTGCGTAGATAAACAGTCAATTAGAAGTTCCCCCAAGGAGACTCCTTCTATGAGCGGACCCTCTAACTCGGGGACTTTGGCCCATCCTTCCTGCACTCCCTTCATCTCCTTGCCAGGTTCCTGAGGAGATGAAAGTGAGTAAGTTTTAGGTTTCTAGACAATCACAGAAAACTTAGCCATGCATAGACCTTCCACCAGAACGACTTAAGTGGCTAAGTGGTTACACTTCACCATCTGGTGTGAAAACTTCTGTCTAACCCCTTGGTTGCCCACCAAGTAAAATTTTGGGGTGCCCCGTGGACCTATCTAATGCAGGTCTGCATTTCTCGGCAGAGAATGTTCACCTATACACATTTTTAGACTATCTTGAGCCAGTAGAAAACTTGTCAGTGTCTCAGTTACTGTTAGTCAAGTTTTGCTTCTCTTTACTTACGTCGTTAACCCCAGAATCAAGGAGAGCGCTCCCTATATCTTTCTGAATGTTAAGAGGGTTCTGTGATTCTACATCGACAGAACGAAGAGGTACACATCTGAGCAACTATTGTATCTTTCTGAATGCCTTGGCTGGGTCAGCCTGTTGCCATGAGATGTATTTCTGCTTGGTTAGTAGCATGTCTTTGACACTACTAATCCATGACACAGCTCAAATTGGAAGGCTGCATTCTCACCAGTCTACCAGAGTGGTTGTAGCTTTCCTGGTGGAGATTTGTAATGTAGCTGTTGTAGACATCTGCAAGGCGGCAAGTTGGAGCTTAGTGCATAGCTTGGTAAAGCACTATGTTCTGGATGTCCCTGCCGGATAGTTAACTTTATTTGGCAGGACAGTCCTTATGGACTTCTGTCCTGAATGAGCTCTGTCTCCTACACCCTACTTGGGGGATTGGTTTTTAGCTCAGTACTGTCCCATTAATGTGAATGAGTGGTGGAGACTTTTAGCCCAGGAAGATATGGAAATTGCGTACTCACTGTAATTCTTGATCTTCTTGGATGAAGTCTTCACCACTCACTCACATGCCCACTCACCATCCCCCGAGCTCACTCATTCTGTTTTGATCTTCACTTCCTTGTGGTTCAGGCTGTGAAGACATTGTTGAACTGACCTTTCTTACATGGGTCATCCGGGCCTTTACATGCCCGGAAATTAGGGTTATATTTTCTTTTGTTAGTTTATGCTACACCTCCTCGGTTGAAAAGTTACTGAAGCGATTGGAGGTTTGACATCAAGATAGCCTATATGGCACGAGCTTGTCTCGTGGCACCACACATTCACGGTCCTATCACGGCACTGGCCCTCCTGAAGATTTTTGGCCCTCACAGGGTCCTAGCACCTCCGGCATAGTCCCATTAGTGTGAATGAGTGGTGGAGACTTCGTCCAAGAAGATCAAGAATTACAGTAAGTATATAATTTCCATTTTCTTGCTGTATCTGTATCTGTGGAACATATCTGTATTCTTGTTTGTGTCATACTTGACCTGGAACCTATGAAAGAGCTTTCTGCTCAAAAGTGTTAATCCAAGATCTCAATAAAATAAAATAAAAAATGGAAAAGCAATTACATAGCTGTGAGCTATGTAGGGGCATCATGAAATGCAGGTACCCAAACCCTGAACCTCCGAATGCCCATATTTACCCTCTTCTGTTTACATGTTAACATTTAATTTGCTGTCTTCAAATGCCCTGATTACAACCATCATGGCTTGCTGCAAGGCTTCATATGTCTTTCAGATAGCTGACATTCATAAGCAGTTATTTTATTTATCAGAGTCACCTTGAACTACTTTCTTGGTCTGCCCCTGAAGAAATACATTACAGTTCGGGCATGTTAAGGACAACATACATACTCAATGTATTCTATAATTTAATTGGGCTGATAGATGTCTGTATTTGAATTTGTAAATACATAAACTTGTTTTGTGTTTTACTGCTTGTTAGAAAATGGCTAAAAGCATTTCAACCATCTGATTGATTGAGGGACTTCTCTAGCTGGGCATCTATCAGACAACAGATGCCCGGCTATTAAAAGTACCATCCCAGCCAACCCCATCTCCAGAATCCTGGTGCCCACCCTGCTCCCTAGCTCCCTAATTGGTTAACCCCCCCCCCCAATTTCATTTGAAATCTCCACCACTTTTTGTCTCGCTTAGCGAGAGACTGGCCCCCAAATGCTCGTTTACCTACAGTAGTTGCCCAGTATGTACTAAATAGCCCAAACAACTCAGAAACTGCCCAAAACAAACCAACGTACTTTCTTCCCATCTTTTTTTTTCTCCGTTTTTTTTTTTTACTTGCTGCTCTGCATCTCTCTCCCACGACTCACAGGCATTCCTTTCTGCTGACTTTCATCCAACATCCCAAACCAGGAAATGAGATGTCTCCTCACCAGTTACTGCCCGCAAATTAAAAATAATATCTGTGCTGAAGGGACGAGTTTTAAGAAGGAAACAAAGAATTCAGAGCGCTAGCATCTCTCCCCGCAGTCAAGCGTCTTAAACTGCCTCCTACAACGTAAGATGGTCATGCGCCTCATCACTCGCAAATCCATTTTGCCGTGAAGCACCGAAATAAACAAAAAATAAAGCTAAACTGAAACAACACTTTCTGTGTGTCCTGCTCCTGAAACTACAATATTAAAAAAAAAAAAACACAGCAAACGGGTCAAAAACAGTCCTGGAGGTAGTGGAGTGGAAACCAAAGAAGAGAATAGCTGGGGGAGCATGGAACAACACAATAACAGAGGGATTACTTAACAATAGCAAGATTTAAATCACATTGTTCTTGTGTTTTTCTTAATTTTCTTTTAATTGTATTAAATCCTATGTTATAATGTTACAGCAAGCCCATTTTCTAAGCGCAATAATACCCTCCGGGGGGGTGGTATGGGCTATACCCACCCTTCCAGGGGCTATAAGGCCCTCCGCCTGCGGTGTCAGGCCTCATTATGCCCCTGGACGGGCGGGTATAGCCCAACACCACCTACCCTGTCGGGTATTATTGCTTGCATATTTACACGTATTTATATGCAATATTTATATTTGTGTTAATTCTGCTTCTGTTTTTATTTGTAAATCCCCCCCATTTTGGGGGTTACTATGATGTCCAACTGGCATCAGTGCCCAAAGTGATGCCAGGACCCGCAGAATGGGCAGGGCCCTGGCATCAGGCTTTATAAGGAGCATCACAGTGGGGAAAAAGGAAAGTGTGCCGTGAAGTGAGGGGAGAGGAGTTCTAGTTCGGGACATGTAGTGCCGAGCCATGGAGTGGGCATTCAGTTAGGGCCTGGGGCTGGGGTGGGTCGATTGCCACTCTGGTTCCACATTTGAAGAAAGTCCCCATTTGATCCATCGGGCAAGGGCAAAAGAAGTGCTGGAATGTGCTGTCCACACTAGTGGGAGGAGAGTGGGGAAGCCCATTCAACTCAGAGGAGGAAAGTTGAGTGATGTTGGTGGCTGCCATGGTAAGCCCAGAGCTGGTAAGTGAGAGGCCGGGTTCTGGTGGGTTCCAGTGTGGTAGCTTGGGCCCTTAACCATGAACCCATGTCCACCGATGAGGAGGCAGTTGTTATGCGGTGTGGCCACCCTGGAAAGAGTTGGTGCCCAGCTTCAGCCCCCCACAGAGCTGTAAATAGGAGTGCCAAGAAGGAGGGTATTGAGTCCAAAGATGCCTGAAGTAAACACTGTCGTGTCCTAAATGTGCCACAGTGGGGAGAGTTTAAGATTTAAGCCAAGGGAGAGTCAGAGAGAGAAAATTGCCATCTGCCACCACGAAATTGTTGGGAGCCTGCTTTGCACCACAGTAGTGGGAAGGATCTAGAATTTGAGACTTAGGTCTCCAAAAGAGATGTGCCACAGCCCTGGTCATCGTCAAGTAACTTGTTACTTGAAATCCCCCTCTCCCCATTCCATGGAGCCACACAATGATTTACAATATTATGGCTTGAGTCTTTGGAACTGTGTTTAAAAGAAATAAATTCTGCCTGATTGCAATGGATTTTTCTGGCTGGACAGTGATCTTTGTGCCTTGCCTATGAATTTGGTGGAACTGTATGTAGTATCATCCTAATGAGTTTATCCCCCAGACAGAGAAAGCTGCTGCCCTCCAGCTCACGCATTGCCATCGCACCCAAGACAGAGATCCATCTGTCACCAACTGAATCCTACAATAAGGTACTGTCAGCTTATGTAATTTTTAAAGACTGCTGAACTGGTTGTGTTTAGCCCAGGGGCCCTCCCCCCTTCCCCAAGACAGCATACCATCCAAAAACCCCTAGACACAGGAGGGGAGGAGAGACTCCCTGTGGGCTACTGGAGAAAAAGAAAGACAAAGTTTACTTACAGCTTGCCAAATAAGGCTTACCTTTGAGGGCTTTAAAGTATAAGAGAGAGAGAGAGAGCAAGAAGGGTTACAATTTAATGAAATATTATAGTCATTGTCTATTTATTGATTTATTGAATTTTGTTGACCGGGTAGGCCCACTGAGACTAGAAGTCCCTTTTTCAGGGGCGACCAGGGGGAGGGAAGGAGATACAGATGGTAACCAGCTGAAATTGAACCAGATTAAGCTGTTGGTGGTATTTTTAGTTTATTTATTTACTGTTAATTGTAAGTGTTAAACAGCCCATGTTAAAGAAGCAGTCTCAGTTGGTGGTGGAGGTACTGCGGTGGCACCCCACCGCTGATAACTGGCCTGATTATAAAAAGTTAAGTATTCCCTGGTGCTAGTGGTACCCCCCCCCCAACAATCACTGGCCCAATTGTACAAATTTAAGCTAAAGAATTAATATCTCAGTCTAAGGCAAATCCTTGCAAATACCCATATTAGTAGAGCAGTGACATTGAGGCTACTAAAGAATACTTAACAATATAATTAATAGAAAGCAATGAACAGGTTCAGTTGGAACAAAGAATAACTTCTCCGGACTGGATAGTATAAAGCAAAAAGAATTAAAATTGGAATGGTCTTCCCCTACATTGGGTAAATACCTTAAACATAAACATATTCTCAGAGGACTGAGAGTTATTTTAGAACCAAATCTGGGTTTCATTACTTCAGTGTTGAAGAAGAAGTGGGACGGCATCAGAAATCAATGTTTAAAGGGGAACTGTCACCACTGGGGGCCACACTAAAGTGTGGAACTGGTTCCAATGTGTACTTTGTGTGCAAAAACATTTAGGTTTACTTACTGTTTACTGTAGTGCAGTAGATTGTATCAGACTAATATTAGTTCTAGGCTGACATCTTCTGTTAATGCAAATCCCAGAATCCCCTGCAGCTGACATCAGAGCAGTAGGCAGCAGTGAGAAATTCTATAGCCTGCAGTGCGTGTTATATGAGCTTTAGGCTGGGATTCACAAAACTTTGCCCTGGTGCAAACCCGGTTTTCAAGAAGCAAACTGGGTTTTGCACCAAGCTGATGTTCACAAAAGCCCAGTTTGTGGGCTCAAACATGGTTTGCACTGGGGCAAAGTGTGGAGGAGGCCACAATACAAATGAGGGGGAGAGGACCTGCATATCAGTGCAGTCTGATTCACAGAGCATTTGCATCACGCAAGGGCCTTTTGCGGGGTCTCCTTGCATGGAGCAAATACCACCGAGACCTTGCTTTAATCCTGCACAACATTAGTGGTCAGCGGAGAAACTCCGGCGGCACCTCACCACTGATCGTCAGCCCGATTATAAAAAGTTAAGTATTCCCTGGTGCTAGTGGTACCCTCCTCCCCAACAATCACTGGCCCAATTGTACAAATTTAAGTATTCCCTGGTGCTAGTGGTCCCCCCCCTCCGCCGCTCGAAATGTATCCCTGATGGCTAGCGGTCCCTACCACCACCTGATGACTGCCTGATACATATACATGTTTGTCCCTGATGTCCACTGGTCCCACCCCCCTGTCCAATCCCTGTCCCCGCAATAGTACAAGTCATTCAGATAGACCACCACACCTCCATGATCATCAGCCCAACATGCAGGAAGAACCTTTCCCTGGGTGTCTAGTGGATTCCCCCCACCCCAGTAGGTAGTACCCCAACACCCTGCCCCACCATCCTGACCCCATGCCGGTGACCAGCAGAGCCCTCCGCTCTCCACCACAGACGGCTGCTGACTGAGCTGTCAGTGAGTGCATTCTGTATATAGTAATCTAATCTTTTGCTGGTCCTGCTCTCCTCTAATCTTTTGCTGGTCCTGCTCTCCTCTAATCATTTGCTGGTCCTGCTCTCCTCCATGGGCTATGTAGAGTCATAGAGGACTGTACTTAGCCCCTGCAGAAAAGTAGACCCAGAAAACATCGGATTGAGGACTATAAAAGCTCTAATATGCACTGCAGGCTATTTAATCTCCCTGTTTCTTGTGAATATGATGTCAGCTGTAGGGGATTCTGGGATTTGTAGTAACAGAAGATGTCAGCCTAAAACTAAACAAAATGTGTCTGATACAATCTACAATACTACAGTAAACAGTAAGTAAACCCAAATGTTTTTGCTCACAAAGGTTCTAATTGAGGTACTCATCAACAAACAGCAGGTAGTAGCAAAAAAGATCTATGAATTTGTTACACCTAATATCTTGTATACTATTTAAATGAGTGTTATTAAATTTGGGAGATGCATAAGTCGTGCCACAAGGAATGAATACAGATTTGTAGATCCACAGAGGGTCAAAAGGCAGCTGAGTTCTAAGCAACCAAAAACAGGAGTTTAGCACAGAAGTGCCTACTCAACCCTAACTATCCAGCAACACTATTTCTTCCTAATTTGTCAGCATGCAGATATGTCAGTAATGTTTCTGCCAAGTGGCCACATATAGATGTATCCATGGACTACACCTATCTAAGTTTTCATTTAAAATATAATATTTTGCTCTTTTCTTTGAGGAGATTTATTCATGTTATTTTTCTATTTATTTATTTGAAAATTGGTGACCAGGTGAGGCACATGTGGCCGAGGTTCCTTTCCAGGTATGACCCGGGGAAAGGGAATAGGGGATTCAAATACATAGCTCAGACACAATTTGCGGTTACAATAAGGAACAATCAAAGAACATGAATTAATTACAGGAATAAGTGCAAAATGAGCAACCAAGGTAGAAACAACAAAATAAGGTGTTTCGACCACCCCTATAAATGGGTAGAAGTCAAATGCAAGGAGAACAGTCAAAAAGAGGGAAAACAGGAGCAGGGGGTAGGGAAGGAGTTGTATCTGATACCTGAGGGGGCTATGGGGGCAGTAAATTGGAGGGAAGAGGGTAGTTGGTCCCAAAGCATGGGAGATGATAGGAGAAGGCTGATTGCCTAGCGGAGGAGCAGAGATGAGGAATGGTGAAGGTACAAAGATCCCTAGAGCACAGGGAGCAGGAGGTAGAGGGGATAAGGGGCAGGAGTGACTAGAAGTAAGAGGGAAGGAACCCAAACTAGAATTTGGACATGAATGAGGCAGAGTGGATCTTGTGATGTGAGGGTTGAGGGAAAATGGCTAAAGAGGACTAAAGAGAGCAATGATGAGTACGAGAGGGGGAGTTGTTAACAAAATGGCAGAGGGAGTTGCAGAGGGTGTCCAGTCTGGCAGGGATGTTGAAGGAGCAGTACCATAGACCACTTTCACATAGTCAAAGACTAGCAGCATCATTTTGGTGACAAGCTCATGGTGGACCTGCAGAGACAGAAAATCTTTATTGCAGTACAAGGCATCAAGTTTAGGGTGAGCTTGGCATGGATGGTATCAATGTGGGCAGAGAAGTCCAGTTTGCTGTCTAGCCACATACCAAGATACTTGTATGACTGAATCACTTCTAGAAGGATGCCATCCAAGGTGGAGAAGATAGGTAGAGCTGGGAGTCTGCCTGATTTCTTGCTGATGCCAAAGGTCATAGACACAGTTTTAGTAGTGTTGATCTGGAATTGGTTTGATTAGAACCAGTGCAGGATATTGTGGAAGACATGCTGGAGAAGACTTTCCATGGCTGTAGTAGAGGGACTGTGCCATCCGCATACATGTGCATATATGAGCTGGCACAATCCAAGGGGAGGTCATTAAGGAAGATGGAGAGCAGGATGGGCCCCAGGATGGAGCCCTGTTGTGGGACCCCAGCCTGGATGGGAACTTTAGGTGACAGGGCACTACCAACATGTGCCAACTGTAGATGGCCCAAGAGGTAAGAATGGAACCAATGGACAGCAGGAGCTGAGAAGCCAACAGAGCTCAGCTTTGCGAGGGCCTGTTCTGAAGCCCTCCCTGCCCGAAGAAGCCCCAAACCCGAGACACACCAGAGACACCCCTCCCTGAGGAGACGGAGGTCAGCGAGCCTGCTCTGAAGCCCTCCTGCCTGGAAGCCCGAACCCGAGACACACAGAGACCACCTCCCCTGAGGGAGGCCGGAGGTCATGAGGGCCTGCTCTGAAGCCCTCCTGCCATAAGCAGACGAGACACACCGAGACCACCCCTCCCCTAGAGAGACCCGGAGGTCCTGAGGCCTGCTCTGAAGCCCTCCTGCCCAAGAAGCCCCGAACCCGAGACACACCAGAACCACCCCTCCCTGAGGAGACCGGAGGTCGTGAGGGCCTGTCCTGAAGCCCTCCCCTGCCGGAAGCCCGAACCCGAGACACACCAGAGACCACCCCTCCTGGGGGACCGGAGGTCACGAGGCCTGCTCTGAAGCCCTCCCTGCCCCAGAAGCCCAGACCCGAGACACACCAGAGACCACCCCCTCCCCTGAGGAGACCCGGAGGTCGCGAGCCTGCTCTGAAGCCCTCCCTGCCAGAAACCCCGAACCGAGACACAGAGACCACCCCCCTCCCTGAGGAGACCGGAGGTCGCGAGGGCCTGCTCTGAAGCCCTCCCTGCCCGCAGAAGCCCCGAACCCGAGACACACCAGAGACCACCCCCTCCCCTGAGGAGACCGGAGGTCGCGAGGGCCTGCTCTGAAGCCCTCCCTGCCCAAAGAAGCCCCGAACCCGAGACACACCAGAGACCACCCCCTCCCTGAGGAGACCGGAGGTCATGAGGGCCTGCTCTGAAGCCCTCCTGCCAGAAGCCCGAACCGACGACACACAGGTAATTTCTACCTTGATCCAGGCTGCTGCACAGCCGTTCAGCCATCTGGCGCCTTTTCGAATGACCACAAGCTCCCCTGCTCAGCGCATGAATCCCGGCCAGAGTAGCACCTCGAGTTGCTGCCCAGGCTCAAACGAGCAGAACTGTTACATTTGTGCCTGATTTTGAAACTTTTAAAACGAACCAGCTAAAACTATTTGCATTTGCCTGTAACTGTATTTAAAAGCTTAGAGTCACTGCAAGCCCAGGACCTGTGTTCTATCTGAAATCCCCCTGTGCAAATCTCACTGGGGACTGTTTGTTAATTTGTAAAGTGCATTTCCAGTTGTAACTGAATTACCCCTTGTGAAAAACTCATTTGGGGACTGTTTAACTTCTAAGTGCTTTTCCTGTGTGCAGAATTTCAGTTTGCCCTGCTAGTAATCACCTTCTTTTTTGAATCACAATAGTACCTGATAGCCCACAGCCCATTTGCTCTTCTCCCCACACCCACTACCAGACCGGCCCCAGCAAGTTAATCTTTTGCCTGTGCTGCATATTTAATCCCCCCTCTCTCTTCATTCTCCCGCAGAGACCACCCCCTCCCCTGAGGAGACCGGAGGTCACGAGGGCCTGCTCTGAAGCCCTCCCTGCCCGCAGAAGCCCTAAACCCGAGACACACCAGAGACCACCCCCCTTCCCTGAGGAGACCGGAGGTCGCAAGGGTCTGCTCTGAAGCCCTCCTGCCGCAGAAGCCCGAACCCGAGACACCAGAGACCACCCCTCCCTGATGAGACCGGAGGTCACGAGGCCTGTTCTGAAGCCCTCCGCCCATAGAAGCCCTGAACCTGAGACACACCAGAGACCACCCCTCCGCTGAGGAGACCGAGGTCGCGAGCCTGCTCTGAAGCCCTCCCTGCCGCAGAAGCCCCGAACCCGAGACACAGAGACCACCTCCTCCCTGAGGAGACCGGAGCGAGAGCCTGCTCTGAAGCCCTCCCTGCCGCATGAAGCCCCGAACCCGAGACACATCAGAGACCACCCCCTCCCTGAGGAGACCGGAGGTCGCGAGGCCTGCTCTGAAGCCCTCCTGCCATGAAGCCCGAACCCGAGACACACAGAGACCACCCCTCCCTGAGGAGACCGGAGGTCATGAGGGCCTGCTCTGAAGCCCTCCTGCCATAGAAGCCTGAACCCGAGACACACCAGGTAATTTCTACCTTGATCCAGGCTGCTGCCACATGGTTAGCCATCTGGCGCCTTTTCTGACGACCAAGCTCCCCTGCTCAGGCATGAATCCCGGCCAGAGTAGCACCTCGGAGTTGCCAGCGCGAGGCTCAAGCGAGACAGAACTGTTACATTTGTGCCTGATTTTGAAACTTTAAAACGAGACCAGCTAAAACTATTTGCATTTCCCTGTAACTGTATTTAAAAGCTTAGAGTCACTGCAAGCCCAGGACCTGTGTTCTATCTGAAATCCCCCTGTGCAAATCTCACTGGGGACTGTTTATTAATTTGTAAAGTGCATTTCCAGTTGTAACTGAATTACCCCTTGTGAAAAACTCATTTGGGGACTGTTTAACTTCTAAGTGCTTTTCCTGTGTGCAGAATTTCAGTTTGCCCTGCTAGTAATCACCTTCTTTTTTGAATCACAATAGTACCTGATAGTCCACAGCCCATTTGCTCTTCTCCCCACACCCACTACCAGCCCGCCCCAGCAAGTTAATCTTTTGCCTGTGCTGCATATTTAATCCCCCCTCTCTCTTCATTCTCCCGCAGAGACCACCCCCTCCCCTGAGGAGACCGGAGGTCACGAGGGCCTGCTCTGAAGCCCTCCCTGCCCGAAGAAGCCCCGAACCGAGACACACAGAGACCACCCCTCCCTGAGGGCACGGAGTGCAAGGTCTGCTCTGAAGCCCTCCTGCCATGAAGCCCCGAACCGAGACACACAGAGACCACCCCTCCCTGATGAGACCCGGAGGTCACGAGGGCCTGCTCTGAAGCCTCCTGCCATAGAAGCCCCTGAACCTGAGACACACCAGAGACCACCCCCTCCGCTGAGGAGGCCGGAGTCGCAGAGCCTGCTCTGAAGCCCTCCTGCCGCAGAAGCCCAACCCGAGACACACCAGAGACCACCCTCCCCTGAGGAGGACGAGGTCGCAGAGGCCTGCTCTGAAGCCCTCCCTGCCAGAAGCCCCGAACCCGAGACACACCAGAGACCACCCCCCCCCTGAGGGAGACCGGAGGTCGCGAGGGCCTGCTCTGAAGCCTCCTGCCCATAAGCCCGAACCCGAGACACACAGAGACCACCCCTCCCTGAGGAGACCGGAGGTCATGAGGGCCTGCTCTGAAGCCCTCCCTGCCCAAAGAAGCCCGAACCCGAGACACACCAGGTAATTTCTACCTTGATCCAGGCTGCTGCCACCATCGTTGGCCATCTGGCGTCTTTTCTGAAACGGCCACAAGCTCCCTGCTCAGCGCATGAATCCCGGCCAGAGTAGCACCTCGAGTTGCCTGCGCAGGCTCAAACGGAGCAGAACTGTTACATTTGTGCCTGATTTTGAAACTTTTAAAACGAACCAGCTAAAACTATTTGCATTTGCCTGTAACTGTATTTAAAAGCTTAGAGTCACTGCAAGCCCAGGACCTGTGTTCTATCTGAAATCCCCCCCTGTGCAAATCTCACTGGGGACTGTTTGTTAATTTGTAAAGTGCATTTCCAGTTGTAACTGAATTACCCCCCTGTGAAAAACTCATTTGGGGACTGTTTAACTTCTAAGTGCTTTTCCTGTGTGCAGAATTTCAGTTTGCCCTGCTAGTAATCACCTTCTTTTTTGAATCACAATAGTACCTGATAGTCCACAGCCCATTTGCTCTTCTCCCCACACCCACTACCAGCACGCCCCCAGCAAGTTAATCTTTTGCCTGTGCTGCATATTTAATCCCCTCTCTCTTCATTCTCCTGCAGAGACCACCCCCCTCCCCTGAGGAGACCGGAGGTCACGAGGGCCTGCTCTGAAGCCCTCCCTGCCCATAAGAAGCCCCGAACCCGAGACACACAGAGACCACCCCTCCCTGAGGAGACTGGAGTCGAGGTCTGCTCTGAAGCCCTCCCTGCCCAGAAGCCCCGAACCGAGACACACCAGGGACCACCTCCTCCTGATGAGACGGAGGTCACGAGGCCTGTTCTGAAGCCCTCCCTGCCACAGAAGCCCGAACCTGAGACACACCAGAGACCACCCCCTCCGCTGAGGAGACCGGAGGTCGCGAGCCTGCTCTGAAGCCCTCCCTGCCAAAGAAGCCTCGAACCCGAGACACACCAGAGACCACCCTCCCCTGAGGAGGACCGAGGTCGCGAGGCCTGCTCTGAAGCCCTCCCTGCCGCAGAAGCCCCGAACCGAGACACACAGAGACCACCCCTCCCTGAGGAGACCGGAGGTCGTGAGGGCCTGCTCTGAAGCCCTCCTGCCCATAGAAGCCCAGACCGAGACACACCGAGACCACCCCTCCCCAGGGGCCGAGGTCAGGGGCCCTGCTCTGAAGCCCTCCTGCCCCAGAAGCCCAGACCGAGACACACAGAGACCACCTCCCGAGGAGACCCGGAGGTCGCGAGGCCTGCTCAAGCCCTCCCTGCCCATAGAAGCCCGAACCCAAGACACACCAGACCACCCCCCTCCCCTGAGGGGCCGGAGTTGCAGGGCCTGCTCTGAAGCCCTCCTGCCTGCAGAAGCCCGAACCGAGACACACCAGAGACCACCCCCTCCCTGGGGAGACCGGAGGTCGAGGCCTGCTCTGAAGCCCTCCTGCACTGAGAACCCAGACCGAGACACACCAGAGACCACCCCTCCCTGGGGAGACCCGGGTCATGAGGGCCTGCTCTGAAGCCCTCCTGCCCATAGGCCGACGAGACACACCAGGTGAATTTCTACCTTGATCAGGCTGCTGCCACCATCATTTAGCCATCTGGTGCCTTTTCTGAAGCAGCCTAAGCTCCCCTGCTCAGCGCATGAATCCCGGCCAGAGTAGCACCTCGAGTTGCTGCCCAGGCTCAAGCAGACAGAACTGTTACATTTGTGCCTGATTTTGAAACTTTTAAACGAACCAGCTAAAACTATTTGCATTTGCCTGTAACTGTATTTAAAAGCTTAGAGTCACTGCAAGCCCAGGACCTGTGTTCTATCCAAATCCCCTGTGCAAATCTCACTGGGGACTGTTTGTTAATTTGTAAAGTGCATTTCCAGTTGTAACTGAATTACCCCCTTGTGAAAAACTCATTTGGGGACTGTTTAACTTCTAAGTGCTTTTCCTGTGTGCAGAATTTCAGTTTGCCCTGCTAGTAATCACCTTCTTTTTTGAATCACAATAGTACCTGATAGTCCACAGCCCATTTGCTCTTCTCCCCACACCCACTACCAGCACGCCCCCAGCAAGTTAATCTTTTGCCTGTGCTGCATATTTAATCCCCCCTCTCTCTTCATTCTCCTGCAGAGACCACCCCCTCCCTGAGGAGACCGGAGGTCACGAGGGCCTGCTCTGAAGCCCTCCCTGCCATAGAAGCCCGAACCAGACACACCAGGTAATTTCTACCTTGATCCAGGCTGCTGCCACCAGCCGTTGTAGCCATCTGGCGCCTTTTCTGAAAGCGGCCTGCTCCCTGCTCAGCGATGAATCCGGCCAGAGTAGCACCTCGGAGTTGCTGCCCAGGCTCAAGCAGACAGAACTGTTACTTTGTGCCTGATTTTGAAGCTTTTAAAATGAACCAGCTAAAACTATTTGCATTGCCTGTAACTGTATTTAAAGCTTAGAGTCACTGCAAGCCCAGGACCTGTGTTCTATCTGAAATCCCCATGCAAATCTCACTGGGGACTGTTTGTTAATTTGTAAAGTGCATTTCCAGTTGTAACTGAATTACCCCCCTGTGAAAAACTCATTTGGGGACTGTTTAACTTCTAAGTGCTTTTCCTGTGTGCAGAATTTCAGTTTGCCCTGCTAGTAATCACCTACTTTTTTGAATCACAATAGTACCTGATAGCCCACAGCCCATTTGCTCTTCTCCCCACACCCACTACCAGCCCACCCCCAGCAAGTTAATCTTTTGCCTGTGCTTGATCTTTCTCCATTAGCTCCTTATATTGTTTTGCCACTAGAGGGAGCCTGATTAAGTTTGAACAATTTGCTCCCAATACCTCACTTGTCACATTCTGTCTAGTAGCTGTTTCACTTGGTGATCACCCTCTCATCACCCCTCTCCAATCGTCGAAAGCTATCCGCCATTGTGCACTCCCGGATCAGCCCTCCTCCTCCTGCTCCTGTCAGGCAATGTCCACCCCAATCCCGGGCCTGGCAGCACTGGTCCTCCCCTGAAATCTCCTGGGCTGCGCATTGCTTCTATGAACATCTGTAGCCTCCTGAAAAACTGGACTCTCTACACTGCTGGGTGGCCTTCATAAACCTGATGTTGTTGCCCTAGTTGAAACCTAGTGTCCCTCCTCCTAACTCTCATGTCTCTCTCGGCTACACTCTCCACGGTTGGACCCGTGTCGGCAGGAGAGGTGGGGGCTGTGTCTTCTATTTGAAGGATTCTCTCTGGGCTACCACTCCCCGCCTGACCTCGAACATAAGGCCAGGCACTTGCTCTAAAGCTGTCCCCTGACCCAGCTAGAGGCCCATTATTCCTAACGTAGCCTACATACCCCCAAGAACAATCCCAGGCCCTGGGCCACTAATTGACTACCTCACCTCCCTACCCAACTCGTCGGACCGAAATCTTGGTGCACGACTTGAATATAAACTGGCTCCCCCTCGTCCTCCTCCCACCGTGAGGCTTCGATTCAATTGACCTAACTCAACTGGTCACACAGCCTACTAGAAAAAACCCTGGAGGGACAAGCACCCTCCTGGATGTGTTCCTCACCAACAGGCCAATCCGCATCCACAACATCAAATCCTCCCTGACTGCCTCAGTGACCACTCCCTGTGCTTTTCAACTAGAAAACCCTAATGCCCTCATCCCGGTCAAAACCACCTCTCGGAGCGGCTTAGGCTTGGGGACTCATAGGCCTTAAGCGCTTCCTTGCCCACACTGATTGGTCCCCTCTGACGAGGCAACCAACATTGACTTGGCCCTGGCCTTCTTTGTAAGCACTTTCAACTTTGCCTGTGATATCTTTGCTCCCATAACTGCTAGGAGGTCCAAAGTGAAACATGCCCCTTGGATCACCCCTGCCCTACTGTGGCAACTTAAGCAACGCGACAATCTTTGGCACCTTGCTGTTGCTACTGGCCGTTCAGCTGACAGGCAGTCCTATGCTGCTGCCCACAACCAGTGCACCTGGGCCATCCGCAAAGCAAAGGCGGAATACTACCAAGCCTCTCTTACCTCCTCCTGGGGGAACCCCAGGTGCTTCTGGGACAACATCAAGCAACTGAATGGTCACTCCCAGTCCCCCTCTCCTTCTCTTCTCAACATCAATGGTACCGTCTCCTCTGACCCTGCCTCATTGCCACCCACCTCAATAACTCCTTTACGACCTTAGCTCAGTACTTCCTGGTAACTTTTCAGTCCACCTCCTCCATCGTGTACCACCACCCATTGCCGCCCTCTTTCCACCTGCGTCATGTCACCATGCAAGAAGCTAGGCCTTACTTGCTAAAAGCCCTTAAAGGTAACACCATCGGTAATGACTCACTTGATTCCTGCCTTTTACGTCAGGTCCTGGATCAGGTCCTCTCACCTATTACGTGCATTTTCAACAAATCACTCTGTCTCAGACAATTCCCCTCTGCCTGGAAGATTGCCAAAGTTACCCCTGTCCATAAAGGTGGTGACAGGACTCTTCCGGGTAACTACCTACCCATCTCAATCCTCTCCCCCCTCTCTAAGGCGTTAGAGAAAATTGTGGCGTCCCAAGTCTCTGACTACCTCTGTAAGTACAATGTTCTCTGCCCTGAACAACACGGGTTCAGAGCAGGTCATAGTACCAATACAGCACTCCTGGAATTTTCCAACTTCCTCCATGCCTCCTTGGACTCTGGTGCCCTGGCTGGTGCTATATTCATTGACCTGTCTAAAGCATTCGATACCGTTTCATCCTCTTTTGCTCTCCACCTCTCGACCTAATAGGCTTTGCCTCAGGACCTGTTCCTGGTGCACCAGCTATCTCTCGCCCGCTCCCAATGTGTGAAAGTCAACAGTACTCTCTCTGAAACATGTCCCATTCACTCTGGGGTGCCCATGAGGCTCAATTCTTGGACCCCTACTATTCTCCTCTTTCTTAACTCCCTACCCAGCAGTTATGCAGGTAAGATGCTTCTCTATGCTGATGATGCTGTTCTGTTGCCTCCCCAATGACCCCATGCTGCTACAGAACTCCCTCCAACTAGTCTTTGACTCTGCAGCTACCTGGTTCACTGACGCCGACTTGTTATCAACCTTAAGAAAACAAAAATGATGCTCTTCTCCCACCCCCAAAATAAGTACAGCAAGTTTCCCTTAGCTGTCCACTCCACACCCAATCTCGTCATTGACCAGGTGCAGTCCTATAAATATCTTGGTATAACCTTTGACCCTGCACTTTCATTCCATGGACATATATCTGCCCTAAATTCTGTTGCCAACTCACGGCTAGGCATTCTTTACCGGCACAAGAAATGCCTCCCTCCTGATGCCCTCCGCCTGGCTGTCACCTCCTCTGTCATGTCTCTCATTGACTATGGCCTTCCGGTCTATGGCTCAGCAGATCAGACTGCCCTCAACAAGGTTCGCCTCACAGTTAATAAGGCCTGCAGACTTATCACTGGTGCTCCCAGACTCAGTCGCACATGTGAGCTTTTCACCCTGGCTACCCTACTCAACCTGGAAGAAGCGACTCATGTATCAGACATGCCAGCTCACCTTTAAAAGCCCTGCATGGCCTATCCCCATAGGCCTATCCAACTCAATTAGCCGTACTGCACCGACCTGATCACGCGCGGCTCGTCAGAAAGCTACCCTAGTTTCCGAGAGCCAGGACCTCTCAAGGTCAGGGGCATTCCCCTACCGTCGCCCCACTGGTATAACTCCCTCCCTCCCTGCCAGTGTCTCAAACTCACTAACCTTAGCTTGCTTTAAGCCCAGGCTCAAACTTCCTGCTTAGCTCTGCTTAAATGCAACTGCCGCTAGCCTAGTGTAAAAAAAAAAATATATATATATATACTCTGTTTGACAATGCTACTAGAGCTCCCCCCCCCTTCCCTTTCCCTACTAATTCCTTCTCCCCTATCTCCTCCTTCTACCCACCAGCTCTCCCCGACCATAAGTTTTGCACCTTTTGTTATCTTTTGCTTCGTTGGAGATTGTATTCTATTGTAACAAAATTGTAATTGAACTGTAACTTTTTTGTTTGTAAGTACTGTGTCCCTTGTACTACTGTTCTGATGTCCTCTTTGTGACGAGGTACCTTTGTAAATGAGCCTCTGGCTCAAAGGTTTCTAAACTGATGTTTAACTAAATAAATAAATAAATAACTAGGAAGAGTGGATGGGACACCAAGTCAAAGGCCTTGGCCAGAGTGATGAAAATGGCAGCTGAGATATGCCCCTGATTCCCATTCCTCAGAAGATAGAGTCAGTAACACACAACAGGGAGGAGACGGTGGAGTGATGCACCCAGAAGCCAGACTGGAGCAGGGAGAGGAAATCTGTGGAAGACAGGAAATCAGAGAGTCTGGTGTAGACAAGCTTCTCTTGCAACTTAGCAAGGGAAGGGAGGAGGGAGACTGGTAAGAAGTTACCCAGGGAGGAGGGGACCCCCTTTGTGGAGTAGATGAACTCTGGCTAACTTCTGGGACTGAGGGACAACACTGAGGGAGAAGGATAGGTTGAATAGATGAGTCAGAGAAGATGCTATGGAAGGAGCCAAGAATGGAGTAACTTAGGGTACGGTCCATCAGGGCTGGATTTGCACAAGTTAAGGAAGTAAAGGGCAGTCAAGGTTTCCTGGGTAGTAACAGAGGGTAACGGGAAACCCTTAGAGTGGGAATGTGAGATGGAGCAGTGGAGGCTGGAGAGTGAGTGGAAGGGATAGCACAAGTGGTGAAGAAGTCACTGAAGTGAGCAGCAACAGAGAAGGGATCAGACACTGGTGAGACATGTACCAAAAAGACCGGAGGGGTGGAAAGGGTGGGAAGGTAGAAGAGGGAGTGAATTACCTTCCAGAACATTGAAGGAGTATTAACGTTTTTCTGAAGGTTGGCCTTGAAATATTGAGATTTTGCAACCCGGATAGCCTTCATACAGAAGTCTGGGATGGTCCTATATAAGTGGAGGTCAGAGAGGGAGTAAAATAATTTGTACCATGCCCAAGCATGATCATATGACTTGCACTGAGGTACCGCATTCCTTCTGGTTGAAAATGGGTCTGACTCATTGATCCAGCCCCCCATCCTTGTTAAGCAAACCAGTCAATAGCTGTTCAAATCATTATATCTTTGCATGAATAAGATTAGAATCTTTTTAATGAAAACATAGAAATGCGTCAACAAAGAAGAAACTATGATAACACTATAATATGGAGATATTGAAACTGTGCCTTTTTTGAGAAAAGTGTTCTAAAACTTTTTTCTCAGTGTTTTCAGACTTTTGGTAGCCCTACAGTCAATTTGAAAATTACTGAAGTCTACTTGAATATCTAGCCTTTGTATTATGCATTTCATCGCGTTGCAAACATCGAGTAAATCCTGCTCTTCCTTTGGAAAAAAATGCCATTTACAGGCAACACATGAAACCTGCTTAAAGTCACATGAAAAATGTCAAATTAATACATAGATACATAGACAGTGTCGGCAGATAAGGGCCTACGGCCCACCCAGTCTGCCAATTTAAGCCTGTAAGTTCACTTTATGTTTTCCTAGTAGTCTGTTGACCCTCACCCCTGACCTCCAGAATTCCTTTATGTCTATCCCATGCACTCTTAAATCCTGTGATTGTTTCAGCCCCCACCACTTCTTCTGGCAGGGTGTTCCACTTGTCCACCACCCGTTCTGTGAAGAAATTCTTTCTCACGTTTCCTCTGAATCGTCCTCCCTCCAACTTCATCCCATGCCCTCAAGTCCTGGAACATCTTTTTTGCTTAAAAATAGTGTATTCCTGCATCCTGTTCCTCCCTGTAAGATACTTGTATGCATCTATCATATCCCCTCTCTCCCTCCTCTCCTCCAGGGAGTACATATTCAAGTCCTTCAACCTGTACTCATAGGACTTGTGATGCAATCCATGTACCATCTTTGTTGCCCTCCTCTGAACCTTCTCTATCCTGTCTATGTCCTTACGTAGGTAAGGTCTCCAGAACTGTACATTGTACTCCAGGTGGGGCCTCATCAGTGTCTTGTATAGTGGAATTATGACCTCCTTTTCCTGCTGGTGATGCCCCTACCTATGCATCCCAGCATCCTATTTGCTTTGATCTGGGAGCCTTGATAGAAATGTCGATTTACAGTAAAGCTTCAACCTGGTAAAGTATGGACATGGATAGTGGAAACATGCATGCAGCAAAAATCTGGAATTTATGGGTTGCCAGCTATAAAGAAGCCCAAATCAGGATATTGTTTTACAATCTGTTAACAGAAAGCAGTATTTTCACAAGCTTATTGTACTTTTCTCCACCTCCTACAGGTTATCTTTAAGCAATAAAACATGACAGGGTGTGCACTGCAGTGGGATAACAGCACACCTCGGGTGTGTTGTGAGGCATGAAGCATTACTGAGTGCTTCAACCACCTGAGAAGTGCCATTTTCCAACCACAAAGCACACCTTGGAATGTCTTAGTGCGATTATAAAATAAGTCCAAGTTTTTTTTTTTGCAGGGGGGTGAAAAAATGTGCAAAAACAAAATAATTAGAAACATTTTAATGATTTTTTTTTTTATTTTTATTTACCATTTTGCTTAAAAACATATACAATTGTATCAACATTTGTATAGTTGGTACAGCAATCAAAATGAGCATTAATCAGGAATACGTTATGTAAGAACTCTCCGTGACTGCACTGGGAGGGAGTACACAGATAATATTTATAATATGCTGTTGCCATCAAGGAGCATGTCTTCTAAAAATAATTGAATACATAGTACAGTAATTTAAATCCATCGTGCTTAACAACAAGGCCTACAGTCATGCACAGATTTCAGCTTTTCGTATAATCTAGAGGTGGTACAGTATGAGCACTGTGGCTACCACTTCAGACTAAAATAATGCCTAGGCACAGACATCACATCCCAACAGTTCATTAAAAGATGCATAAAGAGACATATATTCAAATATACAGGATTGCTGAGTTGAGACTATGGAGTCCTGGGAAACATATTTAACCTGCAGGTCCATGCAGGGGGGTGCAAGAGATGCAGTTGCAGTAGGACCCACACTGTCAGGGGGCCCACTGCCTCAGAGGTCAGCATTAAGAAAAAAACATTATTGTTAGACTAACTTGCACCTTTCTAACAGTACATTGCTTATTCATTTGAAATTGAGTCTGTCAGCTATGGCAACAGAGATTCCAACTCCAGTGTCATGGGGTGGGGGTGAGTACACAACACAAAGCAATAGGGTCCCATTACTAAAGAAAATGTATCTAGGTACTGGTGTCCCCAGGAGGGGCAGGGACAAATTACTTTGTTCAGTTATTTGATCCTGATGCCAGCAAGAGGGTAGGGGGCAGCAAGGACAATCTAAGGATGTTCAGTGAGACTGATACAAGAAAACCTACTCTATAAAAATATTATATGGTAATGGTTTTTCTATGCTTTTTGGTTAGGGAGGAGAAGTCTCATAAAATATTTTGCGGGTGGCCCTTAATGTCGTTGCCACAGTCCTGTTAACCTGAGAAGAGAAAAAAAAATAAATTAAAAGCTAATATGGTCAAACAACCGTATCCCAGTAGATAACATTAACAAACATGGTGAAACAATGGTAGTTGACTCACCTGGTAAAGGTGATTATAACTAGAACACCTTCTTACAGCACTTCGAGTCTCAACACATGGGTTATATGCGCTCTTCTCATAGGCTGATGCACAAAAGGAATCCCAAATTTGAAATCTGAGCCCTCTCCTTCCTTGTAGCTCCCAGAATCCCCAGTACGAAATCTTCCAGAGCTTGTGCTACTCCTGAAAATATAACAGAAAAAAATAAATCCTAACAACCCTCAGCCACCCCTGTAAGGAAGCAGGCAGGTAGAAAAGCATACAACACAACTTGATGCTATGTAAAAGATTATTCTTTACTTTCCACTGTATTCCGTTAACATGGCAACTTGTTACACTGTTACTGTTGGTGTAGGATGTATGTCCATTACATAGAGAATAAAGTATGGGGTGGTGTGTGTAACAAGATTTTACACACACCCGATGGGTTGGATGGCATATAAACCCCGAGAGCGAAGATGGAGGGGTTTATCCAGGCATCCAACCCCAAGGGTGTGTATAAAATTCGAGTTTACACACACCACCCCATATTTTATTTTATATAATTGCTGGGTTAGGCTTTTTCGCCACAGCTAATTATGTAAAATAAATGGTCTGGTGCAGCTGCGGTCTGGATGATGTTTAGCCAAGTCCTCGGTCACTTAGCAGCAGTTTACTTTTTCTTGTTTTGTTGTCCCCTTTACAGTGTGATTTTTGTTAGGAAGTTTTTTTTTTTTTAATAGTTACTTACCGCCTTGAGATAGTGGCGGCGGTGCAGTTTCGACCGATGAAGAAATCTGGTGGCGAGCGGTGAAAACCCGGAAAAGCTGTAGGTTGGGCATGCACATAGCGAGGGAAACCGTGTGCGTGTTTGCCATTATAAACGCTCCTTTATAATGGCAAATTACGCCACGGTTTCCCTATGGGAAAAAGCCTAACCCAGTTATTATTTATATATTCATTGATCAGTATTGCACATACATTCTTCTATATACAATATACAATCCCTTTTCTCATTCTCTGCTCGTTATGTTCCTCCACGATGGGTGGGATACGAAGTGCTGTCAGAAGGTGCTCTTATAATCACCTTTACAAGGTGAGTAAACTATCATTATCTACTGCACCTTCTTACAGCACTCCAAGTCTCAACACATGGGTGATTATACAGCAGTATTGGACTTATCTTGGGAGGGAGGAGGAATGTGACTCAAAGCTATCTGGAGAACCTTGCGACCAAACTGTGAGTTACTTGTTAGTCCGTTATCCAACCGGTAGTGCCTGATAAATGTGTGCAAAGATGCCCAGGTTGATGCCTGGCAGATCTCTCTCATGATGCCGAATTACACTCCGCCCAAGAAGTAGCCACCGCTCTTGTGGAGTGTGCCGTGATATGTGATGGAGGGGTATTACCACCTGCCCTGTAGGCCTGAGAGATGGTATCTCGTAGCCATCTTGCTATCGTGGACCTGGATACTGCTAGACCCTGTTTCTGACCCCAGTGAGTATGAATAGTCTGTCTGACCATCGGAAGCACTCTGTTCTGGCCAGGTAGGTCTGGATTGCAAGAGCTGATTCTAGGTAATGGAGGGTTTCCCTGTTAGGATCCCCTTCCTTGGGACAAAGGGTAGGGACTGTAATTTCCTGAGTTGTATGGAAGGCATTGGCTACCTTCAGGATGAATGATGGGATGGGTCGGAGTATGACTCTGTCTGGGAAGAAAGTGAGGAACGGCTCTCTACATGAGAGAGCTTGTAGCTCACTAGTTCTCTTGGCTGAAGAGATTGCTACCAGGAACATGGTCTTCATAGTGAGTATGGGTAATGCAATTGAATCTAGGAGTTTAAAGGGCATGACGGTCAAGGCATCTAGAACTAAACTAAGGTGCCATGGGGCCGTTATGGGCCTTGGGGCATGTGTAATATTAGTTGCAGCCCTTAACAATGATTGAACCAATGGATGTGCTCCAGGTAAATGTCCATCTGTTTCCTCCCTTATTGCCCCAGTGGCAGCTGTCTACATCTGTAGGGATGCAGCCATTAACCCCTTATCTAATCCATTCTGCAGAAACTCTAAAACATTCAAAATATTGCATTGGGATGCACTTGCATCTTTGAATTTACACCATGAAGCAAATACCCACCAGTGTCTGTTATAAATTCTGTTAGTGGACACCCTTCTGGCTTGTACCAAGGTGTCTGCTACCTTACCCAATATCCCTATACTTAACAGTCTAGCCCTCTGAGTGGCCATGCCGTCAGTTTCAGTGGTTGAAGGTCCTCGTTCCAGATCGGCCCCTGTCTGAGTAAGTTCTGGTGGTGGGCGAGTGTCATGGGAGTGTCTGTCACCATTCTCCTAATGACTGTGTACCAAGTTCTCCTTGGCCATTCTGGGGCTATTAGACAACCATGCTGCCCATGTCTCTGATCTGCTGTAGTACCGCTGGTATCATCGCTATCAGGGGAAAGACATATGCTCTCTTGAAGTTACAAGGTGTTGATATTGAATCCACCCCTGCCGCTGCTTGTCCCTGTATCTGGATATGTAGGCTGGCAATTGTGTGTCGGCTGCCAAGGCCAAGAGATCCATTTGGAAGGGGCCCCATCTCTTCTGGATCTTTTTGAAGACCCTTGGTTTGAGTTGTCACTCCCCCTGTTTTAAGGTTTGCCTGCTCAACCAGTCTGCTCTTGTATTCAGGTTGCCTGCCAGGTGGACTGCTGTGAGACTGAACAGATGTTTTTCTGCCCATAGCATTAGTGTTTCTGTTTCTCGAGCCATGGCCCTGCTCTTTATTCCTCCCTGCTTGTTGATGTATGCCATTGCCACTCAGCTTTCTGTGCGCACCCTTATGTGGTGCTTTGCGACCTGAGCTTTGAAGTGTATGAGGGCTAGTCGAATGGCTCTGGTCTCCAATATATGGATTGGGAGTTTTGACCCCTGGTCTGTCCATTTTCCTTGGGCCAACTGTCTGTCCAGTACAGTACAGCAGCCCATCCTAGCAGGCTTACATCTGTTTCTAGGGTTCTTGTTATATCTCTCTCCTTGTGTAAAGTTGTGTGGGTCTGCCCACCATTCCAGTGATCTCTTTACCTTTGTAGGAATTGCCACTTTCTGGTTGTAATTCTGTTGGTTGTAATTCCAGTTGTCTAGTAAGAGGTGTTGCAGGTGCCTCATATGTAACATGGCCCAGTTGTGCAGGTCTATGCAGGCCACCATGAGGCCCAAGAGCTGCATCAGATGCCATAGTGTTGTTGAATTGCACTGTATTATTCTCCTGTAATGTTTCATTTATTTATTTCATTCTAGGATTACAAATACCTTTGAGCCAAAGCTCTTTTACAAAGGTTCCACATCAGTTGAAGTACAATACAGGGGATACAACAGAAATAACAAGATTGCAGGTAAATAGTACATTATGCAGTTATTAATTAAGGGAGGAGGCAACACATTAGAGAGCTCAGTACATAGAATGGCCCAGAGCAGCATCAACTAGGAGAGGGGTAAAGAACAATGGAGGAGGAACGGGATGGCAAGATGGGAGTAGTGGCAGCTGGAGGCATTGTCAGACATCACTGGGAGAAGTGCTAGAGAGAGGGGGGTGGGTGGGGAGAGGTGGGAAAAGGAGGGGTCGTGGGAGCACAGGTAAAATAAGAGAAAAGTGCTATGGGGGGTGGCAAGGCTGTTGGTGGTGGCAAGTATTTCTGATTAGGTGAGGCAATCACAGGAGCTGAAGGCAGTAAGATGGAGTCAGAGCCTGGTTTTAAACATGACAAGTTAGGGAGCAGTGGAGATGGTGGTGCTGAGTCCATTCAGCCATGATGGAGCCCTATGGGTGAAAGATCATTGACCCTGGGTAGTGAGACAGCAGGGAACATGCTAGAGCTGTGATTCGGATCTCCTGGAGCTTCGCGGATTAGTGCTAGGGTGCAGTAGAGCTTGGACACCAGGAGGGGGTGAGACCCAAGATAATTTTTTTCGCCATGGTGCAGGTCAGATACTTAATATGATTAGAGAGTTGAAGCCATCCAGACTGAGCGCAAAGATCACAGGTATGAGTGAGACGGTGGGCTCCAGTGATAAGCCAACAGGCCTTGTTGAGGGATGTTGATATGCGTCTGAGGGTAGTTGCCATGGCTGAGCCATAAATGATTAGGCTGTAATCAATGATGCTTCAAGGCTTCTAGGGTGAGATGTTGTCTGTGCTTGAACAATAAGCCTAGTCGTGTATTAGCAGCTTTTGCTACGCTGTCAATGTGGGCCCCATAGGATAGGTAAGTCAAGCAGGATCCCATGGTATTTGAAAGATTGGACCTGTTCAAGGATATTCCCCTGGCTGGTAGAGATAGTCAGGGGGTGTAGCCTGCGCTGGTTGTGAGAGCTGCTAAAAAGCATAGACTTTGTATTTTTGTGATTAAGGACAAGTTTATGATTAGTAAACCAATTCTCAACGGAGGTGAAACCATGTTGTAGATTGAGTTGTAGTGGTGTAGAATCTTTGTGTTAAGAAAGAACAACTGCACTGTCAGCATACAGGATGATTTGTTCCAAGCAGGATTGTGGAAGGGAATTTAGAAAAAGGCTAAAAAGAAGTGGACCCAATATAGATCCCTGGGGGACACCAGAGCAAACTGGTCGAGTATCAGAGAGTTCGACAGCAATTTTTATTCTTTGCGAATGATTTTTAAGGTAGCTTTTAAACCACACTGTAGAGTCAAGAGAGAGCCCAGCATTCAGCAGCTGATCTATTAGCAGCAGATAGTGGACAGTATCAAATGCCTTGGTCAAGTCGATAAAGACTGCCCCAGTTAGGTGGCCACTGTCCAGAGTGCTGTGCAGAGCTCCAGTGAACTCCAGGAGGGCAGAGGTGGTGCTGTGACCTTTTCTGAAACCATGTTGCTGTGCGCACAGAATATTATATTTGTCCAGGTAGTCAGTGAGCTGGTCTGCAACTATACGCTCGAGGGCCTTAGAGAGTGGGGGCAATATGGAGATTGGCAGATAGTTCGTATGATTGGCCTTGTCACCACTTTTATGGACTGGGGTAACAGTGGCAGATTTCCATTTGTCAGGGAACTGACTGCAGCTAAGGGAGAGGTTAAGAATACTGGTTAATGGATATAGTACCTCTTCAAGGGTGAGAGACAGCAGCTTAAGGTCCAAGGAGTCACCACTAGTTCTGGACTTGGAGATTGCTTTGGTCATGTAATTGCGGGCTTCATTCAATTTGACCTCTTTGAAGTAGAAAGGAGGGTGTTTAGATGGGGTGGTGGGGTTTATGATTGAGGGAGAGTAGTTTACTGCAAAAAGTCAGGAGGAAGAACGGAACTGAGGTCGGTGAAGGCGGCATTGAAGGTATTGGCAATGACCGTAGGGTCTAGAGTAGTGGTCTCATCAACGTTTAGCATAGATGAGAAGGTTTTTGGTTGCTTCCGTGTTACTTCTTTAATATTGTCCCAGAAAGCTCTCCCATTTCCCCAGGTATTGGTGAGAGCATCCCTGTAATATGTACTTTTCATTAGCCGGATAGATTTTGTGCAGCTGTTTCGGGCATGCTTGTATTTTTGTATGTCGGATTGCCTGCCAGTAGCTTTTGCCAGTGCCCAAAGGTGGTCCCGTGATTTGAGCTGAGCAATGAGCTCCACAGTGAGCCATGGGTTACAGAGAGCCTTGGCCTTGCAATTTTTGAATGGAGCAACGTAGTCACAGGCCACATTGAAGGTGGTGATGAAGTAGCAAGAGCCACATTAACATATGTCACCTTGTAAATGGGTAGCCAGTCTTGCAGACTCAGGTAGTATTTAAGATGGAGAAGTTGCTCACTAGGGAGGACTCTGCTGGTGATAGTTTTAGGTGGGGGGCTTGAAAAATTTGTTAGACCATTCACAGATGACAGGGGAGTGTTCACTGAGTGAATCCGGAAGGACAGTGGTGCAGGAGAGACGGGCAGGGTGGCTGGCAAGGACCCAGTCCAGGAGAGTACTAGTGCCTGTTTTGTAGTTTGTCCTTGTGGGGAAGACAACCATCTGTGTAAGACTGGCTGCTGTGATGGCATCCTTGTGTACACCTGCATCTGATGCAAGTCAGTTTATGTTAAAATCGCCTAGCAGGATAAGTTCCGAGCCAGAAGGTTGGGTACTGATAAAGTTGAGAACATCACTGAGGCAATTTCCTTGGTTTTTTGGAGGGATATAAACTGAGATGATTGTGAGGGCTTTATTATTGGCCCCTAAGAGAATTTTGATAGGTAGAATCTGATCCATAGAGTCAGGTAGGAGAGTTGCAATGGGGTGACCCACAAGAGTGTCTTTAATATAGATGGCACAACCCCCAGCCTCTTTTAGAGATTCGATCCAGCCTGAATATGTTGTAACCTTGTAGGGTGATTGCCAGATCTGGGACTTTGGGCGTCAGCCAGGTTTCAACAACAGCAAGGAAGTCAGAGTTATGTTGGCTTGCAAAGGTTTGGAGAGCATCAAGCTTAGGTAGTAAACTGCAAATGTTGACGGTTGCGAGGATGAGAGCCCTGGAAGGTTTTACATAACTGGAGCAGATTGGACCAGGGTTTGGATGGATGTTACCCAACATCAGCAGGAGGAGGAGCAGGAGTGTCATGGAGCATAGGCGTAGTTCCTTGAGTGAGAATTTGTGTTGCCGTTGTTTGTATGAGCCAATAGAAGGTTATTGGCAAAGGTCCCAGTGCGATGATTTGTGTGAGAGTGGAGATAGGTTGGCCCATAGGCCAAACACAGGGATATTTAGGAGCATCCAGGTAGTAGCAAATGGAGGTCAAAGGGAGGGCAGGGCACATAATAGAGCATGCCCTGGTAGTGGTAGAGTAGTGACTAAGTGGTTTGTGGGGTGGCATGGACCAGGGAGGTAGAAGAGGGGAGGCGGAAAGGAGAGGGTGAGTAGAAGTGGGAACAGGGTACAGAGAGTGCGCATGGTGAAGAGTAGGTAGAGTGTGTGCACAGGAGGAAAGATCAACAAAGGGGGTTGGGAGACAGAAAGCTTTAAGCTCAGAGCACTAGTACTGGGATCCAATGGGGCAGGATGGGGTAGAGGAGGGGAAGGAGGAGCTTAAGTGTATTTAAGGGTGGCCTGGGAGGGGGAGAGGGTGGGCGAAAAATTTGGCAGCCGGAGCAGCAGCCAGCGAGGCTGGAGCTGTGTATAGGCCGTACCTGAATGCTTGATTCCAGGGGGCTGGTGGCAGCAGGCTTCTTGGCACTGAGAGAGGCACAGAATGGTGTCCAGGCATGCAGGAGGTGAACCGCGGGTGCAGTAGGTAGTCGAGTGGGCTACAACGATGCCTAAATGCTTGATTCTAGGGGGCTGGTAGCAGCAGGCTCCTTGGTACTAAGAGAGGCACAGAGTGGTGTCCAGGCATGCAGGAGGTAAACCACAGGTGCGGTAGGTGGCCGAGTGGGCTTCAAGGACACCTGAATGCTTGATTCCAAGGGGCTGGTAGCAGCAGACTCCTTGGCACTGAGACAGGCACAAAGCGGTGTCCAGGCACGCAGGAGGTGAACCGCAGGTGTGGTAGGTAGCCGAGTGGGCTACAAGGACACCTGAATGCTTGATTCCAGGGGGTTGGTGGCAACAGGCTCCTTGGCACTGAGAGAGGCACAGAGTGGTGTCCAGGCATGCAGGAGGCAAACCACAGGTGCGGTAGGTAGCCGAGTGGGCTACAAGGATGTCACTAAAGGGGTGATGCGGGTCTCCAATGGTCTGACCGTGCCTATCCTGGTATTGAATGTGGCTCCCAAGTGCTCTATCATTGTCGTGGGAGTCAAGTGGCTCTTGGCTTCGTTGATGAACCACCCACGTTCCCTGAGCAACTGTTGGGCTCTGGGGGTTGCTGACTGCGACTCCTCCACTGATCTCACCCGTATTAGCCAGTCGTCTAGATATGGGATCACATGAATCCTCTCTGTGTGCAGTTTTGCTGCTAGGGGTGCCATGTCCTTAGTGAACACTTGTGGGGCCGATGTCAGTCTGAATGGCAAGCACTGGTATTGGAAGTGGTAACCTAGTATGCTGGATTGGAGGAATTTTTGGTGGGCTGGTCTGATAGGGATGTGTAGGTAGGCATCTTTCAGATCTATGGATGTCAGGATGTTGCTCTTGCAGATTGCCGCAATCGTTGATCTTAGGGCTTCCATTTTGAATTTCTGGTACCGTACGAACTGATTCACAAATTTTAGGTCTAGGATGGGTCTGAAGTCCCCAGTCTTTTTTGGGACTAGAAAGAACACCGAGTAAATGCCAGGGTACTGTATTTCTCTTGATTTGGAACTGCCTTTATGGCTCTGCTGTGTAGCAATTGATTTAGGATAGTTCTTACATGTTAAGAGGTTGCTTTGTCTCTTGTGACATGTGATTCTATATACTGCTCTCTTCTTGGAATTGCATTGAATTCTATGGCATATCCATGTGAAATTATCTCCTTGACCCATTTGTCCTTGATTGATTCGGTCTAGGTTGTGGCGAAATGTTGTAACTTCCCCCCACTGCACCTGCTTGGCTCTGGACTTGTGAATTCTTATTGGCAGAATCCCATTAGACTTGTTTGGTTTGTACCCTTGTTTGGCACTGTAGTGAGTGCCCCAGTCTCGATTGCTTTGCTAACCCTGTTTGTGATTGAAGATGTTTGGCTTGAAGTCAAATGAATGTCTATCTTGCCCTTGGTGGCCTTGGCCCCTCTTGGCCCTGTTTGAGTAGGGACAAAATTTGTTACTCCAAAAGGATGACAGGGTAGCCTGGCCCCCCCAGTCCTTGCCGTCCCCTTTCTTTATGGCAAATTCCTCTATCCTGGGTCCGAATACTTTGTCGCCCAAGAACTGTAATTTCATCACTCTGGACTTTGATTCCTGATTTGCATTCCAGAGTTTATGAACATACGAACATACAAAATTTGCCAGCAGATAAAGGCCTAGAGGTCTATCAAGTCTGCTCGAATGTGCAGCTAGCACCCTTTATTCTGCAGCTGCCCCTTCCTTCCACCCTTCCCCTCCATTGACCCTCCCCCTTGCCCTTTTCCAGACCCTTTTGAAGCAGTCCACTGTTCTACTGGATACCACTTCTGCCGGTAACACATTTCACCCAGCTACCACCCTCTCTGTAAAAAAGTGTCTCCTCACCTCCCTCCTGAACCTTTCTCCCGCCAGTCTCATAACATGGTCCTGGGTGTCCCTCCCCTCCCTTACTTTGAACAGCCCCTCTGTACCTGTCTTGTTTATTCCTTTCATGTACTTAAAGGTTTCAATCATGTACCCACTATCCCTCCTCTCCTCCAGTGAGTACATATTCAACTCCCTCAGCCTCCTCTCGTATAAGTCCCCCAGCCCCTTGATCATCTTTGTCGCCCTGCACTGCACCCCCTCCAGTAACTTAATATCCCTCTTCAAATATGGGTACCAGTTCTGCATGCAGTACTCCAGGTGCGGTCTAACTAATGACCTATACAGTGGCAGAATCACCTCCTGCCTCCTCGAAGATATACCCCTTGCAATGCAACCCAGCATTTTGTTGGCCTTTGCAGCTGCCTTCCTACATTGTGCTGAGTTGTTCATTGGCCCTGTAATGAGCACCTCCAGATCCTTCCCCTCCTCTGTCTGGGCTAGCTGCACTCCCCCAGTTGGTAACTCCTCCTTGGGTTCTTCACCCCAAAATGCAGCACCTTGCACTTTTTGGCATTAAACCCCAGTTGCCAGGTGTCTGACCAGATTTCCAGCTTTGCCAGATCATCCTGCAACCCCTGCCATCCCCCTAGGTCATCCACCACCTCTCCCATCTTGGTATCATCAGCAAACAGACTGATCTTGCTCTTGATGTCCAATGATATGTCTGCAATGGATATCCCAAACAACACTGGTCCCAACACTGAGCCCTGTGGAACACCACTCATCACTACCCTTGGGGATGAGAGCTCCCCACCCACCCACCACCACCCTCTGTTCCCTTCTCTGAAGCCGGTTCCCTACCCATTTCAACAGCTTTGCACCTGCCCCTGTGCCTTCTAACTTACTTCCCAGCCTCCCATGTGGCATTGAGTCAAATGCCTTACTGAAGTCCAGATACAGGACATCCCCTGCATGGTCCCTGTACAGTTGTCTAGTTACCCAGTCATAGAGCTCCACCAGGTTGGTTTGGTAGGATCTACCACGTATGAAGCCATGCTGTCTGCTGTCCTGTAGTCCTTTGGCCTCCAGGAGGGCCACCAGCCTCTCCTTCAGGATAGTCTCCATCAGCTGACCCACGATGGATGTGAGGCTCACTGGTCTGTAGTTCCCTGGTTCATCCTTGGGGCCACTCTTGTGGAGGAGCACCACGTGAGCCATCCTCAAGTCCTGAGGTACACACCCTGAGTGTAGTGAGGCATTAAATAGGTCTGCCAAAGGTCCCATAAGAACCTCTGCCAGCTCCTTCAGAACCCTAGGGTGGATGCCATGTGGGCCTGGTGCCTTGTCCACCCTCAGTGCCTTGAAACCCTGCAGAACTCTGCCCTCCATGATTTCCCCGTCTGTCACCTCTCCCCCCATTTCTGCTGTTCCTTTTCCCTTGGGTATCACCCCCCTCTTCACCTTAGTAAATACTGAGCAGAAGTAATCATTTAGTGCTTCTGCCTTATTGCACCCTGTTTTCACCCAACCCCCTCCTTCCTAATCCTTTCTATGTGGTCCTCACAGTTCATTCTCTCCCTGATGTACCTAAAGAAGTCATTCTCCCCCTTCTTAATGCCTTGAGCCAGCCTGAGCTCCGTAGATGCCTTGTCTCTACTTACTGCTCTTTTCACCTCCTTTGATTCCTTCAGGTACTCCTCCCTGTCCCCCCCCTGTTTTCTTGTATCTCCTAAAGGCAGCTCTTTTCCTCCTTACCTTTGTGCCATATATGTCTCCTTGCTTTATTAATAGATACCACTGACCAGGATGCCATCTTAAAACTGTCAATTGCGGCATCAGCCACGTACTTCATGGCCTGTATCGCATAATCCATGGTGGCCCCATGGGCACTGGTTTCGGGAATGTCCTGTTGCGCCACCTCCAGCCATCTGAGTACAGCCATCACCAGGTAAGTCGCGGACATGGGGGCCCTCATGTTTATGATCATCATGTTATGAACTTTTCTAACTATCTCAACCACCCTTCTATCCATGGGATCCTTCAAGGCAGATGCTGACTCTGAAGGCAGTACGGTCTCATTAGTAAGGGAGGAGACCTCAGAGTCAACTTTTGGTACAGTTGCCTAATGCTTCTCCTTGTCCTGAGGTAGTGGGTACCTTCTTTCAAAGGTTCCCTTCTCTTTGATCTTAACTGGGTCGGGTGTCTCCCATTCTTTGGCTAGTATGCTTTCTAGTGCCTTGCATACTGGGAAATAAGTGGAGGATTGTTTTCTCTCCCACACCAGAAGGTCTAGTTTACTGTCCGGCTGCTCTGCTGATCCATCAGTTCTGAGTATCTCACATACCACCCTGATGAGCTCAGGGACAGCATCGAAGGGGCAAAGTCGGGCTGCCATATCCTCTTCTTCCTCCTCCTCCTCCCCCTCCTCTTTGGAGTGTTCATTCCCAGATGGCTCTGAGATGTTGTCTGGGTCTGAGGTGTTCTGGGGTCGCTTTGGGCATGGGGTTTTGCTTGGGGACCTGGGTCTTTTGTTTGGTCCCAAGGAGTCAATTCTATCCAGGAGTTTTTGGAATAGCTGCACCATTATGCTCTGGGATGAAGTAGCTGCACTATCATTTATAGGGTCCTCATCTGTGGATCCTGAGTTAGGGGTAAAATCCCTCAGTTCAGCATCCACCACGCATAGGGAGCAGAAGTCTCCAAGATCTGAGGTGAGCAGGATATTGGTGCATTTTTTGCACAATCTTCTGATTGCAGTCATGATTCTGAAAAACACAAATACAATTGGGCTTGTTGAGGAATGGGCTGTGACCATTGATTAATTGTGACCCTTGGTCAAAGAGCAGGTAGTCACTTGGCTGGCACAATACAAGTGCTGAGGAGCGTAGTTTGCTATTTTTACAGGGGGGGCAAAGTAACAAAAAAGTCCTGATTTTCGCGTATCACAACAGTGAAGAGGGCGGGTGGCTTGTGTAATGCAAACAAATCAACCAGCATCAAATAATGCCCCAAAAACATTTAAGACTATAGCTGAATAACTCCTGGGAGGGACCAGCCCAGGCCTAGACACCTGATCAGCAATCACCGACATTCACCACCCCCATAAGCCAACATGAAAAGATCCCCCCCTCAGACAACCGACCAGCAAATAGTCCCCCCTTCCCACAAGACACCTGGCAGGCAAACAAGGACACTCCACATTTACCACCATCATGGACAGTCCCCCCAGACAAATGGTCTGCCAAGCCCACCAAACAATGGCTAGTGTCACCACCCCACCATCACAGCCAGTGTTCCCCCATCACCATGGCCTGTGTCTCCACCCCACCAGACCCCAGAATAGAAAACAGACTGTCCCCCCAGCCCCACCAAACACTGACCACCCTCCCAGTCCCAAACACTAACCACCCCAGCCCCAAACGCTGATCGTCCCCCCCCAGCCCCACCAAAAGCAGGCCCTCCCCCAGCACCAAACACAGACCATCCTCTCAGTGAGTCAGCCTCAAAACACACAGACTGTCTCCCGACCCCAACCCCACAAAACAAGCCATCCCCAGCCCCACCAAACACAGACCATCCAGTGAGTTTCCCCAACAAACCCCACCACACCAGTAGCACAGTAACTGAGTGTCCCCACCCCACCAACATGACCAGTGTCCACACCATACCAAACAAATAGGCCCCCCCCACCCACGCCACCAACATGGACAGCCTCAACAGCCAGCAAATCCCCTCTCACCCAAAGAAACACAAACAGACAGCAAACCTTCCACCCACCCACAAGACACATGGCCATAGCCAAGACAACCCCTCCCCCAAAAGACTCATTTCTGGGATGTGAATGGTATTAATTTCCATCAACCAGCTTGCAGCACAGTTACTCACCAAATCAGTAAGGGAATAGACAGAGCAGCATGCAGCAGGGCACAGCAAGGCCAAGAAGGCAGGTCAGGTAGCCGAGTCTCTCCCAACAGTCCCGTTCCTCTCCCGATTAATCCCCCAATGAGACAGTAACTCATTTTTTCTGACACCAGATGAACGTGTCACATTATGGGTCTGCTACAGCCTGCATGACCGCCGGCTTCTTCACTGTTCTGGGCCTGGCTGTTCACTGACCTGAATAATCCCTCTCGGTGGACCGTGGAAATGGTGGGCAACGGGCGTGGTGTGGGACTCGCCGACAACACGGTAAATATTTTTCTGGCCTGCTGGACACAGGAGCTGGGTGTGCAGGAAAGCCTGGCCATGCTTCAGACTCACTGTAATTGTATTACTCGCTCCTCCGCCTGGTCTGTCCAGTGGTAGAGGCCTTGTGGCCGCAGACCTCCTAGGCTCTCAGGGATGGGAGGCTCAGGTGGCAGCAGGAGAGCCCAGAGCACAGCTGGCTGCACCGAGAAACAGACAGTAGGTAGTCAGAGGACTTGGGTGAGGTATATTTAAACTGGGCTGTTCAGGACAGGAGGAGGGTGGGAACACTAGACTGAATGAGACACTGGTGACACCTGACAGACAACCAACGACTGCTGCTCGACATCCTCGAATAGCTATCTCTCCTCAGCCCTACACTATATGGATGCTGCTGCTGCTTCTTCATGGAAGGCACACTGACAACTAAATGGCACCACTAATGGAGTACTGCTCATGTGATGGCACCAGTTTGCAGCACTCTCTGATTGGCTGTAACATGCAGGCTACTATGGTTGCAGGCCTGCAGCCAATCAGAAAAGGGATAGTTTTTGTTTAAGAGACACGGCGCCGCACCGCCACCCCCTCCCTCCCCCGGAGAGGTGCAGGCAGTCCGGGCATAGCCCTAAGCCCATTCAATAGTAAAAGAAAAAAAAAATGATAACCGGAGAATGGTGGCTGGGCTCCTAAAAAAGTACTGGTCTAATTTCTCAGAGGGGGCAGCTTGCCCCTCTGCCCCCCAACAATCTACGCCTATGGCTGAGGATATACATCAGGCTCTTAAATTCATAGCATGCACCAAATTCCTGCCAGTCACCACAGGATAAAAATTAAAAGGCCCACATATTGTAAATAATGCCTCAGGTATTGGAAATATAGGCCCCTCGTTCCTCATTGAGGTCGCTGGTGCTTTAACTTTAAAAAGAAATGAGCAGCACTTAAAATGGGGCTTGTCCCTTTAAGAGAGCCAGCAGAGTTGAGGGCTCCATTTTGGGAGAGGAGATAGCTGGGCATTGCCATTTTGGGAGAGAAATCCCAAGGTAGCTCTCCTCTAGGGGTGTCTCGAGAGATCTCAGCTGGTGTCCTCTCACACTGAACAGAGGAAAGGAAAATGGCGGCAGCTGAAGGAAGAGCTCCTAGTGAAGAGACTCCCTGTGGAGAGAACATGGCAGTTCACTGCATGGGGGGACTTAGCCCACCATTGGTGGCAGAGGAGGCTCTCATGATGCAGAAGCAGGAGGGGGATAGCCCATGAGTTGTTAGGACTGTGTTCTGGTAAGGGCGCTGGCAAGTGCTTCTCTCCTTCTGTTTGTGCTATATTTTGCAGCTGCAAATATTGTGGGGAGATGCCTATGGTGGTCATGGTTGAACAAGGTGAACCGCGACTCCTAGGAAAACCAAAATCCAAACGGATCTCACCACAGAGCCTGTGCTCCTCTGCTAGAGCCGCCTCCCTTCTGGCTGAGTGAGATAAGCTGAAAGGGGGGCTCAGGAGATCCAACAACTTGGCCTTGGCTGTCAACTTTACTACCCCTCCTCGGCTGAACAAGGTAAACTTTAGGGGGGTGTTCTTCAGCACAGCAGATTATTTGGGAAAACGATTTCTAACCATATTCAGCAGGGGCTAATGGGTTCAAACCCAGGTCTCTGTTTGTTTTTTTTTCAAACAATTTTTATTTATTTTCCAAAGAAAAAAAACAAAACATACAATATTTAAATTGGTTGAAAAGATTTGGAAAGTACAATGTTTAAACATAACTTTATATAACAAATATATAATATGCAGTGTCTTATACATTTTACTTAAATTTCAGGTAATTAAGTACTTTTTTTTCCACTTATTCTAATGTATCATTTAACTATCACACAGTGTTACAGTGCACATAACCTACATCAACAACTCCGTTATTAGTTTGTACTATTTTTCCAGCCAGTTCATAAATGGGTCCCAAATGCTTTCATATTTCTCTAATGTTCTACTGCTTAGGTGGCTCATCCTCTCATTCAAAGCCAAATTGATCAAGTGTTTGGCCCATTCGTCAATATTAGGTGGAGATTTGTCTTTCCAGTGGCTTAATATAAGTCACTTGAAATCTAATGCAGCTAATAGGACCCTTTTTTTTTTTTTTGAGAGATCCAAACACAAATTACTTGTGTTACCTAAAATAAAAATACCAGGCTCAAAAGGTAAATCCAGTCCCAGTATTTGTTTACAAGCTGACCAAATAATTATCCAGGTGGGCTTAATTATTGGGCAACTCCATAACATATGTATAAGATCTGCCTGTGGCCTACCACATTTCCAACATTTATCATCCACAGTTAATCCAAATTTATGCATTTTAACTGGGATATAATACCAATCATGTAAAATTTTAAATTGTATTAAGTGACCCTGCTTATCTTTACTGGATATTTATGCATTATGCCAAAGCAGATCCCATGTATGTCTAGAAATTGTGTACCACATTCTTCTTTCCCATATTTCCTTGGTGTTTTCATTTAGGTCTGGCCTCCAACTAGTACATAGCTTGTATAACTTACCAGCTCCCCCTTTACTATTCAATATAGTAAATATATTTGTGACTTCCGTAGAAGGGAGTAATCTATGCTTATTGACTAAGACATTCTGTAATGCAGACCTCAGTTGCAAATAAGTGTGAAACTCTGTGTATGGCAACCTATGCAATGCTCTTAGATCAAAAAAGGACCTGAGAATTATGTCTGATGGGTTAATTATATCTCTTAGAAGTCTGATTCCTAATGCCTCCCATATCTTACTAATTAAAACTTTTCCCCCTAATGTGATTGCTGGATTCTTCCATAAAGGAATGTATTCCTTAGGGAATACTTGCAGTTGAGTATACTTACTAAGCCATGTAAATGGTTTGGATGAATTCCTCAAATAAGGGAGACATGCTATATTCGGAGGGTTTAGACCTGATGTAATATGGTATAAAAAATAAGGTTTGACCAAATCGGCTTCATACTGAGCCCATAAGGGCAATTCTCTATTAGTTGAAAACCACTGACTCATCTGCTTAAGCAAAAAAGCTTGTTGGTAACATTTAAAATCTGGTAAACCCATACCTCCATTTTGCCAGGTTTTTTTTTAAGTTTACCTAGGCTTACTCTGGCCTTCTTACCTTCCCATAAGACATTTTTGAGTATGTTATCTATTTTTTTGAACCAATATTGATTGAAATTAAAGGGTATGTTTTGTAGCGGGTACAAAATTCTAGGTGCAATCATCATTTTTATAGTGTTAACCTTGCCCCATAGCAAAGGATTGAGCTTACTCCACTTGTCTAAACTTATTTGTATATCTTCCATCAGGGGTTTCATGTTGTCAGTCAACAAGTGTTCTAGCTTATGTGGTATTTTGATACCCAAATATGTAATATAATCTCCTCCCCATTTTAGCTTATAATTGCTACAACGTTGTCTGAAGTCCTCAGTATTCCCATTTAAAGGAAGTACTTCTGATTTGGACCAATTTATTTCTAGGCCTGAAAGAACTTTAAAATTATCTAATAGTTCCATGGTAGGTCTTAAAGATGTATGGGGATTAGAAAGCGATAACAGCATGTCATCAACATAGGCAGCAACCTCGTGTTCTATTTTCTGGAATCTGATTCCATTTATTAACTGATTTTGCTGGATGTGTGCCAATAAGGGTTCCAAGGCTAAAAAAAATAAAAGAGGTGAAAGTGGGCATCCTTGTCTAGTACCCCTACCTAAAACAAACTTTTGTGAAATAATTTTATTTGTGCAAAGCATTGCAGTCGGATTTTTGTATAACAGGGAAATTCTAGAGATGAGTTTGGTTCCTAAGTCATAGGTCTGTAGTTCCTCATGCAGGTAATGCCATTCTGTGGAGTCAAATGCTTTATGGGCATCTAAGGATAATAAGATTGAGTTACCCTGAGAATGAGATGCAGACCAAATTGTAGATATAACTCTCCTTACATTTTCAAAGCCTGCATGACCCTTAATGAATCCCACCTGATCTGTCTGGATATATTGAATTAATGTCTGTTGTAATCTATTAGCAAAGACTTTTGCCCTGATTTTATAATCAACATTCAGTAGTGAGATAGGGTAATAGCTAGCACGATCTAGTGGATCTTTCCCTTTTTTGAGCAACACTGTGATTATAGCCTCATACATGGTTGGAGGCATAACTCCTCCCTTCTCCATTTCTGTAAAACCTTCTGCAGCACTGCTATTAGGTCATCTTGTAACAAAGAATATAACTCTGCGGGCAGACCATCTGACCCTGGTGCTTTAGCTTTTGCAAAGTCTTTGATAGCTATTCTTATTTCTTTAGATGTGATGGATCTATCAAGGTTCTTTTTATGTGTTTCTGAAATATGGAGAAGTTTTGCTTTTAATAAAAACATGTGGATGTCCTTTGGGCTTGCTCTGTACTTACTTGTAAACAAAGACTTTTAGAAGTCCAAAAATAATCTATTTATGTCTTTGTTGTTTGGTTAAATGGAATTGGAGCTATATTTTATGCCATGTATAACATTTCTATTCTGTATTTGCTTAAGCCTATAAGTAAATAATCTGCCAGCCTTTTCACCAAACTCCCAATAATTCTGTTGTGTACGAAACAAAGCATACTCTGCTTTCTCCGTGTGCATTTTATTAATCTCATAACGTAACAGAATTAACCTTTTGAGTAATCTGTCTTTTGGGCCCTTCGTTTGTTTGTGGATCTTCTCTAAATCGTGTAGCTCCCTTTCCTTTTCCAACAAAAATGTAGTCCTTTCTTTTTTCCTGCGTGAGGTAAAACTCAGAATTCTCCCCCTGATGTAAGCCTTGTATGCCTCCCATACTGTGGCAAATGTAGTCTCCCCATTATCATTAATAGAAAAAACTGCTTGGTCTCCACACTTATCCATGGCTCAGATGCTGAATCATTTAAGAGAGAACAGTTAAACCTCCAGTGAAAAATGATGTCCATATCTGGGTCAAGGTTAAGCATGACAGAAACTGGGGCATGGTCGGAGACTGAAATTGAACCTATATTAGTCCTAACTAGGTTAGTAACCAGTTTATTTGAGATCAACCACATATCCAACCTGCTGTATGAATTATGCCTATTGGAGTAGAACAAACAATCTTTTTTGTCAGGGTACATCATACTCCATGCATCCGAGAGTCCCAAATCCCTCATCCTATCCTGTATAATTAACATTGCCTTTCTGTTGGTTTCCCCGGACCCGAGGTTACTTCTATCAGTTAGACAATATAGACCAAATTAAAATCCTCTTCCAAAAGAATATTTGTACTATTAGTTTTACTAAGTTCATCAAAGAAATCAAAGAAGAAGGAGCTAGATTCACCATTAGGTGCATAAATATTGCAAAGAGTGATATCTATGCCATCTAAGGTCCCACCTAAAATCTGCCATCTACCAGCTGAGTCCGTATTGTGATAGACTGCCTTAAAATTAGTTATTTTATTGATTAAAATAGCCACCCCTTTATTTTTTTTACTAACTGAGTTATGGAAAATCTCCCCCACCCAAGATCTTTTAAGTTTATCAGCTTCATCAGGGAGTAGGTGTGTTTCCTGTATGAGGGCTACATCTGCTGTTGAGTGATGCAGGCACTTTTTTCCTTCTGATAGGAGATCCTAATCCCTTAACATTCCTGGAAATGAAATTAGCATTAGTGATATAATTATTCATTATGTCTGCTTTCCACCCAAGATTCTGTTGGAAGTATAATATTGGAGCCAGTAAGCCTGAATTGGCTGTTTGATCTGAGCATTTTTACATGAAGGCAACCATAATGCAAGCAATAGGATAATCAAAATATCCAAAAGACTATCCTGAAGGTTTATAATAGAATGACTATCACTATAGGTGAACTGCACTACACTTATAATCCTAAACATAGTAAACAATCTTTAAGAATGAACTAGAAACTGTCATATATGTCTCAAACAGATGCACAAAAAACCATGACCAAATGTTAGGCTTATTACATTCCATACCTTCTGAAATACAGTTCATTTGCATCACCAGGTAAGAAAAAAGGTCCATCTCCTCATACGATGCACAGGGGAAATGCCAAACCTCACCCAACAACTAACACATCGAAATCTGGCCAATGGAAAATCATGTACACAAATGCTCACAGCCTGGGAAATAAGATCCCAGACCTGCAGGCAATAATGTCAGAGGCTAAACTGGACATAATAGCAATTATTGCGATGTGGTTTACCAGCACCTGTGTGTGGGGGACTTCAGTACCTGGCTATGTACTGTTCAGAAGAGACCGAGGTGCAAAAAAAAAGGGGGGGGTGGAGTGGCCCTGTGTGTCAATGAAAATATCAAAGCTACAGAAATTCAGAATACACATAAGGAGCCAGAAGAACTGTGGGTCACCCTGGAAACAGGAAATGGGACAGCCATAAGAACTGGGGTTGTCTACAGGCCCCCAGACCAGGGGGAGGACATAGACATATTACTGTTAGAAGATATACAAAACATGACAGCTAAAGGGGAGGTTCTGATAATGGGAGACTTCAACATGCGGATGCAGATTGGTCAATACCAGCAGGGAGGGCCTCAAACAACTGGTACAACAACCCACAGAGACAGGGCTATCCTAGATCTAGTACTGACTAACAGGGAAGGATCACAGATCTCAGGTAGAAGGTCACCTGGGGCCAGTGACCATCACATGGTATGGTTCAGTTTGGCCACTACATCTAAATTATCCCATTCCAAGGCAAAATATGGGACTTCAGAGGAGCTGACTTTGATAAGATGGCAAACAGAGTTAAGCTAGCCCTGGTAAAAGAAACACAGGTGAGGGGTACAGGCAAAGTGGGCAAGCATTAAGGATGCAATACTTGAAGCAACATCCCATTGTGTTAGACAGAAAAGGAAGTGAAAAAGAAGAAGGAAACCATTTTGGTTCTCAAATACAGTAGCAGAAAAGGTCAGAGCCAAAAGTCTGGCCTTCAGGAAATATAAGGGAACACAGTGGGATGAAGATAGGGAGGCATACCAAACTGTCCTAAGGAAAGCAGGGAAGGCAGTAAGGCAGACAAAGTCCCAAACTGAGGAAACACTAGCACAAACAATAAAAGAAGGTGACAAGACTTTCTATAGATACATTAGTGAAAGGAGAAAGTCCAGAGGGGGTATTGCTAAGCTCAAAGGAGAAAAGGGGGCATGTGAGGAGGAGGACCCTGTAAAAGCATCTATCCTAAATAGATACTTTTGCTCAGTATTCACTGAAGAGAAGGTAGGGCAGGGCCCACAGCTCAGCACAGGGGGGAGGGAGGTGAGCACTACTCCCTTCACGAAAGAAAGGGTCCTACAAGAGCTCGCTAAGCTCAGGGTGGACAAGGCAATGGGACCTGATGGCATACATCCCAGAGTACTTAAGGAGCTAAGGGTGGAACTTGCAGAGCCATTAGCAGAACTGTTTAGTGAGTCTCTAAGCACAGGAGAGGTCCCAGAAAACTGGAGAAGGGCTCATGTGATCCTACTCCACAAGAGTGGTAGCAGGAGGAGGCAGGGAACTACAGACCAGTCAGTCTTACCTCAGCAGTGGGCAAGATTATGGAGGCACTCCTTAAGGAAATGATAGTGCAACACCTGGAATCCATAGGGCACAGGATCCAAGACAGCATGGGTTTACAAAAGGAAGGTCCTGTCAAACTAATCTCATAGATTTCTTTGACTGGGTAACCAGAGTGGTGGACCAAGAGGAGCAGTTGATGTCGCCTACCTTGACTTCAGCAAAGCTTTCGACACTGTTCCACATAGAAGATTGATAAATAAGCTGGGTAGGCTCAGGGTGGGTCAGAAGTTGGTCAACTGGGTGGCAAACTGGTTGAAGGGCAGAAAACAGAGAGTGGTGGTAAATGATATACAGTCAGAAGAGATGCAAGTCACAAGTGGGGTACCTCAGGGATCAGTCCTGGGGCCAGTCCTCTTCAATATCTTCATTAGTGACATTGCAGATGGACTAGAGGGTAAGGCATGTCTGTTTGCAGATGACACCAAGATCTGCAACAGAGTAGATGATCCAGATGGGGTGGGCAGAATGAGAAGAGATCTGGATAAACTAGCAAAATGGTCAGAAGAGTGGCAACTGGGATTTAATGCAAAGAAGTGCAAGATCATGCACATAGGGAAGAGAAACCCTGAAGCCACCTATAGGCTGGGAGGGGAGTTGCTGGCAGTCACAAAGGAAGAAAGAGACTTGGGCATCATCATCACCGATGACCTGAAATCATCCAAGCAGACCTCTAAATCAGTAGGTAAGGCTAGGGGATGTTGGGGTGCATTAGTAGGATATAACAAGTCATAAGAGGAAGTAATCCCTCTTTACAAGACACTAGTTAAGCCCCCATCTGGAGTACTGCATGCAGTACTGGAGGCCACACTTCACAAGGACATTAACCAAATTGAGGCAGTCCAGAAAAGGGCAACCAAAATGGTGCAGGGACTGCATCAGAAGACATATGAGGACAGATTAACGGGCTCAATATGTATACCCTTGAGCAAAGGAAGGAGAGGTGATATGATCAAAACATTCAAACACCTTAAGGGCATTAACAAGGTGAAAGTCTAACATGTTTAAATATAAGAAAAATAGCAGGACAAGAGGACACAGCATGAAATTAGGGAGGCCGATTAAGGGGAATGTGAGGAAATTCTTTTCACAGAAGAGTGGTGGATGCATGGAGCGGCCTACCTCAGGAAGTGGTGGCTATGAATACAGTGCAGGGCTTCAAACAGGCATGGGATAGGCATAAGGGAGCAATACAGATGAGTATAAATAGATAGGCCACTGACAGAGCAAAGGCCGATGGCACATTTATAAGGTAGAAAAAGAAATGGGCAGACTGCATGGGCCTTGTGGTCCTTATCTGCCATCAACCTCTATGTTTCTAAGAGTAATAGAAAGTAGAATATTAAAATAAGAAAAATGTGATTGTATATCCCCATCATAAGGCATTGTGAGTAAACAATCCAAAACGATTGTCTCCTTAGAATTGTGAGAACCATACACCGGGCAGCTCCCGATGGCATTGGTCTCCAAACCCTCGTCAGGCACCTTATATTCCACCATGTAGTAGAGAATTAAGCAATAAGGAACTCCAGGGATGTGTGTTATCGTGTAATAACGTCACTCCTGGGGTGGTGGAACCACTCGGCTTCACCTCGTGCTTCAACCCACCCCAGGAGTGACGTTATTACACGATAACACACATCCCTGGAATGCCTTATTGCTATTACACAATAGCTCATTGTTATACAAAATAAAATAAATAAATAAATGATTTTAAGGAATCCAAATGGTCATCAAGGGCATCCCGATGATCAGCATCAATGGCATCCAAAAGCCATACAGTGATGTTATTGTGTAATAACATCACTGTCTCAGGCACACATTGACCAATCAGAGTCCAGGAAATTTTCTTGCCATTGTATAATAGTACATAACAACCCCCCCTACCCCGCAGTAACGATACTAAGCATATTAATGACAAGCTAAACCATAAGAAATTCACACCATACTGTAAAGAACCATTAGTTATCTGGAAGTCTTGGCATTGAACATTATGCACAACAACCCAAAGTAGCTATCCATAAAAAATATCTCACCTGTCTTGTGAACTGGTGTTAGTTGGCGTCAGAGTTGCTTGAGTATTTAAGGCAATGCAGAGATCCAGATTGGCCCAGTGCAGTGGAAATCAAGTGTAAAAAAAAAAAAAGAAGTATCAGAATACAAGACAGCGAAGTAGTGAAAAATGAAATTGGGGTTTCCCCCCTCTCCCCTTTCCTTACATTTATTTTTGTGCTTCAATTTGAACAAACATTTTAAGAAGCATACAGTATCTACAAGCATAGAACAATATGTACCAAAGGAAACAGTTGAAAGGTGTTTGGCCCTGCACCTTGCTTTTTGTGAGTATTTCAAAAGCAGAAGCAAATTAGGCTCAAATATATTGCGAATAGCACCTTTTCTGTATCAGGCTGTTCTTTCTTGTATAAAGATAAGCTTATATAAATTAGACCATATCTAACCATCAATTATTGTTCCCAAGTCTGGTGTATACCAGTTGATCACTGAAAGGGTGGGGGGAAATGTATAATATAATACAACACCGATATATAAAGGATCAAAACAAAAGAGGGGTTTACACAAATAAGTTAACAAAGCTCAGAGTAAAGTTGGATCAGTAAGTGTTAGTACATTTATGAGAACTAGAAGGACAGAAGCAGTAATTAATATGGTACATGCTAGATCTGCTCAGCATAATGCACAAAACCCATGAATCAAGTGTATGAGTCTACATAGTAAAAAAAAATAAACATTTTAACGGGGTGGGGGGGCTCCCTTCCAGCATACTACATTAGATATATTAAGTCATGCATATCCTATGTTTTCTTTTAACTCTAAAAACTTTAACATGAAAAAGGAAAAAGAAATGAGTTGCAAGCATGTGAATTCAAGTTCCATTCAAATGCAACAGTCAACATTAATCTCTACTAAAGGCTCTTGTAGCCGGTAATCCAGAGAGGTGAATCATGAAAGGATAAGTTAAACTCCATGTAACGTGGCCTTAATAGTAGTACGTAAATACTACGCACTGATTGGAGGAAACAGGTAATGTGACCCGAACGTAGCAGTGCATTAATTCCCTAGATATGCATGGCTACGTTTGAAAGGTAACAAAACCAACATGCAGTATTACAGAAAGTGGCTGCGTGTGGGCGGCAGTACTGTTGTGTTTTTCACAGTCTGCGAAACTGTTGTTAACGATCTCACTAGTTCCGGTAGTCGCATCACCGATCTGAGGAATTCCCCTGTTGCACTTGCCATGTTACAAGTGCATTAATCCCCTCGACAGGAGGCATTTCCCAGGAATTAATGCATGGTTGGGTGGTGCGAAGCACTCAGCCTTCGGCCTTATGCACCCCAACCGTGCATTAATTCCTCGGAAATGCCTCCTATCTCAGGGATTAATGCTTACTTATAACACCAGCATGTATCACGATGCAAAAAATTATTTCCTCTGCGTTTTGTAATCAGTTAGGCAAACAACCAGGCTTACCTGCCAGCATAGAGTCCCTTCACTTTTCTTTTCTAAACCCACGAACAAGAAGGAGAGAGAGAAAAAATAAAAATGAACTAAAGGCACACTTCACCCGATGTCTGTAGTTGCAAATAACTCCTGTTGCATTGTGTTGTGTGGGGACTGATCTTGAGAGCGGATCAAAGAAGCATCCTGTGATAGGTCCAAATTGTCTTCAGCTGGGATTAGCTCCTCATCCATTTCCACCAATGAGAGGAAGTCTTTGTTGTTAGCCTGTAGAGAAAAGTGAAACTCCTGGGGTTTAATAACAGGAGTTGATTTCTTCCCTTGCGAATTTCTGGTGATGAAAGTGGAACCCTTATGTCTTTCTCCATGATGCTCTCTACTAAGTCCTTTACATTTTCTATTAATTCCTTACCAAACTTTCTTCTGGGCCAACTCTGTTACATTTGCTCTGTTTCTAGGGCTGAGGCCTATGTCCTTGGAACTTTCTGCTGCCCTGCATTTTATGTCTGCTACCTGGAGACCGAGCGTGACAATTCTTTATTGGAATGTTGATCCCTTTCAAAATAATGGCTGTTAACTGTGGGTTTTCTCTGTTTGTTAACAAAATCCCATGCTTCGAAAGTGTCTTTAAAAGAGTGAGAACCCCCAATTACGCCAATCAGCAATGTAGTAGGATATTTTATTCTAGAAGGAACTCCTAACTGCTGTAGCTCCCCCCCTAATCTCAGAAAAGGCTTTGCTCTGTGCCACCACTTCGACAGAATAGTCTTGGAATAAATGAATTCTGTTACCTTTCCACAATAGTGTTTTTTTTTCCTTTCTGGCTATTTTTAAAATCTCCTCTTTGACCATGTATCTGAGAAAATAGGCTATTATGGGCCTTGGGGGTGCACCTTGTTTTGGTTTAGGAGCGAGGGATCAATGAGCCCTTTCAATTTCCAGTGCCCACCCCCACTTGTATTGCAGTAGATCAGGAATAAAATTCTGTAAAAAGTGTATCATACTGCAGCCTTACAATCCTTCCGGTACACCCACAAATCAGAGATTGTTGCATCTACCTCTGTTTTCTAGGTCGCCTATTTTTTGCCAAATTTTAGTTAATTGTGCATGATAAAATTCAGTACAACTGTCTAACTTGGTAGTTGTTTCCTCCACTGTGGCGACTCTGCCCTCCACCTCATTAAGCCTGTGATTAAAGCGCTCAGTGTTTTTGTTAATAGAGTTGACTGTTACCTTTAAGCTTCCTATTTCAGCTTTGATGACATCTTGGTTAATTACCATAGCCTGCAGCATGTCTTTAATCTGTGCCATTTTGGTTTTGTTTAAAGCAACCACCCTGTCAAGGTGCCCACCAACTGAATTGTTTTCCATTGAGCCTGCCAGCTCCATAGCCATTGTAACTGTAAAAAATGCTTAAACTCATAAAAAATTATCCCTGCATCCGATTCAAGTGCCGTTTTCACCCGTTTGTTCTTCAAGTATTCCGGATTCATTTTTTACTAATTTTACCCCTTGTCAATGAGTTTAAAATATTTGTTTTCAGCCAGCCCAGTGGCGCTGAGGGTTGAGGCACTGGGACGCCACACCGCATGCCACGCTGGCGACCCAGGTTCGGACGTGAGCCAAAGCCGTCAGGGGTCAGCGGGGGGATAAGGATTGAGTATCCAGCGGACTGCTCTCCTATCCCCAGGGAGGGATCCAGGGAGCCATCACTCTGCAGCAGCCCCCTGGTGATGACCAGGAGCACTGCTAGTGTTGGCATAGCAACATGGAGTGCGGCAGATGTTGGCACATATGTGCCCCAACATCATTACACACTCGCACTCCCGGGGTCAAGAAAAAATGGAAAACAGAGTAGCACAGACCTTGGCAGCTTGATGGCCGCGCTCCACCAGAGCTGATGATGCCTGGATGGTGCATGCCAGTAATGGTTCCTCGTCTGGTTCATGGGCAATAGGGGGTGCCCCCTCTCGAAGGCAGAGTTGCATATGCCAGCTGGGCATGCAACTTCAGGGTCGGAGGTGGAGCTGCAGTGGTGGCTGAAATAAGGCAGGCCAGTGGCTGCTAGGGGGTGAAAAAATATGATGATGAAAAGTTGATCAAAGGAAGTTTTGTACTCTTACCTTGTAGCTTGGCACAGAGCCAGATAAAAACATGACCAGCCTGGGATGATGCACAAAAGAACTGGGGATTCTGGGAGCTACAAGGAAGGAGAGGGATCAGATTTCAAATTTGGGATTCCTTTTGTGCATCAGCCTATGAGAAGAGCGCATATAACCCATGTATAATGTATGATAGAATGCAGTTACAAGTCAAATATCATCTTTTTATAGCGTTGTTACACCATCAATGTGATGTAATGACCTTGTTATACCACTGCTGCTGCGTCACATCGATAGTGTAACAACATAGAAGCACAACGCTTTGTTGTTGCCATGACACCCATAATGCCGAACTGGAACATGTTTTAAAACAAAAAGAAACTTTCAGAAGACGACTCGTAGCAGGTTAGTTTAAAATGAGCATTTTACTGTCCAAAACAAAAAATATATACCTCTATGGGCACTAAAAATGCAGTTGTTTTGTTCTTCTCTCTCTTTTTAGATCTGTGTGAGCGGTGGGGATAGTTTGCAACACAGATCTATGCTTCATGGCATCCCTGATTGGCACAGCCAGCCACGTGATCAAAACAACAGGCCATTACATTTTGTTTCATAGACTGCATAGTTTCTGACATTAAACATAGTGTTTATTCTCTCTTAATGTCATTCTTAATGTAGTGTTTTCCCGTCATTTAAAAAAAATCCTGTCTAAAAATAAACATGCTCGCTTTGAAAACTTATGAACGGATATGTCATACTTCACCGCAAGGTAAGCCTGCAGCCTGTTGTGTAGTACAAGCTTATTGTTTCCAACATTGGCATCATTTTTTTTTCTCTGCTGACCATACACTATAAAAGACAACGTATGGTCAGCGGTGTGCAACAACACTGCGTTTTCCTTCTCATGGTTCCCTTGGCGACTCTGTAAACCTCTCGAGCTTCGCTCTCGAGGTTTAGCAGAGTCGCCAAGAGAACCACTTGAGGGAAAACATAGCATTGTTACACACCACTGCCCATATGTTATCCTCTATGTTGAGACTCGGAGTGCTGTAAGAAGGTGCGATAGATAATTTTGCATTAACTGGATTGCTTAAAGTAGTTGAATAATATATAATCATTGCATAAGTAACAGGTGTGACTCAGACTAATACTAACTCACGGGCCCCATAGAGACCACATTTTTAGACTGTCCATTGGTAACATATTGCAGCCCCATCCCCAACATTTTTTTTTGTGTTATGTGTTTATCCTCCTTCTCGCCTCCTAGTTCGCCACTCCTTCCGGCTGCTCATGCTACCCGTGACCCCCTCGCCCTGTCCCTCCTCCCCTCACCTCAGATCGCAGCCGACCCAAGGGTGGCCCTGTATATCCCTTTGCCGGGTGGGTCCCCCTCCTCCGAGGGGGAAGATGCCGGGAGGGAAGGCACCCAGCGTACTAGGCATCAGTCCTTGAGTGCTGCTGAGGTGGGTTCATAGGCTACAGGACATCTCGGGCCAGCAGGAGCGGGCAGCCATCATCCGGCGAACCAGGAGGCTGGAATTTCCACTTTTTCTCCCAAGGCGTGGTGTGCCACAAACGTCAAGGCGTAGCCGACGTTCACTACGCTCCCCATGTTGGGCTCTGCTGCTGATCTCCCGGCCTCGCCAGAGGTACCAGACAGCGAGCCTACATCCCCTCCCACCCCTGAGTAAGGCGAGCAGTGGTGGGACGCTCAAGCCTACTCCTCCCCGGCCGGCTCTCCAGCGACCCGAGTCCATTCCCGAACCCGGGTCACCGGCGTTGCAAGCAGAAATCCAACCGCTGCGCCGACGAGCCGGCCTCCCCAACATTTTTAATGATTTTTTTTTTTTTTTAATTCATCCAACCCAGCAAAATAGACCCAGCACATCCCAGGACTGGCATGCTATCTCAGTTTCAAATATTATGCACAGAAAAACACATTTTCTTAAATTAGCCCTAAAACCTCTATTTTACCCAAACCAACCCCATTTACCGGTTTCCTCACATGTTCTTCTTCTTTGTGCTATTATTCTTCCATTTTCCCCCATAGTGTTTCTTTTCTATCTTTCCTACATTCAACAGACAATTTTAACTATGGATGTAATACATGAATTCAAATCTCTTCTCAGTTCTAATGGCAGAATGTTCAATCCTACACTCACGCAAAAGAAGGCCTCAGATGGAACTAGAGCATCTGTTTTCTCTGTAGCAGGTTAAACAGCAGCGATGTCCCTGGTAAGCAGGTAAGGATGGGGGTCATGGTCAGCAAAGAAACACCAGATATTAAAACTGTGAGCACTGTAGTACTTCAGTTTGTAATTTATATATCTGTGTGTAAGAAGAAGATTATGAGGACAAATAACATTTAGGTATTATTTTGTTTAAGGCAACTTTATTTTTAGGGCCTAGGTGAAGGTTTTTAGAGAGTAAAGGTGGCAGTCATGTTTGTGATGGCAGTCAGGGATGTGTGGTATTGATTTTATTGTGAAGTGGCTGCTGGATCTTTATCCAGGGATGCTGTGCTGAGATAACAACACTGGTAAAGAGATCCCTCAGCCAATCAAGTTTTTGAAACCCATTTTATAACTTAAGGTAGTTAACCCTAAGGCTCCTTACCATTTTTGTTTTCATTGTTTGTCACTAAACAACTGAAACACATTTCAGTTAGTTAAATTCTCCAGGGCTTGTTGTTTAATGAAAGTGAAAATTGCTTCATTCTGGTCTCATATCACATCCTCTTTCATGTTCAACGTAGTGCCGCCCCCCACAAACATACACACACATATCAGTTTGGGGCTTACCTTAAGTGTCTTCCTGGGCTCCAAATGTCCTGCATAGATAGTAGATCCATAGGTAGTTTGATCCTGTTAATTTGCATGAGAGTGCCATGATGTGTCTCCGCGTCTGTCCCTTTAAGATTATAGATAGTGTGCGTATAGTAAATGATCTGGGCTGGGTCCAAGTATTTCAGAGCTCACGACCGGCTAAGCACCACTTTAATTTACTCCACTCTGCTGTCGATAGTGAAGCAGAGGGAGCCCTAACTAGTACTGTAAATATTTATTTCTAACTTGCTGTTATATTTAAATTAGAGTGCTTGTTTTAACCAGCTTTCTTGCAGTTTGTTTATCCAAATGGCAGCCACCATGTTTGGTACGGGACTTCCAGAATTTGGACCAATGGAACACAGGGGACCTTGAGGGGTCCTTAGTTCAAGTGCCTCATGGGAAGGAAAACTATAGTTCTTGTAGTTTTGGAGGTTGTTGCCTAAACTGACTAATGGGAGCACCAGAATTGTGACTGACAGCTCCCCTAGTCAATCGGAACACAGGAAAACCAGACTAGTTCAAGAACTGAAAGGAAACTGAGTGGCAGTTGTGGTTAGAGTTTGGAGGGTGAGCAGCTCAAGCTATTGAGAGGCTGCTCCAAGAAAGGAGAACAGGAGAATTGGCAATGAAAGGCCAGACTTTCCTTCCTGCTGCTGTTCTCCAGAATTGGACTGCCTTATAACAGTAATCGGAAAAATCTGAAAAGTAACTTTTAACTGCAGAAAACTCTGAGACTCTAAGGAGTGCAGCTCAAGATATTGGACCAAAACAACAATCCTGTGAAGTATTCAGCCCAAGAACTGTGGAGACTGCCTTGGTGAATTAAGAGGTTTGCTCAGTAAATCGACTGCAATTGTGAACCGGCCTGAAACCGAACTGAGAGGTAGAAAAGTTAATGGCAGTACAGCGCAGTGGTTTAAAGCTCTGAGCTGCAAATCTGGAGACCTGGGTTTGAATGCCACAGCCCCCACTTGCATACTGTGTGACCCTGAACAAGTCAGTTAATTTCCCTGTGCTCCCAGGTCGTGCCTGTAAATAAGCTTTCAGCTTAGTGTGCCACTCCTGGTTAAACAATTGAAAAAAAATATATAAATAATGTTGTTTCTGTTAAATGTGCTGAATGTTTATCAAGGGTCAAGGCCTGTTTCTGCCAGTGATTGGACTGTTGCAAGCTGAAGGCTTTCACTAGCAAACAAAGTAAACTGTGCTAAAGTGTTTATCCAGCCTTGGGCCCATGCCAAACCCGGCCCAAGGTCCCAAGCCAACTGTTCTTGCACCAGAGATTGCTTTCAGAGCGAGAGACCAGCTTGAGGATCCAGCCCTTGTGCAGCAAAGAATCACAAGTTGCGGCCACCTGGAGGGAAAGGCAGTGAAGCAGAGGTGAGTCATGCAGGCCCAGCTTCCCCATGTTCTACAGTGTTCTGCAGCAGGTTTTCATATCGCCAGGCCAATTTCAACCAACTGGTGTCATGGGTAACCGATGAAGTGAGTGCATGAGGAAGGGCGCCGTCCATTACGGCGACACCTTCCCAGCGCAATCCACTCACGGTGACGGAAAGGTAGGGTGACTGGATGGGGGGTGGGCGAAATAGGTGACAGGATGTCGCTATACATACGCATGGGGGAGTGGGAGCAAGCACGGTGACCATGGGCTGGGAGGGGGTGGAGAGGCTGTAGGGAGTGGTGCTGTGGTTGCCAGTCAAGCTGCATCATGGCATCTGGGATTGACTAGTGGCTGGGGTGGCTGAGGTACTGGGTTCGGGTTCGGGCGCTGGTGTGATTTTTATTGCACCCAGCCCAAACCTTTTTAATTTTACTGCTTTCACCCCCTCCAACATGTACCCCTCTGGAACTGAGAATCCTTAAGTGGGGGGTGCGAGGGGCAAAGCGCCCCACAAGGGGGGTGTGTGAGGTGCACAGCCTCCCCACAGAAAGCAGCAAAATATGTCCTGGGCATTGTGCTGATGCACGGGGTTGTCCAGAGTGCGAAAATGTGTTCGGCACTCTGGCAGGCTTGATCTTGATGATACGCCTTTAGGCATTGCCGTTATCACATAGACCTGGTGTCATGAGTAAACTCAGGGTAGCTCCCTGCAACATTTCTCCTAATCACTTTGTGGTACCATCTGATTGCTTCAGTGTGTTACAGAGTTACAGTGGACTGGGCCAACCAGCCAGGAATACAAATAACCAAAGTCTTGTTTGTGCTTCTGTAACCCCCCCCACCGCTGCCCCCGTTTAACTAGCAGGGCTTCTCCTCTCACCACAAACGTCTAGGGGCAACAGAGAGAGGTGGGGGTTTACATAACCATTACCAACACATAAAAGGAGAGAGGAATGGCCACCATTAGCCTCGGTGGCCCAGACTGTTAGACAAAAACAGTCAACCAAGTGTGGCAACTACCTGGCACACACCTGGTGGGACCAATTACCATGGCCAGCAACCCAGGTCCCTGGGAGAAAACGTTTGCTCACAATTATGCTAGGTTTGAACTTCTGGACAGGGGCACTCAAGTAAATACAGACACAGGGAAACAATAGCAATACTGTCCAAATCAGGTTGGGATTCTAGAGTGTGGCTTTTATTCATGTAATAAAGTAGGAATAATCACAAAGCGAATATGGACCCCCCATAAGGCTACCCATACTGGTATTGCAGATTCTCCAGGATATAGAAATTCCTGAATGCCCATTTAGCACAGGCAGAAGAAACACAAAACAGTGAACACTACTGGTTCTGAGATAGAGATTGGCACACACGGGTCACAGCCAGACGTAGTACATTTCCCATTGACTAGGCACACACAGCCAGTACTAGGACACTTTCCCATATTTCATGAGGAATGAAGATGGTACACATGACCACAAAGGAGCACATCCAGGCTCAAGACTTTCAATACCCACTATACTGGGGTAAACTGAGAGAAAACAGCCCACATCCAGGGATAACTACTTCCATTAGGCATTGGCCAGATGCACTAAATGAAAAAGTACTGGTGCCCAAACTGAAACAGGAGAGGTAAACAGGGCCACTCCAGATGGGGGGGGGGGTTCCCACCTTTTGCTTCCAAGTTTATATTGGGCCATTCATCTGGTTAATAACACTACACAACTGCAGAAAAACTGTAGATGCTGTCTTGAAATGTATATCACATTTAACACACTACACACACACACACACCTCTGAGTTGTCAGAAATTAAAAGTTCTGTACTTGGATGGTCACATACTGGGCTCCAACGTAGGCGGACACTTTTAAAACACAGAAAGTCTAGGTGACTGAGTCCCTTTGTCAGAGAAATTCACCCCTAGGTATTGCAGATGCCCCTTCTGGGCTTACTCAGAAGAAACGTTGCAATCACAACAAATGAAGATGTCCAAGGCAGCTTCACCAGACAAAATGGATTGAGGGGATCTCCCCTGAACCCTGAAGATCACCCCATCCCTCCTGGGATGGGGCAAAGGAAAACCCACTTAGCAAGGTCTCCACCACTTCAGACACTGTCTTCTATGTTCTTCTTCTATGGTGAGAACAAACTACCCAAAACTAAAAAGGTAGCTCTCTGTCAGAGCTAAATGAGGAGCTGCACATCAAGCTGCAGCCTCCTCCTGGAACTCACACTCCAAGACTACTGAACATTCTACTCTAGCTGACAACTGCTTGCCAGAGTGTGGCATATGCCGCTGCGAGTGTTCTAAGAGTACATCATCACTCCAGCTTAGCTGAGCCTGAAAACAGTGTGTGACAGTGTGAAACCCATTTACCTGGCATTTCACAAGCTGCCTTCCCTGCCTGCCACTGAGTCTAACTGGGATTCTAGTAACCCCTGGGAACGAGGGGATTGCACATGTTAACTGCCTTTTCTTTTCATCAAGGGCCCCAACAACAGCTGCAAAGCCGGCCACCCCTAGGCACCAAATTTGGCCAGCCAGTATAACATTCTGGGTACCCAGTGTTGTCATGCTGTTTATTGTGGGACTAAAGTATATGCATGCATAGTAACCTGAATCAAATCAGTAAAGTAATCATTCATCTAGATTTGCCCCTTCCTTATTCACTTCCCCCTAAATAAATAGATTGGTTTGTTTTACTGTTACATTGCCTTATGAATATCTCATTATCTGGGTGAAGGTTAATGTGCTTGGGGGAAATGTATTCAAAAGTGTGTGTTTATAGTGAATATTGTTTTACAGGGGGATCCAGGGTATTTACTGAATACCAGACCCTGGTGGTAAGTGCAAGAGGTGTGAGCATATCATTAATGCTGATTGCAAACTGCAGATTAACTGCCATAAAGGGTTGCTGTCAATCACAAGGTAATTGGTCACTAGCAGGGTTTGTGGGTGGTTATAGCTTCCCAGAGGGCTACCTCAGGTCAGGTAATTACCCCCACTTACATTACTCTGGGTGAAGGCACCAAAATATTGCAATTACGGGAAACCCTGGTAAGTGTTAAAAGTGAACCCAGGCCCCTCAACCTGTGGTCAGGAGTACAGGTAGTGTTAGTAGCCCTAGAGACAGCGCTGCCGAGAGGTTACATCATTTTTTTTTTTTTTGGTCAGGAGTGGGGCTGCAAGTTCGGTTTGCTCAAGCACTAAAAAAGATTGAACCCCCAACGTTCGCACTTGTCCGCGCATTGCGAACATTTAATAGAAAAATGCGAACTCTGGTTCGCCAGTTCGCCCCAGTCAGTTTTTTCCCCTTGCACTCCTCTGTCACACATATTCAGTTGTGGCAGCCCCCAGTAACATCATGTGGTACAGGCTATGGAGAGTCAGGAGACTGAGTCCTTTCATGTCAGTCAGCCAATAAGGACTTTTTTTGAAATTCTCTGTTTATTCATTTTACATAACATCAGGAGGAAATACAGAGACCAGAACAGAACATACAGGAATACCCACAATAGACCAGACATATTCACAGTACATAGGATCTTATAAACTTCATTCCCCCACCTCCCCCGAAGGCATCACCACTAAAACTACATACTCCTGAAATGACCTCAACCTGTACCTGGGATCAATGGATAACATGCCCTTAGATTACCTGAAGTCAGTCTAGAGACAATAAAGAAATGGGAAGGGAGGCATATCTAACTGCGGGACCATAAACATCAGAAAGAGCCAGAGCTAAATTTCAGTGGAGATACAAAGCATAAAGTTTGCCCCATTTTTTCTGAAAAGCAGGTAGAGCATGCCTAGAACTAGCAATTAATCTTTCGATTTTGAAACATAGGGACATTTCCTCCACCCAGTCTTGGTAGGAAATCTCTGAGTGATCTAACCAGTGATGAAGCACTAATCTTTTGACCACTATTGAGATAAAGGCCATATGGTATTTTCTCTCTTTAACCTTAATACTGGAGAAAATACCCAGTATACAAATTTCAGGAGTGAAGAGATCTTCCAATCCTAGAATTGGATCCAGGCTATCTCGGATAGCTTTTCACAATGGGGCAACTTTAAGGCAATACCAGAACACATGGAGTATGCTACCCAATTCCTTGCCACATCTTGTGCAGTTGGGAGAACTAGATTTGTCAAATTTGGCCCGTTTCAGCGGCGTGTAATACATGTTGTTAACTATGTAAAACTGAATGAGTCTGTTTCTATCTAAAGTGATAAATGTGTATAGGTCTCGCCATACTTGACTCCAAGAAATGGAAGGCCCAGGAGTTACGGATACCCAAACTTTAGAGCCTGTCAGCGCATCTGGAACTTTAGTAAGCATAAGTTGCATATATAAATTAGAGACACTGTGAGGTTTTACCACACAGCTTCTTAGTTGATCTAAAAGGTGCCTGACACTGGGGGTTGTCAATACCAGTCCAAATTCTTTACCTATGAGGTGTCTCAATTGGTATAATTTGAAAATACTTTGTAAAGGAATATTCAGCATTGTCATCAGGTCACCTGAAGAGCCAAGACAGCCTCGTATATACAAATCTTCAACCAAGCAGTCCCAAATCTGAGGTAACCATAGCGGTGTCAATAGCTTGAGACCCAATCCTGATATTGGGATTAAGAACCAGTGGTTGGCCGGGTCTTTTGTATAGTGGATTTTAACAGAAGTATAATATTGGTTTAAGACTTTCACAGACAGCCCTACCACTGAATTTTGACAGACACAGGTAAAGCGGAGAAACTATAGTAAAAGATGTGTTGGGGATCAATATTGTGTGTTTCAAGAGATTAAGATCTAGGTTGAGCCATATGGGTGTATAGTTGGTATTAGGTGAACAAAGCCATTTACCCATTTTAATTAAATGACTGGCCCAGTAATAATATTCAAAGTTAGGCAAGCTGAGGCCTCCTTTTTCTTTGGACAGACAAAGCTTAAAAAAGGATCGTCTGGGGTGTTTCCCTTTCCAGATAAATTTAGTCAGCATTGAATGCACCTTGTGAAAGAAGGACTTAGGGAGCCAAATGTCTAGCATATTCAGGGGGTAGAATATATGCGGAAGTACATTCATTTTAATTATATTGATTCTTCCTCCTAGGGCTAAAGGAAGGTTATCCCATCTATTGAGATCGGTCTGGATTTTGTCCACTAAGTCCTCTAAGTTAAGTTTCCTGATCATCTCTTCCTCTTGGGCCAAATAGATGCCCAGATACTTGAGATGATTCAGGGTCCATTTCATACCAAACTGAGCCACATTAGAGTGGAACAGGTGTGAGTTAAGCTGGAATATTTCGGACTTAGATAGGTTTAACCTGTAATTGAAACTACACTAAACTGCTCTACTATCCTTAAGACCTCCTGCAAAGGAATCAACTGGGTTAATGAAGGTGTAAGAGGATGTCATCTGCAAACCTGCATTTCCGTCAGCGTTTGTTGGGCAATGACACACCCTAAAATGTTGGGTGAGGTTTTATCGATACTAAAGAGGTTCCAAATAGAGGTTAAATAAATACGTGACAGTGGACACCCTGTCGAGTACCAGAGTACAATGGGAATCGGGTGAGAATACCCCATTGCATTAGACTCGGGTCAAGGTGATCTATAGATCGCTATGATCCACTGGATAAATTTATTTGGGAAGCCAAACCTACTTAATGTGGCCCAGTAGAAATCCCAATTGACGCGGTCAAAGGCTTTTTCCGTGATCCAGCAATTAAGGCCATGGGTCATGTTTTGGGCCTCATGAAGAATATATGAAAGAGTCTCATATGATCTGATGCCGATCTTCCTTGGATGAAGCCTACCCTGTTCCCTGCTCAGGATTGATTGCCATACCTGCTTAATTCGCAGTGAGAGAATCTTGGTTAAGATCTTAACATCGCAGTTAAGTGAGATAGGTCTATAATTGGCTGGGTCCACAGAAGATTTATTTGACTTGGGGATTAAAATTATGGTAGCTTCTAATAAGGAAGGATCCAGTGGATCAGAAGTGAGATGTAATTAAACAGGTTAAGGAGGGCGGCGCTAACTCTTTGCAGAAGGTCCTATAAAATGAGAGGGCAGGCCATCTGGACCCGGAGTTTTATCTAGAGTCAGATTGTGAATGGCATCTTCCACTTCCCCTAAAGTTATGGGGGCTGAAAGTAAGGCACAGTGCTCCGGCGGAAGTCGGGGCAGGGGAGTATTCTCTAGAAAGGCTGTTATTCCTGAAGTTGAAGTCGAACATGATTTGTCCCCATATAGATCTTGGTAGAAGGCCTTAAAGACCTCCGCTATATCTCTGGGGGCAGTCTTAATGGAACCATCACTTGTTTTTAAGGCAGGGATTAACCTAGAGCTCTCTACTTCCTTGAGTCTAAGAGCCAATAGCTTCCCTGGCTTCTCACCCTGGTCAAAATATTTTGTTTTGGATTTTAAGATGGCAAATTCATTTTTTTCTTTAATTAGATCTTCATATTCGTCTTTAAGTTTATATAAGTTCTCAAGAGTCTTCTGAGATTTGGAGGAAGAGAGAGCCTCTTCAGCCAATTTAATTTGGTTGGACAGGAAATAAGTTTCTCAACCCTCATCCTCTTTCTTCTTGAGGACACTTTAATGAATTCGCCCCTAAGAAAACATTTCAGTGAGCACCACACTAGAGCATCCCTGGGTATTGACCCATGATTAGTTTCCAAAAAAAAATGGATTAATGTTCGAAAATGGGAAATGGTCTGATCATCTTTCAGGATCTGGGTATTGAGCTTCCAAGAGGTATCTCGTTGCCCTGGAGGGGTAGGTGAAAGTTTAATCCAAGCCAATGCATGGTCTGAGATAACAATGGGTTCAATACCCGTGAGGGAGATATTAGTAATAAAGTTGGTGCTCACTAAAATGTAATCGAGCCTCGACCAGGAGTTATGGACTGGGGAGAAGAAGGTGTAGCACCTAGTAGAAGGGTTCAACAGCCTCCAAGGATCCTCCAGACCTAACATACAACACAGTTCCTTCAGCGCCAGTTGTGCTGACGATGGGGGTTTCAGGGGTCTATAGGTTTTGTCTAACTCCTGTGATGGGGCGATGTTCCAGTCACCCCCTAAAATAAATGATGTTGGCAGAAAGGCACTCAGGTTGTCTGTTAGTTGCATCAAGAAACTAGAATCGCCTCCAACAGGACCATATATGGCACAGGGACTACGTCAATATTGTAGAGTAGCCCCTCACAAGAACAAATCTACCTTCTGGGTCCTGAATACATTTCTCTAATGTAAAAGATACATTACGCTTAATCATGATGGCTACCCCTTTGGACCCTGTAGCCCCGCCTGCCACAAAAACCTGAGAGAACCCTTTAGACCGCAAAGATTTAGCTTCCGCAACTGTAACATGGGTTTCCTGTAGGAAAAGAATGTCCACGCCAATTAGGGAGCAATTTAAAAGTATTTGACCCCTTTTGATTGCCTCCCGCATACCTCTAACATTCCAAGTGGCTATTTTAATATGCTCTAAAGCCATTTACAGAGATGAGTTGAAAACATTTGCACAGATTGAGCCATATGGTACTATCAATTAAACTTAATAGCGGTGACACCTTCCAACCCCCCCCCAGAAGCCACCCCCCACCCCCATAATTGCCATCACATAAGGTAACCCAAGCCACTAAGGCAAGTAAATAGTACAGTAGTAAAGGTGAATAGAACCCAAACAAAGCTACCATCCTGCTACTATCAGAGCATGGCAGGTGGTGCCCCCACCCTAACCCCCACTCTCTGCCCACCCTTACACAAATAACTATTTACAATTAATCCCCAAAACAGATTAGACCATAGAACCAAAACGCTGAACCAGATTCCCCCCACCCCACCCCCAGGGTACCATGGACACTTCCATGTCCCCTTTGAAACAGAATCGTGGCCAGAGCTAAAGAGACCCTCACGTATTGTCCCCAAACGGAAATAAAGAATTCCGCACCACATAATCTGAGCCAGCCATGGTACCCCAATATCCCCATCGCAGTCGTGAAACAGGGCTCTGAGGCGACTCATCTGCCCACTTCTCCCACCCTCCAACCTCCCCAATAAGTGAATCCTTAGGCCATTGAAAACTATAATGCAAGCCAGTATAGAACATCAAATACATGTCTACTCAACCGGGAGTCGCTTACAGCCCTTTATCCTTAACAGGACTCAAGAAGGGAAAGGGAACAGGAGTAAGTACCTGTATAAATTTTAGCCAGGTATGGGATGTCCGATGTAAGCCTTCAGAACACCAGGTGCTTTCCACCGGAAACCGAGCAACGCGGAAGTACAGAACGGGAGCTTAACTGACGGACCAAACGGTCCGCCTTTTAGAGCATCCCCCGGAAACACACACTCCTTCTCGAGTACCCAGGGCAGAAACCAGGAGGATTCACATGGCGCTATGCAAACAACAGGCCATCTAGGCCTCACTGCCTACTCCATCCTTGCTCTCCCTCCCACCTGGAACTACCCCGTGGCCCTCGAAAAACAGGTAAACCATTAATCAAATCGCCCTAAGGATATCCGAATCGAAGAAGACATATGCCAAAATGTTGATTGCTACAAAATGATAGCTTAAAGCGCTATACATTTGTGGAGTTCTATATAAGATCAGTCTCATTTAAACAGATCTGGGAATCACTTGGATAGCTCAGTTGAGGCTTGTTCAGGGTCTTCATAAGCGTGCCAGATACCATCAAGTCAGGACCAGGAGCTTTGCTGGGTAGTTCATTCTGAAACTCTTGCCCGCTGCGATAAGTTTCCTGATGATCTGGTGGAATGCTGCGCGTTTTTGTCGAACCTCATAAGGAAGATCCTGGGTAATTCTCAATTTAGTGTGGTTCCAGTGGACTGCTTCCAGTTCTTTAACTTTAGTTAAAACATGTTGACGCTCTAAGTAGCTGAGAAATTTAACAATGATTGGTCTGGGGGGAGCACCCGACAGAGGTTTAGGCCTAAGAGATCTGTGAGCCCTCTCAATATGATATTGTTGGTTTATAGGAGAGGGGCCGACCACTTGATTAAGAAATTGTTGGATAAAGCGTATGGTGTCTCCGCCTTCTTCCGATTCTGGTAGGCCTAAAATTAGAGACGTTGTTCCTCCTGCTCCTGCCCTCTAGGTCTTCGGTTTTTGCTTGCAATTTCTGGATTAGTTGTTTTAATTTAATAACTTCTGGGTCAGTTTTGAGCTTCCAGTGCTCCAGGGAGGCTGTCCTTGCCTCCGTATCTCCAACCCTCCTCGAGAGGTCTGCAAAGTCACTCCTCAACGACTTAATCTCACTCGAGATGTCTTGGAGTGTGTCGCTAAAGGGAGCCAGTTCCTGGAGGAAACGATCCTCTGTTAAGGGGTTTCCTGGTGGTCCAGTAGTCGTTTGTTTGGCCGATTGTCCCGGGTTAGAGTTTCTGGCTTTTTTAGAAGCTTTCTCTGGCGATGCGGGAGGGGTATGTTTCACCCCAGCCGCCTTCATCTCTGAATCCATCTTCGCTAACTCTGCTAAGTTTTGCAAAGCACCACACTTATCGGTGGAAGTGGAGCAGGGGTGCCCAGTAAAGCTCTCAGATCGCAGTTTACTTGATAGAGCGACTTTATTGCAATGAAATAGGTACTTTTAGAGGCGGAGGGTGGGAGCTCAGCAGAAAGCTGCTTTCAGTTCCTCTGCATCACGTGACTCCCCCAATAAGGACTTTAATGATTTGTCCATAATTCGATCTCTCCAGAGTCTCCGCCTCTACCTTGCAGAACAGGGAGCAACAGCAGTGGCAATTGGTGGAGCAAGTCAGAAAACACGTGGGTGGGGAAACTGATAACTGAGACTACAACTACACCACGCAGTTTCTTCAGTGTGTGTGAGGCGAGACAGAGTGAGAGGTGGCGATGAGACGAGAGCACTGAGAGTGAGAGAGTGCTTGCTACTAAATCGTCATCGTGACAGACGACGTTGTTTCACTGTTTTTTTTTTGCCTTGACTTCAGCTGTAGCCCCCCCAAAACAAAATGTTTGTTGGTATTTTCTCTGTTTTTGACGTGGGGTGGATAGGAAAGGAGGAATAGGACACTGGTCAGTTGTACTTCTGGACTGGTCCTCGTGCTGTGAGACTGAAGTCAAGAAGTTGAACTATAAAAGGCAGGGGGAAAAAGAGTTCAAAAAATTACCTTTACTCCACCAGTGCCACGAGTTAAGGAGAGCAATTTGCTGTGCTGCTCTCAAGCTCAACTTGGGGGATCAGTTCAATCAAAACCAGATCAGTTCAGTTCACACAACACAGCTGTAGTTTTAAATCCAATCTGTGCTAGTGATGAAACTGATGATTTATTTTTCATTTGATGGAAGAATTACAAACCACAGGGAAGGAGAAATTTAAAGCTAGTGTAAACTAAAAAAGTACACAGAAAGGCAGAGTTTTTGACTTGTGTGTTTCATTTGCTCTGCTGATGATTGTTTGTGCATGGCATGATCTGGGGGGCTAGTAGTTTAGTAGTCTAGTTTAGTCTAGTCAGTGACAGTGACCTGTTAGGAACAATTAATAATAAATATCATATCAAGTCCAGCTCCCTGCATTTTTTTCAGTACTACTACTACAACTGACTCCATGTAGACACTGACAGCAGTGCTGTACTATAGTATACTCCTTGCGTGTTTACTGCTTAAAGTACCTGACTCGAGTCGACTTGACATAGCCTAAAGTGCTGCCTTTAACTGTTTCGGGCACAATCTCCCTGTGTCTTACTACTTAAAGTACTGGACTCAATGCAACAAGCAGTGCTGTATTTACCTGTTAGAGAGAAAATATCCCTCTGCCTTACTACTTAAAGTACTTGACTCGACGCAGCTAGCAGTGCTGTTATTTACCTGTTAGGGAGAAAATATCCCTGTGCATTACTACTTAAAGTACTTGACTCAACGCAGCCAGCAGTGCTGTTATTTACCCGTTAGGGAGAAAATATCCCTGTGCCTTACTACTTAAAGTACTTGACTCGATGCAGCAAGCAGTGCTGTATTTACCCGTTAGGGAGAAAATATCCCTGTGCCTTACTACTTAAAGTACTTGACTCGACGCAGCAAGCAGTGCTGTATTTACCTGTTAGGGAGAAAATATCCTTGTGCCTTACTACTTAAAGTACTTGACTTGACGCAGCAAGCAGTGCTGTATTTACCTGTTAGGGAGAAAATATCCCTGTGCCTTACTACTTAAAGTACTTGACTTCATGCAGCAAGCAGTGCTGTATTTACTGGTTAGGGAGAAAATAAAAATATCCCTGTGTCTTACCACTTAAAGTACTTGACTCGACGCACTAAGCAGTGCTGTTATTTATCTGTTAGGGAGAAAATATCCTTGTGTCTTACCACTTAAAGTACTTGACGCAGCAAGCAGTGCTGTTGTTTACCTGTTAGGGTGAAAATATCCCTGTGCCTTACTACTTAAAGTACTTGACTCGATGCAGCAAGCAGTGCTGTATTTACCTGTTAGGGAGAAAATATCCCTGTGCCTTACTACTTAAAGTACTTGACTCGACACAGCCAGCAGTGCTGTATTTTCCTGTTTGGAAGTAAATTTCCCTGTGTCTTACTAAAAGTACTTGACTCGATGCAGCCATGAGTGGTAAAGAAGACAGCAGCACTTCTCAGGCTATCCAGGCAACAGTAACTACAGTACAGAAAATTCAGGATGTTGCAGGACTAACCCATCATGGTACTCAGAGGATGAGCACAAGAGCCATAATAGTGTGGCAGCCAGTTTTAGTAAGCAGAGTGATGGATGATGATGAGGAGGAGGAGAAAGCCGATGAGAGTGAGGGGGAAATCAGTGGAATAGATCCTGAGTTTGTAGTAGATAAGGCAGCAGTCAGTATGTCAAGTAGCAGTAGCTCTGGGGAGTGGGATGAAGAGGAGGAATACAGGGGCAGAAAAAGAACAAAAACAAGTTCTCGGAAGGATGGCTGTGGTGCTAAAAAAACATTAATGATAGTGGGGCATAACCTGGAGAGCCTGACACCCACACATGCAAAGGAGGAACAACAGAGGACAGAAGATGGACAGGCTTCACGAGGAGAAGAAAGAGATACAGTTCAACCAGTCAGAGATTACATGCAGATGGGCATGGAATGGCCTCAAAGGGATAGTGGAAGTAGTGGCTGTGGTGGTGGTGGCAGTAATGAACCTATCCTCCCCATAAACAGCAGTGCAACAAAATATGTGAAATCCATTGTGTGGGATTTTTTCACACAAGATAAATCATCTGGCAGCCATGTGGTTTGCAAATTATGCAGAACAAAATTAAGTCATGGTAAAGTGGGTACTTGACTGGGGACATCAACAATGATAAGACATATGAACAAGTCTCACATTTATCAGTATCAAAAAGCACAACAGGAGCACACACAACTTGTTGCAGTTCTGCACTCAGCTGAGGAGGATGAGGTAATGGATGTTTACCAAGGCAATGAAGTAACTGATGCGGAGGTGGAGGATGATGAAAGTCTTCCTTCCAGTCAAAGTACAGCATTCTCAATTTCTCATTTCTTTACCCCTCTGAGTCCACCACCACAGCCCAGCCGGAGTCATATACCATCCATGGCCACAACATCCATCCCTCATAGTGGTAAAGGTCAAGGGAAGCAGCCCGGAAAATCAGGTGATAGCAGCGAGCATAGCGGGCATCAAATTCCTTTGAAAGACTGCTTTGAGCAGTCACAGAAATATAAGCCCAACAGGCCTGAGGTAAGGCGATTGACAAAGGCAATTGAGAAGATGATGGCCACTGACTTGCTCCCATTCTCATTTGTGGCTAATCCAGGTTTTAAAGCACTCATGGAAATCGCTGTGCCAAAGTATCAGGTCCCCAGCCGGACATATTTCTCCAGTGTTGCCATTCCAGACTTGTATGATGCTGTTCGGAAAAGCGTGTCTGATGCTCTGAAAGGTTCAGTGGATAAAAAGGTTTATGTCACAACAGATATGTGGACCAGTGGTCAGATGACTGACTATATGGCTGTGACTGGTCATTGGGTAAATTTACCTCCCTCCTCCTCATCATCATCATCATGTAGTGGCACTGGCGGTGGCAGCAGCAGCAAGAAGCAAGGGACTTTCACAGTTCAAAGGCAGGCAGCTTTATGTATTTATGGTTTTGAAAAAGACCACAAAGTGGAACATCTTCTGGAGGGCCTTGAAGAAAAGTTTGCTGAGTAGCTGACTCCAAAGTCCTTGCAACTAGGGTTTATAGTGTCTGACAATGCTTCAAACATTGTGAAAGCAGTAAGACTTGGTAAGTTTACACATGTACCATGCTTTGCACACACTATTAACTTGGTGGTAAATGACTTTATCAGTGAGGGCCAAAATATGCAGAACTTGATTGCAGCTGCCCGCACTGTGTGCACCCACTTTAGCCATTCTGTGAAAGTCTGAAAGTCGTTGTGGCAGATTCAGATTGAAAACAGCCTCCCTCTCCACCAGATGATACAGGAAGTTCCAACCCGGTGGAATTCCACTTACTATATGATGCAGAGAATCCTTGAACAACAAAAATCCATTCATCAATATGCAGTCCAACATGGCACTGGGAAAGGAGATGTGAATATCAGCCCCAATCAATGGCATCTGATAGAGAATCTTTGTTGTATCCTTAAACCCTTTGAGGAGGCCACCCGAGTGGTGAGCTCTGATGGTGCCGGACTAAATCAGATCCTACCCTTAATTTCACTCAGCAGGATGAGACTGCAGCGTCTCGAGTCACAGTTCTTTGACAATGATGACATCAATGCTGCATCACTTGTTGGAAAAAATGATACAAACCTTCCTGGCTGATGAGCGCATTGTAAATATGTGCAAAGCAGAACATTACATTTTGGCCACACTTCTGGACCCTCGATTTAAGGATACAATTGAGACATTCTTCAAACCAATGACTTTAAAGACCTGGAACACTATCGTGAACTGTTAATTGAGAAAGTGTCAGCATGCATAGTTGAGAAAAGTAGTACATCATCAGTGCCCTTTTGCAAGATTCAAATTCTGAACAAAATCTGGTGGAGAGGGAGGGAGCACAATCTGCTGTTGCTGCTGCCACCACTACTGATGTTTTGGCTCATCAAACACAAACCAGAACTGCTGCTACACCACAAGAGGACAAACCACTGTGGGGCATGCTGTCAGACTTTGGTCTAATAAAGACAGCTGGGAAGGCTCAGCCAGCAGTAGTGGTACCAGAAGTCCCTGCTGCAAAAATGGTTAAGGATTATATGGAGGAGACTGTACATCTCACTGCAGGTGATGAACCATTGCTTTATTGGCAACAGAAAAAATTGATCTGGCCTTCTATAACTGAGTTCGCAATTAAATACCTCAGTTGCCCACCTGCCTGCACATATTCAGAGAGAATTTTTAGTGCTGTTGGGGCAATAATGAATGACAAAAGAACATGTCTTTCCATGAAGAATGTAGAGAGGCTCACTTTTTTAAAAATGAACCTGCCTCAATTCAAAAACATATAGTGTGCCAAATTTATACAGGTTGACAGCACACAGATGGCATCATGCCACGCTGATGATGATGATGATGATGAAGGATTCTGTTGCCACTAGCCTTTCCAGCTGTCTTTCCTCCACTGGTGGGTCCGTCTCCTCCTCATCCTCGAGTTCCATTAATTTCAGAAACAAACATCCACTGCTGATTCTCATGTGCCACTAAGGCCCAATCTGACTAGCACCAGAAACTGAAGGACCACTGCATATGGCAGTTCAGCTAAAATAACCAGAAATGACTACTCATTGTCACACAGCTCTTCATTTGTTTTACTGGATTTTTATTACAAAATACACACTCAATGAATACTTATTACTGGCTGTTAACAAACAAAAACATTAATACAATAAATAAATAATAAATAATTGTTCTTCTGGTTCAATTCCAGATGGGAATTTAATTTTTTTTTTTGCTGTAAAATGTCAACTTTATAATACATTCCCAATTTCAATGTTGAACCCAATGACATCCAAGGTTTTGATCTGAAGGAACCTTTCACCAGATGTAAGCTGTTTTCATCATAACCTGTAAAATGAAAAAAAAAAAAAATAGATTTTACAAAATGCTGTTCCCACATACTGCACTAACTGACTATCATGACAATAAAAAAAAAATCACTGATCTTACCCTAGCCCCTGTCTGAAACTCCAAGCCCTCCAAACCCCCTGGGACACTCCCTCTTACAAATACAATTCGCTCTCCATTGTTAGACACCAAACCATGACATGACCTGGCATCATAAACACAATTTGCAGATGGTATACTGTTATGGGTTTTTCAATTATTCCGAGTAAAGATAAGGAAGGGGAAGATGTTTGGATGGGAGGGACAAATGAAATAATATTGACATAGTTACCTATGGAAGGTATAGGGATCAGGGCAGGAGAGTGTACTAGAGGGAAAGGAGAAAACGATGGTGAGTAATGTATTACTAACATTGACAGTTACTCAGAATAACAGAAAACCCCAAACTAATAACTACACAGACAAAGTTTAAAGTAGAAACATAATTTAATCCACACAATGTGGTAAAGCAAAACGCCACACTGCCCCAGCGTGTCGGCACTATGCCTTCCTCGGGGGGGGGGGCACTGAGGAAGGTAAGGTACAGAAGCACTGGGGCAGTGTGGCATTTTGCTTTACCACATTGTGTGGATTAAATACATTTTGTACTGTAAACTTCTGTCCATGTACTTATTTGGTACTAAAGCAGCCGAAGCTATAGGTACCACAGGCGCCAGTTATTTTGAACTGGGCTCTATTAGTACCTGAGTCTAACAGTGGGGGAAGATTTAAAATTATTGTAGCAGGGTGTAGCTCAGGGGGTTAACCCTTTTGGCTGCCTGTAACCAGATTTAGAAAGCTAAAGTTGTCAGGGATAATATAGGAGTTGTATATCATCCCTGACCTTTACCACTTGCTAAATCTGTTTCAACACTAGTATTTTTAAGCATCTGCTGGGTAACCAGGTGGTTCTATAAAATATAAGCAGAAAGCACATTCCATCTGGTTCTACTTAACTATAAAAAAAATCCACATATTGTATTTTGCATGTTTGGGAATATACATGTAATACTAAGATTCTAACTTTAAGAATGCTAAGTTTTGCAAAGCTTTTGAGCACCGAGACAGAATCCTATGCACCAAAGCTTTGCAATACTTAATTGTATTTATACCATTCTTAGTACTACATGTACTTTCCCAAACAAAAAACAATACTTCTGTGGATTTCTTAATTAAGTAGAACCATGTAAACTTTTTTTTGCATTATATATTATAGAAATTTGTTATACCACGTAGAACCTGGCTTTACTTAGTAGAACTTGGTTTTTTATATAGTAGAACTAGTTTTATTTGGTAGAACCTGGTTTTACTTGGTAGAACTTGATTATAAATGGTAGAACTTGATTCTAGTGGGTTCTACCTGGTAGAACCAGGTAGAACTTTTTTGGGTTCCACTCAGAAAGTTCGCAAGGTAGAACTTTTAGAGGTTCGCGCAGCCCTAGTCAGGAGTGGACATAGTAATCTGTGGGGGGTAGAAGAAAGTAAGCTGTTGATTAACTAGAATCTGCAGCTTATCCATCAGGTAGGGAAATGGGCAGACTAGGTGGGCCAAGCGGTCCTTGCTGTCAAATTCTATGTTTCTGTGCTTAATCTAAACCAGTACCATCCCTCTCAACTTTTTATCACCATATGAGGGACGCTGCACTGGAAATCGGGGACAATAAGGGACACACCCTCATAATGAGGGACTCAAACGTGGAGATGCAGGCTCCAAACACTGTTGAAACTAGTGTTGTCAGAACTAGTTTGTCAAAGATTCGAACCCTCCTCGAACCCTGGTGTTCAAGTTCTAACTTAGAACTCGAACACTAAAAGGTTCACAAAAGGATTCAAATCTGAGTCATCCCAACTGCCGTGACATCTTTTTCCTGGCCCCAGCCCAGCTGATGACTTGTGTGTGGGGAGGAGGGTGGAGGCACGACCCAGCAGGCAGCCCTGATGTGGGGAGGGTGGGGGTATGTGTGGGGAGGAGGCACGTCCCAGTTGGCAAGTGGCAGCCCCGATGTGGTGGGGGGTTGCAGCAGCAGCAGTGTTGTTGGGGCTGCCAGATCCACCGCGAGTTGTCTCACACTTTGCGCTTGCGTAGCGTACTTACGTACGCTCAAGTGAAGTCATCCTCACCACTTGACCATTTACTATGTGGTCAGGTGGGGGTCGAGTAAGCTGCGCGAGCCGCGGGATCTGTGGAGGGTATTTATTTAGGCGGATGTAAGCCGAGAGCGCCATTTGATCCTGAGGATTTCAGGAGGCAGCAGCAGCCTACTTAACTGTAGCATACCGCTACTACTGCAGCCAGCATTCTTGCCCGATACTTACTAGGCCAGGGCCCAGGTCGGTGTGGCTGCAATCGGACTGCAGCACTTGCTAGTTGCTGCATTGCTTATTGAATTATTTAAAAAATTCCATCATCCATTTTCCTGCGAAAAAGGGCTAAACAAACATTGAAAAGTTCGAGGGGGAGGGGAAGGGGGGCAGGCCAGGCCCAGGCCAGAGAGACCGAGAACAAGAGAAAGGCAAAAAAAAGGCTCAATAAATTAATGGTTGGGTGTGGGACTAGGGGAGGTTCAAGACAGGTGGAGGGACTAATCAGGAATTGGGAAGGGATCAATCAATATCAGGACTCAGGAGAGAGAATAAAAAAATACAGAAAGAAGAACCTTTGTGAAATGTGATTGTGAAACTGCAGCACTGCACAGTGCACACTCAGCAGCTGCCAGCAACAAGCATATAACAAGGGGGAAAAAAAGGCAAATAAATTTGTCAGGACAGAGTATATAAGGACTGCTCAAACTCATTGTGCTGTGTTGCTAAGGGGGATCCTCCTCTTGACTTTCACCCTCAAAAATTCCAGTCCTTATTAGTCCTTATACAACAGCACAAGGCACTGTCTGGCAGTAAGGCACTGACTGAAGGCAGGCAGTTAATTTTTTTGGATACCACTCCTCTGTGTGTGTGTGAGACTTCTACTTCTCCACTCCCGAGTCCCTGTGTTGTGTATGTGACTCCCTGCTCCCATCTCCCGAGTTGTGTGCTGTTATTACCCTTACATGACAGAAGCTTAGAAATATAATTGTCATTCCCTGTGTTGTGTGTTATCTATATATGTGACTCCATCTCCTGTGGTCAGCCCATCACCCTGCTGCTGTGTACCCCTTGACTGCACTGTACCCTACCCAGTGTGTGTTACAGAGAGAAGCCCAGTGGTCAGTTGTGTGTTAGTATTACCCTTACATGACAGAAGCGTAGAAATATAATTCTCATTCCCTGAGTTGTGTGTTATGTATGTGACTCCGTCTCCTGTGGTCAGCCCATCACCCTGCTGCTGTGCGCCCCTTGACTGCACTGTACCCTACCCAGTATGTGTTACAGAGAGAAGCCCAGTGGTCAGTTGTGTGTTGGTATTACCCTTACATGACAGAAGCGTAGAAATATAATTCTCATGCCCTGAGTTGTGTGTTACGTATGTGACTCCGTCTCCTGTGGTCAGCCCATCACCCTGCTGCTGTGTGCCCCTTGACTGCACTGTACTCTACCCAGTGTGTGTTACAGAGAGAAGCCCAGTGGCCGGTTGTGTGGTGGCATTAACCTTACATGACAGAAGCGTAGAAATATAATTCTCATTCCCTGAGTTGTGTGTTACGTATGTGACTCCGTCTCCTGTGGTCAGCCCATCACCCTGCTGCTGTGTGCCCCTTGACTGCACTGTACCCTACCCAGTGTGTGCTACAGAGAGAAGCACAGTGGCCAGTTGTGTGTTGGTATTACCCTTACACGACAGAAGCATAGAAATATTATTCTCATTCCCTGAACTGTGTATGTGACTCCATCTCCTGTGGTCAGCCCATCATCCTGCTGCTGTGTGCCCCTTGACTGCACTGTACCCTACCCAGTGTGTGTTACAGAGAGAAGCCCAGTGGCCAGTTGTGTGGTGGCATTAACCTTACATGACAGAAGCGTAGAAATATAATTCTCATTCCCTGAGTTGTTGTGTTACGTGATGTGACTCCGTCTCCTGTGGTCAGCCCATCACCCTGCTGCTGTGTGCCCCTTGACTGCACTGTACCCTACCCAGTGTGTGCTACAGAGAGAAGCACAGTGGCCAGTTGTGTGTTGGTATTACCCTTACACGACAGAAGCATAGAAATATTATTCTCATTCCCTGAACTGTGTATGTGACTCCATCTCCTGTGGTCAGCCCATCATCCTGCTGCTGTGTGCCCCTTGACTGCACTGTACCCTACCCAGTGTGTATTACAGAGAGAAGCCCAGTGGCCAGTTGTGTGGTGGCATTAACCTTACATGACAGAAGCGTAGAAATATAATTCTCATTCCCTGAGTTGTGTATGTGACTCCGTCTCCTGTGGAAAGCTCATCCCCCTGCTGACGTGCGCCCCTTGACTGCTATGTGTATGCCTATGCTCAACAGCCCAATCATTCTGTAAGCCTTGAACCTGGGATCCTTTAGTTGCAAACCATCATATTCTTTAATTACTTTCAGTCCACTGCATCACAGTGTCACACAACCAAAATAAAATTTTGGAGTTATAGCCAGGGATCACAGATCACTTTGCTTTCTTACACAGGAATTGTGTGGGTGTGGGTGTGGGTGTGTTCACTGCAGTATACTGGTACTGTTATGTCTGACACCAACATAGATGAAGCATCTGATGCTGGTGTTGGAGCAGGTGTTGGTGGTAGTGGTAATCCTGGTGCTAGCAGAAATAACCAAAATGTTTCATGTGATAAAAATTCAAGAAACAGAAAAGAGCAACAGTGAAGTGTGGTAAAGGGGCACTTTTTAAGAAAACCTGTACAGCTGCTGGGGTCACATGGAGAGGCACCATAAGGTATGCCATTCATGCTGTTAAGATCCCTGTGACTAGCAGCAATAATGCAAGTGACAGTGAGTCCCTCTCTGACTCAGACAGTAGCTCTTTGTCTCAGTCCGACACTGTTGTGTCCTGCGATGTATCATTACTTCCTCAACAAAGTGAAATGAGCAAGTCTGCTGACAATGAATCAGGTAGTGCACCTGCAAATACATCCAGCACTGTTGGCAATGAAAAGGACATATCCATTGACTCCACCACTTCTGTGTTAGCCAGCAATGAAAATCCATCAGAGTCTTCTGCCCACTCTTCTAGCACCAAGGAGCATGTCCCGGGTTCTGTTAGGACAGGTGAAAAGACACAAACAGTCTTTAGCTATCTTCCTAGCACACAAACGAAATCTGTCACATCTGAGGTGTGGAATTATTTCTCTGTCAGTAAAGCTGATCCATGCAGAGCAATTTGTTCCCTGTGTAAATAGAGTGTAAGCCGTGGTAAAGTTGTGTCATGCCTTGGCACTACAGCTCTTAAACGCCATCTGAAAAAGCATTCAGTTTTGTTTGATCGTCCAAAATCCATGTCCTCCATCTTCCAGTTCTCACGTGAGAAGGGTGAGGAGGAATCTGAAATGGATACTGAATTGTCTGAACTTGATGCAGACAGAACCGCCAGCCCTAGGATCATTGTTACCACCAATGCCAGCACCATTAGTACCAGTTGCACATCCAGTGATGGCACTGAATGTATAAGTCCTAGTCCACCATCCCAGCGTCCATCTGCCCATCAAAGCACGGTGTATAATAAACCAGCAGGGACATGTTGTAAACAGTTAACACTGTCTCAAGCATTTGAAAGGAGGAATACCTTTACTAAAAATCATCCAAAGACCCTTCATCTTAATCACAGAATTGGTGAACTGTTAGCTGGAGCACTTCTCCCATACTCTTGGGTAGATCATGAGGATTTTAGGGAGCTCTTGAAACTAGCAGAGCCTCATTACAAAGTTCCTCATCGAAGGTACTTTTCCTATTTTGAAATACCAAACATTTATCAGGCTTTAAAAGCGACAGTGATGCTTGCACTTAAAACTGCAGAGGGTTGGGTTATTCATGTCACAACAGATTTGTGGACCAGCACTCAAAACATAGATTACATGTCCTTTACCGCTCATTGGGTCACATTTTCTTGTGGTTCTTCAAAAACAAAGACACACCAGAAGATGGCGCTGCTGCATATAAAGAAATTTGGGCAAAGTCATACAGCTGCAAACAACTTGCAGGAACTAAATGACCTCCTTGACGAATGGGTTTATTCTCACGGTCTAAAATGTGGCTTCATAGTAAGTGACAATGGAGCCAACATCTTGAAAGCAGTACAGGATGGAGGATTTATGCATGCTTCTTGCTTTGCACATTGCTTACATTTAATTGTCACGGGATTTCTCAGCAATGAAAGACAAGTGGATGGTATGATTGCTGTTTGCAAAAAAATTGTGACTCACTTTTCACATTCAACCAAGGCTATACAGACATTATCCGAACTGCAAAAAAAAAAAAAACACTAGCTGCCCCAGCAAAAGCTGATTCAAAATGTTTCCATTCGTTGGAACTCAACGCTTTATATGCTGCAGCGCCTCTTGGAGCAAAAGCAAGCTGTACATGAGTATTGCTCCAGTTACATTATTGGAGATGGCATTATGCTGTCTGTGATGCAGTGGAAATTAATGGAGACAGTGTGCACCTAGCTCCTTTTGAGACAGCTACTAAGGACATGTCTTCTGAAGGCGCATCTGTGAGTCAGGTTATCCCACTCATAATGCTAATTTCACATCATCTTAGTGTTCTAAATCTACAAATAGAAAAAGACAGATCTGAAGCTCAGACAACATGTCGCCTGTATCATGGGAATCTCGTAAAGAGAATGAGCGAGCGCTTCAAAACCAATGACAAATTAGTTGCAATGATGAAATCAAAACTCTACATCCTTGCAACTTTCTTAGATCCCAGGTTCAAGGCTATACATCTTCCAAAAACAGATGATATAGAGCAGTACAAATGTCTGTTGCTAGATGAGCTGCAGCACTCACATGAGTCAAACACAGATACACACAGTACCCTCAGGTTGTCATCACCACAACATGCAGGTTCATCTTCACAAAGGGATACAAAACTGGAAAAGTCACCAAACATTAACAGTAGTTGTTCCACAACTGCCACTTCTTCAACCCTTAGTAGCAACCTAAATCTGTGGCAAAACCTTTCCCAAATTGCTGCCATACCAGCTTATCTTGATTCCTCTTCTGAACGGTCTCTGTCCATCATGGTAGACAGTTACCTGCAAGAACTGCCTATTCCTATTGATGCATGCCCTTTTGAATACTGGAGATCAAAAAAGTCGATTTGGACAGAGCTATATGATGAAGCCTGTAAATATCTTGGTTGTCCTGCAACAAGTGTCTCTTCAGAACGCATGTTTAGTGCAGCTGGCAATAATGTGACAGACACCAGAAATAGGTTGCTGCCAGAAAATGTACACACGTTAACTTTTATTAAAGTTAATAAGTCAAGATTTTCGTATCCCTACAAGAGTATACAAACTGATCCTGAAGTGATTGATGTTGTGGATGTTGATGGTGATGACAACTCAGACGGTGGTGGCTGGTAAATACTGTGTGGGACAGAGTCTCTCTGCAACAAAAAGGAAACTTTTACAGACTGTGATGACTTTGGTTGTCTCTCTCCTTTCTCGATCTACTACCTTGGACTATATACAAATGTTTTTTTTCTTATTAAGTACATTGCAAACTGCTGCCACCTACCACAATTGTCCTGTCCCCTTTAAAAAAAGAATAAAGGAATCAGAAATAAAAGAAAATCTGCATCAGCAGTTTTCACAGAATGTGACCTATCATAAAGTGTTTTTGCTTTACAAGTAGTGATAATTTGATACATAATGGGGTTGACAGACACTGTCCCTTAAACATCACATGCCAACTGCTGCAGCTACATTAAATGTTCCTTAAGTTAGTATGTGGTGAGAAAACCACTTTTTTTATGTGACTGAAATACATATTTTATTGACGTATCAGCTGCAAAAATGCATCATCTTAGAAAGTTGTATGTATTACTTCAATTTGCCAACAAGAATGTTGGTATATGTATGCATTATCTTAGAAAATTGCATGCATTTTTTGCCAGCAACAATGACTGGCATTTTTTTTTATTCAAATATCTTGACTGACTACGGTATGACATAATATGTTTTGCAACAGTTCAACATGCTGCTGCTGCAGTACCTTGGCTTGACTTTGTTATAAAAGCTTTCTTTTAAACATAGCAACTTTTGATTTACTCATTTAAAACAGAAAGCAGCGAACAGCTGAGATTAGGTAATAGTTATTTTTTCTCATAATTCATGACGATGAGTATATATAACTGAGTACATAAATGGCTAATGTGCCTCTTTCTTTCACTAAGGAACTATGATGCAGCTGCAGCAGGAAAACTTTTAACATATGGGTGAGTGGGTGGGCCTGTTAGGTATTAAGTTGCTGGCTTTAGCAAACAGAAGAAACCATAGATAAACCTAGTTGTATTCCTATCAATGTCACACGTGATAATTTCTCTCCCCCTTATATTGAACAGTTTTTCCTTTACATGTATTTTATTACTATCTTCATTACTGGCAGCACAGTTAAAAAATAGGGTTCAAGTTCTAAAGAGTTCTGAAAAAGATTAGAACCCTAGAACTTTTTCAAAAGTTCAAGACTAGAACTAGAACCCAGAACTTCAGAGGGTTCTGACAACCCTAGTTGAAACCACTGTATTTACTTGTTCAAAGTTTTGTTTTAATTTTGCATCTCAGAATAATATGACTTTCTGCTTCAGTCTGAATTTACAAAATTCTCTGTGTGAACAGCACCTTTTTCAAGAGAGACAGATAAGGCCCAGAGCAATGTTGAAGGGTAAAATGAGGAGCATCCCTTGTAGTCAGGGTCATTTGAGAGATATGACCAGGACTGTCCTGGTCAGATCAGCACAGGCAACACGTAACCCTGAGAAACTGTCCATCCCGGGCTGCCTTCAGTTAAATGGCGTGCAACCACGAGGGTTTTATGACCCTGAAGAGCTCTTTCTCCCACCGTAATATGCCGCTGGTATCATTATAATGAATGCTTCGTACTAGAACGATGTCTCTCCGATACGTCTTTATGTCTTCCTTTCTCATACCATGCATCTTGTGCCAGGAGGATGAGCATAGGCTAGAGGACCGTCCTTACATCGTTTTACGGAATCAGAACATAGGTAAGGTACCACACATAATAACGTGCATTGCTGTCTCCCACATTCCATCTCATCCCGGAACCGGGAATAGGCCGCGAAGCCGGGGATTTGAGTGATTCGTATCCCAGTTGAGAGTTGTGTGTCATAAGGGTCCCAGTCTGCTGGGTGGGGGAGAGATCCTATTCGTTGCTAAAATATGTTTAAAAAAAAAACAGTCAATAAGAACGTACTAGGCACTCTGACATCCCCACTTAGCATATGAAAAAATAGAATCCGGGGCGTCGGCAGATGTGGGCTACCAGAAAAAAAGACATAACGTTGCACATCAGTGCAACTTCAAAAATACGCTATTTCGCCTCGAATTAAATAAAAATAGCCATCTGCTGCATTCGAATAATAACTGCAACAAATAACATTATTATGGGGGCGCCCGATAGTGTGTTACGCGACAGATTTAAACTAAAGAATGTGTATTCTATTACGTTTGAAAATCGGGGCACACAGAGTTGGCGGCATGTGATTGTTGTAATAAAGGGGGGCCAGTAGCCATGTTAGCAACCGCAGGGGACGACGGGGTCGTGTCAGTTGACTTACACCACTCCCAACAAACTGGGTTAACCGTTGAATGAGCTAGCCTTCTGATAAAATCTAGTAGTCAGTAAATCACTCTGACTGGTAGCTGTCAAGCGTACTTCTCAACTATTCCTCATTATAAGGGACATCCCTCATTTTACCCCAATTGGTCTGTCCCACACCGATAAGTGGAAGAGATGCATAAACTCAGACTTTAAAGCAGAGATTATAAACATTTCATGATGCTGAAACAAAACTAAACCCGAAGAAAGCAGATAAAAACCACTGGTTTTCACTGTGTTCTGAGCCAGCATTTTCATGTTTGAAGGTATGTGCCTCATTTTGAGGGCCACTGTCTCACATTGCTCTTCATTTTGAGTGTCTGTGGCCCTGCCCCTCATTTCATTGACAAAGGGTTGAGAGGTATGCATGCTGTCAAAGTCGGGCATAAGAGGAAACTAGAAAAAGTGAGATTCTTAAAGAGCTGCTGGCACCTCTGGGGAAACTGTGAACAAGGTAATATTTAACATAGTTCAGCTTATAATTCACAAATATCTGCTTCAGAATTCTCACTATTATTACAGTGGAAATCTGCATGACAGCAGGATCTTTATGCCTTAGAGTTCATCTGCCCCTTAAGCAATAAGGCATGAAAGGGGGTGCACTGTGGTGGAATAACAGCCTGCCTCAGGTGGGTTGAAGCATGAGGCAAAGCTGAGTGCTTCCACCACCTGACATGGGCAGTTATCCATACACAACAAACTCCCTGGAGTGCCTTATTGCAATTATAAAATGGATCCATTTATTAGTACTGTAATAAGAAATTCTTTTTTGCATTTTTTTTCTCAATTTAAATTAGTGAAAAAGGGAAAAAAAATTACAAAAGAAAAGTAATTAATTTCAGGGATTGTAGTTTCAGTGTTTGGCTAGTGGGTGGCTGCCAACGTGCATGTAAGGTGCTGTTATTTTTTTTTGCTTTGTTTTAAAAACAAAAGAAGGAATGCCAGTGTTATTTCAGTATGGGGAAAACCTGTACAAAAGTAAGCTGCTGTTTGCCCTTTTTTTTTTTTTTTTTAAAGAAAGGACAATGATGGTCAGTATTTGGGCAGTGCAGTTCGAGTCATTACATTAGTGCCTTTACATAAGTGGAGTCAGTTGATCATCATGTGATTGGCAAGTCTAGCAGGAGCAAGTAGAGATCTATGCAGTCTGTGTAGGAACCAAGAGAACTGAATCAGTGGGTTGCAGTGTGACCAGAGAGTGGCGCTATGGTGAGCAGCACACTGTGGCAGATTCAGCAGTGAGGGAGTACAAGGTGGCAACTTCAGCAATAAGCAAGCGCATGGTGGAAGCTTCGACTGTGCCTGTTGACAAAGGCCATCGCTTGAGCAGTTGCTTTTGGCTGGGGGAACAAGTGGGTTGTGTTTCCTGCCAGTGCTGTTCACTGTGAGGAGCCTGTAAGCAATAGTGTGGGCCGAAGCTGATTAGTTAAAAGGCACGATTTTACATGTGTGCAGCAGGCACAGCATCCTCATAATTGGTGGATGCCAAGAACAGGACTAATTATTATTTTTGTTAATGTACAGTCCATGGAGTGTGTGGTGGATGGCAACATGATCAGCTGACTGCAGGAACAGGAAAGGAGCCAAAAGCCAGAAATAGATGGTAGTCAGTAAATTTAAAAGTAATTTTATTAATTATTTATTGATTGATTGAATTTTGATGACCGGGTAGGCCCGCTGGGCCCCGGAGGTCCCTTTTTCAGGGGCGACCCGGGTGTAACAACAACATACAGGTAACAGAGCAGTACAGTCAGGAGATTGAAAAGTTTTTAACAGTAAGAATACATATGTTTACGGTCAGCAGGTAGTAGAAGACATGACAGGCTGTAAGGACATAGAGGTTACACATAATGAGACCATTATACATTAGTAGTTAGTGATTAGATTAAAAGTGCTCGGGAATGGCGAGCAGAACCTAAAGACCTAGAGTTGGCTGCTGTGGGGCAAATTGGAAGGGGGATAAGTTGGGACATAAGTGCACCCCGTCTGTAGGGGGAGGACCGCTGTGCTGCCAGAATGGCGAGGTTGGCAGGGTCTATTGAGCTTTAAAAAAAAAAAAAAAAATTCTCAGGCTGTTGTGACACAAAATTAGGCAGAGGTTAATGCTTTCAAATTAAAAGGAAAGGAGCCCTCGGAATACCAGGGCCATGTTTGCTGAGGGCATTTCAGTGCAGGAGGAGGCAGATGGCTCCAAAGGTGAGTGCTGAGACTGTTGGTCTGGGAGTACTTTCAGCTGGGCTGTTGTGCTGGGATAACAGCCTGGCTGAAAGTAGCTCTTGACCAAAGAGGAGCTGGCATTCTTACAACTCATTTCATAAAACAGCTTATTCCACATTTGAAGCCACAATCCTCTGTTGTAATGTCACAATCTATTGCCATTTAAGTAATGTTTCCCAGGTTGCATTCAAACCTCAAAGTCTCAGCTGGAACTTTTCAAGTTATCAGCAATATCCAGCTTCAAGCATTGCTGAAACTTTGTGAACATCAGCAATGACATCTAATGTCTTCTCTCATACTGTGTAAATTGTAGTAAGAAAAGAAAAATGTTCCTCACTGAGCATCAAACCCAGGTCCCCTACCCACTAGTGCTTGCTAGCCTTTAGCTCTAGAGCCGTACTAAGGCTCCTTGACAGAAGATGTATGCTGAGACAAAGGACATCCAGCAGTTAGTGCAGACTCCCCCTATATACACACACACACACATACACACACACACACACACACACACACACACACACCGGCAGTAGATGATAGTAATGAACCTGTCAATTTAAAGAATGTTAATGTTTCACAAGTTGTATTTAAACCCCAAAGTTTTGGCTGAAACTTTACAGGTCATCAGCAATATAGAACTTCAAACCTTGCTGAAACTCTGTCAGTAACACCAGCAGTGACGTCTAATAATTTTTTTTTAGACTACATAAATTGTGAGAAAGAAAGAAAATGTTTGGTACTACAGATTGAACGCAGGCTTGTGTAAGTCTAAACCCCCTACACCAAGAGCTAAGAGCCCTATCACTGACATCATCAGTGACATCATGCAGCTGAATCACTTACACTGAATGTACCTTTGAATTTGACTAAATGCAAAAAAAGTATGCATGACCACAGTAGCTGCTTACAAGCTACGCCTGTTGGTGCTTTAAAACTTGCACTAGGGGTTAGTGGCAAAGTTATTAAAGCAACAGTATTTGATAGTAAGCATATAGCCTTTTTTAGCAATAATGTATTTCTGTCAAAACATCAATATATAATTTTTTCTTTTCAGTTTTTTTTCCTTTTTCATTTCTAAACTGAGGCATGTTTGATTTTGAAGTTTTAAAAGTTTCTGTTCCCTTGCAGTGCTCACCATGAAAAATTAAACATCTTGATGTGGTTCTGTCCTGTGTACCTTCAGAAAAGTGTGCTATTACCATGCTACTACATCCACATTATAAATCTAGTTTATACAGTCAAAAGGTAGCCAAAAGAGATTTTAAAAATTGCTGGTGGCGGCCATATTCATTGATGAGCCATTAACTACAAAATTAGTAGTAAAAGCAGTTTTAAAAATATCTGAGGGAATTAACAATACACTGAAAGCTGGTCCTTTGGTGCACTGGTAGAGCTGCCGGTCCCGACACTGGCAACCCAGGTTCTGGAATTAGTCTGGGCTCCAGGCAGACAAGGATCAAGCTCCCAAAAGGCTATTCTTATTCTCTGGGATTGGTAGGAGATGCTACTGCTTTACTGCCACCTGGGTGACCACAGATGGTGATACGGCAGGAGCCACTAGTGGGAAGGCGAATGCTAGCTGGTGCTGGAATGTCAGCAGACTTTGCATATGCATGCATTCCCTGGTGCCTTAGTCACTGGCGTCTGAGGGGCTAGGAGGCATACTATGCAAAAAGTCCATGATGGAGTGAAGCCAGCATCATCGGTCCTCACTATCTCAACTGGCAACCATTCTCCTACAGTTGGCAGACCTCCAAAGGGACGAAGAACACAGGCCCCCCCCACCCACACACACACTCCTGGAGAATCCACCCCAGGACAGGAATCTTGGGAACGCCTGGAAAGTGAGTAAGCACCAGAAATGGGATACAACAGGGCTGCAGCAAGCTCAAGCAGGAAGGGTAACCCCAGAGTCAAGGAGGGATGGAAAGAATAATAGCAAAATACCATGAAGATAAACCTAAGAATGTAATAAATATAGAATTGCTTCAAAAATGATATGATTTTTTATGTCCTAACAAACACTGTTACTTTAAGTATGCAGCTGCTTGCTACCTGTAACCCTCTGCACTGAGGATTAGGACAGAGTGAATGTGCAATTGGAAAAATCTTGTAATCACTTATCATTTAGACTGGAGAGCCTGCCATAAGTACGGTATTTCCAGATAACAGATCATTTATTGAAACATTGCCAGTGGACGGAAAAGATACAGTAGTTAATAATTGTTTTGGGAGCTGTGTCATAGAAATGGTACAGTACAGGACAACTCCAGAAGGCATTCAGTCTCTGAACTCTGTCAGACTTTAGATGATTTATTCAAACCTGAAGAGGTATGTATCAAACTGAAATGAAAAGAGAATTTAATAAATTACTACCCCAGTGGTTTGGGGGAGGGGGAGAATGTCCACAAATGTTCACCCAAAGATCCTTGTCTCTTATAAGACACTCTTGCACATGAACCTGATGTGAAAGAAGACATGCCCCCCACATACACACTAGACCACTGGGGTACTGTATTTTCCTGTAAGCAAGAACAAGGACATGGCAGAGTAATTGGGCACATCAGGAAGGATCAATCAGATCAAGGCAGCTGATGTAGTTTGTGAGGGCTTGAGGGTGTGGGTCTGTGAGCTCCGGTTGTGAAAGGGGCAGTAATCGGAGATATCGAGATGGGATTGCGATCGTATTTACTATTCAGATTGCCTCCACTAGACCACCAGGTATGTTCCATGAAGAATAGGTACTATCTAGATTCAAATGAAGCCATTTTAGGAGGATTGGGCACTACGAGGAGGGTGGGTGACTGGCTGCAATAAATGCAAGCGGCGAGCTCTGGTTGTGGTGGCAGCACTTGAAACTATCATCTTTTGGGCTACTTCTGTCCCCCCACTGTACCACCAGGTATTTTTAAAGTATTATAAATGGGGAGGGGGGTTGGGGCAAATTGTCTACTCAGCTTCATTTATAAAAAGCGCAATTCAACAAAGTATCAAAATGCTTGTACAAACATTTTAAAAAACACCAAAGTTAAGAAATCTCAATAAATAATAAAATACATATCTATAAAACAATTCATCCAAACTCCGGGAAGGCGAGATTATAGAAATGCACCTTTAATGCAGATTTAAAACTCTTCACAGTCAGGAGCTCCCTTATCTGGCAAGGTAGAGAGTTCCACAGGGTCGGGACCATAAACGAAAATGCCCTGGTACCCGAGGTCTTCAAACGGACCCTGGGAACCTCTAGCAATCCCTTGTTGGCGGAGCGGAGGGGGGGGGCAGTAGAGGCGGAGAAGATCTTGCAGGTAACATGGTCCCTGTCCGTGTAGGGCTTTATAGGTCAGCAAACCGACCTAGAAGGTGATCCGCCACTGAATAGGCAGCCAGTGCAGATCGCGGAGCACAGGTGTGATGTGTCATGATCTTGGTAAACCTGTCAACAGCCTGGCTGCCGCATTCTGCACCAGCTGCAAGCGTGGATATCGACCCCTGGTAGCCCTAGGTAAAGGGAGTTGCAATAGTCAAGGCGGGAAGTCACAAAGGCGTGGACCAGCATTGGAAGGTCATCTGGTGGGACCAGGTGCTTTAATCCGGGCAATATTCCTCAGATGGTAGAATGAGGTCTTGACGACGGATGACAGCTGAGATGTAAGTGTCAATCCATCATCAAAAATAATGCCCAGGTTTCACACCCGGTCAGAGGTCCTCTGCTGGCTGCCTCCATGCCAAAGCCTGGAAGGCCGCTTAGCCAAAAGCCCCTCTGCCCAACGACCAGGGACCAACACCTCGGTCTTATCGGGGTTCAACCTCAGCCAGTTGGCACTCATCCAACCCTGGATCTCGGCGGGGCAGTTGTTAAATGTTGAGATAGCACTATCCTGCTCGGGCACAAAGGACATGTATAGCTAAGTATTATCTGCATAGCAGTGAAAACTCTGCCCATATCTCCCAATGGCAGCATATACACTGCGAATAATGTGGGTGATAAAACAGAGCCTTGCAGCACCCCCCCACAAGGCAGGGAGACCGGGTTGGAGGAATAAATCTCTGACACCACTCTCTGAGACCTGCCAGTGAGAAAAGAGTGGAGCCACCTGAGGACTGTACCAGACAGTCCACAGATCAGTCCCAGGTGCTCTAATAACACACTGTGGTCCATGGTGTCAAATGCCGCAGAGAGATCAAAGAGAACCAAGATGAAACAGCTCTTCCAGTCTCTCATTATCAGGAGATCATTGAGTTTAGGAGGCTGGCACTGAGAAAATGCTACTTCGGATGGGGTGTACTGTGTTCATTCCTGCTTGTTATTTTCAAACTAACAAAATCATCACTTAGACATTCCCTGTTGTTTTTAAATTCCCATTTTTCTGATTTGCTGAAAAAAAAGTTTTCAGGGTTGTTTTGTGGCACAAGTACATTCTTAAATATATGGAAGCATTATTAGAATAATGATTTATCCTATTATGTCATGTCCAGCTAAGAATATATATACAAGATGGCAGCAAGGAAATTGGCTCCCACAATTGCAGCAGTTGGTATCATTCAAGGTGCTTTACCTAAATAGCTGTCTGTCTTTGGTCACACTGTTTATTTTATGTTAAAGTCCTTGCCATTCTGCATGTACTTTTTTTTTTTCTTTCCATAGAGGTGTTTATGCTCCTGTGGTGGGCCACTGTTTTTGTCCCCCACCCAGCTGGTCTCCGGGGGTCATTCAGGGTCTTGTTATGCTGTGCCTGCCCCAGCGGACCCCCAGGAGCCGGGCCGGAGGCATCATCCTGTGGCAGCCCATGACTTTTTCCTGTTTTTTCTCCCGATTACCCCAGGGCCTCAGACAGAGGTGCATGCACGTGGAGGCGCGCATGCACCCTCTTGCTCCGGTGATGGCCTCATCCTTCCCACCCCATTGGCCTAGTGCCCCTGGCTTCCCTCGGCTGCACTGCTCCCTGGCCTCCACTGCGAGGCAGTCAAGCACCAAGGGAGTTCAGGCTTCCTCCCCGGGGAGGAGATCTGCCCGATGGCAGCTTATCCTGCTCCGCGCCCTCCCCCCCATGCTGACCTCCAACGGCCCATGCTCGCTCCCGAACACTGGACGTCAACGTGGTGAGAGGTAAGACATCCAGCGCCTCAGCCCTCAATGCCACCGGCTGGTACTTTTGAATTGTTTGACTAACGTTCCTGCAAGTTTTATTTTTTATTTGGTTGTTTCAATTATTTTTTTCCTGAGCCAACCACCTCTGAAACTGCAACTTGAAAGCAGATACTGTATAACCAAAAGAAGCACCTCAACCCCTATATTTATTTCTGTGTCTATATTCATAATCATATTCTACATCTATAAACAAAGTTTTATGAAAATGACATGGGTTTGAAATGGTTTTATGTATAAAAATGTACAAATATTTCCCCCTTTTTTGGGAATATCAGTTCAAGAGGGTGTCATAGTATTCATAATTTACTCTTTATTTTTGCATTTGTGGGAAACATGAAGGTATCATGACATGATGTGTCCTTGTTTCAACATTTCTTTCACGCTCATGTTGACATCTAAAATATTGAAGTTATAACCACATAAAACAATCTGACCCCTTGTAACTTGAATACAAGCAAGACAACCCATGTTTTTGGTTGTGGATTTTAATGACCATCACGTACTGGGCAAAAAAATTACGACTTTGACACGGGTTGCTGAAACACACGGGAACATCCTTAACTTTTCTATTACTATGACTATACATAGGTTAAGTGATGATTTTTGTCCATTTCAACAAAATTTGGCAGTAATTAGGGAAAACAGGACAGCGTTCTGCTGCTTGAAGGGCTAGCAGCAGGTGTTATTGCTCGTCAGGCTCTCTTTCTTTATTGATGTCATCACACTGCACATCGGCAGCCATTTTAGAGAAATTGATTTGATTGGCAGAGGCTGTTGTTTACAATTTTTACATGCTACAAAGCTGCATTTGTCATAATTAACGAATTACTGTTCCAGCATTCATGTAAACAAAAGTCTTTTCTTAAAGGGCTATGAGACCAGATTTTGGAAAGTTGATCAGGTAAATTTATGGGTTTATGTATCCTTAAAGTGGCATTGCTACTGTATCGACTTCAAAAGGATACATGTGCAAATGCACTTAAATATGTGTCAGTACACATCAAGATCTGAAATACATTGAAATGTGCTTGAATGCCTTTTGTCATGTATTGTAACTTATGTCTTACTATCTCAAAATAAAGGTGAGTTTAAAAAAAATTGTATTGATGTATATTAAAGGAATAATGCCTGACAGGGTGGGTGTTATGCTGGGATAACATCCCACCTCGGGTGGTTGGGCCCGAGGCCACCGGCCGAGGGCATCCAACACTCGAGAAGGGATGTTATCCCAGCATAACACCCACCCTGGAGGACATTATTCCTATTATACAATGGTTTGTTGTTTTATAAAGAAAAAAAAATTGTTAAAGAATTTTATTTAGTGTTTTAAAATATTTTTTTAAGAAAAGATGCAGGCAATGATCAATGTGGTCAATATCATCAACAGGGATGTTGTACCAGGATAACATCCCTGCTGTGATGGCCAACTGACCAATCAGGAGCCAAGATTCTTTCTTGCCATTGTATAATTACATATATCAAATTGTACTGACAGGAGAAAACCATGCTGACAGGGCCCAAGCTTTTTTTTTTTTTTTTAAAGAAATTGATTTCTAGCCTTATCAGTTCAAAAGGTAGCCTTTTTGTAAGCAATAATCCTTTGAATAGAATAGCTTTGAAAGTGTTAGAGCTTAAACAAATCAAATTTTAGAATCTGGATAACATATATATTTATATATATATGTCATATTGATACTGATTTGATGTATTGACATTTTATAATACAGGTGATGTTTTTAAATATGTTTAACAAATGTAGTTCCATGTGGAGTCATTGTGTTCTGCCCCTGGGGTGAAGAGAATTGGGCAGCCCACTACCTACAGTAGGGTCTGTGGTGGTGTTTCCATTGAGGGTGTTCATGTGATGTCAACCACCCCTTCCCATAGGATGGTGCCAAGGGTGTCCAATGGCATCATCTAGGGTGGTATGAGGGTCTTGCAGAGGGTAAAAAGGTCTTCCCTTTGTGAATAATGGCATTACTACCAACTCAACTCAACTCAACTGAATGCCAGCACCCCCAACTCTTCCTCTGCTGACTACGTCTGCTCCTGTGCAGGTGACTGCCATATGGGTCAGTGGGGCCCTGCCACGAGGAGCCAGCCATTGAGGATCCATGAAGATGGGGCAGGTCTGGCTTGGGGAGTTCCCCAATAAGTAAGCCTGTGCATGAGGTAGCTATAGCAGCAGGTTGCTGGATGGGGAAAAGCAGAGTTTAGTAAATGCAGGAAGAGATAAAGACTAAAGTATAAAAAAAAAAAAAAAATCAGTTATTGTAAACTGTCAACATAATTTATTTACGGGCCGGCCCGGTGGCGCTGAGGGTTGAGGTGGTAGACGCCACACCTCGCACCACACCGGCCACCCAGGTTCGAACGAGCCAGGGACGCCGGGGTCGGCCGGGAGGAGGAAGGATAGAGCGCCACGGCCGCTCTCTTCTCCGGGGGGATCTCTTGGAGTCTCCCGCTGCAATACTGCCATCTGGAGGAGCCCGGTGGTAGGTGCAGTACATTGGGGCAGCAGTAAGGGGATTGGGTAGATGTTGGCAGGAGGCGGAGCGGAAAGCACGGCTCAGCGCGCCTCCTAGCTCATTGGCTCCATTGCACACTGACGTCTAGGGAGAAAACCAGGAAACACCCCTCTGTCTCTCCTAGGCAACGACACCACTTTGTGCTTCTCTGGCCTGCAACGGCAGACCTTGCTGCACGAGGATCCATGACTCAGAGCGCTGGTTCTGAGGAGGTAAGCACTAGGGGTTCCTCCTCACCCTGCCGGGGGGTTATCCAGGATACCTAGCCTAGTGGATCAAGTACTTTAGGGGCAGACCGCAGCAGGACCGGGGGCAGTTAGTGTGGATGTCTGAGAGAATGGAGAGAGGAGGTAGTTGGGGGATAAACTTAAGGTTTAAAAAAAAAAAAATAACTTATTTATGTTGACATGCTATCAAGTTTTTACTTTTAAAAAAATTCTAACCCATATGGATCCAAAGTTAGCCTTTTTCAAAGACATTATGTAACAACCTCCTTGGGTGGGGGCTTACCTGGACTGCCACCCAATCCTGCCACCCCCCTAAGTCTACTAACTGCTGCTGAACTCCTCCCGGTTCTCTTGTTCACCAACCTGTGTGATGCAGCGAGAGAGAGAACTGCTAGACTGCTGGTCTTTGACACTTGCTGCAGCCTTCTCATTGGTGGCTGTGTCCACGCTGCTGTGATCCCAGCCCCCAATTCTGGCAGGGGGGGCCAGGAGCATGGGAACACCTCCTGCGCCAAGCCGTCCACTGCCACTGATGGCATATGAGCTGAAGTGCATGCTGCAAGGGCCTCTCCTCAGTGCTCCCAGCTCCACCCAACCCGGCCAGTCACCCAATATGGACCCTACCACACAACCCCACCAACAAAACTGAATAACAGCCCATGGGGGGGCTACAATTACCTTGGGGGTCAGCTCATTTATTGTGGCAAAAGAAAATAAGAGACTTTGGAGCACAAGGGTCCAGCAGACCATCAGGCCAACCATCTTTGTGTGCCAAGCCATTCACTGCCGCGCCAACGGCATGTGAGCTGGAGTGCATGCGGCAGGGGCCTCTCCTCAGTGCTCCCAGCTCCACCTGACCGTACCAGCTACCCAGTTTGGACCCTACCACACTCACGATCCCATCGACAAACCAGATGATAGCCCAAGGGGGGGGCTGCAATTACCCAGGGGGTCAGCACATTACTTGGGCTAAAGAAAATAATAAAATAAAGGACTTTCAAGCAGAAGGCTCCAGCACGGCATGGGGCCAACCATCTTTTTGCCCCTTGACCCTGCAGCTTGATCAGTCCGAGAGCTTGAAAGCCCAACAAGAAACTGCACGCGGGACTGTGGAGAGGATGAGGCAGTCAATCCCTCCCCAATGGACAGGTGGGCTATGAAGGCCAGTTTGGGGTTGACTGGGCAGAATGACTGGTGGGAGTCCTGCCTGTTCAGTGAGACACTGGATGGAGGGAAATAAGTTTTTATGAGCTCTCAAGGCGCTCCAGGCAGTCTGAGAGAAACTCTCTGAGGTGTTTAGTCTTGCTGCTGGTGATACCAAGCAAAAGGCTTAGCCAGGCCAACAATCCTGCATGCTTCCACCAGGATTCATTCTGGAGAACTCGCTGTGATCCTTACCCTGGACTTACATTGTTCAGTGACTGTGAAAGACAAGCACCTGTGGTAAGCAGTTGTTGAGTGTGGGGAGCCTGTGGGCCATTGCTGCATACTGAAGTGGCAGAGCTGTATTGAGCGGAGACAGGTGTCTGCATCCTACCCAGGTTGGTCTGGAGCCAGGTAAGGGGCCTGCTAGCCCTTATATAGTGGGGTGGATCGGGTAACAGGGAGCTATGGGGTGTGTGCCCTGAGTACATTGGTACTCTTGATCCAGAGGGAGGTGACTGGGGGGGGGTCGCTCCTGGGGTCTGGGCTCCTTGGGAACTGGGAAGCCACTGCATAGGGCTCCTGTATCCTGAGAGTTGAGTCAGAAGGACTGTGTCCTGAGAAGTGTGAGAGAGAATGGCTATGCTGCTGCAGAACATACGGGGGAATCAGAAAGTGCTTCGTGCCCAGGACACTGGGCCCTGTTCTGACTGCTGATTATCCTGTTGCTGAGTGCTGTTCCCTGCCTCAGCTAAACTACTGTGTCTGTGGTCACGTGAGGGCTGGCATTGCCAGATGGGGCCTTTTGTACTTTTCCAGTTTGGATTACAAGTTGTGTTTCAAGCATTTTCCTGCTGGATTTGAAGTTCTTAAACCCATAGGCTGCAGACAGAAGTAGACCGTGTAGGAATTCTGGACTGATGTATCAGTTTGTGGCCCTCCAGCCCGATGTTCTTATATAAAAGCACTGTTCATTTGTTTACTTTTACTTCTGTGTGTGTGCCTAGTTTGCATAACTTGATTGAAGTGTTAGTGAAAGTAACAACTGTCTTAGTGGTTCCCAGGGGGTGGTCCAGTCTAGTGCAGGGAGGTGGGTAGGTATTGCATCCCAGGGGTGGTAGTATACACAGCATCTGGCCCACTTATTCTCTCTGAGTTGAGGCACCGTGCTATTTATTATCTGGGACAAACCCCCCCATACCGCAGGAAAAAAGAAAAAACCCAACCCCTCTCAATGAAGTGGGCCCTGTACAGGCACCAGGAAGGGGTGTGGACCAGAACATGGCGACCTGGGGTCACAGTTATTTTTAGAAAGTTCTAACTTTGGAATTGTTGGGCTGAAATCTGGGATGTAGTCATATGGGTGGGAAACTGGCTCAAGAGTAGGCAGCAGAGGGTGATTGTCAACGGGGTTAAGTTGGAGGAAAGAAGGTTCACGAATGGGGTACCACAGGGATTGGTCCTGGACCCAGTCCTTCTTTTTTAATATGTTCATAGTGACATTGGTGAAGGAATCCAGGGTAAGATTGCCATCTTCACAGAGTACACTAAACTCTGCAGAAGGGTCGATAGCATTGAGGGAGTTGGGGATTTACAGCATGGCCTCCAAAGACTGGAGAGATGGTCAAATGTGTGGCAACTGAAATTCAGTGCCAAGAAGTGCAAGGTAACGCACCTGGGGAACAGGAACCCCAGGACAGAGTACTGGCTAAGGAAGGATTAACTCAGAACAGGGTATGTGTTTATGGAACATTATTCCACGCCGGGGAGTGGGGGGTTGTGAGTTGGCCTTGTGACTTCAACCACCCAGGCATGGATTAATGCTCAGTAAACCCATTCCCTGGAGTGGGTTAATTGTCTTATAACATGAATTGTGTTATGTTATGTTACAGGTTTACCTAAAGAAATATTAACATAAATCCCTGTGCACATGAAATTATGATAACATAGTCATCCTGCCTAATGGGTGTTTACTCACCTGGTAAAGGTAATTGTGTTGGTTGACATCCATGGCACTCCAGACTTTACCTCATGGGTTTTAGCCCACCTCATAGGCTAATGATGCACATGACCTAGGATCAAATTTCTAGACCCCAGGTCCCAGAAGCCCCTGTTCTCCAGTTCAAATCTTCCATAGCTGAAAATAAGGTTATTAATACCACAAAACATGCTTTTAGACATTGCATACGTATACTGAGATGCCTTCTGAAACTGGCCGGAAGGCCCTTCTTTATTTACCTGTTGATACAACACTAATACTTGGCTTCCTAAATGGCCGACAACAGCCATCCTGGATGACTTTAACAGTAAATTCAAAGGAAAAGTATCATGTAAAATCCCACTGTTCCCCCTTTACACTGAACCCCGATATCCTCCTTGTCACTCTGTAGGGAGGGCCGTGGAGTGCCATGGATGTCAACCAACACAATCACCTTTACCAGGTGAGTAAACACCCATTGTGATTGGTTGACCATCCATGGCACTCCAGACCTTACCTAATGGGTTGCTAATCAGCAGTACTGCACTCAAACGGGTGGGACAGAGTGATCTAAGAGTGAGAGGAAGAGGAGCTGGCTGCTGAGAGAACTCTAGTGGCAAACGGAGCCTGAAGCTCGTAAAAGTATTCCAACCTATAGTGTCTTGCAAAGGTATGGATTGAAGTCCAAGTGGCTGCCCTGCAAATGTCCTCCGTAGATACATTGGCCCTTTCTGCCCAAGAGGTAGCTACTGCCCTGGTGGAATGTGATTTAATACCATCTGGGGGTGTTAGGTTCTTTGCCTTGTAGGCTTCTGAAATGGTTCTCTTGAGCGAGCTCACTATCGTGGTCTTGGATGCTGCCCAACCCTGTCATTGCCCTTTTGACACGATAAATAGTCTTTCAGTTTTATGTATGGACTTGATCCTAGATATATACATGGCTAAGGTGCCTCCCACTTCTAAGTGGTGCGGGATAATTATGCCCTCTGGTGTTCTATCAGATGATGTGGGCAGCTCGATGGGTTGCTCCCTATGGAAAAGGGATGCGACCTTAGGTTGGAAGGCCGGGACTGTCCATGGGTGCACCCCCTGTGGGGTGAATATGGTATAAGGTTCCCTGCAGGATAGAGCGCCCAGCTCACTAATCCCTGCAAGCGGAGCAAATGGCCACAAGGAAACAGGCCTTCAGTCCTGCCCAGAACAAGTCCACCTGGCTCAGGGGCTTGAAAGGCACTGTGTTTTTGAGTGAGTCTAAGACAAGGGTCAGATCCCAAGGGGTGAACAGGGTCTGGACCCTGGGGCGCAGTGCCTCTACTGCTCTGAGGAAATGCACAGTGTCCAGGTGCACTCCTGGGCTATGTTGGCCTATGGGGCCAATGGTAGCGCTGATGGCGGACAGTTGCACTCGGAGCGATGAGTGAGATAAGCCCTTATCTACCCCCTGCTGTAAGTAAAGCAGAATGGTCGGCATGTCGACCTTCTCCGGTTCCATACCCCTGTCCCTTCACCAAGCCGTGAAAATCGACCACTGCCTGCCATAGGTAGAGGTAGTGGAAGGCCTTCTAGACTGCAATAGCATAGATATAACCGATGAGTGGTACCCCGCTTTTAATAGTCTCTGCCTCTCAGGAGCCAGGCCGTTAGTTTCAGGGTCCCTGGTGCTGGGTGGCGCACGGGTTCCTGCGTTAGCATGTCCGGTCGATATGGTAGCCTGTGGCTGTCCAGTGCCATGGCTACCACTGCTGAGAACCAGGCTCATCATGGCCAGTACGGTGCTACTAGTTTGACAGTTCTCTGAGATTGTCGGATCTTGGATAGCACCTGTGGGAGTAGGGGAATGGGGGGAAGACGTATGACCAATCCCACACCCAAGTTTGAGATAGGGCATCGGTCCCCCGGGAGTGGTGTTCCCTGTACCTGGAGAAGAACCTCCTCACTTGAGTGTTCTTCGTTGTCGCTATGAGGTCTATGGAGATGGGACCCCAGGTCTCTTGTATCAGTTGGAACAATTCGGGGTGCAGGTGCCACTCTCCCAGGTGCACCTGCTGGCGACTGAGCCAATCCGCTCGTATGTTGAGTTTTCCTGCCAGATGGATTGAGCCAGTGTGTCTGAGATTGGCCTGAACCCAGTTCAGGATCCTCATCACCTCTCTGCATGGCTTTGCTCCTGGTGCCCCCTTGTTTGGCAGTGTAAGCCACCGTAACCTGATTGTTGGAGCGAATTAGGACCGACTGCCCAGAGATGCTCGATTGAAAGGATCTGATGGCATGGTGTACTGCCCTCATTTCCAAGACGTTGATGGATAGTCTGGCTTCTGTCATGGTCCAACGGCCCTGGGCTGACTGAGAGCCCAAGCATGCTCCCCATCCCAGGAGACTTGCATCTGTTTCGATGGAAACATTGTAGCTGGCCTGTAATGGAACCCCTTGTGTATGGGACCGGCTCGAACTCCACTAGACTAGAGAGCGACGTATTGGATCCGGTAGGGGTATTCTGACCTTCAGATTGCGCTCGTTCGGGGATCCCTGGGTCAGCATATAGTTCTGGAGTGGTCTCGTGCCACCGGGCCCATGTTTTCAGATTGATACATGATGCCATGCAGCGTAACATCTGGGCTATTTGCCCTATGGTTGGATGGTTGTTGGCCTTCAGCTGGTGGGCTAAGGCCCTCACAGTTTCGACCCTCTTCTGGGATGGCCTGGCCCACCCCATGGACGTGTTTATCTCTGCCCCCAGGTGCTCTAGTTGCTGTGTGGGTGTTAGGTAGCTTTTGGCCTGGTTCACCACACAGCTGTGTTCCTCGAGAGCTCATAGTGCCATTTGGGTGGCCTCTTGTGAGTTTTTTTTGGAATGAGCTCAGATCAGCCAGTCGTCCAGGTAAGGGATTATATCCACCCCCTGTTTTCTTAGACTGGCAACAAGAATGTCGGATACCTTGGTGAACACCCTTGGAGCTGAGGTAAGACCAAAGGGCAATGCCTGGTATTGGAAGTGCTGCCCTAGAATATGGAAACGAAGGTATTGCCAGTGACTTGGCCTGATAGGGACATGCAAATACGTGTCCTTCAGATCTATCGAAGTCAGGTAGTCGCCTACCCGAATGTTGCGGAGAGTCGACCTTAGTGTCTCCATCTTGAACCTCTGGGTAACCACGTAATAGTTGAGGTGCTTGAGATCTAGGATGGGACGGAGTTCCCCCGTCTTTTTGGACATGAGGAAGAAAATGGAGTACACTCCCTGTTCTTGTTCGTGTGGGGGCACCTGTTGGATCGCCTTGTTCTGCATCAGGTCCAGCAAGATTTGTTGGACCTGATGGGCAGATGCTCTTCTCTATGAAATGGGGGAACTTATGAATTTGTGTGGTATGTGAGAAAGGGACAGTTCTATGGCATACCCCCGAGACACCACCTCTAGTACCCATCTATCTGAGGTTGTACCCTGCCACTTGTGATGAAACCACATTAATCTTTTGCCCACTGGTGGGCATGGTGGTGACCTGTAGTCATTGTTTATTCCTGTTCCCTCTTCTTCTGCCTCCGAACTTGGAACCACGGCCTCAGAAGGTGGAAGTGTGGTAACTTGAGCTGAAGGAGTTGCGTGCTGCTCCTTGAGCTCCTCTGCCATGAAAGGAATTGTTCTGGTAGTAGTTGGCTCTGCGTGACTGTTGTGATCTGTTTCTCCCTCAAAATCTCCATTTGTTTGATGGGAGGTAGGTGGGTCTGCCCTTATTCTTGAGGAGAGCCTTCCCTTCTTCCTTCAGCTTTAGGTACTCTTGTAAGCCTTCCCTGAAAACATGCTTGCTCTTCATAGGTAAGTTCTGTAGCAGTGTCTTGGATTCATTGTCTGCTTCCCACAGTTTGAGCCACAGGGCTCTCCTGGCATGGTTCGTGATGGCCGTGGCCCTGGCGTTCAACTTCAGAGTGTCTACTGCCATGTCCGCCAAATATTTTGCGGCATCGAGCGTGCATTCCAGCAATTCTGACTCCCTGGTCTTGGGTTCTGCCTTGTCCAGGAGCTCCTCGAGCCATCGAATTTGTGCACGAGCGGTGTAGAGTGCAGCTGTGGAGGCCTTGGCCGCCATGCCCTCTATCTCAAATAACTTTTTGAGCATGTTCTCCACCTTCTTATCAGTGGGATCTTTTAGTGAAATGGTACCATGGGGTAGTACAGTCTTTTTGCTGAGTGCCGCCACCTGGGGGTCAATAGTGGGGGCAGTGCACCAGGCGGTAGCTTTGTCCTCTTGAACAGGATACATTCGGTCTAGATTTCTCTTGTCTGACATCCTACCAGGCTCTGTGGATTCCCATTCCCTAATGAAGATGTCGTCGATTGCTGGACAAACCGGAAAGGTCTCCTTGGTGGCCTTTCTCTGCTGGATTATGGAGTCGAGTTTTGATTCATGCTGACCCTCCCTCCTCAAGCTCGAACCCCATCATGGACTTGATTATCCTCATGAGGCCTGGTTTCAAATCGAAAGAGCACAACTTGGATGTGAGGGACGGTACAGACTGTGTCTCTATCTCCTCCGTATCCGATAGGACGCCCTCCCCATTGTCGGGAAGGTCTTTATCACCCAATTCGTCTCCTATGTCCAGAACCGTGGTGCTTGGGGGTGGCTCAATTGGGTCCGGAAGGGGCCCCGTTGTTCCGGCTGTGGCTGGGGGGTCGGTGATATCTTGGGCTGGGTCATGGCCTCCAGCCTCTCCATGATTTTTAACATGAAGTTCTGCTGACTCTCCATCATGGCCACCACTGTTTGCTGATTCTGTAAGAGGATGGCCTCCGGGTCCATCCAGTTAGCCCCACTGGATCCTGGCACATCCGATCCCATCCCCGTAGATTGCTCTAGAGATAGGTTGTCCTTGTCATGGAGGCATGCAGGGCATTGAGGTCCCACGTTATTGGGCATCAGGTTGGTGCTACATGTGGAGCATTTTCTTGCCTTCACCATCTGCGGAGAGAGAAGACAAAAAATGGAAGGATCGTTAGGACCGTAGCCATGGCGGGCCTCCAGGGAGAATAGGGTGCCCCACACAATAAAACAGCAGGTACTGTCTCTGCCTACCACACTTGAAAATTAGGCTAAGACGAAGGCCATATTCTGAAAGGTGAAATCACGGTCCAGTGTTTGTCCCCCAAGCATGCGATTACATTGCCATTATCCTGAGCAAAGGACTCGTGATGGGCTGAGGGGGAGGACCTGAATCATACCTCCCTGTGCCCCCTCCCCCTGCGCAACCAGAGTTTAGAAGGTGAAGCTAGTAGCCAACAAAATGGTGGCCCTGTGGCACTCTCCCTCTTCAAAATGGTGGCCAGGAGGTCCGATCTTTAGGGCTAATTGGGTGATCCATTCTTGCATCTGCGGGGCCACTGTAGGGAGGTGCCCCGAGATGCAGGAGGAGAAAACAAGAGATGGGGAAGCAAGAATATTGGCCAGGCCGCTAGGATAGGGGTCTGGGCCTGATGGATTGAGGGCCTGACTAGGCCGGCCGCTGTGAGAGGGGCCTAGGCCTAATCTAATATATCCCTAGGCCAATAAGCAACATCTGCCCCGGGGCCTCGTGGTCTCTGCTTGGGAGGGGATTCCACTGAGGCCCGTGAGCGAAGAAGGTCTTTGTCCCCAACTGTAGTGACTGAAGAGATCGAAGAGATGTAAGGATCCCTCCCACCTGTTTGGGAGTGAAGGCACAGTTCTGGCACACCAAACATTATTCTCCTCTCTCTCCAGCTTAATCCTAATTTGTGTTTGAGCTCGATGTCTGGGCAGAAGGCGTCATCAGGAAGCGGAGAGAGAGAGACGACGAGAGGAAGTCACAGTGCCAGGCCGCTTCCAGGAGACGCAACGCGCCAGAGGCCTGGACGAATGCTGCAGCCCTGCACAGCTCGCATGGAGCTGAGATCCGATGTGCCGCCATACAGTGTGGCAGAAGTGAGGCATCCACAGAAAGCAGGGGGGAGTGGGGGGGGAGACGCTTGCATGAGCTACTCTATGCTCCCCAGCCATGGAATTCGCCAGGTGGGGAGGGCTCTCTAGCAACCGAGAGAGATTCACAATGCGAGGGAGCGCCTCGAGGGAGGAGGAAGCTTTTTTTTGGAAAACTGAATGCATTTGTTAGATAGGCAGGTTAAATCGTGACAGAAATGTTCCCCTTACAAAGACAAGCCAGTTTTAAGGTGAAAAACAGCAGAATAGATACAGGAAAATGCCCGTGTCCCAACAAAGCGGACCAGACTGATCCAAAGGCGTCTCCTCACAAAATCAAGTCAGTGTAAGCCAGAATAGTGATTAACAAACAATAATAATAATAATAGCCATTAGCAACACAATCACCAAAATATAGAAGGAAAACCTCCAAACAACAAAGGATAACAAATCTAAGCTGGCCTTTAGCAATCCAGCCCCAGGCTGTTGCAACTAACAGAATTAAATCTCTTGATCCTAAGCAGCGTATACAGTTTTTCTGTGATTTAGGCAGGCTCAGATGTGATTTAAAACTAAGTATATTCTTTTACTGTGGAATCCACATGCCTACCTTTTCCTGGCACAGTACAGGGACTCCTGGAGTGCTTGTAGCCGTATCAGATGCACGATTTGAACTGGAGAACAGGGGCTTCTAGGACCTGAGGTCTAGAAATTTGATCCTAGGTCATGTGCATCATTAGCCTATCAGGTGGGCTAAAACCCATGAGGTAAGGTCTGGAGTGCCATGGATGGTCAACCAATCACAATGGATATTGTGTATTTAGGATGCTGTAGTTTTAGTTCTTCACTAGGTGGATCTTGTATAATGAGTATGTAACTGCTGGTTAGGGACGTGGTGAAATTTCGCCATCTAGGGCGAAATTCTGCTGATTAGGGTGAAATTCCACTTTTCTCGGGTGAAATTCTGCCATTCTAGGGTGAAATTTCACTGTTTTGTAGGCAAAATTCACCATAGCTCTACATGTTTGCATGGAGGAGTGATTTGAGTAGGTCAGTTCACACTGCTGTCAATCTGGATATTGTGGTCCAGTAAGACAACTGTGGGTATACTGGGTATTAATAAATGATCAGGTGACTTGCTTTGACAAATCCGACTACAGTATTTTCGGCACCCATGTTATAAATGGGGTTAAATTTAGTACTATAACAGGACCTGGGAGTTATTATCAGTGACACCTTAAAACAGGCCAGTTCAACAAAGCCTACAGCAAGGCAAACCGAATGTTGGGGTGTAGGGGGAGGGGTATAGATAGTAGAAGGAAGGAAGGAAGTAATACTCACCCTTTATCAATCCTTGGTAAGGCCACACCTGGGATACTGTGTCCAGTTCTGGAGCTCTCACCTCAGAAAGGCTAAGGACAGGTCAGAGGTGGTGCAACAAAGGGCGACAAAGATGATTCAGGGCCTGCAGGGGGACTCCTACGAGAAGTGACTGAGAGCACTGACCATGTACTCACCAGAGGCCAGGAGGGGAGGGTGGGGTATGATAGAGACTTTCAAGTTTCTGAAGGGCATTAATAAGGTACACCACATGGAATTATTTAATAGGAACACCAGCTCAGTAACACATGGGCATGAATGGAAACAGAAAGGGGGGAGTTTCATGAGGGTCTTGAGGAAGTATTGCTTTACCAAAAAGGGTGGTAGAGCCATGGAACAGACTGCCTGCTGAGGTGGTGGTTGCCAAAACCACGGAGGGCTTCAAGCATGGGTGGGACAAAGTAAGGGCACAAATAAAGAGCTCTGCTCCAAGTGTGGGGATGAAGTAGGATGAGCTGGAGGGGTAGGTCCCCAGATAAACACTAGGTCCCAGGCAACTTTGGGTAGACTGGATGGACCCTTGGTCTCTTTCTGCCATCACTGTTTATGTTTCTATGAAATCTTATTTTTTAATTTTTATTACATCATATAGGGTTGTATCAGTGTGTGTGTGTGTATTGTGTGTGTGTGTATATATATGTATATATATATATATATATATAGGTTCAATTATTGCTCATTTAAGTGATTGTTAATTTCACTGGTTTATCAGTTAATATATTTCTATCCCTAACATTTCCAAACTTAGTCTTTTTCAAACAAATTATCTTTAGAAAAAGATAACTTTTGAAGATGACTTTGAATACACTACGTCTAGAAACTTGGTGATTTTCTGACATTAAGGTATCACTTACAGAATATGGTACCTTTTGCAGGCGCTAGTCCATTTTTGGCATTTTTAGAACTGTAAGTGCAGCCTGTATTTAGTTGGAAGAGACCATAGATTGGCCCCAACAGGGTGGCCAGCTGATCCCTTCCACTTCCCTTTTCATGTACATGCCCCTGCGCTCAGGCACATTATGACTTGCAGCATGGGGGGGTGTAGTGGCATACCCCACTGAAGTGAATGGGAGTCTACTTTCATTACTATTTAATACATTGTGATGGCCAGCTGGAGATTAATGAAGGCCACCACTCGACAAGGCCCCTGTTAGTCAAGTGTTGGCCTTCATTAATCTCCAGTTGGCCATTGTAATGTATTAAATAGTAATGAAAATAGACACGCATTCACTTCGGTGGGATGTGCCATCGAACCCTCCCTTACTGCATGTCTGAGAGCAGTGGCGTGTACATAAATAGGAAAGTGGAACGGATCAGCTGGCCACCTTGTCAGGGCCAAACTACAATCCCTTTCAACTGCATGCAGGCTACACATACAATTTTAAAAATCCTAGATACAGACTATCACCGGCATAAGGCACCATATCCTGTAAGTGATGATATTCCAGGAAAGGTGGAAAATCAGTTCAATTTTTTTTTTAGTTTTGGGATTAACTGATGTTCTCAGTTGCCTTGTTTAGTTGGCTGTCAACCCCTTCCCCAACCCCATCTCTGCTACTATTGAGGATTTAGTGGTTGTTCAAAATCTTACTATTAATCTTTATTCGTTTGAGGGTACTAGATTAGAAACCCCCTTTTGTAAAGCTAAGATGGTCTCAAAAGCTTCATCTACAGTGGCACCAAGTTATCGGAACACTTTGCCCATTCTACTTCACTCTACTTCTTCGTTTGGATCGTGTAAGTTAATGTTGCATTAGTATTTATCAGAAGCATGTTCTAGTGACTGTGGTTGACTGTTGCTTCAGACATCTTTTGTACTGTATGTATAGATTGTATTAAATGTATGATATGGCACCTTTTGGGAGTAATATATGTACAGTTTTTTTTATTTCATGTTTTTATGCCTTTGGCCAAGGTCAAGCCTGAAAAAGGACCTTGGTCCAGTCCTCCTTACCTGGTAAACAAATTTAAATAAACAGATAAATGGAGCCATGGAATGTGGGCAACATCATGTAAGAGCTATAGCAATAATAATTTTCCATTATCGATAATCTAAACCAGTGGCAGGCAATCTGAAGTAACCCGAGGGCCACATGACCCAGACTGGACTTATGTCGCCAGAAAATTAATTAAAAGTAACAGCTCTGAATGCAAAAAAAAGCTATATTTAATGGACTGGTAACATCATTAAAAGTTTAAAACAGTATAAAAAGTATTAAATAAAATTAAAATTCAGTTTATTTCTCTTTTGTGCAGTGTAGTACAGTCCCGTTGTGGTGGCACAAATGTTCTTGGGGCCGCAGCTTAACCCACCGAGGGCCGCAGGTTGCCCACCACTGATCTAAACTGTCAATAGTTTTTTTTTTTTTTATTTATTTATTGGTATATATTTCTAGAACTAACATTTGCCTTTTCCCAAGAAATTATATTTGAAAATGTCTAACTTTGGAACCACTAGGACTAGATATATAAATTATGTTTTAAATGAAAATTTGGAGTCGGGGCAACATCATAAAAAAGTAATGCTGTATTAAAGGGGAACAGTCATCATTGCACAAGTGAAAACACAGGACCGCTAAAACGGACGAGCTGAACATTTTTTAAAATTCCTGAAATTGTTGACATCTTTATCTGGTTGATTCTGCAACCCTCTGCTGGCCATTATTGTCTGAGTCCCACGCGGCCAGCCCTCTGATGGACATGACTGACAGGCTAAGCCACAGGAGACTGCTATCTGCCACTATAGTTACCCAAAAATAAGAGAAATGAAGGGCATGTTCATGGTTCTGACGCTGGTACTGATCGACCGAGGAAAGCGCTTTTCTTGGTCAGTCAGTACCAGTGTTAGAACTGTGAACACGTACTTCATATCTCTTTTATTGTTTTCGGGTAACTATAGTGGCAAATAGGAGTCCCCCGCAGCGTAGCCAATTAGTCACGTCATCAGAGGGCTCGCTGTGGAGGACTCTGAAGCAGTAATGGCTGGCAGAGGGTTGCCGGATCAACCAGATAAACTTTTATAGATTTCAGCAATTTCAGGTTAAAAAAAAAAAAAATGTCCAACTTGTCCGTTTTAGCCAATCGGGACCTGTAAGCCCTGTGTTTTTTCTTGTACAATGGTGACAGTCCCCCTTTAATACAAATTTTAATTATCACTAATTTTAAATTATCAGTAGTTTTTTTAGAAATAACTTTTGCAAAATGTTCATATTTTTGATTTACATTCCGGCCAAAAAATAAGTTCTCACTTACTTATGGTAATCATAGTCCATTGGCAAAGTACTTCAACAGTGTAACAAAAATTGCAGAAATGTTCATTTTATGTTAAGTGATATTTAAATTCTTCCTTTGAGTTTGCATACTTCACTTTTGAAAGCTGTGGAAGATAATTTGTAATGCAAAAAAAATAAAGGAGATATGAAGAGCTGGAGGAGGCAATCGTATACAAAGCATTACAGTAAGATGTAATGATCTGGACATGTAGAAAATGGAAACAGCGTTAAATCCACAATGCATCATTGTAAATACTGTATCTAAAGAGATATACTATGAAAGAACATTAGTAAAAACGAAGCAAAATGCACAGTGTTGCTCAAAGTGTTGGTAGATGAGAGGGAGCCAGTGTGATGACATCCAGGATTTGTAATGGCTCAGACAGCAGATATTATTACTTCTCACAGAGCAATTTCCTCCTGGGAGGCAAGAGAAAGGATGAAATTTATCATTCTGCTGCCTATAAACATTGTAGCATAGCAGCAATGAGCTACTACCAAGAGAAGATGATTTCCCCCTAAGTTTCAGCAGCAGCTGATTATTATTATTATTTTTTTTTTTAGTCCTGTTTAAATGGTACTGCCTAGTAGATGCAGCCAAATGGGCTTGCTCTCATTCTTTCCCTCCCTAGACAGTAGCACATCACTTGACCTCTGGAGCTATTTGTGCAAATACTAAGCAATGACACATCTTGATGTTTAAATTGGCAACTGTCCTTTGAAATCTCTTTTACTTTTTGTCTGTAAATGTAATCAATGTACTGGGTTAGATAAGGCAAGGGCAGTAATCCCTGGGCAACATGGATTATGAAATTTTGGAATCAAGTTTAATTTTATATTGTAACCCTTTGCACAAACCTGTACAAATTGAAAATGTCCGTTCATCGCCAAATGTTTAAAAATGTATTTGAGTAATTATTTTTTTTTCCTACTTCCTGTGTGTCCTTCATGGGAGTACAGTCTTTACTGCAGATGGTATCCTGCAGCTACACTCTCTGTCATGGTGGGATACACCCGGCAGAAGCAGTAACCCCCATGGAACATGGATAATGCCATACGTGACACTGTTTGGAATCAAAATGTAATTTTATATTGTAGCACTTTTAAATGTTGGATATCCCCATCAGAAATCTGACGTAGCAGTCATCTTACACTCTGTAAAGAACTGAAATCAAAAACATCGCAGTTTTTATTTTTTTCCCGAGCTTATACAGAGGAGGGCAACAAAAAAAGGATAGATCAGCAGGGAAAGACTTCCTGGGAGAAAGTGAAGAGTCTCAATATGTACTCCCTGGAGGCCAATAGGGAAAGGGGTGACATGCCAGAGACATTCAGATATATGCAGAGTTATTACAAGGTGGACTGTTCCAAGCTGTTTAAGTTGAGCAAATGCTCAGCCACCAGGGGACATAGTTTTAAGCCAACAGTGGAAAGTTCAGAAAGGATGTCAGGAAATACTTGGCTTTAAGGGTCTTATTAACCACGGGAGGGAATGAAGTGGCACGGAGAAGGTGGAGGGGTAGGAGGAGGAGGAGGAGTGTTCTCCAAATAAATCTGGGAGGGCTTACCAGAACAGACTGGATGGATTTAGGGAATTTTCTGCACTTACCGTCTATGTACAGTATTTGTCTATTTAGTTTTTCCAAAACTATAATAATAGAAATAATTACCTTCTTGCCAGGAACTATCTCTTTGCATGCTATAAAAAGAAAATAATGTAGACTGATGTAATTTTCATTTGGAATGATATACAGCTCATAACTCATTATGTGCCTTTTGACATTTTGGAATGGGATTCCCCAAAATGACTTTCACTTAAAAGACAAATGTTTTAAAACAAGGTGTGACAGATTTATAACATGGCTTTCTGTTACTTTCTGGAAGTCTTATATAGATTATTTACAAAATAGTAATATCTGGCTGGCCCAGTGGCACAGAGGGCTGAGGCACTGGATGCCTTACCTCGTGCCACACCGGTGACCCATGTTCGGGTACAAGCACGGGCCACCAGAGGTCGGCAGGGAGCTGTTAGGAGCAGCCAAAAGGCAGCTCTCCTCTCCAGGGTGATGGGGTTGCATCTATTGGCTATGGTCTGCCTCCAAGTGGAGGCCAAGCTGCAGCGCAAGCCAGAGGGATGCACCGGCGTTGGGCCAATGGGTGGGTGGAAGGGGCTGTTGCCGGAGCTGTAGAGCGCATGCGCGCCTCCATGCGCATACATCTCTAGTCCTGGGGCTCTGGATAATGGGGAGAAAAATTGGGGAGAAAACCACCTGGCAGGCAGGATGACGCCCGACCCTCTGCAGGCACCACTTCTGGGCCGGGCATAAGGTAAGGCCCGGTAATTCAGGGTGTCGGAGCTTGGGGAGGGGCCGGTTGGGCTGAATGGGGCTTGCCGGCGGAGTTAACAGTGATATGATAAAAAAAAAAAATATAGTAATTTCCACACAACTCAATAATGATAGAGAGAGAGACTGATTGACCAGATTTTGGTAGGCCACCTCAGGGCATCATCTTCTACAAACCAGACAGTATTGGCTTACTTCAGTTCAGCTGTATAAATTAACATCAGCAATATCGGCAGAAAAAGACCACTGGTTCATCCAGTCTGCCCTGTTTTATCTTATCTTGCCCTGGGACCTAATGTCTAGTTGGTTTATTGCTCCCCCTCTTGCCCCTTGCCATACCGCTTTCCCTCTTTTTAACCGTCAAGCCTTTTCCCGGCCGTGCTTGAAACCATTAATAGTTCTTGCACCCACTATCTCTGCTGGTAAGCTGTTCCACAGCTCAAACACTATTTTTTTGTCAAATAAAACTCTCCCATATCCTTTGTGAACCCCTCCACCAGCTTCCACTCATGTCCCTGTGTTCTCGATTTGCCAGTCTTGCAGAATATTTCCCCACAGTCTACCTTGTTCATTCCTTTCAAGAATTTAAAGGTCTCCATTATATTTCCCTCTCCCTTCTGGTCTCCAGCACATATGTGTTCAGGGCCTTAAGCCAATCCTCAAAGAATCTGTCTTGCTAGCCCTGGCTCATTTTGGTCATCCTATGCTGTACCATCTCTAGTCTGTCTTTGTCTTATCTTAGGTTGGGACTCCAGAACTAGGTACAGTATTCTAGATGCAGCTTCACCAGTGATATGTTGAGAGTCAGTTTTACCTCCTTCCTCCTGCTATCAAACCTTCTTCCAGTACACTCCAACATCCTGGTTGCTTTGCTGCAGGCCTTGTTACACTGGCTCGATTGCTTTAGGGAGTTGCTTATGATGACTTCCAGGTTCCTTTTCTCAGTGGTACTGTCCAGCTTAACCCCCCAGCCAGTATTCCTTTCTGGGTATCTTGTTCCCTGTGTGCATCACATTGTACTTTTTGATGTTAAATTTCAACTACCAAACTTTAGACCATCTCTCTAATCTTTTGTAGGTCCTTCTGCAGCTCCCTAACCCTTTCTTATTGTTTACCCTGCCACATAGTTTAGTGTCCTCTACAGAAAGACACATTTTGATATTGTCTTGTATTCTTTCTCAAGTGTCACTGATGAACCCATTAAAAAGTACCTGCCCCAGGACTGAACCCTGTGGCACCCCACTTATGACCTCCCTCTCTCCTGAGTTGACCCCATTTACCACCCTCCTCTGCTGTCTCTCCACCCCCAAGCCGGCTTCGCACCCATCTAACTAGACCCTTTGCTATTTCCATATCCTCTGACTTCGTCAGCAGCCATCTGTGTGGCACCAAGTCAAATGCCTTGCTAAAGTCAAAGAAGAGCAAAACCACTGCTTGTCCCCGGACTACTGCTGCAGTTACCTTGTCAAAGAATATTATCAGGTTGGTTTGACAAGGCCTCCCTGCCATGAACCCATGCTACTAACTATTCTGGAGCCCATTTCTCTCCATATAGTACACTAGGTCATCTTATATTGCCTCCATTAGTTTACCTGCTGTGAAGGTAAGACTAATGAGTCTGTAGTTTCCTGGTTGCTCTTTGTCTTCTTCCTTGTGGAACAGGACTATATTCACTGTTCTCCAATTTCTCAATCCACCCCCGACTGTAGAGAGCTACTGAACAGCCCTGCCAGGGGTTCAGCCAGTTCTGATGCCAGTTCCCTGACAACCTTCGGGTGCATCCCATCTAGTCCTAGAGACTTGGCCTTTTTCATGGCTGTTAGCCCTTTTCTGACCCTTTCTCCCATAAACATCACCTGCCCCATTTCTGGGATTCCTCTTGCAGCAGCCTTTATGCTACTTTCAGGCCAGGGTCCATATTCTTTATTGTTAACACAGAGAAGAAGTTGTTGTGTAGAAGGGTTGCCTTCTGTTTATCCTCCTCTATTACCTGGCACACCTCTGTCAGTTGAATAATTATGCATTTCATCTTCCTTGTTTCCCCCTGATATGTAAGGAACTGTTCTTCCTCCTACTTGATCCCCTCTGCAATATGCACTTCTGTGTCTGCTTTTGCATCCCTGACCGCATTCTTGGCCTCCCTCATCCTTAACTGTTATTAACTCCATTTCTCATCTCCCTGTTTATCTTTGCATCTAATGAAGGTCCTTTTTTAGCCCTCACTGCCTCCTTGACCTTCTTTGAGAACCAGATTGGTGTCTTGTACCTGTCGTTGGCAGCCATACTCAGGCATGACTTAGTTTCCTCTAGAGTGGTCCCTTTTAATTATGCTCCACCTCTCCACCACCCCTCTGATTTTTGTCCACTCACCTCAGCTTACCCTTGACTAGTTCCCTTATCTGATCAAAGTCTGCTCTTCTAAAATCCAGAACCACAGCCTTTGATGAAGGTATACTAGTACCCATGGTTAGTTTGAACCATATGGTGTTGTGGTCACTGGAACCCAGAGGCTTCCAAAACCTCACCTGCCTACACATTTGAGTTGATGAGCACCACGTCGAGAATGGTATTTTGCCTTGTGGGTTCTCTGACCAGCTGTACCAGCAGGTAGTCCTGCAGTCTATTTAGCAGGGCTTGACTCCTGACATTCTTAGCTAATGGAATGACCACATCTACTTTTGGTAGATTGAGATCCCCCACCACCACCACTACCTCCCCCCTTTCTGCCTCCTGTATCTCTGCCCCTAGTTCCCCATCTCCCTCATTCCCCTTTCCCTGCAGTCTGTAGACCACCACCATGTGCAGTTTCTTACACAATGTGGTCATGAGCTGCACCTACAGTGATTCTGTTTCCCTTTCTCTCCCTGATGGACCCCTCCTCAACTGCCTCTGTGTCTTTCTCAACATAAAAAATGCTACCCCTTCCCTTTTTCCTGAACGTCTATCTCATCTATACAGGATGTATCCTAATACTGCTAAGTCTCAATCATTATTCCCAGTGGCCCATGTTTCTGTGTTGGTTTTGAGATCTAATCCTACCTCTACTATCATTGCCTGGGGTTCACTGTGTTCCCTAGGGTTCTGGTATTCAGACAGACTGCCTTCCAGCATGCACCTGTACCCTTCTTGCAAGGGTCCTCTTCTTGTTAGCACCTCTCCACCTTGTCCTCTGCTTCCCCCCTTAATTTCCTACCCCTTGCTCATTCTGCGTGCCCCTGCCCTTTCACTCCTTTTCTAACTTATTACGGATACGTGGTCAGATGCCTACATCCCCTCTGTTTCTAGCTTCAATTTCTGGGGGAATCCTAGCTAGGTTCCCCTTTTGTCCTCCTTCCTGTGTAGTTCCCCAGCCTCCGTCTTTCCTCCACTTAAATGTCCACCAACATAGACATTAGACTTCTGCCCCAATGCACTTGCTACCTCTCTTTTCCAGTGAAGGCCTTCACCCTTGAAGAGCTTCCCATCCCAAAAGTCCTCCCAGTCTTCTACAAAATGGTACGCTCATTCCAACACCATTCCTTTAGACACCCATTAAACTCCTTAATCTCCTCCACCTTCTTCACTCTTCTTGTCTCTTTCCCTCTCCTCCACACAGGGAGGACCTCAGTAAAGGCGAGGGAAGACGAGTGTGCTCTCACTTTGTCCCCCAACCTTCAAATGTTGCATTTCACAATCACAGTTGGCTGGCCTGCCAGATCATTATTATCCAAGTACACCAGCACTCCAAGCTCCCCTCCTCCTTCCTCTACCATCCTCCCTTTCCTGTCTGTGTCCTGGATGGCTGATGCACCTAGAATGCATCTGACCACCCATTAGAGAGATTGCATAGTATATTAACTAGAGCACAAGTTTGAGCCTGGAGACCCAGGCTCAAATATCACCAGTCACATACTGTACTCAATTTTTGACCTTGAGCAAGCATTTTTTCCGTTTGTCTCACTGTATCCCCCCAGCCCCATCACTGACCCATCTTGCGGACTTACGGGTTAACCACAAATTACACAGAGCCATATCGGCAAGTGGTCAGCCATGTAGGGTCATGCAGGGTGTGCAGGGGATGCCAAGTGAGCCAAAGCATTTTCCTCTGCTTTCTACCCTGGGACATCTGCCAGTGATGCACACGTGCATGTGTACTCAAGGCACATGCCTGCTGCATCATCACATGTCCCCCATGCCTGCTGGTCCTGCCTAGGTGGCAGACAAGCCATGGGACTCAAGTACCCCCCTCTCTAAGGGAAGAGAGCCATCCGGGGATGCACAATCCTCCCTCACATGGCTGGCCCCCGAGCGACCCTGGTCGGTTCCCAAGCCTGGGTCACCGGCATCGGAGGAGGTAAGGCACTAATGCCTCAGCCCTTCACACCACTGGGCTGACTCTTGAGCAGGTAATTTAACCTCTCAGTGATTAAGTCCACCCAGCTGTAAACAAACAAAAAATGGTAAAAGCAGGAAATTAGCTATTGCATTTTATTTATTTAGCTTTCCTTTCCCAGGTAGGCACACCAGGCCACTGAATGCCTATTTTCAGGTGCTACCCATTTAACTTGTCTTTCCTGGGTGAATAAATTATTAAAAACATTGCTTGGTGGTAGTTAAGGGTGGGAGAGTCCATAAGAACTGCTAATCCTGTGGACTTACATATGGCAATATTTGATCAGTGGGAAAGATACAGTATATTAATTGGTAGTACTTCACTTTCCTCCCTACTACCCCTTCTAACCTTCCCCCCTCTCCTCAGCTGCTAATTGCTCTCACCCACTCCCACCTCCTCGTTCCGCTCCTCTACCTTCCCCCTTCCCACCCTTACCATTCCCCACCTCCTCATTTCCCCCACCTTTCCTGCCCATCCCTCCTTACCCCCCCACACTTTCTCTCTTCTTTTGTGAGGCCTCTTGGGCTGATTTCTCTTTGTTGTTGTTTTGTACTGTCTTCGTTTGTCTGCCTTATAATGTTTTAACAGTCGTACTCTGCACCTGCTTATCAAAACCACTCATAATTGTCACATTTGTTTCTTCACTACTTATTGTTAAACTGTGCTCCTTTTTGTTCACTTCCTGACACTGTATCACCCAGGATGTGCTTATCGCCTGATTGTCAACCATTTTTGTAATCAATTTGTGTAATCCTTTGATGTGGAACCTATGTAAAGAGCTCTTAGCTCAAAGGTATTAATCCGAATATTCAATAAATAAATGAATAAATAATTTGGATCATTTCCATTACATGGACATCTATTTCCATTTGACCTCACCTCATGGTTTTCTGCTTGTCTGTCCCTTAGAGATGACATTCTAATTTACAATAAGCGCAAGTACCAGCATGAAACCCTTTATTAAACACTAGAGATGTGAAGAGGCGGCTACCAGGATAAGAACATTTTTGGGAGGGCTCGTTATCCTCACTATGAGATCCAGAGTAAGAAGGTTTGTATATGGGCCACCCAATATCACTAGGCTCAGTATTCAAACTCATGATGGCCTAGCCATTCATTTGAAAGATGATATTTTCCAGGTATCAGTGCTGCACTCAGATTGCTAGACCTAGAAAGAAACTAATGTATCTTTTTTAAAGTGTTTATGTCTTCACCCAGTATTGTGCATGTAGAGATAACAAATATATACTCATCTGACGGGTAAATGGCATCTGCAGTCAGATAGTTGTCCTATTCACTGCTTATCTAAAAATGAAAAACGAGAATGTGATTAAGGAAAGCAGATGAAAGGTAGCATATATCAGGGGAAGAGAGTTTTGCTACATGCCTCCAACAGCCTGATATTTTGTGCAGGCAGCAGAACTTGACTGCTAAGCGTACTGCCCTCAGAGAGGCCTGTGCTGGGTTCCAAATACTGTATGTGTGTGTATATATCAATATTGTGATTCATTGCAAGATACTACACACCAGTTAGGGTTGAAGATTAAAGCCACAAAAACAAGGAAAAGCAACAGTAGGGTTAAACTTCCCTTTAGCTGTGGTGAATCTGTGGTCTGGTGTTTCACGGAGTTTGAACGACCACGCAGCATGGTGCTGGTGTTGCCCTAACTTTGGCATCCGGTTTCCAAGTATCACTGTGTTGGTGTATTTTGTGTTCTTGGACGGACCGTGCCAGCGTTTGTACAGCTCCAGTGCAGCACTGTGTGATCATTCAAACCTCCAGGGATGCCAGACCACAGATTCACCATGACTTGGGGACTTTTAAACCTAGCGTTTCACTTCCAGACTTTTATATCTTTAATCATTAACCCTAACTGATGCGTTAATGTAGTTTTCCTTTTTTTTGCAATAAATTTCCTGACATTTTAGAAAAGATACTGTACATAAAGTACCAGGCCTACAGCAAGATTTGCAAGCAGTTAACCCATCCAAAATGTACCTGGGCCTATTGTACTTCTGCGAATGGATATTATTGCTCTGGCTGGGACCTGCATGGCTTAACAAACCAGACAAACATGGCACTGGACTTGCTTTATGCAAAACAGCAGACCGTTGAGCAGTTCTGTAAGTTGCCACTTGAGTAATCTTTGATTGGGGTAACCACCCTGTCCCTCAAATTAGGTCAAATATGTAAAAGATATGAGTGATAGAGTGGCACAGTGGGTGGAAGTAAGTGTTATAAATTATCAGTCTGGCACCGGGGTTGGGCACCTGGTGTCAGCATGGGGAGTGGTCAGCAGCACCAATGTTGGGCTCCTGGTGACTGTCTCATTTTTATTTTGTAATGAAGCTTCAGGGTTACACCCAGGAGCCATATTCATGTTCTGCACATGTCTGGGACAGTGGCACATGACTTAACCTAATTTTTTAAAAACTTGGTCATGACTTTGGTTTATCTCTAGCCAGAAAAAATGAAGCAAATTTCAGCAAACATGCCAGATGAGGAGATTTTTGGCCCCATATCGTGCTTTTAAAGGTTTTGTAAAAATGTGCCATGGAACGGACAACATATAAGTGGTAGAAAATCCTGATTTAACCATAAAAATGCCTACTGAACCCTAATTTAGTGACACTACTGTGCTACTATACTACAGCCACAGATTCCAGTGAAATGCTGCCATATTTCTAATGGTAGGCTCTGAGGATTTTACAACAAAATCTCTACCCTTCTGTTCCCATTCATTTTAATGGGGTACCAATTTGGCAGTCTCCCATATATAGCCTGTGTGAGCCCCCTCCAGTACATCACTGACAGGGGCAAGGCAAATTTTATTTATATAGCACCCTTATCCAGAGGCTCGGAGCACTTTACAGTAAAAGCAATATCCCCAAGAATTAAGATCAGACATTTTAAATAAAACTAAAGGCTTTTTCAGAAAGAAAAGTTTTGAAGGAAGCTTTAAAGGCCTCCACCGAGCAAATAGCCTGGGGCAAATAGGTTTCATTAAACTGTCAGATTCCATCCATTAGGTCTGCATACTGCCCCTTAGTTCCTTAAGTCTCCATAATAATACTTAATACTAATGGGGGAGCTGTACTATGCAGTGAGGCTAATATCATCATAAATGTAATTTATATTAACTATGAATTAAAACATTCTGGTCACTCTGAATGCAGAAAAAATATATAGGTACAAGGCATGGAGTCATTATATGGGGATGCAGTATGGTCTGGTGGATGGGGTACCAGATTGGGAGCCATGAAATAATAGGTTCCAGCCTCAGTAGAGTCAAATATTGTGCAGCCTTAGATAAGTCACTTGAAGAGGCGGTTTTTAGTCAGTATGGTTCTCTTCCCCCACCCCCACCCTTAATATGTAGGTTAGCTTATCCTCCAGTTAAAGCGTTCCTCCAAAAAGTTGAATTTTCTCTGGGTGTATTTTAATAATGTTACTTATAAAATTGCTCCATCGACTGGTTGGGAAAATGCTTGCATTTTCCAACCTGAACCACCCCCATGCTTGCGTTTGTGATGTTAGTACCAGAATGCGTGGGCGCCATAAGTTTAATGGGGGCACTTTTTATAAGTGGGTTTTTTTTTTTATATACTTTTAAGTTCCAATTTGGGGAAACAAAGGCCACTGCTCAACTAACAAGAACTTTGTTAGTTGATCAGTGTACTTCATTTCCCAAAATCGGCACTTAAAAGTATAAAAAAAAAAACGTAAAAAAAGTGCCCACGTTGAACTCTGTGGAGCGTGGCTCCAGGTCAGCCTATGCAGACATTTTACAACCAAGCTGATGGAGCAATTTTATGAGTAAAATTATTAAAAAATATACCCAGAGAAAAATTAAACATTTTGGAGGAAACGCTTAACCGGAGGGTAAGCTACCCTACATGTTAAAAGGGGGAAGAACCATACTGACTAAAAACCTGCACTTTAACCTTCCAGTGGTGATGTACACCCAGTTGCAGAAATGGGTTGAAGCAGCATCTCACTGAAAATAAGATGTTGCATCTCAACTGGGCTACCCTGGGTAAATAAGTTATAAAATAAAAACATTTATATAACTTCTTGTCTAACCTGTGATGACATATTGACAGCCAGCATTTGTACTAGCAACACTGATCCTAGCCATTTGAATCTGATTTTGATGCATTTCAATAACAAAGTCCAAAGCCAAACTCAGATGTCCTTCCATTTCATTAGTAAGTTAATTAGTTAAAGTTAATTTATTTTATTTTTTAATTAAGCTGTTATGGGCTTCTGGCAAGGGGAGGTAGGGATTAGGGATTGTTAGCACCTTGGGAGGCTGGGTACAGAACCTATTTAGGGAAAAGATTCTGCAAGACAGCAGTGCCAAAGCTGGCATCCCTTCAGGACTGTGTGCCCAGAGAGTAGTGCTTTATAAAAGTGTGCACTGTTTTCCAGGTAGCTGCTTTCCAAATTTCTTGCAAGAGGATACCTCTTGAGGCTGCCAAAGAGGCTGAAGTGCCACTAGTAGAGTGTGCCTTGAGACCTCTGGGTGGCAGTTTTCCAGCTTTGTCATAACAGAACTGGATGCAGGAGACTATTCAGTGAGAAATGGTTCTCCTGGTGCTGGTTTGCCTTTTCCCACTTCACCATATGTGACAGTCAAGTGCCAGTGGACCTGATGTCCTTTGTGTGATCCAAATAGTAACTCGGTGCCCTTTTCACATCCAGACAGTGGAGCTTCTGCTCCCTCTAACTGGATTTTTCTGTAAAGGAAATAGGAAGGACAATTGACTGATTCACATGGAATTCAGACACCACTTTTGGGAGGAATGTCCTGTTTGTCCTTGAGACTGCCTTGTCTCCATGAAAGATTATGTAGTTAGGACCCATGCATGGGGCTTGTAGCTCGCTCACCCTTCTGGCAGATGTTATTACCACCAGGAAAATAGTTTTCCGTGTGACATACTTCAATGCAGCATCCATGGGCTCGAAAGGAGCCTCCATCTGCTGCGTAATGCACACATTAGTGTCAGCATGTTGTATCTCAGAGGCAGGTTGATAGGAGGCCTGTTGGAGAAGGACAGGAAAGGAGCATGGAGCACCAGGTCTGTCTGGCCTAGTCTGGAGCTATGAGAATCATTGTTGCTGACTCCCTTCTCAGTTTTATCAGAACTCTCAGTAAAAGTGGGAATCGAGGGAAACTTCCCTGACTACTTGAGGACTAGAGCATCCTCTGGGACTGAACCTACTGCTGAGGGTCTGCAACAAAAAAAGTGGGAGCTGGTTGTCCTCCCAGGAAGCAAATGGATCTATTTCTGTGTACCCCACTGTCTGAACACTGATGCCAGCACCTGCTGGTTCAGGGTCCATTCATGATTTCCCTGGTTGTGATCCTGCTCAGGGAGTCTGCCAGCACATTGTCTTTCCCTGGTTGGTGTACTGTGGACAGCTGAACTTCCAGGGAGTAGGCTAGGTTCCAGATCTTAATGGCTTCTGTGCACAACTTTGAAAATCTTGTTCCTCCCTGCTTGTTTTTGTAATACATTGTTGTGGCATTGCCTGTTCTGATCTGGACAAACTGATCTGTGTTCTGGGAGGAAAATGCATTGCATTGCCAGGTAGACTGCCCTGAGTTCCAGGAGATTTATGTGCTGTTGAGTCTCTTGTGTGCTCCATGTGCCACTCGCAGTAAGGTCCCCCCAGGTGGGCACCCCATCCTAGGAGGGAGACATTTGTTGTGAGTATGGCTGTGGGGAACTGTTGGAAGAAAAGAATTCCCTCTCAGAGTTTGTCTTCCTCCTTTTACCACTCCAGTGCTTTTAGCAGTGTTTTTGTAACAGGTACCAGTTTGAACAGAGGGTTCCACCTCCGAGACCAATGGTCCCCCAGGTGGTACTGAACATCTCAGATTTGGAACCTCGCCCCTGGTACCACTGCAGTGGAAGAAGCCATGTGCCACTGTAACCATAGAAAATCCCTCACAGGTCATGCCTGACCTGCCTTGAAGGAGTCCGCAGTTTGAATCAGATTTGCTACCAGTGCCTTCCATTGTGGGGTATTTAGCTCTGTACTGATAAAGTCCAGAACTTGACCTGGTTCTGTTTGTGACTTTTGAAGATTTATGAGCAAGCCCAAATCCTTCAGAGTTCCATGTTGGCAGAGATGACTTTGCTTCCTACTGTGTTTTTCCTGAGACCACCCAGTCAGAAATGGGTTTGCAGCCCTAAAAATAGATAAGGCTCCTGGACTAGATGAGATACAGCCAAGGATGCTCAGGCAGTCGCGGGTGGTTCTAAAGGATTGGAAGATAGCAGATGTAGTTCTGCTTCACAAGGGGGGGGGCAAGGAGCAACTGGGTAACTACAGCCCATCAGTCTTACCTTGATTGTGGGTAAACTGATGGAGGGACACTAGTTAAGGAGAATCTAGTGAACTACCTAGAAATAAATTGGCTCCAGGATATTAACAGTGTGGGTTTGTGGCAGGCAAGGTCATGTCAGACCAACCTGAGAGTGTTCTTTGACTAGATGACTAAGGCAGTGGATAAGGAGCATGCAGTGGATTTACTCTACTTTGATTTCAGCAAGGCATTCAGCTCGGTGCCATACAGAAGGTTGCTAAAGAAGTTAGGTTTAGGTGCAGCAAAGGACCTGGTTAGATGGATGGCTTGTCGGCTGTGGGGGGGGGGAGTCAGAGGGTGGTGGTAAATTGAGTCAAGTCAGAGGAGAGAGAGCAGTCACAAGTGGGGTGCCACAAGGGTCATTCTTTGGTCCAGTCCTTTTCAGTATGTTCGTCAGGGATATGGGTCAAGAAATACAAGGAAACGTGTCTCTTCACAGATGACACTACATTATGTGGCAGGGTGGAAAGCATGGAGGGGATAAGGGAGTTGACAAGGGACTTGCATAGGCCCAAGGTGGTCCAAGGTTTGGCGGTTGAAATTCAATGCCAAAAAGTGAAAGGTGTGATGCACATAGGGAACAAGAACCACAGGACTGAATATTAGATGAGAAGGGTCAAGATGGGCACTGTTTCAGAGGAAAGAAACCTGGGGGGGGAGTCATAAGTGATCCTCAAAAACAAGCTAGCTAATGTATCGAGACCTACAGCAAGGCAACCAGGATGGGATGTATAAGGAGAGGTTTTGATAGCAGGAGGAAGGAAGTAATACTGCATCTGTGTAAATTTCTGGTGAGGCCTTATCTAGAATGTCATGCCCAGTTCTCAAATGCCCACCTAAGGAAAGACCAAGATATCCTGAAGACAGTGCAGTGTAGGGCAACCAGAGAGATACATGGCCACCAGGATCAGCTTAGGGCACTTCCTGGAGGTCTGAAGGGAGAGGGGTGGTGATGATGGAGACCTTCACGTTTCTGAAAGAAATGAACAGAGTAAACTGTGAGGAACTGTTCAGCAGCAATAGCAAGTCAAAATCACAGGAATATAATTAGAAGCTGTCAGGGGAAGGTTCAAGAGGGACGTGAGAAAGTTTTATTTTACAGAGAGAATGGCTGAGCCATGGAACAGCCTGTTTTTTTTTTTTTTTTTCAAAATTCAAATTTGACTAGATTTTCTAAAACGGATACAGACAAATGTCATGCAGAAGAAAAAAGGAGAAAGACAATATTATACAAGTATAAAATATCACAGTCACATTGCTAATAAGAGGTTGCCTTGACCCTGTGAACATCTCCAACACTTATCCACAATGGAGAGGTCTACTTTACCCTTCTGCTATGGGTATAATACCAACTGTGTATTATTTTGTATTGAGTAAGCCTACCATTAGCCTCCTTACATGCTTTTAATGTCATTTCCTGCATTGTATCCTATTCGTCTAATGACATCTGGGTGTTCAACTCTTGTTGCCATTTTGGGTGTGTGTCTAGCAGTAATGAGTATAACTTTTTAAGGCCATTATTGGTTGTGCATACTTTATCCAAATCGTGAGTTGGAGGGAATGATGCATCATCATTGCCATTCATTCTGAGAATTTCTCTGAGCTGAAGATGATATCTATAGAACTCGGTTCTAGGAAGCTTAAATTTGGAGGAAATTTGGGAAAATGACATCAATGATGGCGTGCCAAGGTCTAATATATCATTCAGAAATAACATGCTCATGTTCTCCCACCTCGACCAAACCATACATTTCCCTTCTATTTTTAATAATGGATTACCCCATAACTGGCAGTGTGGAGAAGACCTAGGGTCTCATCCTAAACTAGTAGCCACTGTATTCCAGGAGATGTTTACTTGGTGTAATATAGGATTTGACACAGATATATTAGATGAATCTGAGAATAAATCTAATCTTGGGTGATTGCCGTCTAGCAAAGCTTTCTCTACTTGAACCCACCCTGGTATGTCTTGGTTTGTGTTTAGCCAGAGGGATTTGATGCATTGTGTAGCAATAAATGCATCGTGTCTATGTTTGAAGTTGGGCAGGCCGAAGCCTCCTTTTGATTTTGGCTGTTGGAGCTTACTCAGAGATATCTTCGGGGGTTTAGTATTCCAAATATATTTTCTAACCAATGTATATATTTTATTAAAGAAAATTTTAGGGATCCGGATTGGTAGATGTTGTAAATAATAATACATTTTTGGCGCAATCATCATATTAAACACTTGTATTCTGCCCCAAAGAGACAAGAACATTTGTCCTCTTTTCTAGTATTAGCTTAAAGTTCAAAGACATAATTTGAGAAACAGATGGAGTAATATGTATACCCAAGAATTGTATACTGTGTTGCAATAGAAATTTTATAAGTACTGAAAATGGACTTATCAAATTGTTTAGTTAAAGGAAGAGCCTCAGATTTCCCGAAGTTAATTTTAAATCCTGAGAAGGTGGAATGTTTTTATATAAAAAGTAAGATGTGGGGAACAGACGTCTGCGGGTTCATCACAGAGAGCAAAATGTCATCTGCATATGCTGAAATATTTTGGTCTCTACCTATTTTAATTCCAGTTACTGCATTGGAAGAGTGAAGCTTAATAAGGAGAGGTTCCGGAGCTAATAAGAATAAGAGGGGCGCAGAAGAGGACAACCTTATCTTGTGCCTCTATATATTTGAAATCTAGTAGAAGAAATGCCATTAACTTTCACTTTTACATAAACGTCAGAATAGAGAATCTGGACTCACTTGCAAAAGTAGCTCCCTAAATTGTACTTTACCAGTGTATTAGTTCAGAAACACCACTCTGTCCTGTCAAACACTTTATCTGCATCCAAGGATAATAGAGTAGTGGGGTGGTGGGAATTGTGTCTGGCCTCATGAATAATGTGAAGGACTCCGCGAAACAGATCTGAACTGCGGCGCCCAGTCACGAAACCCACCTGGCACAGCCTGCTGACAGAGGTAGTGGAAGCCCAAACCATTAATGGATTGAAGCATGGTTGGGACAGAGTTAAGCGCTTAATAGTTAGTTACTTGGGGGTAGTGGTAAGGCAGGGGGCAAGTGGGGAAGAGGGGCAAAAATACCTGTCTAGACAGCAGGTCTTGGGGTACGATAGAGTATAGCAGGGCAGACTGGATGGAGCAATGTTTTTTTTTTGTTTTTGGTTTTGTTTTCTGCCAACGTTGTCTATGTTTCTATGCCTTATGCCCATACTGCATAAAATGGACATGTAAACTGGATTTCTTGAATTTAATCAACTGTTCTTGCTGCTTGTCTGTAAGTGACATTTATAAAATCCTCTGCTTATCAGATCATAATCATTTCTACATCGAACAGTTATGATGTCACAAGCAGTGTTGGGCAAGTTACTTATTCTATTACTTTTGGAAACTTGTTCCAGAAAGCTGTGTGCAGTCACTAGCAAGGATGGAGACATGCTAGAACAAGTAATACACCTTACAGTTATAGTTACTTATGTCTTTTTATATAAAAGTAATACGTAACTGTAACTGATTGCATTTATTTGAAAGTAACTAGTAACTAACCTATTACTTTCAAATAAATGTCATCTGTTATAGTTTTTTATTATTTCTGTATTGTTTTTGTATAAAAATCTCATCCCACGTAGTGCTTACTGATTGAGGTGCTCTCTTTCTCAATCTCTCTTTCTCTCTGCCTCCTGCTAGCCTAGTTACTCCCTCCTGTTCAACTCGCTTCCCCACCCCTACTATGCTAGTACACGAGCCATGTGGGTTCTCTCTGCCTTTCTCTCGACTCTCCTCCTCCTTGCCCTGCCCCCCCTTCTCTCTCTCTGGTCCTAGCCACCCCCCACCGCCCCCGCCACCCTGTACTCTGGTTTCCACTGCTACTCCAAGGGAACCCTCCACTTCCACTCGAGACTTGTGCTTGGTCCACCGTTTGGATATTCCTGGTTACTTACCCCGACCACTACTCTCAACAAGTGTGGCCACCTCTCTACACTGTACCACCTTGCATTCCATATGGAATACCGCCTGGAAACCTGCAACCTCTATTCTCAGAAACAACGATCAAAACTATCTCTCAAAGAGCTGCGACTCTGCTCCTTAAAACTCCTACTCCTCCTCCTTCTCATCTCAGGCAGCGTCCATCCCAATCCTGGCCCTAGAAGCTCAGGCCACACACAAACTCCAAGTGCCCTTATCCTTGCAACCATTAGTATCTGAAGCCTACTACCAAAGCTGGATGCACTCCATGCCTTCATATGCCAACACAACCTGACATCCTTGCAGTGGTGGAAACTTGGCTGACGCCTAAAGTTCCTGACTCGGCAGTAACAACACAGGGCTACAGTATCCACAGGCTGGACCAGATATCCAAAAAAGGCGGTGGTTGCGCAATCTATATCAAAGACTCCCTGTCATGGCACCCTGTAGCAACTCCATCACTTTCTGCCTCAGCCCAGATTCTGCCAATAAAAATCATCCTAGGTCCCAATCATAAAGCCCTGACTATTGTCTCCATATACATCCCGCCCAGGGACCCTAAACATGGCTTCAACGACGTCCTAACCTTTATCAACTCTCATCCTCCTGAAGTTGAAATTATTCTACTAGGGGATTTCAACATAAACTGGTTAGCAGCGGGCGCCAGTGCCTAGAAAGACTCCATCTCAGCTGCTAACCTCACACAAATGGTAAACTCCCCTACTAGGATTAACTACAAGAATGGCACCAGTACCCTCCTGGATTGGGTCCTCGCCACTCACCCCACAAGGATTTCTCATACAACCGTTCTCCCAGACTATCTCAGTGACCACTCCCCAGTCATATGTGCATGGTCTAACAAATTCCTCAAGCCCCCCTCCCAAAATTATCACTAGCAGAGTCGTTCCTCATGGAAAACTTCCACATCTCAAACAATACCTGCTTCTACAAGACTGGCTACCCATCTACGAAGCAACAGATGTTAACTTAGCTCTTGATCACTTGATCTCAATTTTCAATAAAGCCTGCGACCTCTTTGCCCCTGCTAAAAGGCACAAAACAAAATCTCTCTCTAACCCAAGGCTCACCGCGGCTCTTCTCTCACATCTGAAACTAAGGGACTACCTCTGGGCATTTGCCAGGGCCACTGGCAGACACCTGGACATCCAAAATTACAAACAAGCATGAAATGCCTGCACAAAAGCCATCTGGCTCATGAAATCCACCTATTACAAAGACGCTGTCACCAATACATGGGGAAATGGTCATACTTTCTGGGACAATATCAAAGATGTCACGGGGAAGCAGCCAGAAACCTCTCCGGCCATGTTAATGGTCGATGGATCCTCGACCCCAAGGTGATCGCAAACATCTTTAACACGGCTTTTTCAGACCTTAGTGCTGTCCTACCCCATGACTCTTTCAAAAACAGAGCCTACTCCCCAAATACTTCAGCCCCACAGTGTAACCATCCCCTCTTCTACTTCAGGGAGGTAAGGCTGAATGAAGCTCACCACTATATTACTGCAGCTCTCTCTAAATCTAGATCTAGTAGCAACACCCTGGACCTTAAGCTTCTGTTGCTCACCCTCGATGAGGTAATTCATCCATTAACAAAAATCCTAAACCTCTGTCTCAGCTGTGGAAAATTCCCGGACTTATGGAAAACAGCCACCGTGACACCTGTCCATAAAAGTGGGGATAAGACAAATCACTCAAATTATCGCCCTATCTCCATACTGCCAACACTCTCTAAGGCACTCGAGCACATCGTGGCTGATCAACTTACTGACCACTTGGATAAATACAATATACCTTGTCCACAACAACATGGTTTCTGGAAAGGTCACAGCCCTTCTTGAGTTCACTGGAGCTTTGCACAAATCCCTTGACAACGGCCTTCTCACAGGGGCCATTTTCGTTGACCTCTCCAAGGCCTTCGATACAGTACACCATGGACTACTAATTGACCAACTATTGAATGCCAGGCTATCAACTGACTCTTCTCTCTGGTTTGAAAACTATTTAGACAACCGGTCGCAGAGAGTAAAAATTGCTGACACTCTTTCTGACACCTTGCCTGTTCGCTCAGGTGTCCCACAGGGATCCATACTGGGCCCCCTCCTTTTTAGCCTTTTCTTAAACTCCCTCCCTTACCACTGCTCTGAACAGATCATACTATATGCCGATGATGCTGTTGTATTCTTCACTCACAAAGATCCTGCAACTCTTCAACACAACCTTCAACTTGGTTTCAGTTCTGTAGAGACATGGTTTCTTAATCATAAATTGGTCCTCAATGACAAGAAAACCAAATCTATGCTCTTCTGCAGCTCTCATAACCCACACAAGCTACACCACTTGGCTATCTCCATCACCCAGGGAGAACACTCTAGATCAGATGGGGTCCTTCAGATACTTAGGGATACAGCTTGAACCTAGTCTCTCCTATGGACCTCACGTAGATAATGTAGCTAGAGCTGCTAGTACACGGCTTGGTCTCCTTTACAAACACAGACAACACCTCACGCCAGAAGCTTTGAAGGTTGCAGTCCTGAGCTCTGTGATCTCTGTAATAAGACTATGGTCTCATCATTTATGGCTCGGCCACAACCCTTAGATGCCTCTTAACTGCCTTAAATAAGGCATGTCGGCTCATCACTGGTGCTCACCATCTCACCCACACATGTGACCTGTACACCCAGACCGGCTCGCTCCAACTATCAAACCGCATAAAGTTTCTCACCTGCTCCATGACGAAAAAAATCTACCTTGGCCTTGCACCTTCTGGGGTCTCAACTCTGTTACAACACCGAACCAACAAACAGTGCCTTTGGAGAAGCACGCTACAGCTACTGAAAGTCCCCCACTGTCACACTTCACAGGGACAATGCTCTTTTGCTTATCGAGTGCCACTCTGGTTCAATGGCCTCAGCCCCACCATCTCCTCTGCCCTGACAATTGGTATGTTTAAAACTAGGCTCCAGGACTATCTCACTACCAACAGCTCCTGCGACTGTCTAACTCAACCTTGTTTCTCCACTTCCCTGCCTGCTCTAGTGGTCCCCACCTCCCCTCCTTACTGGATTCTACCTCACATCTTGGTATACCCCAGTGCTGCACTTTTCACCCTTTCCCCACCCTACCTACATTCTCCCAAATTCTGGTACTCTTATCTCTTGTCTGTTTTCTCCCACAAATGCCGCTGGCTGCCTTTCTTACAATGTTACCCTTGAATTGTATTAATCTGTAATCTGTTTGCAATGTCCACATTGTTGTAATGTTTGTCTTGATGTTCCCCATAATTTGTATTTCTCTGACGTGGAACCTTTGTAAAAGAGCCTTGGCTAAAAGGTATTTGTAATCCTAGACTTGATAAATAAAATAAAGTAACTGTAACTGTCAGGTATATTACTTTTTCTAGTACTTCTCCATCCTTGCTAGTGACTGCGCAGAGCTTCCTGGATCAAGTTTCTAAAAGTAATAGAAAAAGTAACTTACCCAACACTGGTCACAAGCATCAGATTATGATAGCACTTGTAGGCAAGCAGCAGAAGCAGATGTAGACCTAGTGATAAAAAATCCTGTTTTCATATAAATATCCTTAGTAATAAAGAATAAGGAGTGATGCAGGAAATACCTAAATTAAAAGTTTAATTGGGTCAAAAATAGTATGTTTTTCATAATTTTCATTGTGGCTTTAGGGGCTTTTTAAGGGTACACCAAATTGTTTTTTTCTTGAGATTTTCAGAAATTGTTCCTGAAGCTGTCAAAAAGGATGCTTCTGGATCATTAGGACCATGAAGCAAAGGGAAGCCAATCCACAAAAAGAGTGCAGAAAGCCTTTTAGTATTTTCATAGTCCCTTGCAATCCAGTTTTGCTCAAATTCATTTACTTAACCAGGATACTGCTCCAGTTAACAAACAGTAAACATTCTGTGTACAAGATGCTCCTGTAAAGACAGGAGCAATGAGTTGCAGTACACATAATGCATTCATGTAGCAACAAGAATACAATCAGATACAATGTAGCTGCCTTAATGCTGGAACATCAGGTAAATTCCAAGGCTTACACAAATTTGAGATAAAATACAAACTATCTGTGACTTTTAAGGAGGCAGATTATTCATAACCATAAAACAACACAGTGTCTGGGAGTCTCTGACACATGGAGGTAAAACATTCAATTTATATGGAGCCTGATAAGTACAGTTGCAGAAATTGACATGGTCAGGTATTTCCTTAAATTTCTGTGCTATCTCTAATAGAGAAGTTAACTGCCTGCCTGCAGTACCTCTGTAGGATTACCAGAAAGTACCTCTTTAGAAATATTGTAACACATCTAGAAATATCTGACCATGTCAATTGCTGCAGCTATAAATGGTGTTCTCCATGTTCCTAATGCTTTTCCTATTAATTGAGGATACCAGCACTGTATTAAAAAAAAAAAAAAAAAAAAAAAATGGGCTGGCCCGGCGGCATGGCGGGCTAAGGCACTGGGCTCGATGCCTCCTGCCACACCGGTGACCCAAGGTCGGGAACAGACTCGGGTTGCTTGGGGGTCGTGGGGGGAGGAATGATTGAGCATCCCTAGACAGCTGTCTTCCCTCTGGGAGGGGGTTAGTGTGGCGCACTGCTTGCCTGACACTTAGCAGTGGCTGGATGCCAGCACATGCATGCCACCACTTAGGAAAGGGATCCCACATTCAGGACGTCAGGGCCGTCTGCAGAGGCAGAACTTGGACACTGCACCCATTGCACATCCATGGGTCCAGGGAGAAAATTGGAGGAAAAACCACCCCAAGCAGTGGGATGATGACCAACCCTCCACAGGCCCACACCAGTGGCCAGGCACAACCATAGTCCTGGTGAAGGTAAGTTCCAGAGGAGCCAGTGATGCCACTCGGGGGGATTAGAGGGGGCTGTCGGGGGAGATCAGGAGATAAAACGTATATGGAAAAAAAAACCTAATAAAATTGGAGGAAGCAGTTTCAAGGTACAAACCTTTTGTTTGACCTGGCCATAATTATTATTTCTGATCAATTTGGGGATCAGTTATATTGTCCTGCTAATTTATTTAAAATTATTCAATGGCAAGAAAAAATCCGGGACTCTGATTGGTCAGTCTTGGGCTGGACCCGTGATGTTATCCCAGTACAACATCATGGGTCTAGTCTCAGCCTCACTGTGAACCTGGAGATGATTGTTTGCTTGATTTGTTTCTGCTTGATTGTTTCATCTTCTCTTAAAAAACAAAAATATTTTTCCACACAAAAACATCTTTAAAATTATTTTTTTATTCTGTATAACAACGAGTCATTGAATATACATAATGCCCTCCAGGGTGTGTGTCGTTTGGGATAACGTCACGCCTCAGTCAATGGACGCACGCGGCCTGCGGCCCCGTGCCCAACCACCTGAGGCGTGACGTCATCCCAGCACGACACCCTGTCGGGCATTATTGCTTAAATATCAGTACAGTGACTTTTTGATTGTTAATCTCACTGACAATAGTGCAGTGGTGATGGGAGAAGCAGACAGCACAAGATCGTATGGCAACATGTACAGTACACAAATGTATGTCCTTTTCAGTGCAATATGATTTTAATTTGTTTTACTGTTTCATTTTTCAGCTCTGACAGCCACTGTTTTCAGCCTCCTCCTAGTTATCATGATTCTCATGGCAGTCTGTGTGTACAAACCCGTCCAGAGATGGTAGTAGAGAGGAAAGATATCCAGGAGACACGCTCTCATTACATGGACCAGGAGACCTGCGGGATCAGAGCTCGACAGTATATCCCTGAATTTGATATAAATGTAACATTCTGAAAGCTAGTCTAGATAGAACTGGACCTCATTAGAATCACTCACCTCAAAGACTGCTGCTTAGATTTGTTTGAGAATGTTTCTTACAGATTAGTGTCTACTCTTTAAGGTCACAAAGTGAGTGCTTCCTTGCAACACATTTCATGTGGATTTGCATATGCTACCTTGTATATTAATACAGCAGTTGTCGCTAAATAATGAAGTACACCGGTCAGGACCAAAAGCACTTTTTATGTACCAACACCTTGACACAAAGTTTAAGTGTTGTCACTGTATTGAGGGGCAGTGATTTACCAAGTTTGATTCCGGCAGCTGTTCTGTGAATCAGTGTCATAGGAATGTCTGGGTAGTGGTCACCTGCTGCAGCTGCCAGCTTTCATCACTTTGATTAGGCACATAGAGATATCTAGAAATAGGGGAGAATGGGTGTGCAGGGAGAAAAGCATTTTGCAACTACAGTTTGAGTATTTTTCTTTCTTTTTGGAATTCTTTCACAAGAAATTCAGTGGTAGTGTGAAAAATAGCATGCAGTAGAATCAAATGTCTTTTTATTTTATTAGTTGACTGCATCTTTTTAAATTGCACTTCTTTCTAGGTTTTTGTAAAATAGCTGTGCAAAGGTTTTGGTTTCTGTTACATTCCTCTGTTTCCTGACTGGTTTGATTAACAGAAAGCTTATATTTTTTTTAACATTTCTGTATGAAATTTAATTTTTATAAATCTGAAGCTTACACTTTTTTCTTCTGTACTTAATTATCTGTCCGGTACTGCACTAACCCAGATTAATATTTTATTCAGTCAAGTGTTGAAACACAAATGTATTATTAATTTTTTTTTTTTTTTTTGCCTGGCATTTATTGTGACAGGAATATTTGTGTCTCATGCTTAACTGCATTTTATTTGACACACCTATACTTAGGACCCAAACCAGCAGTACTGTAGATGCAGGTTATACACCTATTTCCTATAGAAAATAATCAAGGAATGAATACAAAAAATCATGTTAGTGGTACTGGACAGGACCCTTGGTGTTACGTACTTTAACTGGGAACATTGGATATGTTCTTTTAATTCTGCTTACTCAGGTGATGGGGATCCAAGAAGCTCTCCATTGTGGAGAGGAGAACTGGAAGACATAACTAAGACCCTGGACATACTACAGAACTGTTCTTGAAAACCGTTTTTAAAACCAGTTTAGCTAAACCATTTCAGTGCAGACACACTACTCAGTAACCATTTTTGATAACGGTTTAGTGTGGCCACACTGCTAGTGTTAAACCTGTTCTCCTTGTAACTATTTTGTGTTAAGTCCAACACACAGAACTGTGCTTGCCTGGACACACTGCAGCTAGAACTGTTTTAGTTAAACCATTACAGCTTAAAACGTTTTTACTCCTGGACAGACCTGTGAGTAAAACCATGCTAGTTCCAAAACCTTTTTAAAAATGGCTTTAAGACTAGGGACCAGATATTAAAAACTGTTCGCGAAGGTTTGGCGTGGGATTAGCATGGGTTTGCTATATTCAAAAGGCCAAATAGCACACGCAAACTGCATTAGCGCCAGTCAAAATCATAATGTATGCAAGGGGTAAACTGAGTGGGTGTGTACATGAATACAAGCACAATGCTATATTCAGCGATTAGTGCCACGGAAAGTGGTTTTGCTTGACTTAGCATGACACTTAGTGTGGTGCACATTACCGCCCAGGAAAAGGTAGCTTCAACCCTGGGCAATCAGCTTTGCACAACGTTATGACTTTGCACGGCTTTGGGTGACCCTAACAAATAAATATGACACATAGACAAAGCCAAGACATTGAGGAAACATGCTGCTCACTGATGGCATCACAATGATGCCATCATCTGCCACCAGTCCCAGGCAGTAAGTGGTGACCCTGCTGCAGTGGACAGCATGGCAGTGTGGCCATACAGCACACACAAACGTACCACTCTTCTGTGGACACCAACAGATGCCAGTATACACATGCAGCACTGTGGGCATGGAGGATGTTGAGGGGAGAGTGTACAGGTGGCCAGGCTGTGCCACAGACCAGGTGTGGCCACATCATGCAGTGCACATGGGCCAGTATTGGGAATACCCCCAGTGTGCCTTTCCAGTAATATATGCCCCCCCCGGCCACATACCACACAGCTGTACAATTGCCACAGCACACAAAGCTGGACATGTATATGTCAGTGTGAGCATCCCATGCCAGAGGTGCAGCATCTGTGGGTCACACAACAGTGTAACAGTAATGTCCACTGTCAGTAAACGCCTGCATGTTGGGCCTGTCACTGTGTATAGTGCAGTCTTCAGCAGTGCCCTACACACCATAGGCAGTGCTGTATCCACACACTGCTGGCCCCCTTGCTACTGTAGTGTCGCTGTGTACTATAGCATGACGTACAGTGTGACAGTTGCATGCAGCACCACCACCATCTGTGCCTATGTTAAAGTAAACTTAGAAGAGTTAGCAGCGCATGTGAATGTACAGTGTTCAAAACTGTATAATATTTCCTGAACTGTTTGCACAGCGCTAGCACATTTGCGCAGGTTTAGCGCAGGGCTAAACTGTTAGCCCGGTGCAAACTGCATGCAAATCAGGGCATAATGAAATGCTAATCTGGATGTTTGCCCAGAGACTACCTAAGTAGGCTCATTTGCATGTCACTTTTGAATATGGCAAAGTTTAGCGCCGGGCAAACATGTTTGCACCGGTTAACGGTTTAGCTCCTGCACTAAACCCGCGAAACATTTTAGCAGGCCAAAACAGTTTGGGGAATATTATACAGTTTTGAACTCTGTATTTCTCATTACGCTGCTGCTTGCAGCTGTACTGGTCCACACATTGTTGGCGACACATTGGCCACATAGTTCAATTTCTACCTACCTTCTCACGCCGCCAGCACTGTGTTGCTGTTGTGGTTTGCACTTCCTGGTTGCTATATTCAGAGCTTGCTTATTCAGGGCTAAGTTTGCCCTGCACTCCCAGCCAGTTTGCCGGCCTCATTTCCGTTCATATTCAGAAGCTGTTTGCCATGGGCTACTCCTTTGAATATATAGCTTGCTTTGTGCTCACAAGTTTGCCCGCTAGGCAGTGCGTTAACTTCTAGCCCCGGGGCAAAGTTTTGAATATCTGGCCCTAGGTATCTAGCAGGGTTTAAAAACACTTTTTTGTTAAAACATTTTAAGGGGCTTGTAGTCTGTCTGCAAACAGTGCTGGGGGATTTAAACCATTTTAAGGCACTTAAACCATTTTAAGTTCCTCAGTGTGTCCAGGGCCAAAAGGTGACATGGAACTCATTGGATACTCATTTAGAACCCATGGGCTGGATTTTTGAAACAGTCTAGGTGGAGACTTGCAAGCCTTATCTTTCTCTAGATGGTGATGTCATGGAATAATTATTTGGGCACTTCAAAAATGTTTTTCCAGACAGAATGCTGTCAATATTTTACCTATAAAATTGAATGTATAGCTCTAAAGCTGTAAGGATGCCACCCTGTTTCAGCACTATAAATGTAAAATGGCTGTTCTACCCACATACATAAAGGGAGGAAATGGCCTGATGCAGGAATTTGGGTAACCCTTTTAACTGTCAAGAGCATAAATGACATTGGCAAACCATGGTGATCATTTATATGTGTATGTCCCAAAGTAGCCACAATCTGAATACATTTTATATAAGTATTTTGTGGATCACACCTAGGGGGTTACATGTTTGTACAGTGCAAAATCTGGCCAGGGAAAAATGTTTACTCTGTTTAGTTTGCTGGTATGTTAGTTGCAACGTTTGTAGCCAACATGCTCCAGCTGCTTAAATAGAAGAACATCTGTGGCTATAAATGTCACAGATGACATACATATTAACAATACCAGTTTTTTGAAAACTTAACTGTCTGCATAGTGCCCTATACAGAATGTATCCCCTCATGTGATTGAAAGCCTAGCAAGAAATTCATCCTAAATTAGGTATGTGTTGACTTTGAAGAATAAGTCAGAATAACCACAAAAATGATTGGGGAGGAGTCTCCCAAACCATAAATAACTTTTAAAATGCCTAAAATAATGCAAGGCGTAACTGCGGCACCTTTTTGCCACAATCTGCGCCCTGCATCGGTTTTAGGAACAAGAAAATCAGGCTGAATCATTTTACTCAGAATTACCTGTAAAGCAACTGAGAGAGATCATTTCAGATCCTTGGTACTGCTGGTAAGGCACAAATAACTTTGCAAGTCCCCGAAACTGGCTACAAAGCATAGACTGTATAAATGCTGCTATTTGTATGTTTTTTGCACTGGTGTCACACTGTTAGAACTTACACTAACTGGATAATATAGTTCCTGTTAATAGTTATTTGCTTCATCACTATTTAAATGTTAATAATGTTATGTTATTTATTTTTCCATATTTTTGGAATTACTAACTCTTACTAGAACAAGTGGGAGGACAAACTACATGTACTACTTATATTTAACATTTTTTAAAAATGTTTTTTAATTTTGTATGTTTTTAATTATGTTCAGTTACAGCATGCTAGCAGCATATTCTGTTACGTTTCACTAGCAAACACCAGCATTAATGTTGTTGAGTTTTTGAATTAGGAAACATTTTGGCCATGAGGCAGTTAATTTGAAAGTAGCAGACTAGGCCATGAATTGAGTCATACAGTATGTCCACTAAGCTGAAGCTAAAGAGTGTCTTGTTATTTCAATATTAATATGGTGTACTGCAGAAAACTGAAATCGGTTATGCAAAATGTTCTTAAATTTGACTGAAACTTTGTAGTGCAGTTGAAATCCCCAAGTTATAACCAAACGGTTCAACCTTTTTTTTTTAGTTTACTGATTATATTACTTTCTGATGGTATGTATTCATTTGGCTATCAACGATCTACAGTTTATAGCCAGTGTGCTGAAGAGTAACCTATCTGGTATTTTTCTTAGTTGTTGTACAGCATGGTAACTAACCGTGTTTGGGTTCGGCTCCCTCTTAGATGCACCTGCTGTAGTGAACTGAGCAGTTGTTAAGCACCTTTTAGGGTGAAGAGGCTTATTTGTCTGCTTGCAGTTGCACGACAACATAGCTTTGTGTTGCTTGGTTTGAAGTGGCTTCATTTGGCTTTTCACGTTGTTCCACTTTGAAAGCAAGAATTTATTTCAATGGAAAGTGCCTTCAGGAGCCTTTCTAATATGTCAACATTTTGGAGACTTGAAAATATCTATTTTTTTCACTGATATTCTTTAACAAATAGGTAGAAGATTTGTTCTTTCAGCTAGTATTTGTGACCCAGATGGATGTTCAAATTGAAAACTGTAGTATGTGCTACCTGATGTTCCTGCACCAATGTAGTGTCTGAAGGCACAAATTAGTATTGTACAGTCTGAGGGAACCATACAACATAGTGTATACATAGCCATAGGCATGTTCATTTATACTCAATAAAAGGTTTGCCATTCTATGTAACCCTCTTAAAGTATCAAGCTACAGCAACATGACACTGTTGAATGTTACAGTATGTAAAATGAATAAAGAAATGTGCTATACTGTATATGTCAAAATGATGCTGTGTCTTTGGCAAGTGGAATTCAGTATGTCTATTGCAAAGGTAAATAAATGTAGCAGAAGATGCTGAATTTCTTTGCCAACTTGAATTCTTGTACCACTTAATGTGAAAAAAAAATTATCAGAAAAATGAAGTTTTGTCCCTTTTTATGTTACTTTAAAACAGTTTGTGGCTTTTTTATTTCTTTATTAAAATGTTTCACCTCAGGATAAACCCCTTGAGATGCAACATCTGGCTTACAAGGGGGTCCTGGGGGACAGCTGCAACATCACTTGCACACATTACAAATAAGTTACACAGAGAAGATTTATGACCAGCAAATTGAGTTTTTGACAATATAGTTGTTGACGTTGCTCGAATACTAGAGTTATACACACAGTTATACCGTTTTCTAAAGACAGTTTAATGGAGTCAGGTGTACAGCAAAGTAGTAAATATCCAGCATGTTGAACACCAACATGAATTGCAGACAGTTACAGGAATATGAATTGGTACACATACAGGTATGAGTCCTTCCTAACAACAAATAGGTACTTTTGGTAGCTGTAACTGACATGTGTACATAACCCCATGTACTTAGAACCAATTGAACAAGAAAAAAAAAAACTTTAAACAAGTGGATAACTGTCTGTGGTCTGGGATAGCTAGAATGTCATTTACAATATAAATGCATTTGTTGGTTGCCCATGCACCCCACTCATCAGAATCAGAGGAAGGGGTGCAAGGTTTAACACCAGTTTATCTTTGAGATGAGAGAGAAGCCCCCAAATTCAAAGTCAATGTCCATAGCCTCTTTTTGAGGTTCTATAAGCTGTCCATCAAGTCCACTTCCCATGAAATTCCTCAAGCGTGAGTCTGATGTGGGCTGTAATAAATTCAATCCTGTAGAGAGATTGCAGCCTGTCTTCCCAGTCTTCTAAAGTAGAGATTGTTTGGGATAGTTAATGAACTGCAGTGCCCTCAAGGGCGACTTGACACATGGTTCTGAATAAGTCTCTCTGTTGTTGAGAGCCAATTCCCTGGGCTGGTCTGTCCAAAACTATCCAGTTGGAGTTAAGTGGAATCGGCAGGCTCCAACTCATTTGGAGAACCCCTCTAATGCCCTCTCAGTAAGGAGAGATCAGGCCATATTCTCAAAAACTAATGACAGTGAGATCCTTTGCAGCACTGTAATTACAATGCTAAGTAATGGTGGGTGTGTGGGAAAACCTGAATAAAACTTTCCAGCAAAATTCACTCCATGTGGGAGAGACAGTTGTTTTTCCACTTTGCTTTCATTTTGGACATTAAGGTACCTGATTTGACTTCCCATTTTCCTTTAATTCCCAAAATGTTGTAGTTTCTGGACTTACGTAATGCTTTGTAGAGCACAGATGTATTGTGTATTTGACTGATACTGTTAGCTGTACTAGCCAATAGAGTGTCACCACATTTTTTTTTAACTTGGGCAAGGTTACCACTGTGGAGGTAGCATTATACCTAACAAAAAAAAAATCCTCATTTCTTAACTGAAATTTCTGTTTTAATCTAGCAAACGTACGAATTAATTTTCTACCAGCTGGTAAAAACATGTTAATCTCTTTCTATTACATCTGAGGCAACCCACATTTCTATAGGGAGGCTGAAAGTCTGGGTCCCCCATAATAACTGGTAATGGGCCCAGGCCATCAGGAGTGGACATTATTGTGTGTAATTTTTTTTCCAATTGTTAGGGTATATTTAATCTAGGGATTCCTTGTCCTTGCCTGGTGTCCATTATGTATCCCAGTAAACTGAAGAGAAACTCGAAGAGGCAAAATTATATGTGCAATTGGTCAGACTAGGTGTGCCAAAGGCCCTTATCTGCCGTCAGTATCTATGTATGAATCTATGTAACTGCATGGCAAACAAGGGTGTTAAGTGTGGATTCTTCTCTTCCAGTTTATACCACCCAGAGTGCGTTTTTTGTTTTATCCACATGACTAGGTGCACAGCCAGGGCTGCCCAGTAGTAAAGGTAAAAGCTAGAGAGTGCCAGGCCCCACTCTTCCTTTGGTAATACAAGGGTTGCTCATCTGTTTAATCTAGCTTGGCTCATAGAAACATAGAAGTTGATGGCAGATAAGGACCGCAAGACCCATCCAGTCTGCCCATTTCTTTTTCTACCTTATGAATGTGCCATTGGCCTTTGCTCTGTCAGTGGCCTATCTATTCATACTCATCTGTATTGCTCCCTTATGCTTATGCCATGCCTGTTTGAAGCCCTGCACTGTATTCATATCTACCACTTCCTGAGGTAGACCATTCCATGCATCCACCACCCTTTCTGTGAAAAAGAACTTCCTCACATTACCCCTTAATTGGCCTCCCTCTAATCTCATGCTGTGTCCTCTTGTTCTGCTATTTTTCTTATACTGAAACATGTTAGACTCTCTCACCTTGTTAATGCCCTTAAGGTGTTTGAATGTTTCAATCATATCACCTCTCTCTCCCTCCTTTGCACTAGGGTATACATATTGAGCTCAGTTAATCTGTCCTCATTTGTTCTCTAATGTAGTCCCTGCACCATTTTGGTTGCCCTTCTCTGGACTGCCTCAATTTGGTTAATGTCTTTGAGAAGGTGTGGCCTCCAGTTCTGCACACAGTACTCCAGGTGTGGCCTAAGCAGTGCCTTGTAAAGGGGGATTATTACCTCCCTCTTCCGACTTGTGATACCCCTACTAATACACCCCAACATCCCCACCCACAGAAACCTCAACAGTTGTTGATTCAACTGCTTCTAGAACAATTTAGGAATTGAAACTAGTAGGATCTGGAATAGGAAAAGATAGCAGGGCAGCACATTAATTTTAAAAATGTCAACATGTCCCTCCCCCCCCCCAGTTCAGAGGTAAGACCCATATGGCTCTGATTTGGTATAATTGATCTAGAATGACATGGTTCCCTAGCCAGGTTTTATCAGTATTGGAAGTCGTATATGGACTCTGACCTGTACAAATTTGATCCCAGCTCCCCTTTTAAAGAAAGGGAGCAATGGCCTAAAACCCCATGATGCAGGCTATATGGTTGCTCTCCTTGTTTTCTGTGGTAATGTGGCCACCAACTGTTGGTATATTTCACTATCCCAGTAGAGATTCCCCTCCCAGATTTGGATGGTCTCTGGACATGCCCAGTTGTGTTCTGGCACACTGTGGAACTGTTTTGGACACATCTGTGACATTACTGCTCTGTTGTACTGAAATGTTTTGTACGTTGCGTTGGTGACTTCCAATACAAGTAATTAACTAAAAAGAAAAAGCTGACAAGGCGTCAAGAGTTGGTACCTTAGGACTCTGTCCAGGAATACTTCTCATTACACAAATGCTCACTTTTTCTTAAGCAAATAACACAGAAACAGAAATGTAAAGTGTTGCTTCATAGCTCCCTGAGCCCCTTTTGTTGACATAGTTAAAGGCAGAGATTCAAGTAACTTTGATTTGAACACATTTCACTCCTATGAATAAGGTAAGCATTTCCAAAATACAGGGGGTTGAAGTACTGAACTCTCAGAAGGGAATAAATAACATTTTGGTGCAGTAGAAGTACAGAATTGTATATTTTAATACACACACTGGTATTTTACAAGTAATATTTTGTATTAAAATCCCCAAACTGGCCTCTTTTGTGTTGTATTGCATATATCTGTTTTACCAGAATTAGAATGCCATTGAGCAATATTCAGTTTCAAGGAGGTCCACGACAGGACAATCAAAATTACAAACTGGATTTATGGTACAAACTGTGTACAGGAGGTTCAATACAAGCAGAGTATACACACGCAAACAGTGCAACAAGAAAGGCAGTGCATTATCTATAAAGTGCAGGGGCACATGGGGATGTCAGTGAAATCAGAAATCATGATACAGATAAAGACTAGAGACAGAAAGTAGATAAAAATACCTGCTGCATGGGTAGGATAACATGAACTAATGACAGTTGCATTTGTCTCTGCAGTGGCTGTCAATCATAGTTTCAAAGATACTGCAGCTTATGACATGTCCCAGTCATAATTTGCCTTAGTTTATTCCAAAGAGTTGGGGCAATACAGCCGAATGCTGATTTTTCATAATGTGATACTTGGGGATTGAAAGTGCTCCTTAACCTATCTAAACAACCAACTCTCAGAAAGAAGCCTGGTATGTACAATGACCAGTCCATCAGGATAGCTTTATAGGGCCAAAGGCAGTAGTTTTGTAGCCTTCTGGTACATAGGAACTCCAGTTCACTGTAGAGTATGGAGAGCAGTGATGAGTTTTCAAACTTTGGCCTGTTAGGAAATGGACAGCCCTGTGGCACAGTGTATCCAGCTTAGAAAGGTGTGTGGAGGGATGACTCCTGTAAAGGAGGTAGTCACAGTTCAATAATGGTAAGAAGGTCACTTGCACCAACCTTTTCTGGGCATCAACTGAGAAGCAATTTTGATTCCAGTTACAAAAACCTAACCTTACCAGAAGATTTTTGCATAAGTTTTCTAGATGTGTGACAAATGATAGATTGCTACGTGTCCACGGACACAGATACTTTCAGACACTCACCACTTCCAGCGTAACACGTGGCTTAGTGGAGATGGAGGTATTAAAGAGGGTCCATTGGGTACAGTTCTTGCGATGCAAACAACATTGCCTTGGTATTTGAGGTATTTAGAATATTGCCTTCCTAATTTTGGACCAGGGAAGTATTTTGACTTACACCAGAATAAAATTAGCTGAAATTCTGATTACAGGTATCACTAATGGGTTATGTGGCTAAGGGGGTGGGACGGTGCTGTCATGTGGCATCCCTTCCACCCAAGACAGCGAGGGAGGTGCTCAGGTTCCGCTGCTATAGTAATCCCTGTGGTGGGCTAAGAGAGCTAGTCCCCCACCACAGGGGATCCCTATGTGCATGCGAGGGCTCATGTATGATGGTATATGAGCTGTGCCTGGCACCAGGGAAGAGGGAGGAAGAAAATGGGGAGAAAAACCATGTCTCTCTGCCACCACATGATGGTCACTGGTACTCTCAGACCCACACGGTGTAAATCCCTACCAGTCCCAACAGTGAAGGGGCAGCAGATGGGGCTGGGTCAGAGCCAGAAGGTAGGAGAAGGCAGTGGTAGGGGACAAAAGGGTATATGAAAAAAATATTTACTGCATTTCACAAATGTTCCAAGTTGATGTGACTGCTTACATGGAGTGCATCACTCATAACTGTTTGAGTGAGGTTTATGTAGTGTATGTAGCTTCAAAGTCTGTGTTGGAGCATTGACTGATATGATAACTCGTTCATCTTGTGACTGGATACACCTCCTTCTGAAGTACTTTTGATTTAGAGTCTAAAGGAGACCTTTTGTTATTTAGCATTATTTGAAGAAAGATCCCATGTGTTACCTAAAGACTGGATCACTTTTCACCCTCCATTTCCATTCCAGTACTTAAACCTTGTAGAGCCATAGAACAGATAAGCTATTGGTCCTTTGAGCTAGAATGGCACACAGTGTGTTTCTTTTTTTCGTACAAAAGAAATCTGCCAAAATGTTAATGTCTTCAACAACTTCAAATAACTGAACAAAATGCAAACCTTCAAAGCCGAAGGAAATGTCATAAAAATGTCCATCTGGATTAGGCCAGTTATTAGAGTATGAAAATTACTTCACAGCTTGGAGAATTATCTTTTGCTTGTAGCTTCATTTCCACATGAAAATGTCAACTGAAACTCTACTTTGTAATTCTGTTTCTTTCTGATTTTAGATGATTATTAATATTATTCTGTGTATCCCAGCAGCTCCCACTTGCAGGTCGGGCATTTTCTTTCTTTCCCCCATGCTCCACTTTAGCAAATGGATATAAACTGGAGAGGAGCCCCAGAAGTGATGTTCGGGAATAGGTCCTAGGGGAAGCACAGTTTCTCCATTCCTTCATAATAAAATGCATCATTGTTCCCAACCATGCCCTTCTCTCAAAATGTTTAAACCACTGTTTGACATTGAAGCCTCCTTAAATCAGACATCCATATATCTTCATGTCCACATTGGTGCTATAACGTACTGCTAGAGAGGGTGCTTTTGCAGCAGGTAAGAAAACATTACTCACCTTAGTAATTGTTTCTTCTAATGGAGTCTTGGTGTATTCTGACTATTGCAGGTACACTTGTCAGCTGTCTCTGCTTTTCTGTCAGTGGGGAAGTCTTCCTCACTATCATCTCATCCTGTGTTCTGTAAATTTTTCAAGGGATTGCTTCATACCAGTCCCCCATTTAGAGACCCTGCCCCTGCCTGGGATTTAAATGTTTGCATTGCTCAATTGATGCAACCTTCCTTTGAGCCTATGTCCTCAGTAGAGCTTAAGTACTTGACTTGGAAAACTGTGTTTTTAGTAGCCATTACCTCTGCCAGACGTATCAGTGAACTGCAAGCCCTGTCAGTGGAACCTGATTTTATCTCCTTTCATAGGGATAAAGTGGTTCTTAGAACCAATAGAAGGTTCTTGCCCAAAGTGGTTTCAATCAGTGTATGTCTCTTCCTGTTTTCTTCACTGATCATTCCTCTTTAGGAGAGAGGAGGCTACACAGTTTAGATGTTAAAAGGGCCCTTAGCTACTATATAGAGCGTACCAAGGGTCACAGGTTTGATTCCCTCCAGTTGTTCCTCACTTATGGAGAAGTGGGAAAGGGCAAACCTGCCACCAAGAGAACGATTGCCAGGTGGATTGTGTCTTGTATACAATTCTGCTATGAGAAACTAGGAAATATTCCACCCTCAGGCCTGAGGGCTCACTCCACCAGAGGTACAGCTGCTTCCCTTGCTGCTGCCAGGGATATTCCTCTCTTAGAAATTTGTCAAGCAGCCACCTGGAAAACAGTCCATACCTTTACCAAGCATTACTCTTTGGATATCCAGGCTAGGAGTGATGCACGGTTCGGCACAGCAGTACTTCATAGCCTATTCCCAAAGTAGGTTCTGTCCCTCCTCCATGGAGGTACTGCTTGGTAGTCTGCAATAGTCAGAATACAGCAAGACCTCATGTTGTTTGAAGAACAAATTACTCACCTTAGTAATTATGTTTCTTCTAATGGAGTCTTGCTGTATTCTGACCTCCCTCCCTCCCTGTCTCCCCTCTCAGAACCTGTTTTTGGGAAGTGGGTGGGCAGGTGCAGTGTTGCACCTCAAGGGTGCTCCTTTTACACCCTCTTCTTTTTGTTTGGGTGTTTATTATTATTCTTATTTGGATTGGTTTTTGGTTTTGGGTTTCCTGACTTGAGTCTTCTTTTGGGAATCCAAAACTTCTTGTTGCCAGTTGGCTAGTAAAAATTTTACAATTTCCACATAGGATAGTTAGTGAGTTTTTGCTCATAAGAATCTGACGGTTGGATTTCATGTAAGCCATTTGCTGTACTAAAGTGAATCACTTTGCATTTCTGAATGTTAAACCACATACGCCTTGAATCAGCCCAGTTGTGTGTTTTGTTAAGGTCGTTCTATGGAGCTTCAGCATCCTGATCAGAATCTACCCTTCTACTGACCTTTGGTGTCATCAGTCAACTTTGATACCCAACTCACCACTGCTTCCTCAATATCCCCAATATATTCAGCACCGACCCTAGTGAAACAGGACTGTCTGTGCCCAAACCATACCATACTACTCTGCATCTTCCCCCTCCACACATACCCTCTGTCTTCTATGAGACAATCATGGTTATCCATTAAGTCAGTATTGGCAATGATTTCAACAAATGTAGGTTTTCTGTGACACTTTGTTAAATACTTTGCTATAAATCTAAGTAAAAAGAGGAAAGGAGTCCCAGCACAGCAGGTCTAGAGAGAAGCTGCTGTAAGACAAAACTGGGCTGCATCAAAAAACAACAAACTGTGGTAAACAAATCACTGCTGGAAATCAAGCAGCATGAAGAAGCAGTGCTTTATTCGAGAACTGAAAAAAACAACTGGGGTAGTTTCTTTTTATGTGGTTTGTTGATGAAATCTAAGCAGACTATGCCAGCATTACCTCCTTTATTGATTTATGTAATGACTCTTTATCCATGAATGATGATAAATTGGTTTGGCATGATCTGCCAGCCCTAAATCCTTGCTGACTATCCTCATATTTTCCAGAAGATACCCATGGATTTTATGTTTAATTATTTTTTCCCAAGGATCTTACAGACCAAGGTTAAACTTAATTGATCTACAATTATCCCCCTTGTAGTCGACACCCCGACGGTGAAACACAGAAAAAGACCATTATGGCGACACTCGTGGTAATGGTCCTTTTTCTGTGTTTCACCTTTCCCCAGTGTTCTCCCCCTCCCATGACCAACTCTGACCTGGAGTTGGAATCCTAGAGTCTGGGGGGGCAGAGCCCCCCACATGGGGTGTGTGGGGGTGCAGCCCTCCACAGAAAACAATGATAGAAGAGGTGGCACAATACCTGCATCAGTATTGTGCCATCACTGTGGGGAAGGTCGGCATTCTTGCCAAGATATCTTGGTGCTTCCTTATCCCCCCTAATCTAATTTTCCATCTTTATAATGCATCACTACTGCAATTTTCTGATCCTCAGGTACCACACCATTCAAGTGGTGCTGCTATTTTATTCTCCATCTCCTTTAGCAACCTTGGATGTAGACCATTTGGTCCTGGAGACTTGTCAACATGGAGACTGAGTAACTGGTTGAGAATGTTTTGCGGGAAAATAGCAAGCATGCTAGTGTCTTACTATCAATGGTAGCATTTTATATTCCCATTACCATTTAATGATTCATTCCCTTCTGGCCCAGTGAATACTGTGAAAAAGTATACCGAAATAAAAGGTGGCTAAAATACATAACCAGTGCTCAAGCAACAGAACATGTACTCACAACCATTCTAAATGAATACTGTTTGACAGTACATGTACTCACAACCAGCTTGGCTCATGGTTTCTGTCACAAACACACTCAGCAGGTCAAGCCCTCTGCTCCCACAGTGCCAACCTCAGAGCGCAATAGTGTGAACAGGTAACCCTCCTGTCTGCTTTTGGGTCCGAATCACCTTTAGTCTCAAGTTCTGGGGGGGATTCAAACTGTGAACCTTATGCTAGCATACCCAATGAACAAGCTGCGATATGTACCCTCTTCGGGGATTGTGGTACAATCTTTCACCAGGGCACCCAGCCAGGCTTCCAAAATGAACCCTTTTAACTCTGTTCTTACCTTTTACCAAGCTTAGTAACACCATCAAGCTGTTGAACAGTTTTATCAGACTTAACCCCCTATACGTCACATGCAAAAAAAAAAACTGGCAGACACCCAGGCAGTCTTTCAAAGAAAAGGTACTGTACTAAAAGTTGATAAAAATATGAAAATTGTAAACACAGAACAATATATCAAAGAGCTCACAATCACATTAAAGAACAAGGGAAAATTACAAAGCAAAACTCCTACCACAATACATTTAGATCTGTGCTAAGGTATTACCTCTGGAAGCGTGTTTTATAGTTAAATCAGAAAGATGTGTCTCTCTAGAGTCCCAAGATGATATGATCTACATTTCAGACGCAAGTATCAGTTTAAACTCTGTCTCCCACACCCCGTCTGTGAGTCATCTAGCTCCTCCTTTTACAATATAAAATTAGAAAAAAATGATTTCCTGTCAGGAGGTATTTTAAATAAGGTGCCATCAGAAGAAAAAATACATTTCCTATATATAACTCCTTAATTACACTTGTTTCCTTTTAACTTAGCATCCCACACTGGAACCAATGTGTTAAAAAGATAACAGGAATCCACCTAATAACGTCCTATTTCTGAAGTCATAAAGCCACATTTGGTTTGCACTTCAAAAAGCCTAGGCATGTCATAAACCGTAATAAAATGCCATTCTGAAGGCAGTCAGTTAATTAAATGGTTCCTGGTCAGTTTTCATATCCTGTAGCTTTACTGAAACCTGGGGGTGGCACCTATGGAAGCACAGGCTGTCTTATGTGAGATAATCACATACTATATTTTTATATTACAAATATCATACAATATTCATAACCAGCTGGCCAAGCATCACAATCCTCCCCATCTAGACTGAATTTGGAGGCTCTATCCCCTGCATGGAATGAGCTCCCCAAGTCCAGTGAATGAGCACTCAGTGAGTGCGTACTGTATACTGTACACATTCAGTGATTGAGCTGTCAATCACTGAGCGCATATGGTATACAGTACGCACTCACTGAGTGCTCAGTCAGTGACTGACCATGGTGGTGAGAGGTGGGCTGTGTCAGTCGCCAGCTCAGTTTTTGGAGAGGAGTCGGGGTGGTGGGGCACTGTCTACCAGGCTTGGGAGTCCATTAGACCACCATGGATATGGTATTTGTACATAATGGGGGATCGGGATTGGGGGGGGGTCTGCTAATCACCATGGATATATTTAGTATAAAAATGTACATTATGGACAAATCAGGGTGGAGGGGGATACTAGATCACCGGGGCTATATTTATTATTAAAAATGTATATTATTGGCAGATTGGGGCAGGGAAGGGATGCTAGACCACCAGGGCTGTATGCATTATTACAAATGTACATTGCGGGCAGATCGGGGCAGGGAGAGGAATGCTTAAATCACCGGGGCTATATGTATTATTAAAAATGTACATCAGTGGCAGATTGGGGTGGCGGGGGATGCTACATCACCAGGGCTATATTTATTATCAGTGCATTACATTGGGGCAGTTTGGGGCAGGGGGGTTCTGCTAACCACCAGGGACTGGTGCACGGCCACCCAGCAGCCTGCGGCACACCATGCAGATGTGCTGTCTGTTAGGCGCACTGCCATGGTTGCCGTAAGGGGCTGGACTTTTCAGCCGAGATCTTAGCTGATACAGAATTGGGCGCAGGGTCCCTGGTGCACCAGGCTTTGACACAAGCTGCCATTTACTGCAGCTTGCATCAGTCTAAGGGCTCTTTGAGAATTGAGTCCCATGTCTAGGACAGTGTGGGAAGGAAGAATTGCAGCACTTATCTACAGCTCTGCCCCCACAAGGGGCAGTGGTGGCATGTTTGGGAGGGAACCAGCAAGGGCAGGATGGATGAGACCCAACACGAACAGTCCTGTTTCCACAAGACATGGTGGAGTCATGACTAGGACAGCACCAGCAAGAGCAGGAAAGAAGATACCTAACAGGGACCCACTGTCCTGCCTCCATAAGGCACGGTGGTGCCATGTCTATGATAGTGCCACAAAGGAAGAGGCCCAGTATGAACCTACACCTGTAGGGAGCTTCATAAAAAGAAAGCAGCTCCCGAAGGGGGTCAGGCAAGGACTGGAGGACCCCAATGGGCATAGATGGGTCATAGCTCAAAGAGAAAAACCAAGAGGACCCAGGATCAAGGGAGTATACTGCAGCAGACTTCAATAGGTAGTGGGATAGGTACATGGGAGAACAATGAAAGGAAGTGAAAGTTAAAAAAAGGAAAACGTGCTATTGTGAGGTTAAATACTAATGCCTATAATCTACTTTTTGAATAAACAAAAACATGTTTTCTATACAGAAAGTGAAAAGATAAAAAGGATCTCAATCTGATTAATGTATTTTTTTAATATCTTTTAAAGGAACAGATTTTAAATCCAGTTCACACTAAACTGGCTATCATTTAAAAACAAAGCATCAGAATGTAACACAATATGCAACGTAGTTATTTCGTAGTATAAAATAATATAAGTCCATTTTAATTGTAACAAAAACATTCCATTAAGGGTTAAAAGTACATGTCTCTTTAAAGAACAGAATCTTTGGTTTGCATGAGACGTTGAAATGATAAGGAAACAGGAAGAGAGGAGCTTTTAGGCATCAGTTTTAAAATAAAGCTGAATATTAAAGTGCTTAGTATTGGCCCAGTTGCATGAACCACAAACAATATTCCATCTTATATCAAAGTTATCATTTTGTATGATCAGAAACACTAAGCATTCATCGTTCCATTGTACTGCAACACATTTTTCACATTTACTTGCTTTTAATTTGCATTTATTGCCTACAAAATATGTTTCATTCATGTGGATGTGAGCAACTGAATAACAAACGAAAAAACTTTGTTCAGTAAGCCTGTTCTTTGAAGAGTTTTGCTACAGGCACAAAATGGAAAAAAATGCATTTTAGAACATGGTTTTAATTTGATTGGCACTATTCACCATTAAACTGTTCAATTCTTGTTTTCAAAATGCTAAAAAGGTAACTGATTCCTGAGCCTAGTAACCCTGCTTTTATATTGACTCTCTATGGAACTTTTACATTATCTGTGAACATGAAAGCAGCTGTGTTCTGTGGAATGAATCTGGTACCATCCTCACAGGAGTTTTTACATAAGATTAAAGAGACTATTTCAATCAAGCAAAAATTGGGAAGTCAGACAGTGGCCACCTCTGCTTAAGATCCATTGTCACTGCCCCCCTTCCCCATTTGCCAGATTTTAAAGTTCTGAGGTAACAGCACTGCAAGTCTGTAGTTTGGGCAGAAGGGAAAAGGCCCCTGAGGAACAGCAAGTTTTTTTTTTTTTTTTTTATTCTTTTCCCCCGTTGTTCATCGGAATGCAGGACCTCCTTCAGGCAATCTCACCCAATTAACTACCTACCGCCCTGCCTGAGGCTCTCCCAACCAGGGAATTGGGTGCTGGATGTGGTCCTACCCCACTGAGCCCTTGACCAACCCCACCCCGGCTCTACACCCCCCCAAGGTGGGGCCACCTTGCTCCTTACCTGGTGCCCTTTCTACAATCAAGTGGGTCATGGCTTGGGGGTGCAGCAGTGGGCATGTGGGGCAATTCCTTGAGACACTGTTGTCCTCCTATATTCCAGGGTTTTCCACTTTTCTTGGTGCCTCCCCCATCTGGGCACGGATGTGCAATGGTGTCCAGCTCATAGCAGGCGTGCACCCGCATGCAGGATGTCCGCTGTTGCTCACCCCATCCACATGGTCCACGGTTGTTGTCATGCTCCCAGTTTCCACTAGAAGCCACCAACATGGCAGAGCAGAGTCCCCGGTGCTCAGTCATGGCATGTCAATATACCAATATGTTGCCTGCAATATAAATTTGATTTCTTTATCCTCTTTGTGGCTGGGACAGGCTAGGCTCTCTTCCTTCCAGCTCCTCTGACCCCCCACCATCCCCAACCTCCCCAGAACTTACCAGTCAGCTCATTTTCCACAACTCCCCCCCCCCCCGATGATGAGGTGAGGGGAGGTCATCCTCTTTCTCCAAGTCCAAATATCCAGTTCTGGCTGTCGGTGTCCCAGTGGCAAGGTAAGTGAGGGATCAATGGGTAGGGCTTCATGAATGCCTACACTACTGCCATTCTCCCCCCCGCCCATGTTGCTAAGGTGCATGCATGGAGGCACGCATGCACTGCATTGCCCCGCAGCACCTCCCTGTTTCTCCTGTCCTGCACTACCACCTGGCTTCTACCTGGTGGTAGTCATTCCCTAGGAGAGGACAGCAGTCCCTGGGATGCTTGATCCTCTCCCTCCTGGCCAACCCTCAGCACCCTGTGTTCCCAAACATGGATCGCTGGCGCACAGCAAGGTGTTGCATCCAGCACCTCAACCCTCAGAGCCACTAGGCCAGCTATTTGGGCTAGATTTTCAAAGAATTGCATCACATCTGCAATGCAGTTGTGCTAATTATGTCAAGACAGACTACCAAAAAGGTGGTATAAGTTCTGGATGCTGTTACTGCAAGATTAGTGCCAAAAATGACACATCACGTGGCCAGCCCGCCGGCACAGTGGAAAGATTCACTGCTGCGATGCTGGCAACCCGGGTTCAGGAATGGACCCGGATATTGGAGGGCTAGCTGGGGAAGGGAGAAGACTTGAGCGTCTGACAACTGCTTGCCTTCTCCCGGGGGGGGGGTTCTGCAGCCCAATGCTTGCTGACTCCTAGTGGAGGCCAGGAGAACAGCAATGTGGTGGGCCCCATTGCCTAAGGGAGCATGATGGACATCAGCATATGCCTTGGCATCAGTGGCACGTCCCGCTCCTGTGGGGAGAAAGGAGGAAAACTCTCCCCGGCTGACCGGATGACGGTTGCCAGCCCCTGCTTCTGCAAATAGCCCCAGACAGCCAAACCACCTCAGCAGCACCCTGGGCCAAACTGTAGAGTGTGCTGGCCAGTCCCCCCCACTGGTGCCTTCCCCCTCGGAGGGGAGGGGACCCATCCGGTGAAGGGTTACACTGGGTTACCCAGGGACGGCTGTGATGTGAGGTGGTGGCAGGGATGAGTGCAGGCGAGGTCCATGGCAACCCAAAGGAGTGGCCGACCGGGGAGCAGGGAGGAGCAAAAAAAAATCACAAAAATGATGCACGCGCCATTTGTTTCTGTAAAGTGTCACACATAGTCAGAATGTTTGAAAATAGGGTGCAAAGATTCTGACCCATTTATCATGACACAGCTGGGTCAGAAGTGATGCAAATCCTGTGCCCAGACCTTTGAAAATCCAGCCCCTTGTTTCCACAAGTTCCCATTTTGTTTGTTTCTTGTCGAACTCTGTGCCGTAGCAGGCAAACCCTTAGCAACTTCACTTACCAAAGTGCTATTAGGGGTCTTTTCTTCTAATTTTAATGTCACCAGAGTAATGTCAATAAAAGCATCACTCAGAAGATGGTTTAATGAAGGTCCTGACACACCAAAAAAAAAACATGAATCTCAACAAATGTTGGGGTTATCTGTGCCATAATAAAAGTAATTCAAACTTGAAAAGAGTTAAATTTTACATCTTTTGCATGTTGCAGAACAGAGGCTTATGACTTTTGTTCTAAAAAAATGTTTTATTTTCTAATTTTGTCTGAGATGCTATTTTATTAAGCTGGCTTGTTCACTATCATCATAAAACAGGGATCAGAAAGTTTCATCTTTACAACAAGGTCTGTTTTTTGATGAAACACCAGTGATGTCTAGTGGACTTTGTATCTCCTTGTAAATTGGGGGAGGCCTGTTTTAAACGACAGCTACAAATATTTTAAATAAATTAATGGTATCTGAACTTTATGATGCCAGCATCAAAGCAGATGTTCTACAGAGTGGTGACAATGAATTATATTCAGGAAGATCACATAAACAACTTGATTTTTTGAGAGACCTGCTTATTGGCCTGCTCTTTGATAAAACTTTCATAAAATCGCAAAACACTAAATACTACTACCTCATATTGGCAATTCCATTTGTTTAATTCTAGAAATTTTAATAATGTGTGACATAATTTCCCTTACACTTCCTCAACCTACTATGAGTTGTGCCAGGAAACAGATATCACAGCTGCACTGGAATCCCTATTAGTAAAAAAAAGTTTTCTAATTTTTCTTGTCAGGAAAAACAAATTCTCTGAAGAAGCTCATAATATTCTAAGGAAAATACCAAAAACATTACAAATAAAACATTAATTACTGATCGAATGCAAGGTTCTGGAAGCAGTTTCATGTAGTTCAATTGTGCTTTTATGCGACATATGTACAATACCTGTCTTTAAAAAATAAGTATTTTTTTCGGTATATTATTGCATCTGTGAATGATAAAAAATATCCATATAATGTGCAGAGTTTTTTTTATTTTTCTGTGAGTGAGAGCTGCAAAATCCGCTGAAGCTCAGCCTCCTCTTCCTTTTGCTGATTTTCTAGTTTTTCCCTTTCTTTGGCAGAGAGTTCCATGGCTAGTTGCAAGTCTTGGTCATAGTCAGGGGAATGGCTGCTACTTGAGTGAACGCCGTGAGACCTTGGGGTGAACTGACTCTTTTGGGCTGACCTGCTGAAACAAAATTGTGACCACAAATAAGGCTAGAAAAACATTAACAATATACCACTATAGTCTCATCATACAACTTTTTAACCCTTAGATTACGGAATTGACTATTGTGCAATAAAATAAAATTACCACAGTCAGCAACAAGCTTTCTGCTACCATGCCACTGTAATTCAAATGCTAGCTTTTTATAGAATGTGATGTGGCATGGTAGTGTAGCACCTGTCTGTGGCTACCACTGCAATTCTTCAGATTAGTTCTCTGTACAGTAAAACAGTCTTCAAATGATACATCAGCCAATATTCACAACAAAATTAAAAAAAAAATAGTTATTGTAATATCACAGTATTATGACAGTCCATGTTTCAGATGCCAAATGGTTTCATATATCCCCGGCAGGGACAATTGATATGGGAGGAATTTGTGGCACCCTGGTTTTGTGGGCAATGGGGGAGGAGATGACATGTTGCATGGTTATCACAGTATGGAGATTGCTCATAGTATCAATATTATATCCAGGGTTCCCCACTGTCTGAAAACATAGGGCAGTGGTGATCAGGTCAAAATGTGCGTTATTTTTGTGGATCTCATATAATCACTGTACATGTGCATAAGTGGATTTTAAGTAAAATATAGTGTGCTGGTATCAAAACAGGGGTAATAGTGCAGTAAAGGATATCAATAAAAGACAATTTTGGAGGATGTTGTAAAAAAACAAAAAAAAACAATCAGTAATGGATAAAAATAAAGGGTGGTGGCAAAACAATATAGAGTGGTAGTAAATAAAATATAGGGTGGTGGCCCACCGTGATAAAACAGTGAATGGGGAACACCGATCTCTTCTATACCATAATAGTCATACAATGATATTGTAACAGCTCTACTGCTACTCTAGGTAATCAGTATGAACAAATTACTCACCTTAGTAATTATGTTTCTTCTAATGGAGTCTTGCTGTATTCTGACAATTGCAGTGATTCCCAACCTTTGAACTGCCCCGGAGAACAAAGAGTTAACTTTCTATGCAGGGCATAGAATGCTGAGCTCGAGCTCAGTTGACGTCTCTGTCTGGAGTGATTCAAACCTAAACCATCAGATTCTTACAAGACCAACTAAACTAAAAATTATATGTGGAAATTGTAAAAATTCTTACTAGCCAACTGGCTGAAAAAAGTTTTGGATTCCCAAGGAAGACTCAAGTCAGGCAACCCAAAAACAAAACCCAATGTACTATAAATAAAAATAAATCAGCACCCAAACAAAAAGGGGGAGGGTGCAAGCAAAAAAACACCCCTTGGGTGCAACACTGCACCCGCCCACCCACTTCTCAAAAACAGGTTCTGAGAGGGGAGGCAGGGAGGGAGGTCAGAATACAGCAAGACTCCATTAGAAGAAACATAATTACTAAGGTGAGTAATTTTTTCTTCAAACAACATGAAGTCTTGCTGTATTCTGACAATTGCAGACTACCAAGCAGTACCTCCAAGGAGGAGGGACAGAACCTACTTTGGGAATAGGCTCTGAAGTACTGCTGTGCCAAACTGAGCATCACTCCTAGCCTGGATATCCAGAGAGTAATGCTTGGTAAAGGTATGGACTGCTTTCCAGGTGGCTGCTTGACAAATCTCTAAGAGAGGAGTATCCCTGGCAGCAGCTGTACCTCTTGTGGAATGAGTCCTCAGGCCTGAGGGTGGAGTTTTTCCCAGCTTTTCATAGCAGAATTGTATACAAGACACTCCACCTGGCAATAGATCTTTTGGTGGCAGGCTTGCCCTTTCACACTTCTCCATAAGCGAGGAACAACTGGAGGGAGTCAAACCTGTGACCCTTGGTACACTCTATGTAGTAACTAAGGGCTCTTTTAACATCTAAACTGTGTAGCCTCCTCTCTCCTGAGGAAGAATGCTCAGTGAAGAAAACGGAGAGACACAGACTGGTTTAAATGGAAGTCTGAAACCACTTTGGGCAAGAACCTTCTATTGGTTCTAAGGATCACTTTATCCCTGTGAAATGAGATACACTCAGGTTCCACTGACAGGGCTTGCAATTCACTGATACGATTGGCAGAGGTAATGGCTACCAAGAACACAGTTTTCCAAGTCAAGTACTTAAGCTCTGCTGAAAACATAGGCTCAAAGGGGGGTTGCATAAGTTGAGCAATTCAAATATTCAAATCCCAGGCAGGGGCAGGGTCTCTAAAAGGAAGATTGCTGTGAAGCAATCCTTTAAAAAATTTACAGAACACAGGATGGGAAGATAGTGAGGAAGAGTTCCCCACAGACAAAAATGCAGAAACAGCTGACAAGTGTACCTTGAGAGTAGCTGGTCTGAGGCCTGGGCCATTAAGATGGACCATATAATCCGGAACCGTAGGCAATTCAGCAGTGTCTGGAGAAACATGCTTCTTAGAACATCAAATGCTGAATCTTTTCCATTTGGAGTTGCAAGTCTTTCTGATGGAGGGCTTTCGAGAAGCCTTGAGGATATCCATAACCCCTTGGGAAAGATGCAGATCTGCAAACTCTAACTCTTCAAAAGCCATGCTTTGAGATTGAGAGACTGAAGATTATGGTAACAAATCTTTCCCTGAGAGGATGTTAACAGGTTGTAATTCCTGGGAAGAGACAGGGGAAGATGGACTAATAGGGACAGCAACAGGGGGTACCAGGGCTGTCTGGCCCAATCTGGAGCAATCAGAATCACCATACAAGTTTGAGACCTTATTTTTACCAAAACTTTGAACAGGAGTGGGAAGGGGGGAAAGGCATACAGAAACTTCCCTTCCCAATTCAGGATCAGGGCATCCAGAGGGACTGAGCCCAGGACTGGAGGCCTGCAACAAAAGAGAAGGAGTTGGTGATTGTCTGGAGCTGCAAAGAGATCTGTCTCTGGAGTGCCCCACCTTGAAAAAATCACTTTCAACACCTGAGGGTCCAGGGACCATTCGTGATGGCCTTGAGAAATCCTGCTCAGTGCATCTGCTAGCACATTGTCCTTGCCTGGAAGGTGAACTGCTACAAGAGAGGTTTGCAGGGAATAAGCCAGGGACCACAACTTCATGGCTTCTGTGCACAAGGCTATGGACCGAGTGCCTCCCTGCTTGTTGATGTACCACATGGTGGTGGTGATGTCTGTTCTGACTTGAACCACCTTGTTCTATACTGACTGTGAGAATGCTTTTAGAGCCAGAAAAACTGCCCTGAGTGCTAGAATATTGATGTGGAGAAGGGATTCTTGGGGGGACCACAGCCCCTGGGCAGTAAGGGACCCCAGGTGGGCTCCCCAGCCCAGGAGAGAAGCATCCATGGTAAGGACCACTGAACAAGGCTGAACAACAAAAGGAACACCTTGTCTTTAATTGTCCTGATCCTGCCACCACTGGAGGGCTTGGATCAAGGTCAAAGTCACTGGGATCAGTTTAGTAAGGGAATCCTTTCTCTGAGACCAGAAAGCTCTCGGGTGGAACTGAATATCCCTCATCTGGAATCTTGCCCCTTGGACCACTGCTGTTGAAGCTGCCATGTGGCCCAAGAGCTGGAGGAAATGCCTTGCTAGTCAAGATACCCGAAGGCTGAAGGAAGAAGCTAGTTCCATAAGAACCCTTGCCCTTTCTAGAGGAAGAAAGGCTCTTGCTCTGAGTATGTCCAGTTCTACCCCTATAAAGGTAAGAAGCTCGACTGGTTCAAGAACTGACTTGGGAAGGTTGAGAAGAAATCCTAGAGAAGTGAGCACTTGCTAGGTCACTTGTAGTTGAGACTTGACTTGGTCAGGAAACTGACCCACTATTAGCCAATCGTCCAGATATGGAAACATGGAAATATTATGCCTTCTTAGAAAGGCAACTACTACTGCCAGGCACTTTGTGAAAACCCTTGGGGCTGAGGTTAGGCCAAAGGGCATTGCTCTGAACTGATAGTGGCCTGAGGGCAACTCGAACCTGAGGTACTTTCTGTGGGAGCACCTGATAGGAATGTGAAAGTAGGCATCTTTGAGGTCCAGGGAGGCTAGCCAGTCCCCCTGGCCTTAGAGAGGGAAGGTTTATTCCCAGAATTATCATCTTGAACTTTGGTTTTAAAAGATGTTTGTTTAGATATGTTAGGTCTAGGATGGGTCGCCACTCCCCTGTCTTTTTTGGGGTCAGAAAGTACCTGAAGTACAGTCCTTTGCCCCCGTGTAGGGTAGGTACTCTCTCTATAGCTTTTAAAGCTAGGAGAGAAGAAAACTCTGCCTCTAGGGCAAGAGTTTCCAAGAGATTTGCAGGTGGAAAAGATCTGGCTCTCATCTTTGGAAATTTTTTGAAGCTGAGAACCAGTCCCTGGCTTACTACTTCCAGGACCCACTTGTCTGATGTAACAGACATCCAGTCCTGGACAAAGTAAGCCAGCCTGCCCCCCTACTGGAATAGGAGAGTAGACCCAGGCAGGCCCATCAGGGTGTCTGCTTGGCAGGTGCTTTAGGCTGAGGAGTGGATGCAGCCCGCTCATCCCCCTTCTTCCTCTCCCTCTGAAGAACCCCCTCTGAGAAAAGGAAGAAGAGGCCTGTGCTTGGTAAAAAGGCCTTTGAAAAGGCCTGCCCCTGCCCCTAGACTGCTGCCTTTGAGGAGTTGCCTGCCTTTCCTTGGCCTGAGCACTCCTGTAAGTGGTCCTGTACTCATCCATTTTTCATGTAATTCTCGTCTGCTCCCCAAACAGAGAATTACCCACTACAGGAAAATCCATGGCCTTAGCCTGGTGTGTCTTACGAGAGGCTAGTACATCTGAGCCAAGCCATCCTCCAAAGAGCCACAGATGTAGCCATGACCTTTGATAACACATGATTAGCGCCCACAGCAGCATGAAACTGAACCTTAGATGCCTCAATCCCATCTGCAGCCACCACCTCCAGCTCCTTGGCTAGCTTGGGGAGGCCTGTTTAGCCAGTGTCAGTACAGTGTCCCACCTGGACTTCTGGTACCTGGCTGTATAGGCCATGTAATTCGCCTGCCTGAGTCCCAAAGAAGATGCCATGTACTGCTTCTTTGCCATGGCATCAATCTTTCTGATGTCCTTGTCAGGGGGGTGTGAGGCCAAGGGAATATTTGTCTTGTCACAGGCAGCAGCCTGCACTACCCCAACATGGCTGCATTGCTGATATAAGAACTCCGTGTCTGAGCCTGAAAGTGTATACCTCTTGTCCATTCTTCTATCCACAGGAGGTATAGTGTTAGGAGACTTTAAGATTTTTTGTGTCTGTTTCCCAAAAGATTTATGGAGGGGAATAGACAGTCTCCTGGACTCTGGGATGTCCATCATCTCTACATAATCAGGCTCCTCTTGATCTTCCACAGCCTCCTCCATAGGGAGCTGGAGGGTTTCAGCCACCTTTCTGTAAAATATAAAGTGAGAAGGGGACTCAGAAAGCCTAGGAGAGGAAACACCTGAAGGTCTATCTGGGGAGATGTCCGGTTCCACAGGCACATCCAGACCTTCACTTACATCATCATCCTCAAATTCCTCTTCCTCTTCAAATTCTGGTTCATAAAAATTTTCAAGGGTATACTCTTGAACCGAGGGAACCAACCGAACCGAACCCCTGCCAGAAGGAGCCAGATCGGTCGGAACCGGACGGAGTGATTCCACAATCTGAATCGCCCTGGCTATCTCTTCAGCGGTCGGAACATGAACCTCTGGATCTGAACCGGTCGATTTATGTTTACGTTTTCTTTTTGTCAGAACCGATCCCTCAGAATAGGCTCTCCTTTTGCCCAAAGAAGTATCGCCCTGGTCAGAGGGCACTCCTTCTGGTCCAGTCGAAACCGAACTGGGCAGGCCATCCGGGTCAGCGGACTTTTTGGCCTCATTTTCCCTCAGTCTACCTAATCTCTTCTCAAGGGTAGATTTGGGAAAGTTTTTACATATTTGGCAGTCTGAATCGAGGTGGTCAAACCCCAGACAATCAACACAGGTGGTGTGGGGATCGGCCTTAGCAAAGACCTCCCACACTCACTGCAGTGTTGAAACCCAGTGGGCCGCTTTTTTTCTTGGTGTTTCTCAGACATGGCCAACCTAACCAAACTTGCCCTTTTTCGGCAACCACCAGGCAAGACTCCCTTTATTGGTTCCTAACCGTGTCGCTGGTATTGGAAAAAACGCGCGTAATATTGTTTTTTTAGAACCAATAAGAACCGGTAACCACACACTAAGTAAACAACAAATTTCACTAACAAATGGCCGGTTCAGCCCAACTGAGCCGCACTTTTACAAGTTCCACACAGAAAAACAGAACAATTCCTATCCAGTACTCACGGCACTACAGACAGAGACTGAACCGACTGGGGGGGGGTACTTTTTTCGGTTTAAAAACCAACGAAAACTGAACACTTTAACCAACTTTCGAACCGAGTTGAAGGAGAAATCTCCAGAGCGACCGTTCAGTGAGGCGGAGTAAAGAATGTTGACGTTTTAGGTTTGAATCACTCCAGACAGAGACTTCGACCCAGCTCAAGGTCAGCATTCTATGCCCTGCATAGAAAGTTAACTCTTTGTTCTCCGGGGCAGTTCAAAGGTTGGGAATCACTGCAAATGTCAGAATACAGCAAGACTTCATGTTGTTTGAAAAAACATCTTCACAGATGAAGAGTGTGTTCTGCTGCTCTAAGCAACAGATACTGGGCTACATTTTTATCTTACTGCAATGTACTTGACGCCTGGAGCATTGGAAGGGTGTACTACAAATAAAAATAGCTACCTACAATACCTGCCTAAGTAGAATTCTGCCTCATGCATCCAACCCTATATATACATTATGCCTGCTACCTCTAGTGTCAGATCTTGGACAATGAAAAAGTATTAAACCAGCGAAGTAAAACAGTTACAACTCAGGCTCTGAATGGACAATGCATACTAATCTGTGTATATTCAACACTTAGATAACTACAGTTACAGATATGTAACTTTTTCCCCCAGCTACATGGAAATATCCACAAGTCTAGTCTGAGATCAACAAACTGAGCTCTAAATGGAGCTGGTAGGCAAAACAGCCACAAAGTGAACCTTGAAAGAGGCAGGCTTTAATGCGAGGTAGATGAGGGCCTGCAAGTGGCCCAAAATATTCAACATTACCACAAGAGGACTGAGATAAGAAGTGACTTTCACACCACTGTTAAAAACTCATTCTTACTAGTAGCACCACATGGCATCAGAACCATCCATTGCTTAACCGGACTCAAAATGGCCACACAGGATAGAATAAAAAATGTAGCAAGGATGTTGTCTGCTAACTGAACTACATGGCTGAAAAACACTGGGGCAAAGGCCTAGAAAGGACAGTTAACAGCTGTAAAATGTTGCTATGCAGCTTCCACCTCGGGAGTTGAAGAGTATGAAGAAGATCAGGTCCAGGGTCCTATGATGGTGAAGGAGAGCTTTTATTTCCAAGGAATCTAATCCTGCTCAAAGAAAGTATAGGAATAGATTGGGGCAAACTTGGACTAATACAGATTAAGGAAAAATTCTAGACTGAAGACAATCGCAGCTGGTCCCTCAAGCTCAAGCATAATTGTCCCTAACTCATTTTCTTTCTTCCTTTCTATTATTTAGATTTTTGCACATCAGGATAGCCTCATTGAGGTCAGACACCTATTTTTCAAGAGGGCCCTAGGGGACAGTTACAACAGCAGATACGGTACATGACGTCTACAAATATAGTTAAGGAAATAAAGTTATAAAAAGTACAACTGAAAACCATTACATAGCTATTCTTGACAGTTGTAGGTTTACGTTACAGAAAGAGCAGTAGCTCACTGTGACAGGATAGAAAAACAGAGGGCTAGTTGAGGACAGAGTAAGGAAGGGGATATTTTTCTGTTGAGGGTGGGGGACAAAGGATATGAATTCGCAGTCACAAGTGTTTTTTAGATGTTGTAACAACCCCTTCTGAAGGGTCACAGGTTGCTGAGGTTCTTCACACTGTCAGGCAGTGCATTCTAGGTGGTCGGGGCAGCAATGGTGAAGGCCTTTCATAGGATTGATTTGTGTGATCAAGGTTGGCACAGAATATTTCTGGACTGGGAATGTAATTGTGCTGGACTGGTCTGATGAGGCCATTTATGTTTGGAGGACAAAGACCCTGGAATTGTCTGAATATAATGGTGGCCTATCTGAACTCCCTTCTTTTATCTGGGGGAAGAAGTTCAAGTTTACTATAGAAAGTACAGTAAAGAGTTCTCTTATCACATGCAAGTGCACACAACGTCTACTGTTAAAAGTAACAGTTCTAGGCCGTCCCAGTAGCATGGAGGGCTGAAGCATCCATGCCTTACCTCCTGCCACACCGGCAACCCGTATTTGCAGTGCGAGCGGGTTGCTGGGGGTCGGCCAGGGAGGAAGAAGATTGAGCATTTGGAGGACAGCTCTCCTCTCGGCAATTGGGAGAAGGGAACAGAAAAATGGGAAAAAACAGGCGACTGGCAGGATGACTCTGATCCCCCTCGGGCTCCGCACCTGGCCAGCTGGATACCTTGTGCCGCCAAGATAAGACCCAGTGGATGCTGGGGTGATGGGGCTGGGGAGACCGGGGAAAGGTGTAGATCGACCCGAGGAGCATAAAAAAAAGCAACAGTTATTTAATAAGGCAGTATTAATGGCTGTCCTGTAGATTTCACTCCCATATTCTAAGGCTGGGACTAAGAATCGACACAGTAAGAGCTTCTGGGTGTTTCGGTTAAGCCCTCTTTGATAAAGGAGACCACATTTTTGATGTATGCTTCTAATGGACCTGGAAGTACAAATCTGTATACGATATCTGAATTGTTGCACAACTTACAATAGTATTTCATTCACTGGATGAATTTAGAGTGACTTGTTTGCAGAAAAAGTAACACTGAACAGCATGATTGTTGTTTTGGAGTTACTAAGCAAGGGAGTTGTTAGTTGTTACTCCTTCTGACCCCTTTGCCCTTTGTGACCATTATGGAATGAACTCAAACATAATCATTTCAAGCTTGAGGAATACCTCTAGGGCTACTCCTCAGTCAGGCTTCACTAAGCTACTCGGATAAATGCTTGGGAACAGGTTCCTTCCAGGGCGTGGCAAGCTGAGCAACACCTGGGAGGGGAGTGAATAGGAGGGTCCTTTTCCTCCAGCAGGTCCACATTGGAAGGTTCATCCACAACCTCTTGTCTTAAGGAATTCCATGGGGATAAGAGGTCCGCTCTGAGGTACTGAATCCTCAGTGGAAGGATCCAAAGGGCCCTGACCCTGTCCCAAAGGGAGGGAAGCATTCAGGTTTTCCATGGGCAAGGCTAAAACTGGCACCAGTGTTGCTATGGCAGGGACAGTGACTGTTAATGACAGCACCTTAAGTTGGCAGGGTGCAGTAACTTACCCTCCCACTTTGAAAACTTCATAATCTTATGCCCAGATAAATGTTGAGGGTTGGGTGGGGACTGAGATAGAAACTGCTTATTGACCTTATTTTTGAGGATTCCCAGTGTCAAAAATATATCCCAAAGGACTTATTGGTTTTGATCTACTCTCCTCTGAGTCCTGGGACCCTGGAGGAGTCTCATGCTGGAACACACTGACCAAAGCCAATGGCACTGGCTTACCTGAAGGAGTCAAGCCGGAACTTGGCCTGTCCAACAAGGAGGACAGATGGTAGCCAAAAGATTTCGCAGCATTGCTGTACTCGTTGTCATGACCAGGTCCCAAATGAGTGAAACAGATGTAATGTCCATCAGATATGAATATCTTAAACTTGCACTCAATGCAAAACCTGAACCTGTTCTTGGACACCATTACCCACAGCACAGCTGGAATGCAGCCTGCCCAAAGCCCTTAAAGAAACAATAAAAGTCACCCAAAAGTATCCTCATGTTCCAACCAGCAAGGGAAAAAAATATTCACCTTAGTAATTGTGTTTCTTCTAATGGAGTCTTGCTGTATTCTGACAATCTGCAGTTAGCCCCAGCCTTTAAACTGCCCCGAAGAACAAAGGGTTAACATTTCTATGCAGAGCATAGAATGCTGAGCTCGAGCTCAGTTGATGTCTCTGTCTGTTTCCCTTTGAACGCTAACCATAAGATTCTTACGAGCAACACTCTAATAGTATTCTATGTGGAAACTGTAAAACAACAATTTTAATAGCCAATTGGCAACAAACAGTTTTGGACTACCAAAAGAAGACTCAAGTCAGGAAACCCAAAACTCAAAACCCAAACCAAACAGGAATATAACAAAATAACACCCATACAAGAAGAGGATGTAAAAAAAGCACCCCTGAGGTGCAACACTGCACCTGGCCACCCACTTCCCAAAAACAGGTTCTGAGAGGGGAGGCAGGGAAGGAGGTCAGAATACAGCAAGACTCCATTAGAAGAAATACAGTTACTAAGGTGAGTAATATTTTCTTCAAACATGAAGTCTTGCTGTATTCTGACAATGTGCAGACTACCAAGCAGTACCTCCATGGAGGAGGGACAGAACCTACTTTGGGAATAGGCTCTGAAGTACTGCTGTGCCAAACTGAGCATCACTCCTAGCCTGATATCCAGAGAGTAATGCTTGGTAAATGTATGGACTATTTTCCAGGTGGCTGCTTGACAAATTTCTAACAGAGGGATATCTCTGGCAGCAGCCAGGGAAGCAGCTGTACCTCTTGTGGAATGAGCCCTCAGGCCTGAGGGTGGAGTTTTTCATAGCAGAACTGTATATAAGACACGATCCACCTGGCAATAGATTTGTTGGTGGCAGGTGTGCCCTTTCCTACTTCTCCATAAGTGAGGAACAACTGGAGGGAGTCAAACCCGTGACCCTTGGTACGCTCTATGTAGTAAATAAGGGCGCTTTTAACATCTAGACTGTGTAGCCTCCTCTCTCCTGAAGAAGAATGATCAGTGAAGAAAACAGGAAGAGACATAGATTGGTTTAAATGGAAGTCTGAAACCACTTTGGGCAAGAACCTTCTATTGGTTCTAAGGACCACTTTATCCCTGTGAAAGGAGATAAAATCAGGTTCCACTGACAGGGCTTGCAATTCACCGATATGCCTGGCAGAGGTGAACACAGTTTTCCAAGTCAAGTACTTAAGCTCTGCTGAAGACATAGGTTCAATACGGGGGTTGCATAAGTTGAACAATGCAAACATTCAAATCCCAGGCACGGGCAGGGTCTCTAAAAGGAGAATTGGAATGAAGCAATCCTTTAAAAAATTTACAGAACACAGGGTGAGAAGATAGTGAGGAAGACTTCCCCCACAGACAGAAATGCAGCAACAGCTGACAAGTGTACCTTAAGAGTAGCTGGTCTGAGGCCTAGCCCATTAAGATGGACCATATAATCCAGAACAGTAGGCAATCCAGCAGTATCTGGAGAAATATGCTTCTTAGAAAACCAAATGCTGAATCTCTTCCATTTGGAGTTATAAGTCTTTCTGGTGGAGGGCTTTTGAGAAGCTTTGAGGATATCCAGAACCCCTTGGGAAAGATGCAGATCTGCAAACTCTAACTCTTCAAGAGCCACGCCTTGACATTGAGAGACTGGAGATTGGGGTACCAAATCCTCCCCCTGACAGGATGTTAACAGGTTGTAATTCCTGGGACGAGACAGGGAAAGATGGACTGCTAGGGACAGCAACAGGGGGTACCAGGGCTGTCTGGCCCAATCTGGAGCAATCAGAATCACTTTGCAAGGCTGAGACCTAATTTTGATTACAACTTTCAACAGGAGTGGGAAGGGAGGGAAGGCATACAGAAACTTCCCTTCCCAATTCAGAATCAGGGCATCCAGGGGGACTGAGCCCAGGACTGGAGGCCGGCAACAAAAGAGAGGGAGTTGGTGATTGTCTGGAGCTGCAAAGAGATCTATCTCTGGAGTGTCCCACCTTGAAAAAATCACTTTCAACACTTGAGGGTCCAGGGACCATTTGTGATGGCCCTGAGAGATCCTGCTCAGTGCATCTGCTAGCACATTGCCATTCCCTGGAAGGTGAACTGCTACCAGAGAGGGTCGCAGGGAATAAGCCAGGGACCACAACTTCATGGCTTCCATGCACAAGGCCGTGGACTGAGTGCCTCCCCTGATTGTTAATGTACCACATGGTGGTGGTTTTATCCATTCTGACCTGAACCACCTTGCTCTGTACTGATTGAGAGAAGGCTTTCAAGGCCATAAAAACTGTCCTGAGCTCTAGGAAATTGATATGGAGAAGGGATTCTTAAGGGGACCACAGCCCCTGGGCAGTGAGGGCCCCCAGATGGGCCCCCCAGCCCAGAAGAGAAGCGTCCATGGTAAGGAGCTCTGAACAAGGCTGGGTGGCAAAAGGAACACCTTGTCTTAAATTGTCCTGATCCTGCCACCACTGGAGGGCTTGAAACAAGGTCAGAGTCATTGGGATCAGTTTGGTAAGGGAATCTTTTCTCGGAGACCAAAAAGCTCTCAGATGGAATTGAATATCCCTCATCTGGAATCTTGCCCCTTGGACCACTGCTGTTGAAGCTGCCATGTGGCGCAAGAGCTGGAGGAAATACCTTGCTGGTCGAGATACCCGAAGGCTGAAGGAAGAGGCTAGTTCCATAAGAGCCCTTGCCCTTTCTAGAGGGAGAAAGGCTCTTGCTCTGACTGTGTCCAGTTCTGTCCCTATAAAAGTAAGAAGCTCGACTGGTTCGAGAACTGACTTGGGAAGGTTGAGAAGAAATCCTAGAGAAGTGAGCACTTGCTGGATCACTTGCAGGTGAGACTTGACTTGGTCTGGAGACTGGCCCACTATTAGCCAATCATCCAGATATGGAAAAATGGAAATCTTTTTGCCTTCTTAGAAAGGCAATGACTACTGCCAGGCACTTTGTGAAAACCCTTGGGGCTTAGGTTAGGCCAAAGGGCATTGCTCTGAACTGATAGTGGCCTGAGAGCAACTCGAACCCGAGGTCCTTTCTGTAGGAGCACCTGATGGGAATGTGAAAGTAGGCATTTTTGAGGTCCAGGGAGGCTAACCAGTCTCCTGGCTTTAGAGAGGAAAGGATTATTCCCAGAGTTACCATCTTGAACTTTGGTTTTAAAAGATGTTTGTTTAGATATCTTGGGTCTAGGATGGGTCGCCACTCCCCTGTCTTTTTTGGGGTCAGAAAGTACCTGGAGTACAGCCCTTTGCCCCAGTATAGGGTAGGTACTCTCTCTATGGCTCTTAAGGCCAGAAGAGAAGAAACCTCTGCCTCTAGGGCAAGGGTTTCCAAGAGATTTGCAGGTGGAAAAGATCTGGCTCTCATCTTTGTAAATTTCTTGAAGCTGAGAACCAGTCCCTGACTTACTACTTCCAGGACCCACTTGTCTAATGTAATAGACATCCAGTCCTGGACAAAGCAAGCCAGCCTGCCCCCTACTGGAATAGAAGAGTCAACCTGGGCAGGCCCATCAGGGTGTCTGCTTGGCAGGTGCTTTAGGCTGAGGAGTGTATGCAGCCCTGCTCATCCCCCTTCTGCCTCTCCCTCTGAAGAACCCCCTCTGTGAAAAGGAAGAAGAGGCCTGTGCTTGGCAAAAAGGCCTATGAAAAGGCCTGCCCCTGCCCCTAAACTGCTGCCTTTGAGGAGTTGCCTGCCTCTCCTTGGCCTGAGCACTCCTGTATGTGGTCCTGTACTCATCCATTTTCTTCATGCAATTCTCTGTCTGCTCCCCAAACAGAGAATTACCCACTACAGGAAAATCCATGGCTTTAGCCTTGGTATCCTGTGAGAGGCTAGTACATCTGAGCCAAGCCATTCTCCGAAGAGCCACAGATGTAGCCATGACTCTCGATGACACATCATTAGAGTCTACAGCAGCATGAAACTGAACTTAAAATGCCTCAATCCCATCTGCAGCCACCGCCTCTAGCTCCTTGGCTAGCTGGGGGGAGGCCTGTTTAGCCAGTGCCAGTACAGTGTCCCACCTGGACTTCTGGTACCTGGCTGTATAGGCCATATCATTTGCCTGTCTGAGTCCCAGGGAAGATGCCATGTACAGCTTTTTTGCCATGGCATCAATCTTCCTAGAGTCTTTGTCTGGGGGGTGTGAAGCCAAGGGAATGCTTGCCTTATCACAGGCAGCAGCCTGCACAACCCCAACATGGCTGCATTGGTGGTTTAAAAACTCTGTTTCTGAGCCTGAGAGTGTATACCTCTTGTCCATTCTTCTGTCCGAAGGAGGTATAGAACTGGGAGACTTCAGAATTTTTTGTGTCTGTTTCCCAAAAGATTTGTGGAGGGGAATAGACAGTCTCCTGGACTCTGGGATGTCCATCATTTCTACATAATCAGGCTCCTCCTGATCCTCCATTGCCTCTTCCATAGGAAGTTGGAGTGTCTCAGCCACCTTTCTGTAGAACATAAAGTGGGAAGGGGACTCAGCCTAGGAGGGGATACACCTGAAGGTCTGTCTGGGGAGATGTCCGGTTCCACAGGCACATCTAGACTTTCACCATCACCATCATCATCATCAAATTCCCCTTCCTCACAAGTTCCACACAGAAACACAGTACAAAACTATCTAATACTCACAAAGCCACAGACAGAGACTGTTTTCGGTTAGAAACTGACAAAAAAACAACACTTAAACTGACTTTAGAACCGAGCTGCAGAAGAAATCTCTGGAACGACTGTTCAGTGAGGTGGAGTAAAGAATCTGATGGTTAGAGTTCAAAGGGAAACAGACAGACAGACATCAACTGAGCTTGAGCTCAGCATTCTATGCTCTGCATAGAAATGTTAACCCTTTTTTCTCTGGGGCAGTTTAAAGGCTGGGGCTAACTGAAGATTGTTAGAATACAGCAAGACTTCGTGTTGTTTGAATAAGCATTTGTCAATGCTAAATGCTTGCTTGCACTGTAACTGAATTTTAAAGCGCCCCTGATGTTGTAGGGACAACTTTGAAAAATATAATATTTAGATACACTTTAGTTTTTATTTCAATTTTTTTGTAATTGCTACCTTTATTTCTTTATAAATAAGGACATTTATATGGTAACAGGATCTCTGCCCTATTTGTTCTGTCTGCTTGTCTACTTCTGCAGTCACAATTCTGACTGCAAGACTGCTGAGGAGCTCACTGTGTGCACTGAGCCACCTACAACCAGCTATCATGCGGCCTGCTGCCATCTGGACCTTGAGCACTGGAGGTATCTCCACAGATGAACATCAGGCTGCAAGACTGGAAGAGAAGATCATGTAGGCCATGAAAACAGTAAGTGATCCATAAAACTTATTTAAGCCCAAGGAGTATGCAGGGACCAGAGAGGACCCCCATATTGTCCCCTCCATCACAAACAAGAGAATCGTAGGCTGCATCTGTGAGGAGGACAACACAGCCGTGGTTTGGTTCTGGCTACATGAGGGAGGACCCCAGCACGGCCCATTCTGAGGAACGCATAACAAACTTGTACCCCATCATAGTGTTCAATAAAAATACATAAAATTTAAAACATCTAAAACTTGAATTGTAAAAACTATTCTTGAACACATGCTGTCTTGGTTATTTGTGTGTGTCTAAATTCCATTTGCTATAGCTTTCTGGGTTGGGATTTAATCTGTCAACATTCCTGCAGAAGTTTACATTATGTTGTGTTTACTTGTCTCCTGTACTAAAATAAAGTTGGCTTCTGTGATTTAATGACCTTTAATATATGGATTTTTAAAAATAATACCGTAGTAAAGCATTCAAAAAATTATTGGTAATACTACCATTCACGAGTGATAATACTATCATTCAGGTGCCGTAAAAGTACAGTTTGGAACCTGAACTATAGTATTATCACTAAACCTCAATGGCGCAACTGCAAGCCTGCCAGCCAATATCTTGAATGCATGCCTCTTGATTGGCCACTTTTGCTTAGTGGGCAGGCAGAACAACGCTTAAAACATGGTAGCTGTTTTTCACTTAGCAAGAGTGAACCGGGCCCTCAGAATTTCCTTTTTTTTTTTTATATATCTTAAGTCAGACCAAAAATGGAATCATCTGGTTGATCCTGCGTTCCCGTTCCCCAAAAGAAGAAAAGGTAGGGCTGCATACCAATTTTACTGCGCTGTGCTTATAGGAAGGAAATGACGGATGGGTGGGTGGGGAGCAAGCAAAAGCAGACAGCGTGAGACAGTGGGCTGTCAGCCAGGACCGAGACAGTCCTTCACTAAAGTGGCCAGCCACTTGTAACAAAATGTACAAGAAAAGAAACTCTGATCCATATATAAAAAAAATAACAAATAGCTTAGTGTATATTGCAAGCCAGTAAATCCATCTCGAGGTTCTGGGGACATGGGAACCTGTTCTCTATGTCCCCAGAACCTCTTGATGGAATTACTGGGCTTGTAATATAAACTAATCTATCTATTATTCTATTTTTAATAACCAGTCACAATTCTGTTTATGACATTCCAGTCTGTTAATGTGGAGATAATTATGTCATAAATAGGGCATTATGATGTCTTGTGTAGACAAGCAGCCAAACAAATAAATTCTAAGGGACAGTAGTCTTGTTTTCATGTCACTTCCCTCAGTAACAAAGAAAAAGGGGAAAGAATTGCAAAATGAACAGTTACATACTTACCGTAACAGTAGATCTTCAAGAGAATCTCTTTCATCAGGCCACACCTAGGAACTTATAGCCATCAGGCTCAGGGATCACATGGAAACTTTTGCAAGCAGTCCACTTTGGGTCACCTATGACAACATCTGATGTTGCTTCTCCTATACAAACATGGGCCGCCCCATCCCTCCTCAGTTCCCCACCAGAGAACATGCTCAGAGGACCTCCCTCTAGGGAACAAGGAGGGAATCCTGATCTCTGCTAACTATAAAAGGCAGAGAGCTACAGATAGAAATTCATGAAGAAGAAAACAGTCTATCTAAGGTGTCAGAACCCTAAAGGGAACCTATGACTCTACTAACCACATGCGGCAGAGGCCAAGAGGTTGAATCTCATGGGGAACCTATAGGGGGAAGTAGGGCCGGATGGCAAGCCTGATGAAAGAGATTTTCTCGAAGATCTGCTGTTACGGTAAGTACATAACTGTTCTATCTTCTTTGAGGATATCGCTTTCATCAGGCCACACCTATGGAACGAGTACCAAGCAATACTGACTGTGACACTTGGCCAGCTGGTTATGATTATTGTATGATATTGGCAGTATAAATAAATGGTCAGTGTATGAAATGTCAGTCTGTGAGATTTGGTCCTATTAAATTACAAGGTGTAATATAATTAACTTCCTTGAGAAATTGCATTTTATGGCCCTTTATGACCTCATGCTTTTGAAGTTGGAAACTAAATATACATTTTATTACATCAGCACCAGGACGTCATTTAGCTGATTCCTGTTGGCTATCTCACACCTGGGTGATGGACTGCAGGGTTGTAAACAACAAAGGAACTGGTTGATCAAAGGCTGTCATATTTAGCAAATGCTTTTTTCTGATGTTACCATTAATTAAAAATACCTCCTGGTAGAAAATATGCTAGAATTAATTTTAAAAGGAGGAGCTAGCAGACTCATCAAGGGGGTGGGCAGATAGAGTTAAAATGTAACATTGTAACTGGGTATTATGAGTCATATCTTTTGGGGCTTTTAAGAAACAACGATCTCCAATTTAACTGCACTTACAGAGGTAATACATTAGACAGAAAAGATCTAAATGTATTGTGGTGGGAGTTTGCTGTGTAGTTTTAGCTGGGGGGGGGGAATGTTACAAGTCTCAATGGCTGAGAGGGACCTGGGGGTGGTGGTGGATGTCAAGATGAACAACTCTGAGACTTGTAGGAGGGCAGCAGCCAAGGCCAACAGGATGCTGGGATGCATCGCTAGGGGGATCACCTCCAGAAGGAGGGAAGTGATACTCCCTCTGTATAACTGCTTGGTGAGGCTGCACCTTGAGTACTGCGTGCAGTTTGGAACACACACTTAAGAGGACATTAACCTCCTGGAGAGGTCCAGAGGAGGCAACCAAAATGATTTGGGGCTTGGGGACAGGACCTATGAGGAGGAGGCTCAAAGCGCTAAATATGTACACATTGGAAGAGAGAAGGGACCGGGGGACATGATAGAGGTCTTCAGGTACATGAAGAGGGTAAATAGGGAGGAACAGTCAGGGTGCTTGAAGGAAGGAGGGGGCCACTAGAGGGCATGGGTGGAAGCTGGAGGGAGAAGATTCAGGGAGAAAGGAGGAGGTGCTACTTCACTGAGAGGGTGGTGGAGCCATGGAATGCTGCCTAGGGGCTGGTGGAGGCAGAGACAGTGGAGGGGTTCAAGGCGGGTGGGACAGGTACAGGGAAGGGTTCTGGAAGCAAAATCCAATGCAGCAAGAATATCCGGAACTGGGAAGGGAGAAGCCAGAGAAGGCGAGGGGGGCAGCAAGGTCAGCAACCAGGGTGGGGGCTGACCAAGCGAGCAGACACGAAAGACCGTTAGGCCTATTCTGCTGGCATTTTAGTAGGTTAGTATGTTAGTTTTCCTTGTTTTTCTTTTATATGATTTTGATGCTCTTTGATATTTGTTCTGTATTTTATCTTACTGTCTTTATCCATTTTTAGTAAACATTTTCTTTAAGATATTGCCTAGGTCTCCTCAGTCATTTTTTGCATGTTATTGCCGAAGGGATATTAAGTCTGACAACTGTTCAAGGGCTTGATGGTGTTACTAAGCTTGGTAAAAGGTAAGAATATACCTAAGGTCTCTTATAGAGTTTTAAGTGTTCATTTTGGATACCTGGTTAGGTGTCCTTGGATGAAAGATATACTGCATCCCCACGAAGAGAATATTATCTGAGCCTGTACATTTGAGTACACTAGCATAAGATTAACAGTTTGAATCCCCCCAGAACTTGAGGCTAAAGGTGATTCAGACCCAAAAGCAGACAGGAGGGTTACCTTTCCAGAGGTTGGTGAACCAGGTGTAAAATGATGCTGAGGAGTATGCTGTGGTGTACCTGGATGACATAGCCATCTTTAGATGCAGTAGCCATTTAGGCACTGGAAAGAAAGGTAGGGACTAAATTGAAGGGTCCCACTGTGACGTGATGATTTAGCTTACTCAAATTGGAATTCCAGTCTGAAACTAAGAGGACCCACTCCTCACATGGAGCTTGAGGTAAAATATAGCCAACTTTGGCAGTGGAAATGTTTAAATCTGTTGTACCATGTTGGGGGGGGGTTGGTGTGCACTAGTATCTTTTGGATTATATGTTGTTCGCCACAACCTAGTAGCACTGCTTAGAAGGAATGAGAATTCCAGTATATGAAGTAACATAAAGGTTTGAGCATGCTATTTTGGATTTGTTTGAGTTTTGGGAATCTGTGGTGCTCCCTTTTAGCATGCTCCCTCTACAACACCTGTGTGAAATCTTTGATGGGAGCACAGTGTATAAAAAGAAGTCAATTAGACACAGTAGCCATTTAGGCACTGGAATGAAAGGTAGGGACTAAATTGAAGGGTCCCACCGTGACATGGTGATTTAGCTTACTCAAACTATAACTTTAGTCTGAAACTAAGAGGACCCACTCCTCACATGGAGCTTAAGGTAAAATATAGCCAACTTTGGCAGTGGAAAGGTTTAAATGTATTGTACCAGATTTGGGGGGGAGGTTGGTGTGCACTAGTATCATTTGGATTACATCTTTAGTGCCAACTGGGAGGAACACCTGTCCCACCTTAGGGAAGTGCTAGGCCAGATACAGAGGGCCGGGCTCACTGTCAAAGCTGAGAAGTGCCAGGTGGCCATGGCTGAAGTGGCATACCTCGGGCATGTTGTAGGCTGGGGACAGCTCTGTCCCAACCAAGTAAAAATAGAGGTGATCAAGGCATGGCCCAGACCAGAAATGCAGAAGCAGGTCAGGAGTTTTCTAGGTACAGTGGAGTACTATAGGAAATGTGTACCCAATTACAGTGCCCTGGCTGCTCCCCATCTGACCTGGTAAAGAAAAAGATGCCTAATAAAATTACCTGGGAACCAGCCTGTGAAAAAGCCTTTACCAGACTGAAAGAGGCACTGTGAAGTGCTCCTGTGTTGACAAGTCCTGACTATAGTAGACCCTTTATAGTCCAGACTGACACCTCAGACAAGGGTATTGCGGCAGTACTGAGTCAGACATCCAACCAAGGGAAAGATCACCCTGTAGTGTACCTGAGTAAAATGTTACTTCCCAGGGAGCAGGCTTACTCCACTGTGGAAAAAGAGTGTCTTGCCATAGTGTGGGCCCTAAAGAAGTTAGAGCTATACTTATATGGGTAGCATTTTGAGGTACAAACTGACCACAGCCCCTTGGTTTGGCTGACACAAATGGGAAAAACTAATGGTAGACTATTAAGATGGAGTCTTGCCTTGCAAGGGTATGACATGATGATCTTACATTGGGCTGGAGCGACCAATCAGAATGCAAATGGCTTGTCACGTCTATATGAGGAGTGAACTGACTTAGGGAGCTCATCCCATGCAGGGGATAGAGCCCCCAAATTCAGTCTAGGTGGGGAAGATTGTGACTCTTGGCCAACTGGTTATGATTATTGTATGATATTGGTAGTATAAATAAATGGTCAGTGTATGAAATGTCAGTCTGTGAGATTTGTCCCTTTTAAATTACAAGGTGTTAGCAGCTGAAATCACAGGATGTATTACACTGAGCAGGAGATCTCTGTAATGTAATTAACTTCCTTGAGAAATTGCATTTTATGGCCTTTTTATGACTTCATACTTTTGAAGTTGGAAACTAAATATACGTTTTATTACATCAGGACCAGGACATCATGTAGCTAATTCCTGTTGGCTATCTCACACCTGGGTGACAGACTGCAGGGCTGTAAACCTCAAAGGAACTGGTTGATCAAAGGCTGTCATATTTAGGAAATGCTTTTCTCTGATGTTACTATTAATTAAAAATTCCTCCTGGTAGAAATTATGCTAGAATTAATTCTAAAAGGAGGAGCGAGCGGACTCATCAAGGGGGTAGGGAGATAGACTTAAAATGTAACATTGTATCTGGGTATTGTGAGTCATATCATTTTGGGCTCTTAAGAAACAAAGACCTCTAATTTAATTGCACTTATAGAGGTAACACATTAGATAGAAAAGATCTAAATGTATTGTGGTAGGAGTTTGTTCTGTAGTTTTCCTTGTTTTTCTTTTATGTGATTGTGATGCTCTTTGATATTTGTTCTGTATTTTATCTTACTGTTTTTATCCATTTTTAGTAAACATTTTCTTTAAGATACTACCTAGGTCTCCTCAGCCAGTTTTTGCATGTTATTGCTGAATGGATATTAAGTCTGACACCTGTTCAAGGGCTTGATGGTGTTACTAAGCTTGGTAAATGGTAAGAATATACCTAAGGTCTCTTACAGACTTTTAAGGGTTCATTTTGGATACCTGGTTAGGTGCCCTTGGGCGAAAGATATATTGCATCCCCCCCCGAAGAGAAAATTACCTCAGCCTGTACATTTGGGTATACCAGCATAAGGTTCACAGTTTGAATCCCCCCAGAACTTGAGGCTAAAGGTGATTCAGGCCCAAAAGCAGACAGGAGGGTTCCCTGTCTGTTACCTGTTCACACTATTGTGCTCTGAGGTTGGCACTGTGGGAGCAAAGGGCCTGACCTGTTGAGTGCATCTGTGACACTGACCATAAACAGTCTGGGTGATTGAAGCTTAAAGGTCTGATGATGAAGAAAGCCTTGGAGCACAACAAGGACAAAGTTTGCCCTTTTTCAGGAGGCAATGTGCAGACTGTAAGGTTTAGTGAAGGTGTGGACAGAACCCCAGGTGGCAGCTGCGCAGATCTCTGCAAAAGACACATGCTTGATATATGCAACTAAAGTGACCATGCCTCTTGTTGAGTGGCTACGAACAGTCTCAGGAAGTTCATTACAGTACTTCCTGTAACCAAAAATAATACAGTGGGCCAGTCAATTGGACACTGTACAGAAACACTAGCAATGCATCCTCTGGATTAGCCTGCTCAGGAGAAGACACTGGCAGGTGGATGGCATAATTTAAAGTAAACCCAGACGCCACCTTTAATGGGAAGTTAGGGTGTGCATGCAAAGACATCCTGTCTTTGTGGGAAATCCAATAAGGAGGCTCAAATATTAGACGTTACAGCTGGCTCAAAGGAGCCAAAGGATGTGTTTCCCACATAAAAATCAGGTCCCAAGCCAGGACTGAATTATGAATTGGACACTTCAAGTATAGAATGGCCCCCCAAAATGTACAGGTCACCTCCATCTGGGTAACTGTACAATCATCAATAGGCACATGGAAAACTGAAATAGTAGCCAAGTGCCGAATAATAGACAAGTATGGTGAACTTGTATCTGACAAGGACATCAGATACTCCAGAACCTACTTTACTGATTTGTAAGTAAATAGGTCTGATTGTCAAGAAGTGGCCCACAAATCAAACCTCTTTCACTTCATATAATAAGTGGCCCTGGTGGAAGGCTCTCAGGCCGCTACCAAAACATCAGCCACCTTTTAGGAAACCTCAAAGCAGGCAATGGCTATGTTTTTAGGAGCCATACAAGAAGATGAAGGAACCAGAGGTCTAGACAGACCAGGGTTCCCTGTTCCTGCAACAGTAGGCCCCAGCATAAAGGCAGGAGTACTGATAATACCACCGCTAACTGCAGTAATAAGGGTAACAAGACCTGACAAGGCCACATGGGGCAATGAGTATCAGAGCTGCCCCTTCCACCTGGAGCTTGATTGGCACCCTCTGAATCAGAGGAAAGGTGTGGAGAAACCACCCTTTCCCTGAGAAAGATAATGTGGCTCATCAGAAGACTCCAGACCCTGGAAGAAGCAAGCAGAGGATCAGCAGTTTTGCGTTGTGTGGGGATGCAAAAAGGTCCAACTCTGGATGACCCCATGTGTCAAACAAGGCTTCTGCCAGAGGTCAGCAGCTCCCACTCATTTATCCTGCACTATGACCAGCTTAACCTGTCTGTTAAGATGGTTGGACACCAGGAACACAGACTACGGACAGTTTTAGACTGTGTTCTAGAGCTCAATACCAGACTCCGATTACTTCCCTGCACAGGGGTTAGGAATAGTTCCCTCCTGTTTGTTGATAGGATGCATTACACTGATGGGGGACATCTGCGTTAACAGAGGACATGGGAACAAACAGGTGTGGAAGGTCTACAGACCACACAGAACAACTCTCATGTATAATATACTCATATGGAAGGTGCTCTCCACTGACAGCCCTGTACCTTGTGCTAGATGGGACCCCAGATGTGCCACATAACCTATCCCCAAGACATCTGTAGGTAGAAGTAGGTGAAGGGAGGCGATTAGGACAGGAATCCCCCTCAGCAAATGGCTGGGTTCCCTCCGCCACTGAAGCACCTTGTGGACAGGAGAACTTAGAACTTTCTATTCTAAGTTTTGTGTGCGCTAATCCCATTGGACTCTTAATATCCCACTGAGGGATTCTCATATGCAGTCTGACCAGCAGTAGTATGACAATGGCTGCTGCTATCAGGCCTAGGAGCCTCAGGAATGTCCTGACTATGACATCTCTGTTGTGGCAGATCATTTGGATTTGTGTAAGCAGATGTTGGACCCTGTCCAAGGGCAGGAAGGCTGAGCCTTGGGCTGTGTTCAAGACCACCCTTATATACTGCAGATGCTGGCAAAGGGCAAGACCTGAAAGACACTTAATAAAGTTTTATTACTTATTAAGACAGACTTGGGCACATTGACAGAAAACCCTAGAGCATTGCACAGGTGTCTGGGGCATGCTAGGGTGTGAAAGAGGTGCTCTTTGGAGTGACCTTTTAGTAGCCCATTGTACAAGTAATGGAAGACATAAAGGCCTGCTCTGCAAAGGGCTGCAGTTACCACAGCTAAGCATGTGTGAAAGACCCATGGTGCAGAAGACAAGCCAAGAGGCCATACCCTAAAACTGATAATGTTCTCCTTGAAACAGGAACCTCAAATAATTGCTGTGAGGTTTGCAAAGTGCAACATGAAGGTAAGCAACCTGCATGTCCAGGAAACAGACCTAGTTCCCTGCTTGCAGTAGCTAGAGCAGACTTAACAAGGTGACAATACTGGCATGAAGTCCCAAATGGGCCTCAGGCCTCCCATCCCTCTTTAGATTGGGAAGTGCCAAGGGGACCCTGAACTCCTTTGTTCTAAGGGTATAGGTCCCATAACTGTTCTCTGAAACAGAATCTGAACAGCCCACAGGACAGAACTTACAGCAGTGGAAGGGTAGCTCTGTAGGGTTTCCTGTAGTCCAGAAAGATGTAGATCTGGGAACTACTATTCCCTGGGTGATTAGAGGAATCCCAGTATGTAAGCCCTGTGTCCCACTGCTCTGTAGGAACAGGTACCCTGGGGCTTTCTTGGAGCCATGCTAGAAGAGGCTCCCATATCAGATAGAGATGCCCTGAAAAGACAAGGCAAGAAAAAAAACTGCTACAGACCGTGGCCAGTGTGTTAGTGGCCTGACAGTGACAGAGTAACCCAGCCCAACTGAGTGGGAAAGGGCCTGAACCTGCTCATTGTACAGCAAAGAAGGCAAAGTCCACCTGCAGTGGGACCCTCACCAAGCCAGGCACTATATGGCCCCTAGCCATTGTAAAGTATAAGTGGCTGCTAGTAGGGCCTTGTAGAACACCCTCCTGTATTATGTCAGCAGAAAACAACAGGAAAGTGCCCTGCTATAAGGGCATATGTTAGCCCTATCCAGTGAAAGATGCTGAACCATCTGGATACCAGGACATATTAACTGGTGAGTTCAGGACAGGTAAAAAAAGACCCCCTGGTATGGGGGAGAAAAATGAGCTTGTGTCCAATGGCAGAATGGGTATCCATGCTCTGAAGCCCTTATTCCATGTAGTAGCCTCCGCTATCATAAGGATAAGATAGTGTGCCCTCTTAACTTCACCTCTGTCGATGATGGAGGGGGTATGTCGTCAGAGGGGAACCTGCCACCTTTATGGGTTAGAAAGCATTGATGGGAAAGGAAAAGTAAGACCCGTCGATGAAGAAAGAGGAGGCATAGTGCAAAAAGGTTAAGACGCCACTATAATGAAGTGGACGTGATCCTATCTTGCATCGTCGAGGGATAGTATGCAAACTCACTCAGCATGGTAACCTATCAGTTGCAATGGGGAGGGAGTGAAAGAATGTCCCATTGACAAAAATAATCATGCAGGCTGAAAAATCAAAGCACTGCCCCAAATGTTGACACCACTGTGTAGAAGTGGATATGATCACGCTTGTCAATGTGGGGGGTTAAAAGCCCTGATAACACAGTGACGTACCACCCTATGAAGGCCTAGCAGTGGCCAAGGAAGGCCTTGACCATAGAGGGTTGACAACGATCAGAGGGCCAAAGTCGACGGTGAGTAGAACCTCAGCAATGACAAGCAGCTTACTGTCCATATATGTACAGTAGGCAAAGTACTAGGCATCTACACCACTGTATGAAAGTGGTCATGATCGCACCTGTCGATGTAGAAGGATAGGAAGCCCCAACAAACATGGGGATGTACCATCCTAACAGGTTCTGGTAGTGCTGGAAGTAGGCCTTGACAGTAAGAGTTGACAACTGTCAGAGGGCTGAAGCTGACGGCAGGGAGTACCCCGTCGACGATGAGCAACGTACTGTCCATATAGGCACAGTAGTGCAGAAGCCAAGCCCTCATCTTGGTGTCTGAATGACAATCAGGGAGGCAGAGAATTGGCAATGGGGATGACCTACTGCTGACAATATCGTATCAGCCATATAGGTCCAGTAAGGTAGAAGCTAAGACCCCAACCTTTAGAGTCTGAACAACGGTTAGGGGGGTGAGGATCAATGCTGGGTGAAGATCTGATGATATACAGCAGCATACCGGTTGAAAAGACCCGGTGGTATGGAGACCAAACCCTGACAATGGTTTACCCAAGGCAGTCGAGGTATGAAGGAATATCAGCATCAAGGCAGAAGAGTATGAGAGTGACCATGTAAGCAGGCCCCAAGCCTTAGAAGAAACACAAGAAAAGACTAGTGGTGCTGTGGATGGCAGTCCTAATGCTGGGAAAAGCCAACCGTCATCACTCACTGGTGGGAATGGCAAGTCGACCACCTACCTGGGCTGCCCGGTGTAAGAAGGTCAGGTATAGGAGGGTCGGGAGATGGGACACTAAACCATCGCCCCAGTTGCTGAGAAATAACAGGACTGTCAGTGATGAGAAGGACGCCAAAAAATATTACTAAAAAACTAGATTAGTAAAATAAAAGCATCACTGCTAACAGCAATGTTTCCTTGAAGGTCCGACAAGTATGGTCGACAGCAGGAAAAGAACTAAGGAGGGATGGGGCTGCCCACACTTATATGGGAGAGGCAACGTCAGCTGTTGTCATGGGTGGCCCCCAGTGGGATGCTTGCGAAAGTTTCTGTGTGGTCCTACAGCCTGGCAGCTGTAAGTTCCATAGGTGTGGCCTGATGAAAGAGATGTCCACAAAGAAGATATATAGTTCTGGCTAAATGGTACACAGGGTAAAAGCACAGAGCTGTAAAGTAATGGATTGCAGGTTCAGACCCCCTCAGGGCCATAAACAATACTGTCTAAGGAAACTTGAGCTACAGTAAACTTGTAGTTGGTCCAGTGGCATGTGGAGCAAAGGTGCAGGATGCCTCACCTCCCACCACATCAACTACCCAGGTTCAGGAATGGACCAGGGATGTTCGAGGGCTGGTGGGGGTAAGAAGATTTGAGCATCCATCGATGGCGCTCCTCTTTTGTGATGCGGTGGGGGGGGGGGACAATATGTACAGATGCTTTGCCATAGTGGAGGCTAGGTGGTGCAGAGTGGTCACCAGAATTGAAAACTGGAGGAGAACGTTAAGAGCATACACCATCTTCATGGTCTACACATGCGCCATTGCACTTCGCCAGCTCTGACTCAATGGGAGTAATGGGTGTAAAAGAACCCCTGACAGCAGAATGATGCTGCAACACTGCAGGCACTGCACCACCACCACCACCACCGTCCATGGTACCCACTCACACAATGAGGTAAGAACTGGATGGGGTATGTCTTGGAGGTGGGTTAATGGGGCTGGGGGTTGACAGCAGAAGGGAGGGGAGAGGGAGGAACTGGAAAAAATCCATATAAAAAGAATTGCAAAAATACATGAACTCTAAACCGAACTGCGTCTAAATCTTACATGTTTCAAAATTATCCAACCATTACCAGGGGCTCTTTAAAGGAAACATAGCATTCAATTTAAATCAACTATTTCTGGTGTTTTCTGACCATTATTGACATGTTGTTTTTTTTATTGTATTATATTTGCATTCTGTGAGGCTTAATATTTATCATCCTCACAGGCTGATGATGTCTGTTAGCAGGTTAATGAACAAAAAACCTGTGTGATTGGTGGGGCTGAATCCTTTGAACTACACAAAGTTTACTTACACCCATCAGCCCTCAGCACTGGCTCTTGACTAACAAGCCTACTGCATTTCTACATCTATTCACTTGTACAGAACACACCTACCCAGCCCCCAACACTTCCCAAGTACCACCAATATGTTCACTTTTCGTATGCATGCAACAAACATAAAAAGGAGGAAACATCAGAAAAAAATTCAAAAAAGCCCCCAAGTCATGTCAAATGAGCAACCAATGTCAAAGCTCTTGGAAAAAAAGGACTTCTTTTTGCAGCGGAAAGAAAGATCTGGAGCACGGAAGAGTAAAAGGGGAGGAGTCAAGGTTTCAGCCAATAATTTTATGAGAGCTTCACACATGCTTGGTAGACTGCTACAGTATTGCAATATAAATGAAATCAGGTAGCTTGAAACTTTTTAAAGATTATTTCCTTTCTAAAAGTAAACCCAGTACTGGAGGACTTAGCCTCCAGTGGGTTACTTCTTCAGGCCAAAATAGCCACAAATGTGGTATTTTGCTGTAAAACACAATCATACGAAGACATAAAGGGAGACAATGAAAACAGAAAGCAACAATGCAAAACAAAATTAAAATCAAGCCTGTGTAAATTCCAACTCTATAGTCAACAGGATCAGTGGTATGTATAAAAAGGGGAACTTCACAATTGGATAGGGAAACTCCAATTTTATTACCGTACAGTTAATCATTACAATGTACAGTATACTTATATTTGGAAGCAGACATTTTTATGAGTAAAAGTCCAAATGTTGAGGGGGTCCATAATTATCAGTTAAAAGGCCGAGTCATTTTTTTCCCCCATAGAAGTGTTTCTAGACTCCCTGGCAGGCTGGGTGGCTGTTTCAGCCTGTCCCTCAGTCACTGGCCATCCCCTGTCTCTCTTCTTCCTCCCCCCAAGATCAGGGGGGCCATTGGTGCTGGCAGGGAGGGCTTCATTAAGCCCAACCTCTATATTTTCCACCCGTTTTCTCCCTGGGGCTCAGCAGATGAGCAACGAGCGCACAAGTAAGCATTAATGCCCGGCGAAGGAGGCTTCTACTGAGGAATAATGCATGGTTGGGGTGGTTTGTGCGCGAGGCCTTGGCGAGTGCCTACAACCTGCCAACCATTAATTCCTCAGTAGAAGCCGACTCTAGAGGGTACAATGCGCTTGTAACATGGAAATACTTGCGTCGTTGTTTTCGTTCTGTTCGCTGCAACTGTTCGGCTTTGTGTCCCAGCGGTGAGATCCTGCATGCTCGTCACAATGTCTTTCCTGTGGTCTGCTGCTTTGTCAGATATACTGCATTTCATAGTGTGACAGCTAGTGGTGCTAGAGTTTGACCCGGTGACCCCGTGATTAATAGTTGGAGTGGGCATTACCAGTGATTAATCCCTGCTCCAACCTTGATCATGTGGTGTATTTTTTCCAATGAGGTTGCCTTATTCCATGCTTCTCTTTTATGCCATGTTACAAGTGCATTCGACCTTTGAGGAGGTGCTCCAGCACTCCGAATGCCAGCCCTTCTCCCCAGCTGCAGGACTCGCTTGCGCCACCATCTGGCTTCCGCCAGGTGGCAGCTGAGCAGCGTGTCACAAACTCCACCCTCCCTGAGGGAAGAGAGCTGTCCTGCAGACACTCAATATTCCCTCCCCTGCTGGGCCCACAGGTGAACCGAGTCTGTTCCCAAACCCTAGTTGCCAGCATGGCAGCAGGGAGGCATGGATGCCTCAACCCACGATGCCACTGTGCCAGTCTGACTAAGTCACTTTTTAAAATTCTACTTACAGTAATATGTGGGTGGACTCTTCTTACCAAATCAGAAGCCTTGGCAACATTTTCATTTCATTTCATTTTATGAAAGGTTGGGGGCATGGGGGATTATGCTACACAACGCAGTAACGCATGAACAGCAGACATTAGTCTGACAGTCTTTTTCTCACATCCCTTTATGCCAAACATTATTTTCCCCTAAAAATTCCTCTGCCTCCTCTCTTTTGACAGCCACATTTTTGACTCCTGCAAGAGAAACTCTGCCTCTAAGCTGCAGGCTCATACTGGGTTAGCTAGCAGGTGTGCTACTGCAGTGGATGGACTCCACCCTACCTCCTTGGAGTTTCAACCCTTACCTTGGAGATGCTTCCCAAACCTGGGTCTCCAGCATGGTAGCTCAGTGCTCTACTGCCATGTCATCAAACCAGCCTTTATCATGGGACCCTATTCATATGGCAGGCCAACATATGCATAATTTGCATGAAGCTCGGCACTCTGCTGCTACTCAGTATGAAAGGCTCATGGGAAGCATTCAAGGACCATGGCTATCCCTGTGCACAGGTGCAGACCTGCACATAGAGGAAGAAGGAGGCTGGGGATGGGGCAATGGGTTGGACAACAGGCTCACAGTCAGCTCCACCGTAGATACTTGCTCTATATGATCAGGTGATAATGGAATACAGCAGTTAATGCCTAGGGCAATCATATCGTTTTAGGACTGAAGTTTTAAAAAAAAAAAAAAAGTCCGTCTGCCCCGTTCCCAGCCCTCAGTTATAGGGGAGGGCTGGGAGATGTGTTGGGGAGGCCGAATGGAGCTTATCAGTCACTGAAGGTTGTGGTGGAGGGGGGCAGGGGCACAGCTCAGTTATGGAACAACAGTCCAAACCAACATACTGGCCACCATGCCTGGTGCACAAAGGCCACTCATACCTTGCTTTAAGCATGTTGTAAAGAGAGGATCTGCCCTGCCCCCTTCCCCAACCCAGCCACCCAGGTAACTCCACATAGTGGGATCGGATAACTTTCATACTCTTGGGAGAAAGAGAGGGATAGAGACTGCTACAAGAGCCTCCTTGGTCCCTGGCTGCATGGCTTTCAGTTGCATGGATGTCTAAGCCCTGTGAAATTAATTTCATAAGCTTTGAGAATAGGGCCTGAATAATTTTGTTTCTGGGTCCATATTCAGTTTTTCCTTTTTCATCACTACATAGTCAGTTTTATAGTGGATAAAGTTTTTTTTTTTTTCCACATATAGGTTGTTCATCCTGGTTGGTCACATGTCCCAGGGATAGACCCCGTTTACAGGGGTATACCCTGACTGGGCCATACTTGGCCATCTCAGCCTCGGACTGCCTTCAGGCTCTCTTCCAAACCCAGGTAGCCAACACAGCAGCACAACACACTGCCATCGAAGCAACCTGTCAAGCATCACATGTTTCTTGTATAAATCTGTATGTTTGTCCACACGTGGAGCCTTTGCAAAGGAGTCTCTGACTCAAAGGTTGTAATTCCGAAACTTTAATAAATAAATAAATAAAAATGTTTGAAACCCTATATTTTCTTTTGTTTCAGTTTCTTCTCTTCTAACTTTATTTCATATTATTCATGTAAAACCTATTGAGCCAAGGCTTATTTACAATGGTGTCCAAGACTTTAAGCAAATCATTGAGATTATAAACTGTACAAATACCTACTGGCAGTGCAGGCCAATAGGGTGTACAGTATTTCAGTGCAAGGTGACAGAAACCTCACATCATAATGGCAAAGAAGAGTTCTCCTAGGTAAGGAACAATTACAGCCCCTGATCTTTTTTTGTTAAAATCCACAGACAATGTTGAGGGTACCAGACAGCTGATCTTAGACTGCTCTGTTAGTGGTGAACAATCTGACTGAATCTGTACTCAGCCATAGCTATACGCATGAGATACATCATGGGCTGACTTAAAATATCACTTTTATTTTTATCTGTTCAGATTTTATGAACATACGAAGAAGCCAGCAGAAGAAGGCCATTTGGTCCATCAAGTCTGCTTGTGTTTCAGGGTCCACAGCTTGAGCTACTGTCCCTGCCCCCTCTCCCCACTCCTCCCATCCTCCCTACCCATGACCCTTACCCTTCCCCTATACCTGTCCCAGCCTCTCTTAAAGCTGCCCACTGTCTTCAACGAGATTACCTCTTCTGGCAGCACATTCCAAGTGCCTGCCACCCTCTCTGTGAAGAAGTGCTTCAGGCTGACCTCCCTCCTAAACCTCCCATCCTCCAGCTTAAGACTGTGCCCCTTGTGTTATGGTTGCCACTCAGCTTAAAGAGACTCTCCTTATTAACCTTATTTATCCCTTTCAAGTACATGAAGGTCCCAATCATGTCCCCTCTCTTTCTCCTGTCTTCCAGAGAGTACATGTTCAGTACCCTCAACCTCTCCTCGTATGCCTTACCCTGCTGACCAGCTACCATCTTTGTAGCCCTCCTCTGGACCTTCTGCAGCAGGTTAATGTCCTTTCTGAGGCGTGGGCACCAGTACTGAACTCCATACTCTAGATGCGGCCTTACCAGTGACCTGTACAAGGGCAGTGTAACCTCCTCTCTCCTACTATTGATACCCCCTAGATATGCATCCCAGCATCTGTTTGCCTTTGCTGTTGCTTTCTTGCACTGCATGGAGTGCTTCAGATCACTAGTGATCATCACTCCCAGGTCCTTCTCTTCCTCTGATGCAGATACTTGGACTCCACCCAGGTAGAACTCTGTCCTAGGAGTCTTGGCTCTAATATGCATAACTGCATTTCTAGGCATTGAAGCCAAGCTGCCAGATTCTGGACCACTTCCCTAGCTTTTCCAGATCTTCCTGTAGGTCCTGAATCCCTTCAGCTGTGTCCACTCTCCCACAGAGCTCTGTGTCATCTGCAAATAGGCACATTTTGCCTTTAATGCCATCTCCAATGTCATTGATGAAGACACTGAACAACACCGGCCCCAGCACCGAGCCCTGCGAGACCCCACTGGCAACCTGTCTTGTGCCAGATAACTCTCCCCCACAACCACCCTCTGGGTTCTGTCCTTCAGTCAGTTTTCCACCCATCTGGCCATCTTTTCCTTAACCCCGAGATCCATCAACTTCCTGATCAATCTTTTGAGGGGCACAGAGTCAAAAGCCTTGCTGAAATCAAGACAGAGGATGTCTACCACTTGGCCCCTGTCTACTGTCATAGTGACACAGTCAAAGAAGTCAATCAGATTTGTCTGACATAATCCCCCCCCCCCCCATGAACCCATGCTGCCTCACATACTGGAGACCATGTTCCTCTAGATATTCCACCAACCTTTCCTTTAGTATGGTCTCCATGAGTTTACCCACAATGGAGGTCAGACTGACTGGGCTGTAATTCCATGGGTCATCCTTAGGAATGCTTTTATGGAGCGGCACTACATGTGCTGTTCTCCAGTCCTATGGTACCATGCCTGTCTCTAGTGAACTATCAAATAGGTCTGCCAGTGGCCCTGCCAGCTCCTCAGCCAGTTCCTTTAGCACCCCTGGATGTTCTCCGTCCAGGCCTGGTGATTTGTCCACCTTCAATGCCAGCAGCCCCTCCCTCACTCTGTCCTCCTCTATCACTACATGTGCTCCCGCCCGCTCCTCTTTTCCCTCCTGAAGGCATTGGTCCATCCTTCTCCCTGGTGAAGACAGAACAGAAGTAGTCGTCTAGTATCTCTGCTTCTCCCCCATTATCCTCCACCCACTCCACACCTTTCTTAAGCCTAACAATCCCTTTCTTCTTGTCCCTTTTCTCACTTATATAATGAAAGAAAGCCTTCTTCCCCTTCTTAACTCCTTCAGCTATCTGCAGCTCTTTTTGTGCCTTTGCTCGCCTGAGTTTCTTACTTGCCTCAGTAGCCAACCTCAGGTAATTTTCCCTATCCACCTCCCTCTTAATCTTCCTGAATTTTCTATAGGCCAACCTCTTTTCCCTTACTGCCTGGGCAACCCCAGAACTGAACCTGCTGGGTGCTTTGGCCCTTTTGTCCTTACCCCTGAGCCTAATGCACTCATCTGCGGTAACCAGTATTCCTTCCTTAATGATGGACCACATTTGGTCCACCCCCATATCTGCTCTGATGCCCACCAGATGGTTCCTTAGCACTTCACCCATTTTCCTGAAGTCCACCCTCCTGAAATCCAACATTTTGGTCTTAGTCGGGATGCTTTCCCTGCCCATATTCAACTGGAACCACACTGTGTAATGGTCACTTCCTCCCAGTGGCTCCCGGACCATTATTTCCTGTACATGTTCCCCATTTGTGAGCACCAGATTAAGAATTGCCTTAGCTCTTTTGGTTCAGTGACACCCTGCGCCAGGAACCCACTCTGCAGTCCTTCCAGGATCACCTGACTCCTAGCACATGTCATGGATGGTATGCTCCAGCCCATCTTGGGCAGGTTGAAGTCCCCCACAATTACCACCTCTCCTTTCTCCGCAGCTTCCAATATGTGTGAGCTCAGTTCCCTGTCCCTCTCCTCATCCTGAATGGGAGGTCTATAAACCACCCCCAACCTCACCTTTCTCCCTCTATTGGACCTTAACTGAACCCATAATGCCTCCACCTTCCCTTCCTCCGATTCCTCCCTAGTACAAGTTATTCCCTCCCTGATGTAAACTGCCACCCCTTCCCGACTACCTTGTCCCTCCTGTATAGTTTATATTCAGGGATTGCAAGGTTCTAGTCATGGTGTGATGTTGCCAAGTCTCAGTTACTGCAGCTATGTCTACCCTCCTGTCCACTACTAGTGCCTGCAGGTGTTCCATCTTGTTTCCAAGACTCCGTGCATTCAGAGACACCACCCTCCACCTAGACTCTGACCTTCCTTCTCTTCCCTCTATTCTTCCATTCAAATTTATCCCCTCTGTGTGCACCCCACCACGTACCCTTGACCTTAACATGTATTTTGACCTCTATGGCCCCACAAGTGGTACAGACATGAGTGTGGTCTGTAGAGATCAAACCCTGCAGATAAAAATAAATATATTTTTAGCCAGCCCATGGGATATGTCAATACACTATGACACTGCCTGTTTAGTGAGACTACATCTTTTAATGGTAATTTAACTTTTTTTGTCTGATTTCACTGTTCTGTTTTTAATTGTAGTAGATGAAATTGTGTTGTCATCAGGCTCTGTTCAGTCTGTTCTTCCGTTGGTTAAGATCTCCTCTGTGATCAACCTAAACTACAAATAAATGTCGATGACCCATCTAACAGTGAAATAAATTATTTATTTCCCGTTTAGACCTGTCAGACATGAAAAAAATGCATTTATTTTTAAAATGTTATTTTCAGCCAGCCCGGTGGTACTGAGGGTTGAGGTGCTGGATGCCACACCTCGTGCCATGCCGGCGACCTGGGTTCGGGAACAGTCTCTTGTTGCCAGGGGCTGGCAGGGGAGAGGAAGGATTGAGCATCCCATGACTGCTCTCCTTCCTCTGGGGTGGGTGAGGGATATGCACTGCATTGCAGCAGTATCCAGTGGAGGCTAGGTGCACTGCAAGTTGCATGCATAACAAGAGGGGGAGCACGGCAGACATCAGCACCATGGTGCATCTCACACCATTGCATGTCCAGCTCCCATGGGGCAGAAAATGGCAGAAAAATTATGGGGCAACTGTGGTGGCTAATGGCCAAGCCCTGTGCCCCCGGACACAAGGGATGTGGTCACCAGGTGTCAGGCTGCAGGTCCCTAGAGGGGAGGGGGATCCTGCTTGATGGTTGGCCTGTATAGACTGGGCATATAAATTTGTATGCCAGATCTGGTCCGGGGGTGCGGGTGCCAGCTGTTGCTGGGACCGCTCTGCAAGGAGGCGGCAGAAATAGTGACATAACATTTTTTTTTGTTTTCACAGTCACTGTATAAATTATTGTACTTGACAGTTCATATGATGATCAGAGTTGAGCTAAGACATATCTAAAAAGAAAAGGGCAATGCTCTAGTTGTTCAGTTTTTGAACAAATCAACACAGGCAACCTGAAAAGGGCCCTACATCTTTGCACTTACTTAAACAAAAAGGGCAACATAAGGACCCCATTTAGGAAGGGCACGAGGTTACTCACCAGTAACTTGAATTTCTTGAGTATGGCACAAACCATCTGGTGCCACGAGCATGTTGGCACCATATGTAGCATTTCCAATCCAAACCACTTCTTTCCCCCCCTCTCCCCAAGCTGTAGTGCAGTTCTGGTTTTCATATGGTCCTAGTGCCTCCACCTAAGACCACAGAGTAATGCTCTATGGAAGACACTGACTCTGAGAAGATCATTCAGCAATGTTTGCTTATAATATTGGTAGTTCAGGTCCACTGTGATAGTTGTTCATGTTCTCTTTATACAAGTGTAATTTATATATACAGGCGAGTCATGAATGGCCAGCTGTGCAAGCACCTACAGAGCTTTCAGCCGGCCACACCACAGCTGCATCACATTGATGCTCCTTAATAACCAACAGTATAGGAAATTCAACTGCTCTCAGCAAACTAAACAAAAGGGTATACTGCCATCTGCTGGACTCTTAAGTCAAGTCTCTGTGATAGTGACAGACACAAGCATGCCACAAATTATTTTAAGGGATGCATATTAATTTGCAATTTTTTTTCTTTTTTTGGGGTGGTATCTGTAATGACACAAAGTTCAAAAAGTAAACTCCCATAAAAGGAGACTGAAGTCTATTGTGACTTATAGAAAGTGACGTTAGAAAATGTCATGTAATGTGAATTTGCTGATTGATCCATGTGAAAGTATAAGGTGTCATATAAAAATTGATTAACGATGCTTAAAATTTAAGTTACGTGCCCACCAACAGCCTGTGAGTTACAATGCTTTGAGACTGTGACTTAGGGTCCAATCCACAGCAGTGGTGACATATGTACAGTTATAAAATGACAAGAAAAATCTTGGAAGCTGATCAGTCAGTCTTAGTCAATACAAAGAGTAAAGATCCACCTAACTTACTTATAAAAATCTTTACTGTGTGTGAACCTACTTCGGCAGTTTTTTTGTTTTTTGTACTTTTTTTTTATTCGTGTTAATTTTATAGTTGCACTAATGCACTTCAGAGCATATGTAGTAGTGGGATTTATCACATGGCTGTGCCCCATGACATACCACATGAGGCAAGGCCTAATCCCAGAACAACACATATGCTGTTGTGCATTACTGCTTAATAATAAAGGCACTGTTCTGCCTCTAGTACTTGAACCCATGAACCGGTTAGACACTGACGTGCAGGATGCTGATCAGGACCATTGTGTACAGGCTCTCGCTGCCTTCAAGGCTCTACAAGCTTATTCCTGCATGTCTTTAGTACCTTGACCTGGGGGTTACCTCCATACCTCTCAACCTCAGTCATCAAAAATCAGGGACAATGCTTAAAATGATCAGGGACAAATAACCAAAATCAGGGACACATCTGAAAAAATAGTAATATTAGTCCCAGAAGCTGTGTACAACATGCTTCTTAGTGTGAATAGCATTTTCTCAATAAGAACTAGACTGTAACACCAATGGCTGGCATTATTGTATGATTCAAATCCCTACTTTTCAGTGACAGAAATGCCAAATTTAGGAGGGACAGAAGAAATTTCTGAAGCAAAATCAGGGACATCCCTGAAAATCAGGGACAGTTGAGAGGTATGGTTACCTCCCAGCCATCACTGACCAGCAAGACTCTTTCATGCATACAGGAATGTTAACAATTACCCTCCACCAACAGGACTCATGTTATCTTTATTGTGCCATTATAGCCTCCAACCAAAACTGCAAACTTCCCTTCCTTATCTCCAATGTAAGATGCTTCTAGTTTACTGAACTCAGGAACTTAACTTTTTAACTCACTGCCACAGCCTTTTTTTCTCTAGTCAGCATTACACAAAACATACAAACTGTCAGCAGATAAGGACCGCTAGGCCCATCCATTCTGCCCGTAGGCCCCATACATTATATGTGGCCACTGACCTTATGTGATCAATGGCTTTTCATCACTCCCGCCCCTCTCAAGCTTCCCCTGTGCTTGTCCCAGGCATGCTTAAACTCCTCCACTGTGCTTGCCCCCACTACCTCCTGTGGCAGACTATTCCAAGTGTTGGCTACCCTTTCTGTGTAGAAAAACGTCCTCACATTACCTCTTAATCTACCCCCTTCCAATTCCAGCATTCCTGGTGGAGTTAGACTCTGACCTGTAGGAGACATACCAGGAGCATTATTTGCAAGCTCTCCACTGCCTGCCTGCAAGACTCTAGAACCTTGGCTCTGCATGACTCTAGCACTCTGATTTGGGGGGGGGTCATCGCCCAGCCATCACTGGCATACAAGCCTCTTCCACACTTATATGTCTGTTATTTATTTATTTATTAAATTTTGTTAACTGGGTAGGCCCGCTGAGCCTCGAAGGTCCCTTTTTCAGGAGAGACACAGAATTAGTTTCATATAGCAAGGCACAAACATTCGAATTATACATTTCTGGACATACCTGTATCATACAGGATTACAAAGACAGTGTACAGTTTTACATAGTACAGAGAAGTTATTTACAGCAGGGTTATGCAGTTAAACAACAGCACATAATTTCAATTACAAGCTTGAAAGAAAAGGGTGATTGTTAGGGCAATAGCTGATACAGGTTCCACTGAACCGACTGGAAGATAATAACTGGGGGGGGGGGATGAAGGGACGATGGTGGAATGTTAAGTTATTCTTTGGGACAGGAGCAGAGACTGGAGTATAGTAGGTGCTCATATAATCCCTTCTGGAAACACCCTAGGTTAGTAGCGTCCTGTAAGTGGCCATGGAGCTTATTCCAAAGTACAGGGGTAGCATGGGCATAGGATTTGCTGCCAACAAGCAGAGCTGATCCTGGGTACTTCCAGGAGTTTTTTGCCTGTGGTGCAGAGGAGTTTGCTGGACCACTTTGGAGCTAGTAGCCCAGCTAGCCCTGCAGGGGGGTGGTTATCAAGAAGCTTGTATGTGCTACTTAATAGGGGGTACTGGAGTCTGTGGCTGAAGGAAGGCCAGTTGAGCGAGGTGAGGATATCACAATGGTGAGTTCTTGGGTGAGATTTTGTGGCAAAGCGGGCTATTTTGTGATACTGGGTTTGCAGCCTACAATGGTCCTGCTTTGCCATGCCATGTAGAACAGGAGCAGTATAGATTAGGGTCAGGAAGAGGATACTCTTTGTGATCGCCAATCTGGTCTCAGGTATCATGTTTGTGCTTAGGCGGTACAGTAGGCCAAGCTTTTGGTGTATGTTATTTGTTACTAGGTCCACGTAGGGTTTTAGAGAGAGCCCCTGATCTAGCACCAGGCCAAGATATCTGAAGGCCTGAACCACCTCAGTTGTACAGCCAGATGCTGTAACAAGTGGGAGAAGATGAGTATGGTCAGGACCTAATGATCTAGGTCCAAACAGGAGTGCTTTTGTTTTTTTCTGGGTTTAGAACCAGACAATTTTCCATTAGCCAAGTTTCGATCTTAACAAAGTCTGACTGGAGTTGGGGCCCTAGTTCATCCATGTGAGTCATAGTTTTGTAAAGTAAGGCATCATCAGCATACTGTACCACAGAGCTGCTCCCACAGTCGTAACTGAAGTCACTGATGAACAGAGAGAACAAGAGGGGACCCAAAATTGAACCTTGCGGAACCCCCTGATTTATAGGGAGTGTTCTAGACGTTGAACCTCTCCACTTGACCTGTTGGGAGTGGCCAGACAGATAGTTGCTGACCCAGTTTAGGGAATGTTGATTAAGGCCAAACTTTCTCAGCTTAGTTAGCAGAAAGGAGTGATCCACCAGATCAAAGGTCTTTGTCAGGTTAATGAAGACAGCCCTTGCTGGAGTGCCTTTGTCCAGAGCAAAGAGGACATCAGAGGTGAACCTGATAAGTGCAGTCTCAGTCTCATGTTTTTATCTGAAGCCATGTTGGGTGGTGGTCAGGAGTTGGTTTGCTTCTAGGTAGTCCCTAAGTTGGCAATAAACTAGCCGCTCTTGGATTTTTGCCAGGGAGCATAGGAGAGAGATAGGCCTGTAGTTACCTACTGTTTCCCTAGGTCCTCCCTTACTGGCACCACGTGGGCCTGCTTCCATATTTTGGGAACAGCTCCATCTAGCAGGGACCTATTTATGGGCCAGGTGATGTACGGCAATGGCAAGGGCAGCTGCATTGAGCAGCCTAGGGTCCAGGCCATCTGGTCCCACTGATCCAGTAGATCTGATGGACAGTAGGAGGGACAGCACTTATTTAATGCATACTGTCCTTAGGCGAAAGTGAGGGGGGGTAGAGAATCCTGCACTTCAGTATCCGCAAGGTCCTGCTTATGGTGTGGTGGGCTTGTTCTATAAGTGCCCAGGTCAGTGAAAAAAATTATTTGAGGCAGCAACTGCCTTGCCACCCTCAGTTAAGATTTGACCACTGCAGATTATGTGACCCTAGGGTGATTTGTTTGGGCCTTTTATCAGGTCATTGGTACAGGACCAGAAGGACTTTGGGTCTGTCAGGTTTTGCTGCTGGAGGTTTTTGATGTAATCCCTCTTTGCACTGTTTGTGGCATTCTTACATTGGTTCCTCAGTGACCTATAGTCAACTAGGTCTTCTGAGAGGGTTGAGCACCTGTACTTTTTCCAGGTCTTATCTCGGCTTTTCATTAGGGATTTTAGCTCCTGCATGATCCATCTGTAGCAGCGACTGTTAGTGCATATTCACCTTAGTAAAGCATGCAGATTAGCCACAGCTGAGAAGGTGTGTTGAAAAAATTGTGCAGCTTCATTTACACTGTTAAGAAGCTTGATTTGGGTCCAGTCATCACTGCCCAGACAGCTCTGGAAAGCCTCTGCAGAGAAACTGGAGAAGTCCCTAGCTTCAGTGAGTCTGGGGGGGAATCCTAGCTGGCATGTTTTCCAAATGCAGAAAGTGGGCGAATGGTCATTCAAGGCAACCAACATCATGCCAGCCGCTTGGATTATTTGCAGGATTTGATGCTAGAATCCAGTCTAGGGTGGCATGGTTCCCAGTTTTTGTATTTTCTCTGGTGATTTCAGCGATGACCTGAGCCAGATTGACTTCAAGAAGCAAGGTCCTATACACTTGCTCAGTGCTAGTTTCAGCTGCTCTCCGCCACAAAGACTCATACTATCTCTTTCTTCATCCATTACAGTCTTCAACCAAGACTGCATGTTTCCCTCCTTATCTCTGATGCAAGATGTTTCTAGTTTACCAGTCTGCTTTCACCTGCCTACTCATCTTGGTATTCATTTTATCTCAGTCTTTGAGTAATGTTTACTGCTGCACTGTATCTATCTAGTTAGTCCCTTCTAGTCTTGTTTTTGTGTCTAGTCTGGCCTGCTTAGTTTAATAGTCTATTTAACAATTTTTCTTTCTAGGTTTTGTAGTTGTCTGTGATAAATACATTCATTAGTTCTTCTCCCAGCTATTTGCACTTGTTCAGCTTAGCCAAAAATCAGTTGTGTACCTCTGTGTCAAAAATCTCACCTACCTGTTGTTACTCCAAAATCCAGTTATAGCCTAGGTCTGGTATCAGGTGACTGCAATTTTGTGTTTTGGCCAAACGTTCATTCATACTGTCTGCTACTGTACTGTATAACTGATGCTACTGCATCTTACCTCCTGTTCTCAATGTACCCTATCCTCCTCTGTTGTATCCCCCCCTGCTCCTAACCCTTGCCCTGTTCTACCTCCCCTCCTTTTCCCTTCCCTCCTATCCACCCTGTTTTTCACTCTCTTCCCCATCATTTAACCTTGAGTTTCTCCACTGCAACCTCCTTTGATTTCCCCGCTTCACCCCTCCTACCCCCCACCCACGCTCTAAGGGGTGGAAATCCCACTTCAACCTCTTGCTCCTGTTCCTACTCCTCCTGTCTAGTGACATAGAGTCCAACCCTGGACACTCCCCTCTTTTCTCAAGGATCAGCACTGGGACCAGTCCTCTTCAGTGTCTTTATAAGTGACATAGTGGAGGAACTAAAAGGGAAGGTATTCCTCTTCGTGGGCGACACTAAGATCTGCAACAGAGTGGATACTGAGGGTGGTGGAAAGGATGAGCAGGGATCTGAAAAGACTGGAAGAATGGTCAAGGGTATGGCAACTGAGTTTTAATGCAAAGAAGTGCAAAATAATGCACTTGAGCCATAGAAACCCAGGAACTGAATACAAAATGGGTGGAGTGATACTGACAAAGACCAAGCCCTAGCAGGGAAGAGCCCTGAGGTAATCACATCGGATGACCTGAAGGTGGCCAGGCAGTGTGACAAGGCAATAGGAAGGGCTAGGGGATGCTTGGGGTGCATAGGAAGGGGTATTGCCTGCAGGAGGAAGGAGGCGGTGCTGCCTGCCCCAATATAGATCACTGGTAAGACCCCACCTTGAATACGGTGTCCAGTTCTGGAGACCACATCTCAGGAAGGACATAGACAGAGTGGAGGCAGTCCAGAGAAGGGCTACCAAAATGGTGCAGGGTCTGCATCAGAAGGCCTACAAGGAGAGGCTAAAGGAGCTAAATATGTACACCTTGGAGGAGAGGAGGGGGGGATATGATAGGGACCTTTAAATACTTTACAGGGGTAAATAAGGTACAGGAGGGGGTATTTTTCAGAGAAAAAGATGCTACAGAACAAGGGGCATGATATGAAGCTGGAGGGTGGTAAATTCGGGCGGCATGTGAGGAAGTACTTCTTCACAGAAAAGATGGTGGATACCTGGGAACAGCCTTCCAGTGCAGGTAGTGGGAGCAAAAACAGTGGTGGGGTTCAAAAATGCCTTGGACAGACACAGGGAATTGCAGGGGTAAGGAATGGGGGGGGAGTGAGATTGTACCATTGATCAAGTAGAGTCAGCAGCAGTAAAAAAAAAAAAAGAAGAAAAGAAAGGAAAAACATGGGCAAACCTGCAAGTCTTATCCACCCCTAAACATTTGTTAACAACTGCCCTCCACCACAAAGACTCATGCTATCTCTTTCTCCATCCATTACAGAGGAGGGCTTGGAGATGTGTTGGGGAGGGTGATTGGAGCTTGTCAGTTACTGCAGGTTGTGGTGGGGGCGCGGCTCAGTTATGGACTGGGGATCCAAACCAAACCAGCTGCCCTTATCGGATGTCACATTCCACATTACTGTGTTTCTGTGTTCTATGTCTCCTTCTCTGCCTCTCCAACTGGTAAAGGCCTGAGCATATTTCACCCCAATGCTCACAACCTTCTTCCAAAACTTGACCTGCTGTCTGGATATCACAGCACTCTCCTGGCATCCTCTCTGTGTCCTGGCTCTCTTCCATGATCCCAGCTCTAGCCTGTCCCTTCCTGAACATCATCTTTTCAGGCAAGACAGGGGAAAACATGGGGGTGGTATTGCCATCTATGCCTGTCATAGCCTCTCTTGCTCCATGGCTCTCAGAGAGGTTCCATCCCCCTTCCCCAAATGTTTCCTTGTTAGGCTATCATTCCCCTCCTCTGTACCCATCTTCATGAGGGTTTCTACGCTTCACCAGGAATATCCTTCTCCCTGGTGTATTCCCTCTCTACCATCACCTCTCAGGCCTCCGCTGATGAACTCATCCTGCCAGGGGACTTCAATGTCAACTGGTTCTCCCAAGCCTCCAGGCTAACCTCCCAAAAGGTTGAGTCCCTTAATCTTATACAGATTAACACCAAACCCACCCAGTTCAACCCTCATTCTCACAACCATTCCCTCCTGGACTGGCTTCTCTTCTCCCACCCCCACTGTACTCTTGCGACAAGTATCTTGCATGATGCATTTAGTGACCACAAACCGATGTTCCGCGTCAGAAAGATTTGGTATTCATTCTCTCTCCTAAATACAACTCAATCAGGTCCCTCTGGTCAACACCTCTTCTCTCTTGCGTGATCCTGCTGCTGCACACTGGACATCCATACCATTTGCCACTGATATTGACATGCTCTCTCCCTATTCACTCCAAATTCTCCTCAGTTTGTGACAAGCACACCCCGCTCAAAAAATTCAGGATCAGAACTCACCATCGCCCCTAGATTACCCCTGAAATTATTAAACAGTGCAAGATGGCCAGCCCGCCAGTGCAGCAGTTGGATTTCCGCTTGCGACGCCAATGACCTGGGTTCGGGAATGGACCCGGGTGTCAGAGGGCAGGTTGGGAGGAGATGACTTGAGCGTCCCACGATGGCTCGCCATCTCTTGGGGGGAGAAGGCTCTGTGGCCCACTGTCTACTGATTTCTGGCACAGGCAAGGGGTATGGCAGCACATTGGGTCCCACTACGTAGGAAGCGTGACGGATGTCGGACCTTGCCTTGACATCCCAGATGTTTTGCTCCCAGGGGGGAAACCAGGAAATGGCTCCCTGGCCGACTGCATGATGGTTGCTGGTCCCCCGCCACCATGAAGCCACAGATTAGCCCAGTCCACCCCAGCAGCACCTAGGCCAAACAAGTTGTGCTGGCCAGCCCCTCCGGCGCCTTCCCCCTTGGAGGGGGGACCCATCCGACAAAGGGTTACGTCAGGTTACTCGGGCGGGGGGGTGCCTGACGTCGGTTGGTGGCTGGCAGTGGGGGTAGAGTGCCGGTGGGGGTCCTAGGTGACCCGAAGGAGCGGCCGGCTGGGGAGCGAAGGAGAAGCAAAAAAAAAAAAGAGCAAGACCCGTGATCTTGCCTGGGCATGTTACAAATTGTCTCACTTCCTTCCTGAACCCCTCTTACACAGAACTATCAGAAATTCCTGTACAAAGGCTGTCTGTGCTGCAAAATCACAGTATTTCAAGGCCAGCCTTCAGAACAACCTTAATGCCCCTTCAAAGTTCTGAAAGGTAATTCACTTTCTTTTCAATCCTCCCACCCAGTCCATGCCACCAGTCCTGGTAAATGGTTCATCAGTGTCTGATCTCTCCTCTCTTGCTGCTCACTTCAATTAGTTCTTAGCCATTTGTTCTCTCCCTTCCACTCACCTGCCAGCCTCCACAGCACCACCTTATATTCCCTCCCAGAAAACCCTGACTGCCCTTTATTCCCTTAACCTGCACAAATCCAGTACTGATGGGCTGGACCCCAATTTACTCCATGTCTCTGCTCTTGCCGTAGTATCTCAGCTGAGTCACCTACTCAACCTCTCCTTCTCCCTCAGTCCTGGAAGTTGGCCAAAGTTCTTCCACTCCTCAAAGGAGGGGAACCCTTTTATTCCAGGTGTAACCCCTAGATGGCGCTATCCCAGGGGCTACTACCCCTGCCTGATTTGCCACTAACAGGTTGAGGGGCCTGGATCCAATGGCGGGTGCCTCCACCCAGAGGTCAGGGTTTGCAATAGTTAAACTAACTTGGTCACAGCCCTCTGGGACACTGCAACCCCCCTTTCTTCCCACTAGTGGCCCACACAATATATCAGAATTACCTTCACAGTATACACTTACCCCCAGGACTGGTTCCGACACTGGGACCTCCTGTGAAATGAGATACAGTGCAACAATCACAGTACAGTACTTTAACATAGACAAATACCTCAGGCAGTATAACTTTGCTGAAACAAGCAGCTCTGATTTATTTAGGGGATATAACAAGGACAGGGGAAATGAGGTTAATTAGCTTATCACCTAATAATCTACCTATGGCTCTGTGCACAGGCCTATCCCTATCAGTTACTGTCCCTGGGTACCCAAGCCCTAGTGGCTAGTCCAAACCGGGCAGCTGGTAGGGCCCTTTCACACAGAGAAAAGGAGAATTAAACAGTCAGCAGTACAGTAATTCCATTTGGATTTAATGTGGCAATTCAACAGGGAGCGACCCTGAATTAGTACTCACGACCTCCAAATAAGATAGGGTCCTTCAATGTCAGCAGGGCTCACTTGAGGTACACAAACCTCTTCACACATCCATATAAAAGAAAGCACTGTACCAGGCAGGCTGCATCTGTATCCCGATCGCAATTACTGCACAATACCCGGGAGAACACACAGCAGATTCAGTTCCAGACCGAGTGCAATTTTCAGCAATTCCTCCAGTCTTCTACAGGGTGAGCCTGGTTTCTACTCTTCAGAGATCCTTTGATTCTTTTCACAGGACAGATTCAGTCCTAAGCTGTTACACAAGCTGCAGACCGGAACTCTGGGCCTTACACACGCTTTTTTGACTAAAACTGCACACTGAAAAGCACAGGCTCCTTCCTTCTTCACTGCCAAAGCTCAACTGAAACTCCAACCGACAAAACCGGCACTTCCTTTGAGTTCCTCCCAGTTCTTGACTGGATTGGCTGTCACTCACAATAGACTGCTGCTGTTGGTCCAAAAGGCACTGAAGTCTAAACTACATCTCCCAGAGTCACTGCCCATACAATCCTCTTGTGGCTGGCTCAGATTATGAGTCCAAGTTCTGATTCGCCCAAGGCACCATTTTGAGCTAGCTTACCCCACACTGATTGGTCCAGTTCAGCAGTTCAAAACTAGAATGGGGAACTAGCAGACACAGTTCTGACTGCAAAGAAAGCAGGTTAGACAAACTGTAATTTCATTATTACTCTAAATAATTTCTGGCAAACAGTTACATCTTTCAGATAGGTTCCTTTGCACTCCTAGTGACTGCAAAATGAAGTGAATTGCAGCAGCTTGAGTGGTACCAATCAAAGAAACACACAGTCCCCATACAACTAATTATGTCTGCAAGCAGACAGCTCTTAAAGAGACAGTACCAGAGGTTCTAAAAACACTCACTGATAAATGGCTTAAATGCCAAACACCATTCAGGCTTGGAGCATTCAAGCAAGCTCCTGGAAGTCTTTTGGGAACCCCCATTTGCAGGGGTTACACCCTTCCTGGTTTGGGAAAGCTTGACGTCCGCTGCCAAGCAATCTCCATAAGTTTCAACTGCAACTATATACATTTGCATTAGGCTCGCAATGTAATCATCAGTCAATATATCATTTTACCAAGAACACATTTCTGAAACATTGCAGTACGTCCACTTTACATAGTATTATACACATTGTACCATAACTCAAGTTATTACCTCTTGTACATGAAACCTGAAGAGAGGGGCCCTTCCCTATCAGTTACCTTGGGGCTGGACGGGGCAAGGGCACCATACTTAGAGGGCAACACAAGTAACTTGGAGTTAGCACTGACGCTCAGTTTGGGCAATGAGCTCGGGGACACATACACTCCTTTATGGACAACACTGAGAGGCAAGTCCACAGGCCTCCCAAGTGAATCATAACTGAGGTGCACCACAGGCTTTACAGCTCGACCAGTCTTTCTAGGGGGAACTGTTACAGTCTCTGCACTCTGAGCCTCATTTTCAGCATTGTCCTCACTGTCAGGAGTCTCCATGGGGTAGAGAGGCTAGAACTTGGGGCACTTTCAGCTCCAGGAGTTACAGTTTGAGTCCACAACATCTGGCTCGTATGGATGGACACTGGCAGTGGACTGTCAGGCACTCAAAATACTCTTCTTGTTCGGTGTATCACCAGTCTGCCCCAATCTATCATTTTCTCCCTGAAAGCTCAAACAGTTCAACCATGCACAATGATTCCATTTCATCTGATCTGATGCTTTGCACTTCACTTTCTGGGAGCATGGCTCCAGGGATGAAGCTGGGGCCTAGACAGTCCAGAAGGCCCAGCTTCATCTCCAGTATTGACTAAGGATTGCCCGAAACAATTGACTCAGTTCGTAGAAGGATAGTATTCAAAGTCACTCTCACTTTCTTCCAATATGGACTGACAGTCATGCTCAACTGGGACTTGTGGAGGGAACACTTTAACTTTGCTTCGTGAGTGCAGACTTTCTTGATCTTTTCTTAGCAGCAGCTCTAGTCACTGGTCCAGAGGGGGCATCTTCTAGGGGCTCAGACTCAATTAAGATTTGTCCAATGGGCAGTAAATGATTTCTATGCATTGTTTTTACATCTTTTGAATTATTCTCAGGCCTTACTTTGTACACTGGCAGATCATCTAGTTTGCCCACTACAATGTGAGGGAGATGGTGCCATCTGTCAGCAATCTTGTGCTTGCCATGCAGTCCCAGATTTCTTGCAATACCCGATCTCCCTCCTGGAGTTCCTGTGCTTTCACCTTTTATCATACCTTTCTTTGTTGGCCAGATTTCTTTGGCAGCCATGGTTTGAGCAGTTAGTACGCATGAGTTAGCTGGGCCTTTAACTTTGCACATACTGTAAATAGTTGTCAGCTTGAACCCCATCAGAGAGACCCCAAAACACACATCTACTGGTAGTCAAGCTTCTCTTCCAAACATCAGGCGGTAGGGGAGAATCCAGTGGCATCACTTTGGTGCAGTTATAAGCATGTACCAGGGTGCTAATTTGTTGGCTCCATCTAGGCTTGTCCTTTGGGTGCAGGGTGCCTAGCATATCTAGCAAAGTGCGGTTGAAACGCTCAGGCTGTGGGTCCCCTGGGGGTGGTGAGGAGTGGTTCTGGACTTTCGCACTCCCCACAGAGAAAGCATCTCTTTGATCAGACGACTCAAAGTCTCTCCTTGATCAGAATGGATTCTTTGTGGAGCCCCATAGTGAACAAAAAGTTTTCTACAAGTACTTTGGCCACAGTGGATGCTTTCTGGTCTTTGGTGGGGAAAGCTTGGGCATATCTCGTGAAATGGTCAGTGACCACCAGCACATTACTGATATTTCTTTGATCTGACTCCAAACTCAGAAAATCAATACAGACCAGCTCCATGGGTGCACTGGTGGTGATGTTAACAAGGGGCAGCCCTCTGGGGCAAAGCTCTCTGTAAGCAGCGATCACAAGTTTGAATGTGTTGCTCCACATCAGCCCCATCTTAGGCCAATAGAATCTGGATCTCACCAAGTCAAGTGTTCTGTCTATACCAAGGTGCCCCATGTGGTTGTGCAAGGACCTCAGTACTGAGTCTCGAAAGGCAGTGGGCAGCACTAGTTGTTGCTTGTCTACTTGTCCCCCTCTGTCTACTGTTTCTCTGTATAACAGTTTATTGATCAGTTTCAACTTAGGACCTTCTTTGTATAACTGTGCAGTTCTCAAATCAGTGGAGCGTAATTTGGACACATCTTTTCCTGCATAGAGGGCTTCTAAAGCTGCTTTGATCATGGGATCGCGGGATTGAGCCCACGAATACTGTCATTGTCCAGCTGAGGCAGTGCACCAATGTCTATTGCAGAAAAGTGGCAATAAGCAGCAGGTATGCAATTCTCAGAGCTCCCAAGCAATCCACCATGCAGTCCACTCAGTCTGTGGACATTTGTTCCTCCCTGTCAAACTTCTCGGCAGAGTGCCCGAATGTCAGGTTCTGCCAATCGGACCCAATCATTCTGGGGAACAGGCTCCGGGAGAGAGCATCAACATCTATGTGGTTCAGACCTGCTCGGTATCGAGAGCATAGTCATATGTAGATAATGCAGAAAGCCACCTATGGCCAGTGGCATCCAACTTAGCTGAGGTCTGCACATAGGTCAAAGGATTATTGTCAGTTTTACTAGTATTTTAGCCCCATACAAGTACTCATGGAATTGGTCAACAATAGCCCACTTCAAAGCTAGGAACTCTAACTTATGTACAGGATAGTTCTTTTCGGATGGGGTCAGACTTCTACTGGCAAAGGCCACTGGTCTCAGGCCATTCTCGTGCTCTTGGTACAACACAGCCCCAACCCTTGCAAGCTAGCATAAGTGTGGGACGTAAGGTTTTCTGGATCCATAGGCCAGCACTGGAGCATGGGTAAGTTGATATATGATCTCAGAAAAGCAGTCCTCACAATCAGGAGTCCAGCGGGCCCCAAATACTTCACTCGGATGAAAATACACTCTTTCAGTCTTGAGGAGGCTGACTTTGGTATTTTTTGTGGGTTGGGGATACCCTTGAGTAAGGTTAAGTAAGGGCGGATCACTCTTGAATAGTCCTTGATGAAGCGCCGATAATAACCACAGAATCCAGGAATCTTTTGCAGTTCTTTTAGATTTTTGGGCTGTGGCCAGGTGGTCAAGGCCTCAACTTTACTTGGGTCGGTCTCTATTCCTCGGTGGATACTATGTGTCCCACATACTTTACTGATGTTTGAAAGAATTGACACTTATCAATGGACAGTTTAAGGCCAAAGTCCTCCAGTCGGTCCAATACCTTAAATAATCTGCTCTCATGTTCCTCCAGTGAGCTGCCAAACACAATAACATCATCTAGGTATACCAGGCACTCTAGTAAGTTCATGTCCCCCACTGCACGCCCATCAATCGCTGAAAAGTGGCTGGGGCACCTGAAACCCTTGAGGCATCCTCATGAATTCATAGAAGCCAAGCGGACAGATAAAGGCCGCCTTCTCACGGTCCTCTGGGGCCATCGATCTGGTAGTACCCACTGCGAGATCCAGCACAGAGAACCACTTGCTCCCGTTTAGGCAGTCCAAAGCATCCTGAATGCGGGCATTGTGTACTGATCAGGATAGTCCGCCCGGTTTAAGGTGCGATAATCCACACACATCCTTACTGTTCCATTCTTTTTCCTCACTACCACAATGGGGAAGCATAAGGGCTTCTGGATTCTTGTATTACACCAGCAGCTAACATCTCTTGCAGATGCCGCCTCACATCATCTATGTCAGCAGGTGCCAGGCGTCGAGACCTCTCACGAAATGGTCTTCATCATGCAGCCGGATATTGTGCTCAGCTCCTTGCGCATCCTACATCCCATTCCTTTAAAGAAAACACCTGGCTCTCTGGGCAAGCTTCTCACTGATCCTCACTTTCCATTCAGCTGGCAGCGGGAGTCGCCAAAATCAAACAAGTCAGGCGTACTCTGTCATTCTTCCTTGAACTCTTGCTGCTGGGTAGCACTGCAGTGTCTGCACAATGCACATTAGCCAGGATGCAACCTCTGTTTACTCGAATGTCTCTTTCAGACACATTATGAACTTGGACCATTACCCTTCTGGCATAAGCATGGGCTCTAGCGGGCAAAATACTAGGCTTGACCAGCAGTCCTCTGGCAATTTTCCATCGCCTGGTGCATCCAACATTAATATTTTATTCTTAACATCCTTTCTGATACGGACCTCTCCCTGTAAGGTACACTGGGCATTTCGCCAGGATCAGAGACTCAGGATCCTTCCTCCATACAATTCCGACCGGTTCCTCTGGTTCTGTTTTTCAGCATCTCTGTGCCTCATAGGCCTTCTTAATTAAAGCTCGAACTCTTAAAGCTCTACTAGTCTTTGACCCCTGTTTTCATAACACAACTGTGCCAGCCTTCCGAACATATGAGCATTTGTTCCAATCAACAAAGGGACACCATCATACAGTCCAGTGGGGACACACTAAGGCTAGGGTCTCTACTTGTTCGGCCACCCAGCCACGGAGGTGGGGAAAGACAGCCAAATCTGGATATACCCGGAATAGGTAGGCCTCCTCACTTAACCCCATACATGCAGTCCTTCTAATGGTTGTAAGGGTACGCCTGACAAATGCTTCTGAAACCAATCCTGGAACATAATTGTCACTTGGGAGCCACTGTCTAATACAGCTCTTGTAGACACTCCATTCACCTTTACAGTGGTCTCCATGGAGGGACCCACTATTCTGGACCAGTCTGGAGAGGCGGTAGTGGGGCCTGGGCAACTGACCTTGCCACAAAGGCGTGGAATTAGCATTTTTGGTGCCCTCACTGGGATCATGTTGTGCACCTCTTAACCACTGATTTCTTCTCGAAGCTCTCCTTGTAGCCTATATGCAACTTTTGTCAGTGTCTTTGGGACTGGCATTCCCTTCATGTGCCCATCTTCCCACAATTATAGCAAAACATACTTTCTGGAGTTTGAGCTGGCCGAGGCGCCACACTGGGAGCCAGGGCGGGGGTATTACTAACTGGAAACCTTGGTTCCATCTCTGTCTGCGGCGTGATAAGCATTTGGAGACATCTCGTTAGTTTCTCCACTTCCATGGTCAAGGAATCGAGTTCGGAGCTGTTATCAGCAGGAGATACATGGGTGGGTACCCCCAACCCCATAGCAGATGTAGTCGGATATAGGTCAGGGCCCGTACTTGCAGGCGTGGCCTTCATAAAGGGACTGTTTTGAATTCCGGATCTCTCTCAACAGTTCGCCCCATTGTGGCATATCTTTTTCCTTGTCAGAGCACTCATTGACTGTCAACCTCTGCCCTGAACTTCACTTGATGGGTCACCCTCAGTCACTTTCATTGTAGCCACAGCTATTGGTGCAGGTCCTCCGAGGTGCGTCTTTTCTCAACTCCTCGAATTTCTCTCATTAACTCATCATAGGAGGGTGGGATTCCAGTCGATCTGCCAGGCGAATTGAAGCAACAGCAGTTCTGAGAAGGGGCAGACTTAAGGATCCTGTCCAGCCTGGTTCGTCCAGTTCAATCGCTGGCAAACTACCTTTTCTGAGGCATTCTTGCAACAATTTTTCCAGCCGAGATACATACACAGACAACAACTCCCTTGGTACTGTTGTGCATCTCTTACTCTCCACCATAGGTCCTCATCAGAATCTGGGCTCCCATACACATTCTCCAGGGCCTCAAGATAGGCCTGTGCAGTCACTTCAGGGTTACTGGCCCGGTTTACGTAATGGTAGCCGGGCAGGACCTCGGAGGCTCTCACTAACCCTCTTTCGCTGCTTCCGAGCTACTGCCATTCTAGCACTTGGGGCAACATAGTTCATCCAGGTCTCCCAGTCATCCTCCCTTGGGGGTGGGAGGGTGCCAGAGAACATCCTCAACCTTCGTAAGAGTCGTGACTAATGGCAGGTGCAGAAATAGGAGTCTGCATTGTTCAGCCACCATTACGTGGTACTGGAGGGAGAGGGTGTTGGGGAGGAACACCTCAGGTGGCAAGAATAGTTTTTCCAAGTCCTCCACAGTTTTCCCTTCCCCCAGCAAACTATTTAGCAAATTCTCCTCAAAAGTTTCAGATAGTGGTGGGGGCTCATTCCCCTGGGTCTTTACTGTCCTTAGTTATCACTCTCCAAGCAGTGAGGGCTCCTCTGGGGTAATGGTCTGTGGCACTTTGGAGCTATCTATGGGATCCTTAAAGCTCTACTAGGGCCAGGAAAGTGTGGGTGAGCAGATTAGCATGCCGACCACCACCACAGGGTTTTGTAAACCTTCCACCTTGGAAAGTACTCCCTGCACAGTGTCCGTATTGATACCCAGGGGATGTCCAGGATAAGCATAGCATTTGGGGTCGATCTCCTCCCCAGTACACCACTCCACCAGCCAGTGCACAGCCACTTCTGTCGGGGTACCCATTTTTTTCTTAACAGTGGTTCGTAAATATGGCCACTAGAGGACACACAATCCCAGCGGTGAGCCTCCAAGATGTAACCCCTAGATGGCGCTATCCCAGGGGCTACTACCCCTGCCTGATTTGCCACTAACAGGTTGAGGGGCCTGGATCCAATGGTGGGTGCCTCCACCCAGAGGTCAGGGTTTGCAATAGTTAAACTAACTTGGTCACAGTCCTCTGGGACACTGCAACCCCCCTTTCTTCCCACTAGTGGCCCACACAATATATCAGAATTACCTTCACAGTATACACTTACCCCAGGTCTGGTTCCGCACTGGGACTCCTGTGAAATGAGATACAGTGCAACAATCACAGTACAGTACTTTAACATAGACAAATATCTCAGGCAGTATAACTTTGCTGAAACAAGCAGCTCTGATTTATTTAGGGGATATAACAAGGACAGGGGAAATGAGGTTAATTAGCTTATCACTCTAATAATTCATTATATGGCTCTGTGCACAGGCCTATCCCTATCAGTTACTGTCCCTGGGTACCCAAGCCCTAGTGGCTAGTCCAAACCGTGGCAGCTGGTAGGGCCCTTTCACACAGAGAAAAGGAGAATTAAACAGTCAGCAGTACAGTAATTCCATTTGGATTTAATGTGGCAATTCAACAGGGAGCGACCCTGAATTAGTACTCACGACCTCCAAATAAGATAGGGTCCTTCAATGTCAGCAGGGCTCACTTGAGGTACACAAACCTCTTCACACATCCATATAAAAGAAAGCACTGTACCAGGCAGGCTGCATCTGTATCCCGATCGCAATTACTGCACAATACCCGGGAGAACACACAGCAGATTCAGTTCCTGACCGAGTGCAATTTTCAGCATCCCTCCAGTCTTCACAGGGTGAGCCTGGTTTCTACCTTCAGAGATCCTTTGATTCTTTTCACAGGACGGATTCAGTCCTAACAAGCTGTTACACAAGCTGCAGACCGGAACTCTGGGCCTTACACACGTTTTTTGACTAAAACTGCACACTGAAAAAGCACAGGGCTCCTTCCTTCTTCACTGCCAAAGCTCAACTGAAACTCCAACCGACAAAACCGGGCACTTCCTTTGAGTTCCTCCCAGTTCTTGACTGGATTGGCTGTCACTCACAATAGACTGCTGCTGTTGGTCCAAAAAGGCACTGAAGTCTAAACTACATCTCCCAGAGTCACTGCCCATACAATCCTCTTGTGGCTGGCTCAGATTATGAGTCCAAGTTCTGATTCGGCCAAGGCACCATTTTAGAGCTAGCTTACCCCACACTGATTGGTCCAGTTCAGCAGTTCAAAACTAGAATGGGAACTAGCAGACACAGTTCTGACTGCAAAGAAAGCAGGTTAGACAAACTGTAATTTCATTATTACTCTAAATAATTTCTGGCAAACAGTTACATCTTTCAGATAGGTTCCTTGCACTCCTAGTGACTGCAAAATGAAGTGAATTGGCAGCAGCTTGAGTGGTACTCAATCAAAGAAACACACAGTCCCCCATACAAACTAATTATGTCTGCAAGCAGACAGCTCTTAAAGAGACAGTACCAGAGGTTCTAAAAACACTCACTGATAAATGGCTTAAATGCCAAACACCATTCAGGCTTGGAGCATTCAAGCAAGCTCCTGGAAGTCTTTTGGGAACCCCCATTTGCAGGGGGGTTACACAGGTAACTTCCAGCCAATCTCCCACCTCCCTTCCCTTACTAAGCTGTAAAAGAAGCATGTCTACACCAGACTCTCTGATTTCCTATCCTGCACCAATTTCTTCTCCCTGTTCCAGTCTGGCTTCCAGTTATGTGTAACTGAGTCTGTCTTATCAGGGACAGATCAGGGGCATATCACAGCTGCCATTTTCACAGATCTGGCCAAGGCCTTTGACTCGGTGTCCCACCCACTCCTCCTGGATAAGATGAGTTTTGCTGTCGACTGGTTCCACTCTTACTTCTCGGGCCATCTAACGTCAGTACAGGTTGGTAGTGCCCTGTCACCTCCCTTTCCCATCCAAGTGGAGGTCCCACAGGGCTCTATCCTGGTGTCCATTCTGTTCTCCGTCTTCCTTAAAGACCACTCCTCAGCTTGTATCAACTCGCATATACACATGTATGCAGATGACACAGTCATCTACACCTCCAGTCCCTCTACCACAGCCATGTAAGGTCTGCTCCAGCATGACTTCCACAACGGCCTGTGCTAATTCGAATCAATTTTAACAACCTTGCTCTCAGCCTGGGAAAAGCTTTTGAAGCTCAGAGCAAGGCCCTGGACTACTACTTCCAGAACCCACTTGTCTGTGGGTATGGATTGCAGGTAGTAGGACAGTCTGCCTCCTACTGGAAACTGGGGGGGAGGGAGTGACCCACAACTCTTCAGAGAGTCTGCTTGGCTGGTGTCCTGGGCTGGGAAGAAGGGCCGGAATGAGTGACACCTCTCCTGCCCCTTCCCCTAAAGTACCCACGCTGCTGCTGGTAATAGGGAAGGCCTGGACCTGATAGAAGGTTCTCTGATCAGGCCTGCCCCTGTCTCCCCTACCTTGTTGTTTCTGAGGAGTGGCAGCCTTTTCCTTAGCTGCAGCACACCTTTAGGTAGCCCTATATTTGTCCATTTTTCTCATATAGGCCACTGTATGATTTCAAATAGGGGATTTTGTGCCAGAGGAAAATCCAAGGCCTTGGTCTGGGTATCCTAAGACAGATTAGTGGTTCTGAGCCAAGAAAATCTTCTTAAGGACACAGAGGTGGTCATAACTCTGGATGCAGAATCATTGGCACCCACAGCCATATGGAATTGTTGCTTCGAAGTCTCTATTCCATTCCCAGCTACCTCCACTAAGTCTACAGCCACCTCAGCTGGGACCCTTGCAGCCAAAGAGGATACTGACTCCAACAGCTTCTTCTGGTACCTTGCCACATAGGCCATGTAAGAAGCCTGCCTGACGCCCAGAGATGACCCCAAGTATGCTTTCTTAGCCATGAAGTTGATTTTCCTGAAGTCCTTCTCAGGAGGATGGGAAACCAAAGGTATACCTGCTTTTTCACAGGCAGCAGCCTGAACCACACCTTCATGGCTGGGATGACCAGACAAAAAAATCAGTGCCATTCCTGGCAACTGGATACTTCCTATCTGCCCTCTTATCCACAGGAGGGACAGAAGTAGGAGAACTTGAAATCTTTAAAGCCTGTCTATTCAGAGATTTATGGATGGGTATCACTAATCTCTTTGTGGCAGATACATCCATCATCTCCACATAATCCTGCTCTTCTTCCTCTTCCTCTTCTAAGGACTCATGAGCCGGTAACTGGAGAGTTTCAGCCACTTTCTTCATGAAAGAGAAGTGAGTGAGAGCATCCTCTGGCTGCTTAGGTGGAGAACCCCCTCCCTCATGCTCAGGGGAGACTTCAGGTTCAATGGGACCAAAACAGTCCCCCTCTTCCTCCTCATCCTCATACTCCTGCTCACAGGAAAAGTCAAATTCAAAAGACTCAGGTTGAACCTGAGAAACTAGGGTTTGATCCGATAGAGGAGTAACCCAACGCTGCACCGGTTCAGCCAGACCAGCTTGCAGTGACTGAAAAATGCGTATAGCATTAGCAATTTCTTCAGCGATTGGAACCACAACCGACCGTGTCTTAGCAGCCGGTTCAGTGTTTTTCTTGTTTCTTCTTTTTAATGCAAGCTGTTTCAAGGGCTGTCTCCACAGTTCACTTGGTAGAGGGAGTATTGCCCTGGTCAGAGAGTCCTTTGAACCAGAACTGGACCGACCATCTGTGTCAGTGGACTTTTCGGCCATTTTCTTATTCAGTCGGTTAAGACGCCTATCCAGCGTTAACTGAGGGAAACTTTTGCAGATCTCGCAGTCTGTGTCCAGGTGATCAGACTCCAAGCAGAAAACACAAGTAGTGTGTGGATCAGCCTTGGCAATTGTCTCTCCACACTCCACACATTGCTGAAACCCCAGTAGGGACAGTTTTCTTTTTGGGTTCCTGTGACTCCATGGCAAACCTAAACACTTATCCCCGGTGGCTGTTATGCCGGATAAGGTTTTAAATATGTAAATATGTAAAGTCCTGGTTAAAAGACCAGTATTAGCAGTCAGGGAAAAAAACGACAAACTCTTTTGTTTTTTATTAACCAGGGCTAGCCGAACCCAGTAAAGGACACAAAAAATAAACTTTACCTCAGAATAAAAGAGTAAATCAAGTCGGTTCCCTCGCAACCGCTAAAGAACCGATAACTTACCCAATTTGTGAGAAAATATACAGATTGGTCTACCTGTACCGAAGGACAGTAGTTTGAAACTATTTAAACTAACGGTAGTCGAAAACTGCAACGAAAACTACCCGAACTGACAAGATGCTGAGGAGATTTCTCTGAGGTGTCTTCACAGTAAGGTGCAGTAAAGAATCTGATGGTTGCATGGAACTTACCAGTGGACAGTGGTTTGAAACTGAGTGAATGCCTACTTAGAATGTAGACTTTAACCCTTTCATCTCTGGGGCAGTACAACAGGAAGGTCTTACTGTATTATGTCAGAATACATTAGGACTTCTTGTAGTTTGGATTAAGATATTTTTTTCAGATTTGACTTAAATATCCCCAGCAAGGTAGACAGATGGATGTCCACTGGGAAAGAGTTCCATAGAGCAGCAGCTGCCACTGCAAAAGCCTGGTCTCAGGATGACTTTAAATAGGATAGTGGCACCTGAAGCCCCAGTCCCATGAATCTCATAGTCTTCCTGGCAGTAGTTTCGTGGAGTCCAGTGCTCAAGGAGTTATTGGTGGCCTAGATCATTCCAGGCTCTGAATGTTAACAAAAGAATCTTACAGTCTGCCTGCCACCTCATCCACAACCAGCCCAGAGTCTGCAGTGACAAGTTCATATGTTCTGTCTTCCGAAACCTTGCTGCTGCATTCAGATCTACCTACAGGCAGCAGATTGCTGTCTCCTGAAAGCAGCAATTGTTTATGTGCATTTTGTGCCTGGTTTATGACTGTTCCCCAAGTCTATTATATGATCATAAAGTATACCATTGCATCAGAAAAAACTAGAGACGCGACCAACAGACTGCTGATTGCTTGCAATGTGGTAAAACTGTCTACTACGTATTTGTCTAAAAGGCAAATCAAGTACACTGGTATCTAGCTTGACCAGCACCTGAGCTTTTTTGGGCCACCTGGACTCCAGTGTCAAAACTGGTTCACAAACATGAAGCCTTCCATGGGGACAAAACCTGATTTCCAATGTAAGTTAGATTACAAATCACTGGAAAAGTAATCTTTCCATTCTTCAACTATGGGATGCGGTTTCTGTCTCCGCTGCCATAGCCTTGCTGTGGCCTGACTGGAACCACTCTACAATTTCTTCTGCCATTCTGCTCTGGACTACCCCACCCCAGTGGAGGTATCACTGCAATATGTACAGCAACTTGGTCTGCCCTTCCCTAGAGAGGCACAGACTTTGGCACAGTACTTCTCTCTTCTCTGAGTACTGCTCCGACAAACTCCAAGTACCTTGTCTCCCTTCTTTTCCCTGCCTCCAGGAATACAGGCAATTGTCTATTCACTGCTCCTCTTTGTAAAACAGCTGTAGGCATCAGAGTGTAATTATTACGCTGAAACATTAGTGTACTCATTATGTGGCACTTCAGCAGGCAGCAGAAGTGGCTTTCTTGCAACTCATGTCTCGGGGCCTACCTCCTGATGTGACTTCCCAGGCTTGCTTCCAATCCCTAGTCATCGGCACAGTGCAATGCATTGCCACTGGGCCATGGAGGTGCTGCAGCTGGTCCTCCTCATTTTCTTTCTGAGCTTTTTTCCTAGTCTGGTGTTATGCTGTCATCCCTACTCAGGTTCAGCAATATCATCCTGAAAAGGGTTGATCAGAGCTTGATCAAATCCACTGTCTTTGTCAATCAGCCAAGGTCCTCAACATGGTTGCCCACCCCATTCAATTGGACAAACGTGCAGGGACTGTACTGTCAGATCTTACTGTCAAATGGTTCAGCTCCTACTTGGCGTATAGGTCCCAAATGGTCCTCATAACCAATTTCCTTTTCCCATTAACCCCACCCCCAACCCCACAGTCAGCTCAGAAGTACCCCAAGGCACTGCCCTTAGTCTCATGATTTTTCTGAACAACCTCCCCTAATGAATGCAGCTCCTTGTGCATTCACATGTATGTGGATGACACTGTGCTTTTTGCCTGTCATACGTCAGCCCCTGAACTGGCTGTACATCTTTGATGTGACATCAGTAATGTCCATGCTTGTTCAGTGCCAACTAGCTTATCCTAAATGCCGAGAAAATGGTCTCCAAGACCTTTGGCACCAGGCAGCAACTGGCCAAAAGTCTTCCTCAATCTTTGCTACCCTGGATGGCTCACAGTTGCAGAAAATTCCCATCTTTAAATATTTGAGTGTCTGTTTGGACCATTATCTAGACCTTTCCTTCCAAGGTGACACCAGCCACAAGAAGCTCCTCCCAAAACCTTGAGCACTTTACAGGAACAAAGCCAGTATCCTCCATACCCATTGGGAGATTGTTGTAAAAATGATCCTCTGTCACTTGACAACAGGGACGTGGTGTAACATGCTGTCCCCAAATCCACCCTGAGCAGACAGCACTCCCTCCTGTATTTTTTCTGTTGCTTTGCTTTTGAGTGCACTTTTCACTGTTATGACTTTACTTTTCCCATCCTCTTGCTCTCATTCAAGGGTAGATGCCTCTCTCACTGTGATTCTGCCATCTCCACGTTCTTGTTTGGGTCCCTGCCCTGCTATCCAAGTTCCTTCTCTCCTTTCCTTTCCCTCTCCCTTCTCCAACCCCCTCAGGAACTCAGACACTCTACTCACTCTCTCTTCCCTGTGATAAAATTTATGCTGAACAGGCTGCTGTCTCCTGTAGGCTCCCTCAATTCTGGTCTAGCATCCCCCCTCAATCCCCTTCTTGACCTTCCCCTCTGTCCTGAAAATTTTACTCAGTGACCGCAACTCTAATATCTGTTCTTACAATTGAATCCTCTTCCACACCTTTCCACCAATCCCCAAATTCTAGTCACACCACTGTCACTCCTACAACCCTGTTTCCCTCATTAGGTCCAACAAACTGTTTCCAGCCATTACTGCCTTGTTCACCCTACCTCAGTTAATCTGGCTTTCTTTTTGGCTGCCTATACATAATCAACACAATGTGTATATTCAACTTTTGAATAAGGCACAACGGTTCCTTGCTACTGGCTTGTTGTATGACTGTTTTGCACTCTGCCTCATTTGCACAATTTTTACATCTGCTCAATGTTGTTTCTTTCTATTTTGCTCACTGTTGTACCATTATGGACATATTTCCCATGCTCTGCCTCCCCCCCCCCCCATACACACAAAATAAGATGCTCTGAGCTCAGCATTCCACCCTAATGAAAACTTGTCGATAAATAAATACAATTATTAATGTTTCCTTAGAGGAAAAGAAGAGTCTTGCACCAAGCAATGTACTGGGACTGGAAGGTCTCAAACAGCAAATTTGCCTATACAAAATGCTTTTAACTCATTTCTGATTCAAAATTGTTATCTAGTTGATCCTTCGACCACCCCATCTGCCAACCCAATATTTAGAAAATCCCACAGACTCCTTAGCTAATATTAGTGTTGAAATCAGTCATGGAGAACTTTAATGTACACAGCTGTGCTTCAATTACCACTGCCTCTGCGATGGTGGTTAATGCTGCTGACAGCGTCAGCAGTACTCTTCCTCTCCATATCCCAAGGTAATAAATAACAGCCTGATTTCACCAATTAGGGGTCTAATCCTACTAAAGTAAAGACTAAGTGCCTGTTCATGTCCGGATGACGATGATTCATTTCACCTCCATTGGCATAGGCTCTAAGGAAGACACAGGCAATGAAATGCAATGGTTCACGTAGCACTCTGAAACAATCTTAGACAAGAACCTTGGATGAGTCCCAAGAAATTAAAATTATGGAAGTACCGTAATTCTTGATCTTCTAAGAATATCTTCACCATTGAGTCCCACTAGTGGGTTTGAGCTGAAGGCACTAGGACCCAGTGGGAGCCAGAACTTTTTAAGAGGGCTGGTGTTGTGGCAGGCAGCATGCATGCATGCATGACGTCAAGCGTCAGTGCATGTAACTGCTGATTTATCGCGGTGGCAGCCATAAACCTCATCAGTACCTTTTTTTTACCAAGGGGGTGAGCAGCATAACCTATAAAGAACCTATTCACTTAACCTAAGGGCATAAAATAGCCCTGGTAGCCCATATAAGAAAAGGGACACCAAATCCAGTAATACAATGTCTTCACAGCTCAAGCCAAGTATAAAGGGGGTGAAGATTAACACAACCATACTGGAGTGAGTCTGGGAGATGGTAGGCAGGTGTGTGAATCAATCGTGAAAATACGCTTAGAAGATCAAGAATTATGGTAAGTATATAATTTTAATATCTTCTAAGAATCAATCTTCACCCACTGATTCCCACCAGTGGGTCAGAGTACCAAGCTCAGAAAAAGTCCTCCAGATGAGGGCAGCTGGAGCAGGGGGCTCACTCAGGATAGTAATCTAATTAGGACTGTCCTGTCAAAGGTGGAACATGGCTTGGTATGGACATCCAGACATAGTGCTTAGTAAAAGTACACTGTGCTCCAATTTTGGCTCTGCAAATTTCTCCAATAGGCACTGAGCTTATTTCTGTCAGGGATGTGGCGACTGCTTTGGTGCAGTGGACATGTAAGCTGCCCTCCAATTTGACCTGAGCCATGGCATAAATTCACAATCCAGTCAGAAATGTACTTGATTGTAACAGGTTGTCCCTTCCAGCTAGGAGCAAAGGAGACAAAGAGCTGTTTGTATTGTCTGAAGTTCTTGGTTCTGTCCTGATAAAACCTATGAACTCTTTTAACATCCAGTGAGTGGAGCGTTCTAGCTCTCATTCTAGAAGTTGATAAAGTAGGTAGGCAGGACTAGGGCCTGGTTAAGATGCAACTCCAACATCACTTTCAGTAGAAACTTGGGGAGTGTACAGAGAACTACCTTGTCTTTATGGAAAACGATACACAGAGGATCTGTGACCAAAGTATGGATTTCAAATACTCTGCAAGCAGAGGTGATAGCCACTAGAAATGCTGCTTTTGAAGTTAAGAACTTTAAATCACACATCACAATAGGCTCAATGGGTTTGTGTGTGAGCATATCCAGCATAAGGCTGATATCTCAGGAAGCTGCTGGCTTCCTGATGGGAGGCCTTGTGTGTAAAATGCCACTGAGGAACGTAATGAACAGTAGCAGCTGTGCCAGGTAGAGGGTCCCAACAGGCTCATGGTATGCTGAAATAGCACCCAGGGGGACCTTTATTGTGCAGTACTGCAGGCCAGCATTAGAAAGGTTCAGTAAGTACTCCAGAACCTTATCACGGGGACACATGAAGGTGTCCATGTGGATTTTGGAGCACAAGATAGAAAATCTTTTCCATTTAGCACTGTACATCTTCCTAGTAGAAGGCATACACACAGCCAAAAGTATTTCAGAGACCCTCTCTGATACCTTGTATTTGTTCATTTCTATCTCTACAGGAGCCAGGCCTGAAAGTGAAGGAGCCCAGGCTGAGATAGACCAGCTAACCCTGTGTCAGAAGCCAGTGTTTGCTGACTGAAAGCTGGTTCAACAAAGGAAGCCATATCAGTCGAGGCCAGCAGGGAGCCACTAGAATCATCTCGACCCCTTGTGCCTTCAACGTGAACAACACTCTCTGAATGAGAGGGATTGGAGGCAGTGCATTCAGAAACAGATTTTGCCATGGCAGTCTGAATGCATACTGACAGAAAATGCCATGTTCTGGATTTCTGAAGTGGAATCAAGGCAGTCAGGTGTTGAGCGGATGCAAAAACGTCCACATCTGAGGTACCCCACTTGTCAAATAGGGATTTCACAACATCTACCGATAGTGACCACTCATGAGGCTCAGCTTCTGATTGACTGAGCTCATCTGCTAGAGTGTTCTGGAGTCCTGGCAGATAGATTGCTTGCAGCAAGGTCCCCTGCTCCAGGTACCATTCCCACACTCTCATCATCTCTCTCTGGAGAAGGATTAAGAGAGTTATTTCTCCTTGTTTGTTGACATAATACATGACAGATTTGTTGTCTGTCTGAAGACTGTTCTGTGGCTGACTAAGTCCAACAGGGCTTTCAGACTGTACAAAACTGCTAGCATCTCCAACACATTGATGAGGAGATGAGTCTCTGATGGGTCCCAGACACCTTGTGTCTGAAGGCCCTGGCAGTGGGCTCCCCACCCCAACAGGGGGGCACTGGTGGTCAGAACCCCTTCCAGCTCCTGGGGGGAGAAGGTGAAGCATGGGAGGAGATTTTTCTCCACTGATCACCACATCAGGGAACTTACCAGGGGTTTGGTCAGCTGAACAGGGTGATTATGAGGGTACAATGCTTGTGACCATTGAGTACTTAGCATCCTCTGAGTAGTCCTCATATGTAGATGCACCAGGGGCACTGTGGACACTGAGGATGCTATCAGACCCAGCATGCATTGCATGGAGTGGGCTTGCACTGTTTTGCGTTCCATGATGTAGCATGCCATCTGCACGACTGCTCATAGTCTACTGTCTGGAAGAAAATCACTGGCCTGGGTTGTGCCAAGAACAGATCCTATGAACAAAAGTTGTTAGGAGAGTTCAAGCAAAGACTTTTTGAGGTTCAGCAAGACTCACATGGAAGTTAGGAACTGAGAAGCAGTGGCTACTGCCTTTTCTGTCTCCTGTTTTCTCGATCCATGAATTTGTTTAGATTTTTGAGGTCGAGAATGGAGCGAATGTCCCCTGATTTCTTTGGAACTAGGAAGTAGTGGGAGTATAACCTTGTGTTTTGTTCTGACTTTGGCACTACTTCCACTGCCCTGTTACAAGAAAGGCCTGCAATTGCCTATGTCAGGAGCTCTGATATGTGAGCTGACAAAGGGGGTTGCCTCCTGGGGGGTTCTATAAAATGCAGAGAGTACCCCTCTCAGATAATCCTGAAGACCCTTTTGTCCACGATGATGGATTGTCACTGATGATAAAACTGGGGCAGGTGCCCCCCCCACCACCACTTGGGAGGAGAGGTCTGCCTTAAGCAGCTGAGGCAGAACCAGGGCCAGAGCTTTATATGGTGACACTAAGTGCTTTCGGTGCCTGTGCCTGTGCCTTCAGCTGCACTTTCTTTTGAGGTTGGGGAGGCTGTTTTTTTGTTATTTTGGGCTTCTCTGCCACAAAAGGACTGGTTGTTTTGAAAAGATCCATGTCCCTTGCCTCTCTGAGAGTTGAAGGGAACTGATCTGGAAGTCCTAAGAGTCATTCAAATCTCATCAGATGCCTGAAGAGATTTCTCCACCTGCTGTCCAAACAGGTACGTGCCATCAAAGGGGACATTCATTACCTGGTGCTGGAAATCCTGGGTGAAGCCAGCAGTTCACAGCCAGGAATGCTGACTGATACAGATAGCCTGCAGCTGCAGAGCGAGGAGTGCTACATCAAAGGCATCCATCCATAAAGGCTTTGAGCTGGTGACTGCTGGATTCAATATCTTGCTTAACAGTCAGCAGTATATCTTGTTTAGCCTCTGAATGTGGTAGAGTCTCAGCCAGAGACTTCAGCTTGTTTCAGAGAGTATCAAATAGTTGGAAAAATTCCCTTGATAGCTTGTTATCCTCATGCCCAGAGCAGCTCAGCATAAGCTTGTCTACCCATAGTGTCAAGCTTGTGTGACTCCTTATTAGTAGGGTGCGCAGTGACCTCCTTGGGCACAATGGCCTTGCCATTCTCAATCAGAATAACAACCGCATCAGCAATGGGTTGAATGCAATACACAGGCTTATTTTTAGGAGCAGTGTATTTTTATCTGCCTGCTTGGGGACAGCTTGCCCTGTAGCAGGCCTCTACCAAACTACATCAGACAAGATCTCCGATATCTTAGGCACAAACTCCAGCTGGAGGTGCCTAGGCTGGTCATTCGAAATCCAGTGCTGAGTGCATATTTCTGAGCAGAACTTGAAAAGACATATCTTCCTGAGCAACAAACAAAGGAACTGGGTCTGAGACCTCCTGAGCATAATAAGAGTCATCATTCCCCCTTCAGAAATAATGAGGTCAGGATCAGATTACTCTCACTCTACACCTTCCTCCCAAGGAGGGTAGATGGGAGAGTGGGGTCGCAGGGCCAACAACACAGTGCATGGATGCCAGGGGGCGAAGGACCAGTGCCTGGGATGGTGCCAGGACCAGTGCCTGGGATGGCAGTGGGAGGATTCCTGGCAATGTGGGCCCCTGTGGAGCTGGACCAGACACCATGCCTAACACTGGGCATGGCCCCAAGGGGTCTGAACCCTGTACAAGATGCAACACTAGAACCAGCTCTGATGACCTAGCCATTATCAGAGTGACCGGCGGTGGCACAGTGACTGTCCCTGTCCCCTGACAGGATGGAGGCAACACCAGAAGCTGGGCAGATGCTGGTGGCACTGCTCCTGGCAAGGACCCAGAGGCTGTTGCTGCAAGTGAACACTCTACCAAGCCGAGCAGTACCACCAGCAGCATCAGCCCAAATGCCTCTTAGGGGCCTGCACTGCTAGCAGTGCCACATGGGCTAGACACTGTACCCACTTTAAGAGCTGTCCAGCAGTGGAACTGCCCACTGGAGTCCTCATGAAAACAAAGAAGGGGTGCTCTAGGCCCAAGACACCTGTCTCCCAGTGATAGTGGGGACCTCAGACTCCAGAAAGTTGACTGTCTTGTGGCAGACCTGACAGAGGGCAAGCTCAACCAGTGCCGTTTCTTCCACTTCTTATCTTCCCAAGTACTTGACTGCCCATCTCCAGAACCACTCTCCGAAGAAAAGTGGACTAGACATGGCCCTGCTGCCAGAGCACCCTGCCTCTTCTTGCTCCCTACTGTCCTCCATAGTCGTCGACAGTTTGCATGCATTAAGGCTGAGGGGAAACCATAGTTACTTATGTAAAATAGACTAAGCTGACAATAAAATAACAAACTCTAAGTTTAAACACTAAAACTCTGAAGCACTGAATACTGTTGTTATATAGACGGTGATGTTCTGATGACCAGAGGACGAGTGACGAAGTTCCTGATGCGCACTTGATGGTAGGAAAGAGGGAACTGAGGTGGTCGAGGGCTGACATCATGGTAAACCAGCGACCAGGTGCGCTGATGCCTGACATTGTGCATGCACGCTACCTGCTGTGTGGCACCAGCCCTCTGAAAAGTTCTGTGTCCCACTGGGTTCTAGCACCTCCAGCTCAGACCCACTAGTGGGAATCAATGGGGAAGACTGATTCTTGAAAGATCCGTTTTATCCTTATGGAAGAACAAACTGGGTCAAGACAGAGAACCTGAAGCTCACACTTATTCTGTTGATCTAGGCAAAGCAACTAGAAGTCCATTTCTGATTAAAGGAATTTTAAGTTTTAAGAGCGGTTGGGGGGACCTGAACCCCTACTGTGCATGTGTTTCCTTACTGGGCAGACTTGACAGACTGCAAGGCCTTCTTTTGCTAATTAAATTCGGAGCTTCTATGTTTCTAAGTTGCAGAAGTCCAGTGGTTCAGAAGAAGGGACCCCAAGTCCTATGAAGAGGGAACAAATGATCAAGATCCTTGAAAAAAACTGTGAAACAGGGCTGGACCAATAACAGAGCAACTGAAGAGCCACTTATCATGCTGGCAACCTGGATCTGTGCCCCATGCCCAGGTCACTGCAGTAGATCAAAAGGGGGATGAGGTAGAATCCATCTGGATACTCACAATCTATGGGGAAGGAAGGCAGACTAACCAACTCTGTGTCTGCCCTAGGGGATGACAAAATGTAATGCCCCCTGCTGGCATCCCTGTAAGAGGGCAGGAAGAACAAAAACACAGGATGAAAATCACCAGTCTTAGGATGATAGTATCAGCACTCTCAGGCTCTGCACCTCAGTGAATACGCCAGATACTATTTTGAAGGAGGGACACCCTTTGCCATGAGGGGGCAAGCCATAAGGGATACAGCCAGGTACCGAGACTGGGGGAGCGGAGATCTCTCCAGGGGGCATAATGGAGGATAGGGAGATGCACATAAACCCCTATGTACCCCTTTTAAGTACCTCAGTGGAATCAACAAAGTCCAAGAGGGTAGCATCTTTCAGAAAAAGAGACGTGCAAGAACAAGGGGACACAATTTAAAGATGGGGGGGCGGTTCAGGGGCAATGTGAGGAAGTATTATTTCACAGAGAGGGTAGTGGATGCATGGAACAACCTTCCTGAGGAGGTTGAGGGGTCTAAAACTCTGGGAGAATTCAAGAATGCATGGGACAGACATAAGGCAATTCTTGTGGGGGGTAGGAAGAAATAGGCTGTTGGTTAACTAGAATCTGCGGCCTATCCTGTAGGTAGGGAAATGGGCAGACTAGATGGGCCAAGCGGTCCTTATCTGCCATCAATGTCTATGTTTCTATGTTTTGTCAGAAAAGAATTACACCAGAGCAGATACTAAGGAAGAGGAGCCTTTCTTAGATCTGTAAGCCAAGATAGCTGTCAGATGCATGTGAACGTAAGACATTTTCAATCATGATGTTACTGTACCATGGAAAGTAAGTTATCCAGAACCTTAGCAACCGGTCAGGATGTAAGGAAGATGGCATTCTTTCTGCACCTAATGCAAAATCTCTTCCATTTTAACGCATGGGCTTTTGTGCTAGTTTGTTTCCTGGTGTTTATTAGCGTGTTAATAAGGACCTCATTAGAGAGGTCAAGACTGTAATTCTGAACTCTCAGGAACTAAGCACAGTGGTGCAGTGATTGGAGCCCCAGATGGGCTACTCTTCCCTTGTACATAGAGAGAGATGGTCTTACCTGAGGAAAGTTGGATCGGATTGTAGACACATAGGTGAAAGAAGTCCAAGCACCCAGCTTATCTGACCCAGTTTGGAGCTGTGAGAATCATCCTGGATGGCTCTTGGTGAGCCTGCAGTATAACCTTTTACAGCAGAAGAACGGGAGGAAAGTTGCACACAGATTAGAATTGTTCCTCTTTCTGGCTCTCTTGTGCAAAGTAGGGGATGACTTTTTGTTTTTACAAGAGGCAAGAAGTCTTCCCGGAGAGTACCCCATTCCTTTCCTATCCAGCACCTGTTGATTAAGTACCTTTGTGGAAAGACCAGATTGCTGAGACTGTCTGTCAGACAATTCCACTTACTTCCAACATGAACCATGTGAAGCTGTATCTGACTGAAAAAAGGCTGCTTTCCACAGCCCTGGGGCCTCCTGATACAGTTTGGCCTCCCATCCTGATTGCTCAAGTACAGCACTGCAGTGGTATTGTCTGTGTTTACTTGATCTGTCAAATTGTTTGCCAGTGGACTGAATGGTTGAAGAGTGGCAATGACTGGCAAAACTCCCAACAAATTTATGTAGAAAGTGAGTTACTGTTTCGGCAACTTTCTGTGTACCATCTCCCGACTGAGATGGGCTTACCAACCTGTCAGGTGCAGATCTCTGGTCAGGTGGAAGACAGGCTTCAGCTAGCAATACAGCTCTGACTCCAGCTCCAAAGAACAGAGATCCAAGTTCAGCCCCACTGACCCTCACATGGGCTCCAGAGACAACTCTGGTTCTGCTAGAACCTGTGCCAGGAAAAAAGATATCTGGTCTGGTCCTCAGAACCGGAGAAAAAAAAAAGGTTCCTAGTTCCTCTCATGAATGTGTCTCAAGCTAAAAGAGCGTATCTCCCAATTTTCCTGGCGATGGTATTCAGAATGTGCCTGGATCTTCAGCTCCAGGATCCCTCAGGCTACTATTCATAAAGATATTACCCAGGGGATTAATTTATATAAATTCTTAAAGAAGGGGACCGACAATCAGTAAGGCAACTGGAGCTGTCATTTTTCTTGGGTTGTTCATGGCTCCTGGAGCCAGAATTGTGCTGCTGAACACCAGCTATGTGACCTTGTTTTTGTGGATTTACATGGTTTTCTGCTTGGAGTAACTACACCATTCTTGCTCACTATATCCATGAAAGTCTCCTGGACTGGATTCTGCAAAACATCATCAGCAGGTATCTGCATTTTCATTTTAAAAGCAACTGTTTGGAATCTATCCCAAGCAAAACATAAGTCAACCAACCAAGCCTGACAAACTCAGTGACTCTGGGTCCTGCTTGAATCCACATTTTTGTCTGTCCGTAATTGAGACACGGCTTTCCGCAAAGCTCCCGGACTCAACAATATCGATCCCAGGGCATACAGTCTTCAAGCAAGACAGGCTGTTCAAGAGGGGCAGAGGCTGTGCCCTTTACCTAAAAGAATCTCTTAAGGGTCATGTTTTCAGTGTGCCTCTCCCTGAGAATGACATCCAGGTCCTTGCCATGAAGATATTGCTTGGAGCACAAAACAAAAACCTGACAGTGGCATCAATCTATATTCCCCCAAGCTGACCAACCAAGGGCTAAACCCCATACTAGACTTTATACACTCATTTAATCAAAACACAGAAATAATCCTGCTTGGTGGCTTCAATGTGAATTGGTCCTCCCCCAGTGCGAACAAATATAAGGACGCACTGACTGCTGCTAACTTCTCGCAAATGGTCCAATCACCTACAAGGGTGAACACAGAACAGGTACTACCACCCTTCTGGACTGGGTTCTCATGAACCACCTGGATCACATCACAAAAACAGTAGTGCCCTCTGACAGTTTAAGCAACCACTGCCCAATCCTTTGCTCCTGGTCGAACAACTACACTAAGCCTCCTCCCAAAACTATTAACAGCAGGAGACTTATTCCTGGTCATCTTGAGTCTCTAAAAACCCTCCTACGAGACCATGATTGGTCTCTGATAGACACAGCCTCCAACATTTACACTGCTCTTGAATATTTTATCCACAGCTTTAACAGCGCCTGTGAAGTCCATGCCCAATTCAAAAAATGCAAGATTAAAGGCGTCAACAACCCTTGGATTAACTCTGATCTTCTGGAACAACTGAGGTCCCGGGATCATCTTTTGCATCTGGCCAACTTGGCTGGCACCCAAGCTGATACCCAGGCTTACAAAGCAGCAAGAAATGCCAGTACTAGACAATTCAAAACAAAAAGGCAAGGTACTACAGGAGGGTACTCGCTAACTCACGGAAAGACATGAAGAAGTTTTGGGCGAATCTTTCTGAAGTTACAGGGCATATCCCCAAAGTACCACCCTCTATGCTCAATGTAAATGGCAGCTTCACTCTGCACCAGGTCACCATGGCTAATGCTTTTAATGCGGCATTCACCGATCTTAGTCATGTGCTTCCTCCAACCTTCTTTGACCCCCCACCGGACTCTCCAGGCTTGGACAAAGCAAGAATAACACAGGGCAATCCACCTTTCTACTTTAAAACTATCTCAGAGGCCCTAGCCAAAAAACAACTCCAGGGTTTTAAATAATTGATTAGCAGTTTTTTTCTTGGGACAATACTAACTGTACAGAAAGCATTTATAGAGGTTTTCTAGAAGTGTTATGTTTGTTAAACACAGTGAGACAAGTGCTATACATTTTCACAATGTTTTAGAACTTTTATGAGCAAAACGCAATTTTTAGAGTTAAATAAAACCCTGAACTCCTCAAAGTGCTTGGGAGGTCCAGATTCAGTGGCAACTCCCTAGACCTGAAACTCCTTGCCCTCACCATTGACAAAGTACTGACCCTACTCACCGAAATCCTCAACCAATTCCTAATGCTTTCTCAGTTCCCCCAAATATGTAAATCTGCTATTGTGATGCCAATTCACAAAAGTGGGGCAAGATCCTAACCTTTAACTACAGACCCATCTCTATTCTTCCCCCTCTTTCGAAAGCACTGGAGAGAAAAGTTGCCGATCAACTTACAGAATACCTTGCTAACCACAACCTGCAATGTCAGGAGCAGCATGGTTTTCGAAATGGACATAGTACCACCACAGCTCTCCTTGAATTCACCACTGACATCCATAATGCTCTGGATCAGGGACATCTTGTTGGTGCCACCTTCATCGATTTGACAAAGGTGTTCAACACTGTTAACCACTCCCTGCTATTTGAACAATTATCTTGCCTTGGCCTCTCAGATGATGCCGAACATTGGTTCCAAAGCTACCTTAATAACCGAACCCAACAGGTCAGAGTTGGTGAGTCCCTCTCACCCTCCCATCCGATTCGCTTTGGAGTTCCCCAAGGGTCCATCTTGGGTCTCTTGCTTTTCAGTATTTTTCTGAACAATCTCCCTGCATCATGCCCTAATAGACTCCTGTTATATGCAGACAATGCAGTTATTTTCACCTCCCACCCTGACCCCTGCCTCCTACAACTGCAACTGCAAACAAGCTTTACGCAAGTGGAGACATGGTTTAAATCTCAAAAACTCATACTAAATCACAAAAAAACTAAAACAATGATGTTTCATGGCATCCATAACAAACATAAAAACAAATGTCTATCTATCACAAACAGTGAAGGGATGTTGCTCGAACATGTTCACTGCTTAAATACCTAGGGGTTACCCTCGACAGCATCCGTCTTACTCTGAACACATTGAGAGTGTTGCCAAGATCGTGAACACCCACATAAGACTTTTCTTTAGACATAAGAGCTACCTCACCAATGAAGGCCTAAGCATTGCCATTCAGAGCTCTGTTATATCAATATTTGACTATGGGCTTGCAATCTATGGTTCTGCCACTGACACCACACTTTGACGAACAGCCATTGCCCTTAACAAGGCATGTCGTCTACTGACCTCTGCTCCATGCCTCTCACATACCTGTGACATCTACAAGCAAACAAACTGGCTCCAACTCTCCAGCAGACTCAAGTACCAGACCTGTATGCTAGCAAAAAAGATTACCTTAAATTTACTACCCTCAAGGGTTCAGTCCTTACTGGTCCCCAGCTGTAGCCCCTGCCTAACCAGGAGCTCAGAATATCTTACTTTTTCTGTTCCACGCTGCCGCATTACCCAAGGACAACGCTACTTTACATACAGAGCCTCATCCTGGTACAACTCGCTTCCACCTGCTGTTACCAATGACACTACCCTGGGCACTTTCAAGTGCTACCTGCATCAGCACCTTGTCACAATGGCCTCCTGTGAATGTTTCTCCTAACTAAACTTACTCTCCTTCCCCTAATTTCCTCCCCTCTAAGTCCTTCCCACCTTTACCCCCCCCACTTTCTCCTATCTCCTCCCTTTTTATTTCCCCACTATTATCTACATTCTCTCCCCATAGTTTCCTCTCATGTATCTACCATTTCTCCTAGCAGCTTCTAATTTATTCTAGTGAACCATATTACAACTGTTTTTTTTATTGTACATATATTCTTAAATAATATACACAAATTCCCAGATCTTAACATACATACTGTGAATCATTGCACATATTACAGTAATTCCATATGAAAGCTTTAATACACCCGACAAAGCCTATGGCTACTTGAAACTACTGTACTTGTTATTGTCCTCACTATGTTCTGTATTGTTTCCCCAACATGGAACCTTTGTAAAAGAGCCTTGGCTCAAAGATGTCTTCCAAAATAATAATAAACTAAACTAATAAACTAGACCTATAGAACTGTGGTTCCTACTGTGTGACCAGGGTAAGTTACTGGATAATGGTTCTGAGGAATCTTTAGCCTCCCCCATGTTCATGGAATTGGAGACCAAAGATATGCAACTGAGGTAGGAGCCCTTTTCTTGTTTGAGGAACTGATCTTAGATGAAGTGCTGGACTTGTCCACTCTGGCCCACTTGGCTGCTAGCAATTTTGTGTTAATGTTAGGATTTTAAAATTCAGATTCCAAATCCGATAAATTATAATAATTGGATCGGGTTAGCATTTGGATAAGCTAAAATCTGAAAAACGGATTGGATTTTGAGATATCCGATCACCCCCTAATTACAAGGATTTCAGGTGACCAAATCACTAAGTCCAGAGGAAATACATCCAGAGATACAAAGTGAGATGAAATACTCCAGAGATACCGAGGGGGATGAGTGGGTAATTGAAAGAACACCTGGTAGACCTTGTAAACAAAATGCTCAATTCTGAATTGGAACCTAGGGACTGGAAGACTGCTAATGTGACATACATTTTTAACAGTGAGGCTAGGAGCGACCCAGGAAACTGTGGGCCTGCTAAGTCTGACGTCCTCCATTGGAAAACTGATGGAATCAATACTCAAGGAAAAAAATAAAAGAATTCTTAGACAACCAAACTCTTACAGACTCAGATCAACAATGATTCACAACAGGTCGATCATGCTAAACTAACATGACTGACTTCTTTAACTCTGTAACAAAAATAGCAACTATAGATTAGGCAAGAGACATCCTTTACTGTACCTGGATTTTAGTAAAGCCTTTGACCCAGTCCCATACAGAAGACTGATACAAAAAACAGAAAATGAGGCTTGGGGATTATAAAATGGAGAGGCAGCTGGTTTCCGGGTATTGTAGAATAAGGATAGTCCTGAAAGGCAAACCCTCAGATGTGAAGCGTCACTAGCAGTGTCCTGCAGGGGCTGGTGCTCATCCTAGTTTTGTTTAACATGTATTTTAGTGATACAAAGTAGAGACTTAATGGCAAGGTTAGCTAATTTACTGAAGCTACAAAGAAAAAATTTCTTCATACATACCATAATTTCCTTTTCTGTTAGCTACAACATTGTTAATAGGGAGCCATTTTGTTTTATTCTTTTCTTTGTCAGTCTGGGTTCTGCGTTATAGATCCTGACACCATGGCATATTGGAGACCTATGCTTTTTACAAGATGTAAGACCTGCAGGAGAATGGCAATCTCTCTCTCTTGGGGTGCCCACCACCCCGCTCCCCCCACAACCCTCATTGATTACCCCTTACTGTATTGTAGTCTAGCGCTCAGTGACAGTTCAGTCGTCGCCGGATGAGGTGGCGTGAGGAGAGGTGGCGGCCTGCATGGGGTGGGGTGGGGGAGTGCAGGGTGGCGGGCACTCATGCCAGGGTGGGGAGGGTGGGACTACTATATTCACATTAATGGGCATATCGGGCGGGAGGAACCACTATACCACCAGTGTTTATACAGATTATGGGCACATTAATTGGCATATGGGGAAGGGGGAGGGACCACTAGGGTAAATAATGATTACCAGCACATTAACAAGCATTTGGGGCAGGGAGGGACAGCTAGACCACCAGGGAAAGGGGCAAGGATGCTTGCGACAAACCCCTCCCATGTGCCAGGCGTTTGTAACATGCTAGAGGTTGCCACAAGTGTGGGACTTAGGCACCAGGACCCCTCCTGTACCTGAATCTGGTGCAGGGTCCCTAGTGCACTGGGCTTTGGTGCAAGCTACTGTTTGCCGCAGCTTGCACTGATCTAAGCCCTTTTGTGAATCAGGCCCCTGGAAACTAAAATTCAAAGCCAAGAAGTGCAAAAGGATGTATGTAGGCAAAAAATAAAGGGTGGACTACTACTGATGGGGGTAAAGGTGGAAACCACTAAAAAAGAAAGAAACCGCCAGCCCGACGGTACAGCAGTAATGCTACCACTCGTAACACCGGTGACCCAGGTTCAGAAGCATGCCTGTGTTGTTGGAGGGCCCAGCTGGGGGGGGGGGGTTGGCTGAGCATCTGGGTGGATGGACTCTAGTGCTCTCCACCTCGGCGACCAAATACCCAAACTCTGCCTGGGGTCAGAGGGAGTGGCTCCCTGTAGCCCTTCCCATGGGGGGGGATCTCCATGGAGGAACATGCAAGGTGCAGACAAGTCCCAGAGATGGCGGGCAGTTGGACCAATGAGGGGCCAACTGAGATGCAGGACTCAAGAAGTATACTAAATAAAAAAGAAGAAAGACATTTAGGGGTAATAATACAAAGTTGCCTAAAGACATCTAGTGTGTGTGTGAAAATGTTTGCGAGAAGATAAATAGGATATTGTGACACAAGTGTAGATTCTCACATCATAGTGACACACTTATCTTGTTCTGTACTGGTTGTTGGCCAGGCTACACCTGCAGTACTTTGTGCAGTTCTGGAACCCCCATCATAAGGACAAGACTAAGTTATAAATGATACAGTGTGGGATGACAAATAAGAAACAGGGTCAGCAGACAAGTAGTTACCTGGAAAAGTTGCAGAACTTTGACATGTACTCATTACAGGACAGAAGAAAGTGAGGGGACAACGATTAAGACATACACATACAGTATGAGGATTTTACAGGATGGATACAAGGAAGTCATTCAACTTATGGGATCAGGCAAACACTAGAGGTGAAAAACTGAGATTGGTGGAGGAGTTTCAGAAAGGATGTGAGAAAGTTCTTCTCTATTGATAGGGTGTTGGATAGCGGGAACAGGTTACTAGAGGAGGTAGTGCATGCTGACTCCACCCCAAGTTTCACAATCAAATGAGACAGGTACAGTACAGAGGGGTCGTAGGGAGCAAAGGGGATCCCCAATGTGCTGAAATTCAGAGTGCTTGTCAGAGTAGGTAGAAATTTAGTATATGACAGACAAAAAGGAGGAAAATTCTTATCTGTTCTCAAGTGTCTATGTAGCTAAAAGCTCTTAATCTATACAGTCCAGGCATTTTTCTTGAGCATCAGGCACTGGTCATAGGCTTCTTACAGGCCATGCAAGGCTTGAAGCCAACAGCGTGACTTCACTTTAAGGGACAGTTTACCACACTGGAACTACACATCAAACAAGAAAATAATGGGAAAAAAGGAATGTGAGTGATATCATTACTGACGCAGAGTTGAACAGAACTGCATGCGGATTAAATAAACCAGATATGAAAAGGGCACATAGCTAGACCCAAGTCTACTGATCTCTTTAGTGGAAAAGATATTGGACTGTTGGATGGAGCATTTGGCTTGAGGTATGGGGACAGTTTGTATACAGTTCGACTCTCCTGGAAGGTCCTGGGTGCAGGATCCTCTAGTCGGGAGTCTGCTATTAGTTTGCTATAATGGAATCCAAATTTCTAGAAAATTTGCCATTTTTAGCTTGCTACAGTAGAGAGCTAAGAAAAATGGTCTATATTTTGAAAAACTGCCGCTTAATTGTTATGGTTTGTTGCGGAGGTAAAACAATTTTAAACCATATAGATTAAATTTGCTCTTTCATCTTTTGGCTAGATTACTACCTTAAAATCTGAATTTAATAATTTAATAATGATATTGACCCTTCTCCTTCCCCCTGCCTCTAGCCTCCTCTATTTTAGGCAACTTCTCCCTTTCCTTTCTCTCACCTCCTGCTCCCCTACTGCTTGTTCTCTTGCCTCTGTATCTCTGGGGATCATGTCTTGATACTGGGGTATGGGAGGGGGGCCCTTATCACGTTCATGGACTGTTCTCACAACTTTTGTACTATGTACTTAGGCCTGATGACCTCAGGATTGTGTAACTGGTGCTGACTCCTGTATTGTTGGTTTTATTGCTGCAAGTTTCGACTGTATTACTGTGTAATATTTGCTTTGCCTGTATCCATGTTTTTACTGTATTGCTGTATAATCTTTGCCACTCTGTAGCCCATGTCGTGCCTGAAAACGGCCTTTTGGATCAGTGCACTTACCCAGTGATCAAAGACAAATAAATATTCAGGTAGCATCCTTCCTAGAATAATGCATATATCCTTTTAATTTTCTTTAATTCGTTACCCCTGTTTTCCCACAAGTTGCCCGTCTCCAACCCAAAGGTTGGGTGCTACCTGGTTTCATACTTCCTCTGGCCAGGAAACCAGCTGCCTTCACAGCTGATATCAATGCTTCCCCGTGATTGGCTGGCAGGGGGATACACAACTGCTAGGCAACCTGCGCCCTCCCTCCTGCCCCAGGAGCCAAGCGCCTTAACCCTGCGATGTGCCCAGCACACTCCAGCATGTGATTCTGGGACTCAAGCATAAGCCTATGCCTATCAGGTGACTAAGCACTGTGCTGCCACTGGACCGTCCCTTCCATTTAATTTGTAATTAAAATACAGTATAAATAACACCAATCTATGAAGAGCAACATGATTCGAACACTGAGCAGGTACTGTGGCATCAGGGAACACAAGAGCTAAGCTGAAGTGCTTCACTGATGTCACAGTACCCATGAGATGTCTGAATCAGTGTTCTTCACAGTCTGGTGTTTATTTTTTTTTTATAATATCCGGTTAGCATGTTTTGATACAGTCACAAATGGATTACAGTTCAGGCTTATACTTCTTTGAAGTGCCTGGGAAACCACCTGATTCAAACGAATGAAATTCAAACACACGAAAAGTGCTAACAAACTCTGAAAAAACCCTAGTTAACATGAACATAATTCAAAAGAATGAAAAATGGTCCTAAAGTTAAAAACGTTTCCCTCTCCACGTTACTCAGCAGGAACAATCATGGGGTAAACAAATCTTTTTTTTTTTTTGTTTGTTTGTTTTTTTAACTGCCAGTTAATGTAACCTTAGTGTAACCAGCAGTACAAAAAAAAAGATTTGTTCACCCCATGTTTGTTCCTGCAGAGTAATGTGGAGAGGTTAGGAAGTAAGACTCGGTCAAGTGCATTTTTTTTAATCTGACAAAGCTTGACTACAGTGCTGTGCACAGTTCCTGCTCGAGCCAGGAGTTCTAACTTGTTCATCATGTTCTCTAAAAATTGTTCTCCACAAGGCTAAGTAAAGAACGACTTTTAGAAAACACGTTCAAAACATGCGAGCCATCTATCATAAAGAAATATGTACATTTGTGTGACAAATAAATCTGTGCTCAAGAAAAGAAAAAAACAAATCTACTACATGGGCTCTCCAGACTGTGGAAATAAGTATCTCAGAAAGTCTATAAACTTGTTTATATTATAACCTCTCGTACCGGCTGTCCAGTACTTGTTGAGAAGAAAGTGTCCCATTGGGAAACGGTCCTTCTGTTCCCTAAAAAAAAAGGAAAAGCTCACACAATCTCACAAAACATATGCATGTAATAAGCAAATAACATGTAGCAGTTATCTTAAAATACTTGCACGGCACTATGAATTTTGACAAACATGCACGTCAGTGTGCTCTTAAAGCAACAGTGCAATGAAAAATGTTTTCCAAAAGTTAGTTTCTGATACAATAAATTTAGCATACCTGTCAAATCTACTCTCCCAGGCACCTCCTATGCTGTGCATCTTGAGTTTTTTTTTTTTTATTGTTAATTTTCTCAAGCCTAAACCTTAACAGGTCTACAATGGTATTTCTAAGCCAAATGTGGTGGCCATCTTTTTTTCCTGATAAAAATCTAAATTAAAATATTTATAAAATACTCAAGCATTGATGGAACTAGAATATCTTACTATAAAAAAAAAAACTAAAAGTTGCATGGAATCTTTTATAATGAAAAACAGGTAGGGTCAGCTTTTTGACCAATTCCATTGCACTGCTGCTGTAGGAAAAAAATAGTCTGCTCCAATGAATTCACAAATGAAATCCTTCCTGAAATCCCATGTTTTATTCAACAGTCAAATGTACAGTAAAATAGTCTCCACTGGGTGGTAAAGTCAAGGGGTACTGTTTCTCCTAAATGGTGAACCTACAGAACAGCTTACCAGCGAAGACAGCAGACATGACGACAGTACAGGCCTTTAAGGTATGCCAGAACAAATGTCTGCTTACCAAGTAAATCACTGGTAGTAGAGTGAGTAGGGAATCCCTAGCAACTGGAACATGCTTGCAAAGTCTGTCTAATTTAATCTCTACATATTGGGGGGAGGGGGGTGACATGATTGACCTAGAGCCCATTCAGATCTTAAATTACTATGTTAGTAGTAACTGAGACATTCCAGACATAAGGTGCAACATTTATTACTACCAAATAAATTACTTTTTAATATGTAAGGCTCCTCTTTTCATAAAAGTGGTGTTACCCCTGTATACATCGATGGTGAGGCCCCACCTAGAGTATTGTGTCCAGTACTGGAGGCCCCATCTCAGGAAAAACATAGATAGGGTGGAGGCAGTACAGAAGAGGGCAACTAAAATGGTGCATGGCCTCCACAGGAAGCCCTATGAGGAAAGACCTAGGGAATTAAATATATACTCTCGAGAGGAAAGGAGGCAAAGGGGAACATGATAAAAATGTTAAAATACCTCAAAGGTATTAATAAGGTACAGGAGGGTAGCATCTTCCATAGAAAGAGACGCTCAAGGACAAGGGGTCATGATATGAAGCTGGGGGGCAGGCTCAGTGGGGGATGTGAGAAAATACTTCTTCACGGAGAGGGTGGCGGGCATCTGGAACAGCCTTCCAGCAGAGGTGGTGGATGCTAAAATGGTAACAGGATTCAAGCATGCATGGGATAGACACAAGGGAACCATAGCAATAGGGCAGGGGGTAAGACTGAAGATCAAGTAGGTAGCATAGTAGGTAGGAAAACTGGGCTGACAAGGTGGGCCAAGAGGTACTTATCTGCCGTCAATGTCTATGTTTCTGTAAAGCCTATGTAAAGCTTAAGGGACACTGCCAGCTTTCCACATCTGTTTCTGATCCTGCATGACTAGGCTGACTGTAACAAGATCAATGCCCAATGTATCCATATTTAGGGTTAACAGATTTTGGGATGCCAAAAAGAGGACACTTTCCAGTAACACGCCCTGCAGTCTTCTGTTGTCAAGTGGCTGAGCTGTGCCAGCTCTCTCTCGGTCACTTCAGTGTTGCTAGCTGCATTTGATCCAGTGCTGAGCTGCAGGTGAGTGAGTCCCCCCTGCCCAGGATGCAAGCGCAGCCCTCCCTGCACCCTCAAGTTATAGCGGTCAGCAGTGGCACAGCACATCAGCCAGAATCCCAGTCCTGCCTTCGCCCCTCCACCTCTCAGGTCAGACTCAGGGGAGGCAAGCTAGAAACTATATTTTTACAGTCTGGGACCGGGACTTGGCAAGAGAGTCAATCAGAAGAGAACATGATGAATGTCAGACTCAGAACATCCATCTTCCATCAAGACATCAGAAGAAAAAAAAGCACTGGTAGCTCAATCAACCTCAACATCAGCCCCTCCCAGCACCTATCATTTGAGCAGCAATATTCTTCCATCACATATCAGAACAAAAGAAACACTAGTAGCTCACTTAACCTTAACATGATGAACCGCCCCCCCTCCGCACCAATCATGGAGCAGCAATGGATCTCTGAAGAGAAGACTCTGACCAACTTAATTTACCAATTGGCACAGTTTGAAATTGTTCCACTCGGCTCTGAGGCTCAAACTATCAAACTCCAGTCCACTCACACACAGTCCAGTCAGGTTAGCTTAGCTTCAGCATACAGCTGCTGCATGAACACACAGGCTCAGAGTCGGTCAGGACCATAGGGGCCGCGGGGCCATTTCGGCCCTCAGTCCAGCACCGGCCAGTCAAGGGATCAGCTGCTGCTGGTGCTTATAACTCTGTGTTCCATTCTGTATTTCAAATCCTGAAGGCGGATGAACACTTTGCTGTCTGTCATGTACAGATCAGCAAGGCTGGATTGCGCATGACGTGATGAGCATTCACATAGTGTTTTTTCACCTACAGCGCATGGTGCGGGACCACTTCGGACAGTTGCTATGGTGACAAACAACAAGTTAAGTCTGTGTGAATAGAGTGCCAAGCACAACTAAAAACCCAGACAAAAGAACACTCAAGAGAAATCCGCCCAGATAAAATTTAAGAGGACTTGTCCCGGTAAAACCAGGCATCTGGTAAACCCTAGGCATTTTCTGTATTTCGACATAAATCTATAATTTTACTTAGCTTGAGTGTCCTACAGCAATGGGGTCTCATCTTGTACAGTTACATGAATAAATACTTTTCCAAGAGGAATTTGAAATTCATGTACATCATTTTTATCAACTGGAATTTGATTCCATGTTTTGGCATTGCATGCTACTGCACAGACCAGGATTCACGAGTGCTCATGAAATTGGGGCAGTGGTGTGCTTCCAGGTAGCTAGCCATAAATACATATACAAACAGAAATGAAGCGCACTTGTACCCGGTGGAGGGGGTCAGAATAACACACGGCACACAAAAGAGCTTGGTGACTTGTTTCTTTGTATTCAGTCATCCTTTTGCATTGTGCATTGCAAGTGCTATTGTGGTTACCAGGTATCTACATCTCTGACCCACTCCTTCTGCTCGCCCCAGCGCACTGGTTCAACACCTTTATTGAGGAGTGTGGCTTGAGCAGTGGATGGCCAGCCTTTTACTTGTTTTTGCCCTACAGCATTAATTGAAATAACTGCTCTTAAACCTTTTCTCTAGGATTATTGAGAAGAGCTATGTCTCTGGACCTCATACTTACGTTCTTTTTGTTTATTTTTTTTTTTTCAGATATTACTACCTCTCACTCTTCTGTCTTTAACATGTGGAGGACATGCTGTGGCTCTCCCAGGATTTTCTGTCTTTCCCTGTCAGTCACTGATGCCATAGTCAGTTTTGAAATGACATAAAATGTTTGCGATTAATTTGCTATTACTGACTTCTACACCCTGCTATGTTATTACGTGTTTAGCATACTATGAGAAACAGTACCATTTAAATTTGCACCGTATACTGAATTGGTAGCCAAAACAAAAAAGTATGGCAATCCAGTGTACACAGAGGCAACTAGTATGTCAGGAAACTCATAAGATATTCATACACTCTTACCACGGTTTTGGCAGTCTCATGGTTTCATATGCTAAGACTAGGATGATCATATATGTGTTAATCTCTGCTTTGGGATCGTAGATTGCAAGGTTATTCTAGGATTGCTAGGATTACTAGGATGGATGGGACAAAAGGGAGCCATTTGCTCATTTGTATTGTCCCCCGCACTTGCGGGCATCATCAAACCATAATTCCCTCTGTATAATACTGTTTATCTAATAAATATTTGAACCTGATAATCCCATCTGCTTCCACTGTTGTTCGCGAAAGTATGTTCCAGGTCTTTGCACTTCTAGTAGTAAAAAGTTGTCTCTTTTCTTAGTGTTTGCTCAGCATATAACCAATTTTTTACCATGTGATCTGAGGTTGCTCCTATTTTTACTAATCTCCAGTCCACATTGAGTCATTAGGTCTGATGATTGCACTATTTTATATAAAAATAATAAATCTCCTCTCTGACTTCTTTGTTCAAGAGAATGCAAACCAGTTTTTTTAAGCCTAAGATCATAAGGTAAACCTTCTAGGTGAGGGATTAATTTGGTGACCGGGCGTTATACCCCTTCAATCATTTTAATGTCCTTTATACGATAAGGAGACCAAAAGGGTGACCCATAGTCTAATAAGGGCCTAACGTAAGCCCTATACAAGGGAATAATACACTGTTCTGTCTTACAAATAAAAGTGCTTTTAATTCTTTTAATAAGACCTCTTGCCTTAAAGGACACCTCGCGACAATGTTCTGAAAAAGATAAGGAATTATTTATTGCGACCCCTAAATCTCGTTCTGATGTAACCATGCGTTAAATCTAATTTCCTAAGATATATTTATATTGTTGTTTTTTTAATCCAAAATGTAGGACTAAACACTTCTCAACTTTGAACTGCATCCCATTATTTATTGCCCATTCCATGAGTTGGTTTAAGTCGCTAACTAAAGTTAAATGTTTGGTAAATGTATTGACCTCACCTCCTAATTTTAAGTCATCAGCAAATTTTACCAATTTATTACTGATATTCTGTTGGATGTCACTTCTATCTACATTTTTAACTCAAAACAATTGAAAAATATTGAAATAATATAATTCTTACAGATCCAACATTAGGATGATAGTAGCAATTTGTAAGGATGTAAATATTTTTATATATTTAGTATTAGTAACTGTTTGGATAGTCACTTTCACAGCACTTTTTCAAGCACTAAACCTGTATGTCTCATTGTGATATCATGTTGATGTCATTATGTCCATCAAATAAAAGGCTGGCCATTCACTACTCAAGCCATGATCCCTGACAAAAGTGCTGAACCCAAACGCTGGGGTGAGCAGGAGGAGTGGGTCATAGGTATAGATACCTGGTAACCACGATAGCACTTGTAATGCACAATTCAAAAGTATGACTGAATAAAAAGAAGCAAGTTGCCAAGCTCTTCTGTGTGCCATGTGTTATTCTGACCCCCTCCACTGGGTACGAGTGAGCTTCACTTCCACTTGTTTATGGCTTTGCATGCTATCCTGACACTGGTAGGCATGCTCAAGAGTGCCACCTTTTTTTAATTATATTTATTGTCAGAAGTATAAAGGTATAGAAAAAGAAAAAGCAGTTAATAGATTTAATATCATATTAATTGATTACATGATTATCAATAACTGAGCTGGGGTATATTACTCTATTCAGCAAAATCAAATAAAATATAATATTTTAGCTTATGTGCACAAGTCATAAGTATCAGATCAAAGGCCGGCCTTTTGGTGCTGAGGGTTGAGGCGCTGGATGCCACACCTCGCACCACGCCAGTGACATGGGTTCAGGAATGAGCCTGGGTCATCAGGGGGACAGGGGATGTATTGAACAGCCATAAGGCAACTCTCCCCTTCCGGGTGGGGATCCAGCCGCACCTGCTCCAGGGCTGCCCCCAGGTGGAGGCCCAAAGGTAGTGCAGTCGGGCATGACTAGAGTAGGGAAGGTGCCGCAGGTCGCTGTGTGCATGCCTCTTCACCTGTCACGAGGCAGCTTGGCGGCAAGGGGTGGGGAGCTCTTGGCCCTGCCATGGGGGGGACAACCAGTGGGGGATTGCCGGGAGGGTCAGTTGCAGAGACAGCAGAGGTCCCAAGACTGAGCCCCTCCAAGGGAGGGGCCGGAGCCGCCTATCAGCTCCACCATGTACCCCCATCACCAAGAAGGTGGGAGGTGGCAACGAAGGGTCAAACAGCTGGATTAAAAAAATAATAATTATTATCTGGTCAAAACTGCCCCTCCTCTGTTGCTGCTATCACTGGGGACCATATACTCATATATTTTTGTATTACAATTAACTGTGAAAAAAAATAGGTATTTTCTAAGACCATACAGTCAATAAGTACATTTTTCTGTAATTTCCATGTAGAGGCAACAGGGTCTTTCCAAACACTGGCTATAAACCTTGTGTGTTTGTAAGTATCATAAACAAGAATACAGATCCAAGGCCCTCCGTTAATGACTTTACGAGGATGTGCCCAATAAACATAATTCTGTTTGAGGATATAAACAAGTGATCAGACTGGCATTAGCACTATTATACATTTTCTACCAAAACAGGATCAACTCCTTGCACAAAAATAAAATGTGGGACAAGGTTCGGAATCTCTGATATTTGAAACCACGCAATAGTATACTTACACTGTGCATTTTAAAGTATCAAATGTCCACGCTCAGAATCGTAGCTTCTTTGTGCCCCCACTGTTGGTTACTACAGCTTGTGATGTGCAACACTTGCTCATGCATGAGTTTAGCCAGAATGCAAGCCCCTTGTACAGTAGACACACATTCGCAGCTCTACATGAACTGCTCTAGAAGAGGTGTCCGGCAGTAAAGCTCAGACCAAGCTAAATTTTATATTTACGTCAAGAAACAGAAAATGTCTATTGTTAGGCAAATCTGGAGACAAATATGGGTACATTAGGCAGTGACCTTGCCACGGGCAACCTGCCCATACAGGACCGGAAATAGATATGAAAAGCTAATAGTGTCCCTTTAAGTGTGGCACATAGGATTCATTGCAACCTCAAGAGGTATAAATAGGGTAAATATTGAAGAGCAGTTTATCAAAAAACTGGGCACAACGTCAAAACCTCCAGGAAAAAAAGCCTTAGGCTGACTTGGTTATATGCAGTTCTTTATTTTGCTACTGCAGCAGTGCAATAGTGCTAACCCAATGCAACATCCCAACATTTCACACCAATAATTCACGTGCTTTGTCAAGTCTGTCTGCACATAGGTAAAGCCTTACTTTATAGGCACACTTCAAGTGACAGTGCTAATAATTTAAAGTGACATGCTACAAAATATAAAAAAAATTAATAGTGCAAACATAAACACTCACTAAAAACATGCGCTCTATGGCTAGGTCTTCTGCTCTTAATAATAAATAGTTACAGGAACTGTATATATGGGTTACTCACCTGTAGCCATAGTTCTACTAGTGGTTAACTGTTCACATCCAGCTCTGGCAGTCTTCCTGGAGACAGGCAAATCAATGGAAGCTCCTCTCACCACCTGGGTGGTATGTCCTCTGGCTCTGCCTTGTGATGTCAGATGTTTGCATGCTGGAAGCTGGGATTCGGGTGCCACTTGCCAGGGGAGGTCAGGTGGGTTGCGTGGATGTTAACTGTATGTCACTAGCAGTCTTCCTGGGAACTACGGTCACAGGTGAGTAACCCATATTTTTAACAACGTGGATACAGTTCACAATCCACAGACACCAAGCAGTCCTTCTAGGAGGAGAGGGCACGGCATGCACTCCTATTAAGTGAACAGAGACTGAAGGAACGAGGACCCAAAAGTAGCACCTCGATGACTTATGATGTCAATGCTGTAACAGGAGATGAAGGTGTGTGCATTACTTCAGGTTGCAGCCCTGCATATCTCTGTAATGGGGATGTCCCTGGAAGCAGCCACTGAGGCAGCACTGTATCTGGAGAAATGAGCCCTAATCCCCTGGGTGACTCCCTACTAGCCAAAACTATAGCAGAGGTTGATGCAGGATATAATTCACCCAGCAATTGTCTGCTTTGCTGCTGGTGTGCTAGCCATGGCTTCAGCGTGTGTTATAAATAACTGGTGAGCCTCATCCCAAACTCCAGCCATGTGTACTTTGTAATATGAGAGTGGCCAACACAGGTCCAGGGTATGGAGTGTGCAATAAGTCTCCATGGTTGGATTGGCAACGTATACCGAAAGGTTGATCACTTGGTTAAGTTGAATCTCCAACATGACCTTTGGGAGGAATTTTGGGTTGGGGCAAAGGACAACCTTGTCCTTCAGGAAGACTAGCTAAGGAGACTCCACTGAGGTCACCTGGAGCTCACTAATCCGTCTGGCTGACATGATGGCCACCGAGAAGGCAGTATTCCACATCAAGTGTGACATCTCACACAACTGCACTGGCTTAAATCGCTTGCCCACGAGCACTACCAACACCAGCAGTGAGCCCCATGGAGGTGGAGGCTTGTGCATCAGAGGAGACAAGTGATCCAAGCCTTTGAAAAAGTGCCCAACTGCGCTCAACCACCTTCTCCTGGGCCACTCTAGGCATACTAGCCCATGCCTAGTATGCAGAGATGGCTGCCAGGTGCACACTGAGGATGTCACTCGGAGGCACAACAGAGAGAGGGGGACCACAGGTAGTCAAGGTTTCTCACCATGGGATGGGTAAGGGGATCAAGCTCCTTACCCCAGTACCAGATCGAGAACCTCCTCTACTTGAATGTGTAGCCTTTATAAGTAGACTCTTTACAGGGTGTCTCCACAACATGGAAGATATCTTCTGAAAGATCCAAAGCCTGTAACTCTAACCACCCAAGAACCAGGCTGAGAGGTGCAGGGATTGAAGAACTGGATGCAGAACCTTCTCCTGTTGTCTGGTCAGCAGATCTGGAAGGAGTGGCAACCTCCATAGAGGCCTGCTGCTGAGGCTAAGGAGATCCAGATACCAGAACTACCTGGGTTAGTCTGGGGATATCAGGATGATCTGCACCTCATCCTTCTGGGCCCTGACAACAACTCTGTGAACCTAGGGGAAGGGAGGGAAGGTGTACAGGAGGCCTGGGTTCCAGGGCCTTATGAAGGCATCCTCCACCAGTGTCCCTGACTGTGGGGGAAGGACACAAAACTGCCTCAGCTTTCTGTTTTTCCAAGAGGCTAACAGGTCCACCAGAGAGGTGCCCCAGTGGGAGAATAGGTAGTCTACCACCTCCTGATGCAGGGAATACTCGTGTGATATCCCTCTGACCTGGCTGAGAGCATCTGCCAGATGACCGTTCACTCCTGCGACATGGATCACCAGGAGATCTGCCCCCAGGCTGCGCATGAATGCCCAGGTGTGGAGAGCTGCCCAACAAAATGGAAGGGAGTGCGATTCCCAGAATGATGGAAAAATATCTTCCTGAAGAGCTTCTGCATAATGGTTTTGTATCTGAAATAGCATTATTATGTGCTAGCCTGATAGTGCATCTGTTGGAGAATCGCTAGCCTTGCTAGCAATTGAGGTTTGGTAACAGGCTGCTAAGTTGTCTGCTCAGGGACCCAAAGCTTACAGGTTGGGAGGAAGGGATAAGTGCCCTGCTCAGTCACTACTCCCAGGTGGTCCTGGGGGAAGGTAAGCAGGATAAACCAAAATGCAGTCAGAAACATTGTCCTAACATTGACATGTCTCAGCATGTGAACGCTTGGAGGCCCTGGCTGATGCTGTTCCTCAAGGTAAAAGAAGGGGAGAAAAATGCAGAAGGAAAAATACTGTCCTCCAAGGATGACAGTGATGGTACACTCAGAAAATGTGGTGCATGTCAAACCCCTATGCCAGAACCTGACTTGGCAGGGAGGGATTCCTCTCTTTTGGCCCTGGCATGTGTGGAAAACCAAGGAGGACCATGGGGCTGGCAGGCCAACTGACAGGGCTTGGTAGTGGCCAAGACCAGCCAGGAGGTGACTGGCCACAGGATAAACATCTGTATAGAAAAAAACAACATAATTACATACTGACAAAGCAACCACTGTATGAGACGGTATTTCAGGGTACAACTTTCCTTAAAGAACATAAGCATGCAAACAGAGAAGGCAGTTAAACATGGGTTCCTGATGCATACAAAATATATAAACAATTTACCTGGTGTGCTTCAGACCTAGACTCTAAAAGACTCTGCTGAATAGCAAACTGCATTATTTCATCTTCCTCATCACGCAGGGGCACATTCCTTCCGTTATGTCGAACATGGTAAGACTGTGGGATCTCAAACACTGAGGGGTGTACTTCAAATCTAGAATTTGTAGAAGCTGACAGAACAGAAAAAAGGTTTTAAATGGCCAGTCTATTCCTTTCTACCCTTCTAAAAGGTTGAATGTGATCTCCACTACACAACACATTTTTCTTTCTTTTTTTTTTTATTTATTTTTTGATTTTTTTGCTGTAAAAGGCACATGGAGCAGAAGCTCATTTCCAAGTATGTCCCAGGAACTCAGGGAGGTTAAGTGTCTTGCTCAGGGTCACACACTATGCAAGTAGCAACTGCGGGTTTTACACCCATGTCTGCTGGGCATCCAGTTTCACAGCATACTGCTCTGACATCTAGGCTACACTACCTTCTTATTTGGTGAGTAGAGAATCACAAATGAGTTCAAATGCGCATAGGTGAGGGGAGAGTTTCTAGAAGGTCACTGTTATTTAAGGAGGGGGGCAAGCTAGCACAACAACCAGAAGAAGGAGGGAGAACTGGAAGGGGGGTGGTAAACATGGAATGTGGAGAGTGATATCCACGAATGCCAGGAGTCTGGGAAACAAAATGGATGCCCTCCACGCCATAACGATGGATGACTGAGCAGATCTGGTGGCAGTCACCAAGACCTGCATGACCCAGAACCAAGACTGGGATCTGTCTATTCCTGGACACACCCTCTATAGGATGGACAGAACAAAGGGTATTGGTGGAGGGGTGGCAAATAAATGTTAGGGAGACGATAAAGGTCACAAGGGAGGACATGAGGGGGTACAGAGACATTATACACACAGCTATAGTCAGGGGTTGGGAAGGAAATCAGTTGGGGTAGTGTGCTGACCATCAAATCAGGACACAACCACAGCAGGGAGCTGGGGGATGAGATAAGAAAGGCTGTGGAGGGGGAAGAGGTGGTACTAGTAGGAGATTTTTAGATGGCTGTTGTGGACCGAAGCATTCCATTGGGCAGCAGCAGCCAAGCAGTCCTAGATGCATGAACAGTGATCACATCAAATGCAGCAGGGTGGCTGAGCCCCTGGGAGGGAATGACCACCAGTTTGTGAGGTTTCAGGTGGACATGGGATGTGAAGAGATTAAAGGAGAACTACTGGCTTGACTGAAGCCCCGACCACTTCACAGATCGGGGCTTCACTCCACAGATTCCCCCTGCAGGCACCCTATAAAATGCAGCATTTTAGTAACTCACCACTCATAAAAATGTGGTAAGCCCCCGGTGTAGCCAGCATTTGCAAAGATGGTGCTCCTCACCAGGTCATGATCTCACTAGTAATAACGCAAGATGATGACGTGCCACTGTCCCTGCCTTATGGTTGCCACTAAGTACGGAACTATAATAAATGCTGTATTATATGCATGGCATTTAGGCAAAGTGTGTAAAAATACCAATGGGCATCCAAAATACAGCATATATTATAGTTCCGTACATAGTGGCAACCGTAAGGCAGGGACAGTGGCACGTCATCATCTTGCGTTATTACTAGAGAGATCGCGACCTGGTGAGGAGCGCCATCTTTGCAAATGCTGGCTACATCAGAGGCTTACCACATTTTTATGAGCGATGAGTTACTAAAATGCTGCATTTTATAGGGTCCCTGCAGGGGGGAATCTGTGGAGTGAAGCCTCTATCTATGAAGGGGTTGGGGTTTCATTCAAGCCAGTAGACCGCCTTTAACACAAAATCATGTGTCCCTTGACTACGAAAGGGTGAATTTTGTGTGCATGAGGGTGATGCTAGCAAAGAGACTGAGAAAACTAAGGGAGGAAATGGGTGTGAAGGATAGATGGGCAGTAATTGGGGGGGGGGGGTCCAGGCAGTCACCACACTCTGCCTTAAGCAGAAGGATAAAAGGAGCAAGAGGCGGAAGTCACTGTGGTTTACAGAGGAGGTGGGAGAAAAAAAGCTTCTTACAGGAAATACAAGAAGACCCAGATGGAAAAGAGCAGGGCAGAATATGTAGGGCAGCTGAAATCCACTTGCAGGGTGATAAGGCAAGCCAAGGTGGAAATGAAACTAAGAACAGTTAAGGAGGTCAAAGAGGGTGACAAGACCTTCTGATACATCTGAGAGAAAGGAACAAAAAAGGAAATAAGTGAAGCTGAGAGGCGGCGGTACTGAATGAATACGTCTGCTCAAACTTCACTGAGGAGAAGGATGGGCCACTACCAAATGGGGAAAATAGGGATGGACAGCAGTGGGGATGAGAGAGGAAATAATAGCAGAGGACAGAGTCCTTAAGGGGCTCTAGATCCACAGGGTGGAGAAGTCCCCATGGCTGTGTGGCATGCACCTGAGGGTGCTGAGAGAGCTGGCAGCAGTCCTTGAAATGCCTCAGCTGGTCTGTTCAACTGCTCACTGGACACAGGAGTGGTTTCGCATGAGCAGAGGACAGCAGATGTGGTGCCCCTGCACAAGAGTGGACCTAGGACTGAACCAGGGAACTACAGACCAGTCAGCTTGAGGCAAATGGGCTCCAGGATAGCAGGCAGCATGGGTTCATGGCAGGGAGGTAACGGCAAGCAAATCTGATCATCTTCTTTGATTGGGTCACTAGGGCTGTAGACAAGAGCCAAATGGTGAAAATACCATAGCTGGACTTCAGCAAGGCCTTCGATTCAGTCCCCCACAAGTGGTTGATCAAAAAACTGGCGGATATGGGTTAGGAGAGAAACTAAACAGGTGGCTAGCAAACTGGCTAGGGGGATGAAAGCAGCAGGTGGCAGTAGCAGGAGCACTCCAGGATGAGAGAAGTTACTAACAGGGTCTCACAGAGATCAGTGTTGGGTCCAATCCTGTTAAATGTGTTCATTATTGATACTGGGGATGGTATCAAAGGTAAGATATTTTTCATGGATGATACCAAGCTTTGCAGGAGGGCGGACACCGAGAAAGGCATAAGAGATCTAAGGGAGAACGTAGCAAGGTTGGAAAGGTGGTCTGGAATCTGGCAGTTGGGGTTCAATGCTAAAAAATACAAGGTATTGCAGAATGGGCAAAGAACCCCAGGGCTCAGTAAAGTCTCGGGAGGTGATGTTGAAGGTTGCAGTCTCAGAAGAAGAAAAGAAAGACCTGGGGACAGCAATTACAGGTGACCTGAAACTGTCAATGCAGTGCACAAAGGCATTGAGGAAGATAAACAAGATGCTGGGTTGCATATCAACGGGGTTCTCCAGCAATAGGAAAGCGGTCATTCTGCCCCGTACATGTCCATGGTGCATCTGCATCTGGAGTACTGTATTTAGCTTAGCAAAAACATAAACCAGAAGGAGGTAGTAGGAGGAGGGCTACCAAGATGATGCAGGGGTAGCAGAATATCTCATATGAACAGAGGGTGATGAACCTGAACATGTACTCACTGGAGAAGAGAGAGAGAGAGGGGACATGATTGAGACCTTCAAACACCTTAAAGACATTAACAAGGTTGACATGGGGTATATTTTTTGCAAAAAAGAAAACAGAAACACCAGAGGGCACAACTACAAATGAACGGGATGGGGGAGTACAGGGAGGAGACCAGAAGGTACTTATTCACTGAAAGGGTGGTGTCAGGATAGAATGCACTGCCAGAGGGGGTAGTAAATCACAGTACAGTTGGGGGTTTAAAAGGAAGTGGGATAGATTCAGGGGGAACTTTGACAAGGGAGGGGTGGCAGAGCAACTTGAATCATGCACACATGAGCTCCGCATCTAGCAGAATCAATAGACCTTTGGACCTTCTTCCTCTGGCCTTTCGTCTGTTATATTAGAACAATGAAGTTCTCTTCCACAGGAGCACTTGATCTCAAATAGCTACGTACCCTTTAGATGGGGAAATGGAGGACTTACTCTGTCGCTGGTTACAGTGCATCCCACTTAGAACAGCAACCCCTGTAATGAATGGGACAGCCCTTTGAGGTGGACAAAAAATGTTTTCCTAAACCGCAGCCATACAGTCCTTATTCAAAACCACATATAATAGACGATTTGGAAGCCTGCCATTCCAGACAGCATTGACCCCTGAAGAACAGTTAATAACACTCATTCCTACATGGTGCCTCTCTAATTTACCTTCCATCCCCCAAACCCCTGATGTGGTGCTAACAGCCCTCATTCACAGAAGTCACCAGCTGATCTAGCATGATGTTTGCCCTGGAGTATTCTTGAGTATCAAGTGCCTTTACTTTGGTAGAGCCATGGCGGAAAGCTTGACCCAGTAACATCCTTCAGTGCCATTGTCTTTCGGTGTGTGCTGCACTGGAACCATGATGGAATGCTGGAGAGGGTGCAGTGTGTATGTGCAAGTGTGGAGGAGTGGATGACAGCTTGATGGCATATAGGTGCATAAAGATGGTATAGTGTAAAAAAATGATTGCAATTTTTAATGCCTCAAGATAACATGGACAACCACCACAGCAGACTGACTGGGGAGCACAAAGGCCTGTTATTAGTGTTGCTCATAGTATTTGCCAATGACTGCATACAAAGAGCAGCACTCCCCCTCTGTTACCTGTATCTGGTGGCGGGGGAGGGGGAGTAGCATTGACTATGCTGAACTATGCTACAAGACTCTAAAACCCAGGAAAACGTATAGGAGGTAGCAGTTGCTACTTCTTTCATATACTATGTCATATTTTGGATTTATAAACAAAGTGGCCTACAGTTGCTGTATGTGCTGTCCTAATAAATCCCCCCACAAACCCATACAATATGCCCACCTTGCTCCTTCTTCAAGCACAAGCCTGGACTTCTATGACCATGCACAGGGAATGCAGCAGGATAGAGATCAGTAAGGTGGGACCCAAAGCACAGGATCAGACAATGGGAAGCACCTGGGCCCCTAGTACAGGCCTTCCATCGAGGCTAGAGATGATTACGAAGTTAAAGGGAATGGGGAATTGGCACAAATTTGCAGCTGTCTGTAATATTCCTATTTTCAGAAATGAATATTTACACACCCAAAATTATCCATGTTTTTTCTCACTGCTAACAACAGTACTGAACTACCGACTGTACTCAGTACCCTCCTTCAATTCAGAAGCACAGGCACCAAGTCAAGCAATCATTTATTTACTGAAATTTGGTAACCGGGAATGGCATACTGAGCCAAGATTCATTTCCAGGTGTGACCTGGGCAGAGGAGTAAAGGGACACAAATGCAGCCAGTGGAAAAGTGTAGTCAGTATTAACAAAACTGTGTATTGACGAAATGAACAACCAAAAGACAAAATAAACAATAGGCAAGTACAGACAAAACAGGCAGCAATATGGAGCAGGCAAAATGAGCAAATCATGGCAGTAAAAACATTGGGAGAGCACAGTGCAGTGATGTTGTACTTGCAATTACAGCAATAAAATATACAACCAAGGTGCAGTCAGGAAAGGGTGAAGAAAGGGCATTCAGGAATTACCCAAACCAAGATAAGCTTTCAAGGTGCAAGAATATATCAGGTGAAGGTACACAGAGGCAACAAACAATCCAAGAGAAAGGAAGGGACACAGGACACACTAGCCAAGGCGAGAGCACGAGGAGTTAAGAGGAGTTTGAGCTGATGCTTGAGTAAATAATAGGTGGAGGACAAAAGAAGTGTGGAGGAGAGGTTGCTCCAGATGGAGGGAAGATGGGAGGAGAAAGTGACTTGCCCTGAAACAGATTTGGAGTACAGAATGAAGAAGGTGCGGAAGAACCTAGAGTGAAGAGCATAGGAAGTGAGGACCAGGAGAGAGGAGAGGTAAGGAGGGAGAAACAAGAAGAAAAAATTACTCACCTTAGTAATTACGTTTCTTCTAATGGAGTCTTGCTGTATTCTGACTATTGCAGTTAGCCCCAGCCTTTAAACTGCCCCGGAGAACAAAGGGTTAACTTTCTATGCAGAGGATAGAATGCTGAGCTCAAGCTCGGCTGAGGTCTCTGTTTGGAGCCCTTTGAAATCCAACCATCAAATTCTTACGAGCAAAAACTTACTAACTATCCTATGTGGAAATTGTAACATTTTTACTAGCCAACTGGCAACAAAATGTTTTGGATTCCCAAAGGAAGACTTAAGTCAGGAAACCCAAAACCAAAAACCAATCCAAATAATAATAATAATAAAACAAACATCCAAACAAAAAGAAGAGGGTGTAAAAGGAGTACCCCTGAGGTGCAACACTGCACCTGCCCACCCACTTCCCAAAAACAGGTTCTGAGAGGGGAGGCAGGTCAGTATACAGCAAGACTCCATTAGAGGAAACATAATTACTAAGGTGAGTAATTTTTTCTTCAAACAACATGAAGTCTTGCTGTATTCTGACTATTGCAGACTACCAAGCAGTACCTCCATGGAGGAGGGACAGAACCTACTTTGGGAATAGGCTCTGAAGTACTGCTGTGCCAAACCGAGCATCACTCCTAGCCTGGATATCCAGAGAGTAATGCTTGGTAAAGCTATGGGACTGTTTTCCAGGTGGCTGCTTGACAAATTTCTAAGAGAGGAATATCCCTGGCAGCAGCCAGGGAAACAGCTGTTCCTCTGGTGGAGTGAGCCCTCAGGCCTGAGGGTGGAATCTTTCCTAGTTTCTCATAGCAGAATTATATACAAGACACAATCCACCTGGCAATAGTTCTCTTGGTGGCAGGTTTGCCCTTTCCCACTTCTCCATAAGTGAGGAACAACTGGAGGGAATCAAACCTGTGACCCTTGGTACGCTCAATATAGTAGCTAAGGGCCCTTTTAACATCTAAACTGTGTAGCCTCCTCTCTCCTGAATAAGAATAATCGGTGAAGAAAACAGGGGAGAGACAAAGACTGATTCAAGTGGAAATCTGAAACCACTTTGGGCAAGAACCTTCTATTGGTTCTAAGGACCACTTTATCCCTATGAACGGAGATAAAATCAGGTTCCACTGACAGGGTTTGCAATTCACTGATACGTCTGGCAGAGGTAATGGCTACTAAAAACACAGTTTTCCAAGTCAAGTACTTGAGCTCTACTGAGGACATAGGTTCAAAAGGAGGTTGCATAAGTTGAGCAATGCAAACATTTAAATCCCAGGCAGGGGCAGGGTCTCTAAAGGGAGGACTGGTATGAAGCAATCCTTTAAAAAATTTACAGAGCACAGGATGAGATGATAGTAAAGAAGACTTCCCCACTGACAAAAAAGCAGAAACAGCTGACAAGTGCACCTTGAGAGTAGCTGGTCTGAGGCCTAAGCCATTCAGATGGACCATATAATCCAGAACTATAGGCAATCCAGCAGTGTCTTGGGAAACATGTTTCTTGAAACACCAAATGCTGAATCTCTTCCATTTGGAGTTATAGGTTTTTCTAGCGGCGGGCTTTCGTGAGGCTTTGACTATATCCAGAACTCCCTGAGACAGATGCAAATCTGCATACTCTAACTCTTCAAGAGCCATGCCTTGAGATTGAGAGACTGAAGACTGGGGTACCAAATCCTCCCCTGAGACGAGGTTAACAGGTTGTAATTCCTGGGAAGAGATGGGGAAGATGGACTGCTAGGGACAGCAACAGGGGGTACCAAGGCTGTCTGGCCCAGTCTGGAGCAATCAGAATCATTTTGCAAGGTTGTGACCTTATCTTGACTAAAACTTTGAACAGTAGAGGAAAGGGAGGAAAGGCATACAGACAGTTCAGAATCAGAGCATCCAGAGGGACTGAGCTCAAGACTGGGGGTCTGCAACAAAAGAGAGGAAGTTGGTGATTTTCTGGGGCTGCAAAGAGATCTATCTCTGGAGTGCCCCACCTTGAAAAAATCACCTTCAAGACCAGAGGATCCAGGGACCATTTGTGATGGCCCTGTGAGATCCTGCTCAGTGCATCTGCTAGCACATTGTCCTTCCCTGGAAGGTGGACTGCTATCAGAGAGGTTTGCAGGGAATAAGCCAGGGACCACAACTGCATGGCTTCTGTGCACAAGGCCATAGACCGAGTGCCCCCCTGCTTGTTGATGTACCACATGGTGGTGGTGTTGATGTTCTGACTTGAACCACCTTGTTCTGCACTGACTGAGAGAAAGCTTGCAGGGCCAGAAAAACTGCCCTGAGTTCTAGGAGATTGATATGGAGAAGGGATTCCTGAGGGGACCACAGTCCCTGGGCAGTGGGCCCCCAGATGGGCTCCCCAGCCCAGGAGGGAAGCATCCGTGGTAAGGACCACTGAATGAGACTGAGTGGCAAATGGGACCCCTTGCCTTAAATTGTCCTGATCCTGCCACCATTGAAGGGCTTGGATCAGGGTCCAAGTCACTGGAATCAGTTTGGTAAGGGAATCCTTCCTTTGGGACCAAAAGGCCCTCAGATGGAACTGAATGTCCCTCATCTGGAATCTTGCCCCTTGGACCACTGCCGTAGAAGCTGCCATGTGGCCCAAGAGCTGGAGGAAATGCCTTGCTGGTCGAGACACCTGACGGCTGAAGGAAGAAGCCAGTTCTAAGAGAACTCTTGCCCTTTCCAGGGGAAGAAAGGCTCTTGCTTTGACAGTATCCAGCTCTGCCCCTATAAAAGTAAGGAGCTGCACTGGCTTGAGAACTGACTTGGGAAGGTTGAGAAGAAATCCTAGAGAAGTGAGCATTTGCTGGGTCACTTGCAGGTCTGACTTGACTTGGTCTGGAGACTGGCCCACTATGAGCCAGTCATCCAGATATAGAAAAATGGAAATCTTTTGCCTTCTTAAAAGGCAACGACTACTGCCAGGCACTTTGTGAAAAACCCTTGGGGCTGATGTTAGACCAAAGGGCATTGCTTTGAACTGATAGTGGCCTGAGGACAACTTGAACCTGAGGTACTTTCTGTGGGAGCACCTGATGGGAATGTGAAAATAGGCATCCTTTAGGTCCAGGGAAGCTAGCCAGTCCCTTGGCCTTACAGAGGGAAGAATTATTCCCCGAGTTACCATCTTGAACTTTGGTTTTAAAAGATGTTTGTTCAGGTATCTTAGGTCTAGGATGGGTCGCCACTCCCCTGTCTTTTTTGGGGTAAGGAAGTACCTGGAGTACAGACCTTTGCCCCTGTGTAGGGTAGGAACTCTCTCTATGGCTCCTAAGGCCAGAAGAGATGAAACCTCTGCCTCTAGGGCAAGGGTTTCTGAGAGACCTGCAGGTCTCATCTTCGGAAACTTTTTGAAGCTGAGAACCAGTCCCTGGCTTACTACTTCCAGGACCCACTTGTCTGAGGTAATAGACATCCAGTCCTGGACAAAGTAAGCCAGCCTGCCCCCTACTGGAATAGGAGAGTCGACCCATGCAGACCCATCATAGTGTCTGCTTGGCAGGGGCCTTAGGCTGAGGGGTGGATGCAGCCCTGCTCATCCTCCTTCTGCCCCTCCCTCTGAAGAACCCCATCTGTGAAAAGGGAGAAGAGGCCTGTGCTTGGTAAAAAGGCCTATGAAAAGGCCTGCCCCTGCCCCTAGACTGCTGCCTTTGAGGAGTTGCCTGCCTCTCCTTGGCCTGAGCACTCCTATAAGTGGTCCTGTACTCGTTCATTTTCTTCATGTAATTCTCTGTCTGCTCCCCAAAAAGAGAATTACCCACTACAGGAAAATCCAAGGTCTTAGCCTGGGTGTCCTGTGAGAGGCTAGTACATCTGAGCCAAGCCATTCTCCGAAGAACCACAGATGTAGCCATGACTCTTGATGACACATCATTGGAGTCCACAGCAGCATGAAACTGTACTTTTGATGCCTCAGTCCCATCAGCAGCCACCTCCTCCAGCTCCTTGGCTAGCTGGGGGAGGCCTGTTTAGTCAGTGCCAGTACAGTGTCCCACCTGGACTTCTGGTACCTGGCTGTATAGGCCATATAATTCGCCTGTCTGAGTCACAGCGAAGATGCCATGTACTGTTTTTTTGCCATGGCATCAATCTTCCTGGAGTCTCTGTCTGGGGGGTGTGAAGCCAAGGGAATGTTTGCCTTGTCACAGGCAGCAGCCTGCACTACCCCAACATGGCTGCATTGCTAGTATAAAAACTCTGTATCTGAGCCTGATAGTGTGTACCTCTTGTCCATCCTTCTGTCAACAGGGTGTACAGAATTGGGAGACTTCAGGATTGTTTGTGTCTGTTTCCCAAAGGATTTATGAAGGAGAATAGACAGTCTCCTAGACTGTGGGTTGTCCATCATTTCAACATAATTGGGCTCCTCCTGATCCTCCATTGCCTCCTCCATAGGAAGCTGGAGGGTTTCAGCCACTTTTCTGTAAAACAGAAAATGGGAAGGGGACTCAGAGATCCTAAGAAGGTCTGTCTGGGGAGATGTCCGGTTCCACAGGCACATTCAGACTTTCACCATCATCACCATCATGTTCAAACTCCCCCTCCTCCTCAAACTCCGGTTCATAAAAATCTTCAGGGGTATAATCTTGAACCAGGGGAAGCAACCGAACCGAACCCCTGAGAAGAGCTGCCGGATTGGTCGGAACCGGGCGAAGCGATTCCACAATTTGAATCGCTCTGGCTATTTCCTCGGCGGTCAGAACATGGACCTCTGAATCTGAACCGGATGATTTTTCTTTGCGTTTCCTTTTTGTAGGAACTGACCCCTCAGGATCGGCTCTCCTCTTGCCCGAAGAAGGATAAGTTCAGGCCCATAAGCTTCAACAGCCATATAATGGACCTGCCACTGTTTAGTGGTCAAATTCCTATTTCTTGTCACCCATATATATATATATATATATGTGTAATCGCTGTATGAATACTGCTAAGCTACTGGTTCCCATCACCTCTACTGGGAGTCCATTCCAGGCATTCACCACTCTCTGGTTGAACCACTGTCCTCTCCTGTTGGTATTATACTTATCACCTTTCAGCTGTTTATTATGAACCCTTGCACCTGTTCTGAGTCCTTCTTTCCAATTCAGCCCTGCAACGTCACTTAGCATACCGTCACTCAGTGACCTGCATACATAGCAAAGGTCCCCTCTTATTTTCCTATATGCCATAGAGTAAAGACCAGAACGGGTGGTGGACAAGTGGAACACCCTACCAGAGGAAGTGGTGAGGGCGGAAACAATCACGGGATTTAAGAATGCATGGGATAGACATAAAGGAATTCTAGAGGTCAGGGGTGAGGGGAAATAGACTTCTAGGAAAACAAACTGAACTTACAAGCTCAAATGGGCAGACTAGGTGGGCCATAGGCCCTTATCTGCCGACACTGTCTATGTAACTATGTATCTATGTTTTCGATCCTGGAGCTGTACTCCCCCTTGTTTACTGACCCTACTCTTTTGGTAAACCTTCGTTGTACCGCTCTACCCTTTCAGTCACGCCTATACTTTGTACTGAGCTAAAGGGTGCTCTATATTCTTGAACAGGTCTCACCAGGGATCTGTACAGGAGCACAAGAACCTCTTTCTTCCTACTACTAATATTACGTAGTAGGTGGAGAAGTCAAGCCTTCCATCCAGCCACACACCTAGGTACTTGAAGTGGGGAATGACTTCAAGGGGGGTGCTGAAAAAACTAGGGGGAAGGGAACCTTGCAAGCCAAACTACTTTACCTGCTGCCTCAATAGCTTGTGGTGGCTTGTGTCAAAGGTCATGGATGTTGTCTTCTTTGCACTGACTCAAAATTGATGGGATTGGAAACAGCGTTCAACATTAATGAAGTCATGCCAGAGCGATGTTTTCAGGTCAGAGACCAAGGCACTTGACGCAAAACATACAATATCATCTGCATACATATGAGTATGTGAGCTGACACAAATTGAGGGGAGGTCATTAAGCAAGACTGAAAACAAGATGTGCCTCATGGTGGAGCCTTGGGAGACCGCAGACTACACTGGGGAGGGACAAGGCACTGCCAACCTCGACTGACTGGAGGCAGCCAGAGGGGTAGGCTCTGAACCAGTATTCACTACTACATACATAGTTGCCCACTGAACCAATGAATTTTAAAAGTTAATATTAATTTCTGGTGGAGCACTAGCTCTTCAAGGTGAGTCTGTACACCAGACTTCTCCGTTATCCTGAGACTAACCGGTGCTTAAACTGAAAACACATACAGTTTCTTGTGTACCTACCTGCACTCTGCAGTGCATTTTCAACAGCTTGTGGTGGATGTTTTGAGGGTTCCTCTGCTGTGCTGCATTTATTCAAATTTCCAAATGTAATCCGTGCATTGAGCACATGAAACAAAGGGATTTCTGCAAAGAATTAAAGGCATTTTATGAGCCTGCATTTAACAACCTATCAAATTCAGATATTAAAAAATTTCAAGCGATGTTTAAGCTGCTGACATGACCAGAGATGTCACCATCTGGTTGCATGCAACCCCAGTTTTTTCAGTGATTAAACCCTCAGAATTGACAGCCTTTTATGAAAAATATTACTGCATATCATGGATATCTCTCAGCAAGCACTATTAATACAAATACCAGTCCCCGAATTTAGATAAGAGTCCAGGCCATGCATGTATCATATTCAAGGCCACTGTTTTTCAGTTTTTACCGGAAAATCCGCTAAAATTCCAGAATTAGGGCTGCCTGAAGACAGGCAAAAACAAAGATTTCATGGAATCTGCCATTTTATATCAGATCAGTAAATCTACAAAACTTGTGTTTTTCTTTTAATTCCTTCCTGTACTATTTTCAATATGCTTTACTTATTGCTCTGTATATTAAGCCTTCTTTAATTCTGATTATTTATGCACATACTAAAAAGAATGATAGCAGAATCCTGGTAAAATCCAGAAATTAGAGTAACGATCACCAGTGCAATTCCGGAATCTGAAGTCTTGAAAATGGAATGTCATTGTTTTAATCACCGTAAATCAGTGGCCTTGATCATATTCTTTTTATTGTCCCCTTAGGCCTATCATGCATGTACCACTAACTTGCTTTGAAGTTCCCAAGTATTTTCCAATGAAGACATTCTGTCCAAACTGTTGAGTTTGTTTCTTTTCATTGTTGTGTTGCCTTTATTTAGTTATTAGCTTTCCATTGTTTTTATTTTGAAAACCAGCCTGTGACCAGCCTTTTATACCTTGACAAGTGACTCTGGAATTGAAAGCACAGAGGATTTTTAAAGGAGGCTCAACAACAGGGGATGCTATCAATTCCCCCACAGGAGTAGATGCATAGTGACTTGCAAACAAAAAGGAGTAGAATGCAACTATGGCCCAGAGGCAGGGCCTTTGGGCCATCAACAAGGGCAGAAGTCAGCCAAGAGACCCAAAACTAAAAACAACAACAGGAAGTGAATGTTATAAACCTTTTGTCAAGGACTTTAAGAGACACAGATTTAACTTTTAAACAAATGCCTCTCACTTGTATTAAACTATGATATCAAGCCTTTTGAATTATTTGTAGACTTCCGTCGCTTCACCTGCTGCCTCAATCTGACATTTTTCTATGCTAAGGCAGAGACGCGAAGATAACGTGAGAGCACAACAACAATCTGTGACAACATAGGCATGGATGCAGACCCCAGGATATGACAGATTTCAGACAGAATTCAAGTGGGGAAACTGTAATAGAGAGTAATGAAATCCTGACACAATCAGAAGCATCAATACACAGACACCAGGGCATGTAATGCCCCAATGATGCAGACATATGGAAGAATTCCATCCTCTCTCTATGTTTTGTTCAGAATCCATCCTAAATCCCACTGCAAAATATCCCGCCATGAAAAAGGCCGACAAAAAAAATCCTGAGATGAAAAAATACAGACACACCAAAATCCCTACTCATTAAAATCCAGAAATAAAATTAACTCATGTATTTTAAATTGGTTGATCAATAAAAACTGAAACTGACTCTTCAGCACAAGATGTGGTTGCATGCCCTCCGCAAAAATCCTTGGAGCCCCCCAAGAAACATTGGAATACATCTTAGTCGCCTCTGAACTCTCACTACTCAAAATCACTGAACCAGAAACAATTGGGAGATACAGGTACTTGAGTTAATACACTGAAGGGGTCTTGACTCTTTAAATATGGCTGTTAGGTCCATGAAGCATGATTACGTGAATTTGCTACTTTGGAGCTACTCTAAGAATTTGAACACTGTCCCTGCAGTTCATCATTCAAGTGAAAGAGACGAGTGCTGTGAACTTTCGGCTTAGGTCTGGACTGTATTACTGCCCGTGCCTTCCTAGTGTGCATCAGCAATTTGCTAACATATTTTGAAAATGCCAATTTTGTCTGATCAGTAAGTTTGTTTTAGTCCACATTCTGCTACTGGCTTTTTAAGTTGGATGCTGTAGTACTCGGGTCAATCGGAACTATGAATATGTGATAATGTGCTGGAGAATTTTTGAATCTTTTGTTTCAAGGTTCATTGCATCGTTCTGTATATGGTGTTTGAAAAGCAGACTTTTGTGACAATGTACCAGAATGGCTCTTGAGTTCTACTCACGACTGATGTAACTCCTCATACGCCTTACACTGCTATGTAATACGGACATTTATTTCACTGTTTAATATGCTGCACTCTAAAATAGATGCAAGCGGTATTTCTGTATTCGGCGGTATTTCTGTAGTCAGGACTAGCTGCAGTCGGTGAAAATATGATTCAGGAACTTGCTGACAGTCTTTTCTTGGTCGGGCTTTTTGCTGGCTGGATTTAGTACCTAACCTGTTTTGTTCACCATACAACCCCACAATTTCCATCTTTGAATAGGCTTGTGAGGAAAATGTCCAGATACTATTTTTTTTTAACTTTCTTTATTGCCCAGACATTGGGTGGGGATGTACCCCCCTCATCGGCACCTGGACCTGACCTCCCAGCATCTGCCCCGGCCACCCAGACTGGGTAGAACACTGCTTGTCTCATACAGCAAGGCTACCTGAGAGGAGAGAACAAAATCCACCAGAAGCCCAAGCCGAGGCTTATGCCCGAGGCATCATTCGGGAGGTGGTCCAGAAGCTTCGTGGTGCTCCATGCCCAGGGGTATTCCTTCTTGGTTTCCCCCAAGAGGCACGGACATGCAATGGCGTCAGCACAGGTCAGGTGCACTCCTGCATCTGACCCACAGATGTCCACCGATGCCTCCATAAACTGCTTGGTGGTCCTGGCTGTTGTACAGCCAGCCACCAGTGGGTGTCGCTGGCATGCTGGGAAACCACAACCCCCCCAGAGGAGAGTTGTCCATAGGATGCTCATCCAACCTCCCCCTGGCCGACTCTCTGACGCACTGTGCTGGCTTCTGAACATGGGTCGTTAGTGCTACCACTGCTTTGGCAGGCCGGCTTTACATCCAGATACTATTTTTTTTTCCAACTCTATTTCTTCACCCTACCTCACTGGACTCTCTCCAGCTGGGTCATGCGGCTAGTCGGCTTATCCTGTCCTCCTGAAGTCCAGATGTCTCTCCTTGCAGCACCTCTCTCTCACCAAATCTCCTTACCCCCTCCCCGGATCCAAGCCCCCCCGGGAGCAAGGACTGTCATCTCCTAACTGGCACTCTATCTATAGTGTCTGGTGGGAGAGGATGAGAGGAGAACCTGGAGGACCTCTTGGGTCTGGAAATGGACGTGGTGCCATGCCCCTAGACCCACCTTCATCTACCAGTAGGAAGGGGGTATTTGTCCTTTTCTTCCCCCCATTGGCCTAGCAGTGCAATGCACTCCAGCGTGGTGCACGCATGCTCCCGCACACACCCGCAGGAGCACCACTGTGGCCAATCCCCTTCGTCTGGATCCCGACTGTTACAGAGCCCCCATTTCCACTGACAGTCGCAGACAACGAGATCAACATCCCCCCCTCCCAGAAAAGAAGAGCAGTCCTCTGGATGCTTCATCCTTTCCTCCCCAGCTGATCCCTGATGACCTGGGTCCGCTCCTGAACCTGGGTCGCTGGTGTGGCATCCAGTGCCTCAACCCTCAGTGCCACCGGGCCAGCTTACATCCAGATACTATTTAACTCACAACCATCACCCACCTTTATTAACATGACTCATAAATTAAAGAACAATAAAACCAGCAGACAAAGGTGGGTTGGTGGTTATGGATACCAATAAATACATCCAGGAAGTGAGGAGACAACGATGCGGATTTTTACAAGAAACCATCATCTGATTTCAACCATGAAATTTAAGCAAGAGATGAGCATTTCTTTGATGGTGACAGAATGTAACAAAACCATCCCTGAACAAGTGCACAGACTTCAGATTGCTGACAGCCCTATTTGGGATACTATTTATGTTCTGCCAAAGATACATAAAAAGTTTGAGGAGCTCCCAGGGTGCCCAGTTATTGCAAGAACTGCAAGAAATGTCTCACTTACTGAACATTTTTCTCAGTTTGTGGATGCACACATTAAGGAACTGGTGCAGGTGTTGCCATCTTATGTCAGAGCCAGCTGACATAGTGGGCATTCTGGGGGAACTCCTACTCAAGGAAGAGTGGTGGCTCATGTCAGTGGACACTGAGTCCGTATGTACGAATATCACACATAAGTGGGGATTGTTGGCATTGTGTTACAGGTTTGATAACTATACTAATTACACAGGTGACTAACATTTTTTTTTACTGTGATGTGCTGAATTTCTTAGCATCAAACTTTTTTCTGTTTCAGGATGATTTCTTTCTGCAAGTTAAAGGTACAGTAATGGGGCTACCTTTGTCACCAACTATGCCAACCATCACTTTGAGATATGAGAAAAGGAAACGTCTTTAATTCTCAGATCAACCTTTTTTTTCCATAGGACTGACCTATAGAGATGTTATATAGACAGTATCTTGATAGCGTGGAGGGGTAGCAGGACAGAGCTTGACGAATTTGTTAACTATAATACCTGCAAGGTCCAAATGCAAGCCAGCACTGAATGTATAAGCTTTCTGGACTTGATGATAACAAACAAACTCTGGTCAGTGCCAATATGACTGTGGGGAGCTTTTAGGAGTGGCAAAAGTGGTGAAAAGAATATGCGGTGCTCTCGCTGCACCACAGTCAGCCATAATACTGCAGTGATTATAGTACTGCACATGCATGATACTCGCACATGTGCAGTTTGCCCCAGAGTCAGCCTTGCGCAACATGGTGATGCTGACATAACTATGTGTAACAACCCAGTCCCCTCGGGTTACTAGAATTAGTCTTAGGCAAGTAGGAAAAGGCAACTGGTGGGGAGCTCATTAGGGGCCTTTTACACAATTACATCATTGTTTACTCAGCCTGAGAGAAGGATGATTATGTCATTCAGAACTCTCAGAGCAGCATAACCATTTTAGAGTCAGCTGTTCTCGGGGAGCTTAGAATGTTCATCAGTAAGTTCGAGTATGGCAGTTAGAGTAGTAGGTTGTCTGCTATTGGGGGCTCTGTCAAAGGAAACCCTAGTATTTCTTACCCTAGTTTGGTAAATCTTCAGTTTGCCTGCAGGACTCTTTAGTTTCACTCCAGAGGGAGTGAGGGGGAATGCAGTTCTTGTGGATCCAAGGGGCAATCCCCTAAAGTTCCTGAAGTTCACAGCTGCCTTAAGGAAGAATGAGTAGAATCTGACAGCTTGAAATGTCTCTATTTTCATAAATTATATTCATACCTCTAAAGGATCCCTATTTAACTGTGCCTGAATAAAAACTGAAGCTGTCAGTTATGTTTTGGTTTTAGATTCATGGGAACATAGGAATGTGGCTACAGAAAAGGACCGCCAGGTCCACCTACTTGGCCCAGTTTGCCAGTGTCCACTTAGGTCTTAAATATAGTCCATCCCCCCTTCTCAGCATCCCCCTGTGTTTATCCCATGCCCTCTTGAACCCCCCTACTGTCCTCTTACCCACCACCTTCATTGGCAGCCAATTCCAATTTTCCACCACCCTCTCAGTGAAGAAGGACTTCCATGGTTACCTCTAAACCCACCCCCTTGATTTATAATTTGTGTCCCCTCACCCTTGACCGTTCTTTTAGTTGGAACAAGCTCTCCACAGGCACTTTATTGAAGCCCTTGAGGTATTTAAATGTCTCAATCATGTCACCTCTCTCCCTCCTCTGTTCCAGTAAGTACATGCCTAGGTCATTCAGTCTCCCCTAGTATGGCAATTGATCAAGCTCTCTGACCATCTTTGTCACTCTCCTCTGTACTCGTTCCAACCTCTCCATGTCTTTCCTGAGGTACGGCCTCCAGAACTGGATCCCATACTCCAGGTGTGGCCTAACCAGCTGGGTGTACAGGGAAACTATGACCTCTCTCCTTCTACTGGATATTCCTCTCCCTATGCAACCTAGTATCCTGCAGGCTCTTGCCACTGCCCCTCCACACTGCTTTCCCACCTTCAGGTCCTGTGAAATGATGATACCTAGGTTCCTTTCCTCTTCTGTAACTTGCAGGGATCTACCCCCCCCCATCCAGTATGCAGCTTTTTTGTTTTTTCTGCCTAAGTGCATAATCTTACATTTTGCCATACTGAACGACAATTGCCACTCCTTGGACCAGTTCTCCAACCGCTCTAGGTCTCTACACATCATCTCTACCCCTTCCTGCTTGTTACTCTGCTGCAGACCTTTGCATCATCTGCAAACAGACTCATCCTCCCCTTCAGACCCTCCGCTATATCCCCTATAAAGATATTAAACAGAAGAGGCCCTAAGGTCTACCCTTGGGGGACCCCACTGATGACTGCGGACTCCTCTGAGGGTGCCCCATTGACCAATACCCTCTGTGTTCTGCCCTCCAACCAGTTCTTGATCCACTTTATTACCCTCTCCCCCAAGTTCACAGAACTGTTATTTAACACAACAGCAGATTAGGTACATATGGACACATGTTGATGCATGGACATATTAGGATAACAGTATCTCAATTACAAGGGTGTCTGTGTTAGGTTTAGGTTTTGAATATACACATACACTAGTCACTTGTTACTGAATTGCAGATATATCATGTTTAAGACAGTATAAGTTTGACTATTCATGAGTAATGTGTACTTATTGTACACAGAGTTTAAGAAAAATGTATCTGAACAGTACACTGTGTAAGATTTGATTGACACCACTGTGTGAAACAGCTGGTGAATGCTTAATTCACACTAGGGTAGGTTGTCGTCTAACCTGGCTATTTTTTACTTAACACATAGATATTTTCATATGTATAAGACTTTTAACATTATTTACTATGTATTGCACAGTTCTGAAACCATGACGTGACATAGTCAAAACTCCAAATTCTTGGTTGCATGAAAGGAACTGCACAAAATATTGTCCATACAAAGAAAACAATACAAAACACAACTGACAGTTTCAGCTTTTATTCAGGCACAGGGATCCTTTATGAAAATAGAGACATTTCAAACAGCTGCACATAAGTAATCAATTCCCGTCCACTTTAAATTAGGCATGACAAGAGATGAACAAAGTGGTCTGGTTTAGAATTTCACTTAACTAGAGTAGTAATTTGCAAAACTGAGGCTGTTTAGAAGTACAATAGGAGTTATGCTAAACAAATGTAAATATCTCTAAAAGTTTACAAGTTACAGATAAAAAACTGTATGAAAATTGTTCAGGACAAAAAGACCTTTCAAATGAGCCTATTCATTAAGCTGCACTAATTATATGTGTTAAAATATGGCCATCTGATTACCTATATTGTAATTTTTCAGTGGAGTTATGCCAAACAAATGTAAATATCTCTAAAAGTATACACGTTACACATAAACCTTCATATGAAAGTTATTCAGGACAAAAATACCTTTCCAATGAGCCTAGTCATTAAGCTGCACTAATTATATTTTTTAAACTATGGCCATCTGATTACCTGAATTTTCATTTTTCTTCACAATTTTCACCTTTCAGATAGCTATATTTTAAAAAAATCGAATGAATTCAGATTAGTGACTACCCTCATTCGAAAGGTAATTTTGTCCTGAACAACTTTCACGTTGGTTGTATATTGGTAACTTGTATACTTTCCGAGATATTTACATTTGTTTGGCATGACTCCTACTGTGTTCACTCAGAGAGAAATAAATGAGGTTGTTTGGAAGACCATATTTTACAAAATATAAATAATTCAGATTACTGACTACCCTCATGTGAAAGGTCTTTTTGCCTTGAACAACTTTTACACTGGTTGTTTTTGTACACCTTTAATAGTTTTAAAGATCTTTAGATTTGTTTGGAAGGTGTGCACATTTGCTGTCAGAAAAAGCAGTTTGGAGTTCTGTGTCCATCATTCTAAAAAGAAAGAAGGGAGTATTTTTTAACTGCCATAGGGATTTGCAGTGTTATGGAAGGATACACTGAAAACTACTAAAAAATGTGTTCCACGGAAACTCCTTTTGAAGCTAAAGTGATATGGCTGTAGGCTCCACCCACAGCCATATAAGGAAGATGATACACTCAAGATGAACTAGTTTCACAAAGCTACTGATCAGAATACGGTACTGCGCGCCACTAGTTGTCACCCCAGACAAACCATCACCAATATACCAAAATCCCAATGTCTAAAGATTAGGAAGAACTGCCTTGAGAAAACAGATGTAATGAACTAGAGGAAGGTTCCCAAATGGGTGGTGCAGCAGTGCCAACCTTAGGAATGCAACAGCCCATGTAGAACAGAGAGGGCGAGCCTCCTCCCAGAGAAACCATGCAAAGCATCCAAAAAGGCAAATTTAAACTCTGTTGTTACAAGCAAGCAGAGAGAACTGTAACAAAAAATTGGGCAATACTGCAAATTGTCCCAATATTGAGGAATTACACTAGTAATCTACCAAGAATTGTGTATAAGTGGGCACTTAATCTGGCAGATACCCTGGTGCACAGCCTGCAAACAGTAATAAGACAGTAAATGGGCACTTGGTTACCTAAGCTTCCGCATGGTAACTATGTGTGAAGTAGAAGCAAATTGTGCCCAACACTTATGAAAACCAAAGATTTCACCTCAGCTAATGCCCCCAAAATTTTTAAGGTAAGATGTTTTATCAACGGCGATGCCCCAAGTGTGGTATACATGGTAGTTTGTGGCTGTGGTGCCTTTTATGTTGGCAAGATAGCCTGCAATTTTAAAATTAGAATTGGGGAACACCTCGGGGCAATTTCCAGGAAGGGCATGACAAATGCAGTGGCACAGTATGTCCATACTTAAAATTACTATGGTGTCCACAAGCTCAGGTTTTGTGGAACTAAAGATTTAGATTGGTGGAGGTGGGGAAGATGCAGATAATCTGCTGCTTGGAAGAGAAAGCATGTGGATTGTACAAGTTGGTGTCCTACTTCAGCCAGGCCTTAATGACAGGATTGATATGGTCCCCCTGATCAACTGATGAAATGTACAGGTTGTAGTAATATGCAAGACTAGATCAAATATAGGCAGTATAGCTCTGCATAAAATAGTGAACTCTGTTGGACTGCAGTGTATTGTATAATTATTGCTGTAATGAATATCTTCTCTTTTTTATATCTTTTTAGATAATGTAACAGAAGTGAGCACGTTGGTGCATAAGCTGGACCATGCACATAATTTATGTTAGTGCCTTGATTTTCTTTTTGCTGTATACACTGCGGTCCTCCTTGACCATCACCATGTGTGCAATTCTTCATAAAGCACTATACTCTCATGTGCTGCCCACCTTCTAGTGGCATTCTTAATCTTTTTTATGTTGTTTTTTAATCACAATATTGTATCTGCATTTTAAAATGTCACTGTCACTTTAATAGCTCTGTATGTAAGGTCCACTCCATAGCAATATCTGGGCCTTTTGAGGAAGCTTTTATAGCAAAACCAAAAAAACGCCGTCAGTGAGAGGGCATTTCTGTTCTCAGGCTGTGAATTAGAGCTGCATACTATTTGCACTTTTTAGTTAATGCACTACTGCACTTAGTATGAAATCCATCAAACTGCTGTCTTGGTCTGGAGCCTGCTTCTTTTATTTTTTTTTTTAGTTTGTTTGTCTCAGCACAGACCACTCTGTCTGGAGCTGCTTCCTGGTTTGCCTAGACTGTCTTGTTAGCATTTAGTGATAACTAATTTGAGCAGAACCTGTATTTGGCATTGTTAAAGTAATGCTGTAGTGATGATTCCAGCTTAGGGACAAATGTACCAGAAGCAAATAGAATGTATCACCTGCATACGTGTGTATGTGTGAGGAGGCAGAGGTGGTGGAGAGGTTATTTAAGATGATGGAGGAAAGGACTGGGCTGAGGCTGTAGCTCTAGGGGACACTGGACTTAATGGGTGGGGAGGGTGACTGGGACATCACCAACTTAGAGCAACTGGAGCTGATCTGACAAGTAGGAGCAGAACCACCCAACTGCTAAGTCAGAGAGACCCGCAGTACCTAAATAATACCAAAGAAGGGGGGTAGGCCATGGTGTCAAAGGCCTTTGTTAGCTCTGTAAAAATGACTGCGGTGAACAGGCACTGGTCCCTGCACTTCAGCATAAAGTCAGTGATCCAGAGGAGGTAGAGGTAGGAGATGATCAAATGGTGTTTGTAGAAGCCAGACTGGAAAGGGGAGAAGAAAGAAAAGTAGTCAAGGTAGATGGATAGCTGGGAAAGAAGAAGGTTTTCAATAACCTCAGTCAGGGCAAGGAGAAGGAAGATGGGCCAGTAATTACCTAGGGAGGAAGAACCCCCTTTGTGGAGAGGCAGGACTTTAGCCTGCTTCCAGGACAGGGAGATGAACTCAAGTTGGAATTAAATATTGAAAAGAAAAGTAAGGGGGCAGTGATAACTTGCTCAGAGAGAGATGAAGGAGATTATTAGCCAGACCATTAGGGCTGTGTCCTGTCGAGGAATTAAGAGAGAGTAAGCTAGTAAAGGTGGTCTCAGAGGAGACTGGGGAGAAGGAAAAAGATACTGGAGTAGAGGGTGGGGGAACAGGAAGCATTTGGGATGAGACGTAGCAGGTCAGAGAATGAGAAAGTAGGTGTAGGGCACAGGATGTGAAAAAACTCAAACATTTTGGTGACCTCATTTTAGTCAAAGACTGGTGAATGGCTTAGTTTGAGGATGAGGGGGAACACATGATAGGGAGATTGAGAAGAAAGTGACTAACCTTCCAGAACCTATCAAAGAACTTACGGCAGTTCAGAAGATTGTAGACACTATAAATTAATTTGACTTCTCTGGTGGCATTACTGCTAATGTAAGTAGTCAACAAGTCCTTAGGGGAGCCTAAGGCTTTATGCAGATGCCAGCCAGAATCGCAAGCTTTGAGCATGTCAGTGACCTCTGCAGAGATCCAGGGAAGGTGGCCCAATGGATACAAGATATCCTGAGAGGGGTTTGTTTGCCCCATGTTGCAATAAATATGGCCATGGAAGAGGTTAGAGCAACATCTATATCGGTGGATAATGTGAGGGCTGACCAGTCAGTGACCTGCAGAAAATCTAGCAGGGAAGGGAAGTCCAGAGACATGTGTGACCTATCCCAGACAAACTTTGGTGGAGCTGTAGTGTGGTGGATTTTGCAGGTGCAGTAGGCCATATGATGGTTACTGAAAGCATCTGGTAGGGTACCGGAAATAATGCAGTGGGAGTGTGAGAACAGGACACAGTTAATAAGGATGTGATTTGTTGAGTTGTGGTTGAGACAGGTAGGCTGAGTAATGAAATGTGTAACGAGATTAAGGGACTCAATTTGTCAATATTTTTTGCTAATGTGGAGGGCAAATTTCTATTTATATCACCAAGGACTAAGAGCTCACTTTAATCTGAGAGGGAGGGATGGTTGAGAGGGTGGCAGGACAATAGTCAGGCTTAGCTTTGGAGGGAGGAATAAATGCCACCACTGAAAACAGAAGTGAGCAGGGGAAAGAAAGCTTAGAAAGGAGCAATTCACAGGAAGAAGGAATGGCAGCATGGTACACAACATCGTAGTTAAGGCTGCAGCATATGTATAGAAGCATTCCACCACCATGCTTCCCATGGTCCTGTCTGTAGCAGGCAGTATAGCAGGCAGTATAGCGCAGTGGTCTAAGGCTATGAGCTGCAAATTTGGTGACATCCAGCAGACCAGACCTGGGTTTGAATCCTACAGCTTCCACTTGCATACTGTGTGACCCTGAGCAAGTCACTTAACCTCCTTGTGCTCCCAGATCGCTTCTGTAAAAAAGCTTTCAGCTTAGTGTGCTATACCTGGTTAAACAACTAAAATAAATAAAATAAAATAATGGTCCTGTCTGTGAACCGTGTAACTAGAGAGTCTGACTTCTACATCACTGATTTTACTGTGAAGTCAGATTTCTGTGAATATCAGAACACCAGGATTGTAGTGTAAGGCCCACAGCCTTGGCTACTCAAGCTTGGGGAGTTGACTCCTGATGTCTATATGAAAAATGGCCAACTGTTTGAGAGGGGTGGGAATGAGAGTGGTACCAGGGTTTAGCTCCACATTATGTAACAGCAGTAGCAGAAGGGTTATGAGGATAAAGGCATGAGACCTGTGCCTACGAATAGGTATTAGGGAAGGCAGGGTGGGGGGGTAGTAGGAAAAATCACAGGAGAGCATCAAGACTGAGAGGAAGGGAGGAGACGAGAGGAGACCAGGCTGAATGAGGAAGGTGAGGGAGATGAAAGGTGGGGAGGCAGGAGAGTGGACAGTGGGTGGGGGAGATGGGGAGTAGGATGGAGGGAAAGGTGAGGGGGAGGAGAGAAAGAGTAGTAAGGGCAGCATGGGCAAAATTTAAAGTGAAAAGAGGGAGTAAAGCGTAATCAGTAAAGGTTGGTGAGGACTAGTGGTGGATGCAAGTTATAGCAGCTAGTTAACAGGGTTGGCACTTGTTACTCAACATGGCTGCCTAGTTTGCTGTCTTTTTGTTTGTCTGTAGGTCTGTTTTTTTTTTTTGTTTTGTTTTTTATGTTTCAGACTTGAAGTATCTATACTGGTTTGGACCACATCATCCGTGAAGGTCTCCCAAATCATCATCCTGAATAATTCAGCACTGGGCATGGATTTTTTTTTTTTTCACATTTTTTTTTCCCTCCAGTCTCTGGTCCTGAGGCATCCCTTAGGCATCCCCAGCTTGTCCCACCCAGCCTGAGACCCCCCCATTCCAGGTTCCCCCAGAACCCTGACCCAGCATCCCAAATCACCATATATCCCCTGGCTTGTGCCCCCCAGGGCGGAGTCACCTACCCCTTACCTTGGATGCTCCTTTAATCTAGCTCGGTGATCTGGTGCAGGCTGGAGGATATCGGGACCGGAGGAGGCGGGATCCAACAGTGGGCGTGGGACTGGTGTGCAGTCATCTCCTTCAGCAGTAGGGGTGTTTTCTTTAGCGTGCATGACTTTGTGATGGTCCCCGGAGGTACGGTCATGCAATGACGTCCAGTGCGAGTTGAGCGCGCTCCCGCACCCCTCTCACGGATGTCTGCCAACGCCTCCACCCCCTGCGTGCACGAACCCCAGCTGATGCATTCCCAGTCTTCACTGGGAGTCGCTGCTGCTGGGGAGTCATAAGCCCACCCTTCCCAGGAAGGGGAAAGGGGAAATTGTTTAACCAGGAAAGGCACACTAAGCCGGAGCTTGTTTCCAGGTACGACCTGGGAGCACAAGAAAGTTAAGTGACTTGCTCAGTGTCACACAGTATGCAAGTGGAAGCTGTGGGATTCAAACCCAGGTCTGGTTTGCTGGATGTTACCAGATTTGCAACTCGGAGCCTTAGACCACTGCACTATACTGCCTCCAGGAGAAGAGAGCTGTTCTCCGGATGCTTGATCCTCTCCTCCCCAGCTGACCCCCGGCAAACCTAGTTCACTCCCAAGCCCAGGTCATCAGTGTGGTACGAGGTGTGGCACCCGGTGCCTCAAACCTCAGTGCCACTGGGCTGGTGGGTATGGGTATTTTTGACAAAATTTGCTTTTATAAATTTGCTGCAGCCAAGTGCTCTCTGAGAATACACACAGCCGTTCCAGCTACTTCAAGACACAACTCAGTTTTGCCTGGAACTATTTACAAGTGCTAAGGATTAAAGAACTCCACTCTGCTCCCTCTTGGTGCTACAGTAACTGATGTCCTCCATTTCCAACATGTCTCTAACCATAGCAGGAAGAACAACTGGTACCCTTCTAAAACATTTTTTTTTTAATTCCTCTATGGGGATACAACTGCCCTGGCTGTGGAGTGCCATATTCTGTAGCCCTTGCTGCACAGAGTAGGGAATCTGGTAGTTGCCTGACGTAAGCCCAGTGTTCAGTCCAGTTGTTCCCCCTCTCACCTCCTCAAATGTTTCCTCCCTCCCTCTGCACAGAGCTCCTTGCCTGCCCAATGAGTTTCCAAGGTCCTTGAATGCTGCCTGAAAGCCTACTATGTGCATATAATGTATGGTGGAACTACTGACAGAAATACATGCCAAGAATTTCCGTGTGCTGCAGTAGTGACGTCATGATGTTGTTGTGCTGCACTGACTACATCACCGCTGCAGCACAACACAGATCATATTCACGTGACTGGCTTGTTCAAACCCTGGCTCTGATCGCTGATGCTCTACAAACAAAAACAGCACTGGCAATCATGAAAGCAGTGGTTTTTGGGCAGTCATGTGGCGAACAGTTGGGCTGCGGTGGTGAGAGCCATAATGAGCTGCAAATTAGCAGAAGAGCACTTGATGGAGCAGCTATGAGAGAGACCCGGCCCTGGAAGTGAGTGGCGCCTGAAAGAACCGTTACAGAAAGAGCATTAGCAAAACAGGGGGGACACCTTTTTTATATGTGCTGGACACAGGTTTGTACTAATAGTTGCCCATACACTATATAAGATTGTGTATAAGCAACCATACACATACAAGGCTGTGTTTGAATCTCCAGGTTTCCACAGTAACAAGAGGTCTCGAGAGAGCATTGTTACCACAGAAACCTCTCGACTGAAACACAGCCTCGTTGTGTATAGTTGCTCATACACAATCCTCTAAATTGCGCATATAGCAGCCTACTTTGTGCATTGTTCCCACAGTGAGTAAGTGCTGGCAGTCTGATTAAACCAGTCCACAGGTTTATACCTCTGCATTTTAACCATTATCCATACAGATGTCATGTCAGAAAGTACAAATAGCCAAACAACAGAACATGAATTTCATATAAAGGCAGCAAAATGTTACTGATAATCAAGGTTTTGGTCAGTAAGCTATTAACAAACTGCTGCTACCCCTGACACTACAAGACAGTGCACTGTTCATCTTTAGCTGGAGTTACCATTTTCAGATGTTGCTACCAAGCTTCTCTAGGCATTATCAAACCTCCACTGTTACATATCAAGTAAATTTATTCCACAAGTAAGTCCCATTATTGCTTCTCTAATTCAGGTTTAATGAAAAAATATATCCACAGTACCAATTTTAACAGGAAAGCCAGGTGGGAATTTTAATGTGATGAAATCTTGTAGTCTAGCAAAGTGAGCACTGGTTCTAGCCATCAGATCAATGATTGGAGCAACCTGTTCCACAAGACAGAGTGGGTAATCCTCACACATCCATAGTGTGGCTTTGAATCTGCAGACAAGAAAAAAGTAAACATCAAGTCCAATTTTTCATTTGTATTGCATGTATCAAAGAAAGAAAAAAGAAATGCTTATAAGAAGCAGAGCATCTTAATTTCATGTAAGATATGCCCTGTGGTCACGCCGGCCCAGTGGCGAGGAGGCGCTGGACACCACACCTCGTGCCACACGGCGACCTGGGTTCGGAATGAGCCTGGGTTGTCGGAGTCGTGGGGGAGGAAGAGGACATGAGCAGGCTGTTGGCTGGAGGCCTCTGCCTCGGGCTGAGGCAGATGGTATCTCGGAGTTTGGCCAATCCCTGGTAGAGGCCGGAATAGCGGCACCGCTCCAAGGACCTTTGGCATTAGGCCGAGGGGGGAGGAAGGAGGAGACCTGGCACTGGAGCTGTGGTGCGTATGTGCACATCCACTTCTGGGGGTCTCGGGGTTAGGGCCAGTCCACGGGAGTAACGTAGGAAACAGTGGGGGCCACCGTGGATGATGCCTCTGGACCAACTCTGAGGATCTGCCGGCACGCATGGTGCTACAAGTCCCCGAAGGACCCTGAGATCGGTAGGCTTGGTGGACAATGAAGATGACCTGCCAAAGGAGGATAAAGAAAGTTGAAAAAAAAAAGATATGCCTTGTGAATTAAAAACAAAATCATCCTTAAAGCACAACACATCCAATTTTCTGTTCCATCAACACAAAGTTGGACACTGATGGGGGGGTTAGGGGCAGCAGACCATTGCCATGTCCAGCCCAACATTGACGCCAAGAACCTAAGTTCATGATCCAGCAGGGTCCATGACAGACCACAATGCAAAGCGAAGTGGGGGTAGGAGGAGAGGAGAGAAGGGGGGGATAGAATAGAGACATTCAAGTACATCAGGGGTATAAACAAGGTACGGGAGGACAGCATCATTCAGAAACACAGGTGTACAAGAACAAAGGGGTATGATATGAGGCAAGAGGGAGGTAGGCTCAGAGGCAACGTGAGGAAGTACTTTTTCACAGAAAGACTAGTGGATGCTTGGAATAGCCTCCCTGCAGAGGTGGTGGGGGCAAAAACAGTACGGAAATTCAAGAATGCATGGGATAGACATGAGTACTCTAGCAATAGGGAAGAGTGGGTAAGCCGCAGATCAACTAGGGTCTACGGTAATGCATTAGATAGGGAAAAGGGATAGACCAGGTGGACCATATGGTCCTTATCTGCTGTCACCTTCTGTGTATCTGTGTTCAGTAGAGAGTGGAAATTTAGAAAAAGGCAGTGGAACTCACAGCACAGACAGAGGCTTACGCCTTGTTCTCCCTCATCCAGTTGTTAATGTATAGCTATTTGGGTCCTCAGCCCAACCCTGCCCATCAGAAATGTTCCAATGGGGTACGTCCTGTGAACTACCCCTGCACAGAAAGATACATCCAGGAGGTGCTGGAGAGGTCAGACTAGGGGTAGCTGGGGGCAAGTTACAAAGGTGTGCACATATGAGCTTGTAGATGAGCAGGAGTGGCTTATGGAACAATAGAAAGTAAAAAAAAAAAAACCAAAAAAAACTTACTTCTGTGTTCTGACAGTAAGTTCTGTAGGTCTTCCAATGTCTCTGTCTTTTAGATCAAACTCAGAGTTAAAGTATTCCTCAGGTGTGATAGCAGTCGGATTGTTTGCCATTGCACACTCCGTTGTGAGGCTCTATTGGACAAAAAACCTAGAGCTGGTAAGGGGTATTTACTCTTCAGCTGGATCTAGTCAATGTAAAACTTTAACACAATAACCACATAGGTCCCATTTTTATTGTTTTTTTTTTCCTTTTGGCAACTCTCAGGCTCTAGAATGGGATCTCCACACCTGCTCCCATTTACAGGACTGTATATATCACAGGCCTCCGCCTACCCAGAGCAGTAGTTTAATATCAGGAACTCCAGGAAGATGGGTGCTGTTATCTATCCCAGTCATGCTTGAGCTCTGTTTTCCCCATTAACCCTTGCTCACCCTTCAATCACGGTAACCTTCTAAATGATGTTACTGAGATAAGAGGCAGCCCCTATAGCAAAAAGTCAATGCTGCTTCTTAGCTAGCTAGCATAGAAACATAGAATTTGACGGCAGATAAGGACCGCTTGGCCCACCCAGTCTGCCCATTTCCCTACCTACTGGATATGCTGCAGATCCTAGCTAACCAGCAGCCTACTTCTTCCTACCCCCAACCCCTAGAATGGCCTTATGACTGTCCCATGCATGCTTGAATTCCACCACTGATATTGACTCCACAGCCCCTCCTGGAAGGCCGTTCCATACATCCACAACCCTCTCTGTGAAAAATACTTCCTTAAATTACCTCTGAGCGCCCCCATCTTCAAATTGTGCCCTCTTGTTCTTGCACACCTCTTTTTTTTGAAAGATGCTACCTCTTGGACTGTTGATTCCCTTGAGGTACTTGAACATTTCTATCATGTCCCCCCTCCCTCCCTTTCCCGAGGCTATACATATTAAGCTCCTTTCATCTCTCTTCATATGTCCTCCGGTGCAGACCCTGCACCATTTTAGTTGCCCTCCCTGGACAGCTTCCATCCTGTCTATGTCTTTCTGGAGACTGGGTCTCCAGAACTGCACACAGTATTCCAGATGGGGTCTCACCAGCTGTCTGTACAGAGGGATAATAACTTCCTGTTTTCTACTGGTGATGCCTCTCCTATGCATCCCAGTATCCCCCAACCCTCCTTGCTGCCTCTCACATTGCTTGCCCACCTTTAGGTCATCTGATATGACTACCCCAGGTCCCTTTCCATTTTGTTGTTGTTAGTATCTCACCCCATTGTGTACTCTTCCCTGGGTTTTTGTTTCCCAGGTGCATTACCTGCACTTCTTAGCATTGAATCTAAGCTGCCATACATTTGACCATTCCTCTAACCTTGCAAGTCCTTCTCATCCTTTCCACCCCACCCTGTGCATCAACTCTGTTGCAGATCTTTACGTCAACTGCAAAGAGACATACTTTCCTTCCAGTCCCTCTGCAATGTCGCTATAAAGACATTGAGAGACCGGTCCTAATACTGAACCTCAAGGGTACCCCACTAGTAACCCTCCTTTCTTCTGAGTGCACTCCATTTACTATTACCTCTGTGTCCTATTCTCCAGCCAATTCTTTACCCAGGCTGTCATCTTGGGACCCACTCCAGGCTGGCTAACTTGTATATTAACCTTTTGTGTGGGACTGTGTCAAATGCCTTGCTAAAGTCTAGGTAGGCCATGTCCACAGCCCCTCCTCGATCTACTACTTTGGTCACCCAGTCAAAGAAATCTATCAGATTCGTCTGGCATGACCTTCCCGCTGTGAATCCATGCTGCCTAGGGTCCTGTGCCCCTCTGGCCTCTAGATACTTGACAATTCTTTCCTTCAGAAGTGATTCCATAATTTTCCCTATCACTATCACATAATTTTCCCTATCCCTATTCCCTAGCAGAAACTCTTTGAATCACTCCCTCACCCCCAGATTAAACATGATTTTGCTGCAATGACACTTGAAATTCATTGGGGAGGAAGTTTTAAATTTACTGTTAAACTCAGTCTCACAATGCACTCCTGCCACGCTGTCAGCTGTATTCCTATCTTCATTTAAAAATCATCATCACTTGACAGTATGGTGGATGTAACACATTCAAACCTCTGGGTCCTGAAGACAGTAGAAGGTAAAGCCATATGCAAGCTTGAAGCAGTAGGTGGCAACTGTCCAGAGAGGAACTGATGGGCAACCTCCAGACAGAGCGTTAGCTTGAGATGTTCGCCACTCAAACAAGTCAAGTGTGACTTCCCCCAGACCTGTGGGTGAGTCTATTGACTGTGGTTTGGGGGTTTGGCCCACTGTTACAAATACTGGGGGGGGGGCTCACTAAAAACACTTAAAGAATAAACAAATCTTCTCCTAGTATTTTTCTTAGTGATTAAATTGTATTTGTTTCCATCCCGTTTCGTCATATTCATATGGCTTCTTCAGTTGATTGCTTTTAAAGTCATCATCTTAATATATTATAATATGATGTATATTTAAATGCATTTATTTACATAGAAAATCAAGTGAATTTTTTAATGATAATAGCATATTATACATCTGCTGTATAACAATCCAAGTACTTCTAGTTTTCTACTGACAGATTTTACTCCTCCTTTCCATTTTTATAACTCCATGCCAATATGTCCACCTCCAACCTCTCCCATGGGAACTGCGCCTTTTCCAGCAGCTCTTCCACAGCGACCTGCTCAACTGCCAGTCAGTCCAGAGACCCACAGGCCACTTGCCCTGAACCGGTATCTGCCTCCAACTTCTCCTGTGGGAGCTGCGCTTCTCCGGTGGCTCTTCCACAGTGACCTGCCCAGCTGCCAGCCAACCCAGAGACCCAGAAGACACTTGCCCTGGATGGGCATCTACCTCCAACCACTCCCATGGGAGCTGCGCCTTCTCCGGTGGTTCTTCCACGTTGACCTGCCAGACTGCCAGCCAGCCCAGAGACCCACAGGTATGAACACAGAGATGCAACCCGGTCTTTGAAGCTACCGGACTTGAATCTTGGTGCTTTCTGTCTCCAGAGGCTGATTTGGTTCTGTAGCTCAGTTCCTCAGCCTTGACTGGACACTTCACCTTTCTCCTGCCCTCCTATTCACTACTGCTTTCATCTCCCTAAACTGCTTAGTTTGTACAAACTTTTATATCGTTGGGTTGTATTTACTGCTCCGTATACTTTATTGAATTCTGCATTCTGTTTTGTCTTTCAATAATGCTTAGTGTGATATAAGTTGCCAAATATTGTCAGAGGTATAGTTTGTATGCTCCTTTCCACCCTGTAACCCTGCCTGAGCCGACGGAGTAGCGCTAAGCACTCCACGGTACCCTATATCCTCTCTTTAAATTTCTACTATCTGAATTAGTGTCCTGCATTTTAGCACTGCTACCTATCTCTGTCCTTTGCCCCGCTTTTTCTTCCTTTTTTCCCTGTGGCTTTCCTTGTGCTTGCAAAGCCACTAGAGGGCAACAACTCAATTAACTTGCTGCTGCGGGCAACTGTTACTGTCCACTGCTACTCAGTCACTTTACTTCTGCCAGTGCCACTGATCTACTCCCTACTGCTGATTAGTATACCCTGATCTATTCTTGCTCCCCCAATCCATACAATATGCCTACCCTTCCTTCACCACTTTCCCTCCTTCTCATTCTTCTATCAATTTTATCTACCTCAGCTCCGCACTCCAATCAGTCTAATAAAACTTTCTCACCTTTCCCCTCTGCTCTCCTAGCCCCTACCTTTATCCTTGCCATAACTCCTACACACCCTCAAATACTCCAGTCTCACTTCCCTCACCTCTGCCCTGCTACTCTATTCTCAGCACCTAGCCACCTAGCTTTCCTTTGTTTCCTTATCTTCATCTCACCTAGTACCCCCCAAAATACTTCCCAAATCCTCGACTCATCACAAATGCTCTAAACTCCACTCCCTCATAATAGCACCCCTCTTACTCACATCAGGAAATGTTCATCCCAGTCCTGGCTGCACTACACCAACCTCTGCCAGTCGCAATCCTTCCACTAATGTATCAATTTCCCGCACTCCTTCTGACCTCCCCAAGGGCCTGAAAATCCTCCACTTAAACATCTGCAGTCTTGTCTCAAAAATTGACCTTTTACATCCTATGGTAATCTCCCTCACACCTGATATTCTAATTTTAATGGAAACTTGCTTAAACGCTAAAATACCTGATCCTGCCATTAATATCCAAGGTTATTCCATAATCAGGAAGGATAGGATAGGCAGGGATGGCGGAGTAGCCATGTATATCCTGTCCTCACTTCAGTTCACAACCATTCTATCATCCTCAGTATCCTCTGCCTATGATGTACTTGTAGTAAACATTACCAAGTATTTTTCCTCCCCTATCTTCACAGCCAGCATCTACTGTCGACCTGGTTCCAAGGCATCTGATACTTTGGATCTCATTACTTCCATAACCTCGCCCTCACATAAAGGCGAGCTATACATTTTGGGTGATGCAAATCTAAACTGGCTATCACCAACAACTGCCAAGACACGTAATGACATCACAGCCCTCAATCTCTCCCAACTCATCCTGGAACTCACCCGCCTAAATCATAAAACCCTTAACCACTTCCTGATAGACTGGGCTCTGACCTCTCACCCCCACCGAGCCATTAAATCAGGCATCCTCCCAGATGCCCTCAGTGATCATCACTCAATCTTTGTTGTCAAGAAAGTCCATAGACCAAAACCGCCACACAACATTCTGCAACTCCGGTCCTTCAGCTCCTTAAACCTTAATCCCCTTCTTAACGAACTGGCTAGCTCTGACTGGTCCCCTATTGCCTTTGCCCCTTCCATTGACCAAGCCCTCGCTAATTTTAAAGATACATTTCTAACTACATGGAACTCCTACGCTCCATTCAAACGCACTAGAGTTCGTGGCAACCATCATCCCTGGGTCTCCCCTGAGTTACTGACCTATCTCAGGGAGTGAGACAAAGCTTGAAGGAAACATAAGGCCTCCCAGCTTCCCCGCCAGACTATGCCAGGTATTGCATGTTAAGAAATGCCTGCACAAAAGCTACCTGACTTGCCAAGTCTGAATATTTTAAATCATCTTTTCTCAAAAGCGTCAATTCCCACTCCAAATTCTGGAAAGCGAACCATGTCCTATTCTCCACCCCCCTTCACATCCGCCTCCCCCAGTGCTTAAAATAACTCATTTGTCTCCGAACCATGTGCATTGGCATAAGAGTTTAACTCCTATTATACCTCCTGTATCACAGCACTTCTAAAGTCCCTCCCGTCTAACCTCCCCCTTCCCATCCTCCCACACCCAGCACTCAACCCCTCTGCGCCCACCCTTCCTTCTCCTTTTTTGCTGTCTCCCCAGAGGAAACACTAATGGCCCTTCTCTCTCTTAATCCTTCTAAAGGCTCATCACCAGATGACCTTGACCCTAAACTCCCTACCTCTCAGCTTCTGCTATAGCCTACCCTCTCTCCTTAATCCTAAATCTCTCCTCATCTGTCCCTTCATCCTGGAAAGTGGTTCTCCCTCTCCCGAAGGGTGGTTACCCCTCCTCCCCTGCAAATTTTCACCCAATCTCCCTCCTCCCTGCCTTTGCTAAACTCCAAGAACACCTGGTCCTCTCTCAACTAACCTCCTTCCTCGATGACTCTTCCTTTTTTCACCCCGTTCCAATCTGGCTTTCAGAAGATCTACTTCACTACCACCTCCCTATTCAGGCTCACTGACTTCATCCTCACCGGGATGAATAATGGCTTCATTACCTCTGCCATCTTTGTTGACCTCACAAAGGCTTTCGACACAGTCTCCCATGCCCTACTTTTTGACTCCCTTACGGCTGCTGGGTTGTCTACTTCTGCCCAAAACTGGTTTAGAGCTTACCTCTCAGGCAGAACACAATCAGTCAAGAGCCAGGATACAATCTCTCCCTCCTCCCTATTTCCACAGGAGTCCCACAGGGGCTTGGTGCTTGGACCCATTCTCTTCTCCATCTTCCTAAATGACTTGCCCTCAGTATGTGCTCCCTCCTCCTCTATCCATATGTATGCCAACGACACCATCCTGTTCTCCTCTAGCAAATGCCCCATCGATGTAGCAACCACCCTTCAGCATGATTTCTACCAGATTCAGCTATGGTTTGCCTCATGTCAGCTATTCCTAAATGCCAAAAAGACTGTCTCCATGACCTCTGGCACTAGGCAGAGACTCTCAGGGCTCCACCCTTTACCTTCTTTTGATACTCTTGATGGAACAATCCTAGAGGACGCCTCATCATTCAGATACCTTGGGGTCTGGTTGGACCAACACCTCAACTTCTCTGGCCACATTGACGCCATCCTGAAACAACTGGGCCCCAAGCTTGGTGCCTTATTCAGGCAACATAGTTGCAGCCCTCCTACGGCGTGGTGTGAACTACTCCAGAAGATGATCCTCCCCATTTTCGACTACTGTGATGTACTCTATGGTGCCGCTCCCAGATTCTCCCTAACCAGATTGGACGCACTCTTTAACTCTTTCTGTCATTATGCCCTTGATGCTCCATTCTCACTCATCAATGTGATCTCTACCATGCCCTGTCCCTTCCCCCGCTTGATAAAAGGCACCTCACTGCTTGTGCCAAATTGACTTCTAAATTTTGGTTAGGAGAACTTCCCTCCTACCTCTCATGCTCACTGTCTTCCCCCTCACTCCCTCCAATCCTCTGACACTCGCACTTTGTTGGTCCCCTGTCCAACCACTCTCAGCGGTCAGTCAGGCTTCACCCATCATTTCCCGCAAATCTGGAACCCCCCCTCCAAATACGGCACTCCTCCTCCTCCTACTCCCTTGCCTCTGCCTTACATAACTTTCTCTCATCTAACTGCTCCTGCTTTAACTCTCCTTAACCATCCTCCTATACATCTGCTCCTCTCCATGATTCACATCCCCCATTAAATCTTCCTCTCCCTCAAGCCTGTTTCTCAGCATGCTCTCCTTTCCCTTCACTGCTTATCCCCTCACTACTACCTCTAACCTTCTTCCATTACCAACTTGCCCCTGCTTAGGTTTGACCTCCGGCAGGGTTCTCAGTATCCTGGAGGATTCTAGCACTGGGCAATCCTCCTCCTCCTTCCCCTCCCCCCTCTCCTTTCTACCCAACTTGCCCTCGACTAAATCTGCCCTCTGCTGGAATTCTTAGCACCCTGGCGATGTCTACTGTCAGGTAAGTTTCTTCCCTCCCTCTTTTTTTTCCTTTCCTCTTCTAGCCCCCCTATTCCCTCTGCCCAACTTGTCCTCACTTAATTCTATCCCCTGGCAGGGTTCTCTGCATCCTGGAGGGGCCCAGCACTGGGCAATTACTCTTCCTTCATTCCCCTTCCCCTTCTATCCTTTCTATCCAACTAGTCCTCATCTGATTCTGTGCTCTGGCAGGGTCCTCAGCATCCTGGAGTGGCCTAGTCTTAGGCAAGCTTCTTCTTTCCCTCTCACTTCCCAACTTGTCCTCACCCAGTTCTGCCCTCTGGCAGGGTTCTCAGCATCCTGGAGGGGGTCCAGCACTGAGAAATGAATCTTCCTTCCATCCCCTTTCCCCTCCATCCTTTCTACCTAACTCATCCTCGCCTGGCTCTGCTCTCTGGCAGGGTTCTCAGCATCCTGAAGAGGCCTAGTCTTAGGCAAGATTCTCCCATCCCTCCTCCTCCTTCCCTTTACCATCCCCTCTACTATCTCTACCCAACTTGTCTTTGCCTATTCCTGCCCCTTATTCTAAGTCTTCGTCTCATTCTGCCACTGGCAGCAATCTCCGCACTCTGAAGGAACCTGTTCCAGGTATGACTCATCCTTCCCTTACCCCACCTCTCTCCTGCCCCCCTCTCTAACCCCCTGCACTTAAACAAAGGAATTAGTTCACTTGAGCTAATAACTTGCACTTTTTGTTCTGTCTGACGTGCTCCCAGTTTGCACTAGCCCTGTGTTAACTTGGCCCTCGCAACTAATTTTTTGCTCACTTTGCTCCGACAATCCCCTATCTTTATCCTCTCCTTCCTCCAGCTGATTTCCCCTGTCTACCCCTCTACCCTCCTTGATGTCCCCTCACTGCACCTCATTCATTCAATAATTGCTAAATAATCTGCATCTTAACTGTGATCCATTCCTGCAAGGAGTTGGCTCCAAGTCTACATTAAATTTCTGTACTATGTTCCTCAGATATGCCACTTGTAATTAAATACATTTTCCACAGGTATGATATATTTAACTGTATGTTATGTCAAAATGCGATTGTATAATTATTTATGATAATTGTTAAGTGTATGTCTTGTTATAAATGTAACTAAATATTTAATTTCTCGGATATGTTAAACTGTATCTCTAATTCTTCATCCAACTGGACCCCCCGCTCAAGAGACAAGCAACTTGTTGTTCAGTGTGCCTTCCTGGTGAAACATTTAAATAAATAAATAAAATGTTATGCATTCTTTCTAATGTGTTACACTCTGTGCCATCACCACACCCTGTGTCATTGTGACTATGCTATTCAATAGCTTTCTCTCCCTTAACTTTGCACAACACTCTCAAAGTGCCTGCCAGTACTGCAGTGATTATGTGTTCAATAGATTTCAAACAGTCAAACCCTTAAACTCTGCTGAAAACAGGGCTGTATTCTAGAAAAAAATGGGTACATTATGCATTAAACCCCTTCATTAAGGCCTAGCTTCTTTTGTACAGTCTTTAGCCAAAAATCTCCCCCAAGACTGGAGGGAGATGTAGCGCAACAGCTGATGGGTCGCAAGAGATACCAGGAATAGATTTACACAGTTTAAGATTGTACACCAGTGGCACAGAACCCCTCAGCTATTGCATACACAGCTTCTGACAGGTGCTGAAGATGCATGCAAGCACAAGGCAATATCACTCACTTGCTGTGGGAGTGTCCAGCACTCCAGACCTTCTGGCAGGAGACCCAGAGGATTATCAGGGACACCCTTGGCACCTCGATCACACTAACAGATACACTGGCTATGTTAGGCCAACCCTCTAAAGATGAGAACTGGTATGGTCTCTTGCAAGAAAGGCGCAAATGGGCTCTAGTGGCACTGATAAGTGCAAAATGGTTTTTGCTGTGACACTGGTGTAATGCTCAGACCTCTCACATCTCAGAGTGGTTGACAGAACTGGGGAAACTCAATCAATCAATCTTTATTTAACCAGGTGAAACACTGTTGAGTGAGACTCATTTACAAAATGGGCCTGGTCAGCGCTGCAACGCTGAGATATGTCAACTAAGACAATACAAAGACAAAGCAAAACAGTAGTAGCAGTAACAACAACCGCACAAGAATAGAAACGTTTTACAATATTTACAAAATATACAATTTTTATATAGGCCTATGGCAACTGTACCCTAAGTGTACTTGGTGGTGAGAACAGATAGAAACAGTGAGGTATCAACAGCACACCAGCATATTGTAACAGAGATGTGAGCAAAGGGATGGGAGGACAATAAGGAAGCAGGGAGACAGAGGAGGTAGTAGTAGTAGTACGAGGAGTTTGGTTGTGTTAGTGGTAGTGTAGGCAGGAAGGGAAGTAAGCAGTATATCAACTGAAGGACTAAGCGTAATCACCTAACAGGCTATGCAGGGAGAGAAGAGTAACAACTGCAAGAGACTCTGATATATTGTCTTAGCAAAGATTTGAAAGTTGCCAGTTTAACAAGAGTGGGCAGCCTCATGACTTGCTGGAGGTTATTCCATAGGGCTGGCAGGGCATAGCTTAAGGATGAAAGCCCAAAATGAGATCTACATCTAGGGATGTCAACTGAAAGGTAAGGATATTTCTAAGTAAGTAACATCCAGGGGTACTAGTTAGAAGGCTTGAAATGTACTGCGGGAGTTTTCCAATTAGGGCTCTATAAGTCCATGTAGCTGCATTTATAATTCTCTGAGTTTTTAGAGGCTGCCAACCTAGCACCGCATGAAGAGAGCAGTGGTGTGTCCTGAATGGGGCACCAGTAATGCATCTTAGTGCCCTATTGTACAGGGTGTCAAGCTTGGCCAGTGTTGTACTTGGACCATGACTATACAGAAAGTCGGCATAGTCCAGAAGGGGAAGAATGTGGACTGCACTAGTCTCTGTTTGGCTTCAAAGTTTAGGAGGTGTTTAATCCTGAAGACCAATTCTAAACATCGCTTTAGTATTCTTTTACCAGTTCCTCTATATGCATTTTATAGGAGAGTTTATAATCGATCCAAAACCCTAAGTATTTGAACTTGGCTATGGCTTCGATAGGCTCCCCCAGGAAGGACGTTATTTGATGAGGTGTGCCTAGAGGTGGAGAGTTGCCTGGATTACATTTATGGAAGAGAAACATAGCTTTTGTTTTCTTGGCATTTAGCAACAATTTAAGGCTCAGAAGATTTTGCTGTAGCAGATCAAATTCGTGTTGCAACGTGCTGTAGGCAAGTTCGAGGGTGGGTTCAGCGACATAGAGAATGGTATCGTCAGTGAACAGATGAACACTTGCTTGACTGATATCCTCATTGATGTTGATATATATCGTGAACAGCAACGGTCCCAATATTGAACCTTGTGGCACACACCTGAGGAGCGTTTTAGTGGCGATAGGTCACCCTGGGCCTTGATTTACTGTTGTCTTCCAGTGAGGTAGCAGATAAACTAGTTGGTGGCAGTGTTATCAAGGCCAATGCTTTGTAGTATGGTCAACAGATGATCATAGTCCACTGTATTGAAGGCCTTACTTAGGTCAAGGAATAAGGCGCTCACATGAAGTCTGGAATCGAGGGCCAGGTGCCAGTCATTAGTTACCATGGCTAACACAGATATTGTGGTGTGTTTTTTTCTGAAGTCAGATTAAATGGGGTTTAGCAACTGAAATGAGTCCAATTAGTTCTTGATCTGCATGTTTACTAGTTTCTCGAGGAGTTTGGACAAGACTGGCAGGAGAGATATGGGCCTGTAGTTAAGGAGGTCACTCGGGTTGCCAGATTTAAAAGAATTGGACTACATGCACCACTTTCCATATAAAGGGAATTTCGCCATGTGCCAGAGATAGATTAAAAATATGTGTGACAGGCACAGTCAATACATGATACCCCCGCTTTAGGAAGTAGGGTTCCAGTTTATCTACACCTGCACTTTTTTGGTGTCTAGGCCCAAAAGTAAGTCCTCTACTTGCTTATACATGACAGGACTGAATGAGAATTTTACCTCCTGTGCCGGAGTCTTTGTGAGGGGACGACCCACAGCAGGGTTATTTAACTGGTGGCAGAGTTTGCTAGCTGCAGATGTTACCAAAAGTGAGATTAGCTGTGGTGAAATGTTCGTTTAATAGGTCGAGTATGCATTGCCTATCTGTAGTACTGGTGCCGACAGAACTGATTTTGGTAGGGAGGGTGTTAGCTGAGTAAAGTCTTTCTATTTACCTGGGCGGACATTTTGTGTTAGATAAACAATGGATAGTTCAGACTTCACATGAAGATATTGGAAGTAATGAGTTAAGGTTTTCCAGAACTTGGCAGAGTCGTTAGTAGAGGAGGCCAGCCTAGAATGGTAATAGTTTGCTTTGGCAGCCCTAGTTAACTTAGTGTACTGGTTTCTTGCTCTCCTGAAGGCAGTCCAGTCTTCTGGGTTTTTTGCCTTTCTTGCCCTTTTCCAAAGTGCATCCCTGTGGTGTAAGGCTGATTTTAGGTTAGAGGAGAACCAGGGGCATGATCTTTTCTCAGTTCTGGATTTTGTCAGAGGTGCATGTTTGTCAATGACCTCTAGGACAAGTTTCTGGAACAACTCATATACTGAGCCTACAGAGGAGGCAAGACAAAAGTCCTGCCATTTGATATTACCCAGATCAGTTAAGAAACAATTATAGCCAAAATTCTGGTGATTTCGTTTTAGAATGTATGTCGAAGATGATATGGGTTTGGGAATGGCCCTTAAACAGGCTATGGTGCTATGACAACTGATATCATTAAAGAAAACGCCCACCTGGCTGAATAAATGCAGCATGTTGACAAGTATAAGGTCGAGAAGAGTGCTGTTTGCTGGATGTTTAGGGTTTGGACTGGTATTCTCCACAATAAGCTGGGAAAAACCATGCTTATCACAGAAATCTTTCAGCGGTTTGGAGCACTTTGAGTTCCAATCCAAATTTAAGTCACCTAAGATGATTATTTCATTGCCGTGTGTGTCTGCAATTTTGCATAGATAGCTCAGCAGTTCAAGTCCTCCTGAAGGTGGCTGGTAGCAGCTGACAATGCAGAAGGATTCCAAAGATGGTAGATGGATTCTTCAAACAACATGAAGTCTTGCTATATTCTGACTATTGCAGTTGCTCCAGCACTTGAACTGCCCCGGAGAGTAGAGGGTTAAATTACTATGCAGGGCATAGAAAGTTGAGCTCGAGCTCGGTTGAAGACTCTGCTGCAGTGCTTTGAAACCAAACCATCAGATTCTTTACTCCGCCTCACTGAACAGTCGCTCCGGAGATTTCTCCTTCTGCTTGGTTCAAAGTTGGTTAAAGTTGTCGGTTTTATTCCGATTTATTTTCCACATTGTCAGTTCAGTGCTCTGTCTGTGGTACATTAAGTACTTTAGGTAGTATCTCTGTATCTTATTGTGGGAAATTGAAAAATAGTATTTCTCAATCGGTTCGGCTGAACCGATCCATTAGTTTAAATCTTTTAGTGTGTGATTACCGGTCCTTATCGGTTTTAAAAAAATCTTAATTTTTGCATTTTTCTCCAATACCCGTGATACGGTTAGAAACCGATAAGGGAATCTTGCCTGGTGGTTGCCTTATAAAGGGTAAGTTTTATTAGGTTGGCCATGTCTGAGAAACCCAAGAAAAAAAATGGGCCCACTGGGTTTCAACACTGTAGTGAGTGTGGGGAGGTCTTTGCTAAGGCTGATCTCCACACCACCTGTGTTTACTGTCTGGGGCTTGACCATCTCGATTCCCGACTGCCAAATTTGTAAGAATTTCCCTAAGTCTACCCTGGAAAAGAGGTTAGGTAGACTTAGGGATAAGGAGGCCGAGAAATCCGCTGACCCGGAAGGCCAGCCCGGTTCGGTTCCCACCGAACCAGAAGGAATGCCTTCTGATCAGGGCGATACTTCTTCAGGCAAGAGGAGAGCTGATTCTGAGGGATCGGATCCTACAAAAAGAAAACACAAAGAAAAATCAACCGGTCCAGATCTAGAGGTTCATGTTCTGACCGTCGAAGAAATAGCCAGAGCGATTTGGATTGTTGAATCGCTTCATCCGATTCCAACTGATCCAGCACCTCTTGGCAGGGGTTTGGTTCGGTCAGTTCCCCCGGTTCAAGATTATACCCATGAAGACTTTTATGAACTGGAGTTTGAAGAGGAAGGGGATTTTGAAGACGATGGTGATGATTATGAAAGTCTGGATGTGCCTGTGGAACCAGACATCTCCCCAGACAGACCTTCTGGAGTTTCCCCTCCTAGGCTCTCTGAGTCCCCTTCCCACTATCTGTTCTACAGAAAGGTGACTGAAACCCTCCAGCTTCCTATGGAGGAGGCTGTGGAGGATCAAGAGGAGCCTGATTTTGTTGAAATGATGGACATCCCAGAGTCCAAGAGACTGTCTATTCCCCTTCATAAATCCTTTGGGAAGCAGACACAAACAATTCTAAAGTCTCCTAATTCTGTACCTCCTGTTGACAGAAGGATGGACAAGAGGTATACTTTATCAGGCTCAGATACAGAGTTTTTCTACCAGCAATGCAGCCATGTTGAGGTCGAGCAGGCTGCAGCCTGTGACAAGGCAAATATTCCCTTGGCTTCACCCCCCCAAGACAAAGACTCCAAGAAGATGGATGCCTTGGCAAAGAGACAGTACACGGCATCCTCCTTGGGACTCAGGCAGGCTAACTATATGGCCTATGCAGCCAGGTACCAGAAGTCCAGGTGGGACACTGTACTGGCACTGGCTAAGCAGGCCTCCCCCCAGCTGGCCAAGGAGCTGGAGGAGGTGGCTGCCGATGGGATTGAGGCATCAAACGTACAATTTCATGCTGCTGTGGACTCCAATGATGTGTCATCAAGAGTCATGGCTACATCTGTGGCTCTTCGGAGGATGGCTTGGCTCAGATGTACTAGCTCACACAGGACATCCAGGCTAAGGCCATGGATTTCCCTGTGGTGGGTAATTCTCTGTTTGGGGAGCAGACAGAGAATTACATTAAGAAAATGGATGAGTACATGACCATTTATAGCAGTGCACAGGCCAAGGGGAGGCAGGCAACTCCTCAAAGGCAGCAAGCTACGGGCAGGGGCAGGCCTTTTCACAGGCCTTTCTACCAAGCACAGGCCTCTTCTCCTTTTTCTCAGAGGGGGTTCTTTAGAGGGAGAGGCAGAAGGGGGATAAGCAGGGCTGCATCCACTCCTCAGCCTAAGGCCCCTGCCAAGCAGACACCCTGATGTGTCAGCCCGGGTCGACTCCCCCATCCCTGTAAGGGGCAGGCTGGCTTACTTTGTCCAGGAATGGATGTCTGTTACCTCAGACAGGTGGGTCCTGGAGGTGGTAAGCCAGGGACTGGTTCTCAGTTTCAGAAAATTTCCGAAAATGAGAGCCAGGTCCTTTCCACCTGCAAACATCTCAGAAACACTTGCTCTGGAGGCAGAGGTTTCATCTCTACTGGCCTTAGGGGCCAAAGAGAGAGTTCATACCCTACAAAGGGGCAAAGGTCTGTACTCCAGGTACTTCCTTATCCCAAAAAAGACAGGGGAGTGGTGACTCATCCTAGACTTAAGATACCTGAACAAACATCTTTTAAAACCAAAATTCAAAATGGTGACTAGCATACTAACATACTAAAATGCCAGCAGAATTGGCCTAACGGTCTTTCGAGTCTGCTCGATTGGTCAGCCCCCACCCTGGGTGCTGACCTTGCTGCCCCCTTCGCCTTCTCTGGCTTCTCCCTTCCCAGTTCCAGATATTCTCACTGCATTGGATTTTGCTTCCAGATCCTTCCCTGTACCTGTCCCACCCTCTTGAACCCCCCACCATCTCTGCCTCCACCAGCCCCTAGGCAGTGCATTCCATGGCTCCACCACCCTCTCAGTGAAGTAGCACCTCCTCCTTTCTCGCCTGAATCTTCCCCTCCAGCTTCCACCCATGCCTCTAGTGGCCCCTCCTCCTTCCTTCAAGTACCCTGACTGTTCCTCCCTATTTACCCTCTTCATGTACCTGAAGACCTCTATCATGTCCCCCCGGTCCCTTTTCTCTTCCAATGTGTACATATTTAGCTCTTCGAACCTCTCCTCATAGGTCCTGTCCCCCAAGCCCCAAATCATTTTGGTTGCCTTCCTCTGGACCCTCTCCAGGAGTTTAATGTCCCTCTTTAAGTGTGGCATCCAAAACTGCATGCAGTACTCAAGGTGTGGCCTCACCAAGCAGTTATACAGAGGGAGTATCACTTCCCTCCTTCTGGAGGTGATCCCCCTAGCGATGCATCCCAGCATCCTGTCAGCCTTGGCTGCTGCCCTCCTACAAGTCTCCGAGTTGTTCATCTTGACATCCACCACCACCCCCAGGTCCCTCTCAGCCATCGAGACTTGTAGCATTTCCCCCCCAAGGGTGTACACTTGGCCTGGGTTTCTGGCCCCCAGGTGGAGTACCTTGCATTTCCCTGAACTGAACCTCAGCTTCCACTTTCTAGACCATCTTTCCAGAGCCTCCAGGTCCCCCTGTAGGGCCACCCTCCCCTCCTCCCCATCCACCACCGCCCCCAGTTTTGAGCCATCTGCAAAGAGACTCATCTCACTCCTGATTCCTGTCCTTATGTCAGAGACGTAGGCGTTGAACAGAAGGGGCCCAAGGACTGATCCCTGTGGCATCCCACTAATGACCCTCCTTGAGGATGAGACTATCCCGCCAACTACGACCCTCTGGGTCCAGTCCTGGAGCCAACTGCCTATCCATCTGATCATCTGGTTCCCCAGCCCCATTTCTCCCAGCTTATCCAACAGGCCCACGTGAGGAACAGAGTCAAATGCCTTGCTGAAGTCTAGAAGAGGGGCGTCCACTGTGTCTGCAGGTCCAAGGCACTCATCACCCAGTCATAGAACTCCACAAGGTTTGTCTGACACGATTTCCCAGGACGAATCCATGCTGTCTATCGTCCAGGCACCCTGACTTTTCTAGGTTCCCCCTAGCCTCTCCTTGACAATGCCCTCCATCACCTTGCCCACCACCGATGTCAGGCTGACAGGCCTGTAGTTCCCTGCCACCTCCCTTGATCCGCCCTTGTGGATAGGCACTATATGCGCCACCTTCCAGTCCTGGGGCACCCACCCTGTCCTCAGAGATGGTGAAAAGCTCCGCCAGGGGTTTCGCCAGGATATCCGCAAGTTCCTTCAGCACTCTGGGATGTAATTTATCCAGCCCCGGTGCTTTCTCCTGTCTTAAGGGAGCTGAGGGCTTCCTCACTCTCTCTGCTGTGATTTCCACTTCCGGCACCTCTTCTCCTGCTTAGCCCTCCCTCCTGCCAGTGATGCCTCCCCTCCCCAGACCCGCCGATCGGTAGGGTCCCCTCCTCAGTATCTCTGTCTCCTCCCATGTATGATGCAGCACCCCCATTTTCCTTGGTGAAAACTGAGGTGAAGTACTCATTTAGTACCTCAGCCTGCTCCCCGGGTCTTGTGCCCATCTCTCCCCTGATTTAATCCTGCTAATCTGCCCCTTCACTCTTCGTTTTTCCCCAATGTATCTAAAGAACCCCTTGTTCCCTCTCCTAATTTCCCTGGCCAGGTTCTGCTCCTTCCTTGCCTTAGCCGCCCTCACCACCCTAGTGGCCCTTCTAGCCATCAGCTCATACTCCCCTCGATCCCTTTCGCTCCTTGAGCACTTAAATTGCCTATAGGCTGCCTTCTTTCGCGCACCACCTCCTGGACCTCCCTGGTCCACCAGCAGGGTTTTCACGCCCTACCGCATTTTCGTCTTACTCTTGCATAGGTGCTGGTAGCATCTTGCACCCCTCTCCTGATGATTTCCCACCTACTATCTGCGTCCATGTCTGACCCAATCACATCCAAATGCTCCTTAAGGATCCTTCCCATTTCCTTAAAATCCATTTCCCTTAAGTCAGTTACCTCCGTCTTTGTGCAGCCTTCTAGCCCTCCTAGGTCCAGGCAGAACCAGACCGTGGCATGGTCACTCCCCACCAACAGGTCCCTTACCTCCAGACCCCTAATCTGGTCACTGTCTGCCAGGACCACATCCAGTACCCACTCCTCCCTGGTCGGTTCCCCCACCTGCTGAGTTAGGAATCGTCTTGAAAGACATCCAACAACCTCTGTTCCCCGGTCACAGAGGATGTCATAGTCTCCCAGTCTGTTCCTGGCATGTTTAAGTCCCCAACATCACCACTGTACTCTGCCCAGTCTGCAGTGTCTCCCAACATCTGCCACCAGACTCTCCTCCAGCTCCTCCGCCAGGCAGGGGTCTATACACCACTCCTATTTTTACTCTCTTGCCCCCCTTGTTATCAAGGTGACCCAAATCGCTTCCACGGTTCCCTCCGCCTCCTCTACTCCCCTATGCCAATGCAGTTTCGACTATCATTGCTACCCTCCTCCCTTCCCTCCCCTATCTTTCCCGAACATAGTGTAACCCTCCAGGTTCAGGTCCCAGTTGTGTCCTGCAGTGGCCCAGGTCTCAGTGACCACTGCCACATCCACTGCTCCTCAGTTAGCATTGCCTGAAGCTCCAGGCATTTTATTTCCCAAGCTCCTGGCATTTAGCAGGACTACCTTCCACCCTTTCCCTATACTTCCATTTCCCTGCTCGTGTTCCCATGGGATTCTGTTTTCCCTGGTCTGCACTTTACCAGTCAGCCTTTTCCCAATCCTCCAGCTCCCCAGGGGTGGAGACAGAGTCCTCCTTTATCGGCACCCCCTTGACAGCCTTTTCTCCCATCCCTCCCCCCTTCACAAGTTTAAACCCCACTTTTCACCAATGAACCCCTCTATTTTCAACTTAAGGATTCCCTCCCTCCAAATTGAGATGGAGTCTATCTCTAGCAAACAGCTCCTTATCCTCCCAGGTCTCCCCCCAATCCCCCATCAACCCATACCCTCTGGCCTCACACCACTCCCTGAGCCACTGGTTTATCTCCCTAATCTTCCTTTTGTGCTCCCCACTAGCCCTTGGCACTGGCAGGATTTCTGAGAAGGAAACTGTGCATCCTATGTCATGACAGACCCTGGCAAGCTCCCTGAATCTTGCCTGTATCTCTAGCTTGCTATTTCCCTCAATATCATTTGTACCCAGGTGGACCAGTATGTCCGGGGAACCCCCACAATCCTTTGCCAGCTGATATATCTCGTGTTTAGCCCTGTGCACTGTTAGTCCAGGGAAGCATTTTGCTCTAACTGGCCAGGCTTCTCCCTCCCTATCCCATTTGATACCCCTGATCATAGAATCCCCCAACAGGAGCACTCTGACCGCTCCTTTTCCTCCATCCCCCTTCCATGTCCCTCATCCTTTCACCGCCCCATCACCCAGCAGGCTCCTTGTTCCTCCCCTATCTGGGTGCCACATGCCACCCCCTCCTTATTTACCCTGGCCACCCCTCCCTCCAATCCTATGCCTCTCCTCCTCCTCCTGAGTATCCTTCTGTACCTTGCTAACTGCTCCCTCACTGCTCGCAACTGGTCCTTCTCCCCCATCTGCTAAACTAGCCTGGCTCGTCCTCCCTTCCTTGCTGTCTCCATTTAGTCCCTCCTTGCTTGTCATGCTCCCCTGGCCTAAACCCTCAGCTCCCTTTACTGAATCCTCCTTGTACTTCTCAGTGTCAGTGGCTCAGCAGGTAGCACACTCACCTCTGAGGCCGGGAGATCAGAGGGCTGTGGGTTTAGTTCCCACATCTGGCACTTGGGTTAATATCCCAGTACTGACACTGTAGTGCAGCATGAGAGGGGTGCTGCACTTCTGAGGTGCCATCTTTCAGATGAGACGTTAAACCGAGGTCCCATCTGCCTGGATTGGTGGTAGTTCAGGTGGATGTTAAAGATCCCATGACACTTATCGAAAAGAGTAGGGGAATTTTTTATTATATTCAAAACAATTCTTACAAAGTATAAGACAATCCTCAAACATCAATGTACATATTTTAACAATCTTTCAAACTAAAATTAATGTTACACTTACTTCCTTCCTTATCCATCTTCTACTTTACCATCTTTTTTTTTTTTTCAAGTAAATATCTTCCCCGACCTAATCCAATAGAAAATCGAAATCCTTCCAATATGATTTCCATTTCTTTATAGGGATTATATTTCTCTATAAACATCAATTTCTTTATATCAGATTCTATTATCAAAACCAGTGTTAAAGGGCAAGAACTGCTGCTTAGTAGTAATCTACAGCGCTAATCCATAGCCAGTATAAAAGAAATACATGTATTACTTGTAAAGTACTATATCTGTCATTTCGTTGTTCATTAGCAAAAAAGCCATAATACAAACTCTCCTTTACTGGTGGGAATTTTAGGCTATCCTTCCACCTTTCTTTTAGGATGCCCCAAAATTCCTTTACATACCCACAATCGTAATATAAATGGTCCATTGTCTCTAATTGAACAATACACTTGTCTCTTGGACAATATCTCTCTTGTAGAGATTTATGTTTTTGATTACTACGCACATTAATTTTACCATGTACTCCCAACCATAAAATATCCCACATCTGTTCCGGTATGCGACCATTTGTTAAATAGTAACTTAAACCAGAACTTACTACCTCTGAGAGGTGATTAAAAGGGGAATCTAAAAAAAAGGAGCCCATAATAAAATTATACATTCCTTTCTTATTAAGCTTCCTAGTTAATGTCCATCTCACATCCCATTTTCTAATATAATCAAATACTGTCCTCCAAGTATCTTGCAACGGAGGCCTCCTTTTATTAAAATGCACAAAACATCCTTCTTCCCATTCTCTCAATATACCCTTTAAATGGAGATTTATTAAGAAAACCCATGCTTGAAGATTATTTTGCATTACAGGAATCAAGTTATTATATAAGAAAATGGTAAAAAAGACAATTGATTCAACATCCCCAAACCAACCTCTTTTATCTCCAAAAACAATGTATTTCTTTTAATGGGATTTAAGCGACTGCCCCATATACCACTAAAAAAACATCTTAACAAGGCTGTTTCTAGCATTTTAGGAATATAAAAAATACTACTTATGAACAAAAAAATGGGAACAAGGTATGTTTTCACCATATAAATGCGTTTCTTCTTAGATAATCTATGTTTATTCCATTGAGTCACTTTTAAGTTTCCTTCCTTTAATGCCTCTTGCCAATTATCCCAATCACTATTTTTAACCCCAAAATAAATTCCCAAAATTTTGCATGGTGCTTGCTCTACTTTAAATCTTCCTACCCAAGCAGGATTTTCAGGAAATCCTGGTATCGCCACACATTTAGTTTTTTCCTCATTAATTTTTGCTCCTATAATTTCCCCTACAGTCCTAAGTAGCTCATATGCTAATTCTATAGCCTCACTATTGGGCAGTACTAAGCAAATATCATCTGCATAAACAATTAATTTCGGAAAATTAATATTATACTTAAAAATGGGTCTAATTAAAGGCAACCTACATATAATTCTCAACACTGGGTCTAAAGCAAATACGTACAGAATTGGGCTGAGTGGACATCCCTGTCTAACTCCTTTCACCACACTATGAGGTCTACCTCTCCACCCATTTTCTAGTGGAATGACCATAGCCAATGCATAGCATAGTTGTACCCAATTCACAAATTTAATGGGTATCCCATAAGCTTTCAAACATTCCCATAAATAATTATGTGACACTTCGTCAAAGGCTTTTGATTGGTCTATACTGACCAGATATCCTTCTAATCCATTAACTGGATTTTTACCTGCTGACATAATTTCTCTAATCAGAATTAAGGCATCTGTTAAATGTCTCCCAGGTACTGCGCAGAACTGCTGTACATGAATCAAGTTCTGAGTTATCAAAGATAATCTGTTTCCCAAAAGTTTAGCAAATATTTTGATCTATGTTTAAAAGAGTTAAAGGTCTCCAATTTTTAATATCCATTCTATCACCTTTCTTAAAAAGAAAAATAAGTAATCCCTCATACATTTGAGTAGGTAACAGCATATCTTCCAAAAAGGAGTTATATACCACTAATAATTCCTTTGGCATTAACTCCCACAATATTTTGTATACTTCTCCGGTAGCCCATCAGAACCGGTGAGGTATTTCTTCAATGTAGATATCACATTACTCATCTCTGTCTCAGTAAAGCGCAACCATTTTAGATTTAAAATCAAAATCTATTTTTGGCAAATTTATGGCTTCTAATAAATAGGGTATAAAATTAGAAGACGGTCCCATGCATCCCAAAAGTACTTTCACATGTTCATCTAAAAATCTATTATTCCCTTATTGTCATAAACTCAACCCCTTTTTTTTCCCACAACCCTAAAAATAGACGCTTGTTAGATCTAGCTTGGCATGCTAAAAAGGGATTCACCTGAGCAGTTTTCCTTGGGTCCCGAATTTTTGTTCTTGATTTAATGATTTCATACGGTCATACTGAAAAGACTTCATCTGCATCTTTATATAATTAATCTCTTTGGATAGATCCTTACCGCTTTCATATTGGATGGACAATAAAGATTGTAATGACCAACGTAACTTCAAATAATTCCTATTTCTCAAACTCGCCATTGCTCTTCCTTTATATTGAAAGTAACCAATCATGCATCTTTTTAAAGCTTCCCACCAACTTCCTAAATCTTCGTATAAGCCCATAGTGGAAATTTGATCTTTTATTATCATATTTATATCAGAAATAACTGAAATTTCTTTTAAGCACAAAACATTTAACTACATTCCTGGTCCTTGTTCCTATTCTGACAAGTGTTCACCTTAATTCCAATTAATATATGGTCCGAGGTTTCCACTGGTATATAGATTAGTCCACCTATCTGTAACCTCTCAGGCACAAATATAAAATCTATCCGAGATGTTAATTTCCCTTTAAAAAAAGTAGGTTTACTTAAATTTTTCCCATTTTTTTGTGCATCTTTTAGCCCTGCCTGAGCCACAATAGAGGATAAACAAGATTTATCACAATACTGCTTCCCTGTTTCCTTTCTCCAATCGCAGTTAATATTAAAGTCTCCTCCTAAAATTAACATCCCTTTTTTGTACAGGTACGGTCGTATTTTATATAACAAATCAATTCTCGCAGACTTCACCTGCGGTCCATATACAGAAATTATACAGCAGGAGGTATCTTTTATCCTTACGTCTATCATTAAAGCTCTACCAGGCTCAATTTCAACAGTTCGAAGTAAACTTACTTCAAAAGTATTAAAGCATACCCCCACCCCGCTGCACAAATCTTCACCTAAGGACCAAAACAATGCACCCCACCTCCACTGATTTCTAGCTTCAGCTATCTCTGACACAGTATACAACCGAGTATTTTGTAAAAGGTACACGTCGTATTTTAGTGCTGAAAGTATACCAAAGGTTGTCAAACGCTTTACATAAGATCTAATGCTATTTACATTTATAGATGTTATAGTTAGAAGAAAAGAGGATTTAGGGAGGGGGTTTAAATGGTTTATTACTAGACCTGGTCACACGTTTAACCACCTCTGGAGTTTTTTGCTTACCAGGGCGACCCGTGCAGGTTTTAAAGGATTCTGCACTAGACTCATTAGGGTTCTGATTTGAAGTTGGAAAACTTTCTTCCATTTGTTCTCCCCAACTTGCTAAAATGGAATATCTATTAGATATAGGCAAAGGGGAGTTCGGGGAATCCCTGATAGAAACACTTTCTACCAATGCTTCTCTTTCTTGATGCCCCTCTTTCTCCTTTACACTTGAATAAACATCCTGATCATTACTCAACTGCCTAGTAGACCGAACGGGGGATCCATGTGGGGTAACAAAAGGAGTAGATATATCTTCGCTGCCTAGACCCACACTCGAGGTTGACATAGGATTTCCTGATCCCTCAGACCTCGATCTTGAACTAGGTCTTCTTCCATTTCTGGGGCCTCCCCCTCTTCCCCTTCCCCTTCATTTCTCTCCTACCCTTGTTCCTAATTCAATGTTCTCAGGTTCTGTTAGAGAACTACGAGCTTGTGCTAACAAATGTTCTTGGTCTGAAGTCTCATTTGTCTCTGCATGTTTCCATGCACAGTCTGCAAATACATGATCTGTTTCATTGCATAAGCTACATAATGGGGGACTTGTACATTCTGATATTAGGTGCCCCAACATCCCACAATGAAAACACCGGATCTGTTTACAAGATGTATTTAAATGAGATAACGAACCGCATTTAAAACAACTTTTAGGTTGACCTGCATAGAATATAATGCCCCTATCCCTTCCCAGATAGAAAGAACTGGGCAAATGTTGTATGCCCTCAGCATCATGAATTAGTCTAACATGAAAAGTCCATCCTCCTGTCCAGAAACCATTAACATCCAGGATTGGGCGAGGTTTGTTCTGCACATAGCATTTTTTTTCTAACCAAAACATAATGTCAGATATGTTCACTCCTTCATTTCGAAATAAAATTGTCACTGTTTTAACTGTAGGTTTAGTTATAGGAATAGCTTGAAAGTCTTTCCATTTTTCATTATACTGTAAATTATAATAAAGTCTCCAAAACTTATCTAAGGACCTTTCAGTACAAAAACTGACATCATAATTATGATCTCCTGGCAGGTGAATCAATGCATACACTTCACTTGGTGAAAGCGACATAGCGTCTATCAGTAAATTCTTGCCCACCCAAACACGGTCTGGGGCTATTGATAACTGCCCAATGTATCTCAGTCTTACTAGGAATCTGCGTTTTGCCGACTCCACAGGTTTTCTGAAAAGGCCAGCAAATGTTTTCACCGGTTCCTCTCCCTTATTTAAAACACTTACTGACTCGTTGTCTTCTTTCTCTCTCATTGTTTGAAAGGATCCTTCTGTAGGTACAGGCTCAGTTACATGTTGAAGTGTAGAAGGAACCTCTATCTCTGGGTGCAGACAGCTGTTTATCAAACATGTCTCCTGTCCATCTGTGGCGTCTGGCGTTTCTGAAAAAACAATAGCCTCAGCTTGGGATCGCGCATCCTCACTTTTATCTAATTGGGACTCTGAATTTTGAAGAGTTTTCCCCGTTTGTTCTTTATTTTTTTGTTCTAAAGGTAGTGTATTACAAGTTCCAGGAATCAGAATTAAAGGGTCCGGGACCCACTTATTTCCATCCCGTACCCAGCCCGCTTTTACTAAAGTTTCTCCAGGGGACCAGGGTTCTACTGGACTCGTAGTTTTAGATTTCTGTACTTGGACCGAAATCTTCCTTGTGGCGGGATTCAAACTCCCTCCGTCTTCTGTTTGTTGTTCAAAATGCTTGCCTCCTTCATGACTCGGACTTACAGGACAGCGTTTCCTCTTATTCCTTTCCACTTCAAGTTTCTGTTGGCAAGTTTGATAATCTTTCTCAGCCATTGAAATTAAGTCCAAAAGATATTGTTTTTTCTTCTTTTTTAATTCTTCTGCCAAAATCATTTCATCCTCTTCTTCTTCATCCATATTATTTCTTTCAGAATTTATCGTTTCCTCACATATCTGGCTTATTGCAGTCTCCTGGTTACGAACCTCTTTATTCACTATCAATGCATCTTCTGAACAGGTTGGAGTCGCGTACTCACAACCTTCCTCTTCGAACTCCTCCGACTGACTGGGCTCCTCCATCTCCTCGGACGGACAGCACCACCCTCGAAAAGAGTAGGGGAATTTCCCTGGTGTCCTGGCCAAATTTCCCCTCATTCACTAAAAATACCACCAACAGCTTAATCTGGTTCAAGGTCAGTTGGCATTCATCTGTATCCCCCTCTTCCGGGTCGTGCCTGAAAATAGGCAGGATTTGTCTAGTGCACTTACCCGGTCAACAAAAACTAAATAAAATAAAATAACTTGATCCTTCTCCTTTACCTTTCCTCCCAACTGGTCCTTCTCCTTGCACTTTCCTCCCTCTTCCCCTGCCCTCCTGCTCTTATTCACTGCTCCCCATTTTCCTGCATTCCAGGTTCCCCTGTTCTTCCTGCTATCTGGCCCCTGCCTCCTGCCCCCCACTTCCTTTCCGTCTCTAACCACCACTGTCGTGGCTACATCACCCCCCTCATCCTCGAGCAGAAGAAGAGAACTGAAGCGGTTACTGAGTGTAAGGTCTGATCCACCTCCCCGCCTTGCTTCCTTCTGTCCAGCCCTGGCCATCTGCCTACTTCCCTGAGAATGTTGTCCCTCTGTCCCTCCTTTGAGAGGGTCCCCAGTTACCTGCCTGCTTCCTTGGTAGTGTCCTTTTGGACCCCCTCTGCCAGGGTCTCTATGTGACCCCTGAGTATTCTCCTGCACTCCTTTCCCTATGCCGCCAACCCCAGTGCTTGGTGCAACCCTGTGGGAGATCCCCTGCCCCCTTCCCCAACCATACCCCCTTCCCCAGCTGTCTCCTAATCCCAGCAGCCTCCTCCCTCAGCTGTGCCAGCTGGTAGCACACTGGGCAACCACCAAACTTCCAAGCCCAGTCCAGTATCATGGCTGCTCCACACCCTGTACACCCCACCACCCTCCCAAAGATGCCGGCCCTAATACCGTGTGGTTCCATCCCCTTCCAAGTAGGATTCCTTGGGTGAGCCACCAGGTTCCCCCCAGTCCAAGATACACCCCTACTGCCTAATCAGGTCACCCACTAATCTTAGATACAGTCCCACAGTACACCAGTAACCCTATTACTAGGTGCAGTACAACACAGTAAACTTATAAGGGAAATGAACAACTCCCTAAGCTCCTCTCTCCCAGCCTTTAAATCCAACCCCCAGCGGCTAGAACTACATGAGCTGCACCTGCAGCCTTTTCCTCCAATTGCAGGGCAGGTGTTCCCTATAAATTAGCGGAACTCTGGGGAGGGAGGGTGGGGGTGGGTCTTGGGCAGACACCGACTCGAGAGAGAGTGTATCAGCCCTGTGTCTCCCCTCCAAGCCCAGCAGCCAAAGAACCAGGCCCAAGCAAATCCCACCAAATAGGTTTTAAATCAGAAGAAATAGGCCTCCACCAGCGCAGCCTGTTACACAGTGAAACATCCAACAAATGACCCACTTACAGCCACCAAATCAGTTTTCAAACTTCCAACAGCCCCCAAAACAATACCCTGCTAGCCCCTTAGAAGTAAGAAAGAAAAGAAATAACCTTCTATCAAGTAAAATCCACAAGAACCCTGTAAAAACAACAAGAAGCAGCTACTGTTCTGGAACACAACTGATCCTGTCCCCTTCCAGTTCTTTCTGAGAAGACAAAGCAGCCAACACCACAAACCTGATTCAGCTCTGCCTCCAGTCAGTTAGCTGAGTGAGACCTGGCCAGACCATTAACACCCTTCCCCCACTATGCAGTAATCTTTGCAGCTACTGAAGTCAGCAACAAGGAATCAAAATTCAACTCAAAGCCCCCAAAATATGTTTGCTGCCAAAGGAAACAGGTCTCCAATTTAATCAGCTTCACTAACAACACATCAAAATAGGCCTGAAATTAACAGATATAGGTCTCCAATTCAAATAACCAGGCCCATGCAAATCCCACCAAATAGGTTTAAATGAGAAGAAATAGGCCTCCACCAGCGCAGCCTGTTACACAGTGAAACATCCAACAAATGAGCCCACTTACAGCCACCAAACCAGTTTTCAAACTTCCAACAGCCCCCAAAACAATACCCTACTAGCCCCTTAGAAGAAAGAAAGAAAAGAAATAACCTTCTACCAAGTAAAATCCACAAGAACCCTGTAAAAACAACAAGAAGCAGCTACTGTCCTAGAACACAATTGATCCTGTCCCCTTCCAGTTCCTTCTGAGTCTGACTTCTGAGTCTGACTCTGAGAACAATGTTTCCCTCTCTAAGGCCAGGGGACTGGCTAGCCTTCCTAGACCTCAAAGATGCCTACTTTCATATTCCCATCAGGTGCTCCCACAGAAAGTACCTCAGGTTCGAATTGCCCTCAGGCCATTATCAGTTCAAAGCAATGTCCTTTGGCCTACCATCAGCTCCAAGAGTGTTCACAAAGTGCCTAGCAGTAGTAGTGGCCTTATTAAGAAGAAAAAAGGATTTCCATTTTTCCATATCTGGACGACTGGCTCATTGTGGGTCAGTCCTCAGACCAAGTCAAGACAGATCTGCAAGTGACCCAGCAAGTGCTCACTTCCCTGGGATTTCTTCTCAACTTTCCCAAGTCAGTTCTCAAGCCTGTACAGCTTCTCACCTTTATAGGAGCAGAGCTGGATACTGTCAAAGCAAGAGCTTTCCTTCCTCTGGAAAGGGCAACAGCCACTATAGAGCTGGCTTCTTCCTTCCGCCTTATAGTTTCTCGACCAGTGAGGTACTTCCTTCAGCTTTTGGGCCACATGCCAGCTTCCACAGCAGTGGTCCAAGGGGCCAGGTTTCAGATGAGGGACATTCAGTTCCATCTGAGGGCCTTTTGATCCCAAAGGAAAGATCCTCTTGCCAAACTAGTTCCGGTTACTCAGACTCTAATCCAGGCCCTTCAATGGTGGCAGGATCTGGAAAATTTAAGGCAAGGAGTTCCATCTGTCACTCAGACTCACTCTGTGGTCCTCATCATGGATGCTTCTCTATTATGGTGGGGAGCCCACCTGGGGGCACTCACAGCCCAGGAACTGTGATCCCCTCAGGAATCCCTCCTTCATATGAGTCTCCTGGAGCTCAGGGCAGTTTTTCTGGCCCTGCAAGCTTTCTCTCAGTCAGTGTAGAACAAGGAGGTTCAGGTCAGAACGGACAACACCACCACCATGTGGTACATCAACAAGCAGGGTGGCACTCGGTCCACAGCCTTGTGCATGAAAGCCATGAAATTGCGGTCCCTAGCTTATTCTCTACAGACCTCCTTGGTGGCAGTTCACCTTTCAGGGAAGGACAATGTGTAAGCAAATGCACTGAGCAGGATCTCCCAAGGCCATCACGAATGGTCCCTGGACCCTCTGGTGTTGAAAGTCATCTTTTCAAGGTGGGGCACTCCGGAGATAGATCTCTTTGCAGCCCCAGACAATCACCAGCTTCCTTTGTTTTGTTGCAGACCCCCCAGTCTTGGGCTCAGTCCCTCTGGATGCTCTGATTTTGGAATGGGAAGGGAAATTGCTATATGCCTTCCCTCCCTTCCATCTACTCCTCAAAGTTCTGGTCAAGATAAGGTCACAACCTTGCAAAGTGATTCTGATTGCTCCGGACTGGGCCAGGCAGCCTTGGTACCCCCTGTTGCTGTCCCTAGCAGTCCATCTTCCCCTGTCTCTTCCCAGGAATTACAAACTGTTATCCTCTTCTCAGGGGAGGATTTGGTACCCAATCTTCAGTCCCTCACTCTCAAGGCATGGCTCTTGAAGAGTTAGAATATGCAGACTTGCATCTGTCCCAAGGGGTTCTGGATATTCTCAAAGCCTCTCGAAAGCCTGCCACCAGAAAAAATTATAACTCCAAATGGAAGAGATTCAGCATTTTGTGTTCCAGGAGGTGCATATCCCCAGACACTGCTGATTTGTCTATAGTCCTTGATTATATGGTTCATGTTAATGGCATAGGCCTCAGACCAGCAAATCTCAGAGTACACTTGTCAGCTATTTCTGCTTTTCTGTCAGTGGGAAAGCCAACACTGTTGTCTCACCCCGTATTCTGTAAATTTTTTAACGGATTGCTTCATACCAATCCCTCCTTTAGGGATCTTGCTCCTGCCTGGGATTTGAATGTTTGCATTGCTCAGCTTATGCAACCTCCTTTTAAGCCTATGTCCTCAGCAGAGCTTCAGTACTTGACTTGGAAGACTGTGTTTTTGGTAGCTATTACCTCTACCAGACATATCAGTGAATTGCAAGCTCTGTCAGTAGAGCCTGACTTTATTTAATTCCATAGAGATAAAGTGGTCCATAGAACCAATAGGAGGTTCTTACCCAAAGTGGTTTCGGATTTCCATTTAAAGCTATGTCTCTTCCTGTATTCTTCACTGATCACTCTTCCTCAGGAGAGAGGAGGTTACACAGTTTAGATGTTAAAAGAGCCCTTAGTTACTACATAGAACGTACAAAGGGTCACAGGTTTGACTCCCTACAGTTGTTTCTTACTTATGGGGAAGTAGGTAAGGGCAAGCCTGCCACCAAGAGAACTATTGCCAGGTGGATTGTATCTTGTATACAATTCTGCTATGAGAAACTAGGAAAAAAATCCACCCTCAGGCCTGAGGGCTCATTCCACTAGAGGTACAGCTGCTTCACTGGCTGTAGCCAGGGATAATCCTTTGCTAGAAATTTGCCAAGCAGTCACCTGGAAAACGGTCCATACCTTCACCAAGCATTACTCTCTGCATATCCAGGCTAGGAGTGATGCTTGGTTTGGCACAGCAGTACTTCAGAGCCTATTCCCAAAGTAGGGTCTGTCCCTCCCTCATGGAGGTACTGCTTGGTAGTCTGCAATAGTCAGAATAAAGCAAGACTTCATGTTGTTTGAAGAAAAAATTACTCATATTAGTAATTATGTTTCTTCTAATGGAGTCTTGCTGTATTCTGACCTCCCTTCCTGCCTCCCCTCTCAGAACCTGTTTTTTGGGAAGTGGGTGGACAGGTGCGGTGTTGCACCCCAAGGGTGTCTTCAGCACACTTCCTTTTGATGTGGGTGCTTTGGGTTTATTATTTAGTAATCTTTTCATGCTTTACTCCTGGTTTTTCATTTTTTGGGTTTCCTGACTTGAGTCTTCTTTTGGGAATCTAAAAACCTTTTGTTGCCAGTTGGCTAGTAGAAATTTTCAATTTCCACATATATAGGTCAGCGAGTTTTAGCTCGTAAGAATCTGATGGTTGGTTTCAAAGCACTGCAGACAGAGTCTTCAACTGAGCTTGAGCTCAACGTTCTATGCCCTGCATAGAAATTAAACCCTCTACTCTCTGGGGCAGTTCAAGTGCTGGAGCTAACTGCAATAGTCAGAATACAGCAAGACTCCATTAGAAGAAACATAATTACTGAGGTGAGTAATTTTTTTCTTGTGGTGATATTCAAATTCTTTTGGAGTAGAAGAAGCATCAACAAGGGTTGCTGAGAACTTATTCCTCACATAAATTGTGACCCCCTCCTCTATTGAGTCTGTCTGCCTGATACACATTGTAAGAGGGGAGGTTAATTTCCTGATTTTGGGTGGAGTTCCTTAACATATTTCACAGACAACCAATACGTCTGGTTGTGTGTGAGAGAGACCCATGTTTGGACCGAGTGAAATTTTCGCAGTAGGCTGCATGCATTCATATGCGGGAGGGTCATTCTTTTCAATTGCTGTAACTCTGACGGTGCCAAGATAGGAGATGGGGGCCCCAGGTTGAGTTCCATATTTCCAGAACATAAAAGCAGTAAGAGGAGCAGTTTCTTGACAGCACTTTTTGGGAACTTTATAAGTCGAAACTTACCCCTTTTTGATAGTGGTTGGAATTTTAGAGGGATGAGGTGGTCAGTGTTTCTACAAGATACCACTGCATGGAAAATGACCACCTGGACTGAAAGCCTTAAAGGTGTTGGGGCAATGGAAGTAGTAGTGCCATGTGCATGGAGGAATCTTTCTTCCTGTGAGCAGGTACCAGTAAGGCCAATTGGACTGGGAGACAGTGCAAGGCAGAAACCATGCTCATGCTTGATCTGGCTAAAGGGAGGTTCAGAGGAATAGGGTACATTCACTAGTGAAATCATACAACAGGTGAGGATTGGTTGCATGATGATGACTTTACTGTGCAGGATTTTCAGCATAGTTAGGAACTCCCAACGAAGTGCAGTGTGTCTGCTACAGCTGTATATCAATCATTTGAAAGATTATTCAGCTAGTCTCTTATGTGTGGAATTGAACCAAAGGGACTGGCACTCTGTAGACGACTGTGCAGTGCAGAAGTCTTTCTAGTGGCAGGTCTTTATAAGCTGCAGGTAGCAAACTGGGCACTTTAAAAATAAAATGATGTAAGAGGCTGTCACAAGACATTCTGTTGCTATATAAGTAATGCACTGAGAAGGGTGGGGGGAGGAGACTAGACTCCCAATCCTGGATGAGCGCAGGCGGTGGCTTTTGCAATTGCTGACCACACCGCAGAGAAGCAGGGAGAGCGAGAACACAGGAGCGGTTAGCTGGCGAGGTAGCACCTGCTCAGGGCCTCCACTGGAAGGAAAAGACACAGAGGATATTAGTAAGGGGCTGGGATCGGTGGGTGTGAGCCAGACAGTTAGTAGAGATGCAGCAGCAGTGGGTTGCAGGCAGGACAGAATAGGTAGAAGGTTGAACAAAGGAGAGAAGTGGAGAATTTGCAAGACAAAAGCAAAGTCAGGAGATAGCAGGTCAATTTAGAGGATGGCCAAGGGTGAAACAAGAAGTACTGGGAGGACAGTAGGCTGTGTTAAACCAGACTCTAAATCTACTTAACAAAAATTAAAGCAATCAAGCACATACAGTTCAGGATTTCAGCATTTAAGAAATATTAACAATTTTGGAAAAAAGAGCATACACCACTGAATAAAAGAGGGATAGCCAATAGGAAACAAGTAAGTGGAAGAAGTAACCAATCAGAGGCAGGCTAAGGTCGGGTGCCAAAATTCAAACTGCGGCTTAATGTCTGTACCTTGCCATGGTCCTTCAGGGATCTCCCGGTCCTGGATGAGCACGAGTGCCGGCTTTTGCAACTGCCGACTGCACCACAGAGAAGCAGGGGGAGCAAGAACACAGGAGCGATCAGCTGGTGAGGGAGTGCCCACTCAGGGCCTCTGCTTGCCATGGTCCTTCTGGGGTCTCCCGGTCCTGGATGAGTGTTAGCAGCAGCTTTTGCGATTGCTGACCACACTGCAGAGAAGCAGGAGGAGCGAGGTTATTGTATTGCCTTACTTGTGTGTCTAACAGATCCTCTCCTCCTGTATCATTGTACACGCAGTGTTGAATGAAGGTCTTGACATTTTGTTCAGTGTCTTGTGCAGCATATGTGCTTTCCCCAAGCCCTGAAAGGAGATTTATTCTTTCTTCAACCCTGTGCAAACGTTGAAAGACTAATTTCTGTGATATCTGTAGAAGTACCTCACTGCATCGCATCCAGAGACAGCATGGTATGCTGGCAAATTGAGACTTGCAGCGTGTCCAATGTGATCATATATATATCCTATGTTTACAAATATGTTGGGGCCAATTTGGAGCATCCATGGTGAATCTGGAATGGTCTTTGTGAAAGCATAAACCATCAGGATGAGGATGTCTGTATCTTTGGCTTGGACAACAACTGGGCCTTTTGCAAGAGCACAATGCAGCACTATCTTCGTATCTGCCTCTTCATAGTTGTAGGAAAACAGGAATTCTTCTGAATCTGGGTATATAGTATACGTGCTTCTGCCACTGCTGATAGTAAGTGGGTATCATAAGTTTCTTTTGACATACTCTTGTCTAACATACTCATTGAAGTGCTGTATGAGATCTGTTTTGTTGTCATTGTGAAGGTACTGCTGATACACTTTTCCCTGTGGCATCTCTTGCGAATCTGATCCCATTTGAAGTCACATTCCTCTTGTTCCTACCACTCGCTCAGCTCATTCTTGCTGTTTCACCGAGAACTCCTGATCATCCTTATAATTATCAAAAATGACGATGACGTCCGCTGGGTTTGCTGTAGATGGAGGTGTGAGTGTTACAAGACATGCTTTCCAAAGGCTGTCCCATGTACACTGTGCAGGAACTGACCTGACCATCGCCATGGCATCGTATATGTACACTGAGCATAATTGAGAAGGGGAAGAACTTTGGGCTTCTACTTCATCGATGAGATAATTTCTTAAGATATGTTTGGTATTAGGTTTGTAAAGGCTTCCGTCCAGAGTTGCTATTGCAAGAGGATATGTTGTGAGCAAATGGCAAAACGCATCTTTCTTGTCGGGGCACTTTGCAACAATGATACCTTGAGCTTGACGGTCTTCTTTCAAGACTAATTCCGCTTTGGGTTTCTTTTTCTTCTTGTCTATTCCCGTGAAAATTCTGCTGCATTTAATGGGCTCGAAGAAACCAACTTTCCTTGATAGGAGGCGGTCATTTATAAATGCACTCAACCTACCTTCCCCTGTAGCCCTTGCCTTCAAAAGGCCCTCTACTATTGCCAGCGGTATTTCAATGCCCACTGCGATGTGTCATGCTACACCATGACATGGATCTGAATATGCGTGAAGTTTCTTCACTAGCTCTTTCACTTGACCATCATGTTTCTTTACGGCACCATATGTCAACTCACTGTGTGTGGCCGATGTTTTCAGAAGCATCTTCTCCTTCAGTGACAAATGAATTGTAGCAAGCTTGTGGGAATTCAAAACGAGGTTGCCAGCAGCTTCCTCAGATGTACTGTAACCGCTTCTCATGGGTCCACCCCTCACCTTGACCTCTCTGTTGATTGAGACTTCAGTCACTTGGTCATCCGGTATCGTGGAGAATGCCTCACCAGACAGACTAGCCCCAATGCCATATTCCTGCAGTTCATTGTATGCATTCTCATTAATGGTTTTCAGATTGATGAGGTGTGCATGATGCCATGTCAAATACCGAGAGTAGTTTTGATGGTTGAATGCAAACAGTAAAGGTAGAATATCTCGTTTAGCCTGCAGGTGCAAGTTCAGATTCTTGTCTCTGTATGCAGCGACCTGGGCGAGAAGAGAGCTGGTGTCACCAATGTAGCCTGTCACCCACTGTCCCATAGTGCCAGAGGTTTCCAGCATTCCTGACTGCACTTCAGGGAAAGATTCATCCAAGAGAACAATACAGATACAGATGCCGATACAGATCTTCTCATGTTGATGAGCTTTTCTCGTAGTCCGTCAGTCAGTGAGCCGTGAATCTTGGATCCCATGAATCACAGGAGAGCCTTGAGGGACTGTTTATGTAACCTCATCGATCTAGAATAGTGGTGTCCTTCCAAGGCCTGGTCAACAGATCCATCAGCTATTATCTCTGCCTGAACCTACCAGTTACAAAGTCCCATAGCACTGTATCGCTTGTAGAGAATCTTCTGCCTCACCATCAATTCATGAAATCCTCCCATCAAATTAACCACTTTTGTACATTTTTCTTCTTTCCACATTATTTGTGCAATCTTGTAGAAAACTGCATGATCGCTATGGCTGAAGATGTGGTCAATTTGTAGGTCATCCATTAGATCCATGAGAAAGTCAAGGTAATATTTGCAAACTGCATCATCTGGTTTACGTGGTATAATGGGCAGGAAATCAGTTTCTTATTTGAAGATAGTGGTCAATGTTGCTTTTTTATTGAAAGCTGTCCATGATCCTAGGACTGGAAGAGATTCATCTTCTCTGGAAGATTCTACGCTTGCTGCCAGAGCCCAAATACAATCTTTGCTCAAATAAAGCTCAAGCTCTGTCCTTCTTTCATCCTCATCATAGGATAGGATGATCTGTGGGGGGGTTTCTCTTTCCTATTTTATAATCCCCATAGTCAATAGGTTCTGAGCTCCCAAAGGTTTCCTGGACTTCTCTTGTTGAGCTGCTTGGAATGTTCTGTTCTTGTACTGGCAAATCGCAGATGACAGCAGGACGCGAAATTCAGGGTAGGTAAATCATTGAGTTAGTGTCATGTGTTGTTGAGACTCCTGTTAGTGTCTGTTGCTTACCATCTGGGTTATCAATTGTGACATGAGTTGGCTGTCCAGGCAAAACCATGTGTGGTGCCTTTTTTTTTTCTCAGATGTACTATCATGGGCCAATTTTTTGTTTTGTCTTCTGACGTCTGTGTAAGAAATACCAGCCCCCAAACAATGTAGAAGATTGACTGCTTCTTTACTTCCAGTGAAACGATGAATGACCATGGATAGAACTATCAACTTTGGGGAATGTTCGCCGGTAATGAGGCATTGCCAGTCACTAGCAAGGGACCATATCTTGGTAGCTTGAATTTCTGTTGGGATGGTCGCATAACCTAGAGCATCAATCTTCTTAGAAGGACTTATAGAGAGAGCTATCACATTGAAGATTTCCGGAACGGGGTCATAATTATCAGGCTCAGAAAGCAAGTCTTCGTATGCCATAGGAAACTGCGATGGCTCCATTTGTCTCTCTTTTAATTTCCAATTGCTCATCTTTGCAAATGCCTTGGTGATGTCACTATCTCTGAGCCCAGCTCCTCTCAAGGTTGCCAAAGAATAATAAAGTGGGTTTACTTTTGTTGAGTGAAGAATGCGAGGATTCCCATGTACCCCCTTCCCCACAGTAAAACCTATCTCATCTCTGAATTCATTGCTGATAAGATTCTTCAACTGAAATGTGTGATTTATTCCAGCATCTTGTTCACATCCATGGAACTCACAGAGGCTATGAAGATCCTCCAGTAACTCTGGGAGTAAATAGCAACATTTCTGCTCAACAACCTTTCTTTTCACAATTTAAAGAAACTCCGTTTCAGCACTCTTTGTGTGAATGCTTTCCAATCCGCCTGGTGTTTGTCTCTCTCATTTGCCAACGTAGACAAAAGTGTTGTAACAACTTTGATGGTATTTGACGTCCGCAGCAAAGACGTCAACATTGGCGGTAGCAACCTTCAAATATCTGGCTGCACCAGACAAAGAGCATCACCGGAATTTTCATTGTGTAACATGCTTTTGTACAATGTAATCTTTCCATCTTCAAGTTCAACACTTTGGAGTTTTTCTTCCGTAGTTCCTCTCTATTTCCATTTCTTATCACAAACGAAGCAGGTCTCATCCTTCTTAAATGCCAACAATTTCCTTTTACGTCAAGTTACATGGACCACTTCACTGGTACTGGACGTCTGTGGGTCAGGCATGCTGGAGAATTCAGCTTCAGAAGACTGATCCAAAGAAAGTTGTTTTGTTGAGTTGGTGTTTAATTTTCTTTCACTGGTGAAATTTTGGTGACACCTTGTATGAACTGGTAGGCCTGTTTCTCCAGGGTCGGGGGAAGTTGGTCACAGATTTTATTCCATACGAGGTTGAAGTTTCTGACATACTCGGAAGCTAGTTTTGTGACTGACCCTTACTCTGCAAAAGCCTTGATGGTATTCAGCCCATTCTCTCCTAATATTTGTTGCAGTTCTGTATCTCTAATGTAGTTCTCACAAAGAACACAGGTAGGCAAATCAGATGGATTGACCAATCCAACAGGTACAGCTAGAGGGCTATCCATGTTTCAGAAACAGAAACTAAAATTAAAAACCAGAAACTAGAAATACAAACTAAACAGGCATACAACATACATGAACACACCACGAAATCCTTTTTTTTTTTAAACTTTCTTTTTATTTCATTTTTAACATGTTAGGGATCACATTGGAATCATACCGAAGTAAATTGTACTTTACATGACAAAATTGCAAGTTTCACTAACATAGTATCTAGTCATAGGATGTGTGGACTCTATAAATAATCACACCACATAATCCTGTGAACAAAGTGGCAAATTCTCACAGAGCAGATGCAATTTGGGGTCAATGGCACAAACAAGCAAAGACGTCAACATTGGCGGTAGCAACCTTCAAATATCTGGCTGCACCAGACAAATAGCATCACCGGAACTTCTCCCTGTCAAGCTTCTACTTGGTGCCCAAAATAAAGTGCTTAATGTGGCTGCAGTCTATATCCCCCCTAAAGACTCATGAGCCGGGCTCCAGTCTATCCTTGAATTTGCAAGATTACAGCCTCCTGACTCTGAGCTCCTCATTTTCGGTGATTTCAATACAAACTGGCTTGCCTCAGACACCGGACCCAGCAGGGATACTATCCAAGCAACCAACCTAACACAGATGGTCAACTCTCCTACTAGAAAAAACTACAAGACTGGAACCAGCACTCTCAGTGATTGGATACTTACTAATCGCCCGGATCGGATAAAAACACCACTGTTCTCTCCAACTCCCTCAGTGACCACTCCCCTGTGATCTGTACCTGGACAAATAAATTCCACAAACCACCTCCAAAAACCATCCAAAGTCGAATGCTACCACACAGAAACCTTACTAAGCTAAAGACCTGCCTCCTACAACAAGACTGGTCCCCTATCTACATTACGCTGGATGTTGACGCTGCCCTAGACTTCTTCATTAAAACTTTCAACACTGCCTGTGACACCTACATGCCTTTCAAAAGCGCAAAATCAAAGCCCTTTCTAATCCCTGGCTAACAGCCAAACTACTGGTGCAGCTGAAAGCACTGGACCATCTTTGGACTATAGCCAGGGCAACAGGCTCCACAGCAGACTCACTCAACTATAAACAAGCACGCAACCTATGTACTTCACAAATCAGACAAATGAAGAGCTCCTACTTCAAGAATGCTCTTGAAACCACATGGGGTGATGGTCGATCCTTCTGGGATAATATACGTAATATTACGGGCAAACAGTCCAAATCCTCTCCCACGGCAATGAACATTGATGGTACCACTACCCGTGACCCTAAGTCTATGGCCGATGCCCTAAATAAAACCTTCACAGACCTCAGTGGTGTCCTCTCACCAGATTTCTCCCATGACTTGTCAATTCCAAAACTCGTATCCCAAACCACCTTGCCAGACAAATCAGAATTTCACTTTAAAATAGTTAAGACACATGAAGCCTACAGATACAAAAAAAAGGCCTGCTCTAAATCCAGAAATAGCAGTGACACCATTGATCTAAAACTTCTGTCCCTCACCTTGGAAGAAGTGATCCACCCCCTCACCAAAATTCTCAACCTCTCCCTGTGCCAAAGTAAATTCCCCAACACATGGAAGGCCGCTATAGTCACACCAGTGCATAAAGGGGGCGACAAATCCACACCTGGGAACTACCGGCCCATATCTATACTTCCACCCCTCTCCAAAGCTCTTGAATGGATCGTGGCTGATCAACTATCAGACTACCTACAAAAGTACAATCTACTCTGCATTCAGCAGCACGGGTTTAGGAAAGGACACAGTACATCGACGGCCCTGCTAGACTTCTCAAGTGAAACTCACAAAGCCTTGGATAAGGGTCATTTAACCGGAGCTGTCTTCATAGACCTCACACAGGCCTTTGACACTGTTCACCATAGCCTCCTAATCTCTCTTCTGCTCAACATCGGACTAGCTGAGGGACCAGGAGCCTGGGTAAAAAGTTACTTGTCATAACGTTCTCAAACAGTAAAAATCTCTGAGGTTCCATCTGACTCCAAACTGGCCCTCTCTGGTGTCCCCCAGGGCTCAATTCTAGGTCCCCTCCTCTTCAGCCTATTTCTAAACATGCTTCCCAAATCATGCCCTGAAAAATTAATACTCTATGCTGATGACGCTGTAATTCTCTCCTCTCATAAGGACCCAAATCCACTACGACAGAGCTTGCAGCTTGCTTTCTCATGTGTTGAAAAGTGGTTCCTTGAGCACAAGCTGGTCCTAAATAAAAAAAAACCAAAGTCATGCTTTTCGCCAGTCATCAAAACAGAACTAGGCATACCTCATTCGTCATAAAAACTTCTCTAGGAAATACTCTAGAACAAGTGAACACCTTCAAATATCTTGGTATCACTTTTGACGAATGTCTTACTTTTGCAGCCCATATCAATAACACTGCTAAAACAGTGCACCAACGCATGGGAATTTTATATCGGAACCGTCAATTTTTCAACCAAGCTGCCTTGAGGATTGCTGTTCAAAGCTCCATCATCTCAATCATAGACTATGGTCTAATTGTCTATGGCTCAGCAACTACCACTGCACTAAAGCGCATCTCAACTGCACTAAACAAAACCTGTCGACTCCTCACTGGAGCTCACAGATGGACCCACACTTGTGATCTCTACACGGCAACCAGTTGGTTACATCTCTCCAATCGCCTCATGAATCTCACCTACGTGATGGTAAAAAAATAAATCCTGGGACTCACTCCTCCATGTATTCAGGACCTGCTCTGCCTGAACAGTGGCTCTCGTTCCACCAGAAGTTCAGACCACCAACCTTTCCTTGTCCCTAGATGCCGGACTGCTCAGGGACAAAGATCTTTTGCCTACCGTGCCCCTACCTGGTACAATGCCCTTAACCTGCCCTCTCTATCCTCCATGACTTTGGGAGCTTTCAAATCCATACTATACACTCACCTCACAGCCTCCAGCTCCTGTGACTGCTTTGACTAAAGTCTCACTCCCTGTTAGAGCACTTACTTTTTGTCTCACCCATCCACCATGGTCTCCTCATTGACAAAGACAACCTGAGTACCACTAACCTGGTTCTGTCTGCTTCTAACTTCATATTTCTCCCTCTCTTCCCCCTCAAGCTCACCAAATCCTTATTCCTTGCCCTTGACACTGCCTCTGGGTTTTTTTTTTTCTTTTTTTTCTTTCCATACATATATGTTACTGTTTAAGTTGTGACCTTGTTAAACAACTTACTGATTGTTTGTAACACTGTCTACTATGTTTTTTGTACTTAATGACATGGAACCTTTGTAAAAGAGGTTTGGCTCAAAGGTATTAATTCCTAGAACAATAAACTAAACTAAACTAAACCTAAACAAGCAGATTGATGCATTATGCATTGTTTATTTATATTTATGTTCCAGTATAGTAATTTAATATGTGTTTATACTAAACATAATGATAATAAACTCACCATTCATGAATCATTGATAATCGGTATCATGGAAGCTAAGGATTTGGAAATTATTAGCGAATCAAGTTTTTACTAGCGATATGATGGCCATATTGGATTTTGGTGGCCATTTTGGATTTTCTAAGTTGTTCCATCCAACTTGGCATGGCACTAAATGTAGAAAATGACACCTTGGAATTGTAAATTGGGCATTCCTAGGCCGAGCAATGGGGCCCGGAGGGCCAACACCATCCAAAATCAGAAACAGCCCCCCCAGGGGCCAGCGACCAATTTTCTCAGGGGTAACAATCAAATTCTGAAAGGTGAGGTCTATCTACACAGGAATCTGCAGAGATACCAACCTCTCCATCGTAAATCAAAAGATTAGGCCGGTACACCTGTCTATTCTTTAGAGAGGCGTGCTGCTGTTCTGGTCAAGTAACAGCATACCCAATCTCCATTTACGTTTTTAAAGCAATGCTGGCCTAGGTAAGCTATAATGCTACTGGGTATGGTTTATTGGGCAAAAGAAGCCAGGGTGCTTCACTCCTCAAGGTTTTATAGTGTAATATTTTCTTTTGTTTTGCAGTGTAGGTGTAAGTAATTTAAAAGTGTATTTTGCGAGTTTTTAGTAAGTAGCGTTGATGTGTATGTAAGTGTATGATTTATGAAAATACTGCTGCAAGTATCTCTTACAATTAACCTAACAGTCACAACTACAGTAGGTGCATCCTTTATGTGCTGCGGTCTGTGCAGTGCCTTTTGCACCTCCTCCTTTATTACCCTACCTGCCTTAGATAGCCTAACAATTCCCTCTCCTTTTTTCTCCCTTTTCTCTAATATACCCAAAGAACTGCTTTTTTGCCACCCTTGATCCCCTCTGCAATAAGTAACTCTGTGTCTGCTTCTGCCTCCCTAACCATCCTCTTTGTTTCCTTGGTTCACAGTTGGTATTCTTCCTTCCCCTGCATTTCCTTGTAGCTGGTGAGTTCCTCTGTTGGCTCTCACTGCTTCCCTGACCCTTTCCAAGAACCATACTGGTCTCTTGTACCTGTTACTTTTGGTTACCATTCTCGTGCATAATTTAAATGCCCCAAGAATGGCTCCCTCCCCTCACTTGCTATCTGCTCCACACCTCCGATACTAATGGAATCATCTGTAGTTTAAGAGAATGAGGGCTCTGGTCAGATGGCAGGGACTCCCCCCGGCAGGTTCAACACCAACGGACTGCATCTATCATCAACTGAGTCACCCGAGCAGTGAAGCAGTTGGTGAATTATTGCATCTGGCTTAGTATGACCATATGGAACTTACATCTGTGCAGTAACTTGTTTAGGATCTACAGATCTGGGATAGGCAGCATCCCCCATTCTGCCTGGGTCCTAGAAAGTGCCTCAACATGAATCCCCCCTGAGCTTGACTGCCTGGACAGGCTCTATCACATGCCATGCCAGAAGCTACTGAACTTCATTTCAAAGTGTTGATAGAGATTCAAGTGACAGCAAATCTTCCAGAAATGCAAGAGATCAACATGGGGCCTCAAACTCACATGACTGCCCTGAGTCTACCACTTCCGGAATCCATCTATCCAACTTAGAGAGGAAGAGGCACAGTTGGATTCTGACTGGGATCTGCCACAGGGACAATGGTGGGGAAGGGTTTGAGCCCCTCATCCCATGGATCCAGATGCCTGATCATCAGAGTAGCCACTGCCACTACCCTTAAGAGGGCCTTATCCAGAGTTCTTAGGGGTGAAGGATTTGGCCAGAAGGTTTTACTGACACTGTTCCCTCTGTTGTTGCTGCTGCTTACCCTGGGGCCCACAAAAGGAACCAAGAAAAGTCACCAATTTGTGAGTGCTGCTTTGAAGCCTTCTTGGCAACTGAAAAGAATGACTCTAAGGTGACACTCAACTTCTCAGTACAGGTCAAAGAACCCTCAGCATCAGGCCCACACATATTCTTGCCCATAAAGGAAAAGTGTGACACCTCCTGTGGAATCTCTTGCATGAGCTGGAGAGGAAAAGCCACACCCAGTGATAAATTTTGACTGCCGTGGCTACAGTTGTGGCCAGTATGTTTGCTGAGACAAGAGTTACCTGTAACTGGCGCTTGGAAACAAGCACTTCAGGTACTCGATGTCCATGAGAGCTTGTGTGTTTTCTCTGCCAGTAGAGTCTGAAGGTCTGTAAGTCTTCTGAACAATTCATATGAACATACAAAGAAGCCAGCAGAAGAATGCCATGCAGGGTCCACAGCATGAGCTACTGTTTCTGCCCTCCCTCCCCATTCCTCCCATCCTCCCTACCCATGATCCTTGCCTTCCCCCATGCCTATTCCAGCCTCTCTTAATGTTGCCCACAGTCTTTAACAAGATTACCTCTTCCAGCAGTGCATTCCAAGTGCCCACCACCCTCTCTGTGAAGAAGTGCTTCCTGATCTCCTTCCTAAACATCCCACCCTCCAGCTTAAGACTGTGCCCCCTTGTGTTATGGCTGCCACTCAGCTTAAAGAGACCCTCCTTACTTCCTTATTAACCTTATTTATCCCTTTCAAGTACTTGAAGGTCCCAATCATGTTCTCTCTCTCTCTCTCTCTCTCTCCTGTCTTGCAGGGAGTACATGTTCAGTGCCCTCAACCTCTCCTCATATGCTTTACCCTGCTAACCCATCATCTTTGTAGCCCTCCTCTGGACCTTCTCCAGCAGGTTAATGTCCTCTTTGAGGTGTGGGCACCAGTACTGAACTCCATACTACAGATGCGGCCTTACCAGTGACCTGTACAAGGGCAGTATAACCTCCCCTCTTCTACTACTGATCCCCCTAGATATGCATCCTAGCATCTTGTTTGCCTTTGCTTCTGCTTTCTTGCGTTGCATGGAGTGCTATAGGTCACTAGTGATCACCACTCCCAGGTCTTTCTCCTCCTCTGATGCAGATACTCAGACTCCACCCAGGTAGTACTCTGTCCTGGGATTTGTGGCCCCAGTATGCATAACTTTGCATTTTTTTGGCACTGAAGCCAAGACGCCAGATCCTAGACTGCCTCCCCAGTTTTTCCAGATCTTCCTGTAGGTCCGGTATCCCTTCTTCTGTGTGCACTCTCCCACAAAGCTTGATGTAATCTGCGAATAGGCACATTTTGCCCTTAATGCCATCCCCAATGTCATTGATGAAGACACTGAACAACACCGGCCCCAGCACTGAGCCCTGCGGGACCCCACTGGTTATCTCTCTGAATTCATTCTCAGTTCATTGCCATATCTAGCCATTAGGGTTAAATAGATGGCTTGTCTGATACCCATGGATGTCAATGGGTCAACCCTGTGGCCAAAGTGGTCCAGTTTCTTAGACTCCTTGTCTGGAGGCATCAAAGACTCTCCCTGGATCGTGGTCTTATAGAACACTGCAGCTGGCTCCATATCCTTTGAACGAGGTTGCTCCTGAAACCTGTGTATCCCTCCAAGGGCACAGGATACTTGCAGTCCACCCTCAAAGGCAGCACTAGGCAAGAAGTAAAATGCAGAGCATACATCCCATTATGGCTAGAGTGATGGGTAAGGTTACCACTGGTGAGTAAGCTTTCTCGAGGATTTCCACCAATGAATAGGATTCTTTCTTCTGGACCTCCTCCAATGGAGTGTCCAGGGTCAAGGACATCTTGTCCAATACCAAGAGTGAGGTGACAGAGGAGTAATTCCCCACTGAGGCAGCTTGATCAGAAACTAGATGTCTAAGTTCTGATCCTGGGAACTCTCTCTCCATCCAACGACCAGAGTCTGAGTTCAGATACAGGCAGTTCAGACACCATGAGGCATGAAGTAACCACTCCATCAGGGTCTCCACCACTGAAAGAATCTCTGGGTAGCCAAGGGCTTGTCACATTAAAATAAATGCTTTAAATATGTTACACTTGTAATTTACAGTCAAAGAACTATGCTGACAGTCATGTTGGCAAAGTTGCTCGCGGCCATCTTGTGCACACCAGACAGCATTCGGTGCATGGGTTATGCTATTGAGGGCTAAGTATTTAACATTTTCTTCTAATACTAAAAGCTCCAACTGGGCATTTCTGCAGTAGCTGTTGCACTTTATGTGTTAGCCAATGTTTTTTTAAGGAACCTATAAAACACTGGGTGTAGAAATAAGTTTCAGCTGAGGAATTGGACCTGAATGTACAGAGGAACCGTAAAACGGAACAACTAGCTTGTAAAATGCTAAACCACAAACTCTGTCACAGCACAATTTAGCACACTGTGCATTGCGGTTTAGACCACGGTTCCCCGAACTGTTCAGAAACCGAGCAAAAGAGATGAAAATACACTTTTTGCACTAAACAACTCAGTGCGGCACTGACAGCACTAAAGTAGAAACTAACACAATATTACAACATCTTCAAATTAACAAAATCTTTGTGCCTTAGCCACTGAATAACAGAAGCCGGTGAGTGTTAGAGCTGACGACCCCAATGCCACCCGCGATCCCTCTTCATCTGTGCAGGGTGGGGGTGGTGTGTTAGGGTTGGAAACCTTAACGTTGAATTTCCCAGCTTTTGAAGCTTTAATAAAAACCCTAATTGATGCATCATGTCATTTTTTGCAATATATAAATATGTTTACACATAAAGATGTCTGGACTTTGTATTAATAATGACAGAAATGTTGTCTGTTTTGGAACAGTATAATGAGATACCTATTTTTTTTAGGACCACTGCATATTTATTAAGGCTGCTAAAATAATCTGATTGTAATATGTAACTGACTTTTACTGTTCTTTTATGCTTTGTAATAACATAACTTGTCAAACAATAACAATTGAACTGAAATAAACTGATGTATATATTATAATGTTCAGATACTTTTATTTTATGAATCTTTACAGTTGGGACAACCTAATTGAGATTAGATTTTGTTATTTACAAGAGTATCCTGGTGAGAGTATAAACGGCAGTCAGCATGTTTACAGTCACTGCAATAGGCAAACAGAGAACCATGTTGGTGCCATAAGCACCTGTGTGTATTTCAGTAATAGCTAAGTGAATCTGATCTACTGCACACATGGAAAGATAAGAAAAAATGCACCTACCCCGTGTGCACCACATTCCTGTTCCACAGTTCCAAGCAGTGATTCTAATGGGTTCCTGTCAGCTAAAACAGAAAACATACTTTGTATAGATGTATATTATTTATTTATTTGAAAACAGGTTACCAGGACAGGCACACTGAGTTAGGGCTTATTTTCAGGCAAGACCCAGAGGGAGGGAACAGAGGAAATAAGAATTGCAGGGAGAAATAACAATTGCAAACTACCACATAACCAATCAAAGTACCAGTGGTACTAAGGGTGCCAAATATGGTCTTTAAAGTGTAAAATAATTATGTATTAAAATACAATACACTGTGTGCTTACCTGGATTCAAACCATTAATCATTTGCTTTCTTAGCAAACACACATTCAGTGTGCCACTGAGCTGCAGGTATGAGAATTGCAGTTCCTGTGAAGTAGTGGTTAAGTCACAACCTGTAAAACAGGTGGCAGCTGGCCTGCCGGTGCAGCTGCAGTGCTACAGCTTGCAGTGCAGATGACCTGGGTATGGAAACGAACTCGGGCCCTCAAAGGGCTAGCTGGGGGAGGAGATTGAGCATATGAAGGACTGCTGTCTTCCTCTGGGGGTGGAGGCTTGCAGAACCCTGCGATTGCCTGGCCCCTAGTGGAATCTGAAGGAAAGGCATCCGGGACTGCCTAAAAGGCAAGGGGGGGGGCGTGGCAGATGCTGACATGCTGTGCACAGGAACATGCAGCACACATCATGCCGTCACTGCATGCCATGTCTCTTGAAGGACTACAGGGAGGAAGATGGATACTACAAGTGGCAGGATGGCACCAGACACCCGCAGACCCTGCACCCAACCAGCTGGACTTGCAGGCAATGAATGCGATCCTGTCTCTGGCAAGGTTGAGGAACCCCATCAACCCAGCCAGGGGGGCAAGCCCTGGAGGAAGCTGGCCAGAAGGTAAGTCCCAGTGGACGTCGGGGTGACTGGGCTGGGGCATTCGGCAGCTGAGGATCATCTCGTAAGGGAAAAAAAGAAAAAAAAGAAAACTGTTGACTGGGGATCTAATACCATTACAAATTGTTTTTCTTAGCTAAATTTGCTTCTCATATAATTTACTATTCCAACTCCACACCACCATGAATAGTCACTAAAGTGAGTCTCAATCTTACAAAAAAAATGTAAAACAATGTTAAACTCCTTGCCAGACCTCTAACTGTGTTTACCTGGATTTGAACTGCTGATCCTGTTCCTGTTAAGCAAACAAACATTCAGTGTGCCACTGAGCTGCAGGTGACCGCGCTGAGGTTTCTGTGGTGTAGTGGTATGCCACAACTTGCAAAACAGGTGACTTAGGATCTAATCCAAGCAGGCAATATACTTTCACAAATTGTTGTTCTTGGCTAAATGTACTTCCTCATATAATTTACTGTTCCAACTCCACACCACCATGAATCACCACACAAGCGAGTTTCCATCATATAAAGAAAAAAGAAAAGAAAAAAAAAAACTTGAAACAAATGTTTAAGACCCTGTCAAGATTCGAACCACTGATCCTTTGCCTGCTAAGCAAACACACATACAGTGTGCCACTGAGCTGCAGGTACATGAGGTACATCTTCTATGGTGTAGCGGTCATGTTACAACCTGCACAACAGGCAACTAGGGATCTAATCCCAACAGGCAATTTACCATCACAAATTGTTGTTCTTAGCTGTATTTACTTCTTATATACATACTGTAATTCACTTGTCCAACTCCACACCACCATAAATTGCCACTCAAGTGAGTTTCCATTTTATAAAGAAAATTTGAAAAAAAAATATTTCAGTCCCTGCCAGGATTCAAACTATGCCTACCTGCATTTGAACCACTATTTTTTTGTCTGTTAAGCAAACACACATCCAGTGTGCCACTGAGCTACAGGTAAGTGAGTTGCAGTTTCTTTGATGTAGCTGTTACGTGAAATACTGCAAAACAGCAAACTGTGGATCCAATCCCATTAGGCAGTTTACCTTCACAGATTGTTATTCTCAGCTAAAAGTACTTCTTATATAATTATTCTTACTCTACACCACCATGAATCACCACTTAACTGAATTTCCATCTTACAAAAACATTTGGAAAAAAATGCTTAAGTCCCCTCCATCTTAAAAAAAAAACAAAACTTGAAACAAATGTTTAAGACCCTGCCAAGACTTGAATCACTGATCCTTTGCCTGCTAGGCAAACACACATTCAGTGTGCCACTGAGCTGCAGATTAGTAAGCTGCAGTTCCTATGATGTTGAGGTTATGTCATACTGTACCTGCAAAACAGGTGACTGGGGTCTAATCCAGGCAGGGGATTTACCTTCATGAATTGTTATTTTTAGTTAAATTTACTTTTGATATAACTGAGAATGAACAGGAGCATCTATAATAAAGTACTTGTCCTAAATATGTTTTATACCAGCTTGTCTTGTATAAAAATAAAGATTGTTACTACTACTACTACTACTACTACTACTACTACATTTACTACTCCACTCCACAGCACCATAAATTGCTATTCAATGGAATTTCAATCTTACAAAAATGTAGAAAAAATGTTTAAGTCCCAGTCAGGATTCAAACTATGCCAACTTGAATTTAAACCACTGATCCTTTGGCTACTAAACAAACACACATTCAGTGTGCCACTGAACTGCAGGTAAGTGAGTTGCAGTTCCTATGGTGGAGAGGTTATGTCACCACCTATAAAACAGGTGACTTGAATTGTATTCAAACCAAGACAAACCTTGCCAGGACTAATTTAATTGATTCCAATATACTGTAGAACGAAGTTCAATTATCTTAAAGTCTGCTATTTAGCTCTGCTGAAACCCTTCACTACATCTGCAATGACATCTAACAGTCTCTCTTATATAACAAAAATTGTAGTGAGAAAGAAAAAATTGTGCCATACAGGGGATCAAACCCAGGCTTGTGTAGGTCTGAAACCCTTCACCAAGACCTAAAAGCCCTATCACCAACATCATGAGTGATATCATGCAGCCGAATCACTCACACTGAATTAAGCTTTACTAAATGCACAAATGAGTACACATGACCACAACAGATGCTAACAGCTATGCTGTTGGCACCTAAAAATAGCAATGGAAAGCTAGTTACTAAATGTAGTAAAGTACCAAATAAAAGGTACGTCCCTACTGTAACTGTTGATCTTCCAGAATATCTTCACCACTGACTGCCACTTATGGGTCTGGGCCAGAGGCATTAGGACCCCATGGAAGCAAAACGTTTAGACAAAGGCTGGCCATGGCTACTGGGCATGGTGCCAGCCACCCCCACAAGATGTCACATGCTAGTCAATAACTGCTGCCAGCTCCCTCATTAACTTCAGTTCTGTTTGCCAGGAAAAAAAATTGTGGGGAAAAATAAGAGAGGGCTAAGAAATTTCCTAGCCCAAAGAGATAGGGGCAGGATATATGAAAAATAAACAAAATAAAACTTGACTACCAACCACTGGAAAGAAAGAGAGGGCCATGCTAGGTGGCACATGGGGCAGTTGGGCATGTAACCAGAGCATCACACCATGTGCCAGACAGCAAATAGGTAGAGATATTTACAGCAGCATCCCTGAAGAATGTGGCTTTAGCAGAAGAAACTAAGGGGAGAGCCCAAAATCAGGACCCCCTTGCACCTCAGATGGCACAGCATGCCAAATAGGAATGAACTGCATAGACTCCTGGAAAAACCGACCTCATACTACCAGACAGAGGTCCAACTGAAAAAAAAATCAGTTAATGTATGCCCCTCTTTTTTCCATCTGGAAAAGGAAAAAGGGAATCTTGGAGCATATAGGGTTGTAGTACTGAACAGTCCAAAGGGGTCGAGATGTGTTCACCTCCTCAGTAACCCCAAAGGGTAGTGGGATAACAACCCAGCTGCCATAAGAGAGAAAAGGGGGCATACCAGCCAAAAAGCAATAGCCTGACATAGCCAGTACAAAAAAACAAGCATTTGTCAATGCCGAATGTTGTCTCGCTGGCACTGGTAGTGCCGGAGGTAGAGACGCATAATAGGAATGGCAGTGAAGTACTGAAGTGATGGCAACCCCACCCCACCCTGTGGAGACCGGCAGGCATTGGGGTGTGCCTTTGGGGCATCAGCTATAATGTGCATGCCATTGTACCTCACCCTACCCTGTAGACACTGACAAATGTTGTGGTGTGCTTTGGGGTCTTTGGGCGTTATACTTAGCCCATTCCATAAGGAAATACGCTGAGGTGGGTGCAGTATAAGAGAATGGGGTGAACGTCAGGGCCGAACAGTCCAAGGCAGACCTCGATGCCTGTCACTGGCTGCAAGGTGGGGTTGGGGGTGGAATGGCATGAGCATTACAGCCAATGATCCCAAGTAATACCCCTGATGCCTGGAAGTCTCTACAGGGTAGGGTGTTATAGTTGGGAACCCTAATGTTGTAGGTGTTTGTTGGTATTTTCACTCCAAATTTTCAACATAGGCTGTTTGTGACCCTACATCATGAAGAGTGGCACAATCAGTTTGTTAGCTGAAAGGTGGTTTTGCACAGCGGCTATGCCACTTGGCGACACAGGGATGAAAACACATTTTGGGCAGGATGTGGAAAATGACAACTGTATTGTTCATGAAGAGGCGTAAAAAAAATGGCAACGTTGAAAATCTGGAGAGTGAAAATATGAAAAAATGGTGAAGTCATGAGCATGCATAGAAACTGCGCAACACACATCCATAACCCAATTATTTTGGGGAGTTTTTTTAGCCACATTTTCAACATAGGCATTTTGGGACCTCCCCTCATGAACAGTGGCATTGTGATTTTGTTAATCTGTCCCAAAAGTTGATTTCCCACAGCGACCATGCCATTGTGGGCCACAGGTGTGGAAACATATTTTAGGCAGGTTGTGAAAAATGACAGCTGTACTGTTGATAAGGAGGTGTGAAAAAATGCCAGTGTTGAAAATCTGGCATGAAAATATTGCAAATTTGCAAAGTTACAAGGGTGCGTGGAAACTGCGCAATGTACGCTTGTAACACAGTCATTTTATGGACTTTCTGCACTAAATTTTCACCATAGGCATTTTAGGACCTCTGCTCATGAACAGTGTCACTGTCATTTCTGAAACTGTCCCAAAAACGGATTTCGTACAGCGACCGCGCTATTCTGCGCCGGACGTGCGAAAACACATTTTGGACAGTATATATAAAATGACAACTGTACTGATCATAAGGAGGTGTGGAAAAATGCCAATTTTGAAAATCTGGAGTGAAAATATTACAAATTCACGAAGTTATGAGTGTGTGTGGAAACAGCGCAATGCATGCTCATAAAACAGCCATTATTTGGATTTTTTCACCAAATTTGCAACATAGGCTTTTTGAGAGACCCCCTCATGAACAGTGGCACTGTCATTTCATTACTCGGTCCCCAAAGGTGATTCCAGTGACATTAAAATCACCTTTGGGACATCTTTCAGCCATGACAGTGACAAAATTCATGAGGAGGGGTCCCAATAACCCCATGTTGAAAATTTGGTGCAAAAATTCCCCAAAATGCCCGAGATATGCACCAAAGTTGAATAAGCCCTATTTATACCATTATATAGCTTACCGGCATTTCCTCAGTTCGCGGTCGACTCTGATGAGTGCAGACGTGTTCCCGGTCCACCGAAGATGGTTGCACTAGCTCCGGAGGTAAGTATGGGATGAGGGGGGTGTGGAGAGGCAGGGTGCGCAGAGGGTGGGTGCGGGTTGTGGGAGGGGGCAGGGAGACCGCAAGGAACCGTTTTCTTCTTTCACAGGCTTAAAACGAAAAAAAAATACACATTGCGGGATGGTTTTTCTCTTTCAGGGTGATTTGGCACGCTAGGGTGGGCTTCCAGCGTGCCACCTAAGTGTTTTTGGGGGATGCTGTGGCGATGGGGATTGGGCACCCCTTGGCACAATGAAAGCGGGGGCAAGAGCCGAGGGGGACTGGGCACCCCCCTCGGCACATAACAAATGGAGGGGTGCATGATGCCAACGGGGAGTGGGCTCCCCCATCTGCACACACATTGGGGCAGGGCATGCTGACAGGGGGATTGGGCACCCCTGAAGTCGGCATTATGGCAGGCAGTGTGCCGCCATGTTATGTTCTTTTTTTCACCAGAGAAAGCACGTCGGGAGGTCCGCTGCGTATGACGAGCTTTGCTCGCATTGCAGCGGACCTTTTGTTTGATGTGATCGCCACATTAAGCATTCATGGTGTGGCGCCGGCATGCAGGCTGATTGGGGAATGAGGGAAGCACCTACTGATGCGTGCCCTGCATTCGCCCAACAGTGACCGCACCTCCAAATCTGCTACTACCACAATATGTTGGCTGCGCATGTGTGAGCCAACATAAAAACATCAGAGAAAATGACCTGCATCTCCTGCAACAACAGGGATGTACCCTGTGTAACCACTAGTGTAACTTGATCCAGTCCAGTGCACAGCAGTTCTCGACAGACAGCGCTGCCGTCCAGTGACGTTAGAGTGGGATAGTGCCCTGAGGCATAGATTGTATTTCAAACTATCTGGGATATGCTATAAGAAAGGGATATAGGGCAAGGAAAAGGAGGAATGGAGCAATTTTTTTTTTTTGGTTGGTATGAGGGTCCTGAAGAGAAACCCTCACCCCAGTTTTGTAGGGGGGTTTTATTTGGTGGGAGTGGGAACAAACAATGGCTCCCAACCCCCCCCCCTTTTTAACAACTACTCCATAAGGAGTACACTGGAGAGATGCCATGGCACTAAATGTTTCCAGCCAGCACTATCAGGACGAGCTACCCAGAGGTCTTGGCTGTGCTAGAATGGGTGATGGTGGGCAGGTGTGGTAATCAATGATAAAGATAGTCTGGAGGACCAACGGTTACGGCAAGTATGTAACTTTCATATCTTCCAAGAATCAGTCTTCACCATTGATTCCCACTTATGGGTCTGAGTACCCAGCTTTCCCTCCTTTCTGTTGGAGGAGTTGTTTCACCCTTAGAGTGACAGATACCATCAGCCCTCTGTGTGTGGGAGAACACAGGGAGGAGGCAGTAAAGCGTAGTGGTTTAAGGCTCTGAGCTGCAAACCTGGAGAACTGGGTTTGAATCCCACAGCCCCCAGTTGCATACTGTGTGACCCTGAGCAAGTCACTTAACTTCCTTGTGCTCCCAGGTCGCATCTATAAACAAGCTTCAGCTTAGTGTGTCTCTCCTGGTTAAAAAAAAACAAAAAAAACACCTGAGGGCAGGGGCTCCTCACAGGTCTAGCAAGACCACAGACTGGTCAGGACCTGGCAGGGGCTTCTATGGCACACAGACAGTAGGAGCATTTGGCACTGAGTAAGGGGGTGCAAGGAAGTGGGATGCAAGGTGGGGGGCTGCTGTGGGGGCCACTGGACTACCAGGAGTGCTATAATATATAGGAGAAAAACTGGAATCCAGTAAGATATTTTTTAATACAGTTCACCTTTTATAAGCAATATCTTCCCCTCAGCATCTTGAAAAGTTTGTGCATGTTTATAATATATCCCTTTTTATTAGAACCACCCACATAAATACTGGATAGGTGGTCGGGGTGGGTTAACCACTGGACACCATGGAAGCATACTAAAATACTGGACAGGAGATGGAGTTGGGGGAACACTGAACCACCAGGGAAACAGTTAAATAAGGGAACTGGCGATTGGGGGGGCACAGGACCACCAGGCAATCAGCGCTTCATAGTGAACGGGTGATCAGGGATGGGCGGCTACATTACAGCTGCCCTGCCTTTGGGGTGTGGGCTTAGCACCATGTTAAGAGGTGATATTCAGCATTTGTAATCAGGGCTGCTTGGGAGGCTGTTTACCGTCACCACAAACATTATACTATCCTGCCGCATTGGTATGCATGATGGGACCCCCTCATTTGTCTAGGCGCAGTGGTATTTTAGCACCCTGGTGCTGACGGGTTTAGGTGGTGCTCTTGGGGCCTCTAAATATGGCCCCGCCGGGAGTACTCACACTAACCATGTTAGCATGAGTGCTAATCTTTGACTGCCCAGCCCTATGTGCCTTTCAGACCCTGCCAATGACAGAAGCCGTTGAAAGCTTTCATGGGAGCAGGAGAAACTTGAAAAGAAGTGAGGCTCGAGCTCGAGTGGCAGACTGAGGGGCTTGTGGTTAGGCTAAAGGACAGCCTGGGTTCCAAAGGTAGGAATGTAAGTGGAATGTCAAAAAAGGATTAAGGGAAACGATTTACCTTTATATCTGTTTTTGTCTTCCTCTGTCAGGTGCTCTGTTCTTGTTCTTGTTACTACATTCACATGGTTTACAGTGTACACCTTAAACATATTGGCAAATAAACATTTTAGATGGTGGCAACTGGTTAAAAAATTAAACAAAAAATTTTACCAAATATTTGGCATAGCGATGACTGCTATACAAAGATAACTTTCTGTAGCGGTTACCAAGAAGTGCATTTTAATACCAAGGTTACAAATCATGTTTCTGTTTTTTTTATATTTTTTAAACCTTTTAAAGTATTTTCAGTGTGTTGCACAACTCTTTGAAAATAAAAAAACAGTAAAAGAGACCAATTTAACAAATTGATACATTCTGTCCTTCTGTCAGTAGACAGGCTGCATGTATACTGTATATTAATTAAATAATAAATCACAGAGGCAGACAGTACATCATCTCAGCTAAACTCTGTGATTTTCATTTTTACAGCAGCAGGATTCAACAACCGTACCATTGTCACTACTTCTTTATAAGCTTTCTACCTTATAAACTTTACAGTCAGTGAGCCTGACAAACATGTCGTGGGACGACAGCAACTGCAAGATGAGACAATGATAAGTTAACCTGCTGGTCTGACATACAGGCAGTTATTTCCAGAGTACAAATTTTTTCTTCATTTAAAAAATAATCACATTTAATCAAGAAATGATATCCATCTACCTACTTGTTCTTCTCTCCCTCCCCTATCTCCATCTAACTACTTTACTATGAAAAACTAAAAAGGGGTACACTCAACACCATGGAACACTTGGGGTCAATGTAAAATGCAGATGTTTATTACCGTGTTCTTATATGGACATCCAACACCCTTACATAGCATCGATAAGACTTCATCAGGGGACAATGTTGGGCACTTACTGCATATATTCTGAAAAGCATGTGCTATCCATTATACAAAATAGGCACGAGGAAGAACCAGTATAAGAATTAGGAGAGTTGCCAGTTCTATCTCCTCAAAAGAAATTAGAGACACAAAGTAAAGTATTATCTAAGGGGCTGTCTTTTGTCCCCACTCAGGACTTGGACAGATTTCAACTCCAAGTGGATGTGTATGAATTGCTGAGAAAATCAGTCTTGAAGTATTATTTTTGAAATAGAGAACTGCAAACCAATTTATCTCAGGATTTGATCAACAGTCCTGCAAATATGGGTTATTCTGTTGAAGAAGAAACTGATGGTGGACTGGGAAGTCCAGATAATAATCTAGGGCCAGATTTTCAAAGGGCATAGTATGACGCACAGTGCTTGCGTCTAAAAAAAATGATGCAAGGACCACCATGCACCACTGCTTGAATCATCTCTGATTTTCTGACAGTGCCTGCGTCAGATTCTAGACTGCTTGTATCAAACTGGCCTGCACCATGATTGCATCTAAAAAAACTGCCTGCACCACGTTGGAAGCATGCTTGCATCAAATAAATGATGCACCTTCCCCCTTGATTTGGAAATTTCAAAGAACGTGGGCCTTAACTTTGTCTCAAATATTGCATGCATCTGTTAGACCAGCCAGAGGAGGTCTAAGTGACACAAGAACATACAAATAGGTCCACAGCATGCATGCAGAGGCGAGTCACGATGGAGGAACAACTGCAGGAGCACAAGCCACAGAGTTGTGAAATGATAACATAGCAGCAGCGGTTCTAATGGACTTGATGTTGGCAATGGCAGCAAGGAGGTGGAGTCGAGCCCAGCAATGCCAGCCTTGGGGGATGGAGAACTTGGGGTGCTATGGTGTGCACATATATGCATAGCATTGTGGGTACCTTTGTCCAGGCTTCTGGCAGGGCTTGGGGCCAAGGGGGTGGTGATTGGTACCACCAACCGGGAAGGGGAGACCTGGGCTGCACTTACATAGCCAGGGGCATTACTGTTGTGTGCAGTCCACATAGCCACTCTGGTTTCAGGTATGGCTATTGTGCACTGGCCCGTGTTGCTATACAGGCCACTATGTTGGACTGCACAGGTAGGGGTGGGTGGGGCACCCTGATGTTCTGTAGCCTGAAGAGGTCTTGGTCCTCCTCTGGTTGCACTGGTGCAGGGTCTGTTGTGGGCCAACTCCTCCTTTGACCTCCATTTGATATCATTGTACCTCTTCTGGAGTGCCCTTATCATGCACTTTACAGGACCTACAGCATTGACCTTTGTGATAATTTCATCCCAGGGCTGTTTCCTGTAGTTCCCACAGTTCCTTGTACCCACCTCTGGATAGCAGCAGGGCAGGTTGGGCATCCAGCTGCTCTATCAGGATGTCAGCTTCCCTCTCTATAAAATTCTTCATGCAGCTGTGTTTGTCTGCCCTTGCTTCTGTCCTTTCTTACATTTATTTTGATGCAATGTCCCTCATTCTTTGCCATTACGTCAAATTTATGCTGCAACAGCCCCCTTGTGTCTTTTCTGGGGACTTAGGCATGGTGGTGGCTTTTGTTTCAAAATACAGTGCACAGTATTCAATGCACTTGGGATTGAGGCAAGTGGCTTTTTGATGCAGCATGCATCGGTTTAACGGCCCTTTGAAAATCTGGGCACTAGACTTTGTTATTGGACAGGCTGCATTACAAGAGGAACAAGAAGAAAAAATGACTCACCTTAGTAATGTTGTTTCTTCTAATGGAGTCTTTCTATATTATGACATATGCAGTATAACCCCAGGTTAGAACTGCTCCGGAGGTGAAAGAGTTAACTTTCCATGCAGGGCATGGAACCTTGAGCGCGAGGTCGGTTGAACACTCTGTCTGTTGTAGCTCAAACTTAAACTGTCAGATCTTTACGAGCAAAACTCACTAAGGTTCTGTGTGGAAGCTGTAAACCTACACTAGTCCACTGGCTACTAACTACAAACACACATTTTTGTTCTTGATCCCAAAATAAAGACTCAAGTCAGGGGATTCAAGAAAGAAAAATAAAACATAACACCTAAGCACCCTAAGAAAGGGTGAGAATAAAGTGGGCATCTATGAAGTGCCAACATTGCACTGCCCACCCACATCCCAAAAGTAAAGGTTCTGAGAGGGGCAGGCTGGGGGGGAGGTCATAATATAGCAAGACTCCATTAGAAGAAACAACATTACTAAGGTGAGTAATTTTTTCTTCAAACAACATGAAGTCTTGCTATATTATGACATATGCAGAATACACAGCAGTACCTCCATGGAGGAGGGACAGAACCTACTTAGGAAATAGGCTCTGAAGCACAGCTGTGCCAAATCGAGCATCACTTGTGAACTGTTTTCCAGGTAGCTGCTTGACATATCTCTAGGATAGGGATGTCCCTGGCAGCAGCCAGGGACGCAGCTGTACCTCTGGTAGAGTGAGCCCTCAGGCCAGAGGGAGGAACCTTACCCAGTTTTTCATAGCAAAATTGGATACAAGAGACAATCCACCTGGCAATGGATCTTTTAGTGGCAGGTTTACCTTTACCAACCTCAAAATAAGTGAGGAACAATTGGAGGGATTCAAACCTATGACCCTTGGTACGTTCTATATAGTAACTAAGGGCTCTTTTGACATCTAAACTGTGTAATCTCCTCTCACCAGAGGAGGAATGGTCAGTGAAGTACACAGGAAGAGATATGGATTGATTAAGGTGTAAGTCTGAAACCACCTTAGGCAAAAACTTTCTGTTAGTCCTGAGGACCACCTTATCTCTGTGAAAGGAGATAAAATCAGGCTCCACTGACAATGCTTGTAGCTCACTTATGCGCCTGGCAGAGGTGATGGCTACCAGAAACACAGTTTTACAAGTCAAGTACTTAAGCTCTGCTGAAGACAATGGCTCAAAAGGGGGTTGCATAAGCTGGGCAATGCAAATATTAAGGTCCCAAGCAGGGGCAGGGTCCCTGAACGGAGGGTTGGTGTGAAGCAACCCTTTAAAAAACTTGGAGAACACAGGGTGAGCTGAAAAAGAAGAGGGCTTACCTGCTGATAAAAAGACAGACACAGCTGCCAAGTGCACGTTTAGGGTAGCTGGTCTCAGCCCCAGAGAATTCAAATGCACTAAATAATCCAGAATCGTGGGCACGTCAGCAGATTCTGAGGAAATATGCTTACCAGCACACCATATGGAAAATCTTTTCCATTTTGAATTATAAGTAGCCCTGGTGGAAGGCTTCCTAGAGGCCTTCAAGATTTCCAATACGCCTTGGGAAAGGTGTAGGTCAGCAAACTCTAACTCTTCAAGAGCCATGCCTTGAGATTGAGAGATTTGAGGTTCTGGATACCAAACTCTCCCTGGGCACAGGTTAACAGGTTGTGATTCCTGGGAAGCACAGGGAAGGTGGACTGCTAAGGACATGAGGAGTGGGTACCAGGGCTGCCTGGCCCAATCTGGAGCAATCAGGATCATCCTGCAGGGTTGAGATCTGATTTTTACTAGCACCTTGAAAAGAAGAGGAAGGGGAAAAGCATAGAGAAACTTCCCTTCCCAACTGAGTAGGAAGGCATCCAGAGGGACTGAGCCCAACACTGGGGGCCTGCAGCAAAAAAGGGGAAGTTGGTGATTGTCTGGGGCTGCAAAGAGATCTATCTGAGGGGTGCCCCATCTGGCAAATACTACCTCCAGTACTAGGGGATCCAGTGCCCATTCGTGATGGCCCTGGGAAATCCTGCTGAGAGCATCCGCTAGGACATTGTCCTTGCCTGGGAGGTGAACTGCCGTAAGGAAGGCGTTCAGAGAATAAGCCAGAGACCACAACTTCATTGCTTTGGTGCACAAGGCCGTAGACCGAGTGCCCCCTTGCTTGTTGATGTACCACATTGTAGTGGTATTGTCTGTTCTGACCTGAACAACCTTGTTCTGAACAGATGTGGAAAAAACCTGGAGTGCTAGAAAAACTGCTCTGAGTTCCAACAAATTGATGTGGAGCAGAGATTCCTGAGGGGACCACAGCCCCTGGGTGGTAAGGTTGCCCATGTGAGCTCCCCACCCCAAGAGGGATGCATCTGTAGTAAGGGTCAAGGAATGAGACCGAGGAATGAAGGGAACCCCCTGTCTCAAATTGCTCTGGTCCTGCCACCACTGGAGGGCCTGGATCAGGGTTCGAGTCACTGGGATCAATTTGGTTAGAGGATCTGTCCTTTGAGACCAAAAGGCTCTCAAATGGAACTGAATGTCCCTCATCTGAAACCTTGCTCCCTGCACTACTGCTGTAAAGCAGCCATGTGCCCCAGGAGCTGTAGAAAATGCCTTGCTGGTCGAGAGACCTGCAGGGTGAAAGAAGAGGCCAGAGACCAAAGTCCTTGCTCTTTCCAGAGGAGGAAGGCTCTGGCTTCTTTGTGTTCAGTTCTGCGCCTATGAAGGTGAGAAGCTGGACAGGCTCCAGAACTGACTTTGGAAGATTGAGAAGGAAACCTAAAGATGTAAGAAGTTGCTGAGTTACTTGTAGGTGTAGTTTGACCTGGTCTGGAGACTGGCCTACAATGAGCCAGTCGTCCAGATAAGGAGAGATGGCAATCTTTGCCTTCTTAAGCGGGCAACTACTACTGCCAGGCATTTGTGAACACCCTCGGGCCGAGGTGAGGCCGAAGGCATTGCTCTGAACTGGTAATGGCCTGAGGGCAGTTCAATCTGAGGTACTTTGATGGGAGCTTCTGATGAGAACATGGAAGTAGGCATCCTTGAGGTCCAGGGAGGCTAACCAGTCCCCTGGCCTTAGAGAGGGTAAAATAATTCCCAGAGTCACCATTTTGAACTTTGGTTTTAAAAGGTGCTTGTTTAGATACCTGAGATCCAGGATGGGTCGCCATTCTCCTGTCTTTTTTGGGGTAAGGAAGTACCTGGAGTACAACCCTTTGCCTGGTGTAGGGGTGGAACCCTTTCCACAGCTCTGAGAGCCAGAAGGGAAGAAACTTCTGTTTCTAGGGCAAGTGCCTCTGACGGATTTGCAGGTGGCAAGGACCTGGTTCTCATCTTTGGAAATTTTTTGAAGCTGAGAACCAGTCCCTGGCTTACTACTTCCAGGACCCACTTGTCTGATGTTACAGACTTCCAGTCCTGGACAAAGTAAGCCAGCCTGCCCCCTACCGGTAGTGGAGAATCGGCCCTGGCCACCCCATCAGGGAGCCTGTTTTGCAGGGGCTTTGGGTTGAGGGGTAGAAGCAGGCTTACTAGACCCCCTTCTGCCTCTTCCTCTAAAGAACCCCCTCTGGGCATAAGCAGAAGAGGAGGCCTGGGCTTGGTAAAAAGGCCTATGAAAAGGCCTGCCCCTGCCCCTGACATGCTGCCTTTGAGGAGTGGCTTGCCTTTCTTTGGCATGTGCACTACTATAGGTGGTCCTATACTCATCCATTTTCTTCATATAATTCTCTGTCTGCTCCCCAAACAGAGAATTGCCCACAACAGGAAAATCCATAGCCTTAGACTGGGTATCCTGTGACAGGGCAGTACATCTGAGCCAGGCCATTCTGCGAAGAGACACAGATGTAGCCATGACTATTGATGAAACATCATTAGAGTCTACTGCAGCATGAAATTGCACCTTGGATGCCTCAATACCATCTGCAGCCACCTGCTCCAGCTCCCTGGCAAGCTGGTCAGGGGCCTGTTTGCTAGTGCCAGCACAGTATCCCATCTGGATTTCTGGTACCTAGCTGCATAAGCCATATAATTCGCCTGTCTGAGTCCTAAAGATGCTGCCGTGTACTGTTTCTTTGCATTGGCATCCACCCTCCTGGAATCTTTTTCAGGAGGGTGAGAGGCTAAAGGAATATTAGTCTTGTCACAGGCTGCAGCCTGCACTACCCCCACATGGCTGCATTGCTGAGAGAGGAACTCCGTATCAGAGCCTGATAATGTATACCTTTTGTCCATCCTTTTATCAACAGGAAGGATAGAGTGAGGAGTTTTTAGAATTTTTACTGTCTGTTTCCTAAAGGATTTGTGTAAGGGAATAGACAGTCTCCTAGATTCTGGAATATCCATCATTTCTACATAATCAGGCTCTTCTTGGTCATCAATAGCTTCCTCAACAGGGAGTTGGAGAGTTTCAGCAACTGTCTTATAGAACATAAAATGAGAAGGGGACTCAGATAGCCTGGGGGGGGGGAACCCCCGAAGGTCTGTCTGGAGAGATGTCCGGTTCAATGGGCACATCCAGACTTTCAAAATCACATTCACTCTCCTCATACCCCTCTTTCCCTTCCTCCGGTTCATAAAAATCCTCAAAATCATAATCTTGAACCGGTGGAACCGTCCGAAGACAGCTTCCCCTGATGGTGTCGGTTCGAGACGGAATCGAGAAAAGAGACTGGACAATTGAATAGCTTTAGCTATTTCCTCAGCGTTGGAAAAAAACTTTTGGCTCCACACTAGCTGACTTTCTAGCCCTTTCAGTTGGAACCGGCTCCTCAGAGCTGGCTCTTCGTTTGGCCGAGGAAGTATTGCCCTGGTCAGAGGGCACTCCCTCAGGTTCGGTTGGAACCGAACCAGGCTGGCCATCCGGGTCAGCGGACTTTTTGGCCTCCCTTTCCCTGAGCCTACCAACTCTCTTTTCCACGGTGGCAGCAGGAAATTCTTACAAATCTGGCAGTCTGCACTGGGGTGGTCAAACCCCAGACAATACACACAAGTGGTGTGTGGTCAGCCTTAGCAAGGCTTCCCCACAGAGCCACAGTGCTGAAACCCAGTGGGTGGTTTTTCTTTGGGTTTCTCAGACATAGTGCCAACTTCAAAGCACTTGCCCGTTAGTGGCAATCTGCCAACAAGACTCTCTTCGGTTCCCAACGCGTCAATGGGTCATGGAAAAACGTAATAAAACTGCTTTTAGAACCGATAAGAACCGGGAACCGCATACCAAAGGACTAGAAAGTAATTTTAAACCCATCTGATCGGTTCAAACCGAACCAAAAAGACATTTACAAGTTCCACACAGAAGAAATAAATAAGCCTATCTATTACTTACAATACCACAGACAGAGCTTGAACGACCGATTGCGGTTAATTTTGGTAAAATAAACCGAGAATTACACTTTTTAACCGACAAGCGAACCGAGCAGCAGGAGAAATCTCCGGGCGACTGTTCAGTGGTGAGAGTAAAAATCTAACAGTTTAAGTTTGAGCTACAACAGACAGAGTGTTCAACCGAGCTCGCGCTCAAGGTTCCATGCCCTGCATGGAAAGTTAACTCTTTCACCTCCGGAGCAGTTCTAACCTGGGGTTATACTGCATATGTCATAATATAGCAAGACTTCATGTTGTTTGAAGTTACAATACATTTTGTGTCTTTAAATGACTCTCCTACTGCTAATATTAATGGTGACTTTGTTAATGGTCAGACTATCACAAAAGCAACTTTAAATGTCCTAGAACAGGGGTTCTCAAATGGTGAGGCCAGCCTCCCTTGGGAGGCCCCAACCTGTTCCAAGGGAGGCTCAAGCAAGTCTGAAAAGTACTGTATTTACATTTTGAGTTTTGTATATTATGTGTGAAGAGATGATGCAAACGGAAAGAGGATAATAGTAGGTGAATTGTATGTATTTATTTACTAATAGGTGACAAGGGAAGGTGAATGAGCCAAGGCTCATTTCAGGTGTACCCAGGGAAGGGTAGGGGTGAATACATTTCAAAAGGCAACTGAATAACAATCAAGAAATACACAATGAACAATAGTGCAAACAAATATGAACAATAAACTAATAATGAGTGGTGGTAATTGATCAATTTGTAGCCTGATGGCAGAACAACCCAAATACAAGGGTTGAGCATAGAGCGCTAAGAACAATAGCAGTAAGGAGCAAAGTAATCCCGATAAGTTGTTTAGGAGCAGGAAGTGGGGGGCCAGGCAAAGCATGTAGGAAGGTTATTTCATATAGAGAGGAAACAGAGAAAGTAGTCTGACCCAAGAAGGTACTGCAACAAGGGGTAACAAATGGTTCAAGAATGAAAATAGAACACGTAGCTTGGCCTGTGGGGGGGGGGGGTTACAATAAGCTGAATAATAATATTTGTTTATTTTATTTATTTGTTATTCAGATAACACCTTTGAGTACAGGAGCTCTTTTTCAAAGGTTCCACATCAGTATAAGACCAAGAACTGAATGTAAGCAAAGTACTCAAAGGGGTTTCAATGTATTCATGGTGTACTGTGCAAAGTACAGTACATTATTTTTCTTTGGGGGGCCCAAGATTATTTTAATTTTTAGGGGAAGCTCAGAATCTTTTCCATGGATTTGGGGAGGCTCACTGTGACAAAGTCTGAGCACTATTGTCCTAGAAGCAACTGTGTCTCGTGATAACTCATTTGCTACTGATGTAAATCTACTCTTGTCTTTAGCCAATGAGGTAGATCTACAAAATGTTGTGTGTGTTGGGGCGGAAGGTTGCAAAATAGTGCTGTGAATGATGCAGGATGTAGAAATGTTGGTAATACTCAGAAACTAAATAGAAGTGGTTTGAAAGCTTGAAGTAACTTTTGCCCAACCAAGGTATCATGCAATTAAAGTATCCGAAAATATGATACGATCTGATATTAAGCAACTTCTTTAATAGGGAAGTAGATGTGGTTACAGAATTGTATCTAATGAAGCATGGGGAACAACTAGGGATTTGAAAGCAATGGCAGATATTATAATATGTAATGCTGATAAGGGAGAAACAATTGTGATTCAAGATGCTAAGTAGTACATGTGGGAAATACAATGTCAGCTGGCAGATGAAGAGTGTTATAAGCCCTTTACATTCAACCCAACAATATCTTTTAAAAAGAAGCTAAAACAAACTGCAGAAAGAGAAAAGGGGTGGGAATAATTTCAGAACAAGAAGCAGCACTTTTAGTAATAGAACATCCAGTCACACCACCTTATACATGCTGTTGAAGCCTGTGAGGGGGCTTCCTGGATGACCTATAGTCTCGGAGCTTGGGCTGCTCAGTGATAGTCCCTCCAGATTTGTGGACCATTACTTGAAGACTGTAAAAAAGTGCCTAGTTATGTCCATGGTTCCATGGATACAACAAAATTGAGGGATATCAATGGAATGAGGTTACCACTGATATTACATCACCGTATATGAGCATTGTCCATGAACATGACATTAGAACACGTAAAGATTTCATGGCAGCTGAGAGCAAACCCTTAGGGATGCCCCATAAAAGTTTATTTTGGATTTGTTAATATTTGTGCTTACCCACAGCTATTTCCTGTTAAATCAGAAAGTGTATCTTCAACTTAGAGGCACGCCTATGGGGGCGGTGTCAGCCCCCTCATGGGCCAATTTATTTATGGCATGGTGGAAGGACCAGGTAGTGTTTACAGACTACAATCCCCACCTCAGACGCACACACACACATGGCCATTGTTTTACTGATGACATCTTATGTGCCCGGGATGGAGGGAGGGGAGGAGTCAGTGGCTGAGTTTGTGCAATGGTTAAAAAGGAATTCTCTGAACATCTCTTTCATGTATAATAAACACAGAACAGAGACTGAATTTCTAGATCTCAAATTCAAGGTGGGGGAGGGCCAGCATGTCATATGTTTATTTTATTTATTTATTTATGACTTTGATAACCGGGTGAGTGCACTGATCCCAGGGACCGTTTTTAGGCACGACCCAGGCCATAACACATGGCACAGGGTGGCAGTGGAGTACAAAGTAACAGTAACAATAGTAGACACAATATACAGGTTTGATGCATAGGTCCATTTGAGAACAGTGAATACAAGGTTTCAATATCAGACATGAGAAGACTTGGTACAAACAAACAAATCATAGGCACAGTGTACAATGTGAGACTGCATCGTCCGGTGAGCAAGTAATACACAGAATACTCAGTAAAAAATGTATATACAATACGTACAGGCAAGGAAGTCAAATATTACTGTGAAAATGCAATATAACAGTTGTAGGCAGAGAGTTGACTAGTGTGGGTAGGTGGGTAACCCCTGGGCTGGGGAGTTGACTAGTGTGGGTTGGTGTGAGACCCCTGGGAGCATCGGCAGGATGAGTTTTCCAGGAACCAGACTTTAAGGTGGGACTTGAAACTGGAGTGTGTGTCAATGGAACGGAGTTCAGCCAGTAGTTTGTTCCACTGCAAGAGGGCAGCTGCAGACCAAGCTCTGCTACCCATGTTGGTGGATACCCTAGGAACAGCTAGAGGGGTGAGTACCATTTGAGCGGAGGTTGCGAAGGAGTGTTCGGGTTTTCAGAAGGGCAGTTAGGGGGGATTCTGGAGCTGTGCGGATGACATTGTCCACCATGCAGCAGAGGGCTAGGTCAAAGCGACCTTGCAGTGGTAGCCATCCAAGGGTATTATAGAGGGTACAGTGGTGGGTAGAGAACAGGGCCAATAAAGCAAAGCGGCAGGCGCTGTTGTAGGCAGCGGACAGTTTAGCCATAGCAGTAGCTGAGATCCTGGCATAAATAGGGGAGCAGTAGTCAAGAATAGGGAGAATATTACCCTGGACAATGGCTAGTCTAGCTTCAGGGGTAAGGTATTGCCTGAATCTATAGGTGGCACCTAACTTTTGATGGAACCTTCTGACAAGGAAATTTGCATGCTCAGTGAAGGTGAGGGAGGGGTCGAGCAGTACTCCTAAGTATTTGTAGGTGTTGACGTCCTCCAGGGCTGTACCATCTGGGGTGAGAATGCGTAAGGGGGCATGGCTTTTAGTTTTGGCCAGGAAGGGCTTAGATCCAAACAGAATGGATTTAGTTTTTTTGGCATTTACTAAGAGAAGGTTTTTTGAGAACCAGCTGTGGACTGCAGCATAGTGGTGTGAGAGAACTGAGGAAATTGCGGCCATGGATTTGTCACTGTGGAAGAGGACAAGGTCATTGGCATACAGGAGAGAGTTACAGTTGAGGCAGTCGAAGGGAAGTGCATTAACGAATAAGGAGAAAAGGAGGAGACCCAGGATTGAGCCTTGAGGGCCCCCCACAGGGACAGGCAGGGTGGGGGAGCAGGTTTGACCAATACACATGAATTGTGAGTGATCAGTAAGGTAGCTAGTGAACCAGCTTGTGACTTTCTGAGAACAACCAAGGAGGCTAAGCTTAGAGGTAAGGAGAGCATGGTTAACCATGTCAAAAGCCTTTGAGAGGTCGATGAAGACAGCCCCGGTGGCTTTACCATTATCCATGTTAGAGAGGATGTGGTCGGTCAGTAGAGTGAGGGCAGTGGCGGTGGAATGATTCTTGCGAAAGCCATGCCGTTGGCTGCATAAGGGAGTGTGTCTGCTTATGTACTCAGTGAGCTGATTGTGGGCTGCTCTCTCGAGTAGTTTACTGAGATGAGGGAGGATGGATATTGGACGGTAATTGTCGGAGGATTTAGGGTCACCGGATTTAAGAATGAGGATAACCTTAGCTATCTTCCATGAGTCAGGCATGGAGGAGGTGGAAAGGGCAAGGTTAAAGATGAAAGTGAGTGGCTTGGCAATCGCTGAAGAGATCAGCTTAAGAAAGACTGGAGATAGGCCATCAGATCCAGAGGAGCCGTGGTTAGGTAGATGTTTGAGTAGCTTCACTGTATCATGTATGAAGAGGGCTTTAAAATAGAATGGGGGTATTTGCAGGTGAGTGGCAGAGCTGGAGGAGGATGGCAGTGTGTCAGATATTAGGGCCAGGCTTTGAGGTTGGGCAGTCGGCAGCTTATTTAGGTACATGGATAAGTTGGTGAATTTACAGTTGAAGACACTGGACACATCGTGAGGGTTGGTCAGCAGCCCATCCTGGAAGTTGAGATGTGGTGCAGCGTAGCTGGAGTGGGGGTTTAGGAGGGAGCTGATTGAGTCCCAGAATTTTCTAGGGTCTCCAAGGTTGGCCTTTTGCAGGTTGCGGAAGTGGGTCTGTTTCAAAAATTTGGCCTGTTGTTTACATTTGTTCCTCATGTGCCTGTAAGCACCCCAGAGGGCAGGAGAGGGGGTTGCTTTGAAAGTGGACCAGGCATGGTCTTTGGCCTTCATAAGGGTTAGGAGGTCTTTAGAGACCCAGCGCAAGCACCCGTCTCTGACCCGTCTGGTAGTGACAGGGAAAAAGCGGTCCTGGAGTGTTAGTAGAGTCTGGGTAAATGTGGAAACTGTCATGGCTACATTGGAAAGGGAAAAAAGCATGGACCAGTCCAAGGACTGGGCCTCCTCGAGGAGATTTGTGGAGACTGGGCAGCTGAAATTTCTTAGAAATAGGTATTTGGGTGGGGGGCGTTTTAGTTTGGAAGACCAGAGGAAATAGGTTGGTGAATGATCACTTACAGAGTCAGCCATGGTGCCAGCGTGTAATGTTCGGTCCTCTCTATTTATGAGGATCCAGTCTAGTAGAGTCTGGGTGGCTAAGCATGGATTAAGTCTGGTCAGAAGAGTGATCACCTGCACCAGGTTGTACTGCTTTAATAGGGATACATAGTCAGGCTGGTGGCAGCTCAGCCAGTTTAGATTAAAGTTGCCGAGAAGGATAGATTCCCTATGGGGAGTTAGAGAGCGCAGGCCTTGGTGGAGGCTGGTGAGTCCAATGGTTCCGTTCGCAGGAGGGTTGTAGCAGCAGCTAATACAGAGTTTCTTACAGGATCCCAGGGTCAATTTGGAGACTAGCCATTCACTAGGTAAGGAAGGGTCAGAGTGTAGGATAATGCTAGCTGAGAGGGGTTCCCTTAGGAGCAGGGCCACACCACCACCTTTTTTCCTGCCTGGCCTGTTTAGGCGTAGGTAAGAGTAGCCAGGTATTTTGAAGGTATTTTTGGTGTGGTGTGGCTTTAGCCATGTTTCAGTGAGTCCTAGAATATGGGGCTTGTGTAGCTCAATCCAAGTCTCAAGGTCAGTGAATTTAGATGGAAGGCTGCAGACATTGATATGTGCGATTTTAAGACCAGGGGCATTTGTCCAGATGCTGGAGGTGGGGGTGATATGGGAGTTTGTTGGGCCAGGGTTGCATTCAATGTCCCCAGCAAGGGGGAGTACTGATAGTAGGAGAAAGTATGGGCAGGAGGGAATAGAAGACCAGGAGAGGTTAACCAGGTAGTGGCCAAGGAGGCAGCATTCTCCTTTAGTGAGTAGGATGACAGAGAGAGATGTACCCCAGGGTGGACTTATCCCTAGTGGTGAGTGAAGAGGGTTGAGACAGGGGAGAGGGTGAGAATGAGAGGAAGGAGAGGCGCTGTTGATCGCAGGCCAGCACTGTCGCACAGAAGTCGGTCAATACCAGCGCAGTAGTTAGGGAGATGGCACATAATATAGGTAGTGCCAGCTTCATCTTTCCGAGGGAGAGTGGAGACAATGGAAAGTAGTAGGAGGGAATTAGCTTGGTTTGCCTTTTGAAGGGGGAGAGGAGGGAGTGGTGAGGCAAGGGGCAGTTAGAGATGTAGTTCTCTGGGGCAGGAACACATTCTAGAAGGTGTTCTGTAGCTTTAAATTTGTGTATGGCAAGATGGCCAATGGGAGAAAGGTGCACAGAAGGGGGAATGGTTTAGGTGTATTTAACAAGTCATGGAGGAGGGGGTGGGGGAAGGTGAAAAAAAATCAGCTTCCGCTAGTACCAAAATCTAAAAGTCAGGGCTAGTACCTTGCAGTACAGAGGATTTCTGAAAAACTGTTTAGGTTCCAGAAATGGAGGGGTCCGTGGCCTGGTCAAGGCACGCTGGGTCCCTGAAATAAAGTAGAAAAACAGGATTTTTAAAGGCTGGAAGAGGAGGCTTTTTACATCAGAACAAAGAGAATAATAGAAGTGGCCAGGGTCAGAGAGCACAGCACACCGTTTGGGGACTGGGGAGGAGACAGAGTGCAGGCCAGACAGCAGAAGGATTTACACAGTGAAGGCTCGCAATTCACTTCTAATATCAACTCAGAATTAAAATGACTGTAAGGATTAAACAAATTATTAAACCCTGGCACACAAATTCAACTAGGGAGACAGAGGGAGATACAGTAGTTAGAGATGTGTTCCCTACAACAAACCTTGCCAGCTTTCTTAGACTGGAAAGTGCCCGCCCATGGAACCTGGTCAACAGCATCCCTTATAGGCAGTTTCTGCAACTTAAAAGGAACTGTTCATTAGCAGATACTTACAAAAGAGAAGCCCAGATGCTGTTGACCACATTCAGGGAAAGGGGGTCCTGGGCCAAGGTAATACCTTTACCAGAGCACTCTCAATCTAATCACGAACTTGATATGTAAAATGTTCTCATTATGTGTAACTTCTATGTCCTTATCGCCTGTATGTCTTCCACTACCGGTCGCTTGTAATCCTATTGTCTAAAACATTACAATCATCTGACTGTACTGATCTGTTACCTGTATGTAATTGTTACACCCGGGTCGCCCTTGAAAAAGGGAACTCCGGGGCCCAGTGGGCCTACCCGGTCATCAAAATTCAATAAATAAATAAATAAATAATCAGAAAGGCTGTGCAAAAAGCAGAAACAGTCTCTAGGCAAACGTTATTAACCCTAAGAACAGGAGAGGGAATTCTCAACTAAAGGTGAATTCTGTTCTAAATTACAGCTTGGGAGCAAGTGAAGTTGATAAAATTGTGAGGAACAGATGGCAAATTCTGGCAAAAGATCAAGAAATTGGAGCAGTAGTGGGTATTGTACTCCAAATTCCCGTATAGAAGAGGGAGAAATTTAAAAGACCATTTGACTAGCAGCTATTTTGTAAATTTGAATCGTACCAGAGAATTGATAGAACAGGATCTTATGTGTCCCACAACTGAAACATATGTAGTTATGGAGTCACTGGTCCAAAATTCAAGCACCTGGTCACTGAAGAGGAACTTGATATCAGGTTTCATATGAACTGTCATATGAATCGCGTGGTCTGTGTGGAGTGGTGCACCTATGGCAAGCTCTATGTGGAAAGAACCATTAGAAGCACAAATGACGGAATTCAGGAGCACATTCAGCCATTGTGCAAGGTAATCCAGAAAGTGCACTGGGGGACCATTTTAGGGCTTGCCATGGGTATGGCACTTCTGCCTTTTCATTTAGACCATGTACTGAGTCATGAAAGAGGAGGAGACAGGTTAACAATGTTATTGACAAGAGTAACTAAATGGATTTTTCATTTAAAGGCAATGTACCCTGTGGATTAAATACAGAAATGGATTTTAAACCATTCCTAAAATGGTCATATATAAGTAACCAAAGTGACTGTATCTTAGCTGCAATTATAATTTTATGGTATGGTTATACTAAGGAGGGAATACACTGTCAAGGTAGAATATTGTTCCCAAAGCACATAAATTATATTTTAATATGAGACATTGTGGGTATAGGTATATTAATGGGTTAATGGAGCACACTATTTTAAGAAAATTGGAGCTTTTAGGACAAGAAGTCTGTGATTAACTGCACCTTTGGTGTGTCTCAGTGTATGGATAAAGTGAGGACCATGAGAGAAGTTACTTTACACGCTAGAACCTCTAGAATGATCAATGATTAGAATTACCACAATAAATAAATAGATAATTAAATAATCTTCTGGAGTGCACAGCTAGGTTGCTGTGTGTAATTAGAGAAATCCTGGACATTTTATCCATTGGGATTATGACATAAACTTTATTTAGGTTAGTAATAATTTATGTCCCCGATTTTTGAAATAAGATTAAGATGTTTATTAATAATATTTTTTTAGATGACATATTTCATATCTGGTTATTATTTGCATCAAGTAATCAAATTTAATTTACTTTGTCACAAAATCACTTTTGTTCCTCCCCTCCCCTTCCCCATCTTGTTTCAGGGTATGGATAAGATGTTTAAATATAAGAACCATTATCCTATATGTTAGCAACTCCAGAATGATCAGTGAATAGAATTAATAAAATAAATACTTACATGGTCCTTTGAGGTGTGTAACGAGTTTATGAGTGATGTTATTGTACAAAAATAAACACTTTTGCCTCCCCCTTTTCCCAGCATGACAGTGTTTGCTTTGTTGCCTCTCCAACTGATCTGGGACTAATGAATTAAATATTGTAATTTTATTTGTTTGAGGAAACGATAATAATACTCAATAGAAGTAATTTTAATAGCTGCAATAAATTTGTGCCCCAATAATACTGAGAAGTGTTTAGGAGAGTAAAATTGATAAAAATGTGTAAGCCCAAGTTTGTTTTTAAAATAGTACTGTTTCTTGCACAATGTCTGGATTTGTATTGTAGATAGGACATGCTTTTTAAAGTAGGCACATTATGCAAATGCCTGTTTCACACAGTATGCCATTGCCACCCATGCCTCAGATGCTGAGGCTGCAATATGTTTTGTAAAAAAATCTGTCAAACATTTTTTATATGTTTTTGTTTCTGCCTGCCCTCCAATTTTCTGTGTGCGGCCACACCCCCAAAATAATGTCATGCAAGGGAACTGTCAATGTTTTACATATAGCAACAAAGAATTCTGGGTAAATTATAAAGTTGACTTAATGTTCATTACTCAGAGGTGCAGTCCCTTATTTTGGTAGTGGGGACTGCAGAATAGCATCTAATATGTAGACATATAACCTAGTTCTAAAGAAGCGCACATGGGCAGACTAGGTGGGCTGTAAGCCCTTGTCTGCTGTCAACATCTATATGTGTGTGTGTGTGTATATATATATATATATATATACAGTATATATAGATATAGATATATATACACACACACACGTAGCAAGGCATTTTTGGTACAGTGCATAGCTGATTTTTCTGTCTCCCTTATCAAAGTGCAGTCTCCTATGTTGGCAGTGTTTGCAGCAGTATAGTCTGTAGAAAAATTTCTGGAAAACTGTTTTGTGATGCAGATAGGCCAAAAGAAAAAAATACTCACCTTAGTAATTATGTTTCTTCTAGTGGAGTCTTGCTGTATTCTGACATATGCAGTTAGGTCCTGCCTTTCAACAAAGGGTTAACTTATCTATGCCTTGCATAGAACGTTCATCACGAGCTCGGTTGAAGCCCCTGTCTGCTGTTGTTTAAACTGCAACTGTCAGATCTTTACGAGCAAAGACTCACTAGGTGTTCTGTGTGGAAACTGTAAAATTCTTACTAGCCAACTGGCAAATATATAAAATGTTTTTTGGTTTCAAAGGAAGACTCAAGTGAGTAAACCCAAAAACAAAAACACATTCAAAACACAACATCCCATCCAGACAAAAAATAGGGTGTAAAAAGGACACCCCTAGGGTGCCAACACTGCTCCTGCCCACCCACATCCCAAAAACTAGGTTCTGAGAGGGGAGGCAGGGGGGAGGTCAGAATACAGCAAGACTCCACTAGAAGAAACATAATTACTAAGGTGAGTAATTTTTTCTTCAAACAACATGAAGTCTTGCTGTATTCTGACATATGCAGACTACCAAGCAGTACCTCCATAGAGGAGGGACAGAACCTACTTTGGGAATAGGCTCTGAAGTACTGCTGTGCCAAACCGAGCATCACTCCTAGCCTGGATATCCAGAGAGTAATGCTTGGTGAAAGTATGGACTGTTTTCCAGGTGGCTGCTTGACAAATTTCTATGAGAGGAATATCCCTGGCAGCAGCCAGGGAAGCAGCTGTACCTCTTGTGGAATGAGCTCTCAGGCCTGAGGGTGGAGTTCTACCCAGTTTTTCATAGCAGAATTGCATACAAGAAACAATCCACCTGGCAATGGGTCTCTTAGTGGCAGGTTTGCCTTTACCAACTTCTCCATAAGTAAGAAACAACTGGAGGGATTCAAACCTGTGACCCTTGGTACGCTCTATGTAGTAGCTAAGGGCTCTTTTAACATCCAAACTGTAGCCTCCTCTCTCCCGAGGAGGAATGGTCAGTGAAGAAAACAGGGAGAGATATAGACTGGTTGAGGTGGAAATCTGAAACCACTTTAGGTAAGAACTTTCTGTTAGTTCTAAGGACCACTTTATCTCTGTGAAAAGAGATGAAATCAGATTCCACTGACAGGGCTTGCAATTCACTGATACGTCTGGCAGAAGTAATGGCTACCAAAAACACAGTTTTTCAACTCAAGTCAAGTACTTAAGCTCTGCTGAGGACAAAGGCTCAAAGGGGGGTTGCATAAGCTGAGCAATGCAAACATTAAGGTCCCAAGCAGGAACAGGATCCCTAAAGGGAGGACTGGTGTGAAGCAATCCCTTGAAAAACTTACAAAATACAGGATGGGATGACAGAGAGGAAGACTTTCCTACTGACAGGAAAGCAGAAACAGCTGCCAAGTGTACTTTGAGGGTAGCTGGTCTGAGGCCTAGGCCATTAAGATAGACCATATAATCCAGAATTGTAGGCAATTCAGCAGAGTCTGGAGAAATATTCTTCTTAGAACACCAAATGCTGAATCTTTTCCATTTGGAGTTGTAAGTCTTCCTGGTGGAAGGCTTTCGAGAAGCCTTAAGGATATCCAGAACTCCTTGGGAAAGATGCAGATTTGCAAACTCTAACTCTTCAAGAGCCAAGCCTTGAGATTGAGAGACTGAAGATTCGGGTACCAAATCCTCCCCTGAGAGGATGTTAACAGGTTGTAATTCCTGGGAAGAGAAAGAGGAAGGTGGACTAATAGGGACAGCAACAAGGGATACCATGGCTGTGTGGCCCAGTCTGGAGCAATCAGAATCACTTTGCATGGTTGTGACCTTATCTTGACTAACATCCTGAACAGTAGAGGGAAAGGGGGAAAAGCATACAGGAATTTCCCTTTCCAGTTCAGAAACAGAGCAGAGGGACTGAGCCCAAGACTGGGGGTCTGCAACAAAAGAGAGGAAGTTGGTGATTGTCTGGGGCTGCAAAAAGATCTATCTCTGGGTGCCCCATCTCGAGAAAATCACTTTCAAAACCAGAGGATCCAGGGCCCATTTGTGATGGCCCTGGGATATTCTGCTCCGTGCATCTGCTAGGACATTGTCCTTCCCTGGGAGGTGAACTGCTACCAGAGAGGTTTTCAGGGAATAGTCCAGGGACCACAACTTCACTGCTTCTGTGCACAAGGCCATAGACCGAGTGCCTCCTTGCTGGTTGATGTACCACATGGTGGTGGTGTTGTCTGTTCTGACTGAACCACCTTGTTCTGTACAGATTTGGAAAAAGCTTGCAGTGCCAGAAACACTGCTCTGAGTTCCAAGAGATTGATGTGAAGCAGAGATTCCTGAGGTGACCACAGTCCTTGGGTGGTAAGATCCCCCAAATGGGCTCCCCAGCCCAGCAGGGAAGCATCTGTGGTGAGTATCACTGAATGAGACTGAGTGACAAATGGAGCCCCTTGTCTCAAATTGTCCTGATCCTGCCACCATTGCAAGGCTTGGATCAGAGTTTGAGTCACTGGGATTAGTTTGGTAAGGGAATCCTTTCTTTGGGACCAAAAGGCTCTTAAGTGTAACTGAATGTCCCTCATTTGGAATCTTGCTCCCTGGACCACTGCTGTGGAGGCTGCCATGTGGCCCAGTAGCTGAAGGAAATGCCTTGCTGGTCTAGACACCTGAAGGGTGAATGAAGAGGCCAGTTCCATAAGGGTCCTTGCCCTTTCCAGGGGATGGAAGTCTCTTGCCTTTACCATATCCAGTTCTGCACCTATGACGGCAAGGAGCTGCACTGGTTCGAGAACTGACTTTGGTAGGTTGAGAAGGAATCCTAAGGAAGTGAGCACTTGCTGGGTCACTTGCAGATGTGACTTGATTTGGTCTGGAGACTGACCTACTATGAGCCAGTCGTCCAAGTATGGGAAAATGGAGATCTTCTGTCTTCTTAGGAAGGTAAGAACTACTGCCAGGCACTTTGTGAAAACCCTTGGGGCTGATGTTAGGCCAAAGGGCATTGCTCTGAACTGATAGTTGCCTGAGGGCAACTCGAACCTGAGGTACTTTCTATGGGAGCACCTGATGAGAATGTGAAAGTAGGCATCTTTGAGGTCCAGGGAGGCTAGCCAGTCCCCTGGCCTTAGAGAGGGAAGGATAATTCCCAGAGTTACCATTTTGAACTTTGGCTTTAAAAGATGTTTGTTCAGATATCTTCAGTACAGGATGGGTCACCACTCTCCAGTCTTTTTGGGGGTTAGGAAGTACCTGGAGTACAATCCTTTGCCCCTGTGTAGGGTGGGAACTCTCTCTATAGCTCTGAGAGCTAGAAGAGAAGAAACCTCTGCCTCTAGGGCAAGGGTCTCTGAGAGATTTGCAGGTGGAAAAGATCTGGCTCTCATCTTGGGAAATGTTTTTGAAGCTGAGAACCAGTACCTGGCTTACTACTTCCAGGACCCACTTGTCTGATGTAAGAGACATCCAGTCCTGGACAAAGTAAGCCAGCCTGCCCCCTACTGGTATAGGAGAATCAACCCGGGCAGACCCATCAGGGTGTCTGCTTGGCAGGGGCTTTAGGCTGAGGGGTGGATGCAGGCCTGCTTGTCCCCCTTCTGCCTCTCCCTCTAAAGAACCCCCTCTGTGAAAAGGAAGAAGAGGAGGCCTGAGCTTGGTAAAAAGGCCTTTGGAAAGGCCTGCCTCTGCCCCTGGACTGCTGCCTTTGAGGAGCTGCTTGCCTTTCTTTGGCCTGAGTACTCCTGTAAGTGGTCCTGTATTCGTCCATTTTCTTCATGTAATTCTCTGTCTGCTCCCCAAACAGAGAATTACCAATTACAGGAAAATCCATGGCCTTAGCCTGGGTATCCTGTGAGAGGCTAGTACATCTGAGCCAAGCCATCCTCCGAAGAGCCACAGATGTAGCCATGACTCTTGATGATACAGCATTGGAGTCTACAGCAGTATGAAACTGTACTTTCGATGCCTCAATCCCATCTGCAGCCACATGCTCCAGCTCCTTGGCAAGCTGGGCAGGAGCCTGTTTAGCCAGTGCCAGTACAGTGTCCCACCTGGACTTCTGGTACCTGGCTGTATAGGCCATACAGTTAGCCTGCCTGAGTCCCAAAGATGCTGCCATGTATTGTTTCTTTGCCATGGCATCAATCTTCCTGAAGTCCTTGTCTGGAGGGTGTGATGCCAAGGGAATGTTTGCCTTATCACAGGCAGCAGCCTGCACAACCCCAACATGGCTGCATTGCTGAAAAAGGAACTCCGTGTCTGAGCCTGAGAGAGTGTACCTCTTGTCCATTCGTCTGTCCATGGGAGGTATAGAATTAGAGACTTAAGAATTTTTTTGTGTCTGTTTCCCAAAGGATTTGTGGAGGGGAATAGACAGTCCCTGGACTTTGGGATGTCCATCATCTCAACATAATCAGGCTCTTGCTGATCCTCTACTGCTTCCTCCACAGGAAGCTGGAGGGTATCAGCCACTTTTTTGTAGAACATGTAGTGTGAAGGGGACTCAGAAAGCCTAGGAGGAGAAACACCTGAAGGTCTGTCTGGGGAGATGTCTGGGTCAATAGACTTTCACCATCACCATAATGATCCTCATACTCTCCCTCCTCCTCCTCCAGTTCATAAAATTCTTCCAAAGTATAATCCGGAACCAGGGGAACCGACCAAACCGAGCCCCTGCCAGATGGTGCCGGTTCAGTCGGAACCGAACTAAGCAATTGCACAATCTTAATCGCCTTGGCTATCTCATTGGTGGTCAGAGTATGAAATTCTGGGTCTGAACCGGCCGATTTGTCTTTTCTTTTTCCTTTTGTCAGAACCAATTCCTCGGAATCAGCTCTCCTTTTGCCCGAAGAAGTATCGCCTGGTCACTCCTTCTGGTTCGGTCGGAACCGAACCGGGCTGGCCATCCGGGTCAGCGGACTTCTCGGCCTCCCTTTCCCTCAGTCTACCTAATCTCTTTTCCAGGGTAGATTTGGGAAAATTCTTGCAAATTTGGCAGTCTGAATCGAGGTGGTCAAACCCCAGACAATAAACACAGGTGGTGTGGGGATCAGCCTTGCAAAGACCTCCCCAAACACACCGTGAGTGTTGAAACAGAGGACCCGTTTTTTCTTGGGTTTCTCAGACATGGCCAATCCTAACCAAAAACTTACCCTTTTTTCGGCAATCCGTCAGGCAAGACTCCCCTATCGGTTCCTGACCGTGTCACGGGTCCTGGAAAAAAACGTAATTAAATTTGTTTTTTTTAGAACCGATACGGACCGGTAACCACACTCTAAAGTAAAGCACAAGTTTTTTTACCTCAAATTGATCGGTTCAGCTGAACTGATCCACAGTTTACAAGTTCCACACAGAAAACAGAACAAAAACCTATCTAGTACTCACGGTACCACAGACAGAGACTTGAACCGACTATGCAGAAACAACAATTCGGTAGAAACCGACCGAAAACCGACACGTCAACTGATTTTTGAACCGAGCAGCAGGAGAAATCTCTGGAGCGACTGTTCAGTGAGGTGGAGTAAAGAATCTGACGGTTGCAGTTTAAACAACAGCAGACAGGGGCTTCAACCGAGCTCGTGATGAACGTTATATGCAAGGCATAGATAAGTTAACCCTTTGTTCTCCGGGGCAGTTGAAAGGCAGGACCTAACTGCATATATCAGAATACAGCAAGACTTCATGCTGTTTGAAAGATAATCTGTCAGTCTGTGCAGATGTTGTTTGACTTTTACTGTTTGTTGGTGAAGTGACAGGTCTGAAGTGGTAGTTCCTGTCAGAATGTGGGAGCGTGATGATACTTTTCTATCTTTATGTTATGGGGCCTGAATGACTATAAGTAGTTCAGGAGTGTAATTATGGGTCAGGCTACTTTTCTTTTTCTTTGGTGTCCAGCTTTTGCTATAAGTCCAAAATTATGAAAGAAAAAGGATGTCTGCAATACCTGGACTAGCCAACAGAGGTCTCTGTTTCAACTCAGTGCTTAAAAACTTTGTTTCCCTTGCATGATGTCACAGTTGGGGGCTGCAGCACTGAGGAAAAAAGGGGCAGGGTTATGCAGATGATGCAGAGCACAGAAATAAAAGCATTTTTTTATGGAAAACATTCCTTTTTGGCAGTGTGAATGGTAGGAGATTGATTCACAGCTCCTACAGGTTACTACTCCCATTTGCTATGGCAAACATAACAAAATCACTTTAAGAAAGCGTTCCATGATGTTGCTTACATCCTTTTTTGTTTTTCAGAGTTTTCTAGTGGTAAAGTAACACCTTTGTCAGCAAAGATGTGCACAAATGTTTTTCACATTATAGCTACTATACTATCCCACCTGGCCGGACAGCCAACCTCTGTCCTGACAAACCTAGTCAGGCAGCCAACACATCTTTCACTTTTCTTTCGGACTAATTACAATAGTACCAACAAAATGTTTTGTGCTCCTGCCTGTGGGATTTTCATACTTTCAGATCACAGAAATTGCAGGACAGATCTTGTGTTGTATTTATAAATCCCTGGCAATGTGCTACAAGAGAATCCTATCATCAACAGTCATTACTGTGTGGGCCTCTGATTACCTCATGGTCTCCACCCCTCCACCCTGGGATATACCTGTCTAGAACACACCATTTACACATAAGCAGCATCTCTGAGGTTGTCTTGATCATCGCCAAAAAAGTAATTAACACCAGACACTGCTGTCAAAAGAAGGCAAATTGGTCTGTCCAGTCTGCTCTTTGTCCTACCTAACCACTGAGACTGAATCCTTTAATGGTCACTCGTCTCACCCCCCCCTTTTTCCTCTCACCCCAGTGCCCCCCATTAAACCCATGTCTATCCCAACCCTGGTTAAATTCAACCACTGTTTCAAACAGACTACCTCGTTGTGCAGTCTATTCCATTTTCCACATTTTTCTCTTCAAAAAAGTATTTTCTCATACCCTTTTTGAGCCTCCCCCAGTTTCTTTGTGTTACCCCATGTGCTCATATTTTCACTGGAGGTACAGTAAACAGTGCATTGCTGTCAACTTTGTTAATCCCCTGCAGACACTTAAATGTTTTTATCATGTCCTCTCACTCCCTCCTAGTCTCCAGCAAGTAGCTGATCAGGTCCTTTAGCCTTTCCCCATAGGACCTCCCTTCTGCCCCTAAATCATCTGGGTGGTCCTTCTCTGCACTGCCTCTGCCCTGTCATTATCTTTTTTCAGGTGTGGATTCTAGTACTGCACACAATACTCTAGATGTGGCCTTACTAGGGATCTGTACAGAGCAGTACCACTTCCTTACACTAAATGTTGGGATTCCCCTGCCAATGCATCCCAACATTTTGTAGGCATCACCCACTGCCATACTGCACTGTGTGAAATGTTTTAGGCTTTCAGATGTAACCCACAGATCCCTTTATTTCCTTGTCTGTTCCACCCATACCCCACTTTTTCCATATTAAGTTCTTGGGTTCTTTGCTCTGATGTGCATGACTTTACATTCCTTCATATTTAATGTCAGCTGTCAAAGCTTGGACTACTTCTCTAACCATCCCAAATCCTCTTTCAAGTATTCTTATGCCCTCCTTTGTGCCCACCATCTGACTGAGGTTTGTATCATCTGTAAGAAGACCTATTATAGAAACACAGAATGTATCGGCAGAAAAGGACTGCTTGGCGCACCCAGACTGCCCAAGCGTTCCCTGCCTATTCTGCCTCTGCAGACCCTATCTGGTCTCCACTGACCCTCCCTCCTCTCTGCCTCTATTCAAATATACCCCTATGTTTATACCATGCATGCTTGAAGCCCTCCATCGTTCTAACTGCACCACTTCAGTTGGCAGTCGGTTCCATATGTCTACCATCCTTTCAGTGAAGAAATATTTCCTCACATCACTCCTGAACTACCCTTCCATCTTCACCGCAAGCTCCCTAGTTGTGGAACTCATCCTCATTTGGAAAAGGCTCCCCTCCTGCATTCTGTTCACCCCTGTGAGGTACTTGTATGTCTTAATCATCATGTTCTCTCATGTTCTCCTCTCCTCCAGGGTGTACGTGTTAAAATCCTTTAGTCTTTTCTAGTCAGGCTTCACTTGCAACCCCTACACCATTTTGGTTGCCCTCCTCTGGCTTGTCTCCACTTTGCCAATGTCCTTTCTGAGATGTGGTCTCCAGAAATGGACACAGCACTCCAGGTAGGGGCATCCCAGAGATAGATTCAGTGGCAGCACCATCTCCCTTCTTCTGTGGGTGCTGCCCCTCCACATGCACCCCAGCATCCCACTAGCTCTGCCCATGGCCTTGTCACACTGTGCTGCCACCCTGAAGTCCTCTGACATAACTCCAAGATCCCTTTCCTGCTAGTGGCTGCCAGTACCTCCCCCTATCCTATACTCAGCAGCAGGGTTCCTATGCCCAAGGCGCAAGATTTTGTACTTTGTGTGAACCCCAACTGCCATGTTTTTGGCCACTCCTCAAGTTTCCCTAGATCTCTCTGCATTTTTCCCACCTCCTCCTGAGTGTCCACCCTATTGAAGATTTTGGTGTCATCTGCAAAAAGGCATATCCTTCCTACCAGTTTCTCTGTAAAGTCCCCTATGAAGATATTGAAGAGGACTGGTTCCAGCACAGAACCCTGTGGTACCCTGTTGATCACTCTCCGTCCTTAGAGTGTGTGCCATAAACCACCACTGTCTGTCTGCTACCCATTAACCAGTTTCAAACCCAGTTTACCAGTTTGGACCCCACTCATAAGCTGGTCAATTTACTAATCAGCCTGCTGTGCATCACAATGTTGAAGGCCTTGCTGAAGCCCAGATAGGCTATGTCCACTACCCTTCCCTGGTCAATTTCCTTGGTCACCCAGTCAAAGAAATCTAACAGGTTCATTTGACATGACCTTCCATCCATGAATCCATGCTACCTATGGTCCTGCAGACAACTGGATTCAAGTTGCTTGACCAGCCTCTCTTTTGGTAGGGTTTCCATTGATTTCCACATCAATGAAGTTACACTGACTAGTCTATAATTGCTAGCTTTCTTCCAGCTGCTGCTTTTATGTAGAGGGACCATGTCAGCCCTTCCCTAGTCTTCTGGAACCACTTCCATTTCCAGTGAGCTACTGAACAAGGTTGTCAGCACAGCAGCTAGCAATTCTTTGAGTGCTTTTAATACCCTGGGGTGTGTATTGCATCCAGTCCCATGGCTTTATCCACCTCCAGGGCTGTGAGTTCTTTTAGGACTCTTTCCTCCAATAATGGACTTGTATCCACCATCCCCCATTCTTGCTTCTCCCTGGAGGCCCATCCCCTCCTCCCTCAACTGTGAAGGCTGAGTAGAAGTACTTGTTTAAAAGGCCAGCTTAAGCTTGGTCTCCTTCAACATGGTCTCCCCTTTCCACCCTTCTAATCATCACTATTCTTCCCCTTGCTTTTCTCTTCTCACTTACATCTCTGAAAAAGTCTTACCCCCTTAGACACCCTTCTAGAAATCTTCTCCTCAGTCTGTGCCTTTGCTCCCTTAACCATCTCACCTGCTTCATTCTGTCTGGCTTGGTGCATCTTGCTGTTTTTCTGGCTTGCAGCATCTTGCTGTTTTTCTCCCTCTGCTTTGCTTTTTACTTCTTGAATGCCACTCATTTTCTTTCATCAATCTTGCCACTTCTTTGGCAAACCATAACTGCCTCCTTCCTTTACCTTATGCTTTTGCTTACCTGTACCACACAGATTTGTAGCTCTCATTATACCCTCCCTTATTCTTCCCCACAGTGCCTCTACTCCTCCCTGGTAATCCCTTCCCCCCCAGGCATTTTCTGAAGCAGTCCATTTCTTTAAAATCCACCCTCTTGAAATCTAGGAACCTCATTCCCATGTGGCTTGCCGCTGTTCTTTTCCTTATGTTGAACCACACTATAAGGGGATCACTGGTACCTATGGGACTCCCCCACTGTGCAGTGCTGTCCCTGTTTGTTATCATTAGGTCAAAACACTTTCCCATCCTTAGTAGGTTCTTTTACTAGCTGCCTGAGAAATGCTTCCTGTAGGGAGTCAAAGATGGCCCTGCTCCTTGTCAAAGCTGCAACTAGATGGTTCCACTCCACATCTGGCAGACTGAAATCTCCAAGTAGCACCACCTCACCCTTTTTTTGCCAACCTGATGTTGGCTTCCCCTAGTGCCTTGCCCATCTCCTCCCCTTGTGCTGGAGGTCTGCATACTAGCCAGGTATGGACAGTGGTCTTAGAGTCTGTCTCTAGGAAGACACACAGTACCTTCCTTGCACCTGCCCCTCACTGGCCTTTATATCCTCCATCACATATAATGCCACCCCGTCGGTGTCTCAGTGACAGGTGGTGGCTTCAGTAAGTGGTGGCCGGGGAAGGGTGAAGGGTCTTGAGGAGGTAGGAGAGTTTGGGGTTCAGTACAACCTCTTGATCCACTAGTTGTAGCTTCATTCTAAACATCATTTATGCTGTTACCAATGACCCACTTGCTAATAGGTTCTCCAAAGATACTGTATGTCTTTTGATGCCACCATCCTTGAACAGGTTTCTGTATGTATTAGTCAAGTGTTTAATAATGGTAAACTCCGAAGAGGAAATGAACACTAGTCATGGAGAACTGTATATTGTATAAGGCACTTAGAAGCTGCTGAATCCTGCTTAGACACTGGTTGAGGCCCTTTTCCATGTGTACAATGGCAAGATCATTATAATGACAAAACAAACCATTCTGGCTTTCTGCCAACTTTATCTGATCCTTAATGTTTACAGACAAATGTCAGATGTTCTTAAAATTATAACAAATACTTTTAGATATCAAACATAATTTCAGGTAACTATCAATATCAATCGCTGAAGTATGTACCAGTGTTGTCAACAGTGGTACAATGCCCCAAACTGGACTACTAACACCAAACCACCTAAAGCTATTCCTTCCTATAATATACTTTATCCTGGAAATGGAAATGCTAGCTATGGTATGTAAAAGATAAGGATCTGACAAGATCATATCCAAAGCCACTACTGTGCTTTTACTACTAGCAAGTAGCTGCTTTGTAAGACAGGTAGGAAGGCAAAGAAACACAAATGGTCACTTTGATGCTAAAGGGAAGTGGTAGTTAGGCAACAGGGATAATAAGGACAGCTTTCAGGAAACACAAGTGAGACCAGAAACGGCAAATAGGAAAACGTATATGGAGAAAGCAAGGGAAGTTAACAGAGTGGTAAGAAAACCAAAAGTGGAGATTATGCTGGTAACACCAAATGGCATAAAGGAAAAGGACAAAACGTTCTTCTTCTATATCAAGGAACAGTTGGAGGACAAAGAGCGGAATTGTCAGATTAAGGAGAGGTGGGGAAACTGCCAATGTAGTCCCACTCCACAAGAGTGGGAGTAGAGAGGACTTAGGGAACTACAACTTGGCCAACTTGATCTCGGTCTTAATTAAGCTATTAGAAACTATTATGAAAGGGCATACAGTGAAACAGCTGGAGGCCAGTGGGCTTCAGGATAAAAGGCAACATGGATTTGTGACAGGCAGATCATGGCAGACAAACCTGACAGACTTCTTTGATTGGGTCACAAAGGCAGCTGATATGGGTCAAGCAGGAGACCTACTATACCTGGACTTTAGCAAGGTCTTTGACTCTGTGCCCCAACTGAAGACTTGTGAAAATGCTGAGAGAGCTGTGGATGGGAGATTAATTTACTAGGTGAATTAGTAGCTGGCTTCGGGGACTCAGAAGGTAGTTGTCATTGGGGAATACTCAGAGGTTATACAGGTCACTAGTGGGTACCACAGGAGTTGGTCCTGGGGCTGGTCCTTTCCAATATTCATGTGTGGCATAGAGGAGGGAATCCAGGGTAAAATCAGTCCCTTTAGCAGATGATAAAAAAAACTAGAGGCAGACTGGATATAGCGCAGGGAATACAGAGAATGAAAATGGACCTAAACACACTGGAAAAAGGTCCAAGATAACTCAAAAGTGTAAAGTCATGCATACTAGCAGAATTAATCCAAAACAGTACTGATTGTGAGGAGTGAAAGTGGAGCAGATGTTGAAGTAAAGGGATATGGGGATCAGGGATCATTATTAGTGACAGTCTAAAGTACCATGCCTAATGCCAGAAGGCTGCAGGGAAAGCAAACAAGATGTTGGGGTGCACAGGGAGGGGGGTTGCTAGCAGAAAAAAAGAGGCAATTCTGCCCATGAACAGTTCCTTGGTCAGACCTCCCCTGGAATACTGGGCACTGTTCTGGAGCTCACACCTAAAGAAGGATACAGACCTCTTGGAAGCTGTTCAAAGAAGGGCCACATAGATGATTCAGGGGTGGCAGGGAAAGATATATGAGAAGAGGCTGAGGAGGCTCAAGATGTGCTCAGTGGAGGCCAGGAAAGGTGGGGGGAGGGGACATGATAGAGTGGTATTGCTAAACTGAACAGCAGTGCAAAGAAGTGAGGGCAAGGTAACAAGAAGGTATGGATGGGAACTGGTGGGGAAAGCTTTAAGAGGGATATAAAAGCTTTTTTTATTGTCACAGAAAGGATTGTAGAGAAGTAAAATGGATTGCCAGATGGAGTGAGAGTCATGGAGTCTGTTACTTGCTTCTAACAGGGGGAAGAGGAGGCACAGGGGAATAAACCAAACCAGAGGAGGGAGGGAGGGAGGGTAGGCAGTCAGGGAAAGGGGATGAGTGGACTGGAGGAAGGGGTGTCAAAATACAGCCAGGACCATCAGTAAACTAGGTCCAGTCCAGCATGGGACTAGTGGTGGATGCAGGCAGCTACTGGGCAGACCCACTGGGCCACTGCACTTTAACTGTCATTGACGTCTATGTTGCTATACAGTCTAGTCATCTGTGGAGCAGCAGGCAGCATCAGCATGCATTTTTTCAGGTGGTTCTACCTGTATAATCTCATTGGCAGTTTAATGAATGCTCACCTTTGCTTCATAACCAATAACTACTTCTGTTTTATCTGTTCTCCAACCCCAGAAACCAGACTTGTTCCTGAAAAAAGAAAGAACAAAACTATTTTTGTGTGATAAACTTTTTGATAACTTATTTTATTGAAAAGCTTCAAACTTACATGGATATGTACACATAGGTAACATTTATTTATTTATTAAAACTTTGGTAACCGGTAAAGGCACACTGAGCTGGGGCTCATTTCCAGGTGCAACCCAGGGATGCAGAGTTACAATATAAACAGAAGGAGAGAAGCGACACAGCAATAATCACAAAGTCAAGCAAATACAGAGGAACAGAACGGTAACTGCAATTATAACAGAGTCACGTGCTGCAGAGTAAGAACAGGATCAAAATCATCATGAAGTCATCTTTCAGACAGAAGATTAATGGAAAGAAAGCTGCAAGAGGGCCAAGGCCCATATATAATTTCTGTATTTCACATTTAGTATATTGTACTAAATGAAATACGTTGACAATAGTCATTATCATCATCATATTATAGGTAAGGCTGTGAAAAATCCACGGCATGCATGGAATTCACGACTGCTGTGAAAATGGGATGTTGCTGTGAATTTTTCAATAACAGATAACAGTGAGTGAACTGGCCAGGTTTTATTTTTTAATTTTTTATGAAAATACATGGAATCAAAACAATTTATCATCCCATGTCACAGTGTGTGGGTCAGGGAAACAGAGCGAGTGCGAGACATAGAGATGCAGTGTGAAACACAGTTGCTGCACTCTCCTGTTTCTGTGTGTGTGTGTGGTTTTCTCGTCAGAGAATTGGGCTATTTTACCCTCATGAGTCCCCCATGGCATGGGCATGCAAGGACGTCAATGACACTGCAGTGCATGCTTCTGTGCACCTCACATCAGATGCCTGCCCGCACCGACCCCTCTGTTGCACCACGGCTTGCCCTATCTCCCAGCCACCTCCAGGAGCCAGCACATTCGCAGGTGTCCCTTCCCACCCTCCCTGGAGAAGGAGAGCAGTGCCTGGGATGCTCAGTCCTCCTCCCCCCGGCCAACCCTCTGACACCTGAAGTCACTCCTGACCCCGGGTCATTGGCATGGTGTGAGGTGTAGCATCCAGCACCTCAACCCTTAGTGCCACCGGGCCAGGGAAAATAGGCTCTTTATAAAAAATAGTACTGAATTCTATGCAGCTGATTGGATCTGGAACCTTGATGAACGTGTCTAATAGCATGTTTCCAAGTTGCATTATCTATGGTAATGCCCAGATCCTGCTCCCAGTTTGCCATGGCCTTAACTACAGGGTTGTGCATGGCCCCTAGGAATAGTCTATTGAGACTGGTTAAGATAGATGTATTGGGTTGTGGCTCACAGAGACATCCTTTAATTGGTGACAACAAGGAAGTCAAATTTGCCAAATGTTGTCTGATCTGCAAGTAGGCAAAAAAGTCCCCTGCCTTAATGCCATATTGTTTTGTGTGATAAACTTAATAACTGTGAAAGATGAGGGAGGGATTTCAATGAAAAACTAGTGTCTTCTAATCCTATACATGGAGCAGGTGAACTACAGAGTGCTTGGCAAAGGGTAGCCTTCCTCATGCTTTTGCCAGTGCACATTCTGAACTGCAGAAGCATCGTTTTGGAGGTAAGCAGGCGTAAAATCAACCTAGGGCTGGCTGAGAACAAGAGCTGCCAACCACTGTAAATTATGCCAAACTGTGTGCACTGGATTTATGAGGTGGACTACTGAGAGGTAAACTGAAACCACCCAACTCATTTAACTTGTGACCCAGACCAAGATTCAAAGTCTGATCTACACAAGACATACTGTAGCACACTAACAGTTTGTACTACTTTTGCTCCAAGCAAACTGTGCTTTGCTCCAGTTGCTCTACACAGCAAAGGCAGGGTTCACGTACATGCTAATGAAAGGCACAAGGCCATATTATTAGTAGCAGTATTTTTATTTCTTAGGTGCTGAATCATGCATGGGTGTCTTACAAAACATATACAAATACAGCAGCACTATCAATAATTTACATGGTACAATATACAATACTGAAGTGTAAGAGGGGATGCTATTAAAAATAAATGGTGTTTCAATCACCACTTGAATGACTCAACAGAGGGGGCCTCCCTAAGCTGGAGAAGCAGCTGATTCAAAAAAATCAGAGCTGCCAATGCAAATGCACGGTCCCCAGACAGATTAAAACATGGGCTGGAAAGACTCATAAGGCCTACCTCAAAGGAATGGAGGAGTAGTCAGAAGCATATGGATAAAGGAGCCCTTTTAGGTTGCTTGGGCCCAGATCATGTAGGGCTTTGTATGTTAACAAACCTGTCTTATAAAAGAGGCAAAGGATTTCAAGCAATCTGATTGGTTGTTAGCACTGCATTAAAAGTGTCTAATGCATGGCTAAAACTAGAAACCCTATGTAGAATACACAGCCCCATTTTATAAGTGCAATAAGCCTCTCCGGGGATGTGCATCAGACAGTTCTAATGCATGACTAGGGGACTGAATACACTCAGCCTGCAGGCTCGTGCTTCACTACACCCCTAGCCATGCGCTAGAACTGTCTAATGCACATCCTGTCATGTCTTCTTGCTTGCCTGAAGGAGATACATCACGTCACTGGTAGCCAGTGCAACATCCGCAACACAGGAAAGATATGATCGAAGTGGGGCACTCAGGCAATCAATCAAGCCATGGCGTTCTGCACCAGCTACAAGTGGCATATCAAACCTCCAGATAGTGATAAAGAGCACATTTGAAGGTGCAAACTGACAGTGCAGTGCAACTTAAAGCTTTTCAATAGCATGTTTTAACAGTGCAAAGAGGGACCTTTGCAGTCATTATCAAATGGCTATGGAGACAGTCACTGCCTGGCAAAGCACAGACAGCAATATGTGAGTGACATTCCACGGTGACCTCTATCCAGCACAGATGCACTGTTGAACCCACATCTAATGTGTGCATCTTAAATAAAAAGCAAAAGCCAGCAGATATGCAACATCATTATGTTTTTTTAATCTCCTCCTCTAGCTGGCCCTACATCGGTCCAGAATCACTCCCCATGTCCCGCCACCCACCATACCAGCGACTTACTGGTCGCCATGGTCCTCCCTGGATTGTCCTCCAAGGCGGGGCCACCAGAGGGTAGCCCAATTCCTCCAGCAGTGTTAACGTTCAGTCTGGCGATAGTGCCTCAGTCGATGGTGAAGGGCCTACAAGGAGCAACAGGATGGCAATATGCACAGCTGACATTTTCTCTTCCTTTTTCTCCCACCTCTGGGCATTGGCAGAGCCCCTTTCCCAGTGACACACACAGAGTGAATGTGGACACCGGCATGTGGCAATGTCCTCATCCCTCGTTCAGCATCCCTGCTTGCAACCACTGTCTGGGGACACCAGGTAGCAGTTGCACAGCAGGGAACGGTAGACCTGCCTCCTCTAAGGAGGCATGGATCCATGGGACCCTACACCATCCTTCCTTGCCCAGCCTTTTGATGACCCAGGCTCGTTCTCGAACCCTGGCTGCTGGCTTTGCGAGCCATAGTGCTACCGCTGCATGGTGGTCCGGCTCCCATGCAACATCATACTTAATGTTTGGTCCTACTGCTAGCTATTCCTGTAGGTATCTGGACTGTTGCACTGGAAGGTCAACAGATGAGCACAAGGTCATATTGTGAACATACTGGTTGTTGTTTAGGGCAACTATGTAACCTCCCTCTTCACATGTATGTTATCTAGCACTGCATGGCAAAGCAGCACTTATTTACTGGCCAGTAGAAAAAAATCAAATCAACAAAGTATTTTTTTTTAGCAATGGTGTATTTATGACACCCTTCGATTAATAAGAAATGTATTTGATTTATGTTTATTCATTTTCATCCGAATATACACATTTAAAACATAACTTTGTCTTTTAAATAGTTTTTTATTTTAATGGGTTCACCACAACATATCCAAGACACACTGTCTTAGGGTAGCTGGTCCATTCCACTGGGGTGCCAAACAGACGAGGCATAATGATGAGTCCTGGTAGGACGAAATATGTGTCTATGTCTTCTGCTAGCACCCTTTGCAAACTGTGTGAGAGGCCTTTCGGCACCATGCAATTCTGCTTAAAGTTGGACCAGCATAACATTCTGTGGTGATTTGCATATGCAGCCCATGATGCTTTGCATTGTGTGGGCATGTGTGATTTTGTATTTTCTTGAAACTTGGCTTCCCAGCCAAATGCCCTTTGGGGTAACCCTTGCCTCAGTGTCTTCGCACAGAGGTTCTTTGTCCTTTAAAACGTAGTTCAGAGTTAACTGTGTATAGAAATCAGTGGCTAGTCAAAAGTTGCTGTGCATATTCTAAAAGTCCTTTATAGTCTAAAAGTTGTTGTGCATGTTCTGTCATCAAGTGCACCTGCATCCCTGCTCGTGCTGACTCCTGCCTGGCACCCTCTTTTGTTTTCAGTGAGTGCGACTTGTGACAGGCTGCAGCCTGCCTTCGTGACTGCACTAGTGGGTTCACAAAGCCTGCCCTCAGTGTGTGTGAGGGGATTCCTCTCATACTAAGCACAGCTGCTTCTCGGCTCACTCATTTTCTGTGTACCAGCACTCAATCATTCTTTCTGCCAGATTTTACATTTTTGTATATATATATATATATATATATATATATATATAGAGAGAGAGAGAGAGAGAAAGGAAGCTCTTACTTGGCCTCGTCTCTCTCTCTCTCTCTCTCTCTCTCTCTGTGCTAGTGCTTTGCATCACTTGCCAGTTCCCTCTAGAACCATGTACTATACAAAAATAAAATACTAGTCACCACAAACAGCTAGCCCTGTGTCTCCATCTTGGGGCTGAGGTAACAGCACGGCCCTCTTGAGCTTTACTTGCAAGGTCCATAGACTGTTATTCTCAACCACTCGATGGAAACACAGGCTTGTTGTGTATGGCCACCCATACATTATTCTTTAAATAGTATCTGGGTAGCCCTTATTATGTATGGAAATCAGTGACTACTCAAAAGTTGTTGTGCAGATTCTAAAAAGTTGTTCTGCATGTTCTAAAAGTTGCTGTGCATATTCCATCATCAGTAGCACCTGTGGTGCCTGAACGCTAACTCCTCATGCTTTCCTTCAGACCTCCACTCCATAAAACAAATTTAAAAATCTTCTATGAGAACACATGTCACTGGCTGTTTTATTGGGGAAATGTTATCAGGAAGAAAGCAAACAAACTGATTAGCTTATAGGAATACCAGTAAGTGACTACAGCTTGGCAGTTAAGGCTGGGGCAAGACTGAAGTTTACTAATGGTCTTGCCGGTGGCTTGCTAATACCTGCGGTTACATGAGTTATAAAAATACTGCCGTTCTCCCTGTCAGCAAGGGGAGTGGGGGGCAGGTGAGTGGACAGTGAAGGGAAATTTTAAAACCATATACTGTACTATAATAAATAAAATATGGGTGACCACACGCAATCATCTTGTGTTTCCATCTTGGGGTTGAGATAACAGCATGGACTTCTTGAGCTTCGTTCTCGAGGTCCATAAACTGTTAGCTCAACCACTCAATGTAAACACAGGCCTGTTATGTCTGGTTGCCCATATGTTATTTCTTTTATAATATTTAAGTCTTAAAATATAAAAGAAGATAGTTCTGTTGCAGTAAAAACATGGGCAAAGGTCCCATAAGTATGTCCAATAGTGTTTTTCATACTGCCTGTGCACATGTACAATCACACTGCATAACTTGTGAGTCTATTTCCTAGGAATAAAAGTAATTCTGGACAGCGTAAAATATGCTACAGAAGTACGCTGAAGTGCTCAGAAAACAAACTTTCAAACTTACAGTCATTATTCAAAACAGAAAATTGTACAGAACCTGCCATCCAACCAGCAGGAGTAGGCAGGTAGAAAACTGTGTTTAAACATGCGTAACAGTTCACTGTGTAGTGAGAATCATGGAACTGCCCCACTATATCAAGAAGAGCAGGGAACCAAATTAAGTTAACTTTTTCAAAGATTGTTTTATGATGCAAGCAAGTGTAGTAATACTGAGCCCACCAGCTCACTAATACCTGCCAGTGCAGGTTAGATTGGAAGAACACGCTCCCTGTGTATGAACATTATGGGGCATATAACCCTAGCTGCCCAACTGAATGGTGGTAGCCATCCTGTTGCCCTCTGTCATGCTGGTGCCAAGGACTGCAGGCAGATTTCCAAATTTGAATTTTATAATTTTAGTATCTGTTCACATGTCCCTTATCAGCACATCCATGCTACAAATTAAAACTGCTCCTGAAAACCATGTGTAACCCCCTACAAATGAGGGTTCCTAAAATGTCTTCCTGGGCTTGCTTAATGCCCATTGCCAGGCTGGTGTTCTGTGTTCTAACAGTTTTAAAAAAGTGCCTGCATGCGAGTGCCCTGTTAGCCTCCTTGCCTGTCTCTTTAAGAGCTATCATTTTCATAGTTTATAATTACTCTGGGTAGGGACTGAGTAATTTCAGACTCAAGTTCCACTCAGGCTGCAAGACATCCGCTCCATTCTGCCATTGCTAATTGTGCAGAGGGAGCCCTACTAGAATCTGTGATTGTTTATTGCTTATCTGCTTTAGTAATAATATTGTCGTTTGTCTACCCTGCCTTCCTTTGCTTCACGGACTTTCTGTTTTGCACCACCATCTTGGTTCTGGACTGCCAATTTGGACCAATCAGTACCTTTGGGGACCCTAAAATGGAGACTGTCCCCAAATTTCTGTAGGAATTGTAGTTTTTACTGTTTGGTGCCTAAATGGACCTGGAGGGGGAGCCCTTGCTGTGACAGACAGATGGATCAACCAACCGAACCTTTTGGATCACTGGGAAGTCCTGGTGCTGCCTGCAGCAGTTTGTCAGTATGGAGTTGGAGCTGAGAGAGTGAACAGCTCAAGTAATTCGAGCAGCTGCTCCTGCGTAGTAGCGCGGCGGAATCGGCGGGAAGGCTGTGTCTGTCCTGCCAACCACCATCTTCTCAGGTGAAGAAGTCTGCATTAATATCTCGGACTTTATCCGAATTTGCTGTGATTGTGACCAGAATCCTGAATTATGACAAAGTGAATTTTGCCTGGTGTGGACTGTAGATTTGTCTTGGTACGATCGGCCTGTCAGGATTTGAGACAACTGCAGAGCATACGATTTGCGCAGCAACACTGTTTTATTGCAAACGGACTGTCATTCGAACAGTGGTATTTACCTGTCTTTACTATAATTGTGCTGAATGTGAAGTGTGGGGTCACAGTTTGGTTCCCCAGATTGCCTGAATGTGTCACGCTTGCTGGAAGCTGTATCCAGCGCTTTACCAGACTGTATCTCAGCTGTTCACCTGGTCTGGGCCTCACCATCTTGGCCTAGACTGCCGTTCACACTGCAGAGAATCATCCGACAAAAGATCCGCTTGGGGATTCGTCTCCCTGCTCAACACCATCAAACAGAATTCGACCACCATGGTGCATCGTGTGCGCCCTGCTTCCCCAGACAAACCAGCAAATCATCCTGAGGTCTTCATTTCGTCCATCCTGCATCCTGGTCTGAGTAGTGTGAGTAAACATCAGGGTAGCTCCATGCAACAAAGCTCAAATCAAAGTGTGTCACTTGATTTAATTATTTTGATTGATCATTACTGAGCCCTCCAGCTTCGGAATACAAATTGTGGGTGAAATGCATGTTGTGTTTTTCCTTCCTAAGGGCCCCAGCAACAGCTGCAACGCTGGCCTACCCCAGGCAACACTTCAGGCTAGCCTGCATACCAACTGAGTGACTGTGTTAGAGGAACTCTTAGAGGCATGCATGCTTAGCCTGACTGAATCAGATACAGAATCAAGCACCAGATTGCTGCCCATCCCTTGTTCACGTCCCCCTAATAAATCAGATCTAAATCTTTTTGCATTTAAACTGTTTGTGGTGTACCTTTGTGATGGGGATACTGTGTTATTGCTTTCCTTCATTGCAGGCCTTATTTTGCAGGGGGCTCCAGGGCCATTGCAGCTGATTCAGCCCTGGTGGTAAGTGTGTCAAGAGTGGGGTTAACATTGCATTCCTGTGATAATTGTGATTGTCTTATTGCTGACCAGTACAGACCACTAGAGGGGTTGGGGGGGGGATTAGTGTTCTGGAGGGCTTTACCCAGAGCAGCTACGCTACCCTTAAACTTACCCTCCGGTGGAGGCACCCACTTCATGAGCTCAGGCCCCCAACCTGCATCTAGTCACATAGGCAGGGGTAGTATCCCTTAGGATAGCGCCACCTAGGGGATACACATGCAAACAGTAAACATAAACAGAAAACAGCACATATTTCCCAGCAAGTATGTCAATAAACAGTAATTGCTAAATTCTTTATACAATTTAAAGTAATGCTGTCCCAAAGCCCTTCAGTCCTCTGCCTCAGACTTGGGATTAGCTCACTTTTTGGCAAAGTTCTTCTTTACCATATCCACTAGTTTACCTACTTCTTGGGATCCTAAAAAAAGGAACATTGTACTGCATATTGTAACAGAAACATAGAATTTGTTGGCAGAGAAGGAATGTTTAGCCCATCCAGTCTGCCCAGTTTGTCCCTGCAGACACTGTCACTGCAGATCCTACTTCATCTCCGACTGCCCCCCCCCCCCACTTCCCTACTAAGATTCCTTTGTGCCTATCCCATGCACGCTTGAAGTCCACCACTGTTTTCGCTCCCACCACCTCTGCTGGCAGACTGCTCCAGGCAACCGCCACTCTTTCAGTAAAAAAGTACTTCCTCACATCCCTCTTAAATTTTCCCCTGCCAGCTTCACTGCATTCCCTCTTGTCCTTGTGCACTTTCTCTTCTGAAACATACTCCCCTCCGGTACCCTATTCAACCCAGTGAGGTACTTATACATCTCTATCATGTTCCCCCTCTCCCTTATGTCTTCCAGAGTGTACATACTGAGATCTCTCTGTCTCCTCGTACAGCTTATGATGCAACCCCTGCACCTTTTTGTTGCCCTCCTCTGTACAGCCTCTACATGTATGTCCTTCCTGGGATGTGGTCTACAAAACTGGACATAGTACTCCAGGTGGTGTCTCACCAACAACTGATACAGTGATAACACCATGTCTCTCCTACTGGTGATTCCCCTCCCTATGCATCCCAGTATCCTGATGGCCCTACCTACTGCCTTGTCACACTGTCCTGTCACCTTGAGGTGATCATACATGATAACTCCAAGGCCTCTTTCCTGCTTTGTGACCATCAATACCTCCCCCCCCCCATTTTATACAACATCCCTGGTAATCAGAGTTTTGCTGACATCTGGAGATTTGGAGAGCATGACTTATTCCAAGTATACGGTGCTCCAATCAGCCAGCATCAAACGCCTTCCTTCACAGCCAGGTCGAAAAGCTCAAGCCTGGAAAAAAAGTGAATACAAGTACCATCCTCAAGCGCTAACTGACTTTAGTTTATGATCTTGTGCAAAATGTTGTCCCTCGTGTTCAGGCCACTTGTTACCAGTAGCAAGGCACATGGTGGTTGCTCCAAATGGGTAGGCTGCCTTCTCGGGGTAATCCTGTATAATTTGTAAATGTATCTGTAAAGGTCCATGTCCAACAATTTGAGAAGCAGCTGGTCAGCAAACTGTTTGGAATCTGGTCCTCTTCTGGTACCCCTAAAATTCTTACACTGGTTTGGCAATCACTGTTCCTGAGGTGCTGAAGCCTGAGGGGCAACACTTTGTTTTCCAATATGAAGCCTGATACTGTAGTCACCATTTTGTTTGCATGCACAGCAGTACAGACTTCAGATGCAAACGCAAACCCCTTGATTTTTGTCTCCATTATTGTGCATCTTGAGTTAAAAGTGTCTACCTTGCGATCTAAGTCCAGGATCGCCTTCAGTAATGCCACATTCGATGGCTCGGTCTCCCTTTCAACTGCAAGGTCGGATCCAGCCTGCAGTGCTGTCTCCTGCTGCTTTTGTTGCTTGCACCTTCCCAGCATCAGAAGAAATAATCTGACATGGCTTTGGCCTATCAAATACTCACAATCTGACAAATCCCTTAAACAAGATTTTCAGCTACTCACTGAACTATGCAAAAAACACTTTTGAACAGTATAAAGTAATTATATGAAAGTTTGCATTGACACAGAGCCTCTCTGAAACACAAAGAACTTCAGCACGCAAGCACTGAGGCAATGGTTAGCCCAAAGGGCATTGGCCAGGAAGCCAAGTTTCAAAGAAACACAAAATCACACATACCCCCATAATGCAAAGCATCATGGGCTATATATGCAAATCACCACAGAATATTATGCTGGTTCAGCAAAAATGCATGGTGCTGAAAGGCCTTTCGACACCATGCATTTTTGCTTAAAGTTGAACCAGCATAATATTCTGTGGTGATTTGCATATACAGCTGTCTGAAACACGTTCACTCTAGTGAACTGCAGGCTCTGTCATCCATAAGAAACGTATTTTTAACTCCCTCAGGTTTTTTTAAAAACAGTTTTTTCTTGACAATTTTGCAATTAAATGATTTAAGCAAATAAAACTGGTCACCACTAGGAGTTTTTAAAATCTTTTCGCTTGAGGTTACTCTTTGACTCCATATACTAGACACATACTGCATATGTATCAGGATGAGCCTAGTACATATTTCCGATGGCAAACATCACAGCCCCAGACTAAGAGACTTAGTCTTATCTCACTGTAGGTGTGGCAAAAGAGAAGGAAGTTTTAAAAACATGAAAACCACATCTCAGATCGAGAACGAAATAAACAGAAAAGAAATGTTGGTATATTTAATGTTTTCATTTGTGTGAACCACTGATTATAGTGTCTTAAAAACTTTTATGCAATACTGCTGCTTAAAAATGGTTAATAATACACTACTGAACAGTGACAGAGGGCTGGACTTTGTATTGGTTCCACTGGACCTTACTGTGGCTTTTGGTACACTGGATCATAGTACCCTGCTTCGTAGGTTTTTCAGACTCTGTTTTGACTTAGTTTGCTTCCTACATTACGTCATGCAGTTTTTTTCCCATTAGGATTTACCAGCACTAGTCTGACAAGAAGCAGATATTACCTAATATAGAGGTTACAGGGCATAACATTGCTCAAGTAGCCAAATTGCTACTGCAACCACAGGCTACAGATCAAAATTCAATGATTCTGTTAAGGTTTGGCTAAGAATTTAGTTTTATAGTTAAAATCTTCATGCGACTATTAGCCAAAATGCTATACAGTTTTAGATTTCCAGTATAAACAGAGTCTTGGCTAATGGATTTCAGACTACACGCTGTTGTGAATCCAAAATCTGCCACTGCAGGTCTTAATGATTTCAAAATATAACCTGGACTATAGGCAACAGGGCCTTTTTTTGGTTAGGGCTCTGGTCCGTTTTAATGCACGCTACCTGTATATACTGTAAAGTGAGGAAGTTCACTTTCTTATTTTAAATATCTACTAAAAACTACTTATTTAATGAGGTCTACTCTAATTTGACAGCTATAGTTCTTTGGGTGATACAGTCAAAGCTGACTCAGAAAGTCTATAATGCCTGTTCTGTAATGCTATTTGCATTTTAATATTTCAATTTTGATCAGTTATAAGATATTTGATGTGTGTGGATGTATAGCGCGTTTGGTTTGTTTTTTTTGAGAAAGGTGCTTTAACAAATAAAAATTAATGGATCGAACTCTTTATTTGCAACATCTGAGTAAGGAACACAAGCCCACAATCCAAGATGGCTGCCTGAGTAGACATGAGTGAGTGAGCAGGCAAGCTCTCTGTTGGGGGAAAAAAACTAATTCCGTATGACAAACTTTTTTGTTAGATAACCGTAACATTCCATTTATTTGAAGAACTGGTCATTTAAAAAGGAAAACTTGGAACTCATCACTTTTTGTTGTTTTGTTCTCCCCCTCTGCCCATCCTTTTCAGAGCATGTCCAGATAGGTTCGAAGGGTGAAGGATCTTTCCAGAGACTTTACCCGATAAGCTGCCCAGATGTGTCTGGAGAGAGCTGCAGGGATTGTTGGCACATTTTTGTCTGGCTCAAGGAGAAATGCAGCAGCAATCCCAGTCTTCTGCTACAGTTTCAACAGAACTGATGGATGCTGCAGCTATAGCCTTTGCCTCTGCCTCATTTCTTACCTTTCAGCAAATAGAGAATACCTAACCCGAGTAATTTTCCAAGATTTCTGACATCATCTCTCCTCTCCTGCTCTCTCCTCAAGTGCAAACTAGCCAGACAACAATTCCTGAGACGTTCAAGTTGGTGGTGGGGGTTGCAGTGCTACTACCGAGATGAATCTTGATTTCCCTGCTGCTGTAGATACCCTCCCATGTCTCAACTGATCTTTCAGCTGATTTTGCTCTTTCTGACAAAGATCTGATAGTAGATCACCACTGTATCTGCTGCAATGGCAGCTTCGGTTATTCACAGGACTCTAGTCTGCATTGCTGAAAATGAGACACTAGCAGATGTGGTAACGGATGCAGCTGCCACTGACAGTGCAAATAGCGCTATGAATGCCCCAAAGCTGGAAGCAAAACATGAGCCCTTAACCTTACTTCAAGTAGTCCATCAGTTTTAAAAAATGGCAACTTCAACATTCCTGACATCAGTTTCCACTCTCATCTGTACCTAGACTGCCTTTATTGCTTCCACAACTACACTAAACTCCTGTGCTAGAGATGGTGCTGCTTCAGTGCTCTTGCCACTACATCACTCTACTTGACCTGAGGTCCTTAATCGGGATACTGTAGTCATCGCTGTAATGACCTCTTCTCCTGCTGAAGTGATCATTTCTCAGCCTCACTTCAAGCTCCTGGATCAGTCTGTTCAAGCACAGACGGATAATCTGGTAGATACTGCTGATCTTCCCATGGTAAAATCATTGACTAATTTGGATCCCATTTCCCCCACTAGTATGAGCAATACACATAAACCTACTACGAGTACAATCACTACCTGTTTGGAGCCTGTACAGGAGATGGACAAAATGTCCAATTTCTATGCTCCAGATACAGGTCCCAAATGAACTCATTTGTCCCAGAAAAATGTCACCTCCACAGCTCCGACCCTTGTGATGGGTAAAACTATAATGATGACTAATCCTGGCGATACAGCTATTATTGTCATCCAGCTCCAGGAGGTTTCCACAGCCAGGGGAGGATACTGTTAGTGCTAATACTACAGCAGATATTATTGTCGGGAGTCATAAAAGGGGTCTATCCCTGACATAGGGACTGTACATCCATCTACACTTCAGGCCCAAATGGATTAATCATCACAAGACCAGGCAAACTCAGGGTTTTAAATAACTGATTAGCAGTTTTTTTCCTTGGACAATACTAACTGTACAGAAAGTAATCATATAGGTTTTCTAGAATTGTTATGTTTGTTAAACACATTGAGGCAAGTGCTATGCATTTTCACAATGTTTTAACACTTTTATGAGCAAAACGCTGATCAATTTTTAGAGTTAAATAAAATCCTGCAAACTTCTCTAATTCCCCCGACTCCTTTCAATCATCTCATTTAAAAAAAATAGGTTTTGTCTGGCATTAGCTCCATTCAGAAAGCCTTGGGTTTACTTTCTGAAGCTATTGCAGGAGTTAATACTAAACAATGACTATGGAGGGGGGTGGAAAATCAGTTTTGTGCTATAGAAGACACATTGGACCCCCTAAAGAAAATGATTTCCCTCCATACCACCCAGTTAAGAGCCTTAACAAAGAAAGTCCAAGATCAGGTAGATAGATCTTGTAGGGGCAATTTAAAATTGGGACGTATCCCTGAGGGCACTGAAGGGACCAGGGATCTTGTGCCATATTTTGAAGCGGTATTGACTGTTGTCGCCGGCCGGTCATTCCTGATCAGAAAATCCAGTTGGATCAGGCCCGTAGAAGTGCGGTCTCCAAATCCTCCACAAATTCAAATAATCCACGATTTGTCCACGTTAAACCCTACAATTCTAGGACAAAGAGCTCCTCTTGAGGAAAGCCCACACAGAAAGAGGTTTAACAGCCAAAGGCATAAAGCTCCAAGATTTTCCAGACTTCAGTGCAGAAACCATGAGTTACAGGAAGACCTTTGGCTACTGTATGTGGTGGACTACCTAAGGGAAAAGGGGATAAATATGCTCTTCTTCCTCAATATTGTTTCTTCCTGAATGAAAGAATGAGATGCTTTGTTGATCCAAGAGAGGCCAAGGCAGTCTTGAAAAATGTTCACGGCAATACAGCTCCACAGTCTAAGAGTGTGAGAGAATTAATTTGAACATGGTACTGGCAAAAACGCACTACTTCAGTCAGTATATAAGTGTAAAATACTTTTGCTAAAATCCCAAGCTTGAAAGACATATTTAGACACAATGATTCGACCAGTTTTGTATTAATCTAGTACGCTATAAGGATAACCCTGATGACGTTACTAGTTGGTACAAAACTGGTTGGGGTCATTGTGTCTCACGTATGTGCCTGGCCTTTTGGTGTCTTTTACTTAAAGTATTATTTACACTTTATATTGTGGCTGAGTAGTGTGTTTTTTTGCCTATACCACAGTCACGAAAGATGCATTCTACCAGAACTATGCTCACAGACCTTCAAACAGACCATCCGATGGCCCCCCTTCTCCCTTTGTCACTTCAGATCTGAATATTCCTCAACAACAAGCCTTGGAACTTAGAAATCATCTTCTCTTCTGCTGGTCAATACTGAAGTTCATCACAGTGCTGGACTAAATGGGTCATAACCCTCTTGAAATCAATCTACAGAATTAATTCTTGATCTGGTGCTCACAAATGGAGCGCATATACAGGAAATAATGGTCAGGGAGCCACTGGGTGGAAGTGACCATTGCACAGTGTGGTTCCAGTTGGATATGGGCAGGGAAAGCATCCCAACTAAGACCAAAATCTTGGATTTCAGGAGGGTGGACTTCAGGAAAATGGGCGAAGTGCTAAGGAGCCACCTGGCAGGCATCAGAGCAGATATGGGGGTGGACCAAAGGTGGTCCATCATTAAGGAAGGAATACTGGTTGCCACAGATGAGTGCATTAGGCTCAGGGGGAAGAACACAAGGGCCAAAGCACCCAGCTGGTTCAGTTCTGGGGTTGCCCAGGCAGTATGGGAAAAGAGGCTGACCTATAGAAAATTCAGGAAGACCAAGAAAGAGGTGGATAGGGAAAATTACCTAAGGTTGGCTAGTGAGGCAAGTAAGGAAGTCCGGGTGGGCAAAGGCAAAGAAGGAGCTGCAGACAGCTGAAGGAATTAAGAACGGGGAGAAGGCTTTCTTTTCTTTTTTTTTTTTTCCCCAATTCTTTTTCCCACCGGTCACAGTTCTGGGAGCCTCTCTCAGGCATCCAACCTTATCCTGCCCTGCCTGAAGTCTCCCCAACCAAGCCCTCCTCTCCTCTGCCCCTGCCTTGCAGCTGGCATCCCCAGCTTAACCCCTCCGAGGTGGGGCTGCCCCTCCTTACCTTGGGCACTCTTAACTTTGTAGACTCCAGCTGCAGGCGTGGGCCCTGGGCAGAGGATCTGTGAGGGCCGGCCGAGTTAGACCCTGTCGTGGGCATGGAGAATGGTGCCGTTGCCTACCCCCAGAACTGGGGGTTTTCCTGTGTTCTTGTTGTCCCACCCCCTTCCCATGCATGTGCACTCCCTGATGCACTGGCGGACAGCTACCCTGCCAGCATCAGGCACGCTAGTACATGCAGCTCTGCACTACTGCAGCACCCCCCAGTCTCCACCAGAGGCCACCGGAATGCCGAGCTCCCTGATGCCCTCCCCCCGGGACAGGAGAGCAGCCCAGCAGATGCTCAATCTGGTCCCTCCCCTGCCGACCCCTGGCACCTGAGCTCGCTCCCGAACTCGGGTCACTGGTGTGGCGCGAGGTGCGGCGTCCAGCACCTCAACCCTCAGCACCACCGGGCCAGCAGGAGAAGGCTTTCTTTTGCTATATAAGTGAAAAAAGAGACAAGAAGGAAGGGATTATTAGGCTTAAGAAAGGGGAGGAGTGGGTGGAGGATAATGGGGGAAAATCAGAGATACTAAATGAATACTGCTGTTCTATCTTCACCAGGGAGAAGGACGGACCAGTGCCTTCAGGCAGGAAAAGAGAAGCGGGAGAGGGGAACACAGATGTAGTGATGGAGGAGGATAGAGTAAGGGAGGGGCTGCTGGCATTGAAGGTGGACAAAGCACCAGGCCTGGACAGAGTATGTCCAAGGGTACTAAAGGAGCTGGCTGAGGAGCTGGCAGGGCCACTGGCAGACCTATTTAATAGTTCACTAAAGTCAGGCGTGGTACCACAGGACTAGAGAACAGCACATGTAATGCCCCTCCACAAAAGTGGTCCCAAGGATGACCCAGGAAATTACAGACCAGTCAGTCTGACTTCCATTGTGGGCAAGCTCATGGAGGCCATACTAAAGAAAAATTGGTGGAATATCTAGAGGAAGATGGTCTCCGGGATGCGAGGTAGCATGGGTTCATGGGGGGAGATTGTGTCAAACGAAGCTGACTGACTTCTTTGACTGTGTCATTAAGACAGTAGACAGGGGCCAAGTGGTAGAAATACTCTATCTTGATTTCAGCAAGGCCTTTGACTCTGTGCCCCATAAAAGGTTGATCAGGAAGTTGGTGGATCTCGGGTTGGGGAAAAGATGGCCAGATGGGTGGAAAACTGGCTGAGGGACAGAACCCAAGAGGTGGTTGTGGGGGGAAAGTTATCTGACACCAGAGAGGTAACCAGTGAGGTCCCGCAGGACTAGGTGCTGGGGCTGGTGTTGTTCAGTGTCTTCATCAGTGACATTGGGAATGGCATTAAGGGCAAATTGTGCCTATTCATGGATGACACCAAGCTCTATGGGAGAGTGGACACAGCTGAAGGGATACAGGACCTACAGGAAGATTTGGAAAAGCTAGGGAGGTGGTCCAGGATCTGGCAGCTTGGCTTCAATGGCAAGAAATGCAAAGTTATGTATACTGGAGCCAAGAATCCCAGGACAGAGTACTACCTGGGTGGAGTCTGAATATCTGCATCAGAGAAGGAAAAGGACCTGGGAGTGATGATCACTAGTGACCTGAAGCACTCTATGCAGTGCAAGAAAGCAGCAGCAAAGACAAACAAGATGCTGGGATGCATATCTAGGGGGATCAGTAGTAGCAGGAGAGAGGAGGTTATACTGCCCTTGTATAGATCTCTGGTAAGGCCTCATCTAGAGTATGGAGTTCAGTACTGGTGCCCACACCTCAAAAAGGACATTAACCTGTTGGAGAAGGTCCAGAGGAGGGCTACAAAAATGATAGTCTGTCAGCAGGGTAAGGCATGTGAAGAGAGATTGAGGGCACTGAACATGTACTCCCTGGAAGACAGGGAGAGAGAGAGAGAGAGGGGACATGATTGGGACATTCAAGTACCTGAAAGGGATAAATAAGGTGGATAAGGAGAGTCTCTTTAAGCTGAGTGGCAACCATAATGCGAGAGGGCACAGTCTTAAGCTGGAGGGTGGGAGGTTTAGGAGGGAGGTCAGGAAGCACTTCTTCACAGAGAGGGTGGTGGACACTTGGAATGCGCTGCTGAAAGAGGTGATCTCATTGAAGACAGTGGACAGCTTTAAGAGAGGCTGGGATAGGCATAGGGGAAGGAAGGGTCATGGTAGGGAGGGGGAGGCAGGAACAGTACCTCAAACTGTGGACCCTGCAATATGAGCAGATTAAATAGACCAAATGGCCTTCTTCTGTTGGCTTCTTCACACGTTCGACGTTCGTATCTATGTACAGTGCTAACCAGCTTTTCTTATTCTACTACTAATTTGATTTTGGTCATTACAGCATGGTTAACATCCTATTATGGTTCGATACAGTTTTGCAATTTTGATCATATACTTTTTTTACTGAACTATAAGTTATATCAAGTCTATAGGGAGGGTTCAGAAAAATAGATATAGAGAAGGTATGGGGAGCTCAACATGGAGGGCAATACACTATGACTGCTTGGGGGTATGTATGCTTGCTAGACTTTACAATTTGTTTTTATTCACTTAACATGGAAAGCTACCTCTATTTTTCCTAGATGTATTTAATACCCTTTCTATCTGTTCATACCATAACTGGTGCGAAGGGATTGAGCAGGTAGGAGACCTTACTTTATTTCACCTCTGTCTATCTCTCAAATTATCTCTTGAATGGAAAGCACAGCTTGGCTGCCCTCACTCTCAAGGTAAATGGATATTAGCAGGCTGTCTTTTGATGCGTTCAGTGATAGGAATTCAGAAAGGTAGGAGGAGGGTCGATGGTTGTTTTCAAGAGATTTTCAAGGGAAGGGGTGGGTATATGGGACACAGTAATAAGCCTTCTAGAAAATGTTTTTTTTTTGTTTATCACAGTTTGGGGTAGGTGGGTTTAAAACAAATAAAAATAAAAAGGGAAAAGGAAGGCACACACACACACACACATATACACATTGCAAAAACTGTGTTAATGCACCATTAGGGTTGACACATAAAAAGTAGGGAAATGCGATCTTAGGGTTCCCAAGCATAAGACCCTGCCCCACTCTTAACTTCCAACCCAAACACACCACCCTCACCCTCGGCTTCTAACCCTAAGACCCGCCTCCACCCTGCATACAGGAACAGGTGTGAGGGGTGTGCCTTGGGGTTGCGAACCCTAATGTTCACCCCACTGTTTTATTCTGTACTCATGTCAGGTTATTAATTGTTGAAATGGGGTGGGAATTAGGGTTTCCAACCCTCCATTCAGATAGTACATCAGTATCCTTGAGACAATATAACAGTATCCTTATTGCTACCATCTCTCCACTGAGACAGTATAACATTATTCTTGTGTTACGGTGGGACTGCAGGGCCCAACCCATCCTCCCATTGAGACAGTATAACAGCATCCTTATATTACGGTGGGAGCACAGGGCCCTTTGGACCCTGCACTCCCATTTGTGCAAATTACATAACTTGCGCAAGATACTGTTGTATTTTGCACAAATGATGTAATCTGCGCAAAATACAACAGTATCTTGCACAAGTTATGTAACTTGCACAAATTACAACTTTCGTGCCTGACATATACATTTTCCCATAGGAAATAATGGAAAATTAAAAGTTTAATAACTTTTGAACAGATTAATAACAAATCTTCAAAAGGTACATCTGTGAGGCAAAGGCTTTCTACTCTGAAAATTTCAGATCACTCCCTAAAGCCGTTTCTGACATAGGTGGACAAAGAAATGTAAAACAAACTGGTAAACTTAGGATTTGTGGACACTCTACATTTCAAAAACCACAAACCTGATTTACTCAAAATTTGTCACACCAGGAGACCTACCCACAGAGATTATGCATGCTAAATATCATATAAATCTATTGAAGGGTTGTAAGGTTATTAAGGTGCAAAGTATGCATAACTGGATGACAGTGTGCGAAAAGAAAAAATTACTCACCTTAGTAATGTTGTTTCTTCTAATGGAGTCTTGCTATATTATGACAATTGCAGTTTGTCCCACGTGAGCTCGGTTAGAGAAGCTCTGTCTGGGTTATTTCAAACCCAAACTGTCAGATCTTTCTGAGCAAAACTCACTAAGGTCTGTGTGGAAGCTGTAACCTACACTAGCCAACTGGCTACCTGACTATTAACACATATTCCTGGTCCCAACACAAAGACTCAAGTCAGGGGACCAGAAGTAATATAATATAAGCAATAATATAAGATAAAAAAAAACACCACACCCCAAAACCCCAAGAAGGGGTGGAAAACATATAATGGGCATAACTAGCGCCCACACTAGGCTGCCCACCCCATACCCAAGTAGAAGTTCTGAGAGGGGCAGGCTGGGGGGGAGGTCATAATATAGCAAGACTCCATTAGAAGAAACAACATTACTAAGGTGAGTAATTTTTTCTTCAAACAACATGAAGTCTTGCTATATTATGACAATTGCAGACTACACAGCAGTACCTCCATGGAGGAGGGACAGAACCTACTTAGGGAATAGGCTCTGAAGCACAGCTGTGCCAAACCGAGCATCTCTCCTGGCCTGGACATCCAGGGAGTAATGCTTAGTGAGAAAGTGTACCGTTTTCAGGTAGCTGCTTGACATATCTCTAAGATAGGGATGTCTCTGGCAGCAGCTAGAGGCACGCTGTACCTCTGGTGAGAATGAGCCCTCAGGCCAGAGGGGAACTTTCCCCAGTTTCTGATAACAAAATTGGATACAAGAGACAATCCACCTGGCAACTGATCTCTTAGTGGCAGGTCTCCCTTTTCCGACCTCACCATAAGTGAGAAAAAGTTGGAGGGATTCGAACCTGTGACCCTTGGTACGTTCCATATAGTAACTTAAGGCCCTCTTAACATCTAAACTGTGCAATCTCTTCTCGCCAGAGGAGGAATGTTCAGTGAAAAACACTGGAAGGGAGATAGATGATTATGATGGAAATCTGAAACCACCTTAGGCAAAAACTTCCTGTTAGTCCTGAGGACTACCTTATCCCTGTGGAAAGAAATAAAGTCAGTTTCTACTGACAAGGCTTGCAACTCACTTATGCGCCTGGCAGAAGTGATAGCCACTAGGAAAATAGTTTTCCAAATTAAGTACTTAAGCTCTGCAGAAGACAGAGGTTCAAAAGGGGGTTGCATTAACTGGGCAATGCAAACATTAAGGTCCCAGGCAGGGGCCTGATCCCTAAAAGGTGGATTAGTATGAAGTAATCCTTTAAAAAACTTGGAAAATACAGGGTGAGTGGAAAGAGAGGAGGGCTTTCCTGCTGACACAAAGCAGAGACAGCTGCCAAATGTACTTTCAGGGTAGCTGGTCTCAGGCCCAAAGAATTAAGATGGACCATATAGTCCAAAACAATGGGCAAATCAGCAGATTCCGGGGAAATGTTTCCCAGAACACCAAATGGAAAACCTTTTCCACTTAGAATTATAAGTAGCTCCTAGTGGAAGGCTTCCTAGAAGCCTTTAGGGATTTCAAGAACACCCTGAGAAAGGTGTAGGTCAGCAAATTCTAACTCCTCAAGAGCCAGGCCTTGAGGTTGAGGGATTTGAGGTTCGGATACCAAACTCTCCCCTGGGCACAGGTTAACAGGTTGTGATTCCTGGGGAGACACAGGGGAAGATGGACTGCTAGGGACAGAAGGAGTGGGTACCAGGGCTGCCTGGCCCAATCTGGGGCAATCAGAATCACCCTGCAAGGCTGGGATCTGATTTTGACTAGCACCTTGAATAGGAGAGGGAAGGGGGAAAGGCATAAAGAAACTTCCCTTCCCAATCTAGGAGAAAGGCATCCAGGGGGACTGAGCCCAACACTGGGGGTCTGCAACAGAACAGTGGAAGTTGGTGATTGTCTGGGGCTGCAAAAAGATCTATCTGAGGGGTGCCCCATCTGGCAAAAACTATCCCCAGTACTTGAGGATCCAGAGACCATTCGTGATGGCCCTGGGAAATCCTGCTGAGAGCATCTGCTAGGACATTGTCCTTTCCTGGAAGGTGAACTGCTATGAGGGAAGTGTTCAGGGAATAGGCCAGAGACCACAACTTCATTGCCTCGGTGCACAAGGCCGAAGACTGAGTGCCCCCCTGCTTGTTGATGTACCACATTGTTGTGGTGTTGTCTGTTCTGACTTGTACCACTTTGTTCTGAACAGACGCAGAAAACACTTGAAGTGCTAAAAAGACAGCTCTGAGTTCCAGCAAATTGATGTGGAGCAGAGATTCCTGAGGGGACCACACTCCCTGAGTGGAGAGGTGCCATGTGGGCTCCCACCCCAGGAGGGAAGCATCCATAGTGAGGGTCAAGGAGTGAGACAGAGGAATGAAGGGACCCCAGTCTTAAATTGCTCTGATCCTGCCACCACTGGAGGCCTGGATCAGGGTTGGTCACTGGGACCAACTTGGAAAGGGTCTCTTCTCTGAGACCAAAAGGCTCTCAAGTGAAACTGAATGTCCCTCATCTGAAATCTTGCTCCTTGCACTACAGCTGTGGATGCAGCCATGTGCCCCAGGAGCTGCAAAAGTGTCTTGCTGGTCGAGAGACCTGCAGAGTGAAGGAGGAGGCCAGAGCCACCAAGTTCCTTACCCTCTCTAAGGGTAGGAAGGCTCTGGCCTGCTTCGTCAATTCTGCACCTATGAAGGTGAGCACCTGAACTGGTTCCAGAACTGACTTTGGAAGATTGAGCAAGAAGCCCAGGAGGTGAGCAACTGCTGGGTAACTTGCAGGTGAGATTTTACCTGTTCTGGGGACTGGCCTACAATGAGCCAGTCATCCAGATAGGGAAAGACAGCAATCCTTTGCCTTCTTAAATGAGCAACTGCTACTGCCAGACATTTTGTGAATACCCTTGGGGCAGAAGTGAGGCAAGGGCATTGCTCTGAACTGGTAGTGACCTGAGGGCAGTTCGAATCTGAGGTACTTTCGGTGGGAGCTTCTGATTAGGACGTGAAAATAGGCATCCTTGAGGTCCAGGGAGGCTAGCCAGTCCCTGGCCTTAGAGAGGGTAAAATCATTGCCAGAGTTACCATTCTGAACTTTGGTTTCAAAGGTGTTTGTTCAGATATCTCAGGTCTAAATGGGCGCCATTCTCCTGTCTTTTTGGGGTAAGGAAATATCTGGAGTACAGACCCTTGCCCTGGTGTAGGGAGAAACCCTTTCTACAGCTCTGAGAGCCAGGAGGTTGAGACTTCTGTTTCTAAAGTAAAGGTCTCTAAAGAGTTTGCAGGTGGGAAAGATCCGATTCTCATCTTTGGGAACTTTTGAAGCTGAGAACCAGACCCTGGCTTACTACTTCCAGGACCCACTTGTCTGAAGTTAGAGACACCAGTTCTGAGCAAGTAAGCCAACCTGCCCCCTACAGGTAAAGGAGAATTGGCCCTGGGCAACCCATCAGGGTGTCTGTTTGGCAGGTGCTTTAGGCTGAGGGGTGGGAGCAGGCCTGCCCACACCCCGTCTGCCTCTCCCTCTGAGAACCCCCTCTGAGCATAAGCAGAGGAGGCCTGGGTTTGGTAAAAAGGCCTGTGAAAAGGCCTACCTCTACCCCTGGGGTCTGCCTCTGAGGAGTGACTTGCCGCTCCTTAGCCTGAGCACTCTTATAGATAGTCCTATATTCATCCATTTTCTTCATATAATTCTCTGTCTGCTCCCCAAACAGAGAATTTCCAACCACAGGAAAATCCATAGCCTCAGTCTGGGTATCCTGTGACAAGCTAGAACACCTGAGCCAGGCCAACCTACGAAAAGCTACAGACGTAGCCATGACTCTAGAGGATACATCATTAAAATCCACAGCAGCATGAAACTGCACCTTAGATGCCTCAATGCCATCAGCAGCCACCCGTTCCAGCTCATTAGCAAGCTGGCCAGAGGCCTGTTTGGCCAAAGCCATGACACTGTCCCATCTAGATTTTTGATACCTTGCTACATAAGCCATGTAATTTGCTTGCCTGAGTCCCAAGGACGCTGCCATGTTTTGTTTTTTTTTAGCCATGGTATCAATCTTCCTAGAATCCTTGTCAGGAGGATGTGAAGCCAAGGGAATATTAGCTTTATCACAGGCTGCAGCCTGAACCACACCAACGTGACTGCATTGCTGTGAAAGGAATTCTGTATCAGGACCTGACAGAGTGTACCTCCTGTCCATCTTTTTGTCCACAGGAGGCACAGAATTAGGAGTTTTTAAAATTGTTATTGTTTGTTTCCTAAATGATTTATGCAAGGGGAATAGACAACCTCCTAGACTCTGGAATATCCATCATTTCTACAAAATCAGGTTCCTCTTGCTCATCCACAGCTTCCTCCAATGGGAGCTGGAGGGTTTCAGCAACTTTTTTGTAAAACATAAAGTGAAGGGACTCAAGCGAAGGGGAGATTCAAAGGTCTGTCTGGGAGATGTCCGGTTCAATGGGCACACCCTGACCCTCCAAGTCACATTCATACTGTTCATAATCATCCTCCCCCTCCTCTGGTTCATAAAACTCTTCAACATCATATTCCTGAACCGTTGGAACCGACCGAACCGACCTTTACCAGACAGTGGCGGTTCGGATGGAACCGGAGAAAGTGACTGGACAATCTGAATAGCTCTTGCTATCTCTGCAGCAGTTGGAGAAGGAATTTTGGCTCCACACCTGCTGATTTTCTTGCTTTCTTTACTGGAACTGGCCCTCCGAGCCAGCTACGTTTGCCAGGAGTCTACGCCCTGGTCAGAGGGCACTCCCTCGGTTCGGTTGGCACGAACCAGGCGAGCCATCCGGGTCAGCGGACTTTTGGCCTCTCGTTCCCTGAGCCTGCCAACTCTCTTATCCAGGGTGGCTGCAGGAAATTTTACAAATCTGGCAGTCTGAACTGAGGTGGTCAAACCCCAGACAATATACACATGTGGTGTGTGGGTCAGCCTTGGCAAAGACTTCCCCACAGACATCACAGTGTTGAAACCCAGTGGGCCCGGGTTTTCTTTTGGGTTTCTCAGACATAATGCCAGCCTAACCAAAAACCTGCCCTTTTAAACGGCAGTGCCAGGCAAGACACCCTTATCGGTTCCTAACTGTGTCACGGGTCTTGGAAAAAACCGTAATGAAATCCGTTTTTTTTAGAACCAATAAGAACCGGGAACTGCACTCTAAAACCTTCAATTTCAAGTTTTAAAACAAGCTGATCGGTTCAAAACCGAACCGATAACATTTACAAGTTCCACACAGAAAATAAACTGTAATTACTTACGATACCACAGACAGAGCTTGAACCGATCGGTTTTGCGGTTAAAATAATAATATTCTCGGTTGATTTGAACCGAGAAAACACTGTTTAAACCGAGAAATGAACCGAGCAGTAGGAGAAATCTCCGGAGCGACTGTTCAGTGAGGTGGAGTAAAGAATCTGACAGTTTGGGTTCGAAATAACCCAGACAGAGCTTCTCTAACCGAGCTCGCGTGGGACAAACTGCAATTGTCATAATATAGCAAGACTTCATGTTGTTTGAAGTAATTTTACTTTCATTATACATATACATTTTCCCATAGGAAATAATGGGAAATGGAAAATGTAATAACTTCAGAACAGATTAACATTTTTTCACCAAACCTTCAAAAGGCAAATCTGTGACCCCAAAGGCTTTCTACTCTGAAAATTTCAGACCACAGCATAAAGGCATTTCTGAGATATGGGTGGACAAAGAAATGTGAAAAATCTGGTAGATTTAGGATTTTTTGACAGATTCCATCTCACAAGCCACACAACGGATTTGTACGAAATTCTGCATGTCAAGGGACCTCCTACCCCTGGAGATTATGCATGCCACATTTCGTACAACTCTGTTGAGTGGTTTCAATGGTATTAAGGTTCAAAGTATTGGGTTTAACACAGAAGTCTGCACCCAACCCTAATATACTGGCGCTATTGCACCAGTACAATACATATATCTCTACTCAAATATATATATATATATATATATACAGACACATATACTCAAACTACGGGGTCTCGGCTGCTCGCTTGAAGTTACAAACTGGTTCCTTAGCTGCCTCTCAGGTTGTACCCAGTTTGTATGTATTGGTTTCGCCAGTTCCCCCACCCTACCAATATCATTGGGTGTGCCCCAGGGCTCCATCCTAGGTCCACTACTTTTCTCTCTGTTTATCAACTCCTTTCCCTCAGACAACCTAAAATGCCACTCTCTCCTCTACATCAATGACCTCGTACTCTACCACAGTGACAAATCCCCCGCTCTCATTTCCTCTGTACTCTCCCAAAACTATAATGCGGCCCACAAATGGTTTGCAGAAAACCTCCTTCTGGTTAATACTAAAAAAACTAAATTGATGCTGTTTGGATCCAAGCTGTTCCTAGCAAAATCCAAAACCCTCCCTGCTCTCAACATCATCTCCCCCGATGGCCAACCCCTCAAAGTAGTTGACTCCTTTAAATACCTAGGAGTCTTGCTTTACCCCTCACTCTCTTTCACCAACCACATCCAGAAGATTCCACCAAAAACTAGGTGCTGCCTACAGATTCCAGCAATACCTCACCCAGGCTGCCCGACTTGCCATCGTCCAGAGCAATCTACTCCCTATACTGGACTACTGTGCCACCATTTACACTAGAACATCTGCAAACCTAATGACCAAGTTCTCCTCTGCCTACAATTGTGCATGTTGTTTCATCCTGTTGGCACCGTTCTCAACTCACCATTGTGCTCTCTATAATACGCTAGGTTGGCTACCACTACAAGGCTGCTTCGACCTCACCCTTGGTAGCATGATTGACTCCGCCATCTGGTCCGACCAGGAGTCCCCCCTCGCTGCCATCCTCACAGCCTGTACTGTTCGTCATCCCCTTCGTTCACAAAGTATCCCCTCCGTATTTCCCCAGAGTATCCAATTACATGGGTAAAAGAGCCCTGTCAGTAGCTGCCCCTATGTTTTGGAACCAACTGCATGCAAGCTCCGCTCCGCCGACTCCCATGACCATTTCAAATCTCACCTTAAAAAATGTCTGGCTGCTACATCTAGATGCCACTGTTTCCCTGGGCTGTCAATTCCTTGCTGTACACAGTATTTGCAAGCCTGTGCACTGTGTCTCTCTCCTAGCATTTCAGGCTCAAGCCATAGTAGGGTTGTGTACTAAATAGCGTGTGTACGTCTGTGTTAACTCTGCTTCAAGCAACACTGTTATTTCTAGTTGTACCTTTGTTACCTGTTATTTTGTGATGTCGACCTATATTTATTGTAACCTTGATCTTGTTGTTAACCTGTATACTGTATTTATGCATCACTGCTTTGTACTCTGTGACACTGTATGGTGGCCCAGGTCGTGCCTGAAAATGGTCCCTGGGATCAGCGCACCTACTCGGTTACCAAAGTCATAAATAAATATATATATATATATATATATATATATATATATATATATATATATATGAAGTTAGATAAGCATTGTTTGCACTTTCATGTGAACAATTTTCAAAAGGAGCCAGTTCGATCCAGTCTTTCTATTTACACTAAATGGTCCATAAGGCTGGCCACTTGATTTTAATGGTTGGATTTCCGCTTGCGATGCCAGCGACCCAGGTTTGAGAGCGAGCCCAGGAGCCGGCCGAGAGGGAGGACTTGGCGTCCAAGGACACTCGTCCTCTCCAGGGGAGGGGTTACCAGAGCTGGCTCTTGTCTGACCCCGGGTGGAGACCCGAGGTACAGCAAGCCTGATGCTCCAACAGAGGGGGCAACGTGCCAGACATCGGCGCTTCTGCGTCTTGACATCCGGGGACCTGGAGCGTCGAGAGAACACCAGGAAAAAAACTTGCAGCCTCCCGGCAGACGGAGCACCAGGCCCCGACCTTCAATGCCCCGACCTGCCCGGAGACAGCGTGCCAACGAAACACAGAGAAGCATCGGGGTGTTGGGGCTCCCACCCCGTACCCACCTGGGGGGTATAACCATGGCTCCATGGGGCACGGACTGCACCAGTCACCAGGTAGGCGAGCGAGGGTTGATAAGGCCGTAGGTGTCTCCCGAAGAGGGGAGAGCTGCGAGCAGGGGAGAATAAAAAGGAAGTAAAAAAAATAAATAAATAACTAAATGGTCCATAAAAATTGTCACTTGGAATGTAAAGGGTCTGCAGTGCAGGGTGAAAGCAAATAAAATATTTAAATATTTAGACTATAAAAATGCAGATGTCATTCTTATGCAGGAGACACATTTTTCTATTAGCAACGTAGAATTCCATTCAAACAATGGGGGGAATGTAGTGCAGCTAATTATAGTAACACAGCCAGAGGGCTGGCAATATTTATTAAAAATCAAAAAAAACAAAGCCCTATCGCTTTTGGCAGATCTTTCTGTGATCCACAAGGGACATTTGTCATTGCTGAAATCAAAACTATGCATGGCTCCATAACTATAGCAAATGTGTATGAACCCAATGAGTGTGATTCCAGGTTTTTCTCTGATTTTTTCCATAATTTATCTACATTTGAAGGTCCTTACATTATGGGTGCCAATTTTAATTTAGTACTAAATTGCATACTTGACAAATCTTCCACCTTTCCAGCCAACATGTCCAGCATTAGGAAGTTGTTAAGAACATTTATGGAGGAATTAAGTTATTAGATCCCTGGCGCGAGTCAAACCATAAGACCCAGACATATTTTTTTTTCCCATCACCACACCAATGCTATACATGGACTGATTTTTATTTGGTCTCTCAAACACTTCAGCACTGCAAAAACAAAATGCAAACTGCAACTGGACTCTCAGTAATGGAAACGGATGCAACTCAACAGGTATCAGATTTGAGAGTTTTAACATTGAAAGAAAATATATCAGTATTGCACTGGTAGATGTCCTGGAGCAAAGTGAAACTGCAGAGAAGAAGGCCTGGCTCTCCAAAATTCTACAAACTACTACATAGCAGCTCAAATTCTTGACTGGTTTCAGAATGACTCTACTAGTAATAAAAGCTGGAACAAAACTTTTAGAATTACCCTAATGAATATTTTGCATGCCTGATACTATCACAGTAAAATATCCATTAGCTCTAGTTCACTAGCCACCCAAACTACTTGTGATTGTTGGAAGAAAGCACATCTGTTAATAGGATGACAGGAGCAGATATCTGGTTTTACACTGTTTTTTTTATAATTTGAGGTTCAAATCCTTGACGTCAGACATAGGTTTTTGATTTTGAGAACAATCAGGTATTCAAAAGCTAGCGGATTTGTCTAAAGATAATGTCTTGATGCCTTTCAATCAGATAATGTCCAACTATGCTACTCCAGTGCACAATTTGTTTCTTTAGATATCTCCAAATCTGGAATTACATTTTTAACTCTAAGCACCGTCCAGCCCTGTCACCCATTAAAACTGTGCTTCTTTGCAAGATTCTAAATCAGAAATCTCTTTCTTCCATATACCAAGTATTACAAAATTCTACCTCTTTTAATCTGAATCAATTGAAAAATAAATGGGAAGAGCACCTTGGTGTACAGTTAAAAGAAGGGATGGTATACTCGCTTACCCGTTTGAAGAATTTTATTCTACTAAACTACAACAAATTCAGTTCAATATTATGCACAACACATCTTACTCCCACCAGACTACAAACGTTTAATGCAAACCTTAATAAGAAGTGCCCTAGATGCCTTACCAACCCTAGGTCCCGCATCCACATGCTTCTAGTGTGTAAACAACTCTCAAAACTCTGGGACTCTCTGGGACTCTATCTTTGATGTCTTCGAGAAAGCTACTGCTGTTAAACTATCCAAAACCCACTATTTGTATTACTTGGTTGGAACCCAAGGGACTATCACTGCTCTGAAGAACAAATTAAATTACTTTCTCTTGGGCCATTAGTGGCAAAGAAATGCACTCTGATGTCCTGGAAAGATAGTAACTCTCCATCTATTAGCCTCTGGTTTAATCACATGCATCAGACACCAATCAGATACAGTACTTTTGAACTAATTTGAGAACCTTTCAGGAGGACTGCAGTGCTCTATAACTCTATCTAAACTCATCCTGTAGCCATATAGTGACTTTTTCCAGTTGTTGCTATGAATAACTTATATAGTATATATATATAGACCAAGCAATCTGCCCATGTTCAATCATTAACTGATCTCTGCAGTTTCTGCTCCTTTTTTGATGCGTGTTATATGTATGTTCATATACTTCAATCTCATTAGCCTACTATGTATGCTCATCGGTTTGCTCCCAAAAACTATCAATCTTGGCAAAAACGCTGGGATGGAATGGGATGGGGTGGAAGCTGAGCATTTGAGAGGGATCCTCACCTCAAGCGGTTTGAGCTCCAACCCCTTTGACTTTCTTGATCTGTCCTGCTGAATCTCTGTGGTAAATGATTTGAAGTTGGCGAACACTGCAATGAAAGCTAAGTGTGGGATAAGTATGGTAGAAAGACGAGTGCCCCAAGGGGAAAAAAAAAAAGAAAAATACCTAATACCGTGTGCATTGCTGCAGCATGTCAGAAAGGATCCATAGAATCAGTGAGATGCTGACAACTCCAACAGTTCTCACTAAATGCCTTGGTCAACAAGCATCTCTGCTCAAATCCCTGTTTCGACTGCAGGTCTACCTTAAAAAACTCCCAAATTATAAAAATCAAATAAGCAGCAGTCCTCAGTCTAAAAAGGCAGCCCCCCCTTACCTCAGTTACTTCCCTGACCCCCTCACAGAAGGAGCCACTGCTCCCACTGCAGCATTTGAACTCAAAGACTACTTAACTATAGGGGTAACACCTGCAGACACTGACTCTCCCTCCAATGCCTCTTTTGCTTTGCTGTCATTAGCTAAAGCAGCTGAAGCTATCAATATGTCTGATGCTAAGCCAAAAGAACAAAAAGCAAGCGGAGATACCTAGCTCAGATCATGCTCCCCTGCTGTATTCAAGTACCCTGGCAAAAGGGGGAAATGCAATTTATAGAAGCTAGACTCCATTTGATAAAAAATAAAAACATTGTAACTTACATAGAGCAATTCATGTTGTTAAATGACACACTAGATACTTGTTCGTAAGTAATACTGCACATATGGAAGGCTTATTTAAGAGGATAGATTATATTATTTATTACACACAAGAACCCCAAAAATTAAACAAAGATTCAAGGCTCTGGAAACAGAACTAAAAATTGCTGAAGAAGAATATGCAAGGACCATGAAGGAAAAAAATATTTAAAAAGGTTCAAGAACTAAGAAACAAAGTGAATAACATACAGTAACATCAGAAAAAGCAGAAAGGGATCAATTGAAAGCCAAATCCAGATACTACTTTATGAGTGATGACCTAGATAAAATCCTAGAATATTTAAAAAAAAAAAGGAAAATACTCAAAATGTAATTACAGAATTTAATAGGAGGAGGGTAAGCTATCCGATGACCTGAATGAAATGAATAAGACCTTTGCTGCTTACTGTGAAAGGTTATATACAGTTCATGCAACTCCAACTCAAAATGAAATAGACACCTTTCTCATCAAAGCTAACCTAATTCAAATTACTGAGAAGGGAGAAAGAAAGCATCTTAGACAGGGACACTGAACCAGATGAGATCCATATCGCCATTAATTTCCTGAAGTTAGGTAAAGCCTCTGGTCGAAATGAATTCACTTTAGAATTTTATGAAGAGTATGAAGGTATCTTGATCCCATATTTAACCATTCAGTCTACTCACTACAATAAAAATATTCCCGGACATGTTCAACAATGAAATAGTAACATTATGGCAAATCACAACAGAATTGTGAAGTCATATAGGGCAGTATCTCTGGTCAATGTAGACTATAAAATCTTAGCAAAAATCATAGCCAGAAACAGTAATTACTCAGATCATTTATGTACATCATACTGTATTCACTAGGGGTAGAAGACTCACCAGTAGCATTTGGAGAGTGTTAAATATAGTACATAATAATGATTTGGCCAAATCTGCAGTTTTTTTTAACTGGATGCGGTACAAGCATTTGATAGGGTAGGCTAGTCTTTTCAAATGCAGCTTTGGTTGAAATTAGCCTTAGAGTAAGATTCAGAGACTGGATTGCCTGAATATAGAGATCAACCTGAGCAATTCTATAAAAAATAATACCCTTTCTCCAAAATTGCAGTTACACATGGGCACTAGGCATGGTTGTCTACTGTCACTATTATTCTTCGCTATACTAACAGAACCTCTGACACAAGCTATTTAGAAGAACAAAGAAATTTCAGGTACTAAATTAGGACAAGTAAATAAATTATCAATGTATGCAGTTATTTTAATCCAGTTATCAAACCACAGGACCAGCTTTACTCTCTTTATTAAAACTATTTGAGGACATCAGTCAGATCCCAGGCTACAAGGCAAATTAGAATAAAACTAAAGCTCTGACAGTTAATAATAATTCAGCAATATAGGAGATAATCTATCCCAGCTTGGACAAGGAGTAAAGATATCACTGACTGTCTGTGCATAAACATAACAAAATAAACTGGTTGCCTGTATGAGAAAAGTTGCACCCCACTACTGTCAAAAATTATTTCAGATCTAAATAAATGACACTTTCTCCCATTAACTCTGACTGGAAGTGCCGGCGCGGTGGTGCTGAGGGCTGAGGCGCTGGACACCTTACCTCATGCTGCGTCAGTGACCCATGTTCAGGAGTGATCACAAGCCAGCAGGGGAGGAGAGGGATTGAGCGTCCAAGGGACTGCTCTACCTCTCCGGGGAGGAAGACTTCAGTGGTTGGCACGTTACTGACCCCTAGCGGAGGCTGGGGGCAGTGCGCCAATGCTGTGCACTAATGGGGGACTGAGACAGGACAGGTGCCAGGAGGGGGGCATGCGGGTGCATGCATGCTCCTTCCACTGGCATCACTGCACACCCCACTCACACAAGGGAAGTAAACAGAAAAAGGTGCCCTAGGTCACGGAGGCTTGATGGCTATCCAAAGGGTGCCCTAGCTTCAGGGGCATCACTGTACTGGATCCAGACTGGTGGGAGAGTTGGGGGCTCCCCACCACCCCACCGCAGGGGATAAGCCACAGGGGAACAGGCGAGGGCCCTAACGGAGCTGAGGGCAGACTGGACAGTGGCCAAAAAAACAGCGGGAAGTGCAGACAGTGTGGCTGACCAGGACCCAGGGAGAAAAAAAAAAAAAAAAAAAAAAAACTCTGACTGGAAGAGCCAATTCACATCAAAATGAACATCTTACCTACATTATTATTCCTATTTCTGACTCTCCCTATTATGATTCCTAATAACATTTTCAAAATATTAGACAGGCATATTGGGGCCATTCTACAGAGAGGAAATCATCCAAGAATTACTTTGGAAAAACTGCAGCTATCAAAGGAACAGGGTGAACTCGCATTGCCATACTTTTACAGCTACTACTGCGCTGCACAAATTGAGCAAACTGCGCCATGGTTCTCCTGTGTGGACAAAACTGTACTTGCAAGGGTAAGCATAGAAAAGGCCCTTATTCAATTTAAGGACATCAGATTGGTCATCAAATTTCAAACCCAAATTCCTGCATATACAATAAAATCTCAATTTATACAAAATGTTCTGCTATTTTCTGATTAGACATTCATAAACACATAGGCTAGAGCCTACACCTATTCCCATTTTCCCCTATAGCTATGAATCTATAATGCATGCCAACATAAACTGATCTGATTTTTATGTGTTGGCAATCTAAGGGACTAGCCCAAATAAAAGATGTCTTAAAAAATAACTTCCTGTGCAGCTTTAAAGATATCAAGTACAAAATATAATCTTCAACAATACTGCTTCTTCAGGTTTTTACACCTCAAAGACTATATTACAATTAAATGTGGTAACTCTTTGCTACTCACAAAGCTTTCACCAACTGAAATGTTGCTTACAGAATAAAACAACGAAAAAAAGATCAAACAAATATATTTCCTGATTCAGAATAGTACAGGGACACCTTTAGCACAGCCAAGAGGCAGATGGCAAACGTACCTTAGCAGGAAACGAACAGATAAGGCTTGGTGCATGCTGACGTCATGCCTTGGCATGCCCCCTCAGCTTGGCCGCAGGTGCGAGAGGGAATGCTTCACAGTGCTCAATGCTGTCTCAGAGCCTGAAGAGCTGCATGGCACTCTGCCCGACTAAAATCTGGTAAGCTCTCTTATTTCAACAAGATCTGCGCTTTGCAACTAGCAGTTCTCCTAACAGTCTGAACTTTGTTCACGGCTTGTAACTAACAACTAGAATTATTCTTACACAAAACCACATGTGGGCATCAGTATAATTATTTGAAATATGAAGGCACAATAATTTATTTACAGAATAGATTATACCTAAAAAGAGCATTAGGGAGATTACATAAGGAGAGTAACAAATACATTTTGGCATGAAAACACGCAGAACAAGCACTTTCTAACTAAAGCTTCTAACTAAATAAGTAAGTCATGCTTGAAAGTGGCACGCATCACAGAAATTAAGTTATAATTGCACTACTATTTCAATCTAGAAGCAAAGTGTATAATGTTATCATATGTTATTTTTATTTACTAAGGAAGAACAGATGAAGTTTGGGATTATCAAGCCTGACTCCATGGTATTTAGTTTTAGAAAGTATGAAACCCAGACATAAAGGGGGAAAGATTTAAAAAGCACTTGTGACAGCGAGAGCTCTGAAGTGGGTTAGTGGCTTGTGTGGCTGCAGCTTTGCAGCACTGTAAATATTGTACCTCACTCTTTGGCTCTTTGACTGTTACGGTAAGTGGTTGCACTGAGGTGACATGGTTGTTTTGAATAATGACATACTCAATTGGTATTTATTCACTTTTAGTTTAGTAACAGCCAGTCTGCATAAGAAAAGGATTGTGGACATAAAGAATTAGAGAGTAAGACAATACAGATCCAGTGCTTGATGTACGGTATATGTTTTAGAATTGCAATATATGGTTGATATACTTTAATATTTGCTATTTTATTCTGTAGCTTCTCCTGTGGGAGCCATTTGGAAGCAAAACATCGGGGAAAATTGAGACATAAAAATACTTCTGATTGAAATTCATGTGTAGCGGCCTATTTATCCCAAACCCCTGTACAAGTGACAATAGCTGGCATAGGCCTGCTCCACAGACCTAGAACTTTGAAAATTATGTTGGGTGACTACCAGTGGGTACACTCTTTGGTTGGTACAGTATGTAACAAATATAGTATAACATCTTGCAAAAGAACCTGACACCATTTAAATTGAGCAAGTTCAGTCATACACTTACTCCACAATTTCAAAGATGTAAGGAATTCGGCTTCACTTATCCACATGTACTTCTCTTGTGAAATGGCGTTAACATTCTGAATGAAGGTATTAGATATTTCAAGAAAGATTATTGGGTAGCATTCCTTTTGATCCAGGAATTATAATACTGGGATGCATACTGGAAAATTTGATAGTAGATAAGGCAAAAAAAAGTAACTACTCAATCTCTCATTGATTAAAAGGGAATGGTCAGCATTCACCAGGCAAAAACATAGCACCTAAAGGCAGATATTCAGCACATATTTGCGCTTCTAATTCCAGTAGCCATCGGCCAAGGAAAGCGCTTATAAATATATATGCGCTGAATATCTTTTAGTATTTTTTGACAACTATACTGGTATATAGGAGTCCCTGCAGCTTAGCCTGTCAGTCGCATCATCAAAGGGCTTGCTGTGGAGGACTCTGGCATAGTAATGGCAGGCAGAGGGTCACAGGAGCAACCAGATAAAATACAAATTGCAGCTCTAGTAGTGATGCAAAAACATTACCACTGGTGCAGTTTACTTAATCGGGACCTATTGGTCCTGTGTTTTTGCCTGGGGAATGTTGACTGTTCCCTTTTAATGTTAGAAAAAATATTATTACATTGTAAAAAAATACTCTGCAGGCAAATTACTGGTTTAACTTAGTTACTGACTGTTTAAAAATCAGAAAAGCACATTATATTCTAAATAGTCAGTCAGACCTATTTATCAGATTCTGAAAACCAGTAAGAGAGTTCTTGGAAAATTGGTCTCAACAAGTATACTTCTCTACCACTAGGACAAATGACGAAAAATGGTGATTGCTGTACATACTCAACTATAAGTTGACCGCACATACAAGTCCACCACCTTTACCTTATCATCTGTAGCAAAATTATGGATATTATTATTATGCTGCCCAAAATGGATGGAAAAATCTGTTTTGTGACCAACACTGGGTACAGACTCTGTCTTAGTGGACAGAACAGAAAGGCAATCTCTTCTCCTTGTGCTCAACTGGGCAAATTCCTTTCCCTTTATGATTCCCCATATCTGCATTCTCTCCATGGCGATCCCTTGCACCAGCCCCCTCTTTGCTATCTCCCAGTTTAAATCATCTTACCTGCATTGTCCATTCTCCTGAACAGTACCCCCACTTCCACTAGTTGCAGGAGGGAGCCCATCCTTTATGCAGCCTATATACGCAGGTTGTTAATCTGACACAAATTTTGTTGCTGTTGTAATCCCCACCTTCTGGGCACATTGGTATAGCTCTTCAAGATAAGGGAGCTTCACCGTTAAATCTTCAGGCTGATGGTCCTGGACCTAGTGTTCTCCTGACACTGTGCCTCCACCGGAGGTTACCCCTTGTAGTACTCTTACACTCAGAATGATGCCCCAAGGAAAACGCAACAATGATGCCTCACATGCTGGCCCACCCCACTATACCACAGTGGTAATGGGCAATGAGACACTGGTACACAAATGATTAACCACAAAACTGGCATGAGATTTATTAGGGAAGGCAGGAAATGAAAGTTATGTATTTACTGTAACTGGTGATCTTCCAGAATATCTTCTCCACTGAGTACCACTAATGGGTCTGGGCTGGAGGTTCTAAGACCACACAGAAGCAAATCTTTTTGCTAGGGGCCAGCAACAGCTATTGTCTATGACACCACAATGACACTGGGTGGCATCACCTGCCCACTAATAAATGATGTCAGCTCTATCACCTACCTCAGGTCTGTTCACCACAACAAAAGCAAATGCGACAGAAAAAACAAGCTTTGTCATGTGGCAAGCTAGCCCAAAGGTATAGACAAAGGATGTAGGAAAATAAAATAAAAATAAATAAAACCTGACAACCAACTGTCATAGAAAGAAAAGTGGAGAGGGCACATCCAAGGTGGCACAGAAGAAACTGGTAGTCTGAGAATTTGAGCCATAGCCTTAAAGAAAACCCCACTGCCCATCAGGTGGCAGTCAGTCTAGTAAAAAGACAGGAGGAACAAGCAGCAGCTATTTATTCATATAGGGTCTGGCTACTAGGTAAAAGGGAAGTAGCCAAGGGTAAGACTCCCTGCAAATAAGAAAGGCACAACAAATAAGCCAGACCTATTCTAAACCAAGGTGGCACTCAGGACCTTAGGACTGCAATAGGCATCCCATCAGCAGGCAGAAATGTGACTGTTTCTTTTTCTTAAACAGCTGAGTTGCTCTGTCTCTCTCCTGAGTTGGGGGTGGGGGCAGAACAAAAACAAACCACTGGTGGATGTGACACTGCAGAACCTGTATTGCTACCAAGACTCCATCTAGCAGTGGTGAAATGTGCCCATCTCCCTTGTATAACAGGAATTGCATGAAGCAGAAAGCAAGATGGAGAATATATAGTGAAAAAAAACCAAGAAGAAATGTCTGCTACCACCTGACATTCCCTCCCTGTCAGTTAGCAGAGGAGTGTACCTTACAAGTGGAGCTGGCTTCTCCAAACTAAACTCAATCTGCTGATTGTAGAGCACAAGTCCACAGATAGGATTACTATCAAGTGGCATTAGGACTGAGTAAACACCCAGGTGTTGTAAGGTTGCATTTAGCAACTAATAGGCATCAGGTAGTGGGGATGTACCCTTGACAGGAAAAAGGGGAATATGGAAAAGGTTTTTCTTCTTTTGGTTTTGCCTTCTTTCACAGTCTAAATCCCAACAGGGAAAGGCAATAGAAAAGAGAGAGAGAGAGAGACAGAGAGAGACAGAGAGAGACAGAGACAGAGACAGAGACAGAGAGAGAGAGAGAGAGAGAGAGAGAGAGAGAGAGAGAGAGATTGGGGTGATGATGCCTAAGCATGACCAGATGACCAGGGTGAGCTGCTCAGAAGCCCTGGACTAGAGAGGGGGGATGGTGGGTGAGTGTGTTAACTCAATGGAGAAGGTATTCTGGAAGTTTACCAGTTACAGTAAATTTGCAACTCTGATATCTTCCGAGAATCAGTCTTCTGTACTGACTCCCACTTATGGGTTAGAGTACCAAGCTTCCTGATTCATGAGTGAGCAGCTGGCTCAGGCCCCTGTCAGATTACATGTACCACTGCTCTATGACACTGACCCAGATCCAGTTTTGTTTCCATGTCAAAGGCCCAGCGGGGGAACATGGGCAACCTCTCAAAGATGTGCCAATGGTCCTCAAGGGTTGGCTGAGGTTGCTGACAGTCCAGGCTTTGGCATAGGCCATGAAACTCTGGAAATAGCCTCACCTTAGGGTAAGATTCAGCAACAATTCCCAAGCATGGCAGACCTGTATCAGTGCAGCTGCCAGAACAGTGACCTTGGGGAGATCCCCATGGGTGACTGAGAGACCATGGTCGAACAGGCTTCACAGGGAGACCTCATTCCTCAACCGGCTCAACATCAGGAGACAGCTCCAAGAGAGAACCTAGGAACCTGGTTATCACCACTCACTGGGCTGGCGCCGCCTCTTGTGCCAACCTCTGCACTAGGAACATTCTCAAGACCTGGTTTCTTCTTATCATCATCATCATCAGCCATGTCCTCATCCTCGGCAAGGTATCTGACACTGACATCAACATTGAGCTCAGTGCTGTCTTCCTCCCTCCTTTGTGCCGCTGGAAGCACTGAAGTAGGGGATGGGCACCAAGCTGCTCTGTTGGTACCATTCTCAATGCCTTTTCCAGCACCATGAGCAGCGTTGACACTGATACCAGGCCTAGTATCATCTCCTCCCTTAGTGTCGCTAGCAACACCATGGACACAGACTGACTCCAGGCCAACACTGATGTCGACACCAACACCAGTGACAGGCTGTCCACTGCAAACAGTGTTAGAGGGAGTCCTTGCCCTATCCCTGGCTCCACTCACAAAGTCACAATGGCAAATGGTGACAAAAGTGTGGGCAGTGCTAGAGGATGGCATCATGGTGTCCACCAGGGTTGAACAGACGTATAGTCACATCTCCAAAACCGGGGACACCTGTCACTCAGAGCGAACAGACTGTGGCAGGTTCTCAGCCAACCACTCAGAAGGAGTCAACTGTCCAACAAAGCTAGCCACCAGGGTCAATGCCTCAGCATAGTGAGATTGTGGAGAATCCTGTGTTTCTGAGGACCTAGAAGGTCCTGGAAGGGACCAAGGGGAAGGTGCACAGTTTCCTTACCTTGGATGACTTGATTCAAGGCCTGCCTACAAAGGTAGGGGTCTCGCAACCCCACTTCAATGCATGGATCTCCAGGGTGTAAAAGTCTACAGAAAAGCATATGACACAGGTGTCCATGTCATGGCTAGGCCCAAGGCAGAAATAACAAAGTTGATGCCAGTCATCAGATGAAATCTTCTTGCTGCAAGGGGACCAATGGAAAATTGGGGATTTTTTGGTCCCCTTCTTCGACATCATGATAAACGATAAAACAAAAGAAATTCTGAGGAAAACTTAGCAATGCAGGTGAACTGAGGACATGATCCAGTCCTCTGATGTCATAGACATTCACGACCCCCTGGCTAAAAGATCTGCTCTCATAGGGTCCTAGTGCCGCCAGCCCAGATCTTCAAGTGGAACTCAAGGAAGAAGATTGAATCTGAGAAGAGGAAGGCTCTGGGAAAGGAAACGGTAATACATAGAAAACAAATATGCAGTCCCACCATGCCTTTCCACAGCAGTCCTACAACAGTCCTCATATGGTGCACCAATAATACTTCCCCAAAGTACCTAGTGATATCTCTTTAATTTATGTTGTACCACACAGGATAGTTGAATCATTGCAGGCCCGACGCTAGGGAGACATGCTAGTTGCATGCACAGTCACCAAAGTGGAGAAATAGAAAGCAAATACTTCTGATGCTCTAACACCTTAACCATCTAGCTAATAACAAATTTACAGGACCACGGTCCTGATCACTACTTATGCTTTGGTTGCTCTGTGTTAGGCCCCTGGAGGCTTCAGCTAACAGGATGGTTTCCCCTTGGTAGAGCTACAGCTGGTGGTGGTGGGGAGGAATAGGATGTCTGTAGCACGGATGTCACTGCAACACTCCCAGTGGTTTGCAGGAGTGAGCTGTAGGTCAGAAGTTTCAACCTTGCTTGTCTTCATCGTAAGTGGGGGGCATTTTACTTTACCCTTCAGAAAGGAACTTTTTCCTTCTCTTTTTCCCCGCATGGGGACTTCCTCAGTAACAGCTTAAGTGGCTGAGGCATTCTGTCTCTCACCTAGGTCTGCTCACTCTGTCTCTGCTTACACATTGACTGTCTCTGACTGGAACCCATACACTATCTTTCTCAGCCAACAGCCTGATGAACTCTGCCTCCGGTGCTGGACATTATGCTCCATTCAGGAGCAAAGCTCAATGGGTGGCTGCCCAGATTTTCCCTTAGGTGTTATGTGCAATAGTTGTGGAACAAAAATCAATGATACTTACAGCTCAACAAACTGGTTTCTCCCTCTCGGTTCAAGGATTTACTGGACATTGTCTAAAATACACAACTGCTTTTGAGGTTAACTTTTGCCTTCACGGTCACATAATTTCTTAAGATATCATATTACCCGTTATTGTATCATAAATTATTTCACTGTAACTGCTCTTCGCATGCATTCCTATCTAAAATGGTAGCACTGGGGGGTACATTCAGGAAAATATTAACCAGAGGACAGCATCCCTTAGATTGGCAACTGGGTTACAGCTTATTGTTCCAACAAACAATTTAGAAATTGGCAGATCGACCTTTTATTATTTGTGATCTGTTGCATGGAATACTATCCCATGCAACCTATGACCCATAAATGGGATGATAACTCTGGGGCCTATAAAAGATTGGTTATATCTTAATACCAAAAGAAGGGGGGGGAAAAGCCAAAAAAAATGTGCTATGCCTGATTAGAAGTACTTACTTATAGTTGCCATTTTAGATAGGATATCCTATCAAATCATAACAAACTATGTACTGTCAGAATATGTTGTGTTTTAACTTGTGTCTGTACAGAATTAGGTTTGATACCATTTACTCTATGCAGATTTATGTTGAAGCCTGCCTTTGTCTTTAATAACTTACTGTGTTTTGTAACTATACTTGAATCCAAATGGGACCTCATTGTAAATGAGCTACAGCCTAACCGAGTTTCTATCCCTGTTTATATGTTATATAAATAAAATGTTACCAAACCAACTGCCTTGGGGTACAGTCTTATGCTGGGGGGGAGGTTTACCAGGGAGGTAAGGAAGCACTTCTTCATGGAGAGAGTGGTGGACACCTGGAATGCGCTGCCGGAAATGGTGGTCTTGTTGAAGACAGTGGACAGCTTCAAGACAGGCTGGGATAGGCATAGGGTGGAGGTAAGGATCATGGGTAAAGATTATGAGGGATTGGAGAGGGGGGCAGGGACAGTAGCTCAAGCTATGGGCCCCTTGAAATACCAGCGGAGTAGATATACCAAATAGCCTTCTTCTGCTGGCTTTCTTCATATGTGAATAAGCTTTTGCTCAACATACCCTTCCTGGTAAAACAATGAACAAACAAAATTATTTCACTGATATAAGTAGCTGGTTTCTTTTACAGACTAAATGTTGGCTTATAAAATGGATAGGGTTTTCGTGGCTGTTATCAGTCTCTCCCTGAAATGGAAACTACTGTCCCACGGGAAAAATTTAAAACATTAGTGCAGTAAGGCAGTATGTTGTTGTCGGTCTCAGATGCACTACTACAAACTATCTGTACTGCGCCCCAGTTCCTGGTATCCGGAGCATTCGAACAGCCAGGAGATAAGTACAATACCTTTCAAAGGCGATGTCCCTGGTATCGAGGTATGTATGTATGATGGGAGATGTGAGACGCCTTGATACTTCCTTTTGTGCTGGCTGCATAGAGTCGTGAGTTACACCTTTAATCTCCTGGGAAATATCAAAGTGCTCTGTATCAACAATTTTCTCATCATGGTTGACTTCTATGAGCTCTGCCCAGTTACCTGATAAAAGGAAACAGTGTCAGTATGATTTCAGGAACACATAGAAACAGAGACAATGTCAGCAGAAAAACACCACTGGTCAATCCAGTCTGCCCAGTTTCACCTTACTCTACCTGTGACCTAGTGTCCAGACAGAGTTTCTGCCCTCTTCTACCCACCCTCGTTCCCTGCCTTACTGCCACTCCCGAGTAACTATTAAGCCCTTTCCTCTAGCTCAGTTATGCTTGAAAACATTCATGTTTTTGTGCCTCACCTCCGCTGGTTGGCTGTTCTATGGCTCAACCACTCTCCTGGTAAAGTAAAACTTTCTTGCATCCCTTCTGAATCCCGCACCACCAGCTTAAATTCATGTTCCCTTTTTTGACCTGCCCTCCTGTAAATAGTTCCTCAAAATTTACCTTGTTTATTCCTTTTAGAAACTTGAAGGTCTCTATCTTGTCCCCCCCCCTCCATTCTGGCTTCAAGCAAGTACATGCTCAGCACCTTAAGCCAATCCTCATAGGATCTGCCCTGTTGGACCTGAATCATTTTGGTTTCTCTATGCTGCACTGCCTCCAGCCTGTCTCTGTCTTTCCTCAGCTGAGGACTCCAGAACTGGGCACAGTACTCCAGATGAGATCTCACCAGTTATCTATAAAGAGGTAGTATTACCTTTTTCCTCATGCTATCAAAACCCTTTCCAATACACCCCAACATTCTGTTGCTTTGCTGTAGGACTTGTTACACTGGCTATTTTGCTTTAGGGAGCTACTTCTGATGACCCCCAGGTCCCTTTCCTCTGAAGTAGAGGCCCCCTTACCCCCAATCCAGTATTCTTTCATGGGGTTCTTGTTCCCTGTGTGCATCACTTTGCACTTCTTGGCATTGAATTTCAACAGCCAGACCTTTGACCACTTCGCGAACCTTCTCAGGTCTGCATGCAACTCCAATACCCCTTCCTTGCTGTCTACCCTACCACAGAGCTTTGTGTCATCTGTGAAGAGACACATCTTGCCCTGGATTCCTTTCCCTATGGTGCTGATAAACATAAAGAAAAAGGACTGTACCCAGCAGTGACCCCTGTGCTAAGCCAATCATGATCACCCTTCCCCCCAACTTGATCCCATTCATAACCAGCCTCTGCTATCTCCCCACTAACCAACTTCCCACCCATTTAACTAGGCCCTTCGCTGCTCCCAGAGCCTCTTATTTCTTTAACAACCTTCTGTGTAGCACCAAGACAAAATGCCTTGCTGAAGTCAAGGTAGAGTAAATCCACCACTCGACCCTTATCCACTGCCCTTGTTACCCAGTCAAAGCTTACTATCAGTTTGGCCTGACAAGATCTCCCTGCTACAGACCCATGCTGCGTACTGTCCTGGAGCCCATTCCTCTCCAGACAGTCCATCGGGTCCTCTTTGACTAGTGTCTCCATCAGTTTACCTATAGTGACTGTGCATTATCCATAGAAGATCAAAATAAAGAATGGGGAGGTGCCCAGTTTAATTTGAAACATTTAGGGTGGAGTAGTGTTCCAAAAAGGAGACTTTTATGTCCTAGGGTGTTAACAATACTGATTTTCTTTTTGCAGTTAGATGCTTGATCCCCCTGGCTCAGCACAGAGAGGTGATATGATATGTATAGAAGGAATCTGATGGACAAATTACCTTCTTTCCTCCACAAAGCTGCATCTATGTATGTACTGAAAAAAAAATATATATATATATATATATATATATATATATATATATACTGGACTAACCTAGGGTAGGATTACTACCTAGGAGGAGAAAAACTGGAAGCCTGTAGGCAAGAAAGAGATCTGGGAATTATTATAACAGATGATCTGAAAATGTCCAAGCAATGTGAGAAAGCAGCACTGTGAGCAATGGTATGCTGGGATGCATAGGCAGGGGGATTACCAGCAGAAAAAAGGAGGTCATCCGCCACTCTATAGATCACTGATGAGGCCTCACCTGGAGTACAGTGTACAGTTCTGGAGACCCTCACTTTAGAAAGGATATTAACAGACTGGAAACAGTGCAGAGGAGAGCTATTAAAATGATTCAGGGACTGCAAGACAAATCATACAAGGAGCGTCTGCGTGATTTAAACATGTACTCCCTAGAGCAGAGGAGGCAGAGGGAAGACGTGATCAAAACGTTCAAGTTCCTAAAAGGAATAAACAAGGTGCAGGTCCAGGACCTGTTCCACATAAAAAATCAATCAAGAACCAAAGGCAACAACATGAAGCTGGGGGGTAGATTCAGAGGCAACACACACAAGTTCTTCTTCACTGAGAGAGAGGTGGATCAATGGAACTGCCTTCCACAGGAGGCAGTGGAAGCAAAAATGGTGGGGACTTTCAAGAGCATGTGGGATAGATACAAGGGCACCATAACACTGAAAAGCACTTAAGGGAAGGGGCAGGCTTATGGGCACACTAGATGGGCCACATGGTCCCATTCTGCAGCCACTATCTATGTATATATATATACATATATATATATATATATATATAGAGAGAGAGACATATACATACATATATATATATACACACACACACACAGACATATATATATATCTAGCCTAATTACCCCCTCCACGACCTTTCCTATGATTCCCCATCCTAGCTCTCCTCCCCACCTGGCTAAATGTTACTCCTGCTTGCAATGCTGTCCATGTATCTATCGATAAGTTATTCTGTACCTTATGCACCTGACAAATGTTACCTCTGTAACTACTACTCTGTCTCACTGTTGGAGTATGCCTGCTCCTGACTGTAATTATAATCATGCTCCTGATTGTAATTGTTGTATCTGTATCTTCTCCCATATAATTACCTGTGACTCTCCAGGTCGCACCTGAAAATAGGCACTGGCTGTCTAGTGTGCTTACCCGGTTACAAAAGCAAATAAATAAATAAATATATATATATATATATATATATATGCACACACACAGACATTATATATATATATATATATATATATATGTACATGCGTGGTTTTGTGGTGGGGAGCTGCCCAAAACTGGAGTATAATATGAAACAAACTACAACAGAGACCTAATACAGTGAAAGCACCGCTTCAATGTAAACAAGCACACAGCTTCCTGTCTATTCTCTCCTAGGTCTCTGGCATAATATACATTTTAAATAAACTCATTATGACTTCCAATAGCTATTTATTTTGATAACAATACATATGAACTCTTAAACTTTTCTCCCAACATCTCTTACTAGTTACTGTGCAAACATTTTGCTTAGGTTACGCACATGAGTATCCTCTGCATTAGCAAATTAAATCTTAGATGGGCACGGGCAGCCTAACTCCATTTTCCGGTAACTAGTAAAACAGGAAATCAGTTTGCAAAGAAAGTGAGACAGAGAGAGCAGAGAGATAAGAACCTGCTCTTTTGTAAGACATGCTGTTTACACTGTAGCTCTTCTTATGTGAAATACATTGGGGAATACATTATTTAAATTAATTGCAGTTTTATCTACTTTTGATGATGAAGTAAATTGTTTGCACTATAAAATACACTGGTCTTATATACACTAACCAGGTACCATTTCAAAGTAGTGACTATGGCTCATATTTTATTTTTGCAATTATTTAACCAGGAGTGGCACACTAAGCTGAAAGCTTGTTTACAGGTGCGACCTGGGAGCACAGGGAAGTTAAGTGACTTGCTCAGGGTCACACAGTATGCAAGTGGGATTCAAACATAGGTCTCCAGATGTGCAGCTCAGAGCCTTAAACCACTGTGCTACACTGCCTCCCTCCATATAATAAACAGATGCAAGCAGCTAAAGTTAAGTATCTGCAAACTCCATTATCCAATCAGCAATGTTTCTGCAATGACTTTTGCTGCCAGGAGGCTAAGCTAGTAGCTTACTATATAATTAGGCTACTAGAGGTTACTGCTACACCCTTACAGGCCACGTGTTTGATGTACTATATTGTTGGGAACAGTCTGAATGTGGGTCCCAGATACTAAGGAATTTCTCCATCCAAGGGTATAAAACAGTGAGGTTGCTCCTTGTGAAGCAAAGTGACTAAAATCTGAGCAAGCAGTTGTGCCACTGCCTGTGCTGCTAGACTTTAGCCGGCATTACCATAGGACTATGAGGGTGCACACACTGCACAGTGGTATAATTGCTCTGTTACCACCACAAGGTACGACAGCAGGGACATGAAACTACAACAGATGGAAGGCAGTAGCAGGCTGTGAAATGAAGGAAAACTGCCTGGCAGTCAGCCAGTCTCCCAGACATGCAGGCTCATAAGTGCAAGGTGGAGGACATGCATCATCACGGGTTCCACACATGAAAGGGATGATTACATGAGAACCTGCTGTATGCATTTCTAGAGACAGTAAAGTGGGACTTTATATAGAATTTAAAGAACAAATACAAATGCCAGCAGAAGAAAGTCTAACGGTCTATCAAGTATGTGCACTGTGGAGCTAGTAAATTTTGTTACGTGGCACTCTGCCCCCCCCCCTTACTTTCCCCATGATCCCATCCCAACTCTTCTTAAAACCACCAACCACTGTCTGGTTCACCACCTCCTCTGGTAGTCCATTCCAGCCTGTGACCACGTTCTGTGTGAAGAAGTGCCTGATCCACAAAACAGTTTCTCCCATTCTGTGCCTATGCCAAAAATGTTTTGTGGACCGGGCCCTATGTGAAAAGTGAAGGTTTCTTTGTTACTTTCTATTTTCCCTCTGTACCCAGTGCACCAGTCTGGTCACAATCAAGTTCACAAGTCCTGAGTGCTATGCCTACTGAAACAGCTGCCACGGGCCTCCTGAAAGATACCTACTCACCTTTCTCAAAGGCAGAAAGCACCCAAGATGGACACTCAGCACTGCCTCTATTACCTGATGCATGACAGCTCAGGCTTAAGGCTACAACCCTTGTTGTCATCACGGTGAACAGCAACATTTTCATTAGGCCATACGGCGGCCAAAAAAATGAAGGATTTTACAGAGAATTAAAACAAAATGCTTTTGAGATATAGTTTTTTCATTAAGAACTCTTTAAATAAATGCTGCTCAAAGTTTCATCTGCACTGGGTACTGAAATGAATGAGCTTTCAGGAACTTTTGCAAGGAAATATGTAGCGAGCATGTCTCCAGCTCACAAACTCATATTAAATTCATGGCTTTGGTGGGATGTGGAAAAATGGTGAGAGTGGAATCACTGCCAGGTAAGTAGAAAATACTTCATAGAACATTTATGGTGATAATTATAAGATATCAATATTTCTGGTTGTGGGCCGGCCCAGTGGCACTGAGGATTGAGGCGCTGGATGCCACACCTGGCGTTACATCGGCGACCCAGGTTTGGGAGCGAGCTTGGGCCACCGGGGGTCGGCAGAGAAGGACAGGATTGAGCATCCAGAGGACTGCTCTCCTGTCCTGGGAGGGAGGGGGTATCGATCCCGAGCTCTGGTGGCTCCTGGCAGTAGTTGGGGGCACAGCAAGCTTGCAATCCAGCAACCATGGGGATTGGCTGCGGCGACGATTCTGTAAGTGCGCACAGGAGCGTGCACACCTGCACTGGACACATTGCACGTCTAAGCCTAGGGGAGGGAACTATAGGCAAAAACACCCTAATCCTCGGTAGGTGAAGGTGGGGACCAGTGGCTGACCTACACTCCCAGTGCCGGGTCTACAACTTGCCCTTATGCTCCACTCGCTCCTCGACAGCCTGTCTAGATTTCAGAAAGGTCACCAGAGGAGTCTGCAGTCCCGCCCCAGGGAGCTTAGATCCGAGGGGCTGGGCTGTCAGAGGATGTGAGGGGGAGCTTCGAGCAGAGGTAGGGACTGGGGCTTCAGGCAGGAGGGACCATGTTGTGCCATGTGTCCCACACTGGAGAGAGGCAGATGATCAGCAATAAAGAGAAATGTTAAAAGAAAACAAACAAACAAAAAAAACATTTCTGGCTGTGTGGAAAGAAACAGACATCCAGTTCCTAGAATGGGGGAAAATTACGTTTCAGAATTACCTTCTCCTTTGAAAATATAGCTGCGTTTGCCTCTTATCCAACCCATGTTTTCAAAGCCCAATAAAGTGCAATCAACCCGCAGTTTAGCACCACTCTTCCAGATCCGACAGATGTCACTAGGACATAGCCTAGAAACCAGGGGGACTGTGAAGAAATAATAAAGTTAGGGAACACCAAGGAAGTAAGGAGATACAATATGAACAACCTAAAGAGACATGCAGGATTCAGTAACAAAAATGAAATATATATAAAAAAAAAATACAATAAAATAGGTCAAACTACACAAAAGTGATTTACATGCAGATATTCAGGGCAACACAAAATAAAAATGGATAAAAATGCAAAATGAAGTTACAGGTACAATACAGTACTGGGATACGTAAAAATGGAAATTACGTACCTACTGAAATTCCGATCTTTCCGTGTATCTTCACCATTCATCACCTTTGGGTTATTGGCCAGAGGTCGTGATCCCTGGAGCTTTTTTCCCTTTTTGGGGGTGGGTGGAGTCGACACACCCATCGGCACACTCCCGAGGGCCGACCTGCGTGGCACTCGTGGGTTGGCTATTAGGTGTCTGAGCCGACCCGCCCCCGCCAGTTCTGAGTCACTGTAGAGGTTAGAAAAAGGTTGGGAGGGTGGGACAAGGAAGTCCAAGGGACAAACAAAGAAAAAGATATAAAACTAAAAGGAGAAATAAATGACTGAGCGGGCAGAAGAAGTTCGAAGACTAAGGGGATTGGGTAGGGGCCCCAATCTCTGGAAGTAAAAAAGAAGAGGGAGGGAGGGAAAGGTTTTTGGAGGTAAAGAAAAATTTTGGGGGGACAGGAAAAACATACCCTGTAACCTTGACCAGTCTCCAGTTTATATAGGAACTGTGAAGGAGTAGCCAAGAGGCTAACTGCCAGAATTGTAGGCACAGAATTACTGGCAAAACACCTATAAGCAGAATCAGCTATTCTGGAAGAAAGACAGGAAAAACAGGGCTATCTCTCCCCCCAAAAGGAGATTTTGGTGCAAGAAACCTAGTTTCTTACATTAATTGAGGTTATGTCCACAGGATAAGGAAATCAAGGATTGACGGGGAGAAAGAAAGAAAAGGGGGCAACTGCCAACACTCACCCCACAGGGTGGGCCAGCTTATTGTGGAGTGCCCCACTCCTGACCACTCAACCTTAGAGAAAACTATCCCCTATGTGCCCCAGTTTACTCCACTCCTGGACTCACAGAAAGGAGGGGCACAGAGAGGGAAGGGGACCCAGAGACTGAGGCCCCAGGGGGATGGAGGGTGGCATTGTGATGAATGGTGAAGATACACAGAAAGATCAGAATTACGATAGGTACATTATTTCCATATCTTATCTGTGTCAGTCTTCACCATTCATCACCTTTGGATGAGTGCCGAGCCCCCCCCCCCCGAAGGGGGTTTTAAACCCTAAGGGACTGAGTCCCTTAGCTCTCAGTGGGTGACACACTAAGAGGGAGAAGTCAAAATCTGAGGAATCTTGATCTAGGGGCTGGTCACGGTACAGGGCAAAAAGCCCATCAGGAGTGTCCAGTTGTGACAATCCTGACTGAGGATGAGGCATGGAACCTGGAGACTCCAGGGGGAAGGGCACAATACCGCTGGCAGAGATCCCTAGGGGCAGGAACTCTGGAAAAGGGTCTTTGCCAGGAATGCAATGATGCCTCCTGAAAGGGAGCAGGCCAGGGGGGCACCACAAGGGTGTCCTCACTGATATCGCCTAGAAAGGCGTGCGCCGAGTGCTCTGGATTGTGTTGAGTGGGAGGGGTAATATGCAGGTCCTCTAACATCCTCACGAGAAATCGCTATTACTCAGCGAGATCAGCAGCTGGAGAGATGTGGAAAGATGGCTCCTCTCCCCCAGAAGAGGGAGATGAAGAGTTAGAGGACCTCAAAGGTTCAGAATCTGCCTGCTCAGGGGGAGGTTGAAAAACCTGTCTGTCCATTGCCCTAACGTAAGAGGGAAACTGAGCAGCCTGAGCTCTGAACTGCTCCCAGGAGAGAGGCCCACTAGGACCACAAATGCCTGGGAGTGCAGGAGAAGGTAGCAAAGGAATAGGGGCAGAACCGACAATGGGGATCGGTTGACCTCCACCTGGGCTAGGGAGCGCACCAGGAGCCCTAGGGGAGGAAGGCGCTCCGGAAGACTCCACAGCTGACAGCTGAACAACCAAACTGGTACTGCCTAGGCTGCACCCTGAAGAATCCTCCCTGTGAGGTGACCGGGGCCGTGTAGGTCCAGAAGAACGGTCATCTACCTCCAAAGAACGGGGCCCTCTCAAGGAAACCGAGGGGGAAGAGTGGAGATTCGCACTATGGCTTCTCCCAGAGTCCGGGTGGGTTCCAGAAAAAGGCCGCCGCACAGACCCCATGCCCCTCGAACCCCTCGGAATCCTAGAGCTCCCTCCTCCTCAAGAGAGCCAGTTTAGGCAACTGACAGCCCTGGTCGGCCCCCGAAGGGGCTATCCAGGGAACAGCACCCTCCCGGGGGTGCTCTGATCGGCCCCAAAGTTGGGCGATCCAGGCACACCACATGAGGGGGTACCACCACTGAGGGGTCAGAGAACCCTCTGAGGCCAGGCTGCAGGGCAATGGTGACCTGCACCACTGCCTGCTGGTCAGAACCCCTGACCCTGGCCCCGGCAGTCACTGTCCGCTCCTCAGAGGGGGTCTGACTCCGGCCTGTCGAGGACACTACCAGAGTGTCCATGCCAGCAGCCAACTCCAGGGAGCCAGACTGCCCATCTGACTCAGAGTCCGACTCCTCCTCTGAAGAGGTGGAAATCGAAGTTCTGTGCCAAACAGTGCATGGACGCCCACTGCCATCCCTAGTGAACAGGGCACCAGGACCAGAGACTGCACCAGAGTCAACGCCAGTGCCCCCCTCCACACCGTGAATGGTGCCAGAAGAGGACATGGCCCCAACAAGGGTGGCAGCCTCAGAGCTGCAGCCTGCCACAGTGCCATCCTGACCCACGGCGCCGCAACCGGCACCGAGACCAGCAACGGCGCCGATGACAGCTCCGACTGTGCTCTCGGCGCCAAGGCCGGAGACCCCCATGGCGCTGACCCCTCCCAAGGCATCGCTCGCGGTGCCGAGGACAGGACAGAGATGGCGCCAACAATAGCCCCGACAGCACTCTCAGTACTGAGGTCCGAAACCCCCATGGCGCTGTGTCCATGTGCGGAGACACGAACGGCTCCAGAACTAGACACGGCGCTGTGCTCAACCACGGCACTGCGAACGGTGCTGGGGTGACACTCAGATAGGGATGACACCGTAGAGCCTCCCACAGTGCCGACAGCCCCATCGGTGCCACGAACGGTGCCAACAGCAGCAACAGCGCTGAGCGACGGACCGGTACTGATGACGTCACCATCAGGGCCCACAGTGCCGCAAATGGCGCTGAGACCCAAGATGACGCCGACAGATGGCATCGAGGATGGCACCGACCCAGGCCTTCCGAGCCGAGGGTGCGACACCAGGGGAGCTTCACCCCCAAAGGGCGACAAAAGCAGCGCCTCCCGTCTGTCCAGGCCTCCTGCACTGTGAGAGGGGCCTCTGCCACGGCTAGGCAAGAAGAGGCAGAAGCCCCCTCCTCCTCGGTCCATACAGAACCAGGAGGAGACCCAGAGGAAAGGCCGAGAGACCGCAGCTTGGCCTGATGAGTGCGTGCCCGACTCCTGAAAGTCGGTGGAGCTTGCCCCACTTTCCACGCGCATTGCTCCATGACCCGGCGGTCCATGGAGAAACAGGCATCGCATGAATCCATGTTGTGAAGCGGGCGAAGACACGCAAGGCAGCGGTCGTGCTGGTCAGTGACGGAGTACTTATGGCCACGAGGGCACCGTCGCATGGGGGGCAGTCCCATCTTGGAAGTCTTCTTGCCCTCCGACCTAGACACAACCTACGAAAACTAAACACCAAACTAGACTCGACGTCGCAAAGACAAAATAAAATAATGGAACAATCTTACCGGGCAACGTTGAGTAGGAGAACAGAACCGGCAGAAGATAGGGAGCCGACGGACTGCGGCACGGAGTAGATAAATAATCGAGACGGAGTCGCGAAATCAACTGCGCACAAGGTAGGCCTTAAACTTCTTCGCTGCAAGCGTCCCATGAGGTGACCTCGATGGCAGGAGACAAAGAACTGGTAGGAGGGCAGAGTCGACAACACCTAATGGCCAACCCGCGAGCGCCATACAGTATGCCGGGTTTCGAGGGCGGCCGATGGTCGCTGACTCCGCCCATCCCAAAAACCGCTGGGTCATGATCTCCGGCCAATAACCCAAATGTGATGAATGGTGAAGACTGACACAGATAAGATCTACAAATGTGCAGTGGGAAATCCAGCCATCCGACTGGTGGAGGCTCCCCCACCCTGTGCTGTTATTTGAACACTACAGTGCTGGGTTGTACACTTCACATTCTGAGACTCATCACAGCATCATGGCGGAAGGGGTGCAGTGGGCCCTGTATGTATGTATTTATTTATTTCAAGAATTTCAACAAAACAGACGTACTGAGCTTGTAACAGTTCATTACCAGATGCATCCGGGGTGGGGGGGAGAGGGAAGTACACAATACAGGATGTGCAAGTAAAATTACATAATGTAAGGTGCAGTACTGATAAAAGTGAAATATATGAAAAAATTACTTACCACAGTAATCTTGTTTCTTCCCAGTGATACTCAGGTATTCATAACTTTATGCAGTAAGCCTTCTAAGCAGAACTGCCCGGAGAGATGGAACATATGCAAATGATGGAATCTTTTGCATGAGCCACTTTCCAAATGCTGCACTCTACTAACTGCCCTTGCTCTAAACCTCTCAGATTTCCTAGAAGCCTGGAAAGACAGGCCCACAAGGACTAAGTGTAACAATGATAATAACAATATAGTACATGGTTAGGGTTTGTTGTGGATGGAAAACGATGGTTTTCCAAATCCTGTTGTAGGACAGTTCAAAGGTCAAAAAAGTTGTTGTACTACCCTTCTGACGTCACATCGATAGTACAACAACTTTTGCCCCTTGAGCTCCTACCCGATTGGTGGAAACAGGCAGTGCTTTTAAAAATGCGTTCTAAAATGGCGTATCCATTTAGCGACCGGGCGGGCGAGCAGACAGTTTGGACACCGGCTGTCATTATCGGCTCCGTGTGTCCAAACTATCAATTTACATTTGTTTTTTTTGTTTTGATTTTTTAATCTCTGGCACAGTTACGGTAAAAACGGAGCGGGACCGCAGCAAGGAGTACGGAGATATTCAGGGTGGCACGGCAGCGAGGACCGGGTGGGTGCACAGTGTGAACACAACATGGTAGGAAACTGTACCGCAATCCTTAAACATAAATTAAAACGGTCACATTTTGGGGGGCAACCATATACTATATAAAATAATAGATGGGGAACTGTGCACACCAAGACTGCGTGTTTCCATCTCAGGTAGTTGATGACATCATAGGGACCTCTCGAGCTTCGCTCTCGAGGTCTATGATGTTATCAACCCCTTCGATGGAAACACAGCCTTGTTGTGCACAGTTCCCTATCCATTATTCTATATATTGAACATAATAAGAAAAATAATAATTATAGTACAAACTCCTTTAACACCCAGAAAAGGCCTCCAACAGGAGGGCATAACATATGAAAGAATACCCCTGAATGTCAGAATCACCTGACAAGGGGGAATAACAATAGTGAACACAATCACAACATATGTGCCAGAAATGGAATTTATACCCCTGAGAGCACAGTACACAGGAGTGCAGAGGCTAAAAAGTTCTGGAAGAGGAGGCAGGGTGGGAAGTTAAGAATACCTGAGTATCACTGGTAAGAAACAAGATTACTATGGTAAGTAATTTTTTCTTCTAACCCAAGTAATACTCAGGTAATTCATAACTTTATGCAGACTACAAAGCAGTACCACTGGAGGTGGGCACAGAACTTTATTTTGGAAACAGACTCTGCAGGACTGCTGTGCCAAACCTAGCATCACCCCTGGATTGAACATCCAGGTTATAGTGCTTCATAAAGGTGTGTACTGTTCTTAGGTAGTTGCTTTACAGATGTCCACCATAGGAACATCCCCCACAGCTGCTATGGCAGCAGCTGTGCCCCTTGTAGAATGGCCTTTCCAACTTTAGAGTAACAGAAAAAAATGGATACTATCCAGCAAAAAATGGACCTTTTGATGCTGGGTTACCCTTTCCCACATTTCATAGGTCAGGAACAGTTGTTTCCTGTCCTCCCTATGGAGTGTAGTGGCTGTCAAGTAGTAGCTAAGAGCTCTTTGACGTCCAAACTATGAAGACTCCTTTGACTTGAACCAAAGTGTTCAGTGAAAAGACAGGTAAGGTAATGGTTTGGTTCAAATGGAAATTAAAAAACATTTTAGGAAGAAACTTCCTGTTTGTTTTCAGGGCCACTTTGTCTCTGTGGAATGAAATGTAGTCATGTTCAATGCAGTGAGACTGGAGCTCACTGATTTCTCTGACAGAAGTCATTACCATAAGGAAAAAACTATTTTCATGTGACATATCTCAAATAAACTGAAAGCATAGGCTCAAAAGGGGAACCCATGAGCCTAACTATACACACATTTAGGTACCATGCTTGCACCGGTTCCCTGTGAGGGGGTGTGCAAATGGGATAGGCCTTTAAAGAACCTTTTGAAGACAGGTTCTGAGGCCAGAGAAACACAGGAGCATTCTGTCCACTGAAATATAAGTATATGCTTTTAAGGTACTGGACTGTAAGTCCAGTAAATGCAATAGGAAAGATAGTCCAGCACATGTGGGACACTAGCCTGTACTGTTATGGGTGAAGCCCTTAAAGAGCCTTTTGGAGATAGGATCTGGAGCGACTTGAAACATTTTGTCTAGCTGATATGCAGACTGATGCTACAGCTAGGTGGATCTTAAGGGTGCTGGACTGCAAGTCCAATGAATGTAAATAGAAAAATAATCAAGCATAGCTGGGACCCCAGCATGTACTGGTACCAGTTCCTGGTTGAATACCAAATAGAAAAAAAGTTTCCATTTGAAGCATAGATTTTCTTAATAGAGGGATTCCTGTAACCACTTAAAATGACCAAGACATTTTCAGAAAAATACAAGCCTACATATCATAGGCCCTCAAGAGCCATGCCTCGAGCCTGAGTTTTGGGTACAGGAGCCTCCCTTGGTTGGAGGTTAGCAGATTGTGCCTCCGAGGAAGGTGTATTGGTTCAAACCCAGAAATGGAGAGTAGCAGAGAGTACCACGGCTGCCTGGCCCAGTCTGGTGCTATCAAAAGCCCTGATGCTGACTGGCACCTGAGCTTAAGAAATACTCTGTACACCAGTGGGAAGGAGGAAGAGCATGTAGGTGCTTCCCTGACTAATCCAGAGCCAGAGCATCCAGGGGGATTGTTCCCATATCCGGTGGTCTGCCACAGTACAATGGCAGGTGGTGGTTCTGGTGGGACACAAACAAGTCTACCTCTGGGTACCCCACCTCCTAAAGATTACATGCACCACCTGACTTTCCAAATCCCATTCGTGGTGGGACTAGCTGATTTGAGTCACGGTATCTGCCAAGGTATTGTCCTTGCCTGGCAGATGAATAGCCTGCAGGGGAACCCCCCATGGAGCATCCTAAACTGCCTCCATATTATCATGAGTCCTGTGCAGGGAGGGGCTTGGCCTTATCCATCCCTGGTTGTTTGTGTAATACATTGGGGTGGTACTGTCTGTTCTAACCTGTACCACCTTCCCTGTACTAGTTGTGTGAACGCCTTTAGTGCCAGTATCACTAATCTTGGCTCCAGCAGGTTTGTGTGCAGAAATGACTCTGCGCTGGGATGGTGTGAACCCCCAGATGGGAGCCCCACACTGGTAGAGATGCATCTGTTGACCGAACAACTGATGTTGACTCTTGCTGAAAAAGGGACGTCTTTCCTCAGGTTGGTTTCTTCTTTCCACCCTTGAGTGACCTGTAACAATGTTTTTTTGTTACCAGAATTAGTTTTGAAAGAGGGACCTTCCTCCCAGTGAGCCCAGAGGCGAAAATGAATGTCCCTCATCTATAACCTGGATTCCAGGACTATGCCAGTGGCAGGTATCATGGGGCCAGTAGCTGATGAAACTGTCTTTTAGCTTTTAGTTTGTTCAGGCTGAATGAGCCCGCTATCAGTGGAATACATCTTGCCCTGCCGAGAGGCAGGTAGGCCCTGCCTTGCAAGGTATCTAGCTCTGCTCCCATAAACCGTAGTGCCTAAGCAGGCTGAAGGACAGAACTCCTTTAGATTTATCAGGAACCCTAGAGACTCTAGGAGCCCCTGGGTGAGTTGCAGATGCTCCCACTTGCTGGGTTGATTTTACAACCCCCAGCCAGTCATCTAGGTATGGGAAAACTGGGACACCTTGTCTTTAAAGGTGTGCCACAACCCCTGCCAAACACTTTGTACACACTCTTGGGGAGTGACCTGATGGGAGTATGAACCTGAAGTACTTTCTGTGAAACTCCCTTATGGGGGTGTGGAAATAAGCACCCTTTAAGTCCAGTGATGCCAACCATTCCCTTGTCTGGAATGTTGGCAGAATCAGTGACAAAGTTATCATTATGAACTTTGGCCTTGTTAAAATGCCTGTTTAGTACCCTGAAGTCTAAGATAGGCCAGCACTCCCCATTTTCATTGTGGTACCTTTTTGCTGTACTAGGACAGGCTCCACTGTCTGACAGTAACATGTTTAGAACCTTTTTCCAGGAGTTTTATCCTTACATCTGTAGATGGTTTTAAAACCCTCTCCTTCTTTTTTTAACTGCTGGAAGGGATTTGAACTCTGAGACAATCCCTAACTCACAGTGGTGCCTGAAGTACCCCTGCTGTGGTTACTGCTGATACTGAGGCACAACTCTGGCCTGATAAAAGAAAGGCTTGGAGTGAAATGATCTATCTCTGCCTCCCTTTCCATACGTTTTAGAGGAGGGGAAGCTTTCTTTTGCAGAATTGCTACTATAGGCGGTTTTGTATACATCCACCTTTGTTATGTAAGCCGTTATCTTTCCTCCAAGAGGGAATTACCCTCGACTGGAAAATACATAGCCTTGGTTTGGGTATCCTGAATGAGGTTTGTGACTGTCAGCCAGGCAAATCTCCTTTGAGCCACTGTATCTGCCATTCACCTGGCAGCAGTGCCAGAAAGGCAGCAGCCATATGACTGGTATTTGGCTGCTCCCAAACCCAACGTAACTGTTTCAGCTAGATCATCTGACAGGGAAGTCTGAGCCTTGACTGCCATAGCAAGGACAGACTGCCATAGTGACTTTTGGTATTGAGCATCAAAGGCTTGAAAGCCGTGCTGTCAGTTTTTCTGGAATCCTTGTTAGGAGAATGGGATGCCAGGGGTATCTTTGCTTTGTTACAGGCTGTCACTTGTACTACTCCTTGGTGGACAGGGTAGGAGAATAAAAATTCAGCTCCCTCCCTGTCCAGCTGATATTTCTCATCCAGCTTCTTTTCAAGAGGGGAAGACAGAGCTTGGACTTTGCAGAATCTTTAAAGTATCTTTCCTGAAGAATGTATTCACAGGAAGGAGAAGCTTTTTAGTGGGTATCAACCCAGTCATTTCTCACAATATGAAAAGTGAGGAATAATCCTGAAATGCTCTGTGGGAATAGCCCAACTCCTGTTCAGGGAAAACCTCAGTTTAATAGGTTTCCCTTTCTTCTATTTAATCATAAACATCTGTTCTTCCTCTTAATAACAGGAAGACTGAGCAGAGGAGACAGTGTGCTTTGCAGGGGTCTGCAGCTCAGAAACAGACAGCCTTTGCAAGCCTAAAGGCTTTTTTGCTTTTTTTAGCCATTCCAGGCATTTTTCCACACTTTCTCCTTGAAAGTTTTACAATTTCTGCAGGACTTGTTAGGCTTTATAACAGGCACAGAAATCCCCAAATGCTGTCCGGCAGGAGGTTCTGGGTTTGATTTCTTTGACAAAACTGGGGAGTCAGCCGGTTCAGCAAGTCTCTTAGGAACTGCCTGTATACCCGTCTCAGGGGTAGCAGTTACAATAATTGTGGTTTCAGCCACAGTAATTTAGGGTATCAGCTGGTCAAAGCTAGAGGGACCCTTAGGTGGTGACAGTTTTCTGTTTAGCCTTATCCAGGCATTTTCAATAGTTTTCTCAGGACATGTAATGCAGATTTCACTCTGCTTGGAAATGTTCATGCCCAGAGAGGCAAAACAAAGATGGTTTGCCTTAGCAAAATTTCACCACTCTCAACACATGATTCAAAACCGGGATCACCAGTTTTCTTTCTCATTTTTTCTGACATTTTCCATATAAAACTGATAAAAGTTGTAACCACTAAAAAATGTATTTATTGAAACTTTATTTAACATTTGCAGTCGGTTCCTGAACCGATGAGGAACTGACTGGGAACCAGAAATCAAAGTAAATGAACCAAGGCTATTGGTTCAGGAACCGGTATTAGCGGTTCTTAAAACAAGCTAAATTAAATAAAATTAAACATATCTAACAGAGTTTTTTTAGTCAGAAAACTGCAATAAATGTAAAATAAACCTCAGTTTTCCCCCGGTTATACCTAACTGGGAGAAACCGAGAAAACTTTTACAATTTGAACACTAAAACTACGGGTTTACTTAAAATTACAAAAAGTAAAAGGCAGCAAATGAAATGTAAAGAATACTTATATCTATTTTATACGTTTTCTTACGTCAGAACAAGATGATGAGGAGAGGATCTCTGAGCGTCTAGTCTTGACAGGCAGTGAGAGAAATCTGAGGGGTTTAGAGCAAAGGCAATTAGTAGAATGCAGCATTTGAAAAGTGGCTCATGCAAAAGATTCCATCATTTGCATATGTTCCATCTTTCTGGGCAGTTCTGCTTAGAAAGCTTACTGCATAAAGTTATGAATTGCCTGAGTATTACTGGGGTTAGAATTAAAATATAGTAAAAAAAGTAAAACTAAATAACAGTGCACAATCAAGATTTGCATGCAGATATTCACGGCAACACAAAGATGAATAACAATGCAAAATTAAGGTACAAGTGCAGTACAGTACTAGGATACAAGTGCAAATATGGAACTTGGAGCAGTGCCAGATAGGGAGAATACTGGTTGGGTAACCCTGCACAACCAACTTGTGCTGCCACAGAGGGGTTCCGATTACACCAGACCTCAGGAGCGAAGTTGGAGAGATCCGATGTAATCAGAAGCCCAAGGTGGCAGTACCGGCTGATTGGGCATGTGGCTGCCCAATCAGTATATTTTTTTTGTAGTGAACAGGTTTTTTTGTTTTCATTTTTCATTTATTTTTTTAAGTGAAAGGGATCTCACAGCACTTCACAGCAACAGCGAATGTACTGGTGGATTCATTTCAGAACTTGAACTAATTGCTGTGCTTGCAACAGGGTGGTGTAAAACACCAGCTGCCATAAGAATTTCTGATCAGCTGGAATATTGATGTACCATAGAAGGGTACAACATCATTCCATGACCTTTGAAGTGTGGTATACAACCTTTTAGCTGAGATGGAAATCCATACAGAATGAGGGCCAATTATACACTATAGTAGCAGATTACCACCTCCCAGACTGCTAACATGCAAGAGCTATCAAAGCCAGTGCAAGAGGTAGGCTAAGGAGCACAGTATCACCAGATATGATTAACTGATTTAGGCACAGTTAGTCTGGGGGGGGGGATAGGTCATTGCTACAGCGGGGGGCAAGGAAGATGTCAGCAATACAGAGAGGAATGAAAGGGTCAAGGATTAGGAACAGGTGCAGGAGGAGGTAGTAAATTCATGAAGAAGGGATCTGATAGAGGAGGAGAAGGACAAGGCTGAGCACAGAGACAGGGAAGAGAGGACTAGAGCCTAGGAAAACAATAAGAGAAGACAGCTTGGCCTATGGAAATTTTCCTGGAAGGGAGGGAGAATGGGAAACAGTGTTTCAGAGGGGGAAGGAAGGAAGGCAGAAAAGGGTGGGGGGAGAGAGCCAAACCAGAATTTGTAGGTGAAGGTGGCATAGCTTTTTCTCCATAGCAGCTCCCATCTTTGGGCAATTGTGGTAAGTGTCTTGAATTGATTGTTTTTTCTCCACAGTTTGCTATATATATATATATATATATATATAGAATGAATGATGGTAAACGTTTATGTACAAGAAAATAACGGAGTAGAGGAGGTTTACTGAGTTATACATCACGAGCCAGAAGAACGACTGGCAATTATGATCTTGTTAAAAGCATGGCAATTATGACCTTGTTAAACCCCCAAGATACCATTATTTTTTGAATGCACACATTTTTAGCTTTTTTATTTGACATAATATATAAGGATGATGGCAGAATGTTTTGCAAAGCTGTGTGAAGTTTATTTTACATTTTTAGGATATTACTGGCATTTATAAACAATGACGATTGACATGAGCAGAGACCTTCAAGTTTCTGTAAGGAATAAACAAGGTAAATTAGGAGGAAATATTTAGTAGGAATGGTGGGTCAAAAAACAAGGGAACATGAATGTAAGCTGGTGGTGGTGGGCTTCATTTGGGATGCTAGAAAGTTTTGCTTTACTGAGAGAGTGGTTGAGCTAAAGAACAGCTTGCCACAAGAGGTTGTTGTAAAAATCATTAATGGATTCAAGCACGCACATTTCTCAGGGGGGGTGGTAGCAGTAAGCAGGGAATGAGGGGGGAGAGGAGGGTGAAACACTGTCCGGACAATAGGTCACAAGGTAGGATGAAGCCTGGATGGCCCAATGGTCTTATTTTGTTGACATTGTCTATCTTTCTATGACATCATCTGTAGCCAATCAGGATTGTTTCTAGACATTCCAGGCACTCTTATTAAGCAATAAGGTATGACCAATGGTTATGTTAATGGACTATTAATCACCCTCTAGGGGTGTAATGTTGCATGAGGCATAGCTGAGTGCCACATGCCCCAGAGGGTGATTAACTGACCAATAACATAATCCCTGGGAGTGCCTTATTGCTATTATAATAAAACTGTTTTTTTAAACAGTGTTAAACCATGTTCAGCATATGGTTAAGCTCTACATGTATGTTAATTAAAGATAAACATAAGGCTGTTAGAATGTTTACAACCAATCATAAAGTTCCATTTCTCAGACCCTTGTTATAATGTGTGTTAATACCACCACCAAGACCACTCTTGCAGTTGTAAGAGTGATCTCATATGCATTCTTTGGGTATGAGAATTGTGAACTGAAGATGAGCGAGTCTGCTACCCAAAGAATGTGAGGCCACTCTTACAACCATAAGAATGATCTCGGAGGTGGCATTAATATATTACTGATCGAGCTTGATCAATAATATATATATATTTTTTTTAAAATGTAACCGAACGTGCCCATTTCCAGGGCAGCTGCGCATGAGGCACTCTTCACAGAATAAGAGTATCTCATGCGCAGAGGAAAGGAGCGCTCCCTTGCTCTATAATAACCACAACAGTGTCTCTCATGCAAACAGTTCTAAAATTCTGAAGTTCTAAGTTGAGCTGGCACAGTCCATTTCCTACGCAATGGGTTTCTTTAATTTTCTACAAAGTAAAACATTTTGATTTTAATCTCAAGTTCCACTTTTTAAAAACAGAAGTCTTTATTTACCATGATTTGTATTGTGTTTATATGCACAGTTCTGGCATCTGCTATGGTTATAAGAGTTTTTTCTCAAGCCCTTCTTGTGCCAAAACTATTCAGTTTTGCTCTGTTGCTGTCTCTTTTTTTTTAACCAGGAGAGATACACACTAAGCTGAAAGCTTGTTTACAGGTGCGACCTGGGAGCACAAGGAAGTTAAGTGACTTGTTCAGGGTCACACAGTATGCAAGTGGGGGCTGTGGGATTCAAGCCCAGGTCTCCAAGTTTGCAGCTCAGAGCCTTAAACCACTGTGCTATACTGCCTCCTACCACCTAGGTGTTCTCTCACCTAAAGAACTTGAAAATCTACTCTTATAACCATAGCAGACACAGGACCTTTACAAATAAATATATATAATAAGTTAACTGTTGCTTATTTCATAGTTATTCATTATTGAGAAGTGATTTAGAACAACTTTTGTTAGTTAATCACACTAAGAAAAGTAACATTTCATAACTCTTTTTAATGCCACCAGTGTAGTGTACTGTTATTACATACATAACAGTGTGCACAAAGGTTGTTTTACAGCAGTTATTGAGGATTAGTCAGAATATTAACAGTCCAGGGGTCTTGGCAGTTTGCCTGTGTGCTTCTTGCACGTGTGTTTTTTAGGTCTGCGGTATTTGTTGTAGATTTTCACAGTGATAGCACTATGCACTGTGGTGTTCTTTCCGAAAAGGTTCAAGTTTGTAGCTGAGCTACCGAACTGGTACTGCTTCTCTGACTGTGTAGTTCTGTAGTGTTGCTGCTGCGAAGCACTTAGTAATGCATTCTGACTTGTGGTTAGTGATTTTAGCCTTCCAGCCCTCACCACAACTCCAATGCCTTTAGCTCACCAACTCACAGGGCCAAAAATCAAGGCAGCAAGTTTCCTGCACCTGTAAACCAATATCAACTAGATAGTTCTTTCAAATTTTTCTCTCCTGTGCCCATGCTAAAATGTGAATTTTGTGAGGGTACAGCTGAATTCACTGACTTAGGATACTTGTGCAGTGGATGGCAGATTCCACATGAATAATGCACAGTTTTTATTACTGATAGTGGGGTTACAAAATTGTAAAAACAACCAATTTTTGAATATCTACCCAACCCCCATAACATCAATGTACTGACAGTTAGCTGTGACGTTTTTATGAGGAATCCTAAAGTTCATTTTTTTTTACTTAAGATATTTGGCTGAAGTCTAAGGATTATATTAACTAATTTAAAGCAGCAGTGCATGTTATGGTAAACATTTTGATCTTTGTTTTTTATTCTGTTTTAGAATTACCCTTATTTCCTGCCTCTTAAGGTACCATTTTCTGCATTTAAAGTCTTCTTTTTCACTATTCTACCTTTAAAATAAATAAAGTGAGAGCTCTTTTAACTTGGCTGTTTCCCATGTTTTCATCCTAATTGTCAGCTGTTTTGAACACTCTTCGTCCCATATCATCAGGGAGACGTGTCTGTAGCATGCAAGTCCACGTTAGTTACAAGCAAAGTGATGTTAAACAATGAACATTCAAAAACTGCCGGGAAGAATGACGAAACCTAAGGAAAGCCATATTAAAAGAAGCGCTACTTTTATGAATTTGAATGGGTAAAAAAGTGCTAAAGCAGTCTCAAAATGGGGAAAAAGTGTACCTAGCAAGACACTAGACATGGGGCAAGCCAAAACAGAACAATAAAGTATAGATCACAATCATTACTATTAACATGCACTTCTGCTTTAAATCAGAAAAAAAATCATCCATCTGACTGCATCAGTACGAAACTTACTCCAACTGGTAAATTCCCACTTCATCTCCAAATAGAAATCTGAACCCTGAAAAACACAACAAGAGATTATTAGGTTCACACAGACAAGTACTGTATCATGAGTGTAACAAATGGTTCCATGTTTTAACAGTGCGGCAAAAACAGCAAAGACAATTTCAGGCCAGCAATATGAGTGCTGGGAAAGACAGTGAGTGGAAACTTCACCGAAGGGTCAGCACAGAACAAAAATCAAACAAACACCTCCTAAATGTTTACGAGGTGGAGCGTTGCCCCCACTCCCCTTACTTAAATATACATACTTGAAGATGCGCTATACACCACAGGAAGGTCTCACTGCTCCAACCCCTCACTGAAGTTTCCACTCGCTGTCTTTCCCAGCACTCATACTGCTGAGCTGAAACTGTCAACATTTCTGCTACGCTGTTTTGCCGCGACACCTAACAAATATAGTGGTTGTGATCTGCTTTATCTGTAAAGGACCATAACATCACATGGTTATATGATCAGAATTGCCATAGCTAATTGCACTGTAGTTTACTTAAAGTTTAGTGCTTCCTTTTCAGTAATGGCTGTGTCAGTTGCTTTTATAGCAGACTCCACCAATTATTCTTAAAATCAGGGTGACAGCACACGAACATACAAAGCTGCCTGCAGAAAAAGTCCACATGGTATATCAAGTCTCGTTGTTCACAGCACATGAACATACATTACACAATGCCCTGCCCCATCCCCTTGCCCCGTTACCCTCCCCGCAAACCTAGTCCACCCTTTCTGAAGCCCCTACTGTCTTCTTTTTAGAACTTGAAAAGTAATTTTATTGATATATAGCAAAATTACAAAGTCCACAATAACATCACCACAGACAATTTGTACAGCATATGTACAAGTTTGGAGTACTCATATCACCATAATGATACATTACAGAAGTGGGCTTGTAGCTAAACAATTTACAACCTTCTAATTGTACATAAGCAATGTTTAGAAAGTCCATACAATGACAGTAAATTTCCGGTGGCTCTATTTATAGTCCCAAAAGCAAACCTATTAAGAGTCAGTAGGTACTAAATGAGCTGTAATCTCAGCCTACTGATGTAGTCCATAGGTTTAATACCCATCTTGTAATGACAGATATGTGTAAACAACTGATTTACATCATTTGGAAGTTCATTACACCCTGCCACAACCCTTTCCTTAAAGAAATGTCTTCTGACCGCCTTCTTGTATCTTCCACCTGCAAGTTTGTAAGTGTGCCCCTGGCATTCTTATTTTCACTTAAACCTAAAAGATCTTGTTTCTCAATTCTGTTTTATCCTTTAATGTACTTGCATGTTTCTATCATGCCTTCCCCTCTCTCCTCTCAAGTGAATACATGTTAAGATTCCTCAGCCTTTCCTCTTATGGGAGCTCATGCTGGCCTTGTATCATCTTTGTAGCTCTTGTCTGCACAGACTCCAGCAGTTTTATGTCCTTCATAAGGTGGAGACTCCATTAGTGCACACAGTACTCCAGGACTGGATACACCATAGATCTGTACAGCGGCATGATGACCTTCCTCTTTCTACTGATGAAAATCCTTGACATGCACCCCGACATCCTGTTTGTGTTAGCCGCTGCTCTTCTGCCTTGCCAAGAAGGTTTCTGTTTACTAGTTACACTTCAAAAAACTGCTAAAGAAAAGTGCCATCACTCCCCAGTGAAAGTACTGGAGTGACTCATGCATCATTTGAAATGATACTTGGCTGTGGTATGCCATAGGAAGTGGAATCTCCTCACCTATGGAGTTCCCAGTTCCTGAAGTGTGACCATCGCACATGACACAGCTACTGATTAGAGCAAAGTGCTCTTCTACAGTGTGGTTGCAAAATACTCCTTTACAAAGGAAAGGTCTCATACCTTTGTAATTAATGTCACTGCTTCAATACCCCCCACTCCTGTTTAGGTTTCAAGTGAGTTTCAAAACTTTCTGATGCCAAGAATAATTTAAAAATAAATCAAGTAGTAGAAGTAGTAAATTGTTTTATTCAGCCAAGCATGAACATGGACAGTTCCCATTCAGCCACATGGCTCATTTTCCATGGGTACCATTAGGTATTAGATGTGCCCCATTTTGTCTTCCAATTGCACCTCACTGTCTCATAGTTTCTTGCATCACCTAGAATTATGAAGGTCCCTGCGACAGAACGTAAAAGGCCTGTGAGGAGGATGTTAACCGCACCATCAAGGACCCGCCTTGACAGAAACTGGATGTGCCCCTGTCCTCAGTGGGCAAGAACGCTAAGCAGGACCTAGCTAAATGGGAGAAGGAAAAGAGAGGGTTAAAGATGCAGGCTCCAGGTAGCATGCACATCAAAGACACTGACTAACACTGCTGCTTGTGGGTGCACTGTAAAGCAGTAGAAGAACTTTTCTAGTTGTTTGTTTTGTTTACCAGGCAAGTGCACTGGTGCTGAAAGCGTCTTTTTCAGTATGACCCAGGTACCAAAGTACAGTGTTGGTTAAAAATGAATGAAATACAACATATCTAACAATTAGTTTGTATGTATGTATGTATGTATGTATATATATATATATATATAGACAAACTCGAAATCTCTCTGCCTTCTTGGCCCAGCCCTCTCTCAGTGTCGCCTCACTTCCGTAGCCCTAATCTCCTCTTTCCTTCCTCCCCCCTGAAACCTTGACAAAGCCTGAATATGGGCTACTCCTCCACTGCCCTAGATGTTCCCAGCTCTTAGTGTTCTCCTGGTTGTACTTTATTTTGCAAGCGTTTCATATTTTTGGTTCTGTTGAAATGATTCCCCTACAAATTGTTATTGTAAATGGTTCTCCATGTACCTGAAGATTTACTTCCTATGTAAATGAACCAATGATGTCATTCCAATGTAAATTCATGTTTGTAAACTGTGATAATTATCATTACTTCCTGTTTGTTTTTGTCATATACTTCATCTGATGTGGAACCTTTGAAAAAGAGCATTTTGCTCAAAGGTTATTCTCCAAAACTTAAATAAATATATATATATATATATATATATATAAACTTTAATCCTAACTTATATACTGCTTAACCCGGGCCCCGTCCCCCTCCCTAAGCTCCTGAGGTGCTACTTCAAATCTCAGGTCTTAATACCACCTCATTAGGCTCTCCTTGCCCCATTATAGCACTTATTTCCCCCTCACCCTGCCCCCTTTTTCTCTTCTATCACTCCTTGCCATTTATTTTTCAACAAATGACTCCAGCTGCATCTTCGTCCTCCCCCTCTCCTCTCATCCCTGTTTCTCTGCCACCCCCGGGCACCTGACCCTACCCATTCCTTGTGGGCACATGCGTCCTAGCTGTGTTCACCATTTTACTATAGCGGCCTCTGTTAACTACCTACACCTCTCCTCCTCCTCTACACCTTACTCCTCCTATAATTGATCCCTTTCAATAGCACTGTTGTACATGAATTGTTTACTGTTATTTCACTGTTGCTTCCTTGTTGTTTTTTATTTCTGATGTGGAACCGTTGTAAAAGAGCCTTGGCTCAAAGGTACTTATAATCCTAGAATAAATAAAAAATATATATATATATATATATATATATATATATATATATATATATATTATAAAGAAGAACAACTTAATACAAAATGTTGACTAGCTGCCATGTTTAGTTATAACACAGAGCTTAAAATTCAGGGAGGAATGCATGAATCAGAATTATTAGCCCCCAGCAAATTATGGACCCCCCCCATGCGGGACAGTCCCGTTCACATGTGCTCCCTTATAGCACAGTGACAAAGTGTATTAGAGTGTCATCGATGGCACTTTGCCACTGACTTAGTTTTTTTTTTTTTTTTTGCAGGGGGTAGTGGGGACTGTCACCTGATTCCTGACCAGATCATGGGCCCAATCATTTCATTAGTTGAAAACCTTGTCCACGTCCTTGTCAATAAAACCACCCCCTTCCCAGCCCCTGTGCTATACAATACCAGAGTGGCGCTAAAATCCACAACCACAAGGTGCAGGAACCCCACAGGAACGTGTGACAGCAACAGGGCAGCAACTGGAACCAGCCCCTGGAACCAGCTGAACCAATTGAGAACCAGGTAAAAAGTACTCTCGTATCAGGGCCTCAACTCAGGCCTCAAATCATCCTCCAGGCATGACTGGGAGGCATGAACTCGGCCTGCAACTCTGGCACAAACTTTAGTAGGGCCTTTAGCAGTGGGCAAAGTGCTGGCCCAAGCACCTCCGAGAGCATCTCACCACCTAGCCTCAGTTTCTGCAGTGGGCTTCACACTCCTGGTCCACACAGCGGTCAATCCTGGTGGTTGATCTAACAGCCCACCTTAATGGGCCTCCCGATGGCCCAGCCTGAGCTGATGAATCCAATGATGACTTGACGACAGGCCTGGATGACAGTCCCAGACAACAGCAGGGAAAGCCAAGGGTATGCCAGATCAGCTACCAGGCTCCCCCAGGCATGGCTCAAAACAGGACCATCCTGGAAGATCATCAACCCTGGACCCAACCCCAGACCATCAACTATCGGTGTGTACCAGGGTATGTACCTGGGGCAGTGCTTGGGGGGTAGGGTAGCCACTGGTAGATCTGGTAGCTGCCCAGGTAGCCAAGTCTGGTGGGTACCCCATCTGGTCCCGGGATACTGGCTTAGATATCTCTCAATCTGGTCTCCCAACCTAGGACTCTCAACACAGCACACGCTAGATAGCATGCTAGCCATGTAGTAAAAGTAGTAAAAACGTTATTTTTATACAGGAAACAAATCTTTAGGCCAGTTTATTTATTTATTAGCTTTTGGTAACCGGGTAAGTGCGCTAGGCAACAATCCTGCCTATTTTCAGGCACGACCCGGGAGAGTACAAGACAAAGGTACACAAATTACAGTGATACATCATGACGTAATAACATTAAAGAAAACATCAGATTGCAAGCAATAATATAACAGCAATACATAGCGGAAAGAACAACAAGTTGGTACTCCAGGATACAAACATAAAAAAGCTTTAATGTCGCAACAAATGGGAGGAGGTCCTGGCAACAGGCCAGCGGTCAAATGAGGTTATGTTAGTTGGCCTAGTTCACAAGACTGTCCTGTTGGTAAATTGTTGCCTATACATTTAAAACATGTAGCTACAAAATAATGACTAAACATGACAATACAAATATAATTAATCTCTACATTTTCGGTAACAATCTCCAGGTCTCTCACACTCCATTCATATCTGATTATTTGTAACATTGACCGATAACTAAACTTGATACATCTAGTTCCTGCAGAAACTGGCTGTACACTGGGAATGAACTGCTAAATAAGATAATTTATTCCAGTATTTTGCGGCTTGATAGCATAATGTTTTTTCTCCATATTTATTTTTGTTGATACTAACCCAGGCTCCAATCCTGGGCATCAATTCTTTTTGGATGCTCCATGCCCAAAACAGTTTTCCCACATCAGGTAATACCTGTGGTGGCTGCCAGGGGTGGCTGTCTCAGGAAGGATAAAAAGGAACCAAATAACAAATCCAGGTAACAAATGCTTATACCATCCAGTTTTAATTATGAATGTGGTTGGTATGGGTAAAGCAAGCATTAAGGTGGTATAGTTCTTTGCCTGGGTTCTTTGTATGTTTGCATGGCATACACATGAAACATTTTGCAGTACAGGTAAAATGTTGCTTTATTGCAAACAGTCCTGAATTAGCCAAGAGTTGATCCAGGGATTTGATGTGTGTTCTGTTGAGAAATGTCGTTTTCCATATGAGGTCTTTTAACCTGACCTCTGAAAAACAGATGTTTCTCATGAACTACCCCTGGGAATTACCACTCCTACTAGGCACTCCTAGGATGCATTGTATGAACCCATTTGTTGATATAATTTAAGTAGAAATACAAAATAATGTATGCTGATAGTGACTGTGTGTGGCAGGATGGTGATGTGGGGGGGGGGGTTGTCATTGTGTTGTCCTTGAGGGGGGCAGGGACAGGCTTGACTGATGACTGGAGGGTGGCTTTGGTGGCAGACAGCAGGAACAAAATTTCAGCAATTTTTTGGTCATTGTTATGCTGGGCTAATGAAAAGTCTGTGGGGCCAGTGGATTTTGCCAGTCAGCTAATGACTGAAAAAGTTAGTTTGAACCCCTGTTCTGGGTCACTAGACCCTTTGCAGCTTCCATAGCCCCTCATGATTTAGTGTGCATGCCTTTCATCCCTCCACTGAAGGAAGGAAGGAAGGAAGACACAGAATTGTAAGTACAGTGTTTATTAACATTCACACACATATCAGCAAACAAAATATCATCTGTTTTAGGGAAATCTCTGTTTCCCCTTCCTACTCCCAGAAATGTGGGTCCCCCACTCCATTTGGTAGATCTGGGGAGGGGAAATCCCCCCTGGAGCTGAAACCGAATATTAAGCCCTGTAACATTTACAAACATTCAACATTGGAAAACTTTCTTTCAATGCATTATTAAAAACAACTGGAGAAGAAGAACATCTGACTGAAACTGGTACAGAGCTCCACAAACAGGACACTATAACCAAAGGAATTCTGACCAAGAGACATTTTCATACGTGCAATATATAACAAATTATTTGATTTAGAACATGAATTATAAGTAAGTTTGTTCTTTTAATAAATCAGACAAAGGATGCCCCTTTGTGAAGAATCCTAAATTCAGTTTAATTAAATTTTCGTTTTTACCAGGAAATACACCATTGAGATATTCATTTGCAAGGTGGTCCTGGAGGGACAGTACAAAACATAGTAATGAACATAACTACAGTTAGTACGGTAAGGGCTTGAAATTCCCATTGAAATGGTGTTCCATGCACACCAAAAAACTATCACGGAACACCAGATTCTGCCCTCTGGTAAACCGCGGTGTATACCACTTTAAGGAGTGAGGTTCGAGCGGCCGCCATACACCTGCATGTGTTTTTTTTTTTCCCTCCCATTTTGGCTCCAGAGACTGTTTGGCACCTACTGAGACGCTCCAACCAACCGGAATGCCACATTTTGTTTGCCCAGCCCAAGACCGATCAAAATCTCGCATTCACTGGTGAGATTTCGGTCTTGGGCTAAGCCATTGCGCACTTGCTTTCCCTCACTCCCGTGGTGGCAACCACGCCGACAGGGCTCTCTTACTCCAGGCTCCTCTCTCCGGATATCACTGCAGTCTGGTAAATGGGGGGGGGGCTGACTGAAACAGGAGGGTGCAGGAACGAACAGTACAGTCACTATTGGGAGGGAGGGTGGATATGGAAGACAGAATGGTTTTCTACGACATTTTGAGCATTGATGAGATTAGGAAACAGTCGGGGGGGGGTCTGAAAAAACAGAGGGCAGATTTTGCTGTGTTTTGCAGACTAGCCAGTTTTCGTTAGGCAGACTGCCTAAAAAAGGAGAAATAAACGAAAAAGGCAAACAAGGTAAAATCATTACAGGGAGAACACTGCCAGAAAAAAAAAAACAAAGGCAATAACAAGCCTGAAAAAAAAATTAGCCTTTTTGGGCACAGATACCCTGGCACAGAACAAGGGAAAACCAATTGCCTGACAGTACTCAGGGCATACGTTCCAGCCCAGAGATAGATTCGTCATTTCACTCAGGGAAGGGCACTGTGCCACAAAATAACAGACAATCATGCCCTAATGTCCCTGATTTGGTGAGGCACAAAAGGCTGATGTTTTCCCTTGGAACCCCCCCCAAAAAAGACACCAGACACCTTTTAAATTTTAAATTTTTTATTGAAAAAAAAAACATTAGGCTGTAACATTTCATTGAAGCAGCTTTATTTATGCAGTTCATTTTCTTTTCTGGGCAGACTTACGCCTTTGGGGGATTAGATCTGCACTGGGCTGGGACTTAATTTAACAAAACCTCGACACTGACTTACTCCCTCTGCGGCTGAATCTGCAACACAGCAAAAATCCCAGGGCTAAAAATAAATTGTGATCATAAGTCTGCTTGACACTCACCTTGCATATCTTGATTGCTGCGGGATCCATTCTCTCTGGGGTGTCACGGGGTGGATTTATCCCAGTTAGTTCTGCATCCACTTACCCTTGCCTGTTTGGTCAGGGCGTGCTTCTTTGCTGGCAAATTATAAGAAATTGCCAGAACTGCCAAGAGATGGTGTTTTTGGAATGGAGTAAAGAACCCTAAGAACATAGCAGCAGAGAAGGAGGCTCTTAGAAAAAAGAGAGATGCTACTTATGACAAAAGTAAACGAGTGCATACTTTTCAAGAACACTGGGTAACAAAGTACGCTTGGGTTGAGCTTGACCCTGAGAAAAACGTAATGTTTTGTAAAGCATGTAGGAAATTTCCAGACATTGCAGACACAACATCAGCATATTATGAAGGGGGCTGTAATAATTTCACTGAGCAGTCTTTACAAAAACATGCCAAGTCTAAGAAGCACTCCCTCGCTGATGCCAGATTTGTAGCTGAATCCCAGCAGGCATCTGCTGCTGACAGAGCAACTGAAATGCTCAATTCCAATGTGGCACGCCGTGTGCAGATCTTAATTTGAAATGAACATGCCTTGGCCAAACACGCTAGGCCATATACAGACTTCCAGTGGATGTGTGACCTTGACAAATGTAAAGGGGTTGATATTGGGGAAACCTATCACAATGACAAATCATGCTGCATGTTCATTAATAATATCGCTGAGGTGGAACGTAAGAAGCTGGTGGATGTGGTGAAGAATGTGGACTTCAAACAACATGAAGTCTTGCTATATTATGACAATTGCAGTATGACCGCAGGTTAGAACTGCTCCGGAGGTGAAATAGTTAATTTTCCATGCAGGCATGGAACTTAGAGCACGAGCTCGGTTGAAAACTCTGTCTGTTGTTCTTCAAACGCAAACTGTCAGATTCTTTACTCCGCCTCACTGAACAGTCGCTCCGGAGATTTCTCCTTCTGCTCGGTTCATTTTGTCGGTTTAAAAGTATTATTTTCTCGGTTTTCAGCTGAAATTAAACCGCAACCGGTCAGTTCAAGCTCTGTCTGTGGTAACGTAAGTAATAGATATGTTTTACATTTAGTTTTTCTGTGTGGAACTTGTAATTCATTATCGGTTCGGTTTGAACTGATTAGGTTGTATTTAAATCTACTAGTCCTTTTTTAGAGTGCAGTTCCCGGTTCTTATCGGTTCTAAAAAAGCAGTTTCATTACGGTTTTTCCACGACCCGTGACGCGATTGGGAACCGATAAGGTGTCTTCTTGCGGATTGCCATAAGCGGGAGTTGGTTAGGCTGGCATTATGTCTAAGAAACCCAAAAGAAAAATCGGACCCACTGGGTTTCAACACTGTAGTGTTTGTGGGGAAGTTTTTGCTAAGGCTGACCCACACACCACGTGTCTATTGTCTGGGGTTTGACCACCTCAATTCAGACTGCCAGATTTGTCAGAATTTCCCTGCTGCCACCATAGATAAGAGAGTTGGTAGGCTCAGGGAAAGGGAGGCCAAAAAGTCAGCTGATCTGGATGGCCAGCCCGGTTCGGTACCAACCGAACCGGAGGGACTGCCCTCTGACCAGGGCGATACTTCCACGGGCAAACGAAGAGCCGGTTCTGAGGAGCCGGTTCCAGCAAAAAGGACTAGAAAGTCAGCAGCGTAGAGCCAAAAGTTCTCTCCCCAACTGCTGAAGAAATAGCTAAAGCAATTCAAATTGTCCAGTCTCTCTCTCGTCTCCGACCGAACCGACACCTTCAGGGAGGCTGCTCGTCTGGCCGGTTCCACCTGCTCAAGATTATGATTTTGAGGATTTTATGAACCAGAGGAGGGGAAGAGGAATATGAGGAGAGTGATTATGGTTTTGAAGATCTGGATGTGCCCATTGAACCGACATCTCTCCAGATAGACCCTTAGGGTTTCTCCTCCAAGGCTTTCTGAGTCCCTTCTCATTTCATGTTTTATAAAAAAGTTGCTGAAACTCTCCAGCTCCCTGTTGAGGAAGCTGTTGATGACCAAGAGGAGCCGGACTATGTAGAAATGATGGATATTCCAGAATCTAGGAGACTGTCTATTTCTTTGCATAAATCTTTTCGGAAACAGACAGTAAAAGTTTTAAAAACTCCTCACACTATACCTCCTGTGGATAAAAGAATGGACAAGAGGTATACCTTATCAAGCTCCGACACTGATTTCCTCACTCAACAATGCAGCTATGTGGGGGTAGTGCAGGCTGCAGCCTGTGACAAGGCTAATATTCCCCTAGCTTCACACCCCCCTGAGAAGGACTCCAGGAAGATTGATGCTATGGCAAAGAAACAGTACATGGCAGCATCTTTGGGACTCAGACAAGCAAATTATATGAGTTTATGCTGCTAGGTACCAGAAATCCAGATGGGATACTGTACTGGCCCTAGAAAACAAGTCCCTGACCAGCTTGCCAGGGAGCTGGAACAGGTGGCTATGGATGGTATTGAGGCATCCAAGGTGCAATTTCATGCTGCAGTGGACTCTAATGATGTTTCATCAAGAGTCATGGCTACATCTGTGGCACTTGCAGGATGGCTTGGCTCAGATGTACTACCCTGTCTCAGGATACCCAGTCTAAGGCCATGGATTTTCCTGTTAGGGAAATTCTCTGTTTGGGGAGCAAACAGAGAATTACATGAAGAAAATGGATGAATATAGGACCACCTATAGGAGTGCACAGGCCAAGGAAAGGCAGGCCACCTCAAAGCAGCTTCCTAGAGGCAGGGGCAGGCCTTTTCATAGGCCTTTTACCAAGCCCAAGCTTCCTCCTCCACCCTATGCTCAGAGGGGTTCTTTAGACGGAGAGGCAGGCGGGGTACAAGCAGGTCTGCTTCCACCTCAGCCCAAAGCCCCTGCCAGGCAGGCACCCTGATGGGATTGCCAGGGCCGATTCTTCTCTACCTGGGGGCAGGCTGGTTCTTTGTCCAGAACTGGAAGTCTTTAACATCAGACAAGTGGGTCCTGGAAGTAGAAGTTAGGACTGGTTCTCAGCTTCAAAAATTTCCAAAGCTGAGAACCAGATCTTTTCCACCTGCAACTCCATCAGAGGCACTCGCCCCAGAGGCAGAGGTCTCTACCCTCCTGGCTCTCAGAGCTGTGAAGGTTCCTCCCACACTAGGGCAAGGTTTGTACTCCAGGTACTTCTTACCCCAAAAAGACAGGAGAATGATGGCCCATTCTGGATCTCAGATATTTAAACAAGCACCTTTTAAAGCCAAAGTTCAAAATGGTGACTCTGGGAATTATCCTACCCTCTCTAAGGCCAGGGGACTGGCTAGCTTCCCTGGACCTCAAGGATGCCTACTTCCATATTCCCATCAGAAGCTCCCATCAAAAGTACCTCAGGTTCGAGCTGCCCTCAGGCCACTACCAGTTCAGAGCAATGCCCTTCGGCCTCACTTCTGCCCCAAGGGTATTCACCAAATGCCTGGCAGTAGCAGTTGCTCACTAAGAAGGCAAAGATTGCCATCTTTCCTTACCTGGATGATTGGCTCATAGTAGGCCAGTCCCCAGACCAGGTCAATTTACATCTTCAGATAACGCAGCAACTGCTTACCTCTCTGGGTTTCCTTCTGAATCTCTGAAAGTCAGTTCTAGAGCCTGTCCAGATTCTTACCTTCATAGGCAGAACTGAATACACAGGAAGCCAGGGCCTTCCTTCCCTGGACAGGGCAAAGACCCTAGTCTCCTGGCCTCCTCATTTACCTGCAAGGTCTCCCGGCCTGCAAGGCATTTCTGCAGCTCCTAGGACACATGGCTGCTTCCACAGCAGTTGTGCAGGGAGCAAGATTTCAGATGAGGGACATCCAGTTCCATTTGAGAGCTTTTTGCTCAAAGAAAGGATCCTCTTACCAAGTTGATCCCAGTAACTCGAACCCTGATCCAAGCCCTACAGTGGTGGCAGGATCAGAGCAACCTGAGACAAAGGGTTCCTTGTCACCAGTCTCACTCTCTAATCTTACTACAGATGCCTCCCTCTTGGGCTGGGAGCTCACATGGGCAACCTCACCACCCAGGGTCTGTGGTCTCCCAGGAATCTCTGCTCCACATCAACCTGTTGGAGCTCAGAGCAGTTTTTCTAGCACTTCAAGCTTTTTCCAAATCTGTTCAGAACAAGAGTATTCAGGTCAGAACAGACAACACCACTACAATGTGGTACATCAACAAGCAAGGGGGCACTCGGTCTACGGCCTTGTGCACCGAAGCGATGAAGTTGTTGTCTCTGGCTTACTCCCTGAACACCTCCCTTACGGCAGTCCACCTCCCAGGCAAGGACAATGTCCTGGCAGATGCTCTCAGCAGGATTTCCCAGGGCCACCAGAATGGTCACTGGATCCCTGGTCTTGGGAGTAGTATTTGCCAGATGGGGCACCCTGCAGATAGATCTTTGCAGCCCCAGACAATCACCAACTTCCTCTTTTGCTGCAGGCCCCCAGTGTTGGGCTCACTCCCCTGGATGCCTAGCCCTCAGTTGGGAAGGAAGTTCCTCTATGCCTTCCCTCCCTTTCCTCTCCTGTTCAAAGTGCTAGTCAAAATCCGATCCCAATCCTGCAAAGTCATTCTGATAGCTCCAGATTGGGCCAGACAACCCTGGTATCCACTCCTGCTGTCCTTAGCAGTCCATCCTCCCCTGTGCCTTCCCAGGAATCACAATCTGTTAACCTGTGCCCAGGGAAGGGTTTGGTATCCGAATCTCAAATTTCTCAATCTCAAGGCTTGGTTCTTGAAGAGTTATAGTTTGCTGATTTACACCTTTCCCAAGGTGTAATGGATATATTGAAGGCCTCAAGGAAGCCTTCCACCAGGGCTACTTACAATTCCAAATGGAAAAGGTTTTCCATATGGTGCTCGGAAAAGCATATTTCCCCAGTCTCTGCTGATCTACCCACAGTCCTGGATTATATGGCCCACCTGAATTCTTTGGGGCTGAGACCAGCTACCCTAAAGGTGCATTAGGCAGCTGTGTCTGCCTTTATTTCAGCAGGTAAATCCTCTTCTCTTTCAGCTCATCCTGTATTTTCCAAGTTTTTTAAGGGGTTGCTTCACACCAACCCTCCATTCAGGGATCCTGCCCCTGCCTGGGATCTTAATGTTTGCATTGCTCAGCTTATGCAACCCCCCTTCGAGCCCTTGTCTTCAGCTGAGCTCAAGTACTTGACTTGGAAAACTGTATTTCTGGTAGCCATCACCTCTGCCAGACGCATAAGTGAATTACAAGCGTTGTCAGTGGAGCAGGAGTTTATCTCTTTTCACAGAGATAAGGTGGTCCTCCCGACTAACAGAAAGTTCCTGCCTAAGGTGGTTTCAGATTTCCACCTTAATCAATCTATTTCTCTTCCAGTGTACTTCACTGACCACTCCTCCTCTGGGTAGAGGAGGCTGCACAGCCTAGATGTGAAGAGAGCCCTTGGTTACTACATAGAGCGTACCAAGGGTCATAGGTTTGACTCCTCAACTGTTCCTCACTTATGGCGAAGTTGGGAAAGGAAGCCAGCCACTAAAAGATCCATTGCCAGGTGGATTGTCTCTTGTATCCAATTCTGCTACGAGAAGTTGGGTAAAGTCCCCCTCAGGCCTGAGGGCTCACTCTACCAGAGGTACAGCTGCTTCTCTGGCTGCTGCTAGAGACATTCCTATTCTAGAAATATGTCAAGCAGCTACCTGGAAAACAGTTCACACATTTACCAAGCACTACTCCCTGGACATCCAGGCTAGGAGTGATGCTCAGTTTGGCACAGCTGTGCTTCAGAGCCTATTCCTAAGTAGGTTCTGTCCCTCCTCCGTGGGGGTACTGCTGTGTAGTCTGCAATTGTCATAATATAGCAAGACTTCATGTTGTTTGAAGAAAAAATTACTCACCTTAGTAATGTTGTTTCTTCTAATGGAGTCTTGCTATATTATGACCTCCCTCCCTGCCTGCCCCTCTCAGAACCTCTGTTTTGGGATGTGGGTGGGCAGTACAGGGTTGGCACTTTTTTGATGCCCACCTTGTTGTTTTTCACCTTCCTTTTTGGGTGAATTGGTGTTGTGTTTTTGCATTTTTGGGTCTCCTGACTTGAGTCTCTGTTTTAGGCCAAAAAATGAGTGTTTATGTTAGTAGCCAGTTGGCTAGTGTAGGTTTACAGCTTCCACACAGAGCCTTAGTGAGTTTTAGCTCGTAAAGATCTGACAGTTTGCGTTTGAAGAACAACAGACAGAGTTTTCAACCGAGCTCGCGCTCTAAGTTCCATGCCTGCATGGAAAGTTAACTATTTCACCTCCGGAGCAGTTCTAACCTGCGGTCATACTGCAATTGTCATAATATAGCAAGACTCCATTAGAAGAAACAACATTACTAAGGTGAGTAATTTTTTCTTCATGTCCGTAATCATAGATGGTGCTACAGATTCCAGTATAAAAGAACAGAAAATAATTTACATAAGAACAATAAACAAGGGGGTGCTAGATGTTTTTCTTTGTGTCCCTGGAAAATCCACACAAAGCTGATGCAGCATCATTCACAGCATGCATCGATCAGGCCATGCTGTCACAGACGGAGTAAGCAGACTGGAAAAACAAACTGGTAGGGCTTACCACCGATGGGGCAGCAGTGATGACTGGTAGAAGGGGGGGTAGCTGCACTACTGAAAAAGGATCGTCCTCATCTAGTCACAATCCACTGCACTGCACACAGGCTGGAGTTAGCCCTGAAGGATGTCTTAAAAAATATCAAGTATCATAAAAAAATAGACCAATTACTGCTGGGGATCCATCTGTTTTATCATTTTTCACCTCTAAACCATAAAAATCTGAGAGAGTCCTGTCAGGCAGTGGGAGTAAGATCCCTTATTCCAACCAGAGTGGGTGGAACCAGATGGGCACAACTCACCTTAACAGCACTGACAGTGCTCATCACAGACTACCCCGGGATCCTGCTGCACTTCTATCAGGTATGTACTGTCCCAGACTCCATTTTAAGCACAGTCTAGATTTGTTTTAAAATTGGAGCTACTAAAGCAACAACTTGTGCCATTTTTCGTCTTCTCAGATGCAACTTGGTGGATCCCGAGGAGACCAAGCAGCAAAGGCCAAGGGCTACCTGAAGATCATGCAGACCTGGAGATTACTATGCTACATTCACCTGATAGCAGACATCCTGGAAGAGTTCACAAAAGTCAGCCTGCTTCTTCAAGCAAATGATACTTCAGTGGAAGAGGTGTTTGAATCACTTCAGGACCTGAAGGACTGCCCTGTAATGCTGAAAACAAGGTAATTTTTGTTTTCCAGATTGATTAGCTAGAAAGACAGTATTTTCCCTCCACCCTAGCCAGAAAAAAAAAAAAAAAAACTTTATCTCTGTCAGGACAAGTTAGGTCAGGCCAGGAGGATAAGTCTGTGTTTTTCCTTTTGTTCTTGTTTTCTAGACCTGGAAAGCACTTGCGAAATCTGGATGCCTTGGAGGGACCCAAATTCCATGATGCCTTGGAGGGACCCAAATTCCATGGACACACCCTATCTCTTGACGAAGCAGACCAGTTTTCCGTTGACAGAGACACACTACTGACAGCCATGATCCTAAATTTCACAAACAGGTTTGAAGACATGCACCAGCCGGACTCCATTATGGTGGCCATGAACCACACTGTGAACTTTAAACAGTGGCCAACAAGCCATGTGGACTTGACAGGTGTATTAGGGTGGGAAAATAACTCTGACTGGGTGGCACTGGGAGAATCATCTTTAGCTTAGCGAGGTGGGAGGTGAGACAGTTTTTTCCAATTTGTTTCAGATTATGTGGAGGATGCAGTTGCTGGTGTCGTAGAGGAGTTCAGACCAGTCCTCACAGAACAGAACATAGATCCAGATGTGTGTAGCAGAGTGGACCAAACTAAAAAATCACATATAGAGAAGGTGATTTTTCTTCTTCTACCACTAACAATCAGCAAATTCTCAATACAGTACCGTCAGGCTACAGATCAGGGACTCTGGGTATTACATATTTGTCCCCTCCCCCCAAAAAAAAGGTAAGCCAATGCTGTAGAAGCAAAGTGGTCAGATATTCATCAGGCTTGCCAAGACAAATGCCACAAAATTTTGGGACTAGTAACCTTAATTCATACTCTACCAGCACGTACAGCTGTTTGTGAATGTGGGTTTAGCCTAATGAAAAGAATAAAATCCTATTGGCGAAGTTCATTAGGAAAGGACAGTCTCATAGACTTAATAAGGATCTCGTTACATACACCATGTGAACAGGAATTTGATCCTGTTCCAGTCGTTGAGTACTGGTTAAAAAGTGGTAGACAGAAAAAAAGGCCGTCTTTGCAGCCATATGGTTCACGGAGCAACAAACAAATCAATGAGCAGGAGAAAGAAGAGGCAGACAGCTCAGACTCGGAAGTAGATTTAGATGAATCTTTCATATCTGAAACTTATTCTGAAAAACTTTTGTCTGATGATGATTCTTATGTTATATCTGATGAAGAACTTGAATTTACTCCCATGTCAGTGTTGTGCCCTAGTACTACTAGTTCACAGGAAACTGTTAACTGTGGGGAGAGGGGCGATTCTTGCATCACTGAGTACTCTCGTGATGATGATATGAATCTGTTGTGATCAGGTCCTCCACGTTTAAGGTTTGGCCTTTCTTTGCCACCCAACTGTTGAGTCCTGCTTGGACTAAATGTCTTCATTTTTCCTACAAAACGGTTAATATTGCTATCTGCAATCAGTTCAACTTAGTTAGTGTCACTCCATGTTTTTGCTGGCAAAAATAATTTTGCCTGGTCACAGTGCCCCCAGATTTATGTCATGTAGGTTGATCAGTACAGTCAAATTTGTCAAATATGTGAGCTCTCTCAGTCCTTGTTCTACTAATTTCAGTTTTGTTATAACAGACATGGCTGTGTAGACTAATGCTAACTTGTCGAGCAGCAGCACAGATAGTCAGTCCTAGTAGCACAGTCCATCAGTCAAGTACAAGTTGGTGAGGCAGCTGAAAATAACACCAATCAGGTACTGTTTTATCCTACAATTAAATGTGCCTGGAATGAATCTGAGGTAGGCAGCTAAGCACCAACTAGTCCAGATTTGGGTATGTGAAGAGAGTATCTTTCGGTCTTCATCATTTTTCTTCCTTTCCTAGTACAGCCTTGACTCCCAATAAATAATCATGGAGAGTCCATGCACCGACAAAGAGCTGTGGCTTATTGAACCACTCGGCACAGCAAAAATTAGATAACCAACGGTACAGTATCATTCTGGCCAAATTGGATTTCATGTAAAAATTACAAAAATCTATCATGATTTAGGAGCAGGGTGTTTTAAATTTGTAAAACCTGGCCAATTGGTCATGTCACGGTAATAAAACTATCACATACTGTCACGGTGCTGTAACAAATCATGTCGGATTAACTGAATCACGAGCTTCTGTTTACACTAGCCAGATTTTTTCTTAGCGTCGTCTTGATGGGGTAGACGAAAAGCAAGAAGACAAGAAAACAAAAAGATACTCAATCATCAATGAATGTCAGTTGCTGCTTGAACATTTCAGCTGTGCATAAGCTCACTGTCATCACTGAAAGCAAAATGACTGTCCAGGCTTTTGTGCTGCATTTTTGGGTTAAATTGCATCACATTATTATGTAGTGCGAGTGTCTTACTATACTCTGCCATGGATTTCAGACAGACTTTCTGTTTTTTGTTGCTTGTGAAATGAATATCAACTGTGATGAGATTGCTGTCAGTCAGTGCTGAAAAAGCACTTTGAAAAAAATGTATGTAATGCCTGGATGCTATATTTTCTGTGCATCACTCTTTCTGTACATGCACAGAATAAAGTGGAAGTTCAACACCTTACCTACAAAGTAAAGAGAAAAAAATACAGAAAAATAAATGAATGAAGAATTTTTAGAACTTGTTTTTTGCCTTTTATTTAGTCAGATGAGGATGTACTGATGGTTGGTGACATTTTCTAGCAGGTATACAAAAAAGGGGGTGGCATACCATTTTCTGGGATGGAATACCAAATCTGGGGAACTGGTAATCCGTCCGGTACACCACTTTTTAAAATGACTTTCTAGCCCTGACGGTACATAGTGGGTATAACTGGAGGATGCAGACATAACAGATACATAGAATACAGTTTAAGCATAACTGACTGATCAATTAAAATGCAGGAGGAAGGTAAAGCAAGAAGCGAAGGATTAAGTATGGAGAAAGGGTTACAGAAGAGGGAAGGACATGGGTACTATGATAGGGAGAGCAATGTTGGGGGTATGAGGGCTAAGGTAGAGATGAGAAGGATAGGAGGAGCAGAGATGGGCGGCAAATTAAGAGATCGGCAGCAGCGAACGCCGGAGGGCAAGATAAGGAAGTATAAGTGCCACGCAGGATCTCCTAGAGGATCTCAAAGAGGGGGGTTAAGAGTAACATTGGCAGTTCTCCTTCAACAGGGGGTTTTAAAAGCAATTTGAAGGAGGCTAGATTAACAAAGTGGGTCAACTTTCAGGTCCTTTGGAAGGATTTCCACAATGTAGATGGAGGGTGACTGATAGAAGAGGTGCCAAAGCGTGATCTAATCCTGGGGATATCGAGCAGAATGTAAGTGTATTTCCTGAGAGAGTATGACCAGGGGCGTAAACTTAAAGATATCAGATATGTACTGGGGGAGGTTTTTAGTGAGGGTTTTAAAGGTCCATACAGAGGCATTGTGTCACCTTCTGGTAGCTAAAGAGGTCCAGCCTAGCTGAGCGTTGAGCGCGCAGTGATGAGTTTTGTACGGTGAATCTGTCATGAATTTTAAGGGCCTGTGGTACAGTACATCCAGTTTAGCGAGTATAGTGTTGGGGCATTTGCTATAAAGGAAGTCTGCATAGTCTAAATGAGGGAGGAACATCATTTGAATCAGCCTCAATTTTGCGTCAGCGGTGAGCAACCGTTTAATGTGGAAGAATAATCTCAGCCTTTGTTTGAGTTTTTTAAGAAGCTCATCAATATGAGGGATAAAAGAGAGTTTGCAATCCAACCAAAAGCCTAAGTATTTAAATGTGTCCACTATTTCCAGGGATTCACCCATCATGGTAGTAATTCCAACATGGGCTAGGCTATACGGTCTCGTAGGGACATAGGTTTAGATGGAGGAAAGATGAGCATTAATTTGTTTTGTTTTTTAGCACTCAGAAGCAGTTTCATTTGAAGCAGGTTTTTCAGTAGTGTATTGAATTCTTGTTGGAGAGCCGTACATGCGGACTCAATGCAAGGCCGAGCAACATAAAGAACAGCATCATCTGCAAACAGATGTGAACTGGCTGTACTAATGTTATGATCAATGCTGTTGATATATAATGCGAATAGTAAGGAGCCCAGGACTGAGCCGTGGGGAGACCCCTCTGAGCAGTATTTTACTCGGAGAGAAGTCAGCTCGTGATTTCACTAGCTGCTGTCTGTTGACAAGGTAGCAAGAAAACCACTTTAGGGTAGTGTTGTCTAGGCCAGTGAGTTTCAGTAGGGACAGTAATATATCGTGGTCCACCGTGTCAAACGCTTTACTTAAATCAAGAAATAGAGCAGCTACGTGATTTTTGGCAATGAGAGAAGGTTGCCAGTCATTGGTGACCTTGGCTAATGCAGTGACAGTACCGTGGTTCGGACCCAAATCAGGTCTGAAGAGGGTTTAAAAGGTTATGGTTTTCTAGGAATTCTCTTAATTGAGAATTTACTAGTTTTCCAGTATCTTCGAAAGAATGGGTAGTAGGGAGATAGGTCTGCAGTTGTTTAAGTCGCTTGGGTCACCTGATTTAAACAGAGGGGTGACATGGGCCATTTTCCACACTGGAGGGAGTGCTCCTTCACTAAGGGACATGTTGAAAAGGTGGGTGATTGGTGGGGCTAGATGGTAGTAGCCAAGTTTCAATAGTGAGGGATCTATTTGGTCAGCCCCTGCGCCATTTTTAATGTCTAAGGAGAATACTAGGTCTTCTGTCTGCTTAAGTGTGAAGGACGTGAAGCTAAATTTAGCTGAGCTGATGGGAGTAGTGGTGGGGGGCCAAGGGGCACTATTGCTAATATGCTGATTTAGTAATTTGCTTAAGGGAGAGGTATCAAAAGCTAGGCCTGCTGTGGCAAAGTGGTTATTGAAGGCTTCTAAGATGTCATGTTTATTTGTGTAGGTACTGTCACCGCGGTTGATTTTGGATGGTAAAGAGGAAGAGGATTTATGTCCTTCTACTTCTTTTAGAATCTGCCAGAATTTGGCAATGTTGTTCTTGGATGTCTTGAGGGCAATTTAAAAGAATTTAGCCTTTTCAGATCTGATCAGCTAAGTGCAGTGATTCCTAGTCATTCTGAACACAGCCTAGTCGGAATGTAGCTTGGTTTTCCTAGACTTGTCTAAAGGGCATCCCAATAGCATAGGGCCTTTTTTAGAGTGCTATTGAACCATGGACAGGATTTTTTCCTAACTCGCTTTAACAAAAGAAACATGGGTGTTGATCACCTTCAGAACTAAGGCCTGGAAAATTACATCGGCTTCAGAGACTGTAGGGGCAAGGTAGAAGTCCTGCCAATTAATCCTGCTAAGGTCAGACAGGAAGGTAGAGGAGTTAAATTTAAGATAACTCCTTTTATAGGTATACCCTGTCACTGAGGCAGTTTTAGGTGTGTACCACACACAGGCTATTGCTCTGTGATCACTGATGTCATTATGGTATACTCCTACATGTGAGATTCTATGAGATTTGTTAGTGAGGATTATGTCCAGGAGTGTACTGCGTGCAGGGTTTTTAGTATTGGCACCAGTTGCATCAGAGATTAGCTGATGTAGGCCATAAGCGTCACACAAGTCCTTGAGGGGCAAGGAACAAGAGGAGTTCCAGTTCAAATTAAGGTCACCCATAATTATTGTTTCAGAGTCAGTGGAGTTTAACAGATGACACAGGTGGTGTAGCAACTCAAGGCCTCCTGATGGAGGTCTGTAGCTGCCTAAAACACAAATGGATTCACTTGGAGATAAGGAGACTTTTAAGACTAGGCATTCGTAATGGGTAGTATTTGCCAAGGTCACTTGAGACTTATGTTCAAAAAAGAGACAATTTAGTTTAAATGATGTGTTGTGTTTTCAGCAAGCAAAACAGATTTAGCCATCTTACGGTATACATTTTTTTTTCTTATTCAAATTAGTTTTTAAAGCTGCATCAACTATTAATGAACCATACTCCAAGATTGGTAATAAATTCTGAGTAGCAATTTTCAAATGTGATGAAGGTATTTGCTGACACAATATAACTGTCCAAGCTTTAGATGAACCTTGGCAATTACATTTTTAAGTCAGTGCGGAATCAAAATGAACACAGAGATACTCAAAAACATCAACTATTTCAAGAGGACTTTCATGAATATCTCAAAACTTTTTGCAATTTTTTTTAAGTTTTGGGCTAGTTCTGAATAGCACTGCTTGTGCCTTTGATGTGTTCAATACCAGTATGCTCAACATGAGTCATGTATGTGAACTCTGACAATCTTGTTGTAATTTAGTATTACTTTCATCTATATTCACATCACAAATAGAACCGTATCATTGCCATACAACAGTATGTCTGCTGAAGAGCAGGCCTTAGGGAAATCATTTATAAACAATGTAAGAAGTGATAGTCCCAAAATGGATCCTTGCTGTACACCACAGGGAATCATCAATTAGTTCGAAAACACAGAACACAATTTAACCGCCTGCATCCTATTACACAAGTGAATTTAAAGAAGATGTTCCAAACCCCCAAAATTTCAATGTTTGAATCAGTAACCCCATGGTCAACCAGATCAAATGCCTTAGTCATGACCATGAACACTGCACCAGTCATCATACCAAAATCTAACATTTCATATACAGTCTTCAGGAACCTGACCAAGGCAGTGTCTGTGCCTCAGCCTTTGTGGAAACCATGTTGTTCATTACAGAGGAGACCATATTGCTCTAAATAGTCCATTAATTGTACCTGAACAATCTTTCCTATAACTTTGAATGTAGTGGTAAACTAGATATAGGGCAGCGGTTATCAACAACCATAGACAAGTATTTCTTTATGTAATGGTATGGCATGAGTCAGTGTCCATAAATCTGGCATGTGTTGCATTTCAGTAGACAAATTCAATATTTTTATCACTGGATACGCAATTGCTGGAGCTGCATGTTTCTAAAATTTAGGCACAAGTCTGTACCAGCAGAGTTATTGATATTAAGACTAGACAATAATTGAAACACTTTTTTAACAAAGATTTCTATGTAATCCCTGTGCCATAAAAAGAAGGTTAATAGTTTGATGCCCTGTTGGCATCAGGAGGAGATTTTGCGCTGCCAGGCCGGCAGGAGGGTGGGGCTTAGCTAGCATGAGGGAGAATTCAAATGCCACTGGTGTGAGGGAGTCAGTTGAAGGGAGTTCATGAAGAGAGAGTCGAGAGGTGGGGGGGGCTGATGCCAGCTCCGAGGCCCGAGGAGAGGACCTCCAGTCAGGGCTGGGTTGGGGAGACTGCCCCCTGGCCCACAGCAGCCATCCCACAGTCTGTCCATGGGGAACGTGGAGGAATTCATGCAGCTGCCATAGAGAGAGGGAAGCTGTTAGGAGCCCGTTCAGCTCTGTTTGCCTGAGGATCTGTTGAGGTGGCTGCCACAACAGGGACCAGAGTTTGTGGTGGCAGCGATGCTCTGGAGGGGTTGTGGTGGCAGCGCAGCCCTACTGCCCAAGTTGTGTCCACCTGCATCCAAGTTAGAGGGCTGCTGTGAGGAGAATTCCTGAAGCTGTGTCAATTTAATGCATAATGGCCATTCTGTGTGAACTCTGCCCTAGGATCGCCAGATGGCTGGTGCCCTGATGGAAAGAACTGTGCCCTGGGACTGTCAACCGCCCCCCCTTTGCTAAGGAAGAAGAGTAATGGCCTGAGTATGATTGTGTCCTGCTCCCACTGGCGGGGATAAGGTAAAGAGTGACTGCCTTGGGAATATCTCAGAGTGTTCATGAGAAAACGGAGCCCTCTATGGCTCAACAAAGGAAGAGAGGTTGTGAGAATCCAGGTTCAGGACCCAGGTCCCCAAGTGTCTGTTCCACGGCTGACGGCCGTAGAAGGTGTGGAAACTGTACTGATGAACTGGAATGTACCTTCCTCTCCATGGAGCTGTTGTGTAGCTTGAGCTTTTGATAAGAATAAAAAAGTGCCTGGTTGTATCCGATTTCTGCCTAGGGCTAAATCAGTTGATGTCCTGCTATTGTTGTGCTGTGTGTCCCTAACCAAGTGTTTTCCCAAATTTCTGAAGCCATTCTGGAGCCCACCAGTCGTGAGGGGAAGAAGAGTTCCATTTGCCAGCATCTCGATGGAGATCCAGCCATCACCAGAGGAATCCCATATCTATTTCTAAGGTACCGTGTTTGAAATCCTGCTCAGTTATATTTTTGCTGCTTAGTCCAGTGTTGGTGCTCTCCCCCTTTCTCCGAGACTTTTACCAACAAAACCCCTAGACAGGAAAGGAAGGGGGGTGGCCTCTGTAGAAAAATATCACCTCAGGGACTGAGAGTAGCTGCTGCCTGCATGCATGTGTGAACTAAGCTATTCCCCCAAGGCAGGAGCGATAAAAATGTACTGCAAACATCTGTATATTTACAAAAAAGCACCATAGTGAAAAGAGGAGCAGGGACAGATTACAAAAATGGGGGTGTCGTCCAGGATTTGAAGATGAGGTGCAATAACCTATGTGACATGGCTGGAGGGCATAGTCTGAGGTGATGGAACATTGGTGGGCTGCAGCCTGTTAGGAAGTTTCAAGTTACAGTTGGAAATGAAATGATTTGTGAGGAGACGAAATGGTGGCTGCTACTCATGTAGGAAAAAAACGAAACTAATGTATAGTTAGAGACTGAGCGATCTGATTGGTAGATGGGACTAATGAGATGCTGCTAGTTAAAAGGAAGACCACATGACTGCCTGTTATTCTGCCTCAAGAGTCATGTAATAGAGAGTGAGACATCCATTGGCCCCAAGAAGCTGTAAACAAAAAGTTTTTGCAGTGAAGAAAACTGCAGGAAAAGCAAGTAAAGCGTTGTGGATTGTAAACCTTACGGATTACAAATTGAGATTTTCAAGCTGCAGAAAGAGTGGGAACTGTAAAAAGGGGGAGCAAAAGAAATGAAAAGTTAAAATCCTCAGAGAAATGGCGTTTGCACCAGCTCCTGCTGGCAAGACTGTAAATGTACCTGAATCATTGCTCTCATGGCTATGGACTATGGTGGAGAGAGAAGTACTGGTGAGTTTTGCATTTATTGTGGGATTTCTGGGAGTGGGGTGTTGAGACAGTCAGCGTGCCTGCAGTATTACCGAGCCCTGCAACTGTGCCGCTTGTGGTGACAGGGCCACCACCTACATTGCCGTGGAATTGGGGTATTACCCCCCTGAGCTGCGTCCCCTGCTAGGAGCAAATTTTCCCACCTGGGATTGTTGGAGCAGTGGGATGATGTTTGTTTATTATTTATTTATTTAAGAGTTTTACTAGGAAGGCATACTGAGCGGTGTACAGCTCAATTCCAGATGTGTCCTGGGGGAAGGGGGAAGGGATATCTACAGCATCATACACAAGGATTATAAAGTACAATATACAATACATGTAACTTAATTGCCGAGAAAAAGCAGTGGGTACACTGAGTACAGTAGATGTGGGAAGAGCAGAAGAGAAGTAAACTACTAGCATGTCCAGAGAAACTTACAACTGAGCTATGCAAATAAAGTGACTATATTAAACACATGACGGTCCACATACCAAGAGCACTAGAAGAAACACATATGTTATTAAGAATCAGCTTCAGGCCAATTTGCTCCAGGTACTAGGCTGAGGGCCTAGGTCTAGGAGCTCTTAGCGATGTGCCATAGTGTGGTAGAAATTAAGGGTGAGATGTGGGCCATTTGGCATCACAGCGGAGCTGACTGCATGTGCAGGTGGGGGAGAAATGCGACTTGAGGAGATGGTTGAGCTGCTGAATGTTGTCTGTGAGCCTAATGTCAGCCAGCAAGGAGTTCCATAGTTTAGGCATGGGGTAATTGAAGGTAGCTTGGCCTTTGGCTATGGACATATGTGGCACAGAGAGAAGCTGGGAGTCAGTGTCCCTGAGAGAATATGCAGAGGGGGGGTTGAACTGCGAGGGTGGACTCTAGGTATGGAGTGGGGAAGACTGTGCCCGGAATTTTGCAGTTGTCCTAGCATAGTGAACCAGTCTCCGATCCTGGAGCATAGGTAGAGACTTATAGAGATTGCAGCAGTGCATTGAGGGAGGGCAGTCCAGGGCAAAACAACAGAAGGAATGGAAGAGGGGGGTCAAGTCTTGCTAGGATGGACTTGGGGTCGCGCTGTATACTACGTCGCCATAGTCAACTATAGGGAGGATCATTTTCTGTTGGATTGCCTTGTGGGTTTCCAGCGGGATGCAGCCCCTGTTTCAATATATAGCACCCAGCTTGGGGTGAAGTTCCTTGTGGACTGAATTGATATATGCTGAGAAGTCGAGGTGCTGGTCAAGCCAGACCCCAAGGTACCGGAAGGAGGTGCAGACGTCCAGAGGAGTCCCATCAATGGTATGTAAAGTGGGGGTGGCGGGGAGTCGGGACAGTCTCTGTCTAGTGCCGAAGGTTAGGGAGATAGTTTTCTTGGGATTTAGAAAGAGCAGGTTTGAGCGAAACCAGAGCTGAACAGCACTGAAGCCCTCCTGGAGTCTAGAGGCCACGTTTGTGGGGGAGAGACCTGATGAATACAGTGCAGTGTCGACGGTGTACATGTGAATGGATGTGTGTAGACATATCGAGGGCAGGTCATTCAGGAAAATGGAGAACAGTATCAGGCTGAGGACCAAGCCTTGGGGGACCCCAGTAGTTACAGGGAGGGGGACAGAAGTATGCTAACCAATTCTTACAGATTGAGACCTGATGGCTAGGTAGGATTGGAACCAGTTGGTGGTAGTTCCTGAGAGTCCTGCATGGGAGAGTTTGGATAGTAGAAGGGTGTGGGGGACAGTGTCAAATGCCTTGGCAAGGTCGAAAAGATAGCTGAGGTGATGTGCCCATGATTCATACCCGTGAGGACGGTGTCAGTGAGCCGTAGAAGGGAGGTGATAGTGGAATGCGACTTCCTAAATCCAGATTGGTAGGATGTGAAGAAGGAGGAGTCGAGAAAGGAGTAGAGCTGGGCAAGCACAATGCTCTCCTGAAGTTTGGCTAGGATGGGGAGTAGCGAGATAGGGTGGTAGTTACCCAGTGAGGAGGGGTCGCCCCTTTTCGGGAGGGGAATGACTGTGGCACGTTTCTAGTCGGATGGGACTGCAGCAAGCGATAAAGAGAGATTGAAGAGAGCGGCCAGTGGGGTGGCAGGGGCAGACAGGTGAAGCATTTTGGAGTCCAGAAACGAGGGGCATTTACCTTTGGAGGGTCTGAGTACCCGCAGTGCTTTTAGTACTTAAGCTGGGGTGACCATGTGAAAGAAGAAAGACTGGGAAGCGGGTGGAATGGGAGTGTTCAGGCTCAAGTGGTGTTAGGGAGTGAGGATAGCAGAGAGGATGCACAGCTAGTGATAAAGGGTGTTAAAAACTGAGGTCACTGCACCTGGTTCAGTGATGATGGAGCCATCAACATTAAGGGCTGGTGTGGGGGGCTGAGCGGGAAGGGGGGAAACAATTTGACTGATTTCCAGAATTTCGCTGGGTGATTTAGGTTAGAGTGGAAAGAGGCCTTGAAATAGTTTGCTTTTGTCGGCCTGGTGGTGCTGAGGTTGGCGCTAGACACCACACCTGCTGCGATGCCCGGCAACGGGTTTGGAAAGCGGACCGGGGGCTGGCAGGGAAGGAGGATCGGCGTCCTTCCGGCTGCTCTTCTCCTCAGGGGTGGGATACCCGGATGCACCAGCATCCAAACTCCTGAGAGAGCCGGTGGAAGTAACGGTCCTTGAAGGGATGGGTGGCTCCGATACTAGGGGTCGGGAAGGGGGGACATCGTACGGTGCATGAGAGGCTAGATATGCGTCAGCACGACACCTCTTGGGGTTGAGTCCCAAGTGCCGGTGTCCCCAAGGGGATGGGACAGGGGGACAAAAACAGAAACAAGGAAAAATCACCCTCACGGTCCTGGATCACGACCTCTCCGCTCGCCTCAGACCACCGACACCAGACAGACCCCACTGTGCAGAGAAGGGAAGGAGGCACTCTAGGGGCAGATCATGGGTCCGGGATCTGGCAGCAAACACTGAGAGGCCTGAAGGAGAGGATCAAGAGGGTAGGAAAAACCAAGAGGAAAAAAGAAAAGTATAAAAAAAAAAAAGAAATAGTTTGCTTTGGCCTGTCGTAGGAGCCTAGTGCAGGAGTTGCAGAATGCATGGTAGAGTCTGAGTGCTGCCTGGGTGTTGGTTGCCTTATAAGCTTTCCATGCCTGGTCCCTGGCATGGAGTTGATCAATAATATTGGCGGTGACCCAGGGCAGGTGGGCACCCCTTACACGGGCCCTTCTCAGTGGCGAATGGTAGTTCCATATGGCGAGGAATCTGGACTTGAAAAGTTCAAGGGCAATGTCAGTGGAGGATGCCCAAGGGATGAAGGACCAATAAGTGTTTGACAAGTCGAATAGGGAGCACTGTGAGGTCGAGGGATTTGTATGACCTAGTGAGCAGTGTTCATGGGGGAGGAGCTTTGGGCCTGAATATTCTCCTTACCATGTAGCATGTGGCAATTAATGTAGCCTAAATTAAGTCACATGTGGGGGAAGGGCCCAGTTGTCTGCCCAGCCCTCCTCCACAGCCGAGTGCCCAAGAACTTCTCTGTGGTGGGGGGGAGCCACGGGGGTCTCCCAGATGAAGTAAGCTGGGATTGACATTGTGGGTGACAACCCAGATCAGTTGAGACCCCCCAAAGCTGTGGCACCAGGCTCAGTGGCTCCTGCAATGGCACCAATCTCAAAAAAGATGGAGGAGAAAAAAAGAGACTGTGAAACCAGCAAGCTCCTCCAAGATGTCAGAGAGTACTCTGTTGCCTAAAGAATCTGCCCTCATTCCTGTGACAGGGTTGAATAGGACCCTGTCCCTATTGTTATGGAGAGTTTGAATGCAGGGATCTGTTTGTTCTTTCCTTTTTTTTTTGCCTCTTGTCTGTCTGGTTGCACAATCAAATTTTCCTGTGAGACCTAGGACTTGATCACCCCGACAGTCTCGCAATTATCTCAGTCTTCCCTTGCTGTTCAGTCTTTTCCTCCCTTGTATGTCTGCTGATATCAAATATATTAAAATCATTATGTGGAAATGTAACTGATGTTGGGATCTCGTTTGTTGAGAAATTATATAGTTTTAATTTTTTAAATATATATAATTATAGTTTAAGATGACTACAAAAAGCTTTTGGAAACTCAAGAGGTTACCTGAGTGTAATTTTTAAGCCTTTTGCAAGAACTATGGAAAAGGGGGCCTCTGTTCTGGGACATTGTGTTCCTTCCTGCACCTGCCTGAAATATACTAGAACACTTTAGAAAAAAACAGGATGATTGTTAAAGAAGGGGAGATAGAAGGACTTATAAGACAGAGCTTCAATGTTTTGAGGGACACAGAGATTGGAGGAAAACTCAGATGCATCTTCTGTTTATTCTGCCTTTACAAATAGTTATACTGAACAATCTTTTTTTTTTTATTCATAATAAAACTCTTGTTGTGAATTTTACAACTGCTCCTGGTTTTCCTATGCTTCCTGACCTGTGCCTCGGCGATAATTCCCACCAGCCAGAGAGAGACCAGGCCAAAAAAGATCCACATGTGATGGTTGAGGCTGTGGGGGAAGACCCAGCCTCTGATGCAGATACTGATGGTGACCACCCTCTAGTGGTGTCCATCTATGATCAGCCCAAAGAGAGAGTAACCTGAATGTTCAAGGACCTAGTGATTGAAAGGGACATTCCAAAGCCTTATGCCATGCCCATTCTAGGAGCTCTAGAGACCACCACTTTGCTCCCTGAGAGATCCAGGCGCAGAATGGTGGACATGAATGCCGGGCATCATATGGACCTAACCATTATCAACTATCGAAATGGCATCTGGTTGCCAAAAGGAGTGGCCCCACGGTCCAGTGTGCATTCTATCCCCCTGTGGAGCCAAGCAGAGGATTGGGTGAGGAGGTATCTGAGGATGGAGTGCCCTGCCGAGGATTACCCATAAGTTAGTGAGAGGATTTGGGACTTACTAGAGTGCAGAAAGTCAGATTGGGTGTTCCATAGGACCATGGAGAAAGTGCATCTGAGAAACAGAGTGGACCCAAATGATTCTGCATACAACAGGAACAGAGTGGTGTCTCTAGCCAGATCCATGCGTGTTTCCTCCATCTGGGAGGGGACAACCCTTCTGAGCCACTATGTTAGTGCATAGTGTAGTTTAAAATTTTAATAGCTAAGAAAAGCCCTTCAATCTGTGTAGAGTGCCAGGTAGTTCTGTGGGGGGGGGGGGCAGCTGCAGCTTGTAAATGTGTTGTGCAGCAAAAGAGAGTTACAGTAGTCCACCCTGGTGGGGTTTAGCTATCCTTTAGTTGGCAAGGAGATAGATAGGAATATGTGTTTTAGTAAGAGAAATGTTTTGGGAAATGTGTTTGAAATGTTTTTTGGGATGACCAAAATTAACCCTGGTGGGTAGTTTTGGGTCCGGAAAGAGACAGTTTAGAGGGTGTCCCTCTTGGGGTGAGTTTGAGTGAGACGCTGGCCTGATGTACCAGCAATCCATCTCGGGAAGTCAGGTCAGGTTGCCATGCCCCTCAGTGGAGTCAGAGACTGCAGGTAGATGGGTAAGGCCTCCTAGTTCTCAACTGGCTGCTGCCATGCAGTCAGACTGGTGCAGCCTGGATGTGGTGGCCCGTGGGACAGTGCGCATTACCTCACAGAGCACAGCAGCCGTGGTTGGCCAGTGATGGAAACAGCTTCCCCAGGAGGTGAAGCAGTTCTGTGGGGGTAAAGTGAAACCCCCATGCCAAAAAAGGGAGTTATTAGTTTGATGCCCTGTTGGCATCGGGAGGAGATTTTGCACTGCCAGCCAGGCTTGCTGGAGGGCTTGGCTTAGCTAGCGTGAAGGAGAATTCAAGCGCCCACTGGTGCGAGGGAGTTAGTTGGAGGGAGTTCGTGGAGAGAGAGAGAGAGAGAGAGAGAGAGAGAGAGAGTCGAGAGGTAGGGGTGGTTGTTGCTAACTCCAAGGCATGAGGGGAGGGCCTCCAGTCAGCCCCCAGCAGTCATCCCACAGTCCATCCATGGGTAAAGTGGAGAAATCCGTGCAGCTGCTGCAGAGACAGAAGGCAGCTGTTAGGAGCCTGTACAGCTCTGTTTGCCTGGCGATCTGCTGAGGTGGCTGCCACGACAGGGACCAGAGTCTGTGGTAGCAGCAATGCTCCGGAGAGGTTGTGGTGGCAAAGCAGCCCTACTGCCCAAGTTGTGTTCACCTGCATCCAAGTTAGAGTGCTGCTGTGAGGAGAATTCCTGAAGCTGAGTCAGTTTAGTGGGTGGCAGCCATTCTGTGCAAACCCTGCCCAAGGATCAGCAAGTGGCTGACCCCCTGATGGAAAGGACGGTGCTCTGGGACTGCCACCCCCCCCCTTGCTGAGGAAGAAGAGTAATGGCCTGAGAATGATTGTGCCCTGCTCCCACTGGCAGAGATAAGGTAAAGAGTGACTGCCTTGGGAACACCTCTGAGTGTTCATGAGAAAACACAGTCCCCCAATGGCTCAACGAAGGGAAAAGAGGTTGTGAGGATCCAGGTTCAGGACCCAGGTCCCCAAATGTCTGTACCACAGCTGACAGTTGTAGAAGGTGTGGAAACAGTACTGATGAACTGGAATGTACCTTCCTCTCCATGGAGCTGTTGTGTAGCTTGAGCTTTTGATAAGAATAAAAAAATGCCTGATTGCATCCAATTTCTGCCTGGGGCTAAATCAGTTGACGTCCTTTTGTTGTTGTGTTGTGTGTCCCTAACCAAGTGTTTTCCCAGACTTTTGAAGCCATTCTGGTGCCCACTGATCATGAGGGGAGGAAGAGTTCCATCTGCCAGTATCTCAAAACAGAGCTCCAGCCATCACCAGAGGAATACTATATCTACGTCTAAGATACTGCATCTGAAATCCTGCTCAGTTATATTTTTGCTGCTCAGTCCATTGTTGGCACTCTCCCCCTTTCTCCGAGACTTTCACCAACAAAACCCCTAGACAGGAAAGGAAGGGGGGTGGCCTCTGTAGAAAAATATCACCTCAGGGACTGAGACTAACTGCTACCTGTCTGCAAGTGTGAACTAAGCTATTCCCCAGGCCAGGAGTGATTAAAATGTACTGCAAACATACGGGTATTTACAAAAAAGCACCATAGTGAAAAGAGAAACAGGGACAGGTTACATCTATAATGCCTATAATTTGTCCAGTCTTGTGCAGAACCAGACACCTTAAAGCTAGACCAGGCTTTTTCTCTTGGCTTAAAGGAGTACACCCTGAATCTGTAAAAACATATGTTGTACAGAGTGTTTTGATTTGTGTGTGAAGTCCTAGTGTGCCCTTCCCTCTGTCTGCTATTAGGAACTTTTCCTAAATTAGACTGCTAGCTTTATGGTAGTTTTACGACCCCTGGGGATCTCCATCTGAGCCAGATTTTATTGTTTTTCTTGTTCCTACAATGCATCCTGTCTCATATGACAGTGATGTAGCAAAGACCATAGATTCAGCTACAAGCACTGCTTTAGAATCAGTTCACAAGAGCAGATGTGGTTATATTTTAAAAAACTATACAGAGTTTGGCTTGGTGGCTACCCTCATTTTAAAGTTGTTTTTGTTGTGAACAATTGTGACACTTTGTGTATATGTAACTTGTATGGTTTTCAAAATATTTACATTTGTTTGGCAAGTCTACTAGAGTATTCGCTCAGAGAGAAAAAATGCATTGGATGTATGTAAGCTCATCTGCACACATGTGAAATAAATCTAAATATTCTACACCAAAACAACAAGCAGCAAAGTTGTTCAGGACAAAAAGATTGTTACAATGAGGGTGGTCACTAAGCTGAACTTCTTACAGTTTTTAAAATATTTGCCATCTGAAGTGGGAAATTTGGTAAAAAAAAACATGAAAATTTGGTTCATTAGATGGCTATATTTTAAAAACTATAGAGTTCAGCTTAGTGACTACTCTCATTGTAAAGGTCTTTTTGTTATGAACAATTGACTCATCCTTTGCCAATCACTGCCAACTAGACTTTGTAACATTTGCAGGAGTCCACAAGAAAATAAACTACAGAATCTCATGACTATAGTGCTCTAACAAAACGTAATTTATTTAATGAATTTGGACGTCTGTGCAGAGGAAGAGCAGCAGCTAGCTGGCTTATCACTCCCTGGTGTTCTGGGGTACCACCTCCCTCTCCCAGGCTCTCGCCAATCACTCTGTGGGGTCTATCAGTACCTCTTCCCTCTCCCTGGCCTCAACTGATCACTCCTTGGTGTTCTGGGTACCACCTCCCTCTCCCAGGCTCTCGCCAATCACTCTGTGGTGTCCATCAGTACCTCCTCCCTCTCCCTGGCCTCAACTGATCACTCCTTGGTGTCCAGTGGTGCCCCCTTCCTTCTCCCAAGCCCAAACCAATGGTTCCACGGTGTCTAGTGGTACCCCCCCGGCCCCAACTGATCACTTTGTGGTGTCCAGCAGTACCCTCTCCCACTCCCCAGCCCCACCTGATTAATCCCTTGTATCCAACGGTACCCTACTGCCCTACCCCAACCAAATGCTCTATGCTGTCCACTGGTACCCCTTTCTGGCCCCAACCAATTGCTCCCTAATGATCAGTGTAACCTCTCCCTCCCTGACTCCAACTGATGGCTCTTCTGTGTTCAGGGGTTACCCCCATCTCCCTGACCCAAACTGATTGCTCTCTGGTGTCAAAATTATGAATGCTAGATTAGTCATTGTTAACATCAGCAGTGCATACGTTGGTTGACGCTCATTCTAGAGGATAATGGAAGTCCTAGAAGAAAACATTACTTACCATAGTAATCTTGTTTCTTCTAAGGGAATCTTACTGTATTCTGACAAATGCAGTATGGTCTCACCATAGGACTGCCCCGGAGCTGAAATGGTTAATAGAACCTATGCTAATAGTTGAATGTTAGGCTTGAGCTCGGTTTTCAAATCACTGTCCCTGGTTGCACTTCCTGCAACCGTCAGATTCTTATGAAGCATGCAGAAGCTAAAAGTACTAATTATCCAAACTAAATTTACTATCCATAAATACCCCTATTCAGGGGAACAAAACCCCCTAACAACAGGAGGCATCTCTAAGACTCAAGTCAACAGATGCCCAAAAAACTCATGGGTACCCACAGGTTTCCAATATTAGTGATACAGGTAGTGAGCAGAGCCCTGTAGGTCCTAGCAGGGGAGGAAGGCTGGGAGCTCAGAATATAGTAAGATTCCCTTAGAAGAAACAAGATTACTATGGTAAGTAATGTTTTCTTCAAACCCCAGGAAATCTTACTGTATTCTGACAAATGCAGACTGCCCAAGCAGTGCCTTTGGAGGTGGGCAGAGGACCTATTTAGGAAACAGGCTCTGCAGAACTGCTATGCCAAACCTAGCATCACTCCTAGCCTGAGTATCCAGGCAGTAGTGCTTGGTGAATGTGTGAACTGTTTTCCAGGTAGCTGCTTTACAGAGTTCCAGAAGTGGGATATCTCGGGAAGCTGCTATTGATGCAGCAGTCCCTCTAGTAGAATCGGCCCTAAGCCCTTGTGGGGGCTGCTTACCCACTTTGCCATAACAGAACTGGATACATGACACAATCCATCTTGCTATGGCTCTCTTTGTGGCAGGTTTACCCTTACCAACCTCTTCATAGGTCAGAAAAAGCTGGGTTCTAGCCCCTCTGTGACCTTCTGTGTGCTCTAGGTAGTAGCTAACAGCTCTCTTGACATCCAAGCTACAATATGTAGTCTATGCTCAGCTGAGGAGGACTGGTCAGTAAAGAAGACTGGGAGGGTGATGGACTGATTAATGTGAAAGTCAGATACCACCCTAGGAAGAAATGTATTATTTGTCCTGAGGACCACCTTGTCCCTATGGAAAGACACATAGTTGGGTTCCATAGACAATGCCTGAATCTCACTAATCCTACTGGCAGAAGTAAGGGCCACTAAAAACACAGCCTTCCAAGTCACTTACTTAAGGTCAGCTGATGACATGGGCTCGAAAGGGGGCTGAATAAGCTGTGCTATGCAAAATGTTTAAGTCCCACACAGGGGTAGGAACTACGTGGGGAGGATGCAAATGCAGCAGCCCCTTAAAACACTTTTGGAACACTAACTTAGAAGCCAAAGACGATGGCTTACCTACTGACAGGTAAGCAGATACCGCATCCAGATGCACCTTCAGAGTAGAAGGCCTGAGGCCTAGGGAGTGAAGATGGGTCAGACAGTCTAGGACTACTGATAACCCAGCCTGGGTGTGATCCAGGTTTTTATTCCTGCACCAGAAAGAAAATCTTTTCCACTTGGAAGTATAAATCTTCCTGGTAGAAGGTTTTCTGGATACCCTAAGGACCTCCATGACCTCCTCTGAAAGATTCAGATTTGCATACTCTAAGTCCTCAAGAACCAGGCTTTGAGCCTGAAGGATCGAAGGTTGGGACAGAGGATCTTGCCCTGGGAGGAGGTCAGCAAATTGTGCCAACTGGGAAGGCTGACTGGCTTGGCTACTGATAGGGACAGAACCAGGGAGTACCATGGTTGCCTGGTCTAGTCTGGGGCAATAAGGATCATTGTGGCTGGCTGGGATCTGAGCTTGTTCAGGACTCTCAGCAGCAGTGGGAAGGGAAGGAAGGCATACAGGAACTTCCCTGTCCAATCCAGGGTCAGTGCCTCCAGTGGTACTGTACCCTTCAGTGGGGACCTGCAACAATACTGAGGGAGCTGGTAGTTGTCTGGGGAAGCAAAGAGGTCTACTCTGGAGTGCCCCACCTTTTGAACACCAACTGTAGTACTTGCTTGTTTAAGGACCATTTGTGATGGTTCTGATTTATCCTGCTCAGTGCATCTGGTGATTTTCTCGCTCCTCATTTCCCTCACCTTAACTCTATCCCCTAGTCCTCCTCCCCTATACCCTCCGGTCTATCTCCCTTCCTTGGTCTGTTCCCTCATCCCTTCTTTGTCCTTTGTCTTTCCTGGTTCTGCTCCTCCATCCCTCCCTCAGGTCCACTCCCTTTGTTCTCTCGGTCTCTACTGACATCAAACCTCACTGGTGTTCCCCACCCCCGTATCGTTTTCGTGGCTTAGACCCTGATACCATGATACCTCAGGAATTAGCCTGATTGTATTTACCCATTTTACTTATTGTATTTGAATGTCCATGTATACAAACATTGCTTCCTACCAGAAGGCATAGTACTCTCTGTATAATTACGTATATAATCAATCTACTCTATTGTTTTTACTCATCTCATATTGTATATATTTTTGTAATTTTTTTTTTTACGTTTTGCACTTTATTCTACATGTGTTTCAGCCCTTGTACTCATCTGTTTTACAATATTGTTCATACAGAATAGATCTCTTCGAGCTTTGGCTATTTCTGTATTCTCTGGTGAATTTGCTGTGCTCTAAGTAGACACCTAGTTGCTGTCAATTCCCAAGTGCATGCGATTGTCTTCTGCATCTTATAATGTGTCTCTGTATTGTTCTTTATTACTGTTCTCTCCCGGGTCGCCCCTGAAAAAGGGACTGTAATTGTCTCAGTGGACTTACCCGGTTACCAAAATTCAAATAAATGAATAAAAAATAAATCTGCCAGCACATTGTCCTTCCATGGTAGGTGGATTGCTGCCAGCAAAATGTTCAGGGAATAGGCCAAGGTCCATATTTTCATAGCTTCTGTGCACAGGGGTGTGGACCTTGTGCCTCCCTGTTTGTTGATGTAGTACACAGTAGTCATGTTGTCTATCCTGACCTGAACCACCTTTCCCTGCAGCATGCTGGTGAATGTCTGAAGTGCTAGGAACACTGCCCTGAGCTCCAACAGGTTGATGCGAAGCAATGATTCCTGTCTGAGCCAAGTACTGTGGACAGTATGCTCCCCACCCTAGTAGGGATGCTTCTGTAGTGAGCACCAGAGATGGTTGATCTCGGAGGAATGAAACTCCCTGTCTGAGGTTTTCCAGATACTGCCACCACTGAAGTGCTTGCACGAATGTTTGTGTGACTGGGACCAGCTTTGATAACTGAACTCTTCTCTGGTGCCAGTATTGCTTGAGGTGATACTTAATATCCCTCATTTGAAATCTTGCTCCTGACACTGTGGCAGTTGAGGCTGCCATGTGGCCTAACAACTGAAGAAAATGTCTGGCCGGTCTGAGACTGTGAGGCTTGAAGGAGCCCACTAGCTGTGTCAGAGTGTCTGCCCTCAGCTGAGGAAGAAAAGCCCTTCCTCTGACTGAATCCAGTTTTGCCCCCTATGAACTCCAGGAGCTGCACTGGCTGTAAGACTGACTTCTTCTGGTTTATCAAGAACCCTAGGGACTGTAACAGTTCCTGTGTCAACCCCAGGGACTGCTTGACCTGCTGGGGAGACTGCCCCACTAAGAGCCAGTCATCCAAGTATGGAAAAACTGCCACTCCCTGCCTTCACAGGTGTGCCACAACCACGCCAAGCATTTTGTGAACACTCTTGGAGCAGAAGTAAGGCCCGAAAGGCATTGCCCTGAACTGATAGTGGCCTGATGGCAGTCTGAATCTGAGGAATTTTCTGTGGGACTGTCTTATTAGGATATGGAAGTAAACATCTTTTAAATCCAGAGATGCCAACCAGTCTCCTTGCCATAGGGTTGGCAGAATTGTGTTTAAAGTGACCATTTTGAATTTTGGTTTCAGTAAATGCCTATTTAGGTGTCTGAGATCCAGTATGGGTCGCCACTCCCCTGTTTTCTTGGTTGTAAGGAAGTATCTTGAGTAGAGGCCTTTTCCTCTCTGTGAGAGATTAACTGGCTCCACTGCTCCCAATGAGAGCAGATTTAACACCTCCCTTTCCAGTAAGAGTGTCTCTGATGGGGAGGAAGGTTGAAAAACTTTTGCCCTCAGTCTTGGTCTGAGTTTGAAACTAAGTGCAAGGCCCTGACCTACAACTTCCAGGACCCACCTGTCTGTGGTGATAGATTGCCATTCCTGGAGAGAGTAGGTCAGCCTGCCCCCTACTTGAACTGGGGAGGTGTCCCAAGCAGACCCCTCAGGGTGTCTGCTTGTTTTTAGGTGCTGACTGGGTGCTGGGGCTGGTTCGGTTGGTGCCTCTCCTGCCCCTGCCTCTGAAGTAGCCTCTCTGCTGATGATACTGTGGATAAGCTTGAGGCTGGAAAAATGGTTTGTAAGGTCTGCCCCATGACCCCTGGCATGCTGCTTTTGGGGGGTAGGTGCCTTATCCTTAGCAGCAGCACTTTGATATGCTGCTTTGTATTCGTCCATCTTCTTCATGTAAGCCTCTGTCTGTTGTCCAAACAGGGATGAAGGCTCACATGAAAATTCCATGGCTTTGGACTGGGTATCTTGGGTAAGACTGGTAGTCCTCAGCCAAGCAAATCTCCTAAGAGACACTGAGGAAGCCATCTGCCTGGCTGCAGTGTCATTGCTATCCACTGCCATCCTGAATTGAACCTTGGAGGCCTCTATACCTCTCTTAGCAGCTTCCTCCAGGTCTGCTGCCATGGGGGCTGGCACAGATTTCGTAATCTCCAGCACAGTGTCCCAGAGTGTCCTTTGATACCTGGCAACATAGGTCATGTATGAAGCCTGCCTAATTGCCAGGGAGGAACCCAGGTATTGCTTCTTTGCAATAGGATCCAGTTTCTGGAGTCTTTATCAGGAGGATGTGATGCCAGGGGAATGCCTGCTTTACCACAGGCTGCTGTCTGTACCACCCCCTCATAGCTAGAATGACCGAAGAGGAACTCTGCACCACCCTTAGCCACCCAATACTTCTTATCCACCTTACTATTAACTGGTGGTATGGAAGTTGGGGTATGCAGGATTCTCATGACCTGTTTCTTCAGGGACTTACGGATGGGCAGTAAAATTGTTTTAGTAGCCTGGACATCCATCATTTCTCTATAATCTTGTTCCTCCTCATCATCATTGATTCCTGTGTGGGGAGGTCCAGGGACTGAGCCACTTGTTTTACAAACTGAAAATGAGAGGTATAGTCCTTGGTTGCCTTGTCAGGGGAGTCAGGACGATGAGGATCTAGTGAAATATCTGGATCAGTGGGTTCACTGTAATCCTCTTCCTCATCCTCATCAGCATCATCATCATATTCCTCCACAAAGGTGTTCAACTTGGGTTCCAAGGAAAAAGGAACCGGAGTAGAACTTGAAGGATCCCGCCGTGGCCGCTTCGGAACCTGAACCGGGGTTACCGGTTGAAGCGACTGTATTATTTTAATGGCATTTGCTATTTCCTCAGCGGTTGGAACCAGGGTACTTGGTTGCGGTTCAATTGCTGAGTGCTTTTGTTTTCTTTTTCGCTTTCCTGCAGTTGCCGGGTTAGTGGCAGGGTCAGCTGGTCTCCTTTTAACGGACGAACCGTTACCCTTGTCAGAGGGCTGATCCACTGGTTCTTTTTGGCTCAAAATTGGTTTGTCTGCAGCCGGTTCAGCAGCCTATTCAGACATCACCTCCTGCAGTCATTTTAAGTGCCTCTCAAGCATCGACTGAGGGAAGTTTTTACAGATCTCGTAATCCTCTTTGAGGTGGTCAAACCCCAAGCAAAACACAAATATAAGATGAGGATCTGCCTTTGCGAACAGTTCCCCACACTACATACAATGATGGAAACCTGTGGGGCCCATTCGCTTCTTGGTCTGTGACATTTATCAGTTGTTAAAAACTGAATTAAACCGAGAGTTAACCTGGTGAATTTAAAGTCTATCAAAAACCGCCTTACATGGCATATAATCAATTTAAAGTAATAAATGAAGTAAAATAATATTGGTTCCTTCCCAGCTGGAAAACCCAAGGAGGAACCGAAGAGACTTACCAAAACTACACTAATCTAACTAATTCTACCTGTGAACAAAGGACAGTGCTTCAAAAATTGAAATAAAGTAAACGGACTTCAAATAAACAGAGAAAATAATCTCTTCAGTTAGAGTGAAGGAGAGCTCTCCGGAGACGTCTTACTGAGGCAAGCGAAGTAAAGAATCTGACGGTTGCAGGAAGTGCAACCAGAGACAATGATTTGAACCCCGAGCTTGAGCCTAACATTCCACTATTAGCATAGGTTCTATTAACCATTTCAGCTCTGGGGCAGTCCTATGAGACCATACGGCACTTGTCAGAATACAGTAAGATTTCCTGGGGTTTGAATCAGGACCTTCTGAATGTTTATATTCAAGCCCCATGGAAGTTTAAATAAGTTTTGCCACAAATAAGAACCTTTTGTATAAGCCACTACCTTTCACCTCCATCAGAACTGCTTATCTGCTTTCCAAGTCATGCGGTGATGGTGACAAAACTATAGCTGTATTTCAGCACCATGAAGGTGTGGAAATGAAAGCTCACCATTGGCTGCAGTTATGGTTTGTCTCCAGAAACAGTACTTGCTGTAATAAAAAGTTAGAAAGCCTATATAACAATTTCCGTGTTGCCCATTTTGTTCTTAGTGTTTACACTGAGGCCGCATCATCAGTGTGTATGTGTGTGTGTGTGTGTGTGTGTGTGTGTGATTTATTTGCTGCCTTGGGCAGAGCACCTAAACTAAGTGCAGTGCATTTTTATTTGTATTTCTTCCCAGCCATCTCTGTTTGTTTAATCTGCAAGCCTGGAGTTTTCATTTCTTGAGTACACTATTTGAAAATGAAAGGGGCTCCTTTGTAATCACTTTTTGTTAACCCAGAATTGCCTAATGGAGATGCAACACAGACAAACAACTTCATTTCTTTGGTATCATTTTGACAAAATCTTTTAGGTCACCTTACACACATACTGCCTCACCTCCCCAGCCCACACTCAGCTGCCTTAGATTGCCCCCAGGCAGGGTCAGGGCAAAGGGAATGTACCCCTGACAGCATACTTTTCTTTTTTTTGTAGTTATTGCTGTTGAGCCCCTGACTGCTGGGCATTCCCCTTCATAACAACCACCCCAGCCCTGTCACCCACAGACCTATCTAGAACTTACCCTGCCACGTATTCCTCTAGGGCTTACCCATTCCTTGGGGCTCCCTTTTCCCCACCGCAAAACTGATCTGGTGGAGCAGCAGTGCATAGTCATCGGGTGCATGGCCTGCAGGTGGTAGGAATCATCCTACTAGCCGGGGTTTTCCCTTTTCTTGTTCTCTCCTCAAGGAGTGGTGTGCAATGGAGACAATGATGCCCCACTGATGGCATGCTCCTGTGTGTGGTACATCGACCTTCTGATGCTTGGATCCCTGCTGATCAGTCTGATGTCTTACCCCTAGCTACCGCCAGGGGCCAGGCTAACTATGGGCTCTGCACCACCCCTGTCCCCTGAGGAGAGCAGTCCATTGGATGCTCGATCCTCCTCCCCCTGGCCAACCCTCTGACAGCCCCAGTTCACTCCCAAACCTGGGTCACTGCCGCCAGAGGTAGTCCTATCGCTGTGCTGGTGGGCCGGCTCCTCCGACAGCATCCCTGTTGTCAGGCAGTGGTGGTTGGAGGCATGGGACCCAGCTACATTGTGGTCCATTGTTTTCAGGCACGGGGCCATTTTTCTCTAACTGTCTGGTCCCCTACCCCAAGGCAGTGGAAATGTTGACACCCCGGCCCTGAAGAAGCTCAAGAGGAGCGAAGCTCCTGGGCCTAAGGGTCAGTGGTTCTTCAAAAGCAATTTGTACTGTGATGTCTTTAATTTAAGCTGTGGATGTAACTGTGGCTACTTTACAAGCAAATATGCATTTCGGACAGGTCGTAAGGTCTTGGTACGTCTTGAAACCGATGAACTACTGTAAAAGCAATAGCTGTCTAATTTTGCATACTTCTTGCTGAACATGAACTTGCACTGGTGAGCACAATAAAACTATTTTCTACATGAAGCAATAATGTGTTTAATATATGTAATCTCACCATTGTGTGGCATTAGCCAGCATCCCCATCCTAAAAGGCATGCTGACCTGTAAAAACCACCTGTGCTTAGCTGGGTGGCACTAACAAAGTGGTATTGCACGGCCTTCTTCCCTGGAGAAGGAGAATGCCCATTGGGATGCCCGATCTCTCTCTCCCCAACGATCAAGACTCATTCTTGAACCCTAGCTGCCGACATCACAAGCCGTAGCCCTAATGCTGCAGCGATGGGCCAGCCTCCATCTTCATTCTTGACTCAGACTTCATCTTTGCCTCTTCAGCCCATCCTCTTAAGGATTCAGTTAAAAATTGGCTTTCCTGGCGCCACCTGATGGCCTGGCAAAGCAGGATGAGCAACTTCTGTGCCACTGACATGAGTTCAGAAGCAATCTCGTGAACTGGAGTTGGGCAGCAATGGGCTGCAGAAAGTACTGTCAAGTGCAGTGCAGTCCAGCCTGGGGAAGGACGATGGTAGGTTCTATCTGTGCAGGCATCCTTCACAGTGGCCTGGGGAACCAGCTGCATCCCCCCAAGATGGATAAATGCACTTACAGCCACCACATCATGTGAGCCCATAAGAGACATTGCCTAGGGTTAAAAGAGGGGTGTGGAACTTGAGGAAAAAAAATGGAAAAAAGCAACCACCTACAGTATATGACCTCCCCTGGATACTCTTGCACCCTGTACCAGTGCTATCACCCTTACATTGAAATGCGCTTCCACAGGGAGGGGAGCCTGCCTAGGGACTTACCATGGGGGGATTTCGGGGTGGCACGTATGAGGTGATGAGAGGTTGCTCTGAGAACAGATCCAAAGTGGGGGCCAAGAGGGTGCAACCTTGTTGAAGAAACGTTGTCTTTCTAGTTTTCAAGATCATTAATGAGCTCATTCTCAGTTAACCGGTATAATCTCCCAAAATACCCCCTCCTACTCTCTCTCTCTCTCTCTCTCTCGCTCTCTGCTTCTCTAATACTGGTCTGTCTGTTCCAGCTCCCTGCCAATCAATCCACTGTTGGTTGCTGAGCCTTCTCTTCTTCTGACCCTATGATCCAGAACAGCTGCTTTCCTATCTCTTTTCCTCTAACTACCTCACCTTTACTCCTCAGGTCTTGCCCAAATACCTATTTTTTTTCCTTGTCTATAATTCCTAGCTTTTCTCAACTTCTACCATCATTATTTTGTCCTTTTTGCTTACTTTGGCTGCTTGACTGCTAGACACTCCCACTGGCACAGCCTACCCTTAATGTCACCATTGCCTACAATGTGCCTGATACTGTACTGAAATAGTTCCCTGTTGTTTAAATTATATTACCCCAATGTACATGTTGTATTCACTATATCATTCCCTATCATTGCATTTCCTGTTTTGTGAGTTCTACTCCCACATTGATGTGTTTTAAGGTTCACTTTGTATGAATTTCACTTTACAGAATAACTGGAATTGTACAGAACTGTAAATGCCCACTGTCATAATACTAGCAAAGAAAAGAAAATAAAAGAAAAGATAAAAAAAGCAGAAGAAATCTTTTTCTCTCTCTCTCTCTCTCCCTCTCGCTCGGTCGCTCTCTCTCTCTCTCTCTCTCTCTATATATATATATATATATATATATATAGTAGAGAGACAGCGAGCACAAGTGAAAACCAGAAAGAGACTCTGGTGTAGCGCACACATGTGTACAGCCATACTGATGCATTATGGGACATTTATACACTATAAAACAAAACATTTCTGTGACTATAAAGCTGAGTCACATGCTGCTTTCTGCAGGCTGTTTTTTTTTTTTTTGGGGGTATGTACTGCACAAGTCGTGAATGACCTGCTACAGTGCGACGAATGTGTCACCATGCTGATATACCAGTGAAGAGGGATGGGGCAAGTGCATTTTGAGTCAGGCTATTAACACAACTTGCTATTTAATTTTACCCTAATAGTCCAATTGTGATGAGACACCTCTTTTTCAGTAGGGTCCTGCTTTTACCCAGTGTTAGCCAAGCCTGTGGTCTCATGCTAGACTGCAATGCTTCCACTTACATCATTGCTGTGGATTGCCCGATTTCTGAGCATGAAGGCGTAGCATGCCTCTCAACTAACCTGGATTTTCATGAACATCCCTGATTTTGCCTGAACATTTTCTTCTGTCACCCCAGATTTTGCGTTTTCATGACTTGAACAGTGGAGATTGTAAGCAGAAAACAATATAAAGCATTAAATTTACTTTCTTTTTTTTTTCAGGAAAAGCATTTCCAACTGAGCCCCTTATTCTATTAGCTTCATGACTGGATACCACCAATTGTTAAGAAGAATCCCTGATTTTGACCCTTTTTCTCCGATTCTTTAAACCTTGCTACTAATTTATGAGCCAGAAGGTTGAGACAGATACTAAAAAGCGGGGCTTGGGCCACATTTTACAGACAGATAAAAAATGTGTTTACATGGCCAATGCACTGCAACTTCTGCAGCGCTTCTAACTTGCTGCAACAGCCGGGGATGATAATTCTTTTGTCTAGAAGGCACCTCTCAGCGATGATGCAACCTGCGCTGGAGAGGGGACGTCAGCCATATAATACATGTGATGGGATAGTGGTGGGATTTAAAGATCAAAACTCTATTTTTATCGCTATACTACTAGTTTATTATTTAATGATTTGGCAACAATCTCTGCACTGCTGAATTTTGGGAGGGGCAGAGAATATGAATCACATTAGCCGTCAGTCCACAAATGAAGCAGTAGTGAAGGATCCTGGGAGGCAGATCGCACAATTAAAGGGGCACTGTCAGCTTTCTGTCAACGGAAGAAGCCACTGGGTAAATACTTACATATCCTTTTAAATTAGACAAAAAGTGGACAGTGCCCATTTAAAGTTATATTGGAGCAACAGTGCAGCCTGTTCACATGGCTGCTTAAGTCACTCGCTCCACGCTTGTGGCGCTCAGCATCCCCAACTTTTCAGAGGATCCCAGAGCGCCATAATGATCAAGTTACCACAATGTGGTATCAACATGGAAGCCTTTCTGACAGAGCAACACAAGCGCTCGGGTTGCTCCAGTGCAAATGTGACCGTGTAAATGAGGCTAAAGTACGCAACACATGTGCCACTGGGTCATGCACAGCACTCACTAAGCATTGCTGAGAGACAATCAGCTGGTGCCAGTGGCTTTCACTGCAGGTGGAAGTTACCGGGACTAGGTCAAAATAACTAAGAAAAAATGGTACGATCAATAATCGCACGGCATGGACACCAGAAAATGGGCACAGTAAAAAAACTGCACTAATATATATAAGCCAATTCCAAAACTGCGCACACTTTAATGCCTGCATTGTTTATTGACTGTGCCATTTTTTTCTTGGCGATTTTGACCGGATACCGGAATTACACATGGTGGGGGAAGGGTGCAAAGAATGGGATAAACAACAGATTATCTCTGTAAAAGAAAATCATACTTGCACAATTAATTCAGAATATACTAAATAACAATTCAAAGCAAATACAGTTTTGTCAAAAACACTGCAGTACTAGGAATTATAACATTTGCTATATTTTTGTTAACCAAAAGATTATGCAGTTTATTATAATACTTATCATAGCAAATAAGGATTGTGGATAATGAACAGGCAATAAGGTACTTCTCAAAGTGGGGATGAAAGTGCCTGAATATGAAACTTGCTCTTTTACAGTACCTATAGTATGATACCACAAGTGAGAGTCCTCCTTGGTTAAGTGCATAGCTCTCAACTGTCCCCGATTATGAGGCACATTCCTTATTTTACCCCCTCAAAATTGCTCTGACCTTCATTTGTCCTTCATGGAAAAGGAGCTGCCCACACAGAGAATGTTCTGTAAATTTAGACTTTTAAGCTTTAATTCATAATATGCTAATATTATAAATCAAAAATAAACTTTGTTCAAGTAAACACAATGCTTTTCACAGTGTTCAGAGCTTGTATACCCATGTTTGAGGATGTGGCCTTCATTATTAGGGTCATTGTCCCTCATTTTGAGTGCCCATGTTTCTTATTTCAGTGGTAAAAAGTTGAGCTGTATGGTCAGGTGGCACACCTGCAGAAATACCAGTCTCTCTGAGGTGTCACAGATTTTTTTAATAACTTTCAAGCTGTGTACTTTAAAAAAAAATATTCTTTTACACTTCAAAAAAACATTCTTTTAACTTTAAATTTGGTTGCCTTTAGTTCTACTACCTCACTCAGCCATGCTTCACCCAATCCTGCCGGCCTCACATGGTCTGTTTTCACTGAATTCCAGTACAGAACTTCCCAGTGTGCCTCACACACTGCAGGGAAGTCCCCACCCCATGAGAACCCCAACCAATACAGTGTGATCGGACTTACACACGTGTTCAGAGCATACTAGGGAGGAGGCGAGGAGCAGATGTACTGGGGATGTAGGAGATGCTGCTGGCTTCATTTACCAATCAGGGCCAATATGTCCCTGTATGTACATCCCACTGCCCCAGTGCTCTATTCCACTCCAACGCAGTGTCTGAACTGGGAGGGGGAGGTGGATATCATGTGGTCACCCACAAAATTCCAGGCCACTCAAGCTTTCCCGCAGGAGGTGCTCTTGTAGCACAGAAGGTCCCTCTCTCTCACACCCCGGAATTTAACAGCACCATAGAACTCTACCAGCCCAAAGAGAAGGAATCAGGCTTGCAGCATGAACCCAGGTCCCCCACATACGTGCGCAATGTACTCCTCTGGTACCACTGGGCAGAGAAGGCGCACATGGTTATGATAATTACACATAATTTAGGGGTCATGATACAATCAAATTTAACCTTCAAATCTAATAACACTAAAGCCATAGCAAACATATCAAAAATCTTGGGCTGTATCAAGAAAAAGTTTATTAGCAGGCATAAAGATGCTATTCTGCCACTTTACTGGACTGCTATACATAGTTCTGGTCACCGTACCAAAAATGTGACATTCAACAAATGGAGAGGGTTCAGAGGAGGTTCACCAAAATGATTTATGGTCTTGAGGAGTTGGACTATAAAAATAGGTTGGAATGCCTAGGGCTACATAGTCTCGGAAGATAATGGATAAGGGGTGACCTTATCTTACTGTACAACACATGTAAAGATGCTGAATTGCTCATTATACAATGGCAAGAAAGAATCTTGGACTGTGATTGGTCAGTTTGGGGCTGGACCCATGGTGTTATCCCAACATGTCGCCATGGGTCTAGTCTCAGCACTGTGAACCCATATAGATGATGATGTGCTTGATGCTCTGCTTGATGATGGGCTTGATTGTTTCAGCTTCTCTTAAAATACAAAAAATATTTTTCCACACAAAAACATCTTTAAAATGATTTATTTTATTCTGTATAACAACGAGCCATTGTATAATAGGAATAATGCACTCCAGGGTGTGTGTCGTTTGGGATAACGCCATATCTGGGGCATTGGACGCACTCAGCCTACGGCCTCGTGCCCAACCCCCCCAGGGCATGGTGTTATCCCAGCACGACACACACCCTGTCGTGCATTTTTCCTTTAATGAAAGAGGTTCAGATTTTAAAGAAACAACATACAACATAAGAAACCACAACAAACAATTTGGGGGAAGTCTGTGAAAGGAAAACTCCTGAGAACCCAGCAAGTGTAGCAATTGCTGCAGAAATGCTCGATTAGGGCTTCTAACATTAAACTGATTTTTTTATTTACATGCTGCATTCTGATTTCACTTTTAAACAACCGCACCATCCATAATGTCTCCAGAGCTGCCTGTGGCTATTTCGCACAACCCAGGCGGCTTCTGGCATGTGGGTTACGCTAATGAGGGCTATCAACCCTGCCAGTAGTTGGTAGCCCCTATTTTATAATTAGAAAGAATCAGATGACATTTACCTTTGAGCTAAGAGCTCATTTACAAAGGTTCCTCATCAGTACAGTGAATTACAGAGATACAGAGACAAAAAATAATACAATATTAGCAGTAATAATATACAAGGAAGCAATCAGATGACACAGCGTAAGATCTTAGCTAGTTACAGACTACAGGAGTAAAAAAAATGCTAACATGTTGAGAAAGTTCTTGTCATAATTGCTGCAGGTGGGGAAGACAGAAGTTTTATTTTTCTTGGATGGTGGACCTGTGTTGAGAAGGACAGGACCTAGAAAGGGAAGAACAGAAGGTGAGGGGGTGCGATCAGAGGGCGAGGAGAGTAACCAACAGAGAAAAACATGGGTTGAAGGGAGGAGAGGGGGTATGTGTGGATTTACAGAGGGGTGGGCCTTCAATCAATCAATCAATCAAAATCTTTATTTAACCAGGCGAACACCGTTGAGCAGTGCTCATTTTTGAGCTGGACCTGGACAACACATAATGTACACAAGGATTACACAACCAACAGTATAAGATGTAATTGCACAGAAACAGGTGCCATGAATCTGATAACAGCAGCATGCATAGCATATACAATAGTAATTACAAATCTATAAGAAGTCACAGTAATTAAATAATATGAACACAATGGCCTAAGGGAAACCAGAGGAAGGAGGAAGGGGTCAAGGATGCTGTATACGGTTATTAAGAAGACTTTGAAGGGGGGTGGCAGGAGGAGGAGGTAGCAGGGGGAAGGAAGTACAGGAGATGAAGCAGGGAGGCCCAAGGGTAATCCGCGGGATACCAGGGACCGTTGTCATAGCCAAGTGGATTTTGTACAGACTCCATGTTGGGGTTGGTGGGGGGGTCGTTCTCAGCTTAAGGGTATGACTGTTGGATATGGTTACAATAACATATAACAGTGGCAACTGAAGGGAAGGAATGAGAGGGAATGTGAAATGTAGGAGGAGGTGGGAGGGGGAAGGATATGGGAGGGGGAAGAGATAATTTATGGGACAGCATATAGCTGCCTCTAGATCCACTCCTAAGGTTGAGACAATGATCATAGGGAGCAATTACAGGATTCTTAAAAGGAACGAGCAGATTGTGTTTGGAAAGCTGTTAAAAGCTGCATGGTATCTGGCTAAGCAGAATCAAGGAGGGGGGACCAATGGGGGGGGAGGAAGGGATGTGCAGAAAAACTAAGGGGTTGTAGCAGAAAACATGGGCAGTGGGCTTCGGAAAGAGAGATGGGGGCATATAGCATGTTCATTGGTCACAGATTACTGGTAGTTGTAATACATCAAATAGTACTGCAAATACTGATTGGGGAATTATATGTTATGCACAACAGCCACAGTCAATAGTTGATGAAAGCAGGGCACGAAGCTTGGTTTTGAATAGACCTAGTTTGGTTGCAGTCAGGATTTTGTCGGTCAATGCATTTAACCAATAGGGCACCCAATATTAATAGGATCGTTGGCCTTGGGAGGTCCTTTTGAAGGGGACTAAGAAAGATTGGCTGTTAATATCTCTAGTATTCCTACCATGGTTAGACTTGCTGAGTAGTTACTGAACACCCGGGGGGTGGGGGAGTTAAGCCCATTGTGGATTTCATGGCCAGTAGGCCAACCTGGTACTTTATCCTGCTATCTAGGTTTAGCCAACTGGATTGTGCATAAAGCTGACAAGTGTGGGAGAGACGATGAGCTCCTTACACAAGTCTGCATGCCTTATCGAGCGTCATTTTTTATACGCTTGAGGGATGAGTCAGCTGCGGCACCATACACCAAAAGTCCATAGTCTATTACAGACAGAACTGAACTAGTCACTGCTAGATTTAGTGCTTCACTAATGAGGCACTATTTCTTTCTGTGGAGAACTCCTAGTTTGGCATTAGCTGCTTTGGCAAAGAGATCGATATGCTGGGTAAAAGTCAGAGAGCAGTCTAGGGCAACCCCTAGGTACTTGAAGGTTTGCACCATTTTAAGTGGTTGATTATTGCCGATTATTACATTCAGGTGATGGGTCCTATTTCTGCTATGAGAGGAGGTGAAAAGCATGTTTTTTTTTTTTTACAGTTAAGCAGCAATTTTGATTTTAGAAACCACGCTTCGATTGTGGAGAAATTGGATTGCATTCGATTTTCTAATGCTACTGGATCGGTGTTGCTTGAGTATAGTACTGCATCATCTGCATACAGTAAGATTTTGTCATTAACTGAAAGTGGTAGTTGATTCAGAAACAGACCGAAGAGCAGAGGACCCAGGATGGAGCCTTTGGGGGACCCCAGTTACTACACTGTGGCTCTCTGAGATAATGTCTATGATTTTCACTCTTTGAATGCTTTCTGAGAGGTAGCTCTTAAACCAAGTCACAGACTCAGTGGCTAGGCCAATGCAAAAAAGTTGGGTTAATAGTAGGTCATGGTTAACTGTGTCGAAGGCCTTAGTGAGGTCAATGTAGGTTGCCCCAACCAACAGCCCCCGATCTAATGCTTTGTGTATGTACCCTGTAAATTCAACTAGGGCGGTAGTGGTATGGTGCTGCTTTCTAAACCCGTGTTGCTCAGGGTATTGCAGCTCGTATTTGTCAAAGTACTCGATAACTTGGTCATACACGAGGCGTTCTAATGCTTTGATAATAATAATAGCTTTATTTATTGAGCGCCTTTCACATTATCAAGGCGCTTCACATAATCACGAACAGTTCATTAAAACATAAATGAAATCACAACAGATCAGGGAATGCCTTAATCCATAAAAACGTTTTCAGTTCCTGTTTAAAGCTCCCCATAGTCCTGCACTCCCGAAGCTGACGGGGCAGAGAGTTCCAGAGGGTTGGGGCAGCAAACATAAAAGCGCGAGCCCCAGATGAATTCAAACCAACCCTCGGAATCTCCAGCAACCCCTCATCAGCTGAGCGGAGCTGTTGCACAGTGGTGTAAGGAGTCAGAAGCTCTTTCAAGTAGTCAGGACCCAGTCTGTGTAGGGCTTTGTAGGTTAACAAACCTACCTTAAAGGTGATCCGCCACTGAATCGGCAGCCAGTGCAGATCGCACAGCACTGGGGTAATATGAGATCTCCTAGATACCTCAGTCAGTAAATGAGCAGCAACATTCTGCACTAGCTGCAAGCAGCAGATATCAACCCCAGGAAGCCCTAAGTAAAGGGAGTTGCAATAGTCAAGGCGCGAAGTCACAAAGGCATGGACCAAAATGGGCAAATTACTAGAAAAGAACACGGTGCTTGATCCTGGCAATGTTCCTAAGATGATAAAAGGCTAACTTAATGACTGCCAACACCTGATGATGAAGGGTCAGCCTGTCATCCAGTATCACTCCCAGGTCACGCACCTGTTCAGAGGTAAGGATCTGAGCGCCCCCCAAGAATAAACCGGAAGGCAACTCAGTCCTCAACCCCTTTGTCCCGCGTCCTGGGTCCACAACCAAAACCTCAGTTTTACCTGCGTTCAACTTTAACCCGCAGGAATTCATCCAATCTTGGATTTCAGCGAGGCAGCTGTTAAATACTGAGAGAGCACTAACCTGGTCGGAGGCAAAAGACAGGTAGAGCTGGGTATCATCAGCATAGCAGTGAAATCTCAGCCATACCATCTTACAATGTCTCCGAGGGGCAGCATATACACTGCACACAACATGGGGGACAGCACCGAGCCCTGAGGAACCCCACAAGGCAGAGAGAAAGACTTGGAAAATTCCCAAGATGACTCTCTGAGTTCTACCGGTGTGGAAAGATGAAAACCATCTGAGCACTGTGCCGGTCAGTCCACATATGGACCTCAGGCGCTTGAGCAGAACCCCCTGGTCTACAGTGTCAAAGGCTGAGGAGAGATCAAGGAGTACCAAGATGGAGCAGTTTCTCCGATCTCTCGCCATCAGGAGATCATCGAGCACCCGAACCAGAGCAGTCTCAGTACTGTGCCTCTTACGAAAACCAGATTAGAGAGGTTCGTATATACTACAGATGGTCAAATGGTTCTCCAGTTGAATGGCCACAACTTTCTCGATAACCTTTCCCACAAAAGGAAGGTTCGAGATAGGTCTGTAGTTAGCTAGAGTATCTGGGTCCAAAGAAGCTTTCTTCAGAAGGGGTGTCACCACCACCTCCTTCAGGGAGCTTGAAAACTCACCCAATTCCAAGACAATCTGAGCCAGGACCGGGCCGATGATATCACTACAATCTCCCCCCCACCCACGACAGTGGGGGGAGGATTGAGATAGGTCTATAATTAATGGGGCTAGTTCAATCTCCACTTTTGAATACTGGTGTTATCACGGCGGCCTTCCATAGTCGAGGGAATTACCAGATATAAGTGATAAGTTTAGGATGCTTGTCAGAGGTGGGAGTAACATGTCTAAGGTGAGTGTGACAAGTTTAAGGCCAAGCGAGTCGCTGCTTACTCTCGCCTCGCCAAGAACTTGGCAGAGGTATATTTTGGCCTCAGCTAGCGTGACAATTCCAAGGTGGGGGGGGCTTGTCAAGGGGGGAGTAATCCTTCTTCTCTGAGTTATTGGTGCTGGGGGTTTAAAGAAGTCACGTGGCAGCACATTGCTGAGTTCAGTGAAGGCCTTATTGAATGTGTTGGTGATGATACTGGGGTCTTGTGTTGGAGCACCTTCAACATTTAGCACAGTAGGGGAGATTTATTTGATTTGCCATTAAGGGTCTTAATGTTTTCCCAGAATTTCTAACTATCACTCCAGGTGTTGGCCAGCTCACTTCTGAAATGCTGACATCTGGCCATTCTTGTGGCCCAGGTACACTTGTTACAGGCTGTTTTATAGGCCTGTAAGTCTACCTGTGATCGTATGCTTTTTGCTGTGTTCCACAGATTGTCTCTGACCCTCATCTGCTCGAGAAGTTGTGGTGAGATCCATGATTTAGATGCCCCTTTGACTTTGTATTTTGAGTAAGGGACAAATCTATTGCAGGACTCACTGAATCTTTTAATAAAGCTCTCAAGAGCTATGTCTACATCTGTAGCAGTGTGGCTAGCATCCCAATCTTGGCATTCTAGGTGAACTTTTAGTGCACCCAGTTTCCCTCTTTTTAATACCCTTGTTGTGACTATTTTGGCAGGGATCTTGGGGGATTTGTTGGACCAGGTACAGAGTATGGGAGAGTGGTCACTGATGGAATCTGAGAGGACCTCAGTGCAGGAAATTCTCTCCAGACGGTTGGTGATTAGCCAGTCAATTAATGCACTAGTCCCTGTTCGATAATTTTGGAGAGTAGGGTAGTCAACTAGCTGGTTCACGTTAATGGAGGATAGAGCATCTTTGTACTGTGCTGCATCCGGGGAGTTCCAGTTAATGTTGAAATCTCCCACTATGAGAAGCTCGGTATTGTGCTGGAGAGCGGTGAGGTAGTCAAGGACCACCTTGAATCTGCAAGATTGATCCTTAGGAGGGATATATATACTGGGGATATATATACTGTCAGTACTGTTAGGCTTTTCCCTTGTGTGCCTAGGAGTATTTTTAGTGCCAGTATTTGGGTGTTGCTGCTGGTTTTGACTGGAGGAAGCATTACCCCCTGGATGTTTTCTTTTATGTAAATTACACATCTACCTCCATGTTTGCCTACCCTGTCGATTCTGAAGGATGTGTACCCTTGAATCTGGATGACTGTGTCAGCTACCCTTGGTGTGAGCCACGTCTCGACTACCGAGAGAATGTCAGGTTGATGCTGGGTTACCCACACTTGCAGCAAGCTGAACTTTGCCAGGAGGCTGCATATGTGCATGGAGGAATTGTTAAACCCGTATGATTTTTACGTTGAGCTGGAGTATGCAGCACTGGGCCAGGGTTTGGGTGGATATTACCCGAGAGCAGCAATAGTAGCCAAGACAATCTTATAGCTTGCCGCTTCAGATACCTTATTGCTTGTGTATGGTTATAGATTTTGTATTGTTTATTCTTGCTATTTGTTTCGCAGGGTATGAAGCAGAATATTGCTAGTGTTGGGGGGTAGGTGACTGGTGGGAATACAGGTGCCCAGCCATATGATGTTAACACACTCCTGTTGGATGGATGAGCAGGGGCAAACGTGGTTTTTGGGCTATGCCGATAGAATAGGGATTCACAATGAGTTGTGTTTGAATATGTGTGGAGGCTATTTTGTGACATGGGGTGGTCAAAGTGAGGGGCAAGGCTTATTTCCGCCATTATGAATGTGTTAAATGTGACTAACCGACACATTATGCAGGTATATTAATGATATTTTAGAAATTAGGCAGCTGCTTCACACTATTTGGGGAGACAATGGAGGGGAGAGAACAGAGCTAGAGGGAGGAGGAATCCTAGCTGGGAGAATACGCTTGTCAGAAAGTGGAGGAGCTGGACACTTTGAGTTTGGGAGGCAGACAGGCAGTGAGAAAGGGGTTGGCAGATCAAGTTGGGGGAGCAATACGAGATGGGAATGCACTTGGCAGGTGATGGGGTAGCTGTCACTTCAAATTAGAGAAGCAGAGAGGCAGAGAAAGAGTGTGGAGAGATGAGAGCGCTAGAAGGAGGAGTTACACTAGATAGGGAACATGCTTGGCAGAAAACAGTGTTGCTGTCACTTTGGAGCTGGCTGGCAGTAGCCTATAGGAGTGAGGTAGTAAGCCGGGGCAGAGTTTAAGTGTATTTAAACAGTGCTGGAGGTGAGTGGGACGAAAAATCAAGCTCCTAGGGCTCTTTTCCTGGAGATAGCTCCCTTCCTGAGTCCCTGAGGAAGAGTCCGCACCTGGGCTTCTGTGAGGGGCTAGTGGCTTCAGACCTGGACCACAGATGGCAGTCTGGCAGGTCCGATTCATCAGACAACCATGTCTGTGTGGCACTCGAACCACCTGAAAAGAGAAGGACTGGGGAAAACTAAATAAGAGAGGCAGGGGGGTGGGGGCTGTTCATGAAGCTAAATAGAAATGCAAAATGGCTTAAACGGGGGGGTGGGTTGCAGACAAAAATGTTAGGCAAGGTGCCACAAGGTCTGAGAGAGCAAGAGCAGGACTAATTAAAACACAATACCAAAGTAAAAAGGTGAAAATGAGGGGCGTGAGTTTAAGACCTGAGCTGAGATCACTGCTGGGTCTTAAGAGGGGACAGTCTACAGGTACTTAGATTAAATCAGCAAAACTTGAACTCTAAAATACTAGCAAGACAGTATTACTAGAAATCAAAATCCAGTAAAATGTAATTCGAGCATTAACAGTGCACAGCAGTGCAGAGCTACACGGAGACAACTGGAGTGCTCCTGGGGCTAACTGCAGCCAATGGGGTCATAGCAGAAATAGACGCCGGACTAAAACCCAGAAACAACTGTCCTCGTAAAAAAGAAAATCAAGCTCCTGGGGCTCCCTTCCTGGAGATAGCTCCCTTCCTGGAGGTAATCAGTCCCTGAGGGAGAGTCCATACCTGGGCTTCTGTGAGTGGCTAGTGGCTTCAGACCTGGACCGCAGATGGCAGTCTGGTGGGTCGGGTTCATCAGAGAACCGTGGCCGTGGCACGCGGACCACTTGGGCTTCTGTGAGGGGCTGGTGGCTTCAGACTCGGACCACGGATGGCAGTCTGGCAGGTCAAAAACCACTGCTGTGGCACTCAGACCACCTGGGCTACTATGAGGGGCTGGTGGCTTCAGACCCGAACCGTGGATGGCAGTCTGGCGGGTCAGGTTCATCAGAGATCCATGGCTGTGGCACTTGGACAACCTGGGCTTCTCTAAAGGGCTGGTTGCTTCAGACCCAGACTGCGGATGGCAGTCTAGCGGGTCGGGTTCGTCAGAGAACCACGGCTGTGGCACTCAGACCACACCTTAGTTGTATAACCTGTGTGTCAGAAGCCGCCTTGGGTGCGCAAGATGGCCACAGGGAGCCCTGTACACATTATGGATAGAGCAGTTGTTTATAAGTGTAATTAGAATGTAGCACGTATACAAAAAAATCAATTTAATGCAAAAAGTCCTAATCAGGCACTTCTACAGCAGCTGTTGCACTTGCTGGGTTTTCAGGACTTTCCCTTTAAGACAAACAGAACAGCTGCCTAGTTTACCCAAAGGATGATCAAATATTGGAATGGTTTGCCTCAGAACATCATAGATGCATCATGCATAGAATTTTTTTTTTTAACTGTTAGACGACTATATGGACTCTGGGTCACCACTGTATACTGGGGAAGGGGGCGAGGGCAGACCAGAAGGGCCCTTGGTGCACATCTACCCTCCCACACTTAATTAACCTAAGTAACTAAATAATTTACCCATTAAAATGAAGATGTGCTTTTATTTTCTTACCTGATGAATCCTATTGAGCAGTTCTGGAACGCCCCCTAAGGCTGTGGATGCCTTGTGATAATCCCGATGCTGCAGTACCATCTCTACAAGCTCTGGATCCCCTGTACTTACTGCCTCTTGAAGAACTGTGCAAATAAAAATGTCATGTATTTTAAAAAGGTGCTGCTTCCAGGGCAGGATGGCAGCTACACATTTACACTGTTGTATTATTCATACCATTTGTTGATGGAGACAGTAAACCTTCAATTAACTATTCTCGAGAACAAAAACACTATAGCCCTGTATAGACTATAAGCCCGTTTTTTTTTTTAAACGTACTGTATTTGTGTATCTGCATTGTTGTCCCTACCCACCACCCCCTCAAGAAGTTGGTTCATAATCAACTAATGGATTATTTGCTCAGCCACAGTATTTTGTCTGATGCTCAGTCTGGGCTTACTGCCATGGATACCGGCCACCATATTGGGGAAATCTTGATAGACATAACAAGACCTTTGATACAGAGAACCATGGCTTATTACTCAAATTACATGTGATGGGATTGTTCCTGAACTGGTTATGTAGCTCAGAGATCACAGTACCTGTCCAACAGGATGCAAATCGTCAAGGTCAATGGTGAAATCATCTCCCCAAACATAATGGGCCTTGGACTCCCGCAAAGTTAGATAATAGGCTCACTTCAATTTAGCCTGTTGATTGAAAAACTACTCATCACATGCATCAGCAGTATCTACATTTATGCTGATTATACTTTCATCTATACCTCACATGACTCCACTAACAACTATAAGAGGGCAATGCCCCTTGGTTCTCTTCTATCTGCCCACTGAAACTGCGTAAGACTAGAAAGGAAGTACTGCAGCCTGCAAAACTTCTGAACACTGTTCAGGCATGGGCAGAAAACAGGGCAACCAGAAATACATATGATAAAGAGTTTTGCAGTGCTAAAGCTAGTTTTTTTTTTTAAAGGAATACAATGAGTAATAGAGTATTACAAACACTAAACGTCTGGAGAATGTTGACAAACTTGTATGGAAGTGCTATGACTAATATGCCGTCTTCCTTTATTATTAATGGTGAACATGTACCTGTAAGTGAGGCTAGTAAGGTGGCAAAAGACTTAAATTAACAGTTCATTGCTAGTTATTTATTATTTTGACCACTGCATGGATGGATCCTCCGTTATTGCTGGGCAATGTAAATACTAAAGAGTCTATTTAATTGTCTTTTTTTTATATACTCTTTTTTTCTGTCCCCCGTCCTGGGCAGCGCTCCATCTTTCCGACCCCCTTAGCCTCGTCTCCCTGCTCGCAGTGCACCTCCTGTTATCCTCCATGGCTTACCCCCATGGCAGGATCTCTCAACCCGCTGATACGGATCCGGTTCTGGTTCAGGAGGTGCCTGCTATTCACAGGGTGTCTCTGTGTCCCTCCCTCCCCAGGACAGGAAAGCTGCCTCCAGACGCTTGACCCTCTTCCACCCTGGCGACCCGCTCGCACCCTGAACATGGGTCGCCGGCATGGCAGGAGGTAAGGCATGATGCCTCAGCCCTCCACGCCACTGGGTTGGCTTCAGTTGTCTTTTAAATTTAAACTAACCCAGCAAAGATGTGGCTAAAATGCTGTTGGTATTAAATTTCAGGAAAGTGAATGCCCTGGATGGAATACCCACTAGATGTTTTAAATATGCAGTGCCAATAATCTGTAAACCCTCAGTTAATATTCCATATTCATCATTAAAGGTAAAACATCCAAGCTGGCCCATCAGTGCAGCGGTAGGGCTACTGCTCATGACACCGGTGATCCATGTTTGGAAATGAGCATGGATTTTCAGGGCATCAGGAGGAAGAATTTAGCATCCCATGGACTAGTCTCCTCCTCTGAGGGGGGATTCACTGTCCAGCTGACTGACTGCCACTCAGTTAAGACTAGGCAGCAGAACAGTGAAGACACCAAACAGTAGGGAGGCCACCAATGGACACCTTTGCATGCATGTATGTGCATGACTGTATGTCAACACTTCAGGGAGAAAACTGGAGGAAAATATCCCCGGTCAGCCTGCTATACGCTGGCATCCCCTGCAGACACTGTACATCTAACAGGGCAGGTCACCACCCAAGCTGGTCTGTGTAAGTCTGGTTAACCTGCAAGACATTAAGAAGATTGGTGACTGGGGCCGGGAGGTCATCACCAGGTGCATAACTGGGGGCCTGGAAAGAAAGCTAAGGGGGAAAAAAAAACACAGAAATGTCAACCTAAAATTGTCCCATATCTTAGTGTGGGACAGCCCCCTATTAACCTTTTCACAAATAAAGCATAATTTTACCTTTACTGGTGCTGCTGTAATTTCTATGTTTTTTGGTCTATCCTGCCATCCCTCCTGCCTGGCATTTTGTAACAAACGCGTCATGTGGCGCATCCCAGAACCTCCCACAACTGAAGTCAGAGCCGGAGATCAGTCGTAAGAAGTTGTATGGTACTTTTTATTGAAAGGAGCAATTAATAGCTCCAGTTTGCTATTTACTGGTCCTGGTGCCATAGCAAGAGCATGTACAGAGTGCCAGTAAAGCGGGTCTGCAAGAAAAATTAAACCATCATCCACGTATAACAAGATCCTGTGCACCATTTCATTCAAGGGGATGCCTTTTATGTCAGGGTTAGGTCTGGTACGAAATCACAAAAGAGGAAGCCACCCCAAATGGCAGAGTGTGCTAATGTGAGTAAAACCAACCACACAAACAAGAAACTCCAGCACCACTCACTGCAGAGATGAATAAATATCACCCAAATAATCAAATCAACAAGCACATTTCAAGTTGAAAAATATTTAATTTAATATAGTACTTCCATACATGAAAAACAGTCAAAGATACCATATACTTTACAAATAGGGACTTAGGTGGGAGCCAAAAACCTCCTACCGGTTTCGCTTCAGAGCATCATCAGGGAGTTCTGACACGCTCTGCAAAAGGCTCCATTCTTGGGAACAGCTTTGTCATGTCCCCTGTCTGATGTACAGTGTAGAGGATAAGTTTCCACTGGCTCAGATAAGGACATTAGCAGACTGGCACAACAACTGAATCCATAGTTTGAACTGAGAACCAAAGTTAAAGACTCTCAGAACTTTAAGCCCAGTTGAGGCAATGGAATGCGATCACCAGTGTGTGTAAGTAGTAATTTGTCCCACTCCACCTGAACCCATGCCATGAATTACAAGCTGTTGTTTTATGGGGTCCTTCACACATTTCCGGCCATTGTGAGTCAGATATGCCAGTTTGAAGCTCTTCTGTCCAGTACAACTGGATTCGACTATTCACCCTTTTTGACTATAACTTGTACATGTGCCCTAAAATGTTTCCTGGTATTTGGCTCCAGTGCTGCTTAAATTAAGTATACAAAAATGGGGTGCTGGGTTTAACTACTTCTGATCTATTTGGTTCCTTAGTTACAATATCTCTAATTTAAAGGTATCCAAACAGACAGGTACAGTACTTAAGCTGTGAAATTCTTCACTTAGACTTTGGAAACTCTTCATAATCTCTCCTTCAAAGAGTTGACCAGGAAACTGCAATCCCCGGCCCCCCTCCACCTTTTAAAGGTGGGGGAGTTATGTCTGCTAGGGTAAAAACAACTGTGCAGCTAGTTATGGGTGTGGCTGCGTTGATGAGACAGTGAAGATTATGGATATTAAGTCCATCTACCTAGGTTTTAATTGTGTTTTTGGTTTACAGCATGGTAGCGGCCCTCAGGTCAGCTTTTTTGTTTGTTTTATTTTTATGTTGAAGTGAGGAATATCTAGGGGCTCTCAGAACGCCAGGTGGTATGTTCCATTAGCCATCAACCTGCGTTCACATCTTGTAAGAAATATGTGATTAGAGTACTGACCGACAGCTGCCCCAGTGAACCAGTGGTAGCATAATGTACTACAATGCTGACAACCCGGGTTTGGGACTGGGAAGTTGCAGTGGGTCAGGTCGTGGCTAGGGTAGCTGCCGCTTGGCAGTGCATCTTAGCCAGGGAGAGTTGGCAGTGAGTTCTGCTGTCACAGCGACCCCTGCAGCTGGGCCAGAGAGCTTGCTCCAGCTGTAGGAGAAACTGCGGTTGGCAAGGCCGCCAGAGGCACTTCCCCCCACCAGGGGAAGAGTGGGACAGAAAAAATAAGGGAAGTAGAAACCCAGGCTCACAAGATTCCATTCACTGAGGCAGGCAACGAACAGCAGGTGCAGTTTCAGAAAGCAAGAAACAGAGCAGCACAGAACAAATGCATTCAAGTCTCAACAAAGTAACAGGATTCGATGTTGATAATAAATTCTGGTTTACTGCAGCCAAAGACAGGAACACAGCACCAACTAGCCCTGGCGCTTCCGGTCTGTAACATGACCCTTCATCAGTAAAAAACCCTCTGTCTTAATGATAGTGTACAATTGCCTGAAGAAGGTATATACCTGATTGCATAGGGAAATCTTGGCAATATAGTAATACAGATCATTTCCGTTTTGCCAAAGTGGAATACAGGTAACACTTCCCACCTTTGAAGACCCACTTGCAGTTGTGTTACTAGTGGGTGAACATTATTTTTATACAGGTATTCTATCACGGTTGCAATGCGGACTCCTAGGTATTTGAAGCCCTTCAAGGTCCAGCTTGAGTTCCAGCCTTAGTTGACCATTTAGCCATATTATTTTACTTTTGCTGTTATTTATTTAAATGTCAGATGTGCTACCATGCTGGGACATCAGGTTATCCAGGAGGGGACACGACTCCAAAAGGTCATCCAGGAATATCAAAGAGCCATCTGAACATTGGGAAACTTGTTATTCCTCTCCCCACCTTAATGCCTGTACAATATTGCTGTCTCTAATGCTTTGATCCAGTGGTCTGATACTGGAGAGAGAGAGAGAGAGAGAGAGAGAGAGGAAGGGGGGGGGGAGAGAGAGAGAGAGAGCAGCCTTGCCTATTTCCCTACTGATCTCAAAATTGTGATGATATATACAATTTATCCTGATTTTTGCATGGGCTACCCTGTACAGTTCTATTATCCATTCACAAAACTGGTCACCAAAACCAGACTTCCACTGGGTGGCTAGGAGGAAGTTCCAATTAAGCTTGTCAAAGTTCTTCTTTACCTTCATCATATTGGCCAATCGCTGTCCTGGGTCTGATTTAGTCACTGAAATAATATTTAGGAGGTGACTGACATTGTTCCTCTAGTGTCTGTTTGGTATAAAACTGGTTCGGTTAGGGTGGATTATTTCAGCAGAAAAACTTTTTGTAATGTATCTGCCAGTACTTTTGTAAAACGCTTCATATCATGGTTGAGTTGTTAGGTAGGGCAGTAATGTCTGCAGTCACAGGTATCTTTACCCAGAGATGAGTCTCTTTGCACATGCCAAGCATGACTTCTAAACTAGAGCTGCAAGCAAAGACTAGAAGCAGAGTGGTTTTGAGATCTTTAGCAAGTTCCTGCCCAGTTTAACCCTTGCTATTAACAGAGGCTATCTACTGTCAAGTTATGCAGCCCATTCTATTGTTAAGTAATGCAGGCCAGGTGAAAGTGGAGTAAGCAGGAACTGTGTGGGTGGCTGAAAGAGAGGGAGCACTACAAAAACTTTATAGATGTTACAGACAGGCATGCTTCATAACATTCTTACGTATACACACAGGGCTTGCTCTGCCACTTGCCATCAGAGCCAAAACAAATTTACATTTTTAAATGGCGATATTTATAATATTTTGGTAAAGATATCGGCACAAATAAATAAAGCAAGCTAACCGTGCATACACAGATGAATACAGCTCACACAGATATATAAAGACCCACATTCAAGAATATGCAGGAAAAGTAAAAGGCACAATATAAAACATGCTGCAAAGATAAGTGATTAAGCATTTGCAAGGTATACATACGCAGTGGTTTGGTGATGCATTTTTCCACACTAATCAAATTCATTCTCACCCACAACAATTTCAGTTTCAACAGGAAATATAGGGCCTGATTCTCAAAGGCCTTAGAGCGAGGCAAGGTGCCTGCATCAAAGTTTTCTGATGCAAGTGGCACCATGCGTCAAAAGATGCACCAGGAACTATTCTGAAAAGCAGCCTGCATGCGCCAAAGGGGACTTGCGCCAGCCCTGTGCACAGAAATAGGCTGCAGCATGGCGCTAGGGGGCTTGTAGCAGACGCAAGCTGCCACATCTTCTAAATCTATATTCTAAAAACTCCCCCAGAGAACAACTGTCTAAGTACCATTAGATCAGCCAGGGGCTGGTCTAAGTGTACTTAGGTGTCCTCTGGGGGTTGCACCAATGTGCCACGGTTCTGATGCCCCTTCCTCAGCCACCATCCTTGTTCTGTAATATAAGTATTTCCCTGGTAGTCTAGACCCCCCCCAGCCCTGATCCCCATGTCAAAATGATGACATTTCCCTGGTAGTTTAGCAGTCCCCCCAGCTCCGACCCCCGAACCCTATGTCTAAATGATGGTATTTCCCTGGTAGTCTAGCGGTTTCCCCAGCCCTGATCCCCATGTCTAAATAACGAAAGTTCCCTGGTAGTCTAGTGGTCCCCCTAGCCATGATCCCCATGAAAAATATGAACAAAAACTTCCCTCGTAGTCTAGTGGTCCCCACCCCAGTTGGCAGTGCCCCACCACCCTGTTTCTCCCATCCCGAGCCAGTGACTCAGAATAGCTCTTCATTACCTTCCATGACTGGTCGCTAACTGAGCTATCAATGAGCATGGCCTGTATGCGTCATTGATAGCTCAATCGCGCCAGCCGCTGAAGTGTGTGAGCTGCTGTGCTGGTCGCCGGAGCGGGTGGTGGGACAATGCTAACTGGGGTGGGGGACTGCTAGACTACCAGAGAAATTTTTGTTCACATTGTTCATAGGGATTGGGGATTGGGGCTGGGGGGAACCGCTAGACTATCAGGGTACTATCATCATTTAGGTATGGGGAACAGGGGACCGCTAGACTACCAGAGGACCATCAACATTTAGACATGGGGATCAGGGCTTGGGGGGACTGCAAACCTACCAGGGAAATTCAGCATTTTGACATGAGGATCGGGGCTGGGGGGATGCTAGCCAGCAGGCACCTGTCCATGGTGCTATTGCCGCATGGCCAACCCATGGCTTGCTGCAAGCCTTTTTAATGTGCCATCTGTTTGGCACAGGGCCAAGTTTGTTGCGAATCGTGGGACTTTGACGCTGGGACCCTACCTGATAGAGAATCGTGCACAGGGTCCCTGGTACACTGGCAACTGACGCAAGCTGCCTCTGGCACGGCTTGTGCCGACTTTGAGAATTGGGCCCATAATGTTCAATTTGAACATTGCATACTAACCATGGGAACAGCAATGAGCACTACACTGACCGGAATGCGGAATGACAACTTTTTTACGGCTTGCTTAGAAAAGGATTTTCTGAAAAAATGTGCCACCAAACTCCTTCCATATATATTTATAATTTGGACAGAAGGCACTGATACACTTTAAAAAAATCCCATCATGACCTTAATATCTATCACCTATCCATGAAAGGTTCTCTGGATTACTTGCACATGAGCATCAATTTCCTAGCTATCACAGTTACTATCAATAGTGGAACCTTACAACCATGTATATCTACAGGAAACCAACTGGCTGATGGAGATACCTACACAAATAGGCTAGTAACTTATCAATAAAGTAGATCTTTGAGTATCTCAATAGAGCCATAATATATTGGACTATAAGCTGTAAGTGTCAGGACCTCACAGGAAGCTTTTTCATGACAGAGCTGCCCATGTCAATGTGCCTATGTGCACAGTGGCAGAGCACACCACTGCCTATATAACACGAATGGCTCCATCTACTTCAGTTTGCGCTGTCAGTGAATGGAGTTCTGAAAATGAAAAACAAAAAGTTTCCTGCACACCCTAACCTGAAGAGAGGGACGCTGCGCCAAAGTTGAGTGTAAAAATTCACATTTATTAAAAGTGCACACCTGCTCCACACCTCGGCTTGACATGTTCCAGAACGAAAGTCCTTCCTCAAAAGCTGGTTATTCAAAATAACAATTCTTCTTATATATGGCAAAGACAGAACATGTGATCAGTACACCTCACAGTTAAACACTCTATGATTGGTTAAGGTGTATTTCCCATTGTTAAAAATAACTTATTTTAAAAGAACCTTGGTTCACACCACAGTGTTTCTAAAAACACATGCATTTCGCACTAAAGTACATATACTACATCATACAATCAATCACCTAAAAAGGGAGACAAAAATAAGGGGGGAGGGGGAGGGGTGGAAAGAGGGGAGAGAAAGGAAAAAGGAAAACTAAACTATTATTATCAACATTATAGCCCCTAGATGTTATACATCTGGAAAAAAATCAAACTCCAGAAACAGGCAGGACTCAACAACAAATCCCCTTGAGGCGGAGCCGAGATTTCAGGAACACTCACTAGACTTCCCAGATCCATGAAGAAGACAAGGAAAGGCAAACAATGATGAGGAATACACGCACTGCCATTACAGAGGCAACCAGTTCTACAGGAACAATCGAGGGGGGCAACCCTACAAGAAACCATACAGGCGCAGGGGGATGTCAGAAGAGATAAATACTTTCTCTGCAGTACAAATCATTATTCTTTCAAAACACGTACTGTTGGATGCTGAAGAAAGAGTTTTGGAAAAGGGACTGGGTTTTTCTCCAGCAGTATGTATGGACAGAGTGGGGACCCTAATAGACTTAAACCTTTGTTGCAGGAAACTGAATTTAAAATCATTTTTTGGCAAAAGAACAGAAGTACAGGACCAAGTTATTAATACTGGTCCAACAACATGAACATTGCCTTTTGCAGCACTATCCACATTCTGTCCCCCCGTATGGCAGTCTCCATGTTTAAAGAACTTGTAGAAAGAGACCTAGAAATCTTTTTCAGTACTCCACAGTATGGTCATTTTAACAATCTGAGTAACGAAGAAAGGGTTGCAATACAATCTTTAAAATCAGATACTGATCGGATTGTTAAACAAGCAGACAAGGGAGGAGCAGTTGTGCTCTTGGACAAACAGAAGTACATAAAAGAGGCCTATTGGCAGTTGGGCAATAAGAACTTTTATGTTAAACTTATGGATGACCCAACTTATTATTTCAAACATAGTATTGATGAACTGGTACTACAGTCCTTTAGGGAGGGGGTTATTAATGGTAAAACTAGAGATTTTCTCATTACACAGTTTCCTATAACAGCGACTTTTTACACCCTCCCTAAAGTACATAAGACTTTAGTTGATCCACCTGGTCGCCCCATTATTAGTGGTATAGGTTCTTTAACAGAACCACTTTCACAATGTTGTGATTTTTATTTGAAGCCTATGGTATCCACCCTGCCTTCCTTTCTTAAAGACACACAAAAGAAGTCTTAAATATTCTACCTACGCTTAATTTGGAGGAAGACATGTTATTAATCACTTGTGACATTGAGGTCCTATATACCAATGTCCCCCATGAGGGGGCACTGGATGCAGTGGCCACCTTTTTAAATCAATCAGAACTTGATGGGGCTTTAGTAATTACAATCTTGAAAATGTTAGAAATGGTATTTAAAGACAATGCATTTATAGTCAACAATGCCATGTACAAACAAATTAAGGGGACATCTATGGGGGCCACATGTGCCCCTTCCAGAGTAAATCTCTATGTTGGGAAATGGGAGGAGGATGTGGTGTATAATACTACTGTCAATGTGTTTTTTTCTAAGTTGGTTTTATGGAAACGTTACATTGATGATGTGCTACTTGTCTGGCAAGGAAATATGACGGAATTTGGAGAATTTATAACTTTGCTATACAGCACGAATTCTAACTTGAGATTCACATACACTAGCAGCCCAGAAGAAATAACATACTTAGATTTGAAGATAAACAAAAATGCTAACGGATGCCTAGATAATGACACATACAGAAAGCCCACAGATGGTAATACCCTCCTACTAGCCAGTAGTTGCCACCTCCCATGTGATTTCCAACATTCCCAAAGGACAGTTTTATAGGACGAGAAGAAACTGTTCCACAGAAGAATCGTTTGTACAAGATGCAGAAGTGCTCACAGATAAGACTGTTGGAGCGAGGTTACAGCAAGGATAAGATAGTATTAGCCAAACAAACAGCACAGAGTAAGAGTAGAGACAGTCTTTTAAGCACACAAGTTACTCCGACTTTGACTGACTGCAGATTTAATTTTGTGACAGATTACTCAGCCCAGGTACACCATCTTGAAAAAATCTTGAGAAAACATTGGCATGTTTTGTCAGTTGACGTAGGACTTAAAGAACTTGCAGACTCCGAAAGCACCCACCTTAAGAGATATTTTGGTATGCAGACGTTTCACTGATAACAAAAAAATGAATAATTGGCTGCAGCAACCTGTGGGGTGTTTTAAATGTAAAAGGTGTGCAGTATGCAGGTATGTTCGGCCCACAAAAACATCTGCTAGCTGCAACTCTGAAGAAATGTTAGAGCTCAAACAATGTATTACTTGTAACACTGAAGGTGTTCTATACTTGGCAATATGCAGCTGCAGTGCCTTTTATATGGGCAAAACTAAGGGGTGTTTCAAAACCAGAGTCAGTGAGCATATGAGAGCTACAGAAAAGCAGGACATCACATATGCTACACTCCAACACACTGCAAGCTCTCCTGAGCTAGAATAACATCAATTTAGCTGTATAGCTACTGATAAAGTATGTAGGAACCCCAGAGGGGGAAGACTTTGAAAACCTGATGCTAATTAAGAGAGAATTTTTGGATTGTTACTCTGAATGCAAAAAAAAAAAACCTGGTTTGAATGCACACCTTGACATATGCCCATATCTAAAGAAAAAGAATAATAAGAAGAAATGAATTTTTGCAGTTTAATTATAAGGAGTTAAGAAGTTGTAATGCTTTCTGTTGCTTGATCCTCATGCCTGATTGTTCAAATCTGTGAGTTTTTCTTCCAGTTTTGACAGTAGTAGATAAATGGATATTTGTTATTCTCTGGCAGGGTGTTTGTTCTATTTTCAGCCTGATATAATAACTGTATAAGATGTTTTGATACCTGTAGCCTCCATTTATGGGAAGTACATTTTTTTCACTCAATGCAATTTGATAGATGTATAACATCTAGGAGCTATAATGTTCATAATAATAGTTTGTTGTTTCTTTTTCCATCCCTCCTCCCCATTTTTGTTTCCTTTTAGGTGATTGATTGTACAATGTAGCAGATGTACTTTAGAAACACAGACTTTGACGGCAGATAAGGACCACTTGGCTCACCTAGTCTGCCCATTTCCTACCTACAGGATAAGCCGCAGATCCTAGTCAACCAACAGCCTATTTCTTCCTACCCCCCACAAGAACTGCCTTATGTCTGTCCATGCATTCTTGAACTCTCCCACAGTTTTAGACCCCACAACCTCCTCAGGAAGGCTGTTCCATGCATCCACTACCCTCTCTGTGAAAAAATACTTCCTCACATTGCCCCTGAACCACCCCCCATCTTTAAATTGTGTCCCCTTGTTCTTGCATGTCTCTTTTTCTGAAAGATGCTACCCTCTTCGACTTTGTTGATTCCACTGAGGTACTTAAACGTTTCTATCATGTCCTCCCTCTCCCTCCTTTCCTCAAGGGTATACATATTAAGCTATGTTAGTCTCTCCTCGTATGGCTTCTCTTGCAGACCTTACACCATTCTAGTTGCCCTCCTCTGGACTGCCTCTGTCCTGTCTATGTCCTTGCGGAGATGGGGTCTCCAGAACTGGACGCAGTACTCCAGATGGGGTCTCACCAACTGTCTGTACAGAGGGATAACAACTTCCTGTTTTCTGCTGGTGATGCCTCTCTCTATACATCCCAGTATACCCCCAGCTCTCCCTACTGCCTTCTCACATTGCTTGCTAACCTTAAGGTCATCTGATATGATTACCCCCAGGTCCCTTTCCTTTTTTGTTTTTTGTTACTACCTCCCCCCCATTGTGTAATCTTCCCCTGAGTTTTTGTTTCCCAGGTGCATTATTTTGCACTTCTTTGCACTGAATCCTAGCTACCGTACTTCTGACCATTCCTCCAACCTTGCCAAGTCCCTTCTCATCCTTTCCACGCCTCCTTGTGTATCAACCCTGTTTCAGGTCTTTGTGTCATCTGCAAAGAGGCTTACTTTTCCTTCCAGTCCCTCTGCAATGTCACTTATAAAGACATTAAAAAGGACTGGATCCAGTACTGAACCCTGTGGCACCCCACTAGTAACCCCTCTTTCTTCAGAGTGGACTCCATTTACAATTACCTTCTGTGTCCTGTTGTCCAGCCAAATGTTTTACCCAGGCTACCACCCTGGGACCCACTCCCAGGCTGGTTAATTTGACTATTAATCTTTTGTGTGGGACTGTGTCAAATGCCTTGCTAAAATCTAGGTAGGCCATGTCCACAGCCCCTCCCTGGTCTACTACTTTGGTCACACAGTCAAAGAAATCAATTAGATTTGGTCTGACATGACCTTCCCATGTGAACCCATGCTGCCTTGGGTCCTGTGCCCCACTGGCCTCTAGGTACTCAACAATTTTTCCTTCAGAAGTGATTCCATCACTTTCCTACCACAGAGGTCAAACTGACAGGTCTGTAGTTTCCTGCTTCTGTCTTGGTCCCACTTTTGTGAAGGGGAATCACATCTGCCTTCCTCCAGTCCTCGGGTACCACACCATCCTCCCATGATTTGTTAAAAAGGGTAGTCAGTGGTTTCACTAGTTCTCCCCTTAATTCTTTTAGAATTCGGGGGTGAATGCCATCAGGCCCCATTGCTTTGTCCACCTTCAGTTTTAGGAGTTTTTTCAGAACCCTTTCTTCTGTGAAAGGTCTGGGATCGGCCCCCCTATCCAGAGTGCTTCTGTTAATTGGATTAGGCACCCCCTCCTCCTCTTTTGTGAATACTGAGCAGAAATATTCATTCAGTATCCCTGCTTTTTCACTATTCCCCTCTGCCCACCCACTGTTGATTCTATTCAGCCTCACTATCCCTCCCTTTGTCTTTCTACACTCCTTGATGTACCTATAAAAGGTTTCATCCCCCTTCTTAACCGAGTTGGCTATCCTTTCCTCAGTTTGGGCCTTTGCTATTCTGATTTCCCTTCCTGCTTCCTTCTGCCTTAACTGGTACAGCTCTCTGTCCTGCTTCTTCTGTGTTTCCTTATACTTCCTGAATACTATCTTTTTCTCCCTGACTTTCCCCGCCACCTCTTTTGAGAACCATAGTGGCATTTTCTATCATTTGATTTGTTTATTTGCTTCACACAAAGGCTTGTTGCCTCTGTAATAGCAGTTTTGATGATTCCCCATTGTTGCTCCACCCCTCTTTCTAGCCTGTTTGCTAGTGCTTTTCTGAGGCACTCTCCCATCTTGCCAAAGTCAGCCCTCCTGAAGTCCAGTACCCTCACTTTTGGATGGCTTGACTCTGTAGCTGAGTTTAACGTGAACCACAATGTTTGATGGTCACTTGTTCCCCGATGGCAACCCACTTCTAGATCTGAGATCCTCTCACTGTCCCCATTTGAGAGTACGAGGTCTAAGATTGCTCCCTCAAGAGTAGGTTCCGAAACTAGCTGTCTGAGGCATGCCACCTGTAGGGCATCGAGAATGGTCCTGCTCTTGGATGTGGCTGCAGCAAGTGTGCTCCAGTTAACATAGATACATAGATACATAGACAGTGTCGGCAGATAAGGGCCTATGGCCCACCCAGTCTGACCATTTGAGCTTGTAAGTTCAGTTTATGTTTTCCTAGAAGTCTGTTGCCCCTTACCCCTGACCTCCAGAATTCCTTTATGTCTATCCCATGCATTCTTAAATCCCGTGATTGTTTCAGCCCCCACCACTTCCTCTGGTAGGGTGTTCCACTTGTCCACCACCCGTTCTGTGAAGAAATTCTTCCTCACGTTAACATCTGGCATATTCAGGTCTTCCATCAACAGTATCTCCCCTTTCTTTGCATCCTAAGAATGCCTTCTATCATATCCTTGTCCATTCCCTCCCCCTGACCTGGGGGTCTGTATACAACCCCTGTGCAGATTGTGGTGCCACTTCCAGTCTCCAAGGTGACCCACAGTGCCTCCTCTCCTCCCTTTAGTGCAAAATAAAAATGTTTTTAGAAACGCTGTGGTGTGAACCAAGGTTCTTTTAAAATAAGTTATTTTTAACAATGGGAAATACACCTTAACCAATCATAGAGTGTTTAACTATGAGGCAGGGAACTACAAACCAGTCAGTCTTACCTCAGTAGTGGGCAAAATTATGGAGGCACTCCTTAAGGAAAGGACAGTACAACACCTGGAATCCATAGGAGTACAGGATCCAAGACAGCATGGGTTTAAAAAAGGAAGGTCTTGTCAAACTAATCTCATAGATTTCTTTGACTGGGTAACCAGAGTGGTGGACCAAGGGGGAGCAGTTGATGTCGCATACCTTGACTTCAGCAAAGCTTTCAATACTGTTCCACATAGAAGATTGATTAATAAGCTGGGTAGGCTCAGGGTGGGTCAGACATTGGTCAACTGGGTGGCAAACTGGTTGACAGGCAGAAAACAGAGAGTGGTGGTAAACAGTGTACAGTCAGAAGAGATGCAAGTCACAAGTGGTGTACCGCAGGGATCAGTCCTAGGGCCATTCCTCTTCAATATCTTCATCAGTGACACTGCAGATGGACTGGAGGGTAAGGTTTGTCTGTTTGCAGATGACACCAAGATCTGCAGCAGAGTAGATGATCCAGATGGGGTGGGCAGAATGAGAAGTGATCTGGATAAACTAGCAAAATGGTTGGAAGAGTGGCAACTGGGGTTTAACGCAAAGAAGTGCAAGATCATGCACATAGGGAAGAGAAACCCCGAAGCCACCTATAGGCTGGGAGGGGAGTTGCTGGCAGTCATAAGGGAAGAAAGAGACTTGGGCATCATCATCACCGATGACCTGAAATCATCCAAGCAGACCACTACAGCAGTAGGTAAGGCTAGGGGTATGTTGGGGTGTATTAGTAGGGGTATCACAAGTTGGAAGAAGGAGGTAATAATCAGTCTTTACAAGACACTGGTTAGGCCCCATCTGGAGTACTGTGTGCAGTACTGGAGGCCACACCTTCACAAAGACATTACCCAAATTGAGGCAGTCCAGAGAAGGGCAACCAAAATGGTGCAGGGACTGCATCAGAAAACATATGAGGACAGATGAGGACAGATTAACGGAGCTCAATATGTATACCCTAGAGCAAAGGAGGGAGAGAGAGGTGATATGATCGAAATATTCAAACACCTTAAGGGCATTAACAAGGTGAAAAAGTCTAATACGTTTCAGTATAAGAAAAATAGCAGGACAAGAGGACACAGCATGAGATTAGTGGGAGGCCGATTAAGGGGTAATGTGAGGAAGTTCTTTTTCACAGAAAGGGTGGTGGATGCATGGAACAGCCTACCTCAGGAAATGGTGGATTTGAATACAACGCAGGGCTTCAAACAGGCATGGGATAGGCATAAGGGAGCAATACAGATCAGTATGAATAGATAGGCCATTGACGGAGCAAAGCCGGTGGTACATTCATAAGGTAGAAAAAGAAATGGGCAGACTGGATGGGCCTTGCTGTCCTTATTTGCCATCATCTTCTACATTTCTATGTTTCTATGTAACGATCACATCTTCTGTCTTGCCATATATAAGAAGAGTTGTTATTTTGAATAACCAGCTTTTGAGGAAGGCCTTTTGGTCTGAAAAAACACGTCAAGCTGAGGTGTGGAGCAGGTGTGCACTTTTAATAAATGTGAATTTTTGCACTCAACTTTGGTGCGGCATCCCTCTCTTCAGGTTAGTGTGTGCAAGAAACTTTTTGTTTATCATTACTCATGGTTGTTTCCTAGTACCACATCCGAGTGCATACTCTATGGGTAAAAGGAGTTCTGAAAACATCCGCCAAGTACAGGATTGGGGCAACTCCACCCAATCATGCACAGAGAGGTAGGGGAGATAGAGCAAAACAGCAAACACTGCACAGCCCAGAAATAGTGGAGGCACTGTCCAAAGTATATAGAATATGCAGTGCCTCACAACACCCTTTATACCAGGGGCCAGAGGGAGAGGAAAGGTAGGGTTTTTTGGAATCTCTCTCAAAGATCTACTATCACTGGTAAGTAACTAACCTATCTTCTTTCGAAGGTAACTCCAAAGAGCCATAGAACATTGGAAGACTACCAAACATTACCAATCCCAACTGGGTGACTGGCCAAAACAGAGTGCCAATCCCTTAGGAGAGCAGGCCTGGCAACACAGCAAAGTCAAACTCAGCTCTCCCTAAGAGAGATCAAATCCAGACTGTAATGCTTAACAGAAGTATGGATCCAGTGCCAGGTAGCAACCTTGCACATGTCCAAGGTTGAGACAGACTTGAAACAGGCTACTGAGGCAGCCATGGCACTGCTGGCACACCCTGTTATAGTGCCAGGGAGGGACTGACCTACCTGCCTGTAGCAGAACAAGATACAGTAGGAAATCCATTTAGAGAGACACTGTTTGGAAAAAGGCTTACCTTGGGAGGCAAGGCTAAAGGAAAAAAAAAAGCGGGGAGAACTGGTCACAGTCCTTGGAATGGTCCAGGCAGTACTAAATGATTCTTTGGATATCCAATGAGTGCAATAGCTTTTTACCCAAGTTCTAAGGGAAAAGGGAGAGTACAGGCATATCAAGAGACTGATTTAACATTAAATCAGACCCAACACAGACAAAAATTTAGGGTGCATACACAATGCCAACCAATCCCTGTGAAACACTAGAAAAGGAGGTTCACGAACCAAGGCCTGCAGTTTAAACTCAGACCTGGCCAAGGCAATAGCCACAAGTAATAATGCCTTCTGGGACAGCTACTTCATGTCAAGGGAGATGCGGGCTCAAAAGTGGCTTTTTGTCAGGGGTTCCTGCATGTGGTTCAGGTCCCAAACCAGATTAAGTCTACAGACCAGAGGGGCTACATGCAACAGACCCTTCAAGAACCTGTGGAGCATATTCAGCTGAGACACAGTCTTGTCTTCAATAGCAGAATGAAAAGCTGAACTGGCTAAGAGGTGAGCCTCCACTGAGGAGTACTATAAGTCTGACCACGAATGGATCAGTATATAGTCCAGAACTCTCTGCAGAGGGCCAGTGAAGGGGTCCAGGGATGGCATATTGCACATTGAAATGCTGTAGGAGGGTCGAGACCTCAACTTAGGCTCCAGACCCAGAGACCACTATGTCCTCAGGAGCCAGGTGACTGAAGATCCAACTAGAGAGGCCACAGAAACAGAGTCTCTAATGCCAGTTCCCACAGTAGTAGAGACCAGATCTACCTGGGCAACAAGAGCACCACCAGGATCATTCTGGCTGGTTCCCACCCGTGCTTCATTGGGATCCTCTGAATTAGAGGCAGAGGAAGAATAGCATGAAGGAATCTCGCTTTAAAGAGGAAAGACACATTTTACCCAAAAAAGTCCAAGCCCTGGGAGTGAGAAGCAAAGCAGCAGTTTTGCGCTGCATACGAATGCAGAAGGGACCAACTCTGGCCTTCCCTGTATGTCAAACAGCTCTTCTGCAATGGGCTGACTTGGCTCCCCCTTGTGGGCATGAATCACAGACCAGCTGAGACCATCTACCAGGACTTTTAGCGAGCCAGAGACATGGACAGCAAGAACAAAATTACTTACTATAGTAATGATGTTTCTTTTAAGGATGCATTAGTTAGTCATACAAATTGCATCATCTCAGCTTTGAGTGTTACCCTAGTGACAGAACTTTAGAATGTTAAAGTTCAAATTCTGCAGTGTGGCCACGCCCACCCCTGACTTTCTAATGGAAGATTTATTTATTTATTTATTGAATGTTGATAACTGGGTAGGCCCACTAAGACTAAAGGTCCCCTTTTCAGGGACAACACGGAATTAATTACATAGAAACAGGAAGTCAATATGCAATACATGTCATGAGAACAACGTAGACATAATCACTGGGTTACGGAGTTAGCAAACAATAATCATTTACAACAGACAGAAAACATGCTACCAAGTTTTAAGTTATAATGCAGGGGCACAATAATTCAGACTGGGTTGGTAGAAGTTAGACTTATAGTTGAAGATTAGAAGAGGGCAGTGACCACTTCACTAACCTATGCTTTGTATTCTTATCAAATGTAAAAGCATTGTAATTACTATATGATAAACTGCAAATCTGCTAAGTTTCAAGCCGTAAAAATGCTCAAATAATAAATACATTTTTGTAAAAAAAATAAAATGGATTTGACTTGTTTTGAAAAACCTTTTAATAATGAGGTTTTATAAGTCAAACACTCCTTTGAACCAGGGCACCAAGCTGGCTTAATGAACGTCAGGTAATACAAAAGACACCAACTAAGCTGTGTCCTTTCAAACAGGAACTTCTAAATTTACTCCTACCTGGTTCCAAATGTAGCTACTTCTCCTAATGAAATCCCATCTCATGCACTGTCACTTGCCAACTGCACCCCTACCCAGCTCACCCCTTGCACCACCTGATTGTGGTGCTTCTGCCCCCTAAGGTTCCCTCTTACACATGCACATGATGTCAGCACCTTGCCCACCACACGGTCTCCTCACGCATGTGCCTCTCCTCCATTCCAATATGCCGTACAAGCGCACAGACTTAACCACTGACAATGCCCAGTAGGGCTGCTACCTTTGTTTAGCTCCAAGTGCCTATGTTATGCTTTGTATTATTTGACCTGTTGAATGTTAACTTTTGTTCACTCTGTATTGCCAAAATGGTACTTATGTTACTCATTCTGTTTTGTTATGTCACCCAATCAATACTGTCCAGCCTTTGTTAATCAGTTTTTAATACAGTCTTTGACATGGTATAAACAAATTGTTATTCTGACAAGGAACCTTTGTAAATGAGCATTTCTGCTCAAAGGTATATTTACAAACTTTGAAATAAATAAAGAGCTGGTAGAGAGGGTTTGTATGACTTAGTAATATGCCCTTTAGAAGAAACATTACTACAGTAAGTAACTTTTTCTTCTACCAACAAGAGTGTATTAGTGATGTCATACAAACTGCAGATTCCAGGTAGTATCTTGAAAGGCAGGCTCTAGAACCAGTTTAAGTCAGGCCAAGGCCTAGGCCATGTAGCCATAATAGCAACTTCAAGTGATGGAAGAATGGGACGTAAAATCACAGAAGAGTCTGATGGATTCTCCAAGAAATCACGCAGATTCTTTTAAGAGAAATCTTCTTGCTGCCGGGATGCTGTTCTGTTTGTCTGCTAGAGGTTCTTACTTTGGTTATTTTGTAATTACTAAAGTGACAAAAGAATCATTTTTTGCACAGCATTCCAATGTCTGAAAGGTGCAAAGTCTTCTCCTCAGCCTTGTCTGATGAAAGCTTTGTTTCTCCACTAATTCGACCCCTTGAGAAGCATTTCAGGCTTGCTGCTGACACCAAGGGCCAGGGAAGTACCAGGAAGCCACCCGGCTCTCCTGGGGCAGTGGCTGCCCCCTAAGCACCTTCGGCACTTGCTTTACCTGAGGTATCCGGTAAATCTCCACGACCACAACAATCACCTGTTACTCTGGCTACTGCTATGTCTTTGGACATCACTGCAATTGTAGCTGGAGATTGCAGTCCACTACCTGTTTTAAGCGAAATGGCTCAAAGTTCTTCTTCTAACTCCCCCACCCCCCAAAGCATACTATTGAGTCACTTGACGATTTTATGAATAAAATTCTTTCTTGGATTGAGAGGTATTACTGCAGGTTCAAGTCCCTAAATGTTTAAGACAACTTTCTGCAAACTGTTACAAAGCACAATAGAGGAAAACTGGATAGCGTGGCAATACAACTTCAAAAGAATACCGAGGTCATTAATAGGGTTTCTAATAAAGTACAAGCTGTGGGGGCAACTGCAAATAATACTATATGAGAAAACTATGATACAGTATTTCCAGAAAACTTGAAAAAACTAGAGAACCAAACACGCTGTAAAAATGTGTGACTTGTTGGTGTGCCCATTTCACTTGACAAGAGTTTTGAATCTGTACGCGAGTTGGTTAAAAATATTTTCTTGTCAGTTTTTGATCTCCCAGGCCCCGGGAAGCTCATCCTACTCATGCGGTGTTATGCAATGCCAGGTCTCTTAAAAACAAGACTGCAATCATTGCAGATCTTGTTGGGACAGTCGACCTGGTATGCATCACCAAGACCTGGCTGGATGAGAACTCTGACCCTATATTAGAGGCCGCAATTCCAGCTTGGTACTCGGTGATACACCACCCGAGATTGGATCGCAGGGGTGGGGGTTGGGGCTTGCGGTCTGTTTCAAGACCGAACTGGGCCTCACGGATGTACCAGTTGAGGAGGCTGGGTCATTTGAGTGTACAGTAGCAGCAGCTGTAGGCTGTAGGATTGCTCTTATTTACCATCCACCCGGGGATGAGAAGCGTTTCCTTCAGGAAGTGGCGGACTTTGTCATCGACATGGTGTTTGAGTGTCCCAGGCTGATGGTCCTGGGGGACTTCAACACCTGGGTCGATGATGAACTCTCACAATTTGGACAGCGCTTCCTCCAGCTGATGTTATCTCTGGGCCTTACACAGATTGTTACCACTGCTACGCACAAACATGGTCACTCTCTTGACCTAGTCTTTCTCCTGGGGATCGAGGCTTTCAACTTGGGGGTGGAACCTGTTGGATGGCCCGATCACTGCACAGTGGGTTTCAGTTTTCACGACCCCTTCATCGGCCTACCCCTGTGGAGATGGTCAGACACCGCCCTTTACAAGATTTAAGCTCTGAAGGCCAGGCGGCAGTGCTTGACCTATCAGCTCTTCCTGAGGCAAACAGCGACCTCTACAGCTCCAGATGTCGTTACTCCTGTCCATATTCACTCTCTCTCCCCGTGGTTTGATGGGACCTTGAGGGAGATGCAGCGATTAGGGTGAAGGTTAGAGCATTGCTGGCAGAAATCTGCCCTGGACGCTGACCGCCTTAGATTGATGGATCATTATTCTGTCTATCAATCTGCAATCACCCCTAAGAAGGCAGAGTTCCTGTCCGGGGAGATTGCAGCAGCTCAGAACCGACCAGCCCAGCTCTTTCGAACTGTAGACAGACTGTGCAACCCAGCCTGTCTGCAGATTCGAAGAGCCTTTTTGCAAGTGGAGTGTGATGAGCTTGTACGATTCTTTGCAGCTAAGGTGGCTGACATCAAGGCGGTACTCCTACCAACACACTCTATGGGTGTTGCTTTAGATCGGCACTCAGTCACTGTCCCCCAGTTTTCCTGAAGTACCTTCAACCGGCCAGAGTTCACAGAGGTCATGCGGATTGTCCAGAGTATGCGCCCTATGTGCTGTAGTTTGGATCTAGGACCAACTACCCTGATCATGGGTTGTAGTGATATCATTGGTCTGGTCCTTGCATGGATAGTCTGGTGCTCCTTGGACACAGGTGAGTTTCCTAGCTCCCTGAAGGAGGCAGTGGTGACAGCCCTCCTGAAGAAAGCTTCTTTGGACCCAGACTGCCCGGCTAACTACAGACCAATCTCTAACCTTCCCTTTATGTGTTGAGAAAGTAGTGGCCCTACAACTGGAGAACCACCTAACCATCCATGACACCTATGAACCTCTCCAATCCAGTTTTCGTAAGAGGTGCAGTACTGAGACAGTGCTGGTTTGGGTGCTCAATGATCTCCTGATGGCTAGAGATCGGAAGAACCATTCTATCTTGGTTCTTCTAGACCTCTCATCAGCATTTGACACTGTGGACCATGGGGTGCTTCTCGGTCGCCTGAGGTTCATCTGTGGCCTGTCAGGTACAGTCCTCAGTTGGTTTACATCTTTCTTCACTGGCAGAACTCAGAGGGTGGTGTTGGGGATTTATTTCTCCGACCCAGTCTCACTGTCGTGTGGGGTTCCTCAGGGTTCGGTGTTGTCCCCCATGTTGTTCGCAGTGCACATGCTCCCCCTTGGAGACATTGTAAGAAGGTATGGGCTGAGGTTTCACTGCTATGCTGATGATACCCAGCTCTACCTTTCTTTTGCACCTGATCAGGATAGAGCTCTCTCTGTATTTAACAACTGCCTACTTGAAATCCAGGATTAGATGAATTCGAGCTGGCTGAGGTTGAACTTGGAAAAGACTGAGGTGCTGGTCGTGAACCCGAGAGGTTGGGTGCAGGTTCATCTTTGGAACTTTATCTTGGGAGTGTGCCACTCCTTACCTCTGAACGGGTGCGAAACCTGGGGGTGATTTTTGATTGAAGGGCTGACACTATGATCGCAGGTGTCGGCTGTCGTCAAATCCTCGTTTTATCATCTGAGGAACATCTCCAGGGTTAAACACTTTGTTCTGTCCAGCGATCTCCCCACGTTGGTCCATACTTTTGTGTCCTTGCACCTGGATTATTGCAATTCCCTTTACCTAGGGCTACCAGAGGTTGATATCCGCTGTCTCCAGCTAGTGCAGAATGCTGCAGCCCGGTTATTGACAGGAACTCCTTGGTCATGTCATATTTCTCCGGTGCTGCATGATCTGCACTGGCTGCCGGTGCAGTGGCGGATCACGCTAAAGTTGGACTTCTGACTTGTAAGGCCCTATACGGACAGGGCCCGGACTACCTGAAAGAGCTTCTAGTTCCTTACTGCCTGGGGCCATCGCTCCACTCGGCTGACGAGGTTTCTTTAAAATTCTCTGGGGCTTGTGCATTCATGTATGTGGCCCAAGCCCTTTGGAAATCTCTACCCCATCAGCTACAGGAGTGTGTGAACATGAAGGGATTTAAACGGACTTTTAAGACCTATTTATGGAACCACGCCTACCCGATTTGATCTAATATAATTCTGTACGCTTTTATCTCATTTTATTAATGTTTTTAATTTGTGTTCTGTATTTAGTGGCTTAAGTGTTGTTTTAACCCATTGTTATGCGCCTTGGTTTTTGAAAGGCGCACTACAAATAACATTTATTATTACTATTATTTCTGACCACGGTTTTCAGAGTATAAAAAAGAGAACCTAATGCTTCAAATGTTTCCCCTGAACTGTCAGTACATACTGAACTGGGGACAGATACTGAATCAGAGTCAGATCCAAAAGTTACAATCATGGATGTGTTTGCTTTTGAATCAGACAAAGACTTAATAATGAGGTTGGCAAGTAAAAAAAGCAAAACTTGCATATAAGGGGTGCAAGTTTTACATATCTGGATTTCTCTTGTGCAACAAAATGAAGACATCAGCATTTCCTAACCTATCATCAAGATCTTGGAGTTTGGAGCTCAATTCCAGCTGCTTGTTCTGGCAAAAGTCAAAGTAGCATTTAAGGGCAGGATTTGTTATTGGAGACTGATCAGATTTATTTATTCTTACATGGGCAGTATGACAATGAAGATGATAAGGAAGAAGAATTTTAATTCACTCACACAGTCCGAGAAAGATACATCTGCTATAACCACAGAAATTAAAAATCTTTTGACTTGAATAGTCAGAAATAATTTGAAAACTAAATAATCCCTTGAAAGTTAGACTGTCTCCTTATGTTTATGTTGTACTAATGAATAATTATTGTTTCTTCTTTTAGTGGAATATTGTTTTCTTATATGTTTTATGCTTATTGTATATAGCTAGTTTTATAGCTGTCCTTATACATTGAAAAATGGATTGTTATACCATTTGCTAATACTCATTTATTAAAAAACAGTAATAGAAATCTAAATTGAAAAATCTAACTTATATATAGGTAAATGAATGGAGAAGTGATGTTTAAAACAGTAGAGATTCTCTTTAATAAAAAAAAAATTACTTTGCTCCTAGTGAGCTTGCCAGATGTACTAGATAGAGAAATATGGACTAAATCTCTGTTGTCAAATGGGTCCCTCTCCTGCTTTTGTCTCCACCAATTTCTCTTTGTCCTGACCCCTCTCCCTGCTCCCCCTGCTCTGCAGCTCTCTTACTACTTCCCCTTCAAACCTCTAATATTTGCCTCCTGTCCCATTTCTTTCAGGGGATCACCGCGCCTCGGGGCAAGAAGCATCCCTCCAGCTTCGAACAGCATTTGCAGTTCGAAAAATCCACCCTTGGCACAAGCACTGGCCCGACTTCCCGATACCCAGGAATGGAGCCCTGCTGAACAAAGACACCATTTTTGAATTTGTCGCCTTTTCTCCGGTTAGCGCCTGCTCCGCTTTGGTATTCTGTTGGGCTGAAATTCAATTAAGCTGCAGCTAATTTAACCCCAGGGCAACTGCTTGGGTTGAAATGTAACTGAATCAAGCTGCAGTTAATTTAACTCCAGGGCTACTACTGCTGCCTAGCTCTAGTGCTGCTGCACCTAGCACCTTCATCACAAGAATTTGTCAGAAGTGCTAAGTTTATTTTTTCCCCTGACTTAATTAACTTTAAAATTGCTAAGTTTGTTTATGATTCTGTCCTCCGGCTTAATTAACTTTAAAGTTGTGTGCTTACTTCACCAGCACTACAGCTAGGTTCACTTCTCTGACCCTGATTCCCAGACGTTAAGTGCCTGTATTACATATGTTAGACTGCCTAGATTAGCATGAATTTAGCTGCAATTGCTCTGAAGTACTAAGTTTATTTGTCTGACCTTGGCCCCTGCTGTTCCCCTCTTCTCCCTCAACTGCCCTCGTGTCAGCCTGTTGCTATACTCCTGCCCATCCCATCACACCGATTGACCCTTGGTTCCTCCCCTGTTTTTGTCTCCACCAATTTCTCTTTGTCCTGACCCCTCTGCCCCCACCCCTGCTCTCCAGCTCGCTTACTCCTCCCCCTTCAAACCTCTAATATTTGCCTCCTGTCCCCTTTTTTTCAGGGGATTACCACGCCTCAGGGTGAGAAGCATCCCTCCAACTCCGAACAGCGTTTGTGATTTAAAAATCCACCCTTGGCACAGCCGCTGACCCGACTTTCTGACACCCAGGTACGGAGTCCTGCTGAACAAAGACACCGTTTATGAATTAGGCATCTTTTCTTCGATTGGTGCCTGCTCCGCTTTTGATATTCTGTTGGGCTGAAATTCAATTTAGCTGCAGCTAATTTAATCCCAGGACAACTGCTTGGGCTGAAATGTAATTAAATCAAGCTGCAGTTAATTTAACCCCAGGGCTATTGCTGCCTAGCTCTAGTGCTGCTGCACCTTTTTCACAAGACTTGGTCCACCCCCCCCACCTCGTCCTCGTCCTCGTCCACCTTCATTTATTAAATACACTTCCTGATCCGCCCACTCAATTTTCCTAAAGGGGCATGTACAAACCCTCTTAAAGGGGCAAGTATCACTTACTTTAACAAAATTATTGTGCTTCTCGTGTCCCCTAGAACGGGTTTAACACTGCTAGGGTTCTTCCATTCTACAATTCATACCTCTTAGAGCTGCATTTACCCTTCCCTCCTCCTACCTAGCTACATTCTATTTGTCACCACCCCCATACCAGCAACTATGGCATGGAAAAAACCTTTAGTGTGTTCCCTCCTGGTATTCGCTGACTTTTCCAATCTTAAACCACCCATTAGTGAGGGAAACTGCCTGTAATCTCATTAAACCTGATGACGTAATCATACCTTACGTTACCTCTGATCCAGTACTCTAGATCGTCCCGGGGAGCACAAATTATCTCGCTCCAACGCCCCTAGAGCCTAACTACGAATACCCAATCCCACCCCCTATCCTTAATGTGCTTCTTCTAACTATCAAACCTCCTAAATGCTGCTCTATCCATAACAACCCCTCCATGTCCTTAAAGCACCTCAGGCTACAGGCAACATGTCTCATCTGGCTGCTACTGCTCCTCTCAGGAAACATGCACCCAAACCCTGGTCCTGTCGACAGGGGCATTAACCACCACCTGAAATATGGCTCCCTAACTATTGCATCCATCAATATCTGCAGCTTGCTTGCTAAATTCGACCTGCTGCAAGCCTGGATTCCCAGCACAAGCCAGATGTCCTATCTGTGGTTGAGACCTGACTCACCCCTAGAACTGCTGATACTGAAATCTAGCTCAATGGATATACATCATTCAGACTGGATTGTACCAGGAAAAGAGGAGGGGATGTGCCATCTATATTAAGGGCCATTTATAAGGTCATGTCCTCCCTCCCATTAACTCAGGAAATAATGTACAAATCCTACCACTTAAGGTTATACTCGGGACTCATGGCAAAGGTATAACTGTCATCTCCATCTATATTCCTCCCAAAAATCAGGCTGAAGGATTCAGAATCCTCCAGGAGCACTTATCAGACTGTCACAACAGTTAAAAACGCTAGTGCTGGGCGATTTCAATATAAACTGGGAGTCCAGCAGCACTGCTCCTTATAGAGATGCCATTGCAGCTATAGGCTACAAACAGCTTGTAGCCTCTTCCACACGTACCAACTATTGCACTAAGACCAGCACTTTACTGGACTGGGTATTAATGAACTACCCAAAATGCATCTCCAGTACGCAAGTCCTCCCAGATGCAATAAGCGATCATTTCCCCATCCTCTGTGATTGGTCCAGCAAACCACCCAAACTGCCCGCAAAGACTGTCACCTCATGTATTCTTAGGAGAGGGCAGCTGCGGCCACTGAAAGACCATCTCAGACAGCTAAACTGGTCGACCATTTACTCGGCAGATGATGTAGATGCTGCACTGAATCTGTTTATTAAGACGTATAACGCAGCCTGTGATATCTTCACCCCAATCACCAAATGAAAGGTCAACGGGTTGCATAAATCCTGGATTACTCCATCCCTCATTGCCTAACTCCATGCTTGGGATAATCTCTGGCATAAGGCAAAAAGTACAGGATCCTCAAGCGATGCTCAAAACTATAAAATGGCTGGAAACCAATGCACTGAGGCCATTCGCCAGGTGAAAAGGCAATACTTCAGGGCTGATCTTGACAACTCTTGGGGCAATGGCCACAAACTCTGGGCAAATATCAAAGTCCTCACAGGGACCGCTAATAAATCACCACCTACTCTAATTAACATAAATGGTGAACTATCCCAGGACCCAAAGGCTATTGTAGATACGTTTAACAAGGCCTTCTCCAATCTTAGTGGAGTCCTGCCCCCAGACTATCTTAGCCCACCCAGCCCTGTTCAGCATACTTTGTCAGACCCTCCTGCCTCCAGCATCACCCCACCTTTCTACCTTCATGTCATCTCTGAAGCTGGAACAAAAAAATACCTGCTGAAAACAATGGGTAAAACCAGGCACAGTAGGGACGGCCTTGACCCGAGACTTATATCCCTGACCACAGATGAAATGGTCGCACCCCTCACAAAAATAATTAATCTCTCCTTAACAACTGGCCGATTTTCCAAACTCTGGAAATCTGCAGTAGTCACCCCAGTCTTCAAAATTGGTGACAAGACACTTCACTCAAATTACCGGCCAATCTCCATAGTTCCTCCAATCTCCAAGGCATTACAAAGAATAGTTTATGGCTGGCCCGGTGGCGCTGAGGGTTGAGGCACTGGACACCACACCTCACACCAGACCGGGTTCGGGAATGGACTCAGGCCACCGGGGGCTGGCAAGAGAGAGGTTGGATTGAGTGTCCTGGGACTGCTCTCCCTCCTCTGGGGTGAGCTAGAGGGATCGCGTTGCGCTTGAGCGGCCCCTGGTGATGACCGGGAGCAGCACAAGATGCAATGCAAGACTGGGAGGAGTTCAGCAAGACACCTGTGTACGCGCTGCGCGTCATTGCATTGCTGGCTCCTGGGATGAAAAGAACAAGGTGGAAAAGGGCTGGGCGCGACTGTGCAGCTTGATGGCCATGCTCCCACCAACCTGAAGGCCTGTCGTGGAATCATGTCAGGGGGTCCAGTGGTGGCCACGCCGGACCCTCGTGTATCGAGTGAGCCTGCTGTCCTCCCGGTCAGTGGGGGCTGGCAGCTGGATGCCCCTGCCGGAAACATTGCAGTGGGCGCAAAAATCAAAGGAATATAAAAAAAAAGAAAGAATAGTTTACGATCAGATAGTCGATCACCTAGATAAATATCAACTCCAATGTAGGAGCAGCATGGATTTAGGATATGGCACAGCACCACGATCGCACTGGTAGAGTTCACGGGGTTCTTCCGTGACTCCCTAGATCGAGGGCACTTAGTCGGGGCTACCTTTATTGGCCTCACTAAGGCCTTCGATACAGTGAATCACAAACTCCTCCTAGCCCAATTAGGCACTGCTACAGTATCCAAAACATCAATGGGTTGGTTCAGAAGCTACCTTTCTGATCGGGTCCAACAAGTGCAAATAGGCAACATCGTTTCCACTACACTGAATGTGACTACAAGAGTATCACAGGGTTCCATCCTTGGCCCGCTCTTGTTCGGTCTCTTCCTAAATTGCCTCCCGTAAGTTTTCCAAGATCGCATTCTCCTATATGCGGACTATGCCATAATTTTCTCCAGCCATCCAGACATTAGAGCTCTTGAGCAAAGTATCCAAAATAACTTCACACTAGTCGAGGACTGGTTCATAAGCTCGCAATTACTGCTCAATTATAAGAAAATGAAAACTATGTTGTTTGCCTCTATACACAGCAGATTCAAGGCGTCCAAACTTGTCATCTGAAACAAACAAGGCGATATCCTAGACATGGTTAATAACTTCAAGTACCTAGGGGTCACACTGGACAGTGCTCTTTTGTACTCCCTCCACATCGACCAAGTCGCTAAATCAGCAAGCAGAAAGTTAGGGCAACTGTACAGGCATAGGCATTGCCTTACAGAAGACACTCTAAGACTTGCTTAACAAGCTCAGTTTTTTCTGTGGTTGACTACAGTCTTGTTATATACAGTGCGGCCTCAACTACAGCCCTAAAGAGAATCACCTTTACTCTCAATAAAGCCTGCAGGCTATTCCTGGGTGTTCCTCGCCTTACCCATATGTGCGACCTATACTCACATATGGGTTGGCTTGAGCTCAATCTCCTGGCTAAAAACGCTACCCTTGGCATGACCCCCCCCCCCGGGGCCCAGAACATGATTACACCTTCTGCACTATCTCATCCGACATGAGGAACACTCAATAACTACTTCAAGGTGCCATTCTGCCACACCTCCTTAGGCCAAAGGTCTTTTGTATACTGAGCCCCTCACCTGCTAAACTCCCTTCTGAGCGGGCTAATTACTGAATCCAGAATCAGGCCTTTCAAGTCGATGCTCTGCACTCACCTTACTAGCCACATGAGGTGCACCTGCCCTTTATGACTCCAGTTTCTAGTTTTCCATCAAGGGCCTGCTCGGTCATCCCCCTGCACTTCTCACCTACCTACTGTATGTGCCCCTGCACCTATCTCTGTCTGATCAGGTGCCGATACCTACCCCAGATGCCTACCTACTACATTATCCTCCCCCTTGTCTCTCTTACCCATCCTCACCCTGTCTACCATCTTCCCCCGTCTCCTCCTTAATCTCCCTCTCCTCCATATCTCCATCTTCCTTATTCCCCCTCTCCTCCATACCCCTATCCCTATATCCACTCCCTTGCACCTGCTCCACTCCCCCACTCTGGTCCTAAACTTTCTCTCCCCCTACTACCTCCCCCAACTATCTCACCCCTTGACAGTGAGTCTTTGTCCTGCCTGGTCCCCACTCCTCTCACCCCATTGCCTAATACCATCCACTGGAGGTCCCTCCACCTCCTGTGTAGTGAAACAATCTTCCTTGATCTTCTGTACAACCATTTACACCCTAAAGCCAAGTCTGAATCTCACCATCACGCTTCAACCAACTACAGTATGTAACTTGTGTAACTATAATGATAACCTGTATGTACCAAGTGTTTGCACCACCAATGAAATGTGTTATGTAACCTGTATGTACCTATTGATTGCTTACTGTTTGATGTGGAACTTTCGCAAATGAGCTCCCAGCTCAAAGGTCTGTAATCCAAGACTTGAATGAATAAATAAATAAATAAAAGGTGGGATCTTGACGTTGATATTTTTTCTTTTATTTTAGATTTATAAATGCCTGTATACCAGTAACTTAGAGAAGTCCTCGGGATTATAGAAATGTATTATTGTTTATCTGGATCGAATTCTGTCCTCTCCCTCACAGTTATAGACTAGAGTTTATGTGCATCAGACAGAAAGTGATTTACATTCTAATGTATGTATAATTTATTCTTAAAATCAATAGAAATATAATTTAAAGAAGAGGAATCTTCTTCCTTAGTGAACCTAAAACTCTCCTGGACAGATCTGATCCTGATTTGAAAGGATTTGTCCTCAGGTAGAAACCTAGATGTGTAACACAAAGTGACAGTGGATTCTGCTATCTGCCAGGAGTCAGAATACTGAAAATAAAAGGACTAAAAGACTACTGGAGCTCCTTAGAGAGCATCCCTTGGTAGTGGTACATGTTATAACAAATACTACCAGTGACAAGAAGAAAGATTCAATTATAAGGGACCTCAGAAACCTAAGATTAAAGATTAAAGAAGATTAACGAGAGGAAGGCAGATGCCATCTTCTTAGAAGTGTTACCAATCCAGTATGCAAATGATGGACTTAAAGGATTAATACTTGACTAAGGTATTGGTGCAAAAAAGGGGGCTTCACCTTCCTTAGAAATGGGACAATGTTTAATGAAAATACGTGATCTTTCTACTACAGATGCGTTACACCTGAGTCAAAACGAAGCAAGCATCTTGTGAAACTGGTTCAAAGGAATAACAAAGAAGACTTTAAACTGATTCCATGGATGGAAGGGACACTGAAAGATGCTAGTTATGTAAAAAAGAATGGGAGGAGGATACAAATGAACAGTTCTACCAATCAATATAATTCAGAGATGCTGACAAGCAACCCAAATTGCTATGAAGTGGAACAAAAACAAACAAAACTGCAAATGGAGGTGTAGGTATATTAATGCAAGAAGCCTGAGAAACAAACTGGATAAACTGGTGACATTGGTCTCCCTGAAAGAACCGGATATAGTAGGAATAACAGAGACATGGCAGAGTGAAAATAACCTGTGGGGAATGAAGATAGACAACTATAAGCTATGCGGGAAGGACAAATCAGGCAACAAAGGAAAGGGATAGCACTGTGTGTAAAAATCCAGGTGCTGGTAATGGAAATACAGGACCTTAGCACAGATGAGAGTGAAACACTGGCTGAGAATGTCGAGCAGAAGTGGCAACACAGTCTCTGTTGGTCTACACTATGGACCACTGGAGCAGAAGGAGAACCATGAGCTTCTACTTCATGAGGTTACCCACAAAAGGCAAAAGCCAAAGGAAGTACTTTGCTCATGGTAGAGCACCCAGACATAGACTTTGAGGGTGGCATTGCTAAGACAAGGAATGAATTTCGGGATATTATAGATGACTATTATAGTTGACTGCTATCTGATAGAATGTATCAAGGGAACCACCAGGGGAAGCAACACTTGACCTGACTTTTAGCAGCAGGATGATTTGGAGACATCAGTATCTTTATTTGATCAACCGTTGGTCATTACAAAAGTGATAAAAAGATTTAAACAAATACATAAAAACATAAGACATTTGCTTTGCACACAGTTCATGGTAGTTACACCTCAGGCCAGGAATATACAATCAATGAGTAGCAGCAATCTTTGATCTAGGTCTCAAAACAGCCTGGATATATTGAACAAACATTTTAGCTTCCCTTACAGACATGTTTAAGTAAGATTTCTATACGGTCTAGAGTGCATCATTATACCTAGTGATGCAATTTAATAGATATTTTACATGCCATTTCTGATACACAGGACAAATGATTAAGGCATGATACAAATTTTCTTCATGGCTTTTTTTTGTTTTTCTTTTACTTTTTATCCTTCTTGGGCATGCCAAGGGCAGGAACTCAGCCCCACACCACCCGTCCACCAGCCCGACTGCCCTGAGACCCCCACAGATTACCCCCTGTGGAGGGGCCAGGAAGGAAGCTACCTCCTCCCTGGAGCACAATCCAAATCTGGGGAGGCTGCAATGGTGGACTGGCAGAACAAGGTCAGAACATCATGGAAACCCCGGCCACCATCTTCCACTTTTCCTCCCTCCTTTCCTCCTTCTCTCCTGGTGTAAGGCGTGGGCACACGCATGCCACGCCCGCCAGTTGCCTGCCTCCCTGCATCACCCTCCAGCTCCCACCAGAGGGCGATCGACAGGTGGAACGATGATCCCTCCTTCCCCAAGAGAGGAGAGCAGTCCTCCAGACGCTCGATCCTCTCTCACCCCTGCCGATCCCCAACGTCCTGGGCTCGTTCCCAAACCCGGGTCGCTGGCATAGCGCGAGGTAAGGCGTCCAGCGCCTCAGCCCTCAATGCCACCAGGCCGGCCTCTTCATGGCTCTTTTTACAGAAACATTCAAGGTAATTCTTTTCATGTTTCCCATATCCTACTTCCAGTCTCTTAAATGGTAGTCATTTGAATCTTCATAATGTAATGAATCTACCATGCTACTGATAAAGTGGCAAAGTTAAATAAAATTATTAGGCTGTGGTAAGACTGATGATTAGAGTACCATTGGGCTAATTCTGAACTGGCAACATATGCCATATTATCTTTTTGTGTTACTTCAAATACTCTGTTTTTAATTAGATTTTTGTAACTCACAGAAATCAGGATTCCTTTTGATGAGTCTTGCCATAAGTGACATAAATTAATCTGTTTTAATATAACTTGGAGGTTAGCATCCATTTTATCTTCTCATTTAAACATAATTTCGGCCATTGATTTACTGTATTGTTCAATATGTGCAAACAATAGAGGACAAGTCGACACTTGGCTAAAGTACTTAAGAAACCCTCCCCAGCTCTGCTCCCACCAGCTCTTCAAGACAAATTTTATTAATCCTTAATAAACTATGATAAAATTGAGTAACAGGTATTTTCATAGAGTGAGGCAAAATATAGCCCCACGCTTCTGTGCTGCATAATATTATAGGATTAAGTTTGGCTTCACCAGTCTTCAGAGCTGGGATAGCACTCCTACCCTCATATAAAAAATTAAACTTTTTGATAGCTTGTACGTTTTGTTTAACTTTATTAATTTAAATCTGTGTGTGTTAAGTCCACTAGCCATTTGGTGCAAATGTGACCCTAGCTAGCAATAATCTTTTGCAAGTTCCAACTTCTTTTTTTTTTTTAATTGCAACTTTCTTTCTCCACGCCTGCTGCGGCCGGCAGGGCAGAGAAGCAGGCTCACTCACGCTTGATGGGGGCTGGCACAGCCGTGGCCGATCCACTGGAGGATCCCCATCCCCGCCCAGCTAGACTGTCGCCGAACCCCCAGCATGATTCCATGACAGTCCACCCTGCATGGCAGGGCGAGACACCAAGCTGCTCGGTCACACCCAGCCTTTCCATTTTCTCCCCAATGGGAGCACAGATGTGCATTGACATCCCAGCACCAACATGCAGACGTCTGCTGTGCTGCCCCCCTCCGGGCACCTGCACATCCACAGTACCGCCGGGCATCCCCAGGGACCGCCAGGTCGGTGTCCCCAGGGACCGCCAGAGCCTGGTGTGGATCCCACCCTTTCCCCAGGACTGGGACAGCAGTCTTTGGACGCTCAATCCCAGTCCTCCCCAGCTGACCCCTGACTCGGGCTCGTTCCTGAACCCGGGTCGCCGGCATGGAGCGAGGTGTGGTGTCCAGTGCCTCAACCCTCAGTGCCACTGGACTGGCGCTATCTCCAACTTCTGTTTACTGAGATAGCCATTACAAGGCTTTCTGCCTCCAAGGATCACAACTTTCATATAATAACTGGTAAGCAATTTTTTCAATAGGCTCATCCAGCTGATATTTGCCATAATAACTGGCCGGTTATTGCAGCAAACATGCGCTCCCTCACACTCACGCGTTGAATTTAAATGTGTGAGCGCAAGCCCACTTCTAACTGCTGTGCAGCTCCTGTCAATGAATATTTGCACTGGTGCTGTTAGAAGTTTCAAGCTCACTGAAAAATGAACTCCTAATAATACCACTGACCTTCCTATATAAAACATCTATAAAGCACATTTACCGTCTTTAGTGCCCTAATCTCTGCACTTTTTTTCTCTCAGCTCTCTCTCTCCACTATTCAATACATGAAAATTGAAATTAGAATCTCTATGGTGACAAGACCACCTGACAACACTCCATGCCTGAAGAAAACTGGAAGACCAGAACAAAAAAAAACAAAACTACATGTTTTAATCGTCAATACATCGTTCAGACATTTTTTAAGGAATCTAGATATCAGTACCACTATACCAAATACAGTGCAGTTCAATGGCTGTTTTTTTCATGTTTTAAAAAACGCCATTTTCTAGTGGCGGTAACCCAATTTGTACTCTGCTGTTGTTGCAAGCCTGAGTATGTGTTCCTGACTTTGCTATTGAAAGTACCATTCCTAGCAGTTCATAAGGTATTTATAGTAACTAGTGCACTGTTTGCCTCTTTTCCATTTGTTTTTCCTTTTTTTTACCCATGCATCCACCAGTCTGCATAAAGTCACTGTAATCTGGCTGGAAAAAACTGCTCACCAGTAATTGTAAAAAAATGAATCACGAGGTGGTGTGCATACTCAAATTAAACGTACACCCTCGGTGTGGGATGTTTTTATAAACCCCTTGAGCTTTGCTCTCGTGGTTAATGCAGCATCCCAACATTTCAAGTATGCATTAAATTCTCATAATGCACACCACCCCATGCATTATTCTCTATTTTATCATAGTTTATTATTAATTTATGTATAGTGCACAGTTCATAAAAGAGATTTAGCACTTGCTGCAATCCAATTTGGGATCATGAAAACAATATCATGTCATCGGCATATGCAAGTGCTGGACATGGAATGTTTATAATATTTGGAGAGTGGAAACTTGGTGAGTCAATTTTTTGTATGATTTCATTTACATAGATATTACATAGATATTGAACAATATGGGTGCTAGAAGACAACCCTGCTTTCCCCACTGGTTACAATCAAAGTGATGAGTAAGACTGGACATTCCATGGTCTCATTGGGGTCACCTGAAGAGATGGACTTCACATTCTCTAATCTAATAGCCTGTAACAGGCAGCCTCCCTGGCCTATCTGTTGACTTAACATGCGGTGTCTCCTGCGTTCAGGCATGGTGGTTAGGTGTATTGGTCGCAGACTGTCCTCTAAGGCTGGCTCCTCCCCGCTTGAGGCATCTCCTCTGGCTTCTTATGGTGACCCTTGTACTTGCAGGGGATGTGGAACTTAACCCTGGTTCTCTCTGCCCAGCTATCTCCTCTCCTGTAGGATGGCTGTCTGCCACTGGGCTAAAATTAGCTCATCTCAATATTCGCAGTCTTCTGCCCAACTTGGCAGAACTCCTCATTTGGGTCACCTACTATAAGCCTGACGTCCTTGGGATTACTGAAACTTGGCTTAAACTCTCTACCTCTGATTCTGCCTGTATGCTCCCTGGATTTGATTTTGTTAGGCAGGACCGCCCAGGGGAAAAAGGGGGGTGGTGGTATCCTGATCTACTACAGGAGTCGCCTCAATCTATCGATGTTAGCGTGCCCTCAACCAGTGCAGTCTTCCTGTGAGATCCTGCATATTGTGCTGCTACTCGGAAACACAAAGAAGCATCACATTGTGTGCACTTACAATCCCCCCATGGGTGATATCTCTGGTTTACCCTCCCGCCTTGATTCTGTCGGCTTGAGGACAGGGAGCAATGAGCTGTTGATCCTAGGAGATCTCAACTTGAACTGGCTTGGAGGGAATACCAAGGAGTATGAATCACTGCTTGTGGATTTCTCTATGTCTCAATTCATTATGGATCCCACTAGTTGATCTTCCAATGGAGGCACTAGCTCTCTCCTGGACTGGGTCCTGTCCAACAGGCCTGAGAGGATCAGCTCATCTGGTACCCTTCCTGACTCCACTTTGGACCACGCCCCTGCATAATGCATATGGAGGGTCTCCACCTCAAAAATTCCTCCCAAAATCATCCAGGTCAGGGACTTTTCCAAGTTTGACCTGCGGTCTTTCCATGAGGACTTCATGCTCAAGGACTGGTCTGCAGTGATGGAAGCCCAGAGCACTTCCTCAGCAGTCTCTCACTTTCTCAACGTCTTTGGGTTGTTGCAGGACAAGCATGCCCCCCTTGTTAGACGGAGAGTTAGGGGAGATGCTACAAAATGGTTGCATGGGAGTCTCCTTACACTCATGAGGGCTAGAGACAAATGCTGGACCAATTTTAAGGTCTCAGTGGACCAGGTCATATTCCAGCATTATAGAAGGCTCAGAAATGGTGTAAGAGGGCAATCAGGGCTGCCAAAAGTGAATTTTGCAAAGCCGCCTTGCAGACTTCATCCAAGGACCCAAGGGGTTTCTGGAGGAACATCAAAAACATAGTAAGTGGCTCCTCCTCTGAGGCTCCGGACATGCTCATCAATGGTGCTAGCTGTAACAATCTGCTTACCATCGCTAATGCATTTAACTCTCATTTCTCAGACCTGTCCGCCTTCACCTCTCTATTCCCCCCACTTTTTGTGATGGTTCTGCATAGGCCCTGCCACCTCAACTGCCCCCTGCTTCCTGACCATTGTTCAACTTTAAGGCTGTTAAGGCACATGAGATGCAGAGATTGCTCTCTGGTCTCTCCCCCTTTGCTAGTGCTAGTCTAGATGGTATGGAGCCAAGGCTCCTCTGCCTGGCTGCAGCCTCTCATTGCCCTCCGTGGCCTGCATAGTTAATCTATCCCTCACCTCTGGGACTATCCCCGACACACGGAAAGTGGCGAGGGTTGTCCCTGTACTCAAACAGGGCAACCCTAGGAGTCTTGATAACTATCAGCTGATTGCCATCTTATCTGCAATCAGTAAGATTCTTGAGAAAGTTGTGGCGGGGCAACTTATGAAGTACATCCAATCTCATGAGCTTCTATCTCCTTCACAGAATGGTTTTCACAAGGGGCACAGTACAACCTCTGCCCTGATCACTGTCACTTCAGGCATAAGGGCTGCTATGGACCAGGGCAGACTCTTGGGTGCCGTCTTTATTGATCTCTCTAAGGCCTTTGACCTAGTTGACATGTCCTCCTCTACTCTCAACTTGGGTCTCTTGGTCTATTCCCCCCCCCCCGTCCTCCGTTGGTTCTCCAATTACCTTCAGAGCAGGCAACAACTCACAAAATACAGTAAGGTGCTCTTGGACACCACCACTGTATCCACAGGTGTTCCCTAGGGGTCAGTACTTGGGCCTCTGCTCTTCTCCATATTTGATAACGATCTTCCCTCTGCTGTAGCCACCTGAGGATCAACCTGTATGCTGATGACCTGGTTATCCTCACTCATTCCCGGGACATTGGGGTCATTAATTCCAAACTGAGTGAGGATTTCAGAGGTATCCAGTCCTGGTTATCATCCCACAAGCTGGTCCTAAACCTTAAAAAGACCCAAGCCATGCTGTTTGGATCCCTAGCTAAGCTTAAGGCTCCCCTGTCCCTCTGTGTATTTTGGGTACTGGAGGAGCTCCCATGCTTGTTACTGACTCAGTCTAATACCTGGGGGTGACACTTGACCCTCAGCTTGACCTTGGTCTTCACATCCTGAATGTGTGACGGGCTGTTAAGTAGAAATTGGGTCTGGCTTACAGGGCGAAAAATAACCTTACCTCAGCTGCTCACCTAGCATTAGCCAGAGGGGTGTTTCTACCATCCCTATGCTATGGGCTTCCGTTGTTTGCCCATACCTCCAAAGTCCACCCTGCAAGGTGGACCGTGGCGTCCAATAACATTTGTCACTTTGCTCTTGCAGCCCCTCACCTCACTCACCATTGTGACTTGTATGGTGAGCTAAACTGGCTTTCTCTGCCCAGCTACCTAACTTTGCTCTGGGCTGCTTCGCGGGTAAGGTTTTGAGCACGGGTACCCCCCCGGGATTGGCGGAGCTCCTGGTACCTGCTGTCCCCTCCACCTACTCCCTCAGGTCTCTGGGCCCTGCTACCCTTCAGGTTCCTGCTACACATACTCAAATGGGAGACAGGGACTTTGCCTCCTGGGCCCCTAGACTCTGGAATTCCTTTCCTGCTCAGGTCTGCTCCTCTCCCTACATGCGTGCCTACGGACCTCTCTGTGGAAACACCTGAAGCTCTCTTCGGCATGTGACTGTCCTAAACCTCCCTGATCATCATGATCCCCTGCACAGCACTCGTTGACACCATCTGCCTCACTTTGACTTGGGTCCTGCTGTGGTAGCATGCCTGCCTGGGGCGTTGGCCTTGTATGAAATGGTGATACTGCGGGGGGGTCCTGTGCTGTTGATATCTGTCTGATAAAATACTTGTACCTAATACTTAAATTATTGCCTTAGTGTCTCTATTTACTCTATATTGACTTTGCCATCATGTTATACTAAATGATCTTACTGTGACTGTCATGCTCCTCCTACGGTCAATGTACCTGCCTTGCTTGTGTCAAAATTTACTCTGTATGTATTGTAACTACTGTACTCTCCCGGGTTGTACCCGAAAATAGGCATATGTTTTGTCTAGTGTACTTACCTGGTCAACAAAAGCTAAATAAATAAATAAATCAAATCTTACATAAGTCTTATTATTGGAATATAATGGCAAGATGGGGAGACAAAGATTAGATGGCAATTCAAGTTTCAAAGCTTTTCCCACAGGATTGTTCTATCTAAAGTACCAAACTCTGAACTAAAATCAATGTAGGCAGCTTACAGTTTTGTGTTTTTCCTTAGTCCATACTTTTCAATTAAATGTCCACAGGTGTACTATATATATATATATATATATATATATATATATATACACTATATATACGTGTATATATATATATATGGTCTGTTGTGGAAAAAACATTTCTAGAATCTGCCTGTAAAGAAGATATGAGTTGTTTATTGTTAAATTATGTATGTAACCTATTAAACAATATCCTAGTAAACATTTTTGCCACTGCATCAATTAAACTAATTGTCCTGAAGTTTTTAGGCTGTTTGAGGTCCCCTTTTTTAAAAATAGGAACTAGTATGTTTGTCTTCCAGCTGGAAGGGATTGGAAAAAACTCTTAACAACCTATTATAAAAGTTTATTAAAAGAAGAACCCATATATTAAGGTGCTCTTTATAACTACCTGAAGGGACTCTCTTCATACCTGGTACTTTATTCAATTTAGACACCAATATAGCATCTTCTGCCTCTGCAAATGAGAAAGTCAGTGGTGTAATATTTGTTTTTAAACTTCCTTCCAGCCATGGAAAATGTTTTTGCACTACAGAAGTCATGGAGAATACTACTAAGATAGGATATCTCATTATTAGCTGGCGCCATGGCTGCTGGATTGGGTGCATAGTTACTGGTGCCTTTGGCCTCCTCCATTAATCAAGAGGCTTGACTATCCTTATTAACTATGACATTATGTATTTGGTTTCAAAGGTCTTGGTAGTACTTATTTCTTTCCTCTAGCAATTTCTCATTATATCTTGTCCTGGCCCTATTCAGTATTGTCAAGTTCTCCCTGGACAGATTGTTTTTAGCGAATTTTACAAGCTTCTGACGAGCCATTTTTTTCATCGTACAAGCTTGACTGAACCATGATTTCATATCAGTATTGATTTTTTCCTCATATAATACTGCGGTTAGCCTTGAAAATTGGTATCGCTAATAGGTCAGAGGCTTGTAGTAGAGACTTTTCTCTTTTTATATTAGTAAAGTTAAGTTTTCTTGTGAAAAAAGAAGTGACATTTTGTAACACTACGTGATCTGGATGTAGTCTTTGTTTTACCATTTCTAAGTGTTGATCTTTAAATGTGCATTTTATTTGAACTAGCATGTATGAGGGGTGTATCCAAAGTTAAAACTAATGGTGCATGATCGCTTTCTGAGTATAAAGAGATTTTCAGGTCTATTAAGACATCTAAATCCAAACTGTGGGTGATTATAAAACCAATAGATCTCTTGCCACAGCCCCAAAACAGGTATATTCTCCTTCTGGATCTGAGAATGTGCACCCATTAATAACTACCACGTTATAGGAAACTAAAAAATTAATAACCACCATTTTCATTTATGATACTATATTTTCCCTGTGTATATCTAGATTTAAGACATTCCTGGGAACATTTTCTGTATCATTATATGCTGCCAAGCGACAGCTGAAGTCTCCCATGCATACGAGTCTTAAATGTGAATTATTATCCAAAGACTCAGTAAATATATTCTTCCAAGGAAGTCCAGACTTCTCCGTGATGATATTTAGAGTTTTTCAGGGGAATATACAAATTGAGTATGATATACGACCTGTTCTATATGGTAGTTTTAACTAGAACACAGCACATAATCCAGCGCAACAGAAAAGAGGAGGTGTGGCTTGCAAAAAAACAAGGAACCAGGCTGGAAACAAAAAATGCAACACTTAACGCATGAAGAACTTGTCAAAAGACAGAAGTGCAAAAGTGAAATAAACTTAAATGTGGGTCAATAAACAAGAACACACATGTCCACAATACCCCAGTGATTTGAATCCAGTCCGCTTTCTTCCTCAGAGGAGCGTGGCTCTAAGCAACTGGTGCATGTCTTTTAAAGTACATCATTAAAGAAGCAATAAACATTTACTCAAATGCAATCAAACTGCAAAGACCAGCTACACTTTCTCATATTAAAAAGATACCTGCTAATAATCAAAGTGAATCAATTACATAAACATTAGGTACAAAATCTTCTAAACTATACAAGCTGGGAAAATGGGAGACTTTGTATCACCAGTCTCAAAGATAACTGTACATCTCAAATCACAATATCAGTATTTTAAATAAATATTGAATACTTGCTAATATGAATTCACATAAATAGCAATAAATACTGACATAAGATACTTTGTTTCTCCCACATTTCAGTAAATCAATTAATTACATTTGGAATAATACGTTATAAATACAGTTTTACATCCCAGTCATCGTTCAAGCCTTCTGGAATAAGACAAGGTAAATAGTTTTCCAGTCCAATCAATGAGGAAAAATATGAAATCAGGCATTTCATTAACTGCAAAACTTTGCTCATAATATATGCTATTTGGTGTGACTGCCCCTCTTTATACATAGGACAAACTGTTAGACCAGCTAAAGAACGAATTCAGGAGCGCATGAGAGCCATAACAAAATCCAAAATCAGGTACTCCAGTTGGTACCCATTGGCACCATTATCATAATTCTGTCATCAGTGCTTTCCATTTCTCATGTGTTGGACATATCAAGATACCTTTTAGAGGTAGAAACAGGGAACAAAAATGGTTACAGTTAGAAAGCAGATTCATTTTTGAAATGGGAGCTCTTAGTACAGAAGGCTTGAATGATGACTGGGATGTAAAACCATATTTACAAGGCATTATTCCAAATTGAATTAGTTGATTCACTGAAATATGGGAGAAACAATGTATCTTATGTCAGTATTAATTGCTATTTATATGAATTCATATTACAAAGTATTCAGTATTCATTTGAAATACTGATATTGTGATTTGTGACATACAATTATCTTTAGATTGACGATATAAAAGTCTCTGCCCCTCTGTTTTTCTCCCTTCTTTGTTTCTTCCCTTGTCCCTCCCTGTTTTCCCCAGCTTTTATAGTTTAGAAGATTTTGTACCTAATGTTTATGTACATACATACACAGTTGCCAGTAGACTAGGTGTGATGGTCTACCACGTCTGCCTGAAACAGCTCACTGGTGCAGTACAGTAGCTACTTTACCTCCCCTATGTACCCCTTTCCTCCCACACACCCCTCCCTACGTACCTCTGATGTTCACCTTACCCCCAACCTGCACCATGCCCCTGTGCCTGTCCCAACCCCTCTTAAAATCTCCCACAGTATCCATTTTTAGCACATCATCAGGAAGCTCATTCCAGGGTGCCACCACCCTTTCCATGAAATAATGCCCCCCACCTCTCCTCTGTACCACCCCCCTGCCAGTTTCAGACTATAACCTCTCATAGTCCCCTTCCCCTTCAATTTGATTAATCCCTCCATTTTCCCTCTGTTGACTCCCTTCAGATATCTGAAGGTCTCTAACATATCCCCCCTACCCCTTCTGTCTCCCAGGGAGTACATGTTCAGCTCTTTAAGTCTCTCCCCATATGATAATTCCCCCAGACCACTGATCATCTTTGTTGTCCTTCTCTGGACTCTCTCTAGTAGTGCGATGTCCTTCTTTAGGTGGGGGCACCAGAACTGCACACAGTACTCCAGGTGCAGCCTCACCAGTGAGTAGTACAGGGGAAGTATAACCTCCCTGCTTCTAGATGTTATCCCCCTGGCTATACACCCAAGCATTTTATTTGCTTTAGCAGATGCTCTCCTGCACTGCTCTGAGTTGTTCCATTTGGCATCAGTCATCACCCCCAGATTCTTCTCCATCATAGAGACAGCTGACAGCACATGACATGTCATTGATTCACGTTGATTAAGGGAGTTATCAGGTGACTTTTTAATATGAGAAAGCGTGGCTGGTCTTTGCAGTTTGATTATATCTGAATAAATGTTTATTGCTCCTTTAATGATGTACTTTAGCTAGTCAGCCCAGTGGTGCTGAATGTTGCAGCACTGGATGCCACACCAAGCACCACACCGGCGACCCGAGTTCAGAAATGAGTTCGGGTTGCTGGGGGTCGGCAGGGAGCAGAGGGCAAGGAACTGGACTGTGTAGCCGCTAGGCAACTCTCCTCTGGATCTGGAGTCTCCTGGGCTCTTGGATTCCACCCAGTGGAGGCTAGATGGCAATGCCAAGCCCAGAAGGAGACTCAGCATTAGGCTGGACAGAGGGAAAGGGCCATCACTAGAGCCATGGGGCACATGCTCACCTCCATGGGCATGTATGACCATGTTCTGGGGTCCTGGGAACTAGGAGGGAGAAAAACCAGAAAAAATTATCTATCTCCCCATTACCGAGTAGGTGGGAGGTGACAAGGGGGAGTAAAATGCTATATAAAAAAAAATTATGCACTTTAAAAGAAAAGCATCAACTGATCAGAGCGACACCCCCGAGGAAGAACCCGGACTGGGTTCGAAGCGCTGGGGTAATGTGAACATGTGCTGTGCATTCTTGTTTGTTGACCCATATTTAAGTTTATTTCACTTTTGCACTTCTGACTTTGGCAAGTTCTTCACGTGGAGAGCGCTTGCGTTTTTTGTTTCCAGCCTGGTAGTTTTAACTAACTGGAAGTTGGAATTTTGTTTTAATAATTTGATATTCCATAGCTCTGGTATAATTTTGATCCATACAACTAAACCTGCAACTGGCCTACCATTTTTCAAAAGTTTCTTAGCAGCTGAAAAGTAACTCTAAGATCCATTTAAAGGAGAACTACAGTAAAAATTTCCAAAAACATATGCTGTGCAGAGTGTTTTGATTTGTGTGTTTAGTCCTGGTGTGTCCTTCCCTAACTCTGCTATTAAGAGTTTTTTCTAAATTTGCTTAATAGTTTTATGGCTTCTGGGGATCTCCATGTTAAAGACGTTTATTGCTCTTCTTTGTCCTACAATGCCTCCTGTCTCATATGACAGTAATGCATCCGGGACTACTGATTCAGTGACAGAAAGTACTGCAGGAGTAATCTAAAGACAGATGCTTGATGTTCTGGCCTCAACTAAAGAACGCTAATTAAATGTTTTGTTTCCTATATGTTTATCTAGGTCTAGCCAGCAGGAGTACATGTTTTGCTTTTAAACTTTTAAATTTCATCAAACTACACCCAGCCATAAAAAGCATACAAATCATCCTAGGTCATCAATGCTATAATTAGTAAAGACTCTAGCTGTTTTCTTACAGAATACCCACTCAGTTAGACTTCAAATGATTGCTAAGCTGTAGATGTAGCATTCAGTGCCTGCCGGATAAGAAAACTGACTTAAAATCACAGCTATATTGCTTTAAAATTCACTAAAAACCAGTACTTGCTGACTCTATGGTCCTAGATGCATCACTGTCACATGGGACAGGAGGCATTGTAGGAAAAAGAAGAGCAATAAACCATGGCAATATGGAGACCCCCACAGGCTGTAAAACTGGTAGGACAGGCCGCAAAACTAGTAGGCAAGTTGAGAAAAAAACTTCTAATAGCAAACAAAGGGAAGTACACACCAGGACTAACCACTCAAATCAAAACACTCTGCACAACATATTTTTTGGAAATGTTGAATGTAGTACTCCTTTAATTGATATTTTTCCATTGAACAGGTTTCGTATAACACAATTACTCCAAAATTAGAAATATATTCTTGTCATTCTAAATCTGACATCTTCATAGGCAAGCCAGCAATATTCCAAGATATTATCTTAAATTGATTACCATATGTAGGAGGGTTAAAAGAGGGTGTATCTTGTACATTGTTATCAGCTAGTCACATATTTAACAAGTTGCTTTTACAAGAACCGGCCCTGTTGTTTACTGGGCCACATTCAATTTCCAGAACTGCTTATGTACCCATGAGGCATCCTGCATTGTTTTTGTTCTGCATACAAGGCGCATACATGTGATATGTCCAACTTGCTTAAGAGGGAGATTTGGGTCAAATTAGGAGGGAGACTGGCCTGCTAGTAGGGAGATGCCATAACATCATGAGTTGGTCCTTGAATGGCATCAAAAAATAAGGAAAAAAAGCATTTAAAAATATTTAATATATTTCATTTTGTTAAGAATAAGCACTAAAAAGAATCAACAACTAGATGTACAAAGTTGTCACTAACATTGTTCATCACTAATTTACTTTTTATGTGTCTTTATCTGCCAAAAAAACATGAATGGATATTTTGGACAGAATTTACTTAAGCAGGAGATTTTATTTCCCAGGAGGGAGTTCAGTCAAAAAAACAGGACTCTCCTGCGAAAAGAGGGAGATTATCACATGTATGAAGGCATCCCTTTGAAAAGTTGCTCCATATCAGTAATGTGTGTCCCAAAGTTATCTAAACATTCACTTCATTTAAGTATCTGATTTGCAAGTAATTGATCTTTCACCCATACATTAATCTGAGAGCTCCCCTCCCCTTCCCCTTGACCTTTGGGTTTTAATAACATCACCTGGTCCCAGACCAATTTCCAAACATTTTGTAATTAATAGAGTCACTGTTTAATATAATGAAAAATCATTCTCATTCTGTGATGGATCAAAGCCAAATAGTCCCAATAAATAACGACTTCTATTAAGGTAAGCCGTGTATTCAGAGGCCCTCAGGGGTTCCCAGTCATATGAACGGATGACATTAGCAATGTCATTTTTATCATATATTTTCCAAAATGGCCATTTTACTTTCATGTAATAGTTTACAACCAAATGTGAAGAATTGGTGAGGCAACTGTTAATTCCAGCTCTCTTAGACTTTTAGTTGAGGTCCAAGTGGATTCGATTTGGAGATAATGAAAATGGAGAATCATTGGAGGGACACATAGGAACACCATAACATCAGGTTCACCATTAGAAAGAACAGGGGAAAATGAAGGGAAGGATGTACTGTGAAAAAGGCAGATTTTTAGAAAAATGAGTGAGCTCTCAGCACAGGTACTATGAGAACGTGAACTCATGGGAAGAAGTGTTCATCAATAGTGGGATACCCTCACAATCCCTATGTGGAAGGCAAAGAAGGCACAGTACTCAACATAATCAGAGGAAAAACAGAATGAGTACATTGCAAGACACATGTGAAAACAGAAAGATCTACATGGACAAGTTCAGAGAGTTCACATGTAGAATAAGGATTGCAAAACCAATGGAACCAAGACATATTTTTTCAGTTATGTTAGTGAGAAGAGGAAAACACTAATAAATGTTGGACCACTGTAGGATCAGGAAAGTGGTGATATAATCACCAAAGAGGAATAGATGACTGAATGCTTCGGAGAGTATTTTCTATCAGTATTCACAGAAGAAAGTGAGGCGAATTGGGGAACAATGCATGGCAGGGTGTGTGTTGTGCTCGCATAATGTCACGCCTCAGGCTGTTGTGCACAACACCACAGGCCAAGTGCATCCAACACCAAAGAAGTGATGTTATACCCATGACACACACCCTGGAGTGTATTACTGCAATTATAACATACTGTAGATTACTTTTGTAACACAAAAGGTGAAAAATAAATGTTAGAATACATTTTTAGTTGCTTTTTGAATAGGTGTGATGCTGTGCTGATATAATATTACTGCTGAAGGTCAGCACTGACCAATCACAGCCCAGGAATATCTCTTCCAATTTTATAATATAAGACAGAGCAAGGATATTCACAAGGGCTCAACGGGATCTATACACTACAGGACATGTGTGAGACACCAGAAATCATTTAAAGAATGCGGATGATGGTAAGCATCAACAAGGCAATAAGGCCTGATGGAATGCACCCAAAAATCCTGAAGGTGCCATCCCCAAAACTATCTGTCCCATTAACAATAATATTCAGTGAGTCATTGAGGACTGAATATGTGCCCAATGACTGGAGGATGGCCCACTTTGTACCAATATTCAAAAAAGGCTTCAGAGCTGAGTCTGGAACCTATAGGCCAATCAGATTAATATCAATACCAGGAGAAAATCATAAGAAATAAAATTGTTAAACATTTACAAAAAAAAAAAAAATATATATATATATATATATATATATGTTTAGATGTGGCACAGTACAGATTCTGCAAGGGGAAATCATGTCCAACAAATCGTATTGCATTTCTGACAATGTCACTAAACAGCTTGATGAGCGGAAACCTGCATTTGTTGTGTAGCTGAACTTCCGCAAAGCCTTCAACATTGTGTTATGTAAGAGGCAGGTTTATACAATGGAGAACGTAGGCATAACTAGTCATGTAATGCAATGGGTTAAAAAGTGGTTGCAAAGCAGGAAAGAAATGTTTATAATAAACGATAATCTATCCTCATGATGGAAACAAGTGACCAGTGGAGTTCTGTAAAGTTTTGCACTGGTGAGAATACCGTTTGAAAAATTCTTATGTGATCTGTAGGTGGGTACCAGTGTCTGGGAAACAGCAGCTAGGTTACTAACTTTGCTGATGACACTAAATAGGGAGCGGAGTTATATCCTAGAAGGAGTTTCATGAAATGCAGAGGGGAGCTGGATATGCTTGGCAAAAGAGCAGAAAAATAACATGAAATTCAATGCTGAAAAATGTAGAGTGATTCATTTAGGTCAGAAAAACATGAAAACAAAGCGCTACCTGAACAACACAGCGACTACTGAAACTCAGGAGAAAAGGGTCCCTGGTGTAATGATCAGCAGCAACTTTAAATGGAGGCAACAGTATGGGGCAGCAGCTGACAAAGCAAATAAATTCATGGCATGCATCAAGAGAAACTTTGTAAGCAGACTGAGAGATATCATGATGCCCCTGTAACAGATCACTAGTCAGGCGCCATCTTAAATGTAGTGTGCAGTTCTGTTCCCCATATCTCAGGAAGGATATTGACAGGATTGAGAAGGTGCAGAGAAGAGCGAGCAAGGTAGCAGAGTGCTTGGAAAACATGGGCTTGGAGGACCTTCTAGTAGAACTGGGACTGCTGGCCATGGAAAAGAGGTGCATCCAGAGTGAGATGATTTGTTTTTAAATATCCAAAATGGATAACACCATCAGACCAAATACAACTATTCCAGGTGTACAAGGATAAGAGGACAAGGGGCACATAATGTCTATGAAAATAGGAAGATTCAAGGGAAATATCAGGAAGAATGACTTTGCAGAACGGTTCATGGTGAAGATTTCAAATAGGCTTTTAGAACAAGTGGTGCCAGTCGACATGGTTTCTACCTTCAAGCTTAAACCTTGGGAATTTGGACAACGCTTTTTTGTTGCTGGTGCAGAAGCAGTTCACACAGTGGCTGTGAATCGCCATCTTGGGAGATCTTATTACTACTGCAACAACACTTTTCAAAACAATGCCACCTTGTTAGCAGATGGTGAATTCGACAACATAAAACACAAGAGATGAAAGGTTGGCAGTGATTACTGAGGTCAGGTAAAAATGAAAAACAGAATTGACATGAGAAAAAAATAAAACGCTGATAATATATAAATGACAACAAAGTACTAATCTCTATAGATTGTCCTCTTGATGGTGGGTAAGAAAGAACTTAAGTGTATGGGGGCTGCCCATGTTATAAAGGTGATGATGAGTGTCCAACATCATATGTGAAGTTGCTGATGTGGGTGGCCCAGCTATGAAACATCTCCTCCCAAGGTCCTGAAATAACAGGCCTACAGTCCGAAGTGTGGGCTCTATAGAGTAGATATCCTCAAAGGCTGACACAGTTCAATAGTTGTCCATAATCGAAGGCATGCTGAATGCCAAGCCCATTGCCAAGTACAGTAAATCAGTGTGATTTAAGTTCCCTCTCTAACTATGCCTTGTCCAAGCAGAAAGGAGGCCTTCGCTGGGGGATGGGGGTTGGTCCATGGCGCGTAGATGGCAGTGACTGTTCAAAGAAGGTACCAGAGTCAGTAAGCAGAGACCAGTAGCAGGATGTTAGCGGGGGTTGGAATGAGCTAAAGACATGTCCAATGGGAGATCGAAAGAGATGATAATAATAATAATAATAATCAAAAACAGAACAGGGGGTGCTGTTGACATTAATTTTTCAGCCTAACGTTCAGGGTGGTATTGCATTGATATGTCAGGAGGTGGGCACTGTGAGCCCTGAGCCAGTCAGAGGCATGAATGTCAGCTCCGTGGGTCAGGAGTTTTACTATATAACTAACCTGGTCTAAAAATAGACATTTTGATTTTAAAAAATAAATGCTGGTTTTTAATGATCCAAAGTACAGGATGCACAAGCCAAACCAGGGTCCACCAGGAGGAGATGGTCACATAGTACATGGTAAGAGTGCAGCTGCCGGCCTGTCTACAAGTTCTGGGCAATCTGACATTTCAGACACGGACAGCACTGAATAAAAAAAATCTGCAGTCTTTAGGGCAAAATATGAGACTACTCTTCAGCTCCATGTTGGACATGAATAAAAAATGTAACTCTTATCAGCTGCATGACAGAAGTTAAAATATATGTGGAAAATGTTTTAAAGCAGCAGTACTACTGTACTTAATAAAAATGTACTTTGTACAGTAGTTATGTCAAACAAAACCCGCAACTGACAAAACTTGAATCTTTTGCTTGCAATTTTTTTCTTCATATTCTTTACTTTTTCTGACAGTTTAGCACAGACTTTTGCCAAGAGCGCCATATTGGATTCTGAGGGAAATGGGGTTGTGCTGTTCTCTCATTGGTTATTTTGTCTGATGTAACTGGAGTGCAGCACCCCTTCCTTGTGTTTATAGGACAAGCAATGTAAACAAAGGGTGGAAAACAGGAAATGGTATAGGGGCTGCTATGTTCCCTGCGGATCCACACAACACTATAAATGTATTAAAAATCTAGGGAACCGGGGTGCTAATGAGCAGCTGAAAGAACTGGTCACAACTCTCTGGAGCTCCACATCGCTAAGCGGTTTAAACCTACTTTTCTCATATATTAAAGTTTACATTTTGTATTCAGCTACTCACTTAATAGTGGTGCAATGGACAAGTATCTCGTTTCTGGAAAACCGTCGCGCCAGGGGGCCAAAAGCAGCAAAAAAATGACCGTGCAGGAGAGTGCAGCGGAAGGCGGTATGGGCCCCAGAGCTCGCAAGTAGTCAGTCGAGCCGTGTCTGACCAGGTACTCATGGACTTAAACCCAAGATGGGAAAAGCTTGAGAAGTTCATTTCAAGTTTAACGACAGAGATCAAGCAGCATTCTGGCAGGATAAATGAAGCCGAACAAAGGATTTCAGACCTTGAAGATGTCATGAGGGTGGTCCGGATAAGCTGGCTAGACTTGAGAGAGAACTGGAAGAGCTAAAGGATGCTTTAGATTATCAAGAGAATTATCGCCAAAGGAACTACTTACAGATCCAAGGCCTGCCAAAAGGAGCTGAGCAAGGCAACTTGATGGAATTCTGCTCTGGAATCCTTCCTAAACTGCTGGGCATGACACAGAAAGCCGGGCACATAAAGGTGGAAAGAACACATAGGGTGCTTGCCCCATGCCCTGCCGGAGACCAACCACCATGTCAAGTTATCTTCTGGATGCATCATTTTCCAGATAGGCATGCCATCCTTGTGGCGTATCGGAAGCAAAAGGAGCTGATTTACGAGGGGCATAAGCTGACTCTGCAACAGGATATATCGGCACGGATATAAAAGAAGAGGCAACAATTCAATAACCAAATGGACAGAATGAGAGAAAGGGGCCTAGAATTTTTTTATGACCTATCCAGCTATGGTTAAGGTCCGAACAGAGGGAGAGACCTACTCATTTTGGGAGCCGCCTAAACTGCAGGCCTTTCTGGATGACTAGGATGCCAAAAACAAGAAGGGCTGAATGTTACTACAAGTAAGAACAATTTTTATTCAATCCAGATTGTACTAGGGTGCCTTAGAGGGGAATGAAGGCCAAGAGTGGGACTATCTGAAAAGATTCTGAATTTGAACTAGAAGACATGTTTGTTTTCCTCTTTTTCTCCTACATGAGAGAGAAACTGCCATGATCAAATGTGAGACAACCGTTTTGCTCTCCAACTCCTACTCTTTGCATGACCCTCGCTCGGCCAGATTTGATATATGACAGCCACATGTTTTGAGAACTATGTGGAGCGACGGCAATTTGCAGTGATACAGACTTTGGAAGGTAGACCATGAATGAAGGGGACATTGCCATTTAAGCAATAAAAATAGCTCAAGATGGAACAGAGTGAGAGCAATGAGCCTTATTTACAAAGTACTGTGGGTACCCCTATCAGCATGCTTGATGCAATAGGTGCTGGTGGAGGGGGGGGCTTTGCATGTAATTTGAAAGCGCTGGCCCATTCCTCCACCGCAACTGGATTGGAATTGAGGGATCTGTTGTAGAAGAGAGTTGGGAGAGAGTAAGTAAAACAAAATAATTCTGAACTGGGGGGAAGGCTAACGTGGGAGGAAAAGAATGTAATTTGACACTTGCAGGGCATTGAAAAGCACCAGAGCCCACAAGGGAGTTGTATGAACGATGGGGGAAAGGGATAATGGGACCCCTGAATAGGCCAATCAGGATCTGGTGCTAGAGACATTGCACAGCACATATCTCATTTTCCAACCCGGGAGATGTGCCTTTTGGGGGGGGGGGGGGAGGTGAGGATTGTACCAATATGAGAGATACACAAGACAGCTGGAGAGAGACCGGAACGAATATGAAGGCTCGCTGGTAATAATGATGGCAAACAAGTTTAAAATTGTGGTGAGATGCTGGAGATGGGGAGAAGAGAAGGGGAAAGTGGATATATGAAAAGACTGAAATAATGGCGATGCTGAGGGCGTAGGGGTTTGAGATTGGGAGCAACAACAATTACAGTGAGAAAGAGATATGCTTAGGAATAGAAGTGAATGTATAGAAAATAAACATGTTCGGGTGGAGTTGGGATGTTTATACATGTTACTGTTTATTGTTAACTACATGAGTTGTTGTTGTTGTGCATTACTTGGTTTGCTTTGCTAGTGGACTCTCTAAACCGATGCTTCTGCAAATTGGGAAACACTTATTGGAAACAAAAATTGGGCAGAGGTATGACACAAAACAGGGCCATGGCTTGTACCAGCTCTAATACCATAATATCCTGGAACGTCAAGGGTTTCACCTCCCCAGCCAAAAGGACAAAGGTCCTAGCAGCACTTAAAAGGAAAGGGACTAGTGTGGCGATGCTGCAGGAGATGCATTTGATATCCAGGGAACATGAGAAATTGGTAGGGGGCTGGGTCAGGGTATGCTATGCCTCTTCTTATAGTTCCCACAAAAGGAGGGTAGCAATATTGCTGAATAGAAATTTCCCATTCATACATCACCGCACAGTGAAAGACCCCACAGAAGGTAGATACATCTTTATAGTGGGAGAAGTGTAGGGAGAACTATTGACAGTGGGCAATGTCTATGCTCCCACGGTTGCGGAGCCGGCGTTTCATCAGACAATTTTAGATTTAATAGTAAGAGAACAGTTCCCAAACTTAATAATGGGTGGGGACTTTAATTATGTAGCAGACCCTAAGACGACTACTCTGGGACACGAGTAAGAGATGTGGAGGCTGTCAAGCAATGGCAGCTAGGATTGACAGAGTTGGAAATGGTGGATAGCTGGTGAACTGCCAACCTGGGAGCCAGAGAGTATACTTTTTACTCGCATCCGCATGCCACGTGGTCTAGATTAGACTATTTGTACATACAAAGAGATTTATACCCCAGAGTAGGAAAGGTCTCGCATAGTCCTATCTTCCTCTCGGATCATGCAATGGTCCAATTAGAATTAAAGTTTGGACACCCGGAAAGGGGGAGGAGAGGATGGAGGTTCCCCACTTATCTCCTGGCTAAGAAAGAGTTCAGGGACTTCTTAAAAAAATTGATGGAAGGAATATGCGGAAACAAATAAGGGTACGATAGAATTGATGAGGGCATAACTGGGAAGCGGGTAAGGGGTACATGGGGGTAATTATTGGTTACATGGCTGCACCACATTGAGAAAAAGAACAAACAGGAAGAACTAGAACACAAAATAAGAGATCTAGAAAAAGTGGTCCTGAGAACGGGGGACAAAGAGAAGATGAAAGAATTACAGGTGGCACGGGAAGCATTACAGAAGAAGCTAAAATTAAGCTATTCTATGCAAGACAAAAAATATATGAGTGGGGTAATAAACTGGGGCCTTTACTGGTGCACCTAATGAAGGAGGAAGACAACACAAGGATTGTGGCTATGAAGGACAAGAGGGGAACTGTAGTACAAGATAACATACGTATTAAAGTGTGCTTTAAAGAGTTTTAAGAGGCATTATACAAGGAAGAATGTGAAGGAGCAGACCACTTAATAACTGAGTTAATCGATGGGTTACCAATATCAACACTAAATGAGGAACACAGGACCTTTCTGGGAAACAAGATAACAGTGGAAGAGGTAACCAAGGCCATAGGCCTTCTTAAAAGGGGGAAGGCGGTAGGCCCTGATGGCTTTGGAGCTGAATATTATAAGGAGCTCACAAAAGAGGTAGCTGAACCCATCAGAAATGTACTAGAGGAGGCGAAGGGGGAGAGGGGGTTACCCAAGACGCGTTCCAAGGCAAACATTTGTGTTATACCCAAGTCGAACAAAGATCCCATGGAATGCTCCTCATATAGACCCATCTCTTTGTTAAATTATGACTGCAAAATTATAACACAAGTACTTGCCCTTAGACTAGAAAAATTACTACCCCTGATAACACATCCAGACCAGACGGGATCTGTGCAAGGTCAAATGTCTTATCATAACATGCAGAGGCTGCTGAATGTCATCTGGTGGGGAACTAAGAACCCAGGAAAAGCATGTGTAGTGTCTATGGATGCCAAAAAGGCATTTGATAGGATAGAATGGGAATATATGATGACGATTTTGGGGAAATTTGGCCTGGGGGAAAAATATACACAACTGATAGGGGTTTTCTACTGGACCCCAACTGCAAAAGTCCTGGTGAATAGTGTACCATCAGAAGAGTTTTGGCTTGGGAGGGGAACGCGTCAGGGGTGCCCTCTCTCCCCCTTACTATTTGCAATTGTGATAGAACCACTGGCCATTAAAATTCGGAATGACCCACGGATATGGGGAATACCGGGTAAAACTGGGATGCAACATACCATCACCCTGCATATGGATGATATCCTATTACACCTAACGAAGTCAGAGCAGTCGATACCTGCATTGTTGAATTCTCTGGCTATAAACTAAACATTAATAAATCTGAAATAATGTATCTAAGAGAGGGGAATGGATGAGGAGGGGAAAAAAAGCACATGGGGACTGACCCTAGCTACAAAGGCAATTACACATCTAGGTATCAAGGTGAGTAAAAACTTGGATGGAATGTACGCATTACATTGCACACCCCTAGTGAAAGCAATTCTGAAGGACCTAAATAGGTGGAGAGCATTGCCAGTCTCATTACTGGGGACAGCTAATCTTTTAAAAATGAATATACTGCCTAGAATATTATATGTTCTTCAAATTATGCCAATAGGTCTGAGAAACACAGAAATTAAAAGACTAGAGAGAAGCTTCACATATTTCATATGGCAGGGAAAAAACCAAGAAATAGCTTAACACGTCTAAAAGCATCAAACACACAGGGATGACTGAATTTTCCAGACATAAAGGGTTACTATTTAGCCACACATTATAGGTACATACATAACTGGATTAACAGAGGAGAATTTGCAAACTGGCTAGACCTCAGGGAAACAGGAGGCGCAAGGAGAGGAAGCTTATTTGGGAGAAGAAGGGCTAAGGGTATACAGGCGGTTAGCAAATCCGAACCCATTGGTTGTAGCAAGTCTAGAAGCTTGGAAAGAAATTAAAAGAAGAAAAGGAGGATTATACTTGCGTACGATCCTGGTTCCGGTAGCAGATAACCCGGAATTCCTGCCTGGGTTAGAAGATGAAGGGTTTAGACTGTGGCAAGAGAGGGGGGGTTAGATGTATGGGAGACCTGCTATCTGGAACAGGACTACACACATTCCAGGACATACAAAGAGCAACAGGTGTGCCACCCTCACACCTTTTTCGCATCTTCGGTCAGAGATTACTGGAAGAAGTTAGGCCATCAATACAGGGATTGTCCATTTCAGTGGTGGAAAGGGAGATCTTAGGAGCAAAGATAAATGAAAAGGGTCTAGTGGGATGGACAGTGAGGATAGGCAGAGATAATTTTGGAGGCGATACATATCAAGCCAAGCAGTGGTGGGAGAAAGATTTAAATTTGAAAATGGAAGACACAAACTGGGAAATAATATTAACATCACATATGAGACAGTTGCTATGTAATAAATATAAAGAGATGCAATACAAATTCTTGCATAGGTTATACTACCCACCAAGCATGATCCACAGGTTCTATCCAGAAGTATCCCCCATGCGTGGAAAGTGTGGAGTGGCCATGGGAACTATACTACACTATTATTGGGAGTGTCCAAGGTTGCAGACATACTGGAAATGAATTGCAACTGAGATCTCCACTATGGAGGGTCAATCTATAGAAGTCTCACCGATATCACTCCTATTTGGAGTAGAGGCGAAGGTAAACGGGGAATGGGACCTTTACCCCAGATGGAAAAGAATCCTCTTAGTAGTGGCTAGGCAGGGAATACAGAACCTGTGGATCACAGCACAGAGCCCAACTGTGGAAACCTGGAAGAAATTAGTTATCAAGGTGCTAACGGTGGATAGGCTAACATATGCCCTAAAGGGCAAAGAGGAAACATTCCTGAACACATTGGGGAAGTTCCTGCAGACTCTGACCCCTGGGGAAGTAGCCCTTCTATGTGAGGGAGGAACCGTATTAAGCGAAGAAGGAAAGCAAGCAGAGGGGTGGAAAGTAAGGGGCATAAAGGTAAAAGACTCAGATGATCAAGTAAACATACCTTAATAAAGAGGACTGTATGTTATGAAATGAAAAGAGATTCAAAGCAAAGCATAGTTTTATTGTTTAATTATATACTTATTTCTCTTGTTTCGCAGCCTTTTCCTTTCTTTGTTTCAAGGATGTTATGTGGTATAAGAAGGTAAAAATAACACTTGAATACTAGTGCTTACATACTGTTTAAAGTAGACAATCTTGACCAAATAGGTTTGCCATTGTGTGGAAAATATAAAGAATGTAAACACTGGCTAAAAATGACAGTTGTAAAATGAACGCTGTGAAATATGGATGTAATGAGATGTATATGTAAACCTTTATATTTGCCAATAAAAATATTAACACAAAAAAAAAAATCAAGGGAACCAATTATCAGAAAACAGTAGTAAACAGCAGAAGTTAAATCTGAAATTTTAAACTACCAGGCAGTGCAAAACTCTGGGAAGTGATGAACACTGCCTAGTTTAACTAGTACTGCCGCTTTAAAAGGAGCAGTGGTTGAAATGAAACAACGGGTAATTTCCAGCACATCTCCTTAAAGTTCACCTTGACCTTGAAGTTTCAGGTCTTCAGTGCTAATATTTGGACTTTGACTCTGCCAGAAGGGGCAGAGGGAGACCATCTTACTGTAATTCTTCAGAACTGGTTCAGTAAAACATTTGCTATGCAGCAGAAGCAAAAAGGGCTTCCTGAGGTGACAACCTATCGAATAAAACCTAGACCAAGCTAGCGAGCGATGCCTCTCTGAACAGTACCTGCAGCCATGGGACAGTGTGGGCATCAGGGACCATTTTTTGGGGCTGTGAACAGCGATGGGCCAATTCTCCATGACGGCAACAGTGCTTTTCTTTCCCAACCTTAGATACACCATGAAGCAGTGCAGTAGGAAATTTGACAGGGTCCGAAAAGTGTTCAGAGAGCTTGGGATTTCTCATCCCATGCTGTTCCTAGTCTGACTTTGTATAGTCCAAGATAAGATACCGGAAAAGGGGTCGTCCACAGCATGGTAATGCGTAAAGCTCAAATTTCAAAGTGCAAACCAAAAAGAGCCTCACAAAACTCCAACATCTCGACACATGCAAACCATATAAAGACCCAAAACCAAACGTGTAAAGACAGAACAAATTTATTTCAGTTTCTACTCACATGCTGTGCAAATATACTAAAGTGCTGTATCTAGAAGGTGCTGCCCGCCACTGAATCACCCAAAGGGTGTTTGAGCAGCACTCAGTAGAGAAGCTAAAATAAATTTATTCTGACTTGACATGCTTAGTTTTGAGTCTCTTTATGGTTTACACGTGCTGAGAGGTTGGGGAGTTTTGTGAGGCTCCTTTTGGCTTGCACACAGTTCATGATGGCAAAATCTACATATACTCTGATACACATGAGACGGGGAAATGGGCTGAAAAGAAGTTGGCGAAAACAGTGAAGTAGAGGGACATTCGGAGATGGAGCAAGAGAACACAGCATACTGAATATTTCTGAGCAATTTTACTGTATTCTGACTTCCATTAATAATACCCAATTTTAAATTATTACACACTGCTTGTGCCATACCTGCAATTGCTACTTTTTGCCTGATTTTTTTTTTTTTTTATGAAGTTGCAGAAAAGAGGTAAGTAAATATGTTTATGGGCTCTATGGATACAGACGTCATAAGTACTTTCTGCCAGACATGAATCCCTTTATCTTCAGAAATCTTAAAAGTTTATAATACAGTTGAAAGTTTAAACACAAACTAAAAACAGAGTAAATCGAAACTAGATGCTTTGTATGGACATGTCTGTGATTGTTTTAAATAATGGCCTGCTTAAGTTTAACCTGTCAATATATGATAAAGGAGTGAATGTATAGGATGACTCTGTAAACAGGCCTTTGCCAAGAGGTCTTAACCTGTTTAAAGATAAAATAGTTACTGACTACTACTAATCAGATGTTATCAAGTCGATACTGGTTCTTCATTTACATATTTTGTTATGCTAATCTTCTATGTTCTGTAACGCTTTTAATGGGTTATCAGATTAGTGTTAGTGTCGCACACCCAAGCCCAGCTGAGCAAGGGATTTTGGGACATTTCTTTCTACTTTAGTACATGACATGAGCCACGCTGCACTTGGGACATATGTAACTACTCATTCTGGATTAAACATAGACAGACCGCTATGTTTATCTGCACAACTGATGTAATAAATACCAGGGAACATTCAACTTCCTCTTATTACAGAAATATTTGTTTGCTTATTTTCAAGTACTGTAATTTCTATTCTCTGAACGGCAGGCATTTGATATCAATTTGAATAAAATTCAAGTTTAAAATAAGAGTACTGTGTTAATATGCTTCCCCCAAAAATTAAAGGTGGACTGATAAGTTAAACTTAGTGTCAACAGACCCCCCCCGCCCTTCCCTGATTCTGCTTTTCACTTCATAATGAATGCTGTAGCATTGGGTGGGGCCACCTATGTTCCACAATATAAAATATGGGATTTGGACAGAAATTCTTGAACAGGGTCAAGCTCCTGTAGAAAGACACCTTATAAAATGGCAGGGTAAAATCATGGAATCTGATTGGCTGTTATTTATGTGTAAAATATGGTTTACACAAGGCAAAAAAAAGGACTGTGAAGAGTCTGGAAACCAGATCAATGGGCATTTGGAACACAGGCATTTCAGTTAGCCCCCTACAGCCAGAACTGATCTTCCACCACAAACACGGCTGCTACCTTTACACTGTAAAAAAAACTTCATCTGGGCCCTAAAAATAAAACTACCTTAAATAAAAAATAAAACAAATTAACTAACTGTAGTTTTCTTGATCATCACACTTTCCTTATGTACATAAACAAATTAGAAACAATAAGTACTGTTTATAGTTTTCACTACAACTGTTTCTTTGCTGACAGTGAAAAATTCCCCTTCTATCTTTACCTGCTCATCAGGGAACTGTCTACTTCTTGCCCTGACGAAGAGGTAATTGAGTCTTTGGCTATAACAAAGGCCTTTGTTGGCTCTGTGTACAGAGTGTTAGGAGAGAAACATTCTGCCAATAGAACTGAGCAGAATTTTGAATCCATGTGTTCCATGGTAAACATTCTGTGATAAACATTCCATATCTTGAATGTGGGAAAAAAACAGGAAGATGAAAGTATACAATAATACAATGACATCATCATCAATTACATCATTTGTAGTGGGTGGAAGGACTATTTTATCATAAATGTACACAAGTAAATCTATTGTTTCTACATATAAACATGCTTTTCCCAACTGTAAAAAGTTTTAAAAGAAGGAGCCCATTTTGTAAGCACAATAAGGCACTCTGGGATGTGCATGGAACACATTTTACCGCACTAGTGGCTAAAGTCACTCTGCCTTTGGCCTCGTGCCTTAATTCGCCCCTGGCCATGCGGTAAAATGTGTTCCACGCACACCCCATCATGTCTTATCGCTTACATAGCCACCATACAAAACTAATTAACAACAGATCTCAAAGCCATTGCCCAAGAGAAGGGGACCAAACAAGGGTGCTATGTCCCCTCTACTTAATGACTTGTCCATAAAGCCACTGGCTTTGGTTATAAAAACACATCTACTTATTAATGGTATCCCAATTAAAGATGTAATGTCAAATATATCAATGTACGCTTATGATATACCGGTAAAGCTGACAAAATTGGAGAAATGATTTCTGCCCTTTTGCAATTAATTTTAGATTATGAACAAAAACCTGGATATAAAATCAATGGGGGGAGACATTGATGGTCATGTTCCTGAACCTCTATGACTATTTGGAAATGCAAAATAAACAACCCTTTAACTGAATACAAACAGGATTTCGATATATAAGGGTAAATATCACATATAGAATCAATTATCTGTTTGCAACCAATTGCCCTCTGATACTGCAGTCAATAAAAGATGAACTAAACAAATGGAAAACTCTGCCTATATCACTTCTGGGTTGGTTAACCTGCTAAAAATATGTACACTATCCAAACTGCTATACCTGTGCCAAGTACTATCTGTTCCAGTTCATAAAAAATACTTGACCAAAAGGCTAAGGCTGTTTTTGTTCATGGATGTGGTAAAACAAGAGTGCTAGAATTTGGCTAGACACCCTTCTACAACCATATAAAAGTGGGATTCCAATATCACACCTGGAGACATACATATATAGATACATAGATAGTGTCGGCAGATAAGGGCTTATGGCCTACCCAGTCTGCCCATTTGAGCTCATAAGATCACTTTAAGTTTTTCCAGAAGTCTGTTGCCCCTCACCCCTGACCTCTAGGATTCCCTTATGTCTAGCTCATGCATTCTTAAATCCTGTGATTGTTTCATCCCCCACCACTGCCTCAGGCAGGATGTTCCACTTGTCCACCACCTTTTCAGTGAAGTAATTCCTCATATTTCCTCTGAATCACCCTCCCTCCAACTTCACCCCAATGCCTCTACTTCTGGAAAAATGTTTCATTGGAAAATATTGTTTTCCTGAACCCTGTTCCTCCCCATAAGATACTTGTATGTCTCTATCATATCCCCTCTCTCCCTCCTCCAGGGAGTACAAATTCAAGTCCTTCAGCCTGTCCTCATAGGATTTGTGATGCAATCCCTGTACCATCTTTGTTGCCCTCCTCTGAACCTTCTCCACCCTATCTATGTCCTTATGTAGGTAAGGTCTCCAAAACTGCGCTTAGACTAGCAACGTACAGCTCTATCCTATCTATAGTTGATTATGGACTGGTCATCTATGGCTCAGCTTCCACCTCCTCCCTCCATAGAATAGCAATGGCACTTAATAAAGCTGCCTGGCTTCTCAATGGAGCAACCTGCCTCACCTACACATGTGAACTTTACAAGCAAACAGGTTGGCTTCAGCTAACTGGGAGGATCCAATATCAAACCTGTCTGCTAACTAAAAAAATGATTCTTGGGCTCCTGCCTCCTGGAACTACAAACTTACTCAACCCATATTGCAGCTCTCAGAGCACATGTAGTTTGGGCAACCAACTTCTCTCTGTCCCAAGATGCCGGACCACTCAGGGGCAATGCTCGTTTGCTTATAGAGCACTTCTCTGGTTTAATGCATTGTCCAGCGATATCACTGCCCTTCCTAAATCAGGACTTTTTAATTGACCTGTTTATTGTCTGTTTCTCACCACGTATGCCATGTTAATTACATGCAATGCCACTTAATGTATCTCCGGGTCACCCCTTATAAAAGGGACCTTCGGGGCCCAGTGGGCCTACCTGGTCATCAAAATTCAATAAATAAATAAAAAAATAAAGGCACTCTTCGTCAGCATCTTACAACTATTAGTTCCTGCGACTGTTTCCCCTGACAAGGCACATCCGCAGCTGTACTGCCCCCTTCCTAGGGTTGCCATTTCTGCTCCTTCCATCTCAAAGACCACTGTTCACCTACACCACCTCTTCCTCCCCCCCCACGCACTCTCTTTGCACTCTGCCTCACCCCTCCCACCTTCCATCCTCCTCTCTATCTTTACCTGCCTTCACTTTGTTTACCCTCAACTACTTATACTTAAATGACAAAGCCCATGGGCTGCTTCTTTTATTTAGGGTTATTGGTACTTCTTACCTAGCCACTGCATATATATTTTATTGAATTGATTAAGTGATGTTAATCTTACTGCTTGTTATAACTTTATGTATTATCTTCTTTTTGTATGTCTGTCACCCTCTCACTGACGTGGAACCTTTGTAAAAGAGCTCTTTTGTGCTCAAAGGTATTGTAATCTGAGAATTAAATAAATAAAATAAAATTGGACACTGAACTCCAGGTGGAGCCTCACTAGTGTCTTGTATAGTGGAATTATGACCTCTCTTTTCCTGCTGGTGATGCCCCTGCCTATGCATCCCAGCATCCTATTTGCTTTACCTGCTGCCTTGTCGCACCGTTTCCCCTACCTTGAGATCATCAGAGATGATAACCCCAAGGTCCCGTTCCTGCTTGGTGCATGCTATATCCTCACCCCACCAAATGATATGTTGTTCCAGGGTTTTTGTGCCCCATATGCATTATTGTGCACTTTTTTGCGTTAAATTTCAACTGCCAAACCCTTGACCATTCTTCAAGCTTCTGTAGGTCCCCCCTCATTCCGTCTACAACCTCTGGTATGTCCCATCTGTTACAGAGCTTCATGTTGTCAGCGAACAGAGAAATTCTGCCTTCTAGGTCCTGTGCAATGTCACCGATGAAGATGCTGAATAGGACCAGTCCCAGCACTGATTCCTGCAGCACCCCACTGGTCACTCTTCCCTCTGTGGAGTGACAGCCATCCTCTGTGTCCTGCCACCCAGCCAATTACCCACCCACCACACTACTGTCCTGCTCACTCCCATATTCCCATTTTGTTTAACAGCCTTCTATGTGACACAGTGTCAAAGGCCTTGCTGAAGTCCAGATAGGCCACATCCACTGCCTTCCCCTGATCCACCTCCCTTGTCACCCAGTTGAAAAATTCAATGAGGTTGGTCTGGCATGACCTCCCCCAGTGAAACCATGCTGCCTTGGGGCTTGTAGTGCATTGGCACCCAGATGTTCCACCAATCTCTCCCTCAGTAGTGTTTCCATGATTTTCCCCACTACCGAGGTCAGGCTGACTGGTCTGTAGTTCCCTGTTTCCTCTTTGTTCCCACTTTTGTATAAGGGGACTGAATACATCTGCTATCCTCCAATCTTTGGGTACCTCCCCTGTCTCCAGCCATTGGCTAAACAGGATTGCCAAAGGTTCAGCCACCACCTCTAGGACCCTGGGGTGCACCCCATCCAACCCCATTGCTTTATTGACTCTTATTCCTTCCAATTCCTTTAGGACCCTTTCCCATGTAAGGAGACTTGTGTCCCATTTCCGTGCCCTTTCCAAACCCTTGTACTCCCTTCAGGCCCTTACCCTCTCCTTCCTTAGTAAAGACTGAGTAGAAATATCTGTTCAGTATGTCAGCTTTACTGTTGTTATCCTCCACACTGCCCCCTTCTTTCTCACTATACCTCCTTTTGCCCTTCTTTTTTCACTTATGTACCTCTAAAAGGTTTTGTCCCCTGTAACCACTGATTTTATGATGCACTCTTCCGTCTGAGTTTCGGCTTCCCTTACTGACCTCCCTGCCTCCCTTTGCTTCTCCTGGTACTTCTTCCTATCCCCTTCTGCCTGTTTTTTTGTATTGCCTGAATGCAATCTTTTTGGCTTTTACTTTCTCTGCCACCTCTTTGGAAAACCATAATGGCCTCCTCTTCCTTTTCCCTTGCTAACATGCATAACGCATAATTGTGTTGCTCTTATAATCCCTGTTTTAAATATGGCCCACTGTTCCTCCACCCCTGAATCCCTCCCCCTTGTCTGCCATCCTTTGGATAGCTAGCATTAACTCCCTATCTGTCTCTTCCTCCTGGGCTGGTGATCTGTAGACCACCACTGTGTGGATGGCTGACCCCGTTTTCCTTTCCAGCTTAACCCACAGCATCTCCCTCCATTTTGTTCCTTCTGGATCTCTGTGGCCTTTATGCCATCTTTCACATAAGGTGTCACTCTTCCTCTCTTCCTGCCTGCCCTGTCTCTTCTGAATATGTTGTAGCCAGGTATTGCCATCTTCCAGTCAAGGTTATCATTACGCCAGGTCTCTGTGATGGTCACAATGTCCAGGGGCGACTGCGCCATGGCAGCCTCAGATCCTCCATCTTTGCAAGGCTCTAGCATTGCTCATGCCTTTTCCATGATGTGACCTCCCCGGTCTGTTTTGCTGTTCTACTCCAGTCCCCTCCCTGGTTGTCCTTTATCCCTGGTTCTCCCTGCTGTCTGCCCTTCCGTTGTATTTTGTCCTTTTTCTGCTTATCTACCCATTGTGTGCCTATCTATATCTTTTGCACACTACTTTGTAGTGATATCTCCTCCTCCTCCTCTTCCTGTTCTCTGGTTCCACTGCTAGCTATGGGGGATGGGCAATTAGGTTCCCTCCTTGCTGACCTGCCATCCTCCTTGGCTAGTTTAAATGCTTGTCCATGTAGCATTTAAACTTTTCATTGTGTGCTTGGATTACCCTCCAGGATGGATGCAGGCCATCAAGCTTGAACAAGCCCCCATCCCTCCAAGTGGGCCCCCAAGGCAGCAATGAATCCAAACCCTTCCTCGTAGCACCAGTTCTTCTACCATGTGTTAAAGTTCCTGGTGTGTGCGCCCCTACGGTCTCCCATTCCTCTCACAGGTAGTACTTCCGAGAAGGTGATGGATGTAGCTACTTGCTTGAGACCCCCCTCAATTTTCTAAACTCTTCCTGAACTTCTTTAGGCTCCCTGTCTGCCAGGTCATTAGTTCCTCAGTGGATAATGACATCCAGCTCTCCTTCCCATCTTGCTAACAGACCCTTACTCAACTGCACAAATTGCTGCTTCACATAGTTGGTTCAGTCCCCCAAAGAATGGCTATGGGATCTAGTATTGAAAAAGTTGGTAGGACAGACAGTTTTTAACAGCTATGCAATATGGGTTAAATAACAAAAATTAACACATGGAAAGTAGCTTCATTTTGATTCACCTACTTAGACTGGAACAAACTCCACAAACAAAATGGGAAATACCTTAAAGATCAACTGCAGATATATTATACCCATCTTATAAACTTTACTGTTTTTCCCCAACATAAGGACAACCAGACCTTAGTTATTACATGTGTAATAAATAAATTGCCATTTGTTATGTACAGATGCTATTTTAATGCTCTCCTTGTCCTAATTGATGGTTTCACAGAAACCCCCTCAGACATATTTAAAACCAGATAGCAGAACCTTGGGCGATTGCTGATGTCATTTAGACAACAATGACATAATTTTCCTAAGTATGCCAACCGTACAGTGAAATCGGAAGAGCAAAGACCATCACAGCAACAGAATTCGACCAACGTCAGGTCACTGTTATGGTCCCCGCTGGCATCGGCACTGCATCACCTGGTGTTTCACCCCCTCCCCGAGACAACTCTGACTCGGAGTTGTATATTTAATAACCGGGTTGTGTGGGGGGTGGAGCCCCCCACATGGGGGTTCGCGGGGCTGTAAACACACACACATCCCCGACAGTACAATGCCGATACTTGGTGCTGTGTCTGTTGCTGTCAGGGATGTCTCTTTCAGGAATGTCACTCCACTATAGGTAAACCATTTTCTTCAAGGTCTTGGCAGCTCAGTATACACTACAGATGTGCTGAAGTTTTAATTTTCTGGTGAAGTTGCCGCAAAGTGGCTGAAATTCACATTTGCAAGGTTTCACGAGGTTTTCCCTACTCTCAGCAACTTCGACTTCACCCAGAAATGCGAATGGCAGAATTCCATCCACGAACAGCGGAATTTCACCCTCAAATGACGGAATTTCGCCTGTGAATGGTGAAATTCCTCTGTTCACGGGTGAAAATCCGCACTTTGCGAATTGCACTAAATTCATGGATTAATTTATAGAGTGAATTTATTTATTTTTTATTTATATTTTCTGCAGTTTTTGCACCATTTTCTCCCCTGTTCCCGGGGCCCCAGCACACGGGCATCATGCATGCGTGGAGGTGCATGCATGCCCCGTGACGCTGGCTCAGCCCCTTCCGCCCCTCCCCGTGGCTATCGCCAGAGCTCCCTCAGGTCAGCATCGCCATCTGTCCTCCACCGGGTGGTGGCCAGTGGCCGGGGAGCCTCTAGTCCCTCCCAGGAGGAGAGAGCTGCCTTGCAGCAGCTCGATCTCGCTCCTTGCCCTCCCCCTGGCCAACCCCTGACAACCCGGGCTTGCTCCTGAACCCGGGTTGCCGGTGCACAGAGGGAATTTAGCCAACTTCACCCATCTCTAGTATACACACACACACACACTACTGTACATCAGACTGTAAAGTAGCAACAACTCATGTACTTTAAAATTATCTGAGGATCTCTGCCTATTGAATTTCATCCGTATTGCATTACAGATAAATATTTTGTTACTTTCATAAAATAATCAGTAATTTTTAGGGGACAGGATCTTAAAACAAGGAAGAAGTTGTGGGGACATCATTCAGGGATGGAAGAGACAAAGGAAACAAAAAGATACATGTTAAGAGCTTGTCAGTTTATTGTTTGTGTTTTTTTTTGTTGTTGGTTGTGGGGTAACACTGAGCACAGTGTTGGTGATCGGCTTAGGGAAATTGCCATATATTTACTCCTGGGGTTTTACTGGAATAATTCAGTTAAAGGCAACCATCAGAAAACTGGAAGCAAACACTGATTTTTTTTTTTTTTTTGAATGTACTCTGTATGTGCAGAGCTGTCAGGACCTTGAGGAACTTGATGTCATTGTTGCTTGAATAACAGCGGCACTCACCCAAGATTCCATCAGCTGGTCTAAAAATGGCTGAGGAATTTTTTTTTTTGGGTGAAACCATCAAAAAAACGATAGCCAATAAAATATCATCTGGACGTGAGAAATGACAGTTCCGCCACATTACTTGCAATATATATAGACTCATCGTTCTCATGGTGAGCAAATAAAATATGTTAAAAACATTTTAAAAACATTGCAATTGATCTTTATCAGTAATTTCATTCCACTATGGGATAACCCACTCAAACACAAGTTCCTTAAGGACAAAAGATTCAAGGGATGGAAGGCCATGGGTATCCAAGTTATCCAAGAATTCAAGTTCGGGGCAGTTCGGGGGTTGGGACTCACTGCATGTGTCGTGGTATAGCAAGACTCCATTAGAAGAAACAACATTACTAAGGTGAGTAATTTTTTCTTCCTTCCTATCCATAATTCTCTTAAAAAAGGCCACTTTAAAAATTCTACAGACACCTTTCTCTGTCCATGGAGTGGACAAGAAGGTTGTGAAAAAAATGTCACGTGGATTGGTCTGCTGCTGATTATTTGTATTCTCATCCAGACCATAAGAGTGTAGTACAGGCTGCTGCCTGTGATAAAGCTAAAGTCCCTCTGTCATCTCATCCGCTAGATAAAGACTTGAGGACAATTGACACAATGGAGAAGAAGGGTTATTTAGCCTCTTCCATCCTCCTCAGACAGGCAGCTTATATGGCGTATGCTACACAATATCAGAAGACCCTATGGAACTCCGTACTAGTATCAGCTGACAGGGTTCCAGGATATGTGGCATATGATTTGGCTGACATTGCCAGGACGGCACTTGACGTTACAAAAATCCAATTTCACATGGCTGTGGATGCAAATAGATATTTTATTTGGCTGGAGAATAGGACACAGAGAGTAATAGTAAATGGAGTCCACTCTGAAAAAAGGGGGATTAGTAGTGGGGTACCGCAGGGTTCAGTATTAGGGCCAGTCCTCTTCAATGTCTTTATAAGTGACATTGCAGAGGGACTGGAAGGAAAAATATGGCTCTTTGCAGATGACACAAAGATCTGCAACAGAGTTGATGCACAGGGTGGGTGGAAAGGATGAGAAGGGACTTGGCAAGGTTAGAGGAATGGTCAAATGTATGGCAGCTTAGATTCAGTGCTAAGAAGTGCAAGGTAATGCACCTGGGAAACAAAAACCCAGGGGAAGAGTACACAATGGAGGGTGAGATACTAACAACAACAACAATGGAAAGGGACCTAGGGGTAGTCATATCAGATGACCTAAAGGTGGGCAAGCAATGTGAGAGGGCAGCAAGGAGGGCTGGAGGGATACTGGGATGCATAGGGAGAGGCATCACCAGTAGAAAACAGGAAGTTATTATCCCTCTGTACAGACAACTAGTGAGACCCCATCTGAGTACTCTGGCAGTTCTGAGACCCAATCTCCATAAAGACATAGACAGGATGGAAGCTGTCCAGAGGAGGGCACTAAAATGGTGCAGGATCTGCACCGGAAGACATATGAAGAGAGACTAAGGAGCTGAATATGTATAGCCTCGAGGAAAGGAGGAGAGGGGACATGATAGAAACTTTCAAGTACCTCAAGGGAATCAACAAAGTCCAAGAGGGTAGCATCTTTCAAAAAAAGAGGTGTGCAAGAACAAGGGGGCACAATTTGAAGATAGAAGGGGGCGGCTCAGAGGTAATTTAAGGAAGTATTTTTTCACAGAGAGGGTTGTGGATATATGGAACGGCCTTCCAGAGGAGGTTGTGGAGTCACAAACAGTGGTGGAATTCAAGCATGCATGGGACAGTCATAAGGCAATTCTAGGGGGTGTGGGTAGGAAGAAGTAGGCTGCTGGTTAACTAGGATCTGCAGCTTATCCATCAGGTAGGGAAATGGGCAGACTGGGTGGGCCAAGCGGTCCTTATCTGCCGTCAAATTCTATGTTTCTACGTTTAAATACTTAGGAGTTCTTCTAGATCCTAGCTTGGGGATTTTTTCCCTCAAGTTAAAGCTGTTAGTAGAACTATTAATTCTAAACTGGGTTTGCTATGTAAGCAATAAGACACGACAGGGTGTGCGTCAGACATTTTAACACATGGCTAGGAGGTGTTGTGAGGCATGAGGCCGCAGGCCGAGTGCGTCCAGCCTCCTAGCCGTGTATTAAAATGTCTAACGCACACACTGGAGTGGCTTATTGCGCTTATGAAATGGGTAAAAATATTTAGAGATATTAATAATGATAATATAGTTGTTAAAAGTAAATATTGTTTAATTTATTAAAGCAGATAACCTTCCGCTGAGTAAAGTAGTTCCATGTTTTTCCTTTTTGTAACAGTAAAACATGCTGTTTATTTCAATATTTAAGAAACACTGTTTTAATTTTAACATTTTAGAAATGTAATATTTAATTAATAACTTTCCCTTGCATGGCTATGCAACTGCCAGTAAAACTAATGTCACTGTAACATTGATATCAATATTTTATAACATTTACTTTATTTTGAGAAGTAAACAGGAGCATTGAAAGTCATGGTGCAGTTGTGCATTGTCACTCCTGAAAATTGAGGCTGTGGGGACTGCTGATTTAGGTCGGGAATTGTTTTTACATTGGGTGGTAGTGTGGTGCTCAGTTCAGTTTCTGGTTGCTTTGTGAATTCGTGCTGTATGTTTCCATCTGGTGTCACTGTGGGGCACATCTGAAGTGAGCTTCCTGAAACTTTTCCTGGAGTTGAGTTTTCCTGTTTTGGTGCCAGGATATGACACCATTTCCTTCTGTCATCTGGCTTTGCACGCCAGTAGCTTTGGAGGCTTGCCTCATTTCTGTGCCCTGTGATCGACATGATTTCTCGACTCTGTAAACCAGCATCTGATAATAGTTGGACCGCAGTCGCTCACAGACAGTGATTAGTGTAGCACTGCGAGAGACCAGCCTCTTCACTCAGTCTGGACATGAAGATAGATAAATAATTGAGACCCATGGGCTCTGCTGAATACCACACTGGGAGGGAGTCAAGCTGGAATTGTGGAAGTCTGCGTGGATGTAAGTACAGGGCTTTTGGATGTGGAGGAAGCTTGCTTATGTATAATTTAAAACTTTCAACTAGGCAAAGTGGATGCCCGGTTGAGCATACATAAAACCATGGTTTGATGATTTCCCAGTTTCAAGAGGATTGTTGTGGTTTTTAGTATGCTTGTTAAAATTGAGCATCACAAATTGAGCACCATTTTCGTCTGATTTTATTGAGAAATGCTCAGGTTTAAGTTGCAGGAGACCTTCCTGACCGCGCCTGGCCATATATAACTGAATGTCTAACCATACTTTACGAACTAGGCCAGGCGCAGTTCAGGGAGAACAAATGTCTGAATATTTCAGTTTCTGTAAGTCGGACTTCGTGAGGGGTTCATGGTGCTGTGACTTGTCTTGCTGTGATCGCCAGTAAGTTTTCATTTTTGCTGTAAATACAGCATTACTGGATCAGAATTCTGGATCCTTCATCAAGTTAAAAGGCCTCCCAATGGCCGGCGAACCGAGGTGGCGGTTCAGTGCAGCTCGCAGACTACTGAAGCTCGAGATGGCACACTCGAGTCCTGCGGTCATCCGAGCTTCCGTGTAAACTTTCCTCAGAACATTATTGAGGTCTTCTTTAGCGATAGAGTGCCAGCCTATCGATGTGTTTGTTACTGTTGCCCATTCATCAAATATGTGCAATACCCATGTAATAGAGCTTAATGTATTTTTCTTGTTCTTCTCTTGCTCAAGGCAATCGAGTTGTATTGGGGTGTACGTAGAGAAACGTTTACTCACAGCGGCAGTTGCGGTTTGCATTTGACAGGTCGGCTGGCCCGTTTGATAGCTGGAGCTCATATTTTCATTTTGTGAGGTGGTAGCTTCAGAAGCTGTGGTCAGTTGTTTAATGGGCTCATTGCCTGGATGCATAAGTAATTCTAAATCCTCTTCTGAAAGGCTGATATCAAAGTGGGCTTCAGGAAAAGATGCCATTCTTACAGACTGGTAGTGCCACTTTCAGCTGGTTAAACAAGATGGCTGATTTCAGATCTGCCAACATTCTAATTGGCATGTTTACTAGGATCAGTGCCCACAGGGCACTGCTGGGTACTTTTTCCTGTGCGTAAGAAGGAATATCACACAGGTAAGCACCAATCAGGATGTCTGATTTCTTTTTTTTTTTTATACTTAGCTTATTATCTTTCATTTGTCAGGATTTGTTACATCATTCACATGATTCACATGTTGTTCTTCAGGGTAAAAGCCCCTAGCACTGACAACATCACAGAAATATTACAGTACTTTTGGTTCACAGTAGTCAACTTTACTACAGCCTAGCTAAAACAGTAACAGTAGGTGCAACTGTCTGGGATGTGTTCCGTCATTTCACTATCTATAACTAGTTATCTCATATCCAGAAAATACTTATAACAGGAGTTAATCGGGGGGACATTCTGTAACTCCGGTGTAAAGGTAAATATCTCTTTTAGTACAGTTCAGGCATCTCTCTCTTAACCACTGTCATGGAGTAACCATCTGGTCCATTTCTGTTGATATATCTGCGGCTTTTGCTTAGGATTGATCGTTAACCTTTCCATCAAATGTATGGATTCAACCATATCCTTCCATTCCCCTACCCCTGGGGTTCTCGGCTGCAACCAATTCTTTTTGATAATTTTTACAGCTGCCGCAACCAGGATCTTCCATAGGCATCTGGCATCCTTATCTCTAACCTCCCCTTGGATTAATCCTAAAACCAAGTGTTCAGGTCCTAACTGCGTCTGAATTGAAAATATCTGTTCTAGATGTTTCCTAACCTCCCTCCAATATACGGTGATACCTGGACATGACGAATAACATGTGCCTGTGAGGCATGTTGTTCTCATAAACCCTCCAGCACCCAGCCGTGGTCTCTCCCTTCAAATGCACCATTTGTGTTGGTACTAAAAACTATACGGTTCTCAACTTCCAACAGAAGTCCCTCCACACTAAGGAGCTAGAAGTTGATCACGTACTTCTCCACATCAGAGACCAATGTTTATCTATTATAGGAATTACTAAGTCCTGTTCCCATTTTTTCTTTATATGCTGGGACGTGTTGGCCATATCTGCCACATAGTTATTATACAGCAACGAAATGGCATGGTCTGCCCCCCTTGCCCCCCACACTCTTTGAAATAGCCCTTTCTCTTCCAGCACTGGCTCCTCCAGCACTATTTTGTTAATTTGTATAGTCCAGGGATTTATTTAACTCTAAAAATTGATTAGCGTTTTGCTCATAAAAGTGCTAAATCTTGGTGAAAATGCAAAGCTCTTGCATCACTGTGTTTAATAAACACAACACTTCTAGAAAATCTATATAAATACTTTCTGTACAGTTAGTATAGTCCCAAGAAAAAAACTGTTAATCAATTATTTAAAACCCTGTAGTCAAATAGTCTCTCAATTGGTAATACCTGATTTTATCAGTCTGCTTCAGGCCATATTTTTCCTGAATTGCTTCAAAGGAGAGCAGGGTATTCCCCGTCATTATTTGATAAGGAGCGCACAGACCCCTTCTAGCTTGTTTCTGATACAATTTATCAAGCGTTGCTGGTATAAACTGACGGTCATATGCCCACCATCTATACCTCCATAGATTCCCAAATGTGGACCCCCTGCTTATTTCCCTCCTCCATCCTTCCAATACCGCCCATGTGCCTGAGAAACCAAACATTTCCCCTGTGTCCAGAGGCCCAAACATCACCGCCCGCAAATGGGGATCCCTTTGTTTCCAAAGATCTATTCACTTCCAATGGGTGTCGTATCGGGTTGCCCCATAGTAGTGCAACCCTCATCTGGAGCTGCCATGATAGCCCTGCAGGCATGGGAACGCAAGGCCCCCCCTCTTCCTTAGGAAGACAAAGAAAAGATCTTCTTAGTCTGGGTTTTTTACCCTTCCACAAATAGGAAAAAAACATACTCTGCCAAGTCTCCAGATCCGCCGGAGTTAACAGACATGGGACACATTGGAATAAGTAGAGAAGGCATGGTAATGCATTCATCTTGAGGGCTTGAGCCCTAGCACTAAGTGAGATGGGTAGAAGGGACCATCTTTGGAAATCACTTTTAAGCTGCACTATTATAGGAGGATAGTTCAGCTCTTTCAATTGTGCATTGTTCCTACCCAACTTTACCCCTAAATATTTTATCTCTGTCTGGTCCCATAACATGGGGTACTTACTTTTAAGCTCTTCAGTTGGGGTAAAATTAAAACAGAGAATTTCCGTTTTATTATTATTCAATTTATAGCCGGATAACCCGGAAAACTTATCCAGCTGTCTGAATACTGCTGGCAAAGACACCACGGGGTCCGCCACATATAAAAGGACATCGTCAGCATACAAAGCCAGTTTGTGGGTTTGTCCCCTCATATTAATCCCTTTTATCTCTGGGCACTGACGGATGCACTGAGCAAGGGGCTCGATGAACAGGGCAAACAATAATCGGGAGAGAGGACACCCTTGTCGCATTCCCCTTTCCAAATTAAAAGTCCCAGAGATATGACCATTCACTCTAAACTGTGCTCTCGGAGACTCGTATAACTTAAATATGGCCGTTATCAGCTGCCTCGGGAACCCAAACCGGGAAACGACCTCCTTCAGAAACAACCAAGATACTCTATCAAATGCTTTTTCAGCGTCAAGACGTACTATCAGTGACGGTAATTTTTGCATGGAAATTTGATCAAGTATATGTGTTGTTCTACAAAGATTATCCTGTGCTTGTCTGCCGGTATGACACGGATTGGTCTATCTGTATTAAGAGGAGGTACTCCTGAATCGTCTTGCCAAAGAGATGTGAGTATTTTGTAATCAGTGTTCAATAGGAAATCAGTCTATGTGAAGGGCATTTTGTTGGGTCCTTTCCTGGCTTGGGTATCACAGAAATTACCGCCTGGGCCCAAGAAGGAAGGGTCGCAGCCTCGTCTCTCATGACCTCTTCAAAAACCTTCCCCAGAAGTGTCTGTATCTGGTTCCCAAAGCATTTATAGAACTCCACAGGGAGTCCGTCCGAACTCGGACATTTACACACCTTAAGCCTTTTAATCTCCTCCTTTATTTTCTCCGGTCTCACAGGTCCCATTAACCTTTACCCTTGCTCCCTAGTTAGGCCCGGTAGTTTAAGTGAACTCAGGAATCTCTTTATGTCTTCCTTTCCCGCTTTTGTGTCTTCTGCGTATAACTTAGTATAGTATATTCTGAAGGCATCTGCTATCTCATGAACCCCTTGAACCATTTTGCCTATCCCTGGATGCCACACCTTCGTAATTGTTGCTCTTGCCCGGTTTGCCCTCAGCCTGCTAGCCAGGTAGCGTAACGATCGAGGTCCCCCCTCATAATGTTGTTGTCTCAGAAAGAGCAACCTCTGTTCCACCTGATAATCCAAAATTCCCGTCAACTCCCTCTTATAGTCCAACAACTGTCTCCTCCGCTCCTTGTCATACTTTTTTTTTTTAAATCTCTTTTTATCCCCTCCTGGTCGCCCTCACCACTCCTCTTCTTCAGGCTAGCTCAATGCCCTCCAGTCCCTCACTTGAGTCTGCCCCTAGAGTGCCTCTCTGGTGACTCCTACCTGCCTTTTTCCCCTCCATGGAGCACCTTGCACAGTGGGGTCTGCCCGTGGTTGCAGACTGGGTGGCTGGAGTGGCCGTCATCTGGAATGCCACGGGGTTTTTTCCGTTTTTCTGTCCCTCCCCTCCATCCCGCTGAGGATGCCGGCTCGGGCAGAACGTGCTTACGCACACCTGCCAAGTGCCAGATGGCGTCCTCCCCTCCCCGGCTCCCTCCAATGGAAGCCGCCATTGCCCTGAGTCGGTGCTTCCACAGGCTCTCCCGGGCGTCGGGTGCATTAAACACCCCTGGTATCCCTCCCCGAAGGAGAAGAGCATCCACGGGGACGCTGGATCCTCCTTCCCCCTGCCGACCCCCAGTGACCCGAGTCCGTTCCCGAACCCAGGTCGCCGGCGTGGTGCAAGGTGTGGCATCCAGCACCTCAACCCTCAGCGCCACCGGGTTGGCTCTCTTGTCATACTTTTGTTTTTGCTGCCCCTCCAAATCTGCTATCAGCCCCATTAGCTTAAGTCTTCTGGCCTCCCGCTCCCTCTTTTTCCTCGAGGCCAGTTGGATAAATTTACCTCGAAGGACAGCTTTTGCGGCGTCCCAACGGATGGCCTGTGTGGTATCCAGCTCTGTACTATCTAGAAGGTATGCCCTATAAGTTTCTACTATCTGGTCCCTAATTTCTTTATCTTTCAGAAGAGAGGTGTTCAGCCGCCATATGGTATTCTGGCAAGTCTCCCCTAGGTCTATTTTTATATATATGGGCGCATGGTCAGACAGAAGTAAGTCCCCTATCCAAGTATCCTCAATTCTCTGTACCTCAGTCTTCATGACTAATATGTAGTCTAGCCTTGAATATGTGTTGTGGGCCGCAGAAAAAAAGGTATAGTCCCTCTGTCTAGTGTGTTGCTGTCTCCAAGTGTCTAATAGTCCCATTTCTCCTATCAATTTCTGGATTTTCCCAGCTGTTCTGTGTGGTTTCCCTCTTACCCTCGAGGAGGAGTCCATATCCGGGTTCAAAGGTAGATTAAGATCCCCCCCATAAATTATGACTCCCTTCCCCCACTCTAATAGAGTGGCTAGAAAGGAACGGTACTCAGGTAGTGTTGAGCCAGGGGGAAAGTACACGGATGCAAGTGTGACAACATTGCCCCTAAATTTGCCTTTCAGCATCGCATATCATCCCTCCTTATCTGTCTTAGCCTCCATTTTTTCAAATGGGGAATTAGATGGCACCAACACCATCACACCCCTCCTTCTACCATTTTTATAGGAAGACGCCACCATTTCCCCAAATTAGGAACTTATTGTGATCCTTCATCAACAGATGGGTCTCCTGGAGAAATAAAAAATCTGCCGCGGCTTTCCTTACCTGGCTCAATATTTTAGATCTTTTAACAGGGTTTGTAAGGCCGTTAACATTATAGGAACAGATAATCATACCCTTACCTGCCATTGAAAGGGTCTGTATTTAGAAATATATTCTCAGGATCTCCCTGGACTCCTCCTCGAAAGCACTCCCACACATCTCCCTTCTTTATTTCATTTAACTCTCTCTTGCAACGGAACACATCCCAGATATGAAATAACATAACAACCATTACTTGATAACAGTAGCTTAACTTTACAGCCAACTGGGCTAGTAACCAATGCATTATCCTTGACCTCCAAGGCAGAAGTCCCACTTTTTGGGGCTCTAGTCCTACCTCCACCTTATACAGGTGGAGGCAAGTTTAGAGGGGTTACCAGTGTCTCTATAACGGTAGACCCCCTCTAGAGAGCTCTTGTTCGTAACTTGGAGCGCTTCGCTTTCCTGTGTGACCAATTACTCTATTGATCAGAACAGCTTTTTAATTGGAGCACTGCGTGCCCAAGCACCATCCAAAAGAAAGTGATGTTCTGCGCTGATCTAACCGTCTTTCATATAAACATTTAACTTCTGACCTATTCACGATTTCATGTCTTCGATAGGGCCAGAGAAATCTTCCTCCACCACTTCCCCAACTGGGGTACCCCCCGGGGGAAGACGGTGATCCCTCCTCGCGTGGGAGGGAAGCAGACCGCTCAGCAACCAACCAAGAATCATTCCCCCCCCTTCCCCAATCCCCCTCCTCTTCCCCATAATTCACTAACCCCACTAATTTTATTTTATTCAATAATCCGTCCGTGGTATTCCCTTTTCCCATACCTCAAGAACTTCTTATCTTTTCATCCCCATCTTTTGTGTTATTAATGCCCATTCTTGTAATCCCAATATCTTAAACCCATATCCTTATACGGTTTCAGATATAATGGTCTATGACTTTATATATTCCTTCCTAGCCCTGCCTCTTCCCCTGTTTCAGCTCCATAATTGGAGCCCTTGTTTACTTTTATCACAAATCCAATACAGTGGCCCTTTTCCAGTGTCAAACCAGTGATTAGCCCCTTATATTCCCCCTCCCACTTCAACCTCGCCCCCAATCAAGTAAAAATAACCCATTCCTGATGGAGATTTTGCACTTCTGTTTTGTTTCCTTCGCCCTCCTTCCACTACATCCACGTTTATATCTGCTCATAGACCCTTCCATGTCGAATTCTGCTTCCCTGGGACATCCTATACCTACATAGCTTTATAACTGCTGCAGGAAGTCGGGAGACGTTAAACCCCGGCAATCCCATTAAGATCGTTTAGTTATTATTCATGTGCCATGTAATCTGATTATGCAGGCATAGTCTCAAATTATTAAAGTCGTTTTCATTTCCCTTCAAGCGCTCTGAGCACACTTTACTCCCTTTAGTCCACATCAAAGTCTCTTTTGAGTAAGTACTTTCGGTGTACTCCCGTTTCACATCTTCACCCTTCAGCCGTTAAGTTGTTGTTCAGCACGACGTCCTGTTCTCTCGGAGGGTCGCCTTGTTCCTGCTCTCCTCACTCTAGTTCTGTGCCTGGGGGTTTTCTTTTGGCTAGGACCTTGTCCCACACCCCAAACGTGTCCCTACACGAACCGCCATTCACTCTTTTTGGGCCTCTTTTGACCCAGTTCTGCTCCCCCAGCTGCTGCTGAATCCACTGACCCTGTTCCTCAGGTATGTGCAACCCCATTCTCTCCACAAACTCCTTAGCTTCTACCAGCTCTTGAAATCTCAAAAGACCCTTTTCTGTTTGAACTTTCAACCTAGCTGGGTATTCCACAAAGGCCTTTACTCCTTTTTGCTGTAGCAATTTAACTACCTGTAGCACCTTCCTCCTCCTAGCAAGCAGCTGTGGGGTAAAGTCATGGTCAAAAAACAGTCTGACACCTCAAAATATATAGTTTTCCTCGACCAGGCTAGGCTAACACCTCCTCTTTGATCCTGTAATCCAGAACAAAGCACTATCGATCTGGGTCTGGCCTTCTGATCTCGAGGCAGCGGTACCAGAGATCTGTGAACCCTAATAATGTCAAGCCATTTTTCAGTAGGTAGATTAAGGATCTCTCTTAAAAATGAGTCGATAAAGTCAATCATGTTCCCCAGTTCCGTTCCTTCTGGTACTCCATGGATCCAAATATTGTTTTGCCGGTTCCGATTCTCTAGTTCCTCAAGCTTCTGTTCCAGCAACGTAGTGCGATGATGCAGCTCCAGCAAGGCTGAGTTGTGCACATCTGTGGTCTGGGTATATTCTGTCATTACCGTCTCAACTTCTTGTGTTTTCTGGTGTAATTTTGCAATATCTTGGCATTGATGTAGTGCTTTAGCCTCCAGTCTCTGCAGAGTATCATTTATTTGTTGTAGGGTTTGACAGAGCTGCCGAGAGGTTATCGTGCATTCTGTTTCTTGTGCCAAGCTCGCGGCCTTCTCCACACTTTGTGCCGTGGACTAGCGCTCTGCATAGGCCTCCGCTATGCTGTTCTGTACCTGCTCAGCTATCTTTTGTTTTACAGCTCCATTCAACTGAATCTCCTTCAAACGGTGTTTGGGTCCCATTAGATAATCCTTTATTGATCTTTTGGTCGACAGGATTGACGTTTTCTATATGGATTAGCGTGGATTGTTTCTGGTCAGTCATTCAGCGCTTTGCTTAGGCAGCCATTAGGTCCGTGCCCCAACCGGAAGTCCCCAGGATGTCTGATTTCTGATGCCCATTTCATAAATAAATTTATCAATTGAATCTCGCAAAACAACTACCATGGGTTCTTTATTGCCACACTTTGATTATGTTTCTCCTTTATATTTTAATTTGGGGGTGAGGGAATGTAGGGTTCTGAGCGTGGTTTATAATAATATTTGTTGATTTGTTCTTGGTGTCCCTCAGTTGACACATCATTGTGTCCTATATTCTTCTTCTTCGGGCTGACTATCTCCCAGATTAAAGTTTGCCTATGCGCTTGGTAATTTGACTCATCATGCTGTTTGTGCTAGGAATTCATTTCCACTATCTGATTTGATGGAATTTAGGGATTTCCAGGTTAATCTGCATTCAGATCAAGGAGTTATTTTGAAAAAAACTGTTAACAAGGGAAATTCTGGTTTTCAATCATTTGTGTCATCTGCTACTCGTTTGTGGAATGATTTGCCTCTTTCCCTCAGATCTAGTAATTCAGCAATAGGATTTAAGGCAATTTTTAAACGTCACTTGTTATCTGTCGATGTTTGTAATTGTTAGTACATTGTTAGTTATGTATTTGTATTGTTTTGTTATTGATTGTTTTCGGGTTGGACCTGAAAAAGGGCTTTGCCCAGGGTCCTTACCCGGTTAACAAATTTAAAAACAAAAAATAAAAATCCGTCAAGAACAGGGTACATTAGGCTGGTTCGGTGGCATGGAGGGCTGAGGTGTTGCATACCTTACCTCCTGCCATGCCAGTGACCCGTGTTCAGGAACAAGCAAAGGTTGTCAGGGGTTAGTCATGGGGGGGAGATAATGGACCATCTGACTTACTGCTCTCCTCTCCCGGGGTGGGGTGGCTTGCCAACTTGGCTCTTGCCTACCTCCAGGTGGAGGCCTGGGGGTAGCACCATGCACAAGCAATACAATAATGGGAGGGGGCCACGGTTCCGTGAAGTGTGCGAACTTCCACGCACACACACTCAATGTACTGCAGGGAGTGGGGAATGCCTGGGAAGAAAACAGAAAACTTGGTCGGCATGGGCTGAATGAAGTCCTGCCTGCTGTCCCTCCACCCTGCTCCACAGCTTGGACCACTGGACCCATCGCTGGTTGTGAGTCTCCAAGTGGGGGAAGGATGGCCCACCCCTTCCTGACCTTACCATGCAGGGCAGTCCATGGGGATTACTGCATCAGACGAGTGCTGAGTTGAGGTGCTTGCCAGATGGAGGTGGGTGGGGACAGGACTGAGAGCCTGCTCATATCAGACCAGATGGGAAATGAGTTATATGGAGGGAAAATAGGGAAAATAAAAAAAGAGCAGGGCACATTGTTATCGTTCTAGCAGTTGACAAAAAAAATGAGATACTACAGCATCATTAGTTCAAGTATCAACAAATTAGACTCAACCTCTCTATGACAGACACTACATCTCTACGACTTTAGGCCTGACAGTGCAATAACAACCCTCATAAACTACTGGCTAGGAACTGGAAGCCACAGATATCAGTAGTGCTCTACTATCTAATACTGTAGAACACATTTATTTTGCAGTAAATAAATCTTTTTACTATGTTTTCAATGTGGCACCAAACAGTGAAAACCATGCTACTGTGAAATTAATTATATGTGAACTGTGGTCCAGATGAAAGCCCTGGATTTAAAGTGTAGTGCTATTTCAGTACTGTGTCAATGTTGCACATAGATATTGGCAAGTAAACAATGGAAGCATACAGTGTATGGAAGTGTAACCCACCCCCTCAACTGTCTAGGGGCCGATGTTCCCGAGGAGGGGGGTACAGCATAGAATCCCATTTCCCGGCTCCCAAAACAGACTCAGAAATCAAAATGGAAATCATAACTCTTACCAGGCAGATGTAGGCCCTTCACCCCCCAACCCCGAATGTCCAGAAAGGGAAAACAAATAGTTCATTAAAGTGTTCGCTCACACTTCCCTCTGGAACTGCGTTCCTGGACTCTGGAAAGCTTCTCAACTGCCCTGGCGATAAAGGCTCTTGGATTATCTAGAACTAAGGAGTGATTTCAAATTCAGACTAAAATAAACTACATCACACTCAGGCCAGCTCTCAAAGCCAACCAAAATATATTCTCATGGGCCCCCAATGATCCAGGGAGGCCCAGGGGTCCAGTAGCTAACAATTTTAGAAAACAGAAGCTCCATGGGGGCTAAACTTTGTACATTTTCAAGGGGAGAGACATAAGGCAGGGGGAAACAGTCAGAAGATATTTATCACTAATGCAGCAACACCATTCTATGGTCAGAACTCAGTTCTCCAGAAGCGAGGTGCTCCCAAACTCCCTGGCACAGGTAAGTACCAGCCCAACCAGTTCTCATTTTCAATGGTCCTGTTCCCAAAGAAGAAATGAGGAGCTTCTGTTACCCATGGTCCCTGATTCACATAACCATTCCCTTCCAAGGGACTCAGGACCCCGCACTCTCAAAAAACAATAGCTGCACCTTTTCTGACACTCCAGTGAGCACCTCAAAACCAACCTGATCACCCAGGAAACAGAAAAACTGATAAACCCTGCACTTTTCTTACTTGCAGAACCCAAGTCCCCCAGCAGCGATGATCACCCATATACAGCTCTGCAGCCTCAGGAGCAGCCCCCTCCAAACCTTCCTGTGCTGGAGCAGAGTAAACTCAGGGCACTTCGAGGCCCACTCAGCAAATCCAGCAGCCCCAGGGCCTGTCCCTCCAAACAGGCCCTTAAACAGGTAGATGCTCCCCCGGCCCCATTCACAGTCTTACTAACCTACCCTGCCATGCTGGAAAAGGATGGCTGCTGCCACCAGCCCCCCTACTGGGGGAGCCCTGCCACTGCCCCCATAACCCTGACAGCCCAACAACCATTCACTCCTTCCCAAGGCCCCTACACGCCCCCAGGGCCTAGCCTTCCTCCATCCCTATGCTACTGGGTCCTCTCACCCTATGCTCCCAGGAAACCCAGGTCCCCGAACAATGCAAACTAAAGCTGCCTACTGTCACTCATGGATAAACCCACTCCGATCTCGGCGCCTCACCGCTGCATGGCTGCCCTATCTGGCGAACAGGGGGGGCCCCCCTTACACTGCTCTAGCGGACTCCCCTGATGTACTCCTGTCCTCCTACCTAGGTTCCCATCTCCCCATCTCTCTTCACTTCCGTCCTCCCTACTTATATCCTTTTGCCCTCTGCTGCCGCCAAGTGGTGGCCAGCATAAATGGCAATTCCCCAGGGTGCCTACCCAGAAGCCTAAATCCTGGGGAGAAAAAAGGAAGGAGGACCCTAAAGTGAGCAATAAGTCCCTCTTCAAATGAGAGGGAACTTACAGAAAAAAAATAAAAGGTTTTATTCATAGGCAGTAATAAAATCATTAAAATCATGTGTGTTTACTGCAGTTCCTAATTTCATTATTGTAAGGTGCTTGCAGTGCTTTTTGAGGCTATTTCAATGTGCACTCGTGATGCCTGCTGCTTCAAATCCTCTGCTGTCATTGTCCCAGTGTTCATTCCATTTTTTAATACTTGTCCCTAACCATTTGACATGCTTTTCTTTTAATGTTAGCATTTTTAAGTCACTGTTACATTTGAGGCTTAGTTTCCTTGTATGAGCTGATCCGCTATTAGACCAGAATACCACTCAGTGGACTCATCTTTTAGTAGCTTATTCACACTTATGTCCAGCAGCTGAAGTAAATCGATACAGAATGGCATTACAAAGATGGGCCCAATATTACAGGATTCCAACTTTGCTAGTACTTGCTACGTGGAGTGATCCCTGTACAAATCAAGTATAAACAGTGTATTTTGCTCAGCAGGGAGGTCATTCTTCAATCTGACAAACAAAATGTAAGGTACCAGCACTGAATTGATACATGCCACCACTGTATCTTAATTAGGCCAGTGATTTATTGAGTGACTTATCAACCAGTCCTGTGGGAAAGCAAACCAGGGTGTGATAGCTGCTTCGTTTTTCCTTTGTAAATTACCTGGAGGGGAGGAGGTGGCCTCCACTTGCTTTGCCCATGTACTCTCCATTGTCCATTCTGACCATGGAATTAAATTCACCCCAATCTTGTCTATGTTCAAGATCAGGTCTTTAAAGATGAGTTCTTGGCAGACTACAGCAACAATTCGAACAAGGCACTATTCCTTCAATGAGCATAAGTCTATTGGTGGTTTCCTTCTTGCCTGCCTTTTTACCTTTACATTGTAAATTCCCATTGTGAGGAGGGATTTCCACACCCACTGGTGAGACAGTGAAATGGTGCAGCTGAATTCAATTAAAAAATTGTGGGTTGCACACTTTTATCAGTCTTACTCACCTGGCATAAACCACGTGCACGTTCACCACAGCACCTTCTGCACCCAGGCTGTGAATAATTTGTTTCATTTTGGAATCCATGTACTTTTTGAAAAGGGTTGGATGACTCAGGGCTTTTTTGGACAGTTTGTGTTTGAGCAGACTAGGCTCAGGGATGGCTTGAAGCCTCAGAAGGTAATCTTTCTTAAACTTTTTGATTGTACTTTTGTTTACTTTTATTACACCAGAGTAGATTTGCCCTACTAAGATATGTATTTATTTGATTTATTTATTTTTTGTTGACCGGGTAAGTGCACTAGACAAATTCTGCCTATTTTCAGGCACGATCCGGGGGACCTTGAACCAGATTAAAGAGCTAGTGCACTGCTTGGGATTAATAGTAATTTTCACATGCAGTCAGCTATCACTTTTTATATTGCAAGTATTTTTTCTTTTCTGTCCGTTAATTAGAAGATTTTCCACCTGGCAGTACTGGGGTGATGTGTGGAGCAGCACTCTGGAGGAAAAAAAAGTCAGTTCTGTTCCTCCCACTACACCGTCAGAAATTAGACCAAACACCTTGAGACACCACAATCCTTGCAGCCTGAACAGTGACTCTCACATGCTACCAATCAAAATGCAGGAAATTGTGACATCATTATTAACCAGGGAGAGCCATTCCCTTCTGCTTCATGTGAAAGTGAAACCTGGCAGTGAGAAATGGTTCTCATTGGTTACTAGTGATGTCATAGTCAGTGTGGTCTTGGTATTGATGTAGTGGGAGGACAAGAACTGACTTTCTTCCTCCTCCAGATACAGTGCTGCTCCACACATCACCCCAGTAATGCCAGGTGGAAAATATTCTAATTAGCAAACAGAAAAGAAAAATACTTGAGATATACGAAATTATAGCTGACTACATCTGAAAGATACAATTAATTGCAGGCAGTTTCCAGACAGTACACTAGCTCTTTAAGCCGTTGGTGGTATTTTAGTGAATGGGGGAAATTTGGCCAGAGCATCAAGGAAATTCCCCTACTCTGCTGGGGACAGTAGAGGGCGTCTGGCCTTGCTACAATGGCAGACGACGTGAGGATCAACCTGGAGGAGGACGTGCAGGCAGAGGCTCTGCCGATGGAACTACAAGAGGCTTTGGAGCAGGCACGGCCTGCTACGGTGCTATTATACCTTTCCACGGAGATTTGCATGCTGTTGAACGTGCAGCCGGGCGTTGTACTGAATCTATGGAATTGTTACCTGGAGTGTTGCTTGAGGATACCGTTGTTGCTCTGACTACCCCTGCTATGGATGTTTGTGCTGATCAAGAGCGGAGTCTGCCGCCAGAAGCACTACAGGATGCTGCTGATGTGGGTCCGTCCGATATCGCGATGGCAGCGCAAGTGAATGCGGAAGTGACTGTGCCGGTTGTACGAGAAGGAAGCACTGAGAGTGCGAGTGTGGCTAAGGGCTCTGCGACAGACTGGTCCGAGGAATCAGCCTTATCGCAGGCTGGGTGGATTCAACAGCCAGATGGTAGGTGGTTGCTGGATCCTACCTGGCTGACTTTTTCCCCATTGGAATCGGGTTCTGCCCGATCAACTACACAGACTGGTGAGTCTTCCCATTCTGCAGGTCAGTCCAGTATTTTACAGCCTTCTACTTCGAAGGGGATTTCTCAGCCTGACATTTGTTCTGTTGCTGGGGCAGCTAGTCCGCTGCGGCGCTCACCTGTGCAGTCACCTGGAGGTCAGGAGACAAGGAAGGGTCCTCGTTTCTCGGATCTCTTTAAACAGAATAAATTGGAACAAGCCCCAAGACGGAATGCGGTCCGTCTGCAATATAGGGGCGGTTTACCAGAACACCCGGACAGACTTTATGTGGCAAGGAAATTATTGTTGGACTCGATGCAGTTTTTGCCTGTGGATATCTATGCTCTAATTAATATTCGGGGGGAGGATACGTTTGATATTAGTTTTAAACAGGTGGCTGGCTTGGATAAATTCTGGCAGAAATATAAGGGCTGTAAGTCTCTGCCTCTATGGTTACCATTCTGGGCTATACCCATCACTAAACCTCTCTTTAAAACAATTAATGTTATGTTCAGGAATGAGGGGGTGAATGTGGGAGACATTTTGTATTGGTTGGAGCACAAATGCATGGTTCTGGGCCCTCCTGAGCCAATTCTTGACACTGAGGGGATTTGGACTGGGGCCTGGCGTTTTAAAGTCAAATTACATGTTATCAATAATGAAGTCCTGCACATTCCCAATAGCTTTTTCTTGGGTAAGGACCGGGGAGTTTGTTTCTATTCGGGACAGCCCAAAGCTTGCTATCGTTGTGGTAGCCGACAACACTTAAGCAGTGCATGCGATAAAGTCAAATGCGAGCTGTGTGGGGATTTTGATCATGATAGTGAAGTTTGTAGAAATGTCTTTAAATGTAATCTGTGTGATGAGACTGGCCACGCCTATCATCAATGCCCATGGGCAGGCCAGAATAGACAGGGGGTCTCAATAAAGAAGAGTTGATATCCCAGGCACAGGGTAGATGCCAGACTCACCCGGCCCCTTCTCAGAGTAGGGAGTTAAATCCGGCCGACCGACCGGGTCAAGTGCAGGTTCCTGAGGCCCTTGTTACAGAAAGAAGTATAGTGGAGGACACCACGGACCAGTCAATATCTCTGGTTCCTCAACAGGTTTCGGACCCCCCCCTTCATAACGTTCAGAGCCCTCTGTTTTGCAACCCCCTTTAGGGGACCCCTTAGTGGTACATTCTTCAGACACTCATTTCCAAACACCTCGGAGGGTGACTCGGGCTAGTAGTCGGAATGTTGGGGTGGTGGGGGTCTGCCCTACTCAAAATTCCTTCTCTGCGTTATCTGACCTCGAGGGTGAGTTTGGCCCTGAGCTGATAAAGCCTGATGGGACTTCTACTATGGAGACAGAGGATGAGGGGGGTACAGATTTACTGGATGTTAAGAAGAAAAAAGGTAAAAAGCGGAAACAAGATAAACCCTGAATTTCAACCTTTTTGTTTTCATGGCCTGTTTAAAGATGGTATCTATTAACTGCTGTAGCATAAAGAACTACAAAAGATGTTTACTTTGCTTACAGCAGTGTTGGGATTTAAAAGTAGATGTCATCTTTCTTCAGGAGACACATTTGTCTTCTATGCTTGAGGTGACTCAGGTAATAAAACTCTGGTGGGGTGGACCTTTTTTTTGGTCATTTGGGGAAGATGCTGCAGATGGGGTGGGTATTCTTTTTTCTCACCCCTCTGTTCGCATCCCAGAGTTGGTGGATGTGCAGCCAGGAAGGGCTTTACTTTTGGACTGCTTATTCCAGGGTTTTTGTTTCCGATTGAAAAATACCTATGCACCACAAACGAAGACATCTCGGATTGCTTTATTTCAACAAATTAAACCGTATTTATTCACCTCCAAGCATGTGGTCTGGGGTGGGGATATGAATTGTAGTTTGGATGTCCGTCTTAAAAATGATATTCAGCAGAAAACATATTGTGATGCTCATGTTCTTTCACAGACGGTAGCGGTGGCTAAGTTGAAAGTTGCTTTCAGAGGATTACATACATCGAATGGTTTTACTTATAGAAGGGCTTCCTTTCAAACTAGGATTGATTATCTTTTTCTTTCCCAGTATTTAGTCCCTTTTGTTTGTTTAGTGTTACCTTGTGATTTTTCTGACCACAGGATTTTATATGGTGAGCTCAGTTTACATCAAATCCCTACTTTTTTTCCTGCTTTTTCCAGTAGATGGAAATTGAATTCTCTCTTATTGTCTGAGGCAGTTTTTTTGGCTCAGCTGAGGGATTTTTTGACCCTTAGGAAATCAGTGACTGTGTTTTTCACTGATTGGATTTCTTGGTGGACGAATACTAAGCTAGCTGTCAAGGATTTTTTTATTACATATGGTAAACGGAAAAGTTCCTCGGAATATTTACAATACTTGGATTTTAGGAATCAGTATTATAAATTACAATCTCATCCTCGGTCTCTGGTTTTGGATATCCAGTCTCAAATGGGGATTGTGAAGAGAAAAATGCTTCAGTACCAATACCAGAGGGCTGTTTCAATTCTTGCCGAACTTAAGTTTGGTACTCATCAACAACCTTTTAAGGACCCATATGTGGCATGTAAACAGAAAATTGAGAGAAAACTTATGACAGGGCTTTGTGATTCCTCAGGACAGCTGAAAACTTCTCTGGCAGGAATGCTGGAAGTTGCTGAACATCAGGTTTCCTCACAGTTTGGTACTGGATTTATTCCTACAGCTTCTTGGGATGATGTTTTGCATTTTCCAGTCCCTACTATTTCCCAGGAAGATGCAGATCTATTGCAAGGGCCCATTTTCCCCCAGGAGGTGCAGGCAGTGATTGGTTCCCTTTGTACAGGGGTTTCGCCGGGAATGGATGGTCTTACGAACGAATTTTATAAAGTTTTTCAGGAAGACGTGTGTCATCCTGGCTGCAGTCTATAATGATATTCTTCAATTTGGTTTTGGTAAATCGAAGTTTAATTTGGCCATTTTAACCTTCATTCATAAAGCAGGTGATGCTACTGATTTTGGTAATTGGAGACCGATTAGTCTCCTGAATACCGAGTATAAGATTCTCTCCACTGTACTGTGTAAACGGCTTCAAGTGGTTGCTCAAGGGGTGCTTCATCCGGCACAGACGTGTTCTGTTCCCCACCGTTTGATTCAACAAAATTTGAAACTCCTTAGGGATGTTTGTGAATTTGGTGTACAAAAAAAAATTATCAGGTTTTGTTCTGGCTCTGGATCAGGCAAAAGCTTTTGATTCTGTGTCTCATGCTTTCCTTTTTCAAGTGTTAGGTCGATATGGGATGCCTGGGCCCTTTATCCAATTTCTTAACACACTGTACTCCCAGGCTGGCTCTTGCCCGCTTATTAATAATTTTTTAGGTAAAATAATTCGGTTAACTCAAGGGGTTCGGCAGGGTTGTCCTATCAGCCCTTTACTGTATGCATTTGTATTGGACCCCCTTTTATGAGAGATTGAAAATAATAGGTCCATTCAGGGTTTATCTCCTTCTGCTATCATACCTGCCCAAAAATCTCGGCATATGCAGATGATATGCTTATTGGTGGAAGATGTCCCTTCGGGACTAGAGGCACTATGGGTAGTTACCCGTTTCTCTGCTCTTAATGGCACCAAGCTGAATTACGGGAAATGTAGATGTTTGGTGATTGGTGACACTCCATTACTTACTGATATTGGGGGTATTTTAGTCTCAGATTCCCTTACCATTTTAGGACTCCGTTTTGGAAAAGGGGATCTAGCTTCTTTAACTGGGAGAAGTGTCTCATTATAGGGGAACAGAAAGTACATCTATGGAAATCTTGGGGATTTTCGAAAAAGAAACGGTGTTAATAATTAAGAAATTCTTATTACCTATTTTTTTACATGTGTGTTCTGTTTTTCCGGTACCCATTTCTTTAGAAACTAGGTTATATAGTTGTTTTTTTCAAATGGTGTGGGGTAGCCATTTGAACCTGATAAAACGTGTTTTCACTTATTTGAAAATTAGTCAAGGGGGTTTAGGGATGATAAATCCTATAGTGTTTTTCCATTCCTTTTTTATGATAGCCTCATTTCAAGATACAGTCCTGCCTCGAGACCACCCATGGTCGGCTTGGACTCAGCTTTTATTTTCTGCATTTTTGTTATATTGGGAAGATGGTGGTATTCCTAAACGGAATATGACTAATGCAGCTCCATCCTATGCAGATTCTGCAGTATGGAAACTTAGGGAATGGAAATTGGGTAAGGCACAATTGCATGAGGTTCCTCGAAAAGACTTTTATTTGGAAATCATGGGTAATGTTTTCTACGTTCAAGTAGATTTCCCCTTTTGTGTCCCTACTAAACTCTCACAGGCCCTTCGTCTTTTAATGGATCACAGGGTACCTCCTCATATGTGGGATGTTCAATGGCTTTGCTGTCATGGGAAGTTAGGTGTTCGGGGTAACTTAAAACATAAACCTATTGCTGATAGATTATGTCTCAGGTCGGGTTGTGTGGAACAGGTAGAAACGTTAGAACATTTTTTCCTATTCTGTCCTTATATTATTTCCTTTTGGTCTAATTTGGCCATCAGGTGGGGTTGGAGTGTTATACGACACATTTCTTACCAGAGTTTAATTTTGGGGGATTATTCGGGTTTTTTAGGGAGGTATCATCCAAGTACTCTGACTGTGACTTTTGCATGTGTTAAATATCACTTATGGCAAGCCAGATGCCAGTTCTCCTTACAACACACCCTTCTTCCTAATAGTATTATACCTTAGCCGTATTGAACTAGCTTTGGGGAAGCAAAAGAGTTTTGAGAGCAGTACCTTAGATAATGAAGTGTTTCTTAGTTACTGGAAACATATTACTTGGATTACGTAATTTGTTAAGTTGGATGCCTTTTGTTTTCCCTTTTTTTTTTGGACTGCTACAACTGGTTTTTCTATTATCGTTTTTTTTTCTTCTTCCAAGATGTATAAAGGGTCCTTCTGAGTTCTATTTTTTGTTCACCAAGTTTGTTTTCATTTGTTTATTTACTGATGTTTTTCTGATTTGTATTTTCTGATGTTTGGTCTATTTTCTAACAAAAAATTCCCCTACTCTTTGGGGGGGGCGCTGCTGCGATCGGTCATGGCAGCAGTCGGTGATGACTCAGTGAAGGAGATGGATGTGGTGGAGGCGGGAGGGTTCGTTCCACCTCCCATCTCTCAGTTGCCTGGAACGGAGCGAGCGAATGGCCCACTTGGTGAGATTTGTACGGGAACTGGTGTGCATTTAGAAACGGCTCAAGATTTAGAGAATGATGAATTTCTGGCTCTAGAATGTCGGAAATACCAACTACTAGAAGTTACACTCAGCAAGAGGCTCTTTTGGCAAAGCGATCTGCTTCTATAGAAACTCGGGATTCAGCCGGTGTACCGACAGTTCGGACTTGGGTGGAGGAGGAAATTTCAGATGATGATTTACTTTCTTCTGTACAACAGAATCAGCCTACCAGAATGGATACTCCTCTTATCAGCCCAAAATATGTGGCGGTAGATCCCTCTGAAGAATCAAATTTACCACTGTCAAGTCGGACAACTCAGCTGATTCCAAACGCTGACGTGGCAACATCAAAGGCCTTGCTAGATGAGTCAGCCAGTGACACCACCCACCAGATTTTGTTCTCTACTGACGCGCCGCCCTCCGTTGCAACAGTTAAGCAGCCTGATAGTAAGGAGCCATGGTCTGTGGACACCGCTTTGTCGGCGGCAGGGTGGGAGAAATCAACTGATGGTAAAGGCTGGGTCTCAGGTATGTCTCCCATTTCTATTCCCACATCTGTGGAACAGACTTCACTACATGTTTCAAATATTGTCTCCCCATCGAGTTTACCCACATCTGTACCGAGTGAAAATACTGTAAACCAGCCTGAAACTATTATTCCTGATGCACCTTTGAATACTAAATCTGACAAACCGAAGAAATTCTTTGCTTCATTATTTCATTTACCTGTGTCCCCTGCTAAACGCCACATTGCTGTACGCTTACTTTATAAAGGTGGCTTAGATTGTGTTTCAGACCGCGTCTATGTGGGGAAAACATTGATTAAAGACTCTCTACATTTTTTTGCGACAGAAATTTATGCCCTCATCCATGTGTCTGGTGAGCACACCTCTGATATAAGCTTTAAGACTGCAGCTGGTTTAGAACGTTTTCGGAAAAAATATAATGCTCTTCGAAATTCGCCTCTATGGACCCCTTTCGAAGCTATTCCTCTAACAAAGCCTGCAATAAAATTTGTAACTGTACTATTTCGAAATGAAGGGGTTAGTGTAACTGACCTCACTTATTGGATGAAACAGCGCTGTACTGTTCTGGATGGACCTACTGCTGTTTTTGACAGTGAGAATTACTGGACTGGGGGATGGAAATTTAAAGTTTTATTATCTTCCACTAGTGATGGTTTCATACATTTGCCTAATTCCTTTTTTCTTGGCCGTGATAGGGGGGTCTTGTTTTACTCAGGCCAACCTAAGGCCTGTTATAAATGTGGCTCTGAAGGCCATATGAGTAGTGTCTGTGATAAAGTACGTTGCTCTCTATGTAATGAATTAGGACATGTCAGTAATAATTGTCTGAATGAAATGATTTGTAGTCTATGTGATGAAGCAGAACATTCTTATCAGAGTTGTTCCTGGGCTGCACATAACACCAATCCTGGAGGAGATTGCAAGGAGCAATGACTGCTTATTGCAGTTGCCCAAAGGCAACAGTCTGAGCCTCTGCTTTCTTCCCCCTCCCCCCCCCTCCCCACTCCCCACTTGAAGTGATTTCTGCAGCAGGGGTTGTAGAATCATGTGAAGACCCCCCAGTGGACTTGGTTTCCTATCCCTACCAATCCTCAGACACAGGTCTGTCAAACTGATTTGGAAGTAGAACCCCTGATAACGGTAGAAGCTACTAAGGAAGCCATGGCCCCCCTTATGGCTTATGCTACTAGAAAAGGTACTTTGGCTCATAAAAGAACTATAGAACATACCCCAGCCTCTAAATTAGCCAAAATGCAGACTATTCCCCTTCAAACAGGTACCAGGTGCTCCCTGCTGCAGATAGTGACTCTGAAATGTTTTCGGATTCCTCTTCTATGGTAGGAGACGGAGAGGTGGATCAGACTGATACACCTTGGAACACCTCTCCTACTATATCTGTGGGAAAAAAAGAAATCACCTCATGTGAAACTAAAAACTAGATTAGGTACTAGAAGTAGGGTTAAGAAAAAATGAAAATGATTTCATATTTCTTTATGTTTCTTTTTTCCACCTCAGTAAATGTCAATAGTATTAAGAGCCTGAGGAAAAGAGGTACTGTTTTTTCTGCTTTGACTCTACAAAAATCATGTGCTTATTTCCTACAAGTCACAAGGTTACACACTGCGGTAGATATTCACAATGCTACTGCTGCTTGGCATGCTGGGCCTTCCTTTTGGCCAATAGGTACAGACCAATGCTCAGGGGTGGGAATTTTGTTTAAAGATCTAGAATTTATATGTCTTAGACTGCTGGATTTGTTTCCAGGAAGAGCTTTACTTCTAGATATTTGTGTCCAGGGGACTCTGTTTCGACTTATCAATATTTATGCCATGCAATCTAAATCTGATAGGGTGTCACTTTTTAAATTCATGCAACCATATTTGCATACTGCACAACAGGTGGTTTGGGGGGAGATTTCAACTGTGGATTGGAGGAAAGGGATAGGGGGCAACAGACTACGACCTTGAAATCATATTGTGATTCAAACTGTTTGAAGGACATACTGCAAAAAGCAGATTTAGTTGATGTTATGTTTTCATACCAAAAAAGAATTGTGCCAACTTTTTGTAAAGGTAAATCATCCACTAGAATCGATTTTTTCTTCACTTCCCACCATTCTGATATTTCTGCAGCTGGAACTCAGGCTGTGGAGTATTCTGATCATTCCTTACTCTTTCTTGAACTTGGACAAAGTTTTCAGGTGGGCCGGGGCTTGTGGAAATGTAATTCTTCTTTATTAAGTAAAGAATATTGTCACACACAGTTGCAGTATTTTTTGTCTGCAAAAAACTCATTTTTTTTATATGATTCCCCGGTACAATGGTGGGAAGATTTAAAAAAGGAACTGATTACTTTACTTAAAACTTTGAGTAGGAAAGATAAAGATATACACTATTTAAAATATCTCTGTGATAGACAACAATTGCAATCCTTAATTTCTCTATCATATACCTCTACACATGACTATCATACCCAGATTTTACATTTTAAAGCACGCATGTTAAAATTTCACCAACAAAAGGCTGCTGTCTTAGCTTTTCAGCAACATTTTGACTTAAAAGGAGCATTTTCTAATATTTGTCCATATGCTACATGTAAACAACGGGTTCAATCAAAAAGAATTGATAGTTTAAAGAATTCCGTGGGACATATGCATGACACACATTCTGAAATTATGGATATTGTCTATAATCATACAAAATCCCTCTTTTCTCAAAAAGATATAGATTTTGATTGTATCCACACATTTTTGGAATGTATTACGATTCCTGACTTTCCGGCTTCTTTAATTCAGGACTTACTAGCTGATATTCATTTTTCTGAAATTCAACAGGCCATCAAACCCATGCCCATAAATAAATCTCTAGGGAAAGATGGCTTAACTACTGAAATTTATCGACTCATTATGGATGTCTTGGCTCAGGAATTGGCCCAGGTTTTTTCTAGTCTGTTACAGTCTGCATTGCATTTTGACATGGCACAGGGTACCCTGGTTTATATTTACAAAGCTGGAGAAAGGCATCTCTTGACTAACTGGAGACCGATTTGTCTTTTAAATATGGATTTTAAGATACTGGCAAAAATGTTGACCCTAAGGCTGCAAAAAGTGGCAAATTATGTAATTTGTCCAGCACAAGCATGTTCGGTAAAGCATTCTAATATTCAGGAACATCTCATTTTATTGAGGGAAATAACTACTAGAAGTGCAAAGAAGGAGATTGAGGGTGTCTTGTGTTCTTTAGATCAAAGTAAGGCTTTTGATTCTATTAGTCATTGTTATATGTGGGTGGTTTTAAGGTTCTATAATGTCCTGGGTAAATTTATACAGTGGATAAAAGTACTGTATGAATCGGCTACTGTTGTTCCATAGTTAATGGATATGTTGGGCCTTTAGTCCCTGTTCATAGGGGTGTCTGGCAAGGTTGTCCCCATAGCCCACTTCTATGTCTTTTGTATTGACCCTCTATTAAGGTACATAAATGCTCATCCTGGAATCAGATCTATGCAGGTTGGGACTTTACAAAGTCCTTCAAGGTGTATCGCATATGCAGATGACTTATGCCTTCTGTTACCAGATGTACAATCCGTTTCTTTAGCGATTGATGTTTGTACAGCTTGCTCTTTTGTTTCAGGAGCAAGTTTAAATATGTCTAAGTGTCAAGGTATATATTTAGGAACACAACTACAAATAGGCCCTCAGATTTCTGGTATTCCTTTTTCTTCCCATCCTACTAAAATTTTAGGATTATTATAGGGCCCAAGTAGTTTAGATCTTTTGAACTGGACTTCTAGATTAGACCTTGGAAATAGAATGGTGTCACAATGGAATACCTGGAAAATGGACAAAAAGAAAGGTGTGATGCTGATAAAAACAAAGCTGTTGCCTCAATTTCTTTATGAATGTAAAATATTTCCTCACCCAAAACAAATGGAAGCAAGTCTACTGAGTTTATTCTTTCAAGCAGTCTGGGGTAGTAGGCTGAATCCTATAAAAAGAAAGATCACCTACTTACCTTACTCACAGGGAGGTTTAAATATGGTTAACCCATTAGTGTTTTTTTATTGTATGTTTTTCTATACAAATCTTCGGTCTATATTGGTTAATAAGGATAAGGTTTGGGCAGCGGCCCGTGGCACAGCGGTGGGATTTCGCTTGCGGCGGCCGACCACCGGTTGAAAGCGGACCCGGTCGTCGGAGGGCTGGCGAAGAAGGATCGGCGTCCGACAGACTGCTCTCCTTCTCCGGGGAGGTTGGGGCAGCAACCGGGCGATGGGGACCCTAGCGGAGGCTGGGGGACACTCACGCTGCCACGCTTACGTCGGGGAGAGGCGGGGCGGACGCTGGTGTCATTGCACGTCCCCGCCTCCTCGGGGGTGGAGAATAAAGGGGGCTAAAAATTCCACGCCTAGCGTCTAGATGACGCTCTGCCCCGGGAGCGCCCTGATTGGTCACGGACCGTTCCCCAACCAGTTACTAGGCCAGCGGTCTGGTGTGGGGAGGGGTCGAACGCTGCCCCGCTCTCTGGGGGGCAAGCCAGGGATAACCGGGGGAGTCGGCGATATCCGGTGACCGGGGCTCCTGGGGTCCATGACCAGAGCAGAAAGTGCAGATGAGAGGCGTGGAGGTAAAAAAGAGAATTAAAAAAAAAAAAAAAAAAGGATAAGGTTTGGGCTCCATATTTTTATGATGCTATAAATCAATGGTTTTTGATTTGGGAAGGGTCCAAAAATACCCATTTGAGACAAGATTCTGCACTCCCTAGTTACTATAGGGAAATATTTGTAAAATTACGATTATGGGGAGTCTCTAGTCGAATGCTACTGGGAACTACCTGGAAACAATTATATCACAATATTATTTCAACCCATTTTTTTGAGAAAATAACATTTCCCCATCAACCTTTACATATGCAGGATACTCATTTGTTTTTATTAATAGAGAAAAGAGTTCCAAGGCATATGTCGGATTTCCATAGGCTTAGTTGCCATGGTAAGATACATGTAAAAGTAATCAAAAGCACAAACAACATGCTGAAAGGGGTTGCATTAGGCCTGAGTGTATGTCAGCTGAAGAAACTATTGAACACTTATTCTTTTTGTGCTCTTTTGTACAGCCATTTTGGTCATTATTAGTGAGCTCTTGGTCTGTGCCTATATTTTCTTGTATATCAACTGAAGAATTAATGTATGGTATTTACCACTCTGGTTGGAAGAAATGTCATAATGGTACATTGAATATTGTTTGTTTAGTTTTAAAATGGCACATATGGATAGCCAGATGTGGTTTTATGCTGCAGCAAAGCAATACTCCTCTTGGAATCATTATTCAAAACGTTACCACAGAACTGGTTAATATTTTCCAGAATGAATGTACTATATTCCCACCACATGTTTTGAAAGCACATTGGTGCACTATGCCCTGGAATACTACTTCAGATTTTCCAGTAACATGAAGTCTGTTTTTTTGATTTGTCTTGATTGTTTGCATATTTCTTTTGTTTGATTTGTTTCAATAAATTCCCGTACTCTTTTCAAACAAAGCATATCTAATAAGTCAAATTTCTAAAGAAGAAGTCAATGTTGCAGTTAAAAATCTAAAAAAATCGTGTTACCCCTGGCCCAGACGGAATTCCAAATGAATTTTATAAAAAAGCAAATTCTGTTTTAGTCAAACATCTAGCCTTGGTGTTTAATGCCATTGTCCAAGGCAAACATCTACTTCCTCCTACACTAGCTGATAGTATTTTGATTTTTTACATAAAAAGAAAGAAAGGGATATTTTAGATAGTTGGAGGCCAATAAGTTTAATAAAATACTGATTGGAAAATTGTATGTAAAATTATTGGGAAATGGCTGGCAAAACCTGTCGGTATATTAATATGCTCTACACAAACATGTGCAGTACCTCAGAGATCCATGATAGATAACCTTAAAGTGATTTACCAACTTCCCCCGATGTCATGTTTGCAGATCACCTTCCCTTTATTGAGTGATGCAAAGCTCAGCTGCCCTGAAGTTAAGTATTAAATATATTCAGATGCTTAGTTTTTTTTAACATTTTTGTGCCACAGTTGTCTCTGCATGTTTTTTCCTTTGTTTGAAGTTTGCACATGAGCAGTGCATCCACATGCATGAGTAACATCAGCACAGGGAAGGTGTTCCCACTGCACCTTTCTCACTGCTCGTTCATTCATCTTTCCTGGACCCAGCCTCAGTGAGTGCAGATCCAAAACTGAACTGGCAAAACTTACAGCACTGATGACTGAAACGGTTGTTATATTGGCAGCTGTTATACTTGCTTTTGGGATTGCAGAAGTGGTGATTTCTCCTGATTTTCAATTTTACTCATCTGACTAAGCTCTGTGTCCTAGGTCCATCGGTTCTAGGAACATCACAATCTACATTGCTTGAGTACAGTGTTACAGTTTTAATAAGTGCTGCAAGTACATAATTATAACAACAAGTCTGTATAAAAAATAAATTTTTTTAACTGAGTGGAGCTGTAATCTGTAGCGTATTGGGACACAAAAGGACGACTTTTGAACTGGGCAGATCTATAAATTGCAGTAAGCTTTTCAGTATTGGTACATAGAGGTATGTGTTAAATGGATGACTTTTTCAACAGTTCAGAATTATAATGTGCAGCAAGAGTATAAGCACTGAGCTGCACAGTCCAATCCCAGGAGAACAGTGCAATAAACTGTGTATTTTTGGAAAGTGCTGCTTCCAGTGTGATTGCTTCAGTAAACTGCCTTTGCTATTGCATTTCTGATTGTCACCATCATTATAGACAGTTTATATTTTTTCTTGTGCTCCTGTGTTTTGTTGGGCTCATTTGGTGTTCTCATGCAAGCACCATAACACTGATCACCAAAGTATGCTTAGATGTGCATGAATAAAGGGACATGGTGCACTGAATTGTTTCTCCAGCTTGCCAGCTCCCCGCTAAGTTTATAAATGAATGCAATAAAATCAGTTATATACTGTACATAGTTATACTGTACATAGTTTACAGTGTATCTCAAAATTAAAAACACTTAGTTTTTTAACATTTTAACATACAGTCTTTATTTATAATTAGGATTATAGCATCATTGTAAGTGCTCCGGAGCATAAGTAAAAGAAGAGACTGCAGTTGCCATCCTCTCCCGACACTGTGGTACCAATGTACAGCTTCTATGGTGTTATATTGCAAAGTGTGCTAGTCAGTTTGGCATACTTAGGGAATAATGTCTGAACCAAAATATGGGCTACACAGCAATGAATGCAGGGAGTCTACACAATGCACCATGACATCGGTAAGGCATGGGAGACAGTATAGTGCAGTATCTGTTGTATTTGCTGTACACTTTATGCAGGTACATCAGAGATCCACTGTAATGGAAAAAATGGGAAAACACAAATGGCTTGACACAGACTGAAGTGGTAATGAAGTATGGTGACATAAGTGAGGAAGGGTGGTTCAAATACAGTCTATCACTTGAGTACCTACCGCAAGGATATGTCCCTTTCTGTAGTGGACCAATCAAACGGTACTTAGGCTATCTAAACATAAATGCGGTCTCTTTCTCCATGAGAAGGGTATTGGCAGTGTCATTTTTAACCTTGGGGGGTGGGAGACGATCACCGACTGTACTGTGTATTTTTTGCTCAATTCATAATGCACCTGGAGGCACACATGTAGCGGCAATAAGCCAATGCCAGGATGGTACTACAGATGCTTATGCAGACACTAATGACATCTGCAGTCTGTATAGTTCCTGAGCGCTTAGAGGTAACACAAAGCTGGTGCAATAATTTGTAGTTTTAAATTTATAACATGCTGTAAACAGGGGAACCGGTGACTTCAACACGTTACTCAATCACTGATACCTCTAAAGGAGAAAGTACAAGCAGGCCCCCCACTCCCAAACACACACATACACAGAGAAGAAAGCTATAGCATAGACCAGTTGGCACTAGGGCAAAGACAGATCCAAACAGTATAAATAATTTACAGATAATAAAAGTTCTATGTTGCAGCATTTTTCTAAGTGTATGTGTGCAGCTGAGGGGTTTGGAGTGGTTGGGCTACAAGGTGCCTGCTTGTAATTTCCACCCTGTGCTCCATCAGAGTGAGTGACTGATAAATCAATTTGCAGGAGGTCACTACTAACTAGTACCAGGTGAGGAATTTGGACAAATTGTGAGCCATTTATCCTGCTCAGGCAATGCCACCAGATCGAGCCGTGCTCTCAGTGTCAAGCTGGAGTGGCCAACAACTCGTTAGCATAGGGAAAGCAATCCCCCCCCTCCAAAAAAAGAAATATAAAAACCCAGGGTACTATCACTAGTATTTGTGTGGGCACATCGATGCTGGGAGTAACAGAACACACACCATACCTCAATTTTGCACAGTAAAATGACAGCAATGACGGAAACCAAACTGTAGCACTAAGTAGCAAAATATAATATTAACAGTCCGTGTTGCTAAGTCTGCTCTCACTGCTGTAGTGGAATGGATCGGGACTACTGCTGTGACTGCCTGAGCTACTGCCCACATCATTCTTGCTGCTGTCATAGAGTCATCCCTATGGGGATCTACTATGCAGTGGCTGTCAAACTGTGGCACTATGTCAGTGTCCGAAAGATCACTGTTAGTGCAGGACAACATAATGCTTTCATCACCGGACCCTGAAAATGAACTGTTTGACGTTGCTATTGTCGTACTGCATCCTGCGACCAAGAGCTCTGTTATCAAGACAGAATTGCTGTGACCAAGAACTAATTTTAATTGCAGAGCACAGATCTCCCTGTGGTGACACTGCAAAGGTAATGAGTATCAAAGGTCACCAAATACAGACTCCAATACACAAAATGACACTTCCTGGTTTGTGAGGGTGAAAACCTGATTTAATTTGCTAAAATAGGCTATGCATCTACCAAAATACATTGTGAATCAGTTCTATATGCAGTCACCTTGCAGTATATGCGTTCATGTATCAAAACTTGGTAAATCGTTTTAAACTCCTTAGAGAAGTGTTTGATAGCCCACAGGGTGAAGGTTATGTACTAACGTTGGATCAAGCAAAAGCTTTTGACTCAGTACCACATGAGTACCTTTTTAAGGTACTACAGTATTATGGAATCTCGCAAGAGTTTATCAATTGAATTCAAACGTTATATAGCCAAGCTTCTATGACCCCTTCTGTTAATGGACTCATGGGTGCGCACATTAGGATAAAAAAAGGAGTAAGGCAGGGTTGCCCCGAGCCCTCTCCTCTATGTTTTTTCAATTCACCCTTTACTAAGGAGACTCAATAGTATACCAAACATAAGACATACAGAATTCCCAGGAGCTAGACAATTTCCATGTGCAGTGGCCTGTGTAGATGATCTGGGCCTACTGGTGGCAGACAAACAATCAGGGATTCAAGCTTGACAGTCCATACATTCCTTTTCACAAGTATCAGGAGCTTCACTAAACAAAGAGACAAGTATGGGAGTAAACTTAATAGGACAACCCCATACACACGACCAAAGAGTTGAAGACCAAGAAATAGAGGGGATAAAAATCCAAACTGGGAAAACTAAGCTTCTAGGGATTTCATTTGGAGATAAAGATTCACCAGAAACAAACTGGACAGAAAAACTGAATTTAGCAGAAGAAAAAATTGCCAGATGGAAAAGTTATCCAATGACCAGAAGTAAAAGAATCTGTATGTTGAAAACATACATTATACCAATTTTCCTTACACTAAGTTATATTTTCCCTGTGCCAATGAAATTAGAGGCAAGATTATACAATATATATTTTCAGTAAATATGGGGAAGCAAGCTCAACCCAGTTAAAAGAGCTGTTACATACAGGCCCATAAAACAAGGCGGCCTAAACATGGTTAACCCAGTTCTATTTTTTTCACCATTTTTCTCAATACAAATATCCTTCCCATCTTAATAGGAAACCAGCAGGAGTGGGCAGTAAGTTTAAGAGCAAAAAGTCAGTATTTCATAAATAAATGGAATGCCCCAAAGTGGGGGGCTTTTGAACGAGTTCTAGTAGAGACCCCTGCATACGTGATAGAAATTTTTTTTTTAATTAAGCAGTGGGGAATTACCACCTAAATGATACAATTTCAAAGCAGGAAGTTATTACATTCTAGTATTTTAAATGATTTTTTTCTAACAGAACCTTGCTTTTTATGCCCCCAGAATATTAATGTCCAATGTTTAATAAAATAGCTGACAGAAGAAAGAATACCAAAAAAAAAATGGGATACTCTCTGGATGTGTTGCTATGGGAAATTAAATGTTAGAGGGAACCATGCACACAAGTGGTAGAGGAGAGATTGTGTATTAGAGAAAGATGCATATTACAACAGAAACAATGCAACACTTGTTCTTTGATTGTCCCTATATTGAGCAGTTCTGGGAAATCTTAGCACAGAAATGGGGAATGCTCATATTAGAAAAAATGTCATATTCTGAATTAGTGTATGGTAATTTCGGAACAGAGTGGAAACAATTTCACCCAGGGACTCTTAGAGTAGTAAATGTAATACTTAAATGGTGTATTTGGCAGAACAGATGCCAGTTCTTTTTGCAGCAAAAGTATGCTTCCCTTGGAACTTTAGTAGAAAGAGTAACCTTTGAAGTTGCAGCAGCATATAAACAAGAAAAAAAGGTATTACCCCCATCTGTCCTGGCAAAATGGTGGAGGGGCCATCCTATCCGTTTATCTGAAGATGCAACCTAAAGACACAGAACAGATGGAAATGCCCTACGATCAAGATCTTTTGATAATTCTAACATTGTCTGGACTTATGATCAGAGTCAGTTTATTATCCGGCATCTGGAAATTGAATACATTTTTATTATTAGTTATTTTGTTAAGTCTTGAAAGAACGTGTAGCCTGTTGATTTTCAAATATAATGTATCTAATCACGTTGGAACTCAAGCTTAGGTTAACAAGTTAGGGAATTCAAAGGAAAAGAATGCTTGGCTTTTTAATAGATTAATGTAGCTTATGATTTATATAAAGTGAAAAAAAATGTTCTTGAAATTTCCAAATGTTAACACACATGTATGTATATGTCCTAAGTTGAGTTAACTTTAGCATGTTCTTGTAATAAAAATATATCATGTGTACACTTTGTTATATTACTTTCTAATAAAAAAATTCCCCTACTCTTTTCGAGAAGTGCCATGGGATCTTTAACATCCACCTGAACTACCACCAGAACAGGCAGATGGGACCTCGGTTTAATGTCTCATCCAAAAGACGGTACCTCAGGAGTGCAGCACCCCCCTCATGCTGCACTACAGTATCAGTACTGGGATTCAACCCAAGTGCCTAATGTGTGGTTATGTCTAGCTAGGAATTTAAATATGATGATAGCAAGGCAATAGGCTCTCACAGTTATTGGCACTTGCAGCTTTCCAGAGTGTTGGAACGTGTGTGGAAGACTCATACAGATTCTGTAAGGGATAACACATAACAGTGTGCGTGACTGCAAGGGACCAATGCATGCCTCAGTGGTTGTTAGGCACATGCTATAGTCAAGTGCTGCAACCGCGCAAGAAGTGCATTATTCCCTTACGAATGCACACACACTGGAGTGTGTTATCCTGCTTATAAAATGCTTGTAAAAAATGTAGTTCAGTTAAGGTGTGTGTAGGCATAAGAGAATAACCAGCCATGTTTGACCAATTACAGTATTGGACTTCCATAGTTCAATTCATAATTTCTTGTATATAAGACTTGGTTATTCTAAAGTACGAGCATTTTTTAACTTTATGTTTCTCCCCCCTTGATCCCAAACCTCGCCAGGTGACCAGCAGCCCACTAACCTCGACCTGTGGCCTCCGTGATCCCCACTATTTGAGCTCAGAGTAGGTGTTGGGGAGGGGAGGCTTGCTATCCCTGATACTCTGGTTCTGTGATAGGAGGCGACAGTCGATTAGGCCAAAGTGTGCTGGGATCTCATTCTGCCAGTACTGGGTTTTTCTGGCTTTTTATTTTGTTTGTTTCCTCAAAGCCCCACCAGACACGGGCACACAAGGGGTTCATGAGGATGTGAATGTACAATGATGTAAACGCCCCCAAGCCTGCCTGATATCTGTCCATCCACTCAGCCTCCTCTGCACTGCCACCTATTGTCACCCAGGTGGCTGCACTGTGGCATAGGCAGCGCCCCCCTCTCTCCCTGGAAGACAGTGTTCTCTGGGATAATCAATCCAACCACCCCCCCACCTCCTCGGCTGGCCCTCCGATAGCCCAGCCTTGTTCCTGAACCCAGGTTGGAAATTAGAAAATGGCTGTACCGACAGGACAGCTATATAAGGAATTTCTAATTGTTTAAATTGATTTCTGGTATTTTTTTTTTTATTTATTAACTACAGGAAGTTCCTTTTGGGCAGCATAAATCAGTTTTTAACCTGATGCTGTCAAAACAGAAAAAGATATCATGGCAACCTCTATATTTCTTTCTGTTGCTATATGTATTAGGTACTATGTTATACATCTAAGAAAACACTGTTATATGAATGACACGGGAATGATATGATTTTATGTATCAAAACAGACCCATACTTTTTGGAATAAAAATACAACTGGGATGTTATTGTATTGCTATGCCATGAGAAATACATATTAATCCAATAAATAGAACTTGGTGATATAATTCATTATCAAAGGAAGTAATTGGTCAGAATGTATTGACTAGAACATATATATAATTTGAACAGAGTGGTACTTTAAAAAAAAAAAGAACAAATTGAAAGTAATAAATTAAAAAAATATTTTAACAAGTTGATGAAGGAATCATCACGTGTCTCTGATAATACCTCTTGGCCCTTGCTGGAATGCAGAATCTTGTATGTGTCCAGAATTCTAATATATGTCAGATCTGATGGTTGTCTAATGGGTGAATCAAAATTATGACTGGGAATGACTTTTACACTCTACAGTTCAAAGGGCAGCTCTTCTCAGTGGAGACTGGGTCAGCACCAGTGAATAACTGCACAAAAATAAGGAACAGTCTCACCAGAAAGATTCTTTATTCTTGTTACAAAATGCAGCTCTGCAAATTAGGCAGTGTCAGATGCTGTTTGTAGTGCAGAGCCAATGATTTTCCATTTTCAACATAAAACACCAGTAAAAAACAGAATGTCATTTTTAAACCAGTACTTGTGAGTCCATTTTTCATGAAAAACTCTATTTGCTCTATTTTGTCATGCAAACAACCCCGCCTTATACCAGCTTTTTGTACAAACTCATTTTGTGTCAATATTTTGTACAAAAAATGCTGAGTTGCTCTCAGTTTTGGGGAAAATCAGAGGAAAAAAACAGATTTTAAGATTCTGTCAAACAGAATTGGCCATTTTTGAAAACTGAAAATCAATGGCCCTAGTAGTGCTGTTGTCCTGAGCAATACAGCACACTTAGCGGACCCAAGACCTTACCTGTTTTCCACCAGACAGTCCTCTCTCTTCTGCTGAAGCTTACAGCCAAAATAATGTGTGTGGTGAGCTACTCTTGCACTGCCTAATTTGCACTGAATCATTTTGTATTGAGGAATAAAGAATCTTTCTGGTAAGACTGTTCCTTATTATTGTGCAGGTATTTAACCTGCTGATCCAGTCTCTAGTAAGTGGAGTCGCCTCTTCACTTTTTTCCATACAGGTTTTTTTATCCTCCTACATCTGGGGGGTGGCTGCATCAGCCCGATCTCCAGCCCCCCAGGTTGGCTCTCCACCTCTCCTGGTAAGTGCCTGGTTGGAAGTCTCCCCATGAGTTCCCCTCTCGTGGTAGGACCGAGGAGGGAGGGAAGACCACACCCCTCTCACTACATCAAGTCCAAGGCAGACTAGGTCGCTCCATAAGCAGCGCTGCGGGTGCGGAGACAGACCTGGTAAAATATAAGCAAAAGAAACACCACAGAGACAAAGGAACTATATATATATATATATATATATATATATATATATATATATATATATATATATATACACCCACATACACACATACACACACACATTATATATATATATATACATGGTATGGCCCCCAAAATGAACCTAAACAACTTATAGGGGGTAGGACAGACTTCAGGATGGACGATCAAGATGTATTTTCCAGCCTTGAAAGTCATTAAGGAGAGGGTCAAGAAGTAAGGAGAAATAATCCAAATGCTAAACACATTTTTTACAGCAGGATACAGAGGACCCAGAACAGACCCAATAGAGAGGAGAAGAAGAGGAGGACAAGGAGGGGCATGGGCAAGTGAAAATGGGAGAGGCTTCAAAGGCAGGAGAGGCAGGTCTCATTTGAGAGGGAGACAGGAGTGAGGAACAAGTGAGTAGATCACTGAAGAATGGGAACCTCATACATCTTTCTAAAACAGAGTTGACAACAGTGCAAGAAAGTTTTAGGTAAAAGCCTGTCGTTTATCCCCAAGAACGGACCAATAATTTCAATATAAAAGTTGACCCCTTTAAATTCTTTAGACAGGCAATTATTCGAATGTTATGGAAACAGCCCCCCCAGACCAGTTAATTCAAGCAGACGATGACACTTATACAGAAGCAGCGAAGAGGGAACATACTAATTTCAGAAACCCTTCAAATTTCTGCCCACCCACTACTAGGTCCACCTTAGCCACCTTCTGCAATGTGGTGTTCAATGACGTGAAACACCTTTTGACTCAGCCTGTCAACACCACTAAGTGCTGAGACCAGAACATCTCCAAAAGGGGGAGTTGGCACTTACTGAACTCAATTTGACAGAAGCAATCATAAAGCCAGCGTACAAAGGGGACACAACTGTGGTCTGGCATCATGCCTATTATGTTAGAGAAGCACAGAGACAACTACTGGACCAGAATGTCTACTTGAAACTGAATTATGATCCTACACAAGTGATTTCACAGAGAGCACAGCATTTTATTGAGGTAGGCTTACAGTCTGGTTGAATTACCAAAAAGGATGCAGAGTTCATGACAGTAAAATGCCCAAGAAGACCTGCATTTTACCTGCTCCCTAAAATACACAAAGCAACCACACCCATTTCTGGTAGACCAGTTGTGTCATCCATAGGTGCCACCACAAAGCCATTTTCAAAGTTGGAATTTTTTTTTAATGAAAAAACAGTTCCTTTCCTCCAGTCATTAGCTCAAGACGCCAATGACATTCTGTGCATCCTGCAACGGATTGTCATTACCCTTAAAGACCTCCGTGTAACAACAGATGTGGAGAGACCCTACTGTAATATTCCACATGAAAGCAGACTAGAGCCTCTTAACAAGGCGCTGGTGAACAGAGACCATACATTACTGCCTACCACCCACTACACAGTAGATCTTGCCCAGTTCATGTTGGAAGCCAAATATTTTCTTTTTGAAAGTACATTTTTTGTTTGACAAAGGGGAACTGCCATGGGCACCACTTTTTTACCTAATCAGGTGAACCTACACATGAGACTATCTGAGGAGGCGTTCAACTACGATCAAATAACTAATGTGTTTAAACAGCATACAAAAATCTGGAAAAGGTACATTGATGACTGCCTCATGATCTGGACAGGAAATATGCAGACCCTACATTCTTTTCTAGACTGCATCAATAGTACCAACGCCCATCTCAAATTCACCTACACAGTGAATCCTAAGGAAATTCCTTTTATTGATCTGCTCATCTTTAGGCAGAATGGCACTCTGGGGACAAAACTGTACCATAAACCCATGCAATAAATATTTCGCTTCTGCAGGATAGTTGCCATCCACCCAGTTAGTGAAAAACATTCCTAAAGGACAGTTCCTGAGGACCAGATCTACATGTTCAGAAGATTCAGAATTTTGGAGTACCAGTAACGATATGGCAAAATGCTTCATTCAGAGGGGCGATCCGATTTCAGTTATCCAAGATGTCATGAATAGTGCCAGACAGATGGACAAGGAAGTACTGCTGAATGTCTGACAGAGAGATACCACAGAAAACTCACACAGCTTCAGAACAGAATATAATCCACTAACATCCAAGGTGGACAGCATCATAAAAAAACTGGGACTTATTAAAAATACACCCAAAACTCGAAAATATATCTAAACAGACTCCACAAATCACCTACAGGAGGGTACAAGCTTAATGAACATCCTTTTTCATGCTATGCTTAAGTCATTAACTCCAACACATAGCTGGCTTCCGAAAGTACCTGTCAGCAACTTTAGGTGCGGCCACTACATGCACTGTGCAAACACTGTAAATACAAAGACCTTTAACCGCCCGAGGTATGGAGAGAAGTTTGGCACTAAGGAGGTCATTAACTGCAGCACGATGGGTGTCATCTATTTGCTTGCTTGCCCCTGTGGTCTGGGTTATGTGGGCCACACAAAAAGAGCTCTCAAAATCTGGACAGGAGAGCAAAAGACAGCCATACGAGGTGGCAACCAAGAATATGTGATGGCACATATTGGGCACCACTATGTGGTGACATTAAGATTTCTTGGCATCAAGAAGGTGGAACTAGAAGTTCACAGAGGAAACCAAGTCAAGAAACTCCATGAGAGGGAAGCATTTTGGATTGCGACTCTGAACATACTGACACCTTTAGGACTTAAAGGGGAACTGTCATCAACAAGATTTCTTAATGTCTGAAAGACCATAAAAAACTAATTTGAGTGAACCATTGTGTTTATCTGTGAGTCTTTGCAGAACACAGTTATTCATATGTAAATCAGTCTGTAATTAAGGGCTGGGGCAGCCATGTGTTTTAGGCTCCTGACAGGAAATAAAGTCCGTGAGGATCTTGGCCCTCCATTGACTGTTGGTTAAATAGGAAATCATCTGTTTTATTGTGTTTTATTTTTTTATTAATCCTTTTTGCCTTGCTGGTGCTACAGTCTGTATTCCCACGTCCTGGTATCCTTTCATCTCCGGCCGCTGTCTGGTCTTGCCTATGCCATCAGTGAAGCCCTCACCAATTACCCCCGTGGCTTGCCCCCCCCCACTGCGGCGGGGAGGTGGAGAGTCCCCCTCACTCCCTGAGTCCAGATCCAGTATGCGGTGGTGCCCCCCCCAGGCCAGGCGTCTCGTAGATGGCCATCAAGCCGCCGCAACTGTACGCCATTTTTCCTCATCCTGGCTATGTGAGCGGGGTGTGCAATGACGCCATGGAAGGGAGCGCGCACGTGTCTGCACGCACTCCCCCCGGTGTCATGCTCCAAGCTCACCCCTCTAGTGCAGTGCCAGTGCACCATCCCCCAGCCTCCGCCAGGGGTCGCAAGTGCGCTGACAACTGAAGAGCCCCTTCCCTGGAGAGGGAGAGCAGTCCAACGGACACTTAATCCCTCTCCTCCCCTATCGACCCCCAGCAGCCGAGTCCATTCCCGAACCCGGGTCACCGGCGTGAAGCGAGGTGTGGTGTCCAGCGCCTCAACCCTCAGTACCACTGGGCTGTTATTAAGTGTGTTTTAAGGTGTAATTACAACACTTTCTACATTTATAACAATTATTTTGTATGTGCATTGAAACTAGTGAGTTATCACCCTTACATTTCAAACTGCTAGTAAAAATAATCCATCTTTAGGATTGCTTTAACCTCTAGGCTATACTGCCAGCAGATCACTAAAAACTACGCATCTCAAGGTTGGCTCTGTGGTGCCAACACGTACTGGGGCCCCATACTGTATCATCATTTCTAAACCCTGGCTGTGTTCATGTCAGTGCAGATTTCTGGAGCTGCCTCAGCACTCATTTCTGTCTTATTCCACTCCCTCTCTTACAACCTTTTCTCTTACAATTTCAGGTGTGAACTCAGGTTTACAAGATGCAAATGTGGCTACATATCTACTGGCCTGGCATCATGGGGCCAGCCTTGAAATGTGTAGTTTTTGATTAACAGTTGGCAGTACAACCTAGAGGTTAAAGCAAAGATCTGTGAACAAGCTTCATTCATCCAGCAGAATGGGGTTTGTTTCCAACATGCTCTGCTTGTATACTGTGTGACCAAAGTAAGTCACTTAACCTCCCTGTGCTCCCAAAACACACCCAGAAATAAGCTGTAGCTGTGTGCCTTTCCTGGACAAAGACAGTAAAAACAATCTGAGCATGTGTTATGATTCTGAAAATATGCTTTTTCTATCCAAATCTGACTTGAAAAGAAAAAAATTGGACACTATTAATTGTTTATTAATTGCAAAAACACACAGATGGACAACATTGTTTAAAAAAAAAAACCCTCGCTGGGGGTCGGCGGGGAACGGAGAGGATTGAGCTCCCAAGGACTGCTCTCCCTCCGGCTGGGTTAGGGCCATGCCTCACTCTGTAGTGGCTCCCGGTGGAGACCAGGGGCACTACAAAGAAGCAGCGCGACAGAGGAAAACCAGAAAAAGCGAAAAATGGCGTCCGAGCGACCGGATGACGGCCGCCTGGATCCCCCGCATCCTTGGAACCCCCGATGAACCAGGGGAACCCCGATCTCAGCAGCATCAGGGCCGAGAGCAAGAATGCCTGAAGGCAATTTCCCTCCGGAAGGAGGGGACCCGTCCGACGAAGGGTTACGTCGGGCTACCCTGGTCAGCTGCGATCTGGGATCAGTAGGGGAAGCTGGCATCGGGGAGGGTTCGGAATGGAGCCAACAAGGGTAGTCCTTGGCAGAAGGCCTGAAGGAGAGGCCGGTCGGACGCAGGGGGCGATAAATAAATAATGCAAAAAAAAAAACAATCTGAACTGCATTATTAAAATATAGAATAATATATGGGTGTGTGTGTGTGTAACCAAAATTTTACACACACCCCCGAGGTGTGAGATGCTTCATGAACCCTGATGGCAAAGTCCGAGTGGTTTATAAAAGCATCCCACACCGAGGGTGTGTGCAAAATTCTGTTTTTTACACCTATCCACCCATTTATTATTTTATTTAATTAATGGTGATAATTTGTTTCCCTTTCAGCATAATTCAGTTAGTGCAGCACTTCTGTCAAAGATACACACACACCACACACACAAACACACTACACACACGTCACACACATACACACACACACATGCACATGCACATGCACACGCCATGTCTCTCCCTTTGTTTTTGTTTTTTGGTTTTTTACATTACAGTGGGAATGGCATTCTGGAAAGTTGCAGTCCACTGGCCTAGCTGTGGAGTGTAAGACACGCTCGAAGGGTACAGGCGGTAGGATCAACCAGATTGATTTTTTTCCTTTACGGTAGAAAATCCCATTCCAGCCAAAGCATTTCAGTAGGAAACTGTTATACTTTTAACTTCATCAAAAGAAGTAAAATATTCTTGTACTAATGCATTTCAGGTTATGCATGTTTTAACTGTGTTGTCCATCTATGTGTTTTTGCAGTTAATAAATGAGTAATGGTGTCCTATTTTTTCTTTTCAAGTCAAATCTGGATAGGAAAAGCATAATATTTTCTGAATCATAACAGATGCTCAGATTGTTTTTACTGGCTTTGTCCAGGAAAGGCACACTGAGCTACAGATTGTTCCCGGGTGTGTTTTGGGAACACAGGGAGGTTAAGTGACTTGATCTGGTCATACAAAATACAAGTAGCCTGTTCACAGCTCTTTGCTTTAACTTCTAGGCTGTACTGCCAGCTGATAATCAAAAACTTCACATTTCAAGACTGGCCCCATGATGCCAGGCCAGTAGGTACACAGTCACATTTGCATCTTGTAGACCTGAGTTCACACCCGAAATTGTAAGAGAAAAGGCTGCAAGAGAGGGACTAGAAAAAGACAGAAGTTGGTGCTGTGGCAGCCCCAGAATTCTGCACTGACATAAACACAGCCAGGGTTTAGAAATGCTGATAGGGGCCCCAATACCTGTTGGCACCACATAGCCAGCCTTGAGATGTGTAGTTTTTGATGATCAGCTGGCAGTAGAGCTTAGAGGTTAAAGCAACCCTAAAGATGGATTATTTTTACTAACACTTTGAAATGTAAAGGTAATAACTCACTAATTTCAATGCACATACAAAACAATTATTATAAATGTAGAAAGTGCTGTAATAACACCTTAACTCATTCTATCTGATACCACCATTTTGGGTCAGGTTAAGCAATGGATGGTTCTGATGCCATGTGGTGCTAATGGGTATAATAAAACACACTTAATAAAACAGATAATTTCCTATTAAACCTACAGTCAATGGAGGGCCAAGATCCTCAGTGACATCATTTCCTGTCAGAAGCCTAAAACATATGGCTGCCCCAGCCCTTAATTACAGACTGATTTACATATGAATAACTGTGGACTGCAAAGACTCACAGATACACACAATGGCTCACTAAGATTAACTGTTAATAGTCTTTCAGATATTAAGAAACCCTGTTGATGAGAGTTCCCCTTTAATTATGATCCACCCCTACATTTGTTTCTCTGAGACTTATTGCAATCAGATTTAAATTGTACTGTGACTTAGACTGCCTTGTTTGTCCACTTCAGTCTGATTCTGCCCGTTATGCTCAATGTACTGGATTTGCATTGTTTTGTACTTTTTGTATTGCATTGTTTTGCACTATTTAGCAAGTTTTTGCAGTTTTTAATCACTTTAAGCACCATAAGCACCTTTGTATGCACTTTGGTCTCTTAAAGTGTACCTTTGTACACTTTAAGAGACAGATTTTAAACACACTCTACACCAAGGCGCACTTCATGCTCTGATGACGACATCAGTTTAATATCAAAATGTAAGCATATAGGCTCAACCGCCATGGCACAGTCAGCATGTACGACTGTGTGGGGACATTCATTTTTTTGAGTTGGAGTTGTTTTACAGCAACAGTGTCTATCTAAGCTGTTTGTAGTGCTGTTGTCCTGAGCAATACAGCACACTTAGTGCACCAAAGCCCTTACCTGCTTTCCACCTGACAGCCCACAACCAGAACAGTGTGTGTGGTGAGCCTCTCTTGCACTGCCCAATTTGCACCAAATCATTTTGTACTGAGGAACAAAATGTCTTTCTGGCAAGACTGTTCCTTATTATTGTGCAACTGTAAGCCCCCCACTCCCAGTGTCTAGGGGTATTCTGATGGTAAAAGATGGGAAGGGGCACAGTACAAGCCAGACACACAGTCCAACAAAAATAGAAAATGCTCTTTACCTGGGTTCTTATGATGGCAGCGAGATGGCTCCGCTAGTTGGACAGCAGGCTGTCTTCTTAATTCCAAAGGTTGGCTGCAGGGGGCAATGTTTGTTAGCAGGCACACAACTGCACAGTTCAACTTGATTAAGTTCAATGTCAGAATCAAAGATGCAAAAAACATATTTAATAAACAAGAAAGTTACTGAACCACTCCATGGAGCGTGGGGGTACATACATGGTGGGGACACTTCACATGCCGAAACTTGGCATTCCCTCTGCAACAGTCTCTTTAACAGACTGGTTTACTGCATGCAGGCCTTCCCTCAAGCTGAAAGGCTACATTCCAGACAGCAGCAGCAATACAGTGGATCGAACCAGGCCACACTCGGAGGTAGTTTATACTTAGCGCCACTTTCATTTCATAGCTCTTCTTTGCAGTCTAATCCTTACACAGGCACTTGCTTACTTTTCATTCTCTGATTCTCAAAACTGGGCATACACTAGGGACCAGGACAGCACAAGACGTTTCTGTCACAATCCCCTTTCCAAACTTTGCCTTAAGTTACACGTTCTCCATTGGGGGGGAAGGGTTGTACATTACAAAAGATGCAGTGCTTTCTTTATGTCCGAGTCTGAAACAGTCAAACTGATGTTCTTAGCAAGAATCGAGCCACTGAAGACCTTCCAGACATCCAATCACTGATGCCATGTGCACAGAATGGCCTCCCAAGGAAGTCTGCATCCTGATGCTGGAAACCAACAGCACATCCACTCATACAGCAATTCCAATTTCTGGACTGCCTTCACCTGGAGAACTGCTGCTTGTGCCACATGGAGCACCTGGATAGTCTGCCACCCTGCTGGGGTCCAACCAACCATTCCCCACATGGACCTTTCCCTGCCTACACAGACTGCTCAACCGGAGGGTCCCAGTCACTGTAGTGGCCACTGGCCAGGGGAAAAGGGATAGTGCTGCCACCATTACACCCATAACAGTCCAGGCTGCCACCTCTGAACTGCACCCCAGGCCCAAACTACCAGAACAGGCCCACTCACAGGACACACATTGACCCACAGGCTACACTCACCCACGGGCGAAACTACTTCAAATACAGGGTCCCCATCGGTGCTTACCCTAGAATTCACTCTCTACCGGCCTGAACCACTGCACTTCTCATACATGGATCTTCGAGGGAGGAGGGCCGGGGTGACAAGTGGCCCATCCCAGCCCCACCAGCCAAACTTGCGGTCTGACACCCCAGACTTTCTCTCTCTCTCTCTCTCTCTCTCTCTCTCTCTCTCTGGGCTCTCCCTGGAACCCCTGTAATGGTGTCAAAACTCTACTATTTATACTCCCTAGAGATGAGGGCCCACCTGCAGGCAGCAAGCAGGCCCAGCATCCAGACCTACCGCCACCAGCTCCCTCCCTTTCTACCTAACTACACTTAGTGACCAAAATTAACTAGTAAGCTGCCAGAGGGTGCTTACACAACTATTAAATGTGCTGACCTAGTCTCCACTGAGTGTTGTGGATAAAGTAGGAGGAAGAAGGAGGAGGAGGAGAGGATGGAAGGGATTTAAGATAGGAGGGAAGGGAGCTGAACCAGAATTTGGATATAAAAGATGCACAATGGTAAAGGTGCCTAGCATCAAGAAAGGGGAGACAAAGTGATGAACAAATAGAGCAGTGCTGGGTATGGGGGGGAGGGGCAATCTAAAGCAAAATGACAGAAAGAATGAGAAAAAGGGGGTCCAGTCTGGCAAGGGATGACTTAAGGGCACCACTGTAGACTAAGCCACTGTAGTCAAAGATAGGGAGAATCATTTTTACTACAATTTCTTGGCTGGCAAGAAGCAGAATACTCAATTTATTCCTGTATAAAGCTCCAAGCTTAGGGTTTAGTGAATAGCATCAATATGCAGTGAAAAATCAAGATGCGGTCAAGGCATACCCCGAGGTACTGAAAGGAGGAAACATCTTCCATCTTTGTGCATAAAGGGTATTAAATAATGAGAGAGAAGCATGTCTGGCAAGTGCCAAAAGTCAAGGAGATTATTTTTTGGCATTGAGGGACAAATGGGTAGACTTGAACCAGTGCTGAATATTGTCAAAATCCAACTACACATATATGTGTATTTTTTTGTGACTGGATTTTACATTTCGTGAGAATGTTAATTGTTTACATATAAAGATATACTACTACTACTGACTGGTACTTCTAGGACCAGTCATATAACCCCTGTGCTCCGCGGACTGCACTGGCTGCCAGCACAGTGGCTGATCACCTTCAAGGTCGGGTTACTGACCTATAAAGCCCTACATGATCAAAGATCCCATTACTTGCAAGATCTCCCTTACTGCCCCCTCCGTCCTCTCTGATCCACTGACCAGAGATTGCTGGAGATTCCCAGGGTTTGTTTAAAGACATCTGGGGCCCAATCTTTTGCTTTGCGACCCCAACCCTGTGGAATTCTCTACCTCTTCAGGTGCAAGATTGCCTGACAGTCCAGAGTTTTAAAACTGCACTTAAAGCTCGTTTATTTAGCATAGCGTATTCAGATTCTTTTTAGATTGGCCGATGTAATATTCATAGAGTTGCAATTTTTTCGATTTTATAGATTTTAAATTTGTTTTGTTATGATTGTTTATTATTGTTATGTTTGTTTTAATGTATGTACAAATGCTTTGGTTTGAGAAAGGTGCTTTTTTATACATAAAATATGATTTGATTTGATACTACAATATTGATTTTTACAATAATGTTACTGTGGTGGCACACCTACAGAAAACTGCTGTGTGCCTGTTTTGGTTTCCTTTAGCACTCATGCCGACACCCAAACAACTGATGTTATTACAAGCATAAAAAATACTGAGATATTGTATTGATTTTTTCCAGTTTGAGAAGGTATATTTTGCATGGTACAATGTTCTGAAAAAAAAAAAAAGACTCTATTTTCATTAACTGCTACACAAAGAATGCACAGAACTCACTTACTACAATTTTATATGCAAACTGCTGTGTTTATTTTCCCTGTAGAAACACCAGGAAACATCCCTATAAAAACTGTCACATGAAGATTGACTAATATACAGGTAAAACAGGAAAGTGTCTGAGACATTTCCTCAATAGAGAACCACAAAGGTCACAGATGGTGAAGATGCCCTTTGTATGCAATGTTTTACTCTGTGTATAAACACTAACAATACAAAGAACAACAGTCTCCATCTCTATGGATTATTATTGGAGAACAGGAAACAACACAGTGAGACAAGTCATAACAAACAGGCTGACGAGTTACAGCTAGTGTTCACAGGTCAGGAATATGAAACTATAAAATTCCTTATAATATGGACACAGCATTTTGGAAAGATTTTTGTTGGAAAGTGGTGTAGCATCCCTCCCCCACCCAAACACGTTATAATAACACATTTCAAGGTTCAGTGGTCGAATAAACGTTGGGAGAGTCTGCCAACAGCAAGAGCATCACACACATTTTCTGGCAGTGTACTAGGAAGAGGCACAGTAGTTAGGGCCATGCAACCTATGTTTAAACTGAGCCTTTTTGTATGCTGAATATGTCATTCTTGGGCTACTTCCTAGGGGTTTAAATAGTACATCGAAGAGAAGATTATGTAGCATATAAACAGTATGTGTTGCTGCTGTATGTAAATGTATAACATTGAAATGGTTACCCTGAACGCCTCCAACAAAAGTAAAATAAAAAAGTCAAGAGTTGAAAGTAACAGAACATGGGAGGAGGAGGCTGGGGTAAGTACTTGGGGAAGGAGGGTGATGGAGACGGAGGGGCTGGCTCAAAGGGGGCTGCTTGGTCAGTGAGGAGTACAAACTATGGAGAAAAGGGATTTGCTCAAGCATACACACTAGATCAATGCATATGGTGGGATTTGAACATGATAACGTAAGGGTTACATTTCAGTGTGCTAACCACCACCAAAATGAAAAAAAAAAAAACTTCCATTGATATATAGCAAATGAAATTACAAAATGATTTCTATTTACAGACATAGTTGCCTTCAGGTATTCTCCGACAAAAACTTACACACAAAACTATATGACATGCAAACAACCAAAAAAGACTAGGATACAATAACATCAAACCAGTACTGTACAAAATCGCCCAAAAGGCTTGAGAACATGTTGTTTTTTTAAACTGCTTTTAAAAGTCCAAGAACAGAACAAAACATGTGAGCATGCTAATTCGATACACACAGTTGAACACAGAAACAAAGAATTACAGGCAGAAAAAGACCTGCAGTCCATCACATCCCCCTGGCCCCTGCCTATGTTCCTCCAGTCTATCACTGGCAGAGCCTAAGCAGTGCTCCCTGATAGCTGTACCTTGGATGATGCCCCATGTACCTATTCCACCATCTCGGTGAGGAAGTACTTCCTCATTTCCCTCTTGATCCCCCCCTCCCCCACAAGCCCACACTAATTTACAGTTGTGTCCTCTTGTTGCAGGCCCCTCTCACTGCCTGAAAAGGCCTGGGAATTCACTCCGTTTATTCACTTCAGGTATCGTAATATTTCTATCATGTCCCTGCAGCAGCAATGAAGTCAGCAGTTGAAATAAAAAACAAACAAACAGTTGAATAACTTTTAAACTGAAACTGCATGAATAAAAAAACACAATGACTTAATTTAGAATACACAATGTGTCCACATGTGAAGGAGCAGGACTCTTAGAACTCACTTGTGGCTTTGCCACTCCTGAGTTATGGTCTACCCCCACACACACCTAAAGATAAACTGCATATTTTGAGGCAGGCAATTGTAGATGCATTATGTATTTTTTCTAGCCATACATCTGAACACATTGACGTACCTGTCCATCCTCTTAGGTTTTCTTTTGTGACATCTGCACCATGCCGAAGTAAAACTCTGACAGATTCCAAATGGCCGAGGGATACTGCAAGATGCAAAGGGGTCCGACCTCGAGGATCAGCTTCTTCAATATTGTGCTGTTCCAAGAACATATTATGAATATTTAAAAACATGCAATATTTTATTTATTTGTATTTACTTATTTCAACATATTTTTACAAAGTTACCTAACACACCCCCGGAAGACTCAGTTCCAGTTGCAATCTGGAGGGGTTTGTTTCATTGACATAATTAGAAATTCAAGAAATGAGAGGGGTGGATCTTTCAGTCAGCTAGAACAGGTATTTTTCTGCACAGCTCTTCAACAGCGAGCCCTTTTTTTGCCACAGAGATGTTTATACTCCTTGGCAGAAACAAGGGTCTTTCAGCCCAATCCCCATGCACCGCTAGTCTGCCACTAACTTTTCTCCGTTATTCCTCCTCCTCCTTTCTCTCACTGGAACGGTAGAAGAACCACAGTGCCTCAGGTAGGGCTTCACTAGCCTGGTTCCCCTGTCCATTTTCCTCTGAATTTTTGTCCTGGAGTCATGGCAAACACAGATGTGCATGATCGTGGAGCCACGCATGTGCTCTGGAACTACCGACCCACCCACCCAGCATACAGCCATTCCCTGAGCGTCGGCACTGCCACTGGACCTCCACCTGGTGGCAGCCAAAACCTAGGGTGCTCCACCTTCCCAATCTGATAAAGGAGAGCTGCCAGGTGGCCGCTTGATCATCTCCCAGCTCCCCCCCCCTCGTGGGGACTGAGAACAGCAACTAAGACCAAATAAAACTAAAGACTGCAATTGTTTTGCTTTCTAGGATGCAGTCAGTTAGGGTATGAGACTCTAGTTAAAAGTATAAATCTGTGAATCTAAACCTACTGAATAGCTAGTTGCATTACGAACTTACGACTTTGCCAGCAGAACAGACCAACCGGTCTATCAAAGTCTGCCCGAGTGTGCAGCTAGCACCCTAGATTGCAGCTGCTCCAACCTCCTCCCCCACTGTCCCTCCCATACTTGTCACAGCCCCTGCCCCCAGACCCTTCCTCTTGCTTTGTCCCACTCCTTCTTAAAGCTTCCAACTGTCATATATGTTACCACCCCCGCTGGTAGCGCATTCCAGTTAGACACCGCTCTCTCAGTGAAGTAGTGCCTCTTCATCTCCCTCTTAAATTGTCCCCCCATCAACCTTAGTCCATGCCCCCTTGTCTCCCTACCTTTCCTTAATTTAAACACCCCCTCGGTGCTAGGTTTGTTTATCCCCCTTAAGTATTTGAACATTTCAATCATATCCCCCCTGTCCCTCCTCTCCTCCAGTGTGTACATATTCAGCTCCTGCAGCCTGACTTCATAGTCCTTTCCTTCCATTCCCTATAACATTTTTGTTGCCCTCCTTTGTACCCCCTCCAGTAATTGTATCTCTCTCTCTCTTCAGATATGGCCTCCAGTATTGCACACGGTACTCCAAATGCGGTCTGACCAAGGATCTGTAGAGAGGCAGGATCACTTCCCTATGCCTGGATGAGAACCCCCTTGCGATACAACCCAGCATCCTGTTTGCCGTAGCTGCTGCTTTCCTGCATTGGGATGAGTTGTTCATGCTCCCTGTTACCAACACCCCAAGGTTCTTCTCCTCCTCAGTGATCCCCAGCCTCACCCCACCCAACCAGTAGTCCCTCCTATGGTTTTTTGCCCCAAGTTCAAGTTCAAGTTTATTGCAGGAAAACTCCATTGAGCAAGCTCATTCACAAGGAGGTCCTGTGACATAAACACTTAAAGTACAAACTCAAGTAGGTAATAACAGTATATACATGAAATGCACGTTACATGATACAGGCTGGATATACATACAAGGGTACCACATAGGGTGACCGCAGGTGGTAAACATTGATATGAAACAGGGAAGCGACTTACAGGTTGCATACTGATAAATGAAACATGATGACTGGTGTGTGCAATACATATATTTTGGCAGCTAGAACAAACAACAGACTACAACTGGTATGGGGGGGAGGAGTGATTTGATAGAGTAGCAGTGGAGCGTAAGTATAGATAAAGCCAGAAGTAGAAGGGGAAGGGAAAGCAGTTAATATGACAAATCAATTCTGCCTTACCAGTGGATAAATATGGCACACATGGGGAAGGAAGAGACTTAATGACAGTTACAGGTGTCTTTTATTTTGGCTGAACTTAGCGATTTGTAGAAGTTTATTGAAACTGTGCTAGTTAGTTTCAGTGCGGTTTGTAATTGGTTCCAAATGGAGGGAAGGGCATAAGCAATAGTACGTTTACCAAAGGAAGTCCGCGTCCTTGGTATGTCAAGCATAATAAAGTCAGATTTTCTTAATGAGTATGCGCTATGTGACACACTAATAAGGGAAGAGAGATAGCTTGGCAATTTCTGCAGGAGCAGTTTAAGAGTCCATAGCCCAGCATGGAGCAGGCGTCTAGTAGTAAGGGATGTCCAACCAACAGCTGCATATAAGTCACAGTGGTGCGAACGGTAAGGGGAGCACTCCCTTGACTTCAGGTAACGATGAGCCAGAAGTATACAACACAGTATCATCTGCAAAAAAGTGCAGATTGGACGTAGATATGTTAGCATCTAAGTCATTAATGTACAAAGAAAACAAGATAGGGCCTAAGATGGATCCTTGGGGGACTCCTCTTGCAACTGGCAAGGCAGCAGAAAAAAAGCCTTCCGCCTTTACTTTTTGGAATCTTCCAGTTAGGTAGCTAGAGAACCACTGGGTGGTATGGTATGTGGCACCCAACTTTGCAAGGCAATTGACTAATAGTTTGTGATCAACAGTATCAAAAGCTTTGCTGAGGTCCAAAAAGTGCACCACCTTACACTTCTTTGTGTTGAATCCTAGCGGCCACTTCTCTGACCATGTCTCTAGTTTGGTTAGGTCCCCCTGCAATTTTTCCATTCATCCTCTTCGTCCATCACCGCTCCCATTTTGGCATCATCTGCAAACAGACTAACCCTGCTCCCAACTCTGTGTGCTATATCGGAGATAAAGAGCCCAAATAGCACCAGGCCCAGCACTGAACCCTGCGGCACCCCACTTATCACTGCACTGGGTGTCAAGAGCTCCCCCCCCAACCAACCACCCTCTGCACCCTCACCTGTAACCAGTTCTCTATCCAGTTTGTCAGCTTTTTCCCCCACCTCCACGGCAGTCAGCTTCCCCCCCAGTCTCCCATGAGGCACTGTATCAAAGGCCTTGCTGAAGTCCAAGTACAGGACTTCTACTGCATGACCCCCATCTAGCTGCCTTGTTACCCAGTCATAATACTGTATTAGGTTTGTTTGACAAGACCTCCCTGAGACAAACCTGGGTTCCAGCTTTTGCCTCATTTAATCATATCGTCCTGTGGCCAGTACCGCTGGTATGGATACGTTTGGTTTTCTGCTATCAAATAATGTTACAGTATATATGGGCTTCGTACTGTAATTGTAACCCACCCCCCAAATGGTGGGTTTACCTTAGTCACCTCCCTGGACCTTGCAGTATTCCTCTGCAGAAGAGGATCCCAGCTGATGCTCTGCCTTTGAGAGTCTGGCAAGTCCAGTACTGTAAATATAGACCAGTGTACAGTATTGCTGTAATCCTGGTTTCTGCATGAGTGTGCGAATGGATGGCACCACGCCTGCCACTTTAAAAGGTTCAGTCCTGTCTTTATAGTGTGTAACCTGTGCTGGGTCCAGGAACCCCAAAGCCCCCAACTGGCCAGGCAGCAGTCCGATAAGTTTTATTGTACAGTCGCTTACCAGTGTATACGGAACTCTATTGAATGCTGTGACTGTTTATTGCTAAACCCAAGCTGTTCTGATTAAAATGAACTTTAACGCTGGGAACTGTTTACATTTCATGCAGCCAGTCACCATGATGATACTTTGTCCCCTCTTTGGGCCAACTGGAACTTCAGGGGTCCTGATGGGTCCTTAAACTGTGACATTTGGGAGAAACTGTGTACTTTGTCCTTGGCACCCATTTTTGCCCAATCAAAGTGCTAGGACCATGACAGACAGCCTGGGCAGCCAACTGGATTACAGAGTTCCTTTCCCCTTGAGCTGAAAGAAACTGCTGAACTGTCCATCTGTCTCGAGCTTCTGTGTGGTGAGGAGGCTGTGTGTGTCAGCTCGGGAGAGGTCTGTTTGGCTTCTCCTGGGTCCAAGGGCTTTGTGGATCGGTTGGACTGTCAACTTGCAGACAGATCTGGAGACTCTCCAGAAGGGGGGAGAGAAAGTGTTTGCTCGAAGCAACCATCCAGATTCTGAAGGGGTCAGAGACCTGAGAGACCCTAACCATGTGTGTGGAAGAAAGCTGGGTTTACCAGAGTGTGTGGCCTAGAACCTAAAGTCTGGGGCTGCTGGACTTGTCCCCAAATCTGTTGCAAAAGGGGGAGATGCCAGTTTGCATGTCCAGGACTGCAGTATGTAAGTGAATAAAGCTGAATGGCCTAATCAGATCTGTACCAGAACTTTTTCCGGTGATGCCAAATAGTGTTGTTGAAAAACTGTTGATAATCCCAAGAGACAAGCTGCTAGAGAAACAGTGTGGGGAGTCAGCTTCTGTGGAGATGATCATCATGGGTTGCGGCCATCCTGAGGAGCAATGCCCTGACATAGGAGTGAGTCATGTAAGCCCTGGTCCCTGTATCCTGGTCTCAGTCCAGATAGAAAAGACCTGCAACCTGCAGTCATCAGACAAAATAGCCAGTCCTCAAAACAAATCAACCTGGAGATCAGCTCAGCATCTGAGGTCTTGGTGCAGTGAGTACAACAGGGGCCCTGGCCCTGCAAAATCTAATACAAAGAAATTGCCATCTGATTTGTCTTTAAAGTTCTTGTTGTGGTGTAACTGTGATTGCAGGCCATCGGGCATGGGGATTACAATTCCTTTTGGGTTTAAAGCACTGGTGAATGTGGCTCCAGATTAACATAGAAGGATCAATAACCAATATTTTATTCAAGGGCCCAACCAACTGCAACGCTGGCCGCTCCGCAGCAATGCTTTGGACAGTTATTTTTAAAATACTTCAAATTTTGGTGGAACTAGAAAATGTTCCACCAAATACAATAGGAAGATGCCTGGAATCCTTTATATAAAAATAAGAAATGATCATATTTTTATCTAATTTTACTTCACTGCTGCTTTGAAGCAGATGGTACATCCCCTTTAGGAGTGTCAGTCAGGGTCCCTAATTGTTAATTACCTCATCTGCTGTCCACGAAACGAGCAGCAGTAAAGTGTATGCCACCAGTGAGTTTAATTGCTCACTCATCAGCTTCCCTATTCTAGATTACAACCACAAGAAACCTACAATGAACGGTAGTTTCCGAGCCCCAATTACTGGGTTTCCAGTGTACACAGAGTACAATGACCAGCATCTCATTGCCATTATTGTGAACTATCAGAGCTCCAGCTGCAACGCCTTCTGAGACAACTGCTTCACAAGCCACATGGTCAGCTACAGAGAGTCCTGGGCAGATGTCACTGAGCACTCAGGCGATGCATGGTAAGGAGAATGTCTCTGTTTATTCTGGGTTTGTATTTGGCATCTGCCACTACATAGAATTACAAATCTGGAGCACCACTCATGTTTGCTGTGTTTAAAAAGTCATTTTGGAGTGGAGTTTGGTGTCATTAATTAAAGTGCACCAACACAAGATCTTGGACATCACAGACATCAGGCCTATTCCATTCCATTAAAACTCTGAGCACCCAGTCAGTTCTGCAGAAGGGAAAGTACCTAATACCTGCATTGCATTGTGGGGATATGCTGAGTAAGGGGAAACTCAACAGTGCAGACAGAGTTATGCCAGTGAGGGTGAGACAATGTGGGATACAAAATCACACATACCCACATAATGCAAAGCATTGTGGGCTGTATATGCAAATTGCATATATAGCCCATGATGCTTTGCATTATGGGGGTATGTGTGATTTTGTATTTCTTTGAAACTTGGCTTCCCGGCCAATGCCCTTTGGAGTAACCATTGCCTCAGTGCTTGTGCACTGAGGTTCTTTGTCTTTTAGCTTGCTTTTTTGTTTTTATTGGGTTCACCACAACATAACCCAGATAGACCATCTTAGGGTAGCTGGTTCATTTCACTGGGGTGTCATGCAGATGAGGCACACTGATAAGTCCAGGTAGGATGAAACACGTGTCTGTGTTTTTCCTGTTGACACCCTTTGCAAACTGTGTGAGAGGCCTTTCAGCGCCATGCATTTCTGCTTAAAGTTGAACCAGCATAATATTCTGTGGTGATTTGCATATAGCATTATGGGGGTATGTGTGATTTTGTATTTCTTTGAAACTTGGCTTCCTGACCAATGCCCTTTGGGGTAACCATTGCCTCAGTGCCACTGAGGTTCTTTGTCTTTTAGCTTATTTTAATGTGGGATACTGCATTTAAAGTAATAAGACATGACAGGGTGTGCGTTGTGGTGGGATAACAGCACACCTTGGGCGTGTTGTGAGGCAAGAGGCATTGCTGAGTGGCTTCAACCACCCAAGAAGCGCCGTTATCCCACCACAAGGCACACCTTGGAATGTCTTATTGCAATTATAAAATGGGTCCAAGATTTTTTGTTTGGAAGGGGGTGAAAAAAAAATTATGCATTTTTTTAATGTTCATCCACTACAACAAAACAGTTCCAGCACATGCCAGGATTTGGCATGCCATCTCTGTTTCAGATATAATACACAACTAAATACATTTTTTTTAAATTAGGCCTTAACCCCTCTTTTTTCCAAACTCACTCCCATTTTCCTGTTTCCTTACCATTCCTCCTCCTTCTTTATATTATTTCCTTGTTTCCGGTTTATCCTTCATAGACTCAACAGATGGAATGTTTATTATAAATGGAATACAAGAATTTAAATCTCAGCTCTGTTTTACTGGCAGAATGTTAACCACTTACTCAAACAACAGAAGGCCTCAGATGGAATCACAGCTTCTGTTGCATCTATAGCAGGTTAAACAACAGAAATTTCCTTAGTAAGCAAGTAAGAATAGAAGGGGCATTTTTTCATGACCAGCAAAGAAACACCAGAAATTAAAACTGTAAGTACTGTAGTAGCTGGTTTCACAGCTGTATCAGGTGCTTGACCGGATGTTTGTTTGGGCGTCCCATCAGCAGCTTTGGTGCCGGACACCAATTGTGTGTTTTTTTTGTTAGTAAAGAGTGGGCAGGGAGGTCTGTTCTACCTTCCCCACCCCTCAGTCCCCATTTTGAGGGACAGTGTCTCTCTTCTTGAGATGCACAAAACAGGTGATTTGATGACTTTCATTGGACCAACAAAGTTTTAGAGAAGAGTCCTTCATCAAAAACTGCACCACCATTTTCTGATGAAGGACTCTGTTGTGTAGACCAAAAGCTAAAGTTGTTTTCTGTAAAAACTTTGTTGGTTCAATAAAAGGTATCAAATCACCTATTTTATGCACCTTACTGTACAAGAACCAATATGGCAACAGACCTTTGTTTCTCTTCTTGAGAGAAAGTGCCGGCAGTGGGAAACCCGACTTTGTGGTTCCTGCGGCAGCACGTCAAATAGGCTTCATGTCTGTTTTGAAAATCCTTCAGCAGTTAAAGCTGTTGGATTAGTGTGTGCTGGGGAGGGAGCTTGAGGGCTGAGTAGCAGCTCTCAACACCAACTGGCTATGCAAATCAAGGACTTAAATGCACACCCAATCAGCATCACCCCCATTCCCGGACAGTCAGGAAGACCCAAGGGTAACCATGCCCCCTCCCAGCAGCATAAAAGAAGGTTGCCAGAAGGTTCAAGGGCAGTTCAAGGAGTTCACAGGAGGGTCAGAAGAGCTCCAGTCTGTAACGTCGTGATCCTGAAGAGAAGGCCCAGGGAGAAGTCTCATGGGAAATGCAGGGGCAGCTGGGAGAGCCCTGCCAGTCTGGCAGCCCTTTTAAGAGCTTGAGAGCTATATAGCCAGGCAAGGAGTTGACTCAGGTATCCAGCAGAGGGGGGCTGGTAATGCCAAGCAGCCTTCCCAAAGACTCGCAGGTATCCCTGGGATCAACTAGCAAGTTGGCTAGTGGCAGAAGGGCTGCAGCCTGTCACACAGTGCCCTCAAGTGAACTCAGCTAGCAAGTCAGCTAGCATTGACAGAGGGAGTGGCCTGCCACCAGGTCCCCCCCCCCCCACACACACACACAATTTGTAGCCCAGCAGACTCGGCTGGCAGGTCAGTCAGTGGCGGGAGGCAGTAGCCTAGCAGAGGTGGGTCCCCAGGCAGGATCAGCTGGTAGATCGACAAGCAGGAAGAGGGTGACCTGCCTCCAGGCACCCTTGGGACACTTGGCTAGTAGGTTGGCTAGCGGCGAAGAGCCAAGGATACTCGGCTAGCAGGTCGGCTAGTGGCAAAGAGCCAGGGACACTTGGCTAGCAGCAAAGAGGCAGGGACACTCGGCTAGCAGCGAAAAGCCAGGGACACTCAGCTAGCAGGTTGACTACTGGCATACCACATCTACAAACGCTTGTATCGTTTTACAAAACTAGCAGCAGCCCCTGTTGGGGGAGGCGTGGCACCCAGGGAGGGAGCCTGGGGAGGTGTTATGGTGTAGTGGGTACCAGTACTTAAGGTGCCCTTCTCCTAGTGCTGGGGTGGGCTAGCAATTTACCCCATTCCTAACCAATTGGTTATTGGGGCTAGAGTTCCAGGTGGGTCTGATCCCTCACAAAAGGCCTTTCCAGGGCTGGTAATTGCCCATCACTGCTAGGGGTGGCTTTCAGTTTACCGGGCCAGTAGAGGTAGGACCTAGCCCTTTTGTTTTCTTCCTTCCTGTGAGCTTCAGGGGAGTGGCCCTAATTGTTGATGTTTAGAGTAATAAGCATTTATCATTAATGTTAGACTGATAATCACCTCTCATTAATATTACAAAGATAAGCACTTGTTAATATTGGAATGATAAGCACTTGTTGATATTAGAGTGATTTCTTTATTTAAGCATTTTACCAGGCAGGCATACTGAGCAGGGTACTGCTCGATTCCAGATGTGCCCGGGGAGGAGAAATGCAGTAAAAATACAAATAACAATACAATCATATGTACAGTTAAGCAACAGTAGAAATAAGCTTGATTTTTAGAATTTGCTAATTGCACTGAAAGTTTTGCCGACTGTACTGACTTTTTATTCTTGCTGCAATGCTATTTATCAGCTTAAAGGGACAGTGTCAACCCACTTAGGTCTCAAAGTGTCCTTGTTTAAAAAAACACATTTTATGATTGCCAACATTCTGTAAAGATTGCTGATGTAGCTAGTAGTTTGATTCTGATTGTTTTTCTTTTAAAAAGTGAAAACAGACTGCTCACCACACTGGTGTTACCACACAAAAACAGGTTTGTTTACATTCCTTGATCAACTCCCACTGCATCTTTCCTGGACTTGGGAACACCGCCAACACAGTCTAGCCACTCATGATGCATTGGGAATTTAGGTGGCTACTGCCTCATGAGCGACTGCTCTGTTTGGGGGTGCTTCTAACGTTCTGGAAGTATTCAATAAAAACAGATTCTGGATTTGAAACAAAACAAAGCTGTTTATAAATAACCATTAGCATACATGTCAGTTCTACTAAACAAGGAGACAAACAAAACCAACAGCAACATCAGTGAATTTCAGAGAAGGCAGGCAATCATAAAATGTAGGTTTTTAACTAGAAATAATATGATGCAATACAGGTTGACAGTGTCCCTTTAAGTAAAGGCCACTTATTCTATTTAATTACACCTGTTATGGTTATTTTTAGTAGATCTTGGTAACCCATTTTAGTCTGTTCCTCTGGGTGGTGACAGCTGTACTGTTTCTGGGGGGGACAATGCCTCCCCCTTATTAAGGCACTTTTCCAGTGGCTGGCTCCGCACCTTGTTTGGGCACCCAGCTGTCAGGCTGAACAACCCGACATTGTCACCTCAGCCAGTTTACGCCTGTTACCTTTGGCTGAGGGTGGCACTGCTAAGAAAGCCATCTTGGTGACACCCCTGACACACAGGGAGACAGTCGCATTCTGTGACCATCCCGCTGCCTGGTTTTCACAGTACTGTGGTACTTCATTTTAAACATAGGTATGTGAGTGATAGAAGAGGATACTGAGGACAAATAACATTGAACTATTATTTTTCTTAAATTCAAGGCAGTTTTATTTTTAGAGCCTACTTGAAGATTTTAAGTAAGTAAAGGTGGCAGCCATATTTGCGATAGCAGACATGGGTGCGATGTGAGTATTGATTTTAGTGTAAAGAGGCCGCTTTATCCAGCGCTGTTGGATTGAGATGACAGCACGGGTAAAGATGGCCTTCAGACAGTCAGGTTTCGTGATTTTTAACCCCCATTTTGTAACTGTTATTAAACGGTCCTGAGATATGCACTGGTAATTTCCTCGTCTTGGGTTATTGTTTAATAAATGTCATTATTATGGTGTCAGTTGCTGTTCTTGATTGAGAGTTGGAAAATGCAGAGTGAAGAGTGGGGCACTGACTGTATTCATTGATTGCCATTGTCTCATGGGTTGGTCCAGAAGTGGGGTGGTGGGTAAGTACTGCAGCCCATGGGTATTTACAGCACTTTACACCTGGCAAACCTGAACTTTTTGGCTGGAGGCATTGTGCTATGGTTTGCTAGGGGATTTAGTTTTATTATTGTTATTTAAAATTTGTTAACCGGGAAAGCCACACTGACCTGAGGCTTGTTTCCAGGTGCGACCTGGGGCATAAACAGACATGTACACAAATAGAGGTAGGTGAAATACTTATACGAAGAACTAATAAAGACAAAAAAAAGACAAAATAGTACAACTGTTAACTAACATTAGAGGAGTTAGCATATCAGCGAACTAGTGTTATTTGCGATATTAATTGTTACATTATAAACAAAACTGTACAAATAAACAAGATAAACGTTATTGCAGTATTTAATTACACTTTATTCTATAGAGTTAATTCAGCAAGAGAGAGGGACTATGGGGGAGAAAGAGGGCCGGAGAGAGCAGGGTGAGGAGCGGCGGGGGAAGGGATGTGGGTGAGGGGACAGGTGCAACGGGGTGGGGAGAAAGATTTGGCCTGATGTTTGAAAGCTAGGATGGAGCTGAATTCTCAGATGGGAGCGGGCAGCTGGCTCCAGAGGTGAGGAAAGAGGTAAGAGAAAGTGGAGGCACCTGCCGAGGAACTATAATACTAGGGTATGGATCCCTCCCAATACTTCTAAGTTGCAAAACTAACCCAGGAACTTTCTACCTTTCACCATTAAAGGCGAGGGGGTGCTACGGGTTGACAACTTGGCATCCCAGTGACATGCGTGTACCGTGATTATCTGAGACTCTGCAGCACAGTATCTCCGGAAGGACATTGTCCATAGTCAGCAGCCACACATGTAAAAGGTTACATTACATTACTGAAGACATTTTACATGAAAACAGAACCATAGCCCTTTAGATGTTATCTGTTCTTGCTGCCTTTCCCGCCCTGAAGTCACAATCTTCTATTTATGACAGTAGCATCATTTTCATGGCAACAAGTTAGGGTGTCACAGCAGAGAATTATGACTTCAAGGCAGGAAAAGCAGCAGGAACAGATGAAGTCTAATAGAAACATAGACCATGATGGCAGAAAAAGACGAGAGGCCCATCCAATCTGCCCATATTCCCTACAATCCCTGGAACTGATTATTCCTCCAGGGTACTAACCCTCATGGTCCTATCCCCATTCTCCTCCATGGTCTTGTTACCTCGGGCAACCACTATTCCCATCATTCTATCCCATGCCTGCTTGAACCCCCTGACTGTGTTTGCACCCATCACCTAGGTAGACAGACAGTTCCAATGTTCCACCACCCTTTTCCGTAAAGAAGTACTTCCTCGCATCCCTCCTGAACCTACCTCCTGTTAATTTCCACTCGTGACCATGGGTTGGTCTTCACAGGGCCAGGCTAAGGCAACCTGGGGCCCTAGGCCCAAGAGAAATCTGGGGCCCCCCTCACTGTGACCATGACCCTTTGCCATGACCGCACCTCTTGGCTATTGCATATCAGTTACTGAAACATGAAAACAATGTTCTTACTGTCCCGGAAAAGTGGCACAAAATGCTTTAAAATTAATGAAACTGGACAGCCCAGTGGTGCTGAGGGTTGAGGCACTGGATGCCACACCTTGTACTCGTCAGTGACCCGGGTTCATGATGGACTCGGGTCACCGGGGGTTGGCCAGGGGTAGAAGGATTGAGCGCACAATGGCTGCTCTTTTTCTCCAGGGAGGAGTGGGATGCTGGCCCTGCCACTATACCACTGATGCGGTTGGGAAAGCAGATAGACAGGGAGGGGATGACGTCAGCCGAGGACTGGAGCTGAGGCATGTCTCTACGTGCCTCCATCTTATTGGTCCTCCTTCAGCGTTGACATCAGCAGGGAGTGGACCAAAATAAGGAAAAACACCCTGCAGCTGACCATGGAGGAACCGGGAAGGAGCTTCAGTTGTACGATCCAATGAGGATCGAAGAAGGTAGGATGGACTCTTTGCGCCCCACCCGGAGGGGGGGGTCAAACTGGGTCTCTAGAGTTGTACAGGAATGGGGCACCTGTGGGAGCATCCTCCTGGTCCTCATGGCACAGACTGGGTGAATTGTGATGCCTGGAGAGAGGGACCAGTCACCGTACAAGGGGGAATATAAAGAGATAGTAAAAAAAAAAAAATTAAACTAACACTATCGGTATGGAAAAATAGCAATAGCCTGAGTTTTGATAATTTAGAGAAAATAATTAATAATAGGCCTGGTAAAAACAATTTTTGGTATGCAAAATGTCATGATTTGCACTTTTCCAAAGCCCCCCACCCCCAAACACACATGTGTGCACTCGCAGTCTGGGTGTTATTATACTGTCCTGTCAGGTAGTATGAACCAGGATGTGGGAATTTTGTTGGGTTGGGTAGGGACTGATCTCTAAAAAAGGCTAGGTCCTGGGTGGTGTAAGTTTGTGGTTTTCTAGGGGGCTTATGAACTTTAGAGATTATACTGCAAAGCGAGTGATTATTGGAAGAATTTGAAATCATTCCCAGGATCAAATATTTCTGTATTGATAAGTAAGACAGCCAGTCAGGATCCATAAATAGCAACATTTACTGATGGGACTCTTGATATACATTCATTTGTTCACCCTGAAAACAGCTGTATCAAAGTCAGAACTTCAGTATGAGCGAGATGAGAGAATTAAAAGAGTATGATTTTTAATTGTACCACTGAAACTTATTGTAGGTTTCTTAATTTTAGGAGTGACATTAAATATTTATTTTTTATTTATTGAGATATCGGAATTACAAACCTTTGAGTCAGAGACTTCTTTGCAAAGGTTCCGTGTCATAAAGTACAAAACAAGAGAACGGGACAATACAACGAAAGATATTATAACTGAATGTGGAGGATAAAACAACCCAGAGTCAAGTATGGTACAAAGATAATAAACAATACATTGAAAGGTATTTCATCTGAATGCAGAGGGTAAAACAAACCAGAGCCAAACATGGTACAAAGGTTTCAACCAAATTAAGCTATTGCTTACATTCAAATTTCAATGATGATACAAGGTTTCCTAAGCCAATAAAAAAGATAGGATACAATATAAAGCATACACACTGAATTGCACTGTTAATTTTTTATAATTAAGAGTAAGATTCTAAGCTGGGATTCTAAATGGGTGTGGGAGACAAAGCAAAGGAAATGGGCTTGTTCACACCTTAAAGGTCATCCTGGCTGGGGCCTCTCAAGCTGTCAGCTGCACTTAACACCTGATCAGGGAGCTGAGAGTCACGTCACTGTTCAGCCCCTGACTTACTCAGTGGCTGAGTCCTTTACAAAAAACATGTAGCTCAGGCAGAAAGATAAGGATATATAGTAAATATATGTTGGGGATTGCTGGGGGCCCCCTGGCAGGCAGGGGCCCTAAGCCTGTGCCTATGTTGCCTATGCCTTAATCTGGCCCTGGGTCTTCAGGCTAAATAATTCCCCACATTTTACCTTGTTAATTCCTTTAAGGAACTTGAAGGCCTCTATCATATCTACCCTCTCCCTTCTGGTCTTCAGTGAGTACATATTTAGTGCCTTGAGGCGCTCCTCATAGGATCTGCCCTGCTGGCCCTGAATCATTTTTGTTTCTCTGTGCTGCACTATCTCCAACCTACCCCTGTCCTTTCTGAGGTGAGGACTCCAGAACTGGGTGCAGTATTCTAGGTGAGGCCTCACCAGGAATCTGTATAGGGGAAGTATTATCTCTTTTCTTCTGCTATCAATATCTCCTCAAGATACATCCCAGCATTGTTAGCCTTACTAAAGGCCTTGTTGCACTGGCACATTTGTTTAAGGGAGTTGCTGATGATAATTCCTAGATTCCGTTCTTCTTCTGTAGTTTGTTCTAATGGGCAAACAGCATGATTTCCTGAAAATGTCTTTCACAATAAAGAATGGAATGTCCTGAAATTGAAGATTTTTTTTTATTCTAAGAGATTTATGTGCTACTGATGCCCCCCCCCACCCCTACCACAAACCCAGCTGATCAACAGCCTCAGTTATCCAGTGGATTCTCTCTCCTTAGACTGGTTTCCCTCTGCTTTATTTCTTTTGTTGGTTCCCATGACAATCTTTATCCCTTTCGACATCCTTCAGGTTTTGCTGCTTCTCATAATTCTAATGGGCTCAGTGGTGCTTGGGTAGGCAAGTGGGTGTGCAGGGGCCGGCATGTACCTACCAAGTGCATCCTCACGGCACTGTGCTGAAGATAATAAGCCACCCAAGGAGACGCTCATGCGTGGTAGCTCTCAATTCGAGAGTGTGGTGGTGTCCTCCCGTTTCCAAGGAAACAAGGATGAGCAAGACAGCTGTAGTGTGAGCCAACACAGAGAAGAGATGCAGCTCATGCTGCAATAGAATGCGGAGGAGTTCATTTTTTTCAGTCTTGCCTTTTCTCTGCTCCCTCTGGAGATGGCACCCCCAAGCCCCGTCAACCATCGTCTCATGAATTTATGCCTTAACTACCATTTACCAGGACCATATATAGTGGGCAGGGAGCCAAGCTGGTGATGCATGGGACTACAGGGGGTACCAGCATCACCTATTATAGACCATTTCCCCTCCTTTCCACCCCCGGGCCACCAACGTACAGTGACTCAGATGCATGTGTGAAGAGGTATGTATACATATTATCAGCGCCTGTTGACTGGCTCTCTTCCCAAGAGCTGCTCCCACTCTGCTGCTGCCCAGTCTCCATCAGGTGGCACGCTAGTAGAGAGATGCAGTGCCCCCCCCGAGGGAGGAAAGCCATCAAGGGGCCACTCAGTCCTCCCTCCCCTGGTTAGCGTCCGAGTGACTCCAGTCCATTCCTGAACCTGGCTCGCGAACGTAACGAGTGAGATGCTCATTTAAAAAAAATAAGTAAATAATGGGCTGCTGAAGCTGAGAAGTGTTACAAATCAGATGCTTTTAGGGAGTAGGAGTCTGATAAATTTCCAGGGTCCTGGCAACTCAAAGGGGGTGAGGGACACTGCAGGAATCAAAATGTTTGGACCAACGACATTCATGCCTAGCAACAAGCTATGGCATCATTAATAAGACCACAGCATATTTAGTGATGGCAACCCCAACCACCTTAGTACTTTTTTTTGTTATACTAAGAAGAGCAAAAAAAAAAAATACTGAATAAAAAACATTTTCAAACAATACATAAAGACAAATTTGGAAAGAAACAAAAGGCATAAGATAGCCCGTCAATCCCTGTAAGAAGGAATAAAAAACTCAAATACGCCTTCCTAGCCTAAGCATGTTTGGGGGAAGAATTAGTGTTCAGTGCAAGATTCTTGACAGAATTTTGGCTAAGTGAGACAGTGCCCCCCTCCACATTCTCCTATTGCTATTCCCCCTAAAGTTCATTCAATTTTTTTTTGTAATTTCTATTTCTAGCCCCTTCTGCACTGCCCCAGAATTCCCTCCCATCCCCCAAGGCCCACTGCTGCTCCTAATCCTACCTGAACTCCTTGAGGTGTCATCCTCCACAGTGCTTCAGCATGCCCCCCCCCCCCCCGGGTGGGAACAGGATGGAGGGGATATAATACACTACAATAATAATAAACTTCATTTATATGGCATCTTATCAAAACTAAGGCGCCTAACAATTTTAAAATCAAATCAAACATGAATACACATATAATAATAAAATAACAGCATACCATTCTATCAGTCACAGAATGCCTGGTGCCACAAAAAAGTTTTTAAAGCTTGCTTGAATCCCTCCACAGTTGTGCACTCCCGTAACTGACAGGGTAGAGAATTCCAAAGGGTAGGGGCTGCATACATAAATGCTCTTGCCCCGATGATTTCAAACACACCCTTGGAATCTCTAGTAACCTCTCGTCAGCTGAGTGGAGCAATCATCCAGGGCAGTAAGGGACCAGGAGCTCTTTCAGGTAATCTGGGCCCAGTCCATGTAGGGCTTTGAAAGTCAACAAACCGACTTTAAAGGTGATCTGCCACTGTACTGGCAGCCAGTGCAGTTCATGCAGCACCAGCGAAATATGACAGGACCAAGCAGATCCTGTCAAAAGCTGGGCTGCCGCGTAGTGCACCAGCTGCAAGTGGCAGATTTCCACCCCAGGAAGCCCTAGGTAAAGAGAGTTGCAATAATCTAAGCGCAAGGACACAAAGGCATGGACCAAAGGAGGAAGGTCACCAGACGGAACCAGATGCTTAATCCTGGCGATATTCCTAAGATGATAAAAGGAAGATCTGATGACAGCCGACACCTGCGAATGCAGGGTCAGCCCTTCACCAAAAACTACCCCCAGGTTGCACACAAGTTCAGAGGTTGGGAGTGATATGCCACCAAGAAAAAGTCCACAGAGTGAACCAATCCCCAACCCCCCAATCCGGTGACCTGAGTCCACAACCAGCACCTCAGTTTTTTCCAAGTTCAACTTCAGCCAGCTGGAATCCATCCACTCCTGGATTTCTTTCAGACAGTTATTAAAGACCGAGACAGCTCCATCCTGGTCGGGTGTGAAGGAAAGGAAGAGCTGGGTATCATCAGCATAGCAGTGAAACATCAGCCCATACCTTCTTACAATGTCTCCAAGGGGTAGAATATACACCGCGAACAACATGGGTGACAGCACTGAGCCCTGAGGAACCCCACACGACAGAGAAATAGGATCTGAGGAAAAGACCCCATACAGCACTCTCTGTGTTCTTCCCGTGAGGAACGATGTAAACCACCCGAGGACTGTTACTGACAGTCCACAGATGTGCCTCAGGCGACCAAGCAGCACCCCGTGGTCCATGGTGTCAAATGCTGATGAGAGATCCAGAAGAACCAAAGACGGAATGGCTCTTCCAATCTCTAGCCATCAGGAGATCACTGAGCACCCGAACCAGCGCTGTCTTGGTACTATGTCTCTTTTGAAAACTGGACTGGAGAGGTTCATAGATGTCATGGATGGTCAAATGGTCCTCCAGTTGTGTTGCCACTACTTTCTTGATCACCTTCCCTAGAAAGGGAAGGTTAGAGATAGGTCTGTAGCTTGCATGGCAGTCTGGGTCCAAAGTAGCTTTCTTCAAGAGTGGTGTCACCACTGCCTCTTTTAGGAAGCTAGGAAACTCTCCAGACTCCAAGGAGCACCAGACTATCCACACTAGGACCGGACCGATGACATCAGTACAACCCATAATCAGGGAAGTCGGTCCAGAGTCCAGACTGCAGCACATATGGCGCACACCCTGGATGATCCACATGACATCCATGAAGTCCGGTCGGCTGAAGGTACTCCAGGAAGGCCAAGGAGCAGTGACCTTGTACTGATCTAAAGCAACTCTCATACAGTGTGCCGGTTGGAATCCCGCCCTGATGTCAGCCACCTTAGTAGCAAAGAATCAAGCAAGTTCATCGCACTCTAATTGCGAAAAGGCTTTCCAGACTTGTAGACAGGCTGGGTTGCACAGTCTGTCCACCGTTTGGACAAGCTGAGCTGGTCAATTCTGAGCTGCCACAATCTCCCCAGACAGGAATTCTGCCTTCTTATGGGTGATTGCAGATTGATAGGCTTGATAATGGTCTATCAATCTAAGGCGGTCGGTATCAAGGGAGGACTTTCGCCAGCAATGCTCTAACCTTCGTCCTAGTCTCTGCATCTCCCTCAAAGTCCCATCAAACCATGGGGATAGAGGGCAAAGGGAGAGAGGACGAACGCAGACTGGAGCAATGGAATCCAGAGCCGTCAAAATGGACAAATTATAGGCCATCACGAGGGTCTCTGGGTCACTGCTGACCACCGAGAGGGACGGAAAGTCAAGTACTGCATTAGGCTATGAGAACTTAAATCTCATAAAGGATGGTACCTAACCATCTCCACAGGGATAGGCCTACGAAGGGGGGTACTAACACTAAACCCCACGGTGCAGTGATCGGACTACCCAACTGGTTCCACCCCCAAACCAGAGGCTGCGATCCCTAGGAGGAAGACTACGTCAAGGGAATGTCCATATTTATGAGTAGCAGTGGTAACTACCTGTGTGAGGCCCAGAGATGTCATCAACTGGAGGAAGTGCTGACCAAACTGCGAAAGTTCATCGTTGACCCAGGCGTTGAAGTCACCCAGTACCATCAGTCTGGGCGACTCAAACACCATGTTGACGATGAAGTCCACCACTTCCTGAAGGAATCACTTCCTATATACCCCCAAAGACTTCTTTGTTTCGTAAGGAGACACCTCATTGTCCTGGTCAGGCAGGGGGATGCAGTGGTGCCAGGGGGACCTTTGTCATTGGGCACTGGGCACTGTACTTTTTCTCAGTTTTCTGTGCCTGCCCTGTAAAAGCTGCATGTGCAAGGGTTACAAGGATGCATGCATGCAAGTGTGACATCATCCACAGCCAGCGCGGCTCTTCCTCTCTATTTACGTCACTCCCTACAATCTCCTGCATCCACGGGGCAGTATGATACTGGCAGACAGGACCCTCCCTCCCTCCCCAGGGAAGGAGAGCGTCCTCTGGGTGTTCAATCGTCCCCTCCCCCGCCAGCCCCCCGATGACTCGGGTTCATTCCCAAACCCAGGTCACTGGCTTCATGAGCGGTAGCACTACTGCTGTGCCTGTGGGCCAGCAAGTTTATACTTTGTAAATCATACTATTTTTTTCAAGCTATATTTTATCAGCTTTTTTGTCCCCCCCACCAATTTTTTCCCCCATCCTGTCTCAGCTGTGTGCGTGTGTATGGGGCACATGCACGCCACGGTTCTGAGGTGCCTGCCCTCTGCTTGCCGCCAGCCCACCTACACTGCCATTGGACCTCCACCCGGGGCAGTGGAATTATGGTGGTCAACAGGGTTCCTCCCCAAGAGGGGAAAGCTACCTTCTGGATGCTCAACCCTGCTCCCTCCCTTCACTCCCCCGGCGGCTCTCTGATGACCCTGGCTTGTTCCTGAACCCAGGTCCGCCGGCGTGATGTGAGGTAAGGCATCCAGCACCTCAGCGCCACCGGGCCAGCAGTTAAATCAATACTGACAGTATGTCAAACTATTCCCTAGTGTGTGTCAAAGAGAAGGGTGGTATAGTTCTACTACTTAATACGGTGTCACTGCGAGTTGGGTACTTGCGCCACAACTATGTATTACTGCTATACATCTGTATATACATCCGTACCTTCCACAATAGCACAGTGCATCACTTACATGATGGCCCCCACCCCTCTCACTGTGAAGTCCCATACTGTTTATATCACAAATGAATGCAGGTTAGAACAGTGAAGCAGAGTGGTTGTTCCGATCCCTTTGCGCCACTAAACTACATTTGTGTATGTGGCTCAGAATCTTTGTTGCCCAGACATTATCAGTCTCTGCTGCTTATACTAAGTCACAAGTCAAAATCCCATTTGTGGCACTGTAACACTTTTCACAGCAGCACATGGTGATGTAACATGCAGAATACGACATCACATGAGGAAAAACAGCTGTAGCTGATGAAATATATGGACCAAAGATACAGTTTTCATGCAAATGCTTTGGACAATAATTTGTTTATTATTATTTATTTCAAAGGTTTTACCAGGAATGACACAGTGAGCTGATATCATACCATTTTCAGAGGCATCCTGGGTGAGGGGGAAGGGAAGAGTACAGTGCAAAGCATAAATAAAACAATATGCAAATATTGCAATAATATGGAAATAAGTACAGCAAAATGAACGATTCATGCCAAGGCTTCTGAGCAGGAATTGTACAATGCCAAAAAATGCAGAGAAAGAACAATAAGAGCTACAGGCAGTATGAAAACAATGCAGTACTAAGACGTGGAGGGGCTAGTGGCAGAAAACTGAGGTCAGGTGCTCTGCTAGTGACAGTGTAGGGTGGAGGGCAGTGGAGAAGTCCGGTACCCAGTGTCAGGAGCAACTACAGAAGTGAGTAGTGAAATCACGAAGGAGAGATTTTAGTGTGTGAAAATAAGGTGCAGTGGGAAAGTAAGGGGAGAGGGACCCAGAGTTTAGGGAAGCAGAACGTGAAGGTAGACTGGCCATCAGAGGATTTCTTTGCGAGGAGAGCAATAGTACGAGAGCCAGAGTTGTGAAGGGTGTATGAGGTGGCAGGGGGAGAAACAAGGAAAGAGGGGAGGGAGCCAAAAGAAAATTTAGAGAGCAAGCAGGCACAGTGGGAAAGGCGCCTGGCATCAAGGGAGGGAGATGGAAGTGTACAAAGAACAGTGATCAATACGCAGGGGTCTGTCAAGGGCTAACTGACAGAAGGAGTGAAAAAGGGGGTCCAATATGTCTAAGGTAGACTTGGAAGCAGCACTGTAAATAATAGTCAAAAATAGGGAGCATCATCTTCTAAACAATCTCTCTGTGGGAAGGAGGCAGGATGCTCAACTTATTTGTATAAAGTGCACCAGGTTTGGGGTGAAGCTTCTTGTGGAATATGTCCACATTAACAGAGAAATTGAGGTGAACGTCTAGCCAGACCAGAGGTATCTGAAGGGAAGAGATATCTTCAACTGCTACTCCATCATGGGTGTAGAAGAAGGGGAGAGGGGTGAGTCTAGTAAGCCTCTTCCTGGTGCCAAAAGTCAGAGAAACCAACTTCTTGGCATTGAGGGACAGCTGGTTTACACAGAACCAGTGCTGGTCATTGTTAAAGTCCAGTTGGAACAGGTCCATGAGGTTAAGGTCAGGGGAGCCAGAAGTAACGAGTACAGTGTCATCTGCATACATGTGAATAGACACAGAGGAGCAGGCAGTGGAGAGGTCATTAAGAATAATGGAGAAAAGAACTGGGCAAAGGCAGTCTGTTGGGGGATGTCTGAGCAATTGGGAGTGTGTAGCAGAGTGAATCTCCAATATACACAGCTTCAAACCTGCCCTTAAGATAAGAGCAGAACCACTCAATTGAGGAGATAGAGTCCAGGTGTGTTAAATATGTCCAGGAAAATAAGGTGGCCAACAGTGTTGAAATCTTTGGCCAAGTTGACAAAGATGGCGGAGGTGACCAGACCCTGATCCATGCCAGATGATAGAGTCAATGAGCTGAAAGAGCAAGGGCAGTGGGACTTCCTGAACCAGACTGGAAAGGAGTGAAGGAGGATCAGTCAAGAAAAGGGGACAGTTGTGAGAGAACAAGGTATTTCTGGAGTTTAGCTAGGGTAGTGAGGAAAGAGACTGAGTGGTAGTTTGGGAAGGGGGATGACTGTAGTAAGCTTCCAAGAATTATGGACTGAGGATGAGGAGAAGGATAGACTGAGGAGGTAGATGATAGGGAAGGCAATGGCATGAGTGGTGAGATGCAAGAGTTTGGGGTCAAGACCATCAGGGCTTCCACAATTGTGAATGTGTCATTAACCAAGTGTTGAAGTCCCCCAGGTGTTTAATCCTGGGGGATTTCAATGCCTGGGTCGACGACGAATCTTCACGTTTTGGTTACGACCTCCTCCAGTTGATGCAATCACTGGGCCTGACACAAGCAGTTGCTGCTGCAACCCACCAACAAGGCCACACACTCGATCTGGTGTTCCAGCTGGGTCTTGAGATTGATAACCTCAAGACTGATCAGGTCATTTGGTCTGATCACTGAACTGTGGAGTTCAGTTTTGGGGCCCCCCCCGAAAGTCCCTCCCCAGTGGAGATAGTCAGTTATCACCCCTTAAGGGGTGTTGACCCAGATGGACTGTTGGCGTTAGCTGACCTATCTAGGGTTGATGCAGCATGTGCGACTGGTACTGGTGAGGTGGTGGCCACCTATAATAGGGTGGTCGTCGAAGCCCTAGATATCATCGTACCAGTCCGTATACGACCCAGATCCTCTCACTTGAGATCCCCTTGGTTTGATGGGGATCTCAAGGCAATGAAGATCAGGGGTCAGAAGTTGAAGTGTTGCTGGTGGAAGACCCAGCTGGAGGTTGACAGGCTGGCCCTACGTTCTCACTATGTTGAGTACCAGGGAGCAATTTCCCGGAAGAAGGCAGAATTTCTGTCCAGGGAAATTGCTGCAGGGAAAAACAGACCATCTCAGCTGTTTCGGACCATGTTTAGGCTTTTACACCCTGCCTATCTTCGACCAAAAAAAGCCTTTTCAACCACTTTATGTGAAGAATTTGCTCTGTTTTTCTCTGACAGAGAGTTGGCCATCAGGTCAGCGATTCCGCCAGGGAGGCTTTTGCCTCGTAGTCATTGAGTCAGGAATTTCAGTGGCACTCAGCCTGCCTGGGAAGAGTTTAGGCCAGTGGAGGTGTCTGAAGTGACTAAGGTGATCTCAGAGCTGAAGCACATCTTTTGTTAACTGGACCCAGCACCAACGTATTTCTTAATGGGATGTGTCAATGCTGTTGGTCTGGTGTTCACCAGGATTGCCAGGTGATTGATGGCAGAGGGGGTCTTCCCAGTTGCTTTGAAAGAAGCATTGGTGAAGCTCCTCCTTAAGAAATCTTCCCTCGACCCAGATGCCCTGGCGAATTATCGTCCAATCTCCAACCTCCCATTTTTGAGCAAGGTTGTTGAGAAATTGGTGGCACAACAGCTTAAGTATCGCCTGGTGTCCTTGGATATCTATGAGCCTTTCCAGTCAGGTTTCGGTCCAGACACAGCATTGAAACTGCTCTAGTAAGAGTGCATAATGATCTGCTCAGGGGTAGAGATAGAGGAGACAGGTCAGTTCTTGTGCTCCTTGATCTCTCCTCAGCTTTTGACACTGTGGATCACATTGTGCTCCTAGATTGGCTCTGTGAGTTTTGCGGACTCGCCGATATCGTAGTCAAATGGTTTGAATCCTATCTCTCAGAGTGCAGAAGGTGGTGATAGGGAATTCCTCCTCCTCCCCAATGCCTCTGTATTGTGGAGTACCTCAGGGCTCGATCTTGTCGCCAATGTTGTTCGCAGTGCACCTAATGCCCCATGGCAAGACCATTTGACAATATAGTGTGGAGTTTCACTGCTAGGCAGATGACACCCAACTATATTTGTCTTTTGCACCTGGAACATCCGGAGCTTTTGACATGCTTAACAGCTGTCTGGCTAAAATCAATGACTGGATGGCTTCCAGCTGGCTGAGACTCCATCCGACTAAGATCGAGGTGCTGATGATCGAGCCTGGTCGCGGGTGTGATGGGTTGCCACCAGGGGCTGAGTCTGGACTTGTTCTGGGCTCTGCGCTGTTGGCGGTTTCTCTGAGGGTGCAAAATCTGGGCACGATTGCAGATTGGCCTTTGAAGATCAGGTATCATCTGTAGTCAGCAGTGGTTTTTACCACTTGTGGAACATTGCCCGGGATTAAGCCTCTCATTCCCGCCCGAGGACCTACCGACACTAGTGCATGCCTTTGTGACTTTGAGGCTCAATTACTGCAATGTTCTGCACTTCAGGGTCATGGGAGAGACCCTCCATAGACTGCAGTTGGTGCAGAACACAGCAGCCCAACTGCTGATGGGCCTTTCGAGATCCAGTCATGAGACTCTGGGTCTGTGTGCTCTGCACTGGCTGCTGGTCAGGTGAAAGGGCCTTTTCATGGTGGGTCTTCTCACCTTTAAGGCCCTATATGGGTTGGGTCCTGGTTACCTGTCTGAGCACTTGATACCAGTGTCCTCTGCTCCTCTGTGATCATGCTTTTAGTGTCTCTGGGCCATCCCTGTGGAACTTGTTTCCATCTGTTGTCCAGGACGCTCCCTCGATTGAGGTGTTTAAGGGGTGGCTAAAGGCCCACCTCTCCAGCCTGGCTTTCAACTGCTGATGCCATCTTTAGGTCTGGCCAGTCCCTGAAGATTGCCCTCTGGAAACCTTTTAATACTACTGAATTTTGGTTTTAATGAGGTTTTATTATTTGTTTTTATTAACCGCTGTATGTTCTTATTTATGTTTGGCACCCAGAGCCTCTGGGATTGAGCGCCTTATAAATAAAACTGCCTTGCCTGAATAAAGAACATGGGAAAGCAAATTGCAAAAAATATATATGAAATTTAAACTGAATTGTGTCTAAACATTGTGTCCATCTCCCAAAACTCTTAGAAGTCTCCATATCCAAAGTGGTTCCAGAGGACTGGAGGAGGGCAGATGTAGTCCCACTGCACAAAAAGTGGTGGATGCCTGGAACAGTCTCCCAGTGGAGGTTGTGGGGCTGAAAATGGTAACAGGATTCAAGAATGCGTGGGATAGGCATAAGGAAACATTAGTGGTAAGGAAAGGGGGTGTAAAGCCGGAGGGCAAGTAAGGTCTGCGGCGTTACAGTAGGTAGGAAAATGGGCAGACTAGGTGGGTCAAGCAGTCCTTATCTGCCGTCAGATTTTATGTTTCTATGATTCCACAATGCTTTGAATACAAATTAATGTTTCGTTTGCTAGCCACCCCGTCTCACTACTGCAACAAACAATAGAAACACGTTTTTAATAGCACTGCTGCTCTTTTTTTGTATTCTCTAATGTTTCTATGCAAAAAATGAAACACAATTGCCCTGAAACCTATCAACTGGAATAAACTCAGTTTAGAGGGTTAAATCAGCGTGTGTGTGTGACTGCGCGCAAGTAACAGCTTTAAAGAGCTGCTTATAGTCAAATCACCTAAAACGCCTGCCAGGGGTATTTATTTTTATTTTGCTTTGGTAACCGGGTTTTCAGGCAGAGGATAATGCAAGTTTTTGTACATCCCAAGTCAATATGCGTACCCGAATTTATAGTTAATCATATTTTACTGAACCTGTCACTTGTAAAGCATATATGTTTACTGCAAAGCGCTGAAGAGAAGCATAGATTGAGCCTTACGACATAAATCTAATACAAATATACGTCCCCTGCCATGCATACCTTTTTAAGCTCCTTTTCCAGTTTACGGTATTCATTGTTCCAAACTAAAATATGAAGTGGAAACTTTTTCTTGATATCTTCTATTGAGCACATATTCTGCTGCAGAGCCGCGAAGAACTGCTTGTCGGTGGATTCTAGGGAATTCACAACAAATTAATATATTTTTGGGACTTCCTACAAAATAAAACTATGACTACTGACAGCAGAGTTACTGCAAAACTTTTCAAAACAGGGAAGTGACAGATAAAAAACACCATCTGCAGGAGGGTAGTCCCGTTTAATCGTATCTCATTCACAGGTCAGTTCAATTACAGTGTCATTTGCGGTTAGAACGTGAACATTTCAGTACGAAATACAATATGATTAGACTTATTTTAAAGAGATTAACTTTATTTTAACTGACGTTCACTTTGTTTTATGAAAAGGATCACCCTCTTTCTTCAATGATTAGTTCCAAAACACAGATCAGTCCACTATACGTTAGGGGTGGATCTTTCAAAATAAAGTTACGAAATTCTCGCTTGGCTAATAATTCGGGCACAGAGTAAATACGCAGTTTCCAGAAAGTGTGACAAACGGAAGGGATGTGCCACTTTTTAAAAGCAACTATGTGCCACAATTGCTTGTCTATCATTCCACCCGTAGAACGTTCTTCGAAATCCTTACGTGAATTGCTTACCTTTGTAAGTCGCACCACGCTAACGTTGCGTAGTTCACTTGCGATCTGTATGTCAGTAGATAGAGCGCAGTGACGCACGCTGCGTAAATGACTTAGAGAATAGATGGACCTTTGATGCCATTACCACCACCCCTCCCCCGTTTTACGCCTTTTGAGTAGCTGAAGTTATTACGTGAAGGCCCCACCGCACGCGTAAGGAGCGGCAAAGACGATTACGCAAACACAGTCAGGAATATGACGACTTTGGCAGGCTGAGCGCTGCACTTGCGCGGCGGTGCCTGTTTCCTGAGCAGTGAAAAGCCTTCCTTCTCCGTTTGTGGTGGCTCTGCGAGCGTTAGAACTCGGTACATGTCGATGTTTCATGACAAAGTGTTTTTATTCAAAGAGTTTTGTTATTACCGCGTGGGACAAAGGAGGCAGGGATTATCATGTCGAAGCGTTTGAGGAGCACCGACGTCTGCGCCGACTGCAGTGCTCCGGGTGAGTGTGTTGACAGCTAGGACAAGTCCGCGGTGACAGAAAGTAGCTGCCCTCTGTTACCCCGCGACTGGATTGTGCGTGATTTTTCTGTTGTGCATTTACCGGGGGAGAAAGTCGAAAGGCTTTACCTTTATGCTTGTTAGTTCGTGCTGTATTGCATTATTTATCCTGCTTGAGACAAGGCATGCAAGTTTGCGTCCTAAAGGCACGAGTGACGTTAATCTGGAAACCCGTAACTAATCCGTAGATATGCCCGGCCTGTATTCAAACGTGCGTTACTGTTTACAGAAGAGGTCCTGCTTTTCTGTTGCGGGTGTTTATTATTGTCCGCAACCCCGCACAACGCTGCAAATGGTGGGGGCGATACCTCTTGCAGAGCTGTACTTAAAACAACACTAAAATCATAAGCGATTTGTATTTTGTTGCAGTTTTATTGTGTAACGTTTGTATAATAAAAAGTATCCATGGTGTTTGTATTTGATTAGCAATGTCAATATCTGCTTTGACAGTAGGAGAAACAAATACGGATTTTGATGTAAAGCAAACATACAAAACAGTAAGCATACAGTATCTGTGGAGAAAAACAGGAAGAAAATAGCAGAAGTGAAGCTCATAGACGCGAACTGCAGTGCACTAAGGAAACAACAGGCTTCCTTGTACTTGAAAATTGCAAGGGCAGAACGTGCTGTTTTTCTGTTGTGCGAAGGTGAACCAGGGGAAGCAGAACAGATTTATAAAACTGTCCTCATATTTTCGTTCCATGTAAAAGCAGCTATCAAAATCCAACAGAAATCACTTTGACGTCTAACATTTGTCTGCCACGTGTAACAGCAGAAACACATGAGGTGTGTGACTAATTTAGCTTATAAAATGGGTAGGGACAGTTCTGTATTCTGATTGGTTGAGACGAAGTTCAATCCATGTTCTTTTTTTGCCTTATATGCACAGTAAATAAGTGCCAGTTCCTGTGCCCACAGTACACTACAGATCAATGTCCCACCCATGCTCGTCCTTGTGTACCATTTTGCCACAATTTTTTCCATTTTACTAGTGAAATCAGAAACCACAAAACATGCACACACAAACTGGCATATTTCTCTTGGTGTCCCTTCAGAGCCACTCCCTCTCCCTCCTGAGCCGCATGTATAACAGACAGTAGGAACTCCCAACCGACCCACAAGAGTGAGACCACTGGGAGTTTGAAAGAGACCCCCCTTCTGTACCTCGTTCAACACAGTGAGGTATGTGTAGGTCTCTAGCATGTCCCCGTCACTCTCCTCTCTTCAAGGGTGTACATGTTGAAATCCCTCAATCTTGTCTGATAGGGCTTTCGATTCAACCTCTGCACCATTTTACTTGCCCTCCTATGGACTGCCTCCACCCTGTCTGTGTTCTCTTTGAGGTGTGGCCTCCAGAACTGGACATAATACTCATTGCAGGGTCTCACCAGTGAGTGCTATAATGGTAACATTACTTACCGCCTTCCGCTGGTAATACCTCTCCTTTTGCATCCCACTGTCCCTATCCACTGCTTTGTTGCCACACTGCCCTGCCACTTTGAGGTAATCAGATATGATAAACCCATGGTCCCTGCTTAGTGACCGTCAGTACCTCCCCGCCATCCTGTACTCAGTTTCTGGGTTTCAGTACAGTAGGTACATGCTTTTGCACTTTTTGGCATTGAACCCCAGCTATCATACCTCTGACCATGCCTCAAGTTTTCCAAGATCCCTATGGATTCCGAATCCTCTGCACAACCTCCTGAGTATCCACCCTTTGATGTCATCTGCAAAATATCACTTTTAAAGACATTAAGAGGACCAGTCCCTGTACTGGGCCCTGTGGCACCCCACTGGTCACTCTTCCCTCATTAGAGTGAATATCGTTAAGCACCACCCACTGATGACTAGCCATTAAACAGTTTTTTACCCAGTGTACCACTTTGAATCCCACCCCTACGCTGCTGAATTTCTTTATCAGTCTCCGGTGTGGCACAGTGTTGAAGGCCTTGATAAAAGTATTGCAGCGCACAGTGCAGCGCCACACCTTTACAGATAATGGAGCCCCCATAGCATCTGCCATACTTCTGGATCGCAGACGTTTTCCAATTAAAATAAAGTATGTTGCAGTGGGAGAAAAACGCAGCAACATTTATTTATTTATTTATTTTATGTCTTTGGTAACCAGGTAAGTGCACTGATCCATTGAACCGTTTTCAGACATGACCCGGTCCTCAGATGTGGCTGCAAAATAACATAATCAACAGAGACGATGCACAAAAATAGCAATAGTACAGAGTAACACAATATATACGGTATAATACACGATTTGGTGACGTACCTCCAGACAAGGTAATTAATACGTGATGGAGACAAAGCTGGTCTGCAAGCACAGTTTTAGTGTTCAAGGTCTATCTAAGATGCCTACCTGCTGTAACAGTGGGCAGTGGGCTAAATTAGTAGGTGCATGGAAGCTTATATAGAGCATACAAGCTGACAGTGATCTGGGATAATTAGGTGCATAGAAACTCAGACTTGCTAGACAAATAGCAAAACAGTGCATCAGTACTACTGCAAAGAGGTAAGAACAGGTTAGGAGAGCAGAGAGTGCTGTGAGGTACATACTTAAAAGGCTTAACTGGAGGGGAAGTCTTGCGTGGGTGGGAGGCTGGCATAACAACAGCTTCCCTATAATACTGAACAGACTTGGTCGTCTGTATTTCTGGTATGCTTCTAGCTACAAATGAGCCCAGTACCTTGTTTGAAAGAGCTTTTCGTGGGTTTTTCAGACAGTGATGCCCACTGGGCACCAGTGTGTCCCTTTAATGCCTGTTGTTGCAATGCATGTGCACTGTTGCAGATGCACTTTAACACTGATCAGTGTCAAAGTGCATCTGGAGCAATGCGGTTTTCCAAATGTCGTACCTGTGAAAATTGGGGTCCTATGGTTAGCGGCAATAAAACAGCTGGAGTTTGAAAACCAGCACTTGAGTGTTCATTAGAGGGATTGCTGAATGTTAAAATTTAGAGGAAAAAAATTGTGGTTTTGTGAAATAAAAATGTATTTTAAAAAAATAGATTTAAAGGGTTGTGTACAAAGTGGAAAAAGTACTGCATTTTTGCAGATGGGCTCTGTTCTTCTTGGAAAAGCATTTATAATATGTCATATTTTGATAAAAGGACTTTATTTGCACAGTTGTCACACTATAAAAGTTGCTCTTTCACAATTTGACTGTTCATCTATGAAAAGCACTTGTTTTATTTATTTATTTATTTTACACATTTTCGCAGAATGGACTTGGTTTTAGTGCAGTTGTCGTAGTACAAAGTTTAGGTTTTGCAGATTGATGTTAGTTTTTAAGTTGATTTGAGCCAACAGGTTTGTTTGCTTTGCTGTACTGTCGCAGGGCCATGCACAGAGCATGCTGTGGGCCCCATGCAGTGTGCATCAGGTTTGTTGCTCTCTGTATGTCCTGCAGGGTCACAGAAGTAGGTCCCTATAGGCCGGAAGCAGAGTATGCTTGATATTAAAAGTATTGGCAATGCTGGCTACAGGCTGGTATTGTCAAGTGAAAAATACTGCAGTGGTCGAAATTGGCACTGGCCCACTAGTCAAATGATGGTAGATTTTGTATTGGGCTAGTAAGGTTTTCCTCCAAGTAGTCTTGCGGGCTTGCACTGGAGATGGTAATGTTTCAGTAAGTACACCAGCTGGGCCAGTGGTTACGGAACTTAATTTCCACCCCTGCATTGTATATCTGTTTCTAACGATTGTTTAAAAAGAAAGAAAATAATTGTAAAAACTTACATAAAAGCATCAGTTAGGTATAGGTGAAATTTAAAGGGACATTGTCAGCTTTTGATCAGATTATCATTGTCTGATAATGGTCCTTTGCTGTGTCTGTGCCCCATTATTGCACATATGCTCCATGATAAGCTGTGTCGGACGCAGGATTTTAAAAAGGGTCCTGAGGAAGTAATCAATGGGGACAGACGGGATGGGCTGTCAGCAAGCAGGCAGAAAACTTGTTTCTGTTTTCTTGTACAGAGTATGAAAACTATTGGTAGTGGACCATGATACAGTTAATTTTGGTTGCATTGGAAATATATTATGTTGGATTGGTTGTATTCCATGCAAAAGTCAAAGAATGGTCCTGATGCTACAGGAACTTTATGTTGGATCTACCACTGACGAGAAGCATAAAATTAAGGAATAATGCACAACAGGCTGTGTGTCATGCTGGGATAACGTCACTCCTCCGATGGCTGGGCATGGGGCCGCAAGCTGAGTGTGTCCAACACCCAAGAAGTGATGCTGTCTCAGCATGACACACACCCTGGAAAACATTATTTCTATTATACATTGGCTCCTTTACATACAGTTTTAACAAAAAATGCATAAAAATTGTTTTTTAAAAATTTTTTTTGTAATTATTTATTGTGGAAATATGCTGGTTTAAAAAGAAGTTTCTTATTGTGTTTCTCTACTAGGTGGAGTTCTTATTTTGTATGTGTATATATATATATATATATATATATGTATGTATGTGTGTGTGTGTGTGTGTGTGTGTCCTGGTCCAGTCCATTTAGGTCACTCTTGCTCCAGGTTTCAGCTGTTCAGTGTTTCTCTCAGTACCAGTTGGCAAATGCTTGTAAAGCTGTCAAGTTTTGAAGCACTGTCAGTGCTGAGTGCTATTGAGTGCAATGGATTATGGGACACCCGAGATCAGAGGATGCCTGCACATGTGGAGAGGTGTGCTTTATTTGACTTATGCAAGGAAGGGAAGTTTTTTTTTTTTTTTTAAATTTTTAACAGTCTTGCTATTTCTAATGAGATACTGTTGAGCGGATAGGACCGCTACAATGAGCAGTTTAGGAAATGGACAGCCTTGCACTGCCCTTTTCGAGAAGCACTCGCTCGATCTTTCTCCAAATGTGGGAAACAAGGAAAGAAAAAAGGGAAAGGATAGGAAATTTACAAAGTGTGCCTTTTTGGGAGGCACACTGTGACTTGGTGGGAGGGAGGTTTTTAGTTTTGTGTAACAGTAACTGACATGCCTGTATGAACTGAGGAGCAAGGCACAGTGAAACCAGCTGCTGAGCAGGGGACATTGAACCTGATGACTCTGATGGCGTCACTTCATTTTTACATTTGTTTTTAAATGGGGAACATGCTCAAGGATTGCGATGAATTGTTGGCAGGAGGAAATGACAAAGGTGTCTTTAAGGGTGTGGAAGGGAAGGATTCACTTTTTTTAAATCTGGAAGTACTGGCAAAAGTCAGAGCAGCCATACCAAATGTGGGCAACTTGGACATGGCTTGTGGATAGATTCCCTTAAGCATTTAATGCGGTCATATATGTGCTGAAATATCATCATGCATCTAGCCCCAGACTGACCAATCACAGCCCAGGGATTTTTCTTGCCATTGTATAAAGAGCAGGCTACTTTTTTTAATTATTTTTATTTTATCTGCCTGCTGTGGTGACTACCGGTGGGGGCATCCAGCCGCTGGCCCTGCCCGCCGGGAGAGCACCAGGCTCACTCACGTGATGGGGGATCCGGCATGGCCGTCGCCGATCCGCTGGAGGATCTCCCCATACCCTATCGAGCCAAACTGGCTCTGCCCCCCCAGTGTGATTCCACGCGAGTCCTCCCGGCAATGCAGGGCGCGCCATCAGGCTGCACGGTCGCTCCCAGCCATTTACACTTTTTCTCCCATTGGGAGCCCAGATGCGTAATGATGTCTGTGCACGCGCATGCCAGTGTCTGTGCTCCTCCCACAAACCAGCGCAGCGGTACCCCTGCTCCTAGGGTCGCCAGCACGGTGTGGATTCCTCAGCCTCCTCCCCAGGACTAGAGAGCTGTCTCCGACGCTCAATCCTAGTCCAACCTCGATGACCCGGGCTCGTTCCCGAACCCAGGCTACCAGTGTAGCATGAGGTGTGGCGTCCAGCACCTCAACCCTCAGCGCCACGGAGCATATAAAGAGCAGACTTTGACAGGATGGGAGGCATACTGGAAGGACCCCTCGCCAACATCCACCTAGATTTGGATGTCGTCCAGAAATGGGCCATCATCAAGCTGCGTCTGACAGAGACCACTAACTCGTGTACAAAGATCCAAAGTAAGAAAACCAAGTCCAAAACAAAAAAAGAGCTGGTTGAGCAGGGAGGTAGTAGAGAAAGTGACGGAGAAAAGAGCTGCCTTCAGAAGCTATAAGAGATCCGGGAAGAGAGGAGGACAGGGAGGAGTATGTGAGGAAATCCAAGGAGGTGAGTAGAGTAGTCAGGGCAGCCAAGGCTCTAAGGAAGCTAAGGCTGGCACATGGAATCAGAGAAGGGGGAAAAGGATTTTTTTTTTCCCAGGAACATTAGGGAAGAGAGAAGCTGTACAGATAAGATTGTCAGGATCAAGAAAGAAGGAGGAGGGCAGAAAAGGAGGTGGAGCAGGCAGAAGCACTCAATGAGTACTTCTGTTCAGTGTTTACCAGGGAGAGGGATGGGCCTGTACCCCAGGGGAAAGGCGGGGTGGGCATGGGGGGGGAATGGGGGCAATGGATGGGGAAATCCCAGTGAGTAGGGTTTTGGAGGGCCTTGGGTCCCTGCGGGTGGATAAGGTGCCAGGGCCGGATGGCATGCATCCAAGGGTCATGAAGGAGTTGGCGGAGATCCTGGCAGGACCTCTGGCAGACTTGTTCAACACCTCTCTGGGGACTGGATGCGTGCCCCAGGACTGGAGGATGGTACATGTTGTGCCCCTCCTCAAGAGTGGGCCCAAGGAGCCGGCCAGTGGCACTGATGGCTGAGGCACTGGCGCCTTACATTGCGCTATGCTGGTGACCTGGGTTCGGGATGACCTCGGGGAGCTGGCTGGGAGGGGTGGGTTGGAGCAGGATTGAGCCAAAACCTGCATCTCTCCCTTCCAGGGGGTGGGTGCCCACTCCTTCATAGTCCTGCTCCCAGTGAGTGGAGGTCCGGTTGGATACCCAGGCAGCAAGGAGTGGTGACATAAGTCTGGGGTTGGCCGGAAGGGGCCACCGCATCCTGGCGTGTGTGCGCCTCCACACCCCACTCATGTGTATGCTGTGGCCTTGGGGAATAAAAAACAGAAAATACCCAAAATGTATATTAAAAAGTAGGCCCAAGGATCTAACCAGATAACTACAGACTGGTCATCCGTATCTCCACTGTGGGGAAGCTAATGGAGACTATCCTTAAAGAGAGGTTGGTGATCTTTCTGGAGCAGAATGGTCTCAAGGACGATAGGCAACATGGGTTTGTCTTGGGCAGATCCTGCCAGACAAACTGGTTGATTTTTTCGACTGGGTGACAAGGACACTCGATAGGGGCCAGGCAGTGGATATCCTGTAACTGAACTTCAGCAAGGCCTTCGACTCGGTGCCACAAAATGAAGGTTGACTAGTGAGCTGAGGAATCTGGGAGCAGGGGAGAAACTGGTTGGATGGGTTAGGAGCTGGCTGTAGGACAGACAGCAGTGGGTAGTTGTAGGGGGAGAACTCTTGACTCCCAGAGTTGTAACCAGTGGGGTCCCACAAGGCTCGGTGCTAGGACCCGTGCTATTTAACATTTTTATTGCTAACGTATGGGATGAGATTAGGCGTAAGATCAGTCTTTCTGTAGATGACACAAAGAGCGGTGCGAAGGTGGATAGTGTGGAAGGGGGTAGGTACTCCAAGAGGATTTGGCAAGAATTCGGAGCTGGTCAGACACATGGCAGCTGGGGTTTAATGTGAAGAAGTGCAAAGTCATGCACTTGGGAGACAGGAACACTGGGAATTGCTACTGGCTAGGAGGAGTGTAGTTATCCACTTAAGTGGAGGTTAAGACTCTAGGGGTACTAGTCACAGGGCAGGGACATGAATCACTTGGCGCAGTGTAGGAAGGCAGCAGTCAAGGTTCATAAGATGCTGAGGTGCCTTGCCAGGGGAATCACCTCTAGGAGAGAGGACGTCATTCTGCCACTGTACAGGTGACTGGTGAGACCCCACTTGGAGTACTGTGTGCAGTTCTGGTGCCCCTATTTCAAGAAGGATGTCAAACTACTGGAGGTGGTCCATTGCAGGGTGACAAAGATGATCCTTGGGTTGGGGGACAAACTATATGAGGGAAGACTGGGGGGACCTCAACATGTATTCCCTGAAGGATAGAAGACAGAAGGGTTATCACTGAAACCTTCAAATACTTAAAGGGCATGAATAGGGTTAGTACTGAGGGCATGTTTAGATTAAAGAGGGGGGAGCCCAAGGGGACACAGTCTGAAACTGGAGGGTGGAAGATTCAGGTGGTAACTGAGGAGGCAGTACTTCATGGAAAGGGTGGTAGCAAGGTGGAACGCACTGACAGAGGAGGTGGTGATATTGAAATCTGTGGGCAGTTTTAAGAGAAGGTGAAACAGGGTCAATGGTAAGGTCAAAACTGGGGGAAAGCTGGGGATGGGGAGTCAGCAGAAGGGGTGATAAATCAGATGGAGAAGGAGTGGGGGGGCAGCTGCAGTAGATTAGACTGGGAGCTGTGCAGTCGAGCAGACTCGATAGCCCATATGGTCTGTATCTGCTGGCATTTTTGTATGTTCATATAATACTGTATATATAGGGTGACATTTCTTGATGGGAGCATCAGGCAGCGAAGCATAAGGTTGGCTCCAGGGCATGAAATTCATGAAAAAGAGTACGTGCCCACTGGGGCATGTAAGCAGTAAAAGTACATGCCCAAGAAACTTTTTATATACTAACATACTAAAATGCCAGCAGAATAGGCCTAATGATCTTTCGTGTCTGCTCGTTTGGTCAACCCCCACCCTGGGAGCTGACCTTACTGCCCCCCTCGCCCTCTCAGGCTTCTCTCTTCCCAGTCCCGGATATTTCTGCTGCACAGGACTTTGTTTCCAGAACCCTTCCCGTGTACCTGTCCCACCCCCTCTTGAACCCTTCCACCGTCTCTGCCTCCACCAGCCCCTGGGGCAGCGCATTCCATGGCTCCACCACCCTCTTGGTGAAGTTGCACCTCCTCCTTTCTCCCCTGAATCGCCTCCAGCTTCCACCCATGCCCTCTAGTTGCCGCCCCCCCCCTTCCTTCGGAGCACCCTGACTGCTTCTACCGTATTTAACTCCTTCATGTACTTGAAGATCTCTATCATCTCCCCCGGTCCCTTCCCTCTTCCAGTGTGTACATATTTAGCTCTTCGAGCCTCTCCCCATAGGGTCTGTCCCCCAGGCCACAGACCATTTTGGTTGCCCTCCTCTGGACCCTCTCCAGGAGTTCAGTGTCCCTCTTTTAAGTGTGGCCTCCAAAACTGCATGCAGTACTCAAGGTGCGGCCTCACCAAGCAGTTATACAGAGGGAGCATCACTTCCCTCCTTCTGGAGGGGATCCTCCTAGCGATGCATCCCAGCATCCTATTGGCTTTGGTTGCTGCCCTCCTACAAGTCTCAGAGTTGTTCATCTTGACATCCACCACCCCCAGGTCCCTCTCAGCCATTGAGACTTATAGCATCCCCCCAGGTGTACACTTGGCCCAGGGTTCTGGCTCCCAGATGCAGTACCTTGCATTTCCCTGCATTGAACCTCAGCTTCCACTTTCTAGACCACATTTCCAGATCCTCCAGGTCCCCCTGTAGGGCCACCCTCCCCTTCTCCCCATCCGCCACCGCCCCCAGTTTTGAGTCATCCGCAAAGAGACTCATCTCATTCCTGATACCCTTCCTTATGTTGGAGACATAGGCGTTGAACATGAGGGGCCCAAGGACCGATCCCTGATACATGCCACTTATTTTTTTGGCTAGTACAGCCCACAGGAACAGTAGCTCTTCAAAGGTATCCCGTGACTTTGGCAACCTCGTTTGGGCGCCTACCGAAAGGGTGACTCAGTCGTGGCACCTGTCATCGAGGTGACTGGGGAAAGTGGGTGACCGGATGTGGGTGTATACGAAATGCGACATCCTGTTGCTATATACCTATGTGTGTGGGGGGACACGCCGAGCGTCTGGTTGGAGGGGACGGAGGGGCTGTAGGGGTGGCGCCGTGGCGAGCTGCCAAGCTGTTTCCGTGGTGTGTTGGGTGGGTTCAGGGCTGCAGCGGGAATGGTGCTGGGTTCGGGTGCAGGTACTTTTTGTTGTGACTGGCCCAAAATTTTATTTTGCTGCGTTTGCCTCCCCGGGTTGAGAATCCTTAAGTAGTGGGGTTGGGGGGAGCATAGCACCCCTGCATAAAACGTAAAATCCCAACTCCCGGCGCCGTTTGCTGTGCTCTGGGGAGTACATCACCGAGATATTTTTGTGATGTGCCGTTGCTCTAACGACGATCGCCGTTATCACACAGATCCCTCTTAAAAGAGCTTGTTATTTACTTTTTTAGCTAACTTGGCTTACAGTTGCCGTCAAGGTTTAAAAGAGTGTCTCTCATTATATTTTAGGTAGCTAGTAGTCCGCAACAGAGTAACTTTTATGGCCAGTCCACCCCCAAGCCTTTTTATGTTTTGCTTGCATGCCCATCACACGAGAAACATATTGAGGTAGCACTGCATTGCAGAGGTGTGGCAGTGTTGTGGCCAGTGCAGCAGATGCTTTAATGGACACGTCCCTCGGCCACCAATTTAATGCTGATGCTGCCAGTGATGGCAGTTTCAGAGCGAGCGCTGTACTTGAAAGAAATCTGCCGCTGCAGTCAGGGGTAGTTTTGTCATAGCAGTGGCAGTCCTCCCTCCCTCCCAACCAGGTACACAGCAGGACAACAGATTTAAATGTTAGCTCCCTCCCACTGCTGCTGCCCACCCCGCACCCTCTGTTCTCCATCCCATGCCGATATTGGGGTGCTCAATCCCATTGTCAGCATGTATTCCCCCCCCCCCATTAATGTGGCACACTGGGAACCCACCCCAGTGTGCCAAAAATACTTCTTTGATGTTTCTGACACTGGGATGCCCACTGCTGGTGTTGGATGTGCTGCCCCCACACCCCTGTGTTCTCAGCTGAACTTGGGTGCCCAATCTCTTGGTCGGCATTGATTGTCCTCTCAACACTTCTGGTATACTGGGAGCTCACCCAGCATGTCAAATCCATTTTGTAATATTTCACCTGTAAAAAAAGAAAACAGTCCCACAATGTATTTTTAATTTTTTTTTTAAACCTGAAGAAAAAAGGAAACGGTCCCTTGTCATTCCTGCCGGCCCCCCTCCCCCAACCTGCACTCTCTCTCTGCGCACCTCACCTCCCCGCAAACTCCCTCACCCATGCTTGCCTCCGGAGGTCGGGAGCAGTGATCTTCTGTGGACCAGGAACACGTCTGCACTTTTCAAAGACCGACCGGGAACCGAAGAAACGACGGTAAGCCCTATAATGGCACTCAATGGGGTTTTCAACTTGGGTTGATATCGCGGCCAATTTTTGGAGTTTTGGTCCCAAATTTTCAACATGGGGTTCTTGGGATCCCACCTTGTGAACACTGGCACTGTCATTTCGTTTCTCTGTCCCGAAAGGGGATTTCGCGGTCACTGTGTGGAATCACCTATCGGGACCAATTAACGAAACGACAGTGCCACTGTTCATGAGGTAGGGTCCCAAAAAGCCCTTGTTGCAAATTTGGTGAAAATACTTCAAAAATGACTGCGTTATGAGCATCCATTGCACAGTTTCTATGCACGCTCATAACTTCATCAATTTTTAATATGTTCACTCCAAATTTCCAACATTGTCATTTTTCACCCCCCACCCCCTAACAGTGTAGCTGTCATTTTTCGTGATCCTTCCCGAAATGTGTTTTGCAGCTGTGGCGCAGAATGGCAAAGTTGCTGTATGAAACCAACTTCTGGCACAGATTAACAAAATTACAGTGCTACTGTTCATGAAGGGAGGTCCCAAAAAGGCCATGTTGAAAATTTGGTGAGAAAATTTCAAAAATGACTGTTACGAGAATGTGCTGCGCAGTTTCTATGCACACTCGTACCTTCGCCACTTTTTCATACTAGTATTTTCACTTCAGATTTTCAACATTGCCATTTCTTCACATCTCCTCATGAACAGTACAGCTGTCATTTTTCACATCCTGCCCGAAATGTGTTTTCGTACCTGTGGCGCCAAATGCCACACTTGCTGTGCGAAATTATCTTTTGGGATGGAGTAACGAAATAATACTGCCACTGTTCGTGAGGTAGGGTCCCAAAAAGGCCATGTTGAAAATTTGGAGCAAAAATACCAAGAAATGGCTGGGGCGTTAGGGTTTCCAACCGTAACGCCCACCCTGTACAGACTGACAGGCGTCAGGGGTGTGACTTGGGGTCGGCAGCTGTAATGCTTACCCCATTCCACCTCCCACCCTACAGCCACTGACTATACTGCACCATCTCAGCTTATTTCCTTATGGAATGGGGTGGGCAGAAGACCTCAAGGCACACTGCGACACCTGTCGGTGTCTGCAGGGTGGGATGAGGTGGAATGGCTTGAGTGTTATGGCTGACAACCCAAAGGCACACGCCCAACCCCTGTCCGTCTCTGCAGGGTGGGGGTTGCCATTACTTCAAGTACTTCACTGCCTTTCCTATTATGCATCTCTCTAATTCCTGCACTACCAATGCCAATACCAGCAAGCGAATATTCTGCTTAATTACTCTTCAGTCATCTGAGCTCCCAGTCGTTGTAGAGAGCGGGTTTTCATTGAAATATTTGATGGTTTAGCTAGCTCCACTTCAGTAAGAGCTTTTTAGTTATATTGAATAAGATGAGACTTGTTATTGTAATTAACTAGTTCCCAATAACTGTGACTAGTACTATAGAAAAAAAAAAGCAGTGTGAACTGCAGACTTAGAGAATGGCCACCCCGAGAGTCCTCCCTCTCTCTGCAGCAGTCTGCTTGGTTTTGATACTGTCTGTAATTAGTTTATTTACATTTCAGGCAGGCAGCAGCACTATTTCTGAATTTCTGATTCTATGAAATTAGCTGCTTGTAAGGTAAGTGTTGGTAGTGCTTCCCCTTGAGTCTCTCACACTCCTCTGCCCTCCTGTTGCAGAATTTTTTGCTGAGCTGGCTGAGTGAAACTAGCTGTTAAAAGAATAGAAGAGCTTTTTTTTTTTTTTTTTTTGGTTTGAATACTGTAAAAATTAAGTTTGATTTTACTTGAAAATGCCCTCCCTCATGAGGGAGACCTTCATGGTTGTCTTCCCCCTTCCCCGCCTGTCACTTGCACTTCTGATCTGCGCTTAGTCGGGAGGCAGGAGGAACAATGACAGTAAAGAGCTCTTAAAAGAAGGTTTTTTTTTTTGGTATAATTCAAAGTCCGATCAGCAGTCACGACTCCTTAATGTACTGGGGACGTCGGAGGCACTCTGCAAGCACACCACTCTCAGCACGACCTCTCTCTCCAACTGTACAGGATAGAGTGGCACACTTTGTAGGGACCATACACATTGTGTAAAGAGGGCAGGTAAACTATCTAAAGACAGTCACCAATTGGTGTCTTGTCTTGCTGCAACCTGCCTCCATCAACAATGAACTGACCCCTAGCATTTACGGCTGGCTGATAGTCCGTGCCAATCAAGGGGAGGGGGGCTGTCAGCCTGCTCATCTCCTCTGCCTGTGAGATCCTGGCAGCTGATCTCTTTGAGTTGAATCCCATGGTCTGGTTTCAGCGCCGAGTTGAATCCCATGATCTGGTTTCAGCGCTGCGCTCCTCCAGTGTCCCCTTCCCATTGAAAATGATGGGGAAAAACAAACGGACGGACAGCTAATGGGGAGGGAAAAAAAAGACAGGGTGTCAGGAAATCAAAAACTGGACTCAGTGCACACATACCTTAGGTGCCCCACTGGGCAGGTACTAAACAGCAGTAGGTGTCCTGAGTCAGTAGTGCCTGCCGTGGGGCACCTAAGGTAAAGGAATTTTACACCCTGGGGGGGTATCAACAAAGAAGTCCTGAGGGAGGATGCTGCTTGGTTACTAACATACTAAAATGCCAGCAGAATAGGCCTAGCGGTCTTTCATGTCTGCTCGTTTGGTCAACCCCCACCCTGGGAGCTGACCTTGCTGCCCCCCTCGCCTTCTCTGGCTTCTCCCTTCCCAGTTCTGGATATTCTCGCTGCACTGGATTTTGCTTCCAGAACCCTTCCCCTGTACCTGTCCCACCCCCTCTTGAACCCCTTCACCATCTCTGCCTCCACCAGCCCCCTGGGCAACGATTCCATGGCTCCACCACCTCTCAGTGAAGTGGCACCTCCTTTCTCCCTGAATCTTCCTCCAGCTTCCACCCATGCCCTCTAGTTGCCCCTCCTCCTCCTTCCTTGAAGACCTTTATCATGTCCCCTCCCCCGGTCCCTTCTCTTCCAATGTGTAGATATTTAGCTCTTCGAGCCTCCCCATAGGTCCTGTCCCCAAGCCCCAAATCATTTTGGTTGCCCTCTGTACCCTTTCCAGGAGTTTAATGTCCTCTTAAGTGTGGCCTCCAAAACTGCACGAGTACTCGAGGTGTGGCCTCACCAAGCAGTTATACAGAGGGAGACACTTCCTCCTTCTAGAGGTGACCCCAGCGATGCATCCCAGCATCCTGTTGGCCTTGGCTGCTGCCTTCCTACAAGTCTCCAAGTTGTTCATCTTGACATCCACCACCACCCCAGGTCCCTCTCAGCCATCGAAACTTGTAGCATTCCCCCGGTATACACTTGTCCCGGTTTCTGGCCCCAGATGCAGTACCTTGCATTTCCCGCATTGAACCCTCAGCTTCCACTTCTAGACCATCTTCCAGAGTCTCCAGGTCCCCCTGTAGGGCCACCCTCCCCTCCTCCCCATCCACACCGCCCCCAGTTTTGAGTCATTCGCAAAGAGACTCATCTCACTCCTGATACCTGTCCTTATGTCCGAGACATAGGTGTTGAACAGGAGGGGCCCAAGGACTGATCCCTGTGGGACCCCCACTAATGACCTTCCTTGGGGATGTTACTATCCCACCAACTATGACCCTCTGGTCCCGGTCCTGGAGCCAGTTGTCTATCCATCTGATCATCTGGTTCCCCACTCTCATTTCTCCCAGCTTATCCAACAGGCTCATGAGGAACAGAGTCAAATGCCTTTCTGAAGTCTAGAAAGAGGACGTCCACTGGTCTATCCAGGTCCAGGGCACTCGTCACCCGTCACCCAGTCATAGAACTCCACAGGGTTTGTCTGACACGATTTCCCTGGGACAAATCCATGCTGTCTATCAGGGAGGGCATTGTTGAAAACATTTGCTGTGGTAAGGGGGTCCAGTGTAGGGGTACCATCTGTGTTTAGCATTGATGGCGAGGTTTTTTGGTCATTGCCGGTAACTTCTTTAATGTTGTTCCAGAAGCTCTTACTGTGCCCCCAGGATTTTGCAAGTGCTTCCCAATGGAATTTGGCTTTCTCTAGGCGGATTGCCCTTGTGCACTTATTTATTTTATTTATTTATTTGGTTCAGAAAATACCTTTGAGTCATAGACTTATTAACAAAGGTTCCATGTCACAAAGATGAGATACAGACTGGCAGTAATAACAGTTGCGCAGTGAAGGTTCAGGTTTGTTACAAAGAACAGCAAGGCTAACATTTGAATGCTAGGAATTACTTAGATTCACCACCATACAGGTAGAATTGCAGATATGATACAATTCCTATGTTAAGAGGCGATTGGGCGGGGGGGTATAGTCAGGCCAGAGGCCATCGTCTGTGGCCCTCAACAGTGGTGAAGGTGAGGGAGGGGGCAGGGTTCAGGTGCAGTCGCAGGCACTTGAGGTCAGTGGGTGCTCCCTAAGGTGGGTTTTAAACTGTCCAAGTCTGTGTTCATTTGCCAAGGAGGTGGGTAGGGAGCCCTGTAGCGGCAGGAGCGAACTGAGAGGAGATGTCTATCCGAGCTGTAGGTGTGCTTCACCTTGAGATCTGGGTTGACTGAGGGGTGAGCCCTATTGGTGAGAGTCCAAGGCAATTTTTTTTTTTTTTTTTTAGCCATGTGGCAGGTGTGGAACCTGATTCTGTTGTCCAGGTTAAGCCAACTGGTGGTGCTATAAAGTGAGCAGGTGTGGGTGAGATGGTCACATCCCAGGACGAGGCGGCATGCTTTATTTAGGGAGAGATGGAATCTAACTAGGGCTGATGTGTTAGCTGCACCATAAATCAGTAAGCTGTAATCAAGCAGTGAGAGGACCGAGGAGGAGACTGCTAGCCTGAGGGCGTCAGGGGTGAGACAGTGTTTGAAGCGGTGCAGCAGCCCCAGTCTACAGTCTAACATTCAGGGCCTCAGACAGGTGGTGGATACGAAGGTGAAAGTTAAGTGCAGGGTCCAAGGTGATGCCCAGGTATTTAAAGGAGGCCACTAGTTCCAGTGGGTTCTGATTTGCTGTTAGCACCTGAGGGCAGAGCTCCTTTCTGGTGTTCTGCGGGTGGGAGAAAAGCATAACTTTGGTTTTAGTGTAGTTGAGAGTTAGGCGATGTGCGGAAAACCAGCACTTAGCAGAGGTAAAAGAGGATTGGAGGGAGCGGTGGAGTTGGAAGGGGTCAGGGTTGGAGGAGAAGAGGACAGCATCATCAGCGTACAGTAGGAGATTACCAGGGCAGGACAAGGGGAGGGAGTTGAGGAAGAGGCTGAATAGTAGAGGCCCGAGGATGGACTCCTGCGGTACACCAGAGAGGACAGGTCGACTATTGCAAAAAGGTGTTACCAATTGTGATCTGCTGGTATCTATTCACAAGGTAGTCAGAGAACCAGCCCAGGTTGGTCATGGTGGTTAGAAGGAGGGAGTGGTTAGCAGTGTCAAATGCCTTTGTTAGGTCTGTGAAGACAGCACGAGAGATGTGGCCCTTGTCCAGGGCAGAGTGTATGTGGGTGGTAAGCTCTAGAAGGGCAGTGGTAGTGCTGTGTCCTTTGAGGAAGCCATGTTGTGTTTACAGAGAAGGTTGTATTTGCTGAGGTGATCAGTGAGCTGGTCCGATACAGTCCGCTCTAAAGCCTTGGATAGGAATGGGAGTATGGAGATGGGGCAGTAGTCATTTGTGTTGGATCGGTCCCCACTTTTAAAGATAGGGGTGATGGAGGCAGTTTTCCACTTGGAAGGGAATTTACCTAGGCAAAGGGAGAAGTTTTATAATGTAAGTTAGTGGGTAGAGGACCTCTTGAAGAGTGAGTTGAAGGAGCTTCATATCTAGAGAGTCAGTACTATAGGAGGAATGGGCTAGAGCTTTTTTGAGGTATGGCTCCGCAGACTTGGGAGTAATTCGACGCTGGTAGAAGGGAGGGGCTTCGGGGGAGGGATCAGGGGGGCAGGATGAATGTGGATCAAAGAAATTAGGAGGGAGAACATGATTGAGGTTAGTGAAGGCCTTATTGAAGGCCTCAGCGATTTGGGAAGGGTCAGAGGTCAAGGACCCTTCCACCATGATCTGGTCGTGAACCGAGTTAGGGGCTTTACCACAGATTTCCTTACTATTGTTCTAGAACTTACGCCCAGAGCCCTAGGAGGAGGTTAAGGAGGATTTATAGTATTCAGCTTTTGCTTTGCACACAGTCCAGGTGCACTTGTTCCGAACCTCCCTGTAATTTTGCCTATCAAGCGGGAGGCTTGTCTCATTGGAGAGTTGCCATAATGCATCTCTGGACTGCATTAAGGCCAGGAGGCGATCAGAGAACCAAGGTACCGGATTATCTTTGACCTTTCTTTTGGTAAGTGGGGCATATTTGTCACAAATATTATTGAAAGCCAGGATGAAGAGGTCAAGGGCTCTATCGGCGTCGGAGGAGTTAGTTATAAAGGACCAGTCCGTAGCGCTGAGGTGTGCTTTAAGAAGCGTTAGTTTACCAGGTCCCAGCCTGCGCTGCGTTATTAATTTGGGAGGAGATCTCTGGGCTTTGCAGGTCCAGGAACAGAGAACGGGGGAGTGGTCACTAAGTGCATTTTGGAGAATGGTGACCTTAGTGATTTTATGAGGACGATTAGTGAAAACGAGGTTAAGCAGAGAGGAAGACCCAGTACGTGGGTCACATCAGGTGGGGGATGTAACCACTTGGGAAAGGTCTTGGGCTGTGGCAGTGTCAGTGAGTGGTGAGGCGTCCCTCCCTAGCCAATTGATACTGAAGTTCCCTAGTATAATCTTTTCTGAATGAGATGGGAGAGTGTCCAGATAGGACAATATCGAGTGGAAGGCTACCTTTTTTGTCCCTGGAGGGAATGTATACAGCAGTGATAAGGAGCGGGGTTTGGGAGCGTCCCAAGGGAAATTTAAGTGTGAGTGCCTGCTTGTATTCCTGCACATTTGCTTGTCTGCCAGTATTCCTTGCTCTGTGCCAGAGGTGGTCCCTGTGTTTCATCCTGTTGATGAGCTCAGGGGTTATCCAGGGCTTAATGCTGTCACGAACTTTCATTTTTCTATAGGGAGCATGGATGTCACAGGCAGTATTGAAGTGCCTAATGAAATGGTGTAAGGCAAGGTTGACGTCATTGGTGGAATCAATGAATGACCAGTCCAGGTTACTCTGGTGCTATTTGAGGAGCTTGAGATGCCCACGTTTGAGTACCCTACTGTAAATTGTTTGAGGAGGGGCTTTTGGAATTTGTCCAGCTGCAGGGAATGGGGGCGTGATCGCTTAGTGAGTCTCGGTGAACTACTACGTTGGAGATCTGATCAGGTCGATTAGAGAGGATCATGTCAAGGAGGGTACCTGTCCCTGTTTTGTAGTTGAGGGAGGGAACAAGTTGGGAGAAGAGAAGTGCAGGTGGAGTCCTTGAAAGGGCCAGCATTGGGGGATAGCCAATTGACATTGAGATCTCCAAAAACAATAGTTTCAGAATTGTAATTCAGATTATGGATGTAATCCATGATGCTGTGGAATCCAGTTAAGCATTCTTTTGGAGAAACATAGACAGATAAAATTGTCAAGGGCATATTATGAGCACCAAATAGAACTTAAATTGCAAGTGCTTATGCAGACCATCCAAGGTCGGCCATAGGTAAGATACATCTCTTTGAGATAAATGGTACAGCCTGCACCACGTTTAGATTGTCTGTCGTACTGGAAAATGGTGTAGCTGGGCATAGTGACTGCTATGTCCAGTATCTTTGGTGAAAACCATGTCTGTGCCACTGATAGTATATCAGGGTTGTTCTGGTGGATCCAAACTTTACGGCTGTCCAGCTTATACAGTAGGCTGCAGATACTGACTGCTGCCATTTTGATGGAGCCGGCTTTTATTGGCCCATCGGGGTAGCACCACTTGCTGGACCTGGATTGGGATGAACATTGCCTGATATCGGTGCATCCCTTTTCATCGACACCCCGACGGCGAAACAGGAAAAAAGACCATTACGGCGACACTCGCGGTAATGGTCCTTTTTCCTTGTTTCGCTTTGCCCCGACCTGGAGTTGGAATCCTAAAGTCCGGGGAGGGCACAGCCCCCCCACAGAAAATACCCTTAGAACAGGCGGCACAATATCTGCGTCGGTATTGTGCCGTCACTGTGGGGGAGGTTGGCATTGTCTCTGTCAACCAAACTTGGTGCTTCCGCCTGATAGCAGTAGCATGAGGATGATTCTGACCAGGTAGCCTTTCTGTAGTATGTAGTTCACTTTGCCCGCCTGATTATGGCTGGCTCGCCTCCTCAGGCAAGAGCGCATTACTGTTAGGCAAATGGGCAGTGCCTGGAGGGGGTAGATGTCGTGGCCACGGGGTTTGCCAGCCCAAATGATGAACCAAGAGCCAGTGTTGCGACCAGGGACCATTTGTCAATATGAAGAAGTCCCCCATTTGAAAGCCTGGGTCATGTGTAAGTTGTGATTGAGAGCAACTTTTGCATAGTGTTGCTGTTTAACATGTAGATCACCATTGAAAAGAAAGGCCATGGTAAGTAGCATTAGGATGGTGAGATGTGACTTATGTATTTTGGGGATTTTTCTAAACACTGGACAAACTTTTCTTACTAGAACATAGAGTGTTCTAGGAAGCAGCTTGTGAGGAGGAAGACGGTAAAGAACATTGGTTCCCTCTAATGGTTACACTATATAACCTGTGTATGGAGAAATGGTTACTTGGTATATTCCAGTGGTCATGTGATCCCGTCACACTATAAAAGAAATTCACCACATAGGGTGGGCAAATGGAGCCCATGAAAGGAGGCGTCAGATCCGGGTGCAGAGGTCTCGGTCCTGGAGCTTGTTGCTTGTTTGCTGTGGGTAGGCGGCACTTGAGGATCCAGCCACTACTGCTGTGAAGTGACTGCCCACACAGGGTCCTCTCGCTATGGAAAGAAAAAACAGGGGAATTTTAAAGATGGCCAAACAGTGGGCGGGGGGGCAGGGGGACAGTGAGGCAGCAGAAGGTAGAGGAAAACAAAAGAGGGTTAAATCAGTGGGCAGCTTGCAGTCCGAGCCAAGCTGATTACAGCAGCAGAGAGCAATTAGCTAGAGTGGGAGGAGGGGATAGTGAGGGGAGACGGAGCAAGATTTTAAACTTTACAGGCAGTGGGATAACACATCAATTCATGTAGCTCTAAAAGAATACAGCTAGCAAATACGGCTAAGGAAGTTAATCAGCAGTATCTTAACATTTCAACAGTCTGAAAAAAAGGCAACCCAGATGTATAAACAAGTCGCAAGGCAGATTACGGGTAAATGCGAGGAGCTAAGCTACAATCCAAACTAGGGATTTAGGCGCTAGCCAGTCGACATACGTTGCTGAAGAGTGGCAGCCAATAAGGTAGGAGGTAGGTTCTGGCACCAGAATTTCAAGGTGGTAGCGCAAACAGCTAGTTTGGTCCCGGAGCTTGTTTGCTGTGGGTAGGCGGGTGACACTCGAGGATACAGCCACTATCGCCGCAGTATGATATAAGGGGCCCCATTCTCGGTCTCAGAATTAGCAAAAACTGGTCACCCTTTTGCACCACTACTCTGCACCATCACACGCAGCTTAGTGGAACGGGGCCCCCTGCGACAGAGGCAAAGTGCAAATCATGGATCCGGATGTTAAAGGGTGCCGATTGGGTCTGCACCTGCTAATATACTGGATTGTGATTGGTATCGGGTTGCAGAATGGCATTGTGCTAGGCCCATGGTGCAGTGCCACACTGCAATTTAGATGCTGTAGTTTAGAAATGGGCAGTTCACCTGGAAGTCCCTCCCCCACCCACCTAACCCAGCTCTGTACCTTTTGGGCTCTCGTGAGCCAGTAGATCTTCATCGAAGATGTATCCCCCATTAGGCCAAATCTTTGGAACTATAAGCCGTCCGTGTCAGAACCACTTGAAAATGTTTTGCGGGGGACCCACAGTGACATGCAGCATGCCCCATCATGACTCTGTTTTTTTTCCCCCCACCCTCAATTATCTTTGCCGGACCTGCTGAAGGAAACGTCATCAACCAAGCTGTTTCTATTTTGTTGTTTTACTTTTATTTAGTTTACTGTCATCATCTCTGTATGCCACTGAAGTTGAAAGAGCCTTTGTTTCAGTATTGTAAGTGCGGATATCAAATGTACAAGGAAGATGCATGTGTGATTTGTGTGTGCTGTCTTGGCCCGTCTCACAGCATGAGAACTTGTGATATTTGTCTGAGCTTTAATCAGGCTACAGGATAATGCCGTAAGAAAGCTCTAGAAAATTTTCTGCATTAAAAGCGTTGAAAGCCATGGAAAAGGAAAGGGATTCAAAATCTGCTTCGCCCTCATCGTTGGCCGAGAGCAAGTCATTGAAGTCTAAGAATAAGGACGTGGAAGTCATTATCTTGGATCTCTTCTTAATTTAGCCATAAGCACAAACACAGAGCCAAGGACAAGTCTGCTTCTCCAGCGAGGTCCTGGTCGCTATTGAGAAAAGGTACGTCCTCCTCAATGTCTGCTCCGGTGGCATAGACAGCAGTGACCCCCCGCGACTGTCATTGAACCACCATGGTCGGGGCTTGGTTTAGATGCTGCTGTAACTGCTGTGGATAGTATGACGCCATTGTTGGGCCAAGACCTGTCGATACAGGTAGACCCAGTCCCTTTTCAGGGTGCCATCAACTCCCAGGTTGTGCTGGCATTGTTCCATGAAATCATTAGATGCATAATGCCAGAGTTTCCATTGCAGGCAGTTATTCTGCCAACGGGACCTTTTGGTTCTTGGCCACCGTTGACGGATTCCATCTGCACACAACTAATTCCTACCTCTCAGCTGTGGCCTGCATTTCTGGTCTCTTCGGTGGCTTCTATCATCACTCACGATGGTGACAAAATGGAATATAATCCTGATCTTACGGGACTTCGAGGCAGATTTAGAGAGGGAATGTGAGGGTAAAGAACAGTTTGTGGAGGGCCTCCTTCTCGTCCTGTACTGAGGACTTGGTGGTGTATACCCTGAGATCTCCTCCTGAGGACCAATCTTTCCAAGCCATGATGCAGCAGATGTAGTCTGCCATGGGCTGTAACGTGGAACAGGAAGTTCTCTCTCCTGGGCTGGTCTCCGGGCTTCCTTACTCCTGGGCTGTTCTTCCTGATGTCAGTGACTGGCAGGCATAGAACTGTGCAGCAGGGGAGTATAACAAGCCCTCCACATCCGGAGATAGTCAGTCTACTTCCTGCCTTTGGTGAAGCAGGTACTTTTGCAGCAGAGCCCTGTCACACGTGGCAGGGCTGAAGATTTCTTTGAAGTAGAACAGAATAGGCTTCTTTTGGTGGACAGATGACACTGTAAGTGCTCTCTTCTCTTTAAAAGTGGAGGTAGCCTCGGTGAGATCCTGCCTTAGCCCTGCATGCTACACAGGCTGGTCTCATCTCGCAACGGCCTCCGAAGCACTGTTTTTCCCGTGCGTTAGCCCCGACAGGCACAGGCAATATCGCGCAAGACCCCTACAATGAGCCGGAGGTGCATTTTGGCTGAAGTTCCATCGCGATCGCTAAGGAGGCATTTTTTCGCAATGCGGTGTAATTCTCCTGCCGTTTTAAGCGGTTGGAGGAGTTGGAAAGACCGCTCACGCTACCTCACGCCCAGGGTGTTTGTTTCTGGCGCCAAAACGTCAGAGGGATAGCGCTTCCATGCGCTAGGCTGTTTTTAGCTAGAGGACCTTCATTAGGGGGCAGGCTGTACTTGAGGGCTTAGACACCGCCCCCACCCCAGCCAATAAAACAACATATGCAGAAGAAGTGCCTAGAGGCTTAAAGGGCCCATCGCTAAGGGGCCTTCATAGCAGTGCTTAAAGGGGCCATCATATCCTTCACAGCAGTACTGAAAGCCAGCAACAGAAGATGACAGTGCCTTAAGGCTTAAAAGGGCCATCACAGAAGGCATACAGTGCCTAGAAGCTTAAAGGGGCCATTGCTAAGGGACCTTCACGGCAGTACTTAAAGGGGCCATCATATCCTTCACAGCAGTACTTAAAAGGGCTCATAGGTCTGTTTTATTCAGTCAGTGCCCAAAAGACTGTTTTTTCATCCTTTCGCTCTGACCCCACAACAAGGAGGAACTACAGAAGATGACCTCAGAAAAATCAAGCCAAGGGAAAAAATGCCTGTGCTGCAAGTCCCCGCTCCTGATTACCTTTGCTGGCTCACTCTGCCTTACATGTGAGAAGGCAGCGGCAGCTAGCAGGGACAGCACAGCGGACATCTCATCTCAAGCAGATGGTCAGGAGAGGTCTGAGCAGGCACAGTCAAGTGTTCCAGAAAGGTCCGACCGGCTTGCTGCCTTGAGGTCTGAGTGGTGAGCAACATCCAGGGACCCTCCCCCCTCTCTTGGCCCCGAGCTCATAGACAGGTTGAACAGAGCTTTTGCTCTGGACCACTCTTCCTTTGAGTGGCACCCATCTTTCCAAGCCATGATGCAGCAAATGCAGTCTGCCATGGGCTGTAATGCAGAACAGGAAGATTCCACTAAACCGAATCTCATGGACTTTTTGGAGGTGCCCTGCTCCCCTTCCCTTATCATTCCACCTAGATATCCTGCATTAGAGGATGCTGCTTTTGCTGCATGGTACAGACCAAACTCACTGCCTGTAGTCTCTAGAAAAGCTGATAAGCAGTATCTTGCACCATCTGTTAAGCCTTGTTGGGCTAACCAGCCTGAAACTGACTCTGTGGTCATCGTGGCTGCTTTTGATGGGTCTAGAGCTCCTAGACATACAAGTACTTTGCCTCCTGGTCAGGAATCTAGGAGGCTGGATGTGATGGGCAAGCATACTTACGCCTCTGCATCACTAGGCCTTAGGCTTGCAAATACTGGGCTTTAGGATTGCAAACTTCCAGGTCTACATGATCAAATATCAGAACGGCCTGTGGAAAGCTGCTTGTACTGCTGCTCAGGCTTTGCCTGATGGCTCTGACACGAATGATTTATTTAGAACTGTTCTGACCTAATTTTATAATGTACTGGGCTTCATAGCCCAATACCTTATGCCAGAGTTTGCCGATTTGCCTGCTCCACTCCTGCGCTCTGAGATTTTGTGATGTTTCAGTAGGGAGAGCGCGGGGGCCACACCCAATATTAGTCTTTGGGGGTAGTGTTTTGATGCTGTTTTTAGTAACTTAAATCAATATAAGAGGGAAATGAAAGCCACCGCTCAGTTTGATGGGTGGCTTTCATTTCCCTCTTATATTGCTTAAGTTACTAAAAACAGCATAAAAAAACTGCCCCCACAGACTTGTATTGGACGTGGACCCCACGCTGTCCCTACTAAAATGTTACAAAATCTCTGAGCGCGGGGGTTGAGCAGGCAAACGGGGAAGCTGGAAAGGATCGACTGGCCGTGGCTTCAGAGGCAAGTACGATAGCTTCCCAAAGTAAATAGACACACTTAAAAATTGTACTTTTAGCTGCAGTCAGCTAACTCTGGCATAAGATATTGGTCTATGAAGCCCAATACCTTAAATGGTAACATTCCTTAAAAAAACATTATCTGCTGGTGTTGAGGTTGGTGAACATTTGCTTCTCTCAGCGTATGATGTCTATGATGCTTCTGCCAGGGCTACAGCTTCTGGCATTTGTATGAGATGGTATTCATGTCTCAGAGTTGCTGGCTTTGCCACTGATGTGCAGCAGGAAGTTTTGAACACTCCTTTTAATGGGTCAAATTGTTTGGCTTTAATATTGAAGAAGCCCTAAATGGTCTTCAGACTTCTAAACTGACTCTTAAGTTCTGTGAAGTCCCTTTATCCCACTCCTGCTAGGGGTCATGGTTGGGGCTCTTTTTTTTCTGCCTGCTGCCCATGGTAATCGTGCCTACTGTCTACAAGGCTGTGGTGGTCCCCTTCCTCCTGGTGCGCATGCAAAAGCAGCTAAAGGAATTTGTTCTTGTGGCCCTGCCACCTCCAGTTCCGTCTGTCTTCCATCTCTCCCTTCCTCAGTTGTTACCTCTGGGGATGAGTGTGGGTGGCAGGATCTCCCTGCATCTGAAACGGTGACAGGAGATCACTATGGATGAGTGGGTTCTGGAGAAGATTACAAGGGGACATGATCTGGATCTGTTACAGATCCCTCCAGATTGTTACCCTACCTCCTTTTTTTTGTGAAGGAAGAAGTTCAGACTTTGTTTGAAAAACATGCCATAGAGTCAGTTTCTCCACAAGTGAGAAATGGAGGATTCTATTCCAGATGCTTCCTAGTCCCAAAATGGACAACAGATTTGTGCCCTATGTTAGAGCTCAGGGATTTGAACCTATACATTGAATACAAAAAGTCTGAAATGTTATCTTTTCAAGCTCAGATTCTCCTACTGCAGATGGGAGTGGCACTGTTTTGTGGGCATGAAGGACACATACCTTGATATAAAGATCAGGAAATCCCACAGACAGTGCCTCCGCTATATGCTGGAGAGTGAATACCATCAGTTCAATGCATTGCCCATTGACTTGTTTTCTGCACCACAGTTCTTTACAAAATGCTTTGCAGTAGTTTTAGTAATCCTTCACAGGGAAAGCCTGTGTGTTTTCCCTTATCTTGATGACTGGCTTCTGAAGGCCAGCTCCAAGGAAACTCTGCTACACATCCTGTCTTGGACATGTCAGTTGGTCGACTTGGGTCACAGTAAATGTGCCAAAGTCTGTGTTGACTGTATGCCAAAGACTGTAGTACATAGCTGTGGTCTTGAACACAGAGAAGGGATGTGCTTTTCTGATACAGGATAGGCAGACACTCTGATTGCTCAGGCATGCTTGATGCACAAAGCCATTACATTTCTGCATGTAACAGTGTTATGTCTCCTGGGCCTCATGGGTGTGGCCATAGCGACTGTACCACTGACATGTCTTCATATGAGGATACCTCAGTGGACACTGAGGGTCCAGTGGGATCAATTGATGGATGAGCTGGACAAAATTTTTTTTTGTCACCTCTCCTCTTCGCAGAACATTGTTATGGTGGATAGATTATGTTTCCTCTCAGCCTCCTTTGCTCTTAGGTGAACATGTTAAGGACCTCCAGCCTCCTTTAAGCTTTTGTTCCCCCTTGCATCTGATCATTTTGATGGCCCTGTGTTGCATCCTTTCGACTGCCTCAGTGTCCTTTATCATGTATTTAGGAGGCCAAAACTGCATGCTGTACTCCGGATGTACCCACTGAAATATTTCCACCAGCACTCATCAGTGAACTTTGTGTGATCTACTGCACACGTAATTGCTGCACTAATGCCCCATGAATGATTTTCTGGTCTTTAGTCGCTCTTGTCTCTGGACATCTCTTCGGTACAGGACCATCTTTGGGCCACTGACTTTTAAACACTCACATTATCTACTAATGTAGAAGTTGCTCTGACATTTTTCATAGACAAATGTATTGCGACGTGGGACAGACTTGCCCATCAAGGATAGGGAGGTGAGGGGTTTGAGGGTTGCCTCAAATGGGAGAGATGGAGAGTGGAGTCTGCAGATTGCTAGGTCAGTGGCAGCTGGGAGGGAGTTGGATATCATTGTCCATATTGGGACACATTATGTAGCACAGGAAAAGGTAGGAATACTGAAGGGGAATATCGGGGAGTTGGGGAGGGACCTCAAGCAAGTAGCATGCAGGGTGGTGTTTTCTGAGGCGCTACCAGTGTATGGCTGGGGAGAAGCAAGAAAACTCCACACCAGGGCATTTAATAAATGGTTGAAGGCATGGTGCATGGAGGAAGGTTTTGGCTATATTGGGGACTGGAGACCAACTTGGGAGGATGTGGGCCTTTATGGGAGAGATGGTCTATGTCCTACTAGGAAGAGGATCACATTCCTTGATGGCAGGTTTAAATGCTACATGGATGAACATTTAAATTAGATGGGGAAGCTGGCCCCATGGTCCCGAGTAATGATTGATTGCTTGGCATGCTGGCAACCCAGGTTTGCACCCCAAGCCCGGATGTCTGGAGCGGAGGCTGGCAAAAGGAGGGGGTTCTGTCCCGGGGGTGGGCTGCGTGGGGTGTCATAGCAGCTCCTGGTGGTGGATAGTGGTGATGCCTTGGTCAGTGTGGGTGACCATGTGTCGCCGGATATCCCCCACCCCAGGATGCAGCCGTGGTGCATGCTTGTGTGGAAGGGCAGGACCAGAAAAACAGAACGTGGGCCTGTTCCAGCCACGCCAGATGACGTCCACTTGTCCCTCCACACCACGGTCCCCAGGGCGCACCACTTCCGTCCCTGCGTCTGCTCAATGGATAGCGATTCAGACTTCTCCTCCTCCCCGGTCCCTTGCCAGGGGGAAGGGCCCTTCTGGTAGGGTTAGAGCTAGACCCCTAGGTAGCAGGGGATCACAGGGTGTGCCCGGTGGAGAGTGACAGTGGGGGTGAGACCGGTCGACAACAGGGATGATGCGAGCCCGAAGGAGTGGCAGACTTGGGGCTGGGGTAAAGAGCATAAACAAAAAAAAAAAAAAAACTGGACGGGGGGGGGCGGTAATACCAAAGGAGGCAACAGTTGTCTCCCTGTGGATGGTAAAGAAGATGATGAAATGGTATGGCGGTAGAACCATAGTGGAGAAAACTCCCGTAGAATGGAATGCGCGAAAAGACAGGGATGGGAAAGAAGAAAATTGAAATACAATGCAGGTAAAAGAGGACATAAGATTAAAAGGGGCCATATATGTTGTGGGGGAAGGGAAGGGGCGAGACAAGGGGTAAATCAGTGAAAGGTAGGAATGGAGGGAGAAGCCGGGTAGTAGACGGGGGAAGATATGGAATATGATGGATGCATGGAATGGCCTTCCGGAGGAGGTTGTGGAGTCAAAAACAGTGGTTGAATTCAAGCATGCATGGGACAGCCATAAGGCAATTCTAGGGGGTTGGGGTAGAAAGAAGTAGGCTGCTGGTTAACTAGGATCTGCAGCTTATCCATTAGGTAGGGAAATGGGCAGACTGGGTGGGCCAAGCAGTCCTTATCTGCCGTCAAATTCTATGTTTCTACGTGCACTAATGCAAGGAGCCTCGATAACAAAGTTCCAGATCTGAAAGTCTGCTCCCCCAGCAAGGACAAGCTGGACCACCAAACCACCATAGAGTTATCTGATGTGCATCTGGTCCCTGTTGGATTATTGTAGAGGACACATCACAAATTGATGCTACACAGGGTCTTTGTTCTTGGCCTGTAGCGCTAGAGCATGCATGTAGTAAAACAAGCTCAGATCTGCAGCCAGTTGGGGCTTTAACTACATCGAGCAGCATTATGCTGACAATTGCTCATTCTCGCTGCAAACACTGTTTCAGGTTGTGACTACGCAGAGCTGATCACATCTTTGGGCCATTTTACGATATCCTGTCATTTGTTATATTTTACACACAAGAAAGACTGGTGAAGCAAAGCAGATATTTCCATGATGTTTATGAGCATCCTTGCATTAGTCACTGCCTATTCAGAGCTGATAAACTCTGAGCACAAGTAACTTGGAGTTAAAAATTTATAGTTATAAGGGTTGATCCCTGGCGTCCTTGCTTACTGCATATAGTTATCAATGTTGTAATTAACTTTTTGGTATCTTGTGTATCAGTACTGTTGTAGACCTGTCTGTTCTCCTTACATTTGTCGAGTAAGGCAGGCATTCTCAATGTTTGTATTATTTTCACTATTTTATTGTGTGTTCTTTTAAAATCAAATAGTTTACTGTTTAACAAAATATTGAAGAGTTAAAAAGCAAGGAAAATTTAAACAGCACAAAAAGCCAATCCATTCAGATAATTAAAATATGCATATGCAATACGTATTTCTCTCTCCTGGGCTGGTCTCTAGGTTCCTTACTCCTGGGCTGTTCCTCCTGATGTCAGTGTCAGGCAGGTCCAAAACTGTGCAGCAGGGGGGGATAACAAGCCCTCCACATCCGGAGATCTTCAGTCTACTTCCCGCCTTCGGTGAAGCAGGTACTCTGCAGCTGAACCCTGTCACATGTGGCAGGGCTGAAGATTTTCTGACAAAAGACGAAAAATAGGCTTCTTTTGGGGGATCGACAAAACTGTAAGTGCACTCATCTTTACCAAAGTGGAGGTAGCTTCGATGAGATCCACCTTTAGCTGCGGTAAGCTTGCTATACAGGTTGGTCTCACTCTCGCAACGCCTCGCTTAAGCTGTGTTTTTCCCATGCGTAGCCCCCGACGACGCGCAAAGGCTCCAAATAACGAGCCAGAGGAGCATTTCGCCAAAGACACATTATGGAAGCTAAAGAGGCATTTTTTCACACTGCGGTGTGATTCCCCTGCCAGTCGAAGCGGTCGGAGGAGCTTGGGAGACCACTCGTGATACCTCACGCCCAGGGCTTTTTTTTTTTTTTGGCACCAAATGTTCATATTTTTAAGATACTATTACAGTTGAAGAGCTAAAACGAAAGATATTTATTCATGTATAGACATACGTACAAAATAACATACCTTAACATAAAGAAAAATAGGCTGCACAAGACTCAGACAGCAGATATCTACAAAATCCAGAAAAGGCCCAGTACCTACCATCATGTGATTGTATTACATCTCTGTCATTGTATTTAGGTTAATAGCTGAAAGTGTCACAATAAGGCCCTGTTCACACTACAGCATGGTAATCCAAACGTTTTTAAATGGGGATTAATTACCGTGTTAATGGTTAATAAAGAATGGTTTTAAAAGTGTTTTTCTATAATTGTGTGTAGAAGTATTAAGCAGTGTTTTAGTTGATAAATTCACTTTTAGCATTAATTTGATCTTATTATGCCTGTAACACCAGTTATACTGTCTTAAACATTAATAGGATCACATAGAATGAGATGTTACTAACCTATTCACTTTAACAGGTGTTGAATATTGTAGGGTCTGTACAAGACCCTGTTAAATTAAGTTTACACTCTTTTTAGCAGTCCCAATACAGCTAACCCATCTGCACCGGAAAAACACAAGCATGTTGCTCACATTTATAAAGCTAAAGTGGGACTTGAGCAGCTGCTCTACCATGGGATAGACATAAAGGAATTCTGGAGGTCAGGGGTAAGGGGCAACGGAGTTCTGGGAAAATATGAACTGAAGTTGCGGACTTGGGTGGGCAGACTGGGTGGGCCATAGGCCCTTATCTGCCGACACTGTCTGTGTATCTGTGTGTTGTAGCATCCGTGTTGCTCTGTCCGCACTGTCACTCTCATGTTGTAAACCGTTATTAAAAATGGTTTACAACATCTGCACTACTGCCTTGCAACCGGATTAACCATTAACCGTTCCAAATTGAGGACATCCAGCTTCATCAAGGGAACCGTGCCAGACCGTCCACACTGTAGGTTAGTCCGATTTAACTCGGATCCGTTTTTTTAAACTGTGCTCAAGCCTACCTCTAAGCAGGGTTTGAGCACGGATTACTTAAATGGTTCCCAAGCCATGTTCAGTGTGAACACAAACTGTGCTTGTGGCTACTTTAAAAATTTTACAGTGGATAAAATGTTTCAAGTAGCCCAATGTGAACAGTACCTAGGTAACATGACAAGTCTAATATTGGGTTCACACACGGATGCATTTATGTCCATTAACAACCCTGAGAAGTAAGTATTCTTGTGCATCAGAAAAATGCAGATTTGAAACACAAGAACAGCATTTAAAGGGGTTACACACCCTTGTCACTGCACATCTGATGTGCGTATGGGCAGGAAACAGTGACTCGCCTTGCAGCAGGGCTTAGAGTTGTGTGTTTCAGTAAGAAGAAATTTGCTAGTACTTTGCGGCTCATAAGAATATACTGTGGTTGGGACAAAGACAACAATGAAATGGTTTGCATAGGTTTTACAGTATTTATGAGCATAACATTGCTATCCTCAAGGCATGGAGGGCCCTGTGCTTCCACACTTAGATGGATGTGTGCATCTATGTAGGGTCCTGTGCTTCCGTAGTGACATGGATATGTTCACGTAGGGCCCAGAGGGATCTGTGTGAATGAGGGTATGATTCTGCTGTCTCAAAAAGTAAAGACATTCTTTGCAAAAAACTACAGTAATGTATCAGTCGGTTCAGATTAAAGCGACAAAAATAGGGAAATGTGTTCGGGTTTCCAACCCTACTTCCCTACCCCCACCCTGCAAGCAGCAAAAGGGAAAAACATTACAGTTTTGGGTGTCCTGAGTCTTGGTGAATCAGTGGTGGGGTTTTCCTTGGGGTTCTCAACCCTAAAACTCACCCCTTTCTGATGTACTGTTCAAAGGTACAGAACTGTCTCCCTACATGTTGCCATCAGCCTGTGGGTGCTGCCTGAAAAAAACACATCACATCTGACGTTATTTGCGCATGCAGTAGGGTGAGCGTTTGGGTTGAGAATTCCAAGAAACCCCCCCCCCCGATTCACCAAGACTTAGGACAGCCAAAACTGTAATGTTTTTTCCTTTTGCTGATTTGGGGGTGGGGAGTTAGGGCTGCCTAACACCAAGTCTCCCTACTTTTCATTGCTTTAATCTGAACCTTTAATATGTACATTAACAACATTTTTTTGCAAAGAATATATATTTGCCCCATAGTTGGGTTGAGTAGGCTGTTCAGTGTTAAGCCCCAATTTTTGCCTTTTAATAACTTTGGTGTCATTTGACAAAGTAACACAAAATTTGGCATGTGTGGTCAGGCTGTCACAGTCTCAAGACTTTGAAAAGCTTCATGATAGCATTTTGTATGGTTTTCGAGATACAGAGTGCCAAAAATGGGGACAAAAACCCTGTATTTAGCATTGTGTATTTTTTGGCCTTGCCTCTAGACCATGTGGAATGTTTTTCATGAAATTCTCAGGTTTAAAGGGGCTTGTGCCAAAGGTGTGCCTTTCAAAGGTTTGGTGAAAAAATATGCTGTTTCAGAGTTATAGCAATTTTTGTGTTAACATTCAAGTTCAACCAGTTAAAAAATTAAAAAAAAAACTTTCGCAAGTGCTTATTTTCACGATTTACTTGTTGTTTGGAGAGAAATACTGATCATGACAGCTGCCATCTTGTTTGGGGAGAAATATTGATTGTGACAGCCGTCATCTTGTGTGTGTTTTTTTTTTTTTTTTTTGTACAATTTAAAAAATGGTATAACAAGGAAATATTGAGGTAAAGTCAAACCCCAAAACCTGTATTTTGCAAAACAGCAGTTGTTTAGCTTGATTTTGATACTGGATTAAAAAAAAAAAAACTCCCAAAATCTATCTTTCTGCATCGGGATTCCCTTTAGCTGTTTCTCGCACATTTGCTGTTCGCGACTTATAAGTTTTATCTGTCGTGCAGTAATGTGACATGTTATTTGCGACATGTATTTAAATGTAAATGAACTAATCCAAGAGAGGCTATGTGCTCTGTACATGGCATAGGGCGCACGTTCTCTGGCATTGCATATGGCAGCTGTTTGAGAAGGTGTAAGGAGGGCTGTGCTGGTCTCTGCATGGATTTCTGTGGAATCAGTGATGCAGGTAAGGGGAGGGTGGCAGGGTGGGTGGCTGGCACTTCGGGTGGTGGGGCGCTAGACACCAGGGATTACCTGTATGACGGGGGCGGGGGTGTTACCACAGGACACCAGGGAATTTGTGGGGTTCATTTGTGCACTGCAATTTGCATTGTCACCACAGTTCTCATTTAGACAGGGCAGGATGTTGTCCTTGTCACAGAGCTGGGGATTGGAGACCACAGGAAGGGAAGAAGGGACCAGTGGCGCCACGGAGCAATTTTCTGTTACGGGCTGGGGATCGGGTACTGGAGGGGACCGCTAGGCACCAGGGATTATGCAATTAATATATGGGCTGGCGCTTAGCAGGATGAGGGACCGCTAAGCACTAGGGAGTATATATTTCCTGTAGGGGCTCGCAGTCAGAGGAAGGGGGACACAAGGCACCAGGGAGTATATATTTCTGGTAGGGGCTGGTAATCGGAGGGTGGGGGGAACCACTAGGGAGTATTTCATATAGGGGCTGGCAATCAGAGGGAAAGGGTGACCACTATGCACAAGAGATTATCCCTGCATGGGTACGTGGTTTGTTAGCTGCAGTAACTCCAGCAGCCACAGGGTAACTCTGGGTTTTGTTTGGCAATATTTGTGCTGCACAAGTGGACCACACAAAGTATTTTTGCACAGCACAAATGTGCGGAATATGGGGTTGCACGGATATTCTTAGTCCCGCCCCTTCCTTTGCCCATCTGCATACATTATATTTTGTGCTGGCGCTAACCCTGTTTGCCCGCACAGCCGCTGCTTTTGAATATATCGCACTCTGGTGCAAAACCTGGTTTGGGCTGGCAAACACCTGTTTGCACCCAGGCAAACTTTTGAATATGAGGGCCCCTGGTCTGAGACCAGTTTCTGTGTTGCACTTATTTTTTTCCTTGCTTTATGCCCTTTAGATTTACTGTTCCCAAACCACACCAACATGGATCACTGCTCCTGTGAAATTTGGGGATTCAAACCCAAATCTTTGGATTACAGCCTTATGCACCAACAACTAGGCTACGCTGGCTGCTGCATAGCAAGCTTGCGGTTAGACACACAATATCTGTGACACTCTAACTGATCCCAGAACAGCTCAGCTGAGGAAAAAAGAGAAACTGACATCATACCTAGCTCAGCTGGGAGAAAAGAGGAACTGGTGTCAGGCCTGGTCTTCGCAAGACAGTCTTTCTAGAGTGAGGAAGCTGCTTGCACCTGCCATGTGTTTTAGTAGTATGGGTGGCCAGGAACCTTATACTTTTTGTTTCTTTTTCTTCTGCTTCTTTCAATCAAACTTTTTTTCTTATCTCTATAGCAGCAGTATTATGTGTCAGGGTACTTTCAAAAGTTTGTACCATCACTACAGAGGAACAGCTCAAATGAAGGGGTTTGGAGATACCAACAACACTGGTAAAAAAAGAAAAAAAAAATACTGTCCCACCCATGCTGATGTTACATTTTGTACTGCAGTAGCTGGAATTGCATTCTATAGATATAAAACTAAATTCTCTCATTTTAATGTCGTCTTGCACGCAGGCGCAAGCAACATCTTGCAGTAGTACCACATTGAGAGGTGAGTCAGTGTTGGCGAATGCAGGGCACGCTTTAGTAGGTGCATCCCTCATCCCCCAATTGGTGAACATGCTAGTGCTGATAAGTGCCACCAACTTGAAAGAAATGTGCTGCTGCAATCAGAGACAAGCTCGTCTTGCGGCGGCAGATGACATGCCTCCCCAACATGTCTTTTCTGGTGAAACTTTTCAATAAACATGGCAGCTCCTGCCATCCGCCACACACAGTCCCCATACTGACATCGGGGGTGGCCAATCCCCTGTGTCGGCATGTTCCCCACCACACACTTTCTTTGCTGATGGGGTCCAATCCCTGTCAGCATCAGCCCCCCCAAACTCATGGGGCACACTGGGAGCCCACCCCAGTGTGCCCAATAACCCCCAAAACTTATAGGGGCACTGGGAGTCCACCCAAAATTGCCCAGTATTCTCCCCAAAAATCATGGGGCACACTGGGAGCCCACCCCAGTGTGCCCAACATTTTTTTAGTTCACCTGTAAATAAAGAAAACGCTCCTATTGATGTCCATTTTTGTTTTTCCTGTAAAAAGAAAGGTCCTTTAGTCCCTGGCACCCCTCCCCAACCCGCACTCACCTCTGCACACCCCACCTCCCTGTACCCCCCCACACTTATCTCTAGAGGTCCAGCACTGCGATCATCTGTGTAGTGGGATGCGTCTGGACTCTTCAAAGCCGAACTGCAAAATGAAGAAATGCCGGTAAGCTACAGTATATAGTGGCATCAATGGGGGTTCAACTTAGGTGGATATCTCAGCCATTTTTTTGAGTTTTGTCTCCACATTTTCAACATGGGTTCTTGGGACCCCACCTCATGAACACATACTCTGTCACCTGTTAATCAGTCCCGAAGGTGATTTTGTGATCACTATGTGGAATCACCTTTGGGACTGATTAACGAAATGACAGTGCCACTGTTCATGAGGTGGGGTCCCAAAAAGTTTATGTAAATTAGTGAAAAATTTCAAAAATGACATTGCATGCTATTGGTAACGTGCTAGTAGTTTTTTCAACAATTTTTAATATTTTCACTCCAGATTTTCAACAGTTACTTTCTCACAGTTCCTTATGAACAGTACAACTGTCATTTTTCACAATCTGCCCGAAATGTGTTTTCGCACATCTGGCACACAATGGCACGGTCGCTGTGGGAAGTCAACTTTCTAGACAGATTAACAAAATCACAGTGCTCACTGTTCATGAGCGGAGGTCCCAAAATGCCTATGTTGAAAATTTGGTTAAAAAAAAACAAAAATAATTGTGTTACGGGTATGTGTTGCGTAGTTTCTGCGCACGCTCGTAACTTCACCAGTTTTTTGTATTTTCACTCTAGATTTTCAACATTGCCATTTTTTTACACCTCCTTATGAACAGTACAGTACAGCTGTCATTTTTCACATCCTTCCTGAAATGTGTTTTCACCCCTGTGGCACCAAATGGTGCAGTCGCTGAGCAAAATCACCTTTTGGCTAACGAACTGATAGTGCCACTGTTCATGACGTGGGATCACAAAAAGCCCATGTTGAAAATTTGGAGTGAAAATACCAACAAACGCCTGGGGCGTTAGGGTTTCCAGCCGTAACACCCCACCATGTAGAGAGTGACAGGCGTCAGAGGTGTGACTTGGTATTGTCGGCTGTAATGCTAACGCCATTCCACCCTCTCCCCACCCTGCAGCCAGTGACAGGCATCAAGGTGTGCCTTGGAGTCTTTGGCCCTTAAGTTCACCCCATTTTCCTGTACTACACCCATCTCAGCGTATTTCCTTATGGAATGGGGTGAGCATAAGGCCCGAAGACCCTAAGGCACACTGCGACACTTGTCGGTGTCTGCAGGGTAGGGTGAGGTGAAGTGGCGTGAACGTTATGGTCGACGACCCAAAGGCGCACCCCAATGCCTGTCAGTCTCTGCAGGGTGGGGGTGGGGTTGGCATCAGTTCAGTACTTCCCTGCCATTGCTATTATACTAACATACTAAAAGCCAGCAGAATAGGCCTGATGGTCTGTTATGTCTGCTCGGTGGCCAGCCCCTAATGGGTGCTCGCTCTCCCACCCCCCACTAGCCCCAGAGAGGGTCATCTTCGGCTTCATTTTACCCTTGTACCTGTCCCACCCCCTCTTGAAGCCCTCCACTGTGCTCTCCTCCACCAGACTGCAGGGCAGTGCATTCCATGGCCCCACCACCCTCTCAGTGAAGTAATGTCTCCTGCGATCTCTCCTGTAATTTCCCCCCTCCAGATTCCATTCATGCCCCCTGGTTGTGCCCCCTTTCTTTAGTCTGAAAATCTCTTTGACTCTGCCCCTGATTATCCCTTTTACATATTTGAAGACCCTTATCATGTCCCCCCTTTCTCTCTCTTCTCCTCCAGCGAGTACAGCCCAAGCTCTTCCATCCTTTCCTCATAGGTCCTCCCTCCCATGCCCTGAATCATCCTGGTTGCCCTCCTCTGGACCCTCTCCAGCAGTGCTACGTCCTTCTTGAGGTGAACTCTCCAGAACTGCACACAGTACTTGAGATTCGGCCTGACCAAGGCATTATACAGAGGGAGGATCACCTCTCTCCTCCTGGACGTAATCCCTCTGGCTGTGCAGCCCAGAATCCTGTTCGATTTTGCCGCAGTTCTTCTGCAGTTTTCAGTATTATTCATTTTGGCATCTACCACCACCACCCCCGATCCCTTTCACTCGTGGCTTGCAGTGAGACCCCAGTGAATACATGGCCTGGGTTTCTGACCCCCAGATGCAGCACCTTACACTTTCCTGGATTAAACCTCAGTCCCCACCTCCTTGACCACCCCTCCAGGATATCCAGGTCCCTCTGGACTGTATCTCTCGCTTCATCCCCATCTGCTAGTGCTCCCAGTTTTGAGTCATCCACAAAGAGGCTCATCCTACTCCTAACCCCCCTCCCCATATCTGAGACATAGGCATTGAACAGGAATGGCCCCAGTACCGAACCTTGGGGGTTCCCACTGATGACCTTCCTAAGGGGGGAGACTATCCCACCAACCACCACCTTATTATGCATCTCTCTAACTCCTGCACTACCAGTGCCAATGCCAGCAAGACAACATTCGGCATTGACAAATGCTTGGTTTTTCCTGTTACTCATACAGTTTGGAGGGTTCATTTGAGTTGCTTAATTTGGATTGTTTTGAAACTGTGCTGGTTAAAACTTAACATTACAATTCCAGGGAATAAACCATGAATGATTGTTATGCAACATGTGCATTTCTTATCATCTGCTTAGAACAGGAAACACTTTGCTACAAAATTAAAACAAACTTGTAGCTGTGGAAGTGGCCCGGTATAATAGCAGATTGAATTGGCTGGGTCAGGAACTGAGAATATTACAAGTCCGCAAGCTTCCTGATCTTGATTAGCCAGACAGGAGTTGTTGCCTTCCAAGAGAAAGGAGCTGGAAAAAATAGATAAGCATCTTGTCATACTTCTCAAGTGCTACACATCAAAAATAGCACCACACGTTATTTTCCAGTGCTTTTGCAGGTGAACCAGTGAAGGCGAGGAAGATTTGAGATTTGGCAGTGTTGGGATGGGGTGGGGAAGTGTTCACAACGTGATTAAGTTCATATGATGAATGAAAATTTAAGCTGTGAACTACACAGTTACTAATTAATGTGTAATAATTCCAAAATTCAGTAAAAGTTTAGAAATTTTTTTTTAAACTGTTATGTAATTTTATGTATCGATACAAAAAGTTAGCATTGATACAGTCTATCGTTAACAAAAAATAGTGTCAGCACTATGTATTGGCCATTTTTTGCTGTGTGACAGCTAAAAAACATGTATCAGTAATGTACTGAAAAAACAGGTTCAGATAGTATCGATACACGTAGAATAGTATTGACACATAAAAACAGTATCCTCCAAGCTAATTCTTAAAGGAAAACTGTCATTATGTGAACTGTCCCACCACCAAAGCTTTAGCCCCCGATTAAGCGTTTGGCACCTTAAAGCAATTTTTTCTGAATGTTTACTTACAGAATTTCAGTTTTGAAAAGTCTGCGCTTCCCAAACATGACGGACAGTGCACGGCTCCATTTCAGCTGAAGTTGTGGTGTCGCACCGCTAGACCAATACATTCTGTGCACTGGACAGTTCTGATGCTTGGCCAAGGGCGCATAGTACGGCATATATGCGCATGTTCAGTATCGCAGCTTGACATTCAGACCGTAATATATCTTTGACCACTCGTTTAGAAAGTAGCAGTAGTTTCCCTGAGTTCAGCTTTCTTTCACATATTAGAAAATGTATTTAGCTGAACTCTGGTACGGTGATAGGTGTACAAACTGCCACTTCAGCACCATTTGCAAGGGTGAGAGTGCCTTGGCATTGGCACGGGGTGGGGGATTAGGTGGACCAACCCGGTTTGGCTTTTCAAGTAAATTTAAAAGAAAGAAATATTATTATGAGAGTGCATTTCTGCCTTATGTACTATAGCAAGAGGCTGACTGCTGCAGGCAGTGCAGGCACGTTTGGGAGTCCCTGAGGAAAGTTAGTAAAGAGCAGACAGTGTCCTTTTAATGGGTGAAATGTTGGAGCAGGGTATCTTAAAATCAAGAAACCAAGGAGCTGCATTGTGAAGGCTAATCTTTTTCAGCCCCCCCAAAAAAAGTGGTGGTGCTCCCCCGTCCCCCATTTTTCCATTTTCTCACCTAGGGGGTTATCCTGTAAGTCCCTGAGACTGGTTGGTGATGAGACTGGAGAAGATGATAAGGCGAAAAAACTGCACATGTTAAAATATTGGCTAGTCAGATTTTTTTTAGAGTAAGATCATGAAGTAAGTAGATTTTTCGTTTAGTTTTAAATGCACCACTCGTTACAGTCATTTGCTCCTGATTTTAAAGGCCTCCTTTTGAAACTGACAGGGTGAAAGGTATGTGTCTGACAGCTGTTAGGCTGACACATGTTTGTTGCTATGGTAATTTCACAGTCTGCAGTGGCGGGGCACCATTGTCAGAAAGTTTCTGTCAGTGCTCCAGCTCTGCCGGTAATGATGTGCATTGTGCATTGCTTTGAGTATGAACGTTTATGGAAAGGTGGTGTGATAGTAAGGTGAGAAAATGGAAAAGGATGGAGGAAAGAACCCACAAGGGGTCTGACAGTAAATGGGTTTAGCTTTGCTGGTGTAAAGGGGATGCAAGAGCACCCAATTTGGGCCAGGGGACTTGTTTTTATATTCATACCAGGGTTTAATTTAGCTCTAAAAATTGATTAGCGTTTTGCTCATGAAAGTTCTAAAACATTGTGAAAATGCATAGCACTTGCCTCACTGTGTTTAACAAACACAACATTTCTAGAAAACATTTTTTTTTATTTTATTTAAACAGCAGTTTGGAAAACCTTTGAGCCATAGGCTCATTTACAAAGGTACCTTGTCACAAAAGGTACCTTGTCACACATATATAAATGCTTTCTGTACGGTTAGTATTGTCCCAAGAAAAAAACTGCTAATCAATTATTTAAAACCCTGCATACAGTCTTGTAAATGTGTTGGGGTCAGGGTCTGCTGTCACTTGCATAAACATTTAACTGAGGCTGCTCCAGCTATGCATATACATGTGGTGCAAAAATGGACTAGAGAGCTGCACACACCGACTGCTGCCGAAGGTGGTACTACCAACCGGAATACCGGCACTGCTCAAAACAATTTGAAAAAAGTAAGTGCACACTGCTGAAAATTCAGCTGAGTTTATTCACACACTCAGGAACACCCACCCCACCCCTAAGTAGTGACTGTTCTATAGGCTTCATTGTGGGGAGTGTACATATAAATGAATCACTGCTCAACTAATAGGGGTTCTGTTAGTTGAACAGTGGCTTTCATGTACATAAAATATTGCTTTAACATATAAAAAGTTTTAGAAAGTGCCCGCCATAGGTTACAGTGCGTGCGTCCCTCCACGGTCCCTGGTTAGATGTCATTAAATGTCTGAGTGTGGAGTGTGGCTGGCAGGCCAAGATGTGGAAGGGATATGATGGGCATCACTTCAGCCCAATTTACAATCCGTTCCCTCCAGAAATGGACTTTGAAAACAAATTTCAATTGATGGTAGAAATGACTAGCTTTACACTAAGGTAACGGGCTACAAAGCCCACATCCAGTTAAGATAAAGTTGGAAAGTCACTTTAAAGAGCAATTGACATCTCTAAAAACACACTGAGAAACGTAATATTTTTGTCAAAATAAATGATTGTAGTGTAGTTTATAACTGAAATCGGTCCAGTAATACTCTTCCCCTTGTTCATAATTAGTAAGAAGATTTGAATGAAAACTGGGCCCGGATGCTTAGAAATCACCATTGTCATAATCTGCTGCCAGGGAAGTGACTAATTTTATAAGTAGAGTATTGAGGCTTCCTGTGGGGAATGAACAGCCAGACCAGGGGAAGTAAGGGACAAAGGTCCTTTTTACAAGAAAATATGCTTAGCAAAAAGAGAACAAGAGACCAAGATACACAGAAAGTTTGTGAAATATAAACGTGAGTTTTGCCTAAATATTATGGGCCCAATTCTAAAAGTTGGTAGACTGAAGCAAGGTGCCTGCGTCATAATCTGCGGCATTCCCTATTCCAAAACTGCTGTCTGCGCCGGAATGGGAAGCCGCTGCGCCAAACGGGCACTGTGCCTCCCTTGCAACCAGTGTCGGGGTGCACCAGGTCACAAGGAGGCATGCGCCACGGCAGGGCTGCAACATTCCTTTTTTTAGGATTCGGAAAGCCCAGCCATAGCAAGGGGCTCACATTAGACTAGTCAGGAGGTGGTCTGTGCTCCTTGCGCCATTGCCCCCACAAGGTGGGGAACTGGTGGGGGTTTCTGTATATGGAGTCTGGGGCCAGAAGAGGCATAGGGATGCCATAAGGGTGTTGGGGGCAAGTGGGCATGCCGGGGGCGTCAGGGCACCGCAGGGGTGCCATTGTTATATCTAGTCATAAGCAGTTATTACAGGGTTGTATGAATGGCTGTCCCGCTAGGTTCGATCACCCCCGCATCCCCCTGTGGCATCCCCATGCCCCTGAACCCTCCTGCCATTCCTTCTTATGTTGCACCAGATTGGGGGCAGATCTCTGTGACAAGTCCCACAGGTGCACCTAGTGTTTGGTGCTAGCCTGCCAGTGCGTCAAATCCTGGGTTTTTGGCACAGGGACCCGCAGTTTTACAGAATTGAGCGCAGGGTCCCTGATGCACCGGGAGTGCGCCACAGTCCTAGATCACCACAAGTTGCAGTGATCCAGGGACTCTTTTGGAATCGGGCGCCATATGAACATATGATGAAGCCAGAAGGAGGCCATTTGGTCTATAAGATCTGCTCGTATTGCAGGGTCCACAGCTTGAGCTAATGTTTCCTGCCCTCCTTCCCCACTCCTCCCTACTCATGATTCTTACCTTCCCCAATGCCTCTCCCAGCCTGTCTTAAAGCTGCCTACTGTCTTCAATGAGATGATCTCTTCTGGCAGCGCATTCCAAGTGTCCACCACCCTCTCTATGAAGAAGTGCTTCCTGACCCCCCTCCTAAACCTCCCACCCTCCAGCTTAAGACTGTTCCCCCTCGTGTTATAGTTATCACTCAGCTTAAAGAGACTGTCCTTATCAACCTTATTTATCCCTTTCAGGTACTTGAAGGTCCCAATCATGTCCTGTCTCTCTCTCTCTCTCTCTCTCTCTCTCTCTCTCTCTCTCTCCTGGCTTTCAGGGAGTACATGTTCAGTGCCCTCAACCTCTCCTCGTATGCCTTACCCTGCTTTCCAGCTATCATCTTTGTAGCCCTCCTCTGGAACTTCTCCAGCAGATTAATGTCCTTTTTGAGGTGTGGGCATCAGTACTGAACGCCATACTTTTGATGTGGCCTCACCAGTGACCTGTACAGGGCAGTATAACCTCCTTTCTTCTACTACTGACCCCCCTCCCCAGATGTGCATCCCAGCATCTTGTTTGCCTTTGCTGCTGCTTTCTTGCACTCCGTGGAGTGCTTCAGTTCACTAGTGATCATCACTTCCAGGTCTTTCTCCTTCTCTGATGCAGATACTCTGACTCCACCCAGGTAGTACTCTGTCCTGGGATTCTTGGCTCCAATATTCATAACTTTGCATTTCTTGGCATTGAAGCCAAGTTACTAGATCCTGGACCACCTCCTCAGCTTTTCCAGATCTTTCTGTAGGTTCTGTATCCCTTCAGCTGTGTCTGATCTCCCACAGAGCTTCGTGTCATCCGCGAATAGGCACATTTTGCCCTTAATGCCATCTCCAGTGTCATTGATGAAGACATTGAACAACACTGGCCCCAGCACCGAGCTCTATGGGACCTGACTGGTTACCTCTCTGGTGCCAGATAACGCTCTCCCCCATAACCACCCCCTGGGTTCTGTCCCTCAGCCAGTTTTCCACCCATCTGGCCATCTTTTCCCCAACCCCAAGATCCACCATCATCCTGATCAACCTTTTGTGAGGCACAGAGTCAAAGACCTTGCTGAAATCAAGATAGAGGATTTCTGCCACTTGGCCCCTGTCTACTGTCTTAATGACACAGTCAGAGAAGTCAGTCAGATTTGTTTGATTCCCCCCCCCCCACAATGAACCCATGCTATCTCGCATCCTGGAGACCATGCTCCTCTAGATATTCCATCAACCTTTCCTTTAGTATGGTCTCCATGAGCTTACCCATAATGGAGGTCAGACTGACTGATCTATAATTCCCTAGGTCATCCTTGGGACCACTTTTGTGGTTTCAAAGGGTTTTCCTGCAGGTGTAAGCTGCACTTTAAAGGGGAACAGTCAGCACAAAGAGCCCCACACCCACTTTGTGTGCCAAAAGTTTTCTTTCTCTCTCCTAAGCTGGTCTCCAGGCTTCCTTACTCCTACCGTAGTATAGCAGATTGTATAAGACTGATTCTGCTGACTTGCAGACTGACATTTAGCCCAGAATTTCCTGTAGCTGACCTCAGAGGACGGCTGTAGCAGTGGGATATTCAATAGTTTGTAGGACATGTTGAGTTTTTATAAGTTCTGGGGCCAGATTTTCAAAGGGCCCTTAGATCAACGCAAGCTGCGTCAAACAACCACCTTGCGTCAGATCTAGGTGCGCCAAATACTTTGTAAGAAAAGCGTTTTCTTTGTGACAGAGTCCCCCCAACAGACGTTTCACTGGGCCAACAGAATGATGGAAGGGATGAGAATAACGCAAGCTGCACCAAAAAGAATAATGGTGCAAGCTGAGTCGAAAACATTATTCAAGGAATGAAAATGACACAACTTGAGTCGTAAAATGGTGCACGTTGAGTCAAAAAAATGGTGCAAGTTGAGTCAAAAAATGATGGGAATGACATAAGCTAAGTCAAAAGATACAGCAGATGAAATGGCCAAGACTAAGCCCCCAAAATGTGCTAAACTAGCCCTGCAGGGGAATATGGACCCTTAAAAGTAGTATAGTCAGTTCTGACTGCCTCTGTGTGTCTCTTTATATAGTCTAGTGTCCCTTAGACCAGCTCTGGCTGGTCTAACAGCGACATGCATCTTAGACACAAGGACAGGTATCACATTCCTTGAAAATCGTGAATAAGGGATGGTGCATCATTTCGGTGATGCAGGCATCCCTTTCAACATGGCAAGCTTTTGTTTGGTGCGAGCATGGTACAAGCCAGTCTGGCGCATGCAGACCTGTTTTTGATGCAAGCACCATTTGAAAATCAGAATTGATGCAAGCTTTGATGCACCCTGCTACTTAAGTCAGTTGTTTTTGATGTAAGCACTCTGCGTCATTCTCTAGCATTTGAAAATCCTGCCACTGATCTTTTGTTTGCTGGTCCTGCTATCCTCCCTGGGCTAAGTACGGTCACAAAGGACTGTACTTGGCCCTGGGAGAATAGCGGGATCTGCAAACATTTGATTGGAGCTTATAAAAACTCTGACATGCACTGCAGGCTGTTGAATCGCCCACTGCTATAGCCATCCTCTGAGATCAGCTACAGGAAATTCTGGGATTTGTAGTTACAGAAAAGTCAACTTGCAAGTCAGTGGAGTTATCCGATACAATCTATTATAAAATGGGTAAGAGAAATACTGTACTTTGATTGGTGGAATCCAGTCAGATGACCGTGCTGTTATTCCCAGCAGAGCAGGTCAGAAATGCTTAACTTTCTGAACCCTATTACTTGGTCCTAAAATAAAGTCAGGGAAGCCATTCTATAATCACAAGGAGGCATTCCCGAGTGTGCATAATTGAGGGATAACGGCACTTCTGAGGTGCATAAAGCCCTCTGCTTCGCCTCGGGCTTCACTTCCTGAGGTGTGCCATTATCTCACAATAACACACACTCTGTCATACCTTATTGCTTGATTATACTGCAGCAAACAGTAAGTAAAAATGTTTTTGCACACAAAGTGGGGCTCTTAATGCTGACTTTTCCCCAATGTGTAGTATGCATGCACTATATGCTATTTTGTCCATTTAGTGGAACAGGTGACCCACAGAACTTGAGTGTGTCGCCCTAAGTTGTGACAGTAGTCTTTAGGTATAATTTAGACCTGAACTTAAAATAATTAAACCATGACATGCTCTAGGGTGTTCAAATCTAGTAGAATAGTGGATGTAAAATTAAAAACAGTTGTGGTTCTCCTTATTGGAATAACACTGGTACCTTCTGATTCAGTGGGCAATGTAATGTGAAGCCTTGTTCACTTCTAACAGTCTGAGATCTGATTTGATGTTTGTCGATACGTGGAAACTGTGTCAGCAAGACACACATGTTGACTTCATTCCAAGGTTTTATTTAAAAAAACCAAAACGAAAGTTACTAGCCCAAAGAGTTCCAAAATGAGCCCTTTTCAAAAAAAATATCTTTAGCATGGGCTAACTTTGGAACCATTGGAAATAGGAACTTGATGGTTTTTTTTTGTTTTGTTTTTAATGAAAGCTTGATTTTAGGTCAACGTGCAGTGGCTTGTCAATGCAGCACTTATGTATCAATGCAATAATGTTTACATCAATGTATTGTGTTTAAATCAATAACGACAATGTATCGTTTGAATCTGACATTTATTTTTATTTATGTAGTTTTTGTTGACCATGTAAGTGCACTAGACAAATTCCGCTTATTTTCAGGCACGACCCGGGTGAGGGGGATACAGATGAACGTCAACTGACCTTGAACCAGGTTAAGCTGTTGGTGGTATTTTGAGTGAATTGGGGGGGGGGGGATTTGGCCAGGGCATGGGGGAAGTTCCCCTACTGTTCTGTAGGGGGCATTTTGGATCCGCTGTTGGATTGTTTGGATGTAGGGCTTTGGAGGAGAAGGTTGAGCATCAGCAGCAGTCTTGGTCGGTTGGGGCTACTGACCCCCCCGGGGTACCTTCAGCAATGCAGGTTTTTCATCCTTTGTAGAACCTACGCTCAGCTTTAATGCTGTGCCACTTGGGTATAAAGGAGGCTTAAAAATATTTCCAGACAGGCTATATGTGGGCAGGCAGTTGCTCAAGGATTCCATGAGATGTGTTGCATCTGAAATGTATGCGCTCATTCATGTCTCTGGAGAGGACATGTTTGATGCGAGTTTTAGGTCAGTGAAGGGCCTTGATTGTTTCTGGCTTAAGTACAACCAATCGAAGTTTTCTCCTGTTTGGGTTCCTTTCCTGGGTATTCCATTAACCAACCGTACCATAAAAATGATAACGATCATGTTCAGAAATGAAAACGTTCATGTGGGGGATATAGCTCATTGGTTGAATCAACGGTGTGATGTGCTGGGTGCCCCCAAGGCAATCATTGATTCAGAGTTTCTGGGGACTGAGGGTTGGCGTTTTTAAGATGAAACTCAGGCATACTGAAGAAGGCCTTTTCCATATTCACAATAGTTTCTTTTTGGGGAGAGACCGAGGAGTACGTTTCTACCTGGGGCAGCCTAAGGTCTGCTATTGGTGTGGGTCTCAAACCCACCTTTCAAATGTCTGCAACACGATTTGTTGTGGTCTGTGTGGAGAGTTTGGACACAGCAGTGTAGTAAGTATGGCTTAGTGGTTAAAGGCACTGAACTCCAAGCCAGGAGACTTGGAGGAATGTAGACCTGGGTTTGAATCTCATCAACTCCCACTTGTGTATAGTGTGATCCTGAGCAAGTCATTTAACTTTGTAGCGTCAGTGGTTTAGTGTAATGTCAGTGGCTCAGTAGGTAGCACACTCGCCTCTGAGGCCAGAAGATCAGAGGGCTGTGGATTCAGTTCCCACATCTGGCACTTGGGTTAATATCCTAATACTGACACTGTAGTGCAGCGGGGGGGTGCTGCACTTCTGAGGTGCAGTCCAGTCTTTCAGATGAGACGTTAAACCGAGGACCCATCTGCCTGGATTGGTGGTAGTTCATGTGGATGTTAAAGATCCCATGGCACTTCTCAAAAAGAGTAGGGGAATTTCCCCGGTGTCCTGGCCAAATTTCCCTCATTCACTGGAAATACCACAGACCGCTTAATCTGGTTCAGACTCACTTGGCATTCATCTGTGTGGGATCATGGGGGGGAAGGGCAGCTGCAAAGTTGGGTGCTAGCTGCACACTCGAGCAGACTTGGTAGACCGTGTGGCCAGTATCTGCTGGCAAGTAGTAAATAAGAATCAGGACTATGTGGTGTCTTCTGTTGAGGTGGTCTCTGCTTAGTCCATATCAGATGCATTGAGCCCTCATGAGTCCGCCCCTGAGGCTCTGGAGTCTGGAGATGGTTTTGTCCGTGGCTGAGAGGCCTTCAGTCTCTGACAGGAGACAGTTTACGGAGTCAGAAAAGTATGGAGTCTTTTATGGAAACATCTAATCCATTCGAGCTTCTGGGTACTCCTTTGGGTGATGAGTGTGGTGGTGAGGACAGGGATTCTGATGTTACTTCAGTGCTCTTGACTCAACCGGATCCAGTGGCTATGGAAGTGGAAAAGTTGGGGGTGGGGGTGAAAGAAGGGAAAAAGAAGAAAAAGGCAGTTTGATCATTATGTGTATTTGTTTCCCTTTTTTCAGTAATTGCTTATGATGCTCTTTTCTTTAGTTTCAGGTAATGTTTGTAGTATACTTAATGGTTCAAAATGCTGTATTTATCCAATTTAGAGACTTGGCATATGAAGTTATTTTTGTTCAAGAGACCTGGTTTAATTCTGGTGCCGTGGTAAGTCTGGCCCAGCGGGCCTGGATTTGGGGGTCTTCTTACTGGTCATTTGGGTCTGAGAGGGCGGATGGGGTTAGGATTTTATTTTCTGGGTTTCATTTCCAGTTTCAAAAAATTGTTTATTTATTTATTTATTTAAAGGTTTTACCAGGAAGGCATGCTTAGCAGATAATTGCTCGATTTCAGAAGCAACCTGGAGGCAGGGGGGAAAAGGAGTACATACATGATGGACAACAGACCGTACATTACAGTCACATTATTAAACATACAGGATTGAGCAGTACAATGGAAACTGGATAACTGTACATTCATTACATCGACATTGTGAATCAAACATGGATTACATGCAGACCACAAATCATTGAACCAGGCAAGTGACAATGGAAAGTAGTACAGATACACATTAAAAAGCAACGATTCACAAAAAGGCCTTTGAGACTGTCAGCACTTAGAACTGATGTGGGTACATGTGCAGGGGGAGGAGAAATGGGCCTTGAGAAGAGAGCTGAGGTTCAGCCTAGGGGGGTCTACCAAATAGCCAGGGGAAGTGTGTTCCAAAATTTGGGCATGTGATATGTATGATTTACAACCGGGGAGGGCGTTAATTATTGATGGCATATGGCACCATCAGCCCAGCCATTTTATAGTGGTGTATGGTCCTCGGATAAAGGTGGAGAGAGTCCAGCTTTAGAGGGATATTCAGGCTTTTTTGGCAACAGCTAAACAAGGGTTGGAAAAAGAAGGTTTATTTGTACCCACATTTAACTTGGACTGTAACGTGGCAGACCTGCCATACTGCACTTCACGCATTTATGTTTTAATCCTCAAAATTTGCTCAGTCAGATCCTCTCTTTTTGGCAACAGCTAGAAATGTGTTTTTTTGGGGATTTTAATTGCTCGTTAGGTATTCAAGATCGGAAGCAGGTAGGAAAAAAGGTTTACTGTGGTTCTTCTGCCCTTTTTGCAGTGTATTGAAACTGCAGAATTGACTGACTGTTTTAGTTCAGCTCAACCCCCGGTTTGGTTTACTTTTGTTAGGGGTCCTCTCAGTAGTGAATTAGATTGGTTTTGTGACAAAGAGAATTCAGGTGGTTAAAACGCAGGTTATTCCTACTGAATTTTCTGACTGCCCTATGGTTAAAACTGTAGTTTGCACTGAGACGGGTGTTGCACAACCATCTAGCCACTGGAAAATGAACACCTGTTACCTGCAGGATGCTGTAGTGAAAATTGATTTGGCCTCCTTATTTGTTGCCCGGGACTCAGTGATAGGGTTATATGATGACCTGTTTTTATGGTGGGTGGATTCCAAGAAAGCTATAGCTAAATGGGTTCAGGATTATGGTAGGGCTGGTGCTCAGAGGAATTTAGTGACGTATCTGAGGTTACAGGGACGGCTTTGTAGACTCCTGGAGGCTTCTTACATCAGTAGAGAGGATCTGACTGAGCACATTTTGTGGATTAAAACACAAACGCATGAAGTGCGGTATGATAGGTCTGCCTTGTTACAGTCCAAGTTAAATTTGGGTACGAATAAATCTCCTTTTTCTGATCATTGTTTAGCCTGTAAGGAACGGAAAAATAAATCTTGTCTACAGAATAAGCAGGGGGAGTTGGTGACATACTGATGGGTTATGGGAAATTGTGGAAGACTGCCTATGGGATTTAATGGCAGAGAAACAGGTCTCAGGCTTTGATATGGATACTTTCTTGTCTGGCGTCCCCTGCCTGGGGTTGATAGGTGATGTTCTGGGTTTTAGGTGAGGATCGGGTAACTGTTCAGGTGGTCTTGGAGGTTATCTTGGCCCCTAAAACTCAGCCCCGGCACTCGCATGTGAGTTGAAATGTTCTGTGCTTAACCTCATTCAAAATGGCGGCCTGGAGCCGAGTGATTTAACTTATAGTGTTATGTAATTACGGACGGGATTCCATATGAATTGTATAAGGCTTTTTGCAAATATGGCAGCTGAGTGTTTAGGTAGGGTTTATAATTATTTTTTTAGTTCTGTCGCAGTTTACTTTGGGGTTAATTATGTTTATTCATAAATCTGGGGATAGAACATTGTTGGGTAATTGGCGTCCTCTTAGCGTACTGAATGCTGATTTCAGAATTTTGGCTCTGATTCTTCAGAAAAGGCTACGGGGCGTGGCCTCAGGGTTGACTCATCCTGTTCAGACTTGTGCTATTCCTGGGAGAAATATTCAGGAAAATGCATCCATTGTGCGGGATGTGTTTTGAATTTTGCAAGGATATGAACTTGTGTGGGTGCATCTTGTCCTCGGATCAAAATAAGGCATTTGACTGAGTGAACCATGATTTTTTTGTTTAAAATTTTAATGTGTTCAGGTATTCCTTCGTTTTTCGTAAGGTGGATACAGTTGCTGTATGAAAATGCTATTATTACTCCTGAAATAACTGGCCGTGGGGGGAGGGTGCCAATTAAAATAGGGGTGGGGTTAGACAAGGGTGTTCCTTGAGTTTTATTTTGTATGTTTTTGCTATTGATCCCCTGATTGTGGGTAGGATACTGGGGATTAAGGGGAATCAAGGGGGGATTCAGTTAAGGTTATTGCTTGTGAGGATGATTTGTGCGATTTTCTGAACAATAATGTCAATTTTACTGAACTATATGGAAATTCAGGCCTACTCGAGTTTCTGGGGCAGTCCTGAATATGGATAACGTGGGGTTGCAAATGGGGGGCAGCTGATTTTGATTTACAGGGTATTCAGTTGTGGTCTGAGCCTACTAAAATTCTGGGAGTTTATTATGGCCCTGGGGACATGAGGAAGTTTAATTAGGATAAAACAGTACAGGAGGGTGAAGGTAAAGTGGCTCGGGGGAAGGGGTGGAAAATGTCCAAACGTAAAAGGGTGTTTGTTATCAAGCAGTTTTTGCTTCCTTGATTTCTGTACATCAGGATGGTTTTCCATTATCTACCTGTCTGGAAACTAAGGTTTTTTTTTTTTTTTTTTTTTCCAGTTACTTTGGGGGAGCTGAATAAATCCAATAAAGCGGGAAGTTACTTATTTGGAGTTTGGCAAAGGGGGTTTAAATATGCTTAATCCCGTGTTTTGTTTTTTTTTTTTCTTTTTTCCCGTACGTTGTTTTGGCAGAAGAATATCAATAATTTTATTTATGATCCCTCCAACAGGGCAGCAAAATGGGGTTGGAATATTTTAGGGGTACCACTTGTGAAATGGATATCTGTGTTCCCTAAGGTTACGTCTGGTTTGGGATTGCCTGGGGGGTAAAAGGGCTCTTTCTAGAAATTGCATAAGTGGCAGGTTTCTAAGCAGAAGATTATGGAAAACAATAGGAAAGGCATTTATAGATGGATTTTAGATTTTACTGGGCCCCTGCATTCGGAATTCAAACATTGTACCCCAAGTAATAATAAATACATGTATCGAATGATGTCCAACAAGACAGTACCTGGTAAAATGTGGGCTGTGCAATGGTTGGTGGCTCATGGGAGGGTGGGGGTGCGGGGCAACCATAAACACAAGGCCGTGGTGGAGAGGAATTGCCCATACCAGGGCTGCGGATCTCCATTAGAATCTCAGGAGCATTTTTTATTTCAGTGTATTTATGCTTAATGTCTGTGGGCTTTCCTGGCCAGAGAATGGAAATTACCATGGTTAGCTGGTATTACTTATGACATGCTGGTTTTGGGGAATTTTTCTGTGTTGTCATCCGTATATTATGCTAGTACTTCCAAGTTTTTTTTTTTTTTTTGCATATCTGAAATTTTATTTACGGCAAGCTCGTTGTCAGTATTTATTATAGCAGCATGAAATGTCTTATGAGGCCTTTCGTAGAATTTGTGTTTCTGAACAAGGGATATATAAGAGGGAAATTAAGTTGCATTTGAGACATACGGTCACCATGTGGTGGAAAGGGTTTGATTTTTTTTCAGAAATATGCATAGTTTAATAGTGGTGGGTAGTTGTGTGGGGATTTTGGTGAATTTTGGGTTTGGTGGGGGATGATTTTGTTGTACATTACCTTTTTGTAATTGTTGTGTACCTTCTTACATATGTGTTTGTGTTTTTTTTCCCTGTTCTGTATGTATCCTGATGATTTGGTGTGATTTTTGAATAAAAACTCCCCTACTCTTTTCGAGAAGTGCCATGGGATCTTTAACATCCACCTGAACTACCACCAGAATAGGCAGATGGGACCTTGGTTTAACGTCTCATCTGAAAGACTGCGTCTCAGGAGTGCAGCACCCCCCTCATGCTGCACTGCAGTGTTAGTATTGGGATTTAACCCAAGTGCCTGATGTGGGGATAGATCCCACAGCCTTCTGAACTCCTAGCCTCAGAGGCGAGTGTGCTACCCGCTGAGCCACTGACACTGATTAGAACCCTATGCTATACATATACACTATTGGAAAGGCCTGATGCAATATTTTTTTTTTTTTTTTTTTTAAACAAAGTATAGCAGTGTTCATTCTAGGCCGTAGTAACATGCCAGTGGCATGCTCCACAAACAGCCTGACTCCTTTTAAACAGAGTGGGTCAAAAGCCGCACCTGCAAAAAGGCATGCTGGAGCATGCTACCGTGACCACCTCATGAACGTGGTGGTACCGCTCCAGCATTGTGAGGCATCAGATGTTTTTTTATGAATGCCCTTGGTGGTGGTGTGTGCATCCCGATGTCGCGTCATCAGTTAGGAACACCCTAAGGGGTGTGTTTGAGGATCGTCTGGAGCAGCATGAGTGACATCGTAGGAGCCAGCCAGAAGGCAGTCCCAGCATGGCAGCAGGTGGCTGTCAAGCAAAGTGTACCACGTGGTACACAGAGGTGTCTGACACTGTGTGTCCACACTCTGTTGTGCAGTTCAATGTGAGCTGGTCTTGGAGACAGCCACGGTTTTACTCTACAGCGTACATCAGCCTTTGAAAACATTCAGGAGTCCTCAACACACACACACACACACAGACACACACACAAACACTTAAATTAATTGGCAGATAAGATAGATGGATAAAAACAGAGATGGAAGCAAATCTGCCAAATGGAGTGTGAATTAATTTTAAAATGAATATAGCAGCTTCACTTTGGCAGAGTGGGTAAGGGGCAGAGCTGTGTGGCAGCCAGACAGCACTGATTAGACCACTTGGTCACCTTGTAATGTAAATCACAGAAGACAGATTGAGGGCGAAAGAAAAAGATACATCAGTTTATTGAGATCAGCTGTGTGTCTATTAGCAGACTTTTTTTTTGTACTGTAATCACCAGTTTCAGCCTAATTGAGTCAGAGAAGAGCTGTGTGGCAGCCAGTCAGCGGAGCAGTCCACTTGAAAACCTCAAACTTTAAATCACTGAGAACAAACCAAGGGTGACGATATACAGCAAGCAGTTTATTGAGCTGTGTGTCTGTTAGTTGAAGTTGTTTTTATTTTTTAATTTTTTACTGCAGTAATTCTAGCAGCAGCTTAGTCGAGTCAGGGCAATTATAGATTAGTTATTCAATTTCTCACAATCACAGTGTTACATGTAGTTATTTAGGTGTTTATTGTTCAAATCAAAACTTTCATGACTTGTCGAATGAGGACTTCAACTGAATTTGCCCTTGCCCCTTTTGCTTTACAGTGGAATCAGTTCTCATTTTCTATTTGCTTTCAAGGAAATATACTTGTCCTGGACAGGGGGTAATAGGATTTGCACACCCCTGCTCCCTCTAGTCACGTGCAGATACAAAATGTGACCTGCTCAACCCTGGCTTGTTAAATCAGTTCAGTCATATTGTAGGGTGCTGCTGGTGTGTGCACCCCATCCACTATTTGGGAACATCCATTCAAGTTGCACTTTATAAATGTGAGACTTTAAGTACTCACGTTTAAATTATGACAAAACATAAAACGGTATAAAGAGGACGGAAACACTAGCATCTACTAGTACTGCTAAGCTGCTGCCAGTATTTTAAAGCCACTCAACAGCGAAGAACAGAGGAGCAGCACACACATAGAGCCATTCAAATACATTTATGTATATATCAAGTGTTGAAATTAATGAAGAGCATATGTGCTGAACATTACAAAGACGGTTACACAGTGGCATACAGTTACAGGACCTCAAACACCATCGACTCCCGTACATATCAAGGTTTACTGCCTCTTCCTCTGGAAGACCCTGAGAAAGAGGTAGTGAATCTCGATGAAGTATGGGAGTATTTGATTGGCCCTAGTGTGCGCTGCTTCTCTGTTCTAGAAAGAAGTAACAAGTTAGAAAACTAAAAAGCCTTGCATACAGGCCATCTGGGGCAGTATGTGGGGGGGGGTGGGGGTGCACACTGGACTTTGTTGGGTATTACTGTGGTAATTGTATTGCTTCCACAGATATGTTAATGGCTAAAACAATATAGCAGCATTTCAACATTATGATTCTGCAGTGCTCCAGATAACATCAGTAAGTAGGAGTAATTTACTCATTAATTGTAAAGTATGGTGAGTAAAATGAAATTAGGGTGCGTACAAGTGCTTTAAACATGGAAAAAAGACTCCATTTGAATCACCAACAGTGTTATAAGGCACTATTCCAAGGGGTGTGGAACATTCTCAAGAGATGGGATGTGTATTGGTGCGTCTTAAGAACATTTTCTGAACAGTGTTTCTTAAAAAAAAAAAAAAAAAAAGTGAGAGTAAAATAGGCAGTTACTTTGCTATAAGTATTGATCCCCTTCAAGGAACTCTCCCTTCATTGAGCCACGTCATGGAACTGTAAGCCGTCAGTGTCAGGACGAAACCGGAAGCATTTGGCAGCTGGGGTCGCCCAGGTTGATGTGCACAGCCACCATGTGTATCAGGTTTTTAGTATCATGATATTTGTGTTATATATAAAAAAAAGTATTCCAATATATTGATTATCATGATGATCTGCAGCTTCTCTAGTGTTAGGGAAAATAGTAGGCATCTGATTGGAGGAAGGTGGGGTAATTGGGAATCATGGTTGCAACTGGAGACCTACTGCTGGAGCAGCAAGTTAAGATTTTTTTTTTTTTTTTTTTTTAATGATGCAGTAACCCAGCCCTGTCACTCTGCCAGCCCCAGGACTTACCACTTCTCCTAGTGTCCCCCATGAATTTTGCCCTCGTGGTGGGACCAGGGGAAGGCTGGCCCCCTCTTTGAAGCATTATGCAGATGCTGGAGGAGGTGCCTGGTCGGCAGGTGCAGGGCCTGTGGCAGACTGAGCCATCGCTCTGCTCTGCCAGCTTTTTGCCCTGTTTCTCCCAAGCCATATGCCATGCAAGGATGTAAGAGTGTCTGAGTGTCTGAGTGTCTGAGTGTGTGTGTGGAGGCACACAGACATGCCACACACCAGGCGGTGGCTCCCCTTCCTTGTCGACTCGCTGCACCACCACCAAACCTCCACTTGCTGGTGATCTGTGAGTGTGCAGCCAGTCCTCCTTCTAGGGAGAGGAGAACGATCTGTGGGCACTTGATTCTCTCTCCCCCCACCCGTCGACTTCCTACCCCATGCAGCTCAGGTCCATTCCAGAATCCAGACCACTTTGCATTAGGGGCGGTAAATGAAAGAATCGTGTTCCAACAAAGCAGATCACGCTCCTATTGATTGTAACTTGTGTAAATATGCTGATTCATTGTGCTTATTTCTGTATTTCCTATATGAAAGATTCATGTTACCGACAAAGCCTTCGGCTGCTTGTAATTCGCTGTACTTGTTACTGTCCTCACTTTGTTCTGTATTGTCTCCTGACGTGGAACCTTCGTAAAAGAGCTTTGGCTCAAAGGTGTTTTCCGAAATAACAATAAATAAATAAATAAAAGTTCCCTGCCTCTCAGTGGGGCAAGGTCTGTTTTCAAGATGCTTCCAGACCCACAAGAAAAATTGGGAATGGTGGCCCATTTTAGAATTAGTGATTTTTTATTTTGGTCTTGGATTAACACCTTTGAGAACAAGCTTATTACATAGGTTCCACGTCAGAGATTCATTAACAGTGATTGGAGAAGATGGAAGGTTTGATACCTTTTATTGGACCAACAAGTGTTTTGTACAAAGATGGAATTGTACACAAGCTTTCGGGGCCACACAGGTCCCTTCTTTAGGTGAATAGCAAAACTGAGCAACACAAGCAGTATTTATATCCACTGTGGAGCAATTAAAAATCAGGAAGTGAAGTAGGAAGGTGATAAAGGGGACTAGAGATGAAAGTCTAAGATGCAAAATAAAAACATGAGAAGAAATGGGGAAGGGGGCTAAGTAGGTTCAGGTCAGTAGGAGATGAAAGGAAGCTAAAGGGAAGACAAAAGCACGCAGATAGGATCTGAGATCAGAGGCTGGCTGTAAGGGTAGAGTAGACAGGAGATGCGTAAGAGATGCAAGGAAATCAAGAAATTAGAAGAATCAAAAGAACAAAGGCCTAGATAAACAGAGTATGAGGTAGTATTAACAGAGGTGTGAAAACGAGGGATTGGGTGGGACTGAGCTCAAGAGTTAGTATTGAATACTGCACCACCAGCATACATTTTCTTGATACCACAGTCAGTATCACTAAAAATGGACATATACAAACTGCTCTTTACAGAAAACCTACTGACAGACACTGCTACCTGCATAATTCCAGCTTCCACCCAAATCATACAAAAAAATCTGTAATCTATAGTCAGGCGATTCAGTACCATCGAATCTGCTCTGATGAGAGAACAAGAAACAGACAGCTCTCCACACTTCAGAATTCCCTAATTCAGCAGGGCCACTCTCCAAGACAAATTGACAGAGAATTTGAACAGGCCATACAAATACCACGAGACAATCTGCTGGAGTATAGGCAAAGACATCAAACTGACTGCACACCCTTAGTGGTCACTTACAGCCCCATGCTAAAACCTCTTCAGGAAATGTAAAAGAGCTGCAACCATGCTGAGAGAAGATGAAACACTGAAAGGCATCTTCCATGAACCACCTGTCATTGCCTATAAGCAGCCCCCCAGCCTCTCGAACATAATGATTCATAACAAACTCCCAGCAGACCAAAATAACCAGAAAACAAGAGGGACAACACCATGCAACATGGCAAGATGTAAGACCTGCACACCCATATGCACACAGGCCACCATTAAGACAAGCCAGAACAACATAATACAAATTAATGGATCCTACACATGTCAATCCAGCAGTGTGGTTTACCTAATTCAATGCAAGAAGTGCACACATGGTTGCTATATTGGGGGAAACTAGCCAACCACTGAAAACCAGGATGAATCACCACAGTCACACAATAGTAAACCAGATTATCAGCACTCCTGTAGGAAACCATTTTTCACAAACAGATCACTCTCTCTTGAATTTATCTGTCTTGATACTAAGAGGCAACTTCAGAAACACACAGGCAGGACATGGGAATTGAAACATATTAAACAATTTAAATCTAACATTTCTGGACTGAATCGGGACATCGGTTTCATGACACTACGGTAAACTGTAATTCTTTTTTATTGTGTACTAAATCATGTCTCTATTCATCACACTTTGGTTCTGTATTTCTCTTATTATTATATATATTTTTTTCTCTGAGTTCTGCCTGATCTGCTTTTTTTTTTACCTGTACCTCATATCCTCCCTGCCTCTCCTAACTCTTGAGCTCAGACCCACCCACTCCCTCTTGTTTTCTCACCTCTGTTTATACTACTTCACACTCTGTTTATCTAGGCCTTTGTTATTTTGTTTCTCCTAATTTCTTGATTTCCTTGCATCTCTTAGGCATCTCCTGTCTGTTCTGCCCTTACAGCCAGCCTCTGATCTCGGATCCTATCTGTGTGCTTTTGTCTTCCCTTTAGCTTCCTTTCATCTCCTACTGACCTGTTCCTACTTAACCCCCCTTCCCATTTCTTCTCATGTTTTTTTTTTTGCATCTTAGACTTTCATCTCTAGTCCCCTTTATCACCTTCCTACTTCACTTCCTGATTTTTAATTGCTCCACAGTGGATATAAATACTGCTTATGTTGCTCAGTTTTGCTATTCACCTGAAGAAGGGACCTGTGTGGCCCCGGAAGCTTGTGTATAATTCCATCTTTGTACAAGACACTTGTTGGTCCAATAAAAGGTATCCAACCTTCCATCTTCTCCTGTTTTGCAAGGACCAGTATGGCTGGAATCTCTGTTTACATTAACAGTAATTAAAACAAAACATATGGGTAAGCAGTAGAGCTGTAAGTGCAGGCTAAATTACAAATAGGAGTGTTAACTATAGATCTAAATATAAACAAGATGACACAGGCAGTGGACTAGAAACAGGCTATTATAAGCACAGAGGGTAGCTTAGGGGTTATTGGAGATTTAAGGGGGAGAGGTCAACACAGACTGGCAGGGGTATGAAGGGAGGAGAGGAGAGAAGAGAGAGGAGCAGCAGCAGACAGTGTTGTCAGGAGGGGGGGTGTTGAGCGGGGATTGTAGTAGTTCAGGTGTAGTCATACCTGAGCAGGTGGTAGAGAAACATCAGCCCAAGAAGGCATTGTTGAAGTTTTTGTGGTAGGGGTTGAAAGTAGATGGGTAGAGGATTAAAGGAGAAAAGAGGGAGTGGTGGGGGGGGGGAGTTAGGCGGAGGAGGGATAGGGAGAACTAGATTACAGTAGGACACAGGATGGGAAAGAAACACCAAGTGCAGGGTACAGGGGCCATGTGGCCGCAAGGGACTGCTGCCAGTAGGCACGAGGTAAAACAGCATTGAGGGGTTAAGGGAAGCAGTCACATTCCGCAAATGCCTGTTTTACATAGTATGCCATTGCCACCCATGCTTCTGTTGTTGAAGCTGTAATTTGTTTTGTAAAAATAATCTGTGAATCATTTTTCTCGTATGTTTTCGTTTCTGCCCACCCTCCAGCTTTCTGTGTGCGGCCACACCCCCAGAATGATGTCATGCAAGGGAACTGCCAATGTTTTACATACTACAACAAGGAATTCTGAGTAAATTATAAAGTTGACTTGAATGTTCATTACTCAGAGGTGCAGTCCCTTATTTTGGTAGTTAAGACTGCAGAATAGCACCTATTATGTAGACATATAACCTAGTTCCAGAGAAGCTTAAAGAAGCTAAATATATGCACACATGGGCAGACTATGTGCGCCGTAGAGCCCCTTATCTGCTGTCAAACATCTATATGTGTGTGTGTGTGTGTATATGTGTATATATATATATATATATATATATATATATATATATATATATATATATGTATGTATGTGTATATATATGTATACGTGTGTGTGTGTATATATATATATATATATATATATATATATACTGTATCTGTGCATGTGTGTGTGTGTGTAGCAAGGCATTGTCGGTACAGCACATAGCTGATTTTTCTGTCTCCCTTATCAAAGTGCAGTCTACTATGTCTGTAGTGTTTACAGCAGTACAGTCTGTAGAAAAGTTTATGGAAAACTGTTTTTATGATGCAGGTAGGCCAAAAAGATAATTTGCTAGTCTGTGTAGATGTTGTTTGACTTTTACTGCCTGCTGGTGAAGTGACAGGTCTGAAGTGGCAGCTCCTGTCAGAATGTGGGAGCATGATGATACTTTTCTATGTTTATGTTACAGGCCCTGAATGACTATAAGTAGTTCAGGAGTGTAATTATGGGGTAGACTACTTTTTCTTTGGTGTCCAGCTTCTGCAATGAGTCCAAAATTGTGAAAGAAAAAGGATGTCTCCAATACCAGGACTGACCAAGAAGAAAAAATTACTCACCTTAGTAATGTTGTTTTTTCTAATGGAGTCTTGCTATATTATGACATATGCAGTTAGTCCCAACCTTCGAATTGCTCCGGAGGTGAAAGAGTTAACTTTCTATGCCAGGCATGGAACCTTGAGCGCGAGCTCAGTTGAAAACTCTGTCTGTTGTTCTTCAAACTCAAACTGTCAGATCTTTACGAGCAAAACTCACTAAGGTTCTGTGTGGAAGCTGTAAACCTACACTAGCCAACTGGCTACTAAATATAAGAACACATTTTTCTTGGTCCCAAAACAAAGACTCAAGTCAGGGGATCCAGAAAAATAAAAACATAACACCCAAACACCCCAAAAAGGAGGGGTGAAAATAAGGTGGGCATCTACCAAGTGCCAACACTACACTGCCCACCCACATCCCAAAAGTAGAGGTTCTGAGAGGGGCAGGCCGGGAGGTCATAATATAGCAAGACTCCATTAGAAGAAACAACATTACTAAGGTGAGTAATTTTTTCTTCAAACAACATGAAGTCTTGCTATATTATGACATATGCAGACTACACAGCAGTACCTCCATGGAGGAGGGACAGAACCTACTTAGGAAATAGGCTCTGAAGCACAGCTGTGCCAAACCGAGCATCACTCCTAGCCTGGATATCCAGGGAGTAATGCTTGGTAAAAGTGTGAACTGTTTTCCAGGTAGCTGCTTGACATATCTCTAGGATAGGGATGTCCCTGGCAGAAGCCAGAGACGCAGCTGTACCTCTGGTAGAGTGAGCCCTCAGGCCTGAGGGAGGAACTCGCCCAATTTCTCAGCAAAATCGGATACAAGAGACAATCCACCTGGCAATAGATCTTTAGTGGCAGGTTTCCTTTACCAACCTCACCATAAGTGAGGAACAGTTGAGGGAGTCAAACCTGTGATCCTTGGTACGCTCTGTGTAGTAACTAAGGGCTCTTTTGACATCTAAACTGTGCAGTTCCTCGCCAGAGGAGGAATGGTCAGTGAAGTACACAGGAAGAGAAATAGATTGATTAAGGTGGAAGTCTGAAACCACCTTAGGCAAGAACTTCCTGTTAGTCCCTGAGGACCACCTTATCTCTATGAAAGGAGATAAAATCAGGCTCCACTGACAATGCCTGCAATTCACTTATGCGCCTGGCAGAAGTGATGGCTACCAAAAACACAGTTTTCCAAGTCAAGTACTTAAGCTCTGCTGAAGACAAGGGCTCAAAAGGGGGTTGCATAAGCTGAGCAATGCAAATATTAAGATCCCAGGCAGGGGCAGGGTCCCTGAAAGGGGAGTTGGTGTGAAGCAACCCCTTGAAAAACTTGGAGAATACAGGATGAGCTGAAAGAGAAGAGGGTTTACCTGCATATTAAAAAAAAAAAAAACCAGACACGGCTGCCAGGTACACTTTTAGGGTAGCTGGTCTCAGCCCCAACGTATTCAAATGCACCATGTAATCCAGGACTGTAGGTAAGTCAGCAGATTCTGGGGAAATATGCCCGCCAGAGCACCAAATGGAAAATCTCTTCTATTTGGAATTATAAGTAGCCCTTGTGGAAGGCTTCCTAGAAGCCTTCAAAATACCCAGTACACCTTGGGAGAGGTGTAGGTCAGCAAACTCTAACTCTTCAAGAGCCTGGCCTTGAGATTGAGAGATTTGAGGTTCGGGTACCAAACTCTCCCCTGGGCACAGGTTAACAGGTTGTGATTCCTGGGAAGACACAGGGGAAGGTGGACTGCTAAGGACATAAGGAGTGGGTACCAGGGCTGCCTGGCCCAATCTGGAGCAATCAGGATCATCTTGCAGGGTTGAGATCTGATTTTGACTAGCACCTTGAAAAGAAGAGGGAAGGGGGGAAAAGCATAGAGAAACTTCCCTTCCCAACTGAGAAGGAAGGCATCCAGGGGACTGAGCCCAACACTGGGGGCCTGCAGCAAAAAAGGGGAAGTTGGTGATTGTCTGGGGCTGCAAAAATCTATCTGCAGAGTGCCCCATCTGGCAAATACTACCTCCAGTACTAGGGGATCCAGTGACCATTCGTGATGGCCCTTGGAAATCCTGCTGAGAGCATCTGCCAGGACATTGTCCTTTCCTGGGAGGTGAACTGCGTAAGGGAGGTGTTCAAGGAATAAGCCAGGGACCACAGCTTCATTGCTTGGTGCACAAGGCCATAGACCGAGTGCCTTGCTTGTTGATGTACCATTGTCAGTGGTGTTGTCTGTTCTGACCTGTACGACTTTGTTCTGAACAGATGTGGAAAAACTTGAAGTGCTAGAAAAACTGCTCTGAGTTCCAACAGATTGATGTGGAGCAGAGATTCCTGTGGGGACCACAATCCCTGGGTAGTGAGATCGCTCATGTGAGCTCCCCACCCCAAGATGGATGCATCTGTAGTAAGGATTAAGGAGTGAGACTGAGGGGTGAAGGGGACCCCCTGTCTCAGATTGCTCTGGTCCTGCCACCACTGAAGGGCTTGGATCAGGGTTCGAGTCACTGGGATCAATTTGGTTAAAGGGTCTCCTTGAGACCAAAAGGCTCTCAAATGGAACTGGACGCCCTCATCTGAAATCTTGCTCCTGCACCACTGCTGTAGAAGCAGCCATGTGCCCCAGGAGCTGCAGAAAATGCCTTGCTGGTCTGAGACTTGCAGGGTGAAAGAGGAGGCCAGAGAGACCAGGGTCCTTGCTCTTTCCAGAGGAAGGAAGGCTCTGGCCCTTTTGTGTTCAGTTCTGCACCTATGAAGGTGAGGAGCTGGACAGGCTCTAGAACTGACTTTGAAGATTGAGAAGGAAACCTAGAGATGTGAGCAGTTGCTGAGTTACCTGAAGGTGAAGTTTGACTTGTTCTGGAGACTGGCCTACTATGAGCCAGTCGTCCAGGTAAGGAAAGATGGCAATCTTTGCCTTCTTAAGTGGGCAACTGCTACTGCCAGGCATTTTGTGAATACCGGGCAGAGGTGAGTCCAAGGGCATTGCTCTGAACTGATAATGGCCTGAGGGCAGTTCAATCTGAGGTACTTTCGATGGGAGCTTCTGATAAGAACATGGAAGTAGGCATCCTTCAGGTCCAGGGAAGCTAGCCAGTCCCCTGGCCTTAGAGAATGTAAAATAATTCCCAGAGTCACCATTTTCAATTTTGGTTTTAAAAGGTGCTTGTTTAAGTATCTGAGGTCCGGGATGGGCTGCCATTCTCCTGTCTTTTTTGGGGTACGGAAGTACCTGGAGTACAACCCTTTGCCCTGGTGTAGGGGTGAAACCCTTTCCACAGCTCTGAGAGCCAGGAGGGTAGAAACTTCTGTTTCTAGGGCAAGTGCCTCTGATGGATTTGCAGGTGGAAAGGACCTGGTTCTCATCTTTGGAAATTTTTTGAAGCTGAGAACCAGTCCCTGGCTTACTACTTCCAGGACCCACTTGTCTGATGTTAAAGACTTCCAGTCCTGGACAAAGTAAGCCAGCCTGCCCCCTGCAGGTAGAAGAGAATCAGCCCTGGCCACCCCATCAGGGTGCCTGTTTGGCAGGGGCTTTGGGCTGAGGGGTGGAAGCAGGCTTGCTTGCACCCCGTCTGCCTCTCCCTCTAAAGAACCTCCTCTGGGCATAAGCAGAAGAGGAGGCCTGGACTTGGTAAAAAGGCCTATGAAAAGGCCTGCCCCTGCCCCTGGGAAGCTGCCTTTGAGGAGTGGCCTGTCTTTCCTTGGCCTGTGCACTCCTATAGGTGGACCTATATTCATCCATTTTCTTTATGTAATTCTCTGTCTGATCCCCAAACAGAGAATTCCCCACAACAGGAAAATCCATGGCCTTAGACTGGGTATCCTGTGACAGGGTAGTACATCTGAGCCAAGCCATTTTGCGAAGTGCCACAGATGTAGCCATGACCCTTGATGACAACATCATTAGAGTCTACTGCAGCATGAAATTGCACCTTGGATGCCTCAGTACCATCCACAGCCACCTGTTCCAGCTCCCTGGCAAGCTGGTCAGGGACCTGTTTTGCCAGGACCAGCACAGTATCCCATCTGGATTTCTGGTACCTAGCAGCATAAGCCATATAATTTGCCTGTCTGAGTCCCAAAGATGCTGCCATGTACTGTTTCTTTGCCATGGCATCAATCCTCCTGGAGTCCTTTTCAGGGGGGTGGGAAGCTAGAGGAACATTTGCCTTGTCACAGGCTGCAGCCTGCACTACCCCCACATGGCTGCATTGCTGTGTGAGGAACTCCGTGTCAGAGCCTGATAATGTATACCTCTTGTCCATCCTTTTATCAACAGGAGGTATAGTGTGAGGAGTTTTTAGAATTTTTACTGTCTGTTTCCGAAAAGATTTATGCAAAGGAATAGACAGTCTCCTAGACTCTGGAATATCCATCATTTCTCAGGCTCTACTTGGTCATCAACAGCTTCCTCAACAGGGAGCTGGAGAGTTTCAGCAACTTTCTTATAGAACATAAAATGAGAAGGAGACTCAGATAGCCTGGGGGGAGAAAGCCCTGACGGTCTGTCTGGAGAGATGTCCGGTTCAGTGGGCACATCCAGACTTTCAAAACCACAATCACTCTCCTCATACTCCTCTTCCCCCTCCTCCGGTTCATAAAAATCCTCAAAATCATAATCTTGAACCGGTGGAACCGGCTGAACCGAGCGCTTCCCTGATGGTGTCGGTTCGGTCGGAACCGGGGAAATTGACTGGACAATTTGAATTGCTTTAGCTATTTCCTCAGCGGTTGGAGAAAGAACGTTTGGCTCCCCACTAGCTGACTTCCTAGTCCTTTTAGTTGGAACTGGCTCCTCAGAGCTGGCTCTTCGTTTGCCCGAGGAAGTATTGCCCTGGTCAGAGGGCACTCCCTCCGGTTCGGTTGGGACGAACCGGGCTATCTCGGGTCAGCGGACTTTTGGCCTCCTTTCCTGAGCCTACCAACTCTCTTTCTACGGTGGCAGCAGGAAAATTCTTACAAATCTGGCAGTCTGCATTGAGGTGGTCAAACCCCAGACAATATACAGGTGGTGTGTGGTCAGCCTTAGCAAAGGCTTCCCACAAACACCACAGTGCTGAAACCCAGTGGGCCCGTTTTTTCTTTTGGGTTTCTCAGACATTGTGCCAGCCTAACCAAACTTGCCCGTTTATGGCAATCTGCCAAGCAAGACTCCCTTATCGGTTCCCAACCGTGTCACGGGTCGTGGAAAAAAACGTAATGAAATCCGTTTTTTTAGAACCGATAAGAACCGGGAACCGCACTCTAATGAAGAACTAGTGAAGTTTGAGAATAAACTGATCGGTTCATACCGAACCGAAAAGCGTTTACAAGTTCCACACAGAATAAAATAAATGTAAGTCTGTCTATTACTTACAATACCACAGACAGAGCTTGAACCGACCGGTTGCGGTTTAATTTCGGTCAAAAAAACAATAAATTAATACTTTTTAACCGACAAACGAACCGAGCAGAAGGAGAAATCTCCGGAGCGACTGTTCAGTGAGGCGGAGTAAAGATTCTGGCAGTTTGAGTTTGAAGAACAACAGACAGAGTTTTCATCCAAGCTCGTGCTCAAGGTTCCATGCCTGGCATGGAAAGTTAACTCTTTCACCTCCGGAGCAGTTCGAAGGTTGGGACTAACTGCATATGTCATAATATAGCAAGACTTCATGTTGTTTGAAAGGTCTCTGTTTCAACACAGTGCTTAAAAACTTTGTTTCCCTTTTTGCATGGTGTTACGGTTGGGGGTTGCAGCACTGAGGAAAAAAAAGGGGCAGGGTTATGCAAATGAAGCAGAACACAGAAATAAAAGCATTTTTTTTTTTCATGAAAGATGGCACTTTTTGGCAGTTTAAATGGTAGGAGATTGAGTCACAACTCCTACAGGTTACTATTCCCATTTGCCATGGCAAACATGACAAAATCACTTTAAGATATCTGAACAAACATCTCAAGAAAGAAAAGTTCAAGATGGTCACATTGGGCTCAGTGATACCATACCTACAGTCAGTAGATTGGTTGGGATCGCTGGATCTGAAGGATGCCTACTTACACAGCCACAGAAAATACCTCAGGGTCAGACTGAGAAACTGCAAGTAGCAGTTTGTAGCCCTTCCCTTTGATCTCACCTCGGCAACAAGGGTATTCATCAAGTACCTAGTCTCAGTGGCAGCTCACCTAACAAAACAAGGTGTAGTGGTCTTTCCTTACCTCGGCAACTGGCTTGTCTTGGGAAAAGCAACACTAGAGGCAGTGTGCTCCATACCATAGGTAACAAGCACCTTAGAGAACATGGGATTTTAAATCGTTGCAGGGCCACGGACTGATATCAGTCCAGAATTCCTATACGTTCTAATTCTGTGGGCAGCCTAAGGTATCTGCAAAAGTTCCGTACAGAACCTGTAACTTTTATAGGAGCAGTGTTCGATACTGTGGAGGGGAAAGCCTTCCTTCCACAGGAAAGGGTATTGAACTTGATTGCCAGTGCAGAATCCTTCACACTGAGCTGCCCAGGTCCTGCGAGGGATTTTCTGCAACTACTAGGCCACATGACCTCATCCACAGCTATGGTGCCATTGGCCACACTTTAAATGAGGGACATTCAGGGCTATCTAAGGGGTCATTGGTCTCAACGGTTGTACTCTCTGTCCAAGCTAGTGTCAGTCACAGAAAGCTTTGTATAAGCACTAGAGTGATGGAAGGAGGAAAGCAGTCTCAGAAAGGGCATTCCCTTTCTCCAGCAATCCCTAACAAGGGTACTCACGACAGATGTTTCACTCCTAGAGTTAGGTGTGCACCTGGAGGATCTCGCAGTAAGTGGTGTCTGGAGCTCACAGAAGACTCTGGAGCACATAAATCTCCTCGAGCTCAGAACATTACGACTGGAAGTGCAGTGTTTTTCCTCGCAGCTATGGGGTCAGTCCATGTTCGGAGAGACAGTACTACAACAATGTGCTATATAAACAAACAGGGAGGAACAAGATCCCCAAAACTGTGCAAAGAAGCAACAAGGATCTGGGATCTGGCTTACTCTCTGGACACAAAGATTTCTGCAATACGCCTGCCAGGCAAGGACAGTGTGGTGGCAGACTCACTAATTAGAACCAGTCAGGGAAATTACAAGTGGACCTTGAATCAGCAGATGTTGACTTCAGTCTTTAGGAGATGGAGTACCTCAGAAATAGACCTGTTTGCATCTTGGGAGAACAGTCGGCTGCCAATGTTCTATTGCAGGCCACCATTCAGGGGCATAGTCCCAGAGGACACCCTAGCTCTGGATTAGACAGGAAAGTTCCTGTATGTCTTCCCACCATTCCCACTCATACAGAGAGTGCTCATCTCATAAAGCTCAGGAGAAAGTCAGCAACAGTGATCCTGATGGTTCCAGCGGGGCCACACAGACTTGGCGCTGTGCTTCTGACCCTGTCCATCAGGACTCCAATCAGTCTGCCACTAAGATACAGCTTGCGGTCTCTGTCTCAGGGCAGGATACCATTCCCAGACCTTGGAACACTGCATCTGAGGGCATGGTTGTTCTTGAAGAGCTAGAATTCTCTAGTTTGAATCTGTAGAGGATGTGCTAAGGATTTTGAAGGTTTCCAGAAAACCAGCAACAAGAAAAGCATATTCTTCTAAGTGGAAAATATTCTTATACTGGTGTGCCCCAGAAAGATAATCCCAGTGCAGGGAGGACTGTCTACAGTTCTGGACTGTCTGGTACACTTACAGTCCTTAGATCTGAGACCGTCAGCCCTGAAAGTACACCTGGCAGCTATGTCAGCTTACACGTCAGCAGGCAAAGGTAGGTTCTTGGCCTTACAACCTGGTTTTAAAAGGTTTTTAAGGGTCTCCAGCCATCTGTACCCCCTTGTAATGGAACCAGTCCCTCCATGGGACCTAAATATCTGTTTGGCTCTTTTTGAACCTATGGCTACAGCTGACTTAAAGTATGTAAAATGGAAAATTCTTTCTTCTAAAGCTGGTCTCCGGGCTCATCACTTCTGGGAGGTCCTTACTGGTACCATGTGACAGGTGACAGGCAGGATGCAAACAGACTTCTGCAGGATGGCGATACCCTCCCACTAGTTTCCTCCAGACGTCAGTTTCCTTTCTGCCTGTCTAGTGGTAGGAGCTCTGCAGGACCTCTGTCACAGGAGTGACAGAGCAGAAGACTTCATTTGTGAGTGTGTGCCTATTTCTACTTTCGGACAGACTAGCGGCGCTACTGAGCACTAGCGCATGGACCCCTGTCTCAGCCTTGCAAACTGCACAGACGGGCTCCCTGCTCCCTCTTGCCTTCCCAGCAGTGTCTCCCCCCATTTTAGCCGTGGGGCTCAGGACTACGAGCATGCCTCAAAAGAGGCGGCAGCCCAGGCTCGTCTTTCCACCACGAGGAGCCCCCCCCCCACGACTTAGAAACCAGAGCAACGTTTATCGGGGGCTGGGGCCAGCAGATTAGTGCTATTTCAGCCCGGGGTCATCTACTGACAGCACACATCAATTCCTTCATCGACGAGCCTCTCAGGAATTTCGGCTCGTAGACGGTGTCGGATGCCTGGAGCTTTTTTATCCGCCGACGGCCATGGAATACAAAGACTTAGGCCGTCGACACGCCTGCCAGCCGGAGAGCCACTGGTCTTCTTGGGCTCTCTGATGCTGGGAGATTAACTGTTGAGCATTTGTGCTCTTTTGCAGGTGGAAAGGTGGGCCATTCAAAGCGGGAAAGAGGACAGAGCATTACGCTGCTCGTCGAGCATCGCCTGGTTCAGCTCATCTGCGGACCTTTCCAGGGGGTCCCCTAGATTTTAAAGGGACCAGTTTTGCAGCATATAGTTTTCAACTCAGGACAAAATAAAATTAAAAATTGTGAGCATGTCCTCATTAAAATCTGACAGGCCCCCCCCAGAGGCAGAAAATGCCACAAGTGGAGAACACCAATGCTGGCCACATTTGCAGGGTCTCTGTGTATCAAATGCAACAGCGCAAGGTCACCAACCTTGGACGAGGCAGGCAAGGCATCCGCCTTCGAATCTCAGGATATTCAAAACCAGCCCATGGGTCAGGGGCAGTCCTCCACCTCAGAGGGGCTCCACCACTCGACTAGGGCTCCAGCCCCAAACCCAATAGAAAAGCTGAACAGGGCCTTCGCCCTCAACCCCCTCATATTTTGAAATACTTTAGCAGTCCCCGGAGCCAAGGACCCATAGGAAAGCCACCCACAAGTGCACCCCCTCTCATCTTCGGATGAGGACACTCCCCACGACACGACAGGAAGAGGAAGAGAGCCAGATCCAGGAGTAGATCCAGGGACTCCACCCATGAGAAGCACAGATGGGACAGGTCACCCTCAGGGTCCGGCTATTCATCTCCAAAGGAGGGGGAACTCTTGAACTCTGACTCTGGCTCAGACTCCTCCCCAGCCAGAAACTTTGATTTGGAGGACTTAGATTTTTTTATTAAACAAGTATCAGACGAGATCCACCTGAGTCCATCTTCTCCAGAATCCAAGCGAGCGAAGCCAGCTTTCAGGCTCGCGTCTGTTTCAAAACCAACGATGGCTTTCCCCATTCCTCCAGCCATCACAGACCTCTTAATGGAAGAATGGCAGGGACCAGAGTGTTCCTTCCCCGTCCCACGCTGCCTAACTAAGCTACTGAAATTCGACAAGAAACCTTCGGAGAGATGGCTGGACTGTCCCAGGAGTGACCCTCTAATCTCAAACCTCACTAAAATGATGGTCATCCCAGCCAAGGGTGAAGCCTCCCTGAGGGACCCAGTGGATAGGAAAGTGAACACCTCTCTAAAGAAGGCCTTTCAGTCCACCACAACCTCTCTCAAGGTGGCTACGTCTAAGCTCTTCTCAGCTCGGACTGCTCTATCCTGGGCCACTAATCTGACACTCCAGCTTGCTGATGAGCCAGAGAAGAATAAATCAATTTTATAGCACCTGCAGCTAATGGGACTAGCTTTGGCCTACTCGGCTGACGTATCGGAGGAGGCAGTCAGGTAAGCAGCAAGAGCTATGTTTAACCAGACCTCAGCTCGACACAACTTATGGCTACTGGCATAGCAGGCGGATGCCTCCTTGAAGATGCATTTGGTAAATGCCCCTTACAAAGGAAGCCTTCTTCGGATCAGCTCTAAAGGAGGCAGTCAAAGAATCTGGGGAAACGGCAAAAGTGCAGATTCCACAATCCCAAGGAAGAAACAGGCCCTGTGCTTCGGGATCCAGACAGAATTTTCATGCCCAAAATCATTCCAGGGGTCACAATAAGTCAACTCCAGTCAGACGATCCTGGTCCACCTCACGCAACCAACGTAGCTTCCGGGTGGCAGGGAGGCTCCTGAGATGCTGGGGGCAACTCCAGAAAATCACAATGAGGACTCCCGGACCATCCTCATGTTGGGGCAGGCTTTCCAGCTTTTTCGAGGAATGGGTCCACACCATCATGGACAAGTGGGTGTTAGACGTAATTCGCAAAGGTTACTTCATCAAGTTTAAATCCAGGCCCCCCACACCCCTCATAGTGCCTCCACCAGTCTCAAACAATCCAGTAAAAAGAGTGGCGACCCTGCAAGCAATTACAGATCTTATACAGGCAGCAGCAATCCAACAAGTTCCCATTCAAGAAAGGAACAGATGAGTGTACTCCCTATTCTTCAAAGTGTCAAAACGTTCAGGAGGTTTCTGGCCAGTGTTAGATCTCAAGTTTCTAAATGCTTTTGTTCGTCACCGAACATTCAGGATGGAGACCCTGCCCTCCATCATCCGAGAAATCCATCGAGGGATTTTGTGGTATCAATAGATTTACAAGATGCTTATCTGCATATTCCCATCTGGAAGGCACACCGGCAATTCCTCGGGTTCAAAGTGGGAGAACACCATTTTCAATTCATGACACTGCCCTTCAGCCTGTCCACAGCCTCCAGGGTCTTCTCCAAAGTCCTTGTGACAGTGGTCGCTCGACTCAGAATGCAAGGGATCCAGCTCTTCCCATACGTGGATGACATTGTCATCAAAGCCCCACTGTACGATCAAGCAGTCCAGGCAGTGATGGAGGTCATTCAGTGCCTCTCTTCTCTGGGGTTCATAATCAACCAGAAGAAGAGCTCCCTGCAACCGTCACAGTCTCTGAATCATCTGGGGGTGAATATCAACACAGTCCAGAATAAAGTTTTTCCCACAGAGTCAAAATTCAAGGAACTGAGGGCACTCATCAGCAAATTCCAAGCAGCTCAATCACTGCTGGCCCATTCCTTCATGCAACTCATAGGGACAGTGGTCTCCCTGGCAGACTCAGTCCCCTGGGCGCTAGTCCACATGCGACCTCTCCAGTCAGGTCTCCTCCAGCAATGGTCCCAATCAAGGGGCACAGTGGACCAGAGGGTTCAGGTATCTCGCTAGGTGAAAGACTCCCTTATATGGTGGACAGGGTAACATCATGAGGGGTATCTCCAAATGAGAGTCACCACCGATGCCAGCCTCCGGGACTGGGGGGGGTGCATTCGAAACAGCTTTTGGCACAGGGCAAGTGGTCACTGGTGGAGTCTCGCTACAGCATCACTGTGCTGGAGATGCGGGCAGCAGTTCAAGACACAGCTTTCCAACCAGGACATTCTCATCCTCACGGACAATCGGACAACGATGGCCTACATCCATTGCCAGGGAGGCACAAAGAGCTCTCGGATGCTGCAAGAGACTCCTCTACTCTTTCAGTGGGCGGAAGACAACCAGGGGAGTCTAAGGGCCGCATACATCCCATGCCAGAAAAATGTCACAGCAGATTGGCTAAGCCGAAAGGACATCCTGCTGGGCGAATGGGAGCTCAAGGACAGCGCCTTCCAACTCCTCACGGCATAGTGGGGCCACCTGCAGGTAGATCTTTTTGCCTGCCGAAAACATTGCAAAGTCCTACAGTTCTGCTCTCTCATCAAGGATGGGAGGGCCATAGCACAGGGCACCTTCTCCATCAGCTGGGGACAGTTCGATCTTCTGTATGCCTTTCCTCCAATTCCAATCTTATCATGAGTATTGCACAAGATTGCCCAAGATCAAGCAGAGATGATTCTGGTTTGCCCACACTGGCTCCGCAGACTGTGGTTTCCCCTCAGTTGGTCCAATTGTCTCTACCTTCTCTTCTGGTGTTCCAAGAAAGCCCAGATCTGCTACATCAGGGACCAGTGCTACACCCCAGTCCTCACAATTTGTCCCTCTCGGCATGGAGATTGAGCGGGAAACTCTCAAGGAGTTAGGTTTCTCTGCACCTGTCATTGAAATGATGATTCAATCCAGACGGGCCTTGTCCTCCAAGGTTTATTATAAGATCTGGAGAAAATTCCTGTTCTGGTAACAAGCCACCTCTCTACCAGATGACTTGGTGTCTCTGCCTACCATCCTTCAATTCCTTCAGGAGGGTTTTGACAAGGGCCTCCAACTGGCTACCTTAAGAGTCCAGGTTTCTGCCTTTAGGGGTGCTCCTGCTGGCAGACTCAGAGGAATCTTTAGGAGCTCTCACTCATGTTTGATGATTTCTGAGAGCAGCAACGTTGAAGCGTCCTCCAATAAAGCCTGTAGTTCCACCTTGGAGGCTCAACTTGGTACTCAGAGCACTCACTAAGCCCCTCCCCCTTAAGCCCTTAAAAGAGGCATCTTTGTTTCATCTCACTATGAAGGCTTTCTTTCTTACTGTAGTCACCTCAGTCCGCCGGATCAGTGAGATAGAAGCCCTGTCATCCAAAGAACCTTACACTATTTTTCATCAAGACTCAGTAGTTATGTGGACAGATCCCACCTTTTTAGCAAAGGTGATGTCTCCTTTTCACTGCAATGAAGTCTTGAACCTTTTCTCATTCTGCTCTCATCCCAAGAATGAGAAGGAGAGAGAATTTCACATGCTTGATCTAAGGAGAGCTCTCAAGATTCACATCAAGAGATCTGACTCAGTCCGTAAGACTTCAGGTCTATCCATACTTACATCAGGCCCGAACATGGGTAAGAAAGCATCAAAGGACTCTACTGTTAGGTGGATTCATTCCACCATCGCCATGGCTTACCAGAAGGCCTGGATCGACCTGCCAGGACCAGTGCAGGCTCGCTCAACCCGAGCGATGGCTACGTCCTGGGCGGACTTCAGAAAAGGTTCTCCGGCAGACCTATGTAGAGCGGCTACATGGTCATCCATTCATGCCTTTGCAAAGTTCTACAAGTTGGATGTTTCCACCTTAGCTGAGGCGTCCTTTGGCTGTAGGGTCCTCCAGGCAGTGGTGGACCCATAAGGGACTATGGACATTCTTCCCACCCAGGAAGTAGAGGGATATTCTGCTTTAGTATATCCCAGAAGTGATGAGCCTGGAGACCAGCTTTAGGAGAGAGGAATAGAAATTTAAATACCTGTAAATTTTCTTTCTCCGACTGCTGGTCTCCGGACTCTGTCCCTCCCAGAATGCTGAAAGTTGGCCTCCGGCCACAAGTTAACACTAACCTTTCATTTGTTTGTTTTCAAGCTATGTGTTTCCTCTGGGGACAGATGCTATGGAAGTACTGATGTCTGGAGGAAACGAGTGGGAGGGTATCGCCGTCCTGCAGAAGTCTGTTTGCATCCTGCCTGTCACATGGTACCAGGAAGGACCTCCCAGAAGTGATGAGCCCGGAGACCAGCAGTCAGAGAAAGAAAATTTACAGGTATTTTAATTTTTATGTTTTCCCGATAGCCATGACTTATTACAGATCCAAACTACATAATCTTCCACACAGACACTCTGTGCCGACATCTGCTCAACAAAGAGTAACTGTAGAAAAAGTACAGCGTAGGTTTACTAGAAGTATACAAAATATGAAATCATTTTCGTATGGTGAAAGAGTAATAGCATTGAATCTTTATTCTTTGGAATATCGCTCTATAAGCAGTGATCTATGTCTGATTTTCAGAGCTTCTAGAGATCCCGCTCTTTTTGAAATCATATGCCTGGAATGGTATCCTTCTGGAAGGAATACTAGATCACATAAATTGAGATTAAGATCCACTATTAATAAAACAGTGAAAATAAATTTGTTTCTTTACCTAGAGAGCTGTACCAATTTGGAATGCCCTTCCTCCCAAGGTAGTACATAGTCCAAATTTATTGCAGTTTAAAACTAATTTAGATATATATATGGGAGACAATAAATATAAATTCCACCTTGGTTAAAGGTGGCGAGTTCATAATGGGCCAGTCACTCGAACTTGTACTCGCCTATGACAGGGTAGTTCTTAAGACCGTTAGGAAGTTCCTACCTAAGGTGGTGTCAGAATTCTACTTAATCCAGTCAGTAACCCTTCCTGTCCTCTGTCGTGACCGTTCCAGTACAGTTGAGCAAAAATTGCACAGTCTGATATAAAACAAGCAGTAGGTCTCTACATTGACTAGACAAGGGATATCAGGTCACAAAGTACACAGCTTTTTGTTACCTGTGGAGAGGCGTTGACAAAGATCAGCCAGCAGCTAGGAAGACTGTCTCTCGCTGGATAGTTTCTTGCATACAGTTCTGTTCTGAAAAAGCTGGCAGGATACCCCCCCAGAGACCTTCAAGCATAGTCCGCAAGGGGCACCTCTGCCTCTGTGGCAGCTACAAGGTGCACCCCCTTCAAGAAATTTGTAAAGAAGCTACTTGGAAAACGGCACACACCTTTACAAAGCACTACTGTTTGGATAGTACAGTCCAGGAGGGATATCTGTTTTGGAACTGCTGTCTTGCAGAACTCTTTTCCTAAATAGGTTCTAGACCCATCCCCCGCAAGGTACTACTAGTGAGTCTGGCATTTGTAAGGCATCTCACTGATGGATTCCTGTTTGAAGAAAAAAAGTTATGCACCATAGTAATGTTGTTTCTTCTCATGGTGCCATCAGTGAGTCTTAAAAACCCTGAACCTACCTCCCCTTCTAGAACCTGAAAATAGCTTCACACAAGAATAATTTCTTGTCTTGTGATAGTGATTTTTCTGAATGATGAGACCAAGAACCCCTTTAAATGTTAAAATGATGGAATGAAAACCGGTAAGAAGATTGAATTGACTTGAATGAATTGCAGGCTTAGCAGCTTTTTTGGGGGGTGGGGCGACTCTGATACTTTACTATTGGATTATTATGGTTGCCTGAGCATTACTTATTGCAGGTTCTCGATTTTAAAATTGTGATCATTTTAATTTTATGTTTGCTTAAATTTATTTGGATTTTTCAAAATTTTAGAAAGATTTTGGTAGCCATTTTGATAGTGTTAGTGGTCTTAGTCGTCAGTGCTCCCCTGGCTATAGAAAAAAATCTGACATTGGAACAGCAGGGGGTGTGTGACCACAGTGCAGAGTTTGAACTTGCAACCTGCATGCTGTCATTTGCAGAAGTTCCGTCTCTGGGGCAGCACACTCCTGCAGACTGCTGCATTTGTAAGGCTCATTGATGGCTTTATGAGGGGAAAAAAAAATTACCACGGTGAGAATTTTTTTCTTACTGTCCCAAAGCATGGGTAACATCTACCTTTTTACATAAATTGTACAGTTCTCTTCCATGAGAGATGTAGGGTTGTCCTGTTGCAAGGGGCTTTTTAGGAGAGAAGGAGTAAATACAGTTTGCTTTTCAAAAAACTCCTGTCTTGTTAAAGCCAGATAATCTCCAAATGTAAAAATCACACTTTTCTATAGTATTTGTAATAGAAATTGAGAATAGCCCGTTCTGTAACGATTTCAGATTGAACTGTGGTGTTTTATCTGTGTTAGTTTGTCAGTGATGTTTGCTGTTCAGTGTTGTCTAAATAGTTATGTAGGCACTGCTCAGTCTGTGTCCAGCTAATTTCTTTGGTCTCTCAAGACAGCTCACAAAGAAACCAAATCCGTGTAGAGGCTAGGCTGTAACAATTTGGTGGGAAATTTGTACTTGTAATGTATAAGAGACCACAGCTGAATAGCCACATCCAGATTTTTATACATGTTTAAAATCCTGTTTCTAATGCCATTCTCATTTTTGTGTCTGTATGCTAATAATAAATCAGCTTTGATGCCATGCTGAACCCCTCCCCGAAACTTGGCGCACTGTGCTGCAACAAATCCTGAATGTCCTGAGATCATTCACAAGGTCTTTCTAGCGTTTAAGTATGCAGGTGTGGTTTATAGTGCTGACCAAAATCCACCCTTGTCAGACTAGACCCCAACTTCTATTCCTTCAGTTGTCCCCTCCTTTACCCACTACTGTTCTGTACCATAATCTTTCTCCGCCCTTCAGTCTCTCCGTGGCATGCACTGCTCGTCCTTCCTAAGCATTCTGTCTGTCTTCCATTTCCTCTTGCCTCTGTGCTATCCTTACCACCTTCACTCTGCCGATGCTTGTTTATTCTCCATATCCTGTGCTGCAGATCCTCTGCAGGCCAGTTTGCTGTCTGTTTCCCAAAACGGTGGAACAACCTTCCCTATCAGCCTCCCATCCTCTCTCCCTCAAACTGCTCCTTAGGAATAATTTCTCCCTTTCCTGCTTCTGTTGCTAGTTTAATCTCAGTCTCACCCTTTATTTAAGCAACAAAGCATGGCAAGAGTTTGCATTATTGTGAAAGAATGGCATGCCTCAGGAAGTGAGACATGAGATAACACTGAATGCCTTATGCACTTGAGAGGTGCCGTTATCCAGCAGTTGCCCACACCTGGGATGTCTTATTGTGATTTTAAAATGTTTCCTCTTATTTTTATTTTAGAAACTGAGTAATGAGATTCAGAATATTGAGTATTTGTGACCTGTGCGTTCATGCTAGAGTAACAGATGGCCTTGTGATCGTATCTGACTAATTACAGGTCTGGGTTTCTCTTACCTGTTCTATAATTATTCTTGGTACCTTTACTGTTGCCAGCATTTTGCTACCAGTATTTTTGTTGGCCATTTTTACTAAGCCCATATAAGGTCCATTTTTGTAACTTTGTAATCACGCATTTTGGACTCTTGCCCCATTGTTTTTACAGATCTTTTATTTTACTAGTCCTGCAGTGTGCAATGCAGATTTCTTCTTTGTCTGGTTCCTCTCCCATTGTAACATCTACCCCCAAGCCTACCTGAAAACAACCATTGGCTCAGTGTATCCTACCCAGTTTCCAAATTTTTAAATTAAATAAATAATACGTGCTTCTGTTATACCACTTTATCAATTTTCACATTCATGTATTTTTCTGGGGTGTGGTGCAGATTGCCTTCGGCTGGTGCAGTTACTCTCATACCAGTCCTGTTGGCTAGTGTGGAAGGTCTGCATCAAATCACGGGTGCAGGTCACCCAGCCATGACTTGGGGGAAGAGCTTTCCGACTATGCAAGCCACCGGTGGATTTTTGTGTGCAACACCTAAGCAGCAGGCATCTGGTTTAGGGGAAGTAATACAAGGCCATTTACTAATTACTGGTATCTACAAGAAGAGGCATGAAGCATACTCCAGTGCAAATAAAACTATTTATTGAACAATTCCTAAATAACAAGGGAAATCTGTAGTCTTCTACTGTAAATGCCTCTAAAAGTCTAGGCCTTTTCTACTCTAAACATCCTAAATTACTCGACTTCGAGAACATGCTGTGCTGGCCGGATGCAAAATCTCTTAAATGCAACACCAAAAAAAAACAGTTGTGATGGCTTTCGGCTCTGCCCAGAAGCTGGCCAAAATGTCCTCCTCTCCATCCTTCACTGCCCTAGACAGGTCCATAATCTCGGCTGTGGACAGCTACAAGTACTTGGGAGTATGGCTTGACCCCAAACTAGACTTCTTCTGTCACCTCGACTCAATTCACAACAAGCTCCGACACAAACTAGGCATGCTGCATAGGCACAAACACTGTCTCTTCCGTCCCTTCAGGAGAGAAATAATAACCAAGCTAATCCTACCCTCCTTCGACTGTGCCAACATGGCCTACAGCTCAGTCCCCAAATCCTCCCTTGCCAAACTAGACCCCCTTTCCATGCCTTTTGCCACTGTGCCACTAACCTCCCGTACCAAACGCATCACTGCCTTGTATACCAAACAGTCTGTCTCTGCCCCCCCCACCCCAGCCAGTCGTCGCCTTGCTCACTGTGTATCCTTCACCACCAAGTTCTGGTTACACACTCTCCCCTCCTACCTCTCCTCTATCCTATTCCCAGCTCCTGCTATGCCCTCTGCTCTCGCGAACCTCAATCGTTCTCCTTATCAACCCTACATTCTCTCGCAGGTAAACAAGCCTTCGCCTATCGCATTCCCACATTGTGGAACTCACTACCCCTCACTGTCTGCAGCTTGCCAACCTCAGCATCCATTAAAAACTACTTTAGGCACCTTCCCCTACCCCCGTGCCTCTGCCATTCTCCCCTCTAAACTTTGGCCCCCTTCCCATTCTCATACCTCTCCTCCCTCCCCTGACCTGCGCCAAAGCCTGCTCTTACTCTCTGGTTGTACCCTAGGGTATATTTCATCAATCAGAAGTAGTTTCCTCTTGTTGCCTGCTTTTCTGCCACTTATTATGGTCTCCTGTCTCAACTACTAGTGTATATTCCCATGCAGCTCTATTTCTTTGTCTTGCCTTAGGCATTGCTGCTCCGAACCAGTCTCACTCACCTATTTGCAACTATTCTTTTTTTTTTTTTTCACTTTTTATTTATATAGTTTATGCAAAAAAAATCACACTGTAGAAAACTGTACAGTGTCATACTACGTTGTTTAGACAGCATTAAAAAGACATTCAGATTCTTAATCCACTATAACTTTCGGTACAAGATTGAGGGGGGGTTCCATATAGCAACACGCTATCTAGTATTACAATTTTTATGCAATATTTGGCCAGTTACTATCAATGCTTATAATGTGGCAAAAAACACATAATGAGTTCCTAAAGAAAAAAAAAAAGGATCAACCAGGCAGAATTGCCCTTAATTAGTAATTAGTCCTCAGTTTCTTAAGCTCCAGTATTATCTCCCATTAGGCTCCCTCAGCCCACATTAAAAGAAAAGGAAACTTAGGAAAAAAAAAGAGATGGGAGAAAAGAGAATATATAGGTTAGGTATACATTTCCCAAAGAAAGAAAGCTTTATATATGCTTATGTCCTCTCAGTCCAGGCTTATTACGAAAGCGCATCCAGTAGACATGTCTTTATTCAGCTTAACTAAATTAGGTCAAATGCCCAAGTCCACTGTCTGCTTAATCAGCTATCTTAAGCCTTATAACAGAAGAAAAAGTTCAGGACTGGCTAGAAAACAAAAAACATTTTCCCCACAGAGATAGTCCGATTAATGGTTTTAGTTCAAAGAAAGCAGAAAACTACCATTTCGTTCAGCCGGACCCTATTCAAGTGTCCTCCGTCTCTGAATCTGATGATGGCATAGGAGCCAGGTTTATAAAATTTTCAGTGGGGCCCAGGGGTCAGAGGTCGTGGCCCAGCCCAGGGGTCAAAGGTTAACCATCAGGTTTTAGTTGTTAAAGCACCAGCTGCACCGCCCATGATCTGGAGTCACAGGTCAACCCAGCACCACCAGGGGTCTATGGGAGCAGGGCACATTGTATCATAATGTGGGTCTCTGCATGTTTAGACCCTGGCTGGCCCACTTGGTAGGGAAAGAAATTGTTTTGTTATACAGGATGCCATTGTCCTGGGTGTAACAGAGGCATTCTGGGGTTGGAGGTGATAATTACACATTTTGGCTGCCTAATTTTGTAGTTAATACATCATTATCTTTAACTACTACCGGGTAACTTAAATCTGGGTGTGCAGTGTACAATCCTGGACCAAGTTCTGTATCATCAACTCAGATCATATTCTCAACCTTCACTCTGAACAAGTCACATTTAACTCCCAAGTGTTCCCAGACAGTTCACTCCTGAAAACAGGCACTTGACTAGTGGGACTTACCCAGTTGCCAAACAAAAAGGACTAGACAGATTTCCCCAGAGAGAAATGCAGTGAGTGTTATACAACATGACTAGGGGTAACAGGAATAGACAGATTTGAGGAAGAATGGCATTGAGGGTTGTACAGCATTAGTTGGGCTGGTAGTATAGCCTAGAGATTAGGGTAATGAGCAGTGAACGAGCTTGATACATCCAACAAACTAGACCTGGGTTTCATTGTCACAACCTCCACTTGTATACTGTGTGACTGAGCAAGTCACTTAACCGCCCAGTGCTCCCAGATAATGACCACCTACCCCCTCTGGTCAGCTCATGGAGCCCAAGAACTAAAGTTTATTTTTACCATACCTTGTAGACTCGCCTCTGAGGCCGGGAGATCAGAGGGCTGTGGGTTCAGTTTCCACATCTGGCAGTTGGGTTAATATCCCAGTACTGACACTGTAGTGCAGCATGAGAGGGGTGCTGCACTTCTGAGGTGCCGTCTTTCGGATGAGATGTTAAACAGAGGTCCTATCTGCCCGGATTGGTGGTAGTTCAGGTGGATGTTAAAGATCCCATGGCACTTATTGAAAAGAGTAGGGGAATTTTTTATTGATATCACATCATCACAAATTTTTTATTTTTTTTTTTATTTTATTTTATTTAAACAGCAGTTTGGGAAAACCTTTGAGCCATAGGCTCATTTACAAAGGTACCTTGTCACAGTAAGACAAACCAAAATACACAGTATAGCAGTACAACACATAAGTATAACAGTAAATTAAGACATAGATACAAACAAGCTGGTACAGGTAGGATGGATGCAAACAATACCAGAGTTATATGCGTCTTAGCAGCTTAGTAATAAGCTTTGTCATAAGTATTAGTATAGCTTTGACTAGTGGCAGTTACAGCATCGGGTGTTAATAAAGTTAGTTCGTAAGGAAGTTTTGAAGCACGATATAGTTGGAGCTTGGAGATGGAGGGGCAGTGTGTTGAACCAGGAGGGGCCTAAAGCTGAAGGCTCTTTGGCCGTGAGAGGTCCTAGCTCTAGGGATAACAAGAGAGGTTTTCCCAGAGGTCCGAGTATGAACTAGTGGGACAGAGCGCGATGGTGGTGGTCAGTCCTGGTGGGGAAAGCCCAAGGAGGGTCTTTTGTAAGGGTACAGGTAAGATATTTGAGGTGCCTGCCGAGATCAAGTACCAGCGCTTTAGCATACAGTAGACAGGTGTGTGTCATCCTAGGTGCTCCAGTAATTAACCTGCAGGCCTTATTCAGAGTAGTGCTAATTTTATGGAGTGTGGTCTGATCAGCAGCACCATACACAAATCCTAATACATTGTACAAAAAATAAAGAGGAAAGAAAAAACAAACATAAAGAAAGAACAACAGGTATTCACTTTACACACTTGATGCAGTATGTTAAAGACCACACAATAATCACTCCTTAACCCCAAAGAAACCTTCCCCCCTCCCCCTTATCTTTCCCCATACCACTGTGGCAGGGAATTTTGCTAGTTGTAGCTTTCAAACCTAATTACTTCTGAGTGTTAAGTCACATGAAAGAATACAATTTTAATCCTAAATAAACAAGTATTTCATTCATACTCTGGTTAAAAGTGATTGTTCAAAATAATTTCCAACTACTGAGTAACCAATAAACTATTAGGGCTAAAATCAGTAGTACTTTTAAACACGTCTTGTTTAGAAATAGGTTTTTAGTCTACCTCCTTACTTGTATTTGATAAATCCAAACAACCCTTTCCATTTCCTTAAAACATAGCTCTTAGGATTAGCCTGCAGATCTTTCTTAAACAATGCCCCCATAGCTTGTTCTACCAGTGTCTTATAGGTGGTATATGACATCAGTCTCTGTTGGAGTGTCCATTGACAGCGAGCCTGCCAAAGGTAAAACTTTAAATAGCAAAACAACACCATTAAAGTATCATAATCATACATTATCTTGAGGTTGGGACAATGCCCAAGGACCAAAGACTCATAGGTTAAACTGTCTAACCACCTTAGATTCCATTCTGTCTTTAAATATCCCTATAGGGCTTTTGCATAGGAACAGGTAAAAAGGAAATGATCCATTGTCTCTTCAATATTTATACAACCGTTATACGGACAATTCCTTTCTTCTTGGCTTTGTGTTTTGCATTGCCTCTTATTCAGTCTCCCGTAAGCTGAAAGCCATAATACCTCCCACATGTGCATTGGAATTCTGTTATTTAATTGTTTTAACACTTCCCTTTAGATCTGGTGGGCAATTTTAAATTCAGGTTGTTCCGATGGATTTGACTCACCATGTGTGAGTACAGTTGTCATCTGAGAGTCTGGAGATATCCGCTTTAGTGATCTCCCATTTGCAAAGCTTTTTGAGCGCTGGTTTAATGTATTCTGGTATTTTGATACGGGTGGGCAATTTTGGGGGAAGGTTTCCAGTCCAAATTTCCAAATATGCACTACAAGTTTTACAAAACAAATGGTATATCACACCGGTTGGTTCCCCAGCCCAATTTTAAGATTGTGAGACAGGAAAAGGCTATGGAAAAAGATTATAGGGTCCACCATACCCAGACCCCCTTGTTGTTTAGACAAGTATGTAAAACACCTTTTTATTGGGTTCAATCTGGATCCCCAAACCATCTGAAAAAAGCATGCATATAACCTGGTTTCTAAGATCACTGGGGTGGAAAATCATGGCTGTATACAACAAAGTGGGTATAATGAACCTTTAATTATGTGTACCCTTTTATTTTAGACAACCTCCATGACTTCCATCTCTGGACTTTATTTTCAGCCCCTGAAGAGCACTTCCCAATTCTCAAGCAGGAGATTATGTTGTCCAAATGTTATTCCCAAGATTTTTAGTGGCTCTGAGGAGAAATAAATATGGTTTACTGTTACAGGTGCCTCTGTATTTCCTAAGTACAACTCTTTACATTTATTTAGAGTGAGGGTGGCATTAGATACTCTATAATATTCCTGTAGTTGTTTTATTACTGTTGGTAATTGCCCCAGGTTTGCTATAAACAGGCATATATCGTCCGTATAGGCTTGGATTTTCAGTTCCATTTGGCCTGGGATCCCCCCAAACCTTCCCATTCTTGAGTATTGCTCAGAGCTCTAATCAGAGGGTCCAGGGAAAAGTTATAAAGGAGTGGGCTGAGGGGACAGCCCTGTCAACCCCTGTATTTATGGTGATACCTTTCATTACCAACCCTCTAATAATAGGTTGCACATGGACTCTAGAATATAGAAGTTGGATTTTATGCACAAATTCCTTTGGAATACCGTAATGTAATAAGGTCTGAAAGAGGAAAGGAAGGCATACTCTATCAAAAGCCTTGCTTTGACCTAAAGTAATGATACAACCGAATGTTTGTGCAGCTCCACACATCTCTATTACATCTCTGATAATCATTAAGGCATGTTGTAGCTTCCTTTCAGGGATCCCACAAAACTGGGCTGGATGTATTAATAAAGGAGCTATTTGCCTTAGCCTATTGTTAAGAACCTGAGACAATATTTTAAAATCAGCATTCAGGAGAGTTATAGGTCTCCAGTTTGAGATGTTTACCTTTGCCCTCCTTATATATACAAATTAAAAGACCTGCTGTGAATTGAGGGGGACCACCCTTTGTCAAAAAATACTGAAAACAGTTCTACTAAACACCTTGCCATTATTTTGGAAAATGATCTGTAAAACTCATAAGGCAGTCCGTCAGGTCCGGGCAAGATCCATTTTTAGTTTCATAATTACATCTTCTATTTCCTGTAATTTCAAAGGAGAGGTTAAAATTCTGATCCTCCCAGGCCAAGGTTACCTGGCTTTTCTCCAAATAAGAATTAATCAAATTTGTAGAAGGAGGAGGGGACTCTCATGTGATGCCAAAGCCCACAGATTATTTCATGGATCCCATCTCATCTTCCACTATGTTTCCTCTATCATCTACTAATTGAAACACATCTAAAGTATCTTTCTTCTTTTTACAGGCTTCAAAGGGGTCTCCAATTGTTTTTTTTTGTGTTCCAAATTGCAATTCTGTATTTAAAGTTTTTGCCCTGTCATATTGAAATTTCCTCATTTCATCCTGGATCCGTTCAATGTCAGGGCCATAATCTTGTCTAGACATAGACTGTGAAAGCATGTTCTGAAGTTTTGATCTTAGTTTTAAATAGCTAAAAAAATTGTTTTGTGCCCTATGCTTGCCATAGTTTTGGAACCATATTGCTATCTCTTTTTTTGTGTCCATCCACCATACCCCCAAATCTTCGTAGAGATCACTCACTGAGGTCCTAGCCCAGAGTAATGAAGAAATTTTCTTTAACAAAGGGTCTGTGAGCATTGAAACATTTATTCTCCATCTTTTCTCCTCCTTATTTTCGGGGCTATTGAAACGTTATTTGTAAAAGAAGGTGGTCTGAAAATTTATAGATAGTATGAAAGTTTGGGTCAGGGAGATTCCTAGAAACAAAAATATGGTCTATATTTGATGTCAGGTGTCCCCTTTGTATGTATATTTGGGCCCTTGGGATTGGTAGAAGCACATTCTTCAGCTCACCAATATCAACACATTTTGCAAGGCATTTGAATCGCAGTATGTTTTCACTCTTTTCCCTCAGTCCCCTTTGGTAAGTTCGCAATTAAAATCCCCCCAGGATTACATAAGGGACGTATGTAAGTAAGGTTGAAGTTTGGAAATTAGAGCTACTCTATCTGCTTTTGTTTTTGGGCTGTATACATTTATGAATCTATATGGGACCTTATCCCAATATCCATCTAGGATGAACAGCCTCCTGGAATCAAATCCACCATCTTGGTTATTTGGAAGGAAAGGTACTAAATATGATACCATTCCATCGGCCCTGTCTGGCCCAAAGGACCATAGGATGGCCCCATCTCCATTAGGCCTGGAACAGCCTAAGTTGGTCCGATGTGAGCATCCATGTTTCTTGCAAAAACAGATATCCAGTTTTAGATCTATCAATAGGTGAAACAACGTTCTCCTAAGGGAATGTAAGAGGCTATGACAGTTACATGACCCCAGGGATAACTTCCATTTAATTTAAGAGTTCAAGGCCCTTTCTTCCTTTTCTTTTCTTCCCTTTGTACTCAAGCATATCATTCTTCCTCCTTCAGCTTGTGTGGGTGTAAGAGCATCATCCATCTGTTCTGTGTCTGATTCTACTCGTGGAGCCAAAACCTCAAAGGATTAGGTTCTGCTAGGCCCGCTTGCTCACTTGTGGGGGTGAAGTGGGTTTGTTTTGTATTCCTAGTTGTCCTTCTTGGAGGGTGGTTTTGGGGGTGGAAGAGGGATCACCTGCACATCAGTGGATTGCTTATCTGTGTAGCAAACCAGCAATAGGTCCCCACTGGATGGGCTTATCAGGATTGGGACAGAGTGGATGATTCTCCTCATCTATTCTTATGTCTTCAGTCTCGACTTCCTCCTTTCTGCCTGGAATAGGTCAGGAGCCTTATCTGGGGATTGTGTTCCACAGGAGGGTCTTCAGCCTCTACCACTTTTTGGCTGCTTCCTCTTGAGCTTGTTGGATAAGAGCTCAGGGCTAATGACTATTGCCATATTTCTTGCAGCCCACGGACACTCCGAAATGTGTGACCTGTGTCCTCACATAACTCACATCGTGTCAGGTTTGCATTGCATACTTGCGCCCCACCTCCCACAGTTGTCACAGCGGGGCGATCACATACACTAGAGAGGTGTCCCAGCTCCACACTTGTAGCATGCCTTGGCTGCCCTGAATAAAAAACACACTCTCTATCTCTACCCAGCATGAAGGAGTTTAGTATATGCGCTATATCACTCTCCAGTTGCCTCAATTTAACCTTATATTTCCATCCCCAGTCCAAAACATCTCAGAATCCAGTTGTGCTTCTGGTGCACTAATACTTCACATTTTTGTTGAAGCCAGTATGTAATGTCATCAACGTACCCTTCGCTCTGAAACATCACTGTCACATATTTAATGAGGGTTTTGTCAAGGGGATCACCATAAAGGGGACCACAGAGGTGAAAATTTAACTTGATTGAAGCTGCCCAGAGCAAATCCAGGGTGTATGCAGATCTGAAACTAATGTCATAGTTGTCCTCTCCTGAGATGTTTATAAAAGCATAAACATCTTTTGGTGAAAAGTGTAGTGAGTCCTTCAGGAGCTTTCTCCCCACATATTGCCGATCTGGCCTGATTTCCAGACCCCCTTTGTACCGAATCCTAACTGCATTCCTTCTAGGAGCAGCCTCTTTTTTTGATTTAGCAAAGAGTTCTGACAGTAGTGGGCGCTGGGCAGGGTGGTCAGTTTGTTTTTCTTCACCTTCAGGTGCCGCTCCTCTTCTGAGATCTGGGGTCCCTGCAAAGGTTGTTTCATTCTTCCTGTCCTGTGTCGGATCCCCCCGGGGTTCCCATATGTTTTTCTCTAAAGGCTCTTTGTTCAGTATAATCAGCTCAGTTATATTCTGAAGCTGTCCCATATTTTCATCCCCCATATCTTGGGCAGAGTCTGGATTTGTACTCTCCTTTTCCCCAACAGAGATTTGAGGCAAACCCCTGGGACACCACTCTGGAGTGTTTGCAGGCCACGGAGGGTGTGGCAACCACTGGCCTGAAGGCAATTTCTTACATCTTGCCTCCTGTAGGGCTTTTCCCGGTGACCAACTGCAGAAGGTTCAAGTCCCTGATTACTGTGTAGGGAAAATGCTTTGCCAGTTGCCTCTGTTGTTGTTGTTGGACAGGATTGCATAGATATATTTTTGTCCCTTGTGTTCTACAGGCCCTTTATGAGTATCAGGCCCAACTAGGATTAAGTGCTTTGCCAACATAATAGCTCTCTCTCCTGTTTTTCCTTCCTTTGATCCTGGTTTAGCAGATCGTGCTAAGAAAGAAAAAATGGTAGCATCAGTCTGTTCAAAGGGATTATTTTGGAAAATGACTTCCCCAGTTTTCTTTTCCTCTGTATTTGGGCCGTTTTGAATCTCTGAGTTGAACCGGGGGACTGTATTACCAGACTTAGGATTGTTTTCCAGTCCTGAAACTACATTAGGCATTTCTTTATCTTGTACAGCAGTTTTTAAACCTTCGCTCCTTTGCTCAGTTTTAGAGCTAGTTTCAATAGGAACTTCTGCCTTAATATCACTGCCCTCTACCTCCCGCAGGTTATTCAAAACATTCACCTCTTGGGGCTCTAGGCACCCGAATCCCTCGGTCTTCCTGCCAGCACTGTTCACATTTGCATCAGTGATTGAAATAATAGGGTGAAGATTTACTCATGGAGTGTCTGTCGGCTTGCTCTTCCTCGCCCTTTGATGTTGAAGCATCATATTCAGAGCTGTCAGCTGGCCATACCCATTGTCAATTTCTTCACTGTGATCCAGTAACTTTAATTCAGCTTGTTTTCTGCCATAAAAGCTGCATATTTCTCCTTGGCTTTCTAATGCCTGCAGAAATTCTTCTTTATTTTGCCTTTAATTCCTTCCATTGGAGTTCTCTCACAGTCCTTATTTCCATCAATATTACTCAAGTCCTTGATCGAAAAACATCTCTTCTTGTTTATTTTGAGCTAATTCTTGGTTTATTTCCAGTAAAGTAGCCTCTTGCAATATGAGGTCATGGGAGGAGGCCATCTCCCTGCCACATCAGCACTTCCTCCTCCTCCTCCTCGGTCCGGCTCCAACTGGGCTCCTCCATCCCTGCTCACAGGAAGTCAAGCCCCCTGCTGGCAAAAGAGTAGGGGAATTTCCCTGGTGTCCTGGCCAAATTTCCCTCATTCACTAAAAATACCACCAACAGCTTAATCTGGTTCAAGGACAGTTGGCATTCATCTGTATCCCCCTTCCCCGTGTCGTGCCTGAAAATAGGCAGGATTTGTCTAGTGCACTCACCCAGTGAACAAAAACTAAATAAATAAAATTACATTTCTGCTTACTTTTTCCCCTGACTCCCACCACCACACAGTGACAAGGCAATTGACAAAAAACCAAAAGCAAGCAAAGCAGCAATACTTGAAGGAACCTCAGCCATTGAAAGAGCAGTAACATGAGAGTGACAACAGCATGTGCAGCCAGACTCCTTGAGACTATAACGCCTATAGAATAAGGTGTACCAAATGCCAACAACCTTTCAGAATGAGGACACCAGCACTCTGCTCCTATCCCATGTGGATCCCTGTCAGCCTCAACTGGGGGTAGATGGGACTGTGAGATCACCAGAAGGATACCAAAATAGAAGCAGCATGTGGTAAACCAGGATACCAAAAATGGGAATAGAAAATATTGCCACTGCTGTCAGGCTGGACAAGTGAAGATTTTAGCTAAATCTAGAATTTTAAGGAAACTAAGAAACACTTAGGGCATATTGAAGAAAATTGAGCTACACACACACATAGTGGCTGGATAGAGACAGGATTGGACAACCAAAAGGCATTCATAGTAAGCCACCCAGTTTTTCCTTCCAACTTATTTACTCAGACTAGCCCAGCTGTAATACAACATTCCACTTCCAGTGGGCTCCTGCTTCACCCAGGATCACACAGACAGTCAGTGTCCATAGTGGATTTGAACCTTGATTCCAGGTTCCAAACCGTGCTCTAATCAATAGATCAGTGAGCCCCAGCTTGGTCACCCAAAAGGCATTCATAATCATAGTTCCACATTTTGTACTTGAAGTTCAACTTATTTACTGTCGTGCTAGCCCAGCAGTAATACAACAGTTCTACTACCAGTGTTCTGTCCTGCTTTAGTTCTACCCAGGTCAGAATGATCACAGTCAAAGATTAGTGTCAGAATTCATATCATTGCATCCCTACACCAGCAACTTGGGGTTAAATCCTACTGAAACTGTCTGTAATGTAGCATGAGGTGGGGTACTGCACTCCTCAGGTGCCATCTTTCGGATGAGACATTAAACCGAGGTCCCGTCTGCCTGTTCTGGTGGTTGTTCAGCTGGAAGTTAAAGATCCCATGGCACTTTGTAAAATTCCCCTATTCACTCAAAAATACCACCAACAGCTTAATCTGGACCAGTGTTAGTAGTTGTTTTTTCCATCTGTACCTTCCCCATAGCACAAGGCTGAAAATAGGCAGAATTGCCTAGTCCTCCTTTCCCAATCAACAAATAAGGACAACCATCCTAATATGGCACAGTTGAGATTGAAATGTAGGACTCCTACTGTGCAATGAGGGCAAGTGTCCTCTCTATGTGGGACAGAGAAGGTTCTGAGGAGTATAATATGGGACGTTCGTTCCTCCTAACGTTGGACAGTTCATATGGCATGCCATGCAGAATTAAAAATCTGAGCAACACTCCTTTATACAGTACCCCACCACCACTACTAAGTGACTTAAGTCCTGAGAAGATGGCTGCAGTCACCAGTCGGGATCCCACCTGCAAGGGATGATATAAGCCACAAGTTACTGCAGGGGATCAGGCTTTGGAGTGCTGGCAAAGGTTTGATCAGGATCAGACTACCAGGGAACTTGAGTCATTGAGTGGGATTATGAACTCAGGAAAGCAGGCCTGAAGAAATATGAGGTGCAGAAAATAGACAGTAAAAAAAAATCCTCCGCATATAAAATTCCGCAAACAGCTGGAACCATTTATGCCTTAAGCTGAAGCCTGAAACACACTATTAAACAACCACCACCGTTTCAAACCTAATCCTGTGAAAATCAGCAGTATACCACTGCTTCAACCACCACACCCACCACCCATCAAAAGATAATTTATTTGCTGCATTACAGTGTAGTTCAAATAAGCGGCCAGCAGGCAGCAAGGTCCCCCAACTCCCCTCAGAGTCACATCCCACTAATTTACTCACCCTCACACAGTGTACACCTGCTGGCTGCTGCTCCTTGATCTCGTTGCCTGGCCCAGACGCCCACTCGCCCGGTGACCGGTCCCGACTCTAAGTACTACGCGGTCACATACTTAGTCTCGCAGACCGCAGATGGTAGGGAATTTAGGGAAGAAAGGAAATAGGAACTCGCCTTGCCTGCCTCTCTCTCATGGTCACCTTCCTCCTGACTGGACCGTCTTCTTCTTGCTGCTCTGCTCACACCAACTCCTCGCTCATTTCACTGACGAATCAGACCCTGGCCGCACAAGTATGGTGCCTAATAAACCCTGTTGGTTGCTGCAGTGGCCAATCACAGGGAGCGGCGCTGGCAAATTGGAAAATGCCACCAGCCTCCACCCAACCAGAAAGCACTGAGCAGTAAGGGGGGTAAGTAAACAAACACCTAATCCTGCGCCAGTGGCGCGAATTTTAAATAATGCTGCCAGCAGGCTAGCGCCCCCAGGCCACTGCGGTGGCGCCAGCAATTAAACGAGCAGCGGGGGGGCAGGCGAATCAATGCCGGTCATGCGCCGGATGCAAAATTTTAAAGGGCAAGGGCCCAAAGGGGAGAAAAACATAGCAAAAATATTGCTGGGGCTCAGCCCAGCTCAATAAATATTGATGGGGCCCGTGCCCCATGGGCCCATACAACCCGGCGCCTATGGATGATGGATCTCTCTCCTGAACTGCCCTTTCGAGGTCTAGCTTCTTGACCAATTTCAGGGCCTCCTTAGGTTTGGTGTAGATATAAGCCTTCTTTCCAACCGCAACGTGGAGTCGGGACGGCATCAGCAGATTATTGGGAACCTCCAAAGCCTGTAACCGCTTTCTCACCCCATTGAATGCCTTCCTCTTCATGCGGGTAGAGTAGGATAGATCAGGAAAAAAAAGTATCTTCGTACCTTCGACTTCAACGCTGCCGTGCTGCCAGACTGCTCAAAGAATATGATCTCGTACAAGTACGGAGGAGGTGATCAACATTATGGTTCGAGCTCCTTCTGTGGACATCACTCTCTGAACGTTGACCCTGTAGGCTCGTATGATATGACCACGTAAGTCCAGTCCAAGAGTCTCCAAAGGCCAGGTATTGAGATATGCAGGCAAATCTTCACCTTCTGTGCCCTCTGGTAATCCCAAAATTCGTATATTTGCAGCCCGCGTTAAATTCTGCAGGTGCTCTAATTGAGATCGGAGCAAAGTCTGCTCTTTCACACAGGTAGTAGCCGTAGCTTGAACCCACTGCAAGGATTTTTCAGCATCATGCGCGGTCTCTATTATGCCATCCATCTTCTGTTCTGCTGCAAGTAAACGGGTGTTATACCCATCCATTTTTTGTCTATCCTCTGGACTGTTTTAGTTAGATTCAGTACGGCTAATTTTAATGACTCTAGGGTTGCTGGACCAGACCCCCCGCTCAGAGTTTCTGTTGGCAGGATGGTTGCAGAAGAGGGTGGAGGTCTGGAGGCCCTGCCACATGGGGCAAAGAAATTGGGCTTTGAGTCCGTATTTTTCCTTCCCATCTTAGCATGTTTGGTATCTCTATATTCAGCTGGACACCAGAAGTCTAGGAAGTACAGTCAAAGTGGCCTTTCAGTCAAAGATTAAATAAATTAAACTCTTTTCTGTGTGTTGAGAAGGGAGCTCTCTGGAACCACGTCCGTTCAGCTGGATAGCTGGCCACACCCCCCTATTTGCAACTATTCTTGATGTCCATCATACTCTATTGCTTGAAATTACTTCTGTAACACTTGTACATTGCGTCGATACCCAATGTCCTTTATACTGTTGTAACTTTGTATACCATGGCAAACCTTTTGCTTATACTTTCTTGTAACGTTTGTATGTAGCAACATTGTATATTGTGTCATAACTTTTGTACATAGTAACATTGTAAACTGTGTCTTACCGTGTTATACTATTCTTGTAAAATTGTATGCTGTACCCATTCCCTGCTCCGTGTCGCACCTGAAATAGAGCCTCTGCTCAATGTGCTTTTCCCGGTTATCAACTTTTAAAAAAATGAATTTGTCCTTATCACTCTATCTTAACACTTCTAAACTGGTTCTTAACACTCTGTCTTAACACTTCTAAATTGCAATGAAACAGGAAGTGAACACTTTTAAACAAAATATCAGTTTCATGTTACCAGTCCACTTTGGGGTCTAACCACAGCTGGTGGTCACATTTGTGCATCCGGTGGCACAGTGGAAAAGCAGGGGAAAGCTAGGTCAGGAAACTCTCTAACCATGAGCAGGGCCACTGTTTTTCGGTGCTTGGAAAAAGCAAATTCCATTTTGACCATCCTGGATTCCGGGATTTTACCGGTGTTTGGGAATCCAATTTCCGGGAATTTTTCCGGTAATCCAAAACTTTATAGTATTCACTCATTTTAAGTAATAAATTTGTCTGTCAGTGTTTTATCACGTTTTTATGCAGATTTAAGTCACATCAGCAGAAAACAAGAACATTTAATCTCATATTGCATGTTATATTAGCTATCCAAGTTGTGCATCTACCAGCTATCAAGGCTAATGACTGTGGAACTCCATTGGCCAAACTGACATAATTATTAAAATATTCCCTTCTCAGTTCAATGCAGCCAGTGAAAATAAATGGTCTCATGTAACAGTAACATTTTTCTCACATGGATTAACCAATTCTGAAGTCTGTGCGATACTAAAGACACCAAATCTAGTCTTTGTTTCAATGTTGACAATGTGTTCTGTGATATGTATAATATACACTTCTCAAAGTTAAAATGCAATTAATGTTTTATTTTTAAAAGATTTATAAAGATAAATATGTACAAAAACACAATTCAAGTACTGATTACTGAACATGGGTCGACAGATACACTACCCAGACAAATACACTACCCAGACTACATGAGCTTAATATGTATACCCATGAGGAGAGGAGGGAGAGGTGGAACATGATAGAAACTTTTAAGTACCTCAGTGGAATCAGCAAAGTCCAAGAGGGTAGCATCTTTCAGAAAAAGAGATGTGCAAGAACAAGGGGACACAATTTGAAGATAGAGGGGGACGCTCAGGGCAATGTGAGAAGTATTTTTCACTGAAAGGGTGGTGGACGATGAACCGCCTTCTGAGGAGCTTGTGGGGTCTAAAACTGGAGAATTCAAGAATGCATGGGACAGACATAAGGCAATTTGGGGGCTGTTGGTCAACTAGGATCTGCAGCTTATCCAGTAGGTAGGAAATTGGCAGATTAGGTGGACCAAGTGGTCCTTATCTCTGCCATCAAAGTCTAGGTTTCTATTAGAGCAGCAGACTCTGCTGCTTTAATGACCCCTGCTCTTGCATCACCTAAAGTGACACAATCTTTAATAAAAATCTAAAATAAATGTTAGAATTTCCTGTGTGGTGAATGATTGACTGCCAGAGTTCAGTTGTTACTGTGAATAAAAACAAAGTTATGCAGCTGCAGGTGCAGGTACAGTCACAAAGTAGATGAATATTTGCAAAGAAGGGGTGGTCAGATGTCCATTTAAATAGACCCGCTAGAAGTCCCTAAAGCAGTGTTTCCAAGAACATTCATTAGCCCTCCCCCAACCCCTAACGTTTTAGCAAACTCCTGGAGGACTCTGCTGCTCTAATAGAAACATAAAAGCATAGACTTTGATGGCAGAAAAGGACCATTTCCCTGCCTACTGGATAAGCTGCAGATAGTTAACCAACAGCCCACAAGAATTGCTTTATGCTTTTTTCTTATACTTTATTTCAAAAGAATAAGATTACTGTCTATGAATAATACAGCATGTGACTGTTTCCAACTACAGCCTCTCCATTACATGGCACAGAGAAAAACTTGTACATAAGGATATAGAACAAAGAGACAAATTAAATCTAATATGGGCTAACAGATATAAAAAGAAAAAAGGGTACAGTATTCTGTTACATGTATACAGGTGGATAATGTTCTCAAAGTACCCATTTGGGAGCAAGCTGCATCCATTTCAGGAGCAAGTAGCATACAATCTCCACCAAATAATAGATAGATAGACTTAGTTTTGTTCCAGCAGCACTTCTTTACTACCTGGGCTTAGATAATATGCCGAGTCTGAAATGCTGGGGGAGGTCACACAGAAGATGGCAGGCAGCAGTCGCGGACTCAGAAAAACAAAAAGGGACAGTACCTGATGTTGTTGAAGTTTGTGTGCGTTTCTTCATTGATGTAATTACAGCTCGGTCTCCCCGATTCTGGCGGCATGAGCTCGGTGTTTTCCAGGGGCTGAAGTAAAAATTAAATAAATCAATGGGTCTCCCCGACTCTTGCGGCAGCATCTGGGCAGCTCGGTGTGCTTCTTCCATGGATTACAAGGCAGGAATACAAATACAATAAAAATCAATGGGTCTCCCGACTCTGGTGGTGGCGCTGGGCAGCATGGTCTTGGAGTTTCTCTCAGCAGCGGGTTCTTCTTCCAGGTTGGTAGCTCGCAGCAAATAGGGGCACATCTGAGGCAAGTCTGCTGTTCTTATACAGCTGAATTCCTGAACGCTCACGCTAGCAGTGTGAATTCCGCGACTCTCCGGCGGGAAATTTAAAATGCCGCGAGAGGAGCCTGATTCCGGGATTCCGTCCGTGATCACGGAATCACGGAGAAACAGTGGCCTTGACCATGAGGACAGTTTGCACAGGTAGCAGAATGGAATTGCAAAGGATACTGATCATTGGCTGCAGGTCTGTCGTAGAACACATTACCCCTCCTGGGCTGAAGCAGTATACAAGCAGAGGCAATGAAGCTCATCAGCTGCATGTCCACATAGACCACTGCACGGATTACCCCCCGCCCATGGTCTGTAGAATGGCTAAAGAATTTGAAGTCATCAACCATTTGGACCCTGCTTAGGTTGCTGAGACAGAAGGCACAAAAGAAGCTGAAGAATATGCTGAGGAAATTGTTGCTAGTAGAGCTGACCTGGAAAAAAGGGGAACTGAGAGGACAGCCTCACTGTGGTAGACCATCAGATGCGGTTCAGACTTTGAAAACACAGTGAACCACTCACAGACTGGAGAGTGGGCTCAGTAAAGGATTTTTAAAACGGCAGTCGTGGGTTCTTTCAATAAAGCATTTATAGTCTTTGTGTTATTAATCTGTATTGAATAATAGGCAGCCTATATAGTAAGGCACAGTTCAAAGTGACAGTCACTCAGTGGTGCAGGTGGGCAGTGAGGCAGTCTTTTCTGGGATTGAGGACAATTAATCCGTCTTTCAAGGGAACCACACACACTGGGCAGTTCTGTTGCAGGAGCATCAGAACAGCAGGCAGTCTTTTAAATGCCATTCAAATAGACCATCCTAAAAAGGGGTACTGTCTCTTTAAATGTTGTCAGCAGGTTGCAATATAAGAGATATATGTAAAAACTAGAGGAAACGTAACATGGTAAACCAGGGGCTGTCATGTCGTCATGGCAAGTGGCCTGTGCCATGTTTATTGGGCTGTTTTGCAAATGATTGGGGGAAGGGGTCACGTGATGACCCTCTAGTTTTAAGATATACAATCTTTATGGTAGAAATGGAGAGCTGTGACCTAATACATATTCACAGAGTCATTTAAATATGCCCGTCCCCTCTCTTGCATTATCTCCCTGTGGAGTGCTTGTTGCTCTGCCTGTGGGAAATCCTGATACCCAGTGCCTGCCAACCCCCGGGGGTTACTTCTTCCTATGGAGCTCTTTTCAAGCTGCCCTGTGAGCAGTCTGTTAGCTCAGGGCCTGCCGGTTCCCTCAGCCACTGATTCCAGTGGAGCATCTCTAAGTCTGCCCTGTGGGTGGTCTGTTAGTACAGGGCCTGGCTTGCCCATCCAGGCGGTTGTATTGCTTGCTGAGATGCACTGTCTGGCGCAGAAGTTCGCTTTGTCCCCCCCACCCCCATATGGAATGCTCGTGAGCCCTAGCATTATTGCTTTCCCCTGCCCATGCACTGGGAAACTACCAGAGCAGGTTCCCCGTGCATGGCAGCGGGTTGAGCCGAAGGGGTGGAGAGTACATCTGCAGTCATAAGGGAGGAATAAATAAATAAAAAAATGGTTGACTCCACCTTCCTGAGGGAACCCTGGTGCACAAACACTGGCTCACCTGTCACCATAACCCCCTAGGCTAGCTACACCTGGTGCTCCTAGAGCACATGGATGACCCCTTTTGGAGGGTGCCAGGGAATCTGGGACCCTACACAAGTACAGTACTTTTTATTAAAACTAAACCGAATATTACAATTTCTTAAGAAAGGAATTATTCTTGCATTTGTTTTTGTTCTGTCCTGTGAAATCTCCAGTTTGCTGTGACTTTAAAGCTACTGTAGTGCAAGCTTCTGCAGGTGATAGCAGTTGTTAAAAACCTCGGGTGTTGCTAGCTCGGTGGTGCAGAGGGTTGAGGTGCTAGGTGCCACACCTCATGCCACGCCAGTGACCCAGGTTTGGAAGCAGACTCGGGTTGCCAGGGGTTAGGACGGGGGGGAGGATCGAGTGTCTGGAGGACTGCTTTCTTCTTCCGGGGAGGGAAGGAGGTCTTGCAGGCCTGGCCCATGACTGCCACCAGCTGGAGAGCTGGTGGTAGTGCAGAATGAAATGGCACAGAAGGGTGGGCTGCGTCCTGGTGACACACATGTGCCTCTACACACGTACCCCGCTGGCTGTGGCAGGGGTGCGGAAGAAAATTTACGGTGGCAAATGGAGCCTGGGCTTAATGAAGCCCTACCTGCTCACTGCCACAGGTTGCCGGGGGGGGGGGATCCATGGGGGATCAGGTTGAGGTAAGTCCCAGGAGAGGTAGGTGCTGGCAGGTGGGAACAGGGACAGGACTGAACAGCCACTTAGACATCTGGGAGGATAGACAAAGAATAGAAGAAAAATAAAAACTCGGGTGACTGGGCCTTCAAGGTGGCTGGCCTGGGCCTCTCGAATTTGCTTCTGAGGGCCCTCCAAAAGGTCCACATTGTGGAGGCCTTTAAGAGGGGTTTAAAGACATTTCTTTTTAGCCAGGTCTTGGGGGATTAATCCATCCTCCCCCTTAGTCTCCTTTCCAGCTGAGTTTTTATGAGTCCTAATTGTTGTAACTAATCTGATTTATATAGAGTATTTATTTATTGATTAATTCACTGTCATTTCGGCACTTTTTATTGTAAGGTTGTAAGGTGCCCTGGGCCTCCGGGAAAGGGCACCAGTATTTATTTATTGAAGTCTTGGAATTACAGCCCTTTGAGTCAAAAAAACTCTTTTGCAAAGGTTCCACATAAGATTTACAGGCATGTTACAAAAAAGTTACAGGAGATTAATACAGCACATTATACATAGGATATGGGTATAGAAATAATACAGCACATTATACATAGAATATGAGTATACAATTACTACAGCACATTATACATAGGATATGGGTATACAAATAATACAGCACATTATACATATGATATGGGTATACAAATAATTCAGCACATTATACATAAGTGCATCATAAATGAGGGCAGAGTGTATGGCAAAGAAACAACATGGCGAGTAGATTTAAAACAGACAGGATACAAAATATTACAGGAAGTTAATACAGTACATAATACGAACATATGAAGAAGCCAGCAGACGAAGGCCATTTGGTCTATCAAGTCTGCTCGTATTGCAGGGTCCACAGCTTGAGCTAGTGTCCCTGCCTCCCTCCCTCCTCCCACCCTCCCTACCCATGATCCTTACCTTCCCCTATGCCTATCTCAGCCTTTCTTAAAGCTGCCCACTGTCTTCAATGAGATGACCTCTTCCGGCAGCGCATTCCAAGTGTCCACCACCCTCTCTGTGAAGAAGTGGTTCCGGACCTCCCTCCTAAATCTCCCACCCTCCAGCTTAAGACTGTGCCCCCCTCATGTTATGGTTGCCACTCTGCTTAAAGAGACTCTCCTTATCAACCTTATTTATCCCTTTCAAGTCCTTGAAGGTCCCAGTCATGTCCCCTCTCTCCTGTCTTCCAGGGAGTACATGTTCAGTGCCCTCAACCTCTCCTCGTATGCTTTACATTGCTGACTGGCTATCATCTTTGTAGCCCTCCTCTGGACCTTGTCCAGCAGGTTAATGTCCTTTTTGAGGTGTGGGCACCAGTACTGAACCCCATGCTCTAGATGTGGCCTTGCCAGGTGACCTGTGCAAGGGCAGTATAACTTCCTGTCTCATACTACTAATACCCCTAGATATGCATCCCAGCATCTTGTTTGCCTTTGCTGCTGCTTTCTTGCACTGTGTGGAGTGCTTCAGGTCACTAGTGATCATTACTTCCAGGTCCTTCTTAGATACTCTGACTCCATCCAGGTAGTACTCTGTCCTGGGATTCTTGGCTCCAATATGCATAACTTTGAATTTCTTGGCATTAAAGCCAAGCTGCCAGATCCTGGACCACCTCCTCAGCTTTTCCAGATCTTCCTGTAGGTCCTGTATCCCTTCAGCTGTGTCCACTCACCCACAGAGCTTAATACATTGGATAAGAGTATAAGAGTAATGCAGTGCATTATACATAAGTGCATCATAACTGTAGGCGGAGTACATAATATTGAAACAAACATGGTGCAGGCAATGCTAGTTAACTGTGTAAACAGATAGGAAATTAAAGAAAAAGGGAGCCCAGAAGGAAGTCAGTTAAGGAGAGTTGTGAGACAGCTGGGAGGTAGGGAGAAAGTTGAATAGACAGCTGGGGGGTAGGGAGAAAAATTGAGCAGAGGGGTGTAAGATGTAGAGAAGGAGAAGTAGGAAAGTGCACGTGAAGGATGAGTAAAGGGCAGGAGGGGAACAGAGTGGGGAGGTAGAAATTAGACCAAGAGAAGGTGGGGAGGAGCAGGGGGAAATTGAGGGACAAGCCAAGAGCAATCCCAGCTTGACTGGTAAAAGCTAGGAGCAGTCACAACTATTCACAGAAAGTAGGTGCTGGTGAAGTTTAGTTTTAAAGGGTCCTAATTTAATTGTGGAGGAAACCAGAAGAGGCAGGCTGTTGAGCAGGGCAGGGGCCCTTTGGAAGAATGGTCGCTGCCCTAGGGATGGCTTACAGAAAGGGACTAGGTAAAGGGCCTTATCAGAGCTTCTAGTAGAACGAGGTGTAGGGGCAGGGGAGATGAGCTACTGGACTGAGGGAGGGGAGAGTGAAGTGGTAAACTTCATGGCCAACACGCAGGTGTGATAGTCAAGCCTACCCTTAAAGTTTAGACAGTTCACTTGACTGTAAAGATTGCAGGTATGGGTTAGCATTGGTGCTCCTGTTACAAGACAACATGCTTTATTGAGGGAGAGCATTCTTTTAAGAGCAGTGTCAGCTGCAGATCCATAGATTACTATACCATAATCGTTCCACTAGCGATAGAACAGAACTAGTGACAGCCAGGTGGAGTATGAATAAAAACGACTACTTTTACTGTTAACTTACCCTATAGTCAAGTGAAAAGGTCAACTCCTGCAAATCCTTCTAACTTCTTAAAGGGAAATGTTTACCTGTATAAGCTGCAGTGTGGAGCTGCCTCAAGTTAGCACATTAAGTGCTTAATTAAATTGTTCTTGCTCTTGATGTGGAATAAATCTTGAATATAAAGTATTGCATCTGACCTGACATTTTCAGAAACCCTACCAGTTTGGATGTCTCCACAACCCACCGTGGCTGACATCAGTAGTGGATTGCAGCTGTTGGGGGGGTCATTATGTTTTTTTGCACTTCTTTTATCCCACCTTACTACCCACTCCTTCAGACCTGATCACCCCCGGTGATTCTACCACAGAGTCTGCCCCTAGAGTGTCAGCCTTTCTGCCCTTACCTTCCTCCTTCTGAAGTGCCTGCACACATTGGGGACTGCCTGTGGTAGTTAGTCCAGGATTAGGTCAGCCATCATTTGGGGTAGAGTGTTTTTTTTTTTTTTCCGTATTTTCCCCATTAGGTTCCACTACCCCTGAGGATGTTGGCACGCAGGACTGACGTCCAGGCAGATGACTTGCTGATGTATGTCATTGCCAAGTGCCCATAACGTTCTCCTCTTCCCGGTTTCGAAGAACCGCCTGTGCCCCGATACTTGTGCTTCCACAGGCACTGGTGCGACGGGTGCTCAAGGCACCCCAGGAACCCACCCCTGGAGGAGGAGAGCATCTGTTGGACGCTTGATCCTCCTCTGCCCCGAGTCTGTTCCTGAACCCGGGTCACTGGCATGGTGCGAAGTGTGGCGCCCAGCGCCTCAACCATCAGCGCCACCGGGCCAGCCCATGGTTTTTTTTGGGGGGGGGATTAATTGTGTTTTTCTCCTCTTACACCTCCCACCTTCTTTCTGATGATGATCATCAGCCCCGGCGCCTACCATCATGAGACTTGCACCATCTACTTACTGACAACCATGGGTGAGTGGATGTCATGGACGGTGGTGCGGATCATGTGGGGTCACTGTCCTGATCCTGCCAGACAAGATCGTCTTCCTCCATTTCCCCAAGGTCGGCACGTCTGCTATCACACAGACGTAACACAAACACAATTCAAATACAAAACACAGTTCGTCTAGTTATTCAAAGATTATTTTTTGCAAGTGCACACCTTAGTCATTGAATATATTTAAATTGCTTGCAAAACTAGTTTTGCTTGAATTTGCAGGCAAATCTGTAAGCAGAATGCCTGTAGTAGCTTCTAAATGTGGGCTGCTATGTCCTGTTGTTAACCATAAGGTGTGGGGGAGTGAAATATACTGTGCAGAATGCCTGAAATGTTTCACCGACATAATCTTGACAACTTATGAAATCAAATCAAACTTGATAGATACTCCCCTGATATTTTGAAGCTTTGGACACTGCTGCTTCTTGCACTTAGTGCGGTAGCTTATGTATGTTGTGGCACAAACAAGGTGCTATCATAATAGTAATGTCTAGCGTAGTCCTACAGTAAAAATCTTTTCTGTGGTGAAAAGAGGTTGAGTTTCGCTAAAGATAAACGTGATCGTGATCGTAAAAGTTTATTGTTTGACAATAAGTCATTACAATTTATCAGAAGTAAGCACATAAAATTTACAGAATGGACTTCCTATCATAAACAATGGATAGCACTAAGCGCTTCACCAATATCGATAGGAAAGAGATGCTGGAAAGAAAGTAAAATTCATTAAACACAGCAGGAGTTCGGGTGCATACACCACAAAAGAAATACTTTACAACATAAATATAGTAGTGGCATGGAGTGGAATATAACAATCCGGTTCCAGTTTGGGTGCCAGTATAAATTATTTGCTATCAGCGTGGAAAGGCTATGCACATAAAGTGTATGTATTGCACCACATCTTTGAGCTTTTAAATATCTCCTCCAATGAAGTGTTAAGTAGCAAGCTCACCAAATCTCACCATAAACTGGAGGTACCCCAGAATACCAACCCACAACTGGCTAAACAAAGACTCAAAAGTCGCGATCTCTCATTCGGTTAATCACAGGTACATTGACTTCAGCCCGAATACAAGCTAGCCACAACGGGCCATAGAAGCTTCCTTTAAGGCCATTTATTTATTTATTTATTTATTTATTTATTTATTTGCTTTTGTTAACCGGGTTAGCACACTAGACAGCCATGTGCCTATTTTCAGGTGCGACCCGGGAGAGTTACAGTTACAGGTGTCATACATTGTACATTAACAGTTACAGAATGGGTGCGACCCGGGAGAGTTACCAGTGTTAGACATCACACAATTAACAGTTACAGAATAGGAAAAAGTCCATAGGCATTACAAAGGTGGCTCAGTAATAGTGAAAATACACGGGAGGAATACAGGAAATAACATAGGAAACCACTCTAAAGCGCGGATTGGTAGAGTTCACAATTAGTCAGTTTGGGGAGACAAGAAAGTAACCTAGCACAACAGGCATTACAAGGCTAGCGCTAGGACAAGGTAAACACTGTGCATAAACAATAGCTGTGACAATGGTAAGTGCAGCAGGGGGTGCCAAAGGCGGGGGGGGGGTGGACCAGGTTGCTGGGCCGGAGCTAGAGGAGAAGTGCAAGTAGGGCAGGGGCAAGGGAATGAGGAAGAGGGAGAGACCCCCACCCAACCGGGATGGGGGAGGGAGGGGGCAACAGAGTAGGTTACAAGGTGCAGGGGCAGGGGGGAGAAGGTTTCAGGAAATTCCAGAGGGAGGCTTTAAAGCTTGGATGGGAGGAGGAGGCCCTGACTAGTTCAGGGAGCGAGTTCTAAAGTTTGGGGGCGTAGATGTGGAACGACCGATCACCCGTGAGGGTGCGGGTCCTAGGAACAAGACATTCCTGGGTTGTCCCAGGCCTGAGGCGGTAGGATGGGGCCCTAGGATTAAGGGGAAGGGCTAGGGCAGTAGGGGAGCCAGAGCGGACAGTGTTGTCGATGAAGTTACCTATAACGAAGTACCGATGTTTTTCCGGGGGGAGCCACTCTAGGCGGTTGTAGAGATCACACCGTGGGTGAGGGTAGGAAGTGAAAAGCACTGCGGCAAATGTTGTAGGCTGCGGCCCCATTTTGATAGGCTGGTTTTGGGACTGGGGCAAAAGTTACGAGGCCGTAGCAGAGAGAGGGGAGGAGGACCCCGGGTGAGGGCTAGGCGGGCGGCAGTGGTGAGGCAGCTATTGGCTCGATAAGCTAGGGCCAAGCTTGGTAATTTGTATGCCAGTAGATGTTACGGATGTAGGGTGAGGGTCCAGCTGCTGGTCAAGGGTGACACATAGGTACTTGGCGGAGGTGACCATCTCAAGGGGAGAGCCATCAGCCCTGAGGATACGCAGAGGAGCAGGGCAGGATTTTATTTTGTTCGAGGACCCAAACAACATGGCTTGAGTTTTTTTGAGATTGAGGGTGAGCCTGTGGTCCCCCAGCCAAGTATGTATGCGTTTAAAGTCGGAGTTAAGCTGGGAGTTAATAGTGGAGATGTCCCGTGAGCTGGCCAGGAGGACGAGGTCATCTGCGTATGGGGTAGTGCGGCATGGTAGTGACGGAAGGTAGGTCATTGATATATAGTGAGAATAGGGTCGGACCAAGGATGGACCCTTGAGGTACTCCACAGAGGACTGGGGAAAGCTTGGAGGATGTCCGATTGAAGTAGGTGTATTGCTGTCGGTTGGAAAGGTAGTTTTGGAACCAAGCGTGAGCAGAAGGGGAGAACCTCCAGTGAAATAAAGTCCTACTCAGAGCTGCTTATATTGGAGGTCTTGAACACTCGAATGCAGGATTTAACTCTGGTCCTTCCTAGCATAGTTCAGTAATTAAATAGGATTATCACAAAATAACATAGAATAAATAGTTTGGGTGCAAGTGCACAGCCTTTTCCAGGTAAAAGATTTAAGCTCCCTAGTAATACATCTAACCCAATTATTACGTCAGTTATAAATTATTTCAGCTGTATGCACTGATTATTAGCTTTGACTATTAAGTTTAAAACTTAACTACCTGCTGTTTAAACTGCATCCCATTTAAGGGTTTACTTATTTTGCTCAATTACAAACTAAGAATACAGAGAGCATTGTAATTATTATATGTTCCTAAAATCAGACTAGAAAAGCTCTACAAAGTGAAAATATCCTACAAATGGTTGTAACATGCCTCAGAATTAAGTACCAGCTAGTCTATACATTTAGCATAAAATATGAAAGCATGAGTTTCAACTGAGCAAAATTGTGGCTCCATTTTAGTCAGGAGTCCATTCATTTTTAAAAGAGGTGTTCAAGGCTCCATTGGCTCTGACGTTCATAAGTCAATAATATATCGAAGGGCTCCATTTCATGTTCAAGAGTCCATACAGTTATTTAGCAAAAGCAAATAGTTTTAATTAGTCTGAATGTACAAAAAAAACACACTGTCAGCAACTGCTAGGCTCGATGGTGATAACTTGGTAAAATAAAACTCTTTGATGTTTAACAGAAGTGGATTCTGCCCAAAACAATCAGGTGTACACCTCAGAAATTCACAGAGAGAAAGTACCCTTGGAGGGAATTCTTATCCATAATTCAAACGCCACAGGTCGCTGCAATAGCGTCATTATAAGACCCGAACAGACGTAATTGGTACATTATCCAGAACATACTGAAAAGGGCGCTGCTTATGAAAATTGTAAAAAAAAAAATAAATAAACTGTCGGAGGGAATATCCCATACCAACCTCCAACTGTCGCTTAAAGCAGCATCCTTGTAAATTAAGCAGCTGGTGTATCAGAGATCATACCTTCATCTAACAATCTAAGTTTGGTCCATAATTCATATATGGCAGGATCAAGAGCGTTCATATTTCACTCGAATACTTTTAACCTCGAGCATCGAAAATGATATAACAATTGGCTCCATATCCAGGAGTCCTTTAATCCTTGACAGCATCAAAATCATTAGAAATGATACTATCCAGGCACTAGTTGACACTCAGAATCTACTCAGGAAACAACATAGTGCTATTTTTAATTTTTTTCATTTAAACCATGTCTTTCCTAGTGAGCTCTATTGTAATGTTATTTCGTATTTTAAGTGATAGAGTTCTGAGGTTGACAGTTCTGTTCATTATTATTCTCCAGACCCTCACTGGGCCTCAATAAATAAGGGGACTCTGATCTGTGATGAGTGTTGTAGTGTTCATCGAAGTCTAGGGCGCCACATCTCACAAGTGAAACACCTAGCACACACAGCATGGCCTCCCACGCTACTGCAGGTAAGAATGTCAGTGTGCAATTAATTAATTTACATTGTTATTAAAATAACTATTAATTATGACATGACAATGTTCTGGCTAAATTTGGTGCTGTACATAGAGAGCAGACACTATTAGGTTTTGTGAAAGTGCCCCCATTTCTTCACTTCTGGTACCCTGTGTGAGCTGCTGCATGTGGAACTGCTTTTTACTGTGTGAATATGTTCCTAGTCAACGGAAGAGAATGCTGATATTGCCAATATACGATCACTGAAGCATGCTCAAGTCAAGGAACTGGAGCTAGGAACTATATGGAAACCTCTTATTAGCTCAGTTTAAATTTGTTTTGTTGGGTTTTCAGATGGTCCAGACATTGTACAATAACGGTGCCAACTCAATATGGGAGCATTCTTTGCTGGACCCTGCATCAGTAATGAGTGGAAAGCGCTAAGCAAATCCTCAGGATAAAGTGCAGTAAGTTAAATAGTTTAAATATTTTCTTTACCAAAGAAATGTTCAGTGCAAGTAGAATAAGAATGGGGTAGAAGTTCATCATAAGATACTGTATCAAAGGCAGACCAGACTACAAAAAAAATGTAAATGTTGTATTCCACATCTAGACTGTGACATTCAGAGGGCCTGAAGTGGCGTAGTTGAATACCATTATTCTCCTTCTGTCTCTAACTTCGTGAGTGAAGAGAGGATGTGGGGGTTCTCCAGAATGGAAACCCCAAAAAGGGAAGACGTGGACCCCAGAGGAGGAGGAAGCAGCTTCTGGTGGGGGATTCTGTTGTGAGGGTGATAGATTTTGGAGTAGGAAAGGGGAAGAGTGGGAAGTTAGGTGCCTACATGATGCCGTGACCCAGAGGGATGGGAGGTGGATCCAGAGGATTGCTAGGGCAACAGGAGGGGCGGCAGAGCTGGATGTCATTGTCCACCTGGAGACTAATGACGTGGTCTAGGAATGAAACTGGGATAGTGCAGGGAGGTTTAAGAAACTGCACAGCCGTCTAAGATATTTAGCACGTTCAGTGGCTTTTGCTGAGGTGCTGCTTGTCTACGAAAGGGGAGAGGAGCAGGATCTCTACACCAAGACCATCATCTCATGGTTGAAGTACTGGTGCAGAGAGGAGGGGTTTGGAAACATTGGTGACTAGGGATTCACCTGGAGGGATAATGGCCTTTACAAGAGTGATGGCCTGCATCCATCTGGGAGAGGAACCACAGTCCTTGGTGGAGTGTTCGCATGTTACTTTGATGAACATTTAAAGAAGCCGAGGGGGGGTGGCGTAAGAAATTGGGGAGGCAGTAACTGCCTCCCACCCAGCTGAAGCGGAAAGTAGGGTGAACCCAAGGGGAATGAAATTACTCGGGTGGAAGTTAATAAAGGAAGCAGGGTGGTAGAAATGAAGGGGGATGGGAATGGAAACATTAAAAGGGGGAGGTAAGGAGAGCGGGCAGCAAGGAAAGAAGAGGGGGTACCAAGCAGAGTGGTAACAAAATCTGGAAGGCCACATGTGCGAATGTTAGAAGTCTAGGAAATAAGATTCCAGACCTAGAGGCCATAATGGCAGAGGCCAACCTGGATATTGTGGCCATTACTGAGTCATGGTGCACTGAAAACCATGACTGGGACATGTCCATACCAGGCTATACTCTGTTCAGGAAGGGCAGGGTGGGAAGGAAAGGAGAGGATGTGTGGTGCTTTATGTGAGGGAATGCATGAAAGCAGCTGAAATACAGGGAGTGCAAGGGGGGAGCAGAGGTACTGTGGGTCTCCCTAGAGATGGAGAATTCAGCTGCTGTTCACATCAGAGGGCTGGGAATTATTTACTGCTAGCTTCTTCCACTGGGAAGTTTTTTCCTCTAAATGGTAGTACCATACATTGACCTGTCTTGGACCCCCCACTTCCAAACCAAGTTTCAGACACAATGGGCACCTGCAGTCACCAACTCTTTGTCTGATACTGCAGTGGAATCTTCAGATACTACCCCTCTGCTGTGTAGTGCTGTGACCCTACTGTTAATATTCTGCTATGCAGAACTGCCCTTGCCAGCCAGTGAGCAACTCCTGCAAAGGTCTCAGGCACTGCATACTACCAGGTAACTAATACTGATGCAGTTTTCCGTTCCCATCGCTGCTGCTTACACTCTGCTAGTTTTTGGTTCTATGGCTGGTAGCATTGCATGGTGCTTCCAGTTTTGTAAATATGTACTAACATACTGTAAATGTGCAGGGTGGGAAACGCATTCCTACAATCTGAACGTGGGAGTAATTCATCTAAAAATTGTAGTAAAATACTCCTTTGCTCCCCTTTTTTGTTTCCTTGGTTCACATCGTCGTGATCTGCAGACTTCCAGCACAGGGGAGGAGTTAGATAAGATACTGGTGGAAGCTACTGGCAAGATGGCAGAAAAGAAAAAGTTACTTACCTATAGTAACCTTGTTTCTCCCAGGGGATACTCCAATATTCATAACTCTTCTGCAGTGTGCCTTTAAGGACAGAATGCCCGGAGATAAAATGCTATGCTAATGATGGAATCACTGGCATGTGCCACTTTTCAAATGCTGCCACTAGTCAACTGCCTACAATCTAACCCTCAGATTTCGAGGACGCCTGTAAAGACAGGGCCCAAAAGATTTAAAATCAATAATTTTTTTTAATTTTAGGACTCCCACAACTAGCCTTCAACTGAAGGCAGAATATACAAAGATATATTCACAAACAATGTATTTTCCGATGTCAGAATCGCCTGAAAGGTGAAAAACCACTGAAACTGGTTTCAATAAAAAACAGACTGTGGCATACATACCCTTAAGGTACAGCATGGAATGCAGAAACCACTGGTTCTTGACGGGGAGGCAGGGTGGGAGAGTTATGAATATCTGAGTATCCCCTGGCAGAAACAAGGTTACTATGGTAAGTAACTTTTTCTTCTCACCCCAGGAATACTCCAATATTCCTAACTCTTCTGCAGATTAAAAAGCAGTACCTTTGGAGGCAGGAACAGAACCTATTTTGGAAACGGGCTCTGCAGACCAGCTGTACCAACTGGGCATCAGCCCTAACCTGCATATCTAGGCTATAATGTTTGGTAAATGTGTGAACTGTCCTCCAGTTAGCTGCTTTACAGATATCTAGAAAGGGACATCCCTGACAGCTGCCAGTGTGTCAGCTGCCCCCCCCCCTTGTGGAGTGGGCTCTGAGCCCTGCTTAGGCCTCTCTGCCCACTGTGACATGACAAAAACTGAATACACTGGACCATCCAGCGAGAAGTGGACCTTTAGATGCTGGATTAACCCTTCTCATATCCCCATAAATGAGGAATACTGTGTTTTGTCCTACCTGTGGAGCTTAGTAGCTGAAAGCTCCCTTACATCAAGACGATGCAATATATATTCACCAGAATAAGAATGCTCAATGAAAAACACTGACTGAGTGATACATAGTTTGGTTTAGATGAAAGTCCGAAACCACTCTGGGAAGGAATTTTTCCTATCAGTTTTAAGAACAACTTTATCCCTGTGAAAAAGGGTGTAAGTCCTGCTCAGTGCATAAGGCCTGAAAGTCACTGGTTGGACTGAGTGAGGTGACAATCACTAAAAGTAGCATTTGCCATGTAACATAGTTCAGTGCTGCCGAAGACATGGGTTCAAAGGAAGAACCCATGAGCTTGGCAAGACAATTATACAGGCCCTATGCTGACACCACTTCCCTGTCCTGTATCCTTATATGTCAGGAATAGCAGTTTTCTGCCCTGCTTAGGGGCTTTAGTGGCTGTCAAGTAATAGCTAGAAGTTCCTTTGATATCCAGGCTATGGAGTCTCCTTTCACCAGAACTAGAGTGTTCAGTGAAAAAGACAAACAAGGTAATGCTTTAGTTCAAATGGGATTTAGGAACCATTCTAGTAATAAACTTCCTGTTTGTTCTCATGACCACTTTGTCTCTGTGGGATGAGATGTATTCCTGTTTAATGGGACAAGGAAAACTGTGCTATATGACACATCTCAAATGAGCTGAATACATAGGTTCAAAAAGGGGAACCCATGAGCCTAGGTATGCATACATTTGGGTCCCATGCAGGCACTAGTTCCCTGCAGGTGGACCAGGCCCTTAAAGAATCTATTTTTTTTAAACAGAGTATAAAACCAGACAAATACTCTGCAACTGACATGTAAACAAAAAGCAAATGCTTTTTTTTTTTTTATTTAAACTACTGGGCTATAAGCCCATTGATTGTAAATACATAAAATAATGCAGCACAGCTGTGGCACCAGTCTGTGCTGATATCCCAATAGAAAACCTTACACCTTATGTAACATAGGTATTCCCAACAGAAGACTTTCTGTAACCCCTTAAAAAGTCCGTAGCACCTTAGAAAGATGCTAGCATGCATATTCTAGATTTCCAAAACCTCCAAGTGAGTTGAGGTTGGAGTACAGGAGCCTCCCTCTATTAGAGGCAGTAAAATATGCCTTTTGAGGAATATGCATTGACTTGGCTACAGACATGGAGGATAGCAGAATGTACTATGGTGTCTGGCTCAGTCTGGTGCCACAGAAACTGTTAATACCGATTTAGGCTTGAGCCCAAGCAATGCTCTGTACACCAAAGAGGAGGAAGAATGTATGTGAAAGCATACATGTGCCTCACTGACCAAAACAAAGGCAGAATATCCAGGGAGAATATCTCCCAATCAGCTGTGCAATAGTACTGTGGCAAGTGGTAGTTCTGGTGGGATAAGAACAAGTGTACCACTGGAGTGCCCCACTTCTTGACGATCACTTGCACCACCTAACTGTTCAATGCCCATTAGAAATGAGCCTGGTTGATTTAAGTCGGGGTACCTGCCAATGTACTGTATTATCCTTGCCTGGCAAAAGAAAAAAAAACTGTCGGGAAACCCCCATGGAGTATACTAAACTCCATATTTTCATGACTTCTGTATAGGGAGGATTTGACATCATCTCTTCATGCTTATTTATGTAGTGCACTGTGGAGGTATTGTCTTCTCTGACCTGTAGCAGTAGCACTACTCTTAGCTCTGGCAGATTTATCTGCAGGAGTGACTCTGCACTTGACTATATGTCCTGGATGGTGTGAACCCCAAATGGGAATCCCACTCTAGTAGGAATGCATGTGATGCTAGAACAACTGATAGGGATTCTTGCTGAAAAAAGAAAACCCTGCATTGGTTTCCTCTTTCCACTCTTGGAGGGCCAGTAACAATGTTCTTCTTACTAGGATTAGTTTTGAGAGGGGGTGCTTACCTTGACCCCAGTGAGCCCTGAGGTAAAATTAAATATCCCTCATCTGTAACCTGGATTCCGGGACTGTCAGTGTCAAGTGCCGTATGGCTAGTAGGGGAAGAAACTGTGCTGGAGTATTTAGTTTATTCCGGTTGGTTGAGCCTGTAACCATGGGATACTCCTTGACCTGCTCAGAGGCAGGTAAGGCCCTGCCTTGCAGGGTATCTGGCTCTGCTCCCATGAACCACAGTGGTTGAGCAAGCTGGGGACAGACTTCCTAGAACTATGAGGAGCCTAAGGATCCAGGAACCCTTGGGTGAGTTGCAGATACTCACACTCGGGATGATTTTACAACCCCCAGTCAGTGATCTGGGTAAAGGAAAAACTGGCAAGTTAAAGGAAATAAACTGCCAAGTACTTTGAACTTTGGCTTTGTTAGGTGCCTAAAACAGGCCCCCATACCCCATTTTCTTTGTGGTACCCTTTGTTGTAATAGAACAGGGTCCACTGTACTAACAAACCTGCTTGTGATGGGGGTCATGTCAGTTCCTGAAGTACCACTGCTATGGCACTGTAGGTGCAAAAGTGCATTCATGGCCTGGTAACCAAAGGAGCCTGCTGTGGAAAGATTTGCCTCCCATCCTACATGATTTAGTGGGAGGGGAAGCCTCTTCTTGTGCAGAATTACTACTGTATTGTATTTGTGCACCCTTAATGTCCTAATCATAGGACACTTCAAAAATTCTGTCTTCAGTGCCGTACTGAGTGCCTGAAAAGAGGCATGGACAATTCTGCTTTTTAAACCTTTATCATTTCCCCAAAGAGGGAGTTGCCCTCGGCTGGGAAATCCAATGTGTTGGTTTGGGTATCCTAAATGAGGTTTGTGACTTGCAACCAGGCAAACCTCTTCTACCCACTGTCCCTGGTAAGAGTCTTTAGACTCGACAGACATTTGAGACTGATATTGGCTCCAAACCAAAATTAGCTGTTTCAGCTAGGTCATCTGACAGAGGAGTCTGGACCTTGACTGCTATAGCAGAGGCCGACTACCCTAATAACTTTTGGTATTAACATAAACTTGAAAGTTTGCCTGCCTGATAGCTAGGAAAACTGATAAATGCCAGGGTATCTATGCCTTGTCACAGGCTGTCACTTGTACCACCCCCCAGTGGACAGAGTGGGAGGATAAAAAATCCAGCCCCTCCTTATCCAGTTTATTATTTCTTGTACAGCCTCTTATCAAGAGGGGAGACAGAGCTTAGGAGTTTGTAAGATCTTGAAAGTACCTTCCTTTATGAATATATATCTATTCACAGGAAGGAGAAGGTTTTGGTGGGTATCAGCCCAGTCATATCTCACAGTTGAGGAGTGTGAGGAATAATCCTCAAGCTCTGTGGAAGGAATCAAAGTTCTATTTAGGGGGAAAAAAACTAAGTTTAATAGGTTCCCCTTTGTCCATTTCATCAAGCACATATTTCTCCTCTGTAACATAATAAAAATGAGCAAAGGAGACAGCTGTTTGCATAGGTCTGCTGCTCAAAAGCAGACAGCCTTTTTAAGCTTGAATGATCTTTAGCAGCCTGCAATCTGCAGGATTTGTCAGGCATTATAACAGGCACAGAAGTCCCCAAATGCTGTTCAGCAGGGGGTTCTGTGTGCTTAGTTTTCTCTTGATTTTAGAGGGAACCAGGGAGTTAGCCAGTTCAGCAAGCCTCTTAAAAACTGCTTGTGTACCCGTCTCAGGGGTAGCAGTTACAGTAGTTATTATTGTGGTTTCACCCACAGTAATTTAGGGTGTCTGCTGGTCAGAGCTCAAGGGACCCTGAGGTGGTGACATTTTTCTTCTTTTAGCCCTATTCAGGCATTTTTAATAATTCTGTCAAGACATGAATGCAGGTTTCACGCTGCTGAAATGTCCATGTCTCAACAGAATTCACCACACTCAAAAAAACATTAAAAACCGGGATTATCAGTCTTTTCAGTTTCTAGGTGTAAAACACATAAACTTTGCAACCACTAAACATTTGTTTTAAATTAAAGTATATAACTAATGGAGTTTTTAGTTAGAAAACTCCCGATAAATATAAAACAAACCCTGGTTCACCCCCGGTTATGCTGAACCAGGAGAAACCGAGGAAACACATAATTTAACACTTAAAAACTTACAGATTAGTTTAAAATGATAAAGAATAGAGGCAGCAAATGAAAAACAATAAATACTTATGAATATTTTGTAAGTTTTCACATGACAGAATGGGATGATGAAGAGAGGATCTCCAGGCATCTAGTCTTGACAGGCGGAGAGAGAAATCTGAGGCTTAGATTGTAGGCAGTTGACTGGTGGCAGCATTTGAAAAGTGGCACATGCCAATGATTCAATCATTAGCATAGCATTCTATCTCTGGGCGTTCTGTCCTTAAAGGCACACTGCAGAAGAGTTAGGAATATTGGAGTATTCCTGGGGTGAGAAGGGGAAGGGCTGCTGGTGGGGGTCTTCAGTCTGCAGGATATAGACTAGAACCTCTCAGTGGCCTCAGCTAGAAGCAGGGACATCCTGGACTCCCTTCAGGGGGTGATCCTCAGGCAGCTAGTCAGTGAACCCTCTCATGATGGCCAATACTGTACGTGGTACTCACTACCAGGGACAGTTTTATAGACATCTAGGTAGGAGGCCACCTGGGCAATACTTATCACCGTACAGTGTGGTTCAGTATAAGAATGGTTGCTGAATTAAACCACACAAAGGGCAAGGGTCCTGAACTTCAGGAGGGCAGATTTTGAAAGGTGGATGAATTCTCCACAATGACCTGCCATGGGGTGGGGGTGGGGATGACCTGGGTGGGGTGGAGGAATAGTGGGCAAGGCTAAAAGGGCCACGGAAGGCAACAGACCTCAGTCAAGCAGGTGACCAAAAGTGAGAGGAAAAAGAGACCACTATGGTTTTCGAAAGAGGTGGCTGAAAAGGTAATGGCTAAAAGGGTAGCATTTAGAAGGTATAAGCAGATGCAGAGGGAGGACTGACAACACTATACTGACACAATATTGACAACAGTAAAAATAGAAAGGGACCTGGGGGTAATTATATCAGATGACCTAAAGGTGGGCAAGCAATGTGAGAAGGCAGTAAGGAAGGCTGGGGGGATACTGGGATGTATAGGAAGAGGCATCAATAGTAGAAAACAGGAAGTTGTTATCCCTCTGTACAGACAGTTGGTGGGACCCCATCTGGAGTACTGTGTGCAGTTCTGGAGACCCCATCTCTGCAAAGACATAGACAGAATGGAGGCTGTCCAGAGGAGGGCAACCCAAATGGTGCAGGGTCTGCACCAGAAGACATATGAAGAAAGACTAAAGGAGCTTAATATGTATACCCTTGAGGAAAGAAGGGAGAGAGAGAGAACATGATAGAAATTTTCAAGTACCTCAAGGGAATTAACAAAGTCCAAGAGGGTAGCATCTTCCAGAAAAAGAGATGTGCAAGAACAAGGGGGCACAATTTGAAGATAGAAGGGGGATGGCTCAGAGGTAATGTGAGGAAGTATTTTTTCACTGAGAGGGTTGTGGATGCATGGAACAGCCTCCCTGAAGAGGTCGTGGGGTCAAGAACAGTGGGGGACTTCAAGAATGCATGGGACAGGCATAGGGCAATCCTAGTGGGGGGTAGGAGGAATTAAGCTGTTGGTTAACTAGGATCTGCAGCTTATCTGTTAGGTAGGAAAATGGGCAGACTAGGTGGGCCAAGCGGTCCTTATCTGCTGTCAAATTCTATGTTTCTCTGAGGAGGATAGGTAGGTATATTGGGAAATGGAGGGAAACAGGGAGAGCACTAAGGAGCATGAAGGCACAAACCGAAGAGAGAATAAGCCAGGTGGTGACATTGTGGGACAAGACACTTTTCAGGTATGTAAGTGAAGGGAGGAAAAGCAGGGGTTGGATCATAAGGTTAAAAATGAAAGGGGGCACTGTGCAGAGAGGGCTAGGAAAAGGCAGACATCCTGAACAAATACTTGTGTTCAGTATTCACAAAGGAAGGTGAAAGGGAAGGGTCACAGAATAATAATAGGAGCATTGGAGGGAGGGAGGTGGACACTAGTCCTTTTCCAGAGGAGAGTGTCTTGAAGGGACTCACTAACCTGAAAGTGGACAAAGCAGTGGGGCCAGACTGGGTGCATCCAGGGGTGTTGAGAAAGCTCAGGGAGGTCTGCACCTCTGACAGACCTGTTTGAGTTCATTGGAAACGGGAATGGTTCCAGAGGACTGGAGGAAGGCAGATACAGTCCCACTTCACAAAGTGGCAGCAGGGAAGAGGCTGGCAATTACAGGCCAATCAGCCTGACATCAGTGGTAGGAAAGTTAATGGAGTCATTGCTGAAGGAAAGGATTGTGGATTCATGTTGGGGGGGGGCATGTCAAGCATATCTGATTGGGTTCTTTGGGTGACCAAGGAATTAGATCAGGGTGGAGTGGTGGATATGGCCTACCAGTATGGCTTTCAACACTGTTCCTCATAGGAGGCTAGTAAGCAAACGGGGTAGCTTAGGAGTGGATTCAGAGATGGTAAACTGGGTAATAAATTAGTTGGGGGGGGGAATAGGCGGCACAGGGAGGTGGTAAACAGAGTTCACTCCAAAGAAGAGAGGGTGACCAGCAGGGTGCCTCAGGGATCAGTGCTAGGACTGGTCCTCTTTCATGTCTTCATAAGTGAGCTAGAGGGGAAGTTCTGTCTAGTGGACACTCGGGGGTGGTGTGTGTGTGTGTGTGTGTGTGTGTGTGTGTGTGTGTGTGTGGAAAGGATGAACAGAGACCTAAGAAAATTTGAGGAGTCATCAGAGGTATGGCAGCTGGGTTTCAGTGCAAAAAAATGCGAAGTAATGCACTTGGGGCACAGAAACCCAGGGGCAGAGTCCAAAATGGGAGAAGTGGTGCTGATGACCCCCAAAGAGAAGAGACTTGGGGTAATCATATTCAGATGCTGAGGCTAACGGCATAGGAATCTGCCATAGCACTCGTGGATGTGTGATGTATAATTTGTACAAAGTCACATATAAAAGCTTTCGAGACCTGAATGCCCGTTTGTCTGGTATATTAAAATTTAGGCTGAAGTTGCCTGCCCTTTGTAGAAACTGGGTTTTGATTAGCAATATGAAAAAAAAAGTATATATTTAAAAATGCAAAGGTTTGCATAAACTTTGAAGTGCTAATTAACATCAGAGCAGTAGCAATAATGTCACTGTTTACATTTTAGCTGTTGTCGCAGTACAGGAATGTATTTCTGTTTTGTTTGTTGTTTGTTTTTTGTTAAGACATGCAGACAAAAATTTACATCGATTTTAAAATATTAGGGCTAAAACATGCCTAGTAATGCAAAATGAGCATTATTATGCTTGTTTCAGCCCTGATGTTTTAACCTCAACCAGGTGGCTGACTGTGAAAGCAGTGTTTAAGCTGCCACTCACCAAATAGTATGTTGCTGTTTATTTTGGGATTTGGCTATTTTTTTTTACTGAACTCCGAATGGCAAGTGTTGATGCTGATGGTGTGTGTGTGTGTGTGTGTGTGTGTGTGTGTGTGTGTGTGTGTGTGTGTGTGTCTCTGTCTGTCTGTAAATGAAATATTTGGGTTTGTCTGCAAATCTGGGGATTTCACCACAAAATGTCAGTGCTAATTAGCTTAAAAATCACAAGTTTTTAATTTCCAGCTTATAACCATCAAGGTAATAGGGAAGTGGAAGAAAGTAGGCTGCCAATTCTATTGAGTCAGAATACAGACCCTCTGTTGATTTTTTTTCATTTTGCCATAAAGGTTTTTATCCTCTCCATGGTGGGGCAGGCAGGATGCCTTTGGCAGTTGTCCCCATCACCTGTCCACCAGCCACCACCTCCCCAGGACCTACTCTGCTGTATCCCCCACAGATCCCCTCCCCCCGCAACGAGGCCAGGGGAGGGCCCCCCCCCCAGAGAACACAGTACAGATTGCTGTCTTGGGGTCCTGGTGGCGGCATGGGGGGAGGCGAGCATGTAGTGCCTTATGCACACCTGCCAAGTCATTATTTTATTCACCAAGTTTACTCCATTAAGCCCCTGAGCTGGGGTGTATACGTTGACATCGCAGAGTTCCACAGGTCCCCACCCTTCGTGCCAGCCCTTACTTGCACTGCCACCAGGCCTTCACCTGGTGCCTGGTGGCAGTATAGTGGTGCCAAGAAGCCCTACCTCCCCAGGAGAGTAGAGCCATGTTTAGGATGCCCATCTCCCCCCACCACCATGACCAGGCCGATCACCAGCAATCCAAGACTGCTCCTGGTCACGGGTTGCAGGCATGGCGGGTGGTAACACTGTTGCCATGTCACTGGGCCAGCCATATCATTTCCCTTGTTAAAGATCCAGCCTGAAAGAATTACCCTGGCTAATTTCCCCTGGCTGATCTAGTGAGTCTTAAGGGTGAGTGTGGCCTTTTTTTTGGGGGGGGGAGGGGTGTCATGGTAAAACCGATGCTTTTTAATGGCGCTGTTCTTGTGTGTAATTCTTGAATTGTTATGATGAATATGCCTTCCTTGCCAGCTTGTAAACAACGTTTATTTTACATTTTTAATTTTCACCATGTTTTTCTTTTTTTCCCCCTCCCCGTTGCTGGGGTGTGCACATTGGGGAAGTCCTGCAGCTCCCTCCCTCCCTTCATGACCCTTCTTACCACCAGTCCTCCACCTGACGGCAGTCACACAGTGGAGCTGGCAACCGTCCCTCCCTCCCCAGGAGAGGGGAGCAGTCCAGCAGATGCTTCATCACCCCTTCCCCCTTGGCCAGCCCCCAGCAACCCGAGATCACTCCCAATCCTGGGTTGGTGGTGTGGTGGGTGGTACTGCTAACGCTGTGTCATTGGGCCACTGGGCTGGCTTGATCACACATTTTGTAAAACATTTTTTTCTTTACCTAAACCTGGAATTCGCTTTTGTGTTACGTGGATAGTTAAATCCCCATATTAGTTAAATAGGACCAAACTTAGCCTGTTGCTGATTTGTATTGTTCCTCCATATATAAGCATTTTGGTTTGTGGATGCCATTAACGGGCTGTCACAAATATGTATGTATATAAAGTTGGCTTTTCACTATTTTCCTTTTTTTCTCTCCCTCTTCTCAAGCCCAAACAAAGCAGAGTTTATCAGGCTGAAATATCAGATGTTAGCGTTTGTCCATCGTTTGCCATGTCGTGATGACGACAGTGTTACTGCCAAGGACCTCAGTAAAGTAAGCTGTTCTACTTTTGTGTTGTGTTTGTCAGAATAAAGCACTCACTACCCAGCTTTGCCAGAAACGTGATGTTATTCTAAAATTAAAAGCAGGCAGTGTTTGAGTTTGTCTGTTGAACTGCAAGTTTTTTTCTGCAGTGTATTATATTGTCTTATAAAATGGGTCATGAAGGCCACCTCAGGTACTGCTTTCTGAATGGACAGACTAAGTCATGTGCCTATATATACTCCGTGCTGTACTTTCTGAGCCAAAGCTTTTAGTACCAGGCATTTTGTAAGTGTTGTCACTCACTCCATGGTGGCTGCATTGATCAGGAGATACAGGCACTCTGGTGTGTGCTAAGGAGCAGTCGGCCTTTAGCCTCAGTGTACACTGAAGGAGTGTCTGCATCTTTTGACAGATGCACACCCTTTCGTGTATTACTGCCCACATGACCTGTGTCATCCCATGCTTCAGGCAGTATTTGGAGGAGTGTCTGCATCTCTTGACAGATGCACACCCTTTCATGTATTAATGCCCACATGACCTGTGTCATCCCATGCTTCGGGCAGTATTAAGTCTAAACATATTTTGTACTGTAAACATAGCAACATTCAACTGAAGCTTTAAACAGTTTCTGTCTTCAGACCTGGGTCTTTAGCACGAAGCTTGAATGAGCAGAACAAGCACGGCCTCTGATTTTGAAAACATAAGGGCACCAGCAGAAGTACTAATGATTAAAATTATAGATCACTGGGATGCTCTGGCCTTATCGGGTTGCTCTGTTTGCCAGCACATGAGATACTCTTATTGTAGCAAGAATGTCTTGCGTACATGTGCAGTCCTGTTACCATCATCATAATAACCATTTTATGAAAAAATGCATGATTCATTGTTTTGTTTAAAATGTTGATCTATAATCTATTAATTGGGCTTAAAATGGCACTCATTTGCTAATGACAATGTTTCTGTTGTTTTTCTTACGTTATCAAAATTGTTCTCACAGTCTTAGAAGGCCGGTGAAACTACTTATAGCTGTGAGTGCTGTTTCTAAGCCCCAGTTTATATAGAGAATAATGGCTGGGTAGTGGGTTATAAGAATATACTACAAGATCCTGACGCTGAGGAGCCTGACACCCAGAAGCCCGAGGCAAAGATCCCGACCGCGAAAATCCTGACAGTGGGATTTTGCCTGCGACTGAGCTTTTTGTCATGTTTTGGGGGGACTTTGGCCTCCGCACCCCCCCCCCCCAAATTATGATTCCTAACTCCTGTGGGCAAAAGTCCCACTGTCAGGATTTTCGTGGTCGGGATCTTTGTTTTGGGCTTACAGGTGTCTGGCTCCTGAGTTTGGAATCCTGAATATAATGAGAATTATACATATGCCCACCCCCTGAGGTGTGGGATGCCACATAAACCCCGAGAGCAAAGCTGGAGAGGTTTATAAAAAGACATCCCACACCAAGGGTGTGTGTAAAATTCGAGTTTTACACCCCCTACCCAGCTTTTATTTTATATAATTGCTGGAAATTGTTTTTTCGCCACAGCAATTGTATAAAATAAGATATCCCTACAAAGCCGTGGACTGGTCGTGTTTCAGTGTGGTCCGCAGCTCGCAATAAAAAACGTTTTTTTTTGGTTTTTTTTTCCCAGTCAGCCTCATTAAAAAAAACTGCTAGTTTGTTTGTTTTTTAATTAACTTACTGCCACTGAGTCTGAGTGTGGCGAATGGTGGAGTGGTGCCGAAAGGCAGATGGCATCCAGGAGTGGAAGAGCAGTGGCTGCGCATGCTCAGTACGGTGGAAACCCCGGCACAGGTTTGCTGTTATAACCAGCTGGTATAACGGCAAATTACAACTAGGTTTCCCTATGGGAAAAAACGAGCACCAGTTATATGTAGAATAATGCATAGGTGAGTGTGTGTTACACACACGAGGTGAGTGATGAACCATAAACCTCAAGAGCGATGCTTGAGAGGTCTATGAGCTCCTCATTCACCAAGAGTGTGTTAAAAAAAAAAAAAAATCATTAACACACCCACATATGCTTCATTTTTTATAATTACCGGTAAACAAAATAAACAAACAAATGAAAAAAAAAAAAGGAATACAGAGAAGGTGGATTTTAGAGAAGTTTATCGAGCATAGTGTACTGGCTGACCAGGGGGAGTGTGTGAGCCGCAAGTGAGCACAGTCTGACATGGGGCTCATAACCATGGCTTCCCACTGCTGAGTTTCTGTGCAGAGGAGTGTGAGCTTTTAAAACCCGTAATAATAATAGTAGTAGCAGCTTTATTTCTTTCTGGCACCCTTCTGTGGAGGCTCAGGGCGCCATTACAAAAGGTGAACAGGTAGAAGACAGAACAATAAAACATCATAAATGGATAACTAAATTAGTATTCAGTCTTTCAGTAAACTGATTAACTAATAAATAAAAAAATAAAACTAAATACTGGGGTATTAGCATAGCAAGGGACAGTCACTCCCCAAATGCTTGTACAAACAGGAATGCCTTAAGGCCCTTTTAAAGGTCTCCACTGGTGGGGGTGCTATCTCAAGGCTGTTAGATTGAATTCCACAGGAACAGGCCTGCCACCTCAAAGGCCTGGTCCCCCAAGGTTTTAAGCCTGGCCTTGGGAACAACAAGGAGGCCCGCCTCAGTGGAACAGAAAAGGTGCAAGGACACAGAAGGGTGCTGGAGATCAGACAGATAAAACGACCCAACCCGTGTAGGGCCTCAAGAGTTAGTAATTCAACTTCGAAAGAGATATGCCACTTTACTGGCAGCCAGCGCAGATCACTCGGCACCGGGAAGATGTGACTTGACCCAGAAGGCCAGTCAGCAGCTCAGCAGCTGCGTTCTGCACCAACCGCAGGCACCGTCGTTGTACCTCCACTGACCCCAAGGTATAGCGCATTACAGTAGCCAAGTCTTAATGTCATAAATGCATGCACCAGTGTAGCTAAGTCATGATAACTGGTTACTAAGGTATTTGCAAGTTATTACAGCTTTTAAAAGTAGTGAAAACTGGTTGATAATGAGGGCCAGCAGTAATTATGTAAAAATATATAGATTTCCATTCAGGGCCTGAACATGCTCATGAAGGCAGTGGTCCACACAAAGGGCACATGGCATTAGATTTTTTAATGTCATTTGCTTGAATAAAACAAAATCAATGTAAGGCTGTTTTGGAATTTGAAGACAGAATTCTGAATGAACACTACTCCAGGCATCATGCGAAAAGCCACCTTTGCAGCTTGCCACTTGGCCAGTAACCTTTAAAATCTGGTTGCTAAGTTACATTTTTTTTTTTAAAACTGACATTATAAGTTGGTCGCTTACTCTGTTTTTCATTTGACTCATACCCTGTCCGTCCCCTGCACTCATCTGCAGACTGGTGCCCAAATGGCAACCCCATGAAGCTTTTATTCTTAAGTCCTGGAAGTGAAATTGAGAAATGAACACAGTGTACAGAGAAGGTTGGAGTTGCAAAAATAGTGAACTGTCAGTTCAATTCTGTGGCCATTCCTCTGCCTTTTTGAGATCTCAAAACCATGTGACCAGGATATTCATAGGTCCAGATTAGGGCCCACTGAATGTTTACTCCAGGAGCAAATTAGCGCCTGGAGCAAACCGGTGATATACTGGAACATGCTTGGGCATTTTGCGAGAGCCAAGGCAAAAGGCATTATCCTGATTGCGATTGGTAACCCCAGCCCCATACTGGCCACGAGATATCTGGCCAACAGTGTGCCAAGGGAGTTTGTGATCACAGTCGGGCTGTTAGTGCCAGGTAATGGCAGTTGTTCCTTGCAGATGACCCCATAACACTAGCAAGGTGCTGTCAGGGTAATGTACATCTCATTATGGCCTCCTTATAGGCCAGGAGCAAACACAGTTTGCTACTTCCTCTTCCATAGTGCCTGTCAGGGCTACCTGTTCTGTGCCCTGGTCTAGTGCCCCCTGCCCCAAACACCCCCGCCTGTATTTTTGATAAAATGCACTGGTGGCTAGTGGTCCACTCCCACTTCCCGAACACCTCGCTGATGCTTCATAGAAAATGCCCTGGTGGCCCCCCTCTGCTCTCCAAACAACCAGCTGGTACTTCATAGAAAATACTATGGTGGCTAGTGGCCCCCAATTCCCAAAACACCCGCTGGTACTTTCACTGCATAAACACACCAGCTTACAAATGCAGTCTGCATCATACAGCTAGAATTACAACTTGTGCATTACTGTGGGTATTTACGTGGAAACTGGAGCTTTGTTGCAATTAATCTACAGCTTTCCCAGGAGCTGGTCATAATGCCCAACTTGTGACATTGTTGCCATTTCCACAGCAATAGACTGTGATGTCAAAAGCCAAAGATTATGTCTTGAGTTTCCGAATCAACTTCAACTGTAAGTAAATGGTGAGGGACAAATATACAGTTTTCATGTAGCTGTCCTTAGTAATAAAGAATACAGTGGCTTGAAGTTTAAATTTTTGTGGAATATTTGTGTAGCTTTTCTGCTGATGTCCGCTGTCTTTTTGGCTGGTGAGTGAAGTCCCTCTTTAGGATTTTGTAACCAATCATATATTTGTGTTAGACTTCCAGATGATGTGGCATGAACTGACTGACTCTTTGCTCTATCATATCAGAGAGTGGCAGCATTAGATCTGGGTGGATATGGCCTACCAGTATGGCTTTCAACACTGTTCCTCATAGGAGGCTAGTAAGCAAACTGGGTAGCTTAGGAGTGGATTCAGAGGGGGGTACAGATAGTAGGGGGGAGGATGGGGAAATAGATTCAAAGAAAATAACAAAATTACAGAATTCGTTTTTACAAGATAAAATGTGATTGGAATCACAACTGTGTTTGGCCAGCCAGGGAGTCTGGGTGCTTATATAGACGCTCATGTATAGATTATTGGGGGGAAAATACGATGGTCTGCCACAGTGTTGGGCGCCTTTCGTGCCTCATGAGGTTTATGGCCATCATAACTAACAGGAGGTCTGTAGTGTCACAGGTTGTGGGTAGAGATGGACTGATAAGGCAGTGAGGCGATAGTAGTTCAAAACAAAATCAATGTTTATTCTTCACAGCAGAACAATAATAGGTAAAAGAAGTGAACTTAGGTGACAAAATAAAAGGAGGCACATCAAAAATCCAGACTATATACGTACATCGACTAGAATAGGCTAGTTGTACTAGGTGTTTACCCTTCAACACCCTGCTGCTATCTATCTATCTGCTAGCTGTGATCATCACTGTGAACCAGTGAACAGGGAAGCCTCAGCTGTTTACCACAGATGTTTTTTCCCTTTTGCAGTTCCTGAAAGGCTGAACATTTCCAGTAGTGAAGCGTATATCCTTTGGATGAGTGGGACGTGCCAGAGGGTGATGAAGTGGGGGTATTCGTGTATTTCACTGGGTTGGTTGACTGGGGGTTGGGTGTGGTGTGGTGGGGGGTGTTGGGAATTCAGCTGGGGGGGTTTAGGATGATTTCTTTTATTGATGTGTGTCACTGATTTTTAAAGACAACTTTTGTGGGACAGTACGGGAGGGGATGGAGCTGAGGGCTTCGGTGGGGTCCCAATTTAATCATCTGTTGTGGTAGGAGACTGTGGGAGAAATGGCCCATGTGAGTGAGGGGTGATGTCTGTGTTTTTTAAAATCACTTTTTTTTTTTTTTTTTTTTTTAACAAATAAAAATTTCATTGCTCAGAGTTGGTTCGATGTCGGGAACTTGGCCCTCTATGTGTAAAGCCAGTGACTTGGGCGGAACTCAACTTCACTAGCGAAGTTTAAATGCACAACACTCCACAGTAGCGCAGTCTCACACCAGCATTAAAAATCAGAAGCTTTGCCTGGCCTGCAAATATTGCCTTTAAGCACACCAGTGAATTGGTGGTGAAGTGTCCAGATTTGCTGTATGTGTAGGAAGCACGAAGTTGACACTTTGCCAGCAATGCACTGGGCAAAGTACAAAAAATGTCCAAAAATTAAAAGGAAACTATTTTCTCTGCCCTAACCAGACTCGACCATCATAAATAATTAATGTACAGTAGCACTTTTCCTCCACCTATTCGGTACAGAGCTCCCACATGGTCCACACCCTCCCTCCTCCCCTGCCCCACAGAAGGATTGCATCACAGCAGCAGTACATTTTGCTTCACTTTACTTGATGAATATGTAATCCCCTTCCCTGCCCACACACTAAGAACACACCACATCTCTACCCCCTGGCTATCATCTTACCCAAGGGATGGATACTAAAAAGACAGCTCAGCAGAGCGGGGGGTGACTAGCACAGACCCTCCTCTCACCACCTCAGCCTGCTGTCTGAATAATTGGGAGCCCACACTTTATTATAAGCAGAGCTGTCCCTACAGTGCTTGCACGCTTCCTGTCAGTCAGACGGCAGTGGTGTGTAGATGATCTGTGCCAGATGGCATCTGCAGATCTGACCGTGGTCTGGTCATGGCACATTATGGATGAGTCCGAGACAGACAGGAGGTTGGGTGGTAGGTGCCAATTGTGGGGGCCTGGGTGGGAGGTGGTAGTATATCATTATAATGGGGACTAGGTGGGAATGGGGTTACCACTAGTCTACCAGGGATGTTTCTGTGCAGTCGGATGGAGGGTGGGGAGAACACTGCATGGTTGTACCCACCTATGCAGTAAGGGATGGTGGGGGGGCTAGACTACCAGGCTAATATGACAGTTCCCAGTTTCCTGGGGATTGCTGGGGGAGGGGTCCGGTTTCCTGGGGATTGGTGGTGGTGGGGGGGGGGATTCTAGGATTATAGGTTAATCTGACAGTTTCTCAGGAATGGAGGAACCACTAGACTACCAGGCTAATCTGACCATTTCTTGGGGATGGGAGGGACCACTGGACTACCAGGGATGTTGACTGCTGTTTAGTCGGGGATTGGGGGTTCATACATTACTGATAACGGTAGGGTTTTGGAAGCAGTAAATAGTGCTGCCATGGACTAGTTTGCTCCCTTTGCTTAGCTGGCTGTCACTATCTAAACAGTTTAGTCCCTGGATCTTCCATTCAATTTCCTCGGTGTGTGCTTTCTATCCCCCAGTGACACCAAGGGACGAAGTGCTCTCTTCTGCATATCTGTTGGCCATATTGTACAGCCGCTGGTTGAGAGTTTAGCCAAATCTTGGGGAGAGGAATAATATACTGTAACTTATTTCCCATAAAGTTAGTAAATTTGTCTTTATGAGGAAGCAGTCTGTTCAAACAGGTGCTGCAAGTGACAGCTGTTTGATCTCCTTGTTGCTCTCTTAGGAAATAATCTCTGATTAGATTCACAGTCCTGTCTTAAAATACCGTGGTTATAAACACTTAAAACACAAATTGTGGCACTTGACCTCGGGGACCTTACTAGCACAGCCAACATACTTTTTAAAATGGTGGTCCTTTGTGCTTTTTAGCTTTCTGTAAAATAAGGTGATTCCAGAAAACTACTGTTTAAATAGTAACTTTATTCTACTACTGCGATGTGGAATTAAGAAAAAACAAACAGCAACAGGGAAAACAGTTGGTTCCTATTTAAAAACAGAACCAAAATTAACAAGGAGCCAATTGTGATAGGTTCTTGGGACTGAAAAAATACTGAAAACCTTTTAAAATAATCAGTGCCTGCATCAAAACAAAGTGCAGTAGCCCATCGCTATATGGAATGAAATAGGAGCCGCCGAACAAATTTGTTATAGTGATGTGTTCATTGTAGCGAGGGACATGCTTGTCTACTATACGGCAGTCGCTGGTCTACTAAAAAGCATACAGTTATATTCTTTATTAAATATTTATCTTTATTTCTGACTTTTATTTGACTTTGTATTTAAAAAAAATAGTTTTTTAATCCAAGGAATGCAGTTTCATAGAAACATAGAAACACAGAGTTGGCGGCAAATAAGGATCGCAAGGCCCATCCAGTCTGCCCATTTTTTCTACCTTATGAATGTGCCATAGGCATTTACTCTGTCAATGGCCTATCTATTCATACTCGTCTGTATTGCTCCCTTATGCTTATCCCATGCCTGTTTGAAGCCCTGCACTGTATTCATATCCACCACTTCCTGAGTTAGGCCGCTCCATGCATTCACCACCCTTTCTGTGAAAAATAACTTCCTCACATTACCCCTTAATCAGCCTCCCTCTAATCTCATGCTGTGTCGTCTTGACTTGCTATTTTTCTTATATTGAAACATGTTAGACTCTTTCACCTTGTTAATGCCCTTAAGATATTTGAATGTTTCAATCATATTGCCTCTCTCCCTCCTTTGCTCTAGGGTATACTATCAACTCTTTCCCTCCTTTGCTCTAGGGTATACATCAGTACAGTTCTGCTACAGTACTGTATTAATCAATGTGTGTCAGTATCTGTCTGCATATATCACCACAGTTTACTTTTCAGCTGGTTTAAAGAAACATGTTAGTTTTGTATTTGTTTTTTTTTTGTTATGGCAAGATCTTTAGTGTAGAACAGTATATTTGTGAGCTGTAGTACCATCAGCAGGTCTGCCTCCTGTGACTGCAACCATTCAAGACCCGCTTCTAAATCCGCTATTGCCTGCTGGTAAGAGAGACATGCTGCACACCCGTCAGTATCCTCCTCAGCCTTCTCCTCACTCATTCAAGCAGATGGAAGAAAACTGTTCACAAACCAGTACTAAAAGATGTCCGCTGTCATCCAGGCATTGCTACTGGTTGCATAATTGATGGGCAGAAATGACATATTGGTGTGGTGAAAATATCTGGGGTTCTCAAACTTTCCTAAACAGAGTGGCATGATTTTGTGTGTACTGGTAGCACTGGTGTGGAATAGGAATGCTATCATGTCCCTGCTGATTTTGAAGCCTTTTGAGGCACTGGCTTCATTCCGTCCTGCTACGGTAAAGTTGTGGAGGCAGTCCGAGGCACTGCCAGAACAGACCCACACTCAGAATGATGTCTCTGAATTTGGGCAGAAATTCTGCTGCTGTGTTGCAGGAGCACTGCTTAACCAGTTAAGCACACACAGCTGATGCCATGGCTGCGCTGGACCCTCCACAGCCAGCCAGCCAAAGCTTTGAACTTGCTGTCTGGTCCATAGATTTCATGGGCACACTGCTCAGCCTTCTCTTTGACAGTTGGACCAGAAACTGGAACTCCATTGATGTGCTGCTGTGCAAACCATAGTTGGGTGGCCTGGTCTATCTCTCCCTCATCTGACCGCTGTAACATTTTTCAAGACAGTCCATCACTTTCAGTGCAGTCATTAGTGAACTCCTTCAAAGACTCTTTCTGCTTACACCTTATACAGATGGTCGACTTTGAATAACCAGTCTTCTAGGAAATTTTTGGCAGGCTTTTGCCGGATTTCAGTCTGTCAAGGATGGATAACTTGGTTACATAGAAACAGAAACATAGACTGTGACGGCAGATAAGGACCGCATGGCCCACCCAGTCTGCTCATTTCCCTACCTTTTGGATAAGCTGCAGATCCTAGTTAACCAACAGCCTACTTCCTCCTACCCTTCACTAGAATTGCCTTATGTCTGTCCCATGCAGTCTTGAATTCCCCCGCTATTTTTGACCCCATTACCTCCTCTAGAAGGCTGTTCCATGCGTCCACCACCTTCTCTGTGAAAAAATACTTCCTCACTTTTCCTATGAATCCCCCCCATATCTTAAAATTGTGCCCCCTTTTTCTTGCACATCTCTTTTTCTGAAAGATGCTACCCTCTTGGACTTGGTTGATTCACTTGATGTACTTGAATGTTTCCATAATGTCCCCCCTCTCCCTCCTTTCCTCTAGGATATACATATTAAGCTCCTTTAGTCTCTCTTTATTTGTCTTCTGGTGCAGACCCTGCACCATTTTAGTTACCCTCCTCTGGACCGCCTCCATCCTGTGTATGTCCTTGCAAAGATGGGGTCTCCAGAACTGAATGCAGTACTCCAGATGGGGTCTCACCAACTGTCTGTACAGAGGGATAACAACTTTCTGTTTTTTACTGGTGATGCCTCTCCTTATACATCCCAGTATCCCTTCAAACCTTCCTTACTGCCTTTTCACGTTGCTTGCCTACCTTTAGGTCATCTGATATGACTACCCCCAGGTCCCGTTCCATTTTTGTTGTTGTTAGTACCTCCCCCTCATTGTGTACTCTTCCCTTTTTTTTGTTTGTTTCCTAGGTACATTGCTTTGCACTTCTTTGTATTTAATCTAAGCTGCCATACATTTGACCATTCCTCCAATCTTGCCAAGTCTTTTCTCATCCTTTCCCCACACATCTCCTTGTCTATCAACCTCGTTGCAGATCTTTGTGTCATCTGCAAAGAGGCATACTTTTCCTTCCAGCCCCTCCACAATTTCACCTATAAAGACATTAAAGAGGACTGATCGCAGTATTGAACCCTGCAGTACCCCACTAGTAACCCCCTCTCCTCAGAGTGGACTCCGTTTACTATTACCCTTTCCGTCCTCTTGTCTAGCCAATTATTTACCCAGACTACCACACTGGGACCCACTCCCAGGCTGGCTAACTTGTTCATTAATCTTTTGTGCGGGACTGTGTCAAATGCCTTGCTAAAGTTTAGGTAGGCCACATCCACAGCCTCTCCCTGGTCTATTACTTTGGTCACTCAGTCAAAGAAATCTATTAGATTTGTATGACATGACCTTCCCGCTGTGAATCCATGTTGCCTTGGGTCCTGTGCCCCGCTGTCCTCTAGGTACTCAACAGTTCTTTCTTTCAGAAGTGATTCCACAATTTTTCCTACCACTGAAGCCAAACTAACGGGTCTGTAGTTTCCTGCCTCTGCCTTGCTCCCACTTTTGTCGAGGGGAATAACATCCATCTTCCTCCAGTCAGCTGCTATGCCTATAACGCATCATACACAATAGTCAGTCATTTGATTGTCTGTAGCTGTTGTGGATGGCAACCTCCACGTTCATTATAGGAGGGTATTCGCTATAACAGGATTCATTATAGCGAGGAGCTACTGTACAAGTTTGAAAAAGGCCTTTTTTTCAAATTTTACTCATGATACCAAGTAAATAAGAGAGTGACATAATAGGATATTACCACTGAGAAGTTGGAGGACAGTTCATTATGGGAAATATTGCTGCCTTCTGTCCGAGTTACCTTAATATAATCTTCATATGAACCAAAGGATTTCTTCAGAGTGCAGTTTGGGAAGTAAGTCTTACTGCAGCTGAAAATTATCTGGTATTACAGACTCAGGGATTGCATGACCAGTGCTGGGATTGGTTCAAAACTACTCTGAATGTTCCAGTACAGAAAGCACATGCAGGCTATCTGCTTAAAATGGTAAACGGATGAAAACATTGATGTTGTCAGAAGTCTATAGTTTCCCTATGGGACTGGTCTAACCATGTATCGTACTGTAATATACTATGCAGTGCCTTGACCTGTAATCTTCTGGCTTTACACTGCTGTTTTAGAAATTTTAAGATTTATTTTCTTACAAGTTTGTAAGAAAATATAAGTACATTTTTGTTTAACGGGTATAACACCTAGGAATTTTTTTATTGTTAATTTACTAGTTATGTGGCCTGTAAGTATTTTAGTTGTGTGAGCATTCCTGGGTTCTCAGAGGTTGGATGTGGACAGCAAGAGTTCCTATCTTGCAAAGGCACTTTGTTTTATTTAAACATCAAGGGCTGAGACTCCTTTTCATCTAAAAAGCTTTTGTTTTAGTTAAACTTCAAAGGGCCGAATATCTTTCATAACAAAGAGACATGTTTTAAGTGTAAGCAGGGCCAAGGCAGAGGAGATGATTTGCTGCTGGATAGCCAGCCAGGATAACAAAAGTCAATCCACAAAACCAGTTTGGACTGGTTCTCAAAAAGTGTCTCAAGTGATCAAAGAAATAGTCCGGCATGTGATGTTAGAAGAGCATGTATGAGGACGCAGGTGTAGTGGGCTGGCTAGCCCAAGACATCTGTGCTGGTTTGCTCTCAGAGTTTATGTTATGAGACTCTGAACTAACAACATCATGGGTTTGACTGCCATAAGTTACCAGGTTCCCAGCTGGGGGTAAGCCTCTTCCAGTCCCCTTAGAATTTAGATACGTAGCTGCGAGTTAGGTGTTTTCTTTGTATTCTCTATCTTTTCGAATGCATTTATTTTTCTCTGTAGAAATGCTATATTTTCCATAGTCTTTAGTGTGTATTATCCTGTAACGTATGTAAGTATTGTGGAGTACTAAATGTTGTTTTATATACATCGTGTTCTCTGTGACTGAGTCTTCTGAAGTGTAAATAACCAGGAGTACATTGGCAAGGCTGTGATCTATTTCCAAAGAGATAGGTTACAGTTGCCATAACTAAGGCAAAGTTTCCTCAGCCGTAGCAAAAGGGGCGGGTCATTTTCCCCTTTAGTAAGGAGCTCTGTACTGTGTGAACAGTGATTCTGGTGGGACTTGGACCTAGAGATACCCCAAGTGTGGTTGCGTCTGAGTGGTGACAGCATACCATGCAGTACAGATTAAATTCTGGGAGGGAACCAGTCTGTGACAAATTTTATTGGAAATTTGCTCGCAAATGTCATTTTCAGTACACATGACTCTGTTGTGACAGTGGCGCCAGTTAGAATGCAGCGCAGTACCTTGCAGTACATCAGTTAAGCCCTTTGTCATGCAGTGTTTTGTGAAATGTCATTTATTGCAAGTTACTGCATTGCATCCTGTCTGGTTCCACTATAGTAGAACCTTCAACAGCAGAGGTTTCGTGTGCGCAGATGTGGGATAAAGAAGGCAGTTAGGCTTTTGTTTTCATTTTTAAAAGCTGCACCTCCCTCAAAAATGTAAGCCTTGCCCTTTCAGGAACTAGCATCCCCTTCCCTGATACTGATATAGCTTTTTATTTTTCCTGTCCTTGAAAATGTACATATTTATAATCCTAAAACATTTGTTCACTATAAAACATTTGTTGTATATCTGATAACTGCAGTGATTGAATTTTACAACAAAAAATGTTTGTCCTAAATGCTTGCTTCAGTTACTGTTAATAAAAATATTAGCATACCTGTCAGATTTGCATTTCTTCATACCTCTTATGCTGTACACTATGCATGTTTTTTGTTTGCTCAGTCCCAACCCTTACCAGGTCTACAGTGGTATTTCTAAGCCAAATGTGGCAGGCATCTTTTTTTTCTTGAGAAAGACTAAAACTAAATTAAATTTTTTTTAGAATACTATATTTTAGTAAAACTAGAAAATGTTACCACCACATAAAACTGGAAGATGCCTGGAATCTTTTAGAGTTTTTTTGGGGGGGGGGTAACATTTTCTGTCCCGTTTCAAAGTATTGAAAAGGCACACATTTGTAAAAATGTTCCCCTCACATAAACAACATCTTTCAGGTTCCTTTCTGAGCACTTAATCTTTCTGTCTTTTTTTTTTTTTTTTATTCTCTCTTTATGCCCTCTTCAGCGCCACAGCCAGTCCTATCCTTCAGGGTCCCCCCAAGATGCTTGGCTGTGCCGAACTCCAGTCCCCTCTAGCCACCTGCCTCCATACTGCCATGGTCTCAGACACCCCCCCCAGTGGGGAAAGAGAGAGAGCCCCCTCCTAACTGAACAGGTCTTCGTCAGGCAGTAGCTGAGGGTTCCATGTTGGTATGTGTTTGGTTTATCACGAGGGCGTCGTCAGATTGGCTGTGGCTGCTTTTCTTTGTTTTTTCCTGCCCTGAGGGTGCAGGTGTGTGCTGGAGATCATAGGTGTGCTGCTGCACCGGATCCTGGTCTGCATCCCTCCCTCTCTCCCACAGTGCTCACGATTGCACTGCTGCCTGTGGTCACCCACGTGGCAGTATTGCAGCGAGGGCGGTGACCCTCTCAACCCAGAGGAGAAAAGCATCTCCTGGGACACCCAGTCCTCCTCCCCTCAGCTGACCGTTGATAACCTGAGCTCGTTCCCACACTCTGGTTGCCAGTGTCACAAGTGGTAGCACTACCGCTGTGCCAGTGGGCCAGCCTATTACATGTCTTTGAATGCAAGCAGGCAGATTTGTCTGTAAATAGAACTTTGCCACAGCTACAGACATTTCCTTCACCAAGCACAGGTGTTGTAAATCTAACCCTAAGTGTTAGGAAATTAATATGACCCAGCCAGTAAGGAAGTTTCTGTGATCTGTATCTAAACATATTGTTTCAGATCCCTCATCAGTCTCATGAATCTTTTTTTAATATTATTTCATGTGTTTTTTTTTCTTGCAGCAACTGCATTCTAGTGTGAGGACGGGGAACCTAGAGACATGCTTGCGACTGCTTTCATTAGGAGCTCAGGCCAACTATTTTCACCCTGTAAGAAACTGTTCTCCACCTCCTGTACATAAACTGAATTATGCTCCTTTTCTCCTCCAGCTACCACTAGAATGCAACTAGATTGCCATATCGTATCCAGTATGGAAATGGATGGATGCAGTGAAATTAGCTTCCCCAGGTTTTATAGGAATATTTTAACTTTGTGATTGTATTGGGTGGTTTGCTAGTTCTCTAGGCCAGCTTTAGTAGCAAGGATTAGGGGCCTAGTTTTTAAAAATGTAAGTGGAACTTGCACAAGCAAATTGTTGAGCTCTCATATGCCCTACCTGTGCAAGCAACCCATTTTTAAAATGGGTGGTCTGGGTCCCGGTTGTGCAAATTACTTTAATTGGAGTTGTAACCAGAAAGAAAAAATTACTTACTGTAGTAATCTTGTTTCTTCCAGGGTATTCCCCAGTATTCAAAACTCTTGCAGTTATCCCTTTAAGTAGAGCTGCCTAGAGATAGAATGTATGCTAATGATGGAATCATCATTATTGGCTCATGCTAATTTTCAAATGCTGCCCTTATCAACTGCCAGTGTTCTACTGCTTCAGATTTCATGGAGAGCCTGCAAGGACAGGTCCCGCCAGTAACAACAGTTATCTAATAATAATAATAATCATAACAATAACAATAAATTAACCTAATCAAATCCCCGAATTGGGGTAAAAAACACACCTCTCATAATGTCAGAATCACCTGAAGAAGGAGAAACCGATGCCCAACAGGGCTCAAAAACAGATATGCCAGTATGTGGCACCCTCACACATGCTTACTCAGTTTGGATTGCAAAGGTTAATGGTTCTAGAAGGGGAGGCAGGGTGGGCGAGTTCTGAATATTGGAGAATACCCTGGAAGAAACCAGATTACTATGGTAAGTATTTTTTTCTTATCACCCCAGGAATTCTCCAATATTCATAACTCTTGTAGACTACAAAGCAGTACTTTTGGAGGTGGGCACAGAACCTACTTTGGAAATAGACTCTGCAGGACTGCTGTGCCAGACCTGGCATCACTTCTGGACTGTATGTCCAGGTTGTAATGCTTTGTAAAGGTGTGTACTGTTCTCCAGATAGCTATTTTACAGATCTCCACGAATGGGACATCCCTGGCAGCTGTGCCTCTTGTAGAATGAGCCCTCAACCCTGCTGGAGGCTCTTTTCCAGCTTTTGAGTAGCAAAACTGAATGCACTGAACTATCCAGCAAGAAATGGTCCTTTTAGATGCTGGATTTCCTGTTCCCACATCCCCATAAGTCAGGACCAGCTGTTTTCTGTCCTGTCTGGTCCTTAGTAACTGTTATGTAGTAGCTAAGTGCTTGTTTGACATCCAGACTATGGAGTCTGCACTCACCTGAACTAGAACGTTCAGTGAAAAAGACTGGTAGAGTAGTTGACTGGTTTAGATGGAAATCAAAACCCACCTTGGGAAGAAATTTCCTGTTCGTTGGTAGAACTGTCTTATCTCTGTGAAATTAAATGTATTCCTGATCAGTGCACAGAGCTTGAAGTTCACTGATCCTTCTTGCAGAAGGTATTGTCACCAGAAAAACTGTTTTCCATGTGACATATTTCAAATGAGCTGATGCTGTAGGTTCAAATGGGGGACCCATGAGCCTGGCTATACAAACATTCAGATCCCAAGCTGGTACTGGTTCCCTTTGGGGGCAGATGAGCCAGACTTTTGAAAAATCTCTTGATTTAATGCCAAGGAGACACCCTTTCCAGCTGAAATGTAGGCAGACACTGAAGCTAGATGGACCTTCAGAGTAGTGGGCTCTAGGCCCAAAGAATGTAAATGAATAGGATAGTCCAGCAGTGCTGGGATCCCTGCCTTTGCTGCTACGGTATCACTGTTGTAACACCAAATAGGAAACCTTTTCCATTTTGAAGCATATGTTTTCTCAGTAGATGGCTTTCTGTAACCCCTTAAGATATCCAAAACTCTGTCTAAGAGATGCAAGCCTGCATACAAAGTCCTCAAGAGCCGTGCCTTGAGTCTGAGAGATTTGAGGTTCGGATACGGAATCCTCCCTTGATTGGAGGTTAAAAGGTTGTGCCTCCAAGAAAGGTGTATGGGTTTGGCAACAGACATGGAGAGCAGCAGAGAGTACCATGGTTGCCTGGGCTAATCTGGTGCTAACAAGATCATTGATGCTGGTTGGGATCTGAGCTTGATCAAAACTCTGAGCACCAAAGGGAATGGAGGGAAGGCATACTGGTGCATGCCTGACCAATCCAAGGCCAGAGCATCCAGGGGAATTGTCCTCTGGGCTGGTGGCCTGCAGCAGTACTTTGACACATGGTGGTTCTCGTGGAATGCAAAGAGATCTATCTCTGGGGTTCCCACCTTCTGAAAATCACTTCCACCACCTGTCTGTTTAGGGCCCATTTGTGATGGGCCTGGTTGATCCGACTCAGAGCATCTGCTAAGGTATTATCCTTGCCTGGCAGATGAATAGCCTGAAGGGAGACTTCTAGAGAGGAAGCCAGGCTCCATATCTTCGTAGCCTCTGTGCAGAGAGGGTTCGACCTTGTACCTTGAAAACAGGACCTTTGGTCCTAATGATGTATTCATAACAACCCTTCCTGTATAAAAATAAAGATTTGTACTACTACTACTACTGCTTGCACCTCCCTGCTTGTTTATGTAATACATTGTGGTGGTATTGTCTGTCCTGATCTGTACCACCTTTCCCTGCAGAAGTGGTGTAAAGGCCTTTAGTGCAAACAACACTGCTCTGAGCTCCAGAAGGTTGATGTGCTGAAGTAACTCTGCACTTGACCATATACCGTTGGTGGTATGATCCCCTAGATGAGCGCCCCACCCTAGTAGTGATGCATCTGTTGTGAGAATCACTGATGGGGGCTCTTGCTGGAAAGGAACCCTTTCCCTTAGGTTAACTTCCTCTTTCCACCATCGGAGGGCCTGGATCAATGTTTTTGTTACTGGAATCAGCTTTGAGAGAGGATCCCTTCTTTGGCACCAGTGTGTCCTGAGGTGGAACTGAATGTCTCTCATCTGGAATCTGGACCCTGAGAGTGTGCCTGTGGCTGTAGCTATGTGGCCCAGCAACTGAAGAAACTGCCTTGCAGTTTTTGGTCTGTTCAGGCTGAAGGAGCCTGGCAACTGAACAATGTTTCTTACCCTGTCCGAGGGCAGGTATGTTCTGCCCTCCAGGGTATTTAACTCTGCTCCTTCGGATTGCAGAACCTGTGCAGGTAGGACAGACTTTTTGAGATTTATCAGAAACCCTAGGGACTCCAAGAGGCCCTGGGTGAGCTGAAGGTGTTCCCTTACCTGTTGAGTTTTTTCCCACCAACCAGTTGTCTAGATATAGGAATACTGTGACACCCAGCTTTCGCAGGTGTGCCACCACTACTGTCAAACACTTTGTGAACACTCTTGGGACCGAAGTGAGGCTGAATGGCAGTATTGAGAACTGGTAATGACCTGAAGGGAGTCTGAATCTGAGATATTTTCTGTGAGACTTCCTTATGGAGATGTGCAAATAGACATCTTTTAGGTCCAGTGATGCCAACCAATCTCCGTTCTGGAGCATTGGCAGCATCATTGCCAATGTTACCATTTTGAACTTTGGCTTTGTCAGATGTTTGTTTAACATCCTGAGGTTTAGGATAGGCTGCCACTCCCCATTTCTTTGTGGTGAAAAAGTACCTTGAGTAAAAACCCTTTCCCTTTCGCTCTGAAGGAACAGCTTCCACTGCTTTTGACAGTGGGTTTTGAACCTCCTTTTCCAATAGCTTCCATTCTGCTGTGGAAGAATACTTGAATACTCTGGATCTTAGGTTTGGGAAGGGTTTAAAGCTTAGGGACAAACCCAGACTCACTACTTCCAGGACCCACTTGTCTGTGGCGATGTTTTTCCAAGCCTGAAAGTAATGAGCCAGTCTGCCCCCTACTGGTAGTGGGGAGGCAGCCTTGACAATGGAGTCAGGGAGTCTGTTTTGTCTGGGGCTGAGCCTGGCCAGCCTGGGAACCTCGCCTGGATCCCCTTCTGCCACTGCCCCTGAAGTACCTTTTGTTGTGGGTACTGCAGGTACTGTGGCACACCCTGAGTCTGGTGAAAATGCCTGCTGTTGGGAGATCTGCCCCATGCCTTCCCTTCCATAAGGCCTGGTGGAAGGAGACAGCCTTTCTTTAGCTGAGTTGCTCTTATAGGTGGCTTTGCATTCATCCACCTTTTTCATATAAGCCTCTGTTTTGTCCCCAAAGAGCAAATTATTTTCTATGGGGAACTCCAAAACTTTATTTTGGGTGTCCTGAGTGAGGTTTTTGTCCCTGAGCCAAGCAAACCTCCTCAAACATACAGAATTTGCCATCCATCTGGCAGCAGTGTCATTTGAGTCAGCTGCCATCTGGAACTGGTACTTGGCAGCCTCCAGCCCACACCTGGCAGTCTCAGCCAAACCTTCTGAGAGACCAGGCTGGGCTTTCTTGGACATATCCAGAACAGATTGCCACAGTGACTTCTGGTATTGTGCTGCATATGCCTGATAGCTGGCCTGACTAATTGCCAAGCAGACAGATATCCTTTTTTAGCCATGCTACCCATTTTTCTAGAGTCCTTTTCAGGAGGGTGGGAGGCCAAAGACACTTTTGCTGTCACAAGCTGCTGTTTGTACCACTCCCTGATGATCAGGGTAGGTAAATAAAAATTCAGTACCAGCTTTGTCAAGTTGATACTTCTTCTCCAGCCTGTTATCTACAGAGGAAATAGAATGAGGAGCTTGCTGGATTTTAAAAGCATCTTTTTTTGAAAAACGTATAGATGGGGAGCAACAGATTTTTTTTGTAGGTGTGGGCCCCATCATTTCGAGGTACTCAGCTTCTTCATCATCTTCTACTGCTTCACTGGTGGTGAGGTCCAAAAGCATCAACCATTTTTTGGTTTTTTAACAAAAGAAAAATGTGATAAAAAATCTTCTGTTGTTCTAGGAGGGGAACCAAACACCTGTTCAGGGGAGACTTCTAGTTCAATACCTTCTTCCTCCTCCTCATACTCCTCAACCTCTAAACATTCATGGGTTGAGGGCTGTGCAGAAGGGGTGGCTTGCTTAGAAAGGGTTTGTCCGTGGATACGGAGGACAGGGACCGGTGCCAACCCCTGTAAAGCTTGAATGATCTTCAGGGCCTGAGCAATTTCCTCAGGTGAAAGCATTAACACAGATTCAGTTGAAGTCCCCTTAGGCTGACTGGCAGGGGGTTTAATATGTTTGGTCTTTTTTTATTTTTTTTTTAAAAGAACCAGGAAGTTAGCCAGTTCTGCAGGTCTTCTGCCTTGTGCACCCTTATCAGGGGTGGTATGAACAGTATTTTCTGGTACTTTCTGGTATTTTCAGTCCCCCCTCCCAGGCTACAGTGTACATTTACATGTGTGCGAAGACGCAGGCACATGCCCGGATCTGGTGGCCCCTTCCGCCCCTTCCCAGACTTGTGTCACTGCTCTGTACCACCTACACAAACCACTGGACTTCCACCTGGTGGGAGCGGGACTCTCTGAGGAGTACATCTGTCCCTTTGGAGAGCTACGGCTCAATCCTCCAACCCCAAGCCTGCTCCCCGGCGACCCGAGGTTGTTCTTGAACCCGGGTCACGGCGGAATGCGAGGTAAGGTGCCAGCGCCTCAGCCCTCTCTGCCACTGGGCTGGCTTCCTCACCTGCTTATTTAGAGGGTGTTGGCTGGTCAGAGCCTGAGGAACCCTTTTGCATTTTTTCTGCAACCTCTCCAAACATTTTTCCACTGTTTTAGGGGGAAAGGTTTTACAGATATCACATTCTGCAGAAAAATTATCCTGGCCAAGGCAGACAACACATAAGGAGTGTTTGTCAACTTTGGCAAAGACTTCCCCACACTGGGTACAATTTTTGAAGCCAGGTTCCCTGATTCTCTTCTTTGGTTTATCTGGCATAATGTAAACGGGTAGAAAAAAGAAACCGCAAAGATTTTTTAAATTTAAAGTATTTTTTTGCAGTTTGTGGTCAGTTCCAATAAGAACCGAGAATCGGTACCAACAGAACAGAGGTTATTGGTTACTTTTTTACAACTTTAATGGTAATTTTGAAAATAATATATTAAAACTAAATAACTAACTAGCTGGAGTTTCACCTTCAAAAAACTCAGGAATTCAAACTAAAGCTCAGTTCCCCATGGTTATACCGAACCGAGACAAACCGAGAAAATAATAAAAAAAAAAAACTAAAACCAACTTAGCGGGTGACAGATTAAGAAAAGATAAAAGGCAGCAAATGAAAAAATGTGATAAAGATACTTAAGTTCTTTGAATTCAGCACGACAGTAATGACCGATGAGGAGAGCACTCAGAGGCGTTTGTACTTGTCAGGCGGAGAATGAAATCTGAAGCAGTAGAACACGGGCAGTTGATAAGGGCAACATTTGAAATTATCATGCGCCAATGATGATTCCATCATTAGCATACATTCTATCTCCTGGCAGCTCTACTTAAAGGGATAACTGCAAGAGTTACGAATATTTGAGAATTCCTGGGGTGAGAAGTGGGTGTTCCCTCTCATGGCTTGCTCTCACAAGACATACTGAATGCAGTAACAAGCTAGCAAGTGCCCTGTGTGCAGCTTATTTTAGGTCTGTGGTTGGAGCCCTACAGGAAGGAAGGAAGGAATCTGGTTTTATGTAGCACCTTTTCCGGTCATACCCATACTCGTATGTCAGTCATGGATTTCAGACCTGCGCCTTGAGGTTAACAGTTCTGTGCTCTAATCACTAAGCCAGACTGCCTTCCAGACAAACTGCCTACATTACCAGGATGGGCTTTGCTACCCACACTGTATGGCCTCATGTACAGTGGAATTAGCCAGGATGCAACGCTGTCATCACAGTTTCTGCCAGTGACCTGCAGCAGAATACAGCAGGAGCACAGTGTTCTCCAAAGTCAGTTACATCAGTTTGTTATGCAGACTGAGTGTTTTATCCTGGCTGACTCCACTATGGATTCAGGCTAGTAAACGCTCAAGCAGACCAAGTAGGTCTCCAATTACAGACTTTTAAATTTAGCATTGAAAGAGTAAGACTAGTTTAGGTGTGGGGCAGCCATATTTATTTGTTGTGGCCGGTGCTAGTACAACACCAGATGTTTTCTGTGTGCACATCTGAATGGCCCTCTATGAATGCCAGCACAGCAGCTGATGGATTACTCGCTTGATGTGTTCCTGCTTTGAGTTTTAAATAACATATCTAAAAATCACAGTATTTTCTTTTATATATTCTGTATTCTGAGTTAAGAATTGGATGGCCGACTGCCGGCCAGGTCTGTTGTGAGGGTGAGACACTTGGCTCCTGGGAAGTCAGGGCTTAAGCCACCCATTGTTTACATACCCCCTGCTGGCGATCACAGAGCAGCTCTGGCATTAGCTGCATAACAGCCACTTGCCTGTTCTCCCTGTTGGAGGAAAGGTGCAATTGCGGCAGCCTTGCTTATCAGGATAGGGAACAGGGAACCAGGGAAAAAATAAAACAATTTAAAACAATTGCATGGCAAGTGAATACCTTGTTTATGGACTGTTGCATTTTATTTCTGCTCTTTTTTTAATGTGTCATTTTAATCTTAACCTTCCATGCTCTAATAGCCGGTATAGTCACTTTAATTTTACTTGTGCACTATAGGAGAAAGGAAACACCCCACTCCATGTAGCAGCAAAGGCAGGGCAAATTTTACAGGCAGAACTACTGTCAGTATATGGTGCTGATCCTGGAGCACTAGACTCGAATGGAAAAACACCAATTGACTTTGCAAGGTGAGGCAACTTGTTTTTGTCATTGTATAGAGAATGTTTAACATTGAGTGGGGGACTTATTAGCCGAATTGTTAAAGCTCGTCATATCCCTCCCTTGTGACTCATGGCCCACTCAACATTAGTGCCGCATAAATTCCTGAAATGTGTCACTTACCCCTCCTGAACTTTGCAGCTGACAACTTGTTCCAAAAATTAAACCCTCTGCAAAATTCTGGAAGGAGATGGGGGGGGGGAAAAATTCTGGAAGTGGCACACTGCATCACTCTTGAATTTTCCATACTGCACCTCACACAGATCTTGAAATTGGTACTTTCCTGAAAGTTACACCCAGCAACTCTCCTGGATTTTATGCTTCAGAACTCTCCAGAATGTTATGTCCTACAGCCCTCCTGAAATTTTACACACCTTTTAAAATTGGCAGTCCACACACCCATTGAAATTGGCATCTCATACCCCTCCCAACATTTTACGAGGTCTGTGGGCCCGAAATTCTGAGAGGGGTGCAAATTTTGGGAGGTGTATAGAGTGCAGAGTTTGGGTGGGGAACAGGATGCGAATTTCGGGGGATGCAAGATGTAAATTTCAGGAGGGTGAAGAGTGTATATTTTGAGAGGAGAGCAGGCTCAAATTTGTGGAGGGTACAAGCTCAACATTCAGGAGAGATGTGAGGGCATGTTTGGGAATGGTGCAGGGTTCCAGTTTAGGGAAAAATGTGGGATGTAAATTTTAGAAGCATAGGGTGCAAGTTTCTGGAGGGAAGCAGGGTGCAAACTTTGGAAGAAGAACTGGTCGCAAATATCAGGAGGGGTGCAGGAAAATGTTTTTTTTTGGAGGGGTGAGTTTCAGATGGGGAATAAGTGCACATTTTGGGAGTGGTGCGTGGTGCTAATTTTGGGAGGTGTGGAGGTTGGTAATTGTGGGATGGGAGCATGGTGCAAATTTTGGGATGGATACCAGGCACAAAATTTGGGTAGGGTACAGGGTGGCAATTTTGGTATGGGTGCAGATAACAGTTCTTGGCAGTGTTGCACATTTTGGGAAGAAAGGGTGCAACATTTAGGAGCTAATTGGGTCACAAAGTTTTGAGAGGAGTATGGTGTACATTTTGAGAGGGTACAAGGTGAAATTGTTGGGGGGGAGGGTGTAGAGTAGAAATTTTGGGAGGGGGGAGCAGGATGTAAATTTTGAGATTGTGTAGGGCACATTATGGCATGGGTGCATGGCATACATTTTGGGATGGGTGTGGGGACCAGATTGTGAGAGGGATGTGGGTCAGATCTTGGGAAGAGAGTGGGTAGATATTTCAGGAGAAATGTAGGCTGTAAATTATGGGAGGTGTATGGGTGCAAATTGTGGGAAAGGTATTGGGCACTGTTTTTGGAATGGATGTGTGGGCAAATTTGGGAGGGGTAGGAGAATAAAATTGAGCAGGGGTGTAGACACAAATTTTTTTTTAAGTCATTTGTGGAGCAAATTTCAAGAGGTGGTGGCACTGGGAGGGTTGCAGGGAACAGTGTGTTAAAAAAAATGTCAGAATGGGTATCGTGGAAAATTAGAGGGATACGGTCACAAATCTTGGGAGGGAGTATGGTAAATATTGTTTTGATTAGTGTGGGATGCAGTGTTCTGGAGGGACGCATGGTGCAAAATTCGGAAGAATTTGGGACACGAATTACTGGAGGTTTATGGGCACACATTTTAGGAGGACTATTAGTCTAAAATTTTAGAAGGGATGTGAGATTCTAAATTCAGGAGGGTTTGGGGTTCAAAATGTGGCAAGACCATAAGGCACAAATTTTGGGAAGAGTGGGGTTACAGGTTTGGAATTTTAGAACATTTCTGGAGTGGCAAAGGGCACAAAGTACAGGAATGGTGAAAGGTTCCAATTTTGTGATTGGTGGAGGAAAGTCGTATGAGCCAGTTGTCTCACAGAGTTGCTGGCCGCGATGATGGACAGGCTGTGCGTGCCCTAGCTGACATCATCAGCTCTTCACTGAAGTCAACTCTTTTTAACAGGCAGTGAAATCAGGGTTACAAAAAAGCTTGTAACTTTTAAACCCTGTAACATATAGATATCTGATATTTGGCATGATACTTTTTGGGGAAGTGCTAGTCCTTAGTCCAAATTTAGTGCTTTTGGTGCTGTCCCCTTTAAGTATGGGGGACCTCTCTGAGAACAGCAACAAATGCAGAATTGAAGGTTTCAAATCCATGTAGGGATTGCCGAATGAGGGGGTCATATTTTACAGTTTGCTTAGAAAATATTGGTAGCAGAGTTAATTAGGGGCAGGAAGAGTTCTTTCTGAGGGAATAGACTCAGGAAGGTTCCGAGAGATAAACTGATCATGAGATATTACTGATGGCGCTGGCGGGGTAAAACATGCATAAAAACACAACATTATAACTGAAAATGAATCTTTGGGCTGTTGAGTTCTAGCCCTCATCAGCTGTGTGGGCATAAATCATGTATTTGTTTTTTTTCTTGGTATTTACGTAACCTAAATTGAAAGACATGGACTGTTTCTGTTATAAACATCAGTTCCACAAAGCCCCCACTCTTATTGTGAAATAATTTGTCTGACTGTTCTGTTAGTAATTGCAAAGTAAAAGGTTGCGGCCTCAGCTGTGGTTAAGGGAGTCAGTGAACTGAATGAAGTTAAACGGAAACCGCAACCTGGTCTTTTTTTTTTTTTTTTGTGCTGAACCTGAAAGTCATTTGTCTAAGTGGAGGCTTTCTTTTTTTTTTTTTTTTTTTTTATAATACTGGTTCTAATTCTATTATTGCTCTATCTAGACCGGCCTCTTAGTAACCTCAGTGGGTGTTTCTGATTTGCAATCTGGTGTTCCGTACCATTTTAGAACAGTGTGATGTAGTTTATGTCCCTCTCAGCCAAAAAGTTGTATACTAGAACATGGATGCATTGTGGCAACAATGAAAGATCTATAATGACATAAACTACATCATACACTGCTAAAATAGGTACTTATTCTAATATGTGTAAATCAAAACTCCCTCTCCACAAACTAAAGCTTGTAAATGTGAAACAGTAACAGAACTGGAACCAGTATTGAAAAATCAATTTCTACGGGGAAGATGTCTTGGAGATTCAGTGCAGTTCTCTTTTAATATAATTAGATGTTTGAGAACATATGCTTATTGTTTAATCTCTGTATTGTGTGCTGTGTTAATTGTACACAGTTTCATCCTAGACTTTCATTCAGCTGATGTTGTCGGATTCCAGAACTGATCATGAAATTAAAAAATAAATATCAGGCAGGAAACAGCTGTCAACAAGGGAACCTAAAAAGAAAAAACAAGATTATTTCTAAGCGAACACAAGAAGCTTCTTACATGACCTCACTTCCAATTATATTTCAAGATCCCAGTCAGAACTGTATTGAGGGAGGAGTGACTAATGAGAGAGGCATCACAGAAGTTATACAGAAATGTTTTATGCATGAAGAAGAGTGGTATTTCGTTCTGTCAAAACAAGATTATTTTATTAATATCACAGGTCAGCAGAACTATGTACAGAGAACTGCATCGTTAGTTGTAGCTGCTTTCTAATCACTCAGTAATGGAGACTGCTATTTCTTAGCTGCAAAACAAGACAAGCACAGGCAGTGTGAGAGGATAGCAGAGTTCTAAAGCTCATTTAGATGAAGCCAACATGGAGAATAATGCATGGACAGCTATGCAAAACAAGACTATAGTTCCATTGAGAGGTTCTCATGATGTGCTGACCTTGAGAGAGTTCAAGCGGTCTATGATGTCATTTGAACCCGTGATAAAAACACAGCTGATTTGTGTAGGGTTGTACATATGTTATTTTGTATAGTATATGTTTTGAAACATAAACCTGAGTTGAAACTGTATTCGATACAGCAATGCATAGGGAAGATAGAGCCTTACAAAATGCTGCCACTGCTTTCCTGTACTTGTAGTTTAGCTCCATTACCTTTCATCATCCCCATGCCTGATTTGAACATGCGGGGGCTGAGTTTTCAATGGTGGCGCAGGGCTTGTGTCAAGTTCTGTGCCACAACACTTTGAATTTGTTGCTGCACCAATTCCTTTTGCCACAACTGCGCCTTGTTTTCTAAGCTCGGGTGCAGTTGCAGCAGTTTCCCTGCTCTGTGGCAGCTTGCACCAAATCTCAGATGCAAGCTCCGTGAAGAGGTTCCCTGGAACTGACGCAGGCTAGACCACAAAAAGGTGGTCTAGCTTGCGTCAGTTGTGGCACAGGATAGAAAAATCCTGTTAGATTGCCACAAGCCCCGGTGCGTAGTATCACTGGCACTCCCAGGCCTTGCAGCAATCCTGCTGCTCTGAAAATCCATGTCGCGGAGTTATATTTTAAACACGACAGTTCTACTTAAAGTAAATGTGTGATCTGCACTATTGGACTTCACAGACCGTTACATTGTGTGGGCAATAACCTCTGTCTGCCAACATTCCAAAATGTTATCCTTCTTGAAAGGAAGGAAAGGGGATCGTAGCTGTGGCAGCAGTGCTGGCTTGCCGATCGCTTTCCATTTCCCAGTCCGCCTGCTCCCACATTTTAGTAACGTTTCACCAGGGAGAGCGTGGGGACGTGCGTCATACAAGTCTATGGGGCTCAATTTCAAAACATTTTTATAGCACATTAAGCAACATTTGATAAAAAATTAAAGCCACCGCTCAACTAAATAGTGTCCCTATTAGTTGAGCAGTGGCTGGTAGCATGTCAATAAGGCAAAGTCATTACGGAGAGTATTTAATGGCAAGTATTAAATGGCGACTGCACCAATGGCGACATGCACAAAACGGCGACAGGGCATTTAAGGTGACACCGGCGTAATAATGTGCCTCTTGAGTCCATGTGCATCTCGGCGTTGGAATCCGAGAAATAGCAGGGGGTCCTGGGGGTGTGGGGGGCAGAGCCCTCCACTAGAATAAAGATCCCTGAAGTTGCATTGGTTGGTGCTAGATGATAACTCAGCTGGTTAGTCAGAAGGGGCGTCCGCTCCTGAATCATGCAGGGTTCCTGTATCGAGTGGACAAGGTTGTGCAGGTCTATATGTGATAGTAACTGAAACATACTGATCGCCAACATTTCCATGTGCCATTATTGTATTCACTATTTCGGATTTGCTGTTAGGACCTCGCTGTTTTGCATTCGCCATTATGACATGGAGCCGCAGTGGCTTTCATTTTTTTATCAAATGTTGCTTAATGGCACACATCTGTAACCTCTACTCACAAGCTAACTGGCTTCAACTTGATAATAGAATTCAGTACCAAACCTGCGTAGTTGCTAAGAAAATACAGTTGGGAACTGCCCCTCCCAGGGTCTGTTCACTCCTTCAAACGAAAACCAGCTCCAGAATTACTAGGGGATCAAAGCCACAACTTTTCTGTATCCCTCACTGCCGCACAGCCATTGGCCAGCGTTCATTCGCCTACAGGGCACCCACTTGGTTTAACGGTCTTGCCAATGATACTATCAATACCACTGGGCTAGGTGCCTTCAAATCCAGGCTCCGAAACTCCCTGATCGCTTCCAGCATCTGCGACTGTCATGGATAATGTCTATGCAACACCACTCTACTACCACTCTCCTATATCTAGCTCCTTACATAACGCACTTGCCCTAGTTTGGCCTCTGCCCCATCTGCTCTCCAGCACCTGACAATGCCACCTTCCTGGCTGCTTCACCCCCCCCCATATCCTTACCTACCCCCCCACCTCTCCGCACTTCTCATTTTCTTACCTCCCGCCTTTGCCCCTCCCATTTCTTTCCACCACCCCTCCCCCTCTTGTCCTCTTCCTTTCCACTTTACCCTCTTCCTGTCTGTTCGAAATTAATTTGATATCCTTTACCCTTATTTGTGTAGCAGTTTTGTCTATTGTTATATGATACCAATTGTCTTGATGTGGAAACTTTGTAAAAGAGCCCTGGGCTCAAAGGTAATTGTAATCCTAGAATTGAAATAAATAAAATAAAGAAATAAAATGTGCTGTAAAAACGTTTTGAAATTGCGCACCATAGACTTGTATGAGGCACGTCCCCATGCTCTCCCTGGTGAAATGTCACTAAACATGGGAGCGCAGGGGCCGAGCAGGCGGACTTGGAAGTGGAAAGGGATCAGCACTTTGGCCACAGTTACGATCCCTTCCTTCCCTTTCAAGACAGGATAACATTTTAGAATGTTGGCAGACAGAGACTATTGCCCACACAGGATAACGGGCTGTGAAGCCCAAAGCTAGTTCTGAGTAACTCACACATTCACTTTAATCAGTGACATTTATGTAATTTATGCAAGTCTGCCTGTACCTTCAGTACCCAGTTTGAGTTTATAAATGCACAACTACTCTGTTTTGCAATATGCAGTTCTTTTTTTTTTTAAATTTATATATTGTTATTTCCATGAACCATACATTCAAGATACAGAAATTACCTGACATGTTCTGTGAAGGATTATTACATTAGGATTTGATGACCTATGCCATTTTGTTACACCTAGGGTTCTCCCTGAAATTGTATCTTTCAGCATTACAGCTAAATGCCGGGAATGCTACAAACCAAGTGGGGAATGAAAGAACAAAAATGCTATCCTTAATGCCTAGAACAACCATGAAGAGTCATGGGAGTCCAAGTCCAGCACAGTTTTCAGACTGAGCATTTGTAAAAAATATTGTTACTGTGACTTCCACAAGAATGAATACTTTAAACCCACAGTCTTACAAAAAATTTTTGCTTTCTGACCATTTTATCCCTTATGGTTGTATTCAGAGATTCCATAATCCACACAGGCATATTGGGTCTGACAGCATTAAGCATACCTGAGCTGTCTACCACCCCTCTCAGCAGTCATGAGTGTGGTCTCTACGTGACAGAAGCCATTTTACTTCTTCAGATGTGTTTATTTTTTTAATTTCTATAATTCTCAAGAATCCCCCCCCAAAAAAGTACAGAAGTAAATACTCCTTACCTGCTACCAGCGAGCCCAGAAGACACCCATCCTATCAAACACGCCTCCTGACAAAGACCTTAATAGGCGAAGTACCGAGGCTCTGTTCGGTGTTCTTCATTGCACCTTAATGTGACTTGCAAATAAATTTAGTGACTGCATTTTAGTCTGAAGGCTGTGTTTTCATCCCTCAAGTGCTGATAACCTATCTTGCACACCACCCTATCAGACTTTCGGCCCCACTGCTAATAAACTAAGTAGACAGATAAAGCAACATGTTTTGACAGTAGTTAGTTTGCTGTGTCAGTGGCTGATTCAAATCGCTCTGTCTTCCTGTCTTCCAAATGCCACTTTAACCTAAAAACATAGAAACATAGAATGTTGGATCTCGAATTACAGTACCTTTGAGCCAGCGTCTCGTTTACAGAGGTTCTACATCAAGTTCAAAGATCAAACAAGCATCATAAATAAATGACAATTATACTGGGAGAAAAAAAATACACGGAAAATGTAGAAGACATAGTAACATGCAGTCATTTTGGCAGCAAAATATTAGCAAACATGTTTAGAGAGCAGTTCTTGTCAACAAAGAAACAAACATATAAAAGAAAGCTTGAACCATGATCCTAGATAGCGTGGGATTAGGAGGAAAGAATTGTTTAATAGGGTGGGAACTAGGGGGAGACAGAGAGCGGAGTCCTAGAGAATAGTAGAAGTTAGGAGAGAGAGGAGATGGGTCCGATTACAGACAAGGACTGAAGGAGAAGGATGGTATTAACAGAGGGCAAGAGGGGAAGAAAACCATGAGGCTGGAGGGGGATCAAAAAGGTTAGGGGTGTTTGAAAGTCAGTGGATGGGGGGCAGAGTAACGTAAAACTAGAAAAGGTAATTAACTGTAGTGAGAAAGGGTGAGGGGGTTATGGATTAGGAAGGGTGGGTGGGGGGGAGGGTCCTATCAATGGAAAAAGGGGAGAAGTGAAAGGACCAGTCGATCTTCAAATGAAATTGAGGTGTTAGATAGTAGAGGGATGAATGGTATTAAAACCCACAGTCACAGCTACTGCTAGATGCTAGAAATGCATGAAGTTTCGATTTGAATGAACCAAGTTTGATCTCATTCAGTATATCGTTATTGAGTGAGTTTAGCCAGAGAGGCGCACGGTACTCATATGAGCATTGGCCTTGAGTGGTCCTATGGAACGGGACTCTTAGGGTCTGACTGTTTGATCTCCTGGTGCATCTGGTTTTGCATCTGGTTTTGTTTGCCATACTGAGGAGATTACGCAGTCGGTGGGGGGGTGCAAGTGTGGATTTCTTAGCGAAGAGGCTAACCTGGTACTGTATTCGACGGTCCAGGTTGAGCCATCCTATTTGTGCATACAGCTCACAAGTGTGAGTAAGGCAATGGGCACCAAGCACCAACTGGATAGGCCTTGCTGAGGGTAGTTTTTATTCTTTTTAGCGCTGGATCTGTAACAGCACTGTAGACCACTAACCCATATTCAGTAACAGACAACACGGAGCTAGTTACCACAATTTTTAGAGGATCATCAGTTAGGCACTGTCTGATTCTGTAGAGCAGACCCAGTTTAGAATTTGCGGATTTAGCTATGTGATCTATATGTTGGGCATAAGAGAGGGAACTGTCTGTTACCCCTAGATATTTAAAATTGTGTACCGTTTCTAGTGGTGTACTTAGGCTGTTGAGAATTTTTAATTGGTAGGCCTTGTGTCTATTATGAGTAGAGGCAAAGACCATAGTTTTAGTTTTTTTGTAGTTTAACAGTAATTTAGATTTTAGGAGCTAATCCTCAATTGCAGTGAAATTGTCTGCAACTGATTTTCTAGTGCTGAAGGATCAAAGTGGCTGGAATATAGTACCACGTCATCAGCGTGAAGTAGTACATTGTCTTGTATGGCTAGTGGGAGGCGACTGAGAAACAAACTGAAAAGCAGTGGGCCCAAGATGGAGCCTTGGGGTACCCCTGTAGTTATACTCTGATTTTCTGAGAGAACATCCATAATTTTCATCTTTTGGGTTCTCCCAGTGAGGTAGCTCCCAAACCAAGCCACTGATTTTGGGAAGAGTCCTGTGAGGGATAACTGGTGGAGATGTTTGTGGTTTACAGTAACAAAAGCCTTGGTGAGGTCAATGTATGTAGGCCCCAGCAAGAGCCCCAGGTCAAGTGCATCGTGTATAAACCCTATAAATTCCTCTAGTGCTGTGGTGGTACTGTGCTGCTTGAGGAATCTGTGTTGTTGCTGGCACTGCAGTTGATACTTGTCAAGGTATTCAGTGATTCGATCTGAAACAGTGTGTTCAAGGGCTTTTGATAGTGGGGAAGAATTCAGATATGTCGATAATTTGAGTGAATTGTTCTGTCCCCACATTTGTAAACTGGGGTTACCACTGCAAATTTCCAGAGTCGGGGGAACTTGCCGGATATTAGTGATATAGTTAGGATTCTTGTAAGAGATGGGAGAATAATGTCGAGAGTGAGCGCAATGAACTTAAGATCAAGTGCGTTTCTACTGTATCTTGATTTGGCAAGAACTTGTGAAAGGTACTTTCTGGCCTCTGCTTGGGTAATAACTTTCAGGTGGGGGGGGGGGCGACCCCAGTTGGGTTACAGTATTTTGTGTTAGGTTGCAGTCATTCAGGGGTTGTAGGAAGTCCGGTGGCAGTACACCGCTGAGGTCTGTGAAGGTCTTATTGAACGTGTTGGCGATGACACTAGGGTCCTGAGTAGGAATTTTGGCCTTTTGAATTGCCCAGGTACATTTGTTTCATGCTGATTTATAATTCTGCATATCAGCTACAGAGCCCATGTTTTTCACTTTGTGCCACAGATTGTCTCTATGTTTCATTTGTTCAATAAGTTGGGGAGAGATCCAGGTGTTGCAAGATCCCCGTATTTTGCATGTACAGTAAGGGGCATAGATATTGCAGGCCTCGTTGAAAATGCAGATGAACCTTTCAAGAGCTGAAATGTGATGCCAGATCAGGGTTGCTGGGCCCACACAGTCTGCCCACCTTTCTTTCATTTAACCTACATATATTGCTCAGATGTGCTGCTGATCTACAGTGCCATCTCTTCCACGCCCTTCCTTACCCCTCTGATTCCTTTGTGCCGGTCCCAGGCATTTTCGAACCCAGCCACTGTTTTCACCCCCACTACCTCTGCTGGCTAGCTATTCCAGGCATCCACCACCTTTTCCATGAAGAAGAACTTCCTCACATCCCTCCTGAATTTACCCCCCTCTAGCTTCATAGCATGCCACCTTGTTGTAGAGCACATTTTTCTCTGAAAAATACCACCCTCCTGCACTTGATTACCTCCCACAATGGTCTCTGTTGTATCCCCCTCGCCCTCCTCTCTTCTATGGTGTACAAATTCAGCTCCTTAAGCCTGTCTTTATAGGGCTTTTGATGCAGACACTGCATCATTTTGGTAGCCCTCATCTGGACCACCTCCACTCTGTCCATGTCCTTCTTGAGATGTGGTCTCCAGAACTGGACACAGTACTTAAGGTGAGGTCTTACCAGTGATCTATAGTGGGGAAGCACCACCTCCCTCTTCTTGCTGGCGATATCCTTTCCTATGCACCCCAGCTTGCCAGAACCCCTTCCAACTGCCTGGCCACCTTTAGATCATCCAATATGATTACCTCTGGGTGTCTTTCCTGCTTGGTCTTTGTCAGTATCATGCTGCCTATTTTGTACTCCGCTTCTGGATTTCTATGGCTCAAGTGTATTAGTTTGCACTTTTTTGCATTAAAACCTAGCTGACATACCCTTGACCACTCTTTTAGTCTTTTCAGATCCCTACCCATCCTTTCCACACACACCCAAGAGTGTCCACTCTGTTGCAGATCTTGGTGTTATCCGCAAAGAGGCAGACCTTTCCTTCTAGTTCCTCCACTATATCACTTGTGAAGATATTGAAGAGGACTGGTCCCAGCACCGATCCTAAAGGTACCTCTGCTGGTCACACTTATTTACTTGAGGAGAACTTCCTTTACCACTACCCTCTGCATCCTATCCTCTAACCAGTTTTTTACCTAGGTTACCACCTTATTGCCCACCCCCAGGCTCCCCAACCTGCTAACCAGTCTCCTATGTGGAAGGGTGTTGAAAGCCTTTCTGAAATCCAGGTAGGCCATGTCCAGTGCTCCTCCCTGATCAAACTCCTTGGTCACCCAGTCAAAGAAATCTATCAGATTTGTTCGTCATGATCTTCCACCTGTGAAACTATGCTGCCTCGGATCCTGTAACCCATTGGATTATAGATATTCCATAGTGCTTTCCTTTAGTAATGTTTTCATTAACTTACCCTCCACTGATATCTGGCTGACCAACCTATAATTGTCCACCTCTTCCCTGCTACCAGTTTTGTGAAGAGGGACTACCTCTGCCCTTCTCCAGTCCTCTGGGACCACTCCTGTCTCCAGAAATCTGTTAAACAGGTCTGCCAGAGGTACAGCCACTACCTCCCTCAGCACCTTTGAATGTACCCCATCTGGTCCCATAGCTTTGTCCACCTTTAGGTTAGCGAGTGCTGTCCAAACTTTCTCCTCAGAATATGGACTGGTGTCCATTTCCTTCCCATCAAAGCTCCTGGCACCTTTTGTGGTCCCTCCCCTTTCCCTTCTAGTATGAATACTGAGTGAAAGTATTTATTCAAGATGTTTGCCTTCTCTTGATCTCCCTCTGTGCAGTCACCTCCCCCCCTTTAACCTTACAGTCCCTTCCTTTGTCTTCCTCTTCTTTCTAACATACCTAAAAAAATGTCTTGTCTCCTTTTGATAATCCCTAAGCTATTCTTTCCTCAGTTTGTGCTTTTGCTTTGCCTGCTTCCCTTTGTTTTCCCAGAAACACTTGCCTGTCCTCCTCTCTCTGGGTCTCCATATACCTTCTGAATGCTACTTTTATAGCCTTTACCTTCTTTAATACCTCTTTTAAGAACCATAGTTGTCTCCTCTTTCTTTTACTTTTGCTTACCTGCTTGACACAGGATTTGTTGCCTTCACTATGCCCCCTTTCAGTCTGGCCCCCTCCCCCCCCCCCCCCGGGTCTTCTCCCCGCCAGGTCATTCATGAGGCATTCACCCATCTTTGTAAAATCAGGCCTTCTGAAGTCTAGGACTTGCGTCCTTGTGTGGTTGGATTCTGCAGCTGTACTTATGCTGAACCACACCGTATGATGATCGCTGGTGCCCATATGGCTTCCCACCTTGATACCTGCAACACTGTCCCTGTTTAGTAAGCACCAGATCCAGTATTACCCCATCATGAGAGGGTTCACTGCCTAGTTGCCTGAGGAGTGCCCCCTGCAGTGAGTCCAGGATATCCCTGCTTTTAACTGAAGCTGCTGCAGGGAGGCTCCAGTCTACATCTGGCAGATTGAAGCCCCACTACGAGCAACACCTCCCCCTTTTCAGCTATTTTGCTAATTGCCTCTCTGACATCTCCTGTCTAAGTCCTCCTCCTGTGCCAGAGGCCTGTAGATTACACCTGTCCGAATGGTGCCTCTGACCCCCCCCCCAATTCCCTGTATTTCTGTTGCTCCACTGCCCCCATCCCCAATTCCCTGTATTTCTCCAGCAATCAGCCAGCATCCATAGAATCTCGGGTGATGTAGGTTTTCCCAGCATTTACAGCCCTGATCTTGGCTGACAGTTTTAGCATGTTGGTTACTCCTAGCTCCCTGAAACCAGATTGGACAGAATTAGAGGATTTCCTCTGTTGGCACATTGAGTAACTAAGGTCAGGGAAAAAGGTGCAGCTAATCACCACCCTCTACTTGCACCTTGCCCACTCTCCCTGATGCTGCCAAGAGCCAGTCGCATTCTGCATAGTTCATAAGGACCACAAGCAAAGTTTGAGGTCCTGAAGCTGGCTCCTGGCACTGTCTCAGGGTGAACCTGTGGGCCCTGATTAACTGAGCTGGCTTTGGTTACTGCAGCAGACTACATAGTAGGAGGGTTGCTTCCTACAGGAGGCCAAGCACGTGGATATCTGCTGCCCTTGACACATTTTCCAAGTGCTTCAGTTGGAGCTGCAACAGCTTGTTTTCGTTAATTGCCTCTACTGGTGCACTCAGTGCCTTCCCCATCGAAACTGCTGCCTCATTCATGGCAGAATCTGTGACCTCCATTTGACTTTTCAGCAGGGTAACTTGTTAAAGGAATCTCGTTTGCTTTCCAGGGACTGCATTCTCCACTAGAGAGCCCTCACTGCATTTAATATCTTTAGCATTGACTTTTCCCCACCCTGATGCAGGCTTGCATGGAGGAGACTTGTTGTTCTAGGGACATGGATATGTTGGTCATCCACACTGTCTGGCAGGTTCCTTGCCGCTTTAAATATTGCCGGAAGGTCTTCAAGCTGGCTCCTCCCACCCACCCGGGTGATAGAACTCTCGGCTCCGCCCCATGACGCCAGATCTTCCTTACTGCTTGGAAGCTCAGGTTCCCTCGTTAGCGCTCTGCTAGTTCAAAACTAGTTTCGGTTCGTCCGAAACTAGTTTTGAAGTTTTCTAAACTTTGGTCTTCATCATCCCTCACAGCTGTGATGGACAAATCGATTCCCAGCTTTCGGAGGTGCTCTTGCGGGCAGAAAATGTCCAGGACGGATCCGCACTCCACGTGCGTCTACTGCCTAGGCCTAGACCACGACCCGCAGGCCTGCAAGTTGTGCCATTCTTTTTCGGCCACCGTCCTTGAAGATCTCGCTGCCCGATTGAAGCTCAGGCGCCCCGAGAAGCGTTACCCGTCGGTAACATCCAAAGAGGCTTGTTGGGCGGTGTCTGCGGCGGCTGGCTCGGCTGAGCAGCTTGGGCATATGATCGTCCTCGAGGAGGAGGCGGCCCAGGCCGCATCTTCCTCCTCCCCGGCTGCGGCATTTATCCCACTCTCTCTGAGTTCCTTGTACACGGCTTCGTTCAAGGAGCTTTGTCAGTCCCTTTCCACGAAGGGAGAGGGGCCTTTAGGACATTCTTCTTGGCCCAAGAAGAAGGAGTCAAGGGTAGAATCCCACCGTCGGCGTTCGTAGGAGCAGGAGAGGTCTCCTTCCCCGGACAGCCGACCGTCGACTTCTATCGAAGTTGTGGCTCAGGCCGCTGGCTTCACGGTGTCCCCATCAGGCCAGCCTGCCGAGATTCCCATCAACACAGTCGAGATTTTTCTCGACCCGTCGGACAGGCTGTCGACTGGTGAAGCAGACAGCCCACCTTCACCAGTTCCCCCGGTGGAGACCGAGGATCTGCCTGCGCCTTCGGGGCCGCAGTCCCCGGATAAAGTGCCCGAGCCTAGGGAAGAGCGGGTGTCCTCCGCCCCTTCCCAGACCCGCCCTCGGTCCCCGCGAGGATCTCTGTCAAGCCGTTCCCACCGACATCGGCGGTCTCGGTACCGAAGTAAGCGGCGACACTGTTCCTCCTCATCCTCTTCCTCGGATGAGGAGAAACTGGCACAAATTACGTCGGCGTTGCGAGAGCTTATGTGGCAGCAGTTACTGTTGTCCGGGACTAAACCGACTCGGTTCAGCCCCTGGCCATCAAGTGGCTGTCACCGAACGATCGAAGCAACCACTCGCCCCAGTCGAGATGCCTGTTCCAGGGCCGGTTGTTCGGCCGAAACCGGCTGCTCCACCGATTGTGGTGGAACCTCCGCCTCCACAACCGAAGTCTGGGGCACCAACCAAGGATTCTCGGTCGGGTCACGGCCTGCCCCACAGATTGTCGGTCACCCTCACTCCCGACTGTCCTCGGCAGGTGGAGGGTGGCTCAGGGCCGAGGCAGCTCTTCGCAGACTCTTCGAATCTGATGACGACTCCTCCCTGTTCTCCAGGCAGGTCGACCTGGAGTCCTCCGGGGGCCAGTCATTGGACGATAGCCCATCGTCCTTCTTGGGTCTGCTTCGACTTATCTCGGAGTCCACTGGGATGCAGTTCGAGCCCGTGTCCAAACGGGCCAAGTATCCCCTCATGGAGATACTGGACCGAGGGGATTCCCCCAAGGAGGCCTTTCCGGTGGCTGAGGCCATTGTCAGCCCAGCCTTGGAGCTTTGGCAGCGGCCTGCTTCCTGTCCTGCGCCCTCAGCCAGGATGGCCAGGAAGTATGCGGCCCCTACCGGCTCTTTGCCTGGTTTCTTGGAGCACCCCTCTGCCGAGAGGTTAGTCACCGACAGCATCTTCCGGCATTCCAGTAACGCTCGGGACGTGGATAAGCCCCCTGACAAAGAGTCCAAAAAGCTGGACTTTGCCGGGCGCAAAGTGTACGCTGTGTCCTCCCTCGGCCTCCGACAGGCCAGCTCGGCCGTGCTGATGGCACACTTCTCCCACGCCCTCATGGGCTCCCTGGATGAGGTTGTCCCTCATCTCCCGGCCGACCTGCAGACCACAGTCCGTCAGGTGCGGGACCAGGGTAGGGTGGTGGCGAAGCAGCAGCTTCAGACTGCTCTGGACATAGGTGATTCCTGTGCCAGGTCAGTAGCGGCCGTGGTGGCTATGCATCGCAGGGCGTGGCTGAGGATATCCACCTTCACGGCGGATACCCAGCACAAGTTGGCGGACGTCCCCTTCTTGGGGACTGACCTCTTCGGCCCTGGAGTGGAGGGACACCTCCAGTGGATCGAAAAGTCCAATGCCACTCTGGACTCTGTCACCTCCGCCCAAAGGGACAAAGGCCGCCGTCAACAACAACATAAGTCCTTTCGTCCTTCGGCCCCTGCAGCACGACCGGCCCAACAGCACCAGCAACAGGGCCAGCAGGCTCGCGCTTGGCATCCCAAACCCAAGCCCGCGGCTTCCTCCAACAGGAAGCAAGGAGGTAAAGGCCCAGGAGGTCCCTCGGCCGGTCCCTCTTCCAAGCCTGCCCAGTGACGGGTTGAAGGGTGCCGCCCCCAGCCTCGTCACTCCCCCCTGGGTTCCCCATGTGGGGGGGCAGCTCCGTCCCTTCCTTTCCGCCTGGTCCGCTATCACCACGGACCGCTGGGTGTTGGAGGTGGTAGGAAAGGGCCTGCCTCTGGAGTTCGAGCAGATCCCACCCTTTCGAGCCGTCGCCCCTCGGGGGGCCAAGGGGTCCACAGCCTCGCTGTCGGCCTGCCGAGCAGATATTGCCCTGCTCCTCGAAAAAGAGGTGATCAGGAAGGTGGCGGATCCTCCTCCAGACCTGGGGTTTATGTCCAGGTATTTCCTGGTCCCAAAACGGACGGGGGCTGGCGCCCCATTCTCGACCTGCACGACCTGAACAGGTTCCTAAGGTCTCAGACCTTCAGGATGGTCACTCTGGCTCAGATAATCCCATCCTTGGAACGAGGCATGTGGTTCTGTTCTCTGGACCTTCAGGATGCATTCTTTCACGTCCCAATCCGTCCGTCCTCATCAGAGATTCCTCCGCTCAGAGCGGAGGGATCCTTTGCAGTTCCGGCCATGCCCTTTCGGCCTCTCTCAGCTCCCAGGGTCTTCACCAAATGCATGGCAGTGGTGACAGCATTCCTGTGGCACTCAAGGGTTCGGGTGTACCCCTACCTGGACGATTGGCTGATTGCAGCCCCCTCCAGAGCGGAGGTGGAGCAGTCCAGAGATCTGGCCCTCCAGGTTTGCTCTCAGATTGGCCTCCCTCATCAACGAGGCCAAGTCGGAACTCGTGCCAAAGCAGGTGATACTTTTCATCGGGCAGAGCTCGACTCTTCTAGCCAGAGCTCGCCTCATGGACAGGGCGGAGGTTCTTCCTCCTTTGCCCATCATTTCTGGTTGGGCAACCGCGCCTGCCCGGGACTTCTGCGCCTCCTGGGCCTCATGGCGGCCTGCACGAGCGTGGTCCGTTGGGCCCGCTGTACATGCGCCCTTCAATGGGGACTGGCCAGCCAGTGGTCACAACACTGCCATCCGTTGGACCAGCCCATGACAGTGACCCAGGAGATGGGAATGCTCTCCAGTGGTGGACTGTTCCAGCACATCTGCAGGAGGGCATCCTGTTCGTCCACCCGAGCCGACGGTCTCTCTATCGACCGATGCATCTCTGATGGGTTGGGGTGCCCATCTGGGGGAGCACAGAGCGCACGGCCTCTGGTCCCCTCGGGAGTCCCGATGCCATATCAACCTGCTGGAGCTCCGAGTGGTCCGCCTAGCTCTCACCGCCTTCGCTCTGTTTCTACGGGGTCAAGTGGTTCAGGTCCAGACGGACAATACCACGACCATGTACTACCTGAACCGCCAGGGCGGGACGCGCTCCATGTTGTTATGCAAGGAAGCTCTCCGCATTTGGTCCCTCGTGCGCAGCCTGGAGGCGGATCTCCTAGCCATTCACGTGGCAGGAGCCTCCAACACCCTGTCCGATGCCCTAAGCCAGATAGGGGCCACATCTCACGAGTGGTCTCTCCTGCCGGAGGTAGTACAAGATCTGTTCTCCCACTGGGGCACGCCTCAGGTGGACCGGTTTGCCTCCAGGGAGAATGCGTAGCTGAGACTGTTCCATGCCTGCCCCCCTCCGCTGGGCTCGCTGCAGGGGGATGCCTTCTCGAGGCTGTGGACCCCGGTCCTCTTCTGCGCCTTTCCCCCATTTCCCTTGATCCACAAGGTGCTTCTCAAGGCGAGGAGGGACAAGGCGCAGGTGATTCTGGTAGCCCCAGACTGGCCCCACCAGTTCTGGTATCCAGATCTCCTCAGCCTCAGCTCCAGGCTCCCGAGGCGGCTCCCAGCCCGCCCGGACCTGATCTCAGTCAGCCAGGGAAGGTTCTCCACCGACCTTCAATCCCTGCACCTGACGGCCTGTTCCTGAGCAGCTAGAGTTCCAGGCCTTGGGTCTTCCGACGAGGTCCTCAATGTCGCTGAGGCGTCCGTAAGGAGTCAACCAGGAAATGCTATGCCTTCAAATGGAAGAGATTCTCCATTTGGTGTCAGGAAGGGCATGGACCCTTCCGCCTGTCCTTGGCAAGCATTCTGGACTACCTGTGGTCCCTTTCTCCAGCAAGGGCTTGATTGACTGACCCTTAAGGTGCACCCTGGCAGCTATCTCTGCTTACCGAGGCGCGGGCGAGAGCAGTCGGTGTTACAGGAGAAGGTGGTCTGGTGCTTTTCAAAGGCCTTGATCACATTTCCTCCGTGCGAGAACCTCCACCTCGTGGGATCTACTGCTGGTATTGGCCAAGCTCATGGGCAAGCCATTCGAACCGATGCACAGGTGCGATATCTCCCACCTGTCGTGGAAGACCGCCTTCTGGTGGCTATCATGTCAGCCAGAAGGATGGGAGAGCTCAGGCGCTTTCCATCAGTCTCCTTATCTGGTCTTCCACAGGGACAAGGTTGTCCTGCGCCCCCACCCGAAATTCCTTCCGAAGGTGGTGTCGGAGTTTCACCTTAACCAGGTGTTGACTCTGCCGGTGTTCTACCCCAATCACACCTCGGAGGCCAAATATAGGCTCCATACTTTGGACCCTAGAAGAGCGCTCGCTTATTATAAGGAGCAGATGGCTGAAGTGGTTCACCAGCTGTTTGTCACCTACGGTGAAACCGCACCTGGCAGACCTGCAGCCAAGCGGATGATAAGCAGATGGGTCACCTCCTGCATAGATCTCTGCTATAGGTTGGTGGGCATGGAGCCTCCCAGAGGGATAAGAGCTCATTCTACCCGTCATACTGCTGCATCGATAGCTGCTTCCAGGGATATCTGCAGGGCTGCTACCTGGAAGTCGGCACATACCTTTATTACCCACTACCACATCGACCTTGAGTCACACCGGGATGCTGGTTTTGGGGCCTCGTTCTCCAGTCTCTGTTCCCAAGTAGGGGTGTGCCTTGCCTCCTCCTCCGGAGAACTGCTAGGAGTCTGCACAGTGTGGATGAACAACATATCCATGTCCCTAGAAATACAAGTTACTCACCTGTAACAGGAGTTCTAGGAATGGTATATGTTGTTCATCCACCTAATCCACCAACCTCCCAGCTTCAGCCTGTACCAGCAGGCTAGATCTGTGTCACGGGAGGAGTCGAGAGTTTACCACCCGGTTGGTGGGAGGAGCCAGCTTGAAGACCTTCCGGCAAGATTTAAAGCGGCAAGGAACCTGCCAGACAGTGTGGATGAACAACATATACCATTCCTAGAACTCCTGTTACAGGTGAGTAACCTGTATTTCGGTGCTTTCAGTTGCTTTTTACATCACCTTGCCCCCTTTTTTTTTTCCACGTCCCTTGCCTGTGCGGCATTCAGTTGAACTATGTCTCAAGATTTTTGTGTTTCAGTCCCAAAAATTTGAAAGCCAGACTCTGAACACTACCCGCAACAATTCAGTCTGGACACTACCCGCAACAGTTCAGCTTACTACGTAAGAGAAATTCATATTTAAAGAAAGTTAAAACTTAGATTGTAGGTCAGTCTCGAGGGAGCTCTACAAAATCATATCTGGCCACAGTGACTGTTGGCTCCGCACTTCCCAAAGACACATACAATTCGCATTCTAAATGTAATACCTGATCACTGCATTTTACAGCATCGTAAACATTTTACAGCAGTTGCAGTATTTTATCAGTGTAGGTTTTTATCACAACTTACGGCAGAAGCTTCCCTCTTCTCAATTTACATTTGTGCATTTCTTCAAAGATATTTGATATGGCTTTGCCCATGTCAGTTTCTGTTCTGATTTGTACATAAATGTTTACCATTACTTAATGTGGTTTTACATACTATCACCAGTCGTAGTAGACTGCAATCCAGCTCTCTGTTGACCTGTCGCATTTCGGCTTCCAGAGGGACACGATTGTGCTGTGTGTATGTAGCCTTGCACTCCATAAAGTTTTTCCCCAAGGTGGTTTCTAAGTTTCTTCAAAACCAGTTCTTGGTATTGCCTGTATTCTTTCGTAGACATCCTGCTGGAAAGGGCAAGGAAATTCTGCTTCTTATGGATGGCAGGAAGACACTTCTGTTACACCTCCACAGTACAGAAATCTTTGGGGATATCAAACAGTCTTGCTGAAGCTGTCCTGCTTCTAAGCAGACCATTTCTGACTAGATGAGGGCCTCTGGTTCATTCAACTAGGCAGGGAGCAACATCAGCTGATGTGGCCAGAAGATCCCACTGGGTGAAATGTGCATAACTTCTACCTGGTCTTATAGTCGCACATCCATCACCTATTACAGCATAGACTTGCAAACACAAGAGATGCTGCTTTTGGGCCCTTTGTGCTGAAGTATCCTTGTATGAACTGAGGAGCCTTGGCCCCTTCTTCCTAGATAGTGTTTGTATTCTGCAGCATTGTGAATACATTGAAGGGTTTCAGGTAGTTAAAAGACTAAGCTATGCATTATCTTGTAGCTCTAGTTCCATGTGTGGTATTCCAAAGGCCTTCACACTTCACATCCAGCTTTACTAGCTGTAGTACTTGTTAGTGTCTGAAAGATGGCTCCTGGTTTTCCATTGTAGTACTGTAATAAGAGTTGGAGCAGGGAGGGGCAGGGATGCAAGGAAGGGGCCAAGTCCATAAATGTTCCACTTAAGAGGACTTTGCACATGCTCAGTGGATTCTGCACTAGTGGGAATATGGAAGGAGTACCGGTAATATAAATACAGTTACAAGTAAGTAACTTTGCCTTCCGGTACCATATCCAAAAAGAAAAAGGAGACTCTTTCTTATTGTTCTTTCTGGTCCACCCAGCAATATAAGGCCAGTATTATTGTGGTCGTGTGCCAGTGTTCTTGGGCTGCAGTGGTATAGATTCTTACTGCATTTGTTCTTTTAGTGATACATGCTTCTTAGTTAATCTTCCTTGTCCTGAAACTGTCTGATTTTGTTTCTTAAATGGTCTTGGTTCAATTCAATTTATTGGAAAGCAAAGTTGAGAGAGAATCTTTCTTTTACAGTTGCATCCATCGAAACATGTAATGGTGTAGCAAGTTAGTTTGTCTGCATCCGGATGGCCGCCTCCCTGCCAAGAGGAATGTTAATGCCAGAACATATGGGTCTGTCTATATGACTCACAGTCCAGGAGCTAACATTAGTTGTGCTAATTAATTCCCCGACTCCCCCATTCTGGTTTATTTTGGCTCCCTACGGCTATTGGTCTGCTGTCCTATTTCTCTTATTTGTTTTGGCCTCAGTAGGTCAGTTTTAGCTTTGAAAGACATGGAAACATAGACAGTGATGGCAGAAAAGGACCAGAGGTCCATCCAGCCTGCCCAAGTTCCCTGTCTGTCCCTGGGGTCTACTGTTCTTCAGGGTCCTAGCCCTCCTCACTCCCACCTCAATTCTCCTCCCCGATTCTAATGCCTGGAGCAACCACTACACACTTTATTCTGTCCCAGCCACGCTTACAACCACTAACGTTTTTCCCACCCATTACCTCGGCTGGCAGTCTGTTCCATGGCTCCACCACCCATTCTGTAAAATAGTACTTCATCACATCCCTCCTGAACCTCCATCCTGTTAGCTTCCACTCATGACCATGGGACCACAAGGTGGTACTCAAGTTAAATTGTTCCCCGCAGTTCACTGTGTTAATTTCTTTTAGGAACTTGAAGGTCTCTATCATATCTCTCCTCTCCCCTCCCTTCTTGTCTCCAGCTAGTACCTGTTCAGTGCCTTGAGGCGGTCCTCGTAAGTCATGCCCTGTTGGTTCTGAATCACTTTTGTTACCCTGCGTGCACCATCTCGAACCTGCTACGTTATTTATTTGGAAATTGGTAACCAGGAAAGGCATACTGAGCCAGGACTCGTTTCCCGGTGCAACTTTGGGGAAGGGAACCATGGGAGAACAGAAGCACAGTACATAGTAGCCAAACCCTGAGCAACATTAAGTAAAAAAATGAGTACAAAATTAGAATAAAACACAGGAAGTTGTATGTGCAGAGAATAAAGTGAGGTACAGCTCAATAAGAATGCCTTGCGGCATATTCTCTAGTGGCTGCAATCCTAGGTGAATAAGAGCAATATTGACAACTGGCCATTGATCTGAGGGGAGAATTATCGCTCAACCTCGTAAAGGAGGAAGAACTATAGTAGTGTGGAAGTTAACCCAAGGCAGGAGTGGGGACCTAGCCAGCTGCTAAACAGAACGGTTAAGGCACGGCCATGGAGGTATCGGGAGGAGGGGTAACAGGAAAACGCGGGGAAGGGTTGAAGTTTCAACTGGTGCCTGAGGGAGCCATGGGATGGGGAGAGGCAGCGGGAGGAGAGGTGTTGGTTCCAGAGTGAGGGAAGTCAATAGGAGAAGGCAGGTTGCCCAGCAGAGGAGCGGGGGTGAGGAGCAGCAAAAGTGCGATGGTCTCTGAAACAGAGGGAGCAAGAGACAGGGGAGAGTTGGTCGGGGCAAAAACTGTAATGGGTTTCAAGAATGCATGGAATAGGCATAAGGGAACTTTTTTGGTTGGAAAATGGAGGGTAAAGCCAGAGACCAAGTAGGATCTGCGGTATTACAGTAGGAAGGGAAAATGGGCAGACTAGGTGGGCCAAGTGGTCTTATCTGCCGTCAGTTTCTGTGAGTTGGGAGAGGTAAGAGGGAAGTGATCAAAACCAGTATTTGGATATAAAGAAGATACAGTGAGCCATGACGACAAAAGGGCAGAGGGAGGATGGATAGGTATCGGTACAGTGAACAGTGTGGGGGTAGTTTGTAGCAAAACAGCAGAAGAAGTTGCAGAGGGTATTCAGTCTGGTGAGGGAAGTGGAAGGGGCAGTGCCACAGAGCACATCCTCATAGTTGAAGACAGGGAGCACCGTTTTGGTAAACAAGCTCCCTGTGGACATGCAGAAATAAGCAGTCTTTGTTGTGGTACAGGACACTGAGTTTTGCATGGATGGTGTCAATGTGGGCATAGAAGTCAAGCAATTACTTCAGGAGGTGTGCCATTCAGAATGGTGAAAATGGGGGGGGGGCAGTGAGTCTGGCCAGTTTCTGACCAGTCCCAAAGGTCATGGACACCGTTGTTTTAGTGATGTTGGTTGGATTGGAACCAGTGCAAAACATGGTTGAAGTACCGCTGGAGTATGTCTTCCATAGCTGTGGGGGGAGGGGCCAGAGGTGAAAATGTCAGTGTCATCTGCATACATGTGGATATGCAAGTTGGCACAGGCAGAGGGGAGGTTGTTCAGGAAGATGTAGAAAAGGATGGGACCCAGGATGAAGCCCAGTGGGACCCCATCCTGGATAGGAAGGAAGGAAGGTGACAGGGCGCCTCCAACCTGTACTGACTGTTGTCAGCCTGTTAGGAACAGAACCAAGCAACAAAGGGAGGTCAGAGGCCACCAGAACTCTGCTTGTCCAGGAGGAGGAGTGGATGGGACACCGAGTCAAAGGCTTTGGCCAGATCAATGAATATTGTGGCCATAATGTAGGGTATTAAATAAGCCAAAAAAAATAGATTAGCAGTTTTACACATGAAAGTGCTAATCAGCTGTAAAAATGTATAGCACTCGGCACAGAATGGTTAGCAAAATTTAAAAATATATATCATTTTATTAATTTTGTCTACTGTGCCATAGACTCACTGAAAAAAAATGGTTAGCATTGTACTGCTACGCATTTTTAGAAATAGTTAGCATTGCCCCATTTTGCGTAACTTTTTGCTATGCTATACCAGCTATTTAAAACCCTGTAATGTGCCCCTGATCCATCCCAGAGAAGACAGAATCAGTGACACGCAGCAGGGAGGAGACGACAGTGGAATGGTGCTTCTGGAAACCAGACAAGAAGGGTGAGAGGAAGTTGCAGGATAACAAAGTAAGTCAAAGGGCCCGATTTTAAAAGGGCGATGCAGGGATTGTGTCATGCCCTGCATCAGCCCGAATGTTTGGTGCAGCTGAGCCAGATTTTGTAACATTTGGGGCAGTTGTGACAGTTTTCACAATTTACGGCAACTTGTGTCAAAGCTTTGGTGCAAGTCCTGTGAATTGGCACTCTAATGGGGCAAAGTTAGACCGGGGAGCTGGTCTAATTTGGGTGTATTGCTGCAGGACATGTGTCCAGGTTTGCAGCAGGCACCCTTGCAAAATTGCGATTGCCGCAAGTCGCCCCTTGCTTCGGACTTCCAGACGCATGTCCCTTGCGGCAATCTAGGGTCGTTTTAAAATCGGGCCCAAGGAGTCTACAGTGGTCCAGTTTCTCTTGCAGCTTGGGGGGGGGGTAGGAGCGAGAGGGGATAGAAGTTGCTAGGGAAGTTGGGGCACCCCTTTTGTGATGTGGAATAACTTTGGCCAACTTCCAGGATTGAAGAACAGCACTGAGGAAGAAGGAAAGACTGAGTAGGTGAGTAAGGGGAGCTGCAATGGCAGGAGCTGAGAGACGGAGGAGCTTGGAGTCCAAACCGTCAGGGCTGGACTTGGACAGGTTAAGGGAGGAAAGGGCAAGCAGGGTTTCCAGGATGGTGATCAGGGTGAACTGGAAACCCAGTGAAGGATTGGGGAGGGGAGCAGGAGGGGGAAGGGTTAGAAAGATTTAACAGCAGCAAAGCCATCTTAGGGGCTATAGTAAAAATGCAGCAAACTGCTTGGCCCGAATAGCTTTGCCAGTACCACCAGAATGATGGCATGTCACTTCAAAATTTTATTTAAGGTGAATATTTAGGAAATAAATTTAGACTTTTCTGCTTGGGGCATTAACTCTTTAATATATGCAGCCCATGGCATAAATTGTTTTGTTTGACCCCCCACCCTCCCCGATCACTTCCTGTACACTAAGACTTCTGAGAAACTCTGTGTAATTTAACCTTGCACTTGCTGGAGGAATGCTGCTACAGTATGTGAACCCCATGAGGACGTAGTGATTACGAAAGCGGTCGGGTTTCTTTTGAATGATCTTACATGCTCCTGTGCAGTATGCTGTTTGGGCAATTTTAGCCTGATTACTAAATAAAGACTTGGATCTGAAGGTTGAGGTGTGCGGATTTTTGTTTTTGCGTTTATGAGATACAATAATACACGCACCCTCTGTGCAGTTTATCTGCTTTTGCTACAGAATTTACAGTATGTGAACACCTATTGAAAGACTTAATAAATTGAATAGAAAGTGGATCAAATACATTTTTAGTGATATATTGTGAATTACTTTTCCCTTTTATAGGCAAGCCGGGCATCATGACCTAGCAGAGCGACTTGTTGAAACCCAGTATGAACTTACTGACAGACTAGCATTTTACCTCTGTGGACGAAAACCAGGTAAGTAGTATCATTGTTAAAATGTGGTGTTTCTGAAAAAGTATATTCTGTTCTCCTGTATGTTTCTAACAGGTGCTGGACCCCGGTACAGTGATCAGTATTTATGTAAAGAAATCATCAGTTATTTCCATTCAGAAAAAAATACACTTATTTTATAAAATGCTTTGCTACATGTGACAGCTGTTAACATCAAGTTCTGGCCAGAGACAGCACAGCTGCAGCTGCGCTTTAAGAGAGCTCTCTGAGTTCACTGCAGAACAGTGCACCGTGCCCAAGATGGCCACTGGAGCTCAGTACGCATGAGTCAGTTGACTTCTGCGCTTGTGTTGAAGTCACACATGCGCACTGAGCTCTGGCTGCCATCTTGGCCAGAGTGGACTGTTCCGCCATGAGCTCAGTGCGCATGTGCAGTTAGCAGAGTGCTTTTGCGAGTGGATTGTGATGCAGCTCCAAATTCATTCTCTGGTCAGAATCCAGTGAGTCATTTTTGAGCTCATCGCAAGACAGCTGCAGGCTCCGCCCACTGCAACCTAAAAAAGGCAATTAATAATTGCTATTACATGATGCAGATTATGCACTGGATAGAAGGAATTAGCAGCTTGATTGGCAGAAACATCTTCTTACCTGTAATTAAATCTCATCTTATACTCATGGGTAGAGAAAATCCCAGCCATCAGTTTTATTACCCCTACTTCGAATCTCTCCTCTTTTAGTCCAGCATATCCTTCCAAACAGCAACACCTGCTGGTCAACACAGAACAAAATGTGACAAATTTTTTTTTTTTACATATACAATAAAAAAGTAATATTTATAAAACTTTTTTTTATGTCTTATAAAAAAAATGGATTAATTGCATAATATCAATCATACACACCAGGGTTTGTTATGTCATGGGATATCTTTACTTCTCGAGTGCATGAGCCACTTGGCCTTCGGCCTCATGCCTCACAGTGCACTCAGCATGTGATAGTATCTGATGACGTACTACACTGTGTTATGTGCTCTAGTTTAATTAATTGCTTCCTGTGTGAATGTGAGCATTTCTCTAGACCTCTGTGTGCTTTAGCTCTTGTGGCTGTTGCATTAGATAGGAGCATGGCCTTACTATGAATGTTCGCTCCAGTTGAGCTGTGTTGGGTAAATAAATAAATAATGCAGTGTTAACCTTTCCAGTTTGTGATTGGTTTCAGTTGTGTTGTTCTAGACAGTATCATTCAATTTGCCCATATGGAACAGAAACATACATTTCCCCCACAGGATACTTACTTCTCTCTTGTTTTATATGTACTGGTTTGCCATTGATGACAGCACACAACCCCTGCCTTATGGATTCAGATAATGTTGAAGGGCCTAGGTTAATAACTCCTGTGGGGGGTTCATTACCCAAAGATGGAAAATGGAAGCTCAGATATAATTTGCTCAGTGCCTCCACCCAGGGAAAGAAGAAGTGGGCTAGGTTATATGCTAATACGATACAACACAGGGCTAGATAATATGTTGATACCATAAAAACAATATTAACCCACTATCATGTCCACTGGTACAGCCCGCCCGTGTTCCACATAATGCAAGCAATAGCTCACCCCAAAATCAGTAACCTATACTTTACAAATAATATGCTCACTACAATTAATATGCTCACTACAATTAATATGCTCACTACAAATAATATCGTTACTACAGATAATAAGCTCACTACAGATAATAAGCTCACTACAATTAATATGCTCACTACAAATAATATGCTCACTACAATTAATAAGCTCACTACAAATAATATGCTCACTACAGATAAGCTCACTACAAATAATATGCTCACTACAATTAATATGCTCACTACAGATAATATGCTCACTACAATTAATATGCTCACTATAAATAATATGCGTACTACAGATAATAAGCTCACTACAATTAATATGCTCACTACAATTAATATGCTCACTATAAATAATATGCTCACTACAAATAATATGCGTACTACAAATATGCGTACTACAGATAATAAGCTCACTTCAAATAATATGCGTACTACAGATAATAAGCTCACTACAAATAATATGCGTACTATAGATAATAAGCTCACTACAAATAATATGCGTACTACAAATAATATGCTCACTACAAATAATATGCTCACTACAATTAATATGCTCACTATAAATAATATGCATACTACAGATAATAAGCTCACTATAAATAATATGCTCACTACAATTAATATGCTCACTATAAATAATATGCTCACGAGTCACAATTTTGAAACAAATGACAAAGGATTTATTAGGGGTAAGCAGGGTTAAGGTTCTGGAGAAGAAAAAGATGTCACATGCTTAGCTGTACTTCCTTTTTCTTTTTTTTTAAACTGGTTTTCATTCAAAAACTTACCTAGAGTTAATGATTCGAACACAAAACATACAGCTGTATATGTAGCAATGAGAGCACCACTCCTCTTAATACAAGGTGAATAATCTGTATAGTGTTATTCAGATACAACTTTGGAGGGGATACAGAAAATATGATAGATTAATCGATTTTAGTCCATAAAATTATGCTTTGCATCTGAGTCCATGAGCTACGTGGGGAAGATTCTTTTAAAAACACGTGGTACAGGTTTTATTTCTTGCCTCCTCCGAATGGAGGGCAACGAAGTCATCCTTGTTGTCTCAGTGCTGGTGGTACTATAATTAGTACTATAAAAACGAATGGGAAACAGCATCATGCTCTATCATCTAGTTTAGCTCCATGTACAAACCATTAAACTGGTAATCTATCTAACTGTATAGCACCATTAAAACACAATGGTTGACCCATAACCATAAGAGATATACAGTATTCCAGAACAGAAATTCTGTCCTTTTACCATCAGAGCAGTATTTTAGAAGGTTTTAGGTCCAAGTCTCTGTTGGGTATTGTGAGCAGAACATGTAGATGGATCGATTCCAAGTTCTAACAGTACCTTACCTGGGGTTATGCTGCTTACCCACAATACTGTCCACATGTCATGGCAAAAGAACAGTTCATTGCCCAGCTTAAGATCTTACTTCGAGAGGGTTCCTGCAGTAGGTCTTCACATGTAGGACTGCGCCCCCTGGCGTCAGGTCTGCAGGCAAACTTGTAGATGGCAGTCATCAGCGGTGAGCGTCCCCGATGTCGGGGCGTCGTGACGTCAGCCCGACTATAAAAGGGCGGTCCCACGCCGCCCAGTTCTTCCGCCGCTTTCTCAGTAACGCTCGCTCGTGTCAGAACAGCAATCCAACGTCCGCGTTGTATTTTGTTGAAGTTTCCTTTGCCTCTTACTTAAATTTCTACTCAAAGTTTTCTTCAAATTGATGTCTTTTAGACAGAAGAAAGAGTGCCCTAAGTGCGGCGCTCAGATCCCACGTGGGGACGACCATTCCCGCTGCCTCCTTTGCCTAGGTTCAAAGCACGACGTCCAGGAGTGTTCCATCTTCCAGGCCTTCAACCAGGCGACCAGAACCAGGTGCAAGCGGTCCCTTGAGACCCGTCTTCTGACCCGACGCTTAGCGTCTATGGAAAAGGAGCTCCAAAAACTCAGGGAAAGGTCGTCGTCGCCGGCCCCAAAAAAGAAGAAAGAAAAAATTACTCACCTTAGTAATGTTGTTTCTTCTGATGGAGTCTTGCTATATTCTGACATATGCAGTGAGTCCCAACCTTGAACTGCCCCGGAGATGAAAGAGTTAACTTTCCATGCCAGGCATGGAATGCTGAGCTCGAGCTCAGTTGAGACTCTGTCTGTTGTTCTTCAAACTCAAACCGTCAGATCTTTACGAGCTAAACTCACTAAGGTCCTGTGTGGAAGTCAGAACCTACACTAGCCAACTGGCTACTAAACATAAAACACATTTTTGGTCCCAAAACAAAGACTCAAGTCAGGAGACCCAAAAATGAAAAAACACAACACCAACTCACCCCAAGAAAGAAGGGATGAAAACAAAAAGGTGGGCATCTACTAAGTGCCAACACTGCACTGCCCACCCACATCCCAAAAACAGAGGTTCTGAGAGGGGCAGGCGGGGGGTCAGAATATAGCAAGATTCCATGAGAAGAAACAACATTACTAAGGTGAGTAATTTTTTCTTCAAACACCATGAAGTCTTGCTATATTCTGACATATGCAGACTACCAAGCAGTACCTCCATGGAGGAGGGACAGAACCTACTTAGGAAATAGGCTCTGAAGCACAGCTGTAAAGAACCGAGCATCACTCCTAGCCTGGATGTCCAGGGAGTAATGCTTGGTAAAAGTGTGAACTGTTTTCCAGGTAGCTGCTTGACATATCTCTAGAATAGGATGTCCCTGGCAGCAGCCAGGGAAGCAGCTGTACTCTGGTAGAGTGAGCCCTCAGGCCTGAGGGAGGAACTACCCAGTTTCTCATAGCAAAATTGGATACAAGAGACAATCCACCTGGCAATGGATCTTTTAGTGGCAGGTTTCCCTTTACCAACTTCACCATAAGTGAGAAATAGTTGGAGGGAGTCAAACCTGTGACCCTTAGTACGCTCTATGTAGTAGCTAAGGGCTCTTTTGACATCCAAATTGTGCAGCCTCCTCTCGCCAGAGGAGGAATGGTCAGTGAAGTACACTGGAAGAGTCATAGATTGATTAAGGTGGAAATCTGAAACCACCTTAGGCAAGAACTTCCTGTTAGTCCTGAGGACCACCTTATCTCTATGAAAGGAGATAAAATCAGGCTCCACTGACAAAGCTTGTAATTCACTTATGCGCCTGGCAGAAGTGATGGCTACCAGAAACACAGTCTTCCAAGTCAAGTACTTAAGCTCTGCTGAAGATAAAGGCTCAAAAGGGGGTTGCATAAGCTGAGCAATGCAAACATTGAGGTCCCAGGCAGGGGCAGGGTCCCTGAATGGAGGGTTGGTGTGAAGCAATCCCTTGAAAAACTTGGAGAATACAGGGTGAGCTGAAAGAGAAGAGTGCTTACCTGCTGAGATAAAAGCAGTAACAGCTGCCAGATGCACTTTTAGTGTAGCTGGTCTTAGCCCCAAGCTATTTAAGTGGACCATATAATCAAGGACTGTGGGCAGATCAGCAGATTTTGGGGAAATATGCTTCCCAGAGCACCATATGGAACATCTTTTCCATTTTGAATTATGAGTAGCCCTGGTGGAAGGTTTTCTAGAAGTCTTCAGGATATCCATTACACCTTGGGAGAGGTGTAAATTAGCAAACTCTAACTCTTCCAGAACCAGGCCTTGAGATTGAGAGATTTGAGGTTCGGGTACCAAACCCTCCCCTGAGCACAGGTTAACAGGTTGTAATTCCTGGGAAGACACAGGGGAAGATGGACTGCGAAGGACAGTAGGAGTGGATACCAGGGCTGTCTGGAGCAATCAGGATCATCTTGCAGGGTTGAGATCTGATTTTGACTAGCACTTTGAACGGGGGAAGCATAGAGAAACTTCCCTTCCCAATTGAGAACTAAGGCATCCAGGGGGACTGAGCCCAACACTGGGGGCCTACAGCAAAAAAGGGGAAGTTGGTGATTGTCTGGGGCTGCAAAAAGATCTATCTGCGGGGTGCCCTATCTGGAAAATATCGCCTCCAAAACCAGGGGATCCAGTGACCATTCGTGATGGCCCTGGGAAATCCTTCTGAGAGCATCTGCCAGGACATTGTCCTTGCCTGGGAGGTGAACTGCCGTAAGGGAGGTGTTCAGGGAGTAAGCCAGAGACCACAACTTCATTGCTTCGGTGCACAAGGCCATAGACCGAGTGCCTCCTTGCTTGTTGATGTACCACATTGTGGTGGTGTTGTCTGTTCTGACCTGTACAGCTGTGTTCTAAACAGATTTGGAAAAAGCTTGAAGTGCTAGAAATACTGCTCTGAGTTCCAACAGATTGATATGGAGCAGAGATTCCTGAGGGGACCACAACCCCTGGGTGGTGAGGTCGCCCATGTGAGCCTCCCACCCCAAGAGGGAGGCATCTATAGTAAGGATTAAGGAGTGAGACTGAGTGACAAAGGGAACCCTTGTCTCAGATTGTTCTGATCCTGCCACCACTGTAGGGCCTGGATCAGGGTTCGAGTTACTGGGATCAATTTGGTCAGAGGGTCCTTCCTTTGAGACCAAAAGGCTCTCAAATGGAACTGAATGTCCTCATCTGAAATCTTGCTCCCTGCACTACTGCTGTAGAAGCAGCCATGTGCCCCAGGAGCTGTAGAAAATGCCTTGCTGGTCGGGACACCTGCAGGATGAATGAGGAGGCCAGAGAGACCAGTGTCCTTGCCCTGTCCAGGGGAAGGAAGGCTCTGGCCTTTACAGTGTCTAGCTCTGCACCTATGAAGGTGAGGAGCTGGATAGGCTCTAGAACTGACTTTGGAAGATTTAGAAGGAAACCCAAAGAAGTGAGCAGTTGCTGAGTTATCTGCAAGTGTAACCTGACTTGGTCTGGGGGACTGGCCCACTATGAGCCAGTTGTCCAGGTAAGGGAAAATGGCAATCTTCTGCCTTCTTAGAAAAGCAACTACTACTGCCAGGCATTTTGTGAATACCGTTGGAGCAGAAGTGAGGCCAAAGGGCATTGCTCTGAACTGATAATGGCCTGAGGGCAGCTCGAACCTGAGGTACTTTCGATGGGAGCTTCTGACGAGAACATGGAAGAAGGCATCCTTGAGGTCCAGGGACACTAGCCAGTCCCCAGGCCTTAGAGAGGGTAGAATAATTCCCAGAGTCACCATTTTGAATTTTGGTTTTAAAAGGTGCTTGTTTAAGTATCTGAGATCCAGGATGGGCCGCCATTCTCCTGTCTTTTTTTTGGGGTAAGGAAGTACCTGGAATACAACCCTTTGCCCTGGTGTAGGGGTGGTACCCTTGCCACAGTTGTGAGAGCTAGGAGGGAGGAGACCTCTGCCTCTAAGGCAAGTGCCTCTGATGGATTTGCAGGTGGAAAGGATCTGGTTCTCATCTTTGGAAACTTTTTTAAGCTGAGAACCAGTCCCTGGCTTACTACTTCCAGGACCCATTTGTCTGATGTCAGAGAGTCCCAGTCCTGGACAAAGTAAGCCAGCCTGCCCCCTACAGGTAGCTGAGAATCGGCCCTGGCAACCCCATCAGGGTGCCTGTTTGGCAGGAGCTTTGGGCTGAGGGGTGGAAGCAGGTCTGCTTGTACCCCGTCTGCCTTTCCCTCTAAAGAACCCCCTCTGGGCATAAGCAGAAGAGGAGGCCTGGGCTTGGTAAAAAAGGCCTATGAAAGGGCCTGCCCCTGCATCTGGGAAGCTGCCTTTGAGGAGTGGCCTGCCTTTCCTTGGCCTGTGCACTCCTATAAGTGGTCCTATACTTGTCCATTTTCTTCATGTAATTCTCTGTTTGCTCCCTGAACAGAGAATTACCCACAACAGGAAAATCCATGGCCTTAGTCTGGGTATCCTGTGACAGGCTAGTACATCTGAGCCAAGCCATTCCTCGAAGTGCCACAGATGTAGCCATGACTCTAGAAGACACATCATTGGAGTCCACTGCAGCATGGAATTGCACCTTGGATGCCTCAATACCATCAGCAGCCACATGCTCCAGCTCCTTGGCAAGCTGGCCAGGGACCTGTTTTGCTAGGGCCATAACAGTGTCCCATCTGGATTTTTGATACCTAGCAGTGTAGGCCATATAATTGGCCTGTCTGAGTCCCAAGGATGCTGCCATGTACTGTTTCTTTGCCATGGCATCAATCCTCCTGGAGTCCTTGTCCGGGGGGTGTGAAGCCAAGGGAATGTTTGCCTTATCACGGGCTGCAGCCTGCACTAGCCCAACATGGCTGCATTGTTGTGTAAGGAACTCCGTGTCAGAGCCTGACAATGTATACCTCTTGTCCATTCTCTTATCCACAGGAGGTATAGTGTTAGGAGTCTTCAAAATCTTAGATGTCTGTTTCCCAAAAGATTTGTGCAAGGGAATAGACAGCCTCCTAGACTCTGGGATATCCATCATTTCCACATAGTCAGGCTCCTCCTGGTCATCCACAGCTTCTTCCATAGGAAGCTGGAGGGTTTCAGCCACTTTTTTTTTTTTATAAAACATGAAATGGGAGGGGGACTGAGAAAGCCTAGGAGGAGAAACCATCCAGAGTTTCAAATCCACATTCACTTTCCTCATACTCCTCTTCCTCCTCCTCCGGTTCATAAAGCTCCTCTAACTCATACTCTTGAACCGGTGGAACCGGCCGAACCGAGCGCCTGCCTGATGGTGCCGGTTCAGTCGGAACCGGGGAAAGCGACTGGACAATTTTGATCGCTTTGGCTATCTCTTCAGCGGTTGGGGAGGAAAGTTTTGGCCCCACACCAGCTGATTTTTCTTTTCTAGTTCTTTTAGCCGGAACCGATTCCTCAGAATCGGCTCTCCTTTTGCCCGAAGAAGTCTCGCCCTGGTCAGAGGGCACTCCTTCTGGTTCGGTTTGAACTGAACCGGGCTGGCCATCCGGTTCAGCGGACTTTATGGCCTCCCTTTCCCTGAGCCTACCAGCTCTCTTTTCTAGGGTAGCTGCAGGGAAGTTTTTGCAAATCTGGCAGTCTGCATTGAGGTGGTCAAACCCCAGACAATAAACACAGGTGGTGTGGGGGTCAGCCTTGGCAAAGGCTTCCTCACACACACTACAGTGTTGAAACCCAGTGGGTCCGGTTTTTCTTTTGGGTTTCTCAGACATAGTGCCAGTCCTAACCAAACGTACCCTTTTATGGCAATCCGCCAGGCAAGACCCTCTTATCGGTTCCCAACCGTGTCACGGGTCGTGGAAAAAACCGTAATAAAATCCGTTCTTTTTAGAACCGATAAGAACCGGTAACCACACTCTAAAATACACAATTTAAGATTTTAAACCACTTGATTGCTTCAAGCCGAACCGATAAACCGTTTACAAGTTCCACACAGAATAGAATAAAATAAAACCTATCTAGTACTCACAATACCACAGACAGAGACTGAACCGACAGGTTACGGTTTAAATTCGGTCGAAAACCGAAAAAAGCGGTACTTTAACCGACAAATTGAACCGAGCAGCAGGAGAAATCTCCGGAGCGACAGTGAGGCGGAGTAAAGAATCTGACGGTTTGAGTTTGAAGAACAACAGACAGAGTCTCAACCGAGCTCGAGCTCAGCATTCCATGCCTGGTATGGAAAGTTAACTCTTTCATCTCCGGGGCAGTTTGAAGGTTGGGACTCACTGCATATGTCAGAATATAGCAAGACTTAATGGTGTTTGAAAGTAAAGAAGCACCGGGACCGGAGTCCGTTGCCACACAAGAGACCTGCAACTGTGAGTACTTTTTCGGGTGCCCCGTCCACCTCTTTGGGCCGGGCCCTCTCTCCCCTCCTGCCAAGGTGAGTGTGCAGCCGGGGGTAGCCTTTTTAGAGGTGGTAATTTCATCGCCTTGTCCTGCCGACAAGTCACCCCTCGCCTCCAGCGAAGGGCGCGCAGCCTCCACCGATCAGACTAGCGTCGGTCTCCCAGCCGTCTCTAGCCCGGCCGGATCTGCTGTTTCGGACGCCGGCTCCCCTGATGCCTGTCCGGATCCATTGACTCTCCCGTCGGGCTCCAGTTTGGCCCCCCGACGTCGGACAGAGTGAGGGACAAGTCGACTTGTCGTCTCCCAGGGTTCCTCACCCCAGAGACTCGCCACCCGATCGTTTGCTTTTTGCCTTATCAAGATCACACTTGGACCTGCCTTCGGGGGGCCCCTCGAGTCCCCCCGCCAGGCCTTCCGCCGTCACCAGACAAGGTTCCACTGCCGACCGGGGATCCATTTATGGAGCCTCTACCCTCTAGCTCTTCAGGTGCGCTCCAGGATCCGACGCCACCTTCTGGCACTACGGCACCACCCCCTGCAGGTCCTTCGACTGGGTTCCTAGTCCCTGAACCCTCTCTCCAGCCTGCGGGCTGCCCTCCATCGGTCACTCAGTACCCAACGCCGGGCTACCAGACAACAGATTTTCCGACGCCATCCTTCCCGACGCCAGGATATCCTACTCCAGGACACCCCACGCCGGGTTATCCCAGGTACTCTTCATATTACCCATCCTGGCACTATCCTCAGTACCCGGGGTATCTGAGTTACCAGCCTCCCCCTCCTCTGGCACCGGACCACGAGTCCATCCCTGTTTGGTGGAAAGAGGTTGGAGCGCAACTTTTGTCAGACTTAAGACAGCCAGTGCGGGAAGCGCCCACCCCCAGGGTTGCCTCTCCACCACCTCCTCGGGCCAGAGCGTCTACCTCTATCACTGTTGGCACCACGGAACCAGACCCTTCCATGCCTAGTGGCGCCGAGCCCTCTGACACTGACTCCGACACTGATGCGTCAGAGCCTAGGTCTCCTGTAGAGGTCCCTCTGAAAGACTCTCCAAAGTCGCCTCCAGGGGACTCCTCTTTTGGAGATTTATTGCATTCAGTTCAGGCAGCTGGCGGATGGCCATCCAAAGAGGTTGATCCACAAAGAAAACGCATTGCGGAGCACCTGGATGTGGCCATCTCGGACCCTATCCCCATTCCTCCGTGGATGGGGCCCAATGAGGACCTTGTGACCACAGTCTGGCAACAACCGTTCTCCATACCAGCAGTCTTACACAAAGCTGACCACACCTGTTACCCCCCCCCCTGGAAGGGATATCTCACCATAACTCCCATCCTAAGGATGGTCATCATGGCCGCTCACGACTGTTCAGCCCAGCCCAGCCCAGCCCAAACATTTGAGCTCTTTGCCTCCTGATAAGGACTCTCGTCAACTCAACCAATTCGGACGTAAAATGTACTCTTCTTCCTCTTGTGCAATTCGCTCCCTTAACTACGTCTTGCACATGGTCGCCTTTCAAAAAGCTTCTCTTTTGGATTTGGAAAGGGACCTCCAAGAGGTTCAGGATGAAACCCTGAGAAAGACGTTGTTAGGCAAAGTTAGAATGGGGAAATCCTCATGTCGTCACGCCCTTCGGGTGACTTGCGACTCGGTGGACTCGGTGGCTAGAGCCGCAGCCATGGGGATCTGCCTCCATCCCCTCTCCTGGCTTCTTATAGCGGGACTGGCGCAGGATGTGCAGTCCTCTCTTCTGGACACCCCTTTCAGGGGTTCCGTCCTCTTTGGCGGCGACGCTAAAGATATTATTACTGGGCTGCAGGAGAGCGGACGCTCCTTGCAGGATGTCTGCTCCTTATACAAGACGGACCAGAAAAAGCAGCCTTTTCACTGACAAAGAAGGTGGAACAAATCCCAGGCCAATCGCCAAGCAAAGAAGCGCGCACCTGGATCTGGAGCTCAAACCCCACACGCCAAATTTCCCTAACAGGCCTCTGGGGCAAAAGCTTACCTCCCCTCGGCGTCCTGACTCCTTTCCCCTCCTTCCGCTCCCTCCAGTAACACAGGAGGAACCGGTCGGAGGGAGGTTCGGCCTCCACATGGACAGTTGGAGGTTCATCACCGCAGAAACTTGGGTGCTTCAGCTCATCCAGCGAGGTCACTCAATAGAATTCAGCGAAATTCAAGCCCCTCAACTGCTGGGATGGTCTTTCTATCCTTGGGATCAGGTCCCCCTAGTCTCTCAAGAGATCCAGGCGCTCCTTTTAAAGAGGGCCATAAAACCAGTCCCATCAAACCAAATAGGAAGGGGATTTAATCCCACTTCTTCCTGGTTCCGAAGAAAATGGGCGACCTGAGACCGATCCTGGACCTCAGCACACTAAACGTCTTCTTTAAGTACAAGAAATTTCGTATGTTGACCCTTCAGGGGCTCCTTCTCCTGCTCCACCCCAGTTCATGGCTGTGCTCCCTGGACATGCAGGATGCTTACCTGCATATTCCTATCCTCCCGGCCCACCACTGTTTTCTCCACTTTGTCTTCATGGAGAAGCATTTCCAATTCAGAGCAATCCCTTTTGGCCTTTCTTTGGCCCCCAGAGTGTTCACCAAATGCCTAGCGGTGGTGGCGGCGTTTTTACGCCATCAGGGCATTTATGTCTTCCCGTACCTGGACGACTGGCTCCTCGCAGCACCTTCTCCTACCAGCCTGAAAGAGTCTCTCTCTCTCACTCTGAGCTTGTTTGCTTCCCTGGGCACATCGGTCAATTTTCCCAAGTCCCAGCTACTACCATCCTAGAGGCTCCAGTTCATTGAAGCTGTACTAGATACAGTTCAGGGCAAGGCTTTCCTGCCATTGGATCAGGCAGAGACCTTAGCATCTCAGGCCACTCTCGTGGCACAGGCCCAATGGATCCCAGAACACTCTGTGCTTCATCTATTGGGACTGATGGCGGCCATTTCAGCAGTCCCATTGGCCAGGCTTCACATGAGGGTCACCCAGTGGTCTCTTCGAGTCCAGTGGGATCGGAGGACGGATGACATGAACCAAAAAGTGATGATCTCCAACAACCTTCAGAGAGATCTTTGCTGGTGGCAAGATCTCTCAAACCTATCGAAGGGAATTTCTTTCCATCCTGCAGTTCCAATCCAAATTCTCACCACGGACACCTCAGATCTGGGCTGTGGAGCCCATCTGGGGACTCGCAAGACACAAGGGTCTTGGTCCGACCAGGAGCTGATGCTCCACATCAATGTCCTGGAGACCAGGGCGGTTCTTTACGCGCTCCAGGCATTCCAGTCGCTTCTGGTTCCGGGATCTCTCTTAGTCCAGATGGACAACATGTCCACTGTCTGGTACCTAAACAAACAGGGAGGAACCCGGTCATATCCTCTTTGCAGAGAAGCTATGAGGGTGTGGTACTGGGCGATTCAGCACAGCCTTTACTTAACAGCAGTCCACATTCCGGGCATCTCCAACATCCTGGCGGACAGTCTTAGTCTATCAGTGGCCAGGGCCCACGAGTGGAAGCTAAAGTCAGAAGTAGTCGAAGAACTCTTTCTTCGATGGGGTCAGCCAGAGATAGATCTGTTCGCCTCCCCGTGCAACGTAAAACTACCCGTCTTCTGCTTGCTCGTTCCTAGCCATGGTGCTTTTTGGTGAGACGAGCTGTCTCTTTCATGGACAGGGAGGTTTCTGTACATCTTTTCCTCCCTTTCCTCTCATTCAGAAGGTTCTGGTGAAACTTCAACGGGAGGGGGCTCATGCAATCCTGATTGCCCCTCTTTGGCCACACCAAATTTGGTACCCTCTTCTGCAACAGTTGGCACCGAAACTCCTGGTTCCTCTGCCCATATCCCACAACCTTCTGACTCAGGAGCAAGGGCACTCTGGTGTATCTGAGCCTTCAGTCTCTCCACCTTCATGCGTGGCACCTGTGGACATAGCGATTTCTCGCTATGGGGAATCTTCGCAGGTTGCGCATATTCTAGTGGAGGCCAGAAAACCCTCCACCAAATCTACTTATGCTATGAAGTGGAAGAGAGTCACAATATGGGCCCAAGCAAGGAGCTGGGATCCATTTTCGTGCTCGGCTTCCCAGGTTCTAGAGTACCTCGCACACCTGTCCGAGGCGGGCCTTAGCTATTACTCCATTAAGGTCCATCTTTCTGTGGTGTCGGCCTATCACCTCCCGGTGGAGGGCAAAACCTTGGCTCAACTGGAGGTTGCCAAAACTTTTTTGAAAGGCATCCTTCATTTGAAATCCCCGTTCCGGAATCCTTGTCCTCCCTGGGATCTGAATTTCATGCTCGAGAAGCTGACCTTGATCCTATTTGAACCAGCTTCTTCCTGTGACTCATGCTTTCTTTCCTGGAAGACCTTATTTTTAGTCACAGTTACTTCGGCCAGAAGGTTTTCTGAATTACAGGCCTTCATCTGTAAAGAACCTTATTTGATTTTTCTTAAGGACCGGGTAGTCCTTCGGACTAATCCTTCTTTCTAGGGACATGGATATGTTATTCATCCACACTGTCTGGCAGGTTCCTTGCTCGCTTTAAATCTTGGCGGAAGGTCTTCAAGCTAGTTCCTCCCACCCACCCACCCGGTGGTAAAACTCGGCTCTGCCCCATGACGCCAGATCTTCCTTACTGCTTGGAAGCTCAGGTTCCTTCCTTAATGCTCTGCGTGATAGACTGGATCCTAATTCTTCGGTTCGCCCGAAACTCATTTTAAAATTTTCAAGACTTCGGTCATCTTTCTTCCTTGTGGCTGCGATGGACAAATCGACTCCCGGATTTTGGCGGTGCCCTTGTGGGCAGAAGATGTCCAGGACAGACCCGCACTCCACATGCGTCTACTGCCTCGGCCTAGAACACGACCCACAGGCCTGCGAGTCATGCCGTTCATTTTCCGCCAGCGTCCTGGAGGACCGCGCTGCCCGGTTACAGCTGGCGCCCGTGACGGGTGCACCACCGGTCAAGTCGGGGAGGCCCGTGGCGGTTACCGCGGGGCGGGCTCAGGCTGAGCAATCGAGCAGATGATCGCCTTCGAGGAGGAGGCGTCCCAGGTCAGCGCATTTATCCCGCCTCACTGGGTACCTCTATTCAGCTTCGTTCAAGGAGCTTTGCCAGTCTCTTTCCACGAAGGGAGAGGGGCCATCGGGACATTCCTCTCAGTCCAAAAAGAAGGACTCAAAGGGTAAGTCCCATCGTCAGCGTTCGTGGGAGCGGGAGAGGTCTCCTTCCCCGGACAGCCGACTGTCAACTTCGGTCGAGGTTGCTGCTAAGGCCGCTGGCTTCACGGCGTTCCCGTCAGGCCAGCCGGCCAAGACACCGTTGACGCGGTCGAGATTTTTCTCAACCCATCAGACAGGCTGTCGACTGGTGAGGCCAACAACCCTTCTTCACTGGTTCCCCCGGTGGAGACCGAGGACCTGCCTGCGCCCCTGGTGCCGCAGTCCCCGGTTAAGGCTTCCGAGCCAAGGGAAGAGCGGGTGTCCCCCGCTCCTTCCCAGACCCATCCTCGGAAACACTGAGGATCTCAGTCTCGGTCTCAGACATCGTCTCGGTCCAGCCGATCCCGCCGACATCGGCGGTCTCTGTCTCGGCAGCGAGGTAAGCGGCGCCACCGCTTATCCTCGTCTTTCTCCTCGGAAGAAGAGAGGCTTTGGCGCAAATTGCGTCGACGCTACGAGGACCTGATGTGGCAGCAGTTGCTTCTGTCCGGGAACAAGCTGACACCTTCCTCGGCCATCAAGTGGCTGTCACCCGAGCGGCCGAAACAACCTCTCGCTGTAGTCGAGGTGCCCAAGCCTGGGCCGGTTGTTCGGCCGAAACCAGCTGCCCCACCGATTTGTGGTGGAACCTCCGCCTCCACAACCGAAATCGGGGGCACCGACCAAGGACTCTCGGTCAGGTCAGGGTCTGCCCCACAGGTTGTCGGTCACCCTCACTCCTGACCGTCCTTGGCAGGTGGAGGGTGGCTCAGGCCCCAGGCAGCTCTTCGCGGACTCCTCGGAGTCCGACGATGACTCCTCCCTGTTCTCCAGGCCATTGACCTGGAGTCCTCCGGGATCCAGTCGATGGACGAAAGCCCATCGTCCTTCATGGGTTTGCTTCGGCTCATCTTGGAGTCCACCGGGATGCAGCTCGAACCCGTATCCAAGCGGGCCGAGTATCCCCTGACGGAGATACTGGACCGAGGGGATTCACCCACGGAGGCCTTTCCGGTGGCTGAAGCCATTGTTGGCCCAGCCTTGGAGCTCTGGCAGCGGCCTGCTTCCTGTCCTGCGCCTTCAGCCAGGATGGCCAGGAAGTATGCGGTCCCTACCGGTTCTTTGCTTAGTTTTTCGGAACACCCCTCTGCTGAGGGGTTGGTCACCGACAGCGTTTTCTGGCGTTCCAGGAACGCTAGGGACATGGACAAGCCCCCCAACAAGGAGTCCAAAAAGCTGGACTACGTCAGGTGCAACGTATACGCTGCGTCCTCCCTTGGCCTCTGTCAGGCCAGCTTGGCCGTGCTGATGGCACACTTCTCCCACGCCCTCATGGGCTCCCTGGATGAGGTGATCCCTCACCTTCCGGCCGACCTGCAGACCACGGTCTGGCAGGTGCGGGACCAGGGTAGGGCAGTGGCTAAGCAGCAGGACTCCTGTGCCAGATTGGTTGCGGCCACGCGCCGCAGAGCATGGCTGAGGATATCCACCTTCACGGCGGATACCCAGCACAAATTGGCGGATGTCCCATTCTTGGGGACCGACCTCTTCGGCCCTGGAGTGGAAGGTCACCTCCAGTGGATCGAAAAGTCCAATGCCACTCTGGACTCAGTCACCTCCGCCCAGAAGGACAAAGGCCGCTGACAGCAACAGCACAAGTCCTTTTGTCCTTCTGCGCCTGCAGCACGTCCGGCCCAACAGCACCAGCACCAGGGCCAGCAGGCTCGCACTTGGCATCCCAAACCCAAGCCCGCGGCTTCCTCCCCTCGGCCGGTCCCTCCTCCAAGCCTGCCCAGTGATGGGTTGAAGGGTGTCTCCCCCAGCCTCGTCACTCCCCGGGTTCCCCCCATGGGGGGACGGCTCCGCCATTTCCTTTCCGCCTGGTCTGCTATCACCACGGATCGGTGGGTCTTGGAGGTGGTAGGAAAGGGCCTGCCTCTGGAGTTCGAGCAGGCCTCACCCTTCCGAGCCATCGCTCCTCGGGGGGGTTATGGGGTCCACAGCCTCTCTGTCAGCTCGCTGAGCCAATATTGCCCTGCTCCTCGAAAAAGAGGTGATCAGGAAGGTGGCGGATCCTCCTACAGACCTGGGGTTTGTGTCCAGGTACTTCCTGGTCTCAAAACGGATGGGGGCTGGCGCCCCATTCTCGACCTGCACGACCTGAACAGGTTCCTAAGGTGTCGGACCTTCAGGATGGTCACTCTGGCTCAGATAATCCCATCCTTAGAATGAGGCATGTGGTTCTATTCTCTGGACCTTCAGGACGCGTTCTTTCACGTCCCAATCCGTCCGTCCCACCAGAGATTCCTCCGCTTCAGAGCAGACTGATCCCTTTACGAGTTCTGGGCCATGCCCTTCGGCCTTTCCCTAACTCCCAGGGTCTTCACCAAATGCATGGCAGTGATGACAGCATTCCTGCAGCGCCGAAGGTTCCGGGTGTACTGGATGATTGGCTGATTGCAGCCCCCTCCAAAGCAGAGGTGGTGCGGTCCAGAGATCTGGCCCTCCAGGTTTGCTCTCAGGTTGGCCTCCTCATCAATGAGGCCAAGTCGGAACTCATGCCAAAGCAGGTGATACAATTCATCGGTCTTCGAGCCAGAGCACGGCTCCCAGCGGACAGGGCCGAGGTTCTTTCCTCCTTTGCCCAGTCATTTCAGGTTGGGCAATCGCGCCCTGCCCGGGATTTCTGAGCCTCCTGGGCCTCATGGCGGCCTGCACCAGCGTGGTCCATTGGGCCCGCTGGTACATGCGTCCCCTTCAGTGGGGCCTGGCCAGCCAATGGTCTCGGCACTTCGATCCGCTGGATCAGCTAGTGACAGTGACCCAGGGGATGTGGAACGCTCTCCAGTGGTGGACCGTTCCAGCACATCTGCAGGATGGCATCCCGTTTGTCCGCCCCGAGCCGACGGTCTCACTATCGACCGATGCCTCTCTGATGGGTTGGGGTGCCCATCTGGGGGAGCACAGAGCGCACGGCCTCTGGTCCCCTCGGGAGTCCCGATGCCATATCAACCTGCTGGAGCTTCGAGCGGTTCGTCTAGCCCTCACCGCCTTCGCTCCGTTTCTACAGGGTCAAGTGGTTCAGGTCCAGACGGACAATACCACGACCATGTACTACCTAAACCGCCAGGGCGGGACGCGCTCCATGCCTCTGTGCAGGGAAGCTCTCCGCATTTGGTCACTCTTGCGCAGCCTGGAGGCAGATCTCCTCGCCATTCATGTGGCAGGAGCCTCCAACACCCTGGCCGATGCCCTAAGCCAGATAGGGGCTGCGTCTCACGAGTGGTCTCTTCTGCCGGAGGTAGTACAAGATCTTTTCTCCCACTTGGGCATGCCTCAGGCGGACCTGTTTGCCTCCAGGGAGAATGCAAAGCTGAGACTGTTTCCTGCCCGCCCCCCTCAGCAGGGCTCGCTGCAGGGGGATGCCTTCTCGAGGCTGTGGACCCCGGGCCTCTTCTACGCCTTTCCCCCATTTTCCTTGATCCACAAGGTGCTTCTCAAGGCGAGGAGGGACAAGGCGCAGGTGATTTGGTAGCCCCAGACTGGCCCCGCCAGTTCTGGTATCCAGATCTCCTCAGTCTCAGCTCCAGGCTCCCGAGGCGGCTTCCAGCCCGCCCGGACCTGATCTCAGTCAGTCAGGGGAAGGTATTCCATCCGGACCTTCAATCCCTGCACCTGACGGCCTGGTTCCTGAGCGGCTAGAGTTCCAGGCCTTGGGTCTTTCCGACGAGGTCCTCAACGTCGTTGAGGCGTCCCATAAGGAGTCGACCAGAAAATGCTACGCTTTCAAATGGAAGAGATTCTCCATTTGGTGTCAGGGCAAGGGCCTGGACCCTTCCTCCTGTTCCTTGGCAAGCATTCTGGACTACCTGTGGTCCCGTTCTCAGCAAGGACTTCGGTCGACGACCCTTAAGGTGCACCTGGCAGCCATCTGTGCTTACCGGGCATGGGCCGGGGAGGAGTTGGTGGCGCAGGAGAAGGTGGTTGGGCGCTTTTTCAAAGGCCTTGATCACATATCCCCTCCGGTGAGAGAACCTCCACCTCCGTGGGATCTACTGCTGGTATTGGCTAAGCTCATGGGCAAGTCGTTCAAACCGATGCACAGGTGTGATATCTCTCACCTGTTGTGGAAGACCACCTTCTTGGTGGCTATCACATCAGCCAGAAGGATGGGAGAGCTCCAGGCGCTTTCCATAGAGTCTCCTTAGCTGGTCTTCCACAGGGACAAGGTTGTCCTGCGCCCCCACACGAAATTCCTTCCGAAGGTGGTGTCGGAGTTTCAACTTAGCCAGGTGTTGACTCTGCTGGTGTTCTACCCCAGTCACACCTCGGAGGCCGAATATAGGCTCCATACTTTGGACCCTAGAAGAGCGCTCGCTTATTACAAGGAGCGGACGGCTGAAGTTCGGGGAGAGGTTCGCCAGCTGTTTGTCACCTATGGTGAAGCCGCAACTGGCAGACCTGCAGCCAAGCGGACGATAGGCAGGTGGGTCACCTCCTGCATAGATCTCTGCTATTGGTTGGCGGGCAGGGAGCCTCCCAGAGGGATAAGAGCTCATTCTACCCGCCATACCGCTGCATCGGATGCTGCTTCCAGGGATGTCCCTATCCAGGAAATCTACAGGGCTGCTACCTGGAAGTCAGCACACACCTTCATCACCCACTACCACGTCGACCTTGAGTCACGCCGGGATGCTGGTTTTGGTGCTCGGTTCTCCAGTCATTATTCCCTAAGTAGGGGTGTGCACCTTGCCTCCCTCCTCCCGGAGAACTGCTAGAGTCTGCCAGACAGTGTGGATGAACAACATATCCATGTCGCTAAATACAGGTTACTCACCTGTAACAGGAGTTCTTTGAAGATGGTATATGTTGTTCATCCTGACTCTGAAACCTCCGGCCGGCGCACAGCCTGGCTTCCAGCGGGCTAGATCTGGCATCATGGGTGGAGCCGAGTTTTACCACCCGGATGGGTGGGAGGAGCCAGCTTGAAGACCTTCCGGCAAAATTTAAAGCGGCAAGGAACCTGCCAGACAGTGTGGATGAACAACATATACCATTCCTAGAACTCCTGTTACAGGTGAGTAACCTGTATTTTTTGCCCAAAGTAGTTTCGGAAACCACTTTGAACCAGAGCGTGGAATTACCAGTGTACTATCCACAGTATTCCAACAGAGGGGAACACCTTCTGCACACCCTTGATGTGCACCGGATCCTGAGGTACTATACGAACAGGACTAAAGAGGTTAGGAAATCTAGCCAACTGTTCGTAGCCTTTGCTCCTCAGTGCCAGGGCAAGGCTATTTCCAAGCAGACCATCTCTAGATGGCTAGCTAACTGCATCCATTTTTCATATGCGAAATATGGGAAGTCCCTTCCGGGGGCAGTCAAGGGCCACTTCACCCGTAGTGTGGCGACCTCCACTGCCTTCTTTAGGAATGTGTCCATGGCAGAGATCTGTGCTGCGGCCACATGATCGTCTGTTCACACCTTCACTAAGCATTACAGTCTGGACATTGCCTCTCAGTGCAAACCGGCTTTGGTCTTGCAGTCTTTCAAGGTCTCCTGTCGTGATTCCTCATGGCGACTTCTCCTCCTCCCGGATGCACCTATGTTTTTGCTTTTCTTTGGGATTGCTTGGTATTCAGTCCTATATGTGAAGACCTACCGTAGGAACCCTCTCGAAGTAAGATATTGCAATTGCGTAAGAATTTACCGTAACACTAGATCTTCGAGAGAGGTTCCTGCAGTAGGTCTAGTTTCCCACCCTCCTTCCCCCAGTTTTTGGATGTCTTATCCTTATTTTCCATCTTGTCTAGCCCTTCGGGACTAGAGTGGAAGCAGGGTCTGAGGAGTTTTCACTCCGTTTTTCTCCTTACCTATCTTTAGGTCTCCGTTGGAAAAGAACTGGAGAGCGGGTGCGGGACCGCCCCTTTTATAGTTGGGCTGACGTCACGACGCCCCGACGTCGGGGGCGGTCCCTGCTGATGATTGCTATCTACAAGTTTGCTGTGCGGACCTGATGCCAGGGGGCGCAGTCCTATATGTGATGACCTACTGCAGGAACCTCTTTCGAAGATCTGCTGTTACGAAAAGTTCTTGCGTAACTGCAGTTTTCTTCTCCTTCGGATGGATAGTCTTTTTGCTCCTCTCTGGTTCCTTCTGGAGGAGCATGTTTCTAGGACCACTTCAGCGTGTCTGCAGGGTCGGAGAAAATGTATACCTTTCCCTGTTATATGATCCTAAGATGAGCAGGAAATACCAGAGCGGCCCGTATCATAGCTGTCACCCCATTAGGCTTCTTTTTCTGACAGGTAGCTTAGCTGATATCAGCATAAATCCTGATAGTTTGTCTATCTTACAGCAGAGTCCCCTTGCATCTTGCTGAAGCCAAGTGCAGTCTCTGCTGCCCATGCCATCGCTTACCAACACCATGGTGCTTGGGGCATCTGGGTTATTTGGCCTGCTGTGTAGAGTTACTTGATATGCTTTTTGGATGCATTTCTGCCATGTAGCAGTAGCCTCCCCTAACTGTTGGGTTAGCCACCCCATCAAAAAAAGAGAAGCAGGTAATGTCTGTCACTTGCCTTGGGCACTCTGACAGTGGCAAATTGCCAGTGCAGGCCTGGTTCTCCAGGGTTTCTAACCTCACCCTGGGGTAAGTATTGTACTTTGTAAGTGTAGCCACCTTCCCCAGTGCCACATCTGAATGTATGGCAGCCTCATCAGTTGCTGTTTTGACAGTGTCCATTGTTGTTTCAAATCCCACTACTCAATTTCTGAGGCTGTCTTTATCTGCAAGCCCCAGCACTGTCCGGATGAGTCTGTTGATTTGAACTCGCAGGGACTATAGAGTTTCTTCTGATGTAATGTCTGCTGCAGTGGGTACTCAGCCTTGGCCCGACCTCATGGCAGGAGCTCCAGTGCTAAGTCTTGGTTTTTTGTGCCCTCAGGTACCGTCCTATCCTTATGGGGGTTACCCAGGTTTTGCGTGGTGCTCTCTGCTACTCCACTGTGCATGCTTGAGGAGGAATCTGATGCTGCAACTTGTATTTTCATTATTTGCAATGCTGTTAGCTGTGCTGCAAGCCCAGGCAGCCATTTTGCTTGGACTCCACAGTTCTCACCTCTTGGCTGTACTCCTGAGCCCTTGTAACACAGTGTACTCTCCAACACATGATTCCTTCCAACTGTACTGTTGAGCAGTATCCATACCCATCTGGTACCATTGTCACTGCTGAAGTCCGAGGTTGCTCCTGGGGAAGCATAGGCAACCAAGTTGTGGAGCATTTCAGGCCTTATGACAGTTGCATGCAGTTGACCGCATTAGTTCAACCTAAAATCTGTACTCCTGGTGGGATGTCCTAGTCCATTTAAACCGTGCCAAACTGTCGCCCTGTGCAAATGTTTTAAAGGTTGTAGGGCAGAACCAGAGAAGGCCCTGATAAATACTCACGGACCATCTACCTGGCAGACATTCAGATGCTGGTTCCTCTCCAACTCTTGTCCTGGATCAGCTCTCCAGTTGGTTTCTCAGCTGTGCTGCTCTCAGGCAGCTTAGCATGGCTCTGGCCTCTGTCTGTTAGTGCAGACATCTCTCAGGCTATCACCTCTCAGTTGGTTGGCCTTTTTCTCTCTGTGGCACCTCATGCAGTTTAAGTCCTCCGAGTACAAATTCGGCTCCAAGAGCACCTACTCACCTGCCAATGCAGTATTCTGGTCATTCTGGACCAGTCACTTGGCTGTAGTGTCTGGCAGGGATGGTGTCAGACAGTGAGCTGTAATTCCGGGTCAGCTAACTCTTCAGAGAGGGGAGTCGGTGTGTTCAGCAAATCTCCACCTTCTCTGGGTTTCTTTCAGTTGTCTTCTCCTTGGCTGTTAAAGTCAAGCAGTCGGCTCCTGTTTCCTGGCTGTAGGAGCCTCAGGCAGGCCTCCGAAGTGAGTCTGCAGTGAAATAAACTGACGACAAAAGCCGTTTCTCTTTAAAGGTGTCCAGCAATGACAATTGAGGGAGTCTTACCTTTTTTTGATTATTCATTCAAATATTAGAGATTCACCAAGATAAAATAATTAGCCCCTGCACCATATCTATTGGTGCCTTACTACCAGAGGATCCAGATAATGTTAAGGTTTCCATGAAGCTTACAATAATTCAAAAGCTACAACACTCAAAGTTGTGTTCACTGGGTCCCAAGGACTTCCCGATTTTTACTGCCGCCCACGCTCCACCCCTGCACTCACTAGCGTGATGGCGAGATGCGAGTGAGAGCATGGGGGCGCGCTCCATTATTAGCAATGGTCAGCAGCTTTTCCATCTATTTATTTATTTTATTTTTTTCATCGCTACATTATTTCTTACTCCCACAGCTTGGTCTGCCCGTCATCCGGCCGCCATCCTCTCTCTCCATTCAACTCGCCAGCTCACTCGCATCCAGTATAGCATGCACAGTACCTGCAGAGGGGTTCCCACTCTCCCTGCCAGGCCCGGATCTAATACCTGAGCATGATTCCAGATGAATCCCCTGGGTGAAGAGAGGCATGGCCATCAAGCTGCCAAGACTGATTGCCATTTGCCTCCAAGCTTTTTTCCCCCCAAGGTACGGGCGTGCAGTGACATCCAGACACTGCGTGCTGATGTCCGCCATACTTCCCCTTGATCACACTGCACCTGCAGTGTTCCCGACTTCCATCGGGGGCCACTACAGAGCGATGTAAGCCCTGAACCCACCCCAGGGAGAGGAGAGCAGTCCATCGGATGCTCAGTCCTCTCCCTCCCTGGCTGACCCCAGACAGCCTGGGTGCGTTCCTGAATCCGGGTCTTTGGCGTATGCGGTGTGGCGTCCAGCGCCTCAACCCTCAGTGCTGCCGGCCAGCTCAGCTTTTCATCTATTTTAAATAATATAAGCGCCAGCAGTAAGCGTGGGCACCGTGATCGGCTGGCAAGGGCTTGTTAGTTGACGGTGCCTAACTCATGCGAATACAACTTCTGGTATTGTAGCTTTTGAAGTACTGCAGGCTTAATGGAAAGCTTAACAGTATCGGGATCCTCTGGTGGTAAGACACCGATAGATATTGTGCAAGGTCTAATCATAGTGGATCTCTCTAACTATTAACTAAATTAATTATTTGTATTTATTTGTTCTGGTTTCTAAATTTAGAAGCATTGAAATTGTTGACAGAAAAGGACTGCTTGGCCCTCCCAGACTGCCCATTTAGAATGCTATTTTTATATTTTACATACATAAAGTGTGGATATAAAAAAAAAAAAACATGGAACTGCATGCTGATCTGCTACCAGTAGAAGGCTGCTGATGACATCACTACCACTATGAACAGACAACTATATGCAGGCTGGTAGTGATGTCCTATGCAGCCCCCTACTGGTGACAGAGTAGAATGCAATGTTGAGCCTTTATATAGATGCAGTTATTTTTAGATGTGAAATATACATATTAATTCACAATTAAAAGTTTTTGCAATGTAGAAAAATTGCATCATAGGTTTAATAAATAGATAATTTTGGTATAAATAATAAAAATAGGTTTTTACTTTTAATTACTGGTTACCATCAAACCACGTGGTATCCCTTAAACAGCTTTGTAACATTGAATGAAGCATTTAAATGTCAGAGCATTTTAACTAAAGTGTTACACAGATAAAGAATCATCTTTTGAAAACTACAAGCTATATAAAAAAAATGGGGAACCTTATTTTGCCCACATATGATCAATCTGCAAAAAATCTAGTAACAACTAAAAGTGATTAACCCCCCACAGAATGGAAAGTACCTCTCACCACTTAATTAAAGCCTTTGATTTTCCCTGGCTTGTTAAAGAATTAACCTGTGCACTACTAGAAATTTTAAAAAATCTGTCACAAAAAGCAAAAAAAAAACATTTTTGACTGTCCTACAGTATTATAAAATACAAATGCTAGAAAAGTACTGTGTCCTTCTGGTTTATGACCATGTTATAACATGGCTGCGGACAATGTTCTGTCCTGATTGGCCAAGACAGATCACCTGACCATGGATTAATTCCCAAGTAATCCACGCTTGGGAGCACTAATCTATGGTTGGCATTGGGAATGAACGCTGTGTGCTGGGGCCAAGGCTATCGTGACCTCGCTTCCAGATCAGTGGCTGGTTGCAGGCACGGTTATTGCCGAACTGGGAGGAGACAGCTGTTGTTGTGCATCTGTCTGTTTGTCCCCCCAAGCCTCAGGAAACAATGCCCTGACAATACCATGCTCCATCTCTTGTCCCGGGACTGTCGGTGTCTGTCCACCCCATTAGCCATGTCCCCAAAACAGTACCCTGAGAATGCCGCACTCCATCTCCTGTCCCACTACCAACACCCTCACCGCTGCTGGTGTCACTTCATGGCGGGTGCACTGTCTGTGTCTTTCACATCCCACTGCCGCTTCCTTTCGCAGCTACAGGTGGCAGTCAGAGAGACAGACCCAGTGACTGGTCCGAGAGCCATACATTCATTGTCTAGTGCCGCTTCATGAATGTACATGGCCCCCTTTCTGTTAGCACCAGAGCATCACTCTCAGGAAATGAGTGGCTCTGAGGGACAGAGCCGTCGGACAGTGCATGACTCTGTAGTGCCATCCACCAGGTCACCAGCTACAGTGAGAGCCATGTTATAAGTGAATTAACACACTACAGAGCGTGGGTTAACTGGGAAATTAATCCATGCCTGGGTGGTTGGAAGCCCCCTACCCCCCAGTTGCCCATAAGTATGTCTCCTACTCCCTGGTGGTCTGGTGGCCTCCACACTCCTGTATGCCAGTCTGATCATCTAACAAATATGTGTCCTAATCCCTGGTGGTCAGTTGCCCCCTGGTCCCTCTGATCGCCAATCTGAGCATAGAATAAATGTCCTTCTACATCATCGAAGTCTAGTGCCCCCCCCCCACCACCTCAGCCCGATTTCTGTAACCCCCCCGGTGTGGATTAATTCTCCAGTAACCCACTCTGTCGTGGGTTAATCTTTACTTATCTCATGTTGATGATATTATATTGTTGAATACTATACTTTTCTAGTATTTACTGTATATGCATGTAGGCCAACTTGACAGATGTGTGTAAGTGAATGAGAGAATAGGATCTTGTGTTGCTTATGAGGAGCGAACGTTACAGTTTATTGTAGATCGAGTAGATCATCTTTTGAAACCCCTGGGGAAAAGCTGATAGTGGTTATTCATGCGAGGTCAAATAATGCCAATACCAAGAGTGAAACTTTAAACTATACATTAGGACTTTAATCATCTTAGAATTAGCTTAAAAGACAGCTTGAAGGGACTTCTTCAGCAATTCTACCAGTACAGAATGAAGTGCTGGCCTAAATGGTCTTCCCAGTGTTAATATAAGGGAGTCTGCTTTGAAAAGTCGCCCTATTGACTGTAAAGGAGAGTACCCATGTGCCTCCCTGTCTATGCATCACAGTGTATCAGTCAATCAAAATCTTTATTTTACCAGGCGAATATCGTTGAGCAACGCTCATTTTCAAGATGGACCTGGACATATGTGTATGCCAGTACAGGGGTGGGGCCAGCACCAGGAATGGATTGGCTGGACGGCCCCTCCGGGCAAAAAATATGATCCCTTCCCTCCCGAACAGGGGGCATACTAACATTATGAAAACCTACTGGGTAGGTTTTCATGAGGGTGAGCTTCCTCACAGAGAAAGCTGCTGCTAAAAAACTAAATTTGGCAGATTGCTTTAAAATGAAAAATAACTACTTGGCTTTGAACATGGTGTAAAGGGAAATTGCTTAACCAGGAAAGATTCCCTCAGAACTGTGCTGCTTTTCATGTGCTGTGTCACATGTATACAAAATGTATGTTAAGCTGTTTTCTCCCGGGTCGTGCCTGAAAATATGCATTCTTATGCCTAGTGCACTTACCCGGTTACCCAAAAGCAAATAAATAATGAATAAATAAAGGCACACTAAGCCAGAACTTGTTTCCAGGTGCGACCTAGGAGTGAAAGGAAGTTGTGACTTGTTCAGGGTCACACAATATGCAAGTGGGAGCTGATGGGATTCAAACTCAGGTCTCCAGGTTTTCAGCTCAGTGCTTTTAACCACTATGCTATACTGCCTCTGAAAGGATGAAGGATTTGGACTCTTTAGAAACTGGTCTACATTTAACAAGAGCGGATGTTTGTAAGAGGGACTGACTGAATGTAAACAGGAAAGGCACTTGGGGAAAGGACAACTAGTTAACACTTTAAACTGGAGTTGGGGAGGGGGAGAATTTTGAAAAGGCTTTTATAGCCATGCTCTCTATATAGTAATAAAAATGGATAATCCTAATTTATAACAACTCAAATTCAAACTGGTAATATTCAGAATAGGTTCAAGAGATCAGCAAATGAAAAGCCAAAATACTTTCACACACATGCATAATAAGAGGAAAATAATTGAGGAGTTGTGTATATACTGATGAAATAAGATGAAGTGGGTATTTATTAAGTCATTTGGAAGACACCTTTGAGCACACATGCTCATTCACAAAGGTTCCATGTCAAGGACCGTAAATCGGATTAGCACAGACTAAAACTATAGACACAACAAGACCTGCAGCTCCAGTGGAGCATAGTCAGCGTAGACAATATGAGTATATAGGGACAATCATAGACAAGTAACTGTGACTCCGAGGAGTCTTGTCAGCAGTAGGGAATGAAAGCCCTGGATACTGGCATGACACTGTGTGAGCTTCATAACAAATTAAGGAGAACGGTGTATTAGGAAACAGAATTATAGTAACACGAGCATTTGGTACTAGCAGCAAGTTTTTTTCTCAGTGCCTTCTTGAAATGGACAATTTTGGGGAGTCCTACCAGGGTTCAGGTAATTCAGTCAGCCAGTGAGATGCCCTTACTGCAAAGGAATGCCTACCCAGGCTTGTTTTATGGAAGGCTATTTCTGGAGCATTCCTAGCCATATCTGGTGGTGTATTGGTTGTTAACTGGGCGAAACAGGTTGCGAATAGCCAGAGGGTTAAGGCCTGACAGTTTTTTTTTTTGTTTTGTTTTGTTTTTTTCGGCGAACAGGCAGATCTGGTACCTTATTCTGTCCTGTAGGGGAAGCCAATTAGTTAGTGTGTAAAGGAAGCAACTGTGTGCAACCTTGTCTACCCCTAGAGCAAAGCAACAAGTCTTGTTAAACACCAGCCTAACACTGTGTAGAACAGTGTCGCTTGATGCTGTGTAAACTGGGAGGTCATAGTCTAGAATAGGTAGGATTGATATCATTGGAATTACTAAAACCAGTGGGAAGAAAACGGTATGTGGGGCAACATTTCATGCCTTCCCTGACACCTATGCAGACCATGTCCTACATCAGCACACTGTGACCCCCCCCCACCCACCCACTAGTGTGGGGTCCTGAACTGCTGGGCTGTGGCCTGAATAGTAGGGATGTTCAGTGTGGGAGGTGGTGCTTGGCTTGGTGATGTGTTGCTTGGGGGCAAGCTGTCTTTCGTCAACCAATCAGTTGTTTTTTGGCCTTGTATCTCATTCTCTTTCCCCCTGTCATAATTATGTCAGTGTGCTGCCAGCATCGGCCTGCTGGTGGGGGCACCTCACTTGGTCCTGTACAACTTCGAGGCACCCTTCCATCCTGCAAGAGGTCTATATAAGTGGGTTAACTAAATCCTTTTGAGCACAGTGCCTCTGCAGCATGTCCCAAGCTTCAGAGGGCCAAAGCTTGGTAGTTGGGGTGTATGCATACACACTTTTTTAGACTGTAGACACCATTGTACACCGTTTGGATGATTCTGTCGCAGAGGAACAGAAAATGGCTGCTGCCATGTGGAGTCTTACAGCCCGTACTGTGACTCTCTTGAACAAGTTCCAAAAGTGCCTCTGGCCGAAGATGGTCTGTGTCTCAACAGTGTCCATTTAGGTAAAGTTCACCAGTAAATCTCTGTTTACCATTACTTTCAGGAAAAGGGCTAGTCAACCCAAAGAAGAGAGTCTGAACAATATGTCCCAACAAATAAAATGTAGTTCAGACCTTCTCTCATTCGGTCCTGGTTTCTTCCTTATCACATTCAGATTCTGCACTGGCTTTGCCAGGGAACTTAGCCTCCGTCTGTTCCATCTAATGGCCTGCATCTCTCAGGTCCAAAAACTGCCAGCTATTCCCTCTGCATGTGATTTGAGCCTTGCTGGAAGGAGGAATGAGTGCACAATACCCAGGGCCTGGAGATGCTAGTGGACTACATTGAATTTCTCCGGGCTGTGGTCTGGAAGGACAAATCTGGGAATACCGTAATATCAATGGCATTCATGGCGATTGGATATGCTGCTCTAGCTGCAGAAAGAATCAAGTCTCTGATGATCGAACTTGATTTGCATATCAGCACTGTGTGTGACTGTGTGACATTTGGAGACCTTACCCTGGGATTGACTCGGAAAACGTTATTTGTGTCCCAGCTAAAGTGCGGAGGTACCATGAGGGTTTCTGTGAACCAGTTTTTATAGTGCGGCAAGTGTGTACTCTCACGCAAATTCCCAGAACATACCTCATTTTCTAGCACTTTGAGGTAGCTGCGTAGCTGGGTATTCTCCTGGGTTAGGGATGAAACTGCAGCCTGGTTGGAGATCGAGCACTTTTCCTGCTCTGCCACTGAACCTGTAAGCTCCTTCAGCACAGTATAGTGGGCTTCCAATTCACCAGGGTCTGCTCCATTTTCAGATCCATCACATTCATTGTTTCTACTATTGTCTGCCGAGGAGGTTCCATGGAGCTGCTGCTAGGCCCAGCATTGGTCAGGGGCTTTCCTGCATAGTCCTCAGCTGGATTTTGCTTTATCAGCCTCTGCTACTTTTGAGGTCGTCCCATCACCAAAACAGATATGAAAGTGCAGCTTTTTTTATGTTGGTACTTTTTTCCCCTGGGTCACCAGTCTGCTTACCTCACACTTCCAGGCATCCTCCTGAGGTTTTTCCGGCCGTTGTCCCAAGGACCCCCGGCTCCATGTTCGGGCCAGCGGCTTGCCCCTCGCGGCAGAGAGGTGGAGAGCTCCCCTCATACTCTCACACCAGGACAGGATCCAGTAGAGCCGTGCACCCTCGGCACCGAGCAAGTCCTCCTCTGAGACGGCCATCAAGCCGCCGTGACTGGTTCCCATATTTCCGTTTTCTCCCCCATGGATGTCTGTGGGGTGCAATGACGCCAAGGGACAGGAGCGTGCATGCTACCGCACATGCCTCTTCCCAGCATCTGCCATAGCACGTCCCCCCACTCTGCCCATGGTCTGCAGTTGCCCCCAGCCATAGCTAGAGGCCACCGGGGCATTCCACCCCCCTCCCTGGAGAAGGAGAGCAGTCAGACGGACGCTCAATCCTTCTCCTCCCCTGCCAACCTAGGCTTGTTCCCGAACCTGGGTTGCCGGCGTGATGCGAGGTGTGGCGTCCAGCGCCTCAACCCTCAGCGCAACCAGGCTGGCGCAGAAATGCAGCTTTTCACATCAGGGACAGGAATCTGCTGGTACCAATGTTGTTGTAAAATAAAGTTTGTAAGAGTTTTTGTCTCAAAATTGGAATCCTGCTGTAGAGCCTGTTGTAAGAGCATCCATCCAGGAAGCCAGCTTTCTAGCGCCCCAGTGTATTGATATATAGTGACGCACATATCTTTATGAAGTTGATGCTTTAGCAGTGGCACCTCAGACCTTTCATGATCCTGTGTCAAAAACTGGAAAATAACAATTCCCTTAATAGCTGGGGTTAAGTATGCAGAATATTCTGGTGGCAGTTCCTCACGTAGAAACACACTAGTTTTCTCTAATGTTGCAGTTTATTTACCCATAATAGAGCAGCTGAGATGCAACATCTTGTTTTCAGTTGGGTTTTGTCTTTACCCATTTCTTTAGCTAGGTGCATTGGAGCACTGAATTGGTATGTTACTAGCTCAAGGTATAGGGATCTACATCTGTTACTGGAAAGGAAAACTCTGGGGTGGGTGGGGGGCTCTATTATAACTTGCAAATCTACCTGTACTTCTTGAAAACAGTTTTGTATTAATAAACTACCTGCAAAAGTGAACGTTGGAAGTCTTAAGTTATAAAATCTTAATGTAAGCAGCTACACACATACACACCCCTTTTCCTTCTACACAGTAGCAATTGCTGTATTTCTATTCATGAGATACATATTGTACATTGCTAACGTGCTTGATTTAACAGGTAAGAACCTTGCGTCACTAAATTACAGTTATCTCCATATTATGAAAATTTATAGCATACTTACTTTAATCAGTATGTGCTGTAGATACATTATTTAGTTGTTGAAAAAAATGACTCTACTAACCTGACTTGTATTTTTTTTTAATTCACAAAACTTTATTTATACATCACTACTGCATTACGATGCCTGTTGTACCATTGAAGTTTCGTACCAATTCCCACTACTCCCTCTGGATGCACAGAGGCTGTACAAGTTAATAAAAAAATCTGTGTATGTGCTTCTTTTATAAATTACAACTTCATTATCAGTACTGACTACCTTGTGATTTGAAATTGTTTAATTTTTTTACTCCAGTAAGTTTTCTATAGCGGTTGGGAAGACCCTTTCCAGTCATATCTGTAAACAAATGGATCTGCACCTTGTAACCATTTCTGATAAAATATATCAGAATTAGTACATAAATTCACCCTTATTTATGTGAACTAATTGAAACACCTTTATTCTAGATCACAGGAATGGACAGCACTTTATAATACCACAAATGGCGGACAGGTAAGGCAACCTAACATATATTAAAACTATCAACTGTCCAAAACTATTTGGGATTCATTTTGGCATTATCACAAAATGAAGCACATATCAGACACTTGAAATGCTTTGATCAGGCATATATGCCTAAACCAGTTTAGAATCCTGTTCTTGAAGTATCCCTTTACTGTACAGTAATTACTTTACAGGTACTTTTACAACAGTCGTAGGGCCTTATTCTCAAAGAAAGTTAATCATATTATGTGATTTTTTACAGCATTTTTTAAGACTGGAGCTCTTGAAGCTTAAAAAGGTTTTATTTGTTTGTTTACACCGTCTTCGGGATTTGGATGCTTATAAAACATACAGTATGCTTTTATTTGAAAGTACATTTCATATAAACCTATTTTGTTTCAGTGTGATGCGCTAGCATTCTTTGCTTGTAGATATGGAGTGTTTCTGATTTTGGTCTCTATAAGGTGACAGAAACAGCTAAAAACTGACCCACTTAATTTTCTTTTTTTTGGGGGGGGGGTCAAAATTGCAGCGCAAAAAGCAAACTAATTATTTTACCTCTCAGTGCATTTCTATCCAGCAGCCTCTCATGCACATCACTCAACTTAGCAGTTTCTGCTTTGTCTTGCTCATTATAGATCTGATTTCATTCAGACTGTGTAAGCATGCTATATTACTACAGACAACATTTATATGGGATACATGATGGATTGCAGTGGAATAACATATGTATCTCCACTAGTGAGTGGTAAGATGCATACTGCACAAGAGGCAAAGCCATGAGTTAGTTAGTAATAAAGTAAACCTTTATTTATTAAGTGCCCATTCCTGGGGACTCAGAGTGCCGCACAACATATCATTCAACAGGCATAATATAAATGTAGATAATAACAAACAAGTTAAACTATGCCAAAGATGCAACAGTCAAAATAAATACTAAAGTAAGTAAACCTTTATTGGTTTAATGAAAGTCTGATTCATTTGTGGAGATAAATGTGTGATTCCACTGCAGCCCATTATGTATTTGATATATACCTAAACAAAAGGCCCCCTGTACCCTAAATTCTGTTAAATTTCCTCTTTTTGGGGAAGGATCCATTCAGTTCCCGAACTGGAACCACGCAAAAACACTACAAAGCAAACACTCAGCAACAGCAAACCGGATACGAGTGAGACTGATCTCTCTCATCTCATCTTAGCTACAGTAACTCTTGTAACATGTATGTATATGATATATTAGAATACAAAGCTGCACTTATTACTTTATTTGATTATTTTTGCCATGGTTACCCTGATTTATTTTATTTATTTATTTATTTAGTTTTTGTTGACCGGGTAAGTGCACTAGACAAATCCTGCCTATTTTCAGGCACGACCCGGGGGAGGGGGATACAGATGAATGCCAACTGACCTTGAACCAGATTAAGCTGTTGGTGGCATTTTTAGTGAATGAAGGAAATTTGGCCAGGACACCAGAAATTCCCTTCTTTCAATAAGTGCCATGGGATCTTTAACATCCACCTGAACTATCACCAATCCAGGCAGATGGGACCTCGGCTTAGCGTCTCATCCGGAAGACGGCACCTCAGAAGTGCAGCGCCCTTCTCATGCTGCACTACAGTGTCAGTACTGGGATATTAACCCAAGTGTCAGATGTGGGAACCGAACCCACAGCCCTCTGATCTCCCAGCCTCAGAGGCAAGAGTGCTACTTACTGAGCCACTGACCAAAAAAATATGTAAAAATAATGTGTGCAGTCCTTGTTTAATTTGCAGTGGAAAAATGAAATCAAACAGCATATCAACTATGTAATTTAAAAATTGTGCACTTAAATATCTTTACTAGTCTGTTGTGTTAACAGAACCCCTTGTAAAAAAAAGATGTGCCTTATTGTACCAAAAGCCTCATTCTGGAGAGCACAACTTCAAAGACTGTACAAACGAATATGATAAAATGTATAATTTCTGGGAAAATGTAAACATGCTTTAGGCATTTTTTAGCTCCATTCTATATCAGTGACAATTTAAAGGTGGGATCCCCTCAACTTTCTTTGCAGTGCTGCATTTCTGGTAACTGGGTAGTTGGCCTGCTTTTTTTTGGGGGGCGCGCATGTGGCTAGGTTCTACTGAACCCCAAATTCATGGTCACCCTACTGTATATCTTTTGATCATGTTACCCTCCACATGTAAGGGGGAAAAAAATCACAACAAATGTGTGGCTGTTTGGGACTATACATGTGTTGGGTGCCTGCTTATTTATTAAACCAATAATCCACGACATTGTGTTGGTTATAGTGGGATTTACCCACGCCTGGTATGTTTTGGTCATGAGGACAAATACCAAGTGACTTAACCACACCAGAAGTTAGTGAATCCACCATAACCCACACCCTGTAGTTGATTATTGTGTTTATACTATGTCTTTGGCAGTTGAAATTCAATGCGAGGAAGTGCAAGATAATGTGTATGGGGCACAAAAACCCTGGCACAATATATCAATTGGGGGGTGAGGATATAGCATGCACCAAGCAGGAAAGGGATCTTGGGGTTATCATCTCTGACGACCTCAAGGCAGGGAAACAGTGTGACAAGGCAGCAGGTAAAGCAAATAGGATGCTGGGATGCATAGGCAGGGGCATCACCAGCAGGAAAAGGGAGGTCATAATTCCACTATACAAGACACTAGTGAGGCCCCACCTGGAGTACACTGTACAGTTCTGGAGACCTTACCTATGTAAGGACATAGACAGGATAGAGAAGGTTCAGAGGAGGGCAACAAAGATGGTGCATGGATTGCATCACAAGTCCTATGAGGACAAGTTGAAGGAACTGAACATGTACTCCCTGGAGGAGAGGAGAGAGAGGGATATGATAGAGACATACAAGTATCTTACAGGGAGGAACAAGGTGCAGGAATACACTATTTTAGCGAAAAAATGTTCCAGGACTAGAGGGCATGGGATGAAGTTGGAGGGAGGACGATTCAGAGGAAACGTGAGGAAGAATGTCTTCACAGAACGGGTGGTGGACAAGTGGAACACCCTGCCAGAGGAAGTGGTGGGGGCTGCAACAATCATAGGATTTAAGAATGCATGGGATAGGCATAAAGGAATTCTGGAAGTCAGGGGTAAGGGGCAACAGACTTCTTGGAAAACATAAACTGAACTTACAAGCTCAAATGGGCAGACTGCGTGGGCCATAGGCCCTTATCTGCCGACACTGTCTATGTATATGCATGTAAGGTTAAAAAAAAATCTGAAACAAGGCAGTGTGCAGGGGCTATAAACAGAGAATAAAAAAAAAAAAAAAATGTAAAAATAGTGTGGCCAGGCAAAATGTATGTCTCTCCTGTAACCTGTAAAATGAATAACACTGAGAACTGTTGAAGAGCGGCAGCAAACGCAAACAGGATACTCTGCTGCATAACCAGGGGGATTACCTCCAGGAGGAGATCCTCCCTCTGTATAATGCCCTGGTCAGGACACACCTTGAATACTGTGTACAATTCTGGAGACCTCTCCTTAGGAAGGACATAGCACTGCTGGAGAGGGTCCAGAGAAGGGTGACCAGGATGATACAGGGCATGGAGGGAAGGACATATATGATGAAAGGCTGGAAGAACTCAGGCTGTATACATTGGAGGAGAGGAGGGACAGAGGAAACATGATAGAGGTCTTCAAGAATGTAAAGGCAGGGTTTTAAATAATTGATTAGCAGTTTTTTTTCTTGGGACAAAACTAACTGTACAAAAAGTATTTATATATGAATGACCCTAAAATGATTAACCTGTAGCAGTAGATAGATCTACTTTAAAGAGGCAATAAAAACAGTGGGTGAGTGGAGGACTGTCCATTTGTGGGTTTTTTTTGTGTTTGTTGTATGCCACACTATTTAACATTTTTATTAGTGTTTAACTTATTTTAGTTAGCACTGCTTGCAGCCCTCGAAGGGGAGTCCTCCTGGGAGCCCAGGGGGGAGGAGGACTTGGGAGATGGTGACGCCGGCTCTTCCAAGGCCGCGACGAACCCTTCAACCGGCGTCAGTGGTGGGACCAACCCGGGGCGCTTGGAGAGTCCTTCTCGCTTCAGAGGCGCCTTTAGCAGGCAGAGCTGGTGCCTTGGGAGGTGGGGCCAAAGCTTTCACCTCCAAGGTCTTGGTGGAGACCCTTAGCCGGGTCGCCTTAGGCTTGGCTGGCTTCTCCCCCGATGGGCCGGCCTTGGCCTGGGATGACTTAGGACACTCACCTGGGCCCGGGGAAACACGGGCCTTCTTGGGTGAGGGCCGCAAGCGAGAACGGGACTGCGACCGGGACCGGTGTCTGGACCTACTACGGTCTTTCCCGTGGCGCTTGGTCTTCTCTTTGTGCTTCCCCTTCTCCAAAGTGTACAGATCCATCTTCTTCTCCAACAAAAAAGCCTTCAGGGCCTTGAGATGTCGGATCCAGGCCCGGCTGGGTAACACCTGGCAGGCTGAGCAGGCCGCGGTATTGTGGTCCGGCCTGAGGCAAAAGGCGCAGCACTTGTGTCCGTCTTTGTAGGGGATCTGCCGTCCACAGTCACACTTATTCTGATGGATCTCCGAAGAGACTGACGACGGTGAAGACATCTGCCGAGATAATTGCAAAACACCGTCGAAAAACGGCAAAACACGGGTGAAAAAACAACTTTGTTTGCTCTTCCTGGCAAGCTAAGTAGATAGGGCTTCTTCTCACGTGCGCGGGACGTGGCGGGAAAAGAACTGAGGTGGAGCTGGGTCCGCCCCCTTTTGTACTAGGGCTGACATCGGGGCAGGGCCGACATCGGGGGTGGTCCGTGTTTGGTACTGCTGGCTGAGAAGTTTTTCTGGAGGGTCCTAGTGCCTGCAGCATAGTCCTGATTGTTATAGCCTGCTGCAAGTGCTCCTCTTGAACATCTACTGTTACGGTAAGTTCTTACGTAACTGTACTTTAGCACTGCTTTTCTTTCCATTGTAAATGCTATCAGGGGCATTTTTTCTTTGTTCTAAGTGGAAAAAAACGTGTTCTAAGTAAGAATAAATATTTTTGGTAAAATAGCATGATTTGTTTACCTAATTTAGTCGCCATTCATGTGGTATTTATTTATTCAGTTACATTGTCCTTTCAATTATCTGTTCATCACAACTTGAAACAAGAAAAATGACAGTGCAGTTTAAGATCCCCAGCCCAGGCCAGACAATAGCAAGAAGTTTGTGAGTCAGCAAGAAAATGCAACACCAACAGGAAAAAGGTAATGGCGTCTGGTGGAGGCATAGGTAAATCACTAAAACTGAGTGCTTTGCCTGTTTCAGTTATGAAAGCTGTGAAAGGTCTCACATCACTGTCAGTTTTCCTGTTGGAATTTGCTCATTCACGAGCTGCTCTCTGTTGCCTGGGTCAAGTATCTGAATCGGTACTGTCGAACCTCTCATTTTAGGTTGCAGTGAACAGAAAATTGAAAGGACAGTTGGTGAATTTAAAACTAAATTTGAAAACAACTGTTTTTCTGCAATAAAAGTATTTACTGTTTTCCTGTCAGAAGCCCTCTATTGGCGTGTGGCTAAAGACAGCACTTTTACTCTCAGGAATGATTGACCGCTCTTAGCTGTGTCGCATTTTCTGATAACATGGCTGTATGTAATGGCAGATTACATCTTGGTTGTCTGTGTTCAATCACGGGCAGTAGTAACTGCAATGCAGTTTTATTTTATATAGCATTTTCACAACAGAGTAACAAAAAACTATTTATTGAGTAATGAAAGAACTAAGTAAAAGCAGAAATTAGGTTAAAAATGAATAAAGATACCGAAGAAATAGCAAAATACTAACAGTAAAATATACAGCTTGTAGATTTGTTAAAATGCAATAAATATTAAAGCACGGATAACCTATTCACTTATATCGCCAGTCAACCGGAGACATTTATAAAAAGGAAGCATAATGAAAGGAGAAGGGAATGTTTGGACAGTAAATTTAAAAACAGAGTCAATTTTCTCAGCTCTTCCTAGAATCAGTCTTCTCCATAGAGTCCTACTCTTGGATCTTAGCCTCAGGTGACAGGATCCTTTGGAAGCTAATCTTTTCAGCCAGGGCATCAATGCTAGCTACTAGCATGGGTGTATGCCTCTCAGTAGCAGTTACTGACACTCTAGCGTACGTCAGTTTTGTTTTTCCCAGCTGTCGAGTGCACACCATGGGAGTGAATCACTTGGCACAGTTTGCCATAACTTCAGTTTCTATCTTTCATTAGAATGCCCGGTTCGTCAAAAAATGGGGAAGAAGAAAAGCTGTCCCCTTTCATCATTGCTACTGTGGAAGCAACATCAGTAAAGATGACTGGCATTCTCTTTGCTTTTCCTGTCTAGGGCCTGACCATGACATGGATTCCTGCGACGGCTGTTATATGTTCGAACACCATATGTTGCAGATTGTTGAATGAATTTGAACCACCTGGTCCCTACTTTCAGAGGTAGGCCTCATTCCAGGAGTTCACTAGATAGATGTGTGGACTGTTTCCCCATGTCCTTTCACTGCTCTTCGGAGTTGGCTGAGGTATGGAGCTCCCCCCCCCGCCACCACCACCATGCTGAGGTCATGACGGAGTTCCCAGTGGTGATGTTAGGTGAACCATTGGCTTCTTCTGGGCAGCTGGTGGAGAATCCACCACAGTCTGTTTGCCCTCATCGACAGACCTCCTTGGGGTTGGGCTCAAGACCTTTGGCCTTGTCTACTTCCTTTGCGATATCACAAAGAGCGAAACATGTTCATCATTGTTCTCAACTGTCTCCCTGCTTCGGACTAGAATTTCATCTGCTTAGTATGACCTATGCGTGCAACAGAAACATAGAATTTGATGGCAGATGAGGACCGCTTGGCCCACCTAGTCTGCCCATTTCCCTACCTAATGGATAAGCTGCAGATCCTAGTTAACCAACAGCCTGCTTCCTCCTACCCTCCACTAGAATAGCAGATGTCCCAAATGGACAGAACTAGATATGTCAGGAAATGGTCAATTTCCTACCTGGAAATTCAGATTCCTGAAGTATCGAATATTCTTCTGTCTGTACACTCCACCACCAAGTGTTACTGTTTATATGTGATATATATATATATATATATATATATATATATATATATATATATATATATATATATATATATATATACACATACATATAAAATGTTTTTTAAGTCTGTCTGTTTTTCGGTATTTCACTGTTCACCCCATGCTCTCATTCCAAGCTTCTTTCTACAAACCAACCCTGAATGGACCCAGTCATCTGGCAGAGACCAGCCTCCAAGATTCCCAGGTTCATGTCTAATGGGTGGCTCTCAGAAGCTGACACATTTAGCAGACACACCGCCAAATCATTCTACTATTTCCACACACACACTGTGTGTTGAACGGCATGAGCCACAGAGAGGAAGGCACCCTAGTCAAGAGGTGGCACCATTACTGTGATCAGTTGTGACTATGGCATGATATTAGTGGCAGGCGTCCACGCCCACTCAATAAGGGGCACCCTTAACATGCCCTGACATCAGTGAAGGAGGGATTATGCAAGGTTCTGTGCAGAAGAGCTTCCCTGTCCACCTGGGCCATCATGGGACAGCTGTTCCGTGGGGAGTACAGGAGACCTTTCCCCATGGAAGAATGAATGTCCAATGGATGGCTCCTCTACTCTTGCTGCTCTTGAGAGGGACTGAGGGCTCAAAGATTGAACCTGTGATCCCCGAATGGAAGGCTGGTGCATTAACCACCAGGCTGTTGAGATAGCCATTATTGGTAAAAGTTGACTCTAAATTTGTGTTTCCTCCTAGGCGTTTATTAGGAGTTACTAACTGTGGCATTAAAGAAAAAAAGAAGAAACAGTGTTATCTTTATATAGATATGTGAGTCTGTTGGGGTTTTCTGTCTTCATCCCTTCAGGGATTATATGGGTTTTTGCACAATGGCAGCAGTGAACGGATAAACATTGGTAGAAACAAGGAGAATCTCCACCTGCTTCTTGTAGTTGGGGCAGTGCCTCTGTTCTCCATGTAGTATGTTAAGATAATCCAAGTGTGCAGTCAATGTAGGATATATAATTTCCAGGTAAGAAATTTACCATCTAGTAAATTGAGAAGGACAAGGGGGCACCTTGTAAAAGACATCTTTTTTTACCCTACTGTACCTGCAGAACATCCTGACTTCATTTTGTGATTGCAAGATGAGGACTTCGCTGAGCGGGTAGAAGAAAAGGGGGTTGATTACTCTGGATGATGTGTTTAATGGAAACATAAATCCTGTTTTTTATATTTTTAATATGATTTGAAATTTGTGCCTGTGTAAAGTCTGTTTGATACCCCAGAATATTGTTTCATGTGTTTGTTTTGAAATGGTCCTAATTTTCCTTATGTAGTAGGGTCCCTTGTTAATGCTCTGTTTTTTTCCCCACCCAGTACTCTGTTTTTTTTTAATTATCAATTCAGTAACCCAGTGACATCACCTGAGCGGAGCAGAAGCCCTTCAGGGGAATTTTTTTCTTTGGCTCATCCTGAGCTGATGTCACCAGGTTCCAGAAATGATCATTAACTAAATAAACGAGAAAGGCAACATTAACAAGAGACCCTAGAAAAGGACAAAAATTTTGACTTTTCTAGTTTGTGAGAGTTCTGCGGGAAGATCACTCTTTTCAGTCACTGATTTAAACAAAAACAAACAAACAAAAAAAAGAAGTGTGCACAAAACCTTGAGTTTTGAAACCGTGGCAGTGGAGCAGTCCAAGAGGATACATCTGGAGTACTTTGATATCCCTTCCTATCTATCCTGTTCTGGAGATGCTGACAGAAGCAGTATGGAATAGGCCTGCTTCTAAATGGGCAGTCCCTTGGCTTTTTGATAAAAAGTATTTGGCACCTTGGACTAAACCAGTCCATTATATTCAAACAACATGAAGTCTTGCTGTATTCTGACAGTAGCAGTGAGTCCCAACCTTCAAACTGCCCTGGAGATGAAAGAGTTAACTTTCCATGCCAGGCATGGAACGCTGAGCTCGAGCTCGGTTGAGACTCTGTCTGTTGCTGTTTGAACTCAAACGTCAGATTCTTTACTCTGCCTCACTGAACAGTCGCTCCGGAGATTTCTCCCTTTGCTCGGTTCAATTTGTCAAGTTAAAGTACTGCTTTTCTCGGTTTCAACCGAATTAAACATCAACCTGTCGGTTCAGTCTCTGTCTATGTGGTATTAGTGAGTACTAGATAGGTTATTTTGTTTTCTATTCTGTGTGGAACTTGTAAACTGTTCATCGGTTCTGTTTGAACCGATCAAGTATTATAAAATCTTTATCTGTACTTTTAGAGTGTGGTTACGGTTCTTATCGGTTCCTAAAAAAACGGATTTTATTACGTTTTTTTCCACGACCCGTAACTACGGTCAGGAACCGATAAGAGGGTCTTGCCTGGCGGATTGCCATTAAAAGGGTAAGTTTTGTTAGGACTGGCACAATGTCTGAGAAACCCAAAAGAAAAACCCGGCCCACTGGGTTTCAACACTGCAGTGTGTGTGTGGGGAAGTCTTTGCTAAGGCTGACCCCCACACCACCTGTGTTTATTGTCTGGGGTTTGACCAGCTCAATGCAGACTGCCAGATTTGTAAAAATTTTCCTGCAGCTACCCTAGAGAAAAGAGTTGGTAGGCTCAGGGAAAGGGAGGCCAAAAAGTCTGCTGAACCGGATGGCCAGCCTGGTTTGGTTCAGACCGAACCAGAAGGAGTGCCCTCTGACCAGGGCGAGACTTCTTCAGGCAAAAGGAGAGCCGATTCGGTAGTCGGTTCGGCTAAGCAGAGAACAAGAAAGGAAAATCAGCTGGTGTGGATCCAAAGTTTCTTCTCAACACAGCTGAAGAAATAGCCAAAGTGATAAAAATTGCGGTAGCTTTTCCCGGTTCGATCGAACCGGCACCATCAGGAAAGGCTCGGTTCAACCGGTTCCACTGGTTCAAGATTATGATTTAGAGGAATATTATGAACCGGAGGAGGAGGAGGAGGAGGAGGAAGAGGAGTATGAGGAAAGTGAATGTGGTTTTGAAAGTCTGGATGTGCCCATAGACCGACATCTCCCAGACAGACCTTCAGGAGTGTCTCCTCCTAGGCTTTCTGAGTCCCCGTCCATTTCATGTTTTATAAGAAAGTGGCAGAAACCTTCAGCTTCCTAGGGAAGAAGCTGTGGATGACCAGGAAGAGCCTGACTATGTGGAAATGATGGATATCCCAGAGTCCAGGAGGCTGTCTATTCCCTTACACAAATCTTTTGGGAAACAGACTTTTAAGATTTTAAAGACTCCTAATACTGTACCTCCTGTGGATGAAAGAATGGACAAGAGGTATACCCTGTCAGGCTCAGATACGGAGTTCCTTACACAACAATGCAGCCATGTTGGGGTAGTGCAGGCTGCAGCCTGTGATAAGGCAAATATTCCCTTGGCTTCACACCCCCCAGACAAGGACTCCAGGAGGATTGATGCCATGGCAAAGAAACAGTACATGGCAGCATCTTTGGGACTCAGACAGGCCAACTATATGGCCTATACTGCTAGGTATCAGAAATCCAGATGGGACACTGTCATGGCTTTAGCAAAACAGGTCCCTGGCCAGCTTTCCAAGGAGCTGGAGCAGGTGGCTGCTGATGGTATTGAGGCATCCAAGGTGCAGTTCCATTCTGCAGTGGACTCCAATGATGTTTCATCTAGAGTCATGGCTACATCTGTGGCACTTCGTAGAATGGCTTGGCTCAGATGTACTAGCCTGTCACAGGATACCCAGACTAAGGCCATGGATTTTCCTGTTGTGGGTAATTCTCTGTTTGGGGAGCAAACAGAGAATTACATGAAGAGAAAATGGACGAATATAGGACCACCTATAGGAATGCCCAAGCCAAGGAAAGGCAGGCCACTTCTCAGAGGCAGCATCCCAGGGGCAGGGGCAGGCCTTTTCATAGGCCTTTCTACCAAGCCCAGGCCTCCTCTTCTGCCTGTGCTCAGATGGGGTTCTTTAGAGGGAGAGGCAGAAGGGGTACAAGCAGACCTGCGCCAACCCCTCAACCTAAAACCCCTGCCAAGCAGGCACCCTGATGGGATTGCCAGGGCCGATTCTCCACTACTTGTAGGGGGCAGGCTGGCTTACTTTGTCCAGGACTGGAAGTCTCTAACATCAGACAAATGGGTCCTGGAAGTAGTAAGCCAGGGACTGGTTCTCAGCTTCAAAAAATTTCTAAAGCTGAAAACCAGATCCTTTCCACCTGCAAATCCCTCAGAGGCACTTGCCCTAGAGGCAGAGGTCTCTTCCCTCCTGGCTCTCAGAGCTGTGAAAGGGTTCCACCCTGCACCAAGGCAAAGGTTGTACTCCAGGTACTTCCTTACCCCCAAAAGACAGGAGAATGGCGGCCCATCCTGGATCTCAGATGCTTAAACAAGCACCTTTTAAAGCCAAAATTCAAAATGGTGACTCTGGGAATAATTCTACCCTCTCTAAGGCCAGGGGACTGGCTAGTCTCCCTGAACCTCAAGGATGCCTACTTCCATATTCTCATCAGAAGCTCCCATCGAAAGTACCTCAGGTTCGAGCTGCCCTCAGGCCATTACCAATTCAGAGCAATGCCCTTCGGCCTAACCTCTGCTCCAAGGGTGTTCACAAAATGCCTGGCAGTAGTAGTTGCTTCTCTAAGAAGGCAAAGGATTGCCATCTTCCCATACCTAGACGACTGACTCATAGTAGGCCAGTCCCCAGACCAGGGCAAGTTACACCTACAGATAACTCAGCAACTACTCACCTCTGTAGGTTTCCTTCTGAATCTTTCAAAGTCAGTTCTAGAGCTTGTTCAGCTCCTCACCTTCATAGGCGCAGAGCTAGTTACAGAAAAGGCCAGAGCCTTCCTTCCCCCTGGACAGGGCAAAGACCCTTATCACACTGGCCTCTTCCTTCACCCTACAGGTGTCTCGTCCAGCAAGGCACTTTCTGCAGCTCCTGGGTCACATGGCTGCTTCTACAGCAGTGATGCAGGGAGCAAGATTTCAGATGAGGGATATTCAGTTCCACTTGAGAGCCTTTTGGTCTCAGAAAAAGGACCCTCTGACCAAACTGATTCCAGTGACTCGAACACTGATCCAGGCCTTGCAATGGTGGCAGGATCAGAACAATCTAAGACAGGGAGTTCCCTTTGTCACTCAGTCTCACTCTTTAATCCTTACTACAGATGCATGCCTCTTGGGGTGGGGGGGCCCACTTGGGAGACCTGACCACCCAAGGGTTGTGGTCTCTTCAGGAATCTCTGCTTCACATCAATCTGTTGGAACTCAGAGCAGTATTTCTAGCACTTCAAGCCTTTTCCAAGTCTGTTCAGAACAAAGTTATTCAGATCAGAACAGACAATGCCACCACAATGTGGTATATCAACAAGCAAGGAGGCACTCGGTCTACGGCCTTGTGCACAGAAGCAATGAAGTTGTGGTTTCTGGCTTATTCCCTGAACACCTCCCTCACAGCAGTACACCTCCCAGGCAAGGACAATGTCCTAGCAGATGCTCTCAGCAGGATATCTCAGGGCCATCACGAATGGTCACTGGATCCCCTGGTTTTGGAGGTGATATTCTCCAGATGGGGCACCCCACAGATAGATCTTTTTGCAGCCCCAGACAATCACCAACTTCCCCTTTTTTGCTGCAGGCCCCTAGTGTTGGTCTCAGTCCCCCTGGATGCCTTAGTTCTCAGTTGGGAAGGGAAGTTCCTGTATGCTTTTCCCCCCTTCCCTCTCCTGTTCAAAGTGCTAGTCAAAATCAGGTCTCAGCCCTGCAAGGTGATCCTGATTGCTCCAGACTGAGGCCAGACAGCCCTGGTATCCTCTCCTATTGTCCTTAGCAGTCCACCTTCCCTGTGTCTTCCCAGGAATTACAACCTGTTAACCTGTACTCAGGGAGGGTTTGGTACCAATCTCAAATCTCTCAATCTCAAGGCCTGGCTCTTGAAGAGTTAGAGTTTGCTAATTTACACCTCTCCCAAGGTGTTATGGACATTCTAAAGGCTTCTAGGAAACCTTCCACCAGAACTACCTATAATTCCAAATGGAAAAGATTTTCCATATGGTGCTCTGGGAAGCATATTTCCCCAGAGTCTGCTGATCTGCCCACAGTCCTTGACTATATGGTCCATCTGAATAGTTTGGGACTCAGACCAGCTACACTAAGGGTGCATCTGGCAGCTGTCTCTGCTTTCATTTCAGCAGGTAAGCCCTCTTCTCTTTCAGCTCATCCTGTATTCTCCAAGTTTATCAAGGGATTGCTTCATACCAATCCGCCATTCAGGGACCCTGCCTCTGCTTGGGACCTTAACATTTGCATTGCTCAGCTTATGCAACCCCCTTTTGATCCTTTGTCCTCAGCAGAGCTTAAGTACTTGACTTGGAAAACTGTGTTCCTGGTGGCCATCACTTCTGCCAGGCGCATAAGTGAGTTACAAGCCTTGTCAGTGGAGCCTGATTTTATCTCCTTCCATAGAGATAAGGTGGTCCTCAGGACTAACAAGAAGTTTTTGCCTAAGGTGGTTTCAGACTTCCACCTTAACCAATCTATTTCTCTTCCTGTGTACTTCACTGACCATTCCTCCTCTGGTGTGAGGAGGCTGCACATTTTAGATGTGAAAAGAGCCCTTAGCTACTACATAGAACATACCAAGGGTCACAGGGTTGACTCCCTCCAACTGTTCCTCACTTATGGTGAGGTTGGTAAAGGAAAACCCGCCACTAAAAGATCCATTGCCAGGTGGATTGTCTCTTGCATTCAATTTTGCTGTGAAAAACTAGGTAAGGTTCCACCCTCAGGCCTGAGGGCTCACTCTACCAGAGGTACAGCTGCTTCCCTGGCTGCTGCCAGGGATATTCCTATCTTAGAGATATGTCAAGCAGCTACCTGGAAAACAGTTCACACTTTTACTAAGCATTACTCCCTGGATATCCAGGCTAGGAGTGATGCTCGGTTAACACAGCTGTGCTTCAGAGCCTTTTCCTAAGTAGGTTCTGTCCCTCCTCCATGGAGGTACTGTTGGTAGTCTGCTATTGTCAGAATACAGCAAGACTTCATGTTGTTTGAAGAAAAAATTACTCACCTTAGTAATGTTGTTTCTTCTAATGGAGTCTTGCTGTATTCTGACCTCCCCGCCTTCCCCTCTCAGAACCTTTGTTTTTGGGATGTGGGTGGGCAGTAGCAGTGTTGGCACTCAGGAGGTGCCCCACCCTTTTGTTATCACCCTCCTTCTTTGGGTGAGTGGGTGTTGTGTTTATTTCATTTTTTGGGTTTCCTGACTTGAGTCTTTGTTTTGGGACCAAAAAATCTGTTTTTATGTTAGTAGCCAGTTGGCTAGTGTAGGTTTACAGCTTCCACACAGGACCTCAGTGAGTTTAGCTCTAAAGATCTGACGGTTTGAGTTCAAACAGCAACAGACAGAGTCTCAACCGAGCTTGAGCTCAGCGTTCCATGCCTGGCATGGAAAGTTAACTCTTTCATCTCCGGGGCAGTTCGAAGGTTGGGACTCACTGCTATTGTCAGAATATAGCAAGACTCCATTAGAAGAAACAACATTACTAAGGTGAGTAATTTTTTCTTCTGCCTGTATCGGACTCTTGTGATAATGGCTTTGAAAATCAGCTGCACCCTAGGAGTTTGTTGTACAGCTCCGTGATAGAATCTTGCAAGACTGAAATTATGGGAAAGAGGGTGTGTGCCTTTGCATTTCTGGGCCTTCGAATGTGGAATTAACCAATGCCACATTTCACGGTACAAATGCGCCCTCTGGAACAGACTCCGAGATCTTATAGAAAGCCTTCCATAGTTTGTCTCGAAGCAGGACTTGTTAGCAGTTATTGCTCAAGATTTTGAGTCCAGTAGCCACCAACTAAGGGCTGCTTGGGATGCTTCTGATGCAGCAGGCCATGCAGTAGCTGCTGGCATATGTGTTAGCAGGCATTCATGGCTTTGGACGGCAGGTTTTGCCTCCAACATCCAGTAGAAGTTCATGAATGTCCCACTTAATGAACATACCTCTTTGGACAGCACATGGAAAAGACCCTTAAGGAGTCCATTGAGAAGAGAATTGCCTTTAAGAGATGAACATCCATGCTGTTCCTAACAGAAGAGGTGGACGTGACCTCTTCTGCTATCAACAGCCTTGTGATAACCCCACCCAACGAGGCTCCCACCAAGAGGCCAAGTAGAAGCCTTGGAAGAAGGCACAAGCAGCAAAGGCACTGAATGCTGCCCTCCATCACAATAACCCTATGTCCACCTCAACTGCCCAAGGTGGATCACTCGGTGCTGGTCGGGGAACACCTAGCCCTGTTCTGCCAGTGCTGGGAAACCATTACCAAGGACAAATGGGTCATGGAAATTATCCATGATGATTACTCCTTAGAGCTTATAGAACACCCTCTGGATCATCTTGGGGGAAAGCTGTGGCCAAGCTGCTCGCCTTGGAGGTAACAGGGCTACTGAAGAACAGGGCAGTGGAGAGGGTATAAGAAACAGCAAGGCAAAGTTTTTCACTCCAGGTACTTCCTACTTACCCAAGAACTAGTACCATGCATCCCATCTTGGATCTCTGCTATCTCAACCTATACATGAGAGGCAAAATAAGTTCAGGATGGTGTCCTAGGACTCTGCTATCAAACCAGTAGGTTCGTGACTGGTTAGCCTCCTTGAACATGTAGAATGCTTATCAGCACATTCTTGTCAAAGCTAGCCACTGCAAGTTTCTCAGATTCTGTGTGGGACCAGAACATGATAAGTTCAGGGTCCTGCCTTTTGGGCTCATAGCAGCACCATGTGTCTTCACTAAATGCTTCACAGTGCTTTTCAGAAAGAAGGGGCTACAGGTATTCCCTTATTGTGGCTATTGGCTTCTAAAAAGTCCATCTAGGAATTTGTCAGAAGTAGCAGAAGCCACGGCTTGCAATTTTCAGATGCCCTTGGGACTTCTGACATCCATGGGAGTTCTGCTCAACTTTCTAAAGTCCTAGTTAGCGTTCCCCAGGAGATGACAGTTCATAGGAGCATCCTAGGATTCCACTAAAGCCAATTCTTTCCTGCTGGAGAACACAGTGGAACCGATTGTACGCATGGCCTTTTATGTCAGGGAACAGACTAAGGTGACAGTGCACTGTACGCAAAGATCATGGGTCTCATTGCTGTGGTACAAGCATAGGTCAGGAAGCATAGGCAAACCAGGGCAAGTTATACAATTCACAAGTAGCATTTTATTAATGTCAGTAACGATAAAATAAAAAAAATGTTTTAGCTAGCTCTTCACAAAGGCAGTACAAACCAAAATCCTTCTGAGTCTATTTTTTAAAATCTCAGTATCCATCTATCTAGACAAAACATTGCCCCCTTTATTTGAGATGTATTTACCTGGCTGTTTAACCTCTGTATCCTGTTCTTGTAAGTTTGATCTCCTATTTTTCACAAAATGCAACAAGACTTTTTTATTGACCTCCCTGTGACCATCCTGAAGAACACATGCAGCCTTTAACAGGTGCAGCCAATTATTACATTTTGTGCCAGAACTAGTTTCCTATTGATAACTCTGCAAACAAGCATGTGGAAGTCAGAATACTGCTCAAGGTTAACTTCTTGTGTTACAGATTGCCATTTATTAAAGAAATACAAATAACGTTTTACAGTCATATCAGCAATATAATTGTACACATTTGCAAACCAAGGGATCCCAATTTCACATAACGAGTCACACATATTTGTTTAACCACAGAAAAGGGTAGAAAGAATAGAAACAGCAAATGAATATCGGGACACGACGGGGAGGAAATTGTGGGACCACTAGAGTGGCCAATTCCTAGGTGCCACAGAGAAAATGTAATTGTGCAATCTAACAGGCAACAGACGGATAAGTGGCAGAATAGGAGAAGAGGAAAACAGACCCTTGCTTTTAACTCTCTCTCTGCATAACAAATGGAACAGGGTCTTAACCCAACCCTATCACAATGGCAGCCACAGTGTTTACAGTACCCTGCCAGGCTGCACATGAGAATATCCCAGTGGATGTCTGGCACCTGAAGGCCACAAGCATCTGTGCCTTTTGAGGACTTAGTAAGAGTGAGTGCCCTTTTGACTCAATCTCTTCTATGGCCCTCAAAGGACAAGCTTCTTCAAGGGTTCCCATTCTTCCCCTCAGAACTTCAGGTGATGGGTATGGTGGAATAGGTAAGGTCTACAGACTCAAGAATCTGGTTAGAGGTGGGACAGAAGGAAAAATTACTCACCATAGTAATGTTGTTTCTTCTAATAGAGTTGTGCTGTATTTTGACTATATGTAGTTAGCCTCAGCACTTGAACTGCTCCGGAGAGTAAGGGGTTAATTCTATGCCAGGGCATAGAACGTTGAGCTTGAACTCAGTTTTCAAACCTCTGTCTCTGGTACATCTCAGTGTAACCGTCAGATTCTTACGAGCAAAAACTAACTAACTGAAATTAAGGAAATTATTTTAATTTTAGGCCCAAAAAGGCCTCAAAACTTGGGTCCAAAAGACTCAAGTCGAGAACCCAAGAAGAAACAGAGTAGATAGTGAATTAAATATATAACAGTAACAAAAGAACAACCACCACCACCCCACCCTAAGTAAAGGGAGGGGTGCAAGGTACACCCCTGAGGTGCAACACTGTACCTGCCAACCCATGTCCCAAAAAACTAGGTTCTGAGAGGGGAGGCAGGGAGGGAGGTCAGAATACAGCAAGACTCCATTAGAAGAAACAGCATTGCTATGGTGAGTAATTATTTCTTCAAACAACATGATGTATTGCTGTATTTTGACTATTTGCAGACTACCAAGCAGTTTCCCCCAGGAGGAGGGGACACAGAACCTCACTCTGGGAATAGGCTCTGCAATACTGCTGTACCAAACCGAGCATCACTCCTAGTCTGGATGTCCAGAGAGTAATGCTTGGTGAATGTATGGACTGTTTTCCAGGTGGCTGCTTTACATATTTCTACCAAGGGGATATCCCTAGCAGCTGCAAGGGAGGCAGCTGTACCTCTAGTCGTGTGGGCCCTCAGGCCTGAAGGAGGTTCTTTGCCCAATTTGGAATAGCAGAATTGGATACAAGAGACAATCCACCTGGCAGTAGTCCTTTTAGTGCAGGTCTACCTTTTCCCACTTCTCCGTAAGTGAGAAATAGCTGAAGACAATCCTTCCTGTGTGCCTTAGTATGTTCTATGTAATAGCTAAGAGCCCTTTTCACATCCAGACTGTGCAATCTTCTCTCCCCTGAGGAAGAATGGTCAGTGAAAAACACTGGTAAAGAAATAGATTGGTTCAGATGAAAATCTGATACCACTTTAGGTAGACATTTTCTATTTGTCCTGAGGACCACCTTGTCCCTATGAAAGGAAATTAAGTCAGGTTCTACTGACAAGGCCTGTAATTCACTGATCCTCCTGGTAGAAGTAATAGCTACCAGGAACACAGTTTTCCAAGTCAAGTACTTAAGCCCGGCAGAAGCTAAGGGCTCAAAGGGTGGCTGCATAAGCTGTGCAATGCAGACATTCGGATCCCAAGCTGGAGTAGGCTGTCTAAAAGGAGGGTTAATGTGGACGAAGCCTTTGAAGAACTTACTGAAAACAGGATGGGATTCCAGGGAAGATCCCTTCTCTGCAGAAAGAAAAGCAGACACAGCTGCTAAATGAACTTTAAGCGTCGCAGGCCTGAAGCCTAGGCTGTTAAGATAAACCAAATAATCCAAGGCCGTGGCAATACCTGCAGCCTCCGGCTGTATACCTCTCTGAGAACACCAAATGGTGAACCTTTTCCATTTGGAATTATAAGTTTTCCTGGTAGAAGGTTTCCTAGAGACCTCAAAAATATCCATGACCCCCTGAGAAAGATGCAGGCCTGCATATTCTAACTCTTCAAAAACCAGGTTTCACACAGAGAGATTGGAGATTGGGATACCAAATCCTCCCTTGAGAAGAGGTTAACAAATTGTGTCTCCTGGGTAGAGACGGGGGGGGAGTAACGCTGCTAGAGACAACAAGAGAGGATACCAGGGTTGTTTGGCCTAGTCTGGGGCCACTAGAATCACTGTGCAGGGTTGAGACCTGATCTTGGTCAGGACTCTGAGTAGTAGAGGAAAGGCATAAAGAAACCTGCCTTCCCAATCTAATAGGAGAGCTTCCAGAGGAACAGTCCCTAGGACTGGCGGTCTGCAGCAAAACAGAGGAAGTTGATAATTGTCTGGGGCTGCAAAGAGATCTATCTCTGGAGTGCCCCATTTGGTGAAGATGACTTTCAGGATATGATGTTTCAGGGTCCATTCGTAATGGCCCTGTGGCCCTGGGATATTCTGCTCAAAGCATCTGCCAGCACATTGTCCTTCCCTGGAAGATGAACTGTTGTCAGGGAAGCTTGGAGAGAGAGAGTAAGCTAGAGACCACAGTTTCATGGCTTCTGTGCATAAGGCCGTAGACCAAGTGCCTCCTGCTTGTTTATGGCCTACATTGTGGTGGTGGTGTCTGTCCTGACTTGCACCACTTTGCCTTTGACTGACTCCGAGAAAGCCTGGAGGGCTGGGAACACAGCTCTGAGTTCCAGGAGATTGATATGAAGGAGACATTCTTGCTGTGACCAAATTCCTTGTGAAGTGAGAGTCCCCAGATGGGCTCCCCAACCCTGGAGAGAGGCATCTGTGGTTAAAACCACTGAGGGAGCTTGACAGAAAAATGGGACACCCTGTCTGAGATTGTCCTGATCCAGCCACCACTGGAGAACCTGAACCAGAGTCTGAGTCACTGGAATCAGTTTGGTGAGAGAATCTTTCTTCTGAGGCCAAAATGACCTTAAGTGGAACTGAATGTCCCTCTTCTGAAACCTGGCCCCTTGTACCACAGCAGTCAAAGCTAACATGTGGCCTAGGAGTTGGAGAATGTGCCTGGCTGGTCGAGAGTCCAGAGGCCGAAAAGAGGAGGCCAGATCTGTAAGGGCGGTTACTCTTGTCTGTGGGAGGAAGGCCCTTGCCTGTACTGTATCTGACTCTACTCCTATAAAAGTGAGGAGTTGTACAGGTTCGAGAACTGACTTGGGAAGATTGAGGATGAATCCTAAGGAACTGAGCAGATTCTGAGAAACTTCCAGAGCTGACTTGACTTGGTCTGAGGACTGGCCTACAGTGAGCCAGTCGTCCAGATAAGGGAAGATTGAGATACCCTGCCTTCTGAGGAAGGCCACTACTACTGCAAGACACTTTGTAAATACCCTTGGAACTGAAGTAAGGCCGAATGGCATGGCTCTGAATTGGTAATGGCCTGAGGGCAACTCAAACGTGAGGTACTTTCTGTGGGAGCACCTGCTAGGAATGTGGAAATAGGCATCCTTGAGGTCCAGGGATGCTAGTCAGTCCCCTTGCCTCAGAAAGGGGATGATTACTCCCAGAGTCACCATTTTGAACTTTGGTTTTGTGATATGTTTTGTTCAGATATCTCAAGTCTAGGATGGGTCGCCACTCTCCTGTCTTTTTTGGGGTAAGGAAGTACCTGGAGTACAGTCCTTTGCCCATGTGTTGTGGAGGAACTTGTTCCACAGCTTTACATAGAAACATAGAAGTTTATTTATTTATTTATTCAATTTTGGTAACCGGGTAGGCCCATTGAGCCCTGCAAGTCCCTTTTTCAGGGGCAACCCGGAGTAAGTTACAGAAAGATAAAGGTACAACAATGGAACAGTACACATTAGTACAATAGAAAGAAGTCAAGTACAAAACAGAGCAGACGTTGAGGCGAAGTTAGTTACAGGCAAGTCAGTGACATTATGTAATAAGTAACAGCACTACACTCTGGAGAAGACTATTACAGTAAGAGTCAAGAGAAGGGAATTAGTGCAGGGGAAAGGCAAGGCTTAATGTAGAGATCATAACTTAGGCTAGCAAGGACCTTGCGTTAAAGATATGGTATGCCCCCTTATTGACAGGAGCAGATGCTCACTTCTAGCAAGTGAGCACGGAGTCCCTTGTGGAAAGTTTCAAGCGAGGAGGCTCCCTGAAGGAGGGGGGAAGATTATTCCATAGGGCAGGGGCAGAGGTGGCAAAGGACTTGCTGCCAGCAGTGGTTCGAACCTTGGGTTTCTCTAGGAGGTTACGCCCAGAGGTTCGAAGGGTATGCACTGAGCGCTTGGGGGCCAGGAGACTGGACAGACTATCTGGGGATTTGCAGTGTAGGAGCTTGTAGGTATGACAAAGCAGAGGGTACTGAAGGCGACCGTCTAGTGAGGGCCATTGTAGGGAAGCAAGGAGATCGCAGTGGTGCCTGCATTTGTAAGACTGAGACGCGAACCAAGCTATTTTGTTGTAAAGAACTTGCAGCCTGCTCACTTCCTGTTTAGCCAACCACTGTAGTACAGGGGCAGCAAAGGTTAGGTTAGGAAGGAGGAGACTGTTGGCTATGGTGAGTCTTGACTCAGGGATGAGCTGGTCATTCAGGTGGTACAGGAGGCCCAGTTTACAGTGCACTATTTTGGTTACCTGGTCTAAGTGAGACTTTAGGGTGAGCCCCTGATCCAGGGTTAGCCCCAAGTATTTGAGGGAACTCACTACCTCAGTGCGGCTGCCTGAGGTTGAGGTCAGAGGGGGTAAGGGACTCCGATCTGGGCCAAGGTTTCTCTGTCCAAATAGCATTGCCTTGGTTTTGGTGGTGTTTAAGACCAGCTTATTTTCTGTAAGCCAAGTTGGGGTCCCAGATTAGATGGCTCGGGGACCGGTAGATTACAGCATCATCTGCGTATTGAATGACCGTGCTGCTGCCGCAGTGGGAACTAAGGTCGTTAACGAATAGCAAGAAAAGGAAGGTGCCTAGAATGGAACCCTGTTGCACCCCTCTTTTAGGGGGAGAGGATCTGAGGTCACGCTCCTCCACGTGACCTGCTGGGAGTGGCCGGATAGATAGGAGGTAAACCAGGAAAGAGAATGCTGATCCAGGCCAAAGGAAGCTAGTTTGGATAGCAGGAGCTTGTGGTCTACTAGGTGAAAGGCCTTAGAAAGGTCAATGAAGACAGCACCTGTGGGGAGTTCTTTGTCGATGGCTCCTAGCACATCAACTGTAAACTTTATGAGGGCTGTGTCAGTGCCATGGTTTTGCCTAAAGCCATGTTGGGTGGGGGCTAGTAATCGGTTAGCCTCCAGGTAGTCCCGGAGCTGACAGTACACTAGCCTATCCTGGATCTTGGCCAGAGCACAAAGCAGCGAGATTGGCCTGTAATTACCGACGGATTCCCTGGGGCCCCCTTTAGGGATGGGAGCAACAACAGCCCATTTCCAGGAATTGGGTACAATACTTTCAAGCAGCAATCTGTTAATTAGCCATGTAATAGGTAGAGTAATGGCTGGAGTTGCAGCCTTTAGTAATTTAGGGCAGATGCCATTGGGTCCTCCAGGACCTTTGGCTTTGATGGCCTTTAAGAGTTGAAGTACCTCTTTGACCCTAACTAAGCGCAGGTGGAAGAGAAGCCTTATAGGGCAAGGTACCTCTGAGCAGGGTGGCTTAGAAGAGGTAGGATTAAGGTTGGACTTGTAATCATCTAGATTGGTGAAGAAACCATTGAAGGCGGTGGCAGTTTCATAGCAGTCATCAGTCAAAAGGCCATTGATCTCAATGGGGACATGGGAGGGGGACTCGTTTCCCTTTAGCAGGTCATTGATATGGGACCAGAATGACCGCGGGTTGGCGAGAGTGGTTTGTTGGAGACACTTGACAAACTCTCTCTTTGCAGCCTTAGAGGAATGCTTGCAGTCGTTCCTTAGTTGTTTGTAGGTCCGAAGGTCAGCAGGCAGGGCGGACTGTTTGTGATGCTTCCATGCCTTATCCTGGTTCACCATCAAAGATTTGAGCTCTGTGGTGATCCATCTATGGCAGCTACCCTTAGCATGGAGTTTTCTGAATGGGGCGTGGAGGTTAGCAGCGGAGTTGAAGGAGTTCTAAAAGAAGTCCAGGGCTTCTTCAAGAGTTGGGAGGTACCGTATCAGTGACCAGTTAAGGTTGCCGAGGTATGCATTGAAGGCAGCCTCTGAGAATTTGGAGTAGTCTCGGGTAGAGAGTATCCTTGGAGGGACCCAGGGGGAGGGGCACGGTTTTTCCAGATGCAGAAGATGGGAGAGTGGTCACTGAGAGCATCAGCCATGATACCAGCAGTCAGAATGTTGGAGGGGTGAGACACCAGAGCCCAGTCAAGGGTTGTATGGTTCCCGGTTTTGTAGTTGGCCCTGGTCTTTTTGGTGATGATTTGTTCCAAGTTAGCTTCTAGTAGTAGGGCTGTGAGGGACTGCTCAGAGTCCTGTGCCCAATTAAAATTAAAGTCCCCCATGATCAGGAGTTCCGAGGAAACCGTGTCAGCAAGTGCCTTAGTGAAATTTTTCAAGGCTTGTAGGGACACCTTTGGAGGGTGGTAGAGGCAGTCCACCATAAGGTGTTTTGTATTACCAAGAGTAATTTTTATGAGGACTGATTCACCACCCAAGTGAGCAGTGCCAGGTAGGTGGGCAAGGGTCGCATCAAGGGAGTCCCTTGCGTAAATGAGAACCCCACCCCCCTTTTTTGTCCTCCCTGTCCTTGCGGAAGGTGGTATAGCCAGTCATTGCCACCTCGTGAGGTAGGGTGTGAGGCTTAAGCCATGTTTCGGACACTGCAAGAACATCTGGGTTATAGAGAGACATCCAGCTCTGAACCGCCTGCATTTTTTTGCGGAGGCTGCAGACATTCATGGTGGCGATTTTTAGGCCTTTAGTAGATGCCCAGTGTAAGTCATGGGATGAGCCAAGAGTGATGTTGGTTATGGGAGGGCCAGGGTTTGATTCGATGTCACCTGCTAGAAGCAGCAGGAGCAACAGAAGCAGTAGAGCTGTAGGTGATAGAGGGAGCGGACCCCCTCTGCGGTGCTTTGCGTGGACATGTAGGACCAGATAGTAGGTGCCCTCTTTTGAGAGTAAGTGGGACACAAAGAGTGGTAACACCCTAAATTCGGCTGGGTAACTCTGAGAGACGGGAGGGGAGTGTGGATGATAACGCGTATCAGGGTATCCAGACCTGGGGATGCACATAAGCCAATCAACCCACACAATAGACATGATTTTTAGAGAAACCAGGATAGGGGCTCTGTAAGATGACCCAGAGTGGTGCTTCCAGTTGGGCATATGAGAGTGAGCAGGGTGAGTGCAGGGGTCCGTAGGACCAGGAGACAGCATTTTGGTGGTAGAAGGAGGAGTCGAACTAAGTTAGAAGGGAGGGGAGTTTACTATTTTATCCTTTTTTGTTTTGCCAAGTTGGAGTGTTGCTAGACCAACATTAGTCAAGCTGGTCAATGCAAGTAATTTGATATGAGAATGACAGTGCGACCTCTTGTGGCAGCTTCTGACAAGTTGCAAGTTGAGAAGTCAGGTGATTGGCTGAGAGCGCCTATATAAGCAATAGTCCACTAAGGGTGATAGGGCAGCTGACACAGAGTGTCGTCGGGGTCTCTCTGGTGCAAAATCGCAGCTGCAGGAGAAATAGGCCGTGGTTCACCCAAACTTTAATACCTGGAGTCTGCTGGAGAGGACTTGTGGGTTCCGAATTCCGTTGGGGGCTCTTCAGGTGATGTGCCCCAGAGTGACCTCCCGCGTGGGGGGGGCCGCCGAAGCTGTACACCCCATCTCCCAAATTCGTCTGCTGGATTGAGGAGAGAGAGGCACAGAATTAAATAAGGCACCAGAGAGGGGGAAGGAGTTTGCTGAGCAGTGGGAGGGGAGTGGGAATACAATTACAGAACTAAGCCGAAATGCCAGGGAGTAGAAACGCAAGGCACACTTAAACTAGGGTTGACAGCAGATAAGGACCACAAGGCCCATCCAGTCTGCTTTGAGGGCTAGCAGGGAAGAAACCTCTGTCTCTAAGGCAATGGTCTCTGATGCTGATGCAGGAGGAAAAAACCTGACTCTCATTTTTGGAAATCTCTGAAACTGAGAGCCAGGCCCTGGCTTACTACCTCCAGGACCCACTTGTCTAAAGTAACAGACTTCCAGGCCTGGAAATAGTAAGCCAGCCTGCCCCCTACTGGTATGGGGAGGCAACCCAAACTGACACATCAGGGTGTCTGTCTGACAGGAGCCTTGGACTGGGAAGAGGATGCAGCCCTGCTCATCCCCCTTCTACACCTCCCATGGAAGAACCCCCTCTGTGGGAAGGAAGAGGAGGCCTGGGTTTGGTAAAAAGGCCTGCCCCTGCCCCTAGACTGCTGCCTCTGAGGAGTGGCTTGCCTCTCTTTGGCATGTGCACTCCTGTAGGTGGTCCTGTATTCATAGATTTTCTTCTTATAAGCCTCTGTCTGCTCCACAACAGAGAATTACCAACAACAGGGAAATTCATGGCCTTAGCCTGGGTATCCTGAGACAGGCTAGTACATCTGAGCCAAGCAAATCTCCTGAGAGACACAGATGTAGCCATGACTCTAGATGCCACATCATTATAGAGTCGACAGCAGCATGAAATTGCACTTTTGATGCCTCTGTTCCATCAGCAGCCACCTCCTCCAGCTCTTTGGCTAGCTGGGGGTAGGCCTTCTTTGCTAGTTCCATTACTGTGTCCCACCTGGACTTCTGGTACCTAGCTGTATAGGCCATGTAGGTTGCCTGCTTGAGTCCCAAGGAAGATGCCAAGTACTTTTTTTTTTTTTTTTTTTTTGCCATGGCATCCACCTTCCTGGAATCTTTATCTGGGGTGTGTGAAGCCAAACAAATGTCTGCCCTGCCACATGCTGCAGCCTGCACTACCCCACATGGCTGCAGTGGTTGTACAAAAATTCCATACCTGAGCCTGACAAGAGTGTATCTCCTGTCCGTTTTCTTATCCATAGGAGGTAAAGAGTTGGGCATTTGCAAAATGTTCCTTGTCTGTTTCCCCAAGGACTTGTGAAAAGGGATAGACAGCCTTTTGGACTCTGGGATATCCATCATTTCTGTATAGTCAGGCTCTTCTTCCTCATCAGCAGCTTCCACCACTGGAAGCTGGAGAGTTTCAGCCACTTTTCTATAAAACAGAAAATGGGAAGAAGACTCAGAAAGCCTGGGAGGGGAGACATTGGAAGATCTGTCTAGGGAAATGTCAGGCTCTATAGGCTCATCTAGGCCTCCAAATTCCTTGAAATCCTCTTCCTCCTCTTTGCCTCCCTCCCACTCCACATCATAAAACAATTCCGGATCATAATCCGATAGGGTTGGGTCCGACCAAACCGGCTGCTTAGTCCGAGGGATCGGTTCTGAAGGAACCGGATGAAACTGCACAATGCTTATCGCTTTGGCTATTTCAGCTGTGGTTGGAACTTGCGGTTCAGGATCCGAACCAGCTGACTTCCTTTTTCTTTTTGATGGAACCAACCCCTCAGAATCAGATCTTCTTTTGCTCGAGGGTTTATTGCCTGTGTCAGCAGGCATCCCCTCAGGTTTGGTCAGAACCGAACTGGGCTGGCCTTCCCTTTCAGCGGACTTCTCGACCTCTCTTTTCTTCAGCTTACTTAATCTCTTATCTAAAGTGGCTTTGGGAAAGTTTTTACATATTTGGCAGTCTGATTTGAGGTGGTGAAACCTCAGACAATAAACGCAAATGAAGTGGGGATCAGCTTTAGCAAAAGCCTCCCCACAGTGTTGAAACCCAGTGGGACTGGTTTTCTTCTTGGGTTTCTCAGACATAGCCTTAACCGACAAATTACCCTTAACAGCTTTTAAGCCAGGTAATACACCCTTATTGGTTACAAACCGTGTCACAGGCTATGGAAAAAAAATGAAGAAAATCTTGTTTTTCTGAAACTGATAAGAACCAGACACCACTACTAAAATCCCAGAAAACAGAAATGAGAGATTGTTTCGGTTCCCAGCCAGACCAACCGATAGGAAACTGAAGAAAAACAATTTCCACAAGAAAATTCAGACACAATTCACTATCTATCTATCTACTTACGCTACCCTGTACCCTGTACCACAGACAGAAATGTGATACCAAAAAAAAGAAAATCGGTTGAACAAACCAACCGATTCAAACTTTACCGAACTGAAGGAGAAATCTCCGGAGCGACTTCACAGTTAGGCGGAGTAAAGAATCTGACGGATACACTGAGATGTACCAGAGACAGAGGTTTGAAAACTGAGCTCGAGCTCAACATTCTATGCCCTGGCATAGAATTAACCCCTTACTCTCTGGAACAGTTCAAGTGCTGAAGCTAACTGCATAGTCAGAATACAGCAAGACTTCATGTTGTTTGAATCTTCGTATACATTTGTAAGAGTTGAGAGAGTGGTTTTCTACAGGTTGTAGGCCCTGCCAAACTTGATTCAAGGCAAGGTGCTACATCTCCAGACAGACAATAGGTGTGTCATGTGCCTCAGCAAATGGGGAACACATTTATATGAAGCAGTGAGAGTCTTAGTGGTACTTGGAGCAGGTCCACTCATCATGCCAGAGTTTCCTGACAGTCTCAGCTGAATGGTGGCAAACCTTTTTGAGTGGTCTCTCGCCAGGGACAAAATCCAGACTCTGTTTGATGCCTTGGGCAGGCTGGAAGTGGACCTTTTTGCGTTACCCCCATAACGCAAAACTGACACTCTTTTGCTCCAGAAACCTAGGGCATAGCTCTGTCAGGATGCATTCAGGCTGCAGTGGGCAGTTCGCTTTCCTTACTCCTTCCTGCCAGTTCCTCGTATTAGGAAAGTACTCCCTTCTTCCTGCCAGTTCCTCTTATTAGACGAGTACTCCTCAAATCATTGTCCTACAGAGACCAGATGATTCTGCTGGTTCAGTGTTGACCTCAGCAGATTTGGTACCCACTGCTGTATTAGAAGGCCATTCAGCAACCAGCAACTCTGGACCCTCCCTCAGAGAATGGACCTTCTGACTCGGTTCTAGGGCCAGCAAGTGCATCCAAATCTATAGTCCCAACATCACCAAGGTTGACCCCCTTAAGAAATAGCAGTTGGCAGATTTGAGGTGTTGCAATGTATCTCAGAAATCCTTTTAGCTGCTAAGAGAGCCTATGGGACCAAGTGAAAATGTTTTTCCATCTGGTGCACCAAAGGGCTCATAGATCCCTTCCATTGCCCTCCAGAGCAGGTTCTGGACTATCTTTTGGACCATTCTACAGTAAATCTGGTCTTCAGTACTCATCCCTAAAAGAGTCCATTTGTTGACCATCTCTGCACATCATGAGTTGGTTGTTGGCCATCCCTTGGCCCACTTTTCTCTGTTCATCAGGTTCCTAAAGGGAATTCTACACTTGAGGCCCCCTGTACAGAAACCTGTTGTCAGTTGGGGTCTTGGTCTAGTTCATGACATGCTCATACACAAGCACTTTGAGCCAGAGGCCATGTTCCTAGGGGTAATCATGTCTGTATATGAAGTATCGGAGTTGCAGGCCCTAGTGACTGATCCTCCATACATAGTTTTCCATAAGAACAGAGTGGTTCTCCATACACATCCTAAATTTCTGCCCGAGGTGGTAACAGTTCCATCTCAACCAGTTCCTGGTTCTTCTGACCTTCTATCCCAAACCAGAGAATCCAGGGGAAGTGTTGCTCGTTCTCTGAATGTTAGAAGGATTCTCTGCCTCAATTGCACAAGAGACTTCAGACAAGCTTCCCAACTGTTTGTGTTTTCTTTTTATCCTAAGCAGAAGAGACTACCCATCTCCAGACAGCGCTTTTTAAACTGGATTATCAGTTGCATTTAACACTGCTGCACTTTAGAGGAAAACCGTTGGAAGGGGCTGTCCGAGCTCATTCCACTTGGGTGATGGACTTGGCCACCTCAGTGACTTCGCTCCATTTGGTCCCTGTTTCTAAGATATGTAAGGCCAGTACCTGGAGTAGTGTTCATATCTTCAGGAAACACTGTGTGCCCTGGATATTAATTTCAGGTAACATGCAGGTTTTCTCAGGTTGGCTATCTTGCAGGGTCTGCTCACCTTGTGAGCCCTGAAACCTCCACTCTCCCTGGTTCAGTGTTTTTTGTACTGCTGGTCACTCTACTAAAGAGTGTGGATTTCTGGAGTAGGCTAATTCTTGAAAGATAAGAAAGTTTATTTAATATGACTCTTAATCTTCAAGAATATGTTCTCCATAGAGCAACATTCACTACCCTCTATCCCTTAGACTTACTTCTGTAATCGGCTATATTAGTATTCTTCCCCATCAAACAAGGATGGGCTGTGAAGATACTCGTTTATATCCCTTCATACAGGGATTGGTGGTCTGTCTTATGCCTTTGTTGTTAGTTGTGTGTGTGTTTTTTTTTTTTTTTTTTAAATCAGTACTTTTTGCTTTTGATAAAAAGGTACTGAGGTGGTTGGGGCTGGCGCCGCTGTACATGCTGCGGGACATTCATGATGCCATGCGTAGGTGCTAGTCATCGGTTCCATCAGACCATAAAGTTCTAGTTCTTGTGGGGTCCTGCAGCCTCAACCTTTAAGACCAGAGTGTTGCACTATGGAGAAAATATTATGGCAGATCAAAAGTTACAGTAAGTTTCCTTTCTTTCCAAAAGAAATGCGGACCAGTTTACCTGCACTGAGAAATGTACATACAGTTAAATTAACTGAAGTTGTGAGATTCAGTAATCAGCTGGCTATGTAGGTTTGTGTTTTTGTTTGCTATTGATATAAAACTTTAATAAAAATGAGGGGAATGCTTGTTTACCTTGCCTCTGAACTGTTGTGTGGGTCTAGGTAGAAAGTCAGGACAGAGAATGTATGCACGACAGTACTTGGGGTCCAGTGCTCTGCAGGAGCAGCCCAACTCCTCAGAACAACACACACAGTAGGACGCTGGATCATTCATAGTGGGGACAGTCTGTATAAAGAACTCTGCATACTGTAGGTAGATTCTTGCAAATTTATTGATTGCACTTCACGTAGACTGAAAATAGACATAGGGAGTACTTGCTGTCCAACAAATCCCAGCACTTTGACCATTCATTAGGAGGCTTCCAAATGGAATGGAATTCCATGCAATTTTATAAAATCCCACCAAATTCTTTGAAATTTCAGCAGTAACAGAATTTAGAAATTTCAAAAGTGGAATGTTTTTTCACAATGTGTGGAAAATTATTACGTGATTTACACAATCCATGGAAAGTTATTCTATAGTTTACATAAAACTGCTTTTTGGAATTGCGCAGAATTCAAAAAAGTTCCAAAAAGCATTTTGGAAGTTGAATTGCTATTCCTTACAAATTCTGCTACCAGAATTCCACATTCTGCACAGCTCTACATAGTAAACAACTGTTGACAATATATTGAAACTCCCAGGGCTAATTTTGTCCATGATGTCAGCCACGGGGGGTTGTGGGATATACTACAGATCTGTTCTGTATATGAAATGGAGGGGATGTACTGCTGTATGGGCAGTGTTATGGAGGATGCAGTTTCTTAGTGTTGCAAAAATGTTGATATGGGCAAATTTAACACAGGGGACTTAACCCTAAACAATAGTTGTTGTGCCACATCTCGAAAACATAGTTAATCAGATTACCTTCAAACTAGGGTACCTAGGTACCTGCATATTCTATATTGATGATATTCAGTGTAAAGTAAAAATTAATCACTTCCCCCAATAGATTTGCAGCAAGGCCGAACAAAACAAAGCTTTGGTATTAGGTAGCATGCCCAATTTATAACTGATTTCTCTGGAGGTGTTCCAGTGTCATGTACTGTACTTGAATTTGTTTATTTAGCAGTAGTACTGTAGCTAACAGATTTTTTGAAATCTTAAATAAAATACCAAGAGGTATGTTATTATTTAGATAAGTTATGCTATGGTATTGCCATCTGCTATAGATTACATCATTTACCTTTTCTCTTTTTTGGCTATCTGGAAATTAGACACCTGTAAGTATGCACCTGTACATCTTACACAATTTTGTAAATCACACTTTTCTTTTCATTTGATAAATACTGAACATATTAAAGCAGCAGTGCAGTGAAAATGGGTTGAAGTTTAACCCCACCTTTTTTTCCTTCTTAATCCATGCCAGATTCTTCCAGTTTATTTTGGTGGTACAATTTTCAGTTTTCTTTATCACTTAAGAATTTTATGAAAATTGTAAATAATTATTTCTCAAGAAAAAAAGATGTCCGCCTCATTTTTTGCATAGAAATAATATTGAGGACCCGATGAGGGTAAGAGTCCAGACAAAAATTCAGATGTACAGTGCACAGCACAGGAAGCATCCAGAAAACCCAAATCAACAGGTCTGGCAATATTTTTCATAACCGTAGCAGAAAATTAGCCTTTTAGAATAACTCTTTTTGTTGCACTGCTGCTTTAACAACAGAATATGGATGTAAATATCAAAATTGTGTTGTATTTAATTACAAAACATTATTATTTTGTAAAATATGACATATTACTTTTAATCAGTGTGGTGATTTACACTTTTTTAATGAAACCATAACAATCAATTTTGAAGGCTAAAGTTGCACATTAGTTCTAGGGTACAAACAGCAGCAATTAGATTTAATTTGAAAGTCAACAGCATGTGGCAGTGGTGTATATTTATGTGGGATATGACATGATCTGACTTGAGATATAATTTTTATCTTCATGAGAGGGAATTGGTGTGTTTATCTCATGTGTGACAATGCCACAAATGAGATGGCAACGGGGGAGTACCCTCAAATGATAAAAAATTATATCTTAAGTCAGCCTATGGCATATTTGATTTATACAACATGCGTTTATTTTTATTTTATTTTTATAGAAATGGCAAAAAAGCTACAAAAATAAGCAAGTAAAAGATGTAAATTAATGGTATCTCCCATTTTATGTATGTGTTGAAAGCATTTTAGTAGGAAAGGCATACTAAGCCATAATAGCTCATTTTGTAGACATCCTGGGGAGAAATAAATGAAGTTGGTCACTGAGCATGCACAAAAATTTATCTTCACATATGAGAATAAATTTCTGAGCATGCTCAATGTGACAAAATTGAGTGGGATAAATTTCTAAGCATGCTCAATGTGACAAAATTGAGTGGGATAAATTTCTAAGCATGCTCAATGTGACAAAATTGAGTGGGATAAATTTCTGAGCGTGCTCAGTGTGACAATTGAGTGGGATAAATTTCTAAGCATGCTTAGTGACCAGCTTCATTATCTTGCTCGTGCTGCCCAAAATAACATGTTTATTTTGGCAAATTTATTTTCTCACCTGTTGTATAAATACAGGGAATATCTTATAAGGCAGCTTCAAATACAACTGTTATTTGGTATGGAATGCTGGTGTTATTGCAAACTTTCATACACGAGTGGTGGCAGCCACAAGTGCACAGTGGCAATAACACCAACATTTCAAACAAAATAATGTGCATACGTGCAGCTACCTCTGGGGATATCCGTTGTATACCATGTGAGTGCCTACTTTTGTTTTTCTGTGTCTATTGCAGGTAAAAACGTGCTATATTATGTAAACGGATTATCTTTTTACAGTTTTTATTTCTTTTCCTCTTTATTAATGAGTAAGCTGAGTCTTTTATGGTTAAAGTGCCAGCTACTGTTTGATGTGTTGCTGTCAGGGAGCCAGTTCATATGAAGAGTAAGGATTGTGCCTACTATACAAATAACATGATTTTAGCTGTTACTTGCACAGCAGCTATGTCTTCAGTGGAAAAAAAAAAGCTTTTATCTTCCAAATGTATTTGCACTCCCATGGTATGCTTTTTAATTTTCCTACTATTACTTAAAAAAAATATAAAAAAAATAAAACAAGTATTGCAGTTTTCACCACATACAGGCTTGATACCTCCTTAGACTTAAGCTATGTAAGGTGTATTATATCCCTTAACTTCCCAAGTGGTGGAAGTTCCCACCACAAGGGGTGTTGAAGGAATATGATGCATCCTCTTGGGTGTCATTTTCCCCCACTTATAGAATGTTTTTTGTAGTGAAAAATAGATTGTGTTTGTATTTTTTTAATTTTTTTGCAGTGTGCTTTATATGTTGTGATTAGAAGTGAACTGTCTGTTTAAAAATTATTAAACATTAGAGCAAGGTTAATGTCGTGAATAAGTTAATAAGTAAGCTCATGAATCATAATTAAGGAAAGTTTACTTCTGTCTTCCTGCTTGCCTCATTTTGTATTTTGATTCCACGGTGGAAGGGAGAAGTTGTACCTGCTGTGTTCAGATTTTTATTATATCAGTTTATGTACTGAAAACTTAAGTTTCATTATTTTCGGTGTTATTTGGGAGAGAGTTGTGTATTGGTTCGATGAAGCTACATTTGAGTGGACTGGCATTGTTTAAAAGTTTAGCTAGTTTTATTTGGGGGGGGGGTGCTGGGAGCTGTGTTTGCTACCGTAAAAAAACATTTGCTGGCAGGTGCATAATTTTGGCAGGTTTAGGCCTTTTGTGTCTGGTTTTATTTATTTATTTAATGTTTTGTGTGAAGGTGTTCAGAAGTGTGTTTTCGTTGCAGGGCAGCTAGGAGTGTCATTGCACATTCATTAAGGGTTGCGTTTATTGAGAGGAGTTACATTGTTGTTTTTAACATATCAACCAGGCCTGGTTTGCTACCTGCTAGCATAGCCTCATGTGACCGGGTTTCAGTCAGTCATGAACAGAATTGGACAGACCCCATTCAATAAAAAATCATTTATCATTATATTACTGTTTTCTGCTTAAAAAGAAGGGAAAAAATTATATTAACTGAAAATAGGAATTTCATTATCAGATTTACTTAGCCTTATTACAGTCCCCAGAATTTTCTGTCTTATATAAACCTGAAATTCATGTTCAGGTGAGCTTGCTGTTATCCAGTTTTTAATTAGTCTAGCCAGATCTTCCACAAATCAGTCTTCACCATTGATACCCCATGGGAGCAAAGCTTTGGCCATGGGGCCATCAGCGGCTACTGGGCATCGCACCTGCATACCCCCTCATGGTGCCGCATGCTAGTTATTAGCCATTGCCAGCTCCCTCACCAACCTCAGTTCTGTTCTTCCAGCTGTTGAAAGCATGCCGTGGGTGTACTCCTCATTTCACCTTGTAACCACCAAAGTCCTTTTTTGTCATTGCTTCACTGTATTTTTCTGCTTTTTATTTATTTATTTGTTTATGTCTTTGATCACCGGGTAAGTGCATTGATCCAGGGGACCATTTTCAGGAACGACTTGGGCCACAGAGTGTCAAAAGGTTACACAGCAAATACAGTAAAAAATATGGTTGCTGGCAAAGCAGGTATTACACAGCAATACAGTGAAAACAGGCAGCTAATATAACCAACAGTGCTGGAGTCAACACCAGATTACACAATCCCAAGGTAATCAGACCCGAGTACAAAGTACAGTTGTTGTGAGAGCAGTCAGTGAACATAGATTAGGGCCCCCCTCCCACATCCCCAGTGTAAGACATGATCCGCGTAGATACTGAGGCAAGAAGACAAACAGAAGGGGAGCAGGAAGCTAGATAAAGGAAAGGGAGAAGTTGCCAAAAGTTGGGGGGCGAGGAGAAAGGTTAGAGTCGGGAGGGGGAGTCGAGAAGAATGACTGCAGTGAAGGTAATGGAGGTCCCACTAGGGGAGGGAGGGATGGAGGGCTAGCCTGGTGAGCAGTGACAGCTGGCCTTCTTCAGGAGTCAGGCTTTGAGGTTAGATTTAAAGACCCAGTGAGTGTTGGATGAGCAGAGCAATCCAGGAATGGCATTCCACAGAAGGGGAGCTGCAACTGATAGAGCTCTCCCACACATGTTGGAGAAGACTTTGGGTACCTCATGTGTAGGGACAGCTGATGTACATGGGTACTGAGGAAGGGTACAGATCTTTAGAAGAGACGAGAAGGGGGACACGGTCCCATGTTTGATGGGGTTATCCACAATGCCTCCAGGTGCAAGATCAAAGCGGCCTTGTAGGGAAAGCCAGCCAAGAGCCTGATAGAGGTCACAGTGATGGGTGGTAGGCAGGGCCAGAAGAGCAAAGTGGCAGGTGCTGTTATACACTGAGGTGAGATGGGCTCTGAGGGCAACCGATACTCGAGAGTAGATGGGGAAACAATAATCTAAGATTAGGAGCAGGTTACCTTGGACGATAGCTAAGCGAGCCTCCGGGGTAAGGAAATGATGTAGCCTATAGGCCGCCCCAATTTTCTGATTTACCCTACGAATGACTGTGTTGATGTGGTCCACGAAAGAGAGGGCAGGGTCAAGCGTTACACTCAGGTATTTAAAGGTGGAGATGTTCTCAAGGGCTGAGCTGTAAGGGGAGGAATTCTGTTGGGTGGAGCATGTTTTTAAGAGTCTGTGCGAGGTAGGGTTTATAGCCAAAAAACATGGTCTTTTTTTTTTCCCTCATTAACCAAGAGAAGGTTAGATGTAAACTAGTGGGTGGCATGGCCATAGGTCAAGGTGAGAGCAGTAGAGATGGAGACTGAGAGAGGGACTTGGCACTATAGAATAGGATGAGATCATCAGCGTATAAGAGGGAATGACAGTTTAGGCTGTCAGACGGGAGAGAACTGACAAAAATTGAAAAAAAAGTAGGGGGCCCAGGATAGAACCTTTGGGGACTCCAGTTACAACCGGTCGGGAGGGGGAGATGGCAGAACCAATGGACACAGTTTGGGAGCATCCTGAGAGATAGCTGCTGAACCAGTTTGAAGTCTCTAGGGAGCAACTGAGCTGCTGCAGTTTAGAGGGGATGAGGGCGTGATTGACCATATCAAACGCCTTTGTCAGGTCGACAAACATTGTGCCAGTAGCACGCCCGCTGTCCACATTGGTGAGGATGTGGTCTGTGAAGAGCACAAGGACTGAGGTGATGGAGTGATATTTTCAAAAAGCCATGCTGCTGGCTGCACATAAGGTTATGTTTCTCCATGTACTCCAGCAGTTGATTGTGGAAATTTTTTTCTAGGAGCTTGCTTAGGTGAAGGAGTAGGGAAATAGGACGGTAATTGTCAGGGGATAACGGATCCCCAGCTTTGAGAATGGGAACCACGTTCGCAGATTTCCAAGGGTCTGGCATAGTTGAGGTGGACAGGGCCAGGTTGAATATGAAAGTTAGAGGTTTGCAGATAGGGGCAATCAGCTTAATCAAGGCTGGGGGGAGGCCATCAAAACCGGGGCTACCCTGGCTGGGGAGGCTCCTCAGGAGTTTGGCAGTGTCCTTGGGGGAGATGACTTTCAAATAGAAAGGAAGGGGAAGGGTGGTGGCTTGGTGGGTAGGAAAAGAGGAGGGGGAAGAGGGCTAAGAGGTCATGCATTAACCTGAATTGGCAGTGAGGTTACCATCGAGCTTGCAGAAGTGAGGGGAGAGATCAAAGTTGAAAGCCTGTGCCATCTCAGCAGGCTCCATGAGGGAGCCAGAGGTGGAGTTAAGCTTGGTAACCTTACTATTGGCACGGGGGGTTAATAAGAGAGCTTATGGAACCTCAGAATTTTCTAGGATTGCCAAGGCTCTCCTTCTGGAGATTAATGTTGTAGTTCCATTTTAGTGACTTTGCCATGTGCTTGCGTTGGTTTCTGAGTTGCCTGTATTCATTCCATAAGGTGGGGGGGGGAGATCTCTTGTAAGCTGCCCACTTGCGGTCCCTGGATTTCATGAGTTACAGTAGATCCTTAGAGATCCAATGGGTGCACCCCCCCCACACACACACCCATCAAGTTATAAGGGGAAAGTGTCAGTCTTGGATAAGTAGGAGGGCATTCGTGAAGGAGGTAGCTTCCAAAGACACATCGGTTAGGGCGTAGAGGTCAGACCAATTTATGGACCAAGTAACCTCCAAGAGAAGCGAGGGATCGGGGCAGTTAAAATTCTGGAAGAAATGATACTTGGGAGGGGGGTGTCGGGTCTTAGAGGACCGGATGGTGTAAGTTGGAGAGTGGTTGCTTAGTGAGTCGGCCATAGTCCCAGCCTGAATAACACAGTCCTCTCTGTTAGTTACTACCCAGTCAGGGAGGGTGGAAGAGAAGGAATGGGAGTTGTCTGGTGGGGATTGAGATTGTCTGAACCAAATTGAGCGGTTTCAGGAGAGTGGCATTATCTGGTTCGTGGGTATTTAACCAATTAAGGTTGTAATCACCCAGAAGGGTGGTATCTCTGGGAGAGGAGAGAGAACCAAAACCGTACAGGAGATTTTGGAGGCCATCAGTACCCCTGTGTGTGGGGGGCTGTAGAAGTATCCCAAGTACAGTTTCTTTGTGGAACCCAAAGTCACTTCAGAGATGAGCCATTCACTAAGGGACTTAGAATCTGAGCAGATGGAGATGGTGGCAGTGAGGGGATCTCTTATGAAGACAGCAACCCCACCCCCCTTTTTCTTACCAGGCCTGTCATAGCGTAGCGTAGTGTAGCCAGTCAATTGGTATGCGGTATCGGGGTGCTGTGGCTTTAACCAAGTTTCGGTGAGACTAAGGGTATAGGGGTTGTGAAGAGTAACCATGCTTCCAACTCGTAGAATTTGGAAGGGAGACTACAGATGTTCATGTGAGCGATCTTGAGTCCAGATGGGTGAGCCCACAGTCTGTCGGAGGAGGAGGTTATGGGGGCATTCACTGGGCCGGGTTGCTTTTAATATCACTGGCAAGTATAGTAATGAGAATAGTAGTTGGTAAGGGCAGCCCAGCCAAAAGAACGCGATGGAGGTGGAGTATGTGGCAAGGCCAAGTAGGTGGCATTCCGAGTTTCAGAGAAACATGAGGTTAAGAGGGCCTAAAGAGGTATTCTCCCACCTAAGAAGCACAAGGGGGAGAACTGGGGTGGAGGGGTTACAGAGAAATAAGGTAGGTGTTCTTCATCATGTGCTAACAACAGGGCACATGAGTCAAACACCCACAGAGTGTCCAGCAGTAATGCTACCAGCATTAGCAGCAATGTTGTATGCATACCTAACAAGGAGGCAGCAGAAACAGGTAGCCTGCCAAAAGAACTATTCAGTGAGCAGGTAAGCAGGATACTAAAATCCACAACTATGGCAGCAAGGTAGGAGGGCTGGGGGAAGGGAGGGCCAAAGGTGAACATAGCAAAGAGGGGTAGGAGTTGCTGTTGTGGGGGGGTCTGTATAGCAGGTGGAGCAGAGACTAGGAAGAAGGCTGCAAGGGATTCAGCTGTAGCCTGCTTAAAATTATGTGTTGGACTAAAAGCCTGAGGCCTTCTAGTGGTGAAGTACTGTAATCTACAAATGGTGAATTCAGCACTTAGACATGTGACCTAGGCAGCTATGAGTAATGAGCACGTGACATGGCGGCGTGGAAGAGGCAGCACAGACCTCTCTGCAGCTAGTAAATTCGGCTTACAGGGCTAAGGAACTTAACTGGTGCCAAATTTAAAAAATAGAGTGCTGGCAGGCTCCTGGTGTCCATTGGGATCAGAAGGTGTACCTGAGACGACTGCTGGTTGGCGGGCAGAGAGCAGCTGCAATGGCAATGGCTGCTGTTGGGGTTTGCCCTGGGAGGCACGGCAATGACTGGAACATAAAGGAAAAAAAGGATTAGGTAAATGAAGGTAGGAGGGTCAGGCAGAGGGAGAAACAAAGTGGAGAGGGGGAGGTTAGTCGAGATCAGGTAGCAAAGGAGAAAAAGGGGTGGAGTAGCAGAGAATAGAAGGAAAGGAACAGAGGGTTAACAAAATAAATTACAGATGAGCCACAGAAAATACACAGGTTCCACTTAATCAAAATTCAGTAGCATTTACTAAACACTCTCCTAGGCAGCACAGACCTCTCTGCAACTAGTAAATTCGTCTTACAGGGCTAGGGAACTTAACTGGCTATGCTCTGTTTTCTGTAGCTTTAAAATTCAGCAGCTTAGCTCTCAGCATGGATACAAGTTTGAATTTGCACTAGTACTTCGGAAACAGTAAGGATGCAGGAACAATTAAATGGCTAACTTTAGCTTGTCACATCCGAAACAGCTGCAAAAGCAAAGTGCCTCAATTATCAAAGAACGCCTCCGGGAGACTACGCGGGGGCTCAGGGTGCACTTTGAGGAGCTAAGAATAGTTAGCAGGATGTGGGGGAAGGTCTCTAGCTTGGTTGGCGGCACCTTAACTGAAAATGGAGCTGGGAGCCATCCAGCAGCTTCCTGAGTGAGTGTTAGGAACTTACAAAGCAAATAGTGGAGGCAGCCCACTAATTAATTTTAAAGAACAAATAAAAAAAAAAAAAAAAAAACTAAGGAAGGCAAACTGCAAAAGCAGCTGCTATAGTACATAGGCAGAATTAATAAAATTCAGGACAGAATTCGGCTGTGGTAATGAGAAATAAAGAAAGTCAGTAAATTAACATCAGAAAAAGGGCACCAAATTAAAAAAAAAAAGAGTGCTGGCAGGCTCCTGGTGTCTGTTGGGATCAGAGAGCATACCTGAGACGACTGCTGGCTGGTGGGTGGGGAGCCGCTCCAGCGGCAATTGCCGCGGTTGGGGTTTACCCAGGGAGGCACTGCAGCGACTGAGACAACTGCTGGCTGGTGGGCGGGGAGCAGCTCCAACGGCAACGGACACGTTGGGGTTTGCCTAGGGAGGCATGGCAATGACTGAGATGACCGCTGGCTGGCGGGCGGGGAGAAGCTCTAACAGCAGCGGCTGCTGTTGGGGTTTGCACAGGGAGGCACTGCAGTTACTGAGATGATTGCTGGCTGGCGGGCAGGGAGCAGCTCCAACGTCAATGGCCGCTTTTGGGATTTGCCCCAACAGTTTGCTTTTTACGATGCCATCTCATTTATTTATTTCTTTTACTGCACAGTGCCGAAAGGAAAGGCTGAATGGTCTGTGTTAAAGAAGAAAGTTCGACAGCTGCCTATCTTGCATCATTACCCCTGCTAGAAGAAGGTGACTGCGACGGACTGGCATCAGACCTGTGCTGCCTGCCTTTGACCAGAGCATGACATGGATGCCTGCTTCTCCATGGACAGCCATACCCTTTTGAACTACATGTTGAAATAGTCATCCAATCCCCATCTTTGTAGGCAGGCTTTTCATGTGTGCGTCCAATATAAGGTTTCTAGGGACGTGGATATGTTGTTCAATCCATACTGTCTGGCAGGTTCCTTGCCGATTTAATTCTTGCTGGAAGGTCTTCAAGCTAGCTCCTCCCACCCACCCGGGTGGTAAAACCCTCGGCTCTGCCCCATGATGCCAGATCTTCCTTACCGCTTGGAAGCTCAGGTTTCCTCCTTATCACTCTGCGTTGCAGGCTTGGATCCTAATCCTTCAGAATTTCCGAAAATCATTTTAAAGTTTACTAGACTTATGTCTTCATCTTCCCTCGCAGCTGTGATGGATAAATCTACTCCTGGCTTCCGTCGGTGCCCTTGTGGGCCGAAAATGTCTCGGACCGACCCGCACGCCACGTGCGTCTACAGCCTGGGTCTTGCACATGATCCACAGGCCTGCAATGTTTGCAAGTCCTTTATGGCTTCGGTTGTGGAATACTGTGCTGCCAGACTTCAACTGGGGCACCCCGAGAAATGGTATCTGCTGGTGAAGTTCAAGGAGGCCTGTTAGGTGGTGTCCACGGCTGCAGGCTCTGTGGAGCAGTTGATCGCCCTCGAGGAGGAGGCGGCCCAGGCTGCGTCGTCTTCCTCCTCGGCATCGGAGTTTATCCCGCTCTCCTTGGGCTCCTCCTACACTGCTTCTTTCAAGGAGCTTTGTCAGTCCCTCTCCACCAAGGGAGAAGGCCCCTAGGGGACTAACACAAGTAGGTCGAAGGAAAAGGAACCGAAACCTAAGTCCCACCGTCGACATTCGTGGGAGCAGGAGAGATCTCCTTCCCCGGACCGTCAACTCTCGACTTCGGTCGAGGTTACGACAAAGGCGCTGGCTTCACCGGTGTCCTCACAGGTCAACCGCTGAGACACTCATCGATGCGGTCGAGATTTTTCTCGACCCGTTGGACGGGTTGTCGACTGGAGAAGCTGACAACCCTTCTTCATTGGTTCCCCCGGTGGTTACCGAGGACTTTCCTGTGCCGAAGTCCCCAGATAAGGACCCTGAACCAAGGGATGAGTGAGTTTCCCCTGCCCCCTCTTCGACCCACCATTGGCAACCCTGAAGGTCTCAGTCTTGGTCCGCCTCTGTGTTCAGTAGGTCCCGTCGACATCGGCGGTCTCGGTCCTGGCATCATGGAAAGTGGCATTCAAACAACATGAAGTCTTGCTATATTATGACAATTGCAGTTTGTCCCACCATTAGAACTGCTCCGGAGGTGAAAGAGTTAACTCCCATTCTAAGAATGGAACTTGGAGCGCGAGCTCGGTTAGAGAAGCTCTGTCTGGGTTATTTCAAACCTAAACTGTCAGATTCTTTACTCTGCCTCACTGAACAGTCGCTCCGGAGATTTCTCCTACTGCTCGGTTCATTTCTCGGTTTAAACAGTGTTTTCTTGGTTCAAATCAACCGAGAATATTATTATTTTAACCGCAAAACCGGTCGGTTCAAGCTCTGTCTGTGGTATTGTAAGTAATTTCAGTTTATTTTCTGTGTGGAACTTGTAAATGTTATCGGTTCGGTTTTGAACCGATCAGCTTGTTTTAAAACTTGAATTGAAGGTTTTAGAGTGCAGTTCCGGTTCTTAAGGTTCTAAAAAGCAGTTTCATTACGGTTTTCCAAGACCCGTGATCACAGTTAGGAACCGATAAAGGGTGTCTTGCCTGGCACTGCCGTTTAAAAGGAGCAAGTTTTGGTTAGGCTGGCATTATGTCTGAAAACCCAAAAGAAAAACTGGGCCCACTGGGTTTCAACACTGTGATGCCTGTGGGAAGTCTTTGCCAAGGCTGACCACACACCACATGTGTATATTGTCTGAGGTTTGACCACCTCAATTCAGACTGCCAGATTTGTAAAAATTCCCCTGCAGCCACCCTGGATAAGAGAGTTGGCAGGCTCAGGGAATGAGAGGCCAAAAGTCCGCTGACCCGGATGGCCAGCGGTTCGGTGCCAACCGAACGGAGGAGATGCCCTCTGACCAGGGCGAGACTTCCTCGGCAAGCGTAAAGCTGGCTCGGGAGGAGCCAGTTCCAGTAAAGAAAACAAGAAAATCAGCAGGTGTGGAGCCCAAAATTCCTTCTCCAACTGCTGCAGAGATAACAAGAGCTATTCAGATTGTCCAGTCATTTTCTCGGTTCCGTCCGAACCACCACTGTCTGGTAAAAGGTCGGTTCGGTCGGTTCCACCGGTTCAGGAATATGTTGTTGAAGAGTTTTATGAACCAGAGGAGGGGGAGGATGATTATGAACAGTATGAATGTGACTTTGAGGGTCTGGGTGTGCCCATTGAACAGGACATCTCCCCAGACAGACCTTTAGAATCTCCCGCTTTGCTTTCTGAGTCCCCTCTCACTTTATGTTTTACAAAAAAGTTGCTGAAACCCTCCAGCTTCCATTGGAGGAAGCTGTGGATGAACTAAGAGGAACTTGATTTTGTAGAAATCATGGATATTCAGAGTCTAGGAGATTGTCTATTCCCTTGCATAAATCATTTAGAAACAGACAATAAAAATTTTAAAAACTCTAATTCTGTGCCTCCTGTGGACAAAAGATGAGACAGGAGGTACACTCTGTCAGGTCCTGATACAAATTCCTTTCACAGCAATGCAGTCACGTTGTGGTTCAGGCTGCAGCCTGTGATAAAGCTAATATTCCTTTGGCTTCACATTCTCCTGACAAGGATTCCAGGAAGATTGATGCCATGGCTAAAAAACAATACATGGCAGCGTCCTTGGGACTCAGGCAAGCAAATTACATGACTTATGTAGCAAGGTATCAAAAATCTAGATGGGACACTGTCATGGCCTTAGCCAAACAGGCCTCTGGCCAGCTTGCTAATGAGCTGGAACAGGTGGCTGCTGATGGCATTGAGGCATCTAAGGTGCAGTTTCATGCTGCTGTGGATTTTAATGATGTATCCTCTAGAGTCATGGCTACGTCTGTAGCTTTTCGCAGGTTGGCCTGGCTCAGGTGTTCTAGCTTGTCACAGGATACTCAGACTAAGGCTATGGATGTTCCTGTGGTTGGAAATTCTCTGTTTGGGGAGCAGACAGAGAATTATATGAAGAAAATGGATGAATATAGGACTACCTATAAGAGTGCTCAGGCTAAGGAGAGGCAAGCCACTCCTCAGAGGCAGGCCCCCAGGGGTAGAGGTAGGCCTTTTCACAGGCCTTTTTACCAAACCCAGGCCTCCTCTGCTTATGCTCAGAGGGGGTTCTTCAGAGGGAGAGGCAGACGGGGTGTGGGCAGGCCTGCTCCCACCCCACAACCTAAAGCACCTGCCAAACAGACACCCTGATGGGGTGCCCAGGGCCAATTCTCCTTTACCTGTAGGGGGCAGGTTGGCTTACTTCATTCAGAACTGGGTGTCTCTAACTTCAGACAAGTGGGTCCTGTAAGTAGTAAGCCAGGGTCTGGTTCTCAGCTTCAAAAAGTTCCCAAAGATGAGAATCAGATCTTTCCCACCTGCAAACTCTTTAGAGACCTTTACTTTAGAAACAGAAGTCTCAACCCTCCTGGCTCTCAGAGCTGTAGAAAGGGTTTCTCCCCTACACCAGGGCAAGGGTCTGTACTCCAGATATTTCCTTACCCCAAAAAAGACAGGAGAATGGCGGCCCATTTTAGACCCGAGATATCTGAACAAACACCTTTTGAAACCAAAGTTCAAAATGGTAACTCTGGCAATGATTTTACCCTCTCTAAGGCCAGGGGACTGGCTAGCCTCCCTGGACCTCAAGGATGCCTATTTTCACGTCCTAATCAGAAGCTCCCAACGAAAGTACCTCAGATTCGAACTGCCCTCAGGTCACTACCAGTTCAGAGCAATGCCCTTCGGCCTCACCTCTGCCCCAAGGGTATTCACAAAATGTCTGGCAGTAGCAGTGGCTCATTTAAGAAGGCAAAGGATTGCTGTCTTTCCCTATCTGGACAACTGACTCATTGTAGGCCAGTCCCCAGAACAGGTAAGATCTCACCTGCAAGTTACCCAGCAGCTGCTCACCTCCCTGGGCTTCTTGCTCAGTCTTCCAAAATCAGTTCTGGAACCAGTTCAGGTGCTCACCTTCATAGGTGCAGAATTGGACACAAAGCAGGCCAGAGCCTTCCTACCCTTAGAGAGGGTAAGGAACTTGGTGCTGTGGCCTCCTCCTTCACTCTGCAGGTCTCTCGACCAGCAAGACAGTTTTGCAGCTCCTGGGGCACATGGCTGCGTCCACAGCTGTAGTGCAAGGAGCAAGATTTCAGATGAGGGACATTCAGTTTCACTTGAGAGCCTTTTGGTCTCAGAGAAGAGACCCCCTTTCCAAGTTGGTCCCAGTGACCTGAACCCTGATCCAGGCCCTCCAGTGGTGGCAGGATCAGAGCAATTTAAGACTGGGGGTCCCCTTCATTCCTCTGTCTCAATCCTCGACCCTCACTACGGATGCTTCCCTCCTGGGGTGGGGAGCCCACATGGGCGACCTCTCCACTCAGGGAGTGTGGTCCCCTCAGGAATATCTGCTCCACATCAGTTTGCTGGAACTCAGAGCTGTCTTTTTAGCACTTCAAGTGTTTTCTGCGTCTGTTCAGAACAAAGTGGTACAAGTCAGAACAGACAACACCACAACAATGTGGTACATCAACAAGCAGGGGGCACTCGGTCTTGACCTTGTGCACCATGGCAATGAAGTTGTGGTCTCTGGCCTATTCCCTGAACACTTCCCTCATAGCAGTTCACCTTCCAGGAAAGGACAATGTCCAGCAGATGCTCTCAGCAGGATTTCCCAGGGCCATCAGATGGTCTCTGGATCCTCAAGTACTGGGGATAGTTTTTGCCAGATGGGGCACCCCTCAGATAGATCTTTTTCAGCCCCAGACAATCACCAACTTCCACTGTTCTGTTGCAGGCCCTCAGTGTTGGGCTCAATCCCCTGGATGCCTTTCTCCTAGATTGGGAAGGAAGTTTCTTTATGCCTTTCCCCTTCCCTCTCTATTCAAGGTGCTAGTCAAATCAGATCCCAGCCTTGCAGGGTGATTCTGATTGCCCCAGATTGGCCAGGCAGCCCTGGTACCCACTCCTTCTGTCACTAGCAGTCCATCTTCCCTGTGTCTCCCCAGGAATCACAACCTGTTAACCTGTGCACAGGGAGGTTTGAGTATCGAACCTGAAATCCCTCAACCTGAAGGCCTGGCTCTTGAGGAGTTAGAATTTGCTGACCTACACCTTTCTCAGGGTGTTCTTGAAATCCTAAAGAGCTTCTAGGAAGCCTTCCACTAGAAGCTACCTACAATTCTAAGTGGAAAAGGTTTTCCATTTGGTGTTCTGGAAACATATTTCCCGGAATCTGCTGATTTGCCCATTGTTTTGGACTATATGGTCCACCTTAATTCCTTGGGACTGAGACCAGCTACCCTGAAAGTACATTTGGCAGCTGTCTCTGCTTTTGTTTCAGCAGGAAAGCCCTCTTCTCTTTCCGCTCACCCTGTATTTTCAAGTTTTTAAAGGATTACTTCATTCTAATCCACCTTTTAGGGATCCGGCCCCTGCCTGGACCTAATGTTGCAGTGCCAGTTAATGCAACCTCCTTTTGAACCTCTGTCTTCTGCAGAGCTGAAGTATTAACTTGGAAAACTGTTTTCCTAGTGGCTATCACTTCTGCCAGGCACATAAGTGAGTTGCAAGCCCTGTCAGTAGAAACTGACTTTATTTCTTTCCACAGGGATAAGGTAGTCCTCAGGACTAACAGGAAGTTTTTGCCTAAGGTTGTTTCAGATTTCCATCTTAATCAATCTGTCTCCCTTCCAGTGTTTTTCACTGAACATTCCTCCTCTGGCGAGAGGAGTTGCACAGTTTAGATGTTAAGGGCCCTAAGTTACTATATAGAAGCGTACCAAGGGTCACAGGTTGAATCCTCAACTTTTCTCACTTATGGTGAGGTCGGAGAAGGAGACCTGCCACTAAGAGATCAGTTGCCAGGTGGATTGTCTCTTGTATCCAATTTTGTTATCAGAAACTGGGAAAGTTCCCCTTCTGGCCTGAGGGCTCATTCTACCAGAGGTACAGCCACGTCTCTAGCTGCTGCCAGAGACATCCCTATCTTAGAGATATGTCAAGCAGCTAACTGGAAAAGCGGTACACACTTTCACCAAGCATTACTCCCTGGATGTCAGGCCAGGAGAGATGCTCGGTTTAACACAGCTGTGCTTCAGAGCCTATTCCTAAGTAGGTTCTGTCCCTCCTCCATGGAGGTACTGCTGTGTAGTCTGCAATTGTCATAATATAGCAAGACTTCATGTTGTTTGAAGAAAAATTACTCACCTTAATGTTGTTTCTTCTAATGGAGTCTTGCTATATTATGACCTCCCCAACCTGCCCCTCTCAGAACTTCTACTTGGGTATGGGGTGGGCAGCCTAGTGTGGGCGCTAGTTATGCCCATTATATGTTTTCCACCCCTTCTTGGGGTTTTGGGGTGTGATGTTTTTATTTTATCTCATATTATTGCTTATATTATATGTACTTCTGGTCCCCTGACTTGAGTCTTTGTGTTGGGACCAGGAATATGTGTTAATAGTCAGGTAGCCAGTTGGCTAGTGTAGGTTACAGCTTCACACAGACCTTAGTGAGTTTTGCTCGTAAAGATCTGACAGTTTAGGTTTGAAATAACGCAGACAGAGCTTCTCTAACGAGCTCGCGCTCCAAGTTCCATTCTTAGAATGGGAGTTAACTCTTTCACCTCCGGAGCAGTTCTAATGGTCGGACAAACTGCAATTGTCATAGTATAGCAAGACTCCATTAGAAGAAACAACATTACTAAGGTGAGTAATTTTTTCTCGCTGCTCGTCATTGTCCTCTTCGGAGGATAGGCCCTGACGCAAGTTGCACCGGCACTGTAAGGACATGATGTGGCAGCAACTGTTGTTAGCCGGTAATAAGCTGTCTCTGTCGCCTTCACCGGCCATTAAGTGGTTGTCACCCGGACGACCAAAGCAACCCCTAGTTACAGTCGGAGAGCCAACTCTGGCACAGATTGCTTGGCCGGAACCGGCTGCTCCACCTATTATGGTGGAACCACTGCCTCCACAACCTGACTGGGGCCCTGACCAAGGATTCTTGGTCGGGTCAGGGCTTGTCCCACAGGTTGTCTGTCACCCTTACCCCCAATCGGCCTCAGCGAGTGTAGGGTGGATCAGGCGCTTGGCAGCTGTTCGTGGACTCCTCGAAGTGCGACAACTCCTCTTCCTCCTCCTTGTACTCCAGGCCCCTTGATCTGGAATCTACCGGGGGTCAGTCGGTGGATGAGAGCCCATCCTTGTTCTTAGGAATCCTTAAGCTCATCTCAGAGTCCACTGGGATGCAGCTTGAACCTGTACAAAAACAGACCAGGTATCCCCTCACAGAGATTCTGGACCGAGGGGATTCCCCCACAGAGGCCTTCCCTGTGGCTGAGGCCATTGTCGGCCCAACCCTGGAGTTGTGGCATCGGCCTGCATCCTGTCCTGCACCTTCGGCCAGGATGGCTCGCAAGTACGCAGTCCCCACTGGTTCCCACTCCGGTTTTTCGGAGCACCCATCTGCGGAGGGTCTGGTAACTGATAGCGTCTTCCGGCATTCTGGAAACTCTAGGGACGTGGATAAACCACCCAACAAGGAGTCCAAAAAGCTGGACTACTCAGGGCAAAAAGTTTACGTACTTCCTCCCTCCCCAAGTCTTCGACAGGCTAGCTCGGCTGTGCTGATGGCACATTTTTCACAGACCCTTATGGGTTTCCTGGATGAGGAGATTCCTAATCTCCCGGCTGACCGTCAGACAACAGTCAAGCAGGTGCGGGATCAGGGAAGGGCGGTGGCCAAACAGCTCCAAACTGCCTTGGACATTGGAGACTCTTGTGCTCAGTCAGTGGCGGCTGCAGTAGCCATGTGTTAGACCCAAGCATGGTGGCAGTGGTGGCACTGACTCTGAGTCAGAAGACGTTTTCGATGACTGATTTGTCCCTGGAGCTGCATGCCAGCACTGTCACCCGTGAGACCAGACTTTTGACCCGGCATGAGGTGCTTAACTTGCATTACCAGGGGGTTCATTTCCTCTCCCCCAGAGCCTAGAGAGAACTGTCGGGATCTACTACTGTGTCACAGGAGCTCCCACCTGGTCCTGCCCAGTCCGAGGTCTTACCAGGCCTTTGAGGAGCCTCTGCCTTCAGGTGCTGTCCCCCACGCAGAGGGCTGTTTACCCACAGGGTGAGCCAGTTCCTCCCGAAGAAAAGGAAAGCTTGGTTCTGTGTCCCAGAAGTGAGACTCAATGGAGAAGACTGATATTTGGAAGATATGAAAGTTACATGCTTATCATACTGTAAGTATAGTTCTTCCAGAATATCTTATCCATTGATCATCACAGCACCCACCAGCCCCTGCTGTGGTAGGGCCAGGGCCTCTGGACAGCTCACCCTTTTATGGAAAATATTCCTCTCCCCAGTTTCTCCCCTTCCCTATGAGGGGGAGTCTGTTTTTCAGAAAAAAAAGGTCTGGGACCCACTCCAGGGTTCCTATTCCACTGGAGTGAGGGAGGGCTGCATATCAGCCTAAAAAAGGGGGAACTCCTCTTGTTTTTCTGTTTTACTGCCCTTCCTTTCTTGCCCGAGGTATATCCTCACCTGTCTTGGTATATCCCTATTAGCTGACTCTGTGCCCCACAAAAGGTTGATGAGGAAGTTGGTGGATCTTGGGGTTGGGGAAAAGGTGGCCAGATGGGTGGAAAACTGACTGACAGAAACCAGAAGGTGGTTGTGGGGGGAGAGTTTACTGGTACCAGAGAGGTAACCAGTGGGGTCCAACAGGGCTGTGTGCTGGGGCCGGTGTTGTTCAATCAAATCATCAGTGACATTGGGGATGGCATTAAGGGCAAAATGTGCCTATTTTCAGATGGCACCAAGTTCTGCAGTAGAGTGGACACAGCTGAAGGGATACAGGACCTACAGGAAGGTCTGGAAAAGCTGGGGAGGTGGTCCAGGATCTGGCAGCTTGGCTTCAATTCCAAGAAATGGAAAGTTATGCATATTGGAGCCAGGAGTCCCTGGACAGAGTACTACCTGGATGGAGTCCGACTATCTGCATAAGAGGAGGAGAAGGACCTGGGAGTGATGATCACTAGTGACCTGAAGCACTCCACGCGATGCAGGAAAGCAGCAACAAAGGCAAACAAGATGCTAGGATGCATATCTAGAGGAATCAGTAGTAGGAGAGAGGAAATTATACTGCCCTTGTACAGGTCACTGGTAAAGCCACATCTAGAGTATGGAGTTCAGTACTGGTGTCCACACCTCAAAAAAGACATTAACCTGCTGGAGAAAGTCCAGTGGAGGGCTACAAAGATGACAGTGGGTCAGCAGGGTAAGGCATATGAAGAGAGATTGAGGGCACTGAACATATACTCCCTGGAAGACAGGGGGGAGAGAGAGAGAGTGTATGATTGGGACCTTCAAGTACCTGAAAGTGATAAATAAGGTTGATAAGGAGAATCTGTTTAAGCTGAGTGGCAACCATAACACTAGGGGGCACAGTCTTAAGTTGGAAGGTGGGAGGTTTAGGAGGGAGGTCAGGAAGCACTTCTTCACAGAGAGGGTGGTGGACACTTGGATTGTACTGCTGGAAGAGGTCATCTCATTGAAGACAGTGGGCAGCTTTAAGAAAAGCTGGGATAGGCATAGGGGAAGGTAAGGATCATGGGTAGGGAGGATGGGAGGAGTGGGGCAGGTGGGCAGGGATATTAGCTCAAGCTGTGGACCCTGCAATATGAGCAGACTTGATAGACCAAATGGCCTTTTTCGGCTGGCTTCTTCATATGTTCATATGTATGTTCGTATGTAAATGTAACCTACCTACTGGGTACTATTCAAATCTAACTCCACTTGACAGTGGCCCTGTCTGTGGGTGTCTGCTGAGCACTAGTTTGGATCAACCTGAACTGGCCTTGGCACAGGATACATCCTTGTTGCTTGCAGGAAGAGGCAGGTCACTTTTCCAGCTGTGATTTTCTTCTGGCTATGCCAGGCAATCTTATCTTACTCACTTCGTTGGTATGTTTTTTTTCTCAGTATGTCATGTCCAGCTGTCTCAGGGATAGCTGGGGAGATGAATACATCTCGACTCCTTAGGGCTGGGTAGCCCTGCAATGTCACATGCACCAGGGATTTTTACCTGCTCCGTTCCCCTGGGGTGGGGGGGTGGTGGCTAACCCTGTCACCTTAGTGTACCCTTCCTTTTCTGTCTAGACGTTCGTAGTGTGGTTTTATTTTGTTGCTTGTTTTTCCTATATAATTTCCCTGTCTCTTTTGGGTAAGGAGTTTCTCAAGCCTTCTCTTATTATTTCCTTGCTTTGTTTTTCTCTCCTGACGAACAGAACTGAGGTTGGTGAGGGAGCTGGCAACAGTTATCGTCTAACATGATACACCACGTGAGGGTGCGCAGGCGCTGTCCCTCATAGCCACTACCAGCCCCCTAGCCGAAGCTTTGCTCCCATGTGGTCCTAGTGCCTCCAGCCCAGACCCATAAGTGGTAATCAGTGGAGAAGTTATTCTGGAAGATCAGCAGTTACAGTAAGCACCATGCAATTCTGCTTATAATTGAACCAGTCCAAATTAATTCATGGGGCGTTTGCATATGCTTCTCATGATGCTTTGCATTATTGGGGTATGTGCAATTTGTGTTTTCTTCATTATTTATTTTAATTTTAAAATTTGGCTATATGGCCAATATCCTCCAGGGTAAACCATGCCTCAGTGCATTTGCTCTGGGGTTCTTTTGTAGTTACAGTAGGTATGTAACCTTCATTTTTGTAGGCATCAAATATGTACATAACTGAGGAATACAAGTTTAAAGATGCAAAATATAATTCATAATAATAAACCCGGATATCAGAATATCACCTTCAGTAACCATCATAGGATAGCAGAATATAAACAGAACCACGTAGGCTAATTTGTGGGAGCCTGTGAACAACAAGGTTGATCATTTCTTTTTCAGTTATTTTTGTATGCCGCCTTCTCTCTCTGGCCCTGACCCTCAGATTTCTCTAACGTCCCCCTTGAACCACCTACCTCTCTGGCCTTCCTATGCCCCCACGGAGCCTCGGTTTGCCCCTTCCTGATGGGGCACAGGGTGTGAGGGATATACAGCTATACGAGCAGTACATTAGGCTGCAAACCAGAAGCAGTGGGACTGGCACAGATGTACCAGGGCCCTCAGGGAGCTTGAACCAGGGCCAGTTTCCTTTCTTCATCACCAATCCCGATAACGTCAGCGCGCGCGGGGGAGCAATACATGTACACATGCAAAGCGTGCATAACGCAGATCCCTGATTAATGTCATCCCCTCTCTGCTTGACTGCCTCCACTGCACTGTACCTGTGGTCATGCAGCTGCAGAGCCAATGATTTTCCATTTTCAAAAAAGGCCATATGCATTTGGCAAAATTATAAAATCTCTTTTTTCAGTTTTCCCCCCAATTGAGGGCAAATCATTAGTTATGTATTGATAATTTGGATTACAACCTTTAAGCAAGCAGCTCTTTTGCAAGGTTCCACGTCAGTACATAGGGATTACAGAGGTAAACATTAATTACAACACAGGGCACACAATATTTCATAGGGTTCCAGAGGTACACAAAATTTACATTACATTTACAGTATTATACATTTAGCTAGTTGCAACGTGCAGCAATGTTTAATGAGTACAACCAGTGGGTTAGGTCAGATCATACACCAGTAGCAGAAAAGATTCAGCCTAGATGGGCATTGTCAAGGAGCACAGCATGTCCAAGAATATACGTGGAAGAGAGAGAGATATAGCAGCCCTTCTGGCATTGTCCAAGGAGCACAGTGTTACAAGATTACATGCAGAGAAAAATAACTTAATACCCATGGAGTGCCTACTACCAGACTACTGTTAGATTGTTGGAAACAGCTGTGATGTGTTTCAGTTCTCGGAATCCTCTGTAGCAATTACAATTGCTTATAGTAGCCTGGCGCCCACTTTATCCATTGGGGGCGATTTGTACAAAAATGTGGCTTAAAATGGAGGAGATTGCCCAAAAAGCTGGTGGCTGGCAAGTGAGGTTTCATGAGACATTGACTCTCTAGTGCTGGTTTAAAAATGTCAAATTCCATTTTTTACCAGTGTTTTCCATTGAGAATGGAAAAGCATTGGCCCCACAGTTGGTAGCAGAGAAGCAGGGCTAGCAACCCACCCCTCCTGGAGGAGGAGAGCTTACCCCCTCCCCCCATTGGCCCCCTGATGATCGAGGCTCGTTTCCCAGCACCGCGAGCTGTAGCACTTTTGCTGCATTGACAGGCTGGCTAACAATGATCATTTAATTGCATGTAGTTGGGATAGCGCTTCAGCCGATTGACTTATGTCCCCAGCTTCCAGATGGAATTTCCACCAAGTTGTTCATAGGCACCCATGATTTATTGGTTATATTAGATATAGAATAATGTGTGGGCAACCATACACAGCAAGGATCTGGTTCCATTGAGGGCTGAAATGACTTCATATACCTCACGAGCGAAGCTCAAGAGGTTTCTGTGATGTCATTTTCGCACAAAAGATAGCAAATATCATCCTATCCCAGATTTGGAACCAGAAGCCTACGTCATCCTTATACCAGCTATTACAAAATTCTACCTCTTTCAGCCTTGATCACTTAAAGGCCAGATGTGAACAGTACCTCGGCACTTATTTGTCAAAGGAAAACTGGGATGGTATACACACATACTCTTTACAGGAGTTTTACTCAACAGAATTACAGCAGATTCCATGTAGTATCATGCACCAAACAAGCCTCACTTACGCTAGATTGCACAAGTTTAATGCTGATCTTAAAGATAAGTGCCCGAGATGCTTAAATAACCCAGGTTCTATTTATTTATTTATTAAAGTCTAGGAATTACAACCCTTGGAGTCAGAGATTCATTTACAAAGGCTCTACGTCGTACAGAGAATGAAGACAAATACAGGGAATAATAAGGACAAATACAGCGAGAATTTACGGAGGCATAGTGCATAACATATACTCTGAGGAACACCAGGGGTGTGTACAGAACAACCATACAATAGAGTGTAATACTTAGTCTGCAGAGGAGCTTGTCATTACAGGGGAAATGGGGGTTATCTGCAGTCGCAGCTAGAGGTGGACATAATGTAGTCTCGTAGCTCAGTTTTAAAATGTCCCAGTCTAGGAATAAATAGGGTAGGCCCAGGGATTGAATTCATCCAGAGTGGAGCCCTGTAACAGAAGGACCTTTGACCAGTACTGGTCTTGACAAAAGGGACCTGAAAGACAGTAGTGCCAGACTGTCTTGTAGCCTGTATGTGCGAACTCGGTTGGAGAAGCGAGAGACAGCCGGGAGGGATAGTCCCAATTGGATTTTTTGGCCAGCAGGCAGGTTTGGTAGAATAGATGTCCCTGAAAGTTAAGCCATGACGAATGTTGGTAGAAGTCACAGGTGTGTGTGAGTCTATCACTGCCTGTGGCCAGCCGGCAGGCCTTATTCAGGGCACGTTTAATAGTGGACAGGGCAGTGTCCAAGGCGGCACCATATATGACTATTCCATAGTCTACCAGGGAAAGGATGGACCAAGAAATGGCTAACTGGAGGGTGTCAGAAGGGAGACAGGGTCTGAGTTTATACAGGAGGCCAATTCAGGTGTTAACTGCAGTGCATGTCGATGCTGTATGTCCACTGAAGGAAAGGGCAGAGTCGAGGGTGACTCCCAGATATTTAAAACTGGTAACTGGATCCAGAGTGGCACCCTGGTAATTTTGTATAGATAGGATGGTCAAGTTGTGTTTATGTTGAGGATGGGCTAATAGCATGACCTTTGTTTTTTTTTATAGTTGAGGACAAGATTGTGGGAGGCAAACCATGATTCTGTTTCTGTGAAAGAGTCCTGTAGGGATATTTGGAGCTGGGTAGGGTCTGGGTGCTGATTAAAGATCACCGCATCATCTGCATAAAGGAGGAGACTTCCAGTGGAGGCAATAGGGAGGGAGTTTAAGTACAGCAAGAAAAGGAGTGAGCCGAGGATGGATCCTTGGGGGACACGTGATCTGACAGGAAGGTTTGTGGATAGGGTATTATTGATCTTCACTTGCTGGGTACTTTCATGAAGATAGCTAGAGAACCAGCAAGCGGCCTTCTGAGATACGTCAACAGAGAGGAGGGAGTTTATGAGCATAGTGTTATTGACAGTGTCAAAAGCCTTGGAGAGGCCAGCCTGGTGGCGCTGAGGGTTGAGGTGCTGGACGCCACACCACGCCCCATGCCGGCGACCTGGGTTCGGTGACTGACTCGGGCCGCTGGGGGTCGGCAGGGGGAGAGAGGGATTGAGCACCCAGCGGTGGCTCTCCCTCTCTGGGGAGGGTGGTGTGTCTGTCCCACTGCTATATCGCCATCTCCTGAGTGAACTCGGGACTGGCGATGCAGGTTGGGACACACAGTGGGGGGGGGGCAGCGTCAGCCGAGAGGCCTGGGAGGAGTTGCGTCTTGACGCATGCCTCCCAATTAACTCTCCTAGCGTGCCAGCGACTGTGGGGGTAGGGGCACAGAAAACCAGGAAAATGGAGCCCGTCATTCCTAGGTGACGACTCCTCCAGCACTGGACCACGTCAACAGGCCGTCACCAGGGCAGACTCCGTTGTGAACCACCTGCTCCACTGTTGTTCGGGGGAAACGTAAGGGGTGTGCCTTCCCTCGCCCCCCCGGGGGTATACCGGGGCACCTACCTAAGGAGTCTCTGAGCAGGGGGTCACTCTGGGGGAGCAGATTCCTTTGGACGACTAGGGGGCGATGTGACGGCTGAGGGGTCTGAATGAGTGGAGGACGGAGCAAGTAAGGTGAAATAAAGAGCAATGTTAAAAAAAAAAAAAAAAAAAAAAAAGCCATGGAGAGATCGATATAGACCGATCCGGCCAAGGCTCCTTGGTCGAGGGCATCATGGATAAAGGAGGTAAATTCCAGTAGGGTGGTGGTAGTGCTATGCCCTTTCCTGTAACCATGCAGTTGCTGGCACAGTAGGTGGTGCGAGTCTAAGTATTCAATGAGTTGATCTGCAACAGTTTTTTCCAATGCTTTAGAGAGGGGAGGAAGGATGGAAATGGGCCTATAGTTACTACAAGATGTACAATCACCATTTTTATGTACTGGGGTTATAACTGCCCTGTTCCACAGGGAAGGGAACTGCCCTAGACATACAGTAGAGACATATTGAGAATTTTAGTTAGGGGTGTTAGTACTGCGTCAAGTATTAAGGAGAGCAACTTTACATCAAGGGAGTCACTGCTCTGTGTAGTTTTACCGAGGAACATGGAGAGGCAGGTGCGGGCAACACTAGAGGGGATGGACCTAAGGCAAAATGGTAGAGCACATGGGGAGGGGGGAACTGACAACTAGATGCAGAGAAGAAGTTTGGGGGGGGATGGAGCTGAGGTTAGAGAAAGATGCATTAAAAGCATTCGCTATCTTGCTAGAGTCTTGTGTGGGAGCCCCATCAATAATCAGCGAGGAGGGGAGGAGGACTTACCACTTAGTTCCTTTATGTTCTCCCAGAACCGTTTCTCATTTCCCCAGGTGGCAGTAAGTTTGGCCTGGTAATAAGCTGCCTTATCCTGGTGGACAGCCCAGGTGCATGAGTTTCGAGTTCTCTTTTCTATATGTTTTTTTATATATTCTTTATTTTAATCTCAGGATGTACATACAAGCATACATAGCTCATAGCCAGTAGTATTTTGTAATATATATTCTATACACATCAGTGAATTACTGCATTATCCTCTTCTAAAAGACACATACATAATGTGTTAGAATTAAATGTCGAGGTGGATTCAAAAATAATCATCATTCACTATACTAGTTTTATAATTACTTAAAAGACCCAAGAGAAGCTGTGCATTTAATTTGGGGATAAATCAAAAACGTGAATGGGGTGGGGGGGAGCAGCTTCATCCTCATCCCGGTATCCACAATATATACGGCCTCTTTCTGAGGTCTGGGGATATAAGGAAACCCTGAAAATAATTGTTGCCAAAGACAAACCTTTAGTTGTCTTAAAAATTATGGCACGAAGGTGGGGTCCTTCTCCATAATATAAAAAATCCATGGGCGCCACTGAAGATCAAACTGCTCCTCCCTGCCTCTAGATATCGAGACTAAACGCTCCAAACTATACATTTCCTTCATGATTGAGAACCAGGTCTTCAGAGCTGGTGGGGAGGGGTCCCGCCAGAAGCGAGTTATCGCTTTTTTAGCTGTTAGGATATGTGTGGATCATATCTTTTTGGGCTATCTTAGTACCTCCAGTGGGGATGGATAGTAGTACAAGTTCAGGAGTTAATGTTAATGCGTTACTTGTTAAGGCTTGGATAACTTCAGAAACCTGTTTCCAAAAAGGAATTATTCCAGGACAGGACCAGAATATATGTGTATGTGAGGCAGTAGGTTCACCACATCCTCTCCAGCAATGTCCAAACTGTTCTGGTAAGAATTTTACTAACTTGGAGGGAACATTAAAAAATCTAACCCAACATTTCCATGCAAATTCTTTCCAGTACCCTGCCTGGGAGACTTTCAAGGAAGTGAGGGCCGAGCCAACTCAGTCAGAATAAAGGATATCCACACCCAATTCCTCGTTCCAAGATCTCAAAATCCATTCTGAGTTACTGCCAGTGATTTCTTCTATTGCTGTGTACAACTGGCCAATAAGGTGTTCCAGACGTGGTCCTTTAAAGGAAGCAAATATAAGTTCCAAAAATAGTAGGGTGGGTTGCGGGATTTTAGTGAGCTCCGGGATTTTATTAAGAAGGTGAGATCTGACCTGTAGGTTACGAAAATTGTCTCCATGTTTTAAATGTTGTCTAGATTGCAGTTGGGAGAATGATAGTATCCACTGTGTATCTAAGAACTGATATATGTGAGACAAACCACACCTATGCCAGTTCAGAAAAGTGTGATCCAGTTTAGCTGGGAGAAAGTCTTCCTTTTGAGCTATCAATTTTAGAAAGTAAAATGCTGTACTGAATCGGGGATTCTGTCTAATTGTATCCCATACTCTGCGTGTGTTTGCCATTAAGGAGCTGAAATGTGCATATTTCCTATGCGCAGAGGAGGGTTTAAGTAAAATAAGGCTTGTATCAAAGAGGTCGTTCACTATGAGCTCTATTGATTTCCAGGAGGCTGAATAATTTGGGTTAATCCATAAAAATATGGTCCTCAGTATAGAGGCCTGGTAGTATTGGTATAAATTAAGGAGGCTTATTCCACCTGTCTCAGGGGAGTTAAAGAATCTTCCAGTTTATATGAGGTTTGCAGCCCTCCCAGACTAACCGAGACAGCAGTTTCTTCCAGGAATTAAAATAAAAAGATGAGGAAGTCACTGAGAGTGTTTGAAAAAAGTATAGAAGCCTCGGGAAAATATTCATCTTCAGAGAGACTACATGAGCTATAAAGGGTAAATGAAGACCTGACCACCTTTTTATATCTTGTTCCAGTTCCTTCGACAGGGACTCATAGTTAACTAGTTATAATAATGACAAATCTCAAGGTATTTTGACTCCTAGGTATTTAATTGCAAAACAGTTCCACCTAAGGGGAATCTGGTCCTTTAGTTTCTTGGATGGCTTGAAGTTTAGAGATAGCACCTCCCTCTTCAGGTCGTTAACTACAATAGCCTGATATTTTACCAAATTCCGATAGCTCCCACAATGCAGGGATGGAGTTCTTCAGATCTGTGAGGGATGATAATATATAATTTGCGTATAAGCAGGCTTTATAAATTTGTCCGCTCAGTTGGACACCCTCTATGGACCTGGACTGTTGAATGGCGATAGCCAAGGGCTCTAAATAGATGGCAAAAAGTTTAGGGGACAAGGGGCAACCCTGTCTTGTGCCTCTTTTAAATGAAAATGTATTAGATATTTGGCCGTTGATTCGTAAATATACATATGGGTTGTCATAAGCCCTTTTTATCCAAGTGACTACCCGGGGGGGGGGCAAATTCCAACATAATCTCACAAAGGAACCGCCAGGACACCCACCCGGTCAGTCGCCTTGTCAGCATCAAGGCTGACAAGGGTTGCGGGGATTGATCTCTGAAGGATATATTCCAAAAGATAGGTAGCCCTACAGATGTTGTCAGAGGTTTGCCTTCTATTAATAAAACCAGACTGATCCGGATGGATAATCGTTGGAAGAATTCTCTCTAACCGAGAGGACCAAATTGTCATGTAGATCTTGTAGTCAATACAGAAATTGGTCTGTAGGAGGCTAAAAGTGTATCATCTCTCCCGGGTTTTGGGATTAGTAACGGCATTGCTCCGGACCAAGATGGAGCGGGGGCTTCCCTATTCTGGATGCCCTGGCACACTTTGTGTAAATAAGGGGTTAATAATTTGAGGAAGGTCTTGTACCACTCCACTTGATATCCATCTGGACCTGGACATATTTAAGTTTTAATTTTATTTATATCTATTGTAATCTCCTCCATCTTTATGGGCATTAGCAGCAGATTTTGTTGAGAATGGGAGAGCTTCAGAACTTGAATTTTTTCCAAATTTTTTTTATTTGGTCTGATGGAGGTGGGGAGGGCTCCTCATATAAACGCTGGTAGTATTTTCTGAATAGGGAGATTATGTCCTGGGATCGAGTAACTACCTGACCGGTTTGATGGAGATCTGACCACATTTATATAGGCAGACGCTCTAAAACCCTTTAATTTTCTGGCTAGGTTATGGGTCCGTTTTGGGCCTCCTTCGTAATAATACTTTAAATATACTAAGGCAATTTGAACTTTTAAATCCAGGATTTTTTGCAGTTCTGATTTAATCTGGTGAATGTGGACTGTATTAATTGCTAATGTATCTGTTTGCTTATGTAGAGAACCAAGTTCCTCCATCAACTTTTTGCATTTAAGTTCCCTTTGCTTCTTCTGGTATGAGGCATACGCCATTATTTCCCCTCTGATTACAGTCTTAAAAGTATCCCATAAAGTACAAGGAGATATTTCCAGGGATTCATTTTCTATTATCTGTTTTATTCTGTTATATATTTGGGTCTTAATTAAATATTTCATGTTTCAAAAATGTGAGGTTAAGACACCAGTTGGTCCTAATATGAGGTTTAGAGATATTTAGTGTAAGTACCAATGACGAGTGGTCAGATAGAAGGTTTGCTCCCACTGATAAATTCCACAAGGCTTCAGAATGTTCCACTGAGGTGAAAAAATAATCTGCATGGGAAAATGTATGGAACCTGACAGAAAAATGTGTATAAACACATCTGGCTGGAAAGAAGTGTCTCCAAACATCGATATACCCTAGTTGGCTGAGCTGTTGCTTTAAGTATTTCTGGGAGGCTGATATACAGTGTCTTGAGGGATGCAGAGTGTCCTGTATGAGACAGAGAAATATTAAAATGCCCCCGTCACCACCAGGCCTTGTTGGACATCTAGTAATTTATAAAAAAAAAAAAAAAAAAAAAGAAGCTTTAAAGGAGTGACCTTTGTGGGGACATACAGATTTGCCAAAGTAATTATTTGGCCAAACAGGTTCCCTACCAGGATGACGAAGCAACCATATGGGTCAGAGTACTCGGATACCAACTGAAATGGATTTTTTTTTCAGTATTAATGTGGCAACTCCCCTTCGCTTACCCACCTATATGAAGAGGAGGGAGAAGACCTGGTAGCGGCCGCCTAATGCTAGATTGAGGTGCTCCTCCCGGGAGAGATGTCTCCTGAAGGAATATTGTGTCAACTACTTGTTTAGGATATTGATGCAGTGTGGCCCGTTTGATGGGGTTGTTTAAGCCATTGATATTTAAAGATGATAACTTTACCGGAGAAACAGCCATAATTAATTATTTGGTTGTAAGCTATGGAACTCTGAATTCCATTACATTTCCCCTCTTGTAGTGGGGCCCCTCCAACCCTCCCATCTCCCCTTAGGAACAGCATAGCGATCCCCTCCATGCACTGGTATTCAATCTGTTGCACATTAACCAGAAGAGTTAACTATAATATACAAAGGCAATTCTCTATGGGATAAAGTACTCCAAATGGAATACAGTCACACCTCTCTCTACGTAGTATAAGCAGTTTAAATCAATTTGCCCCTTAATACCATTTTTATGTTGCTTGCACGCATGTGCAAGAAACATAGTGCCATCATCCGAGTTTTCGGGGGTGTGTCAGCCTGTCTTCCAATGCAGTCAGTGTGTTTGCAGGCTCGGCCTCAGTTCCCCAATCACTGCTGCAGCTGTCTATGACAAGCTGAAAATGCAGTGGCATACAGTTCAAAGGGAGAGCTCCCTTCAGTGAGCAGAGCTCCCCCCCCCACCACACCTGCAGCATAGCACATATTGCCTGATGATAACTCCCCACTGCCTACACTGTATGGCAGCCAGAGTGCCCAATCCCGTCGGCTCCGCCCCCCCCAACAGCTGTCCAGGGTGCCACACTGGGTGCCCAGTCCCCCTGGCCGGGCTCCAAGGTGCACACCCCCCAAAAGCTTTCCCGGTGCCACGCTGAGCCCACCCCAGCGTGGCAAATGTTTTTGGCGGGGTGCCCAATCCCCATCTGCTCCACGTCCCCAAAACAGCTTTTCCTGCTGCCACGCTGGGAGCCCACCCAGCGTGGAAGCGTCCGATGTCGTCGCCTTAAAAAACCCCAAAAACCTGTGAATAAAACGTTCCTCGTAGTCTCCCTGACCCCCTCCCACAACCCGCACCCACCACTCGCACCTTGCCTTCCCACCCCCAACCCCATACTTGCCTCCGAGCTCGTGCGGCGATCATCAGTGGACGGGAACACGTCTGCACTCTTCAAAACCGACCCGCCAAACTGAGGAAATGCCGGTAAGCTGTATAATGGGATAGATAGGGTTTTTTCAACTTTATTGCATATCTCAGGCATTTTTAAGAATTTTTGCACCAAATTTTCAACATGGGGTTCTTGGGACCCCTTTTCATGAATGCTGTCACTGTCATGGCGTTGTTCGGGCCCGAAGGGTGATTTCGCAGTCACTGCGCGAAATCACCTTTCCGGAACGATTAACAAAACGACACTGCCAGTGTTCATAAGGTGGGCTCTCAAAAAGCCTATTTTGAAAATTTGGTGGAAAAATTCCTAAAAATGACTGTTTTACGAGCATGCGTTGCGCAATTCCAACGCACGCTCATAAGTTTGCGAATTTTCAATATTTTCACTCCAGATTTTCAACATTGCCATTTTATCACATCTCCTTATGAGCAGTACAGCTGTCATTTTTCACATCCTGCCCAAAACGTGTTTCCGCCCATGTAGCGCACAATGCATTTAGTCGATTAATGCAAACTCAATGTATGGGATACATTAAGAAAATCACAGTGACACTGTTCATGAGCAGAGGTCTTAAAATGGTTGTGTTGAAAATTTGTTGAAAAAATTCCTAAAAATGACTGTTTTACGAGTGTGCGTTGCGCAGTTCCTACACATGCTCGTAAGTTTGCGAATTTTCAATATTTTCACTCCAGATTTTCAACATTGCCATTTTACCACACCTCCTTATGAGCAGTGTAGCTGTCATTTTTCACATCTTGCCCAAAACGTGTTTCCGCCCATGTAGCGCACAATGGCACAGTCGGTGTGCGAACTCAATGTATGGAACACATTAAGAAAATCGCAGTGACACTGTTCATGAGCAAAAGTCTTAAAATGGTTATGTTGAAAATTTGGTGAAAAAATTCCTATAAATGACTGTTTTACGAGCGTGCATTGCGCAGTTCCTACGCACACTCGTAAGTTCACGAATTTTCAATATTTGCACTCCAATGACTTCCAAATACCTAAACAGCACATAGAAGCAAGCAACATTCGGCATTGACAAATGCTTGTTTCCATATGTTTTTGACGTGCAGAAAGCTCACACAATTCCAGGATTCATTCTGCAAGGTTTTGGAGACTGCAACAGCAGTTATTCTAACCTAAGACCCATTATTTGTTCTTCTTGGCTGGAACCTAAGAGATTGGCACTGTCACGAAGAGCAAAGAAAATTACTATCATTTAGGGGTCTTGATGGGAAAGAAATGCTTCCTGATGTCCTGGAAAGATTGTAATTCTCCAGTTATTAGAATGTGATTTAATCACATGCCAGACCTTTACAAGTTAGAAAGAATTCATTACTTTGTTAGAGATCAAGCATATATTTCAGGGTTTTATTTAACTCTAAAAATTGATTAGCATTTTGCTAATAAAAGTACTAAATCTTTGTGAAAATGCATAGCTCTTGCCTATCTGTGTTTAACAAACACAACACTTCTAGAAAATCTATATTAAATACTTTCTTTACAGTTAGTATCATCCCAAGAAAAAAACTGCTAATCAATTATTTAAACCCTGTATTTTAGAGCTTATTTAGGAAATGTTTAAGAAAGTTTCAATGCAATATATATTTTATTAAGTTAATTCTGTAACCACATAATTTACATTTCTATTTTGTTTTCTCTATTTTTCTGAAGCATACGTGTAGTATATATCTTGTCGTCGCATAATCAGAAACTGGGCTCTTTTGCTCTTTTTGTACATCTGCTGTGTTACAATTAAGTAGTAATACATGACAGGGTGTGGTATATGCAGTAAAACCCCACTGATCCGAATCCCGCTAATCCGAAACTCTCAATTATCCAAAACTGAGAGATGTCCCCCGGTTTTTTTCCCATTACAATTCAGATGCAGCAATAAGAATAGTTTACCTGACTGAGAAACACCTGGTGTGAGGGGAATACTGACATTACAGGGCTGTTAGTCGGTAGTTTAGGTAATTAGGGTGAGACCACTGAAGCCCAAAGCAATGTTGGTAAGCCGCAAGCCAGTAAGTCTCCTATCTGCTCCCCACTCCCAATATCGTGTGTGCGGCAGCATTCGGGGAACTCTCTCTCTTCCCTGTTTTTTTTTCTTCCCAAGGCATTAACTTCAAGACAGACAAGCAGGTACAAAACTACAGTCCCCAGCATTGTTGTTAAGTACAGTACTGTATAAAAGAACTCGGCAACACAGTGCCGCAGCTCCACTCGGAATGCCCATTCCTGGTTAAACAAAACTGTCTGTCTGGAACAGAGAAACTGCACTGCCGTGAAACATACACTTGTAAGTGATTTGTACTGTGTGTATTACTGTATTAAGTACAGTATTTATGCATTTTACTGCCCCTTGATCAGTGCTGGTTTGTCATTTTGTGAAGACAGTACAGGCATATAGGGAACCTCAATTAACCGAAGCCCCATTTGTCTGAATATTTTTTATGTCCCCCATGGTATTCGGATAAGCAAGGGTTTTACTGTAATGGGATATAGTCATGTATCTGGCGTGGTATGAAGCATAAGGCCGCAGGCTGAGTCTTTCATGCACCCAAGAAGTGACAGTTCCCCCATGATATACCACACAGTGGAGTGTATTATTGGCATTATGAAGTGGATTCATTTTAATATTCAAGATTTTTTTAAATAACATATCTTTATATTGTTTTAATGAGTATGTGTACATCTTAAAAAATAAGTCCTGTAACTTTTTATTATGCCCACTAGATGTCAGTGTTGTGGAGGAAATACAGTAGTGGTACTGTATTCAGAGGCTGTTGTCTACTCTATGCCCCCCCCCCACCACCACCACCACCATTGTCCTGGAAGTATAGCGCAGAGAAACATGGAGTGACCGTTGTAGTGAGTTACAGACTGTATAGTAATTGCTTCAAAGTGGTGCCATAACAGTTGAATTTTTAAGAAAATATGGGTTTGGGTTTATCGCATGTAGTGGCTTCAAGGTGGCGCTGTACCAGTTTTTTTTTCTTTCAAGCTGTGGGTTCAGTTTTAGTGTGTGCTCCAGGGAGCCATTGAGTACTGAGTAATCGAGACATTGTGGTTTAATAGCTGTATTCTCGATTTGTATATTTTAAGCAAACGATAAAGTTTTGATGGTGGCACATGTGGTCTGTGGCAGCAGTGTCAACTCAGTCTGATGTGACATGGTATTTAATAAAGTAAAAAGGCTGTTGCCAGGAACTTATTTTTTAATGTGAGAATGTGGTGAGATTTAATCACGGGTAAAAATTGCTCTCAACCAGTCAGGTTTCAAGATTCTTTGTACTCGGTTTATAATGATGAATGTTCAATAAAATACCATGTATGCACAGTGATATTAGTTCCATGATTATTTATGTATGTTTGTCACGTTTCCTAATAAAAAGACTTAAAATAAAAAAAAGAATGCAAAATCAGCAGTATTAGTGTTAGGAGAAAGAACTTAAAAGAGCACCATTGTATTCCTCCTGCAGAACAGGTACAAGGGGCAGGATATTCAGACTGCGCCAGGCTGTGGTGCAAGCCTGGGCGCAGCGCAACTTGGATCCGCAGGGGCTTTGACAGGGTGATGTTCAATGGAGCTGCGCCATGGCCACCCACAGTGCGCGTGGTGCATTGGCACTGCGCCAGTGCAAGATGCCAGAGTGGAGCAGGGGGATGCGCAAGTGCTGTTGCGATATGCGCAACCACCACGATATTCAAAAGTGCACATGCAAATGGGGCCATAATGTATGCAAGGCTCAAATGGGGCCATTTGCATGCAGGTGCGCTGATCCCCGGCGACTTGCGCCTGGCGCTCTGCCAGGCTGCAGCCGTCGGGGACAGCATACTGTCATGACAAAGTGCCCCAGTGCCCGATCGTGGGCATGTGTAAATGTTAAAACCGTCAATATCCCTGGTGGTCCAGTGGACTGCTTGCAGTCTGATTGTGAGCATATGTAGTATATACTGGTCCTATGTCCCTGGTGGTCCAGTGGACCGTTCGCAGCCGATGTGAGCGTCAGTAATAAATGATTACACCAATCAACCCTGGTGGTGGTGGTACCCCCACTGATCCCACAGCCCCCCCCGCGGTCAGCGGCGGGCGGCGATCTCCCCACCCGCTTGCCACCCACCCGACTGACTCCGTACGGTAGGGCTGTCGCCCACTGGTCACAGCATGAGCCAATGGGCGTGCAGCCCGTACTGTACTACACAGTCCAGATATGTGAATGGATCCATTCACATATCTGGACTGTGTAGTACGGTCGGGCTGCATGCCCATTGGCTCATGCTGTGGACTAGGCGTGCAGCCGTCTGAGTCGAAGCGGCGAGCGGCTAAGCAGGTGGAAGCCGCCGCGCCGCTGACCGAGAGCGGGTAGTGGGCGCGTGGGGAGGGGGTACCGCTGGACTACCAGGGTTGGATTGGATTATCATGGATATTACTGGCGCCGCGATCGGGCTGCAAGCGTCCACTGGACCACCAGGATACAGGACAATATTATTACTACATGTGCCCGCTATCGGGCTGCGAGCTGTCCATTGGACCACCAGGGATATAGGACTATCCTTTTTCTAAATATGCCTGCAATCGGGCATGGGGGGGGCACCACCACAAAGGTGCAGCCGGAGCTTGGCAGCTGCCGTGTTGCGCCCTGCAGCATGGCAGCTCACCTGTGGGTGGCCAGCTGTTGCTCCTTTTTTTTTGGCTCGCCTGTGTGCAGCACAGGTACGGGTTGCGCATGCATGGGCTCAGCACATCCCGGGCTGAATATCTGATGTGCGGAGTATACATGGGCATGCCCCCCCTACCTGCACCACATACATTACTGATGCGCTCCTGTGCATCGGGATTTGTACCAGGCTCAATCCCCCTTTGAATATCGCGTTGGGGCACATCAGTGGCTTGCGCATGGCGCAGCTGTGTTGCACCATGCGCAACCCTTCTGAATATCCTGCCCAAGTAGTTCTACCTTAATGTAAAGTCACCAAGATGGTAAAATTATTTTTTTCAAGATGGCACTTACAGAAAGGAAAGGATCATATTTTTAACGTCATGCAGCCGGCAGCTTGCACCCCCCTCCCCTTCCCCTGTGTCAGAATTCTGTGAAAAAATAGTCTGAGGTGACTGGGAACATTTTTTAAACTACTTTATTTTTGTACCTTGTTTTGTTTAAGACAAAAGACACCACTCAACTAACAAGAACTTTGTTAGTTCAATGAAGGCTTTGTTTTTAATTTTTTTAAACATGCTTTCTCCCTTCTGTGGCCCATCCATCCAGAACTCCTTCCATCACATTCTTTGCCCTATGCCTGGTTAGAGAGCCCTTTTCCCCAAATATGCCGTCTTTCCTGAACCACACACTCAACAGCCCTGCTGCCTTGTCTGAAACAACCCTCCTAGAGTGGGTTCACGCTCTCTAGCTCTGTGACAAATGTTTATCCTTCTGTTGGGTCAGCGACTGTCTTGGGTGCCGGTTACTTGGCATCTTGGGGAATGAAGAACTGCCAGAGGGAGACAGGATGCTGTGTGGCCGTGGTAGGTGAGCAGACTGCATCTGTCTGAAGGTGGCCGTACTTGTTTTCTATTGTCTTCCACACACACTCCTTCCCAAGAGCACTCCGTCACCGATCAGTACCAGCAAGCCTGATGTACTAGCAACAGCATACTCTCTTCTTCCACAGCACTGACTTCATGGAACTGCCAGCTGTGGTAACCCATGTGGCATCACAGCAGTGGGTTATTGTACGTATCTTCCTCAGAGGATTAGAGTGTCCTATGGAACACTCATCCATCCTCATGTTGGCTCTCCAGCAACCCAGGTGTAGGACCCTACCACTGTGCCAGCTGACTATCCCGTGGCTTCAGTTTTAAGCAGAAGGCATCCTGAAGGACTGAAAAGAGTAGCTGAAAGAGAACCAAACCGTTTTTTTGTTTTGTTTTGTTTTTTTACTGTCAGGGCTCTGGGGCAGGCAAGCTATGGTCCTCCCTCAGAGGATCTCAGTCCACCCTGTTCTCAGGGTTTCATTGAGCCTGCCCTGGTGCCCCATTTTCTGTTTTTCTCCCCCATTATTTAAGGTCCCCAGAGCACATTTGCGCATGCACTCCGTGGCTCCGGTGATGAACCCTTCCTCTCACCCGGCCTAATGCCTGGTTCCCTTTTCAGCTTGGTGCTGCCACCTAGCCTCCACCTGGTGGCAGCCAAGAGCTGGGGAAGCCCACATCCCTCCCCAGGAGAGGAGAGCTGTCTTGCAGCAGCTCAGTTCAGCTCCTCGCCCTCCCCTCTCCCCCCAGCTGACCCCCGGCAACTCAGGCTCGTTCCTGAACCCTGGTCACCGGTGTGGAAGGAGGTAAGGCGTCCAGCGCTTCAGCCCTCCATGCCATTGGTTCAGCTCTTTAAACCTGCTGTTTTTAAAACTCCCCCAAATACAAGAGGAAGCTCCCTTACCTCCATGGGAGTTCCTCTGTGGTTAAAGCAGCCTTTGTAATTATACCCCCAAGGGAAGAGAAGGGATCATAAATTGACCCCGAGGGGCTAGTGGTTCAACTCCGTTCACTTCCCTTTTGCTAGCCATGCTTCATTTTATGACGCAGCTGTAGGGAGAGCGCGTGGGTGTGCCCCATTGAAGCGTATGGAGCATGATTTTAAAACACAGTTTTTGGCCATTTAAGTGGCCATTTGGTAAAATAAGAGCCAGGGTTCAACTAACAAGAGTCTTGCTAGTTGCACCTTTGTTCTGATTTTACCAACTGGCCACTTAAATGGCCGAAAACTGTGTTTTAAAATCATGCTCCATACACTTCAATGGGCGTGGTCCCCGCTTCCCTATAGCTGCAGCCATAGAATGTCACAGTCGGGGCTTGGTCAGCAACAGGAAACAGAAAGGATCACATTGCTGCTAGCCCCTTAGGGGCAATTTATTCATCCTTCCTTCCTCATGGGTATAATTACAAAGGCTGCTTCTACCACAGAGGAGTTCCATGGAGGTAAGGGAGCTTCCTCTTGTTTCTGTGCAGCACTGAGAATGGTGCTCTTGAAAAGACACCCCATTCACTTCAGTGGAGCGCACTCTGAAGTTTGTCATCAGGAAATGTCAGTGCTCGGTGGTGGGCATCTTAATAGTGAAATGGAAGGGATCGGGATGCTGGCTGCATAGAGCCAAAATATAATCCCTTAACTTCCTTAATGAGAACATGAACAACACCGTTTACATGTTTTAATGTAACTGTAAATTTGGGCATGTGTACAGTCTGTTTCATCACCCCAGTGTATTGTTTTGTATTTTTGGTTTGAAATGGTCCTATTTATTCCTTATTTATTGCTCACTATTAATGTAGCCTCTTTCACGCCCAGCATTCATTTTTTTCAATGACTTAGTGATGTCAGACCTGAAGTCGAACAGTTTCATTGGCTGAGCTTGTGTCACTGTGTTCTGCTTCATTGTAGTCTTCAGCTCAACTGATGTCACTGAGTTCTGGATCTAAGGAATTAAAGAAATGAATATTGGATGGGAAAAAGGCTGAACAAAACAATACACTGAGGTGATTAAATGGACTTTACGCATGTCCAAATTTACAGTCATATTAAAAAATGTAAACAACATTGTTTATGTTCCCTTTAAAGAGCACCTTTCTTGGTGCTGAAAAGCAGAGAAATGGAGCTCCCTCACCTCAGTGGGAGCTACACCGTGATGTTTAAAGAAATTTTCTGTTAGCCCTCAAAGGAAGGGAAGGGATCATAATTTGCCCTCAAGGGGGCTGGCAGCACAACACCTGTCGTCTTCCTGACTCTCTGATCCAACCCTGTGCTTTGTGGGGGCGAGCTGTGTTCACTTGAAAGGATCATCTTTTTCAAATTGGATTTCTCGATTTCAGATCAGGTTTTGGTACCAATTAATGCTAGGGTTCAACTGCCAAGGTTCTTGTTAGTTGAATCCTACCATCAGTCGGTACCAAAACCCAATTTGAATTCGAGGAAATCAGCTTTGAAAAAGGTGCTTTATTCATGTGAATTGAGCACACCCCCCACACTCTCTCTATAGAGATGTCACAAACCGTTGGACCTTGGGTGTGGGTCAGAGAATCAGGAGGTGGATAGGGATTGTGCTGCCACCCCTTGGGCAAAAATACGATCCTTTCTCTTTCTTTGGAGGCTAATAGAAAACATTTGTGAAATACTGTGGTGGAGCGCCCATTGAGGTACGGGAGCTTCATGTTTCTGCTTTTGATCAGAAATAAAACACAGGAAAGGTGCGACTCTGAGTTGGGGGGGGGGGGGACTGCTCTGGAACATTGACCTGGATTTGCACCACATGCAGGAAGGCAGAAAGTGCATCCATGAGGACGCTGCCCCCTTGGGGATGGAGCAGTTGTGCACCACTTGGAAAGTGACTCCTGTTGGCGGCTCAGTGCCTTGACTGGCATGGGTGACCACGTGCCAGATGGCACTGCCCTCAGGATGCCAACTTTGTGTGAACCTGCAGTGGAAGGAGGGAGGGGGAGGAACAGCCAGAACAAGGTAAATTTGTTTGCTGCTACACTGGATGACAACTCTGGAGTCTTTCTCGCGTCACCAGGCCCCTTTGCGCATCAACTCCATCCCTCAGGCCTCCTGCCCCAAAGACTGAGGCGCTTCCTCCTCCTACTGAATTTCAAGTATGGGGGGTTGTTCAGGTCTATGGGGGGAGGGAGCTGGAGGTGCCAGCTGACAATGGGAGGGGAGTCTGGCAGGAAGCAGGGGATATTTGGGGATCCAAAGGAGTTGGACACTGGAGGCCCCTAGAAGCAGAAAGAAACATTAAACTTAACACCTGAATATATTTAGTTTCTACCACACCTTTTTTTTTTTTTCTCCCCTGGGACCGGGCATCCTTCAGGAGTGCCTGCTCTGCTGTGCCTCTCACTCCCAGCCTGAATCCTCACATCTCCCAGGCTCTCCTCCAAATGACTGGTCAGGTCCAGCCACCTGGATCACACTCCGGGAGAGGGTCCTCCCTCTCCTGGTAGCTCTCTTCTGTGATTAGAGGTACCTACCAGTTGTCGGGTGGCCCATGGAGAGTCCTGGGTGCGTTGGACCGGCGGTGGGATGTGCAAGCAAGCAATCTTTATTTTTATAGCGCCTCTCAAAATCTAGGTACTGTACATAATATAAAATTACAGTATAAAAACAGATGATATAATAAGTTATTTAAAATTAATCCATTAATTAATCAGGGAAGGCCAAAGAAAATGAATAACGTTTTCAGCATAGATTTAAAACTGATGATGGTCAGGCATTCTCTTAACTGATAAGGTAGAGAATTCCACAGGGTTGGTGCTGCAAATGAAAAAGCACGAGCTCCAGATATTTTAAGACGAACCCTGGGAATCTCTAGAAATCCCTCGTCAGCGGATCGGAGAGGATGATTGGGGGAGTAGGGAGTCAGGAGATCTTTCAGGTAGTCTGGTCCCTGTTCATGTAGAGTGTTAAAGGTGAGGAAGCCTACCTTATAGGTGCTCCGCCACTGAGCTGGCAGCCAGTGCAGTTCGCGCAGCACAGGTGTAATGTGACTGGTCCTAGAGGTACCAGTCAACAGCCCGGCCACAGCATTCTGCACTAGCTGGAAGCGGCAGATATCAACCCCAGACAGCCCTAGGTAGAGGGCATTGCAGTAGTCAAGACGGGTAGTAATGAAGGCGTGGACCAATGTTGGAAGGCCGACCAGTGGAATCGGGTGTTTCACCCGGGCGATATTCCTTAGATGGTAAAATGAGGATTTGACCACAGCTGACACTTGAGACTTCAGGGACAAGCCGTCATCAAAAATAACACCCAGGTTACGCACCCGATCTGAGGTAATGAGCTGGACACCATCAAGCCATAGGCCCGACATGTGCCCAGCACCAAAACCCGCCCCGGGCGGCCTGGATCCACAACCAACACCTCAGTCTTATCCGGATTCAGTCTCAACCAACTCGAGCTCATCCAGTCTTTGATCTCAGAGAGGCAACTATTTAGCATAGAGATCACATCAACCTGTCCAGGCACAAAGGACATATACAGCTGAGTATCATCTGCATAGCAATGAAAACTCAAGCTGTGTTGCCTGATGATATCTCCCACTAGCAGCGTATACACTGCGAACAATATGGGTGCCAGTATGGAGCCCTGCGGCGCCCCGCAGGACAGGGAGGGCGTCAGAGGAATAAATTCCAGTAACCACCCTCTGAGATCTGCCTACGAGGAAAGATCGAAACCATTCGAGGACTGTACCTGACAGTCCACAAAGGAACCGCAGGGTCTCCAAAAGCACCTCATGGTCCATAGTGTCAAAGGCTGCTGAGAGATCAAGAAGGTCCAAGATGGTATGAGCCTTTCGATCCCTCACTATTAGGAGGTCATTTAATACCCGAACAAGGGCAGTCTTTGTGCTGTGCCTCTTCCTGAAACCAGACTGGAGGGCTTCATAGACATTGTGAGTTACCAGGTGATTGTCCAGTTGCAACACAACCGCCTTCTCAATAACCTTCCCCACAAAGGATAGGTTAGAGACAGGTTGGTAGTTAGCTGGATTGATGGGATCCAAGAGGGTTTTTTAAGGAGTGGTCAAGTGACCACCTCCTTTAAGGGGTACGGAAAGATTGTGGGCACGCTCCTGAGGCCTCCATCATCTCACCAGCTCCAGAGGAGGTTTTTCCATGTGGGTTACTGTCCCATGCAGAGCCCGGCCATCAAGGCATCACTGTGCCACAGCTCCGTCCCCCATGCATACATGGGGGCACTACGTCATGCACCTCTGACCGTCACCAGAGGTCGCTGTAAGAGCTATCACTTCCCCAGAGCCCTCCCTGGGAAGAGAGAGTGTTCCCTTGGATGCTCAATCTCTTCCCTCCCCTGCCTACTACCCCCGATGACCTGGGCTCATTCCCGAACCCGGGTCGCCGGCATGGTGCAAGGTGTGGCGTCCACACCTCAATCCTCAGCCCTACCGGGCTGGCGTTCTACCACACCTTTTAACGTCTCACCACAGAACTGCTACATGATATTTAATAAACATTCAGTACATTTTTACCCTCATCAAGTAGATTTCCATCATATCTTTTTATAAATAAGTTTAAGGCAGGCTTCTATTTTATTAAACAAGTGCAAGGCATCAAGTCCCCATGAAGTGGGTTTAGCTGGCTAGGCAGTACTAAATGGTGTCAAAAGGCCTAAACAATTGTTCTGTGAAGGCAGAAACTGCAACCAAAGACACGTGGGCTATCCTGCTCGGTGCTCATCAGTATGGTGCTGCTATTGCAGCTCTTGTATTTTGCTCTTTTGCACTGAAGTTCTGTGGCAAGTCTTCCCAATGTAATGTTTTTTCTTTATTTCCAGCAGCCTTGATTTATCTGAATTGGCAAAATCAGCAAAGAAGAAGCTTCAGTCGGTAAGTCTAATCCCTGAATTCTTTTACTCTCCATCACAGAGATAAAACTGTATATTTGGGCATTAACGGTACTTAGAGTTGAACTGTTGAGAAAACTGGCTTGCACACACTTTGTGGTTGGATCTTGCAGTCCAACAAATCTGGTAAACTTGGGTTTAGTCATTTTTGCGTTATAGGATGATAAAACCTGAAAAAGTGATCACCCAGGAGTCTGTCTTCACCATTGATTCACAGTAGTGGATCTAAACCAGAGGAAAGAACTTATCAGGAGGGCTGGTGCCGAAGCAAGCTGCATGCATGTGCAGGTTCGTGAGACTGATCTCGTGCGTGCAGTCTTACCTCTGCACCCACCAGTGAGTGCGCATCAGTGACATCGCTCAACCGCTAGGAGTTAACTTTAGATATATATGACAACAGCATTCCGTGCTTCTCAGTTTTGTTTTGTTTTTTGTCAATTTATATTTATTGACTTTTGTAATTAAGTTGATCACAACAGTCAGTACTGCTGTCCCCCAGTGAACACTCAGGGTGCAATGGGACCAAAGTTCAGATGACCTGGAACTACCTGTCACAGACTCTGATCCAGTTCGTCGGACCATGAGTTGGTGGATGGAACCTGTCAACCTTTCCAAGGGGGTTTCCTTCAAAAAGGAGTCTCCAAGGCAGTTCCTAACTATGGATGCCTCGGGACAGGGCTGGAGCACCCATTTAGCGGACCAGCAGACCCAGGGGTCCTGGTCCCCTTTGGAACAGACAATGCACATCAGTGTCCTGGAGATGAGAGCGGTTCTCTGTGCTCTACAGGTATTTCAGATGGACCTCCTTCAGTGCCTTCTCCTAATCCAGTTGGACAATATGTCTGTGGTCTTTTACAATAACAAGCAGGGGGATCACTTGTTCGTATCCCCTCTGCAGGGAGGCCATGGTATAGGACACTGAATCACTGACTGGAACTCACCCTTCGATAGATGGGGACGGCCAGAGTTGGACCTTTTTGCGTCCCCACTCAATGCCACACTGTTCCGTTTCTGCTCGCTAGAACAGGGCCTGGTGTTTTCTGACAAGACGCGTTGTCCCTCTGTTGGACAGGGAGATTTCTGTATGCCTTCCCTTCCTTTCCTCTACTTCAGAGGGTACTCCTCAAGCTGCAGGCAGAGGGAGTGAAGATGATCTTCATTGCTCCCTACTGGCCTCGTCAGATATGGTTCCCTCTGCTCAAACAGTTAGCAGCAGAACTTCGATTCCTCTTGACCCTGAGCTTGCACTTGCTCTCCCCGGACCAGGACACCCTAGTCCTCACGTCTCTGCACCTGCATGCATGGCTCCTGCAGACTTAGCAGTCACTAGATTTGGGGTTTCCCCCCAGAGTAGCTGATGTCCTAGTGGCCGAAAGGAAACCCTTCACCAGGTCCACCTACACTATGAAGTGGAAGCGGTTCTTCCTCTGGGTTTCTGCTCACCACCTTGACCCCTTTACCTGTCCAGGGAACTCTTTTCTGGCGTATCTCCTCTCTCTATCTGATTCCAGTCTGAGTTGCTCCTCTTTTGAGGTGCACCTTTCCACCATCTCTGCTTACCATGCACCCTATAGAGGGCAAGTCCTTTGTCCAATTGGATTTGTCCCACACTTTTTTGCGGGGCATCCTGCATCTGAAACCTCCCATTTGGGACCCCATCCCTCCATGGGATCTTCTGTTTATATTAGAGAAACTTACTCTGCCTCCCTTTGAACTGACTGCAGACTGCAAGCTACATTTTCTGTCGTAGAAAGCATTATTTCTAGGGACCTGGATATGTTGTTCAATCCACACTTATTGGCAGGTTCCTTGCCACTTTAAATCTTGCCGGAAGGTCTTCAAGCTGGCTTCTCCCATCCACCCAGGTGGCAAAACTCTCGGCTTTGCCCCGTGATGCCAGATCTTCCTTACCGCTTGGAAGCTCAGGTTCCCTCCTTAGCGCTCTGCGTTTTAGGCCTGGATCCACACTCTTCGGTTAATCTGAAACTAATTCTCAAGTTTGCAAGACTTCGGTCTTCTTTTTCCCTCGCGGCTGCGATGGACAAATTGACTCCCGGATTTTGTCGGTACCCCTGTGGGCAGAAGATGTCCCGGACTGACCCGCACTCCACGTGCGTTTACTGCCTAGGACTCAGCCATGATTCGCAGGCTTGCGATTTGTGCAAATCCTTTTCCGCTTCAGTCTTGGAGGACCGCGCTGCTCGACTTCTTTTGGGGCACCCTGAAAAACGGTATCCACTGGTCAAGTCGAAGGAGGCCCGTTGGGCGGTGTCCGTGGCAGTGGGCTCCATGGAACATTTGGAGCAGATGATCGCCCTCGAGGAGGAGGCGGCCCAGGCCGCATCTTCTTCCTCCTCGGTCGTGGCATTTATCCTGCTCTCCTTGGACTCTCCATATACAGCTTCTTTTAAGGAGCTTTGCCAATCCCTCTCCACCAAGGGAGAAGGACCATTGGGACATTCTAGTCGGTCCAAGAAGAAGGACTCCAGAGGTAAGTCCCACCATTGACGTTCGTGGGAGCGGAAGAGATCCTCTTCACCGGATGGTCGACTTTTGACTTCAGTCGAGGTTGTGGCTAAGGCCGCTGGCTTCACGTTGTCCCCCATCAGGTCAGCCAGCCGAGACACCCGTCGACGCAGTTGAGATTTTTCTCGACCCGTCGGACGGGTTGTCGACTGGTGATGCCGACAATCCTACTTCACCGGTTCCCCCGGTGGAAACCGAGGACTTGCCTGTGCCTCCTGTGCCGGAGTCTCCGGTTAAGGTCCCTGAACCTAGGGAGGAACGGGTTTCCCCATCCCTCTCTGACCCACCCTCGGAATCCCCGAAGGTCTCGGTCTCAGACCTCTTCCAGGTCCAGCTGGTCCCGCCGATGTTGGCAGTCTCGGCACCATGGAAAGCGGCAGCACCGCTCATGCTCGTCGTCTTCTTCGGAGGATAGGCTCCGGCACAAGTTGCGTCAGCGCTACGAGGATTTAATGTGGCAGCAGCTCTTATTGTCCGGGAATAAGCTGACCCTGTCGCCTTCTCTGGCCATTAAGTGGTTGTCACCTGAGCGGCCCAAACAACCCCTCATAGTCGAGGAGCCAAAACCAGCACCAGTTGTTCGGCCAAAACCAGCTACTCCACCCATTGTGGTGGAACCTCTGCCTCCACAACCGAAGACTGGGGCCCCGACCAAGGATTCTCGGTCGGGTCAGGGCTTGCCCCATAGGTTGTCGGTCACCCTCACTCCCGATCGACCTCTGCACGTGAAGGGTGGATCAGGTGCTCGGCAGCTGTTCGCAGACTCCTCGGAGTCTGACGACGACTCCTTGTTCTCCAGGACACTTGACCTGGAGTCCACAGGGGGTCAGTCGGTGGACGAGAGCCCATCCTCATTTTTAGGAATGCTTCGACTCATCTCAGAGTCAACTGGGATGAAGCTCGAACCCGTTTCCAAACGGGCCAAGTATCCCCTCATGGAGATACTGGACCGAGGGGATTCCCCTATGGAGGCCTTTCCAGTGGCCGAAGCCATTGTTGGCCCGGCCCTGGAGCTGTGGCAGCGGCCAGCATCTTGTCCCGCACCTTCGGCCAGGGTGGCTCAAAAGTATGCGGTCTCTACAGGTTCACTCTCCCGTTTCTCGGAGCACCCCTCTGCGAAGGGATTAGTGACCGACAGTGTGTTACAGCGTTCCGGGAATGCTCGGGATGTGGACAAACCGCCCGATAAGGAGTCCAAGGAATTGGACTACTCAGGGCGGAAGGTATATGCTGCTTCCCTCCTAGGCCTTCATCAGGCTAGCTCGGCCGTTCTGATGGCACACTTTTCACACGCCCTTTTGGGCTCCCTGGATGAGGTGATTCCTCATCTCCTGGCTGACCTTCAGACGACAGTCAAGCAGGTGTGGGATCAGGGAAGGGCGGTAGCTAAACAGCAGCTCCAAACTTCGTTGGACTTCGCTGATTCGTGTGCCCGGTCAGTAGCAGCTGCAATGGCCATGCGCCGCAGAGCTTGGCTGCGGATCTCCACCTTTACGGCTGATACCCAGCACAAGCTGGCAGATGTCCCCTTCCTGGGTACAGACTTGTTCGGGTCCAGGGTGGAGGGTCATCTCCAACGGATCGAGCGGTCCGACTAGCCTTCACTGCCTTTGCTCCTTTTGTACGGAGTCAAGTGGTCCAGGTCCAGACAGACAACACCATGACCATTGGACTCTGTCACGTCTGCCCAGAAGGACAAAGGCCACCAGCAGCAGCGTAAGCCCTTTCGTCCTTCAGCCCCTGCGGCACGTCCAGCCCAGCAACACCAGCATCAGGACCAGCAGGCTCGTACTTGGCACCCCAAAGCCAAGCCTGCTGCTTCCTCCAGCAGGAAGCCGGGAGTAAAAGGCCCAGGCAGCTCCTCGGCCGGCCCTTCCTCAAAGCCTGCCCAGTGACGGGTTGAGGGGTGTCACCCCCAACCTCGTCACTCCTCCCTGGGTTCCCCCCATGGGAGGACGGCTCTGCCATTTCCTTTCCGCCTGGTCCGCTATCACCACGGACCGCTGGGTGTTGGAAGTGGTAGGCAGGGGTCTTCCTCTGGAATTCGAGCAGTCCCCCTCCTATCGAGCCGTCGCCCCACGGGGGGCTGTGGGTTCCGCAGCCTCTCTGTCGGCTCGTCGAGCCGACATTGCCCTGTTCCTCCAGAAGGAGGTGATCAGGGAGGTGGCGGACCCCTCTCCAGACCCAGGGTTTGTGTCCAGGTACTTCCTGGTCCCAAAACGGACGGGGGGGGGCTGGTGTCCCATTCTCGACCTACACGACCTGAACAAGTTCCTAAGGTCTTGCACCTTCAGGATGGTTACTCTGGCTCAGATCATTCCATCCTTGGAACAAGGCATGTGGTTCTGTTCTCTGGAACTTCAGGACGCGTTCTTTCACGTCCCAATCCACCCGTCTCATCAGCGATTCCTCCGCTTCAGGGCAGAGGGATCCCTTTACGAGTTCCAGGCCATGCCCTTCGGCCTCTCTCCAGCTCCCAGGGTCTTCACCAAATGCATGGCAGTGGTGACAGCATCCCTGCGGCACTGAGGGGTCCGGGTGTACCCTTACCTGGATGACTGGCTGATTGCAGCCCCCTCCAGTTTGGAGGTGGAGCGGTCCAGGGATCTGGCCCTCCAGGTCTGCTCTCAGATTGGCCTCCTCATCAATGAGGCCAAGTCGTACCTCGTGCCATCGCAGGTGATTCAGTTAATCGGGGCAGAGCTAGACTCTCTTCGAGCCAGAGCACGGCTTCCAGCGGACAGGGCCGAGGTCCTTTCCTCCTTTGCCCAGTCATTTCTGGTTGGGCAGTTGCACCCTGCCTGGGACTTCTGCGCCTCCTGGGCCTCATGGCGGCCTGCACCAGTGTGGTCCATTGGGCCCACTGGCATATGCGTCCCCTACAATGGGGGCTGGCCCGCCAGTGGTCACAGCACTCCGGTCCTCTGGACCAGCCAGTGACAGTGACCCAGGAGATGTGGAACGGCCGGTAGTGGTGGCTCATTCCAGCTCATCTGCAGGAGGGTATCCCGTTTGTCCACTCTGAGCCTACGGTCACTCTGACGACCGATGCCTCTCTGATGGGTTGGGGTGCCCATCTGGGGGAGCTCAGAGCCCATGGCCTCTGGTCACCTCAGGAATCTCGATGCCGCATCAACCTGCTGGAGCTTCGAGCGGTCCGACTAGCCCTCACTGCCTTCGCTCCTTTTGTACGGGGTCAAGTGGTCCAGGTCCAGATGGACAACACCATGACCATGTACTACCTCAACCGACAGGGCAGGACGCACTCCTTGCCTGTGTGCAAGGAGGCTTTCCACACTTGGTCTCTCGTGATCAGCCTGGAGACGGATCTCCTAGCCATCCATGTGGCAGGAGCCTCCAACAGTCTGGCCGATGCCCTCAGCCGGATAGGCGCTGCATTTCACGAGTGGTCTCTCCTGCCGGAGGTAGTACAAGATCTGTTCTCCCACTGGGGCACCCTCAGGTGGACCTGTTCGCCTCCAGGAAGAATGCGAATCTGAGGCTGTTTGATGCCCGCCCCAGCAGGGCTCGGTGCAGGGGATGCCTTCTCGAGGTAATGGACCCCGGGCCTCTTCTACGCCTTCCCTCCATTTCCCTTGATCCACAAGGTGCTTCTCAAGGTGCAGAGGGACCAAGCGCAGGTGATTTTGGTAGCCCCAGACTGGCCCCGCCAGTTCTGGTATCCAGATCTCCTCAGCCTCCGCTCCAGGCTCCCGGGGCGGCTTCCAGCCCACCCGGACCTGATATCAGTCAACAAGGGGAAGGTGCTGCATATGGACCTTCAATCCTTGCACTTGATGGCCTGGTTCCTGAGTGGCTAGAGTTCCAGGCCTTGGGTCTTTCCGATGAGGTCCTCAACGTTGTTGAGGCATCCTGTAAGGAGTCGAGCAGAAAATGCTATGCCTTCAAATGGAAGAGATTCTCCATTTGGTGTCAGGGCAAGGGGTTGGACCCTTCTTCCTGTTCATTGGCTAGCATTCTGGACTACCTGTGGTCCCTTTCTCAGCTAAGGCCTTGGTCGACGACCCTTAAGGTGCACCTGGCAGCCATCTCTGCTTACCGGGCGCGGGCCGGAAAACAGTCAGTGGCGCAGGAGAAGGTGATCGGGTGCTTTTTCAAAGGCCTTGATCACGTATCTCCTCTGGTGCAAGAATCTCCACCTCCGTGGGATCTACTGCTGGTATTGGCTAAGCTCATGGGCAAGCCATTCGAACCAATGCACAGGTGTGACATCTCTCACCTGTTGTGGAAGACCGCCTTCTTAGTGGCTATCATGTCAGCCAGAAGGATGGGAGAGCTACAGGCGCTTTCCATCGAGTCTCCTTATCTGGTCTTCCATAGGGACAAGGTTGTCCTGCGCCCACACCCGAAATTCCTTCTGACGGTGGTGTCGGAGTTTCACCTTAACCAGATGTTGACTCTGACAGTGTTCTTCTCCAGTCTCACCTCAGAGGCCGAATATAGGCTCCATACTCTTTACCCTGGAAGGGCACTCTCTTATTATAAGGAGTGGACGTCAGAAGTTTGGGGAGAGGTTCGCCAGCTGTTTGTCACCTACGCTGAAGCCACACCTGGCAGACCTGCAGCCAAGCGGACAATAGGCAGGTGGGTCACCTCCTGCATAGATCTCTGCTATAGGTTGGCGGGCATGGAGCCTCCCAAAGGGATAAGAGCTCATTCTACCCGCCATACCACTGCTTCGTTGGCTGCTTCCAGGGACGTCCCTATCCAGGAAATCTGCAGGGCTGCTACCTGGAAGTCAGCACACACTTTCATTACCCACTACCACATCGACCTTGAGTCACGCCGGGATGCTGGTTTTGGGGCCTCGGTTCTCCAGTCCTTATTCCCTAATTGCCTTGCCTTCCTCCTCCCGGAGAACTGCTAGGAGTCTGCCAATAAGTGTGGATTGAACAACATATCCACGTCCCTAGAAATACAGGTTACTCACCTGTAACATGGGTTCTAGGAGTGGTAGATGTTGTTCATCCACACAACCCACCCGACTGCCCTGGCTTCGACGCGCAACCTGGCTTCCAGCGGGCTAGATCAGGCGTCATGGGGCGGAGCCGAGAGTTTTACCACCCGGGTGGGTGGGAGGAGCCAGCTTGAAGACCTTCCGGCAAGATTTAAAGCAGCAAGTAACCTGCCAATAAGTGTGGATGAACAACATATACCACTCCTAGAACTCCTGTTACAGGTGAGTAACCTGTATTTTTGGTTGCCGTTACTTATGCTTGAAGGATTTCCGAGCTCCAGGCTTTGATGTGTAAAGAGGCTTATTTAGTTTTGCACAAGGCCAGGGTGTCCTTGAAGACAAATCCTAAGTTTTTGCCTAAGGTGGTGTCTGAATTTACCCTGAACCAGGACATCCACCTGCCTGTTTATTACCCAGAGTATTCCAAAAGAGGGGAGGCTTTACTGCATACTGTGGACGTCCACGGGACGCTTCGTTACTACCTTAACCACACCAGTCATGTCAGAAAGACTGACCAGTTGTTTCTTTCCTTTGCCCCCAGATCTGCCGGGGCACCAGTTACTAAGCAGACATTGTCTAAGTGGTTAGTTGACTGCACTGTTTACTGTTATCTTAAGTACGACAAGCCTTTACCCAGTAAAAGGCCACTCCACCAGGGGTGTTGTTACCTCATTCGCCTCATTAAGGAATGTGTCCACAACAGATATTTGTGTGGCTGCTACCTGGAGCGCTGTCCACACCTTCGTTAAACACCTCAGTTTGGATGTCACTTCCAGACGTAGGACCGGCTTTGGCCTTGCTATTCTCCAAGGCCTGCTGTCCCAAAGTTCATCTTTGGCTATTTATAGCCTCCTCCTGTGCCTGTCAGTCTCTTCTCCTTAACTGCTTGGGGCTCAGTCCTTATGGTTATAGCCTGCTGCAAGAACTCCAACTCGAAGTAAGATAGTACAATTACGTAAGAACTTACCATAACAGTAGATCTTCGAGAGGAGTTCTTGATCAGGCACTGCTTTCCCTCCCTCCTTCCCCTGGTATTCCTTCTGCTTTCTCATTATTATAATCTCGAACCTCCTCGGTTCTCCTCCCATCTTTGAGACCCGGTCTCCGGCGGGAGAACTGAGGTGAGGCTGGGGACCACCCCTTTTATACCATCGGCTGACGTTGGAGGCGGGCCGACGTCAGTGGCGGTCCCCGCTAAGGACTGCTAGCTAGAAGTTTTCCATGGGGTCCTAGCACCTGGCGGCTTAGTCCTTATGGTTATAGCCTGCTGCAAGAGCTCCTCTTGAAGATCTGCTGTTACGGTAAGTTCTTACGTAACTGTACTTTCTAGGAGCTGTATGTAGTTCACATCCACACAACCCAACTGACCTCCCCAGGCAAGTGGTAAATGGATTCCTGCTTCCAGCATGCAAGATATGATGTCATGTAGCAGAGTATGGGGATATACCGTCTGGGTGGTGGGAGGAGCTTAGCATAAAGACATCTGGCAAATCGGACTGTTCCAGTCGAACTGCCAGAGGGGGGTTGTGAAATATATACCACTCCTGGAAGCATGGTTACAGTTTAGTAACTTATTTATTTTTAAAACAGATTTTGTTGCACACCTACAGCCAAAATAAGGATTTGTCAATGCCGAATGTTTGCTGGCTTAAAGAGACCATGTTTAGGACGCATACGAAATGCATGTATGTTGCGTAATTGTATAATGCATATTGAAAATTTCCCACGCTATGAAGGAACGTTGAAAAATGTAAATGTACTTTCATAACTTTGGCCTTACTTAATATCGTGACCCTAAATTTTCAACATAGTCATTTTATGACCCCGCTTCATAAACCGGTTAGGTGAACTTTTTCAAATCCTGTCTGAAAGGTGATTTCGTGGCGCTACTGCAAAATCACCTTTAGGAACTGTCATTGCCGGATAGGTAAACCAGGTGAAGTCATAAAATTCGCAAATAGTATTTTATTATTATCAGTAACAATAAAATAAATACAATTGTACAGGGTAGCTGTTATACAGGCAGTTCAAACAAAACAAAGTCCTTCATTTGAGAGTATCTCTAAATCTCAGTCTCTCTCTCTCTAACTCTAAACAGACAGTGGTGTCTTTTTACAGGAGGTTTTCACCTGGCAGTTAAATTCTGCATCCTGTTGTCATTAATATGCATTTCCTGTTTTCACTCAGTGTACCAAACTTTGTCAATTTTTTTCCTGTGACCAGTACATGCAGTCTTCTCAACAGATGCAGCCAATTAAGACATTCTGTCCAGAGCTGGTTTTACTGCTGAAAGCTTTGCAAACAAGCTTGTGGAAGGTCAAAAGGTTTCTCAAGGTCAACCCCCTGTGTTCTACCTTGCTGTCATTTCTAACAAACCCCAAACAGCTTACTGCAGTTCATTTCAACAATATGACTATATACCTTTGCAAACCAAGAGATCTCAGTTTGGCATAAAGATTCACGTATAGGATTAATCACAGAGAAGCAAGGGGAGAAGGAAAGAACAGAAACAGCAAGTAATGGAAGGGAGATGACGGGGAAATTATGGGACCATTGGAGTGGCCAGTTCAGAGCTTCCACAAGGAAGATCTGATTGCGCAATCAGACAGACAAGTGACAGAATAGGAGAGGGCAGAAAAATAGATCCTCACTTGTAACTCTTTCTGTATAACAAATGGGACAGGATCTTATACAGCCCTGTCACAGGAACAGATTTGAACATTTTCACCTGCCTTGTTCATAAGGTGGTGTCATAAAAAGTGAAAATACTGAACATTACTAAAGTCATGAGTGAACGTTGGAATTTTTCAACGTACCTTCATTGAGTGCACCTTGTTTCTTCAGTTCCCAGCCGGCATTGGAGAAAGACGTGCTTTGTTGCTGAGCAGCAGTGGACCATTTTTAGGTGAATGAGGGTGTGGGTGTGTGTGACGTGGTGGGTCGGAACACGGTGGGTTGGAGTGGGGGGTCAGCATCAAGACATCGATGGACAGTTTTCTGCTTTTCAGGTTATACTTATTTTTTTAAAAAGAGTATGTGGGAGCTTTTGTTTTATTACAGGTGCATGGGTGACACTGGGGATTGGGCACCACAGTGTCACTGATGTATGGTGGTACTGTGTATGGGCACCCTGGTATCTGCACACATGAAGTGGGTGGAGGGGCACACTACATGGGGGGGGTGATTACAGATGCATGCTCATGGCAGGTCTCTGTACAGTGATCAGCAAGGCTGATAATGATGCCACTCAGCTGTTTGCTGGGCAGTGTCATACAGATGAAAGCATTGCGCCACTCTCTCATAGGAGCGGCTCATTCCTTTCAACTATAAGAAGTTTCTGCCCTGCAAGCACTGAACAGTGTAATTATGAGCCTTGCTGATCATTGGCCTGTCACTGCCAAGCTCACTGCATCCTGAGCTGCATTGGACCCGACAGTAACACACTTCAGAAATGCTGTTCTTGTAACAAAACATTTGCTGTGCATGTGCACATGCAAACATAAAACATGCTGAGATTTGAAACACTTTTAGGTTCATTAGCTACTGTCCCAAAATTGGTGCCACTAGGGATACGTGGATTGGTGCCTGGCATAGGAGAGGGTGCCACTGGATGGCAGGGATGCTTGGGGGGCTGCTATGGGAGAGAATGCCATTGACACCAGGGGTGCTTGTATTGGGGTCCGGTATTGGAGAGGGTACCACTGGATGCCAGGTATGCTTGGATTAGGTCAGGTTGTGGGAGGGGGAGCCACTGGATTCCAGGGGTGCTTGGATTGAGTTATGAGACATCAAATGTTCAAAAAAATAAAGCAGAAGCTCAGTGTGAGGCAGGCACCAGGGTGTTTACCATCTACATTCTTGTCTTTTTGCCTTCAATAAATGTTTCTTTTTCTTTTTTTTTGGATTGTATGATGTCTTTTAACTCTACATTATTGGCAGTTAGTTTGCACCACCTTTAATGTTCATCTTTACTTGATTCCCATTTCATCTGGTAGCACTAGTTCACATTAGTGCATTCAGCATTTCTGCTTGTGTTTTGACTGGGGCAGGGTATGAGGGGGCACCACTGGATGTCAGAGATGCTTGGATTTGGGGTGTGTGTGGGGGTGCCACTGGATGCCAGGGATGCTTGGATTGGGACAGGATGTGGGAGGGAGGTGCCACTAGATGCAAGGAATGCTTGGATTGTGGCAGAGTGTTGAGGGGGGGCACGAGAAAATAAAAATGGGTTGATATGACTGGGATGCTCTAGGTGATGGCCTCCACTTGTGCTTCCCCATGCCACCAGATGATGTTTGGTCACGAGATGTCACATATTTTTGGCCCTCAAAAAGACAAGGTGCTTCTGTCTTCCCACCATTTGCTGCAGAGGGGAAGGGTTCTCTGGTGAGTTGCAGATCTGAATCTAGGGGTTAAAAGGACACTGGAAACTGGCAGCGAGCACTGTATGCTTGGGGGGAGTCCTGCAGGCAGACAAAGCAGCCTGACAAGATTACCCAAATGAGCGAGCCCTTGGTAGCTTGATAGCAAAATAGGAAAGTCAGTACAAAGTAGTCTGCATCTGTTATTGCATGTGGCAAACTGGTCTGTCCCAGACTCAACCTGCAACTGTTACCAGCTTTCTCGAACCCTTCAGATGCCTGCAAGGGTAGTAAGTAGCTGCTGCCACCATGCAGCATAGGCACTCTCGGGGCACCCCTAGGTCTGAATCTCTGCAGAGCTAATGCTCACACATTACATTGCTCCTTGCTCAAGGGCAATTGACCCACCCCTTTCTGTCACAGCTGAGAACTACTTACTTTAGAAAGAGGATATAGTGATACCCTTCTCTTCAGAGGCCGAAACAGTGGGCCTGATTTTCAGAGGGCCACTAGATTGGTGCAAGTTGCACCGATCCCCACCTGTGGCAAAGTCTGGGTATGCAAGGGACCCTGTGCTGGATTTTAGTACAGCAGTGGTCCCTGCCACAAAGTCCCCAGGGTTGCCGCAGGTGGAGTGTTGCACCAGAGAGGTGGCGCACTGGAGGGGGTTGACGGAGGGTGCCATCAGCCCCCTATCCAGCGCAACAGTGTCCCTGAACTACGACATTGGGGAGGAAGCAGCTGCAAGCTGCCTGGGACATTGGTAGTGGCCCAGGGGAGTGCTGGATTGGGTGGTGTGGGACAGGGCATGATGTGGTAGGGACAGTGGTGGCATGGGGCAGCACTGCCCAGTACAGTTCCATCGACCAGCAGACAGTGTACACCATAGTGTGCAGGCACCAACCTGTCCTAGACCCCCTGGGGCTATCAGCCCTGTCAGCTGTCCCATAGTTTGCAAAGACCCCAACAAGTGGAGACAACTCATTGCATATGCAGTCCATCTGTGGGTCAGGAACATACTCTGTGGCGGTGCAACATGTCCCTGCTGTTCATCCCTCTGCATGCTGGGATTATGCAGCTATAGGTACTATATTAGCAACGGCTGGTTGTTCATGCCCCCTACAGGCAGGTGCCATATGGACTATTACAGGAACTGCTACAGTATGTACTGGAGTGGCGAAGCTGTATCCCGCCACTGTACCATACCCTGTTGGAACCCTGTCAGTGCCATGTCAGGTGGGTGGGTGCATGCTGTACAGTGCCCACGGATCTCACGGTGACAGTCCCCAGCTGTCCAGTAGGGCATCTGCATGGATCTGCCTGTACCTGCCAACACAGTCGTCCTCTGTGAGGCAGATCCATGCAGATGCCCTACTGGACAGTTGGGGAGTGTCACCGTGAGATCCTCAGGTGTTGTACAGTATGCACCCACCTGACATGGAACTAATAAGGTTCCAACAGAGCATGGTATGGTGGCAGGGTGGAGCTTCGTCACTCCGGTACATATTGTAGCAGTTCCTGTGACAGTCCATCTGCCAGACCCAAGTATGGCACCTGCCGATAGAGGTGCCTGAACAACCAGCCATTGCTAATACGGCACCTGTAGCTGCATTATGCCAGCACACAGAGGGATGAGCAGCAGGGGCATGTTGCGCTGCCGCAGGGTACATCCCTGACCCACAACTGGACTGCATATTGTGCAGCCATGGGCTGTTTCTGTTTGTTGGGGTCTTTGCAAACTATGAGACTGCTGGCAGGGCTGATAGCCCTAGGGGGTCTGGGACAGGGTCAATGCCTGCAACTAGAAACTCTTGGCCACCATGCACACACTTGCCCAAAAGTGCTACCCTACCTGACCATATAAGAAGAAGGGGTGTGCATACCATATGTGCCAGGCTGATGTGTTACCACACTGTTGGGTACCCATGCACAGTGGACCTATCCACATGTATGGCGGGGGAACCATGGTATCACAGCTGTCCACTCACAGACCAACACTGTATGCATGCTTGCAGCAAAGATGGCAGCAGAAACTCCCCTACTTTTCTAGTTTTAATATTCAGTGTTGTTCTTTAAGATGTAGCTGGAGTTGCCTAGACTGTCCACCCAGATGCAAGGCATGGCTGCCCAGTGCCACCAGTGTACCCTGCCACACCCTTCTGTGTCCCATGCTGCCCACTGCAGCACCCCCCTACAGGTTCCTTGACACTGTTTCAGGCAATTAATTTCCACCCCACCTGGCACAGTCCTGACCTGCGGTGCATGGGCTGTTAGATCAGCTCCTGGCTGGTCTAACCACAGCCCCAACTTGCAGGTTGGCGGGGCTTTCAGAATTCCAAAAAAGGGGATGCTACAACCCTGCTGTGGCGCAAGTCCTCTTCTGCCTTGGCGCACCACTACTTTGGGCGCAAGGCTGGCACAGGGCTGGTTTGCCACATGGCCTCCCACTTTTAAGGCAGTCTGCATTTGAAAATCTGGAGTGCTGCAACTTTTGACACAAAGTGTCACTTGTGTCAGTTCCATTAGACACATGCACCTTGCATCACATGCAGGGCTTTGGAAATCAAGCCCACAGTTTTTTGTCAGTTACAGATCAGTTAGATGTACCTCAAAGGACTCAGTCACACACATGAAGTGTGTAAAAAAAATTATGTTTTAATACTTAAAGATTTCTACACATATGAGACAGGATACTACAGAAAGACTATAGAGAACAGCAATTCTACAGAAATGAAAAAGAAAATGGTTTGAACAGTAGGTTACACACAGAAAACTTCACTCTCTCTTTTTGCTAGGCAGCAAGGTAGAATAGCTTACCACCCAAGGCACCTTCCTTAGATGGCAGCTGTTCGTAGTCCCAAACCTGTCTCTTTCTGGACTTTGTGTATATAAATACATCTGTGTTTTTATTTATTTAGTTTTTGTTAACCGGGTAAGTGCACTAGCCATAAGAATGACTATTTTCAGACACAAACCAGGAGGTTACACTATAGAAAATACAAACAATACAAAATCAGGAGAATGAGAATATTGAGGAACATTACAATACACAATATATAAAAGAGAACTGAAACACTGTTAAAACACCTACAGTCAACATGATCATTATTATACAAAGTAATTATGAGGACAAATAAAAGTACATTGGTGCTTTAAAGGACATGGAAAGAGGGAGAAGAGTTAAATAGGAAGTATGTGAAAGGCAGCCAGAAAACTAAGCACTGAAAGAAAGAACAGGGCTAAGCCAAATTGATATACCATATAAGAAATGTGCATACACAGACATAAAAGGAGAGCTAGGTAAAGAGAACAGGAGTTTAAGTTTCAGTAGCAGGAGAGGAACACGACTGAGGGCAAGAGCAATGGAAGAGCAAAGTAGAAGGCATGGGAGAAATGGTATAGGATTAAGTGCAAATTCAGAAAAAGATAGGGATAAAGAGAATGGAAAGCAGCTTACAGTAGCAAGGGTAAGGTCAGCAAAATAATCTTTGATGGCAAGGTAGAAAAACCAGTTAAGTTGAGCAGTTTGGAATATAAAAGGAGAAAGTCATCAGCTGAGGAGGGTTAAAGCACACGCAGGTAGTCGACTGATAAGAATTTCTGAAATTCCTTTTTAAAGATAGCATTTAAAGAAAGGGGGAGAGAGGTCCAGTATTTAGGAGCAGCATGAGAGAAAGCACAGGTGCCCTTTAAGGTTTTGCAGCTTGGTAAATGTAGAAGAGATTTGTCAACAGAGTGAAGACCATAGGAGGAGGTTTGAGGGAGCAGCATTGAGGCAAGAGACGGGGTGGGGGGGGAATCTTATAACGCTGTCCATCAGGGAGCCCATGGAGTAGACTCTGAGCAAGGAGGGGGAGAGCCATTTTAAATCAGCATAGAGCTGACAGTGATGTTTGCGCTGAGGGGATAAGGAGGCATATTGACAAATATTGTAAGTGGAATCCCACCTACGTAGAGTAGACTTAGGCTTATTAGCGTAGGTAACAACACCATAGGTGAGAGCCGGTAGCAAAATGCCTGTTCTGGCAGAAGGGGTTAGGACATGGCTAGTTTTGTAGGTAAACCCTAATTTGGCATTGACAGATTTACAGGAGGCCTGGAAGTGGAGATCGAAATCAAGGGACTCATCTGCTAGTACCTCAAGGTATTTAAAAGAATTCACTGTTCCAGTTTGAGAACCATCAGAGCAGGACACTTTGAGACGACCTTGGCAAAATTTCGGTTTGGATGAAGAGCCAAACAGCATAGCTTGCGTTTTGCCAACATTTAAAAAAAGCTTATGCGCAGAGAGCCTGGCCTAAATATTTGAGAAGGCAGAGGAGAGATTAAGGTTTATGTCCAATAGGCCTTTAGAGCTAGTGTACAGGATGAGATCTGCGTAGAGGACGGACAAGCAGGAGGTGATGTCCCGGGTAATGTTATTGATAAAGCTAGTGAAGAGGAGGGGGCCAAGGATGGAACCCTAGGGGACTCCAACGTTAATGCTAGTAGGGTGGGAGAGGGCTGAGTTAAATTAGACAACTTGTACTCTTTTGGATAAATAGCTGTTGAACCAGGCAACTACAGGAGGGGGAAAAAACATAGATTGAAGCATAGTAAGAAGTAGAGGGTGGTCTACAAGATCAAAAGCCTTTGTCAGATCGATAAAGACTGCATCCGTTAAAAGGCAGGAATCCATGGCAGAGAGAGTATCATTGGTGATTTTCAATAAAGCTGTGGAAGTGCTATGACCTTTGCGGAAACCATGTTGTTTGTCCGACAGTAGGTTATATTGAAGTAGAAAATCAATAGTTTGTGAGGTGATTGGCTTTTCAAGGATTTTATTAAGGACAGAGAGAATGGCTATAGGCCGATAATCAGAGATAGCTTTAGGATCTCCTTTTTTGTAGACGGGTAACTCAGGCAAATTTCCAGATGTCAGAGACTGAGCTGTGACACAGAGAGAGAGTGAAGATTCTTGCCAGGGGAGAGGCAATAAAAGGAGCAGCAAGTTTTAAGAGCCGGGGTTCAAGACTGTTGGAACCAATGCTGGTGCTTTCAGAGATTGTAGTTAGGAGTTTCAGTACCTCAGTTCTAACAGTGGCTTTGAAACGAAAGGGTGGGGTCCCCGTCTCAGGGTGGGGGACAGAGCAGTGGTTTGTGGGTAGAGAAGAAGGGAAGGAGGAAGTATATTTAGAAAGATCGGAGAAGTGCAGATTACAGGCGTTCGCAATGGTTGTGGGATCGTTGCAGTGGACTCTATTTAGGATCATATCATTGGCAGTTTGGGATTGTTTAGAGCCATGGAAGGTTTTAACATGGGACCAGAATTTCCTGGGATCCCCAGCTGCATCCTGTAGTAGTACTTTACAATAGGAACTTTTGGCTAACCTGATTTGTTTTTTACAAGCGTTAATTGAGCCCTATAGTGATTAAAGTCAGAAGGTGAGCCTGAAACGCTTCCATCTTTATGAAGTCCACCTGGTTTGAGTACCACACATCCGACAGGTGATTCAAGGAGTGTGCCTATCCTGAATCGCACCAAATATGTTAAGGAAGCAAGTTGGAGGATACTGAGCATCATGTGCCAGGTAAAGGCTGGGCCAGTCAAGGGATGAAATCTCTTGAAAGAAATGTGCCCGTCTCAAGACCGGCGTAGTATCTGAAAGTGATATAACGCGGAGGTGGGGAGATAGCAGACAAGGGATTCCAGATGCAGAAAATGGAATGATCAGTAATAGCATCAACAAGTGTGCCAGCCACAGAGATGCAGTCAATGTGATTTGTCAATATCCAGTCAAGAAAGGTGCTGGAGTTCGAATGAGAGGAGACCCTAGTAGGCTCTAAGATAAAGTGATGTAGATTATGGCTTTGAACCAGGGAGCGAAGGGAGGTTTGTATCTTGCCCAGCCAGTTAGATTAGGTCACCAAGAATAAGAGTTCAGTTGTGACCAATAAGCTGTGCAGTTTGAGCGAGTAAATCCTCAAGGCCTGAGGTACCACTTTGCAGTGCATTGTAGGCACAGACAATATGTAATCTTTTAGTATCTAGGATAAGGATGGCATGGAGGGATTTACACGGAGGAAACAGGTGGGAGTGACAGTGAGGTTAAGATGCGCCTTATGGAATATCCTCCCCCCACACACATTTAGAGGAGAGTCTGTCACATCTCAGCAGGTTATAGTTACTGAGGGAAATGAGCGAATCAGGTATGGACAATTTGAGCCAGGTCTCAGATAAATAGAGGATATCAGGAATATAGAGAGCAACCCAAGCCTTGAGGTCCGCATGGTTGCAGACAAGGCTCCTTATATTGTGATGGGCTACACGGAGACCCTTAGTATTAAACAAGGAAGAGTCAGTGTGAGAGTATTGGGTGGGAGGGCCAGGGTTTAATTCAACATCCCCTGATAGTGTGAAAGCCAGGAGAATGAGGTACCAGTGCTTATGAAGAACAAAGGAAAGGAGGAGTGCGGAGGGGTTGTGGGATAACAGATGGACCAGACACCAAACTTCAAGTTCAACACATAATCTCTGTGTGATGTTTATTCAAAATGCAGGAGATAACGTTCAGCAATGGCATATCCCTTCTTCAGTACATCAGTTTGTAGCAACAGACAATGCAAATCTTTCCTCTATACTTAGCCAGCACCTACTGACTCACTGATCTCTGATCTAACTTAGTTGAGATCCAGCCTCCTCTAGGCGGGCTTTGTTTGCCTGGGTGGTGGCTCAAACAAAAAAAAAAAAAAAAAAACAAGCTAAAGACAAAGAACATCAGTGCAGAAGCACTGAAACAAGGGTTACTCCAAAGGGCATTGACAATAAGCCAAGTTTCAAAGAAACACAACATCACGCATACTTCCATAATGCAAAGCATCATGGGATATATGCAAATCACCATGACATTTCAGACTTGTTCAGTTTACAACAATTTACATGCATTTTAAATAGCACAACTAGTTTAATTTTTATCATACAGTCCCCTAATAACTTTTTACCTTTATCAAAAACACCTAGTGCCATGGTATTTTCAACATTTACAGGTTTTATACACATAAGGTATGTACATTAAAGTATTTTATGACTTAGTGCCATTGCATACTAAATTCAACGAGGAACACAGCCTGTTTTATATCAGTTTGGAGGTCACAACAATAACGTCCCTGTACGAGCACCTGAGAGGGAAAAGGAAAATTAAAGAGGACACTATAGCATAGTCAAGAAAGGGAAGGGGGTGACCATATGTGGCCAACCTTGTGGACTAGAAATTGTAAAGGATAGATTAGGCTAAGAAATAGAAGAACTGTTGCAACAGATTTAAGAAAAGGTCATTCTTCAAGAGTGGCAGGAGCTTCCTGTCACAAGGAGAAACCTATGCCAGGATAGGCACTTTCGAAGGCAAATACCACAAGGTACTGTAGATAAGACACCTGGGGAGAAGTAGGCGAGTAAGGTCAAGACAACTGTGTGGCAGTAGTAGGAGGTTAGAGAAGGTAAAGTCATCAAGGGAGGAGGAAGGGGATCAGGGGACAAGGAGCAGGGGGCTAGGGAGAGTAGAGAGTATGAGGCAACAGACAGCCATGCTGGGAGAGAGGTAGGGAGGGTGGTAGCCATTGGTAAGGATAGAGTAGCAAGGGAATAAATGAAAAAGAGTAGAAGTGGAACTAAAGAGGTAATGAGATTACTGGGATAGAGAAAAAATGGAGTAGAGCGCTGCGTAGAGAAAGTATGAAAAAGTAAAGTAAATGGAGAGAGTTAGGGTGAGGAAAAAATAGCCAGGTAGCCTACTAGGAAATCAATAAAGGAATGAACAGAGATAGCAGCAGAAAGCCAGGAGTGGGAGGTTCGATAAGATGAGGTGGAAAGAAGACAGGGGGAGAAGAAAATACAGTAGTAGATATGAAGGATAAACAGAGAGGCTGTGATTAATACATGCAGAAAAACCACCTAGCTGTTAAGCAGTATAGTGTGCTAATGAGGAAATGGACACTTAGTCACATGACCATGAAAGAGAATAAAAGGCAGTGTCCGGCTAAGGTGGGCGGGGAGTCGGCAGCAGGTTAGCAGGCTCTTCGCAGCTCCGAGGTTCGTATCTTGCAAGATCTAGGATTGAACCACCAGCATGGTTCCAGTGAAGAGCTGGCTTGCGGCTTTTTAGCAGAAAAATGCCGGGTCTAAGTGATCCCTAAGCAGCAGGACTGCAGCTTCGTTCGGGTGTCTCAGGGGTCGGCTTTAGAGGGCTAGTGGGCAGCTTAGTCACAGCTGTCGGAGCGGAGTCATGCCCGAGGTGGGCAGAAGAAACCTTGCATGTTCTAGGATTGAACCACCAACGTGGTTCGATTGAAGAGGTGGCTTTCAGCTTGCGGCTTTTTAGCAGAAAAATGCAGGGTCCAAACGATCCTAAGCAGCAGGACTGCAGTTTCGTTCAGGCGGCTCGGGAGTTGGCTTCAGAGGGCTGGCGGGTGGCTCAAGTCACAGCCGCCAGAGCGGAGTCACACCCAAGGCAGGCAGAGGAAGCCAGATCTGTATTTTTGTCACAAGTCCTGTCTCGTACAGCAGGAGTGACTCCTTCATGAAACATGAAAGGGATGTTTTTACTTCCAATGCTCCATTAACTGGTCAAATAGATTGTCACTCACCAGAGCCCCCTGGCATGTCCCTTTGCAACTAACTTTATCAGACAGATTTTACTCAGCTGAAATACTTACAAGAGGTCTAGCTGATAATAGATAGTAAACACAGAAACATGAACAAAATTACACAAAAGTTGTTACAGCAAGTAAAAATTAATTGCAAAGTACTTTCAGGTATCAGAGTTGAAGTACAGAGCCTCAAAAGGAGGGGCATGCAATGATAGTGTAAAAAATACCCTTCTTCGTTCCATTTGAGTTTCATGAAGGTGCATCGAAATTCTGCGTAATCTGAATTTGCTGATTTTGTCCAGCCCTATAGGTAACTCTTGCTTGGTATTATAGTGCATTTGTGGACAGTGATGTATCCTTAACAAACTTGTTTAATTTGTTCAGTTATAAAAGTTTTGAACCATGGCTTGTACTGAAAATACAGTGCTACACAAGTGCTTGGCAGAGAGTTGGGGGACTATTTATTTAGTTTTCTGATTACTCTGTAAAGCATTCTGTGATACTCTGGTGTAAAAGATGTTATACAAAACTGTTGCGTCACTACAGTATACACACAAATGGGGAGAAAAGCTAAATACTAAAGCATTATGAAATTGTGTAAATAACTTACAAAAAATACCAAACTGATAGTACTGAAAAAAAAAACAGCAGTGCATTTTGCTGGACCAATATGGGATGATATGCAAGACTCAAAGTAGACCGCTGCACTTAAAACATCACCTGACACTTGCATCATCAGAGCGCTTATTTGTGATTGGGTTAGCATGATATATATAAAATGCAACTTTGCAGTTTTCAAATGAAGTAGCCTCTAAATGTTTGTTTTTTCCCCAGAGGTCTGTAAACTAATGTAAAATATAGCCATTTTGGTGTAATAACTCCACTTAAGTGATGTTTGGCTTATGACAGCTTACTATGTTTTCTGATTTTTTCTTCCTAAAATGCTTACCTGTACATATCTAATGTTTATCAATTGTAGCTAAGTAACCATTTATTTGAAGAACTTGCCATGGATGTGTATGATGAAGTTGACAGAAGGGAGACTGATGCAGGTGATTATTTATAAATGTATTTATTTATGTATGTATGTCTGTATTTGAATTTTGATAACTGGGTAAGCACACCGTGGCAGCATGTCCCTTTTTTCCAGGGGCAACTCGGAATTAGTAATTTAAAAGCACCAGTAATCAGGAGCCGGCCCAGTGGTGCAGAGGATTGAGGCGATGGACTCCTTACCTCTTGCTATGTTGGCAAGCCAGGTTCAGGAATGACCTTGGGTCATCGGGAGTGCCGGCATGGGGTGGATGGCGGTGCAGGATTGAGCATGCTGGTGGGCAGCTCTCCTTTCCTGAGGATGGGTTGGCGTCCCCCAGTTCCGCTGCCACTGGGTGGAGGTCCAGTGGGTAGTGTAGGAGGAGAGGGGGCAGCAAAGTATCAGGAGGTGGAAGGGGCTGAGGTGGCACCACCGGAGTGCGAGCGTGCCTCCACATGCTCACACGGTCGTGTGCGGGACCTGGGGGCAGGGAGAAAATCTGTAAAATACATATGTGTCCCCATCGCCAGTTGGTGAGAACAGGTGACAAAGACCAAAAAGCTAAAAAAAAAAAAAAGCACCAGTAATTAACTAGGGCCTTCTTGATTCTGACATACCCTGTAGGACCAAGGAGAACATTGCTGTTTCATTCTGTTGACAGTCTCAAAGTTACAGTTTGTCTGATTTTTCTGAGTGGAATTGAGTAAACATCATTCTGACTACCTAGATTGAGTTCACTATCCACATTTCAGCAGTCTTCCACTGAGCATGTTTGACTCTTCCACCCTATGATGTGTCCTCCAGCTCTGCCCCTACTTCTTTCAGATCTTTTCTTCATCTGGAAGGAACAGGTCTGCTCATTCGCTGCTCCTTCTTGTGAATTTTAAGTTCTGCAAAGTTTTCAGGATATTTTCAAACTATTTCAGTTTTCCTGAAGACTCATTCTGTGAACCACATCTCAGCCCACTGCTTCATCAATGCCTTGGACCAGAGAAAAAAGCCAAGATTTAAAAGGTGCCTTCTTCGCAGGTTCACCATGTCATGATCGACAGCCCAGATGCCTATGTCTGCTATCTGGAAAATTGTAAGTGATGCCAAGCCATGCTCGTGCAAGTGGTCCAGGATTACTTGGCACAAATAGTCAAAGGGAGGCTTGTCTCCAGCTGTGGGCTGAGCCATGAAACTCTGGGCCCAGCAAGAAGAGGAGGAACAGAGAACTGAAGGGCCTTCAGCAAGGTCCACAAGCCTAAACGAAGAGTTTAGTTGACAGGTGGAAGTCCCACACTCCTCAGCAGCCAAGCAATGTTTCTGTGACTTTTTGGGGTTGCTGCAGTCCAGCCTGCCGGAGTCATTGGCATTCTGCAAGTCAAAGTATAGAGTATGTTTGGTTCTAGGAGCATGGATATGTTCATCCACACTCTCTGGCATGTCCCTTTACCCTTAAATTAACCGGAAAGTCTTTAAGCTGGCTCCTCCCACCCACCTGTGTGGTAAATACCTCGGCTCCACCCCATGACACCAGATCTTCCTTTCCGCTGGAAAATTCAGGTTCCCTCGTGCTACTTCTGCAGTTCGTAGGCCCTGGATTCTCAACAATGGTTTCCACTGCAATCGCTTTCTTTAAAACTCATCAGAGTTTACGATACCGATCCGAGCGCATCGGACATGGAGGACAAGTCATCCCCCGGATTTCACTGGTATCTGTGTGGACAGAAAATGTTGCACACCGATCCCCACCTCTCATGTGTCTACTGCTTGGGTGTCGTACATCACACCATCTCTTGCACCATCTATCTGGCCTTCCATCCCAACGTCCTGGACGATCGCAAGGCGTGCCTAAAACTGGGGAGAGCGGAGCTTCACAATCCACCGGTGAAATCGAAGGAGGCCAAGTGGGCGGTTTCCACGTCCGTGGGATCCGCCGAACAGCTTGACCAGATGGCGGCTTTCGAAGAGGAAGCTGCTCAAGCTTCGGCCAGCTGAAGTTTTTTCGGGCCCCTTAACCCGGGTTCTACCTTCATTGGGTCCTTTTGGGAGCTGTGCCAGTCTGTCCCCACCAGGAGTGAGGCGCGCTCGGGCTCGCACTCCTCCTGCCCTAGGAAAAGGGACAAGGACCCTAAATCTTCTTTACCTCGAAGAGGACGTTCCTGGGACCGAGAGTGGTCCGATTTCCAGGACCTTGCAGTCTCGACCTCGGTCGAGATCGCTTCCTTGGCTGCCGGCTTCTCGGACCTTCCATTAGGCCAAGGCACTGAGGCTGAGGAAATGGCTGAACCAGCCAAGATTTCTCTTGACCCGATCGAGCCATCATCGCTGACTCCGGTCGATGACTCCTTGAAAGGACACCTATCCTTTCCTTCCCCAACGAGGAGACCCAACCCTCGAGTGTCCCGATCGAGGGAAAGGTGCCAGAACCTTGGTGCTCCCTGACTTCAGCTTTTCCCAATTGATCGAGCCGATCCCGTCAGTCTCGATCGAGGACAAGGACTCCTTCGGTATAAAAACCGAAGAAAGGTCACAAGCACTCTAGGAAGAGGCGTCGCCACCGATCCTCATCCTCCTCGGACGAGAAGAGACTTCGACGGAAGCTCCGTCAACGTTATGAGGATCTCATGTGGCAACAGCTGATTCAAACAACATGAAGTCTTGCTATATTATGACATATGCAGTGAGTCCCAACCTTCGAACTGCTCTGGAGGTGAAAGAGTTAACTTTCCATGCTAGGCATGGAACGCTGAGCTCGAGCTCGGTTGAAAACTCTGTCTGTTGTTCTTCAAACTCAAACTGTCAGATTCTTTACTCCGCCTCACTGAACAGTCGCTCCGGAGAATTCTCCTTCTGTTCGGTTTATTTTGTCGGTTAAAGTATTATTTTCTTGTTTTTTTGACCGAATTTAAACTGCAACCAGTCGGTTCAAGCTCTGTCTGTGGTATTTGTAAGTACTAGATAGGTTTTACTTTTACTTTCTGTGTGGAACTTGTAAACGGTTTATCGGTTCAGTTTGAACCGATCAGGTTGTTTAAAGTATATTAATCTGTCCTTTAGAGTGTGGTTACCGGTACTTATCGGTTCTAAAAAAAAAAAAAAAGGATTTTATTATGTTTTTTTCCACCACCCGTGACATGGTTGGGAACCGATAAGAGAGTCTTGCTTGGCGGACTGCCATAAATGGACAAGTTTGGTTAGGACTGGCACTATGTCTGAGAAACCCAAAAGAAAAATCGGGCCCACTGGGTTTCAACACCGCAGTGTCTGTGGGGAAGTCTTTGCTAAGGCTGACCCCCACACCACCTGTGTTTATTGTCTGGGGTTTGACCACCTCAATGCAGACTGCCAGATTTGCAAAAATTTTCCTGCAGCTGCCCTGGAAAAGAGAGTTGGTAGGCTCAGGGAAAGGGAGGCCAAAAAGTCCTCTGACCCGGATGGTCAGCACGGTTCGGTTTCAACCGAACTGGAGGGAGTGCCCTCTGACCAGGGCGAGACTTCCTCAGGCAAAAGGAGAGCCGACTCTGAGGAGTTGGTTCCAGCAAAAAGGACTAGGAAATCAGCTGTTGTGGAACCAAAACCTTCCTCTCCAATAGCTGAAGAAATAGCCAAAGCGATTAAAATTTCCAGTCGCTTTCCCCAGTTCCGACCAAACCGGCACCATCAGGTAAGCGTACGGTTCGGTCGGTTCCACTGGTTCAAGAGTATGATTTAGAGGAATTTTATGAACCGGAGGAGGGGGAAGAGGAGTGTGAGGAGAGTGAATGTGGATTTGAAAGTCTGGATGTGCCCATTGAACCGGACATCTCCCCAGACAGACCTTCAGGAGTGTCTCCTCCTAGGCTTTCTGAGTCCCCTTCTCATTTTATGTTTTATAAAAAAGTGGCTGAAACCCTCCAGCTCCCTATGGAGGAAGCTGTGGATGATCAAGAGGAGCCTGACTATGTAGAAATGATGGATATCCCAGAGTCTAGGAGACTGTCTATTCCTTTGCATAAATCTTTGGGAAACAGACAGTAAAATTCTAAAACTCCTCACACTATACCTCCTGTGGATAAGAGAATGGACAAGAGGTACACATTGTCAGGCTCTGATATGGAGTTCCTAAACAACAATGCAGCCATGTTGAGTAGTGCAGGCTGCAGCCTGTGACAAGGTAAATATTCCCTTGGCTTCACACCCCCTGACAAGGACTCCAGGAGGATTGATGCCATGGCAAAGAAACAGTACATGGCAGCATCCTTGGGACTCAGACAAGCAAATTATATGGTTTATGTTGCTAGATACCAGAAATCCAGATGGGATACTGTTATGGCTCTAGCAAAACAGGTCCCTGGCCAGCTTGCCAAGGAGCTGGAGCAGGTGGCGGCTGATGGTATTGAGGCATCTAGGGTGCAGTTCCATGCTGCAGTGGACTCTAATGATGTGTCATGAAGAGTCATGGCTACATCTGTGGCTCTTTGCAGAATGGCTTGGCTCAGATGTACTAGTCTGTCACAGGATACCCAGACTAAGGCCATGGATTTTCCTGTTGTGGGAAATTCTCTGTTTGGGGAGCAGACAGAGAATTACATGAAGAAAATGGATGAGTATAGGACCACCTATAGGAGTGCACAGGCCAAGGAAAGGCAGGCCACTCCTCAAGGCAGCCTTCCAGGGGCAGGGGCAGGCCTTTTCATAGCCTTTTACAAGCCCAGGCCTCCTCTTCAGCTTATGCCCAGAGGGGTTCTTTAGAGGAGAAGCAGGCGGGGTGCAAACAGACCTGCTTCCACCCCTCAGCCTAAAGCCCCTGCCAAGCAGGCACCCTGATGGGGTGGCCAGGCCGATTCTCCACTACCTGTAGGGGGCAGGCTGGCTTACTTTGTCCAGGACTGGAAGTCTCTAACATCAGACAAGTGAGTCCTGGAAGTAGTAAGCCAGGGACTGGTTCTCGGCTTCAAAAAATTTCCAAAGATGGGAACTAGATCCTTTCCACCTGCAAATCCATCAGAGGCACTTGCCCTAGAGGCAGAAGTCTCTATCCTCCTGGCTCTCAGAGCCGTGGAAAGGGTTCCACCCCTACACCAGGGCAAAGGGTTGTACTCCAGGTACTTCCTTACCCCAAAAAAGACAGGAGAATGGCGGCCCATCCTGGATCTCAAGATACCTAAACAAGCACCTTTTAAAACCAAAATTCAAAATGGTGACTCTGGGAATTATTTTACCCTCTCTAAGGCCAGGGGACTGGCTAGCGTCCCTGGACCTCAAGGATGCCTACTTCCATATTCTCATCAGAAGCTCCCATCGAAAGTACCTCAGGTTCCAGCTGCCCTCAGGCCATTACCAGTTCAGAGCAATGCCTTTTGGCCTCACCTCTGCTCCAAGGGTATTCACAAAATGCCTGGCAGTAGCAGTTGCCTACCTAAGAAGGCAAAATTGCCATCTTTCCTTACCTGGACAACTGGCTCATAGTAGGCCAGTCTCCAGACCAAGTCAAGTTACATCTTCAGATAACTCAGCAACTGCTTACCTCTCTAGGTTTCCTTCTGAATCTTTCAAAGTCAGTTCTAGAGCCTGTCCAGCTTCTCACCTTCATAGGTGCAGAACTGAACACAGAGGAAGCCAGAGCCTTCCTTCCTTTGGACAAGGCGAGGACCCTGGTCTCTCTGGCCTCCTCATTCACCCTGCAGGTCTCTCGACCAGCAAGGCATTTTCTGCAGCTCCTGGGACACATGGCTGCTTCTACAGCAGTAGTGCAAGGAGCCAGATTTCAGATGAGGACATTCAGTTCCATTTGAGAGCCTTTTGGTCTCAAAGAAAGGACCCTCTAACCAAGTTGATCCCAGTAACTCGAACCCTGATCCAAGCCCTACAGTGGTGGCAGGATCAGAACAACCTGAGACAAGGGGTTCCCTTTGTCACTCAGTCTCACTCTTTAATCCTTACTACAGATGCATGCCTCTTGGGGTGGGAGGCTCACATGGGCAACCTCACTACCCAGGGACTGTGGTCCCCTCAGGAATCTCTGCTCCACATCAACCTGTTGGAGCTCAGAGCAGTTTTTCTAGCCCTTCAAGCTTTTTCCAAATCTGTTCAGAACAAAGTTGTACAGGTCAGAACAGACAACACCACTACAGTGTGGTACATCAACAAGCAAGGAGGCACTCGGTCTACAGCCTTGTGCACCGAAGCAATGACGTTGTGGTCTCTGGCTTATTCCCTGAACACCTCCCTTACGGCAGTTCACCTCCCAGGCAAGGACAGTGTCCTGGCAGATGCTCTCAGTAGGATTTCCCAGGGCCATCACGAATGGTCACTGGGTCCCCTGGTCCTGGAGGTAATATTTTCCAGGTGGGGCACCCTGCAGATAGATCTTTTTGCAGCCCCAGACAATCACCAACTTCCCCCTTTTTGCTGCAGACCCCCAGTGTTGGGCTCAGTCCCTCTGGATGCCCTAGTTCTCAACTGGGAAGGAAAGTTTCTCTATGCTTTTCCCCCCCTTGCCTCTCCTGTTCAAAGTGTTAGTCAAAATCAGATCTCAATCCTGCAAAGTGATTCTGATTGCTCCAGATTGGGCCAGACAACCCTGGTATCCACTTCTACTGTCCTTAGCAGTCCATCTTCCCCTGTGTCTTCCCAGGAATCACAATCTATTAACCTGTGCTCAGGGAAGGGTTTGGTACCTGAACCTCAAATCTCTCAATCTCAAGGCCTGGCTCTTGAAGAGTTAGAATTTGCTGATCTACACCTCTCCCAAGGTGTAATGGATATATTGAAGAGCTGGAAGCCTTCCACAGGAGCTGCTTACAATTCCAAATGGAAGAGGTTTTCCATATGGTGCTCTGGGAAGCATATTTCCCCATATTCTGCTGATTTACCCACAGTCCTGGATTATATGGTCCATTTAAACACTTTGGGTCTGAGACCAGCTACACTAAAGGTGCATTTGGCAGCTGTGTCTGCTTTTATTTCAGCAGGTAAACCCTCTTCTCTTTCAGCTCATCCTGTATTTTCTAAGTTTTTCAAGGGATTGCTTTACACCAACCCTCCATTCAGGGACCCTGCCCCTGCCTGGGATCTTAATATTTGCATTGCTCAGCTTATGCAACCTCCCTTTGAGCCCTTGTCTTCAGCAGAGCTTAAGTATGTGACTTGGAAGACTGTGTTTCTGGTAGCCATCACTTCTGCCAGACGCATAAGTGAATTACAAGCCTTGTCAGTGGAGCCTGATTTTATCTCCTTTCATAGAGATAAGGTGGTCCTCAGGACTAACAGGAAGTTCTTGCCTAAGGTGGTTTCAGATTTCCACCTTAATCAATCTATTTCTCTTCCAGTGTACTCCACTGACCATTCCTCCTCTGGTGAGAGAAGGTTGCACAGCTTAGATGTGAAGAGAGCCCTTAGTTACTACATTGAGCGTACCAAGGGTCACAGGGTTGACTCCCTCCAACTGTTCCTCACTTATGGTGAGGTTGGTAATGGGAAACCTGCCACTAAATATCCATTGCCAGGTGGATTGTCTCTTGTATCCAGTTCTGTTATGAAAAGCTGGGTAAGGTTTCTCCCTCAGGCCTGAGGGCTCACTCTGCCAGAGGTACAGCTGCTTCCCTGGCTGCTGCCAGGGACATCCCCATTCTAGAGATTTGTCAAGCAGCTACCTGGAAAACAGTTCACACTTTTACCAAGCATTACGCTCTGGACATCCAGGCTAGGAGTGATGCTCGGTTTGGCACAGCTGTGCTTCAGAGCCTATTTCCTAAGTAGGTTCTGTCCCTCCTCCATGGAGGTACTGCTGTGTAGTCTGCATATGTCATAATATAGCAAGACTTCATGTTGTTTGAAGAAAAAATTATTCACCTTAGTAACGTTGTTTCTTCTAATGCAGTCTTGCTATATTATGACCCCCCCCCGCCTGCCCCTCTCAGAACCTCTGTTTTTGGGATGTGGGTGGGCAGTGCAGTGTTGGCACATAGTAGATGCCCACCTTGTTTTTCACCCCTCCTTTTTTGGGGTGACTGGGTGTTGTTTTTCATTTTTGGGTCTCCTGACTTGAGTCTTTGTTTTGGGACCAAAAAATGTTTCTATATTTAGTAGCCAGTTGGCTAGTGTAGGTTTACAGCTTCCACACAGGACCTTAGTGAGTTTAGCTCAGAAAGATCTGACAGTTTGAGTTTGAAGAACAACAGACAGAGTTTTCAACCGAGCTCGAGCTCAGCGTTCCATGCCTGGCATGGAAAGTTAACTCTTTCACCTCCGGAGCAGTTCAAAGGTTAGGACTCACTGCATATGTCATAATATAGCAAGACTCCATTAGAAGAAGCAACATTACTAAGGTGAGTAATTTTTTCTTCTGATCGGTCAGAAGCCGGCTCTGCCGGCGACACCGGCCATTACTTGGCCCCAGCCTCTTAGGCTGACCCCTCTGGAACCGAAGATCCCGGTTCCTCCACCCGTAGAGCCGGCACGCATTCCAGCTCAGCCTGTTTCGGTCTCCCCACCAATTCTGGTGGAACCACCACCTAAGCAGCCTCAGGGAGGGGCTCCCTCGAAAGAGGATAGGACAGACACTGGCCTCCCCCATCGTTTGTCCATTACTGTGGTCCCCGATCGCCCTCGGCATATCAAGGAAGACATAGGCGGGAGACCTTTATATCCCGACTCTTCGGACTTGGATGCCACTGGTCTGCACTCTCATCCGGGGATGATGAGTCATCAGTGGCAGGCTTGGAGGACGGTTCTTCCTCTTTTTAGGGCATCCTCCGCCTCATTTCCGAATCAACTGGAATGCCCTTGGAGCCTATCCAAAAGAAGGCAGAATACCCCCTCACGGATATCCTCAAGAGGGGGGATACCCCAACGGAGGCCTTTCCAGTGGCCAAAGCCATTGTTGGCCCGGTCCTTGAGCTATGGCAATGCCCTGCCTCTTGCTCAGCTCCATCTGCTCGCATGGCCTGCAAGTATACGGTGCCCATGGGGTCCCTGTCGGGTTTCACAGAGCATCCCTCGGCCGAGAGCCTTGTGACAGCTTCTGTGTTTAGACGCACGGGTAGCTCAGCTGACACTGACTGCCCTCCAGACAAGGAGTCCAAGAATATGGACCATTCTGCCCGGAAGGTTTATGCGGCCTCATCCCTGGGCCTTCGTCAGGCCAGCTCAGCTGTGATCATGGCACACTTCTCTCATGCCCTTTTGGGGTCACTAGATGAAGTTCTCCCTCATCTCCCAGCGGACATGCAGACCACAGTGAAGTAGGTCCGTGACCAGGGCCATGCTGTTGCCAAACAGCAGCTCCAGATGGCCCTGGACATTGTAGATTCCTGTGCCCGCTCCTTAGCAGCCACAGTGGCCACTCACCACAGGGCCAGGCTGAGGTTATCCTCCTTTCTGGAGGATACTCTGCACAAGTTAGCTGACGTGCCCTTCCTTTGCACCACCCTCTTCGGTTTGGGAGTGGCAGGTCACCTCCAGCTTATAGAGCAGTCCATTGCCACCTTGGATGCTACCTCTGCAAAGGGTTCTTCGGGCAAGAACCAGCAGAAGCGCAAGAAGAAGCTCTTTCGGCACTCTTCCCCTGTGGTTAGACAGCCCTCCTATCAAGGAGGTCAGCAGCAACAGCAGGCTCAAGCTTGGCACCCCAGGCCTAAGCAGGGTCCTCAACAACTCCGTAAAGGAGGCCGAGGTGCCGGTCCAGGAGCCTCCTCCTCCTCCAGGCCTGCTCAGTGACAGGTCAGGGGTTGCCACCCCTACACCTGTCATGCCAGCTCTGGGTCCTCCCATGGGGGGGGGGGGCGGCTCCATCACTTTCTTTCCGCCTGGTCCAGTATCACTTCGGACAGGTGGGTTCTGGAAGTGGTCGGCCAGGGTCTGCCTCTAGAATTCGAGCAGTACCCTCTCAGCCGAGCCCGCACCCCTCGGGAGGAAAGGATCTCAGTTCGCACTCAGTCGGCCCTTCGGGACGACATTGCTCAGCTCCTCCACAAGGAGGCGGTAGCTCCAGTGCCGGATCCTCCTACAGACCCAGGCTTCTTGTCCAGGTACTTCGTGGTGCCCAAGCAGACGGGGGGTTGGCACCCCATCCTAGATCTCCACGACCTGAATCAATATCTCAGGTCTCGCATCTTCCGGATGGTAACTCTGAATCAGATCATACCGTCCTTGGAGCGAAACATGTGGTTCTGTTCACTGGATCTACAGGACGCGTTCTTTTATGTCTCAATCCGTCTGTCCCATCAGCGGTTCCTCCACTTCAGGGTCGAGGGGACCCTGTACGAGTTCCAAGCCATGCCATTCAGCCTGTCATCGGCCCCTTGGGTCTTCACCAAGTGCATTGCAGTGGTGGCAGCTCATCTTCGGCGTCTAGGAGTACGAATATACCTGTCTCGACGACTGGCTCCTGGCAGGTTCCTCCCTTCAGGAGGTGGAGAGGTCCAGGGATCTGGCCCACCGAACATGCTACCGTTTAGGCCTCCTCATCAATGAAGCCAAATCAGAACTCGTGCCCACTCAGGTGATGGGCTTTATCGGGGCAGAGCTCGACTCTCGTCAAGCCAGTGCTCGGCTCCCAGTGGACAGGGCAGAGGTTCTCTCCACCTTTGCTCAATCATTTCTGGTTGGGCACTTGCACCCTGCCCGTGACTTTCTGCGTCTTCTGGGTTACATAGTGGCATGCACCTCGGTGGTCCGTTGGACCTGGTGGCACATGTGCCCCCTCCAACGGGGAACTGGCCGCCCAGTAGACTCAGCGTCATGGTCACTTCGACCAGCTGATCACTGTAACCCAGAAGATGGGACGCTCTCCAGTGGTGGACCATCCCGCACCAATTGCAGGAAGGAATCCCGTTTGTCCGCCCAGAGTCAATTGTCATCCTGATGACCGATGCCTCCCTCATGGGATGGGGAGCACACATGGGGACCACAGGGCCCACGGGTTCTGGATCCCCGAGGAGTCCCGATGCCACATCAACCTGCTGGAGCTCAGAGCAGTCAGACTGGCCCTGTCAGCTTTCGCTCCTCAGCTCCGGGGTCAAGTGGTTCAAATCCAGACGGACAATATCTTGACCATGTACTACCTCAACAAACAGGGCGGCACGCACTCCTGTCTGCTATGCAAGGAGGCGCTCCGGATCCGGACCCTCATCAGTCAGTTGGAGGCTGATCTCCTAGCCATCCATGTGGCAGGAGTCTCAAACCAACTGATGGATGCTCTCAGCCGCTTAGGCCAGACATCCCACGAGTGGTCTCTCCATCCAGAGGTAGCTTACAATCTGTTCTCCCATTGGAGCAAGCCGTAGGTGGACCGGTTTGCCTCCGGGGAGAACGCCAAGCTGAGACTGTACCATGCCCGCCGCTCTCAGCAGGGCTCACTGCAGGGGGATGCCTTCTCGAGGCCATGGACCCCAGGCCTCCTCTACACCTTCTCTCCATTTCCCTTGATCCACAAGGTGTTACTCAAGGTGAGGAGGGACAAGGCGCAGGTGATTCTGGTAACCCCAGATTGGCCTCGCCAGTTCTGGTATCCAGATCTCCTCAGCCTCAGCTGCAGGGCCCCGGAATGGCTTTGTACATGCCCGGACCTGATATCATTGAACCAGGGGAAGGTCTTCCTTCCAGACCTTCAATCCCTGCACCTCACAGCCTGGTACCTGAGCAGCTAGAGTTCCAGGCTCTGGGTCTTTCCGAGGATGTCTGTACGGTGGTGGAGGCATCTCGTAAGGAATCGACCAGAAAATGCTATGCCTTCAAATGGAAAAGGTTTTCCATTTGGTGTCAGGGTAAGAGTCTGGACCCCTTATCCTGCTCTGTGGCTAACATTTTAGACTACCTTTGGTCTCTCTCCAAAGTGGGTCTGCGGTCATCGTACTTAGGGTGCACCTGGCAGCCATTTCTGCTTACCGGGCGTGGGCCGGTCAGCCAACATTGGCACAGGAGACAGTGGTCGGGTGCTTTTTCAAAGGCCAGGATCACATATCCCCTCCGGTGCGTGAACCTCCACCTCCATGGGATCTCTTACTGGTTTTGGCAAAGCTCATGGGCAAGCCATTCGAACCCATGCACAAGTGTGAGCTCTCACATTTGTCGTGGAAGACTTCCTTCCTGGTGGCTATCACATCAGCCAGAAAGACAGGGGAACTCCAGGCGCTTTCGGTGTGCTCCCCTTATCTGGTCTTTCACAGGGACAGAGTTGTCCTGCTCCCCCACCCAAAATTCCTTCTGAAGGTGGTGTCTGAGTTTCGCCTTAACCAGGTGTTGACTCTGCCGGTATACTACTCTAACTACACCTCGGACGCCAAATACAAGCTTTATAGTCTGGACCTGAGATGTGCTGTCTCCTATTATGAGGAGAGGACGGCAGAAATTCGGGGAGAGTTTCGCCAGCTGTTTGTCACCTATGCTGAAGCTGCTTCTGGCAGGCCTGCAGCTAAATGGACCATTACGAGATGGATTACATCATGCATAGGTCTGTGCTATGAGTTGGCGGGCAAGGAGCCTCACAGAGGGATAAGAGCTCATTCTACCCGCCATACTGCTGCATCGTTGGCTGCTTCCAGGGACATCCCTATCCAGGAGATCTGTCGGGCTGCTATCTGGAAGTCAGCAAGCACCTTCATTACCCACTACCACATCGACCTTGAGTCATACCGGGATGCTGGTTTTGGGGCCCCGGTTCTCCAATCTTTGTTTCCCAAGTTGGGGGTGTGTGCCTTGCCTCCCTCCTCCTGGAGAACTGCTTGGAGTCTGTCAGAGTGTGGATGAGCAACATATCCATGCTCCTAGAAGAACAAGTCACTCACCTGTAGCAGTAGTTCTAGGAGTGGTATATGTTGATCTTACTTCGAGTGGGAGCTCTTGCAGCAGGCTATAACAATTAGGACTATGCCACAGGCACTAGGACCCTCCGGAAAACTTTTCAGCCAGCAGTATACAGCAGGGACCGCCCCCAATGTGGGCCCTGCCCCATCAGCCCTAGTACAAATGGGGGCGGACCCAGCTCCACTTCAGTTCTTTTCCCGCCGCGTCCTGCGCATGTGAGAAGAAGCATTCATTTCCAGCTAGCCATAAACAGCAAAATAACTATTTTCAACCTGTTTTTGTACCGTGTTTTGTGAGTTTTCGACGGATGTCTTCGCCGTTGTTGGTCTCTCTAGAGCCACACCAGAACAAGTGCGACTGCGGGAGGCATATCCCTGCTAAGGACGGGCTCAAGCGCTGCGTCTTTTGCCTCGGCATTCACCAGCCGTACCCGGATCCGGTGTCTCAAGGCCCTGAAAGCGTTCCTTTAAGAAAAGAAGATGGATCTGCACTCCTCGGAGGGGAAGCGCAAGGAGAAGACCAAGCGCCACGGGAAAGACCGTAGTCTGTCCCGGTCGCGTTCTCGCTCGCGGCCCTCTCCTAAGAAGGCCCATGTTTCCCCAGGCTCAGGTGAGCATCCGAAATCTTCCAAGGCCAAGGCCGGCCCATCGGGGAGAAGCCGGCCAAGCCTTAGGTAACCCTGCTAAGGGTTACCACCAAGCCCTTGGAGGTAAAAGCTTCGGCCCCACCTTTCAGGGCACCGGCGCTGCCTGCTAAAGGCGCACCTCCAGAGCTGAAGGACTCCCCAGCATCCCCCAGTGGCACCCCATCATCTGTCCCACCACCGACGCTGGTTGAAGGGGTGAAGGGTGCAGGTGCAGCCACAGAAGAGCTGACGTCCCCATCTCCCAAGTCCTCCTCCCCCGCTCCAAAGACTGTGGAGACCGTTGCTGGTCCAGGTCTCACACTCACCGCCGTTGTCGATCTCCTAGACAACAGCGCTCCTGACGTCGGTCCTTGCTCCGTCGCTGGTCTCGGTACCGGACCCGGTCTTTGGACCGACGTCTGTCCCCCAGCTACCGACGACAGAGGGAGTCTGGTCATAAGGAGAGATCTGACTATTCCAGACCTAGTAGTCGATCTCCCTCTTCTTCGTCGACATCTTCTTCATCTCTCGACATGGGGCGGTTCCCGGGAGAGAAGGACCAGCCACGTTCGCCTCCAGACGATCTGACCTTAATGGACGTCATGAGGCATATCCAGGCCTTCAATGAGTGGGAAACGGAGGACCTGGATCCGGAACGCCGAAGGTTGGCCAAATACCTGAGGCAAAAGGAGACGAAACCATTGGTGGTCTCTCCTTTAGTGGACACTTTCCAGGACCTGACTCGGACTACCTGGAAGCATCCGGCTTCCATCCCAGCTGTTCCCAAAAAATCGGACAGGCTGTATAAGGCCCCGAGGGCAGAAGCCTTTTTAGCAGAGAACCCTCATGCGTACTCTTCAGTCATCACGGCTGCCCATGACAAGTCCAGGCAGCCGAAGCACCTTCGCTCACAGCCTCCCAATCTAGAGTCTCGGTGTTTTGGACCAGGTGGGCAAGAAAGTTTACTCTGCCTCCACCTGCTCCATCCGGTCCCTTAACTTCCTGACACGTATGGTCCAGTACCAGAATGCTCTGTGGGTGAGGGGACAAGAGCTACTGAGAGCCATGCCAGATTCCGAGCAGAAGACGGAACTTCTGGACATTGTTAAATCGGGCTTCGATGTAGGTTCTCATGTCCTGAGAGCCTCGTACGATACAGCAGCCAGGGCAGCCGCTTCCGGGGTGTGCCTTCGGTGCCATGCCTGGTTAAGAGTTTCGGGTTTTCACCAGGATGTGCAGTCCGGTATCAGGGATTTGCCATTCCAGGGTACCATGTTGTTTGGGCAAGAGACGAAAGCTTTGATTTCTCGTCTCCAGGAGTCGGGCAAGTCCATCTGGTCAGTCCACCAAATGTACCACGGCGACCAGCGACGGCAACGGAAACTGCCATTTCGCAAGCCCTCAGATGGTCAAGGTGGACAAACCCGTGGTAATCAGCAGGGTCAGAGAGGCGACTTTCGTGGGAGAGCCAGTAACCAGCAACCTGGAGGTGCTCCTAACCGTGGGCCCAAGTCCTTCCAGGCCTCTGTACCTATGCCCGGCTCAGCCCAATGACTCCCTTCCACCCCCCCCTTCCAAAGGAAGACTCCAGGGAGATGGTTGGGGGCCGGTTCTCCCTTCATCTCGAAGGGTGGAGGTCGATAACTGCAGACCAGTGGGTCCTGGACATTATCAGGAGAGGGCACACGCTAGAGTTCACGGAGTTGCCTCCAAATACTCCACCAAAGTACTCCCGATATCCTTCTTCTCACATCCCACTGATAGGAGAAATTCGGACCCTCTTGCAAAAAAAGGCAATAGAGTTAGTCCCCTAGCATCAGCGGGGAAAGGGGTTTTATTCCCACTTCTTCCTGTTCCCAAAAAAGATGCAGGATCTTCGTCCCATTCTGGACCTCAGCTCTCTCAATCTCTTTATAGAGTACAAAAGGTTCAGGATGGTGACCCTTCCAGGGCTACTTCCCCTGCAGCACCAAGGAGACTGACTCTGCTCCCTAGACATGCAAGATGCATATATGCATATCTGGGTCCTCCCTCCCCACTGGAAGTTTCTGAGGTTCCACTTCCAAGGGGAGCACTACCAATTCCGAGTTCTTCCGTTCAGCCTCTCCTCTGCTCCATGAGTCTTTACAAAATGCTTGACAGTGGTGGCTGTGGCTCTAAGGTGCAGGGGGCACTATATTTTCCCTTACCACGACGATTGGCTGCTTACAGCCCCATCCAGGTCAAGCCTGCTTTACGCCCTTGGAGACACCTGTGCTCTGTTCCGAGAGCTGGGGATCACCCTGAACCTTCAGAAATCGTCCCCCGAGTCCAGTCAAAGACTCGTCTTCATTGGAGCAGTCCTGGATTCTATGCAGGGCATGGCTTTCCTATCCCCAGACAAGGGCGATTGCCTACAAGAGATTGCCGAATAGATCTCAGTAACTCCTCAAGTTCCAGCATGGAACTTCCTCAGGCTCCTGGGGCACATGACGGCCGCCATTCCAGTCACTTTTCTGGCCTGCCTTCACATGCGGGTCCCACAGTGGATGCTCAGGGTACAGTGAGACCAGGGCCACGATGATCTAGACTTTCTGGTCAGGATCACCGAGCCAGTCAGGAGAACTTTGCTTTGGTGGATGGACCCCCGGAATTTGGAGAAAGGGGTCAGGTTTCGTCCGGAGCCACCAGGTCAGACTCTTGCGACAGATGCATCGGATCTGGGATGGGGAGCGCACCTGGGTGCTCATCAAACGCAAGGGGTTTGGACACCCGAGGAGCGGTCTCTCCATATCAATGTATTGGAGATGCGAGCGGTTCTCTATGCCTTACAGGCCTTTCAAGAGGACCTGGTGCCAGGCTGTCTTCTAATTCATACAGACAATATGGCGGTCGTCTTCTACATCAACAAGCAAGGGGGTATTCATTTGTATCCCCTATGCAGGGAGGTGATGAGAGTCTGGCACTGGGCGCTGGAGCGGCACATTCTGCTGTCCGCAGTGCACGTCCCAGGCATCCTGAACAATCTGGCCGACAGCTTAAGCATGTCTCGTTCCAGAGCGCATGAGTGGGAGCTGTTACAGTCCGTAGCAGATCAGCTCTTCGACAAGTGGGGTCATCCAGAGCTGGAACTCTTTGTGTCCCCAAGCAGTGCCAAACTGCTAGTTTTTTGCTCGCGAGAGCATGCGCCTGGAGTTTTCTGTCCAGACGTGTTATCCCTTTGCTGGGCAGGGAGGTTTCTCTATGCCTTCCCTCCCTTCCCTCTCATTCAGAGAGTCCTGCTGAAGTTACAGGCAGAAGGGGCTTGAATGATTCTAGTAGCCCCCCGATGGCCTCTGCAGATTTGGTTCCCACTCCTGCAGCGGTTATCCATGGAACCTCCAACTCTGCTGCCCATATGCTCGCAGTTGCTATCCCAGGAACAGGGGTCACTGGTCCATCTGGATCTCTGCTCCTTACATCTGCATGCTTGGCTCCTTCAGATGTAGCTCAGCAGAGATACAGGGTTTCCCCGGAGGTGGCGGCAGTCCTGATGTCGGCGAGGAAGCCCTCCACCCACTCCGCCTATGCTATGAAATGGAAGTGGTTTTGTTTATGGGCCTCGTCACAGAATTTGGACCCCGTTACCTGTCCAGTGAACTCAGTGTTACAGTACCTCCTCTCCTTGTACCAACATGGCCTAGTTACTCCTCCATTAAGGTGCACAGGTGGGCTGTCTCTGCCTATCACGCTCTGATTGGAGACAAGGCGTTAGCACAGTTGGATGTAGCCCGCACCTTTTTGAGAGGAAGTTTGCATATGAGACCTCCCATTAGGGATCCTATCCCACCCTGGGATCTCCTTTTTGTGTCGGAGAAGCGCACCCTCCCTCCCTTTGAGCCGGCAGCGGATTGTGAGCTGCGTTATCTTTCCTGGAAAGTGTGTTTTTTGGTTGCTATTACTTCAGCTCGAAGAGTTTCTGAGCTTCAGGCTCTGATGTGTAAAGAGCCGTATTTGGTTTTCCACAGGGAAAGGGTTTACCTTAGAACAAATCCTAAATTTCTTCTGAAAGTGGTCTCAGAGTTGACCCTCAACCAGTCGGTTGAACTTCCAGTCTATTTTCCTTCCCCATCTATTAGAGGGGAAGCTCTCCTTCACACATTGGATGTCCACAGGCTACGCACTGTTAGTCGGCGCAACTATTTGTGGCCTTTGCACCACAATGCTTGGGCAAGCAGACGATTTCAAAGTGGATCTTCCACTGCGTATCCTTCTGCTATGAAAAGCACAATAAATCCCTACTGGGTCCGGTCAGGGGTCACTCCACCAGGGGAGTGTCTGCTTCTTTTGCCGCCCTGAAAAATGTCTCTATAAGGGACATATGTGCGGCCGCTACCTGGAATTCTGTGCATACCTTTGTCAAGCATTAGAGCTTGGATATTGTCTCCAGATGCCATGCCGGTTTTGGTCTGGCTGTTTTGCAGGGACTTTTGTCCTAGGCCTCTGGAGTCAGTATATTCCACCTCCCGGGGTCGACTGCTTCTTTGGCGTAGGACTGCTTGGTATTCAGTCCTAATTGTTATAGCCTGCTGCAAGAGCTCCCACTCGAAGTAAGATTGTACAGTTACGTAAGAACTTAACAGTAGATCGTCGAGAGGAGCTCTTGCAGCAGGCGTTATTTTCCCACCTGCCTTCCCCCTCGAGGTGTGCAGATCTTCACCTACATCTTCATCGAGTGCTTCGTCTCCTTCTCTTGTCGGGGCTTGTTTGTGGGCCTTGTCAGAGGAACTGAGGGTGGAGCTGGAGTCCGCCCCTTTTGTACCAGAGATTTCAGCGTCGGGGCCGGAGTTCGACGTCGGGGGCAGTCCCTGCTGTATACTACTAGCTGAAAAGTTTTCTGGAGGGTCCTAGTGCCTGCGGCATAGTCCTAATTGTTATAGCTTGCTGCAAGAGCTCCTCTCGAAGATCTACTGTTACGGTAAGTTCTTACATAACTATACTTTCCTCCACATGCACCCACCCGACCTCCCTGACTTTAGGCACACCACCTTGCTTCCAGTGGGCTAAGATCTGGCATCATGGGGAAGAGCCGAGGTATTTACCACCCGGGTTGGTGGGAGGAGCCAGCTTGAAAACTTTCCAGTGAATTTAAAGGGGAAAGGGACATGCCAGAGAGTGTGGATGAACAACATATACCACTCCTAGAACTACTGTTACAGGTGAGTAACCTGATATCTATTTTTCCCTCGTGGAGCCTGGCAGGCAGCTCCGGTCCGTCCCTCAGAGGACACTCTGCCTCCGGCTCCACCTTTCCCTGCCCAACCTTCCCAGTGATTCCCCCATGGGTTACCCCCCAATAACAGGGCCAAGGCAAAGAGCATTGACTTTCCCCTTCCCCAGAGACCAACAGCCAGATTCTGGGGGATCTGGACAGGCGCTGGTCGGGCCATCACGGAGCCTGCCAGCTCCATTTACCTCCTTAGTTTTTCTCCCTCCCCTCTCCCCGCCGACATTGTACGTCGGCAACGTGCCTCCCAACCCATATCTCCCTCCGGCCATTGCTAAAGGGCGATCAATGAGCAGGTTGGTAATCCCTCCCTCCCTGAAAGAGGAGAGCAGTCCTCCGGACGTTTGATCCTCTCTACCCTGCCGACTCCCAGCTCCCCAGGCTTGTTCCTGAACCTGGGTTGCCGGTGTGGTGCAAGGTGTGGTGTCCAGCGCCTCTGGGCCAGCCCCAGACGAGTGGGTTCTGGATGTAGTGTTAAAGGGTCAGGATCTGGAGCAGCTGTCTACCCCTCCAAAGCATCCACTGCCTCTTTGTCATTATCCTCCAGGCCACTTGTCTCTTCTGCTGAAAGAGGTTCAGATGCTGTTACAAAAGCGTGCCGTCAAATTTGTTTACCCTCAAGGGAGATCCAAGGGGTTGTACTCCAGATTCTTCCAAGTTCCCTAAGTGGATGGGAGAGCTGCATCCTGCACTGGACTTCAGATACCTGAACCTGTTCATTGACTACAAAAAGTTTCGAATAGTTTCTCTTCAAGCTCTCATCCCCATTACAACATTGAGGTTGGCTCTCTACTCTGGATATGAGGGACACATACATTCGTATCAGGATTCACAATTGCCACAGGCAGTACCTCCGCTTTATGCTGGGAGGTAACCTTTATCAGTTTAGAGCAGGCAAGGATGCCCCACAAGTAACGAATACTGTGCCCTAGCAAAAGACCAGCAGCAAAAGAATGGTTGTTATCGGTCATTGTTAAACACGTTTGTTGTTAAAACATATCATTGGCTCACAGACACATGCGCCAAGCAGTTAAAAGCAGCTGCAGCAACGAGGGAACACAAAACCCCTAACCGGTTTTGTCAGAGGGGGTGTGAGGCTTTAACTACTTGAGCCATGTTTATGAATATTGATATGTTTTAACAAAAAACATTTTTTGGCAGTATTATTGGTGCCCAGCCTTTTCTGTTTTGCTGTTTATCAGTTCAGAGCCTTACCCTTTGACTTCTCCTCTGCCTCACGGGTATTTACCACATGTTTAGCAGTTATGGCAGCAGCCTTCAAGAGGGAAGGGCTTTATGTCTTCCCATATCTGGACTTGCTCCTGAAGGGCCCCCATCAAGGGAAGACATTCTGTGCAAGGGAAGACATTCTGTACACATTGTCCAGAATGGGACAGTTGTTCCAGGAACTGGGTATCCTGCTGAACGTACTGAAATCCGTGCTTGTTCCTTGTAAGTGCCTTCAGAATATTGGGACAGTTCTGGACATGGTGGTGGGCAATGTCTTCAAACCTGGGTCATTTCAGACTCAGGGCTTTGAGCCAGCCTGAACTCCGATCTTCATATCAATATTCTGGAGATGAGGGCTGTTCTACTTGGCCTACAGGCATTTCAAGCCCATCTCATCCCCTGTCTCTTGCTGATTTGCACAGACTATGTCGGTATCATGCATTACATAAATGAGGAAGGAGGCATTCACTCCTATTCTCTGTGCAGGGAGGTGATGAGAGTGTCACTGGTCCATATCTCATCACCTTCAGTTGTCGGCCGTGTTTCTCCCAGGTATCCAAAACGTCTTAGCAGACAGATTAAGCAGGTCTGAGTACCTGATTCACCAATGGGAGCTCTTGACTTCCGTAGTAAATGACCTCTTCGCAAGGTGAGATCATCCAGAGTTGAAACCTTTTGCATCCCCACGCAATGCAAAGCTGTCACATTTTTATTCACTGTCTCCAGGACCTGGAGTTTTCTGGTGAGACGTGCTGTCCCTCTTATGGAAAGGGAAGTTCCTTTGCGTCTTCCCTTTGATCCCCCTCTTTCACAGGGTCCTGTTCAAGCAGCTGGCAGAACATGCCTCCCTAATACTAGTGGTATCTTTCTGGCCTCGCCAAATCTGGTTTCCACTTTTCCAGCATCTAGCAATAGAGCCTCCTGTTTGGTTCCCTCTGTGTCAGGGACTGCTGTCGCAGGATCACGGGTCCCTGATCCACCCACACCTATGGTCTCTGTATCTGCATTCCTGGCTCCTGAAGACATAGCCATTGCCTGTTTTGGGGTTTCACCCCAGGTGGCTGATATCTTGTCTGCGATTGCGACTAGAAAACCTTCCACCAGACACATCTATTCCTTGAAGTGGAAATGTTTCTCGATTACGGTGTGCTTTCTGTTCCTGGACCTGTGTACATGTCCTTTGAATACTGTACTGACTACTTCTGTCCCTGTCTATTTCTGGCCTCCGGTACTCCTCTATTAGGGTGTATTTGACTGCCATTTTGGCTTGGCTTGTCCCTATTGATGGATGCATGGTGACACAACTAGAAGTGTTCCACATGTTTCTTAACGGCATTCTGCACATGCATCCCCCTATTGATAAACCAGTTCTGCCTTGGGACCCTAGTTTCATCTTTGAGTAATTGACTCTGGCTCTGTTTGAGCCTGATGTGACCTGTGAGATGCAGTTCCTTTCATGGGAAGTACTGTTTTGTGTTGCTCTGACTTCAGCTCGTAGAATTTCTGAGCCTTGGGCTCTCATGTATAAGCCTTCCTATATTGATTTTGCACAAGGACAGGGTGTATTTGCGGACCGATCCTCGTTTCTCATTTCACACTGAATCAGACTGTTCACCTTCCTGTGTATTATCCTGAGCATGCTAACAAAGGTGAGGCATTGCTCCATACACTTGATATATATAGAACACTACATTTCTACCTCGACCGCATTAAGGACTGCAGAAAATCCTCTCAGCTTTCTGTTTCATTCTCCCCTGGTAAGAAGGATACCCCTGTGACAAAACAGTACCTGTCCAAATGACTGGCCAACTGTATTACATTTTGTTATGGGAAGTATAGTATGGCCATTTATGTTGCCTGCTTTCAGAATGTTTCTGCAGCTGACATATGTGCTGCTGCAACATGGAGCATGACGTACTTTCACTATGCATTGCAGTCTGGACATAGTCTCTTGCAGACGTGCTGGTTTTTGTCTTGCTGTACTGCAAGGCCGTCTGTCATGATGTCACATGAGACTTTGCCATCCTCCCCTGAGAACTTTATGTACTGCTTGGGATTCATTCCAAAGGTGTGGCCCAATGGAGGAGATATCCTCGATGAAGACAGAACAGTTACTTATTGTCACAGTAGATCTTCAAGATAATCTCCTCCTTTGGGCCACAGGACACCCACCCTCTACCCCCCATTAGTGAAATATAAGCTGGCAGGATTTTCTGCTGCCTTTTTGGAGGTGTCCATAAGTGCCTTATGTTTATTCTGTGTTCCAGTACCATGCCTCTCTCTGTGAGCCTGGTTCTGCTTTGGTCTCCTGGTTCCTTCTGATAAGATACCCTCTCCTAGCTTGTCTCCAGCAGGGAGCTGAGGAGTGATTGGACCAGACACGTTTTATAGGTGGTGATGCAAGTCATCATGGGTGACCCCTGGCTAGAAAACGTTTGAGCGGTCCTGATATTGTCAGCTTGCAGTTCCAATGGTGTGGCCCAGTAAAGGAGATTCTCTTGAAGATCTGTTGTTACTGTAAGTAACTATTCTTTGTATTACTAGTATTCAGTTCACATCCACACAACCCTCTTAACCTCTCCTAGCAAGTACTGCTTTTGGTTCCTGTGTTCCAGCACTTAGCTAAGCCAGTTTAACAGTCTGTGTAATGTTCACATCGACATTGCTGTCCTGATAGAACAATTTTTGAAGGCTGCTGTTGAAAATGTACCACTCAGCTAGGTTAATCCAATAGAAGTTATTGCATGGATCCTACCTTAACCCAGAGAGATTAAATGTTATGGGGTATTTAAAAGTTGCCAACCGCTGGAGATGTAATAGCGCGCCAATGCAGGTCTGTCTGGCACATACGCTGTGGGACTGCCCTATGATGCAGGAACTCTGGAATTCAATTTTGTCCATCTGTAGTTAAATAACAGGGCAGAGCATCCCACCTTCCCCCTTGATCTTCATTCTAGGACTATTTCCAGAGTCCCTAAATTTGGATACGTATCAAAAAATATCTGTCACACACACATGCATCTCTGTCTTAAAAGACTTATCCTACAGAACTAGAAGGGTACCTCTGTGCCCTCTCTTAGTGAGTGGTATAACCAGATGGTCTTTTTATCTAATAATGAGAGAATTTGTTATTCCTTGGATGATGAGCTGGACACCCTGCAGAGAATCTGGTCACCCATTTGGGACATGTAGTAGTTCTATTTTTGTGTTGATAATAGTTGCACATTATGTAAATATGTGTTAAGGTATTATCTTACATAAATTATTTTAGTATATGGACAGTTAATGGCCAATCAGTGCTTTTTTTTTTTGGGGTTAACAATGTATTAGTTTGATGTAATTTTAACCTACAATCCTGTATATGTGATTGCAGTGTTTACCTTTTACCTCTATGTAACCTATATTTTGCTTATTAAGTTGATTATGTAATGTGTTAAGAATGTTAAAACTCAATAAAAATTATTGTGGAAAAAAAAGACTGTACCACTCAGCCCATCATCAATTAAATGTGTGACAAATGGGTCAAAATGTGTAACATATCATCAAACATGACATTGTAAGTGCAGAACACTGTGGAAGTAAGTGTACTAATGTTTATAATGTTTGCTGATGACCACGTCTGTTGAGGGGTATGGGTGAGACTACCTTGGGAGCTAGTCTCAAAACAGTTCTGCCTGCAGTGTGGACAAAGTAAATTTTTTTGTGTTGGATTTGGTTCCTGGTAATGCATATGTAAAGGGGTAACATGATGAATACACACTTTGTGGTGCATCTTTGACAGTGTCATGCAGTGAAAAAGATTTGAACTTTACAAAACAAACTACGGAAGCTACCACTAAAGCAAATAAAATAATTTGGGCAATTAAAAAGAACATTATGTCTGGAGATGGGGACATTTTAATTTCCTTGTATAGGACTTACATGTGCCCACATCTTGAGTATAATCACAACTGTGGAACTTGTTTTAAAAAGGGGACAGAAATGGGCTGGAAAAAAGTCCAGCAGAGATTCACAAAGATAATCTAGGGGCTAGATAACCAAGGATTTGAAGATCATCTGATTTCACTAGATGTGATGTCCCTGTAACCCAGCATATATGGGGTGATTTTCTTATTATGTACAAGGTTATACAAGACCCTGCTCTACTAGTGGAACTGAATTTAAATCAGGACAAATGGAGACTAGAAAGCACCCATTCCAGATAAGAGGCAAAAGTTTCAGGTGCGACAAAAGGAAATATTAATGTACATCTTGAGTGGTTAGTGTATGGAATTCACTTCTAGTGGAGGTAGTTGTGAGCAGAACAAAGAGTGTAAAAAAAGGCTTTAAAATTACATTCGGTCTGGTGGGACTCTAAGGTATTTCCTCTGAATTTACTACAGGAGCTCACACCTTTAAGCTCCTTGCATTTCCTAGTATGATTTCAATTGGAAATGGTTACAGGGATAACGGGCTTAACAATAGCAATGTAGACACATTAAACCATTATTAAGAATAGTTACTGCATAGTGTGGACACCGAAGAGTTTTTCATAAACAGTTCTGTAGTGTGGACTGGGCTTAAATGTGGATTTGAACTGAATACTAGTAGTAGAACTACAATTACAAACACGTTATCTAGTCTTTCAATCTTACATTCTCTATTATGCATTCACAGTTTGTAAAATTATCTAATCCAACAGAGTGAATTAGAAAATGAGGCCATTCTTCCTGGGCAAGCTAATAATCAGAATTCTGACAATATGCTGAAGTAATTATTGTCTGTATTTTCGTCGTGTTTCTTTTATTTTATACATGCTTTGAACACATTTATTTCATAGCTGTTTATCCTGTAGCTCCTTCTGGTCTGCTCCATGTGAAGCTTCTATTTTTTCTCATGACCTTTTCAAACTTTTTGGGGCGTCTACTGTACAAGTCTATCTCTCTCTCTCTCTCTCATCTGCTTGAGTTCATGACATCAGTGCTGTTTGTAGTTTTGTTTTTTACTTTTGGTTTATTTGTATGACTGCAGAAATCTTTGAATAGGAGTCACTGTATTAACTGCCATTTTTAATTAACAGTTTGGCTTGCAACTCAGAACCACAGTACACTGGTAACCGAGACAACGGTTGTTCCTTTCCTTCCTGTCAACCCTGAATACTCATCAACCAGAAACCAGGCAAGTGTTTGTCGTTTGTCAACTGGTAAAACTGTTATTTCCGTATTTCTGCAGGTTTTGGTTGATAATAGAAGTTGGCTTTCTTATGTCTGTCATCCACCCAAATTCTCTCTCATACATTGATCAATGCAAAGCTAGAAATCAGTGTAAAAAATATATATAAAACTTGCTAAAAAACAGGTGAAGAATATGGCTTGGTGACTAAACTCAATAGATGCTGTTAAAATGTTCTACTTCGCTAGTTGTAGGCTGTAAAGTGTAGTGTTGGCATACAAACAGATCTGAGGGACTACAAATACTTCAAACTGATATACATTTATTTAGTGGAGCCCTCAAGTGTCAAATACTGCTGAGAGATCAAGGAGGACTAGGATGGTACAGTCTCCTCAATCCCTCGTCATTAGATGATCATTTAATACAATGACCAGCGCGGTCTCAGTGCTGTGACCTGAAGCCAGACTGGAAACACTCATAAATGGATGAGGAGACAAGATGCATCTTTAGCTGAATGACTACCACTTTTTTAAGACCATTCCCTAAAAATGGGAGGCTCGAGACTGGCCTGTAGTTGCTGAGACACTCCGGGTCCAAAGAGTTTTTTTTTTTTCCAGTAAAGGTCTAACTAGGGCTACTTTCAAAGCCCTGGGAAAGACCCCACTCTCGCGTGAACTCCGAACAGTCACAGCAACCACAGACCCTATTAGGTCCAAACATCCAACCAAAAGGTGGGTTGGACCTGGGACAAGATCACAAAAGGTAGGCCGCAGCATTAAGATTATGTCAACCATCTTGTCCACTCAAACAGGATCGAACTCAGCTCAGGCAAGAGGGGTGACCTGACAAGGCCCAGGCCTGGCACCGCCACCCCCAAGAATGGGGCTGGAGGAGACTTCCACTCGGATAGAAGACACCTTGTCGGCGAAGAACAGAGCGAGCTCATTACAATTAATACGTAAAACCGCTTCCCACGCATGGAGACAGGTTGGATATAAAAGTTTGTCTACCGTGTGGAAGAGTTGAGCTGGTCTGTTCTTCATCGCAGCAATCTCCCCGGCCAGAAAATCGGCCTTCTTACAGGAGATTGCCCCCGATAGGCTGCATAATGCACCCTCAGGGCCAGTTTGTCCTCCTCCAGGCCAGAGCGCCTCCAAGGCTGTTCTAACCTCTGGCCTTTGGACTTCAACACCCTAAGTTCCCCATCAAACCGTGGAGGCCTCAGGCGGTAAGACCGAGGTCAGACACAGACAGGAACGATCGAGTTGAAGGCCACCCCGACAGCTTTATTATAAGTTGCCACGCTTTCCTCCGGCCCAAGTGCGCAAGCAGTCTCAACACTCGATAGGTTGAGCATCGTCTGAAGTCCTGATGATGTCAGCCCTCTCAAAGTATGACACCGGACTAAAGATGTTGTGAAATAAAATTTAGTCAGAGAAATTGCTGTGAAATCAGCTGTTTCGTCATGCAAAATATTTCACGAAATTTGCACATTTCGTGAAATATTTTGCAGGTGCAAAATGTGAAATTTCATCCAAAATGTGCAAAATTTGACCCCAAAATTGTGAAATTTCACATTTCACACCTGCAAACTATTTTGTGTACTGAAATTTCTCAATTTCACGCAACACTATACTGGACCATCTCCACAGAGGTGGGTACCAGTGGGACCCTAAACATGAACCTCATGGTTCAATGATCCGACCAGACGACTGGATCAATCTTGAAGATTCAGCGTGAATATCAGGTCCAGAGTGTGACCGCACAAGTGGGACACTGAGATCACATGTTGCGTCAGCCCCAGAGCCTCCATCATGTGCAAGAGATCGTGCCCCAAAGATGAAAGCTCATTGCCTGTCCAGGCATCGAAGCCCCCCAGAATTGACAATCTGGGAGATTCCAGCACCAGGCCAGTGGCTAGGTCCCTGAACTCGGCAGAAATCTACCCCCCACGCAGCCACTTACTCAAAATACCCAATAGTACACACTGGTAGCACCGAAGGCCCAGGCTGATTCTGAAACAGATGGACACTCCCCCACCTCTGTGATCCTTCCTTGGGCTGTGTGTCACAGAGAACACATCTGGAACATCTGCTTCCAGAATGGGTGTATCATTTTCGGCCAGCCAAATCTCTCTGATGCAAGCCAAGTCTACTGAGGAAATTTATTCTGAAATAATTGCAGTCTTGTTCCTGATCGACTTGGCGTTGCGTATATTACTGGGTATTTGTAGACTCAAACTGTGACCGTTTTTAACAGTTTGCAAGGTAGTCAGTGATACAGTTTTAAACTATGACTTACCTGGGCAAAATTCTAGGTCAGGTCAGTGAAAATGGCACCTGTGTATTGGCCATGGGTCCATGACACTGAAGATATTATACAATGGCAAAAAAATTCTAGCATTCTGTTTGGTAAGTGTGTGCCTAGAACAGTGATGTCATCCAAGCATAACATCACTGTATGAAGTCCAGGCACACACGTGACTTTCTCACATGTGCAGACATGACATACATTAGTCTGCACAAGCTCCTACCACATCAGACAGCATGATGGCACCCCCCAAGAAAAAGTAACTTTTATATTATTCCACACAAGCTCCACAGCATCTGACATTCTGCTGCTTGCTTAACAAACCGTTGCTATGTGCAGTTTCACTTTCTCCCTCTCACCGTTTTCCTTTTGTTTTGTTTTTTTATTACTTTTTCATTTTTTCCTCCCCCTCAGCCAGCCACAGTCCTTCTCAGAGCCCTGGGCAACCCTGTCACCCCTACCATCTGTCAGGGTTTACCTGTCTCCTGGAGTGGGGCCCCTTGGTATCCTCTCCTTATGATGCAGGTCCTCAGGCTTGACCAGGTCCTGCAGAAAGGCTACTTGTGGTACTCCTGGAGTGAGCCTAGGATGGTGGGGTGCTGTGCCTGTGGGCTGCATGAGCAATCATGGAGCATGGCTGTGTTTTTCCATTTTTCCCTCCTTCCCCCTCCTAGGGACACTGGCTGACGGGTGTGCTCATGCAAGGTATATGTGTCCATCCAGCCAATCGGCTGTCTCCAACCCTAATACACAATCACCTGCACCGCCACCAGTGGTCACCCAGGTAGCAGTGATTCCCTTCCTTCCCTCCCTGGAGGAGGAAAGTGATCCTCCCCACCCCAGCCATCCCTTCAGTGACCCAGTCCTGTTCCCGAACCTGGATCTTCAGCTTTGAAAGCAGTGGCACTACCACTGCACCGGCGGGCCAGTTACATTTCCCCATATTTTACACAGATGCGCGGTTGGCAGACTGTTTCAGTTAAATACAGTTCACTGCGAACTAGCATGCAGCAACAAACAGTAAAACAAAATATTTAGACCTTGGCTTCGGCTTCCAACTACATTTGCTAAAAGGTCTTCCTTACCTGGTCCCATGGTAGGCAGCAGTGTTGGCTGACTTCCCAATCATACTGGAAGTCTCTGTAACAGTTTTTCAGTAGTCTCCGCCCTCTCTCATTGTGGCTCACTGACTCTGCCCCTCCTCCTAATTCCACTCCAGGACATCATCATGCTGAAAGAAACATCCTTACCCAGTCCCAGGTCAGGCAGTGGGACTGGGTGAAAAGGCTCAAAAAAGAGATGCTGAGTTGAAGCAGAATGGGGGGGGGGGAGCAGTTAGGGGAAGCGAGCCGCATTCAAATAGCACCACTTACTGGGCAGTACAGTACATGTGCACAGTGTTTCTTGAATATGTACGTGGTCATTGAAAAAATGACTAAACCACTATTTTAATGATATTTCTTAATCTTTTTTTCCTTCATGTAAATGAGCCGTTGTATATAGCAATAATGCACTCCATGATGCATGTCTTTGTGGGATAATGTCACTTCTTGGGTGTTTACCCAGTATGATGTTATCCCAGCACGTCACACACCCTGTTGTGCATTATTGCACAGTTGTCCGATCTAAATCCAGGTTGAACTGGTATTAGACTGACGGATTATATAGTTGGAGGTCTAGGAATGTACAGCTTTCTTTAGCAGGTTAGGGAGCAGAGATGGTGTAGATATTGACTTGTATTATCTTAGATTATTTTAAGCCTGGCTCCCTGGGACTGAGCAGTGATGGAATGCTTTGACATGTTGGCCTAGGTTTCAGTTGTAAACCTGGGGCATCAGGAGCAGAGGCCAGTAGGGAGGGTTAGGAGTGTCCTTTGGGTGTTGTCCTCCAGGGGTAGGTGGACAGTGCATCATTGCTCTACAGCAGCTTCTGGAAGCAGGTATGGCAACGGCACCTTGGCGACATGAAAGAACACGTATTGCTGGGCGTCCCCTGCCAGGACCTCACAGCAGATTGTGCTAGGGTAGTGGGTGGGCAGAAATAAGCCCATTGGCCACGTCATGATGACATTTTCAAGGGCTCCTCCCACACCAAATATCCATCATATGCACTGGCTGTGGTTCCCCAGCAGGTTATGCCAGACATCGTGGAACCAGTAAGGGACCTGAGGGATTCTGGAGATGAGTCCTTCGGTGACAGGTAAGTCGAGAGGGTAGCATAATCCAAACCATTGGAAATTCAAAGGACTGGGGCGCCACTGTTGAGGAGTAGGAATAAAAAAAGATTGCACATGCAGCAAAAAGACACATTCCCAAGATGGAGAGCAGTCTTTATGGTCTAAAAATTTGCTCATTGCTGACACTGTGTAGATGAAGTTTGTAGCTCATTACTAACCCTGTGTGTTTGAAAATGTGTTAGTAGGAGTAGAAAATATAAAAGGAATAGATTAACTGCAAGCTGAAAGTAGACATTAAGCTGGAATGTGCATTCAGGCCATAGACCATCTTCTAAAAGTCTCCAGTAAAAAGTTAAGCATACTGTCGTTAGTATCATAATCCTCATCATCATCAATTTTATTTATTGAGGAGTCAAGAAAATATGTTACTACCATTGAGCTGAGACTTAATTCAGTGGTGTTGTATCGTATGATTATGCGATAGATAGATAGACATACAGACAGATCGACAGGCAGAGATTTTATAGGGCGCAGTACCGCCCCTTTAGTTAGGGTTCAGTAGGCTGTTTAATGCTAAACCCCATTTTTTGCACCTTAATAACTTTGGCATCATTTGACAAAATAGCCCAACATTTGGCATGCACAGTCAGGCAGTCAGAGTTTCAAGTCCCTGAAAGTTTTGAGTCAGCATCTTGTTCAGTTTTCAAGATACTGAGTGCCAAACAAAAATGGGAAAAAAAAAATAAAAATTTGGTTTCCCTGTACTTAACACTGAGTATTTTTTGCTCTCACCTACAGCCTAGATGGTGTGGAATTTTTTTCATGAAATTTGCAGGGCTGAAGTGGCCCATGCCAAGGGTGTGCCTTTGGAAGGCTTCATGAACCAACGCTGCCCCCCTCCGGTGGTAGACACAGTGTCATCCTTGGGGTCGTTGTTCCTAGTGCTGCTTCTGGGGATGGGGGTAGTTCCAGGGTCAATGTCAGCCCGGCACCGGCTGTGACAACAGAGGTGAACCTGTCTCTAGGCCTTTTGTCGCCCTTGAGCCCAGTGCCAGAGGCAACAATGGCCGCAAGGTGGTGTTCTCCCCAGAGCCGCATGCTGACAGTGTCACTGTTGGGGAATGGGGATGCCCTATTGGGACTGTACGGCTCCACTTTCCCCACCTGAGCACCAACCGTCTCGTTCCTCAGATGCAGGTAGACCTCGTTCAGGCTGTCCTGTCTACCTTCCCTTCGGGTGAGGTCCCCTGTGCATCCCCACAGCTGAGGAAGAGAGCTACCAGGGATCATGGGCCCTCTGTCGCCAATCACCTGGTCTCAGTACAGAGGGGCATCTGGTGCCTTACACCACCAACACTACAGGAATACCAACAGGGTCCAGTTTAGACCTCTCCTTCTAGTGCCAACCCCTCTGTTTTCAGTGCCTCCTTTCCATCAGCATCCTCCTTAGAGGACAACAAATCTACCCTTCACCTGTCCTTAGCTTGTGAGGACACTGTGTAACAGAGATTCCTGGCAGACATGTTAGAGGCAGAGGAAGTAGGCTCATTCACTAGTCGCAGTCCTGTATCTTTGGAGCTGGGACTCTTCTGAGCTTTCAGCGATGGCTGCAGTCATCCCCCCCGCCTTTGCCGGGGGCCTTCGAGAATTCATCAAGGATTGTCTAGAAGCGTCCCTTCTCTCGCACTCCAACCTCCAGTGACCTTCAGCTTTGGTACTGCGCACCCTCGAGATCTGCAGGGGCAGTACATCATCCCTCTGTGGGGCTTGAGGTCTTGCAGACTCCGACAGGACCTAAATGCCCTACATGTGTCTGACTTCTTAAGGCTGATATCTTCTCAGTCAGATACCCTAGGGTGGAAGGTATTTTCCTCGATATGCGTTATGATGTGCATTGTTTCACATAAGGCAGTCTGTGGTTGCAGTTAGGCTAGCTCCTAGCTGCACTGCCACCTAGTGAGTTAAGCAAGCTATTTGCCTTTCTGCTGAAGGCCAAGAGCTGGCAAGGCACCAATTAAGGGCGTTGCACGATGCCAATGAGGTGGCCTCTAGGCTTGTAGGAACTGTAGCCTACCATCAGGCAGATGGGATGGCTTTACTTTTCCAGGCTCCTACTTTTATCCCGACATAAGGTGATAAACTGACATTTCCATTATTTTTTTCTCCCACGGAGTCAGACAAGAGCTATCGGGGTGCCATCCTGCTCCTGTGCCACAGGAGCCTCCACCTGACCCTGACTATTCTCTGGTCCCACCAGACCCATAAGGAGCCTCTGCCTTCAGGTGTTCTCCCCGACACAGAGGGCTCAATGATCTATGTTTCCTTGGGGTGAGTCAGCTCCTTCCTCATAGAAAAGGGAAGCTTGGTACTCAGACCCATCAGTAGGAATTAGAGGTGAAGACTGATTCCTGGACAACATGAAAATGACTTAACATAATTGTTGTACTTCCTGAATATCATCACCACTGATTACCACGCCCTGCACACCATCCCCCACTCAGTCACAGCCAGGGCCTCTGAACAGCTCACCTTGCTGGTGCTGGCAGCACACACATTTTTTCTTGGTGGACATCTTCCTAGTGATAACCCTCCTGGGGGTTTGTTTTTCCCAGTTTTGACAAAACAAAAAAAGAGTTGGGCACTGTTGGTGCCCTGCCTCAACTACCCCCAAAAAAAATATATATAGATACAGATTATTTATATATATTTATATACACACACACACACACACACACACACACACACACACAGATAGTGCAGTATTTTTTTTGTCACGGAACAGCCCCTTTCCCACCCTTTTTTCTTGTGCTCCTTCTCCATGCCTGTGGTATATTTCCCCTTTATGGGTATCTCTCTATTGGTTGCATAATGCAGCATGTGTCCTGGGCACTATCCAGTCTGACGCCATTGAACATCTGCTGTGTATGGTGGGTGAGGGGAGAGCTACGCACCTTTTTGGATCAATACAGTAGCTTTCACATGGAGTACATCTCTTTGGTTGCAGGAGAAGCAGGTCATTATAGTATAATCCCTTCTCTGACCATGTCAGACTATTTTGGTTGGCATACTCCTTTGTTTTTTTCTCTCTGTGCTCCTGGGCCATGGCCCATTACCCCTAGGGGTGCCTGGGAGAATTAGCACATCTCAACTGCCTGGGACTGTCCAGTCCTGCAACTACAGATGCAGCTAAGTGTCATCTTTCTCGTGGATGTGAAGAAAGAGGTACATGGTTAACTTGCAAATTTAGTCTGTTCTCTGTCTGGTAGCAGGGAACTGCCCCTCTCCAAAGTTGAGGTGTAACTTTTCTGTTTTTGACACATTGTGCCATCTCATTTGCAAGGGAGTCCTAGTCTGGACTTCAGTTCAAAACAAAAGAGAAGACTGCCAACTCCCAAGGTGGTGTGGTGCAGGGAGTGGGCTGGCTAGACAACAGACAAATTCCACAACTCCCAAGTACTCCTTGCACTCCATCGAAAAACCACACTACTAGCCCTGGCGATTAGGATATGAGAACTCTGCATCACGCCTCCTGACGAAGGGTTCTCATACCTGAAGCACCGGGGCTAGTAGTGGACGTCTATCAGTTCATCTGCAGTATTCTGTGTGTTATATTTGAGGCATGAAAGCATTTAATTTTTTATTCAAGAATGTTGTGTGTTTTTTCCGTACTGGACTTCCCCCTCTTGCATCTGCCAGAGCCACATGCTCAGGGCTGCTGCCCTTTTGTTCTTGACCACTATTCACCTTCTGGCTAGCTAGTGGTATGAGGCTGTTGCTGTCTATGGACCCGCTACCCTAGTACCACCTACTATGCCCAAACCCTTTTTAATCCTGAATTGGTAGTTGGGTTCTATTTTGTTTATTTATTCCTATATTTTCCCTATCACCCTTTGGGCTACAAAGTCTGTAGCCTTCTCTTTGTTTCTCTCCACATGAACAGAACTAAAAGTGCATGAGGGAACCTGTGTTGATTATTGGCTGGCATGCGTGGAACCACGTGAAGTGCACAGGCACTGTCAATACCCAATGTCGGCTCCTACCTTGCAAAAAATTTGCTTCCACGCAGTCCTAATGCTTCTGTCCTCAGACCCGTGAGTGGTAATCAGTGTTGAAGATATTCTGGAAGATTAACAATTATGGTAAGTACGTAATTTTCATTTCTACAGTTCCCTCTAATCGCTGCTCTGGTAATAACAAGATTCCCAACAACTAAGACAAGACTACCTATCGTCAAGACCTAAAAATGAATGTGTAGACTACTACTAGATTGCCATTTACTGTTCCTTCTGTGAGCCACAGGGATTCACTGTATCCACTGTAAAACATGTACAACGTGTTTCTCTTCCTTTGAGTAAAATGTACACCATTTATTATATGAATGCTGTTCAATTACTGTACAGCAGCACCTTAAGGCTCTGAGGTGCAAACCTGGATTTAAATCCCACAGCCCCCACTTGCATACTGTGTGACCCTGAGCAAGTCACTTAACTTCCTTGTGCTCCCAGGTCGCACCTGTAAACAAGCTTCAGCATAGTGTGCCTCTCCTGGTTTAAAAAAAAAAAAATCCAATTCTACTGAGGTCGTGATTGTATTGCGTATGGTGCAACTGTCTAACCTATTTCAAATAAAATTCCGTATCTAAATTCTATCAGAGTTCTATTCAGGGGAGTGACGATTTTAAATTAAATTAAAAAAAAAAAAAAAAAATAAGGACCCACTGAAATAATTCTATCAGAGTTCTGATCTTCCTGGACTAAGTCTCCATCACTCATTCACATTTGTGGGATAGCACCAGAGGCGCTAGGACCAAGCGGGAGCCTAAAATTTTCAGAAGGGTCGGCGCCTAGAGAGGGCCACGCATGCACGGCACCGCGAGACTAGCTCGCGCCTGTGTAGGCTATCTCGGCGTCGACCCTCCAACCGCCTTAGTTCCTTTTCTCCCGCTGTCGAGTGCGTCTGGATGTCGACGTTGCTCGTCTGCCGGAGTCGAAGTTTTCGTCTATACGACAACAGCTTAATGTTTTTTTTTAATATTTTAAAGTAGTAATTTATTATTTTATGAAAAAGAAGAAGATTGTGAAGAAGAAGAAATTCTTTCCTGCTATCAGCGGAGTCGTCCTTAGACGGTAGCGGTGACGGTAAGAGGACTTTGTTTGAAAGTTTTTATGGCAGAGGGTCTGTGTCCGGTCCGCCATCCTTAATTAACGGGGGGGGGGGGTGTCTGTCTACGGACAGTCCTGTGCTCGGGGAGGACAGCTCCAAGCACAAATCTAACGGTTCCAGTGATCCGATCCGCTTGACCTTGAGCCCTCTTCCTCGCTTGGGAAGAAGAATCGGTGCCGCCGAGGTTGCCATTGGTATGTCTGCACAAGGAATGTTCATCTGAGGCGGCGGGCCCGAACCGAGTTTGGTGGGTTCTCTTGGCCCCGCTTCCTAACGGCTGCTTCTCTACTCCGAGCTCCATCTCTGTCCTCGCTGGAGCTCCGGTGAGCAGTTTCACCTTTAGGTCGCTCCTTTGGAGCAGGGGGTTTGACTTTCCAGTTTTCCTGGCTCTGTTTCTGATTTCGGGACCTCTGGGCCTCGGAGCCATTGGACCGGAGCCGGGTTGATTGGATCACGTATGGTGAGGTGCCCTCTGGGTGCCTTTGCCATTGTGTCGACCCCTCATGCCTACCCCCCTCTCCCTTTTCCATGCAGGGGCCGGCACGGGCACCACCTTTTTCCTTCTCCCTTTTCAGGATTTCCATTGGCATTTTCCTTCGGCGCGTGGTTGGGCGCCATGGCTGTGCCTTGGTCGGGCGCCATGGCTCGCGCTCGGTCGGAGCCATGGCTCGGTGTTTTGGTCGGCGCCTGTGGTTTGGAGCCATGGTCGAGCCGTGGCTCGGTGCCTGGTCCGCGAGCTGTGGCTCGATTTTGTTGGCCGGCATGCTCGAGCCATGGTCGGCGCCTGCGCTCGAGCCATGGTCGACGCCGTGCGTCGGGCGCTTGATCGGGTGCCGTGCCGCGCCTTGATTGGCACCGCGTCTCGAGCCATGGTCGACGCCGTGCCTCGGAGCCATGGCTCGGCGTGATCAGAGCCATGGTTTGACGTGCATGGAGCCTTGGCTTGGTGCCATGGCTCGGGCCGCGGTCGGCGCCTTCTCGGCAGCAGTGGTGGCACCATCACTCTGTGCGGCGCCGTGGTGCTCTCTTGCTGCCACTGGTTGTCGGCACCGCCGGTAGTGCTGTACACCCGGGCGGTGCCGTGCACCTCGGCACCTGGCACCTGCGGGTGCCATGAGTGCCAGGGATGGCGCTGGGAGCACCCGTGGGTGACGCTGTGGGCACCCATGGGTTCCATGGATACTTCAGGTGCCATGGGTGCCACTGGTGCCTTGGGTACTGGGTTGACACCCGTGGGTGCCGCGGGCTGGTGCCCTCGGGTGCCATGGGTGCCATTGGTGCCCTCGGGTGCCATTCTTGCCATGGGTGTTATTGGTGCCATGGGCGCCAGAGGTGCCCTCAGTGCCATTGCTACATGGGTGCTGGGAGTACCTACGGATACTGCCATGGCTGCTCTTGGGTATCGCCCAGGTTGGCATAGGCATTGCTTGGTGCCCTCCTGTGCCACGAGTGCTGCTGATGCCACACGGGTGCTAGTGGGTGCTGTATGGCAGAATTAGTGACACATTTTTTCTTTCAGACTCATTTCCACAGAACTTGTGGAGGGATATTTACCGCAGAATGAACTCCTGTTCTGCGGATTATTTTTTCCACACGTTTAGTGAGTGGTGGTCTATGTGGGATCTTGTGTCATCCAGCGGTTTTCTGCTATGGAACTCTTCTGTACCGCTCTGCCACCGGAATCTCATTCTGCTCAGCACTTTCTCTGCTCTCTATGTGGTACCAAGCTCCTCGACATCCTCCTGATGGCGGAGTCTCTAGTGGCTTTGACCTAGACCTCTATTGGAGGTCCTTCTGGGGTAGAAGTGCATCTAAATGAGTCTTTCCCTGTCCTTCTGGTCAGTAACGCAGCTGACAGCTCATTTTATATACTGGAGGGCGCGTCATCTCTATCTTCAGAGTCCATGTTGGGAAATCCTTTCAGTGGTTACTCAGTAACGGGGTCCACTATAGTATTTCACTGCATCCATGGACCATACTCTTCTGCGTCTAGACTTTTTCAATTGTCAAGACAGTTATACTCTGTGTAACATTTTAATTTAATGGTCAGGGGCCGCTCTGACTCTTCCGCTCCTTGTTAGCGGTATATAGCCCCCTTTTGATATTGCCTCTTCGGTGGCTTCTTCGGCACAGGTGGTTAACTTCTCTACAGCTGTTATTGTTAGTCCAGTCATGATTTCAGTATGGACACTCAGGCTCTTTCCACACTCAGATGGAGAACATCTTCGTCTTTTTGTATCAAGACAATCCTCAAAATAGCAGCCTGAAGGCCTTCTTAGGCTCAGACAAAAAAAAAAATTTTTTTTTTATATCATATGGTTTTTATCACAGCACATGGCCTAGCCGAAATTACCCGGCCCCTTTTTGGGGATCTGGTCAGATTCCTCCTCAGCCCCTGAGGTGCTCGTCTCCGGGATACGGTAAAGAGTACCTGATTTTTTCTTCCCCTACGGGGAGTCTGATCCGGCGATAATATAGGTCATCTCTTTCTCTGAGAGATTTCTCTCATTCAGAGACATTTTCTAGACCTAGGCGACTGCCCAGTCTGTTAATTCCTATTCTTTTTATCAGGCTTTCTTCTCTCAAGCAGAGCCTTACAGCAGCAGAAGCGACTCTTCACAGAGTCGGAACTCAGTTTCCTGCTTCCTTGCTTGCTTAATTTAACAGGCGATTTTCTCCTTCTTGACGGATGGTCAAGTAGGTCCCTTTTTCTGAGGAAGCTTCTCAAATATTCACACCTTGGTTCCTGCACTCTGGTCCCTGCCAGTCGGCTCACGAAGCTATCCTCTTCAAGTGTGAGAGGGAGTGGTGATGTTTCTTTTCAGCAAATGAACTAGAATCTTTCCTACTCCTTTCAGGAAAGCCAGAGTGGCTAGTGCCTCACCGCATTGAGTCACTGCCTCTTTCAGTCACTTCAACAAATGGGTTAGCCCTAACTTGGTCCTGCTGTGTCCTTCCTCGACGCACATCTGCCTCTATTGACCTTAGAAATCCAGCCCTGGGTTTTTTGTTAGAATGTTTATTCCGCAGTGGACACATCTTCCTGTACACCTTTTTCCTTTCTTCCCTGAGTTCAGAGACTGCTGCTACAGTTGTACACACAGTGGCAGAATTATTCCTCTTGGAATATACAGTGGGTAGGATCTGATTTTACTAGACCACCATGAGAGGCTTCTAAGTCGTGCTTGGCCTTCCATCAGGACGATCCTGTGACTAAGTGGAGACCATTCTCCTTGATGGGCTAACCCCACCTGGAACCCCTTGCTCACCAAGTAAGGGGTTCAAGTGCTTTTGGACCTGTTGTTTACAGGTCAACCATACTGGATAGTGGGGTTCCCATCTGCACTTTCGGTCTGCCCTGAACCAGTAGACTTTACCTACAGCTCTTTCAGTTCCTGAGGTTCCTTTACATTACATTAGTACATATCTTTGACACTATTACTTTTGGTCCTAGACCAAATTGTGAGGCCAGGTTCTTACCACTCTCCTAAAGTGGTTGTGGTTTCCTGGCAGACTTTCATTTTGTGCCCGTTGCAGTCGTCTGTAAAGTGGTGAGTTACAACACGAGCGCTTATCTTGTAAACACTATGTTCTAGATGCTCTTTACAAGACAGCTCTTTTTATTAGCAGGACAGTCCTTGGCCGTCCTTTCTGAGTGAACTCTATCTCCTACCACCCTACTCAGGGTTGTTGGTTTTAGCTTAGTACTCTCCCACAAGTGTGAATGAGTGATGGAGACTTAGTCCAGGAAGATATGGAAATTACGTACGTACCGTAATTATTGATCTTCTTGGACAGTCTCCATCACTCATTCACACGCCCACCCACCATCTGCTGGGTTCACTTGTTTTCTTTCCTGGTCTTCACGGTCCTATGATTCAGACCGGTGAGGACATTATTCTTTAACCTTTCTTGCAAAGGCCATTTGGGCCCTCTCAGGCCCAGAAACTCAGGATGAGTTATTCTCATTAGTTACGCTGCGCCTCCTCGGTCGAAAAGGTACTGAGGCAGTAGGAGGGTCGATGCTGAGATAGCCTACATAGGCGCGAGCTAGTCTCGCGGTGCCGCGCATGCGTGGTCCTCTCTCGGCGCTGTCCCTTCTGAAAACTTTAGGTTCCTGCTTGGTCCTAGTGCCTCCGGCGCTATCCCACACGTGTGAATGAGTGATGGAGACTGTCCAAGAAGATCAATAATTACGGTAAGTACGTAATTTCCATTTCAGGAGAGTGAACATTTTAAATTGAATTAAAAAAAGAAAGAACCCACTGAAATAAAGACATTATGGTAATGCTTTCCCCTTGTCTCACCCCATCACTTTTTAAATTTATCTGTTTCAGGGAAGACAGAAACTTGCTCGATTTAATGCCCATGAATTTGCTACGCTTGTTATAGACATTCTGAGTGATGCCAAGCGAAGACAACAAGGGAACTCTGTCAACAGCCCTAAAGGTACATGTTCTTGTTTTTCATTGTCTTGTAAGCAGCCATCCGGTTACTTTTTGACACTTGTTCAGGGGTTGAAATCAAGTTTCAGAATTCAGTGGCCCCATAGATATTCCACTGACCCAGCTGGTGCACTTGTTGCAAGGTTACTTTTTCCATCGCAAGCCAGCATGGCTAGTTAAATGAAAATCTTGCTGGCCCAGTATAAAGTTTCTGAAGAAAACAAAAGAAAATTAAATTTTTCTTATTGATCAATACACAGTCTACCAGAATCTGACCAGTGGACTGGTGCCAGTTTCAAACTCTACTCCTTCCTCTTTCTGAAAATTACGTAGACAGGTTACATACTATAAACGGAGAAGTAATAGGAATAGGAACGGGTGAACTTTAATTTTATTTAAGAGTTGCAGTCTTTGTATCTGAAGGCAGTATTATCAGAATTCCATTGTACAGTCATGAATGGCGTATGATCTGTACCTTAGGAAGCACAACAAGATACTGTGTAGAAGGTTATTTTCACTATCTGTTTATTTTTGCTATATTCGCTATTGCTGACAATCAGCGAAAATAAATGGATAGTGAAAAATACTGGACAGCTGATTGTTAGTAATACTGTACTGAACAGTAAGCCATTTGCGCTAATTCTGTTAGATGCTAATATGTATAGAAGGGTGACTTGCACTAAATATAGCAGGCGCTAATTCAACCTTCTATACAGTAATAAATTTTCCTATGGGCTGGACCAGTTGATATTTCCCATAACAACCGGCTGGTTGTTATGGCAGTCACGAGCCATTTCAGTCAAAGTTTGCCACTCCCTCATTGGCTCTTGTCTTGCTTGTGGGTAGGCGTAGCAGTTCAAAAAACATGGTGGCTCCATCTCTCGCTTACCGAGGAGCCACCACAAATGGAAATTACGTACCTACTGTAATTCTTGATCTTCTTGGACAAAGTCTCCACCACTGATTCACACTGATGGGATCTATGCCGGAGGCACTAGGACCCAGCGGGAGCAAACTTTTTTGCAAGAGGGCCGGCACCAGAGATGGAGCCACGAGGAGTGGCGCAGCGAGCCTCGGCTTGTGTGGCAATGACTCTCTTGGCGTCGACCCTCCAACCGCCTCAGTACCTTTTTCTTTCTGAGGAGGTGCAGCGTAACTAACCTAGAAGGATAGCCTAACAAAAAAACAGGCAAAAGATGGTCTGAACAACCCATATAAGAAGGGTCAACAAAGAAGTCTTTACAGCCTAAACATTGAGGGGGTGAAGACCAACAACAGAGGTGAGCGCGGGGGATGGTGGGTGGTCATGTGAATGAGTGGTGGAGACTTTGTCCAAGAAGATCAAGAATTATGGTAGGTACGTAATTTCCATATCTTCCTGGACATAAAGTCTCCACCACTCATTCACACTGATGAAAGAGTACTGAGCCAATAATTCCCCGAGAGGGCGGCAGGAGAAACCAAGAGCTCACAAATTTAGGACAGAAGTCCGCTAAGGATAGTCCTGCCAAACAAAAGATGTCGCCTGGCATGGACATCCAGGGCATAGTGCTTGACGAAAATATGCACTGAGCTCCAGGTAGCTGCATTGCAAATATCTGCAGTGGGCACGTTGCAGATTTCTGCCAGGGATGCCGTGACTGCTCTAGTAGAGTGAGCGTACACTCTGCCCTCCAGCTTAACCTGCGCCATGGAATTACAGTGGCGAAGGCATGCCACCAGCCGTGCCGAAATGCATGTGATAGCGACAGGTTGACCCAGCTGGGTCTCGCTGAAGGAAACAAACAGTTGCTGAGCCTTGCAGATTTCTTTTGTTCCATCCAGATAGATACACAGAGCTCTTTTGACATCCAGAGAATGAAGGGTATGCTCTCCTTCATTTTGGAAGTTCGCAAAATAAGTAGGTAGGACCAAAGGTTGGTTTAGATGGAATTCTGAAACAACCTTAGGAAGAAATTTAGGATGGGTCCTAAGAACTACTTTGTCCTTATGAAACACAGTATATGGAGGGTCTGTGACCAAGGCATGTATTTCATAGACCCTGCGGTTTGAGGTAATAGCCACCAGGAAGGCCATTTTCCAAGTGAGAAATTTCAGCACACAGGAAGCTAAGCTAGAGGCTCGAAAGGTTTTCGAGTGAGCATGTCTAGCACAAGATTAATGTCCCAGGCTGTGACTGGACGTCTGATAGGAGATCTGGTATGCAGAATACTCTTAAGGAACCTCTTAACTACTGGTAACTGGGCCAGTGATAAGGAAGGTACTGGCTCATGATAAGCTGAAATGGCACAAAGGTGAACTTTGTAGAGTATTGTAGACCTGAATTTGAGAGGTCTAAAAGGTACTCTAGAACTTTATTTTGTGGGCAGGAAAAAGGATTCAAAGAGGATTTTGCACACCAGAGAGAAAAACGCTTCCATTTGGCTATGTACGTTTTTCTAGTGGCTGGCTTACATGCAGCCAAAAGAATATCTGAGACTCTGCGAGAGACATTGAACCTGTTCACTTCTGTCTTTTTTTTAATGAGCCAAGCGTGAAGATGAAGCGACCTCAGATTGGGATGGACCACAGGCCCCTGAGTCAGAAGGTTTGTCTGAAGGGGAAGCGTTTAGAGGGGTTTCCAACATGCTGTTGAGTAATGGAAACAATATATGTCGAGGCCAGAAGGGAGCAATGAGGATCATTTTGTCCCCCTGGGACTCAAACTTGAGAAGTACCCTCTGAATTAGAGGAAGAGGAGGAAAGGCGTATAGAAAGCGTTTTGTCCACTGCAGCCTGAATGCATCCTGACAGAAAATGCCAGGTCCTAGATTTCTATAACAGAAGAGAGGCAGTTTTGTGTTGAGTGGGGATGCAAAAAGGTCCAGGTCTGGAATTCCCCACTCTGCGAATAGTGACTGAACTACAGTTGAGTCGAGAGACCACTCGTGAGGATCTGTCTCTGTTCTGCTGAGACAGTCTGCCAGTTCGTTCTGCACTCCCGGCAGGTAAACTGCCTGAATTCGAGCCTTGTGCTCTAGACACCATTCCCACACTCTCATTGCTTCCCTGCACAAAGAGTAAGTGTGTGCACTGCCCTGCTTGTTGATGTAATACATCACTGCTTTGTTGTCTGTTTGAAGGAGAATGTTCTTGTGACAGAGAATGTCCTTCAAAGCCCGGACTGCATAAAGGACAGCTCTCATTTCTAAGACATTTATGTGAAGCTAGGACTCTTCCTGAGTCCACGTACCTTGGGTGTGGAGATTCTGACAGTGAGCTCCCCACCCCATCAGGGATGCGTTCGTGGTAATGGAAATCTGATGATCCAGGGGAGCAAAGGGATACCCTTCCAGAAGATTGTCCTCTTGCGACCACCAGGTGAGCGACCTCTTCAGAGGTTCTGTCACCTTGATGAGAAAAGACTGAGGGTGAGTGGTTGGGGATCACTTTGTACTGAGCATCCATTGAGAGGTCCTCATGTAGAGGCATGCTAGGGGTACAGTGAACACCGAAGATGCCATGAGACCCAGCATCCATTGCATTGCATTGAGATAGCACGAACCAAGCTGTTCTCTCTGATGTATCAGGCCATCTGTAGGATATCGCTCCTTCTGTCCTCTGGTAGAAAAGCTTTCGCATAGGAGGTGTCCGGAAGAGTTAATATGAAAAGGAGCTTCTGGGAGGGCTGCAACTGCGATGTCTAGAGATTTAACAGTACTCCCATGGACTTGAGAAAGTCTGAGGCCATTTCTACGGCGTCGAGAGTTCCTTGCCTGGAAGGACTTACTAGAAGCCAGTCATCCAGATATGGGAACACTTGTAATCTGATCTTTCTGAGGTGCGCTGCGAGAATTGCACAACTGTGTAAAAATTTGCGGCGCCGAGGATAGCCCAAAGGGCAGGACTCTGAACTGATAATGCTGGCCCAAAGCCAAAAACCATAGATATTTGTGATGCCTTGGGTGAATGGGAATATGCTGGTAAGCATCCTGCATGTCCAGGGAGGCTAGCCAGTCGTGTTGATGAAACAAAGGTAACAGGGTTCCTAGCGAAATCATTTTGAACTTTTCCTTGGGGAGAAATTTGTTCAATTTTCTGAGGTCCAAAATGGGACGCATGCCCCCGGTTTTCTTTGGAGCCAGAAAGTAATGGGAGTAGAACCCTGTGTTTCGTTGATCCAGCGGACTATTTCTACTGCCCTGTTGTTCAGAAGGCCTTGTATCTCGGAGTAGCGAAGCTCTGACTGAAATACTGACAGCCTGGGCTGTCGTTTGAGGGACGATCCGAGGGGTCTCTGAAAGATTGAGGGAATACCTGCTGAATTATCTGGAGACCCATTTGTCTGATGTTATGGACTTCCACCGTTGTAGAATGGATGGTTGTGAAATTGACGCTTATTAACATCCCTCCCGAGAAGGGCAGGAGCAGGTCGAGCCAATTTAATGACAGACCTAGTCTTTTGTGTGGCCTCTAGAACTTGCTCTACTTGAGGACCGAAGAAAAACATACCATTGAAGGGTAATGACCTGTTGCTGGGCATCATTCGTGAAGCCTGAAGTGTGCAGCCAAGAGTGACAGCGGGTACAAATGCCTGCCACCGCCGCTCTGGAGGCAGTATTGAAAGCATCCATTGCCGCTTTTACCTGCTGGTTGTTGGACTCGATACCCCTGGTTATGGTTTGAAGAAGCTCTGAATTAGTGTCCGACTCCAGTAGAGCTTCTACCATTTGCTTGAGCGAATGCCAAAGAACATACTCATATTGAAAGAAATAATCCTGGTAGCTGGCAATATGCATACCCAGGCAGGATGCAGCAAAGACTCTCTTGCCTAAAGTATCTATCTTATGAGATTCTTTGTTTATAGGTCAGGCTGTAGTAGCCTGAGGGAGGATGACCTTATCATTCTCTGCCAAGACCACAATAGGGTCTGCAAAGGCTTGGGAGGCCAAAATAGGTCAATCGTTGGAAGCAGCATACTTTCTATCTATGGACTTAGCCACAGAAGGAATGAAAGCGGGATTATTCCATACCATTTGAGAAAGCGTCTCAAAGGAAGGCTGTACCGGGGGAGTTAAATCCATAGGGATCTTCGGGACATGAAGGTATTGGAGCTTTAAAAGCTTCTCAGGATCGATATCTGTAGTCTGGAGAGAAAGAGTGGAATTCAGATTTTTTGGCAGAGACTTAAATGACAGGTCCTCGACCACAGGCTCTGCAGTAGGATTGGGTCCTGTTCCTTCCATGTCATCACCCAGCCTAATGTCTGGGTCAGGCTCAATATCATCTCCTGACAGCCCAGGAAGGACTATGGACAGGAAAGGAGAGAAAATCAAAAGGAAAAGAGGAAGGAAAAGGGTTCGGAGTCGAGAAGCCCTGAAGACTGGAAGACGTCATACCCAGCCTCAGCGCGAAAAAGATCATGGGCTGTCTGACCCCAGCGCCGTGCAGCGCCCGACAGAACCCATGGCGCTGAGGGCCCGGTGCTGACAAGCCGCTTGAGTGCGAGGGCCCAGGCGCCAAAGGTCTCACGGGCGAGAGAACAACGCCGACCATCCCAAAGGCGCCAAGGACAGTGCCGAGCGGCCCATCGATGCTGAAGGTGCCGAAACCAAAACAGAGCTCCGAAAACTAGGATTTGAGGAGAAAGAAGGAAGAATTCCAGGAGATAGAGGCATCGGTGTGGATACCTGCGCCACAGCCATGTGAGGGGGTAAAACACCTGAGTGCAGAATCGATGGCACTGAAGAAGGTGCCATATGACTAGGGAGGCCCAACCGCCCTACCCGATCCCCCGAGGGCCCCGGAGTGACCGGGCCAGGCAGCTGGACCAACCTCCGAGCCCATTGCTCCATCAGAGCGGCCCACTGACGAAACTGCTCATCTGAAGCCCTACCAGAAGGCGGGAAGGGCTCCGATGTCGAAGAGATTGGTGACCAGAGACAGAAACCAGCGACTCCGGAGGAGGAGGAGACTAGCAACTGACCCCAATGACGGACTGTCGACGCGCAGACATACCAGAGGGCGACCTCGAGTGATGCCTTCTCTTTTTTGACCTGTGGGCTGAAGAAGAAGAGCTCGAGGCCGAACGGTGCCGAGAATGCGATCGTTTTCTTTTGTGCTTCCAAGGGGACTGCCTCTCCCCTTTGGGCATTGGAACGTCCGTTGTCAGATCCCCCCCCTCCGGAGAGGCCGGGGACCGGACCCAGCCCGCTGACTGAACAGCTTTCACACAAGTCTCCCTACCGTCACCTGACCCGGCTTCATGGTTGACTCCGTCAATGTAGGCTGAGACTTCTTTCTTAAATAAGAATGAATTATAGTAAGCGGTATTTATTCGAGCTATATAACAAAATAATAAACTGAAAACTATGCTGCTGGTTTGAAGTTTGACTCCTGGTGGGTGAGCGATGTCGTCACTGAAGCGCATTCGATGGTGGGGAAAAAAGGAACTGAGGCGGTTGGAGGTTCGACGCCAAGATAGTCATTGCTGCACGAGCTGAGGCTCATGGAGCAGCTCTATCTCTGGCGCCGGCCCTCTTGCAAAAAAGTTTGCTCCTGCTGGGTCCTAGCGCCTCCGGCATAGATCCCATCAGTGTGAATGAGTGGTGGAGACTTTATGTTCAGGAAGATCATGATTTTTCAGGGTAGGTTTTTTTTAATTTTTATATCCAGTTGATCCTGCCTGAAATAAATTGTTGCCCAGTGTATTATAAGAAATTAAATCCCTCATTTTGGGATGCTTTGATAAACCCCTTGGACTTCACCCTCAGGGTTTATGTAGCATCTCAAAACTCAGGCGTGCATTAATTCCCATAGCACCCCCTTCCCCATCCTTTATTCTCTATTTCATGCATGGTCAGTTGATATCTCTCAGCCAGTGAAATTTCTAAATTTTTTTCTTGCCATTTTACAAAAGAGCATTATGTTTTCTGTGTAAAACACATGTAAATGGAAACTGAAAATTCACCGAGTAAAAGGCTAATGTAATTATATTACAGGGGCGTGGTGCACCCCTATATTTAGGATTCAGTCTTCACTTTTATGTCAAACTCGAAATTTTGCACTTTAATAACTTAGCAATCATTCAAGCAATTCATATGAAATTTTGCATGTGCCATCAGGGACCAAAGATCACTTGATGTGACAAATTTTGTTCCAGTTGGATGTGTGGTTATGGAAATATGGAGTGTTAAAAAACGTGAAAATTATTGTTTTCTGTAAAATTATTTTTCACACCACTGCGCAAAAATGGTGTGGAATCTTGGTCTGAAAATTTTAGGGTAGAAAGGTCTTGGGTCACAGATGTGCCTTTTGAAGATTTGGTGAAAAAATATTAATCTGTTCCAAAGTTATTAAATTTCAAAGTTTCCCAAGGCACCAATTAGATGTGCCACTCGAAAAAGGATTACCTATCGCAAATGCAGACTACATTCTCACAAACGTGGGATATTTTGCTGCAAATGTGGAATCTTTTCCCATGCTGCCCCATCTTGTTTTTGCTTAGCGGTGACAACAAAAGTAAATAACTAAAAAATACAAGGGTTTAGTAAACGCTAACGGTTGTATTTACCTAATCAGGACCGCTAGAATCCGATTCTGGGGTTACTTGTAAATGTGTTTTTTTTTTTTAACGTGCTGAAATCCATATTTTCAATCTTATTTGTGTATTTTGTTTTTATTTTAATTTTGACATGCCCAGAGCCTCCGGGAATGGTGCCATAGAAATAAAACTTGCCTTGCCTTTTCCACAAATTCTAAAAAAAGAACTGCAAAACAGGATCCTTTGCCATAGTTTGCAGAAAAGGATTTCTTTTTCCCCAAATTGCGATAAAGGAACCGCAGAAAAGGATTCTTTTTCGCAGTTTGCCAAAAAGATATTTAAAGAGTGCTGTTTCTTTGTCACTCTACAGTTAGCAAATGGTGTGTGATTTTAGTCTGAAATTTTCAGGGAACAAAGGGCTTCCCCCATAGATGCACCTTTCGCTGGTTTGGTGAAAAGATATTACTTTGCTCTGGTGTTCTGTGGGTTTAAATTTTGCTTCGTTTCCCATAGGATAACATTGAAATGTGAGGTGTACACAGTCATTTCTTTGTCACTCTGCTGTGAAGAAGCAAGTTGCAGTTTTGCTCTGACATTTTCAGGGTACAGAGGACTTGCCCCACCAATGTGGCTTTTGCTGATTTCATGAAAATATACTAATTTGCTGTTGAGTTGTACAGCTTTCAAGTTTTGCTGTGTTTTCTAGAGGCCAACATTGCAATGTGAGGTGTTTCTTTGGCACTCCCACAGGCAAATAAGGCTACTACTACACTATGTCAAAAAAGGGACCTTTAGTCTCGGTGGGCCTACCCGGTCAACAAAATTAAATAAATAAAATGTAAAAAATTATTCATGGCTCCGGGCCCTGTACTCCCATACACAAATATGGATACCATTATGGACTGATAGGAGCACAGGGCCCTCTGGGCCCCTCCACTCCCTTGCCCTCCACTTCCTTAGAGAAATAGAGATACAGTTACAATATCTCAAAAATTATGGATGGCACCGTGTGCTCCCACATGCTAATATCGATACCATTATGGAGAGATGGGCGCACAGGGTGCCTGCCCTCCCACAGGGAAATAATGATTCAATTAGTGTCTCAAAAATTATGGATGGATGAGAGCACAGGGCCTCTGACAAGCAAATAGGCTACGATTATATTGTCTCAAAAAGTAAGGAAATTCATGGCAAAAAAAATGTCATTAATGCATCAGTTAGGGTTCATATTAAAGCAACAAAAGTACTGAAATGCAGTGTTAGGGTTTTCAAACCAAACTCCGCTCCCCCCTTCAAGAAATAGTGGAATGGGCAAGGCAACACAACCAAGAAGAAACAGACATCATTAGGTACGACAAATAACATACAACTCTCTGAACGCAACACAAGAGACATCCATTATCATGGTCCACCAGCTGTATGAGGGCTGCTGCCATACCAATATCTTGGGGGTACACCAGCATGCTGGCATCATGGGGAAGGGGCCACTGCATGCACTGCACCCAGAAGTGCTCCCTAGAGACTTACTGGGAGGCTGACGGAATGGATGGGAGTGCAGAAAAAAAGATTTGTAGAACTCCGCTATGGAGGAATGGGAGTGCTCCCACTGCCAGCTAAGGAATTGATTACACTACTTGCAAATTAGGAATGGATGGGAGTGCAAACAGCCCCTCCGCTGAAACAGTTGTATTAGCTGTAGAGGCATGGGAGTGAAGGGCCCAAAGGGACCTGCACTCCTACTTGATAGTAAGGAACTGATTTCACTATTTATAAATTAGAGCTGGATGAGAGCGATCTCCCCCCACCCTGCAACAAACAAAACTGTACTTGCCAGTTATAGATGAATGGGAGTGCGGGGCATGAAGGGCCTATGCTCCTATTTTAAAGTTACAAACTCATTTTGATATTTAGAATTTAGGAATGTGTGGGAGTGCAGCCAGGCACCGCCCCCCCAACACACACACACACACTGTAATAGTCACCGATGGCGGAATTGGGAATGGAGGAATGGGAGCACAGGGGCCAAAGGGCCCTGCACTCCCACTTGATAGTATGGAATTAGTTACAGTGTTTACAAATTAGGAATAGATGGTCGCACCCCCCCCAAAAAAAAATTTACTCATCAGTATTGACTAATGGGAGAGGAGGAACTAGGCAGCTGGAGTTGAATTGCAGCTGTACACTTCTCCTTCCCTCCCATGACCCAGTCAGCCACCCAGTAGGTATGTAGGCAGCACTTAGTGTACCCCCAAGACACTGACATGGCAGCAGACCTTGTACAGTTGGTGGATCCTGATAATAGGTGTCTCTTGTGTTATGTTCAGAGAGTTGTATGTTTGTCTCACCTGATGATGACTGCCTCTGCTTGATTGTGTTGTCTTGCCACTTCCACTGCTTCTGGGAGGGGAGGATGTGAAGTTAGGGTTGGAAACCCTAACACCGCATTTTCATGCTTTTGTTGCTTTAATATGAACTTTAACTGATGCATTAACTAAGTTTTTTGCCACAAAAAAAAAAAAATATATATATATTCTCTTTATTGAATTTGATAGTTATGTTCTTGAAGTTATACTGTTGCACGTTGTGTTAAGATGGCCAGCAATCTTTTCAAGCAACTATGTCATCTTTGTGTCTACAACAGAAAACATAGAACTTGTATTGAAAAATATTACCAGGCATGGCAGTGAAAGCCAGGATGCTGATCAACCAGATTATGACAGCGTTGCTTCAGATGAAGATATAGATCTCGAGCCCACAGCGGTTAAAGCAAACAGAGCGAAGGTACAGTTTATGCTATTGAATTTAGAAACAAATATCACTGTTTATTTGCTTGTGTTGTCTTGAAAGAGCTTATATACATCATGTGGCATATCGATAAAAGAGGCAGCTTGGCCTGATGGAAAGGGTGCATAGCTGTGAACTTGGAGACACAGGTTTGAATCCCACAACTGCCACTTAGCCACAGTATGACCCTAAGCAAACTTTTTCTCTCTCTAATCCATTTCTGTGCTGTTTAAATCTCTTTGTGCACCTAATGGCAAAACTATTCTCTTCCCTCACCCATCTGCCATGTATAGCACTTTGGGATAGACTGCATTTGAAAAGGGTTACATAAAACCAAACTCCTACCTTTCCTAGACTGCACTGCATAATGACTAGCGCATAATATTTCAGGATACATAAAGTGGTTAATTCGAAATGTGGTGGGGGGACTCTCCGCTCTAGATATGAGAGAGGGGAAAATTGAAAATTACATACTCACCGTAATTCTTGATCATCTAGGAATATCATCACCATTGATTCCCACTCATGGGGCTAATTTGGAGGTGCTAGGACCCAGCAGGAACCAGAACTTTTCAGAGGGCTGGTGCAGAGGTAAGCTCCGTGCATGCCAGCACCATGAGACAGAACATGTGGACGCATGCACACTCCCGTGTCACCCCCAACCACCTCAGTACCTTTTTTACCAGAGAGGTGCAGCATAACCTCACAAGAACCTGTACTCTTACCCTAAGAGCATAAGCTAGCCCTGGTGGACCATGTAAGAAGGGCCACCAACCCACTAACACAGTGTCTTCACAGCCCAAGCCAAACATAAAGGGGTGAAGACTAACACAGTATATTGGAGTGGGTCTGGGGAATGGCGAGTAGGCATGTGAATTGGGCTGAGGATATTCCTACAAGATCAAGAATTACGGTGAGTACACAATTTTCATATCTTCCTGGAATCAGTCTTCATCACTAGTGGATTAGAGTAGCAAGCTCAGACAAAGTCCCCCAGACTGAGGTAGTAGGAGCGGACGACTTGCTCAGGATAGTAATCCATTCAGGATAGTCCTGCCGAAGGTGGTGTGCTGCCTGGCATGGTCTTTCAGGGCATAGCGCTTCATAAAATCATGCACTGTGCTCCAAGTCACAGCTGTGCAGATATCTCTAGTAGGTACAGAGTGAATTTCTGCCAGAGACATGGCAACTGATCTGACTGCATGGGCATGTACCTGGCTCCCCAACTTAACCTGAGCTATGGCATAGCAGTGGTGCAGGCAGTTCACAGCACTGGCAGAAATGCACTTGTCTGTGATTGGCTGTCCCTTCTGATTAGAACTATTTATTTATTTATTGAATTTTGTTGACCTGGTAGGCCCACTGGGACAGCAGGAGTCCCTTTTTCAGGGGTGACCTGGGATTAATTACAAAGAATACAGCACCACAAGGAGCATACAGTAACAGTTGTAGGTTACAGAAGGTACAACGACACGTATGAAACAATTCACCTAGTGAAGGTAGTGTATCTAAAAGTAACAGCTTCTCAAAGGTGGCCTGAAGTCGTTGTTTTGTCTAGATAAAACTTAAGGAGCCTGTTAACATCCAGAGAATGGAGAGCTCTTTCTCCCTCATTCTGGAAATTTGCATAGTAGGTAGGCAGCGCTAGTGGCTGGCTAAGATGGAACTCCAGCACCACTTGTGGTAGAAACCTTAGGGTGCGTGCATAGAATTACCTTGTCCTTAAATTAAAAAAAAAAATAAGAATCCACTGAAGTGATTACCTTCTCCTTATGGAAAAGAGTATACGGAAGATCTGTTCTCAGGGCATGGATTTAAGATACTCTGAGAGTACAGGTGATGGCCACTAGAAACGCTGCTTTCCAAGTTAAAAACTTTGTCACACATCACAAGGGGCTCAAAAGGCTTGTGGGTGAGCATATCCAGCACAATGTTGATATTCCAGGCAGCCACCAGCTTCCTGATGGGAGGCCTTGTGTGTGAAATGCCTCGGCAGCTGTGCCATGTAGAGGGGACCAGCAGGCTTGTGATATGCAGATATAGCACACAGATGGATCTTTACTGTGGAATACTGCAGGCCAGTATCAGAAAGGTTTAGAAGGTACTCCAGAACCTCATCAGCCTGGCACTCAAAGGCATCCATATGAGTTTTAGAGCACCAGATGCAAAATCCTTTCCATTTGGCTGTATGTCTTTCTAGTGGAAGATGTACGCGCAGCTAAAAGTATTTCAGAGACCCTCTGAAATACCTTGTACCTGTTCACTTCTGTCTCTTCAAGAGCCAGGCCTGAAGATGAAGGGAGCACAATTTGGGATGGACAAGATGACCCTGAGTCAGCAAGTCTGTCCTGAGTGGTAGAATACTTGGCTTGCTGACTGCAAGTCTCCTTAACAGAGGAAACCATATCTGTCGAGGCCAGCAGGGAGCCAGAAGAATCAGCGGCAGAATTTAAGAATAAATAGCGGTATTAATGGCAGATTACCAAGATTTGGATTTTGGTATTCCGCCCAGAAACTAGGTATTTATTTAAGCAATAAGGCACGACAGGGTGTGGGTTATTGAGGGATTTACCCATGGCTTGTGTGGTGTGTCACAAGGTGCAGCCGAGTGACTTAACCACACAAGAAGTTGGTAAATTCCCCAATAACCCACACCCTGGAGTGCCTTATTGCAATTATACAATGGACCCATGTGTAAAATAAATTTTAAATGTGTTTAGTTGTGTTTTTTATAAATACCATTTCTCAGCTGTGGGTTATTACAGGATATACCACGGTCATGTGATGTGTTCTGACCAATGAGGTTACAGAATTTTCATACCCCATTGTATAATTATTTATTTATTGTAGTCATTGGAATTACAACCCTTTGAGTCGGGGATTAGTTTCCAAAGGCTCCACGTCAGAGTTACAGAGAAGTACAGTCAATTACAGATGAGCATTCCTTATAGACATAAACAATACAGGGGTACAGGGTACAAATATAGTAGGAACACAGCAGTATTTTAAGAACTGTTACAAATTGTATACAGGTGGGGGTTCCGATTCCTTTCCTTTGTTTTCTGTATTTTATAACTGATGAAATAAACCAGTGTTTTAGGTCAATAGCAATAAAACAACAAGACAAAATGAATACTGTTGTAGGATTTTTTTTTTAATTAATTTTTTTTTTGTAGGCACTTGCAGACCATTTATTCTCATGGCACATTAAGAAGCTGACCTCTTTATGCCTCTCCCCACTCCGTCACACACAGTGAGTGAGGCATGCACCGATCTCGCACAGAAAGGATTGATCTGACCTGCCCCATTCTGGTTGTCCTCTGATTTTTGCACAGGTGGGGCAAGATTATTTTCCAATAATCCCTTCCCCAAAATACACAGAGATTTTAACTGCCTGACTGTTTGCTTCTGGCTAGGCTATGTCTTTCACATGCTTACAGTACGAGTCCACTGTTTTTCCTTTATCTGCCTGTCAATCTGTCTTGACAGTTACCCCACTATCTCCTGGTCCCTCCAAACAAACCTACCCAGAATCTTTACAGTCCACGCCCTGATCGGGGAAGCAGGGAACAAACTTCATGAAACATTTTTCCCATCACATTCCCTCCTCATGTCTTGATTTGCAGCCTTTCAGTCTGACACACCCTTTCAGGTATGGGTCATGACACAGGGAACAATTACCTTATTGCCACCATCTCTCATGCAGTCTGGAAGGGGTTTTTACACACAGTGCTGCAATGAAGTTGAGTTTCACCGCCAAGAATAGTCTAGTAGCGGTAGTAGCAAAGGCAGTTTCAGATGCTCACTAGTCCATGCTTTTTCATTTATGGTTAGGTTAAATGAGCAGGCCACAGGAGACGACACTGTAGGGCTAAGGCAGTATTCAAATTTTAAAATAAAAGTCTGAATTTAAAACATTTTTAAGCCACACCATTTTTTCTTGCATTTTACAGTGTGAGGAGATTTACAGACAGAACTGTAAAACGATGCAGCTCTGACTCCTTTCCCCGCCTGATGTTGCAGAAGGGCTACTGTCACTGCAGAGCCCTTTTAGTCAGGCACATGTGTCACGAGTATGCATGCTTTACCCCAACACTGCCAGCATTCCGTGTACAGAATTAGAAGTTCTGTGATTCCAGGGACAGTCATCTAAAAAAAAAAAAAAACAGCAGTAGCATCTGGAGAGGTTTCTGGCGAAACAAAGACATCTCGGTAACTTCAGGAAGGTGGTTGGCAAGTTTGGCATTATTTGTGCTTCACTTCCGTGCTTCTCAACCATTTCTGCTGCTTAGTCACAGTGCCACCTCATGGTCAGGATGAGGAACTGTATTTCAGTGGTGGAAAAAATGGCAATCCAAGCAGAATACTGAGGGCTGAAGTTTGTTATTCCCATGGGGAAATGAAATACAGATGCGCTGGAATACCATTAAATTTGAGCCCTGATCAACTTGCTCCATCACGCCTCTAGACCAGAAGAATTGGAAGGAATGCATACAGAAACAGAGGTTGCCATTGCAGTCTAAATGCAACCAGACAGAAAGTGCCATGTCCCGGATTTCTGGAGCAGAACTGAAGCAGTTTGGCATTGAGTGGGGATGCAAAAACGTCCACATCGGGGGTACCCCACTTGTGGAATAGCAATCTCTTGACATTTGGTGCTAGTGACCACTCATGAGGCTCAGCCTCTGTTTGACTGAACTTGTCTGCCAGAGTGTTCTGAACTTCTGGCAAATGGATTGCATGGAGCAGGATCTTCTGCTTCGAGTCCCACATTCTCATTGCCTCCCTTCAGAGAGGGTAAAAGTGGGCTCCTCCACATTTGTTGTTGTATATGACATACTTGTTTGTCTAGAGGAGGATTTGTCTAGAGGAGGATTGTTTTGCAACTGACAAGGTCCACTAAGGCTCTCTGGCCATATAGAACTACTTGGATCTCTAACACATTGATGTGAAGATGAATCTCAGATAGGTCCCAGACAGCTTGTGTTTGTAGCTCCCCCCCCCCCCCAACCCAACAGGAATTTGTTGGTGAGAGTCACCTGAGGCTCTGGTTGGGAGAAGAGAAAGCCCTGGAAGAGGTTGTCTTCCACATACCACTATGTGAGAGACAGAACCAGGAGTTTGGTCACCTGAATTAAAGTCTAAGGGTGTGATGCTTGTGTCCATAGAGCACTGAACATCGACTGAGTTATTCTCATGTACCACCATGCTAGGGGCGCTGTGAACATGAGGAGGCTGTTTGACCCAGCATTTACTGCATGGAGTAGGCTTGCACAGTCTTGCACGCCATGATGTAGCATTCCATCTGCAGAATCGCTTGCATTGTGCTCTCTGAAAGAAAAGCCTGGGCCCAGGTTGTATCCAGAAGAGCTCCTATGAACAGCAGTTGCTGTGAGGGTTGGAGCTGAAACTTCTTAAGGTTCAGCAGGACCCGCATAGAGGTAAGGAAGGGAGGGCTGAGGGGATACTGGGATGTATAGGGAGAGGCATCACTAGCAGAAAACAGAAGTTGTTATTCCTCTGTACAGACAGTTGGTGAGACCCCACCTGGAGTACTGCATCCAGTTCTGGAGACCCCATCTCTATAAGGACATAGACAGGATGGAGGCAGTCCAGAGGAGGGCAGCTAAAATGGTGCAGGGTCTGCAAGAGAAGTCATACAAGGTGAGACTAAAGGAGCTTAATATGTATACCCTTGAGGAAAGGAGGGGGGACATGATTGAAACTTTTAAGTACTTCAGTGGAATCAACAAAACCAAGAAGGTAGCATCTTTCAGAAAAGAGATGTGCAAGAACAAGAGGACACAATTTGAAGACAGAGGAGTGGGGATGGCTCAGGTGCAATGTGAGGAAGTATTTTTTCACAGAGAGGGTGGTGGACGCATGGAACCGCCTTCCTGAGGAGGTTGTGGGGTCTAAAACTGGGGGAGAATTCAAGAATGCGTGGGACTGACATAAGGCAGTTCTTGTGTTGGGGGGGGGGGTTGGAAGAAATAAGCTGGTTGGTTAACTAGGATCTGCAGCTTTTCCAGTAGGTAGGGAAATGGGCAGACTAGGTGGGCCCAAGCGGTCCTTATCTGCCATCAGAGTCTATGTCTCTATGAGAATGGGGTGCATACCCACTGATTTCTCTTGAACTAGGAAGTAGTGGGAGTGAAAGTCTGTGTTTCACTTTGACTCTGGCACTATCTCCTCTGTGCTGTGGCTCAGAAGGCCTGCAGCCTCCTGAGCCAGAAGCTTGGACATCTGAGCTGATATGAGGGGCTGCCCTCCGTGCGAATAGTTCAGAGGGATTTCTGTAAAAATCAAGAGAGTATCCCTCCCAGATGATCCTGAGGACCCACTCGTTTGTTGTAATGGATTCCCATTGAAGTTAAAACTAGGGCAGACACCCACTACTGGTAGGAGAGGTCTGCCTCGGGTTGCCGAGGCAGAACCTGGGCCGGAGCTTCTGTTAGTGGCACTAGGTGCTTTTGGCTGCACCTTTTTCTGAGGCTGGAGAGGCTCACTTTTGTTTTGGGCTTCCCTTCTTTTGCCATGAAAGGACTGCTTATTTTGAAAGGAACCACGTCCCTTGTCATTCTAAGTGTTAAAGGGAGCTGGTCTGGAAGTCTTGAGCATCATTCTAGTTTCATTAGATGCCTTAAGAGTTTGCCCCATCTGTTGTCCAGACAGGTAAGGTCCATCAAAGGGAACATTCATAACTTGTTGTTGGACATCCTGGAAGAAGCCAGAAGTTTGCAGCCAGGAATGCCACCTGATGCAAATGCCTGCAGTAGCAGAGTGAGATGCGATATCAGAGGTGTCCATGGAGGGGGAGGGACACCAGAGGGCACGGGCTAAGAATCGAGGGGGGGGGAGATTTAGGAGGGAAATGAGGAGACCCTATTTGACGGAGAGGGTGGTAGCAAAATGGAATGCACTACCAGAATGGATGATATAATGTAAATCTGTGAACATCTTTAAAAGAGCATGGGACAGGGAACAGGGGAGAGTGAGAGTGGGGTAAGTGGGGGGAGCAGTGGGATGACAAAGGGGAGGGGTGTGTGGCAGCTGCTGACTAGGGGTGCTAGCTGCACACTCAAGCAGACATAGACCGGGTGGTTTGTTTCTGCTGGCACAGTCGTATGTTTGTAGGCTTTAAGCTGGTGACTTTTGGACTCAACACCTTGTTTGACAGCCAGCAGAATGTCTTGTTTAGCATCAGACTCTAGTAGAGACTGCCAGAGACCTTGGCTTGCTCCAGAGAGTATATTCATTTTTTTTTTTTTTTTTTTTATTCTTTTGGTAATCAGGTAAGGCCCACTAGGCACAAGTGCCTATTTTCAGAGGAGCACTGGGGAGGTAATTGACTTGTTCAGAGTCACACAGTATGCAAGTGGAGGTTGTGGGAGTCAAACCTAGGTCTGCTGGTGTACCAAGCTCATTCACGGCTCGTTATTCTAACCTCTAGGTTATACTGCCAGCCCCTGGCAACTGGCAGTTCTCATGCCCAGGGTAGCGGAAGCATGAGCATGTTTGCCCATAGTATTACTTTTGCATTACTCTTGGTTACTGGGATGTGCAGTGACCTGTTTGGGAATAATGGCTCTGTCATTCTCAACGAGGATAACAGTGGCATCAACTATGGGCTGAGTGACGTACACTGGTTTTTCCTTAGGGGTAGTGTAGTTCTTGTCAGCCTGCTTGAGGACAGCTGCCACCAAAGCAGGTCTGTTCCAGACCACATGAGACAGGGTCTCGAATGCAGGAGGAATAGGAGGAACTAAACTGACTGTTATATTGTGAGGCAAGATGGCTGGCTGATAGCGCATCTGTGTGGAGTGGGAGCAGCAAGGCAGAATATACGAGATACGGTTTGGAGGAAATGCAGCAAATAATTCTTAAACTCTGAAATAGAATGAAGTGACCAATGTTTGCTATTTGCAGTGTGCTTTATGCTGTTTTATAACAGCTGGTAATACAGTGATGGATTTAGTTTGGAACTAAGCATTGATATCGGGAGCACGATTATGAGTGGTATGAAATTGTGAGTACAGAGGTCATTGGATTTAGTTCAGAACTAAGCACAGATATCGGGAGCATGATTATGAGTGGTATAAAATTGTGAGCAGAGGGATCATTGGGGCTCTGTTTTTCCCTGTGTTTCTAAGAAGAATGCATTACTCTTAACCCCCCCACTACAACCCCCTGCACCTCAGTACCCTCTCCTCACCCTCACCTCCTTTCCTCCTTCTGTATTCTTCACAGTTGGCTTACCGGTCTGGTATGTCTAAAAGAGTAAAGCCAGTTCATGAAATCCCCAAATTTTCAAAAGCAGAAATATATAGAGTACAAGAGCAAGATAAGTGGCTTTCATAGAAAGATGCTTAGGAGGGCACCACATGACAAAGCGACACTGTGGAACCAGTCCTTGGATTTGCTGAAATTCAAACTCCTGCACTTCTACTAATGGCACCAGAGCGGGAGATTGAAACAGGCCTGACCGAAAAAGCTCAGGCACTGGAAAGTGGCACGCCAGAAGAGAGAATCCAGAAAGACAGAGTAGCCAGGACACAGGGAAAGACAGAAAGCCGAGGAGAGCTGCTCAGATGATAAAATAATATAAATAACATGGAGCCAAAACAGATTGAAGTGAAGACTAGGCTAGAAAATGCCAAGGCTGATTCAGTTACAGGCGGCTCAGGGGAGGAAGGATTCAGCAGTATTGAAGAGGAAATGTTAGCAGGAAGGACAGGTGCAAAAGTTGGTAAGGTCTGGAAAAGCAGAATAAGGGGGAGAGATTAAGGATTATGCCATAGAAAACTGGCAGAAAGGAAAACAAAACAAAGGACAGAAACATCAAGAACACAAACAGCAGGATGAGAGTACAGAAGGAGACAGGGAAAGACTGAGGATACACCAGGTAAAGGTGAAGAAGAAAGAGCGGTGCAGGGGCAGCAGGTTCTGCTAAATTAAATGAAACTGGGATTTGCATTAATAAATGAATCAATCTCATCCCAGAAGTCCGTGTTTCAAGGCTTTACTGACAAAATGTCTGACTTTTAAATGAAAGTGAGGGAGATGGAAGACAGGCTGGAGAACAATACGCTGACAAAGAGGGCAGATTAGCCCTGGCAGTAGGCCAAATAGCTCACACTATGCTGACAGTATGCAGTATGTATGTCCCCCCCAAATACAGATGCCTTCTCTATCCAACTTATACTAGAAACTACCTTAACGCATCAGAAGGGAGTACTGGTGGTGAGAGGAGACTTGAACTGCTTACTTAACCCCTCAATAGATACCTCTGCACCTAAACCCCTACCCCCCCCCCAGTCTTCGGGGCAGAAATACCTGAGACGCCTGCTTAGGGATGGTGGATACATGGAGGTGACTCCATCCTAACCAGCAGAAATTCACGTTTTGCTCCCACGCCTACAAACACTATTCCAGACTAGATCATCTGTGCATTAGTAAAGAACATATAGATCTGATCTATAAAATGGAAATTATGAATATTGTCCTCTCGGACCATGTCTCTATATCTCTAGAACTCACCATTACTAAACAAAGGTGGCAGACCTGCTGGCGATTCAACCCCTCCCTATTCCGAGATAAAGAATTCAAGGACCTATTAGAGAGGAAAATACTGGAAATTATTGCAGACAGTCAGTCAGTCTCCACAAACTTCTCCTGTAGTATTATGGGATACCATTAAGGTTGTCCTATGTGGATATATTATTGCTTATGCCATGCATAAGAAAAAAGAGTGGGAGGCTCAACTTAGGGAGCTACAGAAGAAATTGAAATTTTTATAGGAGGCACATATGCAGGGAGACTCAGAAGTGGCTCCTTTGATAACCCAAACACAAACCTTCATACAAAAACTTCTAACAGCCAAAAAGGAAAATTATGTACCTACCGTAATTGTTGATCTTTCTGTGTATCGTCACAATTCATCACTATTGGGTACTGCGCCGGAGCCAGGACCCTATGGAGACCTTTTTTTTTTTTGTCATGGGCGAAGCCGACGCAGAGCTGGGGCTGCCCTCGAGGCCAATGTTCCACATGGCGCTCAAGGGTTGGCAGTTAGCTGTTGTCAACTCCACCCCAGCCCCAGTTCTGACACGCCGGAGAGTGTACGGAAGGGAGGGTGGGTTGAGGCAAGAGAGCCTAAGGGATAGATAAAAGGAAAAGACAAATAAACCAAAAGGAGATATAAGCGACTAAGGTGACAGAGAGAAGGAGACTTAAAAAGGAAATTGGGGAGGGGGGCCCCAATCTCTGGAAGAAGAAGAGAAGGACTAAGGGAAGGAAAATAAGGGGGAGGGAGAGGGGGAAAAGAGTAGCACACCCTCAGAAGCAGATGGCACATAAGCCTTTTTAGGGATAAGTCCAGATCTGGACTAAGAGTTCAGCTGCAGGACAGAATTTGAAGCAGCCCAGGTCTGATGACCAGCCACTAGGAAGTGCAGGCTGAGGGTGTGTCTCAACCTCCCTCCCAAAATGGAGGGGGATTTTTAACAGCCAGAGGCTGGGGAAAAATATGTGGGGTCAATTTCGAGCCCACAAATAATATAATTGTGGGGGAGAGGATGCCCCTTATTCTGAGACTCCCTAAGAAGGGAGAAGAGAAGGGGAGGTCCCCTCCAACCTCTATAAACTCTAGAGAATTTACCCCTGTGCGTCTCCACAGTTCTGTCCCGCCTACACTCAAGGGAGAGGAGAGCGAGGAAAGGGAAGACACACAGGGGAGGTGCAGAGTCCAGAGACTGAGGCCCCAGGGGGAAGGAAGCTGAATTTACTGATGAATGGTGAAGATACACAGAAAGATCAACAGTTACAGTAGGTACATAATTGTCATATCTTATCTGTGTCAGTCTTCACCATTCATCTCTATTGGGTGAGTACCGAGCCCCCCCGCCCGAGAGGGGGGCCCTGAGGCACCCTAACGGGCTAAGTACCTTAGCCTCCAGTGGGTGAGACACTGCAGGAGAGAACCCTTACAGTCCTGGAGAGGCCTGAGACTGGTCTGGATGAGACGGAAATCCCCCCAGTGGGGGAAGGAAGGCTCCCCGAGAGCCGTCGTCTCACCCGTCGGGAGAAGAGATGGATTCTCCGGTAGGCGGAGTAAATCACCCTACGCCAGGCCAGGGGTGGCAACCAGGATAGGCAAAACCATACCGTCCGCCGAAGGCAGATCGCTGTCCCTACCACTCTGGAAGCTGCCTCATTGGCATCATAAGATGCCCTTGCTTGGTGCCTGGCTAGCTCCAGGCCCTGCGCAGAGAGGGCAATGGCTTGCCTGGTTTCCTCCGAATCAGGCATCGAGGCTAGGAGTTGTCCTAGCCTGGACCACAAGAACCTGCCATAGGCTGCAAAGTGGGCCTGATGTGCTATAATTGACAGAGAGATCCATGCCGAGTAGAACCCTCATCTCCCCCAGAAGTCGAAATCCGCAGAGTCCGAATCTGGAAGGCGGTCACGGTAACGGGCGTGAGGCCCCGAGAGGGTATCCAGGGAGGTCAATCCCGAAGGGGGATGAGGCAGAGAACCTGGAGACCTAGGGGGAGTGCAGTACTGCTGGCGTAGGTCCCTTGGGGCTAGTACTGTGGAAAAGGGACATAGCCATAGCCGATGTGATGCTTTCTGAAAAGGAATAGGCCAGGCGGGAGCCACCAGGTGGGCCACACTGTATTTGCATAAAAAAGCATGCGTCACATGCTCAAGATTGCTGATTGGGACTAGGGTCGGGTGAAGCTTGTCCAACATCCTCATAAGGAAGTGCTGATAAGAGGACAGATCAGACGCTGGGGAGATGTGGACCGAAGGTTCCTCTCCCTTAGTAAAGGGAGAAGAGGAGGAAGACTAGCTCCCAGGTTCAGGGTCCGGCTGCACGGAAGCTTGGTGAAACACCTGCTGGTCCAGGGCATGGAGGTAGGTGGGAAAGTGTGCAGCCGAACCTCTGAACTGTTCCCAGGTAAGAGGTCCGCAAGGACCAGGAATACCTGGGACCACCAGGGAAGGAGACAGAGGCTCTGGGGACAGGCTCCTGGCAACAGGAGAACGGTCTCTGTCAGGGCAAGGGGGCCTACAGGAAACCCTTCGCAAGGAGGAGAACCCAAAGGCCGCTGAAGCTAACAGCCGTTCAACCAGGTCGGAACGGTCAGAGCTGTGCCCAAAGGAAGAAATCCCCCCGTGAGGTAACCAGGACCATGTGAGTCCAGAAGGACGGCCCCTGACCTCAGAAGTAAAAGTCCCCCTTGGGGACTTCTCCAGGGAAAGGTGAGGGCCTGCGCTTTGGCTCCTACCAGAACCCGGCTGGGCTCTAGGAAGGGCTTGCTGCGCCACACCTCTACCTCTCAACCCTTAGGCGTCAGAGAGGGACCTCGTCCTCTTAGCCACCAACCTAGGTAGCTGGCATCTCCGAGCAGTCTCCGAGGAGTCCACCCAGGGAACCGTACCCTCCCCCTCCTGATGCGTCCCAGGCTGCCCCAAACAGTCACGCTAGTGACCCCAGGCTGCGCAGCAGTAGTCACTGGGACCACCGTTGGCTGGTCAAACCCCCTGACCCTGAGGTCCACCAGCGAGAGCTGAGCCCCAGAGGGAGGCTGAGTGGGGGCCGAGGTGCTGGAGACAGAGGGGTCCGAAGACTCTGGAGAACCCGGGAGCCACTCTGGATCAGACTCAGATTCCACCTCCGAAGAGGCAGGCTCCGAGGTCCGATGCCAGACAACCCCATGGACCCCTCCAGTTCCTGGACTCTGAGGCCGGGCACCCTGGGATTTGATACCTCCAATGCCACCAGAAGGAAGCACAGTCCCGCCCGGTGCGACACCCACCCGCGCGCCTGAACGCCCCGAGGTCGCATGCGACCACCCGAGCGCGGTTCCACGCTCCCCCCGGCACCGCAAAGCATCAAACCCAATGCGGCACTGTGCTGGACTCCAACACTCACCCCAGTGCTGCGAGCAGCACCGAGAACAGGCCCTGAATGCGGCACCGCACAACACTCCGGCGCTGCTTGACTCCGACTGCAGCGCAGACCCTATCCCCAGCACCGCAAACGGCACCAGCTCTTGCCCTGGCGTTGCGCACGGCGCTGGAACCATAACCAGGCCTAGAAACATCCAGACTACCTATCCCGATGCCGCTGAGAACCCCGACACTGCGAACAGCATCAGAGATGACGGCAGTGCCGAGAGCAGGCTTGACGCCAACCACGGCGCCACACTCAAAGCCCACAGCACCTCAAACGCACTGGAACCAAGAGTGGTGACAAGGTACGGTGCCGAGGATGGTGTTGGCCCAGTCCCGGAGGACCCGGAACACGACACCGAGGGAGCCTTCGCCACCGAAATAGCGACTGCCGACGCGGTGCCTCCTGACTAACCCCCAAGGGGGCCAGCCTGGGCCTCCTGCACCGCAGAAGAAACCCCCGCCACGGCAAGGCTAGAAGAGGCAGGGGTTTCCTCCTCCACGGGCCATAGAGGACTGGGAGGAGACCCAAAAGAAGGGCCGAGAATCCTGGCCTTGGCCCAGCGACTGCAAATTTGACCTCCGAAAGTCAGCAGCGCACATCTGACCTTCAGCGCGCAGTTCTCAATCACACGACGGTCCATGGAGAAACAAGTATCACAGTTATCCATATCATGTTCGGGGGCTGAGGCAGGAAAGGCAGCAGTCATGCCGGTCCGTTGCAGAATAAAGGCGACCACAGGGGCACAGACGCATAGGGGCTGCCCTGTCTTCGACGTCTTCTTTCCCGCTGGACGAGATGTGACTGAAAAAAAAGTAAATAAAACACAGTACTCAACGCTGCTTAATAAAAAGGAAAGATCTTACTAGTATTTTGAAACGACCTTGAGTAGGCGAGCAGAACCGAGGCAATAGAAATATGGTCAAGCACGACGGACTAGGCCGCAAAGTTGCAGTCTCACACGCAGGATTCACACTCTACGGCAGGAGATAGAGAACTGAGGCTGAGGCGGAGTCAACAATGGCTAACTGCTAACCCTCAAGCGCCACGTGGAATGTCTGCCTCGAGGGTGGCGCCAGCCCTGCATCGGCTCCGCCCATGACCAAAAAAAAAAAACAAAAGTCTCCCGCAGGGTCCTGACTCCGGCGCAGTACCCAATAGTGATGAATGATGAAGACTGACACAGATAAGATCTGAGCAGGCCCTACTCTGGCTGAGGCAGAAATACTACGAGGGAGGCATCCGTGCATCTAAAATTCTGGCCTACCGACTTCGAAGACAGATACAAATGAACACTATTACTAAAATAAAGAATCACAAAACCAACCAAATATGCAACTCCACCCAAGATATTCTAGCGGCATTTAGCTCTTACTACCATCAGCTCTACGGCCCCCCAAAGAACTAAACCTGGATTCCATCCCTAAATTCTTAGCCCAAATTAAGCTCCCAAGTATCTCCACAGATCAACAGAACAAACTGATTTCACCCATTACATTAAAGGAACTACATTCAGCAGTTAAAAAGCTTAAAAATGGAAAGAGCCCAGGGCCGGATGGGTTCGACCCAGAATTTTACAAAGACTCCTGGAACTTGATTAAGGAGCCTCTATTCGAGGCCCTGCAAAAAAGTAAAAACACAACTAAATGCCCAGATTCCTGGCGACAGGCCTCAATATCTGTCATCCTGAAACCCAACAAGTCTCCCCAACTCTTTGATTCCTATAGACCAATTTCCGTTCTTAATCAAGACTATAAACTCTGTACTAGTATCCTTACACATAGGTTAGATGACATACTTCCCTCGATAATTCACCCTGACCAATCAGGCTTCATAAAAACTTGTAGGACTACTAACAGTATTAAACGTACATTATACTTGATCAACCATGCCAGGCATTAAAATTCCCCACTGATTCTAATTAGCCTGGACACCCAAAATGCCTTTGACATGGTGACATGGGATTTTTTTATTGGCAACACCGACGAAGTTCGCTTTCCCATCAGAATTTTTAAAAACTATTCAAGCGATCTGTACTTCACCGGAGGCAGTGGTAAAAGTGAATGGTACACAGTCGAACAGATTTAGACTCTTCCAGGGCACCAGGCAGGGCTGCCCCTTATTCCCGTACTTGTTTACCCTATTTGTAGACCCTATAGCGCAGTTATTGTGACAATCACCCAATGTTCATGGATACCAGACCCCAAAGTCCTACCAAACGTTAGCACATTATGCTGACGATTTGCTACCCTATCTTACCAAGCCTCCAGTTTCTCTTGAGTCTCTAACAAATCTATTATCGACAATAGAAGAGATAACGGGCTACACCATTAACCAGGGAAAATCTGAAGCCCTAGTCATTCAGGGGGAGCTACCCCCTGCAATACGGGAAAAATACGATTATAAATGGAATAAACCCTCTATATCCTACCTAGGGGGTTAAGATCCCACTAAAATTTGAAGAACTGTACAGACTCAACTTTGATTCCCTCTCCACTGAGATATAATTGGATTTGGACATGTGGCTCCCCCTATCCTTATCCTTGTTACCAAGGGTTCCGTCCCTGCAGATGAACACCCTCCTAAAATTATTATATCTCATGCAAAACATCCCGATTCCCCCCCCCCCCCACTAACAAAGATTTGACTCGTTGGGATAGATCCTTAAGGAAATATATATGATCAGGAAACAGACCACATATAGCATTAAACAAACTGCAACTCCCTAAGGACAGGGGAGGACTGGCACTCCCCAGTACCTACAAATACTGAATCACAGCCCTAATCTCACATATGGCTGTGTGGCTGGTGCTGGAGTCTCGGGCGCTACCTTGGGCATCCTTGGAAAAATAAATCATGCAGGTCCCGCTGGACCACTTCCTCATATTACATCCCCACAGCTCCCACACATCAGATAAAGATCACACATTTACCGAAGGGCTACTGAACAGCTGGAGGGGATTTCTGTCTCTTCCCGAAAATAGTTTCCTGAGGGGATGGCTGAGTGTCCCTTCCAGAGACAGGGCTTTTGTACCAGCCCAGTCTGATCACTCCTTTACAGGGTGGGCCGGGCTGGGCCTGACACATGTGTACCACTTCTGTGAAAAAGAGATTTTTAAGTCCTTTGACCAGCTGCAAAGGGAATTCTCCCTTCCTCAACTGGGCTTTTTCCACTACCTACAGATTAGACACTTTTGGAAAAGAGATTGGGTCTTGATGTCTCCTCTAAACAAATCCCCCTGGTATTTGATCTATTGCTTCAACTTTTCGAGGGAGGTGGTCAGTCCCTTCTCATATCTTGAAGTTACAAAGCGTTGCAGATTGGTGCACCCCAAAACATGGAGGCGGTACAGCTCCAGTGGGAGGCTTAGCTTTCGATCACACTGTCCCCAACAGACTGGCTCCACTTTGGAGACTGCAGCATAAGACCACAAACTCCTACTCTTGGAGGGAATTTTCCTTAAAGGTGGCCACCAGGTGCTTCTGAACCCCACAGATCACCTCCAAATACTCAAAAAATGGTGACTTCTCTTGTTAGAGGCACTGTGGGTGCGAAGTTGCGACGCACTCACATATATTCTGGTCCTGCCAGATCCTAGACACATACTGGGCAGACGTAAGCAGGAAAATTAGAGAACTATTCCCTAACATTGAATCCCTCTCCCCAGAACTGGCAATCCTTCTACATATCCCAAAAAAAACAGGCGAAATCAAAGCAACAAAGATATCTATTAAGTATCTTACTGGGAGCAGCCAAAAAATGTATTACTAGACTTTGGCTCCAAACAGAAGCCTCCACTACCTCGACTTGGGAAAATACGATTTACGACATTTATATAATGGAAAGTATAACAGCCAGGCTTCAGAACAAGATCCTAGAGTTGATGACCTTTTGGACCCCATGGTTTGAGTATATCTCAATCTAGACCAGACCTGGTCCCCTGATGTTGATAGCGGAATGGGCCTGGAATAGGTATTGACAGTCTGACAACGGGCTGGCCAGCTCTTTATAAAAAGACTCCAGGTGGTGGTTATAACAGTATTCCCACAGGCGAAGTTAACATGACCTACATTTTTACAGAAGTTGTGGGTCATGGAATGGGTAAATAATCCCTCCTCCCCCTCTTGGTGCCGATCCCCCGACGCCTGTCCTTCAGTTAACTGTCTTCCATATTCTGTTATCGTAGGTTGTATTGGCAGCTAGAATTAACTTTTACCGCCAGGGTGTAACTGCACTCATGAAAACCTAGCTTTTTATTTGCCTTAAATTGTTTTTATATTATGGAAAGAAGCTACTTTGTCTGTTATTCCTCACGCCAGAGAAATAATTGTAATTATCTCTTGAGCGTGGAAAGAAAATTAATAAATAAAAAGTTTAAAAAAAAAGACAGGCTGGGTAAAGTAGAAGATGAGATTCCCTAAGCTGACCGATGACATGATGACTAACACTAAGGGGTTTGTGGAGCTGAGACTGAAAATAGAAGACCTGGAGTCCAGGTCAAGGAGGAATAATTTAAGGAATGGAAACTTGTCCATAGGCATGGAAGGTGGAAATCGAGTTCACTTCAGTGAATAACTACTGTTGGAGGTTTTAAGAGGAAAATACATCCAAGTAAGGGTGGTGATTGATCAAGCACACAGAGCCTTTGATATTCGAAGAGTGGTGGATAGACCTAAATTCATGTATATCAAGCCTCATTATTTTCAAAACAGGGAAAACATTTTGCAAAAGGTGAGGACTGAGAGAGGCCTTTTTTTTTTTTTTTTTTTTTATAAAGACCTCAAATTACAGGTATTCCTTGATCTACCTCCTGAAGGAACTAGCCAAGAGGAAGTCATTTGACTGTATCAGAGATAAGCTACAAGCCCTGTGGATCCCATTTATGTTCCTTCACCCAGAGAGAATGAGAATTAATCTAGAGGGAACATTCTGTTTTTCCACATACCTCAAGAGGTGGAGGAGGTGTTAAGAAACTGAGAAAATATAAACCAAATGAGAGAAAAAATGCAGAACCTGAAACAGAAAAAATGGGTAACCACAAAGTTACCCCAAGTGATAGAAGCAGAGCCTGTAGAGGTTGGCAGAGCCTCGTTGCACAGCAGTGTGGAAGAGGAGGAACCAGACCCAGGACACTCTACAATGCCTGTAAGTGAACGTTTAGTGGATACCAAGAAATCTACTGAAGTCAGGTAGCTATACTAAAGGAGGATGGATCCTAGCACACAAAGGGCACAATAAAGGCGAGAGAATGGGTACAGATAACAGAAGTTATTTTCTGTACGTAAATAAATACAAGGACGTGCAGCATCTAAAAATATAATATTAAAAGTAGAGACTGCTTCCGGAGTTCACCTGTCCGCATGGAACACAGCAAGACCATTTCAGGTAGTTAGGTTTGGGAGGGTCATGAATAATGACATGACCCAGAGGGTGTGGAAGAGTGCTAATGTGGTAGAAGAGATAGGTGAGGGTTGAGATGGTAAATGTCAGTAGTGGGTGAATAAGATTAATTATAAATTAAGATAATTATGTTTTTCATATCGGGACGGTGATCAGACATCAGTGGAGGGTGAAGGGACCACTGGACTACTAGGGCATATCTTCTTTTTTTTTATTAGGGGACAGCGATCGGGGAGGTGGGAGGGACCACTGGACTACCAGGGACATGGTGTTGTGGGTTTGGGGGGGGTGCCTTGCACTGCCTCTGACAACCACTAGGGTTGTGCGAGGTTAAGAGGAGGTTTTCCTCAGTGGTATTTTCTCCATGCAAGGGAACCCTGCAAAAGGCTCTTTCATGGAGAAAATGCTTTGTGAATGTGACTGCGCTGATATGCAGGTCCCGTCCTTCTCATTTGCATTGAGGACCCCTCAAACCTTTCCCCCATTGCAAACCCAGTTTGTGGGTGCAAACTGAACTTTTATGAATATCACATTTGGACAACGCCCAGTTTGCACGGCGCAAACTGGATTTGAGACCGGGAAAAGTTAGTGAATCTAGCCCCAGATGTCCCTGCATCTATAGTGTGGGCTTCAGTAGGTTGTTAGTCAAGTTTGGGTGGGATTTAAAAAAAAAAAAAAGTACAATTAAAAAAAAAAAAAAAAAAATTGGTAGCTGAACTTCTCTCTTAGAGCAAGAAGACACTTACTGTGAGGAATAGCATTTAATTTTATGAGTAAATTTATGTATCTGGTTGATCCTGCACTGTACTTTTTGTATAATGAAAATATCTGGTTTATCCTGCATTTTTTTGTTAACATTTATGTATTTATTTAATTAAACATTTGGTTACAGGGAAAAGCACACTGAGCCAGGGCTTGTTTCCAGGTGCGACCTAGGGGAAGGAAAACAGGAATACATACATTTTGAGAGCGATAAACAGCTTGTGAATGCCATTATACAGGTTAGGTATACAGCAAGAAAAGAACAATAGTAAAGGATGTTTACAATAGCAAGAGACATGTTTGTCATAGTTCATACAACAATAGGTACATCTGTATTTACATAATTTACACATCGATAAGTACATCTGTAATTACATGCGTTGCTTGCCAGTACACTGAGTCCTCAGCTATGAGGAGCAGGTGTGGCACTTGCTTGACAGGAGTACATGGGGGCGGGGGAAGTAGGTGAAGCTGCTGTTTTAAAAGAACAGTGTGAGGGGAATTTTTGATGGCAGGGGAGAGTTTATTGCACAGACAGGGGAGCCTAGTTGTGGAGAATGGCTGAGGCAGAGTGAAGGACCTGGCATCCCTGTGCCTCAGCTCGTACGGGGAGGAGGAGACCGTGGAAAGGCACTGTGACAGGTAGGAAGGTAGCAAATTGAACCAGAATTTGGATATGAGATTAAGAGAGTGGATGTAGTGTCGATGGAAAAGTGGTGCTAAGCCTAGAGGGGAGTAGAGGGTGCAGTGATGAGTTCTGAGGGGGGAGTTTGTGGTGAAACGGCGGACCTGGGAGACCAGTGATCTCTATGCTAAGGACAGGCTACACTTAAGTGAGGAGGGAAGGAGGGTATTGAAACAGAAACTGGGGGAATACTTAGCAAACAATGAGAATTTAAACTAGAAGAGAGGGGTGGCAAGTGGGCAGGAGTCAGGCAGGATCCACGGGTAAGGAAGCCAAACGAGCCTAACCCCATACCAGCAGCAAGGGACTTTAGGGGGAGGTCAGGAGGGGATGCTAGAAAGGAAGAGCAAGTAGGGAGAAGGATGCTAGAAAGGGAGAGCAAGTGGGGGGAGGAAGTGAGGTGGAGGGTGGTAACCTCGAATGCTAGGAGTCTAAGGAACAAAACAGCACAGTTGCAGGCTGTCATGGCAGATGGAGAGGTGGAGATGGCGGCCATCACCGAGATATGGGCCACCAATTACCATGACTGGGACCTGGCAGTACCAGGGTATAGGATATTTCGGAGGAACAGGGTAAAAGGGAAAGGGGGGGTGACGCTGTATGTGAGGGAAGGACTGAAGTTTGTCAGGGAGGAAGGGGAGGAGGGTAACATGGAGTCATTATGGGTGCAGCTCCAGGACTCCAAAAATAGGACCCTCAGGATGAGAGTGGTGTACATGCCATCCTCTCATGCTGAGGAGTTAGACAAGGAACTAGTGGGACAGATCAGAAGGACCTGCATGAGGGTCAGCACGGTGATTGTGGGGGACTTCAGCCTGCCGGGATTGGATTGGGGTACCCCAGCCATCACAAATAGGAGGGAGCAGGTACTTCTCGATGCCTTCTAGGATAACTTCTGTTGGCAGATGGTCAATGAGTCAACCAGATTAGGGAACACCCTAGACCTCATGCTGGCAAATGGTGAGTTTGTGAGGGAGCTGGTGGGGAATGACAACTACTCGGTGTAGTTCACGATAAACATGGGGAAAGGGGGAGTAGGAATGGGCACAAGGGTGTTAAACATCAGGAGGGCTGACTTTGGGAGGATGAGGGAGATAGTACAGGGGTATCTGACTAGGATCCATCCAAATATGGATACTGATCAGAAGTGGGAGGTCATTAAACTGGGAATTGAGGAGGCAACCGCAACATGTACAGTGGTCCAGAGTAAGAGGGCTAGGGCCAAGAAACCTAGCTGGGTGAGCAAGGGAATCATGGAAAAAGTAAGGAAGAAAAGAGCCGCCTTTGGAAGGTACAAAAAAAGCAGGAAGAGGGGAGGACAGAGAGAAATACCTGAAGGAGTCTAGGGAGGTGACAAGGGCAGTTAGATCAGCCAAGGCGTCCAGGGAACTCGGGCTAGCACAGGGCATCAAAGAGGGGGAGAAGGACTTCTTCAGGTACATCAGGGAGAAAAGGAGTTGTAAGGACCAAATAATAAGGATAACGAGGGATGGGGGGGGTGGAAATGAGCAAAACAGGCAGAAGCATTAAATGAGTACTTCTGCTCAGTATTTACTAAAGAAAAGGGGGAGCTGTACCCAAGTGGGTGGGAGGGTGGGCACTTGGGGGTGACAGATGGGAAAATCCCAAGGGCAGAGTACTAGAGGGCACTGAGGGTGGACAAGGCGCCTGAGTCAGATGGCATACACCCCAGGGTGCTGAAGGAGCTGTCAAGTCCTGGCAGAACCCTTAGCAGGCCTTTCTTTTATTTGTTTAACGGGTAAGCACAGCTGGACATTAAATTCTTTTACATGTGTGACCCACACAAACAAAACATGATAAATACATTCTAAACAAACAATAAATAGTATCGGAATAAAATTCCACGTCAATATTCATATGATATATAAAATAAGTTAAAACAGTTACATTCGTATAATGATTTATGATACAAAAACAATGAATGTGAAAAAACAGCATAAGTAGACAAATCCCTGATAACAGTTGGAATGAGATTCCAGATGGTATGTGCTATGTAAGAGAAGGCCCTCTGACCACTAGAAACCTGTTCATTGCATCCCTGGACTCGGGGAGTGTACCTCAGGACTGGAGGATGGCACATGTACCCCTCCACAAGAGTGGCCCCAAGGAAGAGCCAGGGAACTACAGACTGGTAAGCCTCACCTCCATCGTGGGAAAGCTGATGGAGACAATCCTGAAGGAGGGGCTGGTTTCCCTCCTTGAGGCTAATGGGCTGCAGGACAGCAAACTGCATGGGTTTGTCTCAGGCAGATCCTGTCAGATCAACATGGTGGAGTACTATGAGTGGGTAACCAGGCAATTAGACAGGGGTCATGCAGTGGAAGTCCTGTACCTGGACTTCAGTAAGGCATTCGATTCGGTACCGCATGGGAGGCTAGGAAGTAAGCTGGAAGGCACGGGAGCGAAGATGGTGGGATGGGTAGTGAACTGGCTGCAAAGGAGACAGCAGAGGGTGGTGGTGGGAGGGGAGCTCTCATCTCTCAGGGTGGTGACAAGCGGGGTGCCATAGGACTCTGTACTGGGGCCGGTGTTGTTTGGGATCTTCATAGCAGACATCTCAATAGGCATCAAGAGCAAGATCAATCTGTTTGCAGATGACACCAAGATGGGAGCAATAGTGAATGACTTAGAAGGGTGGCAGGGGTTGCAAGATAATCTGGCAAAAATTGGAGGCCTGGTCGGACACTTGGCAGCTGGAGTTCAATGCCAAGAAATGCAAGGTGCTACATTTTGGCGCAAAAAAAAACAAGGGGGAGCTACCATCGGTGGTGGGGGATTCAGCTAGCCAAGACAGAAGAGGAGAAGGATCTGGGGGTGATCATGATGGGAGCAATGAACAACTCGGCACAGTGTAGAAAAGCAGCTGCAAAGGTCAACAGGATGCTGGGTTGTATTGCCAGAAGCATATCCTCCAGGAGGGGTGAGGTGATCCTGCCTCTGTACAGGTCACTGGTTAGACCACACTTGGAGTACTGCATGCAGTTCTGATTACTGTACCTGAAGAAGGACATTAGGTTACTGCAGGGGGTGCAGTGCAGGGCAACAAAAAATGATCCAGGGGCTAGAGGACTTACCCTACGACAGCAGACTGAGGGAGTTGAACATGTACTCCCTAGAGGAGAGAAGGGATGGGGGACATGATTGAAACCTTCAAGTACATGAAGAGAATAAATAAGACGAGCACAGAGGGGCTTTTCAAATTAACGAGGGGGAGGGGCACTCAAGGGCACGATCTGAGATTGAAAGGAGGAAGGTTCAGGAGAGAAATGAGGAGACTTTTTTTTTAAGAAAAGTGTGGTGTCTGGGTGGAACGTATTGCCAGAGGAAGTGGTATCCTGTAGAACAGTGGGCTGCTTCAAAAGGGGATAGGACAAGGTAAGGGAGAAGGTCACTGGAGGGGGAGGAGGGGCAGCTGCAGTATAAGGGCTGCTAGCTGCACAATCAAGCAGACTTGATAGACCATAAGGCCTTTGTCTGCTGGCAGTTTCGTATGTAACGGATGCAGGAGGATGTCTAGCCTGGATAGGGTCGATGCAGGGGCAGTACTTGAACCACATCCCCATAATCAAAGACGGGAATGATCATTTTGGATAGGATTTCATGTCTGACAGACAGCGGAAGAGAATCTCTGTTCTGGTAGAGCATACCTAGTTTGGGGTGTAATTTTGAGGTAATTGCATCAACATGGTTCGAGAAAGTCAAATGGGGGTTCAAAGCCAGACACCGAGATATTTATATTTTGTGACTGGGTCCAGCAGTTTCCCATCCAGTGAGGTGATTGGGGGGGGGGGGCTCTGTTTAGTTTCTGCACTGTTCCGAATGTCTCAGACACTGTTTTGGAGGTGTTTAATTTCAGTTGGTTGTTCCTGAACCAACACTGAATGTTATGGTAATCGGTCTGGAGGGTGGCTTGAACATCAAATAGAACAGGACCAGAGGTGAAGAAAATAGTGTCATCCACGTACATATGTATGTGGGAATTAGTACAGGCAGATGGAAGATCATTTATGAATAATGAAAATAGGATGGAGCCGAGAACTGATCGTTGAGGCACACCTGCGAGAATTGGGAATGGGGGGGGATGTGGAGTCGGCTATTCTGACTGATTGGAGCCTGTTGATTAGGTAGGATTGGAACCACTGGACTATGATGGGTCTAGTCCTACTGACACAAGTTTCACCAGGAGAGTGGGTAGGAAACAGAGTCGAAGGCCTTTGCCAGATCAACAAACACTGCGGCTGTTAGATGGCCTTGGTCAGATGCAGTGTGGATGTGCTTGGTGATGCACGGCAGTGAGGAGATTATGGAGTGTTGTTTTCTGAATCCTGATTGATAGGGGGAAAGGAGTTTGGTAGCCAAGAGGTACTCTGTAAGCCTGGTGTGGACCAGAGATTATTGTAATTTGACAAGGGCTGGGAGGAAGGTGATTGGACTGTAATTACTGGGCATTGAGGGGTCGCCATCTTTGTGAAGGGGAATTGTGTAGGCCGATTTCCAGGCTTGCGGTACTGTGCCTGAAATGAATGAAAGGTTTAGGAGGTGGGTAAGTGGTTTGGCAATTGCTGGCGCTGATATAAGCAGGAGCTTTGGGTGGATCCCATCGGGACTGGATTTGGCAGTATTTAGTGAACGGAGGATGTTGAGGATCTCTTGTTCAGAGATATCAGGTTGATCCTGCATCTGTGGGATTTATACGACTGCGCATGCCGCCTTGACATTCTGTCTGGTTGATCCTGCAGTTCCTGTTGTCTCATCTGGTTTAAACTGTGGCTCATGCGCTTTCCAAATCAACTGGAATGCTGTTGTACCACAGAAAAGTACAGTTGCATTCCATGACCTTTGAAGTATGGTACAGCAGCGTTTGAACTGAGATGGAAATCAGATTGGAACAACGTTCCACCATATACTACATAGATACATAGACAGTGTCGGCAGATAAGGGCCTATGGCCCACCCAGTCTGCCCATTTGAGCTTGTAAGTTCAGTTTGTTTTCCTAGAAGTATGTTGCCCCTTACCCCTGACCTCCAGAATTCCTTTATGTCCATCCCATGCATTCTTAAATCCTGTGATTGTTTCAGCCCCCACCACTTCCTCTGGCAGGGTGTTCCACTTGTCCACCACCCGTTCTGTGAAGAAATTCTTCCTCACGTTTCCTCTGAATCATCCTCCCTCCAACTTCATCCCATGCCCTCTAGTCCTGGAACATATTTTTCGCTTAAAAGTAGTATATTCCTGCACCCTGTTCCTCCCTGTAAGATACTTGTATATGTCTATCATATCCCCTCTCTCCCTCCTCTCCTCCAGGGAGTACATGTTCAGTTCCTTTAATACTATAATAATATTATGCATACACAAGTAGCAATAGCTATGCTGAGGTCGAGGGCTAACTATTATCTCTTTTTAGATCAGAGAAGAGCGACCAAGATGATCCAGGGTGTCCAAGGGCACTCGTACAAGGAGCATCTGGAAGCATTAAATATGTTCTCACTGGAGTCAAGGAGGGAGATATTGTTTACCTTTATCTGAGTATATGTTGTACCATGTTGTATACTGTAAACTGTTCTGGTGTTGCATCACCTTGGTTGTAACTCTCCCTGGTCACACCTGAAAACAGACAGCTTCTGCCTAGTGTACCTACTTGGTTAATAAAAACTAAATAAATAAATAAGATAAATGTAATTGAAGCATACGTTCCTGAGAGGAATAAATAAGGTGCCATCCTCGGACCTGTTCAACAGAGTCTCTGACTCTAACACTAGAGGGCACGAGTGGAAGTTGAACAAGGTACTTCAAGAGTGAGTTTAGGAAACTTCTGTTTTACAGAACGAGTCATGGAGCCATGGAATAAACTGCCAGCTGAGATAATGGAAGCAAAGTCCATGACATTGAAGTTGGGGTGGGAGAAGGCTAAAGCATGCTCAAAAGCAACAGGAGCAGTAAAAGGCAGTATAGCACAGTGGTTTAAGGCTCAGAGCTGCAAACCTGGAGACCTGGGTTTGAATCCCACAGTTCCTACTTGCATTTTATGTGACCCTGAGCAAGTTACTTATCTTCCCTGTGCTCCCAGGTCACACCTGTAAACAAGCTTTCTGCTTAGTGTGGCACTCCCGGTTAAAAAATTGAAAAACAAATTAGGCAGAAGGGTTAGGGACACATGGGCAGACTAGATGGACCCTTGGTCTCCTTCTGATGTCTTTTTTGTGTGTTTTCTATGTCTTCTATCTGATGGACAAATTGTTGACACTGCAAATAAGATGTGAGAAAATCCAAGGACAAATAAGTGTAGTAGAAAAAGGGGATGGAACACGAGTCACATCACCAAAAGAAAAAAGAGTATTTGAATAAGACTGTAGAAAATACATACACCAGAACAAACATCGGCTCAGGGAAATAAGACTTCTTAAGGCAGGTTGGTTTACCACAGGTATTGGAAGAAGATAATATAAGCTTTGAATGTGGAGGTGGGGGAACATGAAATAAGAGAAGCTATTAGAAAATGTACCAAATGGTAAAGCACCAGGCCTTGATGGTTTTTTTTTTCTCCACCAGCTTCTATAAAGAAATGCAGGATATCATATCTCTGTTACTGGTAGATTTTAAAGGAGAAGTCCACCCAGAATGTGCAAAAACATATGTTATGTAGAGTGTTTTGATATGTATGTTAAGCCCTAGTGTGTCCTTCCTTCTGGCTGCTATTATGAGTTTTTTCTAAATTAGCCTGCTAACTGTATGGTAGTTTTACGACCCCTGGGGATCTCCATCACAAATAGGTTTATTGGCTTTCTTTCTCCTACGATGCACCTTGGCTCATGTGACACTGATGTAGCCATGCCCTTAGATTTAGCAGGGTCTATCACAGCTCAGCCACAAAGATAACACTTCTTTTAGAGAAGTCACACTGCTAGATTTTGGGTGAGTGTAATCATTATTATTTTTTGACATTAGTACCTTGTCCTGCTATGTTACAACCTATAAGGTGATGTTCAGTTTTTGCTACTTAGAACTGGTGCAAAAACTGAAAGTGACTGAGAGGAATAGAGTAAACAGTGACATGATCCAAACACACACACACACACACACACAGAACAGAACATAGCAGGACAAGGTACTGATATAAAAATATAATGATTACACTTGCCCAAAATCTAGCAGTGTGTCTTCTCTGGAAGAAGTATTTTCTCTGTGGCTGAGCTGTGACAGACCCTGTAACAGCACTGGCTTCCTGCAGGGGCAATTAGACATCACACCAAAGGGCACTCTGGGAAGACTACAGGCCATAAAAGAAATCAGAATGGCATCCTCCAAGGGCAATAAAACAGGGAAAGTTAGAAAAAACATCTCTCACAGCCAGAGGAAAAGAAAACACTGGGAAATGGTTGGATCACAGAAAAAAAGACTACTACATATCTTTTTCTGATTTTAACATGGAGTTTTCCCTTAATAAAAGTTATAGAAAGACAGGGTAAGCATCCTCTTTCCTTCAACGAAGCAATAATCTCATTAATACCAAAAAAAGGATTAACAAGAGTGTTCATGTAACTCTTACAGGCCAGTGTCCTTACTTAATGTAGATGATAAGATTTTGACAAGAATTATGAGAAACTGCTGATCAAAACTAATCCCCCAAATAATACATAAAGATCAGTCAGGCTTCACTGCAGGAAGGAGGATAACAATACACTATCAGAAGGGCATTTAACATCGTTAATAAAGCAGGAGACTCCGATCCAGTTATATTTTAACTCGGTGCTGAAATGGCATTTGGCAGAGTGTGGTAGCCCTTCGTGATGGAAGTTCTGAAAAACTTTGGCATAAAAGGGACATTTTTTGACTGGATTGGATTCATATTCAGTTCCCCAAAAGGTAGAGTTAAGACAGATTCCCAGTTATCTGAAGAATTTTCTCTGTCCAGGGGGACCAGGGATAGCTGCCCCTTATCCCCACTACACTTTGCATGTTTTGTTGAACTCTTGGCTACTCTGTTTAAAAATCACCCTGATATTACCAGTATAAAAGTGAACAACATAATTATTACGATTTTGCTATATGCAGACGATAGTATAGTATTTGTATCAAACATAGCTCAGTCATTCCCATGTCTTATAAAATTTATATCAGAATATTGATATTTGTGTACATAAGATTAATTGGGATAAAAGTGAACTTACGCCATAGGAACAGGTGACCTCAAGTATACACACCATTTATTACTGAGCTAAAAAAATACACCAAGTTATTTGGACAAAAGTATAGCTAAATATCTATCTAAAACATATGATGTAAACTACAGACTAGCATTGGAGAAAACAAGTCTGGACTTGGAAGGATGGCAGACACTTCCGTTGTCTCTGATTGGAAGAGTGAATATATTAGAAATTAATATCCTGCTACAATTCCTTTTTCTATTTCAATCAATTCCCGTACTCATAGATAAGGTTTCTTTTTTCCAAGCCCTGCTCATCCCCCTCCTGCCCCTCCCTTGGAAAAAAACCCTCTGTGGGAAAGGAGAGGAGAGGAGGCCTGGACTTGATAAAAAGGCCTGTGAAAGGGCCTACTCCTGCCCCTGGACTACGGCTTTTGTGGAGTGGCTAGCCTTTCCTTGGCCTGTGCACTCCTGTAAGTGGTCCTGTATTCATCCATTTTCTTCATGTAAACCTCTGCCTGCTCCCCAAATAGAGAGTTACCAACTACAGGAAAATCCATAGCCTTAGTCTGGGTATCTTGTGATAGGCTAGTACATCTGAGCCAAGCATGTCTTCTGAGAGACACATATGTAGCCATGACTCTTGATGCCACATCATTGGAGTCCACAGCAGCGTGAAATTGTACTTTAGATGCCTCAGTTCCATCCACAGCCACCTCCTCCAGCTCCTTGGCTAGCTGGGGGAGGCCTGTTTAGCCAGTTCCAGAACATTATCCCACCTAGACATCTGGTACCTGGCTGTGTAGGCCATATAGTTTGCCTGCCTGAGTCCCAAAGAGGATGACAAATATTGTTTTTTGGCTATGGCATCAACTTTCCTGGAGTCCTTGTCGGGGGGGGGGGGGTGAAGTCAAAGAAATGTTAGCCCTGTCACAGGCTGCAGTCTGTACTAACCCAACATGGCTGCTATGAGTATAAAGGAACTCCGTACCTTATTCCTGATAACATATACCTCCTGCCCATTCTTTTATCCACAGGAGGTAATGAGTTAGGAGTTTGTAAAATCTTTTGTGTCTGTTTCTCCAAGGACTTATGAAGAAGGATAGACAATCTTTTGGACTCTGAGATGTCCATCATTTCCACAAAATCAGGCTCTTCTTCCTTCTCAGCAGCTTCAGCCATAGGGAGCTGGAGGGTTTTGGCCACCTTCTTGTAGAACAAGAAGTGTGAAGGGGACTCAGAAAGCCTGGGAGGAAAGACATTAGAGGGCCTGTCTGGGGAGATGTCCGGTTCAAGTGGGCACATTCAGATCCCCCAGGTCGTCATCTTCGTCTTCATCATTGGGATAGTCTTCGTCTCCCTCCCATTCCTCATAAAAAGTATCTGGATCGTAATCCAAAGGAGACGGATCCAACCTAACCGGCGGTACCGGGTCAGACGGAACCGGGCGAAGCGATGGAACAATGCTAATCGCTTTGGCTATCTCGTCCGCGGTTGGAGTATGTGGGACTGGATCCAAACCGGCAGACTTTTGTTTCTTTTTTGACGGAACTGGCCCCTCAGAGTTGGCTCTCCTTTTGCCCGAGGAAGTATCGCTTAGGTCAGTAGGCACCTCCTCAGGTTCAGCCGCAACTGAACTGGGCTGGCCATCCGGATCTACGGACTTCTCGGCCTCCCTTTCCTTCAGCCTACTCGGTCTTTTTTCTAGAGTGACTTTGGGAAAGTTTTTGCAGATTTGGCAGTCTGACTTGAGGTGGTCAAACCCCAGACAATAAACACAGATGAGGTGGGGTTCGGCCTTGGCAAAGGCCTCCCCACACTCAGTACAGTGTTGAAACCCAGTGGGACCGGTTTTCTTCTTGGGTTTTTCAGACATGGTCAACCTACTAAATTACCCTATAGCAGCTTTCAAGCCAGGTACAAAAATAACCAATTGGTTACAGACAGTGTCACGGGTTTTGAAAAAGAACCAGAAAAGGCCCGGTTCTTTTGAAACCGATTGGTACCGGAACACCACTCTAATCCCAGAAAAATTCCAGTTTTATAACAAAGTTGAAATAAGGTTGGTTCCTAACCGTACCGACCGATAAGAAACCGAAGAAAACAATTTCCACACTTTTACCACAATAAAACACAGTCACTACCCATCTACTACACTACCTGTACGGTAGACAGAGGCTAGAAATCCAAAAAATAACAAATAGAACGGTTTAAATCTAACAGTTTTTAAACTTTACCGAACCGAGCAGAGGAATCTCCGGAGCGACTTCACTGTTAGGTGGAGTAAAGAATCTGACGGTTACACTGGGAAGTACCACAGACAGAAGTTTGAAAACCGAGCTCGAGCTCAACGTTCTATGCTTCTGCATAGCGTTAACTCTTTCCCCTCTGGGGCAGTTCAAGTGCTGGGGCTAACTGCATTATGTCAGAATACAGCAAGACTTCATGTTGTTTGAACATGGCGTTTGCTGTCAGGATGCATTCAGGCTGTGGTGGACAAACCACTTTCTAGACGCCGGCCTGCCGGCGCAGTGGTTGGATTTGTGCTAGCAACACTGATGATCCGGGTTCGGGAATGGACCCAGGAGCTGGAGGGCCAGCCAGGGAAGAAGGAGCAAGCATCCTCGTCCTGTGGACTGCTGTCCTCCTTCAGGGGGAGGGAAGAGTGTCCGGCACGTTAAAGACCCCTGGCAGAGGCTGGGGGTACCACTGCAACCAGCACTGCCACGTTAGCGGGGCAGGGCGGACCCTGGACATCATTGCATATCCCCGTCCCCAGGGAGCAAGCATTGGAAAAAGCCACTCCTCCCCCAAAGCGTGACGACCTGCTCTGCCACTGCCTTCAACGTTCACTGGGGGGGGGTCCCGCTCCCATGGCCCCCGACCCGGGGGGGGGCAAGCTGGGCTTGCCACTAATGTCCATTGGGAGGGGGAGCCCTCCCGACAGCCCCACCTGGGGCAAGCCTGAGCATAGGGGGGATGTCAGGCAGGGCGGGTCTGAGGACTGGGGGGAACCAGAACAAAAAAGATTTGCTTTCTGTACACATTTCCTTCTGGTCCTCTAGTTCAGAGGGTACTGACTAAGCTGAAAGCACACAGGGGCAAAATTATTCTGGTCACCTTGTGCCAGCCTCGGCAGATATGGCTTCCGCTGCTCAACAACTTGTCAGTTGCCCCTCCAAGGCCACTTCCCCTGTGGACAGACTTTCTGATGCAAGGGTCCCAGGTTCATCCCAACATGTGCTCCATGCTTGGCTCCTGAAGAGATGGAAGTGAGCAGGTACGAGGTCTCTCAGAGGGTCTTTGAGATTCTCCTGGCTGCTCCTAAGCTCTCTACCAGAAAGACTTACACAGCCAAATGGAGATGTTTTGCTGAGTGGTGCTCTAAATCATGTATAGATCCATTCTGATGTCCACTGGATAAGGTTTTACAGTGTTTACTGGGCCTTTCTGATGCAGAATTACAATATTCCTCAGTTAAAGTCCATTCGTGCACTGTTTCAGCATACCATGAGCCAGTTCAGAACCTCGCCCTAGCTCAACTACCTCTTTTTAAGAGGTTCTTGAAAGGTATTTTACACACAAGGCCCTCAGTCAGGAAACTTGTTGCTACCTGGGATCTCAACTTTGTGTTGGACATGCTCACTCATAAGCCCTTTGAACCCTTGGCTATATGTGACCTCAGATTTCTGACTTGGAAAGCTTCATTTTTGGTGGCCGTCACCTCTGCCTGCAGGGTCTCTGAAATCTATGGTTTGGTCACAGACCCTCCATAGTCAAGCAGGTTCTCTGCACACACACCAAGTTTTTACCTAAGGTGGTCTTGGAGTTCCATTTGAACCAGCCTTTGGAATTGCCCATGTACTTTCCCAACTTCCAGAACGAGGGGGAGCACACCTTCCACTCTCTGGATGTTAAAAGAGCCCTCAAGTTCTATCTCTATAGAACTAAGGACTTCCGACAGTCCAGGCAGTTCTTTGTCTCCTTCAACCCCCAACCGGCTGTTACAGTCAAATCCATTTCTGCGTGGATAGTAGCTCGTCTCCGCCAATATTATTCCATGGCGCAGGCCAGGTTTGTACCCACTGCATCAAAGCAGTTTCTACAGAGTTTGGCAGAGATTCGCTCTGCACCTGTCGCTGACATTTGCAGAGCTGCAACCTGGAGCACAATGCACACTTTTACCAAGCACTATGCCCTGGATGTCCATGCCGGGCAGCATGCCTCTTTTGGCAGGACAGTATTCAACAGACTGCTGTCCAGAGCGAACTCTGGTTCCTACCGCCCTGCCAGGGAAGGGGGGGGGGACTTTTCTGTGAGCTTGGTTGGTAAGTAAACCCATCAGTATGAATCAATGGTGAAGATAGGTCCTTGAAGATATGAAAATTACGTACGCACCGTAGTTCTTTATCTTCTTGGACCATCTTCACCATCACCTGCCCTCTATCCCCCGGGCTCATTCTTTCTGTTCGTGGTCTTCACTTTCCCTTATTTTGGTTTGGGCTGTGAAGACACTGCTTCTTGCTGTTGACCATTCTTATATGGGTCACAAGGGCTATCTTATGTCCTTTTAGGTTAGGTATTATACTTCGGTTATGCTGCACCTCCTCAGTAAAAAGATACTAAGACAGTTGAGGGCTGGTGCTGAGGTGCAGCATAAAGCTTAAGTCTGGTGGAGTGCTGCAAGATAAACGCGGCCTGCCTCAGGCTATGGCTCTTGTGAAAAGTTCTGGTTCCCACAGGGTCCTAGCATCTCCAGCTCAGAACCCATCAGTGTGACTCAGTGGTGAAGATGGTCCAAGAAGATCAAGAATTACAGTGAGTATGTAATTTTCATTTTTAATATTATCTGCAAGTTTTATGATTTAGCTACACATAACCTCTTCTAGGTCACTTATGACAATATCGAACAGGCAGAAGAAAAAATTACTCACCTTACTAACATACTAACATGCCAGCAGAATAGGCCTAACGGTCTTTCGTGTCTGCTCGTTTGGTCAGTCCCCAACCTGGGTGCTGACCTTGCTGTCCCCCTCGCCTTCTCTGGCTTCTCCCTTCCCAGTTCCGGATATTCTTGCTGCATTGGATTTTGCTTCCAGAACCCTTCCCCTGTACCTGTCCCACCCCCTCTTGAACCCCTCCACTGTCTGTGCCTCCACCAGCCCCCTAGGCAGTGCATTCCATGGCTCCACCACCCTCTCAGTGAAGTAGCACCTCCTCCTTTCTTCCCTGAATCTTCCTCCAGCTTCCAGCCATGCCCCTAGTGGCCCTTCCTCCTTCCTTCAAGCACCCCGACTGTTCCTCCCTGTTTACCCTCTTCATGTACCTAAAGACCTCTGTCATGTCCCCGGTCCCTTCTCTCTCTTCCAATGTGTACATATTTAGCTCTTGAGCCTCTCCTCGTAGGTCCTGTCCCCAAGCCCCAAATCATTTTGGTTGCCCTCCTCTGGACCCTCTACAGGAGGTTAATGTCCCGCTTTAAGTGTGGCCTCCAAAACTGCATGCAGTACTCAAGGTGCGGCCTCACCAAGCAGTTATACAGAGGGAGTATCACTTCCCTCCTTCTGGAGGTGATCCCCCTAGCGATGCATCCCAGCATCCTGTTGGCCTTGGCTGCTGCCCTCCTACAAGTCTCAGAGTTGTTCATCTTGACATCCACCACCACCCCCAGGTCCCTCTCAGCCATCGAGACTCAGACCTTAGTAATTGTATTTCAGACCTTAGTAATTGTATTTCTTCTAATGGAGTCTTACTGTATTCTGACAAGTTGAAGTTTTAGCTCCAGCTCTTGAACTGCCCAGGAGAGTGAAGGGTTAAATTCTATGCCAGGCATAGAATGTTGGGCTCAAGCTTGGTTGAAAACTCTGTCTGTGTCCTTTCAAACCCAAACCGTCAGATTCTTACGAGCTAAAAACTCACTGACTAAATGTGGAAATTGTAAAAAACTCCTAGTAGCCAACAGGCAACAAAGATTTTGGATTCCCCAAAAGACTCAAGTCGGGAAACCCAAAAAAACAAAACTAGATAATAAGAACAAAAAACTCTTAATTAAACAATACAAAGCACCCCACACAAGGAGTGGGGAAAAGACAACCCTTGGGGTGCAACACTGCACCTGCCCACCCACCCACTTCCCAAAAACAGGTTCTGAGAGGGGAGGCAGTGAGGGAGGTCAGAATACAGCAAGACTCCATTAGAAGAAATACAGTTACTAAGGTGAGTAATGTTTTCTTCAAACAACATGAAGTCTTACTGTATTCTGACAAGTTGCAGACTACCAAGCAGTACCTCCAAGGAGGAAGGACAGAACCTACTTTGGGAATAGGCTCTGAAGAACTGCTGTGCCAAACCTAACATCACTCCTAGCCTGGATATCCAGAGAGTAATGCTTGGTGAAGGTATGAACTGTTTTCCAGGTGGCTGCTTGACAGATTTCTAACAAAGGGATATCCCTAGCTGCAGCCAGAGATGCAGCTGTACCTCTAGTGGAATGATCCCTCAGGCCTGAGGGTGCAGTTTTTCCCAGCTTTTCGTAGCAGAATTGAATACAGGACACGATCCACCTGGCAGTGGTTCTCTTGGTGGCAGGTTTTCCCTTACCTACTTCCCCATAAGTGAGAAACAGCTGAAGGGAGTCACACCTGTGACCCTTTGTACGTTCCATGTAGTAACTAAGGGCCCTTTTAACGTCTAAACTGTGTAGCCTCCATTCCCCTGAGGAGGTGTAATCAGTGAAGAACACAGGAAGGGACATAGATTAATTTAAGTGGAAATCAGAAACCACTTTAGATAGGAACCTTCTATTGGTTCTAAGGACCACTTTATCCCTATGGAAAGAGATGAAGTAAGGCTCCACTGACAGGGCTTGCAATTCAGTGATGCGTCTAGCAGAAGTAACAGCAACCAAAAACACAGTTTTCCAAGTCAAGTACTTGAGCTCAGCTGAGGACATAGGCTCAAAGGGAGGTTGCATAAGCTGAGCAATACAAATATTCAAATCCCAGGCAGGGGCAGGATCCCTAAATGGGGGATTGGTATGAAGCAAGCCTTTGAAAAATTTGCAGAATACAGGGTGAGATGACAGAGAGGAAGATTTCCCCACTGACAGGAAAGCAGAAACAGCTGACAAATGAACTTTGAGAGTAACTGGTTTGAGGCCTAGGCCATTAAGATGAACCATATAATCCAGAACTGTAGACAAGTCAGCAGTATCTATGGGTATACAGTATGCTTCTCTGCACATCAAATGCTGAATCTTTTCCATTTGGAGTTGTAAGTTTTTCTGGTAGCTGGCTTTCAAGAAGCTTTGAGAATATCCAGAACCCCTTGGGACAGGTGCAAATCTGCATACTCTAACTCTTCAACAGCCATGCCTTGAGACTGAGTGACCGAAGATTGAGGTAGCAAATCCTCCCCTGAGAGGAGGTTAACAGGTTGTAATTCCTGGGAAGAGACAGGGGAAGATGGACTGCTAGGGACAGCAACAGGGGGTACCAAGGTTGCCTTGCCTAATCTGGAGCAATCAGAATCACTTTGCAAAGCTGTGACCTTACCTTGACTAGAACTTCGAACAGTAGAGGGAAGGGAGGGAAGGCATAGAGAAATTTCCCTTCCTAGTTCAAAATCAGAGCACCCAGAGGGACTGAGCCCAAGACTGGGGGTCTGCAACAAAACAGAGGAAGTTGGTGATTGTCTGGGGCTGCAAAGAGATCTATCTCTGGAGTGCCCCACCTTGAGAAAATCACCTTCAATACCAAGGGATCCAGAGACCATTTGTGATGGCCCTGGGAAATCCTGCTCATTGCATCTGCTAGCACATTGTCCTTTCTTGGGAGGTAGACTGCTACCAGAGAGGTCTGTAGGGAATAAGCCAGGGACCATAGTTTCATGGCCTCCGTGCCCAAGGCCGTGGACCGAGTGCCTCCCTGCTTGTTGATGTACCACATGGTGGTAGTGTTGTCCGTACTGACTTGAACCACCTTGTTCTGTACTGACTGAGAGAAAGCTTGTAGGGCACGGAATACTGCCCTGCACTCCAGAAGGTTGATGTGAAGAAGGAATTCCTGAGGGGACCACAGTCCCTGGACAGTGAGAGCCCCCAGATGGGCTCCCCACCCCAAAAGGGAAGCATCTGTGGTAAGAACCACAGAGTGAATCTGAGAGACGAATGGAACACCCTGCCTCAGATTGTCCGGGTCCTGCCACCACTGAAGGGCCTGAATCAAGGTCTGAGTGGCAGGAACTAGCTTGGTAAGAGGATCTTTCCTTTGGGACCAAAGGGCTCTCAGATGGAACTGAATGTCCCTCATCTGAAACCTGGCCCCTTGGATCACAGCTGTGGAAGCTGCCATGTGTCCCAGAAGCTGCAGAAAATGCCTTGCTGGTCGAGAAACCAGAAGAAGAAAGGAAGAGGCCAGCTGAGAGATGGCTTTTGCCCTTTCCAGAGGAAGGAAGGCTCTTGCCTTGAGGGTGTCCAACTCTGCTACTGTAAAAGTGAGGAGCTGTACTGGTTCAAGAACTGGCTTGGGGAGGTTGAGAAGGAACCCCAAGGAAGTGAGAACTTTCTGAGTGACCTGCAGATCTGACTTGACTTGGTCTGGGGACTGGCCCACAAGGAGCCAATCGTCCAGATACGGGAAGATTGAAATCCTTTTTCTTCTTAAGAAGGGCTACCACTACTACTAGGCTCTTTGTGAACACCCTTGGAGCTGAAGTTAGGCCAAAGGGCATTGCCCTGAACTGGTAATGGCCTGAGGGCAATTTAAACCAGAGATACTTTCTGTGGGAGCACCTGATGGGAATGTGAAAGTAGGCATCTTTGAGGTCCAGGGAGGCTAGCCAGTCTCCTGGCGTCACAGAAGGAAGAATTGTTCCCAGAGTCACCATCCTGAATTTTGGCTTTACTAGGTGCTTGTTTAAGTATCTTAGATCTAGGATGGGTCACCACTCCCTTGTCTTTTTCGGGGTAAGGAAATACCTGGAATACAGACCTTTGCCCCTGAATGGAGTAGGAACTCTCTCTATGGCCTTTAAAGCCAGTAGAGACAAAACCTCTGCCTCTAGGGCAAGGGTTTCTGATGTACTTGCAGGTGGAAAGGATCTGGATCTCAGTTTCAGAAAACTTTTGAAACTGAGAACAGCGCCTTGCTTACAACCTCCAGGACCCACTTGTCTGAAGTAACAGACATCCAGTCCTGGACAAAGTAAGCCAGCCTGCCTCCTACTGGAATGGAGGAGTCGGCCCAGGCTGACACATCAGGGTGTCTGCTTGGCAGGAGCCTTAGGCTGAGGGGTGGATGCAGCCCTGCTCATCCCCCTTCTGCCTCTCCCTCTGAAGAACCCCCTCTGAGAAGTAGAAGAGGAGGCCTGTGCCTGGTAGAAAGGCATATGAAAAGGTCTGCCCCTGCCCCTAGACTGCTGCCTCTGAGGAGTTGCCTGCCTTTCCTTGGCCTGGGCACTCCTATAAGTGGTCCTGTATTCATTCATTTTCTTCATGTCATTCTCTGTCTGCTCCCCAAACAGAGAATTACCCACTACAGGAAAATCCATGGCCTTAGCCTGGGTGTCCTTCGAGAGGCTAGTACATCTGAGCCAGGCCATTCTCCGAAGAGCCACAGATGTAGCCATGACTCTTGATGACACATCATTGGAGTCCACGGCAGCATGAAATTGCACCTTTGATGCTTCAGTTCCATCAGCAGCCACTGCCTCCAGCTCCTTGACTAGCTGGGGGGGAAGCCTGTTTAGCCAGTGCCAGTACAGTGTCCCACCTGGGCTTCTGGTACCTGGCTGTATAGGCCATATAATTAGCCTGCTGAGTCTCAAAGATGATGCCAAGTACTGTTTCTTTGCCATGGCATCTGTCTTCCTGGAATCTTTATCTGGGGGGTGTGAAGCCAAGGGGATGTTTGCCTTGTCACAGGCAGCAGCCTGCACTACCCCAACATAGCTGCATTGGTGGTAAAGAAAATCCGTATCCGAGCCTGACAAGGTATACCTCTTTTCCATTCTTTTGTCAACAGGAGGTACAGAATTAGGAGACCTAAGAATTTTTAGTGTCTGTTTCCCAAAAGACTTATGGAGGGCAATAGGCAGTCTCTTAGACTCTGGGATGTCCATCATCTCTATGAAGTCAAGCTCCTCTTGATCCTCTACAGCCTCCTCAATAGGAAGCTGGAGGGTTTGAGTCACTTTTCTGTAGAACAGAAAGTGGGGAAGGGACTCAGAAAGCCTAGGAGGGGAAACACCAGAAGGTCTGTCTGGGGAGATGTCCGGTTCCACAGGCACATCCAGACTTTCACCATCATAATCATCCTCTTCAAAAGCCCCCTCTTCATCAAACTCTGGTTCATAAAAATCTTCAGGGGTATAATCCTGAACCGGGGTAACCGACCGAACCGAGTCCCTGCCAGAAGGCGCCGGATCGGTCGGAACCAGACGAAGCGAACTCCACAATCCAAATCGCTTTGGCTATTTCTTCGGCGGTCGGAACATGCAGCTCTGTATCCGAACCGGCCGATTTATCCTTTCTTTTTCTCTTTGTAGGAACCGATCCCTCAGGATCGGCTCTCCTCTTGCCCAAAGGCGTATCGCCCTGGTCAGAGGGCACTCCTTCTGGTTCGGTCGGGCTGGCCTTCCGGGTCAGGGGATTTCTCAGCCTCCTTATCTCTAACTCTACCTAACCTTTTCTCCAGGGTAGACTTAGGGAAATTTTTACAAATTTGGCAGTCTGAATCGAGGTGGTCAAACCCCAGACAGTAAACACAGGTGGTGTGGGGATCGGCCTTAGCAAATTCTTCCCCACACACACTGCAGTGTTGAAACCCAGTGGGCCCAGTTTTTTTCTTGGGTTTCTCAGACATGGCCAACTTAACCAACTTACCCTTTGAACGGCAACTGCCAGGAAAGACTCCCCTATCGGTTTCTCAACGTGTCACAGGTGATGGAAAAAAACGCTAAACTACGTTTTTTTTAAAACCGATACGGACCAGTAACCACACACTAGCTTTTTTCTTTTAAGATTTTACTACAGGATCAGTTCAGCCGAACCGATCGCAAAAGTTTCACAATTTCCACACAGCAACTACTAATCTAAGTACTTACGGTACCACAGACAGAGTCTCGAACCAAAAAACGGAACGAAAGTCAGACTAAAACTGAAACTTTTAACCGCGGTTGAACCAAGCAGAAGGAGAAATCTCCAGAGCAGCTGTTCAGTGAGGCGGAGTAAAGAATCTGACAGTTTGGGTTTGAAAGGACACAGACAGAATTTTCAACCGAGCTCGAGCCCAACGTTCTGTGCCTGGAATAGAATTTAACCCTTCACTCTCCGGGGCAGTTCAAGAGCTGGAGCTAACTGCAACTTGTCAGAATACAGCAAGACTTCATGTTGTTTGAAGCAGCACTGAATCCTACAAGACAGCACTAATCTCAGCTATCCAACCAGAAAATAATTACTTTTGTTTTGTTTTTTAATCCAAAATAATCCAAATTTGTATCTGTGATGGCTGTTCCATCTAGAAATGGTCATGGTGGCTGCTTCAGTATTAGAGGGTATCTGATTGTGAAGTGGTTAGCCCATTTGATGAGATGGGGGAACACATCTTACAGCCACAGGGGCATGTTCCGCTAAAGCTTCTGCTTTAGTGAGGGATGAGGCTTCTACCAGAAAAACTACAATGCCTGGGGTAGAAAATAGCCCATATGTAAGACAAATGAAAAAAAAAACAGTTTGTACAAGTTACATATTTCATTCAGGACTCCTTACAGTAACAGCTGTTTATTTCTAATTGTAGAGTGTGGATTCTGATCTGTCAGATGGACCAATCACAGTACAGGAATTTATGGAGGTTAAAAATGCATTACTGGCATCTGAAACTAAGATTCAGCAACTCATGAAAGTGAACAGCAACCTGAGTGATGAACTGAGACTTATGCAGAAAAAGGTACATAGAAAAGAATTCTTACTGTAAAGCTATACCAATAAAACATGTTAAGAATGTCAGTACATTGTAACTCTTGTAGTCGTTATGTTTTACTTGGGGAAGGAATACATCAGTAAACGGTAAGAACAGAACAGGGCAGAGCATTCAAGTAGATAGTTTAAGGAACATTTATCAAGATCTTACTTTCTGGTACCTGCAAACTTCAGGATTGCTTCAGGGTGATTTCTTCATACAGTTTTATCATTCTCCGTGAAAGCAGCCGCTGCAGATTACATCTGTAATCCTGTATCTTAAAAGTAAGCACTATAGCTTTAAATAACATAAAGGGCACTTGGTGGGCTGTGATTTTGAGGCTTTTTGTATCTCATTTTTAAATAAACAGTAGAAAATGAGACATAAATTTATACAGTTCCAAATTTTTGCAGTTAGTTTTAATTCTTTAAGACATACCTAAATATTGTTACATTCAGTTGACCGTAGAGAATGTAAAGTGCTGACATTATACAGAAAATTTTGAAAGTTCCTAAAGTTTTCTATAGATTTGAATGGAAGAGTGATGTCTCTCTGATGTTTCATACCTCACAGTGTCACAAACAAGATGACTTAAGAAGAAGAAGAGCCTCTCTTGATGTCATAAAATGCTCAAGTACTTTGGGTTCTCCCTAATTAAAAAGTGAAAATAACTCCTATAATTCAATGGGTGTACTTACGAAAAATTAATGACTTTCTGACGCACATGCCGTTACTTGTGGATTTAAACCTTGGCAGCTGTGGGGAATTTGATCGGATATTGCTATTGCTGTCAGACAGTAGACAGCTGAAATTACAGCACCATTGAGTTATAAAGGTGTAATGGAAGATAAATGTAAGACGGAGGAGGGGAGAGAGGAGGAACACCAGAATAGCTCTGCTAAATCATGTGTAAAAATGTCAGGACTTTTCTTTTAAGAAGTAAGGTGACACTGTTCTGAGCCATAAAATTTAAGACAGAAAACCCGCCACTTGACATCTGAGCGAAGTGCATGGAAATAGGCAGTATTTTAAATGAGAGCAACACGCAAGTGAGAATTTTGTAATCTCAAATTACAGACTGGTAGGCAGGCTGTCACAGTACTGAGTGACATTCAGCCAAGTGTCAAATAGCACAATGCAAACTGAAGTAATCCTGAATGCATTATAATTCCAACTGAAAGGCCGCCATCTTTCTAACACAGCATGCCAAGGCACTACTGAAAAGAAGAGGTGTTTAAACCCGCAGCATCTTTCTGCAACTGGATTATTTGCCTCAGTAGTGCAAACAAAATAGCTAACCTTTTAAGGTTTGAGTTACTGTTTACTACAATAAATGGAGGAATACTGTTTCTTTGTAAATGCACTGTGGGAATCTGGTATCTGAGAGTGTTTGTTTCTGTAATAAAAGGTGTATAAAAATATGACCTTCTGTATCTTGTATATTGACTTTTAACAACAGCTGTTGTGTTCAGCTCTTTCATATCCTTAGTTCTGCTATGCCTCTTCTTGCTTTGCAAAGCAGCTATGATTTGCTTCTATCCCCAGCATTTATTGTGTCTTTGCTGCAATTCGGTATTACAAAGATACAAATTAGTTAGAAAAGATCGTCCTAATTTAAGTTCTTACTAAACAATAGCTATGTAGTTTCAGCCAGACTTATAGTTCAGGTTCTTGTATTTTTTTTATTTAGTTAAATTAAATCCCCTTTTTGTAATATCCAGCATCTTACCCAAATGTCCTACCTTGGTAGATGCATGTTGCAAATACTGTAATCTGTAATTATGTCAAATAAAAGTCCAGTCTGAATATAAGAACCAATAACAGCTCTACATAAGATACTGCATACAAATTTTGAACAAAAGAAAATTTAACATTCATAAATCTAAAAAAATTTAGGGTAAATGTGAGGGTGGGTGTTTTCTTCACAGTTGTAGTAATCTCCACCTTGTGAACAAAGCTCTGACTTTGTTTTTTTTTAACATTAAAATTCTACTTTCAAGTAATCACTTGAATAATGTTTATAATGTTTATTTATAAAAAAAAAATATGGGAAAGGGAATATTCAAGGACGGTTTATTTGAACTCTCAAAATTGCTTGTGAGGCTTTCTTCAAAACCCACTAGACCATTGCTAAACGTTTCTTTCAGCTCCAAACACTGCAGAGTGAGAATACCAACCTCAGGCGGCAGTTCACAACCAATATTTATCAGGTCCAGACTGGCTCTGAATACCCCGAACCCTCCAACCCTTCTTCCCTAAAGCGACGTCCATCAGCACGGACTAGCAGACCCATGTCTATGTATGAGACTGGCTCAGGTCAGAAACCCTACCTCCCAATGGGAGAGGTGACATATCCAGAAGAAAGCATAACGAGACTGCAGCCCTTCCCGCAGCACGTAAGTAAAGTTTGCACATGCTTCTGCGGTACCTTTTTGTCTTTTCTACTGCAGCTTATTGTGTCTGATTGTTTCCATCTCTGTCCAGAAAGTTTGTAAAAAGTCTTGCCAGTTTTACCATCATAAATATAAGCAGGACTGGGTGGTGCAGTGCTGCTGGTCATTAGAAGTAAGTGAGTGCTGTCACTACTAACGTATCTGCATTGTGGATACACTGTGTAGAACTGAAGGGTGGCTCCAGGGGTGGGGAGATGACACCTGCTGTGGGTTAGTATGTTTAGTGCCGTGGAACACTAATTAGAAAACTAATGCTAAAAGCAGTTTAAAAAATAAGTTGAATACAAAAATGAATGAGAAGAACGATGCTATCCCATCTGTGCTGTGCTTGCATTGCCGTACATAACACAGGCAACCCGTGCTCGTGTCTTGAGCCTAGGGTGGTTGGATGGCTGGCACGGGGAGGAAGATTACAATTTGAGAGGCTGTACTCTGCCTGTGGAAGAGGGTTGCTGCCTGTGCCACAGCATTGTAGTCTGGGTTGACCGTGAGTGGCAGTGCAGTGGAGGTATTGCTGGGGAAGGAGGACATCAGCCAGGCTCCATGTGTAGCCACATTCTTGTGAAGGCACATTGAGCCCTGTGGATGCTGATGTCCTAAGGTGAAACAAGACTGTGGCCCCAGTGCTTACAGGATGATGCAAGATCACTGTCGGCTGTACCACAGTAACTGGCCTCCCACTGATGGGTCTCCCAAGAGAATGCTGGCCCAGTGGCCCTGCCATGGGTGGGGGCATGAGTAGGAGTAAGTGCCAGAGAAGCCGTGGACAGGGCTGGAAGGTCACCCAGGGAGTAGGGTTGGAGCAAGGGGGAGAAACTGAACAAAAAGAAGAAAAAGAGAGAGAAATTGTAAAATGTTTGGAAACACTTGTTGGAAAAAAAAAAAAGCTATGGCAAGATTTTTTCCTTAAAGATTACTGCTGTGTTTAATGGTTTTATTCTAAAAATTCAAAGAAGTTCACTGTGCAAAAAGGAAAAATAAACCTCTGTTGCTTGTACATTTTTATTTTAGAGAATGAGGACAATGCTAGTAGTTCAAGCTTAAACAGATTATTTTGATATAATTACGCATTTGGGCATGTGTAAAGTCTAATATCCCCAGTGTAATGTTTCATATGTTTGCTTTAAAATAGTCTTATTTTTCTTATTCAGGGTGTTTGTTAATGCTGCCTTCTTCCTGCTCAAAATGCAGTTTTTTTTAATAGCTTATGAGTTGCAGAACCCAGTGACATCAACTTACTGGAAGACTAAAGTGAAGCTTTCATTACAGGACTTCCGCTCAGCTGATGTCATCGGGTTTCAGAACTGATTATTATTGAAGCGGTAAGGCATGATCAAGGGCATGCTCCTAGAGGGTGAATAATTGACTGGCAGCATAACACCTGGAGTACCTTATTGCTATTATAATAAAAATGGAAGTGTTTTTCCCCATATCAGTTTTATGTCCCAGTCAGCTGCTTGACTTCAGGGGTGGCCCCCATTTTTAGGGATATTCCTGTCATTTGGCCAAGGAAAACCTCAGCTGTCATTAAGATGGCAGTTTGTGTTTGTCCCATTTGTAGCAGGAGCAAACTCCTTGGCCCAGCCACAGGGGTCGCTGTGGTGGCAAAATCTGCTACCAGCCCTCTCCAGCCGAAACACACTGCCATGCAACAGGTGTCTTGGCCTGGCCTGACTCCCAGTGCATTGAGTCCATTTCCAAACCTGGGTCATCTGCACGACAGCACAACAGCCTGCCACTCAGTCTTCAGGGTGGCCTGTAATAATGGGAATTTTTTATTTTTTTATTTTAGCTTTTTGGTCCCTGTCGCCTCCTCCCACCAACTGGCGATGGGGACACTTATGTATTTTTTCTGATTTTCTCTGCTGACCCCACCCCGAGGCCCCGGCGCACAGCTGTGTGAGCGTGTGGAGGCACACTTCGCACCCCATGGCGCCAGCTCGGCCCCTTCCACCTCCTGATACTTTGCCGCCCCTTCTCCACCTATGCTATCCACCGGACCTCCACCCGGTGGGAGCGGAACTACAGGGGGGGGCGCCAGGTCACCCTCAGGAGAGGAGAGCTGCCCGCTGGCATGCTCAATCCTGCTCCACCCGCCTCCCCCCCATGCTGGCACCCTGATGATCCAAGGTCACTCCCAAACCCAGGTCACCGGCGTAGCGCGAGGTAAGGCGTCCGGCACCTTGACCCTCTGTGCCACCAGGCCGGCCTAATAATGGGAATTTTAAATAGTGTACCTTGGGCAGCATATGATTTTGCTCTAAATGTATGTTAATCAGAAATTAACATCTACATATAGCCAATAAGGAAGCTCCGTTTCCCGCAACCTTTATTTGTTTTTTTTTTCGTTTTTTTAATAATTGAGCAATAACAGATTGACAGTCTAGGGGTATGCCCCTCGTGCCACATGCCCCTAGGGGGGATTAACTGACAGTTAAACTAACCTGTGGGAATGTCTTATTGCAATTATAATATACATAGAGGTTCCATGATAAAGTAGTCCTAACTGCTGTACCTAAATCCAGTTCACTATCCACACTTAGGGGCAGCCTTTCACTGAGCATGCTCAGTCACCAGAACAGTCTTTAAGTTCAGCTCCTTCTACCATCCAGCTATGTGGTCTTCTGGCTCTGCCCTCTTTAGGCACAATTTTTTTTCTTTTCACTGGAAGGAACAGGACACATCCTTCACAACTCCCATCTACTGCATTATGATGTTTTTAGGCTTTGCGGTATGTTTTTCAAGGTTTTGCTTAGTTTCTTGACTCATTTCTTTGGCATCGCCATTTGCTTCCTGTTCCAGTGCTGTGATTTGCCATGGAATGGTAAAAGAAGCAGGGATTCAAGAGGTGCGTTTTGTGCAGGTACTCTCTGTCCATGACCAAAAAACATGACATGGTGCCATGCACTTGCTGTCGGCCTATGCACTATTTGGCCCTAGAGCACTGACTGAGGGTGCTGGAAAAACCAATTAAAGTGCCAATGCCAGGGTTGGTGACTCCGTTACAGGCCCAAGAGGCATAGGGGACCATCAAGAATGGTTGTCTGGACTTCTGACGTTGTTAGAGGAGGAGTTTGTGCTGGATTTGCTAACCCCCTCATGAAAATGAAAGGTTTAAGAAGTTCCGTCTCTCTCTACTCCTTCAAAGGTGAATCTCCATTTTATCAACAAAAATACAAGAAAAGTCTACACCAATCATGGGATTGCTGTTGGTCAAACTGTTCGCACTGTCTCTTGCCAGATGATTCACATGGTCAGTTGCCCTCAAGAAAGCTGTGCCACCTGCGAAGTCTGTCGGTCTCCCAAAGGAGTTTCTGTTGATGCAACCCACTAAGTCAACTCCTGTATATCTGACAGTAAACCCCTTGGAGGACGAATCCAAGGGGGAAGATTTATCTCTGTCCCCCGTGCTGACCAAGACCCAGCCCAGGCAGGTTGGATTGGGCCCAGTGGAGCTCCTAGTCAGTGAAACAGCTGGCAGTTTTTACAACCCTGGCATCGCCTCCTGTTCATCTGGTACCCAGGGTTACTCCTTTGGGGTATCTAGAATGCCATGTGAGTTTGTGAACTCCAGGTCGACATTGCATTCATGCTGTTAATCTCACTGTCTACGTCACTGGTCAGTGTAAAGTTATTCCGCATCATTGCCTGGCTCCCTCCGTCAATGTCAGGCCCGTCACAGGTGGGAAAGAGCAGCCTAGCAGCAGTGAGCCTACAGAGAATTTATAGGGCCAAGGTCGACTGGTGATGCTGATAGACCTGTCCTGTCCTTGGTTGCCTCTCACGGCGCTGACTCCTGCCATGCATCCCACTGCTCCCTTTCTGGATTTTTTTTCATTTATTCTTTGGTAACCGGGTAAAGGCACTGGACCAAAGGTCCCTTTTCAGGCCCGACCCAGACAAAAAAACATACAAAAATACACAAATACAATCAACAGTAATACAAAACCAAAAAATACAAATTGCAGTTACAAACAGATTTATGTAATAAATGACTTTTTAACCTTTGTTTAACAGTTAAAACAGAGGGAGCATGCTGTTGCAGACGATACTGGTGGAGTCCCTACCTCAACTACCAGGACATGGTGATTTGACCAAGGAGCCTTGGTCTGAGTCCAGGCTTCCTCATCTTTCTGTCAGTGGTGATAATCCCATTGTAGAGGGTTCACACCCCATATAAGCAGTCAACGTGCCCCTATCCCAACTCTGATTCATCCTTCCCATTGACTCTTTGTCATTGAGAGGGTAGTCTGCTGACAGACAAGCCCCCAGTGGGTGACCAGTCCTACTGTGCTGTCCACATGGAACAGCCAGGTCACCCCAATGCTTCAGAAAGGCCAGGTCACCCCAGCACTTCATCCTGTACTACGACTTCGTCAGGTGTTCTTGCTGTTGAACCTCGCCTGTCTGTCTGTAGTTTTTTTTACAGCTGGAATTCATTTTGACTTTTGGGTGTTTTTGATAATGGTATGACGGTTTAAGGTTGTTAACAATAGAACAAAGTAATGTATTGTTTGTAAACTGAAACCGTTCACATAGTGCCACCAAAGAGGTATGTAACTGACTAACTTGAATAAGTGAAGAATGGAAAACTAAACATACTTTAAATACTGTAGTAGAGTGTAAAGAACCATTTTATAGAGGAACAGAACCCCTCAAACTTAAGGGGTTGATTCTTTTTTAATCAATATGAAGTTTGGTGTCAGAGCTGAGCAAAGGCCATCCCAGTGATGCAGAGGCTAAGGCGTGTGGGCGCGTTTCCCCCTCCTGCCACATGGGTGACCCTGGTTCAAGAACAGACTAGGGTTGCTGGGGGGAAGGAGGATCAAGTGTCCTTAGACGGCTCTCCTCCTGTAGGGAAGGGGACAGTGTGTGCAGTTGCTTGACTGCCACCCAGCTGAAGCTAGTTGGCATGGCATGTGTCTGCCTCGCTAAGGGTGAGGCACAGGCGTTCAGGTGCATGCAACATCTTCATGTTACACAACCATGCCACTGTATGCCTTCTGACCCTGGCGGTGGGGACCAGAAAATGGGAGAAGCGGGGGGCCTTTCAATAAAAGGAAAGGCCCTGCTCACCTGCTTTGACCCATGCCATCGCATCAGGCCCTACCAAACTGGATCTGGATCTGGACTTGGGGGGTGGCTCTTCAGCTCACCACGGGGTAAGTCATGGGGAACAAGGGTGGGTAAGTCCTGGGGAGATGGGGCTAGAAGGGAAAGTGAGAGCTGAAGAGTCAGCCAGTACCCCTGAAGCCCAAAATAGCTCTATTGGGGGGGACGTGGAAGTTAAGTAAATTTCTAACAAATTATGGCTAATTTAAACCGGCTAAACTGATTTGAGATTCAAAATGATGGGACAGACACACTGACTTGAACAGACTGTGGCAGAAGGTTAGGGGGGTAAAGAGGAGTGAAGGGCCACTAAGGCCTTTGCAACCAGCATTAGATACTGTAGGTAGGGATGGGCAGACTGGATGAGCCGCAGGTCTTTTTCTGCCGACTTCTGTGTTTGTAACACTCCATTGGAGGAGGTCCAGAAGAAGGATACCTACCTGCTGATGACATTCACAAGTGAGAGTCCTCGACGGGGGTAGCCTTCCCTATTGCCAGTGCCATCCTTGGCCTGGCACTCAATGCCTCACAACACCCTGCCTTCTGCAAGGCTGGCTGCATCTCATGGACTGCAAGCATGTGGTCCCCTAGGAAGATTATACATATTTTCAGAACATCTGTCACCAGAGGGGCTAGTGGTAGACATGGTGTTCCACAGGGCGGGTCTGAAAAGCCACTGAACAGTGAGTCCAAGAAGCAGGGCTACCTTGGTCAAAAGGTCTATGCAGCTGTCTCTCTAGGCACCTGATTGAAAACTACAGGCCAGTCACAATACTTAGCCCTATAGTCAAGATCCAAGAAAACCTATTACATGATCAATTGATAACGTACCTTGAGTACCGTGGCCTGCTGTACCCTGCTCAGTATGGCTTCCGTAAACACCACGGCACTGATACAGCCTTAATCAGCTTTACCACTGACACTGCAAGTTCCGTCAACACAGGACAAGTCACAGGAGCTATCTTCATGGACCTCACAAAAGATTTGATTTGGTTGATCACACATTACTACTGCATAAACTCCAAATCTGCATTTTTGACAGTTTCTCTCTGACCTGGCTCAGAAGCTACCACTCTAATCGAATGCAACGAGTAACAATCAAAAACATGCACTCCTGTCCCAGAAACATCACTGAAGGTGTACCATGGTGTTCCATTCTTGGGCCCCTGCTGTTCTCCCTGTTTAGGAAAGACCGCCCCAACAACTGTGGCAGTGTAAAAGCCTAACCATACCCTGATGATGCGGTGCTTTACCGTAGTGCAGGTGATGCTCACGCTGTCATTGGTTCCATGCAAGAGGACTTCCTGCACTTACAAAACTGGTTCTTGCGAACCGCCTCATGCTAAATACGAAAAGAAAAAAATGCTGCTTGGCTCCACCTTGAAGACACAAAACCAGCTGAACTGTCACAAGATTATAGTGTGGGCTAGAACTCTGTATGGGCAGTAGGTCCTAGGTTTATAGGCAGCCTGGATAGACATTCATCTTTTTCTGCTGTTTTGTCTACTGTATGTTCCTAAGTTTCTAAGATCGTCACCACTGGAAATTGTGTCCACCTTCAAGTATCTTGGATTACATCTGGACTCCACTTTATTCCATAAGTTGCCCACAAATGCTGTCACAAGGGCAATTAGCCAGAAGCTAGGTTGCTTTACAGGATAAGGGCTTATCTAACAAATGAATCCTGTCTGGCCATAGCCAGCAGTGTTCTTCTCCCCACCCTCACGGGGCAGTCACACTCGTGTCTGCAAGGGATACTGAAATGGCTAGACTTGGGGTACTCTACAATAGAACTGGCCAGTTTGCTGTTGACTCATCATATGTACCTCCACTGCACAGCTAAAATGGCCTGCACTCTCTGGTCGGATGCAATTAGCCCTTCACTGTATAACCCACTAACTCATCAATGTCAACTCCCCTCCCTGTCTGGCCTCAGCTCTGGCCAGACAACCCTCCTCCAGAAACTTGTGGTATTCATCCTTCATAACTCTCTCATCCCTACATATAAAAAGAAGCCCGGGGCAGAAACTTTTTACATACCTACTCTAGTTTTGTGACATTCCCTCCCCATCCCTCTTAAATTAAGCAAATCAATTTGTATCTTCAAGACAGCTCTCAAGGTGCATCTCATCTCACCAGTTGCTGACTCACTACTGCCCAAGTCAGTCCCCACGTACTTGACTATACCACCACGCCCTACATCCTGTGTTCTGGCAACGAACTTGTTTGTGTTTGGTATTCTTGAATGTCTTGACACGAAATATGTGAACTAGGATGCTCCTAGCTTACAGTACTTTCTTATGTAATCAGAGGAACTCTTCTACAGAACAAAAACTAAATGTGTAATGATGAAGGTTCAACTCCTTAAAGTTCAGTCTATTTCTTTTTAATATTGTGTCTGCCACCAAATACATGTACAACGTTTCGTGGCCATGCCACTTCTTCAGGTTGGTGATATTCTCTCTCCTTTCAGCTTGGGATGTCTTATCTATTTCATTTTGCAGTACTGTTGCTTTGCAAAACAATCTAGTCTTCCTGAGCAACTCTGACTAAAGATTTCTTGCAAATAAAGCTCAGCAAATGTCTCTCTCAGCTTGTAGGACAGCTGTATTTCACAGTAACAGCCTAAGGCCATGCAGTCTGCAAACCCCAGGGCTTTCTCCTCTTCAGACACCCAGACGGTCACTCCTCATAGCTTGTACTCCACCCCAGAGTTGTTTCTCCCCACATGCATGACTGTACACTTCTTTGTATTGAACCCCAGTTGCCAGATTCTGGATAATCTCTCCAAAAAATTGTAGGACTTCCCTTAAGTGCTTGACCCCCTCCTCTGTCCTCCCTCCCACAGAGCTTGGTGTCAATCACATAAATGCAAAATTTGCTCTTAATGCCATTCCGAATGGCATTTATGAACACATTGAACAGTATCAGGCTGAGCGTCATCCCCTGCGGTACCCTGCTGGTAACTTCCCTTATCCCTTGGTATTCCTCCTCCTAGCCACCACTAGATGGGTTCTCCCCTACCCTCCGAACCAGTTTGTCACCCACCTAGTCATTTTGCCCCTTGCCCTCAGGTCTTCCAACTTTTGATCAGTCTCGTAAGGGACCTGTAACATTCCATGTAATGGGCTCAAGCAGTCAGCTTGTGTACACTCATCCATGTGGGAGAAGTATCCCACGAGTGGTGTCTGTATTCGCAAGTGGTGTTTACTGTGCTCGAGTAATGGGGACTCCCGTGAGAGGACCCATTTGCTTCCTAGAACGGAAGTGAGGCTGTTCTGTGCCCTTACTTCCCTGTAGGGGACATCTCCTGTCAGTGGATAAGGGGAATGGGATCTGCTGTACCTTTCATCTGTTTTCCTTGCTGCAAAAGGTGTTAATCACAGCATGAGTGACACTCACCCTGATTGCACGAAATTGGTCCAGACAGTTTTGATATTAAAATCTCCTCTGTCCCATTCGCAGACCATCTTGGTTGCTGCTACTGTGGCCTGGCCTTCAAACAAGGTCTATAGGAACGGTTTAACCGACAGTTCCTCATCCTGACAGTCTGTTTTTGAGTTGCTTGAATTTCAGGCATTTGGGCTTTCTGAGGAGGTCTGGAAGCCACTGGTGGAAGGTCTCTACAAGACCTATGGTTTTAAATGGAAGATCGTCTTCTGCTGATATTAGTAGTGCTCCTTAACCATCATAAATGTGTTTGGTGAGTCAGTTCCATAATTATCTGTGATCTTTAAATCAGTCCGGTCTGCAAGCTACCTCTCTCAAAGTGCATTTGGCATCTCTCTCTCAAATGCGGATGTACCAGCCCCAGCGTAGGAGAAGGTGATGTCCAAATTCCTTAATGGACTGGTCCACCTCTTTTCCCAGTGCAAAAACTACTGCCCACATGAGATTCAACCGATGCTGTCCTCGTTCATAAAGAAACAGTTTGAGCCATTGGATACTTGTCACATTTCATAGGTCTTGGAAGACTGCACTTTATGGTTGCCATCACTTTGCCAAATGTGTGAGTGAGCTCTAGGCACTGTCCTTGGAGTCTCCTTATGTGGTCTTTCATGAGGACAAAGGTGTCCTTCACCCACATGTGAAGTTTTTTGCCCAAAGTAGTGTCAGCGTTTCAACTGAACCAGTCCTTGGTGGTGTTACCTGTTTTCTTCCCAAGGCCACAGCACAAGTAGAGAAGTTGCTGTGAGCACTCTTACTATCTGGAGGGCACCGAAGTCTTACAAACTGCATATGGCAGAAATGTGCGATGACAAATACCAGTTGTTTGTAACTTGTGCTGATTCCACTAATGGCAAACCAACTGTTAAGCATACAGTTGCCAGCGAACCCGGGTCGCCAACGTAGCATGAGCTGTGGCGTCCAGCGCCTCATCCCTCAGCATCACTGGGCCAGCTGGAAGAGCGCTTCTTCTTGTCCCCTGAACCTGGCATGATGCTAACGGAAAACTAAAACAATAAACAGTCAAGACTCGACACTGTTTAAAAATAAGAAAATTGAAAGATCTTATCAGTCTTCAGTAAATGGTGCCGAGTACTGAACGGTAGAACCGAGGCATCGAATATAACTGAGACAGCTTTGACCGTGTTGAAAAGTGGTTGTGGAAACTGAGGTGCGGTGCCACGCCAAAAACTAGGCCGCTGATGCAGTATTCCTTGCTTCTAAGCTGGCGTGGTGCTGTCTTGATGGCAGGAGAAGCAGAACTGAGGCAGAGGAGGAGCCAATGGCCATTTCTGGCCAACCCGTGAGCACGTCAGCCTTGTGGCAGGCACCGCCAGTGCCGGCTCCGCCCCCTTAGGGGGAAAAAAAAATCTCCTGCGGGGTGCTGTGCTCCGGTATACACCCACCAGTGATGAATGGTGAAGACTGACACAGGGAAGATCATGTGGTTGGTTGTTAGGAAGTGTTGGCTTAGGATCCATTTCAAGCCTATGAGCATGCTCGGTGAAACTGTCATAGTATGGATGTGAACTGAATACCAACAGTAAAAGTAAATCTCTTGTGTAGTAACAGAAATCATTCACCTTTCACAAGCATAAATTATTGTTCTGAAATGAACATTTATTATGCAGCCTTTAATATGGGAAACAGTATTTATAAAATAAGCATTACTGAATATTTATATTCCTCCATCTTGTGAAAGGAAACCACAAAAAATGTATTTGTGTTCTCTATGTTGAATCATGCACTGATAGGATTAGGAGATTTACTTTACTTGGTGAGTATGATAAAATATTCTTTTTGTACTGCAGAAAATGCAGCAGCAAGTGTTCACAACTAGCATGGCATTTTGGAAAGTTCCTGCTCTGCCTGAGCAAATATCCTTGGCAAAATTAAAAATGTGTACTATTTGTAAAGCAGAATATTAAGGGTCGAACTGCCATGAACACCAGCCCCACACCTAAGGGCGGGGCTTGCACCAATTTGCACTTTATGTGCAAAACAAACATATTTTATTCACTGGTTTATAAATAAAATCTCCCATATCTGGTTGATCTCTTATATCCTGCAGCCCCGACATTTAATAGCATCAGAACGTCCAGAGATTTTATTTATTTATTAAATTTTTGATTACCGGGTGAGCCCACTGTGCCCCGAAGGTCCCTTTTTCAGGGGCGACCCGAGATAGAGTACAGAGGCAGATTATTAGGTGCAGATTTTTAGGTACAACATTCTAGTAGGAGTACAATGCTAACCAGGTTAAAATGATGACAGTAACACAGAAGAAGACTGTAATTCACAGAAAAGAGCGAGTCAATTACATATTCGACATACAGGCAGTGATTGTTTGAGACAAGACCTGGCCTCATAGATCATTTGGGTGACAGGGGGAGAGGGGTAGCACTCTTAGTTGGGACAGGGGGGAGACTACCCTATGCCTTGACAGGGACAAGTGCTGGTCTCAAACATGTGGGCCTTGAGTCTAGTGCGGAAAGTGGAGGGGGAAGGAGCTTCCTGAATTGACGATGAAAGATTATTCCACAAGTGGGGGGCAGTAAAGGAGAAGGATCTGCGACCGGCGTTTGTCTTGACTCTGGGGGTTACAAGCAGAGACCGACCAGAGGTCCTGAGCGTCCGAGAATTGTGCTTAAGGGAGGTAGTCCCTTTTAGGCTGGGGGGAGCTGCTGGTCTCAGTATTTTGAATGTGAGGCACAGCAGGGGGTACTGGAGTTGATAGACAAAGGAAGGCCACTGCAGCTGGGCAAGCATGTCACAGGGGTGGCTTCTTGGATGATCCTGCGTGGCAAACAATGCAACCTTATTATACAGTACCTGTAGCTGGTTGAACTCAATCTTAGGCATACCCTGTAGTACTGGGGCAGCATAGGTAAGTGTTGGGAGCATAACACTGGAGGCAGTTGCCAGCCTTGCCCCAGGGGTAAGCTGGTCTTTTAGCCGGTACTGTCCATTGTGGGGGATTCTGGGATGACAGGGCTGCAGCCATGGGACATTCAATTGATGCAGTTGTGTGTGTAGCATTTTGCAAGTTTTGATCAGCTGGTTGCCAGTTCCATTGTCCTAAGGAGGGTAAGTAATCAATATTTAGCCTACGGAGGAAACTGGAACTAGCAGACCGCTGATTAAAACTTTTAAAATGCTGATCACACAGATCTATCAGTTGAATCTCCCACCGCTGCAGTATGACCCTGATGTCAGTTGCGGGGGATTTTGGAACGCATCTGACCCACCTGGGGCTATTAAATGTCTGATTTGCAATACAACAGGATCAATCTAATATGAGTAATTTTATTACAAAGAAAAAGTAAGTACAAAATGTTCTTTTGCACATAAAATACTTAGTGGGGCCCAGCCCCATGTGAAGTTCCCCTTTAAAAGAAAAATCATTGCACATAAAACAAGAATAAAAGAGCCACTGACAGTAAAGTCACAACACAAATACTTTTTTATGTAGAGACAGTGGAGCTCCTACATTAAATCACATGCCCCCCGCAGGCGGCAGTGCTATTAAGTATGGGATATATTTAACTGGCTTCTCCCAGTGCGCCTGTGCTAATGAAATGGAAACGCATGAGACAAGCATATGATGTTTATGGATTATTACAATGAAAACAGCAAATTCAATGGAGTTGTTCGTTCATTGTTTTTAGCCTTCTGGCTAAGCTCGTTGAGCAGGCCATTATGCTCTGTTCTGTTTTTTTTTTTAAGAATATGTAAGTTAAGATGGTCTATACTGTATAACAAATTTAGTATGCACACTGCTGCTGTAACACCCCAAGCAAATGTACTGAGCAGGCTATATGTGTTGTCTATAAGGGACTGTTTGCTGTCTTTTATCCATTGAAAACTCAATAAAAAGAATTAAAAAAAAAAAGTAGGGAGAGAGGCAATTCTTTTTCATTTAAATAGTAGTATTTGTTAGTCGGCAAAAGTACCATTGTGTAGTTCTGACATAATTAGGTTCATCATCTGTATATTTTTAGTACTGTAAGATCACTAATTTTATAACTAGTAATTTAATAATGGCCGCCACTAGAAATAATAAAAAAAAAAAACTCTTCCTTCATGGTAACTTTTTGACTTTACAGACTAGATTTGTACTGTGGATGTATTAGGAGGGTGCTAGCACATGTTCCCAGGGACTTTTAAAAAACTTCCAAACCCCATATCTCCATTCAGGAGTAAAATACAATGAAAAGGAAACTTGATATATAGATGTTTTTGACAGAAATACATTATTACTACAAAACTATAGGATGATTTTTTCCCCCCGCTAACGAGTACTACTGCTTTAAGATATTTTGCTAAGGAGTTGCTTGCTCTACGCTCTTACCTAATGAGAAGGTATTCTGCAGGAGACTGTGGCTTTTATACTGTACAAGAAATGGAATACAGGGGAAGTGTAGGCTGCAAGATTGTCTCACTGCTGTTTGAGATACACATATTTACAACTTTATTTTTAAAACGGAAGCGACCTTTCCCCAGGGGTGATATTATGTGCCTGGTAATTAGTAGTGTATTGTTGGAGGTTGGTTGCTTAGAACTGTGTCACGTCTCAGTGCATTTTTCTAGTTCAGTTATGTTTAATGATGTAAATAGAAATTTTTTTTTCTTTAGAGTCAAAGAAACAGTCATTTAACAACACCGTGTTTCTGTCATGGCAGTAACAAGCAGTGACTTAACTGTTCGTAGAACAAATTTTGATGTCTGTTTAGAAACCATTAAAGTTCCAAATACGTTTTATTTGTTTACATTTTTATATGTATGAACAATTTCTACCATTTTAACTGATCCCATTTTACTGACGCAACCAGCCTTGGCCAGATTTCAACCGAGCTATTATTTAATTGTCATCTTGATTATTCCTAGTTGCAGGATGTGCAATACCAGAGAAAGGAAGTGTGTCTGGGAACCTCAGGTCCAGTCATGTGAGCCTGTAGCTCAGTGGTTAGAGCACAGGGACGGTATTCCAGGGGCCTAGGTTCAATTCCCAGTAGGTTACATTATTTCTTTCTCACTACAGTTTGTGACGTACACTAAAGTAAAATATACTTTATTTCTTTTAAGCTTGAGTTATACTGTAGATGAAGCTTACTCATTATTGGCTTCTGCATTTCCATTTTTCATTTATGTTTAATGTTGCATTGGATTAACGTGTCACATTTATAGGTATGCCAAGTTACTGAAATACTGTTTCAGGTGTTTCATGATAGTGAGGACTTCATTGTACTAGATGTATTTTACATGTGCAGTTATGTAGAGTATACTAATTGAAAAGTTATACAAAAGCATAGAAAATGTAAATATGTCTCATTAAGTGCAGGTTAAGGTAGTTTTGACTTTTGCATTTTTGTTTAAAAAGAAAAGATGGGAAACATGTTGGTTCAGTGGTAGAGTGTTGCACTATCATGCTGGCCTTCAGGTTCGAGAGCAAGCCCAGGATGCGGGCAGCTGGGGGTCGAGGAGTGCTGCCAGGGCAGTGAATCAGTCCTCAATTGGCAGGGAGGCAGCATGCTTTCAAATCAGTGACTTCTGAGGTAAGGTCTCAGGAGGGGTTCTCTTGTCATCCACTGGAAAAGTTGTATGTTAGCGAGGCCCCCAGTGGCTGGACAGTGCCGCAGCAGGAGGTGTGAAGGAACAAACAATGGAACGCAATCCATGGTACTGTCTTAATGGCAGTTGCTGGCACTCTTATGACTATGCTGCTGCAGTGTTGGTTCAGGCATGGCAGTTGGAGCTGGCAGGTTGCTGAGGATACAACAGCTGGAGGACTGGGAGGGCCAAAATCTAGATAAAATGCAAATAAAACGTAGATGACTTTTATAACTGAAGTAACAGTAAACAAGGTTGTGAGTAGGGAGGTCTGTTTCATGCTGCCATCTGGAGTTTATCAGTTTGAATGAATAAAGTGATCTTCTCCATACTGAGGAAGTATCCTGCTGCTTTCTTTGCCGGTGTGTGCATGGTGCCTGAACTCCAATGAGTACCTTGCAGTTTTATCTCTGAGTTTCTCACCGGGATTGTCAAAGTCAAGGTGTAGGCACCTGGGATATTTTACCAGATAATGCTTAGAGTCCAGGCCAGCAACATGGTGTGCAGTGTGCACTCCCTTTTCCCTGTTTTTTTTTTTTCTCATTTGGAAGGAGGTACGTGAGCTGTCCGTTAAAATGTTGAAGGAGTTGTGCTTGTTTCAGTAGCTGCATATGGTTGTCCAAAAGAATAGAAAGGTCAACCACTCTTGCTTTTTTCAAACTTGAATTTTATTTTCAACCACTCAACACAAGTAGTGAGGTGACGTTTCATGGCTCATGCCTCTTATCTGGGCTATGGTGGTATCTATTTACTGAGATAATGCCATCTTCAGCTTAAATTGAGAACAATTTTAGTTCCTTACTGAAGCAATGTGGTACATGGCCTTCCCTAAATCCAAGTTAAAGTTCTCCAAGGCGGAGATGCAAGAGTAAACCGAGGGAGAAAGCCACTGGCTCCTGCACTGGAACAGATGCTCTCAGATAGATAACTGCTGTAGCCCAAATGACATGGCATGTACCATGAAACATCTGCTCACTAGTTGTGTTGGCGGATGAAAGTAAAATCCACGTTTGGGGAAAAACAAAAGCAGTAGATGCTGAGCTTTCTATTCTTTTGGACAAGTTGATGCTTTCTGCTTCATAGAAGTGCTCCCCCTGCAACTGTTTATGACACTTCTCAGGAGAGGAGTGGGCATTCTGGAGCTCCCCGTTTCCCTACCAGGTGAGTATGGGCCACGTAAAGTGTTGCTACATGGAGTCCTTTGTTTTCAGTGGTTTTGTTTTCTCTTTTTTGCCTGTTCATCTTTTTTTTCCCCTGTGGGTGCAGCACACTTCATGCTGGCTGTGCTAGCCCTATTACTGCGAATTTCCCCAGGACTTATGACTGTAGAAGCAATGTGGCCTGAGTCATCAAAGTAAGGGCCTGCAGGTGGCCAAAGTCATCCTAACACCAGAGCACCTTCTTTTCCATGTTCTTCCTGACGAAGAGTCTCGTTTTAGACTCAAAGCACCGGGGTTTGTGCCACGCTGTCACCAGCACGCTTTCATTAAACGTTTGGCACAGCTAACTTTTTTAATTTCTTTTTTTGGAACTTTGCCTCATTAAACAGCTCCTGGAGTGCAGTCACAGTTGTGTTTGTTTTCCATGCTCTCCCTCCCAGGGGGTGGTGTGCAGTGACGCCAGTGGTGGTGTAACACACGTCCCTGTGCATTGCACGTTGGGCATCTGCCCCCCCCAGCTCTTTCTGTCTCATCATGCTGCTCCTCAGCCAGTGTTAGGGTCTGGCAAATGCCAAGCTCTGTGCACCTCCCTCCCCAGAGGAGGAGAGCAGTTCAACAGACCCTGAGTCCACCGCCTTCCATCTGACCCGTTGACTCACAGACGCATTCCTGAACTTGGGTCATTGATGCCGTAAGCAGTAGCGCTACCATTGAGCTGGCTGCTGGTCACGTTCAGCATATCTTAACTAGTATGAAAAAGCACCAGTGTTATTTATTTTACTTCTTTGCTTTCGCTGTACCTTATGATCTTCGCTGTATGACACAACAGACAACCACTGTGTACTGTAAGGCTACTCACAAAGTAAAAATCCATAAACAGATTTTGTTGGTAAAGCTTTCCACAAAACATGGGCGGAGGTCCTCAAACTTGCATTGGAACTGCAAGCTTGTAGCTCAGTCTAGTATTTGATCTGGGTTACAGTGTAGCAGACATTAAAGAGATTGCTTTACAGTACATATACTATTAGGGCTGTCTGTGTAAGCAGTAGTACTCTAATTACATTGAATACATGTTTTTTATGGTACTAGGAATTTGTATCATCTTGGAGAACTTGCCTCCATAGAGCCACGCTGTTTGGTCTTGAGGCAGAGGTACCAGCAACCTGCGGGAACCTATAACTGTTGGGCAGATGGCACGGATGTATGTTGCCAGCAAACAATAGCACACACGTGCTGCAGCTATACTGCATATGGTGACATCCGTCTTAATTGCTTGTTCTTTTTCACTGCCATCAAGAGCGCATCTCCTTGGAACTTTGCCTCATAAACTTCAGGTCTGTTATTATTTTCTGTAGTACTTTGCAACGCTCTCTCTCAATGCTGCCAGTTATTGCACTGGCTAGTCTCTCTGGTTCTCCAGCACCAGTTCGTGATCCTCCCAGCATGCCAGCCATGGTGACTACTCTGACACTGACTCCATTATTATGGTGCCTTCTCTGGTTCCATCAGCCCTAAAATTATCCTCGGTGACTCTGTCTTGCTGACAGTAATTGGATACTCTGCTCGTGCCACACAGCATTGCTGTGTGACCATGTACAGCACCCTTCTGGATGCACTCTGCCCTTCTGCCTCTGCTTATTCCCTTTCTGCTTGCAGGGACCACACCCTTTTCTAATCTCACATTCAGGAGACCAGCCGCATGTACATCCAGTCTTGGTGCTGGTCTCCTGGAAGGCTGCAGTGTCTTCCATGGTAGCCACAACTAGCTTCCTCCAGGAATAATGACGGACATATAATTTACTGCTTGCCTTAACTCTGAGAGTCTGGTTTCATCTGGCATAGCAGATACCTTCCTGTCTTTGCATAGTCCATTTCAGCTGTAGAGGTTACCCCTTCTACATCCCAAGACGCAGACACAGACTCTGTTCTCATTGGACAGCTGTGCATTTTCTCTCTGTTCCATACCCGTAGAATGATTCAGAATTCCAGCAACTGATTCTGGATTTGCAGCACTCTGTGACTTTTTTGCATATGCAGGTTTGTAATGCCAGGCATCTTCTAGTTGACTACCTCTGTCTACCCTCTGACCAAGTTCTGCAGGACCTGCCCATTCATATAGCTTTCAGGAATGCCGGCCTAATGGCTTGGAAGTGCACTATTGAGTTTACTGGTGGTTCTCCGTGGAACACAGCTCCAGGATCTTCACCCAGAAGTGCATCTGGGTACCCTCTGTACCCCAAGGTGGTCGTCTTCATGCCAACAAATCCTTTTGGAGCAGGTTCTCCATTCACATTACCCCCCCCCCCCCCGTTAGAGTCCTAAGAAACTGCGTGGCCTGACTCACAGGGCATTTATGTTATGCGGGTCGAACCTCCCACACCACGGGACCTACTGCTGCCACTTGCTAAGCTAATGGGAAAGCCGTTCAAGCCTGTGGACATGTGATACTTGTAGTCAGAAACTGTGTTTTTGGTCACCACCATCTCAGCCAGGTTGGTGAGTGAATTCCATGCACTGTCAGTGGAGTCTACAAGTCTGGTTTTCTACAATCACCTTAACCAGGTGCTGTACCTTCCTGTCTGCTTTCTGAAGCCTCATACTTTGGAAGGTGAGCATAAGCTCAATACTCTAGACATTCAGTGGGCCTCCCTTTATTACAGGGATTGCACAGCAGCAGTTTACGGAGAGGTTCGCAAGCTGTTGGTGGCCTGCACTGAAACCACTCCTGACAGATCAGCAGCTAAGCAGTGATTGGCTGATGGAAAATCCACTACATCGATCTTTGCTACAGGTTGGCTGATAGGGAGTCACCCGAGGGTTGAAGGCTCATTGCATCAGCCGTACTGTTGCCTGTGTTGCTGCTACCAATCCATCCTGATCAGGGAGATCTGCAGAGCTACTGCCGGGTCCAGTGTGGATATCCCACTGTAGCATTAATGTGCTCAGTTGTTATGGTGCTGCTTTTTGATATACCATGTGATAAAAACACATGTAATATACCATGTGATAAAACAACTAAAGAGACAGCAGACATTCATATCACACAGATAATAATTTCATATACTTGTACACCAGCCAGTATTAATAAGTATACAGTAAGAAACCAAACTTTAGAAGGGGCCTCTAGTCAGAGAATTGGACCTCAAAAAATTAGTAAACTCCTGAATAAATACAAAAAAGTGCCCTGAGACAATGCTAATACATTAAAAGAGAAGGCCGGCCCGGTGGCGCTGAGGGTTGAGGCGCTGGTCGCTACACCTCGCGCCACGGCGACCCGTGTTGAGCGGGCATGGGTTGCGGGTCGGCGGGTGGAGATGGATTGAACGTCCGGAGGACTGCTCTCCATCTCCCTGGGTGGGGGATTGGTGGACGGTGCTTGCCTGACCCCTAGTGGAGGCTGGGGATCGCCGACAGCGCATAACCTGAAGCTGGGGGCGGGCGTGGCAGATGCTTGACTAGTGCGAGCACTGGAGCATCGGCGCACTCCAGTCGCTGGCGTCATTACACGCCATGCCCGCGGGGAAAATAAAGAAAATGGGAGCCCGGCAGCACGGCATTGTTCCAGCGTAACCATTCCTGGGCGCCTCCTGGCATGATCCGTTGGGGTGGGTTGAGTCGCTCCCCACCACCCTGCCAGCAAGGTAAGTCGCGGGTGCAGAAGGGAGGGGTCTCATGTCCGGGGATGGCGCCAGAGAGGCGAGTGCGGGAGGGGGGTTGTAGCCAAGCTCAAGGAGAGAAAAATAACATTCAAAAAAGAGAAACCTGAAAAGAAGTGTGACGGGAGGGAGGGAAAAGAAGGAAAGAAACAAGATGAGCTGATGGTGCCAGAAAAACATGTGTTGGGACCAAGACACCGCTTGGTCCACCGGCTCACTGACTCCCAAAAGGTGTAAAGTCTCACTGTGGCCACAGAGTGCTGCATCTATAGTCCAACTAAAAGGCTTGTATAATAGTGCAAAGCTGAAGTACCTGTGGCGAGAGTAGCGGGGAAAGAGAAATCTTCTTTGATCTCTCTTTCATCAGTCCACACTTATAGAACTTATAGCCACCAGTCATTAGGACCACACAGAAACTTTAAGCAAGCAGTCCACTAGGGGCCACCTATGGCAGTGTCCTACGTCTGCTCTCCCCATATAAACGTGAGCAGCCCCATTCCTCCTCAGTTCTTTTCCCACCAGCCATACTCATCAGACACTGCACGGAAATGCCAACAATCTTATCTGTGTCAGTCTTCACCATTCATCACAGATGGGTATCTGCTGGAGGTCAGGACCCCGCGGGAGTTTTTTTGTTTTTTTTTTAAGGTAGGCGGAGCCAACACACCATTGGTGCTCCCGGGGCGGAGACTGCGTGGCACTTGCTGGTTGACTGTTAGGTGTGCCGACGCCGCTTGCCTGCCAGTTCTTCGCCTCTCCCCGCCAGAGGTCACCTCGTGTGGAAGCTGAAGAAATTTGAGGCCTGCTTCGCAGTTTCTCTGTTATGCGGTATATCGTGCCGAAGTCCGTCGGTTATTCCTGCTGGTTCTGTGTTGCTTTACTCGATGTCGCCCGGTAAGATCTTTCCATTATTATTCTTTTTTGCAACATCGAGTCTGTTTTTGGTGTTTTTTTCCCTGTAGGTCATGTCTCGGTCGGAGGGCAAGAAATCTTCCAAGACGGGTCGGCCCCCCATGCGATGGTGCCCATGCAGCTGAAAATTCTCCGTCACCGACCAGCACGACCGGTGTCTCTCGTGTCTTGGCCTGCTTCACAACATGGATTCGTGAAACGCCTGCTTCTCCATGGACGCGGGTCCTGGAACAGCAGCGTGGAAAGTGGGGCGAGCTCACCAACTTTCAGGGGTCGGTGCGCTTTTCGTCGGGCCAAGCCACGCTCTCTCGGCCTTTCCTCCGGGTCCCCTCCCGGTTCTGTATGGATCGAGGAGGAGGGAGCCTCGGCTACTTGTAGCCTAGCCGATGCTTCTTCCGCGGCGTAGAAGGCCTGTCCCGCTCTTTCCTGGGAGTGGACGGGAGGCGCTGCCATGGCAATTGCCCCTTTGGGGGTGAAGGCTCCCCCGGTGTCGCTCCCACGGCTCGCAAGGCCCAGGTCGGCGCCTTCGGAGGCCTTGGTGCTGTTCACGGCACTGTAGGCCCTGACAGGGCCGTCGTCAGTGCCGACTTGTCACGTGGTGCCGTGATCTCTGTCAGAGCCGTTCACGGTGCCGACACTGCTAGCGGCGCCGTGAGATCCAATACGACGCCGTCCTTTTCCATGTCTCGCCTTGGCACCATCGTGTCCTCGAGGCTCGGCGCCGTGGGGCCTTCATTTTCCTCAATCGGCGCCGTCTTCGGCATCACCCCTGCCCTCAGCGCTGCTTGCAGCGCCGGAGGCCAGGCGCCATACTCAGCGCTGTGTCCACCCTCGGAGTCCCTCGGGGACGCTTCTGCCCGGCCGCTCTATCTGCAGCTGGCTGGTGCCTGGCTGTCATCGGCGCCCATCTCTCCATCCTTCTGTGCCGCTTGCAGCGCAGTGGGACCGGATGGTGCTGTGACTGGTCCCGCTCTGGATCTCTGGCTCGGCTTTTGCTCGCCTGCCTCGGATTCCGCTCACGGGCTGCGGGAGGCGCTGGCACCGACTCGGGCACAGCTGTGGTCTTTGGACCTCTTGGTAAGGATGGCACTGCCCGCCCTCCCATGGTTTGGCACAGGGCCTCAGACTCTACCTCCTTGGAGACGGAGTCGAGCTGTGAGTCGAACGTGCAGTCTGACCCCTCGGGGTTGGCTGTTGAGGTGGGCAGCACGGTAGTCTCTTTGACCAGTCAGAGTCAGCCCCCTTCTGAGGTGAGGTCGGTGGCTACCGAGACTAAGGTCAGGGGTGCTGACCAGCAGGCAGTGGTACGGGCCACCATAGCTCTGCAGCCTGGTCTTGGCGGTTTCACTGACCCCTCAGTTGTGGTACCCCCTCCAGTTGTGTGCCTTGATCGCCCAACTTTGGGGCCAATCGGAGCACCTGCGGGCGGGGGGGACTGCATTCTGGATAACCCCTTCGGGGGCTGCCCAGAGATGCCAGCTGCCTAGGCCGGCCCTCTCGAGGAGGAGGAGGAGGGTTTTTTCAGACTCTGAGGGGTCGAGAGCTGTGGGGTTGGCACGTCAGCCTTTTTCTAGGGTCCACCTGGGCCCTGGGAGAAGCCGTAGTGCGGATCTCCGCTCTTCCTCCTCGGTCTCTTTGAGAGAGTCCCATTCTTTTGAGGTAGGGGACCGTCCTTCTGGACCTGTACAGCCCCGGTCGCCTCACAGGGGGGATTCTTCAGGTGCAGCCAAGGCAGTACCGATGTGGTTGTTCAGCTGTCGGCTGTGGGGTCTTCTGGGGCACCTTCTTCTGCAGGTGCCCACGGTCCGCTCCTTAGCCCAGGTGGAGGTCAGCCGACATCTCTTTTCGGCAATGTCTCCATCCCTCTGCCACACTCTTCTGCACTCCCAGGCATCCTCGGTCCTAGCGGGCCTCTCACCTGGGAGCAGTTCAGAGTGGTGGCTGCTCGGTTCCCTGCTTACGTTAGGGCAATGGACAGGCAGGTTTTTCAACCTCCCCCCGTGCAGCCACCCACTGAACAGACGGTGACCTCCAGCTCCTCATCCCTCTCTTCAGGGGGAGAGGAACCCTCTATCCACATCTCTCCAGCTGCTGATCTCGCTGAGTATCAACGATTCCTCATGAGGATGTTGGAGGATTTGCACCTTACTCCTTCCACTATTAGCAATCCTGAACACTTGGCACACGCCTTTCTAGGCGATTTTGGCGAGGCCACCCTTGTGGTGCCGCCCTGGCTGGCTCCCTTTTGGGAGGCGTTGCTGCGTTTCTGGCAGAGACCCTTCTCCAGAGTTCCTGCCTCAAGGGATCTCAGCCAGAGGTATTGCACACCCCCAGAGTCTCCAGGTTCCATGCCTCATCCACAGTCTGGATTGACGCAGTTGGATACTCCTGATGGGCTTCGCACCCTTCACCGTGACCAGCCCCCAGATCAAGACTCCTGGGGTTGGAGGACTTTCTACTCAGCACGGTTACTTCTCTCTATCTCTGCACATCAGGCCCACTATGCAGCCTACGACAGGTTCTTGTGGTCCAGGCTAGGTCAGCTCCTAGCCTCATTGCCTGACATGGAGCAAACCAGACAAGCCATTGCACTCTCTGCACGTGGCCTAGAGCTAGCAAGGCACCAAGCGAGGGCATCCTGTGATGCCAACAAGGTAGCTACCAGGGTCGAAGGGACAGCGATCTGCACTAGGTGGACGGCATGGCTATGTCTTTCCCGGTTGTCACCCTTGGCCCGGCGTAGGGTGATTAACTCCGCCCACCAGGGAACCTACCTCTTCTCCCGCAGAGTGAGACGGCGCTTGTTGGGGCAACTTCCTTCCCCCTCCGGGGGGACTCCGTCTCTCTCTCCCCACTCTCGGGCCTCTCCAGGCCCTGAAGGTTCCCTCCTTAGTGTGTCACCCACTGAGGGCTAAGGGACTTTGTCCCTTAGGGTGTAAAAGAAAACCCCCTTCAGGGGGACTCGGTACTCACCCATCTGTGATGAATGTAATTATGATCTTTCTGTGTATTTTCACCATTCATCACAACCCCACCCTCCATCCCCCTGGGGCCTCAGTCTCTGGTCCCCCTCCCTCTCTGTGACTCCCCCTCTCCTCCTTAGGAGTGGGGTAAAATAGGGACACACAGGGGAGTATTTTTCTAGGAAGAGTGGATAGCTCGAGCGGCACTCCTTCTCTAGTACCCTGACTCCACCCCTGTGGGGTGAGAGTTGGTAGTTGCCCTCCTTCTCTCCTCCTCCCTGTTTCCATCAAACCTATTTCTCCTTAAAAAAAAAACTTTTTCACCAAAAATCTTTCCTTGAGAGGGTGCTGAATCCCTATATACTGTCCTTCTCCAGAATAGCCGACTCTGCTTATCTGGAGTGTTTGCCAGCTATTCTGTGCCTTGAATTCTGGCAGAAAGCTTTGCTACTCCTTGCAGTTCCTATACAATCTGGAGACGGACCAGGGTCCGGGATGTCTTATCCTTCTCCCCTCTCTCCTAAATTCTTTACCCACCCTACCTCTTCCAGAGATTGGGGCCCCTCCCAATCCCCTTTAGTTTCTAACCTCTTTCTTTTCTGTCCCCTCAGTCATTATTTCTCCTTATTTCATGCATCTTTTCCTTTTTCTGTCCCTTGGACTCCCTTGTCCCACCCTCCACTCCCTTCCTCTTACCTCTCCGGCGACTCAGAACTGGCAGGCAGGCAGAGAGTCGACAGCCAAACGACCAACCCAGCGACGCCACGCAAGCCAGGCTTGGCAAGCTCGATGGTGTGTCAGCTCCGCCACCTTAATAAAAAAAAAAAAAGTTCCAGCGGGGTCCTGACCTCCGGCAGATACCCATCTGTGATGAATGGTGAAGATACACAGAAAGATCATAATTAGGTAGGTACATAATTTTCATTTATAGTCGCTGCTTTCTTGTCTTTCTCTCCTTAGTCATCACTTTTTTAAAAGTGATTTTCAATGACTAAAGAGCTGTCGAAACTGTTCCGATATTGCGAATGCTCCTTGGGCTCCCACTCCTCCCAAGTCCTGGGAGAAGACTTTGGGGCAACATAAACACAAGCACTGGGAATGGGAGCACAGCAAGGACAAGGCCTCCCCAGTTCGCTCAAGGTTGCCCCTCCATTCAAGTGCGACCACTTTGGTACTGTCGATCGCTCCGGCAGCAATGCTACCAGCCGCCCGGACCGGCGACCCTTCAGGTCAGGGAAGGCTAGCGCCATCTCAGACGTAGTAATGCTGGTGTGATCGTCGTCTGGGACTGTGCCTTCCCTGTTGATACGCTCTGGCGTTCCCATCAACCACATGGGTGCTGACATTCAGGCAGTACTGTCGTCATTCACTGACATACTTAAACACCTGCTACCTCCTTCTCCTGTAACAGGAGGCACATCGACGGGGCTTTCAAGGCAAACCTTAGTGTTAGTGCCTGCCAAGTCGACATGTTGACTCCCTTCTCAGACATCAACGGCTTCACCTGCTACCTCCTTGCATCCCATCGACCATGTCGACAGGGACCAAGAGTATAATCTTAACCTTATAATGCAGGATGAAGAGGAGGAGGAAGATTATGTGGAAAGCTTCTGTGAGAGGACCAGTTCCACTGTATCCACGGAGAGTGAGTCTGTAAGTCTGTATTAACATATGAAGAAGCCAGCAGAAGATGGCCATCTGGTCTGTCTAGTTTGCTCATATTGCAAGGTCCACAGCTTGAGCTACTGTGCCTGCCCTCCCTCCCCACTCCTCTCATCCTCCCTACCCATGATTCTTACCTTCCCCCTGTGCCTATTCCAGCCTCTCTTAAAGCTGCCCACTGTCTTCAATGAGATCACCTCTTCTGGAAGTGCATTCCAAGTGTCCACCACCCTCTCTGTGAAGAAGTGCTTCCTGACCTCCCTCCTAAATCTCCCACCCTCCAGCTTAAGACTGTGTGCCCCCCTCGTGTTATGGTTGCCACTCAGCTTAAAGAGACTCTCCTTATCCCCGTAATTTATCCCTTTCAAGTACTTGAACACAGCTCCCTACCACTGATTGTTGGAGATGTCAGGGAGCAAATGCTAATGCCTTGCATATGCTGTGGAGCTGCCCAGTTCTGACTATATTCTGGGAAGAAATATAAAAAGTATGTAATACAGCATTATTGGGTACTTTACTTCCTTCCCCACTAATTAATATTCTTGGGATCTTCCCAGGTAACACTACCCTTACCTATCAACAAAGGTTATGGCTTTCTGTGGCATCTGTATGCGTGAAACACCTAATACTCAAGCACTGGAAAGATCCTAAACCACCTACATTGGCTGAATGGTATAACGTAATGAGTTATACTGCAAACAACGAGAGACTAGCTTATATGCGCTTGCACAGGTTAGATGCTTTTATCCCCCTCCTGATAAGGAATCTAGGAAGCTAGATATTCTAGGCAAATGAACTTTGCATCTGCCTTTTTGGTCCTGAGGACTGTAGATTACCAGGCCCATATGATTAAATACCAAAATACCCTCTGGAGGAAAGCTAAGGCAGCTGCTCAAGCTCTCCCAGAAGGTACACCTAGGCAGGAGCTTCTGAAAGCTCTAATAGCTGAGGCAGACATAGGTAAACACCTCCTACATACCACCTATGTCATCTCTGATGCTTCTGTCAGGGCAGCCACCTCTGGAATATGCCTCAGGAGATACTCCTGGCTCAGGGTTGACAGGCTTTGCGAATGATAATCAGCAGTTCATTTTCAGTGCCCCCTTTACAGGATATAAACTGTGTGATGCAGCTGTACAAGATATCCTGTCTAGTTTGCGGGCCTCAGGAGGAACCCTGAAATCTGTGCATTCCCTCTATCATGGGCTGGCAGTATAGCCTAGAGGTTAGAGTAATGAACTGTGAACGAGCTTGGTACATCCAGCAGACCAGACCTGAGTTTGATTCTCACAACCTCCACTTGCATACTGTGTGATTCGGAGCAAGTCACTTAACTGCCCATTGCTCCCAGGCTGCCCCTGAAAACAGGCACTTGTGCCTAGTGGGCCTTACCTGGTTACCGAAGACTAAAATAACAAATAAAAATAAATACTCAGCCAAGGGGTAGACAGAGGGTGCCTTTCCATCCAACCAGTAACATACACCATTCAGCTGCCAGACAACAGGGTAAGACTAGAGGAGCGGCAGTCCTGCCTACCCCAGGAGCCCATTCAGAAGCCCTTAGAGGTGGCAGTGCAGCAGCAGCCAGCCCTGCCTGACTCATTCTGCAACCCCCAGACACCATTGCCTCCAGGGTAGTTGTCAGGGGTCGCCTCTCCCTCCATCTGGACCAGTGGAGGATGGTGATGTCAGATGCTTGTGTCCTGGAAATAATAGTACAAGGTCATGCTCTGGAACTTCTGGAATTATCTCCAGACCATCCACCAGTGCCCTCCCATTACCCTCCAGAGCACATCCCATTGCTTCTGGAGGAAACTCGAAGCTTGCTTCAGAAGACGGCAGTAGAACCAGTTCCCTGGGAACAAAGGAACATGGTTCTGTTCACAGACTTTCTAGTCCCAAAATGGACAGGAGATCTGAGACCCATTCTTCTAGACCTCAGAGACCTGAACTTTTTCATCAAATGCAAAAAGTTCAGATTGATCACTGTGCAAGGCCTGCTCCCACTGCTGCAAGTAGAGGAACTAGGTTTGTTCCCTGGATATGCAGGATGCCTACCTGTATATCGGTATTTGCTGACCTCTCTTAAGATTCTTGATTTAAGGGGAACATTACCAGTTCTGGGTTTTGCCCTTTGGCCTAGCATCTGCACCACAGGTCTTTACCAAATGCTTAGCAGTGGTGGTAGCAGCCCTCGGCAGGGAAGGCCTTTATGTTTTCCCTTACCTGGATGACTAGCTCCTCAAAGCTCACTCCAAGGAGCAGTTCTTTCACACCCTAGCCTGCACCAGACACCTGTTCGATGCTGTAGAGATTACTGTCAGTGTGCCAAAGTCTGTCTTGACCCCTTGCCTGTGCCTACAGTACATGGGGGCAGTCCTGGACACTGCCCAAGGTTTAGCCTTTCTTCCCCCAGAACAGGGCCGAACGTCTGATTGCACAGGCCCAAATGATCTACAACAGCAGGTATATGTCAGCCACAATATTCCTGAGGCTCTTCGGCCTGATGGCAGCAGCCATTGTCACAGTACACTGGTGAGACTGCATATGAGAATCCCTCAGTGGACATTGAGTCCAGTGGGACCAATGTTCAGACAATCTAGAATATAAGGTTTTAGTAACCTCTCCTGTCCACAGGGTGCTTCAGTGGTGGATGGAACACAGCTATTTTTTTTTTTTAAGAGGGTTCCTCTCTTAATCTTCTCCCCTCACCTGATTCTAACTACAGCTGCCTTGGGGGATGGGCTGGGGGCACATCTGGGGCCCCATCAGGCACAGGGTATATGGACCAAAGTGGAGAGCACCTTCCAAATAAACATCCTAGAAATGAGAGCTGTTCTGTATGGCCTATGGGCCTTCCAGACCCATCTGTCCCCGGGACCTCTGTTAATACAGATGGACAACATCAGTGTGATGCATTACATCAGCAAGCACAGGGGAACTCATTGCTACCCCTGATGCACGGAGGCAACAAGAGTTTAGTATTGGACTGTAGAGCAAGGTCTAGAACTGTCAGCATTACATGTTCCAGGGGCCCAAAATGTCTTGGCAGACAGGCTAAGCAGGTCCCAGTCCAGGATGCATGAGCGGGAGCTGCTGACGCCTGTCACAGAAAATTGTTTGACAGGTGCAGTTGCCCAGAGTTGGACCTTTCTGCGTCCTTACACATCACAAAACTGCTGCTTTTCTGCACACTTGTTCCAGGGCCTGGCGTTTTCTGGTGAGACGCGTTGTCCCTCTCTTGGAGGGGAGGTTACTGTATGCCTTCCATCTAATTCAGAGAGTGCTAATAAAGCTAGTGGGCTTGTGGAAGCAAAGGCTGGTTTGCCGGGAGGGGGGACTGGGGGATGGAGTAACAGTGGAAGGAGACGGATAGAGAGTTACGGTACCCAATCAGGGTGCTGAAGCACGAGCAGACTTGATAGACCAATAGGCCTACTCTTCTGGCGTCTAGTATGTTAGCTCCAAATGGAGGGTGCAGCTCTGATACTCATTGCCTCCCTGTGGCTGTGTCAGATTTGGTTCCCCCTACTGCAGCAATTTGCAGTGGAACCACCAGTACCGCTGCCATTATGCCAGGGCCTACTGTCACAGGAAAAGGGAACCCTGGTCCATCTGGACCTGAAGTCAGTCCACCTTCATGCATGGCTCCCGAAAACAGCCATTGCTGATTTGGGGTGTCACAAAAGGTGGCTGATGTCTTGGTGGCTGCCAGAAAACCTTCCACCAGGGCCACTTATTCCATGAAGTGGAAGTGGTTTGCTTTGTGGGCCGCTTCTCACCAACTGGATCCTTTTATCTGTCCAGTAAACCAGGTTCTGGAGTATTTGCTGTCCTTGTCAGATGCAGGTCTGCAGTATTCTTCTACCAGAGTACACTTGGCTGCCATTTCAGCTTTTCCTGTGCCTGTGGGCGGTCGTATGTTTGCTCAGCTGGAGGTGGTCTGTACGTTTTTTGAGAGGCATTCTGCACTTGAAGCCTCCTGTCTGTAATACAGTCCCAGCCTGGGACCTGAATTTTGTGTTGGAAAAGCTTACTTTGGCTCCTTTTGAGCCAGCCGCAACTTGTGGCCTACACTTCCTTTCTTAGAAAATAGTATTTTTAGTTGCTGTTATTTCTGCTTGAAGAATTTCGGAGCTTTGAAGAATTTTACAGCTTTAGACTCCCAATGTGTGAGCCTTATTTGAGTTTTTACAAAGACAGGGTGTCTTTGTGTGCCAGTCCTAAGGTTCTACCACAGATGGTGTCTGAATTTACTTAGAATCAAACCATCCACCTGCCAGTTTATTTTCCTTAGCATACAAATCCAGGAGAAGCATTGCTCAATGCTGTAGATGTACGTAGAATACTCGGGTACTATATACACCGTACGAAGGAATGCAAGAAGTCCTCGCAGCTTTTTGTTTCATACACTCCTGGGAAAGAGGGCGCGCTCCTGTTTCTAAACAGTGCCTGTCCAAATGGCTAGCTAACTGTATTACTTTCTGTTACAGGAAGTACGGTAAGGAACTTTCTAGGGTTCTTTGTGGTCATTCAGTTAGAGGCATAGCCACTTCTGTTGCCTGTTTCAGAAATGTGTCCGCTACTGAGATTTGTGCAGCTGCCACCTGGAGTGCTATCCACACCTTCACTAAATACTACAATCTGGACGTTCCCTTCCGAAAAAGGGCAGATTTTGGCCTAGCTGTGCTTCAGGGCCTCCTTTCTTAGGCTTGTAGGCTCCAGCTACACAGACTGTTCACTATCAGTACTGCTTGGTACTCATTCCATAGGTGTGGCCTGATGAAAGAGATATCCTCGAAGAAGACAGAACAGTAACACACTTACCATAACAATAGATCTTTGAGAGAATCTCTTTCATCAGGCCATGCTGTCCCTCCCTCCATCTCCCTGAGGATTTAGAGCTCTGTAACTCCTGTCTCTTTCTCCTGAAGGTATATCTACTGCTTCCTGCCTCGCCTAGTTGGCAGAGCCATGGATTCACTCCTTGTTTCCTAGAGGAAAGTCCTCCGAGCACAATCTCCAGCGGCAGTGGTGGAGCTGGGGGGGCTAGGGAGGCGGTCACCCCTTCTCGCTACCCCAGTGTGAGTAGTGGTGCCTCACCACCTTCATTATTCAATGTTTAGTGCCCACTGTGGAGCCCATGATTGCCTGAATGGCCCCCCCGGCTCCCAAATGCTCCCAAACCTGGCTCTGCTACTGTCCAGCGGGGAACTGAGCAGGGAAGAGGCTGCCAACATTTAGATGGAGAGAGCTGATGTAGGACGTCATCATGGGTGGCCCCAAGTTGACTGCTTGCATGAAGTTTCTGTGTGGTCCTAGTGCATGGCAGCTGTAAGTTCCTTAGATGTGGTCTGATGAAAGAGATTCTCTCGAAGATATACTGCTACGGTAAGTGCGTAACTTTTTTTTGTTTTTTAACCCCGTTTTTTTTTTCCCTTCCCCAATTCTTGGCTGCACGTGCGCATGTGGAGGCATGCGCACGTCGCAGTGTTGAGACTCCCTCCCTCTGCTGCCCACCTTCCTGCACTGCCCTCGGACCTCCACCTGGGGGCAGTGGAACTATGGTGGGTGACAGGGTTTCTCCCCTGGAGAGGAGAGCTGTGTTTCGGCTACTCGATCCTGCCCCCCGGCTCCCAGCGACCCTGGCTCGTTGTACATAACTGTTCTTTTGTGCATATCAGAAGCATCAGTATTAAATATTAAATGTATCAAGCAGATCCTAGCATGTCATTTAAAAAGCTTTACATCTGATCAGAAAAATAAAGATCAAATTCAGTTCTGAACCAGAAAAGGAACCAAATCCAGTTGGCCATTTAGGCCTGGCCAGTGCATGACTCCCAATTTAAAAATCCAGAAATGTTCCCTTCTGGCCAGGGCCAGGTCTTTCTTGCCCCCCTGGCTCTTATGGTCACGTGCTCAGTACCAGTGAAGTGCATCTGGTGTTGATTCGGTTGTCTTTGGAGTTTACGTGTGAGGCCAGAATGTGTTCCTGATTATTGGACTGTATGGTCCTTAAGTGTCCTTTTCATTATGCTGACATAGTAAACTCCACAGGCACATTCAGCCAAGTACACCACATGAGTGATGTCGTCATGATAAAATCACATTTTTCAAGTACCTTGTTCTCCTCTGAATTAAGAAATACATTGGTTTGCTTGACAACTCTACTGCTTACATTGCTTGCAACCCCTGGGGAGTGTGCCACCAAGTATTAGTTCTGGCTTTTGCTTGGACTGAATGCACAAGTTCATCTTGAAGATTTCTCCTCTGCTTGTATACCATGCAAGGTGGGGTAGCCATAATGTCCTTTAGTCTCTCATCTGCACCCAACCCCCTCCCCCTGTTTATATGCATAATTTCCCTTATTTTGTTAGATCTTACAGAGTAAGTTGTACTGAAATTGGTGCATACATTTGTCTCTTTTTTTTTTTTTTTTTTTTAATCCTCATCTTGTCTCCCTACGACTGCTAGTCATGCGGCTCCTGTGCTCTTCACTCCTGTTTTTCACCAGTCTGTCATAGAGAAAACAGGGTTATGGGTTTACTCAAGTTCTGTGTGGTAGCGTGGAGCTATTAATTGCTGGGAGTCGAGATGTCCCTTTCTATTTTTGGCATTTTGTCATCTCATTTGCGAGGGGGTCCCAACTGGACTTAACCATTTGCTACTTTTGCCAGAGCCATTTGCTCAGGGTTGCTGCCCTATCTTGTTTACTTATCACTGTCCACACCCTGTCTGGCTAATGGTGAGAGGCTCTGCCTCTTTTTAGACTTACTACCCATGTGCCACCTGGTAGGCCCAAACCTTTAGTCTCTAAGTTGGTAGTTGGGTTCTAACTGGTAGTTTATTTTACTTCCTGTATCCTTCCCCTGTCCCTTTGGTCTAGAAAGTACTCTAGTCCTCTCTTTTATTGTCTCTATACTTTTGTTTCTCTCCTGGTGAACTGAACTGAACTGAAGTTCTTCAGGGAGCCAGTGACAGTTATTGGCTAGCGAGCAGTGCCAGGTGAGTTGCACAGCCGACATCAGTAGCCTAGGTCCTTATGCCTTCTGTCCTAGACTCATAGGTATGAATCAATGGTAAAGATATTCTGGAAGATCAATTACGGTAAGTACGTAACCTCCATTTTTTTCCTTACACTGTGGCTAGTCCTCTACAAAGCACTGAAGCAGTGCTTTTAGGATTTTTGCAGTAGTTGACCATCTGACTCTTGAGTGCATGGTACTAATGTGTTGGATTTGAGGCATTTTATTTCCCACCACTCTGGACCAGATGATGTGCATTCCCTGACACACACCCTGAAGAAGAGGTTTGGTGCTCGTACCACCTGGGCTGATTTGTCTTTGGTTGTCTTGGTTTGTACAAGCTGCACTTTTTGCATTGTTTGCACCAGCAGAATATATATATCTTAACCCAGACCCTTGGGTTAAGACACTGAGCCACCTTGGAATGCTTCTATCTTCTTTGAGGGGATCTCTTTTAGCAGGTCATATACTTTGGTGTCCACCAGAGAGCACTATGTCATGGTAGCTTTCACCAGCAGTGCTGACTACAGGGGCCACTTGCGCCACCAGCGGTCAGTTCTTCCCACCTCTCTCAGCTCCTGCGGACGACATGAACCGCCTTAGAATGCCTTTTTTTTTTTTTTTTTTTTAACCCTGGCTCTAGCATTGCTCTTGGCTTTAACTTGAACCCTTGTAGCCCTATGTAGTGGTACACCTGTGGGGAGGGAAGATCTTCCCTCACCCTGTGTTTAATGTGGTAGTCATTTTTGTTCTGTTGTTTGTATTTCTTTCTACCCTGTACAGTTTTCACTCTTTTTACTTGCACATCAGTGGGATTGGGTCAGTCAACAGTAGTTACTGTCTGTGGCATGTAGTGACATGCATACATAGGTACCAACACAATCACTGGCAGCCTTGACAAAATATTTACTCCCTTGGGGTCCTTACGCCTCTTGCTTTTAAGACCAAAGAGTGTGGCTGTGTACTGAAGACATTCTTGAAGGTCTGGAGTTATAGTAACATAAAAAAATGTCCTTTATTTACGCAGTACTAATATTTTGTCCTGCTAGTCATGGTCCTCTTCAAGCTCCCAAGTAAACTTAGCTCTCCAATGGCTTTTCTTTTTTGCAAGTGGATCCCTTTTTGGGGCAAACCTATGTAAGGATTTTTACCTTCAACTTATATTACTGTTTTCATCTTTCTGTTTATCTTGTTTTTTTTCTTGTTCTTTGCCCTATGTGTGTTTTCTTTCCATTGCTTTCTTTGGGAAGAAAAAGTACAGAGACAATGGAGACAGCTGTCTGAATATAAGCAGCAGCATGTACATTGATGCACTATAGGTCTCAAAAGCTGTAGGTTCCTGTGGGGTTTCAGAGCCTCTTGCTTTAAGACCAGAGTATTACTGTGTGGGGAAGATACTCAAGAAGATCAGGAGTTTGTAGTAAGTAACTTTCTTATCATTATACTGCAGGTTTTCTCCCAGCATAGAGGTTAAATAGGGACGTACTTGGCATACCTACAATACAGTATTTTAAAGATTTTTTTCTTTTGAGTTCGTTTGTGTTTATTTTTATGCTTTTTTTTTTTTTGCCTATGTATTTCTTCTTTCCCCGTTTAGATTGGGAGGAGTACATTTGTGACCTCCTCTTCATCTCTGCCTTCCTTCCCTTCCACGCTTTCCTGGTCACGGGATGAGACCACAAGGGTTAAGTACCTTCTCAATTGCTCTGTTCGCAGGAGGGAGCGGCCATCTCCAGGAGAGCCAGAACCCTCCATCCTTTTACCTCTGTCTTCTTTCAGTTCTTCATCCCTGCATGATTCATCACATCACCACAGCTCCTTTCACCAACTGATACATTTCTCTTCTCCTTCTCAACTGTTTTCGTTTTTTCTGTTTAACTTCATGTTGTCTGAAACAATTATAGTGTTTTAATAAACTGCACAGGTTGTTCTAACGTCACATTGTCTAACAACACATCTTTACTAAAAATTGTTCATCAGCAAAAAAAAAAATTAGCTGTTGGCTGGTTTAAGAGTGTAGTAGCAGTACTCATAACAGCAGTTTGTTTGAAACCATGCACGTGTACAATAATTCTGTGTGCACAAATTGTTACACATCCATTTTGTATATCTCAAAAAGAGAGTTGCAGTCTCATGCAATATTTGAATTAGATCAACTGGAAATATTTGTTTTCTAAAATGTTGCTTATTTGTTTCTATTTTATTTGGGACATTGTAGTCACTATCCATTTATTCAGCCTAAAGTAATGCATTTTAACTTCTGCCGTTCGCATGTCCTAAGTAAACCAAGTTTACAAAAGAAGATAAAAGTTTCACTGTTCAGAAAACAAACTGAGTTAAACATGAAATGGCAGATATGAGTATTAACAATGTTAATATTTTCACTCAACAGGAATATTCCAACCTGTAACGATCTTATTTGCCAAGAGAGAGCTGAAGGGTTATTGTTTACATAGATGGCGTAAATGTGCTTGTCATTGAGCCAGCACCAGCTATGAGTCAGATAAAAATATGTACTATTAACCAGCAGCTTTCTGAAAGCACAGCTTCTAACCTACACCTCTTGCTGAGCATGTTTGTACTGCACAAAAGATGTCACTGGCTTAACTTGACTGAATAATGAAAGGTCTTGCTCATGAAGGGTCGATGTTGCCCAGTTATACATCTTAAGTCAGAAGTCGAAAGCACATTGATCTCTTCACTGCATATCGGTTAATCAAACGAGGAGTACCTTTCGACTCCACATCCAAAAGAGAAACAATTCACATACAGTAACACTAAATTGCAATGCAGTTTTACGGTTTTAATTATTGAGGAAGCCATTTAACAGTGAGAAACAGAGAACAGAATTGAAATTATTAAGAGATGTAGTTTTTTTTTATTCATCAAACCATATTTAATTACAACAAAGTTAGCATTTAATTCTTTAAAATCATAATGGACATAGTCCATACCTCTTGATACCGATAAGTCTGTTCTGAAATTATTTCGTTATCATCAGAAAAGGTGATGCCAGTGGAAATACATTAACCAACGAGCTTTGCAATCACTTGTTCAATAACAGTTGTTCAACGAAAGTTGGGCAGAGCCTGATAGGCCATCTTACCTGATTTTGTTTGCTAACTATGCATCGTGCAGATGGCAAGAATAAGTTTGGGTCCAGCTCATACAGCTCTCTGCTGTTCATGCAATAGTTGAAAGCACTTGTCTTAAAATTACATACTGTAGAAAACTTGCGATTGGGGCATACTTGCTTCACTGGGAAATTAAGGGGTTGCTTTTATAATATTTGGTGGTGGTGTAGTGGGGGGGGGTTGAAGTACTTTGCATACCCCAGTTCAGAGGCAAACTGAGGTTAATGTATTTATTTTTTTGAGGGTAGAATGTTAGTATGGTCATAAATTGCACTGCCTGCTGGTCTACTGGTATCCTTACTTGCTTAGTTACACTTACTGAACAGAAACAGTCAAAACTAATACCTTGTTGAAAATATGGGGTTTCCTTTCTAATACAAGGAACTCTTAAAGCAGTGTTGTTAGAAACAACTGCATACTGTGATTTGTAGTTACATTAAACCTGTTGACCCTGGCTTAGGATGACTGCTTTCCTTCTAGTTTTTATTAAACTCCTTAGGTAGGGTCTTGGTTTTGCCATGATTTGATTCGAGTAATTTGATTCAGTTTATGATTGTGAAATTTTCCAATATCCCCTCAATCAGCTACATGGTATTAAACAGATATTTATAAAAATAAATTTGCATCAGAGCCTTAAAAATGAAGAATGCCAGATCACTGTTGCAAATATTTTAAGTATTACCTTTCTGAATTGATAGTAATACATTGCATCCAAACTGTTGTAAATGTCCTACTTTGGTAAATCTTGCAGTCTGTACTTATCAACCTCATTCAGAAAACATTTTCATTTACATTTGGATAAACAAAGATTTGAGGATATCTCTTGCAGCAAGCCAGCACCTTTGGAACTATAGCTGTCAGGCACCAGGGCTACACATAAACTTTTTAGCTAGCAGTATAACGGTGCTGCTTACGATGCTGACGTCACCAATCTTATATATATATGGTCAGTCCCCTGCCCTCCTCAGCTCTTTTCCTGCTGTCGACCATTGTGCATCAGCCCTCTCGGAGACTTTGCAGCTTCAGTCCAGTGTGCATTTCATTTTATTTCATTTCATTTTTCCCGTTCACAGTGTTTTCCCCTTGTTCCCTAGTGAAAACACCCCTTCATCTGTAAACTGCTTTACTGCCACCGCTTCCTTGGTTTTGCTGGCTTGTGCATTCCTCGACCTGGCCCACAGATGGTAGGCCTGTCTTCTCTGCTTCTTTGGATATTCTCCAACTTCAGCAGTCACTGATGGGTGGGTGGGGTCACGGGCTTCTGAGGCAACCCCCCACATGGCTCCAGTCCTCTCCTATGGATTGCCAGAGCTACACAGTCCCAGGAAGTGGCATTGGATCTTTCTGCAGTTAATGGGGGGGGGAGAGATCCTCCCCTCCTGGTCACTGCTCCCTTGAGAAACCAACCAAGATTGCACCTTCGTCAGCTTTAGTCCAGTGCACTGCAGCCTGCCATCCCACACCTCTCCTTCTGTGAGGTATGGCTGTGGCAGTGCCCTGACCACATCGGCAGCGGCACCAGCTCGGACAACACCATAATCTGCCATCCAACACCTTCCATTCTCAAGGTACGGCTCTGGCAGTGGCCTGTCTATGCTGGTGTTGCCTCCGGGCGATGCCACAGACTGCCATCCTAACCCTTCGATTCTGCCAAGGACAGCTCAATCAATCAGTCTTTATTTAGCCAGGTGAAACTCCATTGTGCAAGCTAATTTTCATGGAGGGTCTGGTAGGTACAGAATAAATAATGCAGTAGCACAATAGAATATATAGCACAAATGGGCATAGTAATGCAATACATAGCAATAAAAACAAGGTACAAGGATAATCAATGAGATCTGGCAGTGCCTACTCGCCGCTCCTCTTTCAGTGATGTCAACCGTGGATCCTGGGGCTGCGGACCCCTCCTTGCACCCTCTTGTTCTTAGGGTGGACTTTTGCAGGTGAACCGCTGAGTCTTCCCCTGGCTTGTAAGGCTGCTGTTCCTGCCTCCCCCCGTTTCGGGGAACCGGGCAGGGATTTTCAGCAACCTTACTTGGACCAATGATTATTGGGTGGTGGACTCCTTTCCCGCCCCTGCTGCTGCTGCACCCCAGCCACTCTGTCTCCTTCTTGCCTGTGAGCCACTGGCGGGGTGTTCGACCTGGCCTGGTTTGGCCTGCGCCAGCCAGTCATTATCGGGTTCCTTTCCCTAACTATCCCTTTCAGTTCTGGGCTGCATAGAGCTCCGGGGACATGGTGGCCCTTTGCCACCTCCATTATGCACCTCCCTCTTAATGGTGGGAGCCAGGACCGCTGCGGCGGCCAGGGCTTGGTGCCCCTCTGGTCCACGCCTACAGCATGTTCTCCTTTGGGAGTGCGACCTGGGTTTATTATACGCCGCCCCCTTCCCTGCAGGTCTTCCTTCATTTCTACGTGCTTCGCTACCAGAAAGCTTTGAGGGAGGTTACTTAGGCTTTGTTTGGAGGACCCTGGTGGCCTGTTTCGTGGGCCAACCCTTCCAACCCCTTTTTCCCTGCCCACAGTCTAAGGGGTGACTTTTCTGTCCACCAGGTGCCAGCCATTCAGGGACTCTGCCATGCCCAGGCTGGTAACTGAGCCCTTTCCGGAGCTTTTTGGACACCCAGGCCCAGTGGTCCCTTCTGCCATCTGGGGGCTCCCAATTCTTTCATTTGCCTCTGCTATGGGCTCAGTCTTGGATCTTACCACACCCTGACCCGGTTGACTGCCCCTCTCTTTTACTAAGTTTTGCCACCCTGACCACCGCTAATGTGGTAGAGCTGTGGGCCTTCTCTCCCAAGATCTGGACAGTGACCTTAGTAGCTGCCCAAGACCTTTCTGGCCAATCCCCGGACACAGGAACAGCTTTGAGCTCTCCTGTCTGGGGCGGCAATGGGAAGACTTTTGTTGTGGTCTGTCTGTGACGCTGCTGCTGTCTCTGCCAGAGCAGCTATTAGCACCTGCCTGTAAAGGCATTTTTGGCTTAAGGCGGAGTTTTCCTCTAACATGCAACCATCCCTCCTGCTTGCCCCCTTCAGTGGCTACACGCTTTTTGGCACCGAGGTACCAGATATCCTTTCTGGCCTACCCCTCACCCCAGAGTAGCTTAAGGGTGCCAGGAACCTGACTTCAGGGCACTTGCCAGGCGGCATCACCCCCAACTTTCCTGCCTCCCTGTGGGGCAGTCTTCCAGAGGAGGTTGTGGGGCCTCGGCCGCAGGGGTTGCCTCAGCAGGACTCCTCATCAGCCCCACCATCCAGCTCTGCAGAGGACAGTGGTCAGGGGTAATTTCTTCCTTCCCTGGACTGGGACACTTCCCACTGTGGTTTGGCTTCTGCAGTTTATGGGATGAGGTTACACTCTAGCACTTTTGGAGTGGCCTCCATAGCATCCTCCTGTTCCCTCAGGCTCCCCTCCCGCCCACATTCCAGTGCTGCTGGGGGTTTATCTGCACATTGCAGCAAAAAATGGCCCAGTGCCTGTCCCCACAACTCAGTGAAATGGGGGTCCTTGTCTGTTTCTTCCTTCTCCCCAAATCCGCAGGGGACTTGCAGCCCATTCTGGATCTGGGACACCTGCATTTCTCCTTTCCATACTTGCAGTTCCAGCTAATTGCTCTACATGGCTGGCTGCCTCAGCTGCACCTGGGAGATTGGTTATGCCCACCCCCACCCCCATCATGCTGGACACATACCTGCATATCAGGGTGTATGCTCCACTGACAGGGCTTCAGGTGCCACTTTTGGGGGGTGCATTATCAGTTCCGAGCATTGCCCTTTGGCTTGTTCTCGGCACCTCAGATCTTCACCACATGCTTGGCAGTGGTGGCAGCAGCCCTCAGGAGGGTGGGGCTGTATGTCTTCCCTTATCTGGACATCTGGTTGCTTGCTCGGTACACAGTCCAGGGAGCCACTGCTTTAGACTATGGCATGCACCAAGCAGTTGTCCCATGCTCTGGGAATCACAGTCAGTTTGTCCAAGTCAGTCTTGCCCCTTGTCAGTGCCTATGATACATTAGGGCGGTGCTGGAAACAGCTCAGGGCTTTGCCTTTTTACCACAGAACAGGGTGGATGCCTGGTGGCTCAGGCCCAGCTTTTCTATAGTAGCAGATATGTTATAGCCAGATCCTTCCTGGGGCTCTTGGGACGGATGGCTATAGCCATTGTCACAGTACCCTTGGCCTGGCAGCACATGCAGATCCCTCAGTGGACATTGAGAGTCCAGTGGGATCAATGCACTGACGACCTAGAACAGCAGGTTCTCTTCTCTCCTGCCAGCAAGGTGCTGCTGTGGTGGAGGGAATCCAGTGACTTGTTGACAGGGGTTAACTTCCTCATTCTTTCTCCTTGGCGACTTCTCACCACAGACACCTCGGGATTGGACTAGTGGGCTTATCTGGGGTCCCACCAGACTTGGGGGAGGGGGGAGGACGTGGTCCAAATGGGAGATGGCTCTCCACATCAACGCCCTGGTGATGAGGGCTGTCCCAAATGCTTTATGAGCCTTCCAGATGCATCTGTTCCTGGGCCTTCTGCTGGTGCAGACAGTTGGCATCTGTGTTGTGCACTACATCAACACACTAATGGAGTCCATTTCGTACCCTCTATGTCGTGAGGCGATGAGGGTCTGGTACTGGGCCCTGGAACACTGTCAGGGCTGTCCATGTTCCCAGGCATCGAAAACGTCCTGGAGGACAGGCTAAGATGGTCACAGTCCAGGCTGCAGGAATGGGAGCACCAAGTTAGGTTGACAATAAAACTGCCGACCTCCCGCACAGCGATGGCACAATACCAATGCAGGTATTGTGTCGCCTAATCCCCCAGTGTTTTCTGTGGGGGGCTGCACCCACCGCTCGCCCTGGACTTTAGGATTCTCAACTACAGGTCGGAGTTGGTCCGGGGAAGGGGCAGAACACTGGGGGAAAGCGAAACACGGAAATGGACCATTACAGCGACTGTCGCTGTAGTGTTTTTTTTCAGTGTTTCGCCATCGGGGTGTTCTGGCAAAAGGGGGCCACCCCTGACCTCGGTTGTAAGAGACCTGTTTGACAGATGGGGTCATCCAGAGTAGGCCCTATCTTTTTGCATCCCACTCCATGCTAAACTGTCACATTTCTGCTTGCGCATTCTAGGGCCTGGAGTTTCCTGGCAAGGCATGTTGTCTCTCTTCTGGAAAGAGAGGTTGCTTTCCACTTTCCCTCCCTTGCTTTCCACCTTCCTCCCTTTCACCTTATTCAGAGGGTTCTGATCAAGCTTCAGAGGGAAGGGACCACGATGATTCTAGTGGCTCCCTTCTGGCCTTGCCAGATCTGATTCCCCTTAATGCAGCAGCTGGCTGTGGAACCTCCTGTGCCTCTGCCTCTGTACCCTGGCCTCTGGGGGAAGGGCACTCTAGTTCTTCTGGACCTCAAGTCTCTTTGTCTCCATGCATGGCTCCTGTAGACATGGCCTTGGCGAGGTTTGGTGTTTCCTAGAAGCCACTTATTCCATTAAGTGGAAGCGCATTGCTCTGTGGGATGCTTCCCACTTCCGGGATCCTTTCAGTTGCCAAATGGGTCACATTCTGGAGTACTTGTGCTCCCTGTTTGATGCCAGGCAGCTGTACTCTTCCATTTAAGTTTCTCTCAGTCACACATACCTATTGATGGCCGTATGTTGGCCCAGCTGGATATATCCCATACATTTTGAGAGGCATCCTGCACTTGAAGCTCTTATCCGCAATTCAGCCTCTCCTCGGAATCTGAATTTTGTGTTAGAGAATCTTACTTTGGCTCCATTTGAGCCAGCCGTGACTAGCGGACTACGCCTTCTGTCATAGAAAGCATTATTTTTAGTTGCTGTTTCTTCCACTTGGAGGATTTCTAAGCTTCAGGCTGTCGTATGTGAGCCTCCTTATTTGAATTTCCACAAGGGCTGGGTGTCTTTGCATACCAGTCTTAAGCTTCTACCTTAGGAGGTGTCTGAGTTTACTTTAAATCAATCTATCCACCTACCATTGTATTTTTTGGAGCATGCCAGTCCAGGGGAAGCATCGCTCCATGCCGTAGATGTACATAGCATACTCAGGAAATAATGTTCACCATACTCAGGACGTTAGGAAGTCCTTGCAGCTGTTTGTTTCTTTCATCCCTGGAAAGAGGGTGCTCCAATTTCCAAGCAGTGCTTGTCCCATTGGTTGGCCAACAACAGTACCTTTAGTTACAGGAAGTACGGTAGGGAGTTTTCTGGTCCTGTGTGTGTGTGGCCACGCAACTCGAGGCATGGCCACTTAGGCTGCATGTTTCAGAAATGTTTCAGCTGCTGAGATTTGTGAAGCTGTTACCTGGAGTTCTGTCCACACCTTTACTGGACACTACAGTCTGGATAGTGCCTCTAGAAGAAGGGTAGGCTTCGGCCTAGCTGTGCTACAAAGCCTGACCTGTTGTTTCCAGCCACCCAGACTGTCTCTCTCTCTCTCTCTCTCTCTCTCTCTGTCAGAACTGCTTGGGACTTGTTCCAAAGGCAAGGCCTTCTGTTTTCTGCAGTTCTGCAGCACGAGGGCGATTGCCGCAGAAATTATGACCTGTCGCAGAATTTGGGGCCAGACGTAGAATTTGAGGTTGGCCGCAGAAATTGCTTCAGTAAGACAGACAGAGACTGACACCACTCTTTTCAGGCAATTCCTCAGCCTGCTTGTAGCTTTATAAGAACTAAGAGTCACCCCAATCCCTCAAACCATCCCCACCCAGCCCTGAGAGCCACCCCAAGAGTCACCCTATTTTTTTATATCGGCACCCCATTTTTGGTCCAGTGCTGCATGATAATCCTTTTCCTTTTCCTATCCGTGCTAGTGGGCCAAAATGCTTTTTTCTTATCCCAGTAGTGCTTTGTAGGGCCCACACAAAGCCATACTGGGGCATGAATCTAGCATTTGGGTTCTGCAGTAATAGGAAGAGGTGGAGGATTGTCCTACTCTGTTGGACCAAAACAGGATACAGAGTGACGCAATGAAGCTCTGGGCAGAATGACTCTTGGGACTTAGATATGTAGGGTTGGCATTTCTTGTTTTATGAGGGGGCAGAGTAATGTCTAAGAGTAGAGTTTACAATACTTTTGAGGCAGGAAATGGCAGCGGATCACTGTACAGTGTTGGGCTGGATAATGACATACATTAAAATCTACAAGACCACTCAGTGGCATTCTCAAGGCTTGTTAGGAAAGTGGTGGGGTTGAGATGGGCAGTGGTGGGGTTTACCTGTTCTAAAACCACGAGACAGTAAAGTGCTCTCGGGGGCAATTTGCCATCCTTATGGGGTTTAGAGCACAAGTGGTTGCTGTGGATGGGGCTGTGAGGTTGTCAACCTGATTGGTCAACTCTGGTGCCTAGGGAAGAAAAATGTAAATTATAACAAATGCAGGCAAAGGGATAGCTAAGTAGATAAAAAAAACATTGTTGGAGCCAGAAAAGAATGGGAGAAAGCTGGATAGACTAAAGAAATTAAAAAGATGAAACCAAGGTAAAGTGAAAAGCTAAAGATTATTATTGTAAAATGTGGAAACTAAATAAGGGAAGGAAAAAACAAACTGAGAAAATAAAGTCATAATGACATTGCAGATGAAACATTTTGTAAATTTTTAGACATTTTATATATTGCTCCGGGACAATATGCAAGGGTGGGCAAGACAGATTTCACGCTCATTGCATCACAATTAAAAATGCCACTGAGGAACAAAGAAGATTTACTCAGAGCATCATTGCTGATTTTAAGTTTGTTTTTAAAGCACAAATAGCTTGACCATTCAGGTGTGCTGTTCACACAACGGTGAAATCCCTCACAGCGACAATCTCAGCGGGTTTTGAGATTATCGCTGTGAGGGACCCGAGGGTGAAATTTCGCCCTTTCAATCAATCAATCAGTCAATCAAAGCTTTATTTTTAAAAAGCGCCTTTCTAAAACCAAAGCGCTTTTACTGTACTGTACATTTCCTGCTGTATTTTCTATGTAACCCCCAGGTCGCATCTGGAAACGAGCGGCCCCCGCTCAGCATGCCTGCCTGGTTAATCTCTTAAATAAATAAATAAATAAATAAAGTAAATCAAATACATAGATTAAAACAACATCCTAAAATTAATCATTAAAATATATTTAAAAATCCGGATATGCCAAACTAAATAAATGTGTTTTTAATGCTAATTTAAAACTCTTGCCATGTCTCCTCTCCCCCCCCGGACCAACTATGACTTGAAGTTAGTTATCTTAAGAAAGGGGGGGGGGGGTTTGAGGGCACAGCCCCCAATGGAAAACACACAGTGTCTGACAGGCGAAATTTCGCCTGTTAACATTGGGGATTTTGCCATGCCGAACTTCGACAACACTATTGTTTCGAGTGGTCCATTTTTTTGGGGGGTAACCAGGTAAGGTTACAAAAGAATAAATCCAGAGTAGCCCACCCCCAATTTGAATAAATCAGATTGTGGCTCTGTTTAACTGGCAACCCTATTTCTTCTACTTCCCTAGTCTGACAGCTAGCCCCCAGTGTGTTAACATTCTGTGATAAAGTTGTTTGGAGAGCATTGCAAATACCATCCTTTTCCTTCCTGTGTGGGTAGTGGTGTTGAGATGGGTGGAGGTGGGCTACACTGGATTTTAAAAACGGATCATGCTTTTGGGGGCAGGATCATGTTAGGGAGAGGAGAAAATATCTTGCTGCCATTAGGTCTGTGGTGGGGAGAGGTTGCAAAGAGCATTACTATCATTATGGGGAAGGGGAGGAAAGCGAGCATTGTTGCGATTATGTCTGGGGAAGAGAGGAAAGGACAGATTATTGCTGCCATTATGTAGACTGGGAAGGAGATGGCATTACTGCCATTAGGTAGGTGGGAGGAGGAGAAAGCTTTTCTTTTACAAGGTTTTGGAGAGGGAAGAAGAAGAAAGCAGAGGGCAGTGCAGCATTTTGGTCTGGTCTGGAGTAGAGGTGGGAGCACTGCTGCCATTTTTTCCTGGGGGGTGGGGTGGGGGAGGATTTGCCTGACTTGAAAACACAGACAATGAGACTACAGAGGCAGAAAAAAAAAACGGGGAGAAAACAAAAAGCTAGCTGAGCCACCCTACTTGGCTAGTAGTAGTGCATTGAGGTTCCATGAGGGCAACCCATGATTAGGTGCGATCCTGAGATTCCCTGCTCTAGGTCCACCCATGGTCAGAGGGCCTTGCAGATACCAGGGCTTTCAGGCTACGGGAAATGAGGTACACATGAAAGAAAATAAAAAAATGAAGCCAATGTAAGAAAGATGACGACAAAGCTAAAGATTGTTAATTCCTAATCATGAATTCAAAATGTGACAAGTAAACAAGGAAAGAGTGAAACAGAGAAAAAGAGAGAAATAATCAGGCTGACACTGCTAATATTTGATATTTTTAATATATGGCAGTTTTCAGGGTGGCAGTATGGGAAAGTCTTTGTATGCACCAATAGCCTGCCACTCCCAACTACGACTGTGTATGGGGCCCCTGATAGGTGTTCACAGAGAGGGGAGTCTTGGGTGCTCCACAGATGGTCTACTTCATGCTGCCCCCTTGGAGAACAACTACTCAGCTATTTGCTTTGTTGCCAGTACGTTGAGCCGGTGCCTGCCAGTAGCCATTAATGTTTCATGACATAGCACTAAGCCCTAAATAGATTTAGATAAATGTGGAGAGCCAGAACAGCTTCTAAAAGCAAAATAATAAAACCGAAGGTTTAAGGGAAATTATGTAGCTTGCATTTATGTGGTGAAAGTCAGAGATCCTCCTTACAGGCCATCCTTGATGGGGTCCCCCAAAACTGTAATGCTGGCACTGTATTAGTTATATATAAATGTGCCGCAGAACTTTAAACCTTGCAGCAGAAGTTGAGTCCCTGCCGCAGTATTTACATCGGTTTGCCACAGAGAATAGGGGCCCGTGTCCAAAGGTGTGGCTTGCTGCAAGAGATATCCTCAAAGAAAATAGAACAGTAATGTAAGAACTTACCATATCAGTAGATCTTTGAGAGAATCTCTTGCAGCAAGCCATGCTGTCCCCTCTCTCCATCCCCCTTGTTTCTCTGTGTCTATCTCCTTCACTAGGGTGCTTTGCTTCCTGTCTTTCACTTTTCTGTGGCAGGAACCTCTGCCCTGCCTCGGTTCTTTCAGTGGACATCTTTTATGTCAGGTCTCCGGTGGGAGAACTGAGGAGGGCGCAGGGCAACCCACGTATATATGGGTGGTGACATCAGCGTCCTGGGCGGCCCCATTAGATAGCTAACTAGAAAGTTTCTGTTTGGTCCTAGTGCCTGATGGCTATAGTTCTAAAGGTGTGACTTGCTGCAAGAGATTCTCTCGAAGATCTACTGTTATGGTACGTTCTTACATAACTGTTCTATAAAAGCCTTCATCTTTGCAAAATAAAAGAAAACTATTATTGTAAAATGGGGTTGGTACGCTAAGTGTTAAAAAGAGGCATTATCCAGTTTCTTTCATGAAACAGAAGTTATCAAGATGAAGTTGTTATATTTCTAAGAGTCGAGATAATTTTGAGCAAAATTATGGATACCAGTCATGATTAAGTAAGACCATTCTTCCAACTCAAAAAAAAAAACAAGAACTCCACAATCCAGTAATGGGAGGGCTAGCTACTTTGACATTGTGTTTAGACTAATTGATCCATAGGATTATAACTAATAGTGTCTATCATATTCCGGCTGTTTCAGTGGAAAACATTTTTATCGTTTTCCTGCTTAAAACTCTATTTCGAAAATGAGTTTTGGAAACATGCATAGCAACCTGATGAGTTTTAGGCTTTGCAAGTGAATGGGTGAGCTTTAATATGGAACCTGTCAGGAAAGACAGCTACCGTACCTTTTTATCCTATGTAATGTTCTTTCTTTTTAATAAACAGAAGTGGTAATTGTACATAACTTACTTCATCACTGTTTTTTTAGACATCAAAATATGACAAGCAGAACAGCATGCCTGACAGTGATTATGACAACACCCCAAATGACTTGGAACTGGACGATACAGGGTATGGGGCATTTCATTACTATAACGCATTGTAACAGTTAAAACTCAGCTCTTTTTATGACTCCAGCAGATTGTAAGGGTGACATTGCAGGACATGAACTCAGCATAAAATGTAAAGAGTGCTTCCTGTGCTGCAGCTAGTAGAATTTTTTTCCAAGACTGAAATTTCAGCCTTCCATTTGTTTTGAGTTAAACTGACGAGTTGACCACCAGGGGCAACACAGTAAAACCCCACATCCATACTCCAAGGCACACTAAATATGCCTTCTGAGTGACACAATAAATTATGTTAATGTTTGTAAAATGATGTTGGTTAAATCAGTATTACATGTAAGAAGTACTCTTAGTTCCATCTTCCCTTTTTTTCATGTATCAGCTAAAGTGATGTAAATCAGACAAACCGCTGTAGACCTAAAAAACATTTGCCAGATACTGTTTAATGTGAATTTGGTGTGACTGGATAAAATAACTTCAAGGGACGTGGATATGGTGCACTATCCACACTTAGGCAGTTCTTCCTTTCCCTTTGAATCTTGCCAGAAGGTCTTCAAGCTAAGCTCTTCCTACCCACCTGGGTGGTATACTCATCGGCACTACCCTGTGATGTCAGAGTTTCCTTTCCACTGGAAACATCAGGTCTCCTCCTTGCAGTGTAGGCCCAGCTTGGTCTTTGACTCTTTCTGCATAGACTGTTTAAAAACTAAATGAAAATTCACTCTCCAAATGAAACACAGTGACAGGAAAACTGGTCCAGAGTTCAAGCAGTGCACCATTTCCAAACAGAAGATGCTGCACACCTATCCTCATGCCTCGTGTGTTTATTGCTTCCGGTGCCTAGCACAGTCCGCAGGCTTGCAGCCTGTGCCAGTCCCTTCAGCCCTCTGCATTGAAGGACTGTTATATTCGCTTTCTTCTAGACTTCCCAGACGAACATGACTGTCCCATTTGTTCCAAGGATGCCCGTGAGGCAGTCTCTGTGGCGGCAGGTTCGGTGGCACAGCTTGCTGTCTTGAAAGAGGTTGCAGCGGGTGCAACTTTGGCCTCCACACTTCTCCCAGTGGGCTTGGGTGCTACATTCACTGGAGTATTTCAGGACTTATGTAAGTCCCTTCCTACTCTCTGGGAGGGCCCATTCTGAGGGTCCAAGTTTTCACAGGCCTTTAAGTCCAAGAGGTCCCATTGTAGGTCGTAGGATTGGGACGAATTTGCTCTCCCTGTTCTGGTGATTCTGCTTCTGGCTCAACAGCTGTTGAGCCATCAGCTTTGGGCAGTGTTTCTGTGGCCCCGGTCCAGGCCGCTGACCCCTCGGTATCCCCAACGGGCCTGCTGGTCAAGATGCTAGTCGACCAACCTCTTGAGATTTCTCTTGACCCAGTCGACCCATTTTCAGAGAACAGTGGTGAAGACTCACTTTCAAGGACTCCGGTCCTCACGGCCCTCTGTCAGGATCCAGCTGTCTCTCCTTTGGGGCCCGGCTGTAGTCGATCGCATGTAGCCTTCCCCCGTGTCTCCTCTCCGATGACCTGACCATCGTCGGTTGACGTCTCAATGGGGCTCTCAGTCCAGATCAAGGGAATCTCCGCATTCCTGCTCTCAGCTGTTGATCAAGAGGCGGTACTGCCATACCTCTTATTCATCATCTTTGGACAAGGATAGGTTCCTTCATAAATTGTGGCACCACTATAAGAAGCTAGTCAAGCAGCAGTGGATCTATGGCCATGGTCACACCTCACCTCAGCCTGCGGCACTTACATGGTTGCCCTTGCTGCAGTCCGCCCCAGTTACCCTGGTCGAGTCAACGCTGGCTTCGCCTCCTATTTGGGTGGAGCCCTCACCTCCATAGCCCTTACACAGGGCCCCATCCACGGCTGCTCGCCCTGCTTCCGGACTCCCCAGTCTGTCCATGAAAATCACCTACTCAGATGAGCTGCTGGTTGTCCAAGGGGAGCCTGGGTCGAGGGCAGTGTTTGAAGAGTCCCTTGATTCGGAGGACTCCTCCATGCACTCACTTTGGACTCCAGCCTTTGACCGGGAATCCTTCAAGGAGCTTACCACAGAACACACACCAGTCTCCTTTGGGGCTTTGCTCCACTTGATCTTCAAGTTGTTGGGGATCCCACAGGAGCCGGTCCAGAAGGTGGTGAGGTACCCCCTGACCAAAATCCTGGACTTGGATGACATCACGGGGGTCACCTTCCCTGTGGCAGAAGACATTCTCTGTCTCGTTCTTGGGCTGTGGCAACATCCTGCCTCCTGCGCGGCACTTTCGGCCTGAATGGTCCACAAGTATGCGGTACCTACTGGGTTTCTGCCCAGTTCCATTGATCATCTTTCGGCTGAAAGTCTGGTGGCAGACTTGGTGTTCCAGTGGATGGGCATCACCGGGGATGTCGATAACCTCCTAACAAGGAGTCCAAAAAATTGGACTATACAGCGAAGAAAGTCTAGGCTGCTTCCTTCCTGGGCCATTAGCAGGCTAGTTCGGCTGTCATGGTGGCCAGCGTCTCCCATGCTCTCATGTGAGTCTTGAACTAGGTTCTCCCCTGCCTCCCTGCGAACTTGCAGTTGGTAGTCAGGATGATCTGGGACCAGGGATGTTCAGTTTCCAAGCAACAGCTCCAGATGGCCTTAAACATCGGCAACTCCTGTGCCAGATCTGTGGCTGCTGTGTTCACTATGCAGTACCTGCTGTGGTCGAGGATATTGACCTTTATGGAGGATACCCAACACAGGTTACCAGACATCCCTTTCTTTGGTACCAGCCTGTTTAGCCTAGGAGTGGATGGTCACCTTATGCGGATTGAGAAATCCAGTGCCACTCTGGATTCTGTTGCGTCCTGTCAGAAGGACCTTAAGGGTCAGAAGCAAAGGAAAAAGCCCTTTCAGTTTTGGCCCTGCCTGGCATCTCCTTCCAGACTGCCGCAGCCCCAGGCCTGGTGGCCCAAACTTAAGCCTACCACATCAGGCTCCAAGACGTCCAGAGGTCAGGGAACTGGGGTTCCTCTGGCAGCCAGTGCCAGAGCCTTCACCAAGCTTGCCCAGTGACGGGTCGGGGGGGGTCACTCTCTCACCAATCCTACCCCCAACCTTGGACTCCTGTGGGGGGGTCAGTCCTGCTATTTTATGCATGCGTGGTCTGTCATCACATCAGACAGATGGGTGCTCAGAGTGGTGGGTCGCAGTCTGCTTCTAGACTTTGAGGCTCTCCCATCCTGCTGAGCCCATGCCCCATGGGAAGACGTTGTGTCACTTCAGGAGAACACTGCTCAGCTCCTTCAGAAAGTTACTTTGGCTTGTGTCCTGGACTTCAAAGATGGTACAAGGTTTGTCTCCAGATATTCCTGGTTCCAAAATTAACAAGGGGTTGGCTCCCTATACTGGATCTTCATGATCTCAACTGGTCCTTGAGGAAGTGCAAGTTCCAGATTATCACCCTGAACCAAATAATACCATCCCTAGAGCGGAAGAAAAAATTACTCACCTTAGTAATTGTGTTTCTTCTAATGGAGTCTTGCTATATTCTGACAATTGCAGTTAGCTCCAGCACTTGAACTGCCCCAGAGAGTGAAGGGTTAAAATTCTATGCTAGGCATAGAATGTTAGGCTCGAGCTCGGTTAAAAGCTCTGTCTGTGACACTTTGAAACCAAACCGTCAGATTCTTACAAGCTAAAACTCACTGACTATATAATGTTGAAATTGTAAAATTCCTACTAGCCAACTGGCAACAAAGACTTTAGATTCCCAAAAGACTCAAGTCAGGAAACCCAAAGACCAAAAACCAAGCAATAAGAACTAAAAAAACTCTTAATCAAAAACAAAGCACCCAACACAACAGGAGTGGGCTAAAGACACCCCTTGGGTGCAACGCTGCACCTGCCCACCCACTTCCCAAAAAAGGTTCTGAGAGGGGAGGCAGGGAGGGAGGTCAGAATACAGCAAGACTCCATTAAAAGAAACATAATTACTAAGGTGAGTAATTTTTTCTTCAAACAACATGAAGTCTTGCTGTATTCTGACAATTGCAGACTACCATGCAGTACCTCCAAGGAGGAGGGACAGAACCTACTTTGGGAATAGGCTCTGAAGCACTGCAGTGCCAAACCTAGCATCACTCCTAGCCTGGATATCCAGAGAATAATGTTTGGTGAAGGTATGAACTGTTTTCCAGGTGGCTGCTTGGCAAATTTCTAACAAAGGAATATTCCTGGCTGCAGCCAGAGATGCAGCTGTACCTCTAGTGGAATGAGCCCTCAGGCCTGAGGGTGCAGTTCTTCCTAGTTTTTCATAGCAGAATTAGATACAGGACACAATCCACCTGGCAGTGGTTCTCTTGGTGGCAGGTTTTCCCTTACCTACTTCCCCATAAGTGAGGAACAACTGGAGGGAGTCAAACCTTTGACCCTTTGTACGTTCTATGTAGTAACTAAGGGCCCTTTCAACATCTAAACTGTGTAGCATCTGTTCCCCTGAGGAGGTGTGATCAGTGAAAAACACAGGAAGAGACATAGATTGGTTTAAGTGGAAATCAGAAACCACTTTAGGTAAGAACATTCTATTGGTTCTAAGGACCACCTTATCTCTTTGGAATAAAATGAAGTCAGGCTCCACTGACAGGGCTTGCAATTCACTGATACGTCTGGCAGAAGTAACAGCAACCAAAAACACAGTTTTCCAAGTCAAGTACTTGAGCTCTGCTGAGGACATAGGCTCAAAGGGGGGCTGCATAAGCTGAGCAATGCAAATATTCAAATCCCAGGCAGGAGCAGGATCCTTAAAAGAGGGGATTGGTATGAAGCAATCCTTTGAATAATTTACAGAATACAAGGTGAGATGACAGAGAGGAAGACTTCCCCACTGACAGGAAAGCAGAAATAGCTGACAAATGAACTTTGAGAGTAGCTGGTTTGAGGCCTAGGCCATTAAGGTGAACCATATAATCCAGAACTATAGACAACTCAGCAGTATCTGGGGATATATGCTTCTTGGAACACCAAATACTGAACCTTTTCCATTTGGAGTTGTAAGTTTCTCTGGTGGCAGGCTTTCGAGAAGCTTTGAGAATATCCAGAACCCCTTGGGACAGATGTAAGTCTGCATACTCTAAGTCTTCAAGAGCCATGCCTTGAGATTGAGTAACCAGAGACTGGGGTACCAAATCCTCCCCTGAGAGGAGGTTAACAGATTGTGATTCCTGGGAAGAGACGGGGAAGATGGACTGCTAAGCATAGCAACAGGGGGTACCAAGGCTGCTTGGCCCAGTCTGGCACAATCAGAATCACTTTGCATGGTTGTGACCTTACCTTGACTAGAACCTTGAACAGTAGAGGAAAAGGAGGGAAGGCATAAAGAAATTTCCCTTCCCAGTTCAAAATCAAAGCATCCAGAGGGGACTGAGCCCAAGACTAGGGGTCTGCAACAAAACAAAGGAAGTTGGTGATTGTCTGGGGATGCAAAGAGATCTACCTCCAGAGTGCCCCACCTTGAGAAAATCACTTTCAACACCAAAGGATCCTGGGACCATTCGTGATGGCTCTGGGAAATCCTGCTCAATGCATCTGCTATCACATTGTCCTTTCTTGGGATGTGGACTGCAGGGAATTAGCCAGGGACCATATTTTCATGGCCTCTGTGCACAAGGCCATGGACTGAGTGCCTCCCTGCTTGTTGATGTACCACATGGTGGTAGTGTTGTCCGTCCTGACCTGAACCACCTTGTTCTGTACTGACTGAGAGAAAGCTTGGAGGGCAAGAAGTACTGCCCTGAGCTCCAGGAGGCTGATATGAAGAAGGGATTCCTGAGGGGACCACTGTCCCTGGGCAGTGAGAGCCCCCAGATGGACTCCCCCACCCCATAAGGGAAGCATCTGTGGTAAGAACCACAGAGTGAGTCTGAGTGACAAATGGAACACCTTGCCTCATTTTGTCAAAGTCCTGCCACCACTGAAGGGCCTGAATTAAGGTCTGAGTAACAGGAACTAGCTTGGTAAGAGGATCTTTCCTTTGGGACCAAAAAGTCCTCAGATGGAACTGAATGTCCCTCATCTGAAACCTGGCCCCTTGGACCACTGTCGTGGAAGCTGCCATGTGGCCCAGAAGCTGAAGAAAATGCCTTGCTGGTCGAGAAACCAGAGGGAGGAAGGAAGAGGCCAGCTGAGATATGGCTTTGCCCTTTCCAAAGGAAGGAAAGCTCTTGCCTTGAGCATGTCCAGCTCTGCTCCTATAAAAGTGAGGAGCTGTACTGGCTTGAGAACTGACTTGGGAAGATTGAGAAGGAACCCCAGGGAAGTGAGAACTTGCTGGGTGACTTGCAGATCTGACTTGACTTGGTCTAGAGACTGGCCCACAAGGAGCCAGTCGTCCAGGTATGGAAAAATAGAAATCCTTTTCCTTCTTAAAAAGGCAACCAATACTGCTAGGCACTTTGTAAACACCCTTGGAGCTTAAGTTAGGCCAAAGGGCATTGCTCTGAACTGATAATGACCTGAAGGCAATTCGAACCTGAGGTACTTTCTGTGGGAGCACCTGATGGGAATGTGAAAATAGGCATCCTTGAGGTCCAGGGAGGCTAGCCAGTCTCCTGGCCTCAGAGAGGGAAGAATTGTTTCCAGAGTCACCATTTTGAATTTTGGCTTTAGCAGGTGCTTGTTTAGATATCTTAAATCTAGGATGGGTCGCCACTCCCCCTGTCTTTTTTGAGGTAAGTACGTACCTGGAGTACAGACCTTTGTCCCTGTGTAGTATAGGAACTCTCTATGGCTGTGAAGGCCAGTAGAGAGGAAACCTCTGCCTCTAGAGCAAGGGTTTCTGATGTATTTGCAGGTGGAAAGGATCTGGGTCTCAGTTTCGGAAATTTTTTGAAACCGAGAAGCAGCCCCTGGCTTACAACCTTCAGGACCCACTTGTCTGAGGTAACAGACGTCCAGTCCTGGACAAAGTAAGCCAGCCTGCCTCCTACCAGAATGGGGGAGTCGACCCGGGCTGACACATCAGGGTGTCTGCTTGGCAGGAGCCTTAGGCTGAGGGGTGGATGCAGCCCTGCTCATCCCCCTTCTGCCTCTCCCTCTGAAGAACCCCCCTCTGAGAAAAGAAAGAAGAGGCCTGTGCTTGGTAGAAAGGCCTGTGAAAAGGCCTGCCCCTAGCTTGCTGCCTGTGAGGAGTTGACTGCCTCTCCTTGGCCTGGGCACTCCTGTAAGTGGTCCTGTACTCGTCCATTTTCTTCATGCAATTCTCTGTCTGCTCCCCAAAAAGAGAATTACCCACCACAGGGAACTCCATGGCCTTGGCCTGGGTATCCTGCGAAAGGCTAGTACATCTCAGCCAAGCCATCCTCCAAAGAGCCACAGATGTAGCCATGACTCTTGATGACACATCGTTGGAGTCCACAGCAGCATGAAATTGCACCTTTGATGCCTCAATCCCATCAGCAGCCACCCCCTCCAGCTCCTTGGCTAGCTGGGGAAAGCCTGTTTAGCCAGTGCCAGTACAGTGTTCCACTTGGACTTCTGGTACCTGGCTCTGTAGGCCATATAGTTAGCCTGCCTGAGTGCCAAAGATGATGCCATATACTGCTTCTTTGTCATGGCATCTGTCTTCCTGGAATCTTTGTCTGGGGGGTGTGAAGCCAAGGGGATGTTTGCCTTGTCACAGGCAGCAGCCTGCACTACCCCAACATGGCTGCATTGCTGACAAAGAAACTCCGTATCTGAGCCTGACAAGGTGTACCTCTTGTCAACAGGAGGTACAGAGTTGGAAGATCTAAGAATTTTTTGTGTCTGTTTCCCAAAGAACTTATGGAGGGGAATAGACAGTCTCTTAGACTCTAGGATGTCCATCATCTCTACAAAGTCAGGCTCCTCTTGATCCTCCACAGCATCCTCAATAGGAAGCTGGAGGGTTTGAGCCACTTTTCTGTAAAACAGAAAGTGGGAAGGGGACTCAGAAAGCCTAGGAGGGGAAACACCGGAAGGTCTGTTTGGGGAGATGTCCGGTTCCATAGGCACATCCAGACTTTCACCGTCGTAATCATCTTCAAAATTCCCCATCTCATCAAATTCCGGTTCATAAAAATCTTCAAGGGAATAATCCTGAACCGGGGGAACTGACTCATCCGAACCCCTGCCAGAAGGCGCCGGATCGGTCGGAACCGGACGGAGCGATTCCACAATCCGAATCGCTCTGGCTATCTCTTTGACGGTCGGAACATGAAGTTCTGGGTCTGAACCGGCCGATTTAGCTTTACGATTTCAATTTGTAGTAACCGATCCCTCAGGACCGGCTCTCCTCTTGCCCGAAGAAGTATCGCCCTGGTCAGAGGGCACTCCTTCTGGTTCGGTAGGAACTGAACCGGGCTGGCCTTCCGGGTTAGCGGATTTCTCTGCCTCCTTATCCCTAAGTCTACCTAACCTTTTTCCAGGATAGACTTATGGAAATTCTTGCAAATTTGGCAGTCTGAATCGAGGTGGTCAATCCCCAGACAGTAAACACAGGTGGTGTGGGGATCGGCCTTAGCAAAGACCTCCCCACACACACTGCAGTGTTGAAACCCAGTGGGCCTGTTTTTTTTTTCTTGGGTTTCTCAGACATGGCCAACCTAACAAACTTACCCTTTATTCGGCAACCGCCAGGCAAGACTCCCCTATCGGTTTCTCACCGTGTTACGGGTGTTGGAAAAAAATGTTCAAATCACGTTTTTTTTTTTTTTTTAAACGATACAGACCGGTAACCACACACTAAACTTTTCAGAAAGATTTTTGATTAAAGGATTGTTCAGCCGAACTGATCGGAAAAATGTGCAATTTCCACACAAGAACTGTCCACAATACTATCCTACGTACTTACGGTACCACAGACAGAGTCTCAAACCGACAAACGGAATGAAAAGCGGACTAAAACCGACACTTTAACCGTGTTTGAACCGCGCAGAAGGAGAAAATCTCCAGAGCGACTGTTCAGTGAGGCGTAGTAAAGAATCTGACAGTTTGGTTTCAAAGTGTCACAGACAGAGTTTTCAACAGAGCTCGAACCTAATGTTCTATGCCTAGCATAGAATTTTAACCCTTCACTCTCCAGGGTAGTTCAAGTGCTGGAGCTAACTGCAATTGTCAGAATACAGCAAGACTTCATGTTGTTTGAATATGTAGTTCTGCTCTTTGGACCTCCAGGATGCCTTCTTCCCATCCCAATCTGCCTGTCCCACCGGCGGTTCCTTCAATTCCGTTTGAAAGGGGTGCTATATGAGTTCCACGCCATGCTGTTTGGCCTCTCCTTGGCCCCCAGGATCCTTCCCAAGTGCATAGCAGTGGTGTCAGCCTTCCTGCGGTTCTGAGGGGTCCAGATGTACCCATACCTGGATGACTGGCTGATTGCCAGTTTATTCCGAGGAGGTAGATCGGATCTTCCTGGACATAAGTCTCCACCACTAATTCACACTAGTGGGTATAGCGCCGGAGGCACTAGGACCCATCGGGAGCAAACTTTTTGCTGGAGGGACGGCGCCAGAGATGGCGCCGCGAGGCACGGCGCCATGAGCCCTAGCTCGGGCGGCAATGACTCTCTTGGCGTCGACCCTCCAACCGCCTCAGTTCCTTTTTTCCCGCCGACGAGTGCGCTTCAGTGACGACGTCGCTCGCCTGTCGGGAGTCAAACTTCAAACTGCAGCATAGTTTTCAGTTTTTATTATTTTTATAATATTATCACCATACAGTATCGCTTAAGTTATTCTTATTTTTTAATTAAAACGATAAAGAAGTCTCGGCCTACTTTGACGAGTACCAGAGCAGGTCAGGTGGCGGTAGGAGACTTCGTGATGAAGCTGTTCAGTCAGTCGGGCTGGGCCGAGTCGCCGCCTTCTCCGGAAGGGGGTCTGACAGGCAGTCAATGCCGGGGATGGGCGGTCCCAGGAAGCATAAAAGCCAAACGGTCGATTCTCGCACCTCGGCCTCGAAGCCTTCTTCTACCAGCAGGTCTAAAAAGAGAAGGCATCACTCGAGGTCGCCCTCTGATACGTCTGCGCGTAGGCGTTCGGTTATCGGGGCTAGTTGCCAGTCTCCTCCTTCGGAGTCGCCGGCAGCAGCTTCTAATGGCCGACGCCTTTGACATCGGAGTCCTACCCCGCCCGCAGGTAGGTCTTCAGATGAGCAGTTTCATCAGTGGGCGCTCTTTTGGAGCAATGGGCTCGGAGGTTGGTCGGCTACCTGGCTCGATGGCTCGTGGGCTCTCGGGCTCTCTGGCGACGGGTAGGGCGGTGGACTTTCCTGGTTGTCGGCACCTTCTTCGGTGCCGTCAACTCTGCTTAGGTGTTTCCCTCACATGGCTGCGGCGCAGGGGCCACACCGATGCCCTTATCTCCTGTCTCCTTTCCTTCAAAGCCTGTTTTTGGTCTCTGGGAGTTCCTTGGCTCCGTCTGGCCTCAGCGGCGCACAGCGTCTTCTTAGCGCCGCCTGCTGTGCTGTCGCGGCGATGTCTGCAGCGCCATCTGCGGTGCCGTGGCGCTCGTTGCAGTTCCTCAGGCGTTGTTCTCGGCGCCGTCGCCTCCTGGCGCCGGGGCTCTCGGGGACTCTCCTTTTGTCTCTTTTCCTCCTTCCTCTTCTAGCTTTCATCCCTTTCCTGTCCATACAGTCCCTCCTGGACTGTCAGGAGATGACGTTGAGCCTGACCCAGGCCTTCGGCTGGGTGATGAAGTGGGCTAAACAGGATCTTTATTGCTACAGAGCCTGTGGTCGAGGACCTGTCCTTTAAGTCTCTGTTGAAGAATCTGAGCTCCACTCTTCTTTCCAGACTACAGACATCGATCCTGGGAAGCTGTTAAGACTCCAATATCTTCATGCTCGGAAATCCCTACGGTTTGACTCCTCGATTCAACCTTCCTTTGAGGCGCTGTCTCAATGGTATGGAATAATCCTGCTCTTACCCTTGGTGGTTAAATCCATTGATAGAGACGATCTTTGGGAGCTGAGTATTTCCTATCTTGGCATCCCAAGCCTTTGCGGATCCTATTGTAGTCCTGGCAGAAAATGACAAGGTAGTTCTTCCTCAAACTACTACAGCTCGACCTATCAACAAAGAGTCTCGTAAGATAGATACATTAGGTAAGAGAGTCTTTGCTGCGTCCACTCTAAGTATGTGTATTGCCAGTTACCAGGGTTATTTTTCCAGTATGAGTATATCCTGTGGCATTCTATCAAGCAAATGGTTGAGGCTCTTCCGGACTCTGACTCAAAGCCAGAGCTTCTTCAAACCATTACCAGAGGTATTGAATCTAATAACCAGCAGGTCAAAGCAGCCATGGATGCTTTTGACACTGCTTCTCGTTCAGCAGCTGCTGGTATTTGTACTCGCCGTCACTCCTGGCTCGTGCCGGGTTTCACGAATGATGCGCAACAGCAGGTGATGGCGTTGCCCTGACTGCTCTTATCTTTTTCGGTCCTCAGGTAGAGCAAGCTCTAGAAGCTACACAAAGACTAGGTCAGCCATTAAGCTGGCTCGGCCCCTCCTGCCCCTTCTGAGGGCATGTCGGTGAGCGGCAATTTCATGTCGTCAGTCCTTTCCGGGCAGAGGCAGAGGAAGTTTCATAAAGAACCAGCCTCACGCAACCTCAAAGAAGGCGCAACAGAAAGCGCAAGGGCCCAAAGCGTCCAGCGCTACCTTATGAGTTGCCGGCCCAAGTCCCATCTCAACTGCCCGAGGTGGACTTTTCCTCTCCGGTGGGAGGTCGTCTGATGCACTTCTACAGCAAATGGGTCCTTCGGATAATTCGCGAGGGGTATTCTCTCAGTTTTCTGAAGACCCCTCCGGATTGTCCTCCCAAACGACAGCCCAGGCTGTCAACCCTTCAGTCAGACCTTCTCGCCGCAGAGATTCAGGGCCTTCTAAACAACAGGGCAGTAGAAGTGGTGCCTCTGCATCAGCGAAACACGGGGTTCTACTCCCACTACTTTCTGGTTCCAAAGAAGTCCGGGGGAATACGCCCCATTCTAGACCTCAAAAAGCTAAACAAATTTCTCCCCAAGGAGAAATTCAAAATGATTTCTCTGGGAACCCTGTTACCCTTGCTTCATCAACACGACTGGCTAGCCTCCCTGGACATGCAGGATGCTTACCAGCACATTCCTATTCACCCGAGGCATCACAAATTCCTGAGGTTTGTGGCTCTGGGTCAACACTATCAGTTCAGAGTCCTGCCCTTTGGGCTATCCTCGGCGCCGCGAGTCTTTACAAAGTGTTGTGCAGTTCTCGCAGCGCATCTCAGGAAACTCAGTATCCAGGTGTTTCCCTACCTGGACGACTGGCTCCTAGCAAGCCCTTCCAGACAAGGGACTCTGGACGCCGTACAGACGGCCTCTCACCTTCTTACGTCCATGGGAGTTCTGCTGAACCTCAAAAAGTCTCAGTTGCAGCCCTCCCAGAGACTCCTTTTCATAGGGACTCTTCTGGACACCTTTTGTGCGAAAGCTTTCCTTCCAGAGGACAGAAGGAACGATATCCTCCAGATGGCTCGTTACATTGGAGAGAACAGATCATTTACAGCTCTCTCAATGCAACGTATGTTAGGCCTCATGGCATCCTCAGTGTTCACTGTACCCCTAGCACGGCTGCACATGAGAACCACTCAATGGATGCTCAGTGCTCAGTGGTCTCCAACCACTCACCCGCAGTCTTATCCCATCAAGGTGACAGAACCCTTACAGAGGTCCCTCACCTGGTGGTCTCAGGAGAGCAATCTCCTGGTGGGATTTCCCTTTGCTCCTCTGGATCATCAGATCTCCATTACCACGGACGATCGCTAATGGGGTGGGAGCTCACTGTTGCGCCTCCACACTCAAGTGTGGACTCAACTCAGTCCCAGCTTCACATAAACGTCCCTAGAGATGAGAGCCGCCCTTTATGCGGTCCGGACGTTGAAGGACATTCTCTGTCACAAGACCATTCTCCTTCAAGCGGACAACAAAGCAGTGATGTACTACATCAACAAGCAGGCGGTGCTCACTCTTACCCCTTATGCAGGAAAGCGATGAGGGTGTGGGAATGGTGCTTGGAACACAAAGCTCTAATTCAAGCGGTTTACCTGCCAGGTGTACAAAACGACTTGGCAGACCGTCTCAGCAGAACAGAAGCAGATCCTCACGAGTGGTCTCTCGACTCAGTCATAGTTCAGTCACTATTCGAAGAGTGGGGAACTCTAGACCTGGACCTTTTTGCATCCCCACTCAACGCAAAACTGCCTCTCTTCTGCTCCAGAATTCCAGGGCCTGGCATTTTCTGTCAGGATGCGTTCAGGCTGCAGTGGACAAAACGCTTTCTATACGCCTTTCCGCCCCTTCCTCTAATTCAGAGAGTACTCCTCAAATTCGAGTCTCAGGGGACCAAGATGATTCTCATTGCTCCCTTTTGGCCTCGACAACTCTGGTTTCCACTACTCAACAATATGTTGGCAGTTCCTCCGAGACCACTCCCCTTGCAGGTGAACCTGTTGACTCAGGGCCCGCTGGTCCATCCCAACCTGAGATCGCTTCACCTTCACGCTTGGCTCCTGAAGAGGTAGAAGTGAACCGGTTCAACGCTCTCGAAGAGTTTCAGACATTCTTCTGCTTCTGGCCGCTCGGAAGCCAGCCACTCGGAAAACTTACACATCTAAGTGGAAGCGTTTTTCGCTCTGGTGTGCAAAGTCCTCTTTGAATCCCTTTTCCTGTCCACCAGACAAGGTTTTAGAGTACCTTTTGGACCTCTCAAATTCAGGTCTTCAGTACTCTACAGTCAAAGTTCACCTTAGTGCCATTTCAGCATATCATGAGCCGGTCTCTTCTTTGTCTCTGGCTCAGTTACCTATGGTTAAGAGATTTCTTAAAGGAATTCTGCATACCAGACCTCCTATAAGATGTCCAGTTGCAGCCTGGGACATTAACCTTGTGCTAGACATGCTCACTCGGAAACCTTTCGAACCTCTGGCTACCTGTGAGCTAAAATTCCTCACCTGGAAGACTGCCTTCCTAGTGGTCATTACCTCAGCCCGTAGGGTTTCTGAGATACATGCCCTGGTCACAGACCCTCCGTATACTGTGTTCCATAAGGACAAAGTAGTTCTTCATACTCATCCTAAATTTCTTCCCAAGGTTGTGTCAGAATTCCATCTAAACCAACCTTTGGTCCTTCCCTCTTACTTTGCTAACTTCCAAAATGAAGGAGAACGTTCTCTTCATTCTTTGGATGTTAAGAGAGCTTTGCGTTTCTATCTCGATAGAACCAAGAATTTTCGCAAGGCCCAACAACTTTTCGTTTCCTTCAGTGAGACCCGGCTGGGTCAGCCTGTCGCTATCAGATGTATCTCATCATGGCTAGTGGCATGTCTTCGACACTGCTATTCCATGGCACAGGTTAAATTGGAAGGTAGGGTCTACGCTCATTCTACCAGAGCGGTCGCAGCATCCCTAGCAGAAATTCGCAATGTGCCTATTGCAGACATCTGCAATGCCGCCACCTGGAGCTCAGTGCACACTCTCGTTAAGCATTATGCACTGGATGTTCATGCCAGGTGACATTCCACCTTTGGCAGAACTATCCTTAATGGACTCCTGTCCTAGAAATGTGAGCTCTTGGTCTATCCTGCCGCCCTCTCGGGGGATTATTAGCTCGGTACTCTCCCAATAGTGTGAATGAGTGGTGGAGACTTATGTCCAGGAAGATATGAAAATTACGTACCTACCGTAATTCTTGATCTTCTTGGACGAGTCTCCACCACTCATTCACACGCCCACCCTCCATCCCCCGAGCTCACCACTGTGTTGGTCTTCACTCCCTCAAATCTTTAGGCCGTGAAGACTTCTTTGTTGACCCTTCTTACACGGGTCGCCCGGACTATCTTATGTCCGGGCCTAAAGTTAGGTTATCTTTAGTTTAGTTGCGCTGCACCTCCTTGGTAAAAAAAGGTACTGAGGCGGAGGGTGTACCGAAGTCATTGCCCCGGCGAGCTAAGCTCGCCAGCGCCATCTCTGGCGCAACCCTCCAGCAAAAGTTTGTCTCGATGGGTCCTAGTGCCTCGGCGCTATACCCAATAGTGTGAATGAGTGGTGGAGACTCGTCCAAGAAGATCAAGAATTACGGTAGGTACGTAATTTTCATTTCAGGGATCTTGCCTTGGGTCTCCTTGTCAACCTGGCCAAGTCAGAACTCTGCCCTTCACAGGTGATCCACTTCATCGGGGCAGACCTCAAGGCCCGACTCCCAGTGGACAGGGCAGTGGATATCACCTCCTCTGCCTGATCATTTCAGGTTGGGCACTTGCGCCCTGGCTGGAACTTCCTGCAGCAGCTGGGATACATGGCTTCCTGCACCAGCATGGTCTGATGGGCCTGCTGGCAGATGCACCTCCTGCAGTGGAAGCTGGCCCACCAGTGGTCTCAGTGCCTCGGTCACGGTGACACGTCTGATGTGGGATGCCATCCAGTGGTCGCTCATCCTGGAACATCTGCAGGAAGGAGTCCCGTTCATCCTTCTAAAGCCCCAGGCACTCTTATGACTGATGTGTCTTTCTTTTTTTTTTTTTTTTAAACTTCTTTTATTGATAGCTCCAAAAAGTTATGCAAACCCAGAGACAGTTTCAATTTCACTTCCATTAAATAAAAACTCAATTAATCAGTCAAAGTCTTTATTTAACCAGGCGGTTGAACAAGTTGAACAACTGTTGAACAAGCTCATTTTCAAGGTGGACCTGGAGCAAGCTCATTTTCGAGGTGGACCTGTAAGATTGGAAAGCGAGTCTTTTGAAAACATCACTATTTCTACTATGGGTTCGCTACACATCTACTTATAATTGGGACAGAGTTCAACCAAAAAACATTCAGCTTCATTAAGAAAATGAAAATCACAGCCTTAAGTTAAAATTAAAAATCTGTCGCCCTACCCCCCTATCCAAACCCCAGTTGCACCTAGACCAAGTTGTAGACAGGGATGAATAACCTAAACAAAACCCTACCTTATACCACACTTTGGTAATTCTTGGATTAAATAATATTATAAATTAAATTGTAGGTGGGTGTACCAATAATTATATTTAAAAGTGACCACACTGATCAAGAAAGAAAGGGGTAAGTATAACTAGGAAGTACCATTAGGAAAATTTATCGGCTGCATACAGTTCCCATCATGTCCACCTATTTATGTATATCTCCTGCCTGTGTTGTACTGCTTATGTCATACGTTCCATTTCTTGTATTTGTGCCTCTGCCTAATCCAGTCTTTTTCTGTAGGTGGTGCAAGCTGCAACTAGCGTCTGGTAACCGGTTTCAGTGCCGCTACTACCAGGATTTTCCATAAATATTTGGCCTCTGTTACCTTTAAAATGGTTGATAGGATTCCTAAGACTATGTGCTCTGGGCCCAGCCTCCCCTCTAGTGCAGATATGTCTGTAACATGCTTAACCACCTCTGCCCAATAAGTAACGGGCAGAGGGCATCCCTTGAAAATATGTGCGTGGGTGGCTAAGGCCTCCCCCGAATTGTCTCCAACAACCTGCAGGTTTTGTAGGGTCTAATTTAAATTGTACTATTGGGACAAGAAAATATCTAACCCGTATCCTCCACAGAAATTCTTGCCAATCTAGGGAAGACGAGGAGATCCAAACAACCGACCAAATCCTTTCCCAATCATGCTGCTTCAACTGGATTCTTAACTCTCCCTCCTATCTTGACCATTGTGATCCCCTGGTCAGCTATGTAATTTGCATATAATAAAGCACCCTTTGCTGTAGAGGTTGTCTATATAGCATCAAAGGGAGGGGGTGGTATATCCATGTCCTGTAGGAAGGCGGGGTTGTTGAGATATATATTAATGTAGTTCGTGATTTGATAAAAATCAAAGTCTGTCTGTTGGGGTGAAATTATACCTCTGTGTCGAATGACAGAAGTGTGCTACCTTGCATGATCTGCCAGGGGGATGGAAACCCAGTCTCACCTGGCGGTGAAACCATGGATCTGGCTGAGCAGGCGGGAATTGCTCATCCCAAGCCCATTACTTGTATCTCCATAATGAACAGGATGTATGTCCCACTTCGGTTCCCCATCTCCAACCCTCTAAAACCATCTCCACTCCTGTTAATTGCTCCCTCCCTCCCTCCCTCGAGGCAGTGAACCCAAATAAAAGGGCAGGACCTGAAGTTGAGGGTACCTGGACATTGCCAATTCTGTAGTTTTCCAATATGAGGAATATTGGGGATTCTGCCATAAAAGCACTATCCTCATCTGAGAGGCGATCCAGTACCCAGATAGACCCAGTAAGGTGAGGCCTCCTTTTTTTTTTTTTTTTTTTTAGATAAATATGAAAGTTGCAGTTTTACTCGTGATCTTTTAGAACACAGAAAAGACAGCATTTGTCTTTTCCAATTTAAAAGGTCCCATTGTGAAAGAACACTTTGAAAAAGATATAAAAACCTTGGCAGAACATTCATTTTTGCCATTTGCGCCCTTGCATGTAACAGTAATGGAAGGAGTGCTTAGCACTTATAGTCTGTTTTAAGAGTATCCACCAAGGTGGGATAATTGTGCTGAAACAGGGAAGAGGTGGAAAGCCCTAGATATATGCCTAGGTATTTCATTTTAGTAAGGTCCCACTGCATAGGGTATTCCAGCTTCAAGTGAGGCAGAACCAAGAAAGAGAATGTTAATACCTGTTTTAGTGTGTTAAGGACGTAGCCCGACATCTCAGAAAAACTCAGAATCTGATCAAACACTGCCTGTAAAGATAAAGTAGGTTCACCCAAAAAAAGCAAAACGTCGTCTGCATGCAACCTCAATTTATGCTCAGTTCCCCCCATCTGTATACCCCGGATTTTAGAGTTTAAACAAATGGCTTGGGCCAAGGGTTCAATATAAAGGGCAAAATGTAGGGGAGAGGGGACAGCCCTGCCTGGTTCCCCTCCCTGGCTTAAAGGGAGTATCACTGTGTCCATTAACTTGTACATAGCCTACTGGGGACTCGTATAACCTGGCAATGAATTGACAAAACCTGTTGGGGAGCCCGAAACCGGCCAGGGTCACCTGAAGATAGACTTCTATAGTCATTGTACTGTGCACAGCTGCTATTTGTCTTTTCTGCACCTGCCACCCACCACTGTGAGCTTTACTGGTCACTTAATCTTCCTTCACTCCACGACTGCCACCAGTCCCTCCATGCTAAGTTCACGGCCAAATACTGGTCCCTGACTACCCCCTTATCTCGCCTCCATTCTAGATATTCCTGCCCCCACATCTTACTCCCTCAGAAATACTGACGCTCACCTCCTGGCTGTTCCACGCATATCCTCCTCAATTGGCCAAACTGCTTTCTGTCACCACATGCCTAAATTATGGAACTCCCTCCCCGCTGGCGTCCAACACACATCCTCCTCCCAACTCCTTAGCTAACATACTATTTGCCAGCAGATTAGACCTTACGGACTATCGAGTCTGCTCGAACCTCAGATCCCTAGTTGGGTGCTGAGGCCCCCACCCCACCTTGTGTTCCAGAAACCCCTATCATCCATCCCCACCCCTCTGGGACAGGCCATCATCTGATACATCCACTTTGTATGTCTGTCCCACCCTCTCTTGAAGCCCTCCACTGTGGATCTCTGAACCAGCTCGCCAGGCAGTGCATTCCAAGGGTCCGCCACCCTCTCAGTGAAAAACCTCCTCCTCTTTTCCCCCCCTCACCCTTCCACCTTCCAACTTCAAGCCATGCCCTCTGGTGATACCTCCCTGCTTTAGTCTAAAGATCCCTCCATGTTTACCTTATTTATTCCTTGAGGTACTTGAAGACCTCAATTATGTCCCCCTGTCTCTCTCTCTCCTCCAGTGAAAACAGGCAGAGCTCCTCAAGTCTGTCCTCATCGTCAAATCCCCTAGCCTCTTATCTTAGTTGCCCCTCCTGTACCCTCTCCAGGAGCTGTATGTCCCTCTTCAAGTGTGGTCTCCAGTACTGTACACAGTACTCAAGGTGTGGTCTAACCAGTCCATTGTACAGCAGCAGAATCACTTCCTTGCTCCTTGAGGTGATCCCCCTTACGATGCATCCCAACATCCTGTTTGCCTTGCTAGCCACTCTCCTGCATTGCTCAGAGTTATTCATACATGCATCCACCATGACCCATAGGTCTTTTTCCCTTATTGAGGCCTCCAGTGACTCCCTTCCCAGGGTGTACCTGTGTTTAGGGTTTCCCCGCCCAAATGTAACACCTTGCACTTGGCGATATTGAAATTTAATTTCCGTGTGTGAACCCAGCTTTCCAGGGTGTCCAGGTCCCCTTGCAGGGCCAACCTCCCCTCTTCTCCCTCAACTACTGCTCCCATCTTGGAGTCATCAGCGAAGAGACTCATTTCACACCCTATACGTCCCTGATGTCCGATATGTATGCATTAAACAGGATCGGACCCAGGACCGAGCCCTGCGGTACCCCACTACCAACCTCTCTAGGGTTGAGAGCTCCCACAGACCACTACTCTCTGGGTGCAGTCCAGCTAGCCAGTTTTTAGTCCATCTGACCATCAAAGGGCCACTCCCATCCCCATCAGTTTCTCCACCAGACCATTGTGGGGGTTAGAGTCAAACGCCTTGCTGAAGTCCAAGAATAATACATCCACAGGCTTTCCCCTGTCCAGTTCTGATGTTACCCATTCGTAGAACTCCACAAGATTGGTTTGATATACCTGGCACAAACCCATGTTGCCGACTATCCAGACCTCCCACCTCCTCCAAGTATACCCCCAATCGTTCCTTTGGTATACTTTCCATTAATTTTCCCACCTTCCCACCACCGAGGTCAAACAGATGGGTCTATAGTTACCTGGTACTTCCCTCGACCCCCCTTTATGGATTGGCACCACATGTGCCTCTCGCCAATCCCTAGGTACCCTCCCTGTCTCAAGTGACCTGTTGAAGAGCTCTGCCAGGGGTGCAGCCAGTATGTCCGCCAATTTCTGTAGTATTCTCGGATGAGAGTACTTAGCTCCCTCATCAGCGCGCAGTTCTCCTCAACATATGTTTGTGGCTAGGATTGATCACCCCCGCCCTTAGCCTTTCCCCCTTTCTGGATTGCATAACTACCTCATAAATTGCTGTTATAAGTCATGTATGCATTTCAGTATGTTTTTTCTTAACCTACTTTTCCCTAAATCATCTTGCCTCTGTTTTCACTTTGAATTGCACTATTTGAACCTCTGTACAAATTCTATATATGTACATCTTTATGTATTATGTTATTTGTATTACTGTTCATTGCTCCTCCATGTCCCCTTCCCCAGGATGCACCTGGAATCAAGCAGTACTCTGCTCAGTGTGCCTTCCTAATAGAACGTTTAAATAAATAAATAAATAATTATTTTCCTGCCCTGTGCTGTCTCTTTCTAATCTCCTTAATTTTAGTCCCTGCGAAGCCTGTAACGTTTTCCCTGCACTATCTCGCTGTGCCAAGACCCCTCACTTTCTTGGCACTGACCCGCCCTCCACCCCCCCATTCCTGTTCTCGCTCTCATTCTGACTATTGTGTAAGTAACCTGCCCCGATTACTGATTCTTCTGTCTTTCTGTCTCTGCCTTATCTCCCCTGCCCACTGATTTATTGCCTGACTTAACTCTGTGCTTTGTTTTTCCTCTCTAGGAGAGGCCCCTGAATGGGTGCTCCCCTTCACAGATCTCCGACGGTGCAGCACTTCCTTCACAGCTGCCGCCCACCCCACAGCTTCCCGGCAACATTCTGCTTCACTGCCCTAATATACAAGAACCAGAGTGGTAGCTCATTCAAATTCTGGTGCCTCTCAGTTTCTCTCTGGTGATTGGCTCTTTCCTCGGCTGGCTCCATCTGATTGGTGCCTCTGCCTGTCCATGAATTCTGTGGCTTTGCCGCAGTTTTTTTTTTTTCTCTCTCAACCTCTACTACCTTAGCAATTTTGACGAGTAATCTGAAATGTTTAGCTAAGATTGTCCACTGCTATTGTATTTGATTAGTCATGCCTTTTTAATACCACCACACTAGGCACTTGGGTTACATCCCAATACTGACACTGTAATGCAGTATGGGGAGGGGGGTACTACACTCCTGAGGTGCCGTCTTTCGGATGAGACGTTAAACCAAGGTCTCGTCTGCCTGTTCTGGTGGTTGTTTAGGTGGATATTAAAGATCCCATGGCACTTCTCGAAAAGAGATGGGGAATTTCCCCAGTGTCCTGGCCAAATTTCCCCCATTCACTAAAAATACCTTCAACAGTGTAATCTGGTTCAGTTGGTTACCATCTCAATCCGCCCCCCCCCGGTCGTCCCTGAAAAAGGGACTTCTACTCTCAGTTGGTCTACCGGGTCAACAAAAATAAATAAAAGTGACTGTGTTCTTTAGGTAGCTAGGCTTCTATAGTCATTGTACCGTGCACAGCCGCTATTTGTCTTTTATGCCCTGCATCTTTCTTTTCCTGCCTTGTGCTCCCTCTTTCTAATCTCCTTAATTTGAGTCCTCTTGAAGCCTGTAACTTTCCTCGCTATCTCTCTGTGCCGAACCCCTCACTTTGCTGGCACTGACCCCCCCGCTCTTATTAGGCTCTCTGATTATTGAGTAAGTAACCTGCCCCCCCAATTACTGTCTCCCGGCTCCCTCCTGTCTCTGCCTCATCTCTCCTGCCCACCGATTTATCACCTGACTTAACTCTGTGATTTTTTTTCTGTTTTCCCTCTCTAGCTAGGAGGCCCCTCAATGGGCGCTACCCTCCACAGATCTCTGGTGGCGCAGTGCTTCCTTCACAGCCGCCGCCCGCCCCCATTCTGCTTCACTGCCAGCTCCCCACCCACCGCCTGCCCTATCTGGTGCATTTGCTATATAGGTAACTTTAGTCACATGACATAGTGTGTTGTGAATTACTGTCTGCTTTCTCATTTGCTCGTAATACTCTATCCCCACGTAAGGCGCTCTGTCAGTGCACCCTTCCAACATACAGTCGCTTTGCTACTCTATGCCTGTTGGTAAATCCTTCTACACTGCATACATCTACCCCTCTCCCACCTTCTCTTACACCTTTATTTTTCAATAGTTTCTAGTTTCTGGTACCCCTCTCCCCCATCTTCCTCCCCCCCCCACATGTCCTTACTTTTTCCACAGACATTACCCAGTGACCTTACCCCGGCAGCCCTGTCTTTGTTCTCAGGCTAGCAACCCTCTCACCCCAGGCTTGCAGCGCACTGTAAGTTGTTGCATCTTATCTGACATATTCTTTCATTATGAAGCCCTTATTTATTCCCCTTGTGGCTAGTTTTACTACTAGGCACCATTCTGATAGTGGACCTCTGTGCCCTGGCACTATCCTCTGATCGAGCTGACCTACTGCACTTCACAGAAGCCTTGCAGCCATGTGTTCCCCTCCTTCCTCAGCTAAGGTGAGAGAGAACCTTATTCGGTCCCCTCACACTTGCCTTTCTTTCCAACTTTGAACGTCAACTGTTGGGCTTCTCACTACTCTCCCTTTCCATCCCCCCTTTATTCCGTGGTCTGCAGTGCCCGCATCTCCTCCTGTTCTCCCTGCTCCTTTTGGGAGGGGATATTGAACCCAACCCTGGCCCTTCAAATACACCTATAACCTCTACATGTGGCCTCTGGGCCAGCCCCCAGGACTAAAAATTGCACACATGAATGTATGTAGTCTCCCTGCTAAATTCACTAAACTTGATGCCTGGGTTTCCCTCCATAACTCTCACATCCTTTGCCTCAGTGAGACCTGGCTGAAGCCTCAACATTCAGACTCCCTGTTCCAAATAGCTGGCTACACCCTGCTGTGCATAGACAGACCTGGCAAAAACAAAAAAAAAAGGGAGGCGGTGCTGCCATGTTTGTCAGAGACCCTCTCTCTGCCTCCTCCATCCTTTGTTCCGACATTGATTCCCCTAGTGATTGGCTTATTGTGGAGGTAACACTGGGATTGACCAAGAAACTCTGTCTGGGTAGCTGTTACAACCCCCCGAATGGGGGTATAGCAGACCTTCTAAGCCTGCTCACTGGGTATGGGTCTCCCTACCCTACCCGGGAAACCATCATTCTCTGAGACTATAACCTCAACTGGCTAGGCAGTCAAGGAACTGAATATGCCAACATGCTAAAGCCACATAACCTGGTACAAATCATCCTTTCTAGCCAGCACTTGAACCTCTACCCACTGTCTGATCATAGAAACATAGAAGTTGACGGCAGATAAGGACCGCAAGGCCCATCCAGTCTGCCCATTTCTTTTTCTACCTTATAAATGTGCCATTGGCCTTTGTCAGTGACCTATCTACTCATAGTCATTTGTATTGCTCCCTTATGCCTATCCCATGCATGTTTGAAGCCCTGCACTGTATTCATAGCTACCACTTCTTGTGGAAGGTATTCCATGCATCTACCACCCTTTCTGTGAAAAAGAATTTCCTCACATTCCCTCTTAATCGGCCTCCCTCTAATCTCATGCTGTGTCCTCTTGTCCTGCTATTTTTCTTATATTTAAACATGTTAGACTCTTTCACCTTGTTTATGCCCTTAAGGTGTTTGAATGCCTCGATCATATCCTCTCTCCCTCCTTTGCTCAGGGTATACATATTGAGCTCCGTTAATCTGTCCTCATATGTCTTCTGATGCAGTCCCTGCACCATTTTGGTTGCCCTTCTCTGGACTGCCTCAATTTGGTTAATGTCCTTTGAAGGTGTGGCCTCCAATACTGCACGCAGTACTCCAGATGGGGCCTAACCAATGTCTTGTACAGAGGATTATTACCTCCCTCTTACGACTTAGGATACCCCTACTAATACACCCTAACACCCCCCTAGCCTTACCTACTGCTTTGAGGTCTCCTTGGATGATTTCAGGTCATCAGTGATGATGATGCCCAAGTCTCTTTCTTCCTTTGTGACTGCTAGCAACTCCCCTCCCAGCCTATAAGTGGCGTCAGGGTTTCTCTTCCCTATGTGCATGATTTTGCACTTCTTTGCATTAAATCCCAGTTGCCACTCTTCTGACCATTCTGCTAGTTTATCCAGATCTCTTCCCATTCTGCCCACCCCATCTGGATCATCTACTCTGTTGCAGATCTTGGTGTCATCTGCAAACAGACAAGCCTTACCCTCTAGTCCATCTGCGAGGTCACTAATGAAGATGTTGAATAGGACTGGCCCCAGGACTGATCCCTGAGGTACCCCACTTGTGACTTGCATCTCTTCTGACTGTATACCATTTACCACCACTCTCTGTTTTCTGTCAGTCAACCAGTTTGCCACCCAGTTGACCAACTTCTGACCCACCCCAAGCCTACCTAGCTTATTTATCAATCTTCTATGTGGAACAGTGTCAAAAGCTTTGCTTGAAGTCAAGGTAGGCGACATCAACTGCTCCCCTTGGTCCACCACTCTGGTTACCCAGTCAAGAAATCTATGAGATTAGTTTGACAGGACCTTCCTTTGTAAACCCATGCTGTCTTGGATCCTGTGCCCCTATGGATTCCAGGTGTTGCACTATCCTTTCCTTAAGAGTGCCTCCATAATCTTGCCCACTACTGAGGTAAGACTGACCGGTCTGTAGTTCCCGCCTCCTCCTGCTACCACTCTTGTGGGTGGGATCACATGAGCCCTTCTCCAGTCTTCTGGGACCTCTCCTGTGCTCAGAGACTCACTAAACAATTCTGCTAATGGCTCTGCTAGTTCCTCCTTTAGCTCCTTAAGTACCCTGGGATGTATGCCATCAGGTCCCATTGCCTTATCCACCCTGAGCTTAGCAGGCTCTTGTAGGACCCTTTCTTTTGTGAAGGAGTAGTGCTCACCTCCCTCCCCTGTGTCCATGATGCTGAGCTGTGGGCCCTGCCCTACCTTCTCTTCAGTAAATACTGAGCAAAAGTATCTATTTAGGATAGATGCCTTTACAGGGTCCTCCTCCTCACTTGCTCCCTTTTCTCCATTAAGCAGCAATACCCCTCTAGACTTTCTCCTTTCACTAATGTATCTATAGAAAGTCTTGTCACCTTCTTTTACTGTTCGTGCTAGTGTTTCCTCAGTTTGGGACTTTGCCTGCCTTACTGCCTTGCCTGCTTCCCTTAGGGCAGTTTGGTATGCCTCCTATCTTCATCCCGCTGTGTTCCCTTATATTTCCTGAAGGCCAGCCTTTTGGCTCTGACCTTTTCTGCTACTGTATTTGAGAACCAAAGTGGTTTCCTTCTTCTTTGCACTTCCTTTTCTGTCTAACACAATGGGATGTTGCTTCAAGTATTGCATCCTTAATGCTTGCCCACTTTGCCTGTACCTCCTCACCTGTGTTTCTTTTTGCCAGGGCTAGCTTAACTCTGTTGGCCATCTTATCAAAGTCAGCTCCTCTGAAATCCATATTTTGCCTTGGAATGGGATGATTTAGATGTAGTAGCCAAATTGAACCATACCATGTGATGGTCACTGGCCCCCAGGTGACCTTCTACCTGGAGATCTGTGATCCCTTCTTTGTTAGTCAGTACTAGATCTAGGATAGCCCTGTCTCTTGTGGGTTGCTGTACCAGTTGTTTGAGGCCCTCCCCCTGCAGGGAATCCACTATGAGTCTAGTTCTGGCAGATGTTCCTGCTGGTATTGACCAATCTGTATCTGGCATGTTGAAGTCTCCCATTATCAGAACCTCCCTTTAGCTGTCATGTTTTGTATATCTTCTAACAGTAATGTGTCTATGCCTCCCCTGGTCTGGGGCCTGTAGCAACCCCAGTTCTTATGGCTGTCCCATTTCCTGTTTCCAGGGTGACCCACAGTTCTTCTGGCTCCTTATGTGTATTCTGAATTTCTGTAGCTTTGATATTTTCATTTAACATACAGGGCCCTCCTCCCCCCAACTTTTTTGCCTCGGTCTCTTCAGACAATACGCCTGCCAGGTACTGAAGTCTCCCAGGGTGGTTGCTGGTAAACCACGTCTCACTAATTGCTACTATGTCCAGTTTAGCCTCTGACATTATTGCCTGCAGGTCTGGGATCTTATTTCCCAGGCTGTGAGCATTTGTGTACATGATTTTCCATTGGCCAGATTTTGGTGTGTTAGTTGTTGGGTGAAGTTTGGCATTACCCCTGTGCATCGTATGGGGAGACAAACCTTTTTTCTTACCTGGTGATGCAAATGAACGGCAAACACGCTGAATTCCTGTTTGACCACTAGCTGAGGGGGGACTAGTGATTACTAACAGTGAGGACAGAGTTATTCAGGCCAGCACCCTGTTCGATTCCCTAAGTGATCACTTCCCCACATATGCCACCTGGTCCTCTAAGGCCTCCCACCTCCCCTCCCCAGTACCAACGTTTTGCAACTTTAACTGCCCCAACACATCCCTCCTACTTGAGGATATTAGGGCCATAAACTGACCAGGCCTCCACGCCCTTACTGACGTTAACACTGCTGTTGCCTAATTCAGTAACACCCTCCCAGACATCCAGGACCACCACTTCCCTATCACTACTAGGAGACTCAGAGGCAGGTGTACACGTTGGATAATCCCAGAACTCCTTACCCTCATGAAGGAGAGGGATCATAAGTGGACTGGCAACAAATTGACCCCTTCCCTGTGAAATGAATACCGCCACCTGTGCAATCGATGCAAGCACATGACCAGTTCTCTAAAACAGAATTATCACCTCAAACTACAGAGGGAGAACTTCGGTAATCTGAGGAAATTCTGGGAATCCATTGGCTCCCTTCTTCATCCCCGCACCAACAGCCCTAACATACACCTAAATTCCCCCTCTGGCCTACTGACCAACCCTACTGAGGTGGCCAAGGCATTTAACTCTTAATTCTCTGACCTGTCAGCCATCCTCAGCAAACTCCCTTCCAGTAACCCCTCTCACCCAGGGTCCTGTACTTACTTCCCCTCCACCTCTTTTCCCCCCCGCCAGTCAGCCCTCTTACCTTGGCACCTGCTCTACCCCCAGCCTTCCTCCTCCTGCCTCCCGTCACCCACCCCTCTCACCCTCCGTTCTATTTTAAGACCATTTCCCCAGAGATACCTTTAAACTACTACGGGTGTACCCAATCGGGGCAGCCCAGGTGCTGATGGCCTCTCCCCTGGTTTTCTTAAACTTGTCTCCTCGGTGATCTCTAAACCGCTCAGCTTTATATTCAGCCTTGCCCAGTCCACCTCCTCCATGCCCCTCCCCTTGAAGTCTGCTAAGGTGGTTCCTATCTTTAAAAGCTGGGGAACCCCACTCCCCTGACAACTATCAGCTTATATCTATTCTCCACCCCCCCCAAGTAAACTTCTTGAAAAGATTGTACACCACCATCCATCTGAATACCTCATTAAACACAACCTCCTATGCAGCCAGCAACATGGCTTCTGTAAGCATCACAGCATCTCTGCGGCTCTGGCTCTTTTAACCAGTCACATCCTCACCAACATAGATTGTGGCTGTGCCATTGGTGCTGTTTTTGTAGACCTATCTAAAGCCTTCAATCTTGTTAACCATGCCCTCCTTCTCTCCAAATTGCAATCGATTGGCTGTTCTGTGGAAACCACTAAATGGTTTCAGTGCTGTCTCTCCAACTGCTCCCAATCAGTTTGGACTGGCACTGTCTCTTCCCCTGCTCTGTCGGTTACCACTGTAGTACCCCAAAAGTCCATCCTGGGCCCCCTTTTTTATCTTTAACACCCTCCCATCAGACTGCCTTAACTGCAACACTCTCCTATATGCGGATACCTTGTCATCTTCCATAGTGACAAATCCCTTCCTAGCATATCCTCTGTCCTTACCCTGAATTACAGTGCTGCCCATCGCTTATTCACTTCCAACCTGCTGTTGGATAATGCTAAAAAAAAACAAGGCAGTGCTGTTTGTGTCTAAACCATTCCTAGCCAGATCCATCACTGACAGCTCTCTCCTTATCTACTCTCCTGATGGCCCTGCCCTTGATAACGTCTCCTCCTTTAAATACTGGGGGTAACGCTCGGCCCCACTCTCTCCTTCACAGACCACGTTAACTTTGTAATCTACTGGATTAACCAGAAACTTGGTGCTGCTTATTGTATCAAACCCTACCTGTCGAAGAGGCTCGCATGGCCATAATCAGAGGAAACTGTCTCCCTATCTTGGACTATTGTTCGCCCATTTACTCTCACGTCTCTGCCGCCCTTCAGGCTAGACTCTCGTCTGCCTACAATAGTGCCTGTAGCTTCGCCCTATCCTCCCCCTACTCCACACATTACTGTGACCTTTACTGTTCTCTCGGCTGGCTCTCCCCACAAGGCCGCTTTGAATTTACCCTTGACTGCTTTGTGGATACTGTCATTGGAAGCAGCTCTGTTTCCTCTCTCTCTCCACCCTCTGTAAATTCTGTATCATGCCAAGGTGTCTCCACTCCTCTGCTGTCCCTCCTCTTGAGGTTTCGCTAACCTCTACCAGAATGGGTGGGAACACGCTATCAGTAACGGCCCCCCACCTTTTGGAATGGGCCTCCTGCACCCCTCAGATCCTCCAACACTCATCTTGCCTTTAAATCCAACCTCAAATCCTGGCTACTAGCCAAAAACAGCTGCAGTTGTCCACCTAGATAGCATCCCCCTGCAAGCTTGTACATCCATTCCTTATGGTGCCCCGCTTTTCTACTGTCTTCCTTCCTGCTCTTGGCTAGTCGCTAGTCTAGTTGGTTTAGTAGCACTGGGGGGGGGTTAGCTGTTTCTGCTGCTGCATTTTTGTACCCCTGACTAATTACTCCATCCAACTGTCTGTTGCTTAATTTATTATTGTATCACCTGAGGTATTTATTACTCGACTGTACCTTGTATTTGTACCATGTCACTTTTGTTGTGTAACCACGTGTTTATTGTGTGTATTTGTACCTCGTGCCTTTTGGCCCAGGTCGTGCCTGAAAATGGTCCCTTGGATCAGTGCACTTACCTAGTTGTCAAAGTCATAAATAAATAAGATAGGGCCCTTGGACCCTATCAGGGGCCTTTTCAGCATCAAGGCTCATTAACACGGCTGGTTGTTTGGATCTTGAAAGATGGTCTGTTATGTGTACAGTTCAGCAGATGTTATACTGAGCTTGGTGGCCTGGAACAAAACCTGTCTGGTCCATATGAATAAGTTGTGGTATAATCTTCTTTAGATGCCTAGTGACTATACCCATTAAAATGTTGTCGTCAGTGTTTAAAACTGAAATTGAACGGTAGGATATACAGGTGGTAAGGTCCCTGACTGGCTTGGGCAACACTGCAACAGTCTCCTGTGTCCAGGAGGGGGCCATCCCACCCTTTAAGTTCAGGACCATGTTATATGCCCTGCTAAATAGTGAGACCAGAGAGTCGTGGAAGAGCTTATAGAACTCCCCCGGGAACTCGTCTGTCCCTGGGCATTTTCCCATTTTCAACCTGGCTATTTCCGCATTTATTTCTGAGATGAGGATGGGTGAAATTAATTTCTGCGGTTCTTCCCAGGTTACTTGGGGGAGATGTAGGGCACCCAAAAACTCTGATAAAGCCTCACTGTCTGGGGAAGGGTCCGCAGTGTATAGAGATTGATAATAGTCAGTAAAAGCAGAGGCTGTATCCACAGTGATAACCTGGGGGGTTTTAGTACGTGGATGTAGGATTTTTTTTAACAGTGGCCCTGGCCTTCCGCTGACAAAGTCTATTTGCCAGTAACCGAAGTGCCCAAGGCCCGCCCTCATATATAGTAATTTATGCTCCACCTGATAGTTTAATAGTGTGGTGAGCTCTTTTTTTGAGGGTAATAAGCTCTTTTTCTCTTTATTGCATATATAGCTGTTGTGCTTCCCGCTGGTTTTTATGATGGGCTGATATGGCTATAAGCTTAACCCTCAAAATTCCTTTAATGGTATCCCACAGTATTGTGGAAGAACCCTTCGGGGTATCATTAGTCTCCAGGGTCGTTTGAATAGTATCTTTTATGACGGTCTGGGTCTCCTCCTTTTGTATGAGGGATAAATTCAGTCGCCAAAAGGTGCATTTTTTTATCTGTCCCAGAGACAGCTTAAGGGATATGGGGGCATGATCTAATAGCAGTATATCCCTAATCCTTGTTTCACTAAGTTGAGCAATGTTTCTTTGGGGATAAAGAAATAATCCGACCTAGTGTACGTATTGTGTATGGTGGAATAGTAAGTAAAGTCCTTATGTGCCCCATGCATATACGTCCATGAGTCTATGTAACCCAGTTCAGCCAATAATTTGCTCATCTTATGAGCCACCCTATCAGAGTGTTTCGCTGTGGACATAGTATCCAAATGTTCATTTAAGGCTAAATTTAAATCACCCCCAAATATCAAAGATCTTGCTTCGAGAGGGCTCTTGCAGTAGGTAATTACATGTAGGACTGAAGCCGGCAGGCGCCAGGACCCCACAGAAAAATTTCTAGCTAGCATTCTCTGGCGCGGGACTGCCCCCACATCAGGTGACCGGCGTCAGGCGACGTCGGTATAAAGGGGTGGTCCCTCACGCCCGCCTTCCTGTTCTTTCCCGCCATTTGCTTTCGACAGTGCCTCACGGTTAAGTTCCACTGCTCGTCAGTCAATTGTTGCCGGTATTTACAGTATACCGTCGGATTTTTCTATTATATTCGTCAGGATTTTCTTACCTACTGTGTATCGTCTCCTACCACGTTCGAGCACAAGAACAAGTGCGGCGCCCAACTCCCTCACAAGGACGACCATTCTCGGTGTCTCATCTGCCTAGACTCTGACCACCCTGTGGATTCCTGTCAGCACTGCCTGAAGTTCAACACGGCTACCCGCAAAAGAAGGCAGCAGTCCCTGGAGGCTCACATACTAAAGAAGAAGATGTCCTCCATGGAAAAGGAGTTGAAAAAGCTCAGACAGGCTTCCACCTCCCCAGAGGGCCTTGAGAAGAAGGAGAAGCACTGGGACCGGGACTCCTCATCCGCGGCTGCGGTGACTTCGGCTGGGGTCGCCGCCCTTCAGGTAACGTCCCCTCCGCAGGACCGTTCCCAGGCAGCCATCTTGGTGGTGTCAGAGACAGCGTTGGTCCTCCCGGCTGGTTCGCGCTCGGGCCAGTCGGGAGCCTCCAGGACAAAGGAGGCATCCGCTTCAGTAGCACGCTCCTGCAGCGCCTTCTGGTTTGAGCTCTCTAGTAAGTCGGGCATTGGCTCCTCCAACGTCCGACTGGAGCTGACCGCTAAGTCGCTCGACCATTTGGGGCAGCGCACAGTCATCAAGCCGCCCATCAATGTCGCCTCCCCTGAGTGGCCTTCTTCGGGTGTTGGGTCCGATCAGTCGGAGGTCGGCTCCTCCGATGCCCGCCCGGGTCCCGCCAGTCAGATACCTGCCAGTCGCTTGGTGGAGGAGCCTATGCTGGATCCTCTGACCTTATCTGACTTTGCCGGCACCCCGCAGCCTTGGCCGCTGCAGTCTGAGGCCCCTGCGTCTCCCCAGCTGGACATGGAGGATCCCTCCGGCCCTCCCCCGGACACCACTGGGGACTCTTCGGTGCCTCCGTCAGGCCTTCCTCCCATAGGTCCAGATGGCCTGACTTCAGACCCTTGGACACCGGCCCAGTCGCTGGCTGACGTCCCCTTGCCAGACATCACCCTGATGCTGGACCCGATGCCCGCCGGGCCTGCCTGCAGGGCCTCTTCCAGGACTTTCTACCCTGGTAGAGCCCCTGGTGCCGGATCTTACGCCATCTTATCTGACACCGTCTTATCCTGCTCCGCGGTATCCGGCACAGCAATACCCGACACCGCAATATCCGCCACAGTACCCGGTGCCTCAGTACCCGACGCTGGGCTTCCCACCATTGGGCTACGGATACGTGCCCTACTAATACCCCCAGTATCCATATCCCCCTCCTCCACTGCCCCCTCAGCTGCTGGTGGATCTGAGGGAGACTGGCTTCTTGATGGGCTGAGGCCAAGGCTCAGCTCACCAGGGAGGTAGAGAGCTGCCTCCCGACAATGGACCAGGTCCCAGGTCGCCGGGGGTGAGAGACCCCTCCTCCCCCCCCAACCCCAGAGACATTGCTGCAGGGTCTAAGGCTGGGGGTGGCACCTTGGCCCCTAGAGGCCATGTTCCTCCCCTGAGTGGGGAAGGGTCTTCGTCTCCTTCTTCTTCGGACTCATCGGAGGACTCCGATGACAGCTCCGATCCAGACGAGCCTCGCACTCCTGACAAGCCCAGGCCCAGGACTCCTTCAAAGTCCCCTCCGGAGGATCCCTCATTTACGGAGTTGCTAAGAAAAATCCAGGCCCTTTATCAGTGGAAATCTCTGGAGCCGGATCCACAGAGGCAGAAGCTAGCTGCCCATTTGGATTTGCCCGAGGTCGCTCCCACGTTAGTTCAACCCTGGATCGAGCCTCATGCCGACCTCATCTCCACTATCTGGAAACAACCGTCTGCTTTAGACCCCTTTCCTCGGAAGGCGGATAGGCTGCATCACGCTCCCGAAGGGATTGACTTTCTTTCGTCACACCCCATGGCTGATTTGGGCGTGATCAGCACCGCCCACAGCCATTCGGCTAACCCGAAACACCTGAGCTCATCCCCACCTGATAAGGAATCCCGCCTTCTGGACCAGTATGGCAAATGGTTAATATGATACCTGCCATACCTATGAAGGCAGATAAGATGCATCAGGCTCCCTCAGGCAAGCCTTTTTTCGCAGGACAACCTGAGACTGGTTCTGTGGTCATAAATGCTGCCCATGACAAACCTGAGGCACAAAAACACCTTGGTGCTCTCCCTGCTGATAAGGAGTCCAGGAGGCTTGATGTCCTGGGCAAAAGAACCTTTGCGTCTGTCTCTCTCTCTTGGCCTGAAAATTGCAAATTACCAGGCCCATGTGGTTAAATACCATAATACCCTCTAGAGCAAGGCCAAAGCAGCTGTCCCAGGCCCTCCCAGAAGGTACGCCTAAACAGGAGATGCTGAGGTGTGGCTGGTCACCTTCAGCGTATTGAGCAGTCCAATGCCACCTTGGACACTACTTCTGCTAAAGGTTCTTCGAGCGAGAAAAAGAAGAAGCCTTTTTGGCACTCTTCCCCTACGGCACAGCAACCCTCCTTTCAAGGGGGGCAGCAGCAGGCTCAAGCTTGGCGCCCCCGGCCCAAGCCCGGGCCCTCCCAGTCCTGTGGAGGAGGTCGAGCTTCAGGTCCTTGATCATCCTCCTCCTCCAAGCCTGCTCAGTGATGGGGCAGGGGCTGCCACCCCCTCTCCCTTCACACCAGCTCTGGGTCCTCCCGGGGGGGGCTGGCTTCACCACTTTCTTTCCACCTGGTCCGTTAACACCACGGACAGGTGGGTTTTGGAAGTGGTTGGTCAGGGACTGCCTCTGGAATTCGAGCAGCACCCACCAAGCTGAGCCCGCGCCCCTTGGAAGGAAAGAGCATCTATCCATACTCAGTCAGCTCTCCGAGACATCGCTCAGCTCCTCCTCAGGGAGCCAGTAGCTCCAGTGGTGGATTCTCCAGCAGACCCAGGCTTTGTCTCCAGGTACTTCCTGGTGCCCAAGCAGACAGCAGGCTGGCGCCCCATTCTAGATCTGCATGACCAGAATCAGTATCTCAGGTCACGCACCTTTTGGATGGTCACTCTGTCCCAGATCATACCATCCTTGAAGGGAAACAGATGGTTCTGTTCACTGGATCTGCAGGATGCATTCTTTCACGTCCCAATCTGTCCGTTTCATTGGCAGTTCCTTTGCTTCAGAGCCGAAGGGACCCTATACAAGTTACGAGCCATGCCATTCGGCCTGTCATCTGCCCCACGGGTCTTCAACAAATGCATCGCAGTGGTGACAGTCCATCTCAGGTGTCGTTGGGGGGGGCAGAATTTACCCTACCTCGACGATTGGCTCTTAGCAGGTCCCACCCTGCAGTAGGTGTAGAGGTCCAGGGACCTGGCCCTCCAGACCTGCTCCCAGCTCGGCCTCTTGATCAACAAGGCCAAGTCAGAACTCGTGCCTTCTCAGGTAATATGCTTCATCGCTTCATCGGGGCAGAGCTCGACTCTCGTCAAGTCAGAGCTCGGCTCCCGGCGAACAGGGCGGAGGTTCTCTCCTCCTTTCCCAATCATTTCTGGTTGTTCAGTTGCACCCTGCCTGGGACTTGTCTGCGTCTTCTGGGTTACATGGCGGCGTGCACCCCCATGATCCATTGGGCCTGGTGGCACATGCCCCCCAGTGGGAGCTGGCCACACAGTGGACTCAGTGCCACCATCATTTCGACCAGCTGATCACTGTAACCCAGAAGATGTGGGGCGCTCACCAATGGTGGACTGCCCCAGACCGTTTGCAGGATGGGATGCCGTTTGTCCATCCAGAGCTGACGGCCATCCTCACGACTGATGCCTCTCATGGGCTGGGGAGCCCACATGGGGGACAAAAGGGACCATGGGTTCTGGAGCCCCGAGGAGTCCCGATACCACATCAACCTGTTGGAGCTCAGAGCAGTCAGACTGGCATTGTCAGCTTTTGCTCCTCAGCTCCAGGGTCAAGTGGTTCAAGTCCAGACGGACAATACCACAACCGTGTACTACCTCAACAAACAGGGTGGCATGCACTCCCATCTGCTTTGCAGGGAGGCATTCCAAATCTGGATACTCGTCAGCTGTCCAGAGGCAGATCTCCTAGCCATTCATGTGGCAGGAGCCTCAAACCATCTGGCGGATGCTCTCAGACACTTAGGACAGACATCCTACGAGTGGTCTCTCCATCCACAGGTAGCTTACAGCCTGTTCTCCCACTGGGGCAAACCAGTGATGGACCTTTTTGCCTCCAGGGAAAACACCAAGCCTTGGCTGTTTCATGCCAGCCTCCCTCAGCAGGGCTCGCTGCAGGGGGATGCCTTCTTGAGGCCGTGGACCCCACGCCTCTTCTACGCCTTCCCTCCATTTCCCTTGATCCACAAGGTGCTCCTCAAGGTGAGGAGGGACAAGGCGAAGGTGATTCTGGTAGCCCCAGACTGGCTGTGCCAGTTCTGGTATCTGGATCTCCTCAGCCTTAGCTGCAGGCCCCCGGAGCGGCTTCCAGCACGCCTGGACCTGATCTCTCTCAATCAGGGGAAGGTTTACCATCCGGATCTTCAATCCCTGCAACTGAGCGGCTAGAGTTCCAGGCTTTGGGTTTTTCCAAGGATGCCCTCACCGTGGTGGAGGCATCCAGAAAGAATAGACTAGGAAATGTTATGCCTTCAAATGGAAAAGGTTTTCCATTTGGTGTCAGGGTAAGGGCCTGGACCCTCTGTCCTGTCCAGTGGCTAACATTCTCGACTACCTTTGGTCTCTGTCCAAAGGGGGTCTTTGGTCATTGACCCTTAGGGTGCACCTGGCAGCCATCTCTGCTTACCGGGCATTGGACGGTCAGCCAACGTTCATGCAGGAGACAGTGGTCGGGTGCTTTTTCAAAGGCTTGGATCTCATATCCCCTCCAGTTTGTGAACTTCCACTTCCATGGGATCTACTGCTGGTACTGGCTAAGCTCATGGGCAAGCCATTCGAACCAATGCACAAGTGTGCGTTGTCACACTTGCCGTAGGAAAAAGCCCTCCTAGTGGCTATCATGTTTGCCAGAAGGACAGGGGAGTGCCAGGCACTTTCGGTGGACTCCCCGTCTCTGGTCTTCCACAGGGACAAGGTTGTCCTACACCCCCAACCGAAATTCCTTCTGAAGGTAGTGTCAGAGTTTCACCTTAATCAGGTGTTAACTGTATACTACCCTAATTACACCTCAGAGGCTGAATACAGGCTCCATACCGTGGACCTGAGACAAGCCCTCTCCTATTACAAGGAGAGGACGGCGGAAATTTGGGGAGAGGTTCGCCAGCTGTTTGTCACCTACGCCGAAGCCACTTCTGGCAGACTCACAGCAAAACTGACTATTGCAAGGTGGATTACATCTACCCCACCTACACTTATACTACCTCTGTAGACTAGCTCTTAAGATGAGCATTAAGTTGCTCAGTGTATCTTTCCTGGTGGAACAATTCAATAAATAAATAAAATAAGTCTGTGCTATGAGCTGGCAGGCATGGAGCCTCCCAGAGGGATAAGAGCTCATTCTACCCACCATACCACTGCGTTGGTAGCTGCTTCCAGGGACATCCTTATCCAGGAAATCTGTCGGGCTGCTACCTGGAAGTCAGCAAACACCTTCATTACCACATCGACCTTGAGTCATGCTGGGGTGCTGGTTTTGTGGCCTCAGTTCTCCAATCTCTGTATCCCAAGTGAGTATCAGTGGGGGGTGCGCCTTGCCTCCCTCCTTCCGGAGAACTGCTAGGAGTCTGCCAATAAGTGTGGATGAACAACATATCCACGATCCTAGAAAAACAGGTTGCTCACCTGTGACAGTAGTTCTAGGAGTGGTATATGTTGTTCATCCACACAGACCCACCGGACCTCCCCGGCTGCTGACGCACAAACTTGGCTTCCAGCGGGCTAAAATCTGGCGTCATGGGGCGGAGCCGAGGGTCATACCACCCGGATGGGTGGGAGGAGCTAGCTTGAAGACTTCCGGCGATTCTTAAAGAGGAAAGGGACATGCCAATAAGTGTGGATGAACAACATATACCACTCCTAGAACTAGTATTACAGGTGAGTAACCTGTTTTTACTGTGTATTTGGGAACAGATTTGAAATACCAGGGTCTTCAGTGTTTGGCATGACTGACACACCCAAGAAAAAGAAAACGGGACCAACAGGCTTTAAAAAGCATAAACACTGCTTCCAGGTCCTGGCAAAGGCATACAGACTGCCATGAGCTCTATTTAAGGTGCCTAGGTTCAGATCATGATTTTACCAGTTGTGAGCTCCATATAAGGTTTTGCCCTAAAATCGAAAAGAGATGAGTTTATGGCTTCTCAGTCTGCCTCCATGTCACCAAAAAATTATAAAGGCTCTGAGAGAGTTCCTAATGATGGGGAAAGCATGCATCAGAGGGGTTGCCTTCTCAAAAACAGCAGTCCCTGTCACAGGGGACAGAGAAAAATTTGATAAAGCTGCTCAGCCATTGAATAAGCATGATAAAGATGATACCAGGGTTTCCAAAAGGGGGAACCCTGGGTCCAGTGATGGCAAAAATACAAATAAAAGAGCCTCAGAGCAGGCACTGGAAACAGTGTCTGCATTGGGGGGGTGTGGGGGATGTCCTTACCACTCCTCCTCAAAAAGGAAGGGAGCAGGCTTTGGACCAAAGGCAAATGCCCTAAACGGAGGACGTAACCAAAATGTTGGAATTCTTCTAGGCTTTCCAGGTCATGGGAAATGTTATGAATCTACCTGCCTATGGAGGAGGAGGAGGAGGAAAATGTGTATTATGATGGAAGAAGAGGAAGGTGAACTGATTGAACCAGATGGTTCACCTGAGCAGGAATTTGGCTCCCCTCCTAGGCCTGCAGAGAACTGCACTTATTTTTCCCCTTTCTTTAGGCAGATGATGAGCACCCTCAACTCCCCCTCCCTCCTACCCACAGACACACACACAGGGAAACAGAGGAGGATGAGGAGAAGGCTAAATTTATTGACATGATGGTGCTACCTTCTTCATGGAGGTTGCTACTCAGTATCTTGTCTGTACCTACCTCAGCTGCAGCTGTAGACAAAAAGATTGCAAAAAAGTAAAGTATCACATGGACAGACAAGAGGGTGGAATACCTGTATAGCCAACCCTGATCATCAAGGTATAGTCTGGACTGCTACCTGCAAGAGGGCTGATATACCCTTCTCTGCACAGCCCCCTGAAAAAGACTCTAAGTGGATACCATGGCCAAGAAAGTTTACACATCAGCTTCACTGCTTATTAGGCAGGCAGCTTACTCTGCCCATATAGTCCAGTACCAGAAGGCATTGTGGAATTCAGTGCTAGCACTGGTTGACAAGGCTAATGGCGAACTGGCACAAGACCTAATTGCCACAGCAAAGTCACCCCTGGATGCCACTGAATACTACTTCCACATTCTGTGGACACTAATGACACTGGCTGAAGAGTTTTAGCTTAGGCAGTTTCTTTAAGACGATTCTCCTGGCTAAGGGAAACCATCGTATCTTCTTTGAGGATATCTCCTCCATGAGGCCATACTTCGGGGTTATAAGCCATCAGCGTTAGGACCACACAGAAACTTTTGTTAGCCGGGGGCCACCCACAGTGATGTGCAGCGTCTCTGTGTATATAAACGTGGGAGGCCCTATCACTCATGAGTTCTTTTCCCACCATCGATCATCCTCATCAGACCTGCTGAAGAAAACAGTCAACTTAGCTGTTGCCATTTGTTCTTCTTAATTTTACTAGTGTTTTATAGCTCTCACTGTATGCTTCCAAAGTCAGAAGAGCCTTTATTTCGATATTGTAGGTACAGAGATAAGATTTATAAAGAGAACACACATACACTGTGTGTGTGTGTCCTATCTGGGCCTGTCTCAGCAACGTGAGGATTTGTGAACTTTACCAGAACTTCAACTAGGCTACGTGGGGACGCCATAAGGAGGCTCTAGAAAATGTCCTTCTGTCAAAGGCATTGAAAGCCATGGAGAAGGAAAAAGATTCAAAATATGCTTCTCCCTCACCGTCATCTAAAAAGTGGCTGTCCGGAGTCTAAGGATAGGGACAAGGAATGGTCATCATTGTGGCCATCCTTGTCATCCTGCCATAAGCACAAACACAGAGAAAAAGATGAGTCTGCTTTGCTGGCGAGGTCCCGGTTTCCATTGAGACAAAGTAAATCCTCTCCAACACCCGCTTTGGTGGTGTTGACTTCAGCTCCCCAACCATTGTTGAGACACCAAGGTCAGAGCTTGGCTTTAGGCACTGCCTTACCTACCATGGATGGTATGAGACATAAAAACATAGAACATAGAATTTGACGGCAGATAAGGACCACTTGGCCCACCCAGTCTGCCCATTTCCCTACCTGATGGATAAGCTGCAGATCCTAGTTAACCAGCAGCCTACTTCGTCCTACCCCCAACCCCTAGAATGGCCTTATGACTGTCCCATGCATGCTTGAATTCCACCACTGTTTGTAACTCCACAACCTCCTCTGGAAGGTCATTCCATACATCCACCACCCTCTCTGTGAAAAAATACTTCCTTAAATTATCTCTGAGCCGCCCCCCCTTCTATCTTCAAAATGTGCCCCCTTGTTCTTGCTCACCTCTTTTTTTGAAAGATGCTACCCTCTTGGACTTTGTTGATTCCTTTGAGGTACTTGAAAGTTTCTATCATGTCCCCCCTCTCCCTCCTTTCCTCGAGGCTATACATATTAAGCTCCTTAAGTCTCTCTTCATACGCCTTCCATTGCAGACCCTGCACCATTTTAGTTGCCCTCCTCTGGACAGCTTCCATCCTGTCTATGTCTTTATGGAGATTGGGTCTCCAGAACTGCATGCAGTACTCAGATGGGGTCTCACTAGCTGTCTGTACAGAGGATAATAACTTCCTGTTTTCTACTGGTGATGCCTCTCCCTATGCATCCCAGTATCCCCCCAGCCCTCCTTGCTGCCCTCTCACATTGCTTGCCCACCGTTAGGTCATCTGATATGACTACCCCCAGGTCCCTTTCCATTTTTGTTGTTGTTAGTATCTCACCCCCATTGTGTACTCTTCCCCTGGATTTTTGTTTCCCAGGTGCATTACCTTGCACTTCTTAGCACTGAATCTAAGCTGCCATACATTTGACCATTCCTCTAACCTTGCCAAGTCCCTTCTCATCCTTTCCACTCCACCTTGTACATCACCAGTGAGACCATCATTATCAGGTCAAGACCTGTCTACACAGGTAGTCTTGGTCCTTTTGCAGGGTGCTGTCAACTCCCAGGCTGTGCTAGCATCATTTTCAGATAGGATAGGATGCATTTGCCATGATTATAAATGAAGGTAGTTATTCTGCCAATGGGGCCTTCTGATACTCCGCCCCCATCGATGGGTTCCAGTAGCATGCCACAGATTTCTGCCTCTCAGCTGCTGCCGACATTGCCAATTCATTATGTGGCTCCCATTCGGTCGATTTTGCTGGTGATGACAAAATGGAATATAATCCTGACCTCATTCTCTTAGAGGAGGAATATGAGGGAGAACAATTTCTGGAGGGTCCCCCTTCCTCTAGTTCTATGCTGTCGTCCTTTAGTGAGGACTTGGTGGTTTATACCCTGAGATCTCCTGAGGACCCATCTTTTCTAAGCTATGATGCAGCAAACAGTCTGTCATGGGCTTTGAAGTGGAAGAGGAAGATTCCACTAAAAGGAATCTCATGAAATTTTGGAGGTGCCCTCCTCCTTTGTTATCATTCCACCTGTATATCCTGCATTATAGGATGCTACTTTGGCTTCATAATACAGACCAAGCTCCGAGAGTGCAGTTCCTAGAAAGGCTGATAAGCAGTATCCTGCACCATCTGCTAAGCCTCATATGCTAACCAGCCAGAAACTAACTCTGTGGTCATCATGGGTGCTCATAATAGATTTAGAGTCCTTAGGCATATGAGTGCTTTGCCTCCTGTTAAGGAATCCAGGAGGCTAGATGTGATGGGCAAACATACTTACACCTCAGCATCATTGGGCCTTAGGAATGCCCGGCTCGTACCTTCCATGTACAAGCCGAGCGGCTATCTGAGTGCTGCAGCCCTGCCCCAAAATACAGCTTTTTGGTGACATCAGGTATGGAATGGGGCTGCAGGAGCTCTATGTAGGGAGTAACAGAATGGGAAGAAAACATTACCTACCATAGTAATCTTGTTTCTTCTAAAGGAATTTTACTGTATTCTGACAAATGCAGTATGGTCTCACCATAGGACTGCACTGGAGCCGAAATGGTCAATAGAACCTATGCTAATAGTAGAATGTTAGGCTGGAGCTCAGTTTTCAAATCACTGTCCCTGGTTGCACTTCCTGCAACCGTCAGATTCTTATGAAGCATGCAGAAGCTTATACTAACTAACCAAACTAAGTTTACTACCCCTATTAGGGGAACAGGAACTCCCAACAATAGGCATCTCTAAGACTCAGGTCAACAGATGCCCAAAAAACTAATAGGTACCCACAGGTTTCCAACATCAGTGACACAGGAGTGAGAAGAGCCCTGTAGGTCCTAGCAGGGGAGGAAAGGTGGGAGCTCAGAATACAGCAAGATTCTCTTAGAAGAAACAAGATTACTATGGTAAATAATGTTTTTTTCAAACCCCAGGAAATCTTACTGTAGTCTGACAAATGCAGACTACCCAAGCAGTGCCTTTGGAGGCGGGCAGAGGACCTATTTTAGGGACAAGCTCTGCAGAACTGCTGTGCCAAACCTGGCATCACTTCTAGCCTGGGTGTCCAGGCAATAATGCTTAGTAAATGTATGAACTGTTTTCCAGGTACCTGCCTTACATATTTCCAACAGAGGAATGTCTCTTGAAGCTGCTATAGATGCAGCAGTTCCTCTAGTAGAATAGACCCTAAGCCCTTGTGGGGGCTGCTTACCCACCTTGTCATAACAGAACTGGATGCATGAGACAGTCCATCTTGCTGTGGATCTCTTTGTGGCAGGTTTACCCTTGCCGACCTCTCCATAAATCAGAAAGAGTTGGGTTCTGTCCCCTCTGTGACCTTTCGTGTGATCTAGATAGTAGGTAATAGCCCTCTTGACATCCAGGCTATGTAGCCTATTCTCACCTGTAGATGAATGGTCAGTAAAGAAAACTGGCAAGGTGATGGACTGATTAATGTGAAAGTCAGATACCACCTTAGGAAGAAATTTGTTATTCATCCTGAGTACCACCTTGTCCCTGTGGAAGGCCACATAATTGGGCTCCATGGACAAGGCCTGAATCTCACTAATCCTTCTGGCAGAAGTAATAGCCACTAAAAACACAGCTTTCCAAGTTACATACTTAAGGTCAGCTGAAGACATGGGTTCGAAAGGAGGCTGCATAAGCTGTGCTATGCAAATGCTTAGATCCCACATGGGGGTAGGGGTTCTATGAGGAGGGTGCAAATGCAGTAATCCGTTAAAAAAACTTTCGGAACACTGCATTAGAGGCCAAAGAGGATGGTTTACCTGCTAACAGGTAAGCAGATACTGCAGCCAAATGAACCTTCAAAGTAGAGGTCCTGAGGCCTTGGGAATGAAGATGGGTGAGACAGTCAAGAACTACTGATAAGCCAGCCTGGGTATGGTCTAAATTTTTGTCTCTGCACCAGAAAGAAAATCTTTTCCACTTAGAAATGTACATTTTTCTGGTAGCAGGTTTTCTGGATACCCTGAGGACCTCCATTACCTCCTCTGAGAGATACAAGTTTGCATACTATAGGTCCTCAAGAACCAGGCTTTGAGTCTGAGGGACCAAAGGTTGGGATAAAGGATCCTGCCCTGGGAGGAGGTCAGCAGATTGTGCCTCCTGGGTAGGCTGACTGGCTTGGCTACTGATGGGGACGGGACTAGGGAATACCATGGTTGTCTGGCCCAGTCTGGAGCAGTGAGGACCATTGTGGCTGGTTGGGACCTTGGCTTGTTCAGGACTCTCAGTAATAGTGTGAAGGCATACAAGAACTTTCCTGTCCAGTCCAGGATCAGTGCGTCCAGTGGTACTGTGCCCTTCAGTGGAGGTCTGCAGCAGTAGTACAGAGGGAGCTGGTAGTTGTCTGGGGAAACAAAGAGGTCTACCTCTGGAGTGCCCCACCTTCTGAACACCAGCTGCAGTACTTGCTCGTTTAGGGACTATTCATGATGGTTCTAATTTACTCTGCTCAGTGCGTCTTCCAGCACATTGTCCTTCCCTGGAAGGTGGATTGCAGACAGCACAATGTTTAGGGACTAGGCCAGGGTCCATATTCTCATAGCTTTTGTGCACAGGGGTGTGGACCTTGTGCTTCCTTGTTTGTTGATGTAGTACATAGTGGTCATGTTGTCTGTTCTGACATGGACCAGTTTTCCCTGCAGCATGTTGGCGAATGCCTGAAGTGCCAGGAACACCGCCCTGAGCTCCAACAGGTTGATGTGCAGTAATGACTCCTGTTTGAGCCATGTGCCGTGGATAGTATGCTCCTCTAGATGTGCTCCCCACCCTAGAAGGGATGAATCTGTAGTGAGCACCACAGATGGTTGTTCTTGTAGGAACGGGACCCCTTGTCTGAGGTTTCCCAAATCCTGCCACCACTGGAGTGCTTGCACAAATGTTTGAGTGACTGGGACTAACTTTGACAGTTTGTCATTTCTTTGATGCCAGTAATGCTTGAGGTGATATTGAATATCCCTCATCTGAAATCTTGCTGCTGTCACCATGGCAGTTGAGGCTGCCATGTGGCCCAACAACTGGAGAAAATGTCTGGCCGGCCTGAGGCTGTGAGGTTTGAAAGAACCTACCAGCTGCCTGATAGTGTCTGCCCTCAGCTGAGGAAGAAAAGCCCTTCCTCTGACTAAATTCAGTTCTGCTCCTATAAATTCCAGGAGCTGTACTGACTTTTGCTGATTTATCAAGAAATCCAACAACTGTAACAGTTCCTGTGTTAAGGCCAGAGATTGCTTGACCTGTTGGGAAGACTGCCCCACTAAGAGCCAGTCATCCAGATATGGGAAGACTGCCACTCCCTGCCTCCGCAGGTGTGCCACAACTACTGCCAAGCATTTTGTGAACACCCTTGGGGCAGAGGTAAGGCCGAAAGGCATAGCTCTGAACTGATAGTGGCCTGATGGAAGCCTGAACCTCAGGAACTTTCTGTGAGACTGCCTTATGAGGATATGGAAGTAAGCATCTTTTAGATCCAGAGATGCCAACCAATCCCTTTGCCTTTAAGTTGGCAGAATCGTTTTTAAGGTGACCATTTTGAATTTTGGTTTCAGTAAATGCCTGTTTAGCTACCTGAGATCCGATATGGGTCGCCACTCCCCTGTTTTCTTAGTTGTGAGGAAGTATCTTGAGTAAAGGCCCTTTCCTTTCTGTAAGAGAGGAACTGGCTCCACTGCTCCTAGTGAAAGCAGATTTAACACCTCCTTTTCCAGCAACAATGTCTCTTGGGGGGAGGGGAGGAAGGTTGAAAAACTCTTGCCCTCATTCTCTGTCTGAATTTGAAACTGAGTGCAAGGCCCTGACCCACTACTTCCAGGACCCACCGATCTGTAGTGATGGATTGCCGTTCCTGGAGATAGTGGGTCAGCCTGCCCCCTACTGGTCCTGGGGAGGTGACCCAAGCAGATCCCTCAGGGTGTCTGCTTAGTCTGAGGTGCTGAATGGATACTGGGGCTAGTACGGTTAATACCTCTCCTGCCCCTGCCTCTGAAATAACCTCTCTGCTGTTAATAATGTGGATATACCTGAGGCTGGAAGAATGGCCTGTAAAGTCTGCCCCTATGACCCCTAGCATGCTGCTTTTGTGGGGTAGAAGTCTTCTCCTTAGCAGCAGCACTCTGATATGCTGTTTTGTATTCATCCATTTTCCTCATGTAAGCCTCAGTCTGCTGTCCAAGCAGAGACGAAGGCTCACATGGGAAGTCCATGGCCTTGGACTGAGTGTCTTGGGTCAGATTGGTAGTCCTGAGCCAAGCAAATCTTCTCAGTGACACTGAAGAAGCCATCTGTCTGGCTGCAGTATCATTGCTATCTACAGCCATTCTGAACTGGACTTTGGAAGCCTCTATTCCTCTCTTGGCAGCTTCCTCCAGCTCTGTTGCCATTTGCGTTGGCACTGACTTTGTAATCTGTAGGACAGTGTCCCAGAGTGTCCTTTGGAATTAGCAACATAGGCCATGTATGTTGCCTGCCTAATTGCCAGGGAGGAATCCATATATATATTTTTTGCAGTAGAATCCAGCTTTCTGGAATCCTTATCAGGAGGATGAGATGCCAGGGGAATACCTGCTTTATCACAGGCTGCTGCCTGTACCACACCCTCATGGCTAGGGTGGCCAAACAGAAACTCGGCCCCACTCTTAGCCACCCAATATTTCTTGTCCACCTTTCTATCAACTGGTGGAATGGAAGTTGGGGTATGCAGGATTTTCATCACCTGCTTTTTCAGGGACTTGTGGATAGGGAGCAAAACTCTTTTTGGAGCCTGAACATCCATCATGTCCCTATAGTCCTGTTCCTCCTCCTCATCAGTTGATTCCTATGTGAGGAGGTCAAGGGACAAAGCCACCTGTTTCACGAATTTAAAATGAGAGGTAAAGTCCTCGGTTCCCTTGTCAGGGGAGTCAGGATGATGAGGATCCGGTGAAATGTCCGGGTCGGTGGGTTCACCGTAGTTCTCATCCTCAAAATCGTCTGCATCATCATAATAATCCTCATCAAAAGTGTACGCTTCTGGTTCCAATGAACCGGGAACCAGAGTGGAACTTGACGCATCAAAACACGGTCGCTTTTGAACCTGAACCGGTGTTACCGGTTGAAGCGACTGAATTATTTTGATAGCATTAGCTATTTCCTCAGCAGTTGGAACCGGGGTACTCAGTTGTGGTTCAACCACTGAATGCTTTTCTTCTCTCTCTCTTCCCTGCGGCTGCCGGGTTAGCGGCAGGGTCAGCAGGCTTCTTTTTGGTGGAAGAACCATCACCCTTGTCAGAGGGCTGATCATCCGGTTCTTTTTGAACAGAAATCAGTTTGTCTGCAGCCGGTTCAGCAGCCTTTTCAGACATCCTCTCCTGCAGTCATTTCAAGCGCTTGTCAAGCGTCGACTGAGGGAAGTTTTTTTTACAGATTTCGCAGTCCCCTTTGAGGTGGTCAAACCCCAAGCAAAGCACACAAATAATCTGAGGATCTGCCTTTGCAAATGGTTCTCCCACACTCTGTACACTGTTGGAAACCTGTGGGGCCTGTTCGCTTCTTGGTCTGTGACATTGATCAGTTTTTAAACTGAAGTAAAACCGAGAGTTAACCCGGTAGGTTTAAAACTTAAGAAAAACCGCTTTACCAAACGGTAACAGTAATTTAAATTTAAACAAATACACAGAATGACCTTGGTTTCTTCTTGGTTGGAAAAACCGAAGAGGAACTGAAAGACTTACCCAGAACTACACTATGTAACTAATTCTACCTGTGAACCAAGGACAGTGCTTCAAAAATCAAAAAAAATTAAACTGACTTTAAAAATAAACCAAGAAATTATTTCTTTAGTTAAAGTGAAGGAGAGCTCTCCGGAGACATCTTACTGAGGCAAGCGGAGTAAAGAATCTGACAGTTGCAGGAAGTGCAACCAGGGACAATGATTTGAAAACCGAGCTCGAGCCTAACATTCCACTGTTAGCATAGGTTCTATTAACCATTTCGGCTCCAGGGCAGTCCAATGGTGAGACCATACTGCATTTGTTAGAATACAGTAAGATTTCCTGGGGTTTGAATAGGACTCTGGGAGGGGGGCTGTCAAACTATACTAACATCTTTGCTGGCAGTTCTTCATGTATAGGGCTATGATATGAGCCCCATACATGTAGAACTGCCAGCAAAGATAATGTTAGTACAGTTTGACAGCCCCCTTCCCTGATCTTATTCCCATTCTGTTACTTCCTACATAGAGCATCTGCAGCCCCATTCCATACCTCACGTCATCAAAAAGCTATATTTCGGGGTGGGGCTGCAGCACTTGGACAGCCACTCTGCTCGTACAAGGATGGTACGAGCTGGGCATTCTAGTGTAACATAAAAAAAAAAAATTCTAAAACTAGTTTATTTAGCTAATCGGGCAGGCAACCTCTCGGAATGAGTTGCCTGCCGGACTTGAAAAATCACGTCAGCAACTCTTTAAACTGTTTGGCTATGATGTTGAAGAAACCCTACATGGTCTTCATACTTCAGAAATGAGTTTAAGAGGGCCGGCCCGGTAGCGCAAAGGGCTGAGGCGTTGGTGTCTTACCTCACGCTACGCCGGTGACCCGGGTTTGAGAACGACCTTGGGGCCAGCTTGGGGGGGAGGGTTGGAGTGGGATTGAGCCATGGCTATCCCCTCCAGTGGGGTGAATGCACCCCCCCCCCCATACATGGTCCGGTGGGTGCACAGGCAGCAGCGGGTGGCGACATAAGTCAGGGTGAGGCAGAAGGGTCACTGATCCTGGTATGTACGCGCGCATACGGCATATGTACGCCAGACCCTGAGGGAGTGGGAAAAAAATAAAAAAAATTATTTTAAGGATATCCCACTCCTGCTAGAGGTAGTGATTGGGGCTCCTTTTGTCCGCCTGTTGTCCAAGGTAGTTGTGCCTGTTGTCAGCAAGGCCATAGCAGAGGAGGTGGCCCCATTCCAGCTCCCCTCCGTCCTGGTGCCCACACAAAAAGCACCCAAAGACTCGGTTCCCATGGCTCTGCTGCCCCCGGTTCCGCCTGACTCTTTTCCATCTCTTCCCCTACCTCAGCTGTTACATCTAGGTAATTGCACGGGGGCATGCTCCGGAGCTGTTACAGATTCCTCCAGGTCACCCTCTGCTTCCTTCCTTCCTTTCAAATGGTATCCATGCAAGCTCTGATAACACTTCTGCGAATCGGAGACTGGCTCTGTTCTCTGGATAAGAAGGATGTATACCTTCATGTAAAGATCAGTAACACCCACAGATTATATCTCCTCTTTATGCTGGAGGAATAATACTATCACATCTAAGTATTGTCCTCTGACTTGTCTTCCATGCCATGAGCCTTTATCAAATTCTTGGCAGTAGTTACAGCAGCCCTTCTCAGGAACAGTCCGTATGTATTTCCCCTATCTGGATAACTGGGTCCTGAAGGGCCAGCTCCAGGGAATGTCTGCTACATACCCTGTCTTGGACACATCAATTGTTTGACAACTTGGAGGTCACACTGAATGTGCCAGAGTCTGTGACTCCATGCCAAAGACTGCAGTACTTAGGGGTGGTCTTGGACTCGGAGAAAGGATGTGCTCCCTGCCACAGGACAGGACAGATACTGTGATAGCTCAGGCACACTTCGTTATACAGTAAAAACATAGTGATGATGTCACTGGCATGTCTTCATATGAGGATCCCTCAGTGGACACTCAAGAGTCCAGTGGGATCAGTTGACGGACAAACTGGACCAAATGGTTCTCATCACATCTCCTCTTCGCAGAGTTGTTGCGGTGAATGGATCATGATAACCTCCTGAAGGGCAATCTATTCGTTGTACCAGCTCCTGTACACCACAGGTGCCTTGTGCTCCAGCTGGGGTGCTCATCTCTGCCTTTACCAGACACTGAGGTCATGGACCAAGGTGGAGGATGAGCTGCACATAAATGTCCTAGAAATGTGGGCTGTTCTTTACAGCGTCCAGGCCTTTCAGAATCCTGTATGCCCTGGTCCTCTGCTAATCCCAGTAAACAATGTCAGCATGATGCAGCAGATTGGCAGGGGGGTGCACTCATTCCTATCTCCTTGTGCAGGGGAAACAATGAGAGTATGGTACTGGGCTCTGTTTCACAGCCCTCAACTTTTGGCTGTGTTTCTACCCGGTTTCCAAAACGTCTTGCTGACAGATTAAGCAGGTCCCAAGCAATAGGTCACGAATGGGAACTGCCATCCTCTGTGGTTCTTTGCTAGCTAGGGGTCATCCAGAACTGGACCTTTTTGCGGCCCCACACAACGCAAAACTGATGCACATCTGCTGACTCGCTCCAGGGCCTGGAGTTTCTGATAAGACGTGTTGTCCCTCTCCCGGAAAGGGAAATTCCTATACCCATTTTCCCCCATTCCTCTAATACAGAAGATTTTACTCAAGCTGAGGATGGGGAGTGCCACTCCCATACTCACTGCTCTTCTGGCCTCACCAGGTATGGTTTCCACTCTTTCAACATCTGCCAGTGGAACCATCTGTCCCCTTACCTTTGTGTTGGGGTCTTCCTTGTCACAGGACAAGGGATCTCTTGTCCTCCGGATATGAAGTCTCTACATCTGTGTGCATGGCTTCTGAAGACATAGCTATTGCATGTTTCGAGGTACCTGTTCTAATTGTGGCTAGGAAGCCTTCTACCAGAGATACTTATTCCCTGAAATGGAAGTGTTTTACTTTGTTGGCTGCTTCCTGGAATGTGGACCCTTTCACATGTCCTGTGAATGATGCGTCGGAATACTTGCTTTTCCTGACTCTGCCCTGTAGTATTCTTCAGTTAAGGTGCATTTGACCACTATATCAGCTTTCCATGCCCCTATTGATGGTTGTATGGTTGCCCAGTTAGCAGTGTCCTGTACACTTCTGAGAGGTATTCTCCATATGAAACCTCCTATCCATAATCCAGTCCCACCTTGGGACTTGAATTATGTGCTTGAGCAACCGCGAGTTGCGGTTACATTTCCTGTCATGGAAAATGTTGTTTTTAGTTGCAATAACCTCTGCTTGAAAGATTTCCGAGCTTCAGGCTCTAGCTTGTGAGCCTCCTTATTTGATTTTTCACAAAGACAGACTCCAGAGCTTGCCAACCAGGGCGAAGCACTGCTCCATACTTTGGATGTACATAGAATACTGAGATAACTATTTTAGTCACTCCAAGGACTATAGAAAGTCTCACAGCTTTTTGTTTCATTTGCCCCTGGGGAAAAGTATGTTCCTATGTCTAAACAATGCCTATCCAAATGGCTAGTACTATTGTATTATGTTCTGTTATAGAAGTATGTCAAGAAACTTCCTGGAGCTGTTCATGGTCACTCTACTAGGGGTATGGCCACTTCGGTTACTTATTTCAAAAATGTCCCTGCTGCTGACATATGTGTTGCAGCCACATGGAGCACTGTACATACTTTCACTAAACATTACAGTCTGGACATCGTCTCTTATTATAGGCATGTTGACTTTGTGCTTGCTGTACTGAAAGGTCTTCTGTCTTGACTACATATCATTTTTATTTTTTATACTTGTAAGCAAGATGAGCAATTCTGCCCGTTTTCACAAGCGACAAGTATTACAAAAATAAACAACATTAAAACAAAAATACAATACAATACAGCATATGTATTAATGAAACAATAATGTATTATCTAAGTTGGTAAGCAAGTTCGCTCATTTTGATATCCGGCTATGTCATCCTCCCAGTTTACTTTGTACTGCTTTGGAATCGTTCCAAAGGTGTGGTCTAATGGAAGAGATATCCTTGAAAAAGAACAGTTACGTAAGAACTTACCATAACAATTCTTCGAGAGAATTTCCTCCATTAGGCCATGCTGTCCCTCCCTCCTTCCCCCTTTTGCATTCAGTAGGGGTCAGATCAGATGCTGTGCCTAAAACCTACTCCATGCGTCCTGTCTCCAATCTGATGCCTCTTCTTGTATGTCTGGTGCAGCTCTTATCTCCTGGTTCCCCACTGTTGGAGGTCCTCCGAGGCTACTTTGTGGTGGAGAACTGAGGAGTGATGGGGCCACCCACGTTTCTATACTCAGGCACTGCACGTCATTGTGGGCGACCCCTGGCTAGCAAAAGTTTCTGCATTGTCCTAACAGTGACGCCTTCTATTTCCAAGGATGTGGTCTAACGGAGGAGATTCTCTCAAAGATCTACTGTTACAGTAAGTTCTTACATAAATGAAAATTACTTACCTACCGTAATTCTTGATCTTCTTGTATATCTTCACCATTTGTCACTGGTAGGTACAAGCCAGAGGTGCTAGGACCTCATGGGAAGTTTTTTAACTAAAGCTTTCTCTCTGGTGGAGGGGCCAACGTCGGGGACAGTGCCACCCGTAAGGCCAATGTACTATGTGGCACTCGAGGGTTGGCCAGTAACAGATGCTGGCCCCTCCATCACCTCAGTTCTGCTCGCCAGAGAGGAAAATAGAGACAGAGAAAAAAAGGGTGGATGGTGGGGAAGAGCCCAAGGGATAGAAAAAGGAATGGATATAAGATTAAGAAGGAATAAGCAGACCAGATGAAGGGGATAGGCCCTGTGTTCTGAGAGAGGGAGACCCCAGCTACTGGGCAGGCCAGAAGAGGTTGGAAGAGAGGAAGATAAGATGAGAGAGAGAGAGAGAAAGACAGGAAACTAAGGAGGCAGGAGGGGGAGAGAAGAGAATGAAAGAGCGAGAGAGACAGACCATAATGGGGAAAGAGTGGACTCCAGAGCAGTCCAGCAAGGGGGGGTTCTTTTGCTGTCTGAGGACTAAGGGGAGGAGATTCTCTCAACTTTTTGTTTTAGCTAGTGACCATGGAAGGATCAGAGATTTCAGAGCCATAAGAAGCCACAAAAGGGTAGAGCAGAGAAGATGCCCGACACTGCTGTGAAAAGTCAGAATCTCCCTGCCCCCAGATAAAAAGAATGGGTCCAACCAATTTCCCCTCTCTCTCCCTCCCCCTCCCAGACCCACTATATACAGGTGAGGGGAAAAAGACCCACCCCGGGGCAAGGTCCCTCCGGACACAAGTGGAGGCGATCACCTGGCTAGATGAGTCCTTCTCAAGTGGAGGAGGGCTGCTTGCACCTAATTCTACCCCCAGGTGGAGGAGATAGAGGATTTACCTGTCACGGAGGTAAGAGACCTGAGGGAACATTGCTCCATGGGCTACCCGGAGAAGAATCAGGGTCCCCCAGAAGGGAGAGGCAGTCACCCTACGCTGGGCCAAGGGTGACAACCAGGATAAGTGGAGCCATGCTGTCCGCCAATTGAAGACTGCTGTTCCTACAAGCTTGGAGGCTACCGCGTTGGCATTATAAGATGCCCTCGCTTGCTGTCTCGCCAGCGCCAAGCCATGGGTAGAGATGGGGAAGGCCCACCTGGTTGCCTTGCTGTCAGGCATGGCCACCAGGATCTGACCCAGCGTAACCCACAGGCACCTTTCATAGGCTGCCTGGTGTGCCGCAATAAAGAGCAAGAGATGCACTGATGAAAAATCCCTTCTACCCCAGCGATCAAACTCCATGGAGTCAGTTTCTGGGTGGGCAGTCTCCTTGAAGGGCGAAGACGTCTCGAAGGGGTATCCAGCTACTTCTGTCCTGACACGGGATGGGGCATAGCTCCTGTAGACTCGGGAGAGTGCAGTACCTGCGATGGCAGTCCCGAGGGACTGTAGAAGGGGAAGCTACCGGATGCTGTGTGACTCCTCCATGAAGAGACAGGGCCATGGAGGGATCACAATGGATTCCTGACTGTGCTCGCTGAGAAAGACCAGTGTCACATGCGCAGGATTGTGTTCTAGCGATGGGGGAAGATGGAGTTCCTCTAACATTGTTGTGAGGAACTGCTGATGCTCTATGCAGTCAGCATCAGAGGAAATGTGTGAGGGAGAATCCTCTTCCTAAGAGGAGGAAGTTGATGATGTGAAAGGACTCCGTACAGGGTGCGATGGTGGGAGGTAGAAAAACCATCTTGTCTATGGCCCTAAAATAAATAGGGAATGCACTCGCCGTTGCCCTATACTGTTCCCAGGTGACAGGCCCCAAGGAACCAGAGAGCCGTGGGCGAAGGGGAGGAGCAGGAAGCAGAGAGGAATGAGGGGAAGCAGAATGATCCTGAGAGACCGAAGCCCCTCTGCCAGGGCTGCGGGAGCAAGCAGGGGATAGCTCCTAAGGGAGGGGGACTGCACTGCCCAGTCACCGACTGTTACTTAACCCTCTCCAAGCCAGCAGGTTGGTGCCCCTGGGAGAAGAACCCTGGTGAGGAGACCAGAGCCGTACAGGCCCAGAAGGGTGGCTCCTGTCCCCACCCACAGCAGGGCTGTGGTCCCTAGCAGGAGAGGGTGGGTCTGCATCAGCATTCCGACTCTGCCCTGAAGTGGCCGGGGCTACTGAGACAAAATGGGAGGCATGATGGCCCCCGAGTCAAAGGACCAGGACCTGCCCCTCGAGAAGCCCTACCTTGGCCACTACTTTCAGGGAAGGAGGAAGAGAAAAATGGTGCCCAGGTTGGCTTCCAGTTCCTCCTCAGACTCTGCATCGGTACCAGCAGCCGAGGCCAGCCGTGAGGCTTAACACTAGTGACATAAATGGCACCAGAGGCGATGCCGTTAGCAGAAGCGGCCGTGACCACAGCACCACCATCTGATGTGGCATTGACCATGGCACCGACATCAGACACAGTGCTGGACATGACACCAGTCTCAAAAGTGGTGCTGAAGGTGGCACTGTCACCGGAGGCGGCACCGAAAGCGGCACCAAAAGACCCCCATGGCACCAAAGGCAGCACTCAACAGAGTAGGAGGTGGCACCACGGACAGTGTCTGCCTGAGAAGAGGGCAAGGGAGAAGACCTCCTGCTAGGTCTGGAGAGCGTCCGAAGCTCCAGAGAACTGGGTTGCCAGTCCGGATCATCCCGGTCATCCTCCAGTTCCAAGGATGAGACCATGGATATCCAGAAAGAAGCAACCCTAGAGACTGTCGGAAGGGGACTCAGCAGCAACAGCGGTGCCATCTTTCACCGGCACTGGGGTCGGTGCCAGGAGCCGATGCTGTGCCCACCGGAGCCTTGAAGGTAACCGCCGATGTAGGCCCCGCGTATAGTCGAGGCCTTGACACTGGGGTGGCCTGGTTACCCAAAGGGGAAGTAGGCCACAAGGGGTGCTCAGCCAGCCCCCCGGAGGAGACAGACTGTCCACCCAACTCCTCACCCAGGCATCTGGTCTCAGCAAGACCCGAGACAGTGGAGGCCTGCTCTCCCTGGTGCATATAGCAGTAAGGGGAAGTCCGAGGGAAGGGCCCAGAGACCTCATCTTAGCAGCTGTCATGCGACACCGACCACTGAAAGTCGGGGGGGGGGGCACTCCCCGACTTCGTCACATGGTTGACTAATGTACGAAAATCCATGGAAAAATAGGTGTCGCAGCGATCCATATCATGGCGCAGACCTAGGCAGGTGAAATACCAATCACGCTAGTCTGTTATGGTCATGAGACTTCCCCAGGGGCACCGACGCATTGGGATAGTTCCTGCCTTGGAAGAGTGTTTTCACTCGAACCCGATTTGATCGGCCGCACCAAAATAATAAAACGACAGGAAAGACTCGATACCGCACTTTAAACAACAAAACTAAACAAATTAAACAGAACCAAAATGGTGATGGTAACGGCGTCGAATAACTGACGAACGAGCAGAACTGAAGTCTTCTGAGGCCTTCTGGAATATTATGTAGCTATCCCATGGAGTAGTGCTCCTGTCTCGACAGTGGGAAAAACAGAACTGAGGTGGTGGAGGGGCCTGCATCCGTTACTGGCCAACCTGCGAGCACCACATAGTACGTCAGCCTCAAGGGCAGCACCGACCCCGATGTCGTCCCCTCCTCCAGGGAGAAGGCTTTAGTTAAAAAGCTTCCCAGCTGACCTGGTGGTGCTGAGGGTTGAAGCGCTGGATGCCACATCTTGCTCACGCGGTGACCCGGGTTGGTGTGAGCCTGGACCACTGAGGTCACTGAGGGTGAGACAGGATTGAGCGTCCCAATGGCAGCCTCTCCTCTCTGCTGGAGGGGGCTCTACACCTGTCCTGCTTATATACTGACATCTTCCCGGTGAACCCGGACTTGGCAGTGCATACCGGTCACATTGGGGGGCAGCGTTGGCTGGAGCCCTGGAGGAGTTGCGTCATTATGCATTCCTTCAATTGGCTTCCCTAAGAGTGCCGTCTGCAGGATGAAGGATAGAGGAAAAACAGCCCGTCACTCTAGGTGGCGACCCCTCAATACCAAGGCATTGGCAGCCGACACCAAAAGAGCAGACTCTGCTGCTTTTCGCTCCACTGTTTGTCGAGAGAAGGTAAGGGACCTCTGCTCACCCACCGGGGGTATTCAGGGCTATCAAGGGAGTGGCTACTCTAAGGGGCAGACTTCTGGGTCGAGAGGCCAGGGCAACGTGGTCTGCGGGTTCCGAAAGAGTGGAGTGACGTGGTTAGGAAGGCGAGGATAAAAATCAATGAGAAAAAAATAAAAGCTTCCCGCAGGGTCCTAGTACCTCCAGCTTGTACCCGTTCGTGATGAATGGTGAAGATTGATACAGGTGAGATCTGTTCTTTTCCAGGATACTCAGACAAAAGCCATGGATTTCCCCTTTGATGGAGATGCTCTTTTTGGTGACAAAACAGAGGCGTACATGAAAGTAGTGGGTGAATACAAAACCACTTACAAGAGCAAGGCTGAGGAAGAAAAGGCCTCACTTCCTACAGGCCTTGGGGCAGGGGCTATTTCCCAAGAGCCTATGCTCCATACCCCCAACCCCAAGAGTATCAACCTCATACAGGTTACTGTAGGGGCAGAGGCAGGAAGGGCTCCATGTGTGCTGCTGCACCACCTGCCCCCAAGCCTCAGTCAAAACAAAACCCCTGACAGATCTTCCTGGACATAAGTCTCCACCACTCATTCACACTATTGGGACTGCGCCGGAGGCACTAGGACCCATCGGGAGCAAACTTTTTGCTGGAGGGTCGACACCAGAGATGGCGCCGCGAGGCATGGCGCCGTGAGCACAGCTCGCGCGGCAATGACTATCTCGGCGCCGACCCTCCAACCGCCTCAGTTCCTTTTCTCCCGCTGTCGAAAGCGCTCAGTAACGACGCCGCTCGCCTGTCGGGAGTCAAACTTCAAACTAGCAGCATAGTTTTCAGTTTATTTTTTTGTAGTATTATCTCGATATAGTATCGCTTAGTTTATTCTATTTTAATATACAATAAAGAAGTCTCAGCCTACTTGACGGAGTCGACCATGAGCAGGTCAGGTGACGGTAGGGAGACTTCGTATGAAAGCTGTTCAGTCAGTCGGGCTGGGTCCGGTCCGCCTCCTTCTCCCGAAGGGGGGTCCGACAACGGTCAGTCCAATGCCCGGGGGGATGGGCGGTCCCCCCGGAGGCATAAAAACAAACGGTCGCATTCTCGGCACCGTTCAGCCTCGAGCTCTTCTTCGGCCCACAGGTCTAAAAAGAGAAGGCATCACTCGAGGTCGCCCTCTGATATGTCTGCGCGTCGATGCTCTGTTATCGTGGCTAGTTGCCGGTCTCCTCCTTCGGAGTCGCCAACTTCTGCTTCCGGTAGCCGGCGTCTTCGGCATCGGAGTCCTACCCCGCCTATAGGTAGGTCTTCAGATGAGCAGTTTCATCATTGGGCCGCTCTTATGGAGCGATGGGCTCGGAGGTTGGTTCTGCTACCTGGCCCGGTTTCCATGGGCCCTGAGCTTGTCAGGCGACCAGGTAAGCGGTTGGACTTTCCTGGTCGCGCGGCACCTTCTTCGGTGCCGACGACTCCGCGCTTAGGTGTTCCCCCCCCACATGGCTGCGGCACAGGGGGCCACACCGATGCCCTTATCTCCTGCTATTTTCCCTTCTAACCATGTTTTTCAGGGTCCTGGGATGCTTTCGGCGCCTTTGGCACCGTCCGAGGTGCCGTCTGGCCTTTTGGCGACATCTGCAGCGTCGCGGGGCTTGTCCGCGCCGTTTTCAGCATCGCGGGGCTTGGCGGCGTCGCGAAGCTTCTCAGCGCCTTCTGCGGCGCCATGTGCCTTCTCGGCACCATCCGAGGCACCTGGCAGCTTCTCGGCGCCCGCCCCGGCCCCGCTGTTCTTTAGCGCTGCTGGGTCCCGCTTGCCTCCCCTGGCGCCGGGAGCTCTCGAGACTCCTCTTTTCTCTCAATTCTTCCTCTCCTCGTATTTCCTCCTTTCCTGTCCAAACAGTCCTCCCTGGACTATCAGGAGATGACGTTGAGCCTGACCCAGACCTCGGTTGGGTGATGAATGGACAAAGCAGGATCTTTCACAGCTACAGAGCCTGTGGTCGAGGACCTGTCCTTTAAGTCTCTGTTGAAGAACCTGAGCTCCACTCTTCTCTCCAGACTACAGACATCGATCCTGGAAGGCGGTTAAGACTCCAATATCTTCATCTTCGGAGATCCCTATGGTTTGACTCCTCCGATTCATCCTTCCTCGGACGCTGTCTCAAATGGTATGGAATAATCCTGCTCTTACCCCTTGGTGGCTAAATCCATTGATAGGAAATACTCAGCTCCTAAGGATCGCCCTTTCCTGGCATCCAAGCCTTTGTGGATCCTATTGTAGTCCTGGCAGAGAATGACAAGGTCGTTCTTCCTCAAACTACTACAGCTCGACCTATTAACAAAGAGTCTCATAAGATTGATACATTAGGTAAGAGAGTCTTTGCTGCGTCCACTCTAAGTATGCGTATTGCCAGTTACCAGGGCTATTTTTCTCAGTATGAGTATATCCTGTGGCACTCTTATCAAACAAATGGTTGAAGCTCTTCCGGACTCGGACTCTAAGCCAGAGCTTCTTCTGACCATTACGGGAGGTATTGAATCTAATAACCAACAGGTCAAAGCAGCCATGGATGCTTTCGACATGCTTCTCGTTCAGCAGCCGCTGGTGTTTGTACTACGCCGTCACTCCTGGCTGCGTGCCCGGGCTTAAGATGATGCACAGCAGCAGGTGATGGCGTTGCCCTTGACGGCTCAGTATCTTTTGGTCCTCAGGTAGAGCAAGCTCTAGAGGCTGCTCAGAAGACTAGGTCGGCCATTAAGTGGCTCGACCCCTCCTACCCCTCTGAGGGCATGTCGTAAACGCCAGTTTCATAATCATCAATCCTTCGAGGCAGGGCAGAGGAAGTTTCCATAAGAACCAACCTGCCCAACCTCAAAAGAAGACGCAACAGAAAGCGCAAGGGCCCAAAGCGCCCAGTGCTACCTTATGAGTTGCCGGCCCAAGTTCCATCTCCACTGCCCGAGGTGGACTTTTCCTCTCCGGTGGGAGGTCGTCTGATGTACTTCTACAACCAGTGGAAGTCCATAACCTCAGACAAATGGGTCCTTCGGATAATTCGCGAGGGGTATTCTCTCAGTTTTCTGGGGACCCCTCCGAAATCCTCCCAAACGACAACCCAGGCTGTCAATCCTTCAGTCAGACCTCGCGAGATCCAGGGCCTTCTGAACAACAGGGCAGTAGAACTGGTGCCTCTGCATCAGCGAAACACAGGGTTACTCCCACTACTTTCTGGTTCCAAAGAAGTCTGGGGGTATGCGCCCCATTCTAGACCTCAGAAAGCTAAACAAATTTCTCCCCAGGGAGAAATTCAAAATGATTTCTCTAGGAACCCTGTTACCTTTGCTTCATCAACATGACTGGCTAGCCTCCCTGGACATGCAGGACGCTTACCAGCACATTCCTATTCACCCGAGGCATCACAAATTCCTGAGGTTTGTGGCTTTGGGTCAACACTATCAGTTCAGAGTCCTGCCCTTTGGGCTATCCTCAGCGCCTGAGTCTTTACAAAGTGTTGTGCAGTTCTGTAGCGCATCTCAGGAAGCTCGGAATCCGGTGTTTCCCTGCCTGGGCGACTGGCTCCCTAACCAAGCCCTTCTAGACAGGGCACCCTGGGAAGCAATTCAAATGACTCCCTACCTCGCCTCACCGTCCATGGGAGTTCTGCTGAATCTAAAGAAGTCACTGCTGCAGCCCTCCCAGAGACTTCTTTTCATATGGACTCTACTGGACACCTCTTGCGCGAAGGCTTTCCTTCCAGAGGACAGAAGGCTCGATATCCTTCAGATGGCCCGTTACATTGGGGAGAACAGATCAGTTACAGCTCTCTCAATGCAACGTATGTTAGGCCTCATGGCATCCTCAGTGTTCACTGTACCCCTAGCTCGGCTACACATGAGAACCACCCAATGGATGCTCAGTGGTCCCCAACCACTCACCCTCAGTCTTATCCCATCAAGGTGACAGAACCCTTACAGAGGTCTCTCACCTGGTGGTCTCAAGAGAGCAATCTCCTGGAAGGATTTCCCTTTGCTCCTCTGGATCATCAAATCTCCATCACCACAGACGCATCGCTAACGGGATGGGGAGCTCATTGTCGCTCTCTCCACACTCAAGGTGTATGGACTCAACTCGAGGCCCAGCTTCACATAAATGTCCTAGAGATGAGAGCCGTCCTTTATGCGGTCCGGGCTTTGAAGGACATCCTCTGTCACAAGAACATTCTCCTTCAAACGGACAACAAAGCTGTGATGTATTACATCAACAAGCAGGGCGGTGCTCACTCTTACCCCTTATGCAGGGAAGCGATGAGGGTGTAGGAATGGTGCTTGGAACACACAGCTCTAATTCAAGCGGTCTACCTGCCAGGTGTACAAAACGACTTGGCGGACCGTCTCAGCAGAACAGAGGCAGATCTTCACGAGTGGTCTCTCGACTCAACCATAGTTCAATCACTATTTGAAGAGTGGGGAACTCCAGACCTGGACCTTTTTGCATCCCCACTCAACGCAAAACTGCCTCTCTTCTGCTCCAGAAATCCAGGGCCTGGCATTTTCTGTCAGGATGCGTTCAGGCTGCGGTGGACAAAACGCTTTCTTTACGCCTTTCCGCCTCTTCCTCTAATTCAGAGAGTACTTCTCAAATTCGAGTCCCAGGGGACCAAGATGATTCTCATTGCTCCCTCTTGGCCTCGACAACTATGGTTTCCACTACTCAACAATATGTTGGCAGCCCCTCCGAGACTACTCCCCCTGCAGATGAACCTATTGACTCAGGGTCCAGTGGTCCATCCCAACCTGAGATCACTTCACCTTCACGCTTGGCTCCTGAAGAGGTAGAAGTGAACCGGTTCAATGTCTCTCGAAGAGTTTCAGATATTCTTCTGGCTGCTCGGAAGCCAGCTACTCGGAAAACTTACATGTCTAAGTGGGAAGTTTTCGCTCTGGTGTGCAAAGTCCTCTTGGAATCCCTTTTCCTGTCCACCAGACAAGGTTTTGGAGTACCTTTTGGACCTCTCAAATTCAGGTCTTCAGTACTCTACAGTCAAAGTTCACCTTAGTGCTATTTCAGCGTATCATGAGCCGATTTCTTCTTTGTCTCTGGCTCAGTTACCTATGGTTAAGAGATTTCTTAAAGGAATTCTGCATACCAGACCCCCTATAAGACGTCCGGTTGCAGCCTGGGACATTAACCTTGTGCTAGACATGCTCACTCAGAAACCTTTCGAACTTCTGGCTACCTGTGAGCTAAAATTTCTCACCTGGAAGACAGCCTTCCTAGTGGCCATTACCTCAGCCCGCAGGGTCTCTGAGATACATGCCCTGGTTATGGACCCTCCGTATACTGTGTTCCATAAGGATAAAGTAGTTCTTCGCACTCATCCTAAATTTCTTCCCAAGGTTGTGTCGGAATTCCATCTAAACCAACCTTTGGTCCTTCCCTCTTACTTTGCGGACTTCCAAAATGAAGGGGAACTTCTTCATTCCTTGGATGTTAAGAGAGCCTTGCGTTTTTATCTAGATAGAACCAAGGATTTTCGCAAAGCCCAACAACTATTTGTTTCCTTCAGCGAGACCGGCTGGGTCAATCTGTCGCTATCAGATGCATCTCATCAGTGGCTAGTGGCATGTCTTGACATTGCTATTCCATGGCACAGGTTAAATTGGAAGGTAGGGTTTACGCTCACTCTACCAGAGTGTGTCGGCATCCTAGCGGAATCGCAATGTGCCGATTGCAGACATCTGCAATGCACGCCACCTGGAGCTCGGCATACCGTTAAGCATTGTGCACTGGATGTTCATGCCAGGCGACATTCCACCTTCTGCAGAACTATCCTTAATGGACTTCTGTCCTAGAAACCTGAGCTCTTGGTTTCCTGCCGCCCTCTCGAGGATTATTAACAGTACTCTCCCAATAGTGTGAATGAGTGGTGGAGACTTATGTCAGGAAGATATGAAAATTACGTGACCTCACGTAATTCTTGATCTTCTTGGCGATCTCCACCTCATTCCTGCCTCCCTCCATCCCGAGCTCACGCTGTGTTGGTCTTCACTCCCTCGAATCTTTAGGCTGTGAAGACTTCTTTGTTGACCCTTCTTGCACGGGTCACCGGACTATCTTATGTCGGTCTTAAGAGTTAAGTTACTCTTTACATTAGTTGCGCTGTACCTCCTTGGTAAAGAAAGTACTGAAGGCGGTTGGAGGAGTCGGCCTTGAGAATAGTCATTGCAGCGCGAGCTGTGCTCGCGCGCCATCTCTGGTGTGGACCCTCCCAGCAAAGATTTGCTCCGATGGGTCCTAGTGCCTCCGGCGCAGTCCCAATAGTGTGAATGAGTGGTGGAGACTCGTCCAAGAAGATCAAGAATTACAGTAGGTACGTAATTTTCATTTCTGCCCACATCGCCCAACCATTTCCAGTGGCAGGGGAGGCTGTCCCACAGCTTCTAGGAATGGGTAAAAGTTACCACAGACAAGTGAGTCTTGGAGGTGGCAGGCTAGGGTTTGTCACTGCAGTTCAGAAAATTTCTGAAACTGCAGAAACACAAAAGCTTTCCAGCTCACTCTCCCACATAGAAGAATTCAGTTGAAACTGGAAGCAAATGGACTGCTAGAAGTAAAAGCAGTGGAAAAGGTCCCTGTCTCTGAAAGGGGCAGGGTTGTGTTTTCAAGGTACTTCCAGACCCACAAGAAAAATGAGGAATGGCAACCCATTTTAGACCTCAGATATCTGAACAAACCCATAAAAAAAAGAGGTTTGAGATGATCACACTGGGCACAGTGATACCATCATTACAGTCGGGGCACTGGCTAGGGTCACTGGATCTGAAAGATGCCTACTTTCACATTCCAGTCAGACCTGCTCACAGAAAATATCTCTGTTTCAGGCTAGGAAACTGCCAGTACTGGTTTATGGCCCTTCTTTAGTCTCACTTCAGCACCAAGGGTCTTCAGAAAGCGGTTAGCCATTGTGGCAGCACACCTGAGTAGTCAAGGTGTGGTAGTTTTTCCCAGTCTGGACAACTGGCTGGTCTCAGGGAAGACAAAACAAGACACAAGGTGCTTTGTCCAGAAGGTACAAAGCACATTAGAAAAACAGGGGGTCTTGCTAAATCTGCAGAAGTCACAGATAGAATCTATCCAGTTGTTGGACTTCATAGGTGCAGAAGTGGATACCTGCCAACCAAGACCTGCAGGAGATTTTCTGCAGTTACTGGGCTTCCATGGGTCAAGCTTCAGATGAAGGATATTCAGTACCACCTAAGAGACCACTGATCTCAAAGGTACGACTCCCTCTCAAAACTAGTGCCAGTAACAAAAACACTGGTCAGGGCACTAGAGTGGTTGCAGGAAGAAAGCAGCCTCAGAGAGGGCATTCTCTTCCACCTGCAGTCCCCAACAAGCATCTTCATGACAGATGCTTCACTCCTAGGGTGGGGCACCCGCTTGGAGGACCTCACAATAAGTGGCGTCTGGAACCCGAAGAAGACCCAGGAACACATCAGTCTCCTGGAACTCGGGGCAATGTTTCTGGCAATGCAGACCTTCTCCGAGTTGCAAGGTCAGTCTGTCCAGAGCAGAACTGACACAACCACAATAATGTATTACATAAACAGGGAAGTACATGATTCTTGAGACTGTGCACAGAGGTAGTAAGGATCTGGGATCTAGTATACTCCCTAGATGCAAAGATCTCTGCAGTACACTTGGCAGGCAGAGACAATATCCTAGCAGACTCAGCCAGGGAAAGCACAAATGAACTCCGAACAGCAGGTTCTGGCCATGGTTTTCAGAAAGTGAGGCACACCAGAAATAGACCTGTGTGCATCCTGGGAGAACAATCAGTTCCTAACAATTTGTTGCAGGCCACCAGACAAAGGCGGAATCCCAGACGATGCCCTAGCCCTGAGGTGGACGAAGAGGTTTCTTTATGCCTTCCCATCATTCCGACTCATACAGAGAAGGCTTTTGAAGCTCAGACGAGAGCATGCAACAGTGATCCTGATAACTCCAGACTGGGCCAGACCGGCCTGGTACTCAATGCTCCTGGCCCTGTCCAACAAGAATCCAATCAGCCTGTGACTGAGATACAACCTGGTGACCCTATCACAGGGTGGGGTAACATACCCAGACTCCAGGACTTTATGCCTGAGGAAAGTGTGCTGAAGGTGGTGCGGGTGCCGCAGTGTTTTGACAAACAAAGCCACAAACCAGAACATTTTTTCAAACATCTTTAATTCCAAAAAATCCTCAACGTTTTGCCTGTACAAACTCAGGCTTTTTCAAGGTAAACTCTTTTAAACTTCTAAAAATACAAAACATAAGTCATTAAATCCATTATTATATAAACAAAACATTCTGTATTTTTTTTTATTTGTTGTACCTCGGTTCATGATACAACGGTTCTAAACCGAAAAAAGCTTCTGCTTCAGTAATTCATCAGTGTTCTACAAACACAAATATATGTAAAACAATTAATAAAAGTTAAATTGACCATGACAACGAGTTTTTCAGTACATATTCTCCTAGCACATTTGTGCTTCCGTCTCCACAATGTCAACTGTAGCCAGCCAATAAATCAATTATAGTGTACGGTCAAATGTTGTTACGGATGGGAAATCCATCCATTCAAAAATGTTGTTATGGTACTCTAGCTACGTCAGCTAGTTTGTTGTGCTGCACTAGCTATGTAGCTAGTGCAGCATAACAACTTTAAATGGGGTCCCACATGCGCGGTCTGGTGACCTGCGATCCTTGGGGAACAGCTGCGGTGGTGAGAACTGTCCCGGGAGGCAACAAAAATGCTAAAGTAAGGACATCCTTCCTTGTATGAGTGACCAAACACTATAAAAGACTGTATGGTCGTTCATACACTCCAAGGATATTTTTTGACTCTTGAGGTTTCCATGGTAACAACATCTTTCCGAACTGTGCTCTCTGGGTCTCCGGTTACCACGGAAGCCTCTCGAGTGAAAAATATCCTTGTTGTGTATGAGCGATCCTACACAGTCCTCTATGTATTAAATGGAAAACAGTCTGGAATAGTAAGTGGTCAAAACGGTCCATTCTGAAAAAACAGTTAAGATCTTAATACAAATATGTTCTAAAGCATGTTTACAATCCTTAAAATGATTATAATCATGCTATGTAAATGTATACAAACTTACAAAACTAGCATACCATCTAATGATATCTCAAGAAAAAAAGCTGACAAGAACATGCCATCATCTTGAGCCCATACCTGCCCTTGACGTCAGATGCACTAGGCGTTGACGCGCATGATCACAAAGCACACGGTTGCCAAGCAACTAGTAATGCTAGACATAATGCCTAACGGAGCTAATGGTGTGGGCTCTATTAGCACTGAAAACTGGTTAAAGCATGCTTCAAAAGTTTCCAGTGTTTAATATTTACAATCCAGTGTTTTAATAAAATCAGAAACTGTTTTCACACCAGTTCTCTCTGATAACCATTAGAAACTAAAAATAAATCCATAACATCAAATAAAACCATTGCAAGTGGGAAGAAAAATAGGAAAAGGGAAAGATGAAGCAGAGGCAGGGAAAAAACAGGGAGAGAAGCAAAAACAAGAACCATGTCTCCTCTGTTTGCTGTTACACCATGTAAATGGAGCATAATGCATTTTTTTATGAGAAAGAATAGATTAGTCCATGAAGGCCGTATTCAGTGCATAATTCATCTCACACACAAGTGCTTTGAACCCCATCACCACTGTGCCCATATAGCCAGCATATTAGTGTATTCGTTTTGCCTCTCTGTTTTAAATGCCCAGCCTCCAATATTGTATTCCCAAGTTTTAAAATGGCGGTTTATAAGCCCTCCTTCAGATAATCTGTGACCAGAAAAAGACAAACGCTCCTTAAAGAGCAACTCTCTATTATAATAAAAACCTTAAAAACTCTAAATTTACACCACTTATGTTTTAACTTTATTGTTTTCTAGTTATTTGTTGTTTTTCTTACTTTCCCCAGCTGTCGGTCTACTAAATATTGTAGATAATGCAGCAATTATTTCACTGAATCTTTGAAAATGTATCAGACTCTCCCCCTGCTAACCACACAATTGCTCTTGACATCACAGTCTGTTGTCATGGTGAGCACTATGCTGCCATAAACAAAGGCATTGTGAGGTTAACAGGGGAGAGGCAAATGTTTTCTATACAGTTTTTTTTAGATGGACCACCAAGATGTGCTGTCAGTCTTTGAAAGGAACATTGAAAATAAATAAATGTATTCTGTAGTAAATCACAATGGCTGAAACATGTTAGTTATGAAAGCACATACCCAGGTGCAGAGTTGCTGTTTAATATCAAACATTATATATAGAATAATATATGGGATTGTGTGTTTAATGAGAATTTTGCACACACCCAAGGTGCTGGGTGCTACATAAACCCTGAGAGCGAAGCTTGAGGGGTTTATTCTAGCATCCAACACCGAGGGTGTGTGTAAAATTTGAGTTTTACACACAACCCCATGTTTTATTTTATATAATTGCTGAGTATCGTTTTTTTTGCCTCCGCATTTATATACAGTAACAAGGTGCCTCAGTTTAGCTGAGGCCTGATCGGGTTTCCTTGGACTCCACAGTTGGGTGTGCCATTGGACCATTGGAAAGAAACTCATTTCCTTTTTTTTATTTTATTAGCCCAGTTTAAGCATTTTTAGCCAGGAGATTCTTTGAGTTGTTTTAAACTGACTTACCGCTGAGTCGGAATGGTGGTAAAGCGTCCGACCGTAATTCCTGGCATCTGCGATGAGAGAGAGAGAGAGAGAGAGAGCAGTAGCAGCTAGTGCATGTGCAGAGGAGGGGAAACCCAGCATGTGTTTGCCATTATAAACACTCCTTTACAATGGCAAATTACACCACGGATTTCCCTTAGGGAATAACGAGAGCCAGTTAATAGATAATGAATTCCTAACATGTGAAATACTTGGACTTTGCAAATGTAAAAATGCTTACCCTGCTTAATGGCATCTCCAAGAGAGAACGCCAGCTTAGACATGCAGACCTCTTGAGCCCGCACCTGCTGATGACATGAAACAGCGACAGGGCGTCATTACACGTGATGATCAACATTCAGTTGCTAAGCCACTGACAACACTAGGCACATTGCCTAGTGAAGCTGCAGGTGTGGGCTGGGATGGCACTCAATGCTAGTCAGTCATGTAACCTTTGGCTTAACGTTTAATAAAAAATACTTAAAGTTAAGAGCTTTATTTCTAAAAAAAAAAAAAAATCTATTTAAAACAGTAACAAACAGAAAAATACCTGTTATCTTAAGTACAGGAAAATTATATTTCAGTAGAAGAAATGAGGATATAGTAAGGGGCAGGAAAAAACTGAAAAAAGACAAAATTGGAAGGGGAACTGAAAGAATATAAGAGGGGAAATGAAATGCAGAAAAGTTACAGCTAGATTTAAAACGGAAAGAAGGTGGAGGGAGAAAGAAGAATAAGGATAGACACAAAAGACCGGGGGTGAACAGACTAAAACTGAAATGTGCATTCCTGAAATATGTAAGAGGAGAGAAACTGAGGGGACAGTAGGGGATACACCTTTTCAAATCATACTTCAACCTCTCGGCTTTAATTATTACAATAAAACAGACTGATGTATGTTATAGAAAATGTCATACTCTCCACAAAAACAGTCTAGCTTGTGCAGTTAAAATCTGAAATGTCCCCCAACCCCTGATGCTTACCAGCAAGAATACCACTTGGCATCAGTGTTCATGCCAATTCTAGGATTAAGTACCTGAAAATTAAAGATCCACTGCATTTCTGTGCGTCAAACATTTTGATATAATCTCCTCTGTTAGGTGGAGGAACCAACTCCAACCCCCAGAAACTCTGCAGCACCCACACTATCTTCAGCACACTTGTCTAAGACGTTCAGAGGGACTGCATGAAAGACTGTTCACTCAGCCGTTGCCCAAATTCCATATTGCAGTTTTTATGCCTGAAGGCAGGGGTTTTTGAAGAGCTAGAGTATTCTGGATTGAATCTATCAGAGGAGGTCATGAGAGTTCGTAGTTTCCAGGAAACCAGTAACCGGGAAAGCATACTCCTAAGTGGAGGATTCTCTTACTGGTGCACTCCCAGAAATGTAATTCCAATGCAGGCAGGGTTGCCCATAGCCCTGGACTATCTAGTGTACTTGCAGTCCTTAGGCCTGGGGCTGTCAACACTAAAGGTGCATCTGACAGCAGTGTCAGTCTCCACATCAACAGAGAAGGGCAAGTCACTGGCCTCTCAACCTATTTTTAAAAGTTGTTTTAAAGGATTCAGTCACCTGTGTGGGACACTGTTCCCCCCATGGGACCTGAATGTCTGCCTTTCCCAGCTGATGAAGGCTCCCTTTGAGCCTGTGGCTACTGCTGTTTTGAAATATGTCACATGGAAAACCATTTATCTGATTGCCATGACAGCTGCTAGGAGGATAAGTGAGCTGCCAGCCCTCTGCACAGAGATGAAACTTAACATCCTCACTGTAATTCTTGATCTTCTAGTAATATCTTCACCATTGATTCACAGTAATGGTTCTCTATGGGGCAACTATAAAAAGGCATATCCCAGTCCCCCAGTGCATTTCAGTGGAACAGCTGTACAACTGCTCCTGACTGTGATCCCAGTAGTAACTTGTCTGCTATGCAGACCAGCCCTAAAACGCTCCCCCGATCTAGCCCATTTCCAAATGACTTGTGTGTGCGAGACACTCTCAAAAGTGTCTCGTGCAGGGGAGTGGATCTCTCTGGTCAGCAGCACTCCCTTGATCTGTAGTTGTGTGAGAGGCACCTCGTGAGGTTGAGGAAGCCAGACCCACTGTTCTTTGCGTCACTTCACTGTCCTGTCATCCAAACTTCACAAGATGACTCTCTTATACAATAAAAGACATCCCGCGGGGGCACCATTAACTTATCAAACCTTTTCTTTCAAAAAAGTATTTTTGTTTACTTTTGTTGAAATGGTGTTCTTTTGCTGTTCTCTTTTTCTGAGTGCCTGATGGGGAATGAGGTGGCTGGCTACGTGTATGCCATAAACAGTATATGTCGTCAGTATGCAGAATATCATATGTTGGCCTTGTGCTGTAATGTGGGCCACTTGAAGCTTTTAGGTCCCACAGGATCTGGATGTCTAGGTTCAGTCCAGAGAGTACGGTTTCCATTACAGAGGAAGTTCTCTTTAAAGTTGAGTTACTTTCTTTTTTGGGGGGGTTAGTCTCTCAGCTCCTCTAGTTTAGTGCTTTGAATCAGAAGATAAAAGGGGTAAGGACTCAAGCTTATAAGGGTTGGGTATACATGGCAAGTCTCTTTCTGAGGCCCATGGTTGTAAGGTAGATTTTGCCACAGTGTAAATGTGTGCTGCTTGCAAAATCATAACAGGTAATTAACTCTTTTTTTTTTCCCTAATCTCAAAAGTATCATTAAGCATCACAAAGGAAGATCAATTGCAGTGCTCGATGCATAGCAGCTTACAGTAGTGATATTGTATATGACATTCGTTATTTGTAATTGTCTCACAGGCTGTGTCGAATGGGCAAGCAGAAGAATGCTGGATGGCAGGGAGAGGGATCCATCCCTGAGCTGGATGATGCTGCTGTGGAGCCCGACTCAGCTGTACCAAGCACTGAGGACGTGATTAGAAAAACAGAGCAAATCACCAAAAATATCCAGGAGCTACTTCGAGCTGCGCAGGAGAACAAACACGACAGGTAAGTGGGTACAGACCAGACAAGGCTCCTTTCTCACCATTTTTAATGCTGAGAAACTGTAAATTGGCATGCAGCACCATAAAGGGTCTGTAAACCTAGTGCATTTTATACAGAATTTCAGCAGTTTTGAAGTTAGGCGTGGGAATCTACAACATTTAAATTTCCACATTTAAGACGCTGGATTTCTCCCACAATTTTTCAAAAACTGTAAAGAACTGTAAGCAGAATTGTTCAGGTATTAAAGAGACTTATCCATAAGTGTCACTTTTCTAGGTCTTTTTAAATAAACGTTTAAATGCAGTTAAGGAAGTTGTGTCTGCAAAATCTGTATACAAGTATGCACAGTAATCAGTTTTTGTAAGGGTTTTGTGTGGTACCATAATTATATGGCAGAAGACCATTGGGATATGCAATAGGATTGTGAGGTTTTGATATGTTGTATGGAATATGATTCTGTTTTGACTTGTATCCCCAAGAATGGCGCAGCGTTTTCTCCTGTAAGCATATGAAATATGAATTGACAGTGTGCAGTTTCTGGTATCTGATGCCTCAGCCATGTTTGAAACCATGAACTTGAAACTTAGTATGTCTTACTTTTGAGTCAGGGTGCAGTTATGGTGGGTACAGGATAGGTAGCTTTAAAATGAAAAAGGAAGACCTCCAGGATGTGTCATAGGGTTTGATCTGTTGTTGTATAAGATTGTGTTTAATGCAATGACAGGACAAAACCTGGAATCATATTACGGGACAGCCCTTATAGCTTTTAAATTACGTATTCAGTATTCAGTGTCAGTGGCTCAGTAGGTAGCACACTCGCCTCTGAGGCCGGGAGATCAGAGGGCTGTGGGTTCAGTTCCCACATCTGGCACTTTGGTTAATGTCCCAGTACTGACACTGTAGTGCAGCATGAGAGGGGTGCTGCACTTCTGAGGTGCCGTCTTTCGGATGAGACGTTAAACCGAGGTCCCATCTGCCTGGATTGGTGGTAGTTCTGGTGGATGTTAAAGATCCCATGGCACTTATTGAAAAGAGTAGCACCTAATGTCTAACTCAAAATGCACCTGCTTCTCAGGCCCACTTGATAGAAGGCCTACCCCAAGGTAACACCAGCAGGGCTACCTGGAGAACCCTGTCTCCATTCCAGCCTAGCCAAGGGTTTAAGTAAGCTATCAGTCTTCTTTAAGCACTTGGTACTGCCCTCCCAAACCCCCCAAACACACACACACACCATACTCAACAAAGCCCTCTGGAGCTGCCCCCCATCACAACCCCCGTTTCACTATCCCCACCTCTAGCTCTCTGTGGTTGGTTTCAAACCCAATCCCCTTGTTTCACTGTCACCCAGCCTCTCGCCATCTGGGATAGCATTAAACCCTAAGGCAGTTACACCGCTATAGTCTGTCAACGGATTTGGAGGTTTCCAGCGGTGTGCTACCTAGGGCAACCGCTTACAAATAGCTTAGTATTCAATTACAACTGCTCAGTTTTTTTTCTCCAATTTATCTAATTGTCATGTAATCACTCTTTAATGCCTAATGAACAGACCTCTGTAACCACAGAATATGTGTATTGTCTTATTGTCCACCCTGACGTGGAAACTTTGTAAAAGTGCTCATGCTCAAAGGTCTTTCCGAAATACTAATTAAACAATTAATTTCCCTGGTGTCCTGGCCAAATTTCCCTCATTCACTAAAAAAAAAAAATACCACCAACAGCTTAATCTGGTTCAAGGTCAGTTGGCATTCATCTGCATCCCCCTTCCCCGGATCGTGCCTGAAAATAGGCAGGATTTGTCTAGTGCACTTACCCGGTCAACAAAAACTAATTAAATAAAAAAAAATTAAAATATTCACTATGATTCCAGGGTTTAGAGACACTCAACAAGCATTTGTCAGAGCCGGACAGATTTGCTTGCATGCTGTTGCAAGTTAGAACAACAGTGTCATGAGGCTACAGGCAGACCATTTTCACAATAGCCATAACGGGTACAGGCCATCGTATCAAGCTTTGGGGCAATATTAAAAGAGTTAGCATTGTGCGCTGTCTGAATATAGGGCCATGTAGGCTTCAGACTGAATATGGCTTATAGGAACCCAGTTGAAATAGCATGGGCCAGACAGGATAGCAGCAGGGCTCCTGTGGGCCATATTCAGTCCTAACTTGCTCATGAACCAATTGAGCATGCAAGGCACCATGGGCCACTTAAATACCCATAATGGGTTCATTAACATGCATGCGTGGCCCTCCTCTGAGTACCCATCCTGTAGCTGTCCTGAATATTTCTGGTGGTGTTGTGGTCCCCCACCCCCATGGCCATCCTACAGCTGTCTTGAATATTTTAATATTTGTTTGTGGTGTATTAATCGCCTCACTGCCCTATCGCCCATCCTGTTAGCTGTCTTGAATATGTCTAGTGGATCCCCCCCATAACAGCATCTGACTCCTTCTTGACCTGCCTGTTCAGGAGCCTCCTCCCCACACCAACCTTTCACCCTGGTCACCTAAGCCGAAGTATGGCAGTGGTGACGGTGAGCGGCACAGCCCTTCACTTACCACCTCGACCATCTGCCTGTCACTGAACAATCATAAGTACTCTAGAAAAGTACAGTTATGTAAGAACTTACCAAAACAGTAGATCTTCGAGAGGAGCACTTGCAGCAGGCAGTAACCATAAGGACTTGACCTCCAGGCACTAGGACCACATGGAAAACTTCTAGCTGGCAGTATTCAGCGGGGAACCGCCCCCGATATCAGCGTGACATCCGACATAGTATTAAAGGGGTGGCCCCCCAGCCCATCCCCTGTTCTCCGTCGGAGACCCCAGTGTGTGTGTAGAAATAGAAGAACCAAGGAGGTTCCTCATACACAAGGAAAGCAGAAGAGCTGCGATGAAGAAACAGCAGTCGGGGAAGGAGGGAGGGAAGGAATTCAGTGCCTGCTGCAAGAGCTCCTCTTGAAGATCTACTGTTATGGTAAGTTCTTACGTAACTGTGCTATCTTACTTGAGGGAGCTCTTGTAGCAGGCAGTAACCATGAGGACTGAATCCCAAGCAGTAAAGGGACAGACTCAGTCAGCTGGGAGGAGGACAGTAGTAGTCATGGGAACATTAGGACAAGAGTCCCTGTAGGACTGCAAGGCCGAAACAGACTCTACGCCTAGAAGACAATGTCCAAACTGTAATGCTTGACAAAAGTGTGGACAGAACTCAAAGTGGTGACTGCACAAATGTCTGCAGCAGACACATTACTAAAGGAGGCAGTGGAGGTAGCCAAGCCCCTGGTAGAATGGCCCTTGATCTGGCCTGGCAAAGGCATACTTGTGGTAGCAATAAACAATGCAATTAGCTAAACACTGTTTGGAAACAGGAACACCTTCAGTCCTGGGGGAAAATGAAACAAACAACTAGTCAGATTTTCTGAAAGGGCCCAGATAAAAGCGAAGCACCCAATGAACATCTAGAGCATGAAGTAAAGCCTTCCTCGATTAGGAAAATAAACAGGCAGGTGGATGGATTGATTCAAAGTAAACTCAGACACCACCTTAGGCAAAAACTTAGGATTGGTCCACAAAGATACTCTGTCTTTGTGGAAAACTAGGTTCTTTACACATCAGGGCCTGAAGCTTGGAAATTCTGTGAGCTGAAGTAATGGCAACTAAAAATAACGCTTTCCATGACAGAGAGCGCAGCTCACAGCATGTTCAAAGGGAGGAAGAGTGAGCTTCTCCAAAATAAACAGGTCCCATGACAGGACAGGGTCCCTAATGGGAGGTTTCAAATGAAATATGCACCTCAAAAAGGTGCATAACAGGCCCAATTGGGCAATATTTTTGGCATCAATAGGTGCATGGTATGCAGAGATGGCGGAAAGGTGCACCTTGATAGAGGAGAAGCCCAGACTGGAGTCTGAAAGGGAAAGGAGGTACTCCAGGATGAGATTTACTGGGCAGGTGAAGGGATCCAAATGCCGGGCAGTAGCACAAATATAAAACCGCTTCCACTTCAGGGCATAAGTGGCTCTGGTAGAGGGCTTCCTCATGGCCACCAGAACATTCGCCACCCTAGAAGAAACCCCAAATTATGTGATGGCTAAGTCTGAAGGAGCCACGCATGTAAATAAAGAGACTTAAGGTCCAGGTGAATCAGAGCACCTTGGTCCTGAGAGAGCAGGTCAGAGCAAAGGCGCAGGGGAAGTGGAGGTTCCACTGCCAACTGTTGCAACAGTGGAAACCAAATCTGACGTGGCAAGTAGGAGCTATTAAATCATGTCCGCTCCTTTTTTTTGTTTTAATTCTCTGCCTCTACCCCTCATTTCCTTACTGAAGCTACTCCCACCTGCGCTCTGAGTCTCTGGTCCAGCATGCCCCTAGCTCCAGTTAGGGGCCCGCTTCTTCCTTCATGGTAAGGTGGCGGCAGCCCCAACTACCCACCATATAGGATCCAGTTCAGGCGCTGTCCCCCAAAGCCAGGGCACCTGTAGATGGCCATCAAGCCACTGCGACCAGGACACCTTTTCCTCCACATTTTTCCCCTCTCTGAGAGTAGGGCATGCAATGGCATCAGGAGGGAACACGCATGCATCTGTACACACTCTTACCGGCAGCTGCCCCACTCAGTTGCTACTGCAGCATCAGTGTTCTGTCCCCCATCCGCTGCCAGGGGTCAGAGGCACACCGACTACTGGATTCCCAAGGAGAGGGAGAGCAGTCCCTCGGATGCTCGATCCCTCTCTGCCCCTGCAGACCCAGCTAGTCATGCTCGCTCCCGAACACAGGTCGCCAGCGTGGCGTGAGGTAAGGCGACCAGCGCCTCAACCTTCAGCGCCACTGGGCCAGCTAATGTCTGTTCTCTTTGATTGCAGTTTGAGAAGAACTCTCTGCAGAAGCAAGAAGGGAGGAAAGGCATACAGAAACCTCCCTGTCCAAGAGAGGGACAACGCATCTTGCCAGAAAACACCAGGGCCTGGATGTAGTGAACAGAAATTGGGCAGTTTTGCATTGAGCAGGGACGCAAAGAGGTCTAACTCTGGACAACCCCACCTGTCGAAGAGATCCTTGACCACAGAGGATAGTAGCTCTCACTTGTAAGTTTTCGATCTGGACTGGCTTAGGCTGTCAGCTAGGACATTTTGGATGCCTGAAACATGAACCACCGTTAAAACCAGGTCGTGTTCTATGGCCCAATGCCAAATTTTCATGGCCTTCCTGCACAAGGAGTACAAATTAGTGCCCCCCTACTTGTTGATATAATAGACAACCAATATGTCCATCTGAATCAAGAGAGCGCCTAGAAGGAGATGAGTCTGAAAGGCCTGACAGGAAAGGAGGATTGCACACATCTCTAGCATACTGATGTGAAGATGCTGCTCCTGCTGAGACCATTTCTCCTAGGTCTGACAGCTGAGCACCCCAGCCCTGACAGGACGCATCTATCGTTGAGAATCTGAGTTAGAGAATCTGCCTGGAAGAGGACCGCTCTGAGGAGGTTGGAAGGGCTCATCCACCAAGATAGCATCTGCCGCACAGGGTTTGAAACCAGGGCTCCCTGTTCCAAATCGTCCACATGTTGGTCCTGTTGAGGCACCCTCATGTACAGGCAAGCAAGTGGAACAGTGACAATGGCCTCTGCCATGTGTTCTAAGAGCCGGAGGAATGGTCTGGCTGGAACTTGTCACAACGAGGACATCGCTTGGGCCTGTGCTCTCAGGCAGTCTGCTCTGTCTGAAGGCAGGAAGGCCCTGCCCTGAACTGAGTCTGAGATTGCTCTGATCAACTGCAGTCTTTGATGTAGCCAGAGGGAGGACTTGGGTAGGTTCAGGGTGATTCCCAGTGTCCGAAACAAACTGAAGGTGATCTCCATTGTCAGGAGTAGCTGGTCTCTGGAGGGGGCTGTGAGGAGCCAATCATCGAGGTAGGGAAAGATGGAAAAACCCTGTCTCCTGAGGGCTGGAGCCACTACTGCCAGGCACTTGGTGAAGACCCATGGTGCCAAAGAAAGCCATAGGGAAGGACCCTGAACTGGTAATGGTTCCCCTAGAAGCAAAAGCATAGGAACCTCCTGTGAGGCCAGAACACCTGGATGTAGAGGTAGGCATCCTGCATATCCAGGGAGCAGAGCCAATCCCCTTGATGAAGCAGGGGTAGAAGACCCTGAAGGGTAACCATCCTGAAGTTTGTATTCTATGAATAAGTTCAGGTGGCTGATAACCAACATCGGTCTCAGATGGCCTGTCTTCTTTGGGACCAGGAGGAAATGTGAATAGAAACCCTTACCCTTTTGTTTTGCGGGAACAGGTTCTATGGCCATTTTGCTCAGCAGTGCCTAGATCTCCACCTAGATGAAGGCAATGTGATCTGGTGGGTAGTAGGAGTGCAAGGGAGGGTTGTCCGGGGGATATCTCTTGAAATTCAAGGATGTGCCCCCTTTCTGTCAGCTGAAGCACCCACTGATTTGAGGTTAATCTGCACCATCCGTCCAGGTAAAGGGAAAAACAACCCCCACCACCTCCCCCAAAGCCTCTGCTGGGGTTGGGGGGGATCGGGCAAGAAGTCATGCTGAAGAACCTGGGATAGGCAGGGTGGCAGGGGGGGCCCTAGGGGCTGAGGCTCCTGTTGCCTTGGAGGGGGCCTTATGTTTGAAGGCTTCTCTGGGCTGTTGTCCCCAGGACTGCTGACCCAAGTTCCTCCAGAAGGGATGACGCTGTTGGGGTTTTGGCTGAGAACGGTATAAAGAATGTACCATCTTCAGGGCCTGGCCAGATTCCTGCAGGCAGAAGACAATGCCCTGGATAACCTTGCCAAAGAGTACCAACCCTCTAAAAGGAGCATCAAGGATTTTGACCTGCACGTCAGGGGTAAAGCCGGAAACCCTGAGCCAGGAATGGCGGCGAAAACAAATGCCTGTGGCCACGTCAGCAGTATCTTAGGACACGATTTCCGACATCTGACCCTGACTTCAGAAGTTGAGTCAGCTGAGACTTAGTGGCATCATCTGGCAGGGTCTGTACCAGTTCCAGAGCCTTGTCCCACAGGGCGTTCTGGTATTGTACCATGTGGGCTAGAAAGTTCAAGGACCGAACAGCCAAAGTGGCTGAGGCGTAGACCTTTTTGCCCAAGAAATCCACCTGATGAGACTTCTTGTCTGGCGGGCGCATGCTATGGTGTCTAGGTCTCTTAGTACGGTCATGAGCAGCATTCATGACCACTGAGCCAGCCATAAAAGGGCTTGTCCCTGGGGGTGTGGTAAACCCTGTCTGCCTTCTTAGGCAAGGCCAGGGTGGAAGATGAGGGATTCCAGGCGGCTCTGTTGATAATCCTCATAGGAGTCAATAAGGGGCGGTATGACGTGGGCAGAGTGTCATTCTTATGGAGGAAGGTTGCCAGGCGTCGGCATTCTAGGTCCAGTTCTCCGAGTCCCAGCCCTTGAGGGACCGAATGTGCCTCATGACGTCTAGGAAATACGTCAGTCCTCTCTATCACTGGGAGACTGGGGGGTGGAAGGAAGCACCCAGAAGGTGAGAGTGAAGGTTCCCTTGGAGGCATGGTGATGAGGGTGGGAGGTGAAGACACGGGCAACCTAGAGGTAGTGAGGGCCGCTGGTGAAGGGAGAACTGAAATTCCACGGGAGGAAGATCCAGAAGCGAACACAGACTTCTGCGGTGACCTGGAGCAGGAAGTCAACCAGGGCAGATCCCTATCCTTGTACCAGCGCATGTGCTTCCCGTTTGACTTCTTCTCTTTGAGGGAAGAAGAATTAGAAGCTCCAGAGGAGAGGGAGGAAGAAGAGCTTTTGCCCTGGAGCTCCTTCTCCATTGTCGCTAACTTCTGCTGTAGAAGGAAAGCCTGAAGGATCTTTGAGTGGCGTCTCTGTGTGGCCTGGTTAAACTCCTGGCAGTGCTTGCAGGCCTCAGTGTCATGGTTAGTGCCTAGACAGAGCAGGAACGAGGAGTGGCCATCCTTAGCGGGGCTTTGTTTGCCGCAGGCACACTTCGTTCACTAGTCCGAAGACGTTACTTGAGAAGACGCACAGTTTTGTGAAGAGAAATAAAGACAAACTGTAAATTATTAAAATAAATCACAGTCGAAATGCAATGAAAATGGCAGTCGACTAGAAGCAGGAGTCCGTGAAGGTCCAAACTGTGTGGGTCAATGGCAGGAAAAGAACTGGGGATGGGCTGGGGGACCGCCACTTTTATATCATAGGGCAGACGTCGGCATGCTGACATCAGAGACGGTCCCCCACTGAATACTGCTAGCTAGAAGTTTTCTGTATGGTCATAGCACCTGGCAGCCAAGTCCTTATGCTTACTGACTGCTGCAAGAGCCCCCTCGAAGTAAGATCAGCTGTTTCTACAATACTCATGATTGCACCTATAGTCAGGTAGTAACCGGTCGAGATGGTGAGCAGAGGGCTGTGCCGCTTGCCATCACTATTGCCATAGTTTGGCTTAGGTGACTGGGGTGAGGGGTGTGTGGGAGGGGGTTGTGATGGGGTCCAGTGCCCTTATGGGGGGCAGGGACCAGTAGAACACATCTAAAGTGAGCCTATATGACTTTGTTGAACAAAACAGTTACGCAAAGCACTACAGTTGAATGCTTTAACTGATACTTGAACTTCCTTAAGGTGGGACGGAACGTTTTGTATGATTTTAAAGAAATGTGAATAGTAAACATATTCTTTTGATTTTGTCTCCTTAGTCTAAGACCTACCTTGTATGTAGCCTCTGTTGTGCCGTTATATGTGCTTCAACCAATGACATCATTGATTCAGTAATTGAGTTTGGATGCTGATACTGCTGCTGCTTTCATGGGCTGCTGCACATGTGAAAACTGAATACTATACATTGGAGAATCATGTTGTGATTGTATTAGCCCATGCATGTATCAGTATCAAAATCAGTAGCTACTGTCAGAGTGCAACCCTTGATGTGATCGGTTAAAGCAACTGTAATGACATGGGGGGGGGGGGGCTACGTACAGATGTAGGGAGACAAAATCATGAGAGAGAGAGATGTAAAGAGAGAGAAGAGGTTGCAAAAAGGAATTGGAAATTCTGCAATGCTTCCCTTCCCCTTAGAAGCACAAGTTTACATTACTATTTTTTCTGGAGATTTTTTAGGTCAGACAAGAACACATATATAGTAGCTGCATACAGTAAACAGTGACACTAAGCGACAGTTTGTTCTGGAAAACATACTGCAGGTCATTGTTTAAGTGTTATAAAATGTTGCAACATGATTCTTTACTCTGCATCTTGCACGTCTGTTCACATTAGAGTTTGTTACATCGAAGTTGACTTATCTTCCTCCATTATGGATATCACATTTTTTTAGTCTTTACCTTTGCAACTGTCTATACATTAAAGATAAATACTATCATAATTTGGATAAAAAATTGAATTACTGAACGCTTTATATGTCCTTCTGCTGTATGAACTGTAATTTCAAGGAATATCACTATGAATGTATTGCCTTCTTGTATAATTACACGGTCTTTGCACAATAAGCTGTAAAGTGTAATGATAAGTGTTTAAATATTTATGTTCCTCATATTCATTGATGTCATTATTTTGTTTTCTTCTTTTTTTTGCTTTTCTGTTCTGTTGCTGGTTCCTGCACCATCTCCACTCTAAACAGACCATTTGAACGTGAAAGCTTGCGCAAATTCAGGCATAGCCTTGGCTGTTTCAGTACGCTGGTTCCATGGGCCGGAAAAACTCCCCTGCAGCCACTGACCCTCCAGCAGGCTGATCCTACCTCCTGGTACTCTGCACTGTCCCTGCCTCTCAGGCACAGTGTCCTGCACCGTGTCCTTTCTCTGTCTCTCTCTCTTACTCACTCACTGACTCTTACCTCTTTCTGTCTATCCCTCTCTCTCTCTCTCTCTCTCTCTCTCTCTTGTCCTTACTATAAAGGGCTTATTCTGAGTTATGCATGAAAGGCTATAGAAATGTAACTTAAAAAAGCATGCCATAACATATTTATTTGTTTTAGCCACTGATAAACTTTCTTTTTTTTTTTTTTTTTAAATAATTTCTGCCTCAATCAATGGAGGATATCATAAAAAATAATCACAGAACGAGTTAAGGACATTTCACCTTATAAATTCACATGTGTACACTCTCCTTCCCAAAATACAAAAGTAATGACTGCCTAAACATACTTAGAGAAAACCCTAAATTCAGTCCTCCTATGGTTTTAGTGACAAACAAAATGTAAAGAGAACTGTTAATGTAATAGATAACTGCAATTTTGTTACCGTGTTATTTTACTTAAAATTATGCAAAACTGAGCTTACTTAGGTGTAACATTTCTATTTACATCTTAGCATATGAAACTGTCAGACGTGGTCTACAGCAATAATTTTATTTAGGATGGGTCAGAAAAGTTGATTTGGATAGTCTGCAAGTTAGTTGTAGTGTAAGTCTTTCCCAAATGGTGCTGGAAGTAGATTTATTTAAAAAAAAAAAAAACTAGGTTGAACAAAATTATACCTTTCAAAGAACAGAACCAAAAAAGAAGGCTCCATCATGGTATAATGACATGTTAAAGCGCAGGTAGCTAACTAAGCCCAGCCTTATGCCAGACCCCTCACAGTAGTTTAGTTTTCTGTGAAAATTTAATTTTGTAAAACTTAAAAACCCTGTAAACTTCTTTCTTACAAATTTGGATAACATGTATCAAAACTAGTAGGACAACACCGTGATATACTAGATAAAAAAAAAAATGTCACACACATCCTTAAAGGGACACTGTCAGTTTTTTTCCCTATTGTCCAGCTCAGTCGCATTACATGTGACCTGTAATCTTCTGTAAACTGTTCTGCTCACATAATACAGAGACGCCAATGTTTTTGATAAAAAGTAAGTTGTAGCCTTTATTTCAGCTAAACAAATATTGTATTTGTCGGCCTGACCAAAAGGGCACCCCCACCATGCTTCCTGTGCATCCATGAGGAGACATGACGCTGAGGGTGTACTCATTCACGAACAAGTCTGCAGTTTTAGAAGGCATACTAGTAAAAAATGCCTTCTGCTTTTAAAGTATTCACTGATCTTAGGAAAATGATCCCCACTTGAAAATGAGTGCTGTAACCATTTTAAGTCCTGGCTTGAATTTTCAAGTGCTTATATAAAACGGTTAGTTTGCTCGTTTTCAAGCAGGGCTCATTTTCCTAAGATCAGTAAATGCTTTAGAAGCAAAAGATTTTTTTTTTTAACCAGTATGCCTTCTAAAATTGCAAAGTCATTTGTGAATGAGTGCACCCCACAACTCAGTGCCATGTAATCTCATGGGTGCACAGGGAGCATCGGCGGGGGGCATTTTGGTCAGGCCAACATAAATGTTTGTTTAGCTAAAATAAAGACTACAACTTACTTTTTATAAAAATAAATATTGGCATCTCTGTATTATGTGTACAGAGTAGTTTGTAGAAGATTACCGCCACACGTAATGTGACTGAGCTGAATCATTGGGGAGCTGACAGTGTCCCTTAAGACACATTTCTTTGTGATAGCAAAGAGGTAACATTGTTCAAAACTTACTTAGAAAATGTTTAAAAGCAAGCATTCCTGCTGTGTCAGACAAAGTATTTTATTTTGTGCTAAAAAATACTGTGCAGAATAATTAAATGCTTGTAACCACACCACCAGACTAATGAGCATGGGCGCTTCAAGGCAAAAAAAAAGAACAACTCATTCTCAGAGGAGTGTGGATACTGTGTTTCAACAGTGACTACTTAAATGCATGTGTTATCAATTAGTCAAGTGCGGTTAAATTAAAATAATTTAAGAGACCCCATCTCTTCATGTGTTACGGCGGCTAGTCAAGTTGAAAGTCATTTAACACTGTGGCTACCGATGTTTTATTTCAGTTTACCGATCATTTCATACTAATAGTATCACTGCCATAGAGGCACTTAAAACTAAGAAGTTCTTAATGAGGCAACATAAGAACATAAGCTGACACATGAGTACAACACTTCATATAGTTGCCCCAATGTTTTTCTCTGACCTGCCAGAACTCACAAGGATGAGCATAATTTATCTTTCATTGTTGACAATTTCCATAAAATATGGAATGTCACTGAAATTTAAAACACGCTTTTTATAAGTGCAAGCCAGAAAACTGACTCCCTGCTGCAGATGGTCACTACGCATTCTAATTTAATGACATTAAAACCAAACTGGTTGTATGAATGAACACAATGGTAACCATCCAAACTTAGACCCCACCGTATTGCCATTAATATAGTACTTTGTCCTCCATCGCTGGAAACAGATTATTACTGCTGAGCCCAAATTAAAAACAGTCGTGCATTATACCTAATGTTGCAACAAGAATGACCTCATAGTTATTTAAATTTGTCAGATCACATTACGAAAGACAGCAGTGCAAGGGAATCGGATTTATAAACGAAATCTATGTTCTCTAAGACACCTATTGGGCATGACACAGCTCCATCTATGTTGTAAAGTCCTACAGAGAATTTATACAAAATAAAGAAATAATGAACTCAGTTGGTTAATTATGAACAAAATACAGAATAACAAATACTTTCTAATGCATGCATAAGTGCAACAAGATAACATTAACCGCAGCAAATGCATAATGTGCATAAAATGAATCTGAAAAAAAAATGTGAACCAGACCACATGAATGGGGCTGTTGCAATACCAGAATATGTAATGAAAAACATTTTTATCCAAAATTCAAGATTAAAACCATGCCTATGGGTGTAAACATATTTAAACTGATTAGAATGTTTTATTCCTCAGGGGTTGGGTCCCCTTTGCTACTGGTGATGAAAAGACTCATTATACTACAGCTTTTCCTTCTTAGAAAATTACAGTGCGTGGTTAAAATCTGAACAGATAGAAATGTCTAGCAAGAAAGAAGTGGTCTGTTGCGTTTAGCACTACTGAGCATATGTCACACCTTTCATGTCTAACCATAGTGACCCTTGTGCAGTTTTAGTTTGAGTTTGTTCTGCATCTTGCACTTCACTTAGTGGATAGCAGCTTTCTTAGTAACTAGTACTAGTTGTGATTTCTTGGTCAGATTTAACAATATGGTGAAACAACATGAGAAGTTAAATGTCACATTTATTTTAATCTATGCTATAGATATGAGTAATGTTTTTTATGATCTCAACAGTGCAACAAAAAATTGTTTTTGATGTGACTAGACCCCTTTCCCTTACTGTTTATTTAGATTTTTAATATGACTGGAAAGTTGGAAAGTAGAGTATATTTAAAACTTTAAGGGGAACAAAAGCATATCCTGCTACAAAATGGTGGGACCAGGGAGCTGCTGAACTCAAGTGTTAGAGTGACAGTCTTTGTATCACTTTTTCCGAAACAGCAGTTTTATCTGGTTGATACTGCAACAGTCCATGCTCGCTATCCCAGTGCATTTACAGTACAACAAACTCTGCAGCTGACTTCATAGATGGCATTGGCTACAATGGGAGTCCTATGACAGCCAGCCAGAAAAGGGAGTATTCTGCAGCCTGCAACACTACTCACACTACTGATGCTCCTCTTATTTATGTGCCAAGTAAAAAACGAACTTTGCACTGGGAGGGAGAGCAGTACTGGCAGTGTACATAGCGTTATGGATTCCAGAATCTCTCATCCCTAGGCTAGCTGTCATAGGGAGTCCTTTGTGACTGACGTTAACCATAGAGGTTTGTGGGAATGTGAATATTCAGGGATGGTGGGTCAGGGTCACAGTGTGAATCTGATAAAAATGTTAGTTACATACCTAACGTAACTGTTGATCTTCCTTAGTATCTTCTCCATAGATTACCACCAATGGTAACCTCGGGTACTAGGACCTCGCAGGAGCCAGAATTTTCCTGGACGCTGTGCAAATAGGCCCTTTATGTTGGACACCTGACACTTGAAAGGGTCCACAGAGGTTTTGGAACACCAGATGAAAAATTGTTTCCACTTGGCTGTGTATATCTTCCTGGTGGAAGGTTTACATGCAGCCAAAAGTATTTCCGAGACCCTCTGAGATACTTTAAACCTGTTCACTCCTATCTCTTCAGGAGTAAGTCTTGAAGATAAAGGGAGTGCAGGTTGGGATGGACTAGCTGGGCCTGAGTTTGGGTCAATAAATCCATCTAGAATGGCAGAATCTTTGGTTTTCTGGCAGTCAGTTCATCAGAGGAAACCAGATGTGCTGAGGCCAGCAGGGGGCCACTAGGATTGTTTTGCCCCTGAACAGCACTCTGAATGAGAGGGATTGGAGGGAATGCATTCACAGACAGATTTTGCCATGGCAGTCTAAGTGCATCCATTGGATTTCTGGAGCAGGCTCGAGGCAGTTTGGCATTAATTGGGGACACAAAAAGGTCCAAATCTGGGGTGCCCAAATCGTCGGATGCAGTCTCATGACATCTGGAGCTAGTGTCTGCGCATGAGGATCGGCCTCAGTTCGACTGAGCTGTTTTGCCAAAGTGTTCTGGACTCCTGGCAGATAGACTGCTTTGAGCAGGATCCCCTGCGGCAGGCACCTTTCCCACACTCTCATTGCCTCCCTGCAGAAAGGGTAAGAGTGTGCTCCTCCCTACTTGTTGATATAATACATGACACACTTGTTCAGAAGAGGACTGTTTTTCGGCTGATTCCATGAGGGCTTTTAGAACATAAAGGACTGCACACATCTCTTAACGCATTTTTGTGGAGATGTGTCTCTGACTAGTTCCACTTTCTGCGTCTGGAGACCCTGGCAGTGTGCTCCGCACCCCAGTAAGGAGGCATCTGCAGTGAGAATCATCTCTGGCTCTGGTGGGGAGGAAGGGAATCCCTGAAAGAGGTTCCCTTCCAATGACCGCCACATCAGAGGCCTCACCAGAGGTTTGGTCACCTGTATGGGTTAGTGCTGAAGGGGTGATGTTTGAGACCACTGAGTATTGAGCATCCATTGAGTCATTCTCATGTGCAGTCATGCAGGGGGGACTGTGAACACTGAGGGTGGTATTAGTCCCCACATGGAGTGAGCTGGCACAGTTTTGTGATGAAGCATGCTATCAGTAAGATAGCTCACACTCTGCTGTCTGGAAGGAAGGCCTGAGCCAGGGTAATGTCCAGAACAGCTTCTATGAACAGAAGTACCTAGGAGAGCACCAGCTGAGACTTGTGAGAATTCAGCAAGACTCCCATGGACATCAGAAATTGAGAAGTAGTGGCCACTGCCTGCTCTGTCCAGATCTGGACCGACTTGTTCGGAGCCAGTTGACTAGATATGGAAAGATTTGAAGTCCTAGCTTTCTGATGTGCACTGCGAGTACTGCAGAGCACTTTGTAAAGACTTATTGCACCAAGGAAAGCTCAAAGGTAGGTCTCTGAACTGATAGTGTTGCCCCATCACATGGAACCACATGTACCTGTGGTGGTGGGGGTGCACCATTATGTGCTGGTATGTGCCCTGCATATGCAGCGATGCAAGCCAATCCTGATGCTTCAGGTAAGCTGGAAGGGATCCCAGAGAAATCCTTCTGAATTTTTCTCAGTACATATATTTGTTCATTTTTCTGTTGGTTGACAATGGGGTGCATGCACCCTGCTTTCTTTGGTACCAGGAAGTAGTGGGAATAGAAATGAAAATTATGCACTCACCGTAATTGTTGATCTTCCAGAATATCTTCACCATTCATTACCAGCTTTCAGTTAAGGGGCTGATGTTGGTGATGGCGCCACCCATGAGGCTGAAGCATGACATGGCACTTGTGAACTGGCCAGTAACAGACGTCAGCCCCCTGCTTACCTTAGTTCTGTTCACTAGGAGAGGAAGACAGTGGGAGAAAAAGAGAAGGGGGTATGGCTGCCCAAGGGATAGAACAAAGGATATAGGATATAAAATGAACAAAACAATAAAAATCCGGCTGTCAAAGGAGAAGAGAGGATGGGAGTGAGGGCCTAGGTAGCGGGTTGAGAGGTTAACCAGGACAGTCTGGACAGGTAAGAGAGGAGGTTCCCCTGAAGGGGAAAATGGATAATGGGGGGGTCCTCATGCTCCCAGCAGTAAAGTTGTGTTATCAGGCATAGGTGCCCCTTGAGAAGAACCATAGAAGGGGCTTGTAGGAAATGTAGAACACCACAGGCTTGCCACCCCGCAAAGGGAGGAACTGTCTGGGAGGAGAAGATCCCCGCTAAGTAAGGAGTGAAAGGAAAAACTCTTGTGAGAGTTGAAGTTTTGGTTCCCTGTCTTATTTATTTATTTATTTTTTTAACAATAGGAAATTTCCCCCATACTTTTTCCCTCAAGTACTAACTTCTGGGGAGAAGAGGGAAATAAAACAAGAGAAGCTGACTAGACTGGCAAAGAACAGAGAGTCCTGCAGCTGAGAAAAAGAAAAGAAAAGGGGCAGTGCTGCTAGGTAAAGGAAACTGCTGATCTTCCTTTCCTCACCATTTTTTTTTTTTGAGAACAGAAAAAAGGGGACAGACAAACCCCTCCGTGGCAAATAATAAAGTCCTGCAGATGCCCAACTGAAAGGAGAAAGAAAACAAAGGTTGTTAAACAGGAGATCACAAACCCACTTTTTTTCTTTTTTTGTCTTGGAGCCAAGAGGTGAACCAAAAGACCCCCAGATCTATTTGTTAGAGTTTTTTTGAGGGACAAACGAGAGAGAGAGAGAGAGACACAGGGCGGGCTGCCCAGATGCCTGGTCGGTACCGGGGGATGGTGGAAGGTTGTAATGAATGGTGAACTGGAAGGTCAACAATTATAGTGAGTATGTAATTTTCATATCTTCCAAGAATCAGTCTTCACTGTTCGTTACCAGTGGGTCAGAGTAGCAAGCTTACCACCCCGAGGGCAGTGTCGGCTCACCCTAAGGGAAATTGTTATTCCCTCAAGCCTTCTCTGGGGGATAACTATAAAGAGGCAGGGGCTCCTTACGGGTCTGGCAAGGGCAGTCAGGGGCTTCCGTGGCCTGGGAGCAGGAATTCACAGTGCCAACTCACGCCTGACCCTGCAGGAGAAAAAGTGGGTTCTCTGGAGACATGAGGCAGTCCCCTACACCGGGCCAAGTGACAACCTGGAAAGACGGAGCCATCCTGTCTGCCTGATGCAGACTGAGGTTCCCATCTGCCTGAAGGCTACCTTGTTGGTGTCATAAGATGCCCCTGCTTTGTGCCTTGTCAGCTCTGTGCCCAGGGTAGAAAGACAAATGGCCTGTCTGGTTGCCTCATAACTAGGAGCTAACCCAGTGTTGACCACAGGTGCCTGCCATAGGTCGCCTGGTGTACTGAAATGTGCATGATGTGTGCCGCTGCGAAAACTCTGCAACCCCAGGCATCAAGCTCTGCAGAGTCCAATTCTGGGAACAGTCGCACTGGGTGCCCTATGCCAGAGGGGTGTCAAGGGGTGGACCCCAGAACAGGGGTAAGGCATGGCTCCTGGAGACCCCACAGGTGCGCAGTACCAGCGCTGGACGTCCCTGGGGGTTGCAGGATGGAGACATAGATCTCTGGACTTCTCCACAAAAGGCCTAGGCCACAGAGGTATGACTATACTCCCCTAGGGAGGACAGCATCAGGTTAGCAGGATTGCAGCCTTAAAAGTGGTCAGTTTGCAGCTCTCTCATCACCTCCAACAGGAAGCACTGGTACCGAGTATACTCAGCAGTGGAGGAGATGTGCAGAGAAGCGTCTTCTTCCTCAGAGGAGGAAGAAGATGAAGAGCTGGGCTCAGGGGGCAGCGGTGCTGGGGTTGCAGGCCAAAAGATGGCCTTATCTAGTGACCTGAGTTATTGTGGAAAAGCACTTGCTGACACTCTGAACTGCTTCCAGGTCAGGGCTCCTGAAGAACCCATAATGCCAGGGAGGAGGAAGGTCGTGATGGACCAGGCCAGGTCCTCTGCCAGGACTGCAAGAATGTACAGAGGACCTCGCTCGTGGGGAGGGCCTGACAGACTCTCCCATCATGGCACTCAGCCATCAAGGAACTGTCCAGCTGACACCCTTGGGGGGAGTCCCCCAGGCGGGGAAATTGGAGCCATGAAGGTCCCACAGGGCAGTCCCGTCCCCATATAAGACAAGCCCAGACAGTTTTGGAAGGGTCAAAAGATCCAAGTCAGTGCTATGGCTCATGCCAGAGCTGCCACCGACCTTGGGTACGGAGTGAGCTGTCTAACAAGACCTGACAGTTCTAACCCTACCTGAAAGGGCTCTGCCCCTTGGGCTAGGCCTCAACTCAGGTTTCATGTCCATCACAGGAGCAGACAGAGAGGCGGCGCCACAGGTGGCACCAGAGTCCTCTTTGGCACCGCAAGCAGTGCCGGAACCTTCTCCGGTGCTGAGGAGAGTGCCGGAGCTCTGTGTGGCACCACGGCTCACCCCAACCCTGCTTTCTGGCACTAGAATTGGCCCAATGCCACTCCCGACACCATGGATGGTGCCAGGACATGGAAAGGGGAATGATGCCATGACTGGCACCAGGCAGAGAGGGAGCTCCTGGCGGTGATGACCCCAGCTTAGACCTAGAACTAATCCCAGAAAAGTCCCCATCATCACCAGAACCTGGAAGCCAATCGGGATCATCCCAGTCCTCATCTCAGTCATCCGACCGGTCAGGGGGCACAATCCAGAAGCTCTCCAGGACACATCTGGCTCCAGAGGCTTTCCCTCTCCCAGCACTGTGGCCGTAGTGCCAGGATCCAAAGCGGCACCAGTCTACGACCCCAAGGTGTCCTTCGACGTAGGCCCAACATGTAGCTCTGACCTGGACGCTGGGGGGGTCCACTGACCGGGAGGGGTGTGCAACCAACCCCACAGGGGAGACCAGCTGTCCCACAGACCCCCTCCTCCAGGCTGTCCATCTCAGCAAGGCCTAAGAGGGGCCTGGTCTTCCTCAGTATGTATAGTACTGGGGAGGAGCTCAGGGTAAGAGCCCAGGGACCTTACCTTGGAGTCCCTAGTGTGCAGCCTGCCTCCGAAAGTTGGGGGAGAATTTCCCCACCTCATCACATGGATCTTAAGGGTGCAGACGTCCATGGAAAAGTAGGTGTCGCAGTGGTCCATGTCATGGTCAGCACCAAGGCACATGCAGCAGGAGTCATGGCGGTCCCAGATGGACATAGTCCTCCCACAGGGCACCAATGCATAGGGGTGGCATCCTTTGACTTCTTTTTTGTCTTTCTTCTTAGGCCCCTGGGATCCCAACATGACTGAAAAGGGAAAATAAAAGAAAACTAGTGAAAAAAGGGCTCAGCACCATAAATAGGAGATAGGAGAAAGAAAGCAGTGCTGAAAAGGCTGAGAAAAAGTTATGGTGTCAAGTGAAGCGGCGATGAACTGAGGTGTGACGCAGAAATGTCTGTAGTAGTGCTCCCACAGAGTTGCTGCCTTGACGTTGGGAAGAGCAGAATTGAAGTAAGCGGGGTTACTGGCCAGTCCACAAGTGCCATGTTATGCATCAGCCTCGTGGGTGTTGGTGTCACCGATGTCGGCCCCCTTGCTGAAAGCGTTGAAAGCTTTTCTCACGTGGGGTCCTAGTGCCTCCGGCACAGACCCATTGATAATGAATGGCGAAGATTAATTTCTTGGAAGATCCCTGTGCTCTGTTCTTACTCTGGCACTATTTCCACTGCCCTGTTTCTCAGAAGGCCTGCAATCTCCTGTACCAGAAGCTCTGACATGTGAGCTGACAAGGGAGGTTTCCTCCTGGGAGGATTGTCTGTGGGGGTTTCAACAACTCCAGGGAGTACCCCTCTTGAGCTTTAAAACCCTTTTGTACATTGAGATGGATTCTCACTAACAGTAAAACTGGGTCAGCTTCCTCCTACTGGGGAGGAGTGGTTCTCCTCGAGCAGCTGAAGTAGACCTGGGTCCAGAGCTTCAGCTGGTGGCACTGAGCACTTTTGGCACCTGTGCCTTTGGCTGCACCTTCCTTTGGGCCTGGAGAGGCTGGAGTTTATTGTTGTGACCTCCCTTGCCCTTACTAAGTAAGGACTGCCTACTTTGGAAGGAGCCACAATCCCTACCCCTTTGTGGGTTGTAAGGAGCAGGCTTGAAGGCTTAAGAGTTGTTCTAGTTTCATTAGACTCCTTAAGAGACTGCTCCACCTGCTGTCCAAACAGATAGTTGTCACCTAAGGGCATATTCATGATTTGTTGGTGGACATCTGTGGTGGAGCCAGCAGTCTGCAGCCAGGAATGCTACATCATGCAGATACCTGCAGCTGTGGAGTGAGCTGCTGTATCAAAGGCATCCATAGAGGCTTTAAGCTGGTGGCTGTTAGATTCAATACCCTGTTCAACAGCAAGTAGCATTTCTTGTTTTTCCTTTGTATCTGTCTGAGCCCCTGCTGGAGAGTTAGCTTGTTCCAGAGGGCATACTCACACATAGAGTAGTGGCCCTGATAACTAGCTATCCTCATGCAAAGGCTAGCCGAGGCATAGACCTGCTTGGCCACAGTGTCTACCTTGTGCGACTTCTTGTTAGTTGGGTGCACGGTGACCTCCTTGGGCACTTTGTCTGTCTTCTTCAGCCAAAATGACAATGGTATCTGCTACTGGTTGACTGAAATACATGGTCTTAGATTTAGGTGTCATATATTTTTTGTCTGCCTTTTTGGGAACATCTGCCACAGTAGCATGCCTCCTCCAGACTGCCTCAGAAAGTGTCTCTAGGGCTGGCAGGATGGGAGAAATTAGAGAGACAGGGATACTGGGCATGTTTAGAAACTCAAGTTGGAGGCAGCAAGCCTGGTCTATGGTTGCTGGCTCAAAATTTAAGGCAATGTACACGTTTTTGAGCAGAGCCTGACAGGAGAGATACTCCTAAGGTACGGTGACAGTAACTGGTTCACTCCCGAAGTACGGTGACAGTAACTGGTTCCAGATTCTCTAGGCCATAACATGAGTCCTCGTTCTCCCTATCAGTAGCGATGAGGTCCCAATCTGACTTGTCTCCCTCTGTTCCTGGGGAGGGAGTAGAGAGGAGGGAGCCCTGAAGGAAACGATCCCTGTACCAAAGTCCCATACAGTACTGATGATGGAGCTGAGGCAGGCCTCGAATGGCCAAACACTGGCACCAGACACAGCACCGATAATGTGTTTGACTCTGCTGTCCACAAAGTAACAAGCAGTGGCACCACTGCCCCTGTCCCCGGAGGGTCGGAGGTGACACCATAGGTGGCGCAGGCATTGGCGGCACATACAGCGGCCCCAGCCCAGAGTCGATGTTGGTCATGTGCCTATGTCCAGTGGCACCATAGACAGTGCCGGCTCAACCAATCCTGAAGGGCCAAGAGCCTGCACCAAGAATGGCCCCTCCACACTTACATGCTACACCCACTGCTCCATAAGAGTTGCCCAGTGGCCAGACTGCCCACTGAAGTCTCCTCCATTGGACAGAGAGGGGTAAGGGATGGAGACTCAACCCTGCGGGCCCAGGCTTCACCAGTGTCGATGAAGACGACAGTGAGGTACCTAGGTCAACAGGGGTAGAATGTCTCACAACAGAATGACCAGAGGATGACCTCAACTCATGCCTTTTCTTCCCCTTACGCTTTTTCCGGGATGAGGTCGAAGCCGAATGGTGCAAAGATCCCAACGCTAAGCATGTGTGGGATTTTCCAAGAATCAATCTTCACACCTAATGGATCTAGGACCGGAGGTACTAGGACCCCGGGGGAGCTTTATTACTACAGGGAGGGAGGGAGCTGATGTGAGCTACTGATATTGCACGCACCCCACATGGTGCCATGAGCACTGACCAATAACCATCATCAGCTCCATCATGCTCCTCAGTTCTTTTTTTCCCACTATTGAGTGCACACCGTGGGAGCAATAGCACCTCAGTTTGACCATTGATAGAGTTTCTTCTGTGTCACTGCCAAAAACGCTTCTTGCAGTGCCGCCTTCTTTTTATTATTTTCCAACGATGTTGAAGTCCAAGAAAAAAGTGGGGCTAATAAAGACTGTCAGTCTCCCCCATGCATTGTTGCCTCTGTGGGACACAGATCATGATAACAAACCAACATCAAATCTGCTGGACCTGCTTTAGCCCTACTCATGACGTGGATTCGTGTGATGCCTGCCTTTCCATGGACTGCCACACTCTTGAAGTCTGCACGCTGAAACTGGGTCACCCAATTCCCCCTTTGGAGGCTGGCATTATATGCGTGAGGCTAAGTCCAGGTCTCTGGGTCCTTCCCCTGGGCCCCTTCCCAGTCTCTCTGGTACTGTGGAAGCACGGGTTCCTCCTGGAGCTTGCCTCACAGTGGCATCAGAGATCCTGGGGGGTGGGTTTGGTGGACAGCTGGCTCCTTCTGAGCAGCCAGATGAGCACCCTCCCAGTCTGTCTGCCATGGCTAACAGACATCCCCCAGTGGTAAGGCTGAAGCTATATACACTCGGTCTACACCAGTGGACAGCTCAGTGTCCCAGCCTGTTGCCACCCCGGTGCCTGACACCATCCGTGGTGTCAGTGAGCAGGATGGTGCTGGCTGTCACTTCAAGCCCCCTTCTGGTATCATTCGTGGTACCAGGAGAGGGACTGGAGCCATGTGGCATCTAGTCACTGAGGTGGAGGTGGAGATCTCTCCCCTGAGCGGCCCATGTGGCTCCAGGGAGGAGGCTGACAATGCCCTTGGTGACGGGCATGGCACTGGTTCTGGTGTCAGTCCTGTGCCTGGCACCAGGCGTGGTACTGGTGATGGTGTTGCCCCTAGGTCCATCCCTGGTTCCGATGCCGTTTGCTGCACCAAGCCAGCCCCTGGCACCACTTCTGTTCGGGGTGGGGACAGGGATGGCATCAGAACTGGCACTAGGCCTGGCACAGAGGGCAGTGCCAGCCACGGGGCTGGAGTGAAACCCGTGTATAGACCAGTCCCTTGGTCTGGTGCTGAAGGAAGCACCAGCCCAGTGTTGGAGGACAGCCGGGGCATGGAGTTCTCTCTGGACTCGCAGGCTGAGTCTGCCAACAGTGAGGATTGGAGCTGCTTCAAGAGGACTGAACAGCTCCGGTCTCCTCCCAAGGGCACCAACCTGGTCATTTCTGTACAGTAGGTTAACCTTTTTCAGGTGGTTTCACCAGGCACTCCCCTTGGGCAAGGACCACTGAGGGTTCCCACAACTCAGGTATAAGCCATACAGCCTCTAGCTCCCGATTACCACTCAGGTCTATACTACCTCTGCCTGAACTTCCAGGGATCATGGGTCCTCTGGGGCCGATCATCTGAAGTTAGCATGGAAGTGTGGCTGATGCCCTGTACCTGTATCACTGACATACTGACTGGGTCCAGTTCCAACCTGCCCCCTGACACCACCTGCTTCCACGTCCAGGGCTTCCTCTCTGTCAGCGTCCTCCTCAGAGGTGCAGAATCCTTTCTTCACATGTCCTCGGCCTCTCTATGCTCTGTAGCAGAGATTCTTGGTGGACATGCTGCAGGCACTGGACCTTGGCACAATTGCCTCCCGTAATACCCTGTACTTACGGCTGAAACTCCTCGGAACCTTCAGCGATGTTCACTGTGTCATCCCTCCTTGCAGAACCTTCGAGAAATGTTCTAGGACAGCTTGGAGGCATCCCTTTGCTCTCCTTCCAACCCCAAGGGACATTTTACAAAGGTATTGGATATCTGCGGGCTCTGCAGGTACAGTGCCTCACACCACCTTGGGGATTCCGGTTATGCAGACCTTGACAGGGCTTCATTGCCCGGTGCTTGACTGACCTCCTGAAGCTGACTCTGCATAGATGTTTTAGGCAGGAAGGAAGTCCTGACTCGCACCATGATGTGCATTGCTGCATTTCAGGCAGCTTACAACAAGCACCTTTGGGCACAGCAAAGATAGCGTCTAGCTGCCGTGCCACATTCAGAGGTGGTCAGGCAGGCCATCTGCATTTCCGAAGGCCTGAAGTCGGTGAGGCACTAGACAAGGGCATCATGTGGTGGCAATGAGGTGGGAACCAGAGTCTGCATTTGGCAGAGAGTGGCTTTGCCTCTCTTGACTGGCACCTATGACTCGGCGAAAGGTGCTTTAACTCCCAGTTCCAAGGAACTCGCTTCTTCTCCCATAGGGTCAGAGAGAAGCTGTCAGGGACACTCTCCTGCTCATCCATCTGATCCAGACCGGTCTCTGTAAGGAGTCCCAGCCCTCAGGTGTTCTCCCCTATTTAGAGGACTGAAGGTACGTACTGCCCTCAGGCTGAGCCAGCTCCTCCTTGTTTTGAAAAAGCTTGGTCCTAGACTCAGGTGAATCCGTGCTGAAGATTGATTCTTGGAAGATATGAAAATTATACACTTACCGTAATTATTGGTCTTCTAGAATATCTTCTCCATTGATTCAGACACCCACCCACTATCCACTGCTCAACTGAGAGCCAGGTCCTCTGGTAGCTCACCCTGTGGGCACTGGCAGCAGATCTCTTAGTGCCTTCACTGCCACGGTCTCATGGTGGTGGTCCCTCTTGTTTTTTGGAAGAAAAAAAGAGGCTTGGTCACTCAGGTGCCACCCTCACTAAAAAAGAACAAAAGGGAGTGAGAGGTCACTTGTGACACCCCCAAAAAATGTAAAAAATATATATATATTTTCATAGAGTGGGTAGACAGCCCCTTCTCCCATTTTTTCTCTCTTCCTCTGTCTCCTTGCCCAGGGTATATCCCACGACCCTGTGTATATCCCTGTTAGTTGCTACATGCAACGTGCTGTGGTCACCATCTTGTCTAACTCCACTGAGCAGATCTTCTGTGTCTGTAGAAAGGTGCTATGCACTTGTTTGGATTAATGTTCTCGCTTCACCCAGGGTACATCCCTGTGTTTGCAGGGAAAAGCAGGATGTGTTCTTCATGTTGGAAGTGAGCTGTGGGCTTTGCCCACTCCACCTGGAGCATGCCAGAATAGATAACATCTTGTAACCAACCCCTAGGCCTGCTAGTCCTGTAACTCCTATGCTCTTTAGCCCGACTTTCTCCATATGTCATACAGAAAAGGGGGTTGTGGGTTTATGCTTGAGTTTACTCAAGTTCTGTCAGGTAGCATGGAGTTATTACTTTTAGGACCCTAGATGTCATTTTTCCATTTTTGAAATTTTTTTGCTATTTTGTTTGCAGGAAGTCCCAAGTGAACTTCCCAGTTTGCTACTTCTGCCAGAGCCATTTCATCAGGGCTGCTGCCCTTTCTTTTTATCTTTCACTATCCACACGCCATCTGGCTAATAGGAAGAGGCTTTGGCTCATTTTAGACCCACAACCTTTGTGCCATACACTACGCCCAAACCTTAGTCTCTACGTTGGGTGTCGGGGTTCTAATTGTTTATTTTCTTTCTTATATCATTTAACTATCCCTTTCTGCTAGAAAGTCTCTAGTCCTTTTAGTTTTCTCCACTTTGTTTCTTTCTTGGTGAGCAGAAATGAGGTGTGTGAGAGAGCTGGTGCAGCTGTATACCAGCAGGCTTGTGCAGTGGCTAGTCACATCACTAGCCCCCTTCAAAAAGGTTTTCACTCCTGTGGGGGCCCTAGTGACTCTTGCTCAGACCCATTAGTGGGAATCTATGGCGAAAACTGATTCTTGGAAGATCTGCCACTTTGCGAAGACACCGTGGTCTGTGGGAGGGTGGACACTAATGGAGGGGTGTTGGACCTAAAGAAGAACCTAGGGAAGCTGGAGTGCATGTGGCAGATGGGTTTCAATGCAAGGAAGTGTGTGCAAAGTCATGAACATAGGAGGAAAGAACCCTAGGGCCGAATACAGTCAGGGGGTGGGGTTCAAGGTCATTGTACTGGGGAGGGAAAAGGACTTGGAGATGGCCATTACCAGGGACCTAAAGCAGGCTACAACCGAAGCCAGCAGATTGCTGGGCTGCATTGACAGAGGGATCATGAGCAGAAAGGAAGAGGTTATCCTGCCACTGTACAGATCCCTGGTGTGACTCCATCTGGCGTACAGTTTGCAATACTGGAGTCCCTACCTGAGGAAAGATGTCAGCCAGCTTGAGGCAATGCAGAGGAGGGCAACATACATGGTTCAGTGACAGCATGACAAGGCACATAAGGACAAACTGCAAAAACTTAGTATGTACTCACTCAAGGAGGGAGGGAGAGAGGGGACATGGTTGAAACTTCTAACAAGTACCTGAAAGATATAAACATGATGGATATGAGGACAGTTTCCATCTTAGTGAAAACAAGACCAGGAGGCACTGTTACAGACTGGGGGAAAAGGATCAAGAAGGAGGTCAAGAGACGCTTCTTTAAAGAATGGGTGGCATCAGGGTGGAATGAGCTCCAGTCTGAGGTATTCAGTCAGAAGATGGCAGTGGAGATTAAGGAGGGGTGGGACAGGGTGAAAGGGAAGGTCAGGGTTGGCAGGGAAGGGCAAAGGGGCCCAGAGTAATCTCTAGATCAGGGGCTCCGCAATTGACCAGACTTGGTAGAACAAAAGGCCTTCTGCAGGATAATTTGTATATTTACTGCAAAACTTAACCTCTTCTATATGCATTTCAACGTATACAACATCATGCTGATTTTATCTTTTCACTTCAGCAATGAATTAAATTTGCATGCAACCCTGTGACCTAGTATAGCTGGTTTTAATGTAGGAAGATTTTCCTGCATTTTAGAATGGATATTTATCTGTTTGCTTGTGTGCTGCATCTAATGAACAGGATGAGCAAAGCATGTTTTGGAATCTCTTTAATGTATAAGCTTAATCATGTATTTGTAATTTGATTTGATGAGAAAGTATTAGAGTCACCAATGACTCGAGGACTGTGAAAAACGTAATTTCTAAGGGCATGGATGCAGTTCACTAGCCACATTTTGACAGTCCTCTAGAACAGGCTGATTCATTGGACAGCTTCAAGCTTAAACTCCTTACACCACTCAGGCAGTATATCCTCTGGCTCTACCCCATGATGTCAGATCTTTCTTTCTTCTAGAAGGGACAGGTCTCCTCCTTCGCTGCTCTGCACCATCTGAGGGATAGCTTTATCAAAGTGCTTTCTGGGCAAACTTCTTCGACTGAAATAAGTCTACACTGAAAATCCTCATCTCCGGCTACAGCTCTAGGTGATGGAGGAGCGTAAACAGCTAGGTTTCAAATTTTGTGTCCAGTGCTGACAGGAAATATCGGTCACTGACCTCCACATTACCTGTACAATTAGGCCCCAAGCATGATGTCTTGGGTTGTAGTTGTTGTCAGGCAATGCTTCCGGCATCGCTCGAGAACTGGAAGGCAAGGCTTGCCCTTAGTTGACCCTCAGAGCAGGATCAACCTAAGGGCCACACGAAGACCTCGGCAGCTGCCAGGTGTGATTTGCAGCATGTGTCCCTTGATGAGGAGGCAGCTGCAGCCGCCATGAGTTCTTTATCAGTTGTAGTGCTGCTCCCAGCAGGACCAGCGTTGGAGTGTCCTTTCCCAAAGATTTTGTGGAAATGTGTAGGGCCCTTCGGGGAGAGCCCATCTCACTGGGGCAAGAAACACAAACACCAGCAGCACAAGTCGTGGTCATGGGATCGGGAGTGAACAAGTTCCTCCCATTCCCTTGATTCTCCTGCCCACTCAGCTTTGTTATCTTCAACTCCAGTCAGTCATGCAGTCAAGATATTCCTCAAGCCTGTCAACAGGTTGTCTGAAGAACTCAATGAAGACCCTGGTACTCTCAGTCCTCACTCAAAAGGAATTGGCCCAGTCGATGTCCCTGGCTGGGCCACCGCGCAGGACTAGCCTAAGCCGGTGGTCATGCATGCGAAGCCTCTGTTCCTAAATGTAGCAAGGCACGTGGTCTGCCATGACCCTTTGGAGGACATTTCTCGACATCGGTTCTCACGTCCACAATCAAGGCGCTATTCATGCTCTTGATCTCTCAGCCGGGAGGCACTGCCATCAGCGCTTCTCTGTTTCTTTGGGCAAGGCACCATTGTGAGATGTATCTGCCCTAAGTGAAGCTCCTCTGGGAGCAGTGGACCATTGCGCGGTTGGGTAGGGCTCTACCCTCTGTATCGTTGGTTGCTTGGCAACTGCCAGTAATGCCCACACCAACCCACCCAATGGCCCTAGCACCTGCTTTTCCACCACTGAGGATGGAGTCATCACCACTGCAGCTTTGAGTGGGTGCTCCTACAAGGCACTTCTTTGCTGTTGCTGGCTGCTGCCACCTAGCCAGGTCAGTTGTCAGTGGAGATCACCCAGTCAGAGGACACCAGGGTGGGTCCACAGCAGTAAATAGTCAAGGGCCATTTTCAAGGAGCCCTAAAACGACTCTGAGGGTTCATCCATGCTATCTTTGAAGACTAACACTTTCGGCCTTGGCTCACATGTGGAAATGTCCACCAACCATGAGCCGGTGTTTAGGGCTTCTCTCCACTTTATGTCAAGAGTCCACGTGCATGCTGCTGGAGCCATTTCAGAAGTGAGCTAAATATCCCTTCACTGACATCTTGGACAGGGACGTATCTCCAAGGGTTGCCTTTCCCATAGCTGAGGCAATTTGGGGGCCAGCCTTGGAGCTTTGGCATTGTCTGGCACTCTCCACTCATATGATCTGCAAGTACGCGGTCCCTACTGGGTCCCTTTAGGGGTTCTCAGATCACCCTTCAGCTGAAGGGTTGGTGCTGGACTTGGCCTTCTGAAAATCTGGTGGCCAAGGGGAAGTGGACAGCCCCCCAGACAAGCAGCCTACAAAGACTGACCACATGGCTAAAAAAGTGTATGCTTCTCCATTACTGGGTCTCCCTCAGCTGAGCTATGCTGTGATGATGACCAACTTCGGTCTCTCCCTTTTGGGAGTGCTGGAGGATGCCCTTTCACCTTCCTGCTGATCGTCAGCTACTGGTGAAGTTGGTCAGAGACCAAGGTCGGTCACTGGCTAAACACCAGCTGCAGACAGCTCTGGACATGAGTGACTCCTGCACCGGTGCCATGGCATCAGCCATCACAGTGCATCGCAGGGCCTGGCTGCGGCTTTCCACCATCACGGCAAATACCCAGCACAAATTGGACAGTGTTCCCTTTGACACTCACCTCTTTGGCCCTGGTGTAGAAGGACATCTCACCAGGGTTGTGAATCCCAGTGCCATCCTAGATTCTGTGGCATTGTCCCAGAAGGACCCGAAGGCCACAGAAGCCTTCCAGTATAGGTCCTATGCCAAAACTGGTGCCCAAATCCCAGGTTTGGTGGACAAGGACTGCAAAGTTGGGGCAGGGAAAGTGGTGCCCTCGCCAAAGTTGCCCAGTGATGGGTCATGAGGGGGTGTCATTCTTCTGCCTGTCCAGTCCTTGACCCATCTGCCAATGGTAGGTCGGGTGCACTACTTCTGGTCACAGTGGTCCACCATTATTATGGACAAGTGACTGTTAGAAGTGGTAGGCAGAAGGTTGTCGCTGGTCTTCAGAGCTCTATTACCTTAGCAACTCCACATTCCTCGGGAGTCCAGGACACCCCGTTCGCCCTCAGGGAGGACATACCTCAGCTCCTCGCCAAAGGAACTCAGCGTCAAATCCGGCCCCCCCCCACTAACTGTCAACAATGTCTCTACCACCAACCCACTGGCCATCGCCAACTGCCTCAACTCATCATTCTCTGGTCTTCATGCAGTACTCCCAAATAACTTCTTCGACCCCACTCCTGCAACCCCGCCACCTAACACCCAGCATCCCCCCTTCCATCTCAGGGTGATCTCTATGAATGAGGCAAGGCCTTATCTCATTAAAGCACTCAGTGGCTCTTGTTATTGCAAAGATTTTTTTAATATGAGAATCCTACATCTAGTACTAGATACAGTCCTCTCTCTATTGACTGACCTCATTAACCGCTCCCCAAGTCTGGGGCAGTTCTCCGCAGTCTGTAAGACTGCAACAGTCATCCCAATACTGAAGAGTGGTGACAGCACTTCCCCTAATAACTACCATCTCATATCCATTCTCCCATCACTCTCGAAAGCCCTCAAACAAATTATAGCCACCCAACTCACTGAGTACCTGCTTGCTCGTAACGTGCTTTGCAGGGAGCAACATGGCTTCAGATTTGGGCACAGTACAACTACGGCTGTAACTGAGTTCTCTAATTTTATTCACACTGCCCTGGATACAAAACACCTAGCTGGAGCTGTCTTCGACTTGTCAAAGGCCTTTGATACAGTCTCCCACCCCTTACTCTTAAGCACACTCCACCACATACATCTGTCCCAAGGACCCGTCTCCTGGTTTACCAGTTATCTCACAGCTAGATCACAATGTGTCAAAATAAAAAACACCCTCTCAACCACCCTGCCAGTCCACTCTGGGGTTCCCCAGGGCTCCATCCTCAGCCCTCTATTATTCAGCATCTACCTAAACACCTTGCCCAGTTCCTGCTCCGGCAACCTACTACTCTATGCGGACAACGCAGTTCTTTTTGCCTTACACCCAGATCCCACAGTATTGCAGTCCTCCCTCCAACGTGCATTTAACCAGATTGAAAACTGGTTCATAGACCAAAGACTTGTGGTCAATGTAAAATAGACAAAGACCGTGCTCTTTGCCCACCAACAGAATAAGGCCAAGAATGCGCAGCTAGCAATCCTCTCCCACTCTCTCCTTCCTCTAGAACAGGTCCATACATATAAATACTTGGGCCTTACTTTTGATTCCAGCCTCTCTTTCCATTCACACATTGACACGCTACCATCAGCCATAATTGTCCGTATAGGCCTATTGTATCGGCACAAGGATTGCTTACCTCCAAAAGCCCTTAATCTGGCTGTCACCTCCTCAGTCCTCTCCCTAGTCGATTATGGGCTCATTATCTACTCAGCTGCTGACCATACAGCCCTTAACAAAATCCACCTGGCCATAAGCAAAGTGTGCAGACTCCTCTCCAGGGCAGACAGCGTACCCATAGTTGTACCCTATATGCCCTGATAAATCTCCTCACCCTGGATGAAAGGCTATTTTATCAAACATGTCTCCTTACAAAGAAATTACACCTGGGGCTTACCCCTTGGGGGTTTCTGCCTCTCTCCTATCCTCCCACACCTCGGTGAAGACCCGCACTGCCAACCAACAGGTGTGGTCCATCCCGAGGGTTAGAACTTCCTTAGCCCAAAGGTCATTCCCACACAGGGCCCCAGTCTGGTACAACAAACTCCCCTCTGACATCTCCTCCATCTCCAAATTAGGACCTTTCAGGTCAGCCCTCAAAGAGCACATTCTCGCTTCACAGCGCTGCCAATGTACCAGCTAGTGCTGGGTCATCTATCTATCATCTTATGGGACCACCCCACCACTGAGCTCCTACCAATAGGGCTACCAGACATTACCTATTAACAATGCCTCCTTTGGCTACACTCAGAAGATATCTGTCTAATTCTCTACTTCGCTGTAAATATCAAACCTGTTCCTCTCTCCCTCTATCAGCAAACTTATTGTTCTCTTGAAAACTGTAAAATACAGCTCTCGGTAACATGTTCAATGCAATGTACAGCTGATCTTGATTGTGCAATATTGTATAACTAAAAGAACTGTAACCTTTAGCTGCCATTTTATGTCTATATGTATTAAGTGTTTATGTTTGTTTTACTCAAAGGTTGTAATCCTGAAGTCTGTTAAATAAATAAAGATGCTTTAGCCCTTGGAGGCCCCATCTTCAAAAGGACATAGACAGGATAGAGACGGTGCAGAGAAGAGCAGCCAAAATAGTGTAGGGCCTGCATCGACAGCCCCATGAAGAGAGGCTTAAGGAATTAAACTTGTACTCCCTGGAAGACAGGAGGAAGCGGGGGGATATGATAAGAGACCTTCAGATACCTCACAGGAATTAACAAGGCACTGGAGGGGAGTATTTTCCAGAGAAACAATTGCTGTAAGACAAGGGGTCATAGTATGAAGTTGGAGAGGGGTAGGATCAGGGTAACATGAGGAAATACTTCTTCATGGAGAGGGTGGTGGATGAGTGGCACAGCCTCCCAGTGGAAGTGGTGGGGGCTAAAACAATCACATTATTTACAAGTGCATGGGATGGGCACAGGGACATCTTGGGTAAAAGAGGGGGGTGGATGCTGGAGCCCCAGTAGGGACTCGGGTAGCACTACTGGTTGGGGGGGCGGATTTAGGGCAGACTGGGTGGGCCAACCGGTCCTTATCTTCTGACAGCATCAATTAATCTAAATCCCGTGTCCCAGACAGTCTGGCAAGTCAGGGGTATGTGTCAAGGTACTTCCTGGTCCTGAAACGAATGGGGGGGCTGGCACCCCATATTGGATCTGCACACTCTAAATCAGTTCATGCAGGAGCGCAAGTTCCAGATGGTCACTCTGAACCAGACTGTACCATCCCAGGAACAGGGCATGTGGTTCTGCTCCCTGGATCTCCAGGACATGTTCTTCCATATCCCAGTCCATTTGTCCCACTGGTGGTACCTTTGATTCCATGCAGAATGGGATATGTACCAGTTTCAAGTCATGCCCTTTTGGCCCTTGTCTGTGCCCAGGGTCTTTTCCAAGTGCATGGCAGTGGTGGCAACCTTCCCGAGGTACAAGGGCATCAGGGTGCATCCTTTACCTGGACAACTGGCAGATGGCCGGGCTGTCCAAGGAGGACGTCAAGCCACCCGGAAGAGATCTAGCCTTTCAGACCTGCAGACACTTGGGCTCAGACAAGTCCAGACTGGTCCCTAGCAGGTGATCAAGTTTGTATCAGGTCAATATGTTGTATGGAGAATGCCGCAGGGCAAAACCACGCAACAGTAATAGCGCGGGGAAGAACAGCTACAGGGTACAGAATGCCGCATGACAGAAATAGTGTGGAGCAGTAGCGGTGACCCTGTAGTTGTTTCTGGAAAGCTCTGCTGCAGAGGGTTAGAGCTGTGCTGGAAGGGGGTCTGCCGAATAGCTGCCGTGGCTCATGGAGTAGAGCCGTTGGCGCTGGAAGACAGTGTAGCAGCTGTGGACCAGGGTTCTTTTCCTGGTCCCAGATTAGGTGACATTTTTTTTCTTGTCTTTTGTGCTGTCGCCCAAGTTTCACCCTGTCCTTGAGTTGCCTCCCCCGAGGAGGGTTATCTTAATGGGGGGGGGGGTTCGGGGGCACAGCCCGCGTAGAAAACAAGTGTTTTAGTGTTTTTATTTGTAGTCATTGTTTTGACAGCGCGGTATAGTGCCGTGCTGTTTTTGTACGTGACATGACCCCGTGCTATCAAGTTCATCACAGCAGAACTAGACTCCTGCAGGCCAAGGCCTGTCTCCTTTCAGAAAAGGGCTCAGGATCTTACCTCCTTTGCCCGATCATTTCAGGTTGGACTATCATGCCCTTCCTGGGATTTTTTGAGGCTGCTGGGGTACATGGCATCCTCCATTAGTGTGGCCCACTGGCAGGGTTCCAGACAAGAGTACCAACCTATTTTATTCACCTCAGTTTAGGAAATACTCTTCAGAAATTTTTTTTAATGAGTACCAGTACTCATCCAACATTTTGTAAATGCATCACACTCCTTAGAATAGTGCTTCTTAACATAACTGGTGATTCAAAAGGAGCATTTGTTTCCAGATTTACAGCACTGGTACACATCTAAGTTTTGTTTTACTCACTGTATTTTTAAAACTGGTGAGTAAATTACTCCTACCTGCCAACATGATCTGAAGCACTGTTAGCACCTGATCAGTTCTTATGTAGAGAAAAAAACTACATTGTTTTTAAAAATGTACTCCTTACTCCACTACACCCAGACAGTTGTACACATCTGAACTTGGTTTTACTCACCTCACTTTCAAAATGAAGAGTACGGTACTCATCCCGAAAAATCTTATCTGGAGCCCTGTCCACTGGTGGATATGCCACCTACAGTGGGAGCTGGGCTGCTAGTGGTCTCAGTGCCTAGGTCACCTGGACCTACCCGGGATGCCATTCAGTGGTGGATGATCTCACAACATCTGGAGGAGGGAATCCCATTTGTCCACCCAGAACCGACTGTCACACTCACGATGGATGCATCTCTGGTGGGGAGCCCACAGAGCAAACTGGTTCTGGTTACCTTGGGAGTCCCAGCACCACATTGACCTGCTGGAGCTTCATGTAGTGCAGATTGCTCTCACAGAATTTGCTCCTCTGATCAGGGGGCAGGTTGTGCAGGTCCAGATGGACAATACCACGACCATGTTCTGCCTGAACAGACAGGTGGAGCACACTCCTTTCCCCTGTGTCGGGAGTCTGTGTGTCGGGAGTCTCTCCATACCTGGACACTCATGCACAGTTCGGGTGCAGATATCCTGGCGATTTATGTCATGGGAGTTCACAGTCAGTTGTCAGATACCCTCATCTGGGTGGGAGAAACGTCACACAAGTGGTCCCTACATCAGGAGGTGGTATGCCGCCTGTTCTCTCAGTGGGGCACCCCTCTGGTGGACTTGTTTGCCTCCTGGGAGAACAGGAAGCTAAGGCTGTTTTATGCCTGGCCTCCAAAGTCCAGGACACTGCTAGGGGGTGCCTTTGTGAAGCCTTGCACCCCAGACCTCATTTACGCCTTTCCCTTGATCCACAAAGTGTTTGTAAGGTGTGGATAATCCTGATAGCTCCAGACTGGCCCAGACAGTTCTGATACCTAGACCTCTTCAGCAGCAGGCCTCCGTGACAATAGCCCCCTCGCCCAGACTTGCTGACCTGACAACAGGATAAGGTCCTGCACCCAGACTACCAATAGCTGCACCTCTTGGCCTGGTTCCTGAGTTGCTAGAGTTCTAGGCCTTGGGTCTCTCTGAAGATGTGTTTCACATTGAGGAGGCCTCCTGAAAGGAGTCAACTCGCAAATGCAGTGCATTTAAATGGAAGATGTTCTCACTATGGTGCCAGGGCAAGGAGCTTGAAACCCTTGCCTGCCCTGTGGAAAGCATCATTGATCCCTCTCTGTCAGGCCTGCAAGCGACAACTTTAAAGGTGCAGCTGGCAATCATCTCTGCCTACCAGACAGCTTAAAGTTGAACCAGCATAATATTCTGTGGTGATTTGCATATGCAGCCCATGATGCTTTGCATTGTGGGGGCATGTGTGATTTGTAAAGGCCTTGACCACCTGTTCCCTCCAGTGCATGAGGCTCTACCACCTTGGGACTTGCTGCTGGTGCTGGCTGTACTTATGGGCAAACCATTTGAGCCTGTGCACAGGTGTGAAATGTCTCACCGGTCATGGAAGATGACCTTCTTGGTTGCCATCATGTTAGCCAGAAGGATTAGTCAGCTCCAGGCGCTCTTGGTGGAGTCTCCTTACCCGGTCTTCCACAAGGACAAAGTTGTCCTCTGCCCCCACCCGAAGTTTCTCCTGAAGGTAGTATTGGAGTTTCACCTCAACTAGGTAGGGAGCCTCACAAAGGGCTTAGGGCTCATTGCACCAGACATACCACTGCCTCGGTGGCTACTTCCAGGGACATCCCACTTCAGGAAACTTGTAGGGTTGCTACCTGAAGTAAAGCACACACCTTCATATCCCATTACATCATCGACATTATGTCTCAGGATGCTGCTTTAGGGTCCTGGGTTCTCCACTCTGTTCACCAAATAGGAGTGTATGCCTTGCCGCCATCCTCCTGGAGAAATTAAAATTACATACCCACCAGATCCGTCTTTCGGATGAGACGTTAAACCGAGGTCCCATCTGCCTGGATTGGTGGTAGTTCAGGTGGATGTTAAAGATCCCATGGCACTTATCGAAAAGAGTAGGGGAATTTCCCCGGTGTCCTGGCCAAATTTCCCTCATTCACTAAAAATACCACCAACAGCTTAGTCTGGTTCAAGGTCAGTTGGCATTCATCTGTATCCCCCTCCCCCGGGTCGTGCCTGAAAATAGGCAGGATTTGTCTAGTGCACTTACCCGGTCAACAAAAACTAAATAAAATAAATAAATAAAATATTCTGGTTCTGTGTTGAATTTATTGCTTATGTATGACAAGCTTTGTTCAATAAAAATTATATTAAAAAAAAAAAAAACAATTACATACTCACCGTAATTCTTAATCTTCTAAGAATATCTTCACCACTGGTTCACACTAATAGGTTTTAGTTGACAGCACTGGGACCCAGTGGGAGCCAAACTTTTCCTCCATGGTAAGCAGCATGCATGCACAGCACCACAAGTCAGTACATGTGGCCGCTTGTTCACCTCAGCATCAGCCCCCAACTGCCTCAGTACCTTTTGTATCAAGGAGGTGCAGCATAACCTAAGGGCATAAGGTAGGCCTTGTGGCCCGTGTTAAGAAGGGCCACCAGTCCAGTAACACAGTATCTTCACAGCCCAAACCAAGCAAAAAGGGGTAAAGAGCAACAACCATACTGGAATGAGTCGGGGGTGGAGATGGTGGGTGGGCTTGTGAATCAATGGTGAAGATATTCTTGGAAGATAAAGAAGTATAGTGAGTATGTAATTTTAACATCTTCCAGAATCAGTCTTCATCATTGATTCCCACTAGTGGATCGAAGTACCAAGCTCAGACAAAATCCATCGGACTAGGAAAGCTAAAGCTCAGGGTAGTAATCCATTCAGGATTGTCTTGTCAAAGGTGACATGCTGCCTTGCATTGATATCCAGGGCATAGTGCTTAGTAAAAGTGTCCACTGTACTCCAAATTGCAGCCCTGCAAAATGTCTCTAGTAGGCACAGAGCATATTTCTGCCAGGGATATGGCAACCACTTTGATGGAGGGAGGTGTATGGCACCCTCGAGTTTTAACCTGAAGCATGGCATAGCATTGGTGAAGGCAATTCCCAATTCAGGCAGAAATGCACTTGATTGTAACAAGTTGTCCCTTCTGATTAGGATCGAATGAGACAGTTGTTTGGATTATCTGAAGTCCTTGGTTCTATGTAGGTAAAACGTAAGGACCGTCTTTAACATCCAGTGAGTGGAGAGACCTCTCTTCCTCATTCTGGAAGTTAGCAAAGTAGGTAGGTGGGACTAAGGCCTGGTTAAGATGGAACTCCAACACCACTTTCGGTAAAAACTTAGAGTGTGTAAGGAGATGTACCTTATCTTTACAGAAAACAGTATACAGAATATCGGTGACCAGATCATGGACTTCACGTACTCTGTGAACAGATATGATGACTTCCAAGTTAAAAGCTTATGAGTGAGCATATAGAAACAGAATTTGTTGGCAGAAAAAGACCAGTAGGCCCATCTAGTCTGTCCCATTTCCCTACCTTTTGCTACACCCTGGACCCTATTTAGTTTCAGGTGTCCCTCCATCCTCCCTTTCCTCTACTTATTATGCCCATGTGCCTATTGCACACATACTTGAAGCTCACCACTATCTTCACCCCCACACCACCTCTTCTGGCAGGCTGTTCCAGACGTACACTGTTCTTTCTGTGAAAAAGTATTTCCTCACATCCCTTTTAAACCCGCTCCCCCCCAAGCTTCATTGCTTGCCCCCCATCCCATTCTAGTGTTCCTCCTTCTCTTAAAGAGACTCCCCTCCTGTACCCTGTTCACCTTCATGCATGAGGCTGATATCTCAGGTAGCTACTGGCTTTCTGGTGGAAGTCCTTGTGTGTAAAATGCTGTTGAGGAACCTCTTGAACAGTGGCAGCTGTGCCAGGTAGAGGGCACCGATGGGCACATGGTATGCTGAGGTAGCATGTAGGTGGTCCTTTACTGTGGAATACTGCATAAGAGCACCAAAAAGATTCAGTGGGTACTCCAGAACCTTGTCAGATGGATACCCGAAGGGGTCCATGTGGGTTTTGGAGCACCAGATTGAAAATCTTTTCTATTTCGCTGTGTATCTCTTCCCGGTGGAAGATTTATGAGCAGCCACAAGTGTTTGAGACCCTCTGAGATACCTTGTGCCTATTCACTTCTGTCTCTTCAGGAACCAAACTGAAGGTGAAGCGAGCACAGGTTGGGATGAACCAAATGACCCTGTGTCAACAAGTCTGTCCTGAGTGGTAGTCCTCAGTTCACTGAATGAAAGTCTGTTCAGCAGAGGAACTGCCTAGGCCAGCAGGGAGCAACGAGTATCATCTTGCCCCCATGTACCTCTAGTTTGAGTAACACTCTCTGGATGAGAGGAATTAGGGGAATGCATACAGAAACTGATTTCACTATGGCAGTCTGAATTCACCTGACAGAGAAAACGCCATTTGCTGGATTTCTGGAGCAGAACTGAGGCAGTTTGGCATTGAGTGGGGATGAAAAAAGGTCCATATCTGGGGTACCCAACTTGTCGAATAGCGATGTCATGACTTCTGGAGCTAGTGACCACACGCGAGGATCAGCCTCTGTCCAATGGAGTTCATCTGCCAGAGTGTTCTGAACTCTGGGCAGATATATTGCTTGGAGACATCATTCCCACACTCTCATTGCTTCCCTACAGAGAGGGTAAGAGGGTGGTTGTCCCTGTTTGTTGATGTAGCACACGATGGACTTGTCTGTCTGGAGGACTGTTTTGTGGCTGACTAGGTCCACTAAGGCATTAAGACCATTCTAAACAGCTTGTGTCTCCAACATATTGATGTGGAGATGAGTCTGACAGGCCTCAAATGTGCTGTATTTGGAGGTCCTGACAGTGTGCCCCAACCCAACAGGGAGGCATCTGTGGTGCGGATCACCTTTGACTCTGGTTGGGAGAAGGGGAAACCCTAGAGGAGGTTGACTTTCACTGATCACCATGTTAGGGACTATACCAAGGATTTGGTCACCTGAATCCAGTAAGTCAGAGGGTGTGATACCTGTGACCACTGTGCACTGAGCATCCACTGGGCTGTTCTAATATGCAAGTGTGCCAGGGGCACTGTGAACACTGAGGAGACTATCAGATGCAGCATGCATTGCCAGAAATGGGCCTGCACAGTTTTTATGCTCCATGATGTAGCATGCCATCTGCAGAATTGCTTGTAATCTGCTCTCTGGAAGAAAAGCCCGACCGGGTTGTATCCAGAAGACCTCTGATGAACAGCAGGCACTGGAAGGATTGCAGCTGAGATTTCTGAAGATTCAGCAAAACTTCCCTAGAAGTTAGGAACTGAGAAGCAGTGGCTAGTGCTTGTTCTGTCACCTCTCTGGACAGGCTGGAAATTAGCCAATCATCCAAGTATGGGAATATCTGCAGTCCCAGTTTCCTTAGGTGGGCAGCAAGAACCGCAAAGCACTTTGTAAACCCTTGTGGCACTGAGGAAAGCCCAAAAGGCAGGATTCTGAACTGGTAATTCTGCCCCAGCACTACGAAACTGAGGTATTTTTTGGTGGCTGAGGTGCACCAGTATGTGCTGGTATGCATCTTGCATATCTGGGCTGGCAGTATAGCCTAGAGGTTAGAGGAATGAGGTGTGAACGAGCTTGGTACATCCAGTAGACCAGACCTGAGTTTGATTCTCACAACCTCCACTTGCATACTGTGCGACTCTGAGCAAGTCACTTAACCGCCCAGTGCTCCCAGGTCACCCCCCGGAAAACAGGCACTTGTGCCTAGTGGGCCTTACCTGGTTACCAAAGACTGAAAAAAAATTAAAATATCCAGGGAAGCTAGCCAGTCCTGAGGCTTTAGGTGGGGTTAACAGACAGCCCAGAGAAATCACTTTGAATTTTTCTCACTCCATGAATTGGTTCAGACTTCTGAGATCAAAGATGGAGGGCATTCCCCCTGATTTCTTTGGAACTAAGAAGTAGTGTGAATAGAAACATAGAAATTGATAGCAGATAAGGACTGCTAGGCCCCTCTAGTCTGCCCATTTTCCCTTGCCTCCTGTAAAAGCCGCAGACCCTACTTGATCTCCGGCTTTACCTCCTCGTTCCTATTGCTAGGGTTCCCATATGCCTGTCCCATGCACGCTTGAATTCCCCCACTGTGTTTGCCCCACCACCTCTGCTAGGAGTCTATTCCATGCATCCATCACCCTTCCTATGATAAAAAACTTCCTCACGCTACCCCTCAGTCTACCCCCTTCCAACTTTGTCATTACCCCTCGTTTCTGGACAGGTCCATTTCTGAAAGATGCTACCCTCCGGCACCCTATTTATGCCTTTTAGATATTTGTAGGTTTCTGTCATATCGTCCCTGTCTCTTCTGTCCTCGGGGTTTACATATTGAGGTCTCCCAGTCTCTCCTCATATGACTTTTGGTGCAGACCCTGCACCATCTTTGTTGCACGTCTTTGAACTGACTCCACCCTGTCTACATCCTTATGGAGATGCGGCCTCCAGAACTGGACACCGTATTCCAAATGAGGCCTCACTAATTATCTGTACAGTGGCATCAACACCTCCTTCCTTCTGCTGGTGATACCTCTCCCTATGCACCCCAGCATCCCACTGGCTCTCCCCACAGCCTTGGCACATTGTTTGGCCACCTTTAGGTCATCAGATATGATTACTCCCAAATCTCTTTCCTGTTTGATGACGATCAGTTCTCTCTCCCCAAACATGTAATCCTCCCTGGGTTCTTGCGCCCAAATGCATGATTTTGCACTTTTGCATTGAATCTCAGCTGCCACACTCTGCACCATTCCTCCAGTTTATCTAGGTCCCTCCTCATTTTTGCACCCTCCGGAGTGTCCACCCTGTTGCAGATCTTAGTGTCATCCACAAATAGGCACACCTTCCCTCCTCAGTGTCACTTATGAAGACATTAAACAGGACTGGGCCCAGGACTGATCCCTGTGGCACCCCACTGGTCACCCTCCTTTCCTCAGATTGAGCACCATTTACCACAAACCTCTGTCTTCTATCACTCAACCAGTTTCTAACCCAGTTTACTACCTTGTGACCCACTCCCAGTATGCCCAGCTTGTTCACAAGTCTTCTATGTGGAACGGTATCGAAGGCCTTACTGAAATCCAGGTAGGCGACATCCACCACTCCCCCTTGATCCATGACCTTAGTCACCCAAAGAAATCAATTAGATTTGTTTGACATGACCTTCCCGCTGTGAATCCATGCTGTCTTGGATCCTGTGCTCCACTTGCTTCAAGATGTTTCACAATCCTTTAAGTAGTGATTCCATAATCTTCCCAACTGTGGAGGTGAGGGCTGACTGGTCTATAGTTTCCAGCCACTTTTGTGAAGAGGGACTACATCTGCCTTCCTTCAGTCCTAGAATCCTCCGCAACCACTCCCGTATTGAGTGACTCGTTGAACAGTGCTGTCAGTGGTGGCCCCAGCACCTTCCATAGTTCCCTTAACATTCTAGGATGTGTCCCATCCGGTCCTATTGCCTTGTCCACCTTCAGGTTTGTGAGTTCCTTTAGGACTCGGTCTTCTGTAAATGGACTGGTGCCCACCTCCCTTCCGTATTTGTTCATGTTGCCTAACTGTGGTCCCTCACCTTCTTCTGTGAATACAGAACAAAAAAATTTGTTCAGTATTGATGCTTTTTCCAGGCCCTTCCACACAATCTTCTTCTTCCCCTTTAAGTCTTACTATCCCACGTCTGCTTTTTCTCCTTTCACTATTGTATCTATAAAAAGTCTTGTCTCTTTTCTTTACCTCCTGTGCTATTGTTTCCTCCGTTTTTGCCTTTGCACTCCTGACTGCTTTCTCTCCCTCCTTCTGTTTATCCAGATACTCTATCCTGTCCTCCTCCCGCCGTGTTTCCTTGTATTTCCTGAAAGCCATCTTTTTTGCCTTTACCTTCCTGGTCACTACCTTTGACCGTAAGGGCAAAAAAGATGGCTTTCAGGAAATTCAAGGAAACATAGCTGGAGGAGGACAGGGTAGTGTATCTGGAGTAGAACCCTGTATCATTCTGACATGGACACCACTTCCACTGCCCTGTTGTTCAGGAGGCCCACAATCTTTAGCACCAGAAGTCCTGACATGTGAGCTGACAAAGGGGGTTGCCTTCTGGGCAGATAGTTTAGAGGTGTTTCTGTCAAATCCAGGGAGTATTCCTTGTGTATGATCCTGAGGACCCACTTGTCCGTCATGATGGATTCCCATTGACAGTAAAACTGGATCAGGTATCCTCTACAGGGGAGGAGACCAGGTCCATCACTTCAGATAGTGGCACTAGGTGTTTTCGGCACCTATGCCTTCAGCTGCATTTTTCCTGAGGCTGGGGAAACTGGCTTCTGGTTTTTGGCTGCCCTGCCTTTGCCATAAAATTACTGCTCGTTATTCAAAGACCCACACCCTCTGCTCTTCTGAAGGTTGAAAGGGGCAGGTCCGGAGTTCTTAAGAGTTGTTCTAGTTTCATTAGACACCTTAAGAGACTGCTCTACCTGTTGTCCAAACAGGTAAGTGCCATCAAAGAAGACATTCATTATCATGTTGCTGGACCTCCTGGGTGAAGCGAGTAGTCTACAGGCAGGAATGCCATCTTATGCAGATGCCTGCAGCTGCAGAGTGAGATGCCACATCAAAGTGCCCTCACTGCCTTGATAAAAGTTACATCTGACCTGTTCCATGCTGTGGACCAGGGCTTTGCCACAGGTGCTCTCTTTGTTGATTTGACAAAGGCTTTTGACTTGGTCAACCACAATCTCCTTCTACAACAGCTACACTCACATAGCTGTTACATTAGTGCCTTAACTTGGCTCCAAAGTTACCTTACTGGCCGCACTGAAATGATCAAGTGGTCCGGTTCTCTCTCGGATCTCAAACCAATAACCCACGGCATCCTTCAGGGCTCCATCCTGGGCCTGTTACTATTTTCCTTATACAGTAATGAATTACCAAATAACTGCGGAGGGGCCTCTGTGCACCTTTATGTGGATGATGCCATTGTTTACCATTCTTCATCCGTCGGGTGGCTCAACAGCATGCTCGCCTCGGACTTCCGAATTATTGAGGGCTGGTTTCTAGATAATCAACTAGTCCTCAACACAAAAAAAAAAAGCATGCTGTCTCCAATCCCTCCTCCTTGCCGCATCCCCACCCCCTGTTGTGATACTCTCTCATAATGGTGATGCCTTTGAATCCGTCCCATCCTTTAAATATCTTGAGTATCACCTTAGATTCTTCGCTTTCCCTGAACACTCATATCACCCTCTAAATCAAAAGCTGGGTCTGCTCTACACATATGACCCTTCCTCACATCGGCTTCATCCACAAGATCATGGCTGCCACCCTCCTTATATATGGTGCCCTCACTACTTACAACCAACACAACCATCCTATCTTGCCTTAAACGGGCCTATCATAGGGTGGGAAGGTTTGCCTTGGGGTCAATGCCCATCACTACCACTGCAATGTCCTTTCCTCCCTGGGCTGGCTAACGTAGGAATCCAAACTCCAGTATGCCACACTGAGTGTAGTGTGCAAACTGGTCCACTGTTACACCCCTCCTTGCCTTACTGAACTTATTCAGCTCCGGCAACCACCGCATGCTCTTAGATCTGCCTCCCTCCCTCCTCCTGTACTGCCCAAACCTCGGTTAGCAGTGGCCCAGAGATCTTTTGCCTTCTGGGCGATGTCTAGCTGGAACTCACTACCACACTCTACCTTATACTGCACCTCCCTCACTAAGTTCCAGTCCTCCCTATTACACCACCCCATCACTTTGCTTCTGCTTCCATTGACTCTTGGTCCAGCTTCCATAATGCTATGCATAAATTTTCCCCGCTCGCTGATCTTCATATGTGTAAAGATCCCCGCTCCCTGACCCCTTCTGTTTATGTAAATATTTGAGGTAAGTGTATCTGTAAATGGTGTATTTTGTAAATCTGTGAACAATGTAAATATAACCACTGTAACTGCCATGTCTTTGTAATCTGTAAATGTTTAATCTGTGAATGTTTCTGTAAATTATGAATTTTTGTAAGTCAGTGAATGATGTAAATGCATCCACTGTTACTGCCATGTCATTGTCTATGTTCTGCACTTTCCAGGTCACCCCTGAAAAAGGGACTGTAATGTCTCAGCAGGCTCACCCAGTTACCGAAATTCAAATAAATAATAAATAACGGCATCCACGAAGGCTTTGAGCTGATGACTGTTGGCTTTAATACCTTACTTAACAGTCAGCAGGATAGCCTGTTTAGCCTCTGAAACTAGCAGAGTCTCTGCCAGAGATTTTAGCTTGCTCCAAAGGGTATGCTTATATTTGGGGCTTGCTGCCTTCATGCCCATGATGGCCGAAGCATAAGCCCATTTCCACATAGTGTCGATCTTGTGTGATTCCCTGTTAGTGGGGTGCACAGTGACCTCCTTGGGGACAATGGCCTTGTCGTTGTCAGTGAGAATAACAGCAGCATCTGCTATGGGCTGAGTGCAATACACTGGTTTATTTTTCAGAAGCAGCTTTTTTCCTGTCTGGCTGCTTGGAGATGGCTGCCACCGAAGCAGGTCTTTGCCAAGCCACATCAGATAAGGTTTCCAGTGCAGGTTGGATAGGAGGGACTAAATTGACATGTTTAGGAACTCTAACTGGAGGCGTCTAGCCTGGTCAGTGGCTGCTGGCTCAAAATCCAGTGCCAAGTGCATATTTCTGAGCAAAGCCTGGAAAGAAAGGTCCTCCTGAGGTACAGACACAGGAAATGGGTACGAGGTCTCTTAACTGTAGTAAGAATCATCATCACACCACCTTCAGAGATAATGAGGTCAGGGTCTAACTCACCCCCTCTACACCCTCTTCAGAAGGCGGGTAGAAGAGAGGATGACGTTGCAGGGTCGATAACCCAGTAGCAGCAGCAGTGACACTGGCCCCAACGGCAAGGGGACGGTGCCCTGGGTGGTAACGGAACCGACACCAGGTGTGGCACCAGGAGTGTCCCTGGCACCGTGAGTCCAAGGGATGCCAGGCCAGACTCTGGGGGGCCCAAAACCGACACCAGAACCAGCGTCAATGACCCAGATGGCACCAAAATGATTAGTGATGGTACTGTGGCTACTTCCCACCCCAGACAGGATGGAATCCACACCACAAGTGGGACAGACGCCACTCCCAGCAACAGCCCAAAGGTTGTTGCCGCAAGCAAGCACTCTTCCGGGCCCGGCCATATCACCTACAGCACGTGCCCCTCCGACCCTGAATGGTCAGGGTCTGGTCCACCAGAGTCAGATGCTGCACCCATTGCTCCATAAGAGCTGCCCATTGGTGGAATTTCACACTGGAACCCTCACTTAAAGACAGAGGGGGGCTCCAGGTCCGAAACACCAACATCCCAGGCCTAGAAGTTCCCCAGCGTCATCGATGATAATGGTGGCGACCTCCGGTTTTAGGAAGTCAAATGTGTCGTGGCAGACCTTACAAAGGATGACCTCGACCAGTGCTGTTTCTTCCCTTCTTGTGAGAAGAGGCTGAGGCCAAGTGGTGCCTGGACCCAGACGCAGAACATGTGCAGGATCAGGACCACTTTTGTTTGTACTTACAGAGGGACTTCCTTTGCTTCCGAGTACTGGGCCACCTGTCATCAGAACCTCCTCCAAAGGAGAGAGTGGACTGGACGTGTCTTTGCTGCCTGAGCAGCTTGCTTCTGTAGACTCCCTACCGTCCTACATGGTTGTTGACCACTGACACTCAGTAAAGCTGAAAATACTAAGTTTTATTAAATAGTGAAAAAAAAATGAAAACTGACAAAAAAATGACACACTCTAGTTTTAAGCACTAAAGCTGAGAAGAACTGAACGCTGTTGTTGTATAGACGTAAAGTTCTGACTTCTGGCAGGCAAGCGACAGTCATCACTGATGCACACTCAATGGTGGGGAGAAAAGGAACTGAGGCAGTTGGAGGCTGACACCGAGGTAAACAAGCAGCCATGTGCACCGACTTATGGAGCCGTGCATGCACGCTGCTTGCTTGCCACGGCGTGAGCCCTCTGAAAAGTTCTCCCATGCTGCTGGGTCTCTAGCACCTTTTGGTGAGACTCTTACTAGTGTGAATCAATGGTGAGTATTGATTCTTGGAAGATCTGTTAGGAGTTTGCCAAAGTGTGGATAGTGAACTTTATGCAAGCCCTTAGAAATATAGGTTACTCATCTGTAACCGTGGTTGTAGGTGTGATATACAGTGTATATGCACCAGCCCCCGCAGTGTGGCACCCAGATTCCCATTTCCAGCATGCAGAGATCTGACATCACGAGGTGGAGCAGGAGGCTATACCACCGAGGTGGTGAAAGGAGCTTAAGCCGGAAGACATGCAATGTATCAGCCTGTTCCAAGGAACTGCCAAAATGTGGATATGAACTATATCCTACTCTTAGAACTACAGTTACAGGTAAGTACCTTATATATTTGGACACAAAGCAGCTTGTAATTCTTAGCCTCACTATTTATTACTGAATTCATATGCATGAAAACAGGATTGTTGTTCCTTGATGTTTCATCGGCTCCCATTTCTTCTAACCTGATGTCTTAATACTCTTCTTGTAACATCACAATTATTCCCATGGCAACAGACTATGATGGCACAACAAAGCATCATGATTTGGAATTTGCTGGTGCTGTAGAGGCAGGTGAACTGTAAGGTATAAAGATCTTGTTTTGTGGGAATTTCTTCAGTAATATGTAATGGAGGAGAGAAATCTTTAGAAGATATATGAAATACAAGCTGAATTGCTGTAAATATTATGTTTTCCAGTGTTTACCCAAAGGCATCAGTTGCTGTTTAACTCTGCTACTTTGAAACTAACTTTCATGTTCATTTTGACAGTTTTCAGTCGTGTTTAAGTAATATACTTTCATTGTCTTGCAGTTTTATACCATGTTCCGAAAGAATACATGCGGCAGTGATAGAAATGGCTGCTTTGTTTCCAAAAGTAAGTCACTTTTTTATTAAAATGCAAATTATTTCTGTTTGCACAGTCTTAAGAAGGAAGGTACTCACCATTAACTGTTCATCTTCCTCAGCATCTCCTCCATAGAACCCCACTCTTGGGGTCTGTGTCGGAGGTATGAGGACCCCAAGGAAAACAACTTCTACGTGACTTTCTTTGGCCCTAACCATTTTAATTTCCTTTCAACCAAGGGGTCGAAAAAACTATTACCAAGAAATAAAGAAAAATACAGAAACACTTTATTTTTTGTTAGAGTAAAGAGGAGTGGAAAACCCAATACATCTGTGCAGCCTATTACACCTGTTGGGAGGAACAACACTGAGCAGACAGTATACATACAAACACTCATAAGTTCGACCTAGGAGATGAGGACAAGGAAGTAGACATTGTCGAATGGTTGTCATTCCTGATTAGTATTATTTTTCATAATGTCCTGGACAGCCATTTTGTCTCAGGTTAAGCAATAGATAGTTTGGACTTCTACCTTCCCATATCGCTTCTGCCTTCAATGATGCCTTCACTAACCTTAGTAATGTTCTCCCTCCTAACTTCTTTGACCCTTCAGCAACTAACACCCTTTCTCCCCCTCATGCAGCCCCCCCCCCCTCCTTTTACCTGTGCTGTATCACAACTCTGACTGTAGAGTCATACCTCAAAGCAGCCCTTAGCCACTCCTCATATAGCTCCGACTCTCTGGACATGAAGCTCCTTCGTCTCACCCTAAACGAGGTTCACTGCCCCCTTACTCACATCCTAAACCACTCCCTTTGCCTAGGTAAATTCTCCACCAAGTGGAAATCTGCCTCCATCACACCAGTATTTAAAGGAGAGGGATTGTTCCAATACAAATAATTACCGCCCCATCTCCATACTCCCTCCCCTCTCCCAAGGCATTAGAGCGGATTGTTTCTGATCAGCTCACTGAGCACCTCAACAAATACAACCTTCTCTGCAAGCAGCAACATGGTTTCCGCAAGGGACACAGAACAATCACTACCCTTCTCGAATTTACCACACACATACACTCTGCACTGGATAAGGGGCACATCACTGGAGCAGTCTTCATTGACCTCACAAAGGCATTTGACACCATCAACCACTCCCCCCTACTAACCACATTGACCAATTTGGGTCTTTCTAGGGATACCTTGGAATGGTTCTCTGACTACCTCTCGAACCGATATCAACAGGTCAAAATTAGTAACAGTTTCAAATAGACTACCTGTCCTCTCTGGTGTCCCTCAGGGGTCCATTTTGGGACTGCTGCTTTTTAGCCTCTTCCTCAACTCCCTTCCTGAGTCCTGCCCTGGCAATCTATTACTATACACGGACGATGCAGTCATTTTCTCCTCCAGCCCTGACCCTATACAACTTCACCGCTCCCTTCAGTCCTCATTCAGCTGCACTGAAAACTGGTTCACTGCACAACGACTTATCCTCAACTACAACAAAACCAAAGTTATGCTATTCTCTCACCCATAGAACACTAGAAAGGTGCTATGCCCACAAGTTCTAACTTCTAACCACATCCCTCTGGAGCAAGTGGACTCCTTTAAATACCTGGGCATCACATTGGACCCAGGTCTTAACTTCCATGCACACATCCACCAACTATCCAAGGCCCTTAACGCTAGGATGGGGCTTCTGCACCGTTTCAAGCACTGCCTCACCCCTGATGCCCTCAGGCTTGCTGTCACCTCCTCAGTCCTCTCCCTGCTTGATTATGGCCTATTGATATACGGGGCAGCAAGCACTTCATCCCTAGCTAGACTCCATATCTCCCTAAACAAAGCCAGCCGTCTTGTTTTAGGATGTATCATTCTTACACACCTGCTCACTCTATGGTGCTACCAACTGGCTTAATCTCGATAACAGGATTAGGTTTCACACCTGTCTGATGGCTAAAAAATCACCTAGGCCTCTCCCCTCTGGACTTGCCCCTTAATCCTCCCAAACCCCAAGGTCAAGTGTACCCGTAGCTCAGCCCACCATCTCTTCTCTATTCCCTCCAGCCGTACCTCTCAATTTCAGAGGTCTTTCAGCTGTAGGGCCCCCTTCTGGATGAACAGCCTTCCCTCCACCCTGGCTAATGAACAAAGACTAGGACAATTTAAACCCCTCCTTAGGGCTCATCTCCTATCCTCCAATAACTGTAACTGCAACTGCAACTGAATCCCTGTCCTCCACCTCCTCCTTAATATATGACAGTGGTCACTGGCCTGCCTCTTCTCTTAGTGACCATCCAGTGTCGCTCATGACTACGTCATATGTGTATGATGTAATTTACTCTAATAAGTAATCCTAGTATTTCGAATGTTAGCTTGGTTGATTCCTTGTAAACAATCTGTATCTGTCTCTGAGTTCATTTGCTGTAATGTCTGTCTGTATACAACCTATGTGATGTGAAACCTTTGTAAAATGAGTCTGTGACTCAAAGGTACTCTCCGAATATGTAGTAAATAAATATGAAGTTATTGGAAGTCATGAGTTGTTAAGCAGTTCTCAACCCTGCTTTCATCTCTTGTTTTGAGATGGTTTCATCTGCAGATTCCATCCACTTTTGAGTTTTTGCATCTTTTTGGACATTGCCAGGCAATCTGTGCAATACAGGACATTGTGGACTGGACACAAACATTCAAAGAATAAAAGGTGGAGGTCCTTAGGGGAGATCTTGTTACCACAACAACAAAACGTGAATGGTGCTTTATCTGACAAGGTGATTGTCGGCGGGTAGTGAGGCAGGCTGTCTTGATTAAAACAGGCCCCTTTTGTAGATACAAAGCAAAATGCCAACCCAGCGTTAACATTTAAAAAAGTGACACCGATATGGAACAAAGTCCGTTGAAGAATGACACTAGGAAAAACGAAGCTGTGGAAAAAAGTATGAGAAAAGGCTTCGGTCCCCAGTGAGGTTGTGTGCTTTATGATGGTGTGAAGAAAACTAAGGTGGTTGGGGCTGACTGCATCATATATACAACAACCCCTCACATGCCGACCTCCAAAAGTTCTGATTTATAGAAACGTTGATGGTTACAGGCAGAAAAAGATCATAGGTCCATCTAGTCTGCTCTGGTCATATCTTCTGCTTCTCCAGCTTGTTACTAGGTGGGCTTTCTGAACCCCCTATGAGTATCTCAGTCTGGTTCTCGGGCTTAGCACCTCCCTTGCCCCACTGCTGTTGGCCCCCCTATGGCTGTCCCACCACGCTTTGAATACCGGTTCCACCATGGCAGTTTGACTGGAAATTTGTTGAACGCCTTTACAGCGATGGCACAGTGCCGACAGTCAGCATTGTGCCATCAGAAAAACAATGTTTTATTGTGGGGGGCTCTGCCTACTACACACTCCAGAATTTAAAATAATCAACTCCAGGTCAGAGTTGTTTTGGGGAGGGGTGCAAGACCCGAAAAAGCCATGCCAGGGGCCCGCAGGACCATTACAGCAAACTGCCATTTTATCGCTGTAATGGTCTTCTCTGTATTTGTTTCGCTGTAACATCGGAATATGTTGAATACCTCACTACCTTTGCCTCAGCTTTTCACCTTGGCAAGTAATTCCACTTGTTCACCACCCTTTCCGTGAAGAGGTACTTCTTCACATCTTTCCTGAACCTACCTTGGACATTTTGTTTCCATGTCCCCTGATGCAGGTCCCTTTGCTGCACTTGAGCAGCTGCTGACAATCCACCCTGTTGATCCCCTTGAGGTGCTTAAATGGTATTAACATATCTTCCGTTTTCCCTTCAGCCTGCTTAACTTTTCTTTGTAGGACCGCCCTTGCATGCCATTTACCATTTTGGTATCTTCTGCACTGTATCCAGGCAATCTCTGTCTTTCATAAGATAAGGGCTCCAAAACTGCATGCAGTACACCAGGTGTAGCTTTACCAGGGGGTAAGATAATCTCCTACTGGTGAAGCCCCTGCCAATGCAGCCCACAATTTCACTGGCCTCAGCATCTGCCTTACTACATTTCTTGTAGGATTCTTGTACCTCTGGCCTAAGACCAAAGAGTGGGGATATGTGGAGGAGATAGCCTGTAAGAAAATATAGTAAATTCTAAGCTAGCATGTCAAATCAAAGGGCATTAATCCCTGAAAAGGTGGAAAATAAAGATGCACATTCTAAGCACTACTGAAATTAGATATTCAGAGGGATTGGAGCAAGCAGCAAGGCAGAAAAAAAGAAATAATTGCATTTGGCCCGTGCCTCCTGTCCAAACTGATATCAGTGTCAGTAGCTCAGTGGGTACCATGTTCATCTTTGGGGCTGGTAGGTGGTGGTTACAAGCACTGCACCAGGTACGTGTGTGTGTGTGTCGGGGGGGCACATAACTGACACTGTATTGCAACATAAGGGCGGTGCTGCTCTGTTGAGATGCCGTCTATCAGATGAGTCTGAAACCAATGTCTCTTCTTCCTATCTCTGGTTACTGTGCAAGGGGAAGGTAAAGATCCAGTGGTGCTTACCAAAGAAGAGTGGGAGGGTGTTCCAGGTGTCATGGCCAACATTCCCTGAGTCGGATTTGTTTTCTTTAAATCCAAGATGCATCATATGTTACTGGACAACAGCAAGTCAATACTGTGACCTGTCTTGTATACAGTAGTCCTTCATTGCGCAGGTGAGTCAGAGGTTTATAGAGATTTCAAAATGGAGAGTTCCCTGTCTTCAGGTGGTACACAAGCAGCTAAACAATGTACAGTAATACAGCAGATGACAAGAATAAAATGTTGAAGGGACCTAGTTCCATTTTAGGTACTTTTTTTACCACATTGACCTGACCCCGTTTACACACCAGTAATGTCTGCATGCTTAACACATCTAAATGCACCAGTTTCAGTTAAGTTCAAAAAATGAGTTACTCACTTGTAACCGTAGTTCTAGGAGTGGTATATGGTGCACATTCACACTCTGGCAGTCTTCCTTTCCCTTTAGTGCCAGCCGGAACTTCTTCAAGCTAAGCTACTCCCAGCCACACGGGTGGTATACTCCTCGGCTCCAGCCCATGACATCAGCTCTTGCACGCTGCAAGCACGGATTTGTGTGCCACTTGTCAGGGGAGGTCGGATGGATGTGTGAATGTGCACCATATACCACTCCTATAGCTACGGTTACAGGTGAATAACCCTCATTTCTAGGAGTATGGATATGGTGCACTATCCACAAATAAGCAGACTCCTAGGAGTTTTCTGGGAGGAGGGGGCAAAGTGCACACCCCTATGTGGCAAACAGGGACTGGAGAACTGAGGTTCGAAAACCAGCATCCAGCGTGACTTAAGGTCAGTGTGGTAGCGGGAAATGAAGGTGTGTGCTGACTTTCAGGTAGCAGCCCTGCAGATCTCCTGGATAGGGATGTCCCTGGAAGCAGCCACCGAGGCAGTGGTATGTCTGGTGGAATGATCCCTGAGCCCTACAGGAGGCTCCTTACCAGCCAACCTACAGCAGATGTCAATGCAGGAGACAATCCACCTGCCAATCCTTCACTAAGCTGCTGGTCTGCCAGGTGCAGCTTCAGCGTAGGTGACAAAGAGCTGGTGAACTTCTCCCCAAACTCCAGCCATGCGCTTCTGATAGTAAGCGAGCGCTCACCTCAGGTCCAAAGTGGGGTAGGTGAAGTACACTAGGAGGTTAATCACCTGGTTAAAGTGAAACTCCAACATGAACTTTGGGTGGGAGCAAAGGACAACCTTATCCTTGTGGAACACCAGGTAAGGAGACTCCACCGACAGCACCTGGAGCTCACTGATCCTTCTGGCGGAGGTGATAGCCACCAAGAAGGTGGTCTTCCACGACAGGTGTAACATCTCACACCTGTGCATTTGTTCAGATAGCTTGCCCATGAGCATTGCCAGTAGCAGCAAGTCCCAAGGTGGTAGTTCACAGTCCGGTGAGTACAGGTGTCAAGGTCTTTGAAGAAACACCTGACCACCCCACGCCCAGTAGGCAGAGATAGCTGCCATGTACACCTTCAGGGTCATCAGCCTCAGGCCTGACTGGGAGAGGAACCACAGATAGTCAAGAATGCTAGTGAAAGGGCAGGTCAGGAGTTGAACTCCCTACCCTGGCACCAAATGGAAAACTGCTTCCATTTGAAGGCATAGCACTGATGGGTCAGCTCTTTCCTGGAGGCCTCCACAATGTGGAGAACATCTTCAGAGAGACCCAAAGCCTGGAACTCTAGCCGCTCGGGAACCAGGCTGTTGGATGCAGGGAATGAAGGTCCAGGTGCAGGACCTTCCCTTTGTGACAGTAGAGCAGGTCTGAGCATGGGGGCAAGCGCCATGGAGGCCTGCTGCTGAGTCTAAGAAGATCTGGGTTCCAAAACTGGTGTGGCCAGTTCGTGGCTACCAGGATCATCTGCGCTTTGTCTCTCCTCACTTTGACGAATGTTTTGTGGATCAAGGGAAAGGAAGTGAAGGTATAGAGGAGGCCTGGGGTCCAGGGCCTTGTGAAAGCATTCCCCATCAGTGCCCCGCACTGTGGGGGGTGGGCATAGAACAACCTTAGCTTGGCATTCTCCCATGAGGTGAACAGGTCTACCAGGGGAGTGCCCCACTGAGAGAATATGTGGTGTACCACCTCCTGATGCAGGGCCACTCGTAAGACACGTCACCCATGCAGCTGAGGGCATCTGCTAGCAGGTTGGAGGCTTCTGCTACATGCCAGGAGATCAGTATCTAAGCTGCGCATGGGGGTTCTGGTATGGAGAGCCTCCCTACACAGAGTAAGGGAGTGCATATCACCCTGCTTGTTCAGGTAGTACATGGTTGTGATGGTGTCCATCTGGACCAGTACGACCTGACTCCAGACAAATGGAGTGAATTCCATCAGAGCAAGGCACACTGCACGGAGCTTGGTTGATGTGGTAATGGGACTTCCTGGGGGTCCAGAACTTGTGGGTTCTGTGGTCCCCCAGGTGCGCTCCTGATCCCACCAGAGACACATCAGTTGTTAGGATGACCATTAGCTCTGGGCAGACGAAAGGGACTCCCTCCTGTGGATGTTCCAGGATGAGCCACCACTGGATGGCATCCCACATTGGCTGGGTCACCATCACCAGCTGGTCCAGGTGATATAGGTGTTGAAACCACTAATGAGCCAGCTACCACTGTAGATGGTGCATCCGCCAGTGGGCCCATTGGACCATGCTGGTGCAAGATGCCATGTACCCCAGTAGCTACAGAAAGTCTGGGCATAGTGCAAGTGGCCAACCTGAAATGATTGGGCAAAGGAGGAAAAACCTGATGCTTAGTCCGAAGGGAGTCAGGCCTTGGCCCAGAGGGAGTCTAGCTCTGCCCTGATACAATGGATCACCTGTGAGGGGTTGAGTTCGGACTTGGCCAAGATCAGAAGGCCCAAGTCGCTGCAGATCTGGAGGGCCCAGTCCCTGGACCACTCCACCTCCTCCTTGGACAGCCCTGCTATCAGTCAGTCATCCAGGTAAGGGCAGACCCAGACTCCTCAGCACCGCAGGAAGGCTGTCACCTCTGCAGTGCACTTTTGTGAAGACCCTGGGAGCTGAAGAGAGGCCAAAAGGCATGACCTAGAACCCCCTGCACACACAACCGGACCACCAGTGGGTCAGATGGACGCAATTATGGAAGAAGGCATCCTGGAGGCCCAGAGTGCAGAACTGCATACCCTGCTCCAGGGATAGAATGATTTGGTTCAGAGTGACCATCCAGAACTTGTGCTTCTTCAAGACCTGACTGAAATCATGAAGTCCAGTATGTGGCGCTAACACCTCCCCCCCCCCCCCATTTTGGGACCAGGAAGTACCTGGACATGAAGCCCTGGCTGTATGTGTTACACAACTCCTTTTTCAAGAAGCTGAGCAGAGTCCTCCCTGAGAGCAGCTAGTGTGTCCTGCACCACCATGGATTCCTGTGGAGTGTGGGGTCAGTAGGGTGGAAGCACCTTGAACTCGAGAGGCAGCTCTCTGCCCTCTGCTTCTAGCACCCATTTATCTGAGGTTATGACGGAACAGTTGCGCCAGAAATGAAGAAGCCGACCCCCCATGGGGAGCTGAGGCAGGGACTGGATGGGTGAGAGTTAGACGCTCCCCAACCCGTCACGGGGCAGCCTTGGAGAGGGCACTGGAACCAGCTACCAGAGGGGCACCATTAACCGTACACCTGGACTTTTTGGAGCCCTGGTCGGCAGACTTAGTGTTAGACCTCCAGGCTTGCAGCTGCCCCTGCTGTGGCTGCTGCAATGGAAAGGGACAAATCTGAAAGGGCTTTTTTTCAGCCACTTCCCTGACTGGTCTTTCCATGATGTCACAGAATCTAGGGTGGCACTGGACTTTTCAATCCTGGTAAGATGTCCATCCACTCCAGGCCCAAAAAGGTCAGTGCCTTAGAAGAGGACATTGGCCAGTTTGTGCTGGGTGTCTACCATGAAGGTGGAAATTCCCAGTCAGACCCTGCAACGCATCACAACGGCCGCTGCCATGGACTAGGCGCACAAGTCGCCGATGTCCAGGGCTGTGTGAAGCTGGTGTTTAACCAGCACTTGACCCTAGTCTCTGACCACGCTGACTGCAGATCTGCAGAAAGGCAAAGGAGGACAGGATCCATGACACCGGTTCGACAACAAAGTTGTTGACTGACGTTACAGCAATGGATTTATGTTGACCGCAGTTGCAGTCTGCATAAAGCCATCTAAAGAAAGTTACTTTTCAGGGGGCTTTGCCCCCCCCAAACCCCCCTGTGGGGGGGGGAGCCCCCTCCTCCAGTAAATATAATCAATTCCAAGTCGGAGTAGATTCGGGGAGGGGATGCAAGACCCCAAGAAAGCACGGCCGGGTCCCACGGCGACATTACAGTGGCAACAGCAAATTGTTGCTGCAGTGTCATTCACTATCAAATTCTTGAACCGGCGTCAGCATCTGGGGAGGACATGGTTGAGGACTTCCATCAGGGAGTGACAGACGCTGGCCACCATCAAGGCATAACTCGCCTGATGGAGACTTAAGGAGGACACAGCATACACTTTTTTTCTCTGCGTGGCCCGGCTTCTTGTACTGCTTGTCGGGGGGGGCATTGTCCACATCCCTGACATTGCCGGTCTTGCAGAAAACAGAGTCAGCCACCAACCCCTTGGGCAAGGGGTGGTCCGAGAAGCTGGACAAGGAACCGATTGGCACCACATACATGTGGCCCATACAGGCCGAGGGCACCATACAGGAGGATGGATGCTGCCAGAGCTCCAGCACAGGTCCCAGAATGGCCTGTGCCACCAGGTAGGCGACCCCTGGGTAATCATCACTGTCCAGTATTTCCATGAGGGGGGACTTTACCCACTTCTGGACTGGTTCTAAGGGGATTTGCATAGATTTGAATATCAACCTGAGCAGAGCCCTGAAGATACAGCAGCCTATGGTCGGTAGTCAACTCTTTGGCTGATTCACAGTCAAAGCCAGGGGTCCTCCAGGATTGCATGGAGGACCCATCGGAGTTTGAAGACTTCTCGAAGATTGCCCTCAGCCACTTCTCACCATGTACCACCCTGGTAATCTCTGCCGACAGCCAGTCAGGCAAGCCAGAGGCTGAACAGGAGGCCTTGGTAGGGGCTCCCTGAAGTGACTGCCTGGGCAGCACTTCCACCATACGTGGGGGAGAGGCTGGCGCTGGAGACACCGGGCAAGGCAGGACTGGGGCGGGCCAGACTGGGGGCTACCAAGGAAGCATCGGTGGTGGGGTAGTGGGCCTACCTTTCCCAAGAACCCATTGCTTCCACATCAGCTTCTCATAGCACCAACACAGCCAGTGATGGAGCCTCTCCTCATCAGAAGATTAAGAGGAGCGCCTGCCGCGCCTCCAGGCAGAAGATCGAGAGCAGGAGTGCGAGGATCCCCTTGACCACAGTCTCCATCGAGACTGGGATCTCAGTTGACTATTGGATCATAAACAGCAAGGAGAGGCAGGCGGAGGGGCCATGTAAACAACACAAACCAGCTCCTGCCTCAGGACCCCAGAATAAGGCAACTCCTGAGAGGAGACAGCTGGGTCCACCGATTGCTCTCGACCCTCCTGGGGGAGAGTGAGAGGGACCAGAGTCCTGGAGATCGAGTCATCTTCGACCCTTACAGCAATGGATCAAGAAAAATCGGGACCACCTGATCCGCCTGTGTCATGACCAACAGGCCTGACAGGATCACTATACAGCTAGCGGCCTGGCCCTTAGCCAAAGCTGAGTACTCAATGGTTGTTAAGCAGTCGATGGAATCGCGGAAGTGGGAAGAGTATGCTCATTCTTGGTCCCACGACTGATACTGGGATTTTTAAGACTACTGCTTCTCACTGTGGTAATGGCCCTCCCCAAGGGTCTGGAGGGATCTGCACATCTCCCAGAATGTCCCCGTGAAGGACGCCACAACGCTGGCCCCAGCTGGGAGCAGTGCTGATGCCAACGAGGCTCCCGCTGCAGCCTGAGCCACTGCCTCTTCCATGGCTGCAAGCTGGGCCACTGAGTCTGGCACCATGGACACACGTTACAGGCATCTTTCGAGCAGATGGGGGGCTGTTCGTCCTGCCAGCCAAGGAGGAGACGCACATAGCAGTCCTGGATAAAGGTAAAAGCGTTTAGCATAAGGCCACAGGCCTGAACATTGTTCTCTGCCCAGAGGCAGTAGATGCGTGACAAGTGAGGGTCCATCCTGGACATATTTTGGTTGCACTGAATGAAACGCTTAAATCCCAGACTGGACCGGGCTTCCTCTCAAACCATAGTACAATGCGGAAACCAAGAAAAACACAAAAGTTCAAAGAAGAATGCCAGTGGTGCACTTAAGAGCAGATGCCTACACCGCACATGGAACTGCGAAGGAGACCGCCTGATTATTCCAGTCGAAAGGAAGATCTGAAGTGATGGAGGGAAGCCGAGGAGCATACCACCCAGGTGAGTGGGAGGAGCTTAGCTTGAAGATGTTCTGGCTGTAATTAAAGGGAAAGGAAGACTGCCAGAGTGTGGATAGTACACCATATCCATGCCCCTAGAAAACAGTAAAATCATATAAAATAATTTTGTTTACTCTAGGAACCAAGAGGCAGGAGTTGAAAGTGTTCAACAATTACTAGAAAACTGAAAGTCGCTTAATATTTAGTTTGCTGCTGACAAAGAAAATTGTATAATTGACAACAGTTGTTGATCTTTATAGAGTCACTCTCTTCCATAGAGCCCCACTCTTTGGTCTTAGGGCCAGAGAGAATCAGAGTTTTTAGAATTGGCGGCACCAATGCATGGCACCAGTGCACAGTGTCATCTCACACCAGCATCGTAGCTGGTGCTGCCTGATCCAACCAATACAATTCTTTATTTCCCCCATGATCATAATGTGCATCTCACTCTGGGAGTGGAACTTCATACCAGTCTGCACAGGCCTTGTGTATTTTCCCTTTCTTTTCCTTTTTCATGATGTTTCTCAACATCAAAGACTAGGCCAGGAAAACTTATATTTTGTTTTGGGCCCTGTGGGAACACAGTTTCATCAAAGGACTCTCGACACAGTTTGTTCACAGTGCCATAGGTCGACCATGATATGGCATCAACTCATTACTGTTTTAGTCTCACTGACATACCCTCCATGACAAGGTATGACACTGAGGCTCAGAAACAACACCTCCACAATGTAAACAATGACATTCCCAGTCTTTGGTCTTCCGACTTTGAGTACCCCACTTCACTCCTTGTCAACCAGGAGTCTCATGAGCTGGAATCTGTGCCATTATATCATTTCATTTTTATTTTATACTGGAAAGGCATGTGGGCAGAAATGCCCGATCTTTCTGGACTAAGTCTCCATCACTCATTCACACTATTGGGATAGCGCCGGAGGCACTAGGACCAAGTGGGAGCCAGCATTTTTCAGAAGGGTCGGTGCCGAGACAGGACCATGCATGCATGGCATCGTGAGACTAGCTCGCGCCTGTGTAGACTATCTTGGCGTCGACCCTCCAACCGCCTTAGTTCCTTTTCTCCCACTATTGAGTGCGCTTGGATGTCGACATTGCTCATCTGCCGGAGTCAAAGTTTTTGTCTATAACGACAGCAGCTTTTAGTGTTTAATTTAACATTTTAGTAGTATTAATTTCTTATTTTACGAACAAGAAAAAAGAAGATTATGAAGAAGAAATTCTCACCTGCCATCAACGGAGTCGTCCTTAGACGGTAGCGGTGATGGTAGGAAGACTGTTTGAAAGTTGTTATGGCAGAGGGGCTGTGTCGGGTCCACCACCCTTTGATAAATGGGGGTGGTCTGACTACCAACAGTCCTGTGTGCTTGGGGGGAGACAGTCACGAAGCACAAATTAGCGGTTTTGGGGATCGGTTGTGTTAACCTCGACTCTTCTTCCTCATTGGTGGAAGAAGAATCGGTGCTGCTTGAGGTTGCCCTCTGGTACGTCTGCACGAGGATTGTTAGTTGGGAGAGGCGATGGGCCTGAACTGACTTTGGTGGGTTCCCCTTGGCCGCGCTCCTAACGGACGCATTCTTCGACTCTGGACTCCATCTCTCTCCTCGTTGGAGCTCCGGTGAGCAGTTTCACCTCAGGGCTGCTCCTGTGGACAGGGGGTTCGACTTCTATCCAGTTTTCCTGGACACTGTTCCTGATTTTGGGGCCTTCGGGCCTTGGAGCCACTGGACCGGGGCCAGGTCGATTGGATCAGGATGAGCGCGGTGCCTTTTTGGTGCCTTCACCCTCGTGCCTACCCCCTCTCTCTTTACCCTTCTTCTCAGGATTATCCATTGGCATTCCCACGGTGGTGTCCTGGCGCTGTGCCAGACGCCATGGGTGGCGCCACTGGTTTTGGCATCGGTGCCGTGGGCAGCACTGCTGGTGTTTGGGTCCGAGCTGGGAGTCAGTGCCATCACTCTCTGCGGTGCTGTGGATGCTGTTGGTGCCGTTGATTGCTGGCGCCACTAGTGGTGCCGCGCGTGTCTTGCGGTGCCATGGGCACCCTTGGTGGCACCGTGCCCACTGGTGGTGCCAGGCACCTGCGGGTGCCATGGATGGCGCTGTGCACCCACGGGTGGTGCCACGAGTGGCACTGTGGGCACCCATGGGTGCGCTTGGGTTCCAGTGCGGCCATGGGTGTCATGGGTGCCATGGTGCCATGGGTGTCGGGAGTGCCCTCGGGTGCCATTGCTGCCATGGGTGCCCTCGGGTGTCACCCAGGTTGGCATAGGCACTGCCTGGTGCCTTCCTGTGCCACGAGTGATGCTGGTGCCGCGGGGCTGCCAGTTGGTGCTGTCTGGCAGAACTATTGACGGATTTCCTTCTGCAGACCTCTTCTTCCACAGAACTATTGGCAAGATGTTTTCCACAGAATGAAGTCCTGTTCTGTGGATTATTTTTCCACACATCTTAGGGAGTGGCGGTCTGCATGGGATCTTGTGACGTCCAGCGGTTTTCCGCTGACGGAACTCTTCTGTACTGTTCTGCCAGCGGAATCTCTCATTTCGCTCAGCACTTTCTCGGCTCCCTGTGTGGTGCCGAGCTCCTCGACATCCTTCCTGGTGACAGAGTCTCTAATGGCTCTTACCTAGACCTCCCTTAGGGGTCTTGCTGGGGTAGACATGCATCTAGATGAGTCTCTCCCTGTCCTTCTGCTCAGTGATACAGCAGATGACTCATTTTATATAGTGAAGGGCATGCCCTCTCTATCGTCAGAGTCCATGATGGAAGATCTTTTCAGTAGTTCCTCAGTGATGGAGTCCACCGTAGTATTCAGACTGCATCCGTGGACCATACACCTCTGTGTCTAGACTCTTTCAGTCATCGAGACAGTTACACTCTGTGGAACATTCTAATTCAATGGTCAGGAGCCGCACAGACTCTTCCGCTCCTTTGATAGGGGTATATAGCCCCCTTCTGATACTGTCCCTTCGGTAGCTTCTTCGGCAGGTGGTTAACATCTCTTCAGCTGTGATTATTAGTCCAGCCACAATTTCAGTTATGGACGCTCAGGCTCCTCTTGCCCCTCAGAGGGATGACATCTTAATCATTTTTGTATCGGGCAATCCTTGTGAGATAGTAGCCTGAAACCTTGTCAGGCTCGAACTAATGGTTAAAAAAAAAAAAAAAAGTTACAATTATCACAACACAAGACCTAGCCGAAATTACCAGATACCACACTTTTGGATCTGGTCGAGTTCTGCCTCAGCCCCTGGGGCGGTCGTCTCTAAACTATGGTAAAGAGTACCTGATTTCCACCCCTAGGGGGAGTCCGATCCAGCGGAGGTATGGGTCATCCCTTTTTCTCCAAGAGAAATTTCTCTTTTTCCGCGATATTTCCTAGACCTAGGCGACTGCCCAGTCTGTTGGTCCCTTTTTTTTTTTTAAATCAGGCTTTCTTCTCTTGATCAGAGCCTCGCAGCAACAGAAGTGACTCTTCAGCGAGTCGGAACTTAGGTTCCTACTCCCTTGCTTGCTTCAGTTTAACAGACGACATGCTCCTTTCTTGACTGTCGGTCAAGTAGGTCTTTTTCTGAGATGGCTGCTCAATATTCACACCTTCAGTTCCTGTGCGCTGGTTCCGTGCCAGTCACACACGAAGCTATCTTCTCCGAGTGCGTGACGGAGCTGTGATGTTGGTTTTTCAGCAAAGCAAACTAGAGTCCTTTCTACTCCCGGGAGGCCGGAGTGAGTGGTGTCTCACCCCATTGAGTCACTTCTACCGCTGTTCAGTCACTTTCAACAAATGGGTTATCCCTTAACTTGTTCCTTCTGTGTCCCTCCTCAATGCACATCTGCCTCTATTTGCCCTAGAAATCCGGTCCGTTTTTTCTTTTTTTCTGTCAGAATGTTTTTTTCACAGTGGACACATCCTCCTGTACACTTTTCCTTTCTTCTCTGAGTTCAGACACTGCTACTACAGTTGTACACACAGGGGCAGGATGATTCATTTTTGGAATATGCAGTGGGTAGGATCTGGTTCTACTAGACCACCACAAGAGGCTTCTAAGTCATGCTTGGCCTTCCATCAGGAAGGTTTCAGCGACTTAAGTGGAAACCATTCTTCTTGATGGGCTAACCCCACCTGGACCTTCTTTGCTCACCATGTAAGGGGTTCAAGTGCTCCTGGACCTGTTGTTTGCAGGTCAGCCATACTGGGTAGTGGGGGTTCCAGCCGCGCGCTTTTCAGTCTACCCTAAACCAGTAGACTTTACCTCCAGCTCTTTCAGTTCCTGAGGTCTTTTTACATTAGATTAGTTCATGTCTTTGACACTATTAATTTTGGTCCTATACCAAATTGTGAGGCCGGGTTCTCACCACTCTCCTAGAGAACTTGCGGCTTCCTGGCAGAGTTTCATTTTGTGCCCATTGCAGTTGTCTGTAAAGTGGTGAGTTACAACTCAAGCGCTTATCTTGTAAGCACTATATTCTAGATGCTCTCTCCAAGACCGCTCTTTTTATTAGCAGGACAGTCCTTGACCGTCCTTTCTGAGTGAACCCTATCTCCTCCACCCTACTCAGGGTTGTTGATTTTAGCTCGGTACTCTCCCACTAGTGTGAATAAGTGGAGGAGGCTTAGTCCAGGAAGATATGGAAATTACATACTTACCGTAATTGTTGATCTTCTTGGACAGTCTCCATTACTCATTCACATGCCCACCCGCCATCCTCTGGGTTCACTCATTTTCTTTCCTGGTCTTCATGGTCCTTAGGTTCAGGCTGTGAAGACATTGTTCTTTGACCCTTCTTGCAAGGGCCATCTGGGCCCTCTCAGACCCGGAAACTCAGGATAAGTTATTTTCATTAGTAACGCTGCACCTCCTCAGTTGAAAAGGTACTGAGGCAGTTGGAGGGTCGACGTCAAGATAGTCTACAGAGGCGCAAGGTAGTCTCTCGGTGCCACGCATGCGTGGTCCTGTCTCAGCGCCGACCCTTCTGAAAAATGTTGGCTCCCGCTTGGGTCCTAGCACCTCTGGCGCTATCCCAGTAGTATGAATGAGTGATGGAGACTGTCCAAGAAGAGCAACAATTATGGTAAGTATGTAATTTCCATTTTTCACAAGTGTCCAGTTTTAGGGTTTTTACAGTGGTGGATATATACACTTTATACAGACACATAGTTCAAAAAGACAAAAATGTATACAGGAATTTCAGTTACAAAATGGTTTATATACAGCAGGTACAGTATTAATAGCAAGACTAAACAAAATGTACAAATACTACATGGGAGAAGGTGGTAAAATACTCTGAAAGCGCATAGAAGGGAAAAGGAGGAATGGAAGCAGTGAGGTAGACAAGAGAGAGAGAGAGGTTAAGAGAGAAAAGGGAGGGAAAATTCTAACTGAAAATTGAGCAAGTGACCTAGGGATTGCTCTGGTCAGTGGTAGGAAAATTAAGATATGCTACCCATACCTCTCAACCTCTTGCCTCCTAAATCGGGGACAGGGCTTAAAAAATTCAGGGACAAAGATCCCAAATCTTAAAGATTGATAATATTCACCCAGAAAACTGATAGAATGAGGAGATTAGTGTAAGAAGCATTTTCTGAAGAACAACAAGTCTGTAACTTTAATGTTTGACATTATTTTGTTCTTACAATCTCCACTGTTCAGTTATAAAAACAAATTTTACGAGGGACAGAGGAAAAGTTTGAGGCAAAATCAGGGACAGTTGAGAGGTATGATGCTATCTATAGCAGTTACAAGGTGGTTTATTTAGCAGGTGCTCCTTTAGTTTGACCTTAAAGGTGCCAAGGGAGGGGGCTGCTAACAAGGTTAGGGGAAGAGTGTTAAAAAGCTTGGTACCTCTATAGGTAAATGATCTCTGCCTCAAAGAGGTGTTGCATTAGGGGACCCAAAAAGGGGATGAGGCAGTGTTCCTAGTAAGATGGGTGGGGCAAACCTTCTTGAACAGAGGAGACACTGTGGGGAAGGAGATTGTTGAGGATTTTGTAGATGAATGTGGACGCCTTCCATGTGAACCTGTCCTCTAGGGAAAACCAATGTACTTTCTCTTAGAGGGCACAGCTGTGGGTACAATGGGGAAGCCCAATCACAAATCTGATAATGTTATTGTATGCCGTTTTGAGCTTATTGAACATGACTGAATTGCTCTGAGGGAAGTAAATGATGGAACCATAGTCAAGGAGAGGTAGCAGTAAGCTGGAAGTCAGCCTGCTTCTTGATTCCAGGGTGAGGAACTGCCTGATCCTGTTGAGCCCAAGTCTCTGGAGGATTGTGTTAATTAACTGAGTTATGTGTTGGCAAAAAGAGAGGTGCCTATCAGGAGTAAGGCCAAGGTGTTTAAATTCACTAACCCGCTCAATGACCATGTCCTTATTATCTAGGAGGCTGAAATTAAAATTAGAAGGTTTACGCATGCCGGAGAAAACCATACATTTAGTTTTTTTGGAGTTTAGGACCATACCTTGAGTGGAGAACCAGGAGTGGAGACTGTGAAAATCTGTTTGGAGACAAGGGTGGAGGAGTTTGCGTCCTTACAGTATAAGGTGGCATCATCCGCATATGGGATAATGTTGGCATGGGAACAGATGGAAGGTATGTTATTTATGAACAGAGGAAAAAGGAGGGGCCCAAGTATAGATGCTTGAGGAACTCCACACTTAACAAGGCATTTGGACGAATGATGTCCCTCAATGACTGTTTTGTGGAACCTAGGGTTGAGATAGTTACCAAACCAGTTAACGTCTGTGGAGAAATTCAGAAGGGCAAGTGTAGATAGGAGAAGGTTGTGGTCAACCAAATCAAAAGCCTTGGTAAGGTCCACGAAAACCACACCTGTGTAAAGACTGTCATCCATGGCCTTGTAAAATGTCTTGTGTGAATCTAACAAGAGCAGTTTATGTGTTGTGTTCAGCCCCAAAACTGTGTTGAGCTTCGGAAAGGGTGTCATATTTGTTTAGGTGCTCAGTGAATTAATAATTTTTTCCATGATTTTGGATTTGGGGGGGGGGGGAGCATATAATTGCTTACTTTCTGTTCAGAGCCAGCTTTATGCAGAGGCCTGATGGATGCAGTTTTCCAGGCTGCGGAGAGGGTACTGGAACAGAAGGAGAAAAGTACAGTTACGTAAGAACTTACCGTAACAGTAAATCTTCGAGAGAGGTTCCTTCAGTAGGTCATCACATATAGGACTGGCGCCACCTGGCGTCGGGCCGCACGGCAGACTTTTCTAGCAATCCCTCACGGGGGACCGCCCACCAGACGTCGAGTGACTGTATATAGTGGGCAGGCCCCACACCCACCCTCCAGTTCTCCCGCCAGAGCCAAGAAGAGGCCTGACAGCAGGAGAGAACAGGATTTAGAGACCCTGTAAGACATCAGTGAGGGGAAGGAGGGAGGGAAAAATATGACCTACTGAAGGAACCTCTCTCGAAGATCTACTGTTACGGTAAGTTCTTACGTAACTGTACTATCTTACTTCGAGAGGGTTCCTTCAATAGGTCATCACATATAGGACTGAGTCCCAAGTAGTCCCTCCAAGGAGAGACCGAGAGAAACTAGGGAGGAGGAGACAACTCCAGTGGAAAGGAGCTGGAGTCCCAACAGGACCCAGTCTAGGATAGTAGACCCTGCAGGACGGCTAGGCCAAAGCCAGCCCTCCACCTAGAAGCAATGTCCAGACTATAATGCTTGGTAAATGTATGGACAGAACTCCAAGTAGCAGCAGCACAAATGTCAGCCGCAGAAACGTTCTGTAGGAAGGCCACGGAAGCAGCTATGTCCCTAGTAGAATGACCTCTGATGGAACCCGGCAGAGGTTTATCGTACTTCTGGTAACAGAATCGAATGCAGTTGCCCAGCCATTTGGAAAGGCCCTGCTTAGAAACCAGTTTGCCCTTCGATCTCGGGGCGAAAGAGACAAACAACTGGTCACAAGAGCGAAGCTCCTTAGTCCGGTGTGTATAACACCAGAGAATCCGATGGACATCCATCGTGTGAAGGAGTGCCTCACCTCTGTTAGAGGGGGATGGGTAATACACTGGAAGCTCTACCGATTGGTTTAGCGTGGCTTCCGACACCAGCTTTGGGAGGAACCTCGGATGGATTCTAAGGACCACCCGGTCCCGATGGAAAATCAAGTAAGGCTCCTTGCAGACTAGAGCGTGACACTCTGAAATCCTTTGAGCTGATGTGATGGCCACCAGAAAAAGCACCTTCCAAGACAGGAAGTGCAGATCACAGCTCATAGCCGGCTCGAAAGGAGGAAGGGTGAGCTTTTCCAGGACGAAATTCAAGTCCCAAGGTAGAGTTGGGCTGCGGATGGGGGTTTCAGATGTAGAATCCCTTTCAGAAAGGTTTTAGAGACATCCAACTGAGCCACAGGTTTACCATCCACTAGCTTGTGGTACGCTAAAATAGCTGATATATATACCTTTAAGGAAGAGTAGGACAGACCGGAGTCTGACAAGTGAAGGAGGTGTTCCATGACTTGCGGGGCCAAGCAGGAGAAGGGATTCCAGCCCTTTGCGGTCGCCCATATGGAAAACCGCTTCCACTTCATGGCGTAAGTGCAACGGGTAGTAGGTTTTCTGGCCTCAATTAGGACCTGTGCAACCCGAGAGGAAACCCCGAAACGGGATATTGCTATGTCTGCAGGAGCCATGCATGAAGATGCAGGGTCCTGAGCCCCGGGTGAACCAGACAGCCTTGATCCTGAGTAAGGAGGTTGTGAGTCACTGGAAGTGGAACCGGTGGTTCTCTGGAAAGCTGCTGAAACAGCGGGAACCAGATCTGTCTCGGCCAGAGAGGGGCGATGAGGATCATCCTTTCCCTCTCTGCCTGAAGCTTGAGAAGAACCCTCTGCAGAATGGGAAACGGAGGGAAAGCGTACAAACATTTCCCTGTCTAACTTAGATACAATGCGTCGCTACAGAAAGCATCTTGCTCTGGAATGAGCGAGCAAAACTTGGGAAGTTTTACATTGGATTGGGAGGCGAAGAGGTCAATTTCCGGACGCCCCCAATTTCGGAAGATGGATTCCGCCACTTCCTGATGCAGTTCCCACTTATGAGCTAGGGTTCGAGATCTGCTGAGACTGTCTGTCAGAACGTTTAGAACGCCCGGCACATGCATGGCCACTAGGGCCAGATGGTGCTGGACTGCCTAGGTCCACACCCTGGTTGCCTCCCTGCAAAGAGGGTACGACCGGGTTTCCTCCTTGTTTGTTGATGTACCAAACTACCGACATATTGTCCATTTGGATCAGTAGTGTTCCCTTCAGAAGGTGGGTCTGAAAGGCCTGTAACGCGTACAGGACTGCCCTGAGCTCCAGAACATTGATGTGAAGAGAAATCTCCAAGCCAGACCAAAGTCCCTGGGCCTGATGTTCCACCAGGTGAGCACCCCAACCCATGTTCGAGGCATCCGTGGTGAGGGTAGCTGCTGGTGCAGGGTTCTGAAAAGGAAGTCCCAAGGAAAGATTGCAGGGATCCATCCACCATTGCAAATCTTTCTGAACCGCTGAGGAGATCAGGACCGGATGGTCCAGATTGTCCAGAAGCTGTTCCCATTGCACCCGCAAGGACTACTAAGTGATCCTCATGTGGAGCCTTGCTAGGAGAACGGTAGTGATGGAGGCCGCCATCAGGCCCAAAAGGTGGAGAACGTCCCAGGCTGGGATAGTCCTGCTGGAAGCCACCTTAGAGGCCTGATGGATAACTGTCTCCACCTTGTCCAGAGGAAGGAAGGCTCTGCACTGGACCGTATCCAGGACTGCCCCGATAAACTGGAGTTTCTGGGCGGGGATAAGGAATGACTTGGGCACGTTGACCATGATCCCTAACCGGTTGAACAAGTCCAGTGTAAAGGAAAGAGCCTCCAGCAAGGAATCCCTGGATGGAGCTGCAATCAGCCAGTCGTCCAGGTAAGGGAACACCGCAATACCCCAGCAGCACAGGAACGCCATTACCACCGCCAGGCACTTGGTAAAAACCCGTGGTGCTGAAGACAGATCAAAGGGGAACGCCTGGAACTGGAAGTGTTCCCCTTAGAAATGGAAAGGCTGGAATCGGTGGTGGCTGTGGAAAATAGGAATATGTAGGTAGGCATCCTGCATATCCAGGGCACAGAGCCAGTGGTTCTTCATGAGGAGAGGAAGGAGGCTCTGGAGAGTCAGCATTTAGAACTTTTTGTACTCGACAAACTAGTTGTGCTGACTCAGATCGAGTATGGGTTGGACGTCCCTGGTCTTTTTTGGAACCAAGAATAAATGGGATTAGAATCCCTTTCCCCGTGTTTTATACTCTAGGAGGAGAGTGGCGAGGGTGATTTCCTGTACCTAGCCCAAACCTTGTCTCTACAGCGCATAAGTTTGAGGTGGTCTAGAGTAATCCACTCGCTAGATCACCCTCAAACTCTGATCTTCTTTTTGGGGATGCAGATGTCGCTGAATATTTTTGTGAAATCATTAAGGGCATGGTCAATGTTTTTTATATCAGCCGTGAAGGACCAGTCAGCTAATTTAAATGCAAGAGAAAATTCTTTTAAATTAGCTTTTTTTAATTGTCTTGTGAGGGATATAATTAGGAGTAGATTTAGGGGCTCTGGCTGACCAGCGACAGAAGATAGCACAGTGGTCACTGATGGAGACTGGGAGGACACCCGCGGCTGTCACTCTAGAGGGATTCGAGGCAATGATTCAATGGTAGAGCTGTTTCCCATTTTATAATTTGTTCTGGTGGGGATGGATACTGTTGTCCCAGTTTAGGATAAAGTCCCCTAAAATGATCTATTCCCTATTACTTAGGATGATTTGCTTGAGATGAGGGATTCAAGCTCAGAACCCGGTGTTCTGGGGGTAAGCAGACAGAACTGATAGTTAAAATTTTGCTTTTGCCTATGATTAGTTTTATGGAGAGGGATTCAGGCATAGAAGTGTCAGTGTCTAGGTGCATTTCAGTATAGGAGAGCCTCTCTGACACAAAAATAGGCATCTGCCTCCTCCTTTTCTGAGTCTATCTTTCCTAATTAGGGAATAACCTTTGAGCGTGATTTCGTGCAAAGGAATTTTGGGGGTTAGTCAGGTCTCAGGGCGACGATGTCAAAATGGTTGAACTCGACCCAGGTTTCAGAGATTTTTTTTAGCAAGGATACTTTGAATGTTGAGTTGGGCAACGCTGATAAATTTCTTATTATGGCCAACGAGGGGTTTATGGGTGAGATCAGGTGGTGCAGGTCCTGGGTTGGGGTGCACAGACCCAGAGAGGAGGATAAGTAAAAATATTAAATGAGTTAGCCTCCAGTTTTTGCAGTTTCATATGCTTGTCGGTGCAAGCATGTCTGATGTATTTTGTAGACTGACAGTGATGAAACAGCAGGAGGCATTAGTGTTGAGTGCAGAGAGCGATAGGGGAAGAAGGAAGGTCTCTGACTAAGCTAGGGGCATGAGGGAGGATGACAATATTGGGGGTTCCAGAGCTGGGAGTTCCCAAAGGGGCTGTACATCCAAGCTTGAAAGGTGAACAGTCAGAAGGAGGTAAAAGAACAGTCAGGGAGGGGATGGGTGCACAGAGTAAGGAAACAAAAAGTAAGAATTGGATTAAAGGGAGAAAGTGGGTGGGTACAATCATTTGAAAGTGGGGGACAACTTACATAACTGGGCAAAAGAACAGGAATTGGTGAGTCCTGGTTAAGGACAACCAGATTAGGGGTGAACATTTGTATTTCGTCAGTCTGTTGCAGTTAGAATGGGCGATGTAACACCCACTAAGTTACAGCTCATCAAGTGCCGCCCAAACACGCATGAGACATCCAGACCTTAGATTCAAAAAGCAGAGATCTTACTTCGAGAGGGTTCCTTCAGTAGGTCATCACATATAGGACTGGAGCCACCTGGCATTGGGCCAGGTGGCAGAATTTTCTAGCAATACCTGACAGGGGACTGCCCACTGATATCAGCATGACTGTATACAGTGGGCGGTCCCCATGCCTGCCCTCCAGTTCTTTCCCACCGTCGCCTCGTGTCAGTCGCATTGCAGACTTCTATATAGTGATCATCGTGAAAGTGTCTTGCATCGGAATTTCCTTCGCTAAAATTCTCATCTCTATAATCGTTTTCATTGATGTCTTCACCCACAAGAAGTGCTCGTTCTGTGGCATGCAGATTCCACACAAAGACAGTCACCTCAAGTGCATCCTCTGTTTAAGCCTGGACCACCCTGTCTCCTCCTGCCCTGAGTGCCAGACCTTTAATCAGGCCACGAAGAAGAGTGCAGGATTTGGAGGCCCATCTTTTAAAAGCCCATCTGGCTTCTCTTGAGAAGACGGACCAACTAAGAAAGTCCTTAGCTGAGAAATCTTCTCCTTCCAAGAAGCACAAGGAGAAATCCAGGGAGCGGGAGCGCTCCGTGGACAACGCACGGCCCTCGACGAGCAAGGCCCATCCGCGGCCCAGAAAATGAGACGGTAAGTCTGGTAAAACCACAGCGGGTCAGCTGGCTGTCGGCTCCGATGACGACCGCAGCGCCTCAGCTGATAAGTCGGCCCCCAGCTCCTCTGGGGATCACGTGGTGGCCGGTAAGTCAACTACCCAAGCTGTGGGTACTCATCCAGCACTGGTTAATAAGCCAGTCGGGGGCTCCTCCCCTGTCCGCCTGATTCCACCCACTAAGCCAGCCGTTCCTGACGGTCGCACGGTGCGGTTCCCCTGTCGGGGCCTAACGGCGCCTCACCCAACGTCTGGTGGAACCAGAGGAGAAAAACCCTCTCCCTTCCCTTCATCAGCGGGTATCTCTGGCGACGATAGCGGTGAACCCCTCAACATTGTTGATGCTTAGGGGTCAGTTCCGCGTTCCCCTCTCGGGGTCAAGGAGAAGGAGCCTCCTCCTCCTCTGCCAACGGGCCTTACTGTGGAGGCCCCTCCTCCACCTTTGGGAGGGCTTCCGGCACCCCCTCTAACGCCGGATGTCCAGACGACAGTCCCGCAGCCTGGACCGGTCGACCGACTTCAGCCTTGGCCCCGATGCAGATTAGGTCCCACCTTCAGGGGCCCCTTAGTCCGCATCGGCGCGTCCCCCTCGATGCCAGATCCCTTGCGATGGTGGATCTGGTGGTGACGATCCCGACATCTGTTCTCCGGCGTGGACCCCAGCCTATGTAGCACACTGAGGGGTCCGACTGTCAAATACCCCGCGCGGATCTGACTGAGGGGATTTCTCCTCAGACCCCAACTGTCCCATCACCGCAGGGGTTTCCTGGGGACCACTACCTGGCGGGTCCCACTCTGGACTGGAGTCACTTTGGACAGTTCTACCCTGGGTTTAATCCCTACTCTCCTTGTCAGGGATTCCAGGGTTATTAAACCCCACCGGTTATTCCTCTTCCTCCTCCCCCTCAGCCTCTGCCCACTCCACCCCCCCCTCCGGTTGCCCCAGATTTCAAGGCTCTAATCCAGTCTTGGTGGCAGGGGGCACAGTCGGAGTTGGTCTTGGACCTGGAGACTAGGCTCCCACACCCACGGTCTCCCAGGTCTCCTTCCCCAAGCAGTTCCTCTATTGCTACTGTCCATGTCTCGGGGAAGACTCATCATGACGTTTCCCTTCCCAGTACCGACGCTGTCCTGTCGAGGAGGTGGACGATGACAGCTCAGAGGGGACTAACGACTCTTCAGAGGAGGTTCCAGAGGAACCTGAGGGCCCGGAAGACAAGGTATCCCCCAGATCTCCATCAGAGGACCCTGCCTTCTCGGATCTTCTGAGGCCCATGAAAGATTATTTCAATTGAGAGTCTGAGGAACAGGACCCCTTAAGGCAGAGGCTTGCGGAACATCTCTGCTTAGAGTCTCTGTCTCTGGTCCCCATTCCTCCCTGGATGGCTTCTCACTAAGACCTCACCACTACCATCTGGCAGATGCCTCATTCCCTCTCAGCTGTCCCCAAACGGGTGGACAGACATTACCAGGCACTGAAGGAAGCCCCATTTCTGAAGGCTTATTCCAAGGCTGACTCTGTGGTCATCTCTGCGGCTCATTATCGCTCCTCAGCTCCAAAGCACATGAGCACCTCTTCTCAGAACAAAGAGTCGAGGCAGATGGACCAGTTCAGGAGAAAGATTTATTCCTCAGCTACATGCGCCCTCTGGTCCCTAAACTAAATGGCCCACATGGTGTCCCACCAGAAGGTTACCATGGCCAGGCTGGAAGCGTGAGTTCAGTCCATGGACCCCTCGCCTTTAAAGGAGGAACTTGCCAAGGATCTTCGCCTCTCCAGAGTTTCGTGTAGGCATGCCTTATGCGCCACTTACAACTCTGTCGATTCAGTGGCACATACCTCGGCAACTGCCGTTGCCCTTAGACGGCACTCCTGGCTTCACCTCTCCAGACTTGCCAACAAGGTCCAGTTGGTGATTCAGGACGCTCCATTTAGGGGCTCAGTGCTCTTTGGTGGGGACATCAAAGACATTATCACAGACCTAGAGGACAGGGGCCTTGTCCTTAGGTCTGTAAGGTCAATGTACCGATCGGGCTTCCAGCAGCAGCCCTTTCGGAAAAGGACGAGGCAGAGAAAGAACGCCCTGGCGCCACCAAGAGAAGGGTAAGGCCACGGGTACAGCCACCCCTCCTGCCTCCAAAAATCAGAGATGTTCAGGAGGTCCTTCCACTGAACGTCCCACCACCTCTTGACTTCCCATCCCCACTGCCTCCTCAGTCTTGTAACGGGGAGCTGGTGGGAGGAGGTCGCCCACCATGTGTGCAGGAGTGGAGGCGGTCACCTCAAGCCAGATGGGTCCTGCAACTAGTGTCTAGCCGGACACATAATAGAGTTTCGAAAATCCTCCGAGAAACTCACCAAGAAGTCCTCTCACTGTGGAACCAGGCCCTCCTAGTCCGAGGGAGGTTAACTTGCTCTTGCTCAAAGAAGCAACAGAGCACATTCCCCTCTGGCAAAGGGGAAAGGGGTTTTACTCCTACTTTTTCCTGGTTCCAAAAAAGATTGGGGACTTCAGACCCATACTCGACTTAAGCCAACTAAATCAGTTTGTTGAGTACAAAAACTTTTGAATGCAGACACTCCAGAGCCTCCTCCACTCCTCATGGAGAACCACTGGCTCTGCTCTCTGGATACGCAGGGTGCCTACCTGCACATCCCCATTTTCCCCAGCCACCACCGGTTCCTACACTTTTGCTTCCAGGGAGAGCACTTTCAGTTTGAGTGCTCCTTTTTGGTCTGTCTTCGGCTGCGGGTTTTACAAGTGCCCAGCAGTGGTTGCAGCCTTTCTACACCGCAGAGGTATTGCGGTTTTCCCTTACTTGGACGGCTGGCTGATTTCAGCCCTGTCCAGGGATTCTTTACTGGAGGCTCCCTCCTTCACCCTGGACCTCTTCAGCAGACTAGGGATCACAGTCAGCGTTCCCAAGTCATCCCTCATCCCTGCCCAGAGACTTCAGTTTATTGGGGCAGTCCTGGATACGGTCTGGTGGAGACCCTTCTCTGTCCGGCCTCCAAAGTGGCCTCTCTCAGGACCATCCCAGCTCGGGAGGTCCTGCGCCTTCTGGCGGCCTCCATCACAACCGTTCTCCTGGCAAGGCTTCACATGAGGGTCACTCAGTGGTCCTTGCGGGTGCAGTGGGATCAGCTCCTGGGCGACCAGGACCATTCAATACTGGTCTCCTCCATGGTTCAGAAACAGGTGCATTGGTGAGTGGATTCCCGCAATCTTTCCTTGGGGCTTCCCTTCCGGAGCCCGGCACCCTTAGCTTCTCTCACCATGGATGCCTCGAATATGGGCTGAGGAGCACATCTAGGGGAGCACCAAGCCCAGGGACTATGGTCCGGCTTGGATACTTCCTTGCATATCAGTGTTCTGGAGATGAGGGCGGTCCTGTATGCCCTACAGGCCTTTCAGTCCCTCCTTCCTAAGGGATTACTGCTCATCTAAATGGACAATATGTCATAGTTTTGTATATCAACAAACAAGGAGCAACCCGGTTATGTACCCCCTATGCCGGGAGGCGACACGGGTGTGGAACTGGGCAGTCCAGCACCATCTGGTCCTTGTGGCCGTGCACATTGTTTTAAACGTCATGGTGGATAGTCTCACCAGGTCTCAGACCCTAGCTTATGAGTGGAAATTGCACCAGGAAGTCGCAGAATCCATCTTCCAATGTTGGGGGCATCTGGAAAGCGATCTCTTCGCCTCCGAATTCAACGCAAAACTTCCCAGCTATTGCTCGCTCGTTCTAGGGCACAGTGCTTTTTTGGAACAACGCATTGTCTCTCTCGGACAGGGACATTTTTGTTCGCCTTCCCTCCACTTCCCATAATACAGAGGGTCCTTCTCAAGCTCCAGACAGAGAGGGCAAAGATGATCCTCATCGCTTCTCTCTGGCCGAGACAGATCTGGTTCCCGCTGCTACAGCAGCTTTCAAGGGAGCCACCAGTTCCACTTCCAGTGACTCACAACTTCCTGACCTAGGATCAGGGTCGCCTGTTACATCCGGGGCTCAGGACCCTGCATCTTCATGCATGGCTCCTGCAGACATAGCGATCTCTCGCTTCGAGGTCTCCTCCCGGGTTGCTCAAGTCCTCATCGAGGCTAAAAAGCCCTCTACCCGTTCCACTTATGCCATGAAGTGGAAGTGGTTTTCCATATGGGTGACCGCTAAGGGTTGGAACCCCTTCTCTTGTTTGGGCTCGCAAGTCATGGAATACCTCCTTCACTTATCAGACTCCGATCTTTCGTACTCTGCTTTGAAGGTCCATACTTCAGCTATCTCGGCATACCACGAGCTAGTGGGTGGTAAACCCGTGGCTCAGTTGGAGGTCTCGAAAACCTTTCTGAAAGGGATTCTCCATCTGAAACCCCCCTTCCGCAGCCCAACTCCGCCTTGGTACTTGAACTTCATCTTGGAAAAGCTCACCCTTCCTCCTTTTGAATCGGCTATGAGCTGTGATTTGCGCTTCCTTTCCTGGAAGGCGCTTTTTCTCGTGGTGGTCATGTCAGCCCGGAGGATTTCGGAGCTTCACGCTGTAGTCTACAAGGAGCTCTATCTGATTGTCCATAGGGACTGGGTGGTCCTCAGAACACATCCGAAGTTTCTTCCCAAGGTGGTGTCAGAAGCCACGCTGAATCAATCAGTAGAGCTTCCCGTGTATTACTCATTCTCCTCTAACAGAGGTGAGGCACTCCTTCACACGATGGATGTTCATCGGATTCTCTGGTGTTACACTCACCAGACCAAAGAATTCCGTACTTGTGACCAGCTGTTTGTTTCCTTTGCCCCTAGATCGAAGGGCAAACCAGTTTCTAAGCAGGGCCTGTCCAAATGGTTAGGCAACTGCATTAGGTTCTGTTACCAGAAGTACGAAAAGCCTCTGCCGGGTCCCATTAGAGGTCATTCTACTAGGGGCATGGCTGCCTCCACAGCCTTCTTACGGAATGTTTCTGTGGCCGACATTTGTGCTGCCGCTACTTGGAGTTCTGTCCCTTCTGTCTTAGGCTCGGTCCATTCTGGATACAATATTTTTCTGTTGGAGTTAGTTCTCCTCCTCCGTAGTTTCTCTTGGTCTCTCCTTGGAGGGACTGCTTGTAACTCTGTCCTGTATGTGATGACCTACTGAAGGAACCCTCTTGAAGTAGGATAGTACAGCTACATAGGAACTTATCATAACAGTAGATCTTCAAGAGAGGTTCCTTCAGTAGGTCATCACATACAGGTCTTCAAGCTGGCTCCTTCCACCTACCCCGGTGGTAAAACCCTCGGCTCTGCCCCATGACGCCAGATCTAGCCCTCTGGAAGCCAGGTTGCGCGTCGAAGCTGGGGAGGTCGGGTGGGTCGTGTGGATGAACATATACCACTCCTAGAACTCCTGTTACAAGTGAGTAATCTGTATTTCTAGGGACGTGGATATGTTGTTCAATCCACACTGTCTGGCAGACTTCTAGCAGTTCTCCGGGAGGAGGGAGGCAAGGCGCGCACGCCCCCCTACTTAGGGAAAAAGGACTGGAGAACCGAGGACCCAAAACCAGCATCCCGGTGTAACTCTAGGTCAATGTGGTAATGGGAAATAAAGGTGTTTGCTGACTTCTAGGTAGCAGCCCTGCAGATTTCCTGGATAAGGATGTCCCTAGAATCAGCCATTGAAGCAGCGGTATGGCGGGTAGAATGAGCTCTTATCCCTTTGGGAGATTCCATGCCTGCCAACCTATAGCAGAGATCTATGCAGGAGGTGACCCACCTGCCTATTGTCTGCTTGGCTGCAGGTCTGCCAGGTGCGACTTCAGCGTAGGTGACAAACAGCTGGCGAACTTCTCCCTGAACTCAGCCATCCGCTCCTTATAATAAGAGAGCACTCTTCTAGGGTCCAAAGTATGGAGCCTATATCGACCTCCAGTGTGATTGGGGTAGAACACCGGCAGAGTCAACACCTGGTTAGGTGATACTCCGACACCACCTTGGAAGGAATTTCAGGTGGGGCAGGCACCTTTGTCTCTATGGAAGACCAGATAAGGAGACTCGATGGAAAGCACCTGGAGCTCTCCCATCCTTCTGGCTGACATAATAGCCACCAAGAAGGCGGTCTTCCACACAGGTGAGAGATGTCACACCTGTGCATCGGTTGAATGGCTTGCCCTTGAGCAGCCAATACCAGCAGTAGATCCCATGGAGGTGGAGGTTCTAGCACCGGTGGGGATATGTGATCAAGGCCTTTGAAAAAGCGCCCGACCACCTTCTCCTGCACCACTGACTGCTTGCCGGCCTGCGCCCAGTAAGCAGAGATGGCTGCTAGGTGCACCTTAAGGGTCGTCGACCAAAGCCCTACCTGAGAAAGGGACCACAGATAGTCCAGAATGCTAGCCAAAGAACAGAAAGAAGGGTCCAACCCCTTGTTCTGACACCAAATGGAGAATCTCTTCCATTTGAAGGCATAGCATTTTCTGGTCGACTCCTTATGGGATGCCTCAACGACGTTGAGGACCTCATCGGAAAGACCCAAGGCCTGGAACTCTAGCCGCTCAGGAACAGGCCGTCCGGTGCCAGGGATTGAAGGTCAGATGGAGTACCTTCCCTTGTTGACTGAGATCAGATCCGGGCGGGCTGGAAGCCGCCTCAGGAGCCTGCAGCTGAGGCTGAGGAGATCTGGATACCAGAACTGGCGGGGCCAGTCTGGGGCTACCAGAATCACCTGCACCTTGTCCCTCTTCACCTTGAGAAGCACCTTGTGGATCAAGGGAAATGGAGGGAAGGCGTAGAAGAGGCTCGGGGTCCACGGCTTCGAGAAGGCATCCCCCTGCAGCGAGCTCTGCTGAGAGGGCAGATGTGAAACAGCCTCAGCTTCGCATTCTCCCTGGAGGTGAACAGGTCCACCTGAGGGGTGCCCCAGTGGGAGAACAGAGCTTGTACTACCTCCGCCAGGAGAGACTACTCGTGAGATGCAGCGCCTGTCTGGCTGAGGGCATCAGCCAGACTGTTGGAGGCTCCTGCCACATGAATGGCTAGGAGATCCACCTCCAGGCTGATCACGAGAGACCAAGTGCGGAGAGCTTCCTTGCACAGGGGGCAGGAGTCGTCCCGCCCGTCGGTTGAGGTGTACATGGTGGTGGTGTTGTCCATCTGAACCTGGACCACTTCACACCCATTACAAGCGGAGGCGAGGTGGTGAGGGCTGGTTTGGACCGCTCGAAGCTCCAGTGGGTTGATGTGGCATCAAGACTCCTGAGGGGACCAGAGGCCATGGGCTCTGAGCTCCCCCAGATGGGCACCCCAACCCATCAGAGAGGTGTCAGTCATCAGAGTGACCGTCGGCTTGGGACGGACAAACGGGATACCCTCCTGCAGTTGAGCTGGAACGAGCCACCACTGTAGACCATCCCACATCTCCTGGGTCACTGCCACTGGCTGGTCCAGAGGACCGGAGCACTGTGACCATTGGTGGGCCAGCCCCCATTGTAGGGGACGCATATGCCAGTAGGCCCAACGGACCATACTGGTGCAGGCCGCCATGAGGCCCAGGAGGTGCAGAAAGTCCTGGGCTGGGCGCAGTTGCCCAACCAGAATTGATTGGGCAAAGGAGGAAAGGAGTTCGGCTCGAAGAGAGTCAAGCTCTGCCCCGATGAACTGAATCACCTGCAGTGGCATGAGTTCCGACTTGGCCTCATTGATAAGGAGGCCAATCTGAGAGCAGACCTGGAGGGCCAGATCCCTGGACCTCTTCACCTCCAACCTGGAGGGGGCTGCAGTCAGCCAGTCGTCCAGGTAAGGGTACACCCAGACCCCTCAGTGCCGCAGGAATGCTGTCACTACTGCCATGCATTTGGTGAAGATCCTGGAAGCTGGAGAGAGGCCGAAGGGCATGGCCCGGAACTCGTAAAGAGATCCCTCTGCTCGAAGGCGGAGGAATTGCTGATGAGACGGACGGATTGGGACGTGAAAGAACACGTCCTGAAGGTCCAGAGAACAAAACCACACGCCTAGTTCCAAAGATGGAATGATCTGTGCGCTGCCTTAGGAACTTGTTCAGGTCATGTATGTCGAGAATGGGGCACCAGCCCCCCCCTTCCCCCATCCGTTTTGGGACCAGGAAGTACCTGGACACAAACCCTGGGTCTGGAGGAGGATCCACCACCTCGCTGATCACCTCCTTCTGAAGGAGCAGGCCAATGTCAGCTCAGCGAGCGACAGACTCTGAGACCCACTGCCCCCGTCGTGGCGGCGATGGGGAGGAACTGCTCAATTCAGAGGCAGACCCTGCCCACTACTAGCACCCAGCGGTCCGTGGTGATAGCGAACCAGGCAGAAAGGAAGTGGCAGAGCTGTCCCGCCACGGGGGGAACCCAGGGAAGAGTGACGAGGTTGGGGGTGACACCCCTCAACCAATCACTGGGCAGGCTTGGAGGAAGGGCCCACTGAGGGACCTCCTGGACCCTTGCCTCTAGGCTTCCTACTGGAGGAAGCGGCAGACTTGGCCTTAGGGCGCCAAGTGTGTGCCTGCTGACCCTGGTGCTGGTGCTTCTGGGCCAGACGTGCCGCAGGGGTGGAAGGGCAAATGGGCTTATGCTGCTGCTGGCAGCCTTTGTCCTTCTGGGCAGACGTGACCAAGTCCAAGGCGGTGGAGATGGCCTTCCACCCCCGGCCTGAACAAGTCAGTGCCCAGGAAGGGAACGTCTGCCAGCTTGTGCTGGGTGTCCGCCATGAAGGTGGAGATCCGCAGCCAAGCTCTGCGGCGCATGGCCACTGCAGCCAGTACTGATCGGGCACAAGAATCACCAATGTCCAACGAAGTTTGGAGCTGTTGTTTTGCCACCGCCCTTCCCTGATCCTGCACCTGCTTGACTGTCATCTGAAGGTCAGCCAGGAGATGAGGAATCACCTCATCCAGGGAGCCCATGAGGGCGTGTGAGAAATGTGCCATCAGAAGTGCCAAGTAAGCCTGACGAAGGCCATGGGAGGAAGCAGCGTAAACCTTCTGCTCTGCATAATCCAGCTTCTTGGATTCCTTATCGGGTGGTTTGGCCATGTCCCGAGCGTTCCCGGAGCACTGGAAAACACTGTTGGTCACTAACCCCTCCGTAGAGGGGTGCTCCGAGCGGAGAGTGAGCGGTAGGGACTGCGTGCTTCAGGGCCATCCTGGCCGAAGGCGTGGGACAAGATGCTGGCCGCTGCCATAACTCCAGGGCCGGGCCAGCAATGGCTTTGGCCACAGGAAAGGCCTCCGTAGGGGAATCCTCTCAGTCCCGTATCTCCGTGAGGGGATACTTAGCCCGTTTCAAAACGTGTTCAAGCTGCATCCCGGTGGACTCCGAGATGAGCTGAAGCAAACCTTAAAACGAGGATGGGTTCTCGTCCACTGACTGACCCCCCGCAGACTCCAGGTCAAGCGGTCTGGAGAACAGGGAAGAGTTGTTATCAGACTTTGAGGAGTCTGCAAACAGCTGCTGGGCGCCTGAGCCACCCTCCACTTGTCGAGGTCGTTCGGGAGTGAGGGTGACCGACAATCTGTGGGGCAAGCCCTGACCGACCGAGAATCCTTGGTCGGGGCCCCAGTTTTCGGTTGTGGAGGCGGGGGTTCCACCACAGTGGGCGGAGCAGCCGGCTTTGGACGAACAACTAGTGCGGGTGCGACTAGACCACTACGAGTGTTGTTTCAGCCGCTCCGGTGACAGCCACTTAATGGCCGGAGAAGGCGACGGAGTTGGCCTAGTCCCGGACAATAAGAACTGCTGCCACATTAAATCCTCATAGCACCGACGCAGCTTGCGCTGGAGCCTAAAAGGACGACGAGGATGAGCAGTGATGACACTTTCCACGGTGCCGAGACTGAGACTGCCGACGTCGGTGGGACCAGCTGGACCTGGAAAATGACCGAGACCTTCAGGGTTTCCGAGGGTGAGTCAGAGAGGGATCGGGGGAAACCCGCCCTTCCTTCGGTTCAGGGACCTTAACCCGGGGACTCTGGCACAGGAGGCACAGGCAAGTCTTCGGTAATCACCAGGGGAACCGGTGAAGTAGGGTTGTCGGCATCACCAGTTGACAAACTGTCAGACGGGTCGAGAAAAATCTCGACCGCGTCGACTGTTGTCTCTGCCTGCTGACCTGACGGGGACACCATGAAGCAAGCAGCCTTAGCCGCAACCTCGACCGAAGTCGAAAGTCGACGGTCCGGTGAAGGGGTTCTCTCCCGCTCCTATGAACATCAACAGTGTGACTTACCTTTTGAGTCCTTCTTCTTGGACCAACTGGAATGTCCCGATGACCCTTCTCCCTTGGTGGAGAGGAACTGGCAAAGCTCCTTACACTAAGCCGTGTAGGAGGAGTTCAAAGAGAGCGGGATAAATGCCACAGCCGAGGAGGAAGAAGCAGCCAGGGCCACCTCCTCCTTGAGGGCGATCATCTGCTCCAGCTGTTTCGTGGAGCCCGCCGCCGGACACCGCCCAACGGGCCTCCTTCGACTTGACTGGTGGATACCGTTTTTCAGGGTGCCCAAGAAGAAGTCGAGCAGCGCGGTCTCCAAGACCGAAGCCGAGAAGGAGCTGCACAGTTCGCAAGCCTGCGAATCGTGACCAAGCCCCAGGCAGTAGACACATGTGGAGTGTGGATCGGTCCGGGACATCTTCTGCCCACAAGGACACTGATGAAAGCCGGGAGTCGATTTGTCAGTCGCAGCTGCAGCCCAAGGGAAGACGAAGACCGAAGTCTTGTAAACTTTAAAATTAGTTTCGGGTTAACCGAAGAGTTTGGATCCAGGCCTAAAACGCAGCGCGCTAAGGAGGGAACCTGAGCTTCCAAGCGGTAAGAAAGATCTGGCGTCGTGGGGAGGAGCCGAGGGTTTTACCACCCGGGTGGGTGGGAGGAGCCAGCTTGAAGACCTTCCGTCAACATTTAAAGCGGCAAGGAACCTGCCAATAAGTATGGATTGAACAACATATCCACATCCCTAGAAATAATAATAATACTTGTTTATTATTATGCGTGTCCCTCTAGTGGCCGATAAGTATAAAGTGCTAATGGAAAAACAGGCACTTAAGAAGAGATGGTGCCAGCCAGTCACAGGTATGAGTACGACCGGGCTGATCGGCTGCAAGGTGGCTCTGAGTAGGTGCTGCTTCTAAATTAGCAATAAAACAGGGTACAATGTCTAAATTAGTAATAAAACAGTTTCAAACTGTACAAAACTGCAGAAAACAGCCTTAAACAGCCTAAAACATCAATTGGAGAAAGCAGCAGTATACAGACAGTTTTTAAAAAGACTTGGCTAAACACTAATTATAAGCAGTGGCAGTAGATCACATTCAGTTCAAAGCAGACTGAGAATAAACTGCGCAGGGATTTCCAAATGTGGACACCGGATGCCGAGATTGGCTACGATGGCTACCTTAAAATAGTTGCTGCTGTGGTTCTGCTGCCGGGTTCAGGGGCTGGGGGTAGCTCAAGGAAGCCCCGAGTTTCCTGTGCAGGACTCTTGAAACAGTTGCCGCTGTGGTTCTGCCGCTGGGTTCAGGGACTGGGGGCAGCTCAAGGAAGCCCCGAGGCTCCTGTGCAGGATCTTCCATTATCCTTTACACAGGTACTATTTGCGACAGTTTGAAGGGTCTGTACTGGGGAAGGTTTATGGTGGTGGATGGAGGCCTGGTGGTCAGAGCCCCCCCCCCCTTTTCCTTGTGCTGAGTTCTTTGTTCTGTGGCCCACTGAGTCTCAAGACTAGGGGCTCTAAATCCACATCTATATATTAGTGAACTGTGATAAGCCCCGGGACTGTGGCTACAGGACTTTGGAAACTCATTGAGCACAACAGGCTTGTTTTTCATTCATTTTTATTTCACCAGGAATGACTCCGTTGAGCAAGCTTATTTTCAGGGAGGTCCTGGAAGGACAGGGTGGTTTCCAAAGCTGTACAGTATAAGAACAAAGAGGGTCCTGGAAGGACAGGGTGATATACAGTGCTTTACAGTGTAATACATAGGATACTCTTTTCAACTTGTTCTGTCGGTTTGCTCTGGATGCACCTCACCTTACCCACCACTGTCACTTGTACCGAGCTGTAGCCTTCCCATCCCTAAAAGGTGACTGCATCATTGCGCAAATTTCATCTCTAAGTACTGGCTTGGTATACTCCCTCCCTACCTTAATTCCCTAATCCCCCCCCCATCCCTCTCGATTTCTAAGATCCCATGACCACAGAACTCTGACTGTTCCCTGGAGATCCACCGCATGTGGACAGGCCCCCTACTACTGTCGTCTCCCTAAACTGTGGAATGTTCTTCCTACACAAATCCGATCCTCCTCCTCGCCTGGCTTATTAATTCAAGCTCTACATAATTTCCTCTCTGTAAATAGCACTTGCCCCTAGCTCCCCTTCTTGTCTCACATGCTGACTGATGCCCTGTTTGCTTAATCTATAACCAAATCGATGCACTTGGAGTTTTTGTGCCTATTTCGGCTTCAGTTGTGTAATGGCTGTTTCAAATCTTCTCTCTCCTCCTAAATTGGCCTATCCCCTTAGCCTGTTCGACTTAGCCAGCGTCTCTAGCTCGATTCTCTACCGCTTTTTATTTTGCCTCTCTTGTTGCCCTGTGCTATTTTAGTCTGCATAGTGTAGGCCAGTGGTCTCATTTGCAATTACATTACTCTTTATCTGTCTCACCACAAGTTCACTGCTACTGGATTTAACTTCTGTACCTTGTAAATATTTGCTTTTCATGCTAATGTGTAATTCAATTGTAAGCTATGTTTCTGTATGATGTTGTGTAATTTGTGTGTAATCGTTGCTAACATGCAACTCCCACTACCCTCTCCCCCAGGTCGTACCGGGAGACGAGCAACTTGTTTGTTCAGTGTACCTTACCTGGTGAAACTTTTCAATAAATAAATAAACATACAATACAAGGTCCTGACTAGGGCAACAAGTATTATGGTACGAAATGAATACAGAGGAGAGCACAAGTTTTTACTGCGCTTTCTCATTTGAATCACTTACTCTTGCCTGAGGGTAGCAGTTGTAGACTTTGTCATGTTTTCAAGAAGGAAATGGACTGGCTCTGTGGCGCTGAGGGTTGAGGCGCTGCACGCCACACCTTGTGCTACGCTGGCGACCTGGGTTCGGGGACGGACTCGGGCACTGGGGGTCTGCCAGGGAAGGATTGAGGACTGAGCACCCGCATGGTGCTGTCCTCCCCGGACCAAGGGGATGGGTTGGCCCGGTGAGCCAGAGACCCCCGGTGGAGACAGGGGGGTACTGCAGCAAGCCAGGCAGCACGTACTAGTGTGGCCGACGCAAGCAGAGTTGCCATGCACGAGAGCGTCGAGGCACATCCATGCAAGGGGGGGTACCCTCAGATATTGTCTCCTGCATGGGAATCGGACCCCCCCCCCAAGCGGTCGGTCGGATGTTCACGAGGGCCAGACTCCTGAAGCCCTCCCTCCAGTCTTTCGTTGTGATTCCCCTCAGATCTTGTCTTCTGCACAGGAATCAGAACCCCCCCACACCAGCTGGCGGTTAGTCAGACGGTCGCGAGGGCCAGACTCCTGAAACCCTCCCTCCAGCCTTTCGTTGATTCCCCTCAGCTTTGGTCTTCTGCACGGGAATCAGACCCCCCCACCCCCACCAGCGGGCGGTCGCGAGGCCAGACTCCTAAAGTGCTCCCTCCAGCCTTTCGTTATGATTCCCTCAAATCTTGTCTTCTGCACAGGAATCTGCCCCCCACCAGCGGGCGTAAGGGTCAGTCTGATTTGATTTGATGGTCGCGAGGGCCAGACTCCTGAAGCCCTCCCCAGCATTTTATTGTGATTCCCTCAGATCTTGTCTCCTGCACAGGAATCTGACCCCCCACCAGCGGGAGGTCGGTCGGACAGTTGCGAGGGCCAGACTCCTGAAGCCCTCCTTCTAGCCTTTCATTGTGATTCCCCTCAGATCTTGTCTTCTGCATGGGAATCGGACCCCCCTTCCCCCACCAGCGAGCAGTCGGTCGGACGGTCGCGAGGGCCAGACTCCTGAAGCCCTCCCTCCAGCCTTTCATTGTGATTCCCCTCGGGTACGGACAGTCCACAAGAAAAAATTACTCACCATAGTAATGTTGTTTCTTCTACTGGAGTCTTGCTGTATTCAGACATAATGCAGTTAGCCCCAGCACTTGAACAGCCCCGGAGAGGAAAGAGCTTACTCTATGCAGAAGCATATAACATTGAGCTCGAGCTCAGTTGTCAAACCTCTGTCTGTGGTACTTCCCAGTGTAACAGTCAGATTCTTATGAGTACACTGACATACTATAGTATGGAAATTGTTCAACATATAGCCAAAGGGCAAAAAATTATTTTTGGGCCCAAAAGACTCAAGTCGAGAACCCAAGAAGGAAAGGTAGTGACAGTATTTAAGTATAAAACACCAGAAAACACAACAACATCCACCCCACCCAAGAGGGAGGGTACAGGGTACACCCCTGAAGTGCAACACTGTACCTGCCAGCCCACTTCCCAAAAAACAGTTCTGAGAGGGGAGGAGGTCTGAATACAGCAAGACACCATTAGAAGAAACAACATTACTATGGTGAGTAATTTTTTCTTCAAACAACATGAAGTCTTCCTGTATTCAGACATAATGCAGACTACCAAACAGTTCCCTATGGAGGAGGGAACGCAGAACCTACTTTGGGAAGAGGCTCTGCAGTACTGCTGTGCCAAACCTAGCATCACTTCTAGTCTGGATGTCCAGGGAGTAATGCTTGGTAAAAGTATGTACTGTTTTCCAGGTGGCTGCTTTACAGATCTCTAACAAAGGTCTATCTCTGGCCGCAGCTAGAGAAGCAGCTGTACCCCTAGTCAAATGAGCCCTCAGGCCTGAAGGGGGGCGTTCTACCCAACTTGTCATAACAGCATTTTATACAGGAAACAATCCACCTGGCAATAGTTCTTTTAGTGGCAGGCTTACCTTTCCCCACTTCACCATAAGTGAGAAACAATTGAAGACAGTCATTTCTATGTGCCTTAGTATGCTCAATGTAGTAGCTAAGGGCCCTCTTAACATCCAGACTGTGTAACCTTCTTTCACCTGAAAAAGAATGATCAGTGAAAAACACAGGGAGAGATATAGACTGGTTCAGATGAAAATCTGATACCACTTTGGGCAAGAACCTCCTATTGATTCTTAGGACCACTTTGTTTCTATGGAAGGAGATGAAGTCAGGTTCAACTGACAGAGCCTGTAACTCACTAATCCGCCTGGCAGAAGTAATAGCTACCAGGAACACAGTTTTCCAGGTCAAGTACTTCAATTAGGATGAAGCCCGAGGTTCAAAGGGTGGCTGCATAAGCTGAGCAATGCAGACATTAAGATTCCAAAGTGGAGTGGGCTCCCTAAAGGGATGGTTAATGTGAACCAGGCCCTTGAAAAAACTTTCTGAAAACAGGATGAGATGCCAGGGAAGAGCCCTTCCCTACTGAGAGGAATGCAGAGACAGCTGCTAGATGAACCTTCAGAGTGGCAGGCCTAAGGCCTAGGCCATTCAGATTAACTAGATAGTCTAAGGTTGTGGAAATGCCTACAGAATCAGGCAGGATGCCTTTCTGAGAGCACCAAATACTGAACCTTTTCCATTTTGAGTTGTAAGTTTTTCTAGTGGAAGGTTTCCTTGAGACCTTCAGAATATCCAGAACTCCCTGAGAGAGATGTAGTGCTGCATATTCTAACTCTTCAAGAGCCAGGCCTTAAGATTGAGAGACTGGAGATCAGGGTACCAGATCCTCCCCTGAGAGGAGGACAGGACATAGTATGTCCTGGGCAGAGACAGGGGATGTGACACTGACAAGGACAGCAGTAGAGGATACCATGGCTGCCTGGCCCAATCTGGAGCCACCAGTGTCACTGTGCAGGGTTAAGTCCTGATCTTGATCAGAACTCTGAACAGCAGAGGGAAGGCATAAAGAAACCTGCCCTTCCAGTCCAAAATGAGAGCATCCTGGGGAACCGTCCCCAGAACTGGAGGTCTGCAACAAAACAGAGGAAGTTGATGACTGTCCGGTGCTGCAAAGAGATCTATCTCTGGAGTGCCCCACCTGGAGAAGATGACCTTCAGGATGTGAGGATCCAGGGACCATTCGTGATGTCCCTGTGAAATTCTGCTCAGGGCATCTGCTAGTACGTTGTCCTTCCGTGGAAGGTGAACTGCTACCAGAGAAGTCTGAAGAGAATAGGCCAGAGACCACAGCTTCATGGCCTCTGTGCACAAGGCCGAGGACCGAGTGCCTCCCTGTTTGTTGATGTACCACATTGTAGTGGTGTCTGTCCTGACTTGCCCCACCTTGCCCTTGACTTAATCCGAGAAGCTCTGCAGGGCTAGGAAAACTGCCCTGAGTTCCAGGAGATTGATATGAAGGAGAGACTCTTGTGGAGAACAGACCCTTTGAGCTGTCAGGGCTCCCAGGTGGGCTCCCCAACCTAGGAGAGCAGCATCCATAGTTAGAACTACTGATGGGACTTGAGGGAGAAATGGAACCCCTTGTCTGAGGTTGTCCTGGTCCAGCCACCATTGGAGAGCTTGGACCAGAGTCTGAGTCACTGGAATCAGTTTGGTAAGTGAATCCTTCTTTTGAGACCAAAAAGACCTTAGATGAAACTGAATATCCCTCATCTGGAACCTTGCTCCCTGCACCACTGCCGTGGAAGCTGCCATGTGGCCCAGGAGCTGGAGGAACTGTCTTGCTGGGCGGGAGATCTGAGGTCGAAAGGAGGAAGCGAGATCCACCAGGGCCTTCACCCTTGCCAGGGGAAGGAAGGCTTTTGCTTGTACAATGTCCAACTTTATGCCTATAAAGGTGAGAAGTTGAACTGGTTTGAGGACAGACTTTGGAAGACTGAGAAGAAATACCAAGGAGCTGAGTAGGTCCTGTGTAGTTTGAAGAGCTGACTTGACCTGTAAAGGTGACTGACCCACTAAGAGCCAGTCGTCCAGATACGGGAAGATGGTGATACCCTGTCTTCTGAGGTAAGCCACCACTACTGCAAAGCACTTTGTGAACACCCTTGGAGCTGATGTTAGGCCGAATGGCATAGCTCTGAATTGGTAATGGCCTGAAGGGAACTCGAACCTGATAGGAATATGGAAGTAGGCATCCTTGAGGTCCAGAGATGCTAGCCAATCCCCTGGCCTTAGAAAGTGAAGGATTATTCCCAGAGTTACTATTTTGAATTTGGGCTTTGAAATGTGTTTGTTCAAATATCTTAGGTCTAGGATGGGTCGCCACTCCCCTGTTTTCTTTGGGGTAAGGAAGTATCTGGAATACAGCCCTTTTCCCCTGTGCCGAGTAGGAACATTCTCTATAGCTCTGAGAGCTAGAAGAGAGGAAACCTCTGCCTCTAGGGCAATGGTTTCTGAGAGTGATGCAGGTGGAAAAGACTTGGCCCTCTTTTTTGGAATTTTTTTGAAGCTGAGGGCCAGTCCCTGGCTTACTACTTCCAGGACCCACTTGTCTGAAGTCACAGACTTCCAGGTCTGGAAGTAGTAAGCCAGCCTGCCTCCTGCTGGAAATGGGGAGTCGACCCGGGCTGACACATCAGGGTGTGTGCTTGGCAGGAGGCTTAGACTGAGAGGAGGAGGGAGCAGCTCTGCTCATCCTCCTCCTGCCCCTCCCTCTGAAGAACCCCCTCTGTGGGAGGCGAGAGGAGGTCTGGGCTTGGTAAAAAGGCCTTTGAAAGGGCCTGCCCCTGCCCCTAGACTGCTGCTAGTGTGGAGTGGCTTGCCTTTCTTTGGCCTGTGCACTCGTGTAGGTGGTCCTGTATTCATCCATTTTCTTCATGTAAGCCTCTGTCTGCTCCCCAGAGAGTTACCTTCTATAGGAAAATCCATGACCTTACTTCGGGTATCCTTTGAAAGGCTAGTACGTCTGAGCCAAGCATGTCTTCTGAGAGACACAGATGTAGCCATGACTCTAGATGCCACATCATTGGAGTCCACAGCAGCATGAAATTGCATTTTGGATGCCTCAGTTCCATCAGCAGCCACCTCCTCCAGCTCCTTGGCTAGCTGGGGAGAGGCCTGTTTAGCCAGTTCCAGAACCGTATCCCATCTGGATTTCTGGTACCTGGCTGTGTAGGCCTTCTAAGTAGCTGCCTGAGTCCCAAAGAGGATACCAAATACTGTTTTTTGGCCATGGCATCCACTTTCCTGGAGTCCTTATCCAGGAGGTGTGAAGCCAAAGGAATGTTAGCCCTGTCACAGGCTGCAGCCTGCACTACCCCAACATGGCTGCAATGACTATAAAGGAACTCCGCAGCTGAGCCTGATAACAGATACCTCCTGTCCATTCTCTTATCCACAGGAGGTATTGAATTAGGGGTTTGTAAAATTTTGTGTGTCTGTTTCCCCAAGGATTTATGAAGAGGGATAGACAGTCTTTTGGACTCTGGGATGTCCATCATTTCCACAAAATCAGGCTCTTTAAGCTGCAGGGTTTCTGCTACCTTTTTGTAGAACAAAAAAATGTGAAGGGGTTTCGGAGAGCCTGGGAGGAGAGACACCTGAGGGCCTGTCTGGGGAGATGTCCAGTTCAGTGGGCATCCGGACCCCCTGGTCATGGTCATCATCATCGGGATAGTCTTCGTCTCCCTTCCACTCTTCATAATAAGCGACTGGATCATAATCTGAAGGAGACGGATCCGACCAAACTGACTGCCTAACCGGCAGTACCGGTTCGGACGGAACCAGTCTAAGCGATTGAACAATGCTAATCGCTTTGGCTATTTCGTCCACGGCTGGAGAGTGCGATACCGGATCCGAACTAGCAGACTTACACTTTTTTTTTTGATGGAACTGACCCCTCAGGGGTCGGCTCTCCTTTTGCCCAAGGAGGTATCGCGTAGGTCAGTAGGCACCTCCTCAAGTTCGGCCACAACCAAACCGGGCTGGCCATCCGGATCTGCGGACTTCTCGGCCTCCCTTTCCTTCAGCCTACTCAGTCTTTTGTCTAGAGTGGATTTAGCGAAGTTTTTACAGATTTGGCAGTCTGACTTGAGGTGGTCAAACCCCAGACAATAAACACAGATGAGGTGGGAGTAAGCTTTAGCAAAGGCCTCCCCACACTCTCAGTAGTGTTGAAACACAGTGGGACCGGTTTTCTTCTTGAGTTTCTCAGACATGGCCAATCTAACAAATTACCCTATTGCAGCTTTCAAGCCAGGTAATACAATAACTGATCGGTTACAGACCGTGTCACAGGCTTTTTAAAAGAACTGGCAAAAAAGCCTGGTTCTTTTGAAACTGATCTGTACCGGAACACCACTCTTAATCCCAGAAATAAAATTAAACAGAATGGGTCGGTTCCAAACTGGACCGACCGGAAAGAAATCGAAGAAAAGATTGCATTCAGGCAATACAAAAAGACACAGGCAGAAGGGGATAGGAAGAAGTACCAGGAGAAGCAAAGGGAGGCAGGGAGGTCAGTAAGGGAAGCCAAAGCTCAGACAGAGAGAACATTGCAAAATCAGTGGGTAGAGGGACCAAACCTTTTACAGGTACATAAGTGAAAAGAAAGACAAAGGAGGGATAGTGAGACTGAAGGGGGAGGATGGGGGCGTGGAGGATGACAACAGTAAAGCTGACATATTGAACAGGTATTTCTGCTCAGTCTTTACTGAGGAAGAGGAAGGTAATGGGTCTGAAGGAGTACAAGGGGTGAGAATGGTGCAGAAATGGACACAAGACCCTTTACAAAAGGGTCCTGAAGGAACTGGAAGTAATAAAAGTTGATAAAGCAATGGGAATTTGGATAAGTTGCACCCCAGGGTCCTTAAAAGAACTAAGAGAAAAGGTGGCTGAACCTCTAAGCTATCTGTTTAACCCGATCACTGGAAACAGGGGAGGTACCCAAAGACTGAGGACAGCAGATGTAGTCCCTTTATACAAAAGTGGGAACAAAGAGGAATGGAGACTACAGACCAGTCAGCCTCACCTCGGTCAGTGGGAAAGATTATGGAAGCACTACTGAAGGAGAGATTGGTGGAACATCTGGTTGTCAATGGACTACAGGACCCAAGGCAGCATGGTTCACCAGGGAGGTGTCAGACCAATCTCGTTGAATTTTTGACTGGGTGACTAGGGAGGTGGATCAGGGAAGGGCAGTGGACATGGCCTATCTGGACTTCAGCAAGGCCTTTGACACTGTGCCACATAGAGACTATTACACAAACTGGGGAATATGGGTGTGGGCAGGACAGTAGTGTGGTGGGTAGGTAACTGGCTGGGTGGCAGGACACAGAGGGTGGTGGTAGTGCTGTCACTCCACAGAGGAAAAGTGACCAGTGGGTACCACAGGGATCAGTGCTGGGACCGGGTCCTATTCAACATCTTCACCAGTGACATTCATGCAGGACCTAGAAGGCAGAATTTCATTGTTCAGCTGATGACACAAGCTCTGTAACAGAGACACACCAGAGGGTGTAGACAGAATGAGAAGCGACCTGCAGAAACGTGAAGAATGGTCAGGGGTTTGGCAGTTGAAATTCAATGCAAAGTGCGATAATGCATATAGGGCACAAAAACCTGGCGCAATATACCAGTTGGGGGTGAGGATATAGCATACACCAAACAGGAAAGGGATCTTGGGGTTGTCATCTCTGATGACCTCAAGGTAGGGAAACAGTGTGACAAGGCAGCAGGTAAAGCAAATAGGATGCTGGGATGTATAGGCAGGGGCATCACCAGCAGGAAAAGGGAGGTCATAATTCTGCTATACAAGACACTAGTGAGGCCCCACCTGTACAGTTCTGGAGACCATACCTACGTGAGACATAGACAGGGTAGAGAAGGTCTCAGAGGAGGGCAACAAAGATGGTGCAGATTGCATCACAAGTCCTATGAAGACAGGTTGAAGGAGGAACTGGAACATGTACTCCGGAGGGAGGAGGAGAGAGGGATACGATAGAGACATACAAGTATCTTACAGGGAGGAACAGGGTGCAGAAAAACACTATTTTTAAGCGAAAAAGATGTTCCAGGACTAGAGGCATGGGATGAAGTTGGAGGGAGGGCGATTCAGAGGAAACATGAGAAAGAATTTCTTCACAGAACGGGTGGTGGACAAGTGGAACACCCTGCCAGAGGAAGTGGTGGGGGCTGAAACAATCACAGGATTTAAGAATGCATGGGATAGACATAAAGGAATTCTGGAGGTCAGGGGTAAGGGGCAACAGACTTCTAGGAAAACAAACTGAACTTACAAGCTCAAATGGGCAGACTGGGTGGGCCATAGGCCCTTATCTGCCGACACTGTCTATGTATCTATGTAAAAGAACAATTCCCAACTTTTTCACAGAAATAAAACACAGTCACTGCCTGTCTACACACTACCTGTACCGTAGACAGAATAGCTTGGCCGAAGACACCAGGAGAAAGGAATGCTGTGTGACTGGACTTCTCTGCTGGGATTAAAGAAGAACTTTTGTACTTGGACCTCTAATTTAGGGTAAAAAAAAAAACTAACAAACAAAACAAATAAAAAAGTGTGTGTCTGAGTTAACTGAACTGAATGGGTATCTGAACAGTTATCTAGGTGTAAATCTCAGGTGATTGAAAGGACTTAATAGCTGTGAGGTTTAAATTACTTGCAGAAAGATCTAGTAAGTAGGGGTGGCTTAGCTAGAAGAGCACATTTAAAGACTGCCTTAGAAAGATTCTGCTAATAGCTTGGCAGAAGACACCAGGAGAAAGGACTGCATGTGACTGAACTTCTCTACTGGGACTGTGTTGCCCTCCTTTCCTCCCTCCACCCAAAACTAGTTCTATTTTATAGGCACAGGATTTGACTGACAACAGGAACTTCCTGTTTGGGAGACAGGAAGTGGTGATCACAGAACACCAGACCCACCATCCTAGAAGGGCAAGAGTAGCTCTCGGCCCTCTAACTGCTGGAGGTCTGCCTCTGGAGCAAGTAAAGAGTCTACTGGAAATATGGGATATTCTTGTCTCAGAACAGGACAATCAGGAGCTTAAAGGGCACCTGAGCAGAAAAGTAAGAGAGAGAGAGAAAAAAACAGAGGAAAGAGAAAGATTGCAAACAGTTAAGGGCCAGAAATAAAACATGATTGGAGTGGTGCAGTGCAGTGGCTGTGGAGCAGCAGTCTTCCAGGAGACGTTCTGGAGGATGCGGTGTTGTCCCATCTGCAGGCACCTCTCTGGGCTGAGTGGGAGGTTGCTCATCTCCAGGCTGGAGTTGGCCAGGATTGTGGGACCTCCTCTTCCATCCAGGGACCACCAGTGCCACTGCCGTTGCCTCAGGGTTGCCAGAAAGGGGCGGTTGGACCACAGTGGGCTCAGGAGGGCATGGATGGTGGAACAGGGCACATCCTCCAGTTGTACCTCTTCACAATTCCTATGCCATTCTGGCAAAGTGTGGTTCTCTATGGAGGCACCGCAGTGGAGACCAAGGAGGATGCTGGAACCTCCACAAGGAGACCCACAGGAGGTGGCAGGAAGGAAACAACTCCTGGTGAGGGACTCCATTGTAGGAAGGTAGAACTGGGGAGGAAGGGGAGGGAGGTAAGGCCTGCCTGGCGCCATGGCTTGGAGGGACAGGGCCAGATCCTCAGGATTGCCGGAGCAGCTGCACAGGGGAGGGAGCTGGATGTCATTGTCCAACTAGGGAAAAATGACCTGGCTAAGAAAGGGATTAGAGAAGTGCAGGAAGAGTTTGTGGAATTGGGGAGGGGCCTTAGTCAAGTAGCACGCACGGTAACCTTCTCGGAGGTGCTGCCCATCTATGGCATAGGAGAGGCTAGGGTGTTCCGCACCATGGGATTCAATCAGTGGTTGAAAAACTGGTGTGGAGCTCAGGGATTTGGCTTCATTGGGGATTGGGGGTCCACCTGGAGTGATGCAAGCCTATACAGGCATGATGGGCTGCATCTGTCCGAGAGGGGAACCAGGATCCTAGGTGATAGGTTTAAATGCTTCATTGGCAAGCATTTAAACTAGCCAAGGGGGGAGGCACTGGAAAGGAGCAGGGAAATCCTAGTCCCCCAAATAATCACGGTAGTAAGTGTGGCAAACACCAACATAGAGGTGTGGATAGGGAGAAGAGCTGGGGTAAATGGAGAAAGACAAAGGCAAGAAGGACAGGGATGGGGCAAAGGAGTAAGGCCATCAGGAAATGGAGGGTAATGAGTACCAATGCCCGTAGTCTGGGCATCAAGCTCCTAAGCTGGTGGCCTTGATGGAAGAGGGATGCCTGGATATCGTAGCAGTCACAGAAACATGGTACATGGAGAACCATGACTGGGATGTTAACATACAGAGTACATAACCTAGCAGGAGAGACAGGCAGGGAGAGAAGGGGTGAGGAGTAGCTCTCTATGTAAAGGGAAGGGTAAAAGCAACTGAACAAAAGAGTAAACAGGGAGGAGAGGAGGCACTGTGGGTCACCTTGGAGACTGGAAAGGGCACCACAATCCACACAGGGGTTGTGTACAGACCCCCATGTCTGGGGGAAGGAATGGACAAGGATATGATAGAAGGCATTCTTAGAATGGCAGAGAAAGGGGAGATACTGTTGATGGGAGACCTGAATATGCCAGATGTTAACTGGACCACATTTGCTGCAGCCACATCCAAGAGCAGGGCCATTCTTGATGCCCTACAGGTGGCAGGCCTCAGACAGCTAGTTTCGGAACCCACTCGTGAGGGAGCAATCTTAGACCTCATACTCTCAAACAGGGGCAGTGAGAGGATCTCAGATCTAGAAGTGGGCTGCCATGTGGGGACAAGTGACCATCAAACAGTGTGGTTCACGTTAAACTCAGCTACAGAGTCAAGCCATACAAAAGTGAGGGTACTGGACTTTAGGAGGGCTGACTTTGGCAAGATGGGAGAGTGCCTCAGAAAAGCACTAGCAAACGGGCTAGAAGGAGGTGTGGAGCAACAATGGGAATCATCAAACTGCCATCACAGAGGCAACAACCCTTTGTGAAACAAATAAATCAAAAGCGAAAGAAAAAACTATGGTTCTCAAAAGAGGTGGCTGTGAAAGTCAGGAAGAAAGATAGCATTCCGAGTATAAGGAAACACAGAAGGAGCAGGACAGAGAGCTGTACCAGTTAAGGCAGAAGCAGGGAGGGAAGTCAGAATAGCAAAGGCCCAAACTGAGGAAAAGATAGCCAACTCAGTTAAGAAGGATAAAACCTTTTATAGGTACATCAGCGGGTAGAAAGACAAAGGAGGGATAGTGAGGCTGAATAGAATGAGCGGTGGGTGGACAGAGGGGACAGTGAAAAACAGGGTACTGAGCGAATATTTCTGTTCAGTATTCACAAAAGAGGAGGGAAGTGCCTAATCCAATTAACAGAAGCACTCTTGATAGAAGATCGATCCCAGTCCTTTCACAGAAGAAAGGGTTCTGCAAGAACTCCTGAAACTGAAGGTGGAGAAAGCAATGGGTCCTGATGGAATTCACCCCAGAATTCTAAAAGAATTAAGGGAGGAACTAGTGAAACCACTGGCTACTCTTTTTAATAAATCATGGGAGGATGGTGTGGTACCGAGGACTGGAGGAAGGCGGATGTGATTCCCCTTCACAAAGTGGGACCAAGACAGAGGGAAACTACAGACCTGTCAGTCTGACCTCTGTGTGTAGGGAAAGTGATGGAGTCACTTCTGAAGGAAAGAATAGTTGAGTACCTAGAGGCCAGTGGGCACAGGACCCAAGTCAGCATGGGTTCACATCGGGAAGGTCATGTCAGGCAGAATCTAATAGATTTCTTTGACTGGGTGACCAAAGTAGTAGACCAGGGAGGCTGTGGACATGGCCTACCTAGACTTTAGCAAGGCATTTGACACAGTCCCACACAAAGATTAATATTCAAATTAACCAGCCTGGGAGTGGGTCCCAGGTGGTAGCCTGGGTAAAACATTGGCTGCTAACAGGACACAGAAGGTAATTTATGGTGAGTCCACCCTGAAGAAGAGGGTTACTAGTGGGTACATGAGGTTCAGTATTGAGTCCAGTCTTTTTAATGTCTTCATCAGTGACATTGCAGAGCACTGGAAGGAAAATATGCCTTTTGCAGATGCACAAAGATCTGCAACAAGGTTGATACCAAGGAGGCGTGGAAAGGATGAAAAGGACTTGGCAAGGTTGGAGGAATGGTCAGAAGTATGGCAGCTAGGATTCAATGCAAAAGTGCAAAATAATGCACCTGGGAAACAAGAACCCAGGGAAGAATACACAATGGGTGGGAGGTAGTAACAACAACAAAAAGGAAAGGACCTGGGGGTAATCATATCAGATGACCTTAAGGTTAGCAAGCAATGTGAGAAGGCAGTAGGGAGGGCTGGGGGTATACTGGGATGAATAGGGAGAGGCGGCAGCAGCAGAAAACAGGAAGTTGTTATCCCTCTGCACAGACAGTTGGTGAGACCCCATCTGGAGTACTGTATCCAGTTCTGGAGACCCCATCTCCGCAAGGACATAGACAGGATAGAGGTAGTCCAGAGAAGGGCAACTAAAATGGTGCAGGGTCTGCAAAGAAGCCGTGATGAGGAGAGACTAAAGGAGCTTAATCGTATACCCTTGAGGAAAGAAGGGAGAGGGGCACATGATAGAAACTTTTAAGTACCTCAGTGGAATCAACAAAGTCCAAGAGGTAGCATCTTTCAGAAAAGAGATGTGCAAGAACAAGGGACACAATTTAAAGATAGAAGAGGGTGGTTCAGGGCAATGTGAGGTATTATTTCACAAAGAGGGTAGTGGTTGCATGGAACAGCCTTCCTGAGGAGGTTGTGGGGTCTAAAACTGTGGGAGAATTCAAGAATGCATGGGAAAGACATAAGGCAATTCTTGTGGGGGGTAGGAAGAAATAGGCTGTTGGTTAACTAGGATCTGTGGCCTATCCTGTAGGTAGGGAAATGGGCAGACTAGATGGGCCAAGTGGTCCTTATCTGCCGTCAAAGTCTATGTTTCAGATCTGAAAATAAAATATTATACGGTTAAACCGAACTGAGCAGAGGAACTCTCCGGAGCGACTTCACTGTTAGGCGGAGTAAAGAATCTGACGGTTACACTGGAAAATACCACAGACAGAGGTTTGAAAACAGAGCTCGAGCTCAATGTTCTATGCTTCTGCACAGAGTTAACTCTTTCCTCTTCGGGGCAGTTCAAGTGCTGGGGCTAACTGCATTATGTCTGAATACAGCAAGACTTCATGTTGTTTGAATCTACCTCGGCCACCAGCAGTATTTGTGAGCAGAGGAGGGACTTGGCACCTTTTTTCCGTTTACAGAAAAAAAGAACTCATTACTTGTCAGCGTAGGAGATAGTCTCCCACACCACAGTTACTTTAATTCTTTACTTTATTGGAATTCTATTTAATGTGCCTACCAGGATGAATGCTTAGGGCTTTGTTGAAACTGTTTTAGTTGGCACCTTTTTTGCCTCACTTGTCCCAAGCAAAAGCAGTAGGACGCCCTAGTGGAACTCATAGAGGAACGTGCATCTTAGCTGTAGTAAGACTCAAGCTGCACAACATTTGAACTCTTACAAGCTGAAGACTTGAGCTGCTTAAATTGTAGGCAAAGGCATTACATTTAATTCATTGTGACCCTTGCATAATCTGTTGGTACAAGACTCAAGCTGCACACTTGCTTAATCTGCTGCTGCATGAATTTGTTGAATTGGACTTTGAACTGCACATTGTTTAAACTTATGCTGCTTCAAACAGTGTAAATAAGAGCTGCAGAAAATTCATTTCAAAGTTATTTCAGGCCAAACTGCTCTGCTTCTGCTCCGCTTGTGACCCATCCCCTTTCTCTCACCACTCCCTTTCAGTGAAACAAAAGGCCCTTACCTCCTATAAGTAATCCTCTCTCGTTCTCTCCCCTCAGATGTGTGTCCTGCAGTGGAATGGAACCCCCCACCAGCGGGCGGTAGGTTGGACGATCGAGGCCAGACTCCTGAAGCCCTCCCTCTAGCCTTTCGTTGAGTTCCCCTCAGAATGCAGACGGTCCACAGTCTACCTTGGCCACCAGCAGCGTTTGGAGCAGAGGAGGCCCCGCCCCCACCACCACCCTTGGTCAGCCCTCACTTATATGGGCTGCGAGAGTACAACCACTAGGGTTGAATGTGAGTGTAAAACCAATCAGCTTACTTCTCCACCTGCAGATTATAGCTTTTAGCCACTTGAGGCAGCACTACACATTCTTACCAAGTAGTTCTCCCTACTTGTACGTTGCATTACCTTTCCCCCTCAGACCAAAATGTAAACCCAGTAAATAATTAAAAAAAAAAAAAAAAAAAAAAATCATTATCAGTTCTAAATCACTCAAAGCACTATCCCTATAGCCTACTAAAACATTTTTCTTCCGTCTCGCCGCAGACATCAGACCTTCGCTACCAAAGTCGGCAGCTCGGCCACTGAGCCTATAAGTCAAGCTAATTTCTCTTGATTTATCCTAAAAGCTCTTACATCTTTTGTATTCCCTCCCTCCAGATCTACCTAGAACCATGTCTGTTCATTTCTGCCTTGTATGTCTCATTTTCATAACCATCCTTGGGTTCAACTGCCACCAGCCTGACCCCACCCCATGCCCTTTGTTGACTGCTCCTTCACATCTCTCAGTGATTAGCCACCCCCCTACCCTGGCGTCACACCCTGGACCCCTTGCATCCACCTCCTACCTGCCATCCCAACCCCTCCAACCACCCTGGCTCCACCCCCTCTGTGTCTTCCCAACCCTCCAAATCCTGCCCATCCCCTGCTCCACTTCATCATCCCCTTCCTCTCAACGTACTCCCAAAAAATTTACTATCTGCCACCCTATGGTCAGAACCCTGGTCCTTCTACTTCTCCTTTCTGGTAATATCCACCCTAATCCCGGCCCTCCCAACGCCAGTCCACCTACCAGGTCCCCTAGACTCTGCATAGCCTCCATAAACATACACAGTCTGCCAATAAAATCTGCAGCGCTCCAGTGTTGGGCCACCCTACACCAACCAGACATCATTGCTCTAGTTGAGACCTGGCTTTCTAAATCTACTCCTGACACCTTTGTCTCATTCCCCGGATACACACTATACCAGGAAGACAGGGTGGGTAAATGTGGGGGAGGCTGTGCAATCTACATCAAAGATAACATTATTAGCCACATGCTCCCAACCCCCAAACTCAAAAACGGAGCACAAGCCCTCACACTAAAAATCACCCTGGACCCTTCCAGGGGTCCATTATACCTCACTGTCTCCTGTATACCCCCAAAGAACCAAATGCCAGCTATCACATCCCTCACTGATTACCTCATTACCCTCCCACACAGTGTTGAACAGACGCTAGTAGGAGACCTAAATGTCAACTGGCTTGGCCCCTCAGCCACATCAACCAAGGACTCCTTCAAACAACATGAAGTCTTGCTATATTATGACATATGCAGTGAGTCCCAACCTTCAAACTGCTCCGGAAGTGAAAGAGTTAACTTTCCATGCCAGGCATGGAGCGCTGAGCTCGAGCTCGGTTGAAACTCTGTCTGTTATTCTTCAAACTCAAACCGTCAGATTCTTTACTCCGCCTCACTGAACAGTCGCTCTAGAGATTTCTCCTTCTGCTCGGTTCATTTTATCGGTTAAAGTATTGTTTTTCTCGGTTTTCGACCGAATTTAAACCGCAACCAGTCGGTTCAGACTCTGTCTGTGGTATTTGTGAGTACTAGATAGGCTTTACATTAATTTCTATTCTGTGTGGAACTTGTAAACGGTTTATCGGTTCGGTTTGAACTGATCAAGTTGTTTAAAAAATCTTAATCTGTCATTTAGAGTGTGGTTACCGGTTCTTATCGGTTCTAAAAAAAACTGATTTTGTTACGTTTTTTTCCACGACCCGTGACACGGTTGGGAACCGATAGAGGTCTTACCTGGCGGATTGCCATAAGCGGCTAAGTTTGGTTAGGACTGGCACTATGTCTAGAAACCAAAAGAAAACCGGGCACTGGGTTTCAATACTGCAGTGTGTGTGGGGAAGTCTTTGCCAAGGCTGACCCCCACACCACCTGTGTTTATTGTCTGGGGTTTGACCACCTCAATGCAGACTGCCAGATTTGTAAAAATTTGTCCTGCAGCTACCCTGGAAAAGAGAGCTGGTAGGCTCAGGGAAAGGGAGGCCAAAAAGTCTGCTGAACCAGATGGCCAGCCCGGTTCGGTTCCAACCAAACCGGAGAGAGTGCCCTCTGACCAGGGCGAGACTTCCTCGGGCAAAAGGAGATCTGACTCTGAGGAGTCGGTTCCAGCAAAAAGGACTAGGAAATCAGCTGGTGTGGAGCCAAAACTTTCCTCTCCAACCGCTGAAGAAATAGCCAAAGCGATTAAAATTGTCCAGTCGCTTTCCCGGTTCTGACCGAACGGCACCATCAGGTAGCGTCGGTTCGGCGGTTCCACTGGTTCAAGAGTATGATTTAGAGGAATATTATGAACCGGAGGAGGAAGAGGAGTATGAGGAGTGAATGTGGATTTGAAAGTCTGGATGTGCCCATTGACCCAGACATCTCCCCAGACAGACCTTCAGAGTGTCTCCTCCTAGGCTTTCTGAGTCCCCTTCTCATTTTATGTTTTACAAAAAAGTGGCTGAAACCCTCCAGCTCCCTATGGAGGAAGCTGTGGATGATCAAGAGGAGCCTGACTATGTAGAAATGATGGCTATCCCAGAGTCTAGGAGACTGTCTATTCCTTTGCATAAATCTTTTGGGAAACAGTTAAAATTCTAAAAACTCCTCACACTATACCTCCTGTGGATAAGAGAATGGACAAGAGGTACACATTGTCAGGCTGTGATACGGAGTTCCTTATACAACAGTGCAGCCATGTTGGGGTAGTGCAGGCTGCAGCCTGTGACAAGGCAAATATTCCCTTGGCTTCACACCCCCTGACAAGGACTCCAGGAGGATTGATGCCATGGCAAAGAAACAGTACATGGCAGCATCCTTGGGACTCAGACAGGCAAATTATATGGCTTATGTTGCTAGATATCAGAAATCCAGATGGGATACTTATGGCTCTAGCAAAACAGGTCCCTGGCCAGCTTGCCAAGGAGCTGGAGCAGGTGGCTGCTGATGGTATTGAGGCATCAAGGTGCAATTCCATGCTGCAGTGGACTCTAATGATGTGTCATCAAGAGTCATGGCTACATCTGTGCACTTAGCAGGATGGCTTGGCTCAGATGTACTAGCCTGTCACAGGATACCCAGACTAAGGCCATGGATTTTCCTGTTGTGGGTAATTCTCTGTTTGGGGAGCAGACAGAGAATTACATGAAGAAGATGGATGAGTATAGGACCACCTATAGGAGTGTACAGGCCAAGGAAAGGCAGGCCACTCCTCAAAAGCAACTTTCCAGGGGTAGGGGCAGGCCTTTTCATCAAGCCCAGGCCTCCTCTTCTGCTTATGCCCAGAGGGGGTTCTTTAGAGGGAGAGGCAGATGGGGTACAAGCAGGCCTGCTTCCACCCCTCAGCCCAAAGCCCTTGCCAAGCAGGCACCCTGATGGGGTTGCCAGGGCCGATTCTCAGCTACCTGTAGGGGGCAGGCTGGCTTACTTTGTCCAGGACTGGAAGTCTCTGACATCAGACAAGTGGGTCCTGGAAGTAGTAAGCCAGGGACTGGTTCTCAGCTTCAAAAAATTTCCAAAGATGAGAACCAGATCCTTTCCACCTGCAAATCCACCAGAGGTACTTGCCCTAGAGGCAGAGGTCTCTTCCCTCCTGGCTCTCAGAGCTGTGGAAAGGGTTCCACCCCTACACCAGGGCAAAGGGTTGTACTCCAGGTACTTCCTTACCCCAAAAAAGACAGGAGAATGGCGGCCCATCCTGGATCTCAGCTATTTAAGCAAGAACCTTTTAAAACCAAAATTCAAAATGGTGACTCTGGGAATGTTTCTACCCCTCTCTAAGGCCAGGGGACTGGCTAGCATCCCTGGACCTCAAGGATGCCTACTTCCATATTCTCATCAGAAGCTCCCATCGAAAGTATCTCAGGTTCGAGCTGCCCTAAGGCCATTACCAGTTCAGAGCAATGCCCTTTGGCCTCACCTCTGCTCCAAGGGTATTCACAAAATGCCTGGCAGTAGCAGTTGCTGCCCTAAGAAGGCAAAAAATTGCCATCTTTCCTTACCTGGACGACTAGCTCATAGTAGGTCAGTCCCCAGAACAAGTCAAGTTACACCTACAGATAACTCAACAACAGCTCACCTTTCTAGGTTTTCTTCTGAATCTTTCAAAGTCAGTTCTAGAGCCTGTCCAGCTCCTCACCTTCATAGGCGCAGAGCTGAACACAGAGGAAGCCAGAGCCTTCCTTCCTTTGGACAGGGCGAGGAACCTGGTCTCTCTGGCCTCCTCATTCACCCTGCAGGTCTCTCGACCAGCAAGGCACTTTCTACAGCTCCTGGGGCACATGGCTGCTTCTACAGCAGTAGTGCAGGGAGCAAGATTTCAGATGAGGGACATCCAGTTCCATTTGAGAGCCTTTTGGTCTCAAAGGAAAGACCCTCTAACCAAATTGATCCCAGTAACTGAACCCTGATCCAGGCCCTACAGTGGTGGCAGGATCAGAGCAATCTGAGACAAAGGGTTCCTTTTGTCACCAGTCTCACTCCTTAATCCTTACTACAGATGCATCCCTCTTGGGTGGGGAGCTCACATGGGCGACCTCACTACCAGGGATTGTGGTCCCCTCAGGAATCTCTGCTCCACATCAATCTGTTGGAACTCAGAGCTGTTTTCTAGCACTTCAAGTTTTTCCAAGTCTGTTCAAACAAAGTGGTACAGGTCAGAACAGACAACACCACCACAATGTGGTACATCAACAAGCAAGGAGGCACTCGGTCTACGGCCTTGTGCACCAAAGCAATGACGTTGTGGTCTCTGGCTTACTCCCTGAACACCTCCCTTATGGAAGTTCACCTCCCAAGCAAGGACAATGTCCTGGCAGATGCTCCCAGCAGGATTTCCCAGGGCCATCACGAATGGTCACTGGAGCCCCTGGTCTTGGAGATGATATTTGCCAGATGGGGCACCCCGCAGATAGATCTTTTTGCAGCCCCAGACAATCACCAACTTCCCCTTTTTTGCTGCAGGCCCCCAGTGTTGGTCCCTCTGGATGCCTTAGTTCTCAATTGGGAAGGGAAGTTTCTCTATGCTTTTCCCCCTTCCCTCTCCTTTTCAAAGTGCTAGTCAAAATCAGATCTCAACCCTGCAAGATGATCCTGATTGCTCCAGATTGGGCCAGACAACCCTGGTATCCACTCCTACTGTCCTTAGCAGTCCATCTTCCCCTGTGTCTTCCCAGGAATCACAACCTGTTAACCTGTGCTCAGGGGAGGGTTTGGTACCCGAACCTCAAATCTCTAAATCTCAATCTCAAGGCCTGGCTCTTGAAGAGTTAGAGTTTGCTGATCTACACCTCTCCCAAGGTGTAATGGATATCCTGAAGGCTTCTAGGAAACCTTCCACCAGGGCTACCTATAATTCCAAATGGAAGAGGTTTTCCATGGTGTTCTGGGAAGCATATTTCCCAGAAACTGCTGACTTACCCACAGTCCTGGATTATATGGTCCATTTAAATACCTTGGGGCTGAGACCAGCTACCCTAAAAGTGCATTTGGCAGCTGTGTCTGCTTTTATTTCAGCAGGTAAACCCTCTTCTCTTTCAGCTCATCCTGTATTCTCCAAGTTTTTCAAGGGATTGCTTCACACCAACCCTCCATTCAGGGACCCTGCCCCTGCCTGGGATCTTAATGTTTGCATTGCTCAGCTTATGCAACCCCACTTTGAGCCTTTGTCTTCAGCAGAGCTTAAGTACTTGACTTGGAAGACTGTGTTTCTGGTAGTCATCACTTCTGCCAGATGCATAAGTGAGTTACAAGGTTTGTCAGTGGAGCCTGATTTTATCTCCTTTCATAGAGATAAGGTGGTCCTCAGGACCAACAGGAAGTTCTTGCCTAAGGTGGTTTCAGATTTCCACCTTAATCAATCTATATTTCTTCCAGTGTACTTCACTGACCATTCCTCCTCTGGCGAGAGGAGGCTGCACAGCTTAGATGTGAGAGAGCCTTAGTTACTACATAGGCGCACCAAGGTCACAGGTTTGACTCCCTCCAACTGTTCCTCACTTATGGTGAGGTTGGTAGGAAACCTGCCACTAAAAGATCCATTGCCAGGTGGATTGTCTCTTGTATCCAATTCTGTTATGAAAGCTGGTGAGGTTCCTCCCTCAGGCCTGAGGGCTCACTCTACCAGAGGGTACAGCTGCTTCCCTGGCTGCTGCCAGGGACATCCTATTCTAGAGATATGTCAAGTAGCTACCTGGAAAACAGTTCACACTTTTGCCAAGCATTACTCCTGGACATCCAGGCTAGGAGTGATGCGGTTTAACAGCTGATGCTTCAGAGCCTATTTCCTAAGTAGGTTCTATCCCTCCTCCATGGAGGTACTGCTGTGTAGTCTGCATATGTCATAATATAGCAAGACTTCATGTTGTTTGAAGAAAAATTACTCACCTTAGTAATGTTTCTTCTAATGGAGTCTTGCTATATTATGACCTCCCCTGCCCCTCTCAGAACCTCTGTTTTTGGGATGTGGGTGGGCAGTGCAGTGTTGGCACTTTGTAGATGCCCACCTTGTTGTTTTCACCCCTCCTTTCTTGGGGTGACTTGGTGTTGTGTTTTTCATTTTTTGGGTCTCCTGACTTGAATCTTTGTTTTGGGCCCAAAAAATGTGTTGTTATGTTTAGTAGCCAGTTGGCTAGTGTAGGTTTACAGCTTCCACACAGGACCTCAGCGAGTTTAACTCGTAAAGATCCGACGGTTTGAGTTTGAAGAACAACAGACAGAGTTTCAACCGAGCTCGAGCTCAGCGTTCCATGCCTGGCATGGAAAGTTAACTCTTTCACCTCCGGAGCAGTTCGAAGGTCGGGACTCACTGCATATGTCATAATATAGCAAGATTCCATTAGAAGAAACAACATTACTAAGGTTAGTATTTTTTTCTTCTCTGCCCTCAACATGGTTCAGTTAGTTACACAACTTACTAGACTTCATCTTACTACTGGTACTAGCACCCTCCTGGATATCATCATCTCTAACCACCCCCACAAAATCCAGGCTATGAAAGTACTTCCCGACTCTCTAAGTGATCACTCGCCCATCCTATTCCTGTGCACTTCCTCCACACCCAAACCCACAGCCCATACCACCTTCCGAAGAAACTTAAACTACTTGCCCAAATGGACTGGTCCCCATCAGTATTGCCCCCAGCGTTGACATTGCACTCAATCTGTTCACGCAGGCCTTCACCAAGGCCTGTGACCGCTATGCTGCACTCACCAAACGACCGAATGCACCATGGATCACCCCCCTTCCTACTCCAAAAACTGAAAGATAGGGACAATCTATGGCACAAAGCTACAGAATGTGGCAGGCTGGCTGACATACGGTCCTATAATGCAACACGCAACAGATGTACTTGAGCCATCCGTAAGGCCAAAGCAGACTACTATCAATCTACTCTCACCACCACATGGGGGTCTGCACTGACCTTCTGGAGCAGTATCAAAGAACTTAATGGGAACTCTCGCTCCCCACCCCTCTCCCAGCTCTCCATAGACGACACCATTTCCGCTGACCCACTTACCATAACAGACTGCCTAAACACCACCTTCACGGATCTCAGCACTGTTCTCCCCAGCTGTTTCTTTGACCCTGTGCCTGAATCCCAGTCCCCAATCCTGCAGCACCCTCATTTCCTTCTGCGCAAAATAACCATCCAGGAAGCCTGTCCATACCTACAAAAAGCACTAAACAGCAATAACCCTAGCAATGACCCCCTAGATGCTAGGCTGCTTCGATTAGTCTTCGATGAAGTCCTAGTCCCTCTAACAGACCTACTCAACAAATCCCTCTGTCTGAGGCAGTTCCCCAGTGCCTGGAAGACAGCCGTTATTACCCCCATTTATAAAAATGGTGACAAAGCCACACCTAGTAACTATCAACCCATCTCCATTCCCCTTCCCTCAAAAGCCTTAGAAAAAGTGGTTGCCACTCAGCTCACTGAATACCTAGGCAAGTATGACATACTATGCTCAGAGCAGCATGGCTTTCGTTCAGGGCATAGCACTACCACAGCCCTCCTAGAATTCACCAACTTCCTACACTCCTCTCTTGACTCCAGTAACATTGCTGGAGCTGTGTTCATAGGCCTTTCCAAAGTCTTCGACATGGTCTGCCATCCTCTCCTTCTTGACTCCCTCTGCCAACTTGGTTTCTCCACAGGACCCCTTGCATGGTGTGCCAGTAACCTCTCCAGCCGGTCCCAATCTGTCAAAATAAACGGGACCCTATCCAACACTCTACCTGTTTGCTCCGGGGGTCCACTTCTATTCACCCTCTACCTAAACTCCTTGCCCAAAGCCTGCTCTGAAAAATACTACTGTATGCAGATGATACAGTGCTCTATGCCTCGCATCATAAACACACTCCCCTTCAGGACTCCCTCCAACATGCCTTCTCCCAGATCGAAACATGGTTCAAGGACCGTAGACTGGTCATAAACCTGAAAAAGACAAAATCAGTGATTTTTCTCACACCACCGAAACAAAGCTAAAAGTGCACCTCTCCTTATCTTCCCCAACACCCAGTACCCCCTTGAATAGGTATCCATCTACAAATATCTTGGACTTACCCTCGACTCTGCCCTTGCCTTCCATGACCACATAAACACCCTAGCGACCACCACTAACACTTGGATTGGACTCCTCTACTGGCAGAGGGGCTGCCTCCATCCTGACACCCTTAGGCTTGCTGTTACCTCCTCAATACTGTCCCTAGTAGACTATAGGCTCCCTACATATGGGGCAGCATATAATTCCGCACTCCAGAAAATTCAGGTCTCCCTCAACATGGCATGCAGGCTCCTAACTGGTGCCCCTAGGCTCACCCACACCCGCTCCCTCTATTCCTCTGCCAGTCTTCTCAACATCAGTGAAAGGCTCCTCTACCAGACCTGCCTACTGACTAAGAAAATCCTGCTCGGTCACTCCCCTCCTATGGTCACCGCCTCTCTCACACTTGCCACCTCCTCTGTCTCCACCCACAACTCAGACAAAACTATACTGGTGGTACCCAGAGTAAAAAAACACCCTTGCCCAGACATCCATCCACTACAGGGCCCCCGTTTGGTTTAATGCGCTCCCTGCCACCATCACTAATACGTCCAGGATTTCCCAGTTCAAAGTCACCCTCCACAACCACCTCCTCAGTATCTGCTCCTGTAACTGCAACTAGCCTGTGCTCTCATGCCCACCATGACCCAAACTTCTGACAAAGTCCTTTTATGGACTGCAACCTCTTACAACTATGCCTATGTAAATACCTGTAGTCTAACCTGTATATAATATCTGTTAACAATGTCTGTAACCCATACATGACGGCTATTTCCTCTGTCAATTGTAACCTGTTTTTTATTTCTGTGACGCAGTACCTTTGTAAATGAGCCTCGCGGCTCAAAAGTTGTAAATCCGATATTTCAAAAATAAATAAACAAACCACAGAACACTGAAAAACCTGGTCCTGGGGGTTGGCGATGGCATCAACCCCAGTGCCCACTGCCGGGTCCAACCTGGCCGACCTTCAGGGTTCCTCCTCCAGGGGCCCGCAGCTGGAGTCCATGTGTGCAAGTGTGCCCATTGTAGGGGGGGCAGACCCACCCCGGAGGTGTCAAGCCGGGGCAGAGAAGAGAGGAAGGTTTGGTCAGGGGGACTTCAGGCAGGGCAGTACTCGGTTGGATGTCCGAGGCTCCTAGGACCGTGACCAGAAGGGAAAAAGAATAAAGAAAAAAAAAAAAGAAGGAAACAGACCTAAGATCTGTGGCAGGGAAGCTCCTTTGGTAACAGGATCTCATATTCGTGGTTAGCCCCAGACCTGGCATGGTAGGTGGACTTCTCATTCCCTAACAGTGCCAAGGAGATGGCTTTGGCTCTGTGGACCCAGTTGTCCAGGACCTTCATATTCTGTGCTCAGATATTCATCTGAAGTGAATGGTCCCAACCCCCACCTGAGGTGGCACTGTGAGGAGGCACTACTGGGAGAGTGGACTGCTCAGCCCTGTGGAACCTGGCCCGTGGTCCCCCGTTTCTGGCCCAAGATACAGTTTTTCCAGAATATAATACTACTTTTACATCGTGTGGTAGACAAGAGTGAATTTTATTAATCAAAGAAAGGAGAATCTGTTTATTTTTCTCAGGACTTGGTTGTGGGTGGGAGTGGGTTTAATGTGTATGAGGGTTTCATTCCGAATGTCCTTCTACAGATTATCTTCCTGTTATTCTCCCCTCAGTACTGCAAAAATTCAGTGCTTATGACATTCTTTGATGTGGGTACCTCTTGTGGGATAAGGAGCAGGTTCCACAGGGATGGAGGGTGGGCCACAAGATGCTCACTTAAGGCTACTGGATGGGGCAGGGATCTCTCATATTTAAATCCAATGGATTAGTGATGGGACACAAGGCAGTAAAGGGGTGGTCAAGATCACCAGGTCTCTCCAGGCCATGTATTGCTTTGCAATGCTATGTCAGTTATGAATTAAACTATCAGGGACTTGATCAACAGGTCGAGTTAGTATGTGTCACAAAAACCTGACTGGATGACTTAGCACAGCTGTTACCCTCTCTGGAATGAAATAAAAGATATATTCAGAAATGATCCCATGATTTTTCATTCATTTAACAATAAGTACATGCATTATATGTCACTTTGAACTAAGCTCAACTTGGTCATGTGAACAAAAGCACACACTTATACTGATAAGGGTGGCAGCTAGGCAGGTTATTTTAAAATACTGGCTAGAAGATAAAATACCTGAGATACAAGAATGGAGGAAAGCTATTATTGATATGCTCAAAACAGAACATCTAGCTCTAACATTACCATATATCAGGTCTTGACTAGAAGATAATTACCACAACTTAAAAAGGGTTTGACACAAATATTGAAAAGATCCCACTGACCTCTGATACATTAAACTTCTCGGACCGAGGGTATTAATGAGTTCATAATTCTATTTGATGTATAAGTGAACTAGAGATGAGACTTATCCCACCCACCTACCTCCTCCCCTCTCCCTTGAACCATTATATAGTGATAAAAGTATTAAATTCAAGGTATATGGCCAGAATTCATTTTTATGCAATAGGTGTGGACATAAATTCTGTGCGATTAAATCTGAGCTACTATGAGATAAATTCAACATTTTACATTTATACACATAGTAGATATGTTACAGTCACTCCGGAATTCATTTAGAATGTTCAGCCTCAGTACCAGTACTAACTATATTCAAATGCAAATAACTTTAAAACAAAAAAAGATAGCATAGTGCTGTGAGCATGAAAGTTGTGCAGCACAAAATTATCTACAAAATGAGTGGTATTTCATTTATAGATACCTTACAGATTGTTTTATAATTAGCAAAAAAGAGCAGAAAATGCAATGTTTTGTTCACTTTTTTGACAAACACATGCAAAAAAAGATAAACAATCAAAAGCAAATGTCTCTGCACTGACAGAAAGCATCCCTATTGCATAAATGAAATATACAATTGTGAACTGTTAGATAAATGATTTATCTACACTCGTGCTGTTTGACCTCTGACATCTCACTCGTGGCTTACACCACTCGTGAGGTTACCCGAGGTCAAACACCACTTATGTAGATAAATCATATATCTGACAGCTCAGCATTGTATATCCCTTATATATACTTTTCTTTACACTTATGCTAATGGCAGTTAAAATAAATGTATAATATGTCTCAAAAGTGATAATTATCAATTGATAATTAACTCAAATGCTTATTTTCTTATTTATTGCTTGTCTTTCTTTGTGTACACAATGCATTGTATGATAAGAATTTGACATCTGTATATGTACAGTATGTGTTTATTCTTTGTTTTAAAAACACAATAAAAACGTATTGACAAAAAAAGAAGGAGATTCCTTAATGTATAATCCAAGACTGGAACGTAGGGTGACTTCAGTGCCAGGGTCAAGGATCTCTTTAGATTTCTTTGCAACCAGATTCCTCCAATCTCATAGAGGAACTGGGCATCAGACAAGATATTTTTGCATCCATGCTCTTGGAAGCACCACACGGTGGACCGGATACTCTTGATAGATCTGGAGATAAATCCTGTCCCAGTGAATCCTTTGGTTTTGTTGGATCACTGCACCATCTCACTCAGTTTTGGGGCCTAAAAGAAGCCACCTCTGACTGAAGACATGGTCCAGTATCACACACTGAAGATCTAAACTATTAGATTTCTGGATCTCTTGGACACATCGAGCCTGGTTGAGATATCTACTAGGGGAGCAGTGCAGCCATAAGAGCCTTCATGGGCTTTTTGCAGTGGCACTGGACACTGTGGTACTAGTTTATTCCCACCTAATGATCGCATTCAAAGGTGCTTCCTGGTTTTCTGAGGCACTTAGGTGGTTGAAAGTGTTAGGAAATTTTGCACAGGTGGTGGCATTCGCAGCTGCACACCGACGGATTTGTCCTGGAGGGTCATTTAAGGATCTACCTAGAGGCAGGATAGAGAAGAGACAGTGGGTTTGTTCAAAAAATCCTGGGACAAACACAGAGGGTACTCGTGGGACCAAGGAGCGGGGAGGGAGAGGTGGGGTCACGGACACTGGTGTAGGGGATAAAATGCAAAACCCCAAAACAAATCAAGCAGACAAGCTAGACCAAGTGGTCGCCTTCTGCTGTCTTCTTTCTTATGTTCTTACATTAATTACAGCTGAAATGAACATACCAGCCGTACTTTTCAGTACAGCAGATAGATAGACTTTTATATTCAGACTTTCCAAGGTTGAAGCCCAAGTAGAATGCTTCTGTGGAGAGCTGTAACCAGTTATTATGTTCTTCAGGGCCAAGACTGTTGGTGGTACCACATCTCCACACTGCCATGGCTACTGGCAGTAGGGATAAAGTCAAGGAGACTGCAGGCACGGTAAGACCATGGGGCAAGTCTAGAAAACTGGATGTGGGAGACAGTCAAAGTGTCTCTGGTTTGCTGGGCCAAAATGCATTCATTAAACAAAAACATTATGCGACACACTACTGTCGAATGCTTAAACCCTTTGAGGAAGGACCGAAATGTTTTTATGATTTTAAGAAAATACAACTACAGTCGATTCCACTTGTGTGCCATTCGGATGTGTGCACATTCTGGTTGTGTGCACAAATTCCTCTGGTCTCAATTCAGTTTGTATCAGATTACTGTTAAAAAATTGGTTGTGTGCACTTAATATTTCGGTTGTGTGCACAATTCTTACAGCATTTAGCTGTCAGTAGCAGCATTTGTAGGAGGTGTTAAATGCTTCTGACTGTGATTAGATGCATTCTCTTGTTAAGAGCTTGGGTGCCCTGAGCTGTCTGCCTTTTCAATAACGTGTGAATCACCTTTCTAATCTCTATCAGGCACAATTACTGGGGTGGGGGGAAGGGTAAAAGTTCACAGCTCTTTCAAAATAAAGTTAGGGATCATAAAGAAAACGAACTGCCAGGCAAGTCCACATCCCCGATTTTTATGACACACCTGGACTGTAACTGGGCTAATAGTGGTAACGTATGCTCAGCATTTTAAGTTTTTTTTTGTGGTTTAGCAGTAGCGTTGCTGGACTCTAATGCTTCTTTTGCATATGCTGCTTAGTACCGAATGCTTTTGTCAGCGCTTGTGGGAAGACTGTGGCTTTAGCAGTACTGTTGCTCTTTCTAATGCTTCTACAACATATGCTGCTCAGGACCGAATACTTTTGTCAGCACTTCTGTTAATAAATATTCAATAAAACTAACTATGCTGCAATATTTCTAACATTTTAACTGAAGAAAACCATTCATACAGTGTTTTGAGGTGTATAATTAAGGGCTTGCATGATTTAACCACAACCGCGTTTGTAATCCAGTAAATTCGGTTTTGTGAATTTTCGGTTGTGTGCACAACTTTTGTCCCGACCTTGTGCACACAAGTGGAATTGACTGTATTAGAAAAAGTTGTCCACAACTGCAAGCATGCAGCTAGCTGGTCTCTGCCCAGTGGGATGTTTGTTTAGGCTAAGTTCTTTGATTGTCAGTATCCCTAGTAGGATGACAGAATTACCCAGCAGTTCTAAATAACCCAGTCACAGTGTTGGAAATAACAGAAATGGAAATTACGTACTTACCATAATTATTGATCTTCTTGGACAGTCTCCATCACTCATTCACACTAGTGGGATAGCGCCGGAGGCGCTAGGACCAAGCGGGAGCCAAAAATTTTCAGAAGGGCCGGAGCCGAGGTAGGACCACGCACACGCAGCACCGCGAGACTGACTCGCGCCTGCATAGGCTATCTCGGCGTCGACCCTCCAACCACCTCAGTACCTTTTCGACCAAGGAGGTGCAGCGTAACTAATGAGAATAACTCATTCTGAGTGTCTGGGCCTGAGAGGGCCCAGATGGCCTTTGTAAGAAAGGGCAAAGAACAATGTCTTCACAGTCCGAACCATAGGCCATGAAGACCAGGAAAGAAAAATGAGTGAACCCAGGGGATGGTGGGTGGGCGTGTGAATGAGTGATGGAGACTGTCCAAGAAGATCAACAATTACGGTAAGTACGTAATTTCCATATCTTCCTGGACTAAGTCTCCATCACTCATTCACACTAGTGGGAGAGTACCAAGATAAAATCAACAACCCTGAGTAGGGTGGTAGGAGATAGGGTTCACTCGGAAAGGACAGCCAAGGACCGTCCTGTTAATAAAAAGAGCTGTCTTGTAAGAGCATCTATAACATAGTGTCTACAAGATAAGCAGCGAGTTGTAACTCGTCACCTTGCCGACAACTACAGTGGGCAAAAAATCAAAGTCTGCCAGGCAGCCGCAACTGTTCTAGGAGAGCGGCAAGAACCTGGCCTCACAATTTGATCTAGGACCAAAATTAATAGTGTCAAAGACATGCACTAATCTAATGTAAAAGACCTCAGGAGCTGCAAGAGCCGGAGCTAAAGTGTACAGGTTCAGGGTAGTATGACTGTTATGTGAATATTTGCAAAGCTACCTTAGAAAGAACCTACTTGACCAAGGGTCAAGAAAGAAGCATGTCATCTGTTAAGCTGGAGCAAACATGGAAGTAGGAATCTAAGTTCCGACTTGCTGAAGAGTCACTTCTGTTGCTGCAAGGCTCTGATCAGGAGAAGAAAGCCTGATTAAAAAAACAAAAAGGGGACTAACAGACTGGTAGATGCCTAGGTTTTGGAAATATCTGGAATAAGAGAATTCTCTTAGAGAAAGGGTGAGCTATACTACACGCTGGATCGGACTGCCCCTAGGGGTAGAAGAAAACAGGTACCCTTACTGAGGTTTAGAGCGACCGCTTCAGGGTTGAGGCGGAACCTGATCAGATCCAAGCGTGGTATCAGGAAATTCCAACTAGGCCCTGTGCTGTGATAATTCTGACCCCCCCTCCTTTTTTTTTTTTTTAAATATCATTAGTCCGAGCCTGACAAGGTTGCTGGCTGCTATTTGCAAGTATTGCCTGATACAGAAATGACAAGGATGTCATCCCTCTGAGGAGTAGGAGGAGCCTGAAGATCCATAACTGAACCCCTGACTGGACTAATAATAGCTAGACAGATGTTAACTACCTGTGGCGAAGCAGCCACCAGAAGGGCAGCATCAAAAAATGGGCTGTATACCCCTATCAAAGGAGCGGGACAGTCTGTGCAGCTCCCGACCATAAATTAAAAGTTCCAAAGAGTGTAATTGTCTTGACCACTGAAAAGTCTAGGCAGAGGTATATAGTCCACAGAGCCAGTCTGAACACTATGGTGGACCCCATAAATGAGGAACTACTAAAAGAGCTTGCATCACAGACTCTGATGATAGAGAGGGCGTTCAGAATATAAAATGAGTCATCCGCTGTATCACTTGACCAGAAGGACAGGGAAAGACTCATCCAGATGCCTTTCTACCACAGAAGGACCCCAAAAGAGGTCTCAGTTAGAGCCACTAGAGACTCCGCCACCAGGAAGGGTGTCGAGGAGCTTGGCACCACGTAGGGGGCTGAGAAAGTGCTGAGCGGAATGAGAGATTCCGCTGACAGAAACAGAACAGAAGAGTCCCATCAGCGGAAAATCGCTGGATGAGGAGATCCGATGCAGACCGCCACCCACTAAAATGTGTGGAAATAATCTGCAGAATAGGAATTTATTCCATGGAACATCCCAACACAAGTCCTGCGGAAGAGAGGTCTGCAAACACAGATCTTTCCCTAGTTCTGTCAGCACCAGCTGGCACCCCTGTGGCACTAGCATCACTCCTGGCACAGGAAGGCACCAAGCAGTAACCATGCCAACCTGAGAGACACCAGAGGGCACCCACGGCAGAACCCGCAGGTATCCTCGGTATCAACGGCAGCAATGGCACGCAAGGGCACCCCCCGACGCCCATGGTACCATGGCACCCATGGCACCAGCAGGTGCTAAATTGCCACCAGCGAATGCTACGGCATCACCCGTGGCACCAGCGGTGCCCGGCGCCACCCGATGCACGGCGTCGCCCGCCGCGCCACCATGGGTGCAAGGCATCGCCCGCAGCACCCGCAGGCACGGCACTGCCCACTGTGCCACCCGCAGGTGCCCGGCGCCACCTGCAGCACCCACGAGTGCCCGCGGGCATCAGTGGCACCGTGAGATACCCACAGCACCACTAGCGGCGCCGACAAAGAAGCACCCACGGCGCTAAGCACGGCGCCGAGCACAGAGTGAGCCACAGAGCCGACCCACGGCACCGAGCATGGCGCCGACTGCAGCACAGAGCACGGAGCCGAGCATGGCACCAAGCAAGCCACAGTGCCGACTGCAGCACAGAGCACGGTGCCGACCACGGCACCGAGCACAGCACCGAGCCACGGCGCCGACTGCATCCAGTACAGCGCCAAGCACGGCACTGAGCCACGGCGCCGACCCAAACACCAGCGGTGCCGCCTATGGCACTCATGCCAAACCAGGGGCATGGCACCAGACCTGAGGTGCCACCAAGGTGTTGGGCACAACGCCAGGAAAAACACCATGAAAAAGAAGAGAAAGGTGGTGCCCGCCGGTCCCTGCATGGAAAGGAAGAGGGGGGTAGGCACGAGGGGCTGACAAGATGACGAAGGCACCAAGAGGGCACCGCGCTTATTCAGATCCAATTGACCCGGCTCCGGTCCAACGTGGCTCGAGTCCGAGGCCCAGAAACCAGGAACACAACCAGGAAAAAGGAGTCAAACCCCTGCTCCACAGGGCGGCCCAGAGGTGGAACTGCTCACCGGAACTCCAAGAGGACAGAGATGGAGTCCGAGTCGAGAAAAAGCAGCCGTTAGGAGCGGGCCAAGAGGGAACCCGAGAGTCGGTTCAGGCCTATCGCCCCTACCAGCGAACAGTCCTCGTGCAAAGACAGCCTGTAGGGCAACCTCGGCGGCACAGATTCTTCTTCCCAAGCGAAGAAGAAGGCTCGAGGCTAGCGAGCTGGAACCCTGGCACCACCAGATTCGTAGCAGGAGGACTGTCCTCCCTCAAAGCACAGGACTGTCCGTAGTCAGACCCCGCTACTTAAGGGTGGCGGACGGGCACAACCCCTCTGCCATAACGACTTTCAAACGAAGTCTTCCTACCGTCACCGCTACCGTCTAAGGATGACTCCGTGGATGGCAGGAAACAATTTCTTCATAATCATCTTATTTGTAAAATAAAAAATTACTACTAAATAGTTAAATTAAAACTTTTAAATTAAACACTAAAAGCTGCTGTCGTATAGACGAAAACTTTGACTCCGGCAGACGAGCGACATCGACATCCAAGCGCACTAGACGGCGGGAGAAAAGGAACTGAGGCGGTTGGAGGGTCGACGCCGAGATAGCCTATACAGGCGCGAGTCAGTCTCGAGGTGCCGGCCCTTCTGAAAATTTTTGGCTCCCGCTTGATCCTAGCGTCTCCGGCGCTATCCCACTAGTGTGAATGAGTGATGGAGACAGTCCAGGAAGATCAAGTCATTTCAGTGTGAACCACAGTGTGTTTCAAAGTTGGTCTTTACTTTACTTGCTTTGTTTCTCTTCCTTTCCAGAAACCAAAATCTGAGATGGTGAGAGCATCACTAAGGCTGCTGACATCTAGTGCCTACAGACTTCAATCGGAGTGCAAGAAAACACTTCCCGTAGACTCTGGTCCTACTGCAGACATACAGCTAGTTACCCAGCAAGTTATTCAGTGTGCATATGACATTGCCAAGGCCGCCAAACAACTAGTTACGATAACAACCAAAGAAAATAATAATTGAGACTCTAGTTCTTATCAACTTCCTTGTGATCTTTATATTTTTTTTTTTTTTTATGGAAAAGGTTAAAATTCATGTTAGTGGTTTTAACTTTATATTTTTAATACCGTATATGCTGGCTAATGTCTGGTATTTTGTTATTTTCTGTTTACTTTGTAAAAGTGCCAGCATCTTTTTCCAAAGTTATTTCCATTCCTGAACTTTATTGGTAATATTAGAGTCTGGTACTGCCATTTAAACAAATTAGTTCCATTTTTATGAAAAACGTGGTACCCATTTGAGTCTGAATGTTTGCTGTATTTGAACCCTCATAGATGTTATATTCTGTATGTTGGGTGAAAGAAACCTTGCACTTTGGTGGACTCCAATCTCATGATTTTCCATTTATTACAGCATAATTGCACAGGGGTGTTTAAAATGACTGTTTTTTGTTAGCATTCAAGACCCCCAATTTTATAAGAGCAGTGGGCTATTATGTTATAATAACTGCACTTTCTGGGTGGTTAAAAGCACTCAGCTTTGACTCATGCCTACCAATCTGGGACATGGTGGTATGCTTCACTAAACAAGGCAATCTGGTAGACACCGTATGGGGCTGTGAACGCCTTCAGCTGTATCTCAGTGAGGAGAATTGGATAACTGCTGAGGGTAGTGAACCAACTCAAATTTAAATACCCTGGATAGTGTCCATTTTAGGGCTATATTTTTACCTCTGGAGAAAATAGTAATGTAGCCATGTCATTACTGCAGTAAATTATCCATCCAAGTAATTTATTTGGGACTATCCGTCCAGATATGGATACTTGAACTGTTTGCTAAAAATCATTTGGCACAGTTGATGCACAGTCCGAACATCTCCAGTATTAACCATTGTTACATTTCATGTTACCGTTCTATCAGTAAGCTTTATTCTGGATAAACTGCATGGTTATTTTAATGTAGTCATTTTGCTGAGGAGTAAACTACATGTAACCTTATGATCAGATTGGAGGACTCTGCAGGTGCTATAATACACATTATAGGATAGCCATTTGTATCTTTTTAATGTTATTCTTATGTCAAGCAGCTTTGTTACAGCATAGTATTCTTTTAACAAACAAAAAAATACTTCATGAAATATAAGAAGGCCTAGTAACATTTGACTAAAAAAAAGTCATAATACTGTAAAGGGAAATTTTAAATTTATTTTTGGGGTGAGTGCTTGTAGCAGATTCAAATATGACCTCAAAGAGGGGAAATGAACTGACTTTGGAGAGAGAGTGAGAGCGAACAGAAAAGTTGCACCCTTAAATTTAAGGGATGAAATTTAGTCCAGAGAAGATCGGTTTAGTCACTTACTGTATGGTATGTGGCATTTAAAACTTTCTGTCAGTATTATGTTTTGCATGTTTTCTAATGGAAGTGATTTGCAAAAAAATGTATTTAATCCACTGCCTTATGTAGTGCCTATACATGTTTTATTAACTAAGTTATTTTAATTGTCTGTTAAGAAGGTAATGAGTTTCCATTCATAATCAGTGTTACATTTTTTTTTAAACAATTTACTTTTATTACAGTTTAACTGTTGAGTATTGTTCTCATTAACAGAATATACAATAAAGCCCAAATGTTGCCCACAGTTGAAAACGTTCCTTGAGGTATTAAAAGTATGCAGATTTCCATTTTTGCCTGCAAGGTAGAAGAGGAAATCAATGCTTCTAGTGGCAATTAAAAAGATATTAAGCTCTGCAGCCAGGTAGTACTACTATAAACAAAAGTACTGGTTGACAAGATATTAAAGTGCTCAGGTTTATTTGCATTGTTTTGTCATTCAGCCACAAATCAGAAAAACTGGCAATTTCTTCACTTATGGATACAGTACTATGATTTATACTCTGGTTCTAGGGCAGCAGAAAGCTAGATGCCCATGGTTGCTGTCCCCACTTCTCAGTGGATATCTCTGTAGGGGTTGTTTTTGTTAAACTAAGGGTCGAGTTTTGATTTAAAACCTAGGAAGGTTGATTGGTGTACAATGTCTGGGGGGAGTTTGTTCCATAGTCTTATTACCCTGGGCAAGAATGTATTGTTTCTTAGATTGGCCCTGGATACAATCCCCTATTATTTGTTTATTGTGAGTTCTTAAGTTGTGGGTGCTACCCTTGAATATGATTTCTAAGTTGGATGTCAGTGCTACATCTTCCAAAATTTTATATAAAGTCAAAAGGTCCCCTCTATTTCTTCTAAGCTATAGCGGCCATAGCTGAAGCATTTATAATCTTTGGTAACTAGAGTGGTTTAAATGTGGTATCTGCTTTGTGAACCTACGCTGTGATTTCTCAAGGATGGTTATATCTTGTTTTAGTCCTGGGCTCCATACTTGGCTGCAATAATCTAAATGTGGACACAAATATATATTTTTTTGTTTGTTTGTTTCTCCTTCCTTCAGCCCCCCCAACCCACCTCTTGTTCAGACAAGCCTAGGCACTGCCAACACACTTGCCCCATCCCCTTCCCCTCATATTGCAGCCACCCCAAGGGTAGTCCGGTGTCACCTCTCACCGGATGGGTTCCTTTCCTCCGAGGGGGAAGGCGCCCAGGGGGACAACCAGTGCGCTCTTAATCGGACCCTGGGTGCTGCTGAGGCAGTACTGGAGACCAGGGATTCCATGGCAGCTGGCAGCCATCATCCAGCCAGTCAGGAAGCTGTTTTCCTGTTTTCTCCCTGGGAGGCGTGGCGTGCCACAGACGTCAAGGCGAATGCCGATGTCCACCAAGCCCCCTGCATTCAGTGGGGCTCGCCGAAATGCTGCGCTCCCAGCCTCCACCAGGAGTCAGCGCACGCCAAGCCACATCTCCACCCTTCCCCCAGGGAGAAGGTCAGCCGTCATCGGATGCTCGAGCCCTCTCCCCCCCCTTGCCTGCCCTCCAGCAGCCCAGGTCTGTTCCTGAACCTGGGGCACCGGTGTCACAAGTGGAAATCCAACCACTGTGCCAACGGGCCAAATACATTTTGTAAAGGAGTAACATTACAGTCGTGGATTTATTTGTGAATGATCTTTTAATACAGGTGGTTAGATGGTTTATTTTTTTAGCAACTTGCCTACATTGCACACCGTTTTTTATGTTACTACAGACCAATTCCCAGATCCCTACATACATCCACCTTGTGAAGACTTGTATTGTGAATCTTATAGTTTTGTTTTGGATTATTCTTTCTGCGGTGCATGACCACACATTTATCTAAGCTGAACCTTAGATTGTTGTCGTCTGCCCATTGGATCATTTTAAGATCCTGAGTCATTTGTATGCATCCTTCATCACTGGATACTTTGCCACCTAGTCTGAGATCATCAGCAAGTTTTAGTAATATATTATTGCTAGTTTTTTGTAGCTCCTGGACAAATAAGTTAAAGAGGAGAGGCCCCAGAACTGAACCCTGTGGGACACCGCTCGCCACCATCACCTCTGGTGCATCAAGCTGCATTTCTCTGCCCGTACCATAGAGGAAATCCATGGTCACATCTTCAGTTTCCTTGATATACAGTACGCTGTATATTTTGGGTTGGGAGAATGGGTGGGCCACAGAGGTCTTGCAGGAGTACAGTTTCACTAACTTGCAGGGATAATCCACTGTTAAGCAATGATTTATATATTAGTATTTCCCGCTAACTTTTGTATTACAGATAATTAAATATACCAGTGAAAACCAGTAGATCAGAAAAACTGAGTGGATTTTTGTTTTGTAGAAAGAAATATTACCATACAGGAAGGAACTGACATCATAATTTTAAACAATGTCTGAAACTCCAGACTTCTGATTGGCAGAAGACATTATCAGATATCTCTTTGGTGAGTTTTTTAGCATTATGGATAAAAGTGTGAAGTGGGTTTACTACATGGCGGACTTCCTTCAGCACTGCAGTCAAAATGTCAGTACCTTTTATGAGTTGAGTAAAATACTTCAATTGATTTTATCACATTTAGGAAAATCTTGAAAAACATAATATCACCCCATCGGCACAATTCAGCCTATATTTTACAGATTTTCTGAATTGTCATTCCTTTTAATCTTACAAGATCCTTGTCCCATACACCTGATCCACTGTTGTGGTTTAATGCTTTGCTGAAGTCACAACCCTCTGTTTATGACATCATAATCATTTCTACCAAGTGTGATGTCACAAAGGATTATGATTTCAGCAAAGCATTAAGAAGTTGGAGCAGATGCACTCTAGGGTACAAGTATTCTGTTGCCATGCAAACTAGCATTGTTATGAAGAACAAAGGGAAGAAAAATACAGGCAATAAATACAGGGCGAAGAAACAGAAGACATAGAAACCTGTGTGGATCAGGACACAGCAGTGATGCATTTAAATAGATAACAAGCACTGATTTTTCCAAACAGTGACAATAGTGCCTTAAAACTTACACAATGATATGCCATACATATGCTTTGTACATGCTATAGTTAGGCAGGAGAATGCTGCCAACACTGACAATATGTTAGTTACAAATCATAGTGGTTACAGACATCCAGCCAAGTTGGTCGGTTGTAATACTGTTGCCACATTTAATTGTGCAGGCTTGCAATAAGTTTCACTAAGTAAAGTAGACACACTTTGAAATATCCCTTTGAAACACTTTGAAGTATCCCTTTGAAACAGAAGGCACTAAGAATGGGTCCATTGAAAGGCTTGTCTAGAACGGAAACATCCACTTTTACAAACTGACCTGATGAAGAGTCGAACTCTTAAACTTTGTCTTTTTCCCTAAATAACTTTTTATGTGTCCAAAAAAGATATAACATTAACAATTTTCCCCTGAGAAAACTGGTCACAAAAGCCATTTCTCATGTTATCTTTTTTTTTTAACTTTGTATAACGGAATTGCGGTGTAACAAGCATTTGTCAATGCCGAATGTTGCTTACCTGTATGTGCTGTTTAGGTATTTGGAAGTGATAGTACTATGCCCAAGAACTGTCATGCGCACTCCCCCCAAGACATCCACTGTGTCTTTCTGTTCAGTATTCATAGAAGAGGCAAGGGTCACATCAGTACAGCAGTTGCCAAGGGGGTGAAGAGGTGGACAGTAGTCCATTCACAGGCAAAAGAGTCCGGCAGGAGCTCACTAAATTGAAGGTGGACAAAGCAATGGAACCAGATGGCATACACCCAAGGATATTAAGAGAACTGCGAAGGGAGATAGCAGTACCGCTGGCAGCCGTGTTCACTGAGTCATTCAACACGGGTGATACCAGAGAACTGGAGAAGGGCACATGTGGCCCCTCTACATAAATCCAGCAGCAGGGAGGAGGCAGGGAACTATAGGCCCGTCAGCCTCACCTCAGTAGTGGGGAAGATCATGAAGACATTGCTTAAAGGATAGTGGGGCATCTAGAAGCCATCAGAACCCAGGACCATAGGCAACACAGATTCACAGTGGGGAGGTCATGTCAGACAAATCTGGTTGATTTCTTTGGGTGACAAAGGAAGTAAATCAGGGTGGGGCAGTGGACAACGCTTACCTTGATTTCAGCAAAGCCTTTGACACTGTCCCACATAGGCTGATAATCCAGCTGGGTAGGTTGGGCATGGGGGAAAGGGTAGTAAACTGGGTTAGAAACTGGCTAACAGGAGGCAGAGAGTAGTGATAAATGGGGTGCAGTCTGGGGAGAGGGGTGACCAGTGGGGAGCCGCAAGGATCGGTCCTGGGGCCAGTCCTGTTCAATGTCTTCATTAGTGACATTGCTGAAGGGAAAGGTCTGCCTGTTTGCAGATGACACCAAGATCTGTAACACAGTGGGTACCCCAGAGGGGGCAGAGAAAATGAGGGACCTGTGGAAGCTTGAAAAATGGTCTGAGGACTGGCAACTGAAGTTTAATTCCAAAAAGTGCAAAATTATGCACCTGGGACACAGAAACCCTGGGGAAAGCTACAGGATGGGGGGAGTTGCTGACAGTCACAAAGAAGGAAAGAGACCTGGGGTTCTTATTTCAGATGACCTGAAAATGTCAAAGTAAAGTACTAAGGCAGCTGGGAGGGCCAGTGACATGCTGGGGTGCAGAGGCAGGGGTATCAACAGCATAAGGAAGGGAGATAGTGATGCCATTATATAAAACCATGGTCAGGCCTCACATGGAGTACTGTGTGCAGTTCTGGAGGTTGCACCTTCGTAAGGATATTAACAGGCTGGAGATGGTCCAGAGAAGGGCGACTAAAAAGAGACTTATGAGGAGAGATTAAGGGACCTCAATATGTGCACATTGGAAGACAGGAGGGAAAGAGGGAATATGATAGAAAGATTCAAGTACCTCTAGGGTATAAACAAGGTGCAGGGGGGAGACATTTTCCAATACAGGAGGTGAACAAGAATGAGGGGGCATGACATGAAATTGGAAGGTGAGATATTAAGAAGGAATGTGAGGAAGTTCTTCATAGAGAGGGTGGTGGACGTATGGAATGGTCTGCCTCAGGAGGTGGTGGGAGCAAGCACTGTGGATGGATTCAAGCATGTTTGGGACAGCCATAGGGGAACCACGGAGATACAGGAGCCAGTGGGTCAGAAGCAGTAATCCAGTACAAGGGCTTAAGGGCAAACTAGATGGGCCAGACAGTTCTTATCTGCTGACAATTTCTATGTTTCTATGTCTGTATCTCTTTCTCCTATGAATTACAGACAGAGACACACATGCATATGCCGCGTGCATGTGCTGTTCTCCACTATGTCCTCCCTAACACACTATTATCCACAGACAGAGAACACAGCGCACATTGTTCAATGCTGCTCCCCCAGTCTCTCTCTCTCTCTCTCTCTATCTCTGTTACTCTCCCTGTCTGGCTCTCTCTCTAAGTACCAAGCTCCGTTCTTGAACGTCAGGGGGAAAAACTCAGTTGCGCGCTCTTACTGGGATTGGGGAGTGTTGGCAGAATGGGACACAGAGAACTTGTTGTGTGGGAGGTGGGAAAGCAGCACAGAGGTTCCCAAAGAAAAAGACACTGACAGAGAGAGGCAAATACACAGGTCTCTCCTGCACACAAACTATAGTACTGTTCTGTAACAGGGAGCAAAGGGAAGCCACAGACAACAACATCCCAATGTTTTCTCTCTTGCTGTCTCACAGGACATTTCAGCCATGGTGCAGGTGTGGAAGAGTGATGATGCTGTCTCTCACTCTATCGTCTGTGCTTTGAGGGTGGGGAACGGGCAATGAGGCAGCCACAGTTGTGGGGGGGGTGACAGGAAAGGAAACTCTGGGTGGCCACTGTCACACTCACTCTCTCCTCTGCTCTCCTGTGTTACAGCCTGTCAGAGGGCTCTGTACTGCTGATCACTGCTTCCACTGTTTCTGCGGACAGAGACGCATAGAGAGAGATGCAGCACATTGCCGCAACTTTGGTACCTACTGTCTGTGTCTTTCTCTCTCTGTCTTACACACCAGACCAAATGGCTGCTGCCACTCTCAACTACCTCCTTGCCCACTTGGACTGCTGATTATCTGCAAACTGGACAGGGCAGTGGCATGTGGAACACACACAGACACTCTGTCTCCGAGCTCACAGCTGCCATGCATGTCTCACTGTCTTGCACTGTGTGGTGTTTGTGTCCCCCAGCCACAACTTGTCACATAGACATGAGATTGCCGTACCATTGCCTGACATTGTCTCTGTCCTGATACCTTGCTGTCTCTGAGTCAGACTGCACAGTGGGATCACTTCACCTGGCTTGTCCCCATTGTACTTCAACTTGTGGACATAATCTGCCTGTGCCGCTGGACTGCAGTCTGAAAATGCAATCTGCACACAGCATGGACTGGGGCCTCAGAAGCTACAAATTGTGCAGGATGATACTGATTTTCACCGTGAGCTCGGTGCCCGGTGGTCCACTGAGTGTGTACACAGAAGTTGTAACTATGCTCTGTTGCACAGAAGTCTGCATTATCTCACTGTCAGATGCTGCCACACAGTCAATAAAATCCATTCAAAAGCAGAATTGTATGGATTCGCCTTAAGAAAAAAAGTGTATTCTTAGAGCCACAGGAATATTTGGAACGCTACTGGAGTATTCTGCTAGTTACAAAATGCATGCACAGTGTGAGTCAGCCATCCACTCTGGCTCTCTGAGCATATCAGGTTTCAGCTCTTACAGCAATGCTTGTCCAACAGAGCACTAGGCAGCTTTGTGGTGAATCATTTAAGCTAAAGCTTCTCTGGTTCCTCCTGTAATTTGTGAGGCTGATAGCATAGCTTAGCCAGTCACATTACCGGTCACTGGAGCCTGGCTCAAAGAAATGCAAAACATGAGACAGGAGCGTCAGAGGGACAACAAGGGAGAAATGAGGAATGGGGAAACACATGAGACAAAAGGTGTGCGCAGGGGAAAGAGGGAGAGACAGCAAGGAAAACAGAGTGATGGAGGGAGGGGAACGGCTTTATGTATATGAAACGGAAGAAGTTTTCTCTCATTGGAGCGCTTCATTTGTTTCAAGTACACAAAGTTTCCACCCATAAACAGTAACCCATTGTCATACTTAGCATGCATGATAATTGGTCTGTCAAGGATGAGCCCAGTGCAGCTTGACCTGCATTGGGCTAGCCAGTGACACACCTCTGCAATGCCGTTCTCTGTAGCAAAACATTTCTTGTGCAAGCGCATCCAATGTAAAAAAGAAAAGAAAGGCAGACAGTGGATGTAATTAGGGAGTAGATTCAGTATTCTGAAGCTTTGATAGGTGGAGAAGGGGAAGGCCCGCTCCCAAAGCCACCTCATAGTTCAGACCGATATCAGTATGTTTGCTTGCCTTGCAAATGAACACAAGCATTTGTCAATGCCGAATGGTTGCTTGCTGGCATTAGCAGTGGAAGTGCAGGAGTTAAGACAGATGCAGTACAGGAATGGCAGTGAAGTATTGAACTGATGCCAACTCCAATCCCACCCTGCAGAGATGGACAGGCATTGGGGTGTGCCTTTGGGTCGTCGCCCATAACGGTCACATTTCACCTTACCCTACCCTGCAGACACTTGCAAGTGTCGAGGTGTGCCTTGGGGTGTTCAGGCTTTATACTCACCTCATTCCATAAGGAAATACACTGAAATGGGTGCAGTATAGGAGAACAGGGTGAACTCTGTGGCCAAAGAGTCCAAGGTGCACCTCGATGCCTGTCACTGGCTGCAGGGTGAGGGAGGGGTGGAATGGTGTGAGCATTACTGTCGACAGTCCCAAGTCACACACCTGACGCCTGTCAGTCTATACAGGGTAGGGCATTATGGGCAGAAACCCTAATGCCCTGGGCATTTCTTGGTATTTTTACTGCAAGTTTTCAACATGGGCTTTTTGTGACCCCACCGCATGAACAGTTATACTATCAGTTTGTTAGCCGAAAGGTGATTTTGCACAGCAACTGCGCCATTTGGCACCACAGGTGCCAAAACACATTTCGAACAGGATGTGAAAAATGACAGCTGTACTGTTCATGAGGAGGTGTAAAAAAATGGTAATGTTGAAAATCTGGAGTAAAACTGGTAAAGTAGCTAAGGTAGAAACTGCGCAACGCACACCTGTAATTATTTTGGGGAATTTTTTACACCAGATTTTCAACATAGACATTTTGGGACCTCCGCTTACGAACAGTGTCACTGTGATTTTCTTAATCTGTCCAGAACACTGATTTCCCACAGCGACTGTGCTATTCTGCACCAGAAGTGCAAAAACACATTTTGGCCAGGATGTGAAAAATGATAGCTGTACTGTTCATAAGGAGGTGTGGAAAAATGCCAATGTTGAAAATCTGGAGTGAAAATATTACAAAGTCGTGAAGTTACGAGGGTGTGTGGAAACTGTGCAGTGCACGCTTGTAACAGTCATTTTATGGACTTTTGTCACCAAATTTTCAACATAGGCATTTTAAGACCTCTGTTCATGAACAGTGTCGCACTGATTTTCTTACTCTGTGCCAAAACTTTATTTCTCACGCCGACCACGCCATTGTGTGCTACATGTGCAAAAACACATTTCGGGCGAGATGTGAAAAATGACTGTTCATAAGGAGGTGTGGTAAAATGGCAATGTTGAAAATCTGGAGTGAAAATATAAAAAATTCTCGAAGTTACAAGCGTGCGTAGGAACTGCTCAACGCACGCTTGTAAAACAGTCATTGTTGAGAATTTTTTCACCAAATTTTCAGCGTAGGGATCTTGAGGACCTACCTCATGAACTGTAACACTGTTGTTTCATTAATCGGTCCTGAAAGGTGGTTCCGCACAGTGACCGCGAAATTACCTTTCAGAACTGAACAACAAAATGACAGTGACCGAGTTCATGAGGTGGGGTCCCAATAACCCCATGTTGAAAATTTGGTGAAAAAATGGCATAGATTTGCACCAAAGTTGAAAAAAACCCTATTTATGCCATTATACAGCTTACCGGCATTTCTTCAGTTTGCGGTCTGCTTTGAAGCATGCAGACATGTTCCTGGTCCACCAAAGATAGTCACCTCAGGCTCTGGAGGTAAATATGGGGTGAGGGGGTGGGGAGATGGGTGGGCATGGGTTGGGAGGTCACTGGATTCAAAGAGGACCGCTTTCCTAGTTTACAGGTTTTCAAAAGAAATGAAAAACCTAGTGGGAAGGTTTTCTTTTTTACAGGGACATTTGGCATGCTGGGGTGGGCTCCCAGCATACCCCGAATGTTTGTTGGGGAAGGGGGAGTGGAGCTGATGGGGACTGGGCACCCCATCAGCTATGCTGGGTGCTGAAAGGAACGCATGAGCCGCGGGGGACTGGGCACCCCTTGGCACACCACAAATGGGGGGGGGGATCATGCTGACAGGGATTGGGCTACCCCATCGGCAAATTAACTGGGGAAGGGGCATGCCAACAGGGTGATTGGGCACCCCTGTCGGCTTTTATTTTATTTATTGAAATGTCTCACCAGGAAGGCACACTGAACAGCGGGCGGTGGCTTTTTGTCAGCTTTGTGGGGACTGTAAGAGGCCGACAGAGAAGCCATCGCCATGGGGACACCACACAATGCAGCTGTGTAATTGGCTGCTGCAGTCAGGGACGCCCCGCAGCAAAAAGCGACAGCATGCTCCTCTGTTTGCCAAGGCAGAGACCAGCCCCTGAATGGGCTGCTGCCATTTGGCACAACACTGCCGTGCCTCCACAACCCACTTGTGAAGGAATTCTGATGCAATATGTTTTCCACGTACGTGCAAGCAACACAAAAAATGAATATCCATTTTTATGATAAATGATGATAAGATATAGAAAATAAGTAAAGTGCAACTTCTGAGATGATGACCAGATTGCTGTAATGGTCCGGGTTGGGGTGAGCCACTGGGCTGTCAAGGAAAAGGATGAGGGACCGCAAAAAAGAATATTCAGCATGGTCCACAGGCAGGCCTTAGGTACGGTTCAAGCAGATGGGGAGTGCACACTCTCATACATTATGCACAGCTTTTTAATTTGTGCTGTTAGCTTGCACAAAACTAAAAACAAAATTGGAACCCTAAACCTCTCCCAACTGATCTCCGAACCCATCTGCCCAAACCACAAGACACAACAACACTCCCTACTCGACTGGGCCCTTACCTCCCACCTCCACTGTGTCATCACCTCTAGCATCCTCCTGATGCTCTCAGTGACCATAACCCAATATTCCTAGTTAGGAAAGTCCACAGAACTAAATCACCACACAAAACCATACAACTACGCTCTTTCAAGTCTCTTGACCTTGAACCTCTCGAGTAACCTTGCCGTTTCTGATTGGTCCCCCCCAACCTCCTTCCCCACAGTTGATAAAGGCCCTTGCCTACTTCAAAGAAGTCTTTCTTGCAAACTGTAATGCCTTTGTCCCACTCAAACAAACCAGAGTGAGACATAACGATTTACCTTGGAGTACCCCTGAACTTCTGGCCTGTCTCAGGGCTAGAGATTGAGCCTGGAAGCATCATAAAGCTACCCAGCATCCTAGTGACCTCACAAACTACCACATGCTCAAAAATGCTTGCACCAGGGCTACAAGGTTAGCCACGTCCAAATATTTCAAATCTCTCTTCATCACCAACATAAATTCCCCTTCAAAGTTCTGGAAGGTGGTCCACACCCATTTACACCCTCATCTCGCCCACCGCCCCCAGTACTTACAGTAAATAGCTCACTAGTATCTGACCCATCAGCTGTAGCTGCGGAATTTAATTCCTACTATTCCTCCTGCGCCACTGAGCTTCTGAAATCCCTCCCCTCCTACCCTTCCCCCTCCCCACCCTCTACCAGTGTGCCCCCCTCCTACTTTCCCTTCTCTTTCGCTACTGTAACTCCAAACAATGCCCTAAGTGTCCTCCTCACCATCAACCCCTCTAGAGGTGCCTCCCCTGATGGCCTTGACCCAAAACTCCTCTCCCAGTAATCTTAAATCGCTCATCTCATTCTTTATTGTCTCGGTCCCCTCTTCATGGAAACATGCTGTGGTCCTCCCTCTACCCAAAGGGGATGACCCCTCATCCTCTGGCAACTGTCACCCCATTTCTTTCCTCCCTACCCTTGCCAAGCATCAAGAAATGAAAATTACATACCTACCGTAATTGTTGATCTTTCTGTGTATCTTCACCATTCATCACTATTTGGGTACTGTGCCGGAGCCAGGACCCCATGGGAGTCTTTAATTTTTTACATGGGCGGAGCTGACGTAGGGCTGGCGCCGTCCTCGAGGCCAACGTTCCATGTGGCGCTCGAGGGTTGGCAGTTAGCCATTGTCGACTCCGCCCCAGCCCCAGTTCTGACACACCGGAAAGTGTACGGAAGGGAGAGTGGGTTAGGCAAGAGAGCCTAACGGATAAACAAAAGGAAAAGAAAGAACAAACCAAAAGGAGACATAAGCGATTAAGGTGACAGAGAGAAGGAGGACTTAAAAAGGAAATTGGGGAAAAAGGGGGCCCCAATCTCTGGAAGGAGAAGAAGGGAAGGAAAAATTAGGAGGGGGAAGAGTCACACACCCTCAGAAGCGGATTCGCACACAAGCCTTTTTAAGGAGAAGTCCTGGTCTGGACTGAGAGTTCAGCTGCAGGACAGAATTTGAAGCAGCCTAGGTCTGAAGACCAACCACTAGGAAGTGCGGACCGAGAGTGTGTCTCAACTCCCTTCCCACCCAAAAGAAGGAAGGGGTTAAAATATTTTGGCAGCCAAGGCTGGTGAAAAATATGTGGATAAATTTTAGCCCCAAATAAAATTGAGAAGGGGGGAAGAGGATGCCCCCCTTTCCGAGACTCCTAAGAAGGAGAATGGAAGGAGGTTCCCTCCAACCTCTTATAAGCTCAAGACTCCACCCCATGCTTCCACAGTCCTCTCCTGCCTAGCACGCAAGGGTGAGGGGAGCGAGGAAAGGCAAGACACACGGGAGGGAGGAGTCCAGAGACTGAGGCCCCAGGGGCAGGAGGGTGGGATTTAGTGATGAATGGTGAAGATACACAGAGATCAACAATTACAGTAGGTACGTAATTTTCATATCTTATCTGTGTCAATCTTCATTCATTATTTGGGTGAGTACCGAGCCCCCCCCCGCGAGAGGGGGGCCCTGAGCACCCTAAGGGACTAAGCCCTTAGCCCGCAGTGGGTGAGACACTGCAGAAGAGAACCCTTACAGGCCTGGAAAGGTCTGAGACTGGTCTGGGTGAGACGGGGATCCCCCAGTGGGGGAAGGAAGGTGCCCCGAGAGCCGCCGTCTCACCCATCGGGAGAAGAGATGGGTTCTCCGGTAGGCAGAGTAAATCACACTACGCTGGACCAGGGTGACAACTGAGATAAGCGAAGCCATGCTGTCCGCCGAAGGCAGATCGCTGTCCCAACCACTCTGGAAGCTACCTCACTGGCATCATAAGATGCCCTTGCTTGGTGCCTTGCTAGCTCCAGGCCCAGCGCAGAGAGGGCAATGGCTTGCCTGGTTTCCTCCAAATCAGGCATCGAGGCTAGGAGTTGTCTTGGCCTGGACCACAAGAACCTGTCATAGGCTGCATAGTGGGCCTGACATGCCAAAATTGACAGAGAGATCCGTGCAGAGTATAACACTCGTCTCCCCCAGAAGTTGAAATCCGCAGAGTCCGAATCCGGAGGGCGGTCACGGTAAGGGGCGCGAGGCCCTGAGGGGGTGTCCAGGGAGGTCAAGCCTGAAGGGGGATGAGGCAGAGAACCTGGAGACCCAGGGGGAGCGCAATCCCGCTGGCGTAGGTCCCTTGGGGCTGGTACCGTGGAAAAGGGACATAGCCAGATCCGATGAGACGCCTCCTGAAAAGGAATAGGCCAGGCAGGAGCCACCAGGTGGGTCGCACTGTTTTTGCCCAAAAAGGCATGCATCACATGCTCAGGATTGCTGATTGGGACTGGGGTCAGGTAAAGCTCATCCAGCATCCTCACAAGGAAGCGCTGATATGAGGACAGATCAGACGCTGGGGAGATGTGGACCGAAGGTTCTTCTCCCTCAGTAGTGGGAGAAGAGGAGGAAGACAAGCTCCCAGGTTCAGGGTTCGGCTGCACAGGAGTGTGGTGAAACACCTGCTGGTCCAGGGCATGGAGGTAGGTGGGAAAATGTGCAGCCGAACCTCTGAACTGTTCTCAGGTAAGAGGGCGGGGAGGACCAGGAATACCTGGGACCACCGGGGAAGGAGACAGGGGCTTGGGGGGACAGGCTCCTGGTAACAGGAGAACGGTCTCTGTCAGGGCAAGAGGGCCAACAGGAAAACCTTTGCAAGGAGGGGGGCCCAAAGGCCACTGCAGCTAACAGCCGTTCAACCGGGTCGGAACGGTCAGAGCTGTGCCCAAAGGAAGAAATCCCCCTGTGAGGTAACCGGGACTGTGTGAGTCCAGAAGGACAGCCCCGACCTCAGAAGTAAGAGTCCCCCTTGGGGACTCCTTAGGAAAGGCAAGGGCCTGCGCCTGCCCTACCAGAACCTGGCTGGGCTCTAGGAAGGGCTCGTTGCGCCACACTTCTACCCCTCAACCCTTCAGAGTCAGAGAGGGACCTCGTCTTCTTAGCCACCAACCTAGGTAGCTGGCACCTCCGAGCAGTCTCAGAGGAGTCCACCCAGGGAAGCACACCCTCCCCCTCCTGAAGCGCCCCAGGCTGCCCCACACTTGGGCTGTCCAAACACACCAAGGAGGGGGGTTACCCCAACTGGGGAAACAGTCACGCTAGTGACCCCAGGCTGTGCAGCAGTAGTCACAGGGACCACCGCTGGCTGGTCAGACCCCCTGACCCTGAGGTCCACTGGCGAGAGCTGAATCCCAGAGGGAGACTGAGTGGGGGACGAGGTGCTGGAGACAGAGGGCGCCAAAGAACCCGGGAGCCAGTCTGGATCAGACCCAGGATCTGCCGCTGAAGAGGCAGGCTCTGAGGTCCAAAGCCAGACAACCCCACGGACCCTCCAGTTCCCGGACCCCGAGGTCAGGCACCCTGGGATTCGACGCCTCCAATGCCACCAGAAGGAAGCACAGTCCCATGCCCGGTGCTGCAAATGGCTCCGGAGTTGGGCACGACCCCCGAGCGTGGTTCCATGCCCCCCCCCGGTGCCGCAAAGCGCCAAACCCAATGCGGCACCGCACTTGACTCCGACACCTCCCCCCAGCGCTGCGAGCAGCACCAAGGCCAGGCGCAGTCCCAAACATGGTGCCGCACAATTGCGCCAAAGACAGGATCAACCCTGAGCGCAGTGCCGACCCCATCCCCAGCGCCACGAGTGGTGTCACAAAGAGGGACGGCGCCAGCTCCTGCCCTGGCACTGCACACGGTGCCGGGACCAGAACCAGAAACCTCCAGACTACCTAACCTGATGCCGCGAACAGCATCAGAGAATAAGGCGGCGCTGAGAGCAGGCCCAACGCCGACCATGGTGCCACACTTAAGGCCCACGGCACTGTAAGCACTGCCGGGACCAAGAGCAGCGCCATAAGGTGGCACCGAGGACGGTGCCGGCCCGGTCCCAAAGGACCCAGAACACAACACTGAGGGAGCCTTCGCCACCAAAGTAGTGACTGCCGAAGCAGTGCCTCCTGACTGAGTCCCAAGGGGGCCAGCCTGGGCCTCCTGCACCGCGGAAGAAACCCTTACTGTGGTAAGGCTAGAAGAGGCGGGGGTTCCCTTCTCCATGGGCCATATAGGACTGGAAGGGGACCCAAAGGAAGGGCCAAGAATCCTCGCTTTTGCCCAGTGACTGCGACCCGACCTCCGAAGTCGCATCCTAATTCTTCTCAGCGCGGGTTTTCAATCACACGTCGGTCCATGGAGAAACAAATATCGCAGTTATCCATATCATGTTTGGGGCCAAGGCAGGAAAGGCAGCGGTCATGCTGGTCCGTTACAGAATAAAGGTGGCCACAAGGGGGGCACCGACGCATGGGGGCTGCCCTGTCTTAGACGTCTTCTTGCCCCCGGACAAGACATGACCAAACGGAAAAGTAAATAAAACACAGTAACTCTACGCTGCTTATAAAAAGGAAAGATCTTACAGGTATTTCAAAGTGACGTCGACTAGGCGAGCAGAACCGAGGCAAAGAAACAGGTTAAGCATGACGGACTAGGCCACAAATTAAGTCACAGTCTCACACAGGATCCACACTGAACAGTGGGAGAGAAAGAACTGGGACTGAGGCGGAGTCGACAACGGCTAACTGCCAACCCTCGAGTGCCACGTGGAATGACAGCATCGAAGGTGGAACCAGCCCTACGTCGGCTCCGCCCATGGAAAAATAAAAAAGTCTCCCGCAGGGTCCTGGCTCCAGCACAATACCCAAATAGTGATGAATGGTGAAGACCGACACAGACCAGATCACATTGTTCCCTCCCAACTCACCTCTTTTCTCTCTGACACCTCCTTTTTCACCCCTTTCCAGTCTGGTTTCAGGAAAAACCACTTAACCACCACCTCTCTCCTACGGCTCACAGATTCCATCCTAACTGGGATGGACGGTGGACAAATTACCTCTGCTATTTTTGTCAACCTGGCCAAGGCCTTCGACACCGACTCACTCCCTTCTCGACTCACTCATGGAGCTGGCCTATCTCCCTCCGCCACAAACTGGTTGAAGGCCTACCTTATTGGCAGAACCCAGTAAGTTAAGATCTTGGATGCCACTTCCCCTCCCAATTAGCACTGGAGTCCCCCAGGGCTCCTCCTAGTCTCCATCTTTTTAAATGACCTTCCCTCTGTTTGCTCCCCATCCTCTGCTATACATATATATATGCCGATGATACAGTCCTGTATGCATCTGGCTCCTGTCCCGATGAGGTTGCAACCAGCTTACAGCAAGACTTTGACAAGGTTCAGCTCTGATTTGCTAACCATCAGCTCTTTCTCAATGCCAAGAAGACTGTCTCCATGACCTTTGGCACAAGGCACAGACTCTCCATGCTTCCCTCCCTATCCACTTTCCACACCATTGATGGGACTTTACTTGAGGACACATACTCATTCAGGTACTTAGGCGTTTGGTTGGATCAACACCTAAACTTCTCTGGACATATTGACACCATCCAGAAAAAACTGCACACTAAGCTTGGTGCCCTGTTCAAGAACCGTAGTTGCATCCCTCCTACGGCTAAGCGTGAACTTGTACAGAAGATGATAATGCCCATTTTCGACTACTGTGATGTAGTCTAAGGTGCTGCCACTAAGTCCTCCCTGGCCAGACTGGACACCCTCTTCAGTTCCTTCTGCCGCTTTGCCCTGGATGCCCCCCCTTATACCCATCCCTGCGATCTTTATCCATGCCCTATCCTTCCCGTCTCTTACAAATAGGCGACTCTCCCACTGTGCTAAATTCACCTCCAAGCACTGGTTGTGTGAGCTCCCTTCCTACCTCACCTCCTCCTTTATAACACCCCCTCCACCCTCCCATTCCCTTAGATGGTCTGAGTCCCGTACCCTGGTTGTCCCTCGCAGATCCACCCAAATTGGCCAATCTGGTTTCTCTCACCACCGCCCAAAAATTTGGAATTCCCTCCCACCTCAGATCCGGCACTCATCCTCCACCTACTCTGCCTTCAATAATTACCTTGCACCTAGCTGCTCCTGCCATGTCCCTATCTAATTTCCTCCTCTAAGCCCTGAACAAACCCTACCTCTCTATCCTCACTTGACACCCCAAGGGGCTTGTATCTCTGATCTACTACCTTCCCCAACCATCCTAAAGGGGTCTCTCTGGTACACTGCATTATCCCCTTCCCTCTGGTCCCACCAGTCCCATTGCAGGGTTTCTCGCACACTGAGGGGGTATCCAGGGACATGACTCTTCCCCCTCCTTTTTCATGTAAACACTTGTTTACTTACTAACCTGGCATTTATTATCCACTTTTTCTACATGTTATGCTCAACACTGTTGTAGCACTTTTTGTAACACCTGCCTTACAACTCTATGTTATTGTTGATCTTGTAAATTGAATGTTTTATGTCTCATTCCTATTGTATCGCTCCCCTCAAGGTCACACCAGGAGACGAGCGACTTGTTGCTCAGTGTGCCTTCCTGGTGAAACATTTCAATAAATGTAACAGCTGGAATGCCCAATTTGCATTCAGATGAGTGCTGGTAGAACTCCTTCCTGGTGCATACGTGTTTTTTTTTGAATATTGCAAATTGTTGGTAAGTCACAGTGGGGTGTGTCTGTGAGTCCCATTTTGGGATACAACAATTTGCAACTGTAAGTCAGGCTCCAGGGCATTCAGGACCGGTGGCGTTAACATATCGAAAAAGAAAAAATTACCACGGTAATATTATTCCTTCAAAGGGATCTCCCAGTATTATTAGACATATGCAGTCAGCTCACAATCTCTGACTTCCCATGGAGTTGCAGTGATGTAATGTGGAATGTATGCAAATAATGGAACTAGAATGCTACATTCAAACTGCTACCTCTAGGTGGACTGTGTTCCATCTAACAGTCAGATTCATTTTTGTAGCTGAAAAAATACTAGACTATCCGAATTAGGTAATTGTAACCCAAACAAAAATAGTACTGATAATACCCACCCCCGGTGAAGAGGACGGGCCTGCAACAGGATAAAAACAACACAAAGGGAGAGCTAGGACCCCCTAGTCATCTCTGTGTGCATCCAAAACAACAAATTAAGCCAATGATTAATGGCAATATTAAGAACCCCTATGAAAGCATTGCTGACCCTGATCCAGGTTATGTAAGGAGAGGTAGGTCAAATCATACCGGGAGATCCCTTGGAAGAAACAATTTTTTCTTCATGCCCCAGGAATCTCATATAGAAGATTGTGTATTAGCAAGCATACACAGCAAGGCAGTTACGATCAAGAGGTTTCCGTGGTAACCAGAGACATCAAGAGCGCAGCTTGAGAGGTCCGTTACCACGGAAACCTCAGATTCACAATCAAGTTCCTCTTATGTATGGTTGCTCATACACACCTTTTATAGTGTATGGGCAAACCATAATCAGCACTCCATGATCCCCCAAACAAGTCTATCAGAAAAAATAAGGCTTACTTCCACATCGCCGTGGGCCGCTCAACTGCACATGCGTGAATGCATTTGATCTTGTGCTGCACCGGTGACTTACTCGGTGCAGCACAACAAGATCATGACGCACAGAGTGCAACACAGCAACACTGTTCCAGGCATGGATTTCCATGTGGAACAGCATTTCACTATACACTATATATGCAAACTACCAAGCAGTACCTTGGGAGGAGGGTACAGAACCTACTTAGGAAAAAGGTTCTGCAATACTGCAGTGCCAAACCTTGCATCATTTCTGCAGTAGACGTCCAGGCAGTAGTGCTTTGTAAAGGTGTGGACTGTACTTCAAGTAGCTGCTGTACAGATTTCCAGCCAGGAAATGTCCCTTGCAGCTACCACAGAGGCATCAGGTCCACAACTGGAATGTGCCTTGAGGCCCTGTGGTGGCTGTTTCTCAGCCTTACTGTAACAGAACTGGATGCAGAATATTATCCAGCATGCAACTGACCTCTTCAAGGCAAGCCTTCCTTTTCCAGTCTCACCACAGGTGATAAACAGTTGTGAGTGGGAATCTCTGAGGTCCTTGGTACGACTGATGTAGTAGCTGAGAGACCTCTTTACATCCAGACTACGATGCTTCAGTTCCCCTGAACTGAACTTGACTGTGAAAAATACATGAGGTGTGATGGACTGGGTCAAATGAGACAGATACCACCTTGGGAAGAAATTTCCTGTTGGTCCTAAGGACCACCTTGTCCTTATGGAAGATAATGTAATTGGGATCAGTGACGAGAGTTTGGAGCTCACACTCTCTTCTTGCTGAAGTAATTGCCACCAGGAAAACAGTTTTCCAGGTGACATATTTCAGATCAGCCATAGCCATTGGCTCAAAAGGAGGTTCCATGAGTTTGGCTATGCACAAATTCAGGTCCCAAGGAGGGACTGGTTCCTTAACAGGAGGAAACAGATGTGCCAAGCGTTTGAAAAACTTTCTAAATATAGGGCGTGAAGAAAAAATTACTCACCTTAGTAATGTTGTTTCTTCTAATGGAGTCTTGCTATTTTCTGACAGTAGCAGTGAGTCCCAACCTTCGAACTGTCCCGGAGATGAAAGAGTTAACTTTCTATGCCAGGCATGGAACGCTGAGCTCGAGCTCGGTTGAGACTCTGTCTGTTGTTCTTCAAACTCAAACCGTCAGATCTTTATGAGCTAAACTCACTAAGGTCCTGTGTGGAAGCTGTAAACCTACACTAGCCAACTGGCTACTAAACATAAAACACATTTTTTGGTCCCAAAACAAAGACTCAAGTCAGGAGACCCAAAACTGAAAAACACAACACCAACTCACCCCAAGAAAGAAGGGGTGAAAACAAAGGTGGGCACCTACTAAGTGCCAACACTGCACTGCCACCCACATCCAAAACAGAGGTTCTGAGAGGGGCAGCGGGAAGGTCAGAATATAGCAAGACTCCATTAGAAGAAACAACATTACTAAGGTGAGTAATTTTTTCTTCAAACAACATGAAGTCTTGCTATATTCTGACAGTAGCAGACTACAAAGCAGTACCTCCATGGAGGAGGGACAGAACCTACTTAGTAGGAAACAGGCTCTGAAGCACAGCTGTGCCAAACCAAGCATCACTCCTAGCCTGGATGTCCAGGGAGTAATGCTTGGTAAAAGAGTGAACTGTTTTCCAGGTAGCTGCTTGACATATCTCTAGAATAGGGATGTCCCTGGCAGCAGCCAGGGAAGCAGCTGTACCTCTAGTAGAGTGAGCCCTCAGGCCTGAGGAGGAACCTTACCCAGTTTTTCATAGTAAAACTGGATACAAGAGACAATCCACCTGGCAATGGATCTTTTAGTGGCAGGTTTCCCTTTACCAACTTCACCATAAGTGAGGAACAGTTGGAGGGAGTCAAACCTGTGACCCTTGGTACGCTCTATGTAGTAACTAAGGGCTCTTTTAACATCTAAACTGTGCAGCCTCCTCTCGCCAGAGGAGGAATGGTCAGTGAAGTACACTGGAAGAGACACAGAGTGATTAAGGTGGAAATCTGAAACCACCTTAGGCAAGAACTTCCTGTTAGTCCTGAGGACCACCTTATCTCTATGAAAGGAGATAAAAGCAGGCTCCACTGACAAAGCTTGTAATTCACTTATGCGTCTGGTAGAAGTGATGGCTACCAGAAACACAGTCTTCCAAGTCAAGTACTTAAGCTCTGCTGAAAATAAAGGCTCAAAAGCGGGTTGCATAAGCTGAGCAATGCAAACATTAAGGTCCCAGGCAGGGACAGGGTCCCTGAATGGAGGGTTGGTGTGAAGCAATCCCTTGAAAAACTTGGAGAATACAGGGTGAGCAGAAAGAGAAGAGGGCTTACCTGGTGAAATAAAAGCAGACACAGCTGCCAGATGCACTTTCAGTGTAGCTGGTCTCAGCCCCAAGCTATTTAAGTGGACCATATAATCAAGGACTGTGGGCAAATCAGCAGATTCTGGGGAAATATGCTTCCCAGAGCACCATATGGAAAACCTTTTCCATTTGGAATTATAAGCAGCCCTAGTGGAAGGTTTTCTAGAAGCCTTCAGGATATCCATTACACCTCGGGAGAGGTGTAAATCAGCAAACTCTAACTCTTCAAGAGCCAGGCCTTGAGATTGAGAGATCTGAGGTTCAGGTACCAAACCCTCCCCCGAGCACAGGTTAACAGGTTGTAATTCCTGGGAAGACACAGGGGAAGATGGACTGCTAAGGACAGTAGGAGTGGATACCAGGGCTGTCTGGCCCAGTCTGGAGCAATCAGGATCATCTTGCAGGGTTGAGATCTGATTTTGACTAGCACTTTGAACAGGAGAGGGAAGGGGGGAAAAGCATAGAGAAACTTCCCTTCCCAACTGAGAACTAAGGCAGCCAGGGGGACTGAGCCCAACACTGGGGACCTGCAGCAAAAAAGGGGAAGTTGGTGATTGGGGCTGCAAAAAGATCTATCTGCCGGGTGCCCCATCTGGAAAATATCACCTCCAAGACCAGGGGGTCCAGTGACCATTCGTGATGGCCCTGTGAAATCCTGCTGAGAGCATCTGCCAGGACATTGTCCTTGCCTGGGAGGTGAACTGCCATGAGGAGGTGTTCAGGAAGTAAGCCAGAGACCACAACTTCATTGCTTCTGTGCACAAGGCCGTAGACCGAGTGCCTCCTTGCTTGTTGATGTACCACATTGTGGTAGTGTTGTCTGTTCTGACCTGTACAACTTTGTTCTGAACAGATCTGGAAAAAGCTTGAAGTGCTAGAAATACTGCTCTGAGTTCCAACAGACTGATGTGGAGCAGAGATTCCTGAGGGGACCACAACCCCTGGATGGTGAGGTCGCCCATGTGAGCCCCCCCCATCCCAAGATGGAGGCATCTGTAGTAAGGATTAAAGAGTGATACTGAGTGACAAAGGGAAACCCTTGTCTCAGATTGTTCTGATCCTGCCACCACTGTAGGGCCTGGATCAGGGTTCGAGTTACTGGGATCAATTTGGTCAGAAGGTCCTTCCTTTGAGACCAAAAGGCTCTCAAATGGAACTGAGTGTCCCTCATCTGAAATCTTGCTCCCTGCACTGCTGCTGTAGAAGTAGCCATGTGCCCCAGGAGCTGTAGAAAATGCCTTGCTGGTCGAGACACCTGCAGGGTGAATGAGGAGGCCAGAAAGACCAAGGTCCTTGCCCTATCCAGGGGAAGGAAGGCTCTGACCTTCTCTGTGTCTAGCTCTGCACCTATGAAGGTAAGGAGCTGGACAGGCTCTAGAACTGACTTTGGAAGATTTAGAAGGAAACCCAAAGAAGTGAGCAGTTGCTGAGTTATCTGTAAGTGTAACGTGACTTGATCTGGGAACTGGCCTACTATGAGCCAGTCGTCCAGGTAAGGGAAGATGGCAATCTTCTGCCTTTTTAGAGAAGCAACTACCACTGCCAGGCATTTTGTGAATACCTTTGGAGCAGAGGTGAGGCCAAAGAAAAAATTAGTCACCTTAGTAATGTTGTTTCTTCTAATGGAGTCTTGCTATATTATGACAATTGCAGTTTGTCCCACCATTAGAACTGCTCCGGAGGTGAAATAGTTAACTCCATTCCATGAATGGAACTTTGAGCACGAGCTCTAAAATAGAAGCTCTGTCTGTGGAGATTCAAACCTGAACTGTCAGATCTTTACGAGCAAAAACTCACTAAGGTCTGTGTGGAAGCTGTAACCTCACACTAACCAACTGGCTACCTAAATAATAACACCTATTGCTGGTCCCAACACCCAATACTCAAGTCAGGGGACCAGAATTACTAATACAATTTTAACAAAATGAGAATAAAACAAGAGAATAATAAAACACCACACCCCAAACCCCCAAAAGGGGTGAAACGCTTAAAAAAAGGGCATAAAATAGTGCCCACACTAGGTTGCCCACACCCTCACCCAGTAGAGGTTCTGAGAGGGGCAGGTTGGGGAGGTCATAATATAGCAAGACTCCATTAGAAGAAACAACATTACTAAGGTGAGTAATTTTTCTTCAAACAACATGAAGTCTTGCTATATTATGACAATTGCAGACTACACAGCAGTACCTCCATGGAGGAGGGCAGAACCTACTTAGGGAATAGGCTCTGAAGAACAGCTGTGCTAAACCGAGCATCTCTCCTAGCCTGGACATCCAGGGAGTAATGCTTGGTGAAAGTGTGTACCGCTTTTCCCAGTAGCAGCCTGGCATATCTCCAATATAGGATGTCTCTGACAGCAGCTAGAGACGCCGACTGTACCTCTGGTAGAATGAGCCTCAAGCCAGAGGGGATCTCTGCCCAGTTTCTGATAACAAACTGGATACAAGAGACAATCCACCTGGCAATTGATCTCTTAGTGGCAGGTTTCCTTTCCCAACCTCACCAAAAGTGAGAAAAGTTGGAGGATTCAACCTGTGACCCTTGGTACGCTCTATATAGTAACTAAGAGCCCTCTTAACATCCAGGCTGTGCAATCTCCTCTCACCAGAAGAGGAGTGTTCAGAGAAAAATACTGGAAGGGAGATAGATTGGTTAAGATGGAAATCTGAAACCACCTTAGGCAAAAACTTCCTGTTAGTCCTAAGGACTACCTTATCCCTGTGGAAAGAAATAGTCAGTTTCTACTGACAAGGCTTGCAACTCACCTATGCGTCCAGCAGAAGTGATAGCTACTAGGAAAACAGATTTCCCAAGTTAGATACTTCAGCTCTGCAGAAAACAGAGGTTCAAAGGCGTTGCATTAACTGGGCAATGCAAACATTAAGTACGCAGGCAGGGCCCATCCCAAAAAGTGGATTAGTATGGAGTAATCCTCAAAAAACTTGGAAAACAGGGTGAGCGGAAGAGAGGATGACTTTCCTGCTGAAACAAAAGCAGAAACAGCTGCCAAATGAACTCTCAGGGTAGCTGGTCTGAGGCCCAAGGAATTAAGATGGACCATGTAATCTAACACAATGGGCAAATCAGCAGATTCTGGGGAAATATGCTTCCTAGCACACCAAATGGAAAACCTTTCCATTTAGAATTATAAGTAGCTTCTAGGAAGGCTTCCTAGAAGCCTTTAGGATTTAAAGGACACCCTGAGAGAGGTGTAAGTCAGCAATCTTAACTCCTCAAGAGCCAGGCCTTGAGGTTGAGGGATTTGAGGTTCGATACCAAACTCTCCCTGAGCACAGGTTAATAGGTTGTGATTCCTGGGGAGGGAAAGGGAAGATGGACTGTCAGGGACAGAAGGAGTGGGTACCAGTGCTGCCTGGCCCAATCCAGGGCAATCAGGATCATCCTGCAAGGCTGAGATCTGATTTGACTACTACAATAGTTCTTAGACTTTGTCACAGTGAGCCTCCCCAAGTCCAATGGAAAAGATTTTGAGCCTCCCCTTAAAACTGAAATAATCTTGGGCCTCCCCAAAGAAAAATAACATACTGTTCTTTATGCAATACACCATGAATATATTGAAACCCCTTTGAGTACTTGGCTCACATTCAGTTCTTTGTCTTATACTGATGTGAAACCTTTGAAAAGAGTTCCTGTGCTCAAAGATGTTATCTGAATAACAAATAAAATAAACTAATATTGTTATTCAGCTTATTACTTGCTCCTTCCTGCTATTGCTCTTAGCACTTCTATGCTCAGCCCTTGTATTTGGGCTGTTCTGCCATCAGGCGATAAATTGATCAATTGCCACCACTCGTTATTAGTTTATTGTTCGTATTTGTTTGCACTATTGTTCATTGTGTATTTCTTGATTGTTTTGCAGTTACCTTTTGAAATATATTCACTCCCTACCCTTCCCTGGGTACACCTGAGATGAGCCTTGGCTCGTTCACCTTCCCTTGTCACCTATTAGTAAATAAATACATTAAATTCACCTACTATTATCCTCTTTCAGTTTGTTTCATCTCTTCACACAAAATATATAAAACTCAAAATTTAAATACAGTACTTTTTCAGACTTGCTTGAGCCTCCCCTTGAACAGGTTGGGGCCTCCCCAAGGAGGCTGGCCTCACCATTTGAGAACCTAACACTTTGAATAGGAGAGGGAAGGGGGGAAAAGCATAAAGAACTTCCCTTCCCAATCCAGGAGAAGGGCGTCCAGGGGGACTGAACCCAACACTGGAGGCCTGCAACAGAACAGTGGAAGTTGGTGATTGTCTGGGGCTGCAAAAGATCTATCTGAGGGGTGCCCCAACTGGCAAAGACTGTCCCCAATACTTGAGGATCCAGGGACCATTCGTGATGGCCCTGGGAAATCCTGCTGAGAGCATCTGCTAGGACATTGTCCTTTCCTGGAAGGTGAACTGCTATGAGGGAAGTGTTCAGGGAATAGGCCAGAGACCACAACTTCATTGCCTCGGAGCACGAGGCCGAAGACCGAGTGCCCCCCTGCTTGTTGATGTACCACATTGTTGTGGTGTTGTCTGTTCTGACTTGTACCACTTTGTTCTGAACAGATGCAGAAAACGCTGAAGAGCTAAAAGACAGCTCTGAGCTCCAGCAAATTGATGTGGAGCAGAGATCCTGGGGGACCACACTCCCTGAGTGGGAGAGGTCGCCCATGTGGGCCCCACCCCAGAAGGGAGACATCTGTAGTGAGAGTCAAAGTGTGAGCAGGGGAATGAAGGGGACCCCCAATCTCAAATTGCTCTGATCCTGCCACCACTGGAGGGCCTGGATCAAGGTTCGAGTCACTGGGACCAACTTGGAAAGGGGGTCTCTTCTCTGAGACCAATAGGCTCTCAAGTGAAACTGAATGTCTCTCATCTGAAATCTTGCTCCCTGCACAACAGCTGTGGATGCAGCCATGTGCCCCAGGAGCTGCAGAAAGTGTCTTGCTGGTCGAGAGACCTGCAGAGTGAAGGAGGAGGCTGGAGCCACTGAATTCCTTACCCTTTCTAAGGGAAGAAAAGTCTGCTAGGTTTGTGTCCAATTCTGCCCCTATAAAGGTGAGTACCTGGACTGGTTCCAGAACTGACTTTGGTAGATTTAGCAGAAAGCCCAGGGAGGTGAGAAGCTGCTGGGTAACTTGCAGGTGAGATTTTACCTGTTCTAGGGACTGGCCTACAATGAGCCAGTTGTCTAGATAGGGAAAAACAGCAATCCTTTGCCTCCTTAAGTGAGCCACTGCTACTGCCAGACATTTTGTGAATACCCTTGGGGCAGAGGTAAGGCCGAAGGGCATTGCTCTGAACTGGTAATGACCTAAGGGCAGTTCGAATCTGAGGTACTTTCGATGGGAGCTTCTGATTAGGACGTGAAAATAGGCATCCTTGAGGTCCAGGGAAGCTAACCAGTCCCCTGGCCTTAGAGAGGGTAAAATCATTGCCAGAGTTACCATTTTGAACTTTAGTTTCAAAAGATGCTTGTTCAGATATCTGAGGTCTAAGATGGACCGCCATTCTCCTGTCTTTTTTGGGGTAAGGAAGTATCTGGAATACAGACCCCTGGCCTGGTGCAGGGGAGGAACCCTTTCCACTGCTCTGAGAGCCAACAGGGTTGAGACCTCTGCTTCTAGAGCAAGGGTCTCTGAAGAACTTGCAGGTAGAAAAAACCTGGTTCTCACCTTGGGAAACCTTTTGAAGCTGAGAACCAGACCCTGGCTTACTAGTTCCAGAACCCACTTGTCTGAGGTTAAAGACGCCCAGTTCTGACTGAAGTAAGCCAACCTGCCCCCTACTGGTAAAGGAGAATCGGCCCTGGGCACCCCATCAGGGTGCCTGCTTAGCAGGTGCTTTAGGCTGAGGGGTAGGAGCAGGCCTGCCCACACCCCATCTGCCTCTGTCTCTGAAGAAGCCCCTCTGAGCATAAGCAGAGGAGGCCTGAGTCTGATAAAAGGCCTGTGAAAAGGCTCACCCTACCCCTGGGGTATGCCTCTGGGAGTGGCTTGCCGCCTCCTAGCTTGGGCACTTTTGTAAGTGGTCCTATATTCATCCATCTTTTCATGTAATTCTCTGTCTGCTCCCCAAACAGAGAATTTCCCACCACAGGAAAATCCATAGCCTTAGTTTGGGTATCCTGTGACAGGCTAGTACACCTGAGCCAGGCCAACCTACGAAAAGCTACAGATGTGGCCATGACTCTAGAGGAAACATCATTAACATCCACAGCAGCATGAAACTGCACCTTAGAAACCTCAATGCCATCGGCAGCCACCTGTTCTAGTTCGCTAACCAGCTGGCCATGGGCTTGTTTGGCTAATTCCATAACAGTATCCCATCTAGATTTCTGATACCTTGCTACATAAGCCATATAATTTGCTTGCCTGAGTCCCAAGGAGGCTGCCATGTACTGTTTTTTTTTGCCGTGGCATCAATCTTCCTGGAATCCTTGTCAGGAGGATGTGAAGCCAGGGGAATATTATCTTTATCACAGGCTGCAGCCTGAACTACCCCAACATGACTGCATTGCTGTGAAAGGAATTCTGTATCAGGACCTGACAATGTGTACCTTCTGTCCATCTTTTTATCTACAGGAGGCACAGAATTAGGAGTTTTTAAAATTTTTATTGTTTGTTTCCTAAAAGACTTATGCAAAGGAATAGGCAATCTCCTAGACTCTGGTATATCCATAATTTCTACAAAATCAGGTTCCTCTTGCTCATCCACAGCTTCCTCCCATGGGAGCTGGAGGGATTCAGCAACCCTTTTATAAAACAGAAAAGAGAAGGGGACCAGAAGCATAGGGGAGATTGTAAGGGTCAGTCTGGGGAGATGTCCGGTTCAGTGGGCACACCCAGACTCTCTCAGTCACATTCATACTGATCATCATCATGCCTCCCATGCTCTTGGTTCATAAAAATCTCCAATATCATATTCCTGAACCGGTGGAACCAGCCGAACCAACCTTTTACCAGACAGTGGCGATTCGGACGGAACCGGAGAAAGTGACTGTACAATTTGTATAGCTATTGCTAGTTCTGCAGCAGTTGGAGAACGAATTTTGGACTCCATACCCGCTGATTTTCTTTTTTTTAGTTTACTTTGCCCGAGGAAGTCTCTCGGGCCTGGTCAGGATTCTCCGTTCGGTTGGCACCGAACCTGGCTGGCTCATCCGGGTCAACGGACTTTTTGCCTCCTCGCTCCTGAGCCTGCCCACTCTCTTATCCAGGGTGGCTGTAGGGAATTTTTACAAATCTGGCAGTCTGAAATGAGGTGGTCAACCCAGACAATAAACACATGTAGTGTGTGGGTCAGCCTTGGCAAAGGCTTCCCACAGACACTACAGTGTTGAAACCCAGTGGGCCGGTTTTTCTTTTGGTTTTCAGACATGATGCCAGCCTAACAAGAAACTTGCCCTTTAACGGCAGTGCAGGCAAGACACCCTAATCGGTTCCCAACCATGTCACGGGTCATGGAAAACCGTAATGAAATCCAGTTTTTAGAACCGATAAGAACCGGAACCGCACTCTAAAAGCTTTAAAATGCTTACTCTTTAAGGTTTTAATTAACCTGATCGGTTCGAACCGAACCGATAAACATTTACAAGTTCCACACAGAATAAAACCTGTCTATTACTTACAATACCACAGACAGAGCTTGAACCGATCGGTTTAGTGTTAAAATAATTATACTCAGCGGTTTAATTTAACCGAGAAAATACTGTTTAAACCGAGAAATGAACAAAGCAGTAGGAGAAATCTCGGAGCGACTGTTCAGTGAGGCGGAGTAAAGAATCTGACAGTTCAGGTTTGAATCTCCACAGACAGAGCTTCTATTTTAGAGCTCGTGCTCAAAGTTCCATTCATGGAATGGAGTTAACTATTTCACCTCCGGAGCAGTTCTAATGGGACAAACTGCAATTGTCATAATATAGCAAGACTTCATGTTGTTTGAAGGGCATTGCTCTGAACTGGTAATGACCTGAGGGCAGCTCGAACCTGAGGTACTTTCGATGGGAGCTTCTGATGAGAATATGGAAGTAGGCATCCTTGAGGTCCAGGGACACTAGCCAGTCCCCTGGCCTTAGACAGGGTAGAATAATTCCCAGAGTCACCATTTTGAATTTTGGTTTTAAAAGGTGCTTTTTTAAGTATCTGAGATCCAGGATGGGCCGCCATTCTCCTGTCTTTTTTGGGGTAAGGAAGTACCTGGAGTACAACCCTTTGCCCTGGTGTAGGGGTGGAACCCTTTCCACAGCTCTGAGAGCAAGTGCCTCTGATGGATTTGCAGGTGGAAAGGATCTGGTTCTCATCTTTGGAAACTTTTTGAAGCTGAGAACTAGTCCCTGGCTTACTACTTCCAGGACCCATTTGTCTGATGTCAGAGGCTCCCAGTCCTGGACAAAGTAAGCCAGTCTGCCCCATACAGGTAGCTGAGAATCGGCCCTGGCAACCCCATCAGGGTGCCTGTTTGGCAGGGGCTTTGGGCTGAGGGGTGGAAGCAGGCCTACTTGTACCCCGTCTGCCTCTCCCTCTAAAGAACCCCCTCTGGGCATAAGCAGAAGAGGAGGGCTGGGCTTGGTAAAAAGGCCTATGAAAAGGCCTGCCCCTGCCCCTGGGAAGCTGCCTTTAAGGAGTGGCCTGCCTTCCTTGGCCTGTGCACCCTTAGGTGGTCCTATACTCATCCATTTTTCATGTAATTCTCTGTTTGCTCCCAAACAGAGAATTACCCACAACAGAAAAATCCATGGCCTTAGTCTGGGTATCCTGTGACAGGCTAGTACATCTGAGTCAAGCCATTCTTCGAAGTGCCACAGATGTAGCCATGACTCTAGATGACACATCATTGGAGTCTACTGCAGCATGCAATTGCACCTTGGATGCCTCAATACCATCAGCAGTCACCTGCTCCAGCTCCTTGGCAAGCTGGCCAGGGACCTGTTTTGCTAGGGCCATAACAGTGTCCCATCTGGATTTTTGATACCTAGCAGTATAGGCCATATAATTGGCCTGAGTCCCAAGGATGCTGCCATGTACTGTTTCTTTGCCATGGCATCAATCCTCCTGGAGTCCTTGTCCGGGCGGGGGGGGGTGAAGCCAAGGGAATGTTTGCCTTATCACAGGCTGCAGTCTGCACTACCCCAACATGGCTGCATTGTTGTGTAAGGAACTCCTTGTCAGAGCCTGACAATGTATACCTCTTGTCCATTCTCTTATCCACAGGAGGTATAATGTTAGGAGTCTTTAAAATCTTAAATGTCTGTTTCCCAAAAGATTTGTGCAAGGGAATAGACAGCCTCCTAGACTCTGGGATATCCATCATTTCCACATAGTCAGCCTCCTCCTGGTCATCCACAGCTTCTTCCATAGGAAGCTGGAGGGTTTCAGCCACTTTTTATAAAACATGAAATGGGAGTGGCAGGAAAGTTGTGAAGAGACACCTGAAGGTGTGTCTGGGGAGATGTCCTGTCAATGGCACATCCAGACTTTCAAATCCACATTCACTTTCCTCATACTCCTCTTCCTCCTCCTCCAGTTCATAAAATTCCTCTAAATCATACTCTTGAACTGGTGGAACCAGCCAAACTGAGCGCCTGCCTGATGGTGCCGGTTCAGTCAGAACAGGGGAAAGTGACTGAACAATTTTGATCACTTTGGCTATTTCTTCAGCGGTTGGAGAGGAAAGTTTTGGCTCCACACCAGCTGATTTTTCTTTTCTAGTTCTTTTAGCCGGAACCAACTCCTCAGAATCGGCTCTCCTTTTGCCCAAAGAAGTCTCGCCCTGGTCAGAGGGCACTCCTTCTGGTTCAGTTTGAACCGAACCGGGCTGGCCATCCGGTTCAGCGGACTTTTTGGCCTCCCTTTCCCTGAGCCTACCAGCTCTCTTTTCTAGGGTAGCTGCAGCGAAATTTTTGCAAATCTGGCAGTCTGCATTGAGGTGGTCAAACCCCAGACAATAAACACAGGTGGTGTGGGGGTCAGCCTTGGCAAAGGCTTCCCCACAAACACTGCAGTGTTGAAACCCAGTGGGTCCGATTTTTCTTTTGGGTTTCTCAGACATAGTGCCAGTCCTAACCAAACTTACCCTTTTATGGTAATCCGCCAGGCAAGACCCTCTTATCAGTTCCCAACCGTGTCACGGGTCGTGGAGAAAAAACGTAATAAAATCTGTTTTTTTTAGAACCGATAAGAACCGGTAACCACACTCTAAAAGCACAATTTAAGATTTTTTAAACACCTTGATCGGTTCAAACCGAACCGATAAACCGTTTACAAGTTCCACACACAATAGAATAAAATAAAACCTATCTAGTACTCACAAATACCACAGACAGAGACTGAACCAACAGGTTACGGTTTAAATTCGGTCGAAAACCGAGAAAAGCGGTACTTTAACCGACAAATTGAACCGAGCAGAAGGAGAAATCTCTGGAGCGACTGTTCGGTGAGGCGGAGTAAAGAATCTGACGGTTTGAGTTTGAAGAACAACAGACAGAGTCTCAATCGAGCTCGAGCTCAGCATTCCATGCCTGGCATGGAAAGTTAACTCTTTCATCTCCGGGGCAGTTCGAAGGTTGGGACTCACTGCTACTGTCAGAATATAGCAAGGCTTCATGTTGTTTGAAGCAATTGTTCTCTGAGCACCTGCAGACAAGAAGATACTGCTGCTAAATGAACCTTGAGGGTTGCAGGCCTAAGGCCTGTAGGTCAACAAGGTAGTCAAGCAATGTAGGTAAGCTTGCCTTAAGAGAACTGACATTCTTAGACTTGCACCAGATGGAATATCTCTTCCATTTTGAAGCATAAGTCTTTCTGGTTTAAGTTTTCCTAGAAACTTTCAGGAGCTAAAGGACCACTTCTGACAGTTTAAATTCAGAAAATTCTAGCTCCTCGAGAACCAGGCCTTCAGATGAAGAGTCCTGAGGTTTGGGAATACTGCCTGACCCTGGATGGCTGTTGGAAGATTGCATCTCTGGGGAAGCCGGATGGGTTGCTTGGTGGATAGGGTGAGTAGTAGAGGGTACCAAGGCTGCCTGGCCCAGTCTGGAGCAACCAGAATCATTGTTGCAGACTGACTCCTGAGTTTGAGGAGGACTTAACAACAGTGGAAATGTAGGAAAAGCATACAGGAATTTCTCTTTCCAATCCAGGGCTAACACCCCCCATGGGCAATGTACCCAATGGGGGGGGGGGGCCTGCAGCAATAAAGAGGAAGCTGATGGTTTCCTTTTGAGGCAAGCATATCTATTTCTGGAGTGCCCCAATGTCTGAAACTGTGTCCAATACTTGCTTGTTTAAAGCCCATTCGTGATGATCCTGACTGATTCTGCCAGTGTATTGTCTTTCCCCGGAAGATGAATTTCGGACATATGCACCTCCAGAGAATATGCTACGGACCAGATTTTCATAGCCTCTCTCTGCCCTGCTTTGAGGATCTTGCACCCTGTTGCTTGTTGATGTACTGCATGGTGGTTGTATTGTCTGGACTGACTGATCCCTCAATTGAGTGAAGGACTGCTCTGAACTCTAAGAGGTTGATATGCAACTTGGATCCCTGAGAGGACCAAGTTCCACTGATTGTGAGGTCACCGGAGTGTGCCCCACCCTAGGAAGGAGGCATCTGTTGTTAGAACCACAGGGTGGTGCTGTTGCCGAAAAGGGATGTCCTGCCTGAGGTTATCTTTTCTTTCCACCACTGCAGAGCCAGTAGCAGAGTTCTTGTAACTGGCACAAGCTTTGAAATGGGATCCCTTCTTTGGGACCAGTGGGATCTCAAGTTGTACTGAATGTGCCTCATCTGAAACCTGGCACCTGAGACTACTGCGGTAGTTGATGCCATACAGAAAAATAGAATTTGACGGCAGATAAGGAACGCTTGGGCCACCTAGTCTGCCCATTTCCCTACCTGATAGATACACTGCAGATCCTAGTTAACCAACAGCCTACTTCCTCCTACCCCCACTAGAATTCCCTTATGTCTGTCCCATGCATTCTTGAATTCCCCAACTGTTCTTGACTCCACGACCTCAGGAAGGCTGTTCCATGCATCCATAACCCTCTCCGTGAAAAAATACTTCCTCACATTACCTCTGAGCTGTCCCCGTCTATCTTCAGATTGTGCCCCCTTGTTCTTGCACATCTATTTTTCTGAAAGATGCTACCCTCTTGGACTTTGTGGAGGTACTTGAAAGTTTCTATCATGTCCCTACTATATGTCCCAGTAATGCTAGGAACTGCCTTGCAGTCCTGGGCTGACCCAAGGCAAAGGAGTTTGCAAGGGTCAGTAAGTTGTTTACCCTCTCTTGAGGGAGGGATGCCTTGCCCTGGACCACATCCAGTTTTGCTCCAATGAATTCCAGTGACTGAACTGGTTCTCCATTTGAGACTTTTTAAGTATTGATGAGGAAGCCCAGACTTTGGGTGACCCTGATGGAGTCCTTTACATGTTGGTATAATTCCCCTACGACTAGCCAGTTGTCCATGTGAGGGAATACTATGATTCCTTGCCTCCTGAAATAGGCTGCCACCATAGCTAGGCACTTTGTTAATACTCTTGGGGCAGAAGTGAGCCCAAAGGGGAGTGCTGAGAACTGGTAGTGCCCTGAGGCCAGAGTGAACCTTAGGTATTTTCTGTGGCAAGGTCTGGTTGCAGCGTAAAAGGTAGGCATCTTTTAGGTCCAGAGATGCCAGCCAATTTCCTTTCCTTAGAGAAGGGATAACAATGGCAAGGGTTACCATTTTGAACTTGAGCTTTGCCAAGCGTTTGTTCAGGGATCTGATGTCTAGCATTGGCCGCCATTCCCCATTCTTCTACTTGATCAGGAGTATTTGGAGTACATGCTCTTCCACCTTTGGGAGAGAGGGACTGGCTCTACTGCTCTTGTTTGCAGAAGCTTTTTTTTGTTTTTTTGTTTACTTTCATTTCCAGTGGAACTGTCTCCAATGGTTGGCCAGAAAGATTCTGCGGCCCTGAAGTTTTGGAAAATGCTTGAACTGAGGTCCGGATGCTGGGGTTGAATCAGCCTGCCTAGAAGACCTCCTACCCCTGCACCTGTAGTAACCTCTAGGCCAAGTATAATCTACAGGCGTGGAGACTGGGACATAAGCTCTGGGGTAATACCCCTATCCCTACCTCTCCTTCCCATGGATCTAAAAGAAGATGAGGCTCTTTCTCTTGTAGAGTTGCTCCTATAGGTAGTTTTGTACTCTTCCACCTTTTTTATGTATGCCTCAGTCTTGTCACCAAAGAAAAAATTACTTACAATAGTAATGCTGTTCAAACCTCTGTCTCTGGTACATCTCGAAGTAACTGTCAGATTCTTACGAGCACTAGACTAACTAATAGCCATAGAAATTGTGTAAAATTTAAGCCATAGGCAACAAATACTTGGGTCCATAAGACTCAAGTCGAGAAAAAAGAACCTTAAACAGACAGTGATAATAATAATAATCAGAAAAATACCATGCTAGCCAAGCAGGGTATAAAAGGTACACCGCCACACACATCCCAAAAACTAGGTTCTGAGAGGGGAGGCAAGGAGGGAGGTCAGAATACATCAAGACTCCATTAGAAGAAACATTACTATGGTAAGTAATTTTTTCTTCAAACAACATGAAGTCTTGCTGTATTGACTATATGCAGACTACCAAGCAGTTCCCCCTGGAGGAGGGAATCACAGAACCTCACTTTAGGAACAAGCTGTGCAGCACTGCTGTGCCAAACATAGCATCACTTCTGGTCTGAGTGTCCAGGGAGTAATGCTTGGTAAATGTGTGCACTGTTTTCCAGGTGGCTGCTTTACAAATTTCCACTAGAAGAATATCCCTAGCAGCTGTACCCCTGGTCAACTGAGCCCTCAGGCCTGAGGGAGGCTCCTTCCCCAACTTTGAATAGCAGAACTGAATACAGGAGACAATCCATCTGGTAATAGTTTTAGTAGCAGGTCTACCTTTTCCTACTTCTCCATAAGTGAGAAACAACTGAAGACAATCATTCCTATAGGCCTTAGTATGCTCTATACACTGTAGAGGACATTGAATTTGCATTCCATTTTATTCGCGCTAACAGATGTCCAAACATTTTCACGGCACCGAGAATTAGCGCACACGCCTTAGCATAGCATTTGCCTAATTTACATGCAGCCTCCTCTTAAAAAGTGAATAGAATTAGCCTTCAGCTTGCTAGTACCATCATTATTTATTTACATACTGGCTACGTTCTGACTTTAATAGCGATGTCTCTGCTATCCTGGTTAAAGGTTAAGGCCGGGAACCCAGAAAGTCTAGCGAAGCGGAGTTACCCACTTGATGTTTCCGAAATTGACCCAGATAGCTTAGCGCAGACATCTGATGTTGCTACACCAGTTGCTTCTATGGTAGGTCAGGAACTGTCATGTGCCCCCCTGGCTGCCAAGAAGAGACATCCAGAGACCTACCAACAGTATACTCATGAGATACGGTTTGAATATGACAGGTATGCAGCTGATAATGGTGTGATGGCCGCTGTGTGTCTATAAAAGCAAAACTAAAAATGCAATAAATGAGAGCACAACTAGGGATTTTATAAAGGACTACATGGACCACCTAAAAGAAAAAATTACTCACCTTAGTAATTGCTTTTCTTCTCATGGAGTCTTGCTATATTAGGACCATTGCAGTCATTCCCCACACTTTAACTGCCCTGGAGAGGAAACAGTTAACACCAGAGTGATCTGGAGTTCCACAGCGTGAGGGCGCTGTTCAAAGCTCTATCTGGCCAGTTTCAAATGAAACTGCCAGGTTCTTTACGGAGCTAAACTAACATAGCAAGTCTGTGTGGAAAAGCTCTACACTAGCCATTGGCTACCTACCATTAGTAGAATAAGAACAATCACAGAATAATAACAATATTACCTATTATTGTTAGGATCACCCCTTACAAGCACTAATAGGCCCCCTCTCCCCAAAAGACTCAAGTCCGGAGAGGGGACCATCTACCACTTAACAAAAAACAGAAATACCTAGTTCCCTAACCCAAAAGAAACAAGGGGGCTAGAGAGACTAAAATGGCATGACACAGTGCTTGCACTAATTTGCCAACCCATACCCAAGTAGGAGTTCTGAGAGGGTAGGAGGAGGTTGTCTAATATAGCAAGACTCCATGAGAAGAAAAGCAATTACTAAGGTGAGTAATTTTTTCTTCAAACACCATGAAGTCTTGCTATATTAGGACCATTGCAGATTACACAGCAGTACCTCCATGGAGGAGGGTCAGAACCTACTTAGGAAATAGGCTCTGAAGCACAGCTGTGCCAAAACGAGCATCTCTCCTGGACTGGACGTCCAGGGAATAATGCTTGGTAAAGGTGTGAACTGTTTTCCAGGTAGCAGCTTGACAAATTTCCAAAATGGGAATATCTCTAGCAGCCGCTAGAGATGCAGCTGTACCCCTGGTTGAGTGAGCCCTCAGTGCTGAGGGGGGTTCCCTACCTAGTTTTTGTAACAGAATTGACACAGGAGACAATCCACCTTGCAATTGTCCTCTTAGTGGCAGGTCTCCCTTTGCCAACCTCTCCATAGGTAAGGAAGAGTTGGAGGATTCCAACCTGTGACCCTTGGTACGCTCCACATAGTAGCTTAGGGCTCTTTTGACGTCCAAGCTGTGTAGTCTCCCTTCACCGAGGAAGAATGCTCAGTGAAAAATACTGGGAGAGAAATGGACTGGTTCAGATGAAAATCTGAAACCACTTTGGAAAAACTTTCTGTTAGTCCTGAGGACTACCTTATCCCTGTGAAAAGAAATAAAATCCTTTTCCACTGAAAGGGCTTGCAATTCACTTATACGCCTGGCAGAAGTGATAGCCACTAGAAAAACAGTTTTCCATGTTAAATACTTGAGATCTGCAGAAGAAAGGGGCTCAAGGGAGGTTGCATTAACTGAACAATGCAAACATTCAGGTCCCAGGCAGGAGCTGGTTCCCGAAGGAGGGTTAGTGTGAAGTAACCCCTTAAAAACTTGGAAAACACAGGGTGAGAGGAAGGAAACAGGCTTCCTCTGGAAACAAAGGCAGAAACAGCTGCCAGATGAACCTTCAAGGTAGCTGGTCTAAGGCCTAGGAATTTAGATGGGCCAAATAGTCCAGTAAAGTGGCCAAGTCAGCAGATTCTGGTACAATTTGTTTCTCCGAACACCAGAAGGAAAACCTCTTCCACTTAGAATTGTAAGTGGCCCTAGTGGAAGGCTTCCTAGAAGCCTTTAAAATATCCTGGACCCCTTGAGAAAGGTGCAAATCAGCAAATTCTAATTCCTCAAGAACCAAGCCTTGAGGTGGAGGGATTTGAGGTCCGGGTACCACACTCTCCCCTGTGCACAGGTCAGCAAGTCGTGGGTCCTGGGCAAGGTCAGGGGAGGGTGGATTGTCAGGGACAGGAGGAGAGGATACCAGGGCTGTCTGGCCCAGTCTGGAGCAATCAGAACCACTCTGCAGGGCTGAGTTCTGATTTTTACCAATACCCTGAAGAGGAGAGGGAAAGGGGGGAAAGGCATATAGAATTTCCCTTCCAATCCAGCAGAAAGGCATCCAGGGGGACTGAGCCCAACACTGGAGGCCTGCAACAAAATAGAGGAAGTTGATGGTTGTCTGGGGCTGCGAAGAGATCTATCTGAGGGGTGCCCCATCTGGCAAAGACCGACCCCAATACCTGAGGATTCAGAGACCATTCGTGATGGCCCTGGGAAATCCTGCTGAGGGCATCCGCCGGGACATTGTCCTTTCCTGGAAGGTGAACTGCAATCAGGGAGGTGTTTAGGGAGTAAGCCAGAGACCACAACTTCATTGCTTCGGTGCACAAGGCTGATGACCGAGTGCCCCCTTGCTTGTTGATGTACCACATTGTTGTGGTGTTGTCTGTCCTGATTTGAACTACTTTGTTCTGGACAACAGTTGAAAAAGCCTGAAGAGTTAAAGAACAGCTCTGAGTTCCAAAAGATTGATGTGGAGCAGAGATTCCTGGGGGGACCACACTCCTTGAGTGGAAAGGTCGCCCAAGTGAGCCCCCCACCCTAACAGGGAGGCATCCGTGGTGAGGGTGAGGGAGTGTGAAACGGGTATGAAGGGAACCCCTTGAGTAAGATTGCTTTGATCCTGCCACCACTGAAGGGCCAGGATCAGGGTTTTGGTCACTGTGACTAATTTGGTAAGGGGGTCCTTCCTTTGAGACCAGTAGGACCTCAAGTGGAACTGAATGTCTCTCATCTGAAATCTTGCTCCCTGCACGACAGCTGTGGAAGCAGCCATGTGCCCTAGGAGTTTCAGAAAGTGCCTTGCTGGTCAAGAGACCCGCAGGGTAAAGGAGGATACCAGGGCAATGAGCCTGTCCACTCTTTCCGAGGGGAGAAATGCCCTGGCTAACTTTGTGTTCAATTCTGCACCTATGAAAGTTAGAACCTGAACAGGTTCCAGAACTGACTTTTGGTAAGTTCAGCAGGAATCCGGGAAGTGAGAAGCTGCTGGGTGACTTGCAAGTGGGATTTTACCTGATCTGGGGACTGACCCACTATGAGCCAGTCGTCCAGGTAGGGAAACACAGCAATCCTTGCCTTCTTAAATGAGCCACTACCACAGCTAGACATTTTGTGAATACCCTTGGAGCCGAGTTTAGGGCTGCAGGGCATTGCTCTGAACTGGTAGTGGCCAGAGAGCAGTTCTAACCTGAGGTACTTTCGGTGAGAAGGCCTGATCATGACATGAATTAGGCGCCCCTGAGGTCCAGGGAAGCTAACCAGTCCTCTGGCCTCAGGGAAGGCAAAATCATTGCTAGAGTTAACATTTTGAACTTTGGTTTCAACAGATGTTTGTTCAGGTACCTTAAGTCTAAGATGGGCCGCCATTCTCCTGTCTTTTTTGGGGTAAGAAAATATCTTGAGTACAGTCCCTTGCCCTGATGGCAAGGGGGAACCCTTTCCACTGCTTTGCAATCCAGAAGGGAAGAAACCTCTGCTTCCAAAGCAAGGGCTTCTGAAGAGTTTGCAGGTGGAAATTGCCTGGCTCTCATCTTTGGGAACTGTTTGAAGCTGAGAACCAGACCCTGGTTACTACTTCCAGAACCCACCTGTCCGAGAGTTAGGGACAGCCAGTTCTAGCTGAAATAAGCCGACCTGCCCCACTGGTACAGGAGAATCGGCCCTGGGCACCCCATCAGGGTGCCTGCTTGGCAGCAGCTTTAGGTTGAGAGGAGGACGACTGTCTACCTGCGCCTCGCCTACCTCTCTGCTCTGAGAAAACCTCTGTGAAAAAGCAGAGGAGGCTTGAGATTGGTAAAGGGCCTGTGGAAAGGCCTCACCTCACCCCTGGGGCATGCCTTGTGGAGTGGCATGCCCTCCTTAGCTTGGGCACTTTTGTAGGTAGTTCTATATTCATCCATCTTTTTCATATAATTTTCTGTTTGATCACCAGAGAATTTCCTTACGGGAAAATCCATAGCCTTGACTGAGTATCTTGGGACAGATTAGTGCATCTGAGCCATGCCAACCTCACGGAAAGCTACAGAAGTGGCCATGACCCTAGAGGAAACATCATTAACATCAACAGCAGTATGAAATTGAACTTTAGAGGCTTCAATGCCATCAGCAGCCACCTGTTACAACTCACTAGCCAGCTGGCCCTGGGCCTGTTGGCTAACTACAAAATTGTGTCCCATCTAGACTTCTGATATCTAGCCACATAAGCCATATAATTAGCCTGCCTGAGTCCCAAAGAAGCTGCCATATATTGTTTTTTCGCCATGGCATCAATCTTCCTGGAATCCTTATCAGGAGGATGTGAGGCCAGGGGAATATTAGCCTTGTCACAGGCTGCAGCTTGCACCACACCTACATGACTACATTGCTCAGTGAGGAAGTCTGTATCAGGGCCAGATAAGGTATACCTTCTGTCCATTTTTCATCTACAGGAGGGACAGAATGAGGATTTTTTAAAATCTTTGTTGTTTGCTTCCTAAATGACTTATGCAAAGGAATAGACAACCTCCTAGACTCTGGAATATCCATCATTTCAACATAATCAGGCTCCTCTTGCTCATCCACAGCCTCTTCTAAAGGAAGCTGGAGGGTTTCTGCAACCTTTTTGTAAAACATAAAATGAGAACGGGACTCAGACAGCATAGGGGGAGATTCTAAAGGTCTATCTGGAGAAATGTCCGGTTCAATGGGCACGTCCAGACCTTCCCAGTCACAAACATACTGATCAAATTCCTCCTCCCCCTCATGTGGTTCATAAAAATCCTCAACATCATAATCCTGAACCACTGGGACTGAACGAGCCACCCTTTTCCCAGTTGCAGGGGGTTCAACAGATCCCTGAGACAAAGACTGGACAATCTGAATGGCTTTAGCTATCTCTGCAGCAGTTGGAGAGACAATTTTGCACTCCAGACCTGCTGATTTCTTTGTCTTTTTTGCTGGGACTGGTTCCTCTGAACCAGCCTTCCTTTTGCCTGAGGAAGTCTAGCCCTGGTCAGAGGGCACTCCCTCTGGTCCAGTGGATACTGGACCGGGCTGGCCATCCGGGTCAGCGGACTTTTTGGCCTCTCGTCCCTGAGCCGCCCAATCTCTTTTCCAGGGTGGCTGCGGGGAAATTTTTACACACCTGGCAGTCTGACAGGAGGTGGTCAGCCCCAGACAATAAACACAGGTGTGTGGGTCAGCCTTGGCAAAGGCTTCCCACAGACATCACAGTGTTGAAACCCAGTGGCCTGGTTTTTCTTTGGGTTTCTCAGACATTATGCCAGCCTAACCAAAAACTTGCCCTTTTGATGGCAGTGCCAGGCAAGACACCCTTATCGGTTCCTAACCGTGTCACGGGTATTTGAGAAAACCCAAATTAAAAGTTAGGTTTTTTTAGAACCGATAAGAACCGGGAACCGCACTCTAAAAGCCCAACCAACAGTTTGAAATGTATATTTTAACAAACCGATCGGTTCAAAACCGAACCACTAATGAATTTCCACACAGACTTAATTTCTGTACTTACGGTTTACCAGATAGAGGTTTTAACCGAAATGCGGTAAAATAAATACTTTTTGCCGGTTCAAATGAACCGAAAATACTCGCTTGAACCGCAAAAGGAGCTGATCTCCGGAGCGACTGTTCAGTGAAGCGGAGTAAAGAATCTGGCAGTTTCATTTGAAACTGGCCAGATAGAGCTTTGAACAGCGCCCTCGCGCTGTGGAACTCCAGATCACTCTGGAGTTAACTGTTTCCTCTCCAGGGCAGTTCAAGTGTGGGGAATGACTGCAATGGTCCTAATATAGCAAGACTTCATGGTGTTTGAAACAACACCAAACCTTACTGCAGAGTTGCCCAAAAAGCCCAAAGGTAGACCAATGCTGCTAATGACTGATGTAACTGAACAGTTACAGAAAATTGTTTGTACTCTGTGCTCAGAAGGTGCAGTTGTAAATGCACCAGTGGTTCTAGCCATCGCCCAGGGAATAGTTAAAACAAGTTCCCCCCAACTGCTGAAAGAGAACGGTGGAACAATTGAATTGACGAGGAAATGGGCTTGGAAGTTTCTAAATCGGATGGCGTACAGTAAGAGAAAAGGCACCGAAACTGCAAGAAAAACCTCATCCGATTTCCACAACCTTAAGGCTTCCTTTTTAAGCAGAATTGCTAAATGTGTGGCACAGGAACTCATCCCCCCTGAACTTATAATAAGCATTGACGAAACTGGTGTCAACATGATACCAGTGTCCGAGTGGACCATGGCAGCCACTGGTTCTTGTCAAGTTTTGGTAGCTGGACTAGGGGACAAGCAACAGATATCGTTGTTACTGGGGTGCATGCTATCAGGTATTTCCCCCCTCCTCCCAGGCAATATACAAAGGTAAGATGGATGTTTGTCACCCTTCCCATAAATATCCACCTAGCTGGTCCATTACCCACTCTATCAACCACTGGGCCAATGAGTTTACGACCATACAGTACATAGAAGATGTCATTATTCTATACTTCTCCTCCATGAAAACCAAACTCGATTTGCCAAGTGAGCAGAAAGCTTTGCTGCTCATGGATTTGTACAGAGCTCACACTACCACCTCTGTGTTAAATCGTTTACAGGATGCTGGCATCGTACCTGTATTCATACCTGCCACCTGTACTGATCTATTGTAGCCCCTCAATATCGGCATGAACAAACTGCTCAAAGACAGCCTGTGTCGTTCCTTTATGAACTGGTATGCCGGGCTTGTGGCAGACTCTGTGGCCAAAGGGAGTCAGGAGTTTAAGATCGACTTCAAACAACAGCACATTAAAGAGAGGCATGCAACCTGGTTAGAGCAGAGTTTTCTTGAATTGTGTGGACAGAGGGAGGACTGCATCAGGATTTGCGGAGGCAGGCATTCTAGATATCCACACCAACTGTTTAGTGTGGGTAAGTACTGTATTTTTATTGTGTATCTATGGTCGTGAAGCTTACCTGTATGTAGTAACATTTTCCACCTTTTTTTTTTTTTTTTTTAGGACAAACAGACATCATCGATAGAAATGGGAGCCACTTCAGGAGCATCTGGAGTATCGGGGCGAGCATGACATCAGATACCAACAAGGAGGACCATGCGGTCGAGAATGCGAAAGACACAGGGAACGCCGAAAACTCAGATGAGTCAGACGATTGAAAGGAGTAAAAGGATTACAGTAGTTATACTTGGACATTTACATTTCTTTTCTGGGTGGCTTTTGTGTTTTTTTTTGTTGGTTTTGCAATAACAAATTGTTCTGGGCATTGCAATGAATCTTGGCAACTTTTTTTGAGCCAGACATACACTTGGCCCTCAGCTACTCGCTCCTCGCTCGTGGTGTGATGTTCATCTGCTCTCAAGGCTCTGAATGCTAAGGTACTGTCACAAAATTAAAAAAAGAATTACTAAGAGAAACAAAAACTCTTGAAAGGTAGAAATGAAACAGCAAATGTAACAGTACTAGACAGTGTTGCTTCTTGTCTCATAATATTCACTGGCCCTTTATTTTCGCTGATGAAGACAAATAGCGAATATAGCAAAAATTAAGGGACAGCGAATATTATGTCCTCTACAGTAATAGTTAAGTGCCCTTTTCACGTCCAGACTGTGCAATCTTCTCTCCCCAGAAGAAGAATGGTCAGTGAAAAACACAGGCAGAGACATGGATTGGTTCAGATGGAAATCCGAAACCACCTTAGGAAGAAATGTTCTATTCGTCCTAAGGACCACTTTATCCCTATGGAAGGAAATGAAGTCAGGTTCCACTGACAGGGCCTGGAACTCACTGATTCTCCTGGCAGAAGTGACAGCTACCAAGAACACAGTCTTCCAAGTCAAGTACTTACGCTCAGCTGAGGACAAGGGTTCGAAGGAGGGGCTGCATAAGCTGTGCAATACAGATATTCAGGTTCCAAGCAGGAGTATGCTCCCTGAAAGGAGGGTTGATATGAACCAGACCTTTGAAAAACTTACTGAAAACAGGATGAGATGCAAGGGAAGATCCCTTCCCCGCAGACAGAAAGGCAGAGACAGCTGCCGGATGAACCAGATAATCCAGGGCTGTGGAGATGCCCGCAGAATCTGGCTGAATGTCTCTCTGAGAACACCAAATACTGAATCTTTTCCATTTAGAATTGTAAGTTTTTCTGGTGGAAGGTTTCCTAGAAACCTTAAGGATATCCATTACCCCTTGAGAGAGGTGCAGACCTGCATACTTTAACTCTTCAAGAGCCAAGCCTCGAGTCTGAGAGACTGGGGTACCAAATCCTCCCTTGAGATGTGGTCAGGAGGTCATGCCTCCTGGGTAGAAAAAGGGGAATTGACACTGCTAGAGACAGCAACACAGGATACCATGGTTGCCTGGCCCAATCCGGAGCCACCAGGATCACTGTGCAGAGTTGAGACCTGATCTTGATCAAGACTCTGAATATCAGAGGAAAAGGGGGGGGCATAAAGAAATCTGTTTGCCCAATCTAACAGGAGAGCATCTAGAGGAACAGTCCCCAGGACTGGGGGGGTCTGCAGCAGAACAGTGGAAGTTGATGATTGGGGATGCAAAGAGGTCTATCTCTGGAGCGCCCTATCTCTTAAAAATTACCTGAAGAACATGAGAGTTCAGGGACCACTCGTGGTGACCCTGGGATATCCTGCTTAAGGCATCTGCCAGCATACTGTCCTTCCCTGGAAGATGTACTGCTGTCAGATAAGTCTGAAGACAGTAAAGTTCATCTGGCAGCTGTCTCTGCCTTTCTCTCTGCGGGGAAGAGATCTTCCCTTGCATCTCATCCTGTTTTCAGTAAGTTTTTCAAAGGTCTGATTCATATCATTTCATACCTTCATGGCTTCTGTGCACAACGCCGTGGACCGAGTGCCCCCTGCTTGTTTATGTACCACATAGTGGTGGTATTGTCTGTCCTGATCTGCACCACCTTCCCTTTGACTGATCCTGAAAAAGCCTGAAGGGCCAGATACACAGCTCTGAGCTCCAGAAGACTGATGTGAAGGAGAGACTCCTGCTGTGACCAAGTACCCTGTGCAGTGAGCTCCCCACCCCAGAAGGAAAGCATCTGTGGTGAGGACCACTGAGGGTGTTGGACTGAGAAATGGAACACCCTGTCTGAGACTGTTCTCCTCTAACCACCACTGGAGAGCCTGGACAAGAGTCTGAGCCACTGGAATCAGCTTTGTGAGAGAATTCTTTCTCTGAGACCAAAAGGACCTTAAGTGGAACTGAATGTCCCTCATCTGAAACCTGGCTCCCTGAACCATCGCAGTGGAGGCTGCCATGTGGTCTAGAAGCTGAAGAAAATGTCTGGCTGGACGAGACACTAGTAGTTGAAAAGAGGAAGCCAGATCTGTAAGGGCCTTTACCCTTGAGCAAGGGAGAAAAGCCTTTGCCTGAATAGTGTCCAGCTCCACTCCTATAAAAGTAAGGAGTTGCACCAGTTCTAGAACTGACTTGGGTAAATTGAGAAGGAATTCTAGAGAACTAAGAAGCCTCTGGGTGACCTCTAGAACTGACTTGACTTGGACTGGCCTACAATGAGCCAATCGTCTAGGTAAGGAAACACTGAGATTCCCCACTGGCATTTTGTGAATACCCTTGGAGCAAATGTTAGACTGAAGGGCATTGCTCTGAACTGGTAACAACCCGAGGTAATTTCTGTGGGAGCATCTGATAGGAATGTGGAAATAAGCATCCTTGAGGTCCAGGGAAGCTAACCAGTCTCCTGGCCTTAGGGAAGTATTATTCCCAGAGTCACCATTTTGAATTTGGGCTTTGTGATATGTTTGTTCAGATATCTCAGGTCTAGGATGGGTCACCACTCCCCTGTCTTTTTTGGGGTAAGAAAGTATCTTGAATACAGACCTTTCCCTCTGTGCTGTACAGCAACCTTCTCCACAGCTTTTAGAGACAGCAAGGAGGAAATTTCTGCCTCTAAAGCAATTGTTTCCAGAGGTGTTGCAGGTGTAAAGGACCTGGCTCTCATTCTGGGGAATCTTTTGAAGCTGAGAGCAAGTCCCTGGCTTATTACTTCCAGGACCCATTTGTCTAAAGTGATAGATTTCCAGACATGGAAGAAGTAAGCCAGCCTGCCCCCCACTGGAATTGAGGAGGCAACACGGTCTGACACATCGGAGTGTCTTGTTTGGCAGGAGCCCTAGACTGAGAAGAGGATGCAGCCCTGCTCATCCCCCTTCTGTCTCTCCCTCTGAAGAACCCCCACTGCTGGAAAAAAGAGGAAGCCTGGGCTTGGTAAAAAGATCTGCCCCTGCCAGCCCTAGACTGCTGTTTTTGTGGAGTCGCTTGCCTTACCTTGCCCACTGCACTCCTGTAGGTGGTCCTGTATTCATCCATCTTTTTCATGTATGTCTCTGTTTGTTCCCCAAACAGAGAAATGTCAGTGACAGGAAGATCCATGGCCTTAGCCTGAGTATCCTGCGAAAGGCTAGTACATCTGAGCCAAGCAAACCTCTGTAAGGAGACAGATGTAGCCATGACTCTTGATGCCACATCATTGGGAGTCCACAGCAGCATGGAATTGTACTTTGGATGCATCTATACCATCTGCAGCCACCTGCTCCAGCTCCTTGGCCACCTCGGGAGGGGGCACTCTTAGCTAGCTCCAGAACCATATCCCACCTGGATTTCTGGTACCTAGCAACATGAGACATATAAGAAACCTGCCTGAGTCCCAAGGAAGATGATAAGTACTGTTTCTTTACCATGGCATCCACCTTCTTGGAATCCTTATCCGGGGCTGGGGTGAAGCCAAGGGGATGTTAGCCTTGTCACAGACTGCAACCTGCACTATCCCAACATGGCTGCAATGAGAATAAACAAAGTCTGTTCCAGGACCTGAAAAAGTATACCTCTTGTCCATTCTCTTATCCACAGGAGGTATGGAAGATTGCATCTGTAATATTTTTTGAGTTTGCTTTCCAAAGGACTTATGCAGCGGAATAGACAATCTCTCAGACTCTGGGACATCCAGCTCCACAAAGTCAGGTTCTTCTGCCTCCTCAACAGCTTCCACTGCTGGTAGCTGGAGGGTTTCTGCCACCTTTTTATAAAATAAAAAGTGTGAAGGGGACTCAGAAAATCTGGGAGGGGAAACGGAAGGCCTATCTGGGGAGATGTCAGGCTCTACCGGCTCATCTAGGCCTCCATAATCATCTTCATAGTCTCCCTCGGGATCCCTCTCCCAATCCAATTCATAATACTCCTCCAGTTCATATTTTGAAGGGTCTGAAACCGACTGAACCAATCACTTGCCAGGCGGTGTCGGAACCGGATGGAGTGACTGAACTATATTAATAGCTTTAGCAATCTCTTCCATGGTAGGGATCTGAGGGGCAGGATCCGAACCAGTCAATTTCTTTTTTCTTTCTGAAGGAACCGATCCTTCAGAATCTGATTTCCTTTTGCTCGAGGAGGTATCTCCCGTGTCAGCAGGCACCTCCTCAGGTTCGGTCGGAACTGAACCGGGCTGGCCAACTGGATCAGCGGACTTCTCGGCCTCTCTTTCCCTAAGCCAAGCTAATCTTTTTTCTATAGTGGCCTTAGGGAAATTAGCACAAATTTGGCAGTCTGTTTTGAGGTGGTCAAACCCCAGACAATAAACACAAACGAGGTGGGGATCAGCTTTAGCAAAAGCCTCCCCACACTCAGTACAGTACTGAAACCCAGTGGGACCGGTTTTCTTCTTGGGTTTCTCAGACATTGCCTTACCAACCAAAATTACCCTTAACAGCTGTTACGCCAGGTAATACAAAAACGTTTCGGTCACCAGCCGGTTCAAGGTCTGTTTAAAAAAAACGGAATAAGTCGTAGTTTTTTTGAGACTGAAAAAGTACCGGACCACACTTAACCGAAGAAACAGAAAAGATGTAAACAATTATTTCGGTTTCCAACCGGACCGACCAGAAAGAAACCGAAGAAACACAATTTCTATCACTATCTACCAAAACTATACTACCTGTACTGTAGACAGAGATTTGAGACCGAAAAATAAACGGTTGTAATAAACCGATCGAGGAACTAAACCGAACCTGCGAGGAGAAATTCTCCGGAGCGGCTTCACAGTTAGGTGGAGTAAAGAATTTGACAGTTACTTTGAGATGTACCAGAGACAGAGGTTTGAAAACCAAACTTAACATTCTATGCTCTGGCATTGAGTTAACCATTTTCTCTCCGGAGCAGTTAAAGTGCTAGGGCTAACTGCATATAGTCAGAATACAGAAAGACTTCATGTTGTTTGAAAAGGGAATTGTTTTCACAAAGAAAATCCATGGCCTTTAACTGTGTTTCTTGGGCAAGACTGGTTGTTCTGAGCCAGGCAAACCTCCTCAAAGACACTGATAGGGCCAACAACCTGGTTGCAGTGCCATTTGCATCCACAGCCATGTGAAATTGATATTTAGAGGCATCTGATGTCGTCCTGGCAGTGTCAGCCAGACATTGTGCCATATCAGTTAGTATTCAGCTATTGCCAGTACGTAGTTCCAAAGGGCCTTCTGATATTCTGCAGCATATGCCATATAAGCTGCCTGTCTGAGGAGGCTAAGTAACCCTTCTTTCCTGAATTGTTATCAGGGGTATGAGATGAGAGAGGGACTTTAGCTGTATCACAGGCAGCAGACCTAGCAACCTTGATTTAAAAAAAAAAAAATTTTAACCTTGTGCACCCCAGAGGACAGAGGATGGTGTTTGTAGAGTTTTTAGGGTGGCTTTCTTAAGAGAATTGTAGATAGGGAGGAACAATCTCTTAGAGGGAACCAGGCCCATTATATCCAGAATTTGTGCCTCCTCCTCATCTTCCCCAGACTTTTGAGAGGGGAGTCCTAAAGTGTCAGCCATTTGTCTGATAAAAGAAAAATGGGGTTAAAAAAAATCAGTCCACGAGGAGGGGTACAAAAATCCTGCTCAGGATACCTCAGTCCTCCTCAAAATAAACTTCATGACCCTGGTCTGTGGGTACCTGTGGTGGGACTGGAACCAGTAAACCAAGGATAGAACCTGCAGTCTGACCTGCAGGACTTTAGCAATGTCCTCAGCAGAGGGCAGTTTGTTCCTGTCTGCTGGAAGCTCCTTTGCTTCTTCAACAGGAGACACAGCGACATGTTTTTCTTCCTCTTTTTTTTTATTATTATATATTAGCAGGTACAGACTCTGAAGCCTGCTCAGTGGGTCTTTTACTGTGCTCAGACCCCTTATCAGTAGTTTTAGGGTCTGAGGAATCATTTGCATATGTCTAATCTTTTCTCAAAATTGGAAAAATTATGACTAGGACCCAGGCACTCCAAACACAAATTATGGTGATCAGTCTTGGCAAAGATTTGGAAACACTGTAAATGTTTTTTTTAAAACCTGTAGTTCTCGTCGTTCTTTTTGATCTTACTGACATGCCAATTGTCAGCAGGCCAAAAGAAAACCCCAGGAAAGGGAAAGTATAAAAATTGCAGCCGGTTCCCTGAGGAGAAAAGGAGCCGCGATTAAAAAAAAAAAATTATATTTGTAAACATGCAGTCAGTTCCCAAGAGAAAAGGAACTAAGTGCAAAATGGGGAAATCACTTCTAAAATAAATAAAAATAAGGAACTGTAAGTTAAATTCATCAAGTTAAATTGTGGTTAGGAACTGCTAAACCAGAAATAAAGTTGAGAAGACCTCGGTTCCTGGGAACTGCAAAAGAGGTGTCAGGAACAGAGAAAAATTCTCAGAAAAACACTAAATACCTAAAAACACTTAACTAGAGGCAGAGAAATGACAAAATAGTAAAATTACAACTTTTTTGGAAAAAATAAACTTGCAGTTAAGTTGAGGAGGAAAGCTCTTCAGGGCATCTAGTTGTCTGAGTGGAGAAAATGAATCTGTTAGATGGAACACAGTCCACCTAGAGGCAGCAGTTTGAATATAGCACTGTAGTTCTATTATTTGCATCCATTCCACATTACATCACTACAGCTCCGTGGGCAGTCAGAGATTCTGAGCTGACTGCATATGTCTAATCATACTGGGAGATTCCTGGAGTTTGAACCAGATATATATAATGGAATCGGCCCCAACAGCCTCATTTTTTTTTCACTGAAGAGAGTGCAAATATTACTAATGAGTGACAAACAATAGAAAATAACAGCAAAGTTTGTTAAAAAAAAGTTATAACAAGGAAAGACATAAGATATTGTATGAATGTGTGAAAAACACACCTTGTGGCTGGAAGAATAAATGCACTACAGGAATTACTCTAGGGTTCAAGTGAAGGTGGGCACGTACTGTAGAGTATGGTTCTGTGAAAAGAGAACCTGAAGAACACCAAGAGTCACCAGTTGGTAAAGTACAGTTACGTAGGAACTTACCGTAACAGTAGATCTTCGAGAGAGGTTCCTTCAGTAGATCATTACATATAGGACAGGTGCCACCTGGCGTCAGTACGCACGGCAGACTTTTCTAGCAATACCTGATGGAGGACTGCCCACCCGACATCATCTGACGGACATCAGCGTGACTGTATATAGTGGGCGGTCCCCACAACTGCCCTCCAGTTCTCCCGCTGGAGCCAGGAAGAGGCCTGACAGCAGGAGTGAACAGGATTTGGAGTCCCTGCAAAACAGAAAATGAGGGGAAGGAGGGAGGGAGGGAGAAAAATATGACCTACTGAAGGAGCCTCTCTCAAAGATCTACTGTTATGGTAAGTTCCTACGTAACTGTACTGTCTTACTTTGAGAGGGTTCCTTCAGTAGGTCATCACATATAGGACAGAGTCCCAAGCAATCCCTCCAAGAAGAGACAGAGAGAAACTAGGGAGGAGGAGAACTAACTCCAACAGAAAAAACTGGGCTCCAGAATGGACCCAGCCTAGGACAAAAGGCCCTGCAAGATGGCTAGGACAAAGCCAGCCCTCTGCCTAGAAGCAATGTCCAGACTGTAGTCTTTGGTAAAGGTATGGGTAGAACTCCCAGTAGCAGGGGCACAAATGTTGGCCGAAGAAACGTTCCACAAGAAGGCTGTGGAGGCAGCCATGCCCCTAGTAGAATGACCTCTGATGGGACCCGGCCGAGGCTTTTTGTACTTTTGGTAACAGAACCTAATGCAGTTGCCTAACCATTTGGAAAGGCCCTGCTTAGAAACTGGTTTGCCCTTCGATCTAGGGGCAAAGGAAACAAACAGCTGGTCGCGGGTACAGAATTCTTTGGTCCAGTGAGTGTAACACTGGAGAATTCGATGAACGTCCATTGTATGAAGGAGTGCCTCACCTCTGTTAGATGGGGACGGGTAATACACAGGAAGCTCTACTGACTGATTCAGCGTGACTTCTGACACCACCTTGGGAAGAAACTTCGGGTGCGTTCTAAGAACCGCCCAGTCCCTATGGAAAATAAGATAGAGCTCCTTGCAGACTAGAGCACGAAGCACCAAAATCCTTCGGGCTGACATGATAGCCACGAGAAAAAGCGCCTTCCAGGAAAGGAAGCGTAAATCACAGCTTATAGCCGGCTCAAAGGGAGAAAGGGTGAGCTTTTCCAAGACGAAGTTCAAGTCCCAAGGCGCAGTTGGGCTGCGGGGGGTTCAGATAGAGAATCCCTTTCAGAAAGGTTTTTGAGACCTACCAAATGAGCCATGGGTTTATCATCCACTAGCTCGTGGTCTGCCGAGATAGCTGAAATATGGACCTTCAAAGAAGAGTAGGAAAGACTGGAGTCTGACAAGTGAAGGAGGTATTCCATGACTTGCAGGGCAGCACAAGAGAAGGGGTTCCAACCCTTAGTGGTCGCCCAGATGGAAAACCGCTTCCACTTCATGGCATAAGTGGAACGAGTAGAGGGCTTTCTAGCCTCAATCAGGACTTCAGCAACCTGGGAGGAGACCCCGAAGTGAGAGATCGCTATGTCTGCAGGAGCCACGCACGAAGATGCAGGGTCCTGAGCCCCAGATGTAACAATCGACCTTGATCCTGAGTCAGGAGGTCATGAGTCACTGGAAGTGGAACCGGTGGCACCCTGGAAAGCTGTTGTAGCAGCGGGAACCAGATCTGTCTCAGCCAGAGAGAAGCGATGAGGATCATCTTTGCCCTCTCCACTTGAAGCTTGCGAGGGACCCTCTGCAGAATGGGAAATGGAGGGAAAGTGTACAAAAATGTCCCTGTCCAAGAGAGAGACAATGCATCATTCCAAAAAGCACCATGCTCTGGAAAGAGCAAGCAAAAGCTGGGAAGTTTTGCGTTGGATTCGGCGGTGAAGAGGTCAATTTCCAGATGCCCCAACGTCGGAAGATGGATTCCGCCACTTCCTGATGCAGTTCCCATTCGTGAGCTAGGGTCCGAGACCTGCTTAGACTGTCTGCCAGGACGTTTAGAATGCCCGGAACGTGCACGGCCACCAGAACCAGATGGTGCTGGACTGCCCAATTCCACATCCGCATCGCCTCCAGGCACAGGGGGTATGACCGGGTTCCCCCTTGTTTGTTGATATACCAAACTACAAACATTTTGTCTGTTTGGATTGGCAGTGATCCCTTGGGAAGAAGGGACTGAAAGGCCTGGAGGGCGTACCAGACCACCCTCATCTTCAGAACACTGATATGCAAAGAAGTCTCCAAGCTGGACTATAGTCTCTGGGCTTGGTGCTCCCCAACCCATAGTCAAGGCATCCATGGTGAGGGAAGCTAAGGTGCCAGGCTCCAGAAGGGAAGCCCCACGGAAAAATTGTGGGAATCCATCCACCAATGCAACTCTTTCTGAACCGCTAAGGATACCAGTACCGAATGGTCGAGGTAATCCAAGAGCTGATCCCACTGCACCCGCAAGGATCACTGAGTGACCCTCATGTGAAGCCTTGCCAGGGGAACGGTTGTGATGGAGGACGCCATCAGGCCCAGAAGGTGCAGGACCTCCCGAGCTGGGATGGTCCTGAGAGAAGCCACTTTGGAAGCCTGACAGAGAAGGGTCTCCACCCTGTCTGAAGGAAGAAAGGCTCTGCACTGGACCGTATCCAGGACTGCCCCAATAAACTGAAGTCTCAGGGCAGGGATAAGGGAGGACTTGGGAACACTGACTGTGATCCCTAGTCCGCTGAAGAAGTCCAGTGTGAAGTTGAGAGCCTCCAGTATTAAAATCCCTGGACTGGGCTGAAATTAGCCAACCGTCCAAGTGAGGGAAAACTGCAATACCCTGCGGCGTAGAAAGGCCGCGACCACCGCCAGGCACTTGGTAACAACCTGTGGTGCCAAAGACGGACCAAAAGGGAGCACTCGAAAATGGAAGTGCTCCACTGGAAGCGAAAGCGCAGGAACTGGTGGTGGCTGGGGAAAATGGGGATATGCAGGTAGGCATCCTGCATATCCAGTGGTTCTACATGAGGAGTGGGGGAGGCTCTGGAGTGTCAGCATTCAAAATTTTTTGTACTCAACAAACTGATTCAGCTGGCTTAAGTCGAGTATGGGTCTGAAGTCCCCAGTCTTTTTTGGAACAAAGAAAAAGTGGGACTAAAACCCCTTTCTCCTTTGCCAGAGGGGAATGTGTTCTATTGCTTCTTTGAGTAAGAGTGAGTTTACCTCCTTGTGAACTAGGAGGGTCTGGTCCTGCAAGTAAAAGGACCTCTTTGGTGGAGTTTCCGGAGGGATTTCCAGAAACTCTATTGTGTGTCCGACAGACACTATATGCGGGACCCATTCGTCGGAGGTGATCGCCCTCCACTCCTGCGCGTGGTGGGGCAAACCTCCCCCCACCTGCTCCCCGTCATGAGACTGAGGAGGCAGTGGGGATGGGGAGTCAAGAAGTGGTGGGGCATTCAGGGGGAGGACCTCCTTAATGTCTCTGATTTTTGGAGGCAGAAGGGGTGGCTGTTCCCATGGCCTTACGCTTCCCTTGGCGGCATGCCGGGGCGTTCTTTCTCTGACTCCAGGTCCTTTTCCGAAAGGGCTGCTGCTGCTGGCAGCCCGGTCGGTACACTGACCTCAAAGTCCTAAGGGCAAGGCCCCTGTCCTGTAGGTCTGTGATAATGACTTTGGTTTCCCCACCAAAGAGCACTGAGCCGCTAAAGGGGGCGTCCTGAATCTCCGACTGGACCTCATTGGCAAGTCCGGAGAGGCAAAGCCAGGGGTGCCGTCTAAGGGCAACAGCAGTTGCCTTGGTATGTGCCACTGAATCAACAGTCGTCAATGGCACGTACGGCATCCCTACACGAAACTCTGGAGAGGCGAAGATCCTTGGCAAGATCCTCCTTTAAAGATGAGAGGTCCATGGACTGAACTCGCGCTTCCAGCCTGGCCATGGTAGCCTTTTGGTGGGACACCATGTGGGCCAAAATAGTTAAGGGACCCGAGGGTGCACATGGCCGAGGAATACATTTTTCTCCCAAACTGGTCCATCTGCCTTGACTCTTTGTCCGGAGGAGAGGTGCTCATGTGCTTTGGTGCTGAGGAGCGATCATGAGCCGCATAGATGACCACAGAGTCAACCTTGGGATGAGCCTTCAGGAACAGGGCATCCTTCGGCACCTGGTGAAGTCTGTCCACCTGTTTGGGGACACCCGGGAGGGAATGAGGCATCTGCCAGATGGTAGTGGTGAGGTGCCATCCAGGTAGGAACTGGGACCGGAGGTAGAGACTCTAAGTCAAGATGTTCTGCGAGCCTCTGTCTCATGGGGCCCTGTTCCTCAGACTCCCAGTTAAAATAATCCTTCATGGACCTCAGAAGATCCGAAAAGACAGGGTCCTCTGGTGGAGATTTCGGGGATACCTTGCCTTTCGGGCCCTCAGGCTCCTCCAGGACTTCCTCTGAAGAGTCGTCAGCCCCCTCTGAGCTGTCGTCATTGTCCACCTCCCTGACAGGATGGTGTCGGGTATCGGGAAGGGAAACATCCTAACGAGTCTTCCCCGAGACATGGACCATGGCAATAGAGGAACTGCTCGGGGAAGGGGACCTGGGAGACTGTGGATGTGGGAGCCTAGTCTCCAGGTCCGAGACCAACTCCGACCGTGCCCCCTGCCACCAAGACTGGATTAGAGCCTTTTAATATGGAGCAACCGGAGGGGGGGGTGGAGTAGGCAAAGGCTGAGGGGGAGAAGGAGGAGGAATAACCAGTGGAGGGTAATAACCCTGGAATCCGTGAAAAGTAGAGTACGGATTGAACCCAGGACAGAACTGTCCGGCGAGTCCAGTCCGAAGGGGACCGCTCGGGTAGTGGTCCCCAGGAAACCCCGTGGGTACGCGACAGTTCGGGAGCTAGAGTAATCCCCATTGTCAGATCTGGCGTCGGGGGTACCCATGTCGGACCCGCCGCAGTGTATTATCATCTGGGGGTCCAGTGTCAGGACAGCCCACGTCAGGGAAATCAACGTCGAGACTGGCACCACCTGATCCGGCGCTGGAAGGGGATCCAGCATCGGAGGGGCCGGCATCGCGGCTGGACGAAGGGGCCCTGGCAGCGGAGCCTGATCCGGCATCGGGGGGGGCCAATGGCTGAGGCCGGTCGACCGGTCCAGGCTGCGGGGCTGTTGTCGGGACGTCAGACATCGGATGAGGCGCCGGAATCCCGCCCGAAGGTGGAGGAGGGCCTCAGTAAAGCCTGATGGCTGAGGAGGAGCCTTCTTCTCCTTGATCCCACAAGGGAGGAATGGCGGAGCTGACCTAGAGGTATCGATAACGCCGAGGGGTTTTCTGAATCATCACCAAAGCACTACCGCCAAGGGAGGTACAGGAGAAGGAAGAGGAGGGAGAGGGCTTTCTCCCTCTGGTTCCGCCAGACGTCGGGTGAGGTGCCGTCAGACCCTGATGGGAACCGCACCCGTGTGACCGTCCGAGCCGGCCGTCTTAGCGGGTGGAGTCGGGTGGGTAGGGGAGGAGCCCCCAACCGGCTTACTGACCAGTACGGGGCGAGTACCCACCTCCTGGGTAGTCATCTTACCAGCCGCCACGCAGTCCCCAGAGAAGCTGGGGGCCAACTTATCGGCTGACCCGCTGAGGCCTTAACAGACTTACCGTCCTTTTTGGGCGGCGGCTGGGCCTTGCTCATTGAGGGCCGCATGTTGCAGAGCACTCCCGCTCCCAGGATTTCTCCTTGTGCTTCTTGGAAGGAGAAGATTTTTCAGCTGAGGACTCTCTTAAGCGGTCCATCTTCTTTTTCAGAGAAGCCAGACAGGCTTTTAAAAGATGGGGCTCCAAAGCCTGCTGTCTCCTTTTCTTCGTGGCCTGGTTGAAGGTCTGGCACTGGAGGAAACAGGATGGTCCGGGCCTAAACAGAGGACGCACTTGAGGTAACTGACTTTGTGCAGGATCTGCATGCCACACGATGAGCACTTCTTTTTGGATGAAGACATCAATGAAAAAGGATATAAATTTGAGAATTTTTTAGCGCCAGAAACTCTGATGCAAGACACTTTCACGACAACTGCTATATGGAAGTCTGCAATGGAACTGACACGAGGCGACGGCAGGAAAGAACTGGTGGACGGGAGTGGGGACCACCCACTATATACAGTCATGCTGATGTCCATCACGTGATGTCGGGTGGGCGGTCTCCCATCAGGTATTGCTAAAAAAGTCTGCCATGTAGCCCGATGCCAGGTGGCGCCAGTCCTGTATGTGATGACCTACTGAAGGAACCCTCTCGAAGTAAAATCTGCTCTTTCAAGGGTTCGCATTCCTGAGCTGTAGTATTCTTTTGCATCACACTGAAGCAAGTGGTGGACAGGAATTACTTTAAAGTATCTGTCATAGAGCTATAGGTCAGGAAGCAGACAGACCAGAAGTTATAAAATTCACAAGTGGCATTTTTTTTTATTTTTTTATCAAAAACCATAAAACAGAAAAATAAAATTGTACAGGGTTTCTCTTATTAAAGGTAGTACAAAGAAAGTCCCACATGTAAGAGTCTCTCTCAATTTAAATCAATCATTCTTTATTTATATAAAGTGCCTTTCTTAAACCAAGGCACCTGTACAAATTACATAGAACAACAAATAGTTAAAACAACATTAAAATATTCAAAAATCATTATAAGCTTTACTAAAAGGGTAGGTTTTCAAAGCTCCTTTAAAACTTTGGACAGTCGGGCAATTTCGCACCTGACGAGGTAGAGAATTCCACAGGGTTGGGACCATGAAACTAAAAGATCTGGCCCCTGAAGTTTTTAAGCGAACCCTGGGAATCTCTAGCAATCCCTCGTCAGTGGATCGGGGGGAGGGGGACAATAGGGACAGAGGAGCTCTTTCAGGTAAGCAGGTCCCTGGTCGTGTAGGGCCTTATAGGTCAGCAAACCGACCTTGAAGGTGATTCGCCAGCAAACTGGCAGCCAGTGCAGTCCGCGGAGCACAGGCGTTATATGACTGGACCTAGAAGAACTAGTCAACAGCCTGGCTGCCGCATTCTGCACTAGCTGCAGGTGGTGAATCTCAACCCCCGGTAGCCCAAGGCAAAGGGCATTGCAGTAGTCAAGGCGGGAGGTAACGAAAGCGTGGACCAAAGTAGGAAGATCATCTGGGGGAACCAGGTGCTTCACCTGGGCGATGCTCCTCAGATGGTAAAAAGAGGTTTTGACAACCGCTGATACCTGAGATTTAAATGTCAGACAGTCATCAAACACAACGCCCAGGTTCCGCACCCGGTTTGAGGTAGTCAGCTGGACACCTCCAAGCCATAAACCTGAGGGCGATCCAGCTAACAGACCCGCCTCCCAGCGACCCTGGTCCACAACCAACACCTCAGTTTTTTCCAGGTTCAACCGCAGCCAATTCACATTCATCCAGTCTTGGATTTCGGCAACACAGTTGTTAAAGACCGAAACGGCAGCATCTTGCCCGGGCACAAAGGACATGTACAGCTGGGTATCATCTGCATAGCAGTGAAAACCCAGACCGTACTGCCTAATAATCGCTCCTAACGGCAGCATATACACTGCAAACAACATGGGTGCCAAAATGGAACCCTGCGGTACCCCGCAGGATAGGGAGATTGATGCCGAGGAAAAAATCCCGGACACCACCCTCTGAGTCCTACCCTTGAGGTAAGATCGAAACCAGCTGAGGACTGTATCAGACAGTCCATAGACAGATCGCAAATGTTCCAATAGCACACCATGGTCCACAGTGTCAAATGCTGCAGAGAGATCAAGAAGGACCAAGATGGAGCAGGTCCTTCGATCTCTCACTATTAGGAGGTCATTTAGTACCTGAACAAGTGCTGTCTCGGTACTATGCCTTTTCCTAAATCAGGACTGGAGAGAATCATAGACATTGTGGCTGGTCAAATGTTCATCCAACTGCAATGCAACCACCTTCTCTATAACTTTACCCACAAAGGGTAAGTTAGATACAGGCCTGTAGTTTGCCAGACAGTCCAGGTCCAAGGAGGACTTCTTAAGAAGGGGCTGAACCATAGCCTCCTTAAGAGGATCTGGAAAGATCCCCTTCTCCAAGGACCTCCAGACTATCTCAGCAAGGACGGGGCCGATTTTATTCACACAACCCACTAAGAGACGTGTGGGGCCTGGGTCCAAACCACAGTTGGTCGGACACAGTGATTGGATGATCAACACAATGTCATTGATTGTGAGGAGGCTGAAGTCAGACCACACAAACTGGGTGTTCGACATCTCCTGCCGACCATCACAACTCCCACTGGAGAGGGTCAAGCGGACGTCAGATGTGATTTGGGCAACCTTATCTGCAAAGAACAGAGCAAACTCCTCACACCGTTCTTGACAAAAAGCTCTTCTGGACTGAAGCTAGATTGGATTGCACAATCTGCCCACAGTCCGGAAGAGCTGAGCTGGTCTATTCTGTGCAGCCGCAATCTCTCTGGACAGAAGTTCTGCCTTCTTATGAGAGATTGCGGATTGATAGATCACATAGTGGTCCATCAAACTAAGCTTGTCACCATCCAGACCCGACCTCCGCCAGCACCTCTCCAACCTTCGTCCAACTCTTCTCAACTCCCTCAGAGTTTCACTGAACCAAGGAGACCTGGGGCGAAGAGTGAGAGGACGAACACGAACAGGAGCAATGGAATCCAGGGCCCCTGCCACCACTTTATTATAGGCAAGTACCAGCTCTCCTGGATCCATGCAATCTCTTGGTAAGCCCGATAGGTCCAGCACCGCCATCAGGTCATCCGGGGAAACACCCCTTAAAGGGAGGTACCGGACCATTTCCAAATCTGTCTCCCTATCGCTCTCTAAATAAAACACTGCTGTCTTTTTACAAGATGTCGTTTCCTAGCAGTTCAAAGTCTGCATCTTGATTATTGTAAGTTGCACCTCCTGTTTCTCACAAAAGGTACCAGAACTTTATCCATTTCTTTTCTGATGTCAGCCTGAAGAGCACATCTAGTCTTTAATAGGTGCAACAGAACACTCTGTCCTAGAGCTGGTCTCCTGTTGACAATTCTGTAAACAAGCTTGTGGAGGTCAAAATACATCTCAAGGTCAACCCCCTGTATTACAGACTTATCTTTTTTAAGAAAACCCAAATAGCTTTCTGCAGTATTTAAACAGTATAATTATATACATCTGCAAACCAAGGGATCCCAGCTTCATATAAAGATTCACATATTCTTTTAACCACAGAGAAGCAAGGGGAGAAAGAAAGAATAGAAACAGCAAGAGAAGGAAGGAAAATAAAAATTACGTACTCAATGTAATTCTTTTTTTTTTTTAAATCTTCTTTTTATTATCAGATTTTAACTTATATACATATAGGTCATCAAATGCCATTTTATACAGTACAATTACATCTGGTCCAGAAATACAGATAAATTTATAATACATATAAGTAATTAAATTTATGGGTTCATTTTGCACATTAAGCCAAGATTCACTATTTGTTTCAATCCATTTATCACTCCCATGAGGGTTACACTCTAGTTGTGCCCTGTCGGAAGATATATGACTTTTCTTAATTTATGTAAAAATTATAAATAGGTCAGTCTCCAGGTCAGTGGGCTTCCATTCTCCTCCTCACTTAGAGATACCACTCTCTCTGATCTAACTGGATAATTCCAAGTCCCCCTTCCTTTTGAGAGAATTCCAACTAGGCAAAGGTGGGTGGGAGGCGGAGGTAAACCAGGTCCAGATTCCCCAAGCGATGAGACCAAAGCCTCCAGTACCAAAGCTTCAAAACAACCCCCCGCCCCATGTTATCCATCTTAGGGCACAAAGGTGGGGTCTTTTAACATATAATATATCTGCCACCGTGTCCATCTCAAAGAGAAAATCTCCCCACGTTCGTTTATATTGTGTGTCATTTTTTCCATGTTATAAATTTGCCGAGTGACTTCCCACCAGTCTCTAATGGATGGTGCATTAGTTGTTAGCGATGGTCTGGTTATTACTTTTTTGGCCGCAGTAAGGAGCAATAAAAGCAGGTATCTAGTATCGGGACTTCGATAGAGCCTAGGTATTATGAGAAACAGGTACATTTCCAAGGTCAGTTGCAGCTGTGGATCGATAAGTTCCTGTATCTGCACCTCCAACTGATTTAAGAAGTTGGAGAGTATTGGACAGGTCCACAAAATGTGGGTCAGGTTGGCCTCCTTTTCACCACATCTTCTCCAGCATTCCGCCGTTTTATTTAACGAGTAGTGTTTAGTGACCTTAGGGGATCTAAAGTATCGTATCAGCAACTTCCAGGAAAATTCTCGCCACTGATACAAACTCGTGACCTTGGAGGAGTGTCTACACACCTGCCGCCAGTCTAAAATGGTTAGTTGGTAACCCGATTCCTCTCTCCACTGTGTGCGAATAGTTTCAGTGTGTGCCTCACCTTGTGAGTTCATGGATTGATGGAATAAGGAAATCAGGTGGTCCTGTTTCCCAGAGTTGTTCAGTGAAATTTGGAGTTGGATTAGTACCGGATAGCTATCTGGGTATCGCAGGGATGGTGATAAGCCCTCTATATAATGTCAGAGTTGTAGATATCGATAAAAATCTCTGTGTGGTAAATGAAACTTTGCCTGGATCTCCACATATGACCAGATTACTCCCTTTGTCGTTATTTGTGACAGATACCTCAACCCAAGGCCTTCCCATGAGGCAAATCCTGAGTCCAACTTATTGGGGGGAAAGTCTGGCAGTGCCTGAATTGGGCATAATAGTGGGAGGTAGGGTGTCAATTTATGCAGCTTTTTGAGTGAGTTCCATTTTCGGAATTGATCCATCAACCAGGGGTTAGTGGTTGGGTACGTTATTTCTCTTACCGCCTGTCGATATAGTGTTTGAAAGTATGTTATGTCATTCATCAATACCTTCTCCATCTCGATCCAATGCGGGTTCGTACTTATAACTTGTCTTGCCATCATGTGAACCATGGTCACTGCTTGTTGGTAGTGTTTTAAATCTGGAAGGGTGAGGCCACCCTCTATCCGCGGCAAGGACAGCACCTTGAGGCGTACTCAAGCCCTCCGACCTGCCCATATAAAGTTCCGTATTAAGCGGTTAATATCTCTGAAGATTTTTGGGGGTATCGATAGTGGGACATTTTGAAAAAGGTATAGTGCTCTAGGAAGTGTTATCATCCTAATTAATTCTATCCGCTTCATTAGATTCAGTGGTATAACTGACCAAGCCTGCAGATCCTGCTTTAGTTGAGCCATAAAGGGGGAGTAATTATATTTATAATAATTTGTTCTTTCCTGGGGTATATATATATATACACCAAGATATTTTAGTTTTTCCAGACTCCACCTACCTGGCAAAACATCCGCCACTTTCCGTGAGGGCGTGTAATTAAATGTGAGAATTTCGGTTTTAGTCAGGTTTAGTTTATAACCTGACAACGCTCCATAGGCATCCAGGATTTGGCGGACCGCTGGTATAGATTTTTCGGGGGGTTTTGCAAATACAGGAGTATGTCATCTGCATACAAAGCAATCCGATGCTCTGTGTTCCCAAAACGAACCCCCTGTATTTGTGGGGAATCTCGGATTTGTTGTGCTAGGGGCTCTATTATTGCTGCAAATAATAACGGTGACAGAGGGCATCCCTGACGGGTGCCTCTATTAAGTTGTAAGTAATCAGAATGATGCCCATTCACCCTTACACAGGCTCTAGGGGCAGAGTATATACTTTGTAGAACCTGAATGAGGCCTGGAGGGAAGCCAAATTTATCTACAATCGAATACAGAAAAGGCCATGCCACTCTGTCAAAAAGCCTTCTCAGCATCGAGACTGATTAATACCGCTGGTGTTTTGGTGCTACTCATTTGGTTAACCAAATAGAGCGTTCGTTTGATATTATCAGTGGTGGTACGGGCCCTTACAAAACCAGTTTGGTCCTTATGTATTAATATTGGGAGAATTTGATCTAAACGGTGGGCCAGTATACTCATAAATAATTTGTAATCCTGATTTAATACAGAGATTGGCCTGTATGATCGCATTCCTGGTTTTCCTGGCTTTGGGATCACCGATATAGTCGCATAAGACCAAGATTTAGGAGGGGGAACGCCTTCCATTATAGAGTTAAAGACACAGAGTAGTGTAGGTTGGATCTGGGTTCTTGTGGTCTTGTAGAATTCAGCTCCATACCCGTCAGGTCCTGGGGCTTTCTGAGACTTAGAGTTGGTTATAGTCTGTGCTATCTCGGTAATTGTTATAGGTTGCATGAGGGAATCTTTGCATTCTTCTGCTAGAGTTGGCAGGGTGAGTGTCTCCATGTAGGATGTTAAACTGTCTCTGGAAGGGACAGACTCTGGAGTATACAGATTTCTATAGTATGCCAAGAAAGTTTCAGCAATGTCATGTGTCTTAGTAAGAGCTTGACCTCCAACTGGGTGCCTTATGGTCATTATTGTTGCACCCTTCCTCTGTCTACAAATTTGGTATGCAAGCATCTTTGTGGCCCGTTGGCCGACCTCATAGTATCTCTGTTTCAGAAATGCTAAGGCTATTTCGGTTTGTTGTAGTGCAAGTTTATCTCATTCTTGTTTGGTCTGTTGTATCTGGGGAAGGAGGGATTCATCGCCTTGCTTGTGTGCCTGTTGCAGGAAGTGTAGTGTTTCTTCAAGCTTGGCTCTATATTCTCCACGTTGTCTTTTTTTCTGTGCTACATACTTAATTATATGCCCTCTTAGTACCGCTTTAATTGTGTCCCATTGAATCGCATGGGTGGTGTCGGAGGCTGGGTTGTCAGCCATTATTTCAGTAAGTTTGTCAGAGATAAACTCTTTAAATTCTTTGGAACGTAGATAATATGGATTTAATCTCCATTGGTGGTTCTAGGCTGAATCCCCAAATCCCAGTGTGTAATTATAGGTGCGTGGTCTGAAATAGAGATATCTCCCAGCTGCGCGTCACAGACAGTTTGTAACTTTTCAACTTGGGTGAAAGTGTAGTCTATACGAGTGTATGTGCGGTGAACTGGGGAGTAATAAGTATAATTTCTCGTTCGCGGGTGCAATTTCTGCCATACATCACACCATCCAAATTCAGCAATGAATTTATTAAAAAATCTCTGAGTTGCCGTTATTTTCTGTGGTCTTCCACTTGTGGAGTCCAGGCCTTGGTTCGCGGTCATATTAAAATCCCCAGCCATCAAGAGGATGCCCTTGGTAAAATTTACCACTTTATCTAGCAGGGGCCTCAGTTGAGAGACAGTTATGCCTGGTGGGAGATATACATTAGCTAAGGTAATTTCCTTGCCATTAAGTTTCCCTCGGGTTAAAATCAGCCAGCCCTCTGGATCTGACCAAGTCAATTCTGGTTGAAACGGGGTATATGATGGGATTATTATGGCAACTCCTCTGCTTCTGCCACCCTTGTATGAGGCAGAAAATACCTGTCCCCTACTTAATTTAGTAAGTTTGGAGTGTTCCACTGAAGACATATGGGTTTCCTGGAGGAAGGTTATATCAGCCTTGGCTCTCCGGAGATATGCCAGCGTTTTAGATCTTTTAATTGGAGAGGCCAGGCCGTTAATATTTAAAGAGAGTAATTTTAATTTTGGTGAGTGCATCCTATCGTTTTATTGTGGCTCTGGTACAAAGGCACCTCCGCTCCTCCCCCACAGGGTGTCCGCTGAAACCGAATGTTATGTAGCATTAATGACCAGATTGGGTAAGATGACCAATTAACAAAACCAACATCAAAAACTATACAACCACATATATAAACATACAACATTGAACTAAAATAGAACAAACCGGCCAACCTGGCCATAGAGACCTGTACAAAACAGTTAGTACTTCCAGAGATCTGGGCAAAGCCCTGATCTTCGGCAGGAGACAAAACTCCTCCCATTTAGAACCTCTTCTGTCTGGGACCTAAGTTTTACCCGTACCTACGGGGAAAAGGTAGCTGGGGTTGGTGACTAAAGCTGCGAGGAGTTAGTTCCTCCAGGGTCAGTCGTATCAAAGGGGCAGATACTAATTTGTAGAGAACAAGAGTTATCCCCTATTACGCCAGATACATAGAAACTTAGCAGGGTCCCAACACCCCCTTAATTGTTATTAACTTGGAGGGGCGATCCAGGAAGCCAACCCCAATTACTGAGGTACCCCCCTCAAATCTCCCCCCTTCCAACACAGAGCCCTGGTGCCGGGGTCCTGTCATACAAACGGGGGTCAGCCTTTTCCAGGGCCGTGTTCATACCTTGAGCAACGTCTACTGCCCCCATCCCAGGAGGACACTGTGCTGCCAGGATACTGCATGCTAATTGCATGTACTTACCAGGACCATGATGGGTCCAGTGGCACAACCCAGCAGGAACACCAGACAGTGTCCCAATCGTGGGTACAGGGGATGGAGGCTTCCGCTCATCTCCCGCTCCTCTACTTGACTCCATTAAGTGACACGAGATCGTAAATTTATATATTAGTTTGCTGCTGCATACCCTCCCCCCTTTATCCCTACTCCCTCCCCCCCATGGTCCCCTGGGGTGGTTTTAATGCATTTATAGTAGGCTGGGTCTTTGATGATCTTTTCTACTCTATAGTGCCGGTCCCTTCCTCCCCCTTCTACTGTACAACGGTTCTACGGCACATGGTGGGGCTATTGATCCCGAGGCTACCTCGGTATCTTCTGCAGGTTACTCTTCTACCACTACGCCGTGTGCTCACTTCACGCAGTCTGTCAAAGGAGTAATCGATCCCCAAGCTATCGAAACTCCCAACATCAAGCAACAGGCAGCCCAGTTGCGTGCCCCCCCCCGTTGATTGGATGGGAAGTCACACAATCTATCTAAATTCCTCCAGCTGTCTACCACTTGTTATGTAGTAAGTGGATCCTCTGGCAGCTCAAGTAGATCAGGCCTGTAGGTGGCACCACCACCAAGGCCCAGATACTATTCCCTTTCACCTTGAAGTCCAGCAGTCTGCCCTATCAGAGGACCGGTACAGACAGTCAGGCTAATGGCAGTACCTGCCGCCGAATCCCGGTTGCATAACCATGTCCGGGACCGATTTGCCCACCGGATCATCTCTCTCTTCTTTTCCCTTTCTCCCTTCTTGTTCCGCCACTGTGTCTAGGAACCTCCCCAGTGTCCCGACCCACCCCAGACAACATCCCCACCCCCGCGTTCCAGCCAAGCGGCGATACATATCAGCCCCACAATCCCCACAGGACCACCAATCCCGATGGCGGGAAGAACGTAGGAGGAGAAAGGCCGCGGCAAAACCGCGCGCCAGGAGAGGTCCACAGCGACACCACCACCACGTCGGCCTCCCGGCCCCCATGCCCATAAGCTCCACCAGAACCCCCACCATGAAGCGAGAGCTCCAACGCATGCCCCGAGGCATACCGCAGACTCCCCGCAGTGTCCCCTCCCACGCCGCTCCTCTCCCCCACCCGCAAACCCCCTCCAGACAACCCCTCCCGCACATCCAACCAGCCACTACCTTATTCCACGACAACCTCCCCCAGCATCGCCGAAGACCATCCCAGGGAGAGCCATCAACGAGGCATCTAGATTCCCACTCACACTCCCGCCCCCAGGTCGACTGTCCTTCGCCTTGAACATGCCAGGTACCCTCCAACCCCTTGCCCCAATGGACCAGAAATCCGACCACCGCCATCCGTATCACAGTCTAACCTATGAGCTGACTGCCCGCTGCGGCCCACCCTACAGCAACAGGCCCCAGAACCGGGAAGTCCCCCACAGCCCCACGGTCCCTGCAGACTTTCAATCCCATGAATCCACGACATAGGGGGGGCCAGCAAGAAACGAGCTCCGGGCACAACTGAACACCAAGGCCCGCGTCCCCCACCTCCACCCTCCTCCCCGCCATCCTCCAACCACCCCGAACCCCAGCAGCGATATAGCATAAGGTTTAATAATAATTATATATATAGTAAAATTTTAGCCAAGTCCCAAGTTAGTACACAGCTACTTGCAGTTGGATGTTCAGGTAGCACCTCTATGGGTATTCAGTTCGGTACTCGAGAGTTCCTGTGAGCTGGTTTTTAACGTTTTAACGACGTTCTGGATGGCTTCAGCAACTTGTTGTCTACGTGCCTCACGTTGCTCAACAGTCCACATCTTCTGGGCTAACTTTGCTGCAATTGGGATTCCTCTGGAGGCACGTTGCTGGGGAACCTCTATTTTCCTGGCCCGCAGTCCCGTTATAGCTGTAGCCGCTGAGTCGTACACTTCTGCACCATCCTCAAAATTGATCATCAGTTTACTTGAGGGTCGAGTCGCGAGGAATCGGATCCCTGCCCCTTTAAGAGCCTTCATCACTGGGATGTACATCCTACGCCGCGCCATGACCTCAGGCGCGAAGTTGTTTTCAAAGAAGAGCCGATGATCTCCAAAGTGCACCCTGCCGTTTCCAAGCGGTGTGCATCACGGTTTCTTTCTCTTGGTGCTGGAGGAATCTGATGAGGACCGTTCGAGGGCGGGCTCCGGCAGGCGGTTTGGGCCCCAGTGTACGATGGACACGCTCCATCTCTAAAGTGATACTCTCAGGTAGGGGAAGGGTCTCTCTTAGTAGTTTTTGCATAAAAGATATAAATTCAGTAGTTTCAGTGCCCTCCAGTAGCCCTGACAGGCGGATATTATTTCTGCGGTTTCTACATTCCGAATCTTCAGCTCTCTCCTGCAAGGCCTTTACTTGTGCATGCAGTTGGGTAATGGCTCTTTCGGTCTCATCAACCCTCTGGTCAGTGGCTGTTATCTGTTCCTCTGAACCTTCCTGTCGTTTCTCCAATTTGCTTAAATCCGTTCTCAGTGCCGTTACAGTAGACCTCATTTCCTTCCGGAACTCCCGAATTTCTGAGAGCATTTGTGTCATTTGTCTCTGCAGGATTGTGTGAGGGATCTGATCTGTCTGCGGTATGCTGTGGCTGGATGCCGAGGAGGTCCTCGAGTCTCCGCTGTCAGAATCTTCAGTTTGTGATCTCCTGCCATCTACTTGATTAGAAGACCCATTCTTATCTGCCCCTCGTTTCTTTGGCATTATTTACCTCTATTAGTAAAAATGGTACTGTTTTACCGGTTTTAAACTGTTATTGAAGAGGTTAGTTGATTAAACCGCGGGGAGCCTCGCGCTTTGAGCTGCTCACTTACTCATGACGTCACCGGAAGTCCCCCTCAACGTAATTCTTGATCTTCTAGGAATATCGTCACTACTGATTCACGTGAATGGATTCTGAGTTGGAGGCACTAGGACCCTGTGGGAGCCAGAACTTTTCTGGATGGCTGTCACCAAGGTAAGCTGTGTGTTTGTGCAGCACCACTGGGGAAGTTCACAATACAGGGTTACCTTGGCACCAGCCCTCAACCACCTCAGTACCTTTTGTTTCTTTTACAGAAGAGCTGCAATATTACCTAAGAAGCTCTGATGACCCATGTAAGAAGGGAAAACAAACCAGAAACACCGTCTTCACAGCCCACACCAAGGACAAGGAGTGAAGGTCAACAAACAGACTGCTGTGAGCCCAGGGGATGGTGGATGTATGAATCAATGGTGGAAATAATCCTAAAAGATCAAGAAATACGGTGAGTACATAATTTTTATATCTTCCAGGAATCAGTCTTCACCATTGATTCACATGAATGGATACAGTACCAAGCTCAGCCAAAAGTCCCCCAAGCCAGGGTAGTGTGAGCCGAGGCTCAGTTAGGGCAAAAGTCCATTGAGAATAGTCCTACTAAAGGAGGCATGCTGCCTGGTATGGACATCCAGGGCACAGTGCTTGACAAAGGTATGCACTATGCTCCAAGTAGCAGCTCTACAAATATTACCAATAGGCACAGAGCGAATCTCTACCAGGGACGCTGCAACCGCTGTGGTGGAGTGGGCACATACCTGTCCTTCCAACTTGACTTGAGCCATAGCACAGCAATGATGAAAGCAACAGACAATTCAAGAAGAAATACACTTGATTGTAACAGGCTGACCCATCCAACAAGGAGACAAAGAGCTGTTTAGACTGCCTGAAGTCCTCAGTTCTGTTTAGGTAGAACTGCAGGGCTGTCCTGACATCCGGAGAATGCACTCTCCCTCATTCTGGAAGTCAGGAAAGTATGAAGGCAGCACAAGGGGCTGATTTAAGTGAAACTCCAACACCACATTGGGTAAGAAGAAAAAATTACTCACCTTAGTAATTGTGTTTCTTCTAATGGAGTCTTGCTGTATTCTGACAGTATGCAGTTAGCCCTTGCACTTGAACTGCTCCGGAGAGGAAAGAGTTAACTCTATGCCAGAGCATAGAATGTTGAGCTCAAGCTCGGTTCATACCTCTGTCTGCTATAAGTGTAACCATCAGATTCTTGCACGCTAATACTAACTACCCCCACTATGTGGAAATTGTAAAATTTTCACTAGCCAAAAAGGCAACCAAATATTTTGGATCCCCGAAAGACTCAAGTTGAGAAATCCAAAACAAAAACTAGGTAGTGAACAAAATAACTTTACCAAAAACCATAACAATAACCCACTCCCCCTATCTAAAAGGGAGAGTACCAAGTACACCCCTGAGGTGCAACACTGCGCCTACCATCCCACTTCCCAAAAAACAGGTTCTGAGGAGGCAGGGAGGTCAGAATACAACAAAACTCCATTAGAAGAAACACAGTTACTAAGGTGAGTAATTTTTTCTTCAAACAACATGAAGTCTTGCTGTATTCTGACATTACGCAGACTACCAAGCAGTACCTCCATGGAGGAGGGATCAAACCTATTTTGGGAATAGCCTCTGCAGTACTGCTGTGCCAAACCAAGCATCACTCCTAGCCTGGATAGCCACAGAGTAATGCTTGGTGAAAGCATGGACTGTTTTCCAGGTGGCTGCTTTACATATCTCTAACAAGGGTACATCTCTGGCCACAGCCAGAGAAGCAGCTGTACCTCTAGTCGAACGAGCCCTCAGGCCCGAGAGTGGTATTTTGCCTAGCTTTTCATAGCAGAATTGTATACAAGAGACAATCCACCTGGCAATAGTTCTCTTAGTAGCAGGTGTGCCCTTTCCCACTTCACCATAAGTGAGGAACAACTGGAGGGAGTCAGACCTGAGTGCCTTAGTATGCTCAATGTAGTAGCTAAGAGCCCTTTTAACATCCAAACTTAGTAATCTTCTCTCTCCTGAAGAAGAATGATCAGTGAAGAACACAGGAAGAGACATGGATTGATTCAGATGAAAATCTGAAACCACTTTGGGTAAGAACCTCCTGTTGGTTCTAAGGACCACCTTATCTCTATTGAATGAGATAAAATCAGGCTCCACTGACAAAGCTTGCAATTCACTGATACGTCTGGCAGAGGTAATAGCTACTAGGAACACAGTTTTCCAAGTCAAGTACTTAAGCTCTGCTGAAGACAAAGCCTCAAAAGGGGGTTGCATAAGCTGAGCTATGCAAACATTAAGGTCCCAAGCAGGAGTAGGATCCCTAAAGGGGGGAGGACTGATATGAAGCAATCCCTTGAAAAATTTGCAGAAAACAGGATGAGATGCCAGTGAGGAGGGCTTTCCCACTGACAAAAAAGCAGAAACAGCTGACAAGTGTACTTTGAGGGTAGCTGGTCTGAGGCCTAGGTCATTAAGATGAACCACGTAATCCAGAACTATAGACAAGTCAGCAGTATCTGGCGATATATGCTTCTTGGAATGCCAAATGGTAAATCTTTTCTATTTGGAGTTACAAGTTTTTCTAGTGGCTGGTTTTCAAGAAGCTTTGAGAATGTCCAGAACCCCTTGAGACAAATGCAATTCTGCATATTCTAACTCTTCAGGAGCCATGCCTTGAGATTGAGAGACGGAAGGCTGGGATACCAGATCCCCTCCTGAGAGAAGATTAACAGGTTGTGATTCCTGGGAAGAGATAGGGGAAGATGGACTGCTAGGAACAGCAAGAGGGGATACTAAGGCTGCCAGGCCCAATCTGGAGCAATCAGGATCACTTTGCAAGGTTGTGACCTTATCTTGACCAGGACCTTGAACAGTAGAGGAAAAGGAGGGAAGGCATACAGAAATGTCCCTTCCCAATCCAGAACCACAGCATCAGATGGACTGAACCCAAGACTGGGGGTCTGCAACAGAAGAGAGGAAGTTGGTGATTGTCTGGGGCTGCAAAGACATCCATCTCTGGAGTGCCCCACCTCGAGAATATCATTTTTAACACTAAGGGATCCAGGGACCATTCGTGATGGCCCTGGGAAATCCTGTTCAATGCATCTGCTAGCACATTGTCCTTCCCTGGGAGGTGGACTGCAACCAAAAAGGTCTGTAGAGAATAAGCCAGGGACCATAATTTCATGGCTTCCATGCACAAGGCCATAGACTGAGTGCCTCCCTGCTTGTTGATGTACCACATGGTGGTAGTACTGTCTGTCCTGACCTGAACCACCTTGTTCTGTACTGATTCCAAGAAGGCTTGCACAGAGAGGTACACTGCCCTGAGCTCCAGAAGACTGATGTGGAGAAAAGACTCCTGAGTGGACCACACTCCCTGAGTTGTGAGAGCTGCCAGGTGAGCTCCCCACCCCAGAAGAGAAGCATCCGTGGTTAGAACCACAGAATGAGACTGAGTGATGAATGGGACTCCTTGTCTGACATTGTCCTGATCCCGCCAACACTGGAGAGCCTGGATCAGAGTCTGAGTCACTGGAATAAACTTGGTTAGAGGATCTTTTTTCTGAGACCAAAAGGCCCTCAAGTGAAACTGGATGTCCCTCATCTGAAATCTGGCCCCTTGGACCACTGCAGTGGAAGCTGCCATGTGGCCCAGAAGTTGAAGGAACTGCCTTGCTGGTTGGGACACCAGAAGGTGGAAAGAGGAAGCCAGCTCCATAGTGGCCCTTACCCTTGCCAAGGGGAGAAATGCTCTTGCCTTGCTTTGACAGTATCCCGTTCTACCCCTGCGAAAGTCAAGAGCTGTACTGGCTCGAGAACTGACTTGAGAAGACTGAGGAGGAACCCTAGAGAAGTGAGCACTTTTTGGGTCACTTGCATATCTGACTTGACTTGGAGACTGACCCACTATAAGCCAGTCGTCCAAGTATGGGAATATGGAGATGTTTTGTCTCCTTAGAAAGGATACTACTACTGCTAGGCATTTTGTAAATACCCTTGCAGCTGATGTTAGGCCAAAGGGCATTGCTTTGAACTGGTAATGGCCTGAAGGCAGTTTGAACCCGAGGTACTTTCTGTGGGAGCACCTGATGGGAATGTGAAAGTAGGCATCCTTTAGGTCCAGGGAGGCTAGCCAGTCCCCTGGCCTTAGAGAGGGAAGAATTATTCCCAGAGACACCATTTTGAATTTTGGCTTTAGTAGATGCTTGTTTAGGTATCTTACGTCTAGGATGGGCCGCCGCTCTCCCGTTTTTTTCGGGGTAAGGAAGTATCTGGAATACAGACCTTTGCCCCTGTGAAGTGTAGGAACTTACTCAATGGCTCTGAGAGCCAGCAGAGATGAAACCTCTGCCTCTAGGGCAATGGTTTCGGAGATGTTTGCAGGTAGAAAGGTCCTGACCCTCAGCTTTGGAAATCTTTTGAAGCTGAGGGCCAGTCCCTGGCTTACTACTTCCAGGACCCACTTGTCTGAGGTAACAGACTTCCAGTCCTGGGAGTAGTAAGCCAGGCTGCCTCCTACAGGGATTGGGGAGTCGACCCGGGATGACATATCAGGGTGTCTGCTTGGCAGGAGCCTTGGGCTTAGAGGAGGATGCAGTCCTGTTCATCCCCCTTCTGCCACTCCCTCTGAAAAAAATCCTCTGGGAAAAAGGAAAGGATGCCTGTGCCTGGTAGAAAGGCCCGTGAAAAGGCCTGCCCCTGCCCCTAGCCTGCTGCTTCTGAGGAGTTGCCTGCCTTTCCTTGGCCTGTGCACTCCTGTAGGTGGTCCTGTACTCATCCATCTTTTTCAAATAATTCTCTGTCTGCTCCCCACACAGAAAATGATCAACTACAGGAAAATCCATGGCTTTAGCCTGGGTATCCTGTGATAGGCTAGTACATCTGAGCCAAGCTAGTCTCCGAAGAGCCACATATGTAGCCATGACTCTTGATGACACATCACTGGAGTCCACAGCAGCATGAAACTAGATTTTTGATGCCTCAGTCCCATCAGCAGCCACCTCCTCCAGCTCCTTGGCAAGCTGGGGGGGAGGCCTGTTTGGCCAGTTCCAGTACAGTGTCCCATCTCGACTTCTGGTACCTGGCTGTGTAGGCCATATAATTAGCCTGCCTGAGTCCCAGGGAAGATGCCATGGTATCCATCTTTCTGGAGTCTTTATCGGGGGGGGGGGTGTGAAGCCAAGGGTATGTTAGCCTTATCACAGGCCACAGCCTGCACAACCCCAACATGGCTGCATTGCTGGTACAAGTACTGCATACCTGGGCCTGACAACATGTACCTCTTGTCCATTCTTCTGTCCACAGGAGGTAAAGAATTTGGAGTCTTAAGCAACTTATGTGTCTGTTTCCCAAAGGATTTGTGAAGGGGAATAGACAACCTCTTGGACTCTGGGATGTCCATCATCTCCACATAGGCTCCTCTTGCTCCTCGACAACTTCATCCAAAGGGAGCTGGAGGGTTTCTGCCACTTATTACACAAAGTGGGAAGGGGACTCAGAAAGCCTAGGAGGGGAAACACCAGAAGCCCTGTCTGGGGAGATGTCTGATTCTATGGGCTCATCCAGACCTTCCACACCATCATCATCATCGTAATCATCATCCACCTCCAAATCCAGTTCATAAAAGTCTTCAGGGGAATAATCCTGAACTGGAGGAACCGACCAAACTGAACGCCTGCCCAAAGGCGTCAGATCAGCCGGAACCGAACGGAGCGATTCAACTATGCTAATCGCCCAGGCAATTTCTTCGGCAGTCGGATGATGCGGTTCTGGATCCGAACCAGCAGAGTTTTCTTTCCTTTTTCCTTTTGCCGGAACTGACCCCTCAGGATCGGCTCTCCATTTGCCCGAGGGAGTCTCGCCCAGGTCAGTGGGCGCTTCCTCAGGTTCGGTCAGAACCGAACCGGGCTGGCCATCTGGCCGGGTCAGTGGACTTCTCGGCCTTCTTCTCCCTAAGCCTGCCCAATCTTTTATCCAGGGTGGCTTTAGGGAAATTTTTTACAAATTTGGCAGTCTGACTCCAGGTGGTCAAAACCCAGACAGTACACACAGGTGGTGTGGGGAACTGGCCTTAGCAAAGGCCTCCCCACACTCACTGCAGTGTTGAAACCCAGTGGGCCCAGTTTTTCTCTTGGGTTTCTCAGACGAAGCCATCCTATCACTTACCCTTTTTATGGCAACAGCCAGGCACCGTGTTACCGGTGCTTGAAAAAAATTATGAAAACATGTTTTTTTGTTTTTTTTTTAGAACCAATAAGGACCAGTACCTCACACTAAAATCACTGAAAGAAAAAGACAGATACACACACTAAATACAATTACCAACAACCGGATCAGCCGAACTGGTTGAAAAGACTATTTTTACAATTTCCACACAATTTTTCTAAACAAGTCCACTACCTATGTACCTACTGTACCGCAGAGAGGGATCTGAACTGAAAAATAAGAAAAAGTATCAGTAAAACCGACAATTTTTAAACCGGACCGAACCATGAGTGAAGGAGAAATCTCCGGAGCCACTGTTCAGTTAGGTGGAGTAAAGAATCTGACGGTTACACTTCAAAGTGCAGCAGACAGAGGTTTTAACCGAGCTCGAGCTCAACATTCTCCCTATTTAACTCCTTCTGCCGATTTTCGCTAGACCGCCCTCCCAACACCCAACACTGTGTCCTCTACCAATCCTTGAACCTCACCTTTCTACACAACAGATGATTGCTTCACTGCGCTAGAACCTCGGCTAAGTACTGGTCACAGTCACTCCCTTCCTACCTGTCATCCTCTCTAAATGCCCTACCCCCACCATCCTACGCGCTCCGTAACATCGACGCCAGGCTTCTGCACATCCCACGTAGATCCACCCGGTCCGGCCAGGCTGCTTTCAGCTTTAGGTTGCCCAAATTATGGAATTCCCTGGCAGCTGATTTTAGACACTCCACAAGTACTCCCCAACTAAATGCCCTTCTCAAAACACACTTCTCTACCACCTGCTCCTGTAACCACCCCCCTCACTCCTGAATCCGTCCAGTGATAGCATCAAGTCTGATTCTCCACTGTTGATCTGTTTCCTTGTGAAATATAAAAAAAACTGTACCTGCGCTACTGTACTAAAATCTGCATACCCGCAGTTTGTTCTATTCACATTATGTATGCTACCCACTGCTGTTCTAAACACATTATGTATGTTGTTCTGATTATATCATATTCCACTGTTATGTTTGTTCTGATTGTATCATGTTTCCACTGTAACCCCAGGGCGCATCTGGAATCGAGCGGTACTCTGCTCAGCGTGCCTTCCTGGTAAATCTCTTAAATAAATAAATTCTATGCTCTGGCATATAGTTAACTCTTTCCTCTCCAAAGCAGTTCAAGTGGTGGGGCTAACTGCATAATGTCAGAATACATCAAGACTTCATGTTGTTTGAACTTGGGGTGCATCCACTTTGTGGAAAACAGTATACAGAGGATCTGTTACCAAAACATGAATTTCAGAAACTCTGCAGGCAGAGGTGATGGCCACTAGGAAAACCAACTTTACAAGTTAAAAACTTCAGCTCCCAAGTAAACATGGGTTCCAAGGCTTATGGGTGAGCACGTCCAACAGAAGGTTGATACTCTAGGCAGTTACAAGTTTCCTGCTGACAGGAGGCCTGGTATGTAAGATGCCCTTAAGGAACTTCTTAAAAAGTGGCAACAGAGCCAGGTAAAGAGAACTGATGGGCTTGTGGTATGCAGAACCAGCACACAAATGGACCTTGACTGTGGAGTACTGTAGACCAGCATCAGAAAGGTCCAGTAAATACTCAAAAATCTTATGAGGTGGACATCAGAAGGAGTCAATGCCGGATTTGGAGCACCAGACCAAAAATCGCTTCCACTTGGCTGTGTAAGACTTCCCAGTGGAAGGCTTATGTGTAGCCAAGCAGATCTCTGAGACACTTTAAACCTGTTCACCTTTATTTCTTCAGGAGCCAAGCCTGAAGGTGAATGGAGTGCAGGCTGGGATGGACGAGGGGACCCTGGGTCAGTCTTGAAAGGAAGAGTCTTCATTTTGGTTACTGACAGACTGTTCAACAGAGGAAATCAGATCTGTCCTGCCTTGACAGAAATGCGTACAGAAAAAGATTTGTCCACTGCAGCCAGAATGCATCCTGACTGAAAAGCCATATCATTGATTTCTAGAGCAGAATCAAGGCATTCTGGCACTCAGTAGGGATAAAAAGGTCCACATCTAGGGTTCCCCACTTGGTGAACAGTGACTGCATGACATCTGGTGCTAACAACCACTTGTGAGAATTGGCTTCTGTTTGGCTGAGCTCATCCGCCCGAACGTTTCGAGTTCCTGGAAGATATATTGCCTGAATCAGAGCACCCTGCTCTAGACACCACTCCCACACTCTCATCACTTCTCTGCAGAGATGGTAGAAGTGTGTTCCCCCCGCTTGTTGATGTGGTACATGACAGACTTGAGGAGTACTGTCTTGTGGCTGACAAGGTCAACAAGGGCTTGAAGGCCACAGAGAACTGCTGTCAGTTCCAACACACTAATCTGGAGCTGGGACTCTACAGGGTTTAAAACTCCTTCAGTGTGATGCCCCTGGCAATGGGCTCCCCATCCCACCAGAGATGCGTCTGTGGTGAGGGTTACCTGAGGCTCCGGCTGAGAAAAAGGGACACCCTGGAGGAAGTTGTCCTCCTGTGCCAACCATGCAAGTAAGCAAAGCACAGGATTTATCACCTTGATGGGGTAAGACTGAGGGGGCGATGCTGACGACCACTGGGTGCTGAGCATCTACTAGGCTGTCTTCATATGCAGTTGTGCCAATAGCACTGTGAACACAGAGGAGGCTATCAGGCGTAGCATGCGCTGCATGGAGGGCACTTGAATCAACTTGCACTCCATTATGTGATGCACCATCCAAAGGCCTGCATTCCTTCTGTCCTCTGGAACGAAGGCCCTGGTCATACCCAGAAAGGCCCCTATGAAGAGAAGCTGTTGTGAAGGTTGAAGGTGCAACTTCTCTAGATTCAGCAGGACTCCTATGGAGGTAAATGAGAAACTGTGGCCACTGCTCGTTCATGTCGTGATTGGACAGACTAGTTAGTAGCCAGTCGTCCACATAAACACTTGGAGTCCGAGTTTTCTTAGGTGTGCCGTGAGAATGGGAAAGCACTTTGTAAAGACTAGAGGTGCCAAGGAAAGCCCAAAGGGCAGGACTCATAACTCATACTACTGACCTAGAACCACAAAGTGGAAGAATCTGGGGTGGCTGGGGTGCACTTCGATATGCTGCTAAGCATTCTGCATGTCTAGGTAAGTTAACCAATCCTAAGGCTTGAGGACTGGTAGCAGAGTTACCAGAGAGATCATTTTTAACTTTTCCCATGGCATGAACCTTTTCAAGTTTCTGACGTCAAGAATGTGAAGCATTCTCTCTCCCGACTTCTTCGTAACTAGAACATAATAGGAGTAGAAGCCCCTGCCCTGTTGCTCAGAAGGCCTGTAATCTCTTTCACCAGAGCTGGAAGAAGCAGCTGCTTTCTGGGTGGATAATCCGGAGTGATTTCTGTAGTTCAGGGAGTATCCCTCTCAGATAATCCGGGGGACCCACTTGTCCATCATGATGGATTCCCAACAGCAGTAAAAATGAGACAATCGGCCTCCTACAGGACAGGTCTGCACTAGGCACCTGAGGCAGAACTAGGGCCGGGACTTCAGAGAATGTCACTAGGTGCTTTTGGGGCCTGTGCCTTCAGGTGCACTTTCTTTTGCAGCTGAGACTTTATCTGATCTCCCTGCCCTTCCTCAATAGGACTGTTTATATGGTAGAATCCTTGCGCCCCCACGAGTTAGATAGGGCAGACCTGGAAGTCTTGATGACCATTCTAGTTTTCTGGGAGGTCTCTAGGACTACTCCACCTGTTGTCTAAACAGGTAAGAACCATTAAATGGAACATTCATAATCTGTTGCTGGACATCATTACAGAAAGCAGAAGTATGAAGCCAGGAATGCCATCTGATACAAATTCCTGCTGCAGCTGCTTGAGAGACAGTGTCACAGGTGTCCATAGCTGCCTTGAGCAGATGACTGTTAGTGCCATGAGTGACAGTCTGAAGAATCTTCTGTTTGGTCTTGGAGTCAGGCAGGGTTTCTGCTAGGGACTTGACAGAAGTCCAGGGGGCTTACTCATACTTAGAAAAATGCCCCTGGTAGCTGGAAATCCACATAGCAACTGTAGCAGCAGCAAACGCTCACTTCCCCATAGTGTCTATTTTGCGTGACTCCTTGTTACTTAGGTTCGCAGACACCTGGGGAAGGACAGTCATCATTCGCAGTCAAGATGAGTCTTGTCAGCAATAGGCTAAGAAACAAGGATAGGTCCATCTTTAGGGGCAGTATACTTACAGTCTGTATGCCTACAGACAGAAAGAATAGATGCAGGCCCATCTCAGACTGCATCCTAAAGGGTCTCAAATGCAGGGAGAATCAGTATTAGATTGAATGGCATGGTGGAAACATTGAGCCACATCAGATGGAGATGTTTACCCAGATTAATAGCTGAAGGCTCAAAAGCAAGTGTGGCATACATGTTGCAGAGAAGTGCCTGGAAAGAGAGGTCCTCCTGGGGAACAGCAGCAGGGCCTGGATTTGAAGTGTCCAGGCTATGAAAAAGTAATCATCGCCACCCTCAGAAATGAGTTCAGGGTGAAACTCATCCTCCTCCAGATCCTTCCCGGGAGAAGCTGAAGGAGGAGTGGACTGCAAGTTCCCTAACCTGGGCGAAGGAGTAGAGAACACCAGTGACGCGTCATGGCGTCATTAACAGCGGAAGTAAAATATTGATGACAATCTATGTTGAAAGCACAATCGCTAAGATAAGGAAATAAGGTCAGGGAACAATGTCGACCTGACAAATCAGCGCAGACGCCATACATTTAAATGGGACTTGTTGTTTTCGAGGGGGTTGCTCACTGCACTGCCCCCACACACCTCCCCAGACTTAATATAACTAACTTTGGGGGTGGGGATGGACTTCAGGGATGGGAGGAAATGAGGGAGGGGGTTAAACTTGATTTTTTTAAAAAGTGTCACAAAAAGGAGGAACACCAGGAGACCTGGGGGAAACAGAATCACGGTCCCAGGTCTCCACTCCCACCTTGTGCTGGTGCCTTAGCCACTCCACCACAGAAGTGGCTCAGCAAGGCACCAGACTACATGGTTATTTGAGCCTTTCACTCTTACGGCACAGAGTGACAGGGGTAGCAGTAATTCCCTACCACTATTATACCATGTCGCTCTAAATCCTTTAGCTGTTCTTACTGCGCAATACTTGCAGTGCTGTTTTCCATGCGCTGTTATGACCCGGTACCCAGCGACACTAGCAGAAAAGAAGTCCGTGCCAGGGACAGTGTTGCAGTCAGGTTTGGTGCCAAGCCAAACTCAGCAGTGCCAAGGATCCAGATGGCATCAGAGTGACCAGCAGAGGTACCTGGGCCAGTCCCAAAGCAGTGACACTGAATGGGGGTGTGGCCAGTGAGCCAGGAGTCGACAGTATAGTCACCGGCAAACACTCTACTCAGCTAGACGGCCCTTACTGCAGCTCCAATGCCCCCAGCCCTAAAGAGCTTGAAGCTGGCTCAGCAAGCAGGGGCAAACTAGCCAGATTCTGCACCCACTGCTCCATAAGAGCTGCCCCAGTAGTGAAACTGACCAACTGGAGCCCCTACAAGTAGACAGGGAGGGACTCTGGGCCCAAGACCTTGACCTTCCATGATCAGAGTCCGCTGGAGAAACCAAGGGTGTTGGGGAAGGCCATCTACTCCAAGATGCTGAGGACCTTGAGGCAGACTTCACAGAGGGCAACCTCAAGCGGTACCATTTCTTCCCCTTCCTTCGGGAAGAGAAATAATTCAAGGCCGAGCGGTGTCACATTCCCGACTGGGATCGGGAACAGGCCCACTTCTTTTTGTGCTTACGAGAGAGATGTCCTCCCTGCTGAATACAGGACCACCCATCAACAGAACACTCCCCTAGAGCGGGAAGTGGAGTGGACATGGTCCTGCTGCTGAAGTGACTCCCTACCGTCATAGTCACCATCCATGGTTTTTCGAACATTGCTTGGTAGAACCGAGAGAAAATTTGTTTTTGTTTTTTTGTAATTTAAACTGACACAAACAAAACCTACAGGATGACTAGAAAAATTAGAAGAACTGAACACTTTTGTTGTATAGACTGGTCTGTTCATGAAAAGGGGTTACCAATGCGCACCATACAGTGCATACCACATTTTTAAAAATCAAGAACTCTCAGGCATATGTGTTTGACTAAATCTAAATGCTAGGTGCATGTGCAAAGAAATAACATAACTATAGAATTCTAGGGTACTCATATTTTTTTCGATGGGGTGTCCTGCTCCATTTTGCTTTTTTTACCTGAAAAAGTGTGACATGCAAAAACATGTTTTACTAATTGTTTTTGCAAGCTTTATTTACTGATTTCCCTTAATAAAATAACTCTGCTTACTAATCTGGAGTTGTGTTTTTTATTATCTGTACTCTTTAGCCCATTGTAATGTTCCATTTTAATTTGTGCAGCTTTGTATTTAGTGTGGTGAATTTAATAGTCATGTCACAATTGCTATATTCATCTGCCTGGCCCCCAAATCTGAAATTGTGCTATTACCACTTTAAAAGATTTTCTGGCTGCTCTCCTAGTTTGCCTCCTTGTGATAACTAACTGTGTTACTGCTTGATCTAGCTTTCCCACGGAAGGGACAGCAACCTTTGACCCTCACTCTTCTCGGAGTCACATCAGACCCAATGTTCACCCGTCAGTCTGTGACAGTTGCAAAGTCATAACCTACCCATCAGAACCAAGGAGCAACCATAGAGAGAGGAGCCGAGTTGTGGTTAAAAAAAACATTGTTTACATGTGGCTCCTCCATTCTGTAGGGCTACGTTCCATGCAGATAAGCACTATATGCAACAACAAGGGCTGCAGTTACATTCACCACAGGTAGGCTTTGGTTACCATCATTCACTGATTTGGGGGCAAATTTCCAGGGAGCATATTTCAGTGACAACTGCATGTCTAGGTAAAGTGCTGGGCATCAGTTGTAATAGGGATTATACTGTGTATATGGGGTGGAGGGTTAAAATGGATTTTCTTTGTGGTGTCACTTGTTACATTCACCACGATATGTGGTGTCAACCATCGTACCTGCCAGTACTGTTATTATTGTCAAATTCCTCCAGGTTTTGTAACACTATGTCAGTTATTAGTTGTAGCATGATAGCAATGAGGCATGTTCAGTAAACTTTTTAAAACTGAAACAAATGTGTGGTGTCACTCGTTACATTCGCCACATTATGTGGTATTAAGCATCACACTTGCCAGTAATGTAATTGTTTAATTTGTTCATGTTTTATAGCAGTATATCAGTCAGTAACAGTAGTATGTTAGCTGTTAGGCAAGTTTAGTACAGTTTAGTAAGCCAAACATAAGTGTGGTGCACCTTGTTACATTCACCATGGTATGTGGAGTCAGACATCACACCCATCAGTAACATTAATATTGTCAGAATTCTCCAGGCTCTGTAGCACTAAGTCAGTCATTAGCAGCAGCATGTTAGCCATCAGACATGTTCAGTAAACTTTATTTCTACTGAAACAAATGTGTAGTGTCACTTGTTACATTCACAACGGTATATGGTGTCAAACTTCTCACCTGTCAGTACTGTTATTATTGTCATATTTCTCCAGGTTTTGTAGCGCTGTGTCAGTTATTATTGGCAGTATGTTAGTTATTAGGCATGTCAACTAAACTCTGTAAAACTGAATCAGATGTGTGGTGTCACTCATTACATTCACCACGGTATGTGGTGTTAAGCATCACACTTGCCAGTAATGTAATTGTCAATTTTTTTCATGTTTTATAGCAGTATGTCAGTTAGTAGCAGTTGTATGTTAGTTGTTAGGCATGTTTAGTACAGTTTTAGTAAGTGAAACTTAAGTGTGGCGTCACTTGTTACACTCACCACAGTACGTAGAGCAAAACATCAAACTGGTAATTAATGTAATTCTTATAAATATTTGTTTCTCATGTTTTAATATAACTCATTACACATGTTTATTAATGTTCTTACTACTAAAACAGATGTCTTGTGTCAGGAGTTACATTCACCACGGTGTGTGGCGTCACTCGTTACACTCACCACAGTACAGTTCTTTTATATCAGGAACCTGTGAGACTTTTATCTTCCAATATGTTTCTTTTTTCATATTTGAGTCATAATATCTTGAAATGCATCACAAATGTAATCTAGAAATAATTTGAAAATTTAACTCTCATATCACATTTTGGTAACCCCTATTCATGAACAGACCCAGACGTGAAGTTCTGACTCCTGGTGGGCAAGTGACATTGTCACTGAAGCACACTCGACAGTGGGGGAAAAAAAGGAACTGAGGCAGTTGAGCGCTGGTGCCGAGGTAACACTGTGCTGCGAGCTTCCCACAGCAGTGTACATCTTAGCTCGACGCCAGCCCTCCTGAAAAGTTCTGGCTCCCAGAGGGTCCTAGTGCTACAAGCTAAGTACCCATTTGTGTGAATCAGTGGTGAAGATTGATTGCTGGACCACTGAAGTTGACAATTCCTAGGTACCACAAGAAAAAATTACTCACCTTAGTAATTGCTTTTCTTCTCATGGAGTCTTGCTATATTAGGACCATTGCAGTCATTCCCCACACTTGAACTGCACCGGAGAGGAAACAGTTAACTCCAGAGTGATCTGGAGTTCCACAGCGCGAGGGCGCTGTTCAAAGCTCTATCTGGCCAGTTTCAAATGAAACTGCCAGGTTCTTACGGAGCTAACCAACATAGCAAGTCTGTGTGAAAAGCTCTACACCAGCCATTGGCTACCTACCATTAGTAGAATAAGAACAATCACAGAATAATAACACATACCTATTATTGTTAGGATCACCCTCACAAGCATTCAATAGGCCCCTCCCAAAAGACTCAAGTCCGGAGAGGGGACCATCTACCACTTAACAAAAAGCAGAAATACCTAGTTCCCTAACCCAAAAGAAACAAGGGGGGGGGGGGACTAGAGACTAAAATGGCATGACACAGTGCTTGCACTAATTTGCCAACCCCATACCCAAGTAGGAGTTCTGAGAGGGTAGAGGAGGGTTGTCCTAATAAGCAAGACTCATGAGAAGAAAAGCACTTACTAAGGTGAGTAATTTTTCTTCAAAACACCATGAAGTCTTGCATATTAGGACCATTGCAGATTACACAGCAGTACCTCCATGGAGGAGGGTCAGAACCTACTTAGAAATAGGCTCTGAAGCACAGCTGTGCCAAACGAGCATCTCTCCTGGACTGGACGCCCAGGGAATAATGCTTGGTAAAGGTGTGAACTGTTTTCCAGGTAGCAGCTTGACAAATTTCGTGGAATATCTCTAGCATCCGCTAGAGATGCAGCTGTACCCCTGGTGGAGTGAGCCTCAGTCCTGAGGGGGTTCCCACCTAGTTTTTGGTAACAGAATTGGATACAGGAGACAATCCACCTTGCAATTGTCCTCTTAGTGGCAGGTCTCCCTTGCCAACCTCTCCATAGGTAAGGAAGAGTTGGAGGATTGAACCTGTGACCCTTGGTACGCTCCACATAGTAGCTTAGGGCTCTTTGACGCCCAAGCTGTGTAGTCTCCTTTCACCCGAGGAAGAATGCTCAGTGAAAATACTGGAGAGAAATGGACTGGTTCAGATGAAAATCTGAAACCACTTTGGGTAAAAACTTTCTGTTAGTCCTGAGGGCTACCTTATCCCTGTGAAAAGAAATAAAATCCTTTTCCACTGAAAGGGCTTGCAATTCACTTATATGTCTGGCAGAAGTGATAGCCACTAGAAAAACAGTTTTCCATGTTAAATACTTGAGATCTGCAGAAGAAAGGGGCTCAAGGGAGGTTGCATTAACTGAGCAATGCAAACATTCAGGTCCCAGGCAGGACCTGGTTCTCAAAGGGAGGGTTAGTGAAGTAACCCTTTAAAAACTTGGAAAACACAGGTGAGAGGAAGGAAACAGGCTTCCTCATGAAACAAAGGCAGAAACAGCTGCCAGATGAACCTTCAAGGTAGCTGGTCTAAGGCCTAGGGAATTTAGATGGGCCAAATAGTCCAGTAAAGTGGCCAAGTCAGCAGATTCTGGTACAATTTGTTTCTCTGAACACCAGAAGGAAAACCTCTTCCACTTAGAATTGTAAGTGGTCCTAGTGGAAGGCTTCCTAGAAGCCTTTAAAATATCCAGGACCCTTGAGAAAGGTGCAAATCAGCAAATTCTAATTCCTCAAGAACCAAGCCTTGAGGTAGAGGGATTTGAGGTCCGGTACACACTCTCCCCGTGCACAGGTCAGCAAGTCGTGGGTCCTGGGCAAGGTCAGGAGGTGGTATTGTCAGGGACAGGAGGAGAGGATACCAGGCTGTCTGGCCCAGTCTGGAGCAATCAGAACCACTCTGCAGGGCTGAGTTCTGATTTTTACCAATACCCTGAAGAGGAGAAGGAAGGGGAAAGGCATATAGGATTTCCTTTCCAATCCAGCAGAAAGGCGCCCAAGGGACTGAGCCCAACACTGGAGGCCTGCAACAAAATAGAGGAAGTTGATGGTTGTCTGGGGCTGCTAAGAGATCTATCTGAGGGGTGCCCCATCTGGCAAAGACCGACCCCAATACCTGAGGATTCAGAGACCATTCGTGATGGCCCTGGAAATCCTGCTTGAGGGCATCCGCCAGGACATTGTCCTTTCCTGAAGGTGACTTGCAATCAGGGAGGTGTTTAGGAGTGTCTAGAGACCACAACTTCATTGCTTCGGTGCACAAGGCTGATGACCGAGTGCCCCTTTGTTGTTGATGTACCACATTGTTGTGGTGTTGCCTGTCCTGATTTGAACTACTTTGTTCTGGACAACAGTTGAAAAAGCCTGAAGAGCTAAAAGAACAGCTCTGAGTTCCAAAAGATTGATGTGGAGCAGAGATTCTTGGGGACCACACTCCTTGAGTGGAAAGGTCGCCTGATGAGCCCCCACCCTAACAGGGAGGCATCCGTGGTGAGGAGTGGGAAACGGGTATGAAGGAACCCTGAGTAAGATTGCTTGATCCTGCCACCACCGAAGGGCCAGGATCAGGGTTTTGGTCACAGGGACCAATTTGTAAGGGGTCCTTCCTTTGAGACCAGTAGGACCTCAAGTGGAACTGAATGTCTCTCATCTGAAATCTTGCTCCTGCACGACAGCTGTGGAAGCAGCCATGTGCCATAGGAGTTGCAGAAAGTGCCTTGCTGGTCGAGACCCGAGAGGGTAAAGGAGGATGCCAGGGCAATGAGCCTGTCCACTCTTTTCCGAGGGAGAAATGCCCTGGCTAACTTTGTGTTCAATTCTGCACCTATGAAAGTTAGAACCTGAACAGGTTCCAGAACTGACTTTGGTAAGTTCAGGAATCCCAGGGAAGTGAGAAGCTGCTGGGTGACTTGCAAGTGGATTTTACCTGATCTGGGGACTGACCCACTATGAGCCAGTCGTCCAGGTAGGAACACAGCAATCCCTTGCCTTCTTAAATGAGCCACTACCACAGCTAGACATTTGTGAATACCCTTGAGCCGAGGTTAGGTGAAGGGCATTGCCTGAACTGGTAGTGGCCAGAGAGCAGTTCAACCTGAGGTACTTTCGTGAGAAGGCCTGATCATGACATGAAAATAGGCGTCCCTGAGGTCCAGGAAGCTAACCAGTCCTCTGGCCTCAGGGAAGGCAAAATCATTGCTAGAGTTAACATTTTGAACTTTGGTTTCAACAGATGTTTGTTCAGGTACCTTAAGTCTAAGATGGGCCGCCATTCTCCTGTCTTTTTTGGGGTAAGAAAATATTTTGAGTACAGTCCCTTGCCCTGATGGCAAGGGGGAAACCTTTCCACTGCTTTGCAATCCAGAAGGAAGAAACCTCTGCTTCCAAAGCAAGGGCTTCTGAAGAGTTTGCAGGTGGAAATTGCCTGGCTCTCATCTTTGGGAACTGTTTGAGCGGAGAACAGACCTGGCTTACTACTTCCAGAACCCACCTGTCCGAGTTAGGGACAGCCAGTTCTGGCTGAAATAAGCCAACCTGCCCCCCACTGGTACAGGAGAATCGGCCCTGGGCACCCCATCAGGGTGCCTGCTTGCAGCAGCTTTAGGCTGAGGGAGGCGCACTGCCACCCGCGCCCGTCTACCTCTGCCTCTGAAAAACCCTCTGTGAAAAAACAGGAGGCTTGAGATTGGTAAAGGGCCTGTGGAAGGGCCTACCCCTACCCCTGGGGCATGCCTTTGTGGAGTGGCATGCCTCTCCTTAGCTTGGGCACTTTTGTAGGTAGTTCTATATTCATCCATCTTTTCTATATAATTTCTGTTTGATCACCAACAGAGAATTTCCATATGGGAAAATCCATAGCTTTGACTGAGTATCTGGCACAGATTAGTGCATCTGAGCCATGCCAACCCACGGAAAGCTACAGAAGTGGCCATGACCCTAGAGGAAACATCATTAACATCAACAGCAGTATGAAATTGAACTTTAGAAGCTTCAATGCCATCAGCAGCCACCTGTTCCAACTACTAGCCAGCTGGCCCTGGGCCTGCTTGGCTAACTGCAAAATTATGTCCCATCTAGACTTCTGATATCTAGCCACATAAGCCATATAATTAGCCTGCCTGAGTCCCAAAGAAGCTGCCATATATTGTTTTTTCGCCATGGCATCAATCTTCCTGGAATCCTTATCAGGAGGATGTGAGGCCAGAGGAATATTAGCCTTGTCGCAGGCTGCAGCTTGCACCACACCTACATGACTACACTGCTCAGTGAGGAAGTCTGTATCAGGGCCTGATAAGGTATACTTTCTGTCCATTTTTTTATCTACAGGAGGAACAGAATGAGGATTTTTTAAAATCTTTGTGGTTTGCTTCCTAAATGACTTATGCAAAGGAATAGACAACCTCCTAGACTCTGAATATCCATCATTTCAACATAATCAGGCTCCTCTTGCTCATCCACAGCCTCTTCTAAAGGAAGCGGAGGGTTTCTGCAACCTTTTGTACAACATAAAATGAGAAGGGACTCAGACAGCATAGGGAGATTCTAAAGGTCTATCTGGAGAATGTCCGTTTAATGGGCATCCAGACCTTCCAGTCACAAACATACTGATCAAATTCCTCCTCCCTCATGTGGTTCATAAAATCCTCAACATCATAATCCTGAACCACTGGGACTGAACGAGCCACCCTTTTCCCAGTTGCAGGGGTTTGACAGATCCCCTGAGACAAAGACTGGACAATCTGAATGGCTTTAGCTATCTGCAGCAGTTGGAGAGACAATTTTGTACTCCAGACCTGCTGATTTCTTTGTCTTTTGCTGGGACTGGTTCCTCTGAACCAGCCTTCCTTTGCCGAGAGTCTCGCCCTGGTCAGAGGGCACCTCCTGGTCAGTGGGTACTGGACCGGGCTGGCCATCCAGTCGCGGACTTTTTGGCCTCTGTTCCCTGAGCTGGCCCAATCTCTTTTCAGGGTGGCTGCAGGAATTTTTACACACCTGGCAGTCTGACAGGAGGTGGTCAGCCCCAGACAATAAACACAGTGGTGTGTGGGTCAGCCTTGGCAAAGGCTTCCCCACAGACATCACAGTGTTGAAACCCAGTGGGCCGGTTTTCTTTGGGTTTCTCAGACATAATGCCAGCCTAACCAAAAACTTGCTCCTTTGATGGCAGTGCTAGGAGACACTTTATCGGTTCTAACCTTGTCACGGTATTTGAAAAACCCAAATTAAAAGTTAGTTTTTAGAACCGATAAGAACCGGAACCGCCTCTAAAAGCCCAACCAACAGTTTGAAATGTATATTTAACAAACCGATCGGTTCAAAACCGAACCGATAATGAATTTTCACAGACTTAATTTCTACTACGGGTTTACCAGATAGAGCTTTAACCAAATGCGGTAAAATAAATATTTTTGCCGGTTCAAATGAACCTAAAATACTCGCTGAACCGCAAATGAACCGAGCTGAAGGAGCTGATTTCCGGAGCGACTGTTCAGTGAAGCGGAGTAAAGAATCTGGCAGTTTCATTTGAAACTGGCCAGATAGAGCTTTGAACAGCGCCCTCGCGCTGTGGAATTCCAGATCACTCTGGAGTTAACTGTTTCCTCTCTGGGGCAGTTCAAGTGTGGGGAATGACTGCAATGGTCCTAATATAGCAAGACTTCATGGTGTTTGAAGGAACATTTGCGCAGACAGGCAAAAGACAGACAAGTGGCAGAATTGGAGAAGACAAAATAGATCCTTGCTTTTAACTCTGTCTGCATAAATAGTTACGTAAGAACTTACCGTAACAGTAAATCTTTGAGAGAAGTTCCTGCAGTAGGTCTTCAGATATAGGACTGAATACCAAGCAGTCTAACAAAAAGGAGTCAGAGATGAGGTTCTGGGAGGGGAGAAAATGTCTGCCAACTAAAGGTCTATTCAAGCCAGGAGGCCTTGCAAGACTGCAAGGCCGAATCCAGCCATAAGCCTAGATACAATGTCCAGACTGTAATGCTTAATGAAGGTGTAGATGGAGGACCAAGTGGCTGCTGCACAGATGTCCACAGTAAACACATTCCTGAAAAAGGCAGGGAAGTGGCCACACTACTATCAGAGTGGCCCTTAACCATCCACAGAAGGGGCCCTCATACTTCTGGTAAATGCAGTGAATACAATTTGCCAGCCACCTTGACAGAGTCTTTTGTGATAGCCTTGCCCTGGCACTTGGGAGCAAAGGCTACAAAGAGCTGGTTTAATTTACGAACCTCCTTAGTCCGTGAGATGTCATATCTCAAAATCCTGTGCATATCAAGGGTATGTAGAATATACTGCCCCCTGTTGGAATGTTCTGAGAAGAACACCGGCAGTTCAACATTCTGGTTAAGGGTCAGTTGCAAAACCACTTTCGGAAGAAAGGACAGATTAATCCGCAGAGCCACCTGGTATCTGTGGGAAATTAAATAAGGCTCTCTGCAAACTAGAGCCTGAAGCTCTGAAACTCTTCGAGCTGAAGTGCCAGCAACTAAAAAGAGCATTTTCCACATTAAACAATGCATATCACAGCTTGCTGCTGGTTCAAAAGGGGAACCGTAAGGTTTTCTAACATAAAATTAAGATGGGGAACAGGATTCGGACCGAGGCTTGATGTGAAGGATCCCCTTCAGAAAGTTCTGGAAACCTCTAGCTGTGCTAGGATTTTGCCCTCCACCGCAAAGTGGTGGGCTGAAACCGCAGAGAGATGGTCCTTCAGGGAGGAATAACTGAGGCCCAACTCTGACAGATGCAAGAGGTACTCTAAAACCTGGGAGGCCGAGCAGGAAAAGGGGTCTAGGCCTTTTGCTGATGCCCAGATGGAAAAAATCTTCCACTTCACAGTGCAGGTGGATCTGGTGGAGGGTTTTCTGGCCTCCACTAGGACCTGAGTGACTCCAGAAGAGACGCCATAGCAAGAGATCGCTAAATCCACTGGTGCCACGTATGAAGATGAAGAGACTTGAGGCTTGGATGTACCAGGGTGCTCTGCTCCTGGGACAGAAGATCGTGAGAAAGAGGAAGAGGAAGAGGTACTGGGGGTTCCAGTGCCAACTGCTGTAGCAATGGGAACCAAATCTGCCAAGGCCAGAGAGGGACAATTAGAATCATGTGCACCTCCTTTGCTTGGAGCTTCAGCAGGACCCTCTGAAGAACAGGAAAGGGAGGGAAAGCGTACAGAAATCTCCCTGTCCAGGAAAGAGACAGTGCGTCTCGCCAAAAAGCACCATGCTCTGTAACAAGCGAGCAAAAGCTGGGTAGCTTTGCGCTGGATGAAGAGGTGAAGACATCTAGGTCTGGCCGGCTCCACTGAAGAAACAGATCTTCTTCTACTGCCTGCTTTAGTTCCCACTTGTGAGCCCTGGTGACTCATTGGCTGAGACTGTCCGCAAGAATGTTGTGAACCCCTGGCACGTGGACTGCTGTCAGGAATAGGCTGTGCTATACCGCCCAGTACCACACCTGCATCGCCTTCCTGCATAGAGGGTACAACCGGGTGCCTCCGTTTGTTTAAGTACCAGACATTTGCCATGTTGTCTGTCTAGATAAGAAGTGTTTCCGGAGTCAGAAGCGACTGAAAGGCCTGGAAAGCATAGAGCACCGCTTTCATCTCCAGAATGTTGATGTGAAGGTTCTCCTCCATGGGAGACCAAGAGCCTTGGATCCAATGGTCTCCCAGATGCGCTCCCCATCCCACATTCGAGGAATCCGAGGTGAGAATCATGGAGGGTGGAAAGGGACCACCCCCCACCGAAAGGTTGGCTGGGTCCTGCCACCAAAGGAGATCCTTTTGCAGGCTGTTGGAGACTAGGGCTTTCTGGTCCATGTTGTCCAAGCACTGGTCCCATTGGACTCAAAGAAATCATTGGGTAACCCTCATGTGCAGTCTGGCCAAAGGGACTGTGGGTATGGCGGTCGCCATTAACCCCAGTAGCTGTAGGACTCACCGTACCATGGTCCACCAGGATGAAGCCACAAGTGCTGCTTCAGAGTTTAAGGTCTCTGCTCAGCGGTCAGAAGAAAGGCTTTGCTCTGGACCGTGTCCAGCAGTGCTCCAATAAATATGAGGTGCTGGGAGGGGTATCAGCTGGGACTCGGGGAAGTTGAATGAAATGCCCAGGCTGGAGAAAAGGTCCAGGGTGAAGGAAAGGGATTCCTTCAGACTGTCCGGAGAAGGGGCTGAGAAAAGCCAGTCATCCAGATATGGGAACACATAAATGTCCCTGCGGTGTAGGGACGCCACTACCACCGCTAGGCACTTGGTGAAGACCCGAGGTGAGGCCAAATGGTAGGGCTCTGAACTGGAAATGACGCTCCAGAAAAGAGAACCTCAGGAAGCGGCGGTGGGCCGGTAGAATGAGGATATGGAGGTAGGCATCCTGCATATCCAGGGAGCACAGCCAAGTGTTGGGTAGGAGAAGGGGGTAACAGTCCCTGGAGAGTCAGCATGCAAAATCTTGTTTTCTATGAAGAGGTTGAGCATGCTGAGATCTAAGATAGGTCTTAGGTCCCCTGTCTTTTTGGGAACCAGGAAGAAGTGGGAGTAAAATCCCCTTCCTGTTTGTTCCGGTGGTACTCGCTCTATGGCTGCTTTCTGCAGTAGGGCTTGAATCTCTTGCAAGACCAGAAGTTGTTGGCCTGACTGGTAGTACGACCTTCCCGAAGGGTTGGAGAGAGGTCTCTCCAGGAACTCTATCGAGTGACCTCTTTCTAGGAGTTGAAGAACCCATGCATCTGCAGTGACGGCCTTCCACCCATCCAGGTGGAGGCCAAATCTTCCCCCCACTGGTTCCTCCGTGGGAATAGGAGGGAGCAGGAGGAGCAGTTGGAAGTCAGGACGCGAGGGGAGGGGCGCTTTACCCCCAGTGGCAGTTTTGGTAAACTTGGCCTGGGGGTTTAAGCGCCAGAACCCTGGGCACGACGCTTGGTCTGTCGTCTGCCCTGATTCTGCTTATTCCATTTCTGCTGGCGGCAAAAGGGCTGCTGCCATTGTTTTTGTCCCGAACGGTACATGGAATGGACATCCTTCAAGGATTTGCCGCTCTCTTGCAGCTCTGTGATAATATCTTTGGCGTCGCCGCTGAACTGAACTAGACCCTTGAAAGGTGCATCCAGAAAATAATTTTGTATATCTTGAGCCAACCCTGCCAGGTGAAGCCAAGCTAGGCGTCTAAGGCAGATGCCAGTAGCCGCACCTCGTGCCACAGAGTCATAGGTGGCGCGGAGGGCATGGCAGCAGGATGACTTGTTCATCCTAACCTTGTCCAGGAATTTGTTCCTGAGCTGCTCATCGGGAATCTCCAGGAGATCCTTTTCCAGATCCGATAAGGAAGATTTTTGGAAAGCCACCATATGGGCCACATAATTTAAGGAGCGAATGGCGCAAGGGGAAGAGATGAAGATCTTACGACCGTTCTGGTCCCTCTGCTTCAACTCCTTATCTTGAGGGGAGGCACTGAGGTGTTTCGGTTGGGCCAATCTATCATGAGCAGCCGTGATTACAATAGAGTCAGCCTTGGGCTGGGCAGTCAGGTGGGAAACCCCTTCCGGGGGGGTGATAGGTCCTATCGGCATTCTTCAAAATGGCAGGTATGGACGATGGTTGCTGCCGGATTGTGGACGTGAGATCTTCATGCAGCCCGTCAAAGGAGGAATGGGGAAGGGGTCCACATTGACCAGGTCCAGGTGCTCTGCCAACCTCCTGTGTTTGGGATCCAGTTCTTGGGAGGCCCATCAGCAGGATTTTTAGATAGTCTGGAGGAGCTCCACGAAGGAAGGGTCCTCTGGAGGTGATTTTGGAGATTTTTTAGGCTGAGGCTCAATAGGAGAGTGAGGTTCTGACTGGTCCCCCACATCAGAAACCATATCTGATTTAGACCATTCCGGACGACTGGGCAAAGAGGCCTCTGGTACCGGGATTGAAAGCCTATGTTCAGTTATGCCAGAGGGCAGAACACCCGAGTTTCTGTCTGAGACTTGACTAGAAGGTGCCAGGCTACCTGGTAACACACTGTGAGGTAGGGTGGCCCTGACCACTATTTGAGGTTGACCCAAATCTTGGAGTAGTTGGGACTTAGCGTCCTTCCACTATGCAGGGATGGCCTTCTGTTCCAGTTGCAGTGGTGGGGGAGGTGGAAGTGGTGGGTGTGGAGGATAACCTGGGTACCCTGAAGGATAAGAGAGGTAGCTAGGTGTCTGGTACCAGTAGGGGTACTGGTAAGGCGGATAATGAATCGCCTGACCTGGCGTTGGGTACCCTGGCATCAGAGGAGAGTATCCCAGTGACAGACCCCCGGTGTCAGATACTGTAGGTATTGTAGAATGTACCCAGGATAGTATCCAGTCGGGCCCGGCGGAGGAACGTAGGGGCCCGCGGGAAGCGGTGCCAAGGGACTGCTAGGTGGTGGGTCTGACAGGGGGGGTAGGAGGGGGAATCATCGAGGGTCCCGAGGGAGTAGGGGCCATATCACCCCCAAAAGTGTCCAGCGAGGGATCCGGTGTCAGGTGAGGATCCGTCGGTGGAAAAGAACCCAGCAAAGGGGGGAGTTCAGGAAGAGCCCCCATCGACAAGTTCTGTAAGGTATCCAACAGGAGACAGTCCTAGGGATCGGGCCCAAACAGGTCGGAGAAAGACAGCAACTCCCTTGAGGGAGAACCCTGGTGGGAGGAAGAGGGATCTGCAAGCTCTCTCTACCCGGCGTAGGAGTCAACAAGAGAGTCCAACAGGAGAAAAGACATCACGCGGATGCTGGGTGTTCCGGCGTCTGACTAGAGGTGTCAGCCTGGCAATCGACGGAGGAGCTATCGACTGACTTACAGGCCACAGCCGGGCTGACAGAAGCTGGAAGGCTAGAGTCAGGCTGATTGGCCTGGGCCAGGTGCCTGGCAGCAGAGCTGGAGGGTGATTTAGCGGCAGGGCTCGAAGCAGTAACCTTAGCTGGATCCTCCGAAGAGGAGATCCCCGACTGCCCACTGACCTCGGCCGGGGGGGGGGAAGAGAGGGCATCCGGAGGTCCTGGAGGTGGGGTACTCACAAAGATGGAGGGCCCACCTGGGATATTGTCGCTTGTCTGGCTGGATTTCCCCTGTAGAGAATGGCTCTGCTTCTGGCATCTCTCCTTGTCCTTGTTTTTCTTCTTTTTCTCCAGGGTCGGTGACGACAATCTTTCCCTCAGCTCCTGGAGCTTTTTTTCCATTAATGGCAGTCTTTGGATCAGTAAATGGGCATCGAGGGTCCTCTTGTGATGGGTGCACGTGGCCTGGTTGAAGCCCTGCCACATGGAACACTTGATAAGAGTTGTGCTTATGCTCCAGGCAGAGGACACACTGGGAATGGTCCTCCCTGTGTGGAATCTGCGCACCACACTTGGAACACTTCTTCTTGGGGCGATGAGACAACATACACCGCTATGTTGTTTAGAGAGATTTGGGAAAAAAAATATGAGAAAACGTAGAGAAAATGGCGGGCAACTGAAGCTGTTCTACTGCGTTGGTCAGATGATACAGGTCAACGGCGGGAAAGAACTGGAAGGCAGGCAGAGGACCGCCACTTTTATAGTCATGCTGATGTCCATCACCTGTCACCGAAGATGACTGCTAGCTACAAGTTTGCCGTGCGGTCCTGATGCCGGAGGTGCAGTCCTATATGTGAAGGCCTACTGCAGGAACCCTCTCAAAGTAAGATCAAATGGGACAGGCTGTTACCCAACCCTGTCACAATACTACATAATCAACAATGCCTACTGCAACCACTGCTTTATAGAGATACTGTCTGAAACCAATAGAGTTCCCATTTACCTGAAAACTTAAAGGGGAGCAGTCAGCACAAAGGACCCCACATTTAAGTGTGCGGCTGGTCCCAATGTGCACTCTGTGTGCAGAAACATTTTAATTTACTTACTATTTACTGTAGTACAGTAGATTATAGTCAACTAATATGGCTTAGTTGTAGGCTGATATCTTTTACTACAAATCCCAGAATACCCTGCAGTTTACATCAGAGCATTCGGCAGAATGGGAGATTCAACAGTCTGCAGTGCATGTTAGAGCTTTCATAATCTCCAATCAGATGTTTGCTGGGACTGCTTCCCTTCAGGGGTTAAACACAGTCCTCTGTGACAGTACATAACCCATAGAGGACAGCAGAACCAGTAAACAAAAGATCAGAGCTTATATAAACTCTGCCATGCACTGCAGGCTATTTAATCTTCTTACTGCTGCCTACTACTTTGATGTAATCTGTAGGGGATTCTGGGATTTGTAGTAACAGAAGATGTCAGTTTACAATTAAGAAAAATTAGTCTGATACAATCTACTATACTACAGTAAACAGTAAGTTAAGCAAAATGTTTTTTTTCAAGTGCACATTGTGACCAGTTCCACACTTGAGTGTGGGAGCCCTTTGGTATCTGTTTCCCTTTAAAATGGCTTCCTCACCCACAGAACCAGTTTTTCTAGGGACGTGGATATGGTTCACTTATTTACACTCTGGTAGTTCCACTGGACCGATGCTACTGGCCGGATGTCTTTAAGCTAAGCTCCTCCCACCACCCAAACGGGATATTCCCCCCCCGCCCCACTCCATCCTGTGACGACAGATCTTTCCACTGGAAGAAGACATCACATTTGCGTTTTGCTTAGGACTTTTCTGCACCATAGGGGACCTTTTCCTTCGAAGTTTTAATTGTTGGTAGTTTTGCAGTTCTTTCAACTCCAGACCAATGATGGAACATAATACACTGGGATTGAGCTTCTGTGTTCAGCACCACCAAAAAATAATGTTCACCAATCTGCACAACACGTGTGTACTGCCTGGGCGAGCAGCACAACGCAGGGTGCAGCCTGTGGTTATCCATACTTAGAGTCCCTTGAGGACAGGAAGCTCTGGCTCTCGCTGGGTCAGCCTTCAGAACATGATCCAAAGGATCGCCCAAAGGAGCTGCAAAAAGGCCTTGGCTATGGCCGGGTCTGCTGCACAGCTTGCGGCCCTTGAGGTGAAAGTGGTGGCTGCTACTGTAGGCAACTCCTCAGTCTCTGTGCTGTTCCCACCTAGGGCCAGTGTCGGAGGGTCTTTCACGGACCAGTTCCTTGACATGCACCAGTCCCTCCAGACCCTGGGGGAGAGACCTGCCTTCTGTAGTTCTAAATCTAAGTGCCATAGGTGCAGGTCATGGGACAGGGATGGAATAAGGCCCTCCCAGTCCCTCGACTCGCCCGACCACTCAACGGCTGTCAAGCACCTCTTGGTCGAGGGGCAGGTCAGGCATGTCAAAGGCTCTTCGGCTCAGTCATCGAGACAGTTGACCTCAGCTCTGGTTGACCAAGCCGTCAAGATTTTTCTCAATCTGGTCAACCACTTGTCGGATGAGGCAGAGGCGTCCGATCAGTGACCCCAGTGAATCCTTCCAGGGACCAGCTTCCACCCGGGGTCAGGTCAGGGGATGTCAAGAGGATGGTCCAGCACCCAGACCTTTAGTCCCTGCACCTCATGGCCTGGTTCCTGAATGGCTAGAGTTCTAGGCCTTGGGTCTTTCTGAGGATGTCCTCCATTGCAATATGGAATGTACCACCACTTGAGGTAGTGAGCAGTACCAACATGCAGGCCTTTAAAGACAAACTAGATGAATATATGCTAGACAAGAAAAAAAGGATGACTTATAGTTAAAACCAAATTCACCGGGTGAAATAAAAGGGCAAGCATTAAGGACGTAAGTTCATAAGCTTGAAAATACCTATGATGTGGTGGAGGCCTCCAGGTAGGAGTCAACTCATAGGTGCTATGACTTTAAATAGAAGATATTTTCCATTTGGTGTTGGGGCAAGGAGCTTGATACCCTTGCTTGCCCTGTGGCTAGCATCCTGGACTACCTATGGTCCCATTCCCAGCAGGAACTGCAAGTGGCGACTTTTAAGGTGCACCTGGCAGCCACCTCTGCTTACCGGGTGTGGGCCAGTATGCTGACGGTGGCCCAGAAGGTGATCAGGCACTTTTTCAAGGACCACGACCACTTATCCCATCCAGTGCATAAAGCAACTCCACCGTAGGACTTACTGCTGGTCCTGACTGTGCTCATGGGCAAGCCTTTTGAGCCAGTGCACAGGTCACAGGTGTGAGATTTCACACCTGTCATGGAAGACAGCCTTGCTAATGGCAGTTATGTCTGTCGGGAGGCTTGGGGAGCTCCAGGCGCTCTTGGTTGAGTCTTTTTACCTTATCTTCCACAAAGACAAAGTCCTTCACCCCAGTCTGAAGTTTCTCCCAAAGGTGGTATTGGAGTTTCACCTTAACCAGTACATTAACTTACCAGTATAATTTAAGAAATCCATCTGTCGAGGCTGACCGCAGGCTCCATAAAATGGACCTGCGGAGAGCGCTGTCCTATTATGTGGAGAGTATGACTGCAGTTCAGGGCAGGCTCACCAGCTGTTTCACTTACACTGAAGCCATGCGTGGCAGACCGGCAACAAAGCTAATGATTGCAAGGTGGATCACACCTTGCAGCTACCTCTGCTATAGGTTGGCTGGCTATGTGCCTCCCATAGGGATTACTGCTCATTCCACCAGATATACCGCTGCTTCTGTGGCTGCTTCCAGGGATGTTCCCATACAGGAGATCTGTAGGGCTGCTTCCTGGAAGCCAGTACACATCTTCATTTCCCATTACCGCATTGACCTGGAGTCACGATGGGATGCAAGTTTTGGGACCTCTGTTCTCCACTCTATTCAACTAGGGGTGCATGCCTTGCCCCCTCCTCCTGAAGAACTGCTAGGAATCTGTCAAATCCACACAACCCACCCGGCCTCCTCTGGCAAATGGCACACCGATCTTGCTTCCAGAATGTAACATTTTGACGACATGGGGCAGAGTCAGGGGATATACCACCCAGGTGGTGGGAAGAGCTTCACTTAAAGATGTCCAGCCAATAGCATTGTTCCAGTGGAACCACTTGTTCTCCCTGTTCAGCTCACCCTCAGTGGAACTGTTTGCCTCCTGGGAGAACACAAAACTGAGGCCATTTTATGTCCGCCCCCCACAATCCGGGACACTGATGGGTGATGCTGTTGTGAGGCCCTGGACCCTAGGCCTCATGTATGCCTGTCATCCCTTTCGCTTGATCCACAGAGTACAGGTCAAGGTCAGGAAGGACAAGGCACAGATGATCTTGATAGCTCCAGACTAGCCAAGGCAGCTCCGACACTCGGACCTCCTCAACCTCAGCAGCAGGTCTCTGCAGTGACTGCCTCTCCACCCAGACTTCAGGGGACGGTCTCCTGATTCAGAGACCACTTGTGCAATGTCTCTACTACCTGGCTGAGAGCATCTGCCAGCTGACTGTTCTCCCCCGTGATATGAATCCCAGGAGATCGGCGTCTAGGCTACGCATGAGGGTCCAGGTGCAGAGTGCCTCCCAACACCAAGGAAGGGAGTGTGTGCCACCCTGTCAGTTCAGGTAAAACATGGTCATGGTGTTGTCTGTCTGGACTTGAATAACCTGACCCCTGACTAGTGGAGCAAATTCTGTCGGAGCCAAGCACACTGCACGGAGCTTCAGTTGGTTTATGTGGTGACGGGACTCCCTTGGTGACCAGAACCCATGGGACATGTGTTTTCCCAAGTGTGCTCCCCAACCTACCAGAGATGTGTCTGTCATCAGCAAGATGGTGGCTCTGAGCAGACAAACAGGATTCCTTCCTCCAGATATTCTGTGACAAGCCACCACTGGATGGCGTCACACATTGGCTGGTTCGCTGTGACCAGTTGGTCGAGGTGGCCTAGGAACTGGGACCACTGACGGCCCAGTTCCCACTGAAGGTGACGCATCTGCCAGTGGACCACACTGTTGCAGAATGCCATGTACTGCAGCAACCATAGGAAATCCCAGGTAGGGCTAAACAGCTCAACCTGAAATGATCGGCAAAGGTGGGAAGACCAAATACACATAGCTCTGCAAATAGTTTTACATGCTTTATCACACCTTTTTATATGTATCTGTAGAAATTTAAAGGTCTGTTGAATTGAGCACTTTGATATATTTAGTACGTTTGTAGAGCCTCATCACAAGTAGTGTTTCTTACAAAAAGTTCCAACTTTTCAGACTTCTGTTATCTTAACTGTGATCTGACATTTTCGCTACTGCTAGCACTTGACCACAGTACAGACCCAGACAAATCCAAACTAAACATGCCCTCAAAACCAAAATGATGAACAAGCAAGTAATGATGTTTAAAGAAGTGTTTTTTTTTCCTTTATGTTCAGTGGTATTAGCATTTGATCTACTTGTTTTCAAATACGAGTTCTCATGTGAACTTAACACAGTGATAATGCATATGTGGATGTGCACATCTGTAAAAATTAAAATCATTTGGGCCACTGAAGGCTGTCATAGTGATGCCTCTTGGAACACGTTTGTCACTTACAAATGTGCGTTCACACAATGAGCATGCCATGGCAGTGATGAACGCACAATTCCCCCAATCAAACACAGTCTCCCAAGGCACTGTATTCATGATTGATGACAATATGAACACACCGATTTAAAGGGTATGACCTGCTTGGCACCACAGTAATAACAGCCACAACAGTAAGCGGCTGAATCAAGTGTTTTCACATTGTCTCCAAGGCAACCAATTCTGAGCACACTTCACTGACCACAATTGCAATCTTCATCACTGGAACTCGCAGGATCTCTCTGTGTCATGTAAGAACGTATATTTTCATCCAGGGTTCTAAAGTACCACACAGGAACTATTTGACTACATAGGGGAGTACAAAAATGGGATAATTATTGCTAAAAGGGGCGGTGCAATTATCTTGTGAATGATTATTTTTTTGTAATAGCAGTACGTACTCCCAAGAGTTTTGCTAATATTTGAGGTAATCACCCCTCTACAGAGAACTGCCTTATCTCTATGGAAAACAGTATATGGAGGATCTGTGACCAAAGTATGAATTTCAGATACTCTGCATGCAGACATGACAGCCACCAGACACACTGTTTTCCAAGTTAGAAACATCAAGTTACACTTCACAATAGGCTCAAAAGGCTTCTGAGTGAATACATCTGGCACAAGGTTTGTGTCTCAGGGACCTACTAGCTTACTAATAGAAGGCCTTGTGTGTACAGTGCCCTTGAGGAACCTCATGAACAGTGGCAGCTGTGCCAGGTAAAGGGTATCAACGGGCTTATGCTATGCTGAAATAGCACACAAGTCGACTTTGACTGTGAAATACTGCAAGCCTGCATCAGAATGATCCAGTAAGTACTCCAGAACCCTGTTGGGTGGGCACCAGGTGGGGTCCATGTGGATTTTGGAAAACCAGATGGAAAGCTGTTTCCACTTGGATATGTATGTTTTCCTAGTGGAAGGCTTACGAGCAGCCAAAAGTATTTCAGAGACCCTCTGAGATACCTTATACGTGTTCACTTCTATCTCATCAGAAGCCAAGCCTGAAGGTGAAGAGAGCATATGTTGGGATGGACCAGCTAATGGTGTCAGCTAGACCATCCTGCGTGGTAGGGTCCTCTGTTTCCTGACTGAAAGGCTGTTCAACAGAGGCAACTACATCTGCTGAGGCCAGCAGGGGGCCACAAGAATCATCTTGCCCCCGTGCACCTCCAACTTGAGCAACGCTTTCTGAATGGAAGGGACTGGGGGGGGGGGAGCATATAGAAACATATTTCACCATGGCAGTCTGAATGCATCCTGACAGAAAATGCCATGTTCTGGATTTTCTGGAGAATCGAGGCAGTTTGGTGTTTAGTGGGGACACAATAAGGTCCACATCTGGAGGAGTGCCCTATTCATCGAACAGCAATCTCACGACATCTGAAGCTCGACACCATGCATGAGGATCAGTGTTTATTTGACAGAACTCATCTGCCAGAGTGTTCTGGACTTCTGGCAAATAGACTGCTTGGAGTAATATCTCCTGTTCCAGGCACCATTCCCACATACTCACTGCCTCCCTGCAGAGACTGTAAGAGTGTGCGTCTCCCTTTTTGTTGACATAATACATAAGACTTGTTGTCTGTCTGTCTAGAGGGCTGTTTTGCAGTTGACCAAGTCCACAAGGCTTTCAGAATGTGCAAAACTGCTTGCACCTCCAACATTTTGATGTGGAGATGAGTCTCTGCTGGGTCTGGAAGTGGCCAGCTCCACTGGGTAGAAGGGAAAGCACTGGAAGAGGTTTTCCTACACAGACCATAATGTCAGGGACTTTACTACGGGTTTGGTCACCTGAACTGGAAGATTGTAAGAGTGTGATGCTTGTGATCATTGAGCACTGAGCATCCACTGGGTTGTCATGTTTAGACATGTCAAGGACCGAATATCCCTGGGTCCCAAGAGAGGGGAGAGAGAGAGCTAGAGTACTGTATATACTCGCATATGTTGGGGGATATAATTGAGAGTTGTAACTAGGACACTTTCTCATTGACCCTCGTATAAGTCGGAACCCTAAAATCACCGCTAACAAAGAAAACCAGAGCATGTTCCTTTATTGAGCATTTTTTTTTAAGAGTATTAAAAATAAAATGGCTAAAATAAATAAGATTTTCCAGGCATCTGTGCTTCAATTTACTTCTAGAATATGGGTATGCAGGCAGGGCTGATCATTTCTTGCTGATGCTGGCAGCTGCAAAATAAATAAATAAATAAATAAATAAACATGAGGAAGTGCTGAAGAGAAAAAGAAAATACAATACAACCAAATTCAGAGGTACAATACTGAACTTCATTCAAAACCGAAAAACTCATCATTGGTTTCATCGTCCAAGTTAAACAGAAGATGGAACTGAACCTCGGACAAAGGCATATCATTGTACATGTCTTCTAGCTCATTTGATGGTATGTCCTCCTCTTCTGCACTATTGCTGTCTGTATTTTTTTTTAGGTGCCCCCTTCAGTGTCGGTGATCAGGTCCTCATACAAATCAAATCTTCTGTTTCATCCATGGTGTTAGAAATTCCACACTTCTTGAACCATTTTATTACTGCTTCAGTGCATATAGTGTACCAGGCATCCTTCGCCCATTGACAAACCAGACTGAGACTGGGATTGCTTAGGTTACCCCCAGCAATGAACTGTTTCTCCCCAGTTGTTATCCACATTCCTCTCATTTTTGACTTGAATGGCTTGTTTAAAAATGACACTGAGTGGCTGTAGTAAAGCTGTGCAGCCACTAGGTATCACTGCTTGACAGGTCACTTGCTTTCTTAAGTTAGCTTTAACAGAGGCAACGAGGTGCCCTCTGAACATATCCCAGACAAGGAGATTCTTTTTATGAGTGCCCCAGATCTTTTAGCCATTTGTTTACAAGCACTTCATCCATCCACTCTTTAGGGTGCACTTCAACAAAAACACCTGGCGGCATCTTTTCTTTGGGGTAGGTCTTGTGTTTAAATATCACCATTGGTTTCAATTTTGTACCATCTGTCAGACACCCCAACACTACTGTAAAATGTGACTTTTCAGCCCACGTTTGCACAGTCACAGTTTTTCCCCCTTTAAATGAACTGTCCTGTTTGATGGCAAGTCAACATTTACAGCAGTCTCGTCCATATTACCGACTGCCAGCAGTGAGAATTTATGCTTTTCGCACTTAAGAATAAAATTGTGAAAACTGTCAACCTTGGTATTGACATCTGCCGGTTGCTTCTGTGCTATGTGAATGTGTTGTCTTAAGTGCTAGTCCGTGCCTCCTCATAAAGCGTGAGCCCCAACCAGCTGAGGCATGAAAAGTTTCCCCTGCCTGTAAGCCTTCATTCTTGGCCAGCACTAGTGCTTGCAGGTGGATTGCTGTCTGATTGACAATGTACCTCTGCAGACGCAAATCTTGAACCCAGCTGTTCAGTTTCTCTTTGATGGCAGGCATAGGGGAAGGGTTCAGCTTCATTCATTTTACTGTCTTCCCGACTGCCATTAACTCGACCTTTTTTGCTAGTCAATCATGGACCAACTTTTCATTGATGCCATAGTGTCTTTCCGCGGCAGAATTCGAATGGGACTCAACGAAAGACATAATATTTAGTCTGAATACGGCATTGTATGCGCTTCTCTTCCATTTCTGAGTGAACATGTTGCCACAGTGCTAAGCAAGGGGGAACTGAGAAGGTAACAAATGGTATGGTATAAATTCGGTTGTGCACTCGGACCAGCAGGTAAATTAGGTGTGAGAAGTACGTGCTTGAAAACTAGGCTTAATGCGGACACACCTGAGAACAATCAAGAGGTGTGATACTCAAAGGGGCAGATATGCGTGAGCTACAGAATTCCAGTAATTAGGTGTGAAAGAACGTTCTGTGGGGTAATTAAGTGTGAACAGTCATAATGGGCATGCATTGTGTCTGCGTAATTTTATTCACCACGTTTACTACCATTGATTTTATTGCTCATTGTGGAGGACTCGCGTATAAATCAGTACTGCTTCTTGAGCATCAAAAAAGGGATAAAAAAACAACTTGTATGAGAGTATATATGGTAAATGTGCTTTACCCTGGACAGTATGTTTGAAGGTATCAAAAGTTACCCAGGTTAACTTTACCATCCCTGATTGATTCTGTGCATTTTGATAGCTGTCGTATGCATTTATTTCTTGCTGTACAATGTAGAATGTCTGTATTATTAATAAGAGTTGTTCATTATAGGTTATGATTTAATTGTGTTTACATTGTTGCTGTGTCTACGTGGATACATATTGGTTGTTTGAAAGTTTATAAAATTTTCATTATAAAAAAAAAAAAAAGACATGCCAGGGACACTGTCAACTTTGAGAAGGCTATCAGTCCCAGCATGTGTTGCATGGAGTGGGTTTGCACAGCCTTGCATTCCATGATGTAAGATGGGCATGGGTAATGGGGTGAAGCTCAAGCTGTGGACCCTGCAGTGACAGTAGACTAGATAGACCAGATTGCCTTCTTCTGTTGGCTTCTCCGTATGTATGCCATCTGCAGGACTGCTTGTGTAGTCTGCTTTCTAGAAGAAAAGCCCGGGCCCAGGTTATGTCCAGAAATGAAAATGATGTGCTCACTGTAACTGTTGATCTTCCAGAATATCTGTACCATTCATTCACATTTCTGGGTCTAAGCCAGACTCAGCAGGAGACGAGGCTTTTGCAGCCTAGGGGACCGACACTGGTGCTGGCACTGCCCACGAGGCAAATATAATGATATTGCGCTCATGGGTTGGTCAGTAACCAACACCGGCCCCCTGCATTCCTCAGTTCTGTTTGCCTGGAGAGAAACTAGTAGGAGAGAAAAAGAGAGAGAGGGCTATAGAGTCATAGCCCAAAGAGATAGAAAAAGGATATAGGATATTTATTTATTTCATTTTGTTAATCAGGTAGACCCGCCAGGTCCTTTTTTCAGGGATGACCTGGAGTTAATTACATGGAAAACCTGTTGGATATAGGACATTTCAATGAGACAAGGCAATTTTAGGAACAATCATAGCAGTTCAACATGACATACATTATGGAAGACATTTTTTGTACACATACAACTATACAGGAAATGACTTGCACCCGTGACAATTTGTTAATACATGTTACTACAGTTCCAGGTAACAGATAACATACTACACTGACTGCTGCACGGTATTCACCTTATGTTGTTTGTGCAAGTTTATTGCTGGGGTTTTTACATCCTGGGCATGGTAGGTTGCTTGGGGTCGCTTGCTGAGTTAGCCTATCTTAACATTTCCACCATTCCAGCTGCACATGCCCCAGCACCAAGCACTTACAATCAGTCTTTGCTCCCCTAGCACCTTAACTGTCATATTCCCTCGACAAGGCCCCCAGGCTGCACTGTCTCCCGTCCTCGCCCACCTCCCCCCAGTATTTCCACTCCTGCCTCCGCCCCAACCACCTCCCCGCATCCCCTTACCCCCTGCAACCCTCCCCACCGATCTCCTCACCTCCTCCCTCCTCCCCCCTCCTTCCTTGTCTTGCTCATAGCTCAAGTCTTTGTACTGGTTATTACATGTCTGTAAGTCAATGACTATATGTTTGTAACTAAATATGATGACTGTTGCACACGCTGACGTGGAACCTTTGTAAGAGAGCCTCGGCTCAAAGGTACTGTAATCCTAGATTGAAATAAATAAAAATAAATAAATCCCAGGCACTTGCAGATGCTGTTTTCCACAGGTGCCTTTTTCTGAAAGAACCCAGGAAACCAACATTTTGCAACTGGTCAGGGAGATTGTTCCACAGTATTGGAGCCACGTGGGAGAAGGACTTGCTACCTGCTGACGTCCTAACCCTAGGGACGTCCAGGAGCTTCTTGCAGGAAGTGCGGAGCAGTCTACTTGGACGTTTGGGGACCAGTAGCCCAGCAAGACCTGCTTATTCATAATTTTGTAGGTGGTGCACAGTAGAGGGTGCTGGAGCCGTTGTGTTAGAGATGGACAGTTAAGTGAGTTGAGTACCTCACAGTGATGATGCCTTGGGTGGGATTTGGTTGCAAATTAAGAAATCTTGTTATACAGTGTTTGCGTCCTACCAAGTTCCTTTACTGAAGGCAACTGTAGGACTGGAGCACCATAGGTAAGGTTGGGTAGGAGGATGCTGTTTGCTATAGCTCTCCTGGTTTCCGGGATAAGCTGAGAGTTCAGCCTATATAACAGGCCTATTTTTTTGTTGTATGAATCTGGTAACATGGTCCACATGGCATCTGTAACTGAGGCCTTGGTCAAGGTCATGGCCCAGGTACTTAAATGGACTCACAACCTCTATGGGCATACATACTGAGGATGCAAGGGTGAGCAATTGCATTCTATCTGGGCCTAGAGTTCTAGGCCTGTACAGCATGGCCTTCATTTTCTTAGTGTTTAACAGCAGCTTATTCACCAGCAACCATCTTTCTAAGGTCTTGAAGTCCTCCTGTAATTGAGTCCCAAGGGTGGATACGCTAGCCAATGTTCTGTATAGTACAGCATACTGAATTACTGAGCTAGCGCCACAGTTTTTGCTGAGGTCATTTACAAACAGGGAAAACAGGAGGGGTCCCAGGATGGAACCTTGGGGTACTCCCTCCTTAACAGGGAGTTGACCGGATATGGACCCCCTCCCACTTGACCTGTTGGGTGCAGTGGGATAAGTAACTCCCAAACCAGTCTTATATAGAACTCATTAAAAATAATAAAACCCGACTACCAACTTAGAGAAACTATGGGATGGGCCTAAATGGCACAGGGGTAGCGGGTGTAAGAGCCAAAGTCTACTAACCACCTGGACAGGAAGGTGGAGGGAGGGCAGCAGCCACGCCATATCCAGAGGAATCTCTAGGATAGATTGGCAGAAGCCAATTTAAAGGAGGGGTCTGTGCTCACAGAGGACAAGAACCCAGGATTTAAACAAAATCCATAAAGGCAGCTTAGAGACTGGAGAAGATCAAGAGCACTGTTATTATCCTTTTGCCACTCCAGAGAGTGATGAGAAAGAAAAAAAAGAAAAAATTAAGACCCAACACCCAAGGTGTGAGGCCGTATACAATGTGACAGGCTGAGCAAATAGAAAATAACACCAGAACTCCCTAGCATTTTCCCGTTCTTGGCACCGGGGGTGAGGGCTGTGCTATGCTACCAGTTGGCAAAGGCCGGCGGTATCTGCAAGGTGGAGACTGAGGCACTATAGCCTGAGAGGGTACCAATCACCTCCTTGGAGCGGAGAGAGTGGGAGATGAAAACATATATAAAAATATTCAAAAATTTTATTTAAAAGCTTTTTGTTTTGGTGAAAAAGTGGGAGACCCTTAACCAGGAGAGTAGAAAAGGGCAAGAAATCCCAATTCCAGAAGGGAAAGACAGGGCTATCACTCCAAGGGGGAGAGAGCCCTGAGGGAGTAGCAAAGAGGATGCCATGTGCCCATAATTACAGGGTAAGCTGCCCAGAGGCCATAAGTGGGGGAATGTGGATGGGTGTATGAATGAACGGTAAAGATTATTCTGGAAGATCAACAATTATGGTGAGCATGTAACTTTCATGTCTTTCAAAAATCAGTCTTCACCTTTCATTCCCTCTTATGGGTCAGAGTACCAAGCTTTCCCCAAATAGGGGAGGAGTTGGCTCAGTCTGAGGGAAACAATACTTCTCAGAGCCCTCTGTGGGGGATAACCACCAGAGGGCAGGGACTCCTTACAGATCCGGCAGGACCCGAAAGTGATCGGGGCAGGCGGAGATTCCCATGGCCAGTGATCAGGAGGGCACCCTGACAACTCATGACTGACCCTATGGGAGAAAGAAACTAGTTCCCTGGAAGTGCGAGTTGAGCACCCTACACCAGGCTAGGGGTGCCAACTGGGAGAGACGAAGCCATGGTGTCCACCAAATGCAGACTGCAGTTCCCACCAACCTGGAAGCTACCTTGCTGGCATCATAACCAGCTCCAGGCCCTGGGGCAGAAAGGAAGCTCGCCTGCCTGGTTGCCTCACAATCTGGTATGGATGCTAGGGGTTGACAGAGCATTGCCCACAGGTGCTTACCACAAGCTACCTGGTGTGTCAGATGTGCAGAGATGCACATCACTATGCATGCTGTCACAAAACCTCTCCTGCCCCAAGCATTGATCTCCACAGTGGCAGTGTTGGGGATGGTCATGCTCCATGCATCTAGGTCTAGAGGGGTCTGTAGTATCAAAAACCCTAAGGTGGGATGAGGGATAGAGCCTGGAGACCCAGCAGAGCACTATACCTGCACTGGACATCCCTAGGAGGTGGAGAGGGGGCAATGAGATGTAGCAACATGTTCCAGGATGCCTCCTTAAATGGCCAGGGCCACAGATGGATGACAGTAGTGTCACTACTGTATTCTCCAAGGAATGACAGCACCAGGGTTGCAGTATTGTGGCTTACAGAATGGCAAAGACTCAGCCCCTCTATCATCTCCATAAGGAATTGATGGTACTGAGAGTACTCGCGGCATCAGAGGAGAGATGAACTGAAAAATCCTCTTCCTCAGAAGAGGATGTGGGAGAGGGAGAAGCTGATTTCAAGTAGCAGCAGTGCATGCACCTCAGGCCTAAAAACAGCCTGATCAGCTCTGAGGTGAAATTGGTAGTCATCCAAGTCGGAGAATGAGTCATCTTTGCCTTCATCAGATAAAATAAGGTCAGGGTCAGACTCATCAAGCTGTACCTCGGATAAATCAGGAGCTGCTCCTGCAAGGCCAAAGCCTGGCCTAGGCAAGGGGTAGACAGGTGACACCAGAACCGTCAATGGTGTCTAAGACCTTGGTGCTGCATGCAGCACTGAAGGGCCCAGCACCGCATGTGGCACCGAAGAACCCGGCGCCGAATGCGGCACCAAAGAACCCGACGCCAAAATCGGCACCAGCATCCAAAAAAAAAAACACTGCCAGACCTGGAAAAAGAAGGGTAGGGAAGCAGTACCTGTTCCAGCCCCTGCAAGGAATCGGAGTGAGGGGAAAAAGGCATGTGGAACGGAAGTCAATGGTGCCAGTACCGGCGAGGGTGTAAACTCCGTCGCTGGCACAGAACATACATCCTGCCCCGAAGGCTCCACAGTCCAGTCGCTCCCAGACCCAAGGGCCCTGGAACAGAGTCCACTGGAAGGGGCAAACGAGACAGACACTGTACCCACTGCTCCATAAGAGTGACCCAGTGATGAAACTGCTCACTCTAAACCCCACAGGAGGACGAAGAGGGGCTCCAGTGTTGAGAGTCCCGGCCATTAAGAGCAGAGGCCACTGGGAACCCTGGAGGGGTTGGGGTGGGCTTACCGCTCTCCACTTCTGAAGACACCCTTGCAGACATACCAAAGGGCAACCTCGAGCAGTACTGCTGCTTCTTCTTCCGCCAGGAAGAAGAAGAAGAACTGGGTCCCCGATCATGACAGGGAACGGGCCCACTTCTTTTTGTGCTTACAGGAGGACTTTCCTTCCTCCCAAGCAACAGACTGCCCATGGTCAGAACCCCCCCTCCCAAAAAAGGGCGGTGGACCGGACATAGCCCCACTGCCAGAACAGCTTTCCAGCGAAGTCTCCCTACCATCATTCATGGTCGACTCCGTTGATGGCAGGGCTGACAAAAAAAACTTCTTTCTTTCTTCCTTCTTCTTTTGTTTTTAAATAACTAGATAACAACACTAAAATGAACTGAATGACTATATGCTGCTGTTATATAGATGTGAAGATTTGATTCCCGATGGGTGAGCGTCATCATCACTGAAGTGCACTGGACGGTGGGGAAAAAAGGAACTGAGGCAGTTGGAGGATTAACACCAAGGTAACCTATGCAGGTGCGAGCTAATCTCGCAATGCCGTGCATGCATGGTATTACCACAGCGTCGGCCCTCCTGAAGATTTTTGGCTCCCGCAGCGTCCTAGCACTTCCAGCTTGAACCCAGAAGTATAAATAAATGGTGAAGACTTTCAGTCCAGGAAGATCAAACTTGGAGTGTGCGGTGGTCAAACAAAAAGCAGGCTTCACAGGCAAGGCCCTGGACAGGTGAGACAAAGTGAATGCCTGCAGTCCCTGCTGACATTTTCATGCAAGCACAAAATTGGAAGACGGGGCGTCTGACGCCTTTTTTCTTCAACAACTTAGACATTCCAGAAAATAATAAACTGGGAAGAAAAGCAACAAAGATTCAAACTGAGTCGTCCAGCTTAGACCCAAGAGTGAAGCTCTATGGAGAAGACTGATTCAAGGAAGAGGCAGTAAGCAGTGAGGGCTGCACAGACTACAGTGTTGAAACCAAGTTGTACATTACATTAAAAGGCACTGATAAAAGAAGGAAAAGAAAAAAATTACTCACCTTAGTAATGTTGTTTCTTCTAATGGAGTTTTGCTATATTATGACTATTGCAGTTTGTCCCAGCCTTAGAACTGCTCCGGAGGTGAAAGAGTTAACTTCCATGAAGAGCATGGAGCTTAGAGCGCGAGCTCGGTTCAGAAGCTCTGTTAGGCTGGTTTCAAACCGAAACCGTCAGATCTTTACGAGCAAAACTCACTAAGGTTCTGTGTGGAAGTTGTAACCTACACTCAGCCAACTGGCCACTAATATATTAATACATTTTCCTGGTCCCAACACAAAGACTCAAGTCAGTGGACCAGAAAAATAAGATAAAATAACTAAATAAACACAACACCCAACATGAAACAGGGCATCAATAAATGCCAACAGAGGACTACCCACCCCATACCCAAAGTAGGAGTTCTGAGAGGGCAGGTTGGAGGTTAATATAGCAAGACTCCATTAGAAGAAACAACATTACTAAGGTGAGTAATTTTTACTCAAACAACATGAAGTCTTGCTATATTATGACTATTGCAGACTACACAGCAGTACACTCCATGGAGGAGGGACAGAACCTACTTAGGAATAGGCTCTGAAGCACGGTCTGTGTTAAACCGAGCATCCCTCCTGGCCTGAATATCCAGGAGTAATGCTTGGTGAAAGTGTGTACTGTCTTCCAAGTAGCTGCCTGACATATTTCCAAGATAGGGATGTCTCTAGCAGCAGCTAGAGATGCAGCTGTACCTCTGGTAGAGTGAGCCCTCAGGCCTGAGGGGGAACCTTACCCAGCTTTGATAGCAAAATTGATACAAGAAACGATCCACCTGGCAATGGATCTCTTAGTGGCAGGTCTCCTTCCCAACCTCACCATAAGTGAGAAACAGTTGGAGGAGTCAAACCTGTGACCCTTGGCACGCCTATGTAGTAACTTAGGCTCCTTTAACATCTGTTGTGCAGCCTCCTCTCACCAGAGGAGGAATGGTCAGTGAAGAACACTGGAAGTGAAATAGATTGGTTAAGGTGGAAATCTGAAACCACCTTAGGCAAAAACTTCCTGTTAGTCCTGAGGACTACGTTATCCCTGTGAAAGGAAATAAAGTCAGTTTCTACTGATAAAGCCTGTAACTCACTTATACGCCTGGCAGAAGTGATGGCTACCAGAAATACAGTTTTCCAAGTCAAATACTTAAGCTCTGCCGAAGACAGAGGCTCAAAGGGGGTTGCATTAGCTGAGCAATGCATACATTAAGATCCCAAGCCGGGCAGGGTCCCTGAATGGAGGATTGGTGTGAAGCAATCCTTTAAAAAACTTGGAAAATACAGGATGAACAGAAAGAGGAGAGGGCTTCCCTGCTGAAATGAAGGCAGAGACAGCAGCCAAGTGCACTTTCAGGGTGGCTTGTCTCAGTCTCAAAGAATTAAGATGGACCATGTAGTCCAATACAGTGGGTAGATCAGCAGGTTCCGGGGAAACATGCTTCCCAGAACACCATATGGAAAACCTTTTCCACTTGGAGTTAGGTAGCCCTGGTGGAAGGCTTCCTAGCAGCATTCAGGATTTCGAGAACACTTTGAGAAAGTTGTAAATCAGCAACTCTAACTGCTCAAGAGCCAAGCCTTGAGGTTGAGGGATTTGAGATCTGGATACCAAACTCTCCCTGAGCACAGGTTAACAGATTGTGGTTCCTGGGAGACACAGGGAAGATGGACTGCTAAGGACAGAAGGAGGGGTACCAGGGCTGCCTGGCTCTAGTCTGGAGCAATCAGGATCATTCTGCAGGGCTGAGACCTGATTTTGACTAGTACTTTGAACAGGAGAGGAAGGGGAAAGGCATAAAGAAACTTCCTTCCCAATCGAGGAGAAAGGCATCCAGGGGAACTGAGCCCAACACTGGGGGCCTGCAGCAAAACAGTGGAAGTTGATGATTGTCTGGGGCTGCGAAAAGATCTATCTGAGGAGTGCCCCATCTGGCAAACACTATCCCCAGTACTAGGGGATCCAGTGACCATTCGTGATGGCCCTGGGAAATCCTGCTGAGAGCATCTGCCAGGACATTGTCCTTGCCTGGGAGGTGAACTGCTATGAGGGAAGTGTTCAGGAATAAGCCGGAGACCACAACTTCATCGCCTGGTGCACAAGGGTCAAGACCGAGTGCCCCCTTGTTTGTTGGATGTACCAAATTGTAGTGGAAAAGTTGTCTGTTCTGACCTGTACCACCTCGCTCTGAACAGATGCAGAAAAACCTGAAGTGCTAGAAAACAGCTCTGAGTTCCAACAGATTGATGTGGAGCAGAGATTCCTGAGGGACCATAACCCCTGGGTGGAGAGGTCGCCCATGTGAGCTCCCCATCCCAAGAGGGATGCATCTGTAGTAAGGGTCAAGGAATGGGACAGAGGGATGAAAGGCACCCCTGTTCAGATTGCTCTGATCCTGCCACCACTGAAGGGCCTGGATCAGAGTTCGAGTCTCTGGGATTAACTTGGATAGAGGATCTCTTCTTGAGACCAGAAAGCTCTCAAATGGAACTGAATGTCCCTCATCTGAAATCTTGCTCCTGCACCACAGCTGTGGAGGCAGCCATGTGCCCTAGGAGCTGCAGGAAATGCCTTGCTGGGAGAGACCTGCAGAGTGAAGGAGGTGGCTAGGCCACTAAGGTCCTTACCCTTTCCAAGGGAAGGAAGGTCTGGCCTGCTTTGTATCCAGTTCTGCGCCTATAAAGGTGAGTACCTGGACAGGTTCCAAAACTGACTTTGGAAGATTGAGAAGAAATCCCAGAGGCAAGCAGCTGCTGGGTAACTAGCAGGGTGATTTGACCTGGTCTGAGACTGACCCACAATGAGCCAGTCGTCCAGGTAGGGAAAAATGGCAATATTTTGCCTTCTTAGATGAGCGACTGCTACTGCCAGGCATTTGTGAACACCCTTGGGGCAGAAGTGAGGTCAAGGGCATTGCTCTGAACTGATAATGGCCTGAGGGCAGTTCAATCTGAGGTACTTTCATGGGAGCTTCTGATAAGAACATGGAAGTAGGCATCCTTGAGGTCCAGGGAGGCTAGCCAGTCCCTGGCCTTAGGAGGGTAAAATCATTCCCAGTGTCACCATTTTAACTTTGGCTTTAAAAGGTGCTTGTTTAGATATCTTAGATCCAGGATAGGCCGCCACTCTCCTGTCTTTTTGGGGTAAGGAAGTACCTGGAGTATAGACCCTTGCCCTGGTGAAGGGAGAAACCCTTTCTACAGCTCTGAGAGCCAAGAGGGTTGAGACTTCTGTTTCAAAGCAAGAGTCTCTAAAGGGTTTGTAGGGAAAAGATCTGGCTCTCATCTTGGAAATTTCTTGAAGCTGAGAACTAGACCCTAGCTCACTACTTCCAGGACCCACCTGTCTGAAGTTAAAGACTGCCAGTCCTGGACGAAGTGAGCCAACCTGCCCCCTACAGGTAGTGGAGAGCCGACCCTGAGCATCCCATCAGGGTGCCTGTTTGGCAGGGGCTTTAGGCTGAGGGGTGTCTGAAGGCAGGCCTGCTCGAACCCCGCCTGCCTCCCTCTGAAGAACCCCTTCTGTACATAGGCTGAAGAGGAGGAGGCCTGGGTCTGGTAAAAAGGCCTACCCCTACCCCTGGGGGGTTGCCTCTGAGGAGTGGCTTGCCATTCCTTGGCTTGTGCACTCCTGTAAGTGGTTCTGTATTCATCCATTTTCTTCATATAATTCTCTGTCTGCTCCCCAAACAGAGAATTTCCCACCACAGGAAAATCCATAGCCTTAGACTGGGTATCCTGTGACAAAGTAGTACACCTGAGCCAGGCCAATCTCTGAAAAGCCACAGATGTAGCCATGACTCTAGAGGATACATCGTTAGAATCCACTGCAGCATGGAATTGCACCTTAGATGCCTCAATACCATCAAGAGCCACCTGTTCCAGCTCCTTCTGAGCTGGCTAGGGACCTGTTTGGCTAAGGCCATGACAGTATCTCTATCTAGATTTCTGGTATCTTGCAACATAAGCCATATAGTTTGCTTGTCTGAGTCCCAATGATGCTGCCATGTATTGTTTTTGGCCATGGCATCAATCTTCCTGGAATCCTTGTCAGAGGATGTGACGCCAGTGGAATATTAGCTTTATCACAGGCTGCAGCCTGAACTACCCCAACATGACTGCATTGCTGTGAAAGAAAATCTGTATCAGGACTTGACTAAGTGTACCTCCTGTCCATCTTTTTATCCACAGGAGGCACAGAATTAGAGCTTTTAAAATTTTTATTGTTTGTTTTCTAAAAGATTTATGTAAAGGATAGACAACCTCCTGGACTCTGGGATATCCATCATCTCCACAGTCAGGCTCCTCTTGCTCATCCAAAGCCTCCTAAGGAAGCTGGAGGGTCTCAGCAACTTTTTTATAAAACAAAAAATGAGAAGGGGACTCAGAAAGCCTAGGGGGAGACTCACCTGAAGGTCTGTCTGGGGAGATGTCCGGTTCAATGGGCACATCCAGACTTCCAAAGTCACATTCACACTGATCATAATCCTCATCCCCCTCCTCTGGTTCATAGAACTCTTCTATATCATAATCCTGAACCACTGGAACCGACCTTTTTTGCCAGACAGTGGCGGTTGAGGAACCAGGACGAGGACTGGACAACTGTATTGCCCTGCTATCTCTGCAGCAGTTGGAGAAGGAATTTTGGACTCCAAACCTGCTGATTTTTTAGTTTTCTTTGCTGGAACTGGCTCCTCAGAGCTAGCTTTTCGTTTGCCCGAGGAAGTCTCGCCCTGGTCAGAGGGCACTCCCTCCGGTTGGCACCGAACCGGGCTGGCCATTTGGGTCAGCGGACTTTTTGGCCTCTCGTTCCCTCAGCCTGCCCACTCTCTTGTCCAGGATGGCTGCAGGGAAATTTTTACAAATCTGGCAGTCTGAATTGAGGTGGTCAAACCCCAGACAACAGACACATGTAGTGTGTGGGTCAGCCTTGGCAAAGGCTTCCCCACAGACACTACAGTGTTGAAACCCAGTGGGCCCGGTTTTTCTTTTGCTTTCAGACATGATGCCAGCCTAACCAACAAACTTGCCCTTTAATGGCAGTGCCAGGCAAGATCACCCTTATCGGTTCCAAACCGTGTCACGGGTCGGAAAACCGTAATGAAATCCGCTTTTTAGAACCGATAAGAACCGGAACCAGATTTCAAGAAGCCTTAAAAGGCTTTTAAACTTAAATTTTAATATTAATTCGATCGTGTTCAACCAACCGATAACACTTTACAAGTTCCACACAGAAAACCCTATTACTTACGATTACAAGACAGAGCTTGAACCGATCGGTTTTGTGTTAAAATAATTAAATCGGTTAAATTAAACCGAGAAATAGCGCTTTAAACCGAAGAAATGAACCGAGCAACAGGAGGAATCTCCGGAGCTGACTGTTCAGTGAGGCGGAGTAAAGAACTGACAGTTTCGGTTTGAAACCAGCCTAACAGAGCTTCTGAACCGAGCTCGAGCTCTAAGCTCCATGCTCTGCATGGAAGTTAACTCTTTCACCTCCGGAGCAGTTCTAAGGCTGGGACAAACTGCAATAGTCATAATATAGCAAGACTTCATGTTGTTTGAAAACTTCAGTGATACAATTTTACAAAAGCGTTTCTTCAGTCCATCATGACGTCGACAGTGGGAGAAATAAAAACTGAAGTATTATGGGGCCGCCCACGTTACACAGGTGGCATGGACATGGGTCAAAGTGGATGTCTCAAACTAGGCAAAAGGTTCCAAGTGGTCTTTTTTTTTTTATATCTTTTTCCCTCCGGTCACGATCTGGGGGGACTCTCTCAGGCATCCTGCCTGTTCCTGCCCTGCCTGAAGTCCACCTACCTGTGCCTCCTCTCTCCCTCCTCCTCTGTCCATGATCAGCACCCCCAGCTTAACCCCTCCTCTTTGGGCCCTCTTTCGGACGGACTCCGACATGGGAGAGGACCCGGACGGAGGAACCTGGAAGGCCAGGCAGGATGGACTCGGCCTTGGGGGCAGGTGCCATCGCCTACTCCTCAGACTGGGCTTTTTTCTTGTTCTTGAGACCCCCAAAAGCATGAGCACATCCCCAACGAAGTCATATAGTGCCAACCCCTGCCGCGCCAGGGCAGAGATTACATGCTGCCGAGCTGCAGCACAGCGCCCGTCTCCTGGCACGCCAGGCAATCCCCAACCTCCTCCCTCGGGAGGACTGCAGCCCATCAGGCGCCAATCCTCACTTGCCCTGCCGACCCCCGGTTCCCGAGCTCGCTCCCGAACCCGGGTCGCCGGCACATTGCGAGGTGTGGCGTCCAGAGTGTCAACCCTCAGTGCCACCGGGCCGACTTCCAAGTGGTCTTGATGGCTTACAGTTCCAAAAGGTATGGCTCTATTGTGGTAATGTCCTTGAAGAAGATTTTAAGTTTCAAGAGTCTCTGGCCCAGTAGATTCAAAATGAAACAAATGATTAGGTTCAATACAACATCAATGGCAACTCCAGTGTAAGTGTAAATGAAAAACAAACAAATACTTCAATGTAAACACTTTATTGAAATTTTGACTGTTAACACACTAATTTATATATGTACATAAGACATGATTATGTATTTTATACAAATTACGAGTTCATAATATTATTATTATACAGGAGCATAGTACATAATACAAACCTAACAGTGCACACTTTCAAGCAGTAAAAACTTTTCCTGTTCAGAAAACAGATGCAAAGACATAAGAGTAAAATACTGAATTTTTTTTTTGTTTTAAACATTTTATCGGTTGCCCCTTTGGCACAGTGGCAAGGCAACCACTTGCAATGTCGGCGATCTGGTTTAATGAGTACAGGACATCAGGAGACAGCCGGGGGAGAACAACTGAGCATTTTGAAACTATTAGATAAAGCACTGTACCCATCTTTGCCCCCTCAATTTCTAACTGCAAAAACAATGGTGTTATGATACTGAATACTAATGTATACAGATGCACATTTTTAATAGATAATACTCAATCTCTTGTACACATAGTATGTTTATAAATCATCAGCACTGATTCAAACAGTCAATGCTGTTTCAGTCAGTCAGTGATGATTCAATTGATCAGTCGGCCCTGATTCAACCACCAAGTGCTGAAATTTAGAACCACATGAGGACCTATTAAAACCACTACAGGTTCTCATGCACAGCTTTTTTATTTGTCTTTGCTACCTTGTCCAGTAGGATGGCCCAGAAATACAGGTTACTCACCTGTAACAGGAGTTCTAGGAGTGGTATATGTTGTTCATCCACACTGTCTGGCAGGTTCCTTGCTGCTTTAAATCTTGCCGGAAGGTCTTCAAGCTGGCTCCTCCCACCCACCCGAGTGGTAAAACCCTCGGTTCCGCCCCATGACGCCAGCTCTAGCCCGCTGGAAGCCAGGTTGCGCGTCGAAGCCGGGGAGATCAGGTGGGTCGTGTGGATGGACAACATATACCACTCCTAGAACTCCTGTTACAGGTGAGTAACCTGTTTTTCCAGGGACGTGGATATGTTGTTCAATCCATACTGTCTGGCAGACTCCTAGCAGTTCTCAGGGAGAAGTGAGGCAAGGCGCGCACCCCCTACTTAGGGAATAAGGACTGGAGAACTGAGGTCCCAAAACCAGCATCCCGGCGTGACTCTAGGTCAATGTGGTATTGGAAAATGAAGGTGTGTGCTGACTTCCAGGTAGCAACCCTGCAGATTTCCTGGATAGGGACGTCCTTAGGAGCAGCCACCGAAGCAGCGGTATGGCGGGTAGAATGAGCTCTTATCCCTTTGGGAGGCTCCATGCCCGCCGACCTACAGCAGAGATCTATGCAGGAGGTGACCCACCTGCCTATCGTCCGCTTGGCTGCAGGTCTGCCAGTTGCGGCTTCAGCGTAGATGACAAACAGCTGGCGAACATCTCCCCGAACATTAGCCATTCGCTCCTTATAATAAGGGAGCGCTCTTCTAGGGTCCAAAGTATGGAGCCTATGTTCGGCCTCCGAGGTGTGACTGGGGTAGAACACTGGCAGAGTCAACACCTGGTTAAGATGAAACTCCGACACCACCTTCGGAAGGAATTTCAGGTGGGGGCGAAGGACAACCTTGTCCCTGTGGAAGACCAGATAAGAAGACTCAATGGAAAGCACCTGGAGCTCTCCCATCCTTCTGGCTGACATGATAGCCGCCAAGAAGGCGGTCTTCCATGACAGGTGAGAGATGTCACACCTGTGCATCAGTTAGAATGGCTTGCCCATGAGCTTAGCCAATACCAGCAGTAGATCCCATGGAGGTGGAGGTTCTCGCACCAAAGGGGATATGTGATCAAGGCCTTTGAAAAAGCGCCCAACCACCTTCTCCTGCGCCACCAACTGCTTGCCGGCCCGTGCCCGGTAAGCAGAGATGGCTGCCAGGTGCACCTTAAGGGTCGTCGACCGAAGCCCTAGCTGAGAAAGGGACCACAGGTAGTCCAGAATGCTAGCCAAGGAAAAGGAAGAAGGGTCCAACCCCTTGTCCTGACACCAAATGGAGAATCTCTTCCATTTGAAGGCACAGCATTTTCTGGTCGACTCCTTACAGGACGCCTCAACAATGTTGAGGACCTCGTTGGAAAAACCCAAGGCCTGGAACTCTAGCCGCTCAGGAACCAGGCTGTCAGGTGCAGGGACTGAAGGTCCGGATGGAGAACCTTCCCCTTGTCGACTGGGAGCAGGTCCGGGCGGGCTGGAAGCCACCTCGGAAGCCTGGAGCTGAGGCTGAGATGATATGGGTACCAGAACTGGTGGGGCCAGTCTGGGGCTACCAGAATCACCTGCGCCTTGTCCCTCTTCACCTTGAGAAGCAGCTTGTGGATCAAGGGAAATGAAGGAAAGGCACAGAAGAGGCCCAGGGTCCATGGCCTCAAGAAGGCATCCCCCTGCAGTGAGCCCTGCTGAGCGGGGCGAGCGTGAAACAGCCTTAGCTTCGCATTCTCCCTGGAGGCGAACAGGTCCACCTGAGGGTAGCCCCAATGAGAGAACAGATCTTGTACTTCCTTCAGCAGGACAGACCACTCGTGAGAAGCAGCGCCTATCCGGCTGAGGGCATCAGCCAGACTATTGGAGGCTCCTGCCATGTGGATGGCAAGGAGATCCGCCTCCAGTCTGATCACGAGAGACTAGATGCGGAGAGCCTCTTTGCACAGAGGCAAGGAGTGCGTCCTGCCCTGACAGTTGAGAGAGTACATGGTCGTGGTGTTGTCCGTCTGGACCTGAACCACCTGACCCCATACAAACAGAGCGAAGGTGGTGAGGGCTAGTTGAACTGCTCGAAGCTCCAGCAGGTTGATGTGGCATCGAGACTCCTGAGGGGACCAGAGGCTGTGGGCTCTGAGCTCCCCCACATGGGCACCCTAACCCATCAGAGAGGCATCGGTTGTTAGAGTGAAGGTCGACTCTGGGCAGACGAACAGGATACCCTCCTGCAGATGAGCTGGGATGAGCCACCACTGCAGGCCGTCCCACATCTCCTGGGTCACTGTCACGGGCTGGTCCAGAGGACTGGAGCGCTATGACCACTGGCTGGCCAGCCCCCACTACAGGGGACGCATATAACAGAGGGCCCAACGGACCACGCTGGTGCAGGCCACCATGAGGCCCAGGAAGTCCCAGGCAGGGCACAATTGCCCCACCAGAAATGACTGGGCAAAGGAGGAAAGGACCTCAGCCCTGTCCGCCGGGAGCCAGGCTCTGGCTCGAAGAGAGTCGAGCTCTGCCCGATGAACTGAATCACCTGCGATGGCACGACTTCCGATTTGGCCTCGTTGATGAGGAGGCCAATCTGAGAGCAGACCTGGAGGGCCAGATCCCTGGACCACTCCACCTCCAGCCTGGAGGGGGCAGCAATCAGCCAGTCGTCCAGGTAAGGGTACACCCGGACCCCTCAGCGCCGCAGGAATGCTGTCACCACTGCCATGCATTTGGTGAAGACCCTGGGAGCTGGAGAGAGGCCAAAGGGCATGGCCTGGAACTCGTAAAGAGATCCCTCTGCTCTGAAGTGGAGGAATCACTAATGAGACGGACAGATTGGGACGTGAAAGAACACGTCCTGAAGGTCCAGAGAACAGAACCACACGCCTGGTTCCAAAAAATGGAATGACCTGAGCCAGAGTCACCATCCTGAAGGTGCGAGGTCTTAGGAACTTGTTCAGTCGTGCAGGTCGAGAATGGGACGCCAGCCCCCACTGTCCGTTTTGGGACCAGGAAGTACCTGGACACAAACCCTGGGTCTGGATGAGGGTCCACCACCTCGCTGATCACCTCATTCTGGAGGAGCAAGGCAATGTCGGCTCGACGAACCAACAGAGAGGCTGTGGAACCCGTAGTCTCCCATGGGGCGATGGCTCGATAGGGAGGGAACTGCTCGAATTCCAGAGGCAGACCCCTGCCGACCACTTCTAACATCCAGTGGTCCGTGGTGATAGTGGACCAGGCGGAAAAGAAGTGATGGAGCCGTCGCCCCACGGGGGGGGGGACCTGGGGAGGGGTGACGAGGTTGGGGGCTGCACCCCTCAACCCGTCACTGGGCAGGCTAGGAGGAAGGGCTCACTGAGGGACCTCCTGGACCCTTTCCTCCAGGCTTCCTACTAGAGGAAGCGGCAGACTTGGCCTTAGGGTGCCAAGTGTGAGCCTGCTGGCCCTGATGCTGGTGATGCTGGGCCGGACGTGCTGCAGGAGCGGAAGGGCGAAAGGGCTTATGCTGCTGCAGGCGGCCTTTGTCTTTCTGGGCAGACATGACAGAGTCCAAGGTGGCACTGGACTTCTCGATCCTCTGGAGATGGCCTTCCACTCCGGGTCTGAACAAGTCAGTGCCCAGGAAGGTAACGTCTGCCAGCTTGTGCTGGATGTCCGCCATGAAGGTGAAGATCCGTAGCCAACCTCTGTGGCGCATGGCCACTGCAGCCGCTACTGACCGGGCACAAGAGTCACCAATGTCCAATGAAGTTCGGAGCTGTTGTTTAGCCACCGCCCTTCCCTGATCCCACACCTGCTTGACCGTCATCTGAAGGTCAGCTGGGAGATGAGGAATCACCTCATCCAGGGAGCCCATAAGGGTATGTGAGAAATGTGCCATCAGAACGGTTGAGCTAGCCTGACGAAGGCCTAGGAAGGAAGCAGCGTAAAACTTCCACCTTGAGTAAACCAACTTTTTGGATTCCTTATCGGGTGGTTTGTCCACGTCCCGAGCGTTCCCGGAACACCGGAAAACGCTATCGGTCACTAACCCCTCCGAAGAGGGGTGCTCCGAGAAACCGCAGAGTGAACCGGTGGGGACCGCTTCCTTTCAAACCATCCTGGCCGAAGGTGCGGGACAAGATGCTGGCCACTGCCACAACTCCAGGGCCGGGCCAACAATGGCTTCGGACGAACAACCGGCGCCGAGGGGCAGCTTCTCGACTACCACGAGGGGTTGTTTCGGCTGCTCCAGCGACAGCCACTTAATGGCCAGAGAAGGCGATGGAGTCAGCTTGTTACCGGTCAGTAAAAGTTGCTGCCACATCAAGTCCTTGTAGCGCCGACGCAGCTTGCGCCAGAGCCTATCCTCCAAAGAGGCGAGTGGCGGCTTGGCTTCCATGGTGCCGAGACCGCCGTCAGTGGGACCGGCTGGACCTGGAAGAGGACCAAGACCGAGACCAAGACCTTCGGGGATTCCGAGGGTGGGTCAGAGAGGGAATGGGGAAACCCGCCCCTCCTTCGGTGCAGGGACCCTAACCAGGGACTTCAGCACAGGAAAGTCCTCGGTAACCACCGGGGGAACCGTTAAAGAAGGGTTGTCGGCTTCTCCAGTCGAGAAGTCCGGGTCGAGAAAAATCTTGACTGAGTCGACAGATGTCTCAGCCGGCTGACTTGACGGGGACACTGTGAAGCCAGCGGCCGCAGCCGCACCTCGACCGAAGTCAAGAGTAGACAGTCCAGTGAAGAGGATCTCTCCTGCTCCCAGGAACGTCGACGGTGGGACTTACCTTTAGAGTCCTTCTTTCTGGACCAACTGGAATGTCCCGATGGCCCTTCTCCCTTAGTGGAGAGAGATTGACAAAGCTCCTTAAAAGAAGCCGTGTAGGAGGAGCCCAAGGAGAGCGGGATAAATGCCGCGGCTGAGGAGGAGGAAGAAGAAGAAGCGGCCTGGGCCGCCTCGTCCTCGAGGGCGATCATCTGCTCCAACTGCTCCATGGAGCCCGCCGCCGCGGACACCGCCCAATGGGCCTCCTTAGACTTGACCGGTGGGTACCGTTTTTCGGGGTGCCCAAGAAGTAGTCTGGCAGCGCGGTCCTCCACGAAGCCGAGAAAGACCTGCACAATTCGCAGACCTGCGAATCATAGCCAAGCCCCAGGCAGTAGACGCACAAGGAGTGTGGATCAGTCCGGGGCATCTTCTGCCCACAAGGGCACCGACAGAAGCCAGGAGTCGACTTGTCCATCGCAGCCGTGAGGGAAGACGAAGACCTTAGTCTTGTAAATTTTAAAATTAGTTTCGGGAAATCCAAAGAGTGTGGATCCAGGCCTAAAACACAGAGCGCTAAGGAGGGAACCTGAGCTTCCAAGCGGTAAGGAAGATCTGGCATCATGGGGCGGAGCCGAGGGTTTTACCACCTGTGTGGGTGGGAGGAGCCAGCTTGAAGACCTTCCGGCAAGATTTAAAGCGGCAAGGAACCTGCCAGACAGTGTGGACTGAACAACATATCCACGTCCCTAGAAGGACTTCTTTCTGCCACACCTCAGCTTCCCACCTCAGTAAACACAGCCTGTCTTCCCCCAACCCACAAACAATACCTTTGACCACCCATGCTTCACTATGAGGCCTCCATGTACTAGCATGCCAACAGGGATCGATCCAAGGGAGACACAGCAGAGGAGAAAGCAGTCCATGAATTGGCTCTTTAGGGTAGGCTGGGAGCGGGCTTCGTCTGTCTACACAAGACCCTGTCCTGTTTTCCTCATGATTTTCTCCCCTGCCGATCAGTGTGCGCCACTCCTGATGTGTGACATCCTAAAGGCAACCCAGCTCCAGTGTACTCCACCTCTTAGGCCACTGCACCCTGCTGCTAGCAGGTGTTAGCCAAGTGTCAAAGTCTGTTTCAAACCCTCCCCTCCTAACATCACCAGCTCGGTAAGTAAACCTGGGTTGCCAGCGAACCAAAGCGTTCCCTCACTGCTCAGCGCCACAGAGTCAACTCATGCACAGGTTTTAAATATTGTTTCACTTTTTTTTTTGTTTGAGGGTATTTTTAAAAAAGAAATCTTTTTTCATTTATTAACATTTATGTAAATTGGAAAATTTAGAAAAATAGCAATATTGCCACTCATTCAAGGAACATGGAAAGCAGCACTTGGGTTATAGAGATGACAAAGCCTTAGTATTTAAATATACTTTATATGAAAATGGTAACAGAACTTTGGGACTGTGTCGGCTGGAATCCAATCACATGACAATGCATTTATTACAGCACACCTGCACAGGTCCAGTAAAACCAGTTAAAAAATTTAAAGTATCTTTTTTGGGAGGGTTTTAGGGCTTTGTGACTCATTTTATAAGCATGGTAATAGTGAGGTTATGCTACAGTAACTGCACTTTCCAGTCAGGAGAAGTCCCTCTCCTTCCCCCTCTTCCCTTACAATTCACCTGGTGTATTGCTTAGTCATATATTTAAGCAGGAAAATATATTAATGCATGTTATTAGAGTTTTAATTAAGTAATCAAAATTCGGAGGAGGGGTGAAAGGTAAATCATGGGTCAATACTGGTAAAAATGTCAAAACAAATCATGGAAACTTGAGAAAAATTTATGAACAAGGGTGAAACCAGTAGCTGAGTGGCTTTGTACTGTGCGGCACCATGGAGACCAGAGACTGGCAGCAACCTCGACTCTCGGAATCCATGAGACAGTGGAAGAAAACATGCCACAATGGTAATGTACACACTGGGGAAAATATACACTGTTTGTAGCTGCCTAACCAGAACTGCTAAGGAAGTCCACCAGAATTTCCAAGAGTTTAAATTCTGGCGATGTCCCTGTAGACTCCAGACAGACATTTTTCTGCCAAGAAAGTGTTTTAAAGCAATCAAATTGCACATGCATATGTCTTGAAAATCAGGCCTTCTTTTTAGTGAAAATGCCGAATTTTTAACATCATGACTTCAAACGTGAATTTGCAAACCAAAGCTTAGGGGATGCTACACAAACAGCTGTAACAAAACTACACAAGTAACTTATCACATAGGATTTAAGCTGCTTTTGAACAGAGTAAGATGGTGTATTTCATGGGCATCTAAAGTAAAAACAACTAACTTAGGCCCTTGTTTTACCTGATGATGAGGTGTGGATATTTCCTAGCAGTGCTTACTATAGTATGCGCTCACATAATGCTTAGTTTTCAGTATACAGACTCGTGCTTAACACCCGCTTCACATTATGTCCATGCTGTTCTTGGGCGACTACGAACCTGTAGGAACAAAAGAAAAAATTACTCACCTTACTAACTGTGTTTCTTCTAATGGAGTCTTGCTGTATTCTGACAATCTGCAGTTAGCTCCAGCCTTTAAACTGCCCCAGAGAGTATAGGGTTAATTTTCTATGCAATGCATAGAACGTTGAGCTCGAGCTCGGTTGAGGTCTCTGTCTGCAGCACTTTGAAACCCAAACATCAGATTCTTACGAGCAAACACTCACTGACTATGTGGAAATTGTAAACATTTTTAAACTAGCCTACTGGCAACAAAAGGTTTTGGATTCCCAAAGGAAGACTCAAGTCAGGAAACCCAAAACCAAAAACCTATCCAAAATAAAGATTATAATATAAGCGCCCAGGTAAAAGGGAGGGAGTGCTGAAGACACCCCTGGGGTGCAACACTGCACCTGCCCAACCACTTCCCAAAAACAGGTTCTGAGAGGGGAGGCAGGGAGGGAGGTCAGAACACAGCAAGACTCCATTAGAAGAAACACAATTACTAAGGAGAGTAATTTTTTTTCAAACAACATGAAGTCTTGCTGTAACTCTGACAATCTGCAGACTACCAAGCAGTACCTCCATGGAGGAGGGACAAAACCTACTTTGGGAATAGGCTCTGAAGTACTGCTGTGCCAAACCGAGCATCACGCCTAGCCTGGATATCCAGAGAGTAATGCTTGGTAAAGGTATGGACTGTTTTCCAGGTGACTGCTTGACAAATTTCTAACAGAGGGATATCCCTGGCAGGAGCCAGGGAAGCAGCTGTACCTCTTGTGGAATGAGCCCTCAGGCCTGAGGGTGGAATTTTTCCCAGTTTCTCATAGCAGAATTGTACACAAGAAACAATCCACCTGGCAATAGTTCTCCTGGTGGCAGGTTTTCCCTTTCCTACTTCCCCATAAGTGAGGAACAACTGGAGGGAATCAAACCTGTGACCCTTAGTACACTCTATGTAGTAGCTAAGGGCTCTTTTAACATCTACACTGTGTAGCCTCCTCTCCCCTGAGGAAGAATGATCAATGAAGAAAACAGGGAGAGACACGGACTGATTCAAGTGGAAGTCTGAAACCACTTTGGGCAAGAACCTCCTATTGGTTCTAAGGACCCCTTTATCTCTATGGAAGGAGATAAAATCAGGTTCCACTGACAGAGCTTGCAATTCACTGATACGTCTGGCAGAGGTAATGGCTACCAAAAACACAGTTTTCCAAGTCAAGTACTTAAGCTCTGCTGAGGACATAGGCTCAAAAGGAGGTTGCATAAATTGAGCAATGCAAACATTTAAGTCCCAGGCAGGGGCAGGATCCCTAAAGGGAAGACTGGTGTGAAGCAATCCCTTGAAAAATTTACAGAACACAGGATGAGATGATAGTGAGGAAGGCTTCCCCACTGACAGAAAAGCAGAAACAGCTGACAAGTGTACCTTGAGAGTAGCTGGTCTGAGGCCTAGGCCGTTAAGATGGACCATATAATCCAGAACTGTAGGCAATTCAGCCGTGTCTGGAGAGAGATGCTTCTTGGAACACCAAATGCTGAATCTTTTCCATTTGGAGTCGTAAGTCTTTCTGGTGGCAGGCTTTCGAGAGGCTTTGAGAATATCCAGAACCCCTTAGGACAGATGCAAATCTGTGTACTCTAGCTCTTCAAGAGCCATGCCTTGAGATTGAGGGACCAAAGATTGGGGTACCAAATCCTCCCCTGAGAGGAGGTTAACAGGTTGCAATTCCTGGGAAGAGACAGGGGAAGATGGACGGCTAGGGACAGTAAGAGGGGGTACCAGGGCTGCCTGGCCCAATCTGGAGCAATCAGAATCACTTTGCAGGGTTGTGACCTCACTTTGACCAGAACCTTGAACAGTAGAGGAAAGGGAGGGGAGGCATAGAGAAATTTCCCTTCCCAGCTCAACATCAGAGCATCCAGAGGGACAGAGCCCAAGACTGGGGGTCTGCAACAAAACAGAGGAAGTTGGTGATTGTCAGGGGCTGCAAAGAGATCTATTTCTGGAGTGCCCCACCTTGAGAAAATCACTTTTAACACCACAGGGTCCAGGGACCATTCATGATGGCCCTAGGAGATCCTGCTCAGTGCATCTGCTAGCACATTGTGCTTCCCTGGAAGATGGACTGCTATCAAAGAGGTCTGCAGTGAATAAGCCAGGGACCACAATTTCATGGTTTCCATGCACAAGGCCGTGGATCGAGTGCCTCCCTGCTTGTTGATGTACCACATGGTGGTGGTGGTGGTCTGTTCTGACCTGAACCACCTTGTTCTGCACTGACTGAGAGAAAGCTTGCAGGGCCAGAAAAACTGCCCAGAGTTCCAGGAGATTGATATGAAGAAGGAATTCCTGAGGGGACCACGGTCCCGGAGCTGTGAGTGTCCCCAGATTGGCTCCTCAACCCAAAAGGGAAGTATCCGTGGTAAGGACCACTGAATGAGACTGAGTAACAAATGGGCCCCCTTTCCTTAAATTGTCCTGATCCTGCCACCATTGAAGAGCTTGGATCAGCGTCTGAGTCACTGGAATCAGTTTGGTAAGAGGATCCTTCCTTTGGAACCAAAAGGCTCTCAGATGGAACTGAATGTCCCTCATCTGGAATCTTGCCCCATGGACCACTGCTGTAGAAGCTGCCATGTGGCCCAAGAGCTGAAGGAAATGCCTTGCTGGTCGGGACACCTGAAGGAAGAAGCCAGTTCTATAAAAACTCTTGCCCTTTCCAGGGGGAAGAAAGGCTCTTGCTTTGACAGTATCTAGCTCTGTCCCTATAAAGGTAAGAAGCTGCACCGGTTCGAGAACTGACTTGGGGAGGTTAAGAAGAAATCCCAGGGAAGTGAGCACTTGCTAGGTCACTTGCAAGTCTGACTTGACTTGGTCTGGAGACGGACCCACTAGGAGCCAGTCGTCCAGATATGGAAAAATGGAAATCTTCTGCCTTCTTAAAAAAGGCAACTACTACTGCCAGGCACTTTGTGAAAACCCTTGGAGCTGATGTTAGACCAAAGGGCATTGCTTTGAACTGATAACGGCCTGAGGGCAACTTGAACCTGAGGTACTTTCTGTGGGAGCACCTGATAGGGATGTGAAAGTATGCATCTTTGAGGTCCAGGGAGGCTAGCCACTCCCCTGGCCTTAGAGAGGGAAGAATTATTCCCCAAGTCACCATCCTGAACCTTGGTTTTAAAAGATGTTTGTTCAGGTATCTTAGATCTAGGATGGGTCGCCACTCCCCAGTCTTTTTTGGGGTAAGGAAGTACCTGGAGTACAGACCTTTGCCCCGATGTAGGGCAGGAACTCTCTCTATGGCTCTTAAGGCCAGAAGAGATGAAACCTCTGCCTCTAGGCAAGGGTTTCAGAGAGACCTGCAGGTGGAAAAGATCTGGCCTCATCTTCAGAAATTTTTGAAGCTGAGAACCAGTCCCTAGCTTACTCACTTCCAGGACCCACTTGTCTGAAGTAACAGACATCCAGTCCTGGACAAAGTAAGCTAGCCTGCCCTTACAGGGATAGGAGAGTCGACCCGGCAGACCCATCAGGGTGTCTGCTTGGCAGGGCCTTAGGCTGAGGAGTGGATGTAGCCCTGCTCATCCCCCTTCTGCCTCTCCCTCTGAAGAACCCCCTCTGTGAAAAGGGAGAAGAGGCCTGTGCTTGGTAGAAAGGCCTATGAAAAGGCCTGCCCCTAGACTGCTGCCTTTGAGGAGTTGCCTGCCTCTCCTTGGCCTGAGCACTCCTATAAGTGGTCCTGTACTCATCCATTTTCTTCATGTAATTCTCTGTCTGCTTCCCAAACACAGAATTAACCCACCACAGGGAAATCCATGGCCCTAGCCTGGGTGTCCTGTGAGAAGCCAGTACATCTGAGCCAAGCCATCCTCCGAAGAGCCACAGATGTAGCCATGACTCTTGATGACACATCATTGGAGTCCACAGCGGCAGCATGAAATTGTAGCTTTGATGCCTCAATCCCATCAGCAGCCACCTCCTCCAGCTCCCTGGCTAGCTGGGGGGAGGCCTGTTTAGCCAGTGCCAGTACAGTGTCCCACCTGGACTTCTGGTACCTGGCTGTACAGGCCATATAGCTAGCCTGCCTGAATCCCAAGGAGGATGCCATGTACTGTTTCTTTGCCATGGCATCCATCTTCCTGGAGTCTTTGTCTGGGGGGGATGAAGCCAAGGGAATATTTGCCTTGTCACGGGCTGCAGCCTGCACTACCCTAACATGGCTGCATTGCTGGTATGAAAACTCTGTATCTGAGCCTGATAAGGTGTACCTCTTGTCCATCCTTCTGTCAACAGGAGGTACAGAATTAGAAGACTTTAGGATTTTTTGTGTCTGCTTCCCAAAGGACTTATGAAGGGGAATAGACAGTCTCCTGGACTCTGGGATGTCCATCATTTCAACAAAATCAGGTTCCTCCTGATCCTCCACAGCCTCCTCCATAGGAAGCTGGAGGGTTTCAGCCACTTTTCTGTAAAACAGATAGTGGGGAAGGGACTCAGAGAGCCTAGGAGGGGAAACACCAGAAGGTCTGTCTGGGGAGATGTCCGGTTCCACAGGCACATCCAGACTTTCACCATCATCACCATCATCTTCAAAATCCCCCAAAACTCCGGTTCATAAAAATCTTCAGGGGTATAATCTTGAACTGGGGGAATCGACCGAACCGAACCCCTGCCAAAAGGCGCCGGATCGGTCGGAACCGGACGAAGCAATTCAACAATCCGAATCGCTCTGGCTATTTCCTCGGCGGTCGGAACATGAACCTCTGGATCCGAACCAGTCGATTTCTCTTTGCATTTTCTTTTTGTAGGAACCGATCACTCAGGATCGGCTCTCCTCTTGCCCGAAGAAGTATCACCCTGGTCAGAGGGCACTCCTTCTAGTTCAGTCGGAACCGAACCGGGCTGGTCATCCGGGTCAGCGGACTTCTCAGCTTCTTTTTCCCTAAGTCTACCTAATCTTTTTTCCAGGGTAGACTTAGGAAAGTTTTTACATGTTTGGCAGTCTGTATCGAGGTGGTCAAACCCCAGACAATAATCACAGGTGGTGTGGGGATTGGCCTTAGCAAAGACCTCCCCACACTCACTGCAGTGTTGAAACCCAGTGGGCCCGGTTTTTTTCTTGGGTTTCTCAGACATGGCCACCCTATCCAAACTTACCCTTTTTTCGGCAACCGCCAGGCAAGACTCCCTTATCGGTTTCTAACCGTGTTACAGGTATTGGAAAAAAATTTTGAAAATTTTTTTTTTAAACCGATAAGGGAAAACACACAAGAGTTCAAATAATGGATCGGTTCAGCCGAACCGACCGAAATACAAGTTTACAATTTCCACAAATAAACAGACTATCTAAGTACTCATGGTCCACAGACAGAGCCTGAACCAACAATGCGGAAATAAATTCGGAATGAAACCGACAACTTTAACCAACTTTGAACCGAGCAGAATGAGAAATCTCCGGAGCGACCATTCAGTGAGGCGGAGTAAAGAATCTGACGGTTGGGTTTCAAAGTGCTGCAGACAGAGACCTCAACCGAGCTCGAGCTCAACATTCTATGCACTGCATAGAAAATTAACCCTATACTCTCCGGGGCAGTTTAAAGGCTGGAGCTAAATGCAGATTGTCAGAATACAGCAAGACTTTATGTTGTTTGAATAAATGGAGAGGATAGTCCTTGGGTATCCTGAAAATAGCATAATATCTACAATCACAGGCTCAGCCCATATACATTCATGAGCATGCTAATCTATGCCAGGACTCTCGTTAGCATAATATTAACACTCAGACAGTAGGGTAAGTTTGCACTAGGGTGATCGGATTCAGTGAAATCCATTCCATTTGTATCAGTTAGATTTTTGGGAATTCTGATTCCATTTTGATGCTAGTTAAGGCATTAGAATTGGAATTCCCAATTCTGCATCTAATTACTTGTAAAGCCTCCACCTGATACATAAACACTAAATGTGACCCTGTCTGTGAGCAGAACTTGTATATTCCCCTCCACCCTTGTGTCTCCTCAGACTCCCGTGTCACTGGAGGCGCTCGTCTTCATCCTCCCCCTCCCTCTCCCAGTCTCACCATCCCACCTTTTCCTCCCTCATCTTTCCATCTGCATTCTACTTCCTCTTTTTTTTTTTTTATTCATTATGATCCTTCTCTGGTGTAGCCTCCCCAATCTACTGTATCAGGCCCAGACTCATGACTCATATCTCTGGCACTTACCACTCCCTTTCCAACCCCATGGGCTTACTCCCTGTTGCTAGGCACAATCATGCTGGACTCAAACCTCCCACATCTGGTGAGGGCACACAGGCAAGAGAAACCAAAGTGGAAAGGGCTGCCAGTAGCAGGAAGCAGGGCCTGAGTGCACCTGGGATCATCCTGTTTGCTCAAAGGTTTTTCCCCCCAATTTTCAGTCCCACTCTGGCAGGACATCAGCTCACTAGAGGCTCCAAGCATGAGGCCGTAATCGTTGCATGGAACTGGGCTGATGTCTCCCCTTCCCAGTGTCCCATGACGTACTACCACCTGTGGTCACCCAGGTGTCAGTGCTGCACTGAGATTCAAGTACTCCCTTCCTGAAGGAGGAGAGAATCATCTGAAATACTCAGTCCTCCTCCTTCCAGCCAGCTCCCGAGGACCTGTGCTTATTCCTGAACTTGGGTCTCTGGGCTCACAAGCAGTAGTGCTACCACTGTGCTGATGTCCCGCTGCCTTTTGAATCCCACTGTTGTCTTTGATTCTGCAGCCTTGTCAGGCAGTTCCATCCATCCATGAAACCCTTCCATAAAGTGGGACTTCCTAATGCCTTTTTTAACCTCCCCCACCCCCAGCTTGGGGCATGCCCCAGGTGGATGCCCTGTGTCTTAGTCTGTTCAAACCTGCTGTGTCCACTCTGTTGCACCTGTTCATTAATTTGCAAGTCTCTATCATGTCCCCCAGAAAAGCCTTGATGAGCCTTTTCAGACTCTCACTGTGCTCCTTACACTGCTGGCTGGCAACCAGTCATCTCTGTGGTACTTCGTTGCACTGTCTCTAATCTATCCATGTCCTTCCTTAGGTGTGAACCGCAGAACTGGACACAGTATTTCAGATGCGGTCTCACCAGTGGTCTATACAGAGGCAGTATCACCTCCTTCCTTCGGCTAGTAAGCCCTCTCACTATCTACCCCAGTATTCTGTTAGCCCTCACATTTGCCCTGCTGCCCTCTGCAACTGACTTTAGATTGTTTCTGATCACCAGCACCCAAATCTTGCTCTTCACCACACTAGTGGTGAATAAATTGGGTAAATAAATAGGGGATATTCCACTGTAGCCAACAATGCTACCTAGCCATGACAGGTATTTCAAAACAGAGCCACTGGTTAGAGGACAGAAATGCTGGCAACGTTTCAGAGTGAATAAAAAGTTTGTTCCTGGCCATGTTAGGGAGTGTCCTAGTTATACAATGGAGTACAACTCAACTGATGACTGAATGCCATTGAACACTTTGTTCTCTCCCAACTCTCACGCTTTCTAGATTCCTCTTCCTTTTTCACTCCCTACCAGTCAGGTTTTAGGAAGTTTCATTCTATTACCACCTCACTCCTCTGAGTTACTGATTCTCTTCTGTATGGGATAGATCACGGTTTGCTAATCTATGCTATCTTTACTGATCCGGCCAAAGCTTTTGACACTGTTGCCTACCCCCTACCCTTGGACAAGCTGAAAAGGGGTGTGACTGATCACCCAGTGAGTTGGTTCTGCTCATACCTTGAGAGCAGGTCCCAGGCTATCTATATTGGAGAACTACTCTCCCCAACCACTCCCCATCTGCACAGGTGTTCCCATGACTCCATCCTTGGCCACATTCTGTTTCAGGCTTGTATCGTACCCTGTAAGTCTGTTATCCTATGTAACTGCACTAGCCTGGAAACCCTGTAATCTACTGTTGTTGCACTATCCTGTAAACCTTGTAACCTACTATTAGTCCTAACTGGACGCTTGTGAAAATGGGCAATTTTTGCTCTTTCCAGTATAAAAAATAAACTGAAACCTCAGTGCCTTTTTTCACACCGTTGAGTGCACATCAGTGCTTTGTTGCTCGGCCACTGGGAGTCAGAACTTTACATCTATGACAACAGCATTCAATTCTGCTCAGATTTAGTGTTTAAAGTTAGAGTTTGTTATTTTGCATCAGTTTTAGTTCTTTGTCACAAATTTATAACTTGCTCTTCACGGCCCTACTGAGTGTCAAGAGTTGATAACCATGAAGGATGGTAGGAAGCCTGAAGAGGCAGGCTACTCAGGTAGCGGGGCCGTGTCCAGTCCACTATTCCCTCTGGGCAAGGGCTCTGATGATGGTGGTCCAGTACGCAGAAGGAAAGGCTGTATTTCCTTAAGTACAGAAAGAAGCAGTCCCAATCCCATACACGCTCTGCATCAGGGTACAGGCACCTTTTGGCCTAAGCCTCTTCCAATTCTCGTAAGAACAGAAAGAAATGGCACCACTCAAGGTCATCCACTGTGAGTTCTGCCACAAGACACTCAACTTCCTGGAGTTGGAAGACCTCATCGGCAACACCGTGGATGTCTAGGCCTAGAGGGTCCATATCTCGGGCCCAGAGTTACTCTCTATCTTTAAAGGAGGGTTCTGATGGGCAGCTCCACCACTGGGCAGTTTTTGTGAAGCAGTGGATGCGACATCTGGCACAAGTGGCACCACTACTGGAGATGGTTTCTCACCCTTCGGGGTCAGCAGACCCGGTACCATAATCAGTGCTGCCATGCCCAGAAGAGTGTTTGCTTGCGGCACCAACCTTCAAGCCCCTTGCCACCAATATCTGTTCCACTTGTGGCCCCCACATCCTGTTCTCGAATGGGGGCAGCCACGATGCCCTCGTTGGTTACCTTGGCCCTGGCAGGGTCATTGCCACTGGTGCTGCCTTCCAATGCTAGGCTCCTTGGGTCCAAAGTTGCACCCAGTGCTGGGTGCAACTTCGACCCCAGTGCCACATGGGATCACAGTTCCAGGAACCATCCTGATGTTGGACCAGATGCTGGTTCTGCCACTGCCCTTGGCAGCTTTGCAGCTGGGGCTCGTGTCACCGGTGTTGCTGCAGTCATGCACTGGTTTATCTGGCCTTTGGCCCCACCCTCCTTCTGATGATGGTGAAGAGGGGGACAAGCAGACCTCATGATCTCTAAAGGCAGTTATGCTGACTCTTACTATAACCAAGAGGCCTCAGACCCCACCTGTGCCTCAGGAAGATCTCTATTTCCAGTCTCTCTTCAGAGATACGCAGTTAGCATTGAATTTCGAGCCAAAAGCCACTGGCGCGGCTAGGCACCTCGAACTGGAGTTCCTGAACATATCTAATATGCCAGTCAGCGTGGTTCCTCCAATCCAACCCACACTTGAGACCTTGTCTAATATGGTTTGGCAGAGACCTGCTTTAGTGGCCGCTGTCCCCAAGCAAGCAGACATGAAATATGCTGCTCCTAAAAATAAGCCAGTGTACATTACTCAGCGCATGGCTAATGCTACTGTTACTCTCGATGAGAATGACAAGGCCACTGTTCCTAAAGAGATCACTGTGTACACCACTAATAGGGAATCATGCAAGACTGACACTACAGGTAAAATTAATTTCAGTTTCAGACACGCTGGGCATGAGGATAGTGAGCTACCAAGGGCATTTTTCTAAGTATGAGTATACCCTTTGCAGCAAGCTTAAACCTCTGGCAGAGACTCTGCCAGATTCAGAGGCTAAATAGGATATTCTGCTGACTGTCAAACAAGGTACTGATTCCAACAGTCACCAGCTGAAAGCCCTTTATCGATGCCTTTGACGCTGCATCTCACTCTGCTGCTGCAGGTATTTGCATCCAACAGCATTTCTGGCTGCAGACTGCTGGCCTCACCCAGGACATCCAAGAACAGGTGATGAAGGTTCCCCTTAATCGAACCTATCTGTTTAGACAGCAGGTGGAGCAGTCTCTTAAGGTATCTAATGAAATTAGAATGACCTTTAAGACCTCCAAACCAGCTCCCTAGAATCCTCAGAAGGGCAAGGGACATGGCTCTTTCCAAAACAAGCAGTCCTTTCATGGCAAATGCAGCAAAAGTCAACTTCCCCAGCCCCAAAAGGAGGCGCAGCTGAAGGCACAGGCACTGAAAGCATGTAGTGCCACCATCTGGCCACATCGTGGCGCAAGCTCTTCCCGATCTTCTTCCGTTCATGCAGCAGGAATCACCCGTGATGTCAGTGGACACCCACTGATTGTTTTTCAGCTACCATTCTGTGCTACAGGGTATGAAACTAGGGGACTGAACCTACTGTGCCTTAAGGAGAATGGTGCAAAGTGCACACAGCATACCAGAGATGGATGACCGGAGACCGGGCAGTAGTGAAGGTAGGTAGCAGGGGCACTGGCCAATCAGCAGCAAGAGTTTCTTGGGCGCCAGATTTAAACCTCCAGAGCAGGGTTTAAAAGAAGGCAGCCGCAAATGGGACACACATATAGCAGCACAAACTCTCCCCAATCTTCTTACGTTCGGGTAGCAGGAATCACCCATTGTGTCGGCGGACACCTGCTGATTGTTTTTCGGCTACCATTCTGTGCTGCAGGGTACAGGACTAGGGGAATGAACCTACTGTGCCTTAAGGAGAAAGGCACACAGCATACCAGGCTTACAGTACTTCCCTCCCGTCTGCCCCCCTCCCCACCTGCCCATCTTATCAGAGACTGAAGCAGCCTGACAGTGAGGACTTCCTGTAGAAACAGGAAGTGGTAAGCAGCCAAATTCCGACCACCGGGGGGAGGAGAGGGAACATTCTTGTTGTTTTGTTTTGCAGGGATATTCGGCGGAGATCAATTACACAGAAAGAGGGGACTAATCTACAGAAGTGTCAGCTAAACTACATCAAGGATCCAGAAGTATACATCAAGAAAGAAGTAAAATCCATACGAAGGGATATACAGGTTACTCACCTGTAACAAGAGTTCTAGGAATGGTATATGTTGTTCATCCACACTTCTTGGCAGGTTCCTTGCCGGAAGGTCTTCAAGCTGGCTCCTCCCACCCACCCGGGTGATAAAACTCTCGGCTCCGCCCCATGACGCCAGATCTAGCCTGCTGGAAGCCAGGTTATGTGTCGAAGCCGGGGAGGTAGGGTGGGTTGTGTGGATGAACAACATATACCATTCCTAGAACTCCTGTTACAGGTGAGTAACCTGTATTTCTAGGGACATGGATATGTTATTCAATCCACACTTCTTGGCAGACTCCTAGCAGTTCTCCGGGAGGACGGAGGCAAGGCGCACACCCCCTATTTAGGAAACAAGGACTGGAGAACCGAGGTCCCAAAACCAGCATCCCGGCGTGACTCAAGGTCGATGTTGTAATGGGTAATGAAGGTGTGTGCTGACTTCCAGGAAGCAGCCCTGCAGATTTCCTGGATAGGGACGTCCCTGGAAGCAGCCACCGATGCAGCGGTATTGCAGGTAGTATGAGCCCTTATCCCTTTGGGAGGCTCCATGCCCGCCAACCTATAGCAGAGATCTATGCAGGAGGTTACCCACCTGCCTATCGTCCGCTTGGCTGCAGGTCTGCCAGGTGCGGCTTCAGCACAGGTGACAAACAGCTGGCGAACCTCTCCCCGAACTTCAGGCATCCGATCTTTATAATAAGAAAGCGCTTTTCTAGGGTCCAGAGTATGGAGCCTATATTCGGCCTCTGAGGTTTGAGTGGGGTAGAACACTGGCAGAGTCAACACCTGGTTAAGGTGAAACTCCGACACCACCTTCGGAAGGAATTTCGGGTGGGGGTGCAGGACAACCTTGTCCCTGTGGAAGACCAGATAGGGAGACTCGATGGAAAGCGCCTGGAGTTCTCCCATTCTTTTGGTTGACATGATAGCCACCAAGAAGGCAGTCTTCCACAGCAGGTGAGAGATGTCACACCTATGCATTGGTTCAAATGGCTTGCCCATGAGCTTAGCCAATACCAGCATTAGATCCCATGGAGGTGGAGGTTCTCGCACTGGAGGGGATATGTGATCAAGGCCTTTGAAAAAGCACCCGACCACCTTCTCCTGCACCACCAACTGCTTCCCGGCCCACGCCCGATAAGCAGAAATGGCTGCCAGGTGCACCTTAAGGGTCGTCGACCGAAGCCCTAGCTGAGAAAGGGACCACAGATAGTCCAGAATGCTGGCAAGGAACAGGAGGAAGGGTCCAACCCCTTATCCTGACACCAAATGGAGAATCTCTTCCATTTGAAGGCATAGCATTTTCTGGTCAACTCCTTATGGAATGCCTCAACCACGTTGAGGACCTCGTCGGAAAGACCCAAGGCCTGGAACTCTAGTCACTCAGGAACCAGGCCATCAGGTGCAGGGACTGAAGGTCCGGATGGAGAACCTTCCCCTGGTTGACTGAGATCAGGTCCGGGTGGGCTGGAAGCCACCTCAGGAGCCTGGAGCTGAGGCCGAGGAGATCTGGATACCAGAACTGGCGGGGCCAGTCTGGGGCTACGAGAATCACTTGCGCCTTGTCCCTCCTCGCCTTGAGAAGCACTCTGTGATCAAGGGAAATGGGGGAAAGGTGTAGAAGTGGCCTGGGGTCCACGACCTTGAGAAGGCATCCCCCTGCAGCAAGCCCTGCTGAGGGGGGGCCGGCACAAAACAGCCTCAGCTTCACATTCTCCCTGGAAGCAAACAGGTCCACCTGAGATGTGCCCCAGTGGGAGAACAGATCGTGTACTACCTCCAGCAGGAGTGACCACTCGTGAGATGCAGCCCCTATCGGGCTTAGGGCATCGGCCAGAGTGTTGGAGGCCCCTGCCACAGGGATGGCTAGGAGATCCACCTCCAGACTGCTCACGAGGGACCAAGTGCGGAGAGCTTCCTTGCACAGGGGCAAGGAGCGCGTCCCGCCCTGGCGGTTTAGGTAGTATATGGTCATGGTACTGTCCATCTGGACCTGGACCACTTGACCCCGTACAAATGGAGCGAAGGCGGTGAGGGCTACACGGACCGCTCGAAGCTCCAGCAGGTTGCTGTGGCATCGGGACTCCCAAGGGGACCAGAGGCCGTGCACTCAGTGCTCCCCCAGATAGGCGCCCCAACCCATCAGAGGTGCATTGGTCGTTAGAGTGACCGTCAGCTTGGGGCGGACAAACGGGATGCCCTCCTACAGATCAGCTGGAATGATCCACCACTGGAGAGCGTTCCACATCTCCTGGGTCACTGGCTGGTCCAGAGGACCGGAGCGCTGTGGCCATTGGCCGGCTAATCCCGATTGAAAGGGACGCATGCGCCAACGGGCCCAATGGACCACGCTGGTGCAGGCCGCCATGAGGCCCAGGAGGTGCAGGAAGTCCCGGGCAGGGCACAATTGCCCAACCAGAAATGACTGGGCAAAGCAGGAAAGAACCACGGCCCTGTCTGCCAGGAGCCGAGCTCTGGCTCGAAGAGAGTCGAGCTCTGCCCTGATGAATTTAATCACCTGCGTTGGCACAAGTTCCGATTTGGCCTTGTTGATGAGGAGGCCAATCTGAGAGCAGACCTGGAGGGCCAGATCCCTGGACTGCTCCACCTCCGGCCTGGAGGGGGCTGCAATCAGCCAGTTGTCCAGGTAAGGGTACACCCGGACCTTTCGCGCCGCAGGAATGCTGTCACCACTGCCATGCATTTGGTGAAGACTCTGGGAGCTGGAGAGAGGCCGAAGGGCATGGCCCGGAACTCGTAAAGGGACCCCTCCGCCCTGAAGTGGAGGAATCGCTGCTGGGACGGATGGATTGGGACATGAAAGAACACATCCTGGAGGTCCAGAGAACAAAACCACATGCCTCGTTCCAAGGATGAAATGATCTGAGCCAGAGTGACCATCCTGAAGGTTTGAGACCTTAGGAACCTGTTCAGGCTGTGCAGGTCTAGAATGGGGCGCCAGCCCCCCGTCCGTTTTGGGACCAGGAAATACCTGGACACAAACCCTGGGTCTGGTGGAGGATCCGCCACCTCCCTGATCACCTTCTTTTGGAGGAGTAGGGCAATGTCAGCTTGATGAGCTGACAGAGAGGCCACGGACCCAGTAGCCCCCTGTGGGGTGACGGCTCGGTAGGGTGGGGCCTGCTCAAATTCCAGAGGCAGGTCCTTTCCTACCACTTCCAGCACCCAGTGGTCCATGGTGATAGCGGACCAGGCGGAAAGGAAGTGGCAGAGCCATCCCCCCATGGGGGGAACCCAGGGGGGGAGTGACGAGGCTGGGGGCGACACCCCTCAACCCATCACTGGGCAGGCTTGGAGGAAGGACCGGCCTTTTCCTCCCGGCTTCCTGCTGGAGGAAGCTGCAGGCTTGGCTTTGGGGTGCCAAGTGCGAGCCTGCTGGCCCTGATGCTGGTGTTGCTGGGCTGGACGTGCCGCAAGGGCAGAAGGCCGAAAGGGCTTACGCTGCTGCTGGCAGCCTTTGTCCTTCTGGGCAGACGTGACCGAGTGCAAGGTGGTATTGGACTTCTCGATCCTCTGCAAATGACCCTCCACCCTGGGACCAAACAAGTCGGTACCCAGGAAGGGTACGTCTGCCAGCTTGTGCTGGGTATCCGCTGTGAAGGTGGAGATCCGCAGCCAAGCTCTGCGGCGCATGGCCACTGCGGCCGCTACTGACCGGGCACAGGAGTCTCCAATGTCAAGAGCAGTTTGGAGCTGCTGCTTTGCCACTGCCCTTCCCTGATCCCGCACCTGCTTGACCGTAGTCTGGAGGTCAGCTGGGAGATGAGGGAGTCACTCATCCAGGGAGCCCAAAAGGGCATGGGAAAAATTGCCATCAGCACGGCGAACTGGCCTGACAAGGCCTAAGGAGGATGCAGCGAGACTTCACGCCCGGTAGTCCAGTTTCTTGGACTTTGTCGGAGGTTTGTCCATATCCTAGGTGTTTCCGGAACGCCGGAAAACACTATCGGTCACAAGCCCCTCCGCAGAGGGGTGTTCTGAAAAACCGGAGAGTGAGCCGGTGGGGACCGCATACTTCCTGGCCATCGGAGCAGAACAAGAAGCCAGCCGCTGCCATAACTCCAGAGCTGGGCCAACGATGGCTTCAGCCACAGGAAAGACCTCCGTGGGAGAATCCCCTCGGTCCAGTATCTCCATGAGGGGATACTTGGCACGCTTTGATATGGGTTCGAGCTTCATCCCAGTAGACTCTGAGATGAGCCGAAGCATACCCAAGAACGAGGATGGGCTGTCATCCACTGAACTGTCCTCCAGTGGACTCCAGGTCGAGGGGTCTGGAGAACAGGGAAGAGTTATCATCAGACTCCGAGGAGTCAGCAAGCAGCTGCCGAGGGCCTGAGACACCCTCCACCTGCCAAGGCCGATCGGGAGTGAGGGTGACCGACAACCGATGGGGCAGCCCCTGACCCGACCGAGAATCCTTGGTCAGAGCCCCAGTTTTAGGTTGTGGAGGCAGGAGTTCCACCACAATGGGTGGTGCAGCTGGTTTTGGCCGAACAACTGGCGCCGGCTTCGGCTCCTGGATGACCACGAGGGGTTGTTTGGGCCGCTCAGGTGACAGCCACTTAATGGCCGGGGAAGGTGACGGAGTCGGCTTGTTCCCGGTCAAAAGAAGCTGCTGCCACATCAAGTCCTCATAGCGCTGATGCAATCTGCACCACAGCCTATCCTCCAAGGAGGACGAAGACGAGGATGAGCGGCACTGCCGCTTCCTTCGGTGCTGAGACCGAGACGGCCGATGTCAGCAGGATCGGCTGGACCGAGAGGAGGTCCGAGACCGAGACCGAGACCTTCGGTGTTTCCGAGGGTGGGTCTGGGAGGGAGCAGGGGAAACCCGTTCCTCCCTCGGCTCGGGAACCTTAACCGGGGACTCTGGCACAGGAGGCATAGGCAAGTCCTCGGTTTCCACCGGGGGAATCGGTGAAGAAGGTTTGTCGGCTTCTCCAGTTGACAGCCCGTCCGATGGGTCAAGAAAAATCTCAACTGCGTCGACGGGTGTCTTGGACGGCTGACCTGACAGGGACACCGTGAAGCCAGTGGCCTTAACCGCAACCTCGATCGAGGTTGAGTGTTGACTATCCGGGGAAGGAGACCTGTCCCGCTCCCACGAACATAGACGGTGGGACTTACCCTTCGAGTCCTTCTTCTTGGACTGAGAGGAATGTCCCGATGGACCCTCACCTTTTGTAGAGAGGGACTGACAAAGCTCCTTGAAAGAAGCCATGTAGGAGGAGCCCAAGGAAAGAGAGATAAATGCCGCGACCGAGGAAGATGAAGATGTGGCCTGGGCTGCCGCCTCCTCGAGTGCGATCATCTGCTCAAGTTGCTCAGCCGAGCCCGCCACCGCGGACACCGCCCAACGGGCCTCCTTCGACTTCACCGGAGGAATGCGTCTCTCAGGGCGTCCAAGTTGAAGTCTGGCAGCACGGTCTTTGAGGACGTTGACCGAAAAAGACTTGCACAATTCGCAGGCCTGTGGATCATGCTCAAGCCCAAGACAATAAACGCACGTGGAGTGCGGATCAGTCCGAGACATCTTCTGCCCCCAAGGGCACCGTCGAAATCCGGGAGTTGATTTGTCCATCGCAGCCGCGAAGGAAGAAACAGACCGAAGTCTAGAAAATTTAAGAATAAGTTTCAGTTTAACCGACGAATTTGGATCCAGGCCTGAAACGCAGAGCGCTAAGGAGGGAACCTGAGCTTCCAAGTGGTAAGGAAGATCTGCCGTCATGGGGCAGAGCTGAGAGTTTTATCACCCGGGTGGGTGGGAGAAGCCAGCTTGAAGACCTTCCAGCAAGATTTAAAGCGGCAAGGAACCTGCCAAGAAGTGTGGATTGAACAACATATCCATGTCCCTAGAAATGGATATTATTGGCTGTCACGGGTGTGGAGTACTAATCCGCAGAGGAATTCTCTGACATTTTCAGCACTGCCCCATATGCAGGACCCTCAGTGTTCTTAGAGTGCAACTGAACATATCATGAGATAAAATATCAGAGTTGCAGTACTTGATCAGGACATCGCACCACCTATTTCCCTGCCCTCGGATCCCGGAGAGAAGTCCACTCCTACAGATGCAAATCAACTCTGAGGAATGGAAGGTGGTACAGAGGAGAGGAAATAGAACAGGCAGAAGGGGCCAGATACAACCAGCCAGAGCAAAACCTATCCCCATTACAAACTGCTTTGCACCTCTCACTAAGGAAAGAGATCACAGCAACGAGGGAAGAGACAAAAAGCCAGTCAAGGAAGAAGGACAGGACCCAATGAGAGCAAACAGTGACATGAAAGCAAAAGGAAATAAGAGTTCCCATCGTGGGAGATTCCACGATATGAGGAGTGGAGACCCACCTAACTGACAGGGCACGAACAAGGGTGCTAGTCAGATGCCTCTCGGGAGCCTCAGTGAAAAGCGACACCAAGTGCATCGAAAGGATAGTGAGGAAAGAGGGGGATGACCTGAAGACCTCGGTGCACCTAGTGACTAAAAACTTGGCAGTGCAGTCAGCAGAGGAAGCCAAGAAAAACCTAGTTAAAGTAGGAGACTGGTTCACCACTCAAATGACCTCCCTAGCCTTCTCCAAAGTCCTTCCTGTGTGGGGCAAAGACAACAGCGAAGATAAAATCAGAAACAAGGAAATCAAGGATTCAGTGAGTGGTTCAAGAGCTGGTGTCAAGAAAGAAGTTACCACTTTGTTGGAACTTGGGGAGACTTCTGGGAGAGGAAGTTCTTCAAGTATGAGGGACTGCATCTAACGAAGGAAGAAGTAAGTGCATTGGGCCAGAAACCTGACGTGAGCATTGGCCATTTAAACTAAGAGGGGGGAGCTGGTGGCAAAGGACCCTATCAAAGTCACCTTAAAAGACAGAAACTTAGCCGTAACTCCTCCAGAAAAATACATTTATCATGTAATACAAAGAAGGACCAGAAAAAAACACAAAGGGGGTCAACTGATTCAAACAAAAGTGGATCACACTGCCATGCCTACTAAAAAGGGCTATAAGACAAACACAGGGTTGGGAGAAGGAAGTAATAAAAAAAAAAAAGGTGTCAGAATGTGGAAAGCCATGAGCACGAACGCTCGCAGTCTGACAAACAAAACATCAGACCTAATGGCCTTGATGCCGGAGGCAGACCTGGACACTGTCATTGTTACAGAGTCATGGTACACAGGGAACCATGACTGGGACATAAGAGTGCCAGGGTATGCTCTATTCCATAAGGACAGGGTGGAGGAAAAAGGGAGGAGGAGTGGCTATCTACAGTAGGGAGGATATAAAAGCTACAGAAGCTCAGGGCATAAGGGATGAAGTGGAGGAACTGCAGGTCACACTGGAAACAGAAAATGGTGCTGCCATTTGAGCAAGTGTGACCTACAGACCACCAACAGAGGGGAGAGAAGTTGGATAGTAAGCTAGTGGAAATCATCCATGAAATGGCAGTAAAAAAGGAAATACTGCTGATGGGGGACTTTAGTTTTACCTGATGTCAATTGGAGCACCCATACTGCAGCCACAGCAAGGAGCAGAAACATCATGGATGCCCTTCAGGAGGCAGGGCTCAAACAGCTAGTGATAGAACACATCCATGAAGGGGCAATATTGGATCTGGTCCTCACAAATGGAGACAGAGTGGGATGCGTAAAGGTAGGCAGTTACCTAGGATCGCGTGATCACCGTACGGTATAGTTTAGTGTGAGGACAGTAGATGAATCCAATTATGCAAGGACAAGGATCTTAGATTTCAGAAGGGCAGATTCTGCAAAATTAGAGGTATGTCTGAAGAAAGCCCTAGGGGGTTAAGTGGGAGAAGGGGATGTAAAACTGCAGTGGGCGCATCTTAAGGGTGCCATAACGGAAGCCACGAGCCTATGCATTAGGCAAATAAGTAAAACAAAGAGGAAAAGAAAACCACTCTGTTTCTCCAGAAAATACAAAGAAACACAAAGGGAGGAGGACAGAGGAGAGTATCCGGAAAAGCTAAAGAAGGCGGGGAAGACAGAAAGAAAAGCCAAAGCACAGACAGAGGAAAGAATAGCCAAGACAATAAAAAGAGGAGAACAGACCTTTTAGATACACCAGAGAAAATAGAAAAACCAGAGGTGGGATTGTAAGTCTAAAAAGAGAAGGGGGGGTGGCAGAAGGGGACCAGGAAACAGCCGAAGTCCTGAACAAATACTTCTGTTCAGTATTCACAATACAAAAGGAAGGAGAGGGTCCACAGCCAGGTAGAAGATGCACGGGGGGGGGATAGATACAAGTCAGTTCACAGTAGGGGAGTCCTAAAGGGACTAGAAAAACTGAAGGTAAGGCATTGGAGCCGGACAGAATTCTAAAACAACTTAGAAAGAACTAGCAGCACCGCTGACAATCTTCTTCAACAAATCATTAGAAACAGGGGTGGTGCCAGCAGACTAGAGGAGGGAGAATGTTGTCCCTCTCCATAACAGCGGGAGTAGGGAGGAGGCTGGTAACTATAGACCAGTCAGCTTAACCTCAGTGGTGGGAAACTGATGAAATCATTACTCAAGGAGAAGATTGTGACATACCTTGAATCCAACGGGCTGCAGGATCTGGGACAACATGATTTCATGGCAGGCAGGTCTTGCCAAACAAACCTAATTAAGTTCTTGGACTGGGTGACGGGGTAGTTAGATTGGGGAGGGGCAGTAGATGTGGCTTACCTGGATTTTAGTAAAGCCTTCAATATGTCCTGCATAAAAGGCTAATAAATTGAACAACGTGGGAATTGGATCAGAAGGGGTAACCTGGGTTAGAAATTGGTTAAGCGGTAGGACACAAAGGGTGGTAGTGAATGGAGTTCAGTCTGCTGAGAGGGAAGCGACCAGTGAAGTGCCTCAGGGTTCACTGTTGGGACCAGTCCTCTTTAATGTCTTCATAAGCGACATTGTGGAGGGGCTGGAGGGGAAGATGTACCTCTTTGCAGACGACAGAAAGATCTGCAATAGGGTCGATACGCTGGGGGAGAGGGGTGGAAAAAATGAGAAGGGACCTGGGCAAGCTGGAAGAATGGTCAAATATATGGCAGCTGAGATTCAATGCAAAACAAAATGCAAAATTATGCATTTGGGGCACAGGAATTTGTGGAAGGCGTATTCAGTGGGAGGAAAGGTACTGTCGGCCACCAAGCAGGAGAGGGATCTAGGAGTGATTATATCCAAGGACCTAAAGATGGCTGGACTGTGTGAGAAGGCAGTCAGAAGAACCAACAAGATGTTGGAATGCACTGGAAGAGACATCACCAGCAGAAATAGGGAGGTGGTTATGCCACTTGACAGATCATTGGTGAGACCTCATCTGGAGTACAGTGTCCAGTTTTAGAGGCCTCATCTCAGGAAAGACACAGACAGGATGGAGGCAGTACAAAGAAGGGCTACAAAGATGGTACGAGGGCTGCACTAGAAGTCATATGAAGAGAGGCTGAAATACCTCAATATGTATTCTCAGGAAATGAGGAGACGACGGGGGGGGGGCATGATAGAGACGCTCAAACACCTCATAGGGATAAATAAGGTACAGGGGGAGCATCTTGTGGAAAAGGGGATACACTAGAACTAGGGGTCATGACCTGAAGTTGGAAGGAGGTAGAGTCGGGGGGCAATGTGAGGAAGTACTTCTTTACAGAAAGAGTAGTGGATGAATGGAATAGCCTCCCCACAGGGATGGTTGGGGCAAAAACGGTGGAGGAATTCAAAAATGTGTGGGACAGACACATGGGAATACTTGAAACAGGGAAGGGGGGAAGCTGTAGATTCTATAGTGTAAGTAAAGGTAGGACAAATGGGCAGACTAGATGGGCCAGGAAGTCCTTCTCTGCTGACAAATTCTATGTATCTGAAGCTCTGGCCCCGGTCCTGCCCGAGGCTGACCTCTCCTCCCAAGTTTTGGGGGGGGGGGGGGGTCTCACCCAGTTTTACTGTCAATGGGAATTCTTCACGACAGACAAGTGAATCCTCAGGATCATCCGAGAGGGATACCCCCTTGGATTTTCCAGAAATCCCTCCAGGCTATCTGCCCAGAAAGCAACCCCCTTTATCAGCTTACATGTTAGAGCTTCTGGCACAGGACAGTATGGACCTTCTAAGCAACAGGGCAGTCAAAATAATGCCAGAGTCAGAAGAGAACACATGGTTCTACTCCCAATACTTCCTAGTTCTAAAGAAATCATGAGGCATGCACCTCATGCTCGACCTCAGAAATCTTAACAAATGTTTGGATTCAGAAAAATTCAAAAGGACTTTTCTGGGTTCTCGGCTACCCTATGTGAAGCTTCAGGGCTGGCTAGCATCCTTGGAACAGCAGAATGCACATTAGCATATACTGGTATACCCCAGCCACCGAAGGTACCTCCATTTCGTAGTGCTGGGGCAGCATTACCAAATCAGAATCCTGCCTTTTGGGCTTTACTCAGCATCATGAGTCTTTACAAAGTGCTTTGCAGTTCTCAATGTGCACCCGAGGAAACTAGGACTCCAAGTCTTCCCATATTTGGACGAGTGGCTAATTTCAAGGCTGTCCAGATAGGAAATGGAACAGGTAGTAGCCACACTGTTTCTCAGTTCCTGATTTCTATGGGGGCTGAAATCCATACTTTGGTCAAAGCTCTGTAAAGATAAGGTAGTTCTCTATAAACCCCATGTTTCTGCCAAAAGTGGGGTCAGAGTTCCATCTCAACCATGCCTTAGTCCTGCCTACCTACTCTGTCAACTTCCAGAAGGAGGGAGAAAAGGTCTCTCCACGCTATGGATGTCAAGAGGATCTTTAGGTTTTACCTCACTAGAACTAGGAACTCCATACAATCCAAACAGCATTTTGTCTCTCAATCCTAATCAGAAGGGACAGCCTGTTACAATCAAGTGCATTTCTGCTTGGATTGTGAACTGCCTTTGTCACCGCTATGCTATATCTCAGGTTAAACTGGAAGGCAGCATACGCACCCACTCCACTAGAGCGGTTGCCATGTCCCTGGTTGAGATATGCTCAGTGCCTACTGGAGAAATCTGCAGGCCTGTAACTTGCAGCATATTGCACACTTTTACTAAGCACCATGTCCTGGATATCCATGCCAGGCAGCATGCCACCTCTGTCAGTACAATCCTGAGTGAACCCTCAGCTCCAGCCACCCTTGTCCGGGGGAACTTTGTCTGTGGTTGGTACTCTGACCCACTATTGGGAATCAGTGGTAAAGACTGATTCTTGGAAGATATTAAAATTGCGTACTCACTATAATTCTTGATCTTCTAAGAACATCTTCACCATTGATTCACATGCTTACCTGCTGTCCCCAGGTTCACTCTAGTATGGCTATGCTGATCTTCACCCCTTTATGCTTAGTTTGGACTGTGAAGACCCTGTGCTACAGGATTTAGTGGCCCATTTCTTACAGACTATCAGGGATATCTTATACCCTTAGATAGATATTTGTTTGATTATACTGCACCACCTCAGTAAAAAAAGAACTGAGGTCACTGGGGGCTGGTGCCAAGGTAAATAAGCAGTTGCATGTGATCACTTGCAGTGCTGCACATGCATGCTGCTTACCTCAGCACCATCCCTCTGAAACGTACTGGCTCCTGTCAAGTCCTAGCACCTCTGGCAAAGAACTATTAGTGTGAATCAATGATGAAGATATTCTTAAAAGATCAAGAATCACGGTGTGTGTGTGTAATTTTAATTTCTACTGAAATCCTTTATGTATTCAGTATACAGTATATTTCATTATCCTTTAAGGGTCTAATATACCTTATGTTGGTAACCCCGCTGTGTCATTAGCTCAGCCTCTTGCCGAAGTTGTTCCTCAAACTGACGCTCTGCTAACCTCGCTGCTTCAGTTTCTTCCTCCTGTTGACGATGTGTCTCCCATTCTTGGCGACGTTGCTCAGCAATCTGAAAAGGACATAAAAATGTTTACATCAGAGACGAATGAGATAAAAATCAGAAATAATTGATCCAGAAAAACAATATTAGTAGAAAAACAGAACAGAAGCAGTGCTCCAGGAACGAAGGGTGGTGTTCCAGAAGAAAAAATTACTCACCTTAGTAATCTTATTTATTTCAGTGTATTCTTCTATATTCATAACTGTATGCAGTCTGCCTCCTAAGTAGAACTGCCCCGGAGAGAACTGGAACTATATGCAAATGACAGAAACTATCATTGCTCGAGACACACATTCAAACTGCTGCCCTCATCTACTGCAACATTCCATCAACGTCTCAGATTTCGAAAAATAGCCTACAAGGCAGAAATACTAAATACCTATCTAAAACTATCTATAAATGCCTAAAAAGGGATAACTCCCATAACCAAGTATATACCCAAGTGACTATTTCACTAGAATTGAAACATAAGTTTTATCCTGGAAACTCAGGTAACCAAAGCAGGAGGAGGAATCGTGCCCAGGTAAAGTGTACCCCAATGGGGTGTACATGCTTGTAGAAAATCCAAGATAACATCAGTAGGCATGCTGAGGCTCTGGTTCTGGTAGGGGAGGCAGGGAAGGGAGAGTTATGAATATAGAAGAATACACTGGAAGAAATAAGATTAATAAGGTGAGTAATTTTTTTCTTCTAACCCTATGTATTCTTCTATATTCATAACTGTATGTAGACTTCAAAGCAGTACCTTTGGAGGTGGGCAGAGAACCTACTTAGGAACGAGGCTCTGCAGGACTGCTGTTCCAAATCTGGCATCACCTCTGGATAGTATGTCCAGGCTGTAATGCTTAGTGAAAGTATGTACTGTCCTCCATGTGGCAGCTTTGCATATGTCCAGTAGGGAGACATCCCTTGAAGCTGCTATAGAAGCAGCTGTTCCTCTGGTTGAATGGGCCCCAAGTCCCAATGGGGCCTGTTTGCTTGCTTTTTGATAGCAGAACTGTATACAGCTAACTATCCAGTGAGAGACGGATCTCTTGGTAGCTGGTGAACCTTTTTTCACATCCCCATAGGTAAGGAATAACTGTTGATTATCCTGCCTGTGATCCTTAGTATGAGATATGTACTAACTAAGAGCTTTCTTCACATCCAGACTGTGAAGTCTACGCTCACATGAAGTAGAGTGTTCAGTGAAAAACACTGGTAATGTAATGGACTGGTTCAAATGAAAATCTGACACCACCTTAGGAAGAAATTTTCTATTGGTTCTGAGTACCACTTTATCATTATGGAAAGACAAATAGTCCTTTTCCACAGATAGGGCTTAAAGCTCACTTATCCTTCTAGCAGAAGTAATGGCTACTAGCAGGGCTTGACAAATTTTAAAATGATGTGCTTGTCCACGGACAAGTGACTTGTCAAAAAGTAGTTGTCCCGGCGCTTGAGTTGGTAGTCCTGGTATAAAATGGTGCATTTTTAGTAGAAAGTATAAAAATACAGAAAACATAAATGAATTTATTGTGGAAAATAGTTTGCTTTGGCTTATTTCTTTGCATTTTGTTTGAATTCTATGCAGTTATGAAAATATTGAAATACTGTACTCAATAAAAATTTTATCTTATCTTTGTGTGTGTTGTGTCATTTTTTTACCTTAAGCTGCTGTGCTTAGTGCTTGCACCTTATAGCACTACAAGAGGACCCAGGCAGGACAGAGCAGATGGGAGTAGGAGGGAAAGAGAAGAAGCAAGCTACTAGCTCCGAGAGAGTCTGCAGTTGTTCACTTCTCCAAGTTCCTTTACTCTCTCTCGGCAGGTTAGGTCACACATACACACACCCACACCCACCAACCCACCCCCACCCCTACCCCTACCCCTACCAAAGAAGACTTTTTATTTCCATAGCTGCGTAGTACAAAAAATGCTTTTCCCTTTAGTTCTAAGTCCACAGTTGTTCCCCAAGTTCCTCTACCCTCTTAGGGCAGGTTAAGGTCTCACAGCCGCACACATACTTCCACCAATGGGTTTATTTTTTTCCATAGCACAAAAGATGTTTTTCCCCCTTTAGTTTATTTTTAGTAGGTCCGCAGTTGTTCCCCAAGTTCCTCTACCCTCTCAGGGCAGGTTAAGGTCTCAGCCACCCACACCTCCACCAAAAGGCTGCTTATTTATTTTTCTGTAGCACAAAAACTGTTTTTGTCAGTTTTTAGTTTATTTCTAATAAGTTCTCAGTTGTCCCAAGTTCCTGTCTGACCTCTAACCTTTTTAGGATGGCGCACGACACCTCTTTCCACAACACAGCCCACGCAGAGTTAGTTGGCTCCTCCTAATGCTCCTATTTAATTTTCTTTAGAATTTTTTTTATTGCTTTTTCTTATATATATTTTTTACCTTTTTTTAATCAATTGAATAATTTTTTCTGATTTTCTCAGTGGTCAGGTGGGTCACTGGTCAGGGAGGGGAGCAGGGTCCACTTTTCGGCAATGTCTCTAGTCTATAATAGTTAGCAAAGTCTCTCTTGCTTACTCCTTTGCAGCAGTAGTATTTTATATATAGTACACCTGTCCCAAGGCAAGTCGTCCAGTCATTAGTTATTGTTAGACAGTGCAGGTTTTGTTTTGTTGTTCAGTTCTGCTGCCCTGTTCTGTTAGGAAGTTGGAACTTAGTTTTTAGTTAGGCAGGACTTTATTAGGAATCAGGATCACAAAAATAAAAGCCCCCAGCCAACCTGCTGCCTGCCTACACACAGACTAGTACACTCACTGAGTCACTGACTGTACTATGCATGTAGTTAGTACTGCACATGTACGGTCAGTCAGTTTTTTCCCCAAATTTGTCTGATTGCCAAGAATGCACTGTTTTAGCGTTCTAGTTTGGGAAAATATGGATATTCAGCCCTTGATGTACTGCAGCTGGGATCCTCCACTCTGCTGCCTCTGGTCTTTTGCAGACAGTTACCACGTAGATCCCGCCCTTTTCTCTCTTCACCCTCACCCTCCCATCTGTCTCCCTCTTCAAATTCAAGTGCTGCAGCTGCAACAACCCCCCCTTCCCCGGCAAGGCTTAGGCAGCTGATGAGCAAACTGCAGCAGTAATAGTTTTAAATGCAGCGGTCTCCCGGTCCCACACGCAAAAAGACAGCTGCAATGGCACAACTGAAGAGATGTCCCTTCACTGTGAAAGCCAGACAGTAAATGAGGGACTGAGCACAAAACGTCTCCATCTCATCCTATGCCCAGGAAATCACCATCATGGCCAGTGGGCTTCCCCTACCTTGAAGCTTGTTTCCGCATCGACTCTGCAGGTCTGCCACTCGAGGACTGCCTCCTCCTCCGATCCCTCACAGATGCCGTTCGCTCCCATGAAATAGGTGATCGCGCTCTTACCCACTCCACAACCGCGATCATGTGAGCGTCGCTCAGTCAGTGGGTCAGATGACCACTGGGACTCGGAAGCACTAGGGAGACGGGACGGGGTAGCCAAACGAACTGCCTGGAGTGAGGAGCAGCCTACTGGTGGATGACTGTACTGCATTCTGGTAATGAAAAACGGTGCTAGCCCGGGGACAACTGGCACAGAGTAAGCTGCCAGCAAACTGCTTGTCCTTGACGTTTTCCTGGTAGCCCGGGACGTCGGGCTATGGGATTTGTCAAGCCCTGGCTACTAGGAATATAGTTTTCAATGTGACATACTGTAGGTGGGCTGAGGACATAGGTTCAAAAGGTGGCCTCATAAGCTGAGCAATACAAATGTTCAAATCCCACCCAGGGACAGGTTCCCTAATGGGTGGATATGTAAGACACAGACCCTTGAAAAACTTTTTAAAAATAGGGTCAGATGCAATGGAAGTGGGGTGTCCCACTGAAATATGAGCAGACAGAGCTGCTAAATGGACCCTTAGTGAAGTATGCTTGAGACCCTGATCATGTAAGAAAGTAAGGTACTCGAGTAGGGTTGGAATTCATGCTGAAGCAGGTTCGATGTTGTGCAGGGTGCACCAAGAGAGAAACCTTTTCCATTTGGCTAAATAGGTTTTCTTAGTGGAGGGTTTTCTATATCCCTTAAGTATGTGAAAAACTGCTTGGGAGAGGTTTAGGTTTGCAAATTGTATGTCTTCAAGAGCCAAGCCTTGAGACAGAGAGAGCCGAGACTGGGATATCCTATTTTCCCTTGGTGGGAGGTTAACAGGTTGTGCCTCTGGGGAAGATGTATTGGTGTGGATACCAGCATGGATAGTAGGAGAGGATACCAATGTTGTCTGGGCCAGTCTGGGGTGATGAGAATCAGTGAGGCAGACTGGGACCTGAGCTTGATCAGGACTCTGAGGATGAGAGGAAAAGGAAGGAAGGCTTCTCCCTGACCAGTCCAGTACCGTGGCATCCACTGGGACTGTGCCCTTAAGTGGGGGTCTGCAACAAAACAGTGGTATTTTGTGATTCTCTGAAGAGGCAAAGAGGTCCACCTCCAGGGTACCCCACCTTCTGAAAACCGAATTGTCCACCTGTATGTCCACTTGTGATGGCCCGACTGATTCTGCCGAGGGCATCTGCTAAAATGTTGTCCTTCCCTGGGACATGGACTGCTTGCACAGTTACTTTTATAGAGTATGCAAGATCCCACAGTTTCATGGTCTCTGAGCACAGAGGGGCGGACCTTGTGCTCCCCTGCTTGTTTATATAGTACATTGTGATAGTGTCTGTTCTGACCTGTACCACACTTCCTGGTACCAAATGAGCAAAAGCTTTTAGAGCTAGGAATACGGCTCAGAGCTCCAAGATATTTATGTGCAGAAGGGATTCTGCCTCGGACCAAGTCCCATGGATGGTGTGTTCCCTCATGTGGGCGCCCCATCCCAGTAGAGAAGCATCTGTTGTGAGAACAAAGGAAGGGTTCTCCTTCTGGAAAGGGACACCTTGACTTAAGTTGTCTGAATTTTTCCACCATTGTAAGGCTTGAATAACAACCTCTGTTACTTGGATGAGCTTTGACATCTAGTCCCTTCTCTGCGACCAATGGGACCTGAGATGAGACTGCAAGTCTCTCATTCTGTATCTTGCCCGTGAAACTATACCTGTTGCTGCAGCTATAAGGACCAGAATCTGCAGATATTGTCTTGCTGGGCATGGCTGGTTTAACTTGAAAGAGGCAGCCAGGTCGAAAATACCTTGCACTCTGTCTTGAGGGAGGAAAGCCCTTCCCTGAGTAGCATCCAGTTCTGCTCCTATAAACTGAAGCAGCTGAACAGGGATAAGAACAGACTTCTCCTGATTTATCAGGAATCCCAAGGACTGTAGGAGATGAACTGCTGATTGCAGGTGCTCTGAGACCTGTTGTGGGGATTTTCCCACAAACAGCCAGTTGTCCAGAAGAGGGAAGACTAGGATGCCAGACTTCCTTAAGTGTGCCACCACTACTGGCAGGCACTTTGTGAATACCCTGGGTGCCGAGGTCAGACCGAAGGGAAGGGAAGTGATAGTGTCCTGAAAGGAGTCTGAACCTGAGATAATTTCTGTGAGATTGCCTTATTGGGATGTGAAAATAGGCATCTTTTAAATACAGAGATGCTAACCAATCTCCCTGCTGGATAACTGGGAGTATGGATCGAAAAGTGACCATCTTGAATTTTGGCTTTACCAGGAATTTGTTCAGAGATCCGAGATCCAGAATGGTTTGCCAGTCCCCATTTTTCTTTCTGATCAGGAAGTAGAAGCCCCTTCCTCTGAGATGTGCTGTTACATGCTCCACTGCTGTCATGTGGAGCAACTTCTGCACCTCCGTTCGCAAGAGCTTGCCCTCCAAGAGGGAAGCTGGTTTGAAAACTCTCGACTTCAGAGGGGGAAGGGATTTGAAACACAGGGACAAACCCTGACTTACCACCTCCAGAACCCACCTCTCTGTGGTGATGGAGAACCAGTTCTGGAGGAAGTAAGTCAACCTGCCCCCTACTGGCAGTGGGGAGGCGACCTGGACCAACTGCTCAGGGGTTTTGTTTCGGGGGTGCCTGAGCCTGGGTAGATTGGGAGCCCCTTCTGGAACCCCTCCTGCCCCTAGGTCTAAAATACCCAGTGTGCTATGGGTAAGGTTGTTGCTGAAAAGCAGCTTGGCCCTGATAAAAAGGCCTCCCATAAGGGGACCCTTCCCTGCCCCTCCCCCCCCCGCCTTCCATAAGGCCTATAAGAAGGGGTAGGCCTGTTCCTGGAGGAATTACTCTTGTAGGTGGCCTTGTATTCATCCACTTTTTTCATGTATTCCTCAGTGTTTGCCAAACAGGGAATTATTCTCCACAGGAAAATCCATGGCCTTTGGGTATCCTGGGTGAGATAAGTGGCCCTAAGCCATGCCAGTCTTCGCAGGGCCACCAACAGAGCCATGTACCTGGCAGCGTTATCATTAGCATCAGCTGCCATCTAGAACTGGTATTTAGCAGCTTCCAGACCAAATCTAGCTGTCTCTACCAGTGCAGTCAGAGGCGAAAGCTTCTCTGACACAGCCAGTACTGACTGCCACAGTATTTTCTGATACTGTGCTGCATATTTATTTATTTACTTAGCTTTTGTTAACTGGGTAAGTGCACTAGTCATAAAATGACTATTTTCAGGCACGACCCGGGAGAGTACAGACATGCCGAAACTTAACAGGATAACAATTTATAAGTGCTTTACATACAATGAGTTAAAGAGGATACAATATATCGGAACATACAAAGTAAAGCGCTTTACATACAGTGAGTTAAAGTGGATACAATATATCAGAGACATAGAGTAGACCATTCATAAGTTCATAGGTGCCTACCTATACAATGAATAGAGAGGACCTTGGACAATAAATTAGCAGGTGACATATCATATAAACAGAACAAGGTACACAAAAACAAAAACAGGTAATACAAAAGGAAGAAATTAGCATTGAGAGCAGGAGGAGTCATTAAGGAACAGGTCAGTAAGTGAAGAAAAGGGGAGCAAGCCATGAAATTAGATTATATGAGTATATGTAAGTGTAAGGGAGATGCCTGCAGTGCAAGATTGTATATGGGCAAGGAAAGGGAGCTGGGACAGGCTGAGGCAGCAAGAGGGTTATACAGAGGTGAGAAGAAAAAATTACTCACCTTAGTAATGTTGTTTCTTCTAATGGAGTCTTGCTATATTATGACATATGCAGTATAACCCCAGGTTAGAACTGCTCCGGAGGTGAAAGAGTTAACTTCCATGCAGGGCATGGAATCTTGAGCGCGAGCTCGGTTAAACACTCTGTCTGTTGAAGCTCAAACTTAAACTGTCAGATCTTTACTAGCAAAAACTCACTAAGGTTCTGTGTGGAAGCCGTAAACCTACACTAGCCACTGGCTACTAACCTACAAAAACACCTTTTTGATCTTGATCCCAAAACAAAGACTCAAGTCGGGGGATTCAAGAAGAACTTAAACATAACACCTAAGCACCCTAGAAGGGTGAAAGGAAGTGGGTACTAAAGAAGTGCCAACATTGCACTGCCCACCCACATCCCAAAAACAGAGGTTCTGAGAGGGGCAGGCTGGCGGGGAGGTCATAATATAGCAAGACTCCATTAGAAGAAACAACATTACTAAGGTGAGTAATTTTTTTCTTCAAACAACATGAAGTCTTGCTATATTATGACATATGCAGACTACACAGCAGTACCTCCATGGAGGAGGGACAGAACCTACTTGGGAAATAGGCTCTGAAGCACGGCTGTGCCAAATCGAGCATCACTCCTAGCCTGGATATCCAGGGAGTAATGCTTAGTAAAAGTGTGAACTGTTTTCCAGGTAGCTGCTTGACATATCTCTAGGATAGGAATGTCCCTGGCAGCAGCCAGAGATGCAGCTGTACCCCTAGTGGAGTGAGCCCTCAGGCCTGAGGGAGGAACCTTACCCAGTTTTTCATAACAGAATTGGATACAAGAGACAATCCACCTGGCAATGGATCTTTTAGTGGCAGGTTTCCCTTTACCAACCTCACCATAGGTGAGGAACAATTGGAGGGATTCGAACCTGTGACCCTTGGTGCGCTCTATATAGTAACTAAGGGCTCTTTTGACATCTACACTGTGCAATCTCTCTCACCAGAGGAGGAATGGTCAGTGAAGTACACAGGAGAGACATGGATTGATTAGGGTGAAAGTCTGAAACCACCTTAGGCAAAAACTTCCTGTTAGTCCTGAGGACTACCTTATCTTTATGAAAGGAGATGAAATCAGGCTCCACTGACAAGGCTTGTAGCTCACTTATGCACCTGGCAGAGTGATGGCTACCAGAAACACAGTTTCCAAGTCAGTACTTCAGCTCTGCTGAAAACAATGGCTCAAAGGGGTTGCATAAGCTGAGCGATGCAAATATTAAGATCCCAAGCAGGGCAGGATCCTGAGCGGGGTTGGTGTGAACAACCCTTTGAAAACTTGGAGAACACAGGGTGAGCTGATAAAGAAGAGGCTTACCTGCTGACAAGAAGACAGACACAGCTGCCAGGTGCACTTTTAGGGTAGCTGGTCTGAGCCCCAAGGAATTCAAATGCACAAATAATCCAGGATAGTGGACACACCAGCAGATTCTGGGGGAATATGTTTACTAGCACACCATATGGAAAATCTTTTCCATTTTGAATTATAGGTAGCCCTGGTGGAAGGCTTCCTAGAGGCCTTCAAGATATCCAATACACCTTGAGAAAGGTGTAGGTCAGCAAACTCTAACTCTTCAAAAGCCAAGCCTTGAGATTGAGGGATTTGAGGGTCGGATACCAAACTCTCCCCTGGGCACAGGTTAACAGGTTGTGATTCCTGGGAAGGCATAGGGGAGGGTGGACTGCTAAGGACATGAGGAGTGGGTACCAGGGTTGCCTGGCCCAATCAATCTGGAGCAATCAGGATCATCCTGCAGGATTGAGACCTGATTCTGACTAGCACTTTGAAAAGAAGAGGGAAGGGGGGAAAAGCAGAGAAACTTCCTTCCAAACTGAGGAGGAAGGCATCCAGAGGGACTAGAGGCCAACACTGGGGCCTGCAGCAAAAGGAAGCTGGTGATTGTCTGGGGCTGCAAAGAGATCTTTTGGAGTGCCCCATCTGGCAAATATTACCTCCAGTACCAGGGATCCAGTGCCCATTCGTGATGGCCTGGAAATCCTGCTGAGAGCATCCGCTAGGACATTGTCCTTGCCTGGGAGGTGAACTGCCATAAGGAGGCGTTCAGAGAGTAAGCCAGAGACCACAACTTCATTGCTTCTGTGCACAAGGCCGTAGACTAGTGCCCTGTTTCTGTTGATGTACCACATTGTAGTGGTATTGTCTGTCCTGACCTGAACTACCTTGTTCTGGACAGATGTGGAGAAAACTTGAAGTGCTAGAAAAACTGCTCTGAGCTCCAGCAAATTGATGTGGGCAAGGATTCCTGAGAGACCACAGCCCTTGGGTGGAAAGGTCGCCCATGTGAGCTCCCACCCAGGAGGATGCATCTGTAGTAAGGGTCAAGGAATGAGACTGGGAATGAAGGGAACCCCTGTCTCAGATTGTTCTGATCCTGCCACCACTGAAGGGCCTGGATCAGGGTTCGAGTCACTGGAATCAATTTGGTTAGGGGATCCGTCCTTTGAGACCAAAAGGCTCTCAAATGGAACTGAATGTCCCTCATCTGAAATCTCGCTCCCTGCACTACTGCTGTACAAGCTGCCATGTGCCCCAGGAGCTGTAGGAAATGCCTTGCTGGTCGAGAGACCTGCAGGGTGAAAGAGGAGGCCAGAGACACCAGGGTCCTTGCTCTCTCCAGAGGAAGGAAGGCTCTGGCTTCTTTTGTGTTCAGTTCTGCGCCTATGAAGGTAAGGAGCTGGACAGGCTCCAGAACTGACTTTGGAAGATTGAGAAGGAAACCTAGAGATGTAAGCAGTTGCTGGGTTACTTGCAAATGAAGTTTGACCTGTTCTGGAGACTGGCCTACAATGAGCCAGTGCGTCCAGATAGGAAGATGGCAATCTTTGCCTTCTTAAATGAGCAACTGCTACTGCCAGGCATTTTGTGAACACCCTGGGAGCGAGGAGAGGGCCAAGGGCATTGCTCTGAACTGATAATGGCCTGAGGGCAGTTCGATCTGAGGTACTTTCGGGAGAGCTTCTGATGAGAACATGGAAATAGGCATCCTTGAGGTCCAGGGAGGCTAGCCAGTCCCCTGGCCTTAGATAGGTAAAATAATCCCCAGGGTCACCATTTTGAACTTTGGTTTTAAAAGGTGCTTTTAGATACCTGAGATCCAGAATGGGCCGCCATTCTCCTGTCTTTTGGGGTAAGGAAGTACCTGGAGTACAACCCTTTGCCTGGTGTGTGGGTAGAACCTTTCCATGGCTCTGAGAGCCAGGAGGAAGAAACTTCTGCTTCCAGGGCAAGTGCCTCTGATGGATTTGCAGGTGGAAAAGATCTGGCTCTCATCTTCGGAAATTTTTGAAGCTGAGAACCAGTCTGCTTACTACCTCCAGGACCCACTTGTCTGATGTTAAAGACTTCCAGTCCTGGACAAAGTAAGCCAGCCTGCCCCCTACTGGTAGTGGAGAATCGGCCCTGGCTACCCCATCAGGGAGCCTGTTTTGCAGGGCCTTTGGGTTGAGGGGCAGAAGCAGGCTTACTAGAACCCCTTCTGCGCCTTCCTCTAAAGAACCCCCTCTGGGCAAAAGCAGAAGAGGAGGCATGGGCTTGGTAAAATGGCCTATGAAAAGGCCTGCCCCTGCCCCTGACATGCTGCCTTTGAGGAGTGACTTGGCTTTCTTTGGCCTGTGCACTCCTACAGGTAGTCCTATACTCATCCATTTTCTTCATATAATTCTCTGTCTGCTCCCCAAACAGAGAACTTCCCACAACAGGAAAATCCATAGCCTTAGACTGGGTATCCTGTGACAGGGCAGTACATCTGAGCCAGGCCATTCTGCGAAGAGACACATATGTAGCCATAACTCTAGATGAAACATCATTAGAGTCTACAGCAGCATGAAATTGCACCTTGGATGCCTCAATACCATCCGCAGCCACCTGCTCCAGCTCCCTGGCAAGCTGTTCAGGGGCCTGTTTGCTAGGGCCAGACAGTATCCCACCTGGATTTCTGGTACCTAGCTCGCGTAAGCCATATAATTTGCCTGTCTGAGTCCCAAAGATGCTGCCATGTAATGCTTTTTGCCATGGCATCCATCCTCCTGGAATCCTTTTCAGGAGGGTGAGAGAGCTAGACTCTAGAGGAATATCAGCCTTGTCACAGGCTGCAGCCTCACTACCCCCCACTGGCTGCACTGCTGAGATAGAAACTCCGTATCAGAGCCTGATAAAGCATACCTCTTGTCCATCCTTTTATCCACAGGGAGGATAGAATGAGGAGTTTTCAGAATTTTAACTGTCTGTTTCCTAAAAGATTTATGCAAGGGAATAGACAGTCTCCTAGACTCTGGAATATCCATCATTTCCACAAAATCAGGCTCTTCTTGATCATCCACAGTTTCCTCAACAGGGAGCTGCAGAGTGTCAACAACTTTCTTGTAAAACAAAAATGAGAAGGGACTCAGATAGCTTGGGAGGATACTCCTGAAGGTCTGTCTGGAGAGATGTCTGGTTCAATGGGCACATCCAGACTGTCAAAATCACACTCACTCTCCTCGCATTCTCCTCCCTCTTCCCTGGTTCATAAAAATCTTCAAAATCATAATCTTGAACCGAGGAATAGACCGAACGGCGCTACTCAATGGTGCCGGTTCGGACGGAACTGGGGAAAGAGACTGGACAATCTGAATAGCTTTGGCTATTTCTCAGCGGTTGGAGAAAGAACTTTTGGCCCCAAACTAGCTGACCTTCAGCCCTTTTAGTTGGAACCAGCTCCTCAGGCTGGCTTAGATTGCCGAGGAAGCATCGCCCTGGTCAGAGGGCGCTTCCCTCAGGTTCGCTGGAACCTAACCGGCTGGCCATCCGGTCAGCGGACTTTTGGCCTCCCTTTCCCTGAGCCTACTAACTCTGTTTTCACGGTGGCAGCAGGAAAATTTTTACAAATCTGGCAGTCTGCATTGAGGTGGTCAAATCCCAGACAATATACACATATGGTGTGGGTCAGCCTTGGCAGAAGGCTTCCCACAGAAGGCCACAGTGCTGAAACCCAGTGGGTCGGTTTTCTTTTGGGTTTCTCAGACATAGTGCCAGCCTAACCAAAACTTGCCCGTTAACGGCAATCCACAAGCAAGACTCTCTTATCGGTTCCCAACCGTGTCACGGGTCGTGGAAAAACCGTAATTAAACTGCTTTTTTAGAACCGTAAGAACCGGAACTGCACTCTAAAGGGCTAGAAAGTAATTTTTAACCCCTCTGATCGGTTCAAACCGAACTCGAAAAGACATTTTCAAGTTCCACAGAAGAAAATAAAAAGTAAGCCTAATTATTACTTACAATACCACAGACAGAGCTTGAACCGACGATTGCGGTTAAATTTCGTAAATAAACCGAGAAATTACACTTTAAAACTGACAAACAAACCGAGCAGCAGGAGGAATCTCCGAGCAACTGTTCAGTGAGGCGGAGTAAAGAATCTGACAGTTTAGGTTTGAGCTTCAACAGACAGAGTGTTTAGCAGGCTAAAGCGCTCAAGATTGTCCCTGCATGAAGTTAACTCTTTCACCTCCGGAGCAGTTCTAACCTGGGTTATACTGCATATGTCATAATATAGCAAGACTTCATGTTGTTTGAAAATACTATTGTATGGCAAGAGACATCAGTCATTAGGTAGGGTGAAAGCTGGAACAGGTATCAGCAATCAGCAGATTTGAGTGCAATTTCTCTTAGAAGTATGTGTGGAGCTAGAAAGTCTAATGTCGAGGGGAAGGGAATTCCACAGCTGTGGAGCCACATGCTCAAATGCAACAGTTCCTTTCCTAGTGCGGCACCTCAGCAAATTCAGAAAGGATTTATCAGATGATCGTAGACCATGGAGTGTGTCCTGAGGAACAAGCATAGCTGCAAGACACCTAGGGGTTTGATTTCAAATTATCAAATCAATAAGAGAGCCAAGGTAGTATTTCCTACTAGCTAACGGAGAGAGCCAACCAAGATCATTATAAAGTTGACAGTGGTGTTTAAGCCGAGGAGCAGAAGAGGCATAGCGACATATGTTATTATACGTAATACCCCATCTGAGTAGGTCAGTTTTATAAGTAGCCCCAAATAAGGGAGCCCCACAGGTTAGGGTGTGGAGCAGAATCCCCCTCGCAATGGCCATTTTAGCCGATGGCATAAGCATAGAACTAGTCTTATATGCAACACCCAGTTTGGAGTTCACAGCTCTGCAAACAGACTGTACACGAAGATTAAGATCAAGAGATTGATCTAGCAGGATGCCCAGGTACTTGAAAGAGGTCACACATTCCAGTAATTGACCTTCTAAGTGCTGCACCGTCAGTGCTGTTGTGCAAGCCCGGAGCTTTGGGGCCGATCCAAGCAGCATGGCTTTAGTTTTGCTAGTGTTGACAGCCAGTTTGTGGTCTTATAGCCAGTTCTGGATATTGTTAAAGTCAGAGGAAAGGGTTGTATTGATAGTGTCTATATTAGTAGAACTTGTATAGATGACAAGATCATCAGCATATAGAACAGCAGAGCAGGACTTTAGAGCAGCTCCAATGTTATTTATATAGAGAGAGAATAGGTGGGGCCCTAGGATGGAGCCCTGAGGTACACCAATGTTAATGGTGGTACTGTTCGATAGAGAGGAATTAAATTTCACCACTTGAGTTCTATTTGTCAGGTAGCTTTTGTACCAGTCAACAACAGAGGAGGAGAAATGCAGGTGTCAAAGCGAGGAGAGAAGCAAAGTGTGATCAACAAGGTCAAAAGCCTTTGTGAGGTCAATAAAGACAACCCAAGTCAGATTGCCAGTATCCATTTCATATTCATATGCCTGGTAATTAGCCTGCCTCACACCTAGGGAGGCAGCTAGGTACCCTTTCTTAGACATACCGTCTAATTTCCTGAATTCCTTCTCAGGGGGATGAGAAGAGAGAGGAACCCTCACCTTTTCACAGGCTGCCTGCTGAACTATACCTAGGTGATCAGGGTGAGAGTATAAAAATTCTGCTCCCTCCCTGTCCAGGTGATATTTCTTGTCAGACTTCCTGTCAATAGGAGGGGTAGAGTTAGGAGTCTGTAAAATTTTAAACAAGTCTTTTTTAAAGAACTTGTTGATTGGTAAATACACCTTTTTTGTGGGGGTTAACCCCATCATCTCAAGGTATTCGGCCTTCTCATCATCGACCACTTCAGTGGTAGCTAAGTCCAGAGCATCCACTATCTTTCTCACAAAAGAAAAGCAAGAAGAAAAATCCTCAGGTCGAGGGGGAGAACCGAACTCCTGCATAGGTGAGATTTCGGGCTCTATAGGTTCATCCTGTTCAGGATCCATCTCACCATAGTCATCATATTCCAGTTCCTGTGACTCAGGGGCAGGAGTTGTGGCAGGAGCCTTAGGAGGAGCAGGTTGAGCAGGCAGAATCCCCTGTAAAGCCTGTAGAACCCTCATAGCCTGAGCTATCTCCTCTGCAGAAGACAGGCTATGAGACACAGTAGAAACCCCTTGAGGAACAGAAGCCTGGGGTTCTATGTGTTTAGTTTTGTTAGATTTTTTGGAGGGGGCCGGACAGTCAGCCGGACCACTCCCTCTTTTTAAAGTGCCAGAACACCCTTCTCAGGGTGGTGGTAACAGTAGATAAAGCAGTTTCACCTGCAGTTTTTGGTGCCTGGTTAGAGCCCGAGGGACCACCATCCACTTTTTTCTACTGTTTTAGGAGGGAAGGATTTACAAATGGCACAGTCTGCTGAAAAGTGATCAGGTCCCAAGCAGACTAAACAAAGGTTGTGTTTGTCAGCTTTAGCAAACACTTCCCCACATTTTGTACAATTTTTAAAACCTGGGGGACCAGTCTTTTTCTTTGGTTTTTCTTGTGTTTCCATTTCCAGGAGAAAACCAGCAGCCGCTTACTAGTATTCAAACTAACTTTCTTTTTTTTTTGTCGGTTCAGGAACTGGTTAAGGATCAGAGGAAAGAACCAATAACTTAGATATCAAACCGGGTCAGTGGTTCACAAGAACCGGGGTATCGGTTCAGAAGAACCAACCACTTGGTTACAAAGAATGAGTTTAAAACACAGAAACTAACGAAAATATACAAAATTTATGACTAAAACTAAGGCGAAAAAATACAGGTTACTCACCTGTAACAGGAGTTCCAGGAATGGTATATGTTGTTCATCCACACTGTCTGGCAGGTTCCTTGCCGCTTTAAATCTTGCCGGAAGGTCTTCAAGCTGGCTCCTCCCACCCACCCGGGTGGTAAAACTCTCGGCTCTGCCCCATGATGCCAGATCTAGCCCGCTGGAAGCCAGGTTGTGCGTCAAGCCGGGAGGTCGTGTGGAATGTGGATGAACAACATATACCATTCCTAGAACTCCTGTTACAGGTGAGTAACCTGTATTTCTAGGACATGGATATGTTGTTCATCCACACTGTCTGGCAGACTCCTAGCAGTTCTCTGGGAGGAGGAAGGCAAGCCCCCTACTTAGGGAATAATGACTGGAGAACCGAGGCCCCAAAACCAGCATCCCGGCGTGACTCAAGGTCGATGTGGTAGTGGGTAATGAAGGTGTATGCCGACTTCCAGGTAGCAGCCTTGCAGATTTCCTGGATAGGGATATCCCTGGAAGCAGCCACCGATGCAGCGGTATGGCGGGTAGAATGAGCTCTTATCCCTCTGGGAGGCTCCATGCCCACCAACCTATAGCAGAGATCTATGCAGGAGGTGACCCACCTGCCCTATCGATCACGCTTGGCTGCAGGTCTGCCAGGTGCGGCTTCAGCGTGTAGGGTGGCAAACAGCTGGCGAACCTCTTCCGAACTTCAGCCGTCCGCGCCTTGTGGTCAAGTGAGCACTCTTCTAGGGTCCAAAGTATGGAGCCTATATTCGGCCTCCAAGGCATGATTGGAGTAGAACACCGGCAGAGTCAACACCTGGTTAAGGTGAAACTCCAACACCACCTTCGGAAGGAATTTCGGGTGGGGGCACAGGACAACCTTGTCCCTGTGGAAGACCAGATAAGGAGACTCGATGGAAAGCGCCTGGAGCTCTCCCATCCTTCTGGCTGATGTGATAGCCACCAAGAAGGCGGTCTTCCACGACAGATGAGAGATGTCACACCTGTGCATCGGTTTGAATGGCTAGCCCATGAGCTTAGCCAATAACAGCAGTAGATCCCATGGAGGTGGAGGTTCTCGCACCGGAGGGGATATGTGATCAAGGCCTTTGGAAAAGCGCCCGACCACCTTCTCCTGCGCCACCGACTATTTCCCGGCCCACGCCCGGTAAGCAGAGATGGCTGCCAGGTGCACCTTAAGGGTCGTCGACCAAAGCCCTTGCTGAGAAAGGGACCACAGGTAGTCCAGAATGCTAGCCAAGGAACAGGAGGAAGGGTCCAGGCCTCTGCCCTGACACCAAATGGAGAATCTCTTCCATTTAAAGGCGAGTATTTTCTGGTCGACTCTTACGGACGCCTCAACAACGTTGAGGACCTCGCCGAAAGACCCAAGGTGTGGAACTCTAGCCACTCAGGAACCAGGCCTCAGGTGCAGGGATTGAAGGTCCGGATGAATACCTTCCCTGATTGACTGAGATCAGGTCCTGGTGGGCTGAAGCCGCCTGAGCCTGAAGCTGAGACTGAGGAGATCTGGATACCAGAACTGGCGGGGCCAGTCTGGGGCTACCAGAATCACCTGCGCCTTGTCCCTCCTCGCCTTGAGGAGCACCTTGTGGATCAAGGGAAATGGGGGAAAGGTGTAGAAGAGGCCCGGGGTCCACGGCTTCGAGAAGGCATCCCCCTGCAGCGAGCCTGCTGAGGGGGGCGGGCATGAAACAGTCTCAGCTTGCATTCTCCCTGGAGGCAAACAGGTCCACCTGAGGCATGCCCCAGTGGGAGAACAGATCTTGTACTACCTCCGGTAGGAGAGATCACTGTGGGACGTGAGCCCCCATCTGGCTTAGGGCATCGGCCAGAATGCTGGAGGTTCCTGCCACATGGATGGCAAGGAGATCTGCCTCCAGGCTGCACACAAGGGACCAAATACGGAGAGCCTCCCTGCACGGAGGCATGGAGTGCGTCCCGCCCTGGCGGTTTAGGTAGTACATGGTCGTGGTATTGTCCATCTGGACCTGGACCATTTGACCCCATACAAACGGAGCAAAGACTGTGAGGGCTAGATGAACCGCTCGAAGCTCCTGCAGGTTGATATGGCATCGACTCCAAGGGGACCAGAGGCCGGGCCTGCCCCCAGATGGGCACCCCAGCCCATCAGAGAGGCATCGGTTGATAGAGAGACCCTCGTCTCAGGGCGGACAAACGGGATGCCCTCCTGCAGATGAGCTGGAACGGTCCACCACTGGAGAGCGTTCCACATCTCCTGGGTCACTGTCACTAGCTGATCCAAAGGATCGGAGCGCTGTGACCATTGGTTGGCCAGTCCCCACTGTAGGGGATGCATGTGCCAATGGGCCCAACGGACCACGCTGGTGCAGGCCACCATGAGGCCCAGGAGGCGCAGGAAGTCCCGGGCAGGGCATAATTGCCCAACCTGAAATGATTGGGAAAAGAAGGAAAGAACCTCGGCCCTGTCCGCCAGGAGCCGTGCTCTGGCTCGCAGAGAGTCAAGCTCTGCCCCAATGAATTGTATCACCTACTTTGGCATGAGTTCCAATTTGGCCTCGCTGATAAGGAGGCCAACTTGAGAGCAAACCTGGAGGGCCAGATCCCTGGACCGCTCCACCTCCATTCTGGAGGAGGCAGCAATCAGCCAGTCATCCAGGTAGGGGTACACCCGGAACCTTTGGCGCCGCAGGAATGCTGTTACCACTGCCATGCATTTGGTGAAGACCCTGAGAGCTAGAGAAAGGTCAAGGGCATGGCCCAGAACTCGTAGAGGGACCCTCTGCCCTGAAGCGGAGGAATCTCTGGTGGGACGGATGGATTGGGACGGAAGAACGATCCTGGAGGTCTAGAGAACAGAACCACATGCCTCGCTCCAAGGATGAAATGATCTGAGCCAGAGTGACCATCCTGAAGGTTCGAGACCTTAGGAACCTGTTCAGGTCGGCAGGTTCTAGAATGGGCACCAGCCCCATCCGCTTGGACCAGGAAATACCCGACACAAACCCCGGCTTGGTGGAGGATCCGCCACCTTCCTGATCACCTCCTTTTCGAGGAGCAGGGCAATGTCAGCTCGACGAGTCAACAGGGAGGCTGCGGACCTCGTAGCCCCCTGTGGGGCGACGGCTTGGAAGGGTGGGGCCTGCTCAAACTCCAGAGGCAGACCCTTTCCTACCACCTCCAACACCCAGCAGTCCGTGGTGATAGTGGACCAGACGGAAAGGAAGTGGCGGAGCTGTCCCCCCACGGGGGGGAACCCGGGGGGGGGGGAGCGACGAGGCTTGGGTCGACACCCCTCAACCCGTCACTGGGCAGGCTTGGAGAGGGGACCGCCGAGGGACCTCTGGGCCTTTCCTCCCTGCTTCCTGTTGAGGAAGCCGAGGATCTGGCTTTGGGGTGCTGCCTGAGCCTGCTGACCCTGATGCTGGTGTTGCTGGGCGGACGTGCTGCAGGGCAGAAGGTCGAAAGGACTTATGTTGCTGACGACGGCCCTTGTCCTTCTGAGCGGAGGTGACCGAGTCCAGGGTAGCATTGGACTTTTCGATCCTCTGGAGGTGGCCTTCCACTCCAGGGCCCAACAGGTCAGTCCCCAAGAAGGGGATGTCCGCCAATTTGTGCTGGGTATCCGCTATAAAGGTGGATATCCTCAGCCAGGCTCTGCAGCGCATGGCCACTGCGGCCGCTACTGATCGGGCACAGGAGTCTCCAATGTCTAGAGCTGTTTGGAACTGCTGTTTCGCCACTGCCCTTCCCTAATCCCGCACCTGCTTGACCGTAGTCTGCAGGTCGGCCAGGAGATGAGGGATCACCTCATCCAGGGAGCCCATGAGGGCGTGGGAGAAGTGCGCCATCAGTACGGCCGAGCTGGCCTGACGGAGGCCAAGGGAGGACGAGCCACACCTTGCTCCCTGCATAGTCCAGCTTTTGACTCTTGTTTGGGGGCTTATCCACATCCCTGCGCCCCAGAGCGCGGAAAACGCTTATCGGTGACCAACCCCTGTGGAGGGGTATTCCGAAAAACCGGACAAAGAGCCGGTAGGGACCGTATACTCCCTGGCCATCCTGGCCGAAGGTGCAGGACAGGAAGCTGGCCGCTGCCAAAGCTGGGCCAACAATGGCTTCAGCCACCAGAAAGGCCTCCGTGGGAGAATCCCCTTGGTCCAGTATCTCCGTGAGGGGATACTTGGCCCACTTGGATACGGGCTCGAGCTGCATCCCGGTGGACTCCGAGATGAGCCGAAGCAGACCCATGAACGATGATGGGCTCTCGTCCACAGACTGCCCCCGGAGGACTCCAGGTCAAGGGGCCTGGAAAACAGGGAGGAGTCGTTGTCAGACTCCGAGGAGTCTGCGAAGACAGCTACCTAGGGCCTGAGCCACCCTCCACCTGCCGAGGACGGTCGGGAGTGAGGGTGACCGACAACCGGTGGGGCAGACCCTGACCTGACCGAGAGTCCTTGGTCGGAGCCCCCGATTTCAGTTGTGGAGGTTCCACCACAAACGGTGGGGCAGCTGGTTTCGGCCGAACAACCGGCCCAGGCTTGGGCACCTCGACCACCGTGAGGGGTTGTTTCAGCCTTTCAGGTGACAGCCACTTAATGGCCGGGGAAGGCGACGGCGTCGGCTTGTTCCCAGACAAAAGGAGCTGCTGCTGCCACATTAAGTCCTCGTAGCGTCGACGCAATTTGCGCTGAAGCCTCTCCTCTTCCGAGGAGGAAGACGAGGATGAACGGCGCCGCTGCTTACCTTGGTGCCGAGACCGCCGATGTCGGTGGGATCGGCTGGACCGAGATGAGGTCCGAGACCAAGATCCTCGGTGTTTCCGAGAGTGGGTCTGGGAGGGAGCGGGGGATATCCACTCCTCCCTCAGCTCGGGAACCTTGACCGGACCCGCACAGGAGGCACAGGCAAGTCCTCGGTTTCCACGGGGAACCGTGATGAAGGGTTGTCGGCTTCACCAGTCAACAGCTCGTTCGGGACGGGTCGAGAAAATCTCGACCGCGTCAACGGGTGTCTCAGCCAGCTGACCTGATGGGGACACTGTGAAGCCAGCAGCCTTAGCCGCAACCTCGACCGAAGTAGAGTGTCGACTGTCCGGGGAAGGGGATCTCTCCCGCTCCCACGAACGTCGACGGTGGGACTTACCCTTCAAGTCCTTCTTTTTTGACCGAGAAGAGTGTCCCGATGGCCCTTCTCCCTTCGTGGAAAGGGATTGGCAAAGCTCATTAAAAGAAGCTGTGTAGGAGGATCCCAGAGAGAGCAGAATAAATGCCGCGACCGAGGAAGATAAGGATGCAGCCTGGGCCACCTCCTCCTCGAGGGCGATCATCTGCTCGAGTTACTCAGCCAAGCCAGCCACCGCAGACACCGCCCAACAGGCCTCCTTGGACTTCACCGGCGGATAACGCTTCTCGGGGCGCCCAAGTTGTAGCCGGGCAGCACAGTCTTCAAGGACGTTGGCCAAGAAATATCTACACAACTCGCAGGCCTGCGGGTCGTGGTCAAGGCCGAGACAGTAGACGTACGCGGAGTGCGGATCCGTCCTGGACATCTTCTGCCCGCATGGGCAACGCCGAAAACCAGGAGTCGATTTGTCCATCGCAGCCACGAGGGAAGAATTTGACCGAAGTCTTGAGAATTTTAAAACTATTTTCGGGTGAACTGAAGAGTTAGGATCCAGTCTGTACGCAGAGTGTTAAGGAGGGAACCTGAGCTTCCAAGCGGTAAGGAAGATCTGGCGTCATGGGGCGGAGCCCAGAGTTTTACCACCCGGGTGGGTGGGAGCAGCCAGCTTGAAGACCTTCCGGCAAGACTTAAAATGGCAAGGAACCTGCCAGACAGTGTGGATGAACAACATATCCATGCCCCTAGAACGCCATATTAACTAGAAAAGCCCCGGTTCCTCAGCTGTTATGCTAAACCATGAGGAACCGAGAAATAATACAATTTTACCGCTAAACTAAAGAAGCTTAATTTTTTTAAATAACAGGACTAAATTAAACAATAAACAAAGGCAGCAGTTTAAATAGGAGGCATTTAAATTTGGAGGCAGTATAGCACAGTGGTTTAAGGCTCTGAGCTGCAAATCTGGTGATATCCAGCAGACCAGACCTGGGTTTGAATCCCACAGCTTCGACTTGCATACTGTGTGACCCTGAGCAAGTCACTTAACTTCTCTGTGCTCCCATGTCGCTCCTGTAAAAAATCTTTCAGCTTAGTGTGCTACTCCTGGTTAAACAACTGAAAAAAAAAAATGCTAGATAATACTTATAAAACTGGAATCAGCTCGAACTGATGAGAGGAAGATCTCCAGGCATCTGACTTGGCAGGCGGTGTGAGAAATCTGAGACACTGATGGAATGTTGCAGTAGATGAGGGCAGCAGTTTGAATGTGTGTCTCGAGCAATGATAGGTTCTATCATTTGTATATAGTTCCAATTCTCTCCGGGCAGTTCTACTTAGGAGGCAGACTGCATACAGTTATGAATATAGAAGAATACATGGGGTTAGAAGAAAAGGTTACAGCAGTAACTGTGTTTCTTTTAATGGGTTTGATACGTAGTCAAACTAATGCATCAAGTCCACACTTGTGTGACACCTCAGGATTTTGGAGCGTTTCAAAGAACGCCCTCTGTACTGTGTTGGTCACAAACATCGGGCACTCCAATGGTAAATCCTTCACTTGAAGTGACGAGTATAACTCGTAACTAGAATTTAAAGACATATCATTCAAAAATATTTTAGCAAATTTAAAAAATTTGGCTAACCAAGTCAAGGAAAAGAAAATCTTTGCTCAAGCACGAACTTAATAAAATAGTGAAGAACCTATTAATACCCTTGTAGGGGAGGCAAGAACAAAAAATTACTTACCATAGTAATACTGTTTCTTTCAAGGGATCCCTCACTATGCTTACTAATGCAATCAGCCTGAAGGGTTGAGCTGCCCCGGAGCAAGTGGAATGTATGCAAATTATGGAACTCAGAACGCATTTTCAAATCTCTGCCTCATGGTGGCACTGTATTCTGCTCTCCAATGTCAAATTTATTTCGAGAGCCAGGAGGACAACAGCCATGAATCTCACTAATCTAACTCTAACAAGACCTAGGTGAAAAACTACTGAAAAAACAAATAAGATTGGCCCCACAGGCCAAGCTATGGCAGACTAAAATAAAACCACACAAAACTGATTGCAGACCAAACAATGGGCAATGCTCAAGCAACTGAACACCAAACAGCACTAATTCTTGTACAACCTTTTTCCAGGTTCTGGGAAGGGAGGCAGGGTAGGAGATTTAAGCATAGTGAGGGATCCATTGGAAGAAACTATTTTACTATGCTAAGTATTTTTTTTCTTCAAACTCCAGGAATCCCTCACTATGCTTATCAATGCAGACCATAAAGCAGTACCTTGAGAGTCTGGGTACAGAATCTATTTAGAGAAAAGGTTCTGCAAAACAGCAGTGCCAAACCTGGCATCACTTCTGAAATGCACATCCAGGCAATAGTGCTCTGTAAAGGTGTGTACGGTTTTCCAGGTACTGCTTTACAAATTTCTAGCAAGGGAATACCCCTTGCAGCTACCACAGAGGCAGCAGGGTCATAAGTGGAGTGTGCCCTGAGGCCTTGTGGTAGTAGCTTGCCAGCTTTAGTGTAGCAGAACTGGATGCAGGGGACTATCCAGTGAGCAATGGTCCTCTTAGAAGCTGGCCTGGCCTTGCCCACTTCACCATATGTGAGGAACAGCTGTGAGTGGGAAGATCCGAGGTCCTCAGTGCAGTCCATATGGCAACTAAGTGCCCTCTTAACATCCAGACTGTGGAGCCTCTGCTCACCAGAACTGGATTTTGCCACAAAGAACACTGGGAGAGTGATGGACTGGTTCAAATGAAACTCAGACACCACCTTGGGAAGGAATTTCCTGTTAGTCCTAAGGACTACAGTACCTCGTCTCTGTGGAAGATAATGCAGTTAGCGTCTGTGAAGAGGGCCTGCAGCTCGCACAGTCTCCTGGAAGAAGTTATAGCCAAGAAGAGGACTGATTTTCAGGTGACATATTTCAAGTCTGCAGTAGCCATAGGCTCAAAGGGAGGTTCTACGAGCTTGTCTATACACAGGTTCAAATCCCAGGGAGGAACTGGTTCCCTAACAGGGAGATATTGATGTAGAAGACCCTTAAAGAATTTCTTGAAAATGGGATGTGAAGCCACCATTTTCTCATTACCTCCTGAAACATAGGCAGAAATAGCAACTAGGTGCAAGGGTAAAGGAGCTCCGATCTGTGCAGTGATGGCTGCATTAGTTTTCAATCAAGAGATGAGTCCTTATAGTATGGGAAGACCAAAGCCTGCGAGAGGCTATGCCCAAAATAAACAGGTTACTCACTTATAACAGTAGTTCTAGGAGTGGTATATGTTGTTCATCCACACTCTTTGGCATGTCTCTTTTCCCTTTAAGGATCACCGGAAGTCTTCAAGCTGGCTCCTCCCATCCACCTGGGTGGTATATACCTCGGCTGTGCCCCATGATGCAAGATCTTAGCCCACTGGAAGCCAGGTTGTGTGCGTACGCAGCCAGGGAGGTCGGGTGGGTCAGTATGGATGAACAACATATACCACTCCTAGAACTACTGTTACAGGTGAGTAACCTGTTTTTCTAGGATCGTGGATATGTTGTTCATCCACACTCTTTGGCAGACTCCTAGCAGTTCTCCAGGAGGAGGGAGGGAGGCAAGGCGCACACCCCCTACTTAGGGATCGAGACTGGAGAACTGAGGCCCCAAAAGCAGCATCCCAGAGTGACTCAAGGTCGATGTTGTAGTGGGTGATGAAGCTGTTTGCTGACTTCCAGGTAGCAGCCCCGCAGATTTCCTGAATAGGGATGTCCCTGGAAGTAGCCACCGATGCAGCAGTATGGCGGGTAGAATGAGCTCTTATCCCTTTGGAAGGCTCCTTGCCCGCCAACTCATAACACAGACCTACAGTATGCATGATGTAATCCATCTTGTAACAGCCCGCTTCACTGCAGGTCTGCCAGAAGTGGCTTCAGCGTAGGTAACAAACAACTGGCAAACCTTACCCCGCATTCCGCCATCCTCTCCTTATAGTAGGAGAAAGCACGTCCCAGATCCAAAGTATGGAGCCTGTACTTGGCCTCCGAGGTGTAATTAGGGTAGTATACTGGCAGAGTCAACACCTGGTTAAGGTGAAACTCTGACACCACCTTCAGAAGGAATTTTGGGTGGGGGCATAGGACAACCTGGTCCCTGTGGAAGACCAGATAAGGGGAGCCCACCAAAAGTGCCTGGAGCTCCCCTGTCCTTCTGGCAGACATGATAGCCACCAGGAAGACTGTCTTCCACGACAAGTGTGACAAGGCACACTTGTGCATTGGTTCGAATGGCTTGCCCATGAGCTTTGCCAGTACCAGCAGTAGACCCCATGGAGGTGGAGGTTCACGCACCGGAGGGGATATGTAATCCAGGCCTTTGAAAAAGTGCCTGACCACAGTCTCCTGCGACACCGTCGACTGACCAGCCTGCGTCTGTAAGCAGAGATGGCTGCCAGGTGCACCCTAAGGGTCAATGACCGCAGACCCCTTTGGAGAAAGACCAAAGGTAGTTGAGAATGTTAGCCACCGACAGGACAGAGGGTCCTGGCCCTTGCCCTGACACCAAATGGAAAAACATTTCCATTTGAAGGCATAACATTCCCTGGTCAATTCCTTTCTAGATGCCTCCACCACAGTGTAGACATCTTCGGAAAGAACCAAAGCCTGGAACTCTAGCCGCTCAGGTACCAGGCTGTCAGGTGCAGGGATTGAAGGTCCAGATGGAATACCTTCCCCTGGTTGACAGAGATCAGGTCCAGGCGTGCTGTATGCCGCTCCGGGGGTCTGTTGCTGTTGTTGAGGCTGAGGAGATCTGGGCACCAGAACTGGTGTGCCCAGTCTGGGGCTACCAGGATCACCTTCACCTTGTCCCTCCTCACCATGAGGAGTACCTTGTGGATCAAAGGAAATGGAGGGAAGGCGAAGAGGAGGCGTGGGGTCCACGGCCTCGAGAAGGCATCCCCCTACAGTGAGCACTGCTGAGGGGGGTGGGCATGAAACAGCTTGGTGTTTTCCCTGGAGGCAAACAGGTCCACCAATGGTTTGTCCCAACGGGAGAACAGGCTGTAAGCCACCTCTGGATGGAGGGACCACTCATGGGATGTCTGGCCTAAGCGGCTGAGAGCATCCGCCAGGTGGTTTGAGGCTCTTTGCCACATGGATGGCTAGAAGATCCGCCTCTAGCCGGCTCACGAGGGTCCAGATGCAGAGCGCCTCCTTGCACAGCAAACTGGAGTGCGTGCCACCCTGTTTGTTGAGACAGTATATGGTCGTGGTATTGTCCATCTGGACTTGAACCACTTGACCTCAGAGCTGAGGCATGAAAGCTGACAGTGCCAGTCTGAATGCTCTGAGCTCCAACAAGTTGATGTGGCAGCGGGACTCCTCGGGGGTCCAGAGTCCGTGGGCCCTGTTTTCCCCCATGTGGGCTCCCCAGCCCATGAGAGAGGCATCGGTCGTAATAACGACCATCAGCTCGGGGCGGACAAACGGGATCCCTTCCTGCAACCGGTCTGTGGCGGTCCACCATTGGAGAACGTCCCACATCTTCTGGGTTACAGTGATCAGCTGGTCGAAATGATTGTGACACTGAGTCCACTGGGCGGCCAGCTCCCATTGGAGGGGCGCATCTGCAACCGGGCCCAATGGACCACTGAGGTGCAAGCTGCCATGTAGCCCAGAAGGCACAGAAAGTCCTGGGCAGGGCGCAAGTGCTCAACCAGAAATGATTGGGCAAAGGAGAAGAGAACCTCCGCCCTGTCCACCGGGAGCCGAGCTCTGCCCCAATGAAGCCCATCACCTGAGAAGGCACGAGTTCTGACTTGGCCTCGTTGATCAGAAGGCGAGTTGGGAGCAGGTTTGAGGCTCGGACCCTGGACCTCTCCACCTCCTGTTGGGTGGAACCTGCAAGGAGCCAATCATCGAGGTAGGGGTAAATTCTGAGACCCCCGGATGCCGGAGATGGGCTGCCACCACTGCAATGCATTTGGTGAAGACCCGTGGGGCCGATGACAGGCCAAACGGCATGGCTCGGAACTCGTACAGGGTTCCTCTGACCCTGAAGCAGAGGAACCGGTGATGGGATGGATGGATTGGGACGTGAAAGAACACGTCCTGCAGATCCAGTGAACAGAACCACATGTTTTGCTCCAAGGATGGTATGATCTGGGACAGAGTGACCAACCAAAAGGTGCGTGACCTGAGGTATTGATTCAGGTCGTGGAGATCTAGAATGGGGCACCAGCCCCCTGTCCACTTGGGCACCAGGAAGTACCTGGAAACAAAGCCTGGGTCTGCAAACGGATCCGCTACGAGAGCTACTGCCTCCTTGAGGAGGAGCTGAGCAATGTCATCTTGAAGAGCCAACTGGGTGCATCCAGAAATTAGTTCTTCCCAAGAGGCATGGGCTCAGCTGGGAGGGTACTGCTCGAATTCTAGAGGCAGTCCCTGACCGACCACTTTGAGAACCCACTTGTCCGTAGTGATAGTAGACCAGGTGGAAAGGAAGTGACAGAGCCAGCCCCCCCCCAGGAAGACCCAGAGCTAGCATGACGGGGATAGGGGTGGCAACCCCCACCTTGTCACTGAGCAGGCTTGGAGGAGGAGGAAGCTCCAGGATCTGAGCCTCGGCCTCCTCTGTGGGCCTGCTGGGGCTCAGGCTTGGGCCGAGGGCACCAAGCTTGAGCCTGCTGCTGATGCTGCTGTCCTCCCTGGTAGGAGGACTGCTGAACTGCAGGGGAAGAGTGCCGAAAGGGCTTCTTCTTTTTCTTCTGCTGGTTCTTGCCCAAAGAACTCTTGGCAGAAGTGGCGTCCAAGTTGGCAGTGGACTGCTCTATGCGCTGTAGGTGACCGGCCACTCCTGGGCCAAACAAGTCAGTCCAGAGGAAAGGCACATCAGCTAACTTATGTCGAGTATCCGCTGGGAAGGAGGAGAGCCTCAACCAGGCCCTGCAGTGAGAGGCAACTGCGGTGGCAATCGAGCAGGCACAAGAGTCCCCAGTGTCCAGGGCCATCTGGAGCTGCTGTTTGGCAACAGCATGGCCCTGATCTCCGACCTGCTTAACCGTGGTCTGCATGTCCACGGGGAGATGTGGAAGGACTTCATCCAAGGAGCCCAAGAGGGCATGGGATAAGTGTGCCATGATGAGAGCCAACTTGCCTGACGAAGGCCCAAGGAGGATGCTGCGTAGACCTTCCGCCCAAATAGTCCAAATACTTGAACTCCTTGTCGGGAGGTCGGTCAGTGTCGGCAGAACTGCCAGTACGACTGAGCACAGAGGCGGTCACCAGGCTCTCAGCCGAAGGGTGCTCTGTGAACCCCGCAAGGGACCCCATGGGCAACGCATACTTGAGGGCCATGCGGGCAGGTGGTGCTGGACATGAGGCAGGACGTTGCCATAGTTTTTGTGCTGGATCAACAATGGCATCGGCCACAGGAAATGCCTCCATTGGGGATGTCCGTAAGAGGGTACTCCGCCTTTTTCTGGATGGGTTCCAGGGGCATCCCTATGGAATCAGAGATGAGACAAAGGATCCCTTGGAAGGAGGAAGGACCTTCCTCCATCCCTGTGCCAACAGACAACTCATCATCTCCAGGATAAGAGTGGAGTCCAGTGACATCCATGTCCGAAGAGGCAGGATACAGCGGCCTGCTGCCCAAATGACCCTCGACTCGCCGGGCGCAGTCCGGGGTGACCGTGACCAACAGACATCAGGGAAGCCCGGTATCTGGTCAGTCCTCTTTGGAAGGAGCCCCTCCCACAGGCTGCTTAGGCGGTGGTTCCACCACGATTGATGGAGAGACCGGTATAGGCTGAACTGGAGGACGGGCTGGCCCCATGGGCGTAGGATCCAAAGGCTTCAGTTCCGAGGGGGTTGGCTTGTACCCAGCCAAAATCAGCTGCTGCCTCATGAGGTCCTCATAGCGCCGGAGTTTCTGTCATAGCCTCTCCTCATCCGAGGAGGATGAGGACGACCGGTCGTGTCACCTCTTTTTGGAGCACTTGTGGCGCTTCCTCGGCCATCCGGACGAGGGGGTTCTAGACCTCGACCGAGATTGGAGAGGCCGACTCGGCCGCTCAGGAGACACCGGGACTGGTGAGACCTGGGGATCTGGAACCGGATCCTGGATGGGGACACCAGCAGGCTGGGTCTCCACATCGGGGAAGACAAGGACCAAAGTCCTTTCCAAAGAGTCATCGATCGGGGCCGGCGACAGTGGGTTGATGAGATCGAGGATTATCTCAACCTCATCAGCCGCATCCTCGGTCGGCTGGCCCGATGGAAGATCCGTGAAGCCTGTGGCCGAGAAAGCAATCTCGACCGAGGTCGAGACCTCATGCTCCTGAGACTGAGACCTCTCTCGGTCCCAAGAGTGTCTTCGCTGAGACGAAGACGTACTTGATTCCTTATCTCTTTTACAAGACCGGGAGGAGCGCGAGCCCGAGGACGCCTCTGCACAACTCCTTGAAGGAACCTGAGAAGGTGGAGCCCAGGTTGAGTGGAACGAAAAAGCTTTGATTGTCTGAAGCGCGGGCGGCTTCTTCTTTGAATGCCTTCATGCATTCCAGCCGCTCGTTGGAACCTGTGGCCGCGAAAACCGCCCACCTAGCCACCTTGAATTTCACCGGAGGATTCCTTTTCTCTGGTCTCCCCAACTGTAAACGTGCCAGGCAGTCGTCCAGAATGTTGGGATGGAAGGCCAAGCAAAAGCTGCAGGACGAGGTGTCATGGCCGACATTTAGGCAGTAGATGCACGTGAGATGGGGATCAGTGCACGAAATCTTCTGACCGCAAGGACACCAGCAAAATCCTGGAGAAGATTTCTCTTCCATGATCGAGGACGCAAAAGCGCGATCGCTAACTTGGACGAGTTCTAATTTTGGTTAAACCGAAGTACTGAAAGCCAGGGCCTACGAAATGAGTGAGCACAAGAGAGGCAACCTGTATCTTCCAGCGGAAAGGAAGATCTGACGTCATGGGGCGGAGCCAAAGTATATACCTCCCGGGTGGGTGGGAGGAGCCAGCTTGAAGAAAGTGGAAGGGGACATGCCAATAAGTGTGGATGAACAACATATCCATGATTCTAGAAGTGGTAGCTGAGGAGCGTCATGTAGACTTCTTGCTGTCCACGTAGTCTGAGCTGCAGCCTCGATGGAAGGAAAACGAGAACTGAGGTAGTGGAAGGGATGACCCACGAGTGCCACGCAATGCATCAGCCTCGAGGGCAGCGCTGTCCCCATTGCCTCTCCTCCTAGGAGAAAAGCTTTCTAAGCTAAAAAGCTTCCCGAGGGGTCCTAGCACCTCCCGCATAGTACCCACCAGTGATGAACAGTGAAGACTGATACAGGTAAGATCAACACTTTCCATGACAGAAAGCAGACGCCACAACTCACAGGTGGCTCAAAAACAGCCAAAGTAAGTTTCTTCTAGAACACAATTTAGGTCCTAAGGTGAGTTTTAGATGTAAAATACCTCTGAGAAATGTATGGGAGACTTCCAGTTGTGCAACCTACATCCTACAACAGGGCATGGAAAGCTGATATAGCAGCCAAATGCACCTTGAGAGAGAAATACTGTAGACCAGAGTCTGACAGGGACAGCAAGTATTCCAGTACCTCATTTACTGGACAAGTAAAGGGGTCCAGATGCTTGGAGGTGGCCCATAAAGTGAACCACTTCCATTTAAGTGAATATGTATGCCTAGTAGAAGTTTTCTTGCTACTGTTGGCACATTGGCAACTTTAGGTGAGACACCAAAACATGCCATAGTTATGTCTTCAGGAGCCATTCATGAAAGTACAGGGACTTCAGTTCCAAATGGAGTTATAAGCCCTTGTTCTGGGACAACAGATCTCGACACAGAGGCAAGGGCACTGGGAGTTCCACTGCAAGTTGTTGTAAACCATATTTGACAAGACCATAGGCGAGCAATGAGGATGAGAGTGGCACCCTCTATCTTCACCTTGAGTTACCCTGCATCGATGGACTTGGAGGGAATGAGTACAGAAAAGAACAGTTACATAATTACCACAACAGTAGATCTTTGAGAGAAATCTCTTTCATCAGGCCACACTTATAGAACTTATAGCCACCAGGCACTAGGACCACATGGAAACTTTTGCAAGCAGTCTACCAGGGGCCGCCCATGATAACGTCAGGCGTCAGCATGCATAAATAAACATGGGTGGCTCCTCCTCTGCTCAGTTCCCTTCCAGAGATCATACTCAGAGGACCTACTTGTAGGGAACCAGGACAGAACCCAACACTCCACTAACTGAGAGAGCTGGAAAATGACTCAATGGAGATAACAGCAGCAACCCCAGAGTTACAGGCCCACAAGGGGGAAGGAGGGTTGGATGGCATGGCCTGACGAAAAGAGATTCTCTCGAAGATCTACTGTTACAGTGAGTATGTAACTGTCCTATCTTCTTTGAGAATATCGCTTTCATCAGGCCGCACCCATCAATGCTTGAGGACAATCCAAGGCTTGTCATATTGGATCAACAAGGCCTTCAGCTTGAGCAGGTGTCCCAACTTAGATATTTAGGTGTGGTCTTGGATTCATGCTTATCATTTGCTTTTCAGGTCCAATTTGTTACCAAAACGATCAGTAAGAAAATAGGGTTATTGTATAAATTCATTTATTTTTCCCTAGTTACCAGGAGAGCTATTGCTTTTGGGTCCCTCCTCCCCATTTCGATTATGTATCTAGTCTTTAATATTGGGCAGAAGAAAATGCATGCTTTGACTGTTACCTATAACAATATTTATAGGTTTATATTAGCTGCACCAAGCCGGACACACCACTGTCATTTATACTCTAGATTGGATTGGCTTTCCCCTAATCATAGGATTGAATTCTTTGTGGGATGTGCAATGTTTAAAAGTCTTCACTTTGGAACGTCATTTCCCTTGTCAGAGCTAGTTTCTCGTAGAAACGTGTTGCCTAACTTGAGATCTGCACATGGTCCTTTATTTAATGTTCCCTGTCACAGATTAAAGATTGTGTTATGAGCTTTTTCTGTGGCTGCCCCTATTTATTGGAACACTCTCCCAGCTGATATTAGACTTGCTTCTTCTGTATTTGGCTTCAAACTGAAGATAAAGCAATATTTAATGTCCCTGTCAGATTGTAATTGTTATCTGTAATTTTGTCCTACTGTACAAATGTTGTATGTCTTGTATCTTCTGCACAGTCCGGGTTGGACCTGAAAAGTGACCAGTGGTCCAGTGTCCCTACCCGGTTAACAAAGACATAAATAAAATTAAATGGAACGCCAAGCAGTGCCAATAGTGAACAGTCTGGGTGGCTAGAGCTGCAAGGTTTAAGAAAGCAGGCCTTCCTTTTATTATTTTAGACTTTTAGTTAAGGAAAGCGAATTTCCTGCCCTTCAAATAGACCATGTGTATAGGGATTGGCAAAGAGCTGGATTATCTATGATATATCAATTCTTGGATACACATGGAGTGATCCCTTTTGCTGCTTTACAATCTAAGTTTGGTCTCCCCTCCACACAACATTATAGATACTTGCAGGTTAGGTAATTTCTATTGGGGGTGGGTTCCATTCGAAAAGCTTTGCCTAACCTGATCCCCACATTAATGACTTTGATTATAGAGGCAATAGATGGGAGACATCATACACACTTAATTGGTTTGTTGTATAGATCCCTTAGGGAGTACTGGAATGAGTTGGTTAAAGACATTTTAGATAGATGGAATAAAGAACTAAAAACTCACATTACATATGAAAAATGTCTGGAGCCAATTACTCATTCAATGAAAGCCTTGCAAGCCCCATACTAGCTTGAATATATCTGGAAATGTTGTATGCATTTTTTCATTACCCCAGACAAATTAATTACATTTTTGCCTGAGAGTTACGGAATGTGCTGGAGGGATTATGGTCAGGCTAGGGCCAATATTTCACACATTTTTTGTACTTGCCCAAAAATAACTCAATACTGTAAAGATATTACAAGAAGTTTTCAGGTTCTAATCGATTCGGACCTCATTTTAACAAATCAGATGATCCTTTTATATATAGGGGAATTGGTCCCACAGAATAGGAATAAGCTGTATATCTATTTAGCTGCAGCTAAAAAGGTGATAACCCACTTATGGCTGACTACTACAGTCCCTACTTTGACCCACTGGCATTCGTTGATATCGGAAATTTGTTATTTAGAACAATCTACCGCTACCTGAATGGACCATACTACCCATTTTGAGCTGGCATGGAGATCCTGGGTCTTATATATTGCTCCCTTGGATAACTCTTTTATCCCCTGAATTGGATTTTTGGATATAAGGCATAAAGAATAGAAAGTAACAGTCTTTTGATGATGATTTCTTTGAAAATGTGGTCACATTTCTGATTTGCACCATTGTATGCATTCTTTCTTTATGAACACTATATTTATTGTAAAAACTGTACAATTGTACTCCTGCTGTAATGTACTGGGGAAAAAAAGAATATTAAAAAAAAAAAAGAAAGTAGGCCTTGTAGTACAGCTAGGCCAAAGCCAGCCCTTCTGTTAGAGACAATGTCCAGATTGTAATGCTTGGTAAAGTTATGGCCACAACTCCGGGTAGCAGTTGCAGAGATCTCAGCAGCAAATACATCTTTGAGATAAGCAACAGACGTGGCCATTCCTCTGGTGGAATGATCACATATCGCCCCAGGAAATTCCTTACTGCACGTCTGGTAACAAAAATAATACAGTGTGCAAGCCATCTGGATAGGCACTGTTTAAAAAGTGGGGCACCATGTTTCCCAGGCATAAATGGAACAAAAAAAAAATCTATGAAGACTTTCCGCATTGTCTGGTACGGTGTGTATAGTACCTGAGTACTGTATACACAGCTAAAGCAAGGAGCAATGCTTCCCCTGGAGTGGCATGTTCTAGAAATAAACTAGCAGACAGTTTGATGTAAAATAAAGTTAGATATCACCTTTGGTATAGAATTAGCATGAGGGCATAAAGACACCCTGTTTTCATGGAAAAGCAGATAAGAAGTCTCACACAGGAGAGCCTGTAGCACTGAAATCCTTAGAGCAGAAGGGACTGCAACTAAAAGCAACACCTAAGAAAGTGGAAGTCACAAGTCACGGTTGGTGCACAAGGAGCAAATGGAAGCTTTGCTACAAAGTAAAAGTCAGGTATCAAGCAGGGAATGGATTACAAAGAGGGGATTCCAGATGTGAAATGCCCCCCCATCACATACGGGTCACTTCCAACTGTGCAACCATACTACCACTGATATGCACAACGAAAGCTGATATAGCAGACAGGTGCACTCTGACAGATAAATATGACAGGCCTGAATCCGAGAAGGACAGCAGGTACTCTAGAACCTGATTTACTGGATAAATGAATGGATCCAGGTGATGAAAAGTGGACCAAAAAAACAACCCCCTTCCACATCATGAAACAAAGAGAGCTGATGGAAGACTTTTAAATAGATTTGATGACTCTGAAGGGGGCGGTCACACCGTGTTGAGCTCCGCATGGTCTCTGGCGACATTTAGCTGCCGATTTTCAAAACTGCATATCACCACTACTGAAGGCTATAAAGAAATAAGAATTATACATAGCGCTTTTGCAGCAATAAATAAAACAAAGAAACTCAAAAGGAAATAAAGACAGAGAAAGGAAGAAGAATAGGGTTGCAGCTGTTTTCCTATGTGGCCCAGCAAACTGTTACTACAAATCTTCAAACTATAGAAACAGTCGATTTTAACAAAAAAGAAACTCAATATGATGACCTCTGGGTATGGCAGAGATGGAAATTTCACAACAGGACATGCAGAATTATGACATCTCCATATCTACTTCTACAGGTGAAAAGAAACTAGTAAAAAGACCATTAATGGAACCTGACAGCTACGACAAGGATGCAGGACCAGTCTATCAACCTCATACCACATAGTATCTTGAAATTTTTATGGGGAAATTTACGGCTATAAAGATGTCAATCACTGAGCTGACATCTGGGCTAGCAAATCTTTCTGTGGCTGTACAAATCAATACAAAAAAAGATTAAAGACGCTGAGGCAAGAATAAGCAGCTTAGAAGATAATGCCTTTAAAGGACAGAGAGAGAGTGTTACCTGCTCACAAGCAATAACCAAACTGGCCAACAAGAACCAAGAAGCTGATGAAATAACATCAGATTAGTAGGATTGCCTGAAGGACTGGAGGGATCCAACACCATCAATTTCATCAATAAAGTCCATATCACTGTTCCATGATCCCCCTAAGGACACTCAACGCTACATCTTGGAAAGAGCTCATCAATCTCTAAGACCACGTCCATCTCCTTAAGAAAAACCCAGGGCTTTTGTGATCAGATTCCTGAATTTCCAGCAAAGGGTATACATGCAACATACACTACGAGCCTGGAATCTTTTATGATGTTTTTTAATGATCTCTCACAACAGCTGATACACAATAGAAATGCTTTCCGGTTCATTAAGAAGGTTCTGAGACATGTTCAGCTTAAATATGGACTGTTAGATCCTACCATCTTAAACGTCTGGCTTCCAGAGGGCATCCTAACTTATCCCAGGTATGAAGCAGCAAAGATTGGATTAAAAAAAAAAGACCTGCCCAAGCTGTTCAGTAATTTTGACGTTTCTCACTATTAGTGGTAGGACCTTATTACACTGTTAAACCATGTACTTAACAATAACACACAAAATGTATTTTTCTTTATTTTACCTTCCTTGCCCATGATAGTTGATACTAAGAAGCTCCTCGTTCCCTTAACTTAGCACATGTTTTTAAGCACTTTTCTTCCTGCACAGTACTCCCATTTTGTTCAGTGTTATATAAAGGAAATGGAAATGATTTACAGGCGGAGCCTCCTCATCCCATTGATTAGCAAAAATGCCAATATATAGGAAAGCTAGCACATTGGACTACTTTACCCTAGAGGGAGGTGTTCTGTATTGCTTCTCATTATTTATTTATTAAAAAAACAATCTTAGGTGCCGCTTATGGGCGGAGCGCAACCCTTCTTGGCAACCTTACATTTTATACTGTGTAAGGAGAGCCAAGAGGGATGGGATAATCAGTAAGAAAGATTTCTGCCCCGTTTTTCCCGGAAGGTATGTCTCTTAAGTGATTTTACTTCCTGTACAAACTAAGTATGTTGCATTCAGGGTGCAAATTGAAACAAAGTGCAGAAAATTTAAAAGCATTCAACTGCAACTCCATTTCTCTCTCTAACACAAATGTGTTTGTGTGTGAAGAAGGGGTTATCCTGTAGTAATACAGATGCACAGGATACAGCGAGTTCCGATTTCACTCTACAAAGGTCTGTTGTTGAAAACTAGTTGTTCCTTTTTATATTAATACTCCCCAATAATTTGCCATGTACTGGGATAGTAAGGAGATTCATGGCTTGCCTCCCGAGTGCACTATTTCAGAAATCGCCATTCTGTTTTCAGCTCTTACCATTTTTTCAGTTGGCTGGCTTTTCAAACAATCGTGCATACAGTCTCTGTGTAAGCCTGTATATGACAGCTGACTTTGCGCAATTATACACACAGCACTGCAGGCGGCAGGAGAGAGGGGTCGAGAACTAAGAATAAACAAACAAAATGGAGGATTTTCTGACACTTTATACAGTATCACCCTTTCATACATTGCAGCGATTTTAAACACTCAAGCTGACTATTTAGGCTTTAGGAAAGCAAAATAGGAAACTATGCTAGTAGGTAGCAATTCAATTGGAATTTTATAGTCTGGCAGCAATTTTGTAAAGGCAAGCTTCCCTAACAATGTATATGCAGAATCTTCTGCCATGCTGTACTTCAGAGACATTCCTCCTATCTTGTTCTATATATGATAAAGAGTTCAACCAAGACTGTAATTTAAGTGCCAATTCCTTTTTTATTAGATTCATAGTTACTTAATCTCTGTTACACTTTTATCACATTACAGTGGGACAGTTTTGTTGTTTGTATAAATTAACTTTCTTTTTTTATACTTCTATTTCATTCACTTTTTTTCTTTTAAATCCATTCCATATATTCCTTGATGCATCCACTAAAACACAAGTTAAACAAAACCATAACAGATCAAGTCTAACTCCATAGGTGGAGGCAAGTAATATATCAGAAATACATCAAATATTTTGGGCATAACTCAGCTGAGCTCCAAGCTTTAGAATTTATATAGACCAAAGAAAAGAAAAATTCTAATTTGGGTATACTCCCCAATCCCCTTTAGTAAGTTTTAAATCATGATTATTTTACCATTTTTTCTAGTGTAAACATAACTATTACATATATTTCTTATGTTTCTCATGTTAAGTCCTTTGTCTCTTGCACTAACAGACATTTGCTTATCTGAGTCAGTGTGTAATTCTCTATCCAATTCTGAGTCTTGCTCATATTGTCCATGTAAGAAAGCCAATTAATTGGTCTACCTCAAAAAATAATTATGTACTTGACCCTTATATGTAACACGAACTTTAGCAGGAGCTAAAAGCTAGAATTTAGCGTCTAATTCAAGAATGTCTTGCTGATAAGTAAGACATGTCCTACCTCTTTGTTGCATTGCAAATGAAAACTCTGGAAAGATTGAAAATCGGTGCGATTTGTATAACAATGTTTTTCTAACTCTTGAAAGTTTGAGAATGAGAGCTCAATCAGATTCAAAAACCAGTGAGAAGAAAACTTATGTTTGCTTCTAGGTCTTGTAATATAGAATCACTCTGAGGTGTGTTTTTCACTTCTTTCGTTACTCTAAATGCTGTTGTAATGAATGGCAAATTATCTGAAGGAAGGTCAAAAACTTGAATAAATATATATTTCACCATATCTCTCACTGTCTCAAACTCTGAGTCAAATTTCAAAGGTATTCCGTGCATCCTAAGATTTTTGTACCGAGTTTGATTCTCTAAGTTCTCAGCTTTTCTGTTCATATTATACTGTTCTTTTATACTATTTGTTGTTGCTTCCATTCCTTTAATTTTGTTAGATATTTTAGTTATATTTTCCATGTTGTCTTTAACTTGAACAGCCCTAATACTAATATTTTCTCCATTTTGTTTTGCGTCCTGTTGCAAGAAATCTACTTTAGAGCTCAGCGCTTCAAAGCGTTGATCCACGCTCTGAAGCCAGTCCAAAATCTAATCCATTGACTTTCCCAAAGTTTTCATGCTGTAAGTTTTCTCTTGATTTTTGGCACTCTCGCTTGTTACTGAAGAGGTTCCACCTGTATGGCACTGTTCCATTCCGGCATTCTCAGTCAGCGCAGCACCTTGATTTACCGAGAAACATTGCTGTGTCAGTCCAGTGGATACTTTAGTAAGTGTTCTAGCCTTTTGACTTGTGTGATATTATTTCTAATGAACATGAGTACAGTTTGGGGAATCTGCCACACTAGCGACAGAGTCACTTCGAGCTGCTTCTTTGGTGGTTCTGATCTGGCCGCTGGGGCTGTCTTCAGACCATGGGATTTTGTCCAGCCGAAGTATTCTGTGAGAAATAAACTCTTACGATGAAGAGCTGGAACACTGTTTCCTTTTATCCATCATGTCAACAGTCTCAAAAGTCTTAAACAGAAACTGCAAAACACCCGCTTACTACAGAGCTCACTTGCAGAGCATCAGCTCTAGTCCGCCATCTTGCCCCCAACTCACAAATTAACTTTCTTAATGTGATCATTTTCTTTTAGAACTTGTTACTTTATTGAGAGCAGTTAATTGGAGACTACACATCTTTAACTATTTTAAATCATACATGCAAGATACACAGTCATGTATATATTGGTACATAAAAATAACATATAAATTAATCCATCAGAGTAAACGTTAATATATTCCCCCTTTCTTTTTCAGGGTTAACATCTTCAATCAGTCTATGATGTGAGTCCATCCTTGAAATGTGGAACTAAAACGAAAATATAACAAAGATATATAGCAGGTGACCAGGAAGAGAAAACAAAATTATAATCCATAACCTTCTGTCACCCCTATGGATAATATTGCCTAGTAATCATTTTGAATAGTCTGCTCTCTATCAAGAAAAGTGCAACTATACAAAGGCTTAATCAAGTTAATACCTAATGGAACCATAATAATAAAAAAAACAACTATTTCCCCTTATCAAGGGGAAATATCATAAAGTCAATAAACTCATGGCTCAGTGTGTGTTTCGTTCTTGGTCTTTTTTCCTTCTTAGTTCCCTATTGTTTTTATTCATATATATGTATAGAAATACTGATACTGGAGAGGGGCGAAAAACAGAGCAAAGAGTCCCTAAAATATATGAGTTAGGTGGTGCATTCCCAACTAAAGTAGGAGCTGCTCCACGACTGTTCGGCCCGGTGTGTTTTTTCTATGTAATCATAGTATGGAAGCAACTGTGAATTGTATTTCTCAACTTGAAGTCTCAATTTGGCTATAACTGCCTCTATATTTTTGATTGTTTTTAAATTGTTCATCCATTGACTCACAGTTAAAAAGTCAGCGGTAAGCCAGTTCGGTGTAACAACTTTTAAAGTGGCAACCATTAAAATCAGAACCATGTACTTGGTTGAGGTCATGGTTATACCCTCAGTGGGGAGACCCAATATTAAATTCACAAATGTGGGGGCTTGCCTTAGACTTAGCATAGTTTCAATTATTTCCCCCACTTGTCCCCAAAAGGCCAGGATTCTGGGGCAGCTCCAAAATAAGTGATAATGTGTCCCTTTAAGTTCACATCCTCTCCGGCATAAGTCAGATGGGTGCACTGCATAATGTTTAGAGATGGTAGGAGTTACAAAAAAGCATTCACAAACCTTCCATCTAAACTCTCTCCAAATTGCAGAATTTGTAGCTTTGTATATATTCTGCCATACCCCTTTCCAGTCTTGCTCTGTGATTGACTGACTCAACTCCTCCCCCCACCTATCCTGAATTTTGCAGATTGCTAATGTACCCAGTTCTTCTAGCAATAACTTGCATGTTTGAGAAAGAAGTCCCTTACTAGCTGAAGACAGACCCCTATTATGCATTAGGAGGATTCCTTGTGCAATACCACAGCTGTCCGCCCTGGACCTTCCTGAATGCAATGCATGCACTGTAGGTAACTATTAAGTCATGTTTAGAAATTCCAAATTCTTTTTTGCAGATTCATGCAATCTTTAATTTCTCAATGTGGTTAAGCTCTCATACTAATGCAGGACTGGGAAACTGGCAAGAAGTTGTGTGTGTGTGTGTTTTTTTTTAATGCCCATCTCTCAGTCTGGCACTCAAATAGAGATCGAGCAGTGCCTGGACTCAGATGTTGAGCATCTGCAGGATTGGAACTGCTTCTTTTTGTCTTCACAATGGAACTGCCTTCACTTCCAGGTACTAGATTGCCATCATCAGAATCCCGCTCCCCGAGAAGGGAGAGGACTGGACACAACCCTGCTGCTGGAGCAATCTGCCTCCTTAGGCTCTGTACCACTCATGGCTGTCGACCGTTTACATGCAGTAGGGCTGAGAGAGAAACCGAAAATTATGTGGAAAAGCTAAACTGACACAAAAATAACAAACTCTAAACAACAAAACTGAAGAAATGGAAATTACATACCTACCATAATTCTTGATCTTCTTGGACGAAGTCTCCGCCACCTGTTCACACCAATGGGACTACACCAGAGGCGCTAGGACCCCACGGGAGCCAAAAATCTTTTCAGGAGGGCCAGCGGCAAGATAGGACTGTGCATGCGCGGCGCCGCGAAACTAGCTTGCGCCATATAGGCTATCTTGACATCGACCCTCCAACCGCCTCAGTACCTTTTCGACCGAGGAGGTGCAGCGTAAACTAATGAAAGAAAACCTAACCCTAACTTCTGGGCATATGAAGGCCTGGGTGACCTATATAAGAAGGGTCAATTCAACAATGTCTTCACAGCCCAAACAACAAAGCAGTGAAGACCAAAACAGAACGAGTGAGCTCGGGGGATGGTGGGTGGGCGTGTGAATGAATGGTGGAGACTTCGTCCAAGAAGATCAAGAATTACGGTAAGTATGTAATTTCCATATCTTCCTAGGTTAAAAGTCTCCACCCACTCATTCACACTAATGGGAGAGTACCGAGCTGAAAAATCAAACCCACCCAAGTAGGGCGGTAAGAGACAGAGTTCACTCAGGACAGAAGTCCATAAGGACTGTCCTGCTGAAGAAAGTGAACTGTCTGGTATGGACATCCAGAACATAGTGCTTTTACAAAGGTATGCACTGAGCTCCAACTCGCCACCTTGCAGAAGTCTACCATGGGTACACTACGAATCCCCGCTAGGAAAGCTGCAACCTTCAGAAGGTAGAGTGGTGTGAACCTGGCCTTCTAACTTGATCTGTGCCATGGATTAGTAGTGTCGAAGACATGCAACTTAACCAAGCTGAAATACATCTCGTGGCAACAGGCTGACCTAGCCAAGGCATGCTGAAAGATACAATAGTTGCTCAGATGTCTCTCTCTTCAGTCTGTCAATTTAGAATCACAGAACCCTCTTAACATCCAGAGAAATGAAGGAAGTGCTCTCCTTCATTCTGGCGCTAACGAAGTAAGTAGAGAAACTTGACTAATGGTAACTGAGTTAGTGACATGCTGTCTACTGGCTCAAGATAGACCGAAAACATGCAGAGGAGTACCTTCACTGCTGAGTAATGCAGATCTGCGTTCAACAGGTTCAAGAGGCACCCTAAAACCTTACTTGGTGGGCAACCAGAGGGTCCAGATGGGACTTGCACCCCAGAAGGAGAAGGGTTTCCACTCCTGGTGGAAGGTCTATGCGTGGCTTAGAAGATGTATGCGATGGTTTGGGAAACCTAAAACTTGCCCACTTCCATTTCCTGAGAAGCATGGCATGGAGATGAAGGGAACGCAGGTTAGGATGGATTAAAGTCCCTGTGTCAAAGGTCTGCTCATAGAGGGAGTCGCCTCGTGGGAACCTCTGACAGACTGCTGATCAATGCAATCATATCTGCCGAGGCCAGGCTAGGATGATGATAGTCATCCTGGCCCCATGTGCCTACAACTTGTGCAGCATCTTCTGAATTAAGGGAAGAGGAGGAAAACATACAGGGAAGCGTCTTGTCTTCTGCAGTGAATACATCCTGACAGGAAACACCAGGGCCTGGATTTCTGAAGCAGGATAGAGGCAGTTTTGCACTGAAATGGGACGCAAAAAGGGGCAGATCTGAACTGCCCCACTCGCCGAAAGCGACTGCACGAAATCTGAACTGATGCATCATGCTCAAGGTACCACTGTCACAACCTCTTGGCCTTCCTGCAGAGAGGGTGGGGGGGGTGCCCCACCCTGCTTGCTGATGTAATACATCACAGCTCTGTCATCTGTCCGAACCAGGATAACTTCATGACAGAGGGCATCCTTCAGGACTTTGTTTATAAGATAGCTATCATCTCCAAGAAATTTATGAAAAGATGAGGTTACTCCTAGCTCTACACCTGAGTGTGGAGGTCTTGACAGTAAGCTGCCCATGAGAGATTCTGTTCGAGGCTTCGTCATTTTGAACAAAGGACTGCAGATGCGTAGTTGGAGACCACTGCTTGCTGCGGGGGATGCCCTGATTCCCAGCATCCACTCAACCGAAAGGGGCCCAAAAGAGTAGTTTTACATGATGTAATGAGCCATCTGTAGATGTCGTTTCTCCCGTCCTCTGGAACAAAACACGACGCCTTGGAGGTATCCAGGAGGACTCCTAAGAAGACGAGCTGCTGGGAAGATGAAACTGGCACCTTCCCTGAATCAGAAAACCCACTGAAGAGAACTGAGAAGCTGTGACAACTGCTTCCTGTGTCTCTTGCCTGGATGGGCTAGCTAGGAGCCAAATGTCCAGGAAGTGAATACTTGAATGCAGAGGTTTTAGTGAACTCCTCCCTGAACAGGTACTTGTTTAACTTTCCAAGGTCGACAAATGGTGCATGCCGCCTGTTAGCTTGGAACCAGAAGCAATAGAAATAGGAAGTTGTGCTCCATTCCACTGTGGAACAACTTCTACTGCCCAATTCCCGCAGAGGCCCCGTGTCTCAGAAGCAAGAGAGTGTGACTGAGAGGCGGACAGACCGGGCTGCCGTCTGGGTGGAAGATCTGGGGAAATCTGTAAATTGGGAGAGTATCCCCCTCGGACAATCCTGATGCTCCATATGTCCACTGTAATGGAACTCCACTGGCTGTAAAACTGAATTGGACACCCCCCCCACCACCACCACCGAGAGGCATCCCCCTCTGACAGCTGAGGTGGGACCTGGGCTGGATCCACAGAGGTTGGTACAGGGCACTTTGAGGCTCTGTGTTCTCTACTGGGTTGGATCCTGATAAAGGCAATTAGGCCTTTACCTTGAAAGGACTGCCTGTATGAAAAAGCTGACGGTCCCCCATCCCTCTGAGAGGCAGCAAGTGCCGCCTGTTGTTTAAATGGCGGCCGTACTGTTCTGAGTGATCCCCAAAACTCAGTCTGAGGGCCGAACAGGTAAGCACTGTCAAGGAGACGTTAACTACCTGCTACCAGCAGCAGCTGCCCTAGAGGCAGAGTTGTAGGTGTCCATAAAAGCTTTGAGCTGATTATTGGGCTAAAAGCCCCTAGCAATGGAGCATTAGATTTCAGGAGGCTCTCGACCATTGCATTAAGTGTGTTCCACAGGGTGTACTCCTACTGAGGAATGTAGGAACCCAAGACGTAGAAGTCTGCTTTGGTCCACAGATGAAGACTGAAATGTTATGGTGGACCCCATAACCCTGAGGAAAAAGAACTGGAAAGAAGATCTTCCATTGCACTGATACAGAAGACTTGCATTCCAGCCCATAAAATGAGTCATCCGCTGCATCTTCAACAAAGTAGACTAGGGAGAGATTCATCCAGATCCACTTCTACCCCAGAATAACCTCCAAAAGGCAGATCTAGACTAGGAACACTGGAAACGCCACCACCTGGATCAGCGAAGAGTTCAGCACCGTCCGCAGTGCCGGTGCCAAATATGGTGTTAGGTGCAGCGCCTGGCGTGGTGCCAGACCCGGCACCAAACATGGCACCTGCACCACACACAGCGCCAGAACCACAGCTAGGCCTGAAGAAAAGGGGGAGAAGGAAAGTCGTACCCGTGTCGGCCCCTGCAGGGAAAAAGGAGTGGGGGGGGGGTAGTCACCAGGAGTCTGTGTCGATGGCACTGGCACCGGAGATGGCACTGCGCACATCCTGGCCTGACCGACCCAGCCGTGGCCCAGCGGCTCCAAGGCCCGAACACTCCAGAACCGGGGCCACTGGCCAGGACAACTGGGCAGACGCTGCACCCCCTGCTCTAAAAGAGCAGCCAGAGGTGAAACTGCTCACCGGAACCCCATCGAGGACAGAGACAGGATCCGGTGTCAAAGATCACGGCCGTTAAGGGCAGAGGAACCCACCGGAGTCGATGCAGGCCTACCACTCTCCACTACCGACAATCCCCGCACAGTTGTACCAGAGAGCGACCTCGAGCAGTACCGATTCTTCTTTCATTGACAGGAGGAAGAAGAGCTCGAGGTCAAGACAGCCAGGTCCCGGAACTGCCATGAAGCTTCCCAAGGACTGTCCTCTGTGGTCAGATCCCCCTGCAAGGGGCAGCAGACCAAACACAGCCCCACTGCCATCACAGCTTTCAAACGAAGTCTCCCTACCATCACCACTACTGTCTAAAGTCAACTCCGTTGATGGCAGACTGAGAATTTTTTTTTTTTAAATAAGAAAAGAGCACTAAAAATAGTAAGTTAAACGAATACTGAACAGCTATAGCTGCTGTCATATAGACGAAGACTTGACTCCCGGCAGGCGAGTGTCGTCACTGAAGCGCACTCATCGGGAGAAAAGAAACTGAGGTGGTTGGAGGGTTGACACCGAGATAGCCTATATGGTGAGAGCTAGTCTTGCAGCGCCGTGCATATGTGGTCCTATCCCAGCGCCAGCCCTCCTGAAGATTTTTGGCTCCCGAGGGGTCCTAGCACTTCCGGCATAGTCCCATTAGTGTGAATGAGTGGTGGAGACTTTTAGTCCAGGAAGATCTAAATGCTGTAGTCGTACAGACAGTGAAGTTCTGACTTCCAGTGAGTGACATGGTCGCTAATGCGCACTCAACGGTGGGGAAAAAAGAAACTGAGGCGGTTGAGAGATGTGCCGCTGCATGCCAGACGGTGCACATGCGGTGGCTACCACATCAGCAGCTCTTGGAAACGTTCTGGCTTCCACTGAGTCCTGGTGCTTCCAGCTAAGACCCACTAGTGTGAATCAATGCTGAAGACTGATTCTTGGAAGATCATCCTCTGCTGAATCTGAGGATAGCAAGCCTTGGCTTGGAGGAAGTCTAGTTCTGCTCCAATGAACAGGACTACCTGCTTGAGTAACAGTTTTGATTTGGTCAGATGGATCTTCAGGCCTAAATCCCAGAATGTCTGAATGGCCAGATCCCTGAACCACTCCACGACCCCCATGGTACTGTATGTCATGAGCCAGTCATCCTGGTACGTGAAGACTCTGGCACCTCTATGCCAAAGGAAGGCACCATGACCCACAGTCATTTGGTAAACACCCTGGGTGCTGATGTAGGCCAAAAGGTGTAGCCTTGAACTGGTACAGCACACCATCCACCTGAAAGCAGAGGAACTGCTGATGAGATGAAAGCCTCAGAATGTAACAAAAACCTTCATTAAGCATTTCTTCACATTCTGATTCCTTACATCTCATCAGCTGTTCCTCTGCTTTCCGGTGGGCAGTGTGTTGTACCAGTTCAGGGCTATGCGCTTTGGCCTGCATCGGCACCCAGGGTGTTCACCAAATGACTGTGGGTCATGGCAGCCTTCCTCTGGTGCAGAGGTTCCAGAATCTTCCCCAAGTTCCAGGGAGCAAAATCAAGCATCAGGCTCTATGCACAGTATTACAGTATTATCTGGTTGAGGGTGACAATATGGAATTTCTGCCTGTGCACAAACTTGGTCCAGGATGCACAGGTGGAGAATAGGGCACCAAACTACCATTACTTTGCATCCTAAAAATAACTAACGAGACACGGATCCCTGTGAGGCTTGGCCATCCAAATCAACCTTGCCAGCACAGCAAGTCCACCATTTTGTGTTAGGTCTCCAGGGTAAACACAGAAATGCACAGTCAAGCCCACCTGCAGTACAACACTGCCCTTAGTCCAGAGCTGTCTACAACCAGTACTTGGATAAGGAGAGACCCAAGTCCTGAAGCACTCGTGCATAGATCTGGCTATCTGGTGGGAGAAGAAAGAGATCATACCAGCAAGCTTGTCAAACAGCTCATGACTAACCTAACATTATGGGCACATAACTGGCCTGCTGGACTCCATGGAAGGATGCTGCATTTACCCTGTGGACATTGATGTTCTGCTTTTTGGACTCCTTGTCCTGCAGCTCATTTGATTTGCGCTGAATTTTCACCTTGCAAAAGACTGAGTCAACCACAAGGCCCTCCATGGAAGGATACCTGGAGAACCTGATGATCCCTCCAACAGGGGCCACATACTTCCTCCAGAGAGAAGGTTCCTGGCAGGAGGCTGGGTGCTGCCCCATGTTGAGCACAGGGCCCAGAACAGCTTCAGCAACTGGGAACACCACCCGGGGTGAGAAACCCTGCTTCTGGATGTCCATCAATGGGTAAGACTCCCGCTTCTGGACCTCCTCTAGAGTAATGTTCAGGGATGCAGACATGCTGCAGAAGAAATGAAATGCAAAGGGCATTAAGTAACTGGAGGCAGACCGGCTGTCTGAAGTGCTGATATCCATAAGACTCTGGCACAATGCCATCGACAAGTCCTCTGTCAAGCCAAAGAGGTTCAGGACACCACTTGGGAGCATGGACTACCCACTCTGTAGGAGTGACTCCACCAACAGGAGCTTAGGTAGCCCAGACTCACAGGCCTAGAGTTCTTTTTTAGAACACCCCTCGTGCCTGGAGGTGTGTGTGGCTCCATAGTAATCAGCCACTGGGGCACTGTTAGAACCGCCGAGAGGGTGACTGCTGCATGTTGTACCAAGCGCTGCATCAAAAGAGGCAACCAAGAAGGAGCTGAGGTGGATGGTAACACTGGTTGACTATGATCCTGGGTCAGTGCCCCAAAAGCCCAAGTTTGCCACATTGCCTCTTCATATGTTCAGTCGATGCCACCAAAGTCTACCCAATGAAGAGAACAAGCTGGTGATAACCTCTCACCATGATGGTGATCATGTGGACCCTAGCAAGATCTTGACCACGAGTGTTGACCTGAAGGTCAATGATGGCTCAATGGGGTGGTGCGACATACACTACCTGCTTGCCCATCTGCACTACTATGGGTGGAATCAGAGTCAGTCCTGGCATAGAGACCACCGGTGGAGGCTGCACAAGTATGGGCTCAACAGGGGAGATGGTCTTATCCGACTCCTCAACCAGAAAAGGCACCTGGAGCAACAGAGTCCAAGACAAATTAAGCCTTGCCCCCTCTGATTCCAGGTCAACAAGATCGATGACAATCTGGATGGGATCATTGACTGGTGTCGGCTCAGTTATCACCTCCTTCAGGGGTACAGCTGGAGTGTCAACTGACTCAACATATATTTGTAACAACCAGAACTACTTCGACCAAAGTTGAGTACTCTGGGGAACCCAAGAAGTGTTAAGAGAGGTAACGCTCCCCTGCCTTGACAGATAGCGCTTTTTAAGTTGTTTATGATGGCGGGGACTGTTGTTGAAAATCTCAGTTGAAAAGAAGAGCTCCCTAAGATCCGGATGCTCTTAGAAAGGCATTTGTTCCATGGCCAGCCCCATTGGAACCAAGGTCAGGGCCGATGAGGGTCCTGCTGCCTCTTCCTCCATCACCTGAAGCTGGGCTGCTGAACCCGTTGCCATGGAGGCATTCCTTTCCGGAGGCCTACCTTGGAGGAAGCATGTCCTACCCTCATCGATGGACAAAGGATGCATCACCTGGCAGCAAGAACAGTTTTCCACATCTTGGTGACCCTCAGGTAATATAAGCAAGTATCGTGGCCATCTGTGGCAGACATTTTCTGTGTATGTCAAATGCACTTTTTAAAACCAGACTTCTTCCATTCCTTGCTGAAGTAACTGACGGAGCAGCAACCGAACACAAGACACAAAAAAAAAAATCAGTCAAAAACTTAAAAGAACTTTGAGAATATAGGGAATAAATGTCTTAAAACTTTAAGAAGCCTCTCATACTGCAAGGAGCTGTTAGGGAGAAGACCTCTCCCTTCCAGAGAAAAGAAAGATTTAACGTCAACTGAGGCAGAGCCAGGGGAGAATACCACAGGTGGTTGGAGGTGTCAAGCTTGAATATTGTTCTACTGAAGATGCTCAGTGAAAACTGCCTTAGTGTGGATAGTGAACTGAATCCAGGTAATCAGAACTTAATGAAAAAGACTGACACACACCTAAATCATATAAAGAATTAATAGTACATAATTCTGTTCATTTTAATTGCTCATAGGGGTACCTGTGCTTCTAACTCCTGCTTGCGAGCGGTTTTCAGTTCTTCCTCTTCCTCTTTCTCCCGACGTGTCCACTGTTTCACCTCTTCAAGTTCCTTTATCAGCTCTTCCCGACGTTGTACAGATTCTTCCTGGGCCTTTCGATTTGCTTCCATACGATCTTGAATCTGCAACTGTCGGCCTGCCAAGACCTATCAGAGTATTGACCAACATTTATGGTTAAATAATAAGGTGAGAGGCCACAAGTCCAGAGCTTATTTATTTATTGGAATCTCGGATAACACTTTTGAGCTAAAAGCTCATTTATGAAGGTTCCACGTCGTAAGGCAATAGACAAGGTACGTAGACATTATAAAACAGATAGGGGTACATACAGCAGGCAAGTACATTATGGTACATACAGATACAGATTCAAGCAAGTACAGTTAATTTCAAAGCTTCTTAAATGCTATCCCAGTCTAGGAGTCACTACCTGGGGTTACGCTTACTGTACTTGCATATTACACTAGGTGTAAAATGAAGATATTTCCATTTAGTGACAGACACTAAAAAAAAAAACTAAAGCCACTAATGGCTGCCTGGACTTTAGCATGATGTGTAAGGTTTGATTTCTTTATTTGCTGTATTTTTGCAATGTTAGTGTGTGTTAATGTATAGGGCATGGAGAGGTAGTTTAAGTGTTACAACTGACACTAGTAACACCACACTTACATTATAGTAATACAACAAATAAAATAAAGCCTTACATTACATTAAACTATTGCAGAAGCATCTGTAGTTGGGCTCCACACAGACACACACACACACAGTAACATACGTATATAGAAAGTGATGCACAAACACACACAGACATGCACAGTAACACTCCCACAAATACACAGGAACACAAAATGATGCACACAGTGTGTATGTGATAAGCTGTAGGAAACTAAGTAGTAGTAGGAGTTTCATTTTTATTTTTTGTGCCGAGCCCCCGGAGACTCAGCCCAGCCCCACTTGCCACCCTCGCATGCCCAGGCTTGCTCCCCTGGGTGGAGCCATCAGGCAGGCACCCCCCTCCCATGGACATTAGGGTAGGTGAGACCCGGCCTGCCCCCCCCCGACCGGGGCCACGGGAGCTGGACCCCCTTCCCCAGCGGACACAATTAGGCAGCGGGATGGCGGTGGGGCGGTGTCATGTGCGGGGCCGCATTTTTCTTTTACTATAGATTCCTGGGGACAGGGACATGCAATGACGACCAGTGTCCACCCTGCCCCCCCAACATTTTTGGCACCAGCTGCGGCAGTATCCCCAGCCTCCGCCAGAGGTCTGCAATGCACAAGACACTCAACCCTCCTCTCCCGCCCCCCAGAGAAGGAGAGCAGTCCTCGGATGCTCAATCCTTCTCCCCAGCTGGCCCCTCCGACTCCCAAGTCCATCCCCAAACCCGGGATATCGGCACCGCAATCGGACGCTTTGCCGCTGCACCGGTGGGCTGGCGGTAGTAGGAGTTTTATAACCTGAGCTCATACTACCCAGCACCAATTTTCTACAACTTAATTCAAACTTCACAGTAATACATATCTAGCTAATGCAGAAGCAGCTGTGTTTGGCTCTTGACATAAACACAGTGGCCAATATAAATACACACACAGACAGGTTTTCAGTGATATGGCCACACTCCTACACAAACACATACTCAAAGACACACATCTACACACACATATATGCACACACACGTGCACACAGACACACACACCTACAGACAACGGCTTTCACATTAAAGTGAATTATAACATGGGGAAGAGGAAGCACCTGATTGGTACAGAGCCATCAGGTGACCGTTGATTAATCCAGCATATACACACAGCAAGGGGTGAACTGTCCCCCCTGAGAGATCAGTCTGTGCTCCTGATCTCGTTATTGTGCCAGAAATGCAGTGTGAGGGGCACCCATCAGTATCCTCACAAAGTATGCGAGAGCCGAAGTGTTTCATATACTGTGGCACAGTGCAGCAACATTGGCTGCACTGTTGTGTGAACTCAGTTTCCCAGCTGCATGACAGAGTTACCCACCCACCTGCCCCACGGATTACCTAATTTTCCCTGCACCGCTGTTCTCTCCATCTCTCTATATCGTGATGTTCTGTGTGCCGTGAAGAGAGAGAGAGAGAGACAACTGCACCACAGACACAGAACCGCGCACCACGGTTCTCTCGCTGTCAGTGCTGTACCATGAGTGCCCCCCTTGTCCACTCCCCGTACTTGGGGGTGTCAGAACACCCTCTACTCATTAATGGCAGCTACTGTCAGCAACCAGTTGTAGTGCGTCAGAGATAAGCTGGAGTGCCAGAGATTTCTGACCCGTTCTAAAGCCGCGTGTCTCCTGTCAGTGATGCTTTCTGTGTCAATGTGGTTCTCTCGCTCTCTGTATATTCTGATGTTCTTTTTTTTTTTTAATTTTTATATTCTGATGTTCTGTGTGTTAAACCATGTGCGGCAGGGGGAGAGAGACAAGTGTACCACAGACACAGAACAGCTCGCCGCATTCCTCTTGCAGTCAGTACTGTACCATGAGTGTCATCTGTTTGCTTAATTGTGCAGGCCTTTTTGAAGGTCAGCTGTGCAGTTTCCGGTAACAGTGAGAGATAGCCAGTGTGCTGTGTGTCTGTGGAGAGAGAAAGTGGCAGCCTGCCCCCCCCCCCACTCTGTGGCTGCACCGATGCCTGTAATATTGCCCACTGTGGCAGTCGCTTTCCTTCTGGTTCCCTTCTGCACAGCAGCTCCAGTCCTGAAAAGTGTTCCTTGCTCTGTAGTATCTCCCAACGATGTTGGCTGCAGTCTGTATGTCTCCCCCTCCCCCACATGATCTCCACTCCCAGCACTACCTGCATTTTCCTGCCTACGGAGAAGAGGCGTATCACGGGATAAAGTAAGCAGTAAGAGAAGCAGCTTACCACAGGCAGGCAGAGAGAGTAGCAGCAGAGATGATGTCCGTTCCTCGTCGTAATGCCATTCAATAAAGTGTTTACTTAATGTTGCTGTGTGGTTATGTGCGCACAGTTCCTACTGTCAGGCTGTTACCAGACTACACACAGCCCCATCGGCTGCCAGAAGCTGTTCGTGCAGCCATCGGCAACATGTGGAAATTTACCTGTTGGCAATGTGTACAAGCAGTTCCTTCATCTATAAACAGAGGCAGCCTCATGGTTGGTCACATTCTGTTAGTGCAGTAGTCACCACCTATATCTGTTGTTGCCGTCCATTCCTGTTCACTAGCATGTAGTGGCAGACAAGTATGTTTTGCATATTGTAGTACAGATATATGATGTTTTGCCAATAAATGTTACACTTTATCGTGTCCAGCAACTATCCCTGTTGTGTCTGCATACAGATACAGTGTGGTGTATATATCACCAGCGTTGAAACATAGGGACTACTTTTTCTTGGGGGAAGGATACTTTCCAAAATCAATAGTTTTTCATCATTTTATATAACTTTTCTTGTGTTTTGTCACAGTATCATAACCCCAGGTTGTAAGTACAATAACCCACTCCAGGGTGTGCGGTTACTGGGGATTAATCAACACCTCTGGCGCTGTGAGGACACTTGGCCTGCAACCTCATGCCTCACAACCGCACCCGAGGTGTTGATTAATCCATAATAACCGCACACACTGTTGTAGGTTATTGCTTGCAACAGCTAGCAACTTTCTATGATCCAAGGCCCCTATATCACATATACACACAGTAAAATTCAATATACACACACAGTAACACATATGTACACAGTTCACACTGAAGACATGCAGTCACATGCAAAGACCTTCTGACAGAAAGATATGCAGTCACGTGCTCAGATGGACTCCCACCCTCAGATAGAAATGAAACTGTATACACCCTTAGACATATGTACACACACACACACACGCAGTGAGCACTTATCAAGCAAGACGAAAAGGAGAAATTCCTTTATACTTACCGTAATTACCTTACCTGCTAGCTCCAACGTTGTCAGTGGGGAGTAAATTCATATGTTTTCCCCACCTGTCTGGCTCCTGCAGCTTAGTACAGCTTGATATACCTGTTTAAAGACCTGGGCAGTTTAGGGAGGAACTGTTTTGTCTAGTACCAATTTCTTCTTGTTGAGAAAGTGTTGAGAGTGGTTTTTGTTTTCTCAGTTGGAGCCTGCTGTCCTGTGGAACATGGGAACTCAGCAACCCATTTGCGGGTAGCACAAAGGATATGCACCGCTCAGACTTATCACTGCCAGTCGGTACTAGAGGGGCTCCCCACCCAGCTCTAAGGTTCAGCTAGTTGAATCGATACAGATATGTTGCACTGCACTACACAGTTAGGATAGTATGACCCCAGAGGAGAGGGACTCGTCATCCTCCAGCAGGTCTTACATCTCTTAAACACCAATGGTCTCCGATGAGCCATGGTGCCAGTGATCCAAACTGGCCTAACAGCCAGAAATTAATAATAAAAAAAAAAAATCTATATCAAGGCCCCATTCTCTGCGGCAAACTGATGTAAATTCTGCAGCAGGGACTCTGTGGCACTGTCAGGTCAAATTCTGTAGTACATTTATATGTAAATAATACAGAGCCAATTTTACAGTTTTGGGGGACCCCAGCAAGGATGGCCTGTAAGGAGGATCTCTGACTTTCACCACATAAATGTAAGCCACAAAATTTCCCTTAAACCTTCGGTTTTATTATTTTGCTTTTAGAAGCTGTCCTGGCTCTCCATATTTATCTAAATCTATTTAGGGCTTAGTGCTATGTCATGCAACATTAATGGCTACTGGCAGGCACCGGCTCAACGTACTGGCAACAAACCAAATAGCGGAGTAGTTGTTCTCCAAGGGACAGCTTGAAGTAGACTATCTGTGGAGCACCCAAGACTCCCCTCTCTGTGAACACTTATCAGGGGCCCCATATACAGTCATAGTTGGAGGCGGCAGGCTATTGGTGCATATAGAGACTTCCCCATACTGCCACCCTGAAAACTGCCATATATTAAAAATTTAAAATATTAAACATCAGCAGTGTCAGCCTGATTATTTTTCTCTTTTTCTCTTTCACTCTTTCCTTGTTTACTTGTCACATTTTGAATTCATAATTAGAAATTAATGATCTTTAGCTTTGTTGTCCTCTTTCTTACATTGGCTTCATTTTTTATTTTCTTTCATATGCACCTCACTCCCCTAGCCTGAAAGCCCTGGCATCTGTAAGGCCCTCTGACCATGGGTTGAACTAGAGCAGGTAATCTCAGGATCACACCTAATCATGGGTGTAGGCAGGCATACTCCAAGCACTCCATGGTGTGCAATTTTATTTAAGAGGGATAGCAAATAGGCTCTGAACTGCTTCCTTTTTCCATGACAACTAACAAAGAAAATACTGAACCTTTCTGTAATTTTATTCATAGGAGTCAAAACTAGAAGGACTGATCACTAATACTCTTTTTGCATCCCAAGGACAATACAACTTTACAGGCTCTGGGCTGGTATGTGGGTGTCTTAGGGAACAATGCATAGCATTTGTATTTACCCATGCATGGCAACAATCATTGTCATGAGATACAAAAGTTGTATTTATTGTGCCAAATGAGGCATTATACAATGGGGTATGAAAATCCTGTAACCTCATTGGTCAAACCACATCACATGCCTGTGATAAATCCTCCAGTATGCCCACTGTAAAAGTTTTATATTACAATAAAAACTAAAAAAAAGTTGAACATTGTATAATAGCAATATACCACGGCAGGGAGTGGGTATATGGGTGGATTTACCACATCTGGTGTGGTTAGATCACTCGGCTGCGCCTTGGCCGAACACACCAGGCGTGTAAATCCACCAATATACCCACTCCTGTCATAGCATATTGCTTAAATAAACACTGCCCTGGTGTACATTTGATATTGTCTGGCTACACCCCGGAGCTGGGTAGCTAACTCAACGGGGGTAGCAGTGAGTCCATCTGTGCAGATCTGAAATCCTGGCTACACCTCTGCACCTAATCATGGTTGCCCTCATGGAACCTCGATCCACTACTACTGGCCTAGTAGGGTGGCTCAGCTAACTTTTGTATTTTCCCTTTTTTTCCTTCTGTCTCTGTAGTCTCATTGTCTGTGTTTCTAAGTCAGGCAGTCCCCCCCCGAGGAAAAAATGGCACAGTGCTCCCAACTCTACTCTATACCAGACCAAAATGCTGCAATGCCCTCTGCTTTCTGCTTCCCTCTCAAAAACCTTGTAAAAGAAAAACTTTCTCCTCCCCCACCTCCCTAATGGCAGTAATGCTGTCTCCTCCCATAGTCTACATATTGGCAGCAATAATCTGTCCTCTCCTCTCTTCCCCAGACCTAATCGCAACAATGATCTCTTTCCTCCCCTTCCCTATAATGATAGTAATGCTCTTTGCAACCTCCCCCCACCACTGACCTAATGGCAAGATATTGTTTCCTCTCCCTAACATGATCCTGCCCCCAAAAGCCTTGCCTGATTCCAGTTTTTAAAATCCAGTATAGCTGACCTCCACCCATCTCAACACCACTACCCACACAGAAAAAGGATGGTATTTGCAATGCTCGGCAAACACGTTTATCACAGAATGTTAACATACTGGGGACTGGCTGACAAACTAGGGAAGTAGAAGGGACAGGGCTGCCAGTTAAACAGAGCCACAATTTGATTTAAACTGGGGGTGGGCTACTCTGGATTTATTCTTTTGTAACCGTACCTGGTTACCAAAGAACAGAAAAAAAACTGACTACTGTATTGAATGGTCAGTTCTGCCATGCCAAAATGACTACAGTGTTGTCGAAGTTCAGCATGGCAACATCCTCAATATCGACAGGCAAAATTTCACCTGTCAGACACTGTGTGTTTTCTATTGGGGGCTGTGCCCCCTGAACCCTTCATGAGGGCGCTGCACCCTCCCTTCTTAAGATAATGAACTCCGAGTTGGAGATGGTTAGGGGGAGGCAGTGAAAGGACGCAAATTTTGCCCTCAGGGTCCTCACAGCAACAGTCTCGAAATTTGTTGAGATTGTTGCTGTGAGGGATTTCGCTATTGTTGACAACCTCACAGCCCCATCCACAGCAACCACTTGTGCTCTAAACCCCATAAAGATAGCAAATTGCCCCCGAGCACTTTATCAACTCATGGTTTTAGAACAGGTAAAACCCCACCACTTTCCTAACAAGCCTTGAGAATGCCACTGAGTGGTCTTGTAGATTTTAATGTATGTCATTATCCAGCCCAACACTGTACAGGGATCCTCTGCCTCTTCCTGCCTCAAAAGTATTGTAAACTCTACTCTTGGACATTACTCTGCCCCCTCATAAAACAAGAAATACCAACCCTGCATATCTAAATCCCAAGAGTCATTCCACCCAGAGCCTCACTTGAGGCACTCTGTACCCTTTTTTGGTCCAACAGTGTAGGACAATCCTCCACCTCTTCCTATTACTGCTGAACCCAAAGGCTGGATTCATGCCACAGTATGGCTTTGTGTGGGCCCTACAAAGCACTACTGGGATAAGAAAAAAGCATTCTGGCCCACAAAGTGATAGGAAAAGGCAAAGGATTATCATGCAGCCTTGGACCAAAAATGAGGTGCTGATATAAAAAAATAGGGTGACTCTATGGGGGGCTCTCAGGGCTGGGTGGGGATAATTTGAGGGATTGGGGGTGAATTTTAGTTCTTATAAAGCCACACGCAGGCAGAGGAATTGCTTGAAAGGAGTGGTGTCAGTCTCTGTCTATCTTACTGGAGCAATTTCTGCGGCCAACCCCAAATTCTACAGCTGGCCCCAAATTCTGCTGCAGGTCCTAATTTCTGCGGCAACTGCCGCTTGCTGCAGAACTGCAGAAAATTTGAGTTACTGATGAACCAAACCTGTGGTTTCTAGGCTAAGTTCCCCCAATCTGCAAAACAGTCCTATCTCAAAACAGGCAGCTAAACCCCAAGTTAGCCCAAGGAGCAACTAACTGTATCTATGGGACTCCAACCCTCCCACTAATAAGCAAATACGAACACTGTCCTGGATACTCTGCCCACAGCAACAGTTGAGCGCTACCTGCAAATACTTCGTACCTGACATAATTAAACCGTTCCAATAAACAGGTATGAGGTGAAAGGTTTTGGGCATTCAGAGCAACCAAAAAATGCAGGTCGAAAGTACAATAGAGAATCGGGACCCACGCTTGAGCACACAAAGAGAATCTGGACCCATCCTAGCGTGGTGACATCACACCGACACTCGTGATGTCACAACACACAAAACACAGCATCTGGCACACACGGACTGAGAGCAGTTCCTTAAGGTGCGTGCCTGTGTGCAGCCTCCTTAAGCAAGCACCCACAAGAGATTTGTGGGGAAGAAACCAGAAGGCGCAAAACAGCTGCGCTGCACATCTATTGATAATGGCACCCACAACGGCACACATTGCACTCCTGGATTTGACCAGCAGGCTCCAACTGAGAAAACAACAGCCACTCATAATGCTTCCCAATAGGAAAAATAAAAGTACTGAACAAAACAGTAACTCTCGCACAACTCAGGTTCTTGGATAGAGCCAGACAGGTGGAAAATATATTTACTCCCCACTGACAATGTGGAGCGATACAGAAAAAAACCCAGTACAAATTGTTTACCCATCAAATGTGACTTGTTATGGTGTTAGAGCCCCTCAACCACCCTTTGCCAACAAGCACACAAATTATTTTCCCTACAGCAAGTCAAAAAACAACCAAACTAAACAGGCAGATGCTCTACAACGTAGCCCTCAGTTTCACAGGCAAAACTGTTTTTCTTAGCAGTACAGATTTATGCTGAAGGTGACAAATATGAAATAAATTAATCATGTGCCAAATACTTTCAGGTAACTGGCTTTGGGAAGAGTGTCAAAATTAAAACTGCCTCACTGAAAAAAAAACTGTTACGATTGAAAAAAATAAATCCCTATCCTTTCCCCTTCCTTAGCTGCCCAAATATATTTTTTCTTTAACTCCACAGCGGCGAAAGCCCCTTATTAGATATATGATGCATATTTAGTGTTCTGTTAGGTTACAGACCTGGAGTGGAAGAATGAAGACCAAACCAGAGACCACACTGATATGCAGGTGTCTCTCTGCTCGTGCTCTTGTTTTTTCTCCCTCTTTGCAGAAGGGGCATCAGCTGATCATTCCTGCCCGACTCGACGTAGGAGAGAAATATAAAAACTCTCACGAGTTATGGAAGTGGGGTCAGGAGACCAAGTGGAGGGGTTATAAATGATGGTTACTCGCCAGTAGCCATAGTTCTAGGAGTGGTATATGGTGCACATCCACACTTTGGTAGTTTTTTTTTCCTTTAAGTTCTGCCGAAATGTCTTCAAGCTAAGCTCCTCCCACCCACCCAGGTAGTATCCTCCTCGGTTCCACTCTGTGATGTTAAATCTTGTACGATGGAAGCAGTGATCCATGTGCCACTTGCCAGGGAAGGTCAGGTGGGTCGTGTGGATGTGCACCTCATACCACTCCCAGTACTATGGTTACAAATGAGTAACCCTCAATTCTAGGGACATGGATACGGTGCACTTATCCACACTTTGGCAGACTCCTAGCAGTTCTCTGGGAGGAGGGAGCAAGGTGCCCACTTCTACTTAGGGAACAAGGAGTGGAGAACTGAGTCCTCAAAACCAGCATCCCTGCATGACTCAAAAGTCAACGTGAAAGTGGAAAATAAAGGTGCGAGTTGACTTCCAGGTAGCAACCCTGTAGACTTCCTGGGTAGGGGCAGCCCTGGAAGCATCTACCAAGGAAGCAGTATGTCTGGTGGAATGAGCCCTAGGCCCTAAGGCAGGCTCCCTTCCAACCAACCTGTAGCAGAGGTTGATGCAGGATACAATCCACCTGCCTGAGAGGTGCGGCTTCAGTGTCAGTGACGAAGAGCTGGCGAACCTCTCCCCAAACTCCAGCCAAGCACTCCATACAGTAAGTGAGCCTTCATCGCAGGTCCAACATATGGTGCCTGTGCTTAGCTCTGAGGCTAGACTGGGGAAATACACTGGGAGATTAAGCCCCTAGTTAAGGTGAAACTCTGAACAACATTCGGAAGGAACTTTGGGTTGGGGCGGAGGACAATCCAGTCCCTATGAACACCAAGTATGGAGACTCTACCGAGAGCACCTGGAGCTCACTAATCCTTCTGCCGGAGGTGATAGCCACCAAGAAGGCAGTCTTCCATGACAGCAGTGACACCTCACACCTGTGCATCGGCTCAAATGACTTGCCCATGAACACTGCCAGTACCGGCAACAAGTCCCAATGTGGTGGTGATTCATGCACCAGTGGCGACAGGTGGTCACATCTTTTAAAAAGCACCTGACTACCTTCTTCTGCACCACTGTCGGCATACCAGCCCGCATCCAGTATGCAAAGATGGCTGCCAGGTGCACTGTGACAGAGTTGAATAAGGCCCTGTTGTTCCCTTTGTTATGCAAAAATTGTTTAAATGCAAGGATCTGTTCTATCCTCTTCTTTTCTGTCTCTTGTTTGTCTGGTTGCACAACCAAATTTTCTAGTGAGACCTAGGAACTGATCACTCAGACGGTTTCACAATTTTCCGCCTCTCACTATCTCTCTGCTTTCCCTCGCTATTTCTATCTTTTCATCCCCCTTGCATATCTGCTGATATAAAAATATATGTGAATCTTTATGTGGAAATGTCACTGATACTGGGATCCCTTTGTTTGACACTATATCCCTTTATTTAAAACTGTATCTAGTTATAATGTTAAAATGATTACAAAGCTATTTGGAACTCAAGGGGTTAACTTGAGAATGCTGGATGCAAAATCTCTGCAGAGCTGGCTACAAGAGGTCAGTTCTGGGTCATTATGTTCTTTTTGCTGCGCCTGCAAGAACATTGGAAACTTACACGAACACTGTGTCAGAAGAAAAAATTACTTAACACAGTAATCTTGTTTCTTCTAATAGAGTCTTGCTGTATTCTGATTATATGTATTCTGACTATATGCAGTTAGCCTTAACAGTTCAACTGCCCCAGAGATAAAAGAGTTAACTCTATGCAAATGTACAGAACATTGAGCTCCAGCTTGGTTTTCAAACCCCTGTCCCTGGTACATTCTATGTAACTGCCAGATTCTTATGAGCACTAAACAAATTGTGACTACTAAACTATACTAAATAACATAGCACATTACTAAAATAATAGTCAAATGACTAGTAACCTAACAATCGGGCATAATAGAAGACTCAAGTCAAGATGTCTAAGAAAATGCCACCCCAGTGGTGCAGCACTTGAAAAACAGAACAGCTGTAAAGCAGTGCCCCCCCTTTCAGGTTCCGGTAGAGGAGGCAGGGTGAGAGGTCAGAATACAGCAAGACTCCATTAGAAGAAACAAGATTACTGTGGTAAGCAATTTTTTCTTCGAACAACATGAAATCTTGCCATATTCTGACTATATGCAGACTACCAAGTAGTGCCCCATGCAGGTGGGCACAGAACCTACTTAGGAAATAGGCCCTGCAGTACTGCTGTGCCAAACCTGGCATCACTCCTGGCCTGAATGTCCAGGCAATAATGTTTAGTGAATGTGTGAACAGATTTCCAGGTAGCTGCTTTGCAAATTTCAAGCAGGGGGATATCTGGCAGCTGCAACAGAGGCAGCTGTCCCCCTAGTAGAGTGAGCCCCAAGGCCCGCTGGTGGCTCTTTCCCCAGTTTGCAACAGCAGAACTAAATGCAAGGCACAATCCACCAAACAATGGTCCTCTTGGTGGCTGGCTTGCCCTTTCCCACATCTCCATAGGTGAGGAACAGCTGGGCACACTCCTTTCTATGGGCTTTTGTCTGATCCAGATAGTAGCTAATAGCCCTCTTAACATCCAGGCTATGTAGTCTACACTCTCCTGAAAGTACAGTTACGTAAGAACTTACCGTAACAGTAGATCTTCGAGAACAGCTCTTGCAGCAGGTTACACCATTAGGACTGAAGCCGGCAGGCGCCAGGGCCCCACGGAAATTTTCTAGCTAGCAGTATCCAGCGGGGACCGCCCCCGACGTCAGGCATCATACAAAAGGGGGCGGTCCCCTAGAATGCCCAGTTCTCCCGACGGAGACTCCTGGCCGCTAGATGACATCAGAAGTGGAGACTGAGGATCCGCCTTCAAAGAAGGTAAATAGCAGGGAGATGTTAAAAAACACAGAATCCTAGGTAGTAATCAATGGAACAACTCTACCTCCAGAGGGGATGATGGGAGAGAAATTACCTGCTGCAAGAGCTGTTCGCGAAGATCTACTGTTACGGTAAGTTCTTATGTAACTGTAGTATCTTACTTTGAGAAACAGCTCTTGCAGGGGGTTACACCATTAGGACTGATTCCCAAGCAATTCTGGAAATCCCTCTCAACTGGGAGGAGGCTAGGGAGTGATATGGAAATTACGTACTTACCGTAATTATTGATCTTCTTGGACAGTCTCCATCACTCATTCACACTAGTGGGATAGCGCCGGAGGTGCTAGGACCAAGTGGGAGCCTAAAATTTTCAGAAGGTCGGGAGGCGGCGAGACGGGACCCACGTCAGCGTGGCACTGTGACGCTAGCTCGCCGCCTGTATAGGCTATCTCAGCTTGACCTCCAACCGCCTCAGTACCTTTCTCGACCGAGGAGGTGCAGCGTAACTAATGAGAATAACTCATCCTGAGTTTCTGGGCCTGAGAGGGCCTAGATGGCCTTTGCAAGAAAGGTCAAAGAACAATGTCTTCACAGTCTGAACCATAGGACCATGAAGACCAGGAAAGAAAACGAGTGAACCCAGGGATGGTGGGTGGGCGTGTGAATGAGTGATGGAGACTGTCCAAGAAGATCAATAATTATGGTAAGTACGTAATTTCCATATCTTCCTGGACTAAGTCTCCATCACTTGTTCACACTAGTGGGAGAGTACCGAGCTAAAACCAACAACCCTCAGTAGGGTGGTAGGAGATAGGGTTCACTCAGAAAGGACAGCCAAGGACTGTCCTGCTAATAAAAAGAGCTGTCTTGGGCCGGCCCAGTGACGCTGAGGGTTGAGCGCTGGGCGCCACACCTGCGCACGCCGGCGACCCGGGTTTGGGAACGAGCCTGGGTGTTGGGGCTGGTGGGGGAGGAGGGGAGATTCGCCTGGTGCTTGGCTGACCACTGGCAGAGGCCAGAGGAACAGCAAGCACAGAAGCATGTACAAGAGGGCCGGGAGTGGCGGTTGTCGATGTAACGCCTTGACATCAGGGCGACGGCCGCTTCCTCAGAAAAGAGGAAAAAACACAGCTGGAGCACAGGTAGATGGAGCACCGAAGTACCAACCCTAATGGTGACTGCCTGCCTGACCACCAGGGGACCCAACGAGACATTGAAGCATCAGGACGTAAGGGTCCCGTCCTGTACCTGCCTGGGGGGTATAGCCACGGCTCTATGGGGGAACTCCTGGGACATCAGGTAAGGCAGGTCGCGGGGTGGTATCTGGTGTCTCCCGGAGAAGCGTAGCTCCGGGGTGAGAAAGGTGGATAAATAGAAAGTGAAAGGAAAAAAAGAGCTGTCTTGTAAAGAGCATCTAGAACATAGTGCTTACAAGAAAGCGCTAGAGTTGTAACTCACCACTTTGCAGATGAACTGCAATGGGCACAAAATGAAAATCTGCCAGGAAGACGCAACCTCTCTAGGAGAGTGGCAAGAACCTGGCCTTACAATTTGGTCAAGGACTAAAAGTAATAGTGTCAAAGACATGTACTAATGTAACATAAAGGGACCTCAGGAACTGAGAGTCGGAGGTAAAGCCTACTGGTTCAGGGAAGACCGGAAAGTGCAGATAGAAACCCCCACTATCAAGTATGGCTGACCTGTGAACAACAGGTCCAGGAGCGCTTGAACCCCTTACTTGGTGAGCAAAGGGGGTCCAGGTGGGGTTAGCCCATCAAGGAGAATAGTCTCCACTTAGTCGCTGGAACCCTCCTGATGGAAGGCCAAGCCCGACTTAGAAGCCTCTTGAGGTGGTCTAGTAGAACCAGATCCTACTCACTGCATATTCCAAAAAGGAACCATCCTGCCCCTGTATGTACAACTGCAGTAGCAGTTTCTGAACTCAGGGAAGAAAGGAAAAGTGTACAGGAGGACATGTCCACTGCGGAAAAAAACATTCCGACAGGAAAAAACAGGGGCTGGATTTCTAAGGCAAATAGAGGCAGATATGAATCAAGAAGGGGCACAGCAGGACCAAGTTAGGGCTAACCCATTCATTGAAAGTGACTGGAAGCAGCAGTGACTCAATGCGGTGAGGCACTACTCAATCTGGCCTCCCTGAAGGGAGTAGGAAAGGATTCTAGTTTGTTTACTGAAAAACGAGAGGATAGCTTCGTGAGCAACTGGCATAGAACCAGTGCGCTGGAACCAAAGGTGTGAACATTTTGAGAAGCTACCTCAGAAAAAATACCTACTTAACCTTCGGTCAAGAAGGATTATATTGCCTGTTAAGTCAAAGCAAGCAAGGAAGTAGGAACCTGAGTTCTGACTCCGTGGAGAATTGCTTCTGTTGCTGCTAGGCTCTGCTCAAGAAAAGAAAGCCTGATAAAAAGAAAGGGTAATTAACAAACTGGGCAGTCGCCTAGGTCATGGAAATGTCTCTGAATGAGAGAAATCTCTCTTGGAGAAGAGATGACCCATACCACCACTGGATCGGACTCGCCCTAGGGAAAGAAGAAGTCAGGTACTCTTTACCGTACTCTGGAGACCAGTGTCTCAAAGGCTGAGGCGGAACCTGACCAGATCCAAAACGGGGGGTTTCGGGTAATTTCGACTAGGTCCTGTACTATGCTAAAAAATTTTTTTTAATAGTCCAAGCCTAACAAGGCTCTCAGGCTGCTATTTCGCAAGGATTGTCTTGATACAAAATGACGAAGATGTTCTCCACCTGAGTGCAGAAGGAGCCTGAGCGTCCATATTGAAATCATGACCAGACTAATAATCACAGCTGGAGAGATGTTAACCACCTGTGCCGATGAAGCCACCAAAGGGCAATATCACAAGGGGGCCATATACCCCTATCAAAGGGGCTGAAGAGCCTGAGCGGCTCCCAACCATTAAATTAGAATGTTCCACAGAGTGTAATTGTCTTGACGACTGAAAAAGTCTAGATGCAGAAGCGTATGGTCCACGGACGCAGTCTGAAATATTATAGTGGACCCCATTACTGAGGAACTACTGAAAAGATCTTCCATCATGGACTCTGATGATAGAGAGAACATGCCCTTCAGTATATAAAATGAGTCGGCCACTCAGTTACTGACCAGAACAGGGAAAGACCCATCTAGATGCACTTTTACCATAGAAGGACCTCTAACGGAGGTCTAGGTCATAGCCACTAGAGACTCCGCCATCAGGACAGATGTCGAGGAGCTTGGTACCAGGAAGGGAGCCAAGAAAGTGCTGAGCGGAATGAGAAATTCCGCAGGCAGAGCAGTACAGCAGAGTTCCATCAGCAGAAAACCTCTGGATGACACAAGATCCCACATGGACCGCCACTAAGATGTGCTAAAAAATAATCCGCAGAACAGGACTTCATTCTGTGGAAAACATCCCGCCACAAGTTCTGTGGAAAAGAAGACCGAAAAGGAAAAAAATATGTCACTAGTTCTGCTAGACAGCACCCACTAGCATCACTCGTGGCACAGGAGGGCATCAAGCAGCGCCTATGCCAACCTGGGCGATACTCGAGGGCACCTGAGGAAGCATCTGCAGGCACCCCTGGCACCCATGCAGCAATGGCACCCAAGGGCACCCCTGACACCCATGGTACCATGGCACCCATGACACTCATGGCAAGAATGGCACCCGAGAGCACCAGTGGCACCCATGGGCTCCCATGACAGCACCCATGGCACTGCCCGTGGGTGCACGGCACCATCCGGGTGGGCACCCATGGGTACACGGCAGTAGCACCCGTAAGTGCTCAGCACCACTTAGACACCCGCTGCACCACTGGCGGTGCAGACAACCAACTTCAGCAACAGCACCCATGGTGCCCACAGGCTGATGGCGCCGACCCATGGGTGATGCGGCGTGCGCCATAACTGAGGCACAAGCGTAACTAAGGCACCGAGCCATGGCGCCGAAGGAAAATACCAATGGAAATCCTGAAAAGAAGGGGAGAAGGAAAAAGGTGGTACCCGTGCCGGACCCTGCATGGAAAGGGTAGAGGGGGTAGGCTCGAGGGGTCAACACGATGACAAAGGCACCAAGAGGGCACCTCGCCCATCGTGATCCAATCGACCTGGCTCCGGTCCAATGGCTCCGAGGCCCTGAAATCAGGAACAGAGCCAGGTGAACTGGAAAAGTCAAACCCCCTGCTCCATAGGAGCGGCCCAGAGGTGAAACTGGCCACTGGAGCTCCAACGAGGATAGAGATGGAGTTCGGAGTCGAGAATGCAGCCGTTAGGAGCGGGGACAAGGAGAACACACCAAAGTCGATTCAGGTCCATCGCCCCTCCCAAAGAACAATCCTCGTGCAGACGTACCGATGGGCGACCTTGAGCGGCACGGATTCTTCTTCTCCCAATGACGAAGAAGAGCTCGAGGTTAGGCGGAGCCGGATCCTCGGAACCGCTAGATTTGTGCTTCGACGGACTGTCACCCCCCCCACCCCCAAGAACAGGACTGTCCATAGTTGGACCCCCATCGTTAATTAAGGGCGGCGGACCAGATACAGCCCCTCTGCCATAAAAACTTTCAAACGAAGTCCTCCTATCGTCACCGCTGCCGTCTAAGGATGACTACGTTGACAGCAGGAAATAATTTATTTTTCTTCTTCTTCATAATCTTCTTTTCTTGTTCATAAAATACGAAAGTACTACTTAAAATATTAAACGCTAAAAGCTGCTGCTGTATAGATGAAAACTTAGACTCCGGCAGACGAGCGACGTCGACATCCAAGCGCACTCGACGGCAGGAGAAAAGGAACTGAGGCAGTTGGAGGGTCGACGCCGAGATAGCCAACACAGGCTCAAGCTAGCCTTGTGGTGCTGCGCATGCGTGGTGCTGTCTCGGCACCGACCCTTCTGAAAATTTTAGGCTCCCGCTTGGTCCTAGCACTTCCGGCGCTATCCCACTAGTGTGAATGAGTGATGGAGACTTAGTCCAGAAAAATCAAGAGTTGAACCGGAGCCTAGGACAGTAGTCCCTAAAGGATTGCTAGACCAAAACCAGCTCTTCGCCATGAAGCAACGTCGAGGCTATAATGCCTGATGAAGGTGTGCATGGTGCTCCAAGTAGCTGCTGTGCAGATGGCTGAGGTGGACACGTTCTTCAGAGCAGCAAAGGAGGTAGCCACTCCCTTTGTGGAATGTCCCTTAACCGAGCCTGGTAGAGACTTATTACGCTTCTGATAACAGAACGTGATACAATGAATGAGCCATCTAGAAAGAGATTGCTTAGAGACCAGAGCACCCAGCAACCTATGTGCGAAGGAGACAAAAAGCTGATCTGATTTATGGTGTTGCCTGGTTCTGGTCAGGTAGTATGTTAGACACCTAAGCACATCAAGAGTGTGCAGCAAGGCCTCTCCTCTGTTAGAGTATCTAGGAAAGTACACTGGTAGGTCGATATCCTGATTAAGGGTAAGGGCTGAGACCATCTTAGACAGAAATTTTGGATTTGTCCTTAGGGACACACTGTCCTGGTGAAAAACCAAATAAGGTTCTTTGCACATAAGTGCATGTAGCTCAGAAATCTTTCTGGCTGAAGTAACAGCAACTAAAAATAATGTCTTCCATGCAAGAAGATGTAGCTTGCAATCCATGGCTGGTTCAAAAGGAGGCAGCGTGAGCTGCTCCAGGACAAAGGGTAGGTCCCACGGAGGAATGGGGTCCTTAATTGTAGGCCTAAGGTGGAGAACGCCTCTCAAAAAGGCACGTGCGGCTTCCAACTAGGATATGAACCGTAGGCTTATAGGAATGTGATAGGCCGAGATGGCACAGAGGTGTACTTTAATCAAGGAATAGGCCAAGCCTGCCTGAAATAGGGACAGGTAGTCTAATATCGAACCCTTAAAACAGTCCATTGGGGAAAGTCCCCATGCTTGAGCCCAGAGACAAAATCTGCGCCATTTCATAGTGTACGTGGCGTGAGTGGCCGGTTTCCTAGCAGCCGCTAGAACATCTGCTACCTCTTGCGAGACCCTGTAACGCATGACTGCTATGTCCCTAGGAGCCAGGCATGCAGGTTCAGAGAGCAAAGGTCCGAATGGACCAATGATCCTGCCTCCTGGGACAATAAGTGAGAGCTGATTGGCAGAGGCACCAGCGGTTCCTAAGAAAGTTGGTACAGCAGAGGAAACCAGATCTGCCTTGGCCAAAAGGGCGCGATTAATATCAGCGTCGCCTGCTCTCTGCGGAGTTTCAGAAGAACCCTCTGGATCAACGGGAAGGGAGGAAATGCATAGAGGAATCTGCCCGCCCAGGAGAGGGACAACGCGTCTCGCCAGAAAACACCATGCCCTGGATCTAGCGAGCAGAAATTGGGCAGTTTTGCGTTGGATGGAGACATGAAAAGGTCTAACTCTGGCGTCCCCCATCTGTGAAACAGATCCTCTACGACCTCTTGGAGTAGTTCCCATTCATGGACTCTGGCCTGAGATCGGCTCAGACTGTCTGCAATAACATTGTCCACTCCTGGGACATGTACAGCAATAGGAATGAGTGCCTCCTTGTTTGTTGAGGTAATACATCACTGCGATATTGTCTGTTTGTAGCAGCAGAGCACCCAGTGGAATCTCCGATTGGAAGGCCTGCAAGGCTTAAAGAACCGCTCTCATCTCCAAAATGTTTATATGAAGATGAGCTTCCTGGGACGTCCACGAACCCTGAGACCTGACACCGTCGAGGTGTGCTCTCCAACCAGACCCTGAAGCATCCAGGAGAGTGTTACAGCCGGAGACGGCGCAACAAAGGGGACTCCCAATGACAGGTACTCTGGGTCAAGCCACCATTGCCAATTCCGAATGACGGCATTCGTGATCCTGATTGGAAGCTGCAGATTGTCTTGCTTCTGGATCCCACTGCGTCCATAACATCCACTGGGTCAACCGCATGTGGAGATGGGCTAAAGGGACTGTTGCAATGGCCGCAGCCATGTGTCCGAGCAGGCAAAGGACCAGTCTTGCTGGGATGGTCTTTTTTGCCAAGATATCCCTCATGAGGGATCTGATGTGCTCCACTCTGTCCTGGGGCAAAAAGGCTTTCCCCTGGATGGTGTCCAGGACTGCACCTATGAACTGCAGTCTCTGAGACGGAACCAGATGCGACTTCTCCCAATGGATAATGATGCCCAAGGACCCGAAGAGGGAACGAGTACAGTGGATCACGGACATCAGGGCCTCCCGAGAGGGGGCCATGAGGAGCCAGTCGTCCAGGTAGGGGAACATGTAGTGGCCTTGTCTCCTGAGAGCCGCCGCTACAACTACCATGCACTTCGTGAATACCCGAGGTGCCGAGGACAGCCCAAAAGGGAGGGCTCGGAACTGATAATGGCGACCCAGAAACTTGAAGCGCAGGAATTTTCTGTGCGCCTGAGCAACTGGTATGTGCAGATAGGCATCCTGCATATCCAGTGATGCTAAGAAGGCACCCTGCTTGAGTATGGGAATTAACCCTGGAAAAGTCACCATGTGGAAGCGTTTGTAAAGCACCGAAGTGCTGAGGTTCAGAATCAGATGGAAGTCCCCTGTCTTTTTGGGAACCAGAAAGAAGTGGGAATAGTATCCTGTGCCTCTTTGGTTCTGCGGTACATGCTCTATGGCCTCTTTTTCCAGAAGCGCTAGCACCTCCTGCTGAATGAGCAGTGCGTGCTGTCCCGAATAACAGGAAAGCAGGGGAGTCCCTGACAGTGGGTGATCAAGGAATTCTATAGAGTGTCCTCTCTCGACCAATTGAAGGACCCACCGGTCAGCGGTTATCATCTGCCATCCGACGTGACCACCGACCTTTTCTTCCCGTTGATCCAGAGGAGGAGCCGGGGGCCAGGAAGGAGTCGCGCTGTCATTGAGTAAGCAAAAAGACTGCTGAAAGTTCTAGTCGTCGTTCGCTGAAAAGGGCGCCCGTGAGGCCGATGTTGGCGAGTCGACAGCTGGAAAAGAACTGGGGATTCTATGGGACCACCCCCTTTTGTATGATGCCCAATGTTGGGGGTGGGGCCGACGTTGGAGGCGGTTCCCGCTGGATACTGCTAGCTAGAAAATTTCCGTGGGGTCCTGATGCCTGCCGGCTTCAGTCCTAATGGTGTAACCTGCTGCAAGAGCTGTTTTTCGAAGTAAGATCTAGAATGTTCAGTGAAGAAGACAGGTAATGTCATGGACTGATTCAGGTGGAAGTCAGAGACCACCTTTGGAAGAAATTTCCTGTTTGTCCTAAGGACGACCTTGTCTCTATGGAGTACTATGTAGCTGGGCTCTACTGACAAGGCCTGTAGCTCATTAATCCTCCTTACAGAGGTTATGGATACCAGAGAGACAGTTTTCCATGTCAGGTACTTGAGCTCAGCAGAGGACATGGGTTCAAATGGGGGCTGCATTAGCTGTGCTATGCAGATATTCAGATCCCAAGAAGGGGTTGGCTCCCTGTGAGCAGGGTGTAGGAGCAGCAACCCTTTGAGGAACTTTTTGAAGATTGCATGAGAGGCCAGAGAAGGGCCCTTCCCGACCGAAAGATAGGCAGAAACAGCTGCCAAATGTACCTTCAAAGTACGAGGCTGAAGGCCTAAGGAATGAAGGTGAGCTAAATAGTCTAACAGGACTGCCAGTCCAGCTGCCTGAGGATCTATTTCCTTTTGTGCACACCAGATAGTAAATCTCTTTCATTTGGAAGTATAAGTCTATCTGGTGGCAGGTTTTCTGGAAACCTTCAAAATATCCAGGACTCCTTCAGAGAGATGCAAGCCTGCATACTCTATTGTAGGTCCTCAAGAACCAGGCCCTGAGCCGGAGGAACTTGAGGTTGGGATATAGGATACTCCCTTAAGAGGAAGTCAGAAGATTGTGCCTCCTGGGGAGGCAGATCGGACTGGTCACTGCTAGAGACAGCATCATGGGATACCAGGGCTGTCTGGCCCAGTCCGGAGCAATCAGAATCAATAATGATGGCTGACTCCTGGGTTTGATCAGGACTCTGAAGATCAGAGGAAACAGGAGAAAGGCATACAGGAATTTGCCTGTCCAGTCCAGTATCAGTGCATCCAGAGGCACAAAATCCAAAACTGGAGGTCTGCAACAGAACTGGGGTAGGTGATGATTGTCTGGGGCTGCAAACAGATCCATCTCTGGCATGCCCCAACTCCTGAACACTGCATGCAGTATTTCCCCGTTCAGAGACCACTTGTGGTGACGGATTTATTCTGCTGAGGGCATCTGCTAGGACATTGTCCTTGCCTGGCAAGTTCATGGCTGAGAGGGAGGTCTTGAGACAATAGGCCAGACTCCAGATCTTCATTGCCTTCGTACACAGGGCAGAGGACCTTGTCCCTCCCTGCTTGTTGATGTGGTACATGGTGGTGGTGGTGTTGTCTGTCCTTACCTGAACCACCTTCTCCTGTACCATTTCTACAAATGACTGAGGAGCTAGGAACAATGCCCTGAGCTCCAACAGGTTGATGTGGAGCAGAGACTCCTGGTAAGACCATGTCCCATGAGCAGTGTGGTCCCCTAAAAGAGCTCCCCACCCCAGGAAGGAAGCATCTGTGTTCAGAACCACTGTAGGAGACTGTTGGAGGAATGGAATACCCTCCCTAAGATTGTCCCTGTCATTCCACCACTGTAGTGCCTGTATCAAGGTGGCTGTCACTGGAATCAGCTTGGACAAGGAACCCCTCTTCTGGGACCAAAACGACCTGAGATGAAACTGGATGTCCCTCATTTGAAACCTGGCTCCTGGAACCACTGCTATGGATGCTGCCATGTGTCCCAGGAGCTGGAGAAAGTGTCTTGCTGGACGAGACACCTGTAGGTGAAATGAGTTTGCCAGTTGAATGAGGCTGTCTGTCCTTCCCACTGACAGGAGAGCCTTTGCCTGAATCGTGTCCAGCTCTACTTCTATGAAATCTAGGATCTGGACGGGTTCCAGCACTAACTTCTTTAGGTTTACCAGGAATCCTAAGGATACGAGGGTATCCTGCACCAGAACCAAGGCATCCTTTACCTGCTGCGGGACTGTCCCACGACCAGCCAGTCATCCAAGTAGGGAAACACAGACACTCCTTGCCTTCTCTGGTGAGCTTCAACCACTGCCAGACATTTTGTGAATGTTCTGGGGGCCGAGGTATAGCCAAAGGGTATTGCCCTGAACTGATAGTGGCCTGAGGGTAATTTGAGCCTCATGTACTTTTTGTGAGAGTGTCTGACTGGAATGTGAAAATAAGCATCCTTGAGGTCCAAGGAAGCTAGTCAATCTCCTTGTCTGAGAGTAGGAAGGATTTTGGTTAGAGTCACCATCTTGAATTTTGTCAGGTACTTGTTGAGAGACTTCAGATCTAGAATGGGCCGCCACTTGCCAGTTTTCTTTAGGGTAAGAGAATATCTTGAGTGCAACCATTTTTCCTTGTGAAGAGAAGGAACAGATTCCACAGCTTTGTGCTCCAGAAGTGTGGTAACCTCTGCCTCCAACAGAGTTGTCTCTGAACTGCTGGCAGGTTTGAATGACCTTGCTCTTGTCCTTGGAAATTGAAACTCAGAGCAAGTCCCTGGAAGTAGTGAGCCAGCCTGCCCCCCTCCCCCCCCCCACCGGCAGTGGGGAGGCAGCCCTGGCTAACACATCAGGGTGTCTATTTAGCAGAAGTCCTAGGCTGAGAGGTGGATGCAGCCCTGCTTACACACCTCCTTCCTCTACCCCTGAAGAAACCGCTTGCTGCTGCTAAGCAGTTCTGAAAGGGCCTGCCTCTGCCCAGCTTAGGCAGCTGCTTCTGTGGAGTTGCAGCTTTTTCTTTAGCAGCTACACTCCTGTAAGTAACCCTGTACATGTCCATTTTCTTCATGTATGTCTCTGCCTGTTCCCCAAACAGACAAGTCTGGACAACACGGAAATCCATAACTTTCAACTGGGTATCCTGGGAAAGGTTGATACATCTAAGCCAATAAAATCTTCTAAGGCAGACTGCAGTAGCCATAACCCTAGAGGATACATCACTGGAAACCACAGCAGAATGAAACTAGACTCTGGATGCTTCAATCATCCTTGACCACTTGCTTCAGATCCTTGGCTAACTGAGGTAGAGCAGTCTTAGATAACCCCAGAACAGATTCCCACCTGGATTTCTGGTATCTGGAGACATATGCCATGTAAGAGGCTTTTCCAATACCCAGTGTAGCAGCCAAAATACTGCTTCTTGGCAATGGCATCAATCTTCTGAGAGTCCTTTTCAGGAGGGTGCAAAGCCAGGGGAATGCCAGCTTATCACAGGCAGCGGCATGAACGAACCCTACATGGCTACAGTGGTTATACAGAAACTCTGTACCATTGCCAGACAGCATATACCTCTTGCTTATTCTTTTTTTTTTTTTATTGAATAATTTTTTTTATAAAAACAAGGTTATACAGAATGCATTACAGATATACATTATTTCTATTTTTATGGTGAAATACATTATCTGTCTGAGTCCTAGTCCAAGTCCAATTCTAATTCTGGAAAAGAGAAGCAACAGATTTATAAGTATTCAGTTTCCAGGTTAATGCTATAAACAGTCCCTTAATACAGTTATTGGGATTGATATTTCATTATTATTGCTTTACCTGAATCCTGAGGCAACCCCAATGAGGTGATCCAGTTAAGTATGAAACTCTGGGTCAGCCATACCCCCACTGAATATTTTAATTTATCTGTTCATATCATGGTACGAAATCTAGGTTGTTATCTAATTGATAAGAGACCCACCTGCCCCATCTATTATTAAAGTTGTTCCTTCTGTTGTTCAATTTGGCTGATACATGCTGCAAATGATACACTTCATATGTTAAATTACTACATGACTCTTCTGTCAGTAAGCCATAGTTTGGTGATTACCTTTTTTTGCTACCAGAACTAGCAGAGCCACCAATCTATAATGTACCTAGTTAATGTTAAAGCCAATTGGGAATGTCGTCGTCAGGATAAAGGTTGGTGTGAGCCAATTAGATACAGTATATTAAATATATCAACAAGCTCTGTCCTTATCTCATTCCAATACCCGTGAAGAGCTGGGCAGGACCAGAATATATGTTCATGTCCTGCTGGTGAACGTCCACAACCTCTCCAGCAGTAGCCTCTGTCTTTCCCCCCAAATTTAGCAGAGATATCTGGACTTCTAAAAAAACTAACTCTGATTTTTCCACGCAAACTCATTCCAGTATGTTGTGGCTGAGATTTTCGTGTAGGAGAGAGCTGATTTATGCCATGTGTCTTCTTCTATTTGGATACTGGGCTCTTTCGTCCATCTAAGCCTAACTGAATCAAGTGTTTCCATTTTATACTGTCTGAACACCTGGTAAAGGTTGCTAATAATGTGATCCTGGACTCCTCCTCGTAAATGGTAGATAATCAGAGTCACTAGACTCGACTGGGATTCAGCTACTTTAGTTAGTGATTCCTCGATTGGGAGGAGTCTGTTTTTAAGGTGTACATAGGTTGGGTATTGATTGGGGAATAGTTTACATATTGATCGTAAATATGAAAAAGAATGAATAATTAAAAGCCCAACCATCTGAAAGATGAAACATAAAAAGAACGGTTCCCAATTTCGCAGTGATGATGCTAGCTGAGATGTGCAGATGTCAAGATCATACGCCATGGCTGCAAGGTAATGTCTCTCAGACATTGAAAGGATGCGTCTGATCACATGTAGCCAGTTTTTAAAAAGTTCCTGTGTTAACTCTGAAAATCGAGTCAAAGGAAGGCAATTTGGTGGGTTTCCCAGGAGGTATGGTGGAAGATGTTCCAGGCCGTTAAGTGTTACCTCTATGTCCTTCCAGTATGCCTTGTATTGGGTGGACATATGTAAGAGGGTCGAGCGAGTCTGTGCTGCTCGAGCATAGTCTTTCAGGTTTGGAAGTTTAGTCCACCCTGTGCCCTGGGCAGTTGCAGTGCCCCATATCTTACTCGTGGTGTCCCACCTCCCCAAATAAATCTAGAAAACAGTTAATCCCAGGATCGAAAGTAAACATCAGAGGGGAAGATGGGTAAGGTTTGTAAGAAAAAAAGTATGTGAGGAAGAAACATTTGTTGAATGGTTTCAGTCCGGTTTATCATGCCTAGGTACATCTGTGTCCATTTGGACAGATCTGTAGCAATTTGTTGGGTAATTGATTCCAGATTAACTAGTTCCAAATGTTCCAATTTGAGGAATTTTTATGCCTAGATACCTCATCTCCACCCTATGCCATCGGAATGGATACTTAGCCTTTATTGGCTGAGAGGGAGTGAATGAAAAGTTAAGAACTTCAGTTTTAGAACTGTTTACCTTGTACCAAGAGAGTTCCCCAAAAATGTTGAGTTGCTCTCACACTGCTGGGATAGTAGTTTCAGAGGATTAGCAGGATATCATCCGCAAAGAGAGTGAGTTTGTACGCTCTCCCCCCAAAGGTATCCCCTCTATGTTAGCTTGATTTCTGATGTTTGCGGCTAGTGGTTCTAAATATAAAGCGAACAGGAGTGGGGACAGTGGGCAGCCCTGTCTAGTACCTTGGATAAGGGAAAAGGGGAGGACAGTGACCTGTCTAGCTTAAGGTAAGCTACCAAGGAGTGGTACATAGCCTGGATTTGAGAGATGAATATCTCTGGGAAGGCAAAACTTTTTAGAGCAGCCCACTGAAAGGGTCATGCCACCCTGACAAATGCCTTCTCGCCATCTAGGCCAAGAAGGACCAGGGGTATTTTTCTTTGTACCGCATATTCTGTAAGCAACAACACCCGGCGCACTGCATCATGTGCCTGGCACTTCATGATAAATCCCACCTGATCTTTATCTATCAATAAGGACCAAAATAGACATAAAAATTTTATAATCACAACTGAGTTTTGAAATTGGGCAATAGGAGGCCATTAAGGCAGAATCTTTCCCCGGTTTGGGGATAGCTGTAATTTCAGCGTTTCGCCATGAAAGCCAGGGAGGATGCCTCTCTTGTCTATCTAGAAAGACTGGTAGTACTGCAGGTATGAGTAGTTTCTGAAATTTCTTAAACTCATTTGGGTACCCATCCGGGCCTGGGGATTTTGGGGTTTTCGTCTGTTTGAGGATGGCTAAAATCTCATCTCCCGTAATGGGGCAAAGTAGTCCTTCTGCTTGCCGTAGTAAGAGTTGAGGGAGAGGGGAGTTTTTAAGATACGTGGCTAGCAGCTAGGGGGATGGATGTATGTCCCCCGAATACAGCGTTCCATAAAATTCAGCTATAGCTTGCCTGATATCCTTGGGATGCAGTAGGAGTTGAATGGACTTAGGGTCCAGTATTTTAGTGACCACTGCCCTTTGTTTAGCACCCCGGAGGCGTCCTGCCAGATTCCTTGCACCCTTAGGACCCCCCTTCCTGGCAATTAAGTTTTAGATAAAGCAATTGTTGCTCAATTTTTTTTTTTTATCTGCCAGTCTCTAGAGTTTCTGTTTGGTGGTTAATAGCAGGGGCTTAACAAATAAATCTCCTTGTTAGAGCTTGGTCTATAGAGCAGCAAGAACCCCTTGTAATTCCTTTTCCAGTGCTTTCCTAGTTTTCTTCTTATGAGTGGAACACTGGATAATTTCACCCCACAGCACTGCTTTGAGGGTATCCCACTTTATCGCTGAAGAAATCTCTGGAGAGTCATTATTTGCCCAAATTTGTGGAATGCATTTCTTTACCATTTGCTGGAATTCTGGATCTTACTAACATACTAATTGCCAGCAGATTAGGCCTTACGGTCTATCGAGTCTGCTTGAACCTCAGATCCCTAGTTGGGTGTCGAGGCCCTCCCCCCGCCTTGTGTTCCAGAAACCCCTATCATCCATCCCCACCCCCCTGGGCCAGGCCATCATCTGATACATCCGCTTTCTGTGTCTGTCCCACCCTCTCTTGAAGCCCTCCACTGTGGATCTCTGAACCAGCTCGCCAGACAGTGCATTCCAAGGGTCCACCACCCTCTCAATGAAAAACCTCCTTCTCTTATCTCCCCTCACCCTTCCACCTTCCAACTTCAAAACATGCCCTCTGGTGATACCTGCCTGCTTTAGTCTAAAGATCTCTTCCATGTTTACCCTATTTATTCCCTTGAGGTACTTGAAGACATCAATCATGTCCCACCTGTCTCTCCTCTCCTCCAATGAAAACAGGCAGAGCTCCTCAAGTCTGTCCTCATACGTCAAATCCCCTAGCCCTCGTATCATCTTAGTTGCCCTTCTCTGTACCTCTCCAGGAGCTGTATGTCCCTCTTCAAGTGTGGTCTCCAGTACTGTACACAGTACTCAAGGTGTGGTCTAACCAGTCCATTGTACAGTGGCAGAATCACTTCCCTGCTCCTAGAGGTGATCCCCCTTATGCTGCATCCCAACATCCTGTTTGCCTTGCTAGCCGCTCTCCTGCACTGCTAAGAGTTATTCATACATGCATCCACCATGACCCCTAGGTCTTTTTCCCCTGTTGAGGCCTCCAGCGCCTCCCCTCCCAGGGTGTACCTGTGTTTGGGTTTCCCCACAAGATGTAACACCTTGCACTTGGTGATATTAATTTAATTTCCATTGTGAGCCCAGCACTTTCCAGGTGTCAGGTCCCAGGGCCAACCTCCCTCTTCCCCCTCAACTATTGCTCCCATCTTGGAGTCATCAGCGAAGAGACTCATTTCACACCCTATACCCTCCCTGATGTCCAATATGTATGCTTTAAACAGGATCGGACCCAGGACCGAGCCCTGTGGTACCCCACTACCGACCTCTCTAGGGTTTGAGAGCTTCCCACCAACCACTACTCTGGGTGCGTCCAGCTAGCCAGTTTTCAATCCATCTGACCTTCTCCCAGCCCCGTCAGTTTCTCCACCAGACCACTGTGGGGGACAGAGTCAAACGCCTTGCTGAAGTCCAAGAATAATACATCCATAGGCTTTCCTTTGTCCAGTTCTGATGTTACCCATTCATAGAACTCCACAAGATTGGTTTGACATGATCTACCTGGCAGAAACCCATGTTGCCGACTATCCAGATCTCCCACCTCCTCCAAGTACATCCCCACTCATTCCTTTAGTATACGCTCCATTAATTTTCCCACCACCGAGGTCAGACTGATGGGTCTATACCTTATCTTGAAGATAAAGTAAATTCAGATGCCAGAAGGCCTGCTTTTTCGTTTTTTTATAACATCAATTTTTAGGAAGAGCGGGGTATGGTCTGACAATATTGAGGTCCCCATGCAGATATCTCTAATTGCCTCTAGGTGTTCCACTGAGGATAAGAGGTAGTCCAATCTAGCGGGGGTATTGGTTTTGGAGGAATAACGGGTGTAGGCCCTGACAGAAGGAAAAAAGTGTCTTCAAATGTCTATTAAAACTAATGTGGAGAGGGCTTGTCTTAAATATTTCTGAAGGGCTGAGATCCTATGCTTGGAGGGTACTGAGGCATCTAGGGCTGTGTTCATGGTAATATTTAAGTCCCCCCAATTAAACATAGACCCTGTGCTTGAGATAGGAAGTCATCAAAAAATCTTTGTGCGGCTCGAACAGTGCTCCCAGGGGAAGGCAGATCCATGCCAGTGTGACCTGCACTGAATAAAGTTGGCCCACTACAATGACATAGTTTCCCTCTTTGTCTACAACTTGTGTTTGGATGTGGAACTGTACCTCATGGGGTACTAGGACTGCTGTACCTCGTCTTCTGCCTGAGGCATAGGAGGAGGCTACTACTGTCTGGAATCCCCATGTTTTTAATTTAGAATGTTCCACCTTGGGAAGATGGGTCTCCTGAAGGAGAATTATGTCAGGTTTATTCTGTTCAAAGAAACAAAGTAGGTGTTTATGTTTAATGGGATTATGAATGCCACTAACATTAAATGACATGTTAAGTGAAGTATTCACCATTATGGATATAAAATAGTAGGGATTTCCCATTGTATCAGTCTCCCCCCTCCCTCAGTGGTCTCATAATCAGTATCAACATAGGAGTCCTGCTTATAGTCTAGGGCTCTCATTTGGTTTATTAGGTAAAGGCTGTCTATTATCTTTAGGCCCCCCCAACCCTAGCAAACCTATTTCAGAAGGAGTCATTATCCAGCTGCCTTTCATCTCAACAATAGAGGACTTGGATAGTATTGCATGTTTCAAATAACAAAACCTTAACTGCCATGCCAACAGGGCGCGGTAAAAGTTATAACAACTAAGTAACTAGGTAACAGATATTCTCAACCTGATATCGCTTAACAGTATAATAGCGTTGAAATCTGGTTGAGCAGTAAGCATCCCATAGAAAAAATAAAGTGTGCTTCCAAGGTAGGGGAAACTTTGTTCTGTTTCCCTGTCTTTCCATTCTTTTGTCCACAGGGGGCATGGAAGTAGGCATCTGTAGAATTTTGTTTGTCTGCATCTTAAGAGATTTATGAAGGGGTACTGAAAGTCTCATAGTATCAGGGACATTCATCATCTCAATGAAATCTGGCTCCTCCTCTTCCTCAGCTGCCTCAAGAGTAGGCAGCTGTAAGGTTGTCAGCTGTCAGCAACCTTTTTAAAGAACAGATAAGAAGAGGAGGACTCCCCAGGCTGCTTAGGAGGAGAAACAGACTCTGATCTATCAGGGGAGACAGCAGGCTCGATGGGCTCACCCAAGCCTTCCACTTCCTCCTCTTCTTCTTCTTCCTCCTCTTCCTCCCACTCAAGTTCATACTAAGCCTCGAGATTATATCAACCGGTGGGAAGCGAACAGGCAGGTGACCGAACCGCAGTATGTGGTTTCTTACCCAGTCTCGGATCATCTGAACTGGTCTGTAAGGATTGTACAATCCATATCGCTTCGGCAATCTCTTCAGCGGTTGGAGCTGCAAACGTTGGCTCCGAACCGGCAGATTTTCTTTTTCCTTTTGCAGGTACTGACTCCTTGATATCTGCCTGGTCGAGGAGGTATCGCCCTGGTCAGAAGGCACCACCTCCGGTTCCCCGGCACCCTCAGGAGGCAAACCGCACCGGCCATCTGGATCAGTGGATTGTTCAGCCATTCTTTCCTGGCTAAATGCATATTCAGCATGACTTTAGGGAAATTTTTACAAATTTGGCAGTCTGTTTTCAGGTGGTCAAACCCCAGACAGTGAACACAGATAAGGTGGGGATCAGCCTTGGCAAACAGCTCCCCGCTCTCTGTGCAGTGCTGAAACCCAGTGGGACCATTTTTTTTCTTGGGCTTCTCTGACATGATGCACTGATGAGCCAAGTTACCCTTTTGTGTGGTGGTCAGGCCTGAGTAACTAAAAGAGTTTTCGGTTAATGGTCAACGGTCGATTGAAAAAAAAAAAAACGAGAAAAAGTCTCTTTTTTTAAAACCAAAAACCGCTGGGTCCCAAACAACAGGTTACTCACCTATAACAGTATTTCTAAGAGTGGTACATGTTGTTCACACTTACTGGCAGAGTCCCTTTCCCTTTAATCAGCTGGAAAGTCTTCAAGCTGGCTCCTCCTACCCACTCGGGTGGTATCACCCTCGGCTCCGCCCCATGACGCCAGATCTTAGCCCGCTGGAAGCCAAGTTTGTGCATCCACAGCCGGGGATGGTCACGTGGGTCCATGTGAATGAACAACATACACCACTCCTAGAACTACTGTTACAGGTGAGTAACATGTTTTTCTAGGATCATGGATATATTGTTCATCCACACTAGTTGGCAGACTCCTTGCAGTTCTCCGGGAGGAGGGAGGCAAGGCACACACCCCCTACTTAGGGAACAGAGATTGGAGAACTGAGGCCCCAAAACCAGCATCCTGGCATGACTCAAGGTCGATGTGGTAGTGAGTGATGAAGGTGTTTGCCGACTTCCAGGTACCAGTCCGGCAAATTTCCTGGATAGAGATGTCACTGGAAGCAGCCACCGATGCAATGGTATGGCAGGTAGAATGAGCTCTTATCCCTTTGGGAGGCTCCTTGCCCGCCAACTTGTAGCACGTATTAATGCAAGATGTTATCCATCGAGCAATCGTCTGCTTTGCTGCAGGTCTGCCAGAAATGGCTTCAGCGTAGGTGACAAACAACTGGCAAACCTCTCCTTATAATAGAAGAGAGCTCGTCTCAGGTCCAAAGTATGGAACCTGTACTTGGCATCCGAGGTGTAATTGGGGTAGTACACCGGCAGAGTCAACACCTGATTAAGGTGAAACTCTGACACCACCTTCAGAAGGAATTTCAGGTGGGGGCCCAGGGCAACCTTGTCCCTGTGGAAGACTAGATAAGGGGAGCCCACCGAGAGCACCTGGAGCTCCCCTTTCCTTCTGGCAGACATGATAGCCAGCAGGAAGGCCATCTTCCACGACAAGTGTGACAGCCCACACTTGTGCATCAGTTCGAATAGCCCATGAGCTTTGCCAGTACCAGGAGTAGATCCCATGAAGGTGGAGGTTCACGCAGAGGAGGGGATATGTGATCCAAGCCTTTGAAAAAGTGCCCGATCACTGTCTCCTGTGCCATCGGCTGACCAGCCCATGCCTGGTAAGCAGAGATGGCTGCCAGGTGCATCCTAAGGGTCGATGACCGAAGACCCCGTTTGGACAAAGACCAACGGTAGTTGAGAATGTTAGCCACTGGACAGGACAGAAGGTCCAGACCCTTGCCCTGGCATCAAATGGAAAGCCTTTTCCAAATGAAGTCATAACATTACCAGATCAGTTCCTTTCTGGATGCCTCCACCACTGTGAGGACATCCTCGGAAAGACCCAAAGCCTGGAACTCTAGCCGCTCAGCTACCAGGCTGTGAAGTGCAGGGATTGAAGGTCCAGATGGAATACCTTCCCCTGGTTGACCGAGATCGGTCAGGACGTGCTGGAAGCCGCTCCAGGGGCCTGTTGCTGAGACTGAGGAATTCTGGTTACCAAAACTGGCGTGGCCAGTCTGGGGCTACCAGAATCACCTGTACCTTGTCCCTCCTCACCTTCAGGAGCTCCCTGTAGATCAAAGAAAATGGAGGGAAGGTGCAGAAGAATCCTGAGGTCTATGGCCTTGAGAAGGCATCCCCCTGCAGTGAGCGCTGATGAGGGGGGCAGGCATGAAACAGCCTCAGCTTGGTGTTTTCCCTGGAGGCAAACAGGTCCACCAACTGTTTGCCACAGTGGAAGAACAGACTGCATGCTATCTCTGGATGGAGAGATCACTCGTGGGATGTCTCGCTTATGTGGCTGAGGCATCCGTCAGTTGGTTTGAGGCTCCTGCCACGTGGATGGCTAGGAAATCTGCCTCCAGACGGCTCACGAATGCCCAGATGCAGAGCACTTCCCTGCATAGCAAATGGGAATGCGTGCCGCCCTGTTTGTTGAGGTAGTACATGGTAGTGGTATTGTCAGTCTGGATTTGAACCACTTGACCCTGGAGCTGAGGAGCGAAAGCTGACAGTGCCAGTCTGACTGCTCTGAGCTCCAACGGCTGATGTGAAAATGGGACTCCTCGGGGATCGAGAACCCCTGGGCCCTGTTGTCCCCCATGTGGGCTCCCCAGCCCATGAGACAGGCATCGGTTGTAAGGACAGTCGGCTCAGGGTGGACAAACAGGAACCCTTCCTGCAACCGGCTTGAGACAGTCCACCATTGGAGAGCATCCCACATCTTCTGGGTCACAGTGATCAGCTGGTTGAAATGACCATGGCACTGAGTCCACCGGGCGGCCAGCTCCTATTGGGGGGGCACATGTGCCACCGGGCCCAATGGACCACAGAGGTGCATGCCGCCATGTAACCCATAAGGCGAAGAAAGTCCCAGGCAGGGCGCAATTGCCCAATTAGAAATGACTAGGGAAAGGAGAAGAGAACCTTTGCCCTGTCTGCCAGGAGCCAAGCTCTGGCTTGATGAGAGTCGAGCTCTTCGTTGATGAGGAGGCCAAGTTGGGAGCAGGTCTGGAGGGCCAGGTCCCTGGACCTCTCCACCTCCTGCAGGGTGGAACCTGCTAAGAGCCAATCGTCGAGGTAGGGGTAAATTCTGACCCGCCCGCCCCTGACGTCTGAGGTGGGCTGCCACCACTGCAATGCATTTGATGAAGACCCATGGGGCTGATGACAGGCAAAATGGCAAGGCTTGGAACTTGTAGAGGGTTCCCTCAGCTCTGAAATGGAGGAACCATTAGTGGGACGGATGGATTGGGAGGTGAAAAAAACACGTCCTGGAGATTCAGTGAGCAGAACCACATGTTTTTCTCCAAGGATGGTATGATCTTGGACAGAGTTACCATACATAAAGTGCGTGACCTGAGATGCTAACTCAGGTCATGCATATCTAGAATGGGGCGCCAGCCCCCCCCCTTCAATCCGCTTCGGAACCAGGAAGTACCCGGATACGAACCCTGGGTCTGGTGGAAAATCTGCCACTTGAGCTACTGCCTCCTTGAGGAAGAGCTGAGCAATGTCCTCTCAGAGAGCTGACTGAGTGTGGGTGGATACCCTCTCCTACCATCCTACCATGGAGCGCGGGCTTGGCTTAGAGGGTACTGTTCGAATTCCAGAGGCAGTCCCTGGCCGACCACTTCTAGGACCCACCTGTCCATGGTAACAGCAGACCAGGCGGAAAGAAAGTGGTGGAGCTAGCCCCCCACAGGAGGACCCAGAACTGGCGTGACGGGAGTAGGGTGGCAGCTCCCACCCCGTCACTGGGCAGGCTTGGAGGCAGAGGATCCAGGGCCTGAACCTCGGCCTCCCTTGTGGGCCTGGGAGGGTCCGGGCTTGGATTGGAGGTGCCAAGCTTGAGCCTATTGCTGCCCCCTTTGGAAGGGAGACTGCTGGGCTGCAGGGAAGAGTACTGAAAAGGCTTCTTCTTCTTCTTCTGCTGCTGCTTCTTAGGACGAGAAGAACCCTTAGCAGAAGTGTTGTCCAAGGTAGCAGTGGACTGCTGCATGCGCTGAAGGTGACCAGCCACACCTGGGCCGAAGAGATCGGTGCCCAGGAAAGGCACATCAGCTAGTTTGTGTTGAGTATCCACTGGAAAGGAGGAGAGCCTCAACCAAGCCCTGCGGCAAGAGGCAACTGCAGCTGCCAATGAACGGGCACGCGAGTCCCTGATGTCCAGAGCCATCTGGAGATGTTTGGTATGCATGTCCGCAGGGAGATGTGGGAGGACTTCGTCCAAGGACCCCAAAAGGCATGGGAGAAGTCTGCCATGGGCACGGCCGAGCTTGCCTGATTGAGGCCTAAAGATGAGGCTGCACAGCCTTCTGAGCAGAGTGATCCAAACATTTGGATTCCTTCTCAGGAGGTCTGTCGGTATCGGTAGAACTACCAGTATGCCTAAACAGAGAGGTGGTCACAAGGCTCTCGGCTGAAGGGTGCTCTGTGAACCGTGTAAGGGACCCCATGGGCACTGCATACTTGCGAGCCATATGGGAAGAGCTGGACAGGAGGCAGGGTGTTGCCAAAGTTCTAAGGCTGGGCCAACAAGGGCCTCGGCCACAGTAAAGGCTTCCGTCGGGGTATTCCCTCTCTTGAGGATGTCATTGAGAGGGTACTTCACCTTTTTCTGGATAGGCTCCAAGGGCATCCCTGTAGAGTCAGAGATGAGGCGAAGAATGCCCTGAAAGGGCGAAGGACCTTCCTCCGTTTCTATCCTATCAGCCGATTCATCATCCCCTGGATGAGAATGGAGGCCAGTTTTATCTGAATCTGAGGAACCTGGATACAGTGGTCAACTGCCCACATCACCCTCAACCCGTCAGGGGTGACAGTGACCGAGAGACGGTGGGGAGACTTGGTGTCCGGTCTAGCTTACATAGAAGGAGCCCTTCTCACAGGCTCTTTGGGCGGCGGTTCCACTAGAATCAGTGTAGAGACCGGTTTAGGCCGAACCAGAGGTTTCACCGGCTCTACGGGCGGAGGGACTTGCTTAATCGACTCCAGAGGAGTCGGCTTCGGTCTGGGAGGCGAAAGTCAAGTTATGGCTGGGGGAGGAGCTGGGGAAGGCTTGTGCCCAGTCAAAATCAGCTGCTGCCACATGAGGTCCTCATAGTGCTGGAGTTTCCACCGGAGCCTTTCCTCATCCGAGGAGGACTAGGACAACCGATGGTGTCGCCTCTTTTTACAGCACTTATGGCCCTTCCTCAGTCTTTGGCTTGAGGGGGTCCAAGACCTCGATCAAGATTGGACGGGCCGATTCGGTCGCTTGGGAGACACCGGTAGGACTGGTGACTTCCCAAAGTCAGGGAATACTTCCACTGTGGGATTCCCAGCAGGCTGGGTCTCCTCGTCTGGGAAAGCAAGGACCGGAGTGCGAGAGAGAGTCATTGACCGGAGTCGGTGACAAAGGGTCGATCGGGTCGAGAATTATCTCAATGTCGTCGATCAATACTTCAGTCGACTGGCCAGATGGCAAAGCAAAGAAGCCAGCAGCCGAAGAGGCAATTTCGACTGAGGTCGAAATGGCTGGTCCCAAGAGCGTCTCCGTCTTGATGAAGATGGTCCCGGGTCCTTCTCCCGCTTACGGGACCGAGAGGAGTGCATGCCCGCAGGACTTTCACCCTTATTTGGGAGAGAGTGGCACAGCTCTTGGAAGGAACCCGAAAAGATGGAGTCCAGGTGGAGTGGAATGAAGAAGCTCTGAGAGGAAGATTCCGTGGCATGAGCCACTTTCTCCTCGAAGGCTTGCATGTGCTCCAATTGCTCGTCGGATCCTGTGGCCGTGGAAACCGCCCACTGGTTCTCCTTGGATTTCACCGGCGGGTTCAGTTTTTCAGGCCTCCCCAGCTTAGTTACGACAGTCGTCAGATCGCTATTGGAACGCAAGGCAAAACTTCAGACGCCGTGGTGTCATGGCTGACACCCAAACAATAAACACACGCAGCATGCGGGTCGATGCGTGACATCTTCTGGCCACACGAACACCAGCGAGATCTGGAGGAAGACTTGTCTTCCATGATCGAAGAAAAGTAATCACAATTGCTAACGCGAACAAGGCACATTTTTGGAATAACTGAAGTTTCTGAAGCCAGGGCCTACAAAATGCAAGAGCATGAAGGAGGCAATCTGAATCTTCCAGCGAAAAGGAAGATCTAGAGTCATGGGGCGGAGCCGAGGGTTATACCACCCGGGTGGGTGGGAGGACCCAGCTTGAAGACTTTCCGGCTGATTTAAAGGGAAAGACACTCTGCCAATAAGTGTGGATGAACAACATGAAAAAATTACTCACCAGAGTAATGTTGTTTCTTCTAATGGAGTCTTGCTGTATTCTGACTATATGCAGTTAGCCCCAGCTCTTGAACTGCTCCAGAGAAGAAAGGGTTAACTTTATGCAGCAGCATAGACCGTTGAGCTCGAGCTCGGTTTTCAAATCTCTGTCTCTGGTACATCTCAATGCAACTGTCAGATTCTTACAAGCAATACTAACTAAAGCTATAGAAATGGTTTTAAAACTTTAAGCCATAGGCAACAAAACTTGGGTCCAAAAGACTCAAGTCGAGAACCCAAGAAAAATCTATGTAGACAGTAAACAATCTATATAAGAAAAAAAATCCACCTGGTAAGGCTGGGAACAACGTACACCTCTGGGGTGCAACACTGTACCTGCCAACCCACATCCCAAAAGACTAGGTTCTGAGAGGGGAGGCAGGGAGAGAGGTCAGAATACAGCAAGACTCCATTAGAAGAAACAACATTACTATGGTGAGTAATTTTTTCTTCAAACAACATGAAGTCTTGCTGTATTCTGACTATATGCAGATTACTAAGCAGTACCCCTCTGGAGGAGGGAATAACAGAACCTTACTTTGGGAACAGGATCTGCAGTACTGCTGTGCCAAACCTAGCATCACTCCTAGTCTAGGTATCCAGAGAGTAATGCTTGGTGAATGTATGAACTGTTTTCCAGGTGGCTGCTTTGCAAATGTCCACCAAGGGAATATCCCTAGCAGCTGCCAAGGAGGCAGCTGTACCCCTGGTTGAGTGTGCCCTCAGGCCTGAGGGTGGCTCTTTCCCCAATTCTGAATAACAGAATTGGATACAGGAGACAATCCACCTGGCAATATATCTTTTTGTGGCAGGTCTACCTTTTCCGACTTCATCGTGGGTAAGAAACAGCTGAGTGCTATCATTCCGGTGGGCCTTACTTTGCTCTATGCAATAGCTTCGAGCCCTCTTAACATCCAGACTGTGCAGTCTTCTCTCCCCTGAAGAAGACTGATCAGTGGAAAAGACAAGCAAAAACATAGACTGGTTCAAATGAAAGTCTGAAACCACTTTAGGTAGAGACTTTCTGTTTGTCCTGAGGACCACCTTATCCTTGTGAAAGGAGATGAGATCAGGTTCAACTGACAAGGCCTGTAATTCACTGATTCTCCTGGCAGAAGTAACGGCTACCAGGAACACAGTCTGCCAAGTCAAGTACTTAAGTTCAGCAGAGTGTAAAGGTTCAAGGAAGGGGGGTTTGCATAAGCTGTGAAATGCAGATATTCAAGTCCCAAGCTGGAGTGGTTGGCTCCCTGAAGGGAGGGTTAATGTGAACCAGACCTTGCTAGAGACCACAGCTTCATGGCCTCCATGCACAAGGCCATAAACTGAGTGCCCCCTTGCTTGTTTATGTACCACATTGTAGTGGTGTTGTCTGTCCTGACTTGCACTACTTTGCCTTTGACTGATTCCGAGAAGGCCCGAAGGGCTAGGAACAATGCCCTGAGCTCCAGAAGATTGATATGAAGGAGAGACTCCTAATGTGACCAAATACCCTGTGCAGTGAGGGCTCCTAAATGGGCTCCCCACCCCAGGAGAGAGGTATCCGTGGTCAGGACCACTAAGAGTGCTTAACTGAGGAATGGGACACCCTGCCTGAGACTGTCTAGATCCAACCACCACTGGATAGCCTAGACAAGAGTATGAGTCACTGGAATCAGTTTTGTGAGAGAATCTTTTTTCTGAGACCAAAAAGACCTTAAGTGGAACTGAATGGCCTTCATCTGATACCTGGCTCCTTGAACCACTGCAGTGGAAGCCTTATATGGCCTAAGAGTTGAGAAAGAGTAGCCTTGGCTGTTGAGACACGGAGGTCAAAAGCCAGATCTGTAGACTTACCCTTTAGTATGGGAGGAAGGCCTTTGCCTGAATAGTATCCAGCTCTATCCCTAGGAAGGTAAGGAGCTGTACTGGTTCGAGGATTGACTTGGAGAGATTTAGGAGGAACCCTAGAGAACTGAGCAGATTTGGGATAACCTCTAGAGCTGACTTGACCTGGTTGGAAGACTGGCCTATAATGACCAGTCATCTAGATAAGGGAAGACAGAGATGCCCTGCCTTCTGAGGAAGGCTACCACTACTGCAAGACATTTTGTGAACACCCTTGGGGCCGAACGGCATGGCTCTGAATTGGTAATGACCTGAAGGCAACTCGAACCTGAGGTATTTTCTGTGAGAGCACCTGATAGGTAATTGGAAACAGGCATCCCTGAGGTCCAGGGAAGCTAGCCAGTCTCCTGGCCTCAGAGAGGAAAGAATTATTCTCAGAGTCACCATTTTGAATTTTGGCTTTGTAATATGTTTGCTCAGGTATCTCATGTCTAGGATGGGTCACCACTCCCCCTGTCTTTTTTGGGGTAAGGAAGTATCTGGAATACAGTCATTTGCCTCTGTTGTGGAGGAACCCTCTCTACAGCTTAATCATAAACCTTTGCCCTTTGCTAACCTACAGCTCCCTACCTACCCTGCTCACCCCAATTATTGCTTCCTTCCTCTAGTTCTTCATCACTTTTTGATTATCTATTGCTTCATACAGTGACAAAGTGTTTAACCTTACCTGATACTGACTGTCCCATATTTTGTACATATATCTGTAACCTTTTATGTTGCTATGTATTAACCGATTAGAACCTTGTGTGCACTTTGTATATTTGTTTATCAAGGTGCTGTACTGTATAATATACCATTGTATATGTATTACCCTCAGGACCTCCTTGTGAATGGGCTTGCTCAATGGAGTCTTCCTGCAATAAACTTGAACTTAAACTTGAACAGTTTTGAGGGTTAGTAGGGAGGATACTTCTGCTTCTAGGGCAATTGTTTCTGAAGTTGTTGCAGGTGGAAAAGATCTGGCTCTCACTCTGGGGAATCTTTTGAAGCTGAGAGTCAGTCCCTGGCTTATTAGTTCCAGGACCCAACTGTCTGAAGTGATTGACTTCCAGGCCTGGAAGTAGTAAGCCAGCCTGCCCCTTACTGGGATAGAGGCGGCGACCCGGTCTGACACATCAGGGTGTCTGTTTGGCAGGGGCTTTAGACTAAGAAGAGGATACAGCCCTGCCCATCCCTCTTCTGCCTCTCCTTCTGAAGAACCCCCTCTGCTGGAAAGAGGAGGAAGCCTGGGCTTGGTAGAAAGGCCTCTGGAAAGGCCTGCCCCCGCCTGACCTAGACTGCTGCTTCTGAGGAGTAGCTTGTATTTCCTTGGCCATTGCACTCCTGTGGGTGGTCCTGTATTCGTCTATCTTTTTCATGCAAGACTCTGTCTGCTCCCCAAACAAAGAATTACCAGATACAGGGAAATCCATAGCTTTAGCCTGGGTATCCTGTGAGAGTCTAGTACACTTAAGCCAAGCAACTCTACTAAGAGATATAGATGTAGCCATGATTCTTGATGCCACATCACTGGAGTCCAAAGCAGCATGGAACTGTACCTTGGATGCCTTAATTCCATCAGCAGCCACCTTCTCCAGCTCTTTGGCCAGCTGGTGTGAAGCCTTCCTAAAAAGCTCCAGAACAGTATCCCACCTGGACTTCTGGTACCTGACTTTATAGGCCATATAATTAGTCTGTCTGAGCCCCAAGAAGGATGCCAAGTACTGTTTCTTGGCCATGGCATCCACCTTCCTGGAATCCTTTTCTGGGGAGTGTGATGCCATGTCACAGGCTGCAGCCTGCACTACCCCAACATGGCTGCAATGGTTATACAGAAACTCCATACCAGAACCTGATGACATATACCTCCTGTCCATCTTTTTATCCAGAGGGGGTACAAAAGTAGGCATTTGTAGTAATTTTTGAGTCTGTTTCCCTAAAGATTTGTGAAGTGGGATAGACAGCCTCCTGGACTCTGGGAGTCCATCTTCTCTACATAATCAGGTTCCTCTGCCTCCTCAGCAGCTTCCACAACTGGGAGCTGGAGAGTTTCAGCCACCTTTTTGTAAAACAAAAAGTGAGAGGTGGACTCAAAGTCTGAGAGGGGAGACATTGGTAGGCCTGTCTGGGGAGATGTCATGCTCTATAGGCTCATCTAGGCCTCCAAACACATCCTCATCTAGGAGCTCTTCGTCTCCCTCCCAGTCCTCACAGTAAACAGCCGGATTGTAATCCGATGGGAGTTGGAACCATCAGAGCTGATCACTTACCAGAAGGTGTCGGTTTGGATGGAACCAGGCGAAGCGATTGAACAATGTGGATCACTTTCGCAATTTCTCCAGCAGTTTGAAGCTGCGGTATCGCCCGGTTCAGCAGGCACCTCCTCAGGTTCGGTCAGAACCAAACCGGGCTGGCCATCCAGATCAGTGGACTTCTCAGCTTCCTTTTCCTTCAGGCTACTTAATCTTTTTTCTAAATCGGCTTTGGGAAATTCTTACAAATTTGGCAGTCTGTTTTGAGATGGTCAAACTCAGACAGTATACACATATGAGGTGGAGATCAGCTTTAGCAAAAGTCTCCCCACATTCAGTACAGTGTTGAAACCCAGTGGGACCATTTTTTTTCTTGGGTTTCTCAGACATAGCCTTCTCTTGAAAAGTTACCCTTTACAGCCTTCAAGCCAGGTAACACTGTCCGATCAGTTGCCAACCGTGTCAAGGGTTGTAGAAAGAACCGAGCAAAATCTTTTTTTTTTTTTAAACTGATCTGAACCGGGACCCACAAGAGAAACCAGAATTAAGAAGAGAAACAAATCTGTGTCGGTTCCCAACCAGACTGACCGATGGGAAACCGAAGATAAAACAAATTCTTCACCAAAATAATCACTATCTACCTACTTACACTACCTGTACCGTAGACAAAGACTGAAAAATAATGAAACAGTTGTTAAAATCGACCGATTTGTACTATAATCGTAGCAAAGGAGAAATCTCCAGAGCGACTTCACAGGCAGACTAAAGAATCTGACAGTTACACTGAGATGTACCAGAGACAGAGGTCTGAAAACCGAGCTCAAGCTCAATGTTCTATGCTGCTGCACAGAGTTAACCCTTTTCTCTCCAGAGCAGTTCAAGTGCTGGGGCTAACTGCATAGAGTCAGAATACAGCAAGACTTCATGTTGTTTGAAATCCACAATCCTAGAACTAACTTTTAACAACTTAACACTAAGACTTTACCTCAAAAGAAAACCAATTTCCTTGGTTTCCGCCCAGTTATGCGAACCGGAAGAAAAAATGAAAACTTACAAAATTTCAAGTAAACCTAGACTAGTCTAACTGGTACTGAAGGACAGAAGCTTGAAGAACTGAAAATAAAACCCAGTTTGAAAAAAACGTTGAGAAACCACACTTTAACTGAAGTGAGCGAGGAGAAATCTCCGGAGCGACTTCACAGGCAAGCGGAGTAAAGAATCTGGCAGTTACATAGAAGGCACCAGGGACAGGGGTTTGAAAACCGAGCTCGAGTTCAACGTTTTATGCATTTGCACAGTTAACTCTCATCCCCGGGGCAGTTGAACTGGGAAGGCTAACTGCATATAGTCAGAATACAGCAAGACTTTATGTTGTTTGAAGCATGTTGTTTTCTTAATGAGTTTCCCAGGCACAGACTTATAAAAAGAGCAGCAATGCTTGTGCAAGAGAGACAAAGACTGAGATTTGAAATTGAGAAAAAAAAAACTCAGAAGGAGGTCTCTGTTCCTTGTGTTTGTACTGCCACTGTAAATGTAAATAGTTATAATGAACACTTTTTTATTTTTTATTTTGCTGTTATTACTAATAAAACACTATTGGCAAATTTTGAAACTGTTCCTGGTTTTCCTGGCACTAGGTCTAGTACCCACGCATGAAACTCCTGGCTTAGACTATGCACAGCATAAATCCCACTTAGGCTGACACTATCTGCCATCGAGGTATAGGTCAGGAAGAGTAGGAAAGCCAGGAGCAGTTTCAAAACTCGCAAATAGCATTTTATTATTAATAACAGCAAAATAAAAAAACAAAAATTGTCCAGTATAACTATTTACAATGGCAGTACAAATACAGGAAACAGAGTCCTTCTTCTGAGTTTTTTCTTCTCAATTTCAAATCTCAGTCTCTGTCTCTCTCTCTTGCAAAAGCATTGCTGCTCTTTTTATAAGTCTGTGCCTGGGAAACTTGTTAAGAAAGCAGGATGCTTCTCACACAATGTTCTTGTAAGTTTCCAATGTTATTGCAGGTGCAGCAAAAAGAACATAATGACCCAGCACTGACCTCTTGTAGCCAGCTCTGCAGAGTCTGCATCCGGCATTCTCAGGTTAACCCCTTGAAATCCAAATAGCTTTGTAATCATTTCAACATTATAACTAGATACAGTTTTAAACAAAGGGATACAGTTTCAAACAAAGGGATCCCAGTATCAGTGACATTTCCACATAAAGATTCACATACATTTGTATACCAGAAAATATGCAAGGGGAACGAAAAGACAGAAATAGCAAGGGAAGGCAAAGAGACAGTGAGAGGCACAGAACTGCGAAACCATCTGAGTGATCGGTTCCTAGGTCTGACAGGAAAATTTGGTTGAGCAACCAGACGGACAAGAGACAGAAACGAAGAGGATAGAACAGATCCTTTTGTTTAAACACTTTCTGCATAACAAATGGGACAGGGCCTTATTCAACCCTGTCACATGCAACTTGAGGGTCGTCGATCTCAGGGCCATCTGAGAGAGGGAACAGGATGGCTAGCCACAGGACAGGAGGTCCAGCTCCCTGCGATGGCTCCAAAAGGAAAAGTGCTTCCATTTGAAGGCATAACACTGGCAAGTCGATTTCTTCCAAAAGGCTTCCACAACATGAAGAAACTCATCAGAGAGACCCAAACCCTGGCACTCTAGCCACTCAGGAACCATGCTGTCAAGCGCAGTGATTGAAGGTCTGGGTGCAAGACCTTCCCTTCGTGGAAGACAGCAGATCCAGACATAAAGGCAATCAATCAATCCATCAAATCTTTATTTAACCAGGTGATCATCATTGAGTAAAACTCATTTTCAAGATGGACCTGGATAGCTTCGAGACCAGTGTACAATACAGTTAAGGCATCAAAGTTTAAAATGGTTACAGTATTCAGAAAGAATGTCAACTAGAAAGCGGTAGTACTAGTGAGTACAACGCATTTGGTAAATGATGACAACATGAGCCAGCACAAGAAACATAAGCACATTTACAGGCATATTACAGCAGATGTCCACAACACATCTCCAGCAATCAAAAAATAATTAGTAGGACTAGGGGAGCACAGCAGGTAAAGAGGGGGAAAAGTACCTTGAGGGCAAAAAGGAAGGTGGGAGGGCGAAAAAAGGTATAAGGGTGGGTAGAATTGGGGGGAGGGGCCAAGGTGCTGAAACAAGGGGTATACGTTTCAGCAACCATAGAGTGCTGTCCTACCTAATTAGTGGTAGATAGGGCAATGAAGCATGGCTGTGGGATCAAAAGTATTTAGGTATCAGCACAGTTACCAAAAATGAAGTATTTAGGAGCCAAGGGTGAGAAGACGGATGGGAACAAATGGGCAGGGGTGGAAGCAAAGAAACTGGATAGGATATAGAAGTGCACTACCTATAGCAAAACAGGAAGATTAGGGGGCGAGGAAAGTATTCGTAGGATTCCTTAAATGAACGAGCATATAGAGTCTTGAAGATAGACAGGTTGGTAGGAATGATGAGTTTCAATGTTTTTTGCAACTTGTTCCACAGAACAGGCAGCACATAACTTATGGCGGCCCTACCAAAGTATATTTTTACCTTTGGTACTTTCAGCGAGATACAAGCAGTATGTCTTAGTGCATAGGTACCTACCAAACTTAGCGGAAGGCAGTCAAAAATGTACTGGGGCAATTTTTTTTGGTAATAGCTCTACAAGTCCAAAGTGCAGCATTTCTTTGACGTCTAAAGTGTAGGGAAGTCCACCCAACAGCCGCATATAGGGAACAGTGGTGTGTTGAGAAGGGGAGGCCAGTGATGAACCTTAGTGTTCTATGGTGGAGTATATCAAGCTTGGTTAGCACTGCGGAAGGACACTGGCTATAGAGGAAGTCTGCATAACCTAGCAGTGAAAGGAAGGTAGTTTGGACCAACCTCATCTTGGCTTCTTTAGTGAGAAGGTGTTTGATCCTAAAAAAATCATCCAAGGCTCTTTCATAGTTTTTGTTGTCAGTTCCTCGATATGGTAGGTGAAAGATAGTTCACTGTCAATCCAGACTCCCAGGTATTTGAAATTTGTCACATATTGTAATGGTTCACCAAGTAATGTAGTAACCGGTAGAAAAAATCCAGAGTTGATTGGGTTTGGAGCCTGACTATAGGGTGAGATAGCATTGCTTTCATTTTTTTAGCATTTAAAAGCAGCTTTTGTTTTATGAGCTGGATCTGCAGCTGGCTGAAGTCAGACTGGAGGTCACAGTATGCAGCTTCAGGTGTTGGTCTGCTTATGTACATCACAGTATCGTCAGCAAATAGGTGTATATTGGCCTCTTTTATGCTCATACCAATATTATTGATGTAGATTGCAAACAACAAAGGTCCCAGGATGGACCCCTGTGGCACTCCTCGAAGAAGAGGTTTGAGAGGTGAGAAATCATCTTCGGCCTTTACTTGCTGTAGCCAGCCTTTAAGGTAATCGGTAAACCAGCTCAAGGAAAGTTGATCCAGACCAATGTTCAGAAGGGAAGAGAGAAATAAGCTATGGTCCACAGTATCAAAGGCCTTACTTAGGTCCAGAAATACTGCACAAAGTTCCTATCGTCTAGGTCCCATTGCCAGTCATTAATCACCTTGGTCAGGGCTGTGATTGTACTGTGTTGAGCTCTGAAGCCTGATTGCAGTGGGTTTCGCTGGCTACTGGATTCCAAGTGGTTCTTAAGCTGGGTACTCACAATTTTCTCCAGGAACTTGGACAGTATTGGAAGAGGAGAAACTGGCCTGTAGTTGTTTAGGTTACATGGGTCACCAGATTTGAAGACAGTGATGATATGGGCTGTTTTCCAAATGGGAGGTAGGGTGCCCAAGGATAGAGATAAGTTAAAGAGATGTGTTATTGGCACAGCTAAAACTTGGTAACCAATCTTTATGAAATACGGGTCTATAAAATATAGGTAGGAGAGAGACACCCCATGACCAATCACTGGGCAGGCTTGGAAGAGACTCCGGCGCAGACTGCCAGTGGAGCGCCACCTCCCTGACCTTTGGGCTTCTTGGAGGCAGGAGGCTTGGACTTAGGCTGCTAAACCTAGGACTGCCCCTACTGGGGCTGTTGCGGCTTGGACTCTGGGGCCGGAGAGGGCCGAAACTAAAATGGATCATTTTTTGGTTTCTGACCCTTAGGACCTTTCTAAGCAGACATAATGGAGTTCAGGGTGACACTGGACTTCTCAATCCTACTGAGATGACCGTCCACCCCTGGCCCCAACAGGTCGGTATCCAAGAAGGGGGCATCAGACAGCTTATGTTGGGTATCTGGCATAAAGGAGGACATTTTACAACCAAGCCCTACACCTCATGGTGACCATGGCAGCCACTGGCTGGGTGCAGGAGTCAGCAATGTCCAAGGCTGTCTGAAGCTGGTGCATGGCAACTGAACATCCCAGGTCTTGAACCATCTTGACCGCCAACTGCAAATACAAACCCCAAAATCCTATGACAGCATGGGCAAAGTTGACCATCATAACGGTGCACCTCTCCCGCCTAACTAACACCTAGGGAGAAGGGACTAAAGGAGCTTAATATGTATACCCTCGAAGAAAGGCGGGGGGACATGATAGAAACTTTCAAGTACCTCAAGGGAATCAACAAAGTCCAAGAGGGTAGCATCTTTCAGAAGATGAAAAAGGGATGTGCAAGAACAAGGGGGCACAATTTGAAGATAGAGGGGGGACAGCTCAGAGGTAATGTGAGGAAGTATTTTTTCACAAAGAGGGTTGTGGATGCATGGAACAGCCTTCCTGAGGAGGTTGTGGAGTTAAAAACTGTGGGGGAATTCAAGAATGCATGCTACAGACATAAGGCAATTCTAGTGGGGGTAGGAGGAAGTAGGCTGTTGGTTAACTAGGATCTGCAGCTTATCCATTAGGTAGGAAAATGGGCAGACTAGGTGGGCCAAGCGGTCCTTATCTGCCGTCAAATTCTATGTTTTTTATGTTTATGTTTCTATGAAGGCAGCATAAATCTTTTAGCTGTGTGGTCCAGCATCTTGGACTCCCTGTCGAGTGGTTTGTCAACATCCCAGACGTTGCCCGTCTGGCAGAAAACAAAATCCACCACCAACTCCTCAGCCAAGGGGTGACTGATAAACCCAAGAAGAGACCCGCTGGGCACTGCATACTTGTGGAACATACAGACAGATGGCGCAGGGCATGAAGATGGACGCTGCCAAAGCCAGACCAAGAATTTTTTAAACCAACAGGAAAGCAACCCCCAGGGAGTTATATCTGTCGAGGATCTCCATTACCGGGTATGTGGCCTGCTTTTGGACTGGCTCCAGAGAATCCCATAGACTCGGAGATGAGGTGAAGCATGACTCCAAAGGAGATCATCCCATGCTCGGTGGTGAGCTCCTCAGTCAACTCGTGATTGAAGCCTGCTGCCCGAGTGGAATGCATGACAGTGCCCATGGAGTCCAAGGACTCCTCGAACACCGTCTTCAACCCAGGCTTCCTGTGGCCCTCCCAGTACTCATCAGAATGGGTGATCTTAATAGACAGCTATCCAGTTAAACCAGAGGTGGGCTAAGCAGCCTTGAATGGGGCACCGAGCAAGCGCTGCGGAAGTGGGGGCTCCAGCCGGATGGGGGGAGAGGCTGTCGGCTGAGCCAGTCAGGGTAAGATCAGAATGAGCCACATAAGTGGAGACCAAGGGAGCACCGGAGGTTGAGGCATGGGTCAACCGTGGCCAAGGATCCATTGTTACCACATCAACTCCTCATAGCACCACCGCAGCTTGTGGCGGAGCCTCTCATTGTCCGAGGAGGAAGAGAAGCATCGATGGCACTTCTTGGTCGACAGCTGGGAGCGGGAACACAGAGATTCCTGAGACCTCGAGTGGGACCAGGTCCTCGACCTGGACTTTGACCAAAGGTGATCATTTCGCCTGTGAGGAGACATGGGGGAAGGGGCTATGAACTTGACATAGACCGGTTCCTGTGGAACCCCAAAGGGGTTAATTTCCAAGGGTAAGATAGCCGGTTCGGCTGGTTGATCCAGCCCCTCTTGGGAGGGAGAAAGACAGAAGGATCGAAGTCCGAGAAACTGTGTCATCCTCGACCTCTTCTGACAATGGGTCGACTGAGTCAAGAAAAATCTCGGCCTACGTCTCTGCCAGCAAGTCTGATGGGGACATCATGGAGCCAGCAGCCTGAACAGGTACCCAAGATGGCTCGGTCGAAGCTGACAGCTCGACAGCCATCAAGCCAGACGCAGAATCGCAGAGGTGGGAGGAGTAAGATCACTCCCAGTCCCGTGACCTTTGATGGTTCCTCTTAGATTTCAAGGATTCTGAAGGTTTATCTCAGGAAGGGCCCTCCCCTAGGGTTGGATGGGATTGATATAAGTTCCAAAAGGCGCCCGTAAACATAGCCCCGATACCCATCAGCAGCACTGCAGAAGTCGCAGAGGACAGCAGCATTGCAGAAGTCGCAGAGGAGCCCATCACAGCCTGGGCTGCTGCCTCTTTGAGCGTGGCAAGCTGAGATGCCAAGCCCACTGCCACAGAAATGGCCCTGCGGGTGTCCTTGGATTGGACTGGCAGATCCTGTTCATCCGGGTGGCCTAACAAAAGGTGGGTGTAGCAGTCCTTGAGGGACGAGGGCTGCTGGGACTGGCACAGACCGCAAGCCTGTGGGTCATGCTGAGCCCCCAAGCACTAAATGCACGAGGTGGAGTGGAGGCTGGTGCGTGACATTTATTAGTTGCAAGCGGCGCACCATCTGAACCTGGGACTGGACTTCTGGTTGTCGTGCGCATCACAGAATGAATTTTCGAACAAACTCCGAAAAAGAATCGCCTGAAGATGAACTGTGGAAATGGGCCTACACCACACGCAGGAGCTGCAAAGGAGGAGACCTGACTCTTTCAGCGGAAAGGAAGATCTGACGTTACAGGGCAGAGCCGAGGAAGATACCACCCAAGTGGGTGGGAGGAGCTTAGCTTGAAGCCGTTCCAAAAGAACTTAAAGGGAAAGAAAGACTGCCAAAGTGTGGATAAGTGCACCATATCCACATCCCTAGAAAATATGGAACTAACAATTAGGGAACCAACTGTTTCCCCTGGGGAACTGCAAGGTATACAGTTATGTAACTTACTGTCCGGCAACACTATCCATGTTCTGCAGCAGCCTGTGCTGACTGTTCTGATGTTGTAATAGCAGTCCCTTGATTGAGACAAACAGTGGAATATTGTATTATTACAGAAAAAAGGTTGGAATCTGGAAACCTATTCCAGTTAACACCTTGTCTGTTGCTTTGTTTATTGCAGGAAAACACAAAAATAGCTCCACTGCAAAACGAGGGTGCTCGGGTTATCCAAATCAAAACTCCAAGAAAGCAAAAGCCAGCACTCCTCAGCTTGGTGCAAAAGTAGGCATATTCTTTATTCAGTTCAACAAGTTTAAAAATATCCACCAAATAATGCCAGCATCGGGATATTTGCAACACAGAGCTCTGTGTATCAGCATCGATGGCTGGCGATGTTAACAGTTGTTCTAAGCGTGTTGAACTGAATAAAATATGCCTACTTTTGCACCAAGCAGAGGAGTATCAGCTTTTGCTTTCTTGGTGCTTTGCTTATTACAGGTGTGGCGCTTAACTCCATGCGTGCCTGGGGAAGCCCAATCCAGGCGCTCAGGGGATGGTTCTCATACACTCTACACATTTCAGCTTCTTTCATGATCGAATGGGGTGAGCGTTAGGGCTGACAACCCCAAGGCACACCTCATACCTAATTAGTGAAGACACAGGAGAGGTAAAACTGCAATGTTTTTTCCTGTTGCTGTCTGGTGGGGTGTTAGGGTTGGAAACCTTAACACCATATTTCCCTATTTTTTTCACTTTAACCCTAACTACTGCATTAACAAAGTTTTTGCAAAGAATATTTTATATACTATTCCTGTGTTTAGCTTCCCCTTTGGAGATGCCGCCCAGCACAGTTCTGTTAACTGTGTCTCCCTCACATGTATTACCACCGATTCCAGAAAAGGAAGACCTGTGGAAGTCATAATTCCTGAGCTTCTCTGGCGCCAAATGCAGATGCTTGCAGGACTCGTACTACGACTGCTTGAGTATAGCAGCAGTTGGACCCAGCTCCCATATGGTTGGTATTCCACCTACCCCCCCCATGCTGTGGTGGAGGTGTCTCCAACTGACTTAAGTGCAGTGTGTTGGTGCCCACTGCCACAGAAACATGTCCTTTGTTTTTATCCTCCTTAGGAGTGACAGGCAGCTACTGCTGGGGGGGGGGCAACTTTACAGACTAGGGTGCGCTGGGAGCATAGGAAGAGGTTTGTGTAACACTGGCAGGGGTGACGACAGATAAACACAGAAGGCTTACTTTGACTTATGTCACCCAAATCGTGGTGGCTGCTTGTTACTGTAACTGTGAGTACAGCAGGTGGGGGGGGGGGCAGTGGGCCTCTTTCGGGAAGCAGCAACTATATAAGTTCCATCTCCTTCAACAGCAGTGTCTGTGCATGGATAAAGTGTGGGCGACTCAGACAGATAGGCAGATGGGTTAGTTCAGTTGGTGTGTTGGCAACTTGGGCAGACAAGCAGGCAGGTTAGGCAATTAAAACTACCCCGGCTACTGTGATGAGGCATGAAGGCAGTCCTCACACAGTAACTGCGGTATTAACAGAAATGAAATGCCTCTTCTGGTTCTGGTACACTCATTGCACTAATCCCAAGAAGTCTGCTCTGACTACATCAGAAAGCCTTAAAAAGCACTCAGACTATTAAGAAAAGACAGATGGAGGTTGCCACATACAATAAAATTAAGGTCGGTATTGTCCCAAAAAATATTTCATAAAAACAATGCTATCGGGCTGGCCCAGTGGCATGGAAGGCTTAGGCACTGGTGCGTTACCTCCTGCCACACTGGTGACCTGTATGAGTGGGTTGCTAGGGGTCGGGAGGGAGAGGATTGAGCATCTGGAGGACAGCTCTCCTCTCCCGGGGTGGCATGGTGGTCCACCGAATGACTTCCCCCAGGTGGAGGACTGACGGCAGAATGGGTCAGGGACATCAACAAAGGGAGGGTGCTGTGGGACTCTGCAGCATGCGTACTTCTCCTTGTACGTGCACTGATGTGTCGTGCCCCTGCAACGTGGGGGAAGAGGGAGAAAACAGATGGAAAACACCCTCAGCGGCGGGATGAAGATTGATACCCCCAGCACGCTTCGCACCGGTGGCTAGCCACATTGGCAAAGTTTAAGTCCTGGAGGAGCCAGGTAACGGGGCTAGGGGGGGTCGATCAGATGGGGACCAACAGGGAGACCAGGAGATAAATTACATATTAAAAAAAATAATAATGCTATCAATCAATATCCTTATACTGTACTTAATGGTTATCAGTGTTTAATGACCACATTAAATATTCAATAACTAGCAAACATTTTTGAAGAAAGCTCTAGTACCTCTTGCATGAGTCTTTCTAGGGCCCTTCTTTCTCTGTCCCATTCTGCTTCACGTTTCTCCCACACACGTTTGGCCTCCTCCCTAGGAAAAAAAATTAATAACTCAGAACACAGAGTTCTCTGTGCACACCTAACACACAGTTGGACACACTACAGCATAGAATATAAAACCCAGTGTGAATCCCACATTAAATCTACAGATGCACTTTAATGTTTTAATTCCTGTAAAGTACTGGGAAAATACCAGCTATTTCAGGCATAGATATTTTTGTTTATGATTTATTTTTAATAAAATCACCCTATCTCTTATTTAAGATTTTTTGGAATAGAACAAGTGAACCCACCAAGAGGAGGAGGAGGAGGATGAGACTGGGATAGAGAAGTTTGGACACAGGAAACATACTAGACAGAAGAAATCAGAGCCCGATATCCCAGATCTGGCATTAACAAGGAAATCGGCTGGCTTTTACTATTATGACATGATGACATTTGATGTTATTTTAATGAATGTGGTTAAGCCTTAGAACAGTGTTTTTTATACTTAGTTTATTATCTTTCATTTGTCAGCATTTGTTACATCATTTTCATGAATCACATGTTGTTCTTTGGGGTAAAAACCCCTAGCACTGACAACACTGCAGATACATTACAGCACTTCTGGTTCATAATAGTCAACTTTACTACAATCTAACTAGAACAGTAAAATACAGTTACGTAAGAACTTACCGTAACAGTAGATCTTCGAGAACAGCTCTTGCAGCAGGTTACACCATTTGGACTGAAGCCGGCAGGCGTCAGGACCCCACGGAAAAATTCTAGCTAGCTATCTTCAGCGGGGACCGCCCCCAGCGTCGGTCCGCCTCCAACGTCAGGCGTGGTACAAAGGGGCGGGTCCTTAGATTTCTCATTCTCCTGGAGACTTCCAACCGCAGAGCTGACATCGAAATGGAGACCGAGGATTACTCGTCAGAAGACAGAAAGGTATAAATCCCTGCTCAGAAAGACTGAGCCATGCCTCCTCAAGGGTGAAGGTGGGCGGAGGTACTTACTGCAAAGAGCTGTTCTCGATACTACTGTGCAGGTAAGTTCTTATGTTACTGTACTATCTTACTTGAGACACAGCTCTTGCAGCAGGTTACACATTAGGACTGATTCCCAAGCAATGCTTGCTGCCAGAAATTCGGGAGGAGAAAATAGGAAAAGAATTCCAGGTCCTGAACCTAGGACAGGAGACCTGTAACCGCTCAGGCAAAAACCAGCCCTTCACCGAGGCGATGTCAGGCTATAATGCCTGATAAAGGTATACACAGAACTCCAAGTGGCTGCAGCACACATAGCAGAGGTGGAGCGTTTCTGGAGTGCTGCAAAGAGGTGGCCACACCTCAGTAGAATGACCCTGGACTGTGCCGGGAGGAGCTTTTGTTTTATATCATAACAGTAAGAAATACACTGGACAAGCCAGCGAGAAAGGGACTGTTTGGATACGGGTTGGCCCATCATTCTCTCAGAGAAGGAAACGAAAAGCTGCTCAGAACTACGAAAAGATTTAGTTCTGCTGAGGTAATACCTCAGGCTGCGGTGAACATCCAGAGTGTGAAGCAGAGCCTCTCCTCTATTCGAGTAACTCGGGAAGTAGACCGGAAGGTCAATATCCTGGTTCAGAGTGAGTGAAGAGACCACCTTAGGCAAAAATTTAGGGTTTGTCCTCAGGGATATTCTGTCCCGGTGGAAAACTAAATAAGGCTCTTTGAACATAAGAGCGTGAAGTTCAGATATTCTTCTCGCCGAAGTAACAGCAACTAAAAACAACGTTTTCCACGACAAAAGCGTGGCTCGCAATCAGCTGCAGGTTCAAAGGGGAGCGGAGCTGTTCCAGGACAAAGAGCAGATCCCATGGAGGCACAGGGTCCCTAATAGGAGGCCTAAGGTGTAACACTCTCAAGAAATTTCCGAGAGTGTCCAACTGAGCCACTGTACGATGTCCCACCGAGGTGATAGGCCGAAATGGCACAGAGGTGCACCTTAATAGGGAGTAGGCTAGACCCGAATGAGAGGAGAGCAGATAATCAAAATTACTCCCACAGGACAACCTAAAGGAGAAAAATCGCGTGCTGTGACACATAAACAAAAAGCGGCACCATTTCATGGCATCGTCGCGTTGCCGGCTTTCTGGCTGCAGAAAGGACCTCTGCAACCTCTTGTGAGACCCGTGATGCAAGATGGCTATGTCTCTAGGAGCCAAGCATGCAGGTTCAATGAGCGTAGGTCCGGATGGACAAGTGAACCTTTCTCCTGAGACAGGAGGTGGGAGCTGAGCGGCAACGGGAGCCGGGGTTCCCGAGATAGTTGCACCAACAAAGGGAACCAGATCTGTCTGGGCCAGAACGGGGCCACCAGGATCATGAGTGCGTGCTCCCTGCGCAGTTTGAGAAGAACTCTCTGGATCAACGGGAAGGGAGGGAAAGCGTAGAGGAATCTGTTCGCCCAGGAGAGGGATAACGCGTCTCGCCAGAAAACACCAGGCCCTGGATCTAGCGAGCAAAAATTGGGCAGTTTTGCGTTGGATGGGGATGCGAACAAGTCTAGTTCTGGAATTCCCCATCGAAGAAACAGATCCTCTGCTACCTCTTGAAGAAGTTCCCACTCGTGGACTCTGGCCTGGGATCGACTCAGGCCGTCTGCAATCGTGTTGTCCACCCCGGGAACGTGCACAGTGATCAGATTTGCGCCGTGTCCGATTACCCAATCCCACACCCTCATGGCTTCCCTGCAAAGAGGGTAAGAGTGTGCGCCTCCTTGTTTGTTGAGGTAATACATCACCGCCGTGTTGTCTGTCTGAAGCAGAAGAGTACACGGTGGGATTACTGACTGAAAGGCCTGCAGGGCATAGAGAACCGCTCTCATCTCTAGGACATTGATATGAAGATGAGCTTTCATCTGGGTCCACGTACCCTGGGACTTTACCCCGTCCAGGTGTGCCCCCCACCCAAGACCTGAGGCGTCCGTGGTGAGGGTTACCTCCGAGGGGCAGCGCTTCTGACAGGGACGCCCATGGAGGCGACCTGGGACTAGCTACCACTGCCAGTCTCGAATCACGAGTTCGTGATTCTGACGGAAGCTGCAAGTGGTCTTGCCTTTGGTCCCATTGCACTTTGAGCATCCACTGAGTTACCCGCATGTGGAGCCTTGCGAAAGGGACGGTAGGAATGGCCGCAGCCATGTGTCCGAGCAAGCGAAGGACCGGCCTGGCAGGTACGATCTTGTTCGACGATAAATCCCTTATGAGGGATCTGATGCGCTCCGCTCTGTCGGCCGGAAGAAAAGCTCTCCCCTGAACAGTGTCCAGTACTGTGCCTATAAACTGCAGTTTCTGCGACGGTACCAGGAGAGACTTCTCGTAATTTATGAGGATGCCCAGAGATCGGAACAGGTCCTGGGTGCTCTGAACCGCATGTAGCAATGCCTCGCTGGAGGCGGCCATGAAAGCCAGTCGTCCAATGCAGGGAACACATAATGGCCCTGTCTCCTCAGAGGCGCTGCCACGACTGCCATGCACTTGGTAAAGACCCTTGGTGCAGAAGACAGTCCGAACGGAAGGGCTCGGAACTGAAAGTGGTGGTCGAGCTTCGGCGCAGGAACCTCATGTCGCCTGAGCCATAGGGATATGCAGGTATCGTCCTGCATGTCTAGAGCGCTAAAAGGAGTCCTGTTTCAGCATGGAATAAGACCGGAAGAGTCACCATACGGAATCTCTTGTGAGGCGACCCGATACGTTGAGGTCGCTGAGGCCAGAATCGGACGGAGGTCCCTGTTTCTTTGGAACCAGGAAGAAGTGGGAATAATATCCTTGTCCTCTCTGGTTCTCCGGGACATACTCAATCGCTCCCTTCGCAGGAGGCAGTACTTCTTGCCAGATCAAAGCTTTGTGCTGACCGGATACGGGAGAGCAAAGAGAGCCTCGAGGGTGGCTTTTCTGCGAATTCTATAAGTGGCCTAGACTGACCACTGAAGAACCCACCTGTTGGTGGTTATAGCCTGTCATCCCGGCAGGAAGTTCGTAATGCGTCCCCCGACCATGATTTCCCGTTGATCCTGAGGGGCGGGGGCCGGAAAGGAGTCAGGCTGTGGCGGCAGATGGGCCCGCTGGCTGGGCCGGCTTAGGAGAATGCTGACCTCGGCTGGCGGGCTGCTTCCCCTGGGCTCTACGGAAGCCGGAGCCCCTCTGATGTGCAGTGGAGCGGGGCTGTTGCCTCTGCATCCACCCACGAAAACGGCTTTGGTTCCTACGAAAAGAACCAAGCTTGGGTCGGTACATGGCCTGAACCGACCGTACCGCCTTCCCGGCCTCTTGAAGTCTGGTAATGATCTTCTCTGAAGGATTACCAAACAAGACTTCTCCCTCAAAAGGAGCATCCATAATATTCTTCTGGACGTCCGGGGTAAAACCAGAGACACGTAGGAGTGTCTCCGAGGCCTACGCCAGAAGCTTCTGCTCGAGCGATGAGTCATGCAGTAGTCGTGACTCGTAGCACCTGGGTCCCCGTCTCAACCTGTACGGAGGAGCTGAGCATCTCCTCCTTCTGCTCACCTTCAGGTAATTTTCAGCCATTTCAGACCCTGTTCCTAAAGCGTTCTGGAACTGAACCATATGGGTTAAATAGTTCAAGTATCTGATGGCGCAGGTAGCGGAGGCATACGATCGCAGCCTACTGGCGATCCAACTGCTTGGACTCTGGGTCCGGTGGCAGGGTGCTCAAATGTTGCAGCCTCTGTGACCGGTCATGTGAGGCTGTGATGACCAGAGAATCGGCCTGAGGCTGCTGCGTCAAGTACTGGTCGTCCTTAGGAGCCTTGTACAAATGATCAGCTTTTTTCGGCATCGCCGGGAGCGAGTGTGGACGCTTCCACGCTGCCTTGGTGACGTCCACAAAAGTGTCCACCAAGGGTGGTACCACCACAGGCTTGGGGTCCTTCTGCCGAAGATATTTGGCGAGGCGTACCCTTTCGGGGTCTAGGTCTTCTGCATCCCATCCCATGTTCTCTTGTATATGTCTCATAATATCAAGGAACGAAGGATCATCCGGAGGAGATTTGGGCATCTCACGTGGGTCTGGAGAAGGGATGGAGAGTGGAGATGGGGATCTAGAGGCAGAGTAGTCTGATCCCGTGTCCTCCGTCGAAGGTGAACGTCGGTGTCTCCTGGATCTCTTGGGGCTGGGTGATCCAGAAGAAGATTTCGACGGAGGTCTCCATTTTTCTGGTCTCCCCCTGGGAGGGGATCTAGGCTCCCGGGGAGAAGGTAAATGGCCTGCCATCCTCGATGGCGAAGGGGGTGCAGGAACCGGAGGAGGAGGAACAATGGGAACCATGTCCTTCTTTATGGTGTCCCACCAGGAGGTGAAGAGGTCCTTCACTTCCGCTAAAGAAAGGCCCGACGACGGCCCGGGCGCCGGTGGGCGGTCGTCGGGTCCCGCATCGGCTCCCGAGGGGCTCTGGTAACGGCGAGGGTTCCTGGGAGTTTCAACGAAACCGGGGTCGCCCGTCTGGTCCTCGGGCTGCGTTAGGTCCTCCTCAGTTAAAGTCTCCTGACCGACGTCGGTCGGAGGCGACAGGGCCCTCTTTTCAGGAGGAGCGGACGTCGGTCCCCCTACCGGCGTCCGCTGAGGTGATGGTTTGGCCGGCGACGGTCATCTGGCCAACGGCGGCTCCAGGGAGGTATGATGCGCAGCCAACGATGGTCGCGCCGGCGTCGGGTCCACAGGTCTCTTTAAGGGCGTGAGCTCCAGCATCTTGTGAGGAGGCACAGAAGAAGACCTGACGTCGGGTACCGAAGAGCGGGAACCTGACTTGTGATGATGATGGTGGCGCTCCCCGGACTTCGCCAAGGCCTTGGAGAAAGACAAGGACGGCCTGGCAGACTTAGCCTGAGAAGAAGGTTTCCTTACCGCAGCCGGGGGAGGCTGAGAGCTGGCCCTGGAGGGAGAGCAGTCGGACCTAGAGCCAGAGCTGCGTGACTCCGAAGCCCTGGAAGGGGCCTTCTCCCTTCGTTTCTCCGCGTGCTTGTGGGATTTTTGAGAAGAAGATTCCCCCTTGGAGGACATGGTCTTCAGCTTTTCCTCCAACAAAAAAGCCTGAAGGGCCTTCTGACGCTCGGATCCGGATACAACTGTTGAACCCCTGGCAGACGAAAGCAGTCTGGTGGTCGTGGTTCGGGCCAGGCACCAAACGCAGGCTGTGTGGGGGTCCTTGAAGGGGATCTGTTTCCCGCAAGCACACTTGGAGGAGTGACCAGAGGTCGGAGAGGACATCAGCAAAGGTCTTGCTTGAAGAAAATCGAATTTCTCGAAGAGAAGCACTTAAACCACGCGTCGCGCACTAGACTGTAACCGAAGGGTCGAGACAAGCCAGTCGACGGCGGGAAAGAACTGGGGAATCTGGCGGGACCGCCCCCTTTTGTACCATGCCTGACGTTGGAGGCGGGACCGACGTTGGGGGCGGTCCCCGCTGAAGATAGCTAGCTAGAATTTTTCCGTGGGGTCCTGACGCCTGCCGGCTTCAGTCCAAATGGTGTAACCTGCTGCAAGAGCTGTGTCTCGAAGTAAGATCAGTAGGTGCTACTGTCTGGGATGTGTTCCGTCCTTTCACTATCTTTAACTAGTTGTCTGGCATCCAGAGAATACCATAACAGGAGTCTATCAGGGGACATTCTCTATCTCCAGTGTAAAAGACAAATATCTCTTTAGTACAGTTCAGGCATCTCACTTGTAACCACCTGGTCCATTTTTGTTGATATATCTGTGGCTTTTGCTTAAGCTTGATCGTTAACCTTTCCATCAAATGTATGGATTCAACCATATGCTTCCATTCCCCTACCCCCGGGGCCCTCGGCTGCAACCAATTCTTTGTAATAATTTTTAGGGCTGCCGCAACCAGGATCGTCCATAGGTATCTGGCATCCTTATCTTTAACTTCCCCTGTGATTAGTCCCAAAACCAAATGTTCAGGTCCTAACTGCATCTCAATTGCAAATATCTGTTCTAGATGTTTCATAACCTCCCTCCAATAAACACTGATACCTGGACATGACCAAAAGACATGTACCTGTGAGGCATGTTGTTCTCCACAAGCCCTCCAACACCCAGCCGTGGCCTCTCCCTTCACATGAACCATTTGTGTTGGTACTAAGAATATACAGGTTACTCACCTGTAACAGGAGTTCTAGGAATGGTATATGTTGTTCATCCACACTGTCTGGCAAGTATCCTTGCTGCTTTAAATCTTGCCAGAAGGTCTTCAAGCTGGCTCCTCCCACCTACCCGGGTGGTAAAACTCTCGGCTCCGCCCCATGACGCCAGATCTGGCCCGCTGGAAGCTCAGGTTGTGCGTCGAGGCCGGGGAGGTCGGTGGTCGGTATGAACAACATAAACCATTCCTAGAACTCCTGTTACAGGTGAGTAACCTGTATTTCTAGGGACATGGATATGTTGTTCATCCACACTGTCTGGCAGACTCCTAGCAGTTCTCTGGGAGGAGGGAGGCAAGGCGCACACCCCCAATACTTACTTGGGAAAGAGAAACTGGAGAACCGAGGCCCCAAAACCAGCATCCCGGCGTGACTCAAGGTGGATGTGGTAATGGGTGATGAAGGTGTGTACTTACTTCCAGGTAGCAGCCCTGCAGATTTCCTGGATAGGGACGTCCCTGGAAGCAGCCACCGATGCAGCAGTATGGCGGGTAGAATGAGCTCTTATCCTCTGGGAGGCTCCATGCCCGCCAACTTATAGCAGAGATCTAGCAGGAGGTGACCCACCTGCCTATCGTCGCTTGGCTGCAGGTCTGCCAGTGCGGCTTCAGCGTGGGTGACAAACAGCTGGCGAACCGCTCCCCAAATTTCAACCGTGCAGCTCCTTATAGTAGCGGCGCCCTTCTAGGGTCAAAAGTATGGACCCTATATTAACCTCCCGAGGTGTGATTGGGGTAGAACACCGCAGAGTCAACACCTGGTTAAGGTGAAACTCCGACACCACCTTCGGAAGGAATTTCGGGTGGGGGCGCAGGACAACCTTGTCCCTGTGGAAGACCAGGTAAGGAGACTCAATGCAGAGCGCCTGGAGCTCTCCGATCCTTCTGGCTGACATGATAGCCACCAAGAAGGAGGTCTTCCACGACAGGTGAGAGTTCACACCTGTGCATTGGTTCGAATGGCTTGCCCATGGACTTTGCCAGTACCAGCAGTAGATCCCACGGAGGTGGAGGTTCTCGCACTGGAGGGGAAATGTGATCAAGGCCTTTGAAAAAGCGCCAGACCACCTTCTGCGCCACCGACTGCTTCCCGGCCCGCGCCGGTAAGCAGAGATGGCTGCCAGATGCACCTTAAGGGTCGTCGACCTAAGCCCTTGCTGAGAAAGGGACCACAGGTAGTCCAATATGCTCGCCAAGGAACAGGAGGAAGGGTCAGGCCTTGCCTGACACCAAATGGAAAACCTTTTCCATTTGAAGGCGATAACATTCTGATCAACTCATACGGGACGCCTCAACTTCGTTGAGGGACCTCGTCGGAAAGACCCAGGCCTGGAACTCTGCCGCTCAGGAACCAGGCCGTCAGGTGCAGGGATTGAAGGTCCGGATGGAATACCTTCCCCTGATTGACTGAGAGCAGGTCCGGGCAAGCTGGAAGCTGCCTCGGAAGCCTGGAGCTGAGGCTGAGGAGCTCTGGGTACCAGTACTGGCGGGGCCAGTCTGGGGCTATCAGAATCACCTGCGCCTTGTCCTTCCTTGCTTTGAGCAGCACCTGGTGCATCAAGGGGAAGAGGCCCGGGGTCCACGGCCTCGAAAAGGCATGCTGAGGGGGGCGGGCATGGAACAGCCTCAACTTCGCATTCTCCCTGGAGGCAAACAGGTCCACCTGAGGTGTGCCCCAATGGGAGAATGGATCTTGTACTACCTCCAGCAGGAGAGACCACTCGTGGGAGGCAGCCCCTATCCGGCTTAGGGCATCGGCCAGGGTGTTGGAGGCTCCTGCCACATGAATGGCTAGGAGATCCGCCTCCAGGCTGTGCACGAGTGACCAGATGCGGAGAGCTTCCTTGCATAGGAGCATGGAGCGCGTCCCGCCCTGGCGGTTTAGACAGTACATGGTCGTGGTATTGTCCGTCTGGACCTGGACCACTTGACCCCGAAGAAACAGAGCAAGGCGGTGAGAGCTAGGCGGACTCGCGGAGCTCAACAGGTTGATGTGGCATCGGGACTCCCTGGGACCAGAGGCCATGCGCTCGTGTTCCCCAGATGGGCACCCCAACCCATCAGAGAGGCATCGGTCAATAGAGAGACCGTCGGCTCGGGGCGGACAAATGGGATGCCCTCCTGCAGATGAACTGGAACGGTCCACCACTGGAGCGTTCCACATCCCTGAGTCACCGTCACTAGCTGGTCCAATGGATCGCAGCATTGTGACCACTGGCTGCCAGCCCCACTGAAGGGGCGCATGTTCCAGCGGCCCAGCGGACCACGCTGGTACAGGCTGCCATGAGACCCAGGCGGGCGAGGTCGGGCAGGCAATTGCTGCAACCAGAAATGACTGGGCAAGAGGAAGAACCTCGGCCCTGTCCGCGGGAGCCGTGCTCTGGCTCGAAGAGAGTCGAGCTCTGCCCGATGAAAAGAATCACCTGCTTCGGCTCGAGTTCCGACTTGGCCTCGTTTATGAGGAGGCTGCCCTGAGAGCAAACCTGGAGGACCAGGTCTCTGGACCGCTCCACCTCCTGTCTGGAGGGGGCTGCTATCAGTCAATCGTCCAGGTAAGGGTAAACCCGGACCCCTCGGCGCCAGGGAATGCTGTCACCACTGCCATGCATTTGGTGAAGACCCTGGGAGCTGGAGATAAGCCAAGGGCATGGCTTGGAACTCGAAAGGAACCTTCCACTCAAAAGCAAGGAACCTTTGATGGGACGGACGGATAGGGACATAAAAAACGCGTCCTGTAGGTCCAGACAGCAGAGAACCACGCCGTGTTCCAAGGATGGGATTATCTGAGCCAGAGTGACCATCCTGAGGTTCGAGACCTTAGGAACTTGTTCAGGTCGTGTGGGTCGGGAATGGGCGCCAGCCCCCGTCTATTTTGGAACCAGGAAGTACCTGGACACGAACCCGGGTTTGAGGAGGTCATACCTCTCTTATCACTTCCTTCTCAGGAGGAGGCGATGTCGGCTCGGTGAGCTGACAGCGAACGGACCCAGGGCCCCGAGTGCGGCAGCTCTGAAGGGTGGGGCCTGCTCGAACTCCAGAGGCAGGCCCTTTCCTACCACCTCCAACACCCACCTGTCTGTGGTAATAGCAGACCAGGCGGAAAAAGTACCGAGCCGTCCCCATGCAGGGAACCTGGGAGGTGAGTGGCGAGGTTGGTGACACCTCAACTCGTCACTGTGCATCTTGAGGAGGACGGCCGAGGACCGCCTGGGCCTTCACCTCCTGCTTCCTGGAGGAGGAAGCTGCAGACTTGGTTTGGGGCGTAGCCTGAGCCTGCTGGCCCTGGTGTTGCTGGGCCGGGCGTGCCGGGGACGCAGACAGACGAAAGAGCTTGGGTTGAGGTCTGCGGCCCTTGTCCCTCTGAGCGGATGATACCGAGTCAAGGTGGCATTGGACTTTTCGATCCTCTGGAGGTGGCCTTCCACTCCAAGGCCGAAGAGGTCGGTCCACAAGAAGGGGATATCCGCCAATTTGTGCTGGGTATCCACTGTGAAGGTGGATATCCTCAGCCATGCCCGACGGTGCATAGCCACTGCAGCTGCTACTCACCTGGCACATGAATCACCGATGTCCAAAGCAGTCTGAAGTTGCTGCTTGGCCACTGCCCTGCCCTGGTCCCGCACCTGCTTGACCGTGGTCTGCAGGTCAGCCGGGAGATGAGAGACCACCTCGTCCATGGAGCCCAACAGGGCGTGAGAAAAATGTGCCATCAGTACGGCCGAGCTTGCCTGGCGAAGGCCGGAGGAGCACAGCGTAGACTTTTCGCCCGCGCAAGTCCAATTTCTTGGACTCCTTGTCGGGAGGTTTGTCCACGTCCCTAGCGTTTCTGGCACACGAGGCATGTCAGTAACTAACCCTCGGCGAGGATGTTCAGAAACGGACAGGAACGGTAGGGACCGCACTTCCTAGCCATCCTGGCCGAGCGCGAGGGCAGAAGCGGGACGGTGCCAGAGCTCCAAGGCCGGCCCACAATGGCCTCAGCCACAGGGAAGGCCTCGGTGAGAATCCTCGGTCCAATATCTCCATGAGGATACTTGGCCCGCTTGGATCTGAGCTCGAGCTGCATCCCGGTGGATTCGAGATGAGTATGAGCAACCCAGGAAGGGACGGGGCTGTCGTCAGCGACTGACCTCCAGAGGACTCCAAGTCTACTGCGCTTGGAGAAAAAGGAGGAATCGTCGTCGGACTGGGAAGAGTCGCAAAGAGCTCCTCGGGCCCTGAGCCACCTCCACCTGCCGAGGCGATCGGGAGTGAGGGTGACCGACAGCCTATGGGCAGACCCTGAGCCAACCCGAGATTCTTGGTCGGAGCCCCAAACCGCGGCTGTGGAGGTGGAGGTTCCACCGGGCGGTGGAGCAGCTGGTTTTGGCCGAACAACCGCCTGACAACAGGCTCCTCGGTGCAAAACGGGGTTGTTTCGGCGCCTCAGCGATAGCCACTTAATGGCAGGGAAGGCGGACGGTGTCGGCTTATTCCCAGTCAGAAGGAGCTGTTGCCACATGAGATCTCGTGTCGCCGGCGCAACTTGCGTCAAAGCCTCCCTCATCCGAGGAGGAGGAAGAGGACGGCGGTGGCGCCGCTTACACGAGTGCCGAACCCGAACCCGCCTATGATGGCAGGATTGGCTGGACACGAAGAAGTCGAGACCGAGAACCTCGGCTTTTCCGAGATAGTGCGGAGGGGCCGGGTGGAACCGGCTCCTCCTCGACCGGAGGAACAACCAAGGGCTCCGGAACCGGAGGCACTGGCAAACCCACGGGATCCTCAACTCCCACCGGAGGGAACCAGGAGAGGGATTTTGGCCGTCGACGGTCGACAACCCATCCAACGGGTCGAGAAAGATCTCGACTGCATCGACGGGAGTCTCTGTCAACTGACCTGACGGGGACACCGTGAGACCAGTGGCCAAAGCCGAACGATCGACCGAAGTCGATGGCCGACAACTCGGGGAGAGGGACCTTTCCCGCTCCCAAGAGCGTCGACGAAGAGACTTACCCTTGTCTTTCTTCTTAGACCGAGAAGAAGAAGGTCCAGCAGACGTTGGTCCCTCTCCCCTAGTGGCGAGGGACAGACAAAGCTCCTTAAAAGAAGCTGTGTAAGAGGAATCCAGGGAAAGCGGAATAAAAGCCGCGGTCAAGGAAGATGCGGCGCGCCTCCTCTTCGAGGCGATCATCTGCTCTAGCTGATCCGCCCGAGCCATGGCAGGAAACACTTGACCGGGCCTCTTTTGACTTAACTGGTGGAAAAGCGTTTCTGGGGCACCCCAGTTGTAAGCAGGCGACACGGTCTTCGAGGCGTGAGGCTGAGAAGGAAGAGCACAGGTCACAAGCCTCGCGTGGTCGTGTTTCGAGGCCCAAACAGTACACACACGTGGAGTGCGGATCCATCCGAGACATCTTCTGCCCACAAGGGCACCACGAAAACCGAGTCGATTTGTCCATCACAGCTGCGAGGATAGAAGACCAAGTCTTTTAAGCAAAAACTTTTAAATTCAGAAAACCGAAGAATTAGAAACCAGTCTTATACGCAGAGCGTTAAGGAGGGAACCTGAGCTTCCAAGCGGTAAGGAAGATCAGGCGTCATGGGGCGGAGCCGAGAGTTTTACCACCCGGGTGGGTGGGAGGAGCCAGCTTGAAGACCTTCCGGCAAGATTTAATGCGGCAAGGATACCTGCCAGACAGTGTGGATGAACAACATATCCATGTCCCTAGAATATCTGGTTCTCAACTTCCAACAGAAGTCCCTCCACACCAAAGAACTAGAAGTTGACCATGTACTTCTCCACATCAGAGACCAGTGTTTATCTGTTATGTGAATTACTAAGTCCTGTTCCCATTTTTTCTTTATGTGCTGGGACGTGTTGGCCATATCTGCCACATAATTATTATACAGCAACGAAATTGTGTGGTCAGCCCCCCTTGCCCCCCACACTCTCTGAACCTTAGAACAGTGTTAATGTCACTGGAGCTATTTACTAATATGGAAAGAAATTTTTGACTGTCAGTATTTTATTTGGAAAGGGTCACTAATTGAAAACAAATAACTAGGTAATAGTTCATTTGGCATTTGGACCAGACAATAGTTCATTACAACCATGCAATAGTTCATTTGGACCAGTCAATAGTCCACTAGAATCAGGCAAAGGTTCATTTGGACTAGGCAATAGTCCATTAGAACCAGGTAACAGTTCATTTGGACCAGGCAACAGTCCATAAGAATCAGGCAATAGTCCATTAGAACGAGACAACAGTTAATTTGGACCAGGCAATAGTTAATTAGAACTGGCCAACAGTTTTTTTTCAGCTATTGCGTGTTCTAATGCTCATAACTCATGCAAGGTTTAATAAATCAGATACTGACCAGAGTTGTGTCAGGGATAGATATAGTGGGAAAATATAAACCCCTTGAGATGAACTATTGCTTTCCAATAGTCCTATTGCTCTTATTGCCCTCAGCCAAACATAACTATTGTCAGGCATTAGTGCATCCCTAAAGGTCAATATTTTTCACTATTTCTCTCACCGCTGGTCAATATTTATATAAAATGTTATTACCATCCACCATTGACTGAGCGACAGAACCGTGCTGCACTTCATTTGAGAATGTTATCAGTAGAAAAATATGGTGCACATAAAACTCTAGTGATAGAAAATGGTGTTTTTTTTATAAAAAGATAATGTATAATGAAAAGAAAAGTGTAAATAACTGGATGAAGATATTACATATATCAAAGGCTTAATGAATTGCTGTCATTCACTCCTATAGGAGGCAGGTCTCTAATGTACTAATGAAACATTTACAGTTGGTAGACTCAGAATTTTTGAATGGTAAGGTATATATCTGAATTAATGTGACAATATGTATAGAAATAACAGAAGGGGTACCTGCATGGATATGTGGACCCATACAGGGTGTGGACCTAAACCATGTGTACGTATGTAGAAAACTACTTGTTTCTGTAAAATGAATAGCTACCTAAATATTACAGAAGTAAGTGATAGTCATCTACCCTGAGGAAGCAGCTTATTTTATTTTGTCCCATACACATTTTTGTCCTCAGCTCGCCTGATCCCTACAGCTCCCCCACCCCCCCAATTCTGACACCGCTATCTCCAGGTCATGCCCTACTCAACATCATGGCTGCTTCCTCTCACAGGGGCACCTGTCCACCTTCTCCTCCAGTGTCCGGATCCTGAGAGTAGACAGGAGCTGCGGTCAGCCATGAAGGGTCCACAGGGGGCCAGGTTTCATCCCACCATCCATTTTCCTCCATTTTCTCCACAGGCAGCATACTAAGCGTCAGTAGAGGCATGCCTCAGATGAATGCAGTGTGCTCTCTGCCAGGACAGCAAGTTCCCTAGCCCACCAGCAGGTGTCGCAGCAGTGCCAGAATGTACTGCCTCCTCTTTCTTGGCTGGGATATGCTGCCAGTGGCAGCACGTCTCCCAGCGTGGCAGCCTGAGCGCCGCCTCCCAAGTTCACTCCCAAACCTTGGTGGCCAGCATGGATTCACGGCCCGGTTCTGTTGGCAACTGGGTGGCCTACTACCTGCTTATCTTACTTTCTACTGGTAGGCTGTACATCAGGAGGGAGTCTGGTCTGCGGCACTGCTCAAAAAAAGGTTGCTGCTTCAGGAGGTGCAGCGGCTTGATGGGGTTTTCTCTTCAGCTGAGGCAAGCACAAATCCATTACATTAAAACTACTTATTTGAAGTCCTTGGACAGACTATATGCTTGCAGTTAACTTCTGCCATGCAAAATCTCCAGGTGTCAGTTACTGCAATTAGTACAAGCTACTGTGAAAATGTGCAAGTTTTAATTAACTTCTCATGCTGCCTGGGGCAAACAAGAGTTAAAGGGGAACAGCCAGGACTAAGAGCCCCACACCCGAATGTAGGGCTGGACCCAGTCTACTCTCTGTGTGCAAAAAGCATTTTTTACTTACTGTTTAGTGCGGCATAGTAGATCATAGCTGGCTGATCCTGCTGACTCCCAAACTAACATTTGCCGTAACCAGAAATCCCAAAATCCCCCAGAGTTAATGTTAGGGCTGGGCTGCAGCCATAGGAGATTCAATAGCCTGTAGTGCATGATAGAGATTTTATAAGCTCCGATCAGCTGTTTTCTGGTCCCGCTATTCTCCCAGGGCTACATACAGTGCTGTGTGACTATACTTAGCCCCCGGGAGGACAGAGGGACCAGAGAACAAAAAATTAGAGCTGATAAAACTCTTAGCATGCAGGCTGTTGACTCTTTCATAGCTACAACCTAGCTATGATGAAAACAACAGGAGATTCTGGGACTCCTGGTTACAACAAATGTCAGGGTGGAGTCAGTAGTATCAGCCCACTGCAATTTAATGTACTGCAGTAAACATTAAGTAAATAAACAAATTTCCATACAAACTGCAACAGCTTAACCTGGTTCAATTTCAGTTGCTTACCATCGGTCACCCCTGAAAAAGGGACTGCTAGGCCCAGTGGGCTTACCGGGTCAACAAAATTCAGCAAACAAACAAACATTGGGACCAGCCCCACATTAGGGTGTGGGGTTCTTAGTGCTGAATGTTCCCCCATTAAGGTCAATCCTAGTAAAGCCTTCAGAAAACCCAAGTAATGGCACACAAGCTTTCTTTGCCAAGACCCTCCAATCCTGCACTATGTATTAGCCTGATAATGTGAAACAATGATCAAGTATATGTTAATAATGGGTTATGGCATGATGACACATCCGAGAATAAACGCTGCATAAATCACCTAAACATGGTGTCCACCTCAGCTTCTCGCTCTCTCTCTAGCTTAAGTTGTTCTTCAATAACACGCTTCATCCATGCAGCATCTGCAACAGCCTGCTCACGTCTAGCAGTCTGAAGACGCTGGTCTTCTGCCTCCTTCACAATAAGAGCGTCCAGGATTCGCTTATCCATTTCCTTTGTTAAAAAAAAAAAAAAAGGGCAGGAAAAGGTTTAACAGATTGAGATAACATCTACTATATAGCTGGACACACAAAATACTTTTATTTCATGACAGAATCAAAGAGTTAGCGTACTGCCTGGAATTAAAAGTCATTTTGAAAAATAGTCGGCTATCACTTCTTACTTCTGAAGAATTTTATTCTTTTCCATTTACTAATCAGAAAATGTTCTACTAGATAGTACTAGGAGTGATGTATGGAACAGCACCCTACCTGGAAGATGACATAGTTCTATTCCTTCCCATATCTCGTCAACATTATGATTTCACTGACTGTGAAATCAGTAGTCACCAAGAAGAGCTAATCTCTTACTACTTGACTGGTAACTTTTGACACAGGTTACATGTCAGTCAGCAGGGTCTGTGATGTAACAATGAGTGAGGTCACATCCTGATGATGTAGTGAGAGGAACATAATGTGATATATGTCTGCTTCCAGTTAAAGCATTGCTTTTCACATCATTTCCAATAGGGTAAGGTAGAAACCCTCTATTGTGTATACAAAAAGAAAAAAAACTCTTCAGAAATAAAAAGTAATAAGATACTATTTTTACAAATTATTGTCATTTTCTGACTGATATTATTTGGCATTACTAGCTGTTTAAACCTAATGATGCAATTATTTCATGATGATAAAAATATCCTTCTAAAAGTCTTGGGTGTATGAATTTTAAAAAGATGCCACTTGTTATAGGTTTTTTTAAATATAAAATTGTGTTTTAACATATAATTGATTTACAAAACAAAAAATTGATGGGGGCTCGTCCATTATCAAAGGCAGAAGACACACACTCCCACCATCTGTCTGTAATTATTCTTCCCTGTTTATCACGGTTTCTTACTTTCCATTTTCTCTTTCTTTTCTATGGCCTCTTGGAGCTTTTACCACAACAGAACTGGGAAATGAAAATTACGTACCTACCGTAATTCATGATCTTCTCTTGTATCTTCACCATTCATTACTGCTTGGGTTAGTGCCGGAGACACGCACCTACGGAGATTTTTTTTTCCAGAGCCAGTTTCAATGGCACCGCCCCAAGAGTGACACGCTGCGCATAATGCTAAGGGGCGGCCGTTAGGTTCAAGAGACTCTCCTCCATCTCAGTTCTGGTAGCCGGAGAGGCGAAAACAAAGGGTAAGGAAAAAAGGAGAGCGAGACAAGAGAGCCGAGGGACAGCAAAAGGAAAAGATATAAACTGAAAAAGGAATAGCTGGTAGAGAACAGACAGAGGAGAGATAATTCCTACCCTAAGGGACTGCAGGGCCTCCCTTCTGGGGTGGCTCCAAGGGAGGAACAGATAGAGAGAAAGAGAAAAGGAAGAAGAAGAAGAAGAAAGGGAAGAAAACAAGGTATGCTGAGGGGGAGAACACTGCCCATAGATACATTGGTTGAGAGGCTTATCAGCTCGGAACCAAAAACAAGGGAGCAAGAATCCCTCCTGATAGGACTGAGAGAAGGTTCAACTGAACCGCCTGTACAGATTGGATACAAGGGGCAGATTCTCTAACCTTCCATCATGCCAACCCCCTACACTCTAGCTGAGAGTTCACAGACTGCCCGGGCAGAAAATCTGTTCCGGAAAGAGAGCGTCCAACTAGGAAGGGGATTAAGCCCCTTAGCACCCTGTTAAGTGCTTACACAGACGTGTATGGGGAGGGGTTAAGCCCTACAGAAGGCAGCTTTGTATGAAAGGATAGAGTGGGAACTCAGTCAGACTCCCTGAAGGCAAGGCAAGAACAACCACTCAAGGCTAAAGAAGTGACAGAAGCACCAGCCAGAATGAGCTGACAATAACAACACCTGCCAGGGGGAAATCTAATTTTTTGAGGCCGAGCCAAAGGGATGGTCTCTTGAGCTGTGAACTGAGCAATATGATTAAGGGGCCCAAAGGTCACCCCCCTAGGGACAGTCAGAAAGAGTTCCCTCAGAATAGGTGAAAAAGACTCCACTCGTTCCTCTTTACCTTGAGGAAAAAAGATCCATTCAAGAAGAACGGAAAACATAATGATTTTTTTTTTTTTTTTTTGGCATAAAGGCCAAAGGAAGGGAGAAGAACGAGACGGGAAGGGGAGATGCCTCAGTAGGAGGCCACTGAGGGGAAGGTGGGCGGGTATCAGTAATGAATGGTGAAGATACAAGAGAAGATCAAGAATTATGGTAGGTACGTAATTTTCATATCTTCCCTTGTCAATCTTCACCATTCATTACTGCTTGGGTGAGTTCCAAGCACCCCCCAGCACCGGGGATAAGAAACCCTGAGAGCAAGACCCCAGCCTCCTGTTGGTGAGAAACAGAAGGGGAAGACCCTGGGCTAATCAAGAGAGAAGCCTATGGGGAGAAGAGTAGAGGTGTCCTCCAGACGGGAGACGGAGGAATCCCTGCAGAAGTCTCCTAGCTCTGAGGAAAAGAGACGGGTCCCCCGGAAAGTGGAGCGAATCACCTTAAGCCAGGCCAGGGGTGACAACCTTGATAGAGAAAGCCATGCCGTCCATCTAATACAGATCGCTGTCCCTGCAAGCCTGGAAGCCACCTCATTGGCGTCATAAAATGCCCTTGTTTGGTGTCTTGCCAGCTCCAGGCCTATAGCAGAGAGGGCACTAGCTTGTCTGGTTTGCTCCGTATCAGGCATTGATGCTAAGATTTGGAAAGCATCGACCACAAATGCCTAACGTAGGCAGCATGGTGGGCCTGATGAGATGCAATGCATGACATCACACGAGAGGAAGAAAACACTCTTCGCCCCCAACGGTCAAACTGTAGAGAATCTGAGGCCGGTGGACGGTCATGCGCCAGGTGGCAGCACCCAGAGGGAGTCTCTAGGTATGCCAATACTGAGGGCGGGTTGGGGGGAGTACCTAGAGATTCCAATGGGGCACAATACCTACGTTGGCAGTCTGCCGGGGCTGGAGAAAGGGAGGCTGGTGACTGCCAGGAACGGACAGATGCCTCCTGGAAGGGAATAGGCCAGGATAGTACCACCAAATGCTGGGCACTGAATTAGCCGAGGAATTCACGCATCTCCCGTTCAGTATTGTCTCGCCTAATATAGGAAATCTGAAGATCCCTCACCATCCTCGGAAGGAATCGCTGATATTCAGTGAAATCAGCATCGGAGGAGAGATGAGCAGTGGGTTCCTCTCCCTCAGAGGAGGGAGACGAGGATGATGGAGAGCTTGAGTGTCCAGAGGACTCCTGCGGCAGTGGGGATAGGCAAAAAACCCGCTCATTCATGTACCTAACATATTAGGGGAAGACCGCCGCAGAACCTCGGAACGTCTCCCAGGATAACGGGCCCGTGGGACCGACATAGCCTGGGAGAGCGGGGGGTGGCTGCAGAGGAATGGGAGAAGGGCACCTATGGTGAGGCAACTGTCCTCTGCTGAGGCTCTGGAATCCGGGGAACGGAGCCCGAGCTGGCGGGATCCCGGACAACAGACCAGGTCGCAAAATGGAACCCTGGGGATGCGAAGCCTGGAAGAGCCTAAGAAGGGATCCTCGGCGAACCTGGGACTGCATGGATCCAGAAGGGCAGCCCACAGCAACGCCACCAGAGGGGTCCCTGGGGTCCAAGAGGGAAAGACGGGGCCCATCGTTACGGCTCCTACCTGCACCCCGAGGGGTGGTAGGTAGAGACCGAGACGCCTGAACCCTGTCCCTCGACCCCTCGGACTCAGAGAAAGCCCTCCTCCTAGACCCCAGCGACCCCCCACACCGAGGGGGTGCAGCAGCACCAGGGTCGGCAGCTGCCACAACCCCCTCAGGAGGGAGAGCCCCTCCCTCCACCTCCGCTCCATCGCCCCCCAGGGACCCCAGACTACCCCCAGCCTGGGGGGCCTAAGGGGAGGAAGGCAGTGGGGACAGAGGAATAGGCGCGCTGGGCCGTCTAGCACCTCGTGCCACCGGAGACCCTGACTCCGAAGAGTCAGGGTGCCAGGACGGGTCCACGTCTGAGTAATCCTCCTCCGAGGAGGAAGAGATCAGCTGGACCACAATACTGGCAACCCCAGGGGTCTCCAGTGAAATGGCGCAATGGACAGTGCCGGAGGCGGCCCCAGACGCCCCCGGACCCCCGAAACACTTAGGCACGGCCACGACTCCCCAACAGTGCCGGCTAAACCCACGGGCACCGCCGCGCTGGACCCCACCGGCACCGCCAGAAGAGCCAACTGGCTCCAATGGCGCCGCGAGGGCGGCACTGAGAGCCAACACGGCGCCACCAATGGAGCCGTCTTGATCACCGGCCCCGGGATCCGAAACGGTGCCGGAAGGCGGTGTCGAGGGTCCACCGATGCCGGGCCCAGCAGACGTGGGCCTCGACACTGGGGGAGCCTGCACCTCCAAGGAGCTGACTGCCGAGGCGATGTCCCCGCCGCGGCCTCGGGAGGGACCTCGGCGTTCCTCCGACACCACAAAAGAAGCTTCCTCTTCGGCAAGAGAAGATGAGGAAGTCTCCTCCTCTACAGACCGTATAGGCCTGAGAGGGGACCCGGAGGAAGGGCCTAGAGACCTTACCTGGGAATCCCTGGAGCGGTGTCATCCCCCAAAAGTCAGCGGGTCTTGCCGATCTTAAACGCATGGACTTCTAGGACGCGACGGTCCATCGAGAAACAGGCATCGCACGCGTCCAAATCGTAGTTGGGTCCCAGGCAACGAAGACAAACATCATGCCAGTCCATGACGGAAAAATGCCAGCCACAGGAGCACCGACGCATAGGGGCACGGCCTGCCTTCGACTTACGTTTTGCCCCCGAACCTGACATGATGCGAAAATATTGAGACTAAAACAGCAAAAGCTCTCGGCGCCATCAAAGAAAGTTATAAAAAGAACGGTCTTACCGGTGACGGCATCGAGAAAAGCAGGAGAAGGAGTCTGGAATTCGATGATGCAGAAGGCCTAACTGTATCTGACCGTACAGCAGGTGTAGCCTTGACGGTGGGAGAAACAGAACTGAGATGGAGGAGGAGTCTACGGCACCTAACGGCCGCCCCTCACGCATGACGCAGAGCATCGCCTCGGGGTGGCGCTGAGCCGGGTCCGAAAAATAAAAAAATCTCAGAAGGGTGCGCGCCCGCATTAACCCAAGCAGTAATGAATAGTGAAGACTGACAAGGGAAGATCTAAAGCTCTGTTTTTAACATGGTGGGAAGCAAGATCATTTTGAAAAAGCATGGATGCTCATGCATAAATGCCTCTGTGGAAACAGTGATGTATATTAGTGATCAATGCTAAATAAAACACGCAAGAAAGTTTACATTTATTTTTACAATTATTTTAATTTACAATTTATTTTACCCAGAACAGCCCATCTGAGATGTAACATCTTGTTTGCAATGGTTTCCTACTTTCACTCATTTTACAGCTAAGTGGACTGAAGCATTGCAAAGTTATGTAGCTTGCTCAGGACTGCACATTCAGTAAGTGGCTGTGATGAAAGAATAGGCTACTCACCTGTAACCGTAGTTCTAGGAGTGGTATATAGTACACATCCACACTGTGGCAGTTAAATTGGAAGGCAATGACTGGACAGACGTCTTTGAGCTAAGCTCCTCCCACCAGCCAGGCAGATATATCCGACTCTGCCTTGTGACATCAAATCTTGCACAGTGGAAACAGAACCTTGTGTCACTTGCCAGGGGAGGCCAGGTGGATTGTATAGATGCATACAATATACCACTCCTAGAAATTAGTTACGTAACAACTTACCGTAACAGTAGATCTTTGAGGAGTCTCTCTTGCAGTAGGTAATACTTTTGGGTATCCAGCAGAGGTCGCTGTGGTGCATGGCAGCTCTTCTAGCAGTTTTTCACCAGGGACTGCCCACACATGACATCAGCTTCCTGTTTCCTATATAAGAGTGGAAAGTCCCATGTATCCTCAGTTCCCCCGCCGGATTCAGCTCACAAAGCGAGGACAGAGGGGAAGCTGAGGTACCAAAGGAGTCCAAACCCTAGTCATTGGACCAGACCTTACCCTCTTAGAGAAGGAGGGAGATGGAGGGCGGGAACAAACCTACTGCAAGAGACACTCCTCAAAGATATGGCAGTTACATAAGAACTTACCGTAACAGTAGATCCTCGAGAGAGGTTCCTGCAATAGGTCTTTACATGTAGGACTGCGCCCCATGGCATCAGGTCCGCACGGTAAACTTGTAGATAGCCAATCATCAGCGGGGACCGCCCCGACGTCAGCCGTGGACGCCAGCCCGACCATAAAAGGGGCGGTCCCACGCCTGCTCTCCAGTTCTTTTCCAACGGAGACCTAAAGATAGGTAAGGAGAAAACCAGAGTGAACTCCAAAGACCCTGGTTCCACTCTAGTCCAGCCGGACTAGATAGGATGGAAAGTAAAGCATCCAAAAACTGGGGTAAGGAGGGAGGGAAACTAGACCTACTGCAGGAACCTCTCTCGAAGATCTAATGTTACGGTAAGTTCTTAAGTAACTGCTATATCTTACTTCGAGAGGGTTCCTGCAGTAGGTCTTTATGTATAGGACTGAATACCAAGCAGTCCCAAAGAAAAATAAGGCACAGGTGCATCCGGGAGGAGGAGGAGAAGTTGCCAAGAGTGATCATGACAGAAGGCCTTGCAGGACCACAAGTCCAAAGCCAGCTCTGCACCGAGAGGCAATGTCCAGACTGTAATGCTTAGTGAAGGTGTGAAAAGACGACCAGGTGGCCGCAGCACAGATCTCTGCCGTGGACACATTCCTGAAAAAGGCAGTAGAGGTCGCCACTCTATGGCTGGAGTGGCCTTTGACTGCACCCGGAAGGGACTTCCCATATTTCGTGTATGAATAATGGATGCAGTTAGAGAGCCATCGGGAGATGGTCTGCTTGGAAATAGCCTTACCCTAGCACTGAGGAGCAAAGGCTACGAACAGTTGGTTAGATTTCCTAACCTCTTTAGTCCTGTTCGTGTAGTACCTCAGGATCCGGTGCACATCAAGCGTGTGCAGCAGGTGTTCTCCCCTGTTGGAATACTGTGGATATTATACTGGTAATTCCACACTCTGGTTCAAAGTGGTTTCTGCAACAACTTTGGGCAAAAAAGAAGGGTTAGTCGGAAGGACTACTCGGTCTTTATGAAAAATCAAATAAGGTTCTTTACATACCAAGGCCTGTAATTCGGAAACCCTTCTGGCCGAAGTGACAGTGACCAAAAACAAGGTCTTCCAGGAGAGAAAGCGAAAGTTGCAAGAAGAAGCTGGTTCAAACGGTGGTAAGGTCAGCTTCTCGAGCATGAAATTCAGGTCCCAGGGAGGACAAGGATTACGGATCGGAGGTTTCAAATGAAGGATGCCTTTCAAAAAGGTTTTGGCAACCTCCAGTTGAGCTAAGGTTTTGCCCTCCACCGGGAGGTGGTAGGCCGACACCACAGAGAGGTGGATCTTAATGGAGGAATAGCTAAGGCCCGCCTCAGACAGATGTGCGAGGTACTCTAGAACCTGGGATGCTGAGCACGAAAATGGATCCCAGCACCTTGCTTGGGCCCATATCGTGAATCTCTTCCACTTCATAGCGTAAGTGGATCTAGTGGAGGGTTTTCTGGCCTCCACTAGAATGTGCACAACCTCCAAAGAGACCCCATAGCGAGAAATTACTATGTCCACAGGAGCCACGCATGAAAAGATGGAGAGACTGAAGGCTCGGATGCACCAGGGTGCCCTGCTCCTGAGTCAGAAGGTCATGAGAAATGGGCAGAGGAACCGGAGGTTCCAGTGCCAATTGTTACAGAAGAGGGAACCAAATCTGGCGTGGCCAAAGAGGAGCAATCAAGATTGCGTGGGCCCCTTCTTGTTGAAATTTCACCAGGACTTTCTGAATTAGAGGAAAGGGAGGAAAGACGTACAGAAACCTCCCTGTCCATGAAAGAGACAGCGCGTCTCGCCAAAAAGCACCATGCCCGGAAACGAGCGAGCAGAAGACGGGTAGTTTTGCATTGTATGGGAAGGCGAACAGATCCATCTCTGGCCGACCCCATCGAAGAAAGAGATCTTCGACTATCTCTGACTTTAGCTCCCACTCGTGGGCCCAGGCCACTGATTGGCTGAGACTGTCCGCCAGGATGTTGGTGATGCCCAGAACGTGAACTGCTTTCAGATAAAGGCTGTGCTGAATCGTCCAGTACCACACCCTCATGGCTTCTCGGCAAAGAGAGTAAGATCTGGTTCCCCCCTGCTTGTTTATGTACCAGACAGTGGACATGTTGTCCGTCTGTACCAAGATAGATCCCGGAACCAGCAGCGACAGGAATGCCTGGAATATGTAAAGAACCACCCTGATCTCCAGAACACTGATGTGGAGCATCAGCTCCTGATCGGACCAAGACACCTATGTCTTGTGAGACCCCAGATGAGCACCCCAGTCCAGATCTGAGGCGTCCGAGGTGAGAATTTGAGTTAGGACTGACGGAAGGAAAGGGACCCCCTTCGACAAATTCGAGAGACCCTGCCACCAGCGTAGATCTCGCTGGAGGCTGTTGCAGATCATGACTTTTTGGTTCATGTCGTCTGTCCTATGTTTCCACTGGACTCGAAGAGATCATTGGGTGACCCTCATGTGAAGTCTGGCCATTGGGACTGTCGAAATGACGGCTGCCATCAGACCCAATAAACAAAGCACCGAATGTGCAGGGATCCATCGGGCCTGTGTCACCAGTGTGGCTTGAGAAGCAACGGCCTTGCCCTGAACTGTGTCTAGTACAGCTCCAATGAACTGGAGTCTCTGTGAAGGTACTAACTGGGACTTGGGAAAATTGACTGTTAGGCCCAGTAAAGCAAACAAGATCAGAGTGAAAGACAGAGAGCCTCTTTCAGGCTGGTAGGAGAGGGTGCTGAGAGGAGCCAGTTGTCCAGGTACGGGAAGACATAAATGCCCTGGCGGCGCAGAAAGGCCGCCACCACCGCTAGGCATTTGGTGAACACTCGGGGGGGCTGAAGAAAGACCAAACGGGAGTGCTCGGAACTGGAAATGTTTCTCCAGGAAAACAAAGCAGAGAAAGCGGCGGTGGGCCGGGAGGATAGGAATATGCAGGTAAGCATCCTGCATGTCCAGGGAGCACAGCCAAAAGTTTTGATGGTTCAGGGAAAGGAGTCCCTGAAGGGTCAACATATGAAACTCCTTGTACTCGACGAAGATGTTTAGTGTGCTGAGGTCCAGGATCAGTCTCAGGTCACCCATTTTCTTTGGAACCAGGAAGAAGTGGGAGTAGAATCCCCTTCCTATTTGGTTTAACGGGACAGGCTCTATGGCTTTCGTTAGAAGTGCCTGAATCTCTTGAGAGACTATGGAGACCTGATCCCAGGGATAGAAGGACCGTCCTGGTGTTGAGGGGTTGGAATTTCGCTGAATTCTATCGAGTGACCTCGCTGGATGAGCTGAAGCACTCAATTTTCTGCGGTGACGGACCTCCAGCCTTCCAGGTGGAGGCCGAACCTCCTTCCGACCGGTTCCTCCTGATGTACTGGAGGTAGCGGAAGAAGGGGAAAGGAGTCAGGATGCCGAGGGGAGTGGAGCTTTTGCCCCAGAGGCCCGTTTTTGAAATTTGGACTGTGGGGTTTGAGCTCCCGATCCAAGTGCACGTTTCTTTGTCTGACGTTTAGCCTGGGATTTGTTCCACCCTCTTTGGCGGCGAAAGGGCTGCTTTTTCTGTCCCGTCTTATATAAGGATCAGATGTCCTGCAAGGAGCGTCTGCTCTCCTGCAGCCCAGTAATGATGTCCTTAGCATCGCCGCCAAAGAGGATGGAACCCCTGAAAGAGGCATCCAACAGAGAGGACTGCATGTCCTGCACCAGTCCTGCTATACGGAGTCAGAAAAGGCATCGGAGGCAGATCCCCGTGGCAGTTGCTCTTGCCACTGAATCCACCGAGTCATAAGTAGCCTGAAGGGAGTGGCGACATGAGGATTTCTCCATCCATACTTTATCCAAGAGCTTCTTCCTCAGGGTTTCATCTTAAACATCCTGGAGGTCCCTTTCTAGATCCAAAAGAGAAGCTTTCTGAAAGGCGACCATGTGCGAGACGTAATTAAGGGAACGTATCGCACAAGAAGAAGAAAAATACATTTTGCGCCCAAACTGGTCAAGTTAACATCAGTCCTTGTCGGGAGGCAAAGAACTCAGATATTTGGGCTGGGCTGAACGGTCGTGAGCTGCCATGATGACCATAGAATCAGCCTTAGGATCGGAGTTCAGGTGAAAAATCCCTTCCAGGAGATAATAGGTGCGGTCAGCTTTGGGGGAGACTGTGGGAATGGAGGACGGTTGTTGCCAGACTGTGGTAACAAGGTCCTCATGAGGTCCCATCCACGGCGGAATGGGAATAGGGTCCGAGGCGGCCAAATCCAGGTGCTCCACAAGCCTTTTTCTTTGGGGATCAACCTCTTTGGACGGCCAACCACCAGCCACCTGAATAGAACGTAAGAGGTCTCCGAAAGAAGGATCCTCTGGAGAGGACTTTGGGGAGTCTTTCTGAGGAACCTCCATGGGAGATCTGGGGTCCGACACATCTGAGTCGGAACTAGTGTCAGAGGAATCAGAGCCAGAAGGAACGGAAGGGTCTGGTTCAGTAATGCCTATTGCAATAGATGTAGAGGCTCTGGTAGCAGGAGGCGGTGGAGGGGTCACCCTAACAAAGGGTGTCTCCCTCACCAGCTTAATTCCGACACAAGCTGCGCTCTAGCTTCTTTCCACCACCGAGGGACGGACTCAGGTTCCGGCACCGAAGGAGGAGGTGGTGGCTGATAACTCAGATAACCCGGGTATTGAGGATAGTGCCAGGACGGGTAATACAAGTACCCAGGGTAACCCGGCATGGGATGTCCTGGAGTAGGAAAATCCGCCATCGGGAATGATGATGTCGGAAAGCCCGGGGTCGGGAAACCCGGCGACGGAGGCACCTGGCCCGGCGTTGGATACTGAGTAACCGACGGAAGGGCGCCCACAGGTGGGAAAGAGGGTTCCTGGGCAATGAACCCAGATGAAGGACCCGCAGGAGGTGCCGTGGAGTCGAAGAGACATCGGGCCTGCGCCCAAGGGTTGGGGTGGAGGCTCCATACCCGGGTCCTCTGTCAGCAGTGGAATGAAATCCGGTGATGGAGGAAGACCTGGCGGGGGGGGGGGAAGAGACATGAGGGGCCCCCGACGGCAGGTATGAACGTGACTTTGCTAAAGCAAACAGCAAAGGGTTGGGTGGTGAGTCTCTAGGGTGGAGGACCCTGGGAGACGACGGGTCGACTAGTCCCTCACTCTGTCCAACGTCAGGGGCCAAACTGGAGCCCAATGGGAGAGTGGACGGATCTATGTGGGCATCAGAGGAGCTGGCGTCTGAAGGAACAGATCCGGCCGGGCTAGAGACGGCTAGAAGACCGCCGCCAGTCTGATCGGCGGTGGCCATGCACCCTTTGCCAGAGGCGAGGGGTGACTTACCGGCAGGATCAGTCGACAGAATTACCACCTCCAAAGAGGCAACCCCAGCTGCCCGCTCACCTCGGCAGGAGGGGGAGAAGGGGCCCAGCCCAAAGAAGCAGATGGGGCACCTAAAAAAGTACTCACGGTTGCCGGCCTCTCAGACGGGGATGGACTCCTGTCCCAGTGCTTCTCCTTACTTTTCTTTGGGGCCGGCGACGACGACCTTTCCCTGAGTTACTGTACCTCCCTTTCCATAGCCACCAAGCATCAGGTCAAAAGATGGGCCTTGAGGGTCCTCTTGCACCTGGTTCTGGTCGCCTGGTTGAAGGCCTGGCAGATGGAACACTCCTGAACGTCGTGCTTCGAACCCGGGCAGAGGAGGCAGCGGGAATGGTCGTCACTGTGCAGGATTTGAGCGCCACACTTTGAGCACTTTTTCTTCTGTCTAGAAAACATCAAATTGAAGAAAAATTTTGAGAATTTTAGAAGAGGTCGAAAAAACACTTTGACAAATATAACGCGGACACTAGATTGCTGTTCTGACGCGAGCTCAATGTGACTGAGGCGATGGCAGGAAAGAACTGGAGAGCGGGCGCAGGACCTCCCCTTTTATAGTCAGGCTGACGTCATGACGCCCCGACATCGGGGCGGTCCCCGCTGATGATTGCTATCTACAAGTTTGCCATGCGGAACTGATGCCAGGGGGTGCAGTCCTATATGTAAAGACCTACTGGAGAAACCCTCTCGAAGTAAGATCTACTTTTATGGTAATTTTTTTATCTAACTGTACTATCTTCCATGGAGTGGTCTCTTGCAGTAGGTAATACTCTGGGGATGAATCCCAAGCAGTAATGCCCATGTGGGAGGACTGTTATGATAGATCTTGTAGGACTGCATGGCCGAAGGCCATCCTACGTCATGAGGCAATATCCAGATTGTAGTGCCTTGTGAATGTATGGATCGTGGACCATGTAGTTGCACTGCAGATATATGAACTGGCAACTCCTTTAAAGCAAGCCACAGTGGTGTCCATAGCTCTAGTGGAGTGGGCTTGGACAGGTCCAAGTAAAGGCTTGTATTTTTGTAAGAAAATGAAACACAATGTGCCAGCCAGGATGAAAGAGTACGTGTCGCAACCAGGAGGCCCTTGCGACCAGGGCCAAAAGAGACGAACAGTTGAGACGTCTTTCTAATCGATTGTGTCCAATCAGTACAGTAGCATAGTATACGATGGACATCTACAGTATGTAGTAGATGTTCACCCTGACTGGAGTAGTCAGGATAGTAGACCGGAAGCTCCAAGGATTGATTTAAAGTATGTTTGGAGACTACTTTAGGAAGGAAAGAAGGGTTGGTACGAAAGACCACCCTATCTTTGTGGAAAATCAAGTAAGATTCCCTACACACGAGGACATGGAGCTCAGAGATATGTCGAGCAGAAGTGACAGCCACCAGAAATAGGGTTTTCCATGAAAGAAGAGAGCTCACAAGTGGCTGCTGGCTAAAAAAATTCAAGGGTCAATTTTTCTATCATAAACTTGAGATCCCACAGAGGAGTGGGTCTTCTAATAGGAGGTTTAATATGTAACATTCCTTTCAAAAACATCTTAGCAAGATGATGTTGGTACAGTAACCTGCCATCCAGAGGTTCGTGAAAAGCTGAGATGGCGGCCAAGTGGACTTTGATGGAAGAATAACTTAAACCGGACTCAGATAGTGAGGCCCGGTAGTCCAGAACCTTTGTCAGCGGACAAGAATAAGGGTCCAAAAATTGAGAAGCTGACCATATGGAAAAGCATTTCCATTTGGAATCGTATGTTGCTGGCTTGCGGGAGGCCAAGAGAATACTGGCAACAGGAGAGGATACTTGTAACTGACTAAGGAAAGCATCCTCAGGAGCCAAGCGTGAAAGCGTAGAGTCTTCAGGTTGGGGTGTAGGAGAGACCCGTGACACTGAGTCAAGAGGTCTGGTCTGATTGGCAACGGGACAGGGTCCTTTACTGACAGTTGTAGGAGTAGGGGAAACCACGTCTGGCGAAGCCACAGTGGGGCTATGAGAATCATTGTGGCCAGCTCCAACTTTAGCTTCAGTAGAGTAAGCTGCAGGAGAGGGACGGGGGGGCATGTATATAAGAAGAGAACACTTCCATCTCAGCAGGAGTCAGTGTCTGTTGAGATTAAGCAGATAGATACTTTATTACAAGTGGAAGGGGTCTTATTTAGGGTTAAAAAAAAAGAAAAGAAAGGCAGTGTGTGTTCTGTGCTGGGAAGGGTACTGTATCAACTTACTCTGCTAAATCAGTAGGAGGAGAAAGAGCTTAATTGGGGGTGTGGCTTAGACAATATAAAAGCAGGTGACTCCAATTACAACTTCCTGATGCTATCCTTCGGAAGACAGAAATCTTGCTTGTAGAGCAGAAAGCAGCTAACTAAAAGAAGCTACCATTTTCTTACTAATTTAACACTTCTATCTCAGCAGGAGTCCGTGTCCATTGAGATTAAGCAGACAGATACTTTATTAGAAGTAGAAGGGGTCTTATTTAGAGTTAAAAGAAAGAAAGTTAAATGTGCGTTCTGTGCTGGGAAGGGTACTGTATCAACATAATTTGCTAAATCAGTAGGAGGAGAAAGAGCTTAATTGGGGGGTGTGGCTTAGACAATATAAAAGCAGGCGACTCCAATTACAACATCCTGTTGCTAGCCTTTTTTCTTACTTATTGCCCTCCACCCATGCACGCTACGCCAGTTCTACCTTTATAGCCACTGGATTTGACTGACAACAGGAACTTCCTGTTTGGCAGTAGGAAGGGAAGATAATAGAGAAGAAAAAATTACTCACCTTAGTAATGTTGTTTCTTCTATTGGAGTCTTGCTATATTATGACATATGCAGTGAGTCCCAACCTTCGAACTGCTCCGGAGGTGAAAGAGTTAACTTTCCATGCCAGGCATGGGCAGCTGAGCTCGAGCTCGGGTTGAAAACTCTGTCTGTTGTTCTTCAAACTCAAACCATCAGATCTTTATGAGCTAAACTCACTGAGGTCCTGTGTGGAAGCTGTAAACCTACACTAGCCAACTGGCTACTAAACATAAGAACACATTTTTGGTCCCAAAACAAAGACTCAAGTCAGGAGACCCAAAAATGAAAACATAACACCAAGTCACCCCAAGAAGGAGGTGAAAACAACAAGGTGGGCACCTACTAAGTGCCAACACTGCACTGCCCACCCACATCCAAAAACAGAGGTTCTGAGAGGGGCAGGAGGGGGTACATAATATAGAAGACTCAATAGAAGAAACAACATTACTAAGGTGAGTAATTTTTTCTTCAAACAACATGAAGTCTTGCTATATTATGACATACGCAGACTACAAAGCAGTACCTCCATGGAGGAGGGATAGAACCTACTTGGGAAATAGGCTCTGAAGCACAGCTGTGCCAAACCAGGCATCACTCCTAGCCCGGATATCCAGGGAGTAATGCTTGATAAAGGTATGAACTGTTTTCCATGTAGCTGCTTGACATATCTCTAGAAGAAGGATGTCCCTGGCAGCAGCCAGGGAAGCAGCTGTACCCCTGGTAGAGTGAGCCCTCAGGCATGAGGGAGGAACCTTACCCAGTTTTTCATAACAAAATTGGATACAAGAGACAATCCACCTGGCAATGGATCTCTTAGTGGCAGGTTTCCCTTTACCAACCTCGCCATAAGTGAGGAATAGTTGGAGGGAGTCAAACCTGTGACCCTTGGTGCGCTCTATGTAGTAGCTAAGGGCTCTTTTGACATCTTAACTGGGCAGCCTCCTCTCACCAGAGGAGAAATGGTCAGTGAAGTACACAGGAAGAGACACAGATTGATTAAGGTGGAAATCTGAAACCACCTTAGGCAAGAACTTCCTGTTAGTCCTGAGGACCACCTTATCTCTATGAAAAGAGATAAAATCAGGCTCCACTGACAAAGCTTGTAATACACTTATGCGTCTGGCAGAAGTGATGGCTACCAGAAACACAGTTTTCCAAGTCAAGTACTTAAGCTCTGCAGAAGACAAAGGCTCAAAAGGGGGTTGCATAAGCTGAGCAATGCAAACATTAAGGTCCCAAGCAGGGCAGGGTCCCTGAATGGAGGTTGGTGTGAAGCAATCCCTTGAAAACTTGGAGAATACAGAGTGAGCTGAAAGAGAGAGGCTTACCTGCTGAAATAAAAGCAGACACAGCTGCCAGATGCACTTTTAGGGTAGCTGGTCTCAGCCCCAAGGTATTTAGATGGACCATGTAATCCAGGACTGTGGGTAAATCAGCAGATTCTGGGAAATATGCTTCAGAGCACCATATGGAAAATCTCTTCCATTTGGAATTATAAGTAGCCCTGGTAGAAGGTTTCTAGAAGCCTTCAGGATATCCATTACACCTTGGGAGAGGTGTAAATCGGCAAACTCTAACTCTTCAAGAGCCAGGCCTTGAGATTGAGAGATTTGAGGTTCGGGTACCAAACCCTTCCCTGAACACAGGTTAACAGGTTGTGATTCCTGGGAAGACAGAGGGGAAGATGGACTGCTAAGGACAACAAGAGTGGATACCAGGGTTGTCTGGGCCAATCTGGAGCAATCAGGATCATCTTGCAGGGTTGAGATCTGATTTTGACTAGCACTTTGAACAGAAGAGGGAAGGGGGGAAAAGCATAGAGAAACTTCCCTTCCCAGTTTAGAACTAAGGCATCCAGAGGGACTGAGCCCAACACTAGGGGCCTGCAGCAAAAAAGGGGAAGTTGGTGATTGTCTGGGGCTGCAAAAGATCTATCTGTGGGTGCCCCATCTGGCAAATACCACCTCCAGGACTAGGGGTCCAGTGACCATTCGTGATGGCCCGGGAAATCCTGCTGAGAGCATCTGCAGGACATTGTCCTTGCCTGGGAGGTGAACTGCCGTAAGGGAGGTGTTCAGGAGTAAGCCAGAGACCACATCATTGCTTCGTGCACAAGGCCATGGACGAGTGCCCCTGCTTGTTGATGTACCACACTGTGGTGGTGTTGTCTGTTCTGACCTGTACAACTTTGTTCTGAACAGATTTGGAAAAAACTTGAAGTGCTAGAAAAACTGCTCTGACTTCCAACAGATTGATGTGGAGCAGAGATTCCTGAGGGGACCACAACCCCTGGGTAGTGAGGTCGCCCATGTGAGCTCCCCATCCCAAGAGGGATGCATCTATAGTAAGGATTAGGGAGTGAGACTGAGTGACAAAAGGAACCCTTTGTCTGAGATTGCTCTGATCCTGCCACCACTGTAGGGCCTGGATCAGGGTTCGAGTCACTGGGATCAATTTGGTTAGAGGGTCCTTCCTTTGAGACAAAGGCTCTCAAATGGAACTGAATGTCCCTCATCTGAAATCTTGCTCCCTGCACCACTGCTGTAGAAGCAGCCATGTGCCCCAAGAGCTGTAGAAAATGCCTTGCTGGTCAAGACACCTGCAGGGTGAAAGAGGAGGCTAGAGAGACCAGAGTCATTGCCCTGTCCAAAGGGAGGAAGGCTCTGGCTTTCTCTGTGTTCAGTTCTGCGCCTATGAAGGTGAGGAGCTGGACAGGCTCTAGAACTGACTTTGAAAGATTTAGAAGGAACCCTAGAGAGGTGAGCAGTTGCTGAGTTATCTGTAGGTGTAACTTGACCTGGTCTGGGGACTGGCCTACTATGAGCCAGTCGTCCTGGTAAGGGAAGATGGCAATTTTTTGCCTTCTTAGAGAAGCAACTGCTACTGCCAGGCATTTTGTGAATACCCTTGGAGCAGAGGTGAGACCAAAGGGCACTGCTTTGAACTGGTAATGGCCTGAGGGCAGCTCGAACCTGAGGTACTTTCGATGGGAGCTTCTGATGAGAATATGGAAGTAGGCATCCTTAAGGTCCAGGGACGCTAGCCAGTCCCCTGGCCTTAGAGAGGGTAGAATAATTCCCAGAGTCACCATTTTGAATTTTGGTTTTAAAAGGTGCTTGTTTAAGTATCTGAGATCCAAGATGGGCCGTCATTCTTCTGTCTTTTTTGGGGTAAGGAAATACCTGGAGTACAACCCTTGCCCTGGTGTGGGGTGGAACCCTTTCCACAGCTCTGAGAGCCAGGAGGAAGAGACCTCTGCCTCTAGGGCAAGTGCCTCTGGAGGATTTGCAGGTGGAAAGGATCTGGTTCTCATCTTTGGAAACTTTATGAAGCTGAGAACCAGTCCCTGGCTTCTACTTCCAGGACCCACTTGTCTGATGCCAGAGACTCCCAGTCCTGGACAAAGTAAGCCAGCCTGCCCCCTACAGGTAGTTGAGAATCGGCCCTGGCAACCCCATCAGGGTGCCTGCTTGGCAGGGGCTTTGGGCTGAGGGGTGGAAGCAGGCCTGCTTGCACCCCGTCTGCCTCTCCCTCTAAAGAACCCCCTCTGGGCAAAAGCAGAAGAGGAGGCCTGGGCTTGGTAAAAAGGCCTATGAAAAGGCCTGCCCCTGCCCCTGGGAAGCTGCCTTTGAGGAGTGGCCTGCCTTTCCTTGGCCTGTGCACTCCTATAGGTGGTCCTATACTCATCCATTTTCTTCATGTAATTCTCTGTCTGCTCCCCAAACAGAGAATTACCCACAACAGGAAAATCCATGGCCTTAGTCTGGGTATCCTGTGACAGGCTAGTACATCTGAGCCAAGCCATCCTGCGAAGTGCCACAGATATAGCCATGACTCTTGATGACACATCATTTGAGTCCACTGCAGCATGGAATTGCACCTGGATGCCTCAATACCATCAGCAGCCACCTGCTCCAGCTCCTTGGCAAGCTGGCCAGGGACCTGTTTTGCTAGAGCCATAACAGTATCCCATCTGGATTTCTGATATCTAGCAACATAAGCCATATAATTTGCCTGTCTGAGTCCCAAGGATGCTGCCATGTACTGTTTCTTTGCCATGGCATCAATCTTCCTGGAGTCCTTGTCGGGGTGGTGTGAGGCCAAGGGATATTTGCCTTGTCACAGGCGGCAGCCTGCACAACCCAACATGGCTGCATTGTTGTGAGAAGGAACTCCGTATCAGAGCCTGACAATGTGTACCTCTGTCCATTCTCTTCCCACAGGAGGTATAGTGTGAGGAGTTTTAGAATTTTAAAAGTCTGTTTCCCAAAGATTTATGCAAGGAATAGACAGTCTCCTAGACTCTGGGATATCCATCATTTCCACATAGTCAGGCTCCTCTTGATCATCCACAGGTTCCTCCATAGGGAGCTGGAGGTTTCAGCCACTTTTATAGAAAATAAAATGAGAAGGGACTCAGAAAGCCTAGGAGGGACACTCCTGAAGGTCTGTCTGGGAGATGTCCGGGTCAATGGGCACATCCAGACTTTCAAATCCACATTCACTCTCCTCATACTCCTCTTCCCCCTCCTCCGGTTCATAATATTCCTCTAAATCATAGTCTTGAACTGGTGGAACCGGCCGAACCGGGCGCTTACCTGATGGCACCGGTTCGGTCGGAACCGGGAAAGCGACTGGACAATTTGAATCGCTTTGGCTATCTCTTCAGCGGTTGGAAAGGAAAGTTTTGGCTCCACACCAGCTGATTTTCTAGTCCTTTTTGCTGGAACCGACCCCTCAGAGTCGGCTCTCCTTTTGCCCAAGGAAGTCTCGCCCTGGTCAGAGGGCACTCCCTCTGGTTCGGTTGGAACCAAACCGGGCTGGCCATCCGGTCAGCGGACTTTGGCCTCCCTTTCCCTAAGCCTACCAACTCTCTTTTCCAGGGTAGCTGCAGGAAAATTTTTACAAATCTGGCAGTCTGCATTGAGGTGGTCAAACCCCAGACAATAAACACAGGTGATGTGGGGGTCAGCCTTGGCAAAGGCTTCCCCACACACACTGAAGTGTTGAAACCCAGTGGGCCCGGTTTTTCCTTTGGGTTTCTCAGGCATAGTGCCAGTCCTAACCAAACTTACCCGTTTATGGCAATCTGCCAGGCAAGACCCTCTTATCGGTTCCCAACCGTGTCACGGGTCATGAAAAAAAATGTAAGAAATTCCGTTTTTTTTAGAACCGATAAGAACCGGTAACCACACTCTAAATGATGGAATAAAATATTTCAAACAACCTGATCGGTTCAAAGCGAACCGATAAACAATTTACAAGTTCCACACAGAAGAGAAATAATGTAAACCTATCTAGTACTCACAAATACCACAAACAGAGCTTGAACCGACCGGTTGCAGTTTAAATTCGGTCAAAAAAACGCGAAAATAATACTCTAACCGACAAAATGAACCGAACAGAAGGAGAAATCTCCGGAGCGACTGTTCAGTGAGGCAGAGTAAAGAATCTGACAGTTTGAGTTTGAAGAACAACAGACGGAGTTTTCAACCGAGCTCAAACTCAGCGTTCCATGCCTAGCATGGAAAGTTAACTCTTTCACCTCTGGAGCAGTTCGAAGGTTGGGACTCACTGCATATGTCATAACATAGCAAGACTTCATGTTGTTTGAAACATTAGTTTTGTCAACCCTAAAGGAAAAAGGTAGCTCGCTCTCCCCCCCAGTTGCTGATGGTCTGACACAGAGCAAGGAAGAAGGAGGCTACTGAAGAATATAGGAAGTTGCTGTCTCAGAATAGGAAGGGTGAGAGTTGTAAGGAGAGGAGAGAGTAAGCATACAGAGAAACAGGAGAGGGGACACAAAATAAGACATGATAGGAGTGGTGCAGTGCAATAGCTGTGGGGCGGCAGTGTTCTGGGAGACATTCTCGAGGCTGCGATGCTGCCCTATTTGCAGGCACCACTCTGGTCTGAGGGAGGAGGTTGCCCATCTCCAGGCTGACCTGGCTAGGATTCGTGAAACCTCCTCCCCCACCCAGGGACCACCAGGGCCAATGCCACTACCTCAGAGGTTGCCAAGAAAGAGGAGAGGCTGGATCACGGTGGGCTCAGGGAGGGAGGGAGTGGGTGGTGGAAGACTGTTGCATCCCTCCAGCTGTACCTCTTCACAATTCATACACTCTTCTGGTGGATAGTGGTTCCTCTATGGAGGCACCTGCAGTGGAGATGAAGGAGGATGCTGGGAACCTTCACAAAGAAGACCCACAGGAGGGTGGCATGGGACCCCACATGGCAAGGAAACAACTCCTGGTGGGGGACTCTATCATTAAGGAGTAGAAGTGGGGGAGGAAGGGGAAAGGGAGGTAAGGTGCCTGCCTGGTGCCACGGCTTGGAGGGACAGGAAGCGAATCCTCAGGATCGTGAGAGCAGCTGCACAAGGGAGGGAGCTGGATGTCATTGTCCACCTAGGGACAAATGACCTGGCTAGGAATGGGATCAGAGCAGTGCAAGAGGAGTTTGTAGAGTTAAGGAGGGGCCTTAGACAAGTAGAGCATACGGTAACCTTCTCGGAGGTGCTGCCTGTCTGTGGCAAGGGTGATGCTAGGGTACTCCTCACCAGGGAATTCAATGAATGGTTGAAAAACTGGTGTGGAGCTCAGAGTTTTGGCTTCACTGGGGACTGGGGAGCCACCTGGAGGGATGCAGACCTATACTGGCACGATGGTCTGCATCTGTCCGGGAACCAGGATCCTAGGTGAGAGGTTTAAATGCTTCATTGGCAAGCATTTAAACTAGCCAAGGGGGAGGCACTGAAAAGGAGTAGGGAAATCCCAGCCTCCCACAAAACACGGTAATTAGTGAGGTAAACACCAGGGTAGAGAAGCCATTAGGGAGCAGGACAGAGGTAAATGTAAAAAAAGGCAAAGGCAGTAAGGACAGGGATGGGGCTAAGAGGGGTAAGGCTATCAAAAAGTGGAGAGTGATGAGTACCAATGCCCCTAGTCTGTGTAACAAGCTCCCTGAACTAGTGGCCTTGATGGAAGAGGGTTGCCTGGATATTGTGGCAGTCACAGAAACATGGTACACACAGAACCATGACTGGGATGTCAACATACCAGGATACACAATCTATAGGAGGGACAGGGAGGGTAAAAGAGGTGGAGGAGGAGGAGTAGCTCTCTATGTAAAGGAAGGGATCAAAGCAACAGAACTAAAGAGTAAACAGGGAGCAGATGAGGCACTCTGGGTCACCCTGGAGACAGGAAATGGCACCACAATCCGCATGGGGGTTGTATACAGACCCCCATCTCAGGGGGAAGGAATGGACAAGGAAATGACAGAAGGCATCCTTATAATGGCAGAAAAAGGGGAGATATTGTTGATGGGGGACCTGAATATGTCAGATGTTAACTGGAGCACCTCTGCTGCAGGCACATCCAAGAGCAGGGTCATTCTTGATGCCCTACAAAGGGCATGCCTCAGACAGCTAGTATTGGAACCCACTCGGGAGGGAGCAATCTTAGACCAGGTACTCTCAAATGGGGATGGAGAAAGAATCTCAGATTTAGAAGTGGGTAGCCATCTGGGAACAAGCGACCACCAAACAGTGTGGTTCACGATAAACACAGTCATACAATCAAGCCATACAAAAGCAAGGGTACTGAACTTTAGGAGGACTGACTTTGGGAAAATGAGAGAGTGCCTCAGAAAAGCACTAGCAAACAGGCAAGAAGGAGGGGTGGAGGAACAATGGGGAGTAATCAAAACAGCCATCACAGAGGCAACAAGCCTTTGTGTAAAGCCAATCAACAAAATACAATGAATGAAAAAAATGCTATGGTCCTCAAAAAAGGTGGCAAGGAAGGTTAAGGAGAAAAGGATAGCATTCAGGAAATATAAGGAAACACAGAAGGAGCAGGACAGAGAACTTATCAGTTAAAGCAGAAAGAGGCAGGGAAGGCAGTCAGAATAGCAAAGGCCCACACCGAGGAAAGGATAGCCAACTCTGTTAAGAAGGGGGATAAGACCTTTTATAGGTACATTAGGGATGAAGAAAGACCAAAGGAGGGATACTGAGGCTTAATAAAGGGGAGGGAATGTGGGCAGAGGGTGACAGTGAAAACAGGGATACTGAACGATATTTCTGCTCAGTATTCACAAAGGAAGAGGAGGTGAGGTACCTAAACCAAACAAGAGAAACACTCTGAAGACGGGGTGATACCAGTCCATTTACAGAAGAAAGGGTTCTGAAAGAACTAATAAAATTGAAGGTGGACAAAGCAATGAGGCCTGATGGATTCACCCAAGAATTCTAAAAGAACTAAGGGTAGAACTAGTGACACCACTGACTACTCTCTTTAACAAATCATGGGAGGATGGGGTGATACCTGAGGACTGGAGGAGGGCGGATGTGACTCCTCTTCACAAAAGTGGGAGCAGGACAGAGGCAGGAAACTACAGACTAGTTAGTTTGATCTCAGTGGTAGGGAAAATGATGGAATCACTTCTGAAGGAAAGAATTGTTGAGTACCTAGAGGCCAGTGAGGCACAGGACCCAAGGCAGCATGGATTCACGATGGGAAGGTCATGTCAGACAAATCTAATAGATTTCTTTGACTGGATGACCAAAGTAGTAGACCAGAGAGGGGCTGTGGACATGGCCTGCCTAGATTTTAGCAAGGCACTTGATACAGTCCCACACAAAAGCTTAATACACAAGTTAGTCAACCTTGGAGTGGGTCCCAAGGTGGTAGCCTGGATAAAAAATTGGCTAGACAACAGAATGCAAAGGGTAGTAGTAAACAGAGTCCACAGTGAAGAAAGGAGGGTTACTAGCGGGGTACCGCAGGGCTCAGTACTGGGACCGGTCCATTTTAATGTCTTTATAAGTGACATTGCAGAGGAACTGGAAGGAAAGGTATGTCTCTTTGCAGACGATACAGAGATCTGCAACAGGGTTGATACACAAGATGGAGTGGAAAGGATGAGAAGGGACTTGGCAAGGTTGAAGGAATGGTCAAATGTATGGCAGCTCAGATTCAATGCAAAGAAGAGCAAGGTAATGCACCTGGGAAACAAAAACCCAAAGGAAGAGTACACAATGGGGGGGGTGAGATACTGACAACAGTAAAAATGGAAAGGGACCTGGGGACAATTATATCAGATGACCTAAAGGTGGGCAAGCAACGTGAGAAGGCAGTAAGGAATGCTGGGGCATTACTGGGATGCATAGGGAGAGGCATCAATAGTAGAAAACAGGAAGTTGTTATCCCTCTGTACAGACAGTTGGTGAGACCCCATCTGGAGCACTGTGTGCAGTTCTGGAGACCCTATCTCCGCAAAGACATAGACAGAGTGGAGGCTGTCCAGAGGAGGGCAACCAAAATGGGGCAGGGTCTGCACCAGAAGACATACGAAGAAAGACTAAAGGAGCTTAATATGTATACCCTTGAGGAAAGAAGGAAGAGAGGGGACATGATAGAAACTTTCAAGTACCTCAAGGGAATCAACAAAGTCCAAGAGGGTAGCATCTTTCAGAAAAAGAGATGTGCAAGAACAAGGGGACACAATTTGAAGATAGAGGGGTATGGCTCAGAGGTAATGTGAGGAAGTATTTTTTCATGGAGAGGGTTGTGGATGCATGGAACAGCCTCCCTGAGGAGGTCGTGGAGTCAAGAACAGTGGGGGAATTCAAGAATGCATGGGACAGACATGAGGCAGTCCTAGTGGGGGGTAGGAGGAAGTAAGCTGTTGGTTAACTAGGATCTGCAGCTTATCTGTTAGGTAGGAAAATGGGCAGACTAGGTGGGCCAAGTGGTCCTTATCTGCCGTCAAATTCTATGTTTCTATGTTCTCTGTTTCTATAGATTGTCCCTTTCTGTTTGGGATAATGGAAAAATATCTGGGAAGACGGTAATTCTCTGGGGAGGCAAACAGATCCATCTGTGGAGTGCCCCATAAATTGAAGATTTCTTGGAGCACTTGCTCGTGAAGTGTCCATTCATAAGTTGTGGATTGGCGACTCAGACGGTTGGCTAACTAGTTGCAATGTCCCGGTAGGTGGACAGCTGTTAGCGTCAATTGTTGCCATATGGCTTCTTACCAAAGTGCAAGGGTTTCTCTGCAAAGGGTGCGAGACTCCATACCCCCTTGCTTGTTGAGGTAGAACACTACTGCAGCATTGTCTGATTGGATCAGTAATGATCCTGGCTCGAGGTAGGGCTGGAATGCCTGAAGGGCAAGACAGATCGCTCTCATCTCTAAGTGATTGATATGAGACAGATGGGGAGAAGCCGGCCATTGGCCTTGGGTCAGAAGGACCGAAGTGCGCTCCCCAGCCCTGTAGGGAAACATCTATGGTCAACGTTTATATGGGAGTGGGGATCGGAAAGGCATTCCTTGATTGAGATTGATTCTGATTGTCCACCATGTCAGGGTAGACTTCAGAGAGGGAGTGACCCTGATTTTGACTTTGAACTGTCCTGTTTTTGGGGGACCATTGATTCTGGAGGGTCCAATGGACAGGTCTCATGTGGAGATGGGCGAATGCCACCTTAGGGATGGCAGTGGACATGTGACCCAGAAGGCGCAGCATTTGTCTGGCTGTGACTATTTTCTGAGTCTGTATGTGTAATGCCAGAGCTAGAAGCATGTCCTGCTGGGCATGTGGGAGGTAAGCCCTGGCAGTAACTGCATCTAGAACAGCTCCAATGTATTGCAGAGACTGTGTCGGATTTGGAGTGGACCTTGGCCAACTGACAGTGATTCCCAGATCTGCGAACAGTTTTAAGGTAGCATCTAGAGCGGCAAGCAGAGCTACTTAGGAGTTTGCTTTTATTAGCCAATCATCTAGATATGGAAAGATGAAGTGCCCTTCTCTTCGTAAGGCTGCTGCTACCACAGCTAGGCACTTGATGAACACCCTCAGGGCTGATGAGAGGCCAAAAGGGAGTGTTCGAAACTGGTAATTTTGACCCAGTAGGTGGAAGCGTAAAAATCTGTGATGCGCAGGGTGGGTGGGAATATGAAGGTAAACATCCTTCATGTTTAAGCCACAAAGCCAATCGCCCTGTTTCAGGATCGGCATGATGGCAAGTAGAGGGATCATGCGGAAACGTTTGTACTGAACGTAAAGATTCCGTTGTCTGAGATCCAGTATTGGTCTGAGGTCTCCTGTTTGTTTGGGCACCAGAAAGAAGTGGGAGTAAAATCCCATTTGATGTTCCAGAAGGGACTCCAGTACAATGGCCTGTTTGCTCAAAAGGGCCGTTAATTCCTCCTGTAGGATGGATATATGATCTGGAGGACAATGAATCTTCCATGGAGGGCAAGGGCATGGGGTGGAGAGAAACTCCAGAGTATGACCTTTCTGTATAATCTGAAGTACTCAATTGTCAGAAGTGATCGTTTGCTAGGCCTCCAGATGGAGGGCAAAATGACCCCCTACAGCCTCCGAGGCCTGGTCGAGGAGGCGGGGGGGGAAAGCCCTAGTGGGTTACTGAGAGGCGGGCTGCGCAGCTCCACCCGAAGGGCGGGAGAGGGCACCCCAGACGGTAGAGTTCGTTGCCTCTGTTGGACTGAGCATGACCTCTGAAGCCGCCTTTATTATTACCTCTGTATCTTTCACCTCTTTTGGAATAAGAGGAGTGTTGAGTGCGGTAGGTTGTAGCTAGAGTATGATACATGCCATGGACCGTATGAAGGGTTCTGCCTGATGCCTGTAAGTCATCCAGTAAGGTTTGAGTACCTGGCCCAAACAGCCTGGACCCATTAAAAGGGTAATTAGTTACTTTATGTTGCATATCAGGTGCAAAGCCTGAAACACGAAGCCAGGCATGGTGACGCAGAGTGATACCAGTGGCTGATAGTCGAGCTGAGGTGTCTACAGCATCATATCCCGACCTGAGAAGGTGATGGGAGACAGAGTTACTAGTTGTCACTGTATCCAATAATTTATCCCTGTCTTGTGAGGGAGTTTATTGATAAGCTTAATGGCAGAGGACCCAAGGGTACGCTAATATTTAATCATATGACACATATAATTCAGGATTCTGATTTTCATAGCACCTGAGGAAAATACCTTTTTCCCCAGATAGTCACATCTTCGGGATTCCTTATCGAGGGTAAGAAGCTAATGTGCTTGGGTTTTTTGGTATGGTCATGAACGGCAGTAATGACCACAGAATCTGCCTCTGGAATACTAGACATAAAGGGGTAGCCAGAAGAGCCTGATATAAACGATCCGCTTTGTGGGAAACAGCTGTAGTAGCTGAAGGCTGATGCCAAGTGGCCAGCATGGCATTCTGGTAAGTTGGTATTAGTAGGGGAACCACTAAAACAGGCTCCTCAGGTAATTCAAGATATTCTGCCATATCCTTACGTTGTTTATCATGTTTAGTAGTGGAGAATCCCATGACCTTTTGGATTTGAGCCATCCTCACACTAAAGGTTGGGTCGTCTGGGGGTGAGCCTGCCGAAGGGAGAGGCAGATCCTCATATCCAGGGAAGAGATTTCAGAATAGGGGGGATTCAGGATTAGGAAAATCCAAATCTTGAAACTCTTCATCCTCAACATCACCAGCGAAATCAGGTGGCAAATCTTGGTCATCTGACAAATAGTCCTACATAAATGGAGGAGGAGACCAGGGTGGCATGGTATCCCTGTCACTATGAAATCTTTTAGGTGAGGATGGAGAGGAGATCAGGTAGGATCACCCAGCTCTTCAGAGGACTGAGAATGCCGCATGGCATGCAAGACCTGTTGGACTAGGTTGGTGAGGTCCTTTCCTGTGAAGGAGGTGGGGTGAGAAGAGGGGGGGCATGTTGGGAAACAAGGGGGGTGATAAAGACCAGGGTCCTGATCTCTGTCCGCCTGACCCCTATAAGAAGCCACCTGTGTAGGTGGAGGAGCAGTCAATAAGGCATAAGCCATAGGTTTCCCCTGAGGAATGTGGGGTCTCGTCAACAGGCCCACAGAGGAAAATGAGTTATTTTCACTTTAATTGTCAGATGCCGTCAACAGAAGAGGAGCCCCATCAACGGAGTAGCAGTATATTTAGCTGCATGTAGAGCACTGGAAAGAATCGTCGATGGAGCAGTTACTATTTGAACTGCATTAAGTGCTGGAAAGTGCTGTCGACAACAGAATATGAGCCTCCGTCAAAAAGAGTTTAAAGAATGCACAGTCGACAGAGGGACACCAGAAATGGTGGCCGACCACGGGTGATAAGGCAGAGGGTGTGAGGAGGGTTTCTCCCTCTCCTTTTTCTGCCTGGAACGAGAACCAGCAGAGGGGGAGCCCTTGATATGAGCCCCCTGGTTCTCCAAGAGAGACATTTTCTGCTCCAACAAAAGGTGTTGAATTTCAAGCAACCTTCGTCAACGAGTTGCCTGATTACATTCCTGACATAAACTACAGGAACTGGGGTCGTGTGTGGGTCCCAGACACCTTACACAAGGTGTGTGATTGTCAAAGTGGTATATCTTCCTACCGCAATGGCAGGAACAAAATAAAGCTTGTTTCTTTGAAGAATCTGTAGACATTCATCTTAGTTCCAAATTTCTTGTCGCTGACTGCTGGCCATTGCAGTTGCATCTGTTGCCGCGCGAGCCGAAGACGGCGCTAAAAACGACTGAGATACCAGGACCGCCCACACTTCCATAGGAAACAGGAAGCTGATGTCACGTGTGGGCAGTCCCTGGTGAAAAACTGCTAGAAGAGCTGCCGTGCACCACAGCAGCCTCTGCCGGATACCCAAAAGTATTACCTACTGCAAGAGATCACTCCGTGGAAGATCTACAGTTACAGGTGAGTATTCTCCCAGGTGCATGGATATGGTACACTATCCATACTCTGGAAGACTCCAAGAAGTTCTCTGGGAGAAGGGGACAAGGTGTACACCCCTAATTTGTGAAGAGAGACGAGAACCGATGTCCCAAAATGTGCAACCTGGCACAACTCAAGGTCGGTGGCAGTAGTGGGAAATGAAGATGTGAGCTGACTTCCAGACAGTGACCCTACAGATCTCCTGTATGGGCACATCCCTGAAAGCAGTCACCAAAGCAGCGGTATGTCTGGTGGAATGAGTTTTGATCCCTAGGGGAGGCTCCCGACCAGTCAACCTATAGCACAGATTGACGAAAGATGTGATCCACCTTTCGATCGACCGCTTTGCTGCTGATCTGCCAGGTGCGGCTTCAGCGTACGTTATAAACAGCTGGTGAGCCTGGCCCCAAACTCCAGCCACACTCTCTACATAACAGGAGAGCGCCCTCTGCAGGTCCAGGGTATGGAACCTGCAGTCGGCCTCATAGGAACGGTCAGTACATGGGTCACACTCCTGAGAAGACCTATAAAGTTGAAAGGGGAAATGAGATTACTGCACTTCAGGGCAGGGGACTTCCATTTCTTACAGATGAGGGGAGACAATTTCAAGAAAATGGATGGGGAGCTGGAGTCTTTTACACCCTCTGAGGTACGAAACAGGGGTTGGGCATTTTTCGCCCCTACAGATATCTCTTCCGGGGGATAGTGGAGGGTGGAGACAGACTCCACTACGGTTGAGTCGGGAGGAGTTACGATGGTTAATGATATGACGTCTTTGGGGAGGAGGCAACAGACTAAAGTGGGTTTGGCGATGGAGGACAGGCAATCACCCCAAAAGCGCAAGGCGAGCGCATGGACTGAAATAACAGGGCCACATCCAGCTGGCTGGATACCATCAGCAAAGCAAGCAGGGTGCTTTGGTAACATTGGAAGGTTTATGTTCAAATTTAAAAGTTCTAAGTTTTGTGTACGTTGCTACTGTTTGATGAAAAATGGGGAGACTCGGGGGGGCACAGCGGTAGTATAGGGGAGGGAGCCTTGCTTTCCTTATGGTGGAAGGAGTAATAATAACATATAATGTTAGGACTGGGGATCCCAATCAAAAGGAAAAGAGTCCTTAACGAACTCGGGCAAACCAAAGCGGAGATAGTTCTCCTACAGGAGACTCATTTAAACCAGAAAGAGAGTGACAAGTTGAAGCGGACATGGGTGGGGCAGGTTTTCTTGGCCTCCTACCTGGCTCACCCCCACAGACAAGGCGTGGTCATCTTATTACATAAGGACTGCCCTTTTCAGCTAGAGACTAGTGAGGCAGATGAAGGGGGCAGGTTTATTATAGTAAAGGGCAAATATAGGGGTCAGTCGTGCACTTTAGTGAACATATATGCCCCAACTCGGCTCCAGATAACCACGCTTTCCTGCAGAAGGTACTCTTGAGGGCGATGCCCCCGCCAGGTGAATTAATAATAGTAGGTGGGGACTTCAATCTAGTTATAAATCCCTCGTTGGATAGGTCAGGCACTAGACAAGGGCCACCTTCTCGGGCAGCTAGAACCTTGGTTAGACTGATGAGAGACCCAGGTCTGATGGAAATATGGTGCTATCTGAACCCCAGGGTAAGGGATTATTCTTGCTGGTTAGCTCCCCACAATGCCTATTCCAGAACTGATCTTATATTAGTACCGAAAGAGTGGGTAAACAGGGTGGAAGAGGCTAAAATTCAGGCCAGAACACTATCGGATCACGGAATGGTCTCCCCGAGAATCTGCCCGGCCTCTGGGATGAGGAACTCCTCCTGGAGGCTTAATGTTTCACTCCTAAATAAACCTGACTTTAAGAAGTTGGTCCAAGGGGTAGTAGAGGAGTACTCCAGCAACAACCAGGCCCAAGATACTACAGCAGCCGTATGGTGGGATGGACTGAAGGCCTTTCTCACCGGGAAGGTCATACAGTATGCTTCCCAACTTAAAAAACAAAATCAGAGAGAGATTTCACACCTGGAAGCTAAACTGTGGGATCTTGAAGTAGAACACAAAATAGCTCTGAAACCAGAAGTCAAGAATGAATTAGACACCACGAGACATAAATTAAACAAAATCTTAGATTGCAAAATAGAGGGACAGCTTCAATACTCCCACCAGAGACATTATGAATCAGTGGGGAAGGCAGGTAGGCTACTTGCATAGCAGCTTCGAAGGGAGGCCACCTCACGGAATATTCTTAAGATTCGAATCTCACAGAATAGGTGGGCTTCTGACCCAGAAGGCATAGCTAATGAATTTAAAGAGTTCTACAGGAGCTTGTATACACAGGACCACATGGAAGATTACCGGGGATAAGCTGGAGGGTTTTTTCAAGAAACCAAACTGCAGACACTATCCCAGGAAGAGAGGGATTCCCTGGATGCCCCAACTGGAGATGAGGAGATCCACATGGGCATTTAGACCTTGAAGGTGGGTAAGGCCCCAGGTCCAGATGGTATAGCTGCAGAGCTATACAAATCGTTTAAAGATTTTTTGGCCCCGTTGTCAGGTAAGGTGTGCAGAAAGATTCAGCAAGAAGGGAAAACACCACCAAGCTGGCAGTACGCACAGATTACAGTTATCAACAAGGAGGGTAAGGATCCAACAGCATGTGGGTCATACCGACCTATCTCGGTTAAATGTTGATCAGAAAATATACACCTCAGTGTTAGCAAAAAGGTTACAAAGGGTGATAGGACGTCTGGTCCACCAGGACCAGATGGGATTCATTACTGGAAGGCTCCTGCACGATAACATCAGGTGCCTGCTGAACCTGATCAATCCTCAGTGGACAGTCAACAGTTGTACCCTGGCTAGATTTATGGATGCAGACAAGGCCTTTGACAGGGTGAACTGGGGTTTTCTCCATTGCACCCTGTCAGAGATGGGGTTTAGCCCTAAATTCAGGAGGGGGTGAAAGCCTTATATGCGGCTCCCCCCAGGCTGTGATAAGGGCCAATGGGTTTACAACAGAGAGGTTTCATCTCACAAGGGGAACGAGGCAGGGATGCCCCTCATCTCCACTGCTGTTCACCCTGCTGTGCATTGAGCCACTGACAGTGAGGATCAGAGCCTCGAAGGATGTTAAGGGTATGATTCCCACATCACTTCTCCTGACACCTCTCTTCCGGCGTTGAAAAGGGAGCTTGAGGAGTATGGCCCGATATCAGGGCTCAAAATCAATCAAGACAAATCTGAGGCAATAAAGTTTGGAGGGGCGGTCCCCAGAGAGGTGTTAAAGATCATGTGCAACAGTTTTTACATATTTTTTATAAAAGCTTGAAAAGCTGACATTCAAGTCCCTGTGTCATGATTAGTGTTTCCTGAAAATTTCTTGCTGTTTGATTTTGTGGTTTTCTTTAAATCAGCATTTGTTAACTTGCTCTATAGTGGCTGAAAACAGTGGAGTTATTTCTGTCCTCTCAGTCAAACTTAAAGTGCAATGACATCATTTTGGAGTAGCTTACTGTTTCAGATTCCCAGTCAGAGCAGTACTTTGTAGAGCTAATGGTTTGCTGAGCTCTCCAGGTTCTTTACAAACCCAGTCTCTGGTCTGTGTTTAGATAGATCAACTTAAAAACATATCATTATCTTCTGGTTAAAAGCTGATCATTTCAGTTTCAATGCGGAACTGAAGTAGTGGGATCTTTGTGATAAATCAGCTTGTCTGTATCACAGCTTTCAGTTCTTTCTAATCAAAAATCTGATTTTTTTCCTAACTATATAGCACAGGGCTGTTTAATGAATATAAAATAAATCTAAATTTTGTTCATTCACAGAAACAGTTTGTCTTTGATGTAGCCTTCATAAATATGTTCATGTAAGAACATTTTTTTTTATGTCAGATTGACAAACAGTACATGTGCTTGAAATACTGTAGCAGAGTGTGACAGGCACCAGTCTGAACTCACAAATTTCAGTTCTTTGGTGGTTTCTGTGCGAAAATATAACATGTACAACTAGAAACACTATGTGGCATCCCGATGCACCGTGTCTCTGCCCCACAGTTGAGGCAGTTGCAGTCTACTGCCACCTGTCCCTGCCCCACAAGCCCCCTGTCTTCTGCTCCGCATGAGAGACTGCTGCATTCTGCTGCCCACCGTCTTCTTCCACACAGTCAGGAACTGTGCACCCTGCTGCTTCCATCCCCTGCCTAAAGAATCAGGGCTGCTGCACCCTGCCAACCCCAGCCCAAACAGTTGGGGATGACGCACCCTGCTGCCCTCTTTACCTCACCCTCACAGTTAGGGAAGCTGCACCTGTTGACCCCTGTCCGTGTCTCCACAGTCAGGGCTGCTGTGCTGTGCTAAGCCCTAGTATTCCAGGTCCCCTTCCTCCACAGCTGGGGCTGCTGTACCATGCTGCCCTAGCTACCAGAGGTGGGGCTTTTACTACACCCTGCTACCCACTGCCATTGCCCCAAATGGGCAGGGCTACTGCACCATCCGTACCTCATCTCATAGTCAGGTCTGCTGTACCCTGATGCCCCCTGTGTTCTGCACCATAATCAAGACTTCTGCATCATGCTGTCCTCTATCCCTTGTCACCAGAGACAGGGCTGCTGCATCCTGCTCCTTTCTACACAGTTGGGGTTGCCATGGCTTGCTGTGCTCTAGTTCCCCATGCCGCTGCAGTTTGAGCTGCAGCACCATGCTGCCACTTGCCACAAGATGCAGGGCATTTGCTGCACTCTGTTGCATGCCTCCATAGTTGAGGCAGTTGCACCCTGCAGTCCCCCTGTTACCAGAGTCAGATCCTGCTGCCCACATCCTTTGTCCCAAACAGGCATGGCTGCTGCACCCTGTCCCACAGTTTGGGCTGCTGTATTCTGATGCTACCCCTATCTCCTGCCCAAACATTCAGGGCTGCTACACCCTGCTGCCCTCTGTCCCCACCCTCACAGTCAGGGCCACGGCACCCTGTTGCCCCCTGTCCCTGTCTCCAGTCAGGGCTGCTCTGCTGTGCTACACCCTAGAGTCTCATGCTGCCTGCATTCACATTTGGGACTGCTGAACCCTGCTACACATTGCCCCAAATGGGCTGGGCTGCTGCACAGTGTACTCCCTGTACCACTGTCAGGGCTGCTGTATCCTGATGCTCATCTGTGTCCTGCCCCACAGTCAAGGCTTCAGCACCATGCTGTCCTTTGTCCCCTGCCACCACTGTGTCCTGCTACACCACACAGCCCCTTGCCTCCACAAGCAGGGGACAGGGTGCAGCAAATGCCCTTACTCTTGTGCTGCACCCTGCTTCTCTCTCTCTCTCACTTTCTCTCACTCTCTCTCACCTTCACAGTCAGGGACACTGCACATGTTGCCTCCTGTTCCTGTCTCAGCAGGGTGTAGCAAAGGATCTGACTCTGGTGGCAGGGGGACAGCAGGGTGCAACTGCCTCAACTGTGGAGGCATGCAACAGGGTGCAGCAAATGCCCTGAATCTTGTGGCGAGTGGCAGCATGGTGCAGCAGCCCTAACTGCAGAGGCATGGGGCTCTAGAGCACAGCAAGCCACAGCAACCACAACTGTGTAGAAAGAAGCAGGGTGCAGCAGCCCTGTCTGGTGATAGGTGATAGAAAACAGCATGATGCAGAAGCCTCAACTGTTGGGCAGGACACAGGCGGCATCAGGGTACAGCAGCCCTGACTGTGAGATGGGGTACATGTGGTGCAGCAGCCCTGCTCATTTGGAGCAATGGAAGTGAGTAGTATGGTACAGCAAAAGCCCCACCTCTGGTAGCTAGGGAAGCATGGTGCAGCAGCCCCAGTTTTGGAGACAGGGAACATGGCATCCTAGGGCCTAGGGCAGCACAGCAACCTTGACTGTGGAGACAGGAACAGGGGGCAACAGGTGCAGCTTCTCTAACTGTGTGGGTGGGGGAAATAGGGCAGCAGGGTGCAGCAACCCCAGTTGTTTGGGCAGGGAGCAACAGGGTGCAGTAGTCCTGATTCTTTAGGCAGGGGATGGAGGCAGCAGGGTGCACAATCCTTGACTGTGTAGGAGATGACGGTGGGCAGCAGGGTGCAGCAGCCTTGAATGTGGAGCAGAAGGCAGGGGGCTTGTGAGGCAGGGGTCAGGTGGCAGTAAGTAGACTGAAGCTGCCTCAACTGTGGGGCAGAGACACGGTGCATCAGGATGCCACATAATGGTTCTAGTTGTACACGTACATGATGTATTTTCACACAGAAACTACCAAAGAGCTTAAATTTGTGAGTTCTGACAGTAAATGTGCTTGAAATACTGTAGCAGTGTGTGACAGGCACCTGTTTGTCAATCTGACATTAAAAAAATGTTCTTAAATGATTGTATTTATGACGGCTACATCAAAGACAAACTTTCTGTGAAAACAAAATTTAGATTTATTTTATATTCATTAAACAGACCCTGTGTTACATAGTTAGAAAAAAAATGAGGTTTGATTAGAAAGAACAGAGCATACAGACAAGCTGATTTCTCAGCACAGGGGCTTGAATTTCAGCTTTTAAAACTTTTATTAAAAATATGCAAAAACCGCTGCACATGATCTTTAAAGGAGTTCCCTTACAAGTGGGCCAAAGCCAATACAGTGAGATACCTAGGGATTAGGGTCTCCCCACGAATTGCTGACCTGTTTGAACTGAATTATGGGAAACTCTGGAGAGAGATTACAGCAGACATTACAAGATGGAAGCTGCTCCAGTTTTCTTTGGGGTTGGGGTGGAGACGATAAAAATGAATGTCCTGCCCCATTTCATGTTTCTGTTCCAGACTCTTCCAATAAGGATCCCAAAAGGGTTCTGGAAGGAGGTACTGGGCACCCTATCGAAATTCATCTGGCAAGGAGGGAAGATGAGGCTCCATCGGAGCTCTCTCTCAGCCCAGGGAGGCGGGGGGCTTGCTTACCCGGATCTTAGGTTGTATTACCTTGCGGCCCAGCCGGCCCTGTTCATTTCCTGGTTGAAACTTGAAGGGGAAGAGGGTTGGCAGGGTATAGAAAGATACCATTCCAGGCAGTTCTCGTGGACCTCCCTGCCCCAATTACCCCGTGGACGTGGCAGTCGGTCAAAAACCTCTGGACAAGGCACACACTCAGGGTCCTGATTGAGGCCAGGAGGGTGGCCCGATTGCCAGAGGGAATGGGCACCTATACATCCATTCTGGGGGAACCGAACTTTCTCCCTGCTCAGTTGGATCCAGGTTTCAGAGTCTGGAATGGCCTATCATTGGTTCAGTTCCACAACTTGTGTCAAGGGAATAATTTAATGTCTTTTGAACAGGTGCAGCAAAAATATCATTTGGAAAGGACAGATTTCTATAGGTATTTACAAACCAGACACTATATACTGGCAAACCACCGGATACCAATGATTACACGAGATCTGACTGGCCTGGAGGACTTCATGTACTGGACGGCCAGGCTGACAGGCCATAGGAAAATTATATCACTGGGATACAAGACCCTGCAAGGTGAGATTAAAGTAATAATTCCCGACAGGGTGGGTGTTATGCTGGGATAACATCCCGCCTCGGGTGGTTGGGCCCGAGTATCCAACACCCAAGAAAAAAAAATTACTCACCTTAGTAATGTTGTTTCTTCTATTGGAGTCTTGCTATATTATGACATATGCAGTGAGTCCCAACCTTTGAACTGCTCCGGAGGTGAAAGAGTTAGCTTTCCATGCCAGTCATGGAACGCTGAGCTCGAGCTCGGTTGAAAACTCCGTCTGTTGTTCTTCAAACTCAAACCATCAGATCTTTACGAGCTAAACTCACTGAGGTCCTGTGTAAAAGCTGTAAACCTACACTAGCCAACTGGCTACTAAACATAACAACACATTTTTGGTCCCAAAACAAAGACTCAAGTCAGGAGACCCAAAAAATGAAAAACACAACACCAAGTCACCCCAGAAAAGAAGGGTGAAAAACAACAAGGTGGGCACCTACTAAGTGCCAACACTGTACTGCCCACCCACATCCCAAAAACAGAGGTTCTGAGAGGGGCAGGCAGCGGGGGAGGTCATAATATAGCAAGACTCCAATAGAAGAAACAGCATTACTAAGGTGAGTAATTTTTTCTTCAAACAACATGAAGTCTTGATATATTATGACATATGCAGACTACAAAGCAGTACCTCCATGGAGGAGGGACAGAACCTACTTGGGAAATAGGCTCTGAAGCACAGCCATACTCAAAGCGGCATCACTCCTAGCCTGGATATCCAGGGAGTAATGCTTGGTAAAAGTATGAACTGTTTTCCAGGTAGCTGCTTGACATATCTCTAGAATAGGGATGTCCCTGGCAGCAGCCAGGGAAGCAGCTGTACCTCTGGTAGAGTGAGCCCTCAGGCCTGAGGGAGGAACCTTACCCAGTTTTTCATAACAAAATTGGATACAAGAGACAATCCACATGCCAATGGATCTCTTAGTTGCAGGTTTCTCCTTACCAACCTTGCCATAAGTGAGGAATAGTTGGAGGGAATCAAACCTGTGACCCTTGGTACGCTCTATGTAGTAGCTAAGGGCTCTTTTGACATCTAAACTGTGCAGCCTCCTCTCGCCAGAGGAGGAATGGTCAGTGAAGTACACAGGAAGAGACATAGATTGATTAAGGTGGAAATCTGAAACCACCTTAGGCAAGAACTTCCTGTTAGTCCCGAGGACCACCTTATCTCTATGAAAGGAGATAGAATCAGGCTCCACTGACAAAGCTTGTAATTCACTTATGCGTCTGGCAGAAGTGATGGCTACCAGAAACACAGTTTTCCAAGTCAAGTACTTAAGCTCTGCTGAAGACAAAGGCTCAAAAGGGGGTTGCATAAGCTGAGCAATGCAAACATTAAGGTCCCAAGCAGGGGCAGAGTCCCTGAATGGAGGGTTGGTGTGAAGCAATCCCTTGAAAAACTTGGAGAATACAGGGTGAGCTGAAAGAGAAGAGGGCTTACCTGCTGAAATAAAGGCAGACACAGCTGCCAGATGCACTTTTAGGGTAGCTGGTCTCAGCCCCAAGGTATTTAGATGGACCATGTAAGCCAGGACTGTGGGTAAATCAGCAGATTCTGGGGAAATATGCTTTCCAGAGCACCATATGGAAAATCTCTTCCATTTGGAATTATAAGTAGCCCTGGTAGAAGGTTTTCTAGAAGCCTTCAGGATATCCATTACACCTTGGGTGAGGTGTAAGTCAGCAAACTCTAACTCTTCAAGAGCCAGGCCTTGAGATTGAGAGATTTGAGGTTCGGGTACCAAACCATCCCCTGAGCACAGGTTAACAGGTTGTGATTCCTGGGAAGACAGAGGGGAAGATGGACTGCTAAGGACAGCAGGAGTGGATACCAGGGTTGTCTGGGCCAATCTGGAGCAATCAGGATCATCTTGCAGGGTTGAGATCTGATTTTGACTAGCACTTTGAACAGCAGAGGGAAGGGGGGAAAGCACAGAGAAACTTCCCTTCCCAATTGAGGACTAAGGCATCCAGAGAGACTGAGCCCAACACGAGGGGCCTGCAGCAAAAAAGGGGGAAGTTGGTGATTGTCTGGGGCTGCAAAAAGATCTATCTGTGGGGTGCCCCATCTGGCAAATACCACCTCCAGGACCAGGGGGTCCAGTGACCATTCGTGATGGCCCTGGGAAATCATGCTGAGAGCATCTGCCAGGACATTGTCCTTGCCTGGGAGGTGAACTGCCGAAAGGGAGGTGTTCAGGGAGTAAGCCAGAGACCACAACTTCATTGCTTCGGTGCACAAGGCCGTAGGCCGAGTACCCCCTTGCTTGTTGATGTACCACATTGTGGTGGTGTCGTCTGTTCTGACCTGTACAACTTTGTTCTGAACAGATTTGGAAAAAGCTTGAAGTGCTAGAAAAACTGCTCTGAGTTCCAACAGATTGATGTGGAGCAGAGATTCCTGAGGGGACCACAACCCCTGGGTAGTGAAGTCGCCCATGTGAGCTCCCCATCCCAAGAGGGATGCATCTGTAGTACAGATTAAGGAGTGAGACTGAGTGACAAAAGGAACCCCCTTGTCTGAGATTGCTCTGATCCTGCCACCATTGTAGGGCCTGGATCAGGGTTCGATTCACTGGGATCAATTTGGTTAGAGGGTCTTTCCTTTGAGACCAAAAGGCTCTCAAATGGAACTGAATGTCCCTCATCTGAAATCTTGCTCCCTGCACCACTGCTGTAGAAGCAGCCATGTGCCCCAGGAGCTGTAGAAAATGCCTTGCTGGTCGAGACACCTGCAGGGTGAAAGAGGAGGCCAGAGAGACCAGGGTCCTTGCCCTGTCCAAAGGGAGGAAGGCTCTGGCTTTCTCTGTGTTCAGTTCTGCGCCTATGAAGGTGAGAAGCTGAATGGGCTCTAGAACTGACTTTGAAAGATTCAGAAGGAAACCTGGAGAGGTGAGCAGTTGCTGAGTTATCTGTAGGTGTAACTTGACTTGGTCTGGGAACTGGCCTACTATGAGCCAGTCGTCCAGGTAAGGGAAGATGGCAAGTTTTTGCCTTCTTAGAGAAGCAACTGCTACTGCCAGGCATTTTGTGAATACCCTTGGAGCAGAGGTGAGGCCAAAGGGCATTGCTCTGAACTGGTAATGGCCTGAGGCAGCTCAACCTGAGGTACTTTCAATGGGAGCTTCTGATGAGAATATGGAAGTAGACATCCTTGAGGTCCAGGGACGCTAGCCAGTCCCTGGCCTTAAAGAGGGTAGAATAATTCCCAGAGTCACCATTTTGAATTTTGGTTTAAAGGTGCTTGTTTAAGTATCTGAGATCCAGGATGGGCTGCCATTCTCCTGTCTTTTGGGGTAAAAGTACCTGGAATACAACCCTTCGCCCTGGTGTGGGGTGGAACCCTTCCACACCTCTGAGAGCCAGGAGGGAAGAGACCTCTGCCTCTAGGGCAAGTGCCTCTGGAGGATTTGCAGGTGGAAAGGATCTGGTTCTCATCTTTGGAAACTTTTTGAAGCTGAGAACCAGTCCCTGGCTTACTACTTCCAGGACCCACTTGTCTGATGTCAGAGACTCCCAGTCCTGGACAAAGTAAGCCAGCCTGCACCCTACAGGTAGTTGAGAATCGGCCCTGGCACCCCCATCAGGGTGCCTGCTTGGCAGGGGCTTTGGGCTGAGGGGTGGAAGCAGGCCTGCTTGCACCCCGTCTGCCTCTCCCTCTAAAGAACCCCCTCTGGGCAAAAGCAGAAGAGGAGGCCTGGGCTTGGTAAAAAGGCCTATGAAAAGGCCTGCCCCTGCCCCTGGGAAGCTGCCTTTGAGGAGTGGCCTGCCTTTCCTTGGCCTGTGCACTCCTATAGGTGGTCCTATACTCATCCATTTTCTTCATGTAATTCTCTGTCTGCTCCCCAAACAGAGAATTACCCACAACAGGAAAATCCATGGCCTTAGTCTGGGTATCCCGTGACAGGCTAGTACATCTGAACCAAGTCATCCTGCGAAGAGCCACAGATGTAGCCATGACTCTTGATGACACATCATTTGAGTCCACTGCAGCATGGAATTGCACCTTGGATGCCTCAATACCATTAGCAGCCACCTGCTCCAGCTCCTTGGCAAGCTGGCCAGGGACCTGTTTTGCAAGAGCCATAACAGTATCCCATCTGGATTTCTGATATCTAGCAACATAAGCCATATAATTTGCCTGTCTGAGTCCCAAGGATGCTGCCATGTACTGTTTCTTTGCCATGGCATCAATCTTCCTGGAGTTCTTGTCCGGGGGGTGTGAGGCCAAGGGGATATTTGCCTTGTCACAGGCTGCAGCCTGCACTACTAACATGGCTGCATTGCTGTATAGGAACTCTGTATCAGAGCCTGACAATGTGTACCTCTTGTCCATTCTCTTATCCACAGGAGGTATAATGTGAGGAGTTTTTAGAATTTTAAAAGTCTGTTTCCCAAAAGATTTATGCAAGGGAATAGACAGTCTCCTAGACTCTGGGATATCCATCATTTCCACATAGGCAGGCTCCTCTTGATCATCCACAGGTTCCTCCATAGGGAGCTGGAAGGTTTCAGCCACTTTTTTATAGAAAATAAAATGAGAAGGGGACTCAGAAAGCCTAGGAGGGGACACTCCTGAAGGTCTGTCTGGGGAGATGTCCGGGTCGATGGGCACATCCAGACTTTCAAATCCACATTCACTCTCCTCATACTCCTCTTCCCCCTCCTCCGGTTCATAATATTCCTCCAAATTATAGTCCTGAACTGGTGGAACAGCCGAACGGGCGCTTACCTGATGGCACCAGTTCGGTCGGAACGGAGAAAGCGACTGGACAATTTGAATCGCTTGGCTATCACTTCAGTGGTTGGAGAGAAAGTTTGGCTCCACACCAGCTGATTTTCTATTCCTTTTGCTGGGACAGACCCTCAGAGTCTGGCTCTCCTTTTTGCCCGAAGTCCTGCGCCTGGTCAGAGGGCACTCCCTCTGGTCGGCTGGAACCGAACCGGGCTGGCCTGTCAGGTCAGGACTGTAGCCTCCCTTTCCTGAGCCTACAACTCTCTTTTCCAGGGTAGCTGCAGGAAAATTTTTACAAATCTGGCAGTCTGCATTGAGGTGGTCAAACCCAGACAATAAACACAGGTGGTGTGGGGTCAGCCTTGGCAGAGCTCCCCCACACACACTGCAATGTTGAAACCCAGTGAGCCCTTTTCTTTTGGGTTTCTCAGACAGTGCCAGTCCTAACCAAACTTGCCGTCTGCTTATGGCAATCCGCCAAGCAAGACCCTCTTATCAGTTCCCAACCGTGTCACGGGTCGGGAAAAACGAAGAAATTCTGTTTTTTTAGAACCGATAAGAACCGGTAACCACATTCTAAATGATAGAATAAAATATTTTAAACAACCTGATCGGTTCAAAGCGAACCGATAAACAGTTACAAGTTCCACACAGAGAAATAATGTAAACCTATCTAGTACTCACAATACCACAGGCAGAGGCTTGAACCGACCGGTTGCGGTTTAAATTGATCAAAAAGCGAGAAAATAATACTTTAACCGACAAAATGAACCGAGCAGGAGGAGAAATCTCCGGAGCGACTGTTCAGTGAGGCGGAGTAAAGAATCTGACGGTTTGAGTTTGAAGAACAACAGACAAGAGTTTTCAACCGAGCTCGAGCTCAGCGTTCCATGCCTGGCATGGAAAGTTAACTCTTTCACCTCCGGAGCAGTTCGAAGGTTGGGACTCACTGCATATGTCATAATATAGCAAGACTTCATGTTGTTTGAAGGGATGTTATCCCAGCATAACACCCACCCTGGAGGGCATCATTCCTATTATACAATGGCTTGTTGTTATATATAAAGTAAAAAAATAATTTTAAAGAATGTTTTTATTAGTGTGGAAAAATATTTTTGTTTCTTAAGAGGAAATGTAAAAAAAAGAGGACAGCCATCATGATGACAGTAGACCTGTGAACGGCAGGGATGTTATGCCAGGATAACATCCCTGCTGTGATGGCCAACTGACCAATCAGAGCCCAGGATTCTTTGTTGCCATTGTATAATAGTGCTCACTTCTGGGCCCTCAGGGACAGATGGGAAAGGGAACTGGGGTCACCGCTCCCTGCCCAGAGATGGCAGGAAGCATGGAAGAGAGAGGATGGTGCACAACAGCATCCCTCACCTGGAGAGAGTTTCGTTGGAAATGCCTCACGAAGTTCTTTCATACACCCTCTGTTACAAAGCACTTTCGACAGGAGAATACGGACACGTACTGGAGAGGTTGTGGTCAGGTGGGCACTCACTCCCACATCTTCTGGGCATGTCCGGCAGTGATGGGTTTCTGGCTGAGGGTAAGTCAAACCCTCAACTCAATGTGGGGGGTGGAAATTCCGTTGTCCTTTGACTCTCTTGTCCTGGGGGTGGATATTAGAAAAATTAAGGGGAACAGGTAGCAATCTTTGTTCAGGTTGTTATGTCTAGCAGCATTAAAGGAGATCACATCCAGGTGGCTCACAATGACCCCACCGGATCTGGGCTCCTGGAGAATTAGGGTGGAGAGTCTCAGACAAATGGAACGCCTGATGGCCAGGCTTAGGCTGTCAGAAGAGAAACATAACGAATTATGGTGCGTTTGGGACAGGGGGAGGCTAGGGTTGACCCTGGTATGGAATAACAGAGGGCACACAGGAAATAAACTCTAGAGCCAGGCTGGTCCTTGATCTTGTGGGCCTAAAAAGGACTTAGTGTAAGGTGAATGCCAGTTAAGGACCGGGGTACCCCAGGAAATTTTGGTATAATGAACTGGATAACAGTCCCCAGACTGGGCTAGCACAGCTCCCAGACTACTATAAGGTGTCTTCAATGCTGTTTGCCTGACAGAGTCTCCCTAAAGAGTTATTGGACTCCTGCTGAGTCGTTTGGTAAGAGAGCATTGCCATTAAGTTCTATTAATAGCACATTGTACAAATAATGAAACCTGCTTAGCTTACTCTGTTAAGGCTGTGCCAAATAATATCTGGTAGAATGGTGTGTGTTACTTTCTGCTAGAAAACACATAGGTTTCTTAAGGAAATGTACACCTTGTTACAAGCATACGAGATCATCCAGGGGAAGCTGTAAATCAGAAGAGGAGGGGGTTGGAGAAGGGTTACCCCTGTTCACTGGAGCATTGTACCTTTACTTCAGGAAGTGTGAAAGGTAATGAAAACCTGAATGTAGAAAGAAGAATTATATTAGAAATGAATTCCCCAGTATGTATAATGCGGTAGTTCTACGTATGAGCTGTACATGTGATATATGAAATAAAAACTGAATTAAAAAAAAAAAAAAAGAACGGTGGGTGAAGTATAGTGGCAAGTTAATCACCTGGTTAAGGTGAAACTCTGAAATCACCTTCAGGAGGAACTTCAGGTTGGGGTGAAGGATAACCTTGTCCCTGTGGAAGACTAGGTAGGGATAGTCCACTGAGAGCGCCTGGAGCGCCCCAATCCTTCTGGCAGATGTAATGGCCACCAGAAAGGCCATCTTCCATGACAGGTGTGACATCTCACACCTGTGCATCGACTCAAACAGCTTATCTACGTGCATAGCTAGTACCAGTAGCAAGTCCCACATTGGAAAAGGCTCCTGCACCAGAGGGGCAAGTGGTGAAGGCCCTTATAAAAGTGCCTGACCACCTTATCCTAGGCCACCCTTGGCATACCGGCCCACATCCGGTAAGCAGAGATGGCTGCCAGGTGCACCTTAAGGGTCATCGCTTGCAGTCCCGGCTGTGAAAGGGACCAGAGATAGTCCAAGATGCTAGCTACTGGGCAGCCAAGGGGATCAAGCTCTCTGCCCTGGCATCAGACTGAAAATCTCTTCCATTTAAAGACATAGCACCTACAAGTTGACTCCTTCCTGGAGGCCTCCCCCCACGAAGACCCAAAGCCTGGAACACTAGCTGGTAAGGAACCAGGCCTTGAGGTGTAGGGACTGAAAGTCCAGGTGTAGGACCATCCCCTAAAGTCTGGTCAGCAGGTCTGGGCGGAGAGGTAACAGCCACAGAGACCTGCAGCTAAGGCTGAGGAGATCTGGGTACCAGAACTGCCGTAGCCAGTCTGAAACTACCAGGATCATCTGTGCCTTGGCCTTCCTGACCTTGACCAGAACCCTGTGGATCAAGGAGCAGGGAGGAAAGGCATATGTGGACCTGGGGTCCAGGAACTCGAAAAAGCATCCCCATCAGTGTCCCAGACTGAAGGGGGTGGGCACAAGCACAAAAACAGATCCACTGAGGGTGAGACCCACTAGGAAAGCAAGTGGTTCGCCACCTTCTGACACATAAACTACTTGTGCAATGTCTCTCCTACCCAACTGAGAGCATCTTCCAGCTGACTGTCCTTCCCCGCGATATGAATCGCAAGGAGATTGGTGCCCAGGCTGTGCATGAGGATCCAGGTATGGAGTGATTCCTGACACAATGGAAGGAAGTGTGTGCCACCCTGTCAGATCATGGTATCCATCTGGACCTGAACGACCTGACCCCTGATCAGTGTAGCCAATTCTGTGATGGCTAACCACACACCATGGAGCTCCAGCAGGTTGATGTGGTGATGGGACTCCCTGGGTGACCAGAACCCATGGGTGATGTGATCCCCCAGTTGCGCTCCCCTCCCTATCAGAGACACATCCATCATCAATGTGACGGTTGGCTTTGGGCAGACAAACAGGATTCCTTCTTCCAGATGATCCAGAACCAGCCACCACTGGATGGCATCCCACATCAGTTGGGTCACTAAGACCAGCTGGCCCAGGTGACATAGGCTCTGGTACCACTGGTGGCCCACCTCCCACTGGAGGGTGTACATCCGCTGGCGAGCCCAGCAGACCACCCTGGTGCAGGAAACCATGTACCCCAGCAGCTGCAGGAAATCCCGGACAGGGTGCAATAGCCCAACCTAAAATGATCAGGCAAAGGAGGCAAGATCCAGTTCCCAGTCCCAGTCCACTGGGAGGTGGGCCTTGGCCCGCAGGGAGTCTAGCTCCATACTCACAAACATAATTACCTGCTGTGGTACAAAGTTTGGTTATGTCCAGTCGACTGGGAGGTGGGCCTTGGCCCGCAGGGAGTCTAGCTCCATACTCACAAACATAATTACCTGCTGCGGTACAAAGTTTGGTTATGTCCGGGTTAACCAAGAAGCCCAAGTCTCTGCAGTTCTGTTGGGCCAGAGCTGAGGACCTCACCGCAGCCCCTCTGAATCAGCCAGTTGTCCAGGTAGGGGTAAACTCTGATCCTGAGGCGCCTCATGTGGGCTGCCACCACTACTATGCACTTGATGAAGACCACGGGATCTGAGGAGAGGACGAATGACATGACCTGGAACTGGTACAGGACTCCTCCTACTCAGAACCAAAGGTACAGATGGTGGGACCTTAAGACAGAAATGCTGAAGAACATGTCCTGGAAGTTTAGGGAGCAGAATCACATGCCCTGTTCCAGAGATGGGATAATCTGGTTCAGAGTGACCATCCAGAAGAAAAAAATACTTACCATAGTAATATTGTTTCTTCTGATGGATTCTTGCTGTATTCTGACAAACAGAGTATGACCGACAGGTTCAGCTGCTCCGGAGAACAAGTAGTTGATACGTAGGTTCTGTAACCGGACCGGACGGTTCGGTTGAACCGGATCTGACATCCTGGGATGATTTCTCCATCCTTTCCCTTAACGTACCCAGTCTTCTGTAGAGGGTAGACTGTGGAAAATTGCTGCAGATGTCACAATCTGCTTGCAGGTGATCAAAAGCCAAGCAGCAGAGACAAATTAAGTGTGGGTCGGCTTTAGCAAATTGCTCACCACACTCAGTGCAACGTTGAAACCCAGTGGGACCGTTTTTTCTCTTGGGTTTCTGTGACATACCCTTCAAATTTAGCATTTAACCCAGTGGCTTAGTTAGGCCAGTTAAGCTGTGCCCAAACAAAATGTTGTTATCTGAATAGGCTTAGTTAGGCCTCGATAAACAAGAAATTATTTACCCTTGATGGCTTAGTTAGGCCGGGTAAGAGAGAAGACGAGGCCTGATGACCGGCAGTTCAGTGCCAGTTGAAGAAAACCGAGAAAAAAAACTTGGTTTAGTCAGGACTCGCACCGGTACCCTAAAGTAAGGACAAATAAAACTTTTAAAGAAAAAAATCACTGTTCAGTCTCCTCACGGTTGGAGGAACTGATCAGAAACTGAGCCACTTACCCAACCAGGAAAGTATCGCTATATGGAAGACAGCGGTTTGAAAAACACTAGAAAATGGATGGATAAACCGACGATTTTACTCTTAGACCAAGAAGAAGAGAAGCAATCTCCAAGGCGTCTTCACTAGCAGGCAGAGTAAAGACTCTGATCAGTTACTAGAACGTACTGAGGATGGTGGTTTGAAAACCAAGTTTGAGCTCAACATTCCATGCATTTGCGTAGAGTTTAACTCCTTGTTCTTTGGGGCAGCTGAACCAGTTGACCATACCGCATCTGTCAGAATACAGCAAGACTTCATTTCGTTTGAAAGCACATTTATGTAAGAACTTACTGTAACAGTAGATCTTTGAGAGGAGCTCTTGCAGCAGGCAATTACCATAGGGACTCAGCCACCAGGCGCTAGGACCACACAGAAATCTCCTAGTTAGCATTATATAGTGGGTGACCACCCCTGATGTCGGCGTGCCAACATCAGTCAATAATATAAAAGGGGCGGTCCCCCAGCCCATCCCCAGTTCTCCCGCTGGAGACCCCAGCATATGTAGAAATTGGAGAACCGAGGAGGTTCCTCATAAACTAGGAAAGCAGAAGAGCTGCGAAGGAGAAACAGAAGGAAGGAGGTAATGCAGTGCCTGCTGCAAGAGCTCCTCTCGAAAACCTACTGTTATGGTAAGTTTTTATGTAACTGTACTATCTTACTATGAGGGGGCTCTTGCAGCAAGTAATAACCAAGAGGACTGAATCCCAAGCAGTAGAGGAAAAGACTCAATCAGGTGGGAGGAGGACTGTAGCAGTCATAGGAGCATTAGAACAGGAGGCCCTGAAAGACTGCAAGGCTGAACCCAACTCTACGCTTAGAGACAATGTCTAATCTGTAATGCTTGACAAAAGTGTGGGCAGAACTCCAAGTGGCGGCTGCACAAATGTCTGCACCAGACACATTGCGGAAGGAGGCAGTGGAGGCAGCCATGCCCCTGGCAGAATGGCCTTTGACCTGGCCTGGCAAAGGCTTGTAGTACTTGCGGTAGCAATAAACAATGCAATTAGCTAACCACTTAGACAAATACGGTTTGGAAACAGGAGCCCCTTCTTTTCTGGGGGCAAATGAAACAAACAACTGGTCAGATTTTCTGAAAGGGCGGGTGTGGTCCTGATAAAAACGAAGCATCCGATGAACATCTAGAGTATGAAGCAAAGCCTCCCCCGATTCAAATACTCAGGAAAATAAACAGGCAGGTGGATGGATTGATTCAAAGTAAACTCAGACATCACCTTAGGCAAAAACTTAGGATCAGTCCACAAAGATACCCTGTCTTTGTGGAAAACCAAATAAGGTTCTATACACAACAGAGCTTGAAGTTCAGAAATCCTCCGAGCTGAAGTAATGGCAACTAAAAACAATACTTTCCATGACAGAGCGCGCAGTTCGTAGCTTGCAGAAGGTTCAAAGGGAGGAAGAGTGAGCTTCTCCAAAATAAAGAACAGGTCCCATGATGGGACTGGGTCCCCAGTGGGAGGTTTCAAATGAAGAATGCCCCATAAGAAGGTGCACAACAGGTCCAGTTGGGCGATATTTTTGCCGTCAATAGGTACATGGTATGCAGAGATGGCGGAAAGATGCACTTTGTTAGAGGAGTATCCCAGACCGGAGTCAGAAAGAGAAAGGAGGTATTCCAAGATGAGATTTACTGGGCAGGTGAAGGGATCCAAATGCTGGGAAGTAACCCAAATGGAAAAATACTTCCACTTCATGGTATAAGTGGCCCTGGTGGAGGGCTTCCTTGTGGCCACCAGAACATCTGCCACCCTAGAGGAAACCCCAAACCGTGCGATGGCTAAGTCTGAAGGAGCCAAGCATGGAGAGGAAGAGACTTGAGGTCTGGTTGAATCAAAGCGTCCTGGTCCTGTGAGAGCAGGTCGGAGCAAAGAGGCAGAGGAAGAGGAGGTTCCACTGCCAGCTGTTGCAACAATGGGAACCATATCTGTTGCAGCCAGTAAGAGGCTATCAGAATTATGTCTGCCCCCACTGACAACAGCTTGAGGAGAACTCTCTGCAGAAGTGGGAAGGGAGGAAAGGCATACAGAAACCTCCCTGTCCAAGAGAGGGACAACGCGTCTCACCAGAAAATACCAGGCCCTGGATCTAGCAAGCAAAATTTGGGCAGTTTTGTATTGACTGGGGATGCAAAAACATGTAACTTGGGACGACGCCACCCGTCAAAGAGATCCTTGACTACGGAGGACAGGAGCTCCCACTCGTGTTTTGACCTGGACCAACTTAGGCTGTCAGCTAGGACATTTTGGAGGCCTGGAACATGAACTGCCAATACAACCAGGCCGTGTTCTATGTCCCAATGCCAGACTCTCATGGCCTCTCTGCATAGGGGGTTTGAATGAGTCCCCTCTTGCTTGTTGATATAATAGACTACTAACATGTTGTCTGTTTGAATCGAGAGAGGACCCAAATGGAGATTAGTTTAAAAGGCAAGGAGGATTGCTCGCATCTTGAGCATATTGATGTAGAGATGCTGCTCCTGCTGAGACCAGGTCCCCTGGGTCTGATGGTCTGCCATATTAGTGCCCCAGCCCAGACAGGACACATCTGTCAGGAGAATCTGCCCAGAAGGGGACCCTCTGAGGAGATTGGAGGGGTTCATCCACCAAGACAGCGTTTGCCGCACAGGGTTGGAAACTAGAACTCCCTGTTACAGATCGTCAGTGTGCTGGTCCCATTGAACCCATAGGGTCCATTGAGGTACCCTCGTGTACAGGGGGGCAAGCGGAAAAGTGACAATGCCCTCCGCCATGTGCCCCAAGAGCCTAAGGAACAACCTGGCCAGGACTTGTTGCAATGAGGACACCAAGCGGGCCTGTGCTCTCAGACATTCTGCTTTGTATGGAGGCAGGAAGGCCTTGCCCTGAGGAGAGTCTAAGATTGCACCAATGAACTGCAGTCTTGGTGAGAGGGAGGACTTGGGAAGGTTCAGGGTTCAGGGTGATTCCCAATATCCGAAACAAACTGAAGGTGATCTACATTGCCCGGAGCAGCTGGCCTCTGGAGGGGGCTGTAAGAAGCCAGTCGTCGAGGCAGGGAAAGATGTAAAGACCCTGTCTCCTGAAGGCTGCAGCCACTGCTGCCAGGCACTTGGTTAAGACCAGAGGTGCTGAGGAGAGGCCGAAGGAAAGGGCTCTGAACTGGTAATGGTTCCCTTGGAAGCAAATGCGTAGGAACCGCCTGTGAGGCCGGAACACTTGGATGTGGAGATAGGCATCTTGCATATCCAGGGAGCACAGTCAATCTCCTTGATGAAGGAAGGGTAGAAGACCCTGAAGGGTAACCATCCTGAAGCGTTTGTATTCTATATAAAGAGATTCAGGTGGCTGAGATCCAAGATTGGTCTCAGATTGCCAGTCTTCTTTAGGACCAGGAAGAAATGGGAATAGAAACCCTTTCCCCTTTGTTTGGCGGGAACAGGTTCTATGGCTTTTTTGCTCAGCAGTGCCTGGATCTCCTCCTGGATAAGGGCAATGTGATCTGGAGGATAGTAGGTGTGCAAGGGAAGGCTGTCTGGGGGTATCTCTTGGAACTGAAGAGTGTGCCCACTTTCTACCAGCTGAAGCACCCACTGGTTGGAGGTGATCCTGCGCCAGCAGTCCAGGTAAAGGAAGACGCAACCCCCACCACCTCCCCCAAAGCCTCTGCTGGGGGAGGGGAGGTCAGGCAAGGAGTCATGCTGAAGAACCTGGGATGGGCAGGGTGGCATGGGAGGCCCTGGGGGCTCTAGGGGATGAGGCTCCTGGGAGGGGGCCTTGCATTTGAAGACTCCTTTGGGCTGCTGTCCCTGGGACTGCTGATGCTGGTTCCTCTGAAAGGGGTTGACATTATTGGGGTTTAGGCTGAGACCGGTATAATGAGTGTACAGTCTTCAGTGCCTGGCCAGATTCCTGCAGGTGGGAGATAATACTCTGGACATCCTTGCCAAAGAATATCGACCCCTGAAAGGAGCATCAAGGATTTTGATCTGCACATTCAGGGCAAAGCCGGAAAACCTAAGCCAGGAATAGTGGCAAATACAAATGCCTGTGGCTGCTGCCCATCCGGCCATGTTGGTCGTATCGTAAGACACCCTTAGTACATGATTCCCAGCGTTGGCTCCTGAATTCAGAAACTGGGTCAACTGAGACTTAGTGGCATCATCTGGCAGGGTTTGCACCAATTCCAGAGCCTTGTCCCACAGGGCATTCTGGTACTGTACCATGTGAGAAGAAAGTTCAAGGACCAAACAGCCAAAGTGGCTGAGGCATAGACCTTTTTGCCCCAGAAATCCACCTGATGAGACTCCTTGTCAGGAGGGTGCATGCTAAGGTGTCTGGGTCTCTTAATAAGGTCATGAACAGCATTCATGACCACTGAGTTGGCCACGGGGTGCTCCTCATAAAAGAGATTGTCCCAAGGGGCATAGTAAAGTCTGTCCACCTTCTTGGACAGGGTTGGGGGGAAAGACAGGTGATTCCAGGCAGCCTTGCTGACATACTCAAAGGAGTCAATAAAGGGAGGTATGACTGTGGGCACAGTATCCTTCTTATGGAGGAAGGTTGCCAGTTGTCTGAGTTCTGGATCAAGTTCCTCCAAGTCCCAGCCCATGAGGGACTGAATGGACCTTATGATGTCCAGGAAGGAAGAGGAGGAGGAATCCCCCCAGATGGATCAGAGTCTGGGACCGGTGTCGGTGGATAGCAATCCTTCTTACGTTGGTCCTCCTTGTCACCAGCAGACCAGGGAGTGGAAGGAAGAACCCGGACTGGTGATGGTGAGGGTGAAGGTTCCCTTGGAGGTGAAGTAGGGGGTCTTTTCTGAGGCTCCTTATGCTGCATGAACTCCCACCAGGCTGTGAACAGGGTGGTGTAGTCCAAGGGCGGTAGGAGGGGAGGCGGTGCCGGATGGAAAGGTGTAGGATCCCCTGGTGTTGGTCCCAGAGGCCTTCTCAGGATCTGGCGTCAGTCCCTGAGGAACCAAATGACCGGATGATGGCTTCTGAGGTGAAGAGCTAGCTGGCATCGGTCTCGAAGGACCTGACATCAGTGTAGCAGGGGTCAGCTGCAGCTGTCCCGAAGGAAGTGTATCCTCTGAACCCCGGAATGTTACTTTGGGAGTCTCACAGAGATCAATTTTAGGGCCCTTACTATTCAGCCTCTTTATCAATTCTCTGCCAAGCACATGCCCTGCTAAGATGCTGCTTTATGAAGACGATGCAGTGATGTCCGTATCAGGATCACATCGCCATGAAATAATAGCTACCCTTCAAAGTAGCTTTACCAAACTGGAGTCATGGTTTGCTCACAACAAACTCCTCTTGAACTACAGAAAAAGAAAAGCAATGCACTTTATCCTACAAAGCTCAAAAAAGCAGGGTGGCCCACTTACCATAATAAGTAACAAAAGTGACGTAATTGAACAGGTTACTACCTTTGAATACCTTGGATTATTCCTAGACAATACCCTTTCTTTCAACACCCATATTGACCATGTTGTGAAAACAGCCAACATCAGACTCAGACTCCTTTACCGGCACAGAAATGCTATGACCACTGAGGCCCTCAGCCTTGTCAACAAAAGCTCAATACTGTCCATCATTGACTATGGACTGACTATCTATAGTGCAGCCATTGAAACTGCTCTCAAAAGGGTTAAACTCCTACTTAACAAAGCCTGACAACTTGCTCTAGGAGCTAATCGGTATTCCCACTCTTGCAGTCTCTACTCCGCAACTGGCTGGCTTCCATTACCTCTAAGGTACCAGTATCAGGCATGTATCATAGGAAAAAAAGACTTCCTAGAACTGGTCCCAGAATCAACTTCGAAGCTTTTCCAATGTAATACCAACACTAAAACAACCCCAAGCTCTGCTAGAGGGGTACTGCGTGTACCTTATAAATTAACCTCCTTCACCCAAAGGTCCCTCTCCTAATCGAGGCCCTCTCTGGATGAACAACCTACCAACCCCCCTTCACCTTAAGAAACTCGGCCAATTCAAAAAAGAACTCCATCACCTCCTGGTAGAATCCCAAGAGGGCAACTGCTGTGCACAATGATAAGAATTTCATCCCCTGCCCTAGATTTCCAACCCTTACCCCCCAACCTCCTACCCTCTCGCCTCCCAAGAGTCCTGACCCCCTTCCCTCCCTTTGGCTTACACTTCCCCTAGGCTGCCCCCATGCATACAGCACTTATCAGCTTGTTCTCCCCTCATTACCATATCCCCTTCTCCTATCCCTTAATAACTTTATACAATATGCCTCCTCTGTGCCCATGCCAATACTCTCCTTACCTCCTCCTTCCTCCCCTTTTCCTTGACAAAGCCAATTTTGGCTGCAGACTACAAGCAACCTGCACTTAGTAACTAGACCTATAGACTAGAGATATTTCTGTTATAAAAGTATTTGTATTTGAGGCTATACTCCACATTTCTTGTAAAATAGCCTTGTCACTTGGCTATTGTATGTTCTCGACTTATGATGCAAATTGTACTGTTTTGTCTTTTCTTCTACTAACTTGGAGCCTTTGTAAAAGAGCCAGTTTGGCTCAAAGGTTGTAATTCCGGAAGTGAAATAAATAAATGAGACCAGCACCGGCTAAGATTTAACCGAGGACAGTAACTGCACTGAAAGAGCTTACTGATCATAAAAATCTGGTCATCAAGTCCATGAATAAAGGCGGCAACATAGTTGTCATGGACAGGGACCCATATATTTCTAGTGATAGCAGGGAGGAAACTGGCAATTACAGGCCAGTCAGCCTGACTTCAATGGTGGGAAACTGGAATCACTACTGAAGGAAAGGATTGCAGACTTTCTTGAATTCAGTGGCTTACAAGATCTGAGGCAGCATGAATTCACTGGGGGAGGTCATGTCAAACAAATCTGATAGAGATCAGGGTGGAGCGATAGATGTAGCTTACCTAGATTTCAGTAACATTTTCGACACCGTTCCACACAGGAGACCAGTAAACAAGCTGGGCAGCCTAGCAGTGGGTCTAAAGGTGGTAAACAGGGTAAGGAATTGGTTAGGTGACAGGAGACAGAGGGTGGTGGTAAACAGAGTTCACTCCGAGGAAGGGAGGGTGACCAGTGAGGTGCCACAATGATCAGTTATGGGTTCAGTCCTCTTTGAGGTCTTTGTTAGCGACATTGCAGAGAGGTTAGAAGAGAAGGTATGCCCTTTTGCAGATGACACAAAAATCTGCAATAGGGTAGGCACTCTGGGGGTGGGGGGAGAGAGGATTAGAGATCTCAGAAAACTAGAGGAGCGGTCAAGGTTGTGGCAGCTAAGTTTCAAGGCGAAGAAGTGCAAAATCATGCACCTGAGGCACAGAAACCCATGGGCGGAATACAAAATGAAAATGGTGGTGTAGTATTAATGACCCCCAAACAGCAAAGAGACCTGGGGGTAATCATGTCTGATCACCTAAAGGTGGCCAGACAGTGTGATAAAGCAGTGAGAAGAACTTGTGGGATGCTAGGGTGCATAGGGAGGGGTATCACCAGCAGAAAGACAGAGGTGGTGTTACTGCTGTACAGATTACTGGTGAGACCTCACCTAGAGTACTGTGTTCAGTTCTGGAGACCACATCTTTGGAAGGACACAGCACAGGCAGTCCAGAGGAGGGCAATTAAAATGGAGCAGGGTCTGCATCAAAAGTCATATGAGAAGAGACTAAAGGACCTCAATATGTACACCCCGGAGGAAAGAAGGAAGAGTGAGGATATGATAGACTTTCAAATACCTCACAGGTATAAATAAAGTTCAGGAGGGAAGCATTTTTCAGAGAAAAAGATGCTCAAGAACAAGGGGAGATGTGAGGAAGTACTTCTTCGCAGAAAGAGTGTTGGATGCCTGGAACAGCCTTCCAGTGGAGGTGGTGGGGGCTAAAACAGTAATGAGATTCAAGAATGCATGAGTAGGGTCTGCGGTGTAACAGTAGGTAGGAAAAACAGGCAGACTAGGTGGGACAAGCTGTCCTTATTTGCTGTCAAAATTTATAATTCTATTTTTCAGACACCACCTTTGGTAAAAAGCTAAGATTAGTACGCAAAGACACCCTGTCTTTGTGGAAAATCAAGTAAAGAGCCTTACATATTAGAGCCTGTAGCTCTGAAATCCTTTGAGCAGAAGTAACGGCAACCAAAAAAGTACAGTCATGTAAGAACTTACATAGATCTTCAAGAGCAACTCTTGTAGCAGGCAACACCAGTGGGACTGAAGCCACTAGGCGTCAGGACCACATGGAAAACTTCTATCTAGTAGTCATTCACATGGAACCGCCCTCACCGACGTCAGCACGCCAACGTCCACCTATCCTATAATGGGTGAGGACCCCACACCCACCACAGTTCTCCCGCTGGAGACCCCAAACAGGTGGCAAAAAGGAGAACTGAGGCAGTTCCTCAGAGCCGAGGAAAGGACATCAGCAGAAGATGTACACAGGAGAAGAAATGAACAGGGGGAAGGAGGGAAGGAAAGCAGCACCTGGTGCAAGAGCTCATCTCGAAGATCTACTGTTACAGTAAGTTCTTACGTAACTGCACTATCTTACTTCAAGCGGGCTCTTGCAGCAGGCAACACCAGTAGAGCTGAGTAAAAAGCAGTACCGGAACTGACCAGAAAGGCAGCCAGGAGGAGGCCACTGGCATTGGCAGAAGACTCAGGAAAGAAGGCCCTGAAGGACCGCAAAGCCAAAATTTGCCCTCCGCCTAGAAGAGATATCCAGACTGTAGTGCCTGATGAAAGTGTGGACAGAGCTCCAGGTAGCAGCCGCGCAGACATCCACAGCAGACACATTTTCAAAACAAGCTGCAGAGGCAGCCATACCTCTGGGTGGAGTGGCCTTTAACAGCTCCAGGCAAGGGCTTGTTGTACTTGCAGTAGCAATAAACAATGCAATTAGCCAACCACTTAAACACGGTTCTGAAACAGGCACTCCCTCTCTCAGCAGCAAATGAAACAAAACTGGTCAGTTTTACAAACAGACTGGGTGTGATGGGAACAATACCTCAGCACCCGATGAACATCTAAAGTATGGAATAAGGCATCCCCCTGACTGGAATACTCAGGGAAATAAACTGGCAGGTGGATGGACTGATTTAAAGTAAACTCAGACACCACCTTAGGTAAAAACGTAGGATTTCACAACAGAGCCTAAAGCTCGGAAATCCTCTGAGCAGAAGTAACAACAACCTAAAAGAGCAGTTTCCGCGACAGAAAGCGCAGCTCACAACTTGCGGCCGGTTCAACGGGAGGCAGAACAGAGTGAGCTTTTCTAGCATGAAAAGAGGTCCCATGGAGGGGCAGGGTCCTGGATGGGAGGCTTCAAATGCAGGATACCCCGTAAGAATGTGCAGGACACCTCCAGCTGGGCAACAGATTTGCCCTCAAGAGAAACACAGAAACACAGAAGTTGACGGCAGATAAGGACCGCAAGTCCCAGCCAGTCTGCCAATTTCTTTTTTTACCTTATAAAAGTGCCATCTGCCTTTGCTCTGTCAGTGGCCTATCTATTCATACTCATCTGTATTGCTCCCTTATGCCTATCCCATGCCTGTTTGAAGCCCTGCACTGTATTCATAGCCACCACTTCCTGAGGTAGGCCGTTCCATGCATCCATCACCCTTTCTGTGAAAAATAATTTCCTCACATTCCCCCTTAATCGGCCTCCCTCTAATCTCATGCTGTGTCCTCTTGTCCTGCTATTTTTCTTATATTTAAACATGTTAGACTCTTTCAGCTTGTTAATGCCCTTAAGGTGTTTGAATGTCTCGATCATATCACCTCTCTCTCTCCTTTGCTCAAGGGTATACATATTGAGCTCCGTTAATCTGTCCTCATATGTCTTCTGATGCAGTCCGGCACCATTTGGTTGCCCTTGTCTGGACTGCCTCAATTTAGTTAATGTCCTTGTGAAGGTGTGGACTCCAGTACTGCACGCAGTACTCCAGATGGGGCCTAACCAGTGTCTTGTAAAGAGGGATTATTACCTCCCTCTTACGACTTGTGATACCCCTACTAACACACCCTAACATCCCCCAGCCTTACCTACTGCTTTAGAGGTCTGCTTGGATGATTTCAGGTCATCTGTGATGATGATGCCCAAGTCTCTCTTCCTTTGTGACTGCCAGCAACTCCCCTCCCAGCCTACAGGTGGCTTTAGGGTTTCTCGGAATTCCCTATGTGCATGATCTTGCACTTCTTTGCATTAAATCTCAGTTGCCACTCTTCTGACCATTTTGCTAGTTTATCCAGATCTCTTCTCATTCTGCCTACCCCATCTGGATCATCTACTCTGTTGCAGATCTTGGTGTCATCTGCAAACAGACAAGCCTTACCCTCTAGTCCATCTGCAATGTCACTAATGAAGATACTGAAGAGGACTGGCCCCAGAATTGATCCCTGAGGTACCCCACTTGTGACTTGCATCTCTTCTGACTGTATACCATTTACCACCACTCTCTGTTTTCTGCCCGTCAACCAGTTTGCCACCAAGTTGACCAACTTCTGACCCACCCTGAGCTACCCAGCTTATTTATCAATCTTCTATGTGGAACAGTGTCGAAAGCGTTGCTGAAGTCAAGGTAGGCGACATCAACTGCTCCCCCTTGGTCCACCACTCTGGTTACCCAGTCAAAGAAATCTATGAGATTAGTCTGACAGGACCTTCCTTTTGTAAACCCATGCCGTCTTGGATCCTGTGCCCCTATGGATTCCAGGTGTAACACTATCCTTTCCTTAAGGAGTGCCTCCATAATCTTGCCCACTACTGAGAGTGGAGCACTGCTGGTCTGTGAGTTCCTGCCTCCTCCTTGCTACCACTCTTGTGGAGCAGGATCACATAAACCCTTCTCCAGTCTTCTGGGACCTCTCCTGTGCTCAGAGACTCACTAAACAGTTCTGCTAATGGCTCTGCTAGTTCCACCCTTAGCTCCTTAAGTACCCTGGGATGTATGCCATCAGGTCCCATTGCCTTGTCCACCCTGAGCTTAGCGAGCTCTTGTAGGACCCTTTCTTTTGTGAAGGGAGTGGTGCTCACCTCCCTCCCCTCGTGTCCATGGTGCTGAGCTGTGGGCCCTGCCCTACCTTCTCTTCAGTAAATACTGAGCAAAAGTATCTATTTAGGATAGATGCTTTTACAGGGTCCTCCTCCTCACATGCCCCCTTTTCTCCTTTGAGCTTAGCAATACCCCTCTGGATTTTCTCCTTTCACTAATGTATCTATAGAAAGTCTTGTCACCTTCTTTTACTATTCATGCTAGTGTTTCCTCAGTTTGGGACTTTGCCTGCCTTACTGCCTTCCCTGCTTCCCTTAGGGCAGTTTGGCAATAGGTGCATGGTATGCAGAGATGGGGAAGGTACATCTTAAGGGAGGAGTACCCCACGCCCGGTCCAAAAAGGAGAGCAAGTACTCCAAAATCAGGTTCACCAGACAGATGAAGGGATCCAAGAGATGAGCAGCGTCTCACAGGGAGAATCGTTTCCACTTTAAGGCATAGGCGGCTCTAGTGGAAGGCTTTCTAGGAGTCACCAGGACATCAGCAACCCTAGAGGAAACCCCAAAGTGGGCGACAGCTAGGTCTGCATCAGCCATGCATGTAGATACAGGGACTTGAGGTCGGGATGAACGAGGGTCCCCTGTTCCTGGGACAGCAAGCTGGTGCACAGGGGCTAGGGTACTGGAGGTTCCACTGCCAGCTGCTGCAGCAGGGGGAACCAAATCTGATGTGGCCAATAGGGGACTATGAGGATCATCTCTGCCCCCTCCGACTGAAGCTTGAGAATGACCCTCTGCAGGAGTGTAAAGGGGGAAGACATACACGGATCTCCCCTTCCAGGAGAGGGACAATGCGTCGCACCAGAAAACTCCAGGCCCTGGATCGAGCGAGTAGAAAAGTGGCAGTTTTGCACTGAGTGGGGATGCAAAAAAGTCCCACTTGTCGACGAGATCTTCAACCACCATGACAGAAGTTCCTATTCATAAGCCTTCAACCTGGTTCAGCTAAGACTGTTGGCCAGGACGGTTTGGGCACCTGGAACATAAATGGCCGAAAGTTCCAGGCCATGCTCAATGGCCCAATACCAGACTCTCATTGCTTCCCAACAAAGGGGGTATGAATGAGTGCCCCCCTGCTTGTTTTTTTTTCTTTGTATTTTTGCACCTCACTACCTTCTCTCCTCTTTCAGACTTCATGTACACCGCACCCTCGTCGCCGGTCTGCCTAGGTACCTGGTTACACTGCCCTTGTACCTGGTTAACCCCCGGTGTGGGGTGAGGGCAGCGGCTCACTAATCCTCCCAACAACTGTTGACAGAGGACCCTGCACAGCGGAGTCTGCCCCCAACGAACTGCTAGAGTGTGTGTAGCGAGGAGTCATCACCTAGGAGCGACAGGGGGTTGCTTCCTTGTGTTCAACCCAGACGTCAGCTGCAGGAGGGCCCAGGAGCGAGGAGACACGTTGAGATGTGCCTCCTGCTCCGCCCCTCTGCCGACATCTGCCCGTCCCCTTCTACTGCTATCTCCCCATACCGCACCTTCCACCCGAGCACCCCCAGGTGGCGGTATCGCAGCGGGAACTTGCAGGTGCACCCCCCGGAGAAGGAGAGCAGCCATTGGGTGCTCCATCCCTCTCCTCCCCGGCCGACCCCCGGTGATCCGTGCTCATTCCCGAACACGGGTCGCCAGCATGGTACGAGGTAAGGCGCCCAGCCAGCCTCAGCTGCACTGGGCTGGCTCCTGCTTGCTGATGTGTACACTACAGAAGTGTTGCCCCGGCTGCACTAGCAGTGGGCTGGGAAGAATGTGGGTCCGGAAGGCCTGCAGTGCTTAAATAACCCCCACATCTCCAGCACATTGATGTGGAGATTCCACTCCACCTCAGACCAGGTCCACTGAGTCTGGCAGTCGGCCAAGTGAGCACCCCAGCCAAGACCCGAGGCATCTGTCATGAGGATCTGCTGAGGGGGCACAGCCCAAAAGGTGACCCCTTGCAGGAGACTGGCAGGGTTTTGCCACCCCTCCAAGGTCCTCCTCACCAGATCAGAGACCATGACCAGCTGACCCAGGTCATCCATGAGTTGGTCCCATTGAACCCAAAGGGTCCACTGGGGAAACCCTCCTATGCAGGTGGGCCAGGGGGACCATAGCTATGGTTGCCGCCATGTGCCCCAATAAGCGGAGGAGCGCTCTGGCCGAGATCTGTCCACCGGAGGAGATGAGATGGGTCTGCTCCATCAAGCATTCCGCCCTGTCTGCTGGCAGGAAAGCTCTGCCCTGGAAAAGAGTCCAGGATCGCCTCAATATACAAGAGGCACCGGCATGGACAGAAACAATATTCTGGCAAACTGAATGTGATCCCCAATACCTGGAAGAGCCGAAAAGTGCATTCCAGGGTCTGTAGTAGGAGATCCCTGGCAGGAGCTGTTAGCAGCCAGTCATCCAGGTATGGGAACATGTAAAAGCCCTGTCTCCTCAGACCTGCGGCCACCTCCGCTAGGCACTTGATAAAAACCTGAGATGCCAAAGAAAGGCCAAAAGGGAGGTCCCGGAACTGAAAATGGTCCTCCTGAAAGCAGAAATGGAGGAAATGGCGGTGGGCCGGGAAGACTTGGATATGAAGGTAGGCATCGTGCATGTCCAGGGAGCAGAGCACATCACCCCTGGTGCAGGAGAGGTAGTAGTCCCTGAAGGGTGACCATCCTGAAATGTTTGTACTTTATGTACAGGTTCAGATGGCTGAAGTGGAGGATTGGCCTCAGGCCCCATCTTCTTGGGGATAAGGAAGAAGTGGGAGTAAAACCCCTTTCCTCTTTGAGATGGAGGGGCGGGCTCTATGGCTCTCTTGTGCAGGAGAGCCTAAATCTCTTCCCAACTGAGGGAGAAGTGGGCTGAAGGATAATGGGAGGGCATGGGAGGGTTTTCCAAAGGGGGTTCCAGGAACTCTAAGGTGTGCCCATGCTCTATGAGCTGTAGCACCCATTGGTCTGTGGTCACTGCTCGCCACCCGTCGAGGTAAAGGGAAAGCCAACCATTGACCACCTCCCCCAAGGCCTCTGCTGTAGGGGGGGAGGTCAGGCAAGGAGTCAGGCGGTGGACCAGGGTTGGGCAGAGCGGCTGTGGGAGCTCATTGGGCCCTAGCAGCAGCCGCTCCGGCTGGGAGGGTTTGAGCCTTGTGCTTGAAGGAGGCTTTCACCTGTTGGCCCCTGGAGGGCTGGTGAGAGGACCAGCAAAAGGACTGATGCTGGGCAGTTTGAGGATGTGAGCAGTAGAGGGAATGAACCAACCAAAGAGCCTTGCCGGACTCCAGGAGGCAGGTGATGATGTCCTGGGCATCACCCCCAAACAGGACTGAGCCTCTGAAAGGGGCATACAAGATGCTGGCTTGAACATCAGGAGCAAAGCCAGACACCACAAGCCACGAATGGCGATGAAGACAGATCCTTGTCACCGCCCCATGCCCGGAAGCATCCACAGTATCGTATGCCACCTGCAGGACATGCGTGTCCACATACATCTGAGCCTGATTTTAATAGTTAGGCCAACTGAGTTTTGGTAGGATCCTTGGAAAGAGTCTGTACCAGATCCCTCGCCTGGTCCCAGAGGGCGTTCTGGTACTGCACCATATGAGCCAAATAGTTCACAGCTCAAATGGCCAGTGTTGCAGTGCCATACATTCACTTGCCCCTCTGATCAAGCTGTCTGGACTCCTTGTCAGAAGGGTGGGTACTAAGGTGTTTAAGTCTCTTGGTGCAGCCATGGGCCACATTCATGACCGTGGAGTGCTCTCCAAGGAAGGGCTTACCCACTGGCACATGGTATAAGTGGTCAGCCTTCTTGGGCAAGAACGGAATGATAGAGGGGTGGTTCCACGCTGTCTTGGTAACATCCTCATATGAGTCAATTAAAGGAAGTACCACCAATGGGAGGGTATCCTTCTTTTCCAGATATATGACTAAACGCTGTTGCTCTGGATCCATTTCCTCCATCTCCCATCCCATCAAGGACTGGATATGATGCACAACGTTAAAAAAAGTAGGATCATCATAAGAGGATTTAGGAGCCTCCTTAGACTGGTCCTGCCCTCGGAGGAGTCCGGGCCCTGGAGGAAGAATTGTCCCCAGTGGTTCACTGTCAGGGACCAGCGTCGGGGGATGACTTTCATCCATACGCTTGCTGGAGCCAATGTTGGGGTGCCCTATGGAAGACCCCGTGATACAGGGGCCACTACGTCTTGCCCGATCTGGATCCTGAGGCGGGGGTCAAGAGGAGGACGAGAGGGAGAGGACCTCCTGGGTGTGTCCTTATTCTGAATGAGGAATCATCAAGCAGAGAAGAGAGAGTCATAATCCATCGGCGAGGGTGGACTGTAGACCGGAGAGTAAGGATACAGTGGTGGGGGGTACGAATACAGCGTAGGTCCATCCAGCGCTGGCTGTGGATCAGAGGAGGTCCAGCAGGCATAGGTTGTGGTGCCGGCTGAGGCGACGATGGTTGAGGAGTCATTAGCTGAGGCGTTGACAGGGCTGGTGCCAGCTTGAGTGGCGAAGTCTGGGGCAGAAGCCGACGCAAGCCCCAATGGTGAGGGCAGTGCTTGCCGGGAAAAGGGTCCCAGAGGCAAGAGGAGAGGTGACGCCCGAGTAGAGGAGGATGCGAATGCCTGTTCCGGGCAATGCTTGGCAGGACTAGCGCCTACCCCAGAGTTGCGCACCAACAAAGACAATGCCTTAACCAGGGCGGGGGGTGACAGTCAAGACCCACCACCAGAAGATCCAGCTCGGTGGGAACCACCTGACTGAGTGCCCGTGGGTGCTAAGGACTTGGCGTCAGGGCACAGAGGCATTGGATGACGTCTGCTGCCCAAATGCTGCCAGAAGAGCCGCCACCGAGATGGAAGCAAGGGTGGTGACCAGGGTTCACTACAGCCCATAGGAGTCAAGAGCTGACAGGGCAGGAGGGGCCAATCCCCCATGGGAGGAAGACCCAGAGGAGGTTGCCGGTCTGTGCGGTGACTGCGAGCGAGAGGCTGACCGAGGACAGTCCCAGTGCTTCCCGCTCGATTTCTTCTCCTTCTAGGAAGAAGCAGCAGCCCCGAAAGACTGAGCCGGGGAGACTGAAGAACTTCTGCCCTGTAGCTCCTTCTCCATAGCAGCCAACTTCTGCTTGAGCAGGTAACTTTCTAAGGTCTTCAAACGATGTCTCTGTGTGGCCTTGTTAAAGTCCTGGCAGTACTGACAGGCCTCAGTGTTGTGGTTGGGGTCTAGGCAGAGCAGGCAGGCAGAGTGGCCATCCTTAGCAGGAATCTGCTTGCCGCAGGCACACGTCTTCAGTCATTCGGAAGATGAGGCTGGAGAAGAAGGCATAAACCTAGGTGAGAAAACACCGAAAACTCGATGTTTTAAACACTAGAATAAGAAAAATTAAAGCGCAGGTTAAACATGAAAAAATGGCGGTCGACAGTAGCTGGCATCCGAGAAGGTCCGATGTACATGGGACAACGGCTGAAAAGAAGTGGGGTGGGTGTGGGGGACCACCCCCTTTATAGGATAGGTGGACATCAGTGTACTGACATCGGCGGGGGCAGGCTCCCATGCTAGACTGTTAGCTAGAAGTTTTCCGCGTGGTTCTGGCACCTGTCGGCTTCAGTCCTACCAGTGTTGCCTGCTGCAAGAGCCCTCTCTAAGTAAGATCAATGCTTTCCAAGCAAGCGTAAGCCACAAGTCGCAGCTGGCTCAAAAGGAGCCCAAGTAAGCTTTTCCAACACAAAATTCAGCTCACCAGCCAGGACTAGATTATGGATAGGAGGCTTCAAGTGCAGAATGCCTCACAATAATGAATGGCCCATCTCCAGCTGTGCAACTCCAGCTGTGCAACCATATGACCCTCAATAGGCACATGGAAAGCAGAAATGGCAGCCAAGTGCACATTAATAGAAGAATACTGCAGGCCTGCATCTGACAAGGATAGCAGATACTCTAGAATCTGATTTACTGGACAGGTAAATGGATCTAAATGATGAGAAGTGGCCCACAAAGCAAACTGCTTCTACTTCATGGAATAAGTAGCCCTGGTGGAAGGCTTTCTGGCAGCCACCAGGACATCAGCCACCTTTTGGGAGACCCCAAATCAAGCAATGGCTACGTTTTCAGGAGCCATACATGGAGATGAAGCAATTTGAGGTCTGGACGGACGAGGGTTCCCAGTTCCAGTGACAGAAGGCCCAGGCATAAAAGTTGGGGTACTGGTGGTCCCACTGCCAGCTGTTGCAGTAGTGGGAACCAGATGTGTTAAGGCCATAGGGGAACAATGAGGATCAGAGCGGCCCCCTCCATCTGGAGCTTGAGTAGCACCCTCTGAATGAGACGGAAGGAAAAGAAGACATATAGGAACCTCCCCTTCCAACAGCGGGACAATGAGTCTTGCCAGAAAACTCCAGGCCCTGGAGCAAACGAGTAGAAAAAGCGGCAGTTATGCACTGTGTGGGGAAGCAAAAAGGTCCAACTCTGGAAGACTCCATCTGTTGAACAGATCCTCTACCACTGAGGTCAACTGTTCCCATTCATGCATTCTGGACTGTGGTCTGCTTAGCCTGTCTGCCAAGATGTTTTGGGCACCTGGAACATGTATTGCTGACAGTTCTAGACTGTATTCCACAGCCCAATACCAGACTCATCACTTCCATGCACAGGGGGTAAGACTGAGATTCCCCATGCTTCCTGATGTAGTGCATCACAATGATGTTGTCCATCTGTACTAACAGAGGACCTAGGGACAGATAAGCATGCAAGGCTTGTAGCCCATATAGGACAACATGCACTTCTACAACATTTATGTGCAGGGTGCTCTCCACTGTGGTCCAGGTACCCTGTGTCTGATGGTGCCCTAAATGTGCCCCCAGCCCACCTCTGAGGCATCCACAGTTAAATCTGTTGAGGGGAGGGGATGAGGAAGGGAGCTCCTTATAACAAGTTGCTGGGTTGCATCCACCACTTGCACACCTGGTGTACAGGAGAGGCTACTAGAACCCTCTCTTCTAGATCATCCATGGGCTTATCCCACTGGACTCTTAGGGTCCACTAAGGTATCCTTAGGTGTAGTCTGGCCAGAGGTACTGTGACGACAACTGCTGCGTCAGACCCAGAAGTAAAAGAAATGTTCTGGCTGTAACATACCGACTGCTGTGGACCATTTGGGCCTGTGCAATCAGATGTGCGACACAGTCCAGAGGCAGAAAGGCTTAGCCTTGGGTCGTTGCCAAAACTGCTCCTATGTACTGCAAGTGCTGACATGGTGTCAAGACAGACTTGGGTACACTGACAGTAACCCTCAAGGCATCGAACACCTGCCTTGTTCGAGCTAGGGTGTGCAGAAACTGCTACTTGGAGCGAGCTTTCAGTAGCCAGTCATCCAGGTAAGGCAATACATAAATGCCTTCTCTGTAAAGGACTGCTGCCACCACTGCCAAGCATTTAGTAAGAAAAAATTACTCACCTTAGTAATTGTTTTTCTTCTAATGGAGTCTTGCTATATTATGACTTCTTGCAGTTAGCCACAGCACTTGAACTGCCCCGGAGAGGAAAGAGTTAACTCCATAATGAATGGAGTTCTCAGCGCGATCGCTTTACTGAAAGCTCTATCTGGCTAGTTTCAAACTGAAACTGTCAGATCTTTGACGAACCAACACTCACTAAAAGTCTGTGTGAAAGTACCCTACGCTAGCCAAATGGCTACTTACTAGTAACAACTACAATAACAACAACAACAACAACAAATATCACCCTGACAAGCACTACTAGACCCCCTCCCCAAAGACTCAAGTCCAGGAGGGGCCAACACACAAATCAATAACAGTAGTACCTAATTTCCCAATCCAAAAGAAAAGAGGGAAAAAAAAACACCTATAATGGCAGGACACAGTGTTAGCACTAATTTGCCCACACCCTACCCAAGTAGAAGTTCTGAGAGGGGTAGGTTATGGGGTGGTCATAATATAAGACTCCATTAGAAGAAAAACAATTACTAAGGTGAGTAATTTTTCTTCAAACAACATGAAGTCTTGCTATATTATGACTTCTTACAGATTACACAGCAGTACCTCCATGGAGGAGGGCCAGAACCTACTTAGGAATAGGGTTCTGAAGCTTAGGCTGTGCAAACCGAGCATCTCTCCTGGCCTGGATATCCAGGGAGTAATGCTTGGTGAAAGTGTGAACTGTTTTCCAGGTTGCAGCTTGACAGATTTCCAAAATAGGAATATCTCTAGCAGCCGCTAGAGATGCAGCTACCCTGGTAGAATGGGCCCTCAATCCTGGGGGTTCTCTACCCAGTTTTGGTAGCAAAATTGGATACAAGAGACAATCCACCTGGCAATTGTCCTCTTAGTGGCAGGTTTTCCTTTGCCGACCTCATCATAGGTGAGAAAGAGTTGGTGGGATTTAAACCTGTGACCCTTGGTGCGTTCCAGATAATAACTCAATGCCCTCTTAACATCCAAACTGTGCAATCTCCTTTCACCAGAGGAAGAGTGCTCAGTGAAAAATACTGGAAGGGAGATGGATTGGTTAAGATGGAAATCCGAAACCACTTTAGGTAAAAACTTTCTGTTAGTCCTGAGGACTACCTTATCCCTGTGAAAAGAAATAAAATCATTTTCTACTGAAAGATCGTAACTCACTTATGCGTCTAGCAGAAGTGATAGCCACTAAAATACAGTTTTCAAGTTAAGAACTTAAGGTCTGCGAAGACAGGGGTTCAAGGGTTGCATCAACTGAGCAATGCAAACATTAAGGTCCCAGGCAGGGCTGGGTCCCAAAAGGAGGGTTAGTATGAAGTAACTCTAAAAACTTGGAAACACAGGGTGAGAAGAGGAGGAAGGCTTTCCTGCTGAGATAAAAGCAGAGACAGCTGCCAAGTGGACTCTTAAGTAGCTGGCCTGAGGCCCAAAGTATTAAGATGGACCATGTAGTCCAGCAAAGTGGGCAAATCAGCAGATTCTGGGACAATATGCTTATCGAACACCAGATGGAAAACCTTTTCCACTTGGAATTATAAGTGGCTCTAGTGGAAGGCTTCCTAGAGGCCTTTAAAATATCAAGGACACCTTGAGAAAGGTGTAAATCAGCAAATTCTAACTCTTCAAGAGCCAAGCCTTGAGGTTGAGGGATTTGAGGTTCGGATACCATACTCTCCCCTGGGCACAGGTCAGCAGATTGTGAATCCTGGGAAGGCACAGGGGAAGGTGGACTGTCAGTGATAGCAGGAGTGGGTACCAGGGTTGCCTGGCCCAGTCTGGTGCAATCAGAATCACTTTGCAAGGTTGGGATCTGATTTTTACTAACACCTTGAAAAGAAGAGGGAAGGGGGGGAAGGCATACAGGAACTTCCCTTCCCAATCCAACAGAAGGGCATCCAGGGGGACTGAGCCCATCACTGGGGGCCTGCAGCAGAACAGTGGAAGTTGGTGGTTGTCTGGGGCTGCAAAAAGATCTATCTGAGGGGTGCCCCATCTGGCAAAGACTGTTCTCAGCTTCGAGGGATTCAGGGACCATTCGTGATGGCCCTGAGAAATCCTGCTGAGGGCATCCGCTAGGACACTGTCCTTCCCTGGCAGATGAACTGCTATTAGAGAAGTGTTCAGGAGTAGGCCAGAGACCACAACTTCATTGCCTCGGTGCACAGGGCCGACGACCGAGTGCCCCTTGCTGTTGATGTACCACATTGTTGTGGTATTGTCTGTTCTGACCTGGACTACTTTGTTCTGGACAGATGCAGAAAAAGCTTGAAGAGCTAAAAGGACAGCTCTGAGTTCCAGCAAGTTGATGTGGAGCAGAGATTCCTGAGGGACCACTCCCTGTGTGGAGAGTTAAGCCAAGTGTGCTCCCACCCAGGAGGGAGGCATCCGTGAGTGAGGGTGAGGGTGGGAAATAGAATGAAGAGGGACCCCTGTCTTAAATTGCTCTGATCCTGCCACCACTGAAGAGCTAGGATCAGAGTTCGGGTCACAGGAACCAGTTTGGCAAGGGGGTCCTTCCTTTGGGACCAATAGGCCCTCAAATGAAACTGAATGTGTCTCATCTGGAATCTTGCTCCCTGCACTACAGCTGTGGAGGCAGCCATGTGCCCTAGAAGCTGCAAAAAGTGTCTTGCTGGTCGAGAGACCTGCAGGGTGAAAGAGGAGGCCAGGGCGATCAACTTCTCTACCCTTTCCAAGGGGAGGAAGGCCCTGGCCAGCTTTGTGTTCAATTCCGCACCTATGAAAGTAAGTACCTGGACTGGTTCTAGAACCGACTTTGGTAGGTTTAGCAGGAATCCCAGGGAGGTGAGAAGCTGCTGGGTGACTTGCAAGTGGATTTCACCTGTTCTGGAGACTGTCCAGCAATGAGCCAGTCGTCCAGGTAGGAAAAACAGCAACCTTGCCTTCTTAAATGAGCCACTGCCACGGCTAGACATTTTGTGAATACCCTTGGAGCAGAGGTAAGACCAAGGGCATTGCCCTGAACTGGTAGTGGCCTGAGGGCAGTTCAACCTGAGGTACTTTTGGTGAGAAGGCCTGATTAAGACATGAAATAAGCATCCTTGAGGTCCAGGAGGCTAGCCAGTCCCCTGGCCTCAGTGAGGCAAAATCATTGCCAAAGTTAACATTTTGAACTTTGGTTTCAAAAGTGTTTGTTCAAATACCTTAAGTCTAGGATGGGCGCATTTCTCCTGTCTTTTTGGTGTAAGGAAGTATCTGGAGTACAGACCCTTGCCCTGGTGAAAGGAGGAACCTTTCCACTGCTTGCACTTTAACAGGGCAGAGACCTCTGCCTCCAGGGCAAGGGCCTCTAGGGGCTTGCAGGTGGAAAGTGTCTGGCCCTCATCTTTGGAAAATGTTTGAAGCTGAGAACCAGACCTGGCTTACCACTTCAGAACCCATTTGTCCGAGGTTACGGACACCCAGTTCTGACTGAAGCAAGCCAATCTGCCCCTACTGGTACAGGAGAATCGGCCCTGGGCACCCCATCAGGTGCCTGCATGGCAATGCCTTAGGCTGAGGGTGGGGACGGCTTGCCTGCGCCCCGTCTGCCTCTGCCTCTGAAAAAACTCCTCTGAGCATAAGCAGAGGAAGCTTAGGATTGATAAAAAGGCCTGTGGAAAGGCCTGCCCCTACCTCTGGGCGTGTGCCTCTGTGGCGTGGCATGCCGCTCCTTGGCCTGGGCACTTTTGTAGGTAGTTCTGTATTCATCCATCTTTTTCATATAGTTCTCTGTCTGCTCCCCAAACAGAGAATTTCCTACCACAGGAAAATCCATAGCTTCTGACTGAGTGTCCTGTGACAGATTAGTGCACCTGAGCCATGCCAACCTACGGAAAGCTACAGAAGTGGCCATGACCCTAGAGAAACATCATTAACATAACAGCAGCATGAAATTGAACTTTAGAGCTTCAATGCCATCAGCAGCCACCTGTTCAATTACTAGCCAGCTGGCCATGGGCCTGTTTGGCTAACTGCATAACTGTATCCCATCTAGATTTCTGATATCTAGCTACATAAGCCATATAATTTGCCTGCCTGAGTCCCAAAGAGGCTGCCATATACTGCTTTTTGCCATGGCATCAATCTTCCTAGAATCTTTATCAGGAGGATGTGAAGCCAGGGGAATGTTAGCCTTGTCACAGGCTGCAGCCTGTACCACTCCTACATGACTACACTGCTCAGAAAGGAAGTCTGTATCAGGGTCTGATAAGGCATACCTCCTGTCCATCTTTTTATCAACAGGAGGCAGAGAATTTGGATTTTTTAAAATTTTCATTGTTTGCTTCCTGAATGACTTATGCAAAGGAATAGACAATCTCCTAGACTCTGGAATATCCATCATCTCAACATAATCAGGCTCCTCTTGCTCATCCACAGCCTCTTCTAAGGGAAGCTGGAGGGTTTCAGCAACTTTCTTATAAAAATAAAATGAGATGGGGACTCAGACAGCATAGGGGAGATTCCAATGGTCTGTCTGGAGAGATGTCGGTTCAATGGGCACATCCAGACCCTCCCAGCCACATACATACTGCTCATAATCCTCCTCCCTCCTGTGGTTCATAAAATTCTTCAGCATCATACTCCTGAACCACTGGGACCGGACAAACCAACCTTTTACCAGCTAGTGGTGGTTCGGACGGTCCCTGAGACAGTGACTGGACAATTTGTATGGCTTTTGCTATCTCTGCAGCAGTTGGAGAGGCAATTTTGTACTCCAGACCTGCTGATTTTTTAGACTTTTTTACTGGGGCTGGTTCCTCAGAACCAGCTTTTCTTTTGCCCGAGGAAGTCTCGCCTGGTCAGAGGGCATCCTCTGGTCCAGTGGGCACTGGACCGGCTGGCCATCCGGTCAGCGGACTTATTGGCCTCTCGTTCCCTGAGCCTGCCCAATCTTTTTTCCAGGGTGGCTGCAGGAAAATTCTTGCAAATCTGGCAGTCTGACTGGAGGTGGTCAAACCCCAGACAATAAACACATGTGGTGTGTGGGTCAGCCTTGGCAAAGCACCCCCACAAGCATCACAGTGTTGAAACCAGTGGGCCGGTTTTTCTTTTGGGTTTCTCAGACATAATGCCAGCCTAACCAAAACTTGCCTTTTAATGGCAGTGCAGGGCAAGACACCCTTATCGGTTCCTAACGTGTCCGGGTATTTGAAAAACAAATTAAAAGTTCGTTTTTAGAACCGATAAGAACTGGAACCGCACTCTAGATGTCCATACAATACTAAAGACGCCTTTTTAATTAAACCGATCGGTTCAAAACCGAACCGATAAATATATTTTCCACACAGACTAAAGACCTGTACTACGGTTTACCAGATAGAGCTTTGAACGAAGCGGTAAAATAAATACTTTTCGGTTTATTTAAACCAGAATTACTTGTTTTAACCAGAAATGAACCGAGCTGAAGGAGATCTCCGGAGCGACTGTTCAGTGAGGCGGAGTAAAGAATCTGACAGTTTCAGTTTGAAACTAGCCAGATAGAGCTTTCAGTAAAGCGCTCGCGCTGAGAACTCCATTCATTATGGAGTTAACTCTTTCCTCTCCGGGGCAGTTCAAGTGCTGTGGCTAACTGCAAGAAGTCATAATATAGCAAGACTTCATGTTGTTTGAAAAACCCATTGTGCAGATGACAAGCCAAAGGGCAATACACTGAATTGGTAGGGTTTCCCCTTAAACAGGAACCTCAAATATTTTTTCAAGGTTTGAAAATTTTGATATGAAGGTAGGCATCCTTCATGTCAAGGGAACAAATCCAGTTCCCTACTTGTAGCAATGGGAGCAGGCCCTGTCGGGTGACTATCCTGAGCTTTTTGTACTCTATAAAAAAGTTTAGGTCCCTGGGATCTAGAATAGGCTGCAGGTCTCCTGTTAATTTTGAGACTAGGAAATACTGAGAGTGGAACCCTGTGTTTCTCAGTCCTAAAGGCACAGGTTCTATGGCCCTCTTCTGAAGAAAGGTATGGACTTCCTCCGGGAGCAGAGGAATGTGTTCTGGAGGAGAGCATGTTGGCACTGATGGGTGACCTGGAGGTAGTTCTAAGCATTCCAGAACATGGCCTTGTGCTACGATTTCCAGGACCCAGGTATCTGAGGTCACCTAATTTTACTGATTTAAGTGGAGGGAGAGATGACCCCCCCAAAAAAATAACCACCCCAGGAGATAATGGTGGTTGGAGTGTGTACAAAGGGTCAGGCAGAGCTAGTTGTGGTGGCTCCTGCCACGTCACCACTTCTAGGGGCTTTTGAATGGGTACCTGGAGTGGTTCCTTCCTGCTCCCGTGCCATGACGTTGTTGTCTGGTAGTAGTATGGTGTCAAGTACCAGCCAAACAAAAAGGTATCCTCTGCCTACACCCTGGTTGGGTATGACAGAAGGAGTGTACTGACTTCAGGGTCCTACCTGAGGCCTGAAGGTTAGAGAGGATATCCTGTACATCTGATCCAAATAACTTGTATCCTTCTAAAGGGGGCACTGAGAATGGACAGTTGTACATCATTCGCAAAGCCTGCCACCCTGAGACAGGAGTACCTCCTTAGGCATACTCCAGAGGCAGCAGCCTTGGCAGAGGCATCAGAGATGTACTAGGCCACAGCCCCAGCTGTGAGAGCTTTGAGAAGCTCCTATTTGGGTGTACCTTCTGGAAAGGCTTGAGCAGCTCCTTTAGCCCTTCTCCAGAGTACATTGTGGTACTTAACCATAAGGGCCTGGTAGTTTGCAATTCTGAGGGCCAGCGAGGCTGAGACTAAAGTTCTCTTACCCAGCACATCCAACCTCCTGGACTCTTTATGAGGATGTGAGCTAAGGTGTTTTGGTACCCTTGATCTACCATGGGCAGCACTGATTACTACAGTCTGCCTCACGTTGACCAGCGAAAAAAAAAAGTAGCCCTGAGGGAGCCATATACATCTTATCTGTCCTTTTTGGTATAGCAGGAATTATGTTCAGCCAATGCCAGGCAACAAAGGTGGTATCCTCCAGGGCAGGGAGGAGGGGTAGTATTACTATGGGGCAGCTTCAGGTAACTCTTAAGAAATCTATAATTTTTTTCTGGGTAATATCCTGTTCCTCCAAATCAAACCCCATGGCAGCCTGTAACTGCTACACTGTGGTAATAAACAATGGGTCCTCTGGAGGGATACCGGGGTGTAAAACCACCGAATCCTAATTGTAAGTAGAAACAGTGGAACCAGTCCATTCATAAGGACTCTCCATATAGTCTTCAGCCTCCTCTTCATCATCCTGCATCATGAGATCAGGATTGTGCTCCAAGTCATTGTTGGTCTGGTTGATGGGTCAGAAGGAGGGCACTGGCGAAGCTGTCAGCACTCGAAAAGGCCGCTGAGACACAGCCCTAGGATGCATCATCGCAGGGGTTTGAACTGTAGATCCCGTCAAAAGATCTCCTGATACAGGAGGAGGAGGAGGAGGAGGCAACAGGTGCCTAAGCACATCTGTGAAAGATGACAGCACTGCCTGGACGTTGGTGCTGTGTGGTTGACAGATACGCTGGTGTAAGTCAATGGAGGAGGAGGCAAAGCTGCCAACGTCAATGGCGACACACAGCCATACTAGTCCTGGTGGTACCCATGGCCTGCCTTGACCTGGAAATTAAGTCAATGGTCGGGGCAGCGGGCGGCACTGCCACCGGAGCAATCGACAGCGCTATAGAGGCCATACCCGTGTGAAGGGGTAACCTGGAGCACACCAGGAGGTTTTCTCCTTCTCCCTTTCCTTCTCCCAATTCTTATGCTTGTGGGTCTCAGATGATTTCTCTCGGGATGCTGATGACCTGAACCCAGAGGAGTGAGCTGGCAACACAGCAGAACTCTTTTTGTTGGAGCTCCTTCTCCATTTGGGCTACCTGCTGTTTTAAAATGTGTTTCTCCAAAGTGCCTTTTTGATGTCACTGGGTGGCTGTGTTAAACCCTTTGCAAATCGGGCAGGCCTGCATGTTACGGTCCAGGCCAAGGCAACACATGCAGATGCCATGCAAATCACTGGTGTAAATCTTTTCACCACATTGACAATAATGGGACAGTTTCAACGGTTCCTTACACACCACTGAAAATCATTTAGGAAAGTGATCACTTAACTATGGTGAGAAAATAAAGAAAGCTGCAACTATATCACTGTCGTTTTCGTACAGAGTCCGACAAGTACGGTCGAAGGTGGGAAAAGAACTGAGGAGGAAGGGGCTGCCCACGTTTATGTAATAACCAGTGTCTGACATCGTCGTGGGTGGCCCCGGTGGACTGCTTGCAAAAGTTTCAGCGTGGTCCTAGTGCCTGGAAGCTATAAGTTCCATAGGTGTGACCTGATGAAAGAGATATCCTCGAAAAAAGATTATAAAAAAAGGTTCCTGCATGAACTGATCCCACAGTATATCAGTGGTAGCCAGTAAGAAATTACTGTTGTTTCTATTACAGAAAAAGTGACTAAAACTATTCTCAGTACCCTTGAATACAAAATACTTTCAAAGAGGGACTTCTTTTTTAGAAACCTTTTTTGGCAGGGGATCCCTGGGTCCCAGTTTCCTAACTTGGAGCCAATATGTTTGATGGCAAGGCTATCTTTAATCCAGTGGGCTGCAAGACCACAGGCAGCATGGATTCACAGGGAGAGGTCATGCTAGGCAAATTTGATGGATTTCTTTGAGTGACCAGGAAAATAGCTCGGGGGCAGTGGACGTGGCCTATCAGGACTTTTGCAAGGCCTTCAAAACAATGTGCCACACGCGACTGATAAAGAAATTGAGCAGCCTAGGGTGGAATCCAAAGTGGTGAATTGGGTTAGATACTGCTCAACAGATAGGAGACAGAGAGTGGTGGCTAACAGCAGTCACTCTAGTGATGTAAGAGTACCCAGCAGGGTGCTGCAGGGTTCAGTACTGGGACCAGTCCTCAGTATATTCATAAGTGACACTACAGAAGAATTGGAAGGAAGGGTATGCCCTTTTGCAGAGAACACCAAAACCTGTAATAGGATGGACACTCCGGAGGGGCTAGAGAGAATGCGCAGGGATCTTGGGAAACCAGAGGAGTAGTCAACAGCATGGCAGTTGGGGTTCAAAGCCAAAAAGTGCAAAATTATACACCTAGGGCACAGGAACACAGAAGTGGAGTATAGGAAAGGATGGGGGCAGGTACTAACAATTACTCAGCAGGAAAGGGACCTTGGGATTATCATAACTGACTACCTCAGAGTAGCAGGGTAGTGTGACAAAGCAGTGGCTAGGGCTAGTGGGATGCTAGGGTTCATGAGGGGTATCTCCAGCAGCAGGAGGGAGGCTGTGTTCCCACTGTATCACTCACTGGTAAGATCCCACCTGAAGTACTGTGTCCAGTTTTGGAGGAAGTATCTCATGACATAGACAGAGAGCAGGCAGTCCAGAGGAGGGCAACTAAAATGGTGCAGGGATTGCATGAGAAGCCCCACAAAGAGATTGAGGGATCTCAACATGTACAACCTGGAAGTGAGTAGAGCGAGAGGGGACATGACAAAGACCTACAAGTACCTCAAAGGGGTGAACAGCATGCAGGAGAGGGGACTTTCAAATAAGAAGAGCACAAGGACTGGGGGGGTGCGATGAAGCTGGTGGGAGGAGAGGAGTTCTAGAGGAATGTGAGGAAGTACTTCTTCACTGAAAGGATGCTAGACACCAGGAACACACTGCCAGCAGAAACAGTAGAGGCAAAAACAGCGGGGGGCTTCAAGCATGCATGAATAGACATCGAGGAGTATTAGTACATAGAAGACCGATTAGGCAGGGAAAATCGGGGCAAACTGGGTGGGCCAAGTGATCCTTTTCTGCCGACAAATTCTATGCTTCTAACGACGTCTTTTGGCAAGAAGTTCCAATTGCCCACTATTCTCCATTTAAAAATATAATCAATTCTCCCATAAACTGTTCTAACAGATTACTATGCTTGCTAGTAATTTTCTTGTGACCTTTAAATGTTAACATAGCTTTGTGTTAGATTAGCAATGTGAGGGAAGGTAGTCTGTGCAAAGCAGTGCCATCTAGTAGTAAAAGCAGTGAATAACAAGTCAAAACATTATTGAGTAATTGTAACAGCAATTACAAATGGGTACGGAAGAAAAAATTACTCACCTTAGTAATGTTGTTTCTTCTAATGGAGTCTTGCTATATTATGACAATTGCAGTTTGTCCCACTATTAGAACTGCTCCGGAGGTGAAAGAGTTAACTCCCATTCAAAGAATGGAACTTGGAGCACGAGCTCAGTTAGAGAAGCTCTGTCTGGATTATTTCAAACCTAAACTGACAGATCTTTATGAGCAAAACTCTAAGGTCTGTGTGGAAGCTGCCACCTACACTAGCCAACTGGCTACCTGACTATTAAGACATACTCCTGGTCCCAACACAAAGACACAAGTCAGGGACCAGAATTAATAATATAAGTAATAATGACATAAAATAAAACATCACCCCAAAACCCCAGAAGGGTGGAAAACATATAATGGGCATAACTAAGCCCTGCAGAGCTGCCACCCCATACCCAAGTAGAAGTTCTGAGAGGGGCAGGCTGGGGGGGAGGTCATAATATAGCAAGACTCCATTAGAAGAAACAACATTACTAAGGTGAGTAATTTTTTTTTCAAACAACATGAAGTCTTGCTATATTATGACAATTGCAGAATACACAGCAGTACCTCCATGGAGGAGGGACAGAACCTACTTAGGGGATAGGCTCTGAAGCACAGCTGTGCCAAACCGAGCATCCCTCCTGGCCTGGACATCCAGGGAGTAATGCTTGGTGAAAGTATGTACTGTTTTCCAGGTAGCTGCTTGACATATCTCTAAGATAGGGATGTCTCTGGCAGCAGCTAGAGACGCAGCTGTACCTCTGGTAGAATGAGCCCTCAGGCCTGAAGGGGGAACTTTCCCCAGTTTTTGATAAAATTGGATACAAGAGACAATCCACCTGGCAATGGATCTCTTAGTGGCAGATTTCCCTTTTCCGACCTCACCATAAGTGAGAAAAAGTTGGAGGGATTCGAACCTGTGACCCTTGGTACGCTCTATATAGTAACTTAGGGCCTTCTTAACACCTAAACTGTGCAATCTCCTCTCACCAGAGGAAGAATGGTCAGTGAAAAACACTGGAAAGGAGATAGATTGATTAAGATGGAAATCTGAAACCACCTTAGGCAAAAACTTCCTGTTAGTCCTGAGGACTACCTTATCCCTGTGGAAAGAAATAAAGTCAGTTTCTACTGACAGGGCTTGCAACTCACTTATGCGCCTGGCAGAAGTGATAGCCACTAGGAAAACAGTTTTCCAAGTTAACTACTTAAGCTCTGCAGAAGACAGAGGTTCAAAAGGAGGTTGCATTAACTGGGCAATGCAAACATTAAGGTCCCAGGCAGGGACCGGATCCCTAAAAGGTGGATTAGAATGAAGTAATCCTTTAAAAAACTTAGAAAATACAGGGTGAGCGGAAAGAGAGGAGGGCTTTCCTGCTGAAACAAAAGCAGAGACAGATGCCAAATGTACTTTCAGGGTAGCTGGTCTCGGTCCCAAGAATTAAGGTGGACCATATAGTCCAAAACAATGGGCAATCAGCAGATTCCGGAAATATGTTTCCCAGAACACCAAATGGAAAACCTTTTCCACTTAGAATTGTAAGTAGCCCTAGTGGAAGGCTTCCTAGAAGCCTTTAGGATTTCAAGAACACCCTGAGAAAGGTGCAGGTCAGCAAATTCTAACTCCTCAAGAGCCAGGCCTTGGGGTTGAGGGATTTGAGGTTCGGATACCAAACTCTCCCCTGTGCACAGGTTAACAGGTTGTGATTCCTGGGAAGGTACAGGGGAAGATAGACTGCTAATGACAGAAGGAGTGGGTACCAGGGCTGCCTGGCCCAATCTGGGGCAATCAGAATCATCCTGCAAGGCTGGGATCTGATTTTGACTAGCACCTTGAATAGGAGAGGGAAGGGGGGAAAGGCATAAAGAACTTCCTTCCCAATCTAGGAGAAAGGCATCCAGGGGATTGAGCCCAACACTGGGGCCTGCAACAGAACAGTGGAAGTTGGTGATTGTCTGGGGCTAAAAAGATCTATCTGAGGGGTGCCCCATCTGGCAAAAACTATCCCAGTACTTAATGATCCAGAGACCATCGTGATGGCCTGGGAAATCCTGCTGAGAGCATCTGCTAAGACATTGTCCTTTCCTGGAAGGTGAACTGCCATGAGGGAAGTGTTCAGGAATAGGCCTGAGACCACAACTTCATTGCCTCGGTGCACAAGGTCAAGACCGAGTGCCCCCTGCTTGTTGATGTACCACATTGTTGTGGTGTTGTCTGTTCTGACTTGCACCACTTTGTTCTGAACAGACACAGAAAACACTGAAGTGCTAAAAGACAGCTCTGAGTTCCAGCAAATTGAGGTGGAGCAGAGATTCCTGAGGGGACCACACCCCTGAGTGGAGAGGTCGCCCATGGGCTCCCCACCCTAGGAGGAAGCATCTGTAGTGAGGGACAAGGAGTGAGACATACGAATGAAGGGGACCCCCAGTCTTAAATTGCTCTGATCCTGCCACCACTGGAGGCCTGGATCAGGGTTGGTTACTGGACCAACTTGGAAAGAGGTCTCTTCTCTGAGACCAAAAGGCTCTCAAGTGAAACTGAATGGCCTCATCTGAAATCTTGCTCCTTGCACCACGTGCTGTGGACGAGCCATGGCCCCAGGAGCTGCAAAGTGTCTTGCTGGTCAAGAGACCTGCAGAGTGAAGGAGGAGGCCAGAGCCACCAAGTTCCTTACCCTCTCTAAGGGTAGGAAGGCTCTGGCTTGCTTTGTGTCCAATTCTGCACCTATGAAGGTAAGCACCTGAACTGGTTCCAGAACTGATTTTGGAAGATTGAGCAAGAAGCCCAGGGAGGAGAGCAGCTGCTGGGTAACTTGCAGGTGAGATCTTACCTGTTCTGGGGACTGGCCTACAATGAGCCAGTCATCCAGATAGGGAAAGACAGCAATCCTTTGCCTTCTTAAATGAGCCACTGCTACTGCCAGACATTTTGTGAATACCCTTGGGGCAGAGGTGAGGCATAAGGGCATTGCTCTGAACTGGTAGTGACCTGAGGGCAGTTCGAATCTGAGGTACTTTCGGTGGGAGCTTCTGATTAGGACGTGAAAATAGGCATCCTTGAGGTCCATGGAGGCTAACCAGTCCCCTGGCCTTAGAGAGGGTAAAATCATTGCCAGAGTTACCATTTTGAACTTTGGTTTCAAAAGGTGTTTGTTCAGATATCTCAGGTCTAAAATGGGCCGCCATTCTCCTGTATTTTTTGGGGTAAGGAAGTATCTGGAGTACAGACCCTTGCCCTGGTGTAAGGGAGAAACCCTTTCTACAGCTCTGAGAGCCAGGAGGGTTGAGACCTCTGCTTCTAGAGTAAAGGTCTCTAAAGAGTTTGCAGGTGGGAAAGACCTGATTCTCATCTTTGGGAACTTTTTGAAGCTGAGAACCAGACCCTGGCTTACTACTTCCAGGACCCACTTGTCTGAAGTTAAAGACACCCAGTTCTGACTGAAGTAAGCCAACCTGCCCCCTACAGGTAAAGGAGAATCGGCCCTGGACACCCCATCAGGGTGCCTGCTTGGCAGGTGCTTTAGGCTGAGGGGTGGGGGCAGGCCTGCCCACACCCTGTCTGCCTCTGCCTCTGAAGAACCCCCTCTGAGTATAAGCAGAGGAGGCCTGGGTTTGGTAAAAAGGCCTGTGGAAAGGCCTACCCCTACCACTGGGGGTGTGCTCCTGAGGAGTGGCTTGCCACTCTTGGCTTAAGCACTTTATAGGTAGTCCTATATTCATCCATCTTCTTCATATAATTCTCTGTCTGCTCCCCAAACAGAGAATTTCCCACCACAGGAAAATCCATAGCCTTAGTCTGGGTATCCTGTGACAAGCTAGTACACCTGAGCCAGGCCAACCTATGAAAAGCTACAGATGTGGCCATAACTCTAGAGGAAACATCATTAAAATCCACAGCAGCATGAAACTGCACCTTAGAAGCCTCAATGCCATCAGCAACCACCTGCTCCAGCTCACTAGCAAGCTGGCCAGGGGCTTGTTTGGCTAAACTCATAACAGTATCCCATCTAGATTTCTGATACCTTGCTACATAAGCCATATAATTTGCTTGCCTGAGTCCCAAGGACGCTGCCATGTACTGTTTTTTTTACCATGGCATCAATCTTCCTGGAATCCTTGTCAAGGATGTGAAGCCAGGGAATATTAGCTTTATCACAGGCTGCAGCCTGAACTACTAACATGACTGCATTGCTGAGAAAGAATTCTGTATCAGGACCTGACAGTGTGTACCTCCTGTCCATCTTTTTATCTACAGGAGGCACAGAATTAGGAGTTTTAAGATTTTTATTGTTTGTTTCCTAAATGACTTATGCAAAGGAATAGACAACCTCCTAGACTCTGGTATATCCATCATTTCTACAAAATCAGGCTCCTCTTGCTCATCCACAGCTTCCTCCAAAGTAAGCTGGAGGGTTTCAGCAACTTTTTTGTAAAACATAAAATGAGAGGGGGACTCAGAAAGCATAGGAGGAGATTCTAAAGGTCTGTCTGGGGAGATGTCCGGTTCAATGGGCACACCTAGACCCTCCAAGTCACATTCATACTGTTCATAATCATCCTCCCCCTCCTCTGGTTCATAAAACTCCTCAACATCATATTCCTGAACCGATGGAACTGACCGAACCGACCTTTACCAGATAGTGGCGGTTCCGAGCGGAACTTGAGAAAGTGACTGGACAATCTGAATAGCTCTTGCTATCTCTGCAGCAGTTGGAGTAAGAATTTTGGGCTCCAAACCTGCTGACTTTCTTGTTCTCTTTACTGGAACTGGTTCATCCGAGCCAGCTTTTCGTTTGCCGAAGTCTCACCCTGGTCAGAGGCACTCCCTCCGTTCGGTTGGCACCGAACCGGCTGGCCATCCGGTCACGGACTTTCTGGTTTCCTCGCTCCTGAGCCTTCCCAATCTCTTTCCAGGGTGGCTGCAGGAAATTTCTTACAAATCTGGCAGTCTGACTGGAGGTGGTCAAACCCAGACAATAAACACATGTGGTGTGGGGTCAGCCTTGGCAAAGACTTCCCCACAGACATCACAGTGTTGAAACCCAGTGGGCCCGGTTTTTCTTTGGGTTTCTCAGACATAATGCCAGCCTAACCAGAAAAACTTGCGCCTTAACGGCAGTGCCAGGCAAGACACCCTTATCGGTTCCTAACCGTGTCATGGTATTGGAAAAAAACGTAATGAAATCCGTTTTTTTTAGAACCGATAAGAACCGGGAACCGCACTCTAAAATATCAAGTTTAAAAACTTTAAGTTTTAACCCAAGCTGATCGGTTCAAAACTGAACCGATAAAACTTACAAGTTCCACACAGAATTAAAATAAGAATTACTTACGATACCACAGACAGAGCTTGAACCTATCGGTTTTGCGGTTAAAATAAAACTATTCTCGGTTGAATCGAACCGAGAAAACACTGTTTAAACCGAGAAATGAACCGAGCAGTAGGAGAAATCCGAGCGACTGTCAGTGAGGCGGAGTAAAGAATCTGACAGTTTAGGTTTGAAACTACACAGACAGAGCTTCTCTTTAGAGCTCGTGCTCTAAGTTCCATTCATGGAATGGAGTTAACTCTTTCACCTCCGGAGCAGTTCTAATGGTGGGACAAACTGCAATTGTCATAATATAGCAAGACTTCATGTTGTTTGAAAACACTGTTTAAACCGAGAAATGAACCGAGCAGTAGGAGAAATCTCTGGAGCGACTGTTCAGTGAGGCGGAGTAAAGAATCTGACAGTTTAGGTTTGAAATAACCCAGACAGAGCTTCTCTAACCGAGCTCGTGCTCCAAGTTCCATTCTTTGAATGGGAGTTAACTCTTTCACCTCCGGAGCAGTTCTAATGGTGGGACAAACTGCAATTGTCATAATATAGCAAGACTTCATGTTGTTTGAAAATCTTGCTTCCTAATTGGTGCAGGAGGTTCCATAGCAGTGCAGTTCAGAAATGGTAAATGCACTGCTAAACTTATCTTTATTTATTTTAATAGTAGACCCATTTTACTAGTGTTAGAAAACACTTTAGGGTGCGGGTTACTACCTAAACTTTTAACTTACCCAGTTCAAGCGTCTCCTGCATCTGCACATCTCGAAGGAAAGTGAGTGTACCTGCTTTAATTAGTCATGTAACTTGCACCTCATCTGGCAACCTGCATTCCCCAGCCCCCTCGACAAGGCCCCTGGCTGCATCTTTCCTCCCATGCTCAATCGCCTCTGTCATCCTCCCACCTACCTGTCACGTCCTGACCCTCCTACTCTTTCCCACTAACTACGCCCACTATGACCCCTGACTGACACTTTTCCACACCTTTCTTCCTCCCCCTCCCCACCTCACCATCCCCTCCCTCCTGCCACCTTCTCCTTCTGTGCTTGCCCCCATTCCCACACGTTCTACCCCTTCCTGCCCTGCTCAACATGTTGACAATGTCGCCCGGCTGCATCCCCCTTCTCTGTCCTGCTGCTACTCTTTATCCCTGACTCACCTTCCCGATTTCCAAATGGGATTACCATACGTTTTCACCTATAAAGTCCTAGAAAGCCAACTATGTATCTAATTGCAATCACCTATGTTTACTATCTATTGTGCTGTTCACTGTATTTGATATAATCTGTACATGTTATTGCGCTTTATACTCTGTTTTGTAACCCCCTTCCCATTATTGATGTGGAACCTTTGTAAACACACTTTTTCTCATTTCAAACCATCACCCAGGATGAGGTTTATAATGCGCTGATCTCCCTTAATCCTAACAAGGGCAAATGCCCAACAGGCTTGGACTCCAAAATGCTCCACCTCTCAGCCCCCGCCATAGCAAAACCCTTGGCTGCCTATTCAACCTATCCTTCTCCCTTGCTGAAGTCCCCTCTAAATGGAAACATGCCACCGTAATCCCCCTTCACAAGGGTGGGGATGCCTCTAACCCAAACAATTACCGTCCTATTTCCCTACTACCTATTCTGGCAAAATTCCAAGGGCGCCTAGTACTCTCTCGTCTATCAGCCTTTCTTGACTCCTCCTCCCCCTTCTTCACCCCCTACCAGTCTGGCTTTCAGAAATCCCACTCAACTACCGCCTCCCTTCTCAGGCTCACTGACTCCATCCTCACTGGTATGGCTGTTGGCCACATTACAGCCGCCATTTTCATTGATCTAGCCAAGGCGTTTGACACCATCTCCCACTCGCTAATCCTGACCAAACTCTCCAATGATGGGCTGTCTAGCTGGGCCACCAGTTGGTTCCACTCGTACCTTGTAGGCAGGTCCCAATCAGTCAAGAGTCAGTTCTGCCTCCTCAACCTCCCTCTCTGTCACTGCTGGGGTACCGAAAGGCTCCGTCCTAGGCCCCCCTCCTGTTCTCCGTCTTTCTAAATGACCTGTCGTCTGCCTGCCCTCACACCTCCATTCACATGTATGCAGGCGATACCGTGTTATATACATCAGGCCCCTCAGCCACAGAAGTTATGACCAGATTGCAGTCAGACTTGGACCAGGTCCAACTCTGGCTGCATTCAAATCAACTCTCCCTCAATGCCAAGAAAACAGTCTCTGTGACTTTTGGGACTAGACAATGACTTTTGAGGCTCCCCTCCCCAATCACGTTCCACACCCTGGACGGGACCCCTCTCGAGGCCTGTACCTCGGAGTCTGGCTTGATCAACACCTCAACTTTTCTGCACATGTTGACTCCATACTTAAAAAGCTTCACCCCAGGCTCGGTGCACTTTACTGCAACCGTGACAATATTCCAGTCTCAGCCTGGAGGGCCATCGTGCAGAAAATGATACTCCCAGTCTTCGATTACAGGGATGTTGTTTTCAGTGTGGGTCCCAAGTCCACCTTAATCAGACTGGATCCCCTCTTCCACGCTTTCTGTCGCTTTGCCCTGAACTGACTGCCCTTACTCCACCCACCACTGCGCCCTCTACCTATCCATGAACCTCACATCTCTAGAAAATCGTAGGCTGTCCCACTGTGCCAAGACCTCAGCCAAGTACTGGTCCCAGTCCCCCCCCACCTCACAAATGCCCTAGCCAACACACCCACTCAAGTGTATTCACTCAGAAATAATGACTCTCGAACCCTGGTTGTCCCTCACCGATCCTCTGCCGTAAGACAGGCAGCCTTTAGCTACCGCATGCCTAAGTTGTGGAACTCCCTCCCAGCAAACATTCATCACTTCTCCTCCTCCCCTGATCTTAACTCCTTGCTCCTAGATCACTTTTCTCCTACCTGCTCATGTGTCTAGGCCATATAACAGCCCTCAGGTGGCAACCTTGACTGGCACATCCTATTTAATGTTTAATGTTTACTGGCATAACCTAATTTTATTGTAGTGAGTCTTACACTGTGTCTGTCAAGAGTCTTATCAATTGCTCCCTTATGCTAATCATGTATAATTTCCTAAACCATTGTGTCTGTCACTAGCTGGTACTATGTACTAGGTATTTTGTATTTGTACTAATCTTTGTACTTGCTTACACTCAACCGTGTATGTACCACCCCTCCCCCAGGACGCATCTGGAATCGAGCAGTAGCCTGCTCAGTATGCCTTACATAGAAACATAGAATTTGACGGCAGATAAGGACTGCTTGGCCCACTCAGTCTGCCCATTTCCCTACCTAATGGATAAGCTGCAGATCCCAGTTAACCAGCAGCCTACTTCTTCCTACCCCCAACCCCTAGAATTGCCTTATGACTGTCCCATGCATTCTTGAATTCCACCACTGTTTTTGACTCCACAACCTCCTCCGGAAGGCCGTTCCATGCATCCACAACCCTCTCTGTGAAAAAATACTTCCTTAAATTACCTCTGAACGCCGCCCCATCTTCAAATTGTGCCCCTTGTTCTTACACACCTCTTTTGAAAGATGCTACCCTCTTGACTTTGTTGATTCCCTTGAGGTACTTGAAAGTTTCTATCATGTCCCCTCTCCCTCCTTTCTCGAGGCTATACATATTAAGCTCCTTAAGCTCTCTTCATATGTCTTCTGGTGCAGACCCTGCACCATTTGAGTGCCCTCCTCTGGACAGCTTCCATCCTGTCTATGTCTTCTGCGGAGATTGGGTCTCCAGAACTGCATGCAGTACTCCAGATGCGGTCTCACCAGCTGTCTGTACAGAGGATAATAACTTCCTGTTTTCTACTGGTGATGCCTCTCCCTATGCATTCCAGTATCCCCAACCCTCCTTGCTGCCCTCTCACATTGCTTGCCCACCTTTAGGTCATCTGATATGACTACCCCAGGTCCTTTCCATTTTGTTGTTGTTAGTATCTCACCCCCATTGTGTACTCTTCCCTGGGTTTTGTTTCCCAGGTGCATTACCTTGCACTTCTAGCACTGAATCTAAGCTGCCATACATATGACCATTCCTCTAACCTTGCCAAGTCCCTTCTCATCCTTTCCACCCCACCTTGTGCATCAACTCTGTTGCAGATCTTTGTGTAATTTGCAAAGAGACATACTTTTCCTTCCAGTCCCTCTGCAATGTCGATTATAAAGACATTGAAGAGGACCGGTCCTAATATTGAACCCTGCGGTACCCCACTAGTAACCCCCCTTTCTTCAGAGTGGACTCCATTTACTATTACACTCTGTGTCCTGTTCTCCAGCCAATTCTTTACCCAGGCTGTCACCTTGGGACCCACTCCCAGGCTGGCTAACTGTATATTAATCTTTGTGTGGGACTGTGTCAAATGCCTTGCTAAAGTCTAGGTAGGCCATGTCCACAGCCCCTCCTGATCTACTGCTTTGGTCACCCAGTCAAAGAAATCTATCAGATTTGTCTGGCATGACCTTCCCGCTGTGAATCCATGCTGCCTTGGGTCCTGTACCCCTCTGGCCTCTAGATACTCGACAGTTCTTTCCTTCAGAAGTGATTTCACCATTTTCCCTACCACTGAGGTTAAACTAACAGGTCTGTAGTTTCCTGCTTCTGCCTTGCTCCCACTTTTGTGAAGGGGAATCACATCTGCCCTCCTCCAGTCCTCGGGTACCACCCCATCCTCCCATGATCTGTTAAAGGGTAGTCAGCGGTGTCACTAGTTCTACCCTTAGTTCTTTTAAATTCTGGGATGAATCCCATCAGGCCCCATTGCTTTGTCCACCTTCAGTTTTAAGAGTTCTTTCAGAACCTTTCTTCTGTAAATGGGCTGGTATCAACTTCTGTATCCAGAGTGTTTCTACTGTTTGTTTTAGGTACCTCCCCTCTTCCTTTGTAAATGCTGAGCAAAAATATTTGTTTAGTATCTCTGCCTTTTCACAGTCACCTCTGCCCACCCTCCCTCCCTTTATTAAGCCTCACTATCCCTCCTTGGTCTTCCTTCGCTCCCTGATGTACCTATAAAGGTTTTATCCCCTTCTTAACTGGGTTGGCTATCTTTTCTCGGTTTGGGCCTTTGCTGTTCTGACTGCCTTCCCAGCTTCCTTTTGCTTTAACTGATACAGTTCTCTGTCCTGCTCCTTCTGTGATTCCTTGTACTTCCTGAATGCTTTCTTTTTCTCTTGAACCTTCACTGCCACTTCCTTTGAGAACCATAGTGGTTTCTTACATCGTTCGTTTTGTTTATTTGCTTCACACAACGGCTTGTTACCTCTGTGATGGCAGTTTTTATTATTCCCCATTGTTCTTCCACCCCTCCTTCCTGCCCATTTGCTAGTGCATTCCTTAGGCACTCACCCATTTTGGCAAAGTCAGCCCTCCTAAAGTCCAGTACTTTTGCCTTTGTATGGCTTGACTCTATTGCTGTGTTTATTGTGAACCATACTGTTCGATGGTCGCTAGTTCCCAGATGGCTACCCACTTACATCTGTGATCCTCTCTTCATCTCCATTTGAGAGAACCAGGTCTAAGATTGCTCCTCTCGAGTGGACTCCAATACTAGTTGTCTAGGCATGCCCCTGTAGGGCATCTAGAATAACCCCACTTTCAAGTGGCTGCTGCAACGCACCTCTGCTAACATCTAGCATATTCAGATCACCCATCAGCAATATCTCCCTTTTTCTGCCATTCTAAGTATACTTTCTATCATTCCTTGTCCATTTCCTCCCCCTGAGAAGGGGATCTGTATACAACCCCTGTGCGGATTGTGGTGCCATTGCCGGTCTCCAAATTTACCCACAGTGCTTCTTCTCCTCCCTGTTTACCCTTTTGTTCTGTTGCTTTGATTCCTTCCCTTATGTAAAGAGCTATTCCTCCTCCTCTTTTACCCTCCCTGTCCCTCCTGTAGATAGTGTATCCTGGTATGTTTACGTCCCAGTCATGGTTTTGTGTGTACCATGTTTCTGCGACTGCCACGATATCCAGATGTTCCTCCTCCATCAAGGCCACTACTTCAGGAAGCTTGTTACTCAGACTACGGGCATTGGTGCTCATTGCTCTCCATTTTTTGATAGCTTTACCTTCTGTTGCAACATCCCCCACTGACCTTTCTACCTCAGTCTTTTTCTCATTTAGTACCCTGTTTTGTAGGGAGAGGCTGGGATTTTCCTGCTGCTTATCAGTGCCTCCCCCCTTGACTAGTTTAAAAGCTTGCCAATGAAGCATTTAAACCGATTGCTCAAAAGACTTGTTCTCTTCCTGGACAGATGCAGACCATCCTGCCAGTCTACGCTGGTGTCCCTCCAGTGGAACCCCAGTCCCCAATGAAGCCAAACCCCTGTGCTCCACACCATTTTTTCAACCATTCATTAAACTGCATGGTGCAAAGTACCCTCGCCTCACTCATGCCATTGACAGGCAGCACCTCTGAGAAGGATACTGTGTGTGTGCTACTTGTCTTAGGCCCCTCCCCAATTCTACAAAGTCCTTCTGCACTGCTCTAATCTCATGATGAGCCAAGTCATTTGTCCCTAGGTGGACAATGACGTCCAGCTCAGACTCCCGTGCAGCTGTTCTCGTGATCCTGAGGATGCGCTTCCTGTCCCTCCAAGCCATGGCACCAGGCAGGCACCTTACTTCAGTTTTCCCTGCTCCCCCCAGTTCTATTCCCCTAATAATGGAGTCCCCCACCAGGAGCTGCTTCCTTTCCTTGTGGTGTCCTCTGCTTCCTTCCTGTGGGCCTCCCTTGTGACAGTTGTCCTCAGCCTCCTTAGTCTCCTCTGCAGGTGCATCCATAGGAGAGCTATGCTCCCCCAGAATGGTGTATGGATTGTGGAGCGGAACAACTGACTGGGTGTGCCTCTGTTCCACCATCCTCACCCTCCTTGAGCCCACTGTGGTCCAACTGCTGTGCTTTCTTTGCAACCTCTGAGGTAGTGGTGGTGGCTCTGGTGCTCCCTGGATGGGGGAGGTTCCCTTCCTACCATCCAGTGTGGCCTGGGGGAAGGTTCCCTTACTACTGTCCAGTGTGGCCTGAAGACGGGCAACTTCCTCCCTCAGGGCAGAGAGTTGTCTCCAAATAGGGCAGCATCTCAGCCTCCAGAAAGACTCCCGGAAGACTGCTGCCCCACAGCCATTACATTGCACTACTCCCCACATGTTTATCTACTTTTGTGTGTGTGTGTGTGTGTGATTGGTTTGTTATATAGAAATATATATATTATACAATGTGTATGCTTATATTGTCAGTGCAGTGTGCTAGAGAGGATATGACAGTGATATGCACCTTGCACTCTTGAGGAAATTCTTTCATGGTTATTTGCATAACATCCCATGATGCTTTGCAATACTGGGTAGGTGTGATTTTTGTATTTCTCTGAAACCTGACCTTGTTGCCAATGCCTTTTCCAGGTAGCCCTTGCCTTAGTGCTTTTGTACTGAGGATCTTTGTATTTTAAAGTAATAGCAGTTTTCACACTGAAAAAAAGAGGCAAGGGACCTAAAATACATTCAATGCCAACATAATGCTTTTTTCCTACTGATAAACATTTTCACAGGTCATTGATAAGCTGTGATTAAATGGCTCCCCTATCCTCCATTCCACTGTCTATCCTTAGCTATGGCGAGACAGTAATTCAACAAATCATTTGAGTAACCAGATGACAAACTCCTTGACACAAACACAGTGCATATCTTGATAAGACACAGGTAGCCAGAAGCACATAAGGAAAACTCTTTGTCTTTGAGTTGCCTTACCAGTTCTTCTTGTATCTGCTGTGCACGTCTCTTGAGTTGTGCTCTAAACTGACGGCTCAAAAAACGCCTGCGGGAAAAAAGGCAATATTCATCTTGAAGAGCAACGTCTCAGTTCATGTAAGTTTACATATGCAACCTAATCACAATTATAAAATCATCAAATCAGTTTGGGGTGTTTAAACCACAAACATACTATAAAAGAAGATACTGGGCTCTAGTCTCAAAGGACTTAGATTGCCACAAACCCTGGGTACGCCCAACGCACGGTGCATGGGGCTTGCAGCAATCCCTGGGCTGTGATCAGGATTCTCAAACCTCAAGCCCTCCGTGCACTAAATGCGGCAAGTTAGACCAGCTTTTCATGGTCTAACATCGCCAGCCTTTTTTACGGGGCTTCCGCTAGGTACATGGTGCAAGCCACTGTAAAGAGGGTGTAGTGTCACAAAAAGTGCACGATCTGTGAGAATCGGGTGCATCGTGCACTGAAGCGTTAAAGGCAACTGCGCCGCCGGCGCAGGGCAAGTGTATGTCCTGCGCCATCCTTTGAGACTAGAGCCCACTATCTTAAATACCACTCCATTCTTTCTAACTATATTTTCCACATAGGCTATCATTGGCTTTTGGTGAGGAAGAAAAGGTTACTCACGTGTAACCATTTCTTCTGGTGGAATTCATTCACAGCCATGCACACTGCAAGAATCTAACTCAAGTAGCCAACATCCAGAACAGTTTTTTTCAGATTCAGATAGTGTGCAGTGTCCCCATACCTTGCTCACTGTTCCCAAAAGGTACTGTGGATCTGTCCCACTGAAGGGAAGAAACAACCCTGCAAGGAGGTCAACCACCTACCAAAATCCAAATAGCACAGACAGAGGTGGATGTATAAGTGGTGTGTGTTTATGTATGAAAACTATTAGAAGAGGCCGTTACTTGTAACTGTCATTCTACTGCTGGTATTCAGTTCACTATGGCAGTATTACTTGGCATGCTCAGTACTTCAGAAAATATTCCAGTCTGACTCCTCCAACCACCCAGTCAGATGCCCCCAGGTCTCCACACCCAGTCCTTCTCAACAGAATGCTGAAACAGAACAGAAGAATGAGACTAGCCAGGGGAGGTTTGGTGGGTCACGTGGATGTGAACTGAGTACAAGCAGTTGAAAGAAAAGTTCTTAATTAATAGTAACTCTTCATCTTCTTGAGTATCTCCTCCATTTAGCCATACTCTTTGGTTTTCAGAATGGAGGCACAAGAACCGAGCATAAATCAGAACTTTTGGGTTCAGCAGCACTGATGTATGATGCCAAGCATACCACAGTAACATATATATATATATATATGCACACACACACACACACCCATCTGTAATAATCCATGCTAGGGCGTGCATTATTCTATATATAATGCACACCCCAGGGGCATGGCTAAGGCACAAGACAGAAGGCAAAATGTCCTTACGCCCCTTGGAATTGCATTAAAATCCTTTAATACACACCCTGGAGTGTCTTACTTATAAAATGGTTTGTTTGTTCATCTGTAGTATAATTATAATACAAAGTCAAAACAAAAATTCTCCCCCAGATTCATCACTCTTCCTCCTCTCCCTCCATTACCTTAGCCCTACAAAACTTCCTGTCAGTAAACTGTAGCTGTGATTAATACCGCCCCTTTCCTCTGCCCTTCCCACCTATGCTCTCCTCCTAATGGACTCACTCTAGTCTCGCTGTTCATTCTTGTCTGCACTTTTTGAGGTCCTTGGGTTGGAATTCAAGTAATTTTAGGTCTGCACTTCTAATGTTCAATATCTTCTTTAACTGTATATGCCGTTTACACATGTATCCCTTCAATTTTTGCACTACTACTACTACTACCTGGTCATTCTGTATGTATGTATGTCAAGAACCCCTCTCCCCCCGGACGCACCACGAGACAAGCAACTTGTTCATTGTGCCCTCCCTGGTGAAACATTTCAATAAATAAATACATTGAGTGTATTATTTCTTTATTTAACACATATAATTGTACTGGTTGTAAATGATAAAAATGCATGTTTCATTAAATAGTGCTACTTTTTCTATGTTAAGCCAGCAGGTGGCATTGTGTTGACAGGGTGTGATCCACCTAACAGTATGCAGGGCAAGGCCTTCTGCTTCTGTCCTTATGAATATTTTTTTTGGCCCCAAGAACTCTGCAAATTGGAACAGGGTACTGAATAGGAGGAAGGCGTTTATTTATTTATTCGCTCTCCTAGTCTCCGAAAAGTGTGTATGTTGCAGACTAGTCCTCGAGGATTCGCTGTCTTGCAGCTGCAGCTGCCTGACCAGTTGCAGGGTGGGGAGAACAGGAGTAGCCGTTACTACTCTCAGGGCTGCATGTGCACCCCCCAACTGAAGAATAGTGGCAGTTACTCTCCCAGCCCCACAAATTGGAGAAATGGGGCTGGAGAGCTGAGTAGTATCACTCTGTTACTCCTGGTTGCACATGCTTAACAGTCTGACGGTGTGCTAACAGCTGGACTGGTGCGCTCCCCCCCCAACTGTTTGCATTTTCTCTTAGTGCTGCCCAATAACTGGACTTTTGCTGCTCTCTCCTTGGTGATGTCCCCAGCCGAGCTAGCCACAGCTACCAAGCCAGCTGGTTAGCGTTACTGATTATATTAGCAGTAGCCCCCCGAATAGCAGAAGTTGAGCGAGGCAGGAAGTTGATCAATTTTAAACGCTTTTCTGGAGTCCTCGACGTATATCGACTTCTTGTCCTGAGTACTCCACTCCACCCCAACTGCGTGCACAACTGCAGTGCTGGCCACATCGTCAGTGAGCTCACTCACACTCATAAAAAGGAGCTGCAGCTGTTGGTTGTGCTTATAGCGAGACCGCAGCCTGACTTCTGTTCCTGTAAGGTAAACATCCATTTTTAAAATGAAATGAGGAGTGGGTGAATACTGTGCTGGCTATTTTGATAGCCTAGTTGGGGAAAAAATAAGGACTGAATTTGGCATTTAAAAGGTTGCTGATACAGTGCCAGCGTTGCAACATTTGGACTCAGAGGTACAAGCAGAGCGGCAGAACCATGTGAGAAAAGTCAGTTTTTGAAAGCAGGCCATGGGACATGTTAAGAGGATCTCAGAGGATGTATAATTTAAAAAAGTTGTTCTGTTCATTTAGAATAGCAATTAGCAGACTGTGAGGGAGGTTGCATTCATAAGGTATGTCAGTAATGGATAAATTAAATATTTGTTATTTTGTAGTAGCATTGGCAGAGAATTTAAAGATGGCGTCTGCTGGATTTTCTTTTTTTTTTTTTTTTTTTTTTTTTAAGTTTTTAGTTTTTTGTGTGGAGTGATTTGTTCAACTTGGTAAAGAGGTTTTTTGGGAGGAAAATGGGTTCGGCAGCTGACTGTGCTTTTATAGAGATTTAATGCACGATCAGGAGACATCTCTCGGCCAATAAGATATCTAGATTGTTTTCTTGCCATTTCATAAAGCAGCATGAGCCCCAACCACCTCAGTACATTACTTATTGAAAAGGAAAGAACTACTGAAAAACAGAAAATGAAAAGTACAGAATAAACACTGTTTATCACTATAAATTAACTGTACAGCATTACTTGGTGGTCCCTGCTCATAAAGTGGTTGCAGGGGAGCCTACTCATAAAGTGGTTGAGGGGGGAGCCTGACTTGGTGGATCCAGAGTCCTTTCCAGCCATAAATTACTACATTACTACATGAACACAACTGGAAAGAAACAATTACTAACCGAAGTAATATTACTTCTTCCAGGGGATACTTTAGCATTATTGACAGGTGCAGTATGCCAGCTGGGTTCAGCTGCCCCAGACAGGAGGAGTCATTGCAAGTGAGGAAGGCATTGGCCAATCTGGATTCAGTTGGAGTAGAGTGCTGCCTGCAGTCAGCCTGAGGGACCTCAGAACGCATTTCGGAGCTGAAAAAGAGCAAAACCTGTGCCCAACAGGGGCAAAAAACTGTTAGTAATAACAAACCATCTATTCCAAACCACTACAGTGAAAAACTTTTTATCACCCAAATGAATGACAGACATCAAATCTGGCTAAATCCCATAACCGAGCCTTTTGACAATGTTTCCAGGGGAGGAAGGGTGGGAGTGTCAATAATGCTAAAGAATCCCCTGGAAGAAGTAATATTACTTTGGTGAGTAACTCTTTCTTCTCACCCCAGGAATTCTTTAGCATCTATTGACAGGTGCAGACTTCGAAGCAGTGTAGTTGGGAGGAGGGCAAAGAAACCTACTGGAGAAGAGGCTCTGAAGTGCCGTCCTGCCAAATTTGGCATCCTATCAGACTACACATCCAAGCAAAGAGCTTATTGAATGTGAGAATCAAAATTCAAATAACTAGTCTGCACACTTGTAGTAAGGATATAGCCATACATTGCTGCCAGGGGGCAGCTGTTCCCAAGGAAATAGGCCTTAAGCCCGAGAGGGGCTGATTGTCAGCCTTGCTGTAACAGAACTGAAATACGGGAAAGACAATCCTGTGGGAAAAATACCCCTGGTCACCGGTTTCCCCTTTTCTGTGAGAACGCCAGGAGAGGAAAAGATGATAACAACAGTACCAGAAGTGCTAGGACCGCTGCAAAAGACTGGCAGGACTAATTCATGCCCAGTCCGAGCAGCTTGAGATAGCCTAGACAGAACTTGCCTGAGAATAGTACAGGCAGAGAGAAGTACTGATTAAGATGGAAATGGTAGAGCACTTAGAAAAGGGATTTCCTATCTGTCCAGAGGACTAATTTGTGCTTAAGGGGACTGAGAGGATAAGGCCTAAAGAAGGATTCAAACTCTGAAACCCATCTGACAGAGGAAAATAAACAGCAGAAAGGTTGTCCTCAATGTTACTCACTTCAGGACAGCATTGCCATAGGTTCAAAGGGGAACCCCATGAACTTGACTCTGCAGAGATTTGTGTTCCATGGGAATAAAAACCTGGCTCCTAAAAAGGGTCTGGAAGAGAAAAGGCCCCTTGCAGAACTCCTTCCAATGGTCTGAGAAATGACACATTCTCTTGCCTGATGGAAAAAAGAAGCCGAGTACCCGCTAGGTATACTCCCCAGAATGAGGCCTAATGTCCTACTGTAAGTAAAAAAGTAAAAACCTTTATCTTTATACAGGAAACCAATCACAGGGTCCAGACTAGTTCTGTTTACAAGATAGTAATGCCTACATAAGAACTAAATAATCCAGTCATGAGAAGAAAGAGAATTGAAAATTTCTAGGCTCTTGTCCTTGAACCAAGGGGAGAAAAAACATTTCCACTAGGAAACTAAGGTTTTTGTGGTACTAATTTTTTGGTTATTCATAGACTTTCTAGGCCTTATGTGGATACAGGGGCTCTAGGAGATCTAGCCTCTCAAGAACCAGAATTTGTGGAGAAAAGACTGGAGTTGAGAAACAATACTCCTGTCTGAGAAAGGAAGTAGCTTAAGGAAACGAGAGCAGCCTGAAGGCTGTTAAACTGAAACATTTTGATCAGAAAGTACCAGGGCTGTTCCATCCCATCCAGAGCCACTGGGATAGTGGTGGCTGGATGATTCCTTAACTAGAGAAGTACTTTGGAAATAAGGGAAAAAAATATATGGGTGAAAGAAAACTTCCCTACCAGACTAAGATGAGAAAGTCCGTTAGTAAGGACCCCAGAGCTGGGGCCTGCAACAGGAAGTGGAAAACTGGTGGTTCAGACTGAAGGTGAAAAATTCAGATATGGACCTGCCCTTACCTCCTGAACGGTGTGGCTAAAAGTGGGGTGCTGAAGGTCCACTTGCGGTGGCCCTGACTAATGCGACTTAGAGAATCTAACAAAGTGTTGTCCTTGCCTGAAAGATGGGAAAGTGACTAAGACACCTCCAAAGAAGTAGGCTAGAGATCAAAAATTGTAGGTATTGTGGACAGATTGGAGGCCTTGTGTCCCACAGCTCGTTGGTGTGATACAGAGCAGGTGTATCATCCGTTCGTATGTGTACTAACTGACCTCTGGACTGGAAAGTGAAGGCCTGATGGAGATGCTCTGAGATTCCAGGGACTGATGGAAGAAGGACTCTCTCGGCATCCAAAACCCAATGATGGAGCCCCCAAGTAGGGAGGCGTCCGCCTAAAGAAAACCTCTGTACCAAAGTTTCAGAGGGAAGGGGTGTGAAATTCACTGTTTCCTTACACCAGTCCACAGCTCGTAACAGTATTCAAGCTTCACGAAAAAATCTCATTTGGGAACCGTCCTAGAGGTCTGGACTCTGGAACTCTAGTGACAAAATTATGCACTATATACAGGGAAAGAAACTTCCCCTGACAATAGATAAGCATTGCCTCTTAAAACTTGCCAAACTGTGGACAGCTAGGGAACTTTTCCTTGTAGGTGCAAAAAACCCCAAGACTGTAGGAAATAAAATATCAGACTTAGGGCTTGAAAATGAAAATAACTGAGAATTGGCTAAGAACAGCCAAACTTCTGTACAAGGAAACCAGAGATTCCCTGTCTTCTGGGGTGAACCGTCAACCTAACCAGATACTTGGTGCACAGCCTGTTTTTTACTCATTATCTGAGAACACTCTGGAGGCAGTCTAGACGGCATGGGTGTAAGCTGGTAGCCTGAGAAAAGCCCAGGGCTAAGGAACTGAGAACATAGGTTGTATCGAGGGAGACTAGAAAATCCCCCTGCATTTGCAAAAGAAAGACCTGAGTTAAGGGACATCCTGAACCCAGGTTGTAAAAGTTGATAATGATTCTCCGATCCCCCTTTTCCTTTAAAATTCAGGTAATAGCACGAAAAAAGGGTCCCACTCCCCAAGGAGAAGGGAACCCTTTCACGACTTTGATCCTCATGAGATTCTAGTGCTCTAATTCCCACTACTGACATTCTACTAGAGAGAGAGAGACTGCAGCAATTGGAGGTAAATTTTAGTTATTTACTTATCATGTATATATATATATATCTATATATTTTTTTTTTTACACCAACCGAAGAAGGAGTAAAAACTGAACCAAGAAGAGAGGTAACTGAAGAAAAGAGATTACCAGGAGTGGAATTGAGCACTCCTGCCTCTATCCCTGAAAGACGTCTCATTTGGAGAATTCTGAATGTGTTAGAGCAGGAAAAACAAGGTTAAAGGGAAAATAATTCCTACCTGTAGCCCCCTTACCCTGAGACTTCTGGGAAAAGGAATGCTCATCTTTAACTGAGTTACTCGGAGAGTAAAACTCATCCATTCGTGCCTGTCAGCTTCAGTTTGAACTCCAAATCGGGAGATGATTCCATAAAGACAAACCAAAATTTGCATTGAAGCAAAACCCAAAAGGCTAGAACTTCTCAGACAGGCAAGGCCTGACAGAAATGACCTATGCTAGGATTCTAGAAGGAACAATTACTCACCTTAGTAATGTTGTTTCTTCTAATGGAGTCTTGCTGTATTCAGACTAATAGCAGTTAGCCCCAGCACTTCAACTGCCCTGGAGATGAAAGGGTTAAAGTCTATGCCAGGCATAGAACGTTCATCTCGAGCTCGGTTTTCAAACCTCTGTCCCAGGTACTCTAAAGCGTAACCATCAGATTCTTATGAGCACTAAACTAACTAGCTAACAGTCCAGAAATTGTTTTAAAATGCTTGCCAAAAGGCCATATGTAGGTAAAAAAGGGTATGAAGACTGAAGTCGAGACCCCCAAAAAGAATTCAAGTAGGTAGACAATTAAATAATGAGAATAATAACAACAATAAGAAAAACAACCAATGCATCCCTGGGGTATAGCACTACACCTGCCCACCCACATCCCAAAACAGCTAGGTTCTAGGAGGGGAGGCAGGGAGGGAGGTCAGAATACAGCAAGACTCCATTAGAAGAAACAACATTACTAAGGTGAATAATTTTTTCTTCAAACAGCATGAAGTCTTGCTGTATTCTAACTAATTGCAGACTACCAAGCAGTAACCTTCAGGAGGAGGGAACTACAGAACCTATTTTGGGAACAAGGTCTGCAGTACTGTTGTGCCAAACCTAGCATCACTTCTTGACTGGATGTCAAGGGAATAATGCTTGGTAAATGTGCGAACAGTCTTCCAGGTTGCTGCTTTACAGATTTCCACTAAGGGTATATCCCTGCCAGCTGCCACCGAGGCAGCTGTACCTCTGATGATGTGAGCCCTCAAGCCCGATGGAGGCTCCTTCCCCAATTTTGAATAGCAGAACTGTATACAAGAAACAATCCATCGAGCAATGGTTCTCTTAGTGGCAGGTTTACCTTTACCCACCTCTCCATAAGTAAGGAACAACTGGGAACAGTCGTTTCTGTGAGGTTTAGTGGATTCTAAGTAGTAACTCAAAACCCTTTTTACATCAAGACTGTGCAACCTCCTCTCTCCAGAGGAAGAATAGTCAGTAAAGAATACAGGCAAAGTCACAGATTGATTCAGATGAAAATCTGACACCACCCTGGGAAGGAACTTCTTATTTGTGTGAAGGACCACCTTATCCCTGTGAAATGAAATGAAGTCAGGTTCCACTGATAAGGCCTGTAATTCACTGATTCTCCTGGCAGATGTGATAGCCACCAGGAATACAGTTTTCCAAGTCAGGCACTTTAGTTCAGCTGCAGAAAGAGGCTCAAAAGGAGGCCACATCAGCTGTGCCATACAAATATTCAGGTCCCACAGAGGAGTGGGGTTCCTGAAAGGAAGGTTGATATGAATCAGCCCTTCGAAAAATCTTTTAAAAACTGGATGAGAGGCAAAGGAAGAGACTTTCCCTGCTGAAATGAAAGCAGAAACAGCTGCCAAATGCACCTTGAGGGTGGCAGGCCGAAGGCCCAAACTATTAAGATGCACCATATAATCCAGAATAATGGCAATGTCAGCTGAATCCAGTTGGATGTGCCTCTGAGCACACCAAAACCCAAACCTCTTCCATTTGGAGCTGTAAGTCTTTCTGGTGGAAGGCTTTCTACTAGCCTTAAGGATATCCAGAGCTGGCTGGGAAAGATTGAGACCTGCATACTCTAGCTCTTCAAGAGGCAGGCCTTGAGCCTGAGAGAGTGAAGGTTGGGATACCGGATCCTCCTCTGAGAAGAGGTGAGGAGATTGAACCGTCAGGGAAGGCACAGAGGTATAGTCACTGACAGTGACAACAAAAGGGGATACCAAGGTTACCTGGTCCAGTCCGGGGCTACCAGGATCACTGTCCAAGGTTGGGAGCTGATCTTGACCAGCACTCTGAATATCAGAGGAAAGGGAGGAAAAGCATAGAGAAACTTGTTGGTCCAATCTAATAGGACAGCATCCAGAGGAACAGACCCCAGAAGACGGGGTCTGCAGCAGAACAAGGGGAGCTGATGGTTGTCTAGAGCTGCACTTAAATCTATCTCTGGAGTGCCCCATCTCTTGAAAATGACTTGAAGAATGAGAGGGTCCAGGGGCCACTCGTGGTGACCCTGAGAAATCCTGCTGAGAGCATCTGCAAGTACACTGTCCTTTCCTGGGAGATGCACAGCGATCAGGGAAGCTTGCAGGGAATAAGTTAGAGACCATATTTTCATGGCCTCGGTGCACAGGGCCGAAGACCGAGTGCCCCCCCCCCGCTTGTTGATGTACCACATGGTTGTGGTACTATCTGTCCTGATCTGCACCACTTTCCCCTGGATCATGTTCGAAAATGTCTGAACTGCTAGAAAGACAGCCTGAGTTCGAGCAGATTTATATGCAGAAGGGACTCCTGAGAGGACCAAGTCCCCTGAGCTGTGTGCTGATCCAGATGAGCTCCCCACCCTAGTAGGGAAGCATCTGTGGTGAGTATTACTGTGGGCACCTGACTGAGGAAGGGAACCCCTTGCCTCAAATTGTCCTCCTCCAACCACCACTGGAGGGCTTGAACCAGAGTCAGGGACACTGGAACCAACTTGGAGAGGGAGTCTTTTCTTTGAAACCAAAAAGCTCTGAGGTGAAACTGAATATCTCTCACCTGAAGCACTGCACTACTGCAGTGCATGCTGCCATATGGCCCAGCAGCTGTAAAAAGTGTCTGGCCGGCCAAGATTCAAGTGGACAAAAAGAAGAGGCCAGACTGATGACAGATTGGACCCTTGGGGAAGGAAGGAAGAAAGGCCTTGGCCTGTACAGTGTCCAGCTCCACGCCTATGAATGTGAGAAGCTGGGAAGGCTCCAGAACTGACTTTTCCAGATTCAGGATGAACCCTAAAGATTCCAGAAGATCTTGAGCGACCTTTAGATGTGACCTGACTTAGTCTGGGGACTGGCCTACTATAAGCCAGTCATCCAGATAAGGGAACAGCACGATGCCTTGCTTTCTGAGGAAGGCCACCACCACTGCCAGACACTTGGTGGATACCCTTGGAGCAGATGTCAAACCGAAAGGCATTGTTCTGAACTGGTAATGGCCTGAGGGCAGTTCGAATCTGTGGTACTTTCTGTGGGACTGCCTGATAGGTATGTGAAAACAGGCATCTTTGAGATCCAGGGATGCTAGCCAGTCTCCTGGTCTCAGAGAGGGAAGAATTAGTCCCAGAGTCACCAGCTTGAACTTTGGCTTTAAGATGTGTTTGTTTAGGTAGCATAGATCTAGGATGGGTCACCACTCCCCTGTCTTTTTTTAGGGTTAGGAAGTACCTGGAGTACAATCCTTTTCCCCTGAGAATGAGAGGGACCTTTTCCACTGCCTGCAGGAGTAGTAGAGATGAGACCTCTGTCTCCAAAGCCTGTGCTTCCTCTGAAGAGGAAGGGGAAAAACCTTTGCCCTCAGCCTTGGGAACCTGGTGAAGCTGACAGCAAGGCCCTGGCTCACCACTTCCAGAACCCATTTGTCCGAAGTGATAGACTTCCAGGCCTGGAAGAAGTGAGCCAGCCTGCCCCCTACAGGGATTGGGGAGGCGACCCTGACTGACCCATCAGGGTGTCTGCTTGGCAGGGGGTTTAGACTGAGAGGAGGATGCAGACCTTGTCATCCCCCTTCTGCCTCTTCCCCTAAAGAACCCCCTCTGCTGAAAGGAAGAGGAGGCTTGGGCCTGGTGAAAAGGCCTGCTCCCGCCAGACCTAGATTGCTGCCTTTGAGGAGTGGTCTGCTTCTCTTTGGCTGCAGCACTCCTGTATGTGGTCCTGTACTCGTTCATCTTTTCATGTAAGCCTCTGTTTGTTCCCCAAACAGAGAGTTACCAGAGACAGGAAAATCCATGGCATTGATCTGGGTATCCTGAGACAAGTTGGTATACCTGAGCCAGGCAAATCACCTCATGGAAACAGATGTAGCCATAACCCGAGAATGGACATCATTTGAGTCTACAGCAGTATGGAACTGTACCTTGGAAGCTTCGATGCCATCTGCTCCAGCTCACTGGCTAGATCAGGAGGGGCATTCTTAGCCAGTGCCAGAATTGTATCCCACCTAGACTTCTGGTATCTGGCCATATATGCCATGTAATTAGATTGTCTGAGTCCCAAAGAGGATGCCAGGTACTGTTTTATTGCCATGGCATCCACTTTCCTGGAATCCTTATCTGGGGGGTGAGATGCCAGAGTAATATTAACCTTGATCCAGGCTGCAACTTGCACTACCCCAACATGGCTGCAGTGAGTAATAAGGAATTCCGTCCCAGGGCCTGACAAAGCATACCTCCTGTCCATCTTCTCATCCACAGGGGGTATGGATGTTGGCATTTGTAAGATCTTTTGGGTCTGTTTCCCCTGGGACTTATGCAGAGGGATAGACATCCTATTAGACTCTGGGACATCCATCATCTCAACATAGGCAGGCTCCTCCTGATCCTGTTCAGCTTCTTCCATAGGGAGCTGAAGAGTGTCAGCCATAACAGACAGTGGAAGGGGGACTCAGAAAGCCTGGAAGGAGAGACATTGGAAGGCCAAGTCTGGGGAGATGTCCGGTTCGATAGGCTCATCCAGGTCCTCATAATCTTCATCTTCATCTTCTTCTTCTCCCTCCCATTCGCCCTCATAAAAAGCTTCAGGGTCATAATCGGAAGCTTGTAAGTCCGACCGAACCGACCGTCCTCGAGACGGTGTCGGTTTGGTCGGGACTGGAAGATGAGCGACTGCACTATAGCAATCGGCTGGCAACTTTGTCGGCGGTGGAACATGAGAAACGGTATCCAAACCGTTCGACTTAGGCTTTTTCTTTGTAGGAACCGATTCCGCAGAATCGTCCCTCTTCTTGCCCAAGGGGGTGTCGCCCAGGTCAGTAGGCAGCCCCTCAGGTTTGGCCGAAACTGAACTGGGCTGGCCATCTGGACTTCTCAGCCTCCCTATCCTTAAGCCTACTCAAGCGTTTTCAGCAGTAGATTTAGGGAAATTTTTGCAAATTTGGCAGTCTTCCTTGAGGTGGTCAAACCCCAGACAATAAACACAGACGAGGTGGGGATTGGCAGTGGCAAAGGGCTCCCCACACTCGGTGCAGTGCTGAAACCCCATGGGTCAGGTTTTCTTTTTGGGTTTCTCAAGACAAAAAGTCACCCTTACCAGCGTTCAAGCCAGGCAACTACAAAAACCTATTGGTTCTGTCACGGGTCGGTTGAAAAAACTGCCCTAGGGTGTGAGAGCTCCCCACCCACCACCACCCTCTGTTGCCTTCCCTGCAGCCAGTTTCCTACCCATCTCACCAGCTTTCCACTCGCCCCTGTGCCTACTAACTTCCTTCCTAGCCTTCCATGTGGCACCGAGTCGAATGCCTTACTAAAGTCCAGATACAGGACATCCACTGCATGGCCCCTGTCCAGTTGCCTAGTTACCCAGTCATAGAACTCGACCAGGTTGGTTTGGCAGGATCTGCCACGTATGAAGCCATGCTGTCTGCTGTCCTGTAGTCCTTTGTCCTCTAGGAGGGCCACCAGCCTCTCCTTCAGGATAGTCTCCATCAGCTTACCCACGATGGATGTGAGGCTCACTGGTCTGTAGTTTCCCGGTTCATCCTTGGGGCCACTCTTGTGGAGTGGCACCACATGAGCCATCCTCCAGTCCTGAGGTACACACCCCGAATGTAGTGAGGCATTAAATAGGTCTGCCAAAGGTCCTGCAAGGACCTCTGCCAGCTCCTTCAGTACCCTGGGGTGGATGCCATCTGGGCCTGGCGCCTTGTCCACCCTCAGTGCCTTCAAACCCTCTCGAACTCTGCCCTCCATGATTTCCCCATCTGTCACCACTTCCCCCTGCTTCTGCCATTTCTCCCACCTTGGGTGTCACCCCCCTCTTCTCTTTAGTAAATACTGAGCAGAGGTACTCATTTAGTGCTTCTGCCTTATCGCACTGCTTCCACCCAACCCTCCTTCCTAATCCTTACTATGTGGTCCTTACAGCTCCTTTTCTCCTGATGTACTTAAAGAGTCCTTCTCCCCTTCTTAATGCCTTGTGCCAGCCTGAGTTCAGTAGATGCTTTGGCTCCCCTTACTGCCCTTGTCACCTCCTTCGATTCTGTCAAGTACTCCTCTCTGTCCTCCCCCCTCCCTGTTTTCTTGTACTTCCTAAAGGCAGCTCATTTCCTCCTTACCTTTTCCATGACCTCCTTGCTCAACCAGCTCGGTTTCTTAGCCCTAGCCTTCTTGCTCTGGGCGTTGCAGCAGGTTTTGGTTGCCTCCACTATCCCCAGCTTTATGAGCTCCCACCTCCGTTTAGTATCCATACTAGATTGAATTCTGGCCAGGTACCCTTTTACCACTTCCCCCATCCTCCCAAAGTCGGCCCTCCTGAAGTCCAGCACTCTTGTGCCAGATTCCACTCCTTCCTTGCCCATATCCAATGTGAGCCATACTGAGTGGTGGTCACTCCCTGACAGCGGTTCCTCCACCGTAAGTTCTCTCACAAAGTCCCCATTTGCCAGCACAAGGTCAAGGGTATTCTCTAACCTGGTTGGTTCACTGACCATTTGCAGCAGGAAGCTGTCCTGGAAGGCATCCAGCAGTAGCTGCTCCCTTCTGTTCCTGGTTGTTGGGGTGCTCCAGTCCATTCCTAGCATGTTGAAGTCCCCCACAATCACCACATTACTCTTCTCACAGGTCCTCCTGATCTGTCCCACTAGTTCCCTGTCTAACTCCTCCGTCTGAGATGGTGGCCTGTACACCACTCCCATTCTAAGAATCCTATTCTTGGAATCCTGGATTTGCACCCAAAGTGACTCCGTACTACCCTCCTCCCCTTCCTCTCTTACACACTTCAGTCCTTCCTTCACATATAGTGCCACTTCCCCTCCTTTCCCAATTGCCCTGTCCCTACGAAATAACCTGTACCCTGGTACAGAGAGGTCCCAGTCATTATATTGGGTGGCCCATGTTTCCGTGATGGCTGCAATGTCCACCTCTCCCTCTGCCATGAGAACCTGTAACTCTGCAGTTTTCCTCCCAAGGCTCCTAGTATTAAGGGTAACCACCTTCCCCCCCCATCCTGCCCTCCTTTCCTAGCATCACCAATAGTACTTGCCACTTGTCTTTTGTCACTGTTATGGAGGGTAAGCTCATATGATTTCCCAACCTGTGGTCTCTGCATATCTCTTCCCCAACTGCCACCCCCACTCCTAGTTTAAATTCCAACTTCCTCTATATACTCTTCCATCCTCTGTTTCAACCCTTTCTTTCCCTCCTCGCTCAAGTGTAGTCTGTACCGGGACAGAGATGTGAAGACCAAAAAATAAGGAAACGGTTGATAAACTGACTGATTTACTCCTACCGAACCGAAGTGTAGGAGAGAATCTCTGGAGCGATTTCTCAGCTAGGCAGAGTAAAGAATCTGACGGTTACGCTTCAGAGTACCTGGGACAGAGGTTTGAAAACTGAGCTCGAGATGGACGTTCTGTGCCTGGCATAGACTTTAACCCCTTCATCTCCGGGGCAGTTGAAGTGCTGGGGCTAACTGCAATTAGTCAGAATATAGCAAGACTTCATGATGTTTGAAGCTGCATCGTTACGACTTAAGGCTATGAGAGCACTGTGCTTCCATATGCCACTTGGGAATTTCGGAAAACCTCCCTGTGTATAGTGCTCCAGAGCTGTCGCACTATGGCAAGGATAGAATACATCAAAAGACTCTTAATAACTAAGAGTGTATGCTGTAAAGGTAACCAAATACAACAGGAAGAAACATTACCATAACATTTCTTACTCATAGTATCCGATTGTCCAGAGTCCATCTCTGGAGGAAGAGCAGACAGTGGCACAAAGGCTGAGAAGCAGGCCGCTGCTTGCCCAACTCTTTTTAATCTGAAAATGTACAGAGAAAAACAGCTGAACACTTACTGAGCTGGTATTTCCTCTAAATGCTTCTGCCAACCCCGGAAGAAGAGGAGGGGTTTCCAGAACCTACCTGTAGATCTCTTCAAAGAGTTGTCAATTTATTTGGAGGAGAGCAACACATCAGATCTACGAGGTCGTCATCCTCCACCTCTTGATCAGTGTCGTCCTGCAGGAAGAGTCCAGGGAGTCCACCAGTTGAATGTAGATAAGTGAGACCTCATCATTACCATACCCTGAATCAACTGCAGGGTGACTGACTGGAATTAGTGGGTACCGAGAGGGCTTCATAATAGAAAATCCTCTCCTAAAATTAATAATAATAACCATAATATCCTTGGGCGTAAGGAATAAATGGACCCGAGGGAGCTGAGAACATGCCCAGAATTGTAAAGTCTGGAATAATTGGCAAGCTCCAAAAAAAAAAAAAAATCAGTTGCAGAGGGCATAATTTTATCAACCACTGATGTCTCCCTAAGTCCTTCAGGAGGGAGAGTCAGAGGAGTTTAATCTCTACATTTGTGCAGGGCTACAAGACACCCTGCTAATTTTAATGTAAAGGCTTGGACAGAATAAATACTACTACAGTACCAGACTTAATAATAAAAGTCCCAAGGGGACCTGACATTTCCTTTGTGTTAACTTGAGGTACCCTCCTCAGCGCTTTTAGAGGAGGAGGAGGAGGTTGACTGACAGGCCAAGATAACAACAGTTAGGCCAAAGGTTAAACAAATTAAACTTAACTTTGAAAGAAGGAAGAAAAACAGAAACCACCTCCACACCTCTTGTCAACAAAAGCCCACTGTACAGCAAATAAGACAGTCTCACCCCAAAAGAGGGGGGATTACCCTCAAATATCAACAATTTTGAATTGAAACAGAGAAAAAAGGGTTCCAAGAAATCAGGCGGGTGTGCAACAGAAAATTAGCACACGCGTGCGAAAAAACAAATCAATGATTTTAGCACAAAAGTGGTAAAAACCACCGATAAATACTAAAAACACATTAAATAAAAACAACGCAATTTATCGTGCACACGGGCGACTTTTACTCCCCCCCCCCGCAGAAGCGGGAAAAACACGAATAAAAACCACAACTGAGCAGAACCCAGCGCAGATGCAGTAAAACAGATAAAATAAAGAAAATATACAAAACACCTTGAAAGCAGCACTCAAAAAGGAAGAAAATGGCACAGGAAGATCTCTGAAGAGGAGAGATCCGGGGGCAGTGTTGCCAGTTCAGCAGAGGAAAAGTTCTGAGGTCCCTCAGGGTGACTGCAGACAGCACTCTTAACTGTATACTGACTGACCAATGCCGTTCTCATTTGCACTGACTCCTACACGCCAGGGCAGCTGAACCCAGCTGGCATACTGCACCTGTCAATAGATGCTAAAGAATTCCTGGGGTGAGAAATATACATTAACATGAGCAACAACTAAAATAACTAAGAAAAAAGTTGTTCTTTCTTCAGTCATAAAATACATTTTCAAAAAGAGAGCATGAGATGATCCAAGGAAGCTGTCTTACGAGGAGTGGAAAAATAAGAAACATACTAACCTATCCCACCTCCTGGCAGGGGAAAACAAGCCAATGCCACCAGTACACAAAAGCCCACTCAGCTGAAACTACTCAGCTACTCAGGATCTTTAGCGTGATGGAGGAGAACAGTTAGATAAACTATTTGTGAGTCAAGGGGGTGGTGGTTGGGTTGAGCATGGATCTAGGGAGGAGATAACTAAAGATGGTCAAGAGTTACTGGTAAGTAACTTTACCATCTTCTTAGCATCGGTCTCCTCCACAGAGCCAAACACTTTGAGTACTCAGCAGTACCATTTCCCAGGTATGGGTCGCTGGATTTACACAGGGCTCCCGAGGGCAGCGACCCTTGAAGAGATAACAACTTAAAAAACCTGCTTGTGTCAGAGGGCCAGCACAGGGTGTGGTATTCAGTAAACACATAAACACTACTTCATGACTCAACAAATTAATGCTGCAATGGGAAATGAAAGTGTGCACATTAGACCAGACATGCTTTGCATATCTCTGCAATGGGAACACTGTGCAGACAACAGAGGCAGCAGTATGTCTTTAAAGTGAGGGGCGGAGCCAAAATTCCACTGGGGTAGTGTTTTTGGTGAGCTCCTATCTTTCAGCCTTATTTTATTTTTAAATATAAATTTTCGCTACACACCACTAAAATCTACCCAGTTTTCTAGAACTTCTTTAGGAGAACCACAGTCCACCAAACAGGACTTCTTCACCCCAAGAGCAGGATAGTCAAGCAGCCAGAAGCACTGGACAAGGCCCTGAATGCAGTGGCTCTGACCTCTGCCATGCTTGATACAGAACAGTTATGTAAGAACTTACTGTAACAGTATATCTTCGAGGGAATCTCTGTCATCAGGTCACACCTATAGAAACACAGACTCTGACAGCAGATAAGGATTGCTTGGCCCACCCAGTATGCCCATTCCCACCTACTGGATAAGCTGCAGATTCTAGTTTACCAACAGCCTACTGCCTCATACCCCCCACTATAATTGCCTTATGGCTGTCCCATGCATTCTTGAATTCTCCCACTGTTTTTGACCCCACAACCTCCTCCGGAAGGCGGTTCCATACGTTCACCACTCTCTCTGAAAAAATATTTCCTCACATTGCCCCTGAGCCGTCCCCCCATTATCTTTAAATTGTGCTCCCTTGTTCTTGCACATCTCTTGTTCTGAAATATATTACCTTCTTGGACTCTGTCGAGTCCCTTGAGGTACTTGAAAGTTTCTATCATGTCCCCCCCTCTCCCTCCTTTCCTCAAGGGTATACATAAGCCCTTTTAGTCTCTCTTCATATGACTTCTGTTGCAGACCCTGCACCATTTTAGTTGCCCTCCTCTGGACCGCCTCCATCCTGTCTATGTCCTTGCAGAGATGGGGTCTCCAAAACTGCACACAGTACTCCAAATGGGGTCTCACCAACTGTCTGTCAAGAGAGATAACAACTTCCTGTTTTCTACTGGTGATGCCTTTCCCTATGCATCCCAGTATCCCCCCAGCTCTCCTTACTGCCTTCTCACATTGCTTGCTTACCTTAAGGTCATCTGATATGACTACCCCCAGGTCCCTTTCCATTTTAGTTCTTGTTAGTACCTCCCCCCAATGGTGTACTCTTCACCTGGGTTTTTGATTCCCAGGTGCATTACTTTGCACTTCTTTGCATTGAATCTAAGCTGCCAAACATCTGACCATTCCTCCAACCTTGCCAAGTCCCTTCTCATCCTTTCCACCACCCCTTGTATATCAACTCTGTTGCAGATCTTTGTGTCGTCTGCAAAGAAGCATACTTTTTCTTCCAGACCCTCTGCAATGTCTCCTATAAAGACATTAGAGGGGACTGGTCCCAGTACTGAACCATGCAGTACCCAACTAGCAACCCCCCTTTCTTCAGAGTGAGTTCCATTTAGTTACCCTGGCTACCACCCTGGGACCCACTCCCAGGCTGGCTAACTTGTTTATTAATCTTTTGTGTGGGACTGTGTCAAATGCCTTGCTAAAGTCTAGGTAGGCCATATCCACAGCCTCTCCCTGGCCTACTACTTTGGTCACCCAGTCAAAGACATCTATTAGATTTATCTGACATGACCTTCCTGTTGTGAATCCATGCTGCCTTGGATCCTGTGCCCCGCTGGCCTCTAGGTACTCAACAATTCTTTCTTTCAGAAGTGATTCCATCATTTTCCCTACCACTGAGGTCAAACTAACAGGTTTGTAGTTTTCTGCCTCTGCCTTGCTCCCACTTTTTATTTATTTTTATTTAGTTTTTGTTAACCGGGTAGGTGCATTAGCCATAAAATGACTATTTTCTGGCACGACCCGGGAGAGTACAACAAAAAGACAACAGCTGAACAACAGCAACATGGGTACAATAATACAAACAGAGGAACAGTACAGAAGTGCTACAAAAATACAATGGGTAGAAACGACAAAAAATAATGGCAAGCATTATACCGATAACGGCAGTAAGATATATAATAAGAGCAGAAACCACGGACCCGACCTGTGGAGTGAAAGGGTTAATAAGATAGTAAAGTTATATAGAGAGAAATGTGAGGAATGTTCAAACATAAATAAGAAAGACTGACAGAAGGAAGGTCGGGGTGGTAACTGGCAAAACAACAGTGGATGGTCAGCAACAAGGTTCGAGAAGGAAGAAAGCTAATAGTCAAGAAGTTATTTACAAAGAGAAGGAAAAATATGGGGAGGGGAAGAGGAGACAGTCTTGGAGCTGGATTAGAGCATGGGTGACATTACTGGTAAGTCTCAGGAGCTTCATGTTGGGTCAAAGCATGTACAGGCATCAGCTAAGGATAGATAACGATGATATTCACTTTTAAAGCCAAAGTGAGACTGAGACAGCCGGAGGTTAAGTGGAAGAGCACTCAATAGCCTGGGAGCAGAGAATTGGATGGCCCCTGTGCCTTTAGTCGTCCAACATCTCGGAACATAGAGCAAGGATTTGTCAGCTGATCGCAGGCCATGGGAGGATGGTTGAGGGACCAGCCATGCCACCAGCTGGGATGTTTTTTTTTCCCAGATGATCGAGTCCATTAGTGATCCAAGGTAGTATTGTCTACTGGCAGAGGGTGAGAGCCAATCCAGATCCTTATAAAGAAGACAGTGATGTCTGAGTTGAGGCGACGAAGAGGCAAATTGGCACATATTGTTATAAGTTACGTCCCATTTTAGTAGGGAGGTTTTATGGGCAGAGGTAAGAATAGAGGCACCATAAGTAAGGGTTGGGAGCAGAATACCTCGGGCAATTGCTAATTTGGCCGAGGGTGTAAGCATGTACAGTAGCTCGTTTCGTAAGCTACTCCCAGTTTTGAGTTTACAGCTTTGCACGAGGACTGAATGTGAAGATTAAAATCCAGGGACTGGTCCAGCAGGATCCCAAGGTACTTGAAGGAAGTAACATTTTCAAGTGGAAATCCTCCTGGTGAAGAACCTCCAGCAAACTAGAACAGGCCTTAATCTTCAGTGCGGAACCTAGGAGCATGGCTTTCGTTTTCTTTTCATTTAGTACAAGCTTACGGTCTAGTAGCCAGTCTAAAACCTTATTGAAGTCTGAAGTAAGTGATGTGTTTATGCAGGCAATACTAGAAGAACTAGTATAGATGATCAAGCCATCAGCGTAGAGAATAGCTGAGCAGGATTCCAGGACCTCAGCTGCATTGTTGATAAAAACTGAGAACAGAAGGGGCCCAAGGATAGAGTCCTGGGGGACCCCAAGGTTGATAGTAGACGTGTTTGACAAGGAGGAGTTAAATTTGACAGCTTGCGACCTGTCTGACAGGTAGCTACAGGACCAGTCCACAACAGGGGTAGAGAAATGGAATTTATGGAGAGTGGAGAGAAGCAGGGGCTGGTCTACAAGGTCGAAAGCCTTAGTGAGGTCAATGAAGATAACACCTGTGAGTTTTCCAGAATCTATGTTGGACAGAATATCAGTAGTTAGTTGAAGAAGAGCCGTGGTGGTGCTATGCCCTTTTCTGAAACCATGCTGGGTGTCTGAGAGGAGAGTGTAGCGTGTAAGGTAGTCAATGGTCTGTGATGCAACTATTTTCTCTAGGATCTTGCTAAGGACAGAGAGAATTGCTATAGGTGTGTAATTGGCTATGTCCTTTGGGTCACCTTTTTTAAAGACAGGCGTTACTCTTGCAGATTTCCATAGGTCCGGCACACTGCTATGGATAACGGATAAAGTGTAGATTCTGGCAATCGGAGAGGCAATGAGTGGAGCAGCCAGCTTAAGACGACGAGGTTCCAATGAGACAGAACCAGAGCTGGTATTGGCAGATATGGATCTCAGTAATTTCAGAACTTCCACTCTTGATATAGCCTTGAAATAGAATGGTGGCGCTGGAGGAGCATCATACGATAGGGCAGTATGGTTGTCTGATGGTAGTGTGGCAGGTAGATTGGAGTGCGATCCACTAGGTTGTAAAGCCAAAGTATAGTGTGACAGATCAGAGAAAAGATTGTTAAAACTGTTTGAGATGGTCCTAGGGTCATTACAATGTGCCCCATTTATGATCATTTCATCAGGAGTGACCGAGAGCAAGGTACCCAGAAATGTTTTGACACGGGCCCAGAATTTTCTTGGGTCGCAGGTTGAGCTTTGTAGAAGGTCCTTGCAGTATTTGCTTTTAGCAGCTCTAACTTGTCTCTTACATCTGTTCCTTAGTTCACGATAGATAATAAGATCTGACTGTAAGCCAGTTTGTTTGCAGCGAATCCAGAGCTTGTCCTTCTGGCGTAGATTAGCAAGGAGGTCTTTATGCAGCCAACTCGTCTGTTTTCCTCTGACCCTCCTAGTAGTCTTGGGGGCATGTTTATATTTAATTGTAAGAAATTCATTTATGAATATCTGTAGAGCAACCTCCACATCCTTTGTTTGATAGATACCTGTCCAGTCGATATTGGCGACATCAAAGAGAAATGCATCCTGGTCAATATGGGCTAGATTTGTAAATGTGATTATTCTTGATGGAGGAGATGAAGGCACAACCATACATACGATACAAAAAGTGGGTGAGTGGTCTGTTAGTGCATCTGCAAGGATTCTTGCTTTCGACACATGTTCCATACGGTTAACCATCACCCAGTCTAGGAGTGTACCCATTTGATGGGATGACGTGGCTCTAGTTGCTTCAGAGATCAACTGGTGAAAACTATAACTAAGCGTGAGTGATTGCAAGGATATTTGAGCTGACCATAACCAACTGAGGTTAAGATCACCTAGGATGACAGCCTCATTATGATTTACAGTCTGGGAGGTGATGTCAAGGAGTTCTTGAAGAACTACTATTCCCCCAGCAGGGGGATTATAGGCACATATAATATGAAGCTTCTTTTCCCCCAATACAACAGTTGCCTGTATGAATTCGCACACTGCGGGAGAGGCAGATGCTGGGACAATAGAGATGTTGAGGTGGTTTTTGAAGAATAGGGCAACTCTACCTCCACGCTTGGATGAAGATCTATCCCACCTAACAGGGAATAGTTAGGCAAGGAGCATATGTCATCAGGTATACCGAGTTTTAGCCAAGTTTCTGTAAGACAGAGTACATCAGGATTGTAGAGTTTCACCCAGGCCTCGAGTTCTGCATGGTGACAGGTAAGACTTCTGATATTGATATGGGCAATTAATAATCCTTTCTTGGACATGCCAGATAACTCATTTGGGGAAAAGAAACAGGTAGGTGGACCTGGATTTAGTTTGACGTCCCCAGATAACAGAATAATGATCATGGCTAGGAACCAAAGCCTTGCACAGTGGCAGGTTAGGATGAAAGCACATCTCCATGGCAGCTTCCTCCTGGCATGTAGAGGGTAGTAGATGCTGCCTTTAACAAGGAGGATAGGGTTAGGTTAAAGGTCAGGCTTTGTCTCTGCAATCAAGCTAGAGAAACTATAGTTGCGGTAAGCCTCTGAGGACTTTTTTGCCATTTGGTTACATGGGAGAGCCCATGTGGCAGTGTCCAGGCTGAGTAAAAGGACAAATGACAGGATTGCCCATAGCAGACTATACTTGGCCATAGTGTTACTATTTGACTCGGGTAGGAAGGCTAGTGGTATACTGAGACAGAGGATTAGCTCTTAGGGATAAAGAGACAGTGTGTGTAAGCTTAAGACTGCCAAGGGTGACCGTGTTACACCGTTTTAACCATTGGCCGAAATTAGAGATAGAGCAAAAACAACAAAGTGTTTCCTGCTAGCGTAGTAATTATTTAGGAAAAGTGGATCAGAGAAGCAGAAAGTAAAGCCCGGCAAAGGTTAATTAGGAAGCAGACCAGCCGGAGGCTCTACTTGTGGTAAAGATTACAGTGAGGAAATGAAGACCTATTCAAGATATGTTAGAAGGCACCCCTAGTGGCGGAATTTTATAAGGAACCAATGGGAGACTAGACAGATAGCAGTAATGTTCGGCAAAAGTCAATGCAAAGCAGAGGGCGCCGAAGCCCAGAGACTGATAATCTGACAGAGAAAAGGCAGGGCCAAACAGCGGCCGAGCAGAGAGCAGCAGTCCAATTAGAGGAGGGTGGCAGCAGGTTGCCACCTATCAAACCCGCACAGTGCTACCCCGGAGCAGCCGGGACACTTAACCGAATATAAAGGTGTCCTGTTCGTCAGGAGGATGGAGATATGGGCAGCTGGCAGGATTAGCCGCACTGCTCACTGGGAGCCCGATCAGGTGCAGTGGATCTATTTTAAGATATAAAATGTAGGTTAAGATAGGATGTTATTAGCTAGGGCCGGGGGTACCAAGGCAACTTGAAAATTACTCTGGGTAACAAGGAAGGAAGCTCAGGTATGGAACTGCACAGTAGGTAGCAGAGCAGGTGCTAAGCAAAGCTGATAGGCAAGCAGATGGTGAAAATAGGAAGATGTCTCTAAAGGGAAGACAGGACAAGTGTTAAGCCTAATAGTTGCACTCTGTGGCCCGGATATTCAAAAGGGTTGCGCCATGCGCAATAGGGTTGCGCATGTGCAAGTCCAAAAGTGCGCCATTTTGCGATATTCAGCAGGAGGCAGTTGCGCCACCGAAAAAGGAAAATTACGTACCTACCGTAATTCTTGATCTTCTTGGACGAGTCTCCACCACTCATTCACACTAGTGGGATTAGCGCCGGAGGCACTAGGACCCATCGGGAGCAAACTTTTTGCTGGAGGGTCTGCGCAAGAAACGGCGCCCGCGAGACACGGCCCCTGTGAGCAGCGCTCGGCGGTAATGACTATCCGGCGACCCTCCAACCGCCTCCAGTACCTTTTTACCAAGGAGGTGCACGCAACTAACGTAAAGAGTAAACCTAACATTAAAAACGGACATAAGATAGTCCGTGCGACCCGTCGCAGAAGGGTCAGCAAAAGAAGTCCTCACGGCCTAAAGATTTGAGGGAGTGAAGACCAACACAGCGGTGAGCTCGGGGGATGGAGGGTGGGCGTGTGAATGAGTGGTGGAGACTCGTCCAAGAAGATCAAGAATTACGGTAGGTACGTAATTTTCCTATCTTCCTGGACATAAGTCTCCACCACTCATTCACACTAGTGGGAGAGTACCAAGCTGATAATCCCCCAAAAAGGCGGCAGGAGAGCCAGAGCTCACGTGTCTAAGATAGAAGCCCATTAAGGATAGTTCTGCCGAATGCGGAATGTCGCCTGGCATGAACATCCAGTGCATAGTGCTTAACGAAGGTATGCACTGAGCTCCAGGTGGCAGCGTTGCATATTTCTGCAATTGGAACATTGCGAATTTCCGCTAGGGATGCCGTGACCGCCCTAGTAGAGTGAGCGTACACTCTACCTTCTAATTTAACCTGAGCCATGGAATAGCAATGTCAAACATGCCACTAACCATGATGAGATGCATCTGATAGCGACAGGTTGACCCAGCGGTGTCGCTGAAAGAAACAAACAGTTGCTGAGTCTTACGAACATCCTTGGTTCTATCTAAATAGAACATGAGCTCTCTTAACATCCAAAGAATGAAGAGCTCGTTCCCCTTCATTTTGGAAATTAGCAGTAAGCAGGAAGTACCAGAGGTTGGTTTAGATGGAATTCTGACACAACCTTGGAAGAAATTTAGGATGAGTAGGAGAACTACCTTGTCTTTATGGAATACAGTATACGGAGGGTCCGTAACCAGGGCATGTATCTCAGAGACCTCATGGGCTGAGGTAATGGCCACCAGGAAGGCAGTCTTCCAGGTAAGAAATTTTAGCTCACAGGTAGCTAGGGGTTCGAAGGCTTCCGAGTGAGCATGTCCAGCACCAGGTTAATGTCCCAGGCTGCAACTGGACGCTTAACAGGGGTCTGGTATGAAGAATCCCATGAAATCTCTTCACCATAGGTAACTGAGCCAGAGTCAAGGAAGAAACCGGCTCATGGAGCGCTGAGATGGCACTAAGGTGAACTTTAACTGTGGAGTACTGAAGACCTAAGTTTGATAGGTCCAAAAGATACTCCAGAACCTTGTCAGGAGGACAGGAAAGAGATTCAAGAGGACTTTGCACACCAGAGAGAAACGTTTCCATTTGGGCGTGCATTTTCGGGTGGCTGGCTTCGAGCAGCCAGAAGGATGTCTGAGACTCTCACGAGGCGTTGAACCGATTCACTTCTATCTCTTCAAGAGCCAAGCATGAAGGTGAAGTGATTTCAGGTTGGGATGGACCAACGAACCCTGAGTCAAAGATTGATTTGCAAGGGAAGTGGTCTCGGAGAGCTGTCAACATACTGTTGAGTAGAGGAAACCATAGTTGCGAGGCCAGGAGGGAACAATGAGAATCATCTTGGTCCCCTGAGACTCGAACTTGAGGAGTACTCTCTGGATTAGAAAGCGGTGGAAAGGCGTAGAAAGCGTTTTGTCCACCGCAGCCTGAACGCATCCTGACAGAAAATGCCAGGCCCTAGATTTCTGGAGCAGAAGAGGCAGTTTTGCGTTGAGTGGGGATGCAAAAGGTCCAGGTCTGAGTCCCCACTCTTTGAACAGGGACCGAGCTACGGCTGGATCGAGACCACTCGTGAGGTCTGCCTCCGTTCTGCTGGGTGATCTGCTAGGTGGTTTGTATACCTGGCAGATAAACCACTTGAATCAGAGACTTGTGCTCCAAGCACCCTCCCACACCCTCATTGCTTCCCTGCAAAGAGATAAGAATGAGCACCGCCTTGTTGATGTAATACATCACAGCTTTGTTGTCCGTTTGAAGAGAATGTTCTTGTGACAAAGGACATCCTTCAGAGCTCGGATCGCATAGAGGACCGCTCATCTCCAGGATTTATGTGGAGATGAGTTTGAACTGAGTCCATACACCTTGAGTGTGGAGGGAGAGACAGTGAGCTCCCCATCCCATTAGCGGCAGTGGTTTTGGAGATGTGAGATGATCCGGGGAGCAAAGGGGAATCCTTCAGGAGATTGCTCTCTTGAGACCACCAGGTGAGAGACCTTCGAGGGGCTCCGTCACCTTGATGGGATAAGACTGGGGTGAGAGGTCAGAGACCACTGAGTGGAGAGCATCCATTGGGTGGTTCTCATGTGCAGCCGGGCCAGGGGTACAGTGAAGACCGAGGATGCCATGAGACCCAACATGCGTTGCATCAAGAGAGCTGTAACCGATTGGTTCTCCCTGATGTAATGGGCCATCCGAAGGATGTCGAGTCTTCTGTCCTCTGGAAGAAGCCCTAGCGGAAGAGGTGTCTAAGCGTCCCTATGAAAAGGAGCCTCTGGGAGGGCTGCAGTTGAGATTTTTCAAATTCCATAGAACCTCGTGGGCGTGAGAAGAGGAAGTCGTTTGCATAGCTTCCAAAGTCCCTTGGCGGAAGGGCTTGCTAAAGCCAATCGTCCAGGTAGGAAACACTTGGAGTCAGACTTTCCTGAGATCGCGCGAGAACTGCACAACACTTTGTAAAACTTCAGTGCCGAGGATAGCCCAAAGGGCAGGACTCTGAACTGATAATGCTGACCCAAAGCTACAAACCTGAGGAACTTTGCGGTGGGTCGGGTGGGCGAGATATGCTGGTAAGCATCCTGCATATCAGAGAGGCCAGCCAGTCGTGCTGATGCAGCAAGGGTAACAGGGTACCTAGAAATCATTTGAATTTCTCCTGGGGAGAATTTGTTTAACTTTCTGAGGTCTAGAATAGGGCATCCCCAGATTTCTTTGGAACCAGAAAGTAATGGAATTAGAACCCTGTGTTTCGTAGATGAGGGGCACCAGTTCTATTGCCCTGTTGTTCAGAAGGCCCTGGATCTCCGCGGTGAGTAGGTCTGACTGAGAGGCCGACAACCTGGGTTGTCGTCTGGGAGGAACAATTGGGGGGTTTCAAGAAGTGAGAGAATAACCTCGCGAATTATCCGAGAGGACCCATTGTCGAGTTATGGACTTCCACTGGTTGTAGAAGTACATCAGGCGACCTCCACCGGAGAGAAAGTTCCACCTCGGGCAGAGTGGATGGAACTGGACCAACAACTCATAAGGTGGCGCTGGGGGCTTTAGGCCCAACGTGCTGCCGTCTTCTTTTGAGGTTGGGCAGGTTGGCTTTTATGGAGCTTCCCCTGCCTCTGCCTCGAAAGGACTGACGACTATGAAACTGGCGTCTGTTCACATGCCCCGAGAGAGGCAGGCGAGAGTCTGGCCAATTTAATGGCGATCTAGTCTTCTGAGTGGCCTCTAGGCTTGCTCCACCTGAGGGCCAAAAGAAAGGAGCCATCAAAGGCAGCGCCATTACCTGCTGCTGAGCATCATTGTGAAGCCAAGTGCGCAGCCAGGAATGGTGCAGTACAAATCCCAGCGGGCTGAGGCGAGAAGCAGTGTCGAAAGCGTCCATGGCGGCTTTGACCTGTTGGTTATTGGACTCAATACCTCTAATAACGGTCAGAAGAAGCTCTGACTTGAGTCCGAATCTGGAAGGCGTCAACCATTCTTTTCATAGAGTGCCACAGGATATACTCATACTGAGAAAAATAGCCTTGATAACTGGCAATCGCATACTTAGAGTGGAGGCAGCAAGACTCTCTTACCTAATGTATCAATCTTATGAGACTCTTTGTTAATAGGTCGAGCTGTAGTAGTTTGAGGAAGAACGACCTTGTCATTCTCTGCCAGGACTACAATAGGATCCACAAAGGCTTGGGATGCCAAAATGGGACGATCCTTGGGAGCTAAATACTTATCAATGGATTTAGCCACTGAGGGAATAAGAGCAGGATTATTCCATACCATTTGAGACAGCGTCTCGAAGGAAGGCTGGATTGGAGGAGTCAAATCCGTAGGGATCTCGAGCATGAAGATACTGGAGTCTTAATATCTTCCCAGAATCGATGTCTGTAGTCTGGAGAAAGAAGTGGATCTCAGGTTCCTCAACAGAGACTTAAAGGACAGGTCCTCGACCACAGGCTCTGTAGCAAAGAAGATCCTGTTTCCTCCACTTCATCACCCAACCCGAAGGTCTGGGTCAGGCTCAACATCATCTCCTGATGGTCCAGGAAGGACTGTTTGGACAGGAAAGGAGTGAAAATTAGGAGAAGGAGAAATAGCAGAAAAATAAGGAGAGTCCCGAGGGCCCCAGGCGCCGAGGAAGGCAAAGCAGGCTGAAGGCGGCACAGAGGAGGAGCAGGCGCCGAAGAGCCGCATGGCCCATAGCGGCACACATAGCGCCCCCAGCGGCGCCCATGAGCGGCGCAGCTAAGCCAGCGTACCCGATCAGCGACACCGCCGGCGGCTTTCGCGAGATCACGCAGCGGCGCCGCCATGATGCCCATAAAGACCCAGCGGCACGGCAGGCGCGACAAGCCAGCAGACCCTGCGGGCGCCGGAAAAGCCCAGGAACCTGGAAAGCTAGAAGGAAAAAAACAGGAGATAAGGGCATTGGTGTGGCCCCTGCGCCCTTATCATGTGGGGGACACCTAAGCGGGTCGCTGGCACTGAAGAGAGCGCCCGCAGCGACTAGGAAGGATCCAACCGCCCAACCTGATCGCCGGAGGGCCGAGGGCTCAGGTAACGAGCCAGGGCAGAAAAGCAACCTCGAGCCGTCGCTCCATAGGCGGCCCACTGATAAAACTGCTCATCTGGAGCCCTACCTATAGGCGGGAGGGGCTCCGATGTCGGGCAACGATTATCGGAAGTTGGCGACTCCGAAGGAGGAGACGGCAACTATGCAGCGATAACCAGACCGTCGGAGCGCGAACATACCAGAAGGCGACCTCGGTGATGCCTTCTCTTTTTGACCTGTGGGCGAAGAAGAGCTCGAGGCGGCAGTGCCGAAATCGACCGTTTATTTTATGCCGGCGAGACGCGCCCATCCCCAGACATCGGACTGACCGTGGTCGGAACCCGCTGAGGAGGAGGAGGCTGACCCGGACCCAGCCCGGCTGACTGAACAGCTTTCATCTGAAGTCTCCTACCATCACCTGACCTGCTCATAGTGGAGCTCCGTCCAGTAGGCGAGACTTCTTCAAGTAAGTTAAATTTAAAATATTAGAAAATTTACGAAAATAGAAAAAAATTAGCGATACTACTATCGTGATAATGCTAAAAAAAACAAACTGAAAACTATCGCTAGTTTGAAGTTTGACTCCATTTCAGGTAATGACGTAATCACTGAAGCGCGCACTCGACGGCGGGAAAAAAGGAACTGAAGGCGGTTGGAGGGTCGTGCGCGAGATAGTCATTACCCTTTCGAGCCGTCTCTCATGGCGCCCGACCCTCAACAAGGTTGCTCGGATGGGTCCCTAGTGCCTCCAGCTAATCCCACTAGTGAATAGTGGTGGAGACTTATGTCAGGAAGATCATGCTGAGCAACAGGCGCCAATGCAAAAGAAGGCATACGCAACCTGATATAGGTAAGAACCATGCATAAAAGGCTGTCTGAGAATTGAAAGACTTACGCATTGTGCAATAGCGGAACTGCGGAAGTGTGCACTAAGCGGAAATGAGACAAAATAAAAGGCTCAAGGAGCGGGCGCAAAAGCGCTACAAGGATGCCAAGTGGGGTAGAGAGAGAGAGAGACAGACAGACAGAGACAGGCTAGGGCAGGCAAGGCAAGCATGGGCCATAGGCTGCAGAGGCCAGCGGGGGGTGCCCGGTGCAGTGGAAGTAGCAGTCAGGACAGCGGGGGTAACACAGCAACACCAGCGGGGGTCATAAGCCAGGGAGATGGACAGTGCCAGCTTCCACATGGAAGCTGTAATGAGGTGAGAATGCAAGCTGCAGAGAGGCGAGGCCGTGGAAGGGCCCGTCGGCGAGAAGCGCCCAACAGGCAGTACCGTGCCGCATCAGCTATGAGCTGTACACAGATGTAGAGATCGTGGGCCGGTACCACCTGAACAGGGCAATACTGAGGCGGCTCTGTGAGCTGTGCAGTGATGTGATGCAGGCACCCTCACGACGGAGTCACGCTCTGTCAGTGGAGACCAAGGTGACAGTCTACATGTGCCTGCTCGCCACGGGCACCTTCCAGAGGCCGACAGGGGACACCACAGGCATCACACAGTCGGCCACGTCACGCATCCTCACCCAATTCCTCAGCGCACTGCTGCCACATGCTGCAGACATCCATTTCCCAGCACCGTGGCAGGCGTGCAGCAAACATGCAGGAGTTCCACAGGGTAGCATGTATGCCTGGCGTGCTAGGGGCCATGGACTGCACCCATGTGGCCATTCGCCCCACCTGGCCCGATGGGGCAGCATATAGGAACAGAAAGAGCTTCTCCAGTGTCAACTGCCAGGTGGTGTGTGATGCCACTGGGTGCATAATCAATCTCTACACACACCCTGGTGGAGCACATGATGCCTTCATATGGTATCAGTCCGCACTGTGCCATCGATTAGAAGTGGGGACATCCCACAGGCCATCTAGTGGGTGAGATGCGCATGTATGGAATGCAAACTCAGGGCAAGGGTGGGAATGCTACAGGTGCCATGGTAGTGGCACACAGGGATATGGGTAATATGGACCTGAACATGATACTGATCTCCACTATCTCCACAGGTGACAGTGGATACCCCTCCATCCCTGGCTGCTCACACGTGCAGGCCCCATGACCCCATGCACAGCAATGCTGTAGGCGGCACATGCTTCACATACAACATCATAGGCGGGTGTTTGGGATGCTCAAGAGCACGCTTCGATGCCTAGACACCTCGCGGTGCCCTACAGTACAGCCCCAAAAGCCTGTGGGATATTCCTGGCCTGTTGCATCCTGCAACATGGCCAAAGACTGTAGGATAGCCCTACAGGCTGAAGAGGACAGCGATGGGGGCGCCAGTGGCGCCGGTGTTGATGGTGATGAGCAGCCCCCTAGGGCAGGTGGGACCCCGACTGATCGGCAGGCCCAGCTGCACTGGGACACCATCACAGAGGGCACTATGACAACACAGGTAAGTCAAGGGGACATGTACAGCCAACACTGTCCATCATGAACCACAGGCACACAGGTAACACCAGGGGGTGCATGACGCCAGGGGAGTGGAAGGGTCCAGGCATGCAAACATTCCATCAGGGAGGGTGAACACTCATATGGACACACACACAGGCACAGGCGTACATGGGCAGATGCACAGCACAGCAGAACCGACATTGCTAACACACAGAACCACTGACCACCCCCACCACCTGTACTGTCCAAGTCGTGTGTCAGATGCTGGGCACCTTGCCTTGGTATACAGTACAATGCAGGCATCATCATGCACACGCACCTGGACAGCAGTTGGGAAGGGTGTGCAGGTGGTCCGTGTGTTGGCGTGTTGAGCAGAGCACCCAGCAGTGCACTGCCCACCATGACACACATTGCACAGGGCAGCACCAGACAGGGCCGCACTGGAGACAGGTCAGTCATGTAGCACTGTCCCGGCCACGAGCGGATGCGTGGGCAGCCCGCCGTGACCAACAGCCCTGGCAGGCTGGCAGGGGCCACATGGGGTGGCACTGTTGGACCACCAGGGGTCCCATTGCGTGACAGCGACCTTGCCCGCACAGGGGTCTGCAGCATGCAGACTAACCTGCACCAGGGTGCTCTGGATGTCCACAGCAGAACCCGGCATCGACAGGCCTGGGTGTCGCTGCGCGAGGAGCAGGAAGTGGAGAGTGAACTGTGGGGGTGTGCGGTACAGGGCACCTGACTGTGTGTCTTGTCGTCCCGACAGAGACCACTGCCTGGGTCAGCCTGTCAATGGCGGCGGTCATCCCTCCGCATCTGAACCAGCTCTGCATGGTCCAGAGCACACTCCCTGCTGTGCCGCTCCACAGCCACAGACAATGCCTCCACGGACATTGCAACCCGCCTCTGCTGCTGCTGATTCCTGCAGCAGGCGGTGTGCTGGTCAATGGGTACTGTGCATAGCGGCATCCTGTCCCCAAGGTGTGGAAGGTCCTGATGCACAGCACCCCTTGAGGGTGGGTGCTGTTCGCCAGGACCAGGAATGACGGCGGATCAAGGCGGCGCGGACATGTGCCACCACTCGACACTGTACCCCAGACCTGGTGGGTGACTGCTGCTGCCCCTACAACCGCTGTGCCCCAGGGTCCCTCGTTCCACCGCTGTGGCTGCAACAGTGCCAGACACCTGACAGCCACGGTGCTGCCACTCGGTGCTGACAGGCACAGCCTGGGACTGTGCAACATGCTGGTACACAAGTTGGAACCAGAAAGGCCCAAGAGCACGTGCTGGCCTGCTGTGTGTGTCCGTCATGGGACACACATATCACTGCCCATTGCAGTCCTTGCATCATCAATGGTGCAGTCGTGCTATATGCCACAGTCTGGCGTGCTGGCATGCTTGCATGCCAGACTGCTGAACACAGGCTGTGCCCCCCACACCAGATCACCCGACACCAGAGTTGGCGGCCCAGCGTGCATGCTGCTGCAGTGCATGCTGGCTGGTGACTGAGGTGGATGGACCCTCCTCCATGTCCAGCAGGTCATCATCACTGCCTTGACCCACCACCACTGTCTCCTGAAGATGAACAGGATCTGTAACAGAAGAGTACATGAGTGCATGTGAACAACCTCCCCCAACACCACCACCACATGTCATACCGTGCAGTGATGAGCTTCCACTGTCTGGAATACACCTCCAGTACGCCCTCAATAGTGCTCCGCTGCATTGATGCAGCCAGTCTGTCCTCAGCAGGGTCAGCTCCAACACCACTGGCTGGCCCCGCCAGTGCTGCCGCAGTATTCACGCCCTGAAGGCTGCCACCTTCTCCTTCACCCTCCTGTGGTCTGTCCCCATCTTCTTCTTGCATTCCTGCATGGAGTAGCTGGTGGCTTCCATGCAGGTTCACTGACTCCAGGCTACCCTCCCATGCAGCCGCCTGGGACTGAGGGTGCCCGCGTCCCACTCAGTAGTGGCTCCTCCTCCAGGTAGGCCTGGAAGAAGGCCTCTGTCTCTGCTGGGGTAAAGTTGGGCCTCCTCCTCACCTACCATCCTCACCCTCACCTTGTCTCTGCTCGGTCATGGCAGTCTGTATGGGAGGAAGTGGACACCTGTCACTGTGCAGTCTACAGCATTTTCCATGACCATTGTCAGAACATCACACAGCATGCAACTCACCTCTCACCTGCAGTACCCGAATCTGTGGCGCGGCCCAGTATCGCACATTTATAGCGCAATGCATACCAAATTAGGGTGGAGCAACTATAATGAGATGCAAATCGGCGCCACTGCGCCTCTGAATGGCTGATCAGATGATTTGCATGTGTCGGCTGAATATCGCGCAGTTGCGCGTTCGCATTCTGGTTGAGCGGCTGAGCCAAAAGGCGCGAGATCTGTGACTGTGTGGTACACTGCACTGCATGCCCAGATAGCTACGCGGGCGTCTGCCGCTGCTGGCGTGCTGTCCGCGATCGGCAATTCAGGCCATAGCCACCATTGTACCAGTCGCGCTACAGCACTGGGCTTCTCTTAAGCTGTGCTACTCTTTGCCAATAGTCCACTGTGGCACTGAGTACGCGGGTGTCGGTCGCGCAGGATGCGTATCGTCCAGGTGGCGCTGTGCGTGACCTTGGCGCCTTACCCATGACCTGGTGTCCGACCTTTGCCCCTGGCGCTGTTAGGCTGCCATGGATGCGAGCCCTATTCCTCTGTCTGGTGACAAGCGCTATGTGAACTGGCAGGCGCTGTTCGAGACAAGCGATGTGGAACCTATGGTGGTCTATTGCATAACATCTCACGATGGGGTTACAGGCGCGTGAGCGCCATATTGCCTGCTGTAAAGTTGGTGCTAGCACGCGGGAGGGCAGTGCAATGGAGCCCGTGGAAGTGGCCAACTTGGTGGCCCTGGTGGAGCCCACTATGGGGCACTGTGAGTGAGGTGCCCCTCACCATAGCTAGGACCCAGGTCTGGCAGCAAGTGGCCAGTGACCTGGTGGGGGTCACTGGGCAGCACCGGTCAGCTGAGCAGTGCCGGCACCGGTACAGTGACCTCCGCAGGAGGGATCCTGAGCTTCATGGGCGGCTACGGTCACGTGCCAGGAGGGGCGTGGTGCCTAGGCCAGGTGGGTGTACCGTCTATGCACCTGTATTCTCTGTAGGGATGTGAGTGTGTTTTGGTGGATGTGCATAAGTGATGGCTCTGAGATGGTTGGCTGTGTCAGTGTGTGCAGGTGTGAGATGCATGGGGCTGGCTGTGTGGGCAGGCACTCTCACTGGGGCAGGGGGCAGTCTGCTTTGGAGTCACACTGATGTTTTTCTCAACATTGTGTCTCCCACAGGGCAGGCGGAAGGATGCAGGCGCGGGGTGAGGAGGGCCGTGCCAGGGCAGTCGCCCAGCAGCACGCAGCAGCAGACACAGCTGCTTGAGGTGTGAGTATCATTACTTCATGGATGCTGATGCATGCTGGAGGCATGACCACCAGCCATGCACAACACAACCATGACACACAGGGTCATTCATCACTGTCCAGTGTCACAGCACGTCTGTGTATGCATCACTGGTGGTCCATGCATGCACTAGGCACATGGCTGTGGGACTGGCATCCTTTCCGCGTTGCTAGCGTCACCGGCAGCCTTGTTTGTGCTGTGATGTACATAGCCAGTGTGTGTGTGCAGTGGTGCACATAGCTGGTGCTGCCTGGTTGGGGTGTCATGTGCATGGTCACTGTGGGTGGGTGCATACTATCACAGGTGCGGGGCACTGGGCTTTATGCCTTGCAAGATGGGTGGTGTTCAGGGTTTAGACAGTCACAGCCATTGACTGTGTTCCTTTTCCTAGGTCTCAGCATCCTAAGAAGGATGGGCGTGCCCTTCAGCGGATTACCGTGTGTCAATTGCAACAAATGGGATCCTGACTGACATTTTACCACCATGGGATCCAGAGGCGGCGGAGGGGACAGTGGCCGGCGGCGGCAGCGGCAGACCAGCCTGCCAGGCCATGATTGTGCTTCCCTCACTTCAACAATCCCTCCCACCCTGTCTGCCCTCTCCCAGTTGTTCACCCACCCCTACCACCCCTACCTTGTACCCCCGTTTTTGTACATGACTGTATATACTTGTTCTTGTTGTTGTATTTTATTGTTTCTACAAATACATATATTTTGTTATGAATACTGTGGTGGTCTCTGATTTGCAGCTGGCTATGGTTGCTCAGTTGCAGTGGTGTGCATGCCATCTGGGGTGGTATGGTCCTGGGTGTGTGTGTGTGTGCGTGTGCATGGGGAGAGTGTCTCCAGTGTGCAGTGTCTTTCTGTTGGTCTTGCCATCTGCTGCCGCCCACTGCTGGGTGCACAGGGTGGGTCTGGCTATATGCTCTCTGCTACAGGGGTTGGCGATGTGCGGGCGGGATGCATGGTGTTTCCTGCAGTGCCAGTCACTGCACATGGCTGGTGTCTTGGGGTCACGGTGCAGGGTGTGCTGTGCGTGCAGGTGGGGCTGATGTGCACTGTGGTTGTCATCCCCTGTGTGTGGCAGTCTCAGCCTGCCAGTGGTTGTGCTGGGCGTCATGGCCCTGCTGTACTTTTGGCTTGTCCCCAGGGCCCAGTGGATCATCCGTTCCACCCCCAGTGATGCTGTGCTTGGGGTGTGCAGGTGTCTTGTTGGTTCTGCAGTGTGTCCTGTGCCCATGTGTGGCATGGCTGTGGTGGGCCCCAGCCTGCCTCCCTGGATGTGCAGTTCCATTGCTCTTGGGGGGCTCTGCTTGCACTATGGCACCTCTGGACTGCTCAGCTGGGCTGCCTAGTTGCGCTATAAGCGCAATCCTGCCTCAACTTCTCCTTCCTGGATTGCGCTATGGCGCGGTTGTGCGATATTCAGGCGTTGGCTGCTACGCACTTTCTTCTCTCCTGTTTGAATATGCGTGTCTGTGCGCATATCGCAATTGATTTGAGCTTGCTCCTGCTGTTGCGCACATTTTGGGCGCAGTTTGAATATCCGGGCCTGTATCTTTAAGAGGAGTTGCAATATTAGTGAGAGGGGAGGATGAACATTGCTAGGGGTGGTGCTGAGGGGGAAGGGAGAGTATTTAATAAAGGCTGGAGGTGGGGGATGGGAGCCTGGGCACAAAAATTCAAGCAGCAAGGAGACAGAAGGATAGAAAGTGAAAGAGAAATTGAATTATTTGCAGAGCAAAGTTTATAACTGTGGCCCAAATGGAATCTGGTCTAAACAGAAAAAACTGTATCACTTAAAATACAGGTTACTCACCTGTAACAGGAGTTCTAGGAATGGTATATGTTGTTCATCCACACTTATTGGCAGGTTCCTTGCCGCTTTAAATCTTGCCGGAAGGTCTTCAAGCTGGCTCCTCCCACCCACCCGGGTGGTAAAACTCTCGGCTCCGCCCCATGACGCCAGATCTGGCCCGCTGGAAGCTCAGGTTGTGCGTCGAAGCCGGGGAGGTCAGGTGGGTCATGTGGATGAACAACATATACCATTCCTAGAACTCCTGTTACAGGTGAGTAACCTGTATTTCTAGGGACATGGATATGTTGTTCATCCACACTGTCTGGCAGACTCCTAGCAGTTCTCCGGGAGGAGGGAGGCAAGGCGCACACCCCCTACTTGGGAAAGAGACTGGAGAACCGAGGCCCCAAAACCAGCATCCCGGCATGACTCAAGGTCGATGTGGTAATGGGTGATGAAGGTGTGTGCTGACTTCAGGTAGCAGCCCTGCAGATTTCCTGGATAAGGGCGTCCCTGAAGCAGCCACCGATGCAACACTATGGCGGGTAGAATGAGCTCTTATCCTCTGGGAGGCTCCATGCCCGCCAACCTGCTAGCAGAGATCTATGCAGGAGGTGACCCACCTGCTTATCGTCCGCTTGGCTGCAGGTCTGCCAGGTGCGGCTTCAGCGTGAGGTGACAAACAGCTGGCGAACCTCTCCCCGAATTTCAGCCGTGCGCTCCTTATAATAGGCGAGCGCCCTTCTAGGGTCCAAAGTATGGAGCCTATATTCGGCCTCCGAGGTGTGATTGGGTAGAACACCGGCAAAGTCAACACCTGGTTAAGGTGAAACTCCGACACCACCTTCGGAAGGAATTTCGGGTGGGGGCGCAGGACAACCTTGTCCCTGTGGAAGACCAGGTAAGGAGACTCGATGGAGAGCGCCTGGAGCTCTCCCATCCTTCTGGCTGATGTAATAGCCACCAAAGGCGGTCTTCCACGACAGGTGAAGAGATCACACCTGTGCGTGGTTAGAATGGCTTGCCCATGAGCTTTGCCAATACCAGCAGTAGATCCCACAGAGGTGGAGGTTCTCGCACCGGAGAGAAATGTGATCAAGGCCTTTGAAAGCGCGGACCACCTTCTCCTGCGCCACCGACTGCTTCCCGGCCCGCCGGTAAGCAGAGATGGCTGCCAGGTGCACCCTAGGGTCGTCGACCTGAGCCCTTGCTGAGAAAGGGACCATAAATAGTCCAAAATGCTTGCCAAGGAACAGGAGGAAGGGTCCAGGCCCTTGCCCTAGCACCAAATGGAAAACCTTTTCCATTTGAAGGCATAGCATTTCCTGTTAGACTCCTTACGGGACGCCTCAACTACATTGAGGACCTCGTCGGAAAGACCCAAAGCCTGGAACTCTAGCCGCTCAGGAACCAGGCCGCCAGGTGCAGGGACTGAAGGTCCAGATGGAAAACCTTCCCCTGATTGAGTGAAAGCAGGTTCGGGCGAGCTGGAAGCTGCCTCGGGAGCCTGGAGCTGAGGCTGAGGAGATCTGGATACCAACATTGGCGGGGCCATACTGGGGCTACCAGAATCACCTGCACCTTGTCCCTCCTCGCCTTGAGAAGCACCTTGTGGATCAAGGGAAATGGGGAAAGGCGGAAGAGGCCGAGGTCCATGGCCTCGAGAAGGCAACCCCCTGCAGCGAGCCCTGCTGAGGGGGGTGGGCATGGAACAGCCTCAGCTCCGCGTTCTCCCTGGAGGCAAACAGATCCACCTGAGGTGTGCCCCACTGGGAGAACAGATCTTGTACTACCTCCGGCAGGAGAGACCACTAGTGGGATACAGCCCCTATCCGGCTTAGGGCATTGGCCAGGGTGTTGGAGGCTCCTGCCACATGAATGGCTAGGAGATCCGCCTCCAGGCTGCGCAAGAGTGACCAAATGCGGAGAGCTTCCTTGCACAAGGGCATGGAGCGCGTCCCGCCCTGGCAGTTTAGGTAGTACATGGTCGTGGTATTGTCCGTCTGGACCCGAACCAGTTAACCCCGTAGAAACGGAGCGAAGGCGGTGAGAGCTAGGCGGATCGCTCAGAGCTCCAGCAGGTTGATATGGCATCGGGACTCCCATGGGGACCAGAGGCCGTGCACTCTGTGTTCCCCCAGATGGGCACCCCAACCCATCAGAGAGGCGTCGGTCGATAGAGAGACCATCAGCTCAGGGCGGACAAACGGGATGCCCTCCTGCCAATGAGCTGGAACGATCCACCACTGGAGAGTGTTCCACATCCCCTGGGTCACCGTCACTAGCTGGTCCAATGGATCGCAGCGTTGAGACCACTGGCTGGCCAGCCCCCATTGAAGGGGGCGCATGTTCCAGCGGGCCCAACAGACCACGTTGGTGCAGGCCGCCATGAGATCCAGGAGGCACAGGAAGTCCCGGGCAGGGCGCAATTGCCCAACCAGAAATGATCGGGCAAAGGAGGAAAGAACCTCGGCCCTGTCCGCCGGGAGCCGTGCTCTGGCTCGAAGAGAGTCGAGCTCTGCCCCGATGAAGAGAATCACCTGCTTCGGTTCGAGTTCCGACTTGGCCTCGTTGATGAGGAGGCCGATTTGAGAGCAAACCTGGAGGGCCAAATCTCTGGACCGCTCCACCTCCTGTCTGGAGGGGGCTGCTATCAGACAATCGTCCAGGTAAGGGTACACCCGGACCCATCGGCGCCGCAGGAATGCTGTCACCACTGCCATGCATTTGGTGAAGACCCTAGGTGCAGGAGACAGGCCGAAGGGCATGGCTCAGAACTCGAAAAGGGATCCTTCCGCTCGAAAGCGAAGGAATCTTTGGTGAGACGGACGGATAGGGACGTGAAAAAACGCGTCCTGTAGGTCCAGAGAGCAGAACCACACGCCGCATTCCAAGGATGGTATTATCTGAGACAGAGTGACCATCCTGAAGGTTCGAGACCTTAGGAACTTGTTTAGGTCGTGTAGGTCGAGAATGGGGCGCCAGCCCCCCGACCGTTTTGGGACCAGAAGTACCTGGACACAAACCCTGGGTCTGAGGGAGGGTCCGCCACATCTCTGATCACCTCTTTCTCGAGGAGCAGAGCGATGTCGGCTCGGCGAGCCCACAGCAAGGCTGCGGACCCCGAGGCCCCCCTGGGGGCGACGGCTCTGAAGGGCGGGGCCTGCTCGAACTCCAGCGGCAGGCCCTTTCCTACCACTTCCAACACCCACCGGTCTGTGGTAATAGCAGACCAGGCGGAAAGGAAATGCGGAGCCATCCCCACAGGGAACCTGGGAGTGAGTGGCGAGGTTGGGCGACACCCCTCAACCCGTCACTGTGCAGGCTGGAGGAGGCCGAGGGACCTCCTGGGCCTTACCTCCCTGCTTCCTGGAGGAGGAAGCCGCGGGCTTGGGTTTGGGGCCTGAGCTGAGCCTGCTGGCCCTGATGTTGCTGGGCCAGGCGTGCCGAGGGTGCAGACGGACGAAAGGGCTTGGGCTGCAGTCTGCGGCCCTTGTCCCTCTGAGCGGATGAGACCGAATCCAAAGTGGCATTGGACTTTTCGATCCTCTGGAGGTGGCCTTCCACTCCAGGGCCAAAGAGGTCGGTCCCCAGTAAGGGGACATCCGCCAATTTGTGCTGAGTATCCGCTGTGAAGGTGGATATCCTCAGCCATGCCCGACGGCGCATAGCCACTGCGGCCGCGACGGACCTGGCGCATGAGTCTCCAATGTCCAAAGCAGTCTGAAGCCGCTGCTTTGCCACTGCCCTGCCCTGGTCCCGCACCTGCCTAACCATAGTCTGCAGGTCAGCCAGGAGATGAGGGACCACCTCGTCCAGGGAGCCCAACAGGGCATGGAAGAAATGTGCCATAAGCATGGCCGAGCTGGCCTGACGAAGGCCAAGGGAGGACGCAGCGTAGACTTTTCGCCCAGCATAGTCCAATTTCTTGGACTCCTTGTCCGGAGGTTTGTCCACGTCCCTAGCATTTCCGGCACGCCGGAAAACGCTGTCGGTAACTAACAGCCTGCCTACAGTGAAAGGCCTGCTTACATCACAGGTGTCACTAGTCAATCAGTTGGCTCTGGATCGGGTTCATCACTGCTGTTTTAGGCATCCTTCACAGTTAGAAGCCAGTTAGGCTGACTTTTGATTTGTCTGAAGCTGAGAGCCTTGCAACACTGCAAAGAACAAACTGTAACTTCATTTAGGAGCTGGAAACTTGGTAAGGCATAATATTGTAAAACAGGGGAGCTACGCTTTCTACAAAGAGTTTCATATTTTTTTTTTCTCCTTATTGGCATTAAGCAGAGAATTGCAGTATTCCATTAAAAGTGTAGTAATTTTATAACCAGAGGGAGTGAGATACAACTGAATTTGCTTGATTGTTGGGGTTGAGACTTAAGATTTAGAGGGATATTTTTGCAACATTTTAAAAGTGTCCTGCTGGCTGAGTAGTTAAGTTTATATCCCTGGTTTCACTGAAAGATTTTGTGTATTGGAATCAGACAGCAGCCTGCCTACAGTGAAAGGCCTGCTTACATCACAGGTGTCACTAGTCAATCAGTTGGCTTAATTCTTAAGATTTTCAGTGCAGGAAGGGTGTAAAGCACAGCTGACTTATTTTGGGGCTGACCGCTTTCAGAGCACAAACCACCAGGCTGTTTTGGGGCTGGGGAGGGTTACCTGTGTCTGAGTTGGATGTCTGGATTTTTCTCTGTTTGATTAGCAGGTTATTTTCTCTGTCAAATTGTTGTGTAGGGCATCTTGCTGACAGGAAGGCACTCATCGCAGTGCTGGGTCAGAGCTTTAGCTGATTGTTTCACGAGGACACAGTTTAGGCCCAACCCTTCCCACCCTCACCCCACCCACCCCTGGAAAATAGTTCCTTTATACCTGGGGTTCTGACATCATTTCCTCAAGAGTGCAAGGTGCATATCACTGTCATATCCTCTCTAGCACACTGCACTGACAATATAAGCATACACATTGTATAATATATATATTTCTATATAACAAATCAATCACTCACACACACACACACACACACAAAAAAGTAGATAAACATGTGGGGAGTAGTACAATGTAATGGCTGTGGGGCAGCAGTCTTCCGGGAGTCTTTCTGGAGGCTGAGATGCTGCCCTATTTGCAGACAACTCTCTGCCCTGAGGGAGGAAGTTGCCCATCTTCAGGCCATGCTGGACAGTAGTAAGGGAACCTTCCCCCAGGCCACACTGGATGGTAGGAAGGGAACCTCCCCTATCCAGGGAGCACCAGAGCCACCACCACTACCTCAGAGGTTGCGAAGAAAACACAGCAGTTGGACCACAGTGGGCTCAGGAAGGGTGAGGATGATGGAACAGAGGCACACCCAGTCAGTTGTTCCACTCCACAATCCATACACCATTCTGGGGGAGCATAGCTCCCCTATGGATGCACCCACAGAGGAGACTAAGAAGGCTGAGGACAGCTGTCACAAGGGAGACCCACAGGAAGGAGACAGAGGACACCACAAGGAAAGGAAGCAGCTCCTGGTGGGGGACTCAATTATTAGGGGGATAGAACTGGGGGGAGCAGGGAAAACTGAAGTAAGGTGCCTGCCTGGTGCCATGGCTTGGAGGGACAGGAAGCGCATCCTCAGGTTCACGGGAACAGCTGCACGGGAGTCTGAGCTGGACGTCATTGTCCACCTAGGGACAAATGACTTGGCTCATCATGAGATTAGAGCAGTGCAGAAGGACTTTGTAGAATTGGGAGGGGCCTAAGACAAGTAGCACACACAGTATCCTTCTTAGAGGTGCTGCCTGTCAATGGCATGAGTGAGGCGAGGGTACTTTGCACCATGCAGTTTAATGAATGGTTGAAAAAATGGTGTGAAGCACAGGGGTTTGGCTTCATTGGGGACTGGGGCTCCACCTGGAGGGACACCAGCCTATACTGGCAGGATGGTCTGCATCTGTCCAGGAAGAGAACAAGTCTTTTGAGCAATCGGTTTAAATGCTTCATTGGCAAGCTTTTAAACTAGCCAAGGGGGGAGGCAATGATAAGCAGCAGGAAAATCCCAGCCTCCCCCTACAAAACAGGGTACTAAATGAGAAAAAGACCAAGGTAGAAAGGTCAGTGGGGGATGCTGCAACAGAAGGTAAAGCCATCAAAATATGGAGAACAATGAGTACCAATGCCCGTAGTCTGAGCAACAAGCTTCCTGAATTAGTGGCCTTGATGGAGGAGGAACATCTGGATATCATGGCAGTCACAGAAACATGGTACACACAAAACCATGACTGGGATGTAAATATACCAGGATACGCTATCTACAGGAGGGACAGGGAGGGTAAAAGAGGAGGAGGAGTAGCTCTTTACATAAGGGAAGGAATCAAAGCAACAGAACAAAAGGGTAAACAGGGAGGAGAAGAAGCACTGTGGGTAAATTTGGAGACCAGCAATGGCACCAATCGCACAGGGGTTGTATCTGAACCCCTTCTCAGGGGAGGAAATGGACAAGGAAATGATAGAAAGTATACTTAGAATGGCAGAAAAAGGGAGATATTGCTGATGGGTGATCTGAATATGCCAGATGTTAACTGGAGTGCAGTTGCAGCAGCCACTTCTAAGAGTGGGGTTATTCTAGATGCCCTACAGGGGGCATGCCTTAAGACAACTAGTATTGGAGCCCACTCGAGAGGGAGCAATCTTAGACCTGGTTCTCTCAAATGGAGATGAAAAGAGGATCACAGGAGCCGGCCCGCTGGCGCAGTGGTGGGATTTCCGCTTGCGACGCCGGCGACCCGGGTTCGGGAACGGATCCGGGTCGTCGGAGGGCCGGCCGGGGGGAGTAGGATCGAGCGTCCGCTGGGCAGCTCTCCTTCTCCGGGGGGAGGGTGTGGGTAGCATTCAGTGCGTTAGGGACCCCTGGCGGAGGCCGGGAGTTCTCATGCAGCGGCGGCTTGACAACCCATTGGGCGGGCGGATGGTGACATCATAGCGCAGCCTCCCAGAAAAGCGGAAAATGGAGGAGCTGCCTGCCGCGAGAATGAAGCTCGCCGCGGCTTCAATGTGCTCCCCAGGCCGAGCCCCCGACCTAGTCCCAGTGCCTGCGGCATATGCCGGGAATGCCGCGGGCCCCACCGTGGGGGGAAAGCCACGGGTATCGGAGGCTGAGGCTGATTTGGGGTGCAGATGCCGGCGGCCCGTGACCGGGCTGATAATAGGGCGGCAGGTAGCTTGGGGAGTAAAGAGCAAATTTAAAAAAAAAAAAAAAAAGAGAGGATCACAGATGTAGAAGTGGGTAGCCATCTGGGAACTAGCGATCATCGAACAGTATGGTTCACAATAAACACAAGCAATGAAGTCAAGCCATACAAAGACAAAGGTGCTGGATTTTAGGAGGGCTGACTTTGTCAAAATGGGTGAGTGCCTAAGGAATGCACTAGCAAATGGGCAGGAAGGAGGGGTGGAAGAACAATGGGGAATAATAAAAACTGCCATCACAGAGGTATCAAGCCTTTGTGTAACGCAAATAAACAAAACGAAACGAGGTAAGAAACCACTATGGTTCTCAAAGGAAGTGGCAGTGAAGGTTCAAGAGAAAAAGAAAGCATTCAGGAAGTACAAGGAATCACAGAAGGAACATGACAGAGAACTATAACAGTTAAAGTAAAAGGAAGCTGGGAAGGCAGTCAGATCAGCAAAGGCCCAAACTGAGGAAAAGATAGCCAACTCAGTTAAGAAGGGGGATAAAACCTTTTATAGGTACATCAGGGAGCAAAGGAAGACCAAGGGAGGGATAGTGAGGCTTAATAAAGGGAGGGAGGGTGGGCAGAGGGTGACTGTGAAAAGGCAGAGATACTAAACAAATATTTTGGCTCAGTATTTACAAAGGAAGAGGGGGAGGTACCTAAAACAAACAGTAGAAACACTCTGGATACAGAAGTTGATACCAGCCCATTTACAGAAGAAAGGGTTCTGAAAGAACTCTTAAAACTGAAGGTGGACAAAGCAATGGGGCCTGATGGGATTCATCCCAGAATTCTAAAAGAACTAAGGGTAGAACTAGTGACACCACTGACTACCCTCTTTAACAAATCATGGGAGGATGGGGTGGTACCCGAGGACTGGAGGAGGGCAGATGTGATTCCCCTTCACAAAAGTGGGAGCAAGGCAGAAGCAGGAAACTACAGACCTGTTAGTTTAACCTCAGTGGTAGGGAAAATGATGGAATCACTTCTGAAGGAAAGAATTGTTAAATATCTAGAGGCTAGAGGGGCACAGGACCCAAGGCAGCATGGATTCACAGCGGGAAGGTCATGCCAGACAAATCTGATAGATTTCTTTGACTGGGTGACCAAAGTAGCTGATCAGGGAGGGGCTGTGGACATGGCCTACCTAGACTTTAGCAAGGCATTTGACACAGTCCCACACAAAGATTAATATACAAGTTAGCCAGCCTGGGGTGGGTCCCAAGATGACAGCCTGGGTAAGAGAATTGGCTGGAGAATAGGACACAGAGAGTAATAGTAAATGGAGTCCTCTGAAAAAGGGGGTTAGTAGCGGGGTACCCACGGGGTTCAATATTAGGACCAGTCCTCTTCAATGTCTTTATAAGTGACATTGCAGAGGGACTGGAAGGAAAAATATGTCTCTTTGCAGATGACACAAAGATCTGCAACAGAGTTGATGCACAGGGTGGGGTGGAAAGGATGAGAAGGGACTTGGCAAGGTTAGAGGAATGGTCAAATGTATGGCAGCTTAGATTCAATGCTAAGAGTGCAGGTAATGCACCAGGGAAACAAAACCAGGGAAGAGTACACAATGGGGGTGAGATACTAACAACAACAAAAATGGAAAGGGACCTGGAGTAGTCATATCAGATGACCTAAAGGTGGGCAAGCAATGTGAGAGGGCAGCAAGGAGGGCTGGGGATACTGAGATGCATAGGGAGACATCACCAGTAGAAAACAGGAAGTTATTATCCCTCTGTACAGACAGCTAGTGAGACCCCATCTGGAGTACTGCGTGCAGTTCTGTAGACCCAATCTCCGCAAAGACAGACAGGATGGAAGCTGTCCAGAGGAGGGCAACTAAAATGGTGCAGGGTCTGCACCGGAAGACATATGAAGAGAGAGACTTAAGGAGCTTAATATGTATAGCCTCGAGGAAAGGAGGGAAAGGGGGACATGATAGAAACTTTCCAAGTACCTCAAGTGAATCAACAAAGTCCAAGAGGGTAGCATCTTTCAAAAAAGAGGTGTGCAAGAACAAGGGGCACAATTTGAAGATAGAAGGGGGTGGCTCAGAGGTAATTTAGGAGTATTTTTCACAGAGAGGTGGTAGATGTATGGAGCGGCCTTCCAGAGGAGGTTGTGGAGTCACAAACAGTGGTGGAATTCAAGCATGCATGGGACAGTCATAAAGGCAATTCTAGGGGTGGGGGTAGGAAGAAGTAGGCTGCTGGTTAACTAGGATCTGCAGCTTATCCATCAGGTAGGGAAATGGGCACACTGGGTGGGCCAAGCGGTCCTTATCTGCCGTCAAATTCTATGTTTCTATGTTTCTAACCCCTCGGCTGAGGGATGTTCCGAAAAACCGGACAAGGAACCGGTAGGGACCGCATACTTCCTGGCCATTCTGGCCGAGGGCGCAGGGCAGGAAGCAGAGCGCTGCCAGAGGTCCAAGGCCGGGCCCACAATGGCCTCGGCCACCGGAAAGGCCTCCGTAGGGGAATCCCCTCGGTCCAGAATCTCCGTGAGGGGATACCTGGCCCGCTTAGAAACGGGTTCGAGCTTCATCCCGGTGGACTCCAAGATGAGCCGAAGCAATCCCAGGAAGGACAAAGGGCTATCGTCCACCGACTGTCCTCCTGAGGACTCCAAGTCCATTCACTTGGAGAAAAGGGAGGAATCGTCGGACTCGGAAGAGTCCGCAAAGAGCTGCCTCGGGCCTCTGCCACCCTCCACCTGCCGAGGTCGATCGGGAGTGAGGGTGACAGACAGCCTATGGGGCAGTCCCTGAGCCGACCGAGAATTTTTGGTCGGAGCCCCAACTAACGGCTATGGAGGCGGAGGTTCCACCGGGTCGGTGGGGCAGCTGGTTTTGGCGAACAACCGGCCTGGGAACAGGCTCCTCGGATAAAATGAGGGGTTGTTTGGCCGCTCAGTGACAACCACTTAATGGCCAGGGAAGACAACGGCGTCTGCTTATTCAGTCAGAAGGAGATGCTGCCACATAGGGTCCTCAAATATACGTCGGCGCAACTTGCGTCAAAGCCTCCTCGCCCGAGGAAGAGGACGAGCGGCGGCGCCGCTTGCCGCAGTGCCGAGACCGAGACCGCCTATGGTGGCGGGATCGGCTGGACCGCGAAGAAGTCCAAGACAGAGACCGAGAACCTCGGGTTTCCCGAGGATGGTGCGGGGAGGTGTCATGGGGAACCGGCACTCCCCTCGGTTCGGAGGGTTCAACCGAAGGCTCCGGAACCGGAGGCACAGACAAGCCAATGGGGTCCTCAACTCCCAACGGGGAAACCGGGGAGAGGGGATTCTCGGCTTCTCCTGCCGACAACCCGTCCAAAAGGTCGAGAAAAATCTCAACCGCGTCGATGGGAGTCTCGGTCAACTGGCCTGACGGGGACACCGTGAGACCAGTGGCCGAAGCCGAGAGGTCGACCCGAAGTCGATGGCCGACAACTCGGGGAGAGGGATCTTTCCCGCTCCCAAGGCGTCGACGGTGAGACTTACCCTTGTCTCTTTTTGGACCGAAAAGCGGTCCAGCAGAGTTGGTCCTCACCTTTAGTAGAGAGGGTCAGACAAAGCTCCTTAAAAGAAGCTGAATAGAGGCACCGAGAGAGTGGGACAAATGCACATGGCCGGTAGAAGCGGCCCGCGCCGCCTCCTCTTCGAGGGCAATCATCTGCTCGAGCTGATCCGCCGAGCCAGATCTGGCGTCATGGGGCGGAGCCGAGAGTTTTACCACCCGGTTGGTTGGGAGGAGCCAGCTTGAAGACCTTCCGGCAAGATTTAAAGCGGCAAGGATACCTGCCAGACAGTGTGGATGAACAACATATCCATGTCCCTAGAAATAACATTAGCGTAAGGTCCAGAGGAAACAGCAGTAGCAAAGAATTAAAGAACTGCAGCAGCCCATCAGCAGGCAGAGTCGATGGTTCTGGACAGTCCAGTTTCTGCAGCGTACCTTCGGTCTGGTGATCGGCGGGCAGTACAGCGAGGAAGGCAGCCGGCAGACAGAAGGGGTCCGCCCGGCTGCTTGCAGCAGCAGAGGCACCCATGTCAAGGGTGAAGCTTCGGTCTGGTGATCGGCGGGCAGTACAGCGAGGAAGGCAGCCGGCGGCCAGAAGGGGTCCATCCGGTTGCTTGCAGCAGCAGAGGTACCCGTGTCAAGGGTGAAGCTTCGGTCTGGTGATTGGCAGGCAGTACAGCGAGGAAGGCAGCCGGCAGACAGAAGGGGTCCGCCTGGCTGCTTGCAGCAGCAGAGGCACCCGTGTCAAGGGTGAAGCTTCAGTCTGGTGATCGGCGGGCAGTACAGCGAGGAAGGCAGCCGGCAGACAGAAGGAGTCTGCCCGGCTGCTTGCAGCAGCAGAGGCACCTGTGTCAAAGGTGAAGCTTCAGTCTGGTGATCAGCAGGCAGTACAGCGAGGAAGACAGCCAGCGGACAGAAGGGGTCCGCCCAGCTCCTTGCAGCAGCAGAGGCACCCGTGTCAAGGGTGAAGCATCTGCCCTCCTCCAGTCCTCAAGTAGCACCCCCATCCTCCCATGATTTCTTAAGAAGGGTAGTCAGTGGTGTCACTAGGTCTCCTCTTAGTTCTTTTAGAATTCTGGGGGTGAATCCCGTCAGGCCCCACTGCTTTGTCCACCTTGAGTTTTAGAAGTTCTTTCAGGAACCATTCATCTGTGAATGGACTGGTGTCGACCTACTGCCCAGAGTGCTTCTATTGCTTGGTTTAGGTAACTCCTCCTCTTCTTCTTTTGTGAAAACTGAGCAAAAGTATTCGTTTAGTATCTCTGCCTTTTCACTGTCTCCCTCTGCCCACCTCTCCTCCCCTTTATTAAGCTTCACTATTACTTCCTTGACCTTTCTTTGCTCCCTAATGTACCTATAAATACAGGTTACTCACCTGCAACAGGAGTTCTAGGAGTGGTATATGTTGTTCATCCACACTGTCTGGCAGGTTTCTTGCCGCTTTAAATCTTGCCAGAAGGTCTTCATGCTGGCTCCTCCCACCCACCCAGGTGGTAAAACCCTTGGCTCCACCCCATGACGCCAGATCTAGCCCGCTGGAACCCAGGTTGTGCGTCGAAGCCGGGGAGGTTGGGTGGGTCGAGTGGATGAACAACATATACCACTCCTAGAACTCCTGTTACAGGTGACTAACCTGTATTTCTAGGGACGTGGATATGTTGTTCAATCCACACTGTCTGGCAGACTCCTAGCAGTTCTCCGGGAGGAGGGAGGCAAAGCGCACACCCCCTACTTAGGAAATAAGGACTGGAGAACCGCGGTCCCAAAAGCAGCATCTCAGTGTGACTCAAGGTCAATGTGGTAATGGGAAATAAAGGTGTGTGCTGACTTCCAGGTAGCAGCCTGCAGATTTCCTGGATAGGGCGACCTAGAGCAGCCACCGAAGCAGCGGTATGGCGGGTAGAATGAGCTCTTATCCCTCTGGAAGGCTCCATGCCCACCAACCTATTGCAGAGATCTATGCAGGAGGTGACCCACCTGCTTATCGTCCGCTTGGCTGCAGGTCTGCCAGGTGTGGCTTCAGCGTAGGTGACAAACAACTGGCGAACCTCTCCCCGAACTTCAGCCATTCTCTCCTTATAATAAACGAGCGCTCTTCTAGGGTCCAGAGTATGGAGCCTATATTCGACCTCAAGGTGTGATTGGAGTAGAACACTGGCAGTCAACACCTGGTTAAGGTGAAACTCCGACACCACCTTGGAAAAAAGAATTTGGTGGGGGCGCAGGACAACCTTGTCCCTGTGGAAGACTGAATAAGGAGACTCAGATGAGCGCCTGGGCTCTCCCATCCTTCTGGCTGACATGATAGTCACCAAGAGCGGTCTTCCACGACAGGTGGGAGATGTCGCACCTGTGCATCGGTTGGAATGGTTTGCCCATGAGCTTAGCCAATACCAGCAGTAGATCCACGAAGGTGGGTTCTCGCACCAGAGGATATGTGATCAAGGCCTTTGAAAAAGCACCCAACCACCTTCTCCTGCGCCACCAACTGCTTTCCGGCCCACACCCGGTAAGCAGAGATGGTTGCCAGGTGCACCTTGAGGGTCGTCGACCGAAGCCCTAGCTGAGAAGGGGACCACAGGTAGTCCAGAAATTCTAGCCAAGGGACAGGAAGAAGGGTCCAACCCCTTGTCCTGACACCAAATGGAGAATCTCTTCCATTTGAAGGCGTAGCATTTTCTGGTCGATTCCTTACGGGACGCCTCAACAACATTGAGGACCTCGTCGGAAAGACCCCAGGCCTGGAACTCTAGCTGCTCAGGAACCAGGCCGTCAGGTGCAGGGACTGAAGGTCCGGATGGAGTACCTTCCCCTTATTGACTGAGATCAGGTCCAGGCGGGCTGGAAGCCGCCTCGGGAGCCTGGAGCTGAGGCTGAGGAGATCTGGATACCAGAACTGACTGAACCAGTCTGGGGCTACCAGAATCACCTGCACCTTGTCCCTCTTCGCCTTGAAAAGCACCTTGTGGATCAAGGGAAATGGAGGGAAGGCGTAGAAGAGGCCTGGGGTCCACGGCCTCGAGAAGACATCCCCCTGCAGCGAGCCCTGCTGAGGGGGGCGGGCATGAAACAGCCTTAGCTTCGCATTCTCCCTGGAGGTGAACAGGTCCACCTGAGCGGTGCCCCAATGGGAGAACAGATCTTGTACTACCTCCAGCAGGAGAGAATACTTGTGAAATGCAGTGCCTATCCGGCTGAGGGCACCGGCCAGACTGTTGGAGGCTCCTGCCACATGCATGGCTAGGAGATCCACCTCCAGGCTGATTACGAGAGACCAGATGTGGAGAGCCTCCTTACACAGAGGCAAGGAGTGCGTCCTGCCCTGATGGTTGAGGTAGTACATGGTCGTGGTGTTGTCCGTCTGGACCTGGACCACTTGACCCCGTACAAATGGAGCGAAGGCGGTGAGGGCTAGTCGGACCTCTCAAAGCTGTAGCAGGTTGATGTGGCATCAAGACTCCTGAGGGGACCAGAGGCTGTGGGCGCTGAGCTCCCCCAGATGGGTACCCCAACCCATCAAAGAGGCGTTGGTCATTAAAGTGACCATCGGCTTGGGGCGGACAAACGGGATACCCTCCTGCAGATGAGCTGGGACGAGCCACCACTGCAGGCCATCCCACATCCTCTGGGTCACCGTCACTGGCTGGTCCAGAGGACCAGAATGCTGTGACCATTGGCGGGCCAGTCCCCACTGCAGGGGACACATATGCCAATGGGCCCAATGGACCACGCTGGTGTAGGCCGCCATGAGGCCCATCTGTTTTGGGACTGGGAAGTACCTGGACACAAACCCTGGGTCTGGAGGAGGGTTCGCCACCTCGCTGATCACCTCCTTCTGGAGGAGCGGGGCAATGTCGACTCGATGAGCTGACAGAGAGGCTGCGGACCCCACAGCCCCCTGTGGGGTGACGGCCCGATAGGGAGGGAACTGCTCGAACTCCAGAGGCAGACCCCTGCCGACCACTTCTAGCACCCAGCGGTCTGTGGTGATAGCAGACCAGGCGGAAAAGAAGTGGCAGAGCCATCCCCCCATGGGGGGAACCAGGGGAGGAGTGACGAGGTTGGGGGCGGCACCCCTCAACCCGTCACTGGGCAGGCTTGGAGGAAGGGCCTGCTGAGGGACCTCATGGACCCTTGCCTCCAGGCTTCCTACTGGAGGAAGCGGCAGACTTGGCCTTAGGGCGCCAAGTGTGTACCTGCTGGCCCTGGTGCTGGTGCTGCTGGGCCGGACGTGCCGCAGGGGCGAAAAGGCTTACACTGCTGCTGGTGGCCTTTGTCCTTCTGGGCAGACGTGACTGAGTCCAAGGTGGCATTGGACTTCTCGATCCTCTGGAGATGGCATTCCACCCCTGGCCCGAACAAGTCGGTGCCCAGGAAGGAAACGTCTGCCAGCTTGTGCTGGGTATCTGCCATGAAGGTGGAGATCTGCAGCCAAGCTCTGTGGTGCATGGCCACTGCGGCCGCAACTGATCGGGCACAAGAATCACCAATATCCAACGAAGTTTGGAGCTGTTGTTTTGCCACCGCCCTTCCCTGATCCTGCACCTGCTTGACCGTTGTCTGAAGGTCAGCCGGGAGATGAGGAATCACCTCATCAAGGGAGCCCAAAAGGGCGTGTGAGAAATGTGCCATCAAAAGCACCGAGCTAGCCAGATGAAGGCCTAGGGAGGAAGCAGCGTAAACCTTCCGCCGCGAGTAATCCAACTTGTTGGATTCCTTATCGAGCAGTTTGTCCATGTCCCGTGCGTTTCAGAATGCAAGCAGCCTGTGGTCACTAACCCCTCCACAGACGGGTGCTCGAGAAACCCGGAGAAGTGAACCGGTGGGGACGCGTACTTGTGAGCCAGCTTGGCGAAGGCACGGGACAAGACATTGGCGCTGCCACACTCAGGGCGAGGCCAACAATGGCCCGGCCACGGAAAAGGCCTCCAAGGGGAATCCCTCAGTCAGTATCTCTGTAAGGGGATACTTGGCCCATTCTGAAATGGGTTCGAGTTGCATCCCAGTGGATTCTGAGATGAGCCGAACAAAACCCAAAAACGAGGATGGGCTCTCATCCACGAACTGGCCCCCTGCAGACTACAGGTCAAGCTGTCTGGAGAACAGGGAGGAGTCATCATCAGACTCGGAAGAGTCTGCAAATAGCTGTCGAGTGCCTGAGCCACCTTCCACCTGCGAGGTCGATTGGGCGTGAGGGTGACCGACAACCTATAGGGCAAGCCCTGACCCAACCGAGAATCCTTGGTCGGGGCCCCAGTCTTCAGTTGTGGAGGCGGGGGTTCCACCACAATAGGTGGAGCAGCCGGTTTCGGCCGAACAACCGGCGCCAGGGTCGGCTCCTCGATCACCACGAGAGGTTGTTTCGGCCGCTCCGGTGACAGCCAGTTCATGGCCGGAGAAGGTGACGGAGTCGGCTTGTTACCAGTCAATAAAGGTTGCTGCCACATCAAATCCTCGTAGTGCTGACGCAATTTGTACCGGAGCCTATCCTCTGAAGAGGACGACGAGGATGAGCAGCGACGCCACTTTCCATGGTCCAGAGACTGAGACCGCTGACGTCGGCGGGATCAGCTGACCTGGAAGAAAAAATTACTCACCTTAGTAATTGCTTTTCTTCTCATGGAGTCTTGCTATATTATAACAATAGCAGTCAGCCACTGCAGCTGAACTGCCCCGGAGAGGAAGGAGTTAACTCCAGAAGATCTGGAGTTCTACAGCGCGAGGGCGCTGTGCCCAAAGCTCTATCTGGCAGTTTCAAATGAAACTGTCAGATCTTTACGAAGCCAACATCAAAGGACGGAAAAAAGTCTGTGTGGAAAACTACACTAGCCTATGGCTACCTACTAGTAGTAATAACAACAATATAAACAACAAAGAAACACCCAGAACCATAATAACAAAGGTTGATGGTATTATGGTTCGTTTTACCTGCACAAGCACATATGAACCCCCTTCCCCAAGACTCAAGTCCAAGAAGGGGCAATAAAAATAACCTAAATGAACAATCTAGATCCCTAACCCAAGGAAAACAGGGTTAGGGAAAACTAAAATGGCATGACACAGTGCTTGCACCAATTTGCCACCTCTACCCAAGTAGGAGTTCTGAGAGGGGCAGGAGGGAGGTGGTTATAATATGGCAAGACTCCATGAGAAGAAAAGCAATTACTAAGGTGAGTAATTTTTCTTCAAACACCATGAAGTCTTGCTATATTATAACAATAACAGATACACAGCAGTACCTCCATGGAGGAGGTCAGAACCTACTTAGGAAATAGGCTCTGAAGCACAGCTGTGCCAAACGAGCATCTCTCCTGGACTGGACATCCAGGGAATAATGCTTGATAAGGTGTGAACCGTCTTCCAGGTAGCAGCTTGACAAATCTCCAGAATAGGAATGTCTCTAGCGGCAGCTGAGGCGCAGCTATACCCTGGTGGAGTGGGCCCTCAATCCTGAAGGATTACTCTACCAGTTTCTGATAACAAAATTGGATACAAGAGACAATCCACCTTGCAATTGTTCTCTTAGTGGCAGGTTCCTTTGCCAACCTCGCCATAGGTAAGAAACAGTTGGAGGATTCGAACCTATGACCTCTGGTGCCCTCTAGATAGTAACTTAATGCCTTTTGACATCAAGCTGTGCAGTCTCCTCTCACCTGAGGAAGAATGCTCAGTGAAAAATACTAGGAGGAGATAGATTGATTCAGGTGGAAATCAGAAACCACCTTAGGCAAAAACTTTCTATTAGTCCTAAGGATTACCTTATCTCTGTGGAAAGAGATAAAATCTTCTTCCACTGACAGGACCTGTAACTCACTTATCGTCTGGCAGAGGTGATAGCTACTAGAAAACGGTTTTCCAGTTAAATACTTGATTCTGCTGAAGACAGAGGCTCAAGGGGTTGCATTAACTGAGCAATGCAAATATTCAGGTCCCAGGCGGGGAGCTGGTTCCCGAGGAGGTTAGTGTGAAGTAACCCTTTAAAAACTTGGAGAACACAGGGTGAGAAGAAGGGAGGCAGGCTTCCTGCTGACACAAAAGCAGAGACAGCTGCCAGATGAACCTTCAGGGTAGCTGGTCTAAGGCCTAAGGAATTCAGATGGACCAAATAGTCCAAAAGAATGGGAAGATCAGCAGATTCTGGGGTAATCTGCCTCTCAGAACACCAGATGGAAAACCTCTTCCACTAGAATTATAAGTGGCCCTAGTGGAAAAGCTTCCTTGAAGCCTTTAAAATATCCATAACACCTTGAGAAAGGTGTAAATCAGCAAATTCTAGCTCCTCAAGAGCCAAGCCTTGAGGTGGAGGGACTTGAGGTCCGGATACCACACTCTCCCTGTGCACAGGCCAGTAAGTCGTGAACTCTGGGCAGGCTCAGGGCAGGGAGTGAACTGCCAGGGACAGGAGCAGAGGGTACCAGGGCTGTCTGGCCCAATCTGGGGACAATCAGAATCACTCTGCAAGGTTGAGATCTGATTTTCACTAGTACCCTGAAAAGGAGAGGAAAGGGGAAGGCATGCAGGAACTTCCCTTTCCAATCCAACAGAAAGGCATCAGAGGACTGAGCCCAGTACTGGAGGCCTGCAGCAAAGAGGAAGTTGGTGGTTGTCTGGGGCGCGAAAGATCTATCTGAGGGTGCCCCAACTGGCAAAGACAGACCCCAGTACTTGTGGATTCAGAGCCCATTCGTGATGGCCCTGAGAAATTCTGCTGAGGCGTCCGCCAGCATTGTCCTTCCTGGGAGATGAACCGCTATCAGGAGGTGTTCAGGGAATAAGCCAGAGACCACAACTTCATTGCTTGGTGCACAAGGCTGAAGACCGAGTGCCCTTTGCTGATGATGTACCACATTGTGGTGGTATTGTCTGTCCTGACTTGAACCACTTTGTTCTGGACAGAATCTGAAAAGAAGACCGAAGAGCTAAAAGACAGCTCTGAGTTCCAGAAGATTGATGTGGAGCAAGAGATTCCTGAGAGACCACACTCCCTGAGTGGTAAGGTCGCCCAGGTGAGCCATCCACCCTAACAGGGAGGCATCCGTGGTGAGGTGAGGGAGGGAGAAATGGGAATGAAGGAACCCCTTGTTTCAGATTGCTTTGATCCTGCCACCAGTGTAAGGCCAGGATCAGGGTTTAGTAACTGGGACCAATTTGGTAAGGGGTCCTTCCTCTGAGACCAATAGGCCCTCAAATGGAACTGAATGTCCCTCATCTGGAATCTTGCTCCTGCACAACAGCTGTGGAAGCAGCCATGTGCCCGAGGAGTTGCAGAAAATGCCTTGCTGGTCGAGAGACCACGCAGGAGTAAAGGAGGATGCCAGGCGATGAGTCTGTCCACCCTTTCCGAGGGAAGAAAGGCCCTAGCTAACCTTGTGTTCAATTCTGCGCCTATGAAAGTTAGGGCCTGAACTGGTTCCAGAACTGACTTTGGTAAGTTTGAGGAATCCAGAGAAGTGAAAGCTGCTGGGTGACTTGCAAGTGGGATTTCACCTGACCTGGAGACTGACCCACAATGAGCCAGTCATCCAGGTAGGAACCAAGCAACCCTTGCCTACTTACATGAGCCACTACTACAGCGAGACATTTTGTGAATACCCTTGGCGCAGAGAGGTAAGGCCGAAGGGCATTGCCCTGAACTGGTAGTGGCCTGAGGGCAGTTCAGACCTGAGGTACTTTCGGTGGGAAGGCCTGATCAGAACATGAAAATAGGCATCCTTGAGGTCAGGGAAGCTAGCCAGTCCCTGGCCTTAGGAAAACAATATCATTGCCAGAGTTAACATTTTGAACTTTGGTTTCAACTGATGCTTGTTCAGTATCTTAAATCCAGAATGGGCCGCCATTCTCCTGTCTTTTGGGGAAGAAAGTATCTTGAATAAAGCCCCTTGCCCTGATGGCAAGGAGGAACCCTTTCCACTGCTTTGCAGACCAGAAGAAGAAACCTCTGCTTCCAAAGCAAGGGCTTCTGAAAGATTTGCAGGTAGGAAATGCCTGGCTCTCATCTTTGGAAAATATTTGAAGCTGAGAACCAGACCCTGGCCTATTACCTCCAGAACCCATCTGTCGAAGTTAGGGACAGCCAGCTCTGGCTGAAATAGGCCAACCTGCCCCACTGGTACAGGAGAATCGGCCCCTGGGCACCCCATCAGGGTGCCTGCTTAGCAACAGCCTTAGGCTGAGGGAGGGAGGCAGTCTGCTTGCGCCACGTCCCCTGCCTCTGAAGAAACCCCTCTGCTGAGACAGCAGAGGAGGCTTGAAATGGTAAAAGGCCTGGAAAAGGGTCTGCCCCTACCTCTGGGAGCATGCCTTTGTGGCATGGCATGCTTCTCCTTAGCCTGGGCACTTTGTAGGTAGTTCTGTATTCATCCATCTTTTTCATATAATTTTCTGTTTGCTCCCCAAACAGAGAATTTCCACTACAGGAAAATCCATAGCCTTTGACTGAGTATCTTGGGACAGATTAGTGCATCTGAGCCATGCCAACCTCGGAAAGCTACAGAAGTGGCCATGACCCTGGAGAAACATCATTAACATCAACAGCAGTATGAAATTGAACTTTAGAGGCTTCAATGCCATCAGCAGCCACCTGTTCCAACTCACTAGCCAGCTGGCCATGGGCCTGCTTGGCTAACTTCAATACTGTGTCCCACCTAGATTTCTGATATCTAGCCACATAAGCCATATAATTTGCCTGCCTGAGTCCCAAAGAAGCTGCCATATACTGTTTCTTAGCCATGGCATCAATCTTCCTAGAATCCTTGTCAGGAGGATGTGAGGCCAGAGGAATATTAGCCTTGTCTGGGCTGCAGCTTGTACCACACCTACATGACTACACTGCTCAATAAGGAAGTCTGTATCCGGAGCCTGACAAAGTATACCTTCTGTCCATTTTTTATCTACAGGAGGGACAGAATGAGGATTTTTAAAATCTTTGTTGTTTGCTTCTAAATGACTTATGCAAAGGAATAGACAACCTCCTAGACTCTGGAATATCCATCATTTCCACATAATCAGGCTCCTCTTGCTCATCCACAGCCTCCTCTAAAAGGAAGCTGGAGGGTTTTAAAAGGCAGAAAAAACCAAGCGATCGGTTCAAAACCGAACCGATAATTAATTTTCCACACAGACTTGAATTTTTGTACTTACGGTTTACCAGATAGAGCTTTAGAACCGAAATGCGGTAAAAATAATGACTTTGCGGTTCAAATGAACGAAACTACTCTCTTGAACCGAGAATGAACCGAGCTGAAGGAGCTGATCTCCGGAGCGACTGTTCAGTGAAGCGGAGTAAAAAATCTGACAGTTTCATTTGAAACTGCCAGATGAAACTTTGAGGCACAAGCGCCCTCGCGCTGTAGAACTCCAGATCTTCTGGAGTTAACTCCTTCCTCTCCGGGGCAGTTCAGCTGCAGTGGCTGACTGCTATTGTTATAATATAGCAAGACTTCATGGTGTTTGAATAGGACCGAGACCTTCGGGGATTCCGAGGGTGGATCAGAGAGGAGATGGGGGAAACCCGGCCCCTCCTTCGGTTCAGGGACCTTGACCGGGAACTTCGGCACAGGCAAGTCCTCGGTAACCACTGGCGGAACCGATGAAGAAGGGTTGTCTTCTTCTCCAGTCAACAAACCGTCTGACGGGTCGAGAAAAATCTCGACCGCATTGACGGATGTCTTGGCCAGCTGACCTGACGGGGACACCGTGAAGCCAGCGGCCGCAGCCACAACCTCGACCAAAGTCGAGAGTCGACGGTCCGGTGAAGGGGATCTCTCCCGCTCCCACAAACGTCGACGGTGGGACTTACCTTTAGAGTCCTTCTTTCTGGACTGACTGGAATGTCCCGAAGGCTCTTCTCCCTTAGTGGAGAGGGACTGACAAAGCTCCTAAAAAGAAGCTGTGTAGGAGGAGCCCAGGAGAGAGGGATAAATGCGGCGTCAAGGAGGAGGAAGAAGGCGGCCTGGGCGCCTCCTCCTTGAGGGCAATCATCTGCTCCAACTGCTCCACGGAACCCGCCACTTGTGGACACATGGCAGACCTCCTTGGACTTGACCAGCGGATACCATTTTTCGGGGCACCCAAGAAGCAGTCTGGCAGCGTGGTCCTCCAAGACTGAAGCCGTGAAGGACTTGCACAATTCGCAGGCCTGCGAATCGTGGCCAAGCCCCAGGCAGTAGACGCACGTGCAGTGCGGATCGGTCCGGGACATCTTCTGCCCACAAGGGCACCGACAGAAGCCGGGAGTCGATTTGTCCATCGCAGCCATGAGGGACGACGAAGACCTTAGTCATGTAAATTTTAAAAATTGGTTTGGGAAATCCGAAGAGTATGAATCCAGCCTAAAGCATGAAGGCGCTAAGGAGAGGAACCTGAGCTTCCAGTAAGGAAGATCTGGCGTCATGGGGCGGAGCCGAGGGTTTTACCACCCGACTGGGTGGGAGGAGCCAGCTTGAAGACCTTCCGGCAAGATTTAAAGCAGCAAGGAACCTGCCAGACAGTGTGGATTGAACAACATATCCACGTCCCTAGAAAAGGTTTTATCCCCCTTTTCTTTTTTGACTTTCTTTATGCACTCCACTGCAGCTTGGGGTGTACTTACCCCATTCAGGCCATGTATGCCGACACTAAACTGATCTAGGTGGAACCAGCCTCCGCCGCGACCGCCAAAGCGAGGAGGACCATGGCTTGCCCCCCACAGCAGGGCCTAGGAGAGGAGACCGCATCACCCTAAGCCCTTGTCCCTGACTGTCGGGCTTTGTTTGGCCCACTGATCAGGTCGTCTGTCACTGCCTTCATGCTGCTGCTGGGAGAGGATTTTTTCGTTGATGCCCCCAGGAGCCGGACGTGCAATGACGCCGGCACGAATAAGCCGTAGGCATCCACCGCGCTCCTCCCCTAGTGTTCCAGGCAGAGATGGTACATCCGGCCTCCACTGGGTGTCACCAATGCGCCGAGGAGCCCCTGAACCCACCCCAGGGAGAGGAGAGCAGTCCTCCAGACGCTCGATCCTCTCCCTCCCCTGCCGACCCACAGTAATACAGGCTTGTTCCCGAACCTGGGTCGCCAGTGTGGCATCCAGCGTCTCAATCCTCAGTGCCACCGGGCCGGCTTATCCCCCTTCTTAACTGAGTTGGCTATCTTTTTCTCGGTTTGGACCTTTGCTATTCTGGTTGCCTTCCCCGCTTCCTTCTGCTTTCACCGATACAGTTCCCTCAGACAGGAGGATCGCATCGAAGCTTTTCTGTAGCAGTCTATTAGGGGACGCCCACAATGACATCACACACCGATGTCACAGCCATATATAAGCGTGGGCGGCACCGCTCCTACCTCAGTTCTTTCCTTCACTGGAGGCCATATGAGACAGGCATCCCTCCAGGGAACTGAGGAGAGAGAAGAGATGCCCAGCCAACAGAAAAGCAGGATGCAACAGGAAAGACAAAGTGCAGAGAAAGACAAAAAGTGGGATGGAGGGATGGACGGCATAACCTGATGATAGAGATTCCCTCGAAGATCTACTGTTATGGTAAGTTCTTACGTAACTGTTCTGTCTTGTTCGGGGATATCTCTGTCATCAGGTCACACCTATGGAATGGGTCACAAGCAGTGCTAAGAGCAAAAACAGTCTGGGTAGCAGCAGGCCAGAGGCCTAAGAAAGAAGGCCCTGAAGCACAGCTAGGCCAAAGCCTGCCCTCCTAGAGGCAATGTCCAGATTGTAGTGCTTGATGAAAATGTGGACAGTACTCCAGATGGTAGCAGCACAAATTTCAGCAGCTGACACGTTCCTGAAACAGGCAATGGAAGTGGCCACGCCTCTGGATGAATGGCCATGAACCACACCAGGATGTTCCTAACAATACTTCCTGTAATAAAAAGTAATACAGTTGGCCATCCATTTGGGTACACACTGGTTAGATACTGGAATGCCCTCTTTGCCAGGGGGCAAAAGAAACAAAGCGACTGAGAGGACTTTCTTCCATCTTTAGTATGATGTGTATAGTACCTGAGAATTCAATGCACATCTGAAGTATGGAGCAATGCTTCCCCTGGATTGGCATGCTCTGGATAATAAAAAGGCAGGCGGATAGACTTATTTAGAGTAAACTCAGACACCACCTTAGAAAGACACTTCGGATTAGTACATAAAGAGATCCTGTCCTTGTGGAAAATCAAATAAGGCTGCTCACACATGAGAGCCTGTAGGTCTGAAATTCTTTGAGCAGAAGTAATAGCAACTAAAAATTACACTTTCCATGACAGAAAGCATAGCTCGCCAGACATGTCTGGCTCAAAAGGAGGAAGGGTCAGCTTTTCCAGCATGAAATTTAGGTCCCAAGCTGGGGCGAGATTACGGATAGCAGGCTTTAAATGAAGAATGCCTCGCAGAAAAGTACGGGCCACATCCAACTGGGCCACAGTACGACCATCAATAGGCACATAAAAGAGTGATATAGCAGACAAGTGCACCTTAATAGAGGAGAAGTGAAGTCCTACATTTGATAAGGACAGGAGATACTCTAGAACCTGGTTGACCGGAAAAAAGAAAGGGTTCATGTGATGGGAAGTGGCCCATACAGCAAAGTGCTTCCACTTCAATGAGTAAGTGGCCCTGGCAGAGGGTTTCCTGGCAGCCACCAGGACATCATCCACCTTCTGGGAGACCCCAAAGCAAGCAATGGCTACGTCTTCAGGAGCCATGCATGCAGGCACAGGGACTTGAGATCTGGCTGGACCAGGGTTCCCTGAGCCTGTGTCAATAGGTCCCTGCAAAGGGGCAAGGGTACCGGAGGTTCTGCAGCCAACTGTTGCAGTAGCGGAAACCATATCTGTTGAGGCCAGAATTAAGCCACCAGAATCACGGTGACCCCTCCATCTGTAGCTTGAGGAGCACCCTCTAAATCAGAGGAAAGGGTGGGAAGGCGTAAAGAAACTGCCCTTTCCAGGAGAGGGACAACTCATCTCACCAGAAAACTCCAGATCCTGGATCTAGCGAGCAGAAATGCGGTCGTTTTGTGTTGAGAGGGGGCACAAAGAGGCCCAGCTCTGGATGACCCCACCTGTCGAACAAATCTTCTACGAAGGGGGCAGCAGTTTCCATTCGTGCATTCTGGACTGCGACCGGCTGAGGCTGTCCCACCAAGGCATTTTGGTCACCGGGTACATGGACGGATGACAGTTCTAGACCATGATCTACAGCCCAGTATCAGACCTTCATCGCCTCCCAACACAGGGGGCAAGAATGGGTCCCCCTTTCTTGTTTATGTAACAGACCACACTGAGGTTGTCCAACTGAACCAGCAAGGGCCCTGGGGAAAGGTGGTTCTGAAAGGCCTACAAGGCATATAGAACCGCCCGCATTTCTAAAACGTTTATGTGGAGGCGGATCTCCCACTGGGACCAGGTTACCTGGGTCTAATAAAGTCCTAGGTGCACTCTCCTGCCCAGACCAGACACATCCATGGTTAGGATCTGGTGAGGGGTGGGTATGGGAAAGTGGACCCCTTTTAAGAGATTGTCAGGTCCCATACACCACTGAAGTACCTTGCGCACTGGGGAGGAGACAAGAACCATCTAATCCAGATCATCGGTGAGTTGATCTCACTGGACCTTCAGAGTCCACTGCGGGATCCGCATATGCAGCCTGGCAAAAGGGACTATTATGATGGCCGTGGCCATTAAGCCTAGCAACTTCAAGAACATCCTCGCTAGACCATACTGGCACTGGATCACAGCCTGGGTCTGAGTTATGAGGCAGTACACCCTGTCCAGCGGCAGGACAGCCTTGTCCTGAGTAGAGTCCAGAACTGCTCCCATGTACTGCAACTGTTAGGCTGGAGTCAGCACAGACTTGGGCAAGTTGAAAGTGATGCCCAAGGACTAGAACAACTGCAGGGTGCATTCTAGAGTCAGCAACAGTAATTCCCTGGACTAAGCTTTCAGCAACCAGTCACCCAAATAAGGGAACACATAAAAACCTTTGCGCCGGAGGGCCACTGCTACAGCTGCCAAGCATTTGGTAAATACCCATGGCACAGAGGATAAGCCAAAGGGGAACACCCTGAACTGGTAATGCTCCCCCTGGAAGAGGAACTGCAGTAACCGCCTGTGGAGAGGGCAAACCATGATATGAAGGTATGCATCCTGCATGTCCAGGGAACACAGCCAATTGCCCTGCTTCAGCAAAGGAAGGAGGCCGTGCAAAGTTACCATCCAAAACTTTGTGTACTGGCTGTAAAGGTTCAGCTCCTTGAGGTCTAGAATGGGCCTCAAGTCTCTGGTTCTTTTGGTATCCAGGAAGAACCTGGAGTAGAACCCTTTGTTCTTTTGCTGTCTGGGCACTGTCTCTATGGCCCTTTTGCGCAGCAAGGTAAGCACTTCCTCCTGGAGCACTACGGTGTAGTCCGGAGGATACAAGGTGGGAACCAGTGGAACATCTGGAGGCGGTTCTAAAAGTTCTAGAGCATGGCCCTGTTTGATTATGTGCAGCATCCAAGTGTCTGTAGTAATGGCTCTCCACTGAAACAGATGGAGGGAGAACCAACCACAGTCCACCACTTCCTGGCTTGGAACAAGAAAAGGGGGAGTCTGGCAAGGAGTCTTGCTGAGGCTGAACCAGTGTCTGGGGCCGCTCCTCCACTTCTGGATTGCTTAGCAGTGGTACCAGTGGAGGAGGAGGGGGCAGGCAAGACAGAACTGGCCCTGCATTTTCCCTGAAGTTTGGTCCAGAAACAGATCTGTGAGAGAGCTTACGGAAGGAGGGCCCCGGTCTGCTCCAGGGCTGGGTATGACAAAGGGAATGTACAGACCAAGTAGCCCCGCCAGAGGCCTGCAGCTCATTATTGATATCCTGCACATCTGAGCTGAAATGTTTGTGACCCACTAAAGGGGCATTTAACATCTTTTGCTGGACATCAGCCACAAAGCCAGAGACTCTAAGCCAGGACTGCCTTTTAAGGCAGATGCCAGAAGAGCTGCCCTGGCTGTAGTATCAGCAATATCATATGTGGCTCTGTGGAGATGCTTACTAACATCTTCAGAGTCGTGGAGAACTTTGAGAAGTTCTTGTCTCTGGGAACTCTCAGGAAGGTCCCGAGAAGCAGCTTTGTCTTTCCTCCAGAGGGTGTCCTGGTACTTAATCAAATAAGCCAAGTAGTTGGCAATTCAAAGGCCTAGAGTGGCAGAGGCAGAAGTCCTCTTGCCCCAGAGGTCCAGCCACCAGTATTCCTGGTCAGGGGGAAGGGAATTAATGTGCCTGGATGCCTTAGTCCTGTCATGAGTGGCCTTAATTACCACAGAGTCGGTTTCCAGCTGGGCTGCATAAAAAGGCAGCCCCTGAGGTGCCTGGTAAAGCTCATCAGCCTTGCTGGGCATGGCTGGCACCAGGTTGGGCCTGTGCCAAGCAGCAGTGGCAGCATCATTCAGTGATGGAAGCAGAGGAGAAATAACTTTGGGTGAAGATTCTGGGATCTCCAAGAAGTTCACCAGGTTCCTCCTTGTGATATCTTTTTCCTCAGTCTGGAACACTATAGTGGAGGAAAGCTGTTTCATAATGTTGAAGAGAGGGGTCCTTGGGGGGCCTTGGGGTATGTTTGACCAAGTCCTCTCTCCTGGAGGAGACAATAGACCTGTCAGAGGAGTCAACCTCAATGTCTTCCTCCTCATCCTCTTCCTCAGGGAGGATGAGATCAGGGTGATATTCTACCTCCACGTCAGCCTGTTCTGAGGCAATGGCCTGGAAACTGATGGCTCCCTAGAAGGCGCGAGGTGAATGGGTCCAACTGGTGTCGACCCCGGGGTAGTACCCGATGGTGTGAGCGACGACCGCTCAGGCCATGGAACAAGCAGTTGTATGAAAGCCACAGTAATAAGGGAAAGGACAGTGTTCAGGTAGATGACAGGATAAGAAAGTGTCATCAACACGGGTACAGACAGAGAGGGGACAGAGCCCAGCTCCAACGAACTGCCACTAGCCAGAGAAGAGACGGTGGGGCCCAGTGCCTGAGGACATCGAGATTCAAAAGGTCTTGATGGTGGGGCTGGGGTCAAGGATCCGGGGAACGAGGGCCCCTCCTCAGCCCTGAGAAGACTAGGAGAACTCTCCTCTGTGGGGGGCCTGATAAGCACCATGGCCTACACAGAGCAAAGTGCCAACGCAGAAGCAGTCAATGGAGCAATTCCAGGAGAAGAGGAGGAGGAATCCAACGGGGTTCAGAATTGCCATTGTGGGGAATTGTCCTTAGGCTGGTCCTTATCCTGATGGGAGTGTTTCCCCCAGGACTTGTCCCAGGTCTTGGTGACCTGAGAGCCCGAAGAGGATGCTGGCGATTGGGAGGGGGGAACACCTGAAGACCCCTGCTCTCTGCTAGCTGCCTGTTGCTCCATGAGGAACTTCTGCTGGGCTTTCTTGCATCAGTACTGGGTGGTGAGACTGAACTTCAGGCAGAGCTCACAGTTGACAACGTTATGACCAGGCCCAAGACAGCAGACACACAGTTCATGTTTGTGGGTTGAAGAAATCTTTCTGCAGTGGCAGTGATGGAAAAGAGACAATAAGCGAGTAGTTCTGGACACACAAAGTCAAAAGGAATCACTTTAAAATAAAGTGTTTCAAAGACTGTAACCAAAGAAACGTAAAGTAATTTTGGTGGTCGAACTGAGCAACGAAGCTTCCGCTCAGTCCATGCACAAAAGGTCGACAGCAGGAAAGAACTGAAGAGGACTTGGGGCCACCCGTGCTTTGACAGGGCTGTGATGTCAAACCATGATATCAGCGTGGGTAGCCACTACTAGAATGCTGCAGAAAAACTTCCAGGGGATACTGGGGCCTGATGGCTAAGTCCCACAGGTGTGATCTGATGACAGAGATATCCCCAAAGAAGATTTGTTGTTACAAGGGGTTGCTTTATCTCAAAGGCAAGGAAGAGTGGGGCAATCTGCAGGCTCAATGGAACTCTTGAAAGTCACAAGATCATCCTGGACAATTCCATGGACATTCCCACAGGGCCACAGTACAGGTCAGTAAATACAGGTTACTCACCTGTAACAGGAGTTCTAGGAGTGGTATATGTTCTTCATCCACACTGTCTGGCAGGTTCCTTGCCGCTTTAAGATGGGCCGGAAAGTCTTCAAGCTGGCTCCTCCCACCCACCCAGGTGGTAAAACCTTTGGCTCCGCCCCATGACGCCAGATCTAGCCCGCTGGAAGCCAGGTTGCGCATCGAAGCCGGGGAGGTTGTGTGGATGAACAACATATACCACTCCAAGAACTCCTGTTACAGTTGAATAACCTGTATTTCTAGGGATATTTATATGTTGTTCAATCCACACTGTCTGGCAAACTCCTAGCAGTTCTCCGGGAGGAGGGAGGCAAGGCGCGCACCCCTGACACTTATTTGGGGAATAAGGACTGGAGAACCGAGGTCCCAAAACCAGCATCCCAGCGTGACTCTAGGTCAACATGGTAATGGGAAATAAAGGTGTGTGCTGACTTCCACGTAGCAGCCCTGCAGATTTCCTGGATAGGGACGACCCTGGAAGCAACCACCGAAGCAGCGGTATGGCGGGTAGAATGAACTCTTATCCCTTTGGGTGTCTCCATGCCCGCCAACCTATAGCAGAGATCTATGCAGGAGGTGACCCACCTGCTTATCGTCCGCTTGGCTGTAGGTCTGCCAGGTGCGGCTTCAGTGTAAGTGACAAATAGCTGGCGAATCTCTCCCCGAACTTCAGCCGTCCGCTCCCTATAATAAGCGAGCGCTCTTCTAGGGTCCAAAGTATGGAGCCTATATTCGGCATCTGAGGTGTGATTGGGGTAGAACACCAGCAGAGTCAACACCTGATTCAGGTGAAACTCCGACACCACCTTCGGAAGGAATTTCGGGTGGGGGCGCAGGACAACCTTGTCCCTGTGGAAGACCAGATAAGGAGACTCAATGGAAAGCGCCTGGAGCTCTCCCATCCTTCTGGCTGACATTACAGCAACCAAGAACGCGGTCTTCCACTACAGGTGGGAGATATCGCACCTGTGCATCGGTTCGAATGGCTTGCCCATGAGCTTAGCCAATACCAGCAGTAGATCCCAAGGAGGTGGACGTTCTCGCACCGGAAGGGATATGTGATCAAGACCTTTGAAAAAGCGCCTGACCACCTTCTCCTGCGCCACCGACTGCTTGCCGGCCCGCACCTGGTAAGCAGAGATGGCTGCCAGGTGCACCTTATGGGTCGTCGACCGGAGCCCTAGCTGAGACAGGGACCACAGGTAGTCCAAATTGCTAGCCAATGAACAGGCAGAGGGGTCCAACCACTTGTCCTGACACCAAATGGAGAATCTCTTCCATTTAAAGGCATAGCACTTTCTGGTCGACTCCTTACGGGATGCCTCAACCACGTTGAGTACCTCGTCGGAAAGACCCAAGGCCTGGAACTCTAACCGTTCAGGAATCAGGCTGTCAGGTGCAGGGATTGAAGGTCCGGATGGAGAACCTTCCCCTTGTAGACTGAGATTAGATCCCGGCGGACTGGAAGCCGCCTCGGGAGCCTGGAACTGAGGCTGAGGAGATCTGGATACCAGAACTGGCAAGGCCAATCTGGGGCTTCCAGAATCACCTGCGCCTTGTCCCTCTTCGCCTTGAGGAGCACCTTGTGGATCAAGGGAAAAGGAGGGAAGGCACAGAAGAGGCCCAGGGTCCACGGCCTCGAGAAGGCATCCCCCCGCAGCGGGCCCTGCTGAGGGGGGCGTGGGCATAAAACAGCCTCAGCTTTGTGTTCTCCCTGGAGGTGAACAGGTCCACCTGAGGGGTGCCCCAATGGGAGAACAGGTCTTGAACTACCTCCGGCAGGACAGACCACTCGTGAGATGCAGCGCCTATCCGGCTTAGGGCATCGGCCAGACTGTTCAAGGCTCCTCCCACATGGATGGCTAGGAGATCCGCCTCCAGGCTGATCACGAGAGACCAAATGTGGAGAGTTTCCTTGCACAGAGGCAAGGAGTGCGTCCTGCCCTGCTGGTTGAGATAGTACATGGTTGTGGTGTTGTCCGTCTGAACCACCTGACCCCGTACAAATGGAGCGAAGGCAGTGAGGGCTAGTCGAACCACTCAAAGCTCCAGCAGGTTGATGTGGCATCAAGACTCCTGAGGGAAGCCAGAGGCCGTGGGCCCGGAGCTCCCCCAGATGGGCACCCCAACCCATCAAAGAGGCGTTGGTCATAAGAATGACCGTCAGCTCAGGGCAGACAAACGGGATACCCTCCTGCAGATGAGCTGGGACGAGCCACCACTGCAGGCCATCCCACATCTTCTGGGTCACGGTTACAGGCTGTCCAAAGGACCGGAGCACTGTGACCACTGGCGGGCCAGCCCCCATTGCAGGGGACGCATATACCAGCGGGCCCAACGGACCACGCTGGTGTAAGCCACCATTAGACCCAGAAGGCGAAGGAAGTCCTGGGCAGGGTGCAACTGCCAAACAGAAATTATTGGGCAAAGGAGGAAAGGACCTCGGCCCTGTCCGCCGGGCTCTGGCTCGAAGAGAGTCGAGCTCTACCCCAATTAACTGAATCAACTGCGATGGCACGAGTTCCGATTTGACCTTGTTGATCAGGAGGCCAATTTGAGAGCAGACCTGGAGGGCCAGATCTCTGGACCGCTCCACCTCCAACCTGGAGGGGTTGCTATCAGCCAGTCGTCCAGGTAATGGTACACCCGGACCCCTCGGCACCGCAGGAATGCTGTCACCACTGCCATGCATTTGGTGAAGACCCTGGGAGCTGGAGAAAGGCCGAAGGACATGGCCCGGAACTCATAAAGGGATCCCTCCGCTCTGAAGCGGAGGAATCGTCGATGAAACGGATGGATTGGAACGTGAAAGAACACGTCCTGGAGATCCAGAGAGCAAAACCACATGCCTAGAAGCAGCAGGCTTGGCCTTGGGGTGCCAAGCATGAGCCTACTGGCCCTGTTGCTGGTGCTGCTGGGCCAGACGTGCCACAGTAGCAGAAGGGTGAAAGGGCTTACGCTGCTGCTAGCGGCTTTTGTCCTTCTGGGCAGACGTGACCGAGTCCAAGGTGGCATTGGACTTCTCGATCCTCTGGAGATGGTCCTCCACCCCAGGCCCGAACAAGTCGGTGCCCAGGAAGGGAACATCTGCCAGCTTGTGCCGGGTATCCGCCGTGAAGGTGGAGATCCGCAGCCAAGCTCTGCGGCGCATGGCTACTGCGGCCACTACCGACCGGGCACAAGAGTCTCCAAAGTCCAAGGCAGTTTGGAGCTGTTGCCTGGCCACCGCCCTTCCCTGATCCTGAACCTGCTTGACCGTCGTTTGAAGGTCAGCCGGGAGATGAGGAAGCACCTCATCCAAGGAACCCATAAGAGCGTGTGAAAAGTGTGCCATCAGTAAAGCTGAGCTAGCCTGTCAAAGGCATAGGGAGGAGGCAGCGTAAACTTTGCGCGCGGAGTAGTCCAGTTTTTTGGACTCCTTGTCCGGGGGCTTTTCTACGTCCCTAGAGTTTCCGGAGCGCCAGAAGACGCTATCGGTTACCAGCCCTTCAGCCGAGGGGTGCTCCGAAAAGCCAGAGAGGGAACCAGTGGGGACTGCGTTCTTGCGAGCCATCCTGGCCGAAGGCGCAGGAAAGGATGCAGGCCACTGCCACAACTCTAGGGCTGGACCAACAATGGCCGAAAGGCCTCCATGGGGGAATCCCCTCGGTCCAGAATCTCCATGAGGGGATATCTGGCCCGTTTCAGTACGGGTTCGAGCTGCGTCCCAGTAGACTCTGAGATGAACTGAAGAATTCCCAGGAATGAGGATGGGCTCTCATCCACCAACAGACCCCCGGAGGATTCCAGTTCGAGGGGCCTGGAATACAAGGAGGAGTCGTTGGACTCCGAGGAGTCCGCGAACAGCTGCCAAGCGCCTGAGCCACCCTCCACTCACCAAGGCCTATCGGGGGTGAGGGTGACTGACAACCTGGGGGGCAAGCCCTTACCTGACCGAGAATCCTTGGTCAGGGCCCCAATCTTCGGTTGTGGGGGCTGTGGTTCCACCACAATGGGTGGAGCAGCCGGTTTCGGCCGAGCAATCGGTGCCGGAGTCGGTTCCTCGACTAAGGAGCCGATGGTAAGAGGTTGCTTCAGCCGTTCGGGCGACAGCCACTTAATGGCCGGTGAAAGCAATGGAGTCGGATTGTTGCTGGCTAATAAGAGCTGCTGCCACATCATGTACTCATCGCGCCGACGCAACTTGTGCTGCAGCCTAGCCTCCAAAGAGGATGATGAGGATGAGCAGCGACGCCGCTTTCCGTGATGCCAGGACTGAGACTGCTGATGTCAGTGGGACCTACCCGACATGGAGGAGGACCGAGACCATCGGGGTTGCCGATGGTGGGTCGAAGAGGGGGCGGAGGAAACCCGCTCATCCCCCAGTTCAGGGTTCTTGACCGAGGACTTCGGCACAGGAGGCCGAGGCAAGTCCGCAGTAACCACTGGGGGTACCGGTGAAGAAGGGTTATCAGCTTCTCCAGTCGACAACCCGTCTAACAGGTCGAGAAAAATCTCGACAGCATCGACGGGTGTCTCAGCCGGCTGACCTGGCGGGGGACACCATGAAGCCAGCGCCGGCATAACACGACGATGAGATGCAGGCGGCTCCAGGGGCAGATCTCTCCGCTCCCATGAATGTCGATGGTGGGACTTACCTTTCTGTTCCTTTTTCTTCGACCTACTCATCCGAGTCCCTGAGGGCCCTTCTCCCTTGGTGGAGAGGGACTGACAAAGCTCCTTAAAAGAAGCAGTGTAGGAGGAGCCCAAGGAGAGCGGGATAAACACCGACACCGAGGAAGCAGAAGAAGTGGCCTGGGCCACCTCCTCCTCGAAGGTGATTAACTGCTCCAGCTGCTCCACAGAGCCCACAGCCGCGGACACCGCACAACAACGGGCCTCCTTCAACTTCACCGTCAGAAACCGTTTCTCGGGGTGCCCCAGTTGAAGTCGGGCAGCGCAGTCTCCCAGAATCGAAGCCATAAAAGACTTGTAGAGATCACAGGCTTGTGGATCATGGGCAAGCCCCAGGCAGTAAACGCATGTGGCATGCGGGTCGGTCCGAGACATCTTCTGCCCGCAAGGGCACTGACGGAAGCCAGGAGTAGATTTTGAATCCATTGCAGCCGTGAGGAAAGTAGAAGACTTAAATCTTGTGAATCTTAAAAATTTTTTGGGAAAAACCGAAGGATTAGGATTCAGGCCTAAAGACGCAAGTGCGCTACAGAGGGAACCTGAGCTTCCAAGCGGTAAGGAAGATCTGGCTTCAGGAGCGGAATTGAGGGTTTTACCACCCGGGTGGGTGGGAGGAGCCAGCTTGAAGACTTTCCAGCCTATCTTAAAGCGGCAAGGAACCTGCCAGACAGTGTGGATTGAACAACATATCCACATCCCTAGAACAGACTTTCTGCTATTTTTTTTTTTTTTGAAATCTGCTTGTCCGCCTTCCCAGCCTGCCATCCATGACCCTTCGGGAGCTGCAAGGCAGACATCCCTCTACCTTCCACCCTGCCCGAATGACCCCTGGATCCCCATGAAGCTTCGACTTAGCCCCCCCCAAGCAGGGATGGGGTAGAACCCCTATGCCCCATCAATCACCTTTGGTCGGTCCGGGAGCCGTCGGGTGGGAGAAGGCACATCGAGGGCACGTCTCTGGGACTCCGTCTTCCCAGCGATGGCAGGCTCTTTTCCCTTCTTTTCTCCCACCCCACAGCGCAAGACCCCAACGCCAAGGCGTTGAGCGCCGGCGTCGCGCTGTTAAGCGGCTGCCCATCCCCTGTTGCTAGGGGCTTGTAATACTCCAAGCCTCCGACCCACCAGCGACCCGAGTCCGCTCCCAAACCCGGGTCGCCAGCGTGGAGCGAGGTGTGGCGTCCAGCGCCTCAACCCTCAGTGCCACTGGGCCGGCCTTCTGCTATTTTTTTAACGTGTGTAATTTTATTCAATAGAACTGACTGCAATGGTCTTTTTGATATTCATACTACAATTTGCACAACGATTATACCCTCCTTGAGCCGTAACAGAAATGAGATTATTCATCAAGCCTGTATATTGTACACTCTAAAACCTAATGTACAGTATTGCGGTAATCCCACAGGAATGAACTACCCCGTAACTTGCAAAATTTACAAATAAAGTTTGGAAAAATAGTGAGCTTGCAATCCAGCATGCATATCGCAGAGGGCAATGAAGGACGTGATCCACCTGAAAACTGTCTGCTCAGCTGCTAGTCTACCCTTAGTGGCTTCAGAACAAGTTACAAATAGCTTGCACCTTTCACTAAAGGTTTATTTATAATAGGGTTACCTGGTACGTTGCCATCTGCTTCAGCTCTGGCCACTCCCACAGCACCACCGCTAACTCCTATTTACATGCTGTAGCTCTGCAGCATTCCTGGTGTCTTTCCTGTGTTTTGGCTGCATTTACCATCAGACAGGAGAAGGGAGGTGTATGGTGGTGGTGATGGGGGCACATTGGAGCACTAAGCCAGCATCAATGCAAGCGGTGCTGGCAGTTTAGACAGCAGGTCAAAACAGCCACACCACTGAGCGTCCTCATGAAAGGAGGGATTGGCTGAGCGGCAACAGAAGCATCCAGTGCGACATGTGTTGCATTTCTATACATGGAGGCACCGATTTAACTGCTCTGTACCACTCAGAACAGTGCAGACTTGGTCATGTAAATGGTCCTTATGAGATTCCAACATGCGCTCCTTATAGCGCAGTGCCCTGCAGACTTCAAAAGTATGTAAGGTATGTTCTCGGAGTCGTGTGCCTCAGCAAGACAACAGGTAGCAACAAGGACTAGTTCATGTTGAATTGCAACATTGGCCTGGGCAGCAGCTTTGCAATGGGGCGGCGCGCTACCTTTCCAACCGTATATTGGTGATCCCAAAGTTGATGCCTGTAGCTCAATCACGAGTACTGTAGAAACCACTCCGTTGATTCAGAAATGCATGTAGGACAACTGGCAGCATATTATAATGCTTCCAGTCATTTTAAAAATGCTGTCAGTTGTCCTGCAAGTATTTTTTCCATCGATGGAGTGCATGTGACATCGATAAGTGCTAACATGCAACTCTCCTCATGAATGTCACTGATTAGGGCACCTATAACGTTGCCGTGAGAGGCTACATACAGAAAAGATTTTACAAACCAGGTAGACAAAAAAAAGAGGCCTCTACAGAAACAGAACAGCAGTAAGAAGACATGACTTGAGAATGGTGCAGTGCTTCAAATTTCCCTCATATATGGCCTGTGCCAGTTATAAATATGGGGGTGCTCACACCGCAGTACTTAACATTTTTTAGTAGGTCCTTCTGCTCTTCAGCATAGACTAGAGAGTGGGCAGCTACATAATGGATACCTTAAAGAAGGTACAGCAAAATTAGTGATTTGTTTTAAAAGATGTGTTCTTTAAAAGAAGAACTCCAGAAGGTGTTCTTGCAAGGGACAATTTAAATGGCTTTCAGCCCTGAAAGTGGATTCGCTGGAGAATTATCATCATAGACTGTGATAGGGCTGAATAGGGCCCTGTCCCAGTTGTTCTGGAGAAAGAGTTTAAATGCAAGGATCTGTTCTATTCTCTCTTTTTCTGTCTCTTGACTGTCTGGTTGTGCAACCAAATTTCCTCGTGAGACCTAGGACTTAATCACTCCTACGGCCTTGCAATTCTTTCCCTCTTGCTATCTCTCTACCCTCACTTGCTGTTCTGTCTTTTCTTCCCCCTTGCATATATGCTGGTATAAAACTATATGTGAATCATTATGTGGAAATGTAACGGATACTGGGATCCCTTAGATTTACTGTTGAAATGTATACAGTTATACTGCTGAAATGATTGCAAAGCTAAAACTGTATACAATTATACTGTTGAAATAATTGCAAAGCTGATTGGAATTCAAGGGGTTAACCTGAGATGCAATTTTTAAGCCTTTTGCAGAAGATGTAAACAAAAGGTCAGTTCCGGGTCACAATGTTCTTTTTGCTGCATTTGTCGAAACTTACAAGAACACTATGTGAGAAGAAAAAAATTACTCACCATAGTAATGTTGTTTCTTCTAATGGAGTCTTGCTGTATTCGGACAAATGCAGTATGACTGACTGGTTCAGATGCCCCGGAGAGCAAGGTTTGCAAACTGCTGTCCTTGGTACGTTCTAGTAACTGATCAGATCCTTACGAAGCTTACTATTAGAAAGATATAGGAAAAACTAACCAGACCTAAGTACCCCAGGGGCAAATACAACAATAAAGAGGGGCATGAAGAAGACTCAAGTCACTGATGCCCAAAGAAAACCCACCTACCCACTGGTTGGTGAAAATATATCACTGGGAAGCAGAGAACCACCCTTTCCCCAGGTTCTGGAGGGGGAGGCATGGTGGGAGGTCAGAATACAGCAAGACTCCATGAGAAGAAACACATTACTATGGTGAGTAATTTTTTCTTCAAACAGCATGAAGTCTTGCTGTATTCTGACAAGTGCAGACTAAAAGCAGTGCTCCCTGGAGGTGGGCACAGAACCTGCTTGGGAAATAGGCTCTGCAACACTGCTGTGCCAAACCTGGCATTACTTCTGGCCTGGGTGTCCGGGCAGTAGTGCCTAGTTAATGTGTGAACAGTCTTCCAGGTGGCTTCCTTACAGATATCTAGTAAGGGGACATCCCTGGCAACGGATATTGAGGCAGCAGTCCCCCTAGTAGAAAGGGCCCTAAGGCCTGCTGGTGGGTCCTTACCCAGCTTGTTACAACAAAACTGGATACAAGCCACAATCCTTCTAGCTATGGTTCTTTTGCTGGCTGGCATGCCCTTACTCACTTCATAACAGGTAAGGAACAGCTGGGAACAGTCCTTCCTTAGCTCTTTTGTCCTGTCCATGTAGTAGCTAATGGCCCTCTTTACAACCAGACTGTGCAGCCTGTGTTCACCAGAGCTGGAATGGTCTGTGAAGAACACAGGTAATGTGATGGACTGATTAAGATGGAAATCAGAGACCACCTTAGAGAGAAATTTCCTACTGGTTCGGAGGTCAATCTTATCTTTGTGAGGAGCAATGTAATTGGGCTCCACTGACAAGGCCTGGAGCTCACTGATCCTTCTGGCAGAAGTGATGGGCACTAGAAATACAGTCATCCAAGTCAAAAACTTGAGTTCAACTGAAGACATGGGTTCAAAAGGAGGCTGCATAAGCTGACCTATGCAAATATTTAGATCCCATGCCGGGGTAGACTCCCTGTGTGGAGGATGGAGATGGAGCAAACTCTTGAAAAATTTCTTGAAGATTGGGTGTGCAACTAAGGAAGGGCCCTTCCCTGCTGACAGGTAGGCAGAGACAGCTGCCAGATGCACCTATAATGTAGTTGTAATGACGGAAGATGTACCAGATAATCAAAAAGTGCTGGAACATCAGCCTGCTGTGGAGCCAGGCCTTGTTGGGAACACCAAATGGAGAACATTTTCCACTTGGAGGAGTAGGTTTTCCTAGTGGCAGTCTTCCTGGACACTCTCAAGATGTCCAGAACACCTTCGGAGAGATGCAGATCTGCATATTTTAAGTCCTCAAGAGCCAGGCCCTGAGTCAAAGGGACTGGAGATTGGGTTAGAGGATTCTCCCCTGAGAGGATGTCAGCAGGTTGTGCCTCCTGGGGAGGCAAATCAGACTGGCCACTAACAGGGACAGTAGCATCGAGTACTATGGTTGACTGGCCCAGTCTGGGGCTATGAGAATTATGGTAGCAGGCTGAGACCTCAGCTTGACTAGGACCCTGGATATCAGGGGAAAAGGAAGAAAGGTATAAAGGAACCTGTTTGACCAGTCCAACAGCAGGGCCTCTAGTGGGACCAAGCCCTGAGCAGGAGGCCTGCAACAATACAGGGGCAACTGATGATTGTCTGAGGCTGCAAAGAGATCCATCTCTGGCACCCCCATCTCCTGAATACTTATAGAAGGACTTGTCTGTTCAAGGCCCATTCGTGATGGCCCTGGCTAATTCTGCTGATAGCATCTGCTAGGCCATTGTCCTTCCCTGGCAAATGGACAGCTGACAGGGAAATGTTCAGGGAGTAGGCCAGCTTCCAAATCCTCATGGACTCTGTGCAGAGCAGTGAGGATCTTGTTCCCCCATTTGTTGCTGTAGTACATGGTAGTGGTATTGTCTGTCCTGACTTGCATTACCTTGTCCTGCAAGTGACTGGCAAACACCTGGATTGCCAGGAGCACTGCCCTGAGCTCCAGAAGGTTGATGTGCAACAGAGGCTCCTAAGGAAGCCAGGTGCTGTGGGCTGTGTGGTCCCCCAGGTGAGCACCCCAGCCTAGCAGGGGAGCATCTGTTGTCAGCAGCAGGGAGAGGGTCTGAGGAAGAAAGGGGACTCCCACTCTGAGGTTGTCCATGTCCTGCCACCACTGGAGAGCTAGCTAATAGTAAGGTGGGAGACACGGGAATCAGTTTGGACAGGGAATCCTTCTTCTGGGGCCAGAAGGATCTCAGGTGGAACTGAATATCCCTCATCTGGAACCTGGCCCCTGGAACCACAGCTGTGGTGGAGGCCATGTGACACAGAAGCTGCAGGAAGTACCTTGCTGGTCAAGGGACTCGAAGGTGAAAGACCCTACAAGGTGGATGAGGGTCTGTGCCCTTCCTGGAGGCAGAAAATCCTTTGTTTGGATTGTGTCCAGCTCTGCCCCTATGAAGTCCAGAACCTGAACAGGTGTCAGGACTGACTTTTTGAAATTCACCAGGAAACCTAGAGACTGAAGAGTATCCAGATTGAGATCTAAGGCTTGCTTTATCAGCTGGGAGAACTGACCCACCAGCAGCCAGTCGTCCACGTAGGGGTAAACTGAATCCCCTTGCCTCCTAAGATAAGTCACTACCACTGCTAGGCATTTTGTGAATACCCTTGGTGCAGAGGTCAGCCCGGAAGGCAAGGCCTTGAACTGGTAGTGGCCAGAAGGAAGTCAACATCTGAGGTATTTTCTGTGGGACTACCTGATGGGGATGTGAAAGTAAGCATCCTTTAGATCCAGGGATGCCAGCCAGTCCCCTTGCCTGAGGGTAGTTAGAATAGTAGCCAGAGTTGTCATTTTGAACCTTGGCTTTGTAAGATGCTTGTTCAAGTATCTGAGATCTAGAATGGGCAGCCACTCCCCATTTTTCTTTAGTGAGAGAAAGTACCTGGAGTACAATCCTCTTCCCCTGTGCTGAGGTAGCATAGGCTCCACTGCCTTTGAGAGAAGAAGAGTGGAAACCTCTGCCTCCAGCAGGGTTGTTTCTGTAGGACTGACAGGTTTGAAAGCTCTTGGTCACAGTTTTGAAAACAGCTTGAAGTAGAGAGCAAGACCCTGGACTATCTCCAGGACCCATCTGTCTGAAGTGATGGATTGCCATGCCTGGAGATAGTAGGCCAACCTGCCCCCTGCAGGGACAGGGGAGGTGGCCTGAGCAGATTCCTCAGGGTGTCTGCTTAGTAGGGGTAGCAGACTGGGAGGTGGAAGCAGCACGGCCAGCACCCCTCTCCTGCCTGTCCCTCTGAAGAACCCCCTGGGTTGCTGGTAAGAGGGAAAAGCCTGGGGTAAGGTCTGCCACTGCCCCAGGCCTGGTGTCTCTGAGGAGTGGCAGACTTTTCCTTGGCCAAAGCACTCTTGCATGCCACTCTGTATTCATTCATCCTTTTCATGTAGGCTTCAGTCTGTTCCCCAGAGTTCACAGTCAGGGGAAAGTCCAGGGCATTATTCTGTGTATCTTGGGATAAGTTAGTGCATCTTAACTATGAAAACTGTCTAAGAGAGAGACGGCAGATGCCATAGCCCGAGAAGCTGCATCACTGGAGTCCACAGTCATATGAAACTGGGACTTGGATGCCTGTACCCCCTTAGTGACCAGCTCCTGAAGGTCTGATGCTAATTCAGGAGGGGCCTTCTGAGCCAACTGATCAACAGATTCCCAAAGGGATTCCTAATACCTTGAGCCATAGGCCATATAAGAGGCCTAGCAAGCAAAAAAATCCCAGTTCCACACACGTGCGTGCCATAAGTTAGAAAATCACAGTGAAAAGCAAAAGACTAAGGCACCACAAACATCCAAAAGACTTCATTTTTATTGCATAGACGAGAGTAACAAAACAACCGCCCAGCAGCACAGGGAACACCTCAACGGTTGAGGTGTTTCCTGCTACTAAACAGTATTTGTTACACTACTATACAATAAAATGGACTTTTTGGATATTTACAATGTCTAGTCTTTGCCTCTCAGAAGAGGCCTGCCTAATGTCCAGGGAGGAAGCCAGGTAAGATTTTTTGGCAAGGGAATTCACCTTCCTGGAATTCTTGTCGGGAGGATGAGAAGCCTCAGGAATGCCAGCCTTTTCGCAAGCTGCAGTCTGAACCACCCCCACATAGCTGCATTGGTTGGTTAAAAATTCTGTGCCATTGCCAGCCAAGACATATTTTCTGTTCATCTTTTTATCAAGAGGAGGGACAGAATTAGGGGTCTGGAGGATCTTAAGGGTCTGCTTCTTCAGGGACTTGTGGATAGGTATCAACAGCCTCTGGGAAACAGGGCGATCCATCATCTCCCCTGTAATTCTCTTCCTCGTCCTCCTCTTGCCTGGCCTCCTGGACAGACAGCTACAGGGTCTCTGCCACCTGCCTCATAAAGGAAAAATAAGAGGCGGTCTCTCAAACAGGTCGAAGAAGAGATTCATATTGAGGATGGTCAGGGGAAACCTCAGGATCTATGGACTCACCCTCATCCTCTTCTTCATCATCATATTCACAATCTGATCCATAGTATTCCTCAGGGTCCAAAGGAACTGAAGGAATTGACTCGGCAGGCACCTGAACCGGTGACTGCCCAGACGGTATCTGTGACAGTTCACCGAAACCTGTCTGCAGAGACTGAACTATACGGATGGCTTTGGCAAGCTCTTCCACGGCTGGAACTGCAACCGGTTGCTTGCGCAGTTCCTAACCGAACTTCTTAGATTTCTTTTAGACAGAGTAGGGCCTGAAACAGACTTCCAATTGCCTTTTAACCGACAAAGGCTCACCATGGCCAGCGGGTTCAGTACTAGGGTTGGACAGTTCAGCCGAACTGGACCCAGCTTCCACAGAAGCTTTTTCCATCCTTTCCCTCAGTTTACCCAGTCTTCTATTGAGGGTAGATTAAGGAAAATTTTCACAACTATCACAGTCTGATTGCAAGTGGTCGAAACCCAAGCAATACAGACAGACCAAGTGTGGATCAGCTTTAGCAAATTGCTCCCCGCACTCAGTACAATGCTGAAACCCAGTGGGACCGTTTTTTTCTCGGGTTTCTGCACATAACCCCTAGAATTTGACTGCTTAACCCAAAGGCTTAGTTAGGCCGGTTAAGCAAAGCCCAGTTTGAATTTTATCTGAAAGTGGCTTAGTCAGGCCCGGATAAAAGTAAACTACTTTTCAATATTTAACCCTGGAGGCTTAGTTAGGCTGGGTAAGAAGAGAGACAAAGTTCTGACTGACCAACAGTTTAGTGCCAGGCGAGAAAAAAACTTGGTTTTGGTCAGAACTTTGAACCCGATCCCAGAATAACAGAAACTGCACCTTTTTTTTGTTTGTTTGTTTTTTAAGACTTTCTGCTCCGTCGGGAGAACTTTCACTGGCATCCTTCCGACACTCCGCAGGCTCTACATCCCAACTGTGACCTCCTCCTGCTCCTCGCCCAGCCCAACAGACCCCGCCCCCCGGCTCTGAGCCTCCCAAGGTGGGGCCGCCCTATCCGCCCAGGGCGCTCTATCTCAGAATCTAGTGTGCCGGCTGGACGAAGCGGTTGGAGAGGAGGAGAGTCCGGTGGCAGGAGTGTGGCCTGTGGGGGCCGGAAGTGCCATCGCCTATCTCAAGACAGGGAGTTTTTCCTTTTGCTTGCCCTCCCCCCCGGAGTGCAGCCGTGCAATGATGCCAGCACGGCAACCCATAGGTGTCAGCCACGCTCATCCCCGGTGTTGTCCCTGTGCCAGTAGTATCTCCGGTCTCCACTGGGGTTCTCTATTGCACCAGGAAGACCCTGGATCCCACCCCAGGAAGAGGAGTGCTGTCCTCCGGATGGTCAATCCTGTTCCCTCCCTCCCTTGCTGACTCCCAGTCCCAGCACCCAGGCTCATTCCCAAATCCAGGTCACTGGCATGGCGCGAGGTGTGGCATCCAGCACCTCAACTCTCAGCGCCACTGGGCCAGCATAAGAAGCAGGACTTTTACCTGAGAAAAGGGAAGAAAAGGAAGTTCGGTCTCCTCATGGTCGACGGAACTGGTCGGAAACCGAACACTTACCCAACCGAGAAACCTACACTATACCGAAGACAGTGGTTTGAAAAGAAAATAATAAACGGAGGTTTGCAAAAACGACGAAACACTCTTCAACCAAAAGTAGACGAGGAGCAATCTCCAAGGCGTCTTCACTGGTCAGCGGAGTAAAGAATCTGATCAGTTATTAGAACATACAGAGGACAGGAGCGGTTTGAAAACCGATCTCGAGCTCAACATTCTATGCATTTGCATAGAGCTTAACTCTTTGTTCTCTGGGGCAGCTGAAATGGTCGGTCATATTGCACTTGTCAGAATACAGCAAGACTTCATGTTGTTTGAAGCATGCTGTTTTCTTAACGAGCTGGGGTTGCAAAGACTTATAAAAACAGAGCTGCAATTTCTTGCAGGAGAGAGATACACAGAAACACAGAGATTGAGATTGGAAATTGAGAAGAAACCCAGATGGACTTTCTGTTTATACTGCCTTTGTAAAAAGTTATACTGAACAATTTTATTTTTTTATTTTATTATTAATAATAAATCGCTTGTTCGAATTTTACAACTGCTCCTGGTTTTCCTGTGCTTCCTGACCTGTGCCTCAATGACACAGACAGCCTAGAGAAGAGGGTGACATAGGGGCTGAGTGTGGAGACCATGAAGCACCACCAGAACTGGGGAAGCAGGTACCACTGACAGACTGAGACTTTAAGGTCTCTGCAGCAAGAATCAAATGCACATCGAGAAATGACGTGAGTGACAGTCAGCTGCCATCCTGGCCATCGAAAAGTCAGAAAGCACCAGGGTTTGGTGAGGAAAATGTCAGTCGTATACAGTATCCTCCAAAAATGGTTTGTCCTTAGAAGTGGATGCCAGCCCGATGTACTAATTTCTAAGGACAGTGAAGTCCCACAGGGAAGCTGGGCCCATCGATGAAACCGAGGCAGGATTCCAGAGCTGCTGGGACAGGGCACCCCCAAGCATGCATTGCCCCACAAGTGTGGCTAGGCCAGCTGTGCTCGTCATTGCCAAACGACTAACACAGGACAGAGAGTCTCCAGGTGGCTGGGCTACTGTGAACTGCTGGAAGTGTTGCTAAGGTAAAGTTTTGGAATTACTGAAATGAGCAGTGTATGAATATGACCCAATGAATTATGGGTCTTGGGACAGCATCTTGCTTTCTACAAATGATTTTTGTTTGAAAGTGCCCCCCCCCCCCCGTAAAAAAAAAAAAAGGTCTTGTGTGTGGCGGTCATGTGTTTTGTTTTACGCCCAGAAGTGCTAACATTCAGTATCTCCTATAGAAAGTTAACTAATCCACTACTGTTATCTTTGAAAGTACCCCAGTAACAGGAAAAAAAGTGTCTTGTGTGCTTGAAGTTCCGAGTGTCTTGTGTTCTGTTTTACACCCAAAAGTGCTAACATCCAGTATCTCCTACAGGAAGTTAAGCAACCCAGTACTGCCTGCCACCATCCAGGGCATCCATGCAGGTCAGTTGCTGTACTACCTAAATGGTGTGTGTGGTTGGGGGGTCATTCTCAAGATTCCTCTGGGTGAATTCTGCAGTTACTACAGGCCACGGTGATACCATCTAATTCTGCCCAAGTTAAAAATGGCCCTCTTGCACAATTTTATAGGACTAAATCTTGCAGTAGATCTAAAAATTAAATCAGCACCACTGGATGGTCATCATCATTTCTTAATATCTCACCCAAGCTGTGACTTCTTTCTTTGTTCCTCCATCCTCTTCCTCTCTTCCTCCAACTCTTCCAGCTCCCACTGTTGCTTCAGCAAGTTCTCCTGGTCTTTCTTCAGCTTTGCGGCCTGTAACAGATTTATATTCTTAAACACTAACTTATGCAAGCTAACCGCTGTAAAAATTTTTGTGTTTTTTTTAGTTCTCTTAATGCCATTCACACACCAGTCAGCAAAACTACTCAAAACATTAAGTATTCAGAGCAAAGATGGTTGCCAGTTACCAATATTCATGTCATACCATGCCCTTCAAGCCAACTATCCCCCTCCCATCCCAACAGCAATGCGTGGCTGGACATTAGCAAACCTCTTTGCCAATGTACTGGAACTGCTGACCAGCACTCACCAAAGCTGTCCAAAAAAGCATTAGCGAGTGTTAACTGTTTGCGCCCAATAAATGGGGAACAAATCCACACAGAACAAGTGTGAACCATTAGACTATAGGTCCATAGTTCCAAACAAATTTAAATTTCAGCTGAGAGACATTGACAGCCATGCACTAAAGTCAAGTTACACTGAAGATGGCACCAGCCCAGCTGACCCCTGAGAGGTCAAGAGCCATTACCAAAAACCGTACCACTTGACTTTTTTTTTTTTTAATAAAATTTGTATTGTGCTTCAATAATGTCATAACAGTGAAGCCGACAACGCAACACTCTTAAATTTTACAGCTGTCCGTGTCAGTGGCTCAGCAGGTAGCACACACGCCTCTGAGGCCAGGAGATCAGAAGGCTGTGGGTTCTATCCCCACACCAGGCACTTGGGTTAATATCCCAATACTGACACTGCAGTGCAGCATGAGGGGGAGTGCTGCACTCCTGAGGTGCCATCTTTTGGATGAGACGTTAAACCGAGGTTCCATCTGCCTGTTCTTTTTTTTTTTTTCACTTTCTTTTTATCCTCCTACCTCTGCTGCTCTGGATCCCTCCCTCGGAACTCCCACACTGCACCTTTTTTCCCCCGTCCATGGCAAAACCAGGTAGTCTGCTCCTAGAGTGCTGCACGCTTCCAGGCACACATCAGGGCATCCAGATCACCCTCTGGGCAGGGCAAAGGAGGCTCACCCAAACCTCCCCCCCATACTCAGAGAAGCACGCGCACATCAGAGTCTGCTCCCGGTTCTTACCCGAGACGTGGTGCCGGGGGTTCATCACCTAGATCCAGGGCAGTGTATTTTCCTCTGTTCTGTGCCCTTCCCTGCTTGTGTCGGCACTCAAGGAGGGCCAATGAGGCAAAGGCGCGCAGAGATGCGTCTCCGCTCAGAGCCCTCGGCCGACGCAAGCTCCTCCCTTCCCAATGGCTTTCCTGATCACACTGCCAATACTAAGGTTCCCCCAGGAGATGACAGTATAGCGGTGGGGCTAGCATGCAACCCTCCCCGGAGAGGGAGAGCAGCCGTCAGGAGTTCGATCCCTCTCCCCCCATCCCAGCAGCCTGAGTCCATTCCCGAACCCGGGTCGCCGGTGTGGTGCGAGGTGTGGCGTCCAGCACCTCAAACCTTAGCGCCACAGGGCCAGCCCCCCAATCTGCCTGTTCAGGTGGATGTTAAAGATCCCATGACACTTCTCAAAAAGAGTAGGGGAATTTCCCTGGTGCCCTGTACAAATTTCCCCCCATTCACTGGAATTACCACCAACAGCTTAATCTGGTTCAAGGTCAGCTGGCATTCATTTGTATCCCCCTGCCCCAGGGTCGTGCCTGAAAATAGGCAAGAATTTGTCTAGTGCACTTACCCGGTCAACAAAAACTAAATAAATAAATAAAATGAACTCAACTCAAACAAACAAAAACATAAAAAAAATAAAGATAATAAAGGAGTAACTAACTAAACTTTTGATAAGTTACTGAATATTATTAACCACCCTCAACAATTACTTAATTTTAGAGAAAATTTAAAAACAAAAACAGTAAAAACCTAGTATAATTATATGATAGACAGGCCAAATCCACCCTTGACTCCTTTATCTCCCTTCCTGGCTATACCCTATACCAGGAGGACCGAGTAGGCAAACGCGGGGGTGGTCGTGCAATCTATACCAGGGACACAATCATCGGACAAGTGCTCCCTGCCCCTGCTCTTGTAAATGGGGCCCAGGCCCTTACCCTCAAACTTGCTCCTGACCCCTCCAGGGGCCCTCTTTATCTCACCACTGCCTACGTTCCCCCAAAGAACCCGAACCCGGCACTGATATCTTTAACAGAATATCTTGCCACCCTCCACCACAAGGCGGAACAAATCCTAGTGGGGGACCTAAACGTCAACTGGCTCAGCGCCTCCTCCTCCACTACCCGAGATTCTTTCACTGCCCTAGACCTGACAAAACTAATTTCCCAGCCCACTAGAGTAAAGCCTAAGAAACGTACCAATACCCTTCTGGACGTAATAATCATTAACCGCCCCAAAAAAATCCATAACATCCAGGTCCTCCCAGACTCACTAAGCGACCACTCCCCTATCCTATTCCTTTGGGCGGCCCCCACTCCCAAACCCACAGCCCTGACCACACTCTGCAGGCGTCTCCGACCTGGTGGACTGCTCAAACTCAAACAATTTCTAGCCCAGACTAACTGGTCCCCCATTCATCATGCACCACACTTTGACACTGCCCTCGCCTTTTTCTCCCAAACCGTTAACAAGGCCTGTGACCTCTTCGCACCCCTCACAAGAATTCGATCCAAGAAACGTAATGCACCCTGGGTTACCCCTGCCCTGCTACAAATGCTCAGAAATAGGGATAACCTCTGGCACCTTGCCACGGAAACGGGCCGGATGGCTGATAGACAGGCCTACAATGCTACATGGAACAGGTGCACATGGGCCATCCTGTAAAGCCAAGGCCGACCATTAGCAGGCCACCCTCACCTCCTCCTGGGGGTGAGTCCGTACTTTCTGGGACAATGTTAAGCAACTAAATGGGAATTCACACCACCCCCATCCCAACTCACTACTGATGGCTCTACCTCCACCAACCCTGCCTACATAGCTAACTACCTTAACACCTCCTTTACTGACCTTAGCTCTGTCCTCCCCAGTAATTTCTTTGACTCTCCCCCCACCCTACCTCCCACGCCCCGGCTTCCATCTACGTAGGGTATCTGCCCAAGAAGCCAGACCCCTCCTTATTAAAGCATTAAACAGCAATAGTCCCGGCAGCGACTCCATGGACCCCTGTATTCTCCGGCTGGTGCTGGATGAAGCCCTTGCCCCACTCACCAGCCTACTCAACCGATCCCTCTGCCTGGGGCAATTCCCCACTGTAAGGAAAACGGCCATAGTCACACCGATTCATAAAGGGGGCAACAGGTCCTCCTCTGGGAATTACCGACCAATCTCCACCCCCCCCCCAAAGCCCTGGAAAAAATGGTGGTGATTCAAATCACTGAATAGCTGACCAAGCATAACATCTTATGCCCAGAGAAGCACGGCTTCCATGCTGGTCACAGTACCGGCACTGCACTAGTTGAGTTCTCCAATTTCCTACACTCCTCCCTGGATGCCAGCTCCCTAGCTGGTGCAGTGTTCACTGACCTCTCAAAGGCTTTCGACACTATCTCCCACCCTCTTCTGCTGGATGCTCTCTGCCACACTGGTTTCTCTGCTGGCCCTCTCGCCTGGTGTACAAGCTATCTATCTGCTCACTCCCAATGTGTAAAAATCAATGGGACACTCTCCAAAACTCTTCCCACCTGCTCAGGGGTACCCCAGGGCTCCATCCTGGGCCCCCTACTCTTCTCACTCTATCTAAACACCCTGCCCAGTGCATGCTCTGGCAAAATTCTTTTGTATGCAGACGATGCTGTCATTTTTGCCAACCACCGCAATCCCACCTCCCTCCAGAACACCCTGCAACAATCCTACAATGATGCCGAAGCCTGGTGTAAAGAGCACAGACTTGTCATTAACCTCAAAAAAAAAAAAAACAATGCTTTTTGCCCACCCCCAAATCAAAGCCAGCAACTTCCCACTCCAGATCCTCCCCAGTACCAAACAACTGCTTGAACAAGTCTGCTCCTACAAATGTCTTGGGGGTTTCTTTTGACTCAGCCCTCACCTACCACACCCATATTGATGCCCTTGCATCCACCGCTAACACAAGGCTTGGCATCCTCTACCGCTATAAAAAACTGCCTCCCCCAATGCTCTCTGACTTGCAGTCACATCTTCAGTACTGTCTCTAGTTGACTATGGCCTGCTGGTCTATGGTGCTGCTGACACTACCGCCCTCAACAAAATTAGGCTCACCCTAAATAAGGCCTGCAGACTGATTACTGGTACCCCCAGGCTCACACACACTTGTCAACTGTATGACAAGGTAAAGCTGCTTAACCTAAATGAACAGCTATGCTATCAAACCTGCCTCATCACAAAAAAAAAAAACTCTACTCGGACTATCCCCTCCTGGGGTGACAGCCTCCATCCACCACACCCAACCCACTATAGCAACCTGAACCTCTGACAAGACCACTCTACTGGTTCCCAGATCCAGGACCACTCATGGTCAGAGGTCCTTCTGCTACAGAGCTCCATCCTGGTTTAACTCTCTCCCTGCTCCCGTCTCCAATGCCCCCACAATCTCCAACTTCAAAACCGCCCTTCGGAGCCAGCTATTTAGCACTCGCAGCTGCTCCTGTCTCTAAATATGGCCTTGATCTCTCCACACTTCACAACGCCCACTGGGCAGCACTCCACCTCACCCCCCCAACTCTCCCCATTGCATTTTGCCTCTGTTAATACTAACATGTGCTCAGCTATGACAATGTAATTGCAACTAAATTGTATAAATGTATGGAGCACTCTGTATATCTCTAAAGATATGACTTTTATGCTGTAACCTAAATGTTTATGCTGCAACCTAAATTTGTTCTGTCTGTCCGCTATGTGATGAGGTACCTTTGGAAATGAGCCTCTGGCTCAAAGGTTGTAAACTGATGTATAAATAAATAAATAAAATATAGGTGAACAGAGTTATGAATAAGGAAACCTGGACAACTCTGCATCAAGATGTAGGAAGAGAGTGAAGTGGCAATACTGATTTCCGGTGGCAATCACTTGAGAGTACTCAAGCAAGGGACTCCAGACTAATCTGTAGAGATGCATGTTTGCCCTGTAAAGGTGTGTCAATCTCTCATGCCCCGCCAGTTTCAATAGTGCAGACAGTCAATCTGTAACTGAGGGAAGGGTGTCTGATCTCCACTTGCGCAAAATCTGCCTGATGGCTTTCAGTGCGGCAGGGCCCAACCACTTTCTTAGGATCTGTGGTACTGCCTGGTAAAGGATGTGCTCCCTAGAACCTAGCTAAAGGGGTCCGCTGGCAGGTGTCGCTGTGTTACCAAGTTGCAGGACTGTATGACCCTCGACCAGTAAGCAGACAGAGATGGGCAAGACCACAGAATATGAGTAATTGTGCCAGGGTATTTATGGCAGCGGCAACAAATATCTGTGGACATTATATTCATTTTTTTAAGTAGGCCTAGAATGCGGTACCACCAGTAAATACAGGTTACTCACCTGTAACAGGAGTTCTAGGAATGGTATATGTTGTTCATCCACACTTATTGGCAGGTTCCTTGCCGCTTTAAATCTTGCCGGAAGGTCTTCAAGCTGGCTCCTCCACCCACCGGGTGGTAAAACTCGGCTCCGCCCATGACGCCAGATCTGCCCGCTGGAAGCTCAGGCTGTGCGGCCGGCCGAGGTCGGTGGTCGTGGATGAACAACATATACCATTCCTAGAACTCCTGTTACAGGTGAGTAACCTGTATTTCTAGGGACATGGATATGTTGTTCATCCACACTTATTGGCAGACTCCTAGCAGTTCTCCGGGAGGAGGGAGGCAAGGCGCACACCCCAATACTTACTTGGGAAATAAGGACTGGAGAACCGAGGCCCCAAAACCAGCATCCCCGCGTGACTCAAGGTCGATGTGGTAATGGGTAATAAAGGTGTGTGCTGACTTCCAGGTAGCAGCCCTGCAGATTTCCTGGATAGGGACGTCCCTGGAAGCAGCCACCGATGCAGCAGTATGACGGGTAGAATGAGCTTTTATCCCTCTGGGAGCTCATGCCCGCCAACTTATAGCAGCGATCTATGCGGAGGTGACCCACCTGCCTATCGTCCGTAGCTGCAGGTCTGCCAGATGCGCTTCAGCATAGGTGACAAACAGCTGGCGAACCTCTCCCGAATTTCAGCCGTGCACTCCTTATAATAAGCGCGCGCCTTCTAGGGTCAAGTATGGAGCCTATATTGACCTCCGAGGTGTGACTGGGTAGAACACCGGCAGAGTCAGCACCTGGTTAGGTGAAACTCTGACACCACCCCTCGGAAGGAATTTGGGTGTGAGCAGGACAACCTTGTCCCTGTGGAAGACCAGGTAAGGAGACTCATGCAAAGCGCCTGGAGCTCTCCATCCTTCTGGCTGACGTGATAGCCACCAAGAAGGCGGTCTCACGACAGGTGAGAGAGTCACACCTGTGCATTGGTTCGAATGGCTTGCCCATGAGCTTTGCCAGTACCAGCAGTAAATCCCACGGAGGTGGAGGTTCTCGCACCGGAGGGGAAATGTGATCAAGGCCTTTGAAAAAGCGCCCGACCACCTTTTCCTGCACACCGACTGCTTCCCGGCCCGCGCCCGGTAAGCAGAGATGGCTGCCAGGTGCACCTTTAGGGTCGTCGACCTAAGCCCTTGACTAGAAAGGGACCATAAATAGTCCAAAATGCTTGCCACAGAACAGGAGGAAGGGTCCAAGCCCTTGCCCTGACACCAAATGGAGAATCTCTTCCATTTGAAGGCGTAGCATTTTCTGGTCGACTTTATGGGACGCCCAACAACATTGAGGACCTCATTGAAAGACCCAAGGCCTGGAACTCTAGCCGCTCAGGAACCAGGCCGTCAGGTGCAGGGATTGAAGGTCCGGATGGAACACCTTCCCCTGATTGACTGAAAGCAGGTCCGGGCGAGCTGGAAGCTGCCTCGGGAGCCTGGAGCTGAGGCTGAGGAGATCTGGGTACCAGAACTGGCGGGGCCAGTCTGGGGCTATCAGGATCACCTGCGCCTTGTCCCTCCTTGCTTTGAGAAGCACCTTGTGAATCAAGGGAAATGGGGGAAAGGCGTAGAAGAGGCCCGGGGTCCACAGCCTCGAGAAGGCATCCCCCTGCAGCGAGCCCTGCTGAGGGGGCGGCATGAAACAGCCTCAGCTTCAGTTTCCTGGAGGCAAACAGGTCCACCTGAGGTGTGCCCCAGTGGGAGAACAGATCTTGTACTACCTCCGCAGGAGAGACCATTCGTGAGATGCAGCCCCTATCCGGCTCAGGGCATCGGCCAGGGTGTTGGAGGCTCCTGCCACATGAATGGCTAGGAGATCCGCCCAGGCTGCGCACGAGGACCAAATGCGGAGAGCTTCCTTGCATAGAAGCATGGAGCGGTCCTGCCCCTGGCGGTTCAGGTAGTACATGGTGTGGTATTGTCCGTCTGGACTCGGACCACTTGACCCCAGAGAAACGGAGCAAAGGCGGTGAGAGCTAGGTGGACCGCCGAGGTCCAGCAGGTTGATGTGGCATCGGGACTCCCTGGGACCAGAGGCCTGCACTGGTGTTCCCCAGATGGGCACCCCAACCCATCAGAGAGGCATCGATCGATGAGAGACCGTCAGCTCGGGGCGGACAAACGGGATGCCCTCCTGCAAATGGAATGGAACGGTCCACCACTGGAGAGCGTTCCACATCTCCTGGTTCACTATCACTAGCTGGTCCAAAGGATCGCAGCGTTGTGACCACTGGCTGGCCAGTCCCCACTGAAGGGGGCGCATGTGCCAGCGGGCCCAACGGACCACGCTGGTACAGGCCGCCATGAGACCCAGAAGGCGCAGGAAGTCCCGGGCAGGGCGCGATTGCCCAACCAGAAATGATTGGGCAAAGGAGGTAAGAACCTCGGCCCTGTCCGCCGGGAGTCGTGCTCTGGCTCGAAGAGAGTCGAGCTCTGCCCCGATGAACAGGATCACCTGCTTTGGCTCGAGTTCCGACTTGGCCTCGTTGATGAGAAGGCCAACTCGAGAGCAAGCCTGGAGGGCCAGATCTCTGGACCGCTCCACCTGCTGTCTGGAGGAGGCTGCTATCAGCCAATCGTCCAGGTAAGGGTACACCCGGACCCCTCGGCGCCGCAGGAATGCTGTCACCACTGCCATGCATTTGGTGAAGACCCTGGGAGCTGGAGATAAGCCGAAGGGCATGGCTCGGAACTCGAAGAGGATCCCTCAGCTCGGCGGAGGAATCTCGATGTGACGGACGGATAGGGGCGTGAAAGCAGCGTCCTGTAGGTCCAGAGAGCAGAACCACACGCCGTGTTCCAGAGATGGTATTATCTGCGCCAGAGTGACCATTCTGAAGGTTCGAGACCTTAGGAACTTGTTCAGGTCGTGTAGGTCGAGAATGGGGCGCCAGCCCCCCGTCCGTTTCGGAACCAGGAAATACCTGGACACGAACCCCGGGTCTGAAGGGGGGTCCTCCACCTCCGTGATCACCTCCTTTTGGAGGAGGAGAGCGATGTCGGCTCGGCGAGCCGCCAGTGAGGCTGCGGACTCAGAGGCCCCCCGAGGTGCGACGGCTCTGAAGGGCGGGCCTGCTCGAATTCCAGAGGTAGGCCTTTTCCCACCACCTCCAGTACCCACCTGTCCGTGGTAACAGTGGACCAGGCGGAAAGGAAGTGTCTGAGCCGTCCCCCCACGGGGGGAACCAGGGGTGAGGTGACAGGGATGGGGGCGACACCCCTCAGCCCGTCACTGGGCAGGCTTGGAGGAGGGACCGGCCGAGGAACCTCCTGGGCCTTTACCTCCCTGCTTCCTGTTGGAGGAAGCCGACGGCTTGGGCTTGGGATACCAAGGTCGAGCCTGCTGGCCCTGACGTTGCTGGGCTGGGCGCGCCGCGGGCGCAGAAGGATGAAAGGGCTTAGGCTGTGGCTTGCGGCCTTTGTCCTTCTGAGCGGAGAGACCGAGTCCAGGTAGCATTAGACTTCTCGATCCTCTGCAGGTGACCTTCCACCCCAGGGTCAAGAGGTCAGTCCCCAAAAGGAACATCCGCCAACTTGTGCTGGGTATCCAGGAAGGTGGATATCCTCAGCCAAGCCCGAAGACGCATGGCCACTGCGGCCGCCACAGACCTGGCACATGAGTCCCCGATGTCTAACGCAGTCTGGAGCTGCTGTTTAGCCACTGCCCTGCCCTGGTCCCGCACCTGCCTGACGGTAGTCTGCAGATCTGCGGGAAGATGAGGACAACCTCATCCAGGAGCCCAACAGGGCGTGAGAAAAATGTGCCATGAGGACGGCCGAACTGGCCTGACGAAGGCCGAGAGAGGACGCAGCATAGACTTTTCACCGCATAATCCAATTTCTTGGATTCCTTGTCGGGAGGTTTGTCCATATCCTCATGCTCTCGCACGCCGAAAACGCTGTCGGTAACCAACCCTCGCCGAGGGGTGTTCCGAAAAACCCGACAGGGAACCGGTAGGGACCGCATACTTCCTGGCCAACCTGGCCGAAGGCGCAGGGCAGGAAGCAGGACGCTGCCAAAGTTCCAAGGCCGGACCCACTATGGCTTCGGCCACCGGAAAGGCCTCCGTAGGAGAATCCCCTCGGTCCAGAATCTCCGTGAGGGGATACCTGGCCCGTTTAGAAACGGGTTCGAGCTTCATCCCGGTGGACTCCGAGATGAGTCGAAGCAACCCTAAGAAGGACGAAGAGCTATCGTCCATTGACTGTCCTCCCGAGGACTCCAAGTCTATGCACTTGGAGAAGAGGGAGGAACCATCATTGGACTCAGAAGAGTCCTCAAAGAGCTGCCTCGGCCCTGAGCCACCCTCCACCTGCCGAGGTTTATCGGGAGTGAGGGTGACCGACAGCCTATGGGGCAAACCCAAAGCCGACCGAGAATTTTTGGTCGGAGCCCCAACTAATGGCTGTGGGGCGGAGGTTCCACCAGAATCGGTGGGGCAGCTGGAATTGGCCGAACAACCGGCCTGAGAACAGGCTCCTCGACTACAATGAGGGGTTGTTTCGGCTGCTCCGGTGACAGCCACTTAATGGCCGGGGAAGACGACTGGGTCGGCTTATTCCGGTCAAAAGGAGCTGTTGCCACATAAGTTCCTCGTACCTCCGACGCAACTTGCGCCGAAGCCTCCCCTCGTCCGAGGAAGAGGAAGAGCGGCGGCACTGGGCTGTCATGTGCCGAGACCGACACGCCTATGACGGTGGGATCGGTTGGACCGCGAGGATGTCTGAGACCGAGAGTCTCGACTAGGCCGAGGAAGGCGAGGAGAAGTGTCGGAAATCGGCACTCCCCTCGGCTCGGACGATCCCACCGAAGGCTCCGGAACCGGAGGCACAGACGAGCCGACGGGATCCTCAACTTCCACCGGGGAACCGGGAGAGGGATTTCAGCTTCTCCAGCTGACAACTCATTCTAACGGGTCGAGAAAATCTCGACCGCTGCCGACGGAGTCTCGCCAACTGGCCTGACGGGGACACCGTGAAGCCAGTGGCGAAGCTGAGGGGTCGACCGTCGACTGTCGACAAGGGGGGATCTTTCCCGCCTCCCAAGAGCGCCGACGACACTTACTTTTGCTCTTTTGGACCTGGAAGAAGGTCCCGAAGAGCTGGACCCTCACCTTGGGTCGAGAGGGTCAGACAAAGCTCCTAAAAGAAGCCGAGTAAGAGGCACCGAGAGAGCGGGACAAATACCGCAGCCGAGGTAGAAGTGGCGCTTGCCTCCTCTTCGAGGGCGATCATCTGCTCAAGCTGATCCATGACCGCCCGCCCTGGACACAGCCAATCGGGCCTCTTTAGATTTCACGGTGGAATTCTTTCTCGGCGCCAGTTGTAATCGGGCAACGGTCTTCAAGGGCGTAGGCCGAAAAGGAAGAGCACAAGTTGCAGGCCTGCGGGTCGTGCTCAAGGCCCAGGTAGTAGACGCACGTGGAGTGCGGATCCGTCCTAGACATCTTCTGCCCGCAAGGGCACCTCCGAAATCCGGGAGTCGATTTGTCCATCGCAGCCGCGAGGAGAAGACCAAAGTCTTTTTGCAAAAACTTTTCAATTTCGAACTTTTCGAAGAATTAGGAACCAGTCTTAAGCGCAACGTGTTAAGGAGGGAACCTGAGCTTCCAAGCGGTAAGGACGATCTGGCGTCATGGGGCGGAGCCGAGAGTTTTACTACCCGGGTGGGTGGGAGGAGCCAGTTTGAAGACCTTCCGGCAAGATTTAAAGCGGCAAGGAACCTGCCAATAAGTGTGGATGAACAACATATCCATGTCCCTAGAAAGAATCTTTTTCTGAATTAGTTGGTATCTCATACCTCTGAATCTTGTATGTGCATGGCTCAGTAATTTGTCCCAGACCTCATTAGGTATGATAATCTGGAGTTCTCTCTCCCCCAGGCCTGCTTACAGCACTGCAGGGGAAGTATATAGTGGGAAAGAATATATGCGTACATTTTCTCTCTGATTCCCTAGGCATTTCTAAGCCATTGCGATATCTCCCTTGGCAAGAGGCCAGATGCCTAATCAGGTGGGTCCTGGTACCTAGCACAGACAGCTGACCTAATCTGGAGATATTTCCAAAAGTCTGTTCTAGGCAGGAAAAAGTTATCTGAGAGTTCCTCAAATGAGAACAATTCCTTGGTCCAAGGGTGCCTTATATGCGCCAATGTCAGTATCCCTTTAGCTTCCCAGGAGGCCCTGTGCACCGGGTGCCTATCAATAGTGAGGTAGAGGTTTTTCCATAAGGGTTCCCATTTACCTAGGGGACAGCATTTCCAATTGTGGTGTCTAGTTAATGTTTGGGAGGTCAGATTGGCAAATTGTGCTACCAAGGACCTATAGGACTGGTTAGGAGGGTACAGAACGGGGGACCAAAGTGGAGACCGTTTTACCGCAGAAGCTACACTGGTGTTTGAGTTGGTTCCACCTATACAGGGCGGCGGCAGCAGTGCACCTGGTCATTAGAGCACCACGTCCCGAAGTCACTGTCCTCTCCCAACGAACGACAGAGGGAGATTTCTCCACCTATGGAAGTCTGCTTCCAGGGCCAAAAGCAGTGGTGAAAAGTTAAGCTCTGTCAGTTCTTTTGGGTTTGCTGTAACCCAGATGCCCAAGTACCTACTTTATGCTTTTGCCATCTGAGATGTGGATCGGTTACACAGGACTCCTGCATGACCAGATTAAGTGGAAGGACTTCAGTCTTGGTCCTGTTTACCTTAAGACCTGATAAGGACTTGAAGTCATTCAAAATGGAAAGGGCCGCTGGGAGCCATACCTTTGACTTGGATAAAGTGAAAAGCAAATTGTCAGCAAAAGCCAGGGTTTTAACCTTAAATGATGTTAGTTAATGTATATTAGGAAATTAACAATAATCACATTGTGTCGTATGTTAAAAAAAAAAAAAAAAATTTCCACCTCGTGAAATGAAAATAACTATGTTGGACTTTCTAATGTAAATTATTTATTCTGTTGTATGCGTAATTAATCCCGGGTCACCCCTGAAAAAGGGACTAATACTGGTCTCAGTGGGCCTACCCGGTTACCAAAATTAAATAAACAAACCTGTCTCAGCCTACAAGAGACACCGGTAATCAGGGGACTATGACTCAGTTTGCAGAGAAGGGTCTCAGTTGTCAGTAGGAACAATAAAGGGGACAGGGGGCAACCCTGGTGTGTACCCCTTTGCAGTTGGACTGGGGCTGAGATTACCCCATTGGTTGCAATTCTCACTGTCAGGGAGGCGTATAAGTTCCACACCCATGAAATAAATGTTTCCCCAATACCCATGTGTGCCACTGCCTGGTAGAGACAGTGCCACTCTACAGAGTCGAACGCCTTCTCTGTATCGATACTGGCCAGCACACTTGGGTTGTTTGACTGGGCTGCCGCCCATGTGGCATCCAATGCTGCTCTGATGTTATCCATGACCAATCAGCCCTTTACAAAGACAGTTTGGTATTGGTCAATAAATATTGGGAAGCAAAACACTTAGGTGATTGGCTAATATTTGCCCAATATCTTAACATTCACTTTAAGCAAAGATATTGATCTATAGTTTGCTACCAGCTGAAGGTCTTTGTTGGGCTTCAGAAGTGGGATGATCCAACACCTCTGACATGGAGTCAGGGGGAGATTCTTTTACGGAAGGCCTCTTGGAAAGCCCCCAGTAGATGCTTATCGACTTGTGGCAAGAAGGTCTGATAGATGCTGGTGGCAAGCCATCTGGGCCAGTTTTCCTATTGGGCAGCTTCTTTATTACCATGTGGATTTTGGACATTAGGAATGGGAACTCTAAAGAAGCAGTTTGTTGCGGGGTAACTCTCTTGAAGGGGGTGTCTTTCAAGAAGTCATGCAAGTTCAGGGAGGCGTCACCTCCCTCTGGATTCATATAGTTTTGTATAGAACTCATGAAAAGCTGCTGCAGTTTCAGATGACTTGAGAACTTGACCCAATGGCTGGCAGAGTGAGGTGATGTGTCTGGTTTGTTGCCTAGTTCTGTCTCTCTCTGCTAAAGCCTTCCTGCCCTCTCTCCTGATTCCCAGTATTTATGGAATGTTTTCACCACCACCTTATGGGCATCATTGTAAGTCAGGGTGTTAATTAAGCAATAATGCATGACAGTGTGTGTGCCGTGCTGGGATAACGTCATGCCTTAGGTGGTTGGGCATGAGGCCGCAGGCTGAGTGCATCCAACACCCAAGAGGTGACGTTATTCCCAGCATAACACACAGACCCTGGAGTGCACTATTGCTATTATGCAATGGCTTGATTCTACTAATAAAAGAAAAAAAAAACTTTTAAAAGTGCATTTTGATTTTTAAACAGGTAGGTATACTGAATAAAAAAAAAACAGTCCTGTTTTTTTTCTGTTGGTGGTGCTATTTTAGTGTGTGAACTGCTGTCTTCCCTGCACCCTCCCCGCCAACCCATGGTGCTTCTTCTGTTATTGTGAGGAAAGTATTTTATTCACCCAGTCCTGCTGCCTGCTCTGGGACTGGGTGAAGTTCTTTTGTATTTATAAATTTACTGGTGGCTTACAAAGAGGATCAGGAACCACAGAGGAGTTCAGGTACCACGATTCTACTTCTGGGTTTTTCAGCCGTTACTTTGGACGTGATGACAGGTTGTGATCAAAATATGCATTTTCTGTACTGTGGCATTCTCAAATTGACTTTGATTTTATTTATTTTTTTATTTTCTCACAGTGGCCATGCACAGTGTGGTCATTTAAGGAAGTGAGAGGTCTGTTCAGCGAGTGGAAGCATGGCTGTTTGAAAGGACTCGCGCTAGAGTAGAGAGGGAAATCAAAATTCTGTCTTAGATGACAGCTTTTTTTTTTTTCATTTAAAACATTTTTCTGTTTGAGGGAATACTGTGGGAGGGGGATAGGAGGTTGTTGTCAGTGTGTGTGGTTGTGGCTGGTGGCAGCAAGCGAGTCAAGGACACTGAAGGCGGGTTCCAAGCAGGAATCAATTAAGCGGGCTGCCGAGCAGACATTAGTGCACTGGGCTGCGTGGAGTGATTCCCTTAAGGACTGATGTGGTCATCTGTGTGTTGGAACTATACCCATGATGTTATACTGGGATAACATCACGGGTCCAGTCCCAGACTGACCAATCAGATCCCAGCATTCTTTCTTGCCATTGTATAATTTTGTATTTCAACAGCATAATTTCCCACTGCAACTCAGGCGAGTTGTTGAGGAATAAGTTGTAAGCCTTTTCCTTATACTTTAAGACCCAATCCAGATTTGCGTTCTTTGGCTGTCTGCTTTTTGTTGTGCACCGCATAACTATTTATGCGTCCCCAGATGTATGCCTTAAAGGCATCCCATAAAGTGGATCTAGATACCTCAGGCAATTCATTGCACTTGAAATACAGGTCTACAGAAATACAGAGTTTGACAGCGAATAAGGACCGCCTGGCCCACCTAGTTGGCCCAGTTTCCCTACCTGCTGTAAGACCGAAGATCCATAGGATCCCCTGCTCCAGGCCCTCCTCTACACCTTCACAGCTTCTCAGCAAACAAGCTAAGAGTGCTTATCGTTGTTTGATCAAACAGTATAAGGCAGACTGTCTGCTGTCTGGAAAGAAAAAATGACTCACCATAGTAATCTTGTTTCTTCAAAGGGATCACTCAGTATGATTAAACTGATGCAGTCAGCCTCCTGTGTTGAACTGCACGGAGAGATGGAATTATATGCAAATTATGGAACTCTCAATTGGCTCATGCCACTTTCAAACTGCTGCCCTCCGAGTGCTTCAGATTCTTATGGAGCCTAACTGGGTATAAGACCCACAGGCTAAAACTAATAGCATTAAAAATAATATTTTTGTCCTTTCAGGTCAAACATCCTTAATAAACAAACCTAAGAAACTGGAGATCACCTGGACACCAACTAGTTAAACAAAGTGAGTCTCTACCTTGACCTATATAAGGAAAAAGAAACCCTAATGCAGAGATGCAGAGCAACTTCTAAAGGTTCTGGTAGGGGAGGCAGGGAAGGTCTTTAATCATAATGAGTGATCCCTTTGAAGAAACAAGATTATTATGGTGAGTAATGTTTTCTTCTAACCCCAGGAATCACTCATTATGATTAAACTGATGCAGACTACCAAGCAGTATCTCTGGATGTTGGGCAGAGAACCTATTTTGGAAACAGGCTCTGCAGTACTGCTATACCAAATCTAGCATCACCTCTGGATTGCAAGTCCAGGCTGTAATGCTTTGTGAAGGTGTGCACTGTTTTCCATGTAGCTGCTTTGCAGATTTCCAGTAGTGGAATTTCTCTTGAAGCTGCCACTGAAGCAGCTTTGCCCCTGGTGGAGTGTGCTCTCAGGCCCAGAGGTACCCATTTACCTACCTTACTATAACAAAACTGTATACATGTCACTATCCAGCGAGCAATTGTATGTTTTGTTGCAGCTCTGCTCTTACCAACTTCACCATAGGTGAGAAAGAGCTGTGTTTGACTCGATCTGTAAGACTTAGTTCTGTCAATGTAGTGGCTAAGTACCCTTTTGACATCAAGGGAACGAAGCCTCCTTTCTGGAGAACTGGAGTTCTCTGTAAAAAAGACAGGAAAAGTGATAGACTGATTTCAGTAAAAGTCAGATACCACTTTGGGAAGGAATTTTCTATTGGTCCTGAGGACCACCTTATCCCTGTGGAAGGAGATGTAGTCCACATCTGTGCACAGGGCTTGTAATTCACTGATCCTTCGGGCTGAAGTAATAGCAACCAGAAAGACAGTTTTCCAAGTGATATACTTCAAATCTGTGGCTGCCATAGGTTTGAATGGTGCATCCATGAGCTTAGCAGTGCAGATATTTAAATTCCAGGCCGGGACTGGTTCCCTCAGGGGAGGATGCAGAAGGTTAAGGACTGTAAAATATTTTCTGAATACTGGATGAGAGGCCATGGATCTCTCTTTACCAGCTGACAGATAAGCAGAGACTTGAAGCCAAGTGGACCTTGAAGGTTGAAGGCTTCAGGCCTAAGGAATGTAAGTGTGTAAGGTAATCCAGGAGAATAGCCAAATCAGCCCTGGAGGGATTCACACCCTTACCTGTGCACCATATGGAGAATCTCTTATACTTAGAAGAATAGGTTTTCCTAGTAGAAGACTTTGAGGAACCCCTAGGCACTGTCAGCACCTGCCCTGATAGCTTAAGGTTAGTAAATTATAAGTCCTCAAAAGCCATGCCTTGAGCCTCAGTGATCTGAGATTGGGGTACAGCATCCTGCCCTGAGAGGAGGTTAGCAGTCTGTGCCTCCTAGGCAGATGAATTGGGGGAACTACTGACAGAGTCAGCAGAAGAGAATACCAGTACTGTCTCGCCCAATCCAGAGCCACCAGTACCACTATTACTGGTTGGGACCTCAATTTCAGCAGGGTCCTGAATACCATAGGAAAGAGAGAGAATGCATACAGAAATTTCCCTGTCCAATCCAGGACCATCGCATCCAGGGGAACAGTGCCCTTTAGAGGGGGCCTGCAACAGTACACTGGTAGCTGGTGGTTTTCTGTGGAGGCAAAGAGATCCACCTCTGGCGTGCCCCATCTCCTGAAAATTGTACTATTTGAGTGTTCAGGCACCACTCGTGGTGGTTCTGACTTATCCTGCTGAGAAAGTCTGCCAGTACATTGCCCTTCCCTGGAAGGTGTATGGCTGACAAGGATACTCCCATGGAGTATACCAGGGACCACAGCCATTGCTTCTGTACACAGTAGGGTTGACCTGGTACCTCCTTGCTTGTTGATGTAATACATGGTTGTGGTGTTGTCTGTTCTCACTTGCACCACCTTGTTTTGAATGTAAGGAGCAAATACCTTTATAGCCAAATAGACAGTTCTTGAGCTCCAAAGGCTTTATATGCAACAGAGAGTCTTGGGGGCACCATGTGCCACTTGCTGTGTGCTCCAACATGTGTGCCCCCCAACCTAAAAGAGAAGCATCTCTTGTGAGGAGTACTGAGGGCTGCTCCCTTATAAAAGGTACACCCACTCTCAGGTTGTGCTTGTCAAGCCACCATTGCAATGCCTGGACTAAGTTTCTTGTGACTGGAACCAGTTTGGACAGAGCATTAGTCCTTTGAGACCAGTACTGTCCGAGATGGAACTGAATATCTCTCATCTGAAACCTGGAACCCATTACCACTGCAGTGGCAGATGTCATGTGGCCCAGTAGAGTGAGAAATTCTCTGACTGGTTTGGGTCTCCCTGACACGAAGGATCTTGCAGTCTGCAGAACACTTGTCACCTTGTCCTGTGGCAGGAAGGCTCTGCCCTGTCTGATGTTTAGTTCTGTTCCAATAAACGCCAGCACCTGAAGTGGCACCTGCTGAGATTTCTCTTCGTTTATAAGAAATCCCAGGGACTCCAATGTACATTTTGTTAGTGCCGGTGACTGTACTGCATGCTGCAGAGATTGTCCTACTACTAACCAGTCGTCCAGGTAGGGGAAGACTGTTACACCTTGTTTTCTCAAAAACTCTACCACCATTGATAGGCACTTTGTAAAAACCCTTGGTGCCGAAGTTAGCCCAAAAGGGAGGGCTGCAAACTGATAATGGTCTGAAGCCAGCCTCAATCGCAAGAATTTTCTGTGAGATGGTCTGATGGGAATGTGAAAATAAGCATCCCTTAGATCCAGGGAGGCTAGCCAGTCTCCCTTTTGTAATGAAGGAGTGATTATAGCAAGAGTGACCATTTTGAACCTTGGTTTCAAAATGTGCTTGTTCAGAAGTATTGGATCCAAAATAGGTCACCAATCCCTGTTTTTCTTCCTTACGAGGAAGTACCTGAAATATAAACTTTTGCCCCTGTGTATTAGAGGCACTGTCTCCACTGCTTTGATTGCCAGCAGATGCTTTACCTCTGCTTCCAAAAGAATCCTGTTTGCAGATGCTACTGGAGCAAAGGTTATTGTTCTCAGCCTTGGGAATGATTTGAAGCCGAGTGCCAGGCCCTGGCTCACTACCTCCAATACCGCTTGTCCGTGGTGATGGAATGCCAAGCATGAAGGTAGTGAGCCAGTCTGCCACCCACTGGTGGTTCTACAATAGAGGATGTGACCTGCACTAGCCCGTCAGGGGTTCTGTGTGGGTTGTGCCTGAATTTGTGATGCAGGAGCAGCTCTTCTCATGGCTCTCCTGCCCCTTCCTCTGAAGTAATCTCTGGCCTGCTGTTGAGGCTGAGAGGCCTGTACTTGAAAGAAAGGTTTGGGGTAAAGACCTCCTACCCCTGCCTCCCCTACTCTGAAGTCTATAAGAGGTGGAAGGCCTATCTTTGGAATTGCTCCGATAGGTGGATTTATATTCCTCCACCTTTTTCGTGTATGCTTCAATCTTATCTCCAAACAAGGAGTTGTTCTCAAGGGGAACATCCACTGCTTTGGCCTGAGTGACTAAAATCAGGTTAGTGGCTCCAAGCCACGCAAACCTCCTAAGTGAAACAGACAAAACCATTAATCTGGATGCAGTATCACTGGCATCCACTGCCATATGAAATTGGTACTTGGTAGCATCAAGTGCAGTCCTTGCGGCATCCTGTAAATCTACAGCCACTTCATCTAGCACCTTAGCCAGAGCTAGAACAGTGTTCCAGAGAACCTTCTGGTACTGTAATGCATATGCCATGTAACTGGCCTGCTTAACTAGTAGAGAGGCAGCCATGTACCCTTTCTTTCCCATGGCATCCATTTTCCTTGAGTCTTTGTCTGGTGGATGGGTAGCCAAGGGGATCCTGGCCTTGTCACAGGCAGCAGCCTGGACTACTCCTTCAGGATCAGGATGAGCAAACAGAAAGTCAGCTGTATTTCTATCCAGCTGGTATTTCTTGTCAGCTTTTTTATCCACACCAGGGATAGAAGCCGGAGTTTTAAAAATCTGTAATGTAGCCTCTTTTAAGGACTTATGCATGGGCAGAAGCAGACGTTTCATGGGGGTAAACCCCATCATATCCAAAAACTTTGCCTCCTCCACATCCTCTTCTGTTACCTGAAGAGGAAGGTTAAGGGTTTCCACCATGCTCTTCACAAAGGCATAGTGGGAAGAATATTCCTCAGGACCCCTAGGAGGATACCCAAACTTTTGCTCTGGGGAAACTTCTGGATCTATAGGTTCCCCTTTGAAGTCATCTTCATCCTCACCATACACTTCCATCAATTCCTGTCTTGCAGGGGCTGGAGGAGGAGAAACCGGGGCAGCCAGTGTAGGAACAGAGATTGCACCCTGTAGGGCTTGTAAAACCTGTAAGGCTTTAGCAATATCCTCAGCCGAAGGCATACTCTGCTTGTCTGCTGGGAGCTCCTTAGCCTTCTCGGACTGAGGTGCAGTGACATGTTTTTCTTTACACTTGTTCTTTAATGGAACAGGTTTAGATCTCGTTTTCACAGCCCTTTTTGTTTTACTTTGTTCGGATTTTTCTGAACTCCTGTCAGGATCCTTGGCTTTACCTCCATTCTTTTTATGGAAAGAGGAAGAAGCAGAATTATCCACACTAGAAGCAGAAGCCATCTCTTCTAAAATCTTAGACCTTTTCTTTAATCTTTTAGGACAAAAGGTCTTACAAATATCACAATTGGCAATTATATGACTTGTACCCAAACAAGAAATACACAGAGAATGTCTGTTTTTGCTGTAAGTTGCCCACAAGACTCAACATTTAAAATCTGTGGGTCCTGAGTGTTTTTTAGGTTTATCCAAATGGACCTCTGACATTGAAGCTAGACAAAAAGATCACTTTCCAAAACTGTTATTCAAAAAACCTCGGAACCGGAGGTTTCTTTTTAAATAACTAACGCTAATGGTTCCTGGAACAGAGTGCTATTTGGTTCCTGAAAGAAAAGGGAACAGAGAATTATACTAAATTTAAACAAAACTAAAGCGGTTCAAGGAATCGACTGCTAAATATATATTTTATAAAGAAAACTGAGGCAAAAACCTCACAAATAGACACGGAACCCTCGGCTCCAAGGAACCATGAGGGAACCGCAAATAGAAATAAAGACTACTATAACACTAAATAAACTACACTAAACAATGTTCTAAGTCAGCAATTTAAAATTAAACTAAAAATGAGTACTTATCAACAGATAAACTTTAGTCTGAAGACAGTTCAAAGAGAGCTCTCCGGGACGTCCTTACTAGGCAGGCAGAGTAAAGAATATGAAGCACTCAGAGTGCAGCAGTTGCCAGGGCAGCAGTTTGAAACTGGCATGAGCCAATTGAGAGTTCCATAATTTGCATATAATTCCATCTCTCCGGGCAGTTCAACACAGGAGGCTGACTGCATCAGTTTAATCGTAATGAGTGATTCCTGTGGTTAGAAGAAAGAATTACTCATCATAGTAATCTTGTTTTTTCCAAGGTGTTCTTCAGTATTCATAACTCTTGCACTCAGCCTTCTGAGTAGAAGTGCCCGGAGAATGGAACATATGTAAATGATGGAACCCATCATTGTCTCGTGCCATTATTCAAATGCTGCTCTTAGTAACTGCTGTGTTCTATAACTCCTCAGATTTCATGGATAGCCTGCAAGAAAAGGCCAATCCTAGACTACTCTAAAAACTAGGTACCTAAGGTCCTATAATCCCTAATAATAAAAAAGTAATAACAGCAATTATAACTATAGCACCCTTATTAATCATCCTCCCAAAAGGGGAGAACACACTTCAGAATAACCTGAAGAAGAAAAACAATGCCCAACTGGGTCCAAAAACTTGTGACCAGGCCAGTGTATAGCCTTAATACCTACAGTTATTCAGCTTGAGATGCCGAGGCCACAGGTTCTGGAAGGGGAGGCAGGGTGGGAGAGTTATGAATATTGAAGAATATCTTGGAAGAAACAAGATTACTATGGTGACTAATTTTTTCTTGTAATCCCAGGAATTCTTCAACATTCCTAACTCTTGCAGACTACTAAGCAGTACCTTTGGAGGTGGGCACAGAACCCACTTTGGGAATAGACTCTGAAGAACAGCTGTGCCACACCTAGCATCTCTCCTGAACTGGATGTCCAAACAGTAGTACTTTGTGAAAGTATGTACTGTTCTCCATGTAACTGCTTTGCAGATTTCTAGCAGTGGGACATCCCTGGCAGCTGCTATGGTAGTAGCGGTGCTCCTTGTGGAATGGGCCCTTAATCCTACTAAGGGCGCCTTTCCAGCTTTTGAGTAACAGAATTGGATACACTGAACTATCCAACAAGAGATGGTTATTTTAGATGCTGGCTTTCCTTTATTCACATCCCCATAAGTTAGGAACAGTTGCTGTCTGTCCTGTCTATGGTCCTTAGTACGAGTCATGCAGTAGCTCAAAGCTCCGCTTGACATCTAGACTATGAAGCCTGCCTTCACCTGAATTAGAATGTTCAGTGAAAAATACAGGTAGGGTAATGGACTGGTTAAGGTAGAAATCAGACACAGCTTTAGGTAGGAACTTCTTATTTGTTCTGGGCACTACTTTGTCCCCGTTTTAGGAAATGTAGTCCTGTTCAACACACAAGGCCTGAAACACACTAATCCTTCCGGCTGAAATGACAGCCACCAAGAACACTGTTTTCCATTTAACATATTTCAAGTGGGCTGAAACCACTGGTTCAAATGGTGGTCCCATGAGCTTAGCAATACACACACTACGGTCCCATGCAGGCACCAGTTCCCTATGAGGTGGGTGCAGATGGGCCAAACCTTTAAATAACTTCTTAAAGATAGGATTGGAAGCCAAGGATACATCGTTACCAGCTGAGATATATGCTGAAACAGAAGCCAAATGCACCTTTAGTGTAGTGGGCTGAAAACCCAGGGAGTGCAAATGGGTAAGGTAGTCCAGCATGGCTCGCATCCCTGCCTGTGAGGGGACTACATCATTAGATGAACATCATAAAGAAAATCTTTCCACTTGGGGGCATAGGTCTTGTTAGTGGAGGGCTTCCTGTACCTTCTCAACACATTTAAAACACTTTCAGAGAGATGCAAGCCTGCAAACTCTAAGTCCTCAAGAGCCAAGCCTTGAGTCTGAGGGATCTGAGGTTCAGGTACAGGATCCTCCCTTGAGAGGAGGTCAGCAGATTGTGCCTCCATGGGAGGTGAATTGGAGGGGCCACAGTCATGGAGAGCAGTAAGGAGTACCATGGCTGCCTGGCCCAGTCTGGAGCTATCAAGATCATTGATGCTGACTGAGACCCGAGTTTGATCAATACCCTGAGCAACAGAGGAAAAAGAGGGAAAGCATAAAGCTTCATTCCCAATCAATCCAGTGCCAGGGTGTCTAGTGGAACAGTGCCAACCACAGGTGGTCTGCAACAGAACTTTGGCAACTGGTGGCTGTTGTGGGACGCAAAGAGAGCCGTCTCTGGAGTGCCCCATCTCCTGAATACTACATCCAGCACTTGCCTGTTGAGGGACCATTCGTGATGGTCCTGGCTGATTCGACTCAGGGTATCTGCCAGGGTGTTGTCCTTGCCTGGCAGATGGATGGCTACTAGGGAGGCCTGAAGTGAGTAGACCAGAGACCAAACCTTCATTGCCTCTGTACATAAGGGGCTGGACCTTGTTCCTCCCCATTTGTTTATGTAATACATGGTGGTGGTATTATCTGTTCTGACCTCTATCACCTTGCCCTGCATCATGGACGCAAAGGCCTACAGGGCCAGTAACAAGGCTCTGAGTTCCAGCAGATGTATGTGCTGGAGTGACTCTGCACTTGACCACGTGCTGTGTAATTTGTAAGACCCCAGATGTGCTCCCCAACCTAGGAGGGAAGCATCTGTGGTGAGAGTTACTGATGGTAGCTCTTACTGAAAAGGAATTCCCTCTCTGAAGTTGTCTTTTACCTGCCACCATTAAAGCACCTGTAGCCAAGTTTTTGTTACTGGCACCAACTTTGCAAGAGAGTCCCTTCTTTGGCACCAGTGTGCCCTGAGGCGGAACTGAATGTCCCTCATTTGGAACCTGGCTCCCAAGACAACTCCTGTTGCTGCTGCCATGTGGCCTCAGAGATGCAGGGACTGCCTTGCTGGACTTGACTTGTTTGGTTTGAAGGACCCTGCAATTTGAAGGATGTTGCTTACCCTGACCCAGGGTACGAATGCCCTTCCCTTCAGTGTGTCCAACTCTGCTCCTATGAAGTGTAAGACTTGCACTGGTTGTAGGACTGATTTCTTTAAATTTACCAGGAACCCTAGGGACTCCAGCAAGTCCTGGGTCATCTTTAGAGATTCAGTCACTCGTTGTGGGGATTTTCCCACTACCAGCCAGTCGTCTAAGTAAGGGAAAGACAGTTACCCCCTGCCTTCTTATTTATTTTATTTATTTTTATTTAGTTTTTGTTGACCGGGTAAGTGCACTAGACAAATCCTGCCTATTTTCAGGCACGACCCGGGGGAGGGGGATACTGATGAATGCCAACTGAACTTGAACCAGATTAAGCTGTTGGTGGTATTTTTCGTGAATGGAGGAAATCTGGCCATTGCACCGGGGAAATTCCCCTGCTCTTTTCGAGAAGTGCCATGGGATCTTTAACATCCACCTGAACTACCACCAGAACAGGCAGATGGGACCTCGGTTTAACGTCTCATCCGAAAGACGGCACCTCAGCAGTGCAGCACCCTCCTCATGCTGCACTACAGTGTCAGTATTGGGATATTAACCCAAGTGCCTGGTGTGGGGATAGAACCCACAGCCTACTGATCTCCCGACCTCAGAGGCGAGTGTGCTACCTGCTGAGCCACTAACACTGCTTTAAGCACTACCACTGCCAGACATTTTGTGAAAGCCCTTGGGGCTGAAGTGAGGGCTAATGGCATTGCTGAGAACTGTTAGTGACCTGATGGGAGTCTGAACCGGAGGTACTTTCTGTGAGACTCCCTTATGGGGTTGTGGAAGTAAGCATCTTTTAGGTTCAGTGATGCCAACCAGTCTCCTTTTTGGAGGGTTGGCAAATCATGGCCAAGGTTACCATTTTGTACTTTGGTTTTGCCAGGTGCCTGTTTAGTAACCTTAGGTCTAGAATAGGCCACCACTCCCCATTTCTCTTTGAGGTGAGGAAGTATCTTGAGTACAAACCTTTCCCTTTTTGCTGTGGTGGGACAGGTTACACTGCATTTAGCAATAGCAAAATTGCCACTTCCTCTTTTAGCAGTTTCCTTTCTGAGTTTGAAGCTGGTCTAAACACTCTTGTTCTTAATGTTGGGAAGGATTTGAAACTGAAGGACGAACCCTGACTCACTACCTCCAGGACCCACTTGTCTTTGATAATGTTTTTCCACACCTGGAAGTAGTGAGCCAGTCTGCCCCCTACTGGTATGTGGGAGGTGGCCTTGACACTTAAATTAAGGGTTCTGCTTAGATTGGGGCTGGGCCTGGCTAGTTTGCGACCCACGCCATGACCCCCTTCTGCCTCTGCCCCTGAAGTACCCTGTCTGCTTAGGGTACAGCTGGTACTGCTGTACAGCCGGTGCTTGGAAGAAAAGCCTGGTATAACCAGCCCTACCCTTACCCCAGTCATATGGCCTACTGGAAGGTGAGGGTTTCTCCTTGTCTGAATTGCTTTTATAGTTGGCTTTATATTCGTCCACCTTTTTCATGTAGGCTTCAGTCTTATCTTCAAACAGGGAGTTGTTCTCCACAGGAAAATCCATGGCCTTTACTTGGTATCCTGAGTGAGATTGGTGGCTCTGAGCCATACAAATCTTCTGAGAGCCACTGTAAGTGCCATTCACCTGGCAGCAGTGTCACTGGCATCAGTGCCATCTGAAATTGATATTCGGAGGCTTCTAAGCCAAATCTTGCAATTTCTTCGAGGTCAGCTGAGAGACCAGGAGGGACCTTGTCAGTCATAGCTTGAACAGACTGCCACAGTGACTTCTGGTACTGGGAAGTATATGCCAGGCAACTGGCTTACCTAATAGACAGGGACGCTGACAGACAGCTCTTTTTGGCCATGCTGTCAATCTTCCTGGAATCCTTCTCTGGTGGGTGGGATGCCAGAGGCACCCTAGCCCTATCACAGGCCACAGTCTGAACAACCCCTTTGGTGATCAGGGTGGGTAAATAGAAATTCAGCCCCCTCCCTATCCAGTTGATATTTCCTGTCCACCCTCTTATCCAGGGGTGGCACAGTGTTAGGAGTTTGTAAAATCTTTAAAACATCCTTTTTAAAGAATGTATTAATGGGGAGCAACAGTTTCTTTGTTGGGGTGAGCCCCATGAGCTCAAGGTATTCACAGCCTCTTCCTCATCTGCCACTACTTCACATGTGGCAATATACAGTGCATCCACCATTTTTTCACAAAAGTAAAATGTGAAGAAAAATCCTTGGTTAGCCACAGGGATTCAAATTCTTAATCTGGGGAACCTCGGGTTCAACAGGTTCCCCATCATCATCCTCATATTCCTCATACTCTGGGTATTCTTACCCTAAAACAGCAGACTAAGGGAGTTGAACATATTCTCCCTGGAGGAAAGGAGGGACGGGGGGACATGACTGAAACCTTTAAGTACATGAAGGGAATAAATAAGAGGGGCACAAAGGGGCTGTGCAAATTAAGGAGGGGGCCGGACACTCGAGGGCATGATCTGAGATTGGAAGGGGGAATGTTCAGGAGGGAAATGAGAAGACACTTTCTACGGAGAGGGTGGTGTCTGAGTGGAATGCATTTCCAGAACAGGTAGTAACCTGCAGAACAGTGGTCTGCTTCAAAGCGGGACAGGGTGAGGGGAAGGTCACTGAAGGGGAGGGAGGCAGCTGCAGTATAGGGCTGCTAGCTGCACAATCAAACAGACTTGATAGATCATAAGGCCTTTATCTGCTGGCAATTTCATATGGTCGTATTTTGTACGAGAGGAATGAACCAGTGCTACCAGTTCCAGAATTGAGGACGGAACCGGTAAAAATCCCCTAGAGAGCCTGAATAACTTTAAATGCCTGAGCAATGGCCTCACGTGCTGGCATCTCACTTTTGTCACCAGAAGTCCCCTTATGCGTCCCAACTGGCAGTTCTGTGTGCTTAGTCTTTTTCAACTTTTTGCAAGAAACCGGAGTTTCAACTGGTTCACTTTCCTTGTGAAGAATCACCCTTATCAGGGGTGGCTGGCTTCGGTTTAGCGGTTTCACCCACAGCCTTAGAGAGAGTAGGTTGGTCAGAGCCGTTGTCTCCCTCGTCTGTTTCTTGAACCAACTTCTTCTTAAGTCTTTCCATCCATTTTTCAATGTTTTTTGATGGAAAAGACTTACAAATCTCACAATCAGATGTGAAGTGGGATTCACCAAGACAGACAACACACTGATCATGTTTGTCTGCCTTGGCAAAAACCTGCAGTTTTTTGGAGCCCAGAAGCCCTGTTTTCTTGTTTATTTTTTCTGACATTTAGTTAAATGAAAAAAGTACAGTTGCGCAAGAACTTACCGTAAAAATAGATCTTCGAGAACAGCTCTTGCAGCAGGTTACACCATTAGGACTGAAGCCAGCAGGTGCCAGGACCCCACAGAAATTTTCTAGCTAGCAGTATTCAGCAGGGACCACCTCTGACGTCGGTCCCACCCCAAACGTCAGGTATAGTACATAAGAAGGAGGTCCCCCAGAATCCCCAGTTCTCCCACCGGAGACTCCCAACCACTGGATGACATCAGAAGAGGAGACTGAGGATCCGCCATCAAGTGACAATCAGAGTGGTGTTAAGAACACCTGATCCTAGGAGAAGGATATTGGAACAAAAACCTACCTCAGAGGGATGGTGGGTGGGGAGTACTTGCTGCAAGAGCTGTTCTGAAGATCTCCTGTTACGGTAAGTTCTTACATAACTGTTTTATCTTACTTCTAGAAGCAGCTCTTGCTGCAGGTTACACCATTAGGACCGATTCCCAAGCAACACTGGAAATCCCTCACCATTGGGAGGAGGGAAGGTAGAAATCACTAGAAGAACCGAAGCCTAGGACAGAAGTCCTTGAAGGACTGCTAGACCAAAACCTGCTCTTCGCCTCGATGCAACATCCAGGCTATAATGCCTGATGAAGGTGTGCACAGCCCCCAAGTGGCTGCTGCACAGATGGCTGAGGTGGACACGTTCTTTAAAGGGACACTGTCAACCCCCTTAGGTCTCAAAGTGTCCCTAGCTTAAAAAACATATTTTATGATTGCCAAAATTCTGTAAAGATTGTTGATATAGCTGGTAGTCTGATTCTGACTCTTATTTTCTTAAAAAAAGTGAAAAACAGACTGCCCAACATACTGGTGTTATCACACCAAAACAGGTTTGTTTACATTCCTTGATCAACTCCAAATGCATCTTTCCTGGACTTGGGAACACCCACAAAACATTCTAGCACCTCATAATGCAGTGGGAGTTTAGGTGGCTACTGCCTTGTGAGTGACTGCACTGTTTGGATGTGTTTCTAATGCTCAGGAATTATGCAGTAAGAACAGAACCAGGACTGTAAACAAAAACAAGGTTATTTATAAATATATATTACCATGCATTTCAGTTCTACTAAGCAAGGAGACAGACAAAACAAATAGCAATATCAGTAAATTTTAGAGAGCGTAAGCAATCATAAAATATGGGTTTTCAACTAGAAATAATATGGTAAAAAACAGGCTGACAGTGTCCCTTTAAGGCCGCAAAGGAGGTAGCCACCCCCCTTGTGGAATGACCCTTAACCGCGCCCAATAAGGGTTTGTTACGCTTCTGGTAACAGAACGTGATACAATGTATGAGCCACCTGGACAGCAACTGTTTAGAAACGGGAGCTCCCATCATCCTGTGGCCGAAGGAGACAAAAAGCTGATCAGATTTTTGGTGGTGTTTGGTTCTAGTCAGGTAGTATCGAAGACACCTATGCACATCTAAAGTGTGCAGCAGGGCCTCTCCTCGATTTGAATATTTAGGGAAGTACACTGGTAGATCGATATCCTGATTAAGAGTGAGAGCTGAGACCATCTTAGGCAGAAACTCTGGATTAGTCCTCAGGGATACCCTGTCCTGGTGGAAAACCAAATAAGGTTCTTTGCACGTCAGTGCGTGAAGTTCAGAAATTCTTCTGGCCGAGGTAACGGCAACTAAAAACAATGTCTTCCATGTAAGAAGACGTAGCTCGTAATCCGCGGCTGGCTAAAAAGGTGGTAGCTTAAGCTGCTCCAGGACAAAGGGTAAACCCCAAGGTAGAATAAGATCCTTAATCGGAGGTCTAAGGTGGAGGACACCTCTCAGGAAAGCTTGTGCAGTGTCCAAGTGGGATATGGGACGCTGGCCTATAGGAATGTGATATGCTGAGATGGCACAAAGGTGTACTTTTATCAAGGAGTAGGCCAAGCCTGTCTGAAAAAGAGACAAGGGGTAGTCCAAGACCGACCTTTCTGGACAATCCACTGGCGAAAACCCCCATGCTTCAGCCCAGAGGCAAAATCTGCGCCATTTCATGGCGTAAGTAGTATGAGTGGCTGGTTTTCTTGCAGCCGCTAGAACATCTGCTACCTCTTGCAAGACCCCGTATCACGTCATGGCTATGTCTTTAAGAGCCAGGCATGCAGGTTCAGCGAACGAAGGTCTGGATGGACCAAGAAGCCCACCTCCTGAGACAGTAAGTGAGAGCTGATTGGCAGAGGCACTGGAGGTTGCCGGGACAGCTGAGGTAGTAGAGGGAACCAGATCTGCCTGGGCCAAAACGGCGCGACAAGTATCAGCATTGCTTGCTCTCTGCGAAGTTTCAAAAGGACTCTCTGGATCAACGGAAAGGGGGGGAAAAACACAGAGGAATCTGCCCGCCCAGGAGAGGGACAATGCGTCTCGCCAGAAAACACCAGGCCCTGGATCTAGCGAGCAGAAATTGGGCAGTTTTGTGTTGCACGGGGACGTGAAAAGGTCTAACTCTGGTGTACCCCATCTGCGAAACAGATCCTCTGCTACCTCCTGGAGTACTTACCACTCGTGGACTCTGGCCTGAGAGTGACTCAGGCTGTCTGCGATAACGTTGTCCACCCCTGGGACATGAACAGCAATGAGATTTGCGCCGTGTTGCAGAATCCAATCCCACACCCACATGGCCTTCCTGCAAGGCAGGTAGGAATGGGTGCCTCCTTGTTTGTTCAGGTAATACATCACCGCGGATTTGTCAGTTTGTAACTAAAGGGTACCCGGTGGAATCTCTGACTGGAAAGCCTGCACGGCATAAAGAACTGCTCTCATTTCCAGGATATTTATGTGGAGATGAGTCTCTTGGGCTGTCCACAGGGCCTGAGACCTGACACCGTCGAGGTGTGCTCCCCACCCGAGCCCAGAGGCATCCGTGGAAAGCGTCGCAATCGGAGACGGCACAATGAAGAGGACCCCCACCAATAAATTCTTTGAATCTAGCCACCATTGCCAATCCTGGATTACGGCCTTCGTGATCTGAATTGGAGCTGCAGATGGTCTTGCTTTAGATCCCACTGGACCCGTAACATCCACTGGGTCACCCGCATGTGGAGACAGGCTAGTGGGACTGTTGCAATGGCCGCAGCCATATGTCTGAGCAGGCAAGGACCTGTCTGGCTTGGACAGTCCTCTTTGCCAAAAAGTTCCTGATGAGGGATCTGATGTGATCCACTCATTCCCGGGGTCGAAAAGCCTTCCCCTAGATGGTGTCCAGAACTGCACCTATGAACTGCAGAATCTGTGACAGAACCAGGCATGACTTCTCTTGATTGATAATGATGCCCAACGTCTCGAACAGAGACAGAGTACAATGAATGACGGACATCAAGGCCTCCAGAGAGGGCGCCATGAGAAGCCAGTCATCCAGGTAGGGGAACACGTAGTGGCCTTGTCTCCTCAGAGTCACCGCTACGACTGCCATGCACTTCATGAATACCCGAGGTGCCGATGACAGTCCGAAGGGGAGGGCTCGGAACTGATAATGGTGACCCTGAAACTCGAAGTGCAAAAACCTCATATGCACTTGAGCGATGGGTATGTGCAGGTAAGCATCCTGCATGTCCAAGCACGTTAGAAAGGCGCCCTGCTTGAGCATGGGTATCAGACCTGGAAGATTCACCATGCGGAAGCGTTTCTATAGGACCAAAGCACTGAGGTCGCTGAGATCCAATATCGGACAGAGGTCCCCCGTCTTCTTGGGAACCAGAAAGAAGGGAGAATAATAACCTGCACCTCTTTGGTTCCACGGTACGTGCTCTATAGCTTCTTTTTTGAGAAGTGTGAGCAGCTTCTGCTGTATGAGCAGGGCGTGCTGACCCGAATAACGGGAAAGCAGGGGAGGTCTTGACGGTGGGTGGTTGAGAAATTAGATGAAGTGACCTTTCTTGACCATTTGGAGAACCCACCAGTCGGCAGTAATCGACTGCCACCCTGAAAAGTGGCGAGCGATGCGACCCCCAACCTTTTGTGCCCATTGATCCAGAGGAGGGGCAAGGGCCGGGAAGAAAAAATTACTCACCTTAGTAATGTTGTTTCTTCTAATGGAGTCTTGCTATATTATGACATATGCAGTTTGTCCCAGCCTTAGAACTGCTCCGGAGGTGAAAGAGTTAACTTTCCATGCCAGACATGTAATCTTGAGCACGAGCTCGGTTGAAAACTCTGTCTGTTGTTCTTCAAACCCAAATGGTCAGATCTTTATGAGCAAAACTCACTAAGATTCTATGTGGAAGCTGTAAACCTACACTAGCCGAGTGGCTACTAAAATATTAACACATTTTTTGGTCCCAAAACAAAGACTCAAGTCAGGGGATCCAAAAAATAAAATAAAATACAATACCCAAACACCCCAAAAAGGAGGGGTGAAAAACACAAGGTGGGCATCACTAAGTGCCAACACTGCACTGCCCACCCACATCCCAACACCAGAGGTTCTGAGAGGGGCAGGCAGGGGGGAAGTCATAATATAGCAAGACTCCATTAGAAGAAACAACATTACTAAGGTGAGTAATTTTTTCTTCAAACAACATGAAGTCTTGCTATATTATGACATATGCAGACTACACAGCAGTACCTCCATGGAGGAGGGACAGAACCTACTTAGGAAATAGGCTCTGAAGCACAGCTGTGCCAAACCGAGCATCACTCCTAGCCTGGATGTCCAGGGAGTAATGCTTGGTGAAAGTGTGTACTGTTTTCCAGGTAGCTGCTTGACATATCTCTAAGATAGGGATGTCCCTGACTGCAGCTAGGGACGCAGTTGTACCTCTAGTAGAGTGAGCCCTCAGGCCTGAAGGGGGAACCTTACCCAGTTTTTGATAACAAAATTGGATACAAGAGACAATCCACCTGGCAATGGATCTTTTAGTGGCAGGTTTCCCTTTACCAACCTCACCATAAGTGAGGAACAGTTGGAGGGAGTCAAACCTGTGACCCTTGGTATGCTCTATGTAGTAACTAAGGCTCTCTTTACATCTAAACTGTGCAGCCTCCTCTGTAGAGAGGAATGGTCAGTAAGTACACTGGAAGAGATATAGATTGATTAACGTGAAATCTGAAACCACCTTAGGCAAGAACTTCCTGTTAGTCCTGAGGACTACCTTATCTCTGTGAAAGGAGATAAAATCAGGCTCCACTGACAAAGCTTGTAATTCACTTATGCATCTGGCAGAAGTGATGGCTACTAGAAACAGTTTTCCAAGTCAAGTACTTAAACTCTGCTGAAGACAAAGGCTCAAAGGGGGGTTGCATTAGCTGAGCAATGCAAACATTAAGATCCCAGGCAGGAGCAGGGTCCCTGAATGGAGGGTTGGTGTGAAGCAATCCTTGAAAACTTGGAGAATACAGGGTGAGCAGAGAGAAAAGGGCTCCTGCTGAAATAAAAGCAGAGACAGCTGCCAAATGCACTTTCAGGGTAGCTGGCCTCAGCCCCAAAGTATTTAGATGGACCATATAATCCAGGACTGTGGGCAATCAGCAGATTCTGGGAAATATGCTTACTAGAACACTTATATGGAAACCTTTTCCATTTAGAATTATAAGTAGTCTGGTGGAAGGCTTCCTAGAAGCTTCAAGATATCGAGTACACCTTGAGAAAGGTGTAGGTCAGCAAACTCTAACTCTTCAAGAGCCAGGCCTTGAGGTTGAGGGATTTGAGATTCGGATACCAAACTCTCCCCTGGGCACAGGTTAACAGATTGTGATTCCTGGGAAGACACAGGGGAAGGTGGACTGCTAAGGACAGAAGGAGTGGATACCAGGGCTGTCTGGTCCAATCTGGAGCAATCAGAATCATCTTGCAAGGTTGAGATCTGATTTTTACTAGCACCTTGAACAAGAGAGGGAAGGGGGGAAAGGCATAGAGGAACTTCCCTTCCCAGTCAAGAAGGAAGGCATCCAGAGGGACTGAGCCCAACACTGGGGGCCTGCAACAAAAAAGCGGAAGTTGGTGATTGTCTGGGGCTGCAAAAAGATCTATCTGAGGGGTGCCCCACCTGGCAAATACTAACTCCAGTACTAGGGGATCCAGTGACCATTCGTGATGGCCCTGGGAAATCCTGCTGAGAGCATCTGCCAGGACATTGTCCTTGCCTGGGAGGTGAACTGCCATGAGGTAAGTGTTCAGGGAATAAGACAGAGACCACAACTTCATTGCCTTGGTGCACAAGGCCGAAGACCGAGTGCCCCCTTGCTTGTTGATGTACCACGTTGTAGTGGTGTTGTCTGTTCTGACCTGTACCACTTTGTTCTGAACAGATGCAGAAAAAACCTGAAGTGCTAGAAAAACAGCTCTGAGTTCCAACAGATTGATGTGGGAGCACAGATTCCTGAGGGGACCACAATCCCTGGGTGGTGAGGTCGCTTATGTGAGCTCCGGCATCCCAAAGGGACGATCTGTAGTGGGGGGTCAAGGAGTGAGATTGAGGGATGAAAGGAACCCCTGTCTCAGATTGCTCTGATCCTGCCACCACTGCAGGGCCTGGATCAGGGTTCGAAGTTACTGGGATCAATTTGGTTAGAGGATCTCTCCTTTGAGACCAGAAGGCTCTCAAATGGAACTGAATGTCCCTCACCTGAAATCTTACTCCTTGCACTACAGCTGTGGAAGCAGCCATGTGCCCCAGGAGCTGTAGAAAGTGCCCTGCTGGTCGAGAGACCTGCAGAGTGAAGGAGGAGGCCAGAGCAACCAGGGTCTTTACTCTTTCTAGAGGAAGGAAAGCTCTGGCCTGCTTTGTGTCCAGTTCTGCGCCTATGAAGGTGAGTAGCTGAACAAGCTCTAGAACTGACTTTGGAAGATTGAGAAGAAAACCTAGAGAGGTAAGCAGCTGCAGGGTAACCTAAAGGTGTACTTGATTTGGTCTGGAGACTGACCCACTATGAGCCAGTCGTCCAGGTAAGGAAAGATGGCAATCTTTGCCTTCTTAAGTGAGCAACTGCTACTGCCAGGCATTTGTGAATACCCTTGGGGCAAAGGTGAGGTCAAGGGCATTGCTCTGAACTGGTAATGGCCTGAGGGCAGTTCAATCTGAGGTATTTCGGTGGGAGCTTCTGATGAGAACATGGAAGTAGGCATCCTTGAGGTCCAGGGACTAGCCAGTCCCCTGGCCTTAGGGAGGGTAAATAACTCCAGAGTTACCATTTTGAATTTTGGTTTAAAAAGGTGCTTGTTTAGGTATCTGAGATCCAGGATGGGCCGCCATTCTCCTGTCTTTTGGGGTAAGGAAGTACCTGGAGTACAGTCCTTGCCCTGGTGTAGAGGAGGAACCCTTCTACAGCTCTGAGAGCCAGGAGGGTTGAGACTTGTTTCCAAAGCGAGAGCCTCTAATGGATTTGCAGGTGAAAGGATCTGGTTCTCATCTTGGAAATTTTTGAAGCTGAGAACCAGTCCCTGGCTTACTACTTCCAGGACCCACTTGTCTGATGTTAAAGACTCCCAGTCCTAGACGAAGTAAGCCAGCCTGCCCCCTACAGGTAATGGAGAATCGGCCCTGGGCATCCCATGAGGGTGCCTGTTTGGCAGGGGCTTTAGGCTGAGGGGTGGGAGCAGGCCTGCTCGTACCCCGTCTGCCTCTCCCTCTGAAGAACCCCCTCTGGGCATAAGCTGAAGAGGAGGCCTGGGCTTGGTAAAAAGGCCTGCCCCTTGAAAGCTGCCTCTGAGGAGTGGCTTGCCTCCTTGGCCTGTGCACCCTATAAGTGGTCCTATACTCATCCATTTTCTTCATGTACCTCTGTCTGCTCCCCAAACAGAGAATTACCCACAACAGGAAAATCCATGGCCTTAGCCTGGGTATCCTGTGACAGGCTAGTACACCTGAGCCAAGCCATTCTGCTAAAAGCCACAGATGTAGCCATGACTCTTGAAGATACATCATTAGAGTCCAATGCAGCATGGAATTGCACCTTGGATGCCTCAATACCATCAATAGCAGCCACCTGCTCCAGCTCCTTGGCAGCTGGCTAGGACCTGTTTCAGTTTAAGCCATAACAGTATCCCATCTGGATTTCTTGGTATCTTGCAACATAGGCCATATAATTTGCCTCTCCGAGGATGCTGCATGTATTGTTTCTTTGCCATGGCATCAATCCTCCTGGAGTCCTTGGTCAGGGGTGTGAAGCCAAGGGAATATTTGCTTTTATCACAGGCTGCAGCCTGCACTATCCCAACATGGCTGCATTGTTGTGAAAGGAACTCCGTATCAGAGCCTGACAATGTGTACTTCTTGTCCATTTTTTATCCACAGGAGGTATAGTGTTAGGAGCTTTTAAAATTTTTATTGTCTGTTTCCGAAAAGATTTATGTAATGAATAGACAATCTCCTGGACTCTGGGATATCCATCATTTCCACATAATCAGGCTCCTCCTGTTCATCCACAGCTTCTTCCAAAGGGAGCTGGAGGGTTTCAGCAACTTTTTTATAAAACATAAAATGAGAAAGGGACTCAGAAAGCCTAGGGGGAGACACTCCTGAAGGTCTGTCTGGGGAGATGTCCAGTTCAATGGGCACATCCAGACTTTCAAAATCACATTCACTGTCTTCATAATCCTCCTCCACCTCCTCCGGTTCATAAAATTCCTCTATATCATATTCTTGAACCGGTGGAACCGACCGAACCGACCTCTTACCTGATGGTGCCGGTTCGGTCGGAACCGGGGAAAGCGACTGGACAATTTGGATCGCTTTGGCTATCTCTAGAGCGGTTGGAGAAGGAAATTTTGGCTCCACACCTGCTGATTTTCTAGTCCTCTTTGCTGGAACTGGCTCCTCCAAGTCAGATCTTCGCTTGTCTGAGGAAGTCTCCGCCTGGTCAGAGGGGAGGTCTCCGGTTCGGCTGGCACCCAACCGGCTGGTATCTGGTAACGGACTTTTGGTTTCTCATTCCTGGGCCTACCAACCTCTTATCCAGGGTAGCTGCAGGAAATTCTTGCAAAATCTGGCAGTCTGCATTGGAGGTGGTCAAACCCCAGACAATAAACACAGTGGTGTGTGGGTCAGCCTTGGCAAAGGCTTCCCCACAGACACTTACAGTGCTGAAACCCAGGGCCCGTTTTTTGGTTTCTCAGACATAACGCCAGCCTAACCAAAAACTTGCCTTTTACTGCAAATCGCTACAAGACACCCTTATCAGTTCCCAACCGAATCACGGGTCATGAGAAAACCGTAATGAAATCTGTTTTTTTTAGAACCGATAAGAACGGGAACCGCACTCTAAATGCAATTTAATTAAGTTTAATAACAACTTGATCGGTTCCAAACCGAACTGAGCACACTTGCAAGGTTCACAGAGAAATATGTAAAACCTATCTATTACTTATTGATACCACAGACAGAGCTTGAACCGACCGGTTGCGGTTAAAATAAGACAAATGCGGTTTAAAAAACTGAGAAATTATACTTTTTAACCGACAAAATGAACCGAGCAGAAGGAGAAATCTCCGGAGCGACTGTTCAGTGAGGCAGAGTAAAGAATCTGACAGTTTGGGTTTGAAGAACAACAGACAGAAAAAAAACAGACAGAAGAAAAACAGAGTTTTCAACCGAGCTCGCGCTCAAGATTCCATGCCTGGCATGGAAAGTTAACTCTTTCACCTCCGGCGCAGTTCTAAGGCTGGGACAAACTGCATATGTCATAATATAGCAAGACTTCATGTTGTTTGAAGGAGTCATGCTTTAGCAGCACTAGTTCTTGCGGGCTGGGCCGGTTTGCTGTAACACTGGCCTCTGCCCCGGGAAGACTTAGCCTGGGCTTTACGATGAAAGGTGCACCTTTGTTGCTGCCGGAACATGGCTGCTGCCATTGTTGCCAGCTGCGAAAACCGTTCTGGTTCCTATGAAAGGAACCAGGCCTTGATCTGTACATGGCTTTACAGATCTAACTGCCTTCCCGGCGTCCTGGAGCTTGGTGATGACCTTCTCTGAGTGTTCACCAAATAGGACTTCACCATTGTATGGGACGTCAAAAATGTTCTTCTGTTCGTCCGTGGTAAAGCCGGAGACACAGAGCCAAGAGCGTCTCCAGAGACAGATGCCCGAAGCTGCAGCTTTGGCAGACGAGTCCGCCAAATCATATGCGGCTTGTAGCACTTGGGTTCCCACATCAGAACCTGTGTGGAGGATGTTTAGGAGCTCTGCCTTCTGATCGCCATCCGGTAATTTGTCGACAATGTCCTGGCCTTGTTCCAACAAGGCATTCTGAAACTGAACCATGTGTGATAGGTAGTTCAGGGACCTGATGGAGCATGTAGCAGCCGCATACATGCGCCTCCCCAGGCATCCAACTGTTTGGATTCCTGGTCCAGTGGCTGTGTGCTCATATGCTGCGGTCGTTGGGACCAGTCATGAAAGGCCGTAATGACCAGGGAGTCAGCCAGAGGTTGTTGTGCCAAGTACTGGTCCTCTTTCAGGGCCTTCTACAGGCGGTTAGTTTTCTTCGGCACAGCAGGGGTGGAGTGTAGATGCTTCCATACAGCCTTGGTGACTTCCACGAAGGTGTCCACCAAGGGTGGCACTACCACAGGCTTTGGATCTTTCTGCCGAAGATAACGGGCAAGGCGCTGTCTCTCGTGGTCGAGGTCGTCAGAATCCCCTCCCATGTTCTCCTGGATGTGCCTCACAATCTCAGAGAAGGAGAGATCATCCGGAGATGACCTAGGTAGGTCTTGTGGGTCAGGCGATGGGATGCTGAGTGGAGAAGAAGATCTGGAGATTTCAGAGGTATCCAATCTAGAGTCCTCCCCTGACGAGTGTACCGACGATGTCTGGGTCGCTTGGGGCTGGGAGACACTGAAGGAGATCATGAGGAAGGCCTTCTCTGATCCTTAGATCTACCCCTAGGAGGTGGAGTAACATGCGCCTTAGGGGTTGGTGTTTGTCCTGCTGGCCCCTGTGGTGGAGGAGGGGGCGTAGAAGGTGAAGGAGTAATAGTAGTAGGAGGAGAAGGTTTTACAGGGATTACATCTTTCTGGATAGTGTCCCACCAGAAAGTGAAGAGATCCTTGACCTCTTGAATGTTCATGCTCGACGACGGGCCTGGTGTTGGTGGTCTGTCGCCTGTGTCAGGCGTCGGGACCGTAGGTGTCTCCGGAGTGGGCAAAGGTTCCCCTAGAAGACCGGCATCCTCTGTGTCGCCTGCCTGGTCCTCAGGCAAAGTCATGTCCTCCTCCATGGAGTCCCTGCGACCGGTGTTCACTGGTGACTGGGGGTCAGTCTTCGACTCGCAGTGTGAGGCCGACGCTGGCCCGCGAATGCCTGGCCAACGCCTGGTGTTTTGGCCGGCGTCCTCGGCTCCGCAAATGCCTGACCGACTGGGGTGCTTGGCCGACGGCGTCCATCGCCTGCTTTAGGACGCCAGGTCTTTGTCTTCTGGGTGGAGGATCCGTAATCCCAGGGAGGCTGGGAGACTGATCTGGAGTCGGGGTCCCGGATGTCGGACAGAAGAGGAAGACTTGTGATGGCCAGAAGACTTAGAAGAGGCCTGGGAGGGAGTGGAGGAAGCCAAAGGCCTGGAAGTCTTTATGGGTTGGAGCGAAGCCGAAGAACTGCCTGTAGCCTTGACCTTAACTGGAGGGGGCTGAGAACAAGCCCTGGAAGGAGAGCAGTCAGATCATGTGGAGCCTGACCTACGCGGGTCCGAGGCCCGGTTCGGGGATCTGGACCTTGCCTTCTCCCAGTGCTTGTCCTGGTGTTTGTGGGCTTTCGAGGAAGATTCACCTCTGGAGGAAGGTTCCTTATCCATTCTGCTAAGTTTTTCTTCCAAAAGGTACCCCTGCAGTGCCTTCTGACGGCGGATCCCGGTGCGGCTGTTGAACCCCTGACAGAAGGAGCAGGCCTTGGTGTCACGGTCCAGGCCTAAGCACCACAGGCACACTTCGAAGGGTGTCCCTCAGAAGAAGGAGTTGGAGATGCCAACATTAGTTTAGTAAAACTACAATGAGAAGTTCTTAGTCGTCATGCGCTAGAGTAAGACCGAGAGGCCAATGCTGGCGAGTCGACAGTGGAAAAAGAAAGTACAGTTACGTAAGAACTTACCGTAACAGTAGATCTTCGAGAAAGGCTCTTGCAGTAGGTAATTACATATAGGACTGACGCCGGCCGGCGGCAGGACCCCACGGAAGAATTTCTAGCTAGCAGTCCCTGGCGAGGGACCGCCCCCACGTTAGGTGACCGGTGTCAGACGACGTCGGTATAAAGGGGTGGTCCCGGACACCCGCCTTCCAGTTCTTTCCTGCCATAGGCCCGGACGAGAAGCAGATATTTCAATGGAAAATGAGCTGAAAAGCCTAGGGGATGGAGGGCGGGAGAGGTTATTTACTGCGAAGAGTTCTCTCTCTAAGATCTACTGTTACGATAAGTTCTTACATAACTGTACTATCTTACTCTCGAGGGCTCTTGCAGTAGCAATTACATATAGGACAGAATCCCAAGCAGTCTGGAACAAAATAAAGGCACCGGGAAGAGGTACTACTCCAAGAAGTAGCCAAAAAAAACCTTGCAAGCCTCAAGAAATGAGGCCTTGCAAGACCGCTAACCCGAAGCCTGCTCTACGGCGAGAGGCAATGTCCAAACTGTAATGTTTAGTGAAGGTATGGACGGAAGTCCAAGTGGCGGCAGCACAGATGTCTGCCGCAGACACGTTCTTGAAACAAGCCCCAGAGGCTGCTACTCCATGAGTGGAGTGACCTCTGACTTGACCCAGTAGGGTCTTGTTGTACTTGTCATAACAGAAAGTGATGCAATGAGCCAACCACTTTGAGAGGCATTGCTTGGAGACAGCATTGCCTTCCCTTTTGTGAGCAAAAGAGATGAACAACTGATCGGTCTTTCTGAGATCCTTCGTCCTATCGGTATAGTATCTCAGAATCCTGTGGACATCCATGGCATGGAGCAAGTATTCTCCTTGGTTGGAGTGCTGCATGAAAAAGGCAGGTGATTCAATAGACTGATTTAAGGTAGATTCCGCTACCACCTTCGGGAGGAACTTAGGATTTGTGTGAAGAGCGACTCGTTCTTTGTGAAAAATCAGATAAGGGATTTTGCACATAAGGGCCTGAAGCTCGGAAATTCTGCGAGTGGAAGTAATGGCCACTAAGAAGAGCGTCTCCACTCATAAAACTTCAAGTTCATGGAAGCCGCAGGCTCAAAGGAAGAGAAAGTTTTAGACAAAATTTAAGTCCCAAGGGAGCTGGAGTCCAGACAGGGCCTGAGGTGAAGGACCCCTCTGAGAAAAGTTTTAGATACCTCCAGTTGGGAAAATGCCTTATCAGTGAAAGGGACATGGTAGGCTGAAATAGCCGCCATATGGACTTTCAAAGAAGAGTGATTGAGACCCAGGTCGGAAGATGACGTATGTAATCAAGGAGAATGGTCACAGGACAAGAAAAGGGCTCCACGTTCCTGGACGTAGCCCAGATGGAAAATCTTTTCCATTTCATGGCGTAGGTGGACCTAGTGGAGGGTTTTCTAACCTCCACCAGAATCTCAGCCACCTTAGGAGAAACGCCAAAGCGAGACTGAGCTAGGTCTGCAGGAGCCATGCATGAAGTTTAAGGGACTTGAGTCCCGGGTGGACCAGGGCCCCTGATCCTGAGTCAGCAATCCAGGAGATAAAGGAAGAGGAAGAGGAGGAACCTCTGAGTATTGTTGTAGAAGAGAGAACCAGATTTGCCTGGGCCAGAAAGGAGCGATCAGAATCATTCTCACTCCTTACAAAGCAAGTTTCTGCAGCACATGAGGGACCAGAGGAATTGGGGGGAAAAGCATAGACGAATCTGTCCTTCCAGCTTAGAGATAGAGTGTTGCTCCAGAAAGTGTCTTGCTCTGGAGCGAGCGAGCAAAAGGTTGGAAGCTTTGCCTTTTGGGAGGCGGCGAACAGGTCTATCTGAGGAGTCCCCCAAACCTAGAAGATGCTTTTTATAACTTTTTCGTCCAGTTCCCATTCATATGGTAGAGCCGACGAGCGACTTAGCCTGTCTGCCAGGACATTGTCGACTCCCGGAACATGGATCGCCATGAGGTGAAGGTTGTGAAGCGTTGCCCATTCCCAAACCCTCATCGCTTCCCTGCACAGCGGGTAGGACCGAGTCCCTCCCTGCTTGTTGATGTACCACACCACGCACTTGTTGTCCGTTTGGACGGCTAGGTGGTCGGGAAGGATGAAATGGTGAAGGGCCTGGAGAGCATACAGCACTGCTCGAAGCTCGAGCACGTTGATGTGGAGAACTAACTCCGGTTTTGACCATAGCCCTTGGGTTCGGTGAGGACCCAGATGGGCTCCCCAACCTTCACCTGAAGCGTCCGTGGTCAGAGTCTGATCGGGTAGGATGAAAAAGGAACCCCGGAATAGGTTCTCTCGGAACCATCCACCATTACAAGTCTCTTACCATCGGTGAGGAGATCAGAACCAGATGATCTAGGTCGGTTCTACTCCTGGATCCCACTGAGAGCGAGAGTCCACTGAGATATTCTCATGTGGAGGTGCGTCTGCAAGAACTGTCTGGATGGCTGCCGATAAGCCCCAGGACGGAGAGTGACCAACCTCGCTGAACACTCCTGTCTCCTGATGAGGAGGGAAATCTGGGACTGGAGGGTGGCCCTCCTGTCCAGAGGCAGGAAGGCCCTGCACATTGTCATATCGAGGATTGCCCCGATGAACTGGAGTCTCTGAGAAGGATCCAGGTGAGACCTGGAATAGTTGATGGTGATACCCAGGCCAGTGAAAACCTGCTGGGTGAGGGAGAGGAAATGCAGGAGTTCCTCCTAAGATGGGGCCGCCAGGAGCCAGTTGTCCAGGTAGGGAAAAACCTGAACTCCCAAAGTATGCAGGTGGGCCGCTACCACTGCCAGGCATTTGGTAAAGACTAGGGGAGCCGAGGAAAGCCAAAGGGGCTTAGAATTGTTAGTGGTCCCCTGGAGCACAATCCTGAGGTACTGCGTGCGAAGGGTGAATGGGGATGTGTAGGCATGCATCCTGCATATCCAGTGCACAAAGCCATTGGCCCGGCAAGCAGGGCAAGAGAGTTTGAAGGGAGAGCATCCTGAACCTCTTGTATTCCACATAAAGGTTCAGGGAGCTGAGATCGAGAATGGGTCTGAGATCTCCCGTCTTCTTTGGTACAAGGAAGAAATGGGAACAGTAGCCCGTCCCGTGGAGGTGGGAGGGGATGGGTTCTATAGCCTGTTTCACAAGGAGAGCAAAAGATTTCTTGTCCTGAGTAGGAGGAGTTCAGAGGGGGGTGACGTGGAGATTTCTGCAGAAACTCTATGGAGTGCCCCTCTGCTATGATCTGAAGCATCCATGAATCCGATATTATCCTCTCCCAACCCGGAAGGTGGAGGGAGAATCTCCCTCCTACCGGTTCCTCCGGGCGTCCGGAGGCGGTGGGAGAGGGAAGGAGTCAGGTGGTGTGAGGCAGCGCCGCAGCTGGGGCACCCGCTGCTTTTTTGGGCAGCGGGGGCCTGGCAGCTGTGGGGGCCCGACGTTTAGTGGCCCGCCTTCCCTGAGGTTTCGCTTGAGGCCGGCTGCATCTGCGAAAGGGACGGCGCTGTGGGGGATGGGGACAGTACATTGAATCAACAGATTTAAGGGCCGTCCCCTTCTCCTGCAAGTCAGTGATGATGTCCTTGACATCACCGCCGAAAAGCACAGAACCCCTGAAAGGTGCTTCTTGAACTGCTGACTGCACTTCCAGGACCAGACCTGACACACGGAGCCATGCATGACACTGAAGACTTACGGCGAATGCAGAGCTCCATCCTGCGGTGTCCACTGCATCATAGGTCATCCTCAGAATATGACGACTGGCCGAACGAGCAGAACGGACCAGGTCGGCTAACTCCTGCTTGACCTGAGAGTCAGGCAAGGAGTCAATCTTAGATTCCACCTGGGTAAGGACAGCCTTCTGGCTACATAATTTAGGGCCCTAATCCCCAGTGTGGAAGAAGCATAGATCTTCCTTCCATACTGATCCAGAAGGCGGGGTTCCTTATCCGGGGGAGACGAGCTCAAATGTTTCGGGTGTGCTGAGCGGCACTAATCACAACCAAGTCAGCACGGGAGTGAGAATCTAAAATGTCTACACCCTCCAGAGCCTGGTATAGCCTGTTGGACTTCCGAGGAAGTGGGGCTAAAGTCAACGGTTGTTTCTAAATAGTGGAAACAAGGTGGGCATGAGGCTCGATCCAGGGTGGCACTAGAGTAGGAGTCGCCAAGGGCAAGTCCAGATGTTCGGCGAGTTTAACTCTTTGAGGATCTGGCTCTAAGGAATGCCACTGATGGACTTCCTGGATCCTTCTGAGCAACTCCGTGAAGGAAGGATCCTCCGGAAGAGACTTCAGAGGAGTCCTCGGCGGGGCTTGGATGGAGAGCGCGGCTCATCGTCTTTCTTGGAACACCCATCGGAGGCCTCCGAGGAGTCCGAGAGAGAAGAAGAGGAAGAATTCAAAACAGAGTAGGACTCCCTGACTCGTCTGGGGGGAGGAACGGGTTCCTTAGGGGAGATCCCCGAACGCGTGTCCTGCCCCTCTCCTGATCCCGAGGGCAGAGCCCGGAACGGAGGCGGAGGAGGAGGTGCCGCCTAGGGCGAGTGGGAGCCGGGTGGCACCATCGCCAAGACGGTTCTCGATTCCTTGGTGAGCTGAGCCTTGGCTTCAGCCCACCAGGAGGCTGGAGTCTCCTGAAGATCCACCGGCGGCCTAGGGGGCCGTGGAGGAGGAGGATAGTTGTACAGATGAAATCCTTAAGGAGGGTATCCATAACCCGGCTGCGGGAATACCGGAGCGAGGTACTGCGGCGTCGTTGGAGTCGGTGCCGGCTACTGCGGCGCAGGATACTGTGGACCTGGGTAAACCGGCATCGGATAGGACGGCGGATACCCAGGCACCGGAGGAGCTGCCGGAGCAGACGGCCCAGCCGGGCACTCCACGGGCGGATCAACCGTGATAGGCCCGTGGGGTGGAGGGCCCGATGGAAGAGGAATATCCCCCACTGGCATCGGAGGGCCAGTGTCGGAACCGGCGTCGGAGGGGCCGGTGTCGGAGATGGCATCAGAGGAGCTGACGTCAGATCCGGCTCTGTAGGAAGAGGATCGGACGATAGCCCAGGATCCCGAGCCTCATCCGGGGACGGCGGAGAAAAATCCCCGGGGTCGGGCAGGGGGGACTCGGGCTCCCCCGACGGCAGCGAAGGCTTCAGGGAGCGTGCGACAGATGAAGCAGGGTCTGCCACAGGCTCCGAGGCCCGGCGGAGGAGCGGCCCGACGGGGTCTTCGGAGATGGACCGGAAGAGAAGAGGACCGTCTGGACGGGACACTGCCGCGGCGCCGCCAAGGGTCGGGCATCTTAGCGCCTTCTCCCGCCAGACGCCGGAGGAGCCGACGTCCGCTTATGGGGAGGTGCTCGCACTAGTAGGCGCAAGCCCACAGTGGTACTGGGGCTACAGCCTCCTTGCCCGGAGGGCACCCGCGGCTGGAAAGCAAACCCGAATGGCGGGTCGACGCCTCCTCCAAAACCTTGGAGGCTGCCGTCGGGCAATCCCCGGGAGGGGATGTTACCTTGCCCGCTACTCCAGCCGGAGTCGCGGAGGAGGAGGCCTTCTCCCGGTGCCTTTCCTTGTCCCACTTCTTGTGCCTTTCAGGGGAGGTCGACGCCTGCCGAAGTTTCTTCAACTCCTTCTCCATAGCGGACATCTTCTTCTTGATAAGATGGGCTTCGAGAGACTGCTGGCGTCGTCTGCGGGTGGCCGCGTTGAAATGAAGGCAGTGCAGACACTTGTCGACCGAGAGGTCGGGGCCTAGACAGAAAAGGCAGAGGGAGTGACCGTCTTTGTGAGGCAGTTGGACGCCACACGAGTCGCACTTATTTTTTGAAGGGGACGACATATACCGATGTTCACCTGACGATAGGTAAAAAACAAAATAGAAAATACTGAAACTTTTCAGAAAAAAACGACGAAGTAACAGGACTGAGCGATAGGAACTTAACCGCAAGGCGCTGCGAGAGCTGACGGCGGGAATGAACTGGAAGGCGGGTGTCCGGGACCGCCCCTTTATACTGACATCGTCTGACGCCAGTCACCTGACATGGGGACGGTCCCTCGCCAGGGAGGACTGCTAGCTAGAAATTTTTCCGTGGGGTCCTGCCACCGGCCGGCGTCAGTCCTATATGTAATTACCTACTGCAAGAGCCCTCTCGAAGTAAGATCTAGGGATTCTGGGGGACCACCTCCTTACTTATTATGCCTGACGTCAGGGGCGGGACCAATGTCGAAGGCGGTCCCTGCTGAATACTGTTAGCTAGAAAATTTCCGTGGGGTCCTGGCGCCTGCCGACTTCAGTCCTAATGGGGTAACCTGCTGCAAGAGCTGTTTCTCGAAGTAAAATTCACAGTTAACCACAATACAATTTATTTTTTCTTTTTTTTTGGGGGGGGGGTTTAACTCGGTTCTGTGATTGCAGTTAAATCCTATTAGGAACCGTGATAGCGATCTGAAAAGGAACTGAACATATCGGTCCCGACAAAGAATAAACGTAACCATTAGCCAAACTAAAACAACTAGCACAATATTTAACAATTAAAGAATAAAACTACAGAAACCGTGGTTACCAGGAACCGAGAGGAACCACTAAACTAACTTACATTTTAACTAGATAAATTAGTGCTAACTACAAAAACAGATACTAAAGGTAGCGGATCAAAAATAAACTTAAAAATATTTATAGTTGATCGGCCTGGTGGCGCAGAGGGCTGAAGTGCTGGATGTCTTACCTCGCATCATGCCGGCGACCTGGGTTAGGAACAGACCTGGTTGTCAGGGGAGCAGGCATGGGGAGGGAGGGAGGGCGATAACAGGATTGAGCAGCCGTAGGGAAGCTCTCCTCTCTCAGGGTGGTCGTCGCCCCCCCCAAATAGTTCCGCTGCCACCAAGTGGAGGTCTGGTGACTAGCATAAACGGAGGCGGGTAGCAAGTTCATCGGAGCGTGTCTCAAATCGTCATGCGCGCGCATCCCACATGCGCCTAGCCGAGAACAGGGATGGGAGAAAATGTAAAATTTATATAGGAAAAAAATATATACTTATGTTTTTAAAGTAACACTTGAGAGGAGTCATGACTGAGGGAAGAGATCTCCGAGGCGTCTTGACTTTACAGGTGCGAATGAAATCTGAGACGTTATAGAACGCAGCAGTTAGTAAGGGAAGCAGCTGAATAGTGGCATGAGGCAATGATGGATTCCATCATTTACATATGTTCTATTCTCTGCGTAATTCTACTCAGAAGAATGACTGCAAGAGTTAGGAATATTGAAGAATTCCGGGGGTTAGAAAGGACTGTTTTGTAGCTGCTGCAATCCACTAGGGTTGATGGGTCATAAGAAAAAATTACACACCTTAGTAATGTTGCTTCTTCTAATGGAGTCTTGCTGTATTCTGACAATAGCAGTGAGTCCCAACCTTCGAACGGCCCCAGAGATGAAAGAGTTAACTTTCCATGCCAGGCATGGAACGCTGAGCTCGAGGTCGGTTGAGACTCTGTCTGTTGCTGTTTGAAATCAAACCGTCAGACTTTACGAGCTAAACTCACTGAGGGTCCTGTGTGGAAGCTGTAAACCTACACTAGCCAACTGGCTACTAAATATAATAAAAAGATTTTTTGGTCCCAAAACAAAGACTCAAGTCAGGAAACCCAAAAAATGAAATAAACACAACACCCACTCACCCAAAGAAAAGAGGGTGATAAACAACAAGGTGGGGCACCTCCTGAGTGACAACACTGCTACTGCCCACCCACATCCCAAAAATACAGGTTACTCACCTGTAACAGGAGTTCTAGGAATGGTATATGTTGTTCATCCACACTCATTGGCAGTATCCTTGCCGCTTTAAATCTTGCCGGAAGGTCTTCAAGCTTGCTCCTCCCACCCACCGGTGGTATAACATCTCGGCCGCCCCATGACGCCAGATCTGGCCGCTGGAAGCTCAGGTTGTCTGTCGTCGCCGAAGCAGAGTGAGGTGGAATAAGTGTGGATGAACAACATATACCATTCCTAGAACTCCTGTTACAGGTGGAGTAACCTGTATTTCTAGGACATGGATATGTTGTTCATCCACACTCATTGGCAGACTCTAGCAGTTCTCCGGGAGGAGGGAGGCAAGACGACACCCCAATACTTACTTGGGAAAGAGAGACTGGAGAACCGAGGCCCCAAACCAGCATCCCGGCGTGACTCAAGGTCGATGTGGTAATGGGTAATGAAGGTGTTTGCTGACTTCCAGGTAGCAGCCCTGCAGATTTCCTGGATAGGGACGCCCCTGGAAGCAGCCACTGCTGCACAGTATGGCGGGTAGAATGAGCTCTTATCCTCTGGGAGGCTCCATGCCCGCCAACTTATAGCAGAGATCTATGCAGGAGGTTACCCACCTGCTTATCGTCCGCTTGGCTGCAGGTCTGCCAGATGCGGCTTCAGCGTAGGCGACAAACAGCTGGCGAACCTCTCCGAATTTCAGCGATGGCTCCTTATAATAAGCGGCCCTTCTGGGGTCCAGAGTATGGAGCCTATATTACGACCTCGAGGTGTGATTGGGGTAGAACACCGGCAGAGTCAACACCTGGTTAAGGTGAAACTCCGACACCACCTTGAAGGAATTTCGGTGGGGGCGAGGACAACCTGTCCCTGTGGAAGACCAGGTAAGGAGACTCGATGGAAGCGCCTGGAGCTCTCCCATCCTTCTGGCTGACGTGATAGCCACCAAGAAGGCGGTCTTCCACGACAGGTGAGAGAGAGCACACCTGTGCATAGGTTCGAATGGCTTGCCCATGAGCTTTGCCAGTACCAGCAGTAGATCCCACGGAGGTGGGGGTTCCCGAGACTGGAGGAAATGTGATCAAGGCCTTGAAAAAGCGCCAGACCACCTTCCTCCTGCGCCACTGACTGCTTCCCGCCCGCTACCGCAAGCAGAGATGGCTGCCAGGTGCACCCTTAGGGTCGCCGACCTAAGCCCTTGACTAGAAAGGGACCATAAATAGTCCAAGATGCTTGCCAAGGAACAGGAGGAAGGGTCAAGCCCTTGCCCTGACACCAAATGGAAAACCTTTTTCCATTTGAAGGCATAGCATTTTCTGGTCGACCTTTGCGGGACGCCTCAACTACATTGAGGACCTGCGTTGGAAGCCCAAGGCCTGGAACTCTAGCGCTCCAGGAACCAGGGTCAGGTGCAGGGATTGAAGGTCCGGATGGAACACCTTCCCTGATTGACTGAGAGCAGGTCCGGGCGAGCTGGAAGCTGCCATGGGAGTCCTGGAAGCTGAGACTGAGGAGATCTGGGTACCAGAACTGGCGAGGCCAGTCTGGGGCTATCAGAATCACCTGCGCCTTGTCCCTCTCGCCTTTGAGAAGCACCTTGTGGATCAAGGGAAATGGGGAAAGGCGTAAAGAGGCCCGGGGTCCATTGCCTCGAGAATGATCCCTGCAGCGAGCCCTGCTGAGGGGCGGGCATGGAACAGACTCAGCTCGCTCTCCTGGAGGCAAACAGGTCCACCTGAGGTGTGCCCCAAAGGAGAACAGATGCTGTACTACCTCCGGCAGGAGAGACCACTCGTGGGATGCAGCCCCATCCGCTCCAGGCATCGGCCAGGGTGTTGGAGGCCTGCCACGCGTGAATGGCTAGGAGATCCGCCCAGGCTGCGCACGAGTGACCAAACGCGGAGAGCTTCCTTTGCATAGAAGCATGGAGCGTCTCCGCCCCCTGGCGGTTTAGATAGTACATAGTCGCGGTATTGTCCGTCTGGACTCGGACCACTGACCCCGGAGGACGTGAGCAAGGCGGTGGAGAGCTAGGCGGACCGCTCGAGCTCCAGCAGGTTGATGTGCATCGGGACTCCCGCGGGGACCAGAGGCCATGAGCCCGGTGTTCCCCCAGATGGGCACCCCAACCCATCAGAGAGGCATCGGTCGACAGAGAGACCGTCGGCTCGGGGCGGACGAAACGGATGCCCTCCTGCAAATGATCTGGAACGGTCCACCACTGGAGAGCGTTCCACATCCCCTGTGTCACCGACACAAGCTGGTCCAAGGGATCGCAGCGTTGTGACCACTGGCTGGCCAGTCCCCACTGAAGGGGACGCATGTTCCAGCGGGCCCAACGGACCACGCTGGTACAGGCCGCCATGAGACCCAGGAGGCGCAGGAAGTCCCGGCAGGGCGCAATTGCCCAACCAGAAATGATCGGGCAAAGGAGGAAAGAACTCGGCCCTGTCCGCCGGGAGCCGCTCTGGCTCAAGAGAGTCGAGCTGCGCCCGATGAATAGAATCACCTGCTTGGCTCGAGTTCGACTTGGCCTCGATAGAGGAGGCCCAGTTGAGAGCAGACCTGGAGGGCCAGATCTCTGACCACCCGGCCCTTCCTGAGGAGCTGCTATCAGCCAGTCGTCCAGGTAAGGGTACACCTGACCCTCAAGCGCCAGCAGGGAATGTCACCACCGCCATGCATTTGGTGAAGACCCTGGGAGCTGGAGACAAGTCAAGGGCATGGCTTTGAACTCAAGAGAGATCCTTCCGCTGGAAGCGAAGGAATCTCTGGTGAGACGGACGGATAGGGACGCGAAACAACGCGCCCTGCAAGTCCAGAGAGCAGAACCACACGCCTGCCCAAGGATGGTATTATCTGGAGCCAGAGTGACCATCCTGAAGGTTCGAGACCTTAGGAACTTGTTTAGTCGTAGGTTCGAGAATGGGGCGCCAGCCCCGTCTGTTCGGAACCAGGAAGTACCTGGACACAAACCCTGGGTCTGAAGGAGGGTCCACCACCTCTTTTACCACCTCCTTCTGGAGGAGGAGAGGATGTCTGCCTCGACCCAGCCAGTGAGGCCGGGGTCTCGGCCCCCGAGGGCGGCACGGCTCTGAAGGGTGGTGCCTGCTCGAATTCCAGAGGCAGGCTCTTCCCACCACCTTCAAGACCCACCTGTCCGTGGTAACAGCGGACCAGGTGGAACGGAAGTGCTGCGCAGCCTGTGTCCACGGGGACCCAGGGGTAAGGTGACGGGATGGGGAGACACCTCAGCCTGTCACTGGGCAGGCTTGGAGGAGGACCGCCGAGGGACCTCCTGGGCCCTTTCCTCCTGCCTCCTGTTAGAGGAAGCCGGCGGCTTGGGTTTGAGATGCCAAGGTCGAGCCTGCTGGCCCTGACGCTGCTGGGCCGGAAGGCCTGCAAGGCCAGGAAGGACGAAAGGGCTTAGGCTGTGGGTTTGGCGGCCTTGTCCTGAGCTGAAGAGACCGAGTCCAAGGTGGCATTGACTCGATCCTCTGCAGGTGACCTTCCACCCCAGGGTCAAGAGGTCAGTCCTCAAAAGGGAACATCCGCCAACTTGTGCTGTATCCGGCGTAGTGTGGATATCCTCAGCCAAGCCCGCCGGACGATAGCCACTGCGGCCGCCACCGATCTGGCACATGAGTCCCCTATATCCAAAGCAGTCTGGAGCTGCTGTTTGGCCACTGCCCTGCCCTGGTCCCGCACCTGCTTAACCCGTAGTCTGCAGATCGAGGGAAGATGAGGATGACCTCATCCAGGAGCCCAACAGGGCATGAGAAAATGTGCCATGAGGACGCCAACTGGCCTGGACGGCGCCGAGAGAGGACGCAGCGTAGACTTTTTCGCCGACGAGTCCAATTCTTGACCCTTGTCAGGAGGTTTGTCCACATCCCTCGGCGTTAGCCGGCGCTACGGAAAACGCTGTCGGTAACCAACCCCTCAGCAGAGGGTGTTCTCAAAACCGGACAAGGAACCGTAGGGACTGCAGATACTTCCTGTGCATCCTGGCCGAAGGCGCAGGGCAGGAAGCAGGCGCTGCAAAGTTCAGTGCCGGACCCATCATGGCCTCGGCCACGGGAAGGCCTCCGATCGAGATTAAACCGGTCCAGAATCTCCGTGAGGGATACCTGGCCCGCTTTGGAACGGGTTCGAGCTCCATCCCGTAGACTCAGATGAGCCTGGCAGTCCTAGGAAGGACGACGGTTATCGCCCATTGACTGACTCTCCTGAAGACCCAAGTCCAGTCGCTTGAGAAGAAGGAGGAATCATCTCGGACTCGGAAGAGTCCTCGAAGAGCTGCTCTGGCCTGAGCCACCTTCACCTGCCAGGTCGGTCGGGAGTGAGGTAACTGACAGCCGATGGGTAGAACCCTCAGCCGATCGAATCTTGGTCGGAGCCCCATTGGTGGCTGTGGAGGCGGAGGTTCCACCGAATCGGTGGAGCAGCTGGTTTTGGCCAACAACCGCCTGGGTATAGGCCTCGGACAAGTCGAGGTTGTGTCGGCTGCCCGTGACAGTTACTTAATGGTCGAAGCGCTCGAGTCGGGCTTAGCCTCGCCAGGAGGAGTTGCCAGAAATATAAGGTTGTCTCGTGACCGCCGACGCACTTACGCCCGCTTCCTCATCCGGGAGGAGGAGGACGAGGACGAGCGGCGACGCCGCTTACCGCGTGCCGCCGACCGAGACCGCCATGGCGACGGGAACGGGCTGGATCACAAGAGGTCCGAGACCGAGATCCCAGAGTCCCGGAATTCTGGCCGGGTGCGGGAGGTGTCGGCCGAACCGCACTTCTTGCTCGGAAGGTCCATCCGAGGGCTCGAACCGAGGCACAGACGAGCCCACGGATCTCAACTCCTCCTGGGGAACCGGGAGAGGGGAATCTCGGCTGCTAAAGGGGACAGTCTGTCTAATGGGTCGAGAAAAATCTCTAATTTCATCAGTGGGAGTCTCGTCAACTGGACTCAATGGGGACACTGTGGAGGCCAGTGGTCAAGCCGAGCTGCTCAATCAAGCCGACGGACTGACGGCCCGGGAGGGACCTTCCTCTCCAAGAGCGCCGACGGAGGGATTCTACCTTGTCTTTTGACCGAGAATAAGGTCCAGCAGACGAGGTCTCCTCTCCTTTAGTGGAGAGGGACAGACAAAGCTCCTTAAAAGAAGCCGCGTAGGAAGAACCCAGAGAGAGCGGGATAAATGCGCGCCGAGAAGATACCGCCCGCGCCGCCTCTTCGAGACTCTACCATCCGCCGAGCTGATCCGCCGAGCCGCGGCCGCCGACACCGCCAACCGGCCCTTGGACTTTCACCGAGGGAACGCCTGGACGGCCCAGTTGCACCGGGCAGCACGGTTCTTCGAGGACGAGGCTGAGAAAGATGAGCACAGGTCGCAAGCCCGCGTGGTCGTGGCTCAAGGCTCATGCAGTAGACACACGCGGGAGTGTGATCCGTCCGAGACATCTTCTGCCCGCATGTACCCTAAACTGGGAGTCGATTGTCCATCGCAGTCGCAGGGATCAAGACGAAGTCTTTGCAAATTTTATTTTAAATCCGCAAACGGAGAAATAGGAACCAGTCGCGAAACGCAGAGCGTTAAGGAGGGAACCTGAGCTTCAAGCGGTAAGGAAGATCTGGCTGGGGCTGGAGCTGAGTTATACCACCCGGTGGGTGGGAGGAGCAAGCTTGAAGACCTTCCCGCAAGATTTAAAGCGGCAAGGATACTGCCAATGATGTGATGAACAACATATCCATGTCCCTAGAAACAAAGGTTCTGAGAGGGAAGCGGGGGGGAAGTCAGAATACAGCAAGACTTCATTAGAAGAAACAACATTACTAAGGTGAGTAATTTCTTTCTTCAAACAATATGAAGTCTTACTGTATTCTGACAATAGCAGACTACCAAGCAGTACCTCCATGGAGGAGGGACAGAACCTACTTAGGAAATAGGCTCTGAAGCACTGTTGTGCCAAACCGAGCACCATTGCTAGCCTGGATATCCAGAGAGTAATGCTTGGTAAAAGTGTGAACTGTTTTCCAGGTAGCTGCTTGACATATCTCTAAGATAGGAATATCCCTGGCAGAAGCCAGGGAAGCAGCTGTACCTCTGGTAGAGTGAGCCCTCAGGCCTGAGGGTGGAATCTTACCTAGTTTTTCATAGCAAAATTGAATGCAAGAGACAATCCACCTGGCAATGGATCTTTTAGTGGTAGGTTTCTTTACCAACCTCACCATAAGTGAGGAACAGTTGAGGGAGTCAAACCTGTGACCCTTGGTAAGTTCTTATGTAGTAGCTAAGGGCTCTTTTCACATCCAGATTCTGTGCAACCTCCTCTCACCAGAGGAGGAATGGTCAGTGAAGAACACAGGAAGAAACATAGATTGGTTAAGGTGGAAGTCTGAAACCACCTCAGGTAAAAACTTCCTGTTAGTCCTGAGGACCACCTTATATCTATGGAAAGAGATAAAATCAGGCTCCACTGACACGGCTTGTAATTCGCTTATGCGCCTGGCAGAAGTGATGGCCACTAAGAAAACAGTTTTCCAAGTCAAGTACTTATGCTCTACTGAGGACAAAGGCTCAAAAGGGGGTTGCATAAGCTGAGCAATGCAAACATTAAGGTCCCGAGCAGGGGCAGGGTCCCTGAATGGCAGATTGGTAGGAAGCAATCCCTTGAAAAACTTGGAGAAAACAGGGTGAGCTGAAAGAGAAGAAGGCTTACCTGCTGAAAGAAAAGCTGAGACAGCTGCCAGGTGCACCATTAGTGTAGCTGGTCTGAGTCCCAAGCTATTCAGATGAACCACATAGTCAAGGACTGTGGGCAGGTCAGCAGACTCTGAGGAGATATGCTTCCCAGAGCACCATATGGAGAATCTTTTCCATTTAGAATTATAAGTAGTTCTGGTGGAAGGCTTCCTAGAAACCTTCAGAATACCCATAACACCTTGAGAGAGGTGTAAATCAGCAAACTCTAACTCTTCAAGACCCAGGCCTTAAGATTGAGAGATTTGAGATTCGGGTACCAAACCCTCCCCTGAGCACAGGTTAACAGGCTGTAATTCCTGGAAAGAGACAAGGGAAGGTGGACTGCTAAGGACAACAGGAGAGGGTACCAGGGCTGTCTGGCCCAGTCTGGAGCAATCAGGATCACCCTGCAGGATTGAGACCTGATTTTTACTAGCACCATGAATGGGGACATACGGAACTTCCCTTCTCAATTGAGAACCAGGGCATCCAGGGGACTGAGCCCAACACTGTGGGCCTGCAGAAAAAGGGAAGTTGGGGATTGTCTGGGGTGCAAAGATCTCATCTGTGGTGACCGATCTGAAGAAGATCACCTCCAGAACTAGGGATCCAGTGACCATTCGTGATGGCCCTGGGATATCCTGAGAGCATCTGCCAGACATTGTCCTTGCCTGGGAGGTGTACTGCTGTAAGGGAGGTGTTCAGGAAAAGCCAGAGACCACAACTTCATTGCTTCTGTGCACAAGGCCGTAGACCGAGTGCCCCCTTGCTTGTTGATATACCACATTGTGGTGGTATTGTCTGTCCTGATCTGAACAACCTTGTTCTGAACAGACTTGGAAAAAGCTTGAAGTGCAAGAAACACTGCTCTGAGTTCCAAGAGATTGATGTGAAGCAGAGATTCCTGAGGAGACCACACCCCTTGGGTGGTCAGGTCTCCCAAGTGGGCCCCCCACCCCAAGAGGGAGGCATCTGTAGTAAGGATTAAAGAGTGAAACTGAGTGACAAAGGGAACCCCTTGTCTCAAATTGTTCTGATCCTGCCACCACTGTAGAGCCTGGATCAGGGTTCGAGTTACTGGGATCAGTTTGGTCAGAGGGTCCTTCCTTTGAGACCAAAAGGCTCTCAAATGGAACTGAATGTCCCTCATCTGAAATCTTGATCCCTGCACTACTGCTGTAGAAGCAGCCATGTGCCCCAGCAGCTGCAGAAAATGCCTTGCTGGTCGAGACACCTGCAGGGTGAATGAGGAGGTCAGGGAGACCAGAGTCCTTGCCCTGTCCAGGGGAAGGAAGGCTCTGGCCTTCTCTGTGTCTAGCTCTGCGCCTATGAAGGTGAGGAGCTGGACAGGCTCTAGAACTGACTACAAAAGATTTAGAAGGAAACCCAAAGAAGTGAGCAGTTGCTGAGTTATCTGTAAGTGCAACTTGACTTGGTCTGGAGACTGGCCTACTATGAGCCAGTCATCCAGGTAAGGGAAGACGGCAATTTTCTGCCTTCTTAGAGAAGCAACTACTACTGCCAGGCATTTTGTGAATACCCTTGGAGCAGAGGTGAGACCAAAGGGCATTGTTCTGAACTGGTAATGGCCTGAGGGCAGCCTCAACCTGAGGTACTGATGGGAGCTTTGATGAGAATATGAAAGTAGGCATCCTTGAGGTCCAGGGACACTAGCCAGTCCCCTGGCCTTAGAGAGGGTAGAATAATTCCCAGAGTCACCATTTTTGAATTTTGGTTTTAAAAGGTGCTTGTTTAAGTATCTGAGATCCAGGATGGGCCGCCATTCTCCTGTCTTTTTGGGGTAAGGGAAGTATCGGAATCTGATCCTTTGCCTCTGGTGTAGGGTGGAAACCTGCTCCACAGTTCTGAGAGCTAGGAGGAAGAGACCTCTGCCTCAAGGCAAGTGCCTCTGATGGATTGCAGGTGGAAAGGATCTGGTTCTCATCTTTGGAAACTTTTGAAGCTGAGAACCAGTCTCGCGCATTACTTCCAGGACCCATTTGTCTTATGTCAGAGACTCCCAGTCCTGGACAAAGTAAGCCAGCCTGCCCCCTACAAGTAGCTGAGAATCGGCCCTGGCAACCCCATCAGGGTGCCTGCTTGGCAGAGGCTTTGGGCTGAGGGGTGGAAGCAGGCCTGCTTGTACCCCAGCTGCCTCTCCCTCTAAAGAACCCCCCTGGGCATAAGCAGAAGAGGAGAGGCCTGGGCCTGGTAAAAAGGCCATGAAAAGGCCTGCCCCTGCCCCCTGAGAAGCTGCCTTGAGGAGTGGCCTGCCTTCCTTGGCCTGTGCACTCCTATAGGTGGTCCCATACTCATCCATTTTTCATGTACTCTCTGTCCGCCTCCCAAACAGAGAATTACCCACAACAGGAAAATCCATGGCCTTAGTCTGGGTATCCCTGACAGGCTAGTACATCTGAGCCAAGCCATTCTTCCAAGTGCCACAGATGTAGCCATGACTCTTGATGACACATCATTTGAGTCCACTGCAGCATGGAATTGCACCTTGGATGCCCTTAATATATCATCAGCAGCCACCTGCTCCAGTTCCTTGGCAGGCTGGCCAGGGACCTGTTTTGCTAAAGCCATGACACTGTCCCATCTGGATTTCTGATATCTAGCCACATAAGCCAATATAATTACTCTGTCTGAGTCCCAAGGATGCTGCCATGTACTGTTTCTTTGCCATGGCATCAATCCTCCTGGAGTCCTGTCCTGGTGTGGAAGCCATAGGGAATATTTGCCTTGTCACAGGCTGCAGCCTGCACTACCCCAACATGGCATCATTGTTGTGTAAGGAACTCCGTATCAGAGCCCGACAATGTGTACCTCTTGTCCATTCTCTTATCCACAGGAGGTATAGTGTGAGGAGTTTTTAGAATTTTAAATGTGTGTTTCCCAAAAGATTTATGCAAGGGAATAGACAGCCTCCTAGACTCTGGGATATCCATCATTTCTACAAAGTCAGGCTCCTCTTGATCATCCACAGCTTCCTCCATAAGGAGCTGGAGGGTTTCAGCCACTTTTTCATAAAACATAAAATGAGAAGGGGACTCAGAAAGCCTAGGAGGAGACACTCCTGAAGGTCTGTCTGGGGAGATGTCCGGGTCAATGGGCACATCCAGACTTCCAAATCCACATTCACTCTCCTCGTACTCCTCTTCCCCCTCCTCCGGTTCATAATATTCCTCTAAATCATACTCTTGAACCGGTGGAACCGGCCGAACTGATGGTGCCGGTTTGGTTGTAACCGGGGAAAGCGAATGGACAATTTTGATCACTTTAGCTATTTCTTCAGCGGTTGGAGAGGAAAGTTTTGGCTCCACACCAGCTGATTTTCTAGTCCTTTTTGCTGGAACCGATTCCTCACAGTCGGATCTCCTTTTGCCCGAAGAAGTCTCGCCCTGGTCAGAGGGCACTCCTTCTGGTTCGGTTTGAACGGAACCGGGCTGGCCATCCGGTTCAGCTGACTTTTTGGCCTCCCTATCCCTGAGCCTACCAACTCTCTTTTCCAGGGTAGCTGCAGGAAAATTTTTACAAATCTGGCAGTCTGCATTGAGGTGGTCAAACCCCAGACAGTAACACAGGTGGTGTGGGGTCAGCCTTGGCAAAGACTTCCCACACACACTATAGTGCTGAAACCCAGTGGGCCCGGTTTTCTTTTGGTTTCTCAGACATAGTGCCAGTCCTATCCAAACGTATCTGCTATGGCAATCCGCTTCAGGGTAAGACCTCTTTATCGGTTCCTAACCGTGTCACGGAGTCGTGGAAAAAACGTAATAATCCGTTCTTTTTTTAGAACCGATAAGAACCAGTAACCACACTCTAAAAGTACAATTTAAGATTTTTTAAACAACTTGATCGGTTCAAACCGAACCGATGAACCGTTTACAAGTTCCACACAGAAGAGATAAAATATAACCTATCTAGTACTCACAAATACCACAGACAGAGACTGAACTGACGGTTACGGTTTAATTTCGGTCGAAAACCGAGAAAACGGCACTTTAACCGACAAAATGAACCGAGCAGAAGGAGGAATCTCCGGAGCGACTGTTCAGTAAGGCGGAGTAAAGAATCTGACGGTTTGAGTTTGAAGAACAACAGACAGAGTCTCAACCGAGCTCGAGCTCAGCTTTCCATGCCTGGCATGGAAAGTTAACTCTTTCATCTCCGGGGCAGTTCGAATGTTGGGACTCACTGCATATGTCAGAATATAGCAAGACTTCATGTTGTTTGAATTAGGAGTCTTTAAAATCTTAAATGTCTGTTTCCCAAAAGACTTGTGTAGGGGAATAGACAGCCTCCTGGACTCTGGGATATCCATCATTTCCACATAGTCAGGCTCCTCCTGGTCATCCACAGCTTCTTCCATAGGAAGTCGAGGATTTCGCCACTTTCTTGTAAAACAAGAAATGGGAGGGGGACTCAGAAAGCCTAGGAGGAGACACTCCTGAAGGTCTGTCTGGGGAGATGTCCGGGTCAATGGGCACATCCAGACTTTCATAATCACATTCACTTTCCTCATACTCTCCTTCCTCCTCTTCCGGTTCATAAAATTTCTCCAAATCATAATCCGGAACCGGTGGAACCGGCCGAACCGAGCGCCTTCCTGATGGTGCCGGTTCGGTCGGAACCGGGGATAGCGACTGAATAATTTTTATCACTTTGGCTATTTCATCAGCGGTTGGAGAAGAAACTTTTGGATCCACACCAGCTGATTTATCCCTTATTGTTCTCTTAACCGGAACCAACTCCTCAGAATCGGTTCTCCTTTTGCCCGAAGAAGTTTCGCCCTGGTCAGAGGGCACTCCTTCTGGTTCGGTTTGAACCGAACCGGGCTGGCCATCTGGGTCAGCGAACTTTTTGGCCTCCCTTTCCCTGAGCCTACCTACTCTCTTTTCTAGGGTAGCTGCAGGAAAATTTTTACAAATCTGGCAGTCTGAATCGAGGTGGTCAAACCCAGACAATAAACACAGGTGGTGTGGGGGTCAGCCTTAGCAAAGACTTCCCCCCACACACTACAGTGTTGAAACCCAGTGGGCCCGGTTTTTCTTTTGGGTTTCTCAGACATAGTGCCAGTCCTAATAAAACTTACCCTTTTAATGGCAATCCGCCAGGCAAGACACTCTTATCGGTTCCTGACCGTGTTACGGGTCGTGAAAAAAAACGTAGTAAAATCTTTTTTTTTTAGAACCAATAAGAACCGGTAACCACACTCTAAAAGTAGAAATAAAGATTTTTAAACAACCTGATCGGTTCAAACCGAACCGATGAACCGCTTACAAGTTCCACACAGAACAGAAAACAATATAAACCTATCTAGTACTCAATAATACTACAGACAGAGACTGAACCGATAGGTTGCGGTTTAAATTGCTGAAAACCGAAAACGGTACTTGAATCGGTACAAACTGAACCGAGCAAAGGAGAAATCTCCGGAGCGACTGTTCAGTAAGGCGGAGTAAAGAATCTGATGGTTTCATTTCAAACAGCAACAGACAGAGTCTCAACCGAGCTCGAGCTCAGCGTTCCATGCCTGGCATGGAAAGTTAATTCTTTCATCTCCGGGGCAGTTCGAAGGTTGGGACTCACTGCTATTGTCAGAATACAGCAAGACTTCATGTTGTTTGAACAAAACAGTTTGCATGTACAACCCACAGAAGTGGATATGAGACTCTCAACGGGTTCCAGACACCTTGCAGATTAAACACTCATGGCGGGTTGTTCAATAAGAAGACCTCCAAAGAGAGAGTTGCCATGAGATCCTGATGGGAAAAGGGGGAACTGTGGAGGGGACAGCATTCCACTGATTGGCAAGCGAGTGTTCAAACCAGGGGCTTGATCAGCTGGTATAAGGCCCAGCATGGGTTGCACGGAGCAGGCTTAAGATGTGCTGTCCACAGTGTAGCATGCTATCTACAGGATTATCTGTATATTGCTGTAAAGGTAAAGCTAGGCCTTGAGCGCATCCGCCAGTGCACCTAGGAACAGCAGTTACTGCATGGGGCGGACGTGAAACATTAGACTCAACAGACCTCCAAGAAGGGAGGGCTGGATGAAGAGGCTAGCAACCAACTGTCCAGGAAGGGGAACTAGGAGTCCTAATATCTGAGGTGCACTGAGAGAGTGCAGAGGGCAGGACCTAGAAGCTTGCATATCCAGACCCTGCCAGGGAGCTATCCAGTCCCGGAGAAATGAAAGAATTGGCGACTGCTTAGAAAAAAACTGTACAGCAGTCAGCAGAATTCTCCCTCCCAATTTCTTCTTTTTTTTTTTGAACTGTGCCAGAAAAACTAGGTGAGCTGCAAGGGATAGACACAAAGGGGAAAAATACCCCTTGAGCTAGCAACCACTACCGCTGTCCTGAGGCACAGAAGAAGTACCTGGGTCTGAAGGATCCAGGCTAAGAAGTCACATCGTCACCCTCGGAAGAGATGAGGTGTGGGTAAGACTTATCTTTCTAAATATCCTCGGTGGGGGGGGGGGAGAAAGAGAGAGAAACACACACACACAGGATCCCCTGACTGGGAATCTTTGGTGTCAACTGGGTGCCAGACAGGATGCCAGGGAGGCTGCCGGGAGGCAGCACCAGACAGCACAGACAGGAACCAGACCTGGTCCAGATCCAATGCCAGACATGGTGCCAGAGACACGGCACCAGATATGACATCAGACATTGTGCCAAGCACTAGACACATGGTGCCAAGAAAACGGTGCCAACAGCAGATACATGGCGTCAGGGGCCAGCATCATAAAAGGTGGCAACAGGAGGACTAGATACGGTGCTAGGGGATCCCCGACACCAACCTGGTGTTGAATGACACCAGAACCAGTAAGTCAGGGGGACGCTGCCGGGAGGAATTTAACTGGCACCTGGATGTCCCCAGTGCTGGGAATCCCCTGGAGCCGACCCAGGACTGACAAAGAATGACCCCACCTGGAGCACCGGAACCAGTACCCATACAGGCCAAAAGGGCCAGGGAGGGCAGAGAATGACACAAGGAGATCCTGTTGACCTGACATCAGCATGAGCCCACATGACGCCGAAGAGGGGTCGCCTCAGCATCAGGACCAACACCGGAAGTGGCACTAGAACATGCCTCAAAAGACCCAACCCGGCACAAATGCCAGAACCGGAGACACTACTGGAGACCAAGCCAGCACCAAAGTGACAGGCAGTGGTACCCGGCTAGTCCCACCAACAGGCATAAGGAGGTGGTGCTGCCAGCGAGGCAAGAGTTGGCAGCGCGGTCATCAGCAACGGCAGAAGGGCTTGGGGGAACTTGTTTATGGGTTCAGTGCAACCAACCTACAAGGGCCCAGGACCAGACCCACCAGCAGTGACACCACAGCCTGATGCTACAACCGCTGCTCCTAAGAGCTGCCTAGGGAAAACTGCCCACTTGGGACCCCCCTAAAGGACAGAGGGGGGGGGACTCCAGGTTTGAGGCCTCAGTGTCCCAGCACCAAGACTCAAGGTGACATGGACCGTGCTGAAAGGGCCACAGCCCCATTAGCTGAGGGTCCTGTAGAAGACTTCCCAAGGACGACCTTGAGTGGTACCATTTATTCCTCACCCTGAAGCGAGAGCAGAACTCAAGGCAAAGCTGTGCCAAGAACCCAAATGGAATCGGGAACCAGCTTGCTCCTTTGTGCTCCCGAAGACTGCCCCTCCCCAACAGCACAGGACCACCCATGGTCAGAACCCTACCCTTGTGGGAAAGTGGACCAGACACAACCCCTGCTGCTGGAGCAGCCTAACAACCATGGCATCGAGTCAATACGACGCTGGGCCAACACAGTGCACGGCCAACAAGGCTCGGGTCAACTCAGCGTCGGCCCAAACACAGTACCGGAACAAACAGGCCAAACATGGTGCTCGGTCAACAGGGCACCAGACCAAACATGGCGCCAGGTCAAGAAAGTGCCAGGCAAAACACGGCACCAGGAGGTCTCCCTACTGTAATCCTGTAGAGACATCCTGACAAGGTTCAGTAGGGATGAGAGAAAACTGACAGAAAATTTTTCATAAAATCACATAACTGATACAAAAATAACAAATTCTAGCTTTAAACAACTAAAAACCGAAACAAACTGAAAGCAGCAGTCATACAGATATGAAGTTCTGATTCTCGAAGGGACAGCAACGTCACTGAAGTGCACTCAATGGCAGGGAAAAAGGAAATGAGGCAGCTAGGGGCTGGTGTCGAGAAAAGTCTGGCACCACAAGCCATGCACATGGCTTGCCTTGGCATCAATCCTCTTTAAAAGTTCTGGCTTCCGCGGGGTCCTAGTGCCTCCAGAACAGATCCATTAGTGTGAATAAATGGTGAAGATACATTCCTGGAAGATCACTCTGTCCTCTGTACATTGGGTAGCTAAAATAATAAACCACAAATAATTAACAAAAACAATGTGGTCTACTAATCAAATTGTGAAGAATAACAACAGTACCCAAGAAGGGTATTTTGTGGTTCTTGAGAATCAAACGGGAACTGGAGAAAACGTAATTTTCAGAAAAACCCTAAGCACAGAGTAATTGAGAAAAACTGACTAGTATTTTTGATATAACTACAAAATAAAAAGAAATAAACTGGACAACCAGCCATTACCAGAGTTCACTAAGGGGTGATTGCTTTCTTCAGACAGAGAAACAGATCCAAGCAACGGCCAAAGTGGAGTGTGGATGCAGAGTTAGAACCTACATTCCAAATTCTAAAATGTTGCATAGGTTCTATCTCTAGGGCATTACTCTTGGCCAAGACAGCTGCATAAAATGTAAACAGTAAGTTAGGGATTCCTTAGGTTAGAATTACAAACAATAAATAATGTATTTATTGAGTTTTTGTTGATCAGGAATGGAGGGTTAAACCTTGTCCTGGGGACTGGGTACACAGATGCAAACACCAACTGATACTGATTCAGGTTAAGCAGCTGGTGTTTTTTAGTGAACAGGGAAAGTTGGCCAGTGCACTGGGAAAATCCCACTACTCTTTTCAAGAAGTGCCACAGAGCTGGTGTACAGTGCTCCCTCCTTTATCTGCCACGCCGTGTACTCCTGTTTCGTTTTCAAAAAATGTTATCTCCCCCTTTAACCACCACCCACTATTATCTACCACCTTCTTTTATTCACCAAAATTTTAGGATGTATGGATGTTGGCCAATAAGAGAGGGAGCACTATATTTTCTAAAATGAATATTAATTTTTAAAGGCTGTTTTCCCTTTGGTCAATTAGAAGAATTTTTACTTGACGTTAATAAGTGTGATGTGTGGAACAGCAACTCTACCTGCCAGCTGACATATGTAGCTCTGCCCCCCCAACCCCAAACACCATTAGCATTGTGATATCACTGACTGGGACATCACACCTGCTCAGAAAGAACCACTCAGTAGCTGCCAGGTCAGTCACCTGTGATGTCACAGTGCTGATGATGTAGTGGGAGGAATAGAACTTGGTATATCAGCTACCAGACAGAGTACTATTCCAGAAATCCAGCATACTATCGCAGACACAACTTTCTAATGAGCAAAAGGAAAAACAAAATCACTCCAGAAGTAAAAAGTTACAACTGGCCACTTCTTACAATTTGCAACATTTTCCAGTTTGCTATTTTTGGTTCCACTAGCTCTTTAACTTCCACCCAACCAACCACCAGAACAGGCAAACAGGACCTCGATTTAATGTCTCAACTGAAAGACGGCACCTCCAACAGCACAGCATCCCCTAAATGACATGCTGGGGCATTGGCATGGTTACTGTTAATCAAGCAGGGAGTGCCTCCTGCCGAATACCAGCACCACTTCCTGCAGCCCTCTTTAATGGCCCCACAAATGGCACAGCATCAGAAATGTGTTGGTAGGTACAAAAAAAAAATAGCCTCTTACCTCAGCTTCTCGTAACTTAAGTTCCTCCATTTGTTGGCGTAAGATGTCTGCATGCTCCTTCTCTTTCTCTTTTCGCCTTTGTTCTTCCTGTCTCATTCTCTCTATTGCTTCTCTCCGAGCAATTTCATATTCATTTTCATAGTGCCGCTTTTCTTTTTGCTCGGCTTCTTCTTGCTGAAAGTACAAAACACCAGCAAAGGGAACACAATGTAAAATGCAGCTCAATGCACGACTTACCATGATCTATTTTATATCAATCCTGCCCTTACTACTGCTAACTAACTTCTTCCCACGCAATGAATGAGCAACTGTTCTCTCTAAAAAATATAAATCTGATACTAAATGTATCCAAGTATATCTTGGTCACCAAGACTAATATCATATGCTATATTTTTTTGTTATTTTCTGCTGCAAACGCGGATACACAAACTTTACCTTATTTTGTAGTGGTTTTCCATGATTCTGTAGTTCAGAGTTAATTTGAAATGCATTCCATTTAACACTGTGACGCTAGAAACTAGCCCAGATAAATAATCAGAGGTACCACAAGTTCAGTTACTTACCAGTAATGGCAGACCTTCAACAGAATCTCCTTCACAGAGTCACAGGTTTGGAAGGCATCAGGGCCACTCAGAAATGTTTGTCTAGCAGAGCCGCCCACACTGACATATTTAAGTATGGCCAGTGTAATGTGGGTGCCCCCATATCTCCTCAGTTTCCAGCCAGAGATTTGCAACTAAAACCTGGAGCTCAGAAACCTCCCAAGCAGGGGTGATTGAAATGGGAAAACTTGTTTTCCATGAAAGGAAAATGCATAATGCTGATGGGAACAGGTACAAAAGGAGCCTCCATAAGAGCATCTAAGATCAAATTGTCTATGGACTGGGGAACACAGATGTAGAAGCATGTTCAGGAATCTGCAAGACACCTCTGCCTGGGCCACAGTCTTTTCCCCTGAGAAGGCATAACAGACCAAAATGGCTGAGAGGTGTACTTTCGCAGAAGAATAATGGAGGCCCAAGTCAGACAGGCGCAGGAGGTAGTCCAGGATTTGCTGCACCAAAGAAAAAAAAGAGTCTAGGGAGTGAGACGCACATCAAATATTGAAACGTTTTCATTTTAGGGAGTTCGTGAGCCAGGTAGAAGGCTTATAAGCTGCAAGTAGAACATCCTAAACTGCAAGGGAAACTCCAAAGGATGACAGTTCTATTTCAAAAGAAGCCAGGCGTGAAGTTGCAGCAACTGAATGTCTAGATACAACAGAATGCCACTGTGCTAAGTAAGACAGCAGCCCTGCACACAGCTGGAGCAGGACAGGACATTTTCCCACAATCTGCCAGAGCAGGGGAAACCATGTTTGCCTGAGCCAAAAAGGGGGTACTAGTATCGTTGAGGCCCTGTGTGCTCAAAGCAAGACCAATACCTGCCAAATCAGAAAGAATGGAGGAAAGGTATACAAAGAAAACTCTGCTATCAAATAAGGACAATGCACCTTGTCAAAAAACTCCAGGTCCTGGAGCGACCAAGCAGAAATGTGGCAGTTTTTTTTTTAACTCGCTTTTACTGGATAATAGCAGGAAAATTTATCATTGCAGACACCATTTTGATTTGCATATTCTGCATTGAGTATAGTACACTTCAGTTTTACAGTACATTTACTTTGTAGAATTGCACACTTTTCATCAACTGTAATTTACAAGCACTCCATTCAAACAGACCTAAAACACTACATACAGATAAATGTAAACAATTGCGTGACCAGTAATAACAGTTACAACAGGGTTTAAAGCAGTTTTTCATAGCTGACTGGAATGTGATTTTGTCATATTTGCCATAGCAAATGGGAGTAGTAACCTGTAGGAGCTGTGAATCACTCTCCTACCATTCAAACTGCGAAAAAGTGCTGTTTTCCATGAAAATAAATGCTTTTACTTCTGTGCTCTGCTTCATTTGCATAACACTGCCCCTTTTTTATGGTTGCAGTAGGCAGAGCCTGCAGACGTTTTGCATGTACAAAAGGAGTGATATCATGTTTTCTGTCCATGGAACTGACTGAAGGTATAAATAGTCTCTTCCACTTTACCTTCCTCTAAGCAATGTTTTCCACCCTCAAATAAATACGCTTTCATGTTAAGTCAATGGTTGCAGGGCACTATTTCCTTTCTTAAATGGGTGGTACGAGAACTGGAACCTGAGTAGTGGGAGGCAGCATTAGTTTTTTTGGGGGGGTAAGATCCACCCCCATCTCTACCCGAGAAGCTCCTAAAGATCCACTCCAACTTTTTTTATTCATGTGGGAGGGGCATGAGGTGGCTCTACCATGCTGTAACAAGACACACTAGTTTGGGACCTGTATCAACAACAGAACAAGTTTGTGCAGTGATCAAGTTGTGGAGCCCCTGCATTTTATTAAGGACTAGGAAAACAGAAGATACTTAATGCCTTTATTAAGGACTAGGAGAACGGAAGATATTTAGTGCCTTCATATTGACTTAAAAAAACATTGGAACAAATGCTTATCAGAGCCTCTTGGGGCCTCAAAAGGAGACAGCAAATAAGGAGTGAAACTACAGCTCCCAAGGAAAACAGACACAGCATTCTAATTTACAGTAAGAGCCACAGGTTTTTCTTGAACATTTATATACTAAAAACAAAAAGTTCAGCTTCTGGGATGAACAATATTTGTTTACCATAGTCAAACTATATATATAAATATATATATATGTATATATAATTTGTCTTTTTAGTAGTTTCAAAACTTTGAAAGCACTGGTGTTAGTAATGCATTTATAAATACATTTTTAATTGGCTTTATAGTTAAACATGCAGTTTCATGTCAGAGCACATTTCTGGGGGGTTCAAATTATTTTAATCATGGGCACAGTACCTGGTGGACACAACTTTGCTGATAAAGTGTGTTTTTTTCTTTTAAGTTTGAGAAGTATGCATTAGAATACATTGAACAAGAAAACAACTGGTGACTTTAAAAGCTATTCTGATCAAAGCTGACATTAAAAAAAAATCTCAACTGTATTTTTTATTTTATCAGGGACACTAGACATAGGATGTTAACATTTACTCCATGGAACCTGCTATTCAAGTTTTTTTTTTTATTGCATCTTGTCCCAGGCAATCTTCCCAGAGTGCAGTTTGTCAGGGCACATTTTTGGGGGGAGGGGGTTCAAATTATTTTAATAATAAAGCACTGGTGTTAGTAATGCATTTAGAAATACATTTTTAATTGTATTTACAGTTAAACATGCAGTTTCATGTCAGGGCACATTTTTGTGGGGAGGGAGTTCAAATTATTTTAATCATGGGCACAGTACTTGGTAAAGTGTGTTTTTTATTTTTTGCTGTTGAAGAAACAGAGAACTCCCTGTTGTGGTGTTGCCAAGCCCAAAGTTAGAAATGCTGCCACGACACACAATGGGACAGCACACATCTCATTTCAAAGGAGTAAGCAGACCTCCTTCATTTTCCATTTATGTGGGTTCGGTGATTACCGTAGGCACATCTTGTGATACTAGTGCTAAGACAGCTCTCTTTATTGAAAATATAGGTGTCCCAATACAAGATGATAAAGAGCAGCTAGAAAAAAGAACATCCACGTATAATTCTTACATATTTGTTTGACACCAGCTCAGCGTCTAGCTGTTAAAATTCCCAACTGATGTTTTACACTTTGCGCATCCTCAAAGTACTGTGCAGCAATTTGTTAGTTATAATTTAAGTTCTGCCAGTGTGTATAATAACCTGGCAATGGCCTTTCATTGATCCAGTTCTTAATTACATGCCTACATTGCTTTGGCATACAACTGCTAGGTAACCATAATGTCACCTGTTACACATTCATTCTTTGGCCCCTAAATGGCAAAACAGTCCATTATACACACTTAAAACCGGCATTTAAAATATGTTCTTTTCAGGCTAGAACAGAAGACAAGATCAACATGAAATTTTTTCCATTACAAAAAATTGAAGCTGTAGTCCCAAATAACTCTTGCCCCCCCCCCACACACACACACACACACTCCTCCAATTGTTGTACCTCTGCATGTCTTGTTGGTAGAATGACTGAGCTGTGTGTTTTTTTTTTTTTTTTAAATAACAGCCTACTCTCTAGCCAGCGAAGGAGCACAGCTTGCTCCTGGGGACACTTAGCATATCCCAAACCACTGACTGTCATCATTTCCATTAGTCCGGTCAGAAGAAAGATGCTACTTCTTTTTATCATTACATTAAAAAAAAAAAAAAAAAGAGGAAAGGCCTAATATCTTGAAACAGATTTACGAAAAATGATTCTGCACTTACTTTGAGACACATTTTTTCAGCTCTCCTCTTTATAATCAGAGCTGCTGATGCCACAGTGAAAACTTTGAAAAAACTAATAACTTGGTACAACTCAGTTTACATTTTAAATATAGTCTGTAGATTTCTCCTGCCTATCTTTTATTACAGAGGAAATTTGGATGAATATATGATCTTTATCTGTTATAGTTCATCTGCCTCTATAGCTTACTCCCTACTTCAAGTCATAATGCTATCTTGTGACATCAGTCTGCTGTCATGGGAGTAACTGTGATGTCACAAGCCATGCATTTTGACATCAGGTAGGGAGAAAGCACCAGGAATACATGAACACTTCAGGAGCAGCTGTCCTCTTTTCATGCAAAAGGCCTCAGTAAAATATTATGGGGGAAAATAAAGAACTAATGTGAAATATAAACTGAACTGTGTCTAAATATGATGTTTTCTTTCACTTATCCTGAAGGCGTAAGATGCTCTTTAAGACTGGCACTCTGCTTGGGGGAGGGTGCTCACTGGAGCAAGGTGGCAACATGTATGTTTCAGTGTTAAACTGTAACACAATTGCTTTCATTGTTTTCCCTGTACTATAACTGTTTTAAGACATTCCAATACATGCTTAAACCCACAGGCGAATACTGACAGCAAAATATCCATCATTACACCTGACTGCCTGACATCAATACATTACTTAAATAAAACCTACATCACTGCATGGACAAATACAGGTTACTCACCTGTAACAGGAGTTCTAGGAATGGTATATGTTGTTCATCCACACTCATTGGCAGTATCCTTGCCGCTTTAAATCTTGCCGGAAGGTCTTCAAGCTTGCTCCTCCCCACCCACCGGTGGTATAACTCTGCTCCGCCCCATGGCGCCAGATCTGGCCCGGCTGGAAGCTCAGGTTGTGCGTCAAGCCGAGGAAAGTCGGTCTGTAGGGGATGAACAACATATACCATTCCTAGAACTCCTGTTACAGGTGAGTAACCTGTATTTCTAGGGACATGGATATGTTGTTCATCCACACTCATTGGCAGACTCCTAGCAGTTCTCCGGGAGGAGGGAGGCAAGACGCACACCCCATATACTTACTTGGGAAAGAGACTGAGAGAACTGAGGCCCCAAAACCAGCATCCCGCGTGACTCAAGGTCGATGTGGTAGTGGGTAATGAAGGTGTTTGCTGACTTCCAGGTAGCAGCCCTGCAGATTTCCTGGATAGGGACGTCCCTGGAAGCAGCCACCGATGCAGCAGTGTGGCGGGTAGAATGAGCTCTTATCCCTCTGGGAGGCTCCATGCCCGCCAACTTATAGCAGAGATCTATGCAGGAGGTTACCCACCTGCTTATCGTCCGCTTGGCTGCAGGTCTGCCAGATGCGGCTTCAGCGTAGGTGACAAACAGCTGGCGAACCTCTCCCCGAATTTCAGCCCGTGCTCCTTATAATAAGCGAGCGCCCTTCTAGGGTCCAGAGTATGGAGCCTATATTTCGGCCTCCGAGGTGTGATTGGGGTAGAACACCGGCAGAGTCAACACCTGGTTAAGGTGAAACTCCGACACCACCTTCGGAAGGAATTTCGGGTTGGGGCGCAGGACAACCTTGTCCCTGTGGAAGACCAGGTAAGGAGACTCGATGGAAAGCGCCTGGAGCTCTCCCATCCTTCTGGCTGACGTGATAGCCACCAAGAAGGCGGTCTTCCACGACAGGTGAGAGAGAGCACACCTGTGCATAGGTTCGAATGGCTTGCCCATGAGCTTTGCCAGTACCAGCAGTAGATCCCACGGAGGTGGGGTTCCCAAGACTGAGGGAATGTGATCAAGGCCTTGAAAAGCGCCAGACCACCTTCTCCTGCGCCACTGACTGCTTCCCGGCCCGCGCCTGCAAGCAGAGATGGCTGCCAGGTGCACCCTTAGGGTCAGCGACCTAAGCCCTTGACTAGAAAGGGACCATAAATAGTCCAAGATGCTTGCCAAGGAACAGGAGGAAGGGTCCAGCTCTTGCTCTGACACCAAATGGAAAACCTTTTCCATTTGAAGGCATAGCATTTTCTGGTCGACTCTTCACGGGACGCCTCAACTACATTGAGGACCTCGTCGGAAAGACCCAAAGCCTGGAACTCTAGCCGCTCAGGAACCAGGCCGTCAGGTGCAGGGATTGAAGGTCCGGATGGAACACCTTCCCCTGATTGACTGAGAGCAGGTCCGGGCGAGCTGGAAGCTGCCGCGGAGTCCTGGAGCTGAGACTGAGGAGATCTGGGTACCAGAACTGGCGAGGCCAGTCTGGGGCTATCAGAATCACCTGCGCCTTGTCCCTCCTCGCCTTGAGAAGCACCTTGTGGATCAAGGGAAATGGGGGAAGGCGTAAAGAGGCCCGGGGTCCATTGCCTCGAGAAGGCATCCCCCTGCAGCGAGCCCTGCTGAGGGGGGCGGGCATGGAACAGAGACTCCAGCTTCATTCTCATGGAGGCAAACAGGTCCACCTGAGGTGTGCCCCAAAGGGAGAACAGATGCTGTACTACCTCCGCAGGGAGAGACCACTGTGGATGCAGCCCCTATCCGGCTCAGGGCATCGGCCAGGGTGTTGGAGGCCCTGCCACGTGGAATGGCCAGGAGATCCGCCCAGGCTGCGCACGAGTGACCAAATGCGAGAGCTTCCTTGCATAGAAGCATGGAGCGCCTCGCCCTGGCGGTTCAGATAGTACATGGTCGTGGTATTGTCCGCCTGACTCGGACCACTTGACCCCGGAGGAACGGAGCAAAGGCGGTGAGAGCTTAGGGGGACCGCCGGAGCTCCAGCAGGTTGATGTGGCATCGGGACTCCCCAGGGACCAGAGGCCATGAGTCCGGTGTTCCCCAGATGGGCACCCCAACCCATCAGAGAGGCATCGGTCGACAGAGAGACTCGCCGGCCGGGCGGATGAACGGATGCCCTCCTGCAAATGAACTGGAACGTCCACCACTGGAGAGCGCCCACATCCCCTGTGTCACCGACACAAGCTGGTCCAAGGGATCGCGAGCTAGGACCACTGGCTGGCCAGTCCCCACTGAAGGGGACGTGATGTTCCAGCGGGCCCAACGGACCACGCTGGTGCAGGCCGCCATGAGACCCAGGAGGCGCGAGGAAGTCCCGGCAGGGGCGCATTGCCCAACCAGAAATGATCGGGCAAAGGAGGAAAGAACCTCGGCCCTGTCCGCGGCGAGCCGCGCCTGGGCTCGAAGAGAGTCGAGCTGCCTCGATGAATAGAATCACCTGCTTCGCTCGAGTTCCGACTTGGCCTCGCTGATAAGGAGGCCCAGTTGAGAGCAGACCTGGAGGCCAGATCTCTGGACCACTCCGCCTCCTGGAGGGAGCTGCTATCAGCCAGTCGTCCAGGTAAGGGTACACCCGGACCCCTGGCGCCAGTAGGAATGCTGTCACCACTGCCATGCATTTGGTGAAGACCCTGGGAGCTGGAGACAAGCCGAAGGGCATGGCTTGAACTGAAGAGGGATCCTCCGCTGAAGCGAAGGAATCTCTGGTGAGACGGACGGATAGGGACGGAAAAACGGGCCCTGCAAGTCCAGAGAGCAGAACCACACGCCTGCTCTCCAAGGATGGTATTATCTGAGCCAGAGTGACCATCCTGAAGGTTCGAGACCTTAGGAACTTGTTTAGGTCGTAGGTCGAGAATGGGGCGCCAGCCCCGGTCTGCTTTCGAACCAGGAAGTACCTGGACACAAACCCTGGGTCTGAAGGAGGGTCCACCTCCTTTTACCACCTCCTTCTGGAGGAGGAGAGCGATGTCGGCTCGACGAGCCGCCAGTGAGGCTGGGGATTCCAGTCCCGAGGGCATCAACTCTGCCTGAAGGGTGGTGCCTGCTCGAATTCCAGAGGCAGGCCTTCCCATACCTCCAAGACCCACCTGTCCGTGGTAACAGCGGACCAGGCGGAACGGGAAGTGCTTGAGCCGCCTTCAGGGGACCCAGGGTAAGGTGACGGGATGGGGGCGACACCTCAGCCCGCCACTGGGCAGGCTTGAGGAGGGACCGCCGAGGACCTCCTGGGCCTTTTCCTCCCTGCCTCCTGTTAGAGGAAGCCGGCGGCTTGGGTTTGGGATGCCAAGGTCGGGCCTGCTGGCCCTGACGCTGGGGGCTACCAGGGCACAGAAGGACGAAAGGGCTTAGGCTGTGGTTTGCGGCCTTTGTCCTTCTGAGCGGAAGAGACCCGAGTCCAAGGTGGCATTGGACCTCGATCCTCTGCAGGTGACCTTCCACCCCAGGGTCAAGAGGTCAGTCCTCAAAGGAACACATCCGCCAACTTGTGCTGGGTATCCAAGTAAAGGTGGATATCCTCAGCTAAGCCCGACCGACGATAGCCACTGCGGCCGCCACCCATCTGGCACATGAGTCCCCTATATCCAAAGCAGTCTGGAGCTGCTGTTTGGCCACGCTCCTGCCCTGGTCCCGCACCTGCTTAACCGTAGTCTGCAGATCGGCGGAAGATGAGGGATGACCTCATCCAGGGAGCCCAACAGGCATGAGAAAATGTGCCATGAGGACGGCCGCGAACTGGCCTGACGAAGGCCGTAGGAGAGGACGAGCGTAGACTTTTCCGACATAGTCCATTTCTTGGACTCCTTGTCAGGAGGTTTGTCCACATCCCTGGCGCTAGCCGGGCGCTACCAAACGCTGTCGGTAGCCAACCCTCAGCAGAGGGGTGTTCAAAACCGGACAAGGAATCAGGGACCGCGATACTTCCTGGCCATCCTGGCCGAAGGCGCAGGGCAGGAAGCAGGGCGCTGCCAAAGTTCCAGTGCCGGACCCACTATGGCCTCGCCACCGAAAGGCCTCGCCGGAGAATCCCTCGGTCCAGAATCTCCGTGAGGGGATACCTGGCCCGCTTGAAACGGGTTCGAGCTCCATCCCGTAGACTCGAGATGAGCCAAGCAGTCCTAGGAAGGACGACGGGCTATCGTCCATTGACTGACCTCCTGAAGACTCCAAGTCCAGTCGCTTGAGAAGAAGGAGGAATCATCTTCGGACTCGGAAGAGTCTCAAGAGCTGCCTCTGGCCTGAGCCACCCTTCACCGCCGAGGTCGGTCGGGAGTGAGGGTAACTGACAGCCGATGGGTAAACCCTTTAGCCGACCGGTAACTTGGTCGGAGCCCCAATTGGTGGCTGTGGAGGCGGAGGTTCCACCGAATCGGTGGAGCAGCTGGTTTGGCCGAACAACCGGCTGGTATAGGCCTCGGACAAGTCGAGGGTTGTGTCGCCGCTCCAGTGACAGCTATTTAATGGCCGGGAAGGCGCCTGAGTCGGCTTATTCCCGCCAGGAGGAGTTGTTAGCAACATAAGGTCCTCGCATCGCGACGTAATTTACGCCAGGTCTCCTCATCCGAGGAGGAGGACGAGGACGAGCGGCGACGCCGCTTTACCGCGGGTGCCGAGACCGAGACCGCTTATGACGGGGAACGGCTGGACCGCGAAGAGGTCCGAGACCGAGACCGAGAGTCCCGGAATTTCCGAGGTCGGTGCGGGGAGGTGTCGGCCGGAACCGGCACTCCCTTCGGCTCGGATGGTCCATCCGAGGGCTCCGGAACCGGAGGCACAGGTGAGCCCACGGGATCCTCAACTCCTCCCGGGGGAACCGTGGAGAGGGGAATCTCGGCTGCTAAAGGCGACAGCCCGTCCAATGGGTCGAGAAAAATCTCGACTTCATCGGGTGGAGTCTCGGTCAACTGACCTGACGGGACACCGTGGAGGCCAGTGGTCAAGCCGAGCGGTCGATCGGGCCGACAGTCGACGGCCCGGGAGATCTTTCCCGCCCCAAGAGCGCCGACGGAGGGACTTACCCTGTCCTCTTTTGGACCGAGAATAAGGTCCCGCAGACGCAGGCCCTTTCCTTTAGTGGAGAGGGACAGACAAAGCTCCTTAAAAGAAGCCGTAGGAAGAACCCAGAGAGAGCGGATAAATGCCGCGGCGGAAAGATCCGGCCCGTGCCGCCTCCTCTTCGAGGGCGACCATCCGCTCGAGCTGATCCGCCGAGCCCGGCGCCGCGAACACCGCCAACCGGGCCTCCTTGGACTTCACCGGAGGGAAACGCTTCTCGGGACGGCCCAGTTGCAATTGGGCAGCACGGTCTTCGAGGACGTAGGCCGAGAAAGATGAGCACAGGTCGCAAGCCTGCGGACGGCTCAAGGCCTAGGCAGTATACACACGCGGGAGTGAGGATCCGCCCGAGACATCTTCACCGCATGGGCATCTCCCAAACTGGAGTCGATTGGTCCATCGTGAGTCAGCGAGGGACAGAAGACTGGAAGTCTTTTGCAAAATTTTATTTTTAAATCCGCAAACGGAGAAATAGGAACCAGTCGAAACGAGAGCGTTAAGGAGGGAACCTGAGCTTCCAAGCGGTAAGGGAAGATCTTGCCGTCGGGGCGGAGCCGAGTTATACCACCCGGTGGGTGGAGGAGCAAGCTTGAAGACCTTCCGCAAGATTTAAAGCGGCAAGGATACTGCCAATGAGTGTGGATGAACAACATATCCATGTCCCTAGAAACCCCGTTTTCTCTATAAAACTGTGTAAATAATCCCAAGACTGAACATATGCCAGCCATTACTTTTTCATGTACTGCCACCTATTCTACCTGTCAAATCTATATTGCTTACCATTCCTTCCACTGAAATCTACACCTCCATACCTTTTCCTAATAATGTGTCTGCCTTCCTTAGAATGCAAAATAAAACAAATCTTACTAGTTAAAAATCATTGTGTTGTTTCTCCATGTCTCCTTAACAGTTCCACACAACCTCACTAACTTCATTATGCAGCCGTGGTGGATCTGACCAGATCAACCATGACATCATGCAAGGGAAACAACGTTTTTAAGTACTATGTTGAAACAGAGACCTCTACTGGTCAGTCCAGGTATTGCAGACATCCTTTTTCTTTCACAGTTTTGGACTCGTAGCAGAAGCTGGACACCAAAGAAAAAGAAAAGTAGTCTGACTCATAATTACACTCCTGAACTACTTATAGTCATTCAGGCCTTGTAACATAAACATAGAAAAGCATCATCATCATGCTCCCACATTCTGACAGGACCTGTCACTTCACCAGCAGGCAGTAAAAGTCAAACATCATCTACACAGACTGGCAAATTATCTTTTTGGCCTATCTGCAACACAAGAACAGTTTTCCAGAAACTTTTCTACAGACTGTACTGCTGTAGACACTACTGACATAGGAGGCTGCACTTTGATAAGGGAGACAGAAAAATCAGCTATGTATTGTACCCACAATACCTTGTCACACACACACACACACACACACACACAGAACAGCAGATAAGGGCCTATGGCCCACCAAGTCTGCCCATGTGCTCACGCACTTAGCTTCTTCAAGCTTCTCTAGAACTAAGCTATGTGTCTACATATTAGCTGCTATTCTGCAGTCCCCACTACCAAAATAAGGGACTGCACCTCTGAGTAACGAACATTTAAGTCAACTTTATAATGTACCCAGAGTTCCTTGTTGCTGTATGTAAAACACTGACAGTTCCCTTGCATAACATCATGGGTGGGGGTAGCTGCAGACAGAAAACCGGAGGGTGGGCAGAAACAATAACATACGAAAAATTACTATGATAGATTTTTTTACAAAACAAATTGCAACTTCAACATCTGAAGCATGGGTGGCAATGGCATAATAAGTGAAACAGGTATTTGCAGAATGTGACTAATTCACTTTAACATTTCACTCTTATTAACTAATCAGAAGAATTTAATAAAACAGCAGTAACAGCTGAACTGAAATAAAAAAAACAGAACTGTCATGCCGGTTTTTTCTTTCATGTGTCATTTATTAATTTGTGTCTACATCTGTGTGTTTGTTCCCTGCCCTTAAAGGCAGTTATGTGTGAAGACTTGCCCTCCATGGGGATGGGTGGAGGGAGCAGACGAAGTTTATGGTAGTGGTTCTTTCTCTTGAATTACCTCTAGAGGTGCCTTCTGACTGCTCAGTTATCCTGGAGGAATCCGTCTACTGTATCACAGGCCTCTTCTGGTATACAGCTTACATGTGGGTATCCCATGCCACCAGGTATGATGCCTCTCAATGGGCCCAAAGTGTGTTGTACAATTCAATAGTCATGTTTAGTTCGGCTGTTGTGCACTCCATCTTTTGAACCTCTTAACATTCTAGACCTCCATGTCCCCATTGTGGGAGTGGTCTGGGACATCCAGTGCATTGTTCTACATTTATAGGTAAACATACACATTAGCACATAAAGCTTCCATTGTCTGTGGAGGCCTGCATCTTTCAGGGGTACTCCTAAGATCACAGACTGGAAGACCAATAGCCTTACTCTCTGTTGTGTCTAAATGTTTTGAGAAAATGATTCATTCACAAATGATCAATTATATAAACAAGTATAATTTGTTAAATCCTTATCAATCTGGATTTAGAAAAGGGCCCTACTGGAGTTCAGCGACTTATTAAATGAGTCGCTGAACTCCAGTCGGGAAACAGCTGTGATTCATGTAGATCTTTCAAAGGCTTTTGACCTGGTGGACCACCCCTTATTGATTTCTAGACTGCAAGACATGGGATTTGTGGATTATCCTCTAGCTTGGTTAAAATCTTACTTGGGGGGACGTACTCAAAGTGTGGATAGAAATGGGGTAACATCTAGGACCGTAAAGTTATTAGAGGTGTTCCTCAGGGGTCCATACTGGGACCCCTATTGTTTTTGATTTTTAATAATGATTTACCATACGTGGCACAGGCTGTATGCTGACAACACCGCTATTGTAGCTTTGGGTAAAAATATGGAGGAACTACAGTTAAAGTTGCAGAATGATTTTTCAAATATTGAGGGGTGATTCACCAGGTCAAAGTTACTTATGAATGTTAAAAAAAAAACAGAGTAATGTATTTTCCTTGTAAAACTGTCCGGGGGGAGGGGGGGTGCGGAGAGAATAGACTTAAGATTCAAACTAAGGTTGCTACTATTCTTGAACAGGAAGACAATTATTGTTATCTGCGAGTAATTTTTGACTCAAATTTGACTTTTGCACCACATATAACTAATACAATAGTAAATGTAAATAAGAAATTAGGAATGTTAAAAAGATCTACAGGGTTTTTAAATCAGCCTATTACAAAAAGGATTGCAGAACAATTAATTGTACCTACTTTAACTTATGGTCAGTTAATTTATAGAACTGCAAACAAATCTTTATTGACTCGTTTGGATAAAATTCAGTTTAGGATTGCCAGATATGTGCCGAAATAAAGGAATAATGCTCGACAGGGTGTAGTGCTGGGATAGCGCCACGCCTTAGGAGGTTGGGCACGAGGCCGCAGGCCAACTGCGTCCAAGCCCCAGGCGTGACGTTATCCCAAGCAACACACACCCTGGAGTGCATTATGCCTATTATACAATGCCTTGTTGTTATATATAAAATAAAAAAATAATTTTAAAGAATGTTTTTATTAGAGTGGAAAAATCTTTTTGTTCCTTAAGAGGAGATGCAAAACAAAAAGAGAGTAGGCTCCATAATGATGACAGTTGACATGTGGCGTCGTGCTGGGAGAACGCCATGGGTCCAGCCCCAAAATGACCAATCACAGTCTAAGATTCTTTCTTGCCATTGTATAATGCAATTTTTATACACATCATCGTTGTTTACTAAGGAGGCTGGAATGGCAATCATTAGAAACAAGTCATAATAGAACTTGGCTGTTATTATTGCACAAACTTGGATCATCTGGTCATCCAATTTCCAGCCAAGTATTTTTTTTTTAAAGGAATCTCTGAGAGAGTCCTTAATAGATCAGTACATTAAAATAAAATTCTGCCAACTAGACGTAAAAATAGGTTTGGGGATAGGACCCTCTCTACAAGGGCAGCCGCTGCCTGGAATTCTCAGCCTTCGGGTGTTAGTGCATTATTTGCTTATCCTAGATTTGCACACGCTATAAATAATTCAGTGGCTGATGTACATAATTGTTACGTGTGAATTCGTTAACTTTTGTCATTGTATTTGATTTTGTTTCTGTGAGTGGTCTTAAGTGTTATGTATATTTTGTACTACAATTTCTATGATCTGTACCTTACAGGACTGCCTTGTAAACAGGACTAGTTTTGTCATAATGACTTGTTTCCTGTTTAAAAATAAAGTTTTTTACTTTTACTTACTTACTTTACAACTTATCCCATGTACTATGTAATGCTGCTTTAATCCGATCCAAAAAGTGGAGAGCTTGGGGTACTTCCAAAATATATGGTGGTGTCTTCCATTTTGGCCGCATTCCCTCCAGCAGTTTGGGGAAGCCTGCCTTCTGAAATGCTGGGTGACTGCAGGGACATGGAAGAAATGGTTGCTAGTCTTCCACCAATATTCTCACCAACTTCAGGATACGGACAGCTTCCACCCCCTGGACCACATTTTTTCCCCATTCTGCAGGTGGAAGAGGTAGGCCTGATTCCACCTCTCAGGCCCCGTTGTAGGGACCTTTTCAAGGGATCATCCCTGGCTTGCAGGAGTATTTGGTAGAGATCGGAGATGTATCCCCCCCCCCCCCCAATTTTAATTTCATATCTCAATAAAATAAATTCTCTAGCCCTGTAAAATCTCTGCTTACATTTGGGAAGACCAGCCTCTGCTTTCCAGTAATAGTGTAGCTGTAAGCATATAAAAAAATATCCTTGTGGCTCAGGCCAAAAGTTTGTTTTAAAGTGTCAAATGCCCCCCCCACCCCCGAGGAGCATTTGGTTGTAATGTGTGAGGGTTTTCTGGTTCCACCTTTTAAAACCACTGTCGAGTCTTGGGGGCTGAAACTCAGGATCACCAGTCATGATGGTAAGTGATCAAACAGAGAGATTCCAGCACCACCCCACCAGCCAAAACAAAGAAGTCAACCACAACAGGTTTGAAATAGGTTCAACATTTATTAATAAACCACAGCAAGTGCAATAAAGATTGGAGGTCTGATTAGGGGTCCTGCTGGTGTCCCTGGTAAGAGATCCCATTGCACTTGCTATGGCTCATTAATACATTCTGAACCCATTTCAAACCCACTGTGGTTGGTTTCTTTGGCTTGGCTGGTGGGTGGTGCTGGAATCTGTTTTACAGTTGTGCTCTTTCCTTGGTGCACCCAGCCATGGGGTGGCTTTACTTGTTTCAATGATGGTAAGTGTACCTGGAGAGTTCGGAGTCTTAGCGAGCTTACTGGAGCACCACAAGGGAGTGCCTAGCTCACGAGTTCTGGACCTGTTTCCAGATTTCTGGGATCAGTCTAATAGAGGGGATGGCATACACAAGGGTGCTGGCAGGCTGCACACATTTTCCAATTCATACCAGCCTGTGCTTTGGTTTTGCCTGAGCCATGATACTATTGGGAGTAGTTGTGCAGATATGTAATAATATCAGAAATTAGGGAGGCCACAGCCTCCTTTGCTCCACAGTTGTTCCAATGTTTTCTGGCTAACCCTATGTCTCCCTGCATTCCAGACAATTTTCATCTGCAGTTTGTTCACCTTTCTCCAATATGCTTCAGGTATCCTGATTAGCTGCATCTGATAAAGGAACAGGAGTCTGGCCATGACATTCATCTTTAAGATATTCATTCGACCTCCCAAGCTGAATGCTAGGACTGTCCATCAGTGGATATCTTCCATAATATCATGCAACAAGGCCCCATAATTAATAAGAAAGAGTTTATGCAGTGTTGTGGTGACCTTAAAGAGCTGCTGATGTCTGAAAGAAAACTTTGAAAAACAACATTTAGGTACAGTGCATCTTGCATTTCACATGTAATCTATAGATTTCTCATCCCTATTATTTACTACTGAGAACATTTTCATGAATACATGATTTTTATCCCTCCAAATTAATATGCCTCACTGGCTTATTCTCTACTTCAAGTCATAATCCTGTATTGTGACATCACATTTGTTGCCATGGGAGTAACAGTGTTGTCACAAGCACTGCATTATGTTCTCAGGTAGGGAGAAAGCAATAGATAAACTCCTCAGAAGCAAAGATCCTATTTTCATGCAAAAGACCTCAGTAATAATTAACGGGGAGGAAAAGTACAGTACTAATGTGAAATACAAGCTGCAATGTGTCTAAATATTATCTTTTGTTGAAGTAAGCCGTTAGCTGCTCTTTAATTCCGAGATACCTGTTTTATCTTTGGTCCAGGATAAAGGGAAGTGTTTCTGCAAAGTGCTGGGAACGCTGTTCACTAAGTTTGAGGACTTCAGATTTTCCGTAATTAACTGAATACCCAGACAGCTACCTATATGCATCAAGTAGGTTACAAAGCTATGGGATGGACTGCTCTGGGTTACTAAAGTGAAATACAGGTTTCTCACCTGTAACAGGAGTTCTAGGAGTGGTATGTGTTGTTCATCCACACTGTCTGGCAGGTTCCTTACCGCTTTAAATCTTGCCGGACGGTCTTCAAGCAGGCTCCTCCCACCCATCCGGGTGGTAAAACCCTCGGCTCCACCCCATGACGCCAGATCTAGCCCGCTGGAACCCAGGTTGCACGTCGAAGCCAGGGAGGTCAGGTGAGTCGTGTGGATGAACAACATATACCACTCCTAGAACTCCTGTTACAGGTCAGTAACCTGTATTTCTAGGGACGTGGATATGTTGTTCAATCCACACTGTCTGACAGACTCCTAACAGTTCTCAGGAAGGAGGGAGGCAAGGCGCGCAATCCCTACTTAGGGAATAAGGACTGGAGAACCAAGGTCCCAAAAGAAAAAATTACTCACCTTAGTAATGTTGTTTCTTCTAATGGAATCTTGCTATATTATGACTATTGCAGTTTGTCCCACCATTAGAACTGCTCCGGAGGTGAAAGAGTTAACTTCCATGCCAGGCATGGAACTTGGAGAGCGAGCTCGGTTTGAGAAGCTTTGCCTGGAAGATTTCAAACTGAAACTGTCAGATCTTTACGAGCAAAACTCACTAAGGTTCTGTGTGGAAGCTGTAACCTACACTAGCCAACTGGCTACTTAAATATTAACACATTTTCCTAGTACCAACACTAAGACTCAAGTCAGGGGACCAGAAAAATAAAATAAGATGAAATAAGATAATATAAAACACAACACCCAAACACCCCAAAAAGAAGGGGTGGAAACAAAAAATGGGCATCAAAAAAGTGCCAGCACTGGAATGCCCACCCCATGCCCCAAGTAGAAGTTCTGAGAGGGGCAGGCTGGGGGGGTCATAATATAGCAAGGCTCCATTAGAAGAAACAACATTACTAAGGTGTGTAATTTTTTCTTCAAACAACATGAAGTCTTGCTATATTATGACTATTGCAGAATACACAGCAGTACCTCCATGGAGGAGGGACAGAACCTACTTAGGGAATAGGCTCTGAAGCATGGCTGTGCCAAACCGAGCATCCCTCCTGGCCTGGATATCCAGGGAGTAATGCTTGGTGAAAGTGTGTACCGTTTTCCAAGTAGCTGCTTGACATATCTCTAAGATAGGGATGTCGCTGGCAGCAGCTAGAGACGCAGCTGTACCTCTGGTAGAGTGAGCCCTCAGGCCTGAAGGGGGAACCTTTCCCAGTTTTTCATAGCAAAATTGGATACAAGAGACAATCCACCTGGCAATGGATCTCTTAGTGGCAGGTTTCCCTTTTCCAACCTCACCATATGTGAGAAACAGTTGGAAGGATTCGAACCTGTGGCCCTTGGTATGCTCTATGTAGTAACTTAGGGCCCTCTTAACATCTAAGCTGTGCAAACTCCTCTCCCCAGAGGAGGAATGATCAGTGAAGAACACTGGAAGGGAGATAGATTGATTAAGGTGGAAATCTGAAACCACCTTAGGAAAAACTTCCTGTTAGTCCTGGAGGACTACCTTATCCCTGTGAAAGGAAATAAAGTCAGTCTCCACTGACAAAGCTTGTAACTCACTATGCGCCTGGCAGAAGTGATGGCTACTAGAAAACAGTTTTCCAAGTCAGTACTTAAGCTCTGCCGAAGACAGAGGTTCAAAGAGGGGTTGCATCAGCTGAGCAATGCAAACAATAAGATCCCAGGCAGGAGCAGGGCCCTGAAAGGTGGATTAGTATGAAGTAATCCTTTGAAAAACTTGGAAAATACAGGGTGAGTGGAAAGAGAAGAGGGCTTTCCTGCTGAAATAAAAGCAAAGACAGCTGCCAAATGCACTTTCAGGGTAGCCGGTCTCAGTCCCAAAGAATTAAGATGGACCACATAGTCCAAAACAATGGTCAAATCAGCAGATTCCAGGGAAATATGCTTCCCAGAACACCATATGGAAAACCTTTTCCATTTAGAGTTATAAGTAGCCCTAGTGGAAGGCTTCCTAGAAGCTTTCAGGATTTCGAGAACACCTTGAGAAAGGTGTAGGTCAGCTAATTCTAACCCTCAAGAGCCAGGCCTTGAGGTTGAGGGATTTGAGATTCGATACCAAACTCTCCCTGGGCACAAGTTAACAGGTTGTGGTTCCTGGGGAGAAACAGGGAAGATGGACTGCTAAGGACAGAAGGAGGGTACCAGGGCTGCCTGGCCCAATCTGGAGCAATCAGGATCACCTTGCAGGGCTGGGATCTGATTTTGACTAGCACCTTGAACAGGAGAGGGAAGGGGGGAAAGGCATATAGAAACTTCCCTTCCCAATCGAGGAGAAAGGCATCCAGGGGGATTCAGCCCAACACTGGGGGCCTGCAAGAAAACAGTGGAAGTTGGTGATTGTCTGGGGCTGCAAAAAGATCTATCTGAAGGGTGCCCCATCTGGCAAAACTATCCCCAGTACTCGGGGATCCAGTGACCATTCGTGATGGCCCTGGGAAATCCTGCTGACAGCATCTGCCAGGACATTGTCCTTGCCTGGGAGGTGAACTGCTACAGGAGGAAGTGTTCAGGGAATAAGCCAGAGACCACATTCATTGCCTCGGTGCACAAGGCCGCAAGACCGAAGTGCCCCTTGTTTGTTAATGTACCACATTGTAGTGGTGTTGTCTGTTCTGACCTGTACCACTTTGTTCTGAACAGATGCAGAAAAACCTGAAGTGCTAGAAAAACAGCTCTGAGTTCCAGCAGATTGATGTGGAGCAGAGATTCCTGAGGGACCACACTCCTGGGTGGAGAGGTCGCCCATGTGAGCTCCCCATCCCAGAAGGGACGATATGTAGTAAGGGTCAAGGAGTGAGATAGAGGGATGAAGGGACCCCTAGTCTCAGATTGCTCTGATCCTGCCACCACTGAAGGGCCTGGATCAGGGTTCGAGTCACTGGGATCAACTTGGATAGGGGATCTTTTCCTTGAGACCAAAAGGCTCTCAAGTGGAAGTGAATGTCCCTCATCTGAAATCTTGCTCCTTGCACTCAGCTGTGGAAGCAGCCATGTGTCCTAGGAGCTTTAGGAAGTGCCTTGCTGGTCGAGAGACCTGCAAAGTGAAGGAGGAGGCCAGGGCCACTAGGTTCCTTACCCTTTCGAGGGGAAGGAAGGCTCTGGCCTGCTTTGTGTCCAATTCTGCACCTACAAAGGTGAGTACCTGGACAGGTTCCAGAACTGACTTTGGAAGATTGAGAAGAAAGCCCAGAGAGGTGAGCAGCTGCTGGGTAACTTGCAGGTACTTTCGGTGGGAGCTTCTGATAAGAACATGGAAGTAGGCATCCTTGAGGTCCAGGGAAGCTAGCCAGTCCCCTGGCCTTACAGAAGGTAAAATCATTGCCAGAGTCACCATTTTGAATTTTGGTTTTAAAAGGTGCTTGTTCAGATATCTTACGGCCAGAATGGGCCACCATTCTCCTGTCTTTTTTGGGGTAAGGAAGTACCTGGAGTACAGACCCTTGCCCTGGTGTAGGGGAGAAACCCTTTCTACAGCTCTGAGAGCCAGGAGGGTTGAGACTTCTGTTTCCAAAGCAAAAGTCTCTAGAGGGTTTGTAGGTGGAAAAGATCTGATTCTCATCTTTGAAATTTCTTGAAGCTGAGAACCAGACCCTGGCTTACTACTTCCAGGACCCACTTGTCTGGAGTTAAGACCCCAGTCCTGAACGAGTAAGCCAGCCTGCCCCCTACAGGTAATTGAGAATCGCCCTGGGCACCCCATCAGGGTGCCTGTTTGGCAGGAGCTTTAGGCTGAGGGGGGCAGGCCTGCTTGCACCCCGCCTGCCTGTCCCTTCTGAAGAACCCCCTCTGAGCATAAGCCGAGAGAGGGGCTGGAATGTGGTAAAAGGCCTGTGAAAAGGCCTGCCTCTACCCTAGGGGTCTGCCTCTGAGGAGTGGCTTGCAGCTCCTTGGCTTGTGCACTCTATAAGTGGTTCTATATTCATCCATTTTTCATATAATTCTCTGTCTGCTCCCAAACAGAGAATTTCCTACCACAGAAAAATCCATAGCCTTAGTCTGGGTATCCTGTGACAAACTAGTACACCTGAGCCAAGCCAATCTATGAAAGGCCACAGATGTAGCCATGACTCTAGAGGATACATCATTAGAATCCACAGCAGCATGGAATTGCACCTTGGATGCCTCAATACCATCAGCAGCCACCTGCTCCAGCTCCTGGCAAGCTGGCCAGGGCCTGTTTGGCCAAAGCCATGACAGTGTCCCATCTAGATTTTTGGTATCTTGCCACATAAGCCATGTAATTTGCTTGTCTGAGTCCCAAGGACGCTGCCATGTATTGTTTTTAGCCATGGCATCAATCTTCCTGGAGTCCTTGTCAGGAGGATGTGAAGCCAGGGGAATATTAGCTTTATCACAGGCTGCAGCCTGAACTACCCCAACATGACTGCATTGCTGTGAAAGAAATTCTGAATCAGGACCTGACAAAGTGTACCTCCTGTCCATCTTTTTGTCCACAGGAGAGACAGAATTAGGAGCTTTTAAAATTTTTATTGTTTGTTTCCTAAATGATTTATGTAAAGGAATAGACAATCTCCTGGACTCTGGGATATCCATCATTTCCACAAAGTCAGGTTCCTCTTGCTCATCCACAGCTTCCTCCAATGGGAGCTGGAGGGTTTCAGCAACCTTTTTACAAAACAGAAAATGAGAAGGACCTCAGAAAGCGTGGGGAGATTCTAAAGGTCTGTCTGGAGAGATGTCCGTTCAATGGGCACATCCAGACTCTCAAAGTCACATTCACACTGTTCTATAATCATCCTCCCCTCCTCTGGTTCATAAAACTCTTCTATATCATATTCTTGAACCGTGGAACCGGCCGAACCGACCTTTTGCCAGACAGTGGCGGTTCGGACAGAACCGGAGAAAGTGACTGGACAATTTGTATTGCTTTAGCTATCTCTGCAGCAGTTGGAGAAGGAATTTTTGACTCCACACCTGCTGATTTTCTAGTTTTCTTTGCTGGAACTGGCTCCTCAGATCCAGCTTTGCGTTTGCCCGAGGAAGTCTCGCCCTGGTCAGAGGGCACTCCCTCCGGTTCGGTTGGCACCGAACCGGGCTGGCCATCCGGGTCAGCTGGACTTTTGTTCTCTCGCCCCTGCTCACCAACTCTCTATCCAGGGTAGCTGCAGGGAAGTTCTTACAAATCTGGCAGTCTGAATTGAGGTGGTCAAACCCCAGACAATATACACATGGGTGTGTGGGTCAGCCTTGGCAAAGAGCTTCCAAAGACACTACAGTGCTGAAACCAGTGGGCCCGGTTTTTCTTTTGGGTTTCTCAGACATAATGCCAGCCTAACCAAAAACTTGCCCTTTTTAACGGCAGTGCCAGGCAAGACACCCTTATGGGTTCCCAACCGTGTCACGGGTCGTGGAAAAAAACGTAATGAAATCCGGTTTATTTAGAACCGATAAGAACCAGGAACCGCACTCTAAAAGCTTTCAAATGCTTGAGAACAAAGTTTTAAAACAACCTGATCGGTTCGAACCGAACCGATAAACATTTACAAGTTCCACACAGAAATAAACCTGTCTATTACTTACAATACCACAGACAGAGCTTGAACTGATCGGTTTGCGGTTAAAATAATAATAATCGCGGTTGAATTTAACCGAGAAAATACTGTTTAAACCGAGAAATGAACCGAGCAGTAGGAGGAATCTCCGGAGCGACTGTTCAGTGAGGCGGAGTAAAGAATCTGACAGTTTCCATTTGAAATCTTCCAGACAGAGCTTCTCAAACCGAGCTCACGCTCCAAGTTCCATGCCTGGCATGGAAGTTAACTCTTTCACCTCCGGAGCAGTTCTAATGGTGGGACAAACTGCAATAGTCATAATATAGCAAGACTTCATGTTGTTTGAACCAGCATCCAGGTGTGACTCAAGGACAATGTGGTAATGGGAAATAAAGGTGTGTGCTGACTTCCAGGTAGCAGCCCTGCAGATTTCCTGGATAGGGACGCCCCTAGAAGCAGCCACCGGAGCAGCGGTATGGCGGGCAGAATGAGCTCTTATCCCTCTGGGAGGCTCCATGCCCGCCAACCTATAACAGAGATCCACGCAGGAGGTGACCCACCTGCCTATCGTCTGCTTGGCTGCAAGTCTGCCAGGTGCAGCTTCAGCGTAGGTGACAAACAGCTGGTGAACCTCTCCCCGAACTTCAGCCATTCGTTCCTTATAATAAGCGAGCGCTCTTCTAGGGTCCAGAGTATGGAGCCTAAATGCGGCCTCCGAAGTGTGACTGGGGTAGAACACCAGCAGAGTCAACACATGGTTAAGGTGAAACTCCGACACCACCTTCGGGAGGAATTTCGGGTGTGGGCGAAGGACAACCTTGTCCCTGTGGAAGACCAGATAAGGAGACTCGATGGAAAGCACCTGAAGCTCTCCCATCCTTCTGGCTGACGTGATAGTCACCAAGAAGGCGGTCTTCCATGACAGGGGAGAGATGTCACACCTGTGCATCGGTTCAAATGGCTTGCCCATGAGCTTAACCAATACCAGCAGTAGATCCCATGGAGGTGGAGGTTCTCGCACTGGAGGGGATATGTGATCAAGGCCTTTGAAAAAGTGTCCGACCACCTTTTCCTGCGCCACCGACTGCTTGCCGGCCCATGCCCGGTAAGCAGAGTTGGCTGCTAGGTGCACCTTAAGGGTCGTCGACTGAAGCCCTAGCTCAGAAAGGGACCACAGGTAGTCCAGAATGCTAGCCAAGGAACAGGAAGAAGGGTCCAACCCCTTGTCCTGACACCAAATGGAGAATCTCTTCCATTTGAAGGCATAGCATTTTCTGGTCAACTCCTTACGTGACGTCTCAACCACGTTGAGGACCTCATCAGAAAGACCCAAGGCCTGGAACTTTAGCCGCTCAGGAACCAGGCCATCAGGTGCAGGGACTGACGGTCCGGATGGAGCATCTTTCCCTTGTTGACTGAGATCAGGTCCGGGTGGGCTGGAAGCCGCCTCAGGAGCCTGGAGCCGAGGCTGAGGAGATCTGGATACCAGAACTGGCTGGCGCTACCATAATCAGCTGTGCCTTGTCCCTCTTTACTTTGAGAAGCACCTTGTGGATCAAGGAAAATGCAGGGAAGGCGTATAAGAAAAAAATTACTCAACTTAGTAATGTTGTTTCTTCTAATGGAGTCTTGCTGTATTCTGACAATAGCAGTGAGTCCCAACCTTCGAACTGCCCCGGAGATGAAAGAGTTAACTTTCCAAGCCAGGCATGGAACGCTGAGCTCGAGCTCGGTTGAGACTCTGTCTGTTGCTGTTTAAACTCAAACCGTCAGATCTTTACGAGCTAAACTCACTAAGGTCCTGTGTGGAAACTGTAAACCTACACTAGCCAACTGGCTACTAAACATAAAAAACACATTTTTTGGTCCCAAAACAAAGACTCAAGTCAGGAGACACAAAAAATGAAAAACACAACACACAAACTCACCCAAGAAAAGGGGGTGAAAACAAGGTGGGCACCTACTGAGTGCCAACACTGCCACTGCCCACCCACATCCCAAAAACAGAGGTTCTCAGAGGGGCAGGCGGGGGGGAGGTCAGAATACAGCAAGATTCCATTAGAAGAAACAACATTACTAAGGTGAGTAATTTTTTCTTCAAATAACATGAAGTCTTGATGTATTCTGACAATAGCAGACTACCAAACAGTACCTCCATGGAGGAGGGACAGAACCTACTTAGGAAATAGGCTCTGAAGCACAGCTGTGCCAAACCGAGCATCACCCCTAGCCTGGATGTCCAGGGAGTAATGCTTGGTAAAAGTGTGAACTGTTTTCCAGGTAGCTGCTTGACAATCTCTAGAATAGGGATATCCCTGGCAGCAGCCAGGGAAGCAGTTGTACCTCTGCTAGAGTGAGCCCTCAGGCCTGAGGGTGGAACCTTACCCAGTTTTTCATAACAAAATTGGATACAAGAGACAATCCACCTGGCAATGGATCTTTTAGTGGGAGGTTTCCCTTTACCAACCTCACCATAAGTGAGGAACAGTTGGAGGGAGTCAAACCTGTGACCCTTGGTACGTTCTATGTAGTAGCTAAGGGCTCTTTTCACATCTGAACTGTACAGCCTCCTCTCGCCAGGGGAGGAATGGTCAGTGAAGTACACAGGAAGAAACACAGATTGATTAAGGTGGAAATCTGAAACCACCTTAGGCAAAAACTTCCTGTTAGTCCCGAGGACCACCTTATCTCTATGAAAGGAGATAAAATCAGGCTCCACTGACAAAGCTTGTAACTCACTTATGCGTCTGGTAGAAGTGATGGCTACCAGAAACAGTTTTCCAAGTCAAGTACTTAAACTCTGCTGAAGACAAAGGCTCAATAAGGGGTTGCATAAGCTGAGCAATGCAAACATTAAGGTCCCAAGCAGGGGCAGGGTCCCTGAATGGAGGGTTGGTATGAAGCAATCCCTTGAAAAACTTGGAGAAAACAAGGTGAGCTGAAAGAGAAGAGGGCTTACCTGCTGAAATAAAAGCATAAACAGCTGCCAGATGCACCTTTAGCGTAGCTAGTCTAAGCCCCAAGCTATTTAAATGGACCATATAATCAAGGACTGTGGGCAGATCAGCAGACTCTGGGGAAATATGCTTTCCAGAGCACCATATGGAAAATCTTTTGCACTTGGAATTATAAGTAGTCCTGGTGGAAGGTTTTCTAGAAGCCTTCAGAATACCCATTACATCTTGGGAGAGGTGTAAATCAGCAAACTCTAACTCTTCAAGAGCCAGGCCTTGAGATTGAGAGATTTGAGATTCAGGTACCAAACCCTCCCCTGAGCACAGGTTAACAGGTTGTAATTCCTGGGAAGACACAGGGGAAGATGGACTGCTAAGGACAGTAGGAGTGGATACCAGGGCTGTCTGGCCCAGTCTGGAGCAATCAGGATCATCTTGCAGGGTTGAGATCTGATTTTGACTAGCACTTTGAACAGGAGCGGAAAGGGGGGAAAAGCATACAGGAACTTCCCTTCCCAACTGAGAACTAAGGCATCCAGGGGGACTGAGCCCAACACTGAGGGCCTGCAGCAAAAAAGGGGAAGTTGGTGATTGTCTGGGGCTGCAAAAAGATGTATCTGTGGGGTGCCCCATCTGGAAAATATCACCTCCAAGACCAGGGGATCCAGTGACCATTCGTGATGGCCCTGGGATATCCTGCTGACAGCATCTGCCAGGACATTGTCCTTGCCTGGGAGGTGAACTGCTGTGCGGCAGGTGTTCAGGGAATAAGCCAGAGACCACAACTTCATTGCTTCGGTGCATAAGACCGTAGACCGAGTGCCTCCTTGCTTGTTGATGTATCACATTGTGGTGGTATTTCTGTTCTGACCTGGATAACTTTGTTCTAAACAGATTTGGAAAAAGCTTGAAGTGCTAGAAATACTGCTCTGCGTTCCAACAGATTGATGTGAAGCAGAGATTCCTGAGGGGACCACAACCCCAGGGTGGTCAGGTCGCCCAAGTGAGCCCCCCACCCCAAGAGGGAGGCATCTGTAGTAAGGATTAAAGAGTGAGACTGAGTGACAAAGGGAACTCCTTGTCTCAGATTGTTCTGATCCTGCCACCACTGTAGGGCCTGGATCAGGGTTCGAGTCACTGGGATCAATTTGGTCAGAGGGTCCTTCCTTTGAGACCAAAAGGCTCTAAAATGGAACTGAATATCCCTCATCTGAAATCTTGCTCCCTGCACCACTGTTGTGGAAGCAGCCATGTGCCCCAGGAGCTGTAGAAAATGCCTTGCTGGTCGAGACACCTGCAGGGTGAATGAGGAGGCCAGAGAGATAAGAGTCCTTGCCCTGTCCAGGGGAAGGAAAGCTCAGGCCTTTTCTGTCTCTAGCTCTGCACCTATGAAGGTGAGGAGCTGGACAGGCTCTAGAACTGACTTTGAAAGATTCAGAAGGAAACCCAAAGAGGTGAGCAGTTGCTGAGTTATCTGTAGGTGTAACTTGACTTGGTCTGGGGACTGGCCTACTATGAGCCAGTCGTCCAGGTAAGGGAAGATGGTAATCCTTTGCCTTCTTAGAGAAGCAACTACTACTGCCAGGCATTTTGTGAATACCCTTGGAGCAGAGGTTAGACCGAAGGGCATTGCTCTGAACTGGTAATGGCCTGAGGGCAGCTCGAACCTGAGGTACTTTTGATGGGAGCTTCTGATAAGAATATGGAAGTAGGCAACCTTGAGGTCTAGGGACACTAGCCAGTCCCCTGGCCTTAGAGAGGGTAGAATAATTTTGGTTTTAAAAGGTGCTTGTTTAAGTATCTGAGATCCAGGATGGGCCGCCATTCTCCTGTCTTTTTTGGGGTAAGGAAGTACCTGGAGTACAACCCTTTGCCCTGGTGTAGGGGTGGAACCCTTTCCACAGCTCTGAGAGCCAGGAGGGAAGAGACACCTGCCTCTAGGGCAAGTGCCTCTGAGGAATTTGCAGGTGGAAATGATCTGACTCTCAGCTTTGGAACATTTTTGAAGCTGAGAACCAGTCCCTGGCTTACTACTTCCAGAACCCACTTGTCTGATGTTAGAGACTCCCAGTCCTGGACAAAGTAAGCCAGCCTACCCCCTACAGGTAGTGGAGAATCGGCCCTGGCCAACCCATCAGGGTGCCTGTTTGGCAGGGGGTTTTGGCTGAGGGGTGGGAGCAGGTCTGCTTGTACCTCTTCTGCCTCTCCCTCTAAAGAACCCCCTCTGAGCACAGGCAGAAGAGGAGGCCTGGGCTTGGTAGAAAGGCCTATGAAAAGGCCTGCCTCTGCCCCTGGGGTGCTGCCTCTGAGGAGTGGCCTGCTTTTCCTTGGCCTGTGCACTCCTATAGGTGGTCCTATATTCGTCCATTTTCTTCATGTAATTCTCTGTCTGCTCCCCAAACAGAGAGTTACCCAAAACAGGAAAATCCATGGCCTTAGTCTGCGTATCCTGTGACAGGCTAGTACATCTGAGCCAAGCCATTCTACGAAGTGCCACAGATGTAGCCATGACTCTAGATCACACATCACTGGAGTCCACTGCAGCATGAAATTGCACCTTGGATGCCTCAATACCATCAGCAGCCACCTGCTCCAGCTCCTTGGCAAGCAGGCCAGGGACCTGTTTTGCTAAAGCTATGACAGTGTCCCATCTGGATTTTTGATACCTAGCAGTACAGACCATATAGTTGGCCTGTCTGAGTCCCAAGGATGCTGCCATGGTACTGTTTCTTTGCCATGGCATCAATCCTCCTGGAGTCCTTGTCTGGGGGTGTGTGAAGCCAAGGGAATATTTGCCTTATCACAGGCTGCAGCCTGCACTACCCCAACATGGTTGCATTGTTGTTTAAGGAACTCCGTATCTGAGCCTGACAATGTATACCTCTTGTCCATTCTCTTATCCACAGGAGGTATAGTATTAGGAGTCTTTAAAATCTTATATGTCTGTTTCCCAAAAGATTTGTGTAAGAGTATAGACAGCCTCCTAGACTCTGGGATATCCATCATTTCCACATAGTCAGGCTCCTCCTGGTCACCCACAGCTTCTTCCATAGGAAGCTGGAGGGTTTCAGCCACTTTTTTATAAAACATGAAATGGGAGGGGGACTCAGAAAGCCTAGGAGGAGACACTCCTGAAGGTCTGTCTGGGGAGATGTCCGGGTCAATGGGAACATCTAGACTTTCAAAACCACATTCACTTTCCTCATACTCCTCTTCCTTCTCCTCCGGTTCATAATATTCTTCTAAATCATAATCTTGAACCGGTGGAACTGGCCAAACCGAGCACCTCCCTGATGGTGCCGGTTAGGTCGGAACCGGGGAAAGCGACTGCACAATTTTGATCGCTTTGGCTATTTTTTCAGCAGTTGGAGAGGAAAGTTTTGGCTCCACACCAGCTGATTTTTCCTTTCTAGTTCTCTTAGCCGGAACCGACTCCTCAGAATCGGCTCTCCTTTTACCCGAAGAAGTCTCGCCCTGGTCAGAGGGCACTCCTTCTGGTTCGGTTTGAACTGAACCAGGCTGGCCATCCGGTTCAGCGGACTTTTTGGCCTCCCTTTCCCTGAGCCTACCAACTTTCTTTTCCAGGGTAGCTGCAGGAAAATTTTTACAAATCTGGCAGTCTGCATTGAGGTGGTCAAACCCCAGACAATAAACACAGGTGGTGTAGGGGTCAGCCTTAGCAAAGACTTCCTCACACACACTACAGTGTTGAAACCCAGTGGGCCCGGTTTTTCTTTTGGGTTTCTCAGACATTGTGCCAGTCCTAACCAAACTTACCCTTTTAATGGCAATCCGCCAGGCAAGACCCTCTTATCGGTTCCTGACCGTGTCATGGGTTGTGGAAAAAACGTAATAAAATCGGTTTTTAGAACCGATAAGAACCAGTAACCACACTCTAAAAGTACAAATTAAGATTTTTTAACAACTTGATAGGTTCAAACCGAACTGATGAACCGTTTACAAGTTCCACACAGAATAGAAATAATACAGTATATAACCTATCTAGTACTCACAAATACCACAGACAGAGACTAAACCGACAGGTTACGGTTTAAATTCGGTCGAAAACCGAGAAAAGAGGTACTTTAACCGACAAACTGAACCGAGCAGAAAGAGAAATCTCCGGAGCAACTGTTCAGTGAGGCGGGAGTAAAGAATCTGACGGTTTGAGTTTAAACAGCAACAGACAGAGTCTCAACCGAGCTCGAGCTCAGCGTTCCATGCCTGGCATGGAAAGTTAACTCTTTCATCTCCGGGGCAGTTCGAAGGTTGGGACTCACTGCTATTGTCAGAATACAGCAAGACTTCATGTTGTTTGAAGAGGCCCTGGGTCCACGGCCTTGAGAAGGCATACCCTGCAGCGAGCCCTGCTAAGGGAGGCGGGCGTGAAACAGCCTCAGCTTCGCATTCTCCCTGGAGGTGAACAGGTCCACCTGAGGGATGCCCCAATGAGAGAACAGATCTTGTACAACCTCCAGCAGGAGAGACCACTCATGAGATGCAGCGCCTATCCGGCTGAGGGTATCGGGCCAGACTGTTGGAGGCTTCTGCCACATGGATAACTAGGAGATCCACCTCCAGGCTGATCACGAGAGACCAGATGCAGAGCGCCTCCTTGCACAGAGGCAAGGAGTGCATCCCGCCCTGATGGTTAAGGTAGTACATGGTTGTGGTGTTGTCCGTCTGGACCTGGACCACTTGACCCTGTACAAACAGAGCGAAGGCAGTGAGGGCTAGTCGGACCACTCAAAGCTCCAGTAGGTTGATGTGGCATCGAGACTCCTGAGGGGATAAGAGGCCGTGGGCCCTGAACTCCCCCAGATAGTCACCCCAACCCATCAGAAAGGAGTTGGTCATTAATGTGACCATTGGCTCGGGACGGACAAATGGGATACCCTCCTGCAGATGAGCTGGGATGATCCACCACTGCAGGCTGTCCCACATCCCCTGGGTCACCGTCACCAGCTGCTTCAGAGGACCGGAGCGCTGTGACCATTGGCTGGCCAGTCCCCACTGCAGAGGACGCAAATGCCAGCGGGCCCAACGGACCACACTGGTGCAGGCCGCCATGAGACCCAGAAGGCGCAGGAAGTCCCAGGCATGGCGCAACTGCCCAACCAGAAATGATTGGGCAAAGGAGGAAAGGACCTCAGCCCTGTCAGCCAGGAGCCGGGCTCCAGCTCGAAGAGAGTCGAGCTCTGCCCCGATGAACTGAATCACCTGCGAAGGCACGAGTTCCAATTTGGCCTCGGTTGATGAGGAGGCCAATCTGAGAGCAGACCTGAAGGGCCAGATACCTGGACCACTCCACCTCCAACCTGGAGAGGACTGCAATCAGCCAGTCATCCAGGAAGGGTACACCCAGACCCCTCGGCGCCACAGGAATGCTGTCACCACTGCCATGCATTTGGTGAAGACCCTGGGAGCTGGAGAGAGGCCGAAGGGCATGGCCTGGAACTCATAAAGGGATCCCTCTGCTCTGAAGCGGAGGAATCGCTGGTGAAATGGACAGATTGGGACGTGAAAGAATGCATCCTGAAGGTCCAGAGAACAGATCCACACACCTAGTTCCAAGGATGGAATAATCTGAGCCAGAGTGACCATCCTGAAGGTGTGCAGCCTTAGGAACTTGTTCAGGTCGTGCAGGTCGAGAATGGGGCGCCAGCCCCCCATCTGTTTTGGGACCAGGAAGTACCTGGACACAAACCCTGGGTCTGGAGGAGGGTCCACCACCTCTTCGATCACCTCCTTCTGGAGGAGCACGGCAATGTTGGCTCGACGAGCCGACAGAGAGGCTGCAGAACCCATTGCCCCCTGTGGGGCAATGGCTCGATAGGGAGGGAACCACTCGAATTCCAGAGGCAGACCCCTGTCTACCACTTCTAGCACCCAGCGGTCCGTGGTGATAGCAGACCAGGTGGAAAAGAAGTGGCGGAGCTGTCCCGCCATGAGGGAAACCCGGGGAGGAGTGACGAGGCTGGGGGCAACACCTCTCAACCCATCACTGGGCAGGCTTGGAGGAAGGGCCCGCTGAGGGACCCCCTGGACCCTTGCCTCCAGGCTTCCTACTGGAGAAAGCAGCAGACTTGGCCTTAGGGCACCAAGTGTGTGCCTGCTGGCCCTGGTGCTGGTGGGCCAGATGTGCCACAGGGGCGAAAAGGCTTACGCTGCTGCTGGTGGCCTTTGTCCTTCTGGGCAGACGTGACCGAGCCCAAGGTGGCATTGGACTTCTCGATCCTCTGGAGATGGCCTACCAGCTCCGGCCCGAACAAGTCGGTGCCCAGGAAGGGAACATCTGCCAGCTTGTGCTGGGTGTCCGCCGTGAAGGTGGAGATCCGCAGCCAAGCTCGGCGGTGCATGGCAACTGCGGCCGCTACTGATCGGGTACAAGAATCACCAATGTCCAACGAAGTTTGGAGCTGCTGTTTCGCTACCGCCCTTCCCTAATCCCGCACCTGCTTGACCGTCGTCTGAAGGTCAACCAGAAGATAAGGAATCACCTCATCCAGGGAGCCCATAAGGGCGTGTGAGAAATGTGCCATCAGAAGTGCCGAGCTGGCCTGACAATGGCCTAGGGAGAAAGCAGCGTAAACCTTCTGCCCCAAGTAGTCCAACTTTTTGGATTACTTATCAGGTGGTTTGTCCACATCCTGAATGTTCCCGGAACGCCGGAAAACGCTATCAGTCACTAACCCCTCCACAAAGTAATGCTCCGAGAAACCGGAGAGTGAACCGGTGGGGACCGCGTACTTTTGAGCCATCCTGGCCGAAGGCACGGGACAAGATGTTGGCCACTGCCACAACTCCAGGGCCGGGATAACAATGGCTTCGGCCACTGGAAAGGCCTCTGTAGGGGACTCCCCTCGGTCCAGTACCTCCATAAGGGGACACTTCGCCCGTTTTGAAACAGGTTCAAGCTGCATCCCAGTGGATTCTGAGATGAGTCAAAGCAGACCCAAAAACGAGGATGGGCTCTCGTCCACCGACTAGCCCCCTGCAGGCTCCAGGTCAAGTGGCCTGGAGAACAGGGAGGAGTCGTCGTCAGACTCCAAGGAGTCTGCAAACAGCTGCCGACCGCCAGAGCCACCCTCCACCTGACAAGGTCAATTGGGAGTGGGGGAGACCGACAACCTATGGGGCAAGCCCTGACCCAACCGAGAATCCTTAGTCGGGGCCCCAGTCTTCGATTGTGGAGGCAGGGGTTCCACCACAATAGGTGGTGCAGCTGGTTTTGGCCGAACAACAGGCGCCGGGGTTGGCTCCTCGATCACCCCGAGGGGTTGTTTCGGCCGCTCCAGTGACAGCCACTTAATGGCCAGAGAAGGCGACGGAGTCTGCTTGTTACTGGTCAATAAAAGTTGCTGCCACATCAAATCCTCGTAGCACCGACACAACCTGCGCCGAAGCCTATCCTCTGAAGAGGACGATGAGGATGAGCGGCGACGCCACTTTCCATGGTACCAAGACCAAGACCGCCAACATCGGCTGGATCTGGAAGAGGACCAAGACCTTCGGGGATGCCATGGGTGGGTCAGAGAGGGAACAGGGGAAACCCGCCCCTCCTTCGGTTCAGGGACCTTGACCGGGGACTTCGGCACAGGAAGCACAGGCAAGTCCTCAGTAACCACCGGGGGAACTGGTGAAGAAGAGTTGTTGTCTTCTCCTGTCGACAAACCATCCGACGGGTCGAGAAAAATCTCGACCGCATTGACGGATGTCTCGGCCGGCTGACCTGACGGGGACACCGTGAAGCCAGCGGCTGCAGCCTCAATCTCGACCGAAGTCGAGAGTCGACGGTCCGGTGAAGGAGATCTCTCCCGCTCCCACGAACATCGACGCTGGGACTTACCTTTAGAGTCCTTCTTCTTGGACCAACTGGAATGTCCCGAAGGCCCTTCTCCCTTAGTGGAGAGGGACTGACAAAGTTCCTTAAAAGAAGCCAAGTAGGAGGAGCCCAAGGAGAGCGGGATAAATGCTGCGGCCGAGGAAGAAGATGCGGCCTGGGCCGCCTCCTCCTCGAGGGCAATCATCTGCTCCAACTGTTCCATGGAGCCCGCCACCGCGGACACCACCCAACAGGCCTCCCTAGACTTGACCGGTGGGTACCGTTTTTCGGGGCACCTGAGAAGTAGTCTGGCAGCGCGGTCCTCCAAGACCGAAGCCGAGAAGGACTTGCACAATTCGCAGGCCTGCGAATCATGGCCAAGCCCTAGGCAGTAGAAGCACGTGGAGTGTGGATCGGTCCGGGACATCGTCTGCCCACAAGAGCACCGACAGAAGCCGAGAGTCGATTTGTCCATTGCAGCCACGAGGGAAGTCGAAGATCGTAGTCTTGGAAATTTTAAAATTAGTTTCGGAAACTCTGAAGAGTGTGAATCCAGCCGAAAACGCAGAGCGCTAAGGAGGGAACCTCAGCTTCCAAGCGGTAAGGAAGATCTGGCGTCATGGGGCGGAGACAAGGATTTTACCACCCGGGTGGGTGGGAGGAGCCAGCTTGAAGACCTTCTGGCAAGATTTAAAGCGGCAAGGAACCTGCCAGACAGTGTGGATTGAACAACATATCCACGTCCCTAAAAATAGGGCATCATCAGCGTACAGTGAGAGTCTATGCTTCCTAACTGGCCCTCTGATACCCTGTATGCCCAGGCTCTGCTGGACCGCCATCAGCAGGGGATCGATACACGGGGTAAAAGGAGTGGGGAAAGGGGGCATCCCTGCCTTAACCTGTCAGATTTTACACCATTAGCCCTCATCACTGCCTCTGGTATTTTGCAGAACACTAATACATTGCATAAATTGTTCCCCAAAGCCCATACTGTCCAGTGTAGTGTAAGAAGGCCCAATCAATCCTGTCAAACACCATCCTGGTGTCCATAAAAAGTGCTACTCTGAATGCCTTGTCTGAGTGTTGTTTGGCCAGGGTGTTTAGCAGGCTTCTCTGATGTTACCATCAGTGTGCCTTCCCTTGATGAAGCTGGTTTGATCAGGGTGGACCAGGCCCCCAACACATTCTTGCACTCTTCTAGTCAAAACTGCTGTGAATATTTTCTCATCCACATCAAGTACGGATAGAGGTCTGAATGAGCTGCACAGCCCCAGGTTATTCCCCTGTTTGCGAATGAGGGAAGATACAGGTGAGATAAGGAGAAATCATACGGTAATAATAAAAAACAATAAAACAATGCATTATAGTACAAAGTACAGCATACCTAATAATAAAAACATAAAACATACATAATACATTGAAGTACAAAGTACAACATTGAGGGCAATGTAAATAGTTTCAATAATGGCACGGGCTACACGACAGTAAAATGGGAAGGAAAAACAGGGCACAACAATAAAACCTAGAGAGGAATAAGAACAAAAGTGGCAGTATGCTTAAGTGCGCTTTATCAGACAACAGAGACAAGCTGTAGTTCTAAGAGTAAACAGGGCATTCAAGGAGGGAGGAAGCAGGTACAAGAGTTAGAGTTTAGGAGGTAGTGGTGTAGCTCCTTTTTGAAATGGGCATGAGGGGGGAGAGCTGGATGGATACTGGCAGGGAGTTCTAATAGGTGGGGGCAGGGTAGAAGGCCTGGGATCCCAAGGTTGTGCTGCATCTAAGAACAGTTAGAAGGGACTGGTAACCAGAATGTAGGGGGTAGTTAAGGCTTGGAAGAGACAATAATAGGGCTAGATAGGAGGGTACTCCAGTTCTAATGATATTATATGTTAGGGTGCCAAGAGCGCAGGAGTGGCGGGCTTCAGGGGATAGCCAATTTAGACTGCTATAAAGCAGATAGCGGTGGGTGAGCCGATGAGATGGCAAAGTGAAATGACAAATGTTGTTATGTCTGTCTCATTTATGGAGACTGACTTTAGAAGCACGTTCAAAGGTGACAGCTCCATAGGTGAGGGTTGGGAGAAGGACCCCTTGAGCAATGGCAACTCTGGCAGAGGGTGTAAGGACATACCTAGCTTTAAATGCCTGGCCAGGCTTGGAGTTAACAGTATTACAGGAATTAGAGATGTGTAGGGCAAAGTCCAGAGAGAGGTCCAGTGAAATCCCTAAGTATTTAAATGAGCTTATATTATTAAGAACAGAGCCACTGTAGGTAGAGATAGATAGAGGTTCAGTAAACTTCCTGAGCCTGGGAGCAGAGCCAAATATCATGAAGTAAGTTTTACTGGAGTTTAGTACTAATTTGTTTTGGGACAGCCAAGATTGGATATTGTGGAAATCTGAGGTAAGGATGGTGTTAATGTTAGTGAGGCACTTTGAGCTACAGTAGAGGACTAGGTCGTCAGCATAGAGCAAGGCGGAGCAAGGTGAGGTAGTTTGAGATCTGTAATTTATGAAAATGGTAAAGAGAAGGGGGCCAAGGACTGAACCTTGAGGAACACCAATGTTGATGGTGGATAGGTCAGATGTAGCAGAGTTGAATTTAACAAACTGTTTCCTGTTTGTGAGGTAACTGTTATAACATGTAATCATTTTTTTTTTAGTTGTTTAACCAGGAGTAGCACACTAAGCTCAAAGCTTTCTTACAGGAGCGACCTGGGAGCACAGGGAAGTTAAGTGACTTGCTCAGGGTCACACAGTATACAAGTGGAAGCTGTGGGATTCAAACCCAGGTCTGGTCTGCTGGATGTCACCAGATTTGCAGCTCAGAGCCTTAAACCATTGCGCTATACTGCCGGGGAGATGCCAAAGGATAACATTTTAAATTTGAGAATCATGGAGAGATATTAACTTAGTGGGGCAGGATGGAGTATGAGCAAGCCAGATACAGTAAACAGGAGAGTGGTCAGAAATATCATCAGATATGGGTACAAGTATGGAGTGACCAGCTCTCGAAATTTCTTGTAAAACTCAGCTGTCATGCAGGTGCATTAAGGTTTTTGATAGCTGCGGTCACCTCTTCCTGTGTGATTGGATGATCTAGTTCCTCCCTTGCTTCTTCACACAGACAAGACAGCTCTAGGTTATTAAAATGGTTTCCAGTTTGTTTTGTCTGTCTGGGACTTCCTGACCAGGATAGAGCTCTTTGTAACGGTCTACACATTTTTCAACCATTTTATTGGGGTTATGCTCATCCTGGGAATTGCTGGGGGACCTCCAAAGTCTGAGTACTGCCCTGCTGGCTGTCGTTTTTCTGATCTGCTAGACTAAGAGGCATCCCATTCTGTCACTCCCCTCATAATAGCATTGACGAGCATAGCAAATTTCATCTTCTATTTTATGTTTGAGTAGTATGGGAAGTTTTTCTCTGTACTGGTCAAGCTCCTTTTTTCTATTTTCATTTAACATTATTTTATGTTCACACTCTGTATCAAAATGTTTCATTCTAGGTCTGTTCTTTTTTTCTCCATTTCCCTTTTTTGGGGCTGAAGCATATGCTATGATGCGCACTGTTAAGGTGGCCTTCATGTCGTTCCACCAGGCCCCAAAGAAGGTAACGTTAAACATGATTTTCTGACAAGTAATTTGCCACAGTGGATTACACCACGTGTCGGAAATCTGGTCTGTTCAGAAAGGATACATTTAGTCTCCAGCTAGAAGTCTTAGCGGCTGGCTGCACCTCCAGTTTCACCAGGACCAGTGCATGATCTTATGCCATAATGGAAGCAATATAGGTATTTGTAACAGCATGCACCCTGTCCTGGGAGACCAGGAGGTGATCAAGTCTGTTGTACACCTTATGAGGATTTGAGCAGAATGCGTAGTCCTATGTTTTTAGATTGACATACCTCCACATATCATCCACGCCAATTCATGCATAGGTTTCTTGACAATGGGGCCAGCTCTTCCTCTGTAGGGGGTACCAGTACTGGTACTGTCTAGCTCTGGGGTCATAATACAACTGAAGTCCTCTCGGATGACATATAACCTGCCCTGGTCTCTTAACAGTGTCCAGCAGATGGCATTTTAAAAAATTCTAACTGTTCTGCATCTTGATTAGGTGTATATAGGTTTTATAAAGCTTGCCAGGATGAAATCCAATTCTGCAGCATTTTACAGCAAAACAAACTGCAAGAAACAATGCAGTTTCAACGGGAGTTAATCCTTTTTGTCATGCAGGAAACTGACACGGAGCTTCATCCTGGCGAGCTTAGCTGTAGTACCAATATAGACTCTTTATCTACATGCTTCTTCCGCTCTTATCTGGTATGATCTGTTCTACAACCAGGGGTGTGTCCCTAATGACTGAAATGGATACACCTCGTCTGTGGGTGTGCTCATGAAATGTGGCGGAGTACACCTCTCCCACCCACTCTGGTTTTAATTTCACGTGCCCCACCTTGTTTAAGTGTGTTTCTTTCAGCAGTGCAATTGTGGCTCCCACCCTCCCCATATCTTGTAGGATTCCGCTTTTCATCGGATGGTTAACACATTTTACATTGTATGTTACTACTTTTAGATCACCCATTTTGTGCAGCTGCTGGTCACTGACAGCATGAGATCTCACACCTCCGAAACAAACTGTAACTTGAACTATTTATGCTCAACATTAACTTCAGAGTTTTACAACTACATGGAGGACATGCTCGGTTGTTCCCAGACCCTCCAAAGTAGGCTTTGCAGCCTAACAGATTACACACAGTGTGACCTAGTTTTTACTTTTTTTTAAAACTTTCTTTATTTATAGTTTTTGATAAAAAAAACCTTACACACGCACAGTATCACATGTTTCTGGGTACATATCAAGACTGAGAAGATGCCAAACATGTATATACAATCATCAAGGTGGAGACATCCTTTACATCTTTATATTCTCGTTAGATACCTGACTTTATCTGACCAACTTTCCATATAACTTATATTCCTATTGACATTTAAGAATATGTATCTTGTTAAAAAAGAGAGACTACAGCATCCCCCAAATGGAACAAACCAATTGCCTCCCTATTAGTGTTCCCTTTATAATTTGATTCTTTAGAGGTATTAACTTCAAGTTACTAATATCTGATTTTGCTTTTATTTAAAGTGATAGGGAACCATAGCTTCTAAGGAATAAAGTCTTGAAACTCATTTGTCATATAAAGCACCCACCTCCTCCAGATTAACTCAAATTTGATTAGACTTTTATTAAGAGCGCTGTGAGTGCCTCTAATCTATATAAGTTAATCATGATTTCATGCCACCCTGTATAGTGACCTCCTTTGTGAGAGAGCTAATTTTTGTGATTAATTTTGTGCAGCTAAACATGCCATTTTAGGAATTTACTTGTATTGGGGTCCCTACAGCCTCTAGGGTACTCCATGAAAAAATACAACAAAGGAGTTAATTGTAAGTTCGGGTTAATTATGTTCTGTAGGGTTCACTGTAGCTCCTTTAGAAATTGTTGAATTTTGGACAATTCCAAAATGTGACCCATAGTTGCTGGGAGTGTCACATTTCCTCCAGCACAAAGAGGCTCCCTCTCCTTGATATCTTCCCTGAATTGCTGGCATTCTAAAAAATCTGATAAAGATTTTCCATGCAAATTCCTTCCAGCTAACGGCTGAAGTCCCCCACTGTATTCTCTGGGTTGCCCATTGCCAGTGTTCTTCCCGTACCTGAATTCCCAGGTCCCCTTCCCATATCTTTTTAATAACTTACATAGATACATAGACAGTGTCGGCAGATAAGGGCCTATGGCCCACCTAGTCTGCCCATTTGAGCATGTAAGTTCAGTTTGTTTTCCTAGAAGTCTATTTCCCCTTACCCCTGACCTCTAGAATTCCTTTATGTCTATCCCATGCATTCTTAAATCCCGTGATTGTTTCAGCCTCACCACTTCCTCTGGCAGGGTGTTCCACTTGTCCACCACCTCGCTCTGTGAAGAAATTCTTTCTCATGTTTCCTCTGAATCGCCCTCCCTCCAACTTCATCCCATGCCCTTCTAGTCCTGAAACACCTTTTCGCTTTTAAAATAGTGTTTTCCTGCACCCTGTTCCTTCCTGTAAGATACTTGTATGTCTCTATCATATCCCTCTCTCCTCCTCTCCTCCAGGAGTACATGTTCAGTTCCTTCAACCTGTCTTCATAGGACTTGTGCTGCAACCCATGCACCATCTTTGTTGCCCTCCTCTGAACCTTCTCTACCCTGTCTATGTCCTTCACGTAGGTATGGTCTCCAGAACTGTACACTGTACTCCAGGTAGGGCCTCACTAGTGTCTTGTATAGCTGGAATTATGACCTCCTTTCCCTGCTGGTGATGCCCCGCCATACATCCCAGCATCCTATTTGCTTTACCTGATGCCTTGTCACACTGTTTCCCTACCTTGAGCTCATCAGAGATGACAACCCCAAGATCCCTTTCCTGCTTGGTGCATGCTATATCCTCACCCCCAACTGATATATTGTGTCAGGGTTTTTGTGCCCCATATGCATTATCTTGCACTTCTTTGCATTGAATTTCAACTGCCAAACCCTTGACCATTCTTCAAGTTTCTGCAGGTCCCTTCTCATTCTGTCTACACCCTCTGGTGTGTCTACTCTGTTACAGAGCTTTGTGTCATCAGCGAACAGTGAAATTCTGCCTTCTAGATCCTGTGCAATGTCACTGATGAAGATGTTGAATAGGACCGGTCCCAGCACTGATCCCTGTGGTACCCCACTGGTCACTCTTCCCTCTGTGGAGTGACAGCCATTTACCACCACCCTCTGTGTCCTGCCACCCAGCCAGTACCTACCCACCACACTACTGTCCTGCCCACACCCATATTCCCCAGTTTGTGTAATAGTCTTCTATGTGGCACAGTGTCAAAGGCCTTGCTGAAGTCCAGATAGGCCATGTCCACTGCCCTCCCCTGATCCACCTCCCTAGTCACCCAGTCAAAAAATTCAATGAGGTTGGTCTGACATGACCTCCCCCTGGTGAAACCATGCTGCCTTGGGTCCTGTAGTCTATTGACTACCAGATGTTCCACCAATCTCTCCTTCAGTAGTGCCTCCATGATCTTTCCCACTACCGAGGTGAGGCTGACTGGTCTGTAGTTCCCTGCTTCCTCTTTGTTCCCACTTTTGTATAAGGGGACTACATCTGCTGTCCTCCAGTCTTTGGTACCTCCCTGTTTCCAGTGATTGGCTGAACAGGATAGCCAGAGGTTCAGCCACCACCTCTCTTAGTTCTTTAAGGACCCTGGGGTGCACCCATCTGGCCCCATTGCTTTATCAGCTCTTATTACTCCAGTTCCTTCAGGACCCTTTCGGTAAAGGGACTTGTGTCCATTTCTGCACCATTCTCACCCCTTATGCTCCCTTCAGACCCATTACCCCCTCTTCCTTAGTAAAGACTGAGCAGAAATACCTGTTCAATATGTCAGCTTTACTGTTGTCATCCTCCACGTGCTCCCATCCTCCCCTTCAGTCTCACTATCCCTCCTTTGTCTTTCTTTTTCACTTATGTACCTGTAAAAGTTTTGTCCCTTTACCCACTGATTTTGCAATGCGTTCTTCTGTCTGAGCTTTGGCTTCCTTACTGACTTCCCTGCCTCCCTTTGTTTCTCCTGGTGCTTCCCTATCCCCTTCTGCCTGTGTCTTTGTATTGCCTGAATGCAATCTTTTGGCTTTCACTTTCTTTGCTACCTCTTTGGAAAACCATAATGGTCTCCTCTTCCTTTTCTCTTGCTAACCTGCTTAATGCATAATTCTGTTGTTCTTATAATCCCCATTTTAAATACTGCCCACTGTTCCTCAACCCTGATTCCTGTCCCATTCCTAATGCCTCTTTCAAGTAACTCCCATTTTCCCAAAGTCTGCCCCTAAAATCCAGGATACGTGTTTTGTGTGATTTGGTTCTGCTCTTTCTGTGATTTCAAACCACAATGACTGGTGGTCACTGTTACCCAGGTGCTCCCCACTGTTACCCCCATCACACTGTCCCTGTTTGTGAGCACAAGGTCCAGTATTGCCTTCTGCCGAGTTGGTTCCATGACCAGTTGCTTGAGGAAGGCACCCTGAAGGGAGTCCAGGATAAATCTGCTCCTAGTTGATGCTGCTGCTGGGATGCTCCAGTCCACGTCTGGTATACTGAAGTCTCCAACCAGTACTACCTCACCCTTGTCTGCCATCCTTTGGATGGCTAGCATCAGCTCCCTATCTGTTTCTTCCTCCTGGGCTGGTGGTCTATAGACCACACCTGTGCGGATGGCTGGCCCCATTTTCCTTTCCAGCTTAACCCACAGTATCTCTCCCCATTTTGTTCCTCCTGGATCTCTGTGGCCCTTATGTCATTTTTCACATGCAGTGCCACTCCTCCTCCTCCCTTCCTGCCTGCTCTGTCTCTTCTGAATATGTTGTAGCCAGGTATGGCCATCTCCCAGTCATGGTTATCATTACACCAGGTTTCAGTGATGGCCACAATGTCCAGGTCTGACTGTACCATGACAGCCTCCAGATCTTCCATCTTGTTGCTAAGGCTCCTGGCATTTGCACACATGGCTTTCCATGATTTGACCCCCTAGACTGCTTCACTGTTCTACTCCAGCCCCTTCCTTGGTTGTCATTTATCCCTGGTTCTCCTTGCTGTCTGCCCTTCTGCTGAATTTTGCCCCTTTCTGCTTATCCACCTTTTGGACACTAATCTCCATCTTTTGCACACTGCTTTGCAGAGATAGCCACTCCTCTGGTTCACTGGTTCCACTACTAGCTGTGGGGGTGAGCAAGTAGAGTCACGTCCCTTGCTGGCCTGCCACCCCTTGCTAGTTTAAATGCTCAATGTAGCATTTAAACTTATCATTGAGTGCTTGGATTCCCCTCCAGGATGGATGCAGGCCGTCAGGCTTGAACAAACCTCCATCCCTCCAGATGGGTCCCCAGTCACCAATGAATCCAAACCCTTCCTCACAGCACCAGTTCTTCAACCATGAGTTAAAGTTCCTGGTGCATGCACTCCTATGCTCTCCCTTGCCTCTCACAGGTAGTACTTCTGAGAAAGTGACAGAAGTAGCTACTTGCTTGAGACCCCTCCCCAGTTTCCTAAACTCTTCCTGAACTTCCTTTGGCTCCCCATTTGCCAAGTCATTAGTACCTAGGTGGATAATGACAACTTGGAAAGAGTCTCCCTTCCAACTAAGTAGGGCATTATATATGACTGAGATTATATGTTCTCTGGGTGGGTTTCCTTCTATAGATGATTTAAATATTTTTGCTATCTGGGGGGGTGGCACCTTTCTAGATGGTAGCTGTGCTTGAAGTGATCTGATAGTGACCTAGTTTTTACATTGTAATCTGTGTGAATCACCTGCAGCATTCACTGTCAGCAAACCCTATGTTATGAACACACGAAAAGAGCCAGCAGAAGACCACCAGGTCTATCGCATCTGCTCAATAAATGATGCAGGGTTTGGCCTTACAATTTACGTCAATGACCCTGCCTCCCCAACTAAACTGTCCCTCCCTCTCCTCCCCTTCCTTGGTCCCAAGGGTTCCCTTTGTGCTTGTCCTAGTTTTTCTTGAATGCTCCCACAATCTTTGCTTATACCACCTCCTCCTCCTCTGGCAGCTCAATTCAGGTGGACACCACCCTCTCAGTATAGAAATGCTTCCTTACATCCCCTCTGAATCCCCCCCATATATCAATTTTAGGCTGTGTCCCCAAGTGATGCTGCTGTCACTCATTTTAAAGACACCCTCCCTTTTCACTCTGTTAATTCCCTTCATGTACTTGAAGGTCTGTATCATATCACCCCTCTACCTCCTCTCTTCCAGGGAGTAAATCCCCAGGGCTCTCAGCCTCTTCTCATAGCATTTATCCTGTAATTCCTTGATCGCTCACCTCTGGACCCCCTCCAGCTTGCCGATGTCCTTCTTAAGGTAAGGATGCCAGTACCTCACTCCATATTCTAAGTGTGTTTTCATCAATGACCTGTACAATGGTAAAATAACTTCACTCTGCCTACTACTGAATCCCCTTGCAATACACCCCAGCATCCTGCTAGCCTTCGCCGCTGCCTTTTTACACTGAGAGGTGTGGTTCAGGTCACTCATAGTCACTACCCCAAATCCTTTTCCTCTTCGGAAGCAGTTACCAGAGCCCCTCCTGTGTAATACTCTGTCCTAGGGTTCTTGGCCACTATGTGCATCACTTTGCACTTTTTGGCACTGAAACTAAGTTGCCAGATTCCTGATCATCTCTCTAGTCTGGAGAGGGGAGGTCCTCCCTCAGGTCCTGTATCCTTCCTTGGTGTCTACTCTCCCACAGAGTTTGGTGTTGTCCACAAACAGGCACATTTTACCTTTAATGCCTTCCCTGTTGTCTTTTACGAAGACACTGAACAACACAGGCCCCCGCACCGGTCCCTGCGGGACCCGGCTGGTGACCTCCTTGGTGCTGGAAAATTCACCCCTAACCACTACTCTCTGGGTCCTACCACTCAACCAGTTTTCAACTCATCTTACCATATTCTCCCCCCCCCCCAGATCCCTCAGCTTCATTATCAACCTTTTGTGTGGTACAGAATTGAAGACCTTGCTAAAGTCCAGGTATATGATGCCCACTGCCTGGCCTTTGTCTACTGCCTTCGTGACCCAATCGAAGAACTCTATCAGGTTCATTTGACACGATCTGCCTGCCACAAACCCATGCTGTCTTTTGTCCTGTAAACCATTCTCCTCTATGTACCTCATCAGCATTTCCTTTAGTATGGTCTCCCATGAGTTTACATACTATCGAGGTCAGGCTGACTGGCCTGTAGTTACCTGGGTCATCCTCGAGTCCGCTCTTGTGGAGTGGCACCACAAGTGCCGTTCTCCACTCTAGCAGCACCACTCCCGACACCAGGGATCTACTGAAGAGATCAGCCAGTGGGCCTGCCAGATCCTCCGCCAACTCGGCACCACGGGGTGTATTTCGTCTGGCCCTGGGGGATCTGTCCACCCTCAGCCCCTCTCTCACTCTTTCAAGCCCAGTAACGCCTACAGCTTCCTCCCTGTTCCCTCCCTCCCTCCTTCCTTCTCCCTGCCCGTGGCACTGGTCCATCCTTTTCCTTTGTAAAGATGGAGCAGAAGTATTTGTTTAATACTTCTGCTTTGCTCTCGTCTTCATCAACCCAATCATGCCCCTTCCTCAGCCTAATAACGCTGTCCTTCTTATCCCTCGTTTCACCAAAAAAGGCCTTTTCCCCAATTTTTATTCCTTCTGCTATTTGGAGCTCTTTCTGTGCCTTTGCCTGCTGCACTTCCCTTCTTGCCATCTTAGCTAGTCTCCGGTATTCTTCCTCATCCTCTTCAGCTGCTGTTCTTTTGAATCTTCTATAGGCTGCCCTTGTTTCCCTTACCACTCTGGCCACCTCCTCATTAAACCAGCTTGATGGTCTGGCTTTCGATTTCTTCCCCCTTGTTTTGATACAACTGCTTGTGGCCTTCTGAATGGCCCCCCAATGGTGGTCCATAATCTGTCCACCCCTATGCCCTCTTCCATGCTCTCCAGGTTTGCCTTAGCACTTCTCTAATCTTTTTAAAAACTGTCCTCCTAAAATCCAAAGTTCTGGTCTTAACTGGGGATGTCATCCTTGCCCATGTCCAAAATGAACCACACTGTATTGTAGTCGCTTCCACCCAGGGGTTTCCTAACTTCAATCTCCTGTACATGCTCCCCACTGGTGAGCACTAGGTCCAGGATTGTACCCTCCCTGTTGGCATCAGTCACATACTGAGTCATTAAGTCATCCTGGACTGCATTTAGGATTTCCTGACTTCTGGCACAAGATGTGGCAGGAGCAGCCCAGTCCACTTTAGGCAGGTTAAAATCCTTCACCACTACCACTTCCCCTTTTCCAACTGTGATCCTCAACTGGGAACACAGTTTTCAGTCCTTGTCCTCACTCTGGTTGGGCGGTCTGTATACAACCCCCATCCAGATCTTCCTTCTTCTGCTAGCCTGCAACTGGAGCCACAATGTTTCTAAGTTCCCCTTTTCTGGCTGGCCCGGTGGCACAGAGGGTTGAGGCGCTGGTCTTACCTCATGACATGCTGGCAACCCGTGTTCAGCAGCATACTCGGGTCACCTGGGGTTGGCTAGGGAGGAGAGGATTGAGCATCCAATGGACTGCTCTCCTCTCCTGGGGAAGGTGGGTTGTGCATCCTACAGTTCCAAGTGGAGACTGGGAGTATTGCAACTAGCGGGGCATGTACATGGGGCATGGAGGTGGTAGTGAACATCCCATGGACAAGCACAGAAGCGTGCCCGTCACATATTGAGCATTACTGCACGTCCGCGCTTTCAAGAACTCAAAACAAAGGTGAAGATGGGTCCAAAAGGCCCTGGCACCCTGGAAGGCAAAGGTGGTCCAGTGGATGGCCACCATGCTCAATTCTGGGTCTACCCCAGCCAGCCTCTGAATCTCCTCCCCACTCCAGCCACCCTACTACATTCTAGACAGAGCGCCAGAGGAGTAGGAGGTCCCACCTCGAGTTGGGGGGGGGGGTCGGTGGTAGGGCAAGGAGAGATTCCAGAACAGAGGCTAGGTCTGGGAAGACCTAAGGTAGAACGGGAGTTGGCCAGTCCGAGGGACCACACTGGAGAGAGTCTTAAGTGGCCAGAGATGGGAGCATAAAGAGAGAAAAAAAAAAGTTATTTTTTTTCCTTTTCTTCCACCTCCTGCAAATTATCCTCTCCCTGATGTATGCTGCCACTCCTACCCCACGCCCTTTGCCTATCTCTCTGTCCCTTCTGTATAGATTGTACCCCGAGATTGAGAGATCCCAGTCATGGTGTGCTGTAACCCAGGTCTCAGCAACTGCCGCTGTATCCACCTTAACCTCCACTAAGAGGGCATGCATTTCTGCCATCTTGTTCCCAGAGACTGCGGGCATTCAGTGATACCACCTTCCACTTTGTTCCTGTAATCCCTTGGCTCTTTCGTTCCAACAACTTTGTCCTTGCTTGCCCTCCTTCCCTCCCCCTGTCCCCCCTCCCTTTTAGTTGTTACTGCCTTTGTGTGGGGGGGTCTACTGACCTCCTTTTTGAACCGTGTGGGCCTTCTGGCCTCCCCCTTTAGCAGTTTAAGTCAAGTTAATTTCCCATATATTCTCCCAGCCTGCCCTTTAGTATTTTCCTCCCCTCCCAACTAAGGTGCAGTCTGTCTGGGCAATAAAGCACCTTACTTGACCACGTGTCCCCCCACCCCCCCATAAGACTGTACCCCTGCTCTTTATACCAAACTCCCAGCCACTCACTGAATTCTGCTAGTCTCCTTTTCCTGACTGTGCTGGCCCTGGGGACTAGGATTACTTCTGAAAAGGCCAGTGAGTTCACAGAATTCCTGCATGATCTTGCTATTTCCTTTACATAGAAAACCCAAGCGACTGGTTCCCAAAAGAATCTGGAAACCAAGGGCCACTCTGTTCCTGGCACGAAAAAGGAACTGCTGTAAATGAAAAATATAAATAAAATTAAATAACGTTACGGATCCTGACAGGAACCAGAACGTTAGTAATAAGTATAGTTTTTACTGAGTAAATCCCTCACAAACAGAGGTTCCCCGCAGTTCTGCAGAACCAGTGAGGAACCGAAAAACAAAACAAATAAACCCAAATAACTAAACTAACTAACCTGAATTGGGCAGCAAAGTAAAATAAAAAGAATATAAACATTACTGAATGACAAATAAAAGTTATACAAGTAAGCTGAGGGGAGCTCTCCCGAGACCTCAGAACTGACAGGTGGAGAAATGAATCTGGGCACTTCAGAGTGCAGCAGTTTGAATTTGGCACGAGCCAATGAGAATTACACCATTTGCATGAATTCCATTCTCTCCGGAGCAGTTCAACGCTGAAGGCTGATTGCATTAGTCTAATCATACTGAGTGATTCCTGGGTTTAGAACACTGTGTTAATGTAACAAAAATCATAACCCGAAGTTTGATTTTGCAATAATTTTTTTTATTTTTACTCTGCGATTGTAAAGTATTTGTGGTCAATGTGTCGGTGCTAACAAAAAAACAAAGCAGTGTTGCTGACTGTTCTGCAGAGCTCCGTAGGGGTCACTGTACTTCACACTGCAGGTAGAAGCAGGATTCCACTGAGCTTGAGATGCTGCAACTAATTTGAGCTGCTGTCCTGGGTAAATAAATCTGTAAATAACAATAGGGTGCATGATGTCAGCACCTCACTAGCTCCATATTCCCATGCTAACATCATAAATCTCCATCTCCGACTGAAATTATAAATGTGTAAATAACTACCTATATTGGCCAAAAGCAGGATCCCTCTGAAAACAATATATTGCATCTCAGCTGGTCCCAACTAGGAAATTACACTGTAACCATGGGTATAACAAGGACCCCACTGAAAATGAGATACTGCATGTTAACCGACCTATCCTGAGTAAATGCACTGTAAAAATGCACAAAAGTAGGACTCCAGTAAAAATGAGATATTGCATTTTAGCTGTGCTAACTCTACTAAATATATGATAAAAAAAGTGCAACAGCAGGACACCACTGAAAATTAGATATTGCAGCTCAGCTGCCCTATCCTACTAATCACACTTATACAACTGTTGTAACAGCTACTGGTGTGTGTGCATGGGTGGGTGTGCACGAAACACATGCGTCTGTGTTTGTTGTGTCCATTTTCAAGAGGGTGTGTATGTCCAGAATCAACATCTCTTATTCCGTTACCCTTAATATTTAGGGTTTTATTTTTCTACTACTGTAGTATAAATGTGGGTTTTTTACGTCACAGTAATGCAAGTACAGCCAGGTTATACAATAATTCTATATCTCTTATCACACTGTAGCTCTGACCAGAATTTGTTTAAGGCGACAGTTTTTTAAAGGACACAGTGCAGCTCGTGGGCTAATTTCAGTATTCAAAAGCAAGCCCACCCCAGTCTAACTGATGAAAGCTCATGGCTCTTTTGTCATTTTCATTAAACTGGTACTTACGGTTTACAGGATTGCTCCACTGTGACCGAGGTTTGCGGGAGTGGTGAGTGAAACCCAGGAAAGTGGGATGGGGTTGTGCAAAGGGGCCTCAGTAGAAAACTCTGCTTCAGTGCTGATATTCAACCAGATGCCTCTTAAGCATTTCAGGCTGTCATGTGAGTGGCACTGGCTCCAGGTTACTCCTCTCTGCCCAGATTGCTGACCAGCTTTGGCTTGTGGATGGGGATGCTGGGTGCAGTTCTCCTCTTTTCTGCTTCCCCACGTGTTGCTAGGCCTGTTCCTCTGGGATTCTTTCCATGGAGTCCAGAGGGAGGTGAAGCATCTTGTCTGGGAGTCCCAGTCTAGTGAGAGCGGATCGGGCCTCTGCTAGGGTTCTGAAGAACCTGGGTCCATTTTTTAAATGCACTTTGCATTGTGCTGGGAAGTAAAGCTGTACTTTTATGTCCTTTTGTCTTAAGAAATGCTGAACTTCCTGCAACCTTCTGCACTTCACCACAGTTTGAAAGGCAAGGTCATGATCTAGAAATAACATGGACATCCCCGAAGGACAGTTTTTTTCACTCCATGCAGCTTGCAGGACATGCATTTTTGTTTGGTAGTTAAGAAACTCCGTAACTATGGATCTTAAATTTTGCCTTTGCATCTGTCGGGCGAGGTGTTAGGACACTATGGGCTCTCTTCAAATGCAGGGACACTTCTTTCTGCCAGGCAAACAATTCTTTTATCAGGGATTCCATGAATGTCACCACATAACCCTGCTTTGTGCCCTCCAGGAGGCCATGCATTCTGAGATCGTTTCTGCAAGACCACAGAGCTACACATCTTCAAGCTCCTCACTGACTTCCCAATCATGCTTGAAAAGGTGGCACAGTGTGGTGTTCTGGTGACCTGTCTTGGACACCATTTCTGTGAGCCCCTTTTCCAGTTCCACAGTCCTGACTTCGAGCTTTCTCACCATCTGCTTTGTGTCTGTGACTGAGCTCTACAGTCTGTTCATCGAAGACCCCAGATTTTTTTAGCTCTCTAAGCAGATTCTTTGATGTTATGGTAAACTGCTGTTCATACTCTTAATCCCCGGAGAAGTCCTCATGGCAAGTTGGGGAGGTGCCGAGTTGCGAGGCTGAATGGCCGCAGCTATGGCCTGATTTCTTCATCAGAGCTGAATTTGCCAAGAATTCTCTCACTTTCTCCTTTGTTGCCATTGCTGTGGCATCCAGCTTTCATTTTTTTAAGCAATCTGAAGTCGGATGGGTAAGATTTAGATGCCATTTACTGATGGCCAAGGGGAAGCTCTCTTGAGCTGCATCCACATAGGGTACTGACACAAATAGAAGTCTGAAATGTGGCAGTTTTCCATTGTGCAGGGACCCAGAAAGGTCTAACATTGGATGACCTCAACAGGCAAAAAAATCTGTGACCATGTTGCCCTGTAGTTCTCACTCAAAGGACTGAGCAACTGACATGCTGATAGAGTCCTTCAGGGCATTAAGAGTGCTGGGTAGAAACGTGGCAACAATGTACAGTATACGTAGTGGGCCAGTGCCCTCTCCCACATTCACATGGCTTCTCTGCATAAGGAGTAGGAGTGGGTACTGCCTTTGTTTGTTGAGGTAGTACGTGACACACAGGTTGTCTGTCCTTAGCATCGGAAGACAGTTCTGAATGTGAGGGACAAAGGATGGGAGGCCCAGAAGAACAGCACTGATCTCCAGAATGTTGATGTGGAGAGACTGGTATGAGGAGGACAACACACCCTGAGTTTGGTGTGCTCCTAGATGGTCCCTTAACCTGTCCTGGAGGCGTCTATGGTGAGGACTACCCGCAGAGATGGACGCAGATACGTCTACCACTAAAGCAGATGGGAGCAGTCTTGCCACCAGCAAAGTGCCCTACATAGGGCCATAACCAGAATGTGATGATCCAGAGATTGGGAATCCTGGGCCCACTGGGCAAAAAGAATCCACTGGGGAATGCGCATGTGGCAGTGGGCCATGGGAACAGTCACAGTGGCATCTGCCATGAGGTCCATGAGTAGAAGCCTGGATCTCGCAGGGCCCCCGAGTGCCTTCAGGGTCCCTGGAGGAGCGTATACAGAAACATGTATGTTCAATTTCAAACTCTGACAGTACAACCCCAGTAGGCAAACACTGACAGGAGGCTCATGCATCTGATTTAAAAACTTTCAATTTTATGGGGATTGACCATGTCCCGATTCCCCCAAAAGGAGGGAACAGGAAAAGAAAATTGCAGCAGTTAGAAAGAAGACTTATATTTAAACTGGGAGCATGTATTCCCAGTGGATTAAATGATGACTGGGACATTAATTCCTACTTAGGGAATGATTAGAGCATACCTGTAACGGTAATAACGAAAAGTATAGAAAATACAGAAGTATAAATTGCCCATAGGAATTGCCAGTAATGTGTTTTCTCCCCCTTTCATTCTGTTTTATTTTTTAGGTCTACTATGCAAGAGAGAAAAATGTTTGGCCGCTGAAAATCCTCGGCATCGTCTTTGTGGTCCACAATAATTTTAAGGACTTTAGTCTTTGCAGCCATTATATTCAAGGAAGATGAACTTAAAAATCATAAAAATTATGAAACTGAAAGAATAAGAAATACAGAACCTATCACATTGGTGATTAATTTATGAGACTCCCGCATCTAGCTATCTGTACCTTGTTAAAGAAGGGAAAGGGGAGGGACCAAAGTTACGCGATGGAAGCACCACTGGGAGGGAGGTGGACACCAGTCCATTTAAGGAGGAAAGAGTCTTAAAGGAACTCGCTAATCTGAAGGTGGACAAGGCAATGGGGCCAGATGAGATACAAGTATTCAGAGAACTCAGGGAAGTGCTGGCAGCACCACTGACAGCCCTGTTCAACAGTTCGCTGGAAACAGGAGTGGTACCAAAGGACTGGAGAAGGGTGAATGTAGTCCCTCTCCACAAAAGTTAGACCAGGGAGGAGGCTGGCAATTACAGGCCAGTCAGCCTGACCTCAGTGGTGGGTGAAACACAGGTTACTCACCTGTAACAGTAGTTCCAGGAATAGTATACGATGTTCATCCACACTTTCAGGCAGTGTCCTTTCCTTTTAAGATGTGCCAGAAAGTCTTCAAGCTGGCTCCTCCCACCCACCCGGGTGGTAACTCCCTTGGCTCCACCCCATGACACCAGATCTTGCCCGCTGGAAGCAGAGTGTGTGTGCCAAAAACTGGGGAGGTCGGGTGGGTCCATGTGGATGAACATCATATACCACTCCTAGAACTACTGTTAAAAGTGAATAACCTGTGTTTCTAGAGATATGGATATGATGTTCTATCCACACTTTCTGGCAGACTCCAAGCAGTTCTCCGGGAGAAGGGAGGCAAGGCGCACACCCCTATTTGGGGAACAGAGATCGGACAACTGAGGCCCCAAAACTAGCATACTCTAGGTCAATATGGCAATGGGAAATGAAGGCGTGTGCTGACCTCCAGGTCACAGCCCTGCAGATTTCCTGGACAGGGACGTCCCTGGAAGCAGCCAACAATGCAGCAGTATGGCAGGTGGAATGAGTTCTTAGACCTACCTGCCATCCTACAGCAGAGATCAATGTAGGATGTGATCCAACTGCCAATCGTCCACTTGGCTGCAGGTCTGCCAGGTGCAGCTTCAGCGTAGGTGACAAACAGCTGGTGAACCTCTCCCCAAACTCCAGCCGTGTGCTCTTTGTATTAAGCAAGCACTCACCTCAGGTCCAGAGTATGGAGCCTGTGCTCGGCCTCAAATGTGTGACTGGTGAAGTACCCCGGGAAAGTAATGACCTGGTTAGGGTGAAACACCGACACCACCTTCGGAAGGAACTTCAGATTGGGACGCAGAACAACCGTGTCCCTGTGGAAGACCAGGTAAGAAGACTCCAACAAAAGTGCCTGGCGCTCACTGATCCTTCTGGCTGATGTGATACCCACCAAGAAGGTGGTCTTCCACGACAGGTGACAGATTACACCTGTGCATCGGTTTGAATGGCTTGCCTATGAACTTTGCCAAAACCAGCAACAAGTCCCATGGTGGTGGTGGTGGTTCATGCACTGGAAAGGAAATGTGGTCAAGGCCCTTGAGGAAGCACCACACCACCTTCTCTTGTGCCACTGACTGCTAATCGGCCCACACGCGGTAGGCAGACATGGCTGCCAGGTACACCTTAAGGGTCGTCAACCAAAGGCCCGACACAGAGGGACCAAAGGTAATCAAGGATGCTAGCCACTGGGCAGGACAAAGGGTCCAACCCCTTGCCCTGACACCACATGGAGAATCTCTTCCATTTGAAGGTGTAGCACTTCCTGGTTGACCCCTTCCAAGATGCCTGCACAATGGTGAAGACATCTTCGGAGAGGCCCAAGGAACTCTAGCCATTCAGGAACCAAGCTGTCAGGTGCAGGGATTGAAGGTCCGCGTGGAGTACCTTCCCCTGATTGATGGAAAGCAGGTCCAGGTGTAGGGGAAGATGCCTCACAAGCCTGCTGCTGAGGCTGAGGAGATTGGGGAGTTTGCTGCTGAGGCTGAGGAGATCGGGGTACCAGAACTGCCATGGCCAGTCCAGAGCCACCAGGATCACCTGCGCCTTGTCCCTCTCCTGGCCTTGAGGAGCACCTTGTGGATCAAGGGAAGCGGAGGGAAGGCATAGAAGAGGCCTGGGGGCCAGGGCCTCGAGAAGGCATCCCTGAGGGAGGTGGGCACAAAACAGCCTCAGCTGGAGGGCAAACAGGTCCACCTGAGAGCTGCCCTACAGGGAGAACAGACTGTGAACTACCTCTAGGTGGAGAGACCACTCTTTAAGACGCCTTGCCCACCCAACTGAGGGCATCCACCAGCTGACTGGAGGCTTCTGCCACATGGGTGGCTAGGAGATCCGCCACCAGGCTGCGCACAAGGGTCCAAACATGGAGAGCTTCCCTGCACAAGGGAGTGCATCCCGCCCTGCTTGTTGAGGTAGTATATGGTTGTGATATTGGACTTGGACCACCTGACTCCGAATGCATGGAGCGAATGCAGTCAGCGCCAGTCAAACTACCCAGAGCTCCAGCAGGTTGATGTGGCATCGGGACTCCTCGGGGGTCCACAGCCTGTGAACGCTGTGTTCCCCCACGTGGGCACCCCAACCCATGAGAAAGGCATCAGTCGTCAGGAAGACCGTCAGTTCTGGGTGGACAAATGGGATCCCTTCCTGCAGGTGTGCTGGGAACAACTACCATTAGATGGTGTCCCACATCCGCTGGGTCACAGTGACCAGCTGGTCGAAGTGCCTCTTGCACTGAAACCAATGACTGGCCAGCTCCCACTGCAGGGAGTGCATCCTCCAGTGGGACCAACAGACCACACAGGTACAGGCTGCCATGTAGCTCAGCAGGTGCAGGAAGTCCCGACAGAGCAAAGGAGGAGACAGTCTCCACCCTGTCCTCCAGGAGCTGGGCTCTGGCTCTGCAAGAGTCAAGCTCTGCGCCGATGAAGTTGATCACCTGCAAGGGTACGAGTTCTGACTTGACCTCGTTGACCAGGAGGCCAAGTCTGACACAGGTCAGGAAGGTCAAGTCCCTGGACCACCCCACCTCATGCCTGGAGGGACCTGCTACCAACCAGTCATCCAGGTAGGGGTAAACCCGGACCCCTCAGTGTCTCAGGGAAGCTGCCACCACTGCAATGCACTTAGTGAAGACCCTGGGGGCCAAGGAGAGGCCAACAGTCATGGCCTGGAACTCGTAAAGGATTCCCTCAGCTTGAATGCAGAGGCACCTTCAGTGAGACGGATGGATCAAGATGTGAAAGAACATGTCCTGAAGATCCAGAGAGCAAAAGTTGCTCTACAGATGGTATGATCTGAGACAGAGTTACCATGCTGAAGGTGCACGACCTGAGGAATTTGTTCAGTTCATGCAGATCTAGAATGGGGCACCAGCCCCCAATCCACTTTGGCACTAGTAAGCACCTGGAGACAATCCCTGGGCCTGGGTGTTCCAGAGGATCCGCGACAGGAGCCACAACCTCCTTGCAAAGGAGCTGGGCTATGTCGTCTCAGAACTGACAGAATGTCTGCGAAAGTCAAATCCTCCGTGGGGTATGGGTACTGCTTGAACTCTAGAGGCAGACTCTGACACACCACTTTTAGAACCCACCTGTCCTGGTGACAGCGGACCAGGCAGAAAGGAAGTGGGGGAGCCGGCCCCCCATGGGAGGACCCAGGGCAGGCGTGACAGGCATGATGGAGGCACCCCCTCATCCCGTCACTGAGGAGGCTTGGAGGAGGGCCCAGCTGAGGGGCACTGGAGCCTCTCCCTTCTGGCTTACAGACAGCCAAGGCCACTGACTTGGGCCGAGGTCGCCAAGCCTGAGCCTGCTGGCCAGCCGGTTGCTGGGCTGGCTTGAATGCAGGAGTGGAGATGGACCAAAAGGGCTTCCGTTTCTGACACTACTTGGAGCCCTTGGGGTCCTTCTGGGCAGATGTCACGGAGTCCAAGGTGGCACTGGACTTCTCGATGTGTGTGAGGTGACCCTCAACCCCAGGCCCGAACAGGTTGGTGCCCAGGAAAGGGACATCTGCTAGCTTGTGCTAAGTGTCTGCCATGAAGGTCCAAATCCTCAGCCAAGCCCTGCGATGCATGGCCACTGAGGCCACCACTGAACAGGCACAGGAGTCCCCAGTGTCCATGACAGTCTGGAGCTGTTGCTTGGCCACAGCCCATCCCTGGTCTCAGACCTGTTTGACCATAGTCTGAAGGCCCGCAGGCAGATGAGAAGGCATCCCATCTAAGGTGCCAAAGCAGGGCATGGGAGAAGTGGGCCATGAGGAGGACCGAGCTCGCCTGGCGGAAGCCAAGTGAAGAAGCAGCATAGACCTTTTTAGCCACGTGGTCCAACTTCTTGGACTCCTTATCAGGCGGTTTGTCAACATCCCCGGTGTTGCCAGAGCATCAGAACAGAGTTGGCCACCAACCCCTCAGCCGAGGGGTGCGCTGTGAATCCTGAAAGAGATCTGGTAGGCACCGCATACTTGCAGGTCATCCGGGCAGAAGGCACGGGGTGCTGCCAGAGGTCCAAGGCAGGGCCAAGAATGGCTTCAGCCACCAGGAAAGCCTCGATCAGAGAGTCTCCCCGGGTCAAGGATCTCGGACAACAGGTAACGAACCAGTTTCTGGACGGATTCCATCTTCATCCCAGTCGACTCAAAGATCAAACGGAGGAGGCCCATGAAAGAGGACGGACCTTCATCTGTCGAGAGGTCCCCCATGGACACCACGTCAACCGGATGGGAGTGCAGGGAGAAGCCCTCGGACTCGTTAAAACAGCGGTTGACCGCCGGAGTCCCTACTGACCCTCTGCGGGTGGTCGGGGTGACGGTGACTCACAGCCAATGGGGAAGACCTTTGGCCGGCCAAGACTCCTTAGTTAGAGTGCTGACCGTCGGCTGTTTGGGCGGCGGTTCCACCACAATCAGTGGAGAAGCCGGAAGTCAGCAGAGACGGGACCATCTTAATCGGTTTCATTGGTGGAGTTGGCATCGACCTTTTGGGCAAAAGCCAAGTGATGGCAGGCGTACAAACTGGGGTCGGTTTGGCACTGGCAAACACCAGCTGTTGACACATCAGGTCCTCGCAGCGTCGACGCAACTTGCACCTAAGCCACTCCTCACCCGAGGAGGACAAGGAAGAAGAATAGTGGCGGCACCGCTTCTCGTGGTGCCAAGAGCGGGAACGCCGATCACGGCAGGACTGTACTGACCCACAGGAAGAGGGCTGAGACCTTAACCTTGGCCACCAGGGGGACCAGTGGCGGGGCTCAGAGGGAGTCGGCGATTGCCGAGGCTCCTCCTGGTTAGGGTCAGCCCTTGACCAAAGGCACTCCTGATCCCACAATCGACGATGAGTCTTTGCTTTCTTAGACTCTTTTTAAGATTTAGATTTGCTGGTGGGTCCTGACCAAAGGTCAGCAGGGACTGGCACAATTCCTGGAAGGAGCCCATAAAAGTCCAGCTGAAGCGGCACAAAGGCAGAAGCAGAGGAGGAATGGGCCGCAAGCTGTTCAGTGGACCCCATAGCCGCGAATACCACCCAACAGGCATCTTAGGATTTGACCAGCGGGTTCTGTTGCATCGGGCAGCCCAGTTTCAGGCTGGCGAGACCATCCTCCAGGACAACAGAATGAAACGAGCAGCAAACGTCGCAGGCCTGGTGACTGTGGTTGTGCCCCAGGCAGTAGACGCACGTAGCGTGCGGGTCGGTCCCGGACATCTTCTGCCCACAAGGGCACAGGCGGAACCTGGGAGCGGGCTTCTCGTCCATCGCAGTTGCAATCGAAGATCGAGTAGAAGACAAAGCTCATGAGAGAGTTGGTTTGAAAGTAATTCTGAAGAATTTAAGTGCTAGGGCCTACTCAACGTGGGAGTGGTAAGGAGGGAACCTGCTTCTTCCGGTGAAAAGGAAGATCTGGCATCATGGGGCAGAGCCAAGGGAGCTACCACCTGGGTGGGTGGGAGGAGCCAGTTTGAAGACTTTCCGGTACATCTTAAAGGGAAAGTACACTGCCAGAAAGTGTGGCTAGAACATCATATCCACGTCCCTAGAAACTAATGGAATCACTACTAAAATAAAGGTTTGTGATATATCTCGATTCCAACAGGCAGCATGGATTCACAGCAGGAAGATTTTGTCAAACAAATCTGATAGATTTTTTTGACAGCGTGACTGGAGAGGTAGATCAGAGAGGGGCAGTGGATATGGCCTGCCTGGAGTTCAGCAAGGCCTACAACACCATCCCATACAGGAGGCTAGTAAACAAGCTGGGCAGCCTGGGAGTGGGTCCCAGGGTGGTAAACTGGGTCAAATATTGGCTCAGTGATAGGACACAGAGGGTGGTGGTGAAAGGAGTTCAATATGAAGAGAGGGGTGGTGACCAGTGGGGTCCCGAAGGGATTAGTGCTTGGACCAGTCCTCTTTAAATGTTTTCATAAGCTCACAATATTTTTGTTGTATTATTACAAACCGTATTGCCTACACTGTGTTCTACTGTTGCATTATTTTGTCTTCCCTCCTACACAATTTGGTGATGGCGTCCTACCTTGAGCCTGCTCTTGGTATATCATAGCACTTTGATTGTTCTGCTAGTTTACATAGTATCGCCTGCTATCTAGTATCCTATTCTGTGGAATATTGTTGTATTATTACAAACTGTATTGCCTGCACTGTGTTCTGCTGCTGCATTATTACTTCTCTCCTACACAATTTGTAACTGTTCTTCCATCCATTAAATGTATATGTACACTGTATCTATCCCATCCTCATGTAACCCCCTTCCCCCCAGGTCACACTGTGAGACGAGCAATTTGTTGTTCAGTGTGCCCTCCTGGTGAAACAGTTCAATAAATAAACAAATAAGCGACATTACGGAGAGGCTAGAAGGGAAGGTGTCTCTCTTTGCAGATGACACAAAAATCTGTAACAGGGTTGACACTCCAGGAGAGGAAGAGAAAATGAGAAGGGACCTAAGCAAGCCTGAGGAGTGCTCAAGGGTATGGCAGCTAAGATGCAATGCAAAGTAGTGCAAGATCATGCACATGGGGTACAGAAATGTGGGGAGGAGGTACCGACGACCACCAAACGAAAAAGGGACCTGGGAGTAATCATATATGATGATCTAAAAGTTACCAAACAATGTGAGAAGGTTGTGAAGAGATCCAGTGGAATGCTTGGGTGCATAGAGAGAGACATCTCCTGCAGAAGGAAGGAGGTGGTGATGCCACTGTATAGAACATTGGTGAGACCTCACCTAGAGTACTGTGTCCAGTTCTGGAGGCTGCATCTTCGGAAGGGTATAGACAGAGTAGAAGGGGTTCAAAGAAGGGCGACAAAAATCATGCAGGGCTGCACCAAAAAGTCATATGAGGGAGACTGGAGGATCTTAATATATATTTCCTGGAAGAGAGGGGGGGGGGCCTTACGATATAAACATTTAAATACTTCTAAGGGGGTAAATAAGGTACAAGAGGGTAGTATCTTTTAAAAAAAAAAAATGTTCAAGAACAAGGGGCCATGTAATGAAAATGAGGGGGGGGGTAGACTTAGGGGTAATGTGAGAAAGTATTTTTTCATGGAAAGGGAGGTGGATCCATGGAATAGCCTCCCGGCGGAGAGTGTAGGAGCAAAAACCGTAGGAGAATTCAGAAACTCATGGGACAGACATAAAGGAACTCTACCAACAGGAAAGACAGGCTAAGCTGCAGATCATTTAGGATATGCAGTATATGAAACAGTTAGGGAAAATGGGCAGACTAGGTGAGCCACGCAGTCCTTATTTGCTGTCAAATTCTCTGTTCTCTGTTTCTGTGTTGTTTTTAAACATCATTTTTTCACAAAATTTACACTAGAGGTAACTTGTACATTTTTATAGTATTGTACAGGATGGTTTATTTGGTTTGATTATTTTTATCTGATGAGCTGCTGGAGCTCAGCTGCATAATTTATTCATTTGACACACCTGTTACTGTGCTATTTAAAGCAACTTGATCCACCCGCCCCCCCTGAGAAGAATCAGTTTGATTCAAAGCACCAGAAAATTTGTATGTTCTGTTAACCTGCCCTTGGTTCTCACAAAATAAACAACACTTGTATTTGCACTTCAGAAATGAGTTTTGGAATTATTTTCGAGGACTTGCACACTGTACCTTCTGTGTTAAATGTGAGGAATGTTCATGAAAGATGATACATGGACTTCCAGGAATTCATACAGCATTTTCTTAGTATAGTCCTCTTCCTCAGCAGAAAACCATTGTGTGTCCTCCATGATGCATAGCAAAGACTGAAATGAGGCATTTTAGAGGACACCTGGGTGTATTCACTACAGGAGGAGATGCACTGTCTTTAATACAAAAGGAGACAGAGGAATTAAGAGTCAAACCCATGAACAGTTCTTGTTCAGCCCACTTCTCCACTTCCAGTAGGTGTGGATTATATTCCTCCTCTTCCTCTATAGGCTGAGAAAGAGTAGGAGGGACTACAAGGGTCACAGGCTGTTGAGACAGTGGTGTGGTTGGCACAGTGGCAGGGGGCACAGTCCTAGAGGAACACACTGCTGACATCAACAGGAGCAACGGGAATAGATGAGCCAACAATCGCTTAATCACCAACAGCAGTGACACTGAAAGTTGCTGAAACAACACAAAGAAAGTAGCCAAAACAACAGTGCTAGCACTGAGGGTGTCAAGCTGATGAAGACAGAGACAACAGGACAGTGTCTTTCAATGACACACTGGGAATGGGCTACACACCACTGACAGTGGCAGAGAGACAGAATCTGCTCCCAGCATTGGTGCCTGAATGACAGTCGAGTCAGCAATGGAGACTGACAAAGTGGTTTGTGACTTACCCTTATGAGGATCGGTGGTCAGTTTAACTTTTTTTTTTAGTAGTACTTTTCTGCTGCTGTTCTCTAGGTGGCCTCTATCTGATCAACCCCTCCAGCCCCCTCACCCAGCTCCTCCGGGGGTCTTACCTTGCTCGGCCACCGGTGCGGAGCCTGTGGGGAGTCGATCTTCAACCTGCCGCTGCGAGGTGTTTTTCCGTTTTCTCCTGAGCCTCCTCATTGCTGGCGCGCGACAGGTCAATGCGTGTACATGGAGGCATACGCACACTGTGAAGTCCTGCAACCCCCACCCTTCTGTTGGCACCCCCGTCCCGTCCTACCCTCAGGCCTCCACCTGGGGGCAGTCATGTGGCAGGGCAGCCAAGTCTCCCTCACCAGGAGAGAAGAGCTGTCCACCGGACGCTCGATTCTCTTCCTCCCCAGCCGATCCCCGGTGACCCACTCACACCGTGTACATGGGGTCGGCGTGGCATGAGGGAAGGCACAGATGCCTCAGCCCTTCACACCCCTGAGCCGGCCTGAAGGTGACTTTAAATATTTATGATGATGCTCCATTGAAGATGCATACCTCAACTTCTTCTTTAACGAACGGTGTTTTTCCTGCAATGGTGACAGTGTAGTCACCCACTGAGGAAACCTGCAAGGCTTCCCAGTGCTAGACATGGTAGAGTGAGCTGAAGACTCTGGGGTAGATGCTGATCCTGGCTGCTTGGCATTCTCTGTTTTCTGCAGGAAATTATCTAAAGCTTTCTGGGTGCATCTCCTTGTGGCCTGGGTGAAGCCTTGACAAATAATTCAGTTCTCCATGTCATATAACCCCAACAAAAACAAAGAATTTAATGGAATCTGTCATTTTATACCAGATCAATAAATCAACTGAACTTGTAATTTTCTTTAAACTGCTTCCTGTACTGTTTTTATTTTGCATTATTTAATTCGCTGATTAAGTAAGCCTTACTTTATTCTGATTATTTACACACATACTAAAAGACTGACAGCAGGATCACAGTAAAATTCAGAAATTAGACTAGCAATCACCAGTGCAATCCCAGATTTTCAGATCTTGAAAACAGAATTTAATTACTTCAATCACCAAATATCAGTGTCCTTGATGCCCAGCGTTTCGTTATCTCTCTGTAACCCCTCACCCCTGCCTTTCTAGCAAAACAACAGGTGGCATGCTGCTGAAGCTGACAGCAGTACCTGGTGGGGACTGGGTTCGGGGAGGATGAGGTTACTCGGCACAGAGGACCTAGGTTTGGCTACTCTGCACAGGGGCACCCAAGTAAATCCGAACACAGGAAGCAATAACTGTAATGTCCAGAACCAGGAATGGGATTCTTCAGTGTGGCTTTTATTCACATCCAAGCTGAACAAACAAAGCATAGACGAACCCCCACGGGGCTACATTTCCTGGTAATGCAGATTAGAGACTACAGAACACTATCACTATTTCCAGTCCTCAGGCTCTAAACCCACCAAGCACACAGCCCGGACTTGCACACAGCTTTGGGTACACAGCCCGACTTGTACACACTTGGGTTTTCCCCACTGGCCCGGCTCCCCCGCCGGCCACTCGATCCGCGCTTCATTGGAAGAATGAACCAATTATCCCATTGCACGGTCCATTGGAGGAATGAACCAATTATCCCATTCACGGTCCACTGGAAGAATGAACCAAATATCCCCATTCACGGTCCATTGGAGGAATGAACCAATTATCCTGTCGTGGCTCCCCAAACCACACTAGAGTCTGCGACTCCTAGAGAGAATTTTCCTTACAATCCCACATCTGGGTACTTCCCCCATCACTGGCCAAGTGCCTGAGGCAAAGTAGAAACCACAGAAGAAATCCGTAGAGGTGGACCTGGTCACTAAAGATGGGAGGCCACCCACCTCCCGCTCCCACAGCCCATACCCCGGCCATTTCTCTGGAAACTGAACAATTCCTTTACTGAACTTTTAAATGTAGATTATGGGTAGACATCTGTCACATCACCTCTACAAATTATTTGCATTCCACCAAACTCTGAAACTTGAACCTACTTTTACTTTGCTTAGCCCATTACTCTAGGCTTCCCAATATTTAGTAGTTCAATCCCCACATTGTCACACAAGTCCCAGGGTGAAAAAAACATAGGCCCTTTTAGCCAGAGCAGACACTCACCATCTCGTTGCAGGTGCCCCACAGGCGACTCACAAATCTTCTTATTCTCCCAAATAAATAATGGAACAAATAGGCAGCTTTTCCTCCACAAGCAGAACTAGGGGGTTGTCCCAGGAACCTGCAGGGAATCCTCCCCTCCCCCCCCCCGGAGGGAGGGGGCACGGAGACCCGAAAACAGTGGTCTCCACCACTTCAGTTATCTTTTGTCTCTCTCTTTAAGGTGGAGACACACACCCTATTACTTAAATGTAGCCCTCTGTCAGGGCTGAGGCTCCTAGAGCCTTCACTGAGCTGCTTTACCAGCAAGCTCCCAACTTCTCACACACTCACTGAAGACAAACTTCAAAACTCCCAACGTTCTATCTAACTCCCTCTGCTGCAGATTCCAATGTGGCTCATGCAGCTGCGATAGTTCTATTGGTGATGTCATTCCTCAGTCTCAGCTGAGACTGAGAACAGAGTGAGACAGTGTGAAACCCATTTAACTGGAGTTTCACAAGCTGCCTTCTCTGCCTACCACTAGGTCTTACTGGGATTCTAGTAACCCCGGGTAACAGGGGGGTTACACCTCCATGACTGGCTGACACTTTGTAGCCATCACCCACTGGGACACCAGACTAGAAATGATGATGATGGTCATGGCACTCATTTCTCAACAAGATCCATTAGAACCTCATGCAAGGAAAGGAAACTGCTTCTGTAACACACTTCATGCACTCTATGTCCCAAAACACACAGCAAGCCATAAAGAATGAAAGCTGCCATGAGGTTTAAAGAGAGATGTTAAGTAAGACCAAGAGATGTTAGGGAAAACTCATGGAGGTTAAGTACAAAGAGTTAAAATAACAAGCTCCATATTAAACAGTAAATGGTGGTAGTGGGATTCAAAAAGGTCTTGTAAGGCAGATTCACTTTATAGATTAATTATCAAATCAAATCAAATCTTTATTTATCCAGGCGATCACCGTTGAGCAAGCTCATTTACAAGGTGGACCTGCTGTTTGTCAAGTATAGATATACATACATATAATACATACAAAATGAAGAAGTAAGAGTACAGATTTACATTTGAACGGTACAGTATATACATTCCATTGCACTTGTTTAAACAACAACACAAGACATTAATGTGGTATGTACATTCTTTCTTATACATGTATGAAGGTGACACTTTATACTGGTCTCAGCCGAAGGAATGCAGATCATAACCATTTCATCCCTCAGTAACTAATTCTAGCTTAGACAGTGGTCACTAGCTTGGAAGGTGGCCAAGGCTTAGAAAGGGCCTAAATTCCAACTGAACAGCTATTAAAGTGGCATGTAGGAGTAGGAAAAGAAGGTGCCAATTATAATAATAAACTTTATTTTTATGGCGCCTTTCAAATAACAAGGTGCCTAACATATTTAAAATCACAAATGAAACATCAACAGCATACATCCTATAAAATCAGTAGTATCATCATACCATCAATCATCAAATGCCTGGTGCCATAAAAACGTTTTCAAGGCTTGCATAAATCGCTCCATGGTCGTGCACTCCCGTAACTGATGGGGTAGAGAATTCCAGAAGGTTGGGGCCGCAAGCATAAATGCTCTGGCCCCAGAAGATTTCAAACACACCCTTGGAATCTCTAGGAACCCCTCGTTGGCTGAACAGAGTCACCCAGGGCAGCAGGGAAGAAAAAATTACTCACCTTAGTAATTGCTTTTCTTCTCATGGAGTCTTGCTATATTATAACAATAGCAGTCAGCCACTGCAGCTGAACTGCCCCGGAGAGGAAGGAGTTCACTCCAGAAGATCTGGAGTTCTACAGTGCAAGGGCGCTGTGCCCAAAGCTCTATCTGGCAGTTTCAAATGAAACTGTCAGATCTTACGAAGCTAACATCAAAGGACGGAAAGTCTGTGTGGAAAAACTACACTAGCCCATGGCTACCTACTAGTAGTAATAACAACAATATAAAGAACAAAAAAAACACTCAGAGCCATAATAACAAAATTGATGGTATTATGGTTCGTTTTACCCTTGACAAGCACATATGAACCCCCCTTCCCCAAAGACTCAAGTCCAGGAAGGGCAATATAAATAACCTAAATGAAACAATCTAGATCCCTAACCCAAAGGAAAAGGGTAGGAAAAACTACAATGGCATGACACAGTACTTGCACCAATTACGCCACCCCTACCCAAGTAGAAGTTCTGAGAGGGGCAGGAGGAGGGTGGTTATAATATAGCAAGACTCCATGAGAAGAAAAGCAATTACTAAGGTGAGTAATTTTTTCTTCAAACACCATGAAGTCTTGCTATATTATAACAATAGCAGATTACACAGCAGTACCTCCATGGAGGAGGGTCAGAACCTACTTAGGAAATAGGCTACACTGAAAGCTGTGCCAAACCCGAGCATCTCTCCTGGACTGGACATCCAGGGAATAATGCTTGTAAAGGTGTGAACTGTCTTCAGGTAGCAGCTTGACAAATCTCCAGAATGGGGATGTCTCTAGCAGCCGCTAAGACGCAGCTGTACCCTGGTGGAGTGGGCCCTCAATCCAGGGGGTACTCTACCCAGTTTCTGATAACAGAACTGGATACAAGAAACAATCCACCTTGCAATTGTTCTCTTAGTGGCAGGTTTCCCTTTGCCACTTCGCCATAGGTAAGAAAGAGTTGGAGGGATTCGAACCTATGACCTCTGGAGCGCCTAAATAGTAGCTTAAGGCTCTTTTGACATCCAAGCTGTGCAGTCTCCTCTCACCTGAGGAAGAATGCTCAGTGAAAAATACTGGGAGAGAGATAGATTGATTCAGGTGGAAATCAGAAACCACCTTAGGCAAAAACTTTCTATTAGTCCTAAGGACTACCTTATCTCTGTGGAAAGAGATAAAATCTTCTTCCACTGACAGGGCCTGTAGCTCACTTATGCGTCTGGCAGAGGTGATAGCTACTAGGAAAACGGTTTTCCAAGTTAAATACTTGAGCTCTGCAGAAGACAGAGGCTCAAAGGGAGTTGCATTAACTGAGCAATGCAAATATTCAGGTCCCAGGCGGAGCTGGTTCCAAAAGGAGGGTTAGTATGAAGTAACCCTTTAAAAACTTGGAGAACACCGGTGAGAAGAAAGGGAGGCAGGCTTCCTGCTGACACAAAAGCAGAGACAGCTGCCAGATGAACCTTCAGGGTAGCTGGTCTAAGGCCTAGGGAATTCAGATGGACCAAATAGTCCAGTAGAATGGGAAGATCAGCAGATTCTGGGATAATCTGCCTCTCAGAGAACCAGATGGAAAACCTCTTCCACTTAGAATTATAAGTGGCCCTAGTGGAAGGCTTCCTTGAAGCCTTTAAAATATCCATGACACCTTGAGAAAGGTGTAAGTCAGCAAATTCTAGCTCCTCAAGAGCCAAGCCTTGAGGTGGAGGGATTTGAGGTCCGGATACCACACTCTCCCCTGTGCACAGGCCAGTAAGTCGTGGACTCTGGGCAGGCTCAGGGCAGGGTGGACTGCCAAGGACAGGAGCAGAGGGTACCAGGGCTGTCTGGCCCAATCTGGGGCAATCAGAATCACTCTGCAAGGTTGAGATCTGATTTTTACTAGTACCCTGAAAAGGAGAGGGAAGGGGGGAAAGGCATACAGGAACTTCCCTTTCCAGTCCAACAGAAAGGCGTCCAGAGGGACTGAGCCCAGAACTGGAGGCCTGCAACAGATAAGAGGAAGTTGGTGGTTGTCTGGGGCTGCGAAAAGATCTATCTGAGGTACCCCATCTGGCAAAGACAGACCCCAGCACTTGGGATTCAGAGCCCATTCGTGATGGCCCTGAGAAATTCTGCTGAGGCGTCCGCCAGGACTATTGTCCTTCCCTGGGAGATGAACCGCTATCAGGGAGGTGTTCAGGAGAAGCCAGAGACCACAACTTCATTGCTTCGGTGCACAAGGCTGAAGACCGAGTGCCCCTTGCTTGTTTATGTACCACATTGTGGTGGTATTGTCTGTCCTGACTTGAACCACTTTGTTCTGGACAGAATCTGAAAACACCAAGAGCTAAAAAGACAGCTCTGAGTTCCAAAAGATTGATGTGGAGCAGAGACTCCTGAGGAGACCATACCCCCTGAGTGGCAAGGTCGCCCAGGTGAGCCCCCCACCCTAACAGGGAGGCATCCGTGGTGAGGGTGAGGGAGTGAGAAATGGGAATGAAGGGAACCCCCTGTCTTAAATTGCTCTGGACCTGCCACCAGTGGAGGGCTAGGATCAGAGTTTGAGTAACTGGGACCAACTTGGTAAGGGGGTCCTTCCTTTGAGACCAATAGGCCTCAAATGGAACTGAATGTCCCTCATCTGGAATCTTGCTCCCTGCACGACAGCTGTGGAAGCAGCCATGTGCCCGAGGAGTTGCAGAAAATGCCTGCTGGTGAGAGACCTGAGGGTAAAGGAGGATGCCAGGGCGATGAGTCTGTCCACCCTTTCCGAGGGAAGAAAAGCCCTAGCTAACCTTGTGTTCAATTCTCGGCCTATGAAAGTTAGGACCTGAACTGGTTCCAGAACTGACTTTGGTAAGTTTAGCAGGAATCCCAGGGAAGTGAGAAGCTGCTGGGTGACTTGCAAGTGGGATTCACCTGACCTGGAGACTGACCCACAATGAGCCAGTCGTCCAGGTAGGAAACACAGCAACTTGCCTTCTTAAGTGAGCACTACTACAGCGAGATTTTGTGAATACCCTTGGCGCAGAGGTAAGGTCGAAGGGCATTGCCCTGAACTGGTAGTGGCCTGAGGGCAGTTCGAACCTGAGGTACTTTCGGTGAGAAGGCCTGATCAGAACATGAAAATAGGCATCCTTGAGGTCCAGCGAAGCTAGCCAGTCCCCTGGCCTTAGGGAAGGCAATATCATTGCCAGAGTCAACATTTTGAACTTTGGTTTCAACAGATGCTTGTTCAAGTATCTTAAATCTAGAATGTGCCGCCATTCTCCTGTCTTTTTTGGGGTAAGAAAGTATCTTGAATAAAGCCCCTTGCCCTGATGGCAAGGAGGAACCCTTTCCACTGCTTTGCAGTCCAGCACAGCAGAAACCTCTGCTTGCAAAGCAAGGGCTTCTGAAAGATTTGCAGGTGGAAAATGCCTGGCTCTCATCTTTGGAAAGTGTTTGAAGCTGAGAACCAGACCCTGGCCTATTACCTCAGAACCCATCTGTCCGTAGTTAGGGACAGCCAGTTCCGGCTGAAATAGGCCAACCTGCCCCCCACTGGTACAGGAGAATCGGCCCTGGACACCCCATCAGGGTGCCTGCTTAGCAGCAGCCTTAGGCTGAGGGGAGGGGGACGGTCTACTTGTGCCACGTCTACCCCTGCCTCTGAAGAAACCCCTCTGCGAGACAGCAGAGGAGGCTTGAAATTGGTAAAAAGGCCTGGAAAAGGGCCTGCCCCTACCTCTGGGAGCATGCCTTTGTGGCATGGCATGCTTCTCCTTAGCCTGGGCACTTTTGTAGGTAGTTCTGTATTCATCCATCTTTTTCATATAGTTTTCTGTTTGCTCCCCAAAAGAGAATTTCCCACTACAGGAAAATCCATAGCCTTTGACTGGGTATCTTGGGACAGATTAGTGCATCTGAGCCATGCCAACCTACGGGAAGCTACAGAAGTGGCCATGACCCTAGAAGAAACATCACTAACATCAACAGCAGTATGAAACTGAACTTTAGAGGCTTCAATGCCATCAGCAGCCACCTGTTCCAACTCACTAGCCAGCTGGCCATGGGCCTGCTTGGCTAACTCTGCATCTGTCCCACCTAGATTTCTGATATCTAGCTACATAAGCCATATAATTTGCCTGCCTGAGTCCCAAAGCAGCTGCCATATACTGTTTCTTCGCCATGGCATCAATCTTCCTGGAATCCTTATCAGGAGGATGTGAGGCCAGAGGAATATTAGCCTTGTCACAGGCTGCAGCTTGTACCACACCTACATGACTACACTGTTCAGTAAGGAAGTCTGTATCCGAGCCTGACAAAGTATACCTTCTGTCCATTTTTTATCTACAGGAGGGACAGAATGAGGATTTTTAAAATCTTTGTTGTTTGCTTCCTAAATGACTTATGCAAAAGAATAGACAACCTCCTAGACTCTGGAATATCCATCATTTCCACATAATCAGGCTCCTCTTGCTCATCCACAGCCTCCTCTAAAGGAAGCTGGAGGGTTTCTGCAACTTTGTAAAAAATAAAGAAAGAAGGGACTCAGACAGAATAGGAGGAGATTCTAAAGGTCTGTCTGGAGAAATGTCCGTTCAATGGGCATGTCCAGACCCCCCAGCCACACATATATTGATCAAATTCCTCCTCCCTCCTGTGGTTCATAAAAATCCTCAACTTCAAAATCCTGAACCACTGGGACTGAGCAAACCAACCTTTTACCAGCTGTTGGTGGTTCTACAGATCCCTGAGACAGTGACTGGACAATCTGAATGGCTTTAGCTATCTCTGCAGCAGTTGGAGACACAATTTTGGACTCCAGACCTACTGATTTCCTTGCCTTTTACTTGGGACTGGTTCCTCTGAACCAGCCTTCCTTTGCCGAGGAAGTCTCGCCTGGTCAGAGGGCACTCCCTCTGGTCCAGTGGGTACTGGACCGGGCTGGCCATCGGGTCAGCGGACTTTTGGCCTCTGCGCCCTGAGCCGCCCAATCTCTTCTCCAGGGTGGCTGCAGGGAAATTTTACACACCTGGCAGTCTGACAGGAGGTGGTCAGCCCCAGACAATAAACACAAGTGGTGTGTGGGTCAGCCTTGGCAAAGGCGTCCCCACAGACATCACAGTGTTGAAACCAGTGGGCCCAGTTTTTCTTTTGGGTTTTCTCAGACATAATGCCAGCCTAACCAAAACTTGCCCTTTTGATGGCAGTGCCAAACAAGACACCCTTATCGGTTCCTAACCGTATCACGGGTATTTGAAAAACGTTATAATTTGGTTTTTAGAACCGATAAGAACCGGAACCGCACTCTAAAACCCACTGTACACTTTTAAAATGCAGAAAAATAACTGATCGGTTCAAAACCGAACCGATAATTAATTTTCCACACAGACTTAAATTTTAGTACTTACGGTTACCAGATAGAGCTTTAAAACCGAAATGCGTAAAAATAATAACTTTTGCCGGTTCAAATGAACCGAAAAATACTAAGCGAACGAGAATGAACCGAGCTGAAGGAGCTGATCTCCGGAGCGACTGTTCAGTGAAGCGGAGTGAAGAATCTGACAGTTTCATTTGAAACTGCCAGATAGAGCTTTGGGCACAGCGCCCTCGCGTTGTAGAACTCCAGATCTTCTGGAGTTATCTCCTTCCTCTCCGGGGCAGTTCAGCAGCAGTGGCTGACTGCTATTGTTATAATATAGCAAGACTTCACGGTGTTTGAACCAGAAGTTCTTTCAGGTAGTCCGGGCCCAGTCCATGTAGGGCTTTAAAAGTCAGAAGACTGACTTTAAAGGTAATCCACCACTGTACAGGCAGCCAGTGCAGCCCATGCAGCACCGGCAAACTATGACAGGACCGAGACAATCCTGTCAAATGTTGGGCCGCCACATTCTGCACCAGGTACAGGCGATGGATTTCCACCCGATAGCCCTAGGTAGAGGGAGTTGCAATAATCTAAGCACGAGGACACAGACATGAACCAGAGTAGGAAGGTCACCGGACGGAACCAGGTGCTTAATCCTGGAGATATTCCTTAGATGGTGAAAGGAAGATTATACAATTGCAAGAAAGAATCTTAGACTGTGATTGGTCAGTTTGGGGCTGGACCCATGGCGTTATCCCAGCACGACGCCACGGGTCTAGTCTCAGCCTCACTGTGAACCTGCAAATGAGCATTTTATGAAGCATTTCATTGAGCATTTTCTTGATTGTTTCATCTTCTTAAAAACAAAAAATATTTTTCCACACAAAAACATCTTGAAAATTATTTTTTTATTCTGTATGACAACGAGCCATTGTATAATAGGAATAATGCACTCCAGGGTGTATGTCGTTTGGGATAACGCTACGTCTGGGGCATTGGACCCACTCGGCCTGTGGCCTCATGCCCAACCCCCCCCCAGGCGTGGCGTTATCCCAGCACGACACACACCCTGTCATGCATTATTCCTTTATTTGACAACAGCTGACACCTGCAAATGCAGGGTCAGCCCTTCATCAAAAAATACCCCCAGGTTTCGCACTCGTTCAGAGATCTGGAGTGATAAGCCCCCAAGAAAGAGTCCAGAGGGCGAACCAACCCCAACCCCCACCCGGTGACCTGGTCCACAACCAGCACCTCAGTCTTCTCCGAGTTCAACTTCAACTAACTGGAATCCATCCGCTCCTGGATTTCTGTGAGACAGCTATTAAAGACTGAGAGAGCTCCATCCTGGTTAGGTGCAAAAGAAAGGTAGAGCTGGGTAACATCAGCATAGCAGTGAAATCTCAGCCCATACCTTCTTACAATGGCTCTGAGGGGCAGCATATACACTGCGAACAACATGGGGGACAACACTGAGCCCTGAGGTACCCCACATGACAGAGAAACTGGGTCCAAGGAATAAACCCCAGACACCACTCTCTGAGTTCTTCCCATGAGGAACGATGTAAACCAGCTGAGGACTGTACCCGATAGTCCACAGATGAACCTCAGATGGTCCAGTAGCACCCCATGGTCCACAGTGTCAAACACCGATGCGAGATCCAGAAAAACCAACATGGAATGGCTCTTCCGGTCTCTAGTTCTCAGTCTGATTTTTTTATAGCAAGTCATTAGCATCATACTGGTATAGAAACTGCTTTTAGATAAATGATTTTGGACAAACCATGGACCTCTACTGGACGTTACCACTGTCTTGGTGTAATGCTTCCATAAATGCAGTGTACTGTAGGCTGTGTTACCTGCTTTCTTTCAGTGACCTGTGTCTCCCAGCTGCTGATCACATGCTTCTTATGTAAGTCTGACTCAACCTGTAGAGCAAGGCATGTCGAAAAGGTCAAACATTACTTCAAACAAGGTTAGTCATTAAAGAGGATGAAAAGGAATTAGCAACATGCGTTCAAGATATTTTGTGTCTAAATTAGTATACAAAATTTAATCATGTGAACTTGGTAGAGTTGAAAGAGTTATTGGATTGCTGTCTATGAAAGGATTCAAATTTTCACTTCTCATGAGAACCACAATAAATGAGGCTCGGGGCATGTTCATGTGATAAAAATGATCATGGCTAAATCATAATTTCCTCAACTGTTTTGGATTAACACCTACAAAATACACCATGATTATTTCCAGTTTATAAGGACCGGAAATTCTCAGCAAAAATGCTTGAAACACACTTGGGAGTTTGCAATGTCACAGGCGTAATTTTCAAAGACTGAATTCTGACATGCTGTCATTTGGTAATTTCATTTTGGTACCAGAATTATGCTTTTTTTTTTTTTAGTCTACCATCTACAGTTATTTGATCCTATCAATGTCAGTGGCTCAACAGTTTGCACACTGATCTCTGGGTCCAAAATATCAGACGACTATGTGTTTTAATCCCACACCACGAACTTGGGTTAACAAACAATACTGACACTGAAGTGCAGCATTAGGCGGGTGCTATCCTTCAGATGAAATGTTAAATCAAGGTCCTTTCTGAGCATGTCAGGAGGTTGTCCAGGTGGACGTTAGAGGAGAAGAAAAATTACTCACCTTAGTAATGTTGTTTCTTCTAATGGAGTCTTGTTATATTCAGACATAATGCAGTTAGCCCCAGCACTTGAACTTCCCTGGAGAGGAAAGAGTTAATTCTATGCAGAAGCATAGAACGTTGAGCTCGAGCTCAGTTTTCAAACCTCTGTCTGTGGTACTTCCCAGTGTAACCGTCAGATTCTTACGAGCAAACTAATATACTATAGTATGGAAATTGTTCAAACATATAGACAAAGGGCAAAAGATTCTTTTTGGGCCCAAAAGACTCAAGTCAAGAACCCAAGAAGGAAAGGTAGTGACAATATTTAAGTATAAAACACCAGAAAAATAATAACAACATGTACCCCACCCAAGAGGGAGGGTACAAGTTACACCCCTGAGGTGCAACACTGTACCTGCCAGCCCACTTCCCAAAACCAGGTTCTGAGAGGGGAGGCGGGGGGGGGTCTGAATACAGCAAGGCTCCATTAGAAGAAACAACATTACTATGGTGAGTAATTTTTTCTTCAAACAACATGAAGTCTTGCTGTATTCAGACACAATGCATACTACCAAGCAGTTCCCTATGGAGGAAGGAATGCAGAGCCTACTTTGGGAAGAAGCTCTGCAGTACTGCTGTACCAAACCTAGCATCACTCCTAGCCTGGAAGTCCAGGGAGTAATGCTTGGTGAAAGTATGTACTGTTTTCCAGGTGGCTGCTTTACAGCTCTCTAACAAAGGCATCTCTCTGGCTGCAGCTAGAGAAGCAGCTGTACCCCCAGTTAAGTGAGCCCTCAGGCCTGAAGGGGGCATTCTACCCAACTTGTCATAACAAAACTGTATATAAGAAACAATCCACCTGGCAATACTTCTTTTAGTGGCAGGCTTACCTTTCCCCACTTCACCATAAGTCTATCAGTGGCTCAGTAGGTAGCACACTCGCCTCTGAGGCCGGGAGATCAGAGGGCTGTGGGTTCAGTTCCCACATCTGGTACTTGGGTTAATATCCCAGTACTGATGCTGTAGTGCAGCATGAGAGGGGTGCTGCACTTCTGAGGTACCATCTTTCGGATGAGACGTTAAACCGAGGTCCCATCTGCCTGGATTGGTGGTAGTTCAGGTGGATGTTAAAGATCCCATGGCACTTATCGAAAAGAGTAGGGGAATTTCCCCGGTGTCCAGGCCTAATTTCCCTCATTCACTAAAAATACCACCAACAGCTTTAATCTGGTTCAAGGTCAGTTGGCATTCATCTGCATCCCCCTCCCCCCGGGTCGTGCCTGAAAATAGGCAGGATTTGTCTAGTGCACTTACCTGGTCAACAAAAACTAAATAAATAAATGAGAAACAATTGAAGACAGTCATTTCTATGTGCCATAGTATGCTCAATGTAGCAACTAAGGGCACTCTAAAAAAAAAAAAAACCAACAAAAAAAACATCCAGACTGTGTAACCTTCTTTCACCTGAAGAAGAATGATCAGTGAAAAACACAGGGAGAGATATAGACTGGTTCAGATGAAAATCTGATATCACTTTGGGTAAGAACCTCCTATTGGTTCTTAGGACCACTTTGTCCCTATGGAAGGAGATGAAGTCAGGTTCAACTGACAGAGCCTGTAACACTAATCTGTCTGGCAGAAGTAATAGCTACCAGGAACACAGTTTTCCAGGTCAAGTACTTCAGTTCAGCCAAAGCCAGAGGTTCAAAGGGTAGCTGCATTAGCTGAGCTATGCAGACATTAAGATCCCAAGGCAGAGTGGGCTCCCTAAAGGGAGGGTTAATGTGAACCAGACCTTTGAAAAACTTTCTGAAAACAGGATGAGATGCCAGGGAAGAGCCCATCCTTGCTGAGAGGAATGCAGAGACAGCTGCTAGATGAACCTTCACAGTGGCAGGCCTATGGCCTAGACCATTCAGATGAACTAGATAGTCTAAGGTTGTGGAAATGTCTGCAGAATCAGGCAGGATGCCTTTCTGAGAGCACCAAATACTGAACCTTTTCCATTTGGAGTTGTAAATTTTTCTAGTGGAAGGTTTCCTGGAGACCTTCAGAATATCCAGAACTCCCTGAGAAAGATGTAGTGCTGCATATTCTAACTCTTCAAGAGCCAGGCCTTGAGATTAAGAGACTGGAGATTGGGGTACCAGATCCGACCCTGGGAGAAGGACAGGAGATTGTATGTCCTGGGCAGAGACAGGGGATGTGACACTGACAAGGACAGCAGTAGAGGATACCAACGCTGTCTGGCCCAATCTGGAGCCACCAGTATCACTGTGCAGGGTTGAGTCCTGATCTTGATCAGAACTCTGAACAGCAGAGGGAAGGGAGGGAAGGCACAGAGAAACCTGCCCTTCCAGTCCAAAAAGAGAGCATCCTGGGGAACCGTCCCCAAGGTTGGAGGTCTGCAACAACACAGAGGAAGTTGATGATTGTCCGGTGCTGCAAAGAGATCTATCTCTGGAGTGTCCCACCTGGAGAAGATGACCTTCAGGATTTGAGGATCCAAGAACCATTTGTGGTGTCCCTGTGCAATTCTGCTCAGAGCATTTGCTAGTATGTTGTCCTTCCCCAGAAGGTGAACTGCTACCAGAGAAGTCTGAAGAGAATAGGCCAGAGACCACAGCTTCATGGCTTCTGTACACAAGGCCGAGAACTGAGTGCCTCCCTGCTTGATGATGTACCATGCTGTGGTGGTGTTGTCTGTTCTGACTTGGACCACCTTGCCCTTGACTAAATCCAAGAAGCTCTGCAGGGCTAGGAAAACTGCCCTGAGTTCCAGGAGATTGATATGAAGGAGAGACGCCTGTGGAGACCACAGCCCTTGAGCTGTCAGGGCTCCCCACCCTAGGAGAGAAGCAGCCATAGTTAGAACTACTGATGGGCTTGAGGGAGAAATGGAACCCCTTGTCTGAGGCTGTCCTGGTCCAGTTGCCACTGGAGAGCTTACCAGAGTCTGAGTCACTGGAATCAGTTTGCTAAGTGAATCCTTCTTTTGAGACCAAAAAGACCTTAGTTGAAACTGAATGTCCCTCATCTGGAACCTTGATCCCTGCACCACTGCCGTGGAAGCTGCCATGTGGCCCAGGAGCTGGAGGAACTGTCTTGCTGGGCGGGAGACCTGAGGTCGAAAGAAGGAAGCGAGATCCACTAGGGCCTTCACCCTTGCCAGGGGAAGGAAGGAAGGAAGACTTTTGCTTGTACAGTGTCCAACTCTATGCCTATAAAGGTGAGAAGTTGAACTGGTTCAAGGACAGACTTTGGAAGATTGAGAAGAAACCCCAGGGAGATAAGTAGGTCCTGGGTAGTTTGAAGAGCTGACTTGACCTGTAAAGGTGACTGACCCACTAAGAGCCAGTTGTCCAGATACGTGAAGATGGTGATACCCTGTCTTCTGAGGTAAGCCACCACTACTGCAAGCCACTTTGTGAACATCCTTGGAGCTGATGTTAGCCCGAATGGCATGGCTCTGAATTGGTAATGGCTTGAAGGCAACTCGAACCTGAGGTATTTTCTGTGGGAGCACCTGATAGGAATATGGAAGTAGGCATCCTTGAGGTCCAGCGATGCTAGCCAATCCCCTGACCTTTAGAGAGGGAAGGATTATTCCCAGAGTTACCATTTTGAATTTGGGCTTTGAAATGTGTTTGTTCAAATACCTTAGGTCTAGGATGGGTCGCCACTCCCCTGTTTTCTTTGGGGTAAGGAAGTACCTGGAGAACAGTCTTTTTCTCTTGTGCTGAATAGGAAATTTCTCTATAGCTCTGAGAGCTAGAAGAGAAGAAACATCTGCCTCTAGGGCAAGGGTTTCTGAGATTGATACAGGTGGAAAAGACTTGGCCCTCTTTTTTGGAAATTTTTTGAAGCTGCGGGCCAGTCCCTGGCTTACTACTTCCAGGACCCACTCGACGGAGTTCACAGACCTCCAGGCCTGGAAGTAGTAAGCCAGCCTGCCTCCTACTGGAAATGGGGAGTCAACCCGGGCTGACACATCAGGGTGTCTGCTTGGCAGAAGCCTTAGACTGAGAGGAGGGAGCAGCCCTGCTCATCCCCCTCCTGCCCCTCCCTCTGAAGAACCCCCTCTGTGGGAAGGAAGAGGAGGCCTGGGCTCGGTAAAAAGGCCTTTGAAAGGGCCTGCCTCTGTCCCAAGACTGCTGCTTGTGCGGAGTGGCCTGCCTTTACTTGGTCTGTGCACTCCTGTACGTGGTCCTGTATTCATCCGTTTTCTTCATGTAAGCCTCTGCCTGCTCCCCAAACAGAGAGTTACCTACTACAGGAAAATCCATGACCTTAGTCTGGGTATCCTGTGAAAGGCTAGTACATCTGAGCAAAGCATGTCTTCTGAGAGACACAGATGGAGCAATGACTCTAGATGCCACATCACTGGAGTCCACAGCAGCATGAAATTGCATTTTGGATGCCTCGATTCCATCAGCAGCCACCCCCTCCAGCTCCTTGGCTAGCTAGGGAGGTGCCTGTTTAGCCAGTTCCAGAACCGTATCCCATCTGGATTTCTGGTACCTGGCTGTGTAGGCCATATAGGTAGCCTGCTTGAGTCCCAAAGAGGATTCCAAATACTGTTTTTTGGCCATGGCATCCACTTTCCTGCAGTCCTTATCCGGGGGTGTGTGAAGCCAAAGGAATGTTAGTCCTGTCACAGGCTGCAACCTGTACTACCCCAACATGGCTGCAATGACTATAAAGAAACTCCGCCACTGAGCCTGATAACAAATACCTCCTGTCCATTCTCTTATCGACAGGAGGTATTGAATAAGGAGTTTGTAAAATTTTGTGTGTCTTGTTTCCCCAAGGATTTATGAAGAGGGATAGACAGCCTTTTGGACTCTGGGATGTCCATCATTTCCACAAAATCAGGCTCTTCATCCTCCTCTGCAGCTTCAACCAAGGGAAGCTGCAGGGTTTCTGCCACTTTTTTGTAGAACAAAAAGTGTGAAGGGGACTCAGACAGCCTGGGAGGAGAGACACCTGAGGGCCTGTCTGGGGAGATGTCCGGTTCAATGGGCACATCCAGCCCCCCCGGTCATCGTCATCATGATCGCCGGGATAGTCTTCATCTCCCTCCCACTCCTCATGAAAAGCATCTAGATCATAATCCAGAGAAGACTGATCAGACCTAACCGGCGGTACCGGTTCAGATGGAACCGGTCTAAGCAACTGAACAATACTTATCACTTTGGCTACTTCGTCCGTGGTTGGAGAGTGAGATACAGGATCCGAACCGACAGACTTACGCTTCTTCTTTGATGGAATCGACCCCTCGGGGTCGGCTCTCCTTTTGCCCGAGGAGGCATCGCCTAGGTCAGTAGGCACCTCCTCAGGTTCGGCAGCAACCGAACCAGGCTGGCCATCTAGATCTACGGACTTCTCGGCCTCCCTTTCCTTCAGCCTACTCAGTCTTTTACCTAGAGTGGATTTAGGAAAGTTTTTACAGATTTGGCAGTCTGACTTGAGGTGGTCAAACCCCAGACAATAAACACAGATGAGGTGGGGGTCAGCCTTTGCAAAGGCCTCCCCACACTCAGTACAGTGTTGAAACCCAGTGGGACCAGTTTTCTTCTTGGGTTTCTCAGACATGGCCAACCTAACAAATTAACCTATTGCAGCTTTCAAGCCAGGTAATATAATAACCGATCGGTTACAAACCGTGTCACAGGCTTTTTAAAGGAACCAGCAAAAGGTCTGGTTCTTCTGAAACTGACCGGTACCAGAACACCACACTAATCCCAGAAAAAAATAAAATTAAAATTAACAAGGTCGGTTCCAAATCGGACCAACGAGAAAGAAACCGAAGAAAAGAACAATTTCCACTTTTTCACCAAAATAAAACACAGTCGCTACCTATCTACACACTACCTGTACCGTAGACAGAGGCTGGAAATCCGAAAATAACAAAAAAAATATGCGGTTTAAACCGAACGCCTAACTTTTACCGAACCAAGCAGAGGAACTCTCCGGAGCGACTTCACTGTTAGGCGGAGTAAAGAATCTGACGGTTACACTGGGAAGTACCACAGACAGAGGTTTAAAAACCGAGCTCAAGCTCAACGTTCTATGCTTCTGCATAGAGTTAACTCTTTCCTCTCCGGGGGCAGTTCAAGTGCTGGGGCTAACTGCATTATGTCTGAATACAGCAAGACTTCATGTTGTTTGAACTACAGTTTCAGGAAAAGCAGCAACTGCTGCATAGATCTGGGCTTCAGTACCCAGATCACCTGTGCTGGAGGCATCTTCCAGAAGCACTATTCAAACCAGAGCATTCATTTAAAAAATAATGTGCCATAAACAGCAGGCAGGCATTTTATGCTATGCCTGTGCCCACCCCCTCCCATGGTCTGTGCTCGACAACAGACCTAACAATGCAGGAAGATGACATGTGACTGCCCCTTCAAACACAGTGCCCTATGTATGGAGATTTAACAATCTTTGCATCTCCTAGGTCATAATGCATTTGCCCACATTACGCCTAAATACCACATTTATGCTTACAATAAACATGGATTTAGGCTTAATCTTGGTAAATATATTAGGGTATAGCAGATAAATGGAGATTGTTAATCTCCATACATAGGGCAATCTGTAAGAAAAGACAGCTGCATGTCACCATCCCACAGTGCTATCATTATCATTATCACTGATAGGGATCTCAAGAGGCACACACAGGCACGGCATAAAATGCCTGCCTGCTATTTATGGAACGGTGTTTTTTATGACTGTTGCGGTTTGAAAAGTGCTGTAAGAAGATGCCACCAGCAGAGGTGACTGGAGTACTAAAGCCCCAGTCTTAGCAGCTTTTCCCAAGATGGTAGTTCTCCTTTAAAGATCTCATGGCATTTATCACAAGAGGTGGAGATTTTCCTGGGTCCTAGTAACATTCCCCTGTCAAAAAAAAAAAAAACAACAGGTCCATATAACCCACCCCCTGGAAGCAAGCTGTCACAATACAGTGTGTCTTTCCTGGTGAACAATTACAAGCACAGAAACAAGTGGCTCAAACAATCTCAGATATGGCATTGTTTGAAATTTGTTGCAAGGGGGAAGAAACGGTGGCTGTAGAATTGCCACAACACTGAGGTAGTAAAACTGCTATATTATCACGGAGGTAAAAATGCCATAGCTTTTCTGCTGTAATCCAATAGTTTGTGGCAGTTGGATCAGCTTTCCAATTCCATCTCCAGGAATCTCACATTCCATTAGGAAAATTAAAGACACATCACTTGAGTTTTCTTTTACCTGCTACAATATCCACATTGCTACTTAAATATTTGATGGCCAGAGTACTGGGTTTTTAACAAAATGAGTATGAAGCTGTAAAACAGGAACTTCAAGTAGTATGCCCTTTAAAGGGGCACTGTCAGCTTTGCTGGGCAGTTTTTTATTTATGAATGCAGTGTGCCTCCTGGCATACACATACAACTTATTGCTCCCAGTATGCTCTTATGAGAGTGAATCATAACAAACTTTTTTACTTTTGCTTATTTTTGAATTAAAAGCTGGTCGCTCGGACCGACATAAACTTACCTATGCACCGGAAACATTATCTCAACGAGACCGCGCAGCAGCTACAAGCGCGGTCCCGAAGTGTGACATTTGGAGATACGAGGTGGAAAACACTATTTGCCTAGTAGATCTGCCATTATTTAACCCTCATTACTACATACCATCACAAAATGAGCATGGAGAAAGGAGTAAATTGTTTTTTAAAACTGCGAACGAAATCCCGCACATGCACTAGAGCGGCATGCTCCTAAGCATGCACGGGATTATTACGCATGCCACTCTTGCACATGCGTGGGATTTGAGTTGCAGATTTAAAAAGCAATTTCTCCTTTCTCCATACTTTTAATGGTATCGCAGCAACAAGAGTTACATAATGGCAGATCTACTAGATGAATTGTGTTTTCACCTCGTATCTCAAATATCACACCGGGACCATACTTAAGCAGCCGTAATGGTCTCGTTTAGATAACACTTCGATGCATGGGTGAGTTTGTCAGTCTGAGCGACCAGCTTCTAATTCAAAATAAGCAAAAGTAACACATTTTATTATGATTCACACTCATAAAGGAACACTGGGGCAATAAGTTGTGTGTGTGTGCCAGAGGATACATGTATCCATATTCATTAAAACTGCCCAGCAAAGCTGACAGTGCCCCTTTAAATGTTTTACCTGTGTCATCAGTGAAGTCATTCTAATCTAAACAGAGTTTGCTATGGAACTAGGCAGCCTGTAAATTATGAACATAAGTGGTCATTGTCCTAAGCTCATAAATTCAGACAATATGTAATTTTATATACAAGCAATAACCCTGCAGGTACAAACGCATGAAAACATCATTTTCATGCTCTCATTCCCCCCATGAAGATCATCTGATAAATATGGTAAAAATCACAGCTAGATAATGGTCAAACTCCAAACAATGTTCTATTGTTTGGAAAAGCAGTGGTTGATGTAATAAAGAGTCAGAATGTGATTTTACCCTACAACACTAGTAAGGAAGTTATCTCAGTGCTGTCTAATTTTTTATTTTATATTACATATGCGCCTGATTCCCCTTGGCCCATGGATCTCTCTGGAGCCCCACCACACCCCAGCCCTGTCACCTCACCTTCTCCAGGGACTTACGTCGCCCCTGTGGTTTACCCACCATGGTGGAGCCCTCCGGCTGGCACTGGTTCTTCTGGAGTCAATATCCAATCATCCAGGACTTTGCCCAAGTGTGTAAGTGCTGGGCCTGTGGGTGCAGCGGAGCTGTCATGCTGCACAGGGAAGGGGATCGTCCTTCTTCTGTTATTCCCTGCCCTCAGGATGCAGGCAGCTCAGGTGGATATGCACGCACACACGTAGGCGTACATGGTGCGGCAGCAGCCTGCATCTTCTCTTCCCCATAGCCACTCCTCTGCCCTGCCACCTGTGGTTACCTGTGGAGCAGGCTGCCCTCCCTCCCCGAAGGACAGGATGCTCAATTCTCCTCCCCCAGGCTGGCCCTCGATGACTCGCGGTCATTCCCGAACATGGGTCACCAACATCGCGCACAGTAATGCTACCATTGTGCCAATGGATTGGCCATTGTCTATAATTTAATGAACACTAGGTGCACTTTTTTGCATTATTAAGCATGTTTCTTCTTTAATTCAATACTAGACAAGTTAAAAAAATACACATAAACACAAGAGAACACAATTTTGACATTACCTGTCGCAGGTATGTATTATTATTCTTCAAATGTTCATGTAACAGCTCTTCAGCAAGCTACACCAAAAAGAGATAAAACACAGTATTTTGTAAAAATAAATAAAAAAATACAGAATAAAATTCCGTTCACATAGTGCTTTGCATACACAAAGTATTCCACAATCCTCTCTAAGGAAAGGAGTTAGATGCTCGTAGTGCTAGAACTGTGTGCAGACAAAAGAAAAAATTATTCACCTTAGTAATTATGTTTCTTCAAATGGAGTCTTGTTGTATTCTGACAATTGCAGCGATTCCCAACCTTTGAACTGTCCCGGAGAACAAAGAGTTAACTTTCTATACAGGGCATAGAATGCTGAGCTCGAGCTCAGTTGAAGTCGCTGTCTGGAGTGTTTCAAACTTAAACCGTCAGATTCTTTACTCTGCCTCATTGAACGGTCGCTCCGGAGATTTCTCCTTCAGCTTGGTTCGAAAGTCGGTTAAAGTTTGTCAGAATACAGCAAGACTTCATGTTGTTTGAACCAGAAGCCTTTATATTCTCAGCATTCTACACACAGCCATAGTCAGTTACATGAGGGCCTGTTTTATTGAGAGACAGAGAGAGAGAGAGAGAGAGAGAGACACACACACATACACACACACACCATATATCTCTCTCTATATAACTGCGGTAGCAGTAAAAAGTACAGTTACGTAAGAACTTGCCGTAACAGTAGATCTTCGAGAGAGGCTCTTGCAGTAGGTAATTACATAAAGGACTGATGTTGGCAGGCGGCAGGGCCCCATGGAAAAATTTCTAGCTAGCAGTTCCTGGCGGGGACCGCCTCCAGATCAGGTGACCGGTGTCAGACGATGTCGGTATAAAGTAGCGGTCCCAGATCCCCGCCTTCCAGTTCCTTCCCGCCACAGGCCCAGAAGGCCCGGACGAGAGAGAAGCAGATATTTCCCTCAATGGAAAAGGAGCTGAAAAAGCCTAGGGGGATGGAGGGCGGGAAGGTATTACCTACTGCAAGAGCCTCTCTCGAAGATCTACTGTTACAGTAAGTTCTTACGTAATTGTACTATCTTACTTCGAGAGGGCTCTTGCAGTAGGTAATTACATATAGGACAGAATCCCAAGCAGTCTGGAACAAATGAAAGGCACCGGGAGGAGGAACAACTCCCAGAAGTAGCAAACAACCTTGCAAACCTCAAGATAGGAGGCCTTGCAAGACAGCTAACCCGAAGCCTGCTCTACGGCGAGAGGCAATGTCCAAACTGTAATGTTTCATAAAGGTATGGACGGAAGTCCAAGTGGCGGCAGCACAGATGTCTGCCGCAGACACATTCTTGAAACAAGCCGCAGAGGCTGCTACTCCACGAGTGGAGTGACCTCTGACTTGACCCGGTAGGGTCTTGTTGTATTTGTCATAACAGAAAGTGATGCAATGAGCCAACCACTTTGATAGGCATTGCTTGGAGACAGCATTGCCTTCCCTTTTGTGAGCAAAAGAGACGAACAACTGATCAGTCTTTCTGAGATCCTTCGTCCTATCGGTGTAGTATCTCAGAATCCTGTGGACTTCCATGGTATGGAGCAAGTATTCTCCTTGGTTGGAGTACTGCGTGAAAAAAGCAGGTAACTCAATAGACTGATTTAAGGTAAGGTAGCTACCACTTTTGGAAGAAACTTAGGATTTGTGCGAAGAGCTACTCGTTCTTTGTGAAAAATCAGATAAGGGATTTTACACATAAGGGCCTGGAGCTCAGAAGTTCTGCGAGCAGAAGTAACGGCCACCAAGAACAGCGTCTTCCACGATAAGAACTTCAAGTCTGCCGGAGCCGCAGGCTCAAAAGGAGGAAGGGTAAATTTCTCAAGGACAAAGTTCAAGTCCCAAGGGGGAGCCAGAGTCCAAACAGGGGGCCTGAGATGAAGGACCCCTCTGAGAAAGGTCTTGGAAACCTCCAATTGGGCAAATGCTTTATCAGCGAAGGGAACATGGTAGGCTGAAATAGCAGCCATGTGAACCTTCAAAAGAGGAGTGACTGAGACCCAGGTCGAAAAGATGATGCAAATAATCAAGCAAAACGGCCACAGGACAGGAGAAAGGCTCCACGTTCTTGGAGGCAGCCCAAATGGAAAATATCTTCCATTTCATAGCGTAGGTGGACCTAGTGGAGGGTTTTCTAGCCTCCACCAGAATCTCGGCCACCTTAGGAGAGACGCCAAAACGGGATTGGGCTAGGTCTGCAGAAGCCATGCATGAAGCTGAAGAGACTCGAGTCCTGGATGGACCAGGGTCCCCTGATCCTGGGTCAGCAATCCTCGAGATAAAGGAAGAGGAAGAGGAGGAACCTCTGAATATTGTTGTAGAAGAGAGAACCAGATTTGCCTGGGCCAGAAAGGAGCGATCAGAATCATTCTCGCTCCTTACAAAGCAAGTTTCTGCAGCACAAGAGGGACCAGAGGAATTGGGGGAAAAGCACAGACGAATCTGTCCTTCCAGCTTAGAGATAGAGCATCACTCCAGAAAGCGCCTCGCTCTGGAGCGAGCGAGCAAAAGGTGGGAAGTTTTGCATTTTGGGAAGAGGCAAACAGGTCTAGCTGTGGAGTCCCCCAAAGCTGGAAGATGCCGTTTAGAATCTTTTGGTCCAGTTCCCACTCGTGTGGCAAAGCCGAAGAACAACTTAGCTTGCCTGCCAGGACATTGTCGACTCCCGGAACATGGATCGCCGTGAGGTGAAGGTTGTAAAGCGTTGCCCATTCCCAAACCCTCATCACTTCCCTGCACAGCGGGTAGGACCGAGTCCCTCCCTGCTTGTTGATGTACCACACCACGCACATGTTGTCTGTTTGGACAGCTAGATGACCGGGAAGGATGTATTGATGAAGGGCCTGTAGAGCATATAGTACTGCTCGAAGCTCGAGCACATTGATGTGGAGAGTTAACTCCAATCTGGACCATAACCCCTGGGTTCGGTGAGGACCCAGATGGGCTCCCCAACCTTCGCCTGATGCGTCCGTGGTCAGAGTCTGGGAGGGGGGAGGATGAAAGAAGGGGACCCCTTGGAACAGGTTCTCTCGGACCATCCACCATTGCAAGTCTCTTGTCATCGGCGAGGAGATCAGCACCAGATGATCTAGGTCGTCTACAAGTTGAGTCCACTGAGAGATCCTCATGTGGAGGCGTGCACGCAAAACCGTCGGGATGGCAGCCACCATAAGCCCCAGAAGATGGAGCACCGACCTCGCCGGAACCTTCCTGCGTTCCGAAAGTAGGGAAATCTGGGACTGGAGGGAGGCCCCCCTGTCCGAAGGCAGGAAGGCCCTGCACACTGTCGTATCGAGGATTGCCCCGATGAACTGGAGTCTCTGGGAGGGGTCCAGATGAGACTTGGAATGATTGATGGTGATACCCAGACCAGTGAAAACCTGCTGGGTGAGGGAGAGAAAATGCAGGAGTTCCTCCCTGGTGGAGGCCGCCAGGAGCCAGTCGTCCAGGTAGGGAAAAACCTGAACTCCCAAAGTACGCAGGTGGGCCACTACCACCACCAGGCATTTGGTAAAAACTTGGGGAGCCGAGGAAAGACCAAAAGGAAGTGCCCGGAATTGGTAATGGTCCCCCTTGAAAGCAAACCGAAGGTACTTTCGGTGTGAGGGATGAATGGGGATGTGCAGGTATGCATCCTGCATATCCAGTGCACAAAGCCATTGGCCCAGCCGAAGAAGGGGCAAGAGAGTTTGAAGCAAGAGCATCCTGAACTTTATGTATTCTACATAGAAGTTCAGGGAGCTGAGATCGAGAAAGGGTCTGAGATCTCCCGTCTTCATTGGTGCAAGGAAGAAATGGGAATAGTAACCCGTCCCGTGAAGGTGAGGAGGGACGGGTTCTATGGCCTGCTTCGCGAGGAGAGCAGATATTTCTTCCCTGACCAGAGGAAGATGGTCCCTTGAGTAAGAGGAGCTGAGAAGGGGTGGCGTGGAGGTTTCTGCAGAAACTCTATAGAGTGCCCCTCTGCTATAATTTGAAGCACCCATGAATCCAATGTTATCCTCTCCCAACCTGGAAGGTGGAGGGAGAACCTCCCTCCTACCGGTTCCTCCGGGGAGTCCGGAGGTGGTGGGAGAGGTAAGCAGTCAGGTGGTGTGGGGCAGCGCCACAGCTGGGGCACCCGCTGCTTTTTTGGGCGGCGGGGGCCTAGCAGCTCTGAGGGCCCGGCGTTTAGTGGCCCGCCTTCCTTGGGGTTTCGCTTGAGGCTGGTTGCGTCTGCGAAAAGGACAGTGCTGCGGGGGATGGGAACGGTACATGGAATCCACAGATTTCAGGGCCGTCCCCTTCTCCTGCAAGTTGGTGATGATGTCCCTGACATCACCACTGAAAAGCACCGAACCCCTGATAGGTGCTTCTTGAATTGCTGACTGCACCTCCGGGACCAAACCTGACACTCGGAGCCAGGCATGACGCCGAAGACTTACGGCGAACGCAGAGCTCTGCCCTGCGGTGTCCACTGCATCGTAGGTCGTCCTCAGAATGTGACAACTGGCCGAACGAGCAGAACGGACAAGGTCAGCTAACTCCTGCTTGACTTGGGAGTCAGGCAAGGAGTCAATCTTAGATTCCGCCTGGGTAAGGACAGCCTTCTGGTAATCCCCCATATGTGCTACATAGTTTAGGGCCCTGATCCCCAGTGTGGAAGAAGCATAGATCTTCCTTCCATACTGATCTAGAAGGCGAGATTCCTTATCCGGAGGAGACGAGCTCAGATGTTTAGGGTGTGCTGACCGGACGTGAGCGGCGCTAATCACAACCGAGTCAGCACGGGAGTGAGAATCTAAAAAGTCTACACCCTCCGGAGCCTGGTATAGCCTGTTGGACTTCCAAGGAAGTGGGGCTATAGCTGAGGGTTGTTTCCAAATAGTGGAAACAAGGTGGGCATGAGACTCGATTCAGGGTAGCACTAGAGTAGGGGCTGTAAGGGGCAAGTCCAGATGTTCTGCGAGTTTAACCCGCTGAGGATCTGGCTCTAAGGAACGCCATTGATTTACTTCCTGGATCTTCCTGAGCAACTCTGTGAAGGAAGGATCCTCCGGAGGAGACTTCTGAGGAGTCCTCGGCCGAGGCTTGGACGGAGAGCGAGGCTCGTCGTCTTTCTCGGAGCATCCGTTGGAGGAATCCGTGGAGTCTGAGAGAGAAGAAGAAGAAGAAGAATTTGAAGCAGAGTAAGACTCCCTGACTCGTCTAGGGGGAGGAACGGGTTCCTTAGGGGGGATACCTGGACGCATGTCCTGCCTCTCTCTGGATCAGGAAGCTCGAGAGTCTGGAGGCGGAGAGGTGTGCCGTCTGGGGCGTACGGGGGCCAGAGGTGGCGCCATCACCGTAAGGCGGCTCTCAACTTCCTTGGTGAGCTGAGCCTTGGCCTCAGCCCACCAGGAAGCCAGAGTCTCCTGAAGATCCAACGGCCGCCTAGGGGGCGGTGGAGGAGGAGGAGGTGGATAGCTGTACGGATTATATCCGTAAGGAGAGTATCCGTAACCCAGTTGCGGGAATACTGGAGCTAGGTATTGCAGCGTCAATGGGGTCGGCGCCGGGTACTGCGGCGCAGGATGCTGCGGACCCGGGTAAACCAGCGTCGGATAGGACAGCGGATACCCAGGTACTGGAGGAGCTGCCGGAGCAGACGGCCCAGTAGGGAACTCCACGGGCGGATCAACCGTGATAGGCCCGTGGGGTGGAGGGCCCGATGGGAGAGGAATGTCCCCCGCCGGCGTCGGAGGGGCCGGCGTCGGAACCAGCGTCGGCGGAGCCGGTGTCGGGGCAGGCGTCGGCAGAGCCAGCATCCAGGGGGCCGGCGTCAGATCCGGTTCCGTGGGAGGAGGGTCTGACGGCGGAAAAACATCCCGAGCCTCGCCTGGGGACAGAGGAGAAAAGTCCCCGGGGTCAGGCAAGGAGGAACTCGGGCTCCCCGGATGGCAGTGAAGGCTGCGGGGAACCTGGGACGACAGACGAAGGAGGGTCTGTCGTAGGCTCCGATGCCCGGTGCACATCAGAGGAGCCGAATCCCGGCGGACGCCAGAGGAGCCGGTGTCCGACTTGGGGGTCCCTTGTTCGGAGGCGGGCCAAGGGTGGGAAGCGGCCTGGTTCGAGAAGGACACTGCCGTGCGCTGCCCCGAAGGGTCGGGCGTCTTAGCGGCCTTCTCTCGGCAGGTGTCGGAGGAGCCGACGTCCGGCTTATGGGAGGTGCCGCGCCAGTGGGCGCAAGCCTGCGCGGCGGTACTGGGGCAGAAGCTCCTTTGCCCGGAGGCACCCGAAGAGCCGAGCGAACCCGGCAGGCGGGCGGCGCCTCCTCCAAAGCCTTGGAGACTGCCGTCAGGCGATCCCCGGAGGGATGTTACCTTGTGCAGCTCCAGCGGAGTCGCGGAAGAAACCTTCTCCGGTGCCTTTCTTTGTCACTTCTTGTGTCCTTTTGGGAGGTCGATGCCTGCCTAAGCTTCTTCAACTCCTTCTCCATTGCAGACATCTTCTTTTAAGAGATGGGCTTCCAAAACTGCTGGCGTCGTTTCTTGGTGGCGGCGTTGAAATGTAGGCAATGCGGGGCAGCTGGGCAGCGTGGTCGAGCCTAAACAAAAAGGCAGATAGAGTGACCCGTCCTTGTGAAGCGGTTAGGCGCCACGAGTCGCACTTATTTTTGAAGGGGCGACATAAATCGGCGTTCATCTGATGAAAAAATTGCAAAATACTAATACTTCGGTAAAAACCGTGAAGCAATAGGGTTGAGTCTGAACTTCACCGCAGGCTGCGAGCTGACAGCGGGAAGAACTGGAAGGCAGGCGTCCGGGACCGCCCCTTTATACCGACGTCGTCTGACGCCAGTCACCTGACGTGGGGGCGGTCTCCGCCAGGGACCGCTAGCTAGAAATTTTTCCGTGGAGTCCTGCCGCCTGCCGACGTCAGTCCTATATGTAATTACCTACTGCAAGAGCCCTCTCGAAGTAAGATCTTGGGGCCCATCTTGTTTGCTCCTTCAGCCCCATGGCAGTGTTTATCCCAAATGTGAGTATTACCACACATGGGAATACTATTATGTTTAAATACTCTCCCTAGGTGTACAGTGGCCTACAAAGTTTTTAAAGTTTGTATCTACAGCCCTCACCCCCCCAATCACACTTTTTTCCCCTCATTATTTTCCCCTGAGATGCAGCGTGCTGAGCTGGGACATGCTGCCATCCAGCCTTTGCTAAGTCTTAGATGGTTGGTCCTGCAATCCACCTTTCCACCTTTCGTGAAGGAAAGCTGACCTTAGGGCACTCAATCCTCCTTCATCTGGCCGACCCCCAGTGACACAAACTCCCTTCCGAATTTGGGTCGCTTGCATAGCAACCGATGTACTGTCGATCAAGCCCGTCAGCTGCTCTTTAACCATTCAGTTCTCGTTAAAATCCATTTAATCAAAGACTCCTGAAATGACTTAAAGATTTGCTTTTTTGGGTAAGCGTGACACAGTATTTCTTTTGTGACAGTATACAGTATTGACATATACTATCTCATGTGACATAAAACTATATCAACCATGTATATACTGATCCTTGTGTCAGGGTGACCCCTGCCATAGGGGACACCCCTGGGATAAATTGAAACCCCTTTCCCCAAGCAGTTTATATGTTTTATATAATGTCCAAAATGCTGGTTGGCTGGTTATAAATTACATGTTCTTTTAGACGGAGACTGAGGAAGGTGAAAGACCTCCTGGTAGTGTGTGCTATCACACTGTTAGGCTGAAGAAAGAGCCTTGAACACTGCTGAAGCAAAGGAGCTGTCATCTGATTTATTTTGTCTAACCATTTTTTCTTATTTTCTGTATATTTTACTTGATGAAAATAAAATGATAAACGCAACCATGCGTTTTTTTATGCACTTGACTTGTGGTCTGCCTGAAATTGTGTATCCTGAAAGCATGCCCGGTGACAATCCTGTCTGATTTTTACAGAAATACTTTTCCTCTTAAAGTTAATAAAATTAAGACATCATTTTTGGCTCTTTACTTCCTGCTCACTTTATTCCATTTTAATAAGTTTGCTAATTGCCAGCACGTTGTGTACTACATTTTGTATTCCATGTTTTTATGTCAGGCGTGTTGGAAATCGATTTTTAACCAAGAACACCTCCGGGTAAAACGAGTACAAAAAATGAAATAAAAAGATGGGCTATGCAAATACCTGACTCAAAATATACAAGTTGTCTTCAAGTGTGAGAGGACAGGACATGACTCACAAGTGGCACAGCTAAGTGATTAAACTGTGTATTTTGAGTCAAACCATGGCATATTTGACTTATACAACCCCAGTTTACTAGTTATAATTTTAAATCTGCTGCTTGTTTCAAGAATTGTTTCTCTTTGATTTTGACTGTCGGCTTCAGTGCTGCACCAGACAAGTCATCAGCAATGTGAAAGCTACTCTCGGACTGACTCAGTACTCCGCTGGCATGATACTAACCTTTAAGATAATAATTGTGACAGCATTAAGAATAATATGTCACGATATCCTGATGTTAGCTACAAGACACAGCTTCTATCTTGCCATTTTTTATCTCCACTGATGTTGTGTAAATGGGAATTCATGACAGACTGGAATGGAGTGGACTGGTAAGTTTGATTAAATGTGCCATATTTCAACTGAACACCATATTCTGCCTGGCATCTCCACAATGCCTTGGGATCGACACAGGAGACCAAACTTGGGGGTCCAGTACATACACCATAAAATAGGGAAAGCCTGGTAAATGACTTAATATATATTGAACAGTGGGTAAAGACTAATGGACTGAAATTTAACACAGACAAATGTGTGGTAATACACAAGGGTTATGGTAACATTACAAAAGACGCATGTTAAATGGTAAAGAGGTTAAGCATGTAAAATTGGAAAAATATCTTCGAATTTGCATAAGCTCAGACTTCAAATTCGGCAAACACGGTAACAAGGTCGCTATGACAGCTAATAGAATTCTAGGTTGTATAAAAAGAACATTCGTACATAGAATAATGTATTATTCCAGTATACAAAACATATGTCAGACCTCACTTGGACTATTGTTCCCAGTTACGGAATCCTTAAAAAGACATTAGCCTATTGAAAAAAATACAACACAGAGCAACATAGATGGTGCCAAGATAAAAGAATCTATCATTTGAAGAGAGGTTAAATAGATTAGGACTCTAGAAGAACGGCAAATGAGGGGAAATATACTTCAACTTGAAAAAAAAATGAAAGATGATGAATTAAGTGATGGATAAATTACACAATAAAGGATTTAACTTAAAATCTCATGTTAAACAGTATCCTGCTTTAAGTGCAAACTGGACATACAGTATACATATTGGCTGGAAAAGGGGTAAATTGATCCCACTGAAATGGAAGACAGACACAGTGGGCACATGGCCTTCTTCTTAGTATAGCAGTGAGTACAGGACTTTTTGAGATACTAACAGTTAAGCAACACCAGCATGAAGGCCACCAGGAAAGCCAAATCAATGTACTGCACCTACTACCTGCAGAACAATTTTATATCCCCTGATAGGTTCTGAAAGGTTATTCACTCTCTTCTCAACCCCTACTCTGACTACCTCCTCTGTCCTCAAACTAGGAAATTCACCTATCTCTGATCCAGCTGTGGCCACCAACACCTATAACAATTTCTTCACATCCTGTGCTCTCTCCCTACTTCCTCCCCACTCCTTTCTCCCCCTCCTGCCTTCCCTGCCTCTTCCAAATGCCCTGTCTCCCACCCTCTACCACAGCATCTTTTTCCTTCTCTCAGTCTCATCCAAAATCACCCTTGCTGCTTTACTTTCTCTTAATTCCATCATGTCTGCTGTCCCCCAGGGCTTCATCTTTGTACCAATCCTTTTCTACATCTTGTTAAATTACTTCCCTTCCACCTGCATCTTCTCAGACTTCCACATGTATGCAGATGACACAGTCTATTTGACACTGGTGCTTCGTTCTCTGAGCTGGAATTGTCACATCACCATAACTCTGACAACATCCATCGCTGGTTCCACTAAAACCATCTCTCACTGAATGCCAAAAAAACTGTCTCCCTGCCTTTTGGCACTAGACAGGGACTAGCAAGACTCCACTATACCCCTGTCTTTCGTAACCATACACTAATTGACTGGATCTTAGTTATTAAGCCTGAAAGAGTCCTGGCCTCAGGGGTATTAAGTGACTCCAGCAGCGACCATTTGCCTACCTATTGTCAATGGTACAATAGTGTCCCCAAAAACTCCCCTCCCAGGCTTATAACCTTCAGAAACTGTTCCAACCTTGAAACCGCATCCTTTCTATATGATCTGTCGCTTATCAACTGGTCTTTCTTAGACACACCCCAGATATCAACACCGCCCTGGACTTCTTTATTAAGAATGTCACATCCATCTTGATAAGCACACCTCCCCCACACACACAGGATTAAACCCAAGAAATCCCACTGGCTCACGAGTGACATCTTTGCCCTCATGTGTAGAAGAGATGAGTCCTGGGTCAAATTTAAGCAATCCCACCACACCTCTGATTGGAATTCTTACCGGTCTCTAAGAAATGCGTGCAAACAAATAATCCTTAGGCCCAAAAGCCAGTACATAAACGCCCAACACATACTGAACCTAAACAACTCCAATAAGTTTTGGCAGTCAGTAAACTCCCTATTAAATGACCATTCCCAACTCCCACCACTCTCCATTGTCCTCGAAGACACTAGATACTCTGACCTGCCCAAAATCACAAGCCTTTTCAATTACTTCTTTCGTGATCTGTCCAAATATAAATCTCACAACTACTCTGCTCACAGACCAGCAACATCACTAGCAACCCACACTGGCCCTGTTTCTGCATAGAAAGGACCACATGCCATGAATTCCACAAACTTCTTGTCACTTTAAAAACTGACAAATCTACTGACCCAGACAGACTTACCACAAAATTCCTCAGACTTGCTGCTCCCCAAATCGCACTTCCAATTAACAAACTCCTGAACCTATCCTTCTTGTCTGGCAAAGTGCCTGATCTCTGGAATACATCAAAGGTCGTCCCACTCCACAAGAAGGGCAAAAAGACACTGCTTGAAAACTACTGCCCGATCTCACTTTTCTCAGCTCTAGCCAAGCTGACAGAGAAAATCGTGCATAGCCAATTAGTTGACTACCTGCAGCAGTACGACCTCATCTGTGTTGAGCAACATGGCTTTCGTAAAGGGCACAACACTGTCACTGCTCTGACTGAGTTCACCAATGCCATTTACCACACAATGGATAAGGGCCTTGTAACTAGAAAATGTGTATGTGGACCTGACCAAGGCTTTCAACCTGGTCACCCACAAAGTATTAACTTCCACGTTACTCAAACTTGGTCTCAGGCCCCCCACTCTTGCTTGGTTCAAAGACTACCTGGGCGGCAGGAAACAGTCAAAATTGGAAATGCCCTATCACCAGCGGTGTTCCCAAAGGCTCTTTTGTAGGCTCACTTCTTTTTTCCATATACATAATAACCTGCAAACTGTCTGCAAACCAGTGCATACTCCTCTTTTATGCAGACAACGCTCTTCTTTACACCCACAGTGACGATATCGGTATAATTAACCAAACACTCAACAATAGCTTCGCTAGGCTACAAGAGTGCTTTGTTCAGGAGAAAATGGTCTTAAACCTTCTGAAAACACAGCCTATGTTGTTTGGGGCCTGGCACAACATAAACAATTATCCCCTATGTTTAGCATCAATGCAGAAAATGGCACTTCTCTGGAAAACACCATCTCCTTCAAGTATCTTGGAGTGCACTTCAATCCCACAATGTCTTTCAAAACCCATCTCCAGCATACCACCATCCTTCTTCACCAAAAATTGGGCTCACTTTACAGAATTCGCCAGTTCCTATCGCCTCAAACTAGGATCCGGATAGCACAGGCTAATCGTCTCCCTTCACTAGAGTATGGTTTGGTTGTCGTCGATGCTGCCAGCAAATCAGTATTACAAAACAAGCACATCTTATATCATAAAATTGCCAAATTTGCCTCAAGCAATGAGTTTAATGTCCATCACTGTCTCGTGCTAAATACTCTTATTTGTTTATTTGCTTTACGGGTAAGCACACTGGAAACAAGTTCCCTTTTCAGGTGCAACCCACAAAAAAAAAATCATCACACAGTACATAACAATACAATAAGACTTGTACATGATTATTCATACAAAAATAGAAATACAAATTCCACGTCTTATAAAAATATGTGGCTAACCTGACCTCAAAGCTAATCTAACTCTTGCCATGCTCATTAAAAAAAATCTTGCAACCAGGCGCACCTGCTTACCTAGTTAATCAAATCTTGCTCATTGCCCTGCCCACATCCCACTCTGTCACTAACAACAATATTGCAGTTCTTCTGTTCCACACGAACATGAGACAATGCTCCTTTAGTTACCAAGCTGCCTCAGTATGGAACTCCATACCTCCACCTATCAAAAAAAACTACACTGTCAGCCTTTTCTAAGCTTTTGAAAGTTCATTACTCCTCATTCTGTGCCTGTAATTGCCTCCACTAACCCCTCTTTCCCTATCCCTCCCCTCACTCTCAGCTGCCCAATCTGTGTGTGCACCTGCTGGTTTATCACCCCAGCTATTATACCCCCTATGCACTCTACTGCCCCTAGCATTCTTGCTAGTGACTGCACTCTTTCACTTCCTTCTCCCCTCACTGTACATTGCACGTTTTTGTATGCATTCTGTATGTATTCCATTACAACCCCTATGTCTGTTGCTGTACATATTTGTAAACTCCTGTAATAAGTATCTCATATAAATACTTGCTCATTTCAGTTTCCTCTGAGTTCTGATGTACTATCCTCTTGCCATGCTACTGCCCCCGGGTTGTGCCTGAAAAAGGCATTCATTGCCAGTGCACTCACCCGGTCAACAAAGTTAAATAAATATCTTCTTTTACATTTAAATCCTGATGAAATTAGGAGGGTGCAACAGGGTCAATCATTGTTCATGCCTGCAAGCAACACAGGTAGAGAGAAAAAAGGCTAAGGGGGCCTTCCTTTTAAAAGTATGAGGCCATTGTTGTGGTTTTACTTTGTGTTTGAAATGCAAACCTAGTGGTTTGTGTGCACAGAGCTCTCACAAATGTTGCTAATTAGAGTTCTAGGTTGCAATTCATAGCTGTGACATCATACTCATGAATTATGGCAAGTATGATTTCACAAGAGCAAATTACAAATCTGGAAACTATGGACTAAACATGAATTAAAGATCGTAACCATACATTATAAACAAATAAAAATCCCTTTCTCTGTACTACATTAAGACAGCTCAGCTGCACTTCCCTTGTTTTTTCATTGCTTGTCTCCTAACTGGAAACCAAATCTTGGTTACCCTTTTCCTGCGTTCCTCCCTCGCAGATTTCAATTCTTCACTCTTCTCTTTCATCTCTATCCTTCGAGAAGTTTCATCCATGGCTAGATCCTGTAGTTCTGCCTCTAGCAGGTCTCGTTCCTCTTGCAACAGTTTCTGAAGTCGTTCACGTCGCTGTTCCAAATTCTTATGCCTTTCCTCCTTCAGTCTCTCCTGATGGTAGGCGGACATACTATTAAGGAAAGATAACAGAGTTTATATAATGAGTTGGAAAAATCTTGCACTTTGATTGACCAATCACTACTTAAACTCCAGTAATTATATCAGCACAACCCACACACTGGCACTTCTTTCATCAGTCAGTCACATTTCATCCTTAAATCCTTACAACACTTGGACCAACAAAAAACAGTTTCATGTCCAACTTTCAAACACTTAGTTGTTTTTTTTATTTTTTTAATCTTTTCCAATTCTAATACCCATTTTATGAGCACAATAACACACCTGGAGTATGTGGGTTGTGCTATAATAATTCACATTCCAGGATGGTTGAAGGCGTGAGTTATTTAAGCAATAAGGCATTAAAGGATGTGGGTCATTGTGGGATTTACCCATGCCTCGTGTCACATGGTATAAGGCATAGCAGAGTGTCTTAAACAACATAAGAAATGGAAATGGGCAAATCCCACAATGACCCATGCCCTGGAGTGCCTTATTGTGATTATAATATGGGCCAATTTGTTGAAAACGCTAAAATATGCAATATATTTAATTTAAAAAGTACAATAATGATGTGATGCATCCACCAGTCAAAGCAGTCCCACATTCAATAGCTATGTCTAGCTGTCAGCAGAGAATGTGTCACAGAAGGTGAAATTGTTTTCATTTTTCATGTTTCTCCTCCTCTGTCCACATCTACTAGGGTCATTTGTCATTTCAATCTCTCCCCTACCAGATAGAGATGTCTGTGCTCTAACAAAACTCCTCCCCAATCCAGAAGGCCTCCATAAGTTAGTAAAGGTGTTCACCCAGCCACCGCTCTGCCAGCTGTCATCCACCTCTGTGATGTCCTTACCCATGTTATATAGTTTTCTAATAAAATAGCCATGCCTTGCAAACAGAGCTGTCTGTGCTCTGTTGGAATCACTCCCACCCCATGTAAATCATGAATGGCAATCATTTTGTATGAAAATTACACCATTGACCATATTCATATTTAAAAACAATACACGTATTATTTTTTTGTACATCAAGATTTTTGCCCCTGGGCATGTCTTCTTTGATCTCTGTCACGCCCTTGCTGTTTATCTCCCAGTTCCAACAGCCACCATCATCCCTCCAGCTGTCAGACTGTGGGGTTCGACACTGAGCAATCGGTGATCGTCATTCTGACAGTCCATGTTTTGGATTTTCCTTTACTGTTTTCTTCCCCAGTACCCTACTCCATACAACAAAGCCCACTGCTACTGTACTGCTAACCTCGTCGGCATGCAGTGTGCTGCTGCTAGGAGAGCAACCTCCCTGACCTGCCAGCAAAGGTCACTGTGCCAGTGAAGCACCTCCTTCTCCCCTTTCCAGGCTGGGATGTGCTGCCAGCAACAGTGCATTTCCCCAGTTGGCCACCCAACTGACAGCATCATGGGTTCTCTCCTAGACCTGGGTCACTGTCACAGAAGGGCAACACACATCTGCTGGGCAACTGGGCAGCCCCCAATCCAAGCACGAATAATGCAAAAGATGCATTGTTACAAAACAGTTGAACTTGTCAAGTTGCTGGTATGGCTGCAGGTGAAGATTCTTCCTGAGAAGGTTCTTCAATCCCAGATTCCAATTCATGTGCTTTTAAGAACTATGAGCATTTGAGGTCAGCCTCTGCTGTCCATTTACCCATTCTCCCCCTTCTTCACCCTTTCTTTATACAATTTCTTTCCTTACCCACTCCGTTTCATTTTTTCAATGTCTTTCTCACATCAAATATACAAATAATTGTTTATCATGGAAAATTCTGCATAATTCTCCTGGCAAAATGTTCACTCCCCACCACTGAACTTTACAATCTAATACAAAAAAAATCAAAATTCTGCATATTTTACGGGCAGAAAATTCACTCCCTTCCTCACACACTCATAACAGAAGGTGTCATATGAAACCAGGGCATCAATTTTATCTGAAGCAGGGTATGCAGCAGAGATTTCTTTGGTAATCAGGTAAGGAAAGTAGATTTTTTTTCATGGTAAGCAAAAGGCCACTAGAAATGAAAACTAGTAGTAGTACTTTTTTATTTGTGTGTGTAACAAGGAAGTGATGAGGTAACTGAAAAACAACATTATTATTCGTTTTATTTTTTTAATTTAATGTAGTTTTAGTTTTTTTTTTTGTTTGTTTTTTTTTTTTTCAAGTCCTTTTTGGAGACTTTTCGTGAGAAGAAAAAATGCCTGCAAGTTGAAAGTTTTTAATACGTGGTAGGGGGAAGGAGAGAGAGCTCCGCACCAAGACTGTCAACTCGTAGTTGGAGGCCTGCTGCAGGGAGGAGGGGTACAGCTACACTGGGGACTGGGAGGTCAACCTAGGAGTAAAACAGCCTATACAGAGGTGATGGCTTACATTCACCAGGAGGGGGGAAATGCTTTTCTGGGGGGGAGGTGGAAGAAAAAGAAGCAGAAACTGCCCCCCCCCAAGGCAGAGATGGAGTATATTGAGATTGGATAGGAAGACAGTCTCACACTGAATAAGGTAAACCAAATAAGTAGGGGGTAGAAATGGATGAAGGGTGGAAACTAAGTAGGCAGTTGATAAGAGGGAGTAAAGAGGGACACAGGGAAAAAGGGGGCACAGCAAGCATGTAGCAAACAAAATCTGGAAAGCCATGTGTACTAATTCTAGGAGTCTCTGGCATATAAGATCCCAGACCTAAAGGTTATCACAGCGAAGGCTGACCTGGATATTGTGGCCACTACTGAATCCTGGTGTACTGAAAACCATGATTGGGACATGGTCATATCAGGGTACACATTATTCAGAAGGGACAGGGTAAGAAAGAAAGGAGGAGAGGGAGTGTTGCTTTATGCAAAGGACAGCATAAAAGCAATGGAAATACAGGGAACTGAGGGATGGGCTGAGATGCTGTGGGTTACGCCTGAATCAGGAAAAAAAGGAAATACTCAGACAGGTGTGATCTATGGGCCTCCAGCGTAAGGGGAGGACTTAGATAAGTTAATGTTAAGAAAAATTGGCAAAATGGTGGAAAAGGGGGATGTGTTACTGGTAGCAGACTTTAATCTGCCAGATGTGGATTGGAGTCTCCCTGCTGCAGTATCAGCTAGAAGTAGAGACATCCTGGACTCTGTACAGGGGGCATTTCTAAGGCAATCAGTCAGGGAACCCACTCGAGACAGGGCAATACTTGACCTGGTGCTTAGTAATAGGAACAGTATCGCAGACATCATGGTGGGGAGCCATCTTGGGACCAGTGATCACTGTACTGTGCGGTTCAACATTAGAACACCTACAGAAACCAACCATACAAAGGCAAGGGTCCTGGACTTAAGAAGGGCTGATTTTACTAAGATGCAAGAATGTCTTATGAAAGAAATCACAGGGGGCGAGGACCTGGGTTAGGTAGAAGAAAAATGGGCCAGACTGAAAGAGGGCATAGTGAAGGCAACAAACCTCTGTGTTAAGCAGGTAAGCAAAAGTAAAAGAATGAGGAGATCACTATGGTTTTCAAGAGAGGTAGCAGAAAAGGTAAAGGCTAAAACAGTAACATTCAGAAGGTACAACATGACCCAAAAAGATGGCGATAGGGAAGTGTATCAGGACACACAGAGAGGAGTAAGCAAAGCAGTAAGGAGACAAAAAGCGCAGACTGAGGAAAGAAGAAAAAATTACTCACCTTAGTAATTCTGTTTCTCCTAATGGAGTCTTGCTGTATTCTGACTTACTGCAGTTAGCCCCAGCACTTGAACTGCTCTGGAGAGGAAAGAGTTAAATTCTATGCAGAGCATAGAACGTTGAGCTCGAGCTCGGTTCAGACCTCTGTCTGCTGCACTTCAAAGTGTAACCGTCAGATTCTTATGAGCTAATACTAACTAACTAAACCCACTATGTGGAAATTGTAAACATTTTTACTAGCCAAATGGCAACCAAATATTTTAGATCCCCAAAAGACTCAAGTCGAGAAATCCAAAATGAAAAACCAGGTAGTGAACGCTTGACTATTATAATAACCAAACGTAACCAACTCCTTCTCTCTAAAAAGGAAGGAGTGCCCAAATGTACCCCTGGCGTGCAACACTGCACCTGCCAGACCACTTCCCAAAAACCAGGTTCTGAGAGGTGAAGCAGGGAGGTAGGTCAGAATACAGCAAGACTCCATTAGAAGAAACACAATTACTAAGGTGAGTATTTTTTTCCTTCAAACAACATGAGGTCTTGCTGTGTACTGACTTATTGCAGACTACCAAGCAGTACCTCCATGGAGGAGGGAATCAAACCTACTTTGGGAACAGGCTCTGCAGTACTGCTGTACCAAACCGAGCATCACTCCTAGCCTGGATATCCAGAGAGTAATGCTTGGTGAATGTATGGACTGTTTTCCAGGTGGCTGCTTTACAAAACTCTAGCAAAGGAATATCCCTGGCAGCAGCCAGGGACGCAGCTGTACCTCTAGTCGAATGAGCCCTCAGACCTGAGGGTGGTACTTGACCCCACTTTTCATAGCAGAACTATATACCAGAGACATTCCACTTGGCAATCATTCTCTTAGAGGCAGGTTTGCCCTTTCCCACTTCCCCATAAGTGAGGAACAACTGGAGGGAATCAAACCTATGTGCCTTAGTACACTCAATGTAGTAGCTAAGGGTTCTTCTAACATCTAAACTGTGTAATCTTCTCTCTCCTGAAGAAGAATGGTCAGTGAAGAACACAGGAAGCGACATGGATTGGTTCAGATGAAAATTTGAAACCACTTTAGGTAAAAACCTCCTATTGGTTCTAAGGACCACCTTCTCTCTATGAAATGAAATGAAATCAGGCTCCACTGACAGGGCTTGTAATTCACTGATACGTCTGGCAGAGGTAATAGCTACCAGAAATACAGTTTTCCAAGTCAAGTACTTGAGCTCTGCTAAAGACAGAGGCTCAAAGGCAGGTTGCATAAGCTGAGCAATGCAAACATTAAGGTCCCACGCAGGCATTGAGTCCCTAAAGGGGGGATTGGTATGAAGCAACCCCTTGAAAAATTAACAGAAAATAGGATAGGATGCCAGTGAGGAAGGCTTTCCCACTGACAGAAAAACAGAAACAGCTGACAAGTGTACCTTGAGGGTGGCCGGTCTAAGGCCTAGGTCATTAAGATGAACCATGTAATCCAGAACTGTAGACAATTCAGCAGTGTCTGGGGATATGTGCTTCTTGGAACACCAAATACTAAATCACTTCCATTTGGAGTTGTAAGTGTTTCTGGGGGCAGATTTTCGAAAGGCTTTGAGAATCTACAGAACTCCCTGAGACAGGTGCAAATTTGCATACCCTAACTCTTCAAGAGCCATGCCTTGAGATTGAGAGACCAAAAGGTTGGGATACCAAATCCTCCCGAGAAGAGGTTAGTAGATTGTGATTCCTGGGAAGAGACAGGGGAAGGTGGACCACTAGGGACAGCAACAGGGGGTACCAAGGCTGCCTGGCACAATCTGGAGCAATCAGGATCACTTTGCAGGATTATGACCTTATCTTTACCAGGACCTTGAACAATAGAGGAAAAGGAGGGAAGGCATACAGAAATTTCCCTTACCAATCTAGAATCAGAGCATCAAGAGGGACTGAGCCCAAGACTGGGGGTCTGCAACAAAAAAGAGGAAGTTGGTGATTGGGGCTGCAAGGAGATCTATCTCTGGAGTGCCCCACCTTGAAAAAATCACTTTCAACACTAGGGGATCCAGGGACCATTCGTGATGGCCCTGGGAAATCCTGCTCAATGCATCTGCTAGCACACTGTCCTTTCCTGGAAGGTGGACTGCTACCACAGAGGTCTGTAGAGAATAAGCCAGGGACCATAACTTCATGGCTTCCGTGCACAAGGCTGTAGACCAAGTGCCTCCCAACTTGTTAATACACCACATGGTGGTGGTGTTGTCTGTCCTAACCTGAACCACCTTGTTCTGTACTGACTGAGAGAAGGCTTGCAGGACTAGATAAACTGCCCTGAGCTCCAAAAGGTTTATGTGGAGAACAGACTTCTGAGTGGACCAAACTCCCTGGGCTGTGAGAGTCCCCAGGTGGGCTCCCCACCCCATGAGAGAAGCATCTGTGGTTAGAACCACAGAAAGAGACTGAGTGATGAATGGGACTCCTTGCCTGAGGTTGTCCTGATCCTGCCACCATTGAAGGGCCTGGATCAGGGTCTGAGTTACCAGAACAAGTTTAGTTAGAGAATCTTTTTTCTGAGACCAAAAACACCTGAGATGAAACTGAATGTCTCTCATCTGAAATCTGACCCCCCTGGATCACTGCAGTGGAAGCTGCCATGTGGCCCAGAAGCTGAATGAAGTGCCTTGCTGATCGAGAAACCAGAAGGTGGAAGGAGGAAGCCAGCTCTATGATGGCCCTTACTCTTTCCAGGGGAAGACAGGATCTTGCTTTGACAGCATCCAGCTCTACCCCTATGAAAGTCAGAAGCTGTATTGGCTCGAGAACTGACTTGGGAAGACTGAGAAGAAATCCTAGAGAAGTGAGCACTTGCTGGGTCACTTGCAGATCTGACTTGACTTGATCTGGAGACTGACCCACAATAAGCCAGTCATCCAGGTATTGGAATATGGAGATATTTTTTTCCTCAGAAAGGCCACTACTACTGCTAGGCATTTTGTAAACACCCTTGGAGCTGATGTTAGGCCGAAGGGCATTGCTTTGAGCCGATAATGGCCTGAAGGCAATTCAAACCTGAGATACTTTCTGTGGGAGCACCTGATGGGAATGTGAAAGTTGGCATCTTTGAGGTCCAGGGAGGTTAGCCAGTCCTCTGGCCTTAGAGAGGGAAGGATTACTGCCAGAATCACCATTTTGAATTTTGGTTTTAAAAAGATGTTTGTTCAGGTAACTTACAGTGGCGTGAAAAAGTATTTGCCCCCTTCCTGATTTTCTCTATTATTGCATATTTGTCACACTGGATGTTTTCAGGTCTTTAGACAAAATATAATATTAGATAAAGGGAACCTGAGTGAACAAATAACACTTTTTTTTTTTTTTACTTATTTCATTTATTTAATGAAAAAAGTTAACCAACACCAACTGGCACTGTGTGAAAGTAATGCCCCCTAGTTAAATCAACCCAATTAAAGGGATAATTAGAGTCAGCTGATTGAACACAGCCAGGCTTGATTACAGCCAGCCCTGCTCAATATAAACCTCACTTATTTTGGCCCTTACCATCAGAGTCATGTTGCCAGCACAAAGATTCAACAAGCACATTATGCCATGATCAAAGGAAGTTCCTGAAAAGATCAGAAAAAATGTGTTGCCTCTCTATCAGTCTGGAAAGGGTTACAAAGCTATTTCTAAGGCTCTGGGACTCCATCAAACCACAGTGAGAGCCATAATCTCCAAATGGAGAACACTTGGAACAGTAGTGAGCCTTCCCAGGAGTGGGCGGCCTGCCAAAATTACTCCAAGGGCAGTGTAAAATCATCCAAGAAGTCTCAAAGGATCCTAAAACAACATCCAAAGAACTGCAGGCTTCTCTTGCCTCAGCTAAGGTCAGTGTTCATGACTCCACAATCAGAAAGAGACTGGGCAAAATGGACTTCATGTGAGAGTAGCAAGGAGGAAACCACTGCTAACCAAGAAGAACATAAATGCTCATCTCTCATTTGCCAAGAAGCACCTGGATGATCCACAAGCCTTTTGGGAAAATGTTCTATGGACAGATGAGTCCAAAGTGGAACTTTTTGAACAACATGGATCCCATAATGTCTCGTGTAAAGCAAACACAGCATTCCACAGTAAGAACACCATACCAACAGTCAAACATGGTGGTGGTAGTGTGATGGTGTGGGGATGCTTTGCTGCCTAAGGACCTGGATGACTTGCCATAATTAAAGGAACCATGAATTCTGCTCTGTACCAGAAAATTCTTAAGGAGAATGTCCAGTCATCCTTCCGTCAGCTGAAGCTGAAGCGTAGTTGGGTCATGCAGCAAGACAATGATCCAAAACACAAAAGCAAGTCTACATCAGAATGGCTAAAAAGAAGTAAAATTAAAGTTTTGGAGTGGTCTAGTCAAAGTCCAGACTTAAACCCAATAGAGATGCTGTGGCAGGACCTGAAACGAGCAGTTCATGCTCGAAAACCTACCAAATGTTACTGAATTAAAGCAGTTCTGCCAGGAAGAGTGGGTTAAAATTCCTCCACAGCGATGTGAAGACTGATATTGAATTATAGGAAGTGTTTGGTTGCAGTCATTGCAGCTAAATGTGGCATAACCAGTTATTAAGTGTAAGGGGGCAATTACTTTTTCACACAGTGCCAGTTGGTGTTGGTTAACTTTTTTTCATTAAATAAGTGAAATTAAAAAAAAAAAACAAGTGTTATTTGTTCACTCAGGTTCCCTTTATCTAATATTACATTTTCTCTAAAGACCTGAAAACACCCAGTGTGACAAATATGCAATAATAGAGAAAATCAGGAAGGGGGCAAATACTTTTTCACGCCACTGTAAGTCTAGGATGGGGCACCATTCCCATCTTTTTTGGGGCAAGGAAGTACCCGGGGTACAGACCTTTGACCCTGTGTACTGCAGGAACTCTCTCTATAGCCCTTAAGGCCAGTAGAGAAGAAACCTCTGCCTCTAGGGCAACAGTTTCAGAGATGCTTGCAAGTGGAAAGGATCTGGCTCTCAGCTTTGGAAACTTTTTGAAGCCGAGAACCAGTCCCTGGCTTACTACCTCCAGGACCCACTTGTCTGAAGTAACAGACATCCAGTGCTTGAAGTAGTAAGCCAGCCTGCCTCCTACAGGAACTGGGGAGTCGACCCGGGCTGACACATCAGGGTATCTGCTTGACAGGAGCTTTAGGCTGAGGAGTGGATGCAGCCCTGCTCATCCCCCTTCTGCCTCTCCCTCTGAAGAACCCCCTCTGAGAAAAAGGAGAGGAGGCCCATGCTTGGTAAAAAGGCCTATGAAAAGGCCTGTCCCTGCCCCTAGCTTGCTGCCTTTGAGAAGTTGCCTGCCTTTCTTTGGCTTGTGCACTCCTGTAGGTGGTCCTATATTCATCCATCTTTTTCATGTAATTCTCTGTCTGCTCCCCAAATGAAGAATTACCCACCACAGGGAAATCTATGGCCTTAGCCTGGGTGTCCTGTGAAAGACTAGTACATCTGAGCCAAGCAATTCTCCAAAGAGCCACAGATGTAGCCATGACTCGTGCTGACACATCACTGGAGTCCACAGCAGCATGAAATTGGATCTTTGATGCCTCAATCCCATCAGCAGTCACCTCCTCCAGCTCCCTGGCCAGCTGTGGGGAGGCCTGCTTAGGCAGTGCCAGTACAGTGTCCCACCTGGACTTCTGATACCTGGCTGTATAGGCCATGTAATTAGCTTGCCTGAGTCCCAAGGAGGATGCCATGTACTGTTTCTTTGCCATGGCATCCAGCTTCCTGGAGTCTTTATCCAGGAGGTGTGATGCCAAGGGTATGTTAGCCTTATCACAGGCTGCAACCTAAACAACCCCAACATGGCTGTATTGCTGGTACAAATACTCCATACCCGAGCCTGACAACATGTACCTCTTGTCCATCCTTCTGTCAACAGGAGGTAAAGAATTAGGAGTTTTCAACAATTTTTGTGTCTGTTTCCCAAAGGACTTATGAAGGGGAACAGACAACCTCTTGGACTCTGGGATGTCCATCATTTCAACGTAATCAGGCTCCTCTTGTTCCTGCACAGCTTCTTCCAAGGGGAGCTGGATGGTTTCTGCCACCATTCTGTAAAACATAAAGTGGGAATGGGACTCAGAAAACCTGGGAGGGGAAACACCAGAAGGTCTGTCTGGGGAGATGTCCAGTTCAATGGGCTCATCCAGACCTTCCATTCCATCATCCTCATCATCATCATCATCGCCTTCATAATGATCGTCCCCCTCCAAATCTGGTTCATAAAAATCTTCAGGGGACAATCGTGAACCAGAGAAACCGACTGAACCGAACGCCTGCCAGAAGGCGCTGGTTCGGTCGGAACCGTACGAAGCGATTCAACAATCCTAATAGCTCGGGCAATCTCCTCAGCAGTCGGAACATGTGACTCTGGATCCGAACCAGCCGATTTGTCTTTTCTTTTTTGACAGAACCAATCCCTCGGAATCGGCTCTCCTTTTGCCTGAAGAAGTATCGCCCTGGTCAGAGGGTACTCCTTCTGGTTCATCTGAAACCGAACCGGGCTGGCAATCCGGGTCAGCGAACTTCTCTGCCTCCTTATCCCTAAGCCTGCCCAATCTCTTGTCTAGGGTGGATTTAGGGACATTTTTACATATTTGGCAGTCTGAATCAAGGTGGTCAAACCCCAGACAATAAACACAGGTGGTGTGGGGATCAGCCTTAGCAAAGACTTCCCCACACACACACTGCAGTGTTGAAACCCAGTGGGCCCGGTTTTCTTTTGGGTTTCTCAGACGTAGCCATCCTATAACTCAAACTTACCCTTTACTCAGCAAAAGCCAGGTAAGACCCCCTTATCAGTTTCTAACCGTGTTACAGGTATTTGAAAAAAAAACAAGAAATACGTTTTTTTTTTTTTAAAACGATAAGGACTGGTAACCACACACTAAACCTGAAGAAAAAAATACAAAGAACAACACACAAGATAACCAGTTCAGCTGAACCGGTTAAAAGTTCAAATTTACAATTTCCACAAGTATCCTACGGCTAGTCCACTACCTAAGTACTTACTGTACCACAGACAGATATCTGAACCGAATTATAAATGAAAGGATTGGTAAAACCGACAACTTTAACTGACTGATGAACCATGAGCAAAGAAGAAATCTCCGGAGCGACTGTTCAGTTAGGCGGAGTAAAGAATCTGATGGTTATACTCTGAAGTGCAGCAGACAGAGGTCTGAACCGAGCTTGAGCTCAACGTTCTATGCTCTGCATAGAATTTAACTCTTTCCTCTCCAGAGAAGTTCAAGTGCTGGGGCTAACTGCTGTAAGTCAGAATACAGCAAGACTTCATGCTGTTTTAATAGCTCAGGGAGTATCAAAAGGGGACAAGACACTTTTTAGGTATGTTAGCGAAAAAAGGGAGGAATTGTACAGTTAAGGGGGAAGGGACTGTACAGAAGAGGATCTTGAAAAGGCAAACATCTTAAACAAATACTTCTGCTCAGTTTTCACAGTAGAAGGACCACAAAAAGGCACCAGAAGCTTTGAGGGGAAGTATATAGACAGTAGTTCATTTTCGGTGGGAAGAGTCTGGAAAGCACATGACAACCTGAGGCTATGTGGCCTGATGGGGTTCATCCAAGGATGCTGAAGGAACTTAAGGAGGTACTGACTGCACCTCTGACAGGCCTTTTTAACAGCTCACTGGAGTCTGGTGTGGTTCCAGAGGACTGGAAAAGGGAAGATGATGTCACACTTCACAAAAGTGGCAGCAGGGAAGAGGCAAGCAGCTATAGACACCTCAGCCTGGCATCGGTGGTGGGTGCGTTGATGGAAACACTATTGAAGGAAAGAACTGTGGATTATCTTGTATCTAACAGATTGCAGGACCCTGGGCAGTATGGTTTCACAGAGGGAAGGTCATGCCAAACAAGTCTGATCGACGACTTTGACTTGGTGACCAAGGAGCTGGATCAGGGAGGAGCAGTGCATGTGTCTTACCTGTATTTCAGCAAAGCTTTCTGCACCGTTCCACATAGATTTGTAAGTAAGCTGTGTAACTTAGAGGTGGATAATAAGGTGGTAACCTGGATAAGGAACTGATCAGCAGAAAGGACACAGAAGGTAGTGGTGACTGGAGTGTACTCCAGTGAAGGGAAGGTGACCAGTCGGGTGCCTCAGAGATCTGTACTGGGACTGGTTCTCTTCAATATCTTTATAAGCGACATAGCGGAAGAATGGAAGGGAAAGTCTGCCTTTCTGAGGATAACACTAAGATCTGTAACAGAGCGAACACACCTGGGAGGGGGGGTGGATAAATGTACAGGAACCTAAAGAGACTAGAAGTGTGGTGAAGGGTACAGCAGCTGGGTTTTAATGCAAAAAAGTGTAAAATAATGCATCTAGGTAGGCCATAGAAACGCAGGAGCGGCATATAAGATGGGTAGAGTGAAACTGACAAAGACCAAACAGGAAAGAGACCTAGGTGTAATCATATCGGATGATCTAAACGTAGCCAGGCAATGTGATAAGGCACTCAGAAAAACTAGTGGGATGCTGGGGTTCATAGGTAGGGGTATCTCCAGCAGGAACAGAAAGGTGATTCTGCCCCTATATAAATCACTGCTAAGACCCCACCTTGAGTACTGTTTACGATTTTGGAGACTACACCTCAGAAAAGATAAAGACAGAGTGGAGGCTGTCCAGAGGAGGGCTACCAAAATGGTGCAGAGTCTGCAACAAAAAATTTACGAGGAAAAATTAAAGGGGCTAAATATGTACACTCTAGAGGAGAGGAGGCAGAGGGGAAGTATGGTAGAAATATTTAAAAACCTTACGGAGGTTAATAAGGTATAGGAAGAGAGTAAATTTCAGAAAAAAAGGTATTCTATAACAAGGGGGCATGACAAGAAGCTGGAGGGGGGTAAATTCAGGAGGAACTTGAGGAACTACTTTTTCAGGCAAAGGGTGGTGGATGCCTGGAATGCCATTCCAAAAGAGGTAGTGGAGGCGAAAACATTAATATTTAATAGTTTTTTCAGGGTTACACCTTAAACAAGCATTTGTCAATGCCGAATGTTGTCGAGCTGCCATTGGCAGAGCTAGAGACGCATAGAGCTTTGATTTTGTTAATGTGTCACAAAAGGTGATTTTGCATAGCGAGCACGCCACTGTGCACCACAGCTGCGGAAACGCGTTTTGGGCAGGCTGTGAAAAATGGCAGCTGGACTGTTGATAAAGAGGTGTGCACAAATGCCAGTGATGGAAATGTGGCACGAAAATATTGCAGATGACGGCTGCAAGGGTGCATGGAAACCGCGCAATGCACGCTTGCAACACAGTCATTGTATGGACTTTTGGCACCAAATTTTCAACATAGGCATTTTAGGACCTGTGCTCATGAATAGTGTCGCCGTCATCCCAAAAACTGATTTCGCAGCGAGACCGAGCAATTCTGCGCTGGACGTGCGAAAACACATTTCAGCCAGCTGCACTGTTCATAAGGAGGCATGGAAAAATGGCAATGATGAACAGCTGGAGTGAAACTATTAAAAATTCACAAAGTCACGAGCGTGCGTGCAAACTACGCAATGCACGCTCGTAAAACACTCATTTTATGGACTTTCGTCCCCAAATTTTCAACATATGCATTTTACGACATCTGCTAACGAACAGTGTCACTCCCATTTTCATAATGTGTCCCGAACATGGGCTTCCCACATATCAACTGCGCTATTCTGCGCCGGAACTGCGAAAACAGAGTTTGGTCAGGATGTGAAAAATGACAGCTGTACTGTTCATTAGGTAGTGCAGAACAATGGCACAGTTGAAAATCTGAAGTGAAAATATTATAAGTTTGCGAACTTACGAGCGTGCGTACAAATTGCACAATGCATGCTCGTAACACAGTCATTTTATGGAGTATTGTCACCAAATTTTCAACAAAGGCATCTTACGACCTCTGCTCATGAACAGTGTCATTGTCATTTTTGTAATGTGTCCCGAACACTGATTTCGCAAAGCGACCGCACTATTGTGCGTGGGAAGTGCGAAAACACATTTCGGCCAGGATGTGAAAATGACAGCTATACAGTTCACAAGAAGGTGTGGTAAAATGCCAATGTTGAGAATCTAGCTTAAAAATATTATAAAATTCCACCTTGACGTCGCGTAACAACTGCGTAGCATGCTCGTAAAACAATCATTCTTTAGATTTTCCCACCAAATTTGCAAAATAGGCTTTTTGAGAGCCCCCCATATGAACAGTGGCACTGTCATTTCGTTACTTGGCCCCGAAAGATGATTCCATGCAGTGACTTCGAAATCACCTTCCGGGGAGCAAGTCTTAACGCCATGACAGTGCAAGAATCGAGGAGGGTCCCAAAAATCCCATGTTGAAATTTGAGGCCATCCCAAAATGCCTGATATGCAGCAAAGTTGAAAACACCCTATTTATTCCATTATACAGCCTACTGGCATTTCTTTAGTTTCTGGTCGCCTTTGAAGAGTGCAAGCGTGTTCCCGTCCACAAAGATCATCCGCCGGACTCCGGAGGTAAGTATGGGGTGAGGGAGTGAGGGAGGCAGGGTGCGCAGAGGGTGGGGGCATGGAGACTACGAGGGACCGTTTTCGTTTACAGGTTAAAAAAAAAAAAATTAGACATTGTGTTTTTTTTAGGTTCGGCATGCTGGGGTGGGCTCCAAGCGCGCCACCTAACTGCTGGGGAGCTGACGACGGGAGATTGGCACCCTCGTCGGCACAAAACACGGGGGGATGTTATGCGGCGTGGTTGGGCACCCCATCATCACACTAAAGCAAGTGGGGGCCGAGCCGAGGGATTGGGCACCTCGGCGTTAACAATGGGGGGTTCCTTATGCCGAAGGGGTGGACTCCCCATCGGCACCTAAAAGCGGTGGGGGCCCGCAGCGAAGGGTGGGCTCCCCTCGGCATTAACAATGGGGGATGATTTATGCCGACAGGGATGAGCTCCCCCATCAGCACATACAGATGGGCAGGGGTAACAGACAGGTGGATTGGGCACCCCCGAAGTCGTTTGTTTGGCGGCCACTGTGCTTCCATGTTCATAATGACGGTGAGCACATCAAGGGAAGGCCTGCTGCATCTGACGAGCTTTGCTCACATTGCAGCGGACTCTTCTCTTGAATCGCCGCCACGTCATATGCATGTTATGGCACGGCGCCACCAAAGCTGGCTGGGGAATGCAGGATGCACCTACTGATGCGTGCCCTGCATTCTCCCAACAGCGACCGCGCCTCCAAATCCCCACTGCCGCAAGATGTTGGCTGCGCAAGCGCACCAACATAAAAAGGTTCTGTAATTTTATGCTGTTGCCAGTAGGTGGTGCTGTTATAGGAACTGGTAAAGTTACTTAGGATAGAGTACTAAAGTAAAACAAGCATTTGGCAATGCCAAATGGTCGCCACTTGCAATGCTGTTGTACACATATTTACTATATTTATCCAAGACAGACCAGATGAGATGCAACATCTCATCAGTGGTGTTCTGCTGTTATACATTTTTATTTACCCAAGATAGGCTAGCTGAGAGGTAATATCTAATTTCCCATTAGCTGCCACATTTTTAACCCAAATTTCCAACACAGACTTTTTATGACCTGAAGTTATGATCGAGACAGGTGGTATTCTTTTAAATCCCATCTGAAAGGTGATTTCGCACTGCGACTGTGAAAACACGTTCCAGAGGGGATTGAAAAATGGCACCTGTCATGTTTATGAGGTGGGGTAATACAAGGGATATATGTTCAACATTAGAGACCAAAATCAGCAAAAAATAAAGTTATGAGTAAACACTGGAACAAGTCAGCATTTCTTTGCAACTTCATTTTTTCACATTTTGATCTCAAATTTTCAACATAGAGGATAATGCCTGAGTAACAGTGGTTAACCACGATTTAATCACCTCAAGCAGTTGCCAGAACAACCAAGTAAACCTCGAGAGCACAGCTCGAGACGTTTACAGTTGTCATGGCAACCGTGAGAGGCGATTACGTCTCTGGTTGGCCACCATTGCTCAGGCATTGTATTTTATAGTGCATGGAAAAACTAGCCACTGTGGGGGAAAAAAATACAGTTTTTTTCAACGTGCGTTTGTTCTCCTGCTCGACTAGGAATGCCTCCTGGTTTGAATGTTGACCAACTGATGTGCTGAAATTAGCCATTACTATCTATACTGCAGCGGGTCTGCAACTGTCTGAATGGAATGTGTGTGCTTTGAACGAATGTCCAAGCAGCAGATCACCTTTCCTTTCCAAGAATTCTGACAGGTGGTGACATTCTATCTTGTAATCCCATCATAATGACATAGTTAAGCAAGGTTTACAGCATACTGATGACATAACAATGGGATTATCAGGTTATAAACTGATTGAAAACAGGGGTTAACGGACACTGTCCATACATTATGTAGTCATTTTATGAACCCTCCTTCTAAGCAAGACCAGTGTTATTTATAAAATACTGTCTGAAAACGTCTTTCATGTCCACAAGTGGGAAAACACATTTTTGCCAGGATCTGAAAAGTGACATCTGTCAAGTTCATGAGGTGGTATAAAAGAAATTGCTATGTTGAAAATTTGGGATCAAAATAGTGACACTTATCAAAGTTATGAGTAAGCATTGAAAACTGTCAACGGACTTCATAACTTTGTTGTTTTTTAGTATTTGACCCCAAATTTTCAATATTTTTTTTTATAGTGTATGGTAGAACGTTGTCAACCTTAGGAAATCATCATTTCCTAAGGTTGTTATACTATCGTTGTGACGTAGGACTGTTGTTAATCTATCGATACTATGTCACATCGATAGGTTAACAACAGGGATCATTTTGCGCATGTGCACTACACGACGCGATGGCCTTCCAGAAACGGCAGCGGTGGTGAAAGCATGACCCGGAACAGCTACAGTGGTGACTAAAAATGTAAAAAATAAGGATCCTGATTATTGTTTCCACTAGAAATGCATGACCATACACTATAAAATATAATGTGTGGTCATACATTGGCAACCAGTTTGAATAACTGGCTTGAGGTTGCCATGGCAACATAAGCCTCTCGAGCTTCGCTATCGAGGTGTACATGATCGCCATGGCAACCTCTCACCGGTTAACAAACTGGTTACTGATGCATGCCCTTACATTATCCTCTATATTATCCCACCTCCTGAATCCAATAGGTGAAAATGTCCAAATCTCACCAGAAAAGTGATTTCACGGAGTGACTGCGAAATCACCTTTTCGGGCCAGATTTAAAAAGGTCACCTACCTTGTCATGAGGTGGGATCTCAAAAAGCCCATGTTGAAAATTTAGGGGTAAAATAAAGATTTACCAAGTTATGAGTACAAGTTCGAAGCGCACTGAAATACATTCATGCGCTTACCTGATTTCCTCAGTTCTAGGTCCGGTGTTGAAAAGTGAAGACGTGTCTCCGGTTCAGAGAAGCACTGGACCCCCAGTAAATAAGTAAGGGGTTGGGGGCAGTGGGGTGTTGGGTGCTGAGTGGGGGGTGGCAGTAGCAACAGACATCCATGGACCATTTTCTTTTTTATAGGGTATAAAAAATAAATTTTATTTAAAAAAAAAAAAAAAAGACTACAAGGCATTTTTTTTTCATTTCAGGTACTGACAATGAGGATTGGACACCCCAGTGTCAGTTTAACATTTACGGGGCAAGGGAAGTGATGGAGATACTTGGCAGTGGGAAGGAGCTGATTTCATAAACCAGGCATGGGAAGTGATGGACAGGTGGGAGGGATACCTGGGCAGTGGGAGGGAGTTGCTTTCAAGGACCAGGGCACCCAGCAAGCCCAGAAAAGTGTTATGATCAGCCTGGCTGATGACTGCTCTGACACTATCCAGCCCAGTGCAGATTGCCCTGCACTGGACCGACGGTGATACACCTCTCAAATCCACTATCATAGCAATATGTTCACTTTGTGCAAGCATGAACATAAAAAAACTGCTGGCAGAAGCTATTTTTCACCTGTGATTTTATGGTTCAGTATCATCAGGTTCTAACATTTTATTCGTCTAGTTCATAACAAAGCATAACCCACATCCTGTCATGTGCTATTATGGTTTACTTATTTCACTTGCAAAATGATCTATACCTTCAGGGGAAGAAAGAATAATATAGTCAAGACCAGTTAAATGATGTAGAGTACTGATGTGCAATCATTTCATTATGTGTAGTGAGCTTAATATATGTAACCCTGTTTACTACACGCTGCATCATTTAATGTATAATTGATATGCGATTTACTCCTGTAACTGACACGTCACTGCTGGGATGCCGCTGCAAGTGAGCTGTGCGCAATGGGTTTATCCCATATTATAAACTGGGGAAAAAAAAAAGTGTTTGAAATTACATACAGCTATAACGTAAATCCTGCTTAAGCATATGTTTGGAGTCCCAATGCCTGCTGTATGCTGTCATTGTTAAATCGCCCACTATAATGCTACGAAAGAAGAAAGAGCGGTCTCTCACGAAGCACTTGGGGCACTAAATTATTTAGCTAGTTTCTATTTACTGGGTAGGTGCGCTAGGCAATACAATGCCTATGAGAGAGTACAAAAGGAGCCATAACAGTTATATGTAATGCAGAAATCAAGGCAGAGGTTACAAAGAAGCCTGTGGCAGGGATACAGAAATAAAGTGGAGACCACACTAGACTTGCCAATGACAGATCCATTTGTATCCCCGGTCCAAGGCCCTTGTGAGAATAGTCCCTGACCAACCTGTCACATACCTCGAAAAAGACAGCATCCAGTGTGTACAGCAGCATGGCTTCCTGAACCTCCACAGCACCAGCATGGTGTTGTTGGACTACATCAGCTATGTTTATGAGGCCCTTGACAATGGTGACCTTGTCAGAGCTCTGTATATCAACCTTACTAAGGCCTTTGACTTGGTCAATGATAAGAAAAAAATTACTCACTGTGGGACTGGTCCCAGCACTGATCCTTGAGGCACCCCGCTGGTCACCCTCCCCTCCTCCACGTGAACTCCATTTACCAATACCCTCTGTTGCCTAACCCCTAACCAGTTTCTTACCCAGTTTATCACATTTAGACCCACTCCTAAGCTACCCAACTTGCTTACTAGTCTCCTATATGGAACAATGTCAAAAGCCTTGCTGAAGTCTACATAGGCCACGTCCACTGCTCCACCATGATCTAATTCCTTGGTAACCTGTTCAAAGGAATCAATCAGATTCATTTGACATGACCTCCCCCCATGAATCCATGCTGCCCTGGATCTTATAACCCACTGGATTCAAGATATTCCAGAACCCTTTCCTTCAGCAGCGATTTCATTAACTTTTCCCACCACCGATGTCAGGCTGACTGGCCTGTAATTGCCAGACTCCTCCCCGCTACTACTTTTGTGAAGTGGGACTACATCTGCCTTCCTCCAGTCCTCTGGAACCACTCCTGTTTCCAGTGGGCTGTTAACAGGACTGTCAGAGGTGCAGCTTGTACCTCCCAGAGCTCCCTCAATACCCTTGGATGCACCCCATTTAGCCTCATTGCTTTGCCCACTTTCAAATTAGCAAGTCCCTTCAGAAGTCTCTCCTCCGAAAAAGGACTACTGTCCACCTCTCTCCTTCCAAAGCTCCTGTTACTTTTTTAGCCCCTTCCCGTCTCCTTTCCCTGTGAATGCTAAACAAAAGTATTTGTTCAGAATGCCTGCCTTTGCACAATCCCATTTTCCCTTTTTAACTTCACAATCCCTTCCCTGGTCTTCATCTTTTCACTTACATACTTAAAAATATCTTGTCCCTTTTCGTTACCACCTGGGCTATTCGCACATCTGTGAGTGCCTTTGTGCTCCTTACTGCTTTCCCTGCTTCCCTCTGTTTCCCCTGATGCTCCTCCCTCTGCATCTCCTTATACCTTCTGAATGCTGCCCTTTTAGCCTTTATCTTTTCAGACACCTCTTTCGAGAACCACAGCGGTCTCTTTTTCTCCTTGCTCACTTGCTTGATGCAGAGGTTTGTTATGCCCCCCCTTTTTAGCTTTGCTCATTGTTCCTCCACCCCACCCAGGTCATACCCCCCTCCCTGCCAGACCATCCTTGAGGTATTCATCCATATTAGCCCACCTGAAGTCCAAGACCCATGACCTTATATGGTTAGGCTCCACAGTTGTCCTTATATTGAACTACACTGTACGGTGATCACTGGTCACCAGGTGGCCTCCCACCTTGATGTCTGCAAAACTGTTCCTGTTAATACCAGGGTCACTACTGCCCCATCACAAGTGGGTTTGTTGACTAGTTGTCTGAGGAATGCTCCCTGCAGGGAGTTCAGGATGTCTCTGCTTCTAGCTGAAGCGGTAGCTGGAAGACTCCAATCTACATGTGGCAGACTGAATTCCCCACAAGTAGCATCTCCCCCTTTTCTGCCATCTTACCAGTGGCTTCCACTAGTACTTCATCTAACTCCTAACAGTACTGGAGGTCTATAGATCTTGCTGGCACAAATAGTGGCTCTGTTTCCCGTCTCCAAGGGATCCACAGTACCTCTGCCCCCCTGTGTTCCCTGTATCTCCGTCACCTATCTGTTTTCCCTCACATAAAGCGCGACACACACACACACACACACACACACACACACACACACACACACACTTATTTTCCTTCCCACCTTGTCCATTCTGAACAGAGAATAGCCTAGTATGGCCATGTCCCAGTTATAGTTTTCCGTGCACTATGACTCTGTAATGGCCACAATATCCAGGTCAGCTTCTACCATGATGGCCTTTAGGTTCAGAATCTTATTTCCTAGACCTCTAGCATTTGCACACATGGCCTTCCAGACTTTTTTTTTTTTTTTTTAAACCATAATCCCCCTTTTCCTTACTCCCTCTCTTTTTAATGCTCCCATTCCCATGCCCATTCATTTCTACCACCCTGCTTCCCTTATTAATTTTCACCCTGGGGGATTCCTCTCCCCTCAGGTTTACCCTACACTCTACTTCAGCCGGGGGGAGGGGGGCAGTTTCTTCCTCCCCGATTCCTTTCACCACCCCTCTCGGCTATTTTAAATGTTCACCAAAGTAACATTTAAATCACCAACTAAGGACTGTAGTTTCCCTCCCAGATGAATGCAGGCCATCACCCCTGTATAGGCCCTTATCTCTCCAGGTGGGTCCTCTGTCCCCAATGTAGCCAAACCCCTCCTCTCTGCACCATTCCTTCAACCATGACTAGAAGCTCCTGGTGCGGAGATCCCTCTCCTTCCCCCATCGCAGACAGGGAGCACCTCAGCAACAACCACTGGGCACGCTACCTGTCCAAGACCACTCTCCAGCTCCCTAAACTCCTCCTGCACTATTCCAACCTCATCCCTAGCCAGATCACTAGTCCCCAGGTGGACAATGACATCCAGCTCACCCTCCTACCCTGATGCCCTAGCAACCCCCAGGATCTGCTTCCGATCCCTCGGGGCCATGGTGCACTGCATCTGAACCTAACTTCTCGCTCCTCCTCCTCTTCCTATTCCCAAATCTAGCCCCTTCACAACCGAGTACTCCCCCTCCCCCCCAGGAGTTGCTTCCTCCTCCTCTGGGATTTTCTACCACCCTCCTTGGGGTCTCCATTACCTGAGGACCCCACATCCTCCCTGGTCACTATCACAAGTTCCTCCTCCCTGCAGTCCTGCCCTGCCAGAGCGGCGTAGGAATTACACAGTGGTACCAGTTGAGGAAAGTGCCTCTGACTCACCACTCCCACCGTTCCAGACCCCCCCCACAGTCCAGCCATTCCTCCCTGACATCCTGTGTGGTAACGATGGCAGACTTGATGGCCCCAGTGTGGAGAAAGAAGTTCCCCCGAATCCTAGGCAACTTGGCCTGGAGTCCTAGAGACCTCCTCCTCCTCCCTCAACCCAGAGAGGTTCATGCAGATGGGGCAGCACCTCAGTTTCCAGAAGGTCTCTCTAGAAACTGCCGCTCCACAGCCACTGCACTGCATCACTCCCAGTATTCCCAATTCCTACTCTCCCTGTGTTACCTGGAAATACGCTGGTAGCCTTGCCCCCAGGGCTCCAGATAAGGTGTGTACCGGCCTATTTTACTCACCTCATTTTAGGAAATACTCTTCAGAAATTTTTTTAAGGAGTACCAGTACTCACCCAACATTTGTAAATACTCCATATGCCAAAGAATAGTGCTCATAACGTAACTGGTGATTCAAAAGAAACAGTTTTTTGCCAGATTTACAGCACTTGTATGCATCCCACTTTTGTTTTACTCATTATGTTTTAAAACTGGTGAGTAAATTCCTACCTGTCAACATTATTTGGAGCATTGTTGGCACCTGAAATTGTTATCTAGAAAAAAAACTAAATTTTTTAAATAAATGTACTCCTCAGTTCTCTCTAGCAAGACATTTGTACACATCTGAATTTCGTTTTTACTCACCTCACTTTCAAAATGAGGAGTACGGGTACTCATCCCAAAAAATCTTATCTAGAGCTCTGCTTGCCCCTGATAGGGTGTTTCTAGTTATCCCCTTTTTTGTTTGCTATGCCCCTTTGTATCTTTATCCTAAATAAGGTTTTTCCCTTCTACCCTACTCAATAAGCAGTTTCCTCTTGTCTGAAGAGTTTTCTTCCTTCCTTTACCACCTTACCTTTTTCTACGTTTCCTTATTTCCTTATTGTGGTAGTAGCACTTTCACTTTCCCCTAACCCTTTGCTGCCTGGCCCTAAAGAGGTTGCTGTTAATGTTCCCCCATACACTGTTTAAATCCCTTTATACTCTTACCCTAGATAGGGTGCTGCTCCTATTCCCAGTTTTGGCCTACCTTTGGCATTCTGTCATTCCCAGCAGTGCCTATTACATAGTAATGAACAGGTACCTTATTTTAGTTGACCAGCAAAGTCCTGCCCCCCATGCCCAATACATCAATCTAACACTTGTTCCACTCCTGTGCTGCATCACAAATCTCTGTGGGGACATGTTAGGAATGGTTGCCTTTTATCCGTCCTGTGCAGCCCCCTTAAGGCAGTACTTCTTGTTGGATTATTGAGTCCCTGATTGGTTCCCTGCCTGCCATGTCACCCGGCCACAACTAACCAGCAGGATGAAGGAGGTGGCAATGCCATTATAGTGCTACCTGGTGCGGTCACACCTGAAGTACTGTGTTCAGTTTTGCAGTCCACACCTCAGAAAGGACATATACACAGTAGAAATGGTCCAGAGGAGGGTAGCTAAGTTGGAGCATGGTTTGCTTGAGAAGCAATGCGAAGAGAGATTGAGAGGGCTCAACACGTACAGCCTAAAAGAGAGAAGAGGCAAGAGTGTTATGATAGAGACCTACAAGTACCTCAAAGAGGGTGGAGAGGCACAGGAGGTGAGTCTATTTCAAATAGAACAAGCACCAGGAAGAAGACATGCAATGAAGCTGGGCGGAGGAATTCAACAGCAATGGGAGAAATATTTCTTCACTGAAAAGGTAGTAGGCGACTGGAATAGACTGCCAGCAGAAATGGTGGAGGACAGAACAGTGGGGGGGGGGCTCCAAGTACGCATGGGATAGACATAAGGGTATATTAGATAGGAGGCAGGGAGGAAGTGACCGGGGGTAGGCGGACACCAGATAGGGTCTGCAGAGACAGAATAGGTAGGGAACATATGGATAGACTAAGTGGGCAACGGATCGAGCACAGAAGTGAGTTCATAATGCAGGGTACTCCGCTCAATCCTTCAGATGTCCCCAAGTTTAAGTCGCAGCCATTAAGGGATCTGGAGTCCTCTTAAACTAATCTGGTGAGCATCTACAGAGTAGACTTTGCAGTGCATCAACCTGTGTGCATGAGTTGATGCGCTGCAAAGACGGCAGTGTACTAAGTGAGGGAATTCTGGGGTTAGAATCAATAGACATACCATGATTTTCAAGACTTCCAGTTCAGGCTTTGGTGGGTTTAGGAACAACTGTATTTCCTTCACCTACTCTCCACAACACAAACATAGATGCATACTGTAGCTACATAGACAATGATGGCAGAAAACAAACCCTGCGCACCCTACATAATTACTCTGCACAGGCCTTAGTGGCCATCCTCCTTTTGCTTCTGCCACCCCTTAACTAATCCCATGAAGAGTCCCAGAATGGTGTCTATGAGGGTAGATCAGCAGTACAACATTGTTTGGTTTGCACCACATAGCTTATAAATATGTTAAGGTAAAAAAAAAAAAATGGTCTTTGTTCTTGTTTCGTAGACTTAAAGAGCACCAGTTTTGGTGTCTCCTCTAACAGCAGCTTACCGCTAAAGGACTTCATAAGTCTATTTCTCAGAATTTTTTTTTAGGCCTCTATAGCCAAGGGGAAAGGGATTGCAAGTCCTTGGTCAGAGGAGTCAGCTGCTGAATCCCTTACCCTTCCTGGTCCCCAATTTCAGCAGGTGCCACCTCCAAGTTCTCACACTGTGTGATGTGTTAGTTTGGCGAGTGCAGGGGCGTGCTGAATTTACAGCACAAGAAGCAGGTTTTTAAATACTATTTTTATATTTAAGAGAGCCACAGCAGTCAAAATCAAAGCCACGACTCAATCAACAAGGGCCTTGTTAGTTGAGCTGTGGCTTCGCCAAGGCCCTTGTTAGTCGATCGGTGGCCTTTTTTAATCTCAAGCTCGCCATCATAATGTATTACATAGTAATAAAAATTGACTCCCAATGATTTCAATGGGGTGCGCCCCCGTGCTCTCCCTTGCTGCACATCAAAATGTGCCCGAGCACAGGAGTGTGGAACGCAATAGGGAAGCTTAAAGGATCGGCTGGCCATTTTATCGGTGCCAAACTACGATCCCGTCCAGCTGCATATAGGCTGATAGTTAAATATTACAACTGCCAGAAATGGACTATTGCTGACTTAAGGTACCATACTCTGTAAAGCAGTACCTTAAGGCAACAGTGCAACGAAAAAAGTTATTTCAAAAAGCTAATTTTCTATTATGGTAATAAAAAATATTGGCAGAACTGTTGATTTGGGTTTTCTGGATGCTTCTTATGCCGTATACTGTGCATTTGCACTTTTGTCTGGACTCTTATCCTCCTCAGGTCCTCAATATTATTTCTATGCAAAAATGAGGCGGCCATCTTTTTTTCTTGAGAAATAATTACCTTAAAACATTCATAAAATTCTAAAATGATAATAAAAACTGAAAAATTCACCACCAAAATAAACTGGAAGACATCTGGCATCATCTAGGATGAAAAAAGGTGGGGTAAAACTTTAACCCATTTTCATTGCACTGCTGCTTTAAGGTCAGAAAATTCACTTTAAGGTGCTTCTGCTAACTGTGTTCATTCCAGCCTTCATGTACTCGAGCATACAGTATATATTAGGGCTTGTGTACACAGCAGACGAGTTCCTCCTGGAATAAAAGTCAGGAACTGCTTTGCTGCTGTTCCTGTCCTCCCATTCTGCCCCTACCCGCCCCCAGCACTTTTTTGAGGCCTGACAAATGCCACGGCTGCACTGCTCTGTTTGTGTCTATTCCAAACCTCAGGTACCTCTGTCTACCCTGCCCCCTCTGGTACCCACTTTCCCTAAATGTGATGTATTTTAACTGCTAAAAAATGTCTGTACATCATTTCTACATTGCTACTCAATTCTATGTAATGTTTGTATTGTACCTCAATTGATGTGAAACCTTTGTAAAAGAGCCTTGGCTCAAAGGTACTTGTAATCCTAGACTCTAAATAAAAAATAATAAAAATGTGTTAACTGTTCTGCCTACTGTTGATCCCAGCAGCTGTCTGCAATGCTTTGCTAACTTTCTGTTGACTGCAAGGATGACAGTGCATGAGAACCTGTTGAGCAAATGGTGCTATACTTGTGAACGGGCTGCTGCCTAGGTAATATGCTGAAGAAGTCCTCAGGTTGTTTATCCTAGCCCCACACACACTTAGATGACAAGAATAATAGTGAATGAACTCGGAGAGAAAGTAATAATGAACACTTTGTCTACACAACTTCATGAATGAAAAGCTAAAATTAATTTTTTCAGCAAAAAGAAAAAATTACTCACCTTAGTAATGCTGTTTCTTCTAATGGAGTCTTGCTGTATTCTATTGCAGTCATCACCAACCTTTGAACTGCCCCAGAGAACAAAGAGTTAACTTTTCATGCAGTGCATGGAACGCTGAGCTCGAGCTCAGTTGAAGCCTCTGTCTGCTGTTGTTTAAACTCCAATCGTCAGATCTTTATGAGCTATACTCACTGGGCGTTCTGTGTGGAAACTGTAAAACTCACACTAGCCAACTGGCAACTAAATTTGTTAAAAAAGGTTTTTTTTTGTTTCAAAGCAAAGATTCAAGTCAGAAAACCCAAAAAAAGCAAAACACAACACACACCCAAAATAAAGGAGGGTGAGAAAGGGGCACTTCTAGGTGCCAACACTGCTCCTACCCACCCACATCCCAAAAACCAGGTTCTGAGAGGGGAGCGGGGGGGTCAGAATACAGCAAGACTCCATTAGAAGAAACAACATTACTAAGGTGAGTATTTTTTTCTTCAAACAACATGAAGTCTTTTTGTATTCTGACTATTGCAGACTACCAAGCAGTACCTCCATCGAGGAGGGACAGAACCTACTTTGGGAAAAGGCTCTGAAGTACTGCTGTGCCAAACCGAGCCTCACTCCTAGCCTGGATAATCAGAGAGTAATGCTTGGTGAATGTATGGACTGTTTTCCAGGTGGCTGCTTGACAGATTTCTAAGATAGGAATATCCCTGGCAGCAGCCAGGGAAGCAGCTGTACCTCTAGTAGAGTGAGCCCTCAGGCCTGAGGGTGGGGTTCTACCCAATTTTTCGTAGCAGAATTGTATACAAGAGACAATCCACCTGGCAACAGATCTTTTAGTGGCAGGTTTGCCCTTACCGACCTCTCCATAAGTGAGGAACAACTGGAGGGAGACAAACCTGTGACCCTTGGTACGCTCTATGTAGTAGCTAAGGGCTCTTTTTACGTCCAGGCTGTGCAACCTCCTCTCTCCAGAGGAGGAATGGTCAGTAAAGAAAACAGGGAGAGACAGAGACTGATTAATGTGGAAATCTGAAACCAACTTAGGCAAAAACTTCCAGTTAGTTCTTAGGACCACTTTATCTCTATGGAAAGAGATGAAATCAGGCTCCACTGACAGGGCTTGCAATTCACTGATGCGCCTGGAGAGGTAATGGCTACCAAAAACACAGTTTTCCAAGTCAAGTACTTAAGCTCTGCAGAGGACAAAGGCACAAAGGGGGGTTGCATAAGCTGAGCAATGCAAACATTAAGGTCCCAAGCAGGAGCAGGGTTCCTAAAGGGAGGATTAGTGTGCAGCAATCCCTTGAAGATTTTACAGAATACAGGATGGGCTGACAGAGGAGAGGGCTTGCCTACTGACAAGAAGGCAGAAACAGCTGCCAGATGCACTTTAAGTGTAGCTGGTCTAAGTCCCAAGCCATTAAGATGAACCATATAGTCCAGGATTGTAGGCAACCCAGCAGATTCTGGAGAAATATCCTTATTTGAGCACCAAATAGTGAACCTTTTCTATTTGGAGTTGTAAGTCTTTCTGGTGGAAGGCTTTCAAGAATATCCAGAACACCTTGAGAGAGGTGCAAATCAGCAAACTCTAACTTTTCATGAGCCAGGCCTTGAGATTGAGAGATTTGAGATTTGGATACCAAATCCTTCCCTGAGAGGATGTCAACAGGTTGTAATTCCTGGGAAGAGACAGGGGAAGGTGGACTGCTAAGGACAGCAACAGTGGATACCAGGGCTTTCTGGCCCAGTCTGGAGCGATCAGAATCACTTTGCATGGTTGAGATCTGATCTTGACTAGCACCCTGAACAGGAGAGGGAAGGGGGGGAAAGCATACAGGAACTTCCCTTCCCAGTTGAGAACAAGAGCATCCAGGGGGACTGAGCCCAAGACTGGGGGTCTGCAACAAAAGAGAGGAAGCTGGTGATTGTCTGGGGCTGCAAAAAGATCTATCTGTGGAGTGCCCCATCTGGAGAAAATCACTTTCAAAATTAGGGGATCTAGGGACCATTCATGGTGACCCCCGAGATATCCTGCTGAGAGCATCTGCTAGGATACTGTCCTTCCCTGGGAGGTGAACTGCTATCAGAGAGGTTTGCAAGGAATAGGCCAGAGACCACAACTTCATTGCTTCTGTGCACAAGGCCGAGATTCTTGAGGTGACCACAGCTCTTGGGTGGTAAGATCCCCCAAGTGGGCTCCCCAGCCCAAGAGGGAGGCGTCTGTTGTGAGGATTAGTGAATGAGACAGAGTGACAAAAGGAACTCCCTCTCTTAAACTGTCCTGATCCTGCCACCACTGCAAAGCCTGGATCAGGGCTCGAGTCACTGGGACTAGTTTGGTAAGGGAATCCTTTCTTTGGGACCAGAAGGCTCTTAGGTGGAACTGAATGTCCCTCATGTGGAATCTTTCCCCTGGGACCACTGCAGTAGAGGCTGCCATGTGGCCCAGGAGCTGCAAGAAGTGCCTTGCTGGTCGAGACACCTGAAGGGTGAAAGAAGAGGCCAGTTCTATAAGGGTCTTTGCCCTGTCCAGGGGAAGGAAGGCATTTGCTCTTATTGCATCTAGCTCTGCCCCTATAAAGGTGAGGCGCTGTACTGGCTCGAGAACTGACTTTGGAAGGTTCAGGAGGAATCCTAAGGAAGTGAGTAGTTGCTGAGTTATCTGAAAATGTGACTTGACTGGGTCTGGAGAATGACCCACTATGAGCCAGTCGTCCAAGTATGGAAAGATGGAGATCTTTTTTCTCCTTAAGAAAGCAACCACTACTGCCAGGCACTATGTGACCGCCCTTGGTCGCTGATGTTAGGCCAAAGGGCATTGCTCTGAACTGATAGTGGCCTGAGGGCAACTCGAACCTGAGGTACTTTCTGTGGGAGCACCTGATGGGAATGTGAAAATAGGCATCTTTGAGGTCCAGAGAGACTAGCCAGTCCCCTGTCCTTAGAGAGGGCAGAATTATTCCCAGAGTCACCATTTGAATTTTGGCTTTAAAAGGTGCTTGTTTAGATATCTCAGATCCAGGATGGGCTGCCATTCTCCTTTGTTTTTGGGGTTAGGAAGTACCTGGAGTACAATCCTTTGCCCCTGTGTGGGGTAGGAACCCTTTCTATGGCTCTGACAGCCAAGAGGGAAGAAACTCTGCCTCTAGGGCAAGGGTCTCTGATGGATTTGCAGGTGGAAAGGATCTGGTTCTCATCTTGGGAAATGTTTTGAAGCTGAGAACCAGTCCCTGGCTTACTACTTCTAGGACCCACTTGTCTGATGTTAAAGACGTCCAGTCCTGGACAAAGTAAGCCAGCCTGCCCCCTACAGGTATTGGAGAATCGGCCCGGGCAAACCCATCAGGGTGTCTGCTTGGCAGGGGCTTTAGGCTGAGGGGTGGAAGCAGGCCTGCTCATACCCCATCTGCCTCTCCCTCTAAAGAACCCTCTCTGAGCATAAGCAGAAGAGGAGGCCTGGGCTTGGTAAAAGGGCCTTTTAAGGAGCCTGCCCTTGCCCCTTGAATTCTGCCTCTGAGGAGTGACTTGCCTTTCTTTGGCTTGAGCACTCCTGTAGGTGGTCCTGTACTCGTCCATCTTCTTCATGTAGTTCTCTGTCTGCTCCCCAAACAGAGAATTACCAATTTACATCTGAGCCAAGCCATCCTCCGAAGGGCCACAGATGTAGCCATGACTCTAGATGAAACATCATTGGAGTCCACAGCAGCATAAAATTGCACCTTGGATGCCTCAATCCCATCCGCAGCCACCTGCTCCAGTTTCTTGGCAAGCTGGTCAGGGGCTGTTTAGCTAGAGCCAGCACAGTGTCCCACCTGGACTTCTGGTATTTAGCTGTGTAGGCCATATAGTTAGCCTGCCTGAGTCCCAAAGATGCTGCCATGTACTGTTTCTTTGCCATTGCATCAATCCTCCTGGAGTCCTTATCTGGGGGGTGTGAAGCCAAGAGAATATTTGCCTTATCACAAGCAGCAGCCTGCACTACCCCAACATGGCTGCATTGCTGGGAAAGGAACTCCATGTCAGAGCCTGAAAGGGTATACCTCTCGTCCATTCTTCTGTCCGCAGGAGGTATGGAATTAGGAGTTTTTAGAATTTTAAATGTCGGTTTCCCAAAAGTTTTATGGAGGGGAACAGACAATCTCCTGGACTCTGGGATGTCCATCGTCTCAACAAAATCAGGCTCCTCCTGATCCTCTACTGCTTCTTCCATTGGAAGCTGGAGGATTTCAGCCACTTTCTTGTAAAACATAAAGTGGGAAGGGGACTCAGAAAGCCTAGGAGGAGAAACACCCGAAGGTCTGTCTGGGGAGATGTCCGGGTCAATAGGCACATCCAGACTTTCATAATCACCATTATCATCATCATTATCCTCATACTCTTCTTCCTCCTCCTCTTCCGGTTCATAAAATTCTTCTAAAGTACAATCCGGAACCGGGGGAACTGACCGAACCAAGCCCCTGACAGATGGTGCCGGTTTGGCCGGAACCGAAGTTAGCAATTGAACTATCCTTATCGCTTTGGCTATTTCATCAGTGGTCGGAGAAAGAACTTGTGGATCCGAACTGGATGATTTTTCCCCTTTCTTTCCTTTAACCAGAACCGACTCCTCAGAATCAGTTCTCCTTCTGCCCGAAGAAGTTTCGCCCTGGTCAGAGGGCATTCCTTCTGGTTCGGTCGGAACTGAACGAGCTGGCCATCTGGGTCAGCGGACTTCTCGGCCTCCCTTTCCCTCAGTCTACCTACTCTCTTATCCAGGGTAGCTTTGGGAACATTTTTACAAATTTGGCAGTCTGGATTGAGATGGTCAAACCCCAGACAATAAATACAGATGATGTGGGGATCAGCCTTAGCAAAGGCTTCCCCACACACACTACAATTTTGAAACCCAGTGGGCCCGGTTTTTTCCTTGGGTTTCTCAGACATGGCCAATCCTAACCACAACTTACCCTTTTTTCGTCAATCCGCCAGGCAAGACACCCTTATCGGTTCCTGACCGTGTTACGGGTCGTAGAAAAAACTTAATCAGATCCGTTTTTTTTTAGAACTGATACAGACCGGTTACCAAACTCTAATAAAGACAGAAGTTTTTTTTACCACAAACCTGATCGGTTCAAACCGAACCGATCCAATGTTTACAAGTTCCACACAGAAACTAATACAAAACCTATCTAGTACTCATGGTACCACAGAGACTTGAACTGACAGGTTCGGTAGCAGAAATTCGGTAGAAACCGAGCGAAAAAACGACACTTTAACTGACTTTTTTTAACCGAGCGAAAGAGAAATCTCCGGAGCAACTGTTCAGTGAGGCGCAGTAAAGAATCTGACGGTTGGAGTTTAAACAACAGCAGACAGAGGCTTCAACCGAGCTCGAGCTCAGCGTTCCATGCCCTGCGTGGAAAGTTCAACTCTTTGTTCTCCGGGGCAGTTCAAAGGTTGGTGATCACTGCAATAGTCAGAATACAGCAAGACTTCATGTTGTTTGAAAAGAAATCAGTGAAATTTCCTGTATCATGCTTCCAAATTATTGCAATGTGAAAGGAAAAAAAATATCAGAGCAATGTCAGAGGCTCAGTTAGTAGTACACTCGCCTCTGAGGCCAGGAGATCAGAGGGCTGTGGGTTTAGTTCCCACATCTGGCACTTGGGTTAATATCCCAATACTGACACTGAAGTGCAGCATGAGGAGGGTGTGCACTTCTGAGGTGCCGTCTTTCGGATGAGACTTTAAACTGAGGTCCCATCTACCTGGACTGGTGGTAGTTCAGGTGGATGCAAAAGATCCCATGGCACTTATCGAAAAAGAGTAGGGGAATTTCCCCAGTGTCCTAGCCACATTTCTCCCATTCACTAAAAATACCACCAACAGCTTAATCTGGTTCAATCTCAGTTGCTTACCATCTGTGTCCCTCTCCTCCCAGTCGCCCCTGAAAAAGGGACTTCTAGGCCCAGTGGGCTTACCGGGTCAACAAAATTCAATACATAAATGGCTGTGGCACTATTTGATGCTTGTAGGAACTAGAAAGTATCTTTCCCAACCTCTCTTATTTGTACAATGAAAAAACAGCTGAGTTTTTATCATCCTGAGTACCTGGCAATGGACTGGGAAAACTGAAGGGGGGAGCGGAGGGATCAGTTGCTACAGCAAGACAGTGCAATGAATGTAGAACAGAACAGATATTCTGGTGCCCAAAGTGGCCAGAAAGAGAATAAAACAAATTTAAGAAAAAAACTAACCCACCCTCTCCCAACTACCTGATGGGTTCAGTGAGCTGCCCATCCCATCAGAGAATTAAAGAAATCTGCCCCTCCACCAATCTGAAGGCTTCAGTGCCCAACCTGACCCAGAGAATAAAATACAAATCTGCCACCCGCTCCCCAAAACTACTTGACTGGTTCAAAATCCAATCTAGCCCATCAGGGAATTAAAAAAAAAAAATGTACGGTCAGCCCACTGGCACAGCAGAGCAGTAGCACTACCACTTGCGATGCTGACACCCACATTTGGAATGAACCAGGGTCGTCAGAAGGCTGGCCAGGGGAGGAGGAGGAGGATCAGGCAGTTCAATGTATGGTCTCCTCTGGCAGGGAGGGGAAGGGGTACCGTGACCTGCTGCCATACCACCACTTGGTTGACTGCGGCTGGAGGTGCAAGGGAGTGGTGTGCAATAAGAGGCAGTGGATTATGGCTGTGATCAGGTGCTTCTGGCATGCCGGCACCTGATGACACCACCGTGCTTCTGGGGGATGGGTGGGGTTTAAAGGGACACTGTCAACCTTTTTTGCATCATGTTATTTATAGGTATAAACCCATATTTTATGATTACGTTCTCTAAAATTCACTGATGTTGACTGTTGTTCGATCAGTTTCCTTTTTTAGTAGAACTGAAATGCATGCTAATGGTGAATGAGGCTAATGAGCTTCTTAGAGGAAAACAGTCTCCAGGATGGTCAACAGCACGGGTCTGTAGCGGGCATTTCCTGCCAGACAAACCTTGCAGAGTACTATGACTGGGTGACGTAGGAACTGGACAAGGGCCATGCAGTGGATGTCCTGTATTTGGACTTCAGCAAGGCCTTTGATTCAGTGCCACGTGGGAGGTTGGGGGAGATAGTGGAATATGTGGGGGTGGGACCAAAAATGGTGAAATGGATCACAAACTGGCTAAGGGGAAGGCAGCAAAGGGTGGTGGTGGGGGACCTCTCATCACCGACAGCAGTGACAAGCAGGGTATCACAGGGATCGGTACTGGGACCGATGCTGTTTGGGATTTCTATTGCAGATCTCTCATACGGGATCCGGAGCAAGATCAGTCTGTTCGCAGACGATACCAAGATGGGAACTGTGGTTGATGACATGGAGGGGTGGAAGGGGTTACAGAAGGACCTGACTACGCTGCAGGAGTTGGCAGAAACATGGCTGTTGGGGTTCAATGCCAAGACATGCAAGGTTATGCACTTCAAAGCCAGGAACCAGGGGAGGGATTATCACTTGAATGGGGTACAGTTGAGGAGCTCCACAGAGGAGAAGGACCTAGGAGTGATCATTATGGGGAGCATGAACAACTCTGCTCAGTGCAGGAAGGTGGCAGCAAAAGCCAACAAAATGCTGGGGCATACTGCAAGAGGGATCTCCTCCAGAAGGAGGGAGGATATCCTGCCCCTGTTTAGGTCATTGGTCAGGCCCCACCTGGAATACTGCGTGCAGTACTGGCGCCCATTCCTGAAAAGGAGGACATCAGATTGTTGGAGGGGGTGCAGCTAAGAGTCACAAAGATGATTCAAGGATTGGGAGCAAGCCCTACGTGGACAGGCTGGAAGAGTTGAATATGTATTCACTGGAGGAGAAGAGGGATAGGGGGATATGATCGAGACCTTTAAGTATTTGAAGGGGATAAACAAGACCAACACAGAAGGGATTTTTCAGATGAGAAGGGGGAGGGACACGAGAGGGCAAGGACTGAGATTGGGGGGGGGGGGATTCAAGAGGGAGATGAAGAGACATTGTTTCACGGAAAGAGTGGTGGGCAAATGGAACACCTTTTCTGATGAGGTAGTGTCCTGTAACACAGTGGGTAGTTTCAAGACAGGTTGGGAGGTTAAGGGCTGCTGCTTCACTGTAGCTGCTACCTGCCTGTTCAGGCATCTCCATCTCGCAGCACACTACAGTGGGAGACTGGACCAAGGGGGACCAATGGCGTAGACTTCTGTGGCTGTAATCCCAAGTGTCAGAGATTCAGGCTCCACCTCCAAACTCTCCAACTCTCACTCTTTCCTTCTCTCAGACCTCAATCTCAGCTCTGCACTCTTCCCAATAAGCACACAGAGATCACACTGCCATGTCTGCTCCAGCCCAGCCTGCTGCACAGTAGGATGGTCAGGTGCTCAATCTGGTCCACTGAAGAATAAAACAAAACCTGTTCACCTCCTGCAAACTGCCAGCTGAGAGTGTAGCCTAGAGGTTAGAAGAACGACATGTGAACAAGCTTGGTACATCCAGCAGACTGGACCAGAGTTTGATTCTCACAACCTTCACTTGCATACTGTGACTCTGAGCAAGTCACTTAACTGCCCAGTGTTCCCAGGTCGCCCCCTGAAAACAGGCACTTGTGCCTAGTGGGCCTTGCCCGGCTACCAAAGACTAAAATAAAATAAAAAAAAACTACCAGATAGGTCCAGTGCTAACCCAGCAAGGAATAAAAATATAAATTTCTGGGCCCCCACCCCCAACTAACTAATAGATCCAGTGCCCAACTCAAACTCTTAGAAAACAAAAGAAAATGGTCTCTCCTCTTCCTCTACCACCACCAGCCAACTACCTGATTAGTTCAGAGCCAAACCTTGACAACCAGGGCATAAAAAAAAAATAATCTATCACTCCCCCCCTCAACAACATGACAAATTCCAAGCCCAACCCATCTTGTAGAATTTAAAAAAATATTTCTCTTCCCAAACTACTTGATGGGTCTGATAACCAACCTGGCCCATCATGGAATTAAAAATATAACCCCCAAAAAACGACCTGTCAGATTTGGTGCCCGACCTGGCTGGTCAGGAAATTAAAAAATATATATGGCCCCCCCCTCCCCAACTACCTAACGGTCCAGTGACCAACTCAGAACATCAAACAATTAGAAAGTGGTGATATGGAGGGGAGGCTATAAGTAACTTTGGTGCTGGGGGGATAAAACCAACTGCCTAGTGTTGGGTAGACCTGAACTACTGTGTATAGTATAGGAAGCATTACTAAAAAGCAGTGTCACTACATCAAAGCCCTACCTGTGGGCACTGTATACAAAAAAATATTTAAAACCGACGCTGGATGTGGTTCTTATGTACTGTAACTACAATGAGAATAGTGAGGCTGGTGAGACAGTAAGACCTGCTACAGAAATAAAGGTAACAATATAAAACAAGCATTTGTCAGTGTCAAATGTTTGCTTGCTGGTATTGGCATTGGTGGTGTAGAAGTTACAGAGCTGCATAATAGGAATGGCAGTGAAGTATTGAACTGAAGCCAACCCCACCACCACCCTGCAAAGAGTGACAGGCACTGGGGTGTCCCTTTGGGTCGTCAGGCACAACAGCCACGCCACTTCACCATACCCTACCCTGCAGACACTGACAAGTGTCATGGTGTGCCTTGGGGTCTTTGGCCTTATGTGACCCATTCCATCAGGAACACGGGGTGAGATGGGTGTGGCATAGGAGAATGGGGTGAACTTTGGGGTCGAAGAGTCCAAGGCATACCTTGGTGCCTCTCACTGGCTGCAGGGTGTGGAATGATATGAGCATTACAGACAAGAATCCCAAGTCACACCCCTGTTGCCTGTCATTCTCTACAGGGTGGGGCATTATGGTTGGAAACCCTAACACCTCAGGCAGTCGTTGGTATTTTCACTCCAAATTTTCAACATGGTTGTTTTGTGACCCCCACCTCATGAACAGCGGCAATATCAGTTTGTTAGCCGAAAGCTGCCTATGCACAGCGACTACGGCACTTTAGCACCACAGGTGCAAAAACACATTCAGAACAGGATGTGAAAAATGACAGCTGCACTGTTCATGGGGAGGTGTAAAAAATTGCAATGTTGCAAATCTGCAGTAAAAATATTAAAAAAACTGGTGAAGTCACGAGCGTACATATAAACTGTGCAACACACACCCAATAATGTAATTACTTTGGGGATTTTTTACAGCAGATTGTCAACACAGGCATTTTGGGACCTCCGATCATGAATAGTGTCACTGTGATTTTCTTTATCTGTCCCGAACAATGATTTCCCACAGCAACCACACATCTCTGCGCTGAAAGTGTGAAAACACATTTCGTCCAAGTCGTGAAAAATGACAGCTGTACTGTTCATAAGAAAGTGTGGAAAAATGCCACTGGTGAAAATCTGGACTGAAAATATTACAAAGTCATGAACTTACGAAGGTGCGTGGAAACCGTGCAATGCTCACTTGTAACACAGTCATTTTATGGACTTTTGTCACCACATTTTCAACATAGCCATTTTAAGACCTCTGCTCATGAACAGTGTCACTCTGATTTTCTTAATGTGTCCCATACATTGATTTCACACACCGACTGTGCCACTGTGCGCTACATGGGCGGAAACACGTTTTGGGCAAGATTTGAAAAATGACAGCTGTACTGCTCATAAGGAAGTGTAATAAAATGGCAATGTTGAAAATCTAGATGAAAATATTGAAAATTCATAGACTTACAATGCGTAGGAACTACTATAGCACTGCCTTTCATCAAACAGTCATTTTTAGGAATTTTTCCACCAAATTTTCAACATAGGCTTTTTGAGAGCCCACCTTATGAACAGTGGCAATGTCGTTTCATTACTTGGTCCCAAAAGGTGATTTCGCACAGTGACTGCAAAATCACCCTTCGGGCCCGATTAACACCATGACAGGGAGGGAGAGGTACCCCAGGGGTGTTACATCAAGATAAGGATAAAAAGGCCAGTAAAGTGGAGGGGACCGTTGATGCAATCTCCACCGAAAGGGTGCGGTTAGCCCTCAAGGCCCTAAAGAAAGACAAATCTCCTGGGCCGGATGGCATTCATCCAAGAGTACTATGGGAATTGGCGGACATACTGGCTGCACCCCTGGCGGAGCTCTTCAACAGGTCGGTTGAGACAGGGAGGGTACCAAGGGATTGGCTAGAGGCACATGTGGTGCCAACCCATGGGGAGTACCAGGTAACTACCAGACCCACCAGTTTGACCTCAGTGGTGGGAAAATTAATGGAGAGTATACTAAAGGAACAATTGGGGGTGTGCTTGGAGGAGGTGGGAGGTCTGGATAGTCGGCAACATGGGCTTGTGCCAGGTAGATCATGTCAAACCAATCTTGTGGAGTTCTACGAATGGGTAACATCAGAACTGGACAGGGGAAAGCCTGTGGATGTATTATTCTTGGACTTCAGCAAGGCGTTTGACTCTATCCCCCACAATGGTCTGGTGGAGAAACTGATGGGGTTGGGAGTAGGCCTTTTGATGGTCAGATGGATTGAAACTGGCTAGCTGGATGCACCCAGAGAGTAGTGGTCGATGGGGAGCTCTCAAACCCTAGAGAGGTCGGTAGTGGGGTACCGCAGGGCTCGGTCCTGGGTTTGATGCTGTTTAATGCATACATATCAGACATCAGGGAGGGTATAAGGTGTGAAATGAGTCTCTTCGCTGATGACTCCAAGATGGGAGCAGTAGTTGAGGGGGAAGAGGGGAGGTTGGACCTGCAAGGGGCCCTGGACACCCTGGAAAGCTGGGCTCACACATGGAAATTAAATCACCAAGTGCAAGGTGTTACATCTTGGGCGGGGAAACTCTAAACACAGGTACACCCTGGGAGGGGAGGCGCTGGAGGCCTCAACAGGGGAAAAAGACCTAGAAGTCATAGTGGATGCATGTATGAATAACTCTGAGCAGTGCAGGAGAGCGGCTAGCAAGGCAAACAGGATGTTGGGATGCATCGTAAGGGCTATCACCTCTAGGAGCAGGGAAGTGATTCTCCCGTTGTACAATGGACTGGTTAGACCACACCTTGAGTACTGTGTACAGTACTGGAGACCACACTTGAAGAGGGACGTACAGCTCCTGGAGAGGGTACAGAGGAGGGCAACTAAGATGATACAAGGACTAGTGGATTTGACGTATGAGGACAGACTTGAGGAGCTCTGCCTGTTTTTATTGAAGGAGAGGAGAGACGGGGGGACACGATTGAGGTCTTCAAGTACCTCAAGGAATAAATAGGGTAAACATGGAGGGTATCTTTAGACTAAAGCAGGAAGGTATCACCAGAGGGCATGGTTTGAAGTTGGAAGGTGGAAAGGTGAGGGGAAGAGGAGGAGGTTTTCACTGAGAGGGTGGTGGACCCTTGGAATGCACTGCCTGGCGAGCTGGTTCAGAGATCCACAGTGGAGGGCTTCAAGACAGGGTGGGACAGACACAGAAAGTGGAAGTATCAGATGATGGCCTGGCTCAGCGGGGTGGGGATGGATGATAGGGGTTTCTGGAACGGGGGGGGAAGGGGGCCTCGGCACCCAACTAGGGATCTGAGGTTCGAGCAGACTCGATAGACCGTAAGGCTTAATCTGCTGGCAATTAGTATGTTAGTATGTTAGACAGTAAGAGCATTCATAAGAAGGGGTCCCAAAAACCCCATGTTGAAAATTTGGTGCAAATACTCCAAAAAATGCCTGAGATATGCAGCAAAGTTGAAAAAAACCTATCTATCCCATTATACAGCTTACCGGCATTTCCTCAGTTCGCAGTCGGCTTTGAAGAGTGCAGACGTGTTCCAGTCCCTGAAGATCATGAGCCAGAGTCTGGAGGTAAGTATAGAATTGGGGTGGGTGTGGGGAGGCAAGGGTGTGCAGTGGGTGGGCGCGGGTGGACTGGGTGAACGCCGAGGGAACGTTTTCTTGTTCACAGTTTTTTTTTTGTTTTGTTTTTTTAAAACAGGAAGATGACGCAGGACGTTTGTCACGTTGGGGTGGGCTTCCAGTGTGGCAGCTGTAAGGCTGTATGGGGGGCTGGAGCCGACGGGGGACTGGGCACCCCCGACGGCCATACGGACTTGTGTCACTGGGGTGGGCTCCCAGCGTGGCAGCTGTAAGGCTGTATGGGGGGGCTGGAGCTCACAGGGGACTGGGCACCCCCGTCGGCCATACTGACTTGTGCCATGCTGGGGTGGGCTCCCAGTGTGTCAGCTGTAAGGCTGTTTGGGGGGGTCTGGAGCAGACGGGGGATTGGGCACCCCTGTCGCCCATACGGATGTGTTGGCACACTGGGGTGGGCTCCCAGCGTGGCAGCTGTAAGGCTGTATGGGGGGGCTGGAGCCGACGAAGGACTGGGCACCCCCGGTGGCCATACGGACTTGTGCCACACTGGGGTGGGCTCCCAGCGTGGCAGCTGTAAGGCTGTATGGGGGGCTGGAGCCGACAGGGACTGGCACCCCGGTGGCCATACCGACTTGTGCCACGCTGGGTGGGCTCTCAGTGTAGTGGTAGCTGTAAGGCTGTTTGGGGGGTCTGGAGCCAAGGGAGATTGGGCACCCCCGTCGCCCATACGGATGTGTTGCCACGCTGGGGTGGGCACCCAGAGTGGCATCTGGAGCTCTGTTTGGGGAAGCGCAGCACAGCCCGGCCAGGGGACTGGGCTCCCCTGTCAGCTATACAGTGTGCACGTGGGGGCGAGCACACAGTATGCATGCTGCGCGTGTGTGTAAAGGCAGTATGCGTGCATGTGTGTGTAAGGGGAGCACGACAAGGCGATATCTTATCACTGCTCACTGAAGCGTAGCTCCGTCTTTCAACTGTATGCCACTGCATTTTCAACTGCTGTCACAGACAGCTCCAGCAGTGATTGGAGAACTGCGACCGCGCCTGAAAACACACTGACTGAATTGGAAGACACTGACACACCTCCTAAAAACTCGGAGGATGGCACTATGTTTCTTGCACATGCGTGCAAGCAAACATAAAAAGCAAGCGCAGTCTTGTTGGCACCAGCCAAATCTTGTTTTATTTATCACTGGACTATTAATATTTTATTCACTGCTTATATGCTTGCTATTACCCATCTAATTATGAAATGTACTTTTCATCTCGTTTCCACTCCATTTATATTCTATAACCCACACCAAGTAGCACTGGGAAATAAGCTTCTGCTCAGTGTGCCTTTCAAGGACAAAATTGTTAAATAATTTAAAAAAGCTACTACGGTACTACTACTACGATTGCATCAGAGTGTGTATTTTGCCCCTGGCCCTTCAGCAATTACAGAAAAAGAAACTCTCCTACCTTTGCTGGTAGGACTGTCGGGAGCTCCACTGTGCTTGTTTACTGCTGTAAACATTATGTTGTTTAAAATACTGACAGTGCAGGTCCCACTGCTGACGAAACCGAGCCTCATGCTCCCGCTGACGTATGATCTGCTGCTCCAGCATTCGGTCTCGGTTATGCCAGTGTGAAGACAATGTGGGCAATGCCATCTAAATAGAAACACCAAATCACTGTTATAGTTTTACCACAATAAAAGCCAGAACTATTATTGTACTTCTTTTCAACACCTTACCTGCTGAATTTGTTTACTCCAAAACAGCATGAAAAATCACATTATCAGCAAAACGCCATACCATCTTTTTAAAACAATGCAATACAGACCAACCCACAAAATCTTTGTTTCCATAAGTGTTTCTTAGTAACACGTGAATAAGATAAGGACTTACTGTATGGTCAAGCACGTGGTTGCCCTCCTGCTGCACAGCAGTGACAATAACCAAATTTAAAGAGCAACTGACACCAGATTTTGCTCTGGGTAGGCAACCCATACAATGGTGTTGCCTGCCCTACGAGTTATCCTAGCCATATCTTGACTTTTTTGGTGCAGTATTAAAAATGTTATTATCTCCGTAACACCCCACTTGTATCTTCCGTGTACAACCCGAGCAGCCACCGAGTGCTGCAGCCCCACCCCTAAAAATTGCATAATTATGACACAAAGTAGGGAACAGGACTGCAAGTGCTCTATGGATAGTGTACTGGAATTGGGGGGTGGAGGGTGGGCTGCCTAAATGTAACTAGACAGATGGTCTGGTACCGCCCTTTGCAGGGATTGTCCCCAACAGGACTACAGGTGGTGCTGGACCTACAGTGTGTGTAGACTGCGTCCACAAGTAGTGCAGAGGAGGCAGATGCATGCCTATAATATGGCTGTTACAGTGGCCTTAGACTCTTTTGCGCCAGTCCATGTCTGGCCCTTATCTACTCACCGGAGGCCTCCTCGGTTTGATGGGGAACTCAGAGTTAAAGATAAAGGGCCGGAGGTTTGCGTGGTACAGGAGGAGGCTGGAACTGACTGAGGACAAACTGGCTTTGAGGTCACATTATAATGACTATCAAAGGGACAATCTCCTGAAAAAAGGCAGATTTTCTGTCGAGGGAGATTTCTGCAGCAAGAAACAGACCAGCTCACTTTTTCTGTATGGTAGACATTCTGTTGCACCTGGCCTGTCTCTGTATTGGGGAAGCTAGTTCAAGCACGAGGTGAAATGAGTCTGTTCTGTTTTTTGCCAACAAAGTGTAATCTATCAGGACTGAGATCTCATCCAGTGCTTCTCAAAGAGCTTCTGGGATTGGACCAGTGACATGCCAGGGCACCCCTCTGGTGTGGGGTGAATTTGTTTCAGTTGGAGTGGTTGAGGAAGTTGAGATAGTCTTGAGGCTGCAACCAACCCATTGTGATCTAGACCCAGGTCCAACCCAACTTTTGGTTGGTTGTGTGGACCTGACTGGACCTATGGTTGCTGAGATCTTCGAGTGTTCCTTGGGAATTGGGGTCTTTCCAGCGGCCTTGAAAGAAGCCTTGGTGAGACCCCTTTTGAAGAAACCTTCACTGGGCCCGGAGTGTCTCACCAACTACATTCTTAGGGAAGGTTTTAGAAAAAGTGGTGGCCATTCACAGCTTGATGCCGGTCTCACTTTCTCTGCCATTTCTGAGCACTTCCAGTCTGGGTTTAGACTTGGGCATAGGATGGAGACTGCCTTGGTGAAGGTGCTGAATGATCTCCTAATAACATGAGATAAGGGAGAATGTACCATTCTTGTTCTTCTGGATCTCTCAGTGGCATTTGACACCATGGACCATGAGGTGTTATTGGATCAGCTATGGAACTGGTGTGGACTAACTGCCAATATCATCTGGTTTAGGGCCTACCTCATGGGCAAAGTGCAGAGGGTGACGATAGGGTTATCCTTGCCTAGCCCAATGCCTCTGTACTGTGGTACAAGGTTCCACAAGGTTCAGTCCTGTCGCCTCTGTTGTTCACAATTTATATGTTTCCTTTAGGAGATGGTGGTATGGGATGGGTTTTCATTGCTATGCTGACAATACCCAGCTATACCTGTCCTCTGCGCCTCGAAGCCAGATGGCGGCCTCTGTGTTTAATACCTGCCTGGTCACGATCCACAGCTGGACGACTCAAAACTGGCTATGACTCAACCCAAACAAGATGGAGATGCTGTTGGTGGATCCGGTCGTCAGCTGAATGGAGGAGGCTCAGGGAGTGATCCTGGTCTGAGATTGAGAGATGCTCCCTGGACCACCCCTCTATTCGGGAGAGGGATCTGGGCGTGGTCCTTGATGACGGCTTGACACTTGATGCTCATGTGTCGGCCATCATCCAAAATGGCTTTTATCATCTTAGGAACATTGCCCAGATCCAAGCCCTGATACAAGCTGATGACCTGGCCACCCCAGTGCATGCCTTCCTCACATCTAGGTTTGATTATTGCAATGTTCTGTATCTGGGGGCAGTATCCACCATTTGCAGCTGGTGCAGAACGCGGCAGCAAGGCTGCTAACAGGTGCTTTGAGATCTGATCATATCACACCTGTTCTCCACGGACTGCACTGGCTGCCAATAAGGTGGAGGGCTGCCTTCAAGGTCGGTTTACTGATCTATAAAGCCCTGCACGGCCGGGGACCACATTACCTGCAAGACCTTCTGGTTCCTCACTGCCTGGTTCACACTCTCCATTCTTTCAAGGGATGCCTCAAGGTGGTCCCTAGAGCTAGCCTGTGGGAGATCGGGCTTTCTCTGTTGCCGCACCAGCCCTGTGGAATTCACTGCCAAGCTACCTGAGAGAGGCACCCTTGGTGGAAACCTTTAAGAAAGGGCTGAAGACATTTTAATTTTGCAAGCATTTGATTCTATATAAGCAGAAGCTGTATAGCCTACTGACTGTCCTGTTTTACGGTAGATAGATATATCATACGAACATGCAAAATTGTGGGCAGAAAAGGGCTCAAAGGTCGATCAAGTCTGCCCAGTTTTGCAGCTTATTATGTTTAACCTGTTTTATTTACTCTGCAATGTGACTGTTGAAGCGTCTGTGATGATGTTGTTTTAAGAATTGTACAGTGCTCTGAGCCCTCGAGAAGGGGCGCTTTATAAATTAAGTATCTGTCTATCTATCTAAATGTAAACTGAATAAAATTGAATCAGATGTAAGCTGCTGGTCATATTTTTAGTGAATGTGGGAAATTTGGTCAGGTATCTGGGGAACTTCCCCTACTCTTCTTGAGAAGTGCCATAGGATCACACAGCAGTGGCAGGATCTACGCCACTAATCCTAATGACATTCTCAGCAGCCTTTGCTGCTGCTCCATCAGGTGCCATTTTTTCTTCCGTGTTCACTGACTGGATTGTAATGCAGCTGGTAAACTGAATAAATAACATAAACTATATTACTCAGGGTATAGGAGAACCAGTTAAGATAAGTTTAGAAGAATCTAGAGTCTGTGCAATCTTCTGTAAAAGAATCTTATCAGAACTGTTTTTGGGGGTCCTAATCATTTTTAAAACCTTGATTTTGGAGTTAGTTTGTTCATTTTTGTTTACCAGGTAGAGTACACGAGGCAAGTAAATGCCTGTTTTCAGGCATGACCTGGGCGCATACAACAGTGTGAACAATAAACACAAGATGATACACAGGACAGAAAAATAGCCTGGGATCAGGCAAACGACGTACAACAGAAGCAAGAACAATTCCAGAAATTTATATACATGGGTTTATAAATATAAATATACAATTGATTACACAATATACATTTGGTTATACAATGTACAGGCTTAGGATAGCTTACAGTAGCACATCGTGACTGGCGGCATGTGACCCAGGACGTGAGGAGATCAGCAACATCCTTTCTGATAGTAGACCAGTGCGCTCAGGAATTCCACAAGGCTCCATTTTGTGACCTCTACTTTTCAGTGTTTTTCTGAACAAACTCCCCCTCGCCTGCCAGGACCGCATTTTGTTGTACACAGATGATGCTGTACTGTTCACAGTGACCCCGATTCCAGAGTTCTGCAAAAGCGACTCCAGTCTAACTCTGAAGACACTGAAAGGTGGTTCAGCAAACACAAATTAATTATGAACTATAAGAAGCCAAAAACTATGCTGTTCTCCAGCTCCCAAAACAGACATAGATCCTACCCTCTTTCAATCGGCAACGAAGTAGGCCACTCCCTGGAGCTTGTGCAGCATTTTAAATATCTGGAGATCACAGTCGACAGCTCACGGTCGTATGTGTCTCACACTGACAATATTGCCAGGGCCGTCAACACACGCATATCGCTCCTTTACAGGCACAAATAGTGTCTGACCCCTGAAGCCCCTAGGCTTGCTATCCTTAGCTCTGTAGTCTCACTAGTTGAATTTGGGCTTGTTATCTATAGAAACACAGAAGCTGACGGCAGATAAGGACCACAAGGCCCATCCAGTCTGCCCATTATTTCTACCTTATGAATGGGTCAGCAACGGAAACTGCCCTCTGCCGCATCACTACTGCACTTAACTAAACCTGCAGACTTCTGACTGGCTCTGCCCCATTGACCCATAACTGTGACCTGTACACCCAGGCTAACTGGCTCCACCTCAAAGGCAGACTACTATACCAAACTTGCTTGCTTGCAAAAAACGTAAGCCTTAGGCTGATGCCTCCTGGAGTTCAGAAACTCCTCAGCCCATATAACAACACTCAGCACACCAGAAGCACTGATAGCCGGGTTTTCAGAATACCCCGCTGTCGCACATCCCAAGATCCACAATGGTTTAACTCTCTAAACATCGACATCTCCGCTGCACCTTTTCTGGGCTCCTTTAAACGAATGCTCAGACAGCACCCTGTTGCTACTGTCAGCTGTGACTGCTTCCACTAAATCAACCCAACAGCTCCCCAGCACTTCCTCTGGTCCCTGGTAGCCCTTAGTCGACTCTACACCTGCCTTACCCCTCTACTCTCTCCCTGCCTTGTACCCTCCATCTCCCCACCTCACTTAGATCGGGTATTCTGGGCTGCTTCTCTGTTCTCTCTATTCCTGGTCTAACCCAGTCAACGCTATATCTTCCTGTTCTTCACCTACCCACTGCCTTACCCCCTGCCCTCCTCATGCACCCTCCCTGCCTTCACCTTCCAATTTCTCCCCACCTCACTTAACTAGGCCTTCTGGGCTGCTTTTCTATCCCTCCCCCTGCCTTTCGCGGTCATCGTATCCCCCGTCCATATACTCTGACCTTGCATTCTCTCCCTCATTTTCCTCTCCACCTTTCTTCTATGGCCCTCCTGGAGTTAGCCCTATGGGCTGCACTTCTCCCCTCCTGCATCCACCTCTGTCCTCAGCTCTCCAACCTATGAATTGCATGCTCATGACATACACTGTACAATGCCGTGTGTTGTTAGCTACTGCTCCAAATGTGAATCTAATCATAGACTTGTTTTTATTTAGCCTCCTCAAGTTTTTGTATGCTCTCCTGTTCTTTTAATACTGACGTGGAACCTATGTAAAGAGCTTGTAGCTCAAATGTGTTAATCCGAGAATTAATTAATAAATAAATTAGATAACACAGATCAGGAAGGACAAGGAGAGCTAATCGGCACAGTGGTGTGAGGCTGACCCCTTTAGATGATTAAAGAGAGCACCTTTGAAGAGCCCTTGTGAGGGAAGGCTACAAATCCCTATTGGAAGGGAAACACAGAAACATAGATTTTGACGGCAGATAAGGATCGCTTGGCCCACCCAGTCTGCCCATTTCCCTACCTAATGGATAAGCTGCAGATCCTAGTTAACCAGCAGCCTACTTCTTCCTACCCCCACCTCCTAGAACTGTCTTATGACTATCCCATGCATGCTTGAATTCCACCGTTTTTGACTCCACAACCTCCTCCGGAAGGCCGTTCCATGCATCCACAACCCTCTCTGTGAAAAAATACTTCCTTAAATTACCTCTAGGCACTTCCTTCTATCTTCAAATTGTGCCCCTTGTTCTTGCACCTCTTTTTGAAAGATGCTACACTCTTTGGACTTTGTTGATTCCTTGAGATACTTGAAAGTTTCTATCATGTCCCCCTCCCTCCTTTCCTCGAGGCTATACATATTCATTTCCTTAAGTCTCTCTTCATATGTCTTCCGGTGCAGACCCTGCACCATTTTAGTTGCCCTCCTCTGGACAACTTCCATCCTGTCTATGTCCTTGCGGAGATTGGGTCTCCAGAACTGCACACAGTACTCCAGAGGGGTCTCACCAACTGTCTGTACAGAGGGATAATAACTTCTTGTTTTCTACTGGTGATGCCTCTCCCTGTGCATCCCAGTATCCCCCAGCCCTCCTTGCTGCTCTCTCACATTGCTTGCCCACCTTTAGGTCATCTGATATGACTACCCCAGGTCCTTTCCATTTTGTTGTTGTTAGTATCTCACCCCCCATTGTGTACTCTTCCCCTGGGTTTTTGTTTCCCAGGTGCATTACCTTGCACTTCTTAGCACTGAATCTAAGCTGCCATACATTTGACCATTCCTTTAACCTTGCCAAGTCCCTTCTCATCCTTTCCACCCCACCCTGTGCAGGGAGTTCCAAAATGTTGGTGCAAAGACCGTGAAAGCCCTTATATGAGCACCTGGGAACTTGGAAGAGGGCAGTGCCATTGGATCTGAGTGAGCAGGCCTGATGTAGCTCAGGATGATGGGTATGGGAGGGGTGGGAGATCTTAGCAGTTTATCAATAAAGCATCCTAGGAAGTAGGACTGGGCTGCAGAGGTGGAGATCCATCCAAAGGAACCATAAAGAGCACAGTGATGCATGAGTCACAGGAGACTAGGGATGAGTGACAGATGTTACTGTAGGACACCTTCACTTGCTAACAGCTGTTTTAGAAGAATGAGAAAAATTAAGCTGTCCATATTGAAGATGGAGAGGAGGACATCCTGCTTAGTGGCAACCCTGGCCTTGGGTATGAGGGAACATTTTGCTTGGTAAACTAGGCCAAGTCTTGAGTTAACTGCCTTGTAAGCAGGGAAGAAATGGAGGGAGAAATCCAGAACAGGGTCCAGGGTGATCCTGAAGTATTTAAAGTCAGTCTCTGTTGATATGACAGACCTGTCTCAACAAGGGATAGAAAGAGGTACAGTACAGGACTGGAGTCTGGCCTCAGACCCAAATAGCATGGCTTGAGTCCAAGAGGAATTAAGGATCAGTTTGTTTTCGATGAGCCAGTCCTGGACCAGGTTGAAATCCTCCTGAAGCTGTGAATTAACAGTGGTGATGGAGAGAGAGCTGAAACACAAAACATCTGCACACGTGATCAATAAGCAGCATGAGGAAACTGAAGGAAGGTCATTTATAAAAATGGAGAACAGTGGAGCAAGGATGGAACCCTGAAGGACACAAAGATTTACTGGGGTGAGCACAGATACTGCACTATTTTTTTTCATACTAGTCTTTTTTTATCCCTCAGTTGGCGGCCGGGGAGGGGAAGATTCTCTGCTTCGGCTTGGGTCCCAGTTTATGCCGGGATCCCGGGCATCACAGGATTAGTGCCAAGGTGTTTTTTCCCTTTGCGCATAATCCCTGGGGCCAAGTGCTGATGAAGAGTGCGCTTAAAGGGGCATGAGGCTGCTTAGAGCGAGAGGCCCACAGAAATTAATCTGGAGTGGAGCAGTGTGTGATCTACAGCATCAACTGCCTTGGCAAGATCAATACAAATGGTTCCAGTAAGAGAGCCATCATCCACATATACTCCCACAGCAGGTCTTTATATTGAATGGAGGCTTGTGGTGGTCAAGACCCAGAAGTAAGGTCAAAGATGGAAAAAGGTCTCAGTGACCCAGATCTGTATTAGGTGGGCATACTTACAGTAGTGTTAGACAAGGGGCACTGACTAGCAATAACCACTAACAATATTTACTGCTGCACCACTCGAAGTTGTTTATCGGTTTCTTTCCCTTCACTGAAAATAGCTTATGAGTGGGGAAATAATGCTTTAAACAATTACTGTACTTTAAACTATAAGGTTCTGGGAAGTCTCATAAGGCTCAGATAACGATCACAACTTGCCATGGCTGATCAGAACTTTTCGGAACCTCGCACCCTTTTTATGGTTCTCTCATTCCTACTTCATATGATTTTATTTCAATTTTTCAATTCAATTCAATTCAACTTAATTTTTAGAAAGGTCCCAGGGGCTAAAACTGACATTAGACCACTAGTGAAATGAAGGCTGATTTTGTATCACGCTAACAATGTTTTTCTTCAAATAGCCCTGCTGACTTGCAGTAGAGAAGGTAACATTTCAAGTACACCAGTTAGGCTACTGGAAGAATTTTGTGGGGCAAGCAGATGTTCCCAGTTACTTGCCCTCTTGGCTAGTTGTGGTAAAACTTAATTTGGAGTCCTGGATCCGTACCAGCAGTGCGTAAATCAGAAACACCCACTGGGTTTACTAAAAAGCCAGTAAAAGTGGAACAATAACAGAATGGGAAGCAGTATTTGGAACACAGCTTCTAGAAATAAAAATATAGGCTTACAGGTTAAAGGCAGTTGTACTTGAATAAAAAGACAAAGAACCTTAGCGTGTGCACACACACACACACACACACACACACACACACACACACCACACACTGAGGCAAAGGTTACCCAAAATGGACACTGGCAGCAAAGTCAGATTCAAAGAAATAAAAAAATATCTCACATACCACCATTATGCAAAGCATTGTGGGATGAATATGCAAATCACCACAAAAATTTATACTGATTCCGTTTTAAGCAAGAATGCACGGTGCCAGGGGCTCTCTCACATAATCTACAAAGGTTGGGAATAGAAAATTACTCAACGTAGTTCTTCTTGGGGATCCATCAGTAAGTCAATAAAATAGGCATCATTCCTCAGGAGTGTGATGCCCTCATGACAGAACTTTATGCTAATTATTAGAATTTAGAATGAAGTATGAACTCTACACTGTGGTCATGCTCCCCCTACTCGCTTAACACCAGTTTGTTTCTAAAGACACAGGAGCAGTGACCACTAAAACTATCTAAGTGACTACGAAACCTATTTTTAAAAACTTTTTGTAAACATTTTTAAAAATCCAAATCAATTATTAATAGACACAATTTGTCATGAAATGACAACAACTTAAAGTTTTGTGAAACTTCAACAAAGTACTGCTCAAGCAACCGTAAAGAAAGAACTGATTCTTGCGTAAACCTATTTCATGTTCTAGAAGGGGAGGCATGGTTAGGGTTTGTATTGACTCATGATGGATCCCCGAGAAGAAGAAACAACATCACTACAGTGAGTAATTGTTTATTCTAACAACAGGAATCCAGCAGTGATGCCTAACACAACATGCAGACTCACTAGCAGTACCTTGGGAGGATGGGTCCAGAACTGTTTAAGAAAAAGGTTCTGCAAGACAGCAGTTCCAAAAGTGGCAGCCCTCCTGGATTGAATGTCCAGACAATAGTGCTTTGTGAAGGTGTGCAACGTTTTCCAGATAGTTGCTTTACAAATTTCTTGAAGGGCGATGATCCTGTAGCTGCCACAGAGGCAGAGGTGCCCCTTGTGTAGTGTGCCATAGGCCTCGGGGGGCTGTTTACCAGCTTTCTCATGGCATAATTGTATACATGAGACTATCCAAAAAGAGATTTTTTTTCTGGCTGCTAGCTTACCTTTGACAACCTTTCCAAAGGTAACAAAGAGCTGTTTGCTATTAGATCTGACATCCCCCTTCTGGTCAAGGGGACACAATTTGAAGATAAGGGGGAAGGTTCAGGGCCAACGTGAGGAAGTATTGTTTCACAGAGAGGGTGGTGGATGCATGGAACAGCCTTCCTGAAGAGGTTGTGGGGTCTAAAACTGTGGGAGGATTCAAGAATGCATGGGACAGACATAAGGCAATTCTTGTGGTGGGTAGGAAGAAATAGGCTGTTGGTTAACTAGGATCTGCAGCTTATCCTGTAGGTAGGGAAATGGGCAGACTGAGTTGGCCAAGCAGTCCTTATCTGCCATCAAAGTCTATGTTTCTAGGGTCTATGTGGCAGCCCAATGCCCCTATTACATGAAGACAGTGCAGCTTTTGCTCACATGCACCGGAGTGTTCAGGAAAAAGCACAGAATGGGTCACTTGACTGATTTAAGTAGAATTCTAAAATCACAATACACAGGACCTTCCTAGTGGTCCTAAGGACTACCTTATCAATGTGGAAGAGTATGTAGTTTGGATCTGTACAGAGGGCTTACAGTTCACTTACCCTCCTGGCAGATGTCATGGCTACTAGGAAAACTGTTTTTCAGGTGACATATTCTAAGTGTGCCATAGCCACAGGCTCAAAGGAAGCTTCCATCAGCCGAGCAAGACAAATGTTCAAGTCCCTTGTGGGAACCGGTTCCCTCACAGGAGGGTGCAGGCAGTGAAGCACTAGGAGTTTTAAAACATGAGTCAAATTAGACCCACTAGTATAAAAAATGTGGGTCTAAATGAGAAATAACTGGCTCAAATTTCATCACTCCAGAAGTTAAAACTGGTCAAGAAAAGAACACTTTCCTATTATTCACTTTTCAATATTTCAGCTATTGTTGCAGACCGGGTGCACCACTATGGCCCCACTGTCAAGTAGAAAGTGAGTAATTTCTGGGTAGGCTGCAACTTTCTGCCCTATCTAGCGCTGTTCCTGGCCGCATGTGACTGAGCATTTTGAAAAAACATTTCGAAAACAAGTTGTGAGGCCAAAGACCTGTCCTTGCCTACTGATGTGTAAGCTGATAGGGCTGCCAGGTGGACTTTCAGAGTCAAGGGTCTCAGACTCAAGGACTGTAAGTTTACCAGATAGTCCAGAACAACTCTGAACAGCCCTGCCTGCATTGGGATTATATTTCTGGGGGCATACCAGTTATGAGAATCTCTTCCACTTTTAGACGTATGCTTTGCTTGCAGCAGGTTTCCTGGAACGCTTCAAGACATTCAACACCTCATGTTATATATTCAAACCAGAAATTTCTACCTGTTCAACAACCATGCCCTCAGGCATAATATTCTGAGATCTGGAAAGGTTATCCTGCCCTGGGACAGAGTGAGCAAGCTGTATCTCGGTAACAGGTTGATTGCAGTCCTGCAGGACAGGGTCAGCAGCACTGAGTACCATGCCTACTTGGCCAGTCTGGAATTATTAGGATCACTATTCAAGGTTTTAAATAATTGAATAGCAGTTTTTTTCTTGGGACAATGCTAACTGTACAGAAAGTATTTACATAGGTTTTCTATAAGTGTTATGTTTGTTAAACACAGTGAGGCAAGTGCTATACATTTCACAATGTTTTAGCACTTTTATGAGCAAAACACTAATCAACTGTTGGAGTTAAATAAAACCCTGCTGTTGCTGGTTCTCACTGGAGCTTCATGAGTACCATCTGTATGAAGGGAAATGGGGCGCATACAGGAGCCCTGATAAGTTAGGACTGGGGGTTCCTCTGGGATTGTACCTCTGATTGGTGGTCTGCAACAAAGGTTTGGCAGTCAACTGTTCTCCCAAGAGGAAAAAAATGTCTATTTCTGGGGTATCCCGCCTACTGAAAACTGAAGCCAGCACTTTCTGGTTCAAGGCTCATTTGTGGTTTCCCAGTCTGATTATAAAGGAGACTGTCAGCAGTGTCTTTGCCTGCCAGATGCACTGCAGACATTTTTATGTCCAGGGAATAAGCTATGCCCCATATCCTCGTGGCTTCTGTGCACAGTTTTGAGGATCTTGTCCCTCACTGTTTGTTTATGTAACACATTGCTGTGGTGTCATCTGTTCGCACTTGGACTGACTGACCCTACAACTTGGCGGAGAAGGGCTGCATTGCTAGCAGAACTGCCCTGATTTCAAGGAGGTTTATGTACCCCTGAGTTTCCTGAGGGCTCCAAATGCCACTTACTGCGAGGTCCTCTAGATGGTCACCCCCACCCTGGGAGTGAAGCATCTTTTGTGAGAACCTTGGTGGGAGATTACTGGAGGAAGGGAAAGCCCTCTCTGAGATTGCATTTCTCCTTCCAGTGTTTGTACAATAGTTTTGTGACTGGCACTAGTTGGGACAAGGGATTTGACTTCTGGGACCAGTAGCGTCTTACGTGGTAAAGTATGTACTCATCTGGACACAAGCCCATGACACCACAGCTGTGGCTGAAGCCATGTGACCTAGTAGCTGCAAACAAATCCACTGAAGGCCTCGGCCAACCTGGGATGAATGATTCTGCACTACCAGTCAGATCTTTTACCCTGTCCTGTGAAAGAAAACCTTTCCCTGCAGTCCAGCTCTGCTCCAAGGAAGTCCAGGACCAGTGCTGATTCTGTCCTGGACTTCTGCATTTTTATGAGGCCCCCCCCCCCCAGTTTTCCAAGGTGCTTCTTACTAGCTGGATGAAGCACACTGCCTCTTGTTTCATTTTCCCTCAGACTTGCCAGTCGTCCAGGTAAGGGACAACACACCACACCCTGGGCTCGATTTTCAAAGGCGGATGCAGGGCTTGTGTCAAGCCCTGCGACAGCCCCATTGTTCGGTGACGCTGTGCCAAACTCCTTTGGCGCAACTGCACATGGTTTTTGTACATCGGGCGCAGTTGCAGCACTTTCCACACTTCATGGCAGCTTGCAACATATATTTGGTGCAATCCCCATGAAAAAGTTCCCCCAAATGATGCATGTTAGACCAGGGTAAAGCTGGTCTAACTTGCAGCATTTGACCCTCGGCATTGAAAATCCCAGTCGCCCAGCAGGAGAATGCCGCAAGCCCCATGCACCAAACGATCGGTGCACCAGTGGCTTATGGCATTCCCGGGGCTCCGAAAATCGAGCCCCTTGCCTTCTTAGGTGGGCTGCCACTACAGCTAAGCATTTGTGCACAGCCTTGGTGTTGAGGTGAGGTCAAAGGGTAGTGCTGTGAATGGAGACTGGCAGTTTCTCAGCCTGAGCCAGAGGTATCTTCTGTGGCTGGGTCTGGCTGGGATGTGAAAGTAGGCATCCTTCAGATCCAGGGACCCCAACCAATCCACTAACTCACTGCAGAGATGAGATTACTGTGCCTAGCGTTGCCATCCTGAATCTTTCTTTCTTGATATGCTTGTTCAGGTACCTTGAAAATTTGGAATAGGTCGCCATTCTCCATTTTCTTGTGGGTTAGGAAGCATCTTGAAAAAAAGGCCCTTGCCTCAACATGATGCAAGGACCTTTTCTACTGCTTTTGCTTGCAGTAATTTCTTTACTTACAGTTCTAACATAATTTCTCTGTTGGTGAATCAGCTGGAAAATATTATGGCCTCTGTAGTTTGGGAAGCTTCTGAATTTGCAGAGACAAACTCTGACCCACTACTTCCAAAACCCACTTACATAGAAACATAGAAACTGACGGCATATAAAAACCGCGTGGCCCATCCAGTCTGCCCATTTTGCCTACCCATTGAAAAGACCAAAGATCCTAGTTGATCTGCAGCTTACCCTTTTTGGCCTATCCCAGGGCATCCTTATGTCTGTCCCATGCATTCTTGAATTCCCTGTTTTTGCCCCCACAATCTCTGTGGGGAGGCTGTTCCAAGCATCCACCACTCTTTCAGTAGAATGTACTTTCTCGCGTTGCCCTGAGCCTACCCCCCCACCCTCATCTCGTGCCACCTTGTTCTTGTACATCTTTTTTTTTTTTTTTTTAAAGATGCTACCCTCTTGTACCTTGTTTATCTCCATGAGGTACTTGAATGTTTCTATCATATTCCCTCTCTCCCTCCTCTCCTCCAGGGAATAGTCTGTGGTGATTTTTTTACCCAGTCCTGTAAGTAGTGGATCAGTCTTCCTCCCACTGACAATGGCTGACAGGAAACCAGGGCAAAAATCATCAGAGGTTTTGGTTCAACTGTAACTGAGGGGCTGGTGCTGCAGCACACTGTGTGCCCCTTTTTCCCCAACCCTTGTAGTACTCTCTCTCCTGGCTGATACTCATAGCCGGTGTACGATGTAGGGTAGTAGCCTCTGTATCTGCCTCTCTTCTCATAAGGCCTAGAAGAAGTGGAGTCCTTTTCCTTGTCAACAGAATTTTTGTAAGAGGCTCTGTACTCATCCAATTGTTTCATGTATGCCTCTGTTCTGATACCAAATAAAGAATTTCCCTCACTGAGGAAGTCAATGGCTTTCGTCTGGGTGTCATGGATGAGGACTGTGGCCCTTAGCCAGGCAAACCTTCTCAGTGACACTGCATGTGTCAAGACTCTTGATCCCGAGTCACTGGTATCCACAGCAGTGTGGAACTGGTCTTTCAAGGCATCCAGAGCAGACTTTACTGTTGCTGCCTGGTCCTGTGCTACCTCACCATCTACTGTGTTATTTAGTGCCAGCATCACATTCCACTGTGCTTTCATGCAGGCCAAAACAAACTGCCTGATTTAAAAATACACAGAAGCTATTGTATACACTTTTTTGACAATGGTATCCATTTTCTGGAATCCTTTTTAAGGGGCTGTACACAGAACAGCACATTTTTTCTTTGACTGTGTAACCAAGGAAGTAGATAAGGGCCACGCTGTGGATATGCTGTACTTTGACTTCAGCAAGACTTTTGATTTGGTACCACACAAAAGGTTGCTCAAAAAGATGAAAGGCCTGGGTGCAGCTAAAACTGTAGTAAACTGGGTGGGTAATTGGCTAGAAGGGAGGCAGCAGAGGGCAGTGGTCACTGAGGTTAAATTAGACGAAAAGGAGGTTACGAGTGGGGTTCCACAGGGATCGGTCCTGGGTCCGATCCTCTTCAACATGTTCATTAGTGACACTGGTGAGGAAATCCAGGGCAGGCTATGTCTCTTCGCAGATGACACAAAACTATGTGGGACGGTGGTCAGTGATGAGGGAACAGGGATATGCAGAGGGACCTACAAAAACCTAGAGGGGTAGTCAAAGGTCTGGCAGTTAAAATTCAGTGCCAAAAAGTGCAAGGTAATGCACCTTGGGATTCCAAGACAGAGTACTGGATGGGTGGGGTGAGGCTTAGCACTACTGAAGAGGAACAGGATCTAGGCGTTCTCATCAGTAACTCCCTTAAACAAATGAGTCGGTGCAACAAGGCTAACAGGATGTGGGTCTGTATCAGGAGGGGTACCGATAGCAGAAGAAAAAAGGTAATACTTCCCCTCTACAGATCCCCGGTGAGGCCTCACCTGGAGTACTGCATCCAGTTCTGGAGCCCTCACCTCAGAAAGGACAGGGTTAGGTTGGAAACAGCATAGCGCAGAGTAACAAAAATGATTCAGGGCCAGTAGTGCAGATCCTATGAGGAGTGCCTCAAGGCACTAAACATGTACTCACTGTAAACCAGAAGGGAGACGGGAGATATGATAGAGACCTTCAAGTTCCTTCAAGGAATTAACAAGGTAAACTGTGGGGAATTATTTACCCTGAATACCAACTTGAGGTCACGTGGTCACGAGTGCAAATTAACAGGAGGAAGGTTCAGGAGGGACATGAGGAAATACTTCTTTAAGGAAAGAGTGATGGGCGGCCTGGTGGCGTAGGGGGCTGAGGTGCTGGCGGCTTACCTCAAACCACGCCGGTGACCCGGGTTCAGGAACGGACCAGGGACACCGGGGGTCAGCAGGGGAAGGAGAGGACTGAGCATCCATTGGGCTGCTCTCCTCTCCTCTCCTGGGGTGGGTTAGGGCAGCATGTCACTCTGCAGCGGCCCCCTGTGAAGACTGGGAGCACGGCAGAGGGACATCGATGAGTGAACACCAGAAAAGCGGAAACTGCATTGGGATCAGCCGGATGGTGGTGGCCAACCCCGACGAAGCCCTCAAGTAATCCCGGAAGAGTAACATCCACCTCAGCAGCACCCAGACAAGAGAGAAATAGTGTGCTGGAATGGCCAGCCGGTGCCTTCCCTCTCGAAGCAGGGGGACCCTCCTGGCAAGGGATATGCCAGAGCAACCCGAAGGGAGGCTGCAATATGAGGTAGGCAGCTCTGGGGGAGTTGTGGGGGTCACTGGTGGTACTAGGTGGCCTGAAGAAGGAGCAGGTCCCAGTGGGGGGGGGGGGAAGAGTGATGGAACCTTGAACAGTCTGTCAGCCGAGGTGGTGGGTGAAAACATAGTCAGGGGATTCAAGCACGCATACGACAGAATGAATGGAATAGTTGTCACCCGTGGCGACAGAATAAGGGAAAAGAATGGGCATAGGACGGGGAGGGTCAGTACCCTGGAGGATCAATGGGTTCCAGGGAAGGTTCCAGGGATTATAGGGAATATGGGCAGACAGGATGGATCTCTAGTCTTTTCCTGCCATCATGGTCTAGGTTTTCATTCTCACAGGCAGTCATCTGTACACTCCTTCATGGGCAGGATAGGCATACAGATATTCTACCCCCTGCCTCTCCACCTGATACTTTTTCTCAGTTTTTTTTTTTTTTTTAAATCAATGCCAGCTGCTAAATTTGGTGCCAACGTTATTTTGGAAGTGGCTTTCTTAAGGGACTTGTATACTGGGACCATTAGCCTCCTTGCAGGGGCTAGTCCCATCATGTCCATGTCCTCCTCTGTTTCATAACAGGGGGTGTTGAGAGTATCAACTATTTGTTTACTGAAAGAGGACTAAGAGGTATAGTCCTCAGTAACTCTAGAAGGGGAATTAAACTCCTGTTCAGGACAGCCATTAGGTTCTATAGGTTCGCCCTCTTCCTCTTCTTCATAAAAAAGTTCCCCCTTTAATACAGGCTGTAGTTCTGGAGCCGGAGCCGGAGCCCGAGGAAGAGGGGAAAGGTACATTAAATAAATTTCTCATGACCTGGGAGAGCTGGAAAAACTGTCACATCTCTGACATGTCCTCTGTCAAGGGTATTTATCTCTGTTCCACTGTTTGCAGAAAGAGTGGCATGGATATGTTTTTCTTTTTCCCTGGCAGGCACTGGTTCCAATACCTGCTCGGAGGATCTTTTATACGTATTTTTGCCATCACTGGAATCAGGGTTCCCACTCTCGGACACTCTGCTGACTTTACCAAGCCTTTATGATGGCTGAGCAGCTACATCTTTTTTTGTCTGTCCCCTATGAAGGGGACTGCTGCTTGTGAGCAGAACCCTCTGATGTGTGCATTGTGCCATCACTGGGAGCTCCCTCCAAAACTTTATTGTGCTTTATTGACATAGAAGTAGACTGAGAAGTCATAAATTCTTAAATTTTGAAAGCCATTCTCTTTTGGGATTTAGGGCAAGACTTTTGGCAAAGTACATAATTTTTGAAAATTGTGACCTGCCCCCCCCCCCCAAAAACACCTTAAACAAAGCTCATGGCAGTCTGCCATTGCCAGTAGCTGAAAGCATTTTGTATAGTTTTTAAAACTTGTGAGCCCTGTTTAATTTTTTTAAGCCTAACAGTCATGTCAAACACTAATAGGCCCTAAATATATTCAGTTCCCAACTACAAAAATAATAAAAAGAATTTAATGAGAGAAAATACTGAAAACCGCTTTATAGTATATAGGAGATAGAGGATTGTGTATGAGCAAGCAAACACAACAAGGCAGTTGTGATCGAGAGGTTTCCATGATAACCAGAGACCTCGAGAGCGTAGCTCAAGAGGTCCGTTACCACGGAAACCTCAAGATCTCACAACTGCCTTGTTTGTGTATGCTTGCTCATACACAATCTTTTATATGTATGGGCAACCATAAGCAGTACTCCGTGAACACAAGAACAAGTATATGGCAAAAAAAAAGCTTACTTGTAGTCTCGCCGCGTATTAGCACGGTAAAGCGTGGTTGACGCGCATCATTTGCCATGCTGCGCGATACGATCTTGTTGTGCTGCACCGTGACGATCGGTGCAGCACAACAATACCATGACGCACCGAGTGCAGGACAACAACACTGTTCCAGGCATGGATTTCCATGCGGAACAGCATTCCACCATACACTATAATGTTATTGTGCGCAGAAATCCATCATAAGCTAATGCTATGTCAGCTGGCTGTTGTACTATCTTGAGTACATCACATCGACGTACAACAGCAGAGTGCGCATTTGTGCATGCGCTTAACTGAAACGCGCACTTTGAATAAGGGCCTGTGATGAGACCTAAACCTGATCATGAGCACAAAGTAAGGGGAAAATCTATTTTCAATAAACAGCAGGACTGAGCACATTTAAAAAAAATAAATACATTAGTACGCAAGATCGGGGAACCAGGGAAGGAGGGAGTGAGTCAGGGGGGCTGCGGCGCGCACATAGGCTGAAATCGCGTCACGAACCTCTCAGAATGATACATTACTGATTTATTGATGCCCATATACTATACAAGATAATGGATAGGCATCAGTAAACAATAACCCTGAGTTAACTTCTCGAGGTTGTCTGCCAACCGTAAACATGGTTGTCATGACAACCTCTCGCAGTTAACAACAGGGTTGTTGTTAACTGTTGCCCATCCATTATCCTCTATAAGTAAGCTTAAAATCGAAGGCAGTTAAATATTTTTACTCAAAATGTGGTCTGTTTCCTCAAACGCAAACCGCATTTCAGAGTGGTGTTCTCCAGTTCCTGCGAACCAGAGAAACAGCAAATAAATGTAAATTAAAAATATAAGCACCCTAATGCAGTGTAATAGAAAACTAACATATCACAAAAAAACAAAAATGCTTGTAATATAATAAACAGATGACCATAAGACTGCAGACAACTTTGGGGCAACTGCTCTCTCTAAGCAGAGAAACAAGTGTGGCTTTAAGCCAGCAGGCAGAGTGTGATCACAGCACAGAGTTTGAAATTAATTGAAAGTTCCATTTTTATTGTTTTATTTTATATTTTGAACAATACAAAGAACACAGTACAAACTATAAACATTGAGAACAGCTGAACAAACAAACAGGGCCGTGCTAGCTAAAAATATGCATTACCAGAGGGCTACAGTATGAATGATGGGGGACATACAGTCCAGACAATACACACGTGAAAACTTAATATAAAAAAGTCAGTATTAAAATACACTGCTTAATATGAGTTCCATAGGCAGCTCACTCCTGTGGAATGGTGCCATTTGTATCATTGATGGATTCTTGTTGTTAGAAACTAGGGGAACTTGGAGTGTGGGATGAACTGATAACATGGGTTGGGAACTGGCACAGAGGGAGAACGAAAGGGTAGTGATTAATGCAGAATTCTCAGGTGTGAGGGAGGTCACCAGCAGTTTTCCGCAGGGGTCAGTACTCGGGTCAATAGACGAACATTTTCATCGGCGACACAGGGAAAGACGTCAGAGGGAAAATTTCTTCTTTGTGGATGAAACAAAGATCTGTGACAGGGATGACTGTGAGGATGGTAATCCACGAACTGAAGGAAAACTTTGAGAGCTGGTAAGAGATCTGGCAGATAGGCTTCTATGCCAAAAAGTGCAATGCCATGCAAGTAGACAACAGAACTCCTAGGGTTGAGTACAGGCTGCAGCAGTAACAGTTATGGTAGCTGAGAAAGAAAGGGATCTAGGAGTGGTTATCTCAAACAATCTGAAATATATCAGCACAACATGAAAAAACAACAGGGAGGGCAAACCGAATGATGGGTTGCATTGGTACGGGTTCAGCAGCAGGAGGAAAAGAGGCGCTCTTGCCCCTGTACAGAATCTTGGTTAAACCACACACAGAGTACTGTGTGCAATTCTGGAACCCTCACATAAGGAAGTACATAAGACTGGAGACAGAGCAGAGGAGGGCAACCAAGATATGGTGCCTGCAAGGGAGGGTGTACAAGCAGAAACTTGAGAATCTCAACATGTACTTACTGGAGAACAGACGGGAGTGGTGGGCTATAACTGAAATGTTTAAATACATACAAGGCATAAACAAAGTGGTGTCTAGCAAGCTGTACACAGTGAGTTATTACACTAATACCAGGGGAAACACCACAACATTGGCAGAGGGTAGGTTTAGTAAGAAGATACATTTTTACAGAACTATAAGGATGCAATAAACAGGTGGAATCAACTGACTATGATAGTGGTAAGTGCAAAAAAAATGGAGGGATTGAAGAGGGGCTAGGATAGACAGCACTGTCTGGTCAAGGGAACTAGGGAGGAAGAATGGTCATGAACCCACAGAGAACATGCACAACCTCATAGGGCAGACTGGACAGATTTCCAGGCCTTCCTTTATCAGAAGTTTTATATATTTCTATCTAGGGTAAATCAATTGTAAAAGACTCCCCCCACCAAACTGAATTTAAATTTAATTCCCACCACGGAAGTCCATCTGAACTACCAACCTGCTAAAGCAGATAGTCAATTCCTGAGCATAGTATCCTACATGCAAATTATAATTATACAATAGCACGGACATTTCCTGTATTCTGATTGGTCAGTGGGGGCCTGAGACAGTGATGTTATGTAAGCAATAAGACATGACGGTGTGTGCATTACGGTGTGATAACCGTACTCCTAGGGGCTTAGTTAGGCACAAGGCTGAAGGCCGAGGGCCGATCGTCCCCAAGAGTGTGGTTATCACACCGGAATGTACAACCCGGAGGGTCTTATTGCACTTATAAAATGTCCCTTTATTTTTAGAAGCAGTTTTTTTTAATTTTAAATAAGTAAAAATGCAAATGAATCTGTCCTTTTAACATAAAATAGTACTTCCTCCTATTAGTGCTAGATTAAAGTAGTGTTATACAGTCTGTGCCTCCCTGCCCACTTAAGCTTCATATTCCCCTGCCAGCCACAATTATTCACAAAAGCTGTTTTTCTCATTCTAAGTATGACACATAGCCCCATTATTTTATTTAATTCTCCTCACTCTGTAGACAAAACTAAAACGAAGCCATAACAGAGGCTTCTCAGTTCCCCAGTGCTGCAAGCATGAGCGTGGTTCGAAACTGCCAAACTCACTGGTAGCATCATGACTGCTCGCTCTGTCCTAAAAGATAAACAGCAGGGTGAGTCATTTACCACCTTTTCTCTTTGTTTATATAGTACTGCTTACTTCATTCTGTTTTCTCCCCTGTGTTTCCTCACATTCAAGAAATGGAATGTTTATCAAGGAATGTTTACCATGGAATAAAGGGATTCAAAATTCTGCTCAGTTCTACTAGCAGAATGTTCCTCTACTAACATACTGTACACACAGACAACAAATGCCTGTTTTAGAGCCATAGACTCAATTATCTCACTTGTCAGGGAAAGCAGAAGAGATTTTCCTGATGAGCAGGTAAAGATGGAAGGGGGAATTTTCACTGTTAGCAAACAAACAGTTGCAATGAAAACAATAAACAATACTTACTGTAACACGGCAATCAAACAGAAATGGCAAATAGAGAAATCTCATTGGACCAAATACAACACATGACCAAAGCTGGAGCGGTGATTAATTCCCGAGTAAGGAACGCTCCAACTATTGTTCATGGGGTCACCGGGTCAAGCTTTAGCACCACTAGGTGTCACAGCAGCAAACTGAACACACATCGCGGTGAATACGGAGGATCTCATCGCGCTGACACAAAGCCAAACAGAACTGCAAAACTGAAAACAACGCAAGTATTCCTGTGTTACAAACGCATTAATGCCCTCCGAAGTCTGCTTCTACTGGGGAATTAATGCATGGTTGGGTAGTTGTAGGCACTCAGACAAGGCCGCATGCCCCCCCCCCAACCATGCATTAATTCCCCAGAAAAAGCCTCCTTCGTCGGACATTAATGCTTACATGTTCCTAATTTGTTTATGTGTGTAAGGAGAGTGTGACAATCTGGTAAACAACATTTAATTTGTTTTATATTTAAGACAATTTTAATTTTAGGGCTCAGTTGAAGGTTTCTACAGTGTAAAAGTAGCAGCCATGTTTGTGGTGGAAGATCGGTTCTGGTTGTAAGGAGACTGATGGAAGATATTTCTGGTTGTAGGAGGACTGATCTGCTCATTGTGTAATGTGGTTTAGGACCAGGATGACTGTGCGTATACAGAGAATTAATGTACGGTCAACTGATCTGTTTTAGCCAATGAGATTTCTAGATTTTTTCTTGCCATTTTATAATACACAATAACATCACTGTATGGATTTATTGGACCACTTGGACCTTTTGGACCATTTGATTAATTGCTTTTTTCTCTTCAGAAACACAAAAAAATCTACTAAAAACATTCTTAATTTTTTGTTTCTTTTGTATAACATCAAGCCATTGTATAATTCCAATAAGGCACTCCAAGGTGTGTGTTAAGCAGGCAACACACAACGAGGTGTGGTTACGTGCTGATAAAACTGCGCAGGGTGTACTAAGGCACGGTGCGTTGCGCCGAGTGCCTTATGCCACTGGGCGTGCTCTTATCAGCATGTAACCCACACCTCAGAGTGTGTTATTGCGCTTATAAAATAGGCAACAGTAAAGTAAATAAGTATTTGTAATTACATTTTTTTTTTTATTGAAATTTGAAGCATTTAAAAAAAATAACACTTTTTCTTGTTACGGACAAGAAAATAGTCCGTTTTTGCCATTAGAAATCAATGAAGATGTCAGCTTGGTGATGAAGATGTGGTCCTTTGTAGCGCTTTAAAGTATCGAAAACATTTAAAATTTGAATATTAAACTATGAGTGACAGCATTCAGTGTTATTCTGTCACATAGCAGGGTTCAGTGGGATCGTGTTAGTGAAGGGCCACCGTAGCCATCCACACTTGGTTCCTGGTTCCGTGGGAGGGTCGCGGTTTTAAAAGCATACCAGTTGTTAAATACATTTATTTTGTCTTGATATTTATTGAAAAACTTGTGGAAACTGCGGGAGGCACACTTTCGGGATCAACACTGTCACTTAGCGGCGAAAGACGTTTTCTTTGTAGCACGCGGGATGCTTGGTGGATGACGGGCCGCTGTTGGGACAGTGGAGATTTAAGTCACAGTTTGTATTTTACGTCGAGAAGCAGAGGTTAAACTTTGTTTTATTATTTTTTTTCTGTGATTCAATGTAGTTTGAGCTTTGTTATGGGGGTGGAGGAAGCATAAGATAAATTTGTTTTAAGCACGAGGCTGCAGTTTTCCCGTTGTGAGCCGTGCCAGCCTATGTTTTTGTTTAGGGTTGGCACAGTTCAGTGATTTTTTGTTGTAGTTGGGCTCGGGAGTGGAGGGTAGTGCCGGTTGGCTACAATATCTTCTGATAAGGACACGGCTCAGAAGATGTTGTAGCCAATCAGCTTTCAGGATTTCTTCAGCCCATTTTATAATGTGTAATAACATCACTCCTGGAATGGTGGAAGCACTCGGCGTCGCCTCATGCTTCAACCCTCCCCAGGAGTGACATTACATATAAGATAAGTATGAGTCTCGGTGTGTAACGAGAATTTACACACACCCGAAGGGTTTATGCGTAACATCAAACCCCAAGGATGTGTGTGTGTAAATTCGAGTTTACACACTGAGACCCATATTTTATTTTATATAATTATTGGGCTTCCCTTTTTCACCTCAGCAATTATATAAAATAAAAAGACTGCTGTGCCCGCACAGTCAGATTACCTCAGCGCGTAAGGTCCGCTTTCACTTTATTTAAAATATTGTCATGGAGGTCCGTCCGGTAGCCGTGTGGAACATTTGAAGTAATTTTAAAAATTACTTACTGCCTAGTGTCCGTGGCAGTTTCTCTCCATGGTGGGTTTGCCGTAGGGGAAGGGTTTTCTGTTTGGGAAGGACACAGTGAGTGAGGAGTTTGAGTCTGCGCAGTGTGGGGAAAACCGTGCACGTGTTTGCCGTTATAAATGTTCCTTTATATGGCAAATTACGCCACGGTTTCCCCAATGGGAAAAAGGGAAGCCCATTAATTATTACACGATAACACACAACTTTTCTTGCCTTATTGCTTAAATGACACACACACAGTGTGCTTCTTCCATTTGGGTCAATAAACTGTTGTGAACGAATGTTATGGGTTCAATGCATAAAGCAGGATGGTGTATGCGAGATCTGAGCTCAGCCAGCTAGTGCTATTCTGTTTTCTTATGCTGCTCTACACTCATGGAAAGCATGCATGCATTACTTAGCGGCCAACCACTACCATCCCTTCCTGAGCATGGCCTGATACAGCGTTTGTCACCAATGGATTCATTGCTGCATATGAGAGGGGGAGTGTAGCATACGGTAGTCACGATCAAGCTGGTCATATCCTCAGAAACAGTTAGTTTGTTTTTTAAATACATCAATTTCACAGAAGCACCTGCTGCCCCCTTCCCGTCCTCTGTATCATGAAAATGTACTGGAGTTCGATGATGGGCTACCCTGCTCCTTCAATTATTTGCAACAACTGGGGGTATGTAAACACTATAGGCAGGATTCCTGTGGTGCAACCCAAATACTCAAAGCTAATTATAATTGGCTTTGGACATGTTGCACTGTGTGGTGTGGTGTGGTTCTCTTCCCCCCTCCCCCCCCCCAAAAAAAAATAACTGTCCACCCACACACAGTACCTTTGCAGTCAAAGGGAGATCGGGTAGAACAACAACATGGTTCATCTGAAAGAGGAATCGTGTCAGCTGGGGGCATCCTCACCAACAGAAAGCCTTCATTTGCAGCATGTACTCATTACACATTGTGAATATCAACATAAAATATTAAAAGATGGTTTACATTAATGACCAAATAATGACACTGCAGTTCACATAACCCGTCTACAGCAGTTTTTTTTTTTTTTTGTTTGAAAAAACAAGTGATGCAAGTAAAGTACCCAGTAATGCTTCAGGATGGAGTAATACTCCAAACACAATAAGCAGGTCCGCATATTCGCTGGACACAAATCGGTGCTTCAGACTGCTGGCTGCACCACCTCTATATATAAAGCACTGGTGCAGCCACACTGCATTTCGCACAGAACCGTTGAAAATGCCTTCTTTACCTCGTCATTCATTTTGATATTCAGATCGTGACAACTAAATAGTAAAGGGCAAGGAAAATGTACAGATCCGCTACTCCGGGAGCAGTTCGGGTTTTGACAGTTGAGTTCCTAAACATAGGAAGGGACTCTCTGTAACACTGACAAGATCTCCCCCCTGCCGTTCACAGGGCAGGATAAATCAACAACCAGTATTCTATGTAACACGTAAAGTGCGACATACAGTTGAGGGTCAGTATAGAACGTCAAAAGACCGACTACTGAACTACCCAGACGTTAAAAGTGCATTACACGTTTGAATGCACAGTTTCAAAGAACAAGGAATGACAATGTGAATTTGATAAGGTCGAGTCTACTTTTCAAAATAAGGCAAAAAACGAGCTGACAAAAACGTGCGCTTATTAACTGTACTCACAGTCGTGCTTAGTGTTAGACACGCTTCTTCTTTCCGTTTGTTTGCCTTTTCCTAACGGCTAGTCCCTCTACTTTTCTCTTCCGGGATCTTCCGGTAACCAACACAACCTGCACAACTGCCAGTCATCTCTACGGATGCTCAGAAGAGCCAAATCTGACAGCCCGCCAACCTAAAAACTAGCACCGGGAGCCTGAAAAGGTGAGCAGTCAGACCACAGCTAGGGAGCAGCAGTAGAAGTATTGTCCGAATAAGTGTAAAGTATAATGTAGCACTAGCAGGCTCCTACCTCTCAGCATACCTCTCAACTGTCCCTGATTTTGCCTTAAAATTTTATGCTGTCCCTCCTAAAAAATGTGTTTCCTTGAGCAAACAATGGGAGTTGTAAGCACAAAATAATGTCAAATATTAAAGCTACAGACTTGTTCTTCCTCAGAAAATGCATTTTACACTAAGCCACTTAGTCTACCAGCTTCCTGAGAGGATATCACCAATTTTGAAGATGTGTCCCTGATTTTGGTCCTTTGTCCCTGATTTTTTTTAAGCCTTGTCCCTGATTTGTGAGGCAGGAGGTTGAGAGGTATGCCTCTCAGCTGCTGTGGATTTCGTGTAATACTATAATTTTTATACTCAAATTTACCTTTACTCTGTGAAGATGTATTGATGTTCCTCATAATGTTAGAGCTATTTCTGGACACAAATTGTTAAAACATTGAACTAACTTTGATGGAAACATTCCTTAACACCAAACTTTTGGGGCCCACTATTCTTTGACGTATTATTCTCTAAAATAAGAAAATGCTACACATTCTGGCAATCTGCTCTGAATTTTGAAGACTGTGTATTTTTAATGCTGAGATCTTGATAGGTACAGTATGAGCAGGCTTTCTGTGTCTTTAATGGTGTTTTTCAAAAGAGTTTCTGACCACCCCTTTGCATGGTGTCAAGGTCAGACCATCAAACGGAGTGAGAAATGAGGAATCAAGCAAGTAAGTTTTCCAAAACTGTGGCAAAATGAATTGTAACTCCCCTGGTTTCAGGAGTGATTTAAAAAAAAATAAGAGTGTGACGCACTGGTTATGGTCAGTAAATCTTTTAATTTAAAGAGAGACACTTGCGTCTCAAAAATGACAGGACTGCAAGTGTAGAAAAAAAATCTTCAAAAATAGGGCATACCTGAGATACAGCAAGAGGGTGATTATTTCTTTTTAGCAGCAGTATTTTTGCCAGTATCGGAATATGAGCGGGAGGAGCAGGTTTCCAGTATGAATAATACATATTATAACAAAATGCATAAGCACATATAATTACGTGTACAAACCCATTAAAATAAATAAAGCATGATCTATTGTATCTATCAAATTACTAAACATTTGTAGTTACTATAAAGTAGGGCCTGGATTTTCACACTGTGCTGGAAAGGGCACAAGTGGCTGCTCCGCGAACTGAGTTGCACCAGAGCAAAAAAGTGATATATTCAAATGAGATTGCGCCTCCCATCTGAATATACCAAAAGATGTGATCCGCGCAAATGTTGGCTGCCAAGGATGTGCCGGCACATCCCCCTAGTCGGTCTGAATACCTGGATTGGGGATGCGCGGCGCAACTTGGGGATGCGCTGGGAGCACATTCCAGTTATTCAGACCGTGACATGAAAATGGGACCATTAGCCACGCAAGGCGCAAATGGGGCCATATGCATGTCATTATGGCCCCATTTGCATGTCTGGGGCAGGGATGCACCTGGCAGAATGTGCTTGGCACCCTGCATGTTTGTTGCTATAAGGAAACACCACATCTCCCTGGTAGTCTAGTGGCCATCCTCCCAGCCCAATCATAAAAGTACACATATAACCCCACATCTCCCTGGTAGTCTAGTGTTCCCTCTCTCTTCCTCTAACCACGTCTGATGAATAATCCTTTTCCAAATCACCCTGGTGGCCTAGTGGTACCCCCTCCCAGCTCCGATCGTAACATGTATTTCAATCCCAAGCCCTCCTTGTTAGTCCTGTGGACCTCCCAACCACTGTGACACCCATACCCCACCCCACTCCTCTGTCCCAGCATGGCCAGTTTAGCTGGTGGGCAGCAAAACCCACCCGCACACCTCCATGGCTGCCCGCCAACTGAACTGTCACTGAATGAAAGCTTACAGTACACACTGCAAGCCCATTGGTCAACAGTGTCGTCCAATGGTTTTGCAGTACTTACTGTAAGCTGTTATTCAGTGACAGCGCGGTCAACGGGCAGCCGTAGAGGTGTGCGGGTGAGTTTTGCTGCCCGCCAGCTAAACTGGCCATGCTGGGACAGGAGGAGCAGGGTGGAGTGTGGGTATCTGAGTGGGTGGGGGGGTCCACAGGACTACCGGAGAGGGCTTGGGATTAAAATACATGTTACGATCGGGGCTGGGAGGGGGGTACCACTAGACCACCAGGGTGATTCTGAAAAGGATTATTCATTGGACGTGGTTCGGGAAAGGGAGGGGGCCACTAGACTACCAGGGAGATGTGGGGTTATATGTGTTCTTTGACGATTGGAGCTTGGGAGGGTAGCTACCCAGGGGCTGGGCTGCTGTGCTGTGCAATACAACAGCCCGCCTGTGGGTGGCTGTGACTTAGGCATGGGTTTTCCATGCCTATCTTTCCACGGCACATCTCCAAGATGCGCGGGTAGCTGTGCCGCACATCTTGGCTGAATATGGGGCTGTGCCGCGTATGCAAGGGAATGCCCCCTCCGGATGCGACGTATACTTTATCTTTGTGCTGCGGTGCATCCAGACTTGCACAGTGCATCACCCCCATTTGAATATAGCCCAGGGGTACATTTCAGAGATGTGCCAGCGAAACTGAGTTGCACCGGGCACATCTCCTTCGAATATCTGAGGCCAGTTCTATAGCACATTTAAAACTACAAGTGTATACAACAGAGGAATATTAATGGGCAGCCTCTTTTCTTATTGAGATGTGAAATAAGAGTTTAGATACTAAGATGAGATGAAGAGAGAGTGTGGGAGAGAGAGCTTGATTAATGGCTGTCATGTAAAGTATATTAGGATATAAGGAAAATAGATGAGAACCCTAGCTTACTGAAGTGATATACAGGAGAAATAGAATGACGAGTAGAAGAGTTTATCCTAGCCAAGCCAATATAATGTTTCCTCCTAGGGACAATGGTTAATGTACCGGTAAAATTTTTTTCTCAGAATGTGAATGGCTTGCACTCCCCTGTTATACGGTATAAGATCATGCAGCATTTGGGAAAGTAGAAAGCAGATTTATATTTTTTACAGGAGTCCCACCTCTCAGCAACCGAACACTTAAAATTACATTGGGGGGAGCAGATATCGGGTACCGGCATCCTCTTACCCGAGGCGACACAAGAGGGGCACAACTATTTTAATTCCATTATCAACCCCAGTAGAAATACACAATACCTATTTGGATCCGCAGGGTAGATATGCGATCCTTACAGGCACACTCTATTCCCAGACATTAACTTTGGTTAATACATATCCCCCCCTACACACACACACAAACATCGCTCCCTGGGGTGCGGACCTTTTTGCAGCGGGTAATGGAGAGGCTCAAGGAGATTCTGATTATGGGTGGAGATTTTAGTATTCCTTTTTACCCACATTTAGACTCCTCTAATCCTAAACTGAGCAGGCTTTCTAAAGCAATGAAATATTTAAAAAGGAACCTGACTTTTCTGGGCATCGAAGACGCCTGGTGGAGAATCTTTCCATCTGTCCCAGGATATACTTTCTTCTCAGGGTGCCACAATACCTACTTTAGGCTGGATTATTTTTTTGTTACGGGGAACATCTTAAATTAGTTCAGGATATTCTAGTCAAACCGAGGGTATTGTCTGACCATAACCCATTAATTCTTAAAATAGATCTGGGCAAACAAAAAAAAATTCAGGTTCTAGAGGTTCAATGCGTCCCTTCTTAAGGCCAGGAATTGTAGGACCATCCGAGGGAATGCATTCCACAAGTAATTCAGGATAATTTAACTCTTGATGTCTCCCACCCAATTCAATGGGACGCATTAAAAGCTGTCTTGTGGGGGGAGAGATACTGGAATATGCATCCCAAAAACCAAAAGAGATGAATGCTAGACTTAATTACTTAACAGACCACTTAGCTTCATACCAACTCTTATTTAGAGAAGGTGATACTGCCTTCTAGCGATGGATTAGAAGCCTTAAACAAGAAATACAAAAAATACTGGATTATAGAACCCTCCAGAGCCTGAATTATTTACGACAACATAATTACGAGGGGGGGAGCAAGAGGGGCAAGGATGCTAGCTCTGAAATTAAGGGACAAAAAAGGGCTTCTACTGTTCTAAAAATAAAATCTACAACATCTGGCACAACCACTTATAAGGAAGAACAAATCAAGCAGGTTTTCACACAATTTTATGAAACCCTATATGCAGCCCCCAGCCATCCCAGGAACAAAATGACTTGATATCTGAATTCTTGGATAAGCTTCCTCTGCCTAAAATGTCAGATCTCCAGATCAGCCTATTGGAACGTCCTATCAGACCTGAGGAGATACTCCAACAGGCAAAACATCTAAAACCCTTGAAATGTCCCGGCCCTGATGGCTTTGGCCCGGAATTATATAAAACTTTTATCCCTCAGTTACTTCCCAGTTTTTTATTGGCTTGTCATGCAGTGGCAGAAGGGGAGTCCCCCCCCACAGCCCTCCTGGAGCTATGCTGTTCTTTCTCCCTACTTAAGCCCGAAAAGGACACCACTCTCCCATCATCCTACCCCCTATTTCAATTTTAAATGTGGACTACAAAATATTTATGGCTATTTGGGCCTAACGGCTGGAACCCATATTTCTTCAGTTAATACATCAGGACCAATCGGCTTTCCTAAAACAGAGAAACACATCTGATAATCTACATCGAGTCCTGTTACTTTTAGAATATATCCATGCCAGAAAGATCCCCTCCACTACTATAAGTTTAGATGCCGATAAAGCGTTCGATAAGGTGGGGTGGGAATTCTTATGGGCTACCCTTTCAAAGTTTTCCTTCCCGGATTCTTCCCACTCTGCAGTCCACTATTGTCCACTCTGAGTCCATGATGGTCTATGAAATATGTATTCAGTGATTCTAATGTCTACCTATGTCCTGTAACAATTTGTACTATGTGTGGCAGTATCTCTGCCCTTATACAAGCGTTGTTATAGCTGTTTTTTGCTGTATCATGCTGTTTCTCCAATGTTGCCATGTATGTATACTGTATGTTTTGTGCTCTCCGGGGTCGTTCCTGAAAATAGGCATACTACTTGTCTAGTGTACTTACCCAGTAAACAAAAGCTAAATAAATAAACTTGCCTGAGAAATATTTATACGAACCCCAAAGCCTATATCAGAGTCAATCGCTCTCTGTCCCAACCAATACTTATACAAAGGGGCACGAGACAGGGATGTCCCCTATCCCTTCTTTTCACCCTTTACATATAGCCCTTGGCCGAGGCTATTTGGAGGAATGCTTGGATAGAGGGAGTCCCCATGAGTCAGAGAGAATACAAGGTGGCTCTGTTCGCTGATGATATTCTGGTGACGGCCCTCTCCCTGGAGACCTCTCTCCCTGCGTTGTGAGAAACTCTGGAATATTTTACAAAGGTTTCGGGTTTTCAGTTAAATGTAGCTAAAACAGATCTTCTCCCATTATTCTTTACCCCATCCCAATTTCTTAAAAATAAATACCCCATCAAATGGTATCAAACGAAATTTAAATATTTGAGAATCAATATTCCTAGGAACTTAGATAATGTGGAGCTACTGAATTACAAACCTCTTATCGGTTCAGATTCAATCCGATTTATCCAGTTGGTCCAAGTTACCTTTAAATTTCTTTCAAAGAATCGAGACCATTCGCATGATCATTTTGCCAAAACTATTGTACTTATTTCAAAGTGTTCCTACCTTTCCTTCCACCTTTTATTTTAAATCATGGGACAAAATTATATTGAATTTTATCTGGAACGGCCAGAGACCAAGGATCAGGCTGTCCCTACTACAACTCCCGCTTTCTCAAGGTGAAGTCAACTTGCCTAACTTGAACTTTTACACTCTTGCAGCCTTTCAAAAATACTGTCCTTATGGTTGTCTCCAATGTATGAGGCACCCTGGAAAGATCTGGAATTTGCTTTAAATGACCTTTATGATATTACCAAGGTAACCCTGGCCTCGGTAACCAAGATACCTCCCTTGCAGGATTTCACACCTTTCACGGCCCAAATCTTAAAATTATGGTATAAGTTGAAAACACATAAGGGCTTCAGAGAACTTTTTTCTTTTACACACATATCTCAGAAGATGACTAGTTCTTCCCCGCAGCCATTGACAACACCTTTTCAAAATGGAGAAGAGTGGGGCTCCGATTCTTCAAGCAATTTCTTTCCCAGGCAGGCATTATTCCATTTGAAACCCTTCAAACAACTTATGGTTTATCAGATAATGACCTTTACAGATATACGTAGGTCAAAAACTACCTGCTGCGACAGAGAGACGTAACTTCTAAGTTACCAGATCCCATCCCAATGTCTTGGAAATATCTTAAGGATAAGATTAATGGTCATACATGGGGACGCCAGGTGGGATACCTATACAAAATTCTCCGGGAAGGGACGGGTGATTCATCGGTTTCAATCTTAAATAGCTGGTGTAGGGATCTAGAATTAGAAATCTCAGAACAGGAATGGTTACAAGCCTCCCCTTTGGCATGCAGAATAACCCATTCTACTATATGGCGTGACTTCACCTGGAAATGTCACAGTAGATTATTTCGTTCTCCAACCATTCTCACTAAATACCTCCCCTCCTCATATGGCAGGTGTTGGCGGAAATGTTCATGTTCATACACCGACCTTGGCCATGTTTTCTGGACGTGTCCACATTTGACACCCTATTGGTGTACACTACAACAGGAGGTGTCAGTCTGCGTAGGAGAGGTGATTAAACTCACTGCCGAAATGGTCCTTTTATCTTTCTTCTCACCTTATAGGCCATCTTCGTATCAAACCCTAGTACCTATATATATTTTGGCAGCCAAAAAGGCAATAACAAGGTGATGGATGTCCCCAGTTGTTCCCACTATCAAAGATTGGAGGGGGGTGGTCTCCGATATTTACTATATGGAATCTCTCACGGCTAAACTCCATAACAAACCCTCTGCAAACAAGGTGTTCTGGAGGCCTTGGGTGATGTATATATCTGGGCATGATCCAGAGTTTATGCCTTGAAATGTTTCATTTAACAGCTTTGCAGGTAACAGGGGAGACATAGTATTGGGCGGGCCCCAAGTGCAGCCTTCACTTTTGTAATACTAATAGTTTTTATCACATGGGGAACATAAACTGTAATGAGCTTGATGGGGTTGAATGTCTATAAGGTAAAAAGTTCAGTCATTTTGTAAAGGAGATACTCTGATGAGATAACATGGTCTAGATTCTACAAATGTTAATCATGTACAGATTTACTATAAATTATCTTAGTACCAATATAATACAATGATGACTGTATCACATGCTGTTGTCACATCCAACTAATAAAAAGAAAAAAAAAGAGTAGAAGAATTAGGCAGTTATGTTCAGGGTTTAAGTGCTATAGTGTTGGATTATCCTTACTATGGAATAATTGGTGGTATGCTCATATATATTTATGACTACAAGGGGTGCTGGGGCTAGTGTAACCATATTATCAGGTGTGAGATGTTTAGTTGGAGTTGTTGAGAGTTGTAGATTCTATTTTTTGTTTGTGTTTATAAAGGAGTTGTGCAAGGTTCCCCATTTACCACTGAATATTCTATTACCGCCTCTTAATCAGTATGCTAGTTTTCAGTGCTAAATGTTTCCAGTAACTCCTGTTTTCATTCATTTATTGATGGAGAAGTATGTGAAATCCACACCCTCAGAGTAACCTTTTTAACTGTTGCTCCAATAATAGCCAAAAATGGTTGAGTTCTTTAGACCACCAGATCGATTTGTCATCATGACCAATGAGGCATGTTGACCAGGAAAGGAGGACTAGACAATTCTGCCTATTTTCAGCCTCGTCCCGGGGGAGGGGGATACATATGGATGCCAACTGACATTGAACCAGATTAAGCTGTTGGTGGTATTTTTAGTGAAAGGGGGAAATTTGGCCAGGGCACCAGGGAAATTCCCTTACTCTTTTCAACAAGTGCCAAGGGCTCTTTAACGTCCACCTGAACAACCACCAGGACAGGCAGACGGAACCTCAGTTTAATGTCTCATCCAAAAGACGGCACCTCAGGAGTACAGCACCCCCCTCATGCTGCGCTACAGTGTCAGTATTGGGATTTAACCCAAGTGTCTGGTGTGGGGATAGAACCCACAGCCTTCTGATCTTCCAGCCTCAGAGGTGAGTGTGCAACCTGCTGAGCCACTGACACTGCTTTTAAGCATGTGTCCAGCTCTATTTTATTATGAAGCATAGGTACCTGCTGTACATAATCTTTCTCATTTTGCCACAAAATTTGTACTTTTGGTCCACACCAGAACATAAAACCCTCAATATCTAGTTTTTATAGTCTGTTAATCAACAAAATATGGGGCTCAGCAGTTGAAAATAGCAGATGTTGGTCCCAACAACTAGATAAAAACACAGGTAACTGGGACTGGGAGAATATCTGAGGAAAATGCAACTAAATACTTTTACTGAGTCAACCTCAAACTAACACAGTTCACATTTTTATGTTTGCTTGCAGGCATGTGCAAGAAACATAGTGCCATGATCTGAGTTTTTCAGAGGTGTGTCAGCATCTTCCAATTCAGTCAGTGTGTTTGCAGGTGTGGTCACAGTTCTCCAATCACTGCTGAAGCTGTCTATGACAGCAGTTGAAAATGCAGTGGCATACAGTTGAAAGAGGGAGCTATGCTTCAGTGAGCAGCTCCTCCCCACCACACACACACACACACACACACACACACACACACACACACAGATCAACTGTGTCGTTGCCTGATAGGATGGTGTAGTCTTGTCTAGCTTAGAGAGACAAGCACACATCATTACTTTAATAAACTGTTCCTGCCAAAGCAGGACCACCAAAATATGTGGGTGCCTAACAGTCCTTACACACGCCAGCTCTCCAAAGCACACCTTCATGGACTCCATGGGTTCTAATCCTCCAGAAAAAAATACCTCAGCATTTGATGTGAAAACTCAGACTTCTTTGTATGTGTAATTCCAAGCATTTTCTCTTACTAGACTCTGTCAATATGAACTCTCGCTGCTAAAACCTATGCAAACGAACTTAAGCGTACTGTACTACCTGCAGCTGAAGCAAAGAACAGCCAGAATGCACAAAGAAGGACATACTGCTATGCATTTTAGCAGCAGCTAGTGGGGGAGATTTTCATGACTGAAGCACTTTAATGCACCTTTTAGTGCTGTCATATACACACCCATGTGTGGTAATTCACTAAACTGCACACTTAGTCTGGTAATGCAGCTTCAAAATATTTTTTTTTATCTGAATTGCCGTGAGCTGGCATTTAGATAGAATCACACAGCTCTTTCTCAAATCAGATGCTCAATGAAGTCACATCACCTTGTGACCCTAAGCATCTTAGGGTTGGACATGTGTCCTAACAAAAAAAACGAAAACTAGGTATAGAAAAAAAAAACACAATTCAACCGTAGCTCACAATCGAATCCACCCTTTTCTCCGGTGAATCTGAAGCCGCCTAACAGCCCACCCCTGGGTGCTCATGCACTCCCTCCACCCGCACAACATATGGCTGATGGGGATGCTGTTGCATTTTATTTCATAATTTCCTGATCCTGTTGCTGCCACCATACTGATACAGTAATACTTTTTGTGGCTCGAAAACTGCTTGACATTAGCTGATATATAAATGGCATCCCTGTTTGACGCTGTGGTGTGGAATATGGTGGTGCTCAAATTTTAAGCCAAGTATTACATGCAGATATGTTGTTATTGACTCATGTCACTTACCATTTTATACATCTATTGATTTTTTCAATTCACTTTTGCTGACAAATGTTGATCGTAGGGATTCTGGTGTCACAATTCAGTTCAGCGACATGTAACATCTTAGTGCAGATGCTAAGTAACTGTTTTAAAATGCTGAAAAAGTTAACAGCGATGAAAGTGCATGAACTTCTTTCTTTCGTGTCTGGGAGTTGTAGTGGTGTTATTGGCAAGTACATGTCCCTTTGCTCCAGATCTATCAGTGAGATGTCTATTCTGTGCAATGGACAGTGGCTGAATGTTATCAGCTGACAGTTTTCATTTCATAATCAACAGATAAATATTCAGGGCTTTGCAAATGCAACTTTGCTGGTAGCACAGTTTCATGCCCCCCAAGTGTCTCATCAGTTAGTGGTTATATCTTAACCGATGATCACAAAAAGTATGAAAAAGATTTGCCGCTGAATAACATAAATGCCAATCCACCTAAGCACCTTTAGGCTGCAAACATAATTTAAACGTATAGGGATTCTGGACTGGTGTATCACTCTGCGGCACAGCAACAGTTAATAAGTTTAAGCACATTCTCAGGACATTGTTTCACTTGCCCCCCCTCTCCCCACTATGATCCTGGTCGCCTGAAATAAACCTGACATTTTAGTATCTGTTTTACATCTTGGCTCAGTTAGGCAATCAACGCTGTAAGAACATAAACGGACATATAAATGGGGACTATAAGAACATGGTCACCTGAAATAAACCTGACATTTTAGTGTCTGTTTTACATCTTGGCTCAGTTAGGCAATCAGCGCTGTAAGAATATAAATGGACATATAAATGGGGACTATAAGAACATGCCGTGGGTGCTTCTGCCTTAGTCCAGCTGTGCAACATCAGCCTGAAGCTCAGGTAGAGCTTACTGTCTACCACTTTGTTCACCCCTACATGTACCTGTACCATTTCACATCCTCCCTTGCCTTAGTCCAGCTGTGCTACATCAGCCTAAAGCTCTGGTAGGGCTTACTGTCTACCACTTTGTTCACTCCCCCCCTGTATCGCTGTGCTACATCAGCCTGAAGTTCTGGTAGGGCTTACTGTCTACCACTTTGTTCACCCCCCCCATGTACCTGCACCATTTCACATCCTTCCTTGATCTACAGTGAGTGGATCCCTCATTCATACGTCACATATGCACGCACAAAAAAAAAAAACGGTCTTCAAAAATTAAGATACATTTATTATGTTTGTTATGTTTGCTTGCACGCATGTGCAAGAAACATAGTGCCATCATCCGAGATTTCGGAGATGTGTCACCCGCTCTTCCAATTCAATCAGTGTGTTGGCAGGCGCAGCCCCTGTAAGCCAATGAATGATGGAGCTGTCTATGACAAGCTCCAAAATGCAGTGGCATACAGTTCAAAGGGGGAGCTACGCTTCAGTGAGCAGCGATAAGATATCGCTTGTTCATGCGCAGCTCCCCCACACACACCGCACATGCAGGCGTGCGCCCCGCACGCGCACACTGTATAGCTGACTGGGTGCCCAATCCCCATCAGCTGTGCTGCGCCCCTGCCCCAAAGCCTTCCAAATGCCATGCTGGGTGCCCACCCCAGCGTGGCAGCTCATGATTCGCCGGGGGTGCCCAATCCCCGTCGGCTCCACTGTCCTCACCCCCGAGCTGGGTGCCGCTGGGAGCCCACCCCAGCGTGGCAATCGATGTTTTTGGCGACGGGGGTGCCCAAACCCCCATTGGCTGAATGCCCCTCAACCATCCTTGTGCCATGCTGGGAGCCTACCCCAGCGTGGCAAATGTCCTGCGTCATTGGAACACCTGTAAAGAAAAAACGGTCCCATATAGTCTCCCTGGCCCCCCTCCCACAACCCACACCCACCCACTGCACACCCTGCCTCCCCACACCCCCCTCACCCCATACTTACCTCTGGACCTTGGCGCGACGATCTTGTGGACTGGGAACACTTCTGCACTCTTCAAAGCCGATCGCGAACTGAGGAAATGCCGGTAAGCTGTATAATGGGCTAGATAGGGGTTTCAACTTTGTTGCATATCTCAGGCATTTTTTGGAATTTTTGCACCAAATTTTCAACATTGGGTTTTTGGGACCCCTTCTCATGAATGATGTCACTGTCATGGCGTTATTCGGGCCCGAAGGGTAATTTCGCAGTCACTGCACGAAATCACCTTTTGGGACCGATTAATGAAATGACACTGCCAGTGTTCATAAGGTGGGCTCTCAAACAGCCTATTTTGAAAATTTGGTGAAAAAATTTCAAAAAACAACTGTTTTACGAGCATGCGTTATGCAGTTCCTATGCACACTCGTAAGTTCGCAAATTTTCAATATTTTCACTCCAGATTTTCAACATTGACATTTTACCACACCTTCTTTTAAGTAGTACAGCTGTCATTTTTCACATCTCACCCAAAACCTGTTTCCGCCCATGTAAGCACAATATGGCGCAGTCGGTCGCGCTAAATCCAATCAATGTCGGGACAAAATTAAGAAAATCACAGTGACACTGTTCATGAGCAGAGGTCTTAAAATGGCTATGTTGAAAATTTGGTGAAAAATTCCAAAAATTACTGTTTGACGTCAGTCGCATACAGCAGTTCCTATGTATGTCGAAGTTTGCGTAATTTTCAATATTTACACTCCAGATTTTCAACATTGCCATTTTACCACACTCCTTATAAGCAGTACAGCTGTCATTTTTCACATCTTGCCTAAAATGTGTGTTCCACCCATGTAGCTTACAATGGCGCAGTCGAGCAAAGCGAAATCAATGTATGGGACACATTAAGAAAATCAGAGTGACACTGTTCATGAGCAGAGGTCTTAAAATGGCTATGTTGAAAATTTGGTGAAAACATTCCTAAAAATGACTGTATTACGAGCGTGTGTTGTGCAGTTCCTATGCATGCTCATAAGTTTGCAAATTTAATATTTTCACTCCAGATTTTCAACATTGCCATTTTATTACACTTCCTTATGAACAGTACAGCTGCCATTTTTCATATGCTGCCCAAAATGTGTTTTCGCACCTGTAGCGCACAATGGTGTGTAAAAGCAATGTTTGGGACAGATTAAGAAAATCACAGTTACACTGTTCATGAGCAGAGGTCTTAAAATGGCGATGTTGAAAATTTGGTGACGAAAGTCCATAAAATGACTGTGTTACAAGTGAGCATTGCACAGTTTCCATGCACCCTCGTACGCTCATGACTTTGTAATATTTTCAGTCCAGATTTTCACCAGTGGCATTTTTCCACACTTATGAACAGTACAGCTGTCATTTTTCACAACATGGCTGAAGTGTGTTTTCACACTTTCAACGTAGAGATGCGTGGTCGCTGTGGGAAATCATTGTTTGGCACAGATGAAGAAAATCACAGTGACACTGTTCATGATCGGAGGCACCAAAATGCCTGAGTTGATAATCTGCTGTAAAAGATCCCCAGCCTAATTATATTACGGGTGTGCGTTGCACAGTTTCTATGCGTGCTCGTGACTTCACCATTTTTTTAAATATTTTTACTGCAGATTTGCAACATTGCCATTTTTTACACCTCCCCATGAACAGTACAGCTGTCATTTTTTACATCCTGTTCAGAATGTTTTTGCACCTGTAGTGCTAAATGCTGTAGTCACTGTGCATAAGTAGCTTTCGGCTAACAAACTGATATTCCCCCTGTTCATGAGGTGGGGTCACAAACAAAACATGTTGAAAATTTGGAGTGAAAATAACCAACGAATGCCTGCGGTATTAGGGTTTCCAACCATAACGCCCAACCCTGTAGAGAATGACAGGCATCAGGGGTGTGACTTGGGATTCTTGCCTGTGATGCTCATACCATTACTCACCCTGCAGCCAGAGGCATCGAGGTATGCCTTGGACTCTTCGGCCCCAAAGTTCACCCAATTCTCCTATATTGCACCCATCTCGCTGTATTTCCTAATGAAATGGGATGTGCATAAGGGCCAAAGACCCCAAGGAACACCGTAACACTTGTCAGTGTCTGCAGGGTGGAGTGTGGTGAAATAGCGTGGCCATTATGCCTGACGACCCAAACGCACACCCCAATGCCTGTCACTCTCTGCAGGGTGGTGGTGGGGTGGGCTTCAGTTCAGTACTTCACTGCCATTCCTATTACGCAGCTCTGTAACTTCTACACTACCACTGCCAATGCCAGCAAGCAAACATTCGGCATTGACAAATGCTTGTTTACATAATGTCTGTCTCACTCCATAGAAAATGCACAAGACGGGAATACGAATAAACAGTGATTGCCCTAAATGCAGGAATTGTTTTAACATCATTTTAATAAAGATATTTAATTTTATTTGGAAAATGGGAAAATGAAATAGTGTATTCTAATTGGTTGTTGCCATTCCATTGGCATATGTTGATGTGCCAATAACCCATATCGAAAGTCCAACATGAGATCTGGAATTTGAACACATATACAGAATTCATGAGCCACTTCCCTCATTTTTGATTTCCATCACAAATATGGCTGCCGACTTACTCTTATATAAAACCTATAACTGGGCCCTAAAAATAAAAGTCCCTTAAAGAGCTGGTGACACATTCAGGAGAACTTTAACAAAACCTAATATTTAGACACAGTAGAGCTTGTATTTCCCATTACTGCCGTATTCCTCCTCCCCATTATTTATTACAGAGGTCACCTGTATGACAACAGGATCTTTGCTCATGAAGAGTTTGTCTATTCCTGCTACTTTTTCTCTACCTGAAGTCACAGAACACTACTTGTGACATCACAGTTACTCCCATGGCAACAGACTGTGATGTTACAACACAGGATTATAACTTGAAGTAGGGAGTAAGCTATAGAGGCAGATGGACTCTAAAGAAACTCTAAGGGATGAAGATCATATATTCATGCAAATGTCCTTAGTGATAAATAATGGGGAAGAGAAATATATAAAATGTAAATGTACAGGCAGAATTGTACCTAGTTATTATGCTTTTTAAAGTTTTCTTTGCGGCGTCAGTAGCTCTTTAAAATACGTACATGATTGAATGTTCTTTCTACTTCTGATCCATTTCTTACATACATAAACAAATTTTAAAGAGCAGCTGATGCCATTAGGAGAACTTTAACAAAACATAATATTTAGACACAGTTCTGCTTGTATTTCACATTAGTTCTGTATTTCTCCTCCCCGCTATTTTTTACTGAGGTCATTTGCATGAAAACAGGATTTTGCTTCTGAAGAATTTATCTATTCCTGCTGCTTTCTCCCTACCTGAGGTCATAATGCTCTGCTTGCGACATCACAGTTACTGCATGGCAACTGATTGTGATGTCACAACAGAAGATTATGACATGAAGTAGGGAGTAAGATAAAGAGGCAGATGAACACTTATGGATACAGAGCATGTTTTCATGCAGATTTCCTCAGTAATAAATAATTGGGAGGAGAAATTTATATAATACATATAGAATGCAAGTTAAATTGTACCTAAATATTATGTTTTTTAAAGTTTTCTTTTAGGTGTCAGCAGCGCTTTAAAAAAATCAAGTAGTATTCAGATATTTTATTCTGATGTTTCTTTGACAACCATGAAAATTCCCCCTCATGGCCTACTCAGCTTGACAGAGCAATCTCTGCTACTAACCCTGCCCCAGATAAGTGTGTGTGTGTGTCTGTGTGAGTGTATGCCAGCAGAATCTCGCTCAGTTTTTGATTCATGCATTCCATGTTAACATTCCATGTTTCTGATGGGAGGGGCAAGCGAGGATTCTATTCAAGGAACACTGCAAAACATTGAATTCTTATGTCCGTGATAAACAAACAAAGCCTCTACTGCATGTGTAGAAAGACAAATGACTGATATGTAGACACCATCTGTAGAGTGACTATTTACATTTTCTAAACAATATTGTACCATATTTTTTCTTTTTTTATCTTTTAGCAATTTTTTTGTTTAATTTGCCCAGCCCATTTTCTAAATAGAGTAAGACCCTTCAGAGAGTGAGGTAATGGTAGATACCAACACTTCCAGGGGCTATAAGATCCTCTACTTGCTGTGTTGGGTCTCATCATTGCCCTTGGGCTTGCGGATATCCACCAATTCCCCATACCATGCCAGGACTTATTGCTTACATAATGTTTTTCATACAAAATGCTTTATGAAGTAAATAATAAAACTAAGACATAAATAATTCAGTATAGCCTAGAGAGTTAGAACACCAAGAGGGAGGCATTATAGCCTAGACTAGAGTGAACTTGAAGACCCAGTAGACCCTTGGTTTGAAACCCATAATTGTCACTTGCATACCCCGTGACCCTAAGCAAGTCACTTAACTTTCTGGGTACTACTCGTGAAACAATAACATGAGATATGCAAGTTTTCAGCACAAACATCGGATTATTTTTTTTGTAATTAATTGATAGTCTGTATGTTTACACACCATCCATTTTATAAAGTTGACTTTTAAAATTTGGAAGAGGATATGGGGGTGCACAGACCCCTGAATATAAATGACTATAAACTTACTCTTATCTGCAAATCTCAGCTATCATATGGTGTTGCTTGCTGCATTTCTTCCAACATCCTTGTGCTCCCAGAATGCACCTGGAAAGTAATGAGCTTCAGCTCAATGTGTCTTTCCCAGCCAAAAAATAAATTTGAAAAAAAAAGACTTTTTTATGGGAAACTGCATTTTTAGACTATTGATTGAAATGACTGTTTGATCCAGCTGTATTTTTTTAATGATTTTATTGGTTTGATCTGTTATTTATGTACGGTGCCTTGGCAATTGAAAGGCGCCTTATAAATAAAATTATTATTATTACTAGAAAAAAATAGAATACTAACAAGCGGTCAAGTGGCAGGGAGGGTTAAGAAGCTGGACACCTTACCTGCCATGATGCCGAGACGGTGTTATTTTGTTATCAAATTTTTTTTTATCCTCAGGCGCATCACAGGCAGCTTTCTCAGCCCCGTCCCTGTCCCCCTCACCTGGCAACTTGCCTCCCCAGTCCACCAAACCCCTTATCACCCATGGATTGCCCCCCTGTGGTGGTTTGGTAAGGGGAAGACCGTTCTCCCCCCACCCAGGGGTGGGGTTTTAATAGGGTGGACAGGCGGTAGCATGGAGCGAAGACGGCAGGCAGGGCTTCATGGAACCTGTGACCACCATTTTTCCCTTTTTCTCCCTTATATCTGGGGCCCTCAGCAACACAGACATGCATGCGTGTGGAGGCGTGCATGCACTCCTGAACTGTGGACCTCATCCACCCACCTGGCTAAGCGCCAGCCCCCCCTCCATTTGCCCGATGCTACCACTGAGCCTCCACTCGTTGGCCGCCAAGAGCTGGGAAGAGCCTATCTCCCAATCCAGGACAGGAGAGCTACCTGTCAGTTGCTTGATCCTCTGTCAGCCCTCCCCCCCCCTTGCTAACCCCCGGTGGCCTGAGCTCATTCCCGAACCTGGGTCTTTGGCATAAGACAGATAAGACGCTTGAAGCACCTCAGCCCTCTGTGCCACCAGGCTGGCTCGAACTCTTGTTATTTATAATAAGATAATAGGGCCTCCGAGAAATATCTCTTATGGTATGAGACTCCTCTCATGAGATTTGGGCTGACAGAACTGCTCAGTTTTGCTTCTCAGTCTTCTCACCCAAACCTTTGCTCAGAGTCTCTTATACCATATGAGATACAGCCCTTGGAGGCCCTCTTAACTTTTATAATAAGAGTACCTGGAATGTTTACAAATAAACAATTCTGTTAGTCTATAACTGATACATTGCTTTTTTTGTAGTGCTTTAACCCTTAGGCTGCTGACAGAATTAGAACATATAGGAATTCTGGACTGATATATCAGTCAGCGGCACAGCAAGAGTTAAATGCCAACAAGTGTAATACTGATCTAACTAAAGGACTGTCCAAAGAGTAACAAATGGCAAATGCACTCTCAGTTTTTAAATGCTTCCCTGAGCAAATGTTGCACACAGTACTCTTTACAAGGTCACCATAACTTAACTTTCAGGTTCACTATTTTTTTTGTCCTCCACATGCTGCTGATCATATTTCGTGGTGGCCACTTCTGCAGCCTTGAGGAGTGCTGGTGGTGTAGTCAGTTGGTAGTAGAAACAGTTGCCAGGCACTCTACAGAGACGAGTGTGTGGAGGATCACAAGGGATCAGTATGTGTTTGAACAGCATACTGTTTCATCACTACTTGTGAAGCAGGATGGGTGTAATACTCATGCAGCAGAAAAAACAAAGACGCTCCAGAATCTGAGTGGAACCAGAATAAAACAAACAGCAAGACAAGAAAATTCAGCTCCCACTCACCACTAAGAAACCGGACAGTACCACAACTTAGTGCAAAGGTTAAGCAATATTTATTTATGACAACATTTGTTCTGGTTCATTGTTGCTTGTCATGCATTAACTTTTTCTTTCATTAAATAAATACTGCTTAACCTTTGCATCAAGTTAGGGTACTGTGTGAGTCCTTAGCTAGAAGTAGGAGCCAATTTTATTTCCTTTCTGAATAACTAGTGTACCTTCTGACATTTAATTACTATGATATCACATCCCAGATCCTATTCCACTCAAGAACTCATATGCCACACTGGCAAACGAGGACAATCAAATACAGGTACCCAGAGAAGTGGAAGGAAAGGATGTGGAGGTTAGCCAAGGAGGTGACCTCAGCGGGGAAAGCAGTGGACCCCAGAGGAGGAGGAAGCGAATCCTGGTGGGAGACTCCATCATAAGAGGGATCCAGCTAGGAACACAGGAGGGGGAGGACAGGGAGGTGAGGTGCCTACCAGGTGCCACGGCATGGAGGGATGGAAGGAAGATCCTGGGGATCACTGGGAAGGCAAGACGGGAGGGTGAGGCTGGATGTCATTATCCACCCAGGTACTAATGACCTGGCAAATGGGAGCCAAAGGAAGTTCAGGAAGAGTTTAGGAAACTGGGGAGGGGTCTCAACAAGTAGCTACTTCTGTCACTTTCTCAGAAGTACTACCTGTGAGAGGCAAGGGAGAGCATAGGAGTGCATGCACCAGGAACTTTAACTCATGGTTGAAGAACTGGTGCTGTGAGGAAGGGTTTGGATTCATTGGTGACTGGGGACCCACCTGGAGGGTTGGAGGTTTGTTCAAGCCTGACGGCCTGCATCCATCCTGGAGGGGAATCCAAGCACTCAATGATAAGTTTAAATGCTACATTGACAAGCATTTAAACCATCAAAGGGGGGTGGCAGGCCAGCAAGGAGGGTACCTACTTGCTCACCCCCACAGCTAGCAGTGAAACTAGTGAACCAGAGGAGTGGCTATCTCTGCAAAGCAGTGTGCAAAAGATGGAGATTAGTGCCCAAGAGGTGGATAAGCAGAAAAGGGGCAAAATTCAGCAGACAGGGGCGGACAGCAAGGAGAACCAGGGATAAAATGACAACCAAGGAAGGGCTGGAGTAGAACAGTGAGACAGTCTAGGGAGGTCAAATCATGGAAAGCCATGTGTGCAAATGCCAGGAGCCTTAGCAACAAGATGAAGATCTGGAGGCTGTCATGGTGCAGTCAGACCTGGACATTGTGGCCATCACTGAAACCTGGTGTAATGATAACCACGACTGGGAGATGGCCATACCTGGCTACAACATATTCAGAAGAGACAGAGCAGGCAGGAAGGGAGGAGGAGGGCACTCTGTGAAAAATGACATAAGGGCCAGAGATCCAGGAGGAACAAAATGGGGAGAGATACTGTGGGTTAAGCTGGAAAGGAAAATGGGGACAGCCATCCGCACAGGTGGCTATAGACCACCAGCCCAGGAGGAAGAAACAGATAGGAGTTGATGCTAGCCATCCAAAGGATGGCAGACAAGGGTGAGGTAGTACTGGTTGGAGACTTCAATATTCCAGATGTGGACTGGAGCATCCCAGCAGCAGCATCAACTAGGAGCAGATTTATCCTGGACTCCCTTCAGGGTGCCTTCCTCAAGCAACTGGTCATGGAACCTACTCGGCAGAAGGCAATACTGGACCTTGTGCTCACAAACAGGGACAGTGTGATGGGGGTAACAGTGGGGGAGCACCTGGGAAACAGTGACCACCAGTCATTGTGGTTTGAAATCACAGAAAGAGCAGAACCAAACCACACAAAACACGTATCCTGGATTTTAGGGGGCAGACTTTGGGAAAATGGGAGATACTTGAAAGAGGCATTAAGGGAATGGGACAGGAATCAGGGGTTGAGGAACAGTGGGCAGTATTTAAAATGAGGATTACAAGAACAACAGAATTATGTATTAAGAGGTTAGCAAGAGGAAAAGGAAGAGGAGACCATTATGGTATTCCAAAGAGGTAGCAAAGAAAGTGAAAGCCAAACGATTGCATTCAGGCAATACAAAAGACACAGGCAGAAGGGATAGGGAGAAGTACCAGGAGAAGCAAAGGGAGGCAGGAGTTCAGTAAGGGAAGCCAAAGCTCAGACAGAAGAACACATTGCAAAATCAGTGGGTAGAGGGGACAAAACCTTTTACAGGTACATAAGTGAAAAAAGAAAGACAAAGGGAGGGATAGTGAGACTGAAGAGGGAGGATGGGGGCCGCGTGGAGGATGACAACAGTAAAGCTGACATACTGAACAGGTATTTCTGCTCAGTCTTTACTGAGGAAGAGGAGGGTAATGGGTCTGAAGGGAGTACAAGGGGTGAGAATGGTGCAGAAATGGACACAAGTCCTTTACACGAGAAAGGGTCCTGAAGGAACTGGAAGTAATAAGAGTTGATAAAGCAATGGGGCCAGATGGGGTGCACCCAGGGTCCTTAAAGAACTAAGAGAGGTGGTGGCTGAACCTCTGGCTATCCTGTTTAGCCGATCACTGGAAACAGGGAGGTACCCAAAGACTGGAGGACAGCAGATGTAGTCCCCTTATACAAAAGTGGGAACAAAGAGGAAGCAGGAACTACAGACCAGTCAGCCTCACCTCGGTAGTGGGAAGATCATGGGAAGCACTACTGAAGGAGAGATTCGTGGAACATCTGGTTGTCAATGGACTACAGGACCCAAGGCAGCATGGTTTCACCAGGGGGAGGTCATGTCAGACCAACCTCACTGAATTTTTTGACTGGGTGACTAGGGAGGTGGATCAGGGGAGGGCAGTGGACATGGCCTATCTGGACTTCAGCAAGGCCTTTGACACTGTGCCACATAGAAGACTATTACACAAACTGGGGAATATGGGTGTGGGCAGGACAGTAGTGTGGTGGGTAGGTAACTGGCTGGGTGGTAGGACACAGAGGGTGGTGGTAAATGGCTGTCACTCCACAGAGGGAAGAGTGACCAGTGGGTAAAAGTAGATCAGTGCTGGGACCGGTCCTATTCAACATCTTCATCAGTGACATGGCGCAGGACCTAGAAGGCAGAATTTCACTGTTCGCTGATGACACAAAGCTCTGTAACAGAGTAAACACACCAGAGGGTGTAGACAGAATGAGAAGCGACCTGCAGAAACTTGAAGAATGGTCAGGGGTTTGGCAGTTGAAATTCAATGCAAAGAAGTGCAAGATAATGCATATGGGGCACAAAAACGCTGGCACAATATATCAGTTGGGGGGTGAGGATATAGCATGCACCAAGCAGGAAAGGGATCTTGGGGTTATCATCTCTGATGACCTCAAGGTAGGGAAACAGTGTGACAAGGCAGCAGGTAAAGCAAATAGGATGCTGGGATGTATAGGCAGGGGCATCACCAGCAGGAAAAGGGAGGTCATAATTCCGCTATACAAGACACTAGTGAGGCCTCACCTGGAGTACAGTGTACAGTTCTGGAGACCATACCTACGTAAGGACATAGACAGGGTAGAGAAGGTTCAGAGGAGGCAACAAAGATGGTGCATGGATTGCATCACAAGTCCTATGAAGACAGGTTGAAGGAACTGAACATGTACTCCTGGAGGAGAGGAGGAGAGAGGGATATGATAGAGACATACAAGTATCTTACAGGAGGAACAGGGTGCAGGAAAACACTATTTTTAAGCGGAAAAAGATGTTCCAGGACTAGAGGGCATGGATGAAGTTGGAGGGAGGACGATTCAGAGGAAACATGAGAAAGAATTTCTTCACAGAACGGGTGGTGGACAAGTGGAACACCCTGCCAGAGGAAGTGGTGGGGCTGAAACAATCACGGGATTTAAGAATGCATGGGATAGACATAAAGGAATTCTGGAGGTCAGGGGTAAGGTGCAACAGACTTCTAGGAAAACAAACTGAACTTACAAGCTCAAATGGGCAGACTGGGTGGGCCATAGCCCCTTATCTGCCGACACTGTCTATGTATCTATGATATAATGTTACAAAGTCCCACCATTGAAACCCACCCAAATTATCATGCTGGCAGCCTTTGGACCCGCAACTTTGAGCCCATCAGCCTTTATAAAATTATAAATGCAGCCAGCAGCATTCACACCCACAGTTTCGAACCAACAGATACCAACAAATCTTACAAAACCTGAAAGCTACCGGCTGCTTTTAGAAACATAGAATCTGCAAGTAGAAAAGGAAAATTTGGCCTGCCATGTCTACCCAAGTGTTAAATGCCTATTCTACCTCCACAGACCCTGCCTGATCTCCGATGAACCTCTCTACTTCTTTTTTTTATCATTTAAAATTTTTTTGTCACCCCCCCAGACAGCCCCCATCTGACCGACCTCAGCCCCATCACCCAGAATTACTGGGGCTTACCTACACCCGGCCCAGGAGCGGAGCCTGCGGGGAGTCGGTCGCCATCCTACCACTGGCTTTTTCCTCCGTTTTTACCCCAGGGGCCCCAGAAGTGGGTACGCATGCATGTGGAGGCACGCATTAGTCACACAGCCCTGGTAACGGCCCCTTTCCTCCTACCCCAGGCCTAGCGCCTGGCTCCTCCTGGCCCGTGCTGCCCCCAGCCTCCACCAGATGGCAGCCATCAGCTGGAGGAAGCCCCTTGTACCTCCCCGGAGAGGAGAGCTTGCCTGTCGGCAGCTCCATCCAGTTCCGCCCGACCTCCAGCAGCCTGGGCTCGTTCCCGAACGTGGGTTGCTTGCATGCTGCGAGGTAAGGCGTCCAGCGCCTCAGCCCTCAGCGCCACCGGGCCGGCCCCTCTCTGCTTCTGATCTAATATATCCCTATGTTTATCCCATGCATGCTTTTTTACTCATAACTTTTCTGTTTTTCTCCCCCGCTGCCCTCCATCTACCTCTACTATCCCCTCTGGGCTCCCCAGGCACCTCCTAATCCCCTCCTACCTCCCAGTTCCAGGCACCTACCCTCCTGTAACCTTGGTTTGCCCCCCAGGCAGGGTCAGGGAGGGGGTGCCCAGACATTGAGTTGTGTCAGGTAGGTGCGTCTCAGTGCTGTGGAATGTAGGGGAACCTGGATTTACTGGGTGCCATCATCGTCTCAGCGGTGCTGGGAGCCACAGTAGTTTTCTTCCCTGGTGTTGCTCCCATAGGGATTTTGCATGCTATGATGTCCAAGGTGCATCCTCACACACTTGTGTGTGCGTCCACACGCCAACGTCTGCAACGTCCCTCCCTCCCTTTCTCCTTCTCCTGTTGCACTGCCTCCTGTGGTCTCCAGGTGGCAGTATAGCAGTGGAGCTTAGAGTCCTCCTCCCATGGCTGGCCCCCGATGACTCAAGCTTCCTTCTGAACTTGGGTTGCTGGCATCATGAGCAGTAGCACAACTACTGCGCAAACGGGCCAGCTATTCCACACATGCTTGAAGTCCTCCGCTATTCTAACCTCCACCATTTCAGCTGGCAGTCAGTTCCATGCAGCCACCGCCCTTTCCATGAAGAAATATTTCCTCAAATCCCTCCAAAAAGTCCCCCTTCTGGCTTCACTGCATGTTCCTTAGTCCTGGAGCTTGCCCTCACCTCGAAGAGGCTTCTCTCCAGCACCCTGTCCATCCCTGTGAGGAAGTCTCAATCATGTCACTTCTTTTTCTCCTCGCCTCCAGTTTGTACATGTTGAGATCCTTCAGTGTCTCCTCGTAGGGCTTCCCTAGCAACCCCTGCACCATTTTTGTTACCCTCCTCTGGATCACCTCCAGCCTGTCTATGTCCTTTCTGAGATGTGGTCTCTAGAACTGGACACAGTACTCCAGGTTGGGGCATAACAGAGAGCGATTCAGTGGCAACACCACCTCCCTCTACCTACTGATGATGCCCCTCCCTATGTACCCCAGCATGCTCCTAGCTCTGCCTATGCTCTTGTCACACTGGGCTGCAACCTTGAGGTCCTCTGATATTATAACCCCAAGATCTTTTTCCTGTTTAGTGACTGTTAATACTTCCCCCCTCATTCTGTACTCAGCACTGGGGTTCCTATGCACTAGGTACATGATTTTGCACTTTTTGGCATTGAATCCTAGCTGCCATGTCTTCAACCACTCCTCAAGTTCCTAGATCTCTGCGCATTTTCTCCATCCCCTCCTGAGTGTCCTGTCCACCCTATTTTTTGGTGTCATCTGCAGAAACATGCCTTTCTCTCCAAGTCCTGCACAATGTCCTCAACGAAGATATCGAAGAGGACTGGTCCATATGTGGCCTGGTGGCACTGAGGGTTGAGGTGCTGGATGCCTTACCTCACGCTATGCTGGCAACCCGGGTTTGGGAACAACCTCGGGTCGTCGGGGTACTGGTGTTGGGGGGGGAGCAGGATTGAGTGGAGCTGGTAGGCTGCTCTCCTCTCCTGAGGGTGGTGGGGTGGGTTGTCGCCCTCCCATAGTTCTGTTCCCACTGGGTTGAGGTCTGATGGGAAGCATAGGCAGAGGGGGTAGCAAGAATGGGAGGGCAGAAGGGGCTGAGCTGGTGCCACAGTGTACTTGCATGCCTCCACATGCACGCAAGGCCGTGTGCTGGGGCCTCGGGCAGGTGGGGTAAAACTGATGAAAACTACCATAAAAATAATTAAAAAAAAAAAGAAGAGGACTGGTCCCAGTACCAAATCTCTGTCTTTCTGTTAACCAGTTTTAACACCATATCTTCTAGTTCGGACCTCATTCCTAAGTTGTTCATCCTAATCATCACTCTGTACAGCACAGTGTTAAAGGTCTTGCTGATAGGCTACATCCATTGCCATACACTGATCTATTTCTCTGGTCAGCCAGTTAAAAAATATATTAGATTCATTTGACATGCACTTCCCTGCCATGAATCCATGCTGCCTGTGGCCCCGCAGCACATTGGATCAGGGTTTCTGAAATGGGGAGGCCCCAACCTGTTCTAGGGGAGGCTCAAGCAACTCTGAAAAAAGACTGTATGATATATTTTGAGTTTTAAGTGTTTTGTGTAAAAAGAATGAGGTAAAATGAAAGAGAATAATGGTATGTGAATTTATTTCTTTACAAACTGGTGACCAGTAAAGGCATGCTGAGCTGAGCACATGGGAAATGGCAGAAGGTGAATGCAGTTCAAAAAGTAACTGTGCAAACAAGTGAAGAATTACAAAATGGACAGTAGTGCAAATAAATAGGAACAGTGTACAAATGATAAGAAGTAACAATTGACCAGTTAGACTGGTGGCAGAAAAGCCCAACAATAAGGGTTAAGCAGAAAGGTACTCGGAGCAAGAGAAGAAGGGAGCAAAATGATCCCTACGAGGTGACTTAAGAGCAGGATAAATGGAGGGAGACGCAGAGAAGAGTAGGATGGCTGTTCCAGACAGAGGGGAAAACAGATAGCTGACCCACGAAGGTATTGTAACAAGGGGAAACAATACGAACATACAAAAATTGCTAGCAGAAAAAGGCCATAATGGCCTATCGAGTCTGCTCAAGTCTGCAGCTAACTCCCCTACTCAGCAGCTGCCCCATCCCCATTACCCTCCCTTTTGCCAAGTCCCACCCCTTCTTGAAGCATTTGACAGTATTTTATGTCACCACCTCTGCTGGTAGTGCATTCCACGCTGCCACCACCTTTTCCACAAAGAAATGCCTCCTCATTTCCCTCCTGAATCTACCCCCGTCCAATCTCATGTCATGTCCCCCTAGTGTCCCTCCCCAACCTCCTCCTGACTAGACCTCCTGTGTCTGTCCTGATTATTCTCTTCATGTATTTGAAGGTCTCAATCATATTCCCCCTGTCCCTCCTTTCCTCTGGCGAGTACATGTTCAACTCCCTCAGTCTGTCCTCGTATGGCAACTCCCCAGACCCTGATATAGTGAGCCTCCCCAAAGCCATGGGAAAGATCTTGAACCAGTGGTTCTTTCTAGAGTCAAAATAACACAGCGAGTAGGGTGGTCTGGAGTCGGGGTTACAAAGAAGGGGAGAACAATAAGCTGAATAAAATGAGAATTATTTCAGCCAAGTACTTAAAGGAGTTTCACTTTATTCCTGGTGTACTGTGCAAAGGATGATATTATTCTGTAGGGGAGGCCTATGACTACTTCTGTTTTTGGGAGAGGTGCAAAATCTTTCCCATGGTTTTGGGGAGGCTCACTATAACACAGTTTGAGAACGAATGGATTAGATACGTAACCAGCCTTTCTTTCAGTAGGGTTTCCATTAGTTTCCCCACCAATGAAGTAAAGCTAACTGGTCTGCAATTGCTGGCTTCCTTCCTTCCTACTACTACTCTTATGCAGAGGGACCACGTTAGCCCTCTTCCAGTCCTCGGGAACCATTCCTGTTTCCAATGAGCTACTGAACAAGACTGTCGGCTGTGCAGCTAGCACTTTCCTGAGCTGTTTCAGTGCCTTGGGGTGTATCCCATCTGGTGCCAAACTCTTAGCCACCTTCAGAGCTGTGAGTCCTTTCAGGATTCCTTTTTCTGCAAATGGAGTTGTATCCACCCACACCCCACTTCACTATTCTTGAGTCTCCTTGTTGGACCTTCCTCCCATCCCTCCACTATGAAGACTGAGCAGAAATACCTGTTTAAAATTTCAGCTTGTTCTTGGCTGCCTTCTGTATAGTCTCCCCCTTCTGTCCTTGTAACCCTCACTGTCCGTTCCCTTGATTTTCTCTTCTCATTTACATGCCTCAAAAAGTGTTATCCCTTTTGGACACCCCCTTGAGATCCTTTCTTCTGTCTGTCCCTTTGTTCCCCTAATTGCCTTACCTGCATTCTTCTGCCTGGCTTGGTATACCTCCCTCTCCTCCCCTCTCGGTGTTTCTTTCTGCCTCCTAAAACATTTTATTTTTCACAATCCTTGCCAGTTCTTTGGAGAACCATAACAGTTTTCTTTTCCTTCTGCTTTTGCTAACCTCTTTCACACAAATGTTTGTTGCCCTAATTATACCACCCTTTATGCTTCCCTAATATGCCGCTACTTCTTCCTGGTAATCATGGGTAGTCTGCCCTTTCAAGGCATTTTCCAAGGCAGTCTCCCATTTCTTTAAAATCTACTGTCCTAAAGTCAGGACCCTCGTCCTCGTGTGGCGTGTGTCTGCTCCTTTTCTTATGTTAAACCACACTTTACGATGTTCATTGGTAACTCCCCACTGTGATGTGTGCAGTGCTGTCCTGTTTATTAGCACAATAGGTGCAACACTGCCCCATTCTTGGTAAGTTGTTTAACTAGCTGCCTGAGAAAAGCTCCCTGTAGGGAATCACAGATTGCCCTGCTCCTTGCCAACGCTGCAGTCAGAAGGTTCCACTCCACATCTGGCAGACTGAAATCTACAACTAGCAGCACCTCCCCCTTACCTACCATCCTGATTATGGCCTCCATTAGTGCATTGTCCACCTCCTCCAATAGTGCTGGAGGGCTGTACACTATCCCAGTATGGAGAGCCATCCCAGAGTCTGTCTCCAGGATGACTCACAGTATCTCTAGATCTTTCTCACCTTCGTGCACCTCCACCTCAATGGCTTTTGTTCCCTCCTTCACATATAATGCAACCCTTTCTCTCCTCTTCCCTGCCCTGCCCCTCCTAAAATGTAGCTCGGTGTGGCTATGTCCCAGTTGTGGTACTTGGTGTACTGTGATTCTGTTATGGCCACTAAATCCAGGTTAGCCAACACCATGATAGCCTCTAAGGCTGGGATTTTGTTTAAGAGGCTCGTGGCACTTGCTCACATGGCTGTTCCTGCTATCTCACTCCCCTGCCTTATGCTCTGTGTCTTCCTTCCTCTCCTGCTTATGATGTTACCACAACCTCCCTTGGATTCACCTCTTCTCTTTTTGCTTCACTTCCTTTAGTCTCCCTCTTGATCCACTCTCTTACACTAAGTTGTATCCCCCTGTTCTTTTTTTATTGTCCCTGCCTCTAAATTCCTGAGTCTGTGTTCTTGGGCCTCTCTCACTGTCATTTTTCCATCAGGGGGCAATTTTTGCCTCCCTCAGTTTTTCGCCCTCCCCCTAACTAGTTTAAATGCTCATCCACATCGGATTTAAACCTCCTATCAAAGACTGTGGTCCCCTTCCTAGAAGGATGCAGGGAATCTCCCAGATGGAGGCCCACATCTTCCCAGGTTGGTCCCCAGTCCCTGATGTAGCCAAAGCCCTCCTCCGTGCACCATTCCTTCAACCAGTCATTAAAGATCCTGTTGCAGACTGCACTTGCTTTCCCCTGCCCATTACAGGTAGCTCCTCAGAAAATTCCAATTCGTAATTTTACAGGAGATGGTGGGTTTAAAATTGTTTCTCTGAAGGCTACTGGCTGCTTTTCAGAAACCTTACACTAACAATTTGGAAACCATGGACCCCTACAAAAATGACAAAAGCAGTCAGTAGCACTCATACCCATAGTTTCGATCCAAGAGACACAAACAAAACTTACCAAATCTGAGGGCTACTGGCTACTTTTTTTTCCATATATACTTTATGCTCCTTGTCTCCCCCAGTGGCCCCCATGTGCTTGACCCCCCAGCCCTGTAACCCAGTTCCTCCGGGATCTTATCTTGAGCTGTCCTGGCCACAGGACCCAGCTAGCCTGGCCACTGGTGTGGAGCCTGCAAGGGATTGATCATCATCTGTCCACCGTGGGTGTTTTTCCACCATTTTTCTCCCATACCCTCCCCATTGCTGGGGCATGACACATCAGTGTGCATACATCGAGGTGCACACACGCTATGGAGTCCCACAGCAGCCACCCTTCCATTGGCACCCCTGTTCTGTTCTACTCTCAGGCCTCCACCTTGGGACAGTCATTCGGTGGGGCTTCCAAGCCCCTTCCCCCACCTAGAAAGGACAGCTGTCCTTCGGACGCTCGTTCCTCTCCTTCTCCAGCCGACCCCCAGTGACCAGCCTGCACTGCAAACATAGATCGTCAGCATGGCAGGAGGTAAGGCACTGATGCCTCAGCCTTCCACCCCACTGGTCCAGCCCTTACTGGCTACTTTTGTCATTTATAGGGGTCAGTGGGTTTAAAATTGTTTGTCTGAAGGATGCTGGCTGCTTTCAGCAACCCTCTCACTCACTATTTTGAACCCATGGACCACTATAAAAATTACAAAAGCTACCAGCAGCAGTCACACCCACAGTTTTGAACCAACAGATACCAACAAACTTACAAAACCTGAGGGCTGCTGGCTTCTTTTCAGCAACCCTCACACCCACAATTTCAAACCCATGGACCCCTACAAAAATTATGAATGTAGCCAGCTGCCCTCATACCCACAATTTTGAACCCATGGACCCCTACAAAACTTAGAAATGCAGTAAACAGCCCTAAGTCAAACAATTTAGAAACCATGGACTCCTACAAAAATTACAAAACCGGACAGCAACCTTTAGGACCACAATTTCAAACCTAACAACACCTATAACATTACAAACTTACAGTTTCTTCCCCCTTTAGCCTTTACTCCCTTACATGCATCACACACCTAAATTTATCAGTGTACCATGACCATAGCGACCGCGATTGAGCCACCCCCGAAAGGGCGACTCAATCTCAGCGCTTGTCAGAGCGGCAACCCAGGAGCTACGGTGACCAGATGAAGACAGGGCGACGGCAACTGTAGTGACAGAACGTCTATAGGTGCGCAAGGCGTAGGGGGTGGAGGTGCACCCTGCAGGTACACGTGCAGGGGTGGGAGGGTATTTGAGAGGTGGCGCTGTGGTAGGCTGCCAGGCTGACCCCATGGTGTAGCGGGTTGGCTCGCGGCCTTAGAGGCTAGGGTGCTGGGTTTGGGTCTGGGCGCAGGTTTGTTTTGTTGCGCCTGACCTGAATTAAATTTTTTTATGTTTTGCCCCCTCCTGACATGCACCCCTGGAGCTGAGAATCCTTAAGTGGGGGGTGCAGAACAAAGCCCCCCTGCAGGGAGGGCAGGGGCTGTACCCCTCCATAAACATAAAAAATGTGGTCCTCGGCATCGTTTTGTGGTGTGCTGGGGAGTCCAAGCACTGAAATTGATTTTGGTGCTCTGACTGCGCCATAACGGTGATCGCCATTTGGCGGCCGCTGTTATCATATAGAACCAATTTATCTGTACTCCATATAGAGAGATACTGATATATTGATGTTCCACATCATAAAATTAAACTGAGTTCCGACGGGGTGTAAAGTCACTGGGTTAACCCTCAGACCACTGCAGACGCCCTAAAAATCAGTTAAATATTGCTGGAGACCTAGGGCAGTGTGAGAAGGGGTTACTGTCTGCTGTCATTTTTACACTGTAGGAAAGATACTTTTTTTTGTTTTACTTTGCCTGATCTTACTAAATATGACATGCTTTTGTGACTGTATATGTACACTCTCAAAGGATATTTAAGTGATAACATTCAAGTTAGTTGGAGTATACGAAGCAATAACCGGCTTCTTATCGTCCACAAAAGCCAGTTATTTTATTTATTTATTTATTTAAGAGATTTACCAGGAAGGCATACTGAGCAGAGTACTGCTCGATTTCAGATGCGCCCTGGGGTAGGGGGTTACAGAGTGAAGTAAATAAGACATAACAGTACATACATAATTTGCAGATAACAAACAGTGGTCGAGTAGGATGGGTGCAGTAACTGAGATGCATAACAGTTTGTACAAAATGAAGAGTATTACAGACAGTGATGTAGCAGCATGGTAGAAATATTTCAGCAATTACATAGAGTGAACAAAAATTGATTTGAGTACAGTATAGGTAGGCGTGCATATCTACAGCAACAGTAGAAGGTACAGTGGTCTATGGTACGGATTAAGAAATGGAGCCCAGGATAGCTGATAAGAGTTGTGCAGGGAATTCAACGATGGGGAAAGCATGTGCAGTTGGTAGCAAAATGTGCTTTGAGAAGGGAATTGCGTTGGGGAGTACTTGTAGTGAGTTTGATGTCGGCTGCCAGTGAGTTCCATAGCTTGGGCAGTCTGAAGCTGAAAGCTACCTGGCCTGATCGGGTGGATCTGTGAGGAATGTGAAGGAGCCTGGAGTCAGTGTTCTGTATACTCTACACCGTTATGACACAGTCAGAGCACCGAAAATCAATTTCAGTGCTCTGACTCCCCAGCACACCACAAAACGATGCCGGGGACTTACATTTTACAGTATACAGTGAGTATACTCTAACTAACTGAATGTTATCACTATTATACGAGTTGGAGTTTTTGTTTGCAGTGTGAGCCTGGATCCAGTAAGTTACCTCAATTGGTGCAGTGTGTGTAAAGCAGCAGCAATAGTGTAGCAGGGAAGTCAGGAAGTAAGATCACATCTGACATGTGAAATTGGGAGAGTTGTCTTGGCAGGTTAGGTAGGAGTAGATCTCAGTTTGTGATTTTTTTTATTCTTTTTTTTTTGAAGAATGGACTGTAGCAGTTCTGAAAAGGAAAAGTACCGAAGCATCTGAGCCATGCGTAATAGCTTTTTACTTGTCAACCTTGACTAGCCCCGACGCTGCCGGATGCTACTGTTTACCGGCACATATCTTCATCATACCACCACTGACAGACCAAAGGACTTACATTTTTAAATAATATAGTTAAAACTACAGTGCCTTTTCATAATGTGGACAGTGTTTACCAACTGCCCAGTCCGAGTGCAATGACCAGCAGAAACAGGAGGAGAGTGAAGCGTGCGTCTTGTCACTGGATCACCAGACCAACACAAATAACTCCCAGAAAGGTAAAAATAGGTACCTGTGTTTGTTAAACAGGCACTCTCTGATGACCCGACTCTCTGGCTCTCAGTCCCTTGCACGAGCATCTGTACTCAATCTAGAAATGTCAGCTGTATTATCCGGCAATGTGGGGGGGGGGGGAGTCATGCACACAATATTCAATGCCATCGCACTGGTTGAGACACTTCTCGGGAGCACTCCTTTCATCACTCCTTTTCAGGCAAATAAAATAAGGATGATACAGTATAAAAAAATAAAAGATAGGGTGACCATTCATAAACAAGGATAATTTCTACCTTGAGAAGCGAATTTTTTTTTTGTACCCGGGGGTGTGAAATTTGTTATTTGTTGCAAAGCTGCCCAAGTGAAGGCTCCTTCCAAGGACATTTTGTTTCTTTGATTTTGACTGAATAACCAACTGAGGATGTGGCTATAGCCTGATTAAATAACTGTGGGAGGGGTTTACATGAATAACCTACTCTGGAGAATCTGCGATGTAGTTTGTGGAGGAATAACTGGCGGTAGTTCTTAATTGTGATTGGCTGAGAGGAGATGCCTCTCATATCATTTGAAATATTTAGTTCATAGATGTTGTATATCTTATTCTAATAAAATTATTTGTATTTAATGGAGCATATTCTAATTTTTTGTCTATTTTGAAATGTTAAATGGATGTTGTAAAGCTTTTTTCTTCTATTTACTCAATAAAAACTATAAATTAAAAAAAATGACATGCTCAGAAAACTTTGAAAGGGGGATACTTTAAAAAAAATTCCCTTTCATTAACAAATTATTTACAGTGGCTTGCCAAACAACTAACTGTATATGCATCATTTAATCTTCAATAGTACTCACCAATCCACAGGTAACCTTCTTGCTGGTTGATCACTGGTTGGCGGGTGAGGGTAAGCTTCACTACCGGCGTCTTAGCTTCTTCGTAAGAGAGTGGAAGTCTTTCTTTTTGACGTGGTCTAATCGGTTACAGGTTCACTTTGACAGGAGTGGCCCATGCTGTGGCTGGCTATAGGCTCCTTCTGAGTGGTTTTGGCTTGTCCCTTGATCACAGCAGAATTTATTGCAGAGGAGCATGGGCTGCATTGTTATCATGCAGAACCGGACTTGCTGGAGAACAGAGCAATCAGCACCTGATTGGCTCTTACCTCCATGCATGTGATGTCAGACATGCTACAGAGCTGCTGAGAAGCCTTGTTGTACTAATAAGCAAAAGGGAGCAGGGGGACAATGCCTTAAACTGCATCAGATGCCAGACTGTCACGTGATTGAGTCTGACTCTGTGGTCTGTGTGGAAAAGCTCAAGGAAAGTCCAGGGAGTTGGCCCCAGAATGGTCAAAGCTCAGAAGTGAATCTGCCAAAATGGGAAGCTTGCAATCTGCGAATCTATCTGACTTTTTATAATCCTGAATAATCTATACATTTTTATGGATAATCTATGGAGTATTCACAGAAATAGATTACATGTGAGTATCACTGCAGAGCAGGATCAGGATGTGCGATGGTTAGAGAGTTTGGAAAACAAGTATGGAACTCCAAATAACTACACTGAGCAACCAAGTGGTAAAAGAAAATGTAATATAATGTGGTTTCAAAAATATGCTTTCTGTTACCAGAATTGTCTCTATATGTCGATTACAAAATATTTAAAAGCAGCCTGCTTGCTGCTCTTAGACCTTCCACCAGACCCATTTATTGCAAACTATTACTGCTCCACTGATTGAAATGTGCGAGGGTCAAAATGCATTGACTGACATCCCAGATAAAACATAGCAAGGCCTGCTGACCTGATGGCTCCTCTGACGGCAATCAAACAGCAAAGGGTCCTTACACAAGTCAGAAGGATAAGCAAGATAAAATAAACGGGTTGAGGTGAGACTTAAAAAGCTGGGTAAGAGTCAATTTGATGAAAATGAAGAGCGAGTTTATTGCAGACTTTAGTTATTTATTTGAAATTGTTACAACTGGGAAAACCCCATGAGATGCATGTGTGGAATACAGAAGGAGACAGGTAGCCACTGTAAGATTTTGTGAATAGGTGTGGTGTGTGAATGTTCAATGGTATGGTATAGAAGAAGATGGGCATCAGCATTCAGCAAATACCGAAGCTTTTGAAGGCGAGATTGCAGACTACCAAAAAGAAGGGAGCAGCAGTAGTCAATGTGAGAAACAACAAAAGCATGATGAGCTTTTCAGCAGCAATTGTGTCTAGGCAGTAATAAATACCTGTCATTTTTCCAAGGTTGAGGTAAGCAGCTTTACAGAGAAGGGTGATGTGAGTATCTGGAAGTGAGTTCAGGATAAATGATAACACCTAAGCCCCTAATGGCAGAGAAACATAAAATATCTGAATTATGTAAGGTGATGGAGGTGGCGTAGATATACCTGAGGGCACTAGATATTAGGAATGCACAGGTACCATTTTTTTTTTCAGACACCAGATCCAGATATATTTTACCTCATACCCGATCGGATTGGATATCTGTTGGATCGGGTATTAAATGTATTAAGAACGCAAAGCAAACTTGATCATCTTGATAAAATCGCATATATTTATTACATGCCATAATACAAATTATTATTAAAATAACAGTTGGCTCATTTAATACTTAAAAACTTATCTTATGCGATTATACATCTGTGGTATGATTTGGTCTGAAAAGTAACGTCTGGAGGGAATGTCATAGCGAGGTTCATAAACTGCTATCAGTCTTAAAACCAGGGTTGTCTACAATACTAAATGGCTGTTCATCCAATGTCAGCGTTTCAGCTATGGGATTAGTAATTGACACAGCACGGGGATTATCATTGGAAAGGGGCTGAGATCTGGAAATACATGCCTCTATGGTTTGATCCCTTTTTTTATTTTTTTTAGCAGGGGGCTCATGTGAATTTTGTTTTACATGCTCCAGTTTCACTCTTTCTGATTGCATTTCAATAAATTTCTCTCTGTGCTTATTTCTAATGTGTCAGGAAAATTGCAGCTGATCTTCATCCTTGGCAATCCTTGCAAGTGGATTTAATGCCAAGTACTTGTTCCTTCATCCTTGGCAGACCTGGTCGAGGGTTTGTGCTGGAGAAACTTCAGCAAGTCTTTGTTTCTTCAACCTTGGCAGCACTGGTCAAGGGTTTGTGCCAGGGAAATTGCAGCTGATCTTCATCCTTGGCAATCCTTTCAAGTGAATTCAATGCCAAGTCCTTGTTCCTTCATCCTTGGCAGCCCTGGTTGAGGATTTGTGCTGGGGAAGATTTCGGCGGATTTCAGTTCTCTTGTGTGAAATTATTCTGGCAACCTTAGAGAGTGGGTTGGCCAAAGAATAAGGGTATGTTTAAAAATCTCTCACATCCCCCCCAACCTCTCCTAGGTTTTCACAAAGGTGTAGCTTGGTACCAAGTAGGAACCCCATTTTCCCTTTTGCCCCATTGCTTTCTTCGTTTATCAGCTGTGTGCACAAAGAAGTCAGGAAAAAGTTGGACTTCCTTTAGCACCAATAGACTTCTAGAGGTGGTTACTCCACCCGGCCACTCGGGGTCTGCAACTGGTTTCCATTGTTTACTACAGTGATTGTCTACTATTATTATAGAGTAATAGCTGTTCTAAAATTGTTTACCAAATTGTTTAGTGTACACATAGTATAGAGCTCAGCAGATAGTGGCTTTAGACTGCCAAAGTGCACCTCTTAGGGACATTATAGAATGTTTTCATACTGTTTATGTTTGGTTTTGGTTCCCCTATTCCCTTGTGACCGTGTCTACCTTTCCCTGTGGTATGACTAAAGCCTGTCTGGCATCAAACTTATAGATTGTCTCCTGCCTCTCCTTACCGGGTGCCTCCATTCACCTACCCCATTTGAACCACAGCATTGTCTTGCCATCCCATCTGCTTGAGGCGATGCTGGTGGTGTGGCTGAGATTAGGTGATCTTCGTGGTCAGCACACGGTTAGTTCACCACATTTGTGACACAGTTTTTATCTGATTCTATGAGAAGTGACCATGGAAACCAGACTAACAATTGCCCAGTCATGTTTTCTCCCTATACTGAACTACAGTTCACTGGTATGGAGTGTCTCCTCTGCCAAATACACGGCACAGCAGAACAGTACTCTACAACCTGACTGGGAGTTTTGCTTTGACAGCTAAGTGTGATAGCCAACACTGTAACCTGATGCACCAGCTAGATTGTGGTAGCTCTGGTGAGGTTCACAGTGTCCATTCATCAGCATCTAGACCAGGGCCACCTGGCAATGACAGTGTTCATTGACCTTACTAAGGCCTTTGACCTGGTTAACCACCAACTTTTAGTCAAGGGACTTGGTGACATTGGCTGCTCTGATGAATTGCGACACTTGTGTGAGAACTACTTATCAGGGCAAAAACCAAAAACAAAGATTGCTTCCTGTCTTTGCCCTGTGCTACCAGTCTCCATTGGAGTCCCACAGGGGTCCATACTGGGCCTTCTGTTTTTCAGTCTCTTTCTGAACTCTCTCCCTCAGTCATGCAGAAAGTCATATATTCCACTCTATGCAGATGATGCTGTGCTCTTCACTGAGGGAGTCAACCCCCAGGAACATACAGAATGCCATCCAGTCTGACTTCGACTTGGTACAACAATGATTGATTGAGCACAAGCTCATGCTTAATGCCACCAAAACCAAATGCGTGATTTTCCATAACACCAAGAAAAAGTTACCCGGTAATAGTAACACCAGGATTAATATTCTTAAAGGAACCACCATTGAACAAGTCTCTATTTTCAAATATTTGGGTCTCTACATAGATTCCCACCTCACCTTCAGTAACCACATTACCCATCTTATGAAAACAACACACCAGAGATTAGGTGCACTCTACCAGATCAACCCTTTCCTCATTACCTCAACAAGACACCTTCTAGCTCAAACCTTCTTGCTCCTGCTCATTGACCATGGCCTAACTTTCTGTGCAGCTGCAGATGAACTGGAGCTCACAGAGTCAAAACCCGGTATAACCAAATAGCCATGGTTTGCGACACAACTCCCCACCTGGACCCACCACTGTATCCTCCTTAACACGGCCAACTTGCCTTCCCTGTCCTCCAGAATTAAGTTTCATACTGGCATTACAGTGCAAAAAATCATCACAAATAAAGTTCCGTCCATCTTCAACAATTTAGTTCAACACAAAGCCTCACTGACCTGCACAAGATCCCCGGCCGCAGCATACTTCAAAATCCCCGCCCCGAGAACTAGTGCTGGAGAAAGGGCCCTTCTGTTCCAACTCCCCAGTTTCTACAATTCCTTCCTATACAAGTTGCTGACCAGACTCTGTCCTTCTCTACCTTCAAATCGAATTTGAGTAACTGGCTGTTTGACTCAGAAACATGTAATTGCTTGTAAATTGCCATGTCTACACACTGTAATTGCTGGCACGTTGCAATATGCTACTTGTTGTTCAACCTTGTCCACAACAATTGTTCGGTCGACTATGAAAACAGGCAGATTTTGCTCCTAGCCAGGCCAGACATTAATAAACAATAAATAAATCAAAAAATAAATAAAATTGGCCGCTGCAGGTGGCACTAAATAAACTCAGTCTAGCAAACTTTACCCACTTGGCTTTATCCAATGTCTCCCCTACTAGCCTCCATGATCATTTTCCTGCCCATAAGCCCAAGGTGCCACTAAGATCACAAACCAAAACACTACTTAACTCAGTACTTCCAATAGCCTTCCTATGAAGTCCAAACTATGCACTGCTTAACCTGGCACAAAATGGCCACCCAGGAGATGATGAGTTAACATTCCTCAGATGAAAACTAACCGAGGGCAGGAATCCATAAGTTACACAGCTGTAAATGTGTTGATTGACTTACCTTTGGACCCAGGCAACTCCAGATCTAACATATTTTTCACAACAAATTATACAAATTATCTTCTCTCTGAAGTAAACTGTACTTGCTTTGGTATTTAAACCATTTTACCTCGCGTGTTGTACATAACCTTACTGTGCCACTATTGTCAACCCACTGTAATGACATCTGAGTCACTCCTCTGAAAGGAAAACTTGTTTTTCCAGTGAGCGTACCCGGTGAACAAAGGAATTAATAAATTAAATAAACAGTATAATTTTATAAAACTGGCATATTTTACAAGGAGATCCAATTCTGGCTGATCTTGTTAAGAAAAAAAAACATAATTTGAAAAGAGCATTATAATTAGGGGGATCTAGTGCACATGGCATGATGTCTGGAAAAAATCAGATTTTTTTGTCCCACCCCCTGGAGGAAATTATCTGTGTAGTAATGATGTAGTAACACCAGTAAAAGAATGGATATTCACATTCCCACACCAATTAAAGTATATTTATCAAAGGACAGATCACTTGTATGCCTAGTGGTATGTAATGTATGTAGCTGTCTGTCCATGTTTTTTTTATGTAGCAAAACAAAGAGAAGTGGAAAAAAACTGTTATCAGAATATGAGCTTCTTTAGTTAACAAGCATTAGCCAATGACAAATGTTTGCTTGCTTGTATTTACTGTGTAGTTCTTGGCCATAGATAGTGCAACAATTAAAATTAACAAATTAATAGCAGAAGTTATAATAGTGAAATTGTCATGACTTGAGAAATGAAATGGTTCACATGTAACATTGTTGTTTTCTTAGATTGTGACTTGTGCATCGAGTGATTGGGCAAGGACTTCAAAGCAAAAAGAAACAAAAATGCAGAGGGGGCAGAATTAGGCAGGAAATTCAGTATTCTGATGCTGTAATAGGAGAAGAAGGGGCACGGCCCCAAAAGCCATCTCATAGTCCAGAATGATACCAGTATATTCACATGCTTTACAAGAAAACATTCACTTGACTCCTTGGGTATATCTGTTAAGCCTTGTTTATTTCTGTTGTAATAACCACAATGCTTTAATTTTACTGTTCAAAATACAGGTAAACAGAGCAATACAGCTCCTTACCTAAAGATATCAATGATCGTAGGAACATGTTAGAACATCTGTTTTACTTGCTTTTTACCAGGTATGAGAATACATGTATTTCATGAGTTGCAAGCACTGCATCAAGAGTATACAAATGATATGAGTTGTGCAACATCTCTGCCTTTCCCTAACAAACAAAATTCTAAACAGTATCACGTATAAAAGTAATAAACAGTAGCATATGTGGAACAAAAAGCAGAGGTAAGATTTCAAGCAAGAATTTGGAGTTCCACAAGAAAACTCTCTACCGTGCATTTCCCAGTTCTGTGAGTGGACAAGGATTTGAAAGTGGAGAGGAGGCGAGTGGATGGAATTAAGGAGAATTGGGGAGGAGATTCAGTATTTGGGAGCCATGAAAGGTGGAGGAGGGGCACAGCCCCAAAAGCCCTCTCACAACTCAGACTGAGACCAGTAGACTTGCAGTACTGTGTTGCAGTCCATTTCCTAGAGTATGGACATACTCTACAATTCTTTGATATTGAAAATGTTAAACAGTTCTAGGATGGGGAGTGGGGTTGACCACAGAGTGCTACAAACAGCAAATTCTGGATATTTAGATTGAGGATGGTGAAATATCCAAAGCCTAAACAAACATCTAAACCTGAGCCTTTTTGTGATTATTGAGAATGCAAAAAATCTAATTATGTAAGCCTATGAACTTTCTACTTGACAACTGAAAAGGACAATGTCTACATTAACATTTGGAACCTGATCAGGCATAAGGGTGCTTTAAGGTTCTGATTGTCTTGATCTCCTCAGTAACAATCAATCAACACAATGCATAAATGATTTAATGGTCACAAGAGATGCATGTATTAAATGAGAAAAGTAACGGTGTCTTTTACAGTGCTATGAGTAAACTATGGGGATAAAATATGATGACATTTTTAGTTCTGTTACCCTGCAGATGACTTCTTAGCTGAAACATTGGTAAGTTTTTAAGTATTTAAAAAAGCATAATGTCACAAACTTGGCATATGTTATAAGGAGATCCAATTCTGGGTGATCTTTTGAAAAAATAAACAATAATTTCAAACAAGCACCATTATTATAAGCTAAAGGACAATAATACATCCTGTGCATATTATGCCTGAGGAAATTACATCAGATTCTTAGTTACTGCCACCCATGGAGGAAGTTACCTGTGCAGTAATTATGTATAATTTGGCAATACGAGTAAAAAGATGGTCTTTTCACAGTTTCACTTTAATGAAAGGATAATAATTAAAAGATAAATCACTTGTATAACTATTGGTGTGTAATTTATGTAACTGCCCATACTTTTTTATGCAGTGAAACAAAGAAAAATAGAAAAAAAGCATAATGTATGAACTCAATTAAGAGAACAGACATGCAGTACCTTGACACAGTCCATTTCATAAAATATGGATATATGATTACTTCTCTACAAATCTTTCACAGTGGAAGAGTTAAAAAAATTCTGGGGGGGTATTGATGATTGAGGCACACAGTAAGTTGTGGATACTCGGATTAACAACTGTAAATATCCACAGCCTAAAATTAAACATGTGAGCCTTTTTGTGATGATGGAGATAGTAAAAATTGTAATGATATAAACGTTGTATAAACTTTGTACTTGGCAACTGAAAATTATGATGTCTGCATTGGCATTTGGAATCTAATCAGGCAAGGGGGTGCTTTCAGGCTCTGATTGTCTTGATGTCCTCAGTAACAATCAGTCAGCACAATACATAAATGATTTAATGGTTATAAGAGATGCATATATTAAATGAGAAAAGTAAGGGTGTCTTTTACAGTGCTATGAGTAAACTATGGGGATAAAATATGATGACATTTTAGTTCTGCTACCCTGCGGATGACTTCTTAGGTGAAACATTGGTACGTTTTAAAGTATTTAAAAAAGCATAATTTCACAAACTTGGCATATGTTATAAGGAGATCCAATTCTGGGTGATCTTTTGAAAAAATAAACAATAATTTCAAACAAGCACCATTTTTATAAGATAAAGGACAGTAATATATCCTGTGCATATTATGCCTGAGGAAATTACATCAGATTCTTAGTTACTGCCACCCATGGAGGAAGTTACCTGTGCAGTAATTATGTATAATTTGGCAATACGAGTAAAAGGATGGTCTTTTCACAGTTGCACATTAATGAAAGAATAATAATTAAACGATAAATCACTTGTATAACTATTGGTGTGTAATTTATGTAACTGCCCATACTTTTTTATGCAGCTAAACAAAGAAAAATGGAAAAAAGCATAGAATAAGAACTCAATTAAGAGAACAGACATGCAGTACCTTGACACAGTCCATTTCATAAAATATGGATATATGATTACTTCTCTACAAATCTTTCACAGTGGAAGAGTTAAAAAAAATTCTGGGGAGGTATTGAAGATTGCCGCGCACAGTAAGTTGTGGCTACTCGGATCAACAACTGTAAATATCCACAGCCTAAAACTAAACATGTGAGCCTTTTTGTGATGATGGAGAATGTAAAAATTGTAATGATATAAACGTTGTATAAACTTTGTACTTGGCAACTGAAAATGATGATGTCTGCATTGGCATTTGGAATCTAATCAGGCATGGGGTGCTTTCAGGCTCTGATTGTCTTGATGTCCACAGTAACAATCAGTCAACACAATACATATATGATTTAGTGGTCACAAGAGATGCATATATTAAATGAGAAAAGTAAGGGTGTCCCTTAGGGTGTTATGGAAACACTAGGGTGATGAAAGTATGATGATATTTTTAACTACCATCCTGAGGATGACTTCTTAGCTGAAACATCAGCAGGTTTTAAAGTATGTGATGGGGTAATACATTTTTTTGTACTTTCTGTTTATTAAACTTTCAAATAAACATACAGTAACACTTCCACATATCAGACATCTCAGTAAGTAGTAATACAGAGACCATCAGATGATAAAAGGAGCAGCAGTCTAGATACGTTAGTTATGGATAAGGGGGTATTCCTTAAGATGAATAATAAGCGTCCTTTACAGTTCTGAAGCAATAGCTACACTCCACAAGAGTATGCAGTCAGTCCAACATAAAAAAAAAAAATAGAAGCAAACGTGAAACTGAACAACCAGTGTTGACTTGACCTTTGCCTCCAAACATTTTAAGATCCAATAATTATAGCATCCCCCTGAAGCTCCATTAATTATTAACCAAGTAGGGCATAACATTTATCATAAACTGTAACTCTGAGCCATGTACAGCAGATGTGACATGCTGCCATTTTAATAATTTGTAACTCTCCCAACAAGGAAAAGCACCGTAAGGGTACCATCATGATTAACAACAGCGTAGTAACGTTTAGAGCTGTTTAAACTTTAGCCCATTAGAAAATTGAACCTCCCTCAGTTCAAACTAGTGAACTAGAAAGAAAGGGAATATAGAAAAACTTCTAGGGCTTAAAGTCATATTCAAGTGTCCGTCTCTTCCTCCGAGTCCTCCTTGAGCTGTATAGATCCTCGAGAGGCCTCGAACTCAGCTTGAATCTTATCCACTCTCTTACTAGCCTCCTTCGGGTCGTTGAATTGGAATGTATGCCCGCCATAGTAAATGCGAAGGTGAGCCGGCAGTAAGAGAGAGTGCGCCACCAGTAAGCCTTTCAGCCTGGCCCTTACACCATCAAATTTCTTTCGGCGAACCCGGGCAGCTTAGGCTAAGTCTGGAAAAATGTGCAGCGTATGTCCCTCGTAGCAGAGGTGATCTGTAGACCTTGCAGCACACACGATGTCTTCTTTCGTACCCATGCTAGTTGTGGTAATCAGCCCAGTACGGGGCAAGACCTTCTGAGCATCCGCTGATTGCGGTGAGATTCTGTAGGCCCTGACCAACTTTGTTCCAATTTCTGGGTTCAGTTGTAAGGCCTCCGATAACCATTTGCGCAAAAAGGTAAGCAAATCAGGATCCTCAACCCCTTCTGGAAGACCAATTAATCGGACATTTGAAGCCTGGTTAGCATTCTCAAGGGCCTCAAGTCTATATCGAAGCTGGTTATTCTCCTGGACCAGCTTCGCCAACATAGCCATAGCTTGTGTTGCACAACTTTCGGCAGTGGAAGCAGTCTTTAGGGCTGTTTCTATCTTGACATCTTGCTCACCAAAGCATTAGATTAAAGCCTCCATTTTCGTGTCAGTAGCCTTAATTGAGTTTTGTAGGGCCTTCCATGGGGGCTCAGTGCTTGATTCAGAAGGTGCGGAGGTTGAGGCCTGGGGAGCAATTGTCGGCTGAGCTTTAGAGTCTTCAGGAACGTTATACTGTGTCTTCCCCATGATTAAATTTGGTACCGATCGATTCAGGATACAATGTTGTATACACCTCCACTGTAGTTCAGGGTCCAAAGCAGCTCAAAATAATAAAAATATATCAAATTTTATACCAGATCAACAGAGTTACTGGGAAATGCGTCTTCTCAGTAGAAAGCTCAACAGCACCCCCCTCAAGTAATACATTTTTGTGTTAATGTTACGTAAAAGAAAAGCTACTTTTTTTTTTTTGCAAACTGGAAGGACATTGGTGGACTGGCTTGTCATGGGATATTCCTTTGGGGCAGTTACAGGGGGAATGATTGCATGGCTTAAGAGAAAACACTACAAATGAAATAAAAAAAAAGATAATGTATAGTGTTACTTGATAGTGCTATGCACATCTAATGGCTACTTGAAAAAAAATGTGTTACAGTGCTGCTGAAATTAAAGGGGACATTCCAAGCTGCACCCAATGTAAAGATATCTTCTCACAAAAAGTACTGCTTTATAAACACAGTTCTTTAACACTTTAAATGGAAAGTGCAATTGGTAGAGCAGTGCAGGCCAAAAAATGAACAGGAATGTAAAATCCCAATCTATCTCACATGCAAGCAAAATTATTTTTATTTACAGTACATGGGTATCTGATGAATGTTGATGAAGCCTTAACAGGCAAAATGCCCATTCTCTTTCTGCTGTGCACAGTAATATTTTATAAAAAGACACATTTTGCTTACTCGTGGTATGAATTCAGATGTTTTGTTTCTGTTGCAAATCACTTGGCTCAGAAAATGTCTGAACATTTCAATCTCTGTATGTATATATCACAGGGTGATGATCCCCAGAAAACCAATCCAATTGTCTATAAACACCAACAATTTATAATAAAAACAATTACAGTATCAATATCACTTTTTTATCAGTGTTATAAAGATTGTTATATGTGTTTTATTACTTGTTTATCCGTGAGTGGTTTAAACTAGCAGAGGGGTGGCAGAAGGAAGCAGGGAGACGTAGACTGTCCCCACCCCCCACTAGCTGAAGTAGTCAGTAGGGAGAACCATAAGGGTAGCAAGGGTAGCAAATCCCCAAGGGTATCTGATAACAAGAGAAACAAAATGGTAGGTATGAATAGGTATGGAAATGAGGGCAGAGTGGGTAAGGACAGAAGGGAAAAGGGGGGTTGGCAAGCAGGGAGGTTGCAGTATGTAGAAGGCCATGTGTGCAAACGCTAGAAGTCTGGGGAATAAGATCCCTGACCTAGTAGCCATCATGACCAAGGCTGATCTAGACATTGTTGCCATTACTGAGTCATAGTGCAATGAGAACTATGACTGGGATTTAGCCATACCAGGATATACGCTGTTCAGGAAGGGCAGGGTGGGTAAGAAAGGGGGAGGAGTTGCACTTTATGTAAGGGATCGCATAAAAGCAACAGAGATGAAGGGAACACAAGGAGGAACGGACGTTCTGTGTGTCACCCTAGAAAAGGGGAATGAAGCTGCTATTGACACTGGAGTGATCAACAGACCTCTGGCACAGAGGGAGGAGATGGACAAGGTTCTGGCAGAAGCTATCCAAAACATGGCTAATAAAGGGGAGGGTCTCCTAGTGGGGGACTTCAATATGCCTGATGTAGGTTAGAGCATCCCAGCTGTAGCTTCATGTAGGAGCAGGGACATCCTGCACTACCTCAAGGGGCATTCCTCAGGCAACTAGTAGAGGAGCACACTTGTGAGGGAGCAATATTAGACCTTGTGCTCACCAACGGGGACAGTATTGCAGTTGTCAAGGTGGGTGGCTACCTGGGGAGTAGTGATCACCATATGGTGTGGTTCAATATAAGAACTGTGTCAGAAGTGAACCACATAAAGGCAAGGGTTCTGGATTCCAGGAAGGCCAATTATACAATGATGGAAGAATGCCTCAGGGATGCCTTGGCAGGGTGGGAGGACTTGTGAGGAGTGGAGGAACAGTGGGCAAAGCTAAAACGCATCAAACCTCTGTGTCAGGCAGGTAAGGAAAAGGTGACCGCTATGGTTCTCAAAAGACTTAGATGGGAAGGTAAGGGCAAAAAAGCTAGCATTCAGGAGAAATATAGAGATACACGAGGAGGATAGAAAAGTGTAGCAAGAGAAGCAGTGGGAGGCAGGGAAAGCAGTTAGGTGCAAAAGAAGGAGAAGATAGCACTGGTAGTAAAAAAGAGGACAATACATTTTTCAGGTATGTTAGTGAAAGGAGAAAGACCAGGGGATGGATTGTAAGGCTCAGAAGGGAAGGGGGGATTGTGTGGAAGGGGACAAGGAAAAATCAGACATCCTGAACAATTATTTTTGTTCAGTTTTCACAAATGAAAGGGAAGGTGAGGGACCACAGATTTGTGTCAGGAGCATCAAAGGAAGAGGCGTGGACACTAGTCCATTTACAGAGGAGAGAGTCCTGAAAGAACTTGCAAATCTTAAGGTCGACAAGGCAATGGAGCCAGATGGGATACAGCCAAAATTTTTGAGGGAGCTCAGCGAGGTTCTGACTGCACCTCTGATAGCCCTATTCAACTACTCACTGGAAACAGGAGTGGTCCCGGAGGACTGCAGGAGGGCAGATGTAGTACCACTTTACAAAAGTGGGAGCAGGGAGGAGGCTGGCATTTACAGGCCAGTCAGCCTGACTTTGGTTGTAGAGAAATTAATGAAATCGCTACTGAAAGAAAGGATTGTGGAATATCTTGAATCCAGTGGTTTATAAGATCTGAAACAGCATGGATTCACTAGGGGGAGGTCACATCAAACTAATCTTATAGATTTCATTGACTGGGTAACCAGGAAAGTAGATCAGTTCGGAGTGGTGGGTGTGGCCTACCTAGATTTCAGTAAGGCCTTCGACACTGTTCCACATAGGAGATTCATAAACAAGCTGGGCAGCCTAGGAGTGGGACTAAAGGTGGTAAACTGGGTAAGAAATTGGTTGGAGGATAGGCGACAGAGGGTAGTGATAAATGGAGTTCACTCCGAGGAAGGGAGGGTGACTAGTGGGGTGCTGCAAGGATCAGTACTGGGACCAGTCCTCTTTAATATCTTTATAACTGACATTGCAGATGGACTAGAAGGGAAAGTATGTCTTTTTGCAGATGACACAAAAATCTGCAATAGAGTGGACACTCCGGGAGTGTGTGGAAAAAATTAATAGGGATCTAGGTAAGCTTGAGGAGTGGTCTAGAAAGTGGCAACTAAGTTTCAATGCAAAAAATGCAAAGTCATGCACTTGGGACATAGAAACCTAGGACCAGAGTACAAAATAGGAGAGTAGTACTGACAACCACCAAACAGGAAAGAGACCTGGGTGTTATCATATCTGATGTCTTTTAGGTGGCCAACCAGTGTGACAAGGCAGTGGAGAGAGTCAGTGGGATGCTAGGGTGCATAGGGAAGGGTATCACCAGCAGAAAGAAGGAGATAGTGATACCTCTGTATCAGTCTCTGGTGAGACCCACCCTAGAGCACTGTGCCCAGTTCTGGAGTCCTCATCTCTGAAAGGACATAGACAGAGTTGAGGCAGTCCAGAGGACGGCAACTAAAATGGTGCAGGATGTGCAGTAAGAACCCGTATGAGGAGAGACTGAAGGACCTCAATATGTACAGAATGGAGGAAAGGAGGGAGAGGATGGGATATGATGGAGACTTTCAAATACCTCAAGGATATAAATACGGTTCAAGAGGGAAGCCTAGGATGGTGGATGCCTGGAACATTCTCCCTGACGAGGTGGTGGGAGCAAAAACTGTAATGGGATTTAAGAAGGAATGGAATGGGTATAAGGGAACCTTAGAAGGAAGGAAAGGGGAAGGTAAAGCCGGCGATCAAGGAGGGTCTACAGTGTTACAGTAGGTAGGGAACATAGGCAGACTAGGTGGGCCAAGTGGTCCTTATCTGCTGTCACATTCTATGTTTCTATAAAGGCAATAACATACATAGCTCTGTGTGGTGGTTTACTTGGCAAATGCACGTAAACGCCATCCTTAAGTATTTATTGCCTCATAAACTGGAGTTCATTCTTAATCCCTAAACAATTACTTCCCCAACAGGCATTTGTGCTCATTATTGTGGTCACTCTTTAGTAAGGTGGACGCCATTCTTTTACTTAACATCACCTTTTCTAAGAAACAGAGGTCAGTAGAAATCTGCATATCAGTATTATCATCTCAATTCCCAAAGCCTTCTTTTTATACATAAGGAGGAAGGTAAAGGAGGAGATTGGGCCCCTAAAAACAAGGGAAGGAGGGAAGGAACATGTGAGAGAGCCAGGGGTGATGGCTGAGATACTGAATGAATACTTTATTGTTCACCCAGCCAAGTGGGCATTTGGAAGGCCAATAGTGTATGGAGTGTCACAAGGCAACAACTACAGGTATAGCAAGCTCAACCCTTGAAATGATAAAGCTCAACCCTTGCTCACTCACAAAGTTTTAATCAAATTTCTTATGTTACCTTATTTTCTAGAGGTGCTACCAGTACATGGAATGTATCAGTAATCAAACAGAATCAAGTGCACTGCCCCACCCCTTCAAATAACAGTTATTTCAAATCCAGAAGCAAATGGTTTGATACCTTTTATTGGACCAACATAGATGAAACAACAAAAGAACAAAGTGCTCTAGCTTTCGGACCAACCAAGTCCTTCTTCAGAAGCTTTATGACAGTTATTTAGAAAATCCCATACTATTAACACCCAGATAATGCATAAAAAAACAGAAATAATTCTCACTGGTTTAACATACTCTTTCGAACCATAACAGAAGATTACATCAGAGAAGCTAATTAACACCAATATGCTTTTAGCTAAGAAGCCCTTGAAGATCAAAGGTTATCAGAAAATAGCAACAAGCAGAGTTCTCCTCACATAAATTTTAAAATGTCTCAGTATGTTTCAAGAAAACAATCTATTGATAACAAAACCTTAGGATACTATTCTCCCTAATTACACATAAGATGAGGAGCTTACAACTTTAATTGCAAATGTTCTTGTGTTTTAAAGAACACAGACAATTAGAGGCAAACCTGTGGATAATAAATACATGCTAAAATGAGTTCTAATTGCCAGTTAAAAACAAGCTTCAAAATTGAAATAAACAGAAATTATATATATATGGCATACAGAGGGTTTAAAGTGAAGGTTACTCAAAGTGAGCAAATGTTTCACACATAGGGCCCGATATTCAGAACTGCGCCTGGCAATGGCGCAATTGAGTTGCGTTGGAGCAACGAAAGGAAATAGTCAAAAGAGATATGCCATGGTACATCTGAATATATCGAATAATGCACGCAGTACAAATACAATGCGCCGGCACATCCCTCAGACAGGCCTGCATACCTGGAATGGGAATGCGCCAGCGCAATTGGAGATGCACCTGGCACAATTTCTAGATATTCAGACCTGGCTATGCAAATGGGGCCATAATGCATGCAAGGCGCAAATGGGACCATTTGCATGTCATCATGGCCCCATTTGCATAAGATCGTGCAGGGCTATCCAGCAAAATGAGCCTGGTGCTCTGCACAGCATGTGGTGCTGTCAGAGGAGGACAAGTGGTACCCCCCTCCTCCCGTACCTCCGATCACCGTATAATAATAATTTGAATCTCCCTGGTGGTCTAGTGGTAGCCCCCTTCCTGCCCGTAACCCTGATCACAATACAATTGTCATCCAAATCACTCTGGTGGTCGGGTGGTAGCCCCCTTCCTGCCCGTAGCCCTGATTGCAATACAGCTGTTATCCGAACTACTCATGGCGGTTCATCGGCCGCCCCTTCCCATAACCCTGATCGCAATACAATTGTTTGTCTGAATCACCCTAGTGGTTCATAGTAGTTTCTCCCCGTCTGCAGAACTCACCGTGTGCTGCCTCTCATTTCACCGGTAGTACCACTCATTGGCCAGGACCCCTTTAATTACTCCAGCTCCCCATCAGCGTGGCACCCACCCACATACCTCCACGTTTCCTGCTGCCCGCTGACTGGGCAGCTTACAGAGTTTGCTGCAAGCCCATTGGTCCAGCCAGGATCAATGGGGCTTGCAGTGCATACTGTAATAGTCATTCACACCTTTGTGAATGAATGAATGACATCATTCACAAAGTTGTGAATGAGTATCACAGTATGTACTGCAAGACTATTGGTCCTCAGTGTGGACCAATGAGCTTGCAGCAGATACTGTAGGCTGTCAGTTGACGGGCAGCCTCGAAGGTATGTGGGTGGGTTTGTTGCCCACCGCTGACGGAAGGGGGAGCTGGGTAGGCTGGGGGTCCTGTGTGGGTGGGGGGTTGGGGTACCACTAGACTACCAGTGAATGGGGAGGTCCTTTTTTCCTGCGATCGGAGTTATGGGCAGGGAGGGGGCTACCACTAGGCCACCAGGGTGATTAAAATTATTATTATATGGTGACCGGGGTTACCGGTGGGGACGGGGGGTACCACTAGACTACCAGGGAGATTCGAATTATTATTATATGGTCATTGGAGGTATGGAGGAGGGGGTACCACTAGACTACCAGGGAGTCATACTTTATTTTCATACGGCAATCAGTGGTATGGGAGGGGAAGGGGGCACCACTAGACCACCAGGGACATATGTGGGGGCTTGTGAATGGTGTTCTGGGAGGGTAGCCACCCATGGCTGGTGGCTGCTGTGTTGTGCATTGCAATACAGCAGCATGCCTGTGGGTGGCTAGCAGCTGAGCCATTTTCTCCGGGCTTAACTTTGTGCCCAGGTATGCGGTACATCTCTGGTATGTACCGGCAGATGCGCTGCACATCCCGGGCTGAATATCAGGATGTGCCGCATATGCATTGGCATGCCTCCTGGAGATGTGCCGCAAACATTATCTCTGTGCCCCGGAGCGTTGAGAAGTGCGCTCCGCTTTTCCCCCTTTTGAATATTGCCCTGGGGTGCATTTCCAGGGTTGCGCTGGTGCAACTCAATTGTGCCAGGTGCAACCCCTTTGAACATCTCAGCCATAATGTAATATAGAACTTAGCTTGAGACATTTTCCCAACTATACTCTCAGGCTGTTAATATATTCCATAGACTTTAAGGCCTTCAGTGTTGTAACATGATTTAATACATGATAATATCAATTGTAAGTATAAGTGGCAAATAAAAAAACAAAACTACTTGTCAAGGACCCCCAAGAAATTGAGACTGTGAGCCTGATAGGTACAGATTTCAATACAGTGTCAGTGTATATCAAACGTACAGAATCAGTCTAAGGAATCTGAATAAAAACTAAGGAATGAAATCCCTCAGCCCCCCACCACCACCACCTTCCCGGGGAAAGATAACTAGTTAAAATGAGATACAGGTATATGTACAAGAGTCCTAATACATCATCATTCACACCAATCTTTGCAATATTACCCAAAGAAATTAAACCTTTCATGAACCCCCAAGTAAATGAGATATGCATCTTAATATGTACAGAATTAAAAAATGTGACAGTATGTAATCCAACCACAGACAACCAGTAGAAGGAAGTAAATATTCACTATATACGGGAACTAAGAGTCCTAGCCACTGTAACACCATTATGTCATGTGCCTGAATAAAAGCCTACCTCAATATCACCACAATAACCACACTCACTATACCCGCAAAAAACATCCCATCCACATAAAAATTTCCCCAGGCTACACTCCCCCTCCACACATGCACACACACACGCACACACTCACACAATGCTCAGATTGAGAAGCCAACATGTAGATAACCAGATAAAGGGGGACTCTATACGTATAAAACTAAAAAAATCACAGGCTCGCTGAAGAACTAAAGTATTTATGTCCATCCTTTGAAGTAAAGGTCTGTGTAAGTTTAAGTGGAATAATGTGTCATATACCCCACATCAGTGTTCATTCCATCCTCCACCATACTGAGAAGTAAAATAAGTCTAATTTCAGAAGCCCGTCTCTGTTTTGTACAGTTGAATTGCCCTTTTAAGATCATCACAGACATATCTGAGATTGAGTGGCCATCCTGGGAGAAGTGTTGTGCTACTGGTTTGTCAGTCATCTTCACATTAATAGTATGCCTGTGTGAATTCATTCTAGTGCAGAGTTGTTGCTTTGTCTCACCCACCTAACCTGTGCGAGGACTGCATTGAATGAAATAAACAACATTACTTGATGTACATGTATAATTCCCCTGTATCCTGAACTGTCTGTTTTGTGATGTGACCACACAATCTGAAGTGGAAATGAGCTCACAAGTCTTACATCTGAGTTGATGACAGGGTTATGTACCATATGATGTCATGGTATTCTGTTCTGGTTCAAGTTGACTCCTAATAATCACATTGGCTAAATTAGGTGGTTGTTTAAAAGATAGTAGTGGTAATTCTTAAAAAATACAATTAAGGGTTTCATCCTCACTAATTATTGGGTGGAGGTCCTTAATAATCTTACGTAGAAGTTCAAAGTCAGGATGATACATGACTACTAAGGGTATTCTGTTGGCAGTGGTCCTTTCCTTATATGGCAGTAGTTGTTCTCTTGGTACCTGTGTTGCATGTTCCACTGCTCTGTCAATTTCTCTGGAATAGTGTCCCTGCTCAATAAAGGTGTTTTTCAATTTTGAGGTCTCGAACCCCCTTAACTCTGGCTGGCTGAGCTCCTCACTCCGGACCTCCAGCGCTACGGCCTGTGCTCGGCAGATAAATCCCTATTATGCATCTCAAAATGCAGTACTACCAAAGGCTCTAGAGCTTTTGCCCACCATGCCCCTCAGCAGTGGAACTTACTCCCTCTAGATGTCCGTCTAACACCCACACACACCGCCTTTAAAAAAGCGCTCCGCCTCTACCTCATCTCATCCAGCCAATGCACATGCTCTAAACCTCGTTAGTACAGTACTTTGTCCTTCTCCCCGCCTGAAACTCTTAACTTGCTTTCTGTCAATATACCCTTGTGATATAAAGCCTCCTTGTCCTGTCCCCTGCATCACCCCCTAAGTATCCCTTTTCTCACAGTTCCTGCTCTTATCCCCATGCCTGACCTTATCTCTGAACCTTGCCTTGTCCCAAACCACAACTGTCTCAACTTTCCTATCCTCAGCATCATATTCCCCTTTGCACTTATCAGTTATTGTCTCATATTTTTTAAATCTGTTTGAAATGTCTTTCCCCAGGGTTATACCTGCTATATGATTTATTTTTTGTATTTTTGCTTAAAGAGGGAGTCTGGCCAAAATTTCTAGCATCAGTAAATTCAGAATTTGGATCAGCATATCCCCAATCAGCCTTTTGCCACAAATGAGATCACTAAGTTACTTTGTTTAAAAGTTACTAGTAATTTTGTAACCCTAAATATACTGCCTGTTCAAAAAAGCCAGTTTCAGTAAAGAGCTACTGATGATGTCACAACCAGAACTCACAGCCTAGTCTTTCTTGCAGACTACCTTACAAGATGTATTTCTCCCACATTACATAAAACTGCAGTTGTATTAAACATCTGGAAAAGGAAAACTGACAATGGGCGAGTCAGGGCATGCATTTCCATAATGTGCAGATGCAAGGTACAGTACTTCAGAATGTGACAGGGGAGGGGTTGGAATATAGCGGCAAACATGGTTTTAGAATGACAAAAGTATGTGCAATTTTTATAATAGTGCAGGGATGAGTTTCAAAATGTCACCAGACTGCAACTGTGGAATGCAGCAATGACACAATCTCAGAAAGTAGGTGGGACACACAATTTTGGAAAGTGTCAGGGATGCTAAAATTCTTAATGCGGTGGTGTAATATAGTTTTAGAGTATAGCAGAGATACACAATTTTGAAATGCGGGAGACACACCGTTGTGGAAGGTGGTAGAGCAATATGTAATTTCGTAATGTGTCTTGGATGGATTCATGTGGCATGTGATGCAGAATTTCATAACATAATGCAAAATTTCAAAACGTGGTTGGTATGCTTGATTTCAGATTGTGTGGCAACATTCAGTTTCAGAATGCGGCTTGAACACGAAATCTCAGAAAGTGGCAGTGACACAGATTCACAGTCTGGTAGCCACATGGAATTTCAGAATGAGACAGGGATGCATAATTTTAGAATGTAACTTGAGCATGCAATTTTTTAATGTGGCAGTGACACTCTTCAGAATGTGGTGAGGATGTGCAGTTTCCGAATATGGTGGGAATGCACATTTTCAGAATGTGACAATGACGTGCGATACTGGAGCATGGAGGTTTACACACAATTTCAAATGTGGCAGGCAGTTACAATTTTAGAATGTAGAAGAGACATGCAGTTTTGGAATGTGGTGGTGATGCACAATTTCAGAATATGGCCGTGATGCACAGTTTTGGAATGTGGCATTGACGCACAGTTTTGGAATGTGGTGGTGACACAAATTTCAGAATGTGATGGTGATGTGCAATTTCAGAATGTGGCGATGACGTACAAATTCAGAATATGGCAATGACGCACAGTTTCAGAATGTGGCTGACATGGAGTTTCGGAATGTGGCTGATTCACATAGATACATAGATACATAGACAGTGTCAGCAGATAAGGGCCTATGGCCCACCCAGTCTGCCCATTTGAGCTTGTAAGTTCAGTTTGTTTTCCTAGAAGTCTGTTGCCCCTTACCCCTGACCTCCAGAATTCCTTTATGTCTATCCCATGCATTCTTAAATCCCGTGATTGTTTCAGCCCCCACCACTTCCTCTGGCAGGGTGTTCCACTTGTCCACCACCCATTCTGTGAAGAAATTCTTTCTCATGTTTCCTCTGAATTGTCCTCCTCCAACTTCATCCCATGCCTCTAGTCCTGGAACATCTTTTTCACTTAAAATAGTGTTTTCCTGCACCCTGTTCCTCCCTGTAAGATACTTGTTTGTCTCTATCATATCCCCTCTCTCCCTCCTCTCCTCCAGGGAGTACATGTTCAGTTCCTTCAACCTGTCTTCATAGGACTTGTGATGCAATCCATGCACCATCTTTGTTGCCCTCCTCTGAACCTTCTCTACCCTGTCTATGTCCTTACGTAGGTATGGTCTCCAGAACTGTACACTGTACTCCAGGTGGGGCCTCACTAGTGTCTTGTATAGCGGAATTATGACCTCCTTTTCCTGCTGGTGATGCCCCTGCCTATACATCCCAGCATCCTATTTGCTTTACCTGCTGCCTTGTCACACTGTTTCCTCACCTTGAGGTCATCAGAGATGACAACCCAAGATCCCTTTCCTGCTTGGTGCATGCTATATCCTCACCCCCAACTGATATATTGTGCCAGGGTTTTGTGCCCCATTTGCATTATCTTGCACTTCTTGCATTGACTTTCAACTGCCAAACCCCTGACCATTCTTCAAGTTTCTGCAGGTCCCTTCTCATTCTGTCTACACCTCTGGTGTGTCACTCTGTTACAGAGCTTTGTGTCATCAGCGAACAGTGAAATTTCGCCTTCTAGGTCCTGCAATATCACTGATGAAGATGTTGAATAGAACCGGTCCCAGCACTGATCCCTGTGGTACCCCACTGGTCACTTTTCCCTCTGTGGAGTGACAGCCATTTACCACCACCCTCTGTGTCCTGCCACCCAGCCAGTTACCTACCCACCACACTCACTGTCCTGCCCACACCCATATTCCCAGTTTGTGTAATAGTCTTCTATGTGGCACAGTGTCAAAGGCCTTGCTGAAGTCCAGATAGGCCATGTCCACTGCCTCCCCTGATCCACCTCCCTAGTCACCAGTCAAAAATTCAACGAGGTTGGTGTGACATGACTTCCACCTGGTGAAACCATGCTGCCTTGGGTCCTGTAGTCCATTGACAACAAGATGTTCCACTAATTCTCCTTCAGTAGAAAGGCCCATGATCTTCCCACTACTGAGGTGAGGCTGACTGGTCTGTAGTTCCCTGCTTCCTCTTTGTTCCCACTTTTGTATAAGGGGACTACATCTGCTGTCCTCCAGTCTTTAGGTACCTCCCCTGTTTCCAGTGATCGGCTAAACAGGATAGCCAGAGGTTCAGCCACCACCTCTCTTAGTTCTTTAAGGACACTGGGGTGCACCCCATCTGGCCCCATTGCTTTATCAAGTTGTTCACAGTTTCAGAATGTGGCTGAGGCACAATTTCAGAATGTGGTGATGACACGCAATTTTGGAATGTGGTGGTGATGCTCACGTACAGTTGTGGAATGAGGCGGTGATGCGTAGTTTCAGAATGTGGTGGTGTTGCGTAGTTTCAATGTGGAGGTACCATGCAGTTCTGGAATGCGGTGGTACTAAGCAAATTGTGTCACTGCCACATTCTGAAACTGTGCACCACCACCACATTCCGAAACTGTGCATCACCGCAGCATTCCAAAATTGTATGTCACTGCCACATTCCAAAGTTGTGTGTCACCGCCACGTTCCAAAGTTGTGTATCACTGCCACATTCTGAAGTCGTGCATCACCACCACATTCCAAAGTCGTGCATCACCGACACATTCCGAAGTCGCACATCACCGCTACATTCTGAAGTCGCAGTCACTGCTACATTCCGTTGCATGTCACCACCACATTCCAAAGTCGTACATCATCGCCACATTCCGAGGTTGTGCGTCACCGCCACATTCCAAAGTCATGCGTCACCACATTCCGAAGTCACACGTCACTACCACATTCTGAAGTTGTGCATCACCATATTCCAAAGTTGCCTGTAGCACCACATTCTGAAACTGCACAACTGTGCATCACCACCTCATTCTGAACTGCCACATTCTGATACTGCGCGTCACTTCCACATTCCGAAACTGCGCATCATCGCCATATTCCAAAACTGTACATCAACATCATCACAACATTCTGAAATTGTGCGTATCTCCGGTTGGATAGTCGCGATCAAATGTAAGTTTAGAATCTAAATACTTCAGGTTTTTTTGAGACCAGGCTCGGTGTAATATGTCTTCTTTCACTTTGTAACTAGCACATTTGATCACTATTGATCTGGGTCGAGCCTCTGGATCAGTCAATTTTTTCACCAAGGATCTGTGAGCCCTCTTGATTCTTAAAGTATATCCGGTGGGAAGATTCGGTACATCAGTGAGTAGATTTTCCATAAATTCTGCCATTGGATATGTCTCCGCTCCTTCTTTCAGCCCATAGACTCAAATTATCTATCCGACATCTGCTTTCTAAGTCCAATGTTTTGGCATGTAATTCAGCAGTTTGATGGAGAAGCAGGTCTATCATTTTACTTAACTGCTGCGTGTGGTCTTCTGTAGTTGCAACTCGTTCCTCTAGTGTATCCATTCGAGCTTCTACTTTAGTAAGTTTGTCAGATAAGTTTTTAAATTCTTTACAATTTTCTTTTCTGGATCCCTGTATCTCATTTAGGGGAGTTTCAAATCGTTTCCGTGATAACTGTTCTAATTCCCTATCTGTCTCCTGTTCTGAGCCTCTGGTGCTGGATGGAGATCTACTTCTATCTCGAGGCCCTCGGGCCCTATTTGCACGGTCTGCATCTCTAAACAATACGTTTTTTCGGGGAGTTATTTTCAAACCTCTCCTGCCTTTAGGTTCTCCGTTTGACATTTTCTCTGTTTCGGTCTTGGTTTGACCGTCTTACATGGGGATTAATGTAGTTTATCGAGTCGGGTGGTGGAGAGACGTTTTTCTCAAGTCTCTACAGGTCTGTGGCGGAACCGGAAGTCCCTCCACTAAATTCTTTGATGTGTATTCCTGTTGCATTCTGATTGCGAGTGTCCCACCACATTGCAAGATGGCACATCCTTGCCACATGCGGAGATTACATGTCCCCCCCAACATTCTAAAATTGTACATCACTTTGACAGTCTATACCTTGGTTCAGCGCTGCATTCCAAAACCACTTCCTGATGTATTCTAAAGTACAGTACAACGCATCTGAACATTTTAGAAATGCAAGCACTGCAGGCAACCCTGTGTCCGTTTTTTTTTTTTTTTTAAATACTACAGCTACAGTTTCGATAACTTTGAAGAAATAGGTCCTCTAAGGTTGCTGGTAAAGAGGAATAGTCTGTGAGTTCCGGTTGTGACATCATCAGTGGCTTTTCACTGAAGCTGGCTTTTTTGAACAAGGAGTGAAATCAGTGTTATAAAATAGCTCATAAGTTTAAAACGAAGTAATGTAGAAACTTAATTTTTGGTGCGAGATTTATTGGGAGTAGGCTGATTCTAATTCTGCAATGTAGTTCTTTTAACCGGACTCCCTCTTTAATGTTTCTGGTGTGCTCCCTGCAAGTTATGACTTTACTGCTTTGCTAACTAGCCTAATTGCTTTATCTTGATGCTATGACTGGAACTATTGTTCTGTACCCTGCTCTCAGCACCTTTTATTTTATGCTGCACAACCAATGTGTAACACCTTGTTTTGTATCTTGCTGTAACCTGCTGTTTGTTATATCTGTAATATTTACCTTGTAACCTCCCGGGTCGTGCCTGAAAATAGTCATCTCTATGGCTAGCGCACCTACCCAGTTAACAAAAACTAAATAAACAAACATAATCAAATGTGTGTCTCTGTCTTCCTGATTTGAACAGAAGTGGTGATACCTAAGTGCTTGACTATACATGACAGATTTTTTTGTGTGGCTCGGGTGATTACTTTTCCTATGTAAGTATCTCTGTCTGTCTGTTGGTTGCTTGTAAATACAGGTACGTAGGGTTCCATCCTTCATAATAAAATTGATATCCAGAAAATTTACATTGGTGGCAGAATATTCCAGGGAAAACTTTATGGTTGGGTGGAGATGATTAAGTTCCTGATGAAAATCCTTAAGTGTGTCAGTGCCCTCTGTCCAAATTATAAACAAATCATCAATGTAACGGAAATAAGCGAGTGGTTAGCAATGTGTGTGTGTGTGTGTGTGTGCATATGTATGTGTGGAGGGGGAGTGTGGCATGGGGCAATTTTTATGTGGGTGTTGGGGTGTTTTTTGTGGGTATAGTGGGTGTGGTTCTTGTGGTGATATTGAGGTAGGCTTTTATTCAGGCAGATGACATAATGATGTTACAGTGGCTAGGACTCTTAGTTATCATATATTGTGAACATTTACTTCCTTCTACTAGTTGTCTGTGGTTGGATTACATACTGTCACATTTTTAAATGCTGTACAAATTAAGATGCATATCTCATTTACTTGGGGGTTCATGAAAGGTTCAATTCCTTTGGGTAATATTGCAAAGATTAGTGTGAATGACGATATATTAGGGCTCTTGTACACATATCTAATTTTAACTAGTTATCTTTCCCTGGGAAGGGGGGTCTGGGGCATTTTATTCCTGAGTTTTATTCAGATTCCTTAGCCTGATTCTGTGCATGTTTGATATACACTGACACTGTATTGAAATCTGTACATAGTAGGCTCATGATCTCAATTTCTTGGGGGTCCTTGACAAGTAGTTTTGTGTTTTTAATTGGCACTTATACTTACAGTTGATATTATCATGTATTAAATCCTGTTACAACACTGAATGCCTTAAAGTCTATGGAATATATTAACTGGTTGAGAGTATAGTTGGGAAAATGTCTCAAGCTAAGTTCTATATTACATTATGTGTGAAACATGTGCTCACTTTAAGTAAACTTCACTTAAAAATCTCTGTATGCCATATATATAATTTCTGTTTATTTCAATTTTGGAGCTTGTTTTTAACTTGTAATTAGGCATCATTTTAGCATGTATGTATTTATTATTTATTAGCTTTTGTTGACCAGGTAAGCATACTAGACAAGACAATTGCTTATTTTCAGGTACGACCCGGGAGAGTACAAAGACGGACAAAGTCCATACAAAACAATAAGATACAGTAGAACATAGCACAACACCAGGTAAAACCAGGTGGCAACTCAATACATAAACAGTAAAGAATATAACACAGTTGAGTAGGAGAGAGCATACATTGGATCCCATAAGGAGAAGAACGGTGCATCAACAATTTGCTGCCCAGGTGCGAGTACATTTCTATACAAACAAGGACCACCGAACAGTGCATCTGACAAAACTCCACCTAGAGCAGAGAGTATGTACAATATGATACAAACAGGACCTAAGCAAATGAAAACCTCCCTCAGGGCCCACACTGGGGCCACCACACATTCAGTGACATAGTAGCCTGGTGCAGGAACCATGATGGGATTATGGCGCTTTAGGACACCCACATGCAGAGGAAAGCTTCAGGTGAGTCCAGAGGGAGCTCCGGAGGCATGAGTAGGAGGAGGAGGAGCGGACCTGGAAGGGGGGAGTTCCAAATTCTGGGAGCACATACAGCAAACCCCCATCCCCCATTTCTGTACAAGTGGCAGGGACTTTGAGAGCAGCAGAACTCAAAGACCATAGGGAGTAGGAAGATGCAGCAGGTACAAGAAGCTCAGCCAGTCCATGGGGGGGGTGCTAGTTCTGAGCACCTTACCTGTGAAGCTACCCAGAACAAAGCTTCTATGATTGGAAGGGGAGAGCCAGTCAAGCATAGCGTATAGGTAACAATGGTGGGTAAGATGGGGAGCAGCAAGCGAAAAACGACAAATATTGTTATAGGTAACATTCCACCTTGGTGAGCTTTAAGTATGTGCATACGTAATGAGCCCATAACAGAGAGTGAATAACCTCTGGCCAGCAGCACTGTGGGCAGCAGATGCAGGTAGTTCTTCGCTCTATAGGTTAGACCGAGCTTGCAGTTGACAGCCCTGCAAGCATTTAGGATATGATGACCAAGGTCCAACTGGGGGTCAAGTGTCACCACCAAGTATTTAAAGGAGTCAGTTGTCATAAGAGGAGAGCCATCTAACTAGTGATGCACAGGGGGGCAGGGGAGGACTTAATCTTGACCGGGGACCCAAAGAGCATGGCCTGGGTTTTTTGAAGATTGAAGACAAGCCTATTTGCCGTAATCCAGGACTGGATATTCCTAAAATCCACATTCAGATGTTGGTTGATGATCCTGATATCACGGGAATGGGTGAGGATGACCAGGTCATCAGCATATAGAATGGAGCTACAATGGGTAGAAATGGAGGGAAGGTTATTAACAAAGATGGAAAAGAGGAGAGACCCCAGGACTGATCCCTGAGGGACACCTGAGGCCACGGGGAAGGTATCAGAGAGGACCTTGCTGAATTTGGTTAATTTATTTCTTCCATGAAGGTAGCTGGAAAAATAACTTAGGATGTTGGGGGATAGGTCGAGGGACCAGAGCCGAGAGATGAGTAAGGCATGATCAACTAGGTTGAAGGCCTTGGATAGGTCAGTGAAAATGGCACCAGAGAGCTTCCCCTAATCCATAGCTGCCCTGATCCCAGAGGAGACAGTAACAAGTACTGAGGACATACTGTGCCCTTTCCGAAAGCCGTGCTGCTCAGGAGACAGCAGCTCATGGGCCTGAATGTACGCCATAAGTTGCTCAGCAACAACTTTCTCCAGGAGTTTAGTGAGAGCCAAGAGAATGGCTATGGGCCGATAATTGTCAATGATTTTAGGGTTACCTTATTTAAGGACTGGGACAATCCTGGCTACCTTCCAGAGGTCTGGGATGACTCCAAGGGCAAGAGACGATTGAAAATATGTGCCACGGGGGCAATGTATGAGGCACCTAATTGGAGGAGTCTAGGTTCTAGGCTTTTGTGGCCAGCACTAGCGTAAGGGGAGAGACCAGAGAGAAGTCTCTGCATCTTCTGTGCTGTCACTGCTCTAAAGTAGAGCAACGGACGGGAGGTGGGGGGGTGCCTGAGGCAAAGGAGACAAGACCTGACTATTACTCCCACCAGAGGAGAATAAGGAGGTGAAAGCAGATAAATCTGTAAAGTGAGAGTTGAATGCATTGGCAATAGTCAGGGGATTGTTACAGTGTGACCCGACAATGAGCATGTCAGAGACCCCACAGTTGGAGGAACCACTAACTATGTTTTTGATGTTCCTCCAGAAGTTCCTAGGATACTTAGCTGATTTTAGTAATGCAGTTGTACAGTAATCACTCTTGGCAGCCCTGATTGCTCTTTTACATTCATTCCTGAGCATCCTGTACTGTTGAAATACTGTCTGATCAAACGTGGCTTTAAAGTTAGCCCAGCGTTTGTCCCTGGTCCGCATGAGGGTGAGAAGGCTCCCATGAAGCCACTTAGTAGCAGACCCCCTTACCCTCCTCCTAATGAGGGGTGCATGCTTGTCCTGCAGTGCCGAAAAGGTCCTGACAAAGTAACTAGCAGCAGTGGACAGTCAGAAGCACTCAACACCGAGGACCAGTCAGTGAGCCTCAGATCCTCATGGAAGGAACCGAGGTCAGACTTTGAAAATCCTAACTTGGATAACTTTGTGGAAATTTTCTGGCAGGAGACTCTCATCGCAGTACACTGGGGTGTGATCTGAGATGGAGTCAGGAAGGGTACCTGAGGAGGAGATCCTCTCTAGTCTATTGGACAGCACCCAATCGAGGAGGGAGCTACTCCCTCCTGTGGTGGACCACCTGATGGGCTCTTGGATGAGTTGTGACAAGGAGAGGCCTGCAAGCAGGGTTTCATACGCCTTGGCATTTCCTCCGAGCCAGTTTAGGTTGAGATCGCCTGTCATGAATATCTCATTGTTCCCAGTCTTAGCACCCACAACTTCAAGGAGGGAGGATAGTCCTGGCACTCCACCCTTGGAGGGATGTACAAATGATATGCAGCTTTTTGGCATTCCCAAGCAAGAGAACGGTATGAAGCAGCTCACTAGGGGGCAGCGGGGGCTTTTGGTTAGCCACGACAGACAGATTTAGGTGGCTCCTAAAGTAGATCAAGATACCCCCCCCCCCGCCTCCTCCCTGGCCGATCATGCCTAATGAATTCAAGACCAGGAAGCATGCAGGCAGAGTCAGGGATAGAGGGTTTTAGCCATGTCTCGGTGATGCTGAGGGTGTCAGGCTTGTAATGAAAGGCCCAAGCAGCAAGCTCAGCCAGATTGGGCAGGAGGCTGCGAATGTTGAGATGAACAATTCTTAGCCCTTTGCCTGACAGCCAGCCTGCAGGAAGGGAAGAGACTTGATAGGGGGGACCTGGGTTAGGCTCAATGTCACCCACCAGGACTAGTAACACCAACAGTAGCCAGTGGAGATGACTTAGGGGAGGGCTCCCGTCACGAGCCAAGGGCTTATGGGCGAGGCACTTGATTACCGTAGAAGAGTACAGAACACACCTGAAGTCAAGGCAGAAGGCAGGCCAGCGGTGCTGACTGGCAAAAGCTATTAGGTTGGAGAAGGTGAAATCATGTTCCCCATGCTGTTCAGGAATACCCCAGGTGCCCCTCGAGGAAGGGGAGCAATCCAAGCAAAGTAAGGGGAAGCATAGGGAGGTGGCCAGACCAAGGAAGAGGACACTACTACCAGGGAAGGGCTTAGCAGCCTCTCTGGGGAGCTTGTGGACCAACATGATGAGAGTACAGACCCGAGCACTACCAAGGACAAGGGCTGGAGAGGATAATCATGGGCTAGTAACCACCCTAGGGTGAAGGAGTGAGGATAGCTAGTACAGGCAGCACTAGTGGCTAGAGAACCGGGGCATAGCCCCACCTAGAAATGCACAGTCAAAAATTAGACAGGCACATAGTACCAGTTGTCACAAGCAGGGCTTAAATGCAGACTGTCAGTAGTACATACGTAACACCCAGGAGAAAAACTCAAGCACACCTAGCAAAGGGTACAATCAATGTTAGATTCAAAACCTAATCCAGACCCTGAGAAAAATCACCCTGTAACTAATATCACATCACAAGATAACTAGCAACTATGAATTACAACAGGTGAAGTATGAGGACTGGGGAGCGATTGGATGTTTCAAAAGCCCACCAAGCTATATAGGGGCAGATTACAGAGAACACAAAGGGGGGTCCCTTACAACACAGAAGCAGCCAACTTAACCAGCAACCTCTCAGTTGCCTCAACAGTGCAGCAACTCATTGAAATATACAAGTAGTCCAAGTACAGGCGAATTTCACGTATGGGAAAGGAGCAAATGAACCAGAGGAGAGCTGTCCGAGGTAACTCCAGATGATAGGACCTGCAAAAGCCAGTGGAAGGGGTCGTGGGCATTTAAGGGAGGAGGGAACGGGTGGGCTGGTGGGGAAAGTTTGTCCTCCTATTTGGATCCCTGGTCGTGGAAAGTCCCTTCTCAGAACACTGTCACCGATGCTTTAGAAGACGACGAATGTGCAGGGAAGGTCCGCCCGACTCAATGCAGTGAGCTGGCGCCTCAACCCTACTACACCAAACAGTCCAAACAGTATGCGGAGGGTGGGCCACCGAAGTAGAGGTCGCCCACGCCGCCCCTCTCGAGTCCACAGAAGATCTTGTAGAGGCCGCTCTGCGCTGCTCAGCCTTTATCACTGGAGCAGGGCTGCATGTCACAGCAGTCCAACATCTAATAGTGCCACAGTGCTGTTTTTGAATTTGATGCTGAAAACCTCCGGGACCCACCAGGACAAATGGGAGGCTTAGCAGAGATGCGGGAGAAAAGTTTGTCCTCCTGATTGGATCCCCTGGTCGGCGGAAAGTCCCCTTCCTCAGAAACTGTCACCGATGCTTTCTGAAGTCCCCTTCCTCAGAACACTTATTATCCACAGGTTTGCCTCTCATTGACTGTGTTCTATAAAGCACAAGGACACTTGCAATTAATGTTGTAAGCTCCTCATCTTATATGTAATTAGGGAGAATAGTATCCTAAGGTTTTGTTATCAGTAGACTGTTTTCTTGAAACATACTGAGGCATTTTAAAATTTATTTGAGGAGAACTCTCTGCTTGTTGCTATTTTCTGATAACCTTTGACCTTCAGGGCCTTCTCAGCTAAAATCATACTGATGTTAATTAGCTTCTCTGATGTAATCTTCTGTTACGGTTCGAATGAGTATGTTAAACCAATGAGAATTATTTCTGTTTTTTATGCATTATCTGGGTGTAAATTGTATGGAAGCAGTATAGCGCAGTGGTTTAAGGCTCTGAGCTGCAAACCTGGAGACCTGGGTTTGAATCCCACAGCCCCCACTTGCATACTGTGTGACCCTGAGCAAGTCACTTAATTTCCTTGTGCTCTCAGGTCGCACCTGTAAACAAACTTTCAGCTTAGTGTGTCTCTCCTGGTAAAAAACAAACAATAAATAACTGTCATAAAGCTTCTGAAGAAGGACTTGGTTGGAAAGCTAGAGCACTTTGTTCTTTTGTTGTAACATCTATGTTGGTCCAATAAAAGGTATCAAATCATTTGCTTCTGGATCTGTTCTTACTTGGACCAATACGGCAACTAAACTATTTGATTGTCAATTATTTCAAATGTATTTTCTTACTCACTTTTTTTATATAATGAGATATGAACTAAAGCCAACCATGAGATGACAAGGTGAACCCAGTGGTTGGGTACCTATTCCGACATTTACATCTTTAACGCGTCTGACCTGGTTTCTTCATGTTCACTTTAAAGTCCAACCACCTGAAAATTTGCACGTGGTCAGTGGCAAGCTGGCTAATAGAGATAGCCACACATTTCCCAATCATTAAACAAATCCATGGAGAAAGGTTAAACTGAAAATTAAAATTATTCATAGTGATTGCTTTCATTAGTGGGAGACTTAGCTGAAGACATCAGTCGAAGTCTGGACCAAGAACCAGACTATGCCTGATAAATACCTTTGGGCACTTACAAAAAGGGGTAGCATGCACTACACAGAAACTAGCATCTTAAAGAAATAGAATGAACCTACTTGTGGTAATCGGTATCTACAAAAGTTTGCTCCCCCTCCACATGTACAGACAGTAAGATGAATACACTTAAACACCTGCCTGGGAGAGCCGAAAGGGAGGAGAGAAAAGGGCAGCTAGGACAGGACAGGATAGGATAAACAAAATATTTTATTTGATTCAGTACTTGAAAAGGAAACAGCACTAAAAGCCCCACACCCAAGTGTGACGCTGGTCCCAATTTGCACTTTGTGTGCAAAAGTATTTTTTTGTTTACTATTTATTGCAATATAATAGCTCGCATCAGACTAATTCTGCTTACTTGCAAGCTGGCATTTTACGTAACTTCAAATCCCAGAATCCCCTGTGGCTGACATCAGAGGAGCACTGCAGCAGCAGGAGATTCAATAGCCTGCAGTGCGTGTTAGAGCATCTGCAGATAAGTTGCAGTTCCGCAGGGAACTCTGCTGAAGGTAAGACATGATTACATTTATGGCACAAGGATCATACGAAAAGGGAGCTGGTGTTTTAGGACAATTGTGGGGAAGCAGTGGGAAGCATAGAGAAGGGCCAAAACAGCAGGGGCTCAAGTGTGTAGGCAGCAGAGAGAGAGGAGAAAACAGAAAGACAAAAGGGAGTAAGATGGAAACCAGTGGAAGTGGTTCAAGAGTAAAGGGGGTGAAAGTAAGGATTCCAGAGGGTTTTTAAACAAACTTAGAAAAACATCCTATGTGGGGTACCCTGATTAAAGGGTCCTAGACCAAGAGAACAAGTCAGAAAGGAAAGAGGACTAATTAGGTGGGGATCTGCAGCCAATGGATAACAAGGGAATGGGGGAAGACAGGGTAGAAGGGTATGAGGTGCCTGATAGACTGAAACATCTGTGGTGTAGTTATCTCCTGGGACACCCTTTGAAGATGATTTTGCCCAGTGTGCAGAAGGTTTAGGGTAATCACCGAGGAGCTGGCTGCAGTGAAGGCAGGCCATAACCTTCTCTGAAGCAGGTACCAGTGGTCGCTGTTGCAGCCAGCCACTTCTTCTCTTTCCCCAGTGGATACCTAGGATCCAGATGAAAGTGGACTGTAGTTGGCGGGGGAAGGGAGGAGGATCCAAATGGGTGGGAAACCAATGCTGACAATGTGAACAGATTCATACGCCTGTGTGATTCAGTTTTGCCAGTCTCCCCAGTGTGGAGACTGGTGCCTGTAGCCTCCCAAGACACCAGGTCTATAGAGAAGAATGCACCTGAAGTACAATTGGAGTCTAAGGGCAAAGACAGGACACAGAAGATGCGCTTATGATAGGGGACTCCATTGTACAGGGGACAGGGGAGCATGTAAGGTGCCTGCCAGGTGTGTCAGTTTGGAGGGATGCAGGCAGGGTAGAGAGGATAGTCAGGGAGGGAGAAGGAGTGTGAAGGGAGAAGGAATGGGAACTTGACGTCATTGTTTGCCTGGAGACCAATGACCTGGCCTGCAGACCCATGGGAGATTACAGACAGCTTTAGAATCCTTGGGGGGGGTGGGCTCAAATAAGCAGCAACCTTGGTGAGCTTTTCTGAGGTATTTCCAGTTTGGGACAGGAGAAAGAGGAGAAATGTTCTGATCACTGTCTTTAATACCTGGCTGAAGGAGTAGTGCAGGGAGGAGGGATGGGGTACTTGGAGTGGGGCCACTCTTGGAGGGGTAGAAGGCTGTTCAAGTAGGATGGCCTTCACCTCTCTGAGAAGGGTACCAGGAGGCTAGACTGCAGATTTAAAGAGCATGCTGAGAGCCTTTTAAACTAGCGGGGTGGGGGATCAGAAGTTTATAGGTGTACTTACTCAGTTGAAAGATGTCTATTCTAGATAACCTCCCCAAGTATGTTAGAGAGAAAGAGGGAGAAACAAAAAATTAAGGGAGGGGGAAATAGGGGAAAGCTGGGAAATGTTAGGGAAGAGAAGCCACAGGGAAACCAGATAGGAGGCGGCAGAAGGAAGATAAGGACAAGGATGGATTGGAGGTCAGGGAGAAAAATTAATGGGTCAGGCCCTGAGGGAGCAGGAGGACTATGTGTATGAACACCTGGAACTTGGGAAACAAGATCAGTGATCCAGAGGCAGTGGTGGCTGAGGCAAACCTGGACTTGGTGGTGATCATAGAAACATGTACTACCCAGTACCATGACTGGGGCAGGACCATGCCTGGGTATACTGTGAGCAAAAACAATATGGATGCAGGCAGTAAAAGAAGAGTGAAGAAACATCAGAATGGGGTGCTTTTTAGACTGCCATCTCAAAAGGTGGAAGTGGATGGGGAAATCAGGGCAGGAGATAAAAAGGTCAGCAGGGCTGGGAGAGGTGACGCTGCTTGGGGACTTCAACATGACAGACATGGATTGGAGGATTCCAGTAGCAGCAAATGCCAGAAGCCAACAGCTGGTAGAAGTCTTTCAGGATGCATTTCTAGTACAGAAAGTGGAGGAGCCAACTAAGCAGCAAGTCATCACAGACCTAGTTCTAACTAATAGGAACAGTGTGGGGGAGGTGACAGTGTTGGACTCGTGGTAACCAGCAACCTCTGGACAGCTTGGTTCAGCATCACACTTGAGGCAGAAAGTCACAGACTAAATCCTGGACATTAAGAGAGCTGATTTTAGAAGAATGAGGTAGCTGCTGGGAAAATTAGAAGGGTATAAGCAACAGAGGGGGTGGAAGCTAAATGGAAATTGATAAAAATGGGATAAACAAAGGTCATGGATCTCTGTGTAAGGGTAATCAGCAAGAAGAAGAGGGGTAAAAAAAACATTATGGTTCACAAGGGAAGTAGGAAACACCTTGAGGGATAAGAAAAGGACATTTAAAAATCTACAACCAGACAAGCAGAGTGAGACCAGGTGATGTTTCACAGCAGGATAAAAGAGGCCAGCAGTACAGTAAGGAGAGATAAGACTAACAGCAAGTGAGAATTGCAGAAGGTACAAAGAGGGGAGATAAGACCATTTGTTACATAAGACAGAAGAGGAAGGCAAGGAGAGGAACAGTCAGGCTGAAGCAAGGAGTGGTGTGGGAAGAGGAAGATCAGGTAAGGTGAACAGCTATTTCCACTCAGTATTTACAATGGAGGACATGGAGTCAATGCCTGACTGTGCCATCAGGGCAGATGGAGGAGAGAAGGAGCTTAGGTGATCTGGGGAACTACAGACGTGTCAGCCTATCATGCACTATCAGTAAACTGCTAGAGACAATACTAAGGGAAAGGACTGTAAGTTTCCTGGAGGCATATGGACAGCAGGGCAAAAGACAACACAACATGGGTCCAAGGGAGGAGGTCCTGTCAGACAAACCTGATCAATTTCTTTGACTGGTTGACAAAAGCAATGGACAAGGGATAACTGGTGGACATACTGTACCTTTAATTCAGTAAAGCTTTTGATTCTGTCCCACACGGACAGTTGATTAAGAAGCTGCAAGACCTCAGAGTAGGAGACAAAATTAATATATAGGTGGGAAATTGGTTAAATGAGAGGACCCATAGGTTGGTCATATATTGGTAGTTCTTGGGGATCAAGAAGTCACTAGTAGGGTACCACAATTAACAACCTTTGGACCAGTTCACTTCAACATCCTTATCTGCATCATAGGATCGGCATCAGAATTTTAAATATGTGCTGGCCAATTTTACATTTAGAATTCTCCAGGCTGGTACTCTTTTAACTTTGGCCAGACATTTGGAATTTTATGATACTTCTCTTTATTCTAGATATAGAGTTGATAACAAGTCTCTAAAAATTCCTTTAAAGAGAACAGTAACTGGACAGTGTGCTTTTGGGTATAGTGCTCCTAATAACTGGAATAAGATTCCTTTAGAATAGCAACCTCTGTTGGGGTTTTCTCAAAGGCTGTTTTTGAGTACTTTTGTACCTTATCTGAATGTGTATGTTTTAATTAATGTTTTGTAAAATGACACAGACATTTTGTCCTAGATGTTAAATGTTTTATGTGATGTATATTTGTGGGTCACATCTGCAAATGGAATTTATTCCAGCATGGTTTACCCGTTAAGCAAATAAACAAACGATAGCGGTAGGGACTCGGACAAAGATATGCCATTTTGCAGACAGTAATAAGATCTATGTCTAGGTGGGTTTGAAGAGGGTGTCAAAATTCCAAAGGAGGACTAGGGTAGATTGGATAGGTAGTCAAAAGTATGGAAGTTAAAATTTAATGTCAAGAAGGGTAAGTTAGTGCACATAGGGGCCAAAAATCTAAGCATTGAATAGAGCATGGGTGAGGTAGTAATAGAAAGAACTACAGAAGAAAAGGACTTGGAAATAATAATTGCAGACAGTCTGAAGGTATCGGCATGATGTAAAAGAGCAGTGGTTAGGACAAGTGGGATGTTGGGATACATACAGAGGGGGATCACGAGTGGGAGAAAGGACTTGTGGCTACCACTGTATAGGTCACTGGTTTGTCCTCACCCGGAGAATTGTATGCAGTTTTGGAGTCTACATCTAAAGAAGGACAGAGAGGGAGCGGAGGCAGTGCATAGGAAGGTAACCAGGTTTTTCTAAAGTAGGACAATGAGAGAGTGGAGGCAGTGCAGAGGAGGTAACCAGGATGCTCCAGGGACAGCAGGAAAGGACATACAAAGAGAGGTTGACAGATTTGAACATGTACACACTTGCAGTGTGAAGGGACAGAGGGGACATGATCAAAATGTACAAAGTACAGCTACCTCCATGAGGTAAATATAGTGACTAGCAGGTACTTGTTCAGAATGAGTAGGAACACAAACACTAGGGGCACCCCCATAAAGCTGGTGGGGCAAGGTTATGAGAGACATCGAGAAGTACCTTTCCACGGAGAATGTGGCAATGGCTGCCGGAGGAGGTGATCTGTGCAAAATTCGTGGGGGGATTCAAATGAGAGTGGGACAGAAACAAGGCCTTGGTGAAGACTACACTAGAAAGGAGGAGAGAAGGGGAGAGTGAAAACCTTCTAGGGCTCTCTCAACATTAGTGAGGTTGGAATCGGAAGACACGATGGGCCAACAGGCCTTTTTCTGCTGACGGAGTCTATGTTTCTATGTTTTTAAGTCAAGTCAACTGCTTAGTAAATAGAATAAGGCAAACATCTTGAGTACTGAGTTTTCCCACTCATCCAACAGTACACATATAAAACAATAAATAACACGGGGGCTTCCTGAGAGGTGGCAGAGTCAAACATTCTAATCAGTTAGAAGTTACTGGGGCGGAGGCAGTGTGGACATACCCCGGCTACCTTGGGGCATTTATTTTGGACATTCAATACTTTACATACCTTTTTTGCCAAGCTACAGAAAGCTCTGCAGCAGATAATTTCACCAGACATAGTAGTGGACCCCCTTTTCTTTCTCTTTGGAATTTACCCTCAGTCATGTATAGATACTCCAACGAGGGACTTTCTGAATTTGGCTACTCTTGCAGCTAAAAAGGCCATAACCAAAAATTGGCTCTCCCCACTCCCTCCGACATTGGACCAATGGTCCTCATTAATGATACAGTTGTACAAAATGGAAAGGTTAACAGCTATGCTTAATAAGTCACTGGGACGGTTTGAGAATAGGTGGAGAAGATGGGCGATGTACTGTATATCACACCTTTACGAAAAGACTTTGTTCCCTAACCTTTTAAAGAATTGTACCTGAATCCCTGACTGCAGTATTACTATATGAAATCTTGGATTCCGGACTGTGGAAGGCACCTTCTTAACTCAACCTTATTAACTTTATTAATTTCAATTTAAATATGTCACTATATATTTTTTTTTTCCCCTCTGTTGTGTCTCATTTAGTTTTTATGGTTCTACAAGCTGTCACAGATCTGTATTCTTTTTATGTAAATATTATTTGTAAGATGGAACAACAATAAAAATGGAAAGTTTAAAAAAAAAAAAGAAGTTACTGGGGCAACGCATACAGATAGTATGGAATCGTGCCACATGCACTTGGATGCCAGGCTACATGGGCTCTCGCAGACCCCAAATGTTGGAACCAAGATGCAGGGACACACTCCCAGCTCTTCAGTACTGTCATATAATCCTTGCCACGCAAGACTAATTGACTTTGAAGCCCTGTTAATGTCCAAGAAAAGTACATAAAGTAATAAAAGTTGAGCAGTTTTCTACCAAATCTAAATCCTGCAGAGGACAACAGGAACCAAAGAGTAGTCTTTCAGGAAAGGCAGCAACTGCAACCATAAGATCTGAATTATTGCCCAACCAGAGGTCATGAAGTAAGCCTGCTCAATGCTCATGTTCAAAACAAGTCCAAGAACTCAGGAAAGTCAGTACTCCACACTGCTGTTTCTATTATAGTGGGAGAGCACTAAAGATAGCCAGAGTACCCAATTGCTAAAGGAAATCAAATATGGATAATAAAAATTCAACATGATAATAAAAAATATGGCAATTTACTGTATTTTTTAATCACAAATACAATTTACAGTATGTAGCCAAACCTCTTTTTTCTCCTAACACTCACCCAGATCTTTAAAGTGAAACTGTGCACACTTCAGTTGTAAGAAGGCCTCAAATAGTGTCCAGACATTCATGTGTTCCCCATCTGTTCTTCCCATTGTATGGCCTTCAAGAGTTCTTCGAAAAGCACTGTTGGGATTTCAGTCTTCATACTACATGGCCACGCCCCTCTTTTGCCCTGCCATCTGCCATGCTACTTGTTTCAGCTTCTGAGAGAACACGTCTAAGTCTAATCGGGGAATATCCATGCCAAGCTTTGCAAGCATTTTGGCCACATACAGTAGGTTATCGAAGGTTTTGATGCCAGACTCGCAGTGGAGCCACATTTTGGCAGGGGAGCAGAGCTGGGCCCCAATATTCCACTCTTTCAGCTGTTTGGTCACCAAAAGCACCTGCCTGCATCTACTGTAGCCATAGCACTTGAGGAAACGTCTAGTTAAAAAAATGTTTGGTGGCTGCCCTATGGAATGTCTTTTTTTACCCCAGACCAAAGTCAGCACCTGTTGCTAAGTTTAATAGTGAAGAAAGAAAATTATAATGGCACAAGGCAAGATGCATTTTCTATGTGGCAGGGATGGGATGACATGGAGGGCTCTTTCAAAGTCCAAATATATATCCTCCAGGAGTGGATGAAGTTCCAATAGGAAGACTTTTATAAAAAAATGACATTATAAGGCATGGCCTCCCCTCCATTACACCAAAAACTCTGATACTGCAACAGAGAGCCCTGTCATTCAAATCATTAATATACTCTAATCAATTTACTTTCTCTATGCAGTAAATAGAGGTGTACTCTGACTATTTGTTTGATTCTCTATTTATTTCCCACCCACACAATCCGGCCCCATCCTGCTGCCCCCAGCACCACCACCAGTTATATCATCCCAGCTTCAACCAGTCATTACTGCACTCAGGGGCATAGAGCAGCTCTGTGTTAAGAATAAATTCAAGCCAGACTGCTCCAAATAAATCAAGGTAGTTTACTGTGTAAGACACACAAAGGTACATATGGAGAACCAACTGCCAACTAACAACTAACTGAAGGCAGTCACCCCTTCGCTTTGCTCTATGGAGCTTCTTCAGGGGGTGCTAGACTGCAGTTAATGCATCCATTATAAAGCCAAAAGCAAGTGACATCTCAAAAATTCAAAAGTTCAGATTCATTTTGTTACCCATGATGCTTTGAAAACTATGACATCATTAAGGTCCTTATTATTAAAGTCAGTGTCTTTTAGCAAACTTTCAAAAGATAAATTAGGAATGACTGGAAACATTCTAGGGTAATCATCGTTAACTAGCCCATTAGAGACTAAAAACCAAAAAAGGCAAGACTTTAATCCTTAAAAGAAAAAGAACTAATAGAGCATTTTCTATTTATGCTTACTCACATGTCAAGCATTTCATTTAATTTTAAGCCTGTTTGCAATTCCTTTATTGTTAACATGATCTAATGTCCATGTCAACTCTAATGAATACATAGACATTTTAAGTTTGAATTATTTTTACAACATTTTCATATAACATTTTTACGTTTTCTTCATTTTGTCAAAAAATAACAAAGGAAAAGTGATGGAAAGGATTTACATCACCCCAGCTTCCCTCAGGGTTTACCTAGCACCACCATGTGTTCCCCCAGGGCTTGTCCTCCCTAGCAGTGTCACCAAAGTCCCTAACACCTGCCACATCAAAGATCTAGTTGGCTATGGGAGTGTTTGAATCACGGGGCACAGGGCATGTGGGAGCCGGAATCATCCTGCTGATTGGTTTGTCTTCCACTGTTCTCCCTCCCCCTTTGATGAGTGGAGGTGTATTGCTGTCATGACGGGGTGCCACTGAGGTACTGCCAGCTTATCGAGGCCTGGCAGCAGTGGGGAAACAAAGGGACCATCATCCGGTCAACCAGGGCAGTTTCCTGGTTTTCTCCCTGGGGAGTGGTGTGCCACTGACGTCATGGCATATGCCGACGTCCACTACTCCCCCAATAATTTCATCTCAGGTGTCCGTGTTGTGCCCCCAGCCTCCACCAGGGGCCAGTAGGCACCGCGGTGCCTCCCCACCCTTCCCCTGGAGAAGGCGAACCATCCTGGGACACTTCTTTCTTTCTCCCCCGGCCGGCCCTCCAGCGACCCGAGTCCATTTCTGAACCCGGGTTACTGGTGTCGCAAGCGTAAAAAATTAAAAATTGGGGTTTTTCTTAGCGGTTACAACAATTTTGAATATGTCATAAAACCCAAAATGAAAACCCGTGAGCCCGGTTTCAAAAACTGTACCCAATGTGGAGAGGTCTTTGCAAAGGCAGACAAACACACACTTTGTGTAGTTTGTCTGGGCTTTGACCACTTAAATGAGGAATGTGAAGCAGGTAAGACATTCCCTGAGAAAACTGTTGAGAAACACCTTGAAAGGCTAAAGAAGAAAATTCCTAGGGGTCCCTCTGGCTCTGACCAGCTGATATCACAAAACATTGTGGCTGACCCCACGCTTTCTTCAGTTCCTGCCCCTGAGACGGGCACAAAGGGAACTAAAAGAGCAATTGAACCAGCTGACTCCCTGATTCCTGCAAAAAAAAGGAAAGAAATTAAAACACACGGAACCCTCACCTGTCAAACCGGGAACCTCTGTGACTACTCTGCCTGTACCTACAGCCCAAGAGATTGCTCAGGCTTTTAAAATTATTCAGTCCTTACAGGCAATAGTCCCTCCCCAACAGCCTCCTGCCCCCCCCCCCCATGGTTCCCAGGTTGGCAGCAATGTGCATTCTCTTCCCCTACAAAGTGGAGAAACATTAAATGATTATGATGAGGAGGAGGGACCAATAGAACCAGAAGTGTCCCCTGAACAGGACTTTGGTTCTCCCCCAAGGGTGTCTGAGGATTTTTCATCCCATTTCACCTTTGTTAGAAGGATGGCAGATGCCCTTGACATCTCCACCACTGAGCAAATTGAAGATGAGGAGGAGGAGGTGGAGTACTTAGAAATGATGGGGTTAACACCCACAAAGGCTCTCCTCCTCCTCCCTGTCTATAAATTCTTTAAAAAGGATGCACTAAAGATTTTACAGGCACCAAATTCCACCCCTCCTATAGACAAGAGGATGGATAAGAAGTACCAGCTGGAAAGGGAGGGAGCTGATTTCCTCTTCTGCCACCCCGACCACCAGGGGGTTATACAGCAGGTTGCCTGTGACAAGGCTAGGGTCCCTCTGTCCTCACACCCTCCGGACAAGGACTCAAGGAAAATAGAAAGTATGGCCAAAAAATGGTACCTGTCAGCCTCTTTGGCTATGCTTCAGGCTGCCTTCCAGGCATATGCTGCCCAGTACCCAAAATCCCTGTGGCAGTCAGTCCTGGCCATGTTCCAGAAAGCTCCCTCGCCCTTGTCAGACGACCTAGCTGAAACTGCCAGGTTTGGGTTGGAGGCAGCTAAGTACCAGTTCCAAATGGCTGCTAACACTAATGATACTGCAGCCAGATGGATGGCAAACACAGTGGCACAGAGGAGGTTTGCTTGGCTTAGGGCCACAAACCTTACTCAGGATACACAACTAAAGGCCCTGGATTTTCCCCTAGAAGGAAATTCTCTCTTTGGGGAGTCAATTGTAGCATATATGAAGAAGGTGGATGATTATAAAGCCACTTACAGAAGCAACTCTGCTAAAGAGAGAGCTTCTACATTCACCAGGCCTTATGGAAGGGGAGGCCGGGGCAGGTCCTTTTACACCAGGCAGTTCTTCAAACCTGTGGCATTACCCCAGTACCAGCAGTACCCACAGCAGGGTTACTCTAGGGACATGGGCAGAAGGGGCTTGAGGCGAGGGTCTAATACTCAGCCTCAGCCACAAGCCAAACAGATCCCCTGAAATGCAGGCCGCTTTCTCCCCACCTGTCGGGGGGGCAGACTCTCCCACTTTCTCCAAACTTGGCTGAAAATCACCACAGACAAGTGGGTGTTGGAGGTGGTGGGACAGGGTCTTTCTCTGGGATTCAAGTCCTTTCCCTTTCAAAAATCCAGAGTGTTCAGCTCTCCCTCCCTAGCAGAAAACGTGCTCTTGGAGGCAGAGGTTCGGAACTTACTGCAGTTAAAAGCAGTGGAACCAGTTCCAAAGGGGAAAGGGCTTCTATTCCAGATACTTCCTGACCACAAAGAAAAGTGGAGAGTGGCAGTCTATACTGGATTTAAGAGCTTTAAACAAGTTCTTAAGAAAACCAAAGTTCAAGATGGTAACTTTGGCTCTGATCCTGCCAACACTTCAGAAAGCAGACTGGTTGGCATCACTGGACTTGAAAGACGCCTGTCTTCACATCCCCATAAAAGAGTCTTACAGAAAATACCTCAGATTCAGACTCCCTTCAGGTCACTATCAGTTTTCAACCCTGCCTTTTGGCCTTTCTTAGGGCCCAAGGGTATTCACAAAGTGCCTGGCAGCTGTAGTGGCACATCTTCACAGACAGGGAATAGCTGTTTTCCCTTAGCAAGATGACTTGTTGGTCACAGGAAAATCTTCCCTACCGGTGCAGCAAGACCTGAAGGTCACTCTGGACCTCCTGGAGTCCCTCGGATTTCTAATCAATCACAAAAAGTCAGTTTTCTCTCTTACACAAGTGTTGCAGTTCAAGGGAGCAGAAATCAATACCCTACAGGCCAGAGCATATCTGCCCCTGGAAAGGGTACAAAACATTCAGATAATAGCAAACTCTTTCAAGCTCCACAATTCAAAAACTGCAAGACAGTTTCTTCAGCTATTAGGCCACATGGCTGCATCCACAGGCACAGTCCTGGGTGCAAGGTTTCACATGAGGGACATTCAGTTCCACCTCAGGTCCCACTGGTGCCAAAGAAAAGATTCTTTCTCAAAGCTTATCCCAGTAACAAGGTCAGTGCTACAGGCTCTCTTGTGGTGGAAGGAGGAATCCAACTTAAGGCAAGGAGTTCCCTTTCAAAAGGAGAATCCTTCAGTGATCCTCACAACAGACACATCCCTCTTGGGCTGGGGCACTCATATAGGGGATCACACAACTCGGGGCACTTGGTCAGCCTCAGAGTCCCTTCAGCACATAAATCTTCTGGAACTCAGAGCAGTGTTGCTGGCTCTAAAAACGTTTTCTCACCTAGTCAAAGGCAAGGTGTTGCAGGTCAGAACAGACAATACCACCATAATGTATTACATAAACAAGCAGGGAGGCACAAGGTCAGGCGCCCTCTGCTCGGAGGCCATAAGGATTTGGACTCTGGCCTATTCATTAAAGGTGTCTCTGCAAGCAATTCACTTGCCAGGGAAGGACAATACCCTGTCAGATGCCTTGAGTCAAATAAACCAGGCCCATCACGAGTGGACCTTGAACAGGCAGGTGGTACAAGTTATTTTCAGAAAGTAGGGTATGCCAGAGGTGGACTTGTTCACATCCCACCAGAACCACCACCTGCCACAGTATTGTTGCAGACCTCCAGATCATGGAACTTTCCCTCTGGATGCCCTCAGTCTGGACTGGTCAGGGAGGTTCCTCTATGATTTCCCTCCTTTCCCTCTCATTTACAGAGTATTGGTCAAGCTCAGATCCCATACAGCATCTCTGATCTTGATAGCTCCAGACTGGCTGATGCAGCCATGGTACTCTCTTCTGCTCTCAATGTCTGTTGCAAACCCGATACATCTTCCTCGGAGGCACAACCTATTGACCTCCAATCAGGGAACCTTATTTTACCCGAACCTCAAGTCTCTCAATCTCAAAGCTTGGCTCTTGAGGACTTAGAATATGCTGATTTAAAGCTTTCTGAACCTGTCTTAAGTATTCTAAGAGGTTACAGAAAACCCTCAACTACAAAGAATTATTCTTCCAAATGGAAGAGATTTTCTGTCTGATGTCCGGGCAACACTCTGGCTCCAGCCCAAGTTGGCTTATCAGAGGTATTGGAGTGTCTCACTTACTTACTTACATTCCCTAGGTCTGCAACCCAGTTCTTTGAGGGTTCACCTTGCAGCAGTGTCTTTTTACCTCTCTGCTGGGAAAAAGGTGACACTGGCTTCTAACATTATTTTCAAAAGGTTCTTTAAGGACCTAGATCATCTGCATCCTCCTCATAGGCCACCAGTCCCGGTTTGAGATCTGAATGTGTGTGTAGCTAAACTGATGGCTGCCCCCTTTGAGCCCATGGCCATAGCTCACCTTAAATATGTCACTTGGAAAACAGTTTTCCTAGTGGCCATGACTTCTGCAAGAAGAATCAGTGAGCTTCAAGCTCTCTGTATTGATCAGGACTATATCTCTTTTCATAGGGATAAAGTAGTCCTTAGAACAAATAGGAAATTTCTCCCCTAGGTAGTTTCTGATTTTCATTTAAACCAATCTATCACCCTACCTGTCTTTTTCACTGAGCACTCCACTTCTGGTGAAAGGAGACTGAACAGTTTAGACGTGAAGAGGGCCCTTAGTTATTACATGACAGCCACTAAGAACCTTAGACAGGATAGAAAGCAATTGTTTCTGACCTATGGGGATGTTAGAAAAGGTAGTCCAGCCTCAAAAAGATATATTTCTCATTGGCTAGTCCAGTGTATCCAATTCTGTTACGCTAGTGCTGGCAGGGAGCCCCCACCAGGATTAACAACTCATTCTACAAGAGGGACAGCTGCTACTCTAGTAGCAGCCAGGGACATCCCATTATTGGATATATGCAAAGCAGCTACCTGGAAAACAGTACACACCTTTACAAAGTACTGCAACCTGGATATTTTATCCAGAAGTGATGCTAAATTTGGCACAGCTGTCCTGCAAAGTCTGTTTCCTAAATAAAGTTCTGTGCCCAGCTCCAGGGATACTGCTTGGTAGTCTGCATACAGTTAAGAATATACTGAGTATTACTGGGGTTAGAAGAAGAAATTACTCACCATAGTAATTGTGTTTCTTCCCAGTGATGCTCAGATATTCTTAACTTCCTTCCCTACCTCCCCTTCCAGAATTTCAGCCTCTGCACTCCGCATGCTGGTGCCACTTATCACTTGACACCCTTGGGGGAACATTATCCTCTGCACCTGTACAAGTTGATGAACAGAGCTCACTATATTTATTTTTGGTAATTTTTCTGACATGTTCTAACTTATTTAAAATATTTTCCTCCAGTTGGGGGATTATTTTTAAGTAAGATCTAGATTAAACAGGTTTGCCCACCACCCAAAATAAAAGTGCTTTCAGTGAAGCAGTTCGAAACCATACCAAGGCATACTGGGCAACAGTTGGCCCACCATGACAATACTTCTTGACTGGTTGTGACCATAGAGCACAGTCTTGCTCAAGGAATGCTTCAGAACTATTTGAATAACCATATAACAGAATACTGATTGCTTGAAAATTCTTCTGAAGGCTGCCTATTTGATTCAGAGGGACTGCAGCCTGTGTTTCACAAAAAAATAGATACTCACCAACGAAAGTATCCAATTAAATGAGATCTGAAAAAGTAAAAGACCGTGCGCAGTGCAGCTGGGATGCACCAGGGCGGGGTCTGGGCGCTATTCAACGGTGCTGCACCATGGCTCCGCACCATTGAATATGGCACTGTGGCCACCCGCATTGTGCATGGCACAGTGGCACTGCACCAGTGCAAGTGGCCAGAGAGGAGCAGGGGGATGCGCTAGTGCAAATGTCATTGCGTTAGGCGCAGCAACCGCAATATTCAGCGGTGGACATGCAAATGGGGCCATAATGTATGCAAGGTGCAAATGGGTCCATTTGCATGTCATTATGGCCCTATTTGCATACAGGTGCGCCAGTCCCCTGTGACTTGCGCCTGGCGCCCTGCCAGGCTGCAGCCGTCAGAGACCGACGCCTCTTGCCCCTCACCGGCAATGCGCCCCATTGCCTGATCGCTGCCTGGGAAATAGTTTCAACTCCCTGGTGGTCCAGTGGACCTAACTCCTTGCCCGATCACAGGCTGTAAATTAATTCTACCTCCCTAGTGGTCCATTGGACCTAACTCTATGCCCGATCATGGGCTGTGAATTAATTCTACCTCCCTGGTGGTCCAGTGGACCTAACTCCATGCCCTATCGTGGGCTGTAAATTAGTTCTACCTCCCTGGTGGTCCAGCGGACCTAACTCCATGTCCAATCACGGGCTATAAAATAATTCTAACTCCTGGTGGTCCAATGGTGCACGAGCCCCTCCCAACCCGCCCACCCATACCCACCACCCCACTCCCCCCAGTCAGCAGCGGACGGCAGCACCCCACCCGCAAGCCGCCCACCGAGTGACAGCATACAGTACGGCTGTACGCCCATTGGTTCACAGCATGGGCCAATGGGCATGCAGACTGTACTGTACTACACAGTCCCAATATGTGACTGGAACCATCAACCAGCAATTAGATTGGGGGCACTTACTAAATGGTGAAGACTGGCCAGCAACAATTCACCTTCCTACAGCAGAATGACAGAGGATTCCGCAATGATCCCTCCGACTCCAGCGTGTCTCAGGCCTCTCACTCCACTCATGCTTCAGAGGTCACTGCTCCCTTGTTGCAGCAAGCCAAATGAAAGTGGGTGGAGGTAGAAACTCCTCTACAAGAGCACCAGACCTTCTGGGCAGACAAGAAGGCAAAAATCACTGTGATGCAGGGGGACATTACTATTCTTCAGACTAGGGAAGACACCACTGCCCACCAGCTCATGGCCACGGATGAGGGAGTGGACTGTTTCAGAGGCAGTATCTCAACTTGCCATGATGCCGGCTCAGATAATAGAAAAGCAAGAAGATGCCAAAAATAGGGTGCAGCAGAAAAATATATGCCTATACAGACCACCCACAAATTCTGACAGGCTTGATCTGAAAGATTTCCTGGACGGTGCTTTCCCTTCTACCTCCCTTGTTTTTTCTGACTTGAGGAGGAGGCCACTCACTTGTATTGAACACTTTTTATCGGAGATGGCTTGCCACTATGCCTCAAATTAAGGGTAAAAGGCCAGTTAACTGATACAGAGCCTGACTCTATAAACGATACCAGAATACAACCCGGAGACTGAAACTTGGCATACGTGGTTCCTCTTCCTTTAAAACCTGCTGAGTTCCTTTCTCAAATAGTTGATCTTGCCCAAAACTTGTCAGTGCTTACATTCGGCTGGAGTAGACTATGTTGTTTTACTGGACTGGGGCTAGAGATCTCCCACCAGACCTTGGATGAATGTATTTGGCTGTTCCACAAATGTTTACCAGGGACACTTCATTTTGTTTCTTAATGTTGGACTTTATACCCTCGACATTTTTTTTTACCAGTCAGTGTGGACCTCTGTTACACTATGTCCCAATATATTATGAATGCCACATTTTTCCAACTCTGAACTATAGGAATCCCAACTGCATCTCCATCCTCCATGTAAGTTCATGCAGTGCAAGAAAGCAGCAGCAAAGTCAAACAAGATGCTGGGATGCATATGTAGGGAGATCAGTAGTAGGAGAGAGGAGGTTATACTGCCCTTGTTCAGGATCTCGAGTATGGAGTTCAGTACTGGTGTCCAGATCTTAAAAAAGACATTAACCTGCTGGAGAAGGTCCAGAGGAGGGCTACAAAGATGATAGCTGGTCAGCAAGGTAAGGCATATGAGGAGAAGTTGAGGGCACTGAAAATATACACCCTGGAAGACAGGAGAGAGAGAGAACATGATTGAGACATTCAAGTACTTGAAAGGGATAAATAAGGTTGATAAGGAGAGTCTCTTTAAGCTGAGTGGCAACCATAACACAAGGGGGCACAGTCTTAAGCTGGAGGGTGGGAGGTTTAGGAGGGAGGTCAGGAAGTACTTCTTCACAGAGAGGGTGGTGGACACTTAGAATGCGCTGATACAAGAGGTAATCTCATTGAAGACAGTGGGCAGCTTTAAGAGAGGCTGGGACAGGTACGGGGGAGGGTAAGGGTCATGGGTAGGGTGGATAGGAGGAGTGGGGAGAGGGGGCAGAGACAGTAGCTCAAGCGGTGGACCCTGCAACACAAGCAGACTTGATAAACCAAATGGCCTTCTTCTGCTGGCTTCTTCGTATGTTTGTAAGCACTCATGTTTAACAAGTGCCAGCCACTGGCCATCTTCTGTGATACCCCCGGGATCTGGGGGGTAGGGCAGCAGACCTTTACAGGGAATGAGGGGAGGAGCACTCTGATGCCATCATGATGTGCATTTTGTTTTCCTTCTTCCCCCATGTTCACTCGAGGGGGCTTGGCCCCAGTGGAGGCCCCACTTTCTTGAATTGCAGGACAACCCTCCCAGACATGGACACTTTGTTCACCTTTGCTTCCACCAACCAGTGTCCATGACCAAATAGGGTGGTTGCTTAAGCCCACCCTCCCTTGGAAGTCACCATTTCTGTACTTTCCCTATGCCTTGCTATTGTAGTAGGTAATTCTAGTTTGAGAATGAGGAGCCCAGCTGGCACCCCATTTCTTTCATTACCTATTATGATCAATCTTTTTCACCCCCATATGTGTATGGGAGTTAGATTCCTTAATTTTAGATCCCCTGACTTACTGTTGTTTGGGGGGGGTTCTATACAAGAGCTATGAACAGTTTATTTCTCCAGCAGGCATTCATCACTGCCTTAAGGACAAGGGAAATTTGTATTTTGGAATATTGCTACAGGGTGCATACCATGCAGCAGATAGGTGTCCCTTAAATTGGGCTGGCAAGGGGGAACCCTCTGTTGTTTGCAAGATGAGTTTCTTGGGGATTTTCTGTTTGTTTTTTTGCAATTTTATTTTGCTTTTTGTTGCCTAGTCCTCCCAGTTCAGACGGCACGCTTACTTCTCCTACAGGAGATGCATATGTCTGCTGGGGAACATGATGAATAGACCAAATATGACTTTACTTCTGTAGTGGTTCTGAATAAAAGAATGGCAGAAGGAGAGGGGTGGTAAATTTAATCCCTCACCATTCCCTATTCAGCTTTGATCTCTCATACACCAGCAAGGACAGCAGGCTGGCACTGGCAGTCAGATCCCTGCAGGATACACCTTTAACAGTAGGAAGTAGCTATATTCCCGTAGGTACAGACACCATTGCCGTACGACTGTTTGACAACATTTTGGAACTGAAGCAGGGCCCCCCTACTTCAGGGTGGAGATTTTAATCTCCTATTAGAACCAGGCAGAGACAGCCCTAACCCCCAGCCCTTGCCATCTACAGCAGGACAGAAACATACAAAACTCCAAGAAAGTCCTACAGGATTAATTTGGTACTGCACAATCAAGATCTTGGACACGTTCCATAGCTTCTATGATACCCTGTATAAACAGAGCCCTGAACCACCCCTGAGAACTACATAATGTAGCATTTTTTGACAGTCTCATCACACCCATTAACAGATCATCTTTAAGCCAATCTACAGTGAAAGCAGTTGAAATCTATGCAGTGATCACTGAGGCTAAGGACAATAAGAACCCAGGCCCAGATGGCTACTCAACCAAATTTTTAAATCACTTAAATCTCTTCTGCTGCTTACCCTCCAAAACACTCTCCAGGTAGTTCTGGCTGTGAGAACACAACCATTCAGTTGTAGCTATGCAAATATCTCCACAATTTTCAAGCCCCATAAAGATCCCTTAAATTGTGAATCTTATCATCTGATCTCAGTCCTCAGTATGGACTGCTAACTTTTTGCTGTCATTCTGGCAGCCCGAATGAAAAAGATCCTTCATGAGATAATTCACAAGGATAAGGATGACTTTTTTTTTTTTATCTCTTTTTCTGGCTCCGCTTGAGCCCCAGAGAACTGTCTAGGGCATCCACTCCTTCCAGCTCTACCTCCGGGCCTGAAACTCGTTAGTGTCCTGGCACCAGCCCGGCTATCCCCTCAGTTCTGAGCCCTCCCGAGGTGGGGCTGCCCTATCCTCCCAGGGCACTCTATCTACAAATTCAGGCCGGGCTGGGCTCGGCCCAGGGGCTGGACAAGTTCGGCCAATGGAGTGTGGCTGTAGGGTGGTGCCTTCGCCTATCTCCAGTAGCAGGCTTTTTCTTGTAGTCCCTCATTGCGCCCTCCCCGGCGGAGTCCAGACATGCAATGACGCCAGGGGAATGTCATGCTGTGACTCCACAATGCACTGTTTTGGCCCTGAAGTGTTGTGGTACCTCCGGTCTCCACCAGAGGTCGCCGTGGTGCCGGGTGTAGTCCCTGGATCCCCCCGAGGAAGGAGAGCTGTCCTCCAGATGCTTGATCCTTCCTCTCCCCTGCCGACCCCGGCGAACCAGGCTCGTTCCTGAACCCGGGTCACCAGCGTGGCGCGAGGTGTGGCATCCAGTGCCTCAACCCTCGGCACCACCGGGCCGATGGCTGACTTTGTTTATAAGAGACAAATGATGACAACATTAAACAGACCCTACATTTAATAGAAAACGCCCAGTGCCAAAAAAATCGCCTCTCTAGTCCTTGCCTTGGATGCCCAAAAGGTGTCTGATAGGGTCTCCTGGTTCTTTCTGCAATGTACTAAAATTTCAGTTTCCAGAACATATCAGATCATTTATACAGGCCCTCTGTAATGACCGTCAAGTAGTTAAAGTAAATTGCTTCTTTTCAGCCCGCTTATTTTTAATGATGGGCGCCCGGCAGGGATGCTCCCCTCCACTCGTTGTTTGTACTCTATATGGAGCCACTAGCTCAAACTATCAGAACAGACCCCACAATCACAGGCATTACGGTGGCAACCACAGAGCATAAAGTGGCATTTTATTCTGATGACCTTCTGATTTATCTATGTGGCCACTTCACTGCCAGCCATCTTTTCAAAGCTGGAAGATGTAGAACAACTAGTGGGCTATAAACTGAATGATGGCAAAACCAAGGTAAGGCAGCTTGACTACTTTCCTCCACTAGAGATGCAACGGCAGTTTGCCTTTAGATGGAACCATAAAGCTATCCGATATCTGGGAGACACAATGCACAGTGATTTAACACAGCTATAGTCTCTTAATTATAATGACATTTCACAGTCTATCCAGGAAGACTTATTGTGCTGGACCCTATTATCCCTACTACAAAGAGAGGATTTGATCAGAATGAACCTATTGCCATGGCTACTTTATCTATTTCAGACATTGCCAGTTGCCACTACTAATTCAGATTTCCAGATCTGGAATAAACAGATTTCAATGTACAGTATGAGTGGTCAGGTCAAAGACCAAGAATCACCTACACACAACCCTCCAACTCCCTAAACCGAGAGGAGGGCTAGGGTTCCTAGATCTTCAGGGCTACTGCAGAGCAGCACATTTTGCACATGCCCTATACTGGCTCCATGGGCAGACTTACACATATTGGGCCCTATGCACGATGCCAATGCGCTGTGTAAGCCTGGTGCATTAGCATCGCAATGCCCAAAACCCAGGGAGCGGAGCCCACGCAGCATGCACCATCAGTGCACGCAACATGATCCACAGCCGATCCCCTGGCTGTGCAGAGAACAGTACACCAGGGGCCGGCCAGGGGCATGGCAGCACTATGCGCCAGTCTCCAAGTCAAGCAGAGCAGCCCACAGGGGTGCAGAGGATGGGCCAGGTTACGGCAGCATGGACCCTGCTGTAACCCACTGCGTGCTCCCAAAGACATGATCCGCCAGTCACGGCATGACTTGGGGATGAGCCTCCGTGCTGCCCCAGCCCAGTAGGCTACTGGGGTGGTGCCAGGGTGGTGGAACTGGTGGTAGCCCAAAGTGCAGGGCACAGTGCCTGGTGCCAGAGGGCCACGCCCCGGCCACACACCCGGGACACATGCAACCCCCCTAGAGACACAGCACCCTGACCCCAAAGGAGCCTCCACCCCACATCCCCAGAACCCCCCCCCCAGAGCACTGTCATGATTGCCTATTCATGTGCCATTTGGAACAGGCTGCCACATATTGTGCCCCTCCCGCACCCCAGTGGCCCATTGCTGGTCTGTGTGCCCCTCCCCGTACCAACATCCCAACCCCCATCCCCCATAGCTGCTGGTCCTTTCCACTCCCAAGATGGCCAGTGGCACAGCCCTCTACTCACTGCCACTGCCAGCCATCTGACATACACAGGCGACATCGGGCTGTGTGCCTGTATACATGAGATGGCTGGCGTCGTGGAGGGCTGTGCCACTGGCTATCTCGGAATGGCATCAGTACACAGGTACAGGGCCAGGAGGGGTGTTTGATGCTGCAGGGGGGTTGGTGCCACGGGGGACACCAGGCAGCCCACATGCCAGTTGGGGCGACCAAGGGCAATTGTGGTCACCAACAGATGGGGTACCAGGATGGGGTTGGGCCACTGCTGACAGGGGCATTGGGGTAGGGTTGCTGGTGCCAGTAGTGGCCCTGCAGTGTGGCGGGTGGGTGGGGCGCCATCCAATGGCCTGACACATGGACATGTGCTTTGGGTCTGGGTGCATGCAGTGGGCATTCACACATCCGGATCGAGCCTTTCTGCGCAAGGGATCCACTTTTGGCCCAGGACGGGCATCTGACTGGATGCATGCCTGCGACTGCAAGCCCTGCAGAATCCTGCGTGCTGGGGGGGGCCGGGCCGCGGACAGGTGCGCATTGGTTGTGCATTCCCTGGGTGTGCACCTGTCTGCAAGTGTAGACCTACGCGTGTGGGATATGCACCTCCAGTGCATAATTCCCACCCATTTGTGCATAGGGTCCCATAGAAAGGAAATCAAACTATTTCTCAACTGTCTGAACCGTAAAAGAACACTCTATTCACCTCTCTCTAGAGTGACCCCTGATGATTCCACAGGACAGTTAACAGCCACGATAGTATGGAACTGGACACTGCTCAGACAGATACTATCAATTAAAAAAGACTTGAAGTACCCAGAAATAGCTGCCTATGACCCACAATTTACACCAGTGGGTATTAATCCCGCTTTTAAACATTGACGTTAGCTGACTCCTACATAATTTCCAGAATACATCAGTGGTGTTCAAATCATTTCAACAACTTAGACAAGACCACCACTTCAGGCGTACAGATTATTTTCCATATCTCCAAATTCACCATTACCTGGAGATTTGCCTGGGACTACCATGGCACCAGGAGGAAGTCCATCCCACAGTGGCCCTTACCTTACAGGTGATGAGGAGAGTTATCCCCGACCACTGATTTTGGTGGCCTTTAAAGCCATTAGGACAGTCTTCAGAAACCACCACACTACCCATCAGCCACAAATGGGAGAAGGAAATGGGCACACTGGTCTCAGAGACACAGTGATATGCAAGTTGTTTTAGGCAACACAAACTTCCATCCTCACACATATGGCAGTGTTTGGATGGAAAAATATTATTAGGTACTTCCGCACTGTCCATATAACAGGAAATTATATCATCACTAGAGGAGTAGCTTGTTGGAGGGGGTGTGGCTCTATGCCTTCCATTCCTACCCATATATTTTGGGACTGCCCAATATTAAGACCCTACTGGTAGTCTGTGGAATCGGTGTTGCATGTGCTTATCACTGGCTATGGCACACTGACACCACAAGAGTACTGCTACTCATTTATGCAGATCATATTACAGCCAGTCTTAAAAAAAAACAACAGTTAAGAATTTGGCTAGTGGCAGCCAAAAAGGCTATGACTTGCCTATGGCTACAAAATGAACCTCCTTGGTGGGAGCAGTGGGAGAATACAGCCCAAGAAATTTACCGATTTGAAAAACTGACAGCAAATTTACAATAGAAGCAATCTAAATTTACAAACTTTTGGAATGGGTGGAGCCACTCCATGAGGTCGAAGAGAGTAACAGCTGCCTTCACAGTGCCCCCGATCACAGACTCACAGCACAACAGGACGCCCGGGACTCGGTAGTACTAGCAGTTAACCCTGCCCACCACTCTTCCCAGACTCAATCAGCGCAGCCAGAAACGGCGCACAAAGTTTCAAACCACCCGGCTCCTTTGTTTCTGTGGAGCTGATTTGGATTTAAACCCTCTACCCTGCTCTTGCTTGCTGGCCACTCCACAGGGGTCAGAGAGAGTCACAGCTGCCCTCACAGGGACCCTCCTCCCCTCCAGTCACTGACTTGTGGTGCAACAGAACTGCTAGGACTTGGCAGCACAGGTTGTTAGCCCCGTCCACCACCCTCCCAGGACCCAATCATTGTGGCTACACCCGCTTACCAGTAGACACCCCTAGCAGTCCTCTGTGACAATCCTTGCGCAAAGGGCCACAGTGCAAAAAGGGCGTTTACCTTGAGCATCAGCCATGAAGATGGCCATTGGCTGGAGACTCTGCTCATCCTCGGCCAGCTCATCATTTGTGATTCTACTGCAGGATGCATCGGTTTACAATGGCCGGTACAGCTAATTATGTTGATGTGCTGTAGCTAGCAGGTATGCTGTAAAACTTAATCCTGAGTCTAACCAGGAATCAGCTGCTTGCAGACTGCTATTACTGTCAAATGTTAGCCTTGTCCAAGCTGACTTAAACATAGAAACATAGAAACTATCGGCTGATAAGGACCGCTAGGCCCTATACACAACCCTAAGTGATAAATGGCTTTTCATCACTCCCTTCCCGCCCAAGGTTCCCTTGTGCTTGTCCTAGGTATGTTTAACCCCTCCACTGTGCTTGCCCCTACCACCTCTTGTGGCAGACTATTCCAAGCATTCACCACCCTCTCCATGTAGAAGAATGTCCTTACGTTACCTCTTAATCTAACCCCCTCCAATTTCATATTGTGTCCCCTTGTTCTGGTACCTTTTCTACATTGGAAAAGATCCCCCACCTGCACCTTGTTTATGCCCTTGAGGTACTTAAAAGTTTCTAGCATGTCGCCCCTTTCTCTCCTTTTCTCTAGTGAGTACATATTGAGGTCTCTTAGTCTCTCCTCATATGTTTTGTGGTGCAAACCATGTACCATCTTTGTTACCCTTCTCTTGATAACCTCTACCTTGTTTATGCCCTTATGTATGTGTGGTCTCCAGTACTGCATGCAGTACTCCAGGTGAGGCCTTAGCAGTGTTTTATACAATGACATCACCACTTCCCGCCTCCTACTAGTAATACCTCTGCCTATACAACCCAGCATGCCACTGCCCTCCCTGCAGCCTTTGCGCACTGCTTTGATACCTTAAGGTCATCCAATATGATAACCCATAGGTCCTGTTCCTCTTTTATGACAGTTAGCACCTGCCCCCCATCCTGTAGCTCTCCCAAGGGTTCCCCCTACCCAGATGCAGTATCTTGCACTTTTTTTGCATTGAACCTCAGTTGCCACACCTCTGATCATCTTTCAAGCTTCTCCAGATCCCTCTTCATTTTCTGCACTCCTTCTAGAATATCCACCCTGTTGCAGATCTTGGTGTCATCTGCAAATAGGCAGACCTTTGTGTCCAGCCCCTCTGCAATGTCACTAATGAACACATTGAACAGGACTGGTGCCAGTACTGAACCTTGTGGCACTCTGCTGGTCACCCCTTTCTCCTCAGATTGGATCACATTTACCACCACCCTCTGCCTTCTGTCCATCAGCCAGTTTCTAACCCAATGTATCACCTTATGCCCCATGCCCAGACTACTCATCTTGTTAACCAGCCTTCTGTGTGGGATGGTATCGAAGGCTTTGTTGAAATCCAGGTAGGTGATGTCTACAGCCCCTTGCTGATTCACTTCCCTAGTCACCCAATCAAAAAAATCTATCAGATTCATTTGACAAGACTTTCCTGCTGTGAATCCATGCTGCCTCAGATCCTGGGCACCATTGGGTTACAGGTGTGCCACTCTGCTTTCTTTCAGCAGTGTCTCCATGATCTTCCCCACCACTAAGGTGAGGCTGACTGGCCTGTAGTTCCCCGCTTCTACCCTACTGCCACTTTTGTGCAGTGGGACTACATGTGCCCCCCTCCAGTCCTCTGGAACCACGCCTGTGCTGAGTGACCCTGTAAAGAGGGTGGCCAGAGGTGCTGCTAGTTCCCTCCGCAGCTTCTTTAATATCCTCATGTGTATGTCATCTGGCCCCATGGCTTTATCCACCTTCAGCTTTGTGAGTTCCTCCAGAACTCTCTCCACTGTGAATGGACTGGTATCCACTCCCCCCCCCCCCGATTGCTACTGCTCCCCAACTGTGGTCCTTGACCCTCTCCTTCCTCAGTGAATACTGAACAGAAGTATTTGTTCAGTATTTCTGCCTTGTCTAGATTCCCCTCCTTACACTCTTCCCTCCTCCCCCTTTGAGCCTCACAATCCCCCCTTCCCCAGTTTTTCTTCTGTCTCTGATGTACCTATAGACTGTCTTGTCTCCTTTTTTCATAGTCCATGCTAAACCCTCCTCTGTCTGTGCCTTGGCTTTCCTAACAGCCTTCCCTGCTTCTCTTTGACATTTAAGGTACACCTCCCTGTCCTCCTCCCTTTGGGTCCCCTTATACTTCCTGAAACTTGCTCTTTTAGCCCTTACTTTGTCTTCCACCTCATTAGAGAACCATAGTGGTTTCTTTCTTCTTTTCCCTTTGGCTACTGTTCTAATGCACTGGTTACTTACCTCCATGATGGCTCCTTTTAGTCTCCCCCACTGTTCCTCCATTCCCTCCATTACCTCTCCCTTCTCCGGGGCTGCTGTTAAACATCTACCCATTTCATTGAAATCCGCACTCCTGAAATCTAATACTTTTGCCCTTGTGTGGCTTAATTGAGTCCCTGTCTCCATGACAGACCATACCATGTGGTGATCGCTGGATCCCAGCTGCCCTGCCACCTGGATTCCTTTGACTCTGTTCCCATTGGTCCATACCAGGTCTAGAACCGATTTGTTCCTGGTTGGCTCCTGCACCAGCTGTCTGAGTCCAGCCCCCTGCAGGGATTCCAGGATGGCTGTGCTTCTGGTCTTGGACCATGAAGTTGAACTCACAGATTACACCACTTTTAGGAGAGACGGGATCGGGAAGAGGGGGGAAGGGTGTTAATATATGTCAACGCCTGCTTAAATGTCTCCCCTGCGGCTGTAATTAACCTTGTTAGCATTGTGAGTGAGGCTCTGTTTATCAAAATTTTGCTTGATGACATTAACTCATTCCTTCCTGATGATGCCATATGGCGTCATAAAAAAACATACCTCTTTTTCATGATGACGCCATATGGCATCCTAAATCATTTGCTGCAGTGCCTGATGACGCCAATTGACGTCCATATCTTTCTCTTGGTGCAGCTCAAGCATTTGTTTACATTTGATGAATTGAGTTGTACCAGCTAATAGGGACATCGCATCCTTACTGATTTTACCTAATATAATATGTGTTCCTCATTGGCTATTTTTGAGAAAAAGCCTTAATACATAAATAAATAAATTTACTATTTTTGCATATGCTGTGAAAATGTAATATGTTCATTCTACCATTAGTTTGTATCGTAACAACAAATCATCTTGTTTTAGTGTAACATGTTAGTTGATCAGGTTTACACTATAATTAATTTCATAACTTATTTATTTATTTTTTTTATTCGAGCAATCCGATTGGCCGTCACCACTTTGGTGTATTTTTTTGTCTTTTGGGGTATTTTTCCACAATAACATGTTGTCACTGATATCATGATTGTTATAACTATTAGTCCATTTATACCACTAAGTGAGCTGAATATTTCTGTATTTAAAAATCGAGCTCTGTGATTGGTCGGATTTTCTGACATCATCAATTCTGAATTTAACTGGTATAAAGGGATTGTCTTAGATGCAGGCACCATCCCCCTGATGAAGCCTTAGTTGTCGAAACACCAGGGAACCTGCACGCAGATCTTTTGTTGTGCCTTCCACTATTCTATTCAATGTGTGCCTGAAACGTTAGACTAAATCTTTATTTAGCATTCAAGCAAGGACTCGTATTTTTTTACAACTGTCACTGGAGGGAAAGTGGCTCTCTGGGCTCTGGAGTGTACAGTGATTTTTTTTTTTTTTTTTGATGTTTCAGTTAGGGGTGACAGCCCTCACCTGCACCCGCCTTAGCTCTGTAGTGCATCACCATTTGGTCATATTGATCCTCACTGTTGCCCTGCTTGCTCAGTGCTTATTGTACATGTCACTATTTCCATTAACTAGTCAGAGCACACACTGGTGCAGGAAGAGCATGATGACTAGAAACTTAGTTTCAAGATGGAGGTGCTGCTTTTATCCTAAAATACTCACTTCATTTCGGTGCCAAAACCTCGATTTGTAATCTGTATTTACTTTATTTGTTTTTATTTTATTTATGATAAAAGTTTTCATAGTTGTTACTTTGTTCATTTTGGGATAATTTCTGGTCATCCTGTGTGATCACATCTTATGGATCCGCTGGCATTCCTGATGGGAGAGAGTGTTTCTTGTGCATGTACTAGATGAGGTCACAAGAATTCAGCACCTTTTGTTACTTTTTAAAGAGTTTATGTTCGGATTATGGCTATATTAAAATCTATGTGGCATGTTGCTCCCTGCGTTATGGATAAGTGGGTTAGGGTCAGTAGCATGTTTGTCTCATGCTCTGCACTTGAGTTTTCTCCCTAATACGCAGTTGCTGATTGTTTAAAATGAAAAAAATAATGGTGTTGCCTTCAACTTATCTGGCATCAGTCCAACCCCAATCTCTGATGCATTGTAAAGGCCAAATCAGTTTTGAATCCCTCCACAGTCACTGGTGTTGTCCATCGACTCATATGACGTCAGTCCAGACTCAACCTCTGATGCACTGTAAAGTGTTCTTCAGGTTAAAATCCCTCCACAGCCACTTTTAAGATCTAGCTCCTTACCATGCATCAGTTGATCCCCAAACTGTAGTGAACAGTGAAGTGCATTTCAGGTTCAGATCTCTCCTCAACTGATGGTGTTGTCCATCGACTTACCATGCATCAGTCCAGACCAATTCCATAATGCACTGTGAAGTGCATTTCATGTTCAAAACCCTCCACATCCACTGGTGTAGTCCATCAGTTCAGCCCCAATCGGTGATGCACTGTAAAGTATTCTTCAGGTTCAAATCCCTCCACAGCCACTTGTAAGATCTGTCTCCTTATGTGTCATTCGAGCCCCAAACTGTAGTGAACACTGAAGTGCATTTCAGGATCAGATCCCTCCACAGCTGATGGTGTTGTCCATCGACTTACCATGTATCAGTCCAGACCAATCCCATAATGCACTTTGATGTTCAAAACCCTCCACATCCACTGGTGTAGCCCATCAATTCATATGACATCAGTTCAGCCCCAATCTCTGATGCACTGTAAAGTATTCTTCAGGCTCAAATCCCTCCAAAGCCACTTGTAAAATCTCAGGCTCAAATCCCTCCACAGCCACTTGTAAAATCTATCTCCTTATCATGCATCCATCGAGCTCCAAACTGTAGTGAACAGTGAAGTGCATTTCAGGTTCAGATCCCTCCACAGCCAATGGTGTTGTCCATTGACTGAGCTGGTGTCAGTCCAGCCCCAACCTCTACTACACTGTAAAGTGCTGTTCAGGTTCAAATCCCACCAGAGTCACTGATTTAGTCCATCTGTTCATCAGTCTTAAGTCCAGCCTTTATCTCTGACAATCTGTGATGTGCATTACTGATATGGATCCCTCCTCAGTCACCATGGTGTAGTCCATTGTGCACATCAAGATTCATTCTAACACTACCCTCAGATGCACTGTAATGTTCTATTCAAGTTCGAATCACTCCACAACCACTTTAGTCCTTTGTGCTCATAATGCTTCAGACCATCCCTTACCTCTGATGCACTGTGATGTGATCAGTGCCAGTGTATGATGTATACAGTCCATTCAAATGAAACATAGCACACAGTACACATGTGCACCAATGAGCAACACTCCATGGTGCAGGCACACCCACACTCCTTCCCACCCACACAGTGCGCCATACTGAATGTTGCAACATATCACATGTGTATGCAGGCAAACCATGTGACACAGCACATAGTACACAACCTTTACAGATGCCCATGTCATCACCCTGTATGTGTACCCACAATGTTTCTGCATGGCACATGAACACCATTACCAGGTGCAGGCAGCCCCACCTGCTTCCCTACAACTGAGTATACCCCAAGGACAGGTGCCAATTCATGATGCAAAATGACTGCAGTGCCTATGAGCATCATTCCTTGGTACAGGCACACCCACCCCCTTCCCCATGACACAGTATACCCCAAATTACCAGTGCCTTTTCAGCAATTTCATCATCCTATACGTATACCCATAATGTATCTACAGTGTCTGTTAGCACCATTATTAGATGCATACAGACCCTCTCATTTCCCCAGAACATATGAAATGCATCTGAGCCTGTATTATGAATGCAGGACCCCCCACCACCACCACCACCACCACACAGTGCTTCCTCATACAGTCATTCCCTCACCTTAAACCATCCCATAATACAACCCCAAAAAATAAACTATGCCAGGAAATTAAATAATACACAGATTTATGTAACATGGTGTTTTACTGAAAGACTGTGAACCTTTACATGAACAACATCATGCTTCATTTACAGTATGATAAAGCAAACAGCACAAATAAAATACAGTTTCCTATACTTATCATGGGATTTTATTACAAAAATAAAATAAAACAGTTTATTTCAATGAAATTATACATTTTAACTACAGCACATATGCAATTAATCATAGAGAGCCCTCCAGCACTAACAAATGTCTCCATTTCCTGTGTCAGCTCACTGACCTACACTGGAGGTGTTCTTCCTATTTACATCACTTGACCTCACAAAGCACTTCCTTCCTGCATCACTTCCTGATATGTCCTTCTAAGGTAATGTGTAAATATGTTCTTACTAAACTAGGGGAAAAACAAAAAAATTGATAATCAGATTCATAAACTAAAATCAGTGGGTAGGAAGAATTGAACACTGCAAAAATTCCAACCAGTGGAGTGGAACAAAAAACTCAAACTAATAACAAGAGAGTCAGATATTGATTTCTGACTAAAAAAATGGTAAAAAACTTGCAAAATTTATATTTAGACAATGACAGATGTTTATTGTATATTTTTAACAATTTTAATCAACAATTTTACAGAAATTTAATATTTTTGCATGACTAAGTAAACAGAGCATAATTATATTTAGATAAAATCATCAGAATTTATTAAAATATGAAAACAACCTTACACAACATTAAATCCAGTTAAATAGACATCACCAAACCTCACTCATTTTCAAAAACTTTTTGTCCTGAAAAACTTTTCTTTTTACAGTTTTAAAATTGGATGTATGGTTTTTAAGATGTGTAGGTTTAAGCACAGTGCGTTTGTATGAATGCTGCAGATCTAAAACCCCTTCAGGCACACAGGTGTTCTAGCAGCAGGCAGAGGGTACCTGAATATTCTAAGTGACAATAGGATAGAATGAGTTAAACCACTCTATGTGGACGTGGACTGTATTTACAACCTTCCCCAGGTGGCCCCTAGGGCCCTTGCTGCATTAGCCAAATCATTAGCTGACCAGCCACCAGGGGAATTAATCATGCTTGGTGAATTCAATCTAAACTGGGCTCATGATACAAAGCTTGGGCTTCAAGGCCAGCTACTTGATGTACAACTCACGCAAATTGTCAGCAAACATACTCAGCTTAATAAAAAAACTGGTAACCATTCCTTGCTTGACTAGGTAGTTGTCTCTGAGCCAGACAGAATTAGGGCTGCTGGAGTTTTCACAGACTCTAGCAGTGACTACTCCCCCATTTTGTGTATATGAACAAAGAACACTCCAAAAGTACGTCCTAGAATCTTCCTAGCACAAGATTTCTCCAAATTTAATGAGGAGTCTTTCAGGGCTTCCCTAACAGCAGCTGACTGGTACCAAATCAGTGGGCTCCCTTCCCTAGATGATGCCTTAGACATCTTTATTTAGAAGATTACTTGGAGTTGCACTTTCTACTTACTGACAGGCAGCAGTGGCTTAGAAAGCAACATGGCACCAGCACTGCTCTGATTAAACTGACTACTGACGTATTGGATGCCATGGATAACAGGATACTGACCGGAGCTGCCTTTATTGATCTTACAAAAGCATTTGATTTGGTTGATCACAGTCTGCTCCTTCACAAGTTGCAATGCGTGGGCGTTGACTGCGTTTCATTACAATGGTTCAGATACTATCTGACCAACAGGTGTCAGAAAGTTAAGTGGCGTGGCACCCACTCCTGTCTGAAGCCTATTACTGATTGTGTCCCACAGGGTCTATCCTGGGTCCCCTGCTCTTCTCTATATTTATCAATGGCCTGCGTTAAAATTGTGGGGGAGGGAACCTACTTCTTTATGCAGATAATGCGGTTCTCTATAGAAGTTACATTGATGTAAATATGATCAATTCCCAGCTTGCCTCTGATTTCTTTACACTTGAGAAATGGTTCCATGACAACAGGCTTGTCCTAAATGCAAGAAAAAACAAGGTGGTACACTATGGCGCTAAGCACCTTGACTCAGACAGCAGGCACCTGCTTTCGCTTACCACCTCATCTGGTGCACAAATAGAAGTGGTTAACAAATTGAAGTACTTGGGGAGTTTACACTGACCAAAAACTCACCTTTAAACCTCATGTAGACCAAACCACCAAATCTATACACCAGAAACACGGTCTACGATATCGCCTGAGTAATGCTGTTATCCCTGAGTCTAATCTTACCATTGCAAACTGTGTCTTGCTCCCCACTCTGCTATATGGTGCACCTCTACATCAGCCAGTCTCTCAGGAGTTCTGAGAAGAACAAGCTAAAGGTACTGTACAACAAAATTAGCTGCCTTGCAGCCTGGCCTCCCCCCCTTCCCCAGGAAACATCACTGTGAGGTCCTCTCCTCCCTGAATTGGCCCTTTCTGGAGGGGAGGATGAGGTGCTCCCTGTTACACCATGCATTCAGACTCATCATTTTTGCCCCACCAAGCCTTATTTATTTATTGAAGAGTTTCACCAGGAAAAGCACACTGAACAATCGAGTTGTTCGTCACCCGGTGTGTCCTGGGGGAGAGGGTGAGGGAGTTACATAGACAAGCTACAATAGATAATGACAATGATAAAGCAACATAAATACTGGTTTATTACTTCCTAAGCCTGAAAGGTGTTTACTCTGGGTCTCCAACCGTAACTTGCTTGAAGTGCCCAAGATTAAAGCAAATACAGGCAAAAGGCCCCATCTCACTGGAACTCCCCTCCTGCTGAGCTGCTAAACTCCTCCTCTCTCAGTGGCTTTAAAGAAAGGCTAAAAACCTTTCTCTAAAAGCTGTCACTGTTCTTGCTACTGTTGACTAACTGCCTTGTCCAAATTTAGCTAATAATGTTCCTACCCTGTCTCCCCACATTATAACGGCAGCCATGTTTGTTTTCCGTGCTGCACTGTGTGTTAATATATATCCTATGATTATGTTTCTCCAGTAAAATGAAATGTTGGGTATGTTTGATGGCTAAAATTCACATATCTGGTCCTGTGTAGTACAGTATGGTCTGCATGCCCATCGGTCCACACTGTGGCCCAATAGGCGTACAGACCATACTATACGCAGTCATTCGGCGGGTGGCTGGGCGGTACACGGGCGGAGGCTGCCGCCACCCATGACGGGGTGCTGGGTGGCTGGGGGCCCTGTGGGTGGGTGGGAGGGGGTACCACTGACCACCAGGTTGATCTCTCGATTGTTGAGACAGCCCGCGATCGGGCATAGGATTACGCTCGATTGTACTACTGCCCGCGATCGGGCATACGGGAGGGAGGGAGGGGGGGTCCACTAGACCACCAGGATTATCATTATTCTTACTACTGCACGCGATCGGGCATAGGACCATGTTTATCTGTACTACTGCCCACGACTGGGCACAGGATTATGTTTATGTTTACTACTGCCCGTGATTGGGCATACGGGAGGGGGGCTGCAATAGCCCACCAGGGAGCCAACCCCTGACATCAGCAGCTTGGCAGGGTGCCAGGCGCAATCCGCCGAGATGCCCAGTGCAACGCATGCAAATGGGGCCATAATGACATCCAAATGGCCCCATTTGCGCCTTGCATAGATTATGGCCTCATCTGCATGCCCCTGGCTGAATATCACGGGTGATGCGCCTAGCGCAACTGCACTTGTGCTGGCACATCCCCGTGCTCCCTCTCTGTGGCTTGCGCCAGCACAGTGCCACTACACCATGCACAGCATGTGCGCCGACCATGCCATATTCAATGATGCTGAGCCATGGCGCATCACTGTTGAATAGCGCCTGGTCCTGGCCTCAGCACAGGCCAGTTGCGCTGCGACCAGGCTTGCGCCACTGCCAGGCGCAGTCTGAATATCTGGCCCAGGGAGTCCCTTTCTCAAACAGTACAGGTTTATTTGACTGGAAACATATGTGAAACCATGTAACATACTATATATTGTATGTTCATTGTACCTTCCAGCTTACACACTTGTAACATATGAACACTGCCGGGGAAAAAATCAGGTATCAGATCTCTTTATCTGTATTACTCCTAAAATAACTTTAATAAAAAAGTACTTCCACTATCTGTAAATTCTACCCATCATGTAAAAGTCCCTGTAACAAGCTGTCTTTGCTAAAGAAATCTTTTAAAAAGAGTTTAGGATAGTGTTCTAGTTTTCTGCAGCCTTGGGGAGCTTGGTAGTGTTAAAGAGTTCTGAGAAGTTGGCATGCCTTCTGTCCAGCATAATCCTTCTCAGAAACTTTGTCCAGTTGGACATGTAAATTATTCAGCTTTACATGTTGCTCCTTCTCGACTCCTGCGGTATAGTACATTCAGCTGACGTGAGTCAACCATTGATGTCAGACTGCTGGTCTCAAATGACTGCTGCATTAATGAGGAGCACAGTGAATTGCATCCAATATACACAATAACAAAATCAATTATAAATTGTGCCAGTCTTGTGCACTTCTAAGTTTTCTAGAGGCAGTCCATTGCGCATTTGACACTAATAACATTACAATATGCTCAATATATTTAATTTCCAGATTGAAAACATCAGAAACCCAGGTGTATAAAAACCTAATCAGTGGGTTGTATATTGTTAAGCACGTTATGGCAGTGTGCTTGAACTAAATGTCTCTTGTTCAAACCACTAATGTACTGAGCTTTCTCTGCCCTTTGCTGTAGTTTCTGCCCATCCTTGTACTTTGAATTACACTTTATTACAATATTTTAAGTTAAGAAGTTTTGTACCTCATTCCTGAACTACACACATGCACTCTAAAGCCTCAAACCCAGTGCAAAGTGTTATGGGTAGCAGTATGCAAATCATTCTGTGAGGCAGAATGACAAGGCTTCATAAGAATAAAAACTGCCTGGAAACAGGCTTTTACAGTCATTCCAGTTTATTCTGTCTGTTTTTTAATTCATTGTTTATGGTTCTTACTGGTGCAGCCCCATATCTCCAGGGTTGGGCTCAACCCCCCTCCCCCCACGGCTCTGGCACTTACCCCTCTCTTTCCAACCCCATGGGCTTACACCTATGGTGGGGCCTGGCTGTGCTGGACTGAAACCTCCCAACTCTGGTGGGAGACTAGAGGCAAGAGGACATGGGGTATAGAGGGCAGACAGTAGCGGAAGACAGTGTCCAAGTGTGCCCGAAATCTTCCTGCTCACTCCAGGGTGCTTCCTTATTTGGTTCCACTCCCGCCGGACATTTGCTCCCTAGGGGCTACAAGCATTAGCATGCAAGCATGCCACACGTAGCCCAGACAACACCCCCCTCCCCCGTGTCCCTTACTTCACTGCCACCTGTGGTCACCAAAGTGGCAGTTTTGCAGTGCATGTCCCTTACTCTCCAAAGGAGATCCCCCTCTGGGACACCGAATCCTCCTTCCCCAACTGGTTCCAAACCCAAGTCATCGGCATCGCAAGTGGTAGCACTACCACTACACCAATGGACCAGCCCATTTATTCTAATTTAAGCTGAGAACAACATGCTAACAAAAATCTTTCATCCTTTTTGGACACCTCAGTGTAGTTCAGTTGCTCTCTCAACCAACTACAGGCTCAGTCTCGGTTTGTTCTCTGGTTTCTCTGGGGCTGGCCTGGTACTTGCCTGAGACAGCAACAGGCCTAAACTTAGAAGCCCAAACAGGGAGAAGAAACCTACATCTATAGTTTGTTACTCTCAATCTAAACTGGAACAAATGTAAAAACTTGCTTTGGGGTAACTTTTGATCTGTTAAAGCCTTGTCAAACTGCTGCATGCACAGGATTTTACATACTGTTACACGTGATGCTTTGTAATTATTGTGTGCAATTTTGCAAGCACGTATGTAAGGACACTCATGAAAACAAGCCTTGCCTTATTTGGTATATATCATCCTGATTTATTCATTTATTAAAAATTAAACAAAAATTTGGATTGAATTTGAACCAAGTTTAACACTTTGGAGTGGATCCATGTGGTTGTAAGACAAATATGATGTGTCAAACAGGCCAAATGTCATACAGGTAGTGCTTGCCATACATTGGTTCATGCAGACTATATTGGTTGAATACCACACCTCATGCCATGCTGGTGACCTGAGATCAGGAGCGAGCTTAGGCTGCCAGGGGTCAGTTGGGGGGGACGAGGAGCCAGATCGAGCAACCGCAAGGCAGCTCTCCTCTCCAGGGAGGGACGTGGGGTTTCCCTGGCTCTTGGCTGCCACCGATTGAAGGCTAGGTGGCAGTGCCAAGCCAAGGGAGAACCTGGCATTAGGCTGGGAGGGTGGAAGGGGCCATCACCAGAGCCACGGAGCGTGTGCGCATCTCCATGCGCATGTGCGACTGCAATCTGGGATCCTGAGAATTAGGGGGAGGAAACCAGAAAAGCCATGTCTCCCCCATTGCCAAGCAGGCAAGGTGGCAACAGGGGAGCAAAAAGGAAGAAGAAAAAAACACCTCATATATTCACTCATTACCCTTTGAAAACAGCCTAAATACAGGTGAAGTCCCGAGGAATTGGAGGATGGCTAATGAAACACAATTATTTACAAAAGCTGACAAACAGAATGTGGAAAACTACAGCCCCATTAGTCTAACTTCTAGTATTTGTAAACTCCTGGAGGGTATTATAAAAGATAAATTCTTCCCCTTCGTAGGAAATATTGATAATGAGCAACATGACTTTACGAATTACGAACAGAATTTATAGGAAGGGTATTTGGTCAGTTAGTGTTAGCTATAGTAGACCAGCTCTGAATCAATTAAAAAAATGGAAACATTAATTCCCGTGATGTTTGTCCAGTGCTATTTTGAACTGACTCATACTGTTGCTAAGGACAGCTCTTGTGTCACTGATCTTCTGTGTTTATATGAAAAGATCAGCAACCAATTAGATGGGAAAACTCCATGTGACATTAACTTTTTAGATTTTAGCAAGGCATAGGGGAATTTCCTCGGTGTCCTGGCCAAATTTCCCTCATTCACTAAACATACCACCAACAGCTTAATCTGGTTCAAGGTCAGTTGGCATTTATCTGTATCCCCCTTCCCCAGGTTGTGCCTGAAAATAGGCAGGATTTGTCTAGTGCACTTACCTGGTCTACAAAAACTAAATAAATAAAATAAATAAAAAGAGGTGTTAACCTTAGGTCAGTCAGTTGGATATCTAACTGGCTAGATGACAGAATCCAGAGGGTGGTGATAGATGGGTGTCCTTCTCGGGAGGGAAATGTATCTAATGGGGTTCCTCAGGGGTCAGTTCTCAGCCCATTTATTTTTTATGTGTTTTTTCATATAGCTTTTTGCCCACCCGCTGCCACCTGCTCCTGTCATTGGGCCCTGTATCGAGGGTCCCCCATTCCCATCAACCGCTCCCCCCACTGTCATGCCAGCAGGGATCCACACGGAAGAAGGACTGGGAGTTCCCCAAGGGCTGTCACATATGACGACAGGGGGACATAGACTTTTTCCTGATTTTCTTCCTGTTCTCCATGCTGGGGCATGCAAATATGCAGCCCCCCCCCCCCAGAAAGGAGAGCAGCTGTCAGGTGTTCAAGCCGTTCCCTTCCCAGCCGACCCCCAGCAACCTGTCCTTACCAATGAACACGGGTCGCCGGTGTGGTAGGAGTTGAGGCGTTAGCACCTCGGTGCGCCACACCACTGGGTTGGCCTATTTTTTGTTTTTTAAGCTGATCTAACTCAAGGTCTGAATTGTTGGTTAGTTAAATATGCTGATGACAAAAAAACAGGAGGCACCTGTGCAACACAAGAAGAAATTACCAGACTACAAGACAATCTCAGTACTATTACTGACTGGGCTGCCATGTGGCACATGCATTTTAATTTGGAGAAATGTAGGGCTATACACTTGGGTTTTAATAATAACAAACATATCTACTATTTATATGTGAAGTAGCTGATGGTAACAACACTTGAAAACGATCTAGGGATCTAAAGAACCAGTAGTTTATGATGTACAAGACAGACGAATGAGATAATTAATAAGGCTAACAAAATCGTTTGGACTATTAAAAACAATAGTAAGTCCAGAGCCCCAGAGGTACCGGTACCTTTATACAGATCATATGTCCACCCCCACTTGGACTGCTGTTCTCAGTTCTGGTGCCTATACAAGAGAAATTATATTAATCAAATTGAAAAGGTACAAAGGGAAATAATTAGGCAAATGCAGGGATTGAAAGACTTAGATTATAGTGACAGATTAAGTAAGCTAAACTTTATGCCACTCGAAATAAGAAGGTTCAAGGGTGATCTACTTCTTACGTGGGACACAAGATGTGTTTTGAATTCAAGCAGGAGAATGTAGAAGCCAGAGGTCACCCACTTCAATCACGTTGCATGAAATACAATAGTATTAGAAGAAAATTTTAATTTCTCTCAGAGGGTGGTGAATCCGTAGAACACACTCCCCCTCGAAATAATACTTAGCAACAGTAAGTCTATCTTTAAGCATAAGCTGGACACTTGGATTTTGGGAAATAGAGGGGTGCATTGTTACAGTATGGATTATGAGATGGGAGCCATTCACAGGCATCTTTCCTCTTGCTCCCTGTTTACCTCAGTATGAACCTCAGTATGGGGTGTGTGTGTTATATAAGCAATACTGTACAACAGGGTGTGTGGTCATGCTTGATAGATGCCCACTTCATGTGCTTTGTAAAGCCAAGTGCTTTCAACCACCTGAGAAGTGTGTAAATCAGAGTACGACTACACATCCTTAAGTGTGTTAACACACATATAAAATGGGAATGAAATTAATTTATAGGGGTAATAAAAACACATGAACAAAATGCAGGTGTATGGCCACTTGGGAATAATACACAGTCATGTGACACATTTGCACCAATAAAGGAGTAGAATTTTTCTTACCCATTTTATTATCTGGGATGATGTCACACCTCAGATGCATACTGCATTATGACTTTTAGGCTACATGGCTCTGTCTGAAGTAAGGCACTTATTTAGGTCTGAGGGGCTTTTTTCTTTTTTTTGGGTGTTGGCTTGTGTAACCCCTAGGCAGTGCTATCCCTAAGGTTACTACCCCTGCTTGTATGGCTGAACACAAGTTGAGGGGCCAGGATTCTGTGGTAAGGTGCCTCCACCCAGAGTAATGGTATCGGGGGTATCTGCTTATCCTGCTGTAGTCCTCTAGGAAGCTATAACCACCCATCAACCCTCCTAGTGGCTTGAAACCTTTAATAGCAGTAAACACATAGTCAGTAAGTAGCAATAATAATATGCACATGCCCTTCACACTTACCACCAGGGTTGGACATTCAGCAATGTCCCTGGAGACCTCCTGTGAAATAAGGTTAGCAAGGCAGTTGCCCACTTTCATTACTGTAACCCAACTAACAATATGCACATTAGCCAGGTTAAATGTGAAAAAAGACAATCAGATTTATTTAGGGGATGTGAACAAGTAAGGGGCGTGAATTTAGTTAAATGATTTGTACTCTGATTTGAATCAGGGTTCTGGCATGCACTTTTTAGTCCCAAACATACAGTCACACAACACTAGGTACCCAGGATGGAAACTGGCTAGCCAGAGGCATTGCCTGGGGGTGGCCGGCGTTGCAGCTGATGTTGGGGCCCTTGATGGAAAGAAAAGGCAGTTAGCATGCGCAGCAACAAGATGATTATTTGTAATTCTGGCCAGTTGGCCCAGTCTCAGGAAACCCAGAAATCTGAAAAGAAATGAGATGGTACCATAGATGATTAAATAACCCATTGCAGGGAGCTACCCTGATTGTACTCATGCTACCAGATTGCTGTGAAATTGCAGGTGATATGGAGACCTCATGGTGTTCACCGATGAGTATGGGGAAGCAGGGCCAACATGACACACCTCCTCTTCACGGCCTTTCCCTCCAGATGGCCACAACCTGTGAGTTGTTCTTGCACAGGTGCTGGATCCCCGAAGCCAGTCTCTCACCGAAGACAATCTCTGGTGCAGGGCAGTTGGTCTGGGCCAAATTGGCAAAGGCCCAGGCATGATGAACACATTGGCAAAGTATGGTTTTGTTTGCTGGTGAAGCCTCCAGCTGGCGTAACAGGTTGGGTCACAGACAAGCAGATTTTGACCCATGAGAAACATTCAGCACATTTAAACCAAACAGCATTAACTTTTTACAATTTGGATACAGTCTGGTTGCAATTTCAGTACAATCACTGAGCAAACCTCTCGATCCAAAATTCGTCTCGCACACTAGCCGGGCCATCGCTTCACAGGAGCAATTTTTGGGTCCAAATGCAAGTGGTGCTTGTAAACATCTTGCTTCATTTTGCCACAGTTCCAGACTTAAATTGGAACAAGTCTGACTTCTGCAATCAGGCAGCCCAAGGCAGGAGAAACGTGGCAGGGAGTCAAGTTGGGCCTCTTCCCGCCGATTCCCCAACGCTCTGTTCAGGGAGCCGTGCTCGAAAACTCGAGCTGTTCACACTTCAAGCTCCAACTCTAACTGATCCACTGTCTCTTGCAGTACTGGGCATTTCCCTGGGATTCCAGGATTTGGGTTGGTTGAGCAAGCTGTCAGTCACAGTTGGGCCCCCCCCCCCTTCAGGTCAGCTTAGGCGCCAACCTAAAAACTACAGTTTTCCTTCCCATGAGACACTTGAGCCAGGATCCATTTTAGGTCCCCTTAGTCCCATTGGTCCAATTACTGGAAGTCTTGGACCTAACATGGTGGCTCCCATTTCAACAGGTAAGCTGCAAGGCAAGCAGGTTAAACACACTTCTCTGTTTCAAATGTAACAGCATGATGCAGCAAATAAGTACAGTTCCCATACAGGCTCCCTCTGCACTAGTATTGACTGCAGAGTGGAGCAAATCAGAGTGGTGTCTGGCCGGTTGCAAGCCCTAAATCACTTGGACCCAGTTCAGACCATTCACTATACACATATTAGCTAGGCTTTTAAAGGGACAGGCACGGAGGCACAGAATGGCACTCTCATGCAAATGAACAGAAGCAAACAGATGCCCAAGGATCTATTATGCCTATAGGACATCATCCTGGCAGTGGGCACTAAAGGAGTCCAGGAAGACGTAAAAGTAAACCCCGAATTAGTGGGAGGGTTACACTTAGACATTGCAAGTACTTAAACTGAGCACTATGTCTACATTATATAAACATGCTCCCATAATATTCTTTTAGTCCCTTCTCCAGTATAAAGAAAGCAGACAGACTAATACGACAAATTCTCTTAAGTAATACTAAAACTCTTTGACCCCACAGCTAGCACCTTTATCTTATTACTGTTACATGCGTGGCTTTGCACTTGCACTCTCCAGGGCTGTGCATTAAAAATAGGCATTTTATATTGAATACTTATCTGGTTAATACATTAAATAAATATCTGTGCTGGGCAAGCAAGATATGGCTAGCTTTTGCTATTTGCAAACTATACTTTCAGCAATACAGACATACAAAGTGTTTACTTATTCTGATATAAAAAAAGCAGTATTAAGCTGTCAGCACTAAAATAATTTGTACAATTGGGTAGTTCCATCATGCCTTGGGATCTAAAATTTACATAAGTTCCATTCACAGTTTCTGAAGTGGATGGAGCATCAACTGATATAGTTCACATGCACACAATTCATTGTAATGTGCACACCAATGTAATATATGGTAGGTCATATGCACACACTCCAATATACTGTATAACCCTTTATTTCCACATTCCCTTATTTCCACAGACTTAGGCTCAGTAAGCAATTCAGCGCAAACCAATTTTTGCACTCTGATGATTTGACAGCTTGAGCTGTCAAATACAGCTGTCAAAATTCAGACAATTAGCTGCTACTTTCATTGCCTGGTTGTATAAACTCTGTCTGACATTTTCAGTAGGGCAGAGCAGGGCAGGCTAACTGGTGTTAGGTCAATGCAATTTGCACCAATTAACCACTTACAGTAATCCTCTCCCTTTAAGTTTCCCTAATAAAGAACTATTTTAACTGATATCACCCTATTCCACTTCATCTCATTACACCACACTTGTTGGTTTCCAAGTTCCCATAATTGGCACCCTTAATTTCCACCCACAACAGCATCACCCCCCTTTCCCCGTAACCTCGCAGGAAGCATTCAAATGTAGTACTAATAATATTCATCCAGTTACTTTAGTAGTCCAGTCCGGTATTACAAAAGCAGACTGAAGCAAACATTTCACCGAGCACTATAAAATAACTATGTGGTTTCAGCATTTTCATCATTTATAATCCGAAGTAAATTTATTTCCATGGTACATAGTCATTCCGCAGATATAGCGGAAATAAATTTACCATGGAAATAAGGGATTATACAATACTTCACACATACCAAACCAATGTAGCTCACACGCACACAATTTAGTATGCTTAACACACTGAACTATTATAGTTCACACTTACAATCCAATATGTTTTACACATACCTAAATTATATAGTTAATATAGTTCTCACACAACCCAATATGCTTCACACGCGCACACACCAAACCAATATAGTTCCGACACACTCCAATATTTTACACTGACAAAACCAATATACAGTAGTTGACACAGAAACCAGAATAATCACACACAAACCAATACAGTTTATGTAAAAAACAGTATGTCCCATAAATATGTCAATACTACAGTGTTAATGGAAACGGATATACTTTGTACACAAACCAATATGCTTGATATATAAACCAATAGCTTTCACACAGATTAAACCAATACATTTAGAATGCAGATCAAAGAGTCTTGCACATACACATCCAATATAGTTTGTGCAGAAATCACTATGCTTAACAAAGACCAAATCAATATACTTTGCGCACAACACAGGAACCAATCCAATATAGTTCTCATATAAATGATTATACTTCATTCACAAACCAATGTAGCTGAATAAGAAACCAGTATCACTTACATAACCCAATATAATTTGTGTTTAAATGACTATATTACATACAAATCAATATAATTCAAACTAAAAAAAAATACATTTTCAGCTCAAAGCTGTTTATCACACACACACACACTACATTATTCACACAAATCTGTATGTCTGATCCATAAACCAATATATTGGCATACAAATCAACTTGTTATGCAATGAAACAGTTTACATTAAATAACGCATGACAAGCACTGTCTGTATGAATGTGGCCATCTGGCACCTCATACAGAGCCTCTTCTTGCTCTTAAAAGGCCCAAAGGGAGTTACTTGGGTGTGACTAGTATAGCAGGTGCATTGCCAGCATTTATGCATTTTTTTAATCAGGTTTTGGTGTCCTTTGTCCGCATGAAGCACGCAAACATTTTTTATATAAATGCTAGGGGTCTGGGACCTGCTAGTTTCCCAAAAGCTCTGGAGTAATCAGATACTCTGTGATGTGTTGTGGGCCTTATACTGAAAATAAAATAGACTACTGTGAGCTCTCCTCCACCCCTTATGCTTGAGAATATATACCATTCTCTGGCTGGCCTTAGGCACAGTACCTAGAGGCTGTTGTGGGTCTGTGGGTGGTCTAGTTGGCTGTAGTGCCTACTGACTTTGTGTTTACTGTGCCATTGGCCACATGTGCAATCCCAAAGTCCCCAGTTGACTACAGATACAAAAACAAATACCTTGCCTGCTCTACCCCAAGCCCAGCAGAAGTGTTCCTAATGAGTGACAACCTGTCTGCCTCTCTGCCCCTCAAGTCTTATTTTTCACACCATCACCTCCATAGAATCTCAAACCTATACCTGTTGCCAGCCTCCTCCTGGACTTCTCAGTTACTTAATGCCTATTCAAACTGAGAGAAGCGAAGTGACAAGTCAAGGTGGCCCCAGTGACAGTCAAGGCAAAGTTTACACAAGTTAATTAATGCATTACGAATAAAGTAGTTATATAATACATGTTTACATATGAAATACAACAGACCACAACAGCTTTTCAAAGCTGTTTGTTGAGAAGCTGGCGATAATCATTTTATTGAAATATTGTCATCTATCACTTGTCATCGCATACAACTAGTGATAATAGGTTGTGTTCCAAGTCAGTGCAGTTAGCATAAAATGTATACTTCATGTTAATGCTATAAGCATTTTATTAGCATGATATATTTTGTGATGTAATTACATATAATTCAAGTAATACAGAGGTGGAAATTACCAGTCGGTACTGTGGTTATGGATATGAGCCTGGATGTGAGTTAACGTGCAGCCTGCTATAAATTTTCAAGACAAATGACTTGCGTCTCAAGTAAATAATAAGTTTAAAATGTGATACTCATTCTTTTGTTTTGATGCCTCTGCTCTTGTACCAAGATAAATGGTAAGGGGTGACACTAATTATGTGAGCTCAATGAATAGTAGGTATATATTGCCAGATTAGAACATGACTGTAAAGGGAATTATATGACCATAAGTGTTACTCAGCATGACTTTTATCACTTAAAACACAGAAAACTGGAATGTCTTCATAATGTAGTTTGAGTTTTGGTGCTACTGCTTTTTTAAATTCCTGCCCACTACCCAAATAAATTCAGTTTTCAACCTTTGGCATGTACTTAACATTTGCCTTGCAGTAGGTAATCATAGCTGGAACATTATGCATAACATAAAAAAAATAATGTAACCAGACTGATTGATCACAACATTGTCTCTGATATTTAATTAGGATAATAAATCATTTTAATGATTACCTTCAGAGACATGCTGAGGTAACTTTACGGTACTTATTGAAATGGCAGGTGTTATTTTTCATCATGAATAAGAAGACAATTAAAGTGTTGCATTAATGCCTACTCAGACACACCCTGCTAAGGCATAATTATTTTTGGCTGACATTACACCACAAGCTACTTCTCTAATTCTGGAAATTTGTCGGATTATAATTTGGATAGTTATGACAATGTGTTGTTAACATGCCGCACCTTAATACCCCCACCCACATGCACATGATCAATGAAGCAATATGCATCAGTGATAGAAAAATAAAATGAAAGTAATCCAAGGGCAACAAAACTATTGAGTTCTTTGTATAAAGTTTCTTCAGTTTGTATATCGAAGTACATGCTGATTCCAACAACCCAATTTACTCTTTATATGTTATGCTATTCTGGTACATGATGAATGGAAACATTATATCCCAAAGTATTACGTAATGACATCATTAATGCTAGTCACTGATAAATGATGGATGTGATTCTGTCATCACATAACTCAGTGTTGTACCATTATTGCTGTGTAGTTTTGAAATATAATTAGGTACAGTGTTCATAGCTATTAGATATGAAATTAATACCAACATCACATGACTGTCATGATATGGCCAACCTAATGTCAGTGATAAATATAAGAAATGTAACTTGAGTCAAAGCATTCGCTTAACCGTAATGTTATCTTCAACATGCAAAGAAAAAGGAATATCTAGCAACATAACTAAGTGTGGCACAGTTGCTCCACTTGTCACTTGCTGTTGTAACTAAAATCTGTGCCCACAACTCAGGACAAGGGAATCACAACTCAGATGCCACCCAAACAACTTTATGTATATATGTATGTGTCTAGCTGTCTGACTGTCTATCGGTCTGTCCATCTGTCAGTCTAACTATCTGTCTGTCTGTCTGTCTGTCATAGCTACACTTGGGTGGCATTTCAGTTGTGATTCCCATGTAGCTGTGACAGAGATGAACATGGAGACTAGTACATCTAATTATAAACAGAGTTTTCCTTGTTCTGTTTTGATGGCAACAGGTTCTGATGACCTCGGTAGTCTATCTCTCTCTCTCTTTCTCTAGGCAAACTACTGAGGTCAAAACAGAAAGATAAGAAACTCTCCATATGGTGCCTGCAATCTCAAAAGCTACAGCCATAAATAGCTGCTGGCACCATATATGTGATAATGCATTCTACATGCAGAGATGAAGTTATATTGAATTAGCCCGTACTGATGTGCAGCTATTGCCACTATGGACTGTAGTCAGGGACGCCTCACCATTTACCATGAAGGTATTTATATATGTATTTATCACTCATCTGGTTGCATCTGTGGCCTTCCCACACCCGTCACTGACTAATAACATTATATAATGGATCAATCATGAGTGTGGAATTGGAAGTCCTAGAATCCATATTAGTGAACCATAAGGGACAATATTATAAGTGAAGCACAAACTTAAAAACTGGTGGTGTGCATTTATTAGGGGACCACTGTTATTAACAATATTGTAAGTATATCTATATTATACTGGATTACTGCATTCTGTGAGGGTGCATTTCTGCAAACAAATCGACTACCATGTCTACGTCATGTAAAAGTCACAGTTCATGTGCATGAGAGCAAAGGCACGGAGTCATTACTCCCCTATTGTTACGCGAAGGTAAGCACTTAGTCTCCTTAGTGTACAAGCACTTCTCTTACATTCACAAGAGATGTTACTGGCAAAGCTGCAAATATCTTCAGTAGTGTATAAATGTTTGGAGACATATCAAGGTCACACATTTTGATGTTCTGGGCAACAGTATTTGGTGGCAGGTCATCACTGTAAACCCGAATGATTTCATCTAAATTTGGTAGTTCTCAATTTGGAGAGCATAGGACTAATGGCAATCCATGCATTATTTCACATAAACCTGAAAGGAGGGAAAATGGACTTCATCAGAGATACATGACTCATTCAGTTTTTGTTTCACTTTCTGTAAAGGGTGTGAGTGACAATTACTGTACCAGTAAATGGTTATTCAAGGTCACAGGTAATACAATCCAGTAATGGTACTGTGTTGCCAAGTTTCGCAAATAGTGTTCTACTGTTGTCTCAGTTGGAACATTACGCCGATGGGACACCATTCAACATGTAGACACAAATACAGAGTAGAAACTAATTTGCATGTAGAAGGCACTCACATGACATTGATTCACTGGCAACCAGTTCTGAATGGCTTTGATTTAGTAGAAGGTAGACAATGATGTAATTTGTCAACAGCCAGTAGGAACACAATATAATGTCATGTGACTACTGCAAAAATTTAGTTGAAATTTCAAAAAAACATGGCCGCCGTAAGGGGAGAAAAATGAACCCATTTGGGACTTGACTAGAAAAAATGTTTTAACTGAGTAGTTTCAAGGTAAATTCATGTGAATATAAAAAACTGATAGACGTGTTTATAAAACTCATAAATTAAAATATATGTATCTTTTTTTGGTAGTTAAAATGTGTTGATGTGTTTCTGGTTGTTATTAATGTACTTTTTCTCTCTCAGATAAAGTTTGCCATACTTTTGTAGATAATTAACTGTAACCTTTTTGGATACCTATTATTGTGAAATGTATTGTGTTTATAAAAGAATTAAATGCATCTTCCTGAGAGGATAGGTTACAATCCTGAACCATTCGTAACTAAGCAGCATTTCTGAATCTACTCTATAAGATGATGTTAGTGTCACATATCGTCAACTAGTGGTATATGCTGCAAGTGTCGATAAAAGATAAATAAAAAACACATACGCATATTATCATCCTATGTCTTGTAATCCCCCCACAAGTCAAGAGTTTTATTTGCAGTGACTGCAAGAAGCATATCGCCAAATATTATGTTTTCAGTTCTGGTTCAGGAAGGCGACCATGAAATAACTTTGTTATTGATTGACAGCTCAAACATGAGGGAGGAACAGGACCAATGTGAAGAAAATTGAAAAAAAGAACCAATTGCAATTGGGATGCAATAAAAAAAACTACTTATTTGGCACTCATGATCCATATCCTGTATTCACGACCTGTATTGCATTCAGCAGTCCCCAGCAGCATGCAACCATCTGCAGATGGCGAACAAATGTAACTCCCCTGTTCTCATCCCTATTGCGGTCTTGCTAGTGAGATTTTAGCATGCCTATCATACCAACTGCATCTGCAAAGTGAGGGTACCTTGGGGCCAACTGCTGGCACCCAGAGGGTAACTAATGATAACATTTTGTTGTCGCTCTTTACAAACTTCTTTTGTTGTACTTCTTCCTTTGCAGTCAGTAAACTGCTCCTGCCTAGTGCTCCCTTGCACTGTACTTTACACTCACCTCCAGGAATGGCAAATTGTGGTGCCTACCACACCTCTCCCGTGGAACCCTCTGCCACGGTTCCAGGCAAAATGTTTTAACATTTCCATTCCCTTCCCTTTTTCAGCCTCCATAGCTCAACTCCACTGTTTCATGCTCAATGTATTGGTGGATTAATACCATAACCATTTCATATAAATGGCATTAAATGGCAACAGTATGAAACTTTGTTGCCTCGGCCAACGTGTAAACATATGTTGTTTTTATTTTTCTTTGTCTGTGCTAGTTTGCTACAAGAATTACACTGGAAACTGTGCTTACTATAGATAGTGCTGCTGTAAACTGAGCCATACTGCTGATGCACAGAGAGCAGCATAGATGGACACTGGCATACAGCTGAATGGCTGTAAGAAGAAAAAGAAAAATACAGCACAAATAAATACCCTATAACCACAGTGGGCTCATCAGAATGTTTAGAAGTGAGGCCACGTCTGACCAATGTAGAGAGGCAGGTTCTCACTTGCAGTTATGTAAAATGTAGAGAATATTGCTTGGGCAACCATGTAGAACCAATGTGTTCTGCCACAGAGGGGTTCTGATCCCCTGTGACCTCGAGAGTGAAGCTCGATAGGTCCTCGGAAATCAGAGCCCCGAGGTGGAAGAACACATTGGTTCGGCATTGGGTTGCCCATCTGGTATTTGTTATAGTGTATGGTGCCTAAAAAAATAGTTTAAAGTCTTATTTTTTTATACAGTTTTATAAAGTTTTGGTGCTTCATTTTAGTCTGGGTTAGTAGCTGGTTGTTAGGTTCACTGGTCGTTGCTAGGGAACCAGACCTGCATACATCGCTAGAGCATCTTTCTATTGGCTGTGAGTTTAGTTAGGGAGTGACTTTAAAAAAAGAACATGGCGGCCGTATTCTCACTATGTGAGATATGTGGAATTGTGGTTGTTGCTCTTAGTAAAGTAAAATATCTAGTTGATCCTGCACTGATTTTGTTTTCTTTTTATTAAATTATGTTCTAGGTTAAGTCAGTATACTTATCTGGTTGATCCTGCCGGTTCCGTGTTTGTGGTGTGGTTCCTGTTATCGTGCTGCTGTCACCACCGGTACTTTTTATCTGGTTGATCCTGTGGTTTGTACTGCTCAGTGAGTGGAGCGTATGCACGTAGGTAGTGCTGGAAACTCTAGATGGCTTAAAAAAGTGCGAGCTTTTGAATGAGTAGAATGTTGTTCTGCACGTATGGGCTGAACAGCATTCTATGAACTCTTTTATCTGTGGTTGAACAGCTTTTCAGCACAAATAAAAAACGAATAAGACCAAAGTTCCACCATACACTATAAAACATTACATAGGCATTGATCAATCCGACCTAGTGTTTCAATACTTGCAGGTATATAAAGTATCTGACCATCCACAGCGACATGTATACTGGTAAATCTTTGCTTGTGATCATTTCCTGCATGGTATTCATATCTACATAAGCTTAGGTTATTTATTTATTTGAATTTTGGTAACCGGGTAGTCCCACTGATACAGAATGTCCCTTTTTCAGCGGCGACCCAGGGGGAGGGTAAAAGGGGAGGTACAGAGAAACAATACATAACAGCAACAGATAAGTGCACAATAGCACTGTACAATCATCTGTAGAACTCAATAAAAATACAAAATACACAAGGCATATACAGTATTTACAAAAGTACACAGAATAAGCAAGCACAAAGGTAACAATTACAATAGATATTCAAGGTGCAAGGGCAGAGATTTTTATAGTACATACAGTCAGTTTTACAGATAAAACAGAAGATACTGGTACAGAGGCAGATAATTCAAAAACACTAGAACATGGTTGAAGTGGGAGTGAAACAGCTCAGGGTCTGAACACTGCAGAGCAGGAGTAGCACAACTGGACAGAGCAAGAGAGAGAGAGAGAGAGACAGAAAGGAAGGAACAAGGGAATGAACTGGAAGCAAGGTGGGATAATATAGGCACAGGAGCAAGGCTGAGGGGAGGCAAGGTGGGATTTGAGAGAACTCTCGAAGGAGTGGATGGAGGGGCATGTCAGTGCTGCAGCTGGTAGGGAGTTCCAGAGGGAGGGCCCAGAAAAGGCAAATACATGTCGGCCCACAGCCAGGCAGGGTTTTGTAATGGTGAGGAGAGGAAGGTTGGATGACGTTAGGGAACTCATCGTGGGTTTACATTGAACAACGTCTATGAGGCAGAGAGGAGTGAATTTATGAACAAAGTTGTAGGTAAGGCAGAGGGTGGGGTATTACAGTCTGGATTCAAAGGAAGGCCATACTAGGGAGGCAAGGGCTGAACTGTGGTGCATCCTAGCATCAGTCCCAAGAGCAAAATGTGTGACTCTGTGGTAGGTTTGCTTGAGTTTGTCAAAAGGGGTGACCAGAGCAGAGTGGAGTATGGGGGCTCCATAGGAGATAAGTAAGAGCAAGGGGGAGGAAGCTATGGCCAGTCGGGAGGATTGTGTAAGGTAGGGCAAGAGGCGGTAGAACAACCCTAGCTTTTGGTGAATAGTCTTAACCACAGTGGAAAGATGCATGTCCAAGGCATAAAATAAGTGGGTTCGCATTGCAATTTGTGACCCAAGATCAATAAAAAGCGAGTCAAATCTGGCAATGATTACCAGTCATTGCTAATCATTGCCAGTTGGTCCTGGGTCCTGTAAAAGTGCCTTTTTGAGCACTGTTACTTAAATTATTTTTGTTTTGTCCTGGCATACATTTTTTGCCCTCCTCCTCCGCGCCCTGCCCCATGAACCCCGAGCTGTTCTCTGATTGGTCCAGTGGTGCTCCTGCTCCCCCCACCCAGTCTCCGTGCTGAAGAAATGTGACTGAGTCATTTTGCAGCACACCCAGAAGAGGAAGCAGGCGTCCGGAGGTTGAGCAGGAGTCCAAAGGTGAGTTTTCTTTATTTTATTTCAATTTGTTTTTTAATCATCGTTGTGCCATTGTCCAGTTCACTTAAATTGTGTCTTTTTGTTTTGCAGGCAGTCAGAGACAAGCCGGAGCCAGGAGGAGTGGTGGCTGCACAGAGGAGGAGCCAGAGGGAGAAAGCCTGACCGAGACCATAAGAGGGCATGGGGACAACCTGCATGGAGCAGACAGCAGGTGGCTGTATTGCGGGGTGAGGCGACCACAGAGGAGAGCAGGAGTGCAGCAGAATCGGGGAGCAGCAAAAAACAAGTAAAACATTTTCATTTGGTCGGGGAGCCTGGAGGAGGAAAGAGGGGCACATGGACTTCAGGGCACAGATGGGGGGGGACAGTGTAATGGCAATGAATGAACAAGGCCTACAGCTGGACTGTGGGTGGTGGGAGAACAAGGACATGAAAGGGTGCCCTGCCTTGAACTTTAAGTTTGTGCCCTGCTTGCAGTGAATTTGGGAACAAACAGTGAACGTAACTGCAGTGAACATTTGGGAACGGAATAAAGACTATGTGCCCTGCTTTGCAGCGATTATGAGGGAACCAGAACTTAATGTGCCCTGCTACTATGTTGTGTGTCCTGCATCTTTGTAGTGAACATTTGGGAAGAGATAAAGACTAAGTTAGCAGCCCTGCCTGCTTTGAGAACTTGGTAACCAAGAAGTAATGTGCCCTGCTCTTGACTCTGCAGTGAATTTGGGAACAGAAAAAGAGACTCAGTACTGTAAAAATGTGCCCTGCTTTGTAGAGATTGGGGGAACTAGAACTTATTTATGTGCCCTGACTTGTGTGCCCTTCGTCTGCTGTGAATTTGGGAACAGAATAAGACTAAGCTAATGTTTCCTGCTTTGCAGAGATCTGTGTGCCCTACAGCTAGTTGTGTGCCCACATACAATGAACAATTTGGGAAAAAGAGACTAAGTAATGTGCCCTGCTTTGCAGAGATTGGGGGACCAGAACTTATGTAATTGTGCCCTGCTTGTGTGCCCTTCAGGTCTGCAGTGAACATTTGGGAACAGAATAAGACTACGTTAATGTGCCCTGCTTTGCAGTGATCTGTACTCTGCCCAATATTTAATATGCCCTGCTTATGTTGTGTGCCCTGCATCTGCAGTGAACATTTGGGAAAAAGACTAAGTAATGCTTTGCACAGATGAGGGGAACCACGCACTTAAGAATTATGTGCCCAGTGCTTATGTTGTCAATGACATGTGCCCTGCACTTGCAGTGAACAATCTGGGAACAGAAAAGGACTAAGTTATGCCCTGCAGCTTTGCAGAGAATCCAGGGGGACCAGAAAATGTGCCCTGCTAAGTGTTGTGCCCTGCTCTTTGCAGGGAATTTGGGAACACACAGAATAAACTATGCGCCTGCCCTTTGCAGAGATCCATGAGGGAGCTAAAAAGGCTTGTGCCCTGGTTTGGCAGGAAAAAAAAACTATACCCCTTACTCACTGTCTGCTCTTTTTCTGGGCAGAAAATGAAAAATTAAGTGTTGTCATGCCCTGCAACTGCAGAGATTTTAACTTTGACTGCACTGTGTTGCCCCTGCTTTTTAGAGGAAGGCACTAACTGTGCCCTTGCACTTTGATTTGGACACACTACTTGTCTTATTGTGGCAACAGGCCCACAAAAACTTAAGTAATGCGCCCTGCTATGCAGTGACTTCACTGCCTGCAGCATAGTCACAATGGGAGTTGGGAGCTATTGCCCCACTTAGGAACAGGGTTTAGTCTGAGAAGTGCCAGTGACTGGGTCGGGGGGGCTCGGGGTCACACATCTGCTTGCTGCCATTTTCTTTTTTTCAGGAAAAGCCTCCAGTTAATTTAAGTAATTGTACACCCCGACACCTTGTTTTGCTAACTTCAAACTTTTTAATAATTACAGTCTGACATGGCTGGAGTTAAATTAGCAACTGCAGAGGGATGGTGCCAAAAATATAATCCAGAAAAAAATTGGCTACAGATTAGCAGTGAGGGAGACTGTGCAGTGCTTGTTAGTTGCAAATTGTGCTGTAAGTACAGAGATGAGCTATGTGGGTTGAGAAACTTCAGTGAGGCATTAATTGCAGGGATTACAGGCCCACAGCTAAAACTTGACACCATCCGGAAACATCTTCTGACAGAGCAGCTCAAGAAAGCTGTTATCATTTTGAAATTTGGTAGAACAAGGTTACCACTTGATATATATCACCACACCACAATTGGTAAGTTTAAAATGGGGGGGGGGGGTTAGGACCAAGACTTAAAACATATTTAATTTATTTGCAGGGAGAGCTTTCAGTAATGCAGAGGAACAGCATAGAACGATTCTAGGCAAGCTGATGGAGATCCTGCATATTATGGCCAAAGAGGACATCCCTATTAAAAAGTCTGAAGGGATAGCAGAACAAGAGAAGCGCCATGGAGCTCATTTGGGCACAAAAATACATTAACGCTGTTAGTGGGAAAGAACTCACAATGTGTATTGGCAAGCACCTAGGAAAAAAAACCTGCTGGCAACTGTCAAAAAATGCAAATTTTATTTCAGTGCTTATGGACGGTAGTACTAACAGTGGTGTAATTGAAAAGGAACTGGTTTACGTAATTTATGTAAATCCCATCAATGGTCAAGTGGAGACTTAAGTTTTTACAAATGAAAGCTGTATCAGATGGCACAAGTCAGGGACTGAAAAATCTCCTTTTAGACATTTTTACAGAGTCTGGCCTCAATATAAAAAACATGGTTGCGTTTGGGGCTGATGAGGCGTCTGTCAACGTGGGTGTAAGACGGGGGCTTGCTGCTCTTTTAAGGGAAGACATACAGTGGGTAGTTGGTGTTCACTGTTTCTCACAAAGATTAGAACGGGCCATAAAAGACACTTTGGATAACCCCTATTTCAACGATGTTTCAAACTTTCTGACCCAACTGTTTTATCTCTATCAGAAAAGTCCTAAGAGACTCAGAGAGTTACGGTCCCTTGCCCAGGCCATGGAGATGTCAGTTGAAAAGCCCAAGAAGGCCCATGGCACACGTTGGGTGCAGCTTAAACTTCTTGCCACCCATGCTGTTACCAAATCATCCCCCGCAATTTGTGCCCATTTAGAATCTATGGCCGCAGACCCAACTCATGACCAGGACAAAGCCAAGGGAGTGTTGCAAATTATGACTAAATTCCAAATGGTGGCACACCTTTTGTATTTTGGACAGCTGCTTCAGTCACTTGCCAGGTTCTCACTAGCACTTCAAAAGGAAGTAGTTGAAATGCCAGAGCTACTTAGCTCTGTTGAAACTTTGAGTTGACCATGCTAAGCGGAGTGGTCCCATAGGTGGCAGCGAACTTGACATTCTGTTAAAAAAATGGGTATGATGTTCTTTCAGGAACATGTGCTCAATTCACATACAGGGGTGTGAAATTAACACATTTTAGTGGCCAAGTTGTTAAAATTTTTAAACGGCAAACTAGGAAATACATTACAAACATTGAGAACTGTTGTGAACAAAGATTCGATTTGACTGATGAAAGTAATATCTATAACTGTGCAAAAGTGTTAGATACCAGACTTTGGCCAGCTGCAGACCGAAAGAAACTGCAGCTGTATGGTAACAGTGACATTACTGCAGTAGTTGACCACTTTTCAGTACTTTTGCAGCCAGGGCTGGAGTTAGGCACCCGCGAACCCCACAGCCGTGGGGGGCCCCCAAATGTAGCGGGCTGCAGGCGGCACATGTAGTGGGTCTGGCGGCGCGCACCAGCAGCAACCCATTAACCAGCCCAGCAGCATACTTTTTTGTCTGTCACACCCCACTCCCAGCCTGGATCACCACAGCATCCCATAAGAAAATAAAATTCTGCCCTCCCCACCCCGATCAACATAGCTGAGCAGCATTAGTACCTGGCAAGCCCCTGTGCTCCTCGCTGACTGCACTAACGAATTCTCTCTGGCTCCGCTCCAGCTCCCCATCAACAACATGTGATGTCCTCGTCCAGTTGCCCTTTTCTGTGGTTTATACTGTGAAGCTTTGCATTTGTTGCTGCCGGCTTCCCATTGTGCCTGAAAATCGGGCCCCGATTTCCCCGAAGGAACGCCAAACCACACCATGCTGTCCACGCCACCAGCCTGCCTTCAATTCTATCCCCAGGCAGCTTTGTTTCATGTTCCCCACATTCCTCTATTGTGCTGCACAGAACGTGCTGACGTGGGAGGAGGTGCTGAGCTGGAACCAATCACAGGACTTCAATAGGTCCATCGCTGTTTATTGCACCTCCTCCAACTCAGACTTGAAAATTTCTGTCTTCCCCTCAGGTCCGTGTCTGCAGCATAAGTACGGGGAGATGGGAGTCTGGAGAGGTAGAGAGCAGCAGAGCAGAGGTAAAAAAAAATATTGCAGCAGCTAGAGAGGAGCAGTTTTTGCAATTATATTTATTTGTAGTATTGCTCTTAAGGTCATTAATTTGTGTCTGACGCTGAGTCTGACAAATTATGCAGTAGTTGGTGGGGCAGTTAAGGAAGGTTATTTTGCAATTTATTCTATTAATTATCTGTTAGAAATGTAATACTTCTAGTGTCTCCAGGTCATTGTGTCTGACAAATTGTGCAGTAGTTGGATTTATGTACAAAGATTACTAGGGGGGTTTGGGGAGGGAATGGGGAAAGGGGTTTAGGGAGGGGCCTGGGAGGGGTGCAGGGGCCCATCTGTGGGGCCCCAGTAATTGAATTTGCTGGGTGCTCCCAAAGTCCTAACACCGGCCCTGTTTGCAGCCTGACTGTGACAGCACTCTGCTACTTGTAGAATGGCAAGAGTTGAAGATTTTTGCTCAAACCAATTTCATCAATCTTTCTGCCTCTGCTATCTGGTCAAAGCTAACATGTGATTTCCAAAATCCTTATCCAAATCTGTTGAAGCTTGTCAATGTGTTGAGAGTATTTCCTGTGTCTAATGCAATTGTAGAAAGGTGTTTTTCAACCATGAACAGGGTAAAAACTGACTGGGGAGCAAGTCTGGCAGAGGATACTGTAGAAACTTCGATTTGCATTAAAAAGCAGGGCCCCCTCCAGCTGAATTCAACCCAGACAGGGCTGTAGACATTTTTTTTAGTGATAAACCAAGACGTCCTGGTGATTTGGCAGCTGCGGATGGTGGACCACCCCCAGGTCCACCCCTCCTCCAAAAAAATTGGCCAGAATTACTGGCTATATGCCTGGTGGAGAAGAGTAGCAAATAGATTGCACCCAATCCTTGTTGGTAACTGTGTGGTCAATCACGGTCCCATGTGGAGTTTTTATGCTGGGGCAGGGGTTCATTTTAAATTTACGTTTAATTTGTCATGACTCAAGATCATGTTCACGCTCACAAATTCATGGTCTGCTTTGGCAGACATCCTATCTCGGCTCTTAAAATGTGTGTGCTACTGCACAATTACTGTATTTCTCTGGAAATGGCTAAATAAAACAAATATCAGTCTCAGAAACTTGTGTAAATGTGTATTTTATCAATATAGAGCAAGATAAGTACATTTTATGGAGTTTTGAGCAAAAATATCAGTTTTAGGTAATTGCTAATCAACTTCGGCCAATTGCTAATCATTTTTTACTTTGATTAGCGAAGGCCACTAATCAAGTCTCCGACACTAATTTATGCCTTGCATGTCAAATGTGAGGTGGGAGTCCAGCGTGACACCCAGGTATTTAAAGGACTGTACCTGATCTAAGGGGTCACCACAGGAGGTATTTATCACCAGTGGGGGTGGGGAGGTTAGTTTAGGGGTCCAATGATAGAAAAGCATAGATTTTGTCTTCTTGGTCTTGAGCACCGGGAGATTAATGGAAAACCAAGACTCAAGCTTAAGGAGGTCCTGCTGTAAGTCAAAGTTTAGCAAGGTCGGGTCAGAGGAGAATCTGTACAGAATGGCATCAGCAGCGTACAACTGGACCGAGGCACCTCCACAGTGAAGCAGGAGTTAATTTATAAACAAAGAAAATAGAAGTGGGCCAAGGATAGATCCCTGAGGGACCCCAGCCTTTATGGTGCTAAATGAGGAAGCGTGACCAGTTCATTTCACACATTGTGTTCGACTGGTAAGATAACTTGAGAACCAGTTTAATGGCAGAATAACAAGACTGAGGGAAAGGAGCGTGTGTAGCAGGAGGTTATGGTTGACAAGGTCAAAGGCCTTGATAAGGTCGATGAATATAGCACTGGTGACAAGGCCCTTGTCCATAGCGGAGAGGATGTTAGATGTAACCTTAATGAGGGCAGTGTGGGTACTGTGGGATTTATGGAATCCATGCTGGTTCATGGAAGTAAACTGTTAAGCTGCAGGTAGGATTGGAGTTGCACATGAATAATTTATTCTTGTATTTTGGCAAGGAGGCAAAGTATGGAGATGGGCCAGTAATTCTGAAATGCAGAATTTAAAGAGCCCCTGACACCGTTAGAAAAACTTGGAAAAAATGTGAGATTTAGACAGTTCAGTTTATATTTAATGTATTTTCTATAATTATTTACCTTTTTTCTTTATTACCAAGGACAGCTGTACGAAAGAGACTTACTGTCCCTTAAACTTTATCTGCTCTTTCTGCTATTCTACATATGACATCATAATCCGAGTTGCACCTGGAAACTAGCTTCTGGTCATGGTGCTTTTCCAGGTTACCAACTTTTAAATAAATAAATAAATAAATAAATCCCTGTTTATGGCATCATAATTATCACCACAGCAACAGACTGTGATTGTCATAAACAGAACTGTGGGGCCGGCCCACCGGCATAGCGGTGGGATTTCCGCTTGCGACGCCGGCGACCCGGGTTGGGGAAGGACCCGGATCATCGGAGGGCAGCCAGGGGAGAAGGATTGAGCGTCCGATGGGCAGCTCTCCTTCTCCGGGGGAGGGTGCGGGCAACATTCGGCGCTGGGGACTCCTGGCGGAGGCTGGGAGAACTCACGCTGCCGACATTCAAACGGGGAGAGGAGGCGGGCAGACGCTGGTGTCATTGCACGTCCCGCCTCCTCGGGAGGAAAAATGGAGGAACAAAATCACGCCTTGCGGCCTCGGGTGACGCTCTGCCCAGGAAAGCCCTGATTGGCCAACTGAGCTGTTCCCCCAACCAGTCACAGTTCCGCGGTCCGATATAGGGGGTCCGAACCGTGGCTCCACTCTCTGGGGGGGTAAGCCAGGGATGACCGGGGGAGACAGCAATATCCGGTGGCCGGGGCTCCAGGGGTCCGTGACCAGAGTCGATGGTCGACGAGAGGCGTGGGGAAAAAATAGGAAAATATAAAAAATAAATAAATAAACAGAACTGTGATGTCATATGTAGGCATGCAGCCAGAGCAGATAAGGCAGTGAACTTGTTCACATGCACATAGCTTTAGTAATAAAGAAGAATGAGAAATACAAAAACAGTGTTAAAATATAAGCTCACTTGTGCTAAACATTACATTTTCTCAAAGTTGTCATAACGGTGTCAGGGGCTCTTTAAGCTTAAGTTCCTTAATATTAAAGAGACTGTCCAAGATGCTGTTCAGAAGGTTATTTTCACCATATTCACAATTGCTGACAATCGGTGAAAATAAACGAGTAGTAAAAAATTAAAGAGAGCTGAATCTCAGTAGTATTATACTGAAGAGAAAGCTGTCTGTGCCAATTCTCTCGGACCGAATATGTGTAGAAGTTTGACTCACACTCAGCAATGGGCTTTTTAATACCATAGCCCATTATTGTATGATAGCGAAAGTCTTTTGTGCCAACAAGTGAAAATTCAAAAGTGTTCCTGTTTGGAAGGGATCATAAATTGAACTGAAGAAACAGCCAGGTGATCCCTTCCACTTTCCGATCTGCCGTCCATGCCCCCATGCTCAGATGTTTTGTGACGTCTAACCAGGGAGAGCATGGAGGTGCACCTCATTGAAGTCTATGGGGCCAATTTTAAAAATAACTTTATGTATGCTTAAACAGTCTTTGATATAAATGAAAGTCATCGCTTAACTAATAGTGTCCCTATTGGTTAAGCTTTTTTAATTTAGTATACTTTTCTTCCTTACTCCCGACCAGCCCCTTCGGTCCTTCTGCCCTACCCAGCCCCATCATCCACCATCCCCAGGACTTACCTCACTGCTTATTCTCCCATGGATGACCCCCCACATGGGGAGGGCTGCCTGGGGGGTCACTCCAGATCCCCCTGAACAGAGCTGACATTTCAGGGGGGGAGTGGGAGCCTCAGTTAGTGTTGGGGTACCTGCGGCACAGCAGCATCCTGCTCGGTCTGGGGACTTTCACTTTTTCTGCTCTGCCCCGTACATTGTGAGGGCATTGCGTCTGATGCCGAGGCATCAGAGTGACAACATTCCCCTCCTTATTACTGGCTCCAGTCTGCACTTCCAGCTGTGGTCACCCAGGTGGCAGTATTGCACCAGAGACCAGAAGCCTTCCCTCCCCTGAGGAAGCGAACATCCATGGGACACGCAGCCATCTTCCTCCAACCAGCACTCCAGCAACCTAGACTCATTCCCAAACCCAGGTCACTGGCATTGCAAGCGGTAGCACTACCACTGCACCGGCAGGCAGGCCCCCATGGTGAGTATTTTCAACAACACCCTCAGGGCTGTCACCAAGCTGAACTAGACCTCAGAATTGTTACTGCTAGTCCTGGATTGCAAATCTCAGGAACCTTTGGTGAAACTGGTGGATCAGAATGTGGGTCTAAGTGTCTACCATGTTGACAGATGCTAGATAATCCCCCAACAGCACTGCCCTGATGATCGACCATAGGGACTCCATTTTGAATGTCATGTGTCTGACAAACGTGTTCAACATCTTTAAATGTCTTTCCAAAAAGCTAGTTTCAGCTTCAGTTAATAACAGTATTAGCACATATGTCAAATCTACTTTTCTGGGTACCTCCTATGCTGCACACAATTATTGTTTTATTTTATTAACCCTAACTCTTGCCAAGTCTGCAATGCTATTTCTGAGTCAAATGTGGTGGCCTTCTTTTTTTCTTGAGAACAAACTACATTAGAACATTTATAAAATACTCAAATGTTGGCAGAGCTGGAACATTTACAACTAAATGAAAGTGAAAGATGCCTGGAAACATTTACAATTGTAACCCACCCCCTGGTCTTCCACAGCCAAAATCATAGCAAAATCACACGAACCATAAAACTCTTTATTTTGGACAGGGAAATGATTGTGTCCAAAACCATTAAAGAACTAGGAGCAGCTCCTTGGGGCTGAGAGGTCAGGTTTAAAAGTACAGCAGCTTTCACAGGGCACACATAAGGAGACCACAGCAACTACAGATTTTTTACCAGGTCAAGATTGTAGACCACTCTGGCTCCACACATACCTTTCCCTTGGGCGGAGATCTCATACTTGTTCACAACAGATTTTCCTTCCAGTAAAACTTTTCATGCTCTAACCTCCTTGTGGAGGGAGTGCCTTACTCCTCCCATGCCAGTGAAGACAAAGAGTTGGAACTCAGGGCTGCACTCCAACAGTTTACCCAAACCTGTTCACCTGAGCCAAAAATAGTGCACTCTCCTTTTCATCTCCAAGCCCACTCCAGGCTGCACACCAGGCTTAGCGGCAGCTCCCTCCTTCCCAAAATTCCTGTTCCCAAGACGTTATGGCTCTTAAATGGGTCTGAACGGCCCTGAACCAGACATGGTCATGGCAGGCCCTGGGGCCTGCTCCAGACATGGGTACAGCAAGCCCCATAGCGAATCCCAGACCATACTCCCCTCACTGAACTCTCCCTCCTGGCAGCATGCCACAAGGGAAGGCCCATCGAAGCTGCCACCTCCGGTGACCCTGCTACAGCCCTGCCACCACTGCAACTGCCCCACTGCCAGGATGCCTCTTTCAGAAACGGGATACCGGGACCCCTGCGCTACAGAAGGATTCTGGCGCCTTTCATTTTTTTACCTTCCTGCTTCCAGCCTTCCCATCCAGCTTGAAGCTGATTATTCCAATTCCCGGACTCCATGACTGCAAATACTCCTGCCTTCCCATCCTCAGAGACCATACTTGCATCGCACCAATGCTGCCATGCCGACTCCTCTAGGCCCGGAGAGGGGGGCACCCCCCCCCCGGGCAGTTGCCCTACTCACTGCCATCGACTCCCCGGCTCTCTTCCCACCCCAGGCGACCAGGCTTAAATTAAGGCCTAAACTCTGCCCCTGGTGGCAGTAAGATGAAATGACCTACAGAACTCATGGAGAATAGGGGTCCTACCAAAGAGGGGGGATCCAAAATAAGGACTAGTAAACCCATCCCGTGGGGGGGGATCCAAAATAAGGACTAGTAAACCCATCCCGTGGGGGGGGGTCCAAAATAAGGACTAGTAAACACATCCCGTACGGGGGATCCAAAATAAGGACTAGTAAACCCATCCGTGGGGGTCCAAAATAAGGACTAGTAAACGCTATCCCGCACGTGGGATCCAAAATAAGGACTAGTAAAACCCATCCCGTGGGGGAGGCACTTACACAGTAAAAAAAGTTTGGGTCAAATGTTTTGCCCAGTTCTGTTGCACTGCTACTTCAAATTCTAGATTGGGTAATGGCCCCCTGACTTCATGGGGAACTATGAAATTAATGGAAGAAGATTTAGCATGTATACAGTGCTTTTCATACACACTGTATTCCAAAGCTCTTTACAAGCAATGAGAGACTGGTAGTTAAATGAAGTGTAAACGTTTAGTGGCATCCTTTTTGCACATCAACACACACACAGCCTTGGACAATTGCATGAACTAGTTTTATGGGAAGTGGAATGTGGACTAGGACAGGGGGATAATCCCCTACTCAAGTAAAAAGTGCCTTGGGCTCTTTTACTTCCTAATGGACACCTGTCAGGACAGCTATAGATGGGCAAAAGGGACCTCAGTTTAACATCTCATGCAAATTATGGTATACCTCAAAAAAGCAGAGCACCCCCGTACTGCACTTGGGTATCAGTGTTGATGGTATGAGCCCAATTCCAGTGTGGGACTAGAACCTATGACCTTCTGGCCCAGAGGCAGATGTGCTACCAACTAAGCCATGCTAACACCCTGTTGCTTCTTACAAGATGAAACTGGAACAATTGCAACAATCTGGATTAGGCGGTTCAGAGTTTGACTCATGGCCTGTCTCTTTACTGGGTTCTGCGATACTGGGGACTGAAAGAACCAGTCTCTTGAGGATACAGAGAGAACTTTATAGCATAGCCTAGCAACAAGATCTCTGGAACCCAGGAGTCTGTCATGATTCAGGCCCATCATTGGCAACATTTTAAAGCAATTAATCGGCAACGTGGTTGGGGGTAGAAATGTGTTTTATTTGTGACATAAGGGAAGGCATTGAGGTCTGACCCTTTTCAGATGACATGAAGATCTGCACAACTGTGGACACAGAAGATGGGATAAAGGAACTCAGGGAGGAGCTGTGTGGGTTGGAGAGCCAGTGAAAGATATGGCAGCTGGGCTTCAGTGATAAAAAATGCAAGGTGATGCACATTGGGTAAAGGAACCCAGGAGTGCAATACAAAATGGGCGTGTGGGGGTGAGGAAGTACTGGAAAGCACCGTGGAAGAAAACAACCTAGGACTCATGATATCTGAGAGCCAGAAAGCAACAGCACACTGTAATTATAGAGCTGTATGTAAGGTAAATAGAATGCTGGGATGTATAAAGAAGAGACTAGTCAGCAGAAGCTAAGCAGTGATCCTCTCATTGTGTCAGTCACTTGTATGACCACATCTGGAATACTGCGCATGGCACTGGAGTCCGCAGCGGAGCAAAGACTGCAACAAGGTGTAAAGATTTGCCTGACTGGCATGTGACTGGAGAATGGAGACCTACAGTAGCACCTTGGCTACCACCACACCTCTGAGCCCGTCGCCAGCTTGGTCAAATTTGGAGGAAGAAACTAATGCCTCGTTCACATGGTATGCAACTTCATTGCTCCGATCCTCATCGGCTCTGCTACAGTCTGAGAAATACTCCCGATGGGTGTGCATATGGACAGGGCTTTTAGGTGTTGCAGGATAGCTTCCTGCATTGTGAGTAGTCAAACATAGAAACATAGAAATTGTCAGCAGATAAGGACCGTCAGCACCATCCAGTCTGTCTGAAAGCACTATACTAGTTTGTGGCCTCTGACCCTAACTGGTCAATGGCTTTTCACCCCACCTTCCTGCCTCTAAGGTACCCTTATGCCTGTCCCATGTTGTTTATGTTTAGTCTTCTGGTAGGGTGGGAAATCTACTTAAGTGCAGCATGGGAAGTTACCTGACACCATTGTGAGTGGTGCCAGCTGTTCACACGGCCACGCAAAACACCAACACCACCATGCAATCCCAAGAAAAGAGGGACTGCAGTGAAATGCGATGCATGCAGATACTGCGATATGGTTTGCGGTCACATGAGTGAGGCAACAACACTGTAGCAACTCTGTACCACTCACAATGGTGCAGAACTTGCTGTGTGAATGAGCCTGAGCATTTGCCTTCTACCTCTCACAGCCACTCTCAAAACAAGAACACAAAGCTGGCCTGGTGGTGCTGAGGGTTGAGGCGCTGGATGCCACACCTCGCGCTACGCAGGCAACCCGAGTTCAGGAGTGAGCTTGGGTGCCGGGGGTCGGCAGGGGAGAGATTGGATTGAGGGCCCACTGGGCTCCTCTCTCATCCTGGGGGGAGGGTATTGGGAAGTCAGGTGCTCCAGCAGCCCCTGGTGGAGATCAGGGGCACTGCAGAGCGCTGGGCTGCACGTACACTGCATGGCCCGATGCTGGCAGGGCAGCCGTGCGCCAAGAAGTCGGGGGACATGCACCACACACAGGAGGGGGAGGAGGGTGCATAACCAGGGGAAAAAGCCCTCTCCTGATGGATAGGCGACGGCTTCCTCCAGTGCCGCTGCCACACACCTAATGCTGGTCTCCCGTCACTGCCCCTTTGATCTCTCCAGGGCTGTAGGGCCCATGACCCCGGAGAGTCGTAATATCCTTGAAGATGATGGGGACACATTGACACATTGGGTGGTAGAGCAGTCAGGCCAGTGGGTAAGCCTGAGAGGGTTCCGGACAGAGAGAGAGAGAGAGATATCTACAAAAAAAAAATCAGGAACATGATGTCCTGAGCCAGGGAACAGCAGTAAACTGTTTAAGGTACATTAAGCAGCATTTGACAGCGAAGTACTTGCTGTATAGTGAAAGAAACTGCATTTATTTCATGTATTACTTAAAGAAGGAATACATGCCAAGGCTGGATAATACATCCAGCCCCATGACTGTATCTGCCGGTACCAGGTTGTGAAAAAGAATAATTATTTCCAGCAGCTTAGCTCGTGCAGTAAGGCAGCAACTGGCTGCAAGGCTGCCTGAAGTTGCTTTATTTAAATATATTTAGTTGGCATTTTAGTAAAATATGCAATGTTGGTAACTGGTTGCATACATTTTCAAACAAAATCTCTCAGCACTCTGGTGTCTCTGTTGTCAAGCACAGAAAAATTATCTCATATATTTATTTAAAGATTTTTGCAATAAATGCCTCAGGTTTATTGTGCTGCCACTGCCAGCATGTATTTGCCAATTTTTTTAAATTGTTTTTTTTTTTGTTCAGATTACCCATGTTGCTAGGCTGAGCAGCATTTTAGCAAAGCAGAGCGATGTGGCACTAGCAATGGATGGATTTTAATTTGTAATGGCATGTTAACAGCACCAGAGTTGTTGCACTGAAAGACACTGTGCATTTGTAGCTTAAAGAATAAACACTGGCAAACACATACACGCCCATGGCTGTACCTCCCTGTACCAGGCTGTAAACAAGAATAATTATGTCCAGCTGTGCGGCTCATTTGGTAAAGCAGCAAAGCTGACTGACGTGGTTTTAGTTAATTATATTTGTTTGGCATTAGAGTAAAACAAATTATCTCTGCTTTTGGTTTTGTTTTTATTGGGTGGTATCACTCCAGGTATATAACAAGTATACATTTTTGTTTGAAGCGGACAGCCTTTTCAGTGTGCATCTCTGTACCTGATGTACTGAGATGCTGGATAATGTCCCTGTTAGTGACAAACTGCTTGACTGTCATCTTTTCACCCACAACATTCCATGAACGCTGAACACAGAAATCTATTATAGATTAATATAGAGCCAAGGTCTACTAAATCCTTTATACAGCTATTTATTGATTAAACTAAGAAATATTAAGTAATGCTGAGATTGTAATGTGGACTTGTCAGTCATGTTTTTTAACTTTGAGAAAAAATGTTTTTCCAGTTAATTCTTTTTATTTATTGTTCAAACTGACAAATATAAATCGTACATAAACATTTTTATTTTTTGGTAATCAGGTAAGGCCCACTAGGCACAGGTGCCTGTTTACAGGGGTGACCCGGGAGCACTAGGTAGGTTAAATGACTTGCTTAGAGTCACACAGTATGCAAGTGGAGGTTGTGGGAATCAAACCCAGGTCTCCTGGATGTACCAAGCTCATTCACAGTTCATAGCTCTAACTTCTAGGCTATACTGCCAGTCCAATAATAATACATAAATGCAATACAGTTATCCGCTACAGCAGTCCTGACTTGGCAAATCATATAGTATAAAATCAGTGTTGTGTATTTTAAAGTGTGCTTTGAATTAATCTGCAGATAGACAACAATTTACATTATTTAACATTAGTAACCAGGAAACAGTTCATCATACCCATTATACAGACTGTATGTTGTTCATACTAAGGATCATACTAAGGAAGTATACAGAGGACAAAAGGCAAAAATAGCCATGGTCAGCTCCAGTTAGCTACTTATAATAAAACAAGTTGTTACTGGATAATAAAAACCTCTCTAAATGGTTTTTAAATATATATTTTTAGATTCACTTATAACTATGGGAGTAGGTAAGGAATTCCATGGGTTAATGATTCTCTATGAATAATAATATGCCCTTTTTTAAATTAACTTTGTTTCTAGTTGGTTGGAGAGGATGTTCTCTTATGTTAAAGGTAACTTGTTTGAATTCGAGTCCACAGTTAGGCGTGAGGGATAAATCGTTAATAACATCCCAGGTGAACAGAAGATCACCCCTCATGTGCCTCTGTTCCAGTGACATTAGATTACATTCAAACAATATTTGCCCATAAGATATACTTTTGTCTGGAGCAATAAACTTTGTTTCTCTTCGTTGGAAGTTTTCAATTTTGTTGATGTCCTTTTTCTTATAAGGACACCAAAATTGGGAAGCAACGTCAAAGTGGGGTCTTACATAAGCACGATAGAGAGGTAATAGAATACTAGGATTTTTTGATTTAATATTGTGCCTGATAGTCCACCGTATTTTATTAACTTTACTCAAGGTGTTAAAGATTTGGATGTCAAAGTCCAGATCAGAGTCCACCCTGACTCCCAAATCTTTTTCATAAGCCTTATAGTTTAGTATTTCATTGTATAATAAATATTTATTCTTAGGATTGTTTTTCCCAAAATTGAGTACACCACATTTTGATGTATTAAAGTGTGCTTCCCAGTTCTGGGACCAGGTGCTCAACTTATCCAGATTCTCTTGGAGAAGAGCTATTTCCACAGAGTTATTACATATATTACTAATTTTACAGTTGTCAGCATATTTGATAAGATTACAGGATGTGTTGTGACAAGTCAGAGATGACGATTTGAAAATGTAAGGGTGCTAGAATGGATCCTTGTGGTACTCACTATTAATTTCTGACCAGTTAGATGAGTGACCAGCTATAATCACTATCTGATAATTTTATGTCATTGAGTTATTATACCCTCTCTAATATATTTCTGTTACCATACTTAAGATTGTGAGTGTCCTGGTCTACCCTGAATATGGAAGTACAGCCCTGATTATCAAAAATGGGGATGTTAGTAGAAGGAGAGAATGCCCAGGGCCCACCTACAGCTTATGTCACACAGATACCACCCAAGGAGTGGTCCGAGCTAAAGGAAAGGAAACACAGCCCTGTGCTAAGTTATTCGTCAGAGAGAACCACCAGTGGGGGGGGGGGATAAGGGTATAGGCCAGAGATGCAACCTCAGAGAACTAGTATAATCAAGGGTAATAATGGAAGGTACCTTAGCATGAGGGCTACCATGTTCAGATTCAAACGGGGGCCTTAAAAAATCCTTTCCTTTTCCTCTCTGGGAGGTTTGAGCAGGAGCCTGGGTAGTAGTTGTTTTAAGAAAGGGGCCCCAAATGTCCTGCTAGATACTGTGGTTTCAGTGTTGTTACTTAACATTATATTATTACTATTTTGTCACTTTAGTACTTTCATTAACTATTTATGCACTTGTAACTTTTTGGTAATGTTTGACACTTTACATCACTGAGGTGTTGCCACCCAATTGCTTTTGTCACATTATGCCTCAGTATGTAAAAGGGCTCCCATAGATAACTTACACCCTTTAATAAAGGGAACTTTTTCCAAAATGTGTTAGGCAATGTGTGTATTTTCTTGTGATGCACCCTATAAATATTTTGCACAAGCAACTCATGGACTGTAGAAGTAGCGTCAGTTTTTTCAATTTGATGATAAGTTCCCAATACTTTTCTTTATTTACGACTTTTTTGTATCCAGAGCACTCAGTTTTCCAGTGTGGCCTTTGTTTTGTTATCTTGTAATTAAAAAAAAAAAATGAATATTTTTTGTTGGTGTTATTGCTACTGGAGCCTCGCCTATCCATCCGACGTCCCTCCCCCCGCGCCAGCCGGGTCTGAGACCCCTCCCCTTCAGCCCCCATGACTTACCCCTCATGGCAGGGGGTGGGGAGACCCTCACCCACCAGTCTGGATCCAGTTCAGGGGAGGTGCCTTCCCAGTGGTGCCATAAGGGGAGACCGTCATCATCCTGGTGAGGTCTCCATATTTTCTTACTTTTCTCCCCTGCAGAGAGAAGGGAGTGCAAGGACGTCAGCAGAGGGAGTGTGCATGCATCTGCATGCACTCTTCCAATTGTCTGCCCCAGCTCTGCCCCCTTTTGTGCAGTGTTGCCTCACTGCCCCCCCCCAGCCACCACTAGGGGCCAGTCGATGTTCCCCCCTCCATGGAGAGGGAGAGCAGTCCCTCGGATGCAATCCGTCTTCAACCCTGCCAACCCTCAGTGGCCCATGCTTGTTCCAGAACATGGGTCGCCAGTGTAGCATGAGGTAAGATGTCCAGCGCCTCAGCCCTCAGCTCCACCAGGCCAGCCTAAAAAATGAATATTGAGTGGGAAAAAGGCTGCGTTAATATGGGGCCCTAAATAAGAAAAAAAAATTGGATTATTTCAAAACAAACACACAAAACAGTACACTAAGGTGCTAAAACAGACTTCACACATGCCCAAATTTACAATTATATTAATAAATGTAAACAACATTGTTTCTGTTCCCATTAAATTATTATTAGAGTTTTCATGTTTTTTGTACTGTTGTATAAAAATAGTCTTCACTGTAGTCGTTCGTGTGCCAGCAGTGCACAAAAAAATGTGTGAGGTGGCTAACGACACTGCAGTACATACTGCAAGGCTATGGCAGGCAAAGTAACAGGTTGGTGTGATACAAGGAATTTATCAATTACATAATACAATACAGATGTAGAACTTGTCGGCAAAAATAGACCACTTGGCCCCACCTAGTCTGCCAAGATGCTCCCTGCCTAATCTGTCTCTGCAGACCCTAACTGGTCTCCACTACCATCCCCCTGCCTATTTTCTGATATACCCTTCTGTCTATCCCATGCATGCTTGAAGCTCCCCCCCACCCCAACTGGTTTCACCTCCGCCATTTCCATCATGATTTTGGCTGCATTACAAGCTATGGGAGACAAAAAGTGGTACTGTGATCAAGGAGACAGAGGGCCCAATTTTGGAAGGTTGACGCAGGGTTTCCGTCAAGCCCTGTGTCAGCTGCAAAGTTTGCCACAGCTGCACCAAACAGATTGTCACAGCTTCCGCAAATTTTAGTACCTTTGGCGCAGTTGTAATTTTACTCAGTTTATGGCAGCTTGCATCAAAGCTTTGGTGCAACCCCATAAACTGGGTCCACCACAGATGCAGAGTTAAACAAAGGGGGTTGGTCTAATTGCCTGCATTCGACCGGAGGACCTGCGCCAGGAAGTCGTGGCTGAGTTTCTTATAAAATCGGAATTGCCGCATTGCTTGATGCAAGTCGTGACTTGTGTCAAACTCCCTGCCATAAGTCCCTTGAAGCAATCTAACTCCTTTGTAAAATCGGGCCCAGAGTGTGAGGAACAACTTCCTTGTGAGATTTCTTGGAGTCTTGTTTTAGGGCACTAATTAGCCTGTTCCTCTGCTGCAGTTCACTTGTCACAATATTAAATGCCCCTCAAATAAACTTGTACCAGGAATCTACCACCCTTTCAGTGAAGAAGTACTTCCTCACATCCCTTCTAAACCCCCCCCCCGCAACATCGCATGTCCCAGGTCCTGATGCTCTTTCTCATTTGAAAGAGAACCCCCTCCCTGCACTTTGTTCACTCCTGTGAGGCACTTGTAGGTCTCTGTGATATCACCCACAGTGCTGTAGGCACAGACTAAGCACCCTGGCAATTAGACTAGCAGCACTTTGTGAGTCTGAGTTCATCAGGGAGCCGGTGAAGGTTGCAGGCCATGGTGATGTTCAGTCGGCATCCATAGCACAATATTATGAAGTGAGTAAATAAAATCCCTTATGCTCTTTAGCCACTGGCTTGCATATGCATTATATTTTCGAATTGCCAGGCTGAGGGCTCTTAAGTACAGTACCTTGTTGCTTTGTTTATTCTGGAACCTCTTGGTGCCTCTGCCAGATGGAAGCCAGCATTTCCAGCTCCCTTGTTACTCCTGTATCTGAGGCTATGATGATTGGATAGGGAGGAACTGAAGGAATAAACTGCAATTTGCACTAAGCTAGTGGCTATCTCTGCTCCTTGTGAGTTTGGTCAAACCTTTGAATATGGGGCAGTAAGGTATATAGATTTTCATGTAAAATTAAAACCACTAAGAGGTACTATCATAAAATGAGTGTTAGTGTAAAAGTGGGTCCAAGACCGCTAAGACAAATACAGCATGGCCAATAAGAGCGCACACAAAATGCCAATGCCATGCTTCACAAATACAGGGAAAAGTAATGATAGCACGGCAATTTATGATTTTGTTTTTTTAAACTTCAAGTTTACTTCAGGTTTGCATAGATTTATGACATAGTGATTACTAAAATGATTAGACATTATACATATCAAAGTCCTGTAGTACAAAACAATAAAGGAGAGATAATTTAAAGAACACCAGTTGTAAAGATATCTAGTTAATGCAGTCTCTCTTATATCTTTTCTTTCTGTCCAGGTGTTTTCCATTTCTGCAGGTCCTCCTATCAGAGCACTATAGGGCTCAAATTGATCAGCATTCATCTGGGGGGGTAGTAAACAGAGATGTCTGCATTATTATTGTATCCAAGCATCCGTGCGTTTTTAACATATACAAAATAAGACAGTAAATCAATAAACAACTTTAAAACCATAAACATTTGGCTGGTGTGTTGTTTCATAATTTTTTTATCTGATCTGTGTTATGTTAAGAGACACTGACTGTGGTTATCTGGTGTGTAGAAGATCTAATGTCTCTGAACTAAAGTGTTAGAGCCTGTTGGGGAAAGAACTGATGTCCCTTCTATCTCCTCAATGAGGTTCATAAAGGGGAGTCAGGTTCCACTGAGCATGACTCTCTGTCGGTGCAATTCAGCTGTAATCCTTTCCACCCTCTGTATTTCTTTAATGGTATCTATCCACTCCTGCAATGTTGGTAGGGTGGGACTCCGCCATTTTCTGGTTACGGCCTTCCCTGCTGCAGCAAGCAGGATTCCTAGAAAGGATTTCTGCCTATTCATTTTTTCCCCCTCTAGGGAGAACTCCTAATATCATGTGCTGAAATTACATGGGTTCTTCTGTCCCTGCCATCTGCTGGTATCTGCAGCGCTCTCCCTCCAGAAAGGATGCAATACCGGGCAGTCCCAAAAGACGTGGTGGTGAGTTCCTACCGAGCCACAATTTCTCCAACAGTGTTCTGAATATTCAGGATTATAATGTTGTGCCCTGGTTGGGGTGTTAAAAAAATCTATCTACAAATCTCCATCTAAATTCTTTCAAAACTGTGGACACAGATGTCCGAAAGGTCCCCCCTCCCCCCAAATTTGTGTCCAAGTTTGAGCGTCCAGGTGCAAATCGGCCTCCTTTTCCCAGGCCTCTTGGCAATTAGGAGGGTCCTGCACTATTGACTCTGAGAAGGTTTTAACTAATCTGGAAATTAAGTGGGTTTCTTCGGGGATGTCCCCTGCTTCATATAGTAACTGTTCCGGGGGGGTGGATTTTGCCTGACTCTTTCGAGGTTAAGATTATTTTTTTAGGAACGAGACTACTTGCAGGTAATGAAAGAAGTGGGAGCCAGGGAGTTTATATTCCTGTTGGAGTTCTTAGAATATCTTTATCTGATTTGGTTTCAAAAACTGATGGAAATAACGAAGACTATGGTGATGCCATCTGGTAAAATCATGGTCTAGTCTGGGTGGGGCAGGGACATGAGGTGATTTCCGTTCTGTTTGAGACAGAATGGATTAAACCTAATTCCGTTTTGACCTTTCCCCACACTCTATATCATTGCTTGGCTTTTTTTTAAGCAGTCTGGTGGGCTTACAAACTCCATAACTGGCATGGCAGCAGGATTACTACCCTCCTCTATAACCTCCCACACATTCTGTGGGTCTTTCCTATGATATGCAACCCATGGGAGTAACCGTGCCATCTGGTAGTACCTTTTTAAATTTGGCAGGCCTAGACCTCCTTGTGTCTTAGGTCTCAGTAATGTTGCCCATGCCACTCAAGCTCTTTTTCCTGCCCACATGAAGTGATATAGGGCTTTGTCCATTTTCCGCCATTCCACATTAGGTATGTGTAGCAGGAGAGAGCTGAACAGAAACAGGAGACGTGGAAGAATGTTCATATGAACAGATTCTATTCGGCCAATCAAGGGTAAAGGTAGAAGGTCCCAACATTTTAAATCTGAGAATATTTCTTGTAAAAGTTTACTGTAGTTTACCTGACAGAGTTGTTTTAAATTTAGGAGGAGGTACATTCCTAGGTATCTTATGGATGATGAGATCCATTTAAATGGCAGGGTCTGAGTAAGTTCTGGGGTTCGCAGACCACTGACCATCAAAATCTCTGTTTTGTCATATTTTAAAACCAGAAGTCTGTCCATATAGCTGAAGTGTACAAGCAAGGGCTGGGTAGGTGTCCATGGGATTCTTTAAGTAAAGCATGGTATCATCGGCATACAAGGAAATCCAATGTTCTTCACCCCTTGTTTTAATATCTTGTAGTTCAGGGTGGGATCTGATTGATTCAGCAAGGGGCTCCATACTGAGAGCAAAAAGAAGCGGGGACAGGGGGCAGCCCTGCCTCGTGCCCCTTTATATGTTCAGGGTTTCGGATGGCATGCCGTTCACCCTTACTCTGGCATGAGGCAGGCAGTAGAGGGCCTTGATCCATAATAAAAATTTGTCCCCGAAACCGAATTTGAGCAAAACTGCCTCAAGAAAATTCCACTTCAGGCGGTCAAATATCTTCTTGGCGTCAACCGCTATAGCCACTTCTTGTTCTTAAGCCTGACCTCCTGAGTGTAGGACATTCCGGCAGTGCCAGATGTTATCCTGAATGTGCTTATTCGGTACAAAACCTGCTTGATCTGGATGAACCAGGTTTGGCAGAATTCCGTTGACCCTGGTGGCTATGATTTTGGAGAATATTTTTGAATCGACGTTCCACAATGAAACTGGTCGAAATGAGGCACAGGCCTCTGGGGATTTTCCCTCCTTTGGAATTACTGTTATGTGGGCTTCTCTTCAAGTGTGGGGGAGGCTATCTGCATCCTCGCAAGAATTAAAAATCTCTACTAATAGGGGGGTTAACAGAGGGGAGAATTTTTTTTATAAAATTCAACATTAAAGCCATCAGGCCCCGGAGATTTACCTGTTTTAAGTTTTTTTTATGGTGTAGGTGATTTCTGACAGAGTAAATGGGGTTTCTAATATTAGTTTGTCTTCTTCCAATAATTTTGGTAAGAAGATCCCTGCCAAAAAATGCACTGTGATCTGTCATTTTTCAGATTCCCGCTTCTCAGTGGAGTAGAGGGTAGCACAGTATGCATTGAAGGCCTCTGCTATGTCTTTTGGGGTATAAAGTGTGGCCAGTTTATCTTTCAGGCCTGTTTGTATTTTGTTTTACATAGTGTTCAGCTTGGGTCTTTCACAGTCGAAATGTCAAGAGTCTGCTAGCTTTGTTTCCAAATTCATAGTATTTTTGGTTTGTGTATCTAAGTTTCCCCTCCACTTGTCTATCTAAGATGTCTGTAGTTCGATCCTGAACTTTATCAGTTCTTCCCATACCACCCGGGAGCCTCTTTTTTTGTGTTCTGTCTCCAGTTGTAGTAACTTTTGTTCTAGGGTGGATTGTCTTTCTTTACGCTGTCTCTTTAGGCGGGAGGAGGAGATTATTTCTCCTCTTACGACGCCTTTGAGTCCGTCAGAATACCATTTTGTTTTAGTATTTTGAATATTGTTGTGACTCTGGTAGCCAGTTACTTTTGTCATTAAATCTTGAAACTCCTCCCTGTCAAGAAGAGAGGCATTCATCCTCCATGTAGTGGTTTTCTGCCAGTTCCCCAGCTGTAGTTCTAGGGTAACTGCAGAATGGTCCGAGACCAGTCTGGGATGTATTCTACAGTCTTTAATTTTATGTACATCAGATTTGTTACAGAGAAAGTAGTCTATTCGAGAGTAGGACTGGTTGGGGTTGGAATAAAATGCATAATCTTTCGCAGTAGGGTTTAATTCCCTCCAAATATCTAGCAGACCCAGTTCCTGTGCCCCCACCCCTTACCGCCCGACTCATACTTTAATTTGTGGACAAAATTTGTGAGAAGCGGTCCAATCTTGGGTTGATGACACAATTAAAGTCTCCTACTAATATTATCAGATCCTCTCCCAGATAAAAGATTTTGTTAAAACCTTTTCGTAAAATGTCAGATCATCAGTATTAGGGGTACAGATGTTTGTAAAATGTAGCTTTTATTTATTTATTTATTTAATTTAGTTTTTGTTAACCGGGTAAGTGCGCTAGTCAGCAAGTGACTGTTTTCAGGCACGACCCGGGAGGTACATAATATAACACACAAAGAGTACAGCCAGATTATTAAGACAACGAAGTACAAAAAATGCAGAGAGAAATACATATGGCAATATAACATACATTAGTAAACAAAAATATACTTTAGCACTTGATCATGGAACATACTCAAAAATGTGAATAGTAGAAGGCAGAAAATAAGAGAGGATAGGCATCAGTAGAAAAGACACAAGGAAGGAAAACTGGCAAAAGGATGGGAGGGAGAGTTAAAGTGAAAGGAAGTGCCGTCCAGATCACGGCAACAGCGGGTGAGGTACCAACCTGCGGCCGGGCCTATGGAGCCGAAAGACGGCAGGCGAAGAGAGGGTGGTAGGGGGGAGCGGCAGTAGATGGCAACAGCGGTAGGAGGTAGGAAAATACAGCCGGGCTGGTGGAACCGATAGACGGCAGGGCGAGAGTGAGGATGCCGGTGAGAGGGGGATAGAGGCGGAGGAGTTACGGCAATAGCGGCAAAAGTGTCAAAGTCAAGCCGAGCCAGTGGAACCAAGAGACAGCAGGGCAGGGAAGGGGGGGGTGGTAGACGGTGGGAGTAGGCGGTAGTAGGTGGAGAGGTGACTAAGCACAGCCAGGAGGGTGGGGACTAAGGAGGGCATGGATGAGGTAGGAACAGGTAAAGGTGAGTTTGGTGGAAGTGGCAAAAGGGAAGAGGATATAACAGAAGAAGGGGGAGAGAGCAGCAGTGGGGTTAAGTGAGGAGGGCTGTGAAGTGAAGATAAGAATGTCATGGAGTAGAATAGCAACTTACAATTGTCAACAGCTAACATTAGGCTTATAAAGAAACAGGTTAAGGCAACATTAATTACAAGGCACAAAATAAAACATTAATTACAAGGCACAGTATAGAACACCCATTTGGACAGGCAAAAGTGCTAGCAATGAGGAAACAGTACAAATGCAGCGGATCAGGTAGGGTCAAAGCAAACACATTTGTCCATAGTAGTAGAAAGTCCTGAGTTTGCTCTTAAAAGTCACATGAGTGGAGACATCTCTTAGATCCTGAGGTAGTAGGTTCCATAGGTGGGGGCAGCATGATGGAAGGAGCCCATGCCCTTTTAGTCTGACAAAGGGGATGGATAGTAAGGTCTGATCAGCCGATCTAAGATTCCTTGTGGGAATGGCGGCCTGAGGAGATCAGACAGGATAGCAGGCTTGGACGTCCTTAGGATGGAATCAACTAAATTGTACAAGTAGTACTGCCTGGTAGAGGAAGGAGAGCCAACCAAGGTCCTGATATAAGAGACAATGATGCTGCAGCCGAGGTGCTTTGGTTGCATACCTGCACACATTATTGAAGGTAGTATCCCATAGTTGCAGTGAAGATTTGGTGGCCAAGGACAGGATGGGACACCCATATGTAAGGGTTGGCAATAGAATGCCTCTGGCTATCGCCAATTTAGCAGCAGGGGTGAGCAGGTATTTGGTTCTGTAGGCAGCCCCCAATTTGCAGTTAATTGACTTGCAGGTTTCTTGTATATGTGCTTTCAGGTCCAAGGTTTGATCCAGGTGGATGCCAAGGTAACGAAAGGAAGTGACAGTTTCTATAGGGTCCCCATCGATATCAGAGACAGAGATGGTCAGAGGACAGGATCTAAGCTTGTGATTGAGCCAAACATCATAACTTTGTTTTATTTGTATTTAAAACCAGGCGTTGAGAGTTCAACCAGTGTTGTACAGCAAAAATCTGCAGTGAGGGCAGCATTTAGATCCAGGACCTTATCAGAGTGATAATAAATTACCAGGTCATCCGCGATAAAGAAGTGAGTGACCTGTGGTGACCAGCTCAGGAGTTTATTGACGAATAATGAGAATAGAAGAGGGCAGTCATAGACCCCTGAGGGACCCCAATGTTGATAACAGCACTGTCTGACATGGATGAATTAAACTTAACAGCTTGTGTTCTGTTGAGAGGTAGCTTTTGAACCAGGTAGTGACTGGGGAGAGAAGCCAAGGTACTGAGGGCGGATAGTAGCAGAGAATGGTCAACCAGATCGAAAGCTTTGGTTAAGTCAATGAAGACTGCCCTGTTAACTTTCCTCTATCCATATTGGTAACGATATCTGAAGTGAATTTTGCAAGTGCTGTCATGGTGCTGTGATGCTTTCTAAAACCATGTTGTGCTGAGCTTAGTAAATTGAATTTCTCAAGGTATTCAGTGATTTGCATGGATACTACTTTTCCAGGATTTTATTCAGAACAGACAAAATAGCAATAGGCGGTAATTTGATATGTCATTTTACTGCCTTTCTTATATACAGGAGTGACTCTGGCTGCCTTCCAGACTTCAGGGACAATGCCATTGGAGAGATAGGGTGAAGATGTGTGCCAGGGGCCAGAGATGTAGTAAGAAGCCATTTTAGTAGTCTTGGTTCTAGGCCATCTGAGCCAGTACTGGTGTTTTCAGAGAGTGACCTGAGCAGCTTTGGGACCTGATGCATAGACACTTCCCTGAAATAGAAGGGGTTGGTTAAGTTTGGGGGTCCTTCAGATGCTGTGGGGTTAAACTGTGAAGCAGAGGATTGTGATGGGAGGGAAGCTGTGTAGGCAGATAAGTCAGAAAATTGTTGGTTAAAAGCATTTGCAATGGTAGTAGAATCATTACAGTGTACACCATGTAGGACCATATCTGAGGGAGTGACATCTTTAGCAGAACCTAAGAAGGACTTAATGTGACCCCAAAACTTGCGAGGGTCATTGGAAGAATTAATCAGCAGGTTTTGGCAGTATTTACTTTGGCCTGCCTGATGCATCTTTACAGTCATTTCTGTATTGTTTATACAGAATGAGATCTGACAACAGTCCAGTTTGTTTGTACTTTTCCCATTGATTGTCTCTAACTTTTAACTTTTGAAGCAGGTCTTTTTCAGCCACCTCGAATGCTGGCCCCTTACTCTCCTTTTGACTGTAGGAGGTGCTTCTTTTGGATATTGCCAAATTCAGTCAGAAATGAATTGAGGGCAGTATCAACATTAGTTTTGAGTATAAATGTTAGACCAGTCAACACAAGAGAGGTCAAATAGGAAGGCTTGTTTGTCCAGGGCAGCATAGTTTGAAAACCTAATCAGACGTGGTGGAGGAGGAGGAGGTGGACAGGATCGCCATCGACAAAGTGTGGGGAATGATCAGTGATTGAGTCAGCAAGCACTGTGGCATCTAGTACATGATCAGGTCTGGTGGTGAGGATCCAATCAAGTAGGGACCCTGAGTGCGGAGTAGTAATTCTGGTAAAGCCTGTGATAGTTTGGTGTAGATTGTGCTTCTGTATTAGAGATTCAAGGATGCTGTGCTGTGGACCCAGCCAGTTAAGGTTCAGGTCCCCAAGGAGTAGAGCCTCATTTGATTTTACATTCTGGGAGACATATTGTAGCAAATTCTGGAGACCACTCATCCCGCTTGTAGGTGGATTGTAGACACAAATGATGTGCAGCAGTTTTGAACCCAGTGCCAGGGTAGCGTGCAGAGTTTCACAAGGTGTTAGGGAATCAGTGCAGGGTAGGATGTTCAGGGATAGATGATTTTTGTACATAATCGCAACCCCCTTTGACCCAATACGGTCTTTCCTTAGAATGCTATAACCAGGCACAAGACAAGTGGCATCAGGCACCCAAGGCTTCAGCCAAGTCTCTGATAGGCATAAAATGTCAGGGTTAATCAGTTTAGCCCAGGCTTCGAGCTCAGCCAGGTGACTCGTGAGACTCCGGATATTCATGTGGGCTATAACCAGACCCTTTTTTGTTGCAGCCGTTGCAGGGGGTGAAGCGCAAACCATAGGGCCCGGATTGGGTTCAATATCTCCGGCAAGCATAAGGAGCCGCCAGGCAAGGTGAGAAAGTAGGTTGGCAGAGAGAGTGCCTAGCTGGCGTTTGGGTCTACGATAGTTCAAGAGATAGGAGTGGATAGACAGATAGATACAGCCCTTTTTGATGAGGATAGAGTGAGCAGGGGTAGAATTCGAGTAATAGTACAGCAGGATGTTAGAAAACCTGAAGTCACTATCATTGTTAGCGCAGGGATAAGTAGCAAGAGATGTACAAGTTGTTAGCCAGTTTACAACTGTTCTGTGAGAACTACCATCCTACCCTTCCCTAGGGATTCCTCTTTGTCATATTCTAGTGGGAGATCTCTTTTAAGCAAAATGGCTGTACCTGACGTTTTTCCTGTAGGGCAGGCTGAACCCACAAGTCTCCCAACCCTGGACCGTCGTAACTTTTGATGTTCTGTTGCTGAAAGTCTCGTTTCTTGAAGGAAATGGACATCCGCATTCAGTTTCTTTAAATACTGTAACACCTTTGCTCTTTAAACAGGGGAGTTAATGCCCTGTACGTTCAGGGAAACCACTCTTAAGGTACCCATCTATATGCTGAGAAAGTTACCCAACTGTTATATGGTGTCTGTTTTGACTCAGATTTTCCTCAGGTATTTCTGAACTCCCATATCTGTATCCCAATTACTCCATATATTTGTGATAGGTACACAGCCTCCTTTTGATTGACCCGCCTTGATAAAAAAAATTAATGGGCACAACAGGTGCCTTGCAACATCGAGCAGTAACATTATGGATTATGGTGAAATTTTTTTAAATTTTTTTTAAAAAACAGAAAGATAAAGAAAAAAAGGAAAAGAGTAAACAGCTAAATAGCTAGTTTTAGAAAACTGTGCTTCCAAGGTGAATTGGAAGGTCACAGCAAGTGCTGCAATACTTGTTAAATAACAAGCCTGACCTACTACGGTCAGTATAGTGAAGACGTCACCACCGAGTGTCTGTATGCAACAGAAAGATGTGCTGCAGTTACCCTGGTAGTGCCCGGCTGATATTATGAACCAGGAGCCACCACCCACCAATTATGGTCACACAGTTGAAATTCAATATCACCGCCCTTTAAGGGGCTGGCCAAACGCACTGACCTTATGCCTGCAGTTCAGTCGATATGAATGAGGTCCCCGCCCCCTCCCCAAGATTGACTTTTTCCTATTTTGTTTATATACAGGTGTGTCTTGTAAACAGTAGAGATACTCCCAGAGGGAGCAGGTTCCTGGGGCAATCTGCCCTGTGTGAGCAAACCAAAAAACACTTCTCCCATTTTAACTTATGTTAGCATTCTTTTCCCCCACATCTCCGATAACCGAACCCCGATCCCTTCAATGTCATCTTTCACTTTCATTCAGGTTTTAGAGCTTCCCCCTCCCTCCCCGCTTCTCCTGTGTTTGAGTCCCAATATTTCCTCTTTGTTTTATGCTGCTGCAAGGATCAAATAGTAAAAATATGTTTCAAGCCCCTTTCGCTCAGGCCAAACCAAGTGTCCAGAAATGACCTAAGTGTAATTGTTAAAAAAATCCATTGTCTGGTATGCAGGAAAACCTTAGGTTCTAAAGCGAGAGCAGAGAAATGGGTTTATATTAAGCCAGGGAGAAAAATGGTCTCTCAGTCCCTTTTACTTCATGGGAACATGGAGTTCAGTTTTCAGCGGAGGCGAATAGGTGAAAGCCGGGCCAGAATCAACACAGAAGGTGGGTGATATAGTACAACCAGACTGGTCCACATTTGGTTGGGACTAACAAATGTAGTTAGAATTCAAAAGTATTAATTAGCCATGTAATGAAGTATTTAAACTACCTCAGGTGGAGGAGCCAGCCTGGAAAGCATATTCTCTCTGGTTTTCATCCGAAGGCATTTGGTTTTCTCAGGAGAGCAGTTCTCTAAGGTCGACACTCAGATGGGAGGACCAGGACACAGCTGTTCGTTGTGCGCGCCGTGGCCTACCCACTCTGCGCCATTCAACTCAGGTGATCTCCTGCTCCAGCATAGCCAACTGAAGGTCTGGGACATGAATCCCCATTTTTTTCAGGGTAGGTGCTGCTTCCCACAAAGAGTCAAACGTAAGGGGACCTTTTTCCATGTAAACACAAAGCCGGGCAGGATATTGAATCTGTACCTTTATGTTATACTCTTTGGCTGACTTAATGACTTCTCTGACTTGGTGTCTCTTTATATTAAGATACTCCAACAAGTCTTGGCCAAAAGAAATTCTCTGACCATCCAGTTGAAGGTCTTTGATCTTCCACACTGTCTGAAAATTTGTTGTCTGTCTTGGTAGTTTAACAGTCGGATGATAATGGAACGAGGACAGGTGCTCTGCTCTTTGGGTTTGGGGATGAGGGAATGGTGTGTCCTCTCAGTGGTAAGCAGGAGATCCTCATCCCATGTTAGCACTGACCTCAAGACGTGTAGCACAAAGTCTTCCATGCAGGGGAAGGAATTCTCCATCCTCTCAGGTATACCATACAGTATAGGCGAAAGTTATTTCATCTGGAACGGTTTTCTTGGTCATCCAACTTAACTTGCAGTTTCTCTGGTGAGGAGGTATAAGATCGAGCAATCATGCTGGCTCATGGAGTTTGTAAGAGTGCCAATGGCTTATTCAGCTGCTGTGGTACGTTTGTCCATTTTTTTCTGCCACCGAGTATTCAACCCGATGTAGTGTCTTAATTATCCCATCCAGTTTAGAGACAATAGTTTGCTGGTCTAATGCCTCCATGCTTTCTCCTGAATCTGCTATGCTGGCTACTGGAGAAGCTGGTCTCAAATTGTCCTGAGGGCCCCGAGTCTTATCCAACTCCATCAGGGCTTTTATTTTTGCAGCATGGGATGATTTCCCTCTAGATTTTGCCACTGCCATCTTGAACAGAAGGGCCAATGCAAAATTTTGATTTTTGAAACCACACGGAGCTGGTATTTTTTAAGATTTAGTGGGTCATGGGTCCCGGAGCACTCGAGAGAGATTTACGATTACAACCCGGAGGAGGCAACTCGGGGGGAGATTACAATTCCCTACTCCAGGAAGGAGAGAATGCTGAGAGTCATGTGCTATAATATCCTCACACTGTTCTATACATGTAGCTGCTTTCACTCACGCTATTTCTGTGGCATGCATTTCACTGCACTATTATTGAAACACTGTTTTGACAGTATACCTATAAAAGCAGTGCCACTAAGACAACTCCCTCTACTGTGGGCACTGGTGGCAGTAATAAAATTAGAACATGATTTACATACATAGTAAGTGGTATTTTAAAAATATTTGTCGGCATCTGCATTAACTACAGTGTCTTCCAAAGTATAATTATTTGTGGAATGTTGTTTTAACAAATTTCAACTAGGTTAGGTGTTTGTGTTACACGTGTTAAGAACAGAACTAAAAACGTTTTGGATTTGCTTTGTTTCTTTTAGTTGCATTGCTTTGCGACCAGAAATGGCATGTTCTTTTGCGGCAGTAGTGAAAACTAATTCTTCTGGAATGAAATGGCCACTTGCTTCTGAAGAACCAGGAAGTGATACCAACAGCAGCGGCAGTTCAGTGCCAGCAAAGAAGTCCAAGGGGTTCTGCATTGAGCATGGCCTAGCATTTGACATCAAGGGCACCAGATTGAGCTTTCCGTGCACTCTGTCCACACTGCACTGAAAATCTGTAATGTTTTGAAACCATTACAGACTGAAAGGCTCCGTCTACACTACCCTTGGAAATCATCTCTGTAATGTTACAGAGGGTCCAAACAGTTACTGTAACAGTGTGCGTTTACACTGGTAATGTTACAGAAAGTGTTTTTGTAACCATTACAGAAACCTGTTGTGAGGTGGTTTCAACTACGGTTTCTGCAATGGTTTCAAAGCTCTGTTTAACCCTGTCCAAACTACACAAGTAAAATCCTGTAACATTTTCAAAACGTTTTCAGTGGTAGTGTGGATGTACTGTAACATTTTCAGTCTGTACCAGTTTCAAAACATTACAGATCTTCAGTGCAGTGTAGACAGGGCCAAAAGATTACAGTGCATCCACCCTACCACTGATAACATTACAGGATTTTACTTATGTAGTGTAGACAGGCCCAAAATATCAGTTTTCAACAATGGTTTTGAAAACGCTTTCTGTGACTTTACCAGTGTAAACGTAAACCATTATGATAATGGTTTGGACCCTCTGTACCGTTACAGAGGGATTTTTCTGATGTGGTATGGACAGGGCCTTTGTATTTGCAGTGTATAGTCAAGAGGAGGCTGAGGAGGGTATGTAGAATTTTGTACAGAGAGTCACTGATCTTTGGACCCTCCGACCCTCTGACAATCCATATAGCCACAAGTTGCACCACTTGGAACAGCTTCTCAGGTCTTCAAATTTCTCTTTGTGCTGCCTTCTGCAGTCCAGGATCTGGGGGAGGAGAGATTATGTGTTGTCCAGGTGGGTCGCCAGTTGCGACACTGCTGTATCAAGAGAGTCCAGGCAGCTCTCACATTGCTGTACTTTTCCCTGTAAAGCTTGAAGCGTGTTAGTAACATCCACATAAATTTTTTTTAATAACTTTAAGAAATTACATTAGCACTATTGACGCTTGTAATTGTTATGAGAAATATATATTGTTTGTAAGTATTGTTTCATGTCATTGTCTCTCTGTCATTTGTATACCCTTGACTACTGTTGCCTATGAAAATGGGCGTTTTTTGTTCATAGGCTTTTGCTTTAAATAAATGGAATGAAAATGAATGAAACTGACCCAGTAAGCCTTCAGTTGCATTAAGATTTGATCAAGCTTCTTTGTTTTGCCTGGTATTTGTTTGGCTGTGCTGTGCGAGGTCTTTGCTGATGGCACAGCCAAGAAGCAACAACCCTAGTTGTCTGATGCCGAATCTCAGAATCTGCCGCATCTGTGGTTTGTGCAATAACTTTTTTTGTGGTTTCCCCATAGTGAGTAAACCCCCCAAGTCATTAAAGACATGAATTTGAAATGTTTTAAGCTAAGTTTAATGTTCTTGCCACCATTTGGAGCTCCATTGCCACAATGATACCAGAAGTCTCTATAAAGACTTTTTATCTGTATTTAATGTTGTAAGATTCTTTTTACCCTGTAGTCTTGTAAGGCACCATGACCTTCCAAGGAAGGGTGCCTTATACATAAATATACTTCTAATACTATGTGTATTTTGGTCTGTCTATATATATACTCTGGATTTCGCTCCTTCAAGCTCCCTGCCTGTAAAACTCTTGCTGGCCAGTCAGCCTTCTCTTTCTGCTTTCCTAAACTGTGGCATTCTCTCCCCTTAAACATTTGCTCTGCTCCCTCTAAACCCTCCCTTATTTCTCATCTCCACTCCCACACCTCCCCCTCCTGCCACTATCCTTACCGTGCCTGACTTTCTCTTCCTCCCCTTCCTTCATTGTCTGCTATACACCTGACACCTACCGTGTCTTCCTCTTCCTTCCTCTGTACACCTGCAAAATTTCTCTTTTATCCCTGCTCCTATTCCCCCCTTAAAGCTCTCCGTGCCGACCTTTATTCTCTCCCTGTTCCCATATCCCATTTTCATTATAAAGGCATATTCTACCTCTCCCTTTTATTCCCCAGGTGCCTAACTATTGACATTGTATATTGTACTTATTATTGTACTCTTTCTTTTTTCTGCTGACATTTATGTATTGTATCCAATATGTACTCTGTATTTTTTACATTTGTGTTACTGTATATTCAAATTTACCCCTCTCCCCTTCCCCCAGGTCATCTGGAAACGAGCTATTTGAGCTCAGTATGTTTTTTTCCAGGTGAAATGCTTTAATAAACAAATTTAAAAAAAAATTATATACAGAAATAGGGGATACATGATGGGCAGGAGTGTGATATGGAAAATATTCTCACTCCTGCAGAGTGAGCTCTGGATATCTCACGAGTGCCAAAGGCACAAGTGAGATATCCACAGCGCACTCTGCAGGAGTGAGAATATTTTTCATAGCACACGATCTGCGCATCATGTGTCCGGTTTATACAATGGGATGAGTGGTAAATGAGTGAGAGGGTTTTATGTATTTAATATGTGGATGGGTTTTTGGGCTGTGGAGTTTTCTTTTGTTATTGGGGATGGGTGTATGTTTTGTACTCTTCTGACTGGTTGATGTGTGTTGCTGATGTGTGCTTGGCTACGTTGTCTATGTGTTATGTTTCATTGGATGTTGTTGTGCCTTGGTGGGTAGGACTTAGGTTGTCGTCGGGGAATGGGGTTTCATCAAAACGTTCTTTTATTTTCTTAGATTTCTGTGTTTGTGAGCATTTTTATTTACTTTGTTTCTTACAGCTTTAGTGTACTGCTTGTGTGACTATTTTAACATATTTTTGTCCTGCTCATGTCAGTTCCATTCAGCCAAACTCTGGATGTTTCACTTTCAAGTTATAGAAGCATTTTCACTTCTGCTTCTTATTGTGTTTTGCTACGTATATAAGGTAACTAAAGTTATTTCTTAGTGGTTTTACAAGTTGAATTATTGTAATTTTTGCTCTTTATAATGATATGTTGCTTGTTTGATGTGCCTCATTTTACTCTGTGTTGGAATCTGATTCAAGCACACTGGCCCACTTTCTGTGCATCTGCTTGCAGTGGGGACCTAGAAGAAGAGAAACAACACAGCACAGAGTTATCTTTTCCTTTGTAACTTGTTTCTTTGTGCCTATTTTGTGAAGGAGTCCTTGATGGAGCAACTTGCTTTCTTAGGAGCAGCAGCTGTGTTTCAGGTGAAAGCATTGTACTTCTGTATTTGTTTCTATGGTAACAGCACAGGTTTTTCTTGTATGCTGAAGGAAAGCTGCCTAGAGTGATGATGCCAGTCACCTTTATTTATTTATTTAGCATTGTTTAGGAATTACAACCTTTGAGTCAGGGACTCATTTACAAAGGCTCCGTGTCAGAGTACAGAAACAGACATACAATATACACAGTAACAGCATAGTGGAGTTACTGGGTTCCAGATAGCAAATTATAGTTTCTACAGAAATACAATTACTGCAGCAGTTTGTACAGTTCAAACAAGATTCAGTAGTTACATTAAAACAATTAGAGCTGGCTTTCTTGGAAGGTTACCACTTCAAAAATACAGTGACGTGGAGAACTAGTGAGGTAACCTGCAAGCAGCCTACAAAGGCATTGTCAAGAGGTTGTTATAGAGGTAGTGAGCATGGTAGAATCTAGCTAGGTGGTACACTGACAGCGCTGTGAGGCAAGTATATGTTCTTTGAGTTCTACTTTTGGAAGGGATCTAAGTTGGAGATGGAGGAGATTTCAGAGGGGAGTTTATTATACCAGGCTGGTGCCCTGTAAGGGACGGACCTTTGGGCTAGCGAGGTCCTGACCCTCGGTATCGACCACACCTGTTTGCTGGAGGTGCAGGTGTTCACCGGAGTTTGGGAGGATTGGAGTGAGGCAAATACCCCAGTGTATTTTTTTAGTTAGGAGACATGTTTGATAATGTATTCTCTCATCCAGGGTTACAAGGTTTGTCAGGGACTACAGGGTGCAGGTATGGGTGCGCTTATCTGCCCAGGATAAGAGCCTGCATGCTTTGTTAATGGCCAGATGGATTTTTTTAAGTGCCATGTGATTGGCGGCCGAGTAGAGAGTAAGTCCGTAATTGATAAGAGAGAGGACCAAGGTGGTGACAGCCAGGTTAAGGGCTTCCAGGGGTAAGCAATTTTTGTGCCTATATAGTAGCCCTATGCCGGCATTTATGGCTGAGGACAGGTTGTTAATGTGTGAGTGGAAGGAGAGGCAGGAGTCAAATGTTACTCCCAGGTATTTATAAGTGTGTACTTACTCTAGTGGAAGGAGAGAGTTGGAGAGAATCGAAAGCTGAATATCCTTGATCTTTCTCTGATGGTGGGCAAAGAGCATGGTCTTTGTCTTTTTCATGTTAACTACGAGTCTTTGGTCTATGAACCACCACTCAGTCTGGTTAAACGCGTGCTAGAGGGAGGATTGCAGAGAACTGCAATCTTGGTGCGAGGCATAGAGAACTGCATCATCTGCATACAGCAGTAGATAACTGGAGCAAAAATTAGGCAGGGCGTTTGTGAGCACTGTGTGTGTAAATAGCTGATATCATCACTGTTGAGCAGAGGATAAAAATATCACACTGTGGTGGATGATACATTGTTTTATCTCACTCATTTACCACGCACCCCATTGTATAAATATACATATATATATATATACACATATACATATATTGTTAGGGTCAAAGTGACAAAAGTTGGGAAATGAGGCGTTAGAGTTTGCCTAACACCCCACCCTCCCAAACCAAGAATGAGAGCAGGTGTGACTGTGCCTTGGGTTTCTCAAGCCTAACACTTACCCCATTCCAGCTACAAAAAAGGTCAGATGTGTAGATTTTATGGGAATGGGGTGAGCGTTAGGCTTGAGAAGTCCAAGGCACACCCCACACCTGCTCTCCTGCCTTTTTTGGGAAGTTGAGGTGTTAGGGAAACCCGAACGCTCATTTCACAACTTTTGATGCTTTGACCCTAACTGGAGCATTAATGAAGTTTTTTGCAACTTATTTCTGTACTTTCTGAGAAAGTATAATGGTATCCTTATTTTTTTGGACCCTGCACTCCCATCCCTCCGTAGATGCATATATGTATGTAGCTGTGGAAGCACAGGGTCCACCGGGCCCTGCGCTTCCATTTATAGGACAACAGTGACCAAATTGTCAACATAGCCATCTTATTACCCCCTCCTCATGTATCAGGTATAGAACATTTTTGAATCCCCGCCAAAACATAATTCTGCGCAACTTCACGCCATTCCGCACCACAGTTACAAAAACACATTTGGGCCAGGATTTGAAAAATGACAACTGTGACATACATGAGGTGGGGTAATAAGAAGGCTATGTTGAAAATCTGGGGTAAAAATATTTAACATTTCTGAAGTTATGAATGGGTGTAACAAAACTGCAATGAATGGTCATAATTTTGGCACTGTTTCATATTTTGACCCCAATTTTTCAACACAGACTTCTTATGACTCCACCTCATAAACCCTATAGGTGAAAATGTTCAAATCCATGTCAAAATGCCATTCCGTGCCACTGGTGCAAAAACATGTTTCGGACAGGATGTGACAAATGACAGCTGTACTGTTCATGAGGTGGTGTGAAAAGATGGCGATGTTGAAAATCTCGAGTTGAAATAATGAAAATTACCAAAGTTATGCGTGTCCATAGAAAAATGTCAACAAATGTGCGTAACTCTGCCATTTTCTGGAATTTTTGCACCAAATTTTCAACATGGCCTTTTTGAGACCCCAGCTCATGAACACTGTTGGTGACATTTCGTTATTCGGACCCAAGTCACCATCTAGGCCCAAATAATGAAGCAGCAGTTGCAGTGCTCATGAGGTGAGGTCCCAAAAAGGCCATATTGAAAATCTGGTGAAAAAATTCCCCAAAATGGCAAAGTTATGAACATGCATTCAAAACACCATTAAAATAAATTTTATGGCACTTACATTGATCCCTCAGTTCACAGTTTGGCTTTGAAGAGTGCAGATGTGTCCTGCTCCACAGAAGATGACCTCCAGTGGTAAGTATAGGGTGAAGGAGGTGTGGGTTGGTGGGTGCTCATTGGGAGGGTCAGGATGTAGGAGGGTGACGGCTGCGATGACAAGGGACTGTTTTCTTTTTTCAGGTAAAAAAATACTTTTGTTGGATTTCATAAAAAAAAATTTGGAACACGGTGGGGCAGTGTTCCACTGCTGTGGGTGGCTTTAAATGCCAATACAAGGATTGGGCCCCCCATGTCAGCTAATTCTTTTAAAAAAAGGGCTTGGGGATGGGGGCATCTGACACCAGGAGTGGGCATCCTGGTGTTGGATTTTATTAAATTAATAAACTAGGGACTAGGGAACAGCAATCAGAGGGTGGGGGTGCCACTAGACACCAGGGAATATATGGGGACACCAGGGAATTAATCTGCAATTATGGGGATGGCGACTGGAGGGTGGGGGGGTACCACTAAACACCAGCGAATTAATCTGCAATTATGAGGACAGCGATCGGAGGGTGGGGGTGCCACTAGACACCAGGGAAATTATATTTATGATAGGGACAGTGATCAGAGGGTGGGACGTGCCACTAGATACCAGGGAAATGAAGGGGCATGGATATTGGAGGGAAGGCACTAGACACCAGGGGAAAAACAGTTGAGTACTAGGGAGGGCAACTAGAGGGACAAGCAGGATTCTTGAGTGATAAAAAAGGATCCTTTTTCGTGACTCGAGATACGAAAAAGGATTCTTTTTTCATATCATGCAGTCACAAAAAAGGATTCATTATATTAAAAAAAACACATTTCAAAGGCATATTTATAACTTTGAAGTGCAGATTGCACCTAACAGGGTCCCAATCAGCCAGCTAGGTGGTGTCACTTCAGGATGTCATTTTTGTGTTTTTTGGAAAAAAATGTAAGAAAAAATGGAAAACAAGATGGTGGCTGTCGAAAAAGGAATTTTCCCTCATGAAAAGGATTTTAGTCTCATGAAAAAGAAACTGATCTTGCGAGAATGATTTCTTTTTCTTGAGGTCAATCCTTGTTTGAACTTTATCCCTATAAAATCGACAGGAGATTTCCCATTGAAAACAATGGGAAACTTAAAAATGTTGCAACTTTGCAACAGATTAATAATTTTTCACCAAACGAAGCATGGCAGTTCTATTACCCAAACTGGCTGTACTATAAAAAAATCACACCAAAACTCCACATCGTGTTGACGCAAGGCGGTGAGGCAAATTTTTTTTTTTTTTAAAGGTGACTTTTAAGTTTTTAGCACTATCTGGCTCTCAGAATCCGTACATCCGACTGGAAAGAAACTTGCCACATCAAGAGAACTACCCCATGGGACAGTACATATGACATTTTGTGCAAATCCATTGAACAGTTGCAAAGTTATTAAAGTGCAAACTTTAAAGTTTAACCCTTGCAGGGCCGAGGACTCATATCGTCCAAAATTCCTATACATTCTAATTCTGTCAGCAGCCTAAGGGTTAACATTAAACAGGCTACTCAACCCTAACTATAGGGGCATGAGCGTGCCTTGATATATAGAATATATATATATATATATGTGTGTGTGTTTGTATGTATATGTGAAGTGACTGATACTGCACATTTTAAGTCATCATGTTTTATTACAGCAATTCTCATTAAATAGAATTTGCACATTTTTGTTATGAGTTTGACTGTGCCTGACTTTTTATTAACACAGCCTCATACATAAAGTAATTTTAAGGGATTAAGTAAGGTGTGGTGGTTAAGTGGCTCTAGCAGAAATGTTCACAGGTTCTGTGACATACCAGGGGCTGGTGGTAGGAGTGTGGTCTTAGGTAAATGGGTGGGGCTATGGGCAGGGCAAAATTGTTTGGGTTATTCCCTGAATTTGAAAGTGGCAACCCTACTAGAGAGAAATGAGCTCCACAATAGTAAACATGATGGGTTTGTGCAGGGAAGTCCTGACAAACGTTTCTAATAGTATTATTTGACTGGACAACTAAAGCAGCAGATAAGGGAGCAGCAGTGGATTTACTCTGCCTCCACTTCAGCTAGGCATTCTGCTTTGCACCACTTAGAAGACTGCTGAAGAAGTTAGAGGATCTAGTCGCAGTGAAGGACCCAGTTAGATGGGTGGGTTGTTGTTGGAGGGGGGTGGTAAATAGAGACAAGTTGAGTGAGAAGGTGGTCATAAGTGGGGTTCCACAGGGGTCAGTCCTGAGTCCAGTCCTTTTCAATATATTATTAAGTGACACAGCAGAAGTAATACATGGCAAGAGGTGCGTCTCTTCGCAGATAACACTAAGCTCTGTGGCAGGGTGGACAGCGTGGAGGGGATAAGGGAGTTGCAGATGGACCTGCATAGGTTAAAGAGGTGCTTAATGGTTTGGCAATTGAAATTCAACACCCAAAATTCAAGGTGATGAGCACAGGGAACCAAAACTTCAGGATGGAATACTGGAAGGAAGGAGCTAAGCTGGCTGATTACTTCTGAGGAAATAGAACTGGGAGTCATCAGAAGTGACTCCCTAAAACAATCTGCCCAGTGTAGTAGGCCTACAGCAATGCAAGCAGGATTTTGGGGTGTACTGGAAAGGGTTTTGATTGCAGGAGTAAGGAGGTAACACTAACTCTCTACAGATTACTGGTGAAGCTCCATCTGGAGTACTGTGATGAGTTCTGGAATCCCTATGTAAGTCCATCCATTTCTGGGGGCTTATCTTTGGGATCATGGGCCCCTGTGCTCTCTCACCTGCAGCCCCCCAATCTGTCTTCACCCTACAGCCCCCCTTTGTAGAGACTGAGTAGTAGGGGGAACTGCAGGGCAGGTGCATTTATCCAGGAGCTCCAGGTAGGAGTCAAGCATGTACTCACCCAGAATTATATGGCTGGAGCTACATAGCCCACCTTGCATTCTTGGCCCCTTGGACAGATCAGTGGGGCCAAAAGTGGGTGAGAAGCACCATTAGGCACAATCAAGGTGGTTCTCTGACCCCAGGGTAGATAGCGGGGTCAGAGACAATGACAGGGACCATGGCAGCTGGGCCTGGAATGGCCACACATGCATGGTCATGCTGACATGGAGCTGAAGCTCTGCTTCAAACACTGGGCTACACACCTGCAACAAAAAAGGGTCCTGGCAGCAGGAAAGGCAGCAAAGCTGGGACCGAAGAGGATCAGAACCCATCAAACACTGCAGATACCTTTTCCTAGCCCAAGGGCAAGCAGTGGGGCTGGGACAAGACGCTGCATGGTGGCATGCAAGAAAGAGAGTGGTGCAGCAGCTGTATCTCTCACCCAGCCCTGACTCTCAAATGGGCAAAGTGCCCAAATAAATAGATGGATACCAGTCCCCAGGACAAGTTGTGGGGGTGAGGTCACATTATCAGCAGCCTCCCAAGGACAAAACAGACACAGCAGCAGCCAGTCAAAAACACTGAACATTAATGTAAAGGAACACTGCAGCGAGTATGTAGCTCTTCAGCCCTTTATGCCCTCCAGCCCCTCAGAGTCTGCCGGGAAGGGTCAAAGGTGAATCTGCTATTATGCCCACAAATTTGAGTCAATCAGGAGCTTGCATATTGTCCCTCAGCCTGCATGCCAGCCAACATTCTAAACCCAGTTTGCCTGGGAAAATTACAGACTAATGGGACATCAAGTTTCATCCCATATAAAAGGGGCTGCCACCAAGATTCTGGGATGAGTCTGCAGTGTGACAGTGAGTGAAGCTCTGAGCTGGTGAGCCATTGCCTGGCAGGAACTACAATGGCCATATTTTACACCTCCCAGGTTGACTGGAAGGGACTGCTGAACTACCAGGGATGTACAAAAACATACCAGGGAGGGGATCGGAGCTAGGGAGGGGGACTTGGCCCGGTGCACTTGACCCATGTGCAGCATGCAGATGAGCCCATAATGGGCATGCAAATTGTTCGCTAGCACCATGCATGGGCTCATCTGCATGTTTGGACTTAATATCGCCCATGAGGGCCACGCTATATCCCTATGGGCAGTCTTCAGTGCAGCGCTCTGGTAGCACAGCAGAAAGCATGGCAACTGCCTGCTATTTGCCATGCTACCGTGGCCCGATATTCAGGCAGTTAGCATGGTTAGTTTGGATCATGCTATCCATTTGAATGTTGCGCCACAGCGGGCCTGCCTTATTTTATCGTGCGATGCACCTTTTGTGTGCGTGCAGCCAACAGCTCTGACAATGGGGCCCATAGAATGTAATGGCAGATAATCCTTCCCAATGTGGTATTTTTTTTGTTATTGTTAATATTAGTACCATAATATCCTCTACCCTACCCCCATGATTTCCCTGCGCCTATCCCAGGCATTTTTTAATCCATTTACTGTTTTTGTTCCCACTACCTCCTCTGGAAGGCTATTCCTGGTATCCACCACCCTTTCTGTGAAAAAGTGTTTCCTCACATCCCTCCTGAATTTACCTCCCCTCCAGCTTCATATTATGCCCCCGTGTTTTATAGCACCTTTTCCTCTGAAAGATACTCTCCTCCTATACCTTATTATTCCCTGTAAGGTACTTAAAGGGACACTGTCAACCTTTTTTGCATCATATTATTTTTAAGTTAAAACCCGCATTTTATGGTTGCTTATCTTCTCTAAAATTCATTGATGTTGCTGGTTGTTTAATCAGCTTCCTTGCTTACTATAACTGAAATGTATGGTTATGTATTGCTATGGCCAGCTTTGTTTTGCTTCATATCACTGAACTACTCTTAGTACACACTTTCTGAACATTAGAAACACCCTCAAACAGTGCAGCCACTCATCATATAACAGTCTCCTCTACTCCCACTGCATAATCAGTGGCTAGATTGTGTTGGGGGTGCTCCTGAGTCCAGGAAAGATGCAGTGGGATTTGGTCAAGAAATGTAAACAAACATGTTATGGTGTGGTAACACCAGTATGGTAGGCAGTCAGTTTTTCACTTTTTAAAAGAAAAAAAAGGGATCTGAATCAAACAACCAGATACATCAACAGTCTCTATAGAAAGTAAACAATGATAACGTGTTTTTTAAACTAGGGACATTTTGAGGCCTAAGGGGGTTGACAGTCTCCCTTTAAAGGTTTCTATCATATCCCCCCTCTTCCTCCTCTCCTCCAGGGTGTACATATTTTGCTCTTTAAATCTTTCCTCATAGGGTTTTTGATGCAGACCCTGCACCATTTTGGTAGCCCTTCTCTGGACTGTCTTCACTCTATGTCTTTTCTGAGATGTGGTCTTCAAAACTGTACACAGTACTCAAGGTGGGGTCTTACAAGTGATTTATATAGTGGCAGAATCACCTCTCTTTTCCTGCTGGAGATACCCCTACCCAGAGTCGGACTGGCCCACCAGGATACCTGGAAATGTCCAGGTGCCCCCCCCCCCATTGAGTACCTGCCCACTTTCTGAATGTTGCAAATCTTTGCAGCTGTTATCCATTTTGTAATTAAATGGGGCGCTTTGGGCACTGCAAGTGAATATAAGATGCAAACACAGAGCTAGTGTATCAAATCAAAATAGAATACTGATATGAGTGTGCTAGCCTGGGCCCTCCACTATTAAATTTCCAGGTGCGCCCCTGTATCAACTTGTCAGGTGGACCTCCAGTACCCCAGTCCGACCCTACCTATACCTATGCACCCCAGCATCCCACTAGCTTTCACGATTGCTTTATCACATTGCCTGGCCACCTTTAGGTCATCCGATATGATAACCCCTAGGTCTTTTTCCTGCTTGGTCTTTGTCAGTATCACTCCACTCATCTTATACTCTACTCCCAGGTTCCTATGGCCTAGATGCATTTTGCACATTTTTTTTTGCATTAAAACCCAGCTGCCATACCTTGACCACTCTTCCAGTCTACCTAGATCCCTGCACATTCTATCCACTCCTTCAGGTGTGTCCACTCTGTTACACATCTTGATGTCATCTGCAAAGAGGCAGACCTTCCCTTCCAGTTCTTCTGCTATGTCACTTATAAAGATACTGAAGAGGACTGGTCCCAACACTGATCCCTAAGGAACCCCAATGGTCACCCTCCCTCCCTTCCTTTCAGCACACTCCATTCACCACTACCTTCTGTGTCCTATCTGCCAACCAGTTTCTTATCCAGGTTACCACCTTATTATCTATCCCCAAGTTACCCAACTTGCCCATCAGTCTCATGTGTGGAATACTGTTGAAAACCTTGTTGAAATCCAGGTAAGCCACATCTTCAGTTGATCTGCTGTGGTACTTATGACTGATACTGTATCTACAGGGGGCTAGGCTCTAACCTGACTGTGAATATCTCCAAAATTCAATTGTAATCCACAGGGGGTCTCCTGAGAGACACATTTACTTCATCTGTGTCCCAGTAACTTCCATTCTGGCCAGCGTAATCCTACAGCAAGGGGCATCGAGCTCTGTAGAGTTGCCCGGGGACTCTAGCCTTTCTTCCATCTCCTAGAACCCTTCACTGACTGCCTGCCAATGGAAATTCCACAGCAGCCACGGACTGAGTTCTCATGCGTCCATCTCTATGTAGGTTTACAACAGCCAGCTTCAAGCCCTTGGATCTACAAAATTCTCCCCCACTTTAGCCTGCACAGACCCAAAGGGCTGAAACTCGTAGGGACTGCCCTACAAATTTAGAGTGGGCATGTGAATGCCCCCCCCATGTCCCAGCTGTCACAGGTACTGCCTACCACCCTCTCTTAAGTGCTGACCCCTTTAGGGACTCAAGGCCAAATTTCTTTTACAGGGCCAACAGCATTCCTCTCCTTCTTGGCTATGGGGAGGGAAGGCACCAAGAGGTGCCTAAAACAGTCATTTAGTTCAGAAAAAAATACATTTCACCTCAGTATTGACAGATACAGTTTGGTCTCCAACTCTGTTTTCCTTCTCTCTGAAGCAGATTTCTCTCTCAGCCTCATATTTCCTTTTCGGAGGGGTTACACCTATTGTGGTCTTTGGCCATGGCAGACACCACGATTTCCAAAGGATTTGGGTAGTCTCACTCTCTGGAATCAGGAGCATCGAAGGGCCAGACCGAAGGGCTCCCTAACACCAACTGTCAATATGACAATTCCCTTCAGACTGAATGCAACTGCTGTTGCTCTCCAGCTACAGCCAGTTGTTTCCTCCCCTTTAGAACTCTGGAACAGACCAACTGACCCAGCCTCTCAAAGAACCCAGAGGTTAACTCTTTCAGGCCGCGTAGAACTGCATAAGAAGCTGGAGCTCCTTATAGGGGCTACATTAATTAGCATTCATTTCTTTATTCTTTTTTTAAAGGAATTGTGTGATGTCACACGTTGGGCTTCATAGCCTGCTACCCTGGGGCGGTGATAGCCCCGCTGTGTAAAAATAACTTTTTTTACTCACGGATCAAAGTTTGGGAAGGGATCGTAATTTGTCCAAACTGCGAGCTAGCCGATCCCTTCCCACTTCCTAGACTGCCTGCTGCACCCCCACGCTCCCCCGTTTTGTGACATGGTACCAGGGAGAGTGCAGGGATGCACCTCATGCAAGCCTATGGGGCTTATTTTCAGAACCTTTTTTTAAAACTTTTGTAACGGTCTTCCTTGAGCTTGTCTAAATGCTCACTGCCAGGCTGGTGTCCTGCATTTTTGCAGTTTAAATGTGATTGCCAGAGAGTGCCTATATAGCCTCTGTGTACTGTCTCTTTAAGAGCTGCCTGGATTGCAGTCTTAATTAATCTAAAAGGGAGCTCTGTTAGAATATGTGCTTGTTTGCTGATCATTTGTTAGAGTAGTAATAATATTGCAGTTTGTTCTAACCTGCCATCTTTGCAGTAAGGACTGCTCTGTTTATCTCCACCAACTTGGCCCGGGACTATCAGAATGGGCCAATCAGTACTCTTGGGACTGTAAAATGCAGCCTGCCTACAGGGGCTTGGTGGGGTCAAAACTTGTAGGAATTGTAGTTTTTGCATTTTGGCGACTAAAATAACCTGGAGGGGGAGCCCTTGTTGTGACTGACAGACAGATCAGCCAAACGAACCTTTTGGATCTTGGGGAAATTCCCAAGCTGCTTGCAGCTAGTTTTAGTTCTGAGTTGGGAAGTGAAGAGATAACAGCTTAAATGATTCAAGTAGCAGCCCTGGCGTAGATTTGCGTGGGAGAACTGTGGAAAGGCCTGAGTTTTGGCCTGCATGCCTGCCTGCTGTCCCTGAGAGGGAAGCTGTGTCTTTTTCAGACTGAATCCGAACTTGGAGAGCGAAGTAAGCAACTGAATTGTGACCAGGCTCCTACCTGAAGAAGACTGAAGATTTGCTGAATGAGATTGGCCTGTCTGGACCTCCAGCCAGCTCTGAACTCCCGGATTGTGCAGAGACTCTGTAATTGCGACCGGAGAGCCTTTTGCCTGGTACAGTGGAATTTCCTTACATGTGAATGTGTTGTGTGCTTATAGTGGGTCATGATTTTGTTCCCCACTGTAGTTTGAATTGTGTTCTGCTTGCTGGAAGCTGCATTAGAATTTCCTTACATGTAAATGTGCTGTGTGCTGCTAGTGGGTCACAATTTGGTTCCCCACTGTGGTTTGAACTGTACTCTGCTTGCTGGAAGCTGCATCCAGCCCCACGGACTGAATCCAAAATCATCTCCATTGGGCGTGGGCCTTGCCACACTGGCCCAGCCCGACTACCCGCTGCACAGAGAAAGCCATCGACGAGAGACCTTCCTGGGGATCAGCCCCCTGCTAAACACTTGAACAGGAACGACGCCTTGGTGATTCATGTGGGCTCCACTTCTCCGAGCACTCCAGTTCAACAACCTGCAGTCTCTATTTCATCCTGCCTGTGTCCAGTATTGGGTATTGTGAGTAAACATCAGGGTAGCTCCCTGCAACAACAGCTAAATCTAAAGTTTTATCATCTGATTGTCTGGTTGCTTTTTCTTTCACGAACTGAGCCCTCCAGCTCCGGATTACAAATATGTGTGTTGTGCATGTTGGTTTCTTCCATCACAGGGCCCCAACCAGCTGCAACATTCCTGGCTAGCCCATCGTCTCCCTACCTGGGTACACAGAGGTGTGACTATGTGGGAACCTAAAGTGCATGCATAACTGTTTGATTAATATTGCCTTTAAGCCAATCAACCTGATTACTCCCCTTCCTTGTTCAAGTCCCCTGAATAAATCAGATCTGATTTTTTCTGCATTTAACCTGACTGTGGTTCCAGTTTGTGCCAAGAGTACTGTACTGTTGCTATTTGCTGTGCATAACCTTGTTTTACAGGGGGTCCCCAGGTTCGAGCCAGAGGAACCAGCCCTAGTGGTAAGTGCAAACAGTGTGGGTACTTGTATGGTGTACAAGGGGTACTGTGAAAGTGATTATCATATATTGCTAAGGCCACTAGAAGGGAAAAGGGGGGGACACAGTGTCCCGGAGGGCTGTTCCCAGGTTAGTTTGACAACTACCAACCCTGACCTCCGGGTGGAGGCACCCATTGCAGAACCTAGGCCCCTTAACCTGCTACTAGCCAAGCAGGCTGGGGTAGTAGCCCTTGGGATAGCGCCACCTAGGGGTTACACTTTAAACTACCTTTTGATAAAAAAGAAAGACACCGCTCAATTAATAGGGTCCCTATTATTTGAGGCGGTCTTTATCAAAAATAATTTAAATAATAAAAGGTTCTGAATATAAGCCCCTAGGCTTGCATAGGCGTGTCCCCACGCTCTCCCTGGTACCACGTCACAAAACGGGGGAGTGCGGGGGCAGAGCAGGCAGTCTAAAAAGTGGGAAGGGATCGGTTAGCTCGTGGTTTGGACAAATTACGATCCCTTCCCAAACTTTGATCCGTGAGTAAAAAAATGTTTTTTTACACAGCGGGGCTATCACCACCCCAGGGTAGCAGGCTATGAAGCCCAAAGTGTGATTTTAGCACATCACACATTTACTTTAAACATGTTTTTCAAACAACAACAAAACATAGTCAGATGCATTAACAGTACATACAATTGAAGAAAGAGTACATATTACAGGTTTTATTTTTTTTAAAACTTTGTTTATTAATTTCTGTATAAGCAGACAACATCCACAAAATCTTGTACAGGGTATGGAATTGTTAAGATGTTACATCTTCAAATATCAGAAATACAAGTAATAAAACCCAAGTAGTATTGTACAGAAGGAAGGGGGGAATCCTGGTCAATAATCCCTTTTAATTAAGTCCAAAAGTCTTTTGTTAGTTGCCAAGCTCTTCAATGGTAAAAGGTATGTCCATTAGGGAGAATCAATATAAGAAAAGGAACACAATCCTAGGATTGCTGTTTAAACCTGTTGCATGACTAGGGAGACTACATAGTAAAACAGTGACCCCATTACAGCATCCCCGACCCACAAGTACAGCTAAATGCATGGTAAATTGAATACATTTAACATTATGGAAACATAAGTTTAACAGTAAAAGAGAAATCCATTCCAGAACATGGAGAATAAAACAACAGGAAATGCAGATCCAGTGTTATAGCAAACGGAAATTCTAGTGACCGCAGTGTTCCCGAATGTGGGGGAAAGCACGACGGGACTCCAAAAATGGCAGGAATTCCTGCAAAAACCATTTGACATGATTGCCAAGAATAATATATTCAGTGTATTTAAAAATGAGATCCCTTCTGCAATACCCACATGTAACCCCTAGGGGGTGCTACCCCCAGGGATACTACCCCTGCCTGCGTGACCAGGTGCAGGTTGAGGGGCCTGGGTACTGAAAACGGGTGCCTCCACCCTGAGGACAGGGTTAGTGGTGGCGTAGCTGACCTGGGTACAGCCCTCCGGGACACTGTTACTCCCCTCTTTTCCCGCTAGTGGCCTAAATGGTTCACAGAATACACAACTGCAATTGACACTTAACAACAGTTTTAACCCCACACTTGTTGCAACAGGGCTGATTCAGCTGGCTTGGCCCTGGAGAATCCCTGTAAAATAAGATTTAGCACAACAACCAACAGTATTTCAATGCTGTTTGTACAGAGGTACACCACAACCAGTTTCAGTGCAAAAAGATTTAGATCTGATTTATTAAAGGGGCAGTAACAAGGAAGGGAGCAAAATCTAGTGGTTGATTCAAGATCTGAAAGGTTCAGGCTATAAGGCATGCACTTAAAGGTCCCTGTAGCACAGTCACACACACACCATGGGTACCCAGTTGGAACTACAGGCTAGCCAGAAGCATTGCTCAGGGTAGGCCGGCATTGCAGCTGGTTGGGGCCCTGTGAAGGAGAGAAAACATGCATGCAATTTAACCCACAATTTGTAATCCAGAGCCGGATGACTCAGTCCAAAATGATTAGCAATAACAATTAAATCAGTTGACACACTTTGATTTGAGCTCTGTTACAGGGAGCTACCCTGAGGTTTACGTACGCTACCCAGTACAGGATACAGAATGGATGAAATGGAGACCTCAGGATGAAGTGCTGGATTGCCAAGAGAAGCGGGGCCCACATGAAGCACCGTGGTGCCGATCCTGTTTGTTGGTGTTGAGCAGGGAGCTGAATCCCCAGGCGGGTCTCTTGTCGGTTGGTTCTCTGCGGCATGAGTGGCTGTCTGGGCCAAGGTGGCAAGGCCCAGACCGGGTAAACAGTTCAGATGACAGTCCGGTAAGTGCTGGATGCAGCTTCCAGCAAGCATGACACATTCAAGCAGTGGGGAACCAAATCGCAACCCACAATCCACAATCAGCACACTTATAGTAAAGCAAGTAAATACCACAGTTCAGATGACAGTCCAGTTGCCATTCACAGCGTCTCTGCGCAAACCGTATGCTCTGCGGCAATCTCAAGTCCTGACAGGCCAATCGCACCGAGGTAAATCTTTGGTCCACTTCAGGAGAAATTCAATTTGTCACAAATCAGGTTCCGATCGCAAAAGCTGCAATTTCGGATGAAATCCGACCTCCAGCTCTAGGCTTCTTTACTTTGGAAAATGGTAGCAGGCAGGCCAAACACAGCCTTCCTGCCGATTTCCCCTGTGCACAACACAGGAGCAGCTGCTTGAATCTCTCGAGCTGTTCACTTTTTCAACTCTAACTCCACACTGACACACTGCTGCAGGCAGCTTGGGACTTTCCCAGAGATACAAAAGGTTCGATTCATCAATCCATCTGTCTGTCACAGCTAGAGCTCCCCTTCCAGGTCCATTTAGGTGCCAAAGGGCAAAAACTACAATTTCTACAGAAATTCACTCCCACAAGACCCCTGGGGACAGACTCCATTTTAGGGTCCCTTAAGGTACTGATTGGTCCAAACTAGCAGTCCAGAACCAAGATGGTGGTGATTAACAGAAAAGTCCATACTGCAAAAAAGGCAGGTTAGACAAACTACAATGTCATTATTAATAAAGCAGATAATCAGCAAACAGTCACAGCTTCTTGTAGGGCTCCCTCTGCGCAAATAGCGATGGCAGAATGGAGCAATAATATAGCAGCCCGGGTGGGACTCGAGCCTGAAACTACTCGGCCCCTACCCAGATTAATTATACTCTACAAAATAGGCAGCTCTTAAAGAGACAGGCACGGAGGCTAACAAGACACTCACATGCAAACACTTTTAAATTGCTTGGACACATAACGCCAACCTGGCAGTGGGCATTTAGGCAAGCCCAAGGAAGACTTTTGGGAACCCTCCATTTGTAGGTGGGTTACACACAGAAAACAAAAATATTCAATTATAAGGAGGTAGAAATAATGCATATAAAATGGGCAAGGAAATCCCTGTGTCCTGATTGGCTGAGACGTGGTTCAAGCCATGGCAGTAAAAGAGTACCACCAATGGCTAAAAACAAGTCCCTGCCAACCAGGGCAACTCACAGAATTACTAAGCCATTCAATTCCTAATTTCCTTCACAAACATGGCTGCAACCTTTACTCATATATAAAAAACCTCAACTAGGCCCTAAAAATTAAAGTCCATTAAATTAAATAAAGTAAGTCAATAATTTAATGTTATTTGCACTCATGAGCTCCCCTTACACACATACACAAATTTTAAAAATCAAGTACTATTCAGAGTTTCCATTGCTGATGTTTCTTTGATAATCATGAAAAATCCCCCTCCTATCCCTACCACTTTGCCAGAGAGCTCCCTGTTCCTTACCTGGCAACAGATAAAATTGAGGTTCTGGCTCCACTTGAGGCCTGTGTGTGTCTTTGTGTGTATGCCAGTGGAACTCCGAAGAATTCTGAAATCGTGTATTCCATGTTAGAAAATGGGCAAAGACAATTCTCTCTCCTGATTGGCTGTGACACTTATTTAGGAGGGCATCTATCAGACAATAGATGCCCAGCTAAAAATAAGAGCCAGTCCAAGTGCCCCTTCACCGAGTACCATGCTCCAGTGGTGCCCAGCCTGCTTTGTAATTGGCTGAAAGCACTCCAGAAAACTTCAAATGCCCGCCATGTTTTTTCTCTCGCTTAGTGAGAGCTACAGGAATCCACCCCCCAACACTTCTTACTTGCTTCTTCTTAAAAAAAAAAAAGAAAGCACACTGATTCTACGTTAGGGAGAGTGCAGAAATCCTCACTGCCATATACTTTACTATGTCAGCACTCTCCCAACCGTGATCTCACACTGCCACGCTAACAAAGAGTAAACGAAAGCCGTTGCTCCTATCGGTTTCATTGTACGACCCCGTCTGCTTCTTTTAGAAAGAAAGTATAGTTATTCCGTGGTCAGGAAGAGTGAGGAAATACTCACAGATCTCACAGTGCCATGCTGACAAAAAGTAAATGAAAGCCGTTGCTCCTGTCTGCTTCATTCTGCAAATCCTCCCTTCCTCACTTGCTTACACCAGCCACCAAAAGCTCACAAATGTACCTGCTTTTTGCAGGTTTAATTTCTCTTTCACCTCGCTTCGACCTCCTCCCACAAAATCACGTACCTACCGATGTCTGTACTCGGCTGATGTACAGCGTCGTTTGCCTGCCCGCCACCTCAGCCCTCTCCTGAAGTACATTTCTCACAGAAGACACGTTCCCTCGGTTCTCGCCCCATTTTAAACGCTGCTTCACAATAAAAGAAATAAACTGTAGTACAACATTTCTTAACATAAGCAGCCAGTCTTTCCGTCTCTTTCTGCAGACAGTTTTATCTATGTCAGCCCAAAACATCCTCTCGAACCCTATTTGTACTCATATATTTTTTATTTAACTAAATTGCTACAGCCGTGCGTGATTTCATCGCAGCAGTCGCGTGGTGCTAACCTGCACACTAGAGAGCTCTTTTCTACAATCGTAAACCACTTCAGTATCCCAAGTTAACAAAACAACCGAGTGGCTCATAGCATGCTCCCAAAAGCACAAAGCAGGATAACAAACAAAAACAAAAGCTTAATAGCTCAGTCAAAGGTACAGAGAGAAGAGACTATGGATATGCTGAAATTTCTCTCTCTCTCTCTCTCTCTCTCTCGCTGTCTGCATCCTGTGAAAACAGCACAGTACCAGTGTAGTTACTTGTCCTCCCTGGCTCTGCTTCTCTGAACAATAAATTTAACTTTGTACATACTGGTCTGCCATGGCAATGTCGTCCTCAGAGGTGACTTCCCTGCGTACGAGATACAGTCGGAATTGCAGCTGCTTAAATTTAAAACTATTGTGTCAATCTTCGACCTTCCAAGTAGACACAAAAAATTTTTTACAGGAAACACAAAAAACTTTCTTTAACACTACAACCATGGGGAGAAACTACTAGAAAGCCCATGTCTTCTTCTGTAGGTGGTGGAGGGGGGAATACAAGAGAATGGATCTGTGGGGAAGGGGAGCAACAAGAGATGGAACAGCTCAGGGACTACTTACAAGAAATAAACTTTAACTTAATTCTTATTCTAATTTTTTAATTTAAAAAATTTTTTTTTTTTAAATCCTATCTAAAAATGCTACAGGTAGCCCATTTTTCTAAGCGCAATAATACCTTCAGGAATTGGGCGGTATGTGCAATACCGGACCTTCAGGGCTATAAGGCCCACCACCTGCGGCGCCGGGCCTCTGATGCTTCCCCCTGGGCGGTCCGTACGTCTACTGCACCCTGTTGCATATTATTGCTTACTTACCACTCTGTGTGTGTGTGTGTGTGGGAGGAGCATTCTACTACTGGAATAATGCAGAGCTTTGAATTCTTCTATTCCATGGTAAACAATCATACAGTATATTGAGTGTGAAAAAAATAGATAACTGACAGGTGAAAAACATCTGGGGAGGGACTATTTTACATTATTTAGCAACATTTTAGTATACTTTTTGTGACTTTGAAAACTTTTAAAATGTTCTTTTTTAATAGTTGCTTATGGTCTCATTTTATATAAGCAATAAGACATGGCTGGGTATTTCTAGTACTGAGATACCCACACACCCAGAGGCTGAAGGCAATCTGCCTGCAGCCCCATACTTAACTAAGCCTCTGGGTGCGTGGGTATCTCAGTCCTACCAACACCCAGCCATGTCTTATTGCTTACCTATCCTCCCTACAACAGAGGGTAACATTAGGAAACAGGGAGCACTGCGGTATAGTCCAGACCTGATTCAACGGGTAACTAATAAACTCATAGTTCAAGTTTCTTCTGAATCAGAGCTCTGGGTTTCAGAGGGTTCACTGCATGCCACATACTCTTATTGACCTTCTTGGTCCAATGGCCTGCATCCTGAGGATTTGTAAACTGCCAGGACTTTCCTCTGTAGACCACCCGAAGCCATGCAGGCAACAGAAAGGAGTGGATAATACCCAACTCTCGAAGCTGATGTCTCACACTGTCGAAACTCTTCCTTCTGCCATGGCTCTGATATGGGAGGTTGGGGTAGAGCTTGATATCTGTGCCATTAATTTCCAGTGGATATGCTGTTCTTGCTGCAAGAAGAACCACATTGTGGATCTCAGACCCCGTGGATTTCAGCAAGATGGTACGTGGTTGGTTGGAAGAGGCTGGACAGACCCTCAGATTAACTCTGTAGGCCTTGGTAAGTGAAGACCAAGGAAATCCTTCTTACAGTTGGAGCTTTCCTTGTAACCATTCCAATAAAAGGGTAGCAATGTCATCTCATCCACGCCTTCAGAAACCTCCACTATATATAAGTTTGCAGGCTGAATTTCGTTTTCCAAAGCCTCCATGCATTCATGAAGCTGGCTGTTCTGTTTAGTAAGGGAAGCCATGGCAGCTAAAGTAGACACCACCCATTTGTCTCATTCATCTACGGACCCTGTAAGTAGTAATATAGCAGCATCGTGATGTTCCAATTTCTGCAAAGTTTTCTCAATATTTGAGTCCATGGCCCTCATGGACTCAAGCATGGTTTGCCAAGGTGGTTCTGTCGATGACACTGACTTGCTGGCTCCACTTCTGCCCGAGGGGTCCTACGGCCTTGCTGGTATTAGGTGGTGGATCCTTAGAAGGCCCCTACTGTTGTATTTTTTGCTGACCCATAATAAATGTGGTATCTGCTGGTGCAGAAAGTCTTACTGAAACAAGTTCTAGAATTAGATTTTTATGAAACTGCCTAAAATTTCTAGTTTTGAGCAAGTTTGCCACCTCGTGAGAGAGAGAGCGAGAGAGAGAGCTTCAAAGGAGTGCTTCCAACCTGGAAGATAGCTCTCTAGCACCCCCCACCCATATTACAGATGTTCAATAGAATTCAAGTTCATGGATAATGGACCTTATGCACCATTGGGGCGGGGGTACGCGGACTCTGTGTGTACCCCACCCACGTAGCAGTGCACCAGCGGCATTCACGACCGCTGGTGACCTGTCCATGGCCCTGCCCACCCGGTGCACAGGACTCTGTAGGACGGCCGGGAGCAGGGCCATGGTCCCAGCCGGGCATCCAAGCAGATGCCTGGACCGGGGCATAGAGTGGATCACCTCCACAGCAGGGTGCGTGTTGGCAGCATGGCTTTCTTAAGTTTCCCCACACTGTGACAAATCTCTGATCGTGGCCTAAAGCTGTTAGCTAAGCCTTCTCAGTTCTTAGGCAGACTTGGACATTGTTGGCCAGTTGCTGTATCGGGGGGGTGGGGCTCTCTGAGATCCAGGTCTGGGCTATTGCCTTCCAGGCATTAATATAGAAACATAGTATTTGTTGGCAGATGAGGACCATACAGCCCACCTAATCTGCCCATTTCCCTACTCACTGCTGCAGCCCCAGATCCTATTTGATCTGCAGCTCTCCTGCTCTGCACATCTCCAAGTACTCTTATGTCAATCCCATGCACTTTTGAACCCCTGTATTGTTTTCACACCCACCACATTTGCTGGAAGGCTGTTCCACAGCGCCACCACCCTTTCAGTGAAAAAGTACTTCCTAACATTAGCCCTGAGCCTTCCACCCTTCAGCCTTATATCATGCCCCCTTGTTCTTGTGCAGCGTTTTCTCTGAAATATGCTTTCCACCTGTACCCTGTTTATTCTCCTAAGGTACTTGAAAGTCCCTATCATATCTTCACTCTCCCTTCTTTCCTCCAGTGAAGAGATATTAAGGTCCTTAAGTCTTTCCTCGTAGGGCATCTGGTGGAGCCCATGTACCATCTTCGTTGTCCTTCTTTGGACTGCCTCTGTGTTGTCAATATCCTTCCAGAGATGTGGTCTCCAGAACTGGACACAGTACTCCAGCTAAGGTCTCACCAGTAATCTGTACAGTGGCATCACCATCTCTTTCTTCCTGCTTGTTATGCCCCTCCCTATGCACTCCAACATTCTGTTTGCTCTCCCCACCGCTTTTTCACACTGTTTGGTCACCTTCAGGTCATCAGATGTGATAACTCCAGGTCTCTCTCCTGACTTGTGGTGGCCAGAATTTCCCCACCCATCCTGTACTCTTCCCTTGAATTCTTGTGACCCAGGTGCATGATCTTGCACTTTTTATCATTGAAACTCAACTGCCAGACACCCAACCACTTCTCTAATAGGGTTAGGTCCTATCTCATTTTTTCCACCCCCACAAATGTGTTAAATATGAGCTACAGACCACAACAGACAATTCTGTTTATTTGAGTACCTAGTGGGACCTGCCCCCAGAAGCAACTCCAAGGGTGATCTAGGTGGCCTGGTACCCAACATCCCTACCATTATTTTACGTACAGCAGACCAAAAGGTTAATATTTTTGAACACAGCAGCATCATGAGAATAAAAGTGCCAACGTCTGATTTACACTTTGGGCATTCACTTAGCTTGTCTTGGTTAATATTATGTAGACTGTGGGAGAGTTTTAAGTTCCATACATGAAATTAAACTGGATTTGTCAGAGTTTATTATTTCTGGGGCAGTCATTGAAGTGTTTAATAGGCTCACCTCAAATTTCAGGGGTAATCTGCGCTCCAAGGTCCCCACCAACCTGGTAAGGGTACTCTGGTTCGGGAGAAGGGAGGAGAAATCCAGGAGCATTTTATAGTAGACATAAAGGGGTCTTAAGCAAGGCTGAGGTCCGTAGAGCTCCTCTTCTAGGGGTGAAGAGTTGGGACTCCCAGAGAGTGTAATGCAGAGCCTCGCCAGTTTCTGACTCACCTGTAGGTAGACAAATAGGTCTTTTGGCTGCAGGGAACAAGTCCTTTTCCACTCCCTAAAGGATTGGAGTCGTCCACCCTCATGTAATTGTGTGAGGGAACAGAGGCCCTTTCTCTGCCATCTCAACAGGCCTCTTTGAAGGAACACAGAGTATTTTGGGGTGTATTTCAGGGAGGCTCGTATTCCAGTATACATAGAGACTCCCTGTGGTACGTTCAGTAAATTATGTGCAACCACCCAGACTCTGATCATAGTTCTGGTGAATGGGTTTGTACATTCTCTAAACTGAGTGAAAGCCATGGCCAGGGATAGCAGGTCTCTTCTCAGTCCCCCCCCTTCCTCTAGGGTCATCCAGGCCAGAGACCTAGGGGGTCTCACCCATGGGGAAGAAAGACAGTTGTGCAGCCCAGTAATACAGTCAAAAGTTTTAAAGTCCCCCCCAACAAAATCCTGGTTAGCTGAATCAAAGTTTGTGAGCGCCTTTTTAAACTAAGGATGAAAGTTGATCTGGGTTTCATGGGACATTACAGAAACTGACATCCGCAGACTTCATCTTCAGACTGGCATATTATAGGACATCAGCATGTGTGGGATGTGGGTGCGTGTGAGTATGTATGTGTGTGGGTATGTGTTGTGAGGTATGTGATATAACCATTGTGGGGCTTGCTGTCACATTGAAGTAGGCCTCTATTTAGATACATGAAGTTACAGTGTGTTACTACTTTTACTTCACACACATAATGAATATTAGTTCCTCCTTACTTTTTATCTTTGCCCGGGAGTGGGGTTGATTCCGTTGCACCATATTCAGATTACCTAGCCTGTTACTGTACATACAGGAGTGTTATCATAGACTGTCACATATTTTTTTTAACTCTGTACCTACTGGGGTGTGAGATCTCATTTGCATGGGGGTCCTGGACAGATCTTTTTACATTAGGGTAATATTGCAGTGATTTGTGGAAATGTAGGTATGTTAGATCTCTGTTCTTACACACATACTTTATATTTACTTCTAGTTACGTTATCCAGGGGAAGGTGGTAGTTTTATTTCATTGTAGTTCTAGCCAGAATCCTTGGAAATGTTACTACGCAGATAGAAGTACAGTTAAGTAGTGTTACATTTCTGCTCTGTAGGTATTAGGATACATGAGCCCTTTTACTTAGGATTTCATGACAAGTTGAATTCCTTTGGGGAACAATTGCAGTGACTGATGTGAATAAAGGTTCATTAGGAGAGAGAGTGTGTGTGTGTGTGTGTGTGTGTGTACATATGTATGTATGTATGTGAGAGAAAGAGAGAGAGAGTGTCTCCTTAAAGCTAGTCATCCTCCCCACCCCCCACATTATGGGGATGTGGGGTGGGGTAGGGTGTATTGTTTGTGTGAAGAGGAGGAGAGACATTAAAAAAATGTTATCACTTTTTCAGATTCCTTAAACACTTCCAGTACATCAAGTTGTTAAATTCTCAGTGTATACTGACATCAGTACATATCAGGCTACATGGTCTTAGTTCCTTGGTGGTCCTTGACTAGAGTTTTTTGTTTGACACTAAGACTGTCAATTTATATTTAAATTATCATTTATAAATTCATGTCACTATACTAGAGGTTTTTGAAGTTATGGGGCATGATATCTAGCTGGAGAGTGCAGCTGTGTGATAGGTCCCTCTAAGTTTTACACATCATACAGTGTGCACTGATGTTTTTAAGACTTCACTGGTAATTTCTTGTCTATAATGCATGCATTGAAACTTCTTAGAGTCCTAGGACAATCTTAGTATGTCTTTCATCGGGGGGGGGGGTGCTTTTTCAGTAATCACATCCTTATGCAAACTGTGACACTCATAGCTTGATTTAAGAGTCATCTGTTCCAGCAGTGTTATCTTATGTCAATTGAATTTATATGCAGTATGATTCTTTGTATGTGTTTTGCACCAAGCACCTTTGACCCTGGGACGCTCCTGCCTGAAGGTAATATGGTACTGTTATACTTCTCTGACATCATCATCTTTTTTTTTTTAAATGAGTAGTTTAAACCAATAGGGATTTTTTCTGTTTTGTATGCATGATCTAGCTGTTAAAGTATTGTTTTTTCTAAACAACGGCCATTAGGCTTCTGAAGAAGGACTGGTTGGTCCGAAAGCTAGAACACTTTGTTCTTGTTGTTATATCTATGTTGGTCCATTAAAAGGTATCAAATCATTTGCTTCTGGATCTTTTTTAAACTAAGTAATATGCAGCTTGTGGTACTGCTCTGTCTCCCCGACTCCATCCCGGTTGCTCTGCTGGCAACGTTGTGTGTTGCAAGGCTCCTTTTCAGGTACGAGAGCAGTTGTGCGGGCATGATAACAGACACTCAATGGCAGTTAGGTTTACACCCTCAAGGATGATGGACAGTGGGACAATCGGGGAACCGGGCGTGTCTCCTAAGGTTACAAGCCAGAGCGGAGTTAGAGAGAACTGAAGACTTGCACAGCATCTGAAAATAAGAGATGGACACAGGAACTTTCAGCTGTGGCGGTACATTAATGAGTAACTGGAGTGAGTGTTGAAGCTGCAAACAGTGGCTGAACTTGAGTGGGAGAGAAACTGGAAGCTTGACGCAAGGGCTGAGAGGTCATGGGCAGAAAGGAGTCAGTGTTATAACCATGCCAGGTGACTGTTTTTTTTTTTTCTGCAGCAAGCTGGAGTAGTTTAAGTTGAATGTTGCGCATGTTTGGGTTTCTCTACACTGTCTGTGAGTGACTGGAAGCTGCACGGTGTACCCAGATGGTGTAGCTCTGAGACCAAGGACAGTTAGCAGCATTGTACCCATAAAGCCTGAAGTTGGCCATGTTGAGTGTGGGCAGCTGAGTACATGACAGAGATCCTGTGATTCCCTGCTGGCAAGCAGGCTGTTTTTGAGGGGCACAGGTTTCCAGGTGATATTATGGTGCGGTAACCTCATGGGTGAATTTAACTCTGAACCAGTCAGCTTCCAAGATTTTTTTCTATTTTATAACTCACAATAATACATGTACTGTATTGTGATTCCAAATTTTAAAAATCATAATGGTTACATAAATATTCTTACTTTTCTCACCCATGATACAGTATGATACAGTATGCGAGATTTCTCTTCTTACTTGATCCTGCACCATTATCAAAGTTTAAGTTTTCTGCAGAACACAACGGGATAGATACTGACAAAATACACATTTAGGGACCAATAAAATGTTCCAGATGACTCTAGATAATATTAAAAGAAATAATTTCACCAGTGTGACAGTATTGGAAGATCTCAGATGAGGCAGTTTTATTTAGAGTTTACTAATGTGCCTAAATCTATTTTTAAAGGAGAACTGCATTCAACCAAAAAACCTGTCTTGGCTGTTCCAGGAAAGGTGAACTGGAAAGGATTTTGGCTGATGGAGCCCTTGCTTCTCGCTGGATGGGCACAGAGTTACCTCACCCCTCCCTCACTCCACATTCCTAGCAAGTGGGTCAGATGTCCGAGCTGGCTTCAGACAGGTGGACAAGATGGGATTTGACTATAACTGGTCTGGGACTTGGGAGGCAGAGGCTGGGAGATTTATGGGGCACATACTCCAGTGGGGGAGTGAGCTGGATATACAGTGGCAGATTCAGGAACATGAAAATATGAAAGTAAGAATAAGGGGACTAAGGCAGGTGACTGTGTGTTCAACTAGTGAGAGATAAAGAGGTGATAAATGTATCTTGGTAAAGTAGTTCAGATGATGTAAGTTTTTTTACTTACACTTGTCTCTGAAACTGGATCTATGTCTCTGTGTGGCCTGGCTGCTGTTTCCAGGGACATAGCCAGGATTTCAGAATAGGGGATTTCCACCAAGGATCAAAGCAAGACTGGAGGAGATTTCTGGGCACCCAGGACCCCAGTTACGCCTATGATTTCCCTGTTTTAATATGCCAGCTTCAGACACGTTCTATTTTATCTTAGATCTAAATCTTCCTGAATATGTTCTGTATTATTTAGAGCCTCTTCCTCCAGTGTTTAGATTAGTTTTAAAGCTTGCTCCTGAAGGTGTAGTTCGTTTCTTAAAGTCACAACATTTCAAAAAGGAATACATGTGCTGTGTTTTAGGATATACCAGTTTACTGAAATGGTTGATCTTTATATTAAATTGAAGTTTGCAGAAGAGAGCTAGTGTTTGTTGCTTAATGGAATAGATTGGTCATATACTATATATGATATTCATTTATGCTGTTTACATTTCATTCAGGCAGGTAATTGGGGGTCAAAAACATAGACGTTTCAACTAGAGCTGCAAGTCTGGTTCACAGAAAGAATCAAACAAAACATCTGAGGAAAAAATGTAAACTCAAGTTTGACATGGTTTGAGCCGGGTGAAGCAGATGAACCAGAATAAATTTTAAAGTTGCTAGTTAGGTTTGTTTCGTTCCACATACCCACTTGGCTTCCCCTTCCAAAAAGGCAATAAAAACTAATCAAACAATACATCCTACCACTAATTGCTCTCATCTCTAATCTCAATATCTGTAGATGACTCGGGGAGGTCTCCTGGACCCCAAATACATCTGTTATCTCACCCATCACAACCTATCCTGATGGGGCGTCCATGCTGAGTAGTGCCTTTGTTCCTTGGTGCCTTACTACTGCCTGCTCTGGTAGGCAATTTCACTAACAATGTTAGGAGGGCTTTTCAGTGGACCCCTGCACCACCCTAACCTGCCACTGCATGTTCTGGTAGGCTGAGTCCCAAACCCAATACAGTCACCATCATCATTCTCTCTCTCTCTCTCCATCCCCAGACTGGTACCTCTGCCACTTCTTTCCTTGAAAGGGCTAAGGATACCATTAATAGGACTTCCATGTCACCCAGTGCTACTTCCTTCTGCAGCTGCTTGCTGTAGAAAGTTGAGTCCTCATGAACTCTTTGTTTTTCACCACATACTCAGTCAGTTCACTCCCCTACATTATGAAAGCAATACTGCACAGAGGCCGCCAAACTTGCTGTGCACGTTCAGAAAACAGTTCACTCTAAAAATGGAATACAGTGCTCCCTCTTTTATCTGCCAATCTCCGTACACCCTAAATTGTGGTGGATAAAAGAGGGTGACAGATAACAGAAGGTGGCCATTAAAGAGGGAGATAACATTTCTGGAAAACGGGGCTGAAGCTCACATTGGTGTTAAGTGAGGGTGGCAGATGAAAGGGGGGCATATAAAAGGAGGGAGCACTGTAGATTGCTTAGCCTACCGTCTTCTTGTAGGTTTTTTTATTTACATCAACAATTCAAATAATATGGGATTGCCTGAACCCTCCCCCCTTCATCTCTGTGAAAAAGTTACAGGTTAAAGAGATTCACCAAGTTACCTAGTCATGGTATTCCACCCGATATATGGGTCCCTTACCTCCAGGGGAATCTTTGTAGGTCCTCATGGCATTTTATAGTGCAATAGTTTTCCAGGGAAAACACTTGCAGTTTAGGAAAACCAGGTCCCGGAGGACTTCCCAGTCTGAAGAGCCGTCCAAGTTCTGCCCCCGCGCTCAGCAGCGTTTTGATGTGATGCCAGGAAGAGCGCAGGGCGTGTTTCATTGTAGTGAATGGGCGGCAGCTTTCCAAGTTTTTTTTATGTTACTATGGTCAGTTTGTGGTGAAACATGGGCACTGGTCGTCTAACAAGGCTGGGGTGCGAGGGCGAGGGTGAAGCACAGGAGACAGTGGTGGGTAAGGGGGAGGAAAAAGAAAAAAGAAATCTAATGCATATATATGAACTGTGTTAAAGCAAGTGAAACGTTTAGCAGAACATATAACTAACTGTAACATACAAAGCCATTATGAATAAAATAGTCAAAAAATCAAAGTACAGTGTTTCCTTCATTATCCAGAGACGGATATATTTAAAGATATGAAATACAGAAATATCAATTATTAAATTTTAGTCAGGGGGACAGTTTATATATGATTCCCAGACATCTAAGAATCTATCTTATCATTGTAATTTCACATATGCAATGCGTTCATAGCTGGCTCTTAAACTCAGGTCTTGTAGCCATTCTTTAATTGAAGAAATTTCTAGACTATTCCAGTGTCTGAGAATAACATTTTTTGCTGTGATAAAGGCCGCAATCAGCCATAGCTTTTGACGTACTGATAAACCAAACAACTCTGAGCAAATTCCAAGGACTGCAAACTTGGCTGAACAATGAACTGTGCAACCCAGGACACCATTACATATTGATAAAACATCTACCCAAAAGGATCTAATATAGAACAGAACCACAGTATATGAGAAAGAGAACCTTGTTCCTTTGAACAATGGTAAGTGAAGGTTGAGAGGCAGTACCATAAACTACATCGGCATAATCGAAGATGGGAAGGATAATTTTGGTAACCAACTCATAGCGGATGGGGATGGGGAGGCCGGCCTTATGTCAATAAAGGGTAGCCATTTTGGGGTGCAATTTAGTGCAGATGGCGTCAACATGGTTAGAGAAGTCCAGATGGTGATCTAACCAAACTCTTAGATATTTGAAAGCAGTAACATTCTCTAGTGGAGAGCCTTCCAGGGTTGTGAAGACAGGAGAGGACTGGAGGGTGGCCAGTTTTTGTCTGGAGCCAAATGTCATGGCCACTGTTATTTTTTTGCCTTAAGCTTGAGTTTGTTTTTCTGGAACCAGTACTGAACTCTACCAAAGTCTTCCTGGAGGGGGGACTGTGCACTGATGGCAGAGGGCTCAGAGATGAAAATAATTGTATCATCAGTGTACATGTGTGTATTTGAGGATTTGCAGATTGAGGGGAGGTTGTTTGTAAAAAGGGAGAAAAGGATAGGACTGAGGACTGAGCCTTGGGGGACACTGGAGAGGATTGGGAGAGGGGAGGTGAGAGCATCACCTATTTGAACTGATTGCCACCTGTCGTGAAGGTAAGAACAGAACCAGTTTACAGCAGATTCAGCAAGGCCAGTCATACTAAGGTTCTGAAGCAGTAGGGGATGGGAGACAGAATTGAAAGCCTTGGCAAGGTCAATAAAGATGGCAGCAGTAAAGTGGCTTTGATCCATAGCTGTAAAACCGAATCCATAAGTCGCAATAGTGAGGAGGTGGATGAATGATGTTTTCTAAAGCCAGACTGTACTGGAGATAGTGTGTTGGTAGTGGCCAGGAATTCAGACAGCCCAGAGTGAATGAGGTATTCCTGAAGTCGGCGAATGAGGGGATGAGGGGAGATAGGTCTATAGTTTCCGGGTGCAGAAGGGTCGCCTCTCTTGTGGAGGGGTAAAACTTTGGCCTTCGGGACAGTGGAGGTGGAGAGAGAGAGAGAGAGAGAGGTTTAGAATGTGAGAGAGCAGGGCAGTTATAGCTGGGGCTGAGATGTGAAGAAACCTGGGGTGGAGACCATCAGAGCTGGACTTGGTTGGGTTAAGGGCAAGGAGGGCAGTGTAGACTTCAAGGGGGGAAGATGGGAATTGGAAGTTTGAGGGCTGCCTAGGAGCATCCAAAAAGAACTGGGGGGGGTGTCGAGGGGTAAGGGAAATCGATTTTCAGGGAGAGTGCATGTGGCAAAGAATTTATTGAAGGACTCAGAGACTGATGCAGGATCACAGACTGTGGTGCCATCAGTTTTGAGAACAGGGGGAGGCTTGACTGGTAGGCGGGTCAGAGAGTGAGTGGAGTACTTTCCAAAAGGAAGCTAGTGTTTGTCTTGCTGCAGGTGTTGCCTAAAGTAGCTTGCCTTGGAGAGGTGGATGGCCTTAGTGCAATTGTTCCTAAAGATGTTGTAAACTTGAAGGTCCGCTTGGAATAGGGACTTCTTATAGTGGTACCAAGCTTTGTTCCTGGCTCTGCATTTTGCCAGAAAGTCAGCAGTTATCCAAGGGTAATGAGGTCTTCTTACTCTGGATTTCTTTAGTGAGGCATAGTGGTTCCAGATGCGGAGGAACAGGCTGGAGAAAAAACATTGCTGTTTGGTCCCCGTCGCCTCCTCCCACCAACTAGCAACAGGGACACATAGGTAGTTTTACTGTTTTTCTCCCCTAACCCCTCCCCAAGATCGTGGCACACGGTCGTGTGAGCATGTCAAGGGACGCTGTGCACCCCGTGATGCCAGCTCAGCCCCTTCCACCTCCCATAACTATTTGCCACCCCCTCTCTACCTACGCTACCCACTGAACCTCCCCCCGGTGGGAGCAGAACTACGGGGGGGGCACCAACTCACCCTCAGGAGAGGAGAGCTGCCCATTGACATGCTTGATCCTGCTAAGCCCTTCCCCCCACGCTGGCACTCTGATGACCCGAGGTCGTTCCCGAACCTGGGTCACCAGTGTGGCATGAGATGGGGCATCCAGTACCTCAACCCTCAGCACCACCGGGCCAGATGAAATGTGGGATTCTTTGAAGATAATACTGCAGGGGAGCGACTGTCCAATGTAAAGGGCAATGCTGCCACCTCACTTGCCTCAGTCTTGTTGGAATAAGTTGAAATCCGGGATAGGGAGGGCGAGTCATGGATCCTGGCCGATAGCCAGGTTTCTGTAACACAAAGAATGTTGGGTGGGTATTGGTTGATCCAGATTTTAAGATCATCCATTTTGGCGAGGAGACTGCGAGCATTTAAATGAAAGGCACAAAGGGCCTTGCGCAAAAAAGGCAAATTCAAAGTGGTGCCTGAGTGGGATTAGATTGAGTTAGAGGTGGTAGAGACGGGACCTGGGTTAGGATGGACATCTCCAGAAAGAAGTAGAAGGAGTAAAAAAAATGGGTAGCTAAGAGGGCTACCTGTACCTCCAGCAGATTTGGAGGCAGGAAAGAGTAGGAGGGGAAGAGCAGTGAAACAGGGCCTTGAAGCTTAGTAGGCTTGATGGGAGCATCCCAGGGTGTATGTGTGGGGAAGGAAAAGGGAGGGTGTAGACAGAGGAATTTGGCAGGCCAGGGTGAGTGGAAAGACAGGAGAGAAGGAGGGACTAGATAAGTTGGGGAGTATGGGAGGAGAAGTAATGTTTGGGAGGAGGAGAGGGGACTGCAGGGGGCATGAGGGCTGGGGGGATTCGGGGGGAGCAAGAGAACAAGGGAGTGAAGTAAAAAGAGGATAGAAAGGAAGTAAAAGGTGGTTGGAACCACAGCAGAGGACAGAGGGGGTAGGCAGGAGAGTGGTAGAGAGACTAAGATCTAACACGGCCAATAAGAAATTAAGAACAGTACCAGAAAAAAGAAAGAAGTGGGACAAAACAGATAGCTCTCTTTTTCACAAGCCTGATAGATGGGCAGTAAATATCTTGAAAACCATACAAGTTACACATACACAACCAGTGTCACAATTGTTCACAACAAAAAAGACTGTCACAATGAGGGTAGTCACCAAGCTGAACTCTGTATAGTTTTTTAAAATATAGCCATCTCTACTGTTGTGAACTAATCATAAAGCAGTGTTTGCTGCTGAATTAATGTTCCCGGCTACATCACTGTCACATGAGACAGGATGATTTGTGGGAACAAGGAAAGCAATAAACTTAGCTGAGATGGAGATCCCCAGGGGTCATGAAACTACCATAAAGCTAGCAGGCTAATTTAGGAAAAACTCCTGATAGCAGACAGAGGGAATGACACACTAGGACTTCACTCACAAATCAAAACACTCTGCACAGCATGCGTTTTTTGCAAATTCTGGGTGTACTGCACCTATAAAGCAGCATTGCAGCAAAGCTGGGCAACAAGTCTGACCCTGCCTTTGTAACAGTAAAAGATTTGTCTTCCACTTTCATTTTCTAGTAAACTCTTCCACCTCTAATAGAAAGTAAGGGAGAGTAATATGTCTAATTTATTGTGACTTATAATAGTGAATTTATTGTATATGTTATGGCTATACATTGGAATCTGTGTGTTTTATATTGTATTGATGTATGTATTTTTGATATTGAAGTTTGTTATATGTAAGAGTAACTGGTACCTTAGCACTTGGACCTCACTGGAAATGAGCTCAGGCTCGGTGGAGGTATCCAATTCATTTTTGTACACAAATGAATAAGAGTTTTACTACTTCTAATAGAATGTAAGCAATTTGTTAATGTTTTTAATTATTTTTTTCCTCTAGAAAAAAGTATAGTCACTTCTTTTGGCTTCGAAATAGTATTGTGGCCATTAAAAGGAACTGGTTCCACAAAAATGATATAAAGAGTGCATTACAGGAAACAAAGAATGTGTTTGTTATATATCATTGCATACTATTTACTGTATTTCCCTTGTCTCCCCATCATATCCATACATGAGAGTTGTTTTATCTATGTATGTTTATGTACCCCCCAGTGAAAGGAGGAAAACAAGGGGGCTGTAAGGCTCAGGGGGAGGGAGGGAATGCAAGGAGGGTGACATGGAAAAGGCAGAAATACCGAGTAAATATTTCTGTTCAGTATTTACAGAAGAGGGAGAGGGGCAGGGGCCACAGCAGTACATCAGTTGCCAAGTGGGTGAAGAGGTGGACAATAGTCCATTCACAGGGGAAAGAGTCCTGCAGGAGCTCACTAGACTGAAGGTGGACAAACCCATGGGACTAGATGGCATACACCCAAGGATATTAAGAGAACTGCGCAGGGGGATAGCAGAACCTCTGGTAGCCATGTTCACCGAGTCATTCAACACAGGGGTGGTACCAGAGGATTGGAGGAAGGCACATGTGGTCCCTCTACACAAATCTGGCAGCAGGGAAGAGGTGGGGAACTATAGGCTGGTCAGCCTCACCTCAGCAGTGGGGAAGATCATGGAGACATTGGTTAAAGAAAGGATAGTGGGGCATCTAGAAGCCATCAGAGCCCAGGACCATAGGCAACATGGATTCACAGCAGGGAGGTCATGTCAGACAAATCTGGTTGATTTCTTCGACTGGGTGACAAAGGCAGTAAATCAGGGTGTGGAAGTGGACGTCGCTTGCCTTGATTTCAGCAAAGCCTTTGACACCATCCCACATAGGAGGCTGATAAACAATCTGGGTAGGCTGGGCATGGAGGACAGGGTAATAAAGTGGGTTAGAAACTGGCTAACAGGAGGCAGAGGGTGGTAGTAAATGGGGTGCAGTCTGGGGCGAGGGGGTGACCAGAGGGGTGCCTCAGGAATCGATCCTGGGGCCAGTCCTGTTCAATGTCTTCATTTGTGACATTGCAGAAGGGATGGAGGGAAAGGTCTGCCTGTTTGCAGATCACACCAAGATCTGTAACAGAGTGCATACCCCAGAGGTGGTGGAGAAAATGAGGAGGGACCTGGGGAAGCTTGAAAAACGGTCTTAGGACTGGCAACTGAAGTGTAATTCAAGAAAAGTGCAAAATTATGCACCTGGGACACAGAAACCCAGGGGAAAGCTACAAGATGGGGGGGAGAGGAGATGCTGACAGTCACAAAGGAGGAAAGGGACCTGTGGGTTATTATTTCAGATGACCTGAAAATGTCAAAGCAGAGTGCTAAGGCAGCTGGGAACGCCAGTGGCATGCTGGGGTGCATAGGCAGGGGTATCACCAGCAGAAGGAGGGAGGTAGTGATGCCATTATATAAAACCATGGTCAGGCCTCACATGGAGTGCTGTGTGCAGTTCTGGAGGCCGCACCTTCATAAGGATATTAACAGGCTGGAGACAGTCCAGAGAAGGGTGACTAAGATGGTACAGGGCTTGCAACACAAGACTTACGAGGAGAGATTAAGGGACCTCGCTGGAAGAGAGGAGGGAAAGAGGGGACATGATAGAAACATTCAGGTACCTCAAGGGTATAAACAAGGTGCAGGGGGGAGACATTTTCCAATACAGCAAGGAGCACAAGAATGAGAGGGCATGACATGAAATTGGAAGGTGGGAGGTTAAGAGGGAATGTGAGGAAGTTCTTCTTCACAGAGAGGGTGGTGGACGCATGGAATTGTCTGCCTCAGGAGGTGGTGGGAGTGAGCACTGTAGATGAATTCAAGCATGCTTGGGACAGGCATAGGGGAACCATAGAGGTACAGCAGCGGTTGGGTCAGAAGCAGTAATCTAGTACAAGGGCTTACAGGCAGACTAGATGTGCCAGGTGGTCCTTATCTGCTGACAATTTCTATGTTCTCCCAAGTCGGGAGCTTACCTGAGGGCCCCCGAGTCCTCCTGCCTCCCGAAGCTCCTGCAGCCAGTGTTTGCCTCTTCGCTCCCTCAGACCGCTCTTGAACTGCAACTAGGGCCGGGGAGCAGACTGCCTTGTTGCGGCACCTCCTAGTGCCTGATCCCACGTGGCTGATGTGCCGCTTGCCTCCTCGCTCCCCGGCCCAATCCTGGACTGCTGCCAGAGCCAGGGAATGCAAAAGACAGTTCTCGGTGCCTCAATGCACCCAAAAGAGATGCAGCCAGTGAGCTGCCAGAGAGTTTACTTACCTGCCCCACCAAACTGCTGCAGAGTGTGGCAGGAAGCCCAGGACAGGCCGCAAATGTTTCTTGGCACTCCGAAGCACCCGAGGGAGTTGTGGTACAAGCGCCACTTACAATTCCTCCCCCAGCCCCATCGGACACCAGTGGTGGCTGGGGGGAACAAAGTCAACAAAAATTTTAATTTTAAGAAGGCTCCCCAATCCAATCCATGCCTCCAGTGGGTTGGGGAGTAAGGGGACATAATGGCCACTGGGACTACAGGTCCCATGATGCTCAGCAGCTGGACTGCCATTTCCAGAGACTGCTCCTGCTGGGGAGCTCATAGAATGGAGTTTCTGACAGGGCTCCTGTCCCCCAAAGGTGCCCCCGGGCCCTAGCAACCACCAGAAGGGACCAGGAGGGTCCTAGCTATGCAGCCAGATGCTGCCAAGACTGTGTATTTTTGTTTATAATGGACTGAGATGAACAGTACTGTTTGGAACTGGCCATCTTTGCCAAGGTCTGCTTGAAGACAGCGTGGAATCCTATTGGTAGCTGCACTACATCCAGTCAGGACGTGGCACTTGAGACTAAAGTGGACCAATAAGGTGTTGAACTTCAAGCTAAATATTCTGGGGTTGACAGTTTGATCCTGGGTCTTTTCTTTGAGAGTTTTGAAGAGGAAACAACTGATTTTGACAGCTCCTGCTGCTGTCATAGCCAAGAGACATTTAGTTTGTGCCAAATCAAACTGATGGCTTCAGAATTTATTGCCAATGGTCTGGTAAATCCCAGAGACAAGGGGATTTACCTTAGCCTTCCTGAACTGGTGACAGGGCTCCCATATCTACAGGGATTCCTGTATTTTACAGGGATTTGGAGGCATCTACAGGAAAACTCTTCCCATAGACTTGCATTGGTTATACAGGAAAACAGGGCAATTCAGCTTCCATAGGAAATAATGCAATCTACAGGAAAACACAGGAATATCACCCTGGAGTTACAGGGAAAATGCCACATCAATATGGGAGCACTGTGGTGATATTTGACAATCCAGATATCACTGACTGCTGAAAGAAGTAGTTTATCTGAGCTTGAGTGAAGTAACAAAATCCACTGCCTCACTGTCCTGAGACAAGAGACTGCTTCCTGCCAGGGGACCTAAGCTCTGAGGTCCTGCATGCCTGTTCAACTGCTGTCCTACCTGCAAGGTGGGTGAAGACGAGTCCCTCTGTGGGGTGAAGACGACGGCCTGCCTACTGCCAAGGTGGGTGAAGACAAGTCCCTCTGTGGGGTGAAGAGGATCATCACCTGCATCCACACCACTTCTATCTGTTCTTCCACATTGCCTGCAAGGGGAGAAGTCCCCCATTTCCTGCAACTCCTATTCACCAAAAGGTCATGAGCAAGGCCACTGATTTACGGTGATTAAAACAATTAAATTCCGTTTTCAAGACTTAAGATTCCGGAATTTCACTGGTGATTGTTACTCTAATTTCCGGATTTTACCGGGATTCTGTTAGCATTTTTTAGCTTGTGCATAAATAATCAGAATTAAAGAAGGCTTCATATACAGAGCATTAAATAAAGCAAACTGAAAATAGTACAGGAAGGAATTAAAAGAAAAACACACTTTTTTATAGATTTACTGATTTGATAGAAAATGCCAGATTTCATGAAATCTTCATTTTTACCAGTTTTCAGGCAGCCCTAATTCCGAAATTTTACCAGATTTTCCGGTTAAAACCGAAAAACAGTGGCCTTGGTCATGAATATTGGGTTTTACCAAACAAATACTCTTCTAACTGTTCGGCTAGTTAGTTAGTTAACTTTCCATCTGGGCTTCCTGCACAACCTTAGCTACGCCCACAGCAACTGTTACAGCCAAGATAAACTATATTCCTACACTCCCACGGTATAGTTTGTACTTTGCATCTGCAGCATCCAACCATTGCAACAGTGCTGCACCCAGTGTCTACTAGTCACAGGCCTGCAACTCTTCAGTGTGCACACAAGATACTGGGGAGCTCCCACAGGGACTGTGGGGTTATATGGTGCACCAGTGGAGGAGAGGGGCTGGGACAGGGAATACTGGGTTGTAATGTACTGTAGTATCTGATTATTCTGCCTGATTACAGTATTTATTATAAGCTTGTTGTTGAACGTTTTACTATCCTTTGCATCCCTTGTTCCTTACCTGATTATCCAGACCCCAAATAAACCCCTTTGGATATTTTCCTGCAAATTGCTGCAATGATTGCATTACTGTGTAGTGTAATATTTGCATGCTTAGAATGATAAATGGGGAAGGTAGTGTATACTGTTCTACCTGTCACCAAGGGAGGGGGCTGTATTTCATTTCCTGTGGGGATGCACCCTGGCAGTATGCTTGCTATAAGGAACCCCATAGGTGGAGGCACCATGCCACTTGCCAAACCAGTTCTAACCACAAACCCAGGCGTCAACCTATATCCCTTAGGCAGCCCCACTTACGAGTGGGTGTGCAGATAGAAGAGTAGGGGTGGTTACATTAACCTGGTAAAACAATGCAAATAAATAAATAAACTAATTAATAACTAGGAAACACCTAGAAAAGCTAATTTAACAGGTACAGTAGTACAGTCAGAATTTTCAAAAACATATGTTGTGCAGAGTGTTTTAATTTGTGTGTGCAGTCCTAGCGTGTCCTTCCCTCTGACTGCTATCAGGAGTTTTTTTCTAAATTAGCCTGCTAGTTTTATGGTAGTTTTATGGCCCCTGGGGATCTCCATCTCAGCAAGATTTATTGCTCTTCTTGTTACATAGAAGCATAGAAATTGACAGCAGATAAGGACCGCTAGGCCCATCCAGTCTGCCCATTTTCCCTACCTACTGCAAAAGCCACAGACCCTACTTGATCTCCAGCTTTACCTTCTCGTTCCTATCGCTAGGGTTCCCCTTTGCCTATCCCATGCATTTTTGAATTCCCCCACTGTGTTTGCCCCTACCACCTCCGCTGGGAGTCTATTCCATGCATCCACCACCCTTTCCGTAAAGAAACACTTCCTCACTTTACCCCTTAGTCTACCCCCTTCCAGCCTCATGTCATGCCTCTCGTTTCTGAATATTCTCCTTTTCCGAAAGATGCTACCCTCTGGCACCCTATTTATGCCTTTTAGATACCTGTAGGTTTCTATCATATCTCCATTGTCTCTCCTCTCCTCTGGGGTATACATATTGAGGTCTCCCAGTCTCTCCTCATATGACTTTTGGTGCAGGCCCTGCACCATCTTTGTTACCCTTCTTTGAACTGCCTCCACATTAGTTTTATTTAAGCCCTAGGTATTATGTATACACTGGTACTGCAGAGTGCAGACTGTAGTGCCATTTTGAGTTAGTAGGAGACTGAACAGTGCCTCAAGTTCTTTATTTTTGTTACACTGAAGAGCTGGGCATACCACAGGTAGATCATACTATCGCGTATAGTACACAACTTGTTTGGTTCCTGTTTATAGAGACACAGAAACCTCAGAGCAGACGTGCATCGGGAGGTCCGGGTGCCAAGTAAATACACCACAGTCAGGAAAACCAAAAAATGAGCATATACCACAAGTCTGTAGTGCAAAAACACCTTTAGTTTGTATTCAGAACAGCAGCAGCATGTTAGCACAACCCCAGTGTTGTGTGCTCGTTTCTTTTGGTTTCTTGTTTGGAGAGGCCCCTGTAGACAACAGCTCTGTATTCCAGTTGTAGAGGACAAACTGTGTCTGATATGTAATTGATACAACGTAAACCCAAGCACCTATTATACACCAAGTCTATCCTTATTCAATAAAAATGCATAATGTGAATCGTCTGCAAATGAAAACCAATGAAGACACAGAATTTGTCAGAGTGTTTGTGTGTCTGTGTGTGTTTTTAATCAGAGTATATCTGCCCCCTTGTGCCCGACACCCCACATCAAGAGCAACTGACACCTTTCAGGCAGGCAAGTCGTGTCCAGCAGCTGTCTGCCCCAAGACCCAAACAAGATATACAGTACCTCCTGTCCCATGTAACAGTGATATATCCAGGGCCATGGATTCAGCAAGCACTGGTTTAGAGTCAATTTACTACAGCAGAACTGTGATATTAAGTATCTTTCCTTATTCAGTGAGCACTAATTGCTACATTTACAGTTTAGCTAATACGTGAGGCCTAATTGAGTGGGCTATTCGGTAAGAAAACAGCTAGATTCTTTACCAATTCTAGTACTGATGATCTGGGGTGATTTAATTATGTGTGCTTTTTATGGCAGTGTGTAATTTTATTAAATGAAAAGTTTTAAAAGCAAAACATTTACTCCTGCTGGCTAGACCTGACATACACACACACACACACACACACACAGAAAGCAAAAATATTGAATTAGAGCTAATTCATTGGAGGCCAGAACATCAGGCTTCTACCTCTAGTGCTTGCTGAATCAGTGGTCACGGACGCATCCCTGTCACATGGGACAGGATGCATTGTACGAAAAAGAAGAACAATAAACCTGGACGTGCTCAAGAACTAGGGGACATGCTATGAAGCTGGAGGGAGCAGACTCAAGGGAAACGTAAAGAAGTACTTCATCACAGAGAGAGTAGTGGATGCCCGGAACAGTATTCCAGTGGGGGTGATCGCTGTGGCGGGAATCGGGATTCAAGAAAGGCATGGGACAGGTGTAATGCCCCAAATATGGGGTTTACAGGTACCCAAGGTGCCTGCAGAGATGTGGGCAGCAGGGTACAATGATAAAAGGGCCCTTTTTAAGTGAATTGCCCCTCCCTATAATGGGGAAACTGTAAAATAATAAGGAAAAGTGCCCTGTGCACTTTGCAGTATTGTCAAAAAATAGATGTAATTGCAGCACAAATAACAATGGCTTGGATGGAATGCTGTGCTGAGCTGCTCATGCACAGCATTCCAGTCTAAAACACTCTAGAATTAGAAGTTTTTGTTTTAAAAAGTTTAACAGTTTTTCAGTAGTTCCTGCCAGCCTGTGGAGGAGAGAGGGCACCACAAACCAAGGGGAAACCTGTTTAGGGCTTACCTGGTGTTAATGCCATTTCCCTGAGGGTTTGGTGGTGTGCCTGCTCTGGGCTCCAGCTGGCGAAGACTCCGTGATGCTCCGGTTCGGTCCATGGTGGCACCAGAAGAAAGTAATCGGATGTTTGCCGCGGTTTGGGCTTGGGAGCCCCGTCGTTTATTTGTTTTGCCCCTGTATTTTCTTTTAAAGTTTAATTTCGGTCCCTCGCTGCAGAGAAGCCAGATCATTTAGGTTCGGTCACGGCCTCTGAGGCCCTCCTGTCACCCGGGCCAGAGTGCTCTGTAGAGCTCCCTCCCACAGCAGCATACCTCCCACCTCCCGAGACTGCGCAACAGCCCTCCAGCAGCCCGAGGAGCTGTGAGTCGGCGGCAGCACAAGCTACGTGCTGTCCGCCTGTGAAGAAGTGACTGTTTTTTATTTATTTATTTAAAAGAGCGCAGGAGGTGTGAAGAAAGGTGGCCGAGCGCTGCAGGGGCATCGGGTAGCTAGGACCCTGGATTTAAATATTTAGGAGGGAGGCGGGGTAGCGACGCCCTCGGGGAAGGGCCAGCTCGGTGAGGCTAAGCAAGACCTTATAAATATTCATAAAGGGGGGGCGGGATTCAGGGCGGCGACCTTCTGCATGAGTGACAGCTCTCTGAGAGCTGTATAGATTTATAAGGGACCCTGTCAATTCTGGATAATTACAAATATAAAGAGGGCATCAGGCCCATTTCGAAAGGCACCAGGCCCAGTTTTAAAAGGGCTATTAGGCCCACAGTAAAAGGGCACCAGGCCCAGTTAAGAGGGCACCAGTCCCAGACTGGAGAAGGGCACCAGGCCCATTTCAGAGGGCACCAGGCCCATTTCAGAGGGCGCCAGGCCCAGTTAAGAGAGGGCACCAGGCCTATTATAGTGAGGGCGTCAGCCCCAGAGGTAAAAGGGCTATCAGGCCCAATGTTAAGGTAGGGTATCAGGCCTGAGGTAAAGGTAGGGCATCAGACCCGAGGTAATTGTAGGGCATCAGGCCCGAGGTAAATGTAGGGCATTAGGACCGAGGTAAAGCAGGGTTCCAGGGCAGCCTAGTGGATTAGGGCAAGCTAGCCTAGTGGTAGTAAGGGCAGCCCCGGCCTAGTGGATTAGGGCAAGCCAGCCTAGTGGTAGTAAGGGCAGCCCCGGCCTAGTGGATTAGGGCAAGCCAGCCTAGTGGTAGTAAGTAGGACATATAGGCCCCATAGCAAATAAGGCATTTAGGTCTTTAGTGGCCCGGGCAATTAGCATAGGGCAAGTGGTACCCTCAGTATAGTGGTTAGGGCATCCACAGCAAAATGCTCAGAGGTAGCCAGATCCTATTCAGGAAGGCCATACAGCCAGGAAAAAGGGTTCATCCAAGGGTGCTTAGCTCACAAATACCGCAAAGTAACTGTAACAACTGTATTGTTCATGCAACTGTTTATTGCTAAAGTATCTGAAAGACTGTGAGCTTGCCAAGAAGCACCAAGACTGTATTGTATATGGATTGTGGTTATTTCCCCCTGGTTATCTGAACTATTGCCCTAAGCATCTGAACTATTGTCCTAAGCATCTGAACTATTGCTCCAAGCATCTGAACAATTGCCCCTCAAGTAATAATTGCCCCGAAAATTTATAATTTGCCCTTCCCCTGGCAAATTATCTGATCATTCCGCAGTTATATTGGCATTGCAGAAAGGTGCATCTTTTAGCGACAGTGTTACCAGCAGAAGGAGACAGTCTCAATCTTCTACAACATAGTGTGGTCTATAATACTACATACTCAGAATCAGTCTCTACCCAGAAGGGGACGTCTTCTCATCATTCTTCACCCAAGTGGGGTTGACCATCAGATCATCTCCTCCGTCTGTGTCATCCACCGAAGTCGAGTCTGTCGCCATTCGTACAAGTCGTACCCACCATTTCTTGTTTTCCACAGCTCGAAGTTACGTCCACCGAAGCGCATCACGACAGCCGTGCCAGTGTCGTTCATATGGGTCCTGATCCAGATGTCCTGAAGTTGGTCGCCCTCCACAGAAGAGTGTGCACATCCTGGAGAACCTGTTCTGTGCCCCTGGTCGTTCGCTGAGAGTCGAGTCCGCCGAAGCCTAGTTCGGGACACGTCTGCCATTTCTTTATTTTGTTCTAGGTTCTGGTGACAAGATTGCAGAATCAACCATCCTCTCTACAGATTCTTCTGGTTCCTGGTCCTATCGGAGATCCATCCTCACCCGAGATCCTTCAGAGTCTAGCTGGCCCTTGGAGCACTGCAGCATCATTCAGGTCGTGGTAGTCCTCGAGCGGATTCGTCGACACACAGATCCTGGTTTCTCCTCGCCCTTGGTGGCCCTGAAAGTGGGTTTTGGCCAAGGAAGCCTTTGTCTTCAGTTTGGAATCAGACGGCCTGAAAGGGGTTATTCCAGGAACCAGTTGCTCTGGTTCTTTCTTTCCGGCAGCCTTGGAGAGAGTGGGCTTTTGATGAAGAATCATATGGTCTGTTTACCAAACCTCTCACCACCCAGTGGCCTTTACAGGTCCTTGCTGGGAATTGTGTTTAGGGTTCTGCAGTTCTGTTTTACTTCCCTTGTAGCTACCAACGAAGAAAGACATGTACACGAAGACGTTAGACCTCTGGACTTAGGTGACACTGGACTTCAGTAGAACTCTGTGGTCATAGCTAAACCAAATATTGTTGTGGGTAGTACATATCATCTGATTCTCACCTAAGTTTAGTAATAAGTATAGGTTACTGTTGAAGGATTGTAGGCGTATAGTGGCAATAGGCCGTGGTGCACCCATAGAGAAGAATAACATAGAGTTTAGACATTTTAGAGTTTAGTTGTAACTGTTTAGATAGCCATAATGCTGTCCATACTCCCTACTGTTTTGTGGTTGGTATGTTTCTGTACGACCATGCCCTCCGTCACCTCCTGTCTAATAAACATCTTTGCTTCATCCAATCCCTGTGTACGACTCCTGCCTCTCCTTGTCGGGTGATTCCACCAGCCCATCCCCATTCGGACCTTAAGTGACCCCTCGCCATCCCACCTGCTGAGGGTGTCGCTGGTGCTGCTTGTAGTGAGACAGCTCCCTTCACCGCTCCGAGTAAAGAATCTAGAGTTCTACCAGTTCAGCGTCCATCACACAGGCATAAGGTAACCTTACTCATTAGAGAAGGGAGGGCTAAGTCAGAGATCAAGTTGGGTCTACAGTATTTTATTTAAGTGTTTTACCAGGAAGGCACCCAGATGCATCCTGGGGGGAGGGAATAAGGATACAATAAAACATAAACAGTATTCACAAAATACAGAATCCAGAAAACATTTACAGTGAGCAAGGAACCATCTGGCAAGCATTACAGTAGGTAGGGTATTACAGTAGGTAGGGAAAATGGGCAGACTGGGTGGGAAAAGCAGTCCTTATTTGCCGTCAAATTCTATTTTTCTATAAGCCTTACCGAGATGGAGATCCTCAGGGGCCATACAACTACCATATAATCAAGAAATAAAAAAAATAGCAGACTAATTTAGAAAAAAACTCCTAATAGCAAATAAAGGAAAGGGCACACCAGGGCTACACATACGAACATACGAAGAAGCCAGCAGAAGAAGGCCACTTGGTCTATCAAATTTGCTCAGGTTGCAGGGTCAATAGCTTGAGCTAAAGTCCCTGCCCACCCTCCCACTCCTCCCAGCCTCCCTACTCATGATTCTTACCTTCCCCCATGCCTATTCCAGCCTCTCTTAAAGCTGCCCACTGTCTTCGACGAGATGACCTCTTCTGGCAGCGTATTCCAAGTGTCCACCATCCTCTCTGTGAAGACATGCTTCCTGACCTGCCTCCTAAACCTCCCACCCTCCAGCTTAAGACTGTGCCCCGTCATGTTATGGTTGTTACTCAGCTTAAAGAGATTCTCCTTATCAACCTTATTTATCCCTTTCAAGTACTTAAAAGTCCCAACCATGTCCCCCCCTCTCTCTCTCTCCTGTCTTCCGGGGAGTACATGTTCAGTGCTCTCAACCTCTCCTTGTATGCCTTACCCTGCTGACCTGCTAGCATCTTTGTAGCCCTCCTCTGGACCTTCTCCAGCAGGTTAATGTTCTTTTTGAGGTGTGGGCACCAGTACTGAACTCCATACTCTAGATGTAGCCTTACCAGTAACCTGTACAAGGGCAGTATAACCTCCTCTCTTCTATTACTGATCCCCCTAGATATGCATCCCAGCATCTTGTTTGCCTTTGCTGCTGCTTTCTTATACTGCGTGGAGTGCTTCAGGTCACTAGCGACCATCACTCCCAGGTTCTTCTCCTCCTCTGATGCAGATACTCGGACTCCACCCAGGTAGCACTCTGTCCTGGGATTCTTGGATCCAATATGCATAACTTTGCATTTCTTGGCATTGAAGCCAAGTTGCCAGAAACTGAACCACCTCCCCAGCTTTTTCAGATCTTCCTGTAGGTCCTGTATCTCTTCAGCGGTGTCCACTCTACCGCAGAGCTTGGTGTCATCCACAAATAGCTACATTTTGCCTTTAATGCCATCCCCAATGTCACTGATGAAGACATTGAACAACACAGGCCCCAGCACCAAGCCCTGCAGGACCTCACTGGTTACCTCTCTGGTGCCAGATAACTCTCCCCCGACAACCACCCTCTGGGTTCTGTCCCTCAGCCAGTTTTCCACCCATCTGGCCATCTTTTCCCCAACTCCAAGATCCACCAACTCCCTGATCAACCTTTTGTGGGGCAGAGTCAAGGGCCTTGCTGAAATCAAGATAGAGGCTGTCTACCGCTTGGCCCCTGTCTACTGTCTTAGTGACACCGTCAAAGAAATCAATGATTTGTTTGACACAGTCTCTCCCCCATGAACCCATGCTGCCTTGCATCCTGGAGACCATGCTCCTCTAGATATTCCACCAACCTTTCCTTTAGTATGGCCTCCATGAGCTTGACCACAATGCAGGTCAGACTGACTGGTCTGTAATTCCCTGGGTCATCCTTGGGACTGCTTTTGTGTAGGGGCACTACATGTGCTGTACTCCAGGCCTGCGGTACCACGCCTGACTCTAGTGAACTATTAAATAGTTCTGCCTGTGGCCCTGCCAGCTCCTCAGACAGTTCCTTTAGTACCCTTGGATGTATTTTTTTTTTAAGTCTTTTGTAACCGGGTAAGGCCCACTAGGCACAAGTGCCTGTTTTCAGGGGCGACCTGGGAGCACTGGGCGGTTAAGTGACTTGCTCAGAATCACACAGTATGCAACTGGAAGTTGTGAGAATCAAACCCAGGTCTGGTCTGCTGGATGTACCAAGCTCATTCACAGCTCATTACTCTAACCTCTAGGCTATACTGCCAGCCCATGTACTCTGTCCGGGCCTGGTGATTTGTCCACCTTCAATGCCAGCAGCCCCTCGCTCACTCTATCCTCCTCTATCACTACATCCATGTCCCCCCCTTGCTCCTCTTTTCCCTCCAGAAGACACTGGTCCATCCTTCTCCCTGGTGAAGATGGAACAGAAGTATTAATTCCGTATCTCTGCTTTCCCCATTATCCTCCACCCCTTTCTTAAGCCTAACAATCCCTTCCTTTGTGTCTTTCTCATTTATATAGCGATAAAAAGCCTTCTCTTCCTTCTTAATTCCTTCAGCTATCTGCAGCTCCTTCCATGCCTTTGCCTGCCAGACTTCCTTACTTGCTTCACTAGCCAACCTTAGGTAATTTTCTCTATCCACCTCTCTCTTGGTCTTCCTGTATTTTCTATAGGCCAACCTTACTGCCTGGAAATCAGGACTTACATAGAAATCAAAACTCTGCACAACATATGTTTTTGCAAATTTGTATGGTACTACTCTAACATTTTTATTGTTAAACTGTCTTTAACTATAGACTTTACTGACTCCACTAAGGGCTTTGGAGGAGGAGCAATGCACACCGAGTCATGATAAAGAGGAGGCGTGTAGAGTGCGCGGGTTAGTATCCATTTTTTGCCTCATGCAAAAGTAGGAATCGTGTACCACCCCCACCCCCCCAAAAAAAAATTACAAATTAAAACCACCCAAGTCAGAGAGTTTGCCTTTTACTGAAAGTTGAACCTGGAGCTCCTCGTTTTCCTGAACACAGACAAGAAATCACAAATAAACTTTTGCTGTGCTATAACCACAGAACAGTTGACTTGGACTGTCAGACCTGGAGCTGCTAACTGGTTCAGAACGAACTTGCCAGATCTCCTCAGAGGTGGAGCGAAGTTGATCGCCTCTGGCAATTATCCAGTTTGGCGTGGGGAGGGGGCAGGCTCAGTTGGAATACTCGTTTTTCATTGGAGCATTACGTTTCAGGGGTGCATTCTGATTGGTCACGCACACCATGGGCCCGCTTTCCTCGGAGCCCGGCCTCCTCTCTCAGGTGGCTGGTAGGACACTGCTCCGTCGAGTGTTTTGTGGAGGGTCCAGAGTGGCGAGTCACTTCCGCGTAGCACGGCAGGATTCCTGTGAACAGGGTTACCAGAGGAAGGCACGAACCGGTTTTCTTCCCGTCCAGCTCGATCCCGCCTCCCGTCTACACATGGCTCTGCTTCTCGACCACCAGTTCAAGCAGCTCCCTGCCGATAAGGCGATCGACACCCGCGCTTTCCTGGACACCGTGTCGCACCTGCCTCCCTTCTTCGGTGAGTTTGGCGAATAAGTCTGCCGGGCGGAGCAGCCACCTGCCTGGCTGAGTGGTTTGCTTCTTGGCAGGGAGGAGACCGCTTCTTCTTTAATTTTAACTGACTTATCTGTTGGTCTTTCGTTCTTGACTTGGTATGTGCATTCTAATGGGTTGTGTAACGTTTCCAGGTCGCGGTGTACGCGGCTAGATCTGACCTTCACTTATGAACTTGCAGAGAAAGTTATGAAATGATGGTCTAAGCGGTATTTAATCCGGATTAGGGTGTTAAAACACACACATGTACCTTCCTCTTCTTGTATGTTTTTGTGGCGTTTTAATTTAAACTGAGCCATGGAAATGTGTTTGACACCTAGACGAGCTGGGTTTGTGAAAAGTGTGACTGCTCAGTCACCGGGAGGTTTCAGCCAAATTGAGGCAAGAGTGCCCGAACTGCTGAGACGAGACGATCAGGGTGTTACGGCGAGGCTAGGATTTATGGGGTGGGGTGGTTTACTCTGAGGGTAGGATTGAGTGGGGTTGTAAAGCAGTGCGGTAACCTGTATGAAACAAAATCACTGCTTCCCATTCCCCAAGTGTTTTGAGTTTAGCGTCTGGTCTGAAGAGGTCTTCCACACGTTGTTCCTTTTCCCCACGCATGACGGGGATGGTGAGGGGGCAGCAGAGTCTCGCAATGAGGTATGGGCTAAATTATTTTGTGTTTTACAGAATACTCGCCAAGTTACAAACTTTCCTTTTACAATGATGACACGTTGTGTAAAGTTTCAATTTCATTTTCATTATTTCTGTTATGCTTGCTATTGGGGCGTGAAACACTGATCATGTACTGGTCCCCTCCATGCCATGTTTGCCAAGGGGGAAAATGTAATCTAGAGGGCCGCTGCAGCAGGGCAGAGCAACAGGCTAATATATTATTGCATATTGGAGTGTCATTCTGATGAATGGAACAGCCACACCACAGAAATGTCGTAATTCACTGTGATAGGGTCGGTGATTTTTTTTTCCTTTTTAATGGGAAACGCTGGTTAAAAAATTTTCATTTTTGAACTGGCACTTAGGAGTCCAAATTTTAATGAAAATAAAACTCTTATTTGCCCCACTTTACCATGCAAACAATCCCCCTTTGCACTAGCTTTTTGTTCACCCCAACTCACCTGAACTTAATTTTTGTACGAGCATGACATTTGTTTAGTTTTGATGAAAAATGGGGCAGAAACTCATTTTAAGATTTTTGTCACATGGAACAGGCCATTTTCGGAAAATGTAAAATAATTGGCCCTATTTTTAGACCTGGAAGAGTCATATTTCACAGCTCTGCAGTCTTTGGAGTTGTGTGTTATTGATGAGCAGAAATTCTGTTTCAAAATCTGTGGAAGCTGGAACAATCTGGAGACCTGGGGTTGAATCCCACAGCCCCCACTTGCATACTGTGTGACCCTGAGCTAGTCACTTAACTTCCTCGTGCTCCCAGGTTGCACCTGTAATGTGAACAAGCTTTCAGCTTAGTGTGTCTCTCCTGGTTAAATAATTGGGGGTGTTTTAGAAGTTCTTTTTGAAAGTACTACATTTTATAAATCCATTCCAGCTGACATTTCACTCTGGGTGCATGCATCATAGCACATTCTAAAAAGTAGGTTGACTGTAAACACGTGGTATTTTTGAGTTCTGGTGACAACTCTCCAAGTTTATTTTTCCAATATATAAACACTGGTAAATACAGTAATAAAAGCAACAGTTGCCATCCACTTTATTTTTTAGCTGAATTAAAAAAATAAATTGGACAACTAAAACAAATGAGCTGGGTGCAAGATTTGGATTTTATTCCCACCGAGTTTTAAACAATAGTGTCTAGAGAGCTGGGTGACATCCGGAACTACTGGTACTTCACTCTGTCTTGCACTGCAAGAGCCCTCGTTAGAATTTCATCTGTGTTTGTTACAGCTGTCTGTCTTCTCTCAAAGGGGAATGCAACCCAGTGAACAGCAGATTACCGAAACTCCATGTCGGCACCAGCTGACCTCCATTAAGTGCCACTCAGGTGTTAAGATTGCTAATTTACATTATAAATTTTGGATAGAAACATCCTGAAAGCTGATTGGTCTACAGATAGTTTCAGATGTGGTGTTACTGATCTAAAGAAACAAACTCCATAAAAAAACCTTTTTATAATTCCAGTGGACCCATGTTATAATTGCAGTAAGGTACTTATAGCATGTTATGCTGTGTAACGTCCCTTCCCTATAGCCACTCTTTTCTCTCAAACAGAAACAGTGGGATTAAAAATGGAATATGCTATTTTTAAATGTGTGTAAAGTTTTCGGGGGAAGGGGACTGCTGTTTTAGAGAATAATACATAAGTAACTGTGTTATGAAGCATTTTTACACACCCGAGGTGTGCAGTGTCCCATAAACCTCATAAGCACACACTTATGTTTTTTATTTATTAATTATTATTATTTTTTTTTTTTTTATAACTGGTGCAGCAAGTTTTATGGCTAAGAAAAGCAAGTGAAACGTTTGAGTTTACTCTGGTTTGTTTTACTCACAGCTGTGCAGATCACGCTTTTCATTTATTTATTTTAATTACTGAACAAGAGAGAGACAGGCAAACTGCACAAAAAATTGGGAAATCATCCTTTTATGTTTTTCGAGTTTACAGTCACTGAACTCTGTTCCGAGAGTTCTGATTATGTTCTTGCCTGATAGCCAGGGTTAGGGGCTGACCGGAAGTGAGGAAGCGCAGTTTCTATGAACTGCGACTGATTACACTAGAAGACTGAGCTGATTAATAGCACAGCCCAACACAGAAAGAAAACAAGCATTGCAGGTAATTCAGTGTGTTGTCTCCCCCCCCCCCCCCACACACACACAGTGGCATGAGGGTAGTCTTTCACACTAGGGTTTTTAAAGTGAGAGCAGAAAACTACGATTGCAAGAAAACACAGTAATAACTGGGTATGATGTCATATTTGTTCATGTGGCATTTGTTCAAACTTATTATCAGTGCATTAACAGGGTTCGCCAGTTAATATATATATATGCCACATTTGTGTAACTCTTCCCCCATTTTGCACCACAATTGTAATGCAAAACATGTTGATTTGCACTCATTTTTTTTTTTTTTTGGGGGGGGGGTAAAAATTCAATCTGAATTTTTAAAGTTTGTGGAACTGAATTGTCCATGTTTAAAAATGGAAACCTGGTGGCGTTATTTCTTTAGTGGTTAAAGACACACTGCTGTGCCTCAGCCTCGTAACACACCTGCAGCATGACATTATCTCGGGTTAGAAAATGGACCTGTTAAATGAGTTCTGATTTGTTGTTGCCATTCCATTGACATATGTTAATGTGCCAGTGTGCGCCCCAAAAATAAAAGAAAAGTTCCAATGTGATTTGGAATTTGAACACATTATATGTGGAATTCATGAGCCACTTCGCTCATTCTTGATTTGTCACAAATATGGCTGCCATCTTTTTATATAAAAACCTTCAACCAAGCCCTAAGACAAAACTTGTAAATAATTGACTTTCTTGTCATGATTCTTTGTATACGTAAAACACACTAAAAAAAAAAAAAAGCCAGAAATAAATCTCAATAGAACTTGATTTTTTGTTTTTTTAATTTCTATTTGTTTTCCTTCCCCGCGCCTCCTGCACTCTGCATCCTCTGGAGTCACCAGTGCATCTTGTCCCCCTCTTGCCTCCAGTTCACCCCCATCAAGCAGTGGTTATCCCCCCCCCAAGACGGGGACTAGGTGGGGCCCGTTCACCCCGATCTTCAGTATTCCATCGGACTACTGCAGAGGTTGAGGATCAGTGCTGGCACTCTGTCTCCCCGGCGCACAGTGGGCTGATTATTATTTATTTATTTTTTTTCCCCATATCTGTGAAGTGTGATTTGCACCCGGATGGCAAGGCGCAAGCACCAATGTCCGTCATGCTCCTTCCCCTCTCTCTGTGTGACTGGTCTGTTTCTCTCCCCCCCCCCCCCTCCGGAAAAGGTGAACAGCCCTGTGGGGGTGCTCAAGCCTTCTCCCCTGGCTAGCCCTCCAGCTCCCGGGCTTGTTCCTCAACCTGGGTCACCAATATCTTGAGTGGTAATGCTACCGTTGTGCCAGCTTATTTCTGGTGTTTCTTTGACCAGCATCAGTAGCATTTTCTCTGTTAGATGTGGATTGTTGTATATTTTGGCATAGTGTGCTGATCCCAGTCAGCTTGGACCACGCACACATTCTTCGGGCCCTTGGTCCCACAGATGAAAGCTGTTCTCCTGGCAGCTGGGCCCACTAGTTGGGTCCCTCTCCTGCGAATACATCCGTAAAAGCTGGCAGCGTGGGGGTGAAGGCACATCTGCTGGTTGCTAGAACACAGAAACTCTTGCTTCTCCACTTCCTGCCCCGTGTAGCACACACAGATGAAGATGAACGATTAGGAATGTAGTTTATCACGTTTGGGAATGGGTGCCTGTGGAGTGCCTGATTAAGCACATGGCACATTGTCATTTTCTGTCGGCTGCTGTTACGTGCCCTCTGGAATCCATGACCAGATTTTACTGTACACTGCTCGCAACCCTGTGTTCATTTCTTGTCTGTTTTACAGAGCAGTGTAGCGAAGCCTCTCTCTCTCTCTGTGTGTCAACAGTGCTGATAAATGACTGTTCCTCTCACTTTTACTCCTATGTAGCTTTAAAAAGCAAACCATCAAATATGGTTGTGTTTTTGAACATTCAGTAGCGACTGTGGGAGGTGTATGATTTATGTACCTGACTGGCGTAGTTTTGAAAAGAATCTGGTAATCTGAGTGGAGTCCTTTTTCTAATACAAGTGGGTGGGCTGTATCAGTGGGGGACCAAAGTGGGTTGGTATTGTTTTTCCAGGGGGCAGTACTAGCGCATTGTTATAAGGAGCCCACTTACATTTCCGCTGAATGGAAGCACTGAACAAATTAAAGGCCACCAGTTGTACTCATGTCAGAGTCTAGGTACATAAGCCCCCACCGGAAGCTTCCTAGCACTGGGGTTTAAGTCTTCATATTTGGCCATTTTTTTGTTTTGATGTTCTGTGAGGAGAAAGGGATCATAAATTTGAGCTTGGATGCCTGATCCCTTCCCCTTCCTGGCCCCAGTCTAGTCTAGCGTCACACCTGTGCTCCTATGTTTTGTGATGTAGGAGTTTGTAGAGTTCAGGGTTGCACTCAATTGATAGCACTAGGTAGTTTGTTTAAAAATTATTTTCTGAGGGCGAGACAAATTGGAAAAAGCATCCAAGAAACTTTTGTTGATGGACATGACTTCGAGCCTGGGTCCTGACACAGCTCAACTGACAAGAGCCTTATTAGTTGAGCTGTGGCTTTGATGTCCCCTCAGTGGACCTCTAAAATATATAAAGAGATTTTTGAACAACGTCCCCATTGCTGTAAATGGAGTGCGACCCTGAGCTCTACAAACTCCATCACAAAACGTAGGAGCACAGGGGCCGTTAGTGGGTGGCACTGGACTAAGGTGAAGTAATCGAGCAGCCTGCTCAAATTTACGAAGTTCTCCCCTCACAGAATATTAAAAGAAAAATTGTCAAATATGAAGAATAAACTCTGAGGCCAGCTACTGGGGGGAGCTTATGGAAAGCATGGAAAGTGGTTCTCTTTAAAGGAAACATTCATGTTAAGTGGCTTTCATAGTTTTAAAGCCCAGGAAAAGCTGTTTATGATGTATTGGGCTCAGCAGTAGCTGGAAGCACTCCAGAAGGATAGATGACTGGATCTGTTCAATATGAATGCCAATAACAGTGCAGTTCTTTGTAGAACATTGCGATGTCACCGATGGAACAGACTGCTTGACTCCATGTAGTTAGGCACACCTTGTTCCTTGATGACCTCCGTGTTCTGTCAATGGCTGCAATGTAGTACAGTAGTAACAGTAAACAGATACAGATGTCTGAATCTTTGGAATGCTTGCAGCTACAGATGAGCCGAGTATCTTGTTAGAAATAGCTTTTCGTGGGTTTTCTGAACTGTCAGCCAGTGTATGAACACTCAGCCCTAGGTGGCCAGTTTTGAATAACATTAAGTATCAAACTTTTCAACTGACATATGCACTCTTGAGCTGGGTATTAACATCTGAACTGTAACTGGACGGCTTTGGGTAAGGAATCCCCACAGGAGTTATCAACCTTATTTGAGCCTGTAAAAGTAGGAGGTTAGTGTACTGACAGTCTGTGGTGACTCTGTACATGAGATGTGACCAAACTGATACAAGACACCTTAGCAAATCCCCTGTTTCCATTGACTATGATGCAGTGGCAGTCTCTACTTACCTTTTGTAGTACATCAAGTAACGGCTTACACTTTCCGAGAAACACTAGCATTCTCTTTACTTACAATTGCACTGCATTCTGAAGTTTCGCGTAACACAGCGGTGTCTTGCTTTCTGGTTCTGAGGACTGCATTTCATTTCAGGTTGCAGTTACTGGGATAAAGCTCGTAATTAATTAATTAAAAAATGTATATTTTTTTTTTTTGGGAGAGGGTGTGGGGGAGGTTGCCTAAAGAAAATTGCAGTAAATGTTTTGATTCTTGTTTGGACCTGATGGTTATACACTGTTGAGGCCAAGTAGGGGAATAGTCATATTGTCACAAGCTCCTCTGCATTCTGTGAAATTCTCACTCGCTATAGAACTCTCTTTTTTGTTGCATGAATGAATGATTTGTATGGCCTTCTTATGCCGAGCACACAGCATGCCTCGCAAAAATATATAAATGAGTAAATTAATTGCAAATAGCATAAGCCTCATTGAACAGTACAACTGTATGTAAATGATTCCTTATTAAAATGCAGTACTGGCTCAATCCATTTAGGAGACCTTTGGGAAGCTTTCATTTGGGTGGCCCCACCACAAGGCAAGTGGGAAGCCCAGAAAAACGGTCCATGCCTTCAGTTGCGTCCACAAGTCTCTCTGCCACTGAATCTGTGTGTAGAGGAGATAAACACCTAGCATCACAGTTATGTACTGTGCGCTGTTTATTCGATTCGCTTTGTCAGTTGTGTAGCAGGGATCTGCCCTGTGCCAGGCCGCATCTCAAATTGGCTTGTCCATCCTGTGGTAGCGGCCATCCCTGCCCACACTTTGATGCACAGATTGGGAGAGGCTATGGGGAGAACAGAAAACGGGAGTGCCCATCACACAGGATGTTCTCTCCCCTCCCCCCAACACACACGCATGTGTGTACACCCCTCCCCCGGGCACCCCTACTGGCCTCATGACACCCCAACTCCTACATTATGCTTTGGATGCTTATCCCTTTGTGGTAACTGGGGTCCTTACCCACACTGGCAGGATAGATTGGATGTAGGCCGCTGGTGGTGAATACATGGTGGTATTTATAGGCAGCCTTTGGGATAGAGGGACTTTTCTTGCCCAAAGGAGCAAGGTGGCAGAGTCTATGGAGAACAAAAAAATGGCCACATAGAACTAAATTTCTATTACTTTTTTTTTTTGGGTGGGGGGGAGTGTCCAAGAAACTATTTTGTTGAGGGACATACTTCAAGCCTGGGTAGTGACATTTGTTTGCTACTGTACTGGTGTGTGTGTGTGTGTGTTTTTTTTTCTTCTTAGGACTAGGGGTTTCTGTGTTGACCTGTGGAGCAGTGACAGTTGTAAATCCTGTATCACAATATGTGGAACGGAGCACTAGAGGTGGAAATGCACATGATTTGGTCTTAAGCATTATGGACAGTAACAAACTAACATACTAAAATGCCAGCAGAATAGGCCTAACGGTCTTTCGTGTCTGCTCGTTTGGTCAGCCCCCAACCTGGGAGCTGACCTTGCTGCCCCCCCCCTCGCCTTCTCTGGCTTCTCCCTTCCTAGTTCCGGATATTCTCGCTGCACTGGATTTTGCTTCCAGAACCCTTCCCCAAATCTGTCCCACCCCTCTTGAACCCCTCCTCGCCAGACCCCTGGGCAGTGCATTCCATGGCTTCACCACCCTCTCAGTGAAGTAGCACCTCCTCCTTTCTCCCTGAATCTCCCCTCCAGCTTCCAACCATACCCTCAAGTTGCCCCCTCCTCCTTTGTTTGAAGCACCCTGATTGCTCCTCCCCTATTTACCCCCTTCATGCACTTGAAGACCTCTGTCATGTCCCCCCGGTCCCTTCTCTCTTCCAATGTGTACATATTTAGCTCTTCGAGCCTCTCCCCATAGGTCCTGTCCCCCAAGCCCCAAATCATTTTGGTTGCCCTCCTCTGGACCCTCTCCAGGAGTTTAATGTCCCCCTTTAAGTGTGGCCTCCAAAACTGCACACAGTACTAGAGGTGTGGCCTCACCAAGCAGTTATACAGAGAGAGTATCACTTCCGTCCTTCTGGAGGTGATCCCCCTAGCGATGCATCCCAGCATCCTGTTGGCCTTGGCTGCTGCCCTCCTTCTGGAGTTGATCCTTAGCGATGCATCCCAGCATCCTGTTGGCCTTGGCTGCTGCCCTCCTACAAGTCTGAGTTGTTCATCTTGACATCCACCACCACCCCCAGGTCTCTCTCAGCTATCGGGAGCTTGGCATCTCCCTCTCCCCCCACCGGGTGTACACTTGGCCTGGGTTTCTGGCCCACAGGTGCAGTACCTTGCATCTCCCTGCATTGAACCTCAGCTTCCACTTTCTAGACCATCTTTCCAGAGCCTCCAAGTGCCCCTGTAGGGCACCCTCCCCTCCTCCCCATCCACCACTGAAGGGTTTCTTCAGTAAGGATGAATATGGATGAGTGAGCATCTGGAGACCTGCAGCCATTACGTGGGAACATTGGAAATAAGGGCTAGGCTGGAAGCGAAAATAAAAATTCAAACCTTGAGCAGGCCAGCTTTGACAAAAACATACAGTAGATTTTTGTTGGCAGAAAAGAACTGTAAATCCGGGCTAGTCTGCCCTGTGCAGCCCCAGCTTACCCTATCCTTTCTAATTGAGTCTTCCTTTTAATGATACCCAGGTGTTTCTTGGATGCATGCTTGAATACCATCACTGTCTCTGTACCTACCACCTCCTTAGGCAACCTGTTGGAGCCACCATTTTTTTCCATGATGAAATGATTTCCCACCTTCCTCTTGAAACGTCTCCCCCCTTACTTTTATTGTGTTCCCTTTTGATAACCACGTTTTTGTAATCAACCTAAAAAACTACCACCACTCCATCCTGTTTATTCCACAGAGATACAGTATTTAATGCTCTCAGTCATGTCCCTCCCCTGATGTTTGTTTTCTAAGGAGTATTATGTTGAGACTCTTCAGCCTTTCCTTGTAGGGTACCCCCTGTATCATCTTGGTTTCCCTCCTCTGCACAGCCTCTCCCCGTCAGTGTCCTTTCTAAGGTGAGGACTCCAGATTGGGGGCGAACCAGTGACTTACAGGGGGGGTACAACCTCCCTCCTTCTGCTTGCTGTTCTCCTCCCTATGCAGCCCATCCTCCTATTTATACTCCCCAACGTGATTAAACATTTGGCCGTTGCTTTCAGGTCATCCATGTTTGACATCAGGGTACCTTTCCCCCGAGGTACATGCCTTGACCTTCCCTCCAGCCTGTACTCTCCTCTGTTTGTTTTTAGATATAAATTTTTCTGCCTCCAAGTTTTTCCTCGTTTTCACCCCTGGTGCCTGTCGTGCAAGCATATGTGGAGGCATGCACCGTGTCACCAAGGTGCCCTCCTGCTACTTGCCACCTCCACCTGGTGGCAGCGGAAGTATGGGGGGGAGAGGAAGGCGATCCTCCCTGGGATAGGAGAGCTGCCATTACGGCTGCTCAGTCCTGGTCCCTCCCTCCGGCCAGCTCTCAGACTGTGGCTCGTTCCCGAACCTGGGTTGCTGGCGTGGTACAAGGTAAGGTGTCCAACGCCTCAGCCCTCCGCACCACTGGGCTGGCTCCTCCTCTGGGTTTGTGTCCGATGTGCATGACTTTGCACTTGGTATTAAATCCAGGCTTCCAATTTCCAACATGTCCCCGCTGTAAGCAGCGCAAAATCTAAACCTTTGAAGTACAAACCACTGGTCTGACCACAAACACAAAGCACCTATTCACTCTTAGCAAGCTGGCCAGTTTGCAGGGCACAAACCCATTAGCCCTGTCATACAAAACTGCAGTACTGACACATAAAATTCTTAATGACCCTACTCAATATGCAAGACAATAACACCTCTTTACCATATATTACATGCCAGTCTACATGCTCCTGCCCAGGCACATCACTACCTGCAGGGAACAGAGGTCATGGGCTGCGGAGTATTATGCAGCAGTCCAGTTCCACGTGTGAGAGGAGTGAGACATGAAGATGCAGCACACCTTTTACTGTGTGAAATGGATGTATTGCTTTGCTTAGGGAGGCCAGCATGATATTTGTAATGTGATTGTTCAAGGTAACCCACCTTAGGCCTCAGTGTCCCTTTTTTTAAAAGACAAAAAACACATTTTATGATTGTCAACATTCTGTAAAGATTGCTGATGTAGCTAGTAGTTAGATTCTGATTCTCTTTTTGTTTTCAAAAGTGAAAAACGGACTGCCCACCACACTGGTGTTACCACACACAAGAGGTTTGTTTACATTCCTTGATCAACTCCCACTGCATCGTTCCTGTACTTGGGAACACCTCCAACAGAGTCTAGCCCCTCGTGATGCAGTGGGGGTTTAGGTGGCTACTGCCTCATGAGTGACTGCACTGTTTGGGGATGCTTCTAATGTTCAGGAAAAAAAAATTTATTCACCTTAGTAATTATGTTTCTTCTATTGGAGTCTTGCTGTATTCTGACAAGTGCAGTTAGCCCCAGCCTTTGTCAGAATGCAGCAAGACTTCAAGTTGTTTGAAGCATGCAGTAAGAATAGATCCAGGATTGTAAACAAAATTGTTTATAAATATACCTTACCATGCATTTCAGTTCTACTAAACAAGAAGACCGACAAAACAAAACAAAAACAATGAATGTTAGAGAAGGTAAGCAATCCTAAACTAAGGGTTTTTAACTAGAAATAAAATGATGCAAAACAGGTTGACAGTGTTCCTTTAAATTGTGGTCAATTGCACGGGTTTCAAATCAAAGTACTCCATAAAAATGCGGTGGAATATTCAAATTGTTTTGTAAGCAGTAACAGGCTGCCAAGGCGGTCCTAATTAATGCTTATGAAACCCTGCTGTTATCAGTAGGCACAATGGTGTGTGATCCTTGCTGTGCCCTGCCCCCCCCCCAAAAAAAAAACTAATGCTGGCAACCCCTGCTTCCACCAGCCACATCCCCATTGATATATATAGTTGTATTGCAGACCCCAGCCCTGGCAGTTTAGTGGTCCCTCTGCCCTGATTGCTGTTGGTACTATGCAATAATTTTATTGTAAAACATTGAAGGTCCCAGCCCTGGCAGTATAGCAGACTCCCCTCTCTCACTTGAACCAGATCAGTGTTGGGGAACTGTATTAAAGTCCTTTCCTTGCAGCCTAGTAAACCCATCGCCTGATCCCTGTCAGTATTTTGGACCTGTACTAAAGCTTTTCCTTGGCAGTGTAGTGGACTTACCTTTCTCACCTGATCTGGTATTGTGGAAGTGTAATGAAGCCCATCTCTAGCAGTCTGGTGTTCTCCCCCGCTGGATGGCTGTCGGAGCCTCCCCAAGCCTACCCATTAAGTACCTGCCCCCGTCGGCTACTGACTTACCAGTCCATAGGTAAGCAGCCTTCTGGTGCTCAGACGGCAAACTGGCACAGGCCCTCCTCTCTCCACCTTGGCTGGCTGACACAAGGAGAGAATACATGAATACTGTAGGAACAGCTGTTTCTACAGTATATGTGCACCTGCTCCCTGTCCGTCAGATGGCAGACTGCTGAGGTAGTTAGTAGGGAGTCTGTGCCTCTTCATGCCTGAGGACTTGATAGCAGCTCACCTGTGGATGGATGGGTGAGTTGGGGCTGACGGGGGGTGGTTAGGGTTACTCAGCAGGTGGGGTGGGAGGTTGACTGTGATTTGTTGAAGTATTACTAAACATTACTAAACATTTCCAGCAACACCAGATCAGGAGAGGGGAGGGAGGGGGTCCACTAGCCTGCCAGAGAAGGGCTTTAGTACATTTTCTGCAGTTACCAGATCAGGTGAGGGAGAGGGGGTCTTGTAGCCTGTCCGAGATGGCATAAGTGGGTAGGGCTTCTGTTTGGGGGAGGCTGTGGCTCTGTACAATGCATTTTGCAGTTGTACGTGGATGCACCATGCATACCTTGAAGTATATGGTCATTAGCGTGCTGGCCACTTACTGTAGCTCTCTGGGAAAGACTCTGTTATCCAATTTCAGACACGCTATCTCCCTTTGCTCCTGGGAGCCTGTTTGCCAGTAGGGAGCTGTGGTAATGATGCACATATGTACATATGCACTGTGCATGACTCGTGAAGCAGTTGGGGCCCTACTACTTAAAAACCTCTTGCTCCACATACTGCAGTTTGGCTGCTTCACTCGGCAGGGGAGAATCTGCTGGTCATTTCCCATGTCTGTTTGAAATCCTCAGTGAAAGGGGCCTTTTGAAGGCTGCCCCACACATGTGAACACCTTAACAAATCAGATTTGTCTGATATTATCTGAAGTTTTAAAAGCACTGGACACGTTTTTTTTTTTTTTTTTTGCACTTGGCATTTGAGGACTCGGTTATGTTATGTACGAGAGGAATTTCTGTGTGCTTATTTGATTTTATGAGTGTGTTTAAAATGTTTTCAGATGCTTAAATTAAATTAAAATTGCACGCACAGCACTTCAAGACCCTTGAGCTGCTAAAGCAAATAAAATATTCTGGCTTACTGTAACAGCTGTATTGTAAAACTGGCAGAACAGTATGGACATGGCCTGCTCTGTATCCAAATACGTATCACCACCTGGCAGACAGGTGTTGGTTTTTAGTGCAGCATCAGGTTGGCACGGCACATACGGTCATGACTGAATATGTGGGTCAGTGTGTGTTTTTTAATAATTAGTAATAAGAATCTTTTGATTTTTAATTAGCATAGGAATACTTCACATGTTTTCTAGAGCTCTATACATGCTGCCCACAAATTTTAACATCTATACTGATTTGATTGATTTTACAATTTGATAACTGGGAAAGACGCACTGGACCAAGGCTTTTCTAGGTGCGACCCAAATTATATCATGCTGTTAATCTTCATTCTGCATGACGATTTTTAAAATCTGTGTGCTGTATGATGGTTTTCACAGAATGTTCATGCAGAAATCCTTCATGAAGGTTTTAAAAATCTACATATTATGCGTCAGCTTTCACAGTCTACATGCTGTGCGACAGCTTTAAAAATGTACATGTAAACTACCTCTTTTAATCACATCCCTATTTCTCCTTTTGCACCGTGCTGCCCCCATCTGACCGACTCCTCTAGCTCCGTCCCCTGGAATTACCGGGGCTTACCTTATGCCCAGTCCGGGAGCAGTGCCTGCGAAGAGTCGGTTGCCATCTTGCCGCTGTTTCTCTTTCTGTTTTCTCCCCAGTTACCCGAGGACCACAGGAGAAGGACGCATATGTGTGGAGGCACGCATGTGCCTTACAGCCCTGGTAATGGCCCTCCTCCTGCCCACCCCATTGGCCTAACGCCAGCACCTTTTGCTTACGCAACCCCTCGGCCTCCACCAGGGGGTAGCCATGAGCGAGGGATGCCACCCCACTTCCCCGGGGAGGAGAGCTGCCTTGGCGGCCTCCATCCAACTCCACCCCTCCTGCCCCCCATGCTGATCTCAGCGTCCCAGGCTCTCGCTTCCCAACCAGGGTTGCTGGCGCATGCAGGTGAGATGCCCGCGCCTCAGCCCTTGGAGCCACCAGGCCAGCCGTAAACTACTCCTCTTTAATTTTTACAATGACTCTCCTCTGGTCCTTCACTTCCTTTCCTTGATCGTGTGCAATCCAAGAATCCCACTTGTCCTGTGCCTGCTGTCACGGTTTTAGTTGGGGGGGGGGGGGGTGATACAATATGATATCCCTCCTAAGAATGAAAAACAGCCAAACAACCTGGATTCCAGCTAAGCCAGGTAAAGTTTTGCCAACATTTCTGAGTCGAGTAAGATTTACCAACTTGTCTCTGATTCAAGGTATGCTGTCTTGGTTACCTTGGAGAGAAGCAGGAGACACAACTCCCATAAAGGAACCAGTTTATTGAGCAACTGAACCACAGAAAATAAAACTAGGAAAGAGGTGCGAGCACCATGATTCCACTTTCAATCCACAACAATTCTAGTATTACTGTGCTTTTGACATCACTTTTATAAATGCAAGTGTGTTAAAATCATTTTATCGCTATACAAGTTGGAAGTTTGTACAGTGCCTCTCCAGAATTTATATGGATCTGTTGGGTGCTGTAGATCATGAGGTCGAAGAACAGGGAAACAGGAGTCTCCAAGCACATGCTTTCCATTGGCTGGCTTGAAGAATTCTTGCCAGGAACAGAGGATTTGAACCACTGGGTGTTGACAGAACCTAGGGATGAGAATCGCATAAACCTGTATTCCATAGGACAGTCTCCAGGCTGTTTAAAATGGACCCAGGGAAAGGAACAGAACACTTGTAATTCCAAGGGACTTTGGCAAAATGAGCTTCTGGGCAGTTACCATGGATTCTGGGTTAAAAACAACTAGGCATTGCACATTGTAGAACCTCTGGGTCATTACCAATGACCCAGGGAAGAAATCTGAATAACTAGTCATTACAAGCTGGGCAAAGTGATCCTTGTCTGCCGTCAAATTCTGTTTCTTTGGGCTTTCACCATGGACCTGGATGAAGCTGAAGCTCTGGAACATCTCTGAACTGTCTACCTTGGGAGAATCCTTGAAGAACCAGAAACGAACAACCCCAACCCCACTGAGTATCTGATCCCTATTTGTGAACCCTAGTGTGCCTAGCCCACTGTTACAGGGTGGGTGGCCTAAACAATCTGGAAAAAAGCAGATGACAATGAGCTCCTTAGTTGTACTGTCATAACCCGCCTAAAATGTCGTCAGGAGGCAGTTGGATGGAATTGTCTCTGGATCATGCAGGATGGCTGGTTGACATGCAGTGGGCAGAAATAAAGCAGCGTCTCCAAGCTGTACTGTCTCTTTACTTGGGGGGTTTGAGAACTTGAGGCCAGTTCGAGAACGTGTAGGGCAGTTGGTAATTTTTTTAGACTGCAGTCTGAATTGTTTTGAAAGGGTTCACAGCGTGCAAGGGGAGCTTCTCAGACTTGGCTCATGCAATGACCATACAAGGCAACATACAGCTATTTAAATGGGGCAGTTTCGATGCGAGCACAGTCTGAGCATGCATTTAAAACACTTCTTGCACTTCAGATCCGTTCACAAACAATTCAGCACTGTCACTGTAAATGCACTGGCATTTTCACCTTACTGTTCATTCAAGATTCGGCACTGTCATTCTAAATAACAGTTAACACTTGTACTTTAAAATGTTCGGTTGGTAACGGTGGTATACCAGGGCATACACTACATAAGGAAAAAACCTGGATTAAATTGCTGGGATACAGTGTACCTAGCTACACACTGACCACAGGCTGTGCCCTCCCTCTGACAGGCATACGCTTAAACTTCTGTAGTAAAATAGCAGTCCCACCCTCTTGACTTGGGGACAATTAACTAAATCTTGTGTGGTAGGGGTCCCCTGCTAACTATCCCTCCCTTCCTAGGGGCTCCAGGATACAGTTAAATGCTTTAACAGTTACTGGCCTTTGACTAAGGGCGATGCAGGGTGACTGGCTGGGGCTGGCTACGATGAGCCTGTCCATTCCCCTCCTCCTGCACCTGGCTGGAGCTTGTTTTAACCAGTAATCGAACAAAATATTCTTTTAAACAAGTTAAACTAGCCCTTGGCTTTGGCTTACTGGTGTCCCTCTGGGCTACTGGCCCATTTTGTTGCTAGCCCTGCTGGTGCTTCCTATAAAGTAAATGGGTCTTGCTGTGCCCTCCTAACCCACCTGGGCACTCTTCAATTAAATCAGGACCTTCCTGCTCTCTGGTAGTGTTTTTATTCTAAACGGGGCTTTGTTCTGCTTCTCTGCTACTGGCTGGAGCTGCTTTTTCTTTAAATAGGGTTTTCCCCGCACCTCTGCGAGCCTGCTGTATTGAAATTAGGGCCTCTTGCCCATTCATTCAGCCCTCCAGTGATCCCTTACTTTCAAAGGCCCTGCTTTCCCCTTCATGACTGTGACCGTCTCCTGTTGTGCCATCTGGTGCTTTAAATAGCAAATCTGGCTGCCCTAGTTGCTTCGCCCTGACTTTCCACCTCTCTCACTGTTATGGCTTGCTGTTGCTGCTCCTGCTCAGCCTCCCTTCTTGCCACTGCAGCTTGCAGACTGTTGCCACTGATGAGGGACTGAATTTAAACTTTACATTTTAAAGAACTGAGCCCATGCCGCGGCTGACCAACTCTGAATTGACCACCACATGGAAGGGGGGCCTTGCTGACATTGCTGCTGGAGACACTGTCCAGGGGCTTAGGAGGGAACATGGAGGTAAGATCTTTCTCCTCCTCCTCCTCCTCCTCCTTTTTCCACAGACTGCTCTTCTAATATCGCACTGGGAACTGTACTGAAGATACAGGACAGGGGTGCCATACTTTTTTTGGGGTGTTAAATGCAGGACTCCAGGGGTTCTCTCCATATCTAAGGGTATGTGGTAACTGCTCCACAGAGGCTTCCCCATGTTTCAGTCAAATACACTTGGGGCTCGATTCTCAAAGGTTGAAGCCCTGCGTCAAACCCAGCACTGCGCCAAACACTTTGCCACACCTTGTGCCTGATTCACAAAGTTGTATACATTTGCGATGCTTCGCAGCTTGCACCAAATATTTGGCACAAACCCCTTTAAAGATCCCATGATTGCCGCAAAGTTAGACCAGCAAAAAGTTGATCTAACTAGTGGCATGTGGCATACAGGATCGAGACTCCTGATTGCCTGCTAGGGAATGCTGCAAGCCCTGTGTGCTATCTGAAAACACCTGATTTTCCAGTGGTTATTTATTTAAATTTTTTTTTTTTTTCTCCTCACTACTTGTTAAGCTTTGCTCGGTGACCCTTTTGTCAGGTCAGAAATAAATTACCATACTACGGGATGATGTCTCTTGTTTTACAGTTAAACACACGTCAACATAGCTTTCAAAAATAAACTGGAAACATTAGGGTCCTTAAGATTTTGCCTGGCTTTATACATCTCGTAAGCCTCATAACTCATTGTTCTTGCAAGTCACCAGTGGATGAGGTTTTATCTCAAGACAGAGCCTTCACTACGCTGCCCTCTGAGTCTACAGAGCTCCCACCTTGCAGTATGTTTTGGGGTCACTCATTTCTCACATACTACAATGACATGGCAGTGTCAGTTTAGCTGGTATGCAGGAGGTAGCACCGCTGTATGGACATTCAATCTATCACTCCTGATTAACAGACACCCTGGCTCTGCGAACCTCTCATAAACTAGGTCTTGCCAGACAGTGTGTACCAGTGTCTACCTCTGTCTTCCCTGTTCCCTCAGGCAGTGGCTGGCAGTCTCCACAGGTACTCTGCCAGAGGTGACAGGTTAACATCCATACTGGCTTGGGATTCTGCATGCAGATAGCAGGCCAATCTTCTACCTGTTTCAGCAACTCTATTTTTTGGCAACCTGTATCTCTTCAGCACAGCTGTCAGCATCTCTTCAGCACAGCTGTCAGCATCTCTTGGCAGAGACAGGACCAGAATTTCTCCCCAAAGTGAAAAAAACTTGCTATGGCAAGACTGCAGATTCATAAGGTTGCCAGAGACCTTCCTTGAGTGACAGCCCCTTGGAATTGTCCCTCCCTCCTGGTGATCCCTTTTACTCCCACCAGAATTAATGGTGATCCACACTAAATGGTACCAATTTTATTTAAAAAAATTGGTAACTGGGAAATACACGCTGAGCCGAGGCTCATTTCCAGATGCGACCTGGGGGGTGAGGGGGAAGGAGTACAGACATAAAGGCAGTGCGAACATCCATTATGCAAGAACACAGAGTACAGAGTGCAAAGTACATAGACAGTTCAAGTAAGAGATTAAGATGCCCCACATAAAATAACCATATGGCATTATACATTGAGTATAATGGATAGTGCAGATTCAGTATTTGGAAACACTGACTAAAACATGCTAGGGTGCATGTATTGATTAAAGAATAGACTGAGGGCCGGGAGAACGGTTCACTCCGCTGTAGGGAGTCCTAGGCAGGTGGGGGGACTGGAGAAACTCTAAGAAGGCGGATGGCAGGTTCAAGAAGAGGAGTGACGGGTACAGGGGGAGCAAGAGTATGCTTTAGCTGGTGTCTAAAGGTTTGCGGAGCCGGAGCGATGAAGGCTAGAGGAGGAGCTTGTTTTAGAGGGAGAGAAGAGGGGAGCTTCTTCCAGAGGGAAGGGAGATGGAAGGAGAAGGCAGCCTGTTCATCGCATGAATGAGGAGGGGGAATGGAGAAGGTACAGGAATCCTTGGAGCATAGAGAGTAGGAAGAGGAGGGGGCAGGGAAGGGTGGAGGAATGGAGCCAAACCCATAATTGGTAGTAAAGGTGGAGCAGAGCAGTGGGACTGGTGATGTGAGGATGGAAGGGGAGGAGTAGAGGGAGCAGTGGTGTGAGTGTGAGGTGGAGAGTTGATAGTGAAATGACAGAAGGCATTACTGAGGGTGTCCACAATCTGGCAAGGGAAGAGGAGGGAGTGGTGCCGTAGACTATGTCTGCATAGTTGAAAACTGGGAGTGCCATTTTGGTTACCAGCTTCTGGTGAACCTGGGGAAGAGGCAGTTCTCGTTGTGGTACAATATGCTGACCTTGGGACAATGTTTGGCATGGATGCTGTCAAGAACAGGGAAGGGCAGAGAAGTCGGGCTTGCTAGCTAGCCACATACCAAGGTACTTTAAAGCAGGAACAGCTTCCAAGTGGGTGCCATCCGGAGTGGAGAATTTAAGGGAAGGTGAGAGCCTTGCCAATTTCTGGGTTGTGTCAAAGGTCATGGACACAGTCTTCTTGGTATTAACCCTGAGCTGATTGGCATGGAACCAGCACAACACATTGCGGAAGTCGTGCTGCAGCGTGACCTCCACAGTGGAGGTTGATAGGCCAGAAGTATAGATGATGACCGTGTCATCTGCAGACATGTGGATATGCGAGAAGACCTAGACAGAGGGGATGTCATTGAGAAAAATATCAGACCCAGGATGGAGCCCTTTGGGGCCCCTGCTAGGATAGGGAAGGGACAGAACACTGCCCATCTGAAATGACTGTTAAAGGCCTGTAAGGGTGTGAACAGAATAGATTAGCAGCTGATGCTGAAAGGCCAGCAGAGTTCAGCTTGTCTGGGAGGAGCGGGTGGGACACAGAGCCAAAAGCTTTGGCTAGATCAATGAATATGATGTCCATGATGCATCCCAGAGAGGGTAGAATTGGTTATACTCAGCAGAGTGGAGACAGTAGAGTGATTCTTCCTAAAACCATACTGGTAAGGTGAGAGGAAAGTTGAGGCATCAAGGAAGGCAGCAAAGCTAGAGTACACAATGGACTCTTGAAGCTTAGCAAGAGAGGGGAGGGGAGTGAAATTGTATTGTAGTTTTCTATAGAGGAGGGGTCTCCCTTTTCGTACAGAGGTAAAAGTTTAGCAATTTTCCAGGCCTGAGGCTCAGCACTGAGTGAGAAGGAGAGGTTCAGAAGATGAGTGGAAAGGCAACAGATGGAGCCGAGATATGTAGGAGTTTAGGCTCCAAACCGTCTGGGATGGACTTGGAGGGATTACGTGACTTGAGGGCGAGGAAGACTTCCTAGGGGGAGACATGAAAGCCTACTGACGAGTAGGATGTCTGATGAATAGTGTGATCAGGATGGGGATTGGAAGGAGGGGGGGTTGGGTGGAAGCAGGGTGCGTTCAGGCGGAAGTACTAAATGAGTACTTCTGCTCAGTATTTACTAAAGAGAAGAGTGGGGTGACACCCAAGGTGGGAGAAATGGCAGAAGCAGGGGGGAAGTGGTGATAGATGGGGAAATCATGGAGAGCAGAGTTCGAGAGGGTTTGAAGGCACTGAGGGTGGACAAGGCGCCAGGCCGAGATGGCATCCACCCCAGGGTACTGAAAGAGCTGGCAGAGGTCCTTGCAGGACCTTTGGCAGACCTATTTAATGCCTCCCTACATTCGGGGTGTGTACCTCAGGACTGGAGGATGGCTCATGTGGTGCCCCTCCACAAAGCGGCCCCAAGGATGAACCGGAAACTACAGACCAGTGAGCGCCACATCCATCATGGGTAGCTAATGGAGACTATCCTGAAGGAGAGGCTGGTGGCCTCCTAGAGGCCAAAGGACTACAGGACAGCAGACAGCATGAGCCGTGACGTGGCAGATCCTGCCAAACCAACCTGGTTGAGTTCTATGACTGGGTAACTAGGCAACTGGACAGCGCCATGCAGTGGATGTCCTGTATCTGGACTTCAGTAAGGCATTTGACTCAGTGCCACATGGAAGACTGGGAAGGAAGTTAGTAGGCACAGGGGCGGGTGCAAAGCTGGTGAGATGGGTAGGAAACTGGCTGCAGGGAAGGCAACAGAGAGTGGTGGTGGGTGGGGAGCTCTCACACCCAAGGGCAGTGACGAGCGGTATTCCACAGGGCTCAGTGTTGTTTGGGATATTTATTGCAGACATATCATGGGACATCAAGAGCAAGATCAGTCTGTTTGCTGATGATACCAAGGTAGGCGCGGTGGTGGATGACCTAGGGGGATGGCAGGGGTTGCAGGATGATCTGGCAAAGCTTGAAACCTGGTCAGATACCTGCCAAAAAGTGCAAGGTGCTGCATTTTAGGATGAAGAACCCAAGGAGGAGTTACCAGCTAGGGGGAGTGCAGCTAGCCCAGACAGAGGAGGAGAAGGATCTGGGTTTGCTCATTACAGGGTCAATAAACAACTCAGCACAATGTAGGAAGGCAGCTGCAAAGGCCAACAAAATGCTGGGTTGTATTGCAAGGGGTATATCCTCGAGGAGGGAGGAGGTGATTCTGCCTACTATAGGTCATTAGTTAGGCCACACCTGGAGTACTGCGTGCAGTACTGGCGTCCGTATCTGAAGAGGGACATTAGTTACTGGAGGGTGCGTGCAGTGCAGAGCTACAAGATGATCAAGGGGCTGGGGGACTTATCATACGAGAGGAGGTTGAAGGAGTTGAACATGTACTCACTGGAGGAGAGGAGAGACAGGGGTGACATGATTGAAACCTTTAAATACGTGAAAGGAATAAACAAGACTGGTACAGAGGGGCTGTTTAAAGTAAGGGAGGGGAGGGCCACTAGGGGCCATGATATGAGACTGGAGCGAGGAAGGTTCAGGAGGGAGATGAGGAGACACTTTTTACAGAGAGGGTGGTGGCTGGGGTGAATCGTTACCTGCTGAAGTGGTATGCAGTAGAACAGTGGACTGCTTCAAAGCGAGGATGGGACAGGACAAGGGGGAGGGTTAATGAAGGGGGAGGGTGGAAGGGAGGGGCAGCTGCAGAATAAGGGGTGCTAGCTGCATATTCAAGCAGACTTGATAGACCTCTAGGCCTTTATCTGCTGGCAAATTTTGTATGTTCGTATAGGATAAAAAGGCAGGGCACAGGTTGTAAAGAATTTATTAAAATGAGCAACAACAAGGGGAGGGTCTGACACCAGTGAGCCATCCACAAGGAGGAAAATGCTGGGGGTGATGGACTAAGTTGGGAGAATCGTATAGCAGGATTAATTTCAAATATTTATCTCTGGGACAGTGACCCATTGGGTATAAAAGGTAAAGTGAAAAACATAATGGGTCATAGTGTTCCACAGAGTCCAGAGTCTTAAAACAGCTGTTTTTAAAAGCTCTAGAACAGTGAGTCGCTTGGCCCCAAGGTACGGGAAAAGGTTGAACATAATTCAAAACTATGTGCCAATTGTCCCAGTCCCCCACCCAAAAATGAACCCTGATACAGTGAATGAATAATCTTCCAGAATTTGAATGGGAGTGTGACAGGACTGAATAAGGCCCTGTCCCATTTGTTGTTCAGAAAGCATTCAATGCAAAGATCTGTTCTCTCCTCCCCGGTTTTGTCTCTTGTCTGTCTGGTTGTGCAACCAAATGTTCTTGTGAGATCTAGGAAATGATCACTCTGACAGTCTTGCAATTCTCCGCCTCTCATTGTCTTTCTACCTTCACTTGCTGTTTCTGTTTTTTCTTCCCCCTTGCACATCTGCAGTTATAAAATATATGTGAATTTTTGTGTTAAATTGTAAGTGATTCTGGGATCCCTTGATTTGAATATGTATATAGTTGCACTGTTGAAATGTTTGCAAAACTATTTGGAATTTAGGGGGTTAACCTGAGATGCAGTTTGCAAACTCTTTGCAGAGCTATCAACAGGAGGTCGGTTCTGGGTTGCCATGGTCTGTTTCCTTGCTTCTGTAAGGAAACTGACAAGAACACCTTAAGAAAACAGGATGTTCTCTTAAGTTCCCAGGCAAAGACTTGTAAAAAGAGCAGCAATACTTTTGCAAGAGGGAGAGAGAGAGAGAGAGAGAGAGAGATGCAGTACTTTTGTTAGAGAGAGACAGTGACTGAAACTTGGAATTTGATGTATCCTCAGATGAAGGACTTGTTTTCTCCATTTGTACTTTCTTTGTAAATAGTTATACTGAACAATTTTAATTTTTTATTTTACTGTTCTTGATAATAAAATGCTACTTATGAATTTTAGAACTGCTCCTGGGTTTCCTATGCTTCCTGACCTATGCCTCAACGAAAGGGAGTTTAGATTGGAGTAGAGTTTGAACTGGAAGTAGTAGGCCTTTGCATTGCAGACAGCATTTGTACAGGAATTCTTGAGTGATGTGTAGTGTTGGTCAGACACTGGATGGAAAGACTTGTAATGTGCTCAAGTAAGGTCCTGGGACTTTCACAGCTCATTGAGGTCAGATGTATTCTAGGGGTGGTGGGAGCATTTAACCCTGGACTTTTTAAGGGAGTCATGCATATTCTGGGTATTGTTAAAGATGACTGTGAAGAGTAAAAGGGCTGTATCAATATCTGGGGCTAATTACACAGGAGACCAGTCAGTGTTGTCAAGGTCAATTAGAAGGGCATCAGTATCTAGGGACCGGAGATGTTTGTACCAAAGGTATTTGAGGGTGGAATGAGGCGGACACATTTTCCTGACACAAGTAGGTTAGGCAGTGGTTACTGAAGGGGTCCGGAAGAATGCTTGAAGCAGTGATGCGGTGGGGGTGGGATGAGAGCACCAGTCCTAGTAGAGTATGGATAGGGGAGTGAGGATTGCATGGTGTGGGTTCTACGATTTTAATTGACAGGTTCAAGTACTTGATCTGGTGGAGAGTAGGCCTGGAAGCAGGGGAAAGCCAGTTTTAAGTTGAAGTCCCCAAGTTGGATGAGCTCCCTGGAGGCAGAGGGAGATGAGAGGGAGTTGACTGGGGAAGAGGAAGAGACCTTATGCGAGGCATAGCAAACACTAACAGAGTTGGGGAGGGTGGAAGGGGAAGGAAATATAACGAACTTGTGTGAGGAAGGGAGTGCCTTACTAAAAGCAATGGAGCAGGATAGGGTTTGACAGACGTAATAAAGCAACCCCACCACCACGCTTGCGTCACTCTTGATGAAAGAGGTAGAAGTCAGGGAGAGCTAAGCTTGAGTTGGGTGCTATAAAGGAAAGTCAGGTTTCAGTAATGCATCAGAGGTTGGGGAGCGTGCTGGAAGATCTGTATTTTAAGGGAGTCTAGCTTAGGGAGGAGGCTTCTTGCACTGAGGTGGAAAAAGTTAAATAGCCTTCAGACTCCCAAATTTCCAGAGTCATCTCCACTGTAGTGGTTTCTGTCCAGATGTGTCTACAGTGAGTTTGGCTGTTCTCACATACTGGATCTCCAGAAAACTGCTACAAGTAAGGATCCCTTGCCTTTTCTAAATCGCACTAAAAAAATTTAATTACTAACTGCATTTAAAAAAAGTCTCATTATTCTCCTCCCTCACAAAACACTGAAGTCTCCTACATAACATTTAAGTATTAAGTTATCGTACATGAATGTTTTTGTTCTCAGGCTACAGCGTCACTAGGTGGTGTTTGACATGCAGTGCCGTAAGACCTGACCTCATAATGACTTGATAGTGAAATAACTAGGACGGAGGAGGAATGCCAAACATGCAGTTTGGGTAGACTGTTTAAGAAATAATGACTCCATTAAGGGTTTTTTTTTTTTTTTTGAGACGCATGCATCAGTATTACAGAGGCGAATTTCTCCTGGCCCTGAGGAAGAGGATTTCTTTTGAAACTTTGGCCTATCATGTGCAGTTTGTTTGGTCCATATATAAAACATATGCTTGTAAAAATTAAAATGGGGAGTGACTCTTATTCCAGACTCTCTTGCTGAGTGCTGGTCCCCCCCCCAACCCGGCATGGGTGTCAAGACCTGATTTTTCTGGTTCTTTGGTTTTCCTCTGTAGGTAGTGGTGCATGCTACCAAATCAGACTGGAAAGAAGTCACTACTGGAGTTAGTATCTGAGTCCCTTTTGGTCAGTGTTGTTTATTGATGACTGGGAGACATCGGGCCAAGGCAATTCAGTTCATAGAGTGCCCTTTCCCAAAGGGCAGCAAGTGTTTGCATATAGAGCACCACTATGGTTTAATGTGTTGCCCAGTGGTATCTCTTCCTTACCAAAATTGGGACCATTTAAAAGCACTCATCACCATCTTACAGCTAACCATTCCTGTGACTGTTTCAGCTGACATGGCACTACCTCAGCAGTATTGGCACATCCTTGTGTCGTACTTCTCCCCCTTTCTCTGCGAATGACCACTTTCACCCTAACCACTCTGTCCTGTTTCCTGCCTCCTTCCCTGATCCTTCTTTCATCTCATCCGCCATCTTCTTTCCACTGTTTATTTGCACCTACCTGAACTTTTGTTCATCCAAATCCTCTCTCCTAAGCTGGTCTCCGGGCTTCCTTACGCCTGGGCGACACCTTGTGATACTGACGCACAGGCAAGAATCAGACCTCTGCAGCAGGAGACATCCAGCCCTCCACTTCCCGTCTCCCTCAGTTTACTTTCTGCCTGCAGTGAAGCAGGTACTCTGCAGCAGAGCCCTGTCACATGTGGCAGGGCTGAAGAGACTGAGTAATAAAAAGCTTTTCTATAAGTGTATTTTTGGATTACTGGAAATCCTGTAGGATGAAATGCTTTACTAACATACTAAAATGCCAGCAGAATAGGCCTAACTGTTTTTCGTGTCTGCTCGTTTGGTCAGCCCCTACCCTGGGTGATGACCTCGCTGTCCCCCTCGCCTTCTCTGGCTTCTCCCTTCCCAGTTCCGGATATTTTTGCTGCATTGGATTTTGCTTCCAGAACCCTTCCCCTGTACCTGTCCCACCCCCTTTTGAACCCCTCCACTGTCTCTGCCTCCACCAGCCCCCTAGGCAGTGCATTCCATGGCTTCACCACCCTCTCAGTGAAGTAGCCCTCCTCCTTTCTCCCTGAATCTCCCCCAGTTTCCACCCATGCCCTCTAGTGGCCCTCCTCCTTCCTTCGAAGCACCCTGACTGTTCCTCCCCTATTTACCCTCTTCATGTACCTGAAGACCTCTATCATGTCCCCCCGGTCCCTTCTCTCTTCCAGTGTGTACATATTTAGCTCTTCGAGCCTCTCACAGCTCAACCAAAGATTACAAGCAGTGGCAGAGGCGGTCTGATACCCGATGGCACACGGTTTTCTCATCATCTGGTGAAAGACTTCCCTAATTCCAAACCAGACCTTGATCCTTCTGGGGACAGACATCATGACAAGTCCCCAAAACTAAATTTCAGATTCTGCCAACGCTCATCAGGAAATTTCATAACTCCTCGGCTGTCTGCTTATTTTCTCATATAGTTCATTGAGACAGAGTAAACCCTCCCTCCAGTGACTGTCTTGGAGGGCAGGTTATGAAGGGTTGCAAGTTAGGCATCTCCTCACAAAACCCGAATCGCAACCGATGCAAGCCTCAGGAGCTGGGGAGAGCTTGCCTACATCAGCTGTTGGCACCGGGCAGGGGGTCACTGTTAGAGACACAAGGTAAGCATAAACGTTCCTGACATGTGAACAGTAGGCCATGCCCTGGGGCACTGTGAACAGTAATTCCCCAAGCCATGCCCTGAGGCACTCTGAACGGCAGTTCCCCAATCGGGATGGTCTGGTTTCTGGCAACGTTGGCATACACCAGGGGTCGAAATAACCACCTGTCCCAGACATCCAGTTTTCCCCAGGGACAGCTGGTTTCCTTTTTCTGCCTGTCCCTGGGACAGGCACCAAATGAAAAAGCATTAGCGGGCACTGGGACCCAGGAGATGATGCAGACCTGTAAGGTTGGGCTATCAACGTTCCAGCATCATGGTGTCACATGTTGAGAGGTCCTATTCAGTCCACTGTCCTGTGATGACTTCTTCTGTGTGGTGGCAGTTTCATCAAGCAGCAGGCTGTGCTAGGTTGTGTTCTCCGTCACTGTGCATGTGTAGTTGCCCATCTTCCTTTTACTTTCTACACTGCATTTCCCTGTGTGCTGTACTTGCAATAGCAGCCCAAGAATAACTCTTGTTCACTGCCAGCAGAGGTTTTGGGGGTGCAAAATTAAAAACCCTTTCCAGGGCTGTCAACTAGCTAAGAGGAGCCAGGTAGGGCTACTTAAAAGCCATTATGAGGGCTAGAAAATTGTATCTGAAGGCCCTTTTCAGGGCAGACAGTCAATGCAAAAAGAGAGGGAAGACTGGAAACTTGGAGATCAGGAGATGAACTCAAAGGGCTGAGACAACCACTTAAAGCCCAGGTCAGGGCAGGAAGGGCTCCAGAGACAGGAAATGGGGAGGCTGGCTAAATGTCCTTGTCGGGGTTACTGAATAGGGGGAGACTTTTAGTGTGTCTGCTGTACACAGGCGCAGAGGAAGCTGATTGACTTGACAGGGCAGAGCAGAAGGGAGTTAAGTAAGGGTCCTTGTCCGGGCTGCTATTGGGCAGGAGGGGTCATTAAGCTGATGGCACACTTATGTCCTTTTCAGTGCCATGTGCCAGCCAGTGGTTTATAATTAGTAGCTCTTTTTAGGGCATCTTTCAATGGGCACCATCAATTTCGAAGCTCTTTTCATGGCACTGCAACAGCCAGGGTGCATGCTAATTATTAATAGCTCATTTTTTTGAAACATAAATGTAAAATTAGTAAACAAAAATCAACAGGACAGGTACATATTCTGTGGGACAGTCAAAATGAATACTGTACCTGTCCCTTGGAGAGCCATCTGCAAAAAAATTATTTCTAGCCCTGGCATGCACCAACCATCAAGACGGCACAAGAAGCTCAAAGTGCTAAGGGAATCCTTTTTCTCACAGTGGGCTGAGCACCACTGAGCGATGCATATCCCAAGTCAGGTACAGGTCACAGCAGACTGGCTTAGCGGTAAGGTTGATCGACCAGGGGAATGGGAGCTAAATGGTAGTGCCTCCGACATCTGGACAGAACTGTGGAGCAATCCTTTAAGACAGATTTTTCTTTTGCCTGCTGGTGGAACTCCAAGGTAAAGCATTTCTGCTCCCTGGCCAAGATGAACCAGCGGTGGCTCAGGACACCTTTTCCCCCTAAACTGGGGTGAGTTCGGTCTCCTGTATGCTTTTTCTCCAATAGTGCTTCTGTCAAGAGTACTTCACAAAGTGGCTCGGGACAGGACAGTCATGATTTTAGCCTGCCCCTTATGGCTTTTTCACACATAGTCCCGATTATCATTAGTCTGTCAAGGTGACCACGTCTAACATTCAAGTTCAGCCAAAACATTCTCCATCAAGTTCTGGCTCTGCATCCCACTTAAACAACTTGTCTCTTAAGCCTGAACATTGAGAGGAAAGACATCCAAGGAGCTAGACTACTCGGCTCCTGTTATTGACATGATGGGGAACTTGTCTGTCTTCTTTCTCCAAAGTGCATTATTGAATCTGGAGAAAATGTTTGTTCTGGCTTCATTCAAAATACGTATAGAACTATCCAATGTAATTGCCTGTTCTGCTGCAGTTCCTTTCAGATGGATGGACAAAGGACTGCAACCAGTCACTTTACAAGTTCAGGTTTTACCACTGGGAGCACTCTTGTTGACTGATTCAGGGGAATCGTTAGAGTCATATACCCAAGCCTATAGGTTTCTAAAGACAGCAACATTAAGATGCCTTCCAACCCACCAAAGCTGCCGGTTCTCGAGGCTGTGGCCAAAGCACCCCTTAGGGCCTATCAAGGAGATATCCATCAAGCATTTCGAAATAACGGTCATCTTTTTTCTCATAGCTATCGCTTCAGCCAGGAGGATCAGTAAACTAAAGGCATTACTTAACCAAGAGTCATACACTATTTTTTTATCAGGCTCGAACAGTTCCAGGTTTTTTGCCAAAGTTATGCTTCCCTTACATTACAATCAAGGGTTCATTCTTCCTTTCTTCTGCCCACTCTCCAAAAGCATGAGGAGAAAGGGAATTGCATCCTCTAGTCCTGGGAGGTGCGATAGAAATGGAGACGTGGAGGTTGAGGATGGGGACCTCGAAGCCCATCCAGTCTGCCCCTGACGAAAATGTATATTGAGAGAGGAAGCTATTCGCAAAATCTCAAGTTTGTTCATGCCAGCTATGGGCCCAGATTATGGGAAACAAGGATTCAAAAGGCTCAATAGCCAGACGGATTCTATCAGCCACTTCCATGGCTTAGGATCAGGCCGGAGTAACTTGCCTGGCCGTGGGAGAGCCCATTCCACCAGAGCTATGGCTCCTTCGTGGGTGTACTTCAGAGAAGCATCAACAGCACAACTTGTGCAGAGCGGCCACTTGATGATCATTCATTCACACATTTTATTTGCTGGAAGCGATGCCATTGGATGAGGCATTCTTTGGTCGCAGAGTGCCTCAAGTGGTGGTGGATCCTTAAGGGCTCCTGACATTCTTCCCACCCGGGACATCTGGGGACGTACTGCTTTTGTATATCCCAGGAGTAAGGAAGCCCGGAGACCAGCTTAGGAAAGAGAAATCGAAATTTAAATACCTATAAATTTTCTTTTTCCGACGGCTGGTCTCCGGGCTTCAGATTCCCTCCCAGAATGTATATTGTTGGCTGGCCCCTTGGCCATATATGCCTTAAAATTCTTGTTTTCTGTTTCCAAGTTCTTGTAGTATTGCCACATTGGACTGCTTTAGGAAGAACTGAGGGAGATGGGACGTGGAGGGCTGGATGTCCCCTGCTGCAGAGGTCTGATTCCTGCCTGTGTGTCAGTATCGGGAGGTGCAGCCCAGGAGTAAGGAAGCCCAGAGACCAGCCGTCTGAGAAAGAAAATTTACAGGTATTTAAATTTCGATTTTACCTATACCTGTTTGACAAAGCACCTTGGGATGCCTCCTTTTATTAGGTTATTTTTGATTTTCTACCAATTCATAGTTTTAATTTTAGTTGCAGTGTTAATGTTGTCATTTTAAATACTTTCTTGTCAAAATTTTATGTAATGCCGTCTGTTGTATGTCTGTCACCCTCCCCACTGACGTGGAATTTTTGTAAAAGAGCTGTTATGTGCACAAAGGTATTGTAATCTGAGAATGAATATATAAAAAAAAAAAGGCGCACTTCACAACAGCAGTGAGCAATAAAATAAAGCAGCGCGAGTAAAGACAGCTAAAACGACATAAATTACAATTGTACAGCTATACAAGCAGCACTAAAACAATAACTAAAAGCAGGCTAGGAATGCTTCTTGCTGTCAACTAATATTGGCTTTTAAACAGTTCAGCCATTACCTTTATCTGAGACACTCCCCATTGGTTTAATTAGAATATATATTTATCGGAACATATTCAGCATTGTGATCTCACTGACAGATATAGCTGCTGCTTCGAACAGCCACTTGGTAGCTGCCAGGTCGGTTGCCTGTGATGGCACTGAGTGAGGTCATAGTGCAGATAATATAGCGGGGTTAATAGAGACGGATATGTCAGGTGCCAGGCTGAGGGCTGTTCCACACATCCAACACAATATTATTATATGGAAAACTTTTCTAATGAGCAAAAGGAAAAGATTTCAGAAATAAGAAAGTTACAACGGACTACTGCTTAAAATGTTTGATTTTCATGTCTGTTTTGGTTCCACTGGCTCTTTAAAGGCCTTGATCATGTGGGCAGATCTGACATATGCTGGTAAGGTGTTCCAAAGTATAAGAGGTGCGACATGGAACATCCTGTCCCCTGATTGTCACAGGTGAGATATGGGGACAGATGGAAGACCCACATCGGAGGAGTGGAGGGGGCGAGTTGAGTGATTGGAACCAGACTACGTCCTAGTTCCCTAACTGTGGGGTCTTGGATGTTGTAAAGCATATCTTGAAGAGTAGTTGGCCAGTGCAGCGCATGTGGCAGCAGCATGATATAGTTCCTACAAGAGGAGCCCACAGTTGGCTGGCCTGCAGCACTTTGAACCAGCTGCAGACATTGGAACAAACCTCTAGATAGTATAAAGCTTTGAATAGTTGAGCCTAGAGGTGACAAATGCATGAGCTATCATAGCTAGACCGGCAGGGGCCAGATGTTTGATCCTGGTGATATTATGCAGATGGTAAACACCAGCCCAGAACAGATATCAGTCCAGGTACCGTGTCAGCCTGCGGTCCAGAATGACCCCAAAATTCTTAACTCCATCTACAGCTCTGAGCAATTCACTGCCCAGTGAAAGAAGATGGGTCCTTTCTACCTGTCATTGCTGGGTCCTGCCTCTCAGGCAGTGAGTGAGCTGTTCTACATGATGGTGCCATTGGTGCAATGTAGGGGGTATCTGTCTGGACCCATAATCTAGTAACAGCCTTTTTGGCTGCTAAAAGCAACGCTGTAGCCAGGGATTGCGACCGGATTCGTAGCCCCATGTGGGGATAGATAATAAAACTATATTCGATGTAAGAAGGTTGGTATCAAGGTAGATCTCACAGGTGTACTCCAGCTCCAGCCAGAAGGGTCTGTATGATGGGGCGTTCAAAAAAAATTATGAGCATGATCAGTTGCTGCTGTTATGCAATGTCTCCAGCAACTACTATACTGGGGTCTCATATACTTCATCTGTACTCTGGGAGTACAGAAATTATGGGATTGACATTACCAGACAAGTTCTCGTCAGAAAGGGGATTGGGTGACTTTCAGGGTGGGCTAGGAGTATTTGGTTCAGCCCTTTTTGAGGTAATCGAAGACTATGAATCTGGGTTCCACCTGTGTAGAAGATGAAGGGACATGAAAACATGGAGCAATAAGGGGGCTGGGTCAGGAATTTTAGGAAGATCTTGGCGCGTCTGAAGAAGTTTGAGAGTGAACTTGTAGATATCGTTGATGCTCTCTGCCTGTGAGCCCAAATTGCTTCTGAAGAGACTGAAAGGGGAGAACCCATTGCTCATTCAAAAAATGGAATAGATGGTGTAGGCCCAGCTGCCTCAATCTATGGAAAGCTAGATCAGTACAAACGGAGAAAGAGACAATCTGAGTGCCTTTTTCAAGGGTCGGCAATACCAAAATAAACTTTCGTGCAAGGGGACCTGGCAAAACTTCGCCATTGCCACAGTGTAGCTGCTTTAAGTCATAAATTGACTAAGGGGGATAGTACCAGGTGGATATGAAAAATAATTTTAGCAGTATCAAATGGGTCATTTAAGGAATTCGGTATGTTTCCACTGTGTGGCACATGAGGGTAGAGGTCAGCTGCACCCGGTGTGGGGTTTAGCCACTAACGCATACTCGGATGAGGGAGATTTTGACCACCCTTATCTCTGGGGAGCTGAAGCATGATTCTTGGGCGATGACCAGCCAAGATATATGGAGATTATCCGATTGGGGTTGGTACAGTGGGGAGTGTCTGTCTGTAAATAAAAATAAAAAAATAAATCCTCGGGAGAAGCATCATCTGTACAAATTCTGTCTGATATTGGGGGGGGGGGACTTGGTGGGAGAAGGGACCAGGAAGCCAGATCTGAGGTTAATTGTTTGGTTGAGGGGTTCCTAACTTGGTAGTTTTCAGATACCTGGGTATATGTACCCCCAGGTACTTGTGTGTTTCCTGCAAAATGGATATCGGTGTTTCATCTCCTGGGAAGGGGAATAATTAAAATGCAATATTTCAGTTTTTTGGAGATTAGATCAAGGTCCCTAAAGGTAGTATGTCGCCTTTCAAGCCTGAAGGATTGGGGTTTACGGGGACAACAATGAGAGTAAAACATGGTACGTATAGAGTGAACGTTTTAAGTCCCTACCCTCCCAGTGGTATCCTCTCCACACTCAGATTGCCAAGTGCTATTGCCAGTGGTTCAATATAGAGCGCAAATAGGAGGAGAGGACACCCCTGTCTAGTACCCTGTTGAAGACTAGGCTGGCTGTATGACCTAGTAACATGGATGTAGACCAGTAGTGCAGTATACAGTAACTGGAGGCAGTCCTAATATTGGTCTGGGAAGTAAAAAGCGGAAAGGATCTCCCAGAGAAAAGGACAAGAGACCTTGTCAAAAGCCTTCTCAGCATTTAAGCTGAGAAGAACTAAGGGAGAAGGGCATTGTTTCACATAATCTAAAAAAAGAAAATGTTTTCTGAATATTATTCATGGTTTGTTTTGGTTTTAACAGGCCCTGCCTGATCCGAGTGAATTGACAGTGGGAGAAGCCTGTCCTGCCTATGGACCCAGATAGCCATAAAAAGTTTATACTCCATATTTACTATGGATATCTGCTGGTAAGGAGGTTGGGTTAGTGGGATCTTTGCTGACTTTAAAATGGCCAGTGTAGTAGTATCATACCAACTGGGAGGTGGGAGGATCTGCCCATCTTGTAGTGCCCTAAAGGTCCGGAGGAGAAGATTATGAATGTCGGGGAAGGTTTTTTTAAAACTCTGTAGAGAATCTATCCGGACCTGGCATTTTGGAGTATTTGTCAAAGCACGTACATGATGGAGTTCATCTGCGGAGATGGGCTGTAACAAAGATAGTTGCTGTGTTGCAGAAAGGCCAGGAAGGGAAGAACGGCTAGATTAGAGCGTACTGCTTGAGGAGTGGCTGACACGTCTGCTGTATGCAGCCTTTTGTAAAAATCGGGCATAATATGAAGAAACTTGTCTCTGGCATGTGCCAGTTTACCTGTGTGGGGGCATTGGAGTCACAAAATGCAGGTGTTTTCCATTTTACACACAAGCGGCAAGCTAACATCAATCAAAATCTTATCCAGGCGAACACCATTGAGCAGAGCTCTTTTACAAGATGGACCTGGTTAGAACAAGGTCAGGGTATCATACACAGATACAGATATAGATACACATACATACACACGTTCACATTGGTGCAAGTAATGAGGTTCTAATAGCAAGAAACCATAACAAGAGAATCCAAATACAAAAAAGATTAGACACACCATTCATAATATCAAATACATAAATAGTTATATATAGTCCATATCCACTGTAGAGAAATACCAAGGAGTCCACTTGCTAGTGACAATCATAAATCTAGCCAAGAAGAGGCCGTGAGGGAACAGCTAGCTAATGGCAGATAGGGTACCAGGAGGGGAGTATAATGTGTAAACGAGGGGATTTCAAGGTGAGGAGGGTAGCTGACATAGATAGGGATATGATATAGAGGAAGAGGTGGGGGCTCACAGAGAGGGGTTGGGGAGAGGGGGACTGATGAATGAACATGAGAAAATGTAACGTATACCCTGTGAGGGGTTGGTGAAGAGTAAGCTCGAAGTGAGCCAAAACCAAGAGGGGAATAGAGACTACACAAATGATTTTAACATGACGACAAATTAGGGTCAAGGAAAACAATTGCACTGTTCATTTCTGAGACGGGAGTATAAATACTTGAAGGTAGAGATGCTTACAGGTGTCTTTAATTTTAGCATTTTTTTTTTTTTTGCAGTTTGTTCCACAAGGTGGACAGTGTAAAGCTTATAGCAGCCCTGCCAAAGTGAGTATTAACTTTGGGAACCTTCAGTAAGATGGGTGTGCAACTTCTCAGGGCATAATTGCCTATAGGGTTTAGAGGAAGATGATCTGTAATGTATTGGAAGTTTTTTGGACCTGGCTGTCAGGGTCCATAAGGCTGCATTTCTATCATGCCTGTATTGAAGAGAAGTCCACCTTACTGCTTGATATAAGGAGCAGTGATGCGTAGAGTAGGGAAGACCTGTGATGGACCTCAAAGCTGTATGGTAGAGCGTGTCAAGTTTAGAGAGGTAGGAGGTAGGGTACTGACTATACAGGAGGTCAGCATAGTCTATCAATGATGAAGGTTGCTTGGACCAGCTGCAGTTTAGCATCGCTAGTTAAGAAGTGGGCTATCCTAAAGAACAGGCAGAGTCTCTGTCATAGGCTTTCATTTACAGAGCACATCGAAGAACTACTCAAAAAAACTGTGGTCCAACCATACTCCCAGATATTTGAATTTTGAGACTAATTCCAACTTTTCACCTAGAGTTGTAGTAATTTGTGGCACTGGTTCTGATGGGGCCAACTTTGCCGCTTGAACAGAAGGAGAAAAGAGCATTGTTTTTGTCTTCTTGGCAATAAGTAATAGTTTTTTGTTTAGAAGTTGGTATTGCAACAGGTTGAATTCAGATTGAAGGTCGTTACATGTAGCTTGTAAAGACCGGCGGCTTTCGTAAAGAACTGTATCATCTGTAAACAGATGGATGTTGGCCTTGGTTATACTTTCATCAATGTTATTAATGTAGATTGCTAATAAAAGGGGGCCTAAGTCCTAGAACCCCAAGGGACCCCTTGTAGGAGAGGTTTGAGAGTCTAGAGTTCTCCTTCGGCTTTGACCTACTGGAAGTGGTCAGAGAGGTAGTTATTGAACCACTGCAAAGATAAAGGGTCTTACGCCTAATAAGGTCAGGGAAGAGGGTAGCAGAGAATGATCGACAGTGTCAGAGGCCTTACTCGGGTCCAAGAACACAGCGCAAGTATAATTTCTGTTATCAAGCTCTCTTTGCCAATCATTAGTCACTTTGGCAAGTGCTGTGATGGTGCTATGTTTAGCTCTGAAACTTGATTGGACAGGGTTTAACAGGTTCTTAGCATTCTAGGTAAAGCCTCAGTTGGTCACGTACGATTTTTTTTCTAATAATTTCGACAGAACAGGGAGAATTGAGATCGGTCTGTAATTATTTAGATCACAAGGATTTCTGGACTTGAACAAGGGTATGATGTGCGCTGTTTTCCAGACTGAAGGAATTAATCCTTGGGTCAGTGACAGACAGGTTGAATAAGTGGGTTATGGACATGGCTAGCACATGACTGGCCACCTTCCAAAAAAAAAAAAATGCGGGTCCAGGGTGTCCACAGCAGCATTTATTTATTTATTTATTTATTTATTTATTCATTTTAACATCCAAATTCAGCAACAGGTCTTCAACTTCTTTCAGAGTAGTAGGATGCAAGGAGAAGACTTGAGTCGGTGACACTGGTTTCAGCATCTTGATTATCCACCTGGGAGCATATCACAATTGCAGGGGAATTGTCGAATGCTAAGCCTGCAATCGCAAAATGATTATTGAAAGCATTCAGAATCTCAACATCTATCACTGATGGTATTATTATTAAAAGAGAGATTGTCAGGTAATGAGCCACCAGGCGTGTGACCGGACAAATCCTTAAGTTTTCCAGAATTTTGTTGGGTTTTTGGAGGCAGAGACAAATTCACAATGATAGTAAGCGGCTTTTGTGTCTCTAACCATTCTAGTGCATGAGTTTCTTGCCCTCTTGAACTGGCACCAGTCCGTAGAAGTTCGAGTTTTGCATGCTTTTTTTTCCCAAAGGTTGTCTCTCTCAATCAATGCAAATTTTAATTCTGGTGTGAACCACTGACATGCATTCTTTACTACTTGCACCTTAACTATAGGGGCATATTTATTTAGGGCTTCAAGGATAATTTTGCTGAATATGCCAAACTCTGACTGCACGTCTTTTGCCAAGTAGAATTCTTGCCAGTGCAAGGAGTGTTTAAGTTCGTTGATGTAGGCAGAAATGTCAAAGTTCTGTCTTGATCTCTTAGCAGCAAACGTTGGTATAGCAGTAGATTTATTAATTGATCCTTATACAAGCGATAAAGGAGTCATCAGTGATATCACTGAAGGTTCCAGCATAAGAGAAAATATGTGGTTTAACTAGGATAACATCTAGCAGGGAGCTGTTATCTGTATTTTTTATTTTATTAATTCGCATTGGTTCATTTAATGAGTTGTGTTAATCCATGAGTATCACAGAAGGCTATGAGAGGTGAGGCGGTTTTGGATAGCTGGTCTAAATTAAGATCCCCAAGAATAATTAATTATTTCTGAGGAGTGTTGTTAGAGGATGTTGCATTGAGTTAATTGTAGATCTGCAGAAGGGGGTCTATAGCACTCTATAACACATAATGAAGTATGCGAGATTGCAACTTGAAGTGACAGGCATTCATATGCATTTGCAACTGATGAATTCAGACAGGAAACCGTACATTTATCCTTGACATAGATGGCCACCCCTCCTCCCCTGGACTGTCTGTCTGCTCTAAATAGTTAGGGATGTTAACCTCTCTGTCAGATACAGCTGGTTTAAGCCAGGTTTCAGGAATCACTAGATATCAGGTAGGGTGTGAAGAATCCAGGCCTGGATCATGGAGAACTTTTTTTAACAGACTGCATACATTGATATGAAGGAAACTCATGCCTTTGAGTGTGGCTAGGTCAGAAGGCGATGTGATTGCGACTGGCCCAGGATTGAGCTCAACATTTCCTGAACACAAGAGAAGGAGCAGCAAATTTCTTAGGCCACGACGATGAAAAGGGGATACAAGTTCTAAGCCAACTACTGCTGCCCTATCATCCCGGGTGGGGACACCCAACTGCTTGTGCCCTTCTAACGTAGCAGTCAGAGTTCTTGCCTCTACTGCCCTATCTGTAAAGGTGAAACCTCTATGAGGTAAGCAGAAGTCATAATCTGCGGGGGTAGTTCACTTCGTGTTCCAACATCAGAGGTAAAATGAGTGCAGCATTGGAGGACTGAAAACACATTAGTAAACGCTGGGACAAGAGTTAGCCACATAGCAGGTCAGGTCGATATCTAAAGTAATAAAATCTTGAGGCAACAGGTATTGGCCATGAGGTATAAGACTGAAAGAGAACCAGAATAAAATCCACGATTTTTACACGCACAGTAGAATTGGGGGTTGGGGTGGGGCTAGAGCAGTCGAGTGATAAATATTGTTACAAGGGAGAAGTGGCATAAGACAGAGAGAAGATAAACAGCAGAATTGCAAAAGCTCAGGATTAGGCACCGGAATATTGGCTATTCAAGCAGTGTGTCATGAATCGGAGAGGCTACAGCCTTGATAGCAAGGGACCTCTGCTTTACAGTGTTTGCATATGGAAGATGTAAAGGAGGGGAGAATATGACCAGCAGCAGTGTACTGGATGGATTGAAAGGGAGGGCGTTGATTTAAGATGGGGGCATGGGGAAAGAGTATTTAATAAGTTGTGTGGGGGTGGGTGCGAAATTGCGGCTTTAGCAGTACCTTGTCCTGCCGAGTGTCTGCTCTGGAGGTATCAGGTGGCGGCTGTGGAAGTGCCGCCTGCCTGCTGGGGGTGTCTCGGCTTGAGCTGGGAGCCTTGTTGTGGCTGATCCTCGGCTGGGAAAACAAGAGAAGAATGGAGGTTTAAATGCCTGCTGAGGACAAAGGTTCGTCACTACAGGCGGGGAATCTGAATTGGCACAAGAATAGAGTGAAGATTCAGCTGGCGCTCATCCGTCTGGATTGAGCACACAAACTAGAAGGGGCTGTAATCACTCGCTCTTTACAGAATAATTTGGGTTTTTGTTTCAAGGGAAAAAAAAGTGTCTACGTCAACAGAGGCAAAAGGTTAATATTTTCTAATTTGCCATAGATACAAGCAGTAAAAAAGAGAAAACAGCTTGGCCCTTGCTAGCTGTGCTTTGTTTCAATCGGAGACAGAGTCCAAAAGCCGCTTGCGTTCCGTTTGGTGCAACTTTAGCAGTACCTGGTCCTGCCGAGTGTCCGCTCTGGAGGTATCTGGCAGCAGTTGTGAAAGTGCCGCCCGCTGGCCGGGTGTCCCTCGACTCGAGCTGGGAGCCTTGTTGTGGCTGATCCTCAGCTGGGAAAATGAGAGAAAGGAGGTTTAACTGCCTGCTGAGGACAAAGGGTCATCACTACAGGTGGGGAATCCGAATTAGCACAAGAAAAGAGTGAAGATTCAGCTGGCGCCCGTCTGTCTGGGTTGAGCAAGACTCCCAGGCCCCTCCTTTATAGAAGGACTGTTTTTTAAGATAAAGTAAAATTCTGTCAATTATTTTTTGCAGAATAGCCTGGATTTTTCCTTGGGTTTGAGCTGTGCTCTCTGAGCTTCGCACTGTGCATTTGGCTATTGCAGGGTAGCCATGGTGGTTGTGAGTTTATCTCGTTTTGCAGTCTGAAGCTGCTTTCTTCTAGTGAGATAGGCAGTTATGGCCCCCTGTCAACCACCTTGTGTCCCACAAGATTAGGGTATCGACACCCCCATGTCATCATCCTAGAGGGCATGCAGGACTTCTGTAATGTGGATGCAAAAATTGTTGTGACGTAAAGAGATATTAAGATGCCGGGTAGTTTTTTATTTATATTTATTTTTTTAACTTGGAGAGAGACATTAATCTGAAGCTTGTTTGTAGGTGTGACCTCAGTGATGAAAGTGAACAGAAACGCACAGGAACTCTGTTCCTGTACCTTTTTTGCAGCAGGAACGGAGTTCCTGTACTACTTCCCACTGACACTAGAAGTGGAATTATTAAACCAGCAACTTGATGACAGTTTCTGGGCCTGTGATTTGAAATCAGGGTTTCCATAACATTTGTCTTGTACAACAATTCTATTTTCCTAGAAATACTTTAATTTCTCTAACTGAATCTACTTGGGTCTAAACAGATACTGTAGATGTGTCTTGACACAGCTATTCTGCAGATTGAGGATCTTTATTCTGAATTTCATATTTGTCCGTGTCTGAGTTCCTGTACTACTTGTCTACCACTTATACCATTCTGTGACCTGGGAGCACTGGGCGGTTAAGTGACTTGCTCAGGGTCACACAGTATGGAAGTGGAGGCTGTGAAATTCAAACGCAGGTCTCCAGGTTTGCAGCTCAGAGCCTTAAACCACTGCGCTGTACTGTCTCTTCTAATAGGTGTACCGAGATCAACTTTATGGTGAAGCCATTTGTGGTCAGAGTTAACAGGGGCCACAAACCAAGTCCTGGGCAGTAGAAAAATGTTCATAAGTCCATAGTGTATTAGTCAAGGTGTATCTAACTGTCACGGGATGGGGAGTTATGTGTGTAGCTCTTTAAGTGGGGAAACTACTTCCTCCATACAGCAATCAAGCCAAAGCATGTTTTGCAAATATTTCAAAGCTGGAGTCCTCAAATAGCATTAGGACATACAGGCATCCTGGTCAGAAGATAAGTTAAACTCAAGTCTCCTCCAAGAATCACTTGGCCAGAAAGAAGGGTCATAATCTTAGTACATTTCTGCAGAAATAATTTAGTGGAGTTGGAGGGAGTAGACATTGACTAGAGTGATGTTGGCTGAAAACACATGTCCCGGGAGAATAAAATGGCAGCCTGACAGGTCAGTATTATTAATGCATGGAATGACAGTCATGCACGGGAATCAAGGTGGTCACCCTGTGTCGTTTCCCAGCATAAGTGGAAGCTTACACAGTACGTTTGCTGCTCCTGGCTAGTTTCGGGTGTTCCGCAGCAGAAAGTGAGTTTCTTGCAGAAAAATGAGTAGCTGTTCCTTACATAGTAACTGGAACATTTTGCTATGTTTAACGGGGCTATTCAGCCTGTTACTGTTCTAGGACAAGATGCGAGTAGGATTACTCACCATCTACAGTGGGTTATACTGGAGCATTGCAGAACGCGCCAGCCAGAGAATTTAAAAGCATACTGAGACCAGCCCTTAGCACCTCTTCACTGTGGTAAACCAAAAAAGACGGCTGATAAAAATACTTCAACTCCTAGCCAGGGTGCCTCACCTATATCCAAGTACCTCAGGAACAGACCTTTGTAACAGAGCAGTTAAAATCAAAATATATGGGGAAATGCTAACTGGGCAACGTCTCACTCCCGCCCCAGGGTATAGGGGTGAGAGCGAGAGGACTCTAGGACCACATGGTCGCTCCGGGGTGGAGAGAGATGAAAGTACCAGTGTACGGTCTTCACTCTGAAAGGAGGGGTGGCCCAGAGAGCCAAGGAAGGAGGACAGGAGTGGGCGAGCTTGGGGCAGGCATCACACTTACAAATCACTTCACCCTGCTGTACCCAGATGAAGAGGTGGAAGAGGCTGGCTGGCAGGAGGTGCAGGATGATGGGGAGGGATTGGTCGGGTGTCTGAGGGGGGCAGGGGATAGGAGGGGGTCCTGATCCAAAGGAGGGCAGGGCATGGAGAACGTGAGACCAGGGCACCAGACGGGCGGGGGGCAGGAGCCCGGGTCTGAGGGAGGTAAGGCAGAGGGGGACGCACAAAACAGTCGGGGTGGATGAGGCAAGGACCCAGGGCAGAGTTGAGGAAGAGAAAAGAGGACGGGGGGTGAGGAGGGGAGCACTCTGGGTAGGCCAGCTCCGAGACTGGAATTTCCAGAAGAGGGGGGTGTAGAGCACTAGGGCACAAGGGTCCGTTACAGCAGAACCTGAGGGAGGGGAGAAGGAAAGCAGGAATAGGATGCCTGGGTGGAGAAGTCAATGGCAGCAGACCAATTGGGGAAGAGTTGAGGGGGGCGACTAGTGATATTCAGACTGTGAGGGGTGCGAGGAGCAAGCTGGGAGAGGGATACGGAAGAGGGAGCCTGGAAGAGCACAATCAAACTAGTGATGCCCAGGCTGTGGGAGGGGCAAGGAGGGAGCCATATTCAGGAGAAAGTCTGGAAGGGCACATACAGACCTGTGACCCCCAAGTTGCAGGGGGTGAGAGGAGAAAACTGGGGGACATAGGCAGAAGAGGGAGCCTGGAAGGGCACGTGCAAAATAGACACCCAGGCTGGGGGGGGGGGTGAAAGGAGCAAGCCGGGGGACGTAGACAGAAGGAGGAGTTTGGAAGGGCACAAATTGGCTAGTAACTTGGGGTGAGAGGTGAAGGTGCTCCTGCTGGGTGACTCCATGATTAGAGGTATCCAGTGGGAGGGGGTTGGGGAGGGAAAAGGCAGCTCAGTCAAGATTAAATGTATCCGAGGTCTGTTGGTACATAAGACCAAATTCCAGCTATACGCAATGGCAAGGGAATGCGGAGGATCCCCAGACTTTCTATTTCACCTGGGAACAAGCGATTTAGAAGGGAACAGTGAACTGGAGATAAAGGGCAAGATTTCAGGGAATTGTCCAGGGTTTGCTACTCTGTATGATGCTCAGTCTTCTTTTCTGAGATACTGCCAGTACCAAGGGCAAGCTGGGAAAATAAACAAAAACTTAGGGGGGTGAACCAGTGGCTCAGGGAGTGGTGCAAGTCAGAAGGGTATGGATTCATGGGTGATTGGGGTGATGCATGGGAAGACAAGGGGCTATGTACCAGGGATAGGCTGCATCTCAACCTAGAGGGGAGGGAGATCCTTAAACTAAAACTTTTTGGCTTCTTTGGCGATAGGTGGAGTTTAAACATGTAAAGGAGGAGGGATAGAAAGACTGAAAGCCCCAGTGAGGAAGCTTGAGGGTTCAGGTCTAGATCATGCAAAGTGGGCTGCGGGTAGTGTTAAAAGACCAGGGGAACTGAGGGGGGAAGAGAGACGGGGATTGCACTGGGCTGAGAAGGGGGAGGGAGTCAGGTGGAAGACAGTCCTGCTTGATGCCAGGAGCATGGGCAGTAAAAAGACAGACCTCCAGGCAATGCTAGTTGAGGGTGCAGCAGACTTGGTGGCAATTACTGAGACATGGGCCACCCAGAGGCATGATTGGGACCTAAATTTAGAGGGATACACAATGTTTAGGAAGGATAAGGGGGTGGGAAGAGGGGTAGGTAAAAATTTATTTTTGTACAGGTAATACATGTCATTTGGACATAATCCAGTTTACAAGACAGACCTGTGTAAATTCCTATTTAAATACATACAAATAGGTTCCACATTTAAAACACAAATAGATGCAAACAACATAGTATACCTAGAATACATTCATATAAATTATTATAAAAAGAAATCGTAACAGATTCCAAAAACACCTCCAAAGGTCATTAAACACTCACAAATGTGAGTATATAGCTCCTTTATAATTTGAGTAAATAAGGAGTAACTTGTAATTTCTCTCACCTCATCAGGGAGAGAATTCCAGAAACCGCCGGCTTGATAGAACAAGGACCTATCCCTATATGTGTTTTGAAATTTACCTGCAGCTATTTTATTTAAATGAACTGATCTGGTTAACAGCCATTTATGACATTTTCCTGAGAACAATAATAATGAAATTGGATGATTTACCGATAAATATTTCATTTTATATATTGAGGTTAACCAATGGCGCTGATAATTTACATCTAAAGGCAACCAATTTACTTTATTCAGCAGTAAGCAATGATGAGTCCGATAAGTCCCCTTTAATACATATCTAGCCACATGATAATACATTTTATCTAACTTGGACAGTAGGACTTTATTTGTGTTTCTATATATTAATTCACCGTATCTTAACACTGGGATGATTAACTGATCTGCCAATTTTTTTGCTATCTGAAAATGTTAAACAATCAGTACTTCTTAACGCCCCCACCCTTCTGTTAACTTTTTTGATCAGTTCAGTATTGTGGCTTGAAAAAGACAAATATTCATCAAATGTAACCCCTAAGTAACTATAATCCATAACCTGTTTTAACTTAATTAGGTTCCCTGTGTAAATAGATAAATTATGAATAACATCACCACTTTTTTTTAATGGAAAATTCATGCATTTTTTTTATGCATTCATAATTAGCTTCGACCTGGTGAACCACCCCTCTATCCTTAAAAAAAAAAAAAAAAAAAAAAAGACTGCAGGTTAGATTGCAATTTTTCTTCCGTTCTTCCAGACGCAATTATTACCGCATCATCGGCATATAGTCGAATCGGTTTGTTCTACAATCTGTGGAAGACTATTTATGAATATTAGAAACATAAGAGGTCCTAAAATCGATCCCTGAGGGACCCCTCTATTAACATTTCTCTTCTCTGATGGATATCCCTGTACCTCCACACTCTGGGATCGATTATCCAAATAAGATTTTAACCAATTTAAAGGAATGTCTCTAAGACCTATTTCACACAGTCTCTCAGTTAACAAGAGGTGGTCCACCGGGTCGAAAGCCTTTGAAAGATCTGCAAAAATTACAGCTGTCTCCATATTGTTTCCCAATGACCTGTTTAACAGGTCATAAAATTCCAAAAGAGCTGTCGTGGTAGAATAATTTTTTCGAAAACCAGATTGTTTTGTTGTTAACAAACTATATTTATCCAAATAATCCATTATCTGGATAGAAACAAGTTTCCTCAAAACTTTTTGATAGAAGAGGTAATAAGGCTATAGGCCTCCAATTATTAACTTCTACCACATCTCCCCCCTTGAAAATTGGCTTAACTCTACTCTCTTTCTAGAATAAGAGAAAATATCCAATTTGAAGACTCCAATTAAATAAATATGTAATAACTGGTGCTATATGGAAAGCAGCTAATTTCAAAAATTTACCTTCTAGACCATCATTACCAAAAGTTTTGTGAATGTTTATATTTTGAAGTGTTTTATATACTTTTAGTAACAGTCCAAGCTTTAAATCTAAATGGGGGAAGTCCATTTTGTGAGAATTCTGTTTTAGTTTGTTCTAAATCTGATTGACAAGGTATTTTACAATTTGGGAGATCAACAGAAAAGTTGTTTAAGACATTACAGATTTCCTTCGGATTTTCAGTAAAAGTGTCGCCATTTTTTAACCTAAGTATCTCCTCAGAGGAATTGCTTCCTGGTTTGGTCAGTTTCTTAACCACTCTCCAAAACTGTCTTGGGTCTGTACTCTAATCTATCTTAATTTTATAAAATGAAATTTTTGAAGCCTTAATTAACCTTTTACATTTATTTCTGGCAACTTTGAAGGAAATCCAATCCTTTTCCAGTTTTGATTTTAAAGCTTTTTTCCAAATTCTGTTTTAAATTCGAATTTGTTTTAAAAGTTTGTCATTAATCCATGGTAATTTACTAGGTTTCATCTTTATTTTAATTTATTTTTGGTGCATGTAAATCACATACTTCAAAAGTCTGAGTAAAGTATTTGAAGTATCAATATCTGGGATTAGTTTGCATCGATCCCATTTTATTTTACTCATACTGTCCAAAAATCGAGATTCTGAGAATCTTCTAAAGTCCCTAGTCCAGTTTTTAGTTTCATGAACCAGATTTTGTGGGGGAGGATGTAGCATTGATAGTCCAAAATGACATAGTAGTTGGTGGAATCGAGGAGGCAGAAGGAGAAGTGGAGGCAATTTGGGTAACCTTACAAACGAGGGGGCGTAAAAGATTAAAAATAGGGGTGGTGTACAGACCTCTCGCAATGGAAGCGGAACTGGAAGATGATCTGGCTGAGAACATCGGGGGTCACTGTAGCCTCGGAAAGGGCAGGGTGGTGATCATGGGCGACCTGAACATACCGGGGGCAGACTGGGGCACTATGACATCCTTGGTGGCCAGGGAGCAGAGGTTGATGGATGTCTTCCTAGTCCAGCATGTGGGGGAGCCTACTAGGCAGGATCGGATCCTGGACATTGTCCTAGCAGATAGTGACCAGATAAGGGTCTTGGAGGTGAGCAGCCCATTGGCAGGCAGTGACCATGCCATGGTCTGGTTTCTCATGTTCCTAGGGGGAGAGGAAATTTGCACCAACACAGAAGTGATGGATTTCAGGGGGGGGCAGACTTTGAGGGCATGGGAAGGATTCTTAAAAGGTGCTTGGATAAGATAAGGCCAGACATGGATGTTGGTAGGTTGTGGGAGACCATTAAGAAGGGAGTGCAGGAGGCTTCAACGGCCTGCGCAAAGGTAAGGCGCAAGCAGTGTAGGGCCAGTAAGCTGTGTTGGTGGACCCGGGAGGTGCAAGAGGCAGTGAGGGAGAAAAAGGCTGCCTATGCATGCTTAAAGTGCTCAAGGGGGGGCTAGGGAGAAGGGACAGTATGATTTCCTGGCTAAGAGGGTCACCAGGGTGGTAAGGGGGGCCAAGGCGAAGGAGGTTAACCTGGCCAGGGATATCGACAGGGGAGGAAGGGGTTCTATAGATACATAGGGGAGAAAAGAAAAGTGAGGGCACAGATCAGCAGGATTAGAATGGGGGAGGATGGGTGCAGGAAGCTGGGGAACAAGCAGAGGTGCTAAATGAGTACTTTGCCTCTGTCTTTACCGGTGGAGATGGGGGATCTTTCCAACCCGATGGGAGGGTAGAGGAGCCCACTGAACCAGGAGGTCAGTTGGAGACTGAAGAACTGGATGATACTAGGGCAGGGGATGGGTCGTATCTAGAAGGGGAGGATAGGATGCATGAGGAGGTGGCATGGGAGAGCGAAATCACAGCGGATAGGGTGAGAGGCCCTCCAATCGCTAAAGACGGAGAAGGCACCGGGGCCAGATGGGCTGCATCCAAGGGTGCTGAAGGAACTGGCAGATGTGCTGGCAGCTCCACTGGCCTCACTCTTCAACATCTCCCTGATGACAGAGTGGGTGCCTCAAGATTGGAAGGTGATTCGTGGTGCCTGTCCACGGGGGGGGGGTGTCCAGAGATGAGATGGGAAATTATAGGCTCGTTGGCCTAACGTCTGTGGTAGGCAGGGTTATGGAGGGCATTATCAAGGAGAGGCTGGGGGGGGGGCAGCTGGAAAGGTTGGGGCACCTGGATGACTGGCAGTATGGTTTTGTTCCAGGGAGGTCGTGCCAGACTAACCTGGTGGAGTTTTATGACTGTTGTGACAGGTGCTGTGGACTGACGGAGGATGTCCACCGGCCTATATCTGGATTTCAGTAAGGCGTGTGATTCGGTACCCCACAATGGCTGGGGATGGTGTGGGGGGGGGGGGCAGTTGCTCAGGTGGGTGGAACACTGGCTTATGGGGCGAATACAGCGAATGGTGGTTGGAGGGATAGTCTCCAGGAGGGTCATCAGTGGGGGTCCCCCAGGGTTCGGTCCTGGGGCCACTACTGTTCAATTCCTATGTCTCGGACGTGGGCTGTTAGCAGTAGGTTGAGTCTCTTTGCGGATAACTCAAAACTGGGAACACTGGCAGATGGGCAGGAGGGGAGAGAGGCCCTGCAATTGCCCATACGAAGGCAGTGTTCCTGTTTAGGGAGGAACCGACTGGCTCGGCTGTTTCAGACAGTGGTCAGGCTTCATCCATATGGCCTGTTCAGAGCCCATGAGAGCTGTTTCAGCCAGAAAACATGAGGCGTTGGCTCAGTGCTTCTCAGACAGGGTGTCTTCTTTTGGGGCCGGGATCTTGCCAAGTGGGCCATCACAGCCCAGTGGTGTTGAGCCTGAGTCTCTTGGATGCATGTGCATTCAGTGGTCGTGGGGAAGGTTGTGTGTTTTTTGTTTGTTTGTCCAGTGACTATGGAAGAGGTGAGTGAGGTGATCTCGGAGCTGTAACCAGCGTTTTATCTGGATCCAGGCCAACATCTGTTGTGCGCTGAGATTGTACAGTGCTTACTGTCGAGGTGGGCATTCCCCAGTGAAGTGCACTGGTGAAGCCTCTTCTGAAAAACACATATTTGGGCAAGGTGGACATCCTAGTGAATTACTGACCTGGCTTTAACCTGCCCATTTTGGGCAAATGTCTGGTGATAGAATCGTTGCAGCTTGAGGCACAGGTCACTGCCTTTGACATCTGTGAGGCTGTCCATTCTGCTTCTAGGTCTAGGCACAGCACAGAAACTGCACTAGGTAGGGTACATAATGACTTGCTGAGGGCAAGAGATGGATGTGAGCAGTCAGGTCTTGTTCTCCATGACCTCTTCCCTGCATCTGGCACTGTGGACTATGGGTTGTATTTGGACATTGGTTAGGGAGTATGTGTGAACACACTGGCAGTCATTAGCTAGTTTAAGTCCTGTTTCAGTGGCAGGACGCAGAAGGATGTGTCGGAAAGGCTCTCCTCACTCCCAGTGTTTCTGTCCTGTGGCATACCCCAGGGCTCAGTCCTCTTACCCATGTTGTTTACAGTGTACAGGCTGCCCTTGGGTAAAGATCCTTAGACCATATGGGTTTGGCATTCATTGCTGTGCAGATGATGCCCAGCTTGTAGGTCTTGTGCACTGGGGACACCAGTTGCAGTTGATATGCAGAACAGGTGCTGGGTGGTGGAGACAAGTTGTAGCAGGGGAGCGGCAGCTACAGTGAGTGAGACAGGGCTTTGGCTCAGCCCCTCTGGACCGTTGGTTGCTACAAAAGTGAGAAATCTGGGAGTCAGTCTGGATGAGGGGCTGACACTTGAGGCTTGGGTGTCAGCAGTAGTCCGGAATGGATTTTACCACCTATGTAACATCAGCCGAATTAGATCTCTTATCCCCTTCCCTGGTGATATGTCCACACTGGTGGACACACTTTGTGACTTCTAGGATTGATTACTGAAATGCCGTATCCCTTGGGGTCAATGAAGGCGCACTGCGGCACCTGCAGCTTGTGCAGAACGCAGCTGCTAGGCTTCTGACTGGCCTTCCGAGAACGTGTCATGCAGGTTAAGTGGCGCATCTCCTTCAAAGTGGGCTTGCTCACTGATGAGGCCCAGCATGGACTATGCCCAGGTTACCTGACTGATCTCCTGACTCCTTACATACCTTCGTGCCGTCCCTGATGCACTGAGGAGGGCCCCCTGGTAGTTCCCACACCGGTGCCAACAACCTCGAGGAACCAGGCCTTTGCAGTGGTAGGCCTGGTCCTTTGGAACTGTCATGAGAGCCCTGGGGGGCCCCTCCTTAGTGGAGGCCTTCAAGAAGGGTCTTCAGACTTACTTGCACAGGCATTTGGGGACTAATTTTTCCTATTTGCCATAACTCCAGGCAGTTATTAATTGTTAATCTAGGATGGGTTTTATGCATTTATTAGACCTATAGTTATTTGTTAATTTCTGTAATTTATAATGACCAGCTGTATTCATCTGTAATGGCACTCTGAGCCGATCGGGAAGGGCACCTGATATGATGATGACTTGCTTTCTCTACTATAATTGGGGAATATTAAACTCTACCAAGTAAATGAAGTACAGACACAATACAGGATAATTGTCTTTTGAAATGAAAATCTTTTTTATGAGAAAAACATACAGTTCTGTTTTAATTTGAAGGGCTCAAAGAGGTCATTTTTGCCCCACATTCCTTATTGTAATGCTTTTCTGTTTTATACCTCTGGTAAAGCTTTTCTGAGTCTTCAAATGATTTTAGTCCTAACACATTAGGTATGTTAAAAAGAAACTAACAAAAGTAAGGAAACCTAGAAGGTCTGACCGCAAACCCAGATGGAGTGGCGTGGTCAGTGTAAATAAAACACGTGTTGTTGCTTTCCAGCTATGTTTATTTAATAGAGTTGAAATCTGGAAGTGTTGCATTGCTGTAACTGCTGTAGAGACTGCAGTGAGATGGGTGGAATCACCAGAGCTCTGCTTTCCTAGAGTGAGCCAAATACCCTGTATCAACGGCATGTTACATGAGGTTCCAGTGTGGAGATCACCTAGGGGTTATAGTAGTTCATTTCCATGTCTCTCTATTGCAGACTTTTTTTTTTTTTTTAGAAACTTACAGATGTATATGAATAATTTTGTTTGGGGCTGGCAATATAGCCTGGATGGGTTTGATTCTCACAACCTCCACTTGCATACTTTGTAGCTCTGAGCAAGTCAGTTAACCTTCCCAGTGCTCCCGGGTTGCCCCTGAAAACAGGCACTTTGCCTAGTTACCAAAGAATGAATGAACTGGGGGAGGGATTGGAGTGAAATACGCAAGGGGGAAAAATTGGCCAGAAAGAAATGAGTAGAGCCACTGAAAACAACACCACGTACAGTTTTATTTGCAAACTCCATGTTTTTCACCATTCTTCACAAAAAAATCTGCATAATTCCTGGTGATTTATTTTTCTGACTGAAATTCTGCTAAATATTCTCAAGTAAATCTAGTCACACGTGCTGACAGTTTGGTATGCAGGTTTACATTTGGCCAGAAAAAAATGTGAGGTGGGGAGGGGTTCTATGTGACGTATTTTTTATCTTTTTTTAATCCAATTTACTTCCTTGGTATGTATGTATGTATGTATGTATGTATGTATGTATGTATGTATGTATGTATTTATTGAATGTATCGGAATTACAAATCTTTGTGCTAAAAGTTCATTTAATAAGAATCCTCGTCAAGCAAGGGGTGGGGGAACAAACAAGGTACAAGGATTGGAGGGAAACCAGTAGCAGCTGAAAGGCATTGTCAATTACATACTATTTAGATTACATCTTGCATATTAACTGTTGCATAGAACAATTAATGGGATGAAGATGGACATTGTCAACATTCAGAGTACATAATTCGTATTCCAAATTTGATATTGCAATTAGTGCAATAAGGATAGACAGTAACATAGCTTAGGCCTGTGCCTAGGTGCAGAAACCTGGAGATAGTCCCAGGCCAGTATAGGTAATTAAAGTGCAACGTCACACTTTGTGCAAGGTATAGGTACTACCAGGTTGCAGCTGCAAAGTCTTGTCCATTCCTAGTAGGGACAGAGAAGGATCATTTATTGAGGTCAGTACTGCCATTAAGGGAAGTATGTAGCAGACTAAATGAGTAAGGGGAAGAAACAGCAGTAGATAATAGCAGCGGGGCCAAGGAACATAAGCAGGTGTGTAGGGGGGTCAGTGTGGAGGTGTGCGGTGGGGGGTCAGGGAACATAAGTAGGTGTGGAGGTGGGCGGAGGGGTATGAAGAATCATAGGGCAAGTGGGTGGGGTAAGGGTGTAGTTAGGTGGAGAGTTGTAGGAGCTTAGAGGGACCTGAATGGGCAGGGCAGGTGTGCCCGAGTGAGCCAGGGTACAAGTGTAGATGGGTGGTAGGTAGGAGAGAGGAGGGGTAATGAAAGCATGAAAGGGCCTGACAGGAGTGTGAGAGTGGGAAGTAGTGGGAACTTGTAGGACCTGTTACTCAGGACAGGTGCGCCCAGGAGTGCAAGGTGCATGAGGAGGCTAGATTCCACAGGAGTGAGGATGACGGTAGAGAGCGCTTGTAGGACCTGTGAGTCAGGTTTGATGAATAAATCCTCTGGCCCTATGTATACTTGTGATAACACAGTGCTACACTCATGGAACTGCAATAAAGTAAGTAAATGGTGCAATATATGCAGAAATTAAATGTTGGATGGCACAACATGTAGATGGAGGACGCCAACCAAAGCTTGGCTCGGAAATTTGTGCTATTCACTGTGGCGCAGAGGGTTAAGGCATCTTCAGACAACATGAAGTCTTGCTGTAGTCTGACTAATGCAGTTAGCCCCAGCCTTTAAACTGCTCCGGAGAACAAAGGGTTAAACTTTCTATGCAGAGCATAGAATGCTGAGCTTGAGCTCTGTTGATGTCTCTGTCTGTTTCCCTTTGTAATCTAACCATCAGATTCTTTACTCTTCCTCACTGAACAGTCACTCCGGAGATTTCTCCTGCAGCTCAGTTCGAAAGTCAGTTGAAGTGTCGGTTTACCATTGGTTTTTAACCAAAATTTATTTTCGCATAGTCGGTTCAGTCTCTGTCTGTAGTACTAGATAGGTTTTGTACTGTTTTTCTGTCTGGAACTTGTAAAAGTGTGAATCGGTTCGGCTGAACCGATCATTTGTTGATCTTGTATGTTTCTTTAGTGTGTGGTTACCGGTCCTTATCAGTTCTAAAAAAATGCTTGTTTGGTATGCTTTTTTCCAAGACCCCTGACACGGTTAGGAGCCGATAAGGGAGTCTTGCCTGGCGGTTGCCAAAAAAAGGTAAGTTGGTTAGATTGGCCATGTCTGAGAAACCCAAGAAAAAAAACGGGCCCACTGGGTTTCAACACTGCAGTGAGTGTGGGGAGGTCTTTGCTGAGCAGGGGCAGACTGGCCAGGTCACAGGCCAGGATGTTACAAAAGTAGGATAGGCCACATTTGCATGAGCAGCCAGTTGGCAGAACATTTCTACATGAAGCGTGACTATGTTCTTACAGTAGTAATCTGGCCAGGGATGTCTGAGGGGGTGGGTGGGTTCTATAGATACATAGGGAGAAAAGAAAAGTGAGAGCATAGATCAGCAGGATTAGAACTGAGGAAGGATGGGCGCAGGAAGCTGTGGAACAAGCAGAGGTGCTAACTGAGTACTTTGCCTCTGTCTTTACCGTGGGAGGTGGGGGATCCTTCCAACCTGATTAGAAGGAAGTGGAGCCCACTGAACCAGGAGCAGGATCGCATGAGCCCTTCTCTAGTCTTCTAGGACCTCTCCTGTGCTCAGAGACTCACTAAACAGTTCTGATAATGGCTCTGCTAGTTCTACCCTTAGCTTCCTTAGTACCCTGGGATGTATGCCATCAGGTCCCATTGCCTTGTTCACCCTGAGCTTAGCAAGCTCTTGTAGGACCCTTCCTTTTGTGAAGGGACTAGTGCCTACCTCCCTCCCCCCGTGTCCATGGTACTGAGCTGTGGGCCTTGCCCTACCTTCTCTTCAGTAAATACTGAGCAGAAGTATCTATTTAGGATATATGCTTTTACATGGTCCTCCTCCACACACCCTTATCTGCTTTGATCTTAGCAATACCCCGGACTTTCTCCTTTCACGAATGCATCTATAGAAAGTCTTGTCACCTCCTTTTACTGTCTGTACTAGTGTTTCCTCAGTTTGGGCCTTTGCCTGCCTTATTGCCTTCCCTGCTTCCCTTAGGGAAGTTTGGTATGCCTCTCTATCTTCATCCTGCTGCATTCCCTTATATTTCCTGAAGCCCAGCCTTTTGGCTCTGATTTTTTTTTTTTTTTTTCTGCTACTGTTTCTGAGAACCAAAGTGGTTTCCTTCTTCTTTTGCACTTCCTTTTCTCTCTACTGCAATGGGATGTTGCTTCAAGTACTGCATCCTTAATGCTTGTCCACTTTGCCTGTACCCCCTCATCTGTATTTCTTTTTGCCAGGGCTAGCTTAACTCTGTTGACCATCTTATCAAAGTCGGCTCCTCTGAAGTCCCATATTTTTGCCTTGGAATGGGATGATTTAGTTGTAGTGGCCAAACTAAACCATACCATATGATGGTCACTGGCCCCCAGGTGACCTTCTACCTGAAGATCTGTGATCCTTTCCCTGTTAGTCAGTACTAGATCTAGGATAGCCCTGTCTCTTGTGGGTTGTTGTACCAGATGCTTGAGGCCCTCCCACTGCAGGGAATCCACCATGTGTCTAGTTCTGGCAGATGGTCCTGCTGGTATTGACCAATCTGTATCTGACATGTTGAAGTCTCCCATTATCAGAATCTCCCCTTTAGCTGTCATGTTTTGTATATCTTCTAACAGTAATGTGTCTATGTCCTCCCCCTGGTCTGGGGACCTGTAGACAACCCCAGTTCTTATGGCTGTCCCATTTCCTGTTTCCAGGGTGACCCTCAGTTCTTCTGGCTCCTTATGTGTATTCTGAATTTCTGTAGCTTTGATATTTTCATTAACATACAGAGCCACTCCACCCACCCTTTTTGCAACTCTGTCTCTTCTGAACAGTACATAGCCAAGTACTGAAGTCTCCCAAGTGTGGTTACTGGTAAACCATGTCTCGCTAATTGCTACTATGTCCAGTTTAGCCTCTGTCATTATTGCCTGCAGGTCTGGGCTCTTGTTTCCCCAGACTGCGAGCATTTGTGTACACAATTTTCCATTGGCCAGATTTTGGTGTTAGTTGTTGGATGAGGTCTGGCATTTCCCCTGTGCATCGTACGGTGAGCTGGACTTTTTTCCTTACCTGGTGATGCAAATGAACTGCAGATGCACTGAACTCCTGTTTGACCACTAGCTGAGGGGGGAGGGGTGTTCTTCCCATTCGACGTATGGGGTGCTGCACCCCTCTCCCCATTTGCTAGTTTAAATATTCTGCAAAGACGTCAGTCTGCCCCAATGCACCGACTCTCTCCTTACTCAGATGCAGTCCATCAAATTTAAAGAACTTTCGCTTCCAAAACTGTTGCCAGTTCCTACAAATTTGTGCTTTTCGAGCACCAGCCCCTGCCAAAAAAGAACCACGGACGAACAACACAAGGAGGTAAGAGCAGAAACAATCAGTCAGCAACAAATGCAGTAACCCTGAAAGCTTATCCTAATGCTAGATACAACTGTAAAACCAGCAAAGCACCACCTGTAATAATTTCACAGAAGATATACCCTACAAGAAACATTTTGCTACAGAGAAAAATAAAGCAGGAACAGAAGATATACCTTGCAAAAGACAATTTGAATCAGAAGATTACAGCAGTAATCTGTTAGCACACACCTTGTAATAATGCAGCAGAAGGTACACCCAGCAATAGCAATTTGAATGAGAGGAAAATAAAGCAATAAAATGTTAGCAACAGTAACAATCCCTGTGAGAACAAAATAAAAACAACCACTCACAGTAAATCTGCCTAGCTAAAATAAGTCTTAATATTTTCCCTTACTCTGGTACGGTTCTTTGTTCTGTCCTTTCAAGCAAGCTAGAAGGAAGAAGCTCTGATGAAGCTAGGTGCCTTGGCCAGCAAACCTAGTCTTCCACCCTTCACGACTTTAAGACAGCAATATGTAGATATGGAGGCAGTCAGTTTAATGCTCAAATTCAGTTCCCATCTCCACATGGTCCTTCAGTGCTCTAGGAATCTTTGTGCCAGTTTTATGTTTTTGCTGAAAATGGATTAAAGAACTATAATCCCAGCCATTTTTATTTCGAGACACACTTTTAGCCCTGTACTCTGTACTTAATACTATGAAAGAGATCAGAGAGGATAGGAGGAAATATGGAGAGGAGACTGGAGGGGGAAAAAAAGCAGTGGATAACTGAAATCCACACCAGAATTAAAAGCTACCATACCATTCTCATTAAACAGAGATGTCCATCATTTAACCCATACAAGTGTTCTGCACCATGTGGAAAAGATAGCACACCATTTTTTTTTTTTTTAGACAGACTTCAAAGCCAAAATTCATAATACTTCTGGATGACTAATTCAGACTGAACTTTAGGAAAAACACCACACTAATTTCTAGTATATATTCTAAGCCTGGGTGAGGAAAGGTAGGGAGAGATGCCAGCTATGCAACTCAAGTGGTCCTACAGGTGGTCAAGGAAGTAGATTACACAAAGCAAAAATAAAATAAAAAAAAAAAAAAGATTTAGACAAAACTCTTTAGCAGCAATTCATGGAGTTCAGAGCTACCACTGCTAAACTTCTCAGTACTTCAGCAGTAACAGGGAGAAAGCAGGTGTGTCAAGTTTGGCTCTGCTGGGTGGGTGGGGAACAAACACCTGAAGGTGTGTGTGTGTGTGTGTGTGTGTGTGTGTGTGTGTGTGTGTGTGTGTGTGTGTGTATGTACATATGTGTATATACACGCTTTTTTTTTTTTTTAAACCATGGGTCTCTTTCTGCAAACTGTATTAGCGCTTGGTTACCACTTCACATTAATAACTATGCATGCAGGATCCCGTTTTCTCAGGCCTGAAGGTACAAAATAAAACACTTCTGCTGCTCTCCTCTCCTAGTGAGACATCGGCTATTTGTGAGGTGAAAACCAAACTGTAACGTGAGACGGGCGCACCTGACTTAGCATTTCAACAATAATGCTAACTGCATTTTCATCAGAATTGACTGAATGCACTACAAAAAATAAGTTGGCGGAGAAATTCTGCAGATGTAAAAGTGCAATTATTCGCAAGGAAGACTAGTGGAAATGATGCCAACTCATACAGTGCCTAAACAGCCACTATTTCAATCCACCTACAACGCATCAAGGGTCAGGGGTGTAAGGTTGCATTTCCTTCCCTAGAATATAAATAATTTCAATTTGAAATACTCATTTCTGAAACAGTTAAGGTTTAGCATTGTTTACTTGCCTCTATATTCTTCCCCCCATTCAGTGTGTGTTATCGAAAGATTCCTTTTTACTCGTCAGGCTCGCATGGTGCATGAATTAAGAAGGAACATGGATGTCAAAGAAAGGAGGAGGGGCACAATCGGGCTTCCTAGAAGAGCAAATATTTAGCATGCTAATGCAATAAGGGGGGAAAAACTGGCAAAATTAAACCGTTTTTCCAGGGGAAGGGAAGCTCCAGCTAGTGATAAAAAGGCCCCTGGCAGGTTTTTAGTTTTCTGCACACGTGTATACAGCACAAACTGTGCCCCAATAGCAAGCACCACAGTCTCTGAGGAGATGTCTCCCGCTGCGTCGCGATTTGTCTCTCCTCATGCCACGGTCACCTTTTCTGGTGATGTACCATGCTGTCCCTGCCTGTCCTGTGATGACTCCCACCCACCACACACACAGGCACCGAACCAGTCCTCCACTTAAGGGCGGCAACACTCAGCGATCGCGATTGATCTGAGCAAGCGAGCGGCTCCGGGTGGCTGATTAGGTGGCACTGAGGGCTGAGCTCCACAAGCAACAATGGCGCTCTCACGCAGAAGTCCCTCTGCCTTTACAAGAGCAATTGCCGCTAACCAAACAGCGCGTGTGCACGCGCCCACAGCCCTGCCTATCTTCACCGTCCATTCCTCTGTTTAGGCACACTGCAGTCTCTCTCAGGCGGGGGGCGCGCGCGACTTTAGTGTGCCGCTCGTGGCTCATCGAATGGAAAGAGCTAGGAGGCAGCATGGCACTCTCCTCTGTGGCTACTTTACAGACCTGACACCCCGGAAGGAAAAAAATGTGACCAAACCAGACAGTCGGGGCAGTGGAGGAAAAAAAAATATAAAAAAAACGCAAGAAGTGTAGGCCATTACTTACACAGGCCAGGATGCAGTTAGTATCCCAGGCATCCTGGGCCAGTCTGCCCCTGTTGCTGAGGCCGATCCCCACACCACCTGTGTTTATTGTCTGGGGTTTGACCACCTCGATTCAGACTGCCAAATTTGTAAAAACGTTCCCAAATCTACCCTTGAAAAGAGATTAGGTAGACTGAGGGAAAAGGAGGCAGAGAAGTCCGCTGACCCGGATGGCCAGCCTGGTTCGGTTCCGATCGCACCACAAGGAGTGCCCTCTGACCAGGGCTATACTACTTCGGGCAAAAGGAGAGCCGATCCCGAGGGTTCGGTTCTGACAAAAAGAAAACGCAAAGAGAAATGGTCCGGTTCGGATCCAGAAGTCCATGTTCAGATTGCCGAGGAAATGGGCAGAGTGATTCAGATTGTAGAATCGCTTCGCCCGGTTCTGACCAATCCGGCTCCTTTTGTCAGGGGCTCGGTTCGGGTGGTTCCTCTGGTTCACAATTATACCCCTGAAGCATTTTATGAACCAGAGTTTGAGGAGGAGGGGGAGTTTGAAGATGGTGATGGTGAAAGTCTGGGTGTGCCTGTGGAACCGGACATCTCCCCAGACAGACCTTCAGGTGTATCCCCTCCTAGGCTTTCTGATTCCCCTTCCCACTTTATGTTCTTCAGAAAGGTGTCTGAGACCGTCCAGCTTCCTATGGAGGAGGCAATGGAGGATCAAGAGGAGCCTGATTTTGTGGAAATGGACATCCCAGAGTCCAGGAGACTGTCTGTTCCCCACAGATCTTTTGGGAAGCAGACACAAAAAATCCTGAAGTCTCCCAATTCTATACCTCCTGTTGATAGAAGAATGGACAAGAGGTATACACTTTCAGGCTCAGAAACAGAGTTTTTATATCCGTAATGCAGCCATGTTGGGGTTGTGCAGGCTGCTGCCTGTGATAAGGCAAACATTCCTTTGGCTCTGTCTCCCCCCCCCCCCAGACAAAGACTCCAGGAAGATTGATGCCATGGAAAAAAAAACAGTACATGGCATCTTCCTTGGGACTCAGGCAGGCGAATTATATGGCCTATACAGCCAGGTACCAGAAGTCCAGGTGGGACACTGTACTGGCACTGGCTAAACAGGCCTCCCCCCAGCTAGCCAAGGAGCTGGAGGAGGTGGCTGCAGATGGGATTGAGGCATCTAAAGTACAGTTTCATGCTGCTGTGGACTCCAGTGATGTGTAATCAAGAGTCATGGCTACATCTGTGGCTCTTCGGAGAATGGCTTGGCTCAGATATACTAGCCTCTCACAGGACACCCAGGCTAAGGCCTTGGATTTTCCTGTAGTGGGTAATTCTCTGTTTGGGGAGCAGACAGAGAATTACATGAAGAAAATGGATGGGTACAGGACCACTTACAGGAGTGCTCGGGCCAAAGAGAGGCAGGCAACTTCTCAAAGGCAGCAGTCTAGGGGGAAGGGAAGACCTTTGTATTGGCCTTTTTACCAAGTACAGGCCTCTTCTCCCTTTTCACAGAGGGGGTTCTTCAGAGGGAGAGGCAGAAGGGGGATGAGCAGGGCTGCATCCACTCCTCAGCCTTAGGCCCCTGCCAAGCAGACACCCTGATGGGCCTGCCCGGGTCGACTGTCCTATTCCAGTAGGTGGCAGGCTGACTTAATTCGTCCAGGACTAGATGTCCATTACATCAGACAAGTGGATCCTGGAAGTAGTAAGCCAGGGACTGCACTAGAGGCAGAGGTTTTATCTCTGCTGGCTTTAAGAGCCATAGAGAGAGTACCTACCCTACCCTGGGGCAAAAGTCTGTACTCGAGGTACTTCCTTACCCCACAAAAGACAGGGGAATGGCGACCCATCCTAGACCTAAGATATCTAAACAAACATCTTTTAATACCAAAGTTTAAGATGGTAACTCTGGGAATAATCCTTCCCTCTCTAAGGCCAGGGGACTGGCTAGCCTCCTTGGACCTCAAAGATGCCTATTTTCACATTCCCATCAGGTGCTCCCACAGAAAGTACCTCAGGTTCAAGTTGCCCTCAGGCCACTATCAGTTCAGAGCAATGCCCTTTGGCCTAACTTCAACCCCAAGGGTCTTCACAAAGTGCCTGGCAGTAGTAGTTGCCTTTCTAAGGAGGCAAAAGATTTCAATTTTTCCATATCTGGATGACTGGCTAATAGTGGGCCAGTCTCCAGACCAAGTCAAGTCAGACCTGCAAGTGACCCAGCAAGTGCTCACTTCTCTAGGATTTCTTCTCAACCTTCCCAAGTCAGTTCTCGAGCCATTCCAGCTTCTTACCTTTATAGGGGCAGAGCTGGATACGGTCAAAGCAAGAGCCTTTCTTCCCCTGGAAAGGGCAAGGGTTCTTATAGAACTAGCCTCTTCCTTCAGCCTTCAGGTATCTCGACCAGCAAGGCATTTCCTCCAGTTCTTGGGCCACATGGCAGCTTCTACGGCAGTGTTCCAAGGGGTAAGGTTCCAAATGAGGGACATTCAGTTCCATCTGAGGGCTTTCTGGTGTCAGAGGAAGGATTCCCTTACCAAACTGATCCCAGTGACTCTGACCTTGATCCAAGCCCTTCAGTGGTGGCAGGATCAGGACAGTTTAAGGCAAGGGGTCCCATTTGCCACTCGGTCTCATTCAGTGGTCCTTACCACGGATGCTTCCCTTCTGGGCTGGGGGAGCCCATCTGGGGGCCCTCACTGCCCAGGGACTGTGGTCCCCTCAGGAATCCCTTCTCCATTTCAATCTTCTAGAACTCAGGGCAGTTTTTCTGGCCCTGCAAGCTTTCTCTCTGTCAGTACAGAACAAGGTGGTTCAGGTCAGGACAGACAACACCACCACCATGTGGTACATCAGCAAGCAGGGAGGCACTCATTCTACGGCCTTGTGCACAGAAGCTATGAAGTTGTGGTCCCTGGCTTATTCCTTGCAAACCTCTCTGATAGCAGTTCACCTTCCAGGGAAGGACAATGTGCTAGCAAATGCACGGAGCAGGACCTCACAGGGCCATCACGAATGGTCCCTGGACCCTCTGGTATTGAAGGTGATTTTTTTCAAGGTGGGGCACTCTAGCGATGGATCTTTTTGCAGCCCCAGACAATCACCAACTTCCTCTCTCTTGTTGCAGACCCCCAGTCTTGGGCTCAGTCCCCTGGATGCTCTGATTCTGAACTGGGAAAGGAAATTTCTGTATGCCTTTCCTCTTCTGTTCAAAGTTTGTCAGGATAAGGTCACAACCTTGCAAAGGGTTTCTGATTGCTCTAGACTGAGCCAGACAGCCGTGGTACTCACTGTTGCTGTCCCCAGCAGTCCATCTTCCCCTGTCTCTTCCCAGGAATTACAACCTGTTCACCTCCTCTCAGGGAAGTATTTGGTACCCCAGTCTTAAGTCTTTCAATCTCAAGGCATGGCTCTTGAAGAATTAGAGTATGCAGATTTGCATCTGTCTCAGGGGGTTCTGGATATTCTCAAAGCTTCTCGAAAGCCCTCCACCAGAAAGACTTATAACCCCAAATGGAAGAGATTCAGCCTTTGGTGTTCCAAGAAGCATATTTCTCCAGATACTGCTGAATTGCCTACAGTTCTGGATTATATGGTCCATCTTAATGGCCTAGGCCTCAGACCAGCTACTCTCAAGGTACGCTTGTCAGCTGTTTCTGGTTTTCTCTGTGGGGAAGTCTTCCTCACTATCATTGCATACTGTATTCTGTAAATTTTTTAAAGTATTGCTTCATACCAATCCTCCCTTTAGAGACCCTGCCCTTGCCTGGGATTTAAATGTTTGCATTGCTCAACTTATGCAACCTCCTTTTGAGCCTATGTCCTCAGCAGAGCTTAAGTACTTGACTTGGAAAACTGTGTTTTTTGGTAGCCATTTCCTCTGCCAGTCGTATCAGTGAATTGCAAGCCCTGTCAGTGGAGCCTGATTTTTATCTCCTTTCACAGGGATAAAGTGGTCCTTAGAACCAATAGAAAGTTCTTGCCCAAAGTGGTTTCAGATTTCCACTTGAATCACTCTTCCTGTTTTCTTCACTGATCATTCTTCCTCAGGAGAGAGGAGGCTACACAGTTTAGATGTTACTACATAGAGCGTGCCAAGGGTCACAGGTTTGAGTCCCTCCAGTTCCTCACTTATGGAGAAGTGGGAAAGGGCAAACCTGCCACCAAGAGAACTATTGCCAGGTGGATTATGTCTTGTATACAATTCTGCTATGAGAAACTGGGAAGGATTCCACCCTCAGGCCTGAGGGCTCACTCTACAAGAGGTACAGCTGCTTCCCTGGCTGCTGCCAGGGATATTCCTCTTAGAAATTTGTCAAGCAGCCACCTGGAAAACAGTCCATACCTTTACCAAACATTACTCTCTGGATATCCAGGCTAGGAGTGATGCTCGGTTTGGCACAGCAGTACTTAAGAGCTTTTTCCCCCAAAGTAGGCTCTGTCCCTCCTCCATAGAGGTATTGCTTGGTAGTCTGCATTAGTCGGAATACAGCAAGACTTCATGTTGTTTGAAGAAAAAATTACTCGCCTTAGTAATTATGTTTCTACTATTTGGAGTCTTGCTGTATTCTGACCTCCCCCTGCCTCCCCTCTCAGAACCTGGTTTTTGGGAAGTGGGTGGGCAGGCGCAGTGTTGCACCTCAGGGGTGCTCCTTTACACCCTTTGCTTTTTTGTTTGGGTGTTTATTTTGTTTTCTTATTTGAATTGGTTTTGTGTTTGTGTTTCCTGACTTGAGTCTTCCTTTGGGAATCCAAAACTTTTGTTGCCAGTTGGCTAGTAAAATTTTTTACAGTTTTCACATTGGATAGCTAGTGAGTTTTTGCTCGTAAGAATCTGACAGTTAGATTTCAAAGGGAAACAGACAGACATCAACCGAGCTCGAGCTTTGCATAGAAAGTTTAACCCTTTGTTCTCCGGGGCAGTTTAAAGGCTGGGGCTAACTGCATTAGTCAGAATACAGCAAGACTCCAGTAGAAGAAATATAATCACTTAGGTGAGTAAGTTTTTCATACCTTACCTTGCGTCACGTTGGTGACCTGGGGTCGGGAATGACCTTGGGGTGTCGGCATGGGGGGGCAGGATTGAGCAGCTTACTTTCCTGGGGAGGGTGTTGCGGCCCCCGTAGCTCTGCTACCACTGGGTGGAGGTCTGATGGCAGCATAAGCGGGAAGGGATGGCAAGTATGGAGGGCATCTGGAAGCGCAGCGTGCGCTTGAGACAGGCAGGCGTAAACTGGCGGGAAAATACTAGAAAAAATACACATTTAAAAAAAAAAAAAAAAATTGTGCTAAACTCATCCGCTGAAATTGATGGTTTTGTTTCTGTCTCTTACTTGTGACTAATGTTATCAGCTCAAACATTTAATTGCAATCCCTGGGCAACAACTTGGAAGACTGCCTAGAGTCCAAACAAAGGGTTTTTTTTTTTTTTTATTTTAATTTATCAAAAAGGCAGCAGTACATTATGAAAGTACAATACTCTTCAATATCATCATCAGTGACATTGCAGATGGACTGGAGAGTAAGGTTTGTCTGTTTGCAGATGACACCAAGATCTGCAACAGAGTAGATGCTCCAGATGGGGTGGGCAGAATGAGAAGAGATCTGGATAAACTAGCAAAATGGTCGGAAGAGTGGCAACTGGGATTTAATGCAAAAAAGTGCAAGATCATGCACATAGGGAAGAGAAACCCTGAAGCTACACATAGGCTGGGAGGGGAGTTGCTGGCAGTCACAAGGGAAGAAAGAGACTTGGGCGTCATAATCACTGATGACCTGAAATCATCCAAGCAGACCACTGAAGCAGTAGGTAAGGCTAGGGGGATGTTGGGGTGTATTAGTAGGGGTATCATGAGCTGGAAGAGGGAGGTAATAATCCCTCTTTACATGATATTGGTTAAGCCCCATCTGGAGTACTGCATGCAGTACTGGAGGCCACACCTTCACAAGGACATTAACCAAATTGAGGCAGTCCAGAGAAGGGCAACCACAATGGTGCAGGGACTGCATCAGAAAACATATGAGGACAGATTAACGGAGCTCAATATGTATACCCTAGAGCAAAGGAGGGAGAGAGGTGATATGATCGCAACATTCAAACACCTTAAGAGCATTAACAAGGTGAACGAGTCTAACATGTTTAAATATAAGAAAAATAGCAGGATAAGAGGACACAGCATGAGATTAGAGCATTAGTTCTCGCACTTTGCGATAGTGAGCCTCCTCCAAGCCATGAAAAAGATTTCGAGCCTCCCTCAAATTTGGAAAAAAATCTTGGGCCTCACCACAGAAAAAAATAACTCCTACTTTGCACAGTACACCAGGAATAAAGTGAAACTAATAAAGTTGACTGAGTATATATTCTTTTTATTCAACTTATTGCTCTCCACCCCTGACCTGGCACCCCACATTATACTTGTCACTCCTTTTTTTTCTGATTCTTGGGCCCTTGTTACTCTGTTTCCTTTCTATGTGGAACAGCCAAACCTAGCTACTTCATCTCTCCCTCTCTTACCCTGTTGTTAAGCAACTTCCTGTACCCTTACCTCAGGTCACACCTGAAAACATGCATCAGATCTCTGTGTCTTTCCCAGTCACTAATTTACATATAAATACCTGCTATAGAAATGAGCCTTGACTCGGTGTCCCTTTCCAAGTTACTAATTTGCATATAAATACCTATTGTAGAAATGAGTCTAGATTCAGCATGCCTTCCCCAGGCATTAACTTACATATAAATACATACCTATAAGCAAGCTTTGCCTCAGTGGGGACTTCCTGGTCAGATATTTGTGCATAAGTAAAGAACTTCACCTGCAATTATCCATATTTAATTTGTTTTATCCTTTCACACAAAACAGCCAAAACTTAAAATTTAAATACTGTGCATTCTCAGACTTGACTGGGCCTCCCCTGGAACAATTTGGGGCCTCCCTTGGGAGGCTGACCTCACCATTTGAGAACCACTGGGTTAGAGAGAGACCGATCAAGGGGTACTGTGAGGAAGTTCTTTTTCATAGAAAGGGTGATGGGTGCATGGAACAGCCTCCCTCAGGAAGTGGTGGATATGAATACAGTGCAGGGCTTCAAACAGGCATGGAATAGGCATAAGGGAGCAATACAGATGAGAATGAATAGATAGACCATTGACAGAGCAAAGGCCGATGACACATTTATAAGGTAGAAAAAGAAATGGGCAGACTGGATGGGCCTTGCGGTCCTTATCTGCCATCAACTTCTGTGTTTCTATGTAAATATAAATTATAATCTGTTGCCATCAAACATTACCAAATAACTTTTTTTTTTTTTTTTTTTTTTTTAATAACATAGTCTTTACTCCCGTTACTGGTGGTGCTTGGTGCTGGAGATACTGACCATCTGTGCTCTGGTTTCCCTCCCCGCTGTCAAGGATCATGGTACTGGGGGCACTACCTCTCTTTGTAATGCTTTTTACTTATGTATTTTGCTGTGTTTTTTCTGGAAACTAAGTCCATGTTGTAGACGTGTTGGCTCACGTCTCAGCCAAGTGCCTAATGACATCCTGCCCTCCCCACATTGAGTCCCATGCTGCCGCCCAGGCATCCACAGGCAACAAGGGCCTTGTTAGTTTACCAGTACCCACGTTTCATCACCAACTGACCATTACAATATTAAAAAAAGGATTGGAAAGCTGCCGCCCATAGACTATAATGGAGCTCGTCGCTGCGCTCTCCCTAGCATCATGTCACAACTTTAATGAGCGCAGGGGCAGAGCATGGACGGCCTCAGAAACCGGGAAGTCTGAAGTACCCAGTGGAGCTAAGTTCATGAAGGCTAGCATTTTTTACCTTTTCCGTTATGTTACATAATCTCTGCAGCAGTATCATCTGAAAGGGGTAAAGTACCGATCCAGCAGGTGCCAGTGCTGAAACGGGTAAGTCTCTTTAAATCACTTTAGGCGATTTGCTCTAGATACATTGTATCTAGAAATAGATTTTTCGGTAACTTACCAGGGTAGGAAAGATGATGAATCAACTGGAATTTTCCCTGTTCCTTTTTGAGGACAAGCCCAAGCAGTGATACCCTGAGGTTGTGTAAAAGTAACGGAGAAAAGGGACCCTCTACCCTACTGTCCTCACGTTACCGCCTGTGTTTTCCTTTCAGCCATCTCTGGATTTTAAGCAAGTGCCTCTATGTTTTTCCACCTCCCTACTGACCTGTGGACCCTCTTAATTTAGCCTAAGATACTGCTGAAATCTGTTCTGCATTATTTAATTTTTTTTTTTTGTTTTGTTTTTGATTTGTTTACCCTCTGGATATAGTTGTAAAAAGCCTATTAAGTGTATCAGTTTTTTTTTTTTTTTTTCATGTTTTGTGCCCCCCTCCGACTCTTGATGTTTTGTTGCCCCCCAGCCCATAAAAAGGTTGCCCAATCTCATTCTTTTCCTGCCCCTCTCTGCATTGTAATACAGAATTAAAGTCACTACACTGTATGCATGTTTGTTTATGCTGGCACCCCACTCTCATACAGGCCCCTATTGCGTGCAGAGCAGTATTTCAGGGCAGATGTGTTCTAGGATTCTTCCACTTATTACTGCCCAATGTAACCTCTGCTGCCTCCATTACCCCTAGTCAGCACTGTATTCAGCAAGATATCCAGATGCCTTGTGTTCCATCGCACATCACCCTGTAGTGCTGTGCGTTGCCTTAACTTTTTTTCGTACTGGATCTTTTTTTTTTTTTTTGAGTTTTCTTTATAGTAGCCATATAGTGTAGCATCTGCCTTGTCTGTTCTGGTCTCCTTTCCAATACCACCAACATGTAGGCACGCAACCAGTCAGCCATAGCTCAAACGTTACACCCTTGTAACTCTCTTCTGGTTGCCTCCCGTTTAAAAGCAAGGCCATCCTAAGGTCACTCTTCTCAATCTTGGCCTCCTCCTTAGCCCGGTTGATGGTTGTCTTTGTCCGTTAAAGTGGAAACATCTACAAATTCCCCTTACCAGCTTTTTTTCTTTTGTGGTCTGGTTAACGTCCATTATGAAATCCCCAAGCCTTCCATCTTGTCCACTCGTTCACCGGTTCTTTCTGCTGATGCCTCTCTGTCTACATTTTATTTTTTCAGCCCTGTAATCCGGGACTAAAAGGGGCCAGTGCTCCCAGTGTAGGAACCACCTTTCATTCCCTCTGTTTCCCATTCTAAAAACTCTTGAAACCTTTTAGCATTATTTTCCACCCCCACTGTAACATTGAGTTTCCAACCCCAGAAATTCCTGATGCCTTTTTGGTTTTTTTTCTTTCTTCACCATCTAAGCCATCCCTTACACAGTACAGTGTGCTCTGCCACAATTACAGGAACAGAAACTGGAGTCTTACCTGTGATAGCTGTAAGCTGGTTCCCTCCAGTTTGTGAAACCTCCCCTTCACTGGCACTGATGCTGGAGCTCACACCTGGTCCCTTTTTTGCTGTTGTTTCTCTCTGTTTGACCTTTTCTCACCCACATGCACAGTAAGGAATTTGGAGGAGAAGCAGTTTGCTAAGGTTGTTTTAACAGTTTACTTATTAATAAGGTCCCTATAGAGTATATTACCGCCCCGGAGCTCTGTCGCTCCACTGACGTTCTCACGTTACGGACGTCTCTGCCACTTTAGGCTCCTACAGCAGTGTGAACTTTGAATAGAAGCAGGGGTTTGTTTACATTCGTTGGAACTTCTAAAGAGTGTGGAAAATGGATTTCAACAAATTTCTCAGGCAAACGGACCATATCACTATGACAGTGAGTCATTAACCACTAAAGCGTGTACCACCATTGAATGCTTGTAACACGGGTTGCTTTTTTTAATCTAAGCGTTATGTACTGTACTGTTTTGTTTGCTGTGATGTATTGCTGTCTTGACGAGGTGCCTTTGTAAATGAGTCTGACTCAAAGGTCTGTAAACCGATGTTCTAAACAAATAAAAAAATAAAATCAATAAAACCTGTCGTGCTATGGTTTTCAGAACCCCCTGTTTAGATTTCATTTAATGCTCACTTCATAAATATCAGTATTGTTACTAATCTCTTGGGTTATCTATTATTCTTTTCCTTGAGATAACTGCTCATCGAAAATCTCAGGGCCTGATATGTCGAACGTGTCACACATTATCGTCAGGCATATCACTCCTGTTGAATTCTGGTACGTGCTTATTTAAAAGTGACAGATCCAGAGCTTCTATGTCTTGTTTGCATCACATCTGTATCTTAGTTGCTGCATGGTTTTAAACCTGCCCTTTAGTTCGGGTGAGGAGATGCCATCTGTCTTGAAGGTATGTTGTAGTTATTCCTCTCGGGGGACTGACAAGCATGACCTAAACCAGTGCAGACCAATCAGTCCTTCCTGATCTTCCAGCATTCTTGAAGTGTGTCCATTCACAGCTGATTGTTTCAACCATGTTCTGTCATCCTTTGTCTGGATTCAGAAAGGGGCAATCCACCATCTTTGCCTTGCATAATGTCACCAGTGATTTGGAGGAGGATTACTATTTAGATAGAGCACATAAATACCAACACACAACCTTTTGACAATTGCATGAACCAGTTTTATGGGAAGGGGAATACTGGCCATGACACCAGGGACAGACTTCAACCTAGCTAACGATTGCAGTACCACAAAGCTCTATACTTGGCCCTCTGTTGTAATTCAGTTTTATAAATGTTCTCCGGGGGGCAGGTGTCATTTTCACATATATGCAGATATGATCCTTTAGTACAGTGCACTGTCTACGTCCCCAGGCAAGGGAGTCCTCCACTCTCTTTGGTATGATCTATTCCTAGTTCTTAGATGGTCACCTTATCCTAAATGCAGCCAAAGCTAAGGCAGTGGTATTTGGCTTCGAGAGCATGATGCATCTGGTAGAACATGTATATCAAGAGCTAGGCAGCGACCCCATAGAGCAAATCAGATTTATAACTGGGGATATGGCTCGGTTGCTCACTCACTCACTCACTCACTCACTCACTCACTCACTCACACTCTCTCTCATAGGCAATCGCATACATCACATTCTAGCCACTGTGGGGGCCCAGGTCCACTTTCTCTTCAGGACCATAGAAACATAGAACACCTAAAAGTAGAATTTGCAGGCAAATAAGGACTGTTTGGCCCATCTAGTCTACCCATTTTTCCTTGCCTGTAATATCACCACAGATCATACTTTATCTTCAGCCAATGTATCCTCTCGTCCCTTTCCGTAAGATTTCCTTATGCCAATCCCATGCATTCTTGAACCCCACCATTGTTTTCACCCACACCACCTCCACTGGAAGACTGTTCCAGGAATCCACTACTCTTTCTGTGGAGAAGTAACTTCCTCATATTTCTTCTGAAGCTGCCCTCTCCAGCTTCTTGTCATGTTCCCTTGTTCTTCAGCACCTTTTTTTTTTTTCTATTTTTTTTTTCCCCTCTCCTTACTTGCCCCCTGGCCTGCCTCTCCTTCCGGCTGCTCATGACTCCCCCTACCTCCTCACCCCTGCCCCCTTCCACTCACCTCAGATCACAGCTGACCCAGGGATGGCCCTGCGTAACCCTTTGCCGGATGGGTCCCTCTCCGAGGAGGAAGGCGCCAGGAGAGGGATCCCAGCGCACTATTCAATCAGTCCCCGGGCACTGCTGAGGTGGATTCCGGGGCTTCGGGGCATCAGAGATGGTGGGAGCTGGTAGCCATCATCTGTCCAACCAGGAGGCAGTTTTTCTGCTTTTCTCCCCCAGGGCGTGGGCGTGCCACACGGACTTTTCAAACCAAAACCGGCGTTCACCTCGCCCCCTTGTACAGTGGGGCTCAAATGGTGTTGCTCTCCCAGCCTCCGCCAGGGCAGCAGATAGCGAGCCACGCCCCCCCGAGAAGGCGAGCAGTCGCAGGACACGGTACCTGGGACACCGCATCGCAAGCAGAAATCCAACCGCTGAGCCGGCAGCACCATTTTTTTCTGAAGGCTACTTCTCTCCTGTACCTTATTTACCCCTTTGAGGTATTTAAAGGCCTTTATCATATCCTCCCGTCCCTCCAGGGTGTATATATTTAGGCTAAGTCTCTTGTAGGGCTTCTGATGCAGAACCTGCACCATTTTATTTGCCCTCCTCTGGCCTGCCTTCACTCTGTGTCCATCCAGAGATGCCTTCAGAACTGGACACAGTACTCGAGGTGGGGTCTTACTAGTGATCTACGCAGAGGAAGTACCACCTCTCTCTTTCTGCTGGTGATACCCCTTCCTATGCACCCCAGTATCCACTACCCCCCCCAACTGCCTGGCCACCTTTAGGTCAACCTATATGATTACCCCATGTCTCTTTCCTGCTTAGTGGTCGTCAGTACCACTCCTCCCATTTTGCACTCTGCCCCTAGGTTTCTGTACCCCAAGTGCATTACTTTTCACTTTTTGGTGTTGAAATCCAGTTCTGATACCCTTGACCACTCCATGTTTTCTCGGGGCTCTGCTCACCCTTTCCACCCCCCTTCTCCTGGGAGTGTCCACCCTGTTGCAGATTTCAGTGGCATCCACAAAGAAGCAGACCTTTCATTCCAGCTCCTCTGTAATGTCGCTTATAATGACATTGGAGGACTGGTCCCAGCCCTGATCCCTGATGCACCCCAGTGATCACCCTTCCTTCCTCTTAAGTGAACTCCCATTTACCACACCCTCTGCCACCTATTCCCTAACCAATTTCTTTACCCAGTTTACCACCTTTGGACACACTCCTTAGCTACCCAAGTTTACTTAGTAGCCTCCCATGTTGAACAGTGTTGAAAGCCTTACTGAAATCTCGGTAGGCCATGTTCACTGCTCCTCCCTGATCTAGTTCCTTGTTCACCCCATCAAAGAATTCTCAGATTTGTTTGACATGACCTTCTCGCCCCTTCGTGAGCGAGTATTGCCTCCATGCTCACACAAGGAGGCAGGTGGTCTCCCACTTCTTACTCCTGACCATTGACTGTGGAGATATTGTATACAGATCAGCAAACAAATCCACTCCTCACGCCCTAGATTCTGTGTAACAGTCGGTACAGGTTTATGCTCTTGTGTGGCTTATTTATTTGGTTGTTCGGAATTACAGTCCTGTGAGTCAGACTCTTTTACAAAGGCTCCATGTCAATTACAGAGAAAAATAGATATAATAGTCTTCCCTGTACTCTTCTACAAGCTCTGCTAACTATGTTCCACAGGCAGTTGCAACTGTCACTGAATCTTACTATACGCCTGTGCACATGGTAAAGTCCCTGATTATTTCTCAACTTTTATGCAGTGGAGAAATGGCCACTCGCTCTGCTCATCTCTAACGCCCAACTTTTCATTTACCAGAATGAAGCGCGATTCTGATTGAAAGGGCTTTCCATATGGAAGCATATGCTCAGATTTAAGCTGAAAAGGGACATGCATATTGAGGTAATAGTCTGTACTTTCTCTCTTACAGCGCCAGAGATGCGCTGTCTTAGACAGGAGCAAATGGCAAGGCAAACTCAAAAATTGGTCAGCTCATTTGAAGAGGTATCCCAGAGTTGTTATATCATTGGATAGATACAAAAGTGGCTTTTAAAAGGGGTTACTCTTTTCTTGTAACAGATTTTTGTATGCACGCGTGATATTTAATTTTATGCCCTAGAGATCGATTATGGGCTAGAGCACAGAAGCCAGATGGAGAACAAATTACTATACTAGAATGGAGTAGCGCGTGAGTGAACCTCGAAGTAAGCATTAATCACTACTGAAGGTGGCATCTAATGGGGAGTTAATGCATGGTTGGGACCGTTGTGGTACGAGGCCAGAGGCAACAAGTGCAATCCAAGTATTAGATTGTTTTACTTGCCATCAAACAGACATGAGCAGCTGGACTTCTATCACTGACAGATTTATGGTTCACGTCAGTTACTTTGTAAGCCTGTGTCTCACGGGAGGCGTGCGCGTGCACGTTTTGGTGGCCACATCGAGTACGATAGTGTGTACCACTTTTGCAGATGTTAAGTGTGCTATCCGTAGGAACAGACAGAAAAAATAGCGATTACACTTCAAAACTTTGTTCTTCTGATGGCCTCGTCTACTGCTGTGTCTCCGTTTCTGCGTGAGATTCCTATCGTGATGAATTCTGGGGAACATTTACTAGGTCCATAGTTTTATATGGCTTAACATTGAGTGAAGTTGTGTGAGGTGATCCTACACTGTGCCACTGACTATTTTGACCAATAGGTGGCGCTTTGATAACTGCACACCGCTTCTGATGTCTTTGTACCTCATCTGTTTGCTACGGTCGGTCTCTGTGCTTGCCATTGTCTTGTGACTAGTACTCTGTGAATTGGGTGCCTTACTGCGCAACAAGCAACAGACTTTTAGGGTCAACACATTTGCTGCACACTGCTCTGCGGAATACTTCACTCTTCCACGACTACCTAACACAGCACCTTTTGGCTACAACTTTGCTCATTGTTCCGACCACTAGGTGGTGCTTTATAGGACGAATGCCACTTTCACTGTCCATTACTGACTTCTGGTTCCCAGTCATGTTTTTCATTCTGGGTCAGTTCTTCAACTATCTACTGGGTGGGTCCGTGGTGACCAGCACTCTTCCCCCTTCATTGCTCTCTGCCCTATTTCCACATTGCACAGCTGACGTTCTCTCCCACTAAGAAAACTGTTTGTCTGTTTCATGGTTCTGTCTTAATCCCCTCTACTTCCCAGGGTTGTCTTACACTATTCTGCTACATGTGCGCTATTCAATCGCTAGCTCCCTAACAAAGCCCTGACTTTCCCGTTGTTTGCTACCTGCACTACTTGTCACTTGCAGACCCGGGCAACTCATTCCTCCACTACCTTTCTTAGGGCTCTCGTACTGTTTCCTGTTCTATCTTACTTGTGCCACCTATTGGTCAAACTGCACTTAATTCATACATTCCTCGACTCTTGTAAGGGCGTTCACGAGCTCAACACGGCATTATCGTCTCATAATGCTGTGTTGCTCTTCTACCAGCTGACTGCCTTCCACCTATCATCTTTCTTCCCTTGAGTCCTGGTATTTGTGCCATGTTACAACAGGTTATTATTGCTTTGAGCGTTCCAAGGCAACACTGCATTATCGTGCCATAAATCCGTGTTGCTCTTGCACCAGCTGACCCTGTTACACCTATCCCCTTTCTTCCCTCACCTCCTCATATTTGTTCCATGTTACAATTAGAATTAAAACACAAGTTTACATATTAATAAGCATACAGAAGTCTTATTTTTCCTCATCAGTATATAGTGCACATTCCCACAACGTTTGAGACGTCTGGAAATGCATCAGATAATGAAAAATGGAGACACTTTAAACTAATGGTACTGTTACTAGATTTATTTCATTGCAATTCAGATTGAGATTGATTGAATCAGTTTGGAAACTCGTCGTAGCCTCCTTTGATCTGTTTGCAGTACTGTTATGTGCTATTTAACCTCATACAAATAAGTACTGATATTACTCTGATAGGGTATTTTCATCGCCGCTCCCTATGAAAATGAATGACATATCATATGCATAAGGCTTATATACACTTTTTTATAATTTATTGTATTTTTTATATATAGTCTGCAGTGTGGCCTTGAGGAGGTGTGACTGAATTCATGAAACATTAGCTTACCATGATATACTGGCAGTTGTCTTTATTTAAAGAGCTGGTGACACGATTCATGCAGGCAACTCATTTGGAAGTTGCCTGACCAATTAGCTAAATAGACTTGTGCTGCAATTTTATTTGGGTCAGAATAAATACTAAAATTTTAACTTACAATACCCAGCTCGTACTTTCTGTGTACGAGCCGAATTGCCGTCTCAGTGCTGTAGCCCCACACCGAAAATTAGCTTTTTCATGACGTTTGGTATGGGTCAGGGCTGCAGGCGCTCTATATAGTAAGTAAAAGGACAGGAATAGGATCAGAGGAGGGGGGCTGTTGAAATGTACTAACGTCTTTGCTGGCAGTTATACATGCATGGGGAAATTATATATGTGATATGTCACCCTCATACATGTATAACTGCCAGCAAAGATAACGTTAGTACATTTAGACAGTCCCCCTCCACGATCGTACTCCCGTCCTATTACTGTATAGAGGCCTGCAGCCCTGACCTATACCCAGCGCCATCAAAAGCTGATTTTGGGGGGCTAGAGTGTTGAGAGCTGCTCAGACTTACACGGAAGGCACGAGCTGGCATCGAAGTTAAAATTTCTAGTATTTATTCTGACAAAAAATTGCAGCACAAGTTTATTTAGCTAATCTGGCAGGCAACTTCCAATGAGTTGCTTGTCCTAATCGTGTCATCAGCTCTTTAAAGAAAAGAAAAATATAGTTGTGTGAGTCTCCTTTCCACCCCCGGTCTTGGCATATGCTGCCCTGGATTCCTTGGATAAACTCCCCCTCAGTTTAGTAATGCTTCTCAGTCTGCAAGCATTTAAAATCTGCCTCTTCCACCACTCAGAAACCCCTTGTACCTGTTCTGGTCCAGTGTCACCTTCACACTGCCACAGTACATAATACTCTAAAACCATTTATTTTCGTGCAAACCCAAATGCAACCATAATTGTGCACGTTTTATTTGCCATTAGTGCCACATTCACTATAATGGGGGGGAAAAATGCAAATAGCACTAACGCAAACTTTTTTCAGTACAAAAGTAGCAAAAATTATTGGAAAGTGACATTTTAAGTCCCAGTTTTCCTGACATTCATCAGATTAATCCCCCGTCCATGTTTAAAATTTACTAACAATTATATTGTGAACTTGTTTTCAGTCCCCCCCCCCCAGTTTAACGCGTAAATTACTGTTCTGTTGATTCTGCCCACCGTGTTCAAATCACTTGATTCGCCTTCCACCCAGCTCCTATAGAGCACTACCCCTGTAGGCACTAGCTTATTCAAAATGTGGATTTGCCATGTAATTGGTATCTTGAAACTACCACACTGTTTTCAGTTTTCCTCCACTGTTTTGATTGACTTGCATTTCTGATTGATTTGTTTCCAGTGTAGCCGTAAAAAAAAACAAACTGCTGCATAAACCAGCACTGTGACGATAAGATCTGTTTACAAGCTGACCAAAATTCGGACAATAACAAGTACTGTTTCCCTCAGTTTCTGCCATTCAGATATGTACAATGCCTCTTTAGAATTGTTCAAACATAAAGCTTTCTTTTTGAATAAAAACTGCATGAGGAGAGCCAGTATTTTTCTGCCGGACAAGCCTGCCAGTTGTCGGTGTGAAGCATTTATTACGTATAATGTAATCCTTACATTGCAATTTGGTGGGGTGGGGGAGATTGCAGTAAAGGCTAGATTTAGATCCTGGATTGTTCCATCATCCATGTTAATTTGATTTATAGAAGTACTGTATATGAACTTACATAGTAACGTACAGTATGAATGTATTATAAAATGGATAGGGTTATTTCTGGGTCCTAATTGGTTGAGAAGATTCCAGAGCCATGTGGTTCAGGAAAATAAACTTGTGGCTTTGGACTCCTTTGCAGGCAGACGTAGCACATTCACATACAGTGCCCCTTAGAATTTTTTTTAAAACCACCTTCTGACGTCCATGTTTGTAAATTATAGCCAATAATAGATTTTTTTTATTAATACAAAATGTAATGTACTGTTAGCATATTTTTTTCATACACATTTTCTTCCATTTCACTCTTGCTGGCTTCAACCTCCAGCCACTTCACCTACCTTTTTCTGAGTCTCTCTTCATCTGACAGGGGTTGTACTCCCCAACTTTCCCTCACACAACATTTAAACTGTTATAAATCCTGAAAACATTCTTTCCATACTTTACTCCGTAAATGCTTCACAGCAGATTTTTCCCACCGTTCCCAGCCTGACACCAACAAATATTCTGAGTTCCCGTTATAGGCATTACCCCTTCCCCACCCTGCCTGGCTAGTTATGCTATTCACCATCCTAATTCTCCTGCAGAAACTCCTCCTCCCACTCATGATCCGATTTGAAACACAGGTTTTAAATCTCCTGCTGTTGGGGGGCCTGACTGATTTGTGCTGGCTCACTGCCCCAGCTCCCCTGTGGAAAAACCTTACCTGGAAGCAGTCACCTAGAGCTGCAGTCTCTGCATGGGGAGCCATGTTTGGTTTTGGCGAGGGGGGTGAATAGTAGTATACCCACTCCTTCTGAGGTGCAGTTGCTCAAATGTAACTTCGCTGGCATACATTACAGTTGAGGCACAGCAAAGCAATCAGAACAGTATTAAATAAGTGCGTTATGCATCTGCAGTTTTATTTTAATCTCCCTAGTGCACAGCTAGTAAAAGGGACCCAGAAGGCATCATGGGGGAAGGGATGATTGCTGTAAACAGAGATCAAGAGGGAAGAGGTTTGACATGCCACCTAAATAGCTAGCACTACCTACTGTCTGCCCAGTCTAGTTAGTTATACAGGGTCTGCCTTGAGCGTATTAAAAGAATCATATTAAACTTATTTTTCAGCATTTAATTCATATGTAAAAAATTTTCTCAAACATGCAAAAATGTGTTAATACATTTTCTAAGGGCATTGAGACACTCCAGTGTGTTCTTTTCCTTAACCGTACTTCCATGTAGTTGAAGTCGCACTGCACAGGCATGTCATCATGCCTGGCAGTGTACCTGAGCATGTGGTTCAGGAAAAGAAACCCACACACTCATGTCATACTGCTTCTAAACATGCAAAGAAGCCAGCAGAATAAGGCCAATTGGTCTATCTAGTCTGCTCGTATTACAGGGTCCTCAGCTTAAGCTGCTGACCCTGCCTCCCCTCTGTCTGCCCCCCCTTGCATCTTACTTTCCCCTTAAAGGGGAACTGTCAGGAATAAGAGCCTCATAGCCAAATGTGCACTGTGTGTACAAAAATGTCTCTTTACTTGCTGTTTACTGCAGTATAATAGACTGTATGAGGCTAATTTTGCTGACTTCTAAGATGCCATTTCCTGTAGCCAGAAATCCCAGAATCCCCTGCAGCTGATATTGGAGGAGAGGCTACAGAGCTGGGAGATTCAATAGCTGGCAGTATTATATACGTGTTTTAAGATTTTGTAAGCTAAAATTGGATGTTTGCTGGTCCTGCTGTGCTCTCAGGGCTTAGTACAGTCCTCTGTGACTGTACCTAGCCCCAAGAAAACAGCAGACCAGCAAACAGAAGATTAGTTATATATATAGAAACCTCTGACATTCACTGCAGATTGACTCTCCTACTACTGACTCTCCTACTACTGCAGCCCTCCTCTGATGTCAGCTGCAGTGGAGTCTGACATTTCTGGTTACAAGAAATGTCAGCTTATAAGTCAAAGACATTTAGCCTGATACGAATTAATGCAGTGTAGTGTAATAAACTGTAAGTAACAAAGTGTTTTTTCACACAAAGGGCTAACTGGGATCAGTCTCTCAGTGTGAGGATCTTATTGCTGACAGTTCCCCTTTAACTCTATCCTGGCCTTTCTTGAAGACTCGCACTGTCTTCAGTGAAACCACCTCTTCTGGAAACACATTCCAGTTGCCACCACCTTTTCTGTGAAGAAGTGCCTCTTAGCCTCTCTCCTAAATCGCCCCCCCCCAACTTGACTGTGTCCCCTTGTGTTTTAGTTTCCACTAAGCTTAGATACCCTCCTTATCCACCCTGTTGTATTCCTTTTGTGTACTTGAAGGCCTCAGTCCTGTCGTGTGTGTGTGTGTCTCTTTCTCCCCAACCCGGGGAGTACATGTTCAAGGCCTCAACATCTCCTCATACGTTGTACCTTGCTGGCCCATGATAATCTTCATTGCCCTCCTTTGGACCGTCTCCAGCAGGTTAATGTCCTTTTTAAGGTATGGGAACCAGAACTGTACACTGTAGCCCAGATGTGGCTTCGCTAATGTCCTGCACAGCAGCAATATTACCTCCTCACCTGCTACTGATCCCTCTGACAATGCAGCCCAACATTTTATTTGCCTTTGCTGCTTGCTGTGATCACTCCCAGATCCTTTTCCTCTGATGCAGATACCTGGACCCCTTCCAGGCTGTACCCCAGTCCTGGGGTTCTTTGCTCCAGTATGCATAACTTTGCATTGAAGCCAAGCTGCCAAATCCCAGACCACCTCTCTTGTTTTTCCAAATCCTGCTTTAGGTCTTGTATCCCTTTTGCTGTGTCCACCCTCTGTTTTGTTGTCATTTGAGCATAGGCAAATTTTGCTCTTAATACCATCCCCAGTGTCGTTGATGAAGACCTAGAACAGCACTGATCCGAGCACTGAGGTCTGTGGGACCCCACTGGTGATCTCCTTGGTGCTAGATAGCTCACCCCACCACCACTATCTGGGTTCTGCACCTCAGCCAGTTTTGTACATAGCTAGTGAACTTGTCTCTGACCTCGAGATGCGCCAACTTTCTGATCTACCTCTTGTGGGGTACTGAGTCAAAGCCTTGCTGAAGTCCAGGTAAAGGATGTTCACTGCCTGGCCCCTGTCCATTGTTTTGTTTTAGTAACCCTGTCAATCAGATTTGACATGACCTTCCTCCCATAAACCCATGCTGTCTCGCATCCTGGAGACCATGCCCATCCAGATACTCTGCCAACCTTTCCTTAAGTATGGTCTCCATGAGCTTTCACACGATTGAGGTCAGACTGACCAATTTGTAATTCCCTGGGTCGTCCTTGAGCCTGCACTTATGGAGGGGCACTACATGTGCCATTTCCTGGTCCTGTGGTGCCATGCCTGACTACTGTGAACTATTGAGCAGGCCAGCCAGTGGATCTACAGGCACCTCCTCCAGTTCCCTCAGTACCCTTGAGTGTATGCCATCTGGACCTGGGGATTTGTCAACCCCTCAGTGCTAGTAGCCCTGTCCTCACCTTGTTAATCTATCTCTGTCACATCTGCTCCTCTCCTTCCTGCTGGTGGCACTGGCCTGTCAGTCTGCTGCTGAAGACGAACAAAAGTACTCCATGCAGTACCTCTGCTTTGCCCTCATTCTCCTCCACCCACCCATCCCATTTCCTGAACCTAACAGTCCCATCTTTCTTGTCCATTTTCTCACTAATATAGTGAAAAAAGGCCTTCTCCACCTTCATTTCCTCAGCTAGCTGCAGTTCCTTCTAAGCTTTAGCCCTCTGGACTGCCTTACCTGCTATGTTTAACCATCTTCAGATAATCCTCATTGTCTTCTCTCTCTTGGTCCACCTGAATTTCTTGTAGGTTGACCTCTTAACCCTTACTACCTGGGGGACCTCCATACTAAACCAGCTGGGTGCTTTGGCCCTTGAGTTTTTCCCCTTGAGCCTAATGCACTCTTGTGGCAGTCATTATTCCTCCTTGATGAGGGACCTTATCCACTTGGATGCTTACCAGATGACTCCTTACAAACTTGCCCATGTTTCTGAAGCCCGCCTTTCTAAAAATCCAGAATTTTAGTCTTAGTAGGGGCCTTTTTCCTCTGTCCAACAAGAAACCACACTGTGTGATGGTCTCTTCCACCCATGGGGCTCCTCAAACATTACATTCTAGATGGGCTTCTCGTTTGTTGGCTCCAGATCAAGGATTCCCCCCTTCCTGGTGGCTTCTGTGATGCTCTGAGTCAGGAACCCACTTTGCAATGCATCTGGGATCACCTGGCACATTTTGTGACTGGTACCTTGCAGTCCACCTTGGGCAGGTTGAAGTTGCACATTACCACATCTCCCTTCCCCGCATCAGTCAATATTTGTGAGTTCAATTCTCTCTCTCTCTCTCTCTCTCTCTCTCTCTCTCCCTCTCTTCCTCTCTTCCTCCTGGCTGAGAGGTCTGTAAACCACCCCTTACGTAATTTAAGAACAGCAGGGACTATGTAGGTCTATCAAATCTGGGCCCCCCCCCTCCACTTGATAACTAGGGACCAACAAGTATTCTGTGCAACGATATAGCAATTTTATAGGGATTTCCCAGCCACCCAACTATCCAGGGTACCCTGTGATTCCCTTGGTAAGCAGGAATTTTTCCAGGCATACCTTAATGGCTGTGGGCTGAGGTCATGTTGCTTTCAGCTAGTTGTTTGAGGACGCATGAACTGAACAACAAGATTGAATATGTTTGAGCTTGTGTTCTCTAGCAGGATGTGGTAACATGCCCTGAAATTCGGAGATTGGGGTCTTTTTAGTGGTAATTTTGGGAGGCACTTTTTCTCCCAAAGGGTAGTGAACCTGTGGAATAGCCTATCTGCAGAGACTGTCAATATGAAGACTGTACAGGCAGGGCAGGTAACTTGTACCAAGGAGTTGCCTGCCCAGGAGCTGAGGAAGTTTATAATTACATTTTATCGTGCACTAATTAAAATAGGATTTGTATCTGAAAGCCTGACTTGCAATGTCTGAGTATGAGCCAAGCTGTATCCATAGTCCTGCCCCTTAAAATAACACTTTGATGACTTGAAGTAGGGAGTGTAGCTCCAGGTCTTTATAGAACAGTGAGATCAGAGGAGGGGGACGTCCTAATATACATACTATACAGTAGCTTTAATTGTGGAGTTCTACATGTATGGGGTTGTAATATATTATACCATAATATACCTTTCTCTTTGTATGTGTCTGATTCACCCTCTCCTGGAGTACTCTGTGAGATTCTGGAGTGCACACCTATGGAAGGAGGGAGTGTGAAAAAGGGGGAAAACTGTACAGAAGAGGGTGACAAAGGTGATGTGGGGCTCGGGGAGGAAAACATGAGGAAAGATTGAGGGACCTAACTATGCACACCCTGGAGATGGGGGTTGACATGATTGAAACGTACAAAAACCTCAGTGGCGTCAACAGGGTTAAACGCAATGAATTGTTAATCCTAAGTACAACCCCGAGGGGGACTCCACTAAAGCTGCCTGGGGGAAGGTTCCGCAGGGATGTCCAATGACTTTTTCACCGAAAGAGTGGTGGGCAGTTGGAATGAACTGCTGGAGGAGGCGATCTCTGCCAGAACAGTGGGTGGATTTAAATATGGATTGAACAGGCACATGGGCCTGATGGGGGCAGAAGGAGGTGGAAATGGGGAGGGGAAAAGGGAGGAAGATGGTCATTAGGGCCATCACAAAAGTATTGGGTAGGTTTGGGCAGGCTGAATCGGTTGGTGGGCCTTTTTCTGCCACCACGTTCTATGTTTTTGTTTTATTGTGTTTGTTAAAAAAGTGAACTGAAAAGAAATGGTAAAGCCAACTTTTTAAATTAAAACCTGGTATTTGTTAATGTGTTCATTTTCATTTGTGAAAAGCAATTAGTAAAATGTAGTCCCTCCCCACCTGTCTGTCAGTAGATGGCATGATCGTTCATCCTGGAATACTGAAATACACATTTCTGTAGAATTTATCGGGCAAAATGTTTACCTTCTCACGTACAACAGAATTCCATCCTGTACAGGAAGCTTAGTACAGTGGTAGAGTTACAGGCTGCCAACTAGTAGAGGGTAGAGTACCTGGGTTCAGTTCTTGGGGTGGAACATTTGGGTCTGGCAGTATATGCTAGAGGTTAGAGTAATGAGCTGTGAATGAGATTGGCACATCCAGTAGATCTGATTTTGATTTCCCACAACCTCCATTTGCATACTGTGTGATTCTTGAGCAAGTCACTTAACCTCGCCAATGCTCTCAGGTCCCCTTGGAAATGGGCACTTGTGCCTAGTGGGCCTTAGCTGGTTACCAAAGAATTATTAGTTAATTTCTTTATCTCCTCTCTGCAGGACTGGCCCCCTTCCTCCGGCACCCCCAGCCCCATCACCCCAGTGTCCACTGGTACTCGCCTCTGGCATGAGGTGCCAGCTGGCTGGGTGCGGTGCGTGTGGAGGTCCAGGATCATCCTGCTGGTCCATGGGGTTTTTCTGACTCCGGTTCCTCCCGACTCCCGAGTGCGTGACTTAGTGTGCAGTGAAGCCAGTGGCAGAGCTCCATGCGCTTCTGCACGTGGCACGCCAGGTGTCTGCTGCATCTCCGCCCTCCCTTCTTGTGGAGTCTGTGTGCTAGCCTCCAGCTTCCGCTAGGGGGCAGGCAAGCACCGATCTCAAGTCCCACCCCTCCCGGGGAGAGGAGAGCTGTCCTCCGGACACTCAGTCCTCTCCCTCCCTGGCTGACCCCCAGCAGTCCGCTCGCACCGCGAACATGGGTCATCGGCATGGCAGGAGGTAAGGCATGATACCTCAGCCCTCCACATGCCACTGGGCTGGCACCAAAGAATAAAGAAAGAAAAAAGCTGTAGCACTTTTTTTTTTTTTAAATCTGTGGCCAGTACAACAGAGATTGATAGCTAGAGGTAAAATGGTATTTTTATTTAGTAACATACAGGCTAGGATGAAAGTAGTCCTGTGCAAAACTACATTCACAACAACAAAAAGGCTGCCCTGATGGTCCAGCGATAACTCATTGTGCTGTTGTGCAGATGGCCCGGATTCGAGAGTCAACTGTCTCTCATTGGTGGAAGGCCAGGCGAAGCCAGCTGCTGACTGGCAGTGTGTCACAGCTGGGGAGGCTGGCAGCGGGTTCCTCCACCACAGTGACCGCTGGTAGGTTGGTCTTGACACGGTTGTTCCTAGTTTTGTTGTTTCACCTGAGCAGGTTGCTGTCTTTTGGCTGCTTGGCATAGCCGTCGGGTCACAATGAGTATGGATCTGACAGGCAGGAAATTGGAAATGTACCCTTCATGGACTGGTGTGTTCCCAATGCTAAAAGCACACAGGCTGGATTTTCAAAAGGCTGACTGCTGCAAGCCCTACATGCGTCGGCGATACAGTGCACTGGGCTTGCGGCAATCTACCAGGATTTTCGATTCCGTACAGTGATTGCACGCAAGTTAAGCGCAACTTTTTGTGATCTAGCTTACGGCAGTCTTGGTGGGCATTTTTACGGAGCTTGCGCCACATTTGATGCAGGCTGCTGCAGAATGAGAAAACTATCACAACTGTGCCAGAGATCGTAAAATCGGGCACTGCTGTGGCAGCCACACCAGAGATTGTAAAATTGGGCACAGCGGGGGTTTGGTGCACTGCCAGAACCTAAGTGTTATGGCACAGGGCCTGACGAAGGCCCTGCACTGTGCTTTGAAAATTTGGCCCATGGACTCTATAGGAGATGTAGGCATGTACAAAGTTTAGTGAAAAGGAATACTGAAGAGTGAAATGTTTTAAAAGGGTTTTTTCGTTTCTCTTTATTTTGATTAGGATTAATTTTTGAGTCAAAGACTCATTTTCAAAGGTTCTAAGTCAAGGAAAAAACAGTACAATACAATACTATACAATACAGATAGCAGAGATCACATGGTAGGCATCATGAAATTAATATAGTGTCACGTGAGGTTCCAGACTTGTTTTTCAGGTACAGCTTAACAATGGATAAAGTGCATTACATCATTTGTTGCAGGGTAGGGCTAGCACAGTAGGAAATAACATGTCAGCAATATGGCAGTGTTATGGCAGGAGGATGATATTTTTTTTGGGGGGTGCAACCAGAGTGGTGTCAAAAATGGAGGCGGTGTGGGTAGGGAGAAATGAGGATGTGGTGGTGGTGGTGGAGGGGTAAGTAGATTAATTGGGGGGAGGGTAGAAGCTAAAGGCGAGTTTAAAAAAAAAAAAAAAAAACAAAAAAAAAAAAACAAGAGGATCTGTTGATCATACGTTTGCGCAGTTACAGGTAGCTACACTGTTAAGATGGGACCGATCTTTGATAATTGTCTGAAGGAGTTACACAAGCAGGCATAGGGAGAACAGGGAACCGGGGAGGAGGGAGGGAGAGAGACAGAGAGAAATGTTCATGAAACACTGAATAACAGAATGCATTTGTCTAAGGTCTTGTCTTCCGCTATCACTGGCTTGTAAGGTCTTGTGAGTTCTGTACAGTAAGAACATTTTAGTAAGACAACACATTTCTTTCCAAATAGAGTAGCTTTATAATTGAGTAAGCTTCTGTAGAGGCATATAATTGGAGGACTTTGTATCCTTTCAGAATTGGGTAGTTGGGTGTCTTTAATTCCAATATTTGAGTATAATTCTTTGTATTTGCTGTCATGGCTAGGAGGATAATGGAATGAATATTGCTAGTAGAAAGATTGATACCTATAGGGAAATAGCCCAGAATGTGAGTCTCCATGTTTAGATTGGCAGTACTATGTAGTAGGGAAAGAAAATTGGGAATTTTGCTACATAGTTCTGTGACAAACTACACGTGAGTGTGTATGTGTGTAGCAGCATTTAGTAAAATGGTTGGAAAAGCCTAATGGTAATTGGAGTATGGTGATCTCTGCAATACCTTACCTAACATACTAAAAGCCAGCAGAATAGGCCTCATGGTCTGTTGTATCGGCTTAGTAGCTAACCATTAGGTGCTACGCCTCCGCCCCCAGACAAAGACTTCTTCAGCTTCAGTTTCCCCTTGTACCTGTCCCATCCCTTCTTGAAAACCTCCACTGTGCCCTCTTCCACAAGACTCTTGGGCAGTGCTTTCCCAGCTCCACCACCCTCTCAGTGAGTAGCGTCTCCTACACTCCCCTGTAATTCCCCTCTCAGCTTCCCTTCGTGCCCTTAGATCGTGCCGAGAGGGTTCCTGCAGTAGGTCTTCTCAGATAGAACTACGCCCTCTGAATGCCGGGTCCTGCGGCAGACTTGTAGATAAGCAATCAGTGGGGACCGCCCCGGCGTCCGGGCATCGTGACGTCAGCCCAGCTGTAAGAGGCGGGTCCCGCACCCGCTCTCCAGTTCTTTCCCGCCGTCGCTTCAGTAACGTTCGGCACGCGATAGAACAGCGATCAGACGTCCGCATCTTGTTGAAGTTTTCTTCTCCTCATAACTAGTTTTTAACGTATTGTTTCACTCTGTTTGATGTCTTCTAGACAGAAGTGCAGCGCTCAAATCCCGCACGGGGACGACCATTCCCGCTGCCTTCTTTGCCTCAGTTCTAAGCACAACTCCCAGAAGTGCTCCATCTGCCAGGCCTTCAACCAGGCGACACGAACCAGGCGCAAGTGGACCCTCGAGGCCATCTCCTGACCCGACGACTGGCGTAGATGGAAAAGGAGCTCCAGGAACTGCGGGATAGGTCGTCTGGCCCAAAAAAAGAAGAAAAGCACCGGGAACGGAGTCAGTCACCACGCGGGAGGCCCTCCACAACTGTGAGTACTTCTGCCGGTGTCCTGTCCGCTTCTTTAGGCCGGGCACCTTCTCCCCCTCCTGCTGAGGTGAGCGGGCAGCTGAGGGTTGCCTCTTTAGAGGTCTCTGTACAGTCTACCTGCCCTGCCGATAAGACACCCTTTAACCCTGTCAAAGGGCACACGGTCTCTGCCGATAAGTCTAGCGGTGGTCTCCGGACTGCCTCCAGCCTGGCTCGGTCTCCTCAGTCACTCGGATCCTTCCACTTTCCCGTTGGGCTCCAGTTTGGCCCCTGACTTCGGACAGAGTGAGGGGCAGAGTGACCCTTCGTCCTCTAGGGTGTTGCATCCTAGGGACTCGCCACCTGATCCGCTGATTTTCCTACCAGTGAAATCTTTTGGACCTGCCGTCAGGGCTCCTTCCAGACCTACCCCCTTGCCAGGCCTTCCGCTGTCTCCGGACCTTTGTCCGATGCTGGCTGGGGATTTCTCCATGGAGCCTCCTCCCTCTGGGCCTTCGGGGGCCCTTCCAGATCCTGCGCCTCCCTGAGGCACCATGGCACTGCCCCCGGCAGACCAGATACTCTGGGCAGTTTCCGGGCTCAGATCCCATTGTCCCGCCTCTGGGCTGCCCACTGTCGACTCCATAATTTCCGACGCCGGGCTATGTACCCCAGACGCCGGGATACCCTGAGTATTTCTCCTATCAGCAGATGGGTTTTCATTATCCATCTTGGCCTCAGTACCCAGGTTATCCATCCTACCAGCCGCCACCACCAGTGGCAGGAGACCAGAACCCAGTTACTGTCGGCGCTCAGGCAGTCTGTAGGGGACTCCCCCAATCCCAGGGCCCCTCCTCCACCGCATCCTGTGGGCAGAACCTCGGGTTCTCTTACTGTGGGTACTGCGGGTGTGGATCCTTCCATTCCTAGCGGCTCAGAACCGTCTGACATGGGAGTCTGACACCGATCCCAGATCTCCAGTTCAGGTTCCACCAAAGAAGTCTCCCAAGTCCCCTCCAGAGGACCAATCTTTTTTGGAGACCTTCTGTGCTCCTTACAGGCAGCCGGAGGCTGGCCCACAAGAGATTGATTCGCAACGCAAAAGACTTGTGGATCACCTGGACCTTACTACTTCGGATCCCATCCCCATACCCCCATGGATGGGACCACATGAGGATTTGGTCAACACTATATGGCAGCAACCATCCTCCATACCAGCGGTCTCCAGAAAGGCAGACCGGACCTGTTATCTCCCGAAAGGGATTCAACACCTTAGCTCCCATCCTAAGGCTGACTCCATGGTCATTACTGCTGCCCATGACCGGTCAACCCAGCCGAGACACCGGAGTTCCTCACCTCCAGATAAGGACTCTCGTCAGTTAGACCAGTTCGGGTGAAAAATATATTCTTCCTCCTGCTGTGGCATCAGATCTTTCACTATTGCTTTCATGGCCCCGGGGGTGCCGCTGTGGAGGAGGAGCTTCCCGGAGGTCCCGATGGCGTGGAGGGCGAAGGCAGCCATCAGGTGCGCTCCGGAGCAGTTTTCTGTTTTTATTTGTTTGTTTTTTCTTGAGTCCCTCCTGCGCTGCTGTTTGTAGTGCCCCTGGTCTCCACCAAGGACTGCTGCAGAGCGGGGCTATCCCCTAACCCACCCCAGGAGAGGAGAGCAGTCCTCCGAACGCTCAATTCTCTCCTTCCCCTGCCAGTCCCCGGCGCCCAGTGGGTTTCCAGTCCTGGTTGCGGTGTAGTTCAGTGTGGCGTCAGTGTCTCAACCCTCCCTGCGCCACGCGTACATCTCTTAAAAGGGAGTGTCACTTTCTTGCAGTCCCGTGATGATATCTTTGCATCATGCATAGAGGACGGGAACCCCCAAGGCATCCAAAAGGGAAGTCTGTACATCTCAGCGGCCGCTATCCAAAGCTAGGAGAGCCGACAGACAGATTCCAGTGGCTGCTGCCCTAGCCACAGAGTCCACCGAGTTGTACGCCACTCGCAGCACGTGACGACACGAGAACTTCCCCATTCTGACCTTGTCCAGGAGCTTCTTCCTAAACCTCAAGTAGATCCCTTTCCAGCTCTGAAAGAGTAATTTTTTGGAAACTATGTGCGAGACATGCTGGGACCAACTTGGGGGTCGGCTGCAATCTGTGGATGGAGGAGCTCCTGAAGAGGATCGCGAGGTTAGTGGGGCACTAGGAGGCCTGAAGGAGAGGTGGACTCCAGAGTGTCGGTGTAAAAAGAATAAAAAAAAAAAAAAAAAAAAAACACGTACACTCTATGTACAAGACAGGTCAGAAAAAGCAGCCCTTTCACTGCCAAAGGAGGTGGAAGAACTAGGCCAGACGTCGGTCAGGGTAAAAGACGTGCCCCTGGCTTCGGAGCCCAAACCCCCACAGGCTAAATTCTCCAAACCAGTCTTGGGGACCAAAGCTCCCCTTCCCTTGGCGTCTTGACTCCTTTCCCCTCCTTTGCTTCAGGAGGAACCGGTCTGAGGGAGGTTTGGCCTCCACCTGGAAGGTTGGAGGTTAATCACCCCAGAATCTTGGGTGCTTCAGCTCATCCAGCGAGTTCAAGTGAGCTAGTTAGAGATTCCCACCCCTCTACCTCCGGGACGGTCTTTCTATTCTCTGGATCAGATCCCCCTCGTCTCACAAGAGATTCGGGCTCCCCTCCTCCTAAAGGGGACCATAGAAACTGTCCCTCTAAACCAGACGGGAAGAGGATTTTACTACCACTTCTTCCTAGTCCCAAAGAAAACGGGCAAACTGAGACTGATCATGGACCACTGCACACTAAACATCTTCGAGTACAAGAAGTTTCGTATGTTGACCCTTCAGGGGCTCCTTCCCCTGCTCCATCCCAACTCTTGGCTGTGCTCCCTAGATATGCAGGATGCCTACCTGCACATCCCAATCCTCCCAGCCCACCACAGCGTCCTCCATTTTACTTTTATGGAGGATCACTTCCAGTTTCGGGCACTCCCCTTTGGCCTTTCTCCGGCCCCTCTGGTGTTCACGAAGTGTCTAGTGGTGGTAGCGGCGTTCTTACACCACCAGGGCATTTATGTCTTCCTGTACCTGGACGACTGGCTCCTCGCAGCACCCTCGCCTACCAGCCTGAGAGTCTCTCTCTTTCACTCTGAACTTGTTCTCCCTTCTGGGAATCACGGTCAACTTCCCCAAATCCCAGCTAGTACCATCTCAATGGCTCCAATTCAGTGGAGCTGTACTAAATACAGTTCAGAGCAAGGCTTTTCTGCCATCAGATCGGGCCGAGACTTTGATTGTTCAGACCACTGTTGTGGCCCAGGCTCAGTGGATCCCAGCACATGCTGTGCTCCATCTTTTGGGACTGATGGCAGTGACCATTTCCACAGTTCCCCTGGCGAGACTTCACATGAGGGTCACCATTGGTCTCTCCGAGTCCAGTGGGATCAGAGGACAGACGACATGAACCGGAAAGTCATGATCGCCACCTACCTTCAGAGATATCTTTGCTGGTGACAGGATCTCTCCAACCTTTCGAGGGGAACCCCTTTTCATTCCCCTGTGCCTACCCAAATCTTCACCACGGATGCCTCGGACCTGGGCTGGGAAGCCCACCTGGGGGAACACAAGACGAAGGGATCTTGGTCCGAACAGGAGCGCATGCTCCACATCAACGTTCTGGAGACCAGAGCGGTTCTTTACGCTCTCCAGGTGTTTCAGTCCCTTCTGGTACCAGGATCTCTTGTGGTCCAGACAGACAATATGTCCACAGTCTGGTACATCAACAAACAGGGAGGAACCCGGTCGTACCCTCTTTGCAGAGAAGCAGTGAGGGTTTGGTATTGGGCGATCCAGCACAGCCTTTACTTGACAGCAGTCCACATACCAGGAGAAAGCAATGTCCTGGCGGACTGTCTCAGCTGATCAGTGGCCAGGGCCCAGGAGTGGGAGATAGTGACAGGTGGTCAAAGAACTCTTTCTTTGATGGGGTTGTCCAGACTTAGATATATTCGCCTCCCCATCCAACGCAAAACTACCCAACTTTTGCTCGCTCATTCCCGGGCATAGTGCTTTTTGGCGAGACTCAGTCTCTCTCTTGGACAGGGAGATTTCTTTACGCTTTTGCTCCCTTTCCTCTCATTCAGAACGTCCTGGTGAAAGTTCAGCAGGAGGGAGCTCTCATGATCCTTATCACTCCTCTCTGGCCACGCCAGATTAATTTTCTTCTTTTACAGCAACTGGCACTGGAACCTCCGGTCCCTCTACCATTTTCACATGACCTTCTGACACAGGAGCAGGGCACCCTCATGCACCCATGCCTTCAGTCTCTCCACCTTCATGCGTGGCACCTGTGGACATAGCGGTTTCCTGTTATGGTGTCTCCTCACAGGTTGCACATATTTTAGAAGAGGCCAGAAAACCCTCGACTAGATCTACTTATGCCATGAAGTGGAAAAGATTTTCGATCTGGGCTGTAGCAAGGAGCTGGGATCCCTTTTCATGCTCGGCGGCCCAGGTGTTGGAGTACCTCGCACATTTATCTGAGATGGGCCTTAGCTACTCCTCCATTAAGGTCCATCTCTGTGCGGTGTCTGCCTACCATCTCCTGGTGGAGGGCAAAACCTTAGCTCAGTTGGAGGTTGCCAAGACCTTTCCGAAAGGCATCCTCCGCTTGAAGCCTTCTATCCGGAATCCCTGTGCCCCCGGGACATGAATTTCATGCTCAAGAAGCTGACTTTACCCCCGTTTGAACCAGCCTCTACTTGCGACTTATGCTTCCTTTCCTGGAAGACTTTATTTTTAGTGGCAGTCACTTCCGCCAGAAGGGTCTCTGAGCTCCAGGCTTTTGTTTGTAAAGAACCCTATTTAATTTTTCATGGAGACAGAGTAGTCCTGCGGACTAACCCTTCTTTTCTCCCCAAAGTGGTATCAGAAACCACTCTGAATCAGAGCGTGGAATTACAAGTTTACTATCCCCAGCATTCCAATAGGGGGGAATACCTTCTGCACACCCTAGATGTGCACCGGATTCTGAGGTACTACACAAACCGGACTAAAGAGGTTCGTAAATCAAACAACTCTTCGTAGCCTTTGCTGCCCAGTGTCAGGGCAAGGCTATTTCCAAACAAACCATCTCTAGATGGTTGGCCAACTGCATCCATTTTTCTTACACGAAATATGGGAAGTCCCTTCCGGGGGCAGTCAAAGGTTATTCCACCCGCAGTGTGGCTACCTCTACTGCCTTCTTTAAGAATGTGTCCACTGCAGAGATTTGTGCAGCGGCCACTTGGTCGCCTGTTCACACTTTCACCAAGCATTACAGTCTGGACATTGCCTCTAGGCGTAGAACAGGTTTTGGTCTCGCAGTTTTGCAAGGCCTCCTGTCATGATTCCCTATGGCGACTTCTCCTCCTGGATGCACCTCTGCATTATTATTTTGGGGACTGCTTGGTATTCAGTCCTATATGAGAAGACCTACTGCAGGAACCCTCTCGAAGTAAGATATTGCAGTTTCGTGAGAACTTACCGTAACAGTAGATTTTCAAGAGAGGTTCCTACAGTAGGTCTAGTTTCCTACCCTCCTTCCCCCAGTTCCTGGATGTTATTTCCTTTATTTTCCATCCTTCGTAGCACTTGGGTCTAGAGAGGAAGGCGGGGTCCTAGGGGTTTTTCTACTCCTAGCTATTGTTTACCTTTCTTTAGGTCACCGGTGGGGAAAAAACTGGAGAGGCGGACACGGACCACCTCTTTATAGCCGGGCTGACGCTCACGGCGCCTGGACGTGAGGGGCGGTCCCATGATGATTATGATCACAAGTTTGCTGTGTGGACATGACGCCAGGGGTGCAGTCCTATATGTGGAGACCTACTGCAGGAACATCTCTCGAAGATCTACTGTTACGGTAAGTTCTTGCGTAACTGCAATTTGTCTCCCCCACCACTTTAGCCTGAACACCTCCTTGGCTCCACCTTATTTATTCCTTTACATATCTGAAGACTTCTATCATGTCCCCCTTTCTCTCCTCTCCTGTCTCCTCCAGTGGGTACAGCCCAAGCTCTTCCAGTCTCTCCTCATAGGGCTTCCCCCCATGCCCTGAATCATCCTGGTCGCCCTCCTCTGTATCCTCTCCAGCAGTGCTATGTCTTTCTTAAGGTGGGGTCTCCAGAACTGCACACAGTACTCGAGATGTGGCCTGACCAAGGCATTATACAGAGGGAAGAGCACCTCCCTTCTCCTGGAGGTAATCCCCCTGGCTATGCAGCCCAGTATCCTGTTTTCCTTTGCTGTGGTTCTTCAGCAGTTTTCAGTGTTCATTTTGACGTCCACCACTTCCCCTAGGTCCCTCTTTCCTGATGTGGCTTGCAGTGTGATTCTCTCTCTCCTCTCACCCGGTGTATATGTGGCCTGGGTTTCTGACCCCCAGATGCAGCACCTTACATTTCCCTGCATTAAACTTCAATCCCCATCTCCTTGACCACCTCTCTAGGGTAACCAGGTCCCCCTGGATTGCGCCTCTCCCTTCCTACCCATCCGCCAGTGCTCCTAGTTTTGTCATCCACAAAGAGACACTGCCTCACTCTTAACCCTCTCTTTATGCCAAAGACATAGGCATTGAACAGGAGTGGCCTCAATACCAACCCTGGGGAACCCCACTGATGACTCTACAGGGATGATACTATCCCTCCAGCTACCACCTCAGTATTAGCCCGTTAGTTTCACTCCTTCCATCCACTCAAGAGCAACTGCCCTCCCACCCCCATCCCCGCCAACTTTGTTAGCAGGCCATTGTGGGGTACTGAGTTGAATGTCTTGCTAAAATCCAGGTATAGGATGTCCACCGTTCTGTCGGTCCAGGGCCCCTGTTACCCAGTCATAACTCCACAAGGCTGGTCTGGCACGATCTCCCTAGGACAAAACCATACTGCTTGTCATCCAGGTGCCCCAACCTTTCCAGCTGCCTCCCAAACTTCTCCTTGATGATGCCCTCCATTACTTTGCATACCACAGACATTAGGCTGACAAGCCTATAATTACCCATCTCCTCTCTAGACTCCCTTTGTGGATAGGCACCACATAGGCCACGCTTCAGTCTTGAGGCACCCATCCTGTCTGCAGAGAGATGTTAAGAGTGCAGCCAGTGGAGCTGCCAGCACAATCCGCCAGTTCCTTCATAACCCTCTGATGCAGCCATCCGGCCCTGGTGCCTTATCAGTCTTTAGCGTCTGAAGGGCCTCCCTCACCCTATCCACTGTGATTTCTCCTTCCCAGCCCACCCCCTCGTGCAGCCATTGCTCCCCTTCTAGGTTTTGCCCAGCCTATACCCTTTCCTCATCCAGTCCTCCAGACTCCATTTTACCTCCCAATTTTGTGGGCTCCCCTTCCCTCCTATCGGGATGGAAGGATCCCCTGCCTCCCTCAGTAAAGATCGAGGTAAAGTACTCACTTAGCATCTCTGCTTGCTCACCTGCTTCCTGAGCCCATCCTTCCCCAGTCCTAATCCCGCTGATCTGTGCCCTCGCTTTTCTCCCCTATGTATCTATAGAACCCCTTCTCTCCCCGATATTCCTAGCCAGGTTTTGCTCCATCCTCCCTTGGCTCCCCTCACCACTGTGGTGACCCTCTAGCCATCTACTTGCTCTTCCCCCCCCCCCCCGCCCAGTGCTTGGTGTGTGTAGGCAGCCTTTTTTTTTTTTTTTTTTTTTTTTTTTTCTAGGAGGCGTGGATATGTTGTTCATCCACACTCTATCTCTTGTCCTTTCCTTTTAAATCTGCATCAGAAAGTCTTCAGCTAGCTCCTCCCACCACCACCGGGTGGTAAATACCTTGCTCCACGCCCCATGATGCTAGATTTTCCATTCCGCTGGAAGATACAGGTTCCCTCGTGCTACCCTAGCAGTTCGTAGGCCCTGGATTCTCAACGTCGGTTTTCACTGCAAACAATTTCTCTAAAACTCAGTTTACAATTCCGATCCTAGCGCATGGACAAATCGTCCCCCAGATTTCGCCAGTGTCCCAGTGGCCAGAAAATATAACTCACTGATCCCCACCTCTCGTGTGTCTATTGCTTAGGTGTCGTGCATGACACCACCTCTTGCACCATCTGTCTGGCCTTCCATCCCAACGTCCTGGACGACCGCAAGGCACACCTAAAATTGGGGAGACCGGAGCTTCGCAATCCACCAGTGAACTCGAAGGAGGTAAGGTGGGCAGTTTCTGCAGCTGCGGGATCCACCGAACAGCTCTGTCAGTTGACGGCTTTCGAGGAGGAAGCTGCTCAAGCTTTGGCCAGCTGAACTTTTTTCGTGCCTCTCAAACTTGGCTCTACTTTTACTGGATCCTTTCGGGAGTTGTGCCAGTCTCTCCCCCCTCACCAGGGGTGAGGGGCCCTCGGGCTCTCACTCCTCCCGCCCTTGGAAGAGGGAGAAGGACCCCAAGTCGTCTTCCTCCAGAAGGAGACGTTCCTGGGACCGAGAGATGTCCGACTCACAGGAACTTGCGGTCTTGACCTCTGTCGAGATCGCTTTCTCGGCCGCCGGCTTTTTGGACCTTCCATCAGGCCAAGGCACAGAGACTGAGGAAACGGCTATACCAGCTGACATCTCTCTCTCTCGATCCAATTGAGCCTTTGTCGCCGACTCCAGTCGACGATTCCTTAGAAAGGACACCTGTCCTTTCCTTCCTTGACGAGGAGACCCTGCCCTCGGGTGTCCCGATTGAGGGAAAGGTACCGGAACCTCTGTTCTCTCAGACTCCAGCATCTCCCGATTGAACAAGCCGACCCCATCTGTCTTGATCGAGGACCAGGACCCCTTCGGTTAAAAAAAATGAAGAAAGGTCACAAGCACTTCAGAAAGAGGCGTCGCCATCGATCCTAATCCTCCTCGGATGAGGAGAGACTTCAACGGAAGTTCCGTTGACCGTTTTATGAGGATCTCGTGGCAACAGCTGATTCTGGCCAGTCAAAAGCTGTCTCTGCTGGCAGCACCGGCCATTACTTGGCCTCTGCCTCTCAGGCCAACGCCGACCCCTCCGGAACCGAAGGCCTTGGTTCCCCCACCTGTGGGGCTGGCACGTATTCCAGCTCTGCCTATTTCGGTCTCCCCACCGATATTGGTGGAACCACTACCTAAGCAGCCTCAGGGAAGAGCTCCCTCGAAAGAGGACCGGACAGACACCGGACTGCTCCGTCATCTGTCCATCACTGTTGTCCCCGATCGCCCTCGGCATATCGAGGGAGACGTAGACGGGAGACCATTATATCCAGACTCTTCGGACTCTGATGCCACTGGTTTGCGCACTCATCCGGGGGATGAAGAGTCGTCAGTGGCAGCCTTGGAGAAAGGTCCTTCCTCTTTTCAGGGCATCCTCTGCCTGATTTCCGAATCTACCTGAATGCCCTTGGAGCCTATTCAAAAGAAGGCGGAATACCCCCTTACAGATATCCTCAAGGGGGGGGGGACCCTGACAGAGGCCTTTCCAGTGGCCGGAGTCATTGTTGGCCCGGCCCTTGAGCTGTGGCAGCGCCCTGCCTCCTGTCCAGCTCCATCTGCCCGAGTGGCCCGCAAGTATATGGTACCCATGGGATCCTTGGCAGGGTTCACAGAACATCCCTCGGCCGAAAGGCTTGTGACTGCTTCTATGTTTAGACACACTGTTAGCTCAGCCGACACTGACTGCCCTCCGGACAAGGAGTCCAAGAATATGGACCATTCTGCCCGGAAGGTTTATGCAGCCTCATCTTTAGGCTTTCGTCAGGCCAGCTCTGCTGTAATCATGGCACACTCCTCTCATGCCCTCCTTGGGTCATTAGATGAAGTCCTCCCTCATCTCCCAGCAGACATGCAGACCACGGTGAAGCAAGTCCGTGACCAGGGCCGTGCTGTTGCGAAACAGCAGCTCCAGACGGCCCTAGACATTGGAGATTCCTGTGCCCGCTCCTTGGCAGCTGCAGTGGCCACTCGCCACGGGTCCTGGCTGAGGTTCTCCTCCTTTCCGGCAGATACTCGGCACAAGTTAGTTGACATGCCGTTCCTAGGCACTGACCTCTTCGGTCCGGGAGTGGTTGGTCACCTCCAGCGCATAGAACAGTCCAGTGCCATCTTGGATGCTACCTCTGAAGGTTCTTGGGCAAGGCCAGCAGAGCATGAAGAAGCCCTTTGCGCACTCTTCCCCCTGCGGTTAGCAGCCCTTGTTTCAAGGAGGCCAGCAGCAGCAGGCTCAAGCTTGGCGCCCCAGGCCCAAGCAGGGTACCCAGCAGTCCCGAAAAGGAGGCCAAGGTGCTGGTCCAGGAGCTGCCTGCTCCGTGACAAGTCGGGTGTTGCCTCCCCTACACCCGTCACGCCAGCCCTGGGTCCTCCCATGGGGGGCCGGCTCTGTCACTTTCTTTCCGCCTGGTCCGGTATCACTTCGGACAGGTGGGTTCTGGAAGTGGTCGGCCAGGTACTGTCTCTGGAATTCGAGCAGTACCCTTCCAGCCGAGGCCGGACCCCTCGGAAGGAAAGGATCTCAGCTTGCACTCAGTCGGCCCTTCGGGACTACATTGCTCAACTCCTCCGCAAGGAGGCGGTAGCTCCAGTGCCGGATCCTCCTACAGACCCAGGCTTCATGTCCAGGTACTTCCTGGTGCCCATGTTGATGGGGGGGTTGGCACCCCATCCTAGATCTCCACAACCTGAATCAATATCTCAGGTCTCGCACCTTCCAGATGGTAATTCTGAATCAGATCATACCATCTCAGGAGCGAAACATGTAGTTCTGTTCACTGGCTCTGCAGGACACATTCTTTCACGTCCCAATCTGTCCATCTCACCAGCGGTTCCTCCACTTCAGGGTCAAGGGGACCCTGTACGAGTTTTGAGCCATGCCATTCGGCCTGTCATCGGCCCCACGGGTCTTCACCAAGTGCATTGCAATGGTGGCAGCCCATCTTCGGCGTCAAGGAGTTCAGACATACCCTTATCTCGATGACTGACTGGCTCTTGGCAGGTTCCTCCTTTCAGGAAGTGGAGAGGTCCAGGGATCTGGCCCACCGGACCTGCTCCCAACTCGGCCTCCTTATCAACGAGGCCAGGTTGGAACTCGTGCCCTCTCAGGTGATGGGCTTCCTTCGGGGCAGAGCTTCGACTCTCATCAGCCAGAAGCTTGCCCCGTGACAGGGCAGAGATCTTTTCCTCCTTTCCCATCATTTCTGGTTAGGCTGTTGCTGCCTGCCCGAGACTTTCTGCACCTTCTGGGTTACATGGCGGCGTGCACCTCTGTGGTCCATTGGGCCAGGTGGCACATGCGCCCCCTTCAGTGGGGGCTGGCGGCCCAGTGGATTCAGCGCCACGGTCACTTCGACCAGCTGATCACTGTAACCCAGAAGATGTGGGATGCTCTCCAATGGTGGACCATCCCAGACCGATTTGCAGGAAGGAATCCCGTTTGTCTGCCCAGAGCAGACTGTCGTCCTGATGACCGATGCCTCTCTCATGGGCTGGGGAGCTCACATGGGGGACCACGGGGCCCACGGGTTCGGGACCCCCGAGGAGTCCCGATGCCACATCAATCTGTTGGAGCTCAGAGCAGTCAGACTGGCCCTGTCAGCTTTCGCTCCTCAGCTCCGGGGTCAAGTGGTTCAAGTCCAGACTGACAATACCATGACCATGTACTACCTCAACAAACTGGGTGGCACGCACTCCCGCGTGCTGTGCAAGGAGGCGCTCCAGATCTGGACCCTCGTCAGCTCGTTGGAGGCGGATCTCCTTGCCATCCATGTGGCAGGAGTCTCGAACCAACTGGCGGATGCTCTCAGCCGCATAGGCCAGACATCCCACAAGTGGTCTCTCCATCCAGAGGTAGCTTACAATTTGTTCTCCCGTTGGGGCAAACCGTTGGTGGACCCATTTGCCTCCAGGGAGAAGACCAAGCTGAGACTGTACCATGCCCGCCCCCCTCAGCAGGGCTCGCTTCAGGGGGATGCCTTCTCGAGTCTGTGGACCCCAGGCCTCCTCTACGCTTTCTCTCCATTTCCCTTGATCCACAAGGTGCTTCTCAAGGTGAGGAGGGACAAGGTGAAGGTGATTCTGGTAGCTCCAGATTGGCCCTGCCGGTTCTGGTATCCAGATCTCCTCAGCCTCAGCTGCAGGGCCCCGGAGCAGCTTTGTACATGCCCGGGCCTGATATCACTGAACCAGTAGATGGTCTTCCATCTGGATCTTCAATCCCTGCATCTCACAGCCTGGTACCCGAGCTGCTAGAGTTCCAGACTTCTGGTCTTCCTTCGAGGATGTCTAACGGTGGTGGGAGGTATCTCGTATGAATCGCATCAGAAAATGTTATGCCTTCAAATGGGAAAGGTTTTCCATTTGGTGTCAGGGTAAGAGTCTGGACCCCTTATCCTGCTCTGTGGCTAACATTTTAGACTACCTTTGGCCTTTCTCCAAAGGGGGTCTGCAGTCATTGACCTTTAGGGTGCACCTGGCAGCCATTTCCACTTACTGGGCATGGGCCGATCAGCCGACAATAGCACAGGAGACAGTGGTCGGGTGCTTTTTTTAAAGGCCTGAATCACATATCTCCTGCAGCGCGTGAACCTCCACCTCCGTGGGATCTCTTGCTAGTTTTGGCAAAGCTCATGGGCAAGCCATTCGAACCCATGCACAAGTGTGAGCTCTCACACTTGTGGAAAATTGCCTTCCTGGTGGTTATTGAGTCAGCCAGAAGGACAGGGGAACTCCAGGTGCTTTCGGTGGACTGCCCTTATCTGGTCTTTCACAGGGACAAAGTTGTCCTGCGCCCCCACCCGAAATTCCTTCCGAAGGTGGTGTCAGAGTTTCACCTTAACCAGGTGTTGACTCTCCCGGTATACTAGCTAAGTACACCTCAGACACCGAGTACAGGCTTCATACTGTGGACCTGAGATGTGCTCTCTCCTAGTATAAGGAGAGGACAGCGGAAATTCAGGGAGAGGTTTGCCCTGCTGTTTGTCACCTATGCTGAAGCAGCTTCTGGCAGACCTGCAGCTAAACAGACCATTGCGAGATGGATTACATCATGCATAGGTCTCTGCTATGAGTTGGCGGGCAAGGAGCCTCCCAGAGGGGATAAGAGCTCATTCTACCTGCCATACTGCTGCATCGGTGGCTGCTTCCAGGGACATCCCTATCCAGGAGATCTGTCGGGCTGCTACCTGGAAGTCAGCAAACACCTTCATTACCCACTACTACATAGACCTTGAGTCATGTCGGAAAGCTGGTTTTGGGGCCTCGGTTCTCCAGTCTCTATTTCCCAAGTAGGGGGTGTGCGCCTTGCCTCCCTCCTCCCAGAGAACTGCTTGGAGTCTGCCAGAGAGTGTGGATGAGGAACATATCCACGCTCCTAGAAGAACAGGTTACTCACCTGTAACAGTAGTTATAGGAGTGGTATATGTTCATCCACATGCACCCACCCAACCTCCCCGGCTTTAGGCGCACCACCTTGCTTCCAGCGGGCTACGATCTGGCGTCATGGGGCGGAGCTGACGTATTTACCACCCGGGTGGGTGGGAGGAGCCAGCTTGAAGACTTTCCAGTGAATCTAAAGAGGAAAGGGACATGCCAGAGTGTGTGGATGAACAACATATACACTCTTAGAACTACTGTTACAGGTGAGTAACCTGTTCTTCAAACATGAAGTCTTGCTGTATTCTGACTATTGCAGTTAGGTCCTGCCTTTCAACTGCCCCGGAGAACAAAGAGTTAACTTTCCATGGCAAGCATGGAATGTTCAGCGTGAGCTCGGTTGAAGCCCCTGTCTGCTGTTTAAACTCCAATCATCAGATTCTTTACTCCTCCTCACTGAACAGTCGTTCCGGAGATTTCTCCTTTGCTCGGTTCAAAAAAAGTCAGTGTTGTTTTTCGCTCGGTTTCTACTGAATTTCTGCTACCGAATCTGTTGGTTTAAGTCTCTGTCTGTGGTACCATGAGTACTAGATAGGTTTTACATTTAGTTTCTGTGTGGAACTTGAAAATTTTGGATCGGTTCGGTTTGAACCAATCAGTTTGGTTTTAAAAAAGTTTTGAATTTGTTTAGAGTGTGGTAACCGGTCCGTATCGGTTCTAAAAAAACTGGATTTAATTATGTTTTTTTCCAAGACCCGTGAAACGGTCAGGAACCAATAGGGGAGTCTTGCCTGGCGGATTGCTGAAAAAAGGGTAAGTTTTGGATAGGATTGGCCATGTCTGAGAAACCCAAGAAAAAACCGGGCCCACTGGGTTTCAACACTGCAGTGTGTGTGGGGAAGCCTTTGCTAAGGCTGATCCCCACACTACCTGTGTTTGTCTGGGGTTTGACCACCTTGATTCAGACTGCCAAATTTGTGAGTTTTCCCAAAGCTACCCTGGATAAGAGAGTAGGTAGACTGAGGGAAAGGGAGGCCAAGAAGTCCACTGACCCTGATGGCCAGGCCGGTTCGGTTCCAACCGAACCAGAAGGAGTGCCCTCTGACCAGGGCGAAACTTCTTCGGGCAAAAGGAGAGCCGATTCTGAGGAGTCTGTTCCGGTTAAAAGAAAAGAGAAAAATCATCCGGTTCGGATCCACAAGTTCTTTCTCCGAACGCTGATGTAGATACATACATAGATACATAGATAGTGTCGGCAGATAAGGGCCTATGGCCCACCTAGTCTGCCCATTTGAGCTTGTAAGTTCAGTTTGTTTTCCTAGAAGTCTATTTCCCCTTACCCCTGACCTCTAGAATTCCTTTATGTCTATCCCATGCATTCTTAAATCCCGTGATTGTTTCAGCCCCCACCACTTCCTCTGGCAGGGTGTTCCACTTGTCCACCACCCGCTCTGTGAAGAAATTCTTCTCTCATGTTTCCTCTGAATCGTCCTCCTCCAACTTCATCCCATGCCCTCTAGTCCTGAAACATCTTTTCGTTAAAATAGTGTTTTCTGCACCCTGTTCCTCCCTGTAAGATACTTGTATGTCTCTATCATATCCCTCTCCCTCCTCTCCTCCAGGGAGTACATGTTCAGTTCCTTCAACCTATCTTCATGGGACTTGTGATGCAATCCATGCACCATCTTTGTTGCCCTCCTCTGAACCTTCTCTACCCTGTCTATGTCCTTACGTAGGTATGGTCTCCAGAACTGTACACTGTACTCAGGTGGGGCCTCACTAGTGTCTTGTATAGTGGAATTATGACCTCCCTTTTCCTGCTGGTGATGCCCTGCCTATACATCCCAGCATCCTATTTGCTTTACCTGATGCCTTGTCACACTGTTTCCTACCTTGAGGTCATCAGAGATGACAACCCCAAGATCCCTTTCCTGCTTGGTGCATGCTATATCCTCACCCCCAACTGATATATTGTGCCAGGGTTTTTGTGCCCCATATGCATTATCTTGCACTTCTTTGCATTGAATTTCAACTGCCAAACCCTTGACCATTCTTCAAGTTTCTGCAGGTCCCTTCTCATTCTGTCCACCCTCTGGTGTGTCTACTCTGTTACAGAGCTTTTATGTCATCAGCGAACAGTGAAATTCTGCCTTCTATATCCTGTGCAATGTCACTGATGAAGATGTTGAATAGGACCGTCCCAGCACTGGATCCCTGTGGTACCCACTGGTCACTCTTCCCTCTGTGGAGTGACAGCCATTTACCACCACTCTCTGTGTCCTGCCACCCAGCCAGTTACCTACCCACCACACTACTGTCCTGCCCACACCCATATTCCCAAGTTTGTGTAATAGTCTTCTATGTGGCACAGTGTCAAGGCCTTGCTGAAGTCCAGATAGGCCATGTCCACTGCCCTCCCTGATCCACCTCCCTAGTCACCCAGTCAGCAATTCAATGAGGTTGGTCTGACATGACCTCCCCTGGTGAAACCATGCTGCCTTGGGTCCTGTAGTCCATTGACAACCAGATGTTCCACCAATCTCTCCTTCAGTAGTGCTTCCATGATCTTTCCCACTACCGAGGTGAGGCTGACTGGTCTGTAGTTCCTGCTTCCTCTTTGTTCCCACTTTTGTATAAGGGGACTACATCTGCTGTCCTCAGTCTTTGGGTACCTCCTGTTTCAGTGATTGGCTGAACAGGATAGCCAGAGGTTCAGCCACCACCTCTCTTAGTTCTTTAAGGACCCTGGGCACTCCATCTGGCCCATTGCTTTTATCAGTCTTCTTACTTCCAGTTCCTTCAGGACCCTTTCGTGTAAAGGGACTTGTCCATTTCTGCACCATTCTCACCCTTTGTACTCCCTTCAGACCCATTACTCCCTCTTCCTTAGTAAGACTGAGCAGAAATACCTGTTCAATATGTCAGCTTTACTGTTGTCATCCTCCACGCAGCTCCCATCCTCCCCTTCAGTCTCACTATCCTCCTTTGTCCTTCTTTTTCACTTATGTACCTGTAAAGGTTTGTCCCCTTTAACCACTGATTTTGCAATGTGTTCTTCTGTCTGAGCTTTGGCTTCCTTACTGACTTCCCTGCCTCCTTTGTTTCTCCTGGTACTTCTCCTATCCCCTTCTGCCTGTGTCTTTTGTATTGCCTGAATGCAATCTTTTGGCTTTCACTTTCTTTGCTACCTCTTTGGAAAACCATAATGGTCTCCTCTTTCTTTTCTCTTCTTACCCTGCTTAATGCATAATTCTGTTGTTCTTATAATCCCCATTTTAAATACTGCCCACTGTTCCTCAATCCTGATTCCTGTCCCATTCCCTTAATGCCTCTTTCAAGCATCTCCCATTTTCCCAAAGTCTGCCCCCCTAAAATCCAGGATACGTGTTTTTGTGTGGTTTGGTTCTGCTCTTTCTGTGATTTCAAACCACAATGACTGGTGGTCACTGTTACCCAGGTGCTCCCCCACTGTTACCCCCATCACACTGTCCCTGTTTGTGAGCACTAGGTCCAGTATTGCCTTCTGCCGAGTTGGCAGAAGGCAATGTAATAGCCAAAGTGATAAGGATAGTGCAATCGCTAACTTCGGTTCCGGCCAAACCGGCACTATCTGGCAGGGGCTCGGTTCGGTCGGTTCCCCTGGTTCCGGATTATACTTTAGAAGAATTTTATGAACCGGAGGAGGAGGGAGAGTATGAGGATGGTGATTATGAAAATCTGGATGTGCCTGTTGACCTGGACATCTCCCCAGATAGACCTTCAGGTGTTTCTCCTCCTAGGCTTTCTGAGTCCCCTTCTCACTTTATGTTTTACAAGAAAGTGGCTGAAACCCTCCAGCTTCCAATGGAAGAAGCAGTAGAGGATCAGGAGGAGCCTGATTTTGTTGAAATGTTGGACATCCCAGAGTCCAGGAGGCTGTCTATTCAACTCCATAAATCTTTCGGGAAATGGACATTTAAAATTCTAAAGACTCCTAACTCCATACCTCCTGTGGACAGACGAATGGACAAGAGGTATACCCTTTCAGGCTTGGACACTGAGTTCCTTTCTCAGCAATGCAGCCATGTTGGGGTAGTGCAGGCTGCTGCCTGCAACAAGGCAAATATTCCCTTGGCATCACACCCCCCAGATAAGGACTCCTGGAGGATTGATGCCATGACAGAGAAGCAGTACATGGCAGCATCTTTGGGACTCAGGCCGGCTAACTATTTGGCCTATACAGCTAGATACCAGAAGTCCAGGTGGGACACTGTGCTGGCTCTGGCTAACCAGGCCCCTGACCAGCTTGCCAAGGAGCTGGAGCAGGTGGCTGCGGATGGGATTGAGGCATCCAAGCTGCAATCTCATGCTGCTGTGGACTCCAGTGATGCTTCATCTAGAGTCATGGCTACATCTGTGGCCCTTCGGAGGATGGCTTGGCTCAGATGTAGTAGCCTATCTCGGGATACCCAGGCTAAGGCCATGGATTTCCCTGTCATTGGTAATTCTCTGTTTGGGGAGCAGACAGAGAATTCCATGAAAAAGATGGACGAGTACAGGACCACCTACAGGAGTGCTCAGGCCAAAGAAAGGCAAGCCACTCTTCAAAGACTGCACTCCAGGGGCAGGGGCAGGCCCTTTCAAAGGCCTTTTTACCAAGCCCAGGCCTCCTCTTCTGCTTATGCTCAGAGGGGGTTCTTCAGAGGGAGAGGCAGACGGAATGAGCAGGCCTGCTTCCACTCCTCAGCCTAAAGCCCCTGCCAAGCAGACAGCCTGATGGTCTGCCCGAGCTGATTCTACAATACCTGTAGGGGGCAGGCTGGCTTACTTTGTCCAGGACTGGAAGTCTCTGACATCAGACAAGTGGGTCCTGGAAGTAGTAAGCCAGGGACTGGTTCTCAGCTTCAAAAAATTTCCCGAGATGAGAACCAGATCCTTTCCACCTGCAAATCCATCAGAGACCCTTGCCCTAGAGGCAGAGGTTTCTTCTCTCCTGGCTCTCAGAGCCATAGAAAGGGTTCCTGCCCTACACAAGGGCAAAAGATTGTACTCCAGGTACTTCCTAACCCCCCAAAAAAACAGGAGAATGGCGGCCCATCCTGGATCTGAGATATCTGAACATGCACCTTTTAAAACCAAAATTCAAAATGGTGACTCTGGGAATAATTCTGCCCTCTCTAAGGCCAGGGGACTGGCTAGCCTCCCTGGATCTCAAAGATGCCTACTTTCACATTCCCATCAGGTGCTCCTACAGAAAGTACCTAAAGTTCGAGTTGCCCTCAGGCCACTATCAATTCAAAGCAATGCCCTTTGGCCTAACATCAGCCCCAAGGGTGTTCACAAAGTGCCTGGCAGTAGTGGTTGCTTTTTTAAGGAGAAAAGATTTCCATCTTCCCATATCTGGACGACTAGCTCATAGTGGGTCAGTCTCCAGACCAAGTCAAGTCACATCTGCAAGTAGCTCAGCAAGTGCTCACTTCCTTAGGGATTCCTCCTCAACCTTCCAAAGTCAGTTTTCAAGCCAGTACAGTTCCTCACCTTCATAGGGGCGGAACTGGATACAGTCAGGGCAAAAGCCTTCCTTTCCCTGGACAGGGCAAGGACCCTTATGGAACTGGCTTCTTCATTCACCCTACAGGTGTCTCGACTAGCAAGGCATTTCCTTCAGCTTCTGCCACATGGCAGCTTCTACAGCAGTGGTCCAGGGAGCAAGATTCCAGATGAGGGACATTCAGTTCCATTTAAGAGCCTTCTGGTCCCAAAGAAAGGATTCTCTTAACAAACTAGTCCCAGTGACCCGAACCCGGTTCCAGGCTTTGCAATGGTGGCAGGATAAGGACAATTTGAGACAAGGAGTTCCTTTTGTCACTCATTCTCATTGTGATACTCACCACAGATGCTTCCCTGCTGGGCTGGGGAGCCCACCTGGGGATCTTACCACCCAGGGACTGTGGTCACCTCAAGAATCTCTGCTTCTCATCAATCTCTTGGAACTCAGAGCAGTGTTTCTGGCACTGCAAGCCTTTTCCAAATCTGTACAGAACAAGGTGGTCCAGATCAGAACAGACACCACCACCACCATGTGGTACATCAACAAGCAGGGAGGCACTCTGTCTACGGCCTTGTGCACAGAGGCAATGAAGTTGTGGTCCCTGGCCTATTCCCTGCAAACTTCTCTGGTATCGGTTCACCTCCCAGGGAAGGACAATGTCCTAGCAGATGCTCTCAGCAGGATATCCCAGGGCCATCACGAATGGACCCTAGATCCCCTAGTTTTGAAGGTGATTTTCTCGAGATGGGGCACTCCAGAGAGGGAGCTTTTTGCAGACCCAGACAATCACCAACTTCCTCTCTTTTGTTGCAGACCCCCTAGTCTTGGGCTTCTTCCCCCTGGATGCTCTGATCCTGAATTGGGAAGGGAAATTTCTGTATGCTTTTCTCCCCTTCCCTCTCCTGTTCAAAGTGTTAGTCAAGATCAGGTCTCAGCCATGCACAGTGATTCTGATTGCTCCAGACTGGGTCAGACAGCCCTGGTACCCACTGTTGCTGTCCTTAGCAGTCCACCTTCCCCTGTCTCTTCCCAGGAATTACAACCTGTTGACATCCTCTCAGGGGAGGATTTGGTATCTGAACCTCAAATCTCTCAATCTCGAGGCCTGGCTCTTGAAGAGTGAGTTTGCTGATCTGCACCTCTCTCAAGGGGTTCTGGATATCCTTAAGGCTTCTCGAAAGCCTTCCACTAGAAAGACTTACAACTCCAAATGGAAGAGGTTCACTATTTGGTGCTCTAATAAGCATATTTCTCCAGAATCTGCTGGGTTGCCTACAGTTCTGGACTATATGGTCCATCTTAATGGCTTAGGACTTGGGCCAGTTACACTTAAAGGGCATCTGGCAGCTGTTTCTGCCTTCTTGTCAGTAAGCAAGCCCTCTCCTCTGTCAGCCCATTCTGTGTTTTGTAAGTTCTTCAAGGGATTGCTGCACACCAATCCCCACCTTTAGGGACCCTGCTCCTGCTTGGGACTTTAATGTTTGCATTGCTCAGCTTATGCAACCACCCTTTGAGCCTTTGTCCTCTGCAGAGCTAAAGTACTTGACTTGGAAAATGGTGTTTTTGGTAGCCATTACCTCTGCCAGGTGTATCAGTGAATTGCAAACCCTGTCAGTGGAGCCCGATTTCATCTCTTTCCATAGAGATAAAGTGGTCCTAAGAACTAACAAAGTTTTTGCCTAAGGTGGTTTCACATTTCCACCTTAATCAGTCTCTCTCTCCCTGTTTTCTTCACTGACCATTCCTCCTCTGGAGAGAAGGCTGCACAGCTTGGATTTTAAAAGGGCCCTCAGCTACTACATAGAGCGCACCAAGGGTCACAGGTTTGAGTCCCTCCAGCTGTTCCTCACATATGGAGAGGTTGGTAAGGACAAACCTGCTACCAAGAGATCTGTTGCCAGGTAGATTGTCTCTTGTATACAATTCTGCTGTGAAAAACTGGGTAGAACCCCAGCCTCAGGCCTGAGGGCTCACTCTACTAGAGGTACAGCTGCTTCCCTGGCTGCTGCCAGAGATATTCCTATCTTAGAAATTTGTCAAGCAGCCACCTGGAGAACAGTACATACATTCACCAAGCATTACTCTCTGGATATCCAGGCTAGGAGTGATGCTCGTTTGGCACAGCAGTACTTCAGAGCCTATTCCCAAAGTAGGTTCTGTCCTCCTCCGTGGAGGTACTGCTTGGTAGTTGTATAGTTAGAATACAGCAAGATTATGTTTGAAGAAAAAATTACTCACCTTAGTAATGTTGTTTCTTCTGATGGAGTCTTGCTGTATTCTGACCCCCGCCTCCCTCTCAGAACCTGGTTTTGGGATGTGGATGGGCAGGAGCAGTGTTGGCACCCTAGGGGTGCCCCTTTTTCACCCTCCTTTACTTGGGTGTGTGTTGTGTTTTGTTTTTTGGGTTTCCTGACTTGAGCCTTTGCTTTGAAACCAAAAAAACCCCTTTTTAATAAATTTTAGTTCCCAGTTAGCTAGTGTGAGTTTTACAGTTTCCACACAGAAATTCTAGTGAGTATTGCTCGTAAAGATCTGACGGTTGGAGTTTAAATAGCAGCAGACAGGGGCTTCAACCGAGCTCGCGATGAACGTTCCATGCTGGCCATGGAAAGTTAACTCTTTGTTCTCCGGGGCAGTTAAAAGGCAGGACCTAACTGCAATAGTCAGAATACAGCAAGACTCCATTAGAAGAAACAACATTACTAAGGTGAGTATTTTTTTCTTTCCCCTCACCACCTCCTTGGTCCACCAACACAGCTTACTGGCCCTACAATGCTTTCACCTTACTTTTGCACAGGACCTAGTGGCCTTCTTAATGGTCTCCCACAAGCTTCCAGGATCCATGTCCGGCCTTATCTTGTCCAAGCACCCCCGTAGAATCCTTCCCTTGCAGTCCGCTTCCCTGAAGTAGTCTACTGTTACTACTACTGTACTAGTGCAGTTATTATCCCCCCCAGGTACAGCAGAAATCGGACCGTGGCATGGTCCCCACCTACCAGTGGGCTGCACACCTCCAGGCCCCTTATCTGGTCACTGTCTGCTAGGACAACGTCCAATATCCGGCCCTCCCTAGTAAGTTTCCCCCACCTGCTGGACTAAGAAGGCATCCAGAAAGACATGCCTCAGTCTCTGTTCCCTGGCCACAGAGGATGTCATAGTGTCCCAGTCTGCCCCCGGCATATTAAGGTCACCCATGACCACCACCCTACCCTTTCCAGGGTCACAGTGACACTTGATGATCTCAACTAGTTTGTCCTCCAGGGCCTCCTCCATTGAGGGGGTCTATACACCACCCTTATTTTCAATCTTTTACCTTCCCTCATTTGCAGGGTTATCAAGATCGCCTCCACGCCCCCTGCAGCCTCATCCACGCCCCCTGCAGCCTCATCCATGCCCCCTACAGCCTCATCCACTAACTACTATGTCATTTCTGACTATCTGCGCTACTTCCCCCTCCCCCACACTCCTCTATCTTTCCCGAATAATTTTTAGTCCTCCAAGTTTAGGTCCCAATCATTTCTTTGGGTGGCCTATGTCTCAGTAATTGCTGCCACATCTGCTGCTCCTTCAACTAGCATAGCCTGGAGCGCGGGCATTTTATTGCCCATGCTCCTGGCATTGATCAGGACCGTTCTGTGAGGCAAAGGGCTGCTGTGTGTTTTCTGAGGTAAGTGTGTGCTAGTAAAATAATCTTGATCTGTAGGGACGCTATCTGTGTGAAATGTGTTCAGATGTATTGATGGTGAATTTTTTTTTAGATATAAAAAAAAAATTGTAAAATTCTGGAGTGCTAAATTCTGCAATGTCTATGGTCAGAGTTAGTTTGAGACAAAGTTGAATTGCAAAGGTATCTTTCAGTAACCACTAAAAGGTAAGAGCTTGCTATATCTGTACTTGGTAATCCTAATAGTATGTATAATTTAACCTTGGATAGACATCCTGGCGTGTGATTGGCCAAAGCCACCTCCTTAACTCCCTAAGAGTGGTCAGTGGTCTTAAACTATTTCCCACTACACAGGCATGTACGCACAATGTCAGAGAAAGACATGCTGTTCTAAAATGGCCCTTCACACCAGTGTGTAAATCGGAAACAATGGCACTATCAGTAGAGTGGGCACCAGTACTTAACCAAAATAAAACTTCTACAGAAAACACTGACTTGAAGATTAAAGCAGCAGTGCATGTTAGCAGTGAAAATTCTGTCCTATACTTGTTTTATTCAGTTTTAGGTTGCACCCCTTATCTACTGTCTGATACCTGTTTTTCCACTATCTTGAGTTAGTCCACACTCTGCACGAAGAGCTCCATACTCGTGTGGGACTGATCCCAATTTGCACTTTGTGGGCAAAAACTTTTTTTTTTCCCTTTTTACTTGCTGTATACTGCAGAAGTAGTAGATTGTCTCAGACTAATTTTGCCTTACTTTCAGGCTGACATTTTTTGTAACTATAAATTCCAGAATCCTCTGCACCTGACATTAGAGCAGGGCTGCAGAGTGTGAGACTCAGTTGCCTGCAGTGCATGTTACAGTTTTATATGAACTGTGATCTTTTGTCTTCTGGACCTGCTGTCCTCATGGGGCTAAGTACAGTCACAGAAGACTGTACTTGGCCCTGGGAGAACAGCAGGACCGGCAGACGTCTAGTCTGAGTTTATAGGCTGTTGAATCTCCCAGTACTCCAGCCCTGCTCTGACATTAGCTGCATAGAATTCTTGGATTTGTAATGAGAAACAATATTGGCCTGCAAGTAAGTAAGCAATGTATGGTGGTGTTGGGGATTAATCAATACCCCGGGTGCGTTATGAGGCACAGGGCCACAGGCAGAGTGTCCTTGCAGCACCCATGGTGTTGATTAAACCCCAGTAACGTCATGGGTTATTGCACTTATAAGTGGGTTATGTCCAACACACAGGAAAACCCACAGGTTTTTTTTCTCTTGTTTAAAGGCCAAAAAAAGGTACTGTATCCTGACACCTTGCAAAATAGTCCCTATTAAATAATGCAGACTGCATTGCTGTTATGCACATACAAATGTCACACCTATAGTAGTGGCATGATTTGTGATATTTGCTGTGCATAATACTGTCTCCTAGCCAGGCAAGCACTGCACTGCGTTTGGCAGAGGTTGGGGAGTGACTCCATAAATAATGCAGTACAACTACCTGTCTCTCTCTCGGTTTGCCCGGTCTCTTGTGTCCTCTCACTGTCTGTCCCACTACATACTGTAGCAGTGTTGTGGAGAAGTTGGGAAAAGTGCCAACATGAAGTAATGGGCTTGCTTGCAGTCACAGAGAGTGACACACACACACACACACACACACACACACACACACACACACACACACACACACACACGGTCCATTTCCCTTTGATGACCGTGTGCTACCTGGCCGGGGGGGTGGGGAGAACGGGAACAGATGACCAGCTCACTTTGCAGTGGCTACCGTTCTGTAACTTGCTTTTCCCTAAACAAAAGGAGAGATGGCGACAAATCCCCCTTAATCGACCCACGGAACTGTGGATTAAATAGGGAATGTAATCCACGGCCATGCAAACCCATTGCAGCAATTGGGTTGCACGTTTATCGCAACCCATGTTATAAGCAGAATTAGTCTACTACAGTCTTCTATACGACAGCAAATGGTAAGTAAAAGAAAAATGTACTTGTTCACACAAAGTAAAAATTGGAACCAGCCATACGCTTGGGTGTGGGGCTCTTGGTGCTGACTGTTCCCCTAAGAACATTTCTGTAAGTATGATGCACCTTTGCGATGTGACTTGAATACCCTTGTGTGTTTTTGTACATAAGTGCAGCTCTAGCATGCTTTGTTTGTTGCGTACTTTAATATTTATTCATCTGTTTTTTATAGATTGCCTTGGATCGGCAATATTTGCACCAATCAAAGCAGATATAAGTGGAAACATAACGGTATGTTGAAAACATTCTCCTTCTCCTGTCTTACAATTTAAGTATCAAATGCTAACCTACCAAGGCACGCGACACATTGGAAAAAAAAAAGTGGGAAACCTGCTGGTCAGTTGGAGCGAAGTTTTATTTGCACCGGGGTTTTTTTTTTGCATTATTTCTTTATCCCCTCCTACCTGCCCTGGAGCTGCCGGTTTTTCCTTCAGGCAGCCATGATCCCCGACATCCACCTACTGTTCTCCCTTGGAACCCCCTACCTCAGATCGCAGCTGATCCTGGGGTAGCTAGGCGTAACCCTTCACCGAGTGAGTCCCCCTCCTCTGAGGGGGAAGGCACCGGTAGGGCAGCCAGCACACTTGTTCTCTCGGTTGCAGGGCACTGCTGAGGTGGTCAGGCTCCTCGAGAGTTCTTTCGTAGTGTTGGTAGATCGTCTGCCGTCATCCTGACCAATCCGGGCTGTTTTTCTGTCTTTCTGGCGCCCCTGATGTCACGCCGCATCTTGTAGTGCTCCCGGTCTCCACCGGGGACTGCTACAGAGCGAGGCATCACCCTAACCCAGCCCAGGAGAGGAGAGAAGTCCTTTGGATGCTCAATCCTCTTCCGCCCCCACCGACCCGAGTCTGTTCCCGAACCCGAGTGCACCGGTTTTTAAAACCTTTATCTCTGCTGTTATCGGGTCAACAGCTATATGAAATCAGAACATTTTGAATCAAGCTGCTTATTAAACAGCAGCGTATAAACCCTTTCATATTCAAGCAGCAGTACATGCCTCAGTGCAGTGTTAAGATTGTACATTTTTTTTTTTAAATGTTTGCATTGAAGTTTAATTGGTGGGAGGTAAATAAAATCCACAGTTCCATGTTTCTGGATTACACCACTGTAGCTAGACCAGCCAGGCTCATCATTCAGGTATGTCGGATACAGCTTGACGGTTCACAAACACAGAAGTTCTTGACATTTTGTTTAAGATGATTTTCTCCATAGAACCACATCCACTGGACTGAAGCATCAGGACTCCATAGGGAAGACTTTCAAAACCAGGAGCCACTCTGTATAGGTAGCACAGCTGACATGCAGCATCATCTACCGGCACTGCCTGTGTGATCTGGGTGCTGCCCTCCACCACTTTTTTTTTTTCCCCCGTTTTCTTTGTTTGCTTCCCCTTCCTGCTGTTGAGCCCATCTCTGCTCTGGGAACTCTGTCAGCCTTCCTGCATCAGGGGTTCTCTTGTTTTTTAACTTAGTTTTTTATTTTTTATTATTTTTTTCTTCCTCAGCGTGGTGGTTTCAGTCATTGGTAACACTACAGCCAAAGAAACCGCTGCCTTTTTGGCACTGCAGGTGCAGTAGAGCCATGTCAACAAGGATACATACATCAGCTGCACCTTTTGTTTTGGAAGGGATCACGATGTAAAGAATTTTGTCTGCAGTGTCAGCAGTTCGCAGACTACTAACACTGTAAACTGCTTTCATTTTTATGGGAAGCACATTCTTGTGTTCTCCCCAGTTGTGCTCATAGGTCCCTATTTGGTATTGTTTAGATTAACTTCATTTTAACTTTTTATGTACTGTTCCTTGTGATTCCACACCCCATCTATTCATTAAACAGTTTTTGGATGCTTTACCTCCTGCTGTGGCTGTGGCCTGGGTTTGGGAATGCACCTGGGTCACTTGGGGGATTGGGACACAGAAGAGTGGGTCCATAGGACTGCTCTTCTCCCTTGGCGAGTGGGGGGGGGTGGGACTGCATGTCCGCTGCTTTCCTGCTACCTAGAAACATCTAGGTGGCAACACCATAGGACAGCAAGGGAGGAGACCCCATGCCAGGATAGCAAAGGCATCTCTGCAGAGGCTGAGCGCACACACGTGGGCCCCAGTGGGATAAAATCAGAGGAGAAACCCTCCGATCACTGCATGTTGATGGCCCAGTCTGTTGTAGGTCATGCATTGACAACTGGGCAGCTCAGGCCAAGGTCCTGCAGCAGGACCCAACAGGGAAGGTAAGCCCCAGAGAGTTTTGATAATGGGGCCAAGGAGACCATTGCAGATGGGGGTCAGTCGGCGGCACACTTAGGAGAAGCACATCGTAGGGAAAATAAACAGTTTTTGGACATATAATATTGTCCCTGATTTGATTCCTGGTGCCTCACCTGTGTCCGTGTCCAGGTATTATATATTTATTTTTACCTGGCATACTTTTCCTAGTGCAAGTCCATTGTTGCAGGGTCAATGGTGTTTTTGTCTGGGCTGAATTAGTGATGTAGCTGTGTCCCGCAGTGCGGTGCTCGGTTTTCCTGATTTGTTGGTGGATGTGGTGGCATGAGCAGGGCATAGAGCCCTCACTTTTAATCTCAACCAAACCAAACACCTACTCGTGCTTTTTCTGCCAGGCAAATCAATTATACAGGGAAGCTTTCATAATGTGTGTGATATATATGTATGTATATGTTGTATGTGTATATATATATATATATTATATATGTATATGTATATATGTATATGTATATATATATATATATATATGTATATATGTATATGTATATATGTATATGTATATATGTATATATATATATATGTATATATGTATATATATATATATGTATATAAAAGTGTGTGTGTGTGTGTGTGTGTGTGCGCGTGCGCTGCCTGCTTTCACTCTGATCCAGGCATTCAGTGAGCTTGGCAGTTGTCTGATGCCAGGAAAGGTTTTAAAATAAAAATGCTCCATTTTTGTCTGCGTGCCATGTTTCCCATGGATCCGCTTTTTAACCACAGTTCTGTGGGCCAGATGTGAGCTAGTGTAAACAGGCAGACTAGATGGGCCTGGCGGTCCTTATCTGCTGACAGAATCTATGAATGCTGTGGCAGTGCTGTTGCATTGCACTGAACAGTAAACGTAGGCACTGTTCCAGACTGTTGCAGCTGTAGATTGCTTACTTCCTTCTCTTATAATCAGGGGAGCTCAGGGTTATTTATTCCATTCATTTTTATTTAGTAGGTAGGTGCTGTAGACAATCAAATGCCTATTTTCAGGTATGACCTGAGAAGCTACGGCAGGGACAACATTACAGTAGTTGACCACAACATCTGATGCAGATGTTAATCATATACAGTCATTAGTAGACCAACCAACCAGTCATAGAAACGTAGACGTTGACGGCAGATAAGGACCGCAAGGCCCATCCAGTCTGCCCATTTCTTTTTCTACCTTATAAATGTGTCATCAGCCTTTGCTGTCAATGGTCTATCTATTCATACTCCTCTGTATTGCTCCCTAATGCCTATCCCATGCCTGTTTGAAGCCCTGCACTGTATTCATATCCACCACTTCCTGAGGTAGGCCGTTCATGCATCCACCACCCTCTCTGTGAAAAAGAACTTCCTCACATTACCCCTTAATCGGCATCCCTCTAATCTCATGATGTGTCCTCTTGTCCTGCTATTTTTCTTGTATTGAAACATGTTAGACGCTTTCACCTTGTTAATGCCCTTAAGGTGTTTGAATGTTTTGATCACATCACCTCTCTCCCTCCTTTGCTCTAGGGTATACATATTGAGCTCCATTAATCTGTCTTCATATGTTTTGTGATGCAGTCCCTGCACCATTTTGGTTGCCCTTCTCTGGACTGCCTCAATTTGGTTAATATCCTTGTGAAGGTGTGGCCTCCAATACTGCATGCAGTACTCCAGATGGGGCCTAACCAGTGTCTTGTAAAGAGAGATTATTACCTCCTCTTATTTATTTAGTTTTGTTTACGGGTAAGTACACTAGACAAGTTTTATGCCTATTTTCAGAACGACCTGGGAGAGTACAAAGGTACAACAGGTACATTGATACAGTAATTGGTTCAGACGAATACATTCAGGTACAAAAACAGGAGAAAAACAATTTTACAGTTTTTACATTTACGTGGAAGGTACACCCAGATACAGTGCTGGGGCAAGGTATAAGTTAGAGATAAATTCAGTGACCAACAGGGCTGGTGAGGATTATGAGCATAGTAACATCATAGCGTCGGTCAAGCAAGGGAGGGATTTGGTCGAGGACATAAGCGCAAGAGTGGGACGCCAGAGCAGGAGAGAAGAAGCCGGCACCAGTGGACACCGGGAGGCTGAGGAGGCTTAGGACATTCACAGCGAGAAGCCACCTTAAGATGATCCCACAGGGAGGTCCGGAAACTCTTGTGAGAGGAGGCAGTACGGACTCTTTCAGGAAAGGAGTTCCAGAGCCTGGGGCCATGGACAGCAAAACTCCGGTCCCCCATGTTGGTGCGGGAAGTAGGTACACTTAGTAGGCCGGGGCCTTGGGATCTTATGACTTGTGATACCCCTACTAATACACCCTAACACCCCCCTAGCCCTGCCTATTGCTTTAGTGGTCTGCTTGGATGATTTCAGGTCATCTGTGATGATGATGCCCAAGTTTCTTTCTTCCCTTGTGACTGCCAGCAACTCCCCTTCCAGCCTGTAGGTGGCTTCAGGGTTTCTCTTCCCTATGTGCATGATCTTGCACTTCTTTGCATTAAACCCCAGTTGCCACTCCTCCAACCATGTTGCTAGTTTATCCAGATCTCTTCTCATTCTGCCTACCCCATCTGGATCATCTACTGTGTTGCAGATCTTGGTGTCATCTGCAAACAAACAAACCTTACCCTCTAGTCCATCTGCAGTGTCACTGAAGATATTGAAGAGGACTGGTCCCAGGACTGATCCCTGAGGTACCCCACTTGTGACTTGCATCTCTTCTGACTGTATACCGTTTACCACCACTCTCTGTTTTCTGCTCGTCAACCAGTTTGCCACCCAGTTGACCAATTTCTGACCCACCCCGAGCCTACCCAGCTTATTAATCAATCTAGAACAGTATTGAAAGCTTTGCTGAAGTTAAGGTAAGTGACATCAACTGCTCCCCTTTGGTCCACCACTCTGGTTACCCAGTCAAATAAATCCTGTGAGATTAGTTTGACAGGACCTTCCTTTAACCCATGCGGTCTTGGATCCTGTGCTCCTATGGATTCCAGGTGTTGCATTATCCTTTTCTTAAGAAGTGCCTCCATAATCTTGCCCACTACTGAGGTAAGACTGACTGGTCTGTAGTTCCCTGCCTCCTCCCTGCTACCACTCTTGTGTAGCAGGATCACATGAGCCCTTCTCCAGTCTTCTGGGATCTCTCCTGTGCTCAAGAGACTCACTAAACAGTTCTGATAATGGTTCTGCTAGTTCTACCCTTAGCTCCTTTAGTACTCTGGGGTGTATGCCATCAGGTCCCATTGCCTTGTCCACCCTGAGCTTAACGAGCTCTTGTAGGACCCTTTCTTTTGTGAAGGGACTAGTGCTCACCTCCCTCCCCCCTGTGTCCAAGGTGCTGAGCTGTGGGCCCTGCCCTACCTTTTCTTCAGTAAATACTTAGCAGAAGTATCTATTTAGGATAGATGCTTTTACATGGTCCTCCTTCTCACACGCCCCCTTATCTCTATTGATCTTAGCAATACCCCCTCTGGACTTTCTACTTTCACTAATGTATCTGTAGAAAATTGTCACCTTCTTTTACTGTCTGTGCTAGTGTTTCCTCGGTTTGGGCCTTTGCCTGCCTTACTGCCTTCCCTGCTTCCCTTAGGGAAGTTCGGTATGCCTCCCTATCTTCATCCCGCTGCGTTCTCTTATAGTTCCGGAAGGCCAGGCTTTTGGTTCTGACCTTTTCTGCTACTGTTTTTGAGAACCAAAGTGGTTTCATTCTTCTTTTGCGCTTCCTTTTTTCTCTAACGCAATGGGATGTTGCTTCCAGTATTGCATCTTTAATGCTTGCCCACTTTGCCTGTACCCCCTCACCTATATTTCTTTTTGCCAGGGGTAGCTTAACTCTGTTGGCCATTTTATCAAAGTCAGGTCCTCTGAAGTCCCTTATTTTTGCCTTGCAATGGGTTTATTTGGTTGTAATGGCCAAACTGAACCATACCATGTGATGGTCACTGGCCCCCAGGTGACCTACCTGGAGATCTGTGATCCTTTCCCTGTCGGTCAGTACTAGATCTAGGATAGCTGTCTCTTGTGGGTTGTTGTACTAGTTGTTTGAGGCCTGCCCCTGCAGGGAATCCACCATGTGTCTAGTTCTGGCAGATGTTCCTGCTGTTATTGACCAGTCTGTGTCTGGCATGTTGAAGTCTCCCATTATCAGAACACCTCCCCTTTAGCTGTCATGTTTTGTATATCTTCTAACAGTAATGTGTCTGTGTCCTCCCCCGGTCTGGGGGCCTGTAGACAACTCCAGTTCTTATGGCTGTCCCATTTCCTGTTTCCTGGGTGACCCACAGTTCTTCTGGCTTCTTATGTGTATTCTGAATTTCTGTAGCTCTGATATTTTCATTGATATACAGGGCCACTCCACCCCCTCTTTTTGCAACTGTCTCTTCTGAACACTACATAGCCAGGTACTGAAGTCTCCAAATTGTGGTTACTGGTAAACCGCGTCTCGCTAATTGCTGGTATGTCCAGTTTAGTCTCTGTCATTGTTGCCTGCAGGTCTGGGATCTTGTTTCCCAGACTGCGAGCATTTGTGTACATGATTTTCCATTGGCCAGATTAGTCAAATTACCTAATAAAATATTACTGACATGACTGACCTAAAAGTCATTTAAAGGTGATAGGAAACAGTTTTTTACACTTCTCGATGTCCTCCTCTTTTTCTTTTGGTGTATTTCCAATATTCTGATATATTTTGACCTTTGTGTTAAATTAATAATGTTTTTTTTGCCTTTGTAACTACTCTGGATTGCTCTCTATTCAGATGTTGCTGCTGCCTGTTTTCATACTGCTTGCACATTCTGTGACATCGGGTAACACCATTCCAGGCCATTCAGTTGAACAGTATGGAATATCTTACAAATATAAAAAGAGGCTGACCTGCTGGCACTGTGGTAGCGCAACTGTCTGCAACGCCTACAGCCAGGGTTCAGAAGCGAGCTCAGGAGTCTGAGAGTCAGCGGGGGGGTTCGGCATCCAAGGTACTGCTCGGGGGCAGAGCCACAAAACACAGTGAAGATGTGGCAGTGGTCAGCATACATCATGCTGCAACAAGCATCGTGCTGGCATAGCACGTCCTGGGAGAAAGCAGGAGGGAAACTCCAGTCTCCTGCAGTCCCTGCCCCAGGCATGGTTCATGCAGAACTAGATCCTGTACTGTGGCAGCATTTAAGGACTTTGCCTGGGGGGGGCACTGAACGAGGCAAGTCCTGATGGACCCCGGGTGACAGGGCTGGGGAGGGTGGGGATGGGGGCCAGTCAGGGCAGTAGACGTGCATGTGTGTGTGTATATACAGTATATATACGTACGTACATATGCGTGCATATATATACACACACACACACACACACATGCTGCTGAGGAGAGTGGAACACCTGTGTAGATCTGAGTGCACCCCAAAACTTGACTACTTATCAAAAATGTATCGTAGCATTTCGGAACACAACTGCAATGGAAAGTGGAAGGGCAATTAACTATGAAAAACTAATTTCCTGTTACCTTTAAAACATTTTGTCTACAGTGAAATACTCCCCCAGATACTGAGAAAGGTTGCTGTCAGCCACTGAAGCTTAAAAAAAAAAAAAGGCAGGATTGCACATCATTGGGACCCATAATTCACTCAATCAGGTCATAGAACCCCTGTAATGATACCAGTTTATTTATTTATTTATTTTTTTTTTTGGTCAAATGGGGACAAAATGAGGAAAGGTTCATCTTTTTCATTTATAATCAGTCAAAATCTTTATTTATCCAGGCGGGCACCGTTGAGTAAGGCTCATTTGCAAGGTGGACCTGGTCATGAATACATCAAGGTACAGTACAGAAGCAGGTATACAAAAAGCAGTAATATGCAAGGAAGAAGTATATACAGTGTATACAGTACAAGGTTGAAATAAAAAAAAGCATTATTTTACAATTGAAGAAGTCAGCAGATGTACAGTCAACCATAGGCATACAGGGGTTATAAGCACAGATCTTTTGAGTGAGGCAGCTGGCAACTACACGTATAAGGGAAAGAGGCCGTGTATGGGGTGGCAGGTTAGAGAGGTAAAGAAGAGGGATATATTACCGACGACTGGGGGGAAAAATTGGGCTAAAACCACAGAAAGTGACTATGGTTGTCGTGTACTTGTTTGTTGTTATAATGACGGAGGGGGGTAGATAATTGGGACACTACTATGGATGGGGTGTGGGACTTTAGCCAGGCTGGAGCGGACAGGGAAGGGTGGGTGCAGCAGGAAGAGTTAATAGGGAAAGAGTGAGAGCCAGGGGTAGAAACATGGCGAGCATCAGGATGGAAAGGGGGAGTTGCGGAATTAGTGGGCTAGCGGTGAGGAAAACATTTGCAAGGTGCTTTCATGTAGGGATCGTAGAGCGCCTTAAAGATATTCAGGCTAACAGGGCAGCTCAGCTTCAAGTTCCTTTGTAAACCATTCCGCAATGTGGGTAAAGAGAAGCTTAAAGCAGCTTTGCCGAAATGAGTTTTGACCCTTGGAACTTGGAGGGCAATTAGGGAATAGCTCCTTAGAGCGTAGGTGCTTAACACACTCCAGGGAATACAATCTGAGACATAGGAGGGGAGCTTGTTGGTGACCGCTGTGAAGGCCCATAGGGCAGCGTTTCTATTCCTTCTATAGTGAAGGGGAGTCCAGCCTAACGATGAGTACAGGGAGCAGTGGTGTGTGGAAAGTGGAAGGCCAGTAATGAACCTGATTAGCTTTGTGGTAGAGGGTGTCCAACTTGGCCAGTGCAGTGGCTGTAGAGCAAGTCTGCATAATCTATTAAAGATAGGAAGGTAGCTTGAACCAGTTGAATCTTGGCTTCCTTTGTGAGCAGGTGGCTAATTCTGTAGCATAGTCCTAATCTTTGCCTTAGTTTCTTCTGTAGTTCTTCGAGCTGGTCGGCGAAGGAAAGTTTATGGTTGAGCCAAACTCCTAGATATTTGAATTTAGCTACATATTCTATTGTTTCTCCAAGAACAGTGTTAATTTGTGTGATAATATCCCAAAAAGCAGGAAGTGCTGCATGCAAGGAGGAGGAGAAGAGCATGGCTTTTGTCTTTTTCGCATTGAGCAAAAGCTTTTTGTTTATGAGCTGGTATTGTAGAAGGTTAAATTCAGCTTGGATGTCTTCACAGGCTGCTTCCGGCATGGGATGACTCAAGTACAGTATAGTGTCATCCCCGAATAAGTGGATGTTGGCTTTTTTGATGGGGTCATTGATGTTGTTAATGTAGAGTGCAAAGAGGGGACCAAGGATAAAGCCCTAGGGCACACCCCTCAGCATAGGTTTTAATGGAGATGGATCACCTTCAGCTTTAACCTGCTGTTTCCGTTCTCCGAGGTAGTCTGCAAACCAGCACATAGATTTACGGTCCAGGCCTAAGATGCTTAGGGAGGAAGGAAGCAGGCTGTGATCGACTATGTCGAATGCCTTACTAAGATCCAAGAAAACCGCACAGACATGCTTCATTGGTCACCTTAGCTAGGGCTGTTATGGTGCTGTGCTTTGCTCCGAGTCCAGACTGAACCAGGTTTAATAGGCTTCTGGATTCTAAGTATACCCCTATGTGACCACACACTATTTTGTCTAGTAATTTAGACAGGATGGGGAGGAGGGAGATCGGTCTGTAATTATTTAGATCGCAGGGGTCACCTGCTTTTAATAGAGGGATGACATGGGCTATTTTCCATTAAGGGGGGTAGGCTACCCTGGGAGAGTGACAAGTTGACTAGGTGGGTGATTGACACCGCAAGCACATGGTAGGCACATTTCAGATAGTATGGCTCTATGATGTCTGAGCCTGCTCCCTTCAAACAACATGAAGTCTTGCTGTATTCTGACTATTGCAGTTCGCTCCAGCCTTTAAACTGCCCCGGAGAACAAAGGGTTAATTTTCTATGCAGTGCATAGAATGCTGAGCTCGGTTGAAGTCTGTCTGTTTCCCTTTGAAGCTCAACCGTCAGATTCTTTACTCCGCCTCACTGAAGTGTCGCTCCGGAGATTTCTCCTTCAGCTCGGTTCGAAAGTCGGTTAAACTGTCTGTTTTAAACCAAATTTATTTCCGTATAGTCGGTTCACTCTCTGTCTGCGGTACCGTGAGTACTAGATAGGTTTTGTTCTGATTTTCTGTGTGGAAATTGTAAAGTGTTAGATCGGTTCGGCAGAACCGATCACTTGTGTGTTTTTACTTTAGTATGTGGTTACCGGTCCTTATCGGTTCTTTAAAAAAAAAAAGTGTTTTGAATGTTTTTTTTTTACAATACCCGCGACACGGTTAGTAACCCATAAGGGAGTCTTGCCTGGCGGTTGCCATAAAAAGGGTAAGTTTGGTTAGGTTGGCCATGTCTGAGAAACCCAGGAAAAAAAAAAAAGGGCCCACTGGGTTTCAACACTGCAGTGAGTGTGGGGAGGTCTTTGCTAAGGTTGATCCCCACACCACCTGTGTTTATTGTCTGGGGTTTGAACACCTCAATACAGACTGCCAAATTTGTAAAAATGTTCCTAAATCTACCCTTGCAAAGAGATTAGGTAGACTGAGGGAAAAGGAGGCCGAGAAGTCCGCTGACCCAGATGGCCACCCGGTTCGGTTCCGACCGAACCAGGAGTGCTTTCTGACCAGGGTGATACTACTTCGGGCAAGAGGAGAGACTATCCTGAGGGATCTGTTCCTACAAAAAGGGAACTCGAAGAAAAATTGACCGGTTCGGATCCAGAGGTTCATGTTCCGACCGCCGAGGAAATGGCCAGAGTGATTCGGATTGTGGAATCACTTCGCCCGGTTCAGACCGATCCGGCACCTTTTGCCAGGGGTTAGATTCGGTCGGTTCCCCTGGTTCAAGATTATATCCGTGAAGATTTTTATGAACCGGAGTTTGAGGAGGAGGGGGAGTTTGAAGATGACAGTGATGATGGTAAGTCTGGATGTGCCTGTGGAACCGGACATCTCCCCAGAGAGACTTTCTGGTGTATCCCCTCCTAGGCTTTGAGTCCCCTTCCCACTTTCTGTTTTACAGAAAAGTGGCTGAAACCCTCCAACTTCCTATGGGAGAGGCAATGGAGGATCACGAGGAGCCTGAGTATGTGGAAATGATGGACATCCCAGAGTCCAGGAGATTGTGTCTCCCCCTTCACAAATCCTTTGGGAAGCAGACATAAAAAAATTCAAAAGTCTCCCAGTTCGGTACCTCTTGTTGACAGAAGGATGGACAAGAGGTACACACTATCAGGCTCAGATACGGAGTTTTTATACCAACAATGCCGCCGTGTTTGGGTAGTGCACGCTGCTGCCTGTGACAAGGCAAACATTCCCTTGGATTCACCCCGACAAAGACTCCAGGAAGATGGATGCTATGGCAAAGAAGCGGTACATGGCATCTTCTTTGGGACTCAGGCAGGCGAACAACATGGCCTGTACAGCCAGGTACCAGAAGTCCAGGTGGGACACTGTACTGGCACTGGCTAAGCAGGCCTTCCCCCAGCTAACCAAGGAGCTGGAGGAGGTGGCTGCTGATGGGATTGAGGCACCGAAGGTACAATTTCATGCTGCTGTGGACTCCAGTGATATGTCCTCAAGAGTCATGGCTACATCTGTGGCTCTTCGGAGGATGGCTTGGCTCAGATGTACTAGCCTCTCACAGGACACCCAGGCTAAGGCCATGTATTTTCCTGTGGTGGGTAATTCTCTGTTTGGGGAGCAGACAGAGAATTACATGAAGAAAATGGATGAGTACAGGACCACTTGTAGGAGTGCTCAGGCCAAGGAGAGGCAAGCAGCTCTTCAAAGGCAGCAATCTAAGGGCAGGAGCAGGCCTTTTTACCAAGCACAGGCCTCTACTCCCTTTTCACAGAGGGGGTTCTTCAGAGGGAGAGGCAAAAGGGGGATGAGCAGGGCTGCATCCACTCCTCAGCCTAAGGCCCTTGCCAAGCAGACACCCTGATGGGTCTGCCCGAGTTGACTCTCCTATCCCTGTAGGGGGCAGGCTGGTTTACTATGTCTAGGACTAGATGTCTGTTACATCAGACAAGTGGGTCCTGGAAGTAGTAAGCCAGGGACTGGTTCTCTGCTTCAAAAAATTTCCAAAGATGAGAACCAGATCTTTTCCACCTGCAGGTCTCTGTGACTGTTGCCCTGGAGGCAGAGGTTTCATCTCTTCTGGCTTTAAGAGCCATAGAAAGAGTTCCTACCCTACACTGGGGCAAAGGTCTGTACTCCAGATACTTCCTTAGCCCAAAAAAGACAGGGGAGTGGTGACCCATCCTAGATCTAAGATACCTAAACAAACATCTTTTAAAGCCAAAGTTCAAGATGGTGACTCTGGGAGTAATTCTTCCCTCTCTAAGGCCAGGGGACTGGCTAGTCTCCCTGGACCTCAAAGATGCCTACTTTCATATTCCCATCAGGTGCTCCCACAGAAAGTACCTCAGGTTCAAGTTGCCCTCAGGCCATTATCAGTTAAAAGCAATGCCCTTTGGCCTAACATCAGCTCCAAGGGTCTTCACAAAGTGCCTGGCAGTAGTAGTTGCCTTTCTAAGAAGGCAAAAGATTTCCATTTTTCCATACCTGGACGATTGGCTCATAGTGGGTCAGTCTCCAGACCAAGTCAAGTCAGACCTGCAAGTGACTCAGCAAATGCTCACTTCTCTAGGTTTTCTTCTCAACCTCCCCAAATCAGTTCTCGAACCAGTTCAGCTTCTTACCTTTATAGGGGCAGAACTGGGTGCTATCAAAGCAAGAGCTTTTCTTCCCCTGGAAAGGGCAAGAGTTCTTATAAAACTGGCTTTGTCCTTCAGCTTTCAGGTGTCCTGACCAGCAAGGCACTTCCTTCAGCTTTTGGGCCACATGGCGCCTTCTACAGCAGTGGTCCAAGGGGCAAGATTTCAGATGAGGGACATTCAGTTCCATCTGAGGGCCTTTTCTTCCCACAGGAAGGACCCTCTTACCAAACTGGTTCCAGTGACTTCAGACACTGATCCAAGCTCTTCAGTGGTGGCAGGATCAGGACAATTTTAAGGCAAGGGGTCCCTTTTGTCACTCAGTCTTTCGGTGGTCCTTACCACGGATGCTTCTGTTTTGGGGTGGGGAGCTCATCTGGGGGATCTCACAGTCCAAGGACTGTGGTCCCCTCAGGAGTCCCTCCTTCATATCAATCTCCTGGAACTTGGGGCAGTTTTTCTGGCCCTGCAAGCCTTCTCTCAGTTGGTGCAGAACAAGATGGTTCAGGTCAGAACAGACAACACCACCACCATGTGGTACATCAGCAAGCAGGGAGGCACTCTGTCTACGGCCTGTGCATGGAAGCCATGAAATTGTGATCCCTGGCTTATTCACTGCAGACCTCTCTGATAGCAGTCCACCTTCCAGGAAAGGACAATGTGCTGGCACATGCACTGAGCAGGATCTCCCAGGGCCATCACGAATGGTCTCCGGACCCTCTGGTTTTGAAAGTGATTTTTTTCAAGGTGAGGCACTCCAGAGATTAATCTCTTTGCAGCCCCAGACAATCACCAACTTCCTCTGTTTTTTGTTGCAGACCCCCAGTCTTGGGTTCAGTCCCTCTGGATGCTTTGTTTTTGAGCTGGGAAGGGACATTTCTTAATGCCTTCCCTCCCTATCCTCTACAATTCAAAGTCCTAGTCAAGATAAGGTCACAACCTTGCAAAGTGATTCTGATTGCTCTACACTGGGCCAGACACCAGGGACCTCTGGTCTCAGTGGGCTCACCCGGTTACCAAAATCTAAATAAAATAAAAATAGACAGCCTTGGTACCCCCTGTTGCTGTCTCTAACAGTCCTCCTTCCCCCGTCTGTCCCAGGAATTACAACCTGTTAACCTCCTCTCAGGGCAGGATTTGGTACCCCAGTCTTTGGTCTCTCAATCTCAAGGCATGGCTCTTGAAGAGTTAGAATATGCAGATTTGCATCTGTCTCAGGGGGTTCTGGATATTCTCAAAGCTTCTGGAAAACCTTCCACCAGAAAGACTTATAACTCCAAATGGAAAAGATTCAGCATTTGGTGCTCCAAGAAGCATATTCCTCCAGACACTGCTGAATTGTCTACAGTCCTGGATTATATGGTCCATCTTAATGGCCTAGGCCTCAGACCAGCTACTCTCAAGGTATGCTTGTCAGCTGTGTCTGCTTTTTTGTCAGTGGGAAAGTCTTCCTCACTATTGTCTTATTCTGTGTTCTGTAAATTTTTCAAAGGATTGCTTCATACCAATCCTCCCTTTAGGGATCCTGCCCCTGCCTGGGACTTAAATATTTGCATTGCTCAACTTATGCAACCTCCTTTTGAGCCTGTGTCCTCAGCAGAGCTTAAGTACTTGACTTGGAAAACTGTGTTTTTGGTAGCCATTACCTCTGCCAGACTTATCAGTAAACTGCAAGCCCTGTCGGTGGAACCTGATTTTATCTCTCTCCATAGAGAGAAAGTGGTCCTTAGAACCAATTGGAGGTTCTTGCCTAAAGTGGTTTCAGACTTCCACTTGAATCAGTCCATGTCTCTCCCTGTCTTCTTCACTGATCATTCTTCCTCAGGAGAGAGGAGGCTACACAGTTTGGATGTTAAAAGAGCCCTTAGCTACTACATAGAACGTACCAAGGGTCACAGGTTTGATTCCCTCCAGTTATGTTTCACTTATGGGGAAGTGGGGAAAGGGCAAACCTGCCACTACGAGAACTATTGCCAGATGGATTGTGTCTTGTGTACAATTCTGCTATGAGAAACTAGGAAAGATTCCACCCTCAGGCCTCAGGGCTCACTCTACAAGAGGTACAGCTGCTTCCCTGGCTGCTGCCAGGGATATCCCTCTCTTAGAAATTTGTCAAGCAGCCACCTGGAAAACGGTTCATACCTTTACCAAGCATTACTCTCTGGATATCCAGGCTAGGAGTGATGCTCGGTTTGGCACAGCAGTACTTCAGAGCCTATTCCCAAGTAGGTTCTGTCCCTCCCTCCATGGAGTAAATTGCACCTGCAGTAGTCTACAATAGTCAGAATACAGCAAGACTTCATGTTGTTTGAAGAAAAAATTACTCACCTTAGTAATTATGTTTCTTCTAATGGAGTCTTGCTGTATTCTGACCTCCCTCCCTGCCTTCCCTCTCAGAACCTGTTTTTGGGAAGTGAGTGGGCAGGTGCAGTGTTGCACCCCAGAGGTGCCTATTACACACCCTCCTCTTTTTGTTTGGGTGTTTTTTGTTGTTATTGTTATCCTTTGTTGGGATGGGTTTTGGGTTTTGGGTTTCCTGACTTGAGTCTTTTTGAGAATCCAAAACTCCTTGTTGCCAGTTGGCTAGTAAGAAATTTTACAATTTCCACATAGGATAGTTAATGATTTTTTGCTGGTAAGAATTGGACGGTTGAGTTTCAAAGGGAGACAGACAGAAACCTTAACCGAGCTCGAGCTCAGCATTCTATGCACTGCATAGAAAGTTAACCCTTTGTTCTCCAGGGCAGTTTAAAGGCTGGAGCTAACTCCTAACTGCAATAGTCAGACTACAGCAAGACTCCCATTAGAAGAAACATAATTACTAAGGTGAGTAATTTTTGTTGTCTTGGTGTATATCTCAGAAAAATTATTGTAGTGCCACCACTGCATGCCCAAGGGTATTGTAAGGCACTTAGGGAGGCAGTATAGCGCAGTGGTTTAAGGCTCTGAGCTGCAAATTTGGTGACATCCAGCAGGCGAGACCTGGGTTTGAATCCCACAGCTTCCACTTATACTGTGTGACCCTGAGCAAGTCACTTAACTTCCCTGTGCTCCCAGGTCGCGCCTGTGTGTTTTAAAAAAAAAAAAAGGCTGCACACAGAGTGCCTTCAGCCCCTAGAAGTGCAGTGGTGGTACAACTACTAACATGGCAATGTCTTATTTTGCTTATAAAATGGGTTTTTAGTATAGGATTGAGAAAAAAAAAAAAAGGTTGCTGGCTAGTTTTGCTCTCCTTCCTTCTCTTCATGCTCTGATTCAAGGTAGGATACATCTGATTTTAGAGAGGGGGCATTTGACCTCTGACAGTAAGAGTTTTTAGTCTGGTGCTGCATGCACCTCATCCAGTTGCCACTTGACTGTGCTAGACTGCAAGAGCACACAGTGCCCAGAGGTGGACTGGCTTGCAGCCTGGAGATTGTGTGTGTGTGTGTTTTATTTTTGTTTTTTTTAACAGCACTTAATCTGGGGAGTGTTTTTTTTTTTTTTTTTTTTTTTGTGGCTGAGGGATCAACACTAAAGAACTGGAGACCCACTTGCGCCACACTTTCTTAGCGTGCTGTTTATTTTCGATCAGAGGTTTCCCTGGGTGGCTTCTTGGGGGACGGGATCTAGTGTCCAAGATCAGTATACAGAGCTGGAGGTGCCAGCAATCTGGCACCACATGACCCAGAGGTTTTCTCACTGCTGCAGCTAATCTTGGAGCTGTGTTTTGACAATTGCTGTTCCAGTATCAAACCCTGGAGTCTGTGTGCCAGTGCCTGCAAAGTCTGGTGCTGTCCTCCCATAGCCATGCGTATGTTTTGCAAGGGACTGCAGCCTCTGCTGCGCCCCCCCCCCCAACGGTGGGTTTACAGCAGCATTCCCTGAGGGGACCCATCAGGATACTGGGCAGGGAGCAGGACCTCTGCTGTTCAGTCTGGTGTGTCCCCTTCCTGCAGTTTCCAGCACTTGGATCGGCATCTCCTGGAACCCCACAACCATCTGCCTCCAGGGATGAATTGCTAGAAGCTCGTATCCCAGAATCCAGGGCGTGGACCAGGTCCTCGACTGATCACTTTAGTGTGTCTGTCAACTTCTGGTTTCGCTGCAGCCTAAGCGCTTGAGGTCTTTTACCTCTCTGGATTTTCCAGATTATCGAGGCATGGACTGGGGTCTCTACTGTGTTTCCATTTTGGTTTTTGAGCCTTTACTGAGGAATACCATGACCAACCAAGCTAGTATTGGTTCAGGGAAGGCCCCGATTGAGGCTGGGAGAGGTGCCACGTGACTGCCAGTGAGTGCGTCTGACGATCAAGCCAGGCCTTGCCTTGTCCTTGTGTAGCATGCTTGGGTGATTCCTTCAGGTCTCGCCAGTCAGACTTATGAAATGCTAAGCTTTCATGCCTGCCCATGCAGCAGCTTTTCGGCTGCACGCAGTTGCACATATGTTCTCTGGCTGCTGAAATGGTCTTTCAGATGTTTGTGTTCCAGCATTACTGCAGTTTGTGTGCTCTAAAATGTGGGAATGTGTTAACCATTCCCTTCAAGCATGGTACAGGGAGATATCTGATGATGCGTGTTGCATGATGACCTTGAGAGACAAAGGCAAGTGCAGGGATTTGGTGAAGAAAGTTGCCCTGGTGGAAATGGCGAGTGCCTGTTTAGATACCTCTACTACCATTCTAGTCGTGGTCTTGGGCAGTGGCTTGCTTTGTGTCCCAAGGGTACCCTTGACTGAAACAGTGGCAGACCAATACCCAGGTGAAGATACTCCCCCTTTTAGGCTCTGCATGATTGGAAGTTCCTGTTTGGTGAGCCTCTCCTAAAGCAATTGCAGGATTAGCAGTTATTTGGAAAATCAAGAACCATAACTCCAAGTCATGCCAGAACTCCTCCACCCAGTGTCTGCCATTTTATGAGAGGAACTTGGGAAACGAGATGTTACACCGCAATGTCATACTTGTGAGGTCTCCAGCAGAGTGCTGCAGTGAAGGAGGCCCCAGGAACAGTTAGACTATTTTGACATTGAGTTTTTTCCTTTTCTTGTCTAGAGCTACACAGGCCCACCCTACTCTGCTAATCAGCGGGAACACAGTTCTTGAGGGGGATTGGGTCATATTTCACATAGGCCAGTGGGAATTGGAATTCTCTGCCTTGGCTCCATGATATAATTATCTACACCCTTGCCCCATCCACACCTCTCTGCACCTCAAGTGTTGCCCAGTGTGCAGAAGCATTGGGTCATGGAGGTGATTGCCTACTAGATCAGCACAGCAGACTTGCACAGGATACCAGCTCTGGAATGACATCAAGGGCTGTATTCCGCCTTCTTCATGGAGTCCTTGAAGTGAGGCAGTTTTTGTCCCCACCTAAAATGTGTGAACCAATCTATCTGTTAACCAGAGTTTTAAGGTGGGATAAAGCAGATGTTCTCCAAAATTACTTAATATGCTTTATAGACCTTTGAGACACCTACATACGTATTCATTTATTTAACAAATCAGAAAGACTGTTAAGCCAAGGGCTCTTTTACAGAGGTTCCATGTCTAGTCACAAGAATAGCAGATTACAATGGTTTCAGTACGTAGTACAACATGATGAAAGTAATTACATAAACAAAAGAACAATATGGCAAGATAAATATTGTCAAGTGCAGCCGGTGGCCTTGTCTGAAGAGGGGTGAAAGGACTTGCAAGGAGAGAAAGTACAGAGGGTGAATTTGGGGGGTTGAAGGAGCAAAAAGAGCAAGGAGGGAGATTCCACAATGAAGTTGAGCAGAAAAGACCCACGAGGCGGGGGGTTGAGGGAGAGAACAAGGTGAGGAAGCTGTGGAGAGAGGAGGAAAGTGGGAGTGGAGGGGTAAGGGAAGGGAGAGATGAGGTAGGATGAAAAGAGGTCAGGAATGAGAAAGGAATAAGGGAGGAAGTGCTGTGAGTGGAATAGAGCAGCAGCAGCATAGGGCTATACAGGGGCAAATGGTAAGAGGGAGGTCCCAGTGCATTTAGCTGTCAGCAGAGATTAGGTATAGCAGTCACAAGATGTTCCTACCTATCCCTGTCCAGTTTTGCCATTAGTTTCTCTGGCTGTTCCGTTTGGTCTGTTCTTTGGCCCCAGGATCTTCACAAAGGTCCTTATCATTTCTGGTGGTACATGTCAGACAGCAGAGTAGCCACCTCTTCCCTGTATGATTTTCTCACCCTTTCAACACTGGCAACCTTTGCTCAGGTGATCAACTATCAGAAGAGTTTGCTCATGACAGACAGTTAGATCGCCTGAGGGCCCACTTCAGCCTAGTCGAGGCACATGTCTCTGTAGCAGAACTGACTTCTCTGACATCAGACATGGTGCAGGAGTTCACCAGATGTTTGAAAGTATCAGTCCAGAAGATCATGGCAGTCCTTGGAAAATATAGTTACGTAAGAACTTATTGTAACAGTAGATCTTCAATAGGATCTCTTGCAGTATGCCATCACTGGTAGGACTTGGCCGTCAAGCGCTAGGACCCCACGGAAACATTTCGAGCTAGCAGTTTACCAGGGAGGGCTGCCCACCTCCAACGTCAGTGGCTGACATCAACCAGTTCTATAAAAGATGGGTGTCCCCCATGCCCTTTTTAGTTCTTTCCCGCTGTCGACCAGCACACGTTGGACCACGGACCTTGCCAGATTTGCAGTCGATCACCAGTTTTCTGTGTTTTAAAACCACGCTTTCATTCTCCATTTTTCTTGTTTAATCGCATAAACATCAAATTTTTCGGTGTCTGCTTTTCTTTTTTTTGTCTTCTCCGCTGCCTTCAGCTTCTGAACGCTCCACTAAGTGCGCCTGTGGCAGAGAGATTCTGGATAAGTACTGCCTCTTCTACCTAAGCCTCAACCATGACGTTAAGGCCTGTGAGGCCTGCCAGAAATTCAGTCTGGCCACCAGAAGGCGATGTCAGAGGACCCTCGAAAGCCATATCCTCAAGCAGAAGGTCACCCAGATGGAACAGGAGCTGCAGGCCTGGAGCTCCTCTGCCTCCCAGGTCCAGTCCTCTGGCTCCTTCTCCTCAAAATAGAAGGAAAAATCCTCTGGGAAGCACAAACACTAAGACAGACTGGGATCGTCCCTGGTCTTCCTCCCACTCGGGTCGCCGCATAAGGGTCTGTTGTCGACTGCTTCAGGGTCTTCTTCCCTCAGGGGGTTGACCTCCTCTGCCCCGCACGCCCTTACTCCCTCAGGGCTGCCAGTGGCCCTGCCACTCTACCTGGATCTCTGTGACTGGCGGCGCGGCTCCTCGGGGCAGGTTACCTCTTATCTTGCCCCACAGCCCATGCTTCTGATCTTCCATCTTGTCAACTGGGACCAGTGAACAGGGACTCTAGGCCATCTGGGTCACTTCCAGATGCAGTTGAAGCAACACTGCTGTGGTGGCTCAACAGAAAGAATCTTCTGAAGGGGATCCACTTATATTAGGGCCATCCTGTCCGCCTGATTACTGATGGGAGTTGCTGGAGAACACGCATTGGGAATCCCACCATTTACGATCAGTGATCCGAGAGAAATCACGGTTTGCCCATTAATGTGTTAGAACTGCTGAGCAGTCCGGCTAGCAGTTTTTCTTTCCACCAAATCTCTGAGCAGGTCCGTTCCGGTATTTGGTATTCAGCGATTAATTGAGCAGTGGTGGCATACCTAAACACTAGGAACTGCAGTACATCTGTGCAAAAGATAGTGAAGCCCCTTCTCTGGGCACAAGAGCATCTTCAGACCCCCATTTTAGAATGACGGCTGGTCAAAGATCCATTAGTTATAGAGCCCCTCTGTGGAGGAATACCCTACCTACCACTCTACTGGCTACCCCTGGGCTGGGACTCATCAAGTGTAAACTACGGCAGTTTTTACTTGCCTCCTCTAATTGTGACTGCCTATATGCCCCCTCCCTAAAACTCTGACAAACCCAGTAGCCACAGTACTCAAACCTACCTCCCTGCAGGCCTTGCATATCACTACTTCTACCTCGTAACTGACAGTATCCCTTGGATTGCTCTCCAGTTGCTCCACTGCTGTTGACCAGTTACCTAACTGGGTAATGGAAATAAGTATTTTTGTAAAACATTATTGTTATAACCATGTAAGTAATTCTTTGGTGTAATTATTGTATTCTAAGTCTTGTATGTCATGCCTGTTTTACTACACTCAGTCTGTAACTGTATCTTGGATGCAGAGCCTTTGCAAACGAGTCTCTGACTCAAAGGAAATACTAAACTTTAATAAATTAATACAAGCAGAATTTCCAGCTTACTAAAAGGAAACCTAACCATCATAGATGTCTGGCTCAGCCGAAATTGTGTCGTGCTGGATGAGTAGTCCCTGCATCCACAGACCATTGACATAGAAACAGACTTTGACGGCAGATAAGGACCACTTGGCCCACCTAGTCTGCCCATTTCCCTACCTACAGGATAAGCTGCAGATCCTAGTTAACCAACAACCTGTTTCTTCCTACCCCCCACAAGAATTGCCTTATGTCTGTCCCATGCATTCTTGTATTCTTCCACAGTTTTGGACCCCACAACCTCCTCAGGAAGGCTGTTCCATGCATTCACAACCCTCTCTATGAAAAAATACTTCCTCACATTGCCCCTGAACCATCTCTCCTCTATCTTCAAATTGTGTCCCCTTGCTCTTGCACTTCTTTTTCTGAAAGATGCTACCCTCTTGGACTTTGTCGATTCCACTGAGGTACTTAAAAGTTTCTGTCATGCCCCCCTCTCCCTTTTTTCCTCAAGGGTACACATATTAAGCTCCTTTAGTCTCTCCTCGTATGGCTTCTCTTGCAGACCCTGCACCATTTTAGTTGCCCTCCTCTGGACTGCCTCCATCCTGTCTGTCCTTGCGAAGATGGGGTCTCCAGAACCGGACGCAGTACTCCAGATCGGGTCTCACCAACTGCCTGTACAGAGGGGTAACAACTTCCTGTTTTTCTTCTGGTGATACCTCTCCCTATACATTCTAGTATCCCTCAGCCCTCTCTACTACCTTCTCACATTGCTTGCTTACCTTAAGGTCATCTGATATGATTACCCCCAGGTCCCTTTCCATTTTTGTTGTTACTACCTCCCTCCCTATTGTGTAATCTTCCGCTGGGTTTTGTTTCCCAGGTGCATTATTTTGCACTTCTTTGCATTGAATCCTAGCTGCCATACTTCTGACCATTCCTCCAACCTTGCCAAGTCCCTTCTCATCCTTTCCATACCTCCCTGTGTATCAACTTTGTTGCAGGTCTTTGTATCATCTACAATGAGGCATGCTTTTCCTTCCAGTCCCTCTGCAATGTCACTTATAAAGACATTAAAAAAGACTGGACCTAGCACTGAACCCTGCAGTACCCCACTAGTAACCCCTCTTTCTTCAGAGTGGACTCCATTTACAATTACCTTCTGTTGTCCAGCCAGTGTTTTACCCAGGCTACCACCCTGGGACCCACTCCCAGGCTGGTTAATTTGAGTATTCATTTTTTGTGTGGGACTATGTCAAATGCTTTGCTAAAGTCGAGGTAGGCCATGTCTACAGCCCCTCCCTGGTCTACTACTTTGGTCACCCAGTCAAAGAAATCTATTAGATTCGTTTGATATGACCTTCCTGCTGTGAACCCATGCTGCCTTTGGTCCCATGACCCACTTTCCTCTAGGTACTCAACATTTCTTTACTTTAGAAGGGATTCCATCACTTTCCCTACCACAGAGGTCAAATTGACAGGTCTGTAGTTTCCTGCCTCTGTCTTGGTCCCATTTTTGTGAAGGGGAATCGCATCCGCCTTCCTCCAGTCCTTGGGTACCACACCATCCTCCCATGATTTGTTAAAAAGGGTAGTCAGTGGTGTCACTAGTTCTTCCCTTAATTCTTTTAGAATTCTGAGGTGAATTCCATCAGGCCCTATTGCTTTGTCCACATTCAGTTTTAGGAGTTCTTTCAGAACCCTTTCTTCTGTGTAAGGACTGGGATCGCGTCCTCCCTATCCAGAATGCTTCTGTTAATTGGATTTGGCACCTTCTCTTTTGTGAATACTGAGCAGAAGAATTTGTTCAGTATCCCTGTCTTTTCACTGTCCCTCTCTGCCCACCCACCGTCCTTTCTATTCAGCCTCACTATTCCTCCCTTTGTCTTTCTGCACCCCTGATGTACCTATAAAAGGTTTTATCCCCCGTCTTAACCAAGTTGGCTATCTTTTCGTCAGTTTGGGCCTTTGCTATTCCGACTTACTTCCCTGCTTCCTTCTTCCTTAACTGGTACAGTTCTCTGTCCTGCTCCTTCTGTGTTTCCTTATACTTCCTTAATGCTGTCTTTCTAGGGACATGGATATGTTGTTCAATCCACACTTCATGGCAGGTTCCTTGCCACTTTAAATCTTGCCGGAAGGTCTTCAAGCTGGCTCCTCCCACCCACCCGGGTGGTAAAACTCTCGGCTCCGCCCCATGACGCCAGATCTTCCTTACTTTGGAAGCTCAGGTTCCCTCCTTAGCGCTGTGTGTAGACTGGATCCTAACTCGTTGATTAAACCAAAACTTATGCTTTAAAATTTCTAGAGTTCGGTCTGTTTCTTCCTTCGCGGCTGCGATGGATAAGTCGACTCCCGGTTTTTGGCGGTGCCCATGCAGGCAGAAGATGTCTGTGACCGATCCACACTCCACGTGCGTTTATTGCCTCAGGCTTGTTCACGATCCGCAGGCCTGCGAAGTGTGCAACTTCTTCTCGGCCAGTGTCCTTGAAGACCGTTCTGCCAGACTCCAACTTGGGCGCCCTGAGAGACTTGTTCCACTGGTGAAGTCAAAGGAGGCCTGTTGAGGCGGTGTCCAGCGCCGGGCCCGGCTGAGCAACTTGAGCAGATGATTGCCCTCGACGAGGAGGAGGCGGCAGGCCAGGCCACACCTTCATCTTCCTTGGTCGTGGCATTTATCCCGCCCTCCTTGGGCTCCTCCTACACTCTTTTAAGGAGCTTTGTCAGTCCCTCTCTACAAAAGGTGAGGGTCCATCGGGACACTCCTCTCGGTCCAAGAAGAAGGGCTCATAGGTTAAGTCCCACCATCTGCGTTCGTGGGAGCGGGAGAGGTCCCCTTCCCCGGACAGTCGACACTCTGCTTCGGTCGAGGTGGTGGCTAAGGCCGCTGCCTTCACGGTGTCCTCGTCCGGTTAGCCGTCCAAGACACCCATCGACGCAGTCGAGATTTGTCTCGACCGATCGGACGGGCTGTCAACTGGAGAAGCTGACAACCCTTCTTCACCGATTTCCCCCAGTGGAAACCGAGGACTTGCCTGCGCCTCCTGTGCCGGAGTCCCCAGTTAAGGTTCCCGAGCCAAGGGAGGAACGGGTTTCCCCCGCTCCCTCCCAGACCCACCCTCGGAAACACCGACTGTCTCGGACCTCTTCTCGGTCCAGCCGATCCCGCCGACACTGGCTGTCTCGGTCTCGGCACCGAGGAAAGCGGCAGCACCGCTCATCCTTGGAGGAAAAGCTTTGGCGCAAGTTGCTTCGACGCTACGAGGAGTTACTGTGGCAGCGGCTCCTTCTGATCGAGAACAAGCTGACCTCGTCTTCTTCCCCGGCCATTAAGTGGCTGTGACCTGAACGGCCGAAACAACCCCTCGTGGTTGTCGAGGAGCCCAAACCGGCGCCAGTTGTTTAGCTGAAACCAGCTGCGCCACCTATTGTGGTGGAACCCCCCGCCTCCACAACCTAAATCTGGGGCTCCGACCAAGGATTCTCCGGGTCAGGGGTTGCCCCATCGGTTGTCGGTCACCCTCCCTCCCGACTGTCCTCGGCAGGCGGAGGGTGGCTCAGGCCCTAGGCAATTGTTCACAGACTCCTCGGAGTATGACGACTCTTCCCTGTTCTCCAGGCCCCTTGACCTGGAGTCCACTGGGGGCAGTTGGTGGACGAGAGCCCATCCTTGTTCATGGGTCTGCTTTGGCTCATCTCAGAATCTACTGGGATGCAGCTTGAACCCGTGTCCAAGCGGGCTAGGTATCCCCTCATGGAAATACTGGACCGAGGGGATTCTCCCATGGAGGCCTTTCCTGTGGCTGAAGCCATTGTTGGCCCAGCCTTGGAGTTATGGCAGCTGCCGGCTTCTTGTCCTGCTCCTTGACCAGGAAGTCAGCGGTCCCCACTGGTTCACTGTCGGTTTTGAGCACCCCTCTGCGGAGGGGCTTGTGACCGATAGTGTTTTCCGGTGTTCCGGGAACACCAGGGATGTGGACAACCTCCCAACAGAGAGTCAGAAAGCTACTCGCCCGGGCGTGCAAGGTGTATGCTGCATCCTCTTAGGGCCTTCGTCAGGCCAGTTCGGCCGTACTGATGGCGCACTTTTCCCACACCCTTGTGGGCTCCCTGGATGAAGTGATCCCTCATCTCCCGGCTGACCTCCAGACTATGGTCAAGCAGGTGCGGGATCAGGGAAGGGCGGTGGCGAAGCAGCAGCTCCAGACTGCTCTGGATATTGGAGACTCTTGTGCCCGGTGAGTAGCGGCCGCAGTGGCCATGCGCCGCAGAGCTTGGCTGCGGATCTCCACCTTCACGGCAGATACCCAGCACAAGCTGGCAGATGTCCCCTTCCTGGGTACCAACTTGTTCGGGCCTGGGATGGAAGGCCATTTGCAGAAGATCGAGAAGTCCAATGCCACCTTGGACTCTGTCACGTCTGCCCAGAAGGACAAAGGCTGCCAGCAGCAGCATAAGCCCTTTCGGCCTTCTGCCCCTGTGGCATGTCCGGCCCAGCAGGCTCGCACTTGGCACCCCAAAGCCAAGCCTGCAGCTTCCTCCAGCAGGAAACTGGGAGGAAAAGGCCCAGGAGGTCCCTCAGCCGGTCCTTCCTCCAAGCCTGCCCAGTGACTGGTTGAGTGGTGTCTCCCTCAGCCTCGTGGGTTCCCCTCGTGGGGGGACAGCTCCGCCACTTTCTTTCCTTCTGGTCCGCTATCACCACGGACTGCTGGGTGTTGGAAGTGGTAGGAAAGGGTTTGCCTCTAGAGTTCGAGCAGGCCCCGCCCTTCCGAGCTGTCGCCCCACAGGGGACTGTGGGGTCCGCGGCCTCTTGTCAGCCCGTCGAGCCAACGTTGCCCTGCTCCTCCAGAAGGAGGTGATCAGGGAAGTGGCGGATCCTCCACCAGACCCAGGGTTTGTGTCCAGGTATTTCCTGGTCCCGAAACGGACGGGAGGGGGCTGGCGCCCCATTCTAGACCTGCACGACCTGAACAGGTTCCTATGGTTTCAAACCTTCAGGATGGTCACTCTGGTTCAGATCATTCCATCCTTGGAATGAGGTGTGTGGTTCTGTTCTCTGGATCTCCAGGATGCATTCTTTCACATCCCAATCCGTCCGTCCCACCAGCGATTCCTCCACTTCAGAGCAGAGGGGTTCCTTTACAAGTTCCGGCCATGCCCTTCGGCCTCTCTCTCCAGCTCCCCGGGGCTTCACCAAATGCATGGCAGTGGTGACCGCATTCTGCGGTGCCAAAGGGTTCGGGTGTACCCTTACTTGGATGACTGGCTGATTGCGGCCTCCTCCAGACCAGAGGTGGAGCGGTCCAGGGATCTGGCCCTCCAAGTTTGCTCTCAGGTTGGCCTCCTCATCGAGGCCAAATCGGAACTTGTGCCAAAGTGGGTGATTCAATTCATCGGGTCAGATCTCGACTCTCTTCGAGCCAGAGCACGGCTCCCGGCGGACAGGGCCGCGGTTCTTCCTCCTTTTCCCAGTCATTTCAGATTGAGGAGTTGCGCCCTGCCCGGGACTTACTGCGCCTCCTGGGCCTCATGGCGGCCTGCACCAGCGTGGTCCGTTGGGCCCGTTGGCACATGCGTCCCTTACAGTGGGGACTGGCCAGCCAGTGGTCATAGCGTTCCGGTCCTTTGGACCAGCCAGTGGCAGTGACCCAGGAGATGTGGAATGCTCTTCAGTGGTAGATCGTTCCAGCTCATCTGCAGGAGGGCATCCCGTTTGTCCGCCCCGAGCCGACAGTCTCTCTATCGACAGACGCCTCTCTGATGGGTTGGGGTGCCGACCTGGGCGAGCACAGAGCGCAGGGCCTCTGGTCCCCTTGGAAGTCCCAATGCCACAGCAACCTGCTGGAGCTTCAAGCAATCCATCTAGCCTTCACCGCTTTTGCTCCATTTGTACGGGGTCAAGTGGTCCAGGTCCAGACGGACAATACCACGACCATGTACTACCTAAACCGCCAGGGCAGGATGCACTTCTTGCCCCTGTGCAAGGAAGCTCTCCGCACTGGGTCCCTCGTGCGCAGCCTGGAGGTGGATCTCCTAGCCATCCATGTGGCAGGAGCCTCCAACACATTGGCCGATGCCCTAAGCCAGATAGGGGCTGCATCTCACGAGTGGTCTCTCCTGCCAGAGATAGTACAAGATCTGTTCTCCCACTGGGGCACGCCTCAGGTGGACCTGTTTGCCTCCAGGGAGAATGCGAAGCTGAGGCTATTTCATGCCCGCCCCCCTCAGCAGGGCTCGCTGCAGGGGGATGCCTTCTCGAGGCCGTGGACCCCGGGCCTCTTCTACGCCTTTCCCCCATTTCCCTTGATCCACAAGGTGCTTCTCAAGGCAAGGAGGGACAAGGTGTAGGTGATTCTGGTTGCCCCAGACTGGCCCCACCAGTTCTGGTATCCAGATCTCCTCAGTCTCAGCTCCGGGCTCCCGAGGCGGCTCCCAGCCCGCCCGGACCTGATCTCAGTCAACCAGGGGAGGGTTCTCCACCTGGACCTCCAATCCCTGCACCTGACGGCCTGGTTCCTGAGCAGCTAGAGTTCCAGGCCTTGGGTCTTTCCGACGAGGTCTTCAACGTTGTTGAGGCATATCCCGTAAAGAGTGGACCAGGAAATGCTATGCCTTCGAATGGAAGAGATTCTCCATTTGGTGTCAGCAAGGGGTTGGACCCTTCCTCCTGTTCCTTGGCAAGCATTCTGGACTACCTGTGGTCCCTTTCTCAGCTAGGGCTTCGGTCGACGACCCTTAAGGTGCACCTGGCAGCCATCTCTGCTTACCAGGCGCGAGTCAGGAAGCAGTCAGTGGCGCAGGAGAAGGTGGTCGCGCACTTTTTCAGAGGCCTTGATCACATATGCCCTCCAGTGCGAGAACCTCCCCCTCCGTGGCATTTACTGCTGGTATTGGCTAAGCTCATGGGCAAGCCATTCGAACCGATGCACAGCTGTGACATCTCTCGCCTGTCATGGAAGACCGCCTTCTTGGTGGCTATCACGTCAGCCAGAAGGATGGGGGAGCTCCAGGTGCTTTCCATAGAGTCTCCTGATCTGGTCTTCCACAGGGACATGGTTGTCCTGCGCCCCCAACCGAAATTCCTTCCGAAGGTGGTGTTGGAGTTTCACCGTAACCAGTTGTTGACTCTGCCGGTGTTCTACCCCAGTGACACCTCGGAGGCCGAATATAGGCTCCATACTTTGGACCCTAGAAGAGCGCTCTCTTATTGTAAGGAGCGAATGGCTGAAGTTCGGGGAGAGGTTCACCAGCTGTTTGTCACCTACGCTGAAGCCGCACCTGGCAGACCTGCAGCCAAGTGGATGAGAGGCAGGTGGTTCACCTCCTGCATAGATCTCTGCTACAGGTTGGCGGGCATGGAGCCTCCCAAAGGGATAAGAGCTCATTCTACCCGCCATACCGCTGCTTCGGTGGCTGCTTCCGGGGGGGTCCCTATCCAGGAAATCTGCAGAGTTGCTACCTGGAAGTGAGCACACACCTTTATTACTCATTACCACATCGACCTTGAGTCACGCCGGGATGCTGGTTTTGGGCCTTGGTTCTCCAGTCCTTGTTCTCCAAGTAGGGGGTGTGCGCCTTGCCTCCCTCCTCCTGGAGAACTGCTAGGAGTGTGCCATGAAGTGTGGATTGAACATATCCATGTCCCTAGAAATACAGGTTACTCACCTGTAACAGGAGTTCTAGGAATGGTACAGTATATTTTGTTCATCCACACAACCCAACCGGCCTCCCCAGCTTTGACGCACAACCTAGCTTCCAGCGGGCTAGATCTGGCATCATGGAGTGGAGCTGAGAGTTTTACCACCCGGGTTGGTGGGAGGAGCTAGCTTGAAGACCTTCCGGCAAGATTTAAAGCGGCAAGGAACCTGCCATGAAGTGTGGATGAACAACATATACCATTCCTAGAACTCCTGTTACAGGTGAGTAACCTGTACTTTTCTCCCTAACTTTACCTGCCACCTCTTTTGAGAACCATAGTGGGTTTTTCTTTTGTTTTGATTCGTTTATTTGCTTCACATGAAGGCTTGTTGCCTCTGTGATGGCAGTTTTGATGTTTCCCATTGTTGCTCCACCCCTCCTTCTAGCCTGTTTTACCAGTGCTTTTCTAAGGCACTCTCCCATCTTGCCAAAGTCGGCCCTCCTGAAGTCCAGTACCCTCTTTTGTATGGCTTGACTCTGTTGCTGAGTTTGTGAACCATACTGTTTGGTGGTCACTTGTTCCCAGATGGCTACCACGTCTAGATCCAAGATCCTCTCGCTGTCCCCATTTGAGTATGAGGTCGGATTGCTCTCTCACGAATGGGTTCCAAAACTAACTGTCTGAGGCATGCCATCTGTAGGGCATCAAGAATGGCCCTGCTCTTGGATGTGGCTGCAGCAAAGGTGCTCCAGTTAACATCTGGCATATTCATGTCCCCCATCAACAGTATCTCCCCTTTTTCTGCCATCCTAAAGATGCCTTCTATCATATCCTTGTCCATTCCCTCTCCCTGACAATGGGGGTCTGTATACAACCCCTGTACAGATTGTGGTGCCATTTCCAGTCTCTAAGGTGACCCACAGTGCCTCCGCTCCTCCTTGTTTACTTTTTTGTTCTGTTGCTTTTATCCCTTCCCTTACATAGAGAGGTAGTCTCCCCCTCTTCTACCCTCCCTTTCTCTCCTGTAGGTTGTGTACCCTGGTATGTTACCACAGTCATGGTTCTGTGTGTACCATGTTTCTGTGACTGCTACGATATCCAGGCATCCTTCTTTCATCAAGGTCACACGTTCAGGGAGCTTGTTGCCCAGACTACGGGCATTGGTACTCATTACCCTCAATTTCTTGATGGCCTTACCCCTTTTTGCCCCATCCTTGTCCTTATTGCCTTTGTCATTTTCTCCATTTACCCCTGCCCTTCTCCCTATCGACATCTCTATCTTGGTGTTTACCTCACTTACTACCCTGATTATTTTTTTTTTTTTTTTTTTGTGTGGGGGGGCGGCTAGGATTTCCCTGCTCCTTTCCAGTACCTCCCCCCTTGGCTAGTTTAAATGCTTGCCAATGAAGCATTTAAACCCATCACCTAGGATCCTCGTTCCCCTCCTAGACAGATCAGACCATCACGCCTCTATAGGCCTGCATCACTCCAGGTGGACCCCCAGTACCCAATGAAGCCAAATCCATGAGCTCTGCACTAGTTTGTCAACCACTGATTGAATCCCATGGTGTGGAGCTCCCTAGCCTCATCCATGCCATAGACAGGCAACACTTCCGAGAAGGTAACCATGCATGCTACTTGTCTAAGGCCCCTCCCCAACTCCACAAACTCTTCCTGCACTGCTATGGTCCCTTTCTCAGCCAGGTAATTTGTTCCTAGGTGGACAGTGACATCCAGCTCCCTCCCCTGTGCAGCTGCTCCAGCGATCCTGAGGATGCGCTCCGTCTTCAAGCCATGGAGCCAGGCAGGCACCTTACCTCCCTCTCCCCTTCCTCCCCCAGTTCTACCCTCCTGATAAGAGTCCCCCACCAGGAGTTGTTTCCGTCCCCTGTGGAGTCCCATGCCGCCTTCTTGTGGGTCTCCTTTGTGGAGGTTTCCAGCATCCTCCGTGGTCTCCACTGCAGGTGCCTCCATAGAGGAACCACATTTTGCCAGAACCGCATATGAATTGTGGAGAGGTACAGCTGGAAGGATGCGCTTCTGTTCCACCATCCTCACCTTCCCTGAGCCCACTGTGGTCCAACCGCTCCTCTTTCTTGGCAACCTGTGAGGCAACGGCACTGGCCCTGGTGGTCCCTGGGTGGGAGAGGAGGTCTCAAATCCTGGCCAACTCAGCCTGGAGATGAGCAACCTCCTCCCTCAGCCCAGAGAGGTGCCTGCAAATGGGACACCGCATCCTCCATAACGTCTCCCAGAAGATTGCTGCTCCTCAGTCACTGCAGTGCACCACTTCCATCATGTCTTATTTCTGACCCCTTAACTGTTTGGAATATTTACTTTTTTTTTTCCCTCCCCTACTTACTGCCTCTGTGCCCTTTAAACTCCTGCTCTTCCTGTTCTGAGACAAGAAGTTCCTATATTTCTCAGTAGTCTCCTTACTTGCTCAGTCCGATCTCCAGCAGCTGGGGGGATGGAGAGCTGCTCTTTTTTTCCTTCTAGGATGGCGAGTCTTTTGTGGCTCTGTGATCACTCACTTCCTGCTCCCAAACAGGAAGTTCCTGTTGTCAGTCATCCTGTGCCTATAAAAGTAGAACTGACTTAGGGTGGGGGATGGAGAGAAGGAGGGCAATATAGTCCCAGTAGAGAAGTATAGTTATAACAGCAGCTCCTTCTTGGTGGTCTTTGCTTGTTCTGTGGCAGAAGCTATCTAGGGCAGTGTTTAAATCTGGCTTTAACCTGGCTTCCTTCTAGATAAGCCACTCTCCGTACTTCACAGCTCTTTCTACACTTAGTAATGGCTCAGATAACAGTTCCTTTCAGCCACCTGAGACAAATGCCTAGATAACCACACAGATAACAATTCACTTCAGCCCACTCAAATATACTTTTTGTTTTGTTTTTACCCTAAATTGAAGGTCCCAGTAGTAGAGTTCTAGTTCTTTAGTCCCAGTAGAGAAGGATACTTATAAAAGCAGCTCCTTCTTGGTGTTCTCTGCCTGTTGACTAGGTAGTGAACTGTTCGTTCAGCCCAGAGGTGCATCTGTTTGTTGGCATAAGTCATAAACGCGAAACTACTGAAATTATACACAAGGCACCAAAACTCAAGGGCAATAGCCACAGAAGCATTCAGCCTAAACTGGAGAAAATGTATGTCATGTGCCTTACCTTCACTCACGATCATACACAGGGCGATTTTAGAGAATCCTCTTGGACCGCGCCAGGCTCATTCTTAGTCTTATTCTGGCCTGGGTTTCCCTGGTTCCTGTCTTTACTGAGCCTCTCAGTATGTCCACACCTCATTCTGCATGTTTTCCTGGACCTGCTGCTCCCCCCTGGGTCTTTTCAGATATCCCACTGTCTGCAGCCTTCACCTAATGGCCTTGGAATTGTGTGAGGTTCTCTGGAAGTTTTGCCTAGTAGTTAGAGTAATGAGGTGTGAATGAGCATGGCACATCCAGCAGACCTCGGTTTGATTTCCACAACCTCGACTTGCATACTGTGCGACACTCAGCAAGTCACATAACCTCCCCAGTGCTCCCATGTCACCCCTGAAAACAGGCATTGTGCCTAGTAGGCCTTATCCTGTTAGCAACGAGTTTATAAACAAAAACAAAACGAAAAGCGGCTACTCATCTGGGGTAGTAGCTGCCCAGCTTATTTCGAGCAATGCCTCCACCAACAAGGCATACTGCCACATTGGCAGTGCTTTTTGAACATGAGATGCCAATCGGGGAAGGCCTTCCCATCTGTTGTGGCAGAAGTCCTTGATTTCCAGCAGTGATTTGCAGCGCACCTTCAGAGCAGCAGCCATTGTGAGTCTAGCCAGTGGCATTAGGGCTGTCCTCCATCTTTTTGAAAGTATACTGCAGCATAATGTTTGTGCACGTCTCAGTATTGTGCTTTGAAAGGCATACAGTGTAAAACAGTGGTGCTGCGCAACTTCCACATAGCCAACAAACCAACAGTTGCAATGTACGAAAAGCATGTACACAGTAGATTAAAGCTCATCTAAAATGATAAAAAGTACAATACTGGGAATTTTCCTTCATATGTTTTGCCTTCTTGACCTCTGCTATCGACTTATCTTCATATTTAGAACACCAATGGCTTAAATTGTTGGCACAGTATTATTTAGTAGATTAGATTAAGACCTTCTCTGATCTGAAGGTGGACTTTGGTTTACAACATAGAGGTAACGTTGGATACCTCTTGCAAGCGACAGACTTTCACACGACATAGGATTCTGGCACTGAGGTCATATTTTCAAATTATGTCAGTGTTTGTGCACGCGGATGCTGGCACACACGCACACAAACGCATGCCCTCTTTCCCCCCACCCCGCAGCAGCTGTTTGGAAAGAACACAGATGAAGTCATAAGTCGGTACTGTAGGACACCAGTTATCACCAATCACTTTAAAAGTACTTGTGTGGTCAGTTCCTGGAGGGATGGTGGAGAAACTGCATATACTACTCGTGTTCCATTCTGGCCCAGTATTGAAGTGATAAATTTGCCTCAATACAAACCATCTTTACTTTGTCAGACAACTTTACTTCCTTAATTTAACTTTGCTGACCCCACTGAAGACCTTAAAGGGGAACAGTCAGCACTTAAGGGCCCCATGCCAAGGTGGGGATGGTCCCAAGTTGCTGTTTGTGTGCAGAAACATTTTTTTGTTTTTTTTAACTTACAATCTACTATACTACAGTAAATAGTATCAGACCAATTTTGCTTACATTCAGGTTGACATTTTCTGGAACTGCAAATCCCAGAATCCACGGCAGCTAACATCGGAGCAGGGCTGTTGTAGTGGGGGAGTCAGTAGCCTGCAGTGCATGCTAGAACTTTTTTTTTTTTTTTTTTTTTATAAACTCCGATAAGAGGTTTCTGGTCCAGCTGGTCTTCCAGAGCTAAGTACAGTCCTCTTTGACTGTACTTGGCCCCAGAAGGACAGCTGACCAGTAACCAAAAGATCAAAACTTGTATCAGTCTAACGTAAACTGCAGTTTGTCTCCCACTGCTGCAGTCCTGCTCTGATTTCAACTGCAAGGGATTCTGGGATTTGTAGTTACAGAAAATGTCAACCTGGATGTGTGAGTGTTTAAAAAAAAAAAAAAAAAAAAAAAAAGGATACAATCTACTCTACTGCAGTGAACAGTAGGTTTAAAAAAAAAAAAAAAATGCTTTTGCACACAGACTGCATACTGGGACCAGCTCCACACTTCACAGTGGAGCTCATAGTGCTGACTGTTCCCCTTAAAGAGCAGCTTCTTTGTGGAACAGCTACTAACATAGATAAGTTACTTGGCCCATAGTTGCTGGATAGTATTCAGTCCATATACTTCTTTCATTATAAAGACTTATTTTATTCATAAATTTCTCCCGTAGCACACCCACCAAAAAACGGGACCACTTCCCCACTCTTCAGCCACGCCCCCATGCCGGCACACGCAGCTCCATTTTGTGATGTCAGAAAATGACGGCTGCGTGTGCATGCCCCATTGAGTTGAATGGGGGCTATTTTCCTATACGTCTTAGTACTGTTTAACGTTGGGATTGTAAATCAAAGTGACCACTTGACTAATGGTGAGACTTACTTATAGTGTGTGTGGCGGGGAATAGTAAATGCATTATTGTAAATAACGCCACAGTGAACCTCCAGCGTGGATTGAATTGTTTGATAAATGTAAAGCAATTGAAGTAATGGAAAAATTAACACGTTGGCTTTGTCTTCAAGCTTATCTTCTTACAGACAGAGCCAGGCCGCAGTGGTGGTGGCGGCTTCCATTTCTAAAAGCAATATGAACGTGTCTCGGGTCTGGATTTTTTTTCTAGATAATTTCCATATGCTTTACTCTGAATTCCTCACCCAGAGTGTGAGAGATGGGTACCTTCTAACTTGCAAGTACCGGTGCAAATGGTCATTCGGAAAGGCCTGCTTCTGGTGATATTTACTGAGTCTGGTTATATTCCTGCATAAAATACTGAAGGTTGCTCTTACGACAGCTTTGTAATATGAATAGTGCCCTCTTTGTGATATTTGATAATGTTTAATGTGTCCTAACATTACTAATCAGAGTTCTTAATAGGACTAAGTTTAAAAAAGGCTAAGAAATAGTTGCTTTTCTACAGCAACTGTTGCAAATATGGTACTTTTATACACAAAATGTGTTATTGACCCCTCTTCTAGACTTTATGGCCATAATTAAATAGAAAAGGCAGATGATGTTTGAAGAACCCAATTCTAACGGCTGCATGATGGAACATCTCAAAATCTGCTGTTGTATAATTCTGTTTTCTGAGTAAGAATTGTAATATCTGAAACCTTGACCATTTTAGACTCCGGAGAATGAACAGGTAAGACATAGGACTGCTTCCCTTTGCAGAAGTTTTAGTAGCAAAATGTTGCATTAATTTACTTACCGACTGCAGGGCTGTGGGGATGATGATGAAATGGCAGTATATGAAGTGGGTGCGTAAAAACGCTGGCTTGACTATAAGAATTGTTTGTAGTTACTGTATATTGGTCCTTGTATAAACAGGTGAACAAAGCAAGGTGATTGCCTTTTAACTGGACGCACAAAAAATGTTCATCACTAAAGCTTTCAGGCCTTACAGTGCTGCCCTTCATCTGAAAGAGAGAAGCGCGGGCAAAGAGAAAACACTCCAATTCATGTGGTGTCATGCAGAAATGTGTAGTAAAATTCTACAACGCAAACTGCCACACTAGGAATGCACTATGCACCATGCAGCCAATTTTGCTACAAGAATTGATGCATTTTGCATCAGAAATTTGATGCAAAGCGCAAATTGTCAATTTGCGCAGTAAAATTTGTTACAAGTGCAGCAAATTGCATAGTACATACTAAGGAAATTCTACACATGGTTCATAATGTCTGAATGAAGTGCACTGTGAGGACTGAAAGCTGGTGTACTGAAAATTTCTTGTTGGTCCAATAAAAAGCATCAAATGACCTGCTTTGTTTACCTCCTGACTATAAGAAAGCTAGGACTGCATCCTTTTACCATTTAAAGAGCACTTTCCTAGTTTTTTTCTCCACTGCCCCTCCCCCCCAAAAAAAACATATAAGCATCCTTACCTCACCTCAGTGCTGATACTGCCTAATTCATAATTTTCTGTTCCAGCTATTTTGGAAGGACAGTGATTGTGTTTTGGGTCCATGGAGTCAAGACACCAATCGCACTGCCCCGACACTAGCATGTTATGTGATGTAACAATATGGAGAGCACGGGGGCAAGCTCAATTGAGTACCATAGGGATGTGTTTGAGTGCCTTTTTAATACTACTGGGTTACGATTTTCAAGAGTTGGGGCCACTGCTTAACTAACAGCGCCCTTGATAAGTACTGATACAGAAAAGTCAGGACCACACTTGAAAGTATAAAAATAAAATATGAAACTCAAAACAAAGCACTTCAAAACATGTCCCTATATTACTCTATGGAGCGTGCTGTGTGCTGTCCACATCATTGCATCACATGATGTGCTAGCGTGAAACTGCTCAGACTCTGAAGTGGAAGATTGGCTCTACGAAACAAAAATACAACCCTTCTCTTTAAAAACAGCTGGATTGGAAAATTATGAATTAGGCAGCCAATTGACTTGGGGACAGGTAAGGGTGCATATACGGTTTTGGGGGAATGCACCAGAAAAAGTGCTCTTTAAGGACTTTGTAGCATTGACCTGAATGGACAATATGACCTTTTGCCTCCTAGAGTAGTTGAGACAACGTGTGGGGGGGATGGGTGCTGTGGAGCCTGAAAGTCGCACGTTATCTTGTCTCTACTAATAAGAATAATCAAACTTTAAATATCCATTTTTGGACGTATAGCTTGGGGAAAAGTTACCTACCCGTGGAGCTGACACTTCGAGGCAGAAAATGGACAAATCTAATAAAAATCAACCGAGTGATGGTAGAAAAGACAAAGGAAAAATTCCGATGTCAGGCCCCAACACCAGGTCTGCACAGAGTGGCGCAACAGAGGGAGAAACCTCGGAGGAGACCCTTCAGTCATTGGGGGGTTAAAATGAAACCACTTCTGGCATCCTCGACTTCAGTAAATCAGAAACGTGACTTACTAACTGGCCGCATAAATACGGTGGAGACTACAGTAGATCAGATACACGGAGAGATGGAAGAAATGAAGTGGCATTCGGAAGCATGTAAAACTGCCGTGGCGCTACGGGCTACAGAAAGGCAGCACTGGGACACACGTTTGGAGATGTTAGAAAATCAAGTCCGAAGCCAAAATCTCAGGCTGATAGGACTGTCAGAAGGATCGGAAGGGGACTCAGCCAAGTTATTTGTTACGGACTGACTTCAGGAGCAATTTCAACCGCATCTGGCAGATTTGGTTTTTTTTCAATAGTTGAGGCATATCTGATTCCGCATAGGGGCAAGTCACCTGTGGAACTGCCACGAGTCCTGATAGTGGATCTTGATAGTATGGGCTCCCGAGATACCTTGTTGAATCTGGCCCGGAGTTATGGGCCACTCTGCGTGGAAGGTTCAACAGTGCATATGTTTCTAGATATGTCATACGTGACCAGGCTGAGACGAGAGAGATTCGATGCAGTGAGATCTTTTTTGAGGAACTGTAATATACCACACACCGTTCAATTTCCCGCAAAGCTGAGGATTGTGTACGAGAGCAAGGTATATTTATTTACAGATCTGGTAGATGCTGGTAAGTGGGCAGCAAAGTTGGCTGTGGTTAACATGGACTTGAACTCCAGTACAGACGAGAAACTAGACAATGCAACCTGAAGGACAGACTGTTTGCACTACTTAATAGGATTGCAAACTAACCTGTGGTGTTTTGCTCCTTAAATGGTGGCTAGATCTAAAGTTTTGGGTCACTAAACATCCCATTATATGATACTGAAGTTTGTTGTGGGCTATTATAAGTACTGGAGGGGGAGGAATGCCCTAAAACTGTTATACATTTAGCATTGTTTTGTCCTTCTCCAGTTATAGAAGGGAATAAACCTCTTTATGCTAAATATAAGGTATAACTGTGCCTGTCTAAATTTAAGTAATGTTGTTTTATCCTAGTTCCTCGAGGTACTTCGTAGCGACTGTTATTACACATTATGAATATGTATGACATGTAGTTCTAAACATGGCATCCTATGCCTGTATAGGCGCTGGACTAGAGTGTTACATAACTGGACTACCACTGTTTGTATATTGCCATGTGCTCTTGGGCTACAGTTCCACAGAAAAAAAATTGATTTTAATAAAAATTATAGTGAGAAGTTGAAATTGTAGGTGACCTCAATTGTGAATTTTTTAAGTAAGAGATGTTGCCAAACTGGAGCTGTATAGAATGAATGTTCTAATCCATAAGTAAACTGTTGCATGTTCCTTACATGGTACACCTGTATTTTGTACTCTTATAAAAAAGGAATAAAAATATACATAAAAATAAAAAAAAAGACAATGTAAACTGCCTAGGCCTTAGATTGTCCTTGGTTTAAAAATGTATTTCATAATAGCTCACCGTCTGTAGAATCTGTGATGTAGCCATTTATATCAGTTTCCATTTTCTTAATACCAGTGATAAACAGGATGCCCACTATATAAGTGTTTGTAGTCCTTGATCTACTCCCACTGTACTCTTCCTGAAACTTGGGGAGCACCCTCACGCAGTTCAGCCGCTCACGATGCTGTGGGAACAGATAACTGTGTAGTAAGTGAAGGGATTGTGTGGAGGCATACCTAAAGCTCAACAAGGATACAGTGAGAGGAGATCAAGGGTTTGGATCTCTATTAGATCAAAAGCTGTAAGGTTACCACTTGGAAGGCCAGCGAGCTGGTTTCAGGTACAAACCAGACTCATTGGTGGCTGGCCCAAGGACCAGGCATCCTAGTGGAAACTCCCCTTTGGTGAGGGAGGGTGCCATCCTCTGCTGCGATACTGCAGTGGGGTGATCATAGGTGGTAGTGCAGAGGGCGGCTGTGAGGGTGGAATGTCACGGACATCAGTGTGAGGGTTGCACTGCATGTGCATGCCTTTGACGTCCTTGTACAAGACTTCCTAGGAGATGGGGTGAAATGGAGATGGAGGGCCTAGCACAGGCAATGACTGAGCCCAGTATATCCAGGCCCCTCACCACTGCCTGTGATGCTGTCTGATGATGTTAGACTTTGGGTAACTTGACTTCCGGTTCCGACACGGACCTGTAGAGACTTGAGAAAAGCGTCTCTCCACCACCCAACTCGTTAAACTACATAAATCCCCTCGTAGACCGCTTACATCAAGACCTACACAGAGAAAATGTCAGAGGACCCAAAGCAGGGGAGGTTAGAAAATGACTCCCAAAAAAAAAAAAAACTAGATTTTGGAGATGCAGACTGATCAAACGAATGAGGGCCTCGAGATAAAAGTAGATCTCCATCCAGCACTAGAGGCTCAGAACAGGAAGCGGATGGGAGCTGGAACAGTTATCGCATAACTGATTTGAAACTCTTCTTGAGATACAGGGATCCAGAAAGGAAAATTGAAAAGAATTTAAAAACCTATTTGACAAACTCACTAAAGTAGAAGCCTGAATGGACACACTAGAGGAACGAGTTGCGACTACAGAAGACCACATGCAGCAGTTAAGCAGGGTGTTGGATCTGCTTCTCCACCAAACAGCAGAATTACATGCTAAAACACTGGACCTAGAAAGTAGATATCGGAGAGATAATTTGAAAGTTTACGGGTTGAGAGAAGGAGTGGAGACATACCCAGTGGCAGAATTTATGGAGAATCTGCTCACTGATGTACTGAATCTTCCCGCTGGGTATATTCTAAGAATTGAGAGGGCTCACAGATCCTTGGTGAAAAAAGACTGATCCAGAGGCACGTCCTTGATCCATAGTAATCAAATGTGCTAGTTATAAAGTGAGAGGACATGCTGTGCTGAGCCTGGTCTCAAAGACTTGAAGTACTTGGATTCTAAGCTCACGCTAGATCATGACTACCCACCGGAGATGCAGAATGCTAGACAAAGATATGCTTCTATTTTAAAAGTGCTCAGGACAAAACATCAAATTTCAGACTTCATTCCCTGCACGCCTTAGAGTTATGTGGGACACTGGAGCTGTTTTATATGGATCCGCTCAGGAGGCGAAGCAAGGTTTGGTAAGAAGAGGAATGTGAGTTCCAGACCTACCATAGGAAAGAAAACCCATTGGACAGCATTTCCACCTGGACTGGCAAGTGGTGACATACCAGTGCAACAAGAACAGCACACGACTGAACGCATGGGAGGCAGCGAGATGTGTAGTGGCGTTGCTTCACCATGTGGAAAAGAAAGATGAATCTTCTATCGTGGAGAAAGAAGTGTGATTGCAATCCAGAGACTTCACGTACTGTCTAAAATCATGCCCCAGAGATGGGCCTCATATTGAGCTTATGCTCGAGCAGCTGTGCGAGGCTTCTGATCTCGTTGGGGGAGGGGAAGGGAGAAAGAGGTGCGGAGACTCATAGGCGCTGAAATGGCAGACATACAAGCTGAAATAAAAAAAAAAAAACACGCACGATCAAATTCTGGGGACTTTTGGGACTGTCTGTCAGGAGATGGTATAAAAAACTGTTTAATATAAGGAGGAACAATGCACTTTTTTAAGTAAGATACAACTGAGGTTATCTGTCTATGGACTGTCAATCCCACCTATGTAGAACATTGTTTTAATGATAGAAACACTGGGGGGAAAGAAAAATTTGACGAAATGGGGGAAATATACCTATATATGTGATCATAAAAATGGAACAGGGAATCTGATCTGTTGGGGAAGCTGTACATGGAATATGTATATCCAGTTAATAGGGTTTGGGGAGTGGGGAGTTCCAAAGAAGAGCGATAGTTTTAAGAGCACTAAAAGGTCAGTGATGTAATGTTATTTGCACAAGCCGACTACATTAAGAACGAGTGGCTTGAGGGGAAAGAAACTCGGTTGGAGGAGAGAATACTCATACCCCTACTTATTGACATCCCCTGGAGGTGAAGAGGAGGGGGTTTATCACTAAGCATAGAAACCCAGAAAGCAGGGTTTCCTGCCTTGGAAGTTACTAAATAGTTAAGAATTCTAAATGGCCCAGTTGGCTACTAGAATTTCACATGATTGTTTTATTAAAGCCTTGTTGGCTTATATGTTAATAGCCACCAGATATGAGAAGGATGAGATGATCCAACTATTAGTAGAAATTAATGGATCTGTTATGGGAAAGTGGCTCATTGTGAAAACGGAACAGACTTCTTTTATGTATCAAAATGAATAACAAGAACACGTTAATCTGCTCTTATAATGTCCACGGTCTAACTAACCCGGTTCAGAGAAGTAAAATTCTGACATATTAAAAAGACAAAAGCAGATTTTACGCTTATGCAGGAAACGCATCTCTCAAAGTGATCATGAGAAGTTTGTCCAGGATGGGGTTTAAGGGGGTGTATGCCTCCACATATGGGAAGGGAAGGAGGAGAGGAATGGCAATAATGATCTCGAAGGGGGTTCAGTTTCAAAAGGAAGATGTCTGGATTGACAGAGGGCAAGTATGTGGCACTGAAGGGATTATATAGGGGACAGAGGATTACTTTGATTTTGGTGCTCCCAAGGTTCTGAATATAACTTTATAAAATTTTTTTTTTACAGCTACAGTCCTGGGCAGAGGACATTGATTTGAGGGAAGATTTTAACCTCAGCCTAACCCCTGTTCTGGACACTACTTCTGAAGTCTTGAGACAATCAAATAGAATAGCTAAACAGCTAAATAAGCTTTTAACGGAAATGGGGATGATGGATATATAGCGCCAGATTAATAAAACTAAGAGAGATTATACTTTTTTTTTTTTTTTCAAATCCTTATAGGACATATTCAAGACTAGATTATTTTTATATATATATATATATATATATATATATATATATATATATATATATATATATGTGTGTGTGTATATATATATATATATATATATGTATATATATATATATATATATATAAAGAAAGATACAAAGAGTGCTCTCAACTTGGTTTGGAGAAATGGTCTTATCAGACCACGCCCCTGTCTTTCTCTCTATGGACATGGGTGATTTTTATGAAAAACACAATGTGGAGGCTTAGTGTATCGCTTTTTAAAGATGAGGAAATACAGAAGGACATAAAGGATACATATGAGAAATACCTGGAGGAGAATAATACCCCAGACATTACAACAAATATACTATGGGATACGGCGAAGGCAGTTCTTGGAGGAAAGTTTATTGGAATATCAGTAAGAGAAAGGGAAATGACCAGATTAGATCTTCAGAAGAAAATAAAAGTACTAGAAGATGAGCAAATGAACAATATAAAAGAGATAGACACAAAGAATTATTAGTTCTTAAAAAAACAGCTAGGAAATCTGCTGGATTACCAGGTGGAACAGAAACTGATTTTTCGAAGGCAGAAATTTTATGAGGGGGGCCCCGTTCATTGAAATTATCAGCAGGTAGACTGAGAGTGCAAAGAACAAAGACAGTAATTGGTCAACCGCAACATCCATGTACTGGACAGAGGGTGACAAAAATAAGATATAGCGGAAACCTTCAGGGAATACTATGCTGAGTTATATAGAGCAAGTCCTCCTGTTCCAGACAACCTCACAGAAGATTTTATGGGAAAAATAACACTTCCTACAATTACTGAGCAACAGAAAATACAACTCATTAAACCCTTAACATACCAAGAGCTCGAAATAGAGAGAGGGCGATTAAAGAGTGGAAAATGTCCTGGTCATGACTGCTTAGCAGCTGAGTTTTATAAATCTTTCACAGAATTGGTACAGCCTCTTGTTTCAGACTATGCAGGCAGTGTTTAGTGGAGAGGGAGAACCACCCCCATCGTGGGCACAGGCTGTCATCTCGATGATTCCCAAGCCCTGAAAGGACCCCTCAAAGTACTTTACCGACCCATTTCCTTATTGAACAATGACAATGAACTATATACATCTATGATTGCACGTAGATTCCACGAAGTCCTGCCCTCATTGATCCATTTGGATAAGACTGGATTTGTCCCAGGTAGACAGGCCCAGGATAACCTGAGAAGAACCGTACATATAGTAGACCATGTAAACTATTATAAAATTCCATCATTATTAATGAATCTTGATGCTGAAAAGGCTTTTGATCAAGTCTCATGATCTTTCCTGAAATGGGTCCTTTCCGGGTTTGGGATCTCAGAAGACTTCACCAAAAACTTATTCAAACTATATAAAAGCCCCATGGGGTATGTAAGAGCAAATGGACATATTTCTGTGGGATTTATCCTCGGGAGAGGGACAAGACAGGGGTGCCCCCCTCTCCCCATTACTTTTCGCCCTGTATATTGAGCGTTTGGCAGAAAGTATAAGGCAGAACTATCAAATACATGGGATACAGATGGACAGGTAGAATAAAGTGGCATTGTATGCCGATGATATTCTGGTGTATATATGTCCAGACCGGAAGAATCTGTGCCTCAGTTGATGAAGCAGTTGGACAGGTTCTTGACAATTTCTGGCTATATTCTAAATAAGGATAAGACTGAGACACTGGGTCTTCATTACACACCTACTTTAACAGTAAGGGAACAATAACCCATGAAGTGGGAACTCTCCAACATGAGGCATTTGGGGATTGTTATAGGTAGGACTTCAGGAGAATTATGTAATTTAAACTACCCACCCCTGATTGCCCAATTAAAGGCAGATATCTTACATTGGAAACTCTTACCTTTATCGTTTGGGGACAAGGTACAGGCCTTGAAAATGAACACACTACCACGATTCCTATACCTATTTCAATGCGTTCCCTGCGAGGTCCCACAACTCAGGCTGGCAAACTGGCAGCAAATATTACTGTCTGATGCATGGGGGAAAACGTGTCCCAGAATTAAAACAAAAATATTATATTTACCAAAAATAGGAGGGTTGGCTTTCCCAGATTTAGCAGGGTACTGGATAGCATCTCAAATGCGAATAGCCCTGCTATGGGGAAACAGAAACTATGATGCATTATGGAAAAGAATAGATACCATAGATCAAACTGACCCCCCCCATTAAAAGCTATGATTTTCCAACCTAGAATTTAATTTTCCTGCCAAACATACTTTTCAGGTATTAGGACTATATTGGAGGGCTGGGGAAGGGGTATCAAAGGTAGAAAAATACAAAAAGCAATGTGGCAGTTTCGTTGGTGGATTTATGACCCAGGGTTTTCCCCTGCAACACAGGACAAGTGGTTCCTAAGACAAGCAGATAGAGGAATTACTTCCCCATATCAGTTAATGCAGGGTACACAGATTATATCTTTTGAACAGATATGAAGTATTTATGGGTGGACGCACCTAAACCGATTGAGGTTCTATCAACTCAGACATTACATCAGAGAACTGCAAAAGCTGGGGTCTAAGGTAGAGGGACTGGGAATCATACAAACACCATTTAGGGAAATATGGAATTCATTATATGGCAAAAAAGCAATTACTCTATTATACAATGCATATAATACAGGAAATTCCGTATTCACTAAGCCTATTAAGAAAAAGTGGGAGAAAGAATTGGACATCACCTTTACTGACTGGGAATGGGTGAGACTGTGGAGACGTACTAAGTGTTTTGCATGTATTTAAGATGTATATTTAAGATAATTAGTATGAAGTTATTTTAACCAATCACGGTGGTGTTTTAATTAGATACCGGTTGTAGTTTGTTCGCTGGAGTATTTAAGGGAACCATTCACTGTTGGTGTTTCACCTTTGAGAAAGGATGTGGCCTACATCCGAAACGCGTCAGGTTTTTGGCATATGTGAATAGTTATTTTTTACAGACTTGTGCCCTTGCTATTGGAGGTGTGTGTGCTCTACTTTTTTATGTTCTTGTGAATTGAAGTGAGTATGGAAGCACCGTGTCCTTGTGCTAACTCCATTACGTTTTGACTTTCTAACTCCTATTCAGATGACCCACTAGGATTGGCGATTCAGCTCATCCTGCTGGAGGAGAGGTGGAAGAGATAGATCTACATTGGCACATGTCTTTTGGCACTGCCCCAAGTTGAGACCTTTTGGGGACCAGGTGATAGACAAATTAAAGATATTATTTATGTTTCACACAGAATTAGATTCTGAACACCTAGTATTGGGACTGTGTCCCAGAGAAATGAAGGGATGAGATGAAACACACACTTGGAATGTTCCGGTTGCAGCGGCACTGAAAGCCATAAGAAGAAAAGGACTGCAAGAAGCCCCTCCAGAGGGAATAGGCTGGCTAAAGATTGTACAACAAATACAATTAACAGAGAAAATAACCCGGACAATTAAAGAAAAGAACAGTTTAATAATATATGGAACAGATGGGAATTGCTTATCCCCCCCCCCCAGATAACTAGACGATGGAGAAGAGTAATGGGGCACATAGGAGAGATGTTTATTTAGAACAAGATAGATTACTGACACACAGTAAAATGAGGATTGAATTAACTGGTGGTACTATAAATAGGAGATGAACCACTTGTATTAACTTAAAAAGAATGCAATATAAACTAGTGTTGTAGATATAGACTGAAATGGATCTGAAAAAAGATAAAGGAACACTGGTGGCTTAGAGTTGTGTTAAATAAGTTTATTTTTCTTTCTTTTTTTTTTTTTTCTCACTGTCTTTCTTGTTTTCTTGATATTAACAGCTCTTTTAAAGGACCTACACGGATGTAATCTGAATTTGAAAGATTAGGTGCTATATTTTGTACAAGTGAGATTGTGCTATAATTGTACAAACAAAAGAGAAATTGGCAATTATTGTAACACTTTATAAATGTAATAGTATGCATAATCTATGATATACATCTAAAAAATAATAGCGTATTAAAAAACAAAAACAAAAAAAAAACCCGGTCCCATTTGGGAGGGAATAGCAATGGATCTGTGGAGGGTGGCACTCAAGGTAGGAGTGCAAGGGCTTCTGTACACCTTGGGTGTTCATGACGCTAGACGCTAGAAATAGGAAGGGGTAAAAAGAGAAAATAATTAAATTTAAAAAAAAAAAAAAAAAAAAAGCTGCTTCTGCAAATTCTTCGTAAAGTGAGCAATCACAGAATGTATTTAACTAGAAGCAGTGTCTGGCTTAAGGAGTTGACTGTATCCCTTTTAATAGTTATTGGTGCCATGCAGTAAGAGTCAGATGTGCAGTTGCTGTAAACTTGCTGTTCCTTGTTGAAGAGCAGCTGACACCTTCAGGAGAACTTCAACAAAACATAACACAGTTCAGCTTGTATTTTTGGTTGCATTTCTCCTCCCCATTATTTATCACTGAGGTCATTTGCATGAAAACAGGATCTTTGCTCCTGAAGAGTTCATCTACTCCTGTTGTTTTCTCTCTACCCGAGATCGTAATGCATGGTTTTCGTGACATGATTACTCTCGTGGCTATAGATTGTGATGTTACAACAGACAATTATGACTTGCAGGACCCACAGAGGCAGATAAACTCTAAGGGAAATCTAAGGGATAAAAATCATTGATTCATGCAGATTTACTCTGTAGTAAATAATAAGGAAAAGAAATGCATAGAATGCATATGGAATACATACTGAATTGTACCTGATTATCATGTATTTCAAAGTTTTCTTTGCGGTGTCGGTAGCTCTCTAAACAAGTTCAGCCACTTCAGGTATGACGGCATACATCTTTCCTACCTTGCAGATGTTGGTCATATTTGTATACAGACCTGTTCAGAAATGTTGCTGAATGCATACACCGAAAGTAATGATGGACAGTAGTATGTAAAGCTGTTGCCTTGTGGGAGTGCTTGGTTCACGTATAACCTAAGCCAGTTGTCAAGGTGCCAGTTAGTCAGAATGGTAACATGTATCAAGGTGTGTGTGTGTGTGTGTGTGTGTACTCTGCTAGGCACACAGCAAGCTGTGTTTTTTTTTTTTTTTGTTTGTTTTTTACACGTTATGCATTAGTTTTTTTTTTTTCCAAGGTCTGTCTGAGGGGCTCGTAAGGTAAGTGATACAGGTAAAGTAATGATTATTTGCACTATCCTGGAGTCCCCTTTCGAGCCCAGCAGAGTTTTTATATTTTCGTTCTTTATTTGCAGCACAAAGGTAGTCTGCATTAAACAAGTCTGCTAAGCCTGGCACCCCAGTGGTTCACCTGTGCCGCTTTTGTCAGTTGATCTGTTGACTATACGCAAGTGTAAAACATTGAGGTGCAAGCCTTGGTGCACTTCTGTTTGCTGTTGACCACCTTTATGCTGCAATAAATGTGGTGATAGGCCGCATAAAATCTTTGTGTGTGTGATTTTGTCTGTTTCTTTGGACTTAGTATTACCAGAGCACCAGTCAGTCCCTTGAAAGGGCCTTCTGCATTTGTTGTTTTATTTTTTTTAAGTCCGTCCTAGTGGTTGTCTTGGGAACAGCAGATGCCTTTGATGTCATGCTATGGGAAAAGGCTTGAGGTGCATTTACTAGTAGCGTTATTACTAATTGTTCCAACTTGCTTTGTGGCCCCCCGCCCCAGCTGGAACTTGATTGATGTGTCCCTTGTTGGCAGCGGTATTGGGTGTTAGCATTACCCAGAAGCAGTTACTGGGACTATTGAAGGCTAAAATAAGCTCTCTTTCCATCCCCGTGACTCACAAAAACTTTTTTAGAAGACAGGAGGGTTGGGAAGCAGGCAGCACTTCTGCACAGCAGCTCTGCAACCACTTCCATTATCTGGGAGGTATGTTTTGTATATTAAATTTAAAAAAGAAAAAAACTAATAAAATGAAATTTAATAAATGCATTTTATATTGACAGAATATTTGACAGCTGAGGGATGAAATTTCTCTGTGAGGGACCTCTGTGGCTCTCGGGGAGCAAAATGTGGAAAATTCCTTCAATATCCCCTTGAGGGCTGCTGGCCCAGTGGCATGACAGGGTAAGGCCCTGCTGCATCATCACTTGATGCACTGGAGACCTGGGTTCGGGGATGGACCAGGGTCACTTAAGGCCTGGCCAGGAGAAGGACAGTTGAGTGTTCGCAGGACAGCTTTCTGCTCTTTGGGGGGGGTGAAATACCTGTCTTGTTAATGGACTGCCACCTAGGAGAATCTAAGACTCCGATGTTGCACAGCGGGGAGACACGGGACACGCCCAAACACTGGGGTATCTCCATAGAGGTGGAGTATGAACATGTCATTGCACGTGTGTGGGCCCCAGTGAGAGAAAATGGAGGAAAAGCCCTCTGAATGCAGTGCGATGATGGAGGAGTCCCTTGCAGGCCCTGCACTGATCACAGCTGCGATGGCCAGGTCCTGTGGCAGGACGACCGTGGAAGATGCAAGTTCAAATGATGTTGGGTGACAGAGCTGGGAGGGGGGCCCTAGGCCAGATTGGGGCTTGTTGGAGTGGCAAGGCAAGAAACACAAGGTTGGGGGGGGATCTCCCTGAGGCTTGTGTGCAATATGTACAAACATCCTTGAAGTGTGTTCTGACTTTTATAGGATGGGACTGTGTGGGGAGAAAAAATAAGAAACAGACAAGAAAGGAGTTAATTTGATTTATAAATTTGGTAACCGAGCGAGTACACTGTGCCACATGGCCCTTGTACAGGCACTACCCAGATAAGAGAACACAACATACGAAATCAGATGGCAGCGTCAGATGTATACCATAGGAGGGATGAACAGAGCTGAAATGAAAATGGTTACTCATGCCTGTTATTGACCTCTAAGGTGAAAAACATGTTCTTCTCCCTGCTGCAGCCTCATCACATTGGAATTCAATGTCCCATGGTATAACTAGGACATTCCTTAGGACATCCAGAAATTAGCCTTTTATTCACTCTGGAATGTTGCAGACAGTGCTGACCTAGAACTCTGTGCTTCACCACTCATTGCTAACCAGCACTGTTGACAACATTCCAGTGTGAATTAAAAAACCTTATTTCTGGATGCCCTCTGGAATATCCCTTGTTTATACAACCGGTGTGAAAATAAATTTGTCAAGATAAACATGTTATTTTGCGTAACGTCCGCAAGATAAATGGAGTTGTTCTTTGAGCATGCTCTGATTTATCTCGCTTATTGTTGCCACGTTGAGCATACTCAGAAATGTATTCACGTTTAGATGCATTTCTAAGCATGCTCAGTGACAGACTTCAGTTATTTTTATTTGTTGTTTTTGTTGACTGGGAAGGAGGACTAGACAATTTCTTGGCTATTTTCAGCCTCGTCTTGGGGGCAGGCGATACAGATGGATGCCAACTGAAATTGAATCAGAGTTTAAGCTGTTGGTGGTAATTTATTTATTTATTTATTTTTTAGTGACCGGGGATTTTATCCACGGCACCGGGGACATTCCCTTACTCTTTTGGAGATGCTAGTAATGTGGAATCTAGTACAGATTTACCTCCAGCATTACCTTTGACCTCCAGTGTTGAAGTTTCAGATATGCCACCCCGTCTCACAGAAAAATGGGAACATGAAAAATCTCGCCAGGTAACCCACAGCTGTGCCCTGCGGAAAGGGGCGGCACCCAAACCACCTAGAAACTTTGATTTCTGCACTAGCAACAGATTTTCTTTATTGGCAAAATATAAACAGTGGGCAGAGGAGGAAGATGATTCCGACATCATCGGTTGCTTCATCACAACCAGACCCCATGATGGACACTGAGCTCACTTCTGGGGACTCGAGGTCCTAAAAGAAGAAAACCAAAAAATCCAGCGTAAAGTCTTCTATGGAAGATGACATTGTTGGGCTTGTACCACTTAACCACTTAAATGATGCATTTGGAACTTAATTGCAGGTCACTGAATGTCGGCAGCAATGAGAAGACATACTACTTTTTCCATTCTGAGGGAGCAACGGTTGTATGTAAAAATTTTTTTTTTTTTTTTAAACAGGACACTAGACCACATACCATTAGAGAACAACATGTGGCCTCCAAAGAATGGTTCAGCGGCACGTCCTTCTGGCCCTTGGGCAAACAACCTTGTGCCAGACTTGGCATTTTATTTTATAGCTCAGGCTTTAAATTGTCCCATTTAATTGATTTGGTCCCAGGTTGCGTGTTAGTACTGGATGTTATATATCAGAGCCAGGATTTTAGTTTTATTATTTATAACCCTTGGACAAAGTATGAGGATTGAACTATTAAAAAAAAAAAAGTTCTGCTATATGTGTACACTTCAAAATCAATAATATTGGGGGGCTATTTTAATTGCATATTGTCCCTAGGGGACAAAACTGGGTACACAGAAATTGTATAAGGACATCAGTTTTCTAAATTGGATGTATAAAACTGCACAACTAAAAGATTGTGCAAGTAAAGAGTCCTGTTTTAGACCATACTTTTTTCAAAGGCAGATTGTCTACCCAGATAGACTTTTTTTACATCACATTGGTTACCAGCTAATCATTTTAAGGTGATCCCAGTAGAGACTACTGACCCATAGGTTAATAAAAGTAAGCTTTGGTGAGCCATGTAATAAACCGCAGTCTAGTTCCATATGGAAGTTAAAGGTCTCCTCCCTGAAAGACCAGGATTCATTGGAGGGGATACAGGCAGAATTAGAGGCATGAGTTTCTGTCTTTGAATTGTTTGATACTTCACTATTCTGGTGGCAAGGCACCAAAAGAGATATACACACACGTGTTGTAGTCATATGAAAAAAATGCTTCCATTTAAAAAAAATAAAATATATATATATATATATATATATATATATATATATATGAATATCTTAAACTTCGGAAACCGCTCCAGATACTAATGTCTCAGGCCATAGAATCACGGATAGGTCTTTCTACTTAAATTCAGGCAGTTAAAGCCGAAATGATGCGATAGGGCACAGGTACTTTTTTTTCTAGAGCAGAAGTTGGGGACACAGGGCAGGGCACAACATGTAAACTCATACAATAGTTGTAACCATAGTGTCGAATCTAAATATATGGCTGTACTCCGAATGGAGTCTGGGGAAATGACAAAGCTCAGGAGATAGGACAGATTGTGGACCACCATGTACAGAGCTTGTTTGGGCAGGCCACTCCCAAACCTGACTCTTTGGAAGTTTTTTGAAGGATCTACAGATTCCTGGGTTACCTGAGGAGGAGGTAAAACTTTTGATAACATCAGTAGCGAAGTCTGAGTTGCAGCTGGCTATTTCTACACTAAAAAATGGGGTTGTTCTGGGCCCTGATGGGCTTCCCGGAGAATTCTGTTTTAAAAAAAAAAAAACAAAAAAAAAAAACATATTTTTAGATTAGTTTTTATACCCTGGCAGGAGTAGCTCCTTTCCCTGCTTCACTGGCAGATAATCCTTTAATATTTCTGCATAAAAAAGGCAATAAGTCCCTGTTAAATAATTGGAGACTTATAAGTCTTATGAATGTAGATTGGAAATTGTTATATAAAATTGTATGTTCTACATTGGCCAAAGTGGCACAGTATGTTATCCTCACCAGCCCAGGCATGTGCCATTCCAGAATGTACTACGATGGATAATTTTAAAATAATTCTGGAGGTATTTGACTGTAAGAGGCCTCTGGTTTCCTTCTCACAATAGATCAATCTAAGGCTTTTGATGCAGTACCACATGAATACCTATTTGAGGTGTTAAAACTATATGGAATACCTGATATATTCCTCACTTGGATTCAGATATTGTATAGGGATGCCTCAACGAGTTCAGCGGTGAATGGCAGGATGGGAAGGCGTGTCCGACTTTGGAGGGGTGTAAGGCAGGGCTGCCCTCTGAGCCCCCTGCTTTACGTGTTTTTTTTCCGTTGGCCCCTTACTTCAGAAATTGAATTTGGAGGGTGGAATCACATATTTTAGGCCCAAACCATCTGGAGTTCCTAGTAGCTTTAGCTTACGCAGATGATGTAACCATTACGGTGGCTGATAGGGAATCGGGGGAAGGTGCAGTGGGGTAATATCTGCTTTTTCAGAAATTTTGGGATCTAAATTTAATAAACAAAAAAGTGGGGATATAGCAATACATAGGCCATATTTTTTTTTTTTTTTGGGGGGGGTGCAGAACTACAGATATCTTCATCATCACTTCAAATTTTAGGAGTCACCTTTGGAACAGCCGATCCAGCAACTACAAATTGGGAAAAGGCTATAGTCAAAGCTGAGGATAAGATTAATGGATGGAAAACTTTCCCTATGACCAAAAAGCAAAGGGTATATATGTTTAAAACTTATTATCCCTTTTTCTTTTGGTAAGCTATATATCCCGCTACCTGCCAAATTGGAAGTGAAAATGTACAACATTGCGTTTAGATTGCTATGAAGTAGTAAGCTAAACCTGGTTAAGAGAACGGTTACGTATTGACAGATTTTATATTAAAAAAAAAAAAAAAAAAAAATCTGGATATGTTAAATCCAGTGATTTTCTTTACTATTTTCATATATTATAATTTGCTGCCCGTGGTTTTAGGTAAATGGTTGGTGTGGGTGGGTCTTTTTAGGACAAGGAGCACATATTTTCTACAAAAGTGGGAATCTCAGAATTGTGGATCGTTTAGGAGGGCTCTTCCCCAAGGAACTGCTCTGTATCTTTTGGAATTATTTAACAATTGAAAATATGGAAAGTAACTCTAAATGATATTTGTTTCACTGTGAGGAAAGAAGCTTATAAAAAAAATTCTGTATTCAGAATTTTTGACATCTCCATGCTTCTCTGTCCCGGGGAAATATTAAAATAGAAAAGGTTACTGCCCAATTGGTTGAGGCATGTGTTCCACCAAAAATATGGGGCACTCTGTGGCTGTGTTGCCACAACTATTTGAATGTTAGGGGTAATCACAGTCATAAGGGAATGACGGAAAGAACATGTTTAAGAGATGGATGTATAGATAAGTAGAAACAATGGCCCACCTTTTCTTTGAATGTCCTTATATGGACAGTTTTTTGGATATTTTTCGCTAGGGAATGGGAACTTCCTCAAGAAAATCACATATGAAACTTTGATGTACAGTCTATTTGTGAATGAGTGGAATATATTTCATAAAGGTACCCTTAGTTGTGCTGGCAGTAATTAAATGGGTTGTCTGGCAAATGATAAACTCCTGTCAAAAAATAAACATTTTTATCATTAAGACTGTTAAGCCCTATTTACAAGATGGTCCTATATAGATTATGGTTCCAAGTACAAAATCTTGACATAATTGCATACAATATGACAGACAACTAAACAAAATTTGTAAACAGTACACACACAAAAAAATTTCAATAAGGGTTACAATACAATGAGCTGAAAAAACAAAAATACCTAAACATGATTTAGGAGCATTTCTAAAATCCTCCTAAGCACATACAATTTGGTTTCCACATTGATGTCAAACTTCTCTTAAACTGACCCAAGCTACCAGCATTTCTAACATCCAATCTCAGTTCATTCCAAATCCTTGGTAAATAAAATCTCCTTTGCATCATACTGTATCGATTTCTCACTAAAGGAACTTTCAAACCTCTATTCTGAATTATCCTTAGAAAATATTTGTTTCAAACAACATGAAGTCTTGCTGTATTCTGACAGTAGCAGTGAGTCCCAACCTTCGAACTGCCCCGGAGATGAGAGTTAACTTTCCATGCCAGGCATGGAACGCTGAGCTCGGGCTCGGTTGAGACTCTGTTGCTGTTTAAACTCAAACCGTCAGATTCTTTACTCCGCCTCACTGAACAGTCGCTCTGGAGAGTTCTCCTTCTGCTCGGTTCAATTTGTCTGTTAAAGTACCGTTTTTCTCGGTTTTCGACCGAATTTAAACCGCAACCTGTTGGTTCAGTCTCTGTCTGTGGTATTCGTGAGTACTAGATAGGTTATACATTAATTTTATTCTGTGTGGAACTTGTGAACAGTTTATCGGTTCGGTTTGAACCGATCAAGTTGTTTTAAAAATCCTAAATTGTACTTTTAGAGTGTGATTACCGGTTCTTATCCATTCTAAAAAAAAAAAAAAAACAGGTTTTATTACGGTTTTTTCCACGACCCGTGACACGGTCAGGAACCGATAAGAGGGTCTTGCCTGGCGGATTGCCATTAAAAGGGTAAGTTTGGTTAGGACTGGCACAATGTCTGAGAAACCCAAAGAAAAACCGGCCCATTGGGTTTCAACACTGTAGTGTGTGTGTGTGTGTGTGTGTGTGTGTGTGTGTGGGGAAGTCTTTGTCAAGGCTGACCCCCACACCACCTGTGTTTATTGTCTGGGGTTTGACCACCTCAATGCAGACTGCCAGATTTGTAAAAATTTTCCTGCAGCTACCCTAGAAAAGAGTTAGTAGGCTCAGGGAAAGGGAGGACAAAAAGTCCACTGAACCGGATGGCCAGCCCGATTCGGTTTAAACCGAACCAGAAGGAGTGCCCTTTGACCAGGGCGAGACTTCTTCGGGAAAAAGGAGATCCGACTCTGAGGAGTCGGTTCCAGCAAAGAGAAATAGAAAATCAGCTGGTGTGGAGCCAAAACTTTCCTCTCCAACCGCTGAAGAAATGGCCAAAGCGATCAAAATTGTCCAGTCGCTTTCCCCGGTTCCGACCGAACCGGCATCATCAGGGAGGCGCTCGGTTCGGTCGGTTCCACCGGTTCGTGATTATGATTTAGAGGAGTATTATGAACCGGAGGAGGGGGAAGAGGAGTATGAGTATGAGGAAAGTGAATGTGGATTTGAAAGTCTGGATGTGCCCATTGACCCGGACATCTCCCCAGACAGACCTTCAGGAGTGTCTCCTCCTAGGCTTTCTGAGTCCCCTTCTCATTTCATGTTTTATAAAAAGTGGCTGAAACCCTCCAGCTTCCTATGGAAGAAGCTGTGGATGACCAAGAGGAGCCTGACTTTGTGGAAATGATGGATATCCCAGAGTCTAGGAGGCTGTCTATTCCCTTGCATAAATCTTTTGGGAAACAGACATTTAAAATTTTAAAGACTCCTAACACTATATCTCATGTGGATAAGAGAATGGACAAGAGGTATGCATTGTCAGGCTCTGATACGGAGTTCCTTACACAACAATGCAGCCCTGTTGGGGTAGTGCAGGCTGCAGCCTGTGACAAGGCAAATATTCCCTTGGCTTCACACCCCCAGACAAGGACTCCAGGAGGATTGATGCCATGACAATGAAACAGTACATGGCTGCATCCTTGGGACTCAGGCGGGCAAATTATATGGCTTATGTTGCTAGATATCAGAAATCCAGATGGGACACTGTCATGGCTTTAGCAAAACAGGTCCCTGGCCTGCTTGCCAAGGAGCTGGAGCAGGTGGCTGCTGATGGTATTGAGGCATCCAAGGTGCAATTCCATGCTGCAGTGGACTCAAATGATGTCTCATCAAGAGTCATGGCTACATCTGTGGCACTTCGCAGAATGGCTTGGCTCAGATGTACTAGCCTGTCATAGGATACCCAGACTAAGGCCATGGATTTTCCTGTTGTTGATAATTCTTTGTTTGGGGAAGCAAACAGAGAATTACATGAAGAAAATGGACGAGTATAGGACCACCTACAGGAGTGCCCAGGCCAAGGAAAGGCAGGCCACTCCTCAGAGGCAGCTTCCCAAGGGCAGGCCTTTTCACAGGCCTCACTACCAAGCCCAGGCCTCCTCTTCTGCATATGCTCAGAGGGGGTTCTTTAGAGGGAGAGGCAGAAGGGGTACCAGCAGACCTGCTTCCACCCCTCAGCCAAAACCCCCTGCCAAACAGGCACCCTGATGGGTTTGCCAGGGCCAGTTCTCCACCACCTGTAGGGGGCAGGCTGGCATACTTTGTCCAGGACTGGAAGTCTCTAACATCAGACAAGTGGGTCCTGGAAGTAGTAAGCCAGGGACTGGTTCTCAGCTTCAAAAGATTTCCAAAGCTGAGAACCAGATCCTTTCCACCTGCAAACCCCTCGGAGGCAGAGGTCTCTTCCCTCCTAGCTGTCAGAGCTGTGGAAAGGGTTCCACCCCTACACCAGGGCAAAGGGTTGTACTCCAGGTACTTCCTTACCCCAAAAAAGACAGAATGGCGGCCCATCCTGGATCTCAGATACTTAAACAAGCACCTGTTAAAAATAAAATTTAAAATGGTGACTCGGGGAATAATTTTACCCTCTCTAAGGCCAGGGGACTGGCTAGAATCCCTGGACCTCAAGGATGCCTACTTCCATATTCTCATCAGAAGCTCCTATCGAAAGTACCTCAGGTTCGAGCTGCCCTCAGGCCATTACCAGTTCAGAGCAATGCCCTTCGGACTAACCTCTGCTCCAAGGGTGTTCACAAAATGCCTGGCAGTAGTAGTTGCTTCTCTAAGAAGGCAAAGGATTGCCATCTTCCCTTACCTGGACTACTGGCTTATAGTAGGCCAGTCCCCAGACCAAGTCAAGTCACACAGATAACTCAGCAACAGCTCACCTCGTTGGGTTTCCTCCTGAACCTTTCAAAGTCAGCTCTAGAGCCTGTCCAGCTCCTCACCTTCGTAGGCGCAGAGCTAGACACATGAAAGGCCAGAGCTTTCCTTCCCCTGGACAGGGCAAGGACCCTTATCTCTCTGGCCTCCTCATTCACCCTGCAGGTATTTCGACCAGCAAGGCATTTTCTACAGCTCCTGGGGCACATGGCTGCTTCCACAGCAGTGGTGCAGGGAGCAAGATTTCTGATGGGGGACATTCAGTTCCATTTGAGAGCCTTCTGGTCTCAAAGGAAGGACCCTCTGACCAAATTGATTCCAGTGACTCGAACCCTGATCCAGGCCCTACAGTGGTGGCAGGATCAGAGCAATCTGAGACAGAGTCCCCTTTGTCTCTCGGTCCCACTCCTTAATCCTTACTACAGATGCCTCCCTCTTGGGGTGGGGGGCTCACTTGGGCGACCTGACCACGCAGGGTTTGTGGTCCCCTCAGGAGTCTCTGCTCCACATCAGTCTGTTGGAGCTCAGAGCAGTATTTCTAGCACTTCAAGTTTTTTCCAAGTCTGTTCAGAACAAAGTTATTCAGATCAGAACAAAGTTATTCAGATCAGAACAGACCAATACTACCACAATGTGGTACATCAACAAGCAAGGAGGCACTCTGTCTTGTGCACAGAAGCAATGAAGTTGTGGTCCCTGGCTTATTCCCTGAACACCTCCCTCACAGCAGTACACCTCCCAGGCAAGGACAATGTCCTGGCAGATGCTCTCAGCAGGATATCTCAGGGCCATCACAAATGGTCACTGGATCCCTCGGTCTTGGAGGTGATATTCTCCAGATGGGGCACCCCACAGATGGATCTTTTTGCAGCCCCAGACAATCACCAACTTCCCCTTTTTTGCTGCAGGACCCCAATGTTGGGCTCAGTCCCCCTGGATGCCTTAGTTCTTAGTTGGGAAGGGAAGGTCCTGTATGCCTTCCCCCCCTTCCCTCTCCTGTTCAAAGTGCTAGTCAGAATCAGATCTCAACCCTGCAAGATGATCCTGATTGCTCCAGACTGGGCCAGACAGCCTTGGTATCCCCTCCTTCTGTCCTTAGCAGTCCATCTTCCCCTGCGTTTTCCCAGGAATCACAACCTGTTAACCTGTGCTCAGGGGAGGGTTTGGTACCCGAATCTCATATCTCTCAATCTGAAGGCCTGGCTCTTGAAGAGTTAGAGTTTGCTGATTTACACCTCTCCCAAGGCGTAATGGACATTCTGAAGGCTTCTAGGAAACCTTCTACCAGGGCTACTTATAATTCCAAGTGGAAAAGATTTTCCATATGGTGCTCTGGAAAGCATACTTTCCCAGAGTCTGCTGATCTGCCCACAGTCCTTGATTATATGGTCCATTTAAATAGCTTAGGGCTTAGACCAGCTACACTGAAGGTGCATCTGACAGCTGTCTTTGCTTTTATCTCAGCAGGTAAGCCCTCTTCTCTTTCAGCTTGCCCTGTTTTCTCCAAGTTTTTCAAGGGATTGCTTCACACCAACCCTCCTTTCTGGGACCCTGCCCCTGCTTGGGACCTTAATGTTTGCATTGCTCAGTTTATGCAACCCCCTTTTGAGCCTTTGTCTTCAGCAAAGCTTAAGTACTTGACTTGGAAAACTGTGTTTCTGGTAGCCATCACCTCTGCCAGACGCATAAGTGAGTTACAAGCTTTGTCAGTGGAGCCTGATTTTATCTTCTTTCATAGAGATAAGGTGGTCCTCAGGACTAACAGGAAATTTTTGCCTACGGTGGTTTCAGATTTCCACCTTAATCAATCTGTCTCTTCCTGTGTACTTCACTGACCATTTCTCCTCTGGCGCGAGGAGGCTCCACAGTTTAGATGTGAAAAGAGCCCTTAGCTACTACATAGAGCGTACCAAGGGTCACAGGTTTGACTCCCTCCAACTGTTCCTCACTTATGGTGAGGTTGGTAAAGGGAAACCTGCCACTAAAAGATCCATTGCCAGGTGGATTGTCTGTTATATCCAATTTTGTTATGGAAAACTGGATAAGGTTCCACCCTCAGGCCTGAGGGCTCACTCTACCAGAGGTACAGCTGCTTCCCTGGCTGCTGCCAGGGATATTCCTATCTTAGAGATATGTCAAGCAGCTACCTGGAAAACAGTTCACACTTTTACCAAGCATTACTCCTTGGATATTCAGGCTAGGAGTGATGCTCGGTTTGGCACAGCTGTGCTTCAGAGCCTATTTCCTAAGTAGGTTCTGTCCCTCCTCTGTGGAGGTACTGCTTGGTAGTCTGCTACTGTCAGAATACAGCAAGACTTCATGTTGTTTGAAGAAAAAATTACTCACCTTAGTAATGTTGTTTCTTCTAATGGAGTCTTGCTGTATTCCTCCCCTGCCTGCCCCTCTCAGAACCTCTGTTTTGGGATTTGGGTGGGCAGTGGCAGTGTTGGCACTCAGTAGATGCCCACCTTGTTGTTTCACCCCCTTTTGTTGGGTGATTTGGTGTGTTTTTCATTTTTTGGGTCTCCTGACTTGAGTCTTTGTTTTGGGACCAAAAAATGTGTTTTTTTTATGTTTAGTAGCCAGTTGGCTAGTGTAGGTTTACAGCTTCCACACAGGGCCTTAGTGAGTTTGTTCGTAAAGATCTGACTGTTTGAGTTTAAACAGCAACAGACAGAGTCTCAACCGAGCTCGAGCTCAGCGTTCCATGCCTGGCATGGAAAGTTAACTCTTTCATCTCTGGGGCAGTTCAAAGGTTGGGACTCACTGCTACTGTCAGAATACAGCAAGACTCCATTAGAAGAAACAACATTACTAAGTTGAGTAATTTTTTCTTGTAGGCCTAAGCGCATATGGCATACCACTTCCATCCCTAAATGCCCTCTGCCCCAATCTTTTCTTTCTTTGAATCTCTAATGAATCCCATTTTAAGTTTTGTAATAAAATACAGTGATGAGTATTTGTATGACATTGTGTAACATACCTAGCTATTTTATAGTAAACTTTATTTAAGCTTTCCAGAGTTGACTTTGTTGCAGACTGATAAATTTGGCTCCCATATTCCATTATTGGCAATAATAGCTGCAATGCTATTTTATTTCTATCTTCTTTAGCCAAACATGAGGTATTTCATCTAATAACCCCCAATCTAATATTCATCTTCTTTACTATATTCTCTATATATTAAATGTAAGACTAGGATATAGGAGCACCACCAGATATCTATATTGGGACACAACCTGTAATCTGGTTCCATCAGGTGTAGTAATATCTATCTCCTGGCTTAGTAATTTGTCTGCATATTTTGTTTGAAACATCATAAATTGGGTCTTTTTCTTAACATTTTTGAATATGTCAGCCAACATTGCAGGGAATCAAAATCTGATTGCAGTTTACATTGTAACTCTGTTTTTGTATTGGCTCTTGCAATTAATGCTATATCGTCCGCATACAGAAATGTTTGATTTGACAATTATTTGTGGAATAGGATTTACATAAATCGGGAACAATAGGGGGACCAGGCTCGAACCCTGGGGGACACCCCATATGTCCCTTCCCGCTCAGACAGAATAGCCCATATACTAACCTGTTGTGTTCATTCCGTCAAATATGACAGAAGCCACAATTTGACTGGTTGTGACATTCCCACCAAGGAAAGCCTTTTCATCAGGATACTAAAGTCCACTAAGTCAAAGGCTTTAGAGAGGTTGACTAACACCGCTCCCACAGACTTTCCCCTGTTCCAGTCCATTTAAGACTGTTTTATGGAAGTCGGCGAGAGCGGAGTCCGTTGACCTCCCTGCTCTAAAGCCAGCCTGACTATCTGACAATAGGTTGTATTTTTCCAAAATAAAAATGAATCTGGCTTGAAACAAGATTCCTCAAATACTTTTGAAATTACTGACGACAATGCTGTTGGTCGATAATTTGTCAGAAAATCCCAATCTCCCCCTTTAAATATAGGAATTATTTTAGAGTTTTTTTTCCAACACTCTGGATACATACCTTGCTTCAAGCTAAGATTACACCAGTTCTGACTAAATTGTTTTATCTGTAAAGCAGCATCTTTCAGGAACTTGATTTCCACCTGATCCAGCACCATAGCCTTATGTTGATTTAATTTGGGTATTTGTTTATAAACCACCTTATTCGTAATTTCCCTAAAATAAAACTGTGGTCATTTTTCACCATCCTTTCCAGAAATAAATGACGAAGCATCTAAGGTCTCCTGCATGTTTATTTTTTCTAAATCTGGGAGTGTGCAAAAGTAATGATTTTAAATTTCCTGCAATCTGACTCGCATTTAACTCTATTCCATCATTCTCCTTCATAACTATATCTGTACCTTGACTTGTCTTCCCTTCTAATTGTTTTACCAACTTTCAATAATGAGCAGGGTTTTTTGTTCTATTTTTTGTTTATAATACCTTTTCAGGGTTTTAAATAATTGATTAGCAGTTTTTTCCTGGGGCAATGCTAACTCTATCTACCTCTAAACCACTCCTAAGAGGTGTACCGCAAGGCTCCATTCTGGGTCCCATCCTCTTTGCCATTTATGTCAACAATATTGACTCCAATCTCTCACAGTCTAATATTCACCTTTTTGCAGATGACACTGTACTTTGTCAGCAATCCCTCACCATCAAAAGCCTGTGAGCTTCTACAATCTGAATTCTCCCTCCTTCAGCACAATCTATTAGAAAAGAAATTACTATTAAATGCCAAGAAAACCAAAGCTATGTTCTTTGCCACCAAGAATTGCTCTTCCACTGTCCCATCATTCACCCCCACAACTCTCTACCATCCTAGGTGAAAATCTGGAATATGTAGACAATTTCAAATATCTTGGAGTATGGATAGACAATAAACTCGACTATACTACCACATTGAGGAGCTCCTGAAAAGTTAAGGCAAAGACTTGGTCTATTCTACAGGATCAAACACTACCTGTCCAGGGATTCCAAACAAAGATTAATCCTAGCATCATTCCTGTCCCTCATTGATTACGCTTGACTTCCTCTATGGCCATTGCTCCTCTCTCCACTTAAACAAACTAGACACTTTGTATCATAGAGCAATTAGATTCATCACAGACCTTCCCTCCAGCACCCATCATTGCTCTCTCTATAATGCAGTCAGTTGGACATCATTGCAACAAAGAAGAAATAAACATGCTGCTATCTGGATCTACAAAGCTCTGACAAACAAACTCCTTCCTACATCTCAGACTGTTTCAACCGGATCACATCCAGGCCCTATACCCTAAGGATCAATAAACTTATCATGCTGAAGACGTCATCACCTTCACCAGATATGGAAGAGCTGCAATCAGCCATTCTCTGGCACTTATCTGAATTCCTCTTAAAAGACTTTGAAAATGGATACCCTGATCCCTTAACCTCCTTCAAAAGCTGTACACCAGTCTATTCCCCAATTCATGCACTCTGCTTCCCAAGGCCTAGTCCTCCCATACCCCCTCTCCTACCTCAACCCCTCCGTCGCCATCTCCCCTTTAACAAAAGTCACCCTTTTCTTTCTGTTCATCATCTAGCCCTTCCACCCTAAAATTCTTCAGATATGCACAATCAACTCCCATTACCCAAGCCATTCCCATTGAACTGTTTGTTTCTTCCTGTAGGAGGTTTTAGGTACTTTGTCACCTTGCCTTGTATTTATGTAAATATTTGTATATTTGTATATCTATCTGTATCACAAATGATTGTATCTGTGTTTATCCAGTCCCATGTTCTTGTGTATATTTTGTAACCTTGCTTTGTATGACCACTCAGGTCCATCTTGTAAATGAGCTACGCTCAATGATGTTCGCCTGAATAAATAAAAGATTTGATTGATTGATTGATTGAACTGTACAGAAAGTATTTATGTAGATTTTATAGAAGTGTTATATTAAACACAGTGAGGCAAGTGCTATGCATTTTCACAATGTTTTAGCACTTTTATGAGCAAAACGCTAATCAATTTTTGGAGTTAAATAAATCCCTGCTTTTCCTAGCTTTTCTAATCAAACTTTTGCATTTGTTTCTTGCTTTTTTTTAAACAATTCCCAGTCTGTGGATTTTAATGTTTGATTTGCTGTCCTCCATAATCTATCTTTCCATCTGATTTTTTTTTTTTTTTTTTACCATCAATCCATGGATGGTGTTTCTTCCTTTCTTTGATTTGTTTAAACTGGGCATTTATGTTACAAATGTCGACAAAAACTTGAGTGAGTTCACCAATTGCCATGTCAATGTCTGGAATAAGATCTCTTCGCTCCCAATCCACTGCACTCAGATCTTGTTGAAATCTTGTCCTGTTGAACTTTTTATAGTTCCTAATATCTAGGGGTTACTAGAGATTCCAAGGGTGATGTTAAAATCTGCGGGGGCCCCGTGATTTTATGTTTGTGGCCCCTTCCCTTTGGAATTCTCTACCCCGTCGGACCAGGGAGTGCACAACTGTGGGGAGTTTTAAACAGGCTTTGAAATCCTTCCTGTGGGAAAAGGCTTATGGTTTTACTGTTCATTGATTAGGTTTTGTCGGTTTTTATCATATTGATTTCTGTATTTCTGTATTTTTATGTTATTTTATTGGAATGCGCCTTGATATTTGAAAGGCACAAAATAAATAAAAATTATAATATTTAACTTTAGGTGAATCTAATATATTATGTTTAATTATCTCTCACTCTATATAGCAATGATCCCCTAAATTTGGAGCACCCACTGTTACATTTTGAGTATGAATCCCAGCTGGCACAAATATTAAATCTAATATATTCCCGTTACTCTGATGCTGACTTCCTTGTGGGGGCATTTATAATCTGCATTGGGCCCAGTGGTAACCAGTTTGTGCTACAGCAAAAATATATGAATTTGTTGGGCCTTATTGGGAGAATTTGTAAAGAAATGCAGGTTATTTATGCAAAGGAGAACTCTTCCCTGCCACAGCCGGTATGTACTAGCAGGTGGAGATACTGGTCTAAGGTTGTATCAGGCTAAAAATAAGTATGTATGTGTTCTAGGTAATGGGGAAATGGTAAGAATTTTGTGGGTATAGTAATAGGATCTATAAAAAGTTTAGAACGCTATGGGCTCAGTAGAGTGGAAAAGAAGGATAATATGTATGAAGTTGGAGAAAGGGAACAGTTACTGGGTATCAGTAGGTTCTCTTGTGATGTTTAAGTAGATGGGAAAATATGGGATAATTTATGAATTTAGAGGTGCATGGATATTTATAAGTACTAAAAGTATACTGTCTTTTGTTTTAGTACATATGTTATAAAATTTCTGTAAGCTTATGGTACCATAATGTATGCTTGAAATGTTTTGTATATTATACTGATGTAGTCTTCTAAACGTTGGATAATAAAAACATTCCTCTACTCTCTTGGAGAAGTGCCATGGGATCTTTAAAGAGCCCTACCAGTCTCAGTCCCTGCACCCGCCCTGCTGTTTGCTTACCTCCACGGCTTGCGGGCAGTATGATGCTGGCAACAAATAATCCAAAAGTTTAAAAGATATATCGCTCATAAATTTAATCATCGGTTCCCAGGTCCTTGTTCTAAGAGCCGCCCATGTCCCTCTCCCACGTTCACCGACGTGATGAGATGTTGGGGAGAGCATGGGGGCATGCCCCATTGTATTAAATGGAGGCAGCTTTCCGATCATTTTTAAACATTATAATGGCCAGTTAGTAATGAAACATGGACACTGGTCTACTAACAAGGCCCTTGTTAGTAGACTGGTTCCCACGTTTCAGTACCAGCTGGCCATTATGATGATTAAAAATGATCAGGAAGCCACCCCGCCATTGATTATAATGGGGCACGCCCCCGCGCTCTCCCTAGCATCTCGTTATCACGTTGGTGAGCGCAGGGGCAGGACATAGGCAGCACTTAGAACCGGGAAGACCTTGGGACCTGGTTAATTAAATTTTATGAGCGATATAACTTTTAAACTTTTGGATTATTTGTTGCCAGCATCATACTGCCAGCAAGCCGTGGAGGTAAGCAAACAGCAGGGCGGGTGCAGGGGCTGAGACAGTTATATTGGTGAATCTCTTTTAACATCCACCTGAACTACCACCAGAACAGACAGTTGGGACCTTGGTTTAACGCTCTCATTCGAAAGACTGCACCTCAAGAGTGCAGCACCTCCCCAAATGTTGCACTATAGTGTCAGTATTGGGATTTAATCTAGGTGCTTGGAATGGGGATAGAACCCGCAACCTGATGAGCCTCTGACATTGTAATTTTCCCACAGGATGCCTATGAAAACAAGCTTTTATGGCTAAGTGGGCCTGTCCTAAGTGTTTCAACAAATTAACAAAAAAAAGTGAGATGCTGTTTAAGCAATTTACCATGGCAGGGGTGTGGGTCACACTAGGATTTACGCCGCCTGGTGTTTTGTTTGGTCACAAGGCCGATGGGCCCAGTGAGCAAAACACACCAGGCCTTGTAAATACTAGGGTGACCCACACCCTTGTGTAGCGGGGTTGGTGTTCAGGATACAAGAAAAAATTACTTACATTAGTAATTGTGTTTCTTCTAATGGAGTCTTGCTGTATTCTGACAATTGCAGTTAGCTCCAGCCTTTGAACTGTCCCGTAGAGTGTAGGGTTAAATTTCTATGCAGGGCATAGAACGTTGAGCTCGAGCTTGGTTGAAGACTCTGTCTGCAGTACTTGGAATCCAAACCGTCACATTCTTACAAGCTAAAAACTCACTGACCTATCAGAATGTGGAAACTGTAACATTTTTACTAGCCAACTGGCAACTAACGGTCTAGGTTCCCAAAGGAAAACTTAAGTTAGGAAACCCAAAAACCAAACAAAAACCAGGTAATTCTTAATAACCAAACTAAGGCACCCAACAGGAAGTGTGCTGAAGACACCCCTGTGGTGCAGATTGCACCTGCCCCACCCACTTCCCAAAAACAGGTTCTGAGAGGGAGGCAGGAAGGATCAGAATACAGCAAGACTCCATTAGAAGAAACACTATTACTAAGGTGAGTAATTTTTTCTTCAAACATGAAGTCTTGCTGTATTCTGACAATTGCAGACTACCATGCAGTACCTCCAAGGAGGAGGGACAGAACCTACTTTGGGAATAGGCTCTGAAGCACTGCTGTGCCAAATCTAGCATCACTCTGAGCCTGGATATCCAGGGAGTAATGCTTGGCGAAGGTACAAACTGTTTTCCAGGTGGCTGCTTGACAAATTTCTAATAAGGGAATATCCCTGGCCGCAGCCAGATATGTTTTTATTTTAGTTTTTGTTTACTGGGCAAGTGCAGTAGACTAATCCTGCTTATTTTCAGGCATGACCCGGGGATACAGATGAATGCCAACTGACCTTGAGCCAGATTAAGCTGTTGCAGAAGCAGATGCAGCTGTACCTCTAGTGGAATGAGCCCTCAGGCCTAAGGGAGGAATTTCCCAGTTTCTTATAACAGAATTGGATACAGGACACACTCCACCTGGCAGTAGTTCTTAGTGGCAGGTTTTCCCTTACCTGCTTCCCCATAAGTGAGGAACAACTGGAGGGAGTCAAACCTGTGACCCTTTGTACGTTCTATGTAGTAACTAAGGGCTCTTTTAACATCTAAACTGTGTAACCTTCGCTGTCCTGAGGAAGCATGATCAGTGAAGAACACAGGAAGAGACATGGATTGGTTCAAGTGGAAATCAGAAACCACTTTGGGTAGGAGCCTCCTATTGGTTCTAAGGACCACCTTGTCCCTATGGAATGAGATGAAGTCCGGTTCAACTGACAGAGCTTGCAATTCACTGATACATCTGACAGAGGTAACAGCAACCAAAAACAGTTTTCCAAGTCAAGTACTAAAGCTCTGCTGAGGACATAGGCTCAAAAGGGGGTTGCATAAGCTGAGCAATGCAGACATTCAAATCCCAGGCAGAAGCAGGATCCTTAAAGGGAGGATTGGTATGAAGCAATCCTGTGAAAAATTTATAGAATACGGGATGAGATGACAGAGAGGAAGGCTTTCCCACTGACAGAAAAGCAGAAACAGCTGACAGATGTACCTTGACAGTAGCTGGTCTGAGGCCTAGACCATTAAGATGAACCATATAATCCAGAACTGTAGACAATTCAGCAGTGTCTGGGGATATATGCTTCTTGGAACACCAGATGCTGAATCTTTTCCATTGTGAGTTGTAAGTTTTTTCTGGCAAGAGGCTTTGAGAATGTCCAGAACCCCTTGGGAAAGATGCAAATCTGCATTTTCTGACTCTTCAAGAGCCATGCCTTGAGATTGAGGGACTGAAGATTAGGGTACCAAATTCTCCCCTGAGATGAGGTTAACAGGTTGCACTTCCTGGGGAGAAACAGGGGAAGATGGACTGCTATGGACAGCAGCAGGGGATACCATGGCTGCCTGGCCCAGTCTGGAGCAATCAGAATTAGTTTGCAGGATTGTGACCTCATTTTGACCAGAACTTTGAACAACAGAGGAAAAGGATGGAAGGCAAAGAGGCATTTCCTTTCCCAGTTCGGAACCAGAGCATCCAGAGGGACTGAACCCAGTACTAGGGGTCTGCAACAAAACAGAGGAAGTTGGTGATTGTCTGGGGCTGCAAAGAGATCCATCTCTGGAGTGCCCCGCCTGGAAAAAATCACTTCTAGCACCAGGGGATCCAGAGACCATTCGTGATGGCCCTGGGAGATTCTGCTCAGTGCATCTGCTATCACGTTGTCCTTTCCCGGAAGGTGGACTGCAACTAAGGATGTCTGCAGAGAGTAAGCCAGAGACCATAGTTTCATGGCTTCTGTGCACAAGACTGTGGACTGAGTGCCTTCCTGCTTGTTGATGTACCACATGGTGGTGGTGGTGTCTGTCCTGACCTGTACCACCTTGTTCTGCACTAACTGAGAGAAGGCTTGCAGAGCCAGGAACACTGCCCTGAGCTCCAAAAGATTGATATTCAGCAGGAGCTCTCGATGGGACCACTGTCCCTGGGCTGTGAGAGCCCCAAGATGGACTCACCACCCCAACAGAGAAGCATCTGTGGTAAAGACCACAGAGTGGGGCTGATTGACGAAAGGAACCCCTTGCCTGAGATTGTCCAGATCCTGCCACCATTGAAGTGGCTGGATCAGAGTCTGAGTCACTGGATCTAGTTTGGTAAGAGGATCCTTCTTTTGGGACCAGAAGGACCTTAGATGGAACTGAATGTCCCTCATTTGAAACCTGGCTCCTTGGACTACTGCTGTAGAAGCTGCCATGTGACCCAAAAGCTGAAGGAAATGCCTTGCTGGTCAAGAGATCAGAAGGCCAGCTCTGAAATGGCTGTAACCCTCTGCATGGGAGGAAAAGCTCTTGCCTTGACTGTATCCAGCTCTGCTCCTATAAAAGGTGAGAAGCTGTACAGGTTCGAGAACTGACTTGGAAAGGTTGAGAAGAAACTCCAAGGAAGTGAGCACTTGCTGGGTCACTTGGAGGTCTGACTTGACTTGGTCTGGGGACTGTCCCACAATGAGCCAGTTGTCCAGATATGGAAACACTGCAGTCTTCTTCCTTTTTAAAAAGGCCACCACTACTGCCAGGCACTTTGTGAACACCCTTGGAGCTGATGTTAAGCCAAAGGGCATTGCTCTGAACTGATAATGGCCTGAAGGCAATTCGAACCTGAGGTACTTTCTGTAGGAGCACCTGAAGGGAATGTGAAAATAGGCATCCTTGAGGTCCAGGGAGGCTAGCCAGTCCCCTGGCCTTAGAGAGGGAAGAATTATTCCCAGAGTCACCATTTTGAACTTTGGTTTTAACAGATGTTTGTTCAGATATCTTAAATCCAGGATGGGTCGCCACTCCCCTGTCTCTTTTGGGGTAATGAAGTACCTGGAGTACAGACCTTTGCCCCTGTTTGGGTAAGGCACCCTCTCTGTGGCCCTTAGAGCCAACAGAGATGAAACCTCTGCTTGCAAGGGATTCGGAGGTGCTTGCAGGTGGAAAAGATCTGGGCCTCAGCTTTGGAAATCTTTTGAAGCTGAGGACCAGTCCCTGGCTTACCACCTCCAGGACCCATTTGTCTGAAGTAACAGACTTCCAGGACGACGTAAGCCAGCCTGCCTCCCACTGGTATGGGGGAGTCGACCCGGGCTGACACCTCCTGGTGTCTGCTTGGCAGGAGCCTTAGGCTGAGGGGTGGATGCAGCCCTGCTCATCCCCCTTCTGCCTCTCCCTCTAAAGAACCCCCTCTGGGGAAAAACTGAGAAGAGGTCTGTGCTTCATAGAAAGGCCTGCCCCTGGCTTGCTGCCTTTGAGGAGTTGCCTGCCTTTCCTTGGCCTGTGCACTCCTGTAAGTGGTTCTGTATTCATCCATTTTCTTCATGTAATTCTCTGTCTGCTCCCCAAACAAAGAATTATCCACCACAGGGAAATCCATGGCCTTAGCCTGGGTGTCTTGTGAAAGGCTAGTACATCTGAGCCAAGCCATTTGACACATCATTGGAGTCCACAGCAGCATGAAACTGAACCTTGGATGCCTCGATTCCATCAGCAGCCACCCCCTCCAGCTCCTTGACCAGCTGGGGGGAAGCCTGCTTAGCCAGTGCCAGTACAGTGTCCCATCTAGACTTCTGATACCTGGCTGTATAGGCCATATAATTGGTCTGCCTGAGTCCCAAAGAAGATGCCATGTACTGTTTCTTTGCCATGGCATCCAACTTCCTGGAGTCTTTATCTGGAGGGTGTGAAGCCAAGGGAATGCCTGCCCTGTCACAGGCTGCAGCCTGCACTACCCAAACATGTCTGCATTGCTGGTAAAGAAACTCCGTATCTGAGCCTGACAGAGTATATACCTCTTGTCCATTCTTCTGTCCACAGGAGGTATAGAGTTAGGAGACTTTAGAATGTTTTGAGTCAGCTTCCCAAAAGACTTATGAAGGGGAATAGACAGTCTTTTAGACTCTGGGATATCCATCATTTCAACGAAGTCAGGCTCTTCTTGGTCCTGTACAGCCACCTCCATGGGAAGCTGAAGGGTTTCTGCCACTTTCCTGTAAAACAGAAAGTGGGGAAGGGACTCTGAGAGCCTAGGAGGGCAAACACCAGAAGGTCTGTCTGGGGAGATGTCCGGTTCTATAGGGACATCCAGACTTTCTAAGCACTACTTATCATAATCCTCACAGTCACCCTCCTCAAAATCCAGTTCATAAAAATCTTTAGGGGCAAAATCCTGAACAGGAGGAACCGACCGAACCCCTACCGACCGGGACCGGATCTGATCGGTCGGAACTGGACGAAGCGATTCCACAATCTGAATCGCTCAGGCAATTTTCTTCTGTGAAAGACGAGTTACAGTCTATCTAGAAGAACTCTGTATCTTAAAATATATATTGTGTCTGTCCCACTGGTCATTTAAGGTGTTTTCACTTCCATGAAGGCAATACCCCTTTAATATATCTGTACTTATATATTATGTATTTCTACATTTCACATAAATGCCTTCACTATCAGCATCTGGTACTTTATACCCAAGCACTTTATTTCTTTTGGGGGGGGGGTACTTATAAGCACATTAGGGCCTGTACTCATCACAGGGAGCACCCTGTGACACCTTGTCGTAGTAAATTGCTATTACACAATGTCCCTATACTTTAGTGTGTTTATTTAAAAAAAAAAAAATTGATGTTCCCTATTTTTTTTTTTTACCATTTTATTACATTTATTCTACTAGGAAAGAAGTCCTTGTTGCCAAATGCAGAATGATGTGGCGCCCCGATATCTCAGGCTTAAGTTTTATAGAATATATAATAATTTACCAACCTCCTCCCCCTCAGCATGTGCACGAGGGTTTGCTTATTTTTCCTTTGTACTTCAGCTTTGCCCGGAGTGAGTGCTTTCCTTTGCTTTTGTTTTGTTTTTTAGTGCAGTGTTGGGTGAGATGAAGGCAAGCATGTGTGTTTTTTCTTTTCAGTGCTGAAAGGTTACCATTGGGGTCTGGTTTCCGGGGTCGTCGTGGTTGGGAGCACTTATTTAATCTTTTAATTTTTTTGTTTCTTCAGGAGGATTATACAAATGCGGCTCACTGGTGGTTGGCCCCTCTTCCCCATTGATACTGTGGAGGATTTACAGTGGGGAAGAGGTGCCAGATAACCAATCAGAGAGCGGCATTTTTGGACCGGCATTGCATAATTTATCTTTTTTTTTTTTTTGCTTTATTTCTTTATCCCCTCCAACGTGCCCCAGATCTGCCATTTCCTTCAGGCAGCCATGATCCCTGACATCCACCTACTGTCCTCCCCCGAAACCCCCATCTCAAATCGCAGCCAGCCCTGGGGTAGCTTGGCATAATCCTTCACCAAGTGGGTCCCTTTCCTCCGAGGGGGTAGGCATCGGTGGGGCAGCCAGCACACTCTTTTTCTCTGCCCCAGGGCGCTGCTGAGGTGATCAGGCTCCTTGAGAGTTCTTCAGTGGTGTCGGCAGATTGTCTGCTGTCATCGTGGCCAATCCGGGACATTTTTTCCATTTTTCTGGTTCCCCTGATGTCGCGTTGCATCTGCAGTGCTCCCAGTCTCCACCGGGGACCGCTACAGAGTGAGGCGTCACCCTAACCCACCCCCGGAGAGGAGAGCAGTCCCTCGGATGCTCAGTCCTCCTCTGTCCCTACCGACCCCCCAGCGACCAGAGTCCGTTCCCGAACCTGGGTCACCGACGTGGTCTGAGGTAAGACGCCAGCGCTTCAGCCCTCTACACCACCAGGCCGGCCCATTGTATAATATTTAATTGAATATGCAGTAGTCTATGTAGTTTACATTCTTACGGCTGGTCTGCATAGCAAGCGTGCTCATCAGTCAGGAAGTGTTTTGCAGCTGTCGCACTGAAATGCATGGTGGGGGGCACGGTACAATCTTTATTGGCTGTTGTGGCTCCCTCCCTCTCATCTTGTCAGTAAAAATAACTGATTGCAGTACTGCTACTACACACACACAATCTACTCTGAAATGCCACGTTGATTAAATACCATCACTGAACTGAATCCGATCACTTTTTGGTGTTAGCAGTTGTGTCGGGGGGGGCATGCTGCAGATCCTGAAATTTACTAAACAGAACCCAAACAATACTTTGTAGTAGGTACCTATGCAAACATTAGTGTAGAATGCCATATGTCCTCTCTCTCTCTCCTTCCCGCTGTCTGTATTTATGATGAGGATTTGGGGGGGGTCTGAAATCCATGAGAACTGTTAAGAAAGCACATGTTTTGGGACCCCCCCCACACACACACTTTATCCTACACAGGTCAGTGCCCACTGCAAGATCTCCTTTTTGTCCTTTCCTGTTTGGAAAAAAATAACCTTGAAGGCATCTTAGTGAATAGCAAACTGGTGAGATCTGGTTCAGCTGTTTCTAACTTCAGTGATGGTTTAAATGAGTATTTTAAACCAATGAGAGTTCTTTCGGGTTTTTTTTAATGTTTGATCTGGGTGTTGATAGTATGTGAGTTTCTAAATAACTGTCATAAGCTTCAGAGATGGGTCTTCGTTAGTCCGAAAGCTTAAGCACTTTGTTCTTTTTGTAACATTTATGTTGGTCCAATAAAAGGTATCAAACCATTTTGCTTCTGGATCTGTTTGGAAAATAATGAATTCTAAACACTCTGCTATGCCTCTCTTTACTTTGGGGTGCTAATACAGTTTGCATGGCGTAACAGGTCACAAAATAGCATCAGCCTTACAACAGTTCCTTGCAACTGTGTACTGATGTCTGGATGTTCACAAAACAGCTAAGATTACTAATGGAAATTTGAGGAAGCCATATTTATTGGTGTTCTCCATTAATTTAATTTCTGTAAATGCTAGTGCATACTTAAAATGGGATGAGGGCCTCTTGCAAAATGAGATAAAATGGAAATCTGCAATTGAATAGAAAGATAAGGGTGCAGCGTCTTCACAGTAACTGGAACTACTGATACAAGTCCCCATATGCAAAGTAACCATAAACACGGACTAGATACCATTATACTAATGAGTTGACCGACAAATAAGCACATGGCAAAGATATTCCTAGTTTTTTTTTTTTACCGTAGTTCCACACACTGTGTTTTCAAAGCAAGTTTATTAGCTTGATCTGTCGTAAATGAAATGCTTACATACAGAAAGGAGAGATGAAAAGTCGTTTTCTTAACGATTGCAACTAAGCTTTTGCATGGCTAATTGCATCTCCGATGCCTTCTTGAATGCAGACAACACCCCATATGGTTTAATATTTCACAGAACCTGCTCATGACATAAACAATTTCATTGCGCCATCTACGGTCAAGACAGCCCAAACCCAGAAATGGACAAATCTAAACGTGTGTGAGCTAAACTAATTTGGTCTCAATCTGTTTGCAGTACCGTTCAGCTGAGGCAAGACCAGTGCTTTTATCTCCTTAGCTGATTAAATCCGCTGGCATTGAAAACATTCTACCATTGTGACAACAGTAACTAAATATAGGTACAGATTTTAAAATGTGGTGCAGTGCAGAAAAAACTCTGTATAGTAGGCAGAAATAAAAAAAAAAAAAAAAAAAAAATATATATGAACCATTTTTGTATCCAGAGGCTCTTGTAAACTACAAGAACCGTATGATGTCATCACAGCGCTATCTTGGTTTCTAGCAATAATGCATACCAATCAAACTTTTCCCATTCATTTCTGCAAACATCTTGAAATATCTACAAATGGCATGGGTCGAGTCGCCTCCCCCTCCCCCCAAAAAAAAGGGCAAGGGGCGAAATCAGTTGTAAACCCCAGGCACTGCAAATGATGCCATATGTAGTACATCAGCAGGTGGGTGTAACTACGCCAGAGTACCTTGAGAAGCTATTCATTTCTGCAGCTACTGACACTAACTCTTTCAGCATGCAAATGCAGTGCTTAGCAGCAAGCTGGAATGCAATTAAAGAGCATACAGTGCAACAGAGTGCAGCAAATGAAAGACCCATTTGATGTATGTAGCACTGGTGCCCTGCGACCTCCCCGGCTGCTGCTGGCTGTTCTCTGGACTCTGACAGGGTCATGATCCGAAACCACATTTGGGCCTGGACTGTCTCTAGCTCAAGATTCCAGTATGAACTGCACGCCGACATAATAAACAGACCTTCCTCCTCGCTCTCCCAGTGTAGAAATAATCGCTGGTGCCCGTGGCTCACTCCTAGTCAGTGGATGCTTGCACTCGCAAAGGCTGATGCAATAATCCAACAAACTGGACAGAGTTACAGTTGCTAAGCGATTACCTGCGCTGCCCGATGCGGGAAAGCAGCTGATGACCTGCATAATTTTTTTTTTTAAGTTTGTGCGTACCAGCTTAGACTACTAGCGCACCTGACTGGCTGTGGGTATGCTCGCATGACGTCAGACGCCCAGTGGCATCTGAAACCAGGAAGTGAGTGTTCATGGTTGCTGATGACACTGAACAAGCACAGTGGTGTCTTTGGGGCAGTCTGCAAAATAAGGAATATTGCACCCTGGCTCTGCTAGCATGGTTCGTGTATGCCAAACGCTGGTACTACTGCCATGCTGTCTTGATGATTTTGAAGCTCTTTCTGTTCATTTTTAAGTTTGCATGCATGTACAAGAAACATAGTGCCATCATCTGAGTTTTTGGAGTTTTTGGCACCCGTCTTCCAATTCAGTCAGTGTGCGTGCAGCCGTGGCCGCATTTCTCCAGTGAATGCAGCTGTCTGACAGCAGTTGAAAATGCAGTGCTGTACAGTTGAAAGGGAGGGCTACACTTCAGTGAGCAGCGATAAGATATTGCGTGCTCATCGCTCTCCCCACACATGCCGCATACTGTGTGCCCCAATGCCCCACACACACACACTGTATGGCAGTGACCCTCCCCGTTGGCTGTGCTCGCCCCAAACAGAGTTCAGATGCCAAGCTGGGAGCCCACCCCAGCGAGGCAACAGATTCTATGGCCGACAGGTGCCCAATCCTGTCGGCTCCACTCTCCCAAAACAGTTTTCCAGCTGCCATGCTGGGAGCCCACCCCAGCCTGGCAAATGTCCTGTGTGTCCAAGTAATAATAAAAACAAAACAAAACAAAAAAACAAACCTTCCATCGCTGACTGTCCTGACCTAATCCCCCCACCACCACCCGCGGCCACCCCTGTGCATCCACATCCCCACACACACACACACACACACACACACACACCGACTCCATACTTACCTCTGGAGCTCAGGCCAACGATCTTCAGTGGACTGGGAACACATCTGCACTCTTCAAACCTGACTGAGAACTGAGGAAATGCCGGTAAGCTGTATAATGGAGTAAATAGGGTTTTCAACTTTAGTACATATCTCTAGCATTTTAGGGTATTTTTCACCAAATTTTCAACATAGGGATTTTGGGACCCCACCTCATGAATTCTGTCACTGTTATGATTAATCTGCCCCAAAGGTGATTTCACCGTCACTGCACAGAACCACCTTTTCGGGACAGATTTACTAAACAGCATCACAGTTCATGAGGTAGGCCCTAAAGTCCCCTGTGTTGAAAATTTGCGGAAAAACATTCCCAAAAATGACTGTTTTACGAGCACGCTGCTATGCCTGTTTCTACGCACACTGTAAGTTCGCAAATTTTCAATATGTTCACTCCAGATTTTCAACATTGCCATTTTACCATACCCCTTATGAGCAGTACAGCTGTCATTTTCACATCTCGGCCAAAACATGTTTCGCCCATGTGGTGTACAATAAATGGTCGATTATCTTGCGAAATCAATGTTCGAGACAGATTAAGAAAATTACACTGACACTGTTCATGAGCAGAGATGTTAAAATGGCTATGTTAAAAATTTGAAATACGTCCATAAAATGACTGCACCTCCCCATGAACAGTACAGCTGTCTTTCACATCCTGTTCGAAATGTGTTTTCGCACCTGTGGTAGCTAATGGTGTAGTCGCTGAGCGAAATCATCTTTCCGCTAACAAACTGATATTGCCACTGTTCATAAGGTGGGGGTCACAAAAAAAAATGTTGAAAATTTGGAGTGAAAAAGGCAATGAATGCCTGAGGCGTTAGGGTTTCCGACCATAACGCCCCAGCCTGTAGAGATTGAGAGGCATCAGGGGTGTGACTTGGGATTCTCGCCTATAATGCCCATACCATTCCACTCCCTGCAGCCAGTGAGAGGCATCGAGGTGTGCCTTGGTCCTATATAGGACCCATCTCACTGTATTTCCTGATGGAATGGGGTGCGCATAAGGGCCAAAGACCCCAAGGCACACCGTGACACTAGTCAGTGTCTGCAGGGTAGGGTGTGGTGAAATGGCGTGGCCGTTATGCCTGACGACCCAAAGGCACACCCCAATGCCTGTCAGTCTCTGCAGGGTAGTGGTGGGGTTGGCTTCAGTTCAGTACTTCACTGCCATTCCTATTATGCTGCTCTCTAACTCCTACACTACCAATGCCAGCAAGCAAACATTCGGCATTGACAAATGCTTGTTTTTGGAGCCAGCGTAAGCCTCCAGCATGATTAGCTCATGCAGGGCTTCTGAGAAATGTTCACTTTTTCACACACACACAAAGAAACCCATGCAGTCTAACTTGACTCTTGTCACTTCTTCTTGTACTTCATTTGCTGACAGAAAATTTACTAACCATAGTAACAGCTTTTCTCCTAATGGACTGGAAAAGGCAATCAGAATTGTGCATCATCTGGGTGTGTAGAATGTTGCCTCAGAATTTTTTTTTTTTTTTTTCTTTTCTCAAAGATGCTCTCTCTGTCACTGTGCTGGTTGAGAGTCTCTCAGCAGTTCAGCAGTAGATCTCTGAGCTGAAGAAACCAGGAGACTTGTGCCCTACTTTGGGCGGGGAGAGAGAGTCCAATTACAGCAGTATAAATAACAGATTAAAATGGTTTTAATGACAGAGCAGCAATCATCAAAACAGTCATGCTTTAAACATCTGATTCTGAATAGCCTAATTACCTTGTCCTTTACGGTAGGGCAGGGTTAGTTTAATTGGCTGTTCTAATTCATTGAAACAGAAGCAGTTAATGGTGAGTAACTTTGCCTTCTAACTATATGAATTAGAACAGCCTAGTGACACTTTTAGACCCCAAGAGTGCCTTGAGTTGGAGGATTTTAAAACTACTTTGGAAATAGATTCTGAAATGCAGAAATCCCAAATCGGTCATACTGTCTTAGCTGTGTCCTGACAGTAATGAGATGGAAATGTGTAGGCTGCGGACCCATAAGCACTTTAACAAATTTCTGCCCATGGCACATTTCTTCCAGCTGCTATACTCTAGTGGACTGCTCTTTAAAGAGCAGGTTCTTAGTACCCCCCCCCAAAATAAAAAATGCAACAGACTTTACCTGGCCCCAACTGGACTCCCATTAAACATCTGTATTGAAGCGAGTGGTGCGGAGCCGCGCACTGTCCACCATGTTACCGACACCTGGAGTTTTCAAAAATAAAATTAAGTTACTGTAGCTAAAACAAATGCTTCTCATTGCAAAAGTTTAACTGGGGTGGGTAAGCCTTTGGGGCTACAGATTTCGACAGCTTTCCTTTAAAGCATCTCTGTTGTAGCCTGTGGAGTACATCCCACTCCAGCACTTTCCATTTACTGACCTCTTAAAGGAAAACACCCTGTAGCAACCCTAGATGCCTTTATAATATCTCCTAAAAAGCTTAAAAACTCTCCATTAACTTGCGATGACCTCTGCACCGAAAATAGTTTTACCTTTCTCCCGAGTCTGTTCATTCAGTCCCCGCCCTGTTCTGGGGCTCGCCATTTCCTCTTGCTGTCCCCGGCGCTTTCCTGTCGTGGGCTCCTGTTTGCGACGGAAAATGACGCTCTAATCGATCGCATCTCTCCCTCATTCACTTCAGTGTTGCTGCTACCTTGTTTGGTCTAGTCTCCTAGGCAATGTTTTCACTCTCAGAGCTTCACCAATTGGCCACTCATTCTTTACTTTCATTGGTTCACTGCTGATGAGTCATACCTTTCCCAGCGTCCATAGCGTTTAAAAATTGCTTGCTTTGCTCTTCTGGATCTGTTCAAGCGACATCTATAAGCATTTATCCCCGGTACTGATGAGACTTTGTATACGCTTGTGTTTTCGTCTGTAGATTCACTTGTCAGTGTTGCAGTCGCCTTGGTTTCGACTATCTACGCCATCCTGTGAACAGCAGAACAACTCGCACCTATCACGCTCTCTCCTTGCAAGGCAAGTTTTTTTGTTGTTTTGGGTCGCTGTGTGTGAAGGTGTACAGTGTAATCTCTGGCAGGTAGTTTTGACCGTAGGGGGGTCATGGGCGGCTGCGTCGGACCAGACCGGACCTGAGCAATTTGGTAATGGGCCGATGGTGGTCGTAGGGGATCTGGCTACAAGGGGCTAGGCTTTTTAAATCCCCTTGTACCTTCTTTTACTTGAGCCAGCTGTGAGGAGAATTATTTGGGTCCACAGTGTGAGTGTTCAGGAGGAGTAAGAACCACTGAGTCAAGCTTCTAGTTTGGATGCCGGCTAGTCAGTTGGGACAGTGAGATACGAGAACAGCACCAAGGTCCATACCGAGAGCAGTCCCTGAGCTGCAGACTCCAACAAGAGTGCACACCGCTGACTGCAGTAGTAGTTCACGGGAACCGGGGCACAGCACTGATCGACTGTGAAGGCAAACTACGTACAGGCACGGGCAGCAGCAAAAAGAGCTGTAATTAACTTTTTACAGCATCGCAGTGGCGCTACATTGATTCCTGGCTCTTTCTTCTGCCAACGATGACTTTCTGATTTGTCTTTCCTGCGCCGGGTGCCCAAGTCCTCTTGCTCTGCTCGTTGCCTCTCTGAATCCACACTCCACAGACGCCAGATGCCACCGGTCCTTTTCATGATTGAGGAGCGAGCCAGCCAGGGCAGCACAGCACTCGTATGGACTACTGCAGCACACAATGGTAGCCAGAGCGGGAGCTACAAGCAGATGACTACTGGTACAGGAGAAAGCACCATTGATGTAGTTGAGGGAGCCAGTGTGGGTGTGGGGGGGGGGGTGCGCGCCTGCCTGCTTGCTCTGCATTGTCAAGTTAGTGGTGAACTAGTTGGATTAGGGTCGGTCGTGTGGACGGGAGTATCGTTGTGTCGGGTGATTACTCAGATTTGAACAGACATCACCAGCAGCACTACAGTACCAGGCAGCCGCTGAGACATTGAACAGGGGGACAGCAGGATCAAAACTCTGTACAGAGGCGGACTGAAAACAGACAATTGAGGAGCCTGGGGTATGTAAAGTAATACTGTAGGTTTCTTTTTTTTATTTTTTATTTTTTTTTAGTGAGAATAAGACTCAGATATTTGAGGGGGGAGGGAATGTACAGAACAATGTCAGTGTTGTATGTTCCAACTTACAAGGGCGTGTTACACTGTATGGAAGTGCGAGCGTTTTCCTGTTTGGCTGCACGGATAAAAGTTCCATCTGTGTTATTGCTCAATCCAGTCAGTAATTAAAAGTTTCATGGGAGTCCACTTGAGGCCACGTAAATTTTGTTGTATTTTTTTTTTTTTGGGGCATACTATTACGGTGAGAACCTGCTCGTTAATGCCATCTGGGGGTACTTTTCCTGCCTTGGTATAGCAAAAATTAATTGAGGATGCTTTCCACCTCAGTAATCTGTTTAGAAGGCTGGGTGTCCCTTTGACATCTCATAAAATGTGGCGTGACAAATGGTCAATTGTTGTTATTCCCAAGTCCTCTGTTCTAAACTTGTGCAAACTGAGGGCTTTTCTGTCATGTAATGTATGAAGTTTTCCCTCTTCTTTGTTGGCATGTGTCCTTGGGAATACACTGGCAGAGTAACAGTTTTGATTTCAGGTGCAGTTACAACAGTACCTTAGGGAGGAATTGTACACATGTTCACACCACTTTTTTCCTGTGGAACATCAAGTATAAGGAATCTATGCAGCATGCTTTTAGCTCACTGCGCCCCCCCAAAAAAACTGATGTAATGGCCACTAAGAATGTTTTCCAGGTGTGAGGAGTTTAACTTAGTAGTGGCCATAGATTCAAAAGGGTAGGTCATGAACTTGAGTGAGCATCAGGTTCAAGTCCCAAGCTGGTGCAGGTTTCTTCACAGGGGGTTACATATGTGAGAGGCTTTTGAAGACTCCATTAATGCAAATGACGATAATGTTGAGGCATTGGGCTTGAATGCAGAAGTGACTGGCAAATGCACCTTGTTGTCCTTCAGCCCTGGGACTTCAAGTGTAAGAAATAGGCCATAATCAATGCAGTATCTGCATTCTCAGCTGAATGGCAATTGCTCCCACACCAGACTGAGAACACTTGTAATTTGAAGTAGCAGGTTTTTCTTGTGGAAATCTGTAATTTCTAATCCTCTGTCATTGGGTTCTGGAACTGCTCAGTAATTGAGGGGAGAAAAAAAGAATATTGGGCAGAAAAAAAGGCTGCATTAATATGGGGCCCACAATAAGTACAAAATAGGACTATTTGAAAACAAATGCACAAAGCTATATCCTGGGATGATAAAACTGACTTTACACATGCCACAGTTTTACAATTATATTTAAAAATGTGAACACCATTATTTATGTTCCCTTTAGATGAAAAATCTACTAAATACAACTACCTTTTGGGGTAATGGAAAGTGTTGTGGGATCTGACGTCGGGGGTATCTCTTGCAGCAGGCCACACCTTTGAAACTATAGCCGTCGGGCGCTAGGACCACATGGAAACTTTTCTAGCAAACAGTCTGCTGGGGGCCGCCGACTCAGATGTCTTACACAGACGTTGACCTATCCTGTCCTATAAGAGTGGGCGGCCCCTGTGCCCTCCTCTGTTTTCTCGCTGTCGAACAATCTCATGTCAGACTTCATGGAGATCTGCCAGCTTCAGTCGACTGCCGTTTCGCCGAGTAATTTTGTCAAACTTTACTTTTTCTTTTCTCTTCTAGTATTGCATCACTTTAGCTATAAATAGATTTTTTTTTCCTCTTCATTTATGCCGAACTCTGCTTCAGGGAACCTCTTCAGGAAGTGTGCCTGTGGGAAGAGTATCTATGAGAAGAACCACCATGAGGCCTGCGTCTGCTGTCTAGGCCCATAACTTGACATCCAGGCTTGCCTGATCTGCTGCAGCTTCAGCCAGACGACCAGGAAGTGCAGAGAGCAGACCCTCAAAACTTTCCTGCTGAAGGTCGCCCCCTCGACATCATCTTGGGCTTGCAGCCTTCCAAGACCCGGGACAAGTCTTTGGGGAAACATAAACATTGGGACAAGGATTGGCCCAAGGACAAAGACTAGCCCTCCTCATCCTGATCTGGTCACCGCTCTGGGTGCCAACCGCAGCTGGGCTGTCCTTGTTGGGGGTGTTCCCCTCTGCCGCGCACACCCTTTCCCCTGTAGGGCTACTGTTGGTGGGTCAGTTCTAGGAGTTCTGGTGTCCCACCAACTTCACAGCCCCTGCTGTTCAAACCCTTGTTTTCTGCAGGCACTTGGGTGGCTGTGCTGTCGTCGACTGGCTCTACTTCAGCGGTTGCCAGGACAGTCTACACCCCTGCCACCGTCCTCAACTGTTTCGTCGAGCATCATCTGGGGCCCAGAGCCTCTACCCTCTCCAGAGTCGCCCAAGCCCAGGTCACCGTGGCCATCTTAGACGCCAACCTACACTGAGGAGCTTCCCCGGAGGCCCCAGCCTGTGCAACCGCCCTTCCCAGTGCCAACCCTGGTTTTCTCTCAACCAACACCAATTAGTCTGATACCAGTAGTGGTGAGTTTCCATTCTATGCTTACCGCCTTGTGGGATTTTATGCAGGCTAAACTTGCCCCCCCCCCCACAATGCAGTGCCCTCCCTGTTCCTCCAGCAGAGCCTCTGCCAATGCTCCAGGACTCGGGCGGATAGTGCAGTCAGGACCTCGTTCCTCCTGATGAGGGTGACTACAGGAGAGCTACTCCTTACAACTTCTCCACAGTCTCATCCAGCAGTGAAGAGACACAGAGGTATATCCCACGGTCCCCCACAGATGACCCTTCTCTGTTCTCTGTTATGATAGAGTTGCATTTGGCCATGGGCTTAGACACCAAGAAGTAAGATCCCGCTCGATGTTGACTGGCTACTTATTTGCATATGAACCCTAAGTTTCTTTCTAAATTGGTGTCTGAGTGTACTTTAAACCAGTCAGTCCACCTGCCTGTTTATTTTCCGGAGCATGCTAATCCAGGGGAGGCATTGCTCCACACTTTAGATGTGCACAGAATTCTACATTACTATACACACCGTACAAAGGACTGTAGGAAGTCCAGACAGTTGTTTTGGTTTTTTTCACCCCTGGGAAAGAAGGTGTCACTTTTTCAAAACGGTGCTTGTCCAAATGGTTGGACAACTGTATCATTTATTGCTACAGGAGGCATTGTGAGGATCTTCCTGGTGCTATTCGTGGCCATTCCACCAGATGCATGGCCGCTTCTGTTGCCTGTTTCAGGAATGTGTCCGCTGCAGAGATCTGTGCGGCTGCTACTTGGAGTACTGTCCGCATCTGTACCAAGCACTACAATCTGGACATTGCCTCTAGGTGTAGATCCAACTTTGGCCTAGCTGTCTTCCAGGGCCTACTTTCTTAGGCTCAAGGTTTCCGCTGCCCTGACTGTGCTGTCTGCTGACTGAACTGCTTGGGACTCATTCCATAGGTGTGGCTTACTGCAAGAGATACCCCCGAAATCTGATAGTACAGTTACATAAAAACTTACCATAACAGATATGCAAGGGGATCACTTGCAGATCGTGTCATCCCTCCCTGCTTCCTCCTGTACCTGGGAGGTCTTTCTGTGTCTCTCTCTTTTTCCATTATTTTCTTTTTGGCGGGAACCTTCGATTCCTCCTCAGTTACCTCTGCTGGACCTAGGTGGCTTATGGTCTCCAGTGGGAGAACTGAGGAGAATGCATGGGCCACCCACTCTTATAGGATAGGTCAATGTCGGCATATGATATCAGAGTGGGTAGCTCCCTGGTAGACTGCTAGTTATAAAGGTTTCTGTGTAGTCTTAGCACCTGGCGGCTATAGTTCCATAGGTGTGGCCTGCTGCAAGAGATCCTCTCGCAGTTCTACTGTTATGGTAAGTTCTTACATAACTGTACTTTACCGTTCTGACAGCCCAGCTTGGAGTCCTAAGCCCAGGTTGTTACACGTCCGGCAGCAAAGGCAATGCTGTGCAGCCATCTCTGATGTCATCTACTGCCTGAAGGAGTGTGGGTGCCCTGCTGTTACACAGCTGCATCCTGGTAACCCAGGAGGATGGAGTTCTTTGGACAGGAGTGCACAGCTCTGGATCAGGAGGCATGAAATCTGGTTGTTGGTGTGATGCAAGGCATTGATATTTGACATAGTGTTGTACTTTCAGTCGTATACCATACTGTGTGTTTTGACAGGTAGAGCAGGTCCAGCCTGTTTCTGACTGGCTAGAAAGGTCTCCCATCTCAAGCAGTGCCTGATGGGTGGGGTGGGATAAGATACGCCGGGTGACGGGTGCTCAGGCAGCTGATCTGCCCTGCTTTCCCTGACCCGACCCCTTCCCTCTCCCCCTAAAGTCTCAGCCTGCTGACTGACCCCACACAGAGGGGATGTCCAAGGCAGTATCTGTGAGGACAGAAGGTGGGTATTTGGGGTCCAGTGGCAGCTGCTGTAATAGTCCTGGGATTAGGGGGTTGAGTATTGGTTGAAACAAGAGCTGGGCCCACTGGTAAGGATTAAAAAAGCAAAACCAAAAAACTATGCCTTTCCTTTAAGTAACTTTTGTTGGTATTTTTTGTTTTACAGAAAATTAAAGCAGTTTATGACTCGAATCCCACTAGGTTTAAAACACTGCACAGTATTTTAGAAGGAGAAAAGGAAATGCATGGAACAGACTGGCCGAAAGTAGGAGCAACACTGGCACTGATGTGGTTAAAAAGGTGTGAATTTTATTTTTTTAATTATTTTTTTTTTGTCTAATTGGAATGTAGCTGTTACACCTCTACCTTTAAAAAGGATGTTTCACACCCTCTATTGTATTTGGTATTTAGTAGTCTAATCCATCTAGATTTCAAACCAGTTCTGTAAGTCAGAGTGCTGTACATAGTGGTAGATTTTTGTCATATAAGAAGCAAATCCCAGCAGTAGCCTGCCACTTTGTTCATCTCTAGGAAACTACCTTTTGAAAATTTAATCTGGCTGCTCCTACATCTGTTTCCCACCGAAATCACCACCTAGTCCAAAACTCCTCTGCTGCCAGCAGTACCCTGGAGCTTGCCCCTTGGGTCAGTGATGTTGGGCCGTCTATCATTGATGGTCGGGCAGGTTGATAGTCTTTCTCCACATAAAAGGCCTTCCACCTCCTGATGCATGTGTGTCAGTCTCCCATTGCTGCGCCAGCCTCTTTGAGGTGGGGGTCAACAACACTTTTTTTTTTTTTTTTTTTTTAAAGCTTTTTATGTAAATTTATTAAGAAAACTGAGTCAGAATTTTCAAACTTTAATTTTAGTAGCATTTCTTATTCAGTTTTGTAGGGAAGGAGTACCACATTTGTTACTCTAAGGATTTCGCTTGATCAGCAAGCTTGCCTGTGTTCTGCCAAGCCCTTTTTCTTGTAGAGTGCTTTGCCCTGCTTTATTTCCCCGGCCATTTAATGTTGATTCCCTGTCTGCTGGGAGCACACTTTCCATGTCAGACCATTCTGGAACAGAGTTTCAGGTTTGTTTTGTAACCTTTCTTTCTCATGTTTCCAGTTTTCCTGAGTATTGACTCCTGCTAGCAAGAATAGTTTCTTGTAAAGGACTTTTGGCACTGCGTGCTTTGCCTTGAATTTATTCTTTTGCAGTACAGATGTTACTGTGCGGATTCTGAGCCCTGCCGTGCAGTTTAAGAATATTCCTTTCTGGCCCAGTAGTGTAGCGGTAGTGCTACCACAGGCTATGCTGGTGACCTAGGTTTGGGACTGGATTTGGGTTGTGGGGGGGGGGGGCGTGGAGACTGGAGGACTGAGTGTGCCAGGGACATCTATCTTCTGTTAAGGAAGGCTATTGTGTTTCGTGCTATTTGCTTGCCTCCTAGCGGAGGCTGGATGATTGCATGGTTGGGAAAGGCACACTTGCAGGAGAGGCTGCCCTAGGTGCCAGTGCGTGGTGGACCTTGAGGGTGGTGAAAAAAGCTCCACTGCTGCTGGATGAAGCCTCAGTCCCTGTAAGTCCTGCTCCGTCAACTAGGCACCTTGGTGTCCAAGTTCTGCTCTGGGGGGAGGGAATTTAGCCATCCCTTCCGGCCCTACCACGTGGTAATTAGTTCACAGAAGACCCTGCAGAGAAGTAAGCCCTAGGGAAGCTGGGTGACTGGACTGGAAGGACCGGGGCAAAAGGAGGCAAGTTGGCGACAAGGGAACATAAACAAATGAGAATATAAAACTATTTCCAGTAGAATGAGCATCCTGCTACAGCCAAATTTAAACTTCATAACATTTTAGAATAGTTAATAAACTAAGCAACTAATTGAAAAACAGCCACATTTTTTGTTGACTCTGAGCAGTGCAGACATTTCCTGCATAAAAAAAAAAAAAAAACTACATTGGAATGTCTTCGTCATCAGGTCACACCTATGGAACTTGGCTATCTGGTTCCTATGGAAGCTTTTTCTGCAGCAGTCTATTAGGGGACTCCCAAACTGATGTTACACTCCGATGTCACGCGTCCTATATAAGCACAGTCGGCCTTGCTCCCTCCTCAGTTCTTTCCCTGTGCACTGCGACCACTTACGGACTCTGCGAAGCTTACGCTCAGTTTGACTGCCAAAATTATTTACTTTTTTTTTTTTCTCCTTTACTTACCGTTGAATCACTTTAGTTTAACATTATTCTTTTGCCCTTTGTATGTTGAACTGCTCATTCATGGACTCTTTTCCGTCGCTGCGGAAAGATTTCTTCAGTTGACTAACACAAACTCTATGTTGTCTTGGGCCCAGCCACAACATTCTTACCTGTGATGCAAGAAAGCCCTGCAGAAATTCATCACGGCGCAGTAGGCAGCCAGCGGAGAGCAGGAGTCCTCCATAGCCCTGCGCCACAAGTTGCTGGCGTCTTCTTCAGGTTCTCAGGCCACCAAGGTCTGGGACAAATCCTCAGGGAAACAGTCTGGACGGGACAAAGAGCAGCCCAAGGACCATTCCTCCCCCTCCACCCCCCATCAGCGATCTCCGTCCCCACTGGATTCTTACTCCTCTTCTCCAGGGATCTCCCCATCGAATGCTTCAGCTCCTTGCCCCTGTGCAGGCATCTGCTCTGATCAGACCCCCCACAGTGGACTCTTCTCCCAGCCATCATAGGGCTGCAGAGGGGCCATTGGCCTCTGGGTTGTCGGTACCAGCCTCACTGTCAGGACCTCCGCTTCCACTTTGTTAGCGGTTCGTTGTCGGACCCTGGCTATGTGCCCCCTCCATCAACGCCTGTGTTGATGATTCCCTTTACTGCTGTTGACCTTAATACTATCATTTCCTGTATTACCATGTCTCTCATTCAACAGCTGGTTCCATGGCCCCAGCTGTCATCACCCGCACCGTTGGGTGTGGCTTCGGTGTCCACGCCAGCCCGACCCGTTTGCCCTATGCCTTTCAGAGAGCCATCGGTACTACACTAGTCTGTCCCTTTCTCGGAGCAGGCTGCCGTGTAGGAGGAATACCATTCTGATATCATCCTACCTGACGATGAGAATGACATTGATGTGGCATCCTTTGGTAGGTCCACTGTCTCCTCCAGGAGTGAAGTCTTGTCAGATACACCCCCATGCCCCCACCCCACCCCTGGGGAACCCCCTCTTTTTTCATCATTATGAAGCAGCTCTCCCCCACCACGTATGTACTGTATGAATGTCCTGTTTTATTCTGACATGGAGCCTTTGGAAACGAGTCTATGAATCAAAGGGTTGTAATTCCAATTTCCTAGATAAATAAAACCATGGGATTTCAAACTGAAGAGGATGAAACCAGGAGGAATCTGGTGGATTTCTTGGAAATCCCCGAGTCTCCACCCAAGGTTATTCCTCCTCTGCTGCCAGCACTGAATGATGCTGCCACAGGCCCAACATGGTACTATTCATGCCCAGAAAGGCAGACAAGCTCTATCAGGCACCTCAGGGGTTGCCCTTTTATGCTGCCCAGCCTGAAATTGACTCTGTTATCAAGGCCGCTAATGACAGAACTAAGGCCTTTAAGCACCTTAGTTCCCTGCCCCTGAATGAGAGTCCAGGAGATTGGATCTCTGAGGCAAAAGGACCTTTGCCTCTGCCACCCTTGGCCTCTGGATTGCCAGTTACTTGGCCCATTTGATTAAGTACCAGAATTCCCTTTGGAGAAAGAACAAGGAAGTTGCACAGGCCCTCCCTGAGGGTTCCGAGAGACGGGAGCTTCTTAAGGTGCTCTAGGCCTCTGAAGATGTCACTAAGCATCTTCTCAGAGCCACCTATGATATGGCTGATACTACAGCCAGGGCAACTGCCTCTGGCATTTGCCTGAGAAGGCACTCCTGGCTTAGGGTCCCTGGCTTTGCAACTGATGTCCAACAGAAAGTGTTGTGGGCCACAAACGTTTTGGACCAGACATGCAGGATATTATCAAGCAGGCCTCTGGCAGGGCTATTCGGTCTGTCACTCACTGTACCATACCCAGCCTAGGAGTAGACGGAGGCCCTCCCGTCGTAAGGGGCCTCACAAGTCTGGTTCCAGAAACAAGCTTCAGGGTAAACGCGGAGCCAGCGCTGCCTTGCTTGCCCCCTCCTTCACCTCTGGTTCCTTTGCCAAGCGACCCAGAGTAGGAGGAGGAGGTGTGGCCCTCACCGCTGGTTCAGCTTCAGCCTGACCCCTTGGTAGACCCCTTCCTCATGTTCCCATCCAGGAGGTGGTGTTCGGTTCTCCCTCCATCTGTCTCAGTGTAGAACCATCACAACAGATGCTTGTATTCTGCAGATAATCAAACGGGGCCATGCTCTAGAGCTCCTAAAAAAGCCTCCAGCGTTCCGCCCATCCCACCTTTTACCCTCCAGACCATAGAGAGGTGCTTGGGGAGGAGGCCCTCACCTTACCCCACAAGCGGGGGACTTGAGGCCCATTCTAGACCTCCAGGAGCAGAACCTTTTTTATCCAGTAGAAAAAGTTCTAGATGGTCACTTTGCATGGTCTTCATCTGCTCAAGCAGGGTGACTGGCTGTGCTCCCTCGATATGCAAAATGCCTACCTGCAAATCATAGTTTAGCTAACCCCCAACAGATGATACCTGCAGTTCCTGTTCCAGGGGGAGCATTACCAGTTCAGGGTAGTACCCTGAAGTCCTTAGCAGCTGTAGCGGCAGCCCTTCGGCGTGAAGGTCTATATGGATTCCTGTATCTGGACGACTGGTTACTGAAAGCCCAGTTCAGGGAGCTCTTGTTGACTCTGGAATGCACCCTGCATTTATTCCAGTCCTTAGGCTTCACTGCCAATTGCCCAAGTCCGTGCTGACCCCTTTTCCGGTGATTGCAGTGTGTGGGGGCGGTCCTGGACTCTACTCGGGGATGGCCTTCCTCCCTCAAGACGAGGTGGACCGCCTTATTATCCAGGATCGGGAGATGGCTCAGAGCCGGCAAGTCACAGCCAGGACATTCCTTAGGCTGCTAGGCCTTATGGCCGCGGCCATCGTTGCTGTTCCTCTAGTCCAGTTACACATGAGGGTTCTACAGTGGACTCTCGAAGTTCAGTGGGACCAGCACTCGGACGATCTAGATCAGCCGATCCTTGTCTCCCCGCCAGTACGCAAAGAGCTTCACTGGCGGAATGATCCGGCCAATCTCTTAAGGGGTGGGGGTCTTCTTTCTTAACCCCTCTCCTCACCAGATCCTCGCCATGGATGCTTGGGTCTGGGTTGGAGAGCCTTACTAGGTCCTTATCGGACTCTGGGCCCACTGGGAGACTCTCCTCCACATAAACATCTTAAAAATGAGGGCAGTTGTGTATACCTTGCAGGCCTCCTGGAACAGTCTCTCTGGGCCCTCTGCTGGTGCACTCAGACAATCCCAGCATGGTTTTACATCAGCAAGCAAGGGGGGTCACATTCCTACCCGCTGTGCCAGGTAGCAGTGAGGGTCTGGTACTGGGCTCTAGATCATGGTCTAGAACTGCCAGCCATCCAGGTGCCCAAAATACCTTGGCGGACAGCCTCAGCAGGTTGCAGTCCAAAGTGCATCAGTGGGAGCTGCTGACCTGGTTGCAGAAGACCTGTTTGACCAGTGGGGCCAGAGTTGGACCTCTTTGCGTCCCCACTCAACACAAAACTGCCACATTTCTGCTCGCTATATCCAGGACCTGGAGTTTTCTGGTGAGACCCGCTGTCCCTCTCCTGGCAAAGAAGGTTTCTTTACACATTCCCTCCCTTCCCTCTGATTCGGAGGATGTTTATAAAGCTACAGATGGTGGGTGCCACCTAATTCTGGTGACCCCCTTCTGGCCTTGGCAGATATGGATTCCATTCCTGCATCAATTGGCTATGGAACCTCCAGTTCCCCTGCCCCTCTGCCGGGACCTGCTGACTCTAGCCCGGGGACCCTGGTCCATCCAGACCTCAAGTCCCTCCACCTGCATGCAAGGCTCCTGATGGCATAACCACCGCTTGGTTTGGGGTGTCTCAGAAGGTGGCTGACATCCTGGTGGGTGCCAGTAAACCTTCCACCAGGGCCTCTTACTCTATGAAATGGAAGCGGTTTGCTATCTTGGCCATTTCTCATAGCTTGGACCCTTTCACCTGTCCAATGAACCAAGTTGTGGAGCATCTCCTGACCTTGTCTGATGCAGGACTTAAATGCTCCTCCTTTAAAGGGCATCTGTTGGCCATATCAGTCTTTCATGTGCCCATTGAAGGCTGTACTGTGGCACAGCTGGATGTGGCCTGTACTTTTCTCAGAGGCATTCTCCACTTGAAGTCTCCTATCCATAGCCCGGTTCTGGTTTGGGACCTGAATTTTGTTTTGGAGAAGCTAACTCCACTTCCTTGCGAGCTACGCTTTCTGTTGTGGAATGTAGTATTTTAAGTTGCCATTACTTCTGCTCAAAGAACTTCAGAATAGGCTCTCGTGTGAGCAGCCTTATTTGATTTTCCTCAAAGACAGGGTCGCTTTGCATACTAAGCCTAAGTTTCTTTCTGAGGTGCTGTCTGAGTTTACCCTAAATCGATTCATCCACCTGCCTGTTTATTATCCAAAGCTTACCAATCCAGGGGAAGCAATGCTCCATACATCGGATGTGCATAGACTTTTGCGTTACTATACACACCGTACGAGAGACTGCAGGAAGTCCTCTCAGTTGTTTGTTTCTTTCGCCCCTGACAGGGAGAGTGCTCCAATTTCAAAACGGTGTTTGTCCGAATGGTTGACCAACTGTATTATTTTTTGTTACAGGAAGTACTGTAAGGAACTTCCTGGGGTTAAGGGCCATTCCACCAGGGCATCGCCACTTTAGTTGTCTGTTTTTCAGGGGTGTGTCTGCAGCAGAGATTTGCGCTGCTGCCACTTGTAGTGCTATTTGTACTTTCACCAAGCACTACAGTCTGGACATTGCATCCAGAAGGAGGGCAGGCTTTGGCCAAGCTGTGCTTCATGGCCTTCTTTCTTAGGCCTCCTGCCTCCAAACTGTCCTTGCTTTCAGCACTGCTTGGGACTCGTTCCATAGGTGTGACCTGATGACAGACATATCCCCGAAGACGATGGAACATTTACATAAGAACTTACCATAACAGTAGATCTTCGAGGGAATCTGTCATTTGGCCATGCCATCCCTCCCTCTGTCCCCCTTTCTCTCTCTCTATCTCGGCTGTCCTCTTGTTCCAGCCTTTCTGGTAGTTGGGCACCTTCTCGCTCCTCAGTTCCCTGGTGGTACTCCATTCTCTCATGGCCTCCGACTAGGGGAAAAAACTGAGGGAGCTGTCACTCGTGCTTATGTGGGGTGCGTGATATTGTAGCCTGACGTCAACGTTGACGTCTCCCAATAACACTGCTGCAGAAAAAGCTTCGGTGGGGTCCTGACGGCTAAGTTTCATAGGTATGACCTGATGAAAGAGATTCCGTTGAAGATCTACTGTTACAGTTAAGTTCTTACATAACTGTTCACCTCATTTAGAGGGGGCCCTTGCAGTAGACAACACCATTAGGACTGAAGCGGGCAGGTGCCAGGACCCTACCTAAAACGTCTAGCTATCAATGTACAACGGGTGACCACCCCTTGACATCTGCCTGTGGTATAAAAGGGGCGATCCCCCCAACCCAAATGCAGTTTTCCCACCATCGACCCGCGCAAGTCGGACCTTCACGGATGCCTTCTGCCATAGTCAACCACCATTTTCTTCGTGTTACCCGCGCTTTACTATTTTCTTAAAAATTCTGTTTTTCGGTATTTCTAGCATGTCATCTTCTCCATTGTCCTCTTCAGAGCGGCGGTGGACTGTGTGTGCATGTGGTAAACAACTTTCCCACAAGGACAGCCATGCTTCTTGTCTGAGCGGACCACAACACTGAAGCCTGCTAGCACTGCCAGGATTTTAACCTGCACACCAGGCTACACCGCCAGAAGACACTGGAAACCTTTCTGCTGCAGCAGAGACTATTGGCGATGGAGAAGGAGCTCCATAAAAGCATCTCTTCCCGGGCCTCCAAGGCTTGAACTTCTTCATCTCACGAGGAAAAGAAGTTAAGCAGGGAGCACAAACATCGGGAGAAGCATAGGGACAAACCCCAGGCAACTTTCCGCTCCAGGTCCCTGTGCAAATTGGGAACCTATCCTGGGTCTTCTCCCACAGGAGGTCGGCCCCTCCGCTGTGGCAGCCCTCACTCCCTCCGGGGCTCGGGACTTCGTCCTCAACCTCTCAGCTCCTGATGCTCAGGCCCTTGCATCAGCCAGGTCCTTGGCCAGGTGATTCGACTGGGTCCTCCTTGGATGGTAGGTCTTTGCCTGTCGCTCTCCCGATCTGGGCGTTGGCTAAGTCTGCCCCGACTTATGGGACTATCGCTACCAAGTGATGCCAGGGGCATGCGCTTACCTCCCAAACAAGAGTGATGCCTCTGCCCCACTCCGGAGCTAATACCCTGGAACAGGCTTCTCATTTGCGGCCAGCACCGACTGCATCACCAGACCGGCGTCCGCACATGCCTGTCCAGTCCATGCCAGCCACTCTGGCGATGCCTCAGCCTTCATTCCCTAACCCTCCGCTGTTGCCGGCAGAACCTGTCATCACTAAGCTGTCGCCTGAGGGTCCGATGCCCAGTCTTTCTACTCCTATCAGACTGACGCCGGATGGCTCCATACCCCAGGGACTGATGCCGGTTAACCCAACACCTGTAGAACAGATGCCCAGGTTACCAGAGCCTAAGGAATAGACTCTGGGGCCTCTAAGCCTACCCCACTGGCGCCAGCTGTGTGTTTCACACCTTAGAATCTGCCCACAGTTCTTAAAGCCCTTTCTGCAGCCTGGTGGGTGTACTTTAAGGACAAGAAGTCCCCAAGTGAGTCTCCTACACAGATTCCCCACACCAACTCCTAAAGACCCTATTCCAAGTCTGGAAAGGATCAGGTCCCCCCCGCCCCAAAAGAAGATTCCAACGCCACCTCCTAAAGAGCCTTCCCACTGCCGCTGGAGCTGTGCCAGGCACCTGAGGACTCGCCAACGAAGAAACTCTCTCTCGGCCTCCATCTCTGGACTCTGGAAAGTTGAGAGGATATTCTTTCTCCTCTTCTGAAGAACCCGAGGGCACTCGCCTACAGGAGTTTGGCACAAACTTTATACTGGTCTCGGCCTAAATCCTCCCAGGGTAGTCCTTTCGTCGCTCCCCCAAACAGCAGTCCAGTGGCCAACAACCCAGAAGTGCCTTTAAAAGAAAAGCCACTACCCCAGGCCACTGGAGGTTCTGTCCCTAGAGTTCCCAGGACCTCCCAGGCCACATTGCCTGTCCCCAGTTTTTCAGCCTGACTCCTTACCTGACGCCCACCCCCCCAGCAGAAATCCTGGGAAGTCGTTTCTCTCTTTACCCAGAGGGCTGGCACAGAATAACCTCAGATCTTTGGCTCCTTCAGTTGGTGGAAAAGGGGCACACTCTAGAATTCTTGGAAATGCCCCCGGACAATCCCCCACTGGCCTCCCATTACTCTCAGGCCCATATCGCCCTCGTACAAGAGAAGAGCCAGGCGGTCCTGCGAAAACTGGCCATAGAACCCGTCCTGCCAGCACAACGTGGGAAGGACTTCTATTCTCATTTCTTCCTGGTCCCAAAGAGAACTGGAGACCTGCGTCCCATCCTGGACCCCAGCCACCTGAATCAGTACGTAGAATACAAACGATTTCAGGATGGTCACTCTCCCTGGCCTTCTTCCCGTGCTGCATCAAAGGGATTGGATTTGTTCTCTGGACATGCAGGACACACACTTTCACATCTTGGTCTTTCCACCACACAGAAGGTTCTTCTGCTTCCAAGAAAACCATTACCAGTTCTGCCGTTTGGCCTGTCCTTGGCCCCCAAGTTTTTAAAAAGTGGCTCGCAGTTGTGGCTGTGGACTTACGGAGGGAAGGCCACTGTGTCTTCCCTTACCTGGATAATTGGCTTGTGACAGCTCCCACCAAAGAACAGTTGGTCCAAACCATGGAGGCCACTTTCACTCTGTTCAGAGATCTGGGTATCGCACTAATTCTCCCCAAATCCTTCCTGTGGCCCAGTCAGAGGCTTCAGTACATCAGGGCCATCTTGGACACCACCCAAGGCACAGCTTTTCTAACAACATGAAGTCTTGCTATATTATGACAATGCAGTGAGTCCCAACCTTCGAACTGCTCCGGACGTGAAAGAGTTAACTTTCCATGCCAGGCATGGAACGCTAAGCTCGAGCTCGGTTGAAAACTGTCTGTTGTTCTTCAAACTCAAACTGTCAGATTCTTTACTCCGCCTCACTGAACAGTTGCTCCGGAGATTCCTCCTTCTGCTTGGTTCATTTTGTCGGTTAAAAGTATTAATTTCTCGGTTTTTTGACCGAATTTAAACCGCAAGCGGTCGGTTCAAGCTCTGTCTGTGGTATTTGTAAGTATTAGATAGGTTACATTATTTCTCTCTGGGTGGAACTTGTAAACGGTTATCGGTTCACTCTTGAACCGATCAGGTTGTTTAAAAATATTTTATTCTATCATTTAGAGGTGTAGTTACCGGTTCTTATCGGTTCGCGGAATTTCTTAAGTTTTTTTCCGCGACCCGTGTGCAGTTGGTAACGATAAAGAGGGTCTTGCTGGCGGATTGCCATAAATGGGCAAGTTTGGTTAGGACTACACTATGTCTGAGAAACCCAAAAGAAAACCGCCCACTGGTTTCAACATTCTGCAGTGTGTGTGGGGAAGCCTTTGCCAAGGCTGACCCCCACACCACCTGTGTTTATTGTCTGGGGTTTGACCACCTCAATGCAGACTGCCAGATTTGTCAAAATTTTCCTGCAGCTACCCTGGATAAGAGAGCTGGTAGGTTCAGGGAAAGGGAGGCCAAGAAGTCCGCTGACCCGGATGGCCAGCCCGGTTCAGTTCCAACCGAACCAGAGGGAGTGCCCTCTGACCAGGGCGAGACTTCCTCGGGCAAATGGGGAGCCGACTCTGAGGGGTCGGTTCCAGCAAAAAGGACTAGAAAATCAGCTGGTGTGGAGCCAAAACTTTCCTCTCCAACCGCTGAAGAAATAGCCAAAGCGATTCAGATTGTCCAGTCGCTCGGTTCCACCGAACCGTGCCATCAGGTAAGCTTGGTTCGGGCCGGTTCCACCGTTCAAGACTGTGATTTAGAGGAATATTATGAACCGGAGGAGGGGGAATAGGAGTATGAGGAGAGTGAATGTGGATTTGAAAGTCTGGATGTGCCCATTGACCCGGACATCTCCCCAGACAGACCTTCAGGATTGTCCCCTCCTAGGCTTTCTGAGTCCCCTTCTCATTTTATGTTCTATAAAAAAGTGGCTGAAACCCTCCAGCTCCCTATGGAGGAAGCTGTGGATGATCAAGAGGAGCCTGACTGTGGAAATGATGGATATCCCAGAGTCCAGGAGATTGTCTATTCCCTTGCATAAATCTTTTGGGAAACAGACTTTTAAAATTCTAAAAACTCCTCAGACTATACCTCCTGTGGATAAGAGAATGGACAAGAGGTACACATTGTCAGGCTCTGATACGGAGTCCCTTACACAACAATGCAGCCATGTTGGGGTAGTGCAGGCTGCAGCCTGTGACGAGGCAAATATTCCCTTGTCCTCACACCCCCCGGACAAGGACTCCAGGAAGGTTGATGCCATGACAAAGAAACAGTACATGGCAGCATCTTTGGGACTCAGACAGGCAAATTATATGGCTTATGTTGCTAGATACCAGAAATCCAGATGAGATACTGTTACGGCTCTTGCAAAACAGGTCCCTGTCCAGCTTGCCAAGGAGCTGGAGCAGGTGGCTGCCGATGGTATTGAGGCATCCAAGATGCAATTCCATGCTGCAGTGGACTCAAATGATGTTTCATCAAGAGTCATGGCTACATCTGTGGCTCTTCACAGGATGGCTTGGCTCAGATGTACTAGCCTGTCACAGGATACCCATACTAAGGCCATGGATTTCCTGTTGTGGGTAATTCTCTGTTTGGGAGCAGACAGAGAATTACATGAAGAAATGGATGAGTATAGGACCACCTATAGGATGCACAGGCCAAGGAAAGGCAGGCCACTCCTCAAAGGCAGCTTCCCAGGGGCAGGGGCAGGCTTTTTCATAGGCCTTTTTACCAAGCCCAGGCCTCCTCTTCAGCTTTTACCCAGAGGGGGTTCTTTAGAGGGAGAGGCAGACGGGGTGCAGGCAGGCCTGCTTCCACCCCTCAGCCCAAAAGCCCCTGCCAAGCAGGCACACTGATGGGGTTGCCAGGGCGATTCTCAACCACCTGTAGGGGCAGGCTGGCTGACTTTGTCCAGGACTGGGAGTCTCTGACATCAGACAAGTGGTCCTGGAAGTAGTAGCCAGGGACTGGTTCTCAGCTTCAAAAAGTTTCCAAAGATGAGAACCAGATCCTTTCCACCTGCAAATCCTTCAGAGGCACTTGCCCTAGAGGCAGAGGTCTCTTCCCTCCTGGCTCTCAAAGCCATGGAAAGGGTTCCACCCCTACACCAGGGCAAAGGGTTGTACTCCAGGTACTTCCTTACCCCAAAAAAGACAGGAAAATGGCGGCCTATCCTGAATCTCAGATACTTAAACAAGCACCTTTTAAAACCAAAATTCAAAATGGTGACTCTGGGAATTATTCTACCCTCTTTAAGGCCAGGAACTGGCTAGTCCCTGGACCTCAAGGATGCCTACTTCCATATTCTCATCAGAAGCTCCCATCAAGTACCTCAGGTTCGAGCTGCCCTCAGGCCATTACCAGTTCAGAGCAATGCCCTTGGCCTCACCTCTGCTCAAGGGTGTTCACAAAATGCCTGGTAGTGGCAGTTGCTTCGCTAAGAAGGCAAAAAATTGCCATCTTCCCTTACCTGGACGATTGGCTCATAGTAGGCCAGTCCCCAGACCAGGTCAAATTACACCTACAAATAACTCAGCAACTGCTCACCTCCCTAGGTTTCCTTCTGAATCTTTCAAAGTCAGTTCTAGAGCCTGTTCAGCTCCTCACCTTCATAGGCGCAGAGCTGAACACAGAGAAAGCAAGAGCCTTCCTCCCTTTGGACAGGGCAAGGACCCTGGTCTCTCTGGCCTCCTCATTCACCCTGCAGGTGTCTCGACCAGCAAGGCATTTTCTACAGCTCCTGGGGCACATGGCTGCTTCTACAGCAGTGGTGCAGGGAGCAAGATTTCAGATGAGGGACATTCAGTTCCATTTGAGAGCCTTCTGGTCTCAAAGGAAAGACCCTCTAACCAAATTGATCCCAGTGACTCGAACTCTGATCCAGGCCCTACAATGGTGGCAGGATCGGAGCAATCTCAGACAAGGAGTTTCTTTTGTCACCCAGTCTCACTCCTTAACCCTTACTACGGATGCATCCCTCTTGGGATGGGGAGCTCACATGGGCGACCTCACTACCCAGGGGTTGTGGTCCCCTCAGGAATCCCTGCTTCACATCAATCTGTTGGAACTCAGAGCAGTTTTTCTAGCACTTCAAGCTTTTTCCAAGCCTGTTCAGAACAAAGTGGTACAGGTCAGAACAGACACCACCACCACAATGTGGTACATCAACAAGCAAGGGGGCACTCGGTCTATGGCCTTGTGCACCAAAGCAATGAAGTTGTGGTCTCTGGCTTACTCCCTGAACACCTCCCTTATGGCAGTTCACCTCCCAGGCAAGGACAATGTCCTGGCAGATGCTCTCAGCAGGATTTCCCAGGGCCATCACGATTGGTCACTGGATCCCCTGGTCCTGGAGGTGGTTTGCCAGATGGGGCACCCCACAGATAGATCTTTTTGCAGCCCCAGACAATCACCAACTTCCCCTTTTTTGCTGCAGGCCCCCAGTGTTGGGCTCAGTCCCTCTGGATGCCTTAGTCCTCAATTGGGAAGGAACGTTTCTCTATGCTTTTCCCCCCTTCCCTCTGCTTTTCAAAGTGCTAGTCAAAATCAGGTCTCAACCCTGCAAGATGATCCTGATTGCCCCAGACAACCCTGGTATCCACTCCTGCTGTCCTTAGCAGTCCATCTTCCCCTGTGTCTTCCCAGGAAGCACAACCTGTTAACCTGTGCTCAGGGGAGGGTTTGGTACCCGAACCTCAAATCTCTCAGTCTCAAGGCCTGGCTCTTGAAGAGTTAGTTTGCTGATCTACACCTCTCCCAAGGTGTAATGGATATCCTGAAGGCTTCTAGGAAACCTTCTACCAGGGCTACTTATAATTCCAAATGGAAAAGGTTTTCCATCTGGTGCGCTGGACAGCATATTTCCCCAGAATCTGCTGATTTACCCACAGTCCTGGATTATATGGTCCATCTGAATACCTTGAGGTTTAGACCAGCTACCCTTAAAGTGCATCTGGCAGCTGTGTCTGCCTTTATTTCAGCAGGTAAGCCCTCTTCTCTTTCAGCTCACCCTGTATTCTCCAAGTTTTTCAAGGATTGCTTCATACCACACCTCCATTCAGGGACCCTGCCCTGCTTGGGACCTTAATGTTTGCATTACTCAGCTTGTGCAACCCCTTTTGAGCCTTTGGCTTCAGCAGGCTTAAGTACTTGACTTGAAAACTGTGTTTCTGGTGAGCCATCACTTCTGCCAGACGTGTAAGTGAATTACAAGCTTTGTCAGTGGAGCCTGATTTTATCTCCTTTCATAGAGATAAGGTGGTCCTCAGGACTAACAGGAAGTTCTTGCCTAGGTGGTTTAGATTTCCACCTTAATCAATCCTATGTCTCTCCCTGTGCTTACTGACCATTCCTCCTCTGGCGAGAGGAGGCTGCAAGTTTAGATGTCAAGAGCCCTTAGCTACTACATAGAGCGTGTCAAGGGTCACAGGTTTGACTCCTCAACTGTTCCTCACTTATGGTGAGGTTGGTGAGAAACCACCACTAAGAGATCCATTGCCAGGTGGATTGTTTCTTGTATCCAATTTTGTTATGAAAAACTGGGTGAGGTTCCTCCTCAGGCCTGAGGCTCACTCAGAGAGGTATAGCTGCTTCCTGGCTGTGCTGGGACATCCTATTCTAGAGATATGTCAAGCAGCTACCTGAAAACAGTTCATACTTTTACAAGCATTACTCCCTGTATATCCAGGCTAGGAGTGATGCCCGGTTTAACATGACTGTGCTACAGAGCCTATTTCCCAAGTAGGTTCTGTCCTTCCTCCATGGAGGTACTGCTTTAGTCTGCATATGTCATAATATAGCAAGACTTCATGTTGTTAGAAGAAAAATTACTCACCTTAGTAATGTTGTTTCTTCTATTGGAGTCTTCTGATATTATGACCTCCCCCCTGCCCTCCTCTCAGAACCTCTGTTTTTGGGATATGGGTGGGCAGTTCAATGTTGGTACGCTTAGTAGGTGCCCACCTTGTTGTTTTCACCCTCCTTTTTGGGGGTGACTTGGTGTTGTGTTTTTCATTTTTGGGTCTCCTGACTTGAGTCTGTTTTGGGACCAAAAAATGTGTTATTATGTTAGTAGCCAGTTGGCTAGTGTAGGTTTACAGCTTCCACGCAGGACCTCAGTGAGTTTAGCTCGTAAAGATCTAACAGTTTGAGTTTGAAGAACAACAGACAGAGTTTTCAACCGAGCTCGAGCTCAGCGTTCCATGCCTGGCATGGAAAGTTAACTCTTTCACCTCCGGAGCAGTTCGAAGGTTGGAACTCACTGCATATGTCATAATATAGCAAGACTCCAATAGAAGAAACAACATTACTAAGGTGAGTAATTTTTTCTTCTGCCTCAAGACAGGGCAGAACGCCTTCATGCACAAGGTCAATTGGTCTCATTGTCTCGCCAGATCACTTCTGTGGCTGCTTGAACATATAGCTGCGGCCATTGCAATGGTTCCCCTGGCCCGCCTGCACATGAGGGTAGCCAAGTGGAACCTTTGGGTCTAATAGGATCAGCGCACTGACTATTTGGAGCAACTGGTGTCCGTCTCCAACTCTGTGCGACAGACTTTGATGTGATGGTTGAACCCATCCAACCTCTCCAAAGGGATCCACTTTTGGACGGAGTCGCCTTGCCAGATTCTCACCACAGACATGTCGGGCCAAGGATGGGGCACCTATCTGGCAGACTGTGAGACTCTGGGGACTTGGTCCCCACAGGAGCAGCATCTCCACATCCATGTTTTGGAGATGCGGGCGATCCTGTGCGCCCTGTAGGCCTTTCAGACTAACCTGCTCCCGGGCCCTCTTTTGATCCAGACAGACAGTATGACAGTGGTCTTTTGCATAAACAAGCAAGGGGAACGCATTTTAACTCCCTCTGCAGGGAGGCCATGAGAGTCTGGTATTGGGCCATAGAGCATCACCTGGACCTGACTGCTGTGTATTTTCCAGGTGTTCAGAACACCTTGGCTGACAGCTTAAGCTGGGCCCGGTCCATGGCTCACAATTGGGAGCTTCTTCCCTCTGTAGTCAAAGATCTCTTTTGACAGGTGGGGTCATCCCGAGCTGGACCTCTTCGTGTCCCCATCCAGCACAAAACTGCACAGTTTCTGCTCATTAGATTCCGGGCATGGTGTTTTTCTGGCGAGACGTGTTGTCCCTCTCCTGGGCAGGGAGATTTCTATACACCTTCTCTCCCTTTCCATTGCTGCAGAGAGTTCTTCTCAAGTTGCAGTCAGAGGGAGCAGAGATGATCCTGATGGCCCCTTATTGGCTGTGCCAGATATGGTTTCCGCTTCTCCAAGAACTAGCAGTGGAGCCTCCGATTCCCCTGCTTATGTGCTCCGATTTGCTGTCCCAGGAGCAGGGCACTCTGGTCCATCTCGACCTCCAGTCACTGCACCTTCATGCATGGCTCCTGCAGACATAACAGTTGCCCGATTTGTGGGTTTCTTTCTGGGTGGCAGATGTCCTAGTGGCAGCCAGGAAACCTTCTACTAGAGCCACCTATGCTATGACGTGGAAGCGGTTCTGTATATGGGCTTCTGCTCGTCTCCTGGACCCCTTCACTTGTCTGGCAAATCTTATTCCAGAGTACCTCCTTTCCCTGTTGGACTCTGGTCTGAGTTGCTAGTCTCTTAAGGTGCATGTATTTGCCATCTCTGCATACCACGCACCTGTTGAAGGCAAGACTCTTGCCCAGCTGGCTCTCTCCTGTACGTTCTTGCAGAGCATACTGCATCTGAAACCTCCCTTCCTCCCTAGGACCTTTTTTTATTTTAGAAAAGCTTACGTTGCCTTCCTCTGAACCTGCCGCAAGGTGCAAGCTACGTTTTCTGTCATGGAAAGCGTCGTTTTTAGTTGCTGTTACTTCTGCTTGAAGGTTTTCTGAGCTTCAGGCTCAGATGCGTAAAGAGCCTTATTTAGTTTTCCAGAAGGATAGGGTGTCTTTGCAGACTAATCCTAAGTTTCTTCCTAAAGTGGTGTTGGAGTTTACCCTGAATGAAGACATCCACTTGCCAGTGTATTACTCGGAGTACAATAATCGAGAGGAGGCCCTACTGCATACTCTGGATGTCCACCAGGTGCTTTGCTATTACTTGGATCACACCCGTGTCATAAAATCCTTTCAGTTTCTTTTGCCCCTAGAAAAGAAGGGGCTCCTGTTTCTAAACAATGTTTGTCCAGATGGTTAGTCAGTTGCATTGTGTATTGTTACCGCATGTACGACAAGCCTTTACTGGGCCTGGTTGAAGGCCATTCTACCAGGGGCATTGCTGCTGCTTTTGCCTCCTTCAGGAATGTGTCCATTGCTGATATTTGTGCATCGGCCACTTGGAGCTCTGTCCACACTTTCATTCGGCACTATAGATTGGACATTGTATCTAGGCATAGGGCAGGCTTTGGCCTTGCAGTTCTGCAGGGTCTGCTCTCTTGAACCTTACACTGACTTCTACCTCCTCCCAGCTGACCGGGGTCAGTCCTTGCACTGCTTGGGACTTGGTCCTAATGATGTTGCCTGCTGCAAGAGCCCCCTCAAAGTGATATAGTAAAGTTACATAAGAACTTACCGTAACAGTAGATCTTCTAGAGGAGCTCTTGCGCTGCTTTCCCTCCCTCCATCCCCCTGGTGACTGCTTCTCCATTTCTATTACCTGTCTTTCCTTTGTGTAGAGGAACCACGTCAGTTCTCCAGTTTCTGTATGTGCTGAGGTCTGTGGTGGGAGAACTGAGGTTGGGTTGGGGGACTGCCCCTTTTATACCATAGGCGGATGTCTAGGATGAGCCGACGTTGGGGTGGTTCTCCATTGTATACTGCTAGCTAGAAGTTTTCCGTGGAGTCCTGGCACCTGCCGGCTTTAATCCTAATGGTGTTGCCTGCTGCAAGAGCTCCTCTCTAAGATCTACTGTTACGGTAAGTTCTTACGTAACTGTACTTTTCTCTTTTGATCAGTAGTATAATTTAGAGGTTAGAGCAATGAGCTTGAAACATGCAGCTGGCCTGGGTTGGACTCCTACAACTTCCACTTGTATACTGTGTGACTCTGAGCAAGTCATTTAATCTCCCTGCTGGGTAAACAGGCCTTGTGCCCAGTGAGCCTTATCCAGTTGCCAAAAAATAAAGCAAAGCTACAGTACAAATATTTATGAAAAAAATAGATGCAAAGAAGTTTCATAAGCAGTAGCCTGTTTTTCTACCTTAAACTGTTACCCTAACTCCCTATATTTTAACAAAAATGGTTAATTAGCCACCTGCGTACCTCCACTGTCCAGTTTGACCGCTTCTGTTGATGTACTCATTATGTGCTGAAACATTTAAATCACTAGCAGATTCAACAGTATACTGGCTTGGGAGCTGCTTGCTGTTCAAGCCATCCTGGTCGGTAGTGCTACTTGTGGCATTACCCGACGTATGTTTCAAGAATCTAGATCGCTCAATGGGAGGAGTAACTCGGACCATTGTTTGTTTTTCTTTTCTTATTTTCTTTTATATTTTGTTTATTCCTGGCCTGCCTGGTGGCGCTGAGGGTTGAAGTGCTGGCATGCCACACCTTGCGCTACGCCGGCAACTCTGGTCCGGATTCTGGCCGGGGGAGGACAATTGAGCGTCCCTGAGACTGCTCTCCAGGGAGGGACTCCCGCGCAGGTGCTGGCTCCTGGCAGTGGCTGGGGGATAGCGCAACTCATGGCGCAATGAGGTCTGCATGGGAGCGCGTGCTGCAGTGTACCTGGCAGCATTGCACGCCCGTGCCATGGGGGGGGGCGGACTTTGGACAAAACATGGCTATATCTTCTGGTGCAGATGAGGGTCTCCATGCGGCGCTGTACTGGATGCTCCAGGAGCTCCTTCTGGCCCTGTCTGCGAAGGGGGTCCGCGATGTGGCCTGAGAGTGAGAAGGAAGGAGGTAGCACCTCTGGCATTGTGCCTGATGCAGGAGCCGCCAGTGGACTGGAAAAATTGGGGAACCATAGGAACACACCAGCCGAGGAGGTAGGCTAACAAAGTAGAGAAACTAAAATATTCTGTTTATTCCCCAGTGGCGCTGACCCACCTAACTCCATACCCCATCAGGCACTCCTTGTTGGATCACATGTCTCTTGTACTGTATGGACTTGCTATCTCCTTCCTGCAACCCAGAAGAAACCTCCCTGCTGCAGGGTCCCAGCAAACCAGGACTTGGGCACAGATTTTCAGATGGAGGAGCTGGGAGATGGGGATGTACATCGGACAGAGTGATGTGGGGGTCCTGGGCCGACATCACTTGTTGCACCGCACTGACGTTTTTGCCTCCCTTTGTGTGTACTCATGACAGTCCGGGCATGGGTGTAGCCAACTGATATGTGATCTATGAATTGAAAAAAATATTGAAAGGGATAGGAAAAAAAATTGTACGGCAAGGGACAAGAGGAGTAAAAGAATACAGCCCAATAGAAAAAAAAATTAAATGTTAAATTTTGGGAGTGCTTTGTAGAGCAAACTCCTGGCCATGTACAGACACATAGGTAAGTAAAGTATCACACCACCTACTTTTGTTTCACAACGTGTAAGAGAAAACTAATTTGTTTTACCCGCTAAGGATTATGAAACAACTTTTTATGCTTATGTTTTCATTTGCCCTTTTTTATCTTCTTGAATCTTAATTATTTTCTCTGCAGTTCTTTTTTTCCTCCATTGCCTGCTCTCCCAGGTTTCAGATGTGAATGAGATTCTCTGTCTGCATTACCCAACTTTTAATAAACTACATGGCAAGTAAATAAATTTAAATTATACAGTGGCAAGAATATTTCTTATCCTCTGATCGGTCAGTGCCCAACTTCACCAGTAATGTTCTCTGAGCATAACATCACTGTTTAAAGGTGTGGCACACGTGACTACACCAGACCTTAAAAATATCACTGCGCACACCAGTAGTCCACTGCTGTGCTGCCAGTGCCTTCCCTCTCTGTCTTTCAGTGGACCAAAAATAGGCACTATAACCAGCAGGAAGCTTTTAACACCCCCCACCCCCATTTTCTCGATCCTGGCCAGACTTCCAAAACAGCAACTCCATTTGGCTTCACAAAATGAGTAGAAACCCCTGGCATCAATTTACCAATCGCTCATTTTTTAAAATACTGAGCTGCAGCCAAACTATTGGCTTCAGTTTTCAGCTTACAGTTAGTGAACACAGCCAGCACGTGGACAGTATTTTTCCCTACTGGAAGCAAAAAGTTTTTCAGAAGCCATTGGCCTCCCTGCAGTCCCCAGTCCCCAACTCAGTAGCCCAGCAGAACAGAATGTTATCTCAGTAAAACAGCTCCATGTAAACATACTAAAAGTGAAAGCCACTCTCTGCTCACCAGCCCACCGGACACAGAAACCTGTGCAGTCATCAGCCCGCCCAAGCGTCTCTCATAAAGTGCTACGAACTAGAAAAAAACATTACCAGAGGTTGGGGTCACCATGTAGTGGGACGTTCAGAAGTCGAACGGCAAAACAGACAGCAGAGGGAGGTTGAAATAATGACAGAGAAACAGGGGTAGAGGGACACCGCCACCTACTGGCCAACAGCAGTAACAAGGGAATTTATTTTATGTATGCACACCTACTCATAGAAATCTTTTAAAAAATTTTTTTAGCTATTTATTACAAAAGAGCCATTACATAATAGCAATAATGTACTCCAGGGTATGTGACGTGCTGAGATAACATCATTTCTGGGGTGCGGAACGCACCTGGCCTGCGGCCTTATGCCCCACCACCCCAGGCGTGACATTCTCCCAGCATGACACCCCCCTGTCATGCATTATTTCTTAAATCAAATAATGCTAATTTAGTTTAGTTGCTGCTAAAATCCTGATGCAGTAACTAGATGTGACACGTGATTCCATCTGTGGATATGTCTGCTGGTGCCTTTGTGAAACACACTCAGGATTTTTGTAAAGGAACACTGTCATCCCCCACGAGGTTTCAAGGTGTCCCTAGTTTAAAAAACGTGTTGTTATTGTTCACATTCTATAGACTGTTGATGTAATTGGGAGTTGGATTCTGGTTCCTTTCTTCTTTTAAAAAGTGAAAATAGATAGGCCATTGACAAAGCAATGGCCGATGGCACATTTATAAGGTAGAAAAAGAAATGGGCAGACTGAATGGGCCTTGTGGTCCTTATCTGCTGTCAACTTCTGTGTTTCTATGAAAACTAGACTGCTCACCATTCTAGTGTTACCACACAAAAAATGTTTACATTCCTTGATCTGCTCCCACTGCATTCTTCCTGGACTTGGGAACACCCCCACAGAGTCTAGCCCCTCATTATGCAGTTGGAGGAGAGGATACAATGCATCATGAGTGACTGCACTATTGGGGGTGTTCCTAATGTTAAGGAAGTACGCAGTAAGAGTAGAGCAGGGATTTGAAACCGAATGAGGCTGGGTACAACTATACCATTTGCATGCACTTCAGTTCTTCTGTTAAAGGAGGCAGATAAAACAACCAGCAACAACCGTGAATTTCAGAGGTTAATCATAAAATGTGTGTGTTTTTTTTTTTTTAAACTAGAAATATGATGCAAAAAAGGTTGACCATGTCCCCTTAAGAGCTTAGATTGGCAAAGTCTGAAAAAATGGAAGTGTTGCATTGCTTTATTGGTAAAAGACCATTACATTAAACATCATAGCTGAAGGTGGCGACTTAACGCTACTTGCTATGATCAGATCTGACCCTTATGCATTAGGCTTAAAGAATTGAGAGATACCCCAATATGGAGACATGCGCACTGTACAGGGTATTGCATGAAGTTGTGGATTTTGAAGTGGAAAAAAGCTTTTGTCAGAACAGTTATGAATTAATAAAGTAATTTCATGCAACCTAACGTGTACAAAAGCAATTTTTATTGTTTTATTTACATATTTAGAAATGTTGTGCTACAGCATGACCTTGTTTAGGTGAAACACTTGTTTTACGAGAGGTTCCCAGGAGGAACAAAAGCAGGCAGCAGCAAAGTAATTACGCATTATCAGTTGATTAACAATCATTACATAAACAATATAAAAAACATCATGGAATATAATTGCAGTCTCATTGCATAATTGCTCATACAGTTATATACAGTCGGTCCAAGATGAGGACATTATCAGAGTAAACAACCATTCAAGAAAAGGGAAAGCGATAAGAACGAGAGGGAGAGATGATGTGTTGGGAATAAGATCAGGTTGTGACACTAGAGACAGCAATGGCATGACCCAATCTTAAAATATTTATGGCTAAAACAAGAATTAATTGCAAACCTCCGTGTGTTACAGATTGAACTATCTAATGGTTGCTGCACTGAACTGTAGGTTTGAATCCCACCACAGCCACAGACTGACTGTATGTTACGATTGTCAGAGACCACTCTTATGGCTGTAAGTGGTCTTGAGTGCATTCTTGGGGTATGAGAAATGCAGACCGAAGGCAAGTGGTTCTAATACCCCAAGAATGTAAGTGATGCTGCTCTTGTATTAAGTGTAGTCTCCTTGGCAGTCTTCATATATTATTGATCAGTGCTGATCAATAATAAATTAACATTTAAAAAAAAAAAACTCCCTTGAATGAGCTCATTTCTGGTACTTTGGCACCAGATGCACTCTTGATGAGCATCTCCTGTGCAGGAGAAAGGAGCACTTCGATTGGTTTGATGTGCTTCTCTATATATAATGTGACCTTGAGCAAGTCACTTGATCAACCTGGGCTCCAGGCCCTTCCAGCTGTCAAACTGAATAAAAGGACCCTCCTTGAAAACCAGATGTTGCATCTGACTTTGGTACTTTAGTTAAATACATGAGACGGGACAAATGTTTAGCAGAATTGAATTATCTGAAGATAAATAAGAACGACACATTACTGGAAATGCCACTGATTAAATCTGACTTTTTTTTTTTTTTTTTTTTAATTCCATGGGTTAAACTATTTGAATAGTAATGTTTAAGATGTTTTTAAAAGCATGTATTTTAAGTACTTAGGACAAGATCCTCTCCACCAAGCCCAGTGTTGTTTCAGTTATTGTCATGTTACGTAAACTGCCACTAGATCTGTAAAAAGGTCATAAACCGGAGTTCTGTGTTCAGTAAATATTAAAGTGGAAAAAAAAAAAAGCTGCAACAGAAACGGTAGTCTTGAAGCAGATTCCTGTCCCCGTAAATGTTCTCTTAAATCCTGCTTTATGGGGATGTCTTTTTTGTTCTATAGAGGTTTTTCTTGCTGTCACTCAGGGGTGGCTGTCACCCCCGTCCCCGCCTCCACAGACTGGTAACCACCCCCCTCAGGACTCTCCTGGTCTCTTAAGGTTTCCTGGTGGCTTTCCTCCCATAACTTGGTCTGAAAGAGGAAGGGCCACCCCTCCCAACCCTGTTACACAAATCTGGGGTGGGCCAGGGTCTTGGGTGATGGCACAGATCAGGGACAGGTAGGCAGGGCTTCATTAAGCCCCACCATTATTTTCCGTTCTCTCCCTTTCCCTGCCCCAGTGCATATATACGTGCATGTGAAGACACACTCGCATCACACTACTATGGCTCCACCCTTCTTGCCACCCAAAGCTGCATCACCACCAGGCCTTCACCTGGTGACAGTCTAAGGCTGGGCCAACCAGCCTCACCTCCCTGGGAGGGGAGGACCATCATCGGATGCTCGATCCTCCACCACCCAAGCTGCAGTGATCCAAGCTCATTCCCGAACTCTGGTTGCCAGCATGGTAAGACACCTAGTGCCTCAGCCCTCCACACCACTTGTCAGGGCCTCATGGGCAGAATTTGTATGATTCTAGTCAGATATGTATGTGAGTAGAGAGCACAGAGGAAGAGCGAGACCTGGGAGTAATGATGAGCAGTAACCTAAGTCACTTTTCTATAAGACATATGGGAGGGGGAACAGGATGCTGGGTTGTGGGGGGAGAGGGATTGCCAACAAAAAGAGGGAGGTGATGCACTCATTGTATAGGTCACTTGCGAGCCCCATCTGGAGTATTGTATGCAGTTCTGGTGCCTGTACCTAAGAAGTATAAGATTAGTCAGTTCAGTGTAGGGCCACAAGAGATGATCTTTAGGCAACAAGGAAAGACCTACAAGGAGGGGCTGAAAGTCTTAACATGTACTCATTGGAGGACTGAAAGGAGAGGAACTGATTCATGTTTATAAGGAGGTTTAATAGAGTGCATAACATGTTTATTTAACTGTGGAAACTTACACCCCAGTGGGCATACGTTTAATTTACATGGGCTGGGTTGAGGAGAGACATTAGGAAGTATTACTTCACAGAATGGGTTGTGGAGGGGTGGAACAATCTTCCAAGCAATTGTGAAAGTAAATGCAGTAGTGGGGTTCAAGAAAAATGTGCATGCTATAAAGGTCTTATTAGATATGCTAATTTGGGAGGGGTATGGGTAGCTGATAGAGAACAATGTTGGAGAGATTGTTACACACTGTTTGGGCCTTTTCCTGACTTCTTAAGTTTCTTTGTGGTAGAGAACATACCTTCTTCAATGGTAATATAAAATGGTATTCATCTTTATCGAAGACGAAGAAATGTTTTTTTTTTCTTCTTCAGATAATGATAAAATGGACACTGTTATGGTTTGTCACTGCTGCCACTTCCTTGAGTTCTGGCAACCACATACACTCAGTGAGTGCGTCGGACAGCACGGTGCTGTTTTGTTCACAGCTAACCACAGGCAACCCTGATTAATCTGAATGTTTTGGGAATGAGCATTTTCTATGTGGATTAAAAAAAAATCTGATTAACTGTCCCCCTCCCCGTCAAAAAAATCACAATTTTACTGTATTAAAATAAGATATTTTATAAGTTAAATATGCTATAAAATTACAATTAAAAACAGTTAAAACTCTAAAATATCAGATTGTTTTGAAAAAACACTTGTTTCCTTTTGATTTTAAAGAAATGTGGAAGTGTCACTAATGGAATGTCTATTTACTGCCTTCTTAGCGTGAGAGCTGTTCAAGGCAGCTTAGGGCTGCTTGTAGCCTGCTTGGGCCTGTGATGTACTCTGTGGGGGTGGATCTGTGCTGTACTCTGTGGGGCTGGATCTGTGCTGTGCTCGACGGGGCTGGATCTGTGCTGTGCTTGGTGGGGGTGGATCTGCATCAGCACCCTGTGCAGGGTTATCAGATTCATTATCTGACTGTTTTTGTTTTCAATACATCTACAATGTTATCTGTCAGTGGAGGTGCATTTTTAACCTACTCAAAAATCGGGAATTTAGCAGCAGATATCCTTACATTGTCACTGACCTCATCCTGCTGAATTAATATCTGCAGCTGAGCCATATCCTCGGGGCTGCCTCCAGGGGCAAAAAATGATGGGACAAGGTGCCCCTTCCTCTCTCCATCCTGCGCCCTGTTGCTGCTGATGGACAGAGGCCAAACTCTTCCATTTTCTATCATAGTAATGTGTCAGCAGAATAGTACCATCCTGGTCCATCTAGTCTGCCCATTTCCCACCCACCCCTACTTGTCTCCACTTCCCAGGGATATTTCCCTCTGCCCACCAGCCAACCCCTTGTGTCTGTCCCATGCCCTCTTGAATGCCTCCACTGTTTCTGCACATATCACCTCATTAGGTAATCTATTCCAAGGTTCCACCACCTTCTCAGTGAAATAACATCTCCTTACATTGCTCTTAAATCTTCCCCCTTCCAATCTTAAATTATGACCCTTGTTTTAACTCCTACTTTCCTTTTGAAGAAACTACCTTCATTCACTTTATTTATTCCCTTCATATACTTAAAAGTCTCTATCTCTTCTAACCTCCAGTGGGTACAGATTTAATTCTCTCCATCTAGTCTCGTATGGCTTCTCTTGCATACCTTGCACCCTCTTTGTTGCCCTTCTCTGAACCCTCTCCAACCCATCTATATCCTTTTTTAAATGAGGCCTCCAGAACTGTACCCCGTATTCCAGGTGTGGTCTGACCATGGTCTTGTATATAAATGTATCAACACCTCCCTCTTCCTACTTGTTATACCTCTTCCTATGCATGCCATTATTCTGTTAGCTTTACCTACTGCCTTACTACACTGGACTCCTACCTTAAGGTTCTGGCACAGTCATCTTCTGTTATTACTTCGGACAAGTGGGTGCTGGGAGTCGTGGGATCAGGGTTGTCTGGAATTCAAGGCCTTTCCCATTTGTCAGTCTCGAGTACAGTTAGAGGATATGTTTACAGTGGAGTTTTTCCATACACTATGGAGCAATATTCATCCGCTCCTTGAGTGGCATGTGATGGAGCTGGTCCCAAAAAAGCAGGGGGTCATGTCATGGTACTTTCTGGTACCCAAATGAACAGGGTGTAGTGCCCCATTCTTGACCTGCGAGTCCTGAACAAGTTCATTTGCAGTCTGATGATCTTTGAGGACAGCTCCCTCCATTGAGCCACACCTGTGGGGACTGTTTAAGCAATAATGCACAACAGGGTGTGGGTTGTGCTGGGATAACCTCACCCCTTGGTGGTTGGGCACGAGGCCGCGAGGCCGATCGTCAAGTGTCCCAGAAGTGAGGTTATCCCAGCACAACCCACACCCTGAGTGCATTATTGCTATTATACAATGGCTCGTTATACAAAATAAAAAAAAATTAAAAAAAAAGGTTTTAGTAGATTTTGTGGCATCCAACTCCTCAATCAAATGCTAATCATCCAAGGCATCCAGAGCAATTCCGTGAGGTTGTGCTGGGATAACCTCACTGTGGCAGGGACACACTGACCAATTCGAGACCAGGAATTTTCCTTGCCATTGTATAAGCCTTTGGTGGTAGGACCACTAGGAAACCTTTGCCAGCTAGGCCTCCCACATTGATATGTCAACGCTGCCAGTATAACGTGGGCAGCCCTATCATTCCTCATTTCTTTTTCCCACCATAAACCTTAGGGCATCTGGTCATCTTAGCCAAGTCAGAGCTGGTCCCTTGCAGGTAATCCAGTTCATTGGGGCAGAACTCTGTTCCCTACGGGCCAAAGCCCACCTCCTGGCAGACTGGCCATCGGACCTTACCTCTTTTGCTTGATCATTTCAGGTTGGATGTTCGCACTGTGCCCGTGCTTCCTTTGGCTGATGGTGGCTTATACCAGCGTGGTCCATTTTGGCCCATTGGAGGATGTGCCTCCAGCAGTGGGTGTTGGGTCAGCAGTCCCAGTGCTTAGGTTGCCTGGGCCAGTCGGTCTTTATGACCCAGCAGATGTGGGATGCCATCTAGTGGTGGCTGTTCCTACAGAATTTGGAGGATAAACTCCCATTTGTATGCCCAGAACAGTATGTCACACTCATGATGGATATGTCTGTGGTAGCGTGGGGAGATAACCTGGGGGACCACAAGGTCCACCGGTTTTGGTCATGACCCCGAAGTCCTGTTACCACATCAACTTGATGGAGCTCCTTGCAGTGCACCTGACTGACAGAATTTGCTCCATTTAATTGGGGGTCAGGTTATTCAGGTCCAGATGAACAATATGACCACCATATTCTACCTAAACAGACTGGACAGGATGCACTCCTTTCCTTTGTGTCAGGAGGTTCTCTACACCTGGACCCTTGTGCAGCCTTCAGGTGGATCTCCCGGCTATCCATGTCATGAGAGAGAAGAACCAGCTGGTGGACACTCTGTCTGGTCAGAGAGTTGTCACATGAGTGGTCCCTGAATCTGGAGGTGGTAGACTACCTGTTCTCCCAGTGGGGTAACCTTCTAGTGGATCTCTTTGCCTCTTGGGAGAACTGAAAACTTGAGGCTGTTTTGTGCCTGCCCCCTTCAGTCGGGGACGCTGCAGGGAGATGCCATCTTGAGCCTGTGGAACCTGGTCTTCCTGCACACCTTCCCTCCCTTCCACAAGGTGGCGATCAGGGTCCAGAAGGACATGGAGTAGATGATCCTGATGGCTTCAGTCTGGCCCAGACAGTTCTGGTTCCTGAGCAGCTAGAGTTCCAGGCCCTGGCAACATGTGGTAGTGGCGTCCTGTAAGGAGTCTACTCACAAATGCTATGCGTTGAAGAAGAAGAAGGAGGAGAGGGGGGAAGGGGAGGGAGGAGGAAGAGGGAGGAAGAGGGAGAAGGAGGAAGAGGAAGGGAAGAAGGAGGAAGGGAGGAAGAGGAAGAAGGAAGAAAGGAGGAAGGAGAAGGGATAATAATCAGCATTTATATAGTGCTTTTTCATACATCCAAAGCGCTTTACAAGCAGTGCTAGACTGGTAGTGAAGTGACTGAATGTGTGGTGGCGGCCATATCGCACATCATCACCCCCACACAGCCTGGATAATTGCATGAACCAGTTTATGGGAAGGGGAATGTTGGCCAGGACACCGGGAATGTTCCCTACTCTTTGCGAAGAGTTCCTTGGGTTCTTTTACTTCCACCTGGACACCCACCAGGACAACACCAGGAATGGCAGAAGGGACCTCAGTTTAACGTCTCATCCGAAGGATGGCACACCCCAACAGTACAGCACCCCCCAATACTGCACTCGGATGCCAGCGATTTTTAGGTGCAAGTCCAATCCCCGTGTGGGACGAGAACCCACAACCTTCTGGCGCAGAGGCGGATGTGCTATCAACTGAGCCATGCTGACACCTGTGGAAGAGATTCTCTATCTGGTGCCAAGGGCAAGGAGCTTGATCAGCTTGCCTGCCCAGGTGCGAGTATTTTCAACTACCTCTGGTCCCTGACTCAATCGAGACTGTGAGCGAAGACCCTTCAGGTGCACCTGGCAGCGATCTCTGCATACCAGGTGTGGGCTGGTATGCTGCTGATGACGCAGGAAAAAGTGGTTGGGTGTTTTTTTTTTTTTTTTTTTTGTTGTTGTTTTGTTATAAAAGACCTGCATCACCTCCCCCTTCTGTGAACCACTGCCTTTGTGGAAGCTATGGCTGGTGCTGGCTGTGCTCATGGGCAGTCCATCTGAGTCTGTGTATAAGTGTAAGATGCCACATTTGGCATGGCAGACCACCTTTCTGTCAGTGGGCTCAGAGCTCATTCAGTGGCTCTCCTTATTTGGCCTTTCATAAGGACAAGGTGGTCCTTCGCCCCAGCATGAAGTTCCATCCAAAGGTCAAGTTGGAATTCCACTTGAATCATGAGATTAACCTTCTGTTTAACTTTCCTTCTGACTTCTGATGCCAGTTGCAGACTTCATTCTTTGGATCTGCAGAGGGCATTGCTTATTGTAAGGAGCATATGGCGGGAGTTTGTGGAGAGGCTTGCCAGCTGTTTGTCACCTGCTTTGAAACCGCTTCAGGCAGACAGACAGCTAAGCGGATGATTACCAGGTTGATCACATCCTGCATCGATTTTTGCTATAGGTTGGCTGGTAAGGAGTCACCCAGAGGGCTTTGGGTCATTCCACTAGACTTACCACTGCCTCCGTGGCTGCTCCCAGGGATGTCCCTATTGCGGAGATATGCAAAGCTCCAACCTGGTCTAAAGTGCACACCTTCATCTCCCATTACAGCATCGATGTAATAAGTTGTTGGGATGCTGCTTTTTGGGCCTCAATCCTCCCGTCTCTATTTGCCAAATACCATTGAGGTGCATGCCTTGCCCCTTTTCCTGAATAACTGCTAGAAGTCTGCCTATGTGTGTTGTGAGTGTTATGATCCAGGTTTAGTTACCCAAACCCAGATTTGGAAGCCAGATGTGTGGGAGGCAACCTGATTTACTTTATACTAGCCCAAGAGCAAATCTTAATTCCACTAATGGACCTCACATAAATCGCACAATGCTGTGAATATCATAGGACAAGCAGGTAACGAGAAACCCATACTATACCATTCAGTATGTTTTATTTGAAGCAATGCAGGCTTGAAAAGAAAAAGATGGTATATAAACAATGAATTAGTCTCTTTCAAATACATTTTTATCAGTATACACTCGTTAGGAGAACATCACATTGCTGAAAGTCATTTGCTTCCCCTGGAAAGGTGCATTCAGTGAACATATACTTTTTACCTGATACCCTCAGTACAGCAGTCCCAATTTCAGCTTGGCATATAACCAGTCCAGATTATATTACACTGCTTAGCAAAACATGCACACACATTAGCCACTCTGTAAACTCACAGTCCACCAAGTAAAATCTCAACTCCCAGCCCTTTTAGCCTCTTGCCAGAGATGAGACATTAGCTAGGGAGTTTATTTGACAAGGGTTTAAAATCATTGATCTTCATAGAGGATATCTCTTGCAGCAGGCTGTACCTATGGAACTATAGCCACCAGGCGCCAGGACCACACAAACTTTTCCAGCTAGCAGTCTTCCAGGGTGCTGCCCACTCTGATGTCACACACTGATGTTGCCCTATCCTATAAGCGTGAGCAGCCCCTGGAGTCGGTACACTCTCTCTATCATACCCAACCAAGGGGTAGACGGAGGATACCTTTTTGTTCGGCTAGTGCTAGACACCATCTTGCCACCAGATAAAGTACGGGCATGGGAGCAGGAGCCTTGCCTACCCCAGGAACCACTCCAGATGCCCATTCAGAAGCCCTTAGAAGTGGTGAAGCAGCAGGAGCCACCACAACTGGCTCCGCCTGTCTGTTTGTACACTCCCAACCACCATTACTTCTAGGGGTGGTTATTGGGGGGGCATCTGTCCCTCCACCTAAATCAGTGGAAGGAGGTGACATCAGATGCCTGGATCCTGGAAATCATAGCACAAGGTCTTGCTGTGGAATCGCCCACAGGTGCCAACACACTATCCTCCAGACCACATTCCTCTGCTTCTGGAGGAAGTCCACACTTTGTTTCAGAAGAAGAGGGCTACAGAACCTGTGCCCTTGAAACAGAGAAACACCGGGTTCTACTCTCTCTACTTCCTAGTCCCAAAAAGGACAGGAAACCTGTGGCCTATTCTAGATCTTGGGGACCTGAACTTTTTTTTTTTTTTAATAGAGTACAAAAAGTTCAAAATGGTCACCCTACAGTGCTTTCTCCCACTACTACAAGCAGGGGTTTGGATGTGTTCCCTCAGCATAGAGGATGCCTACCTCCATGTCAAAACTCAGAAAATATTTGAGGTTCTTGTTTCAGCGGGAACACTACCAGTTCAGAGTATTGACTTTTGGCTTGTCCTCTGCACCACAGATCTTTGCCTGATGCTTGGCAGAGGTGGCAGCAGCCCTTTGCAGGGAAGGCCTCTATGTATTTCCTTACCTGGACAACTGGCTGTTGAAAGCCCACTCCAAGGAGCAGCTCCTGCACACCATGGCTTGAATGAGGCAGATGTTCGATGCCCTGGGGCTTACTGTCAGCGTACCAAAGTCTGTCTTGACACCTTGTCTGCGTGTACAGTACATAGAAGCAATTTTGGACATAGTCCAAGGCTCAGCCTTCCTGCCTCTGGACAAGGTCGAATGTCTGATAGCACAGGCCCAGATGGTCCACAACAGCCGGTATATTACAGCCAGGACATTCCATCAGCTTCTGGGTCTGATGGTAGCAGCCATTGTCACAGCACCTCTGGCCAGACTGCACATGAGGATCCCTCAGTGGACCCTAAGAGTCCAGTGGGACCAGCTCACAGATTATCTACAACAAAGGGTTCTAGTCACCTCTTTTGTAGGCAAAGTGCTCAAGTGGTGGACTGAACCCAGCAACCTGTTAAAGAGGGTTCCCTTCCTGACCCTCCCTCCCCATAACAGATTTTAACAGCATATGCCTCAGTGATGGGCCGAGGGGGCACACTTGGGGCCCCATCAGATGCAGGGTACATGGACCACAGTGGAGGGCACCCTGCACATAAATGTTCCAGAAATACGAGCCGTCCTGTATGGCCTACAGGCCTTCCAGGCTCATCTGTCCTGAGGTCCCCTGTTTAGTACAGATGAACAACGTCAGTGTGATGTATTACATCCACAAGTAAGGGGGTTCACTCTTGTCCCCTGTGCAGGAAAGTAGTGAGAATCTGGTATTTGGCTCTGGAACAGTCTAGAACTGTCAGCAGTTCATAGAAACATAGACTTTGACTGCAGATAAGGACCGCTTGGCCCACCTAGTCTGCCCATTTCCCTACCTATTGGATAAGCTGCAGATCCTAGTTAACCAACAGCCTACTTCTTCCTACCCCTCACCAGAATTGCCTTATGTCTGTCCTATGCATTCTTGAATTCCTCCACTGTTTTTGACCCCATGATCTTCTCAGGAAGGCCATTCCATGAGTCCACCACCTTCTCTGTGGAAAAAATACTTCCTCACATTGCCCCTGAGCCGTCACCCCTCTATCTTCAAATTGTGTCCTCTTGTTCTTGCACATCTTTTTCTGAAAGGTGCTACCCTCCTGGACTTTGTTGATTCCCTTGAGGTACTTGAAAGTTTCTATCATGTCCCCCCTCTCCCTCCTTTCTTCAAGGGTATACATATTATGCTCCTTTAGTCTCTCTACGTATGGCTTATGTTGCAGACCCTGCACCATTTTAGTTGCCCTTTTCTGGACTGCCTGCATCTTGTCTGTGTCCTTGCGGAGATGGAGTCTCCGGAACTGCATGTAGTGCTCCAGATGGGGTCTTATCAGCTGTCTGTACAGAGGGATAACAACTTCCTGTTTTCTACTGGTGATGCCTCTCCCTATACATCCCAGTATCCCCCAACCATCCTTACTGCCTTCTCACATTGCTTGCTTACCTTTAGGTCATCTGATATGACTACCCCAGGCCCCTTTCCATTTTAATACCTTTTCTCCCCCACCCATTGTGTACTCTTCCCTGGTTTTGTTTCCTAGGTGCATTACTTTGCACTTCTTTGCATTGAATCTAAGCTGACATACATTTGACCATTCCTCTAACCTTAATCAAGTCCCTTCTCATCCTTTCCACTCCCCCTTGTGTATCAACCCTGTTGCAGATCTTTGTGTCGTCTGCAAAGAGGCATACTTTTCCTTCCAGTCCCTCTGCAATGTCACTTATAAAGACATTAAAAAGGACCGGCTCCAGTACTGAACCCTGTGGTACCCTGCTAGTAACCCCCTTTTCTTCGGAGTGGACTCTGTTTGCTATTACCCTCTGTGTCCTGTTGTCCAGCCAATTTTTTACCCAGGCTACCACTCTAGGACCCACTCCCAGGCTGGCTAATTTGTTTATGAATCTTTTGTGTGGGACTGTCGAATGCCTTGCTAAAGTCTAGGTAGGCCATGTCCACAGCCCCTATTGGTCTACTATTTTGGTCACCCAGTCAAAGAAATACATGTACATGTTCCAGGTGCCCAAATTGTCTTGACAGCCAGGCTAAGCAGGTCACAGTCCAGAATGCACGAGTGGGAACTGCTGACCTCAGTGGTAGAGGATCTGTTCGACAGATGGGGTCATCCAGAAATGGATCTTTTTGCATCCCCACACAACACAGAACTGCCACTTTTCTGTTCGCTCACTCCAGGGCCTGGAGTGTTCTGTCGAGACTCATTGTTCCCCTTTTGGAAGGGAACATTTCTGTATGCCTTTTCTCCCCTTCCTCTAATACAGAGTGCGCTACTCAAGCTCCAGATGGAGGGGGCAACTCTGGTCATTATTGCTTTCCTACGGCCTCACCAGATCTGGTTCTCTCTACTGCAACAGCTGGCAGTGGAACCACCAGTACCCCTGCTCTTATGCTAGGGCGTACTGTCACAGGAACACGGGACCCTGGTTCGCCCCGTGAAAGAGGCCACTCCAGTTTCTAAACAGAGCCTGTCCAAATGGGTAGCTAACTGTATTATTTATAGGAAGTAAGGTGAGGAACTTCTTGGGGTTGTTCATGGTCATTCCTCTAGAGGTATGGCCCCATCTGCTGCATGTTTCAAAAATGTCTGCTGCAAAAATCTGTGCGGCTGCTACCTGGAGTACTGTCCACACCCTCACTTACACTACAGTCCGGACGTTGTCTCTTTCAAAAAGGCTGGTTTTGGCCTAGCTGTCCTTCAAGGCTTGCTTTCGTGGGTCTGTAGGCTCCTGCCACTCAGACTGTTTATGGTCAGAACTGTTTAGTACTCGTTCCATAGGTGTGGTCTGATGAGGAATATCCTCAAAGAAAATAGAACAGTTACGTACTCACCATAACAGTAAATCTTCGAGAGAATCTTTTTCATTAGGCCCAGCTGTCTCACCCTCCTTCCCTCTTTAGGATCCTGAGACTCAGGTGAGTGCTGCCTCCTTCTCCATGAGGGTCTATCTACTGTTCTCTGCCTCATCTGGTTGGCAGAGCCCTAGGATCTCTCCTGTTTTCCTGTAGGAAGGTCCTGCAAGCATGATCTCCAGTGGGGAACCTGAGGAGGGAGGGGGGTTGCCCACGTTTATGTACTAGCCGCCATCTGTCGCGTGCGGCCTCTGGTGGACTGCTTGCAGAAGTTTTCAGTGGTCCTAGTGCCTGGTGGCTAAAAGTTCCATAGGTGTGGCCTATGAGATTCTCGAAGATCTACTGTTACGGTGAGTAATGTGAACTGTTCTTTTTTATAACCTGGTCCATTTGGGGTGATGCTTGCTGTCATTTTATCCCTCGAGGGTCCGATCCTACGGTAGATGTCTGGAGCTGGTGGGAGTCTTGTTCCTGATCAACTTGTCGCATCATGATTTTGACACGTGGTAGATGGCACAGGTTGTCTTTCACCTGAGGTCCCATAACATTCATTTGCAGCAGAAAGACAACTTGCTGTAGCTGATGTGAAGATGGTAAGTACCTAGATTTTAAAAGGTACTGTGCACGCCTTGGTGATGGTATCAGATTTAAAAAAAATACCATAGTTAATGGCATTATTGGATGTCAAGCAATAGCGCAGTTGATGGCGTTCGATGTTAAGCAGTGCCATCTAGATGGTGTTGGATGTTCAGAACACCATAGTTGGTGGCATTATTCTTCAGAAGGATCATCTCTTGACTGCATTAGATGTTAAGCAGCACCATCTTGATGGTATTGTTCAGACATACCGTAATCTCGCCTGTGAAATGGTAGTGTTTTATGCAGTACATTTTACAGAGCAAACATTTTTGTCTGGCGTCATCTGACATTAAAATGGCTACATTTTTGCTTACCTTTCAGCTAGGAATATGTGATAAGCATATTTTCACCCAAGTCAACAAAACATAGTTTGAACCTTTTTCTGATTTGTTACATTTCAACACACATTGGTTTTGTAACAAACACTAAGGGACACTAGTGTTTCATTTACAAAAATAACACAAGTGATGTATTTGATGCATATTCAGCATTACTTATCTGGTCAGTTCCTAAACCAGGTTTGAGATGACATTGAATCTTACACTAGACTTAACAAAAACAAACCACATAGCCATTTCAACCTGCAGAAATGGAACAAACCTGAATTAAAACATGAATTACTTCCACTGTAAGTGAACCAGGCTTATAATCCAAGTTCAGACTTGACCTGAAAATGTGACCATATATTGCCCACAGTCGATAGTGAACTGAATCCATGACTTACTAACATACGAAATTTGCCAGCAGATAAAGGCCTAGAGGTCTATCAAGTCTGCTCGAATGTGCAGCTAGCACCCCTTATTCTGCAGCTGCCGCTCCCTTCCACCCTTCCCCTTCACTTGACTTTAGAAATATAGGTTACTAATCTGTAACCGTAGTTGAGAGCAGTATTCATTTCGTATCCATACCATCCACCCAACCTCCCCAGGCAATGTGGCACCTGGATCCCTGCTTCCAGCATGCAGTGATCTGATGTCGTGGGGGAGAGCCAGACCATACACCACCTGAATGGTGGAAGGAGCTTAGCCTGAATACATTCCATTGTCTCTGCCATCTCCAGGGAGAACTGCCTGTGTATGAATGTGAACTGAATACCACTCTTGGAACTACGCTTACAGGTGAGGAATCTATATTTGCCATACTATGCAAGAATGGGACATCAGCTGCTTGTAAGAAAAACGAATCATTAGAATCTTCCTGTCTTATCAAGTCCCATTGGGGGAGGAAGCGCATGTTACTTAGGATCAGGGATGTTGCCAGGGATTTCAGATCTGCACACCAAGTAGACTCGCTGCTACCTCTCCCCTCCTTGTTAGGGTGTGCTACCCCCCTCCCCCCCCCCGTAGCCAGACAATATAAAAATGTACACCAGGACCGTGTTTGTTGCCTCATTTGGCACAATAAATAATAACTTTTGTATCTCATGACAATGGTTGTTGCCATGCATGGGTAAATACAAATGCCATGCATTGCTCCCTAAGGCACCCACATACCAGCCCAGGGTCTGTAAAGTTGTATTGTCCTTGGGATGCAAAGACAGTATTAGTGACCAGTCCTTCTAGTTTTAACTCCTATAAATAAAATTACAGAAAGGGTCAGCATTTTCTTTGTTAGTTTTCATGGAAAAAGGAAGCAGTTCAGAGCCTATTTGCTACCCCCCCCTTAAATAAAACTGCACACCATGGAGTGCTTGGAGTATGCCTGGCTACACCCATGCTTAGGATACATAGTGTGACCTTGAAAGATGCTTCAGATCTCACAGAAAGGACAATATCAGTAAGTAATGATTTCATTTTCCCGTAAATCCTCAGTGAGCTTAAAAAAAAAAAAAAACAGCTTAAAGTAAACTCCATAATGTCTTGGCTGATTTTTGGTCAACTATGACCCCTCCTGCTGTCTTTCATGATAAGCAGGTGCAGCTTAAACTTAAAGGGAGACTGCAGCAAACCTACAAATTGCAGCAAGTGCTGCACAAATGCCCGATTAGGGCTTTTATCATTAAAGCATTGTTTTTAATTAGCTTCTGGGCTGCAGATTTACATCATAACATCTGCACCACCCATAATCTCTCAAGAGCCGCCCTCAGCCATCTCGTGCAGCCGGGCATCTTCTGCCGCACGAGTTATGTTACTGAGGGCTACCAACCAACGGCAAAGTTGGTAACCCTTATTTAGCATAACCTGGGTGGCAGAAGCCGCCCAGCTGTGCAAGATGGCCGTGGGTGGCTCTGGAGAGATTATGAACGTGTGTATTTTATGAAGTAAACCTCACAGCCCAGCAGGTAAATAAAACATTGCTTTAGTGCTAAAAGCCCTAATTGTCATTTGTGCAGCAGCTGCTGCACTTCGTAGGCTTGCTGGAGTTTCCTTTTAACAGGGGTAATGAATGCTAGTACAAAATTATTGAACGATGTTTATGCCCTTCTGTTGAGGAATGCTTGTGGAATCTGTTTATGCAATTAAAACATTGCACTTGGCTTGTTAAATTTGCATGCAGTGATTATCTCCTTTATGCTTTCATTTCTTAATGTCTAGTGTGTTTAATTTGAATTTTCCAGGAATATTGATTCAGCGTAATGGGATTGGCGTATGCGGACTATAGTCTGAATATACTGAAATCAGCTGATATTTTTAAGGCTTTTTTTTTTATTTTGGCGTATTGCTCAAAGTTTACCAAAATATCTGATTAACAAGAGCTACAGTGTAGTTTAGTTGTTGAAATGGTACAAGAGTTTGTCTGCATCACCATTTATAGACCAGAGTCCGCAGTTTATTGGGTTTCACAGCATTCTGGATCTAGTGGCTTTTTGTCCCTGCACAAAGCTGTGCAGCTCCAGGACTACACATCCCAGCTGGCCTCAGCCGTTTTTGCCACCACCCCCTCTATCTGTATCATCTTACTATTATTTACTGTTGCAAGAGTGCTTTTAGAATATGTGCTCTTGATTACTGTATAAGCTAATCACTCTGAACACTTATTCTACACATTGCATGTTTAAAATAAGCTCAAAGTTGGTATAGTCCATGAATGTAACTGTACCCAGCTGTCTTCTCATCTTGGAAGAATGTTGGTCTGCAGGTGGCTTGTCAGCAACTACTGGCCTCAGGGATTTCTAAGTACCTGTATTGTTCTGTCTGCCACTGTAAGGGTTGGAGAGTAGAGTTTCAAACAAATTTCTACAAAATGAACAGCAGTATTCCCCATTTTAAATGTTGGTTATAATATCTGCTCTGTTTTCCTCTTCAGAGGTCTGAAATTCATTCAGGTATTACTGCAGAGCATCGCTGATGGGGAGCGAGATGAGAAAAACCCCAATCTCATCCGTGTAAATGCAACAAAAGCTTATGAAATGGCTCTCAAGCGATATCATGGATTTATTGTTCAGAAAATCTTTCAGGTTAGTATCTGTTGTTGCAGTGAAACGAATAGCATGTTGTATTTTCGCCAGGTTAAAATTCACCTGCATACACATACTAACTCGGAACATACTATAGGTCACGTTCTACAGTAAGAGCTTAATTAACCCAGTGAGAACTTCACAGGAAAGAGTTTTCTTCCTATCCACAATCTCAAGCTAACTTCCCATAGACTTGGTTCTTGACTGCCTACTGTATTGTGATATTTTTTCAACAGCCTTTTTCATCCACGGTTTTCATTACCTGGTGGTGCTTAGTCTGGACACTTCTAGTGCCTTTGCTGATCAGCAAGGCCACTGGTTTTCATTTTTTCACTGGGGAAAAAAATGGTAAAATTCTAGAATTTGATGCCTGCACACTGGTAAAAAGAAAGAATTTCACAGAATTTGGCATTGTATAGCAGATAAGTAAATCAACAGAACCTTTCTTTCTATAATTGTTTCCTGTACTATTTTTTAATTTGCTTCATTTAGTGTTCTGTATATTAAACCTTCTTTTATTCTGATCATTTATAGACATGCTAAAAGAACAGGTTCCACCACTTGACATTGTCGAGGATGTCCTCAACATCCCCAACAGCGATGGGAACAATTTGCTGACTGTCGGCATTGCTCCCGTTGGAAAACTGTCATTTTCTGCGGGGGCTTTGCCCCAGTACCTCCCCATCTCTAAGTATACAACTCCAAGCAGAGTTGTATCTGGGATGGGGGTGGAACACCCGGAGTGTGAGCGGCGCTATTCAGAGATCCACCACAGTGACCTGGCAAGATTTGTCGCTGTGGTGGACTTCGCTGAAAAAATGTCGTTGTCCGGACGTGATGCCAAAAGAATGACAGCAGAATCCCGGTAAAATCCATAAATTAGACCAACAGTCATCCGTGCAGTTCCTGAAATTTCAAGTCTTGAAAATGGAATTTTATTTTAATCACCGTAAATCGGTGGTCTTGCCCATCAGATAAGCGCTTCTAATCTTTGCCATTTGTTGAAGTTCTAGGACTCCGCTCAAAGCAGCTCACTGCTGTATTAGCTGCCCCCACTCCTGGGGTGTGAGGCCCTGTGTTTTTTCAGCGCCTTGCAGGCACAGTACCACTTGTAGTCTAGCTGGCCACACTGTGGAGAGGAGGCAGCCAGTCATAGTGCTAGTGGAGAAACCCACATTGTCATGAGGCTGGACATAATTTGCCCATTTATGACCTCCTTTTTTCCACATGGTTTATACATGTGGAATAGGTCCCGAAGCTGTGCTGCTACTTGTGGGCCCCTAGTTGGCAGTATTACAGTGGGGAGAGCAACCCTCCCACACTGAAGGAGCTCTTCCCTTACCAGTCCTTGGCAGTACCACTGGCTAAAAGCACAAACACAGGACACTGGCATAGCAAGCAGAGCCCCACCAGTGCTACTCTACTACCCATCAGGCAGAGTTTTACCTTTTTTGGTCCAAATTACCACAGATTGAAAAGTATGTTTAAACAGATGCATCCCTAAAATTTTGTTATCTGAATATTTGGTTTTGAAAAGAATGCCAAGCTAAAGTTTGTTCCCAGGTGCACTCTGGCAGAAAGGGGGATGGTACTGAAGTTAATGCAGTGGCAACAGTAAATATGACATCAAGGCAATATCAAAAAAAATTACAGGAAATATTTTAAAATGTGTACAAAATGACAGAATATATCAGTTTTTTTTTTTTGGCAAAATTATATACAGAATAAATAACACCACATGGGCAGAGTTAAGGGGGGCTTGGTGTCAGCAGCTGATGCACTAGAGGAAGGAGGAGGAAGAGGTGGGCTAGAAGGGAGAGAAGATGTGGTGCAATGGAAGGGTGTAGGAAACTGGAGAGACTGGGGATGCAAAGACACTTGGGGGGGGGATATAGTAAGTTACAAAAGTAGGTGTGAGCAGAATTTGCAGATAAGATTTGAAGGGGAGACAAAAAGAGGAGCCCGTTTGTCAAGACAGGGCTAGTATGGAGCCTGGGAAGTCTCTTCTTGCTAGCAGAAGTCATGGAGACCTTATTTAAGTGGTCATTGAGCAGCAGCTGGTTTAAGTGGAGTCAGCACTGGGTGTTGTCAGGGTTGCGCTGTTAACGTTTTTTCCAACTTGGGAACCAAAGTATCTAAAATGGAACACTGTCATGTGCGACATGTAGATGTGCACAGAGACTTTGGCTGAGGGGCGGTCTTTTAGAAATATGGAGAAAAGGATGGGGCCCAGCATAGAGTTCTGTGGATTCTTGAATTAATTGGAAGGGGGTAGGAGTGAGGGCATCACCTGCTTGAACCCATTGGCACCCGCCAAATGGGTCATAGCAGAACCAGCTGACTAGCAGGTCGCGTAGACCCACTACGGTGAGTTTGTGAAGGCAACCAAGAGCGTAATGGGAAGAGAGGGCAGGATTAAAATAAGTAGAGGCAACGGAGGGGGAGAGGGCAGATTGGAGTTGGCACATAAGGGGGGAGAGATTAAAAAGTAGAGTGAATAGCCTTTCAGAATTTGAAGGGGACTTAAACATTTTCTGAGTCAGTCTTTTACATAAAGCCACACTCTAAGAGGGAAGCATAAGGACCCCTGCAGGAACCAGAACTTCTAGGATTAGCGATGCCAACATACTGCACTAACGTATGGTACCATGTGCATGTTGGCACAATATAGAACATTGCCAGCCCCAACAGTCCCCATTCCCTTCTTTTTCTCTGTGTCAGTAAGTACACTACCTCATCAGGGACTAGGGTTTCTCTTTGCTCCAAATAGATTTCCTGTCTAGTTCGTTGTAGTTCTTGTCATTTTTTTTTGCATTTGTTTGATGTAATTTCTTTAGTTTACGCAGTGCCAGGCAGTCGCTTGGGTCAGTCACAGCCTTCCTCGTTTTGTGTTCCTTGAGCGTTGTCCCATTTTTGCTTTCACTTAACGTAGTCGTTGCCATTTTTTTGCAGCTTATTGGCACTATGTCTAAGTCCTTGGCAGTGACCTTCTCTTCTGCACCCCAAAACTCGAGTGTGTGAATGTTTCGGGCCTACCTCAGTGTCTGACATTGCTCTGGTTAGCAGCTAATGGCTGGAGGATGCAGCAGAACAAGGTTTAGGATGGAGTCTTTTTTGAACTGTCTCCAGATAAAGAGGAGGACTTGGTCAAGGCCTCATTTGAGCCCCTCGTGTACAAAAACCTTTTAACATCTGTCTATGTCCATGCCCAGACGTGACATTAAGGATGACGGTACTAAAATCAGTGCCACTGAGATCCACCTCTGTGCCAAGATGGTACTGATGTCTGACAGTTGGACCGCTGCCATTCATATCTGTGCCTTCCTGTGATGCCAATGGCAACAGTGGTATGGGCATTGGCATCGCCGGCATCAGCACAGATTATGCTCGCTATATTTTAGTCAATTTAGCACTATTTTCACGCACTTATTGTAATTTATATGTTGGTGTCTAGGACATTGGAACCGATAATCATGTGGTTTTCTCATAGTTTCTCCATTTTCAGTTGATTTCACACAAGTTTCATGTCACTCTGTGTCACCCCCCACCAGACCTCAGTGACTGAAATCACGTGGCAGTACAGACACTAACAGTGTCACCGCACTCTCCCCTATGGTGGTGGAACCAGCATTTTTCCCAGTATACAGTCACCGCAGTGACTCTGACACCGCGAAGACCGTCATAGCGACAGGAATGTGGCAAAACCTGCACATTGCTGTGATGGTCTGTGCAGTGACCGAGACTGCCCCTCTGGGTGCGCCCCCCCTTCCCCGTCCAACTCAGTTGGAATCCTAGAGACCAGGGGGTGTGGGGGGCAGAGCGCCTGATTGAATGCACCGACATCCCCAAGGCTACAGTGCCGACAGTCGGTATGGTAGCTGTCGCTGTAGGGGATATCAGTGCTAGTGCTGTCGAAGCACTATGATAAAACCGTTTTTCCCATTTGGTGGTATACTTTTTTTTTTTTTTTTTTATCAGAGATGGCCCTCTGAGAAGAAGTGCTTAGCAAGTGGTGGTGGTTACTAGTTTTTCCTGAGCTACTAGAGGACCAGTCTGTTCCAGTATCTGGGGAGTTAACACTTTCCTTTATTTATTTTTTTTTCTTCACTCTTTTTCTGACAGATCCACCATTGGGCTTCTGTCCGGGTCACGGCCCCCGGACTCCCACCAACCATCAACTGCCTGCATTTTCCTGGTCACCCCCGGCTTGTCCCTAGAGGGCGGGGCCGCGGCACTGGTTCCCTTAATTCCAGTGCTGCGGAACCAGTATCTAGTTGGAAGTGCTGGCGACGGTGGCAAATTGAAGCCCGGGGAGGGCTTCATCTAGACGGAGGACCCACCCCTCCCCCTTTTTTCAGTTTTTCCTCTGGGAGGCAGGGACGGGTAATGAAGTCCAGCATCCGCCCGCCTCCAGTATGTGCTAGCACTGGTAGCTGCATGACTCTGAGCCTTCGCCCGGGGTCCATCTCACGCCGGGCACCCCCGAGAAGAGCAGTCCATAGGATGCTCTATCCTCCCCCAGCCGCCCTCCAGCAACCCGGGTCCGTTCCCAAAACTGGGTTGCCTACAGAAATCCAACCACTGCTCCGACAGGCCGAGTTAACACTTTCCTGACAGCAGCTTGAAGTGTCACCACAGACAAATAGGGAAATCATCCAACTGCTGTTATTGCCAGCTGCTAACCAGTATAAACATTGCACACAGAACGGAGATATTCTGACAGGAGACAGTGGGCAGGATTCACGAAGCTTTTGAAAGACCCGCAGCTGCAGGTAAACTGTTGTGCAAGTGGGTTGCCACTTGCGGAGCTGCAAGTTACCCGCAGCAGCGGGCATTTACAAAGGTGGAGCCGGATTACGACCGGCCCCACGGGTTACAGCCGCTTGAGGGTGATGTCGCCAGGGTGATGGGCACAGCCGCGGGAATGGGCTACGGCTGGTGAAAGCAGCCGTAACACCCTCCGCAGCTGTGAATCGCAACCACCGCAGCTGTGGGCGATTACAGTCTGCAACAGCAGTTGTGGAGTGGGACTTTGAAACTGAACCCATCGAGAATCCTGCCCAGTATATTTTGTAGGACGGAGATGGGCTGCTCAGCAGTAATGGAGAAATAAAATGGTTATTTCGTAATGTGGTATTTATGGACTACCACCCACCCACCTAAGCATAGTACTACAAAATGTCTAGTTTCCTCCATTGAAGATTGTCTGAAGGAGGTGGCTGTAAAAAGCAGTTTGGAATAAATCTGAAGAACTTAAGTGGAAATTAAACAGCCACTGTGTCTGTTTCTGCTGATCTTCTTCAAGGATATCTCCCTCGATTGAGTCACACCAAGGAACTGTAAGCAATTGGCGTCCAGACCATCTGGAAATTTTTGCAGGCTGGGGCCACCCATGTCGACATGCCTTGTTGCCTATATAACGTGGGTGGCCCCAGCATGCCTCCATTCTTTCTTCTGCTGTCAGCTGCTCACCACTCCACCTCTGAACGCCATCAAACTTCTACAAGTATTCACTACTGGTGCTACTACCTTAAGTTTCTTTAAACTTTAACTTTTATGCCACCATCAAGACCACCAGGAACTGCTGTTCAGTTATTGCCGCTGCAGCGATGACCACTCCATTTGTGTCTGTTGTCTTGGTACCAAACACAACATTAAAGCCTGCTTAGATTGCCAGGGCTATAACCAGGCAAGTGGGAGACATCACAAGAAGGCTTTAGAAAAGTTATTATTGTTACAAGAAGTGGAGAAATGGGTTGTGGCGAAGGCAGCTTCATCGTCATCCACTTCTGTTCCCAGTTGACCATCAGCCCATTGATCCTCGCAGTTGATGGCATCTGTCACCGAATCAGTGAAAAAACAGAAGTCTTCAAAATCGGTGGAAAAAGAACGCCATTCTGTAAACAATAAGTGCAGAAAGGAAAAGGACGCTTCGCCAGACTGTTCCTGCTCACCTGTTAAGAGGGGGTAAATCTCCAGCTATGGGGCCTGCCCCGCCCCTGGCTGTCAGTCACGCCAAGGTCAAGGTCTGGCATTGGCATGTCTTTCCCACCTGAGAACGCACAGCCAATTCTGCTGTCAGTCCTTTCCATCAACAGCTTAGCCATCGACCCCTTCAGGCTCTGTTGATGCACAGGCATTTTATCAAACCATGTAAGAACTGTTTCATTGTTTGGCTGCCGCTGCTATCATTGACGTCTGCTCCGGCACCTTTGGCCGACGTGATGTCAACATTACTATCAACTGTTCTCAATTCTCTGTCCCTATCACTGTGCCAGGCTTTGAAGGACCATCAATGGATTCCCATGAGTTCTCCCTCAGTTGACATTCAGTGTCATGGCGAATTAGACTGTAATCTGGAATACATGGATGGGGAAGAGGAGGCCATGGATGAGGAGGAAAAGGTCCAAAATGTGGTTAGCTCAAGCTCCACTCTGTCCTCTTGCTCAGAGCAGAGTGTGAGAGAAAAAAAAAACAAAAAAAAACACCCAGGTCTCCCCTTGAAGATGCCTCTTTTTAGGCCTTTCTCATTCCGGTTCAGGCTAAATGGGGGTTCCAAGCTGAAGAAGATTCTTCCAAGAAAAATCTGAGTTCTCAGAGGTTTCAGCTTTTCCAACAGTGATTATTACTCCTGTGCCTTCTGCTCTTGATTGTGCTACTTTGGCAGCCTGGCACAGACCTGTTCAGCTGCTTACAATTCCCAGGAAGGCGGATAACGAATATCCAGCCCCTGCTGCAAAGCCATAATATTTTTCACAACCTGAATCGGACTCTGGTAGTTATCACTGCTCATGACAGATCCAAGACTTCCCATAGAGAATACTGGATGGGCAACTATGCACAACCAGTGTGTTCTGCCACAGAGGGGTTCTGATTCCCTCTGACCTAGAGAGGGAAGCTCGAGAGGTCCATAGGAATCAGAACCCCAAGGTGGCAGAACACACAGGTTGTGCATAAAGTTGCTCATCCTGTATTTTTTTATAGTGTATAGTAGTATTATGTGACGTGTGCACTGTTGTTTTTCTCTTTTTCATAATGAAACTGACTTGTGAAGTCTCTAGAGGTTCTAGAATACTCTTACCACAGAATTGGAGGAAAACAATGTGCCAGCATTCCAAGTGGTTCTGCTGCAGTAGTGATATCACTACTGCAGCAGAACAACATAATGATGTCACTAGTGCAGCAGAACAGGCATAGAATTCCATGCATAACCGCATTCCACTATACACTGTAATACATTACCTTTCTTCCTCCAGATAAGGAGTTGAGGAAGCTGGATGTGATGGGGAGGAGGACTTTTGCTTCTGCTTGTCTGGCCTGAGAATTAACTGTCAGGCATATATGATAAAATATCGGAATTTTTTTTGGAAGACAGTGGCCACCCTGGCTAAAAATTGCTGGAGGGTCAGGACAAAATACTGGCTTAGCAAACTGTATCTAATGGCCAGGAAGCTGGTTAGCATCTGCTCAGATCGGCCACTGCTGCCTGCCTCTGATGCTGCAACCAGGGCTGCTGCCTCTGGGATTTGTCTGCCTCACCACTGCTGACTTAGGGTGGCTGGTTTTATCTCTGATGTGCAGTTGTCTGTAATTAAGGCTCCTTTCAGGGGGAAAGTAATTTTCAGAAATTACATTGAAAATACTTTAGAGCCCCTGACAGCATTAGGAAAACACTGAAAAAAAGTAAGATTTATATTCAACTCCATCCCATTTTCTTTACTACTTCATATATTTTCAGTAATTAATTCCCCATTTTCTTTATTACTAAAAACAGCTGCATGAAAAAAGATCCCTGTCCCCTAGACTATATCTACCCTGACTCCTTTTCTACACGACATCACAATTCCCTGTTTGACATCAGTTACTCTCACAGCAACATATTTTGATGTCATAAACAGAATTATGAAGTCTGGTGTAGGCAGCCAGCCAGAGTTAAAAGGGCAGAGATACTGTATTCTTGTAAATACCCTTAGTAATAAGGAAATAAGGGCTAGAAATGCAGAATAAAATACAAAATAAGCCCTCTGAGCCTATTGCAATGTGTGTCTTAAAGTTCTTACATTGGAAAGCAGCATTTCTGGTCTCTGTCGCCTCTTCTCATAGAGTAGCTGATATCCATGCTTTGGTCAAAGATCCTCCTTATACTGTTTTCCATAAAGACATGATAATTTTACATACAGTACCTCAAGTTAAATGGTGTCAGAGTTTCATCTTAAGCAGACCTTAGTCCTGCCTACCTACTTTGCCAACTTTTAGAATAAGGGAAAAAATACTTCCCATTCGCTGTATGGGAAGAGGGTCCTTTGGTTTTATCTGGACACAACCAAGTACTTCAGTAATCCAAACAGCTCTTTGTCTCCTCCAGTCCCGATTGGAAGGGACAGCCTGTTGCAGTCAAGTGGACTTCTGCCTGGATTGTGAATTGTTTCCCACTGTTATGCTATGGCTCAGGTTAAGTTGGAGGGTAGGGAATGTGCCCTTTCTACTAGCGTGGTTGCCACATCCCTGGCAGAGATATGCTGTGTGCCTATTGGAGAAATTTGTAGAGATGCAGTTTGTAGCACAGTGCACACTTTTACAAAGCACTATACTCTGAATGTCCATACTAAGCAACGTGCCACCTTTGGCATGACAGTCCTGAATAGGTTACTGTCCTGAGTGAGCCCTCAGCTCTGACCACCCTAGTCCAGGAGACCTTTTTTCTGTACTTGGTACTCTAACCCACTAGTTGAAATCAATGGTTGTTGGAGCAACTTGTTGTCCAGTGTGCCTTCTTGGTGAAACATTTCAATAAATGGTGAGGATTGATTTTTGGAAGGTATTAAAATTACGTACTCACCGTAATTCTTAACCTTCTAAGAATATTTTCACCATTGAGTATCACCCCCTACCCCCCAAGACTCACTCCAGTAAAGTTGTGTTGGTCTTCACCTCTTTATGCTTAGTTTGGGCTGTGAAGATGGTGTTACTGGATTTGGTGGCCCCTCTTACTTGAGCCACCAGGGCTATCTTATGGCCTTCGGTTAAGTGCATAAGTTCTTGTTATGCTGCTCACCTCCTTGGTAAAAGGGTGCTGAGACAGTTGGGAGCTGACAACGAGGTAAACAAGCCACCCTGTCCACTGACTCCCAACATAGCACGTGTACTGCCTACAACACCACCAGCCCTCTGGGAAGTTCTATCTCACGCTGGGTCCTAGTGCCTCTGGCTCAGACCCACTAGTGTGGATCAGTGGGGAAGAGACTCTTAGAAGATCAAGAATTATGATGAGCACGTAAAATTAAACTTCTTTATGTACGAAAAGTGGAGGGAGGCAGGATGCTGTTACCAGTAGAATTTGAGGAGTTACTGCTTCTCACTGCAACAGGATGAATGCATTCAGTTGAATCCTCTCCCTTGTGGTGCTCACTTTCGGTATGAGGTGATAATAGCGAATGCAGAACCGTGCAGGGGAAAAACAGGGCATGCAAAACAGTGACTGCAATAATAAGTTAATGCTGTGTGGGCTGTAATCAGTAAACCTCTGAACCGAGGGGTCTGCGTAGCAGAAGTCCGCAGTTCTGCATATCTGTCTACATTTTAAACAACTGTGTAGTGTTTTGTTGCATGTAAAGTGAGCCCTGCCTCTTGAACCACAGGAAGCAGGAAAAGAGGACTGTAGCTTTCGTCTGCAACATCATACAAACTACAAACCTATTTTAGGGGCACTTTATTTCAGTACACAAAGATTAGAGAGTGTTCCAGTGCCACTGTCGTGTATGAGTGGCAGTCACACAGAATTTTAACTTTTAAAAAACAGAACTTTGCTGTGAGGGATTCGTGCCCCCTACAAGTGACTTCCAGGTCACCTGGGAATTTAAATCTCAGCCCTGCTCTGAGCAGGGAGCGGCCTTGGTGAGGTGGCGTTGCATTCACGGAGGCAGCGCCTGAGACACATGCGTCTGCGTGCTTTGCGTGTTGAGCGTGGGGAAGTGGAGTTAGACTACTAGATAGATTATCAAGAGACTGCAACAAACGGTAGGCCACTGTTTAAATATCTGTAGGCCATAGGGCCAGAGTACTGAGTAGACAGTAACATAATAGGAAGCCATAAGACCAATACCACATAAATATTCGAATGTTATTACACCTCCAGCACCTTATCTGATTAATAAATAACGGTATAGTAGGATAAAGGGTCTGTAAAGTTCATACACATAAATCTTAGCAATGGATACAATTATGACAACTACAGGGGAAACTGGGAACTGAATGCATAGTTTGTGAAATGTACCTAATCACGGACGTACCAGTCCCTGAATTCCCATTTACTTGCCTAAAATGTAAACAAAATGCTGACATGCTAGCTGAGATATCACTGTTTAGCACCAGATTAGAAGCATTGGAAAAGAATCAACAAATTATGTTCATAAGGATGAACACAGGAGAAAACATGGGTACACAGACAAATTTGTCAAACAGTATCTATGGAACAAACCCATCTAAATCGGCTCCCTCTAACAAAATTGATAGAACCCCCCCCTCCTTTCCCCGGACACTACTTTACCTACAGCCATTGTGATAGACACCATAGAAAGATAGAATTCAAAACATAGTAATACATGTAACAAAAAATGGCCAAGAGACTAAATAATAGAAGATCAAGACAACCAGTGGTACTACATCCAAAATAATAGACCTGCTGAAAAAGGGAGAAAAGCAGAACAGTTTGTACTGCCACTACGTATAATAGCTTTGACCCTCTTATTCAACTCGCATCTGGGGACATGCCAAATATTTTGGATACTTTCCCCAGTTATTCCACAACAGCTACTGAATGTACAACAGTTTTACCTACCCCACTAATACCTCTAGCACTCCCACTTACAAACACTAACAGATCACCAACCCCCAATCTTACAGCTGCTGAGGGAGTAGTTAATAACCAAACTAATAGTATCCGGGAAAGCGCTATCACTACTGATAACAAGGATACTAACGCATCGATTAATCAGCTGCCTGAACAAATATTTATTTGGGGGGATTCGGTAACCAGATACACTGACACATTTTCAACAAGTGGGAATAAGGAACACAGTGCAAGCTGCAGTTATTATAGTGGAGCAACCATTTAGGACATAAATGTAATGCTCCCTGGAATCTTCCAGAAGATTACAAACCCAAAAAACAGCTATTCTACATGTGGGTACCAACGATTTTGGCAAACAAGAGGTCAAACAGATAGTGATGGATATGAAACGAACTATAAAAACCCTACAGGACCTAAATGTTAAACCTCTCATTTTGGAAGTTTTACCAGTATCCAGGGCAAACATTAAAAAAACCAGAACATAAAAGCATATAGTAACTGGCTGTGCAGATGGTGTCTCACAAACAACAATGACTGTATCAGAACCGAGGAACTGTTTGAAAACAGCAGAACACTATTTGGTTATGATGGATTACACTTAGGCAAACGAGGCTCAAGACTACTGGGATGTATTTTTCAAAGACAAATGAAAACAGTCGCTGGATAAAAAAAAAAACTAGATAAAACATGCTGTGCCCAAAGGAGACAAAACGCAAAAACAAAAATTACATTAGGATGCAAAAAAAAAAAAATGGGACCATCTTTTCTCCTAACTAATGCTATTAGTTTACATTCCACAAAACTAGATGAACTAGAGCTGATCCTTAACAAAAATAATGCTGATATTGCTTCCATAACTGAAACTTGGTGGGGGGAACCTCCTGATGGAATACAAACATCCCAGGGTATAATGTCCGTTATGCACATAGGAAACTAAAGAGAGGAGGGGGTATAGCCTTGTTTATCAAGAACAGTATCATGTATAAACCCATCGGTGACCCGTCTGAAGACTTATCTAACGAACTAATATGGGTAGAAATTTTGAGAGAAACAGAAGAAACTTCTAGTGGGACTTTGTTATAGACCACCTGACACAAACCTGGTAGCACATCAATCACTACTGAATTGTATAAACAGTAAACCAATGCATGACAAAACTATAATTTTGGGAGACTTTAACCTTCCAGGAATTAACTGGACGGAGGGTACGTCAAGTAACCACTTAGAACATACATTCCTTGATGCATGTACCATCAACGGCTTATACCAAGTAGTCAACGAGCCAACAAGAAACAATGATATATTAGACTTGGTTTTAACAGACATTCCTGACCAAATAAAAAATGTAATAACATATGCCCCCTTAATAGTGACCATAAAATAACATTTAATACTCATCTAACCATTAAAAACTAAACTGGCAAAACAACTTTTAAAAATTATACTAACATACTAAAAAGCCAGCAGAATAGGCCTAATGGTCTCTCGTGTCTGCTCGGTAGCCAGCCACCTAGTGGGTGCTTGCTTTCCTGCCCCCCCCAGCCCCCGAGAGTGTCTTCTTGCACTTTAGTTTCCCTTTGTACCTGTCCCACCCATTCTTGAAGCCCTCCACTGTGCCTTTCTCCACCAGCCTCCCGGGTAGTGCATTCCACGGCTCCACCACCCTCTGTGAAATAATGCCTCCTACGTTCCCCATTATAATTTCCCCCCTCCAGCATCCACTCATGCCCCCTAGTTGTTCCCTCCCTCCCTTCTTTAGCCTAATCAGCTCCTTGGTTCCACTCTTATTCCTTTTACTACTTGAAGACTCCTATCATGTCTCCCCTGTCCCTACTCTCCTCCAGTGTGTACATCCCAGGCTCCTCCAGTCTCTCCTCATAGGGCCTCCCCTCCATTCCCTGAATCATCCTGGTCACTCTCCTCTGGACCCTGTCCAGTAGCGCTATGTCCTTCTTCAGATGAAGTCTCAAGAACTGTACACAGTACTCAAGTTGCGGCCTGACCAAGGCATTATATAGAAGGAGAATCACCTCCCTCCTCCTGGACGTAATTCCCCTGGCTATGCAGCCCAGTATCCTGTTTGCTTTAGCTGCAGTTCTTCTACAATTTTCAGAGTTATTCATTTTGATGTCTACCACCACCCCTAAATCCCGCTCACCCAGTGTGGCTTGCAGTTTGAACCCCCCCCGGGTGTAAACATGGCCCGGATTTCTGACCCCCAAATGCAGTACCTTACATTTCCCAGCATCATAACATTATAAAAAGCAAACTTCACCAGTCTTAAACATGAACTCGAAACATGGCAGTGGGATAATGGCTCTATCACCTGAAAAACTATGGACAAGGATAAAAAAAAAAAATTTGGAATTGGAAACAAAATACATTCCCAATAAACAAACGTATAACGAAAGGAGTAAAGTACCAATTTGGCTAAGACCTAAGGTTTCCAAACTCATCGCAAAAAAAAAAAAAAAACAACCTATAGAGCACTAATTAGAGACTGTAATAAGTACAAATACAAGACAGAGCTGAGAGAATGTAAACAAAAGAAAAAAGCAGAAAAGAAAAAAGATTGAATTTAAATTGGCATATATAAAGGATGGGGGAAAGAGTTTCTACTCTTATGTCAATAACAAAACAAGTCCCATTGGCCCTCTGATGGCAGACAGTAGTGACATAGTGGCTCCCCAGGAAATGGCAGAAGAATTAAATACTTTTGTTCAGTATTTAACAAAACAACTCTTGTGGACAAATTCACCTCACCAGCAACACAAATATTCATGAGTGCGTTTCTGAAATCACAAAAATTGACATATAGAACAAATTGAGGACTAAATGTTAAATCGCCAGGACCAAACAGATTACACAGACTATTGAAAGAACTATCCCTTTGACTAGTTGCACCTCTGTACAAAATTTTCAACCTGTCCTTAACCTTAGGAAGAATACCTAATGATTGGAAAAAAGCAGTAGTTACCCCAGTTTTTAAGAAGGGAGACGGGGGCGATATGTCTAATTACAGACCAAATAGTCTTACCAGCACTCTTGGGAAGATATTTGAATCATTAATTAAAGAAAAATTAGAAATACATCCTTTCTAAACATCTCATCATAGATCCGACACAACATGGTTTTAAAAGTCCGAGGTCTTGCCTTGCTAACAACTTGTGTTTGTTTTATGAAAGAGTTAGCAGACTTCTAGACAAAAAAACCCCAGTGGACATTGTGTACTTGTATTTTTGTAACGCATTCGACAAAATCCCCCATACAGTGCTGATGACTAAAATGCGTAATCTAGGCATAAACATTCTACTACTGCAATGTGTGGAAGAATGGCTACAGAATCGCACTCGTAGTATGTATCAGGGGACACTACTCAAACATATGATCTGTTACAAGTGGTGTCCCACAGGGATCAGTCTTGGGACCAGTCCTTTTTTTTTCAATCTTCATTTCAGATATGACTAAACATAAGCAATTTTTCAATTAAATTTGCAGATACAAAAATAGCTGCCAAAGTCAACACCAACTCGGACATAGAAATGTTGGTAAAAGGCTTACAAACACTTGAAGATTGGGCATTAAAAAATGATACGTCCTTCAACACTGTAAAATGTGTTATGCACTTGGGTGATGCAAACCAAAAATATCAGTATTCTCTAAATGGCATAACTCTAAATCCAGTCAGCACAGAAGGACATTTTAGGATTATCATTACATCTGACTTATCATTCACTAAACACTGTAATGAGGTCATCAAAAAAAAAAAAAAAAAAAGTAATAAAATAGGCTGCATCAAAAGCTCTTTTACATCCAGAGATAGGGGATGCATTCTGCCACTTTACAAAACTTGCGTGTGTCCACACCTGGATTACTCCTCCTCATTGTGGAGCCCACATCTCAGAAAAGATGTGACGAAGTTTGAGAGGGTCCAGAGGCGAGCAACCAAATTATTAAATAACATGTAGGCAAAAAGTTACGAGGAGAGATTGACAGAGTTAGATTTGTATCCCCTGGAACTCCGCTAATGTTCAAAATATCTAGAGACCCAGAATTAATGTCAGACTTGGGTATGACACACAACTTAAGGGAGTGTAACCTAAGGAGCCACACCTACCAACTTGCTCTAACATACCCAAAAAGAAACAGTAGGCGTTTTTTCTACACACACAAGAATTATACCTATTTGGAATACACTCCTGAAACACATAGTTGACATTGACAATACTGATATATAAAAAAAAAAATCTTGATATTTACTGAACTCTGTGTACCTTAAGTCCAGCTTGCTGGAGGTGTACTTATATGGGTCTTGGCCTTCTGTACACTTAACATTCCTAGTAGGACTCCTGGTACATCAAAGCGAGAAGTAAAAACTACAACAGACTACCGCTTTATGTAGTCGGGGCTTACCACACCCCCAACTAGAATATGAACAGACTCCAAGTTGCGCAAATCACAGACACACCAGCAAAGTTAGTCTGTGCCCAAACGACCCATGCTGTTTTGTACCAGTCACCATTTTTGCATGCACTTTAGTTCCTGTGCTGTTTTCACTGGACACCCTCACCTTCAGGTGTATCCACAAGTCACTGCTCAGTGTGATTGTATTGCTTAGTAATATGTCTCTGCACAGTCTGTTTTGTACTGCTGCACGTATTTTTACCTGGTAATCGCTTCTCTCCTTAGTACAGTATATCCCTCTCTTAAGACTCACCTGGAGATGAGCTATCCAGCTTAGTGTGCCCTCCTGATTAAAAAATTATGAAAGAATAAATAGGGGATGCACCATTGGCTCGCTAAAAATGATCGTTTATTTATTTTTTAATCCGCAGGCCTTGAGCTTTGACCCCATAGGTGGTAGAGTCATGAATGTCTATGGTGATAAAACTCTGCAGATAAAAATAAATTACATATTTTTAGCTGACTCATGGCATATGACATTTATACAGTGACAGTACCTCCATAGCAAGGTAGATCGTAGTAGACCCAAACGTCGCCATCAGAATCTTCAGCAGTGGAAATTAGTTGCAATTCCCCTGCCTTGCCGCCATTACTGTGTGCAGTCACATTTCTGCAACTCTGTCTGCTGAGTTGCATATCCTCCTCTCTCCCCTCCCCCCAGTTATCCCCTTACTGCGTTCCTTCCGTCCCCACCCCTTCAATTTGATTTGTATGACATGATCATCCTTTCTTGGCTTGTCAGATGTCAATCTGTCTTGCTGACACTTGGCAGTTGGTCTTCTTCGACTGCATTGACCCCCGCTTCCCCCCACCCCCAAATCAGCCTGGTGAGGAGCTGGCCACTTGGCGTGCTCTGCATGCAGCAGAACAGTTAGTGGGCTTGCAGGAAAGCACTGATGGTGAAGAGACAGGGCTGGCTGGCATGGTGGCAGATCAGCACACACATGAGTGGATGAAGTAGAGCAGTCGAGGGCCTCCCTCGAGTTGAGGCATTTGGGGGGCTGTGGTGGTGACTGACCACTGACTGGTAGAAAACAAAAAGGAGCATGCAACAGTGAGTCAGCTTGAAGGCAAGTCATAGAGGAATGGGAGATAGACTAGCCGGGGTGGGGCTTAGTTTGCTAGTGGCAGCTGTGTGCTAGACAGCTACGGATCAAAAATAAAGTTAAAAAAAAAAAAAGGTTGTGTACGGACTACATAGATTGATATGCGTTAATCTGCTAACATTTTCTTTTATGTTACACAGTGAGTCAGTGTGTTAGCTGTGAGATTTGAATTTGTGATTGACAACATATCACAACAATCAATCAATCAATCAAAATATTTATCCAGGTGGGCACCATTGAGCAAGATTCATTTGCAAGGTGGACCTGGTCATGAATACATCAAAGTACAGTACAGAAGCAGGTATACAAAAAGCAATAATATACAAGGAAGAAAAAGTATATACAGTGTGTACAGTACAAGGTTGAAATAAAAAAAAAAAAAAAAAAAAATTATTTTACAGTTGAAGAAGTCAGCAGATGTACAATCAACCATAGGCATACAGGGGTTATAAGCAGAGATCTTTTGAGTGAGGCAGCCGGCAACTACACGTATAGGGGAAAGAGGCAGTGTATGGGGTGGCAGGTTAGATAGGTAAAGAAGAGGAGGGATATATTACCAACGACTGGGGGGAAAAATTGGGCTAAAACCACAGAAAGTGACGATGGCTGTCACGTACTTGTTTGTTATGATAATGGCGGACAAGGGGTAGATAATTGGGACACTACTATGGATGTGGTGGGACTTTAGCCAGGCTGGAGTGGACAGGGAAGGGTGGGTGCAGCAGGAAGAGTTAATAGGGAAAGAGTGAGAGTCAGGGGTAGAAACATGGCGAGCGTCAGGTTGGAAAGGAGGAGCTGCGGAATTAGTGGGCTAGCGGTGAGGAAAACATTTGCAAGGTGTTTTCATGTAGCGATCGTAGAGCGCCTTGAAGATATTCAGGCTAATAGGGCAGCTCAGCTTCAAGTTCCTTTGTAAACCATTCCACAGTGTGGGTAAAGAGAAGCTTAGAGCAGCTTTGCCGAAACGAGTGTAGACCCTTGGAACTTGGAGGGCAGTTAGGGAATAGCTCCTTAGAGCGTAGGTGCCTAACACACTCCGGGGAATACAATCTGAGACATATGAGGGGAGCTTGTTGGTCACCGCTCTGAAGGCCCATGGGGCGGCATTTCTATTCCTTCTATAGTGAAGGGAAGTCCAGCCTAACGATGAGTACAGGGAGCAGTGGTGTGTGGAAAGTGGAAGGCCAGTAATGAACCTGATAGCTCTGTGGTAGAGGGTGTCCAGCTTAGCCAGTGCAGAGGCAGTGCAGTGGCTGTACAGCAGGTTCACGTAATCTATTAAAGATAGGAAGGTAGCTTGAGCCAGTTGAATCTTGGCCTCCTTTGTGAGCAGGTGGTTAATTCTGTAGAATAGTCCTAATCTTTGCCTTAGTTTCTTCTGTAGTTCTTGGAGATGGTCGGCGAAGGAAAGTTTATGATCGGGCCAAACTCCTAGATATTTGAATTAGCTAGATACTCTAGTGTTTCTCAAAGAACAGTGGTAATTTGTGGGGTAGCCCCTTCCCACCACAGCAGGAAGTACCGCATGCAAGGAGGGGGAGAAGAGCATGGCTTTTGTCTTTTTCGCATTGAGCAAACGCTTTTTGTTTATGAGCTGGTATTGTAGAAGGTTAAATTCAGCTTGGAGGTCTTCACAGGCTGCTTCCGCCGTGGGACGACTCAAGTACAGTACAGTGTCGTCCGCGAATAAGTGGATGTTGGCTTTTTTGATGGGGTCGTTGATGTTGTTAATGTAGAGTGCAAAGAGGAGGGGACCAAGGATATAGAGCCCTGGGGCACGCCCCTTAGCATAGGTTTTAATGGAGAAAGATCACCTTCAGCTTTAACCTGCTGTTTCAGTTCTCCGAGGTAGTCTGCAAACCAGCACATAGATTTATGGTCCAGGCCTAAGGTGCTTAGGGAGGAAAGAAGCAGGCTGTGATCGACTGTCTAATGCCTTACTAAGATCCAAGAAAACGGCACAGACATGCTTCTTGTTGTCGAGGTCTAGGAGCCAATCATTGGTCACCTTAGCTAGGGCTGTTATGGTGCTGTGCTTTGCTCTGAATCCAGGCTGAACCGGGTTTAATAGGCTTCTGGATTCTAAGTATACCCCTAGCTGGCCACACACTCTTTTTTCTAGTAATTTAGACAGGATGGGAAGGAGGGAGATCGGTCTATAATTATTTAGATCGCAAGGGTCACCTGCTTTTAATAGAGGGAGGATATGGGCTATTTTCCATTGAGGGGGGGAGGCTACCCTGGGAGAGTGACATGTTGAATAGGTGGGTGATTGGCTCTGCAAGCACATGGTAGGCACATTTCAGATGGTATGGCTCTATGAAGTCGGAGCCTGCTCCTTTCCTGGTGTCCAGTTGCAGCAGTAGGTCTTCCACCTCTTTTTAGAGAGACAGGCAGGAGGGATAAGGCCTCCTCGAGGGGGACTCTGGGTTGGTGGGCCCTGAGCTGTGCGGAGGTCATTGGCAGGGGAAGTATCAAATGCTAGCCCTGCCGTTACAGAATGGTTATTGAGGGCTTCCAATATCTCCGATCGGTTAGAGAGAACGCTGCCACCGGACTTAATTTTTGCTGGAATGGAATTACCAGGTGTGTGTCCAGACATGTCTTTTAATATTTTGCAGAGCTTTGAAGGACTTCTTGAGGCAGAGGCTAGCTCCGAACGATGGCTGCTCTGACCAACTTGGTGCACTTGTTACGTGCTCTCTTAAAAAGACACCAATCTGAGTCGTTCTTGCTTCTTCTGGCTTTTTTCCATAAAGTATCCCTTTCTAACAGGGAAGCTTTGAGCTCAGGTGAGAACCAGCGGCAGGTGCTGCTCCTGACCCGCACCTTAACCAAGGGTGCATGCTTATTTAAAGCCTCACTTAAAATATCGTAAAAAACAGTATATGCCCTGTTAACCGTTTTGGCTAGGAAGAATTCCTGCCATCGCGGTGAATGTTTCAAGTCGTGGATGTATGCAAACAAATCGAAGTTGTGTTTGCACCTCTTGATAGAGAACTTTGCCACAAACTGTGGGTTGTGCACAGATCTAATGGTGGTGATTATACAATGATCGCTAATGTCTGAGAAAAATGTTCCGACATAAGAGAACAGATGTGGCTTGCTAACCAAAATGACATCTAAGAGGGAGCTGTTAAGGTTCTCTTTATTTGAGCGAGTAGGCTCGCCAACGAGTTGCACCAGCCCTAGAGTATCACAAAAGGATTTCAAGGGAGCTGATGCACTTGATAGCCAATCGTAGTTCAGGTCACCAAGAATAATGGTTTCCAAGGAACTGAGCCCCAGTAAGGAACTGAGGTGAGACAGGAGATGAGGCCCGGCAGAAGCGGGCCTGTAGCAGCCTATTACACAGAGTGCACTGGAAGGAGAAAGTTTGATCTTTAGGGTCAAGCACTCGAATTCTTGGGGAGGATGATGCCTATGCATGCGGTTGAGTATTTGTCCTCATACAAATTGCCACCCCACCTCCTCTTGATTGCCTATCCGCTCGGAAGAGTAAATAATTTGGGATATTGATTTCATTGTCTGGGGTGGCTGCCTAAGCCAGGTCTCGGTGATCACTAGACGCCGGGTAGGGTGTGGCTCGCTCAAGCCTGGATAAGGGGTGAACTTTTCAGCAAACTACAGGCATTAAGATGCATAAAAGACATTCCTTTGATACCTGCCAGGTCTGATGGAGAAGCAAGGGTGTCTAATGGTCCTGGGTTGAGTTCGACAATTGCCTGAGCACAATAGTAAAAGAAGCAGGATTCTTTTTAAGGCAGCGAACTGTAATTTGTAAACACTGTTTTTTAGGCGATAGGGGAAGATGGGTAGGCCTGTACGCACTCCTGGTGTTATACTGGCCTAGTGTTACAGCCACTAGTGTCCTGGCAGGAATTTGCCATGAGTAGGGAGTCTCAAGCCTGGATGGGGGAGTAATCTGCAGAGGCAGCTCGGGAGATGTCCCACTCCCCGGCAGAGACAGCTGAGAAGCCCAATAGTCCAGAATGGCTACCTGAAAGGAGCTGTTTGATGCAGGACAGGGAGAAGCACAAGGGTCATTCCACTTCAGGCAGCAGAGGCATTTGTTGCCCTGGGGGATTCAATCTAGTGTTTCCTGACAATTTGGCATGTTTGCCCATGTGTAGTTGTATACAGAGATTGTGAATGTATGTGGCAGAAACTGGGAAAAAAAAGATTGGTTGAACTTTCTTTATTCGGTTAGTCACAAATTTTAAACTGAATGAAAAAGTCAGGATGAGGTGCAAGTCTCATAATTTGTAATTCAGCTGACTTCAGGGTCTATATCATAGTGCTTAAATCTTAGTATTTATTAAAAAATTGCTTTGAAAACCTTAATTCTGCCCCCCACACACAATTGACTAACCCTTTGTTGCCACGTTTGTTCAAATAAGCACAATCTAATCACATTCAAATAAATACTGTATTCCAAATTATTGCAAATGATTACATAATTTATAAATTCTAACAGGTTCTGAAATCAGAGGAAGCTCCTGGAGTGGCAATAAGTAATTTTGTTTTCACTCCACATGCAAAATAAATTCATTTATTTTGCATTCTTACCATCTTTGTATAACCAAAAATATCTTTGTTCGCAGTTAATTACATACTGTATTCACTAGCAGATTTCCAGTTCCAGATACTGTACAGTTTTCAGAATCTAGCTCACCTGAAAGCTAAAATTGTGCCACACACTCTCTCACGTGGATGGAAGAGGCATAGCATAGTTCAACAAGTTCACTCATTCTGTTATATTGGAGTTATTTAAGTTTGACCAGGAAAGCATACTGAGTGGAGTACCACTCTATTCCAGATACATCCTTTGGGGGGAGTATACAGTAATGTACAGCAGGTTTAGATACTGTAAATACATATACAGCATCTTACTCAAGGATTGTACAGTACAGGCATCTCATGAAAGATATATTTCAAAGTAGTGGGCGCAAAGGGTACAGTAGCTGCGTGAACCGCAGGGAAGGAGTTATCCTGCTAGTGGGTCCATGGGACTAATAATTAGCAGCCCAACCCTGTAGATCTGAATTCAAGACCTTGAATATTATCCCATCTCGATAGGTGGTAGGCAGGAAGGCTTTGACTGACAGCATCTCAACGGGAGGCAGCAATCCTAGGCTCCTACTGTCAAACATTTAGTCTTTCCAGTATTTAAAATGCAGCAGTCTAGGTTTGACCTCTATTTATGTCAGCCTAGTTTAGATGTTTGTATAAATCTGACTGTGTTTTATACCATTTACTCCAGTATCTGACTGACACTGCCTGGGGACATCGATTCCCAAATTGCTGAGGTGGCCCAGTCTGGGATGATGACCTATGTACTTTACAAGCAAAAAAAAGTTATTTGCCGTTTAAGCAGTTATTTGAACATTAGTACCATCTTACTGGTCCTCGGGTAAATGTATTGATTATTTTTATATATATTTATTAGCAGCAATTTTTATAGATGGAATTGCTGATCTTAAGAAGCCTAAAATAAGATTCAAGTAAAGGGAAATCATGGCACACAATTTCAGCTGATAAAATAACAAAAAAGAAACAAAAAAAAAAAACTTGATAAAGGGAAACCTGTAGATATAGTGGATTTGCACTAGCTATTCTCGACTGGATGAACTAGCTCATGAGCCTCACGTATACGTACTCTATAGCACACAGTGCTGTATTTTCTAAGCCAAAAGCCGTTTTATTACGGAGCCATCAAAGCAATAACACACTCCAGGGTGATGCGTTCATTGAGAGGTATAGGCACTCCTCTGATATATACCTAACCGTGGATAGATGGATGGATCCTTGGATAGTATGCTATAATCTGAGCCACATGGACCAGACATGGCATACAGATATTGATAAAAGTTGAGGGATATAGTGATCCCATGGGATCCCACTGTACCATGAACTCCAGTCAATTTGTTTTATTAAACCTTGCTATCCCTTTATTTATATTAAAAAAAAAAAAAAAGTGTGTGGGGGGGTCTTAAACTCCATTGGAAAAAAATTAGCTTTAATTATGCCCCTCTGGCTTTTTATATTGAGCCGTAAATGGGGTGGTTGGATCTTTTGGTGGCCTTGGCTGCCTGCTTGCCTCTCTGCTGGGAGCCATCTTTTAAATGTGACCCCTCAAAGCTTTCTTCTACAGCTGCATGAGTGGCTTGCAGGTTGGTGGTTCTTGCTGCCCACTTTACCTGCCTCCCGACTGAGAGCATCAGTCCTCAAGGACCTCGGGTAAATTAACAAAAAAAAAGCTCCATTGAACCCCATTACACTGTCCTTCGGAGGGTGTCCATGTTCACAACTCCTGCCACTTCAATGACTCTGGCAAATACTGTAGCAACAGGTGTGTCCCTGAGTTACTGGTCAGTATTTATTTAAATTGTTGACCTTTGCCATGCACCTGTTTGCCACTGCTGCAGATTCTAGGGTCAATGGTGTAAGCTGTTTCAAATCATGTGATTGGCTTTTAGCCAATGGAAGGGCTCCATTTTGATTCAAGTTTTAATTTGTGCTATATGAGGATGTTATGCTGCGGTGGATTACACTATCTGCACAAGTGCTCACTGATTACCTTCACGAGTTGCGGAGCCATGAGTGATGCTGAGGTCAGTGTGCAAGAGTACAAATGAATAGTGTGTTCCACAGACAGCCCAACACACATTCGGTTTATACAATAGGGGTAAAAGGATATGGGGTTGAAATGAGTTGTGATGTTGTTTTTTGCTGTGCGGTTTTGGTGTGTTTAATATTTATTTCCCTGTGTCATATTGTTTTAGAGGTTTCTTTCTTTCTTTCTTTTTCTTTTATTCTTTAGTAACTGGGTAAAGCCAATGGACCAAAGGTCCCTTTTCAGGCCCTACCCATTAGTTGAAGTGTTTTTCTCCATTGTAGTTTAAAGTTCTGCATTTTGCTTCTTCCTGATGCTTCTTTTTCTGCTGTTGGTCTCTGTTTGCTTGGGTTTTGCTTTCAGTTTCTAGGTGTAGCCCTGTGTTGAAAAGGAAGGAAAATGGGACATTGTTTAAACAGGATTAAAAAAATGGGCACCACAAAACTCATTTCCTGATTGGCTAAAACAGCTTGGTACCCAGACTGTTCTTAACAACGCCTGCTCAATAACAAGTTCCCCCTAGCAGTACCCATCATATCCTGGTATCCCTATGCCCACTTGAAAGACAACAGCCACCAATTTTTCCAGCTCGTATAGTGAGACAGAATCCAGAGCCCCCCCCCCAACTCTTTACTCCCAACAGTCCCTACAACTGCTGTTACAGTACTGTATTTAAAACAAACAAAAAAAAAAAGTTATTTCTTCTTAGTTTAGTAAAATGGGCAAAACAGCAGTGCTGCGATAATTCCCATTCTCCGATTGGCAGTCTGCTCTCGTAACTAATGCTTGCTGGCAGCACCACTCGCAGCTTGGGACTGATTTCAAGAACGTCCCGCCCTGGCCATGCTCAAATGCCGAACAGGCAGCACTGACGCAGAAAACAAATACCTGCCACCTGGCCAAAGACAAATCATCCCCAGATCGAGAAGTTACACAATTTTTAAAGTGAATCGCAATACCTTTCCTTTTTCGTCTTACTACCACAGTTCATCTGACTTCTATGTTACCTTACAATCATGCTACATAGTATTGTTGCTCCACCACTACTGCTCGCACGCTAGAAACTCAACCATTTTCCCCCGAAACAGAACAATCTCTAATGATCCCTAAACTCACGCGGGGGTTCTGGAAATTATCAAAAACTAAAACTCTGCAATTTAATACAAAAAATTAGTTCTCATAGGCAACAGTACTCTCTAGTGACACCAAAGGGACTATTTTACACAACCTGCCATTTCTGTTTATTTTTATTAATATTTCGCCTTTTTTTAAAACTTAATTATTAAAAAAAAAAAAAAAAGTTACCCATTTTCTAAGTGTAGTAATATCCTTCAGGGTGGGGGTATAGGATGTAGCAGGACTTTCAGGAATATAAGGCCCTCCACGGCTGTGGTGTCTGGCCTCATTGCACCCCATAAGTTCCGTTGTACCCCAATGGCAGCCCACCCCTGTCTGGTATTATTACTACGTGAGCACGCTAAGTCAAGCTCCGCTTCCAGATGCGACCTGGGAACACACAAAAGTTAAGTGAACTTGCTCAGGATCACACAGTATGCACCCAGGCGGCTGTGGGATTCAAACCCAGGTCTCCAGATCTGCAGCTCAGAGCCTTAACCGACTGCATGTTATACTGCCTTGAAATGTGCTTTCTGTGCTCCTCTGTGTAGGTGTGTTGCATTTGGTTTGGAAGGGGTGGGTTCAGGTGTTTTGACATTTGCTGCGTTCTGTGATATAGCTACTATGTAGATAAATGTAGCTACTTTGGAAATGCCATTTATTCCGCCATAGATTCATTTATCTTATGGTAGGTCTGCTAAGCATGAATCACTTGTTCTAGGAGCGTGGATATGTTCATCCAAGATCCAAGATGGTGGCGGTGTGTGAGCTGCCTGAGTCTATTTAGAAGCTGTATTTTTTGTTTGTATTTATATTTTCGTTCGAGTGTTTTTATACTTTTTCTTTAAGTTTGTATAATTTTAGTTCAGTTAGGGCTGTTTTAGTGAGGTAGCTTATTTTTTCGAGCGTTTTTTCGGGCTTTTGGTCTATTGTTCAGGTTGGCTGTTCTCCCTGTTATACAGGAGCTAAAGCTGCCGTTGCAGTTACAGCTGTGGTTACAGCCGGTAACTGCATGTATTTTAATTTTAATGTTAAGTGGATTTATGAAATCGTCATCCTCAGAAAATTGAGCCCAAATCCTGTCAAGATCTGCGTCCTGTGGAGCCGCTGCCGAACCTGTGAAGTCGTGAGAACTGTTTGCTCGAATTTGAAAGCCTGGAACGGTTATTGTTACCTGTGAACTACTGGTTTGTCTGACCATATCCAGAGAATCCACATCTATGTGCGAGCAGTGGTGTGGTGAGAGTGCTTTTAGCGCATCTTTGTAATCTGAGTTTTTATGACTGTTCCGACTCAAGTTCGTATTTTTGTGAGCTGACATCCTTACAGTGATTTTGGCTGCTGCTGTTTGGAGTTTAGGGGTGCTGGGGGTCATTGAGTGGTGCAGGGTGGGAACCCTTCCTCCCTATACCTCGGGTTGCTTTTCCTCATTACCTCTGACTGAACGGGAGTTTCCTCGTCTTCTGTTGGGGAGTCAGAGGAGGATTTGAGGTTCTCCTAAGTTGCCCTGGGGGTATACTTTGTTGTTTACCCTCAGGACTTCTGTAGCTGCAGGTCACAGGCGATAGGGGTTCGAGTAGCCCGGGTGATGTGGAAGGGAGGTTTGGGGTATCCCTTTTTGTTATCGGACAAGGTTTGCACACTCTTGGCCTTTTGCCAGAATAACCCTTTAAATGGAAATGGACTTTAAAGGCTGATTAAATCACTGTATTATCTATTGACTCTGCTTTGCGATTTGGAGTCTAATAGGATTTGGGACCATAAACTGCTGAAATTAAAGAAGAACCACTATTGAGACATTTTTTTGAGAGAACACATTTCTTGTTTGATTTTCATATTATTGTTTGTTATTTGTGTAAATGTTTGGGCAGTGAGAGTGCCCAAACTATTATAATTTTTTCAGGTAGTGTGAGTACTTGAAAATTTGTATTGCTTTCATGTTTTTTTGATCCCCAGGGTAGTGAGAGTACCAGGGTTTCAGAATTTGCTGTATTTATTATTATTTTGTAAGTTTATTTAATTATTTTTATTTTTGGATTTGAACTCTCTTTAGAAATGGACTCTTAAGGGCGGTTTTCTTTTTGGCTTGTTTGATTTGTAATTTATTTGTATTGTTTTAATTGATAATTTTAAGTTGTCTATATCTGCGAATGCTGAACAATTGAGATTTATTTTTATTTATATAAGTAGTTGATTATATATTTTTTGTTTATATTTGTTTCTTTGTGTAATGTGTAGGGGTGATTTAGTGACGGTTGGGCATTATTCCCCCGCCAGACTCAGGGAATTGCCCCTTTGAATGTCCACCATTACCATCTGACACCTGTTTTAGGTGTCGTGCTTTGGGCATTTTGAGGAGACATAAAAGAAGATGGAGAGCGGAGTCTGGTGGGGGATAGGAGGGGGGAAGGCGGATTGGGGTGGTAGGATTCAGGAGACGCCCTGGGGTGAAATGGGGCCAAGATAGAGGTCATTCTTGTCTTGTTCCCATATCCAAGGGTTCCGACTCTAGTAGGCAGGAGCCGAGGTCTTCCCAGACAGCTCATCCAGCCTTGGCGGTGTTATGCAATAACAGATCTATTAAAAACAAGACGGCTATAATAGCTGATCTTGTTGGATCAACTGATCTGGCATGCATCACCGAGACCTGGCTGGATGAAAATCCAGGCCCTGTATTGGCCTCAGCAACACTAGCCGGGTTCTTGGTGATACACCGTCCAAGGCTGGATCGTAGGGGCGGGGGTGTAGCCATTATGTTTAAGACTGAGCTGGGCCTTGTGGGGGATGTGCCTTTGGGAAGTACCAGATCCTTTATATATATCTTGGGTGAGGGTGTAGGTTGCAGAATTCTCCTCATCTACCGTCCACCAGGAGATGGTGGAGAATTCCTGCAGGAGATAGCAGACTTCATAGTCTACCTGGTATTGTGGTCCCCCAGATTGTTAATTCTGGGGGACTTCAATGCCTGGGTCGACGATGAACTCTCTCATTTTGGTCAAAATCTCTTCCAGTTGATGACTTCACTGGGCCTAACACAGGTTGTTACCTCCTCAACCCATATAAAAGGTCATTCATTAGATCTGATCTTCCTTCTGGATATGGAGATTGCTGACTTGGGGGTGGAACCAGTCAGCTGGTCTGACCATCACACCATAATGTTCAGTTTCAGTGCTCCCCCTAATAGGTCTGCCCCTATGGAGATGGTTCAGTACTGCCCTTTAAGGGGTATTAGTCCCAGCGACCTGATGGCGGTACTGGATCTATCGTGCATGTCTGGTGAATGCATGAGTCCAGATCATCTCGTATTGGCCTATAATAAGGCTGTGGGAGATGCTCTGGACAAGATTGCTCCTGTTCGTGTTCGGCCTCTCACCCTCCGTTCAAGGAGTCCTTGGTTTGATGGCTCCTTGAAGGAGTTAAGGAGAGTTGGCCGAAGGTTGGAGAGAGTCTGGCGGAAGTCCGGAAATGATGTTGACAGGCTTAGGTTGATGGCACATTATGATGGCTATTGATCAGAAATCAACCGTAAGAAGGCAGAGTTCCTGTCCAGGGAGATTTCTGCTGCACAGAATCGACCGGCTCAGCTTTTCCGGACTGTTGACAGATTGTGCAATCCAGTCTGTCTCCAGCCCAGAGAAGCCTTTTCTCAGCTAAGATGCGAGGAGTTCGCTCGGTTCTTTGCAGATAAGGTTGCTAGCATCAGGTCTGGTATCGGTCCGACTCCTCCTTTAAGGGATTGCAGCTGTCGACAGGAAGTGTTATTCACCCAGTCTGTGTGGTCAGATTTTCGTCGGCTGGAGTTCATTGACATTGTGAAGATCATCCAAACATTGAGACCAACCAGTTGTAGTTTGGATCCGGGTCCTACACCCTTCTTAGTTGGATGTTTAGAGGTTATCTGCCCGATCCTTGCTGACATTGTCTGGAAATCCTTGGAGAGGGGGGTCTTTCCTGATCCCCTTAAGGAGGCGGTAGTTCGACCACTCCTTAAAAAAAAAACCCTCCTTGGATCCAGACTGTCTAGCTAACTACCTGCCTATCTCCAACCTTCCTTTTGTTGAGAAGGTTATTGAGAAGGCGGTTGTGTTACAATTGGTGATCATCTTACAACTCACAATGTCTATGATACTCCAGTCTGATTTTAGAAGAAGCATAGCACGGAGACTGCCCTTGTCCGGTAAAGAAATGACCTCCTAATGGCTAGAGATCGAAAGGCATGTACCATCCTGGTCCTTCTCGATCTCTCTGTGGCATTTGACACTGTAGACCATGGTGTGCTGTTGGAGTGCCTGCGGATTTATTGTGGACTGTCTGGAATAGTCCTCAAATGGTTTCAATCCTACCTCATGGACAGGTTTCAGAGGGTTACCACTGGAATTTATTCCTCTGGTGCTCACTCCCTGCCCTGTGGGGTACCGCAGGGTTCCATTTTAGCGCCCATGTTGTTTGCAGTGTATATGCTTCCATTAGGAGATATCAGGCGATACAGTTTGGGTTTTCACTGCTATGCAGATGATACTCAGCTGTATCTGTCCTTTCCGCCTGGGCAAGATGGTGCTCTGTCCGTGCTAGACAACTGCCTTACTGAGATCAGATTATGGATGAGTTCTAGCTGGCTGAGACTGAATCCTGATAAGACTGAGGTGTTGGTAGTGGACCCGGGTTGCCCGGTGACGGGTTTGGGGGCTGGCCAACCACCGGGCCTACTGCTCGGTGGTATGTCGCTCACTGCCTCTGATAGAGTACGAACCTGGCGTTAGCTTGACGACGGCTTGACCTTAAAATCTCAGCCGCCGTGCGTGGTCAAATCCTTTTTTTTTTTCATCTGAGGAATATCGCCCGGGTCAAATACCTGGTCCCACCGGTGATCTGCCAACGTTGGTCCATGCCTTTATCACTACCCGTCTTGACTACTGTAACTCCCTTTACCTAGGGCTATCTGGGGTTGATATCCGTCACCTGCAGCTGGTGCAGAACGCGGCCGCAAGGCTTTTGACTGGGATCTCTAGAGCCAGCCATATTACGCCTGTGCTCCGCGAACTGCACTGGCTGCCTGTTAGGTGGCGGATTACCTATAAGGTTGGTTTACTAGCCTTTAAAGCCCTACATGATCAGGGACCCGGCTACCTGAAAGATCTCCTGGTACCCTATTGCCCCCCTCCGTCCTCTCCGCTCCACCAACGAGGGATTGCTGGAGATTCCCAGGGTTCGATTAAAAACATCAGGATCTCGTGCTTTTGCTTTTTCAGCACCAACCCCGTGGAATTCTCTACCTCGTTGGTTGAGAGAATGTCCAACCGTCGAGAAATTCAAAAATGAGTTGAAGACATATTTATTTAGTTTAGCATATTCTAGTTATGGCTGTTAATTTATGATTATTTTAACTTATGTATTTATGTGAATTTATTGTACAGCGCCTTGGTTTTGAAAGGCGCTTTATAAATAAAGACGATTTGATTTGATTTCATCCACACTGTTTGGCATGTCCCCTTCCACTTTAAATCTTGCCGGAAGTCTTCAAGCTGGCTCCTCCTACCCACCTGTGTGATATATACCTCGGCTCCGCCCCATGACGCTAGATCTTCCTTTCCGCTGGAAGATGCAGGTTCCCTCGTGCTCTCAGCATGTGGTAGGCCCTGGATTCTAGCCATCGTTTTTTTCCGAAAATTGAGAGGGGAATACCCTGACGGAGGCCTTCCCAGTGGCCGAAACCATTGTTGGCCCGGCCCTTGAACTTTGGCAGCATCCTGCTTCCTGCCCAGCACCATCTGCCCGCAAGTACGCGGTGCCCATCGAGGGTTCACAGAGCACCCTTCGGCTGAGAGCCTGGTGACCGGCTCTGTGTTCAGACGTACTGGTAGTTCGGCTGACACTGACAGACCCCCGGACAAGGATTCCAAAAATATGAACCACTCTGCCCGTAAGGTCTATGTGGCCTCTTCTTTGGGCCTTCGACAGGCCAGCTTGGCTGTCATTATGGCACACTTCTCTCATGCCCTTCTTGGGTCATTAGACAAGGTCCTCCCTCCTCTCCCAGCGGACATGCAGATCACGGTCAAGCAAGTCCGGTACCAGGGCCATGCTGTCGCAAAACAGCAGCTCCAGACGGCCTTGGACATAGGAGATTCTTGTGCCCGCTCATTAGTAGCCACAGTGGCCACTCACCACAGGGCTTGGCTGAGGCTTTCTTCCTTCCTGGCGGATACTCGGCATAAGCTTGCTGACGTGCCCTTCCTAGGCACAGTCTTGTTCAGTCCAGGAGTGGCCGATCACCTTCAGCATATAGAGCAGTCCAATGCCACCTTGAATGCTACTTCTGCTAAGGTTCTTCGAATAAGAACCAGCAGAAGAGAAAGAAGAAGCCATTTTGGCATTCTTCCCCTGTGGTCTGACAGCCCTCCTATCGAGGTCAGCAGCAGCAGGCTCAAGCTTGGCGCCCTTGCCCCAAGCAGGCCCTCAACAGCTCTGTAAAGGAGGCAGAGGCGCAGGTCCTGGAGCAGCCCCCTCCTCTAAGCCTGCTCAGTAACTGGTGGGGGGTTGCCACCCCTACATCTGTCACACCAGCTCTGGGTCCTCCCATGGGGGGTCGGCTCTGCCACTTTCTTTCCACCTGGTCCGCTGTCACTTCGGACAGGTGGGTTCTCAAAGTGATCGGTCGGGAACTGCTTCTAGAATTCGAGCAGTATCCTCCCAGCCGAGCCCGCACCCCTCGGGAGGAATAGATTTCTGAATGGACCCAGTCAGCTCTTCGAGACGACATAGCTCAGCTCCTCCACAAGGAGGCAGTAGCTCCAGTGCCGGATCCTCACAGACCCAGGCTTTGTCTCCAGGTACTTCCTGGTGCCCAAGTGGACCGGGGTTGGCACCCCATCCTAGATCTCCATGACCTGAATCAATATCTCGGGCCTCACACCTTTCGGATGGTCACTCTGAACCAGGTTATACCATCCCTGGAGCGAAACGTGGTTCTGTTCACTGGATCTACAGGACGCGTTCTTTCACGTCCCAATCTGTCCGTCCCATCTACGGTTCCTCCGCTTCAGGGCCGAGGGGACCCTGTACGAGTTCCGAGCCATGCCGTTCGGCCTGTCGTCGGCCCCATGGGTCTTCAAATGCATTGCAGTGGTGGCGGCTCACCTTCGGCGTTGAGGAGTCAGAATCTACCCTAATCTCAGTGATTGGCTCTTGGCAGGTTCCACCCAACAGGAGGTGGAGAGGTCCAGGGATCTGGCCCACCTAACCTGCTCCCAACTCTGCCTCCTGATCAACGAGGCCAAATCAGAACTCGTGCCCTCTCAGATGATGGGCTTCATCGGGGCAGAGTTCCACTCTTGTCAAGCCAGAGTTTGGCTTCCGGTGTACAGGGCAGAGGTTCTCTCCTCCTTTGCCCAATCATTTCTGGTTGGGCATTTGCGCCCTGCCCGGGACTTTCTGCGCCTTCTTGGTTACATGGCGGCTTGCACCTCGGTGGTCCATTGGGCCAGGTGACACATGTGCCTCCTCCAGTGGGAGCTGGCCACCCAGTGGACTCGGCAATATGGTAATTTCGACCAGTTGATCACTGTAACCCAGAGGATGTGGGATGCTCTCCAGTGATGGACCACCCCAGACTGGTTGCAGGAAGGGATCCCATTTGTCTGCCCTGAGCCGATGGTTGTCCTTATGACCGATGCCTCTCTCATGGGCTGGGGAGCCCACATGGGGGACAACAGGGCCCACGGGTTCTGGACCCCCGAGGAGCCCTGATGCCACATCGACCTGTTGGAGCTCAGAGCAGTCAGACTGGCATTGTCAGCTTTCACTCCTCAGCTCCAGGGTCAAGCAGTTCACGTTCAGACGGACATTACCACGGCCATGTACTACCTCAACAAGCAGAGTGGCCCGCACTCCCATCTGCTGTGCAAGGAGGCGCTTCACATCTGGACCCTCGTAAGCCGGTTGGAGGCGGGTCTCCTAGCCATCCATGTTGCAGAAGCCTCGAACCAGCTGGCGGATGCTCTCAGCCACATAGGCCAGACATCCCACAAGTGGTCTCTCCATCCCAAGGTAGCTTACAGCCTGTTCTCCCATTGGGGCAAACGAATGATGGACCTGTTTGCCTCCAGGGAAAACACCAAGCTGAGGCTGTATCATGCCCGGCCCCCTCAGCAGGGCTCGCTGTAGGGGGATGCCTTCTCGAGGCCGTGGACCCCAGGCCTCCTCTACACCTTCCCTCCATTTTTCTTGATCCACAAGGTGTTACTCAAGGTGAAGAGGGACAAGGCAAAGGTGAATCTGGTAGCCCCAGATTGGCCGTGCCAGTTCTGGTACCCAGATCGCCTCAGCTGCAGACCCCTGGAGCAGGTTTGTACACGCCCAGACCTGATATCTCTGAACCAGGGGAAGGTATTTCATCCGAATTCAATCTCTGCACCTCACAGCCTGATACCTGAGTGGCTAGAGTTCAAGGCTTTGGGTCTTTCTGAAGATGTGTACACTGTGGTGGAGGCATCTCGAAAGGAATCGAACCGGAAATGTTATGCCTTCAAATGGAAAAGGTTCTCCATTTGGTATCAGGGTAAAGGTCTGGACCCCTTATCTTATTCTGTGGCTAACATTCTCGACTACCTTTGGTTCTCTCTCTCTCTCCCCCCGCCCCCCAAAGGGGGTCTGTAGTCATCAACCCTTAGGGTGTACCTGGCAACCATTTCTGCTTACAGGGCATGGGCCGGTCAGCCGACATTGGCGCAGGAGACAGTGGTCGGGTGCTTTTTCAAAGGCCTGAAATCACACATCTCCTCTGGTGCGTGAACCTCCATCTCCATGGGATCTGTTGCTGGTTTTGTTAAAGCTCATGGGAAAGCCATTCGACCCCATGCACAAGAGTGAGCTCTCACACTTATGGAACACTGCCTACCTGGTGGCTATCACGTCAGCCAGAAGGATAGAGGAGCTGCAGGTGCTTTCGGTGGATTCCCCTTATCTGGTCTTTCACAGGGACAAAGTTGTCCTGCGCCCCCACCTGAAATTCCTTCCAAAGGTGGAGTCAGAGTTTCACCTTAACCAGGTGTTGATTCCCGGTATACTACCCTAATTACACCTCGGACGCTGAGTACAGGTTCCATACTCCTAAACCTGAGATATGCTGTCTCCTATTGTAAGGAGAGGATGGCAGAAATTCATAGAGGGGTTTGCCAGCTGTTTGTCACCTACGCTGAAGTCGCTTCTGGCAGACCTGCAGCCAAACAGACCATAGCAAGATGGATTACATCATGCATAGGTCTGTGCTATGAGTTGGCAGGCAAGGAGCCTCCCAGAGGGATAAGAGCTCATTCTACCTGCCATACTGCTGCATCGGTGGCTGCTTCCAGGGAAATCCCTATCCAGGAAGTCTGTCGGGCTGCTACCTGGAAGTCAGCAAACACCTTTATTACCCACTACCACTTTGACCTTGAGTCACGCCAGGATGCTGGTTTTGGGGCCTCGGTTCTCCAATCTGTTTACTAAATAGGGGGTGCGTGCCTTGCGCCTCTCCTCCTGGAAAACTGCTTGGAGTATGCCAAACATTGTGGATGAACAACATATCCACGCTCCTAGAAGAACAGGTTACTCACCTGTAGCAGTAGTTCTAGGAGTGGTATATGTTCATCCACATGCACCCACCAGACCTCCCCGGCTTAGGGTGCTCACACCTTGCTTCCAGAGGGCTAAGATCTGATGTCATGGGGCGGAGCCGAGGTATATACCACCTGGGTGGATGGGCGGAGCCAGCTTGAAGACTTCCGGCAAGATTTAAAGTGGAAGGGGACATTCCAAACAGTGTGGATGAACAACATATACCACTCCTAGAACTACTGTTACAGGTGAGTAACCTGTTCTTTTTATCCTGTTACTACGGTCGATATGCTGTTTTATCCCATGGCATATCATTTCTCCCCTGTTTTACAAATATAGCTCTGTCATGCCAGCAACCAGTAATTTCGGAACTATTGCTCTCAAGCCAGTCAGTAGTCTTCTGAGCATGTGCAGTGCATTTCTTAAAGCTGTTGCTAATTAATTGTTGCTGCTTGTTAGGAGCTGCTGCTTATTAAACATTGTTGCTGCTCCTTAAAAGTAGCTTTAGCTCATTGAATGCAGCTGCTGGTTAACAGAAAGCTGTACCTGTGCTACACAAAATGCTGTATAAATAATGTCCTTTAAAAACATTTAATAAAAAACAAACATGGACTTGGAATTCTTGGTTTATAGTGGAAAATTCTCAGGTTGAAAACGTGAGCTCCAGTAAGCAGTAATGCCCTCAGCCTGCAGATTTTGGCATCATAACCCAATGTTGGTCACTTTTTCACCTTTGTGGCAGTAGTTTTCAACTGTAAGCCTTCACTCCTGTACCATATTTGTGCAATGCAGTGCCGCCTGCCAGGATGAAGCACGGTAACACAGATTTTTGCAGTAGCACTAACACGATAAATGTCTGTAGGTGGTGCACAAACTTGCTTTAAAGGAAAATTGTGCGAGCCGCTGCAAAGCTTACCCTCTGGTTTCTTTTGTCAGAAAAGCGTCTGTTTCCTCGCGGCACAAACTTGTTTAATTATCAAAGTCCGCCACCCGAAGTATTGCGGATGCTGGGTAAGCTCCATTAACTGTAAAGGTGCGAGCCCGTACCGTGTGCTTCAGTGCATTTTGTATTAGGCGCTGTGTAGCAGCGCCGCTCTTTTACAGTTAATGGAGTTGCTCGTGTCTGCAATACTTCCAGGTAGCGAACTATTGATAATTAAACAAGTTTTAGTGGTGGGAAAGCGATACTTCTGATCAAAGTTAAACCAGTGGGTATGAGCCCCTGCAAAGCAGTTTTCCTTTAAAATTGGCTTTTTATTTCAGGGAAGAGATGTAGCCTTTAATCATTCATATACCAGAAGTGTCTAAAATGACTGAATATCTACCTTCCAACAGAATTAACGTCTGCAGTACAAAGTAGTGCAGACTGTATACTGTGCCGAGGGGCCCGCAGACTGTATACTGTGCCGAGGGGCCCGCAGACTGGAACCTAGTAATAACAAAATAAATAAAAAAAAAATTCTCCCTTCCTCCCTCCGCATTGCAGCTCCCTCCCTTAACAGTCAGACTGGACTGCTCCCGACTCATTAACAAAAAAGAAAAATTCACTAACTGGACTCCATATTTAACATCGTCCCACCTTCCCCTGCCGCTCCCTTCCCAACAGAACCACAGACTGGACCCCAGCCCATTAGTAAAACATCCTCCCTATGCAGCTCCCTAGAGCCAGAGAACGAACAACTGACTAACTTGCAGCCCAGCCTCCTGTGGTTTAGCCACAGGACTCGTGATGCTGTGGTACCTCAGGCTTCCACTGCTGTGTTAAACTGCTGACCCAGTGCCATTGTCGTCGTACTGTGCATGGGACCATGGGGTCAGGAGTTCTGTAACATCATTGTGGGGGCTCTGCAAATGAAGAAACAAATGTAAAAATCAGACCGTGGTCCATTAATAAAACAATCTCCCACCTCCCTCTGCAGCTTCCTCATATTATAGAACCGTAGACCAGACCCTGATGCCTTAATAAAACATCCTCCCTCTGCAGCTCCCTCCCCCAACAGAATCAAAGACTGGACTCTGTTGTACAGTACTGTAGGGTATATTGATAACAAATCCCCCTTCCTTCTCTAACACAGCCACAGATCGGACTGTTCCCGACTCCAGGATGTACAGTATTAATAACAAATCCCTCTGCTGTTCCCTCCCTAACAGTCTCAGATCGGACTGCTCCTAACTCATTAATACATTACCGCCCCCCCCCCAAAAAAAAAAGTGTTACCAGATGGACTCCAGCTTTAATATCCTCCAGCCTCCCTCTGCAGCTGCCTCCCCTAACAGAACCAAACACTGGACTCAGGTGTACAGTATTGTAAAGTACAGTACATTAATAAATCCTACCCCCTCCCTTCCATTACACAACTACAGCCCAAACTGCTTCCAACTCCGGGACGTATTATTTAAGCTAGTGACTCTCTACATACGTTCACCTATGCATGTAATATTCCTGTTGCTCTCCTCTGCATGCTTTCGGTTCCATGTCAAAATGATGCTGACAAAGGGACAACAGCCCCAAGCAAAACAGTGAAGAGCACTACGGCGTGCTCCAAAATCGGCACAGCTACACTTACTTTTCCTGCAGGGGGCCCAGACCCCGGCATCCCCAATAAATAATTCAGCTATCACCAGGAAAGGATAAAATTGAAGGACAGGGAAAACTCAGGGGCGGGGTTGCTACTACAGGGGAACACTGGTTGGGAGGGGAAGACGTTGAGGGGTAACCTGGGATGGAGGGGAACAAAGTTGGGAGGGCGGGTGGAACAGAAATGAAACAAAAAAAATAAGAAACTCCTCAGTCAGTCCTGAACCCGTGTCTGCCTGCCACACAGGCGATGACTTTAACCACTGCACGACGTGGCTAGCTCAGAACTGGACCTCCGAACAACTACCTTATATGCTTGACCAGCAAGTACATATATGGCTCCCTGCTGATACGAAAGCATTGAACTTGAAATGAGCTGTTAATAGCACATAGCTAGTCTTCGACAAGGCCTGCTAGGCTGCCACCTCTTCTCCTTATACTATTAATTTGTCTTCCTCCCCCTCACTTCACCAGCACTCCCCCCTTCTCTCTGCACTCACCCCATTTCCCTCCTTACACCTCCCCATCCTCTCATCTCTCTATCCTCATTACCTCCTTTGCAACACCGCTCCTTTCCTCTCCACCTCCTGTGCAACTCATCTCCTTCTCCCTCGTTTCTTCCATCCCCCACCTTACACCCCATTACTTTCTCTCCTAGATTTTGATGAGGCCTCCCAGGCTGCCCTCTCTTCTAGCCCACTCTGTTATATTGTGCAGCATTCAGTACTGTTTTGATTTGCTTTTGGTGCATTAATTTTTTTTAAGTATATTCTTATCATCTGCTATTTACTTACCTGTTTTGTTTACCTTGTTTTGTTTTTGTACTACTGACGTCGAACCTTTGTAAATTAGTTGTTTTGCTCAAATTTGTTGTAATCCAAGAATCAATAAATAAAAAAAAAAAAAAAAAATTCCTCTTCCATTTTTACCTCTCCCAAATTGACTCACTGTAATTGAGTCTCTATTCACAGGATACTCACACTTTAAACCCTTGCTACTGTATGTCCCATTTTAAATCAGGGCTCCAAAATTGGGATCAGTAATCAAGATAGGGATGGAGCATGGACTGGTGCAGACAGAATTCCCTTTCTAGACCTACTCACAGTATGCCGAGGGATGATATTGGCATACTGTCCAGTATTTGATCTGCTCATAGCAGAATTACAGTGAGTTTTTATGTTTAATTTATTACCCCAAATCTCTTTCATTGGCTGTTTTCCTGAATGTAATTGCATTCATATTGTAATCAATCAGCCTTAGAAAAAAAGCACCATTAGCGTGAAATGTGTCAGGTGACGGCAGGGTAGGCACCTGTATGCATGATTGAATTGACTTCATTTACTATACGGGATTCTGAATGCATTGAATGTTATTACTGGATATATGTGAAGCAACAGCGTGCGACTTTTATCAGCACTTGACAGTGCCTTGTGTAATAAAGATTTATACTACACTGGCTTCCCTGGAGTCATAGAAACATAGAAATCATATGGCAGAAAAGGACCCCATTGGCCCATGCAGTCTGCCCCTATCCCCCCTCCCCATAGGTAGCCATGCACCTACCTCTTCACACCCCTCTGCCCCCCGCCGAAAGAGACTTCGTCTCCACCTTACTTCCAGAATTTATTCCTTTCCCTCTCTTGTTTTAATCTCGTGTAGTTATCCCGTTGTCTCTCAAACTCCCCTACCATTTTGGCCCCCACCACCTCTTCTGGTAGCCTGTTCCAGGGGCCCACCACCCTCTCTGTGAAGTAGTGCCCTCTCTTGTTTCCTCTCAACTTTCCTCCCTCCAGCTCTAAACTATGCCCCCTAGTTTCTGGATTTTCTTTCATCCTAAAGATGCTCCCTTCTCTCTCCTTGCTTATCCCCTTCAAATATTTAAAAGTTTCAATCATACCCCCCCCCCCATCTCATTTCCAGGGGGATACAGATCAAGCTCCTCCATCCTCTCTTCATAGGTCTTCTGAAGCATGCCATGCACCATTTTGGTCGCCCTCCTCTGGACTCTCTCTACCCTATCAACATAATTTTGTAGGGGAGGTCACTGGTAGTGTACCCCATACTCCAGATGGAGTCTAACCATGGACCTGTATAGGGGCATTAATACCTCCCGCCTTCTGATTGTTATATACAGCTCTCTTTCACACAGTGGAGTGAAGTAAGTGTTTAGTTATCCTTTCATCGGGTGCTGGTCTCCAGTTTTACTTGTATATTATAATTATGCAGTTTATTCTTTTTCTTCTGATGCATAACTACACATTTCCTGCTGTTCAGTATAATTCCCCACTTTTCTCCCCATTGTGTAATACTGTTTATCTACCTGCAGAATAATGGATTGTTCACTTGTGGTTATCACCTCATCGATCTTTGTGTCATCAGTGACTATTGTTGGCCAGTTTGTAATCCATTGGTTCATGGTACTGTACTTGTATAAAATTTGAAAAGTACTTGTCCGACAACGTAACCCTGGGGTACACCACTTTTTACTTCATCCTCCCTTTATGTGAAGCCTTTAATTTGTACTCTTTCTATTTGAAAGCCATATTTTGTTTACCCACATTACTACTGAAATGTCCATTAAGTAGTTGTAAATTCTCAAGTAAACCATTGTGGGAGTCTACGTCAGAAGCATTACTGAATCTCTGAGTAAATAATAACAGGACTTTCACTGCCCTGGATGTTAACCAGCTCATAAAATTCTAATAAGCTAAATGGACGTGATTTCCCTTGGTAAATCCATTCGGCATTTTGTCACTTAGTAAATTACATGATCTTCTGTCCTCCTTGAAGTAGGATTCCAGTATTTTATCAACTATTGATATATATGACTAACCGAACTGTAGTTATTTACTTCAACTTTGCTTTCCTTTTTGTGGATAGTGATTACTATACCCACCCTCCAGACTGTGGGTATTTTGCCTTTCCTGAGTGATTCATTCAGGTGGTAATATTGATGGTGTCTTTAGCAGAAATGAGTGGATATCATGAGGTCCTGCTGACGTTGATGAATGTAGATCTAGTAGTTTCTCCCTCATGAGTGCGGTGGTGGTGGGGGTAGAGTCCATCCCTACTTTATCTTCCTGGTTTTGTATTGCTGCTAAATTCTTTGACAAATTATTACTGAATGCTGAGCAAAAATAGTCATTAAACAGATGACATTATGGTGTCATTCCTGATATTCTGTCCCTTATTGTTTATGGCCCCACTCTTCAGGGTGCCTTCCTCAAGCAGCTGGTCATGGAACCAATTTGGCAGAAGGCAATACTGGACCTTGTGCTCACAAACAGGGACAGTGTGATGGGGTAACAGTGGGGGAGCACCTGGGGAACAGTGACCACCAGTCACTGTGGTTTGAAATCACAGAAAGAGCAGAACCAAACCACACAAAAACACGTATCCTGGATTTTAGGGGGGCAGACTTTGGGGAAAATGGGGAGATACTTGAAAGAGGCATTAAGGGGAATGGGGCAGGAATCGGGTTGAGGAACAGTGGGCAGTATTTAAAATGGGATTACAAGAACAACAGAATTATGCATTAAGCAGGTTAGCAAGAGGAAAAGGAAGAGGAGACCATTATGGTTTCCAAAGAGGTAGCAAAGAAAGTGAAAGCCAAAAAGATTGCATTCAGGCAATACAAAAAGACACAAGCAGAAGGGGATAGGGAGAAGTACTAGGAGAAGCAAAGGGAGGCAGGGAGGTCAGTAAGGGAAGCCAAAGCTCAGACAGAAGAACACAATGCAAAATTAGTGGGTAGAGGGGACAAAACCTTTTACAGGTACATAAGTGAAAAAAGAAAGACAAAGGGAGGGATAGTGAGACTGAAGGGGAGGATGGGGGCCGCGTGGAGGATGACAACAGTAAAGCTGACATATTGAACAGGTATTTCTGCTCAGTCTTTACTGAGGAAAAGGAGGGTAATGGATCTGAAGGGAGTACAAGGGGTGAGAATGGTGCAGAAATGGACACAAGTCCCTTTACACGAGAAAGGGTCCTGAAGGAACTGGAAGTAATAAGAGTTGATAAAGCAATGGGGCCAGATGGGGTGCACCCAGGGTCCTTAAAGAACTAAGAGAGGTGGTGGCTGAACCTCTGGCTATCCTGTTTAGCCGATCACTGGAAACAGGGAGAGTACCCAAAGACTGGAGGACAGCAGTGTAGTCCCCTTATACAAAAGTGGGAACAAAGAGGAAGCAGGGAACTACAGACCAGTCAGCCTCACCTCGGTAGTGGGGAAGATCATGGAAGCACTACTGAAGGAGAGATTGGTGGAACATCTGATTGTCAATGGACTACAGGACCCAAGGCAGCATGGTTTCACCAGGGGGAGGTCATGTCAGACCAACCTCTTTGAATTTTTTGACTGGGTGACTAGGGAGGTGGATCAGGGGAGAGCAGTGGACATGGCCTATATGGACTTCAGCAAGGCCTTTGACACTGTGCCACATAGAAGACTATTACACAAACTGGGGAATATGGGTGTGGGCAGGACAGTAGTGTGGTGGGTAGGTAACTGGCTGGGTGGCAGGACACAGAGGGTGGTGGTAAATGGCTGTCGCTCCACAGAGGGAAGAGTGACCAGTGGGGTACCACAGGGATCAGTGCTGGGACCAGTCCTATTCAACATCTTCATCAGTGACATTGCGCAGGACCTAGAAGGCAGAATTTCACTGTTCGCTGATAACACAAAGCTCTGTAACAGAGTACACACCCCAGAGGGTATAGACAGAATGAGAAGGGACCTGCAGAAACTTGAAGAATGGTCAGGGGGTTTGGCAGTTGAAATTCAGTGCAAAGAAGTGCAAGATAATGCATATGGGGGCACAAAACCTTGGCACAATATATCAAGTTGGGGTTTGAGGATATAGTATGCACCAAGCAGGAAAGGGATCTTGGGGTTTTCTCTGATGACCTCAAGGTAGGGAAACAGTGTGACAAGGCAGCAGGTAAAGCAAATAGGATGCTGGGATGTATAGGCAGGGGCATCACCAGCAGGAAAAGGGAGGTCATAATTCCACTATACAAGACACTAGTGAGACCCCATCTGGATTATAGTGTACAGTTCTGGAGACCATACCTACGTAAGGACTTAGACAGGGTAGAGAAGGTTCAGAGGAGGGCAACAAAGATGGTGCATGGATTGCATCACAAGTCCTATGAAGACAGGTTGAAGAAACTGAACATGTACTCCCTGGAGGAGAGGAGAGAGGGGATATGATAGAGACATACAAGTATCTTACAGGGAGGAACAGGGTGCAGGAATGCACTATTTTTAAGCGAAAAAGATGTTCCAGGACTAGAGGGCATGGGATGAAGTTGGAGGAAGGATGATTCAGAGGAAACGTGAGGAAGAATTTCTTCACAGAACGGGTGGTGGACAAGTGGAACACCCTGCCAGAGGAAGTGGTGGGGGCTGAAACAATCACGGGATTTAAGAATGCATGGGATAGACATAAAGGAATTCTGGAGGTCAGGGGTAAGGGGCAACAGACTTCTAGGAAAACATATACTGAACTTACAAGCTCAAATGGGCAGACTGGGTGGGCCATAGGCCCTTATCTGCCGACACTGTCTATGTATCTTCTTTCTACTCCTTTTGTTAAATGTCTATACCTGTGTAAGTCCTTCGCCCTCCTTTTTATGTTTGCTTGCACGCATGTGCAAGAAACATAGTACCATCATCCGAGTTTTCGGAGGTGTGGCACCCTGTCTTCCAATTCAGTCAGTGTGTTTAGAGGTGCGGCCACAGTTCGCCAATGAATGCTGCAGCTGTCTGCCAGCAATTGAAATGCAGTGCCATACAGTTCAGAGGGAGAGCTACGCTTCAGTGAGCAGCGATAAGATATCGCGTGCTCATGCGATCCTCCCACACACGCATATTGCATGCTTATCCTTCTCCCCGTCGCCCCCGCGCACACCTGTATGGTCGATGGGGATGCCCAATCCCGGTCTGCTCTGCTCGCCGCCCCCAACAGAGTTTCAGGTGCCACGCTGGGAGCCCACCCCAGCGTAGCACAAATCCACCTAAATCTAAGGGGAAAAGCCCTGAAAGAAAGAAACCTTTTCTGCACACCTGACTCCCCACACCCACCTCACCCCATACTTACCTTCGAGTCCGCACGCACGATCTTCGTGGACCAGAAACACGCTGCACTCTTCAAAGCCAACTGCGAACTGAAGAAATGCCGGTAAGCTGTATAATGGAATAAATAGGGTTTTTTCAATTTTGCTGCATATCTCAGGCCTTTTGGGGAATTTTTTCATCAAATTTTCAACATGGGTTTTTTGGGACCCCACCTCATGAATTCTCTCACTGTAATTTTGTTGATCAGGCCCGAAAGGTGATTTCGCGGTCACTATGCAGAACCACCTTTCAGGACTGATTTGCGAAATGACAGTGTTACAGTTCATGAGGTAGGCTCCCAAAAACCCTATGTTGAAAATTTGGTGAATAAATTCCCAGAATTGACTGTTTTACGAGCATGCGTTGCACTGTTCCTACGCATGCTTGTAAGTTCTAGAATTTTCAATATGTTCACTCCAGATTTTCAACATTGCCATTTTACCACACCTCCTTATGAGCAGTATAGCTGTCATTTCTCATCATATCTCGCCCAAAATGTTCTCGCACGAAGACAGTGGATGCAGGCCGAAAAGTAAATCAATGTTCGGGACAGATTAAGAAAATCACAGTGACACTGTTCATGAGCAGAGGTGTTTAAATGGCTGTGTTAAAACTTTGGTGAAAAAATTCCCAAAATTGACTGTTACGAGCGACCATTGCGCAGTTTCTACGCACCCTCGTAAGTTCATGGATTTCTAATCTTTTCAGTCCAGATTTTCACCACTGGCATTTTTTCACACTTCCTTATGAACAGTACAGCTGTCATTTTTCACACCATGGCCGGAATGTGTTTTCGCACTTCCAGCACAGAAATGCGTGGTCGCTGTGGGAAATCACTGTTCAGGACAGATTAAGAAAATCACAGTGCTACTGTTCATGAGCAGCGTTTCCAAAATCCCTGTGTTGACAATCTGCTGTTTAAAAAAAAAAAAAAAAAAAAAAAAAATCCCACACTAATTGCATTACAGGTGTCGTTGCCCATTTTCTCATGCGCTCGTGACTTCACCACTTTTTATTTTCCTGCAGATTTTCAACATTGCCATTTTTTGCACCTCCCCATGAACAGTACAGCTGTCATTTTTCACATCCTGTTCGAAATGTGTTTTCGCACCTGTGGTGCCAAATGGCGTAATCGCTGTGCGAAATCAGCTTTCGGCTAACAAACTGGTATTGCCACTGTTCATAAGCTGCGGGTTACAAAAAAACCATGTTGAAAATTTAGAGTGAAAATGCCAATGAATGCCTGAGGCGTTGGGGTTTCCGACCATGACGCCCCACCCTGTAGAGATTGACAGGCATCAGGGGTGTGACTTGGGATTCTCGCCTGTAATGCTCATACCGTTCCACACCCTGCAGCCAGTGAGAGGCATTGAGGTGTGCCTTGGACTCTTCGGCCCCAAAGTTCACCCCATTCTCCCATATAGGACCCATCTCACTGTATTTCCTGATAGAATGGGGTGAGCATGAGGGCCAAAGTCCCCAAGGCACACCATGACATTTGTCAGTGTCTGCAGGGTAGGGTGTGGTGAAATGGTGTGGCCGTTGTGCCTGACTACCCAAAGGCACACCCCAATGCCTGTCGGTCTCTGCAGGGTGGTGGTGGGGTTGGATTCAGTTCAATACTTCACTGCCATTCCTATTATTCAGCTGTCTAACTCCTACACTACCAATGCCAGCAAGCAAACATTCGGCATTGAAAAATGCTTGTTTACCACTTGCCATCCCCTTTTCTTCGTATAAATTTTCCCCCAATTCCTAGTCATTTCTTTTTATTCATTGTCCACGGTTCTGCAGTATTTTCCCCCCTTACCTTGGTTCATTTGCTCAGTTCAGGGCCACTAGTTTTTTCTTCATTTTTGAAATGTTAGTGAAAGCCTCTCATAATCATGTGGTCTCCCAGTGATGCTGCTTTAATGCCATGCCCTGATTCAAGTGTTGATGTCTGGTGGCCAGTGACACAGTCCAGAGGCTATGTTCTGATAGATGTGAGGGATTGTTTTGACCCATAATATTTTTGTTTTTGAGTTAGCTGATTTAATTGAGTCAAATTGAATTGCCATTATATTATCATTAATGTAAACTACAACTTCCCTTCATCTCCTGATCTCTTTTCTACCATGCCTGAAGAAGTTATAGTCCTTCATTAATTTGCCATACTGCAAGTAGCATTTTCGTTTCACTAAGTTTATGTTATGGCTACTAATTCTGGGCATTCCTCACCTACAGTTCTTTAGTTTACTGTGTTTATTTAGACTTTTAACACTGACTAAAATGATTTGCCATTCTGTTGAGCTGCCTTTACTGGATGTCCATTCCTGCCATATCGTAGGGGACCACCGTTACTTATTGCAGTGGTGTGTGTCTGTCTGTAAAGTGCGGAGTGTATGTTTTGCTTCCTTCATTGTCCTGTTGTGCTACTCTCCCCCCACCTTAGTTTAAAGCCTCAGTTATTGCATGACTGATTCTGGAATGTATTAACAGAACCTCCCTCTGCTGCTCCCTTTCCTAACAGTCCAAAAAAACTGGACTGCTCCCAACTTATTAATTAAAAAAAAATAGTCTCACAAATCAGACGCCAGATTTAACATCCTCCTACTTCCCTCTGCAGTGCCCTCCCAAGAGAACCGCAGACTGGACTCTGACCCATTAATAAAATGCCTTCCATCTGCAGCTCCCTACCACAGTACAGCCAAAGAATGGACCACTGACAAACTTTAAAAAACAAAAAAAAAGCCGTTCTGCTGGCGCAGTGGTAAGGCTTCCGCTTGTGATGCAGACACCCTGGTTTCGGGAACGGACCATGGAATCGGAAGGCTGTCCAGGAGGAGGAGAATTGAGCGTCCCTTGGACTACTCTTGAGGGGAGGGGGCAGCTGACTGTGCATGACTGGCCCGTGGGGGGGACACTGCAGTTGAGGAGTCTGCTGGGAACTGATGCCAGTCTCTGTCGAGAGCATGCCTACTCAGTCACCCCTACCTGTGGGGCAAGCCCGGGAGAATCACCACCTGAGGTAAGTCCCGGCGGAGAGTGGAGATTGAGGAAGCCGGGGCTGACCTACCAGGGCTCTAGGCACAAATTAAAAAAAAAAAAAAAAAAAACACTGACAGACTGAAACATTGTGTCCCAGTTTACTGTTACTCAGCCATGGGGATTCGTGAGATGCTGTGGTGTCTCAGGCTCCTGCTGCTGTATTGTCACTGTATTCTGCAGGGGACTGCGGGTCAGTAGTTCTGTAACAGTATTGTGGGGGCTATAAAAATAACAAAAAATGTAAACAGATTGGACCCTGCTCCATTAATAAAAAAACATCCTCTCACCCCTTTCTGCAACTCCCTACTCTAACAGAAAAACAGACAAGACTGCTTCTGACTCCTAAATCAGTCATTCAGTAAATAAAAAGACTAACGAGCTGCACCCCAGATTTAACAGCTTTTCACTTCCAGTTTCCAAACAGCACTATTTATTGGAATACATTCTTTTTTTCATTCTGCATACACGCTGTGTTTCAGTATACTGCACAGTATCGGTTGTACAGCTTACAGCCCCAGCTATTGTTTATTTCAGTATTTAAAAAAATCACTCCATTTGGAAAATGTGTGGTGCAGTTCCTTATATAGTATATTCAGATATTCTTCGGGGGTATCTCGGTCATCCGGTCACACCGTAGGAACTTCACCATTGGTGAAGCAGGATCCACATGGAAGATTTTCAGCAGTACAACTGGGGCCGCCCATGCCATCGACGTCCCTCGATGTCATCAACTGTATAAAGGTGTGAGTGGCTCCGCTCCCTCATTGGTTCTTTCCTGCCATCGACTTTTTCACATGGGTCTCCCAGGAAGCTCTGATGCAGTTTTGCACCATTTTTGCCTACGACTTTCATTACTTGTAGAATCTTTTTTTTAATAAGAGATTCATTTATTTTGTTTGTCGAGAGTAAATCCTTCACCTCTCTTCCATCACTGCCGCTGCAGAATTGCCTGACTACAAGGTTTCTGTGAGCTCTGACAGACGTTTAATCAAACAACCCTCAAGCAATGCAAAAAGGCTTTAAAAAAATTTCCTAATGGAACAACAAGCAGCCGGTTCTGGGCAGGGGACCTCAGAGTCCCAGCCTCTCAAGCACCGGCAGGGTCGTCAAGCTCCCAGGCCACTAAGGCCCGAGACAGGTCCTCGGTGAACAAGTCATAAAAAGGACCGAGATTGGGACTGCCCGTGGCAGTCTTGTTCCTCGATGGCCTCTTCTCCTTTCTCCGGTGGTTCTTTAGCTGCAGCTGCACCAACGAATAAAGTCTCTCTCCAGGTCTCTGTGCCCTCCAAACCCATATATGGACAGCGCATCTGCCTGATTAAGGTCGTTGACCTCTGGGTCGTCTGCCCCTCCTTTGTCAACAGGCTCATCGTCGACGGCCCTCCCGTCAAGACCTGACCCCTTTTCTACATGGACTACAGGCTCTTTGGGTTCACAGGGTCCATCAGGTGGGTCATCAATCCCTGGCCAGCCTCTGCCTCTCTCTGTTTTCTTCCTACCCACCCCTGGTCTTACCCTCCCCTTCCTCACCCCACTGGCACTCCACCCCACCCCTCCCTTCCCACCCTCTTCCCTCTCTGTCCCCACCTTGGTATATAACTGTTACCCTCTGTTAGCCTTAATGTATGATTTGTATATTCTCTGAAAATTTTGCTTATTATAACCTTTGTAATACCTGAAATTTACCTTGTCTGTTATTGCTCAATCTGACATGGAGCCTTTGAAAATGAGTCTTGGCTCGTAGGTCTTTTCCAAAACATCAGTAAATAAAAATAACTATACCGTTGAGCCCTCCCCGTTGACGCAGTCTTCGGTCGTCGACCTGAACGAAATCCCTACCAAGTTTACCTCGGTGAGTGTTCATCAGTTGGGCACATACAGGCCAACATCACCAGCGCTGGCGACAGCCGCATCAGTACCTCCTTGTAGGCAGCGAGAAGCCCCCTGCAAGCCGTTGTTGGTGCTTCCGATGTCGGACCTGTACTTAGAAGAGATCGACATTGAGGAGTACTACCCTGACCTCGTTCTCCCTGATGAGGAAGAGGAGGTCTTTACCTCAGACAGATCCTCAGCCTCCTTTTATCAGAGAGGATTCAGCAAACTCCTAGGTCTCCGGAGGACCTCACATTGTTTTATTTATTTTATTTGTCTTTTGTATCCGGGTAGGTGCACTGATCCAAAGGACCGTTTTCAGGCACGACCTGGGTCACAGGGTGGCAGAAACAGGAAAACAGTACATACAGAGCCAGGGAAATACACACCCCGAGCATGAAATGGTGTGGAAAACAAAAAATATACAAGTGTATAAATATACGGTTGATGACCTTCTTTACAAACAACAATACACAAGTGTATAACGCTCTGAACAGTCAAATAAATGTACAAGTGTATAAATATACAATTGATGACGCTTATTCATAAACACAGTAAAGTTATTCAAGAGGATTATGTGGTGCTCAATGTGATGAAACAATTGTCCTCAGCCATGGGATTCCATACTGAGGAGGAAAATGCCACCAGAAAGGATCTGTTGGACTTTTTGGAGATACCAGAGTCTCTGCCAAAGATCATTCCTCCCATTTTACCTGCATTGAGGAATGCTGCTACTGCAGCCTGGCACAGGCCAGACATGGTGCCTGCTATACCCTGCAGAGTGGATAAGCTTTACCATGCCTCCCAGGGATTTCCTTGCTATGCTGCCCAGCCAGAGCACAGAAAGAGGTCCCATGCCGGAGCTCATCCGGCAGCCTCCAGAAACCCCTCCATTGCCCTCCACTTACTCCCTGGCTCACTTATCTGTTCTCCAGGAGGAGATGGTCTCTTCTGTGCAAGCAGGCCATTGCACCAGTACCCAGGTGCCAGAAAAAAGAGGGGTTTTATTCTAGGTTTTTCCTGGTCCTCTAAAAGACCGGAGATCTGAGGCCTATTTTGGACCTAAAGGACCTCAGTCTGTGCATCCAGTACCAACAGTTCCAGATGGTAACTTTGCCCGTCCTGATGCCCCTTCTCAAGGCTGGTGGCTGGCTCTGTTCACTGATCATGCAGGATGCCTACCTGCATATCTCTGTCTTTCCTCCTCAGAGGAGGTTTCTCCATTTTCTCTTTCAGGGTGAGCTTTGCCAGTTCAAGGTGCTGCCCTTTAGCTTGTTCTCTGCATCATGGGTCTTTACCAAGTGCGTAGTAGCAGTAGTTGCAGCCCTCAGAAGGGAAGGACCATATGCTTTCCCTTACCTGGATTTTTATTTTATTGATTTATTTAACATTTGGAATTACAACCCTTTGAGTCATAGACTCCTTTATAAAGGCTCCATGTCGGAGAACAATACAGTACATTCCAATATTATTAAATTGTACAGTGTTCAGTAGCTAAAGCAGACAGTGCAAGGGAATCATACATACAATGTCTGAACAATGGACAGAAGAGAGAGAGAGAGAAAATACAAAATTCTCCAACATGGAGGGCAACAGAGCAGGATTGACTTGGGGTGAAATGGACCCAGCATTGCAATTATACATAGGACATGCGTGATTACAGATTTGTCTGTAATAAGAGCATTCTTCTTTCTTGGGTGATGTTAGTCTGGCACCCCTGAAGAACTGGGGGGGGGGGCAGGAGTAAAGAGAGGGACAGTCACAGGCTGAGGATTCAAGCAGTAGAGCTTTGAAAGGGCCAACCCTGGGCCTGGGAACGTTGTTGAGCCATAGGGGGCTCTGTGCAAAAAGGCTCTTTGACCAAGTGAAGTTTGGCAGTAGGGAACCAGTAGGGAGGTCCCAGAGTTACTACGTGAGATTCTGACTAGAGGGACGGGTTGGGTGAGGCAGTGTAGCCCTGGCAGGGCTTGTCCAAGGTGGATTTTCTGGGTCCGAGGACTGTCCATCGGTCACAGCCAGTGGTAGCCTGCACACTTTGAGGGCGAGTTTGATGCGTTGCAAGGCAGGGAGGTCGGCAGAGCCGTGAGTGACAATGCCGTAATCTACCAGGGTGAGGATCGAGGAAGATACAGCTAGACGGATAGCCAATGGAGGGAGACCGTGTTTGTGTCGGTACAAGATCCTGAGCCTGGAGTTGATAGCTGCAGACAGCTGCTGCATATGGGCATGATAGGTGAGAGGTGTCAAGGGTGATACCCAAGTATTTGAAGAACTTGATCTGTTCTAGTGGGGATCCTAACAAATCGATTATTAATAGTGGGAAATCATGATGAGGGCTTTGACGGTGAGCAAAGAGCACTGTTTTCATTTTCTTATAGTTAAGAACTAAGCAGTGAGAGCAGAACCATGCCTCAAAGAATCCCTGCAAGGCTTGTTGGAGGGAGAGTGAATTCAGATGGCTCCAGAAAATTACTGCATTGTCTGCGTAGAGCAAAATTTTACCAGAGCAGGAGCTGGGTAGGGAGTTAAGGTAGAGGCTGAAGATGAGGGGTCCCAAGATGGAACCTTGGGGCACTCCAGAGTGGACCAGGAGTATGTTTGATAGTGTGGAATTGACTTTCACCTGCTGGAATCTGTTACTGAGGTACCCTTTGAACCAGAATATTGATTCAACTGAGTCCCAGGGAAGTCAGGGAGGCTAGTAGCTTTTCATGATTAACAGTATTGAACGCTTTCATGAGGTCGACTTACACCGACCGTACAATGTGACCACGTTGGAGAGCACCATGGATGAAGGAGGAGTATACTAGGAGGCAGTGGTGGTGCTGTGGCCTTGGCAGAAACCATGCTGTTCAGGGCATAGTAGGTTATATTTAGACCGGTGGTCCTGTAGCTGATCCACCACTATTTGTTTGAGGGCCTTAGGGGAGGGAGAAGTGATGGTAGTAGTAGTTGGGGGATAAACTATCGCCACTTCTGAAAATTGGGGTGGTGATGGCTCATTTCTATTGGGCAGGAAATTGACCTTGGCAGAGGGAAAGGTTCAAGAGTTTAGTGAGGGGTTGCAGGATTTCCTCAAGGGTAAGGCATAGAAGCTTCAGGTCAGTGGCGTCACCACTGAAGTAAGTCTTGGCAAGGACTTTGGAGAGGTAGCTCCTAGCCTCCCTGGTTGTGATAATTCAGAGATGGAAGAGTGGGGTTTTAGAAGGTGGATCACAATCTGGGGAGGGGTCTAGGGGGCAAAGAAGTTAGGGGGAAGGACACTACTAAGGTCAGAGAAGGCACTGTTTAGAGAATCAGCAGTGGACTGGGGGACCTGAGATAGGCAACCATTTACTGAAAACTGGGCAGGTGGAAGCTTTCCCACTTAGCTCTTTAATGTTTTCCCAGAAGTTTTTTCCCCCCGAGCCCCAAGAGGAGGAGAGCGCCTGTTGGTAATCGGCCACCTTGGCTTGGCGAATGGCCCAGGTGCACTTCTTTCTAGCTTCTCGATACCGTTGTCTGTCCAGTGGGAGATTGGAGTCTAAGGCCTTTTGCCAGAGGTTGTCCCGGTGTTGCATTTGATTGAGCAACTGTTGTGAAATCCAGGGGGTGTTGCAGCTTTGAGAGATTTGTTTAGAAAAGGGGCAAAGATTTCACAGGTGGTGTTAAAGGTTTTTATAAAGTGGGAGGGTCAGTATCAATAGATTGGGTGCTATAAACGAGGGCCCAGTCGCAGTCAGGTAGGTTTTGAAGCATCGGAGCATACAGTTTTTTAGACATCTGGTATAAGACAATGGGGGAGCAGTGGGGGTTTCATAGGACCATGAGCAGATTACAGGGCAGTGGTCACTAAGGACGTCTGAAGTACCGCGACTTTAGAAATATTATTGGGGTGGTTGGTGAGAATGAGGTCCATCAACAAGGAGGTGCCCGACTTGTCACTTGACCTGGTAGAAGACTGAATAGTCTGGGTGAGATCAAGCGCAGCACCAGAGTCCTTTATAAGTAGTGGTGACAGGGGGCAACCAATTGATATTAAAATCCCCCAAGATGATCAGATCACTGTTGGAGGGAAATTGCGAGACAGAGGACATGACTGAGGGGAAAGCGAGTCTCTGATTACACTGTGGTATGTAGACAGCCACGATATGAAGGGACTTGCCCGGTTTTCCAAGGAGTATCTTGGCTGTAAGCAATTGGGCACTGTGTTAGGGGGGAAGGAGGGAGACTACAACAGGGACACCATCCAGTCCCTATTAGAAGGTGTAGCCACCACCTCTACTATGCAGTCTGTCCTTACTGTAAAGGGAGTAGCCAGGTAAGGTAACAGTAGAGTCCAGGGTACGAGCAGAGAGCCATGTCTCGGAGAGCACCAGAATGCCTGGGGAGTGCTGGGCAAGCCACCTTTGACCCAAGGTAAACTTTTTTTGAAGGCTGCATATATTAATAGCAGTGATCTGGAGCCCGTGCTTCTTATTGCTAGCAGTGGTGCAAGGGTGAGGGGGAGTACAGCCCAGGATTAGGATAAATGTTAAAAAGGAAGAGGAGAAGGGCGTTTTTAGTCAGTTTGCTTTTTGGGTGTGTCCGATATCTAAAAGGGAGGGTGAGTTGGAGGAAAAGGGGATGGGAAAGGAGAGGAAGAAGAGAGCAAGGAAGGGGGTGGAAAGGGTGGGTGGCGTGAGAGGATGGGGCTACTGTGAGGGGGAAGGACTGCCATTCAGGCTCTGCCAGGCAGGAGGTACCAAGAGGTACGTGGTGGGTAGGGGATGCGATAGGAGAGAAGTTATTGTGGAAAGAGGGCGTTAGGAGAATGGAGGAAGGGAGATAGACTGCAGAATACCAGTAGTATGCTCCAGCGGTAGGGCATAGTGAGAGAGGCCTGGAGGAGGGGCTAAAGTACTTGGAGTAAGGGGGAGAGATGGTCTGGTTTCGTGGTGCAGCGGGTAGGGCTGCTGACCCTAGTGGGGAAGGTACTAGGATAGAGTCTTGCTGTAGGAGGAACCAGCAGGAGCTACAAAGGAGTGCTGCCCCCAGGCTGCAAGTTCAGATAACCTGCTGTTGGAAAAGTGGGGACTTTGAAATATGAGTGATGGGATCACGTGATGGCATCGCGTGACCAGTGACATAAATAATTGTAGGGATGACCTTGGTTGGGAGGGTGGCTGGGGTGGGTGGCAAGTTGACGTGAAGGGACGACCTTGGGTGGGAGGGTGGTGGGGAGTCATTGCAAAGTGTTGACGGGTAAATACCCCAGCAGACTAACTCAGTGGTGAGGTATTACCTTTAGGGCCTGCAGTCCATTGGCTCCCGAGCGAGTGTGCAGCTGAAGTGGGGGTCTTAGAAGCAGGCTACAAGCAAAAGAGCTGTTTTCAGGCTTGAGGCCCCTGCGCTGCTGCTATCTGAACCTCTCCCACTTCCTTCGACGGGGAAGAGGATTTTTTGGTCCATCTCTCCTCTGACGCGGAGTACACTCTGTACCAACAATTCCTTTCGGAGATGATACATGGGCTGAGTCTCTGCAATTTTACAGGTCCCAGTACTACTACCCTAGTGCTGTCATTCCTTGGGGAATATATCAGTGACAGTACTGTCATTCCTTCGTGGACCTGGCTGTTTACTTAGATGTCCAGGAATGTCTCGCCCTGTCTCTTTGCCCCACTCTAGCACCTAGGGACGTCCATCACAGATACAGCGCTCCCACGAGGTCTCCATGTTCTATCCCTCATCCGACCTTAGGGATTTTGGTGCTGCGGACCCTCTGGGCCTAGGCGCCCTGTGCATGACTGTCCCCCTGACACCAGTTGTGGAGTTCGATGCTTGGGGTGGAAGGGTCTTTGTGGCAGCATGCTCATGATGTGCATCTCTGCACATCGGGCAACTTATAGCAAGTGCCTGTTGGAGACGTCAAGTCAGTTGTTGGCGTCCATGCCAGATTGTGAGACAACCAGACAGGCCATTGGCCTTTCTGCCCGGGGCCTGGAGCTGGTGAGGTACCAAGTAAGGGTGTCTTGTGATGCCCGCTGAGGTGTCTTCCAGACTGGTGGGAACTGCCATCTGTATTTGGCAGATGGCATGACTTCGCCTTTCCCGGTTGGCATCCCTGGCCCCAGAGTAGGGTGCTCGACTTGTATTTCCAAGGAACTCATTTCTTCTCCCACAGTTCAGGCTTGAGTTATCCGGTTATGTCCTGCTCCCAGGCCATGGAAACTTCTGTCTACTCCTGGCCAGTCTCTGGTCTTTCTGGGCCTATAAGGAACCCCTGCCCTCCTGTGGTTGTCCCACATAGCGCTGAGGGACGAACTGTTTGCTTCAGGGTGAGTCAGCTCCTTCCTTCTTGGAGGGATACTTGGTACTCTGACCCATAGGTGGGAATGAATGGTGAAGACTGATTTTTGGAAGATGTGAAAATTACATACCCACCATAATTGTTGATCTTCCAGAATCTTTGCCATTCATTCACATGCAAGCCCACCATCCCCCTCTCGGGTAAGAGCCAGGGCCTCTGTAGCTCACCCTGTGTATATTTGAGCACATAATATCCTCTTGTTACTCCCTTAAGGTTCTGTCCCCTTTTGGGATACCTCTGTTCCTTTGTATGGGAACTGAGAACTCTCACCATTTGCCAAAAAAAAGTAAGGGTTTCTACTCTTTTCCCACAAAAACAAAACATGTTTCTAATTTTGAACCTAATTTGTTTTCCTTTCTACTTCTAGTAGGTTTTTTGGACTAACCCACAGGGCTGCTGTGACCTGTGTCTCTACCTAGCATTTTTCCAGCCTCTGCCAACTGGCAACAGAACCATGAATTAAGGTTGCAGCCCCCACCTCTGGTCCCTGGAGAGGCAGATTCTGGGGGGGGGTATCTCTCCTCCCCCCAGCCTCTGAAGCTGCATCCCATCCCACACCTTGGTGCTGGGTCTTTTTCTGCTCACTTCACTCTATAGAGTGGCAAGAGGATAGTAGCAGTGCTCTGGGCCAGCTCCAGTCACTCTTCTTCTCTTGCTTTTTGTTTAATGCTTGGTCCTTGTCCTCCTGGAGTACAAGGGCCTTCCTAAAGTGCCTTCCGCCATCCTAACCCTCAGGAGAGGCCTGGGGGGTTCTCTGAGGCTAGCCAGAGCTACATGCTAGGCCTTCTACCTTTCTCCACATTCCTGTCCAGGTGGCTAGTAGGCTCTCGCTGTTGCACCCACACCCTGTGCTACTTAGGCCCATCCCTTAGTCTCTAAGTTGGTAGTCAGATTTATTCTATCCCATATCCTTTTCCTATCCTTTTTTGGATAGGAGTCTGTAACCTTTTCTTTCTTTCTCTCCCGGCTAACGGAACTGAGGAAGGTAGGGTGCCAGAATCTGTAACTACCCAACCCATGAGCATGACATCATTATGTCTGCCTCGTGGGCAGTGCCGGCACCAGTGTGGGTCCCCTAGGCTGCAAAAGACTTTGCTCCCACTGGGTGCTAGCATCTGCGGCTTAGACCCATAAGTGTAAATGAATGGTGAAAATATTCTGGAAGATCAACAATTACGGTGGGTATGTAATTTTCATTTCTGGAAGTTGGGTGGGGCGGAGAGCTACAGTAGTTGGGAGGGTGACTGTCTGTTTTAAAAAAAAAAAAAAAAATTTCTTTGTACAGTTAGATGGGGAGAAAGCCAGCTGGGAGTGGCTTCGGGATTTGGATGGTACATAAAACATGGCACCAGATGCCATAAGACAGCGAAGCACTGGGAGTGCCAGTGAATACTCCTCCCCCAAAGCCTAGTCTGATATAGAGCCTGCTGATTCACTCTAGTGAGCAACAGGAAGAGCATATGAGTCATTTGCTGGCAACTTAAATTTTGCCAGATACAGCAGTTCCCTGGGACACATTACAGAGCAGGTTTTTAACGCGCCAGATTTACACATTATTGCGCTTCATCCTGACTGGTGGCACTGTACATGTTCCTTTGATTTTTTCTGGCTCCTTTGGCCAGCCTAAAGTATATTGATCATCTTCTAGATTGTATCTCTGTGTGTGTGTGTGGGGGCTGTGACCTTCTGAGTCTGTTCAGAATAGTCTTTATTGAACAAAGGTGAATGCTTATAAGCAGTCAGAGTCAAACATTGGAAGAATTCCTATTTTTATTATGTTTGCGGATGCTTCTAATTTTTAAAAATGGGATTAATAAAATAAATACAGAATTCATTTCTTCGCTAATAGTGAAAATGGCATTCTAACCCACTGTCAGTCACTTGATCATCCTCTGGGCCAAAACTTTCCGCTGTAAGCCTCAACTCCAGTCCATGTTTGTATAAGTGAATTACGTTTGTATTTTTAGGCCTGATAAGGCTGGGTGTAATTGCTAAATTGTTTTTTGTTTTGTTTTCTAGACAGCAGTGTATGTAGCACCATACAAATCCGACTTTCTGAAGTCTCTGTCAAAAGGACGTGAGGTGAAAGAAGAGGAATGTATAGAGAAGATCCGACAGTACTTGGTTAATTTCACTCCAACTATCGATGCAATCTATGAAATGTACACAAAGATGAATGCAGAGCTGGATTATAAGGCTTAAAGTTTGTACTGAACTTTTAAACTTAACCTTTATCTCTCTAGTTTATAAAAAATATAAAAAAATAAAATACAAACTTAATTGCTGTGAATGGACAATGGGACAACTTACCAGACGCAGTGATGATCTCAAACAGCCTAAGAGTCTTGACTTGCAGGACGTAAATGTTTCTACGCTTGTATCACATAGCAATAATCTTTCAGTTCCTGTTTTATTTTGGGTAGACATCGCAGTGCTTCTTAACTTAAAAATTTGTAAGATAATTTTGTTTTCGTTTCCATTTGGATGTGCTGAAATTGAAAACTTTTGTGAACATAATTTATATTTTTCTTGATTATGTCAATACTTACTCTAACGGCACCTTGCATCGTCTAATTCAAAATCGGAATTTGAATGCTGGGTAACTATGGTTTTGCTTAACCAAAGCAAGCAGTGGCAATACGTTAATTGCACTGAACTCAGGAGTCGGATATTTAACTGGTAATACTCATTCTTGAATATTTTGTACCCAAACTTTTCTAGATGTACAGTGAAAACTAATATATCTTTTAACTTTGTATGAAATGCTATTAAAATGCAAATAAAATGTTTTATCTTGATCTCCATTAGCTAGATTTTTAGATGTACTATCACACTGTCTACATGAACACAATGATTGGCCTTGTAGTTTTCTGTTGTGCTGCTGCTGATTTTGTAGGAGCTTATAATGTGGTCTAATTTTTTTTTTTTTTTTTTCGGAGACTACGAAATTAGCCAGCAGATAAAGGCCAAATAGGTCTATCACGTCTGCTTGATTGTGCAGCTAGCCTCCCTACTTGGCAGCTGCCCCTCTCTCGCTCTCCCCTGTCCCTTAACCCCTCCCCCCTTACCTTGTTCCATCCCCTTTTGAAGCCGCTCACCATTGTGCAGGCCACCACTTCCTCTGGCAGCGCGTTCCACTGTGCCACCATTATTCTCTCTGTAAAAAAGGTGTCTTCTTATCTCCTTCCTGAACCTACCACCCTCCGATTTCGAAGCATGGCCTCTAGGATCAAATGTCTGCAGTCAGTACTTCAAAATGTTGATTAATACATAAGTTTAGATGCTATATTCTTGCAATAGTGGAAGTTGGGTTATCTTGGTGTTCTCTGGGAAATGCATAAAGAAGCAGTTAATATTGGTAATTTTTAGTTTGTTTTTCATGTTGGACAGTTTTTGCATTCAAGTTGAACCTGTCTGTGTAAACCACTCAACAAGACTAGAATGTATGAAAGTTTTCAAATGTATGAAAGCAGTGTGCAAATGGTAAATAAAAATAATCATTTCAGTTTCTCAACAAACAATACCCAAACAGATTTGTTAACGGTACAAAACAAAATTAATGGAACGAAAAACATTTGTGTTAACATTGCATGAAATTTTTTAATATCAAAATTGCAGCCTTTTACTTTTGGTCTTACATTGTACTGTTGGGTTTCTAGAATGTTCTAAAAGTATAAAGGGAACAGAGTTGTAAGACTGATTTTATATTCCTGACCAGTCTGGTGCCATGAGTGAGCCTACCCCAGATACCCATGACTTGATCAATATTATAGAGCATAGCAAGTACTGGATCAATGTTGTTACAAATGTTTTGATAGCTTTGGTTGTAAATATAGTACATATGCAAATTATAGTCAGAGAGACCGATGGTTGCGCAGTGCCCAACACGAGTATGTCACGCTACATTGTCTGTGACCCAAGTTCAGATAGGGACCTAGCATGCTGGTGACTGGGAGGCAGGCTGGGAAGAGTGCTGTCGCTAACCATGTGTCAGCTTGGGGAGATTTGGTACTGCATTCTGCTGCTGTAGCAACCCTTGGGGTGGGCTAGGGAGATCCATGAGGAGTCTGCTACATGTGTGCCCTACCAATGAGGTCATGAGAGTATCTGAGGCCAGGGCTTTAAATAGGGGGAAGAATATAAAGGTGTCCTCCAGGATTACTGTGCCAGCACCCCTGGACCTCACTGCATGTCAGATCCTAGTCTGGTGGGGATCCTCGTGGGGGGCAGTCCATGGAGTACATCCAAAACAGTGGAAGATCTTGGTGTTGGAAGGTTGCTGGCAGGAGCCAGATGGGGCATCCAGTCAAGCAAGGAGGAAGAACTGTTAATGAAAAACAGACTGCTGGAGAAGAGCTGTTCATGTAAGGAACAAGATGCAACAGGTATTCAGTCTTACAGAGAGGTACATGTGCCATCTGCACCCAAGTGGTGCGTAGTTAATAACCACACATCCTGGAGTATCTTACTCAACTTATAAATTTATATTTTGTAATTGTCATTAAATTAGGAAAAGGCACATTAACAACTGTTTAAACATTGTAATGTTTGTTCAACTGTTTTGGGGTACAACAAAGCTGGGTTTTGATGTCAGACATGCTTTTAAAGCTGCCATGCCAGTATTGTAGCTGTGCAAATGAATGGAGTGTGTATTCATAGGAGATTGGCCATAACTTCTGCAAGCTCAGTAGCCAATCACATCACTCAAGTCCCTGAAATTTGAGAGCCGAAGAATTGTCTGGGAGTTGAATGACCAGAAACCCTGTGTTCAAACAACATGAAGTCTTGCTGTATTCTGACAGTTTGCAGTTAGCTCCAGCTCTTGAACTGCCCTGGAGAGTGAAGGGTTAAATTCTATACCAGGCATAGAACGTTGGCTCGAGCTCTGTTGAAAACTGTGCCCTTTTGAAACCAAACCGTCAGATTCTTTACTCCGCCTCACTGAACAGTCGCTCCGGAGATTTCTCCTTCTGCTCGGTTCTATCGCGGTTAAAGTTTCGGTTTTAGTCCAATTTTCGGTTCAAGACTCTGTCTGTGGTACCGTAAGTACTTAGATTAGTAGCTGTTGTGTGGAAATTGTGAAATTTTTCTGATTGGTTCGGCTGAACCGATCTTGTAGTAAGATCTTGAAAAAGAAAAAGTTAGTGTGTGGTTACTGGTCCTTTTCGGTTTAAAAAAAAAAAAAAATGTAATTTTAGCTTTTTTTTTTTTCCCCATCACCCGTGACACGGTGTGAAACCGATAGGGGAGTCTTGCCTGGCGGCTGCCATATAAAGGGTAAGTTGGTTAGGTTGGCCATGTCTGAGAAACCCAAGGAAAAAAACGGGCCCACTGGGTTTCAACACTGCAGTGTGTGTGGGGAGGTCTTTGCTAAGGCTGATCCCCACACCACCTGTGTTTACTGTCTGGGGTTTGACCACCTCGATTCAGACTGCCAAATTTGTAAGAATTTCCGTAAGTCTACCCTGGAGAAAAGGTTAGGTAGACTTGGGGATAAGGAGGCCGAGAAATCCGCTGACCCAGAAGGCCAGCCCAGTTCGGTTCCTACCGAACCAGAAGGAGTGCCCTCTGACCAGGGCAATACTTCTTCGGGCAAGAGGAGAGTTGATCCTGAGGGATCGGTTCCTACAAAAAGAAAACGAAAGGATAAATCTGCCATTTCTGATCCAGAGCTGCATGTTCCGACCGCCGAAGAAATAGCCAGAGCGATTCGGATTGTGGAATCGCTTCATCCAGTTCCGACCGATCCGGCGCCTTTTGGCAGAGGTTCGGTTCGGTCGGTTCCCCCGGTTCAGGATTATTCCCCCGAAGATCTTTACGAACCAGAGTTTGATGAGGAGGGTGATTTTGAAGAGGATGATTACGGCTGTGAAAGTCTGGATGTGCCTGTGGAACCGGACATCTCCCCAGACAGACCTTCTGGTGTTTCCCTTCCTAGGCTTTCTGAGTCCCCTTCCCACTTTCCGTTCTACAGAAAGTGGCTCAAACCTTCCAGCTTCCTATTGAGGAGGCTGTAGAGGATCAAGAGGAACCTGACTTCATAGAGATGATGGACATCCCAGAGTCTAAGATACTGTATATTCCCCTTCATAGGTCATTTGGGAAACAGGCACAAAAAATTCTTAGGTCTCCCAACTCTGTACCTTCTGTTGACAAGAGAATGGACAAGAGGTACACCTTGTCAGGCTTGGATACAGAATTTCTTTACCAAATATGCAGCTATGTTGGGGTAGTGCAGGCTGCTGCCTGTGACAAGGCAAACATCCCCTTGGCTTCACCCCCCCCCGACAAAGATTCCAGGAAGATAGATGCCATGGCAAAGAAACAGTACTTGGCATCATCTCTGGGACTCAAGCAGGCTAATTCTATGGCCTGTACAGCCAGGTACCAGAAGTCCAGGTGATGAGTGAAGACGTGTTTGTGGTCCAGAAAGGATTACAGCGTTGGACTCCCAGTAGGCAAGGGTATTGGGTGGGGGGGTGCTGAGAGGGTCAGGTGGGTGGACAGTAATGGTGGTGGCAACAGACACTGATGGATGTTTTTTTTTTTTTTACAGGTTATGTTTTACATTAAAAAAAGGGATGGTTTTCTTTTATTTCAGGTATCAACACTGGGGACTAGGCACCCCAGTGTCTGTTATGCTTGGCAGCACTGGGGGTGAGCTTCCCCAGTGTTGCACAATCAAAACAGACAAGGTGGGGGTAAAAGCCGGCACAGGGGGACTGGGCAACTCCGTTCCAGAAAAAAAAAAAAGGGTGGTGAGAGAGAGGTTTTTTTTTGTTTTTTTTTTAAACGTTTTGCGGCACTGGGGTGGGCTCTCTGGTGTCACATGAGAGGGGGTGGTTTTAGTTATGTTCAACGGCACTGGGGGGGGAGAGCTTCTCCCAGTGTCACACAATGAAAATGGGCAGGAGAGGTTGTAGCCAGAACAGTGAATAACGTGGGGCCACAGCAGACTGATCATGACAGATCAGCTGTGCTTGCTGGGCAGTGTTGTGGATCAAAGGAAAGAGCTGTCCTTTGATTGGGCCAGCCTTCTCCTTTGACCTACACAAAGTTTCCACCAAGCAAGTCAGAAGTGTCATGATCAGCCTGCCTGATGAGGAATGAGACACTGAAGAGCCCCTTACAGACTGCTCTGCATTGGACTGACAGTACCGCACCTCTCAAAATCCACTTTCATAACAAAATGTTCACTGCATGTGTGCACAGCGAACATAAAAAGTGACATACATTGGTTTATCAGGAACATCATCTCAGTTCCAGAACCACTCATCTTTGCTTCATGGTTCTCTCAAACACTAAAACCTGACAAGATGACACTCTTAGCCAAGAGGTATCCAATATTCACTATTTATCAAGCCACTTATCCTGTGTGAGCTTTGCCACAACCGTTTGATTTTTTGCCTGCATCTGTAATCTCTCTGAAAAGAAACAATTACTCACCTTAGTAATTGTGTTTCTTCTAATGGAGTCTTGCTGTATTCTGACAATTTGCAGTTAGCTCCAGCTCTTGAACTGCCCCGGAGAGCAGCCCTGCCAGGCATAGAACGTTGGGCTTGAGCTCAGTTGAAAACTCTGTGTCCTTTTGAAACCAAACCGTCAGATTCTTATGAGCTAAAACTCACTGACTAAAAAATATGGAAATTGTAAAATCTGCTAGTAGCCAACTGGCAACAAAGACTTTGGATTCCTCAAAAGACTCTAGTTAGGAAACCCAAAGAACTAAAACCAGGTAATAAGAACTAAAAACTCGTAATTAAACAAATACAAAGCACCCAACACAACAGGAGTGTGGTAAAGACTGCACCTGCCCACCCACGTCCCAAAAACAGGTTCTGAGAGGGGAGGGAGGTCAGAATACAGCAAGACTCCATTAGAAGAAACACAATTACAAAAGTGAGTAATTTTTTCTTCAAACATGAAGTCTTGCTGTATTCTGAGAATTTGCAGACTACCAAGCAGTACCTCCAAGGAGGAGGGACAGAACCTACTTTGGGAATAGGCTCCGAAGTACTGCTGTGCCAAACCTAGCATCACTCCTAGCCTGGATATCCAGAGAGTAATGCTTGGTGAAGGTATCTGGTTCTGTGTATTCCAGTGGGTTTTGAACTTGTCATCATAACTTGGACATTTTTGAATATTTTTGCGCCAACTTTTCAACATGCCTTTTTTGGGACCCCACCTCATGAAGTGACAGTGAAATTAGGTAAATCTGTTCCAAAAGTTGATTTTGTGGTTGCTGTGCAAAATCACCTTTTGTGCAGTATTTGAACATTTTGTGCACCTTTGTTCGTGAGGTGAGGTCTTAAGAAGGCTATGTTGAAAATTTGGGGTAAAAATATTCGAAATCAGAGTTGAGCCTATGTTGTGAACGTAGGCTCGTAACTTCTGTAATTTTCAGTTTTTTGACCCCAGATTTTCAACATAGCATTTTCTTCACAGCACCTCATGATTGTGACTGATGCCATTTTTCAAATCCTGGCCAAAATGTGTTTTTGCACGTGTGGAGCAAAATCACCTTTTAGGCAGGATTTGAACATTTCTCTTACCCCTTGTTCATGAGGTAGGGTCATAAGAAGGCTGTGTTGAAAATTTGGGGTCAAAATTGGAGGAAAAAAAAAACAGTTATAAGCCCATGTTGAAGTTTTTGCAATGCACTCTTGTAACTGTGGCAGTTTTCAGTATTTTGACCCCAACTTTTCAACATAGCCATTTTGTTTCACATCACCTCATGAATGTGACGGTTATCATTTTTCAAATCCTGGCTAAAATGTGTTTTCACACTTGTGGCGCAAAATCACCTTTCAGGCACAATTTGACAATTTTCTCCACCCTGGTTCATGAGGTGGGGTCATAAGAAGGCTATGTTGAAAATCGCAGGTAAAAATATTAAATAACGAAGCTATGAGTGTACATTGAAATTTTTCAGTGCACACTCATAACTGTTAATTTTCAGTATTTTGACTCCAACTTTTCAATATAGCCATTTTTTCACACCACCTCATGAATGTGACAGCTGCCATTTTTCAAATCCTGTCCAAAATGTGTTTGCACTCTTGTGTTGCAAACTGACATTTCGGTCATTGTTTTATAAATGATGCCTGTCATGCTCAGGAGGAGTGATCATAAAAAGATTATGTTGAAAATTTGGGGTAAAAGTATTTAAAAAAACAAAAAAAAAAATTATTTCAGCATTTACTTGTAACTTTATTTTTGCAGTTTTTGGCCCCTAATGTTCAGCATATCCCTTGTGTTACCTCACCTCCTGAATATGGCAGGTGTCATTTTTCAAATCCCCTCCCAAACTTGTTTCCACAGTTGCACAGAGAAATCACCTTTCTGAGGGAGTCTGACCAAAAGTACTACATTGCAGAATTAGAATCAGCATACCCCCAATTAATCTCATACCAAAAATTAGGATTTTTTTCAAGCATCTCTTTCATCATGTCGCACCTATGGAACTGTAAGCCGTCAGGCACTAGGACCGCATGGAAATGTTTGCAAGCAGTTTACTGAGGCCTCCCATAATGACGTCCGATGTCTGCTCTCCTATACAAATGTGGGCAGCCCCTTCCCATCTCCGTTCTTTTCCCGCCGTTGATCATACTTATCGGACTGTGCATGGAAATGACACTTGCCGTCACCACCTTCCTTTTTTTCTTCCCATAGTTCGCAATCATTTTCATAAGTTATTTTCAATGGTGTGCATGTTGACTAGCCATCAAAACTGTTCTATTATTGAGAATGCAGTGAAAAGATGTACTCTGGAGAGTCACGCAATGTCTGCGTGTGTTGCCTCGGGCCGGACCGTAATGTTCAGATGTACCTGATTTGCAGAGTGTTCAACACAGCCAGCAAGCGATGCCGAAAAGACACTTTGGAAAAGCACCTCCCAAAGCAGCAGGTATCCTGAATGGAGAAGGAGCTCCAGCAGAAGAGCTCCGCCATGTTGCTGACTCATTCCTTGGGGTCCAAATCTTCTAAATTCCAGGAGAAGACGTCTGGGTCACACAAACACGTGGAGAAGGAGTGAGAAAAGGACAAAACCTCCCCAGTCTTTTCTAGGTTTCCCCTCCATACATGTACAACTACTTCAGGTCTGTCGACCGCTCTGGCAATGCTGCCCGCCATTCAGACTGTCGAGCTTACTTCTAAGTCAGGGAAAGCTATAGGCGCCACCGGGCTTAGCACGGCTGGTGCATCAGTCAACACCAGGGGCTTTGCCTTCTCCCTCAGCCTCTACCGGCATTCCTGTGGACTGCCTGAGCGCTGACGTACAGGCAGTACTCGTGTCCTTTACAGAAATCCTGAAACGTCTTCTACCTCCTCCTGTACCAGGAGCTCCTTCAGTGGGGTCTATAAGCCATGCCATGCCCCTGTGCCAACGCATGCTAGAGCTGTGCCTCAGCCCCCATTTTGAACACAGACTGCCTCACCGGCGTGCTCCCTCCATCTAGTCAACCGGACCAACGATCTAGAGTACAATCCTGACCTTATAACAGGAGGAGGAGGAAGAGGATGAAGATTATGTGGAAAGTCCTTATGAAAGGACTGGTTCCACTGTGTCCACATGCAGTGAGGACTTGGTGGTTTATGCCTCGAAGACCCATCCTTTATAACAGTGATGCAGCAGTTACAGGCTGCTATGGGATTTGATTTGGAGGAACAGGACACAACCAAGAAGAACCTGATTGACTTATTGGAATTACCTGATATGGCTGCCATAGTAATTCCACCTCTCTTCCTTGCTCTGGAGGATGCCACCTTTGCTGTTTGGCATGGGCCCAACATGATTCCTGCCATACATAGAAAGGCAGATATGATGTACATGCCCCTCAGGAAAATCTTTTTTTTCTTTTCTTTTTGCAGGTCAACCTGAGGTGGAGTCTGTAGTCATAAATGCTACCCACGATAGAGCCAATGCACCAAAATACCTTAGCTAGCTTCCTCCTGATAAGGAATCAAGGGGGTTAGATGTACTGGGTAAAAGAACCTATTCCTCTGCCTATCTGTGCCTTAGAATTGCAAATTACCAAACCCGTATAGTCAGATATCAGAATACACTCTCAAATAGCTAGAACAGCTGCTCAAGCTCTCCCAGAAGATGCACCAAAACAGGAGCTTCTCAAAGCTCTAATGGCTGGGGCTGATGTAGGAAAACACCTACTACAGACGGCCTATGACATATCTGATGCTTCTGCAAGAGCAGCTGCCTGAGGAATATGCTTACGGAGGTACTCCTGGCTCAGGTTGGCGGGTTCAACGAATGATGTACAGCAGTTCATTTTCAGTTCCCTCTTTGGAGGATACAGGTTGTTTGGTGCAGATGTTCCAGATACTCTCTGTAATCGGCAGGCCTCATGCAGAACCCTGAAATCAGTACACTCCCTCTATCACACCCATCCAGGTAGACAGAAGGTGCCTTTTTGTCTGGCCGGTACTAGACAGTGTGCCACTACCCGACAACAAGGTAAGGGTAAAGAAGCAGGAGCCCTGTCATCGTGACAAAACTACTTCAGCTGCTCCACCAAAAGCCCCTAGAGGTGGTGGTGTGGCAGGAACCACAACTGCTGCCTCTGCCTAACTCCTTTTCCACCCCTCAGCCACCATTGCCTGCAGGGGTGGTTGTTGGAGGTTGTCTTTCCCTCCAGCTGGATCAGTAGAAGGTGACCTCAGATGCCTGGGTCCTGGAAATAACACCAGGCCATGCTCTGAAACTTCTAGAACTACCTCCAGACCATTCACCAGTGCCTACACATTATCCTTCAGATTGCATTCCTCTGCTCCTGGAAGAAGTTTACACCTTACTTCAGAAAAGGGCAATAGAACCTGTATCCATGAAACAGAAACGCATGGTTCTGTTCTTGGTATTTCCTAGTACCAGAATGGATGGGAGAGCCGAGACCTGTTCTAAGTTCAGGATGGTCATCCTACTGGGCCTACCCCTCCCAATAGTGTAGGTAGGGGATTGTCTACTAGACATGAAGGATGCCTACCTTCATATCAAAATTCGAAAACTTTACAGTAAATATTTGAATTTCCTGTTTCAAGGTAACACTACCGATGCAGAGTATTGCACTTTGGCTTGTCATCTGTGCCACAGGTCTTTACCAAATGCTTGGCAGTAGTAGCAGCAGCCTGTCGCAGGGAAGGCCTTTATATATTTCCCTACATGGATGATTGTCTGCTGAAAGTTCACTCCAGGAAGCAACTCCTGCGTACCTTAGCCTGAATAAGACAACTGTTCAATGCCCCAGTGTTACTGTTAATGTACCAAAGTCTGTCTTGATCTCTTGCCAGTGTCTGCACTATATAGGGGCAGTTTTGGACAAAGCCCTAGGCTCAGCCTTCCTGCCTCTGAACAGGGCCAAGCATCTGATTGCACAGGCCCTGTGATCCACAACAGCTGATAAGTCACAGCCAGAACATTCTTTTGTCTTCTGGGCCTAATGGCAGTGGCCATTGTCACAGTACCTCTGACCTGACTACATATGAGGATCCCTCAGTGGACCCTAAGAGTTCAGTGGGATCAACTCATAGACAATCTAGAACAGAGTGCTCTAGTAGCCTTTCCTGTATGCAAGGTGCTAAAGTGGATGGAACCCAGCAACCTGCTAAAGGGTGTCTTTTATCACCCTCCCCTCGCTGGATTTTAACTACGAATGCCTCAGGGATGGTCTGGGGGCACTTTTGGGGCCCCATCAGACACAAGATGTATGGACCACAGTCAGCACCCTGCAGATAAATGTTCTAGAAATGAGAGCTGTTCTGCATGGCCTACAGGCCTTCCAGGCTCACTTGTCCCCTGGCTTCTCTGTTAGTATAGACTGACAACGTCATTTTGATGCTTTACATCAATAAACAAGGGGAAATAGTTCTTAGCCCTGTGCAGGGAAGCAATGAGAGTTTGGTATTGGGTGTAAGAACATGGTCTAGAACTGTCAGCAGTACATGTTCCAGGCTCCCTAAACATCTTGGCAGACAGGGTAAGCAGGTCACAGTCCAAAATGCACAATTGGAAACTGCTGACCTCAGTGGTGGAAGACCTGTTTGACTGATGGGGCCATCCCAAGTTGAACCTTTTTGTGTCCCCACACAATGCCACACTGTCGCTTGGGACCTGGAGTTTTCTGGTGAGGCGCATTTTCCCTCTCCTGGAAGGGAAGTTTCCTATACGGCTTCCCTCTAATTCAGGTGGTACTCAAACTTCAGATGGAGGGGGTGACTCTAATCCTAATTGTTTCCCTATGGCCTGAACAAATCTGGTTCCCCTTACTGCAGCAACTGGCAGTAGAACCACCAATACCCCTGCCCTTATGCCAGGGACTTCTGTCACAGGAGCAGGGAACCCTGGTCCACCTGGCCCTCAGATCGCTTCACCTCCATGGATGGCTCCTGAAAACATAGCCATTGCTAGATTTGGGGTCTTCCAAAAGGTGGCTGATGTCTTAGTGGCCACAAGAAAGCCTTTTACCAGTGCCACTTATTCTGTGAAGTAGAAGTGGTTTGCTTTGCTTCTCATCACTTAGATCCCTTTGCCTGTCCATTAGATCAGGTTCTAGAGTATCTGCCATCGTCAGATGCAGGCCTACAATATTCTTCTGTCAGAGTGCACTTCGCTGCCATTTCTGCTTTCCATGTGCCTATTGAGTTATACAGTTGCCCACCTGGAGGTGGCCTGTACATTTTGGAGAGGCATTCTGCACTTGAAGCCTCCTATCCGTAATCCAGTCCTGGCTTGGGACCTGCATTTTGTGTTGGAAAGGCTTTCTTTGGCTCCTTTTGAGCCAGCCATGGCTTGTGGCTTACGTTTTTTTTCTTGGAAAGTGTTGTTTTTGGTTGCCATTACTTCTACTCGAAGGATTTCAGAACTACAGGCTCTGTGTGAGCCTCCTTACTTGATTTTCCATAAAGACAGGGTGTCTGTGTGTAGGAGCTTCCTGGGGTTGTCTGTGGTCATTCCACTGGAGATATGGCCACATCTGTTGCATGTTGTATCTAGTGCTGAAATCTGTGCAGCTGCCACCTTGGAGTACTGTTCACACCATCACTAAACACTACAGTCTGGATACTGCCTCTCGAAAAAGGGCTGACTTTGGCCTAGCTGTGCTTCTACTTTCTTAGGCTTGTAAGCTTCAGCTACCCAGACAGACTGTTTATGGTCAGTATGCTTGGTACTCATGCCATAGGTATGGCCTGATGAGAGAGATCCTCGAAGAGGATAGAACAGTTACGTACTCACCGTAACAGTAGATCTTTGAGAAACTCATCAGGCCATGCTGTCCCACCTTCCTTCCCCCTATCGGATCCTGAGACTTGGTTGAGTGCTGTCTCCTTTTCCATGATGGTCTATCTGCTGCTGTCTGCCTCTCCTGGTTGGCAGAGCCCTAGGTTCTCTCCTGGTTCCCTACAAGAATGTCCTCCAAGCTTGATATCTGGTGGAGAACTAAGGAGGGAAGGGGCTGCCCATGTTTATGTGGGAGAACTGATGTCTAACGTTGTGGGTAGCCCCTAGTGAACTGCCTCCGAAAGTTTCCATTTGGTCCTAGTACCTGGTGGCTTACAGTTCCATAGGTGTGGCCTGATGAAAGTGATTCTCTACTGATCTTACTTAGAGTTGGAGCTCTTGCAGCAGGCTATAACCATAAGGACTAAGCTGCCAGGCATTAGGACCCTGCAGAAAAATTTCTAGCCAAGTCTCCAGCGGGGACTGCCCCGTGACATCGGCCCACCCCGCTGTCAGCTGATGGTATAAAAGGGGCAGTGTGCAGCCCCACCTCCGTTCTTTTCCCATCATTGACCTGTTTGCATCGGCTCCACAGACTCCTCCTGCTACAGTCGACCGCCATTGCGTGTTTACCCGCATTTCTTTTAAAAAAAATTCTTTTTTTCTTTCTGCATGTTGTCTTCTCCAACTTCAGCTGAGCGGCAAAAGTCCAAGTGCATGTGTGGCAAGCAGCTCCCATCGAAGGATGGCCAAGCTGCTTGTCTCCTCTGTCTGGAACCAGACCACGATACAGAGGCCTGCCAGCACAGCCAGAGCTTTAACCAAAGGACTAGGATATGCCGCCTGAAGGCTGTTCAGACCCACCTCTTGAAAAACAACTCACTGCCATGCAGAAGCAGTCCTTGGGGAAGAGCCCCTCTTCTTCTTCATCTTTGTCATCTGTGACACACCGGGAGAAGTCTTCAGGGAAGCACAAGTCCTGGGACAAGGCGAAAGGCCGGACACGCTCCAGTTCTGTCTCCTCACAAGACCACCTCTTCTGGTTCCTCTTCCCAGGGGAAGTCAAACCTCACTCCCTTCGGGCAACCAGTGGATAAACCTTCCGCCTTGGTGCTGCCGACATGCGGAGGTTTGTCAGGGTCCAGAGCTTCGGTCCTGGCCCTGCTGCCCCTGAAGATAAAGGCTTATACCTAGGTCTTTGGCTAGATTTAAGTTGGGCAGCAGGTCGGCACCCATTGTCCGCCCGGCCCCAACGCCAAACCCGGCCTCTAAGTCTTCAGACAAGGCCCCCCACCCTCGACACCTGGAGCATGCATCTGCTTCTGCAGCTTCAGTGACGCTTCTGCCCCACTGCACAGTGTCTTACCACAGGCTCCAGTTCAACCATTGACTGCCGCATCTCCAGATCAGCAGATGCCCATCCGTTTGCCGGGTTCCCTAGCATCCAACCTGAAGTGCTACAGCTGTCGCCAGACCTTCCTGCATCGCCGGTAGACATGACCGTCTCCCCTACACTGACGATGGAGGGCCTGACATCCGAGGCTCCCACTCCCAAGAGCCTGGATGCCTGCTCCCTTGACACCCACTGCCCATCAGGTCCTTGGATTCCTCCGAGTGAGGTTAAGGACCTTTTATGCTTCTGGTGGAATGAGATCAAGGGTGACCTTGTCCCTCCTAAACCTCTCGAGCCAGTAAGGTTCTGGAACCCAGGGAGCCGACCCTTCAACCTAAAGGCCCATCCCCATGCCCAGACGATGGGCATTGGGGCAGGCCCAAGCACAAGGGTCCGAGACACAGGCACGCTTCCTCTCGGTCATCAAGCAGACGGCGCTGTTCTTCAGGCAGACATTGGCATGGCACGTCCCCTTCCTCCTCTGATTCGGAGGACTCTAGTCACAGCTCGTCTTCCTCCTCCTCAGGGACTCTGAACCCAGGGTCGCCCTTCCACATCGGACAACAGACATCCCCAGGTCCCTCCTGATGATCCAACATCAATGGACATCATGAGGCACATACAGGCCAATAACTGATGGGAGACTGAGGACCTGGACCCAGAGAGGAGCAGGCTGGCCAAGTACCTCCGCCAAAAGGAGCCTAAGCCTTTAGTGGTGCCTCTGCTAATGGATACCTTCCAGGACCTTATTAGGATAACCTAGAAGAACCCCTCTTCTTCCTCAGTCATATCCAAGAAATCAGATCGGCTCTGTAGGGCACCCAGGGATGAACCCTTCCTTGTGGAACACCCAGTGGATGACACAGTGGTCATTACCATGGTCCATGATGGTCCTTAAGAGGCCTAAGCACTTAAGCAGTCAACCTCCTGACCATGAGTCCAAACATCTGGACCAGCTGGGCAAGAAAGTTTATGCTTCCGCTACTTGCTTTATTAGGTCCTTAAATTTTCTCACCTACATGGTGCAATATCAAAATGCCCAGTAGTAAAGCCAGGAGCTGGCCCAAGCTCTGCTAGATGTACCACAGAGAGCAGAACTTCTGGATGTATTAAAGTCGGGCTTAGACATCGGCACACATGTTTTGTGTGCTTCATACGATACTGCTGCTAACAGCTACCCAGGCAGCAGCCACCAGTATCTGTCTCCAGCGTCATTCATGGCTTCGGGTTTCACCCAGGACCTCCAGGCCAGAATCGTGGACCTCCCTTTCAAGGGATCTGTCCTTTTGGGGACGAGGCCGAGAAATTGATTACTCACCTCCATGACTCTGGCAAAGGTATCTGGTTGGTCCAGAATATGTATGAGGTCAACCAGAAGCCTTTTCGGAAGCAGTCCTTTCATAAATCCTCAGGACAGCAGTCCCGCAATCAGCAGCGAGGTGGCCTTAAACGTAAGGCCACCATACAAACCCTAAGGGGTCCCTTGTCCAGAGCTGCCAAATCCTCCCAGGCCACTCTACCAACCTCTGGAGCTCAGCCTGACTCATTGCCAGATCCTCCCTCCCCAGCAGAGACCCTGGGAGAGTGGTGGGGGTGTCGCTTCTCCTCTTGTCTGGAGGGATGGAGCAAAATAACAGCTGACCAATGGGTTCCTTCAAATCATAGCGAGAGAACACACATTGAGTTCCTGAAAGGCCACCAGACAATCTGCCAGTGTCCTACCACTATCCTCAGTCCTCACATTGCACTGATCAAAGGGAAATTCAGGCTTTTCTTCAAAAGCAGGACATGTAGCCAGTCCCTCCAAGTCAGAGAGAAACATATTTTCCCCATTTCTTCTTCTTACCCAGAAAGACCAGGATTCACCATTCTGGACCTCGGTCATCTGAACAAATACATTGAGTAGAAAAGGTTCAGAATGGTCACTCTACCAGGCCTAATTCCCTCTTCACCAAGGAGACTGGCTTGGTTTTCTGGACATGCAGGATGCGACTTCACATCCTAGCTTCCAGCCCCACAGAAGGTTCCTGCACTTCCTCTTCCAGGACATCATTATCAGTTCCGAGGTCTGCCGCTTGGCCTATCCTCAACCAGAGTCTTCACCAATTGCCTAACTGTGGTGGCTGTGGCCTCAGAAGACCAAGACCATTATGTCTTCCTTACGAGACTACTGGCTTCTGACAGCACCCACAAGGGTTCTGCTGTTAAGAACACTAGAAGACCACCTTTACTCTCCCAGAGAATTGGGGATCACTCTGAACCTATCAGACCCCTCTGGCCCAGCCAGAGACTCCAATATATCTGTGCAGTTCTGGACACCATACAGGGCAAGGTGTTCTGCCTAGACAGAGCAGATTGCCTTCTGTCCCAAGCTCGAAGGTATCATCCTCCTGTCAAACCTCAGCCACTTCCTTTCTACAGATGTTAGGCCACATGGTGGCTGCCATTCAGACTGTCCCTCTGGCACATTTGCATATGAGGGTCCCCTAGTGGACACTCTGGGTGCAGTGGAGCCAGTATTCTGATGACCTGGAACTGTCTCCGACCCAGTTTGTTGGACCCTGAGTTGGTAGATGGAACCTGGCAACCTTTCCAAGGGGATTTCCTTCAGACAGGAATCTCTGAGGTGGATCCTAACTACAGATGCCTCGGTACAGCGCTGGGGTGCTCACTTGGTGGACCGGCAGACCTGGGGGTCTTGGTCCCCTTTGGAGCAGACACTGCACATCAGTGTCCTGGAGATGAGTGGTCCTCTATGCTCTATAGGCATTTGAGAGGGGCCCTCTCCTAATCCAGATGGACAATATGTCTGGTCTGTTACAAGTGAGTGCCCACCTGCTTATTTCTGTATCCCCTCTGTAGGGAGGCCATGAGGGTCTGGTATTGGGCAACTTGAGCACTGCCTGGAACTCACCACTGTGTATGTTCCAGGCACCCAAAACATCTTGGCCAACAGCCTAAGCAGGCCTTGGTCTCAAGCCCACGAATGGGAACTACTTCAGTCATTCACAGAGCAGCTATTCAACAGATGAGAATGGCCAAAGTTGGACCTTTTTGCACCCCCACTCAACGCCAAACTGCCCAGTTTCTGCTTGCTAGATCCAGGGCCTGGTTTCTGGCAAGACCGCGTTGTCCCTTTGTTGGACAGGGAGATTCCTGTATGCCTTCCTTCCCTTTCTCTACTTCAGAGGGTACTCTTCATGCTGTAGGCGGAGCTGAGATGACTCTATTGCTTCCTACTGGCCTCGTCAGATATGGGTCCCTCTGCTCCAAAAGCTAGTGGAACCTCTGGTCCCCTTGCCCCTGAGCTTGCACTCGCTATCCCAGGAACAGGGCACCCTAGTCCATCCCAACTGCAAGTCTCTGCAGCCTGCATGTGTGGCTCCTGTAGACTTGGTAGTGGTCAGATTTGGGTCTCCCCGAGTAGCTGATGTCCTAGTGGTGGCCGCAAGGAAAACCTCCACTAGGTCCACACTATGCTCTGAAGTGGAAGCAGTTCTGCCTCTGGCTCTCTGCTCACCGCTTGACCCTTTACCTGTCAATGAACTCTGTTCTGGAGCATCTTCTCTCTATATACGATTCTGGCCTGAGTTACTCCTCTATTGAGGTGCACCTTTCTGCCATCTCTGCATACCATGCACCTATAGAGGGCAAGACCCTTGCCCAACTGGATTTGTCCCGCACTTTTTTTGCAGGGCATCCTACACCTGAAACCTCCCATTCGGGACCCTGTCCCTCCATGGGATCACCTCTGTATGTCAGAGAAACTTACTTTGCCTCCCTTTGAACCAGCTACAGACTGCGAGCTACGCTTTCTGTCATAGAAAGTGTTGTATTTGGTTGCCGTTACTTCTGCTCAAAGGGTTTCCGAGCTACAGGCTCGGATGCGTAAAGGACCTTATTTAGCTTTCCACAAAGACCGGGTGTCCTTGAGAACAAATCCTGTTTTTGCCTAAGGTGGTGTCCGAATTTACCCTGAACCAGGACATCCACCTGCCTGTTTATTACCCAGAGTATTCCAACAAAGGGGAGGACTTATTGCATACTCTGGATGTCCACAGAATGCTTTACTACCTTAACCACACAGGTCCTGTCAGAAAGACCAGTTTGTTTCATCTGCCACCAGATCTGAGGGGCCACCAGTTACTAAGCAGACTTAGTACCCTAAGTGGTTGGTTAGTTAACTGCATTGTTTACTGTTATAAAGTACAAGCCTTTACCAGGCCCGGTTAAAGGACACTGTACCAGGGGTGTTTCTTCCTCATTTGCTTCATTGAGGAATGTGTCCACAGCAGACATTTGTGTGGCTGCTACCTGGAGTTCTGTCCACACCTTTGCTAAACACTACAGTTTGGACGTTGCTTCCAGACAAAGGACTGGCTTTGGCCTTGCTGTTCTCCAAGGACTGCTGTCCTGAAGGCCTTTCTTTGGCTACCTTTAGTCTCCTCCCAACCTGTCGGTCTCTTCTCTTTGACTGCTTGGGCCTCAGTCCTTATGGTTATAGCCTGCTGCAAGAGCTCCAACGTGAAAGTAAGATAGTAGAGTTACGTAAGAATTTACCATAACAGTATATCTTTGAAAAGAGCTCTTGCAGCAGGTGCTGCTTTCCCTCTCTCCTTCCCACTGGTATTTTAATCTTGAACCTTCTCTGTTCTCCTTCCTCCTTTGAGACCGGGTCTCCGGCGGGAGAACTGAGATGGGGCTGGGGATCGCCCTTTTTATATCATTGGCTGACGGGAGCGGTGTGATGTCGGGGAATGGTCCCTGCTGGAGACTGCCAGCTGGGAAGTTTTTCTGTGGGGTCCTAACGCCTGGTGGCTTAGTCCTTATGGTTGTAGCCTGCTGCAAGAGCTCTTCTTGAACATCTACTGTTAGGTAAGATCTTCCTTCGAGTGGGCTCTTGCAGTTGGTATTTACCAGTAGGACTAAGCAGTCAGGCGTCAGGAGCACACGGAAAAACTTTCTAGCTAGCTGTCTCTGGCAGGGACTGCCCCGATGTCACCTGACCGATGTCAGCACATCAGTATAAAGGAGGTGGTCCCCACGCCGGCCTTCCAGTTCTTTTCCTCCGTCGGCTTTGCTAAGTTGGTCCTCATGAAGAACAGCACTGCTAGTGTCGCTATATTGCATAAGTATTTGCTCCTTATTCTTTGAGTTTTTCAGTACCTTTTTCTCTGAAATTTTCAGTCTGGCTGTGCATGTCGTTCTTGTCGACTCCGACTCATAAGAACACGGCAACTCGTGTGGAATCCAGCTTCCCACAAGGGTAGCCACTCTCTCTGCCTCTTTGTCTGGGCCCAGACACTGCCAGAAATTCAATCTGCTACCTGTAAACATAGGCAGCAGTTCCTGGAAGCCCACTTTTAAAGCAGAAAAATTGAAAAAAATCCTGCAGGCGTTGTCTTCTAGGGCCACCATAAAAAGAAAAGGGACAAGGAGAAGTATAGGGACCAGGACACTTCTTCCACAGTCCCACTGACTCTGGCTAGAGTCGCAGCCTTATAGGTAACCTCCCCTCCAGGAGACCATTCTCCGATGGCCGCCTTGGTGGTGTCCAGGCGTCGTCAGCACCCCACGGGCACCTCCGGGGCAAGGAGGCCTCCACTCCCATTCGGCCACTTCCTCTAGGCCTCTCAGCGTGAGTGGGTCTGGTAGGTTGGGCTCTGGCGCAGATTCCTGCATGGGACGGGGCAATAAGCTGCCAGTTGGCCCCTCCGATGGGCCCAGCCCGCAACCCCCGTCCAGGTCCTGATGCTACCCACAGCTGCTGATGGAGGCTCCTCCATCCCCCTTTCCCACCTATGGAGACAGTCCTCCCTCACCTTTGAGGGATGAGAACCAGGGGTACGCTTCTGCCGTCGGAGGTGCTACCCCCTCTGGCGCCATAGCCTCGGACGCCGGGCCTCCCTCCATTGGCTTCTGGTTTTCCAGGGCCTGACAGCCGACCACAAGCTCCACCATCAGGGCCTTCAGGCTCTGCTTTTCCGAACCCTCCAGCGGGGCCTTCTTTTCCAACTTCCCCCGCCTACGGGGCAGACACCAGGACTGTCGAATCCTTTGGGACAACAGACGCTGGGCTACCTGATGCCACATTTTCCGATGCCGGGGTTTCCTGGCCCAAGCTACCTGCCATCTGGTTTCAGTTACCAGTATTACGGGTTCCCATGCTACCCTCTTCAGAGTCCTCCTCTTCAACCGCAGGTGGACATGAAAGCTGTCCTTTCCTCATGGTGGGCTGAGGCCAAATCTCCGCTCACTTTGGAGCTTGACAAGTGCCAGCTGATGTCAGACACATTGCCTGGTCCTGAATGTCCGCTGACTTAAGGCGTGCCCCACCCCCATACAGGATGTCGGACTGGAGCCATCTGCTGGCTCTCGCCCCAAGGAGTTCTGTCAGTGGATGTTTCCTGAACAGTTGAACTCCCTCTTCCTCCTGTCAGTTCGTCACGCTCCCAGGAGTCATCTGAGTCAGACAGTGACAATGAACCTCTGACCCAGGGACGAGCCGCAAACTCCAGAGTCCCTAAGCTGAAGGACTCTCCCAAACTCCGATGATCCTTCTTTTCTGGATCTGCTAAAAAGATTAGGTGGCTAATGACTGGAAGATTGTAGAACAAGATCCACAACAGCAGAGGTTGGCCGACCAGCTGGACCTGGTGGAAACTTCTCCACCCTTATTCCTCCCTGTATTGAACCTCATGACGATTTGGTCACCACCATTTGGAAGCAGCCTTTCTCATTCGCTACACTCGCCTGTAAGGCAGATGGACTTACCAGTCCCGGAAGGCAGGATTTTTTCAGCCTTCACCCAGAGTCTGATTCTGTGGCCATCAGTGCTGACCACATAGAACCAATAACCCTAGACACCTGAACGCTCTCCCCGACTGAGAATCTAAGCTCTTGATCAGTATGGCAGGAAAGTGTTCGCTTCCTCTATAAGGCTCTTAATTATGTCACCCATATGGAAGACTACAGAAGTCAATTCTCAGTCAGGTGGAGTCTGTTGGACTCTCCCAGACTCTTCTGTTAAACAGGAGCTGGGGACCTTGTTCGCTCGGCAAGGTCTGCATGTTGACATATGCTCAGAGCCACCTATGATGCGCGGTGGACACTGTTGGCCAAAGTTCAGCATTCACCATCGGTTTACGTCCCATGCTTGGCTTCACATTTCAGGCCTGGCACCGAGTTCAATCTGCCATCCAGGACACTCCATTTAGGTGTCTGTCCTCTTTGGTGGTGATGTCTTCCAACCTTTAAGACAAGGTTAAAGCTTTGAGGTTAGTATAATATATGTACAAGTCTTCTCAAGGGCAGAAGCTTTCCTTTAGACGCCAAAATCGTCAACAGCAGAAACAGATGCAGTCTCAAGGCCAAACCAAGCGTAGAGCCACGTTGGCAGCCAAAGCCTTCCCAGCCAAGTCCCGTAAGGCTTCGGAACTGCGCCCACTGCTCTGCCTCTGTCTCCTGACTGCTGTTTGTCCTCACTCTTCTGGCCCCAGTCCAGAGGCGCCAGTGGGGGCAGGTTTTCCTTGCACCTGCCGGAATGGGAGAGGATAACGACCGACTCCTGGGTGTTTCAACTTGTGTCAGAGGGTCACTCAATCTAATTCACCTAGAAGCCCCCCCCCCACAGACCTCCACCCCAGTCATCTTACCCCTTGCTCCACCTTCCTCTTGTGTGGAAGGAGATGGGCTCCCTTCTTCTGAAGGTCACGATAGAACCCGTTCCTCCATAGTTTCTGGGGACTGGCTACTACTCGCATTTCTTTCTAGTGCCCAAGAAGATGGGCAAGCTGAGGCCCATTCTGGATATCTGCTCCTTCAATCTATGTGTGGAGTACAAGAAATTCAGAATGCTGTCCCTCCAGAGCCTTCTTCCCTGCTGAGGTCTGGTCAATGGTATGCGGCTCGGACATGCAGGATGCTTACCTGCATATCCCTATTCTCCTCCCACTGCAGGTTCCTCCGCTTTTGTTTTCAGGAGTAGCACTTTCAGTTCAAGGCCCTCCCTTGGCCTTTCCTCAGCTCCTGGGTGTCCTCCAGATGTTTAGCAGTGGTGGCAGCCTTTCTGCACACTTGGTGGGGTGGGTGGTGGTCCAGGTGTTTCCTACCTGGACGATTGGCTGATAACAGCCCCTTCCGGGTAGGACCTTCTTTGTTCCTATCCATCACTCAGAGACCTTCCTCAACCTTGGACATTATCAACCATGCCAAGTCACATTTGTTCCGTGTCAATGGCTGCAGTTCATTGGGGTAGTGTTGGACACCAGCCTGGGCAAAGTCTTCCTTCCTTCAGACAGGATAGAGATTCTGCAGCAGCAGGTACGTTTCCTGGTTACTCAGAAACGTGTCCCAGCTCGGAAGGTCCTTCACTTTCTAGGCCTTATGGTGGCCACCATTTCAACTGTCCCTCTGGCCAGACTCCACGAGTCTTGCAGTGGACCCTCAAAACTCAGTGGGACCAAACCCTGGATGATCTGGATCATGAGGTTCTCATCTCAGATCCGATGATCAGGGATCTCTGCTGGTTGGTTCTGGAGAACCTCCACCAGGGGATCCCCTTCTGCTCTGCCAATCCCTCCCAAACCCTGACTACAGACTCCTCCGGGGCCAGGTGGGGAGCCCATCTTGGGTCACACAAAACCCAGGGGACCTGGTCCCACAGTGAGTTACAGTTGCACATCACCTTTCCCGAATTGAGGGTGGTGCTGTATGCGCTTCAGGCCCTACAATCCCTCATCCTTCCAGGCCATCTTCTGGTACAATCAGACATGTGCGTAGTCTGATACCTCAACAAACTGGGGAGGGGGGACTTGCTCCTACACCCCTGTGCGGGGAGGTGATGAGGGTGGCAGTGGGCCTCTAGCACAATCCTCACCCTGACAGCTGTCCATGTGCTGGGAGTCCAAAACACTCTGCAGACACTCATCAGCAGGAGATGGTACCGGCGTGTTACAGTGGGCACAACAGATAGATGTTTGCCTCACAACAACGCCAAACTTCCCGCCTTTTGCTCGCTCAAGGGCACAATGTTTCCTGGCAGGAAGCGCCATCTTTGTGTTGGAGGGACAGATTAGTTTACGCCTTCCCTCCAATACCTTTGATCCCAAGAGTTCTGAACAAACTCCGGGCAGAAGAGGTGCACATGGTTCTCATCACTTCCTTCTGGCCGAGGCAAGTCTGGTTCTTTCACCCAACAGTTACTGATGAGCCACCTGTTCCTCTTCCAATATCCCAGGACCTGCTGACCCAGGATCAGGGGCCCTAGTTCATCCAGGCCTTAAATCCCTCCACCTGCATGCCTGGCTCTACAGACATAGCCACTGCTTGCTTTGGCATTTCACCTGAGGTTGCTGATATTCTGGTGGAGGCCAGAAAGCCTTCCACCTGATCGACTTACACCATGAAGTTGAAGCAGTTTTCCATTTGGGCAGGTTGCAGGGATTTGGAACCCTTTTTCTGCCCGGTGGCCAGGATCCTGGATTATCTGAGGTACCTCTGTGACTTTTTTTTTTTTTTTACTCCTTGCTGAAAGTGCATCTGGTGGCCATCTTTGCCTACCATCTTCCAGTGGGGGACAAATCGGTAGCTCAATTGGAGGTCTCTCAAGACCTTCCTCAGAGGGGTTATGCACTTAAAGCCCCCTAACTGTAACTCTGCCCCTCCCCCGGATCTCAATTTCATTTTGGAGAAGCTCATGCTGCCGTCTTTGAGCCGGCAGCTGATGCTGGTCAGTTTCCTTTCCTGGAAGATATTATTTCTTGTGGCCATCACTTAGGCTCTGAGGATCTCCAGGCTTCAGGCCCTTATGTGCAAAATCCCTTATTTGATTTTCCACAGGGACAGAATGGCCATGTTTATTAATCCCAAGTTTCTACCTATAGTGGTGGCTGAGTCCACCCTGAACCAGTCCATCGAGCTCCTGGTCTTTTGCTCACGAGCACTCCAACCTGGGAGAGTATCTTTGCATACTCTATGTCCACAGGATTTTGAGATACTTTACTCACAGAACCAAGGACCTTAGGAAAATGGACCAACTTTTTATTTCCTTCAGACCTGAGAGAGGGCACGGCAGTTTCCAAGCAGTATCTCTCTAAATGGTTGGCAAACTGTATTACCTTCTGTTACAAGTACAACAAAACCCTTCCGGGTCAAGTGAAAGGGCATTCCACCTGAGGTGTGGCTGCCTCTGCTGCTTGTTTCAAAAATGTATCAGCTGCAAAGATTTGTGCAGCTGCTACCGGGACCTCAGTCCACACTTTTACCAAGCATTACAGCTTGGACATTGCCTCTCGCCGCAGGGTGGGGTTCGATTTGGCAGTTCTACAGGGGTTCCTTTCTTGAGCCTCCTTTGTTTGCCAGACTATTTTTTTTTCTTTCTACCCTCCTGGGCTTTCACTTTGCTCCTTACTGCTTGGGACTCAGTCCTACTGGTGAATACCAACTGCAAGAGCCCTCTTGAAGTAAGATAGTAAAGTTATGTAAGAACTTACAGTAACAGTAGATCTTCAAGAGAGGCTGTTGCAGTAGGTATTGCATCCGTCCCAGAGTTTCTTCTTTTTTTTAGTGAGCAATTCCTCTTCTCCAGTCGTGCCCCTGTGGCCTCCAGCGGGAGAACTGGAAGGTGGGTGAGGGGACCGCCCCCTTTATACTGATGCAATGATGTCGGGGGCGGTCCTGGCCAGAGACTGCTAGCTGGAAGATTTTCTATGGGGTCCTGATGCCTGCCAGCTTAGTCCTACTGGTGAATACCTACTGCAAGAGCCTTGCTGAAGATCTACTGTTACAGTAAGTTCTTAGTAACTGTACTTTCTTGTGTAACTTCATTTTAAGTTATAAGTTACTTTGTAACCCTAATTTCATTTGGAAATAGAATTTGATTAAATTTTTCAAATGTAGTACAACAATCATACAAACAGTATGACACAGGGGGATTCAAGACAATAACTGAACATGCAGAAAGAAATGTCAAGGTAGATCAATTTCAAAATGTGACATCTTGGATCTAGACATCCCCAAACTAAAAAAAAATAGAAATAAAAAGACAAGACAAATAAAACCATTACATAGATAAAACAAGACGGTTCCAGATGTCATGTCAAGGGAGCATCTGAGTCTGCATAACGACACAACATATCTAGGCTCTGTTGGGGTGGTAGGGAGAGGCTCAGACATGCCATTAGTCCTATCTTAACTTGCCCTATTCCTTTAGGGCCAGAATGTCAGTGGTCGATTTGCCCTCTGTCTGCTGGGTAGTGTGGGGGAAGCCATCTACTGAGAATTTTTCTTCTGTAACCTGATCTTGGCTGTAAGCCTTTCCATTTCTTTTTTTATGCGTAAGGTTCTCTATACTATGCTCTACACACCGGGAGTGCCTTTGGGTCCAGACATTTGTGGTAATGGTTTGTTGGCTGCAGCCACCAGAATGTAAAATAAATATTTCAAACAACATGAAGTCTTGCTGTATTCTGACTATTGCAATGATATCCAACCTTTGAACTGCCCGAGAGAAAGAGTTAACTTTCCATGCAAGGCATGGAACGCTGAGCTCGAGCTCGGTTGAGACTCTGTCTGTTGTTGTTTGAACCCAAACCGCCAGATTGTTTACTCTGCCTCACTGAACAGTCGCTCCGGAGATATTTCCTTCGCTCGGTTCAATTTAGTCGGTTAAAGTGTAGTTTTTTCCTTCAGTTCAACCGAATTTCTTCTATCTAACCAGTCGGTTCAGTCTCTGTCTGTGGTACCGTGAGTACTAGATAGGTTTATTATTAGTTTCTGTGTGGAACTTGTAAACATCGGATCGGTTTGGTTTGAACCAATCAGGTTTGTTGTGTGTGTAAAAAAAAAAAAGTTCTGCTTTTTAGTGTGGTAACCGGTCCTTATCGGTTCTAAAAAAAATGGATTTCATTACGTTTTTTTCCACGACCCGTAACACGGTCAGGAACCGATAGGGGTGTCTTGCCTGGCGGATTGCTGAAAAAAGGTAAGTTTGGTTAGGACTGGCCATGTCTGAGAAACCCAAGAAAAAAAACGGGCCCACTGGGTTTCAACACTGTAGTGTGTGTGGGGAAGCCTTTGCTAAGGTTGACCCCCACACCACCTGTGTTTATTGTCTGGGGTTTGACCACCTCGATTCAGACTGCCAGATTTGCAAAATTTTTCCCACAGCTACCCTGGAAAAGAAAGTAGGTAGGCTGAGGGAAAGGGAGGCCAAGAAGTCCAGATGGCCAGCCCGGTTCGGCTCCAACCGAACCAGGAGGAGTGCCCTCTGACCAGGGCGAAACTTCTTCGGGTTAAAAGAAAAAGAAGGGATAAGTCAGCCGGTTCAGATCCACAAGTTCTTTCTCTGACTGCTGATGAAATAGCCAAAGCGATGAGGATTGTTCAATCGCTATCTTCAATTCCGACCGAACCAGCACCACCAGTTAGGGACTCGGTTCAGTTGGTTCACCCAGTTCCGGATTATAATTTAGAGGATTTTTATGAACCAGAGGGAGGAGGAGGAGGGAGAGTATGAGGATAATGATGGTGATTATGAAAGTCTAGATGTGCCCATTGACCCGGACACCTCCCCAGACAGACCTTCAGGTGTTTCTCCTCCTAGGCTTTCTGAGTTCCCTTCCCACTTTGTTTTACAAAAAAGTGGCTGAAACTCTCCAGCTTCCTATGGAGGAAGCAGTAGAGGATCAGAAGGAGCCTGATTATGTTGAGATGATGGACATCCCAGAGTCCAGGAGACTGTCTATTCCCCTCCATAAGTCTTTTGGGAAACAGACATTTAAAATTTTAAAGACTCCTAATTCTATACTTCCTGTGGACAAAAGAATGGACAAGAGGTATACTCTCTCAGGCTCGGATACAGAGTTCCTTTCCCAGCAATGCAGCCATGTTGGGGTAGTGCAGGCTGCTGCCTGTGATAAGGCAAATATACCCTTGGCTTCACACCCCCCAGATAAGGACTCCAGGAGGATTGATGCCATGGCAAAGAAACAGTACATGGCAGCATCTTTGGGACTCAGGCAGGCTAATTATATGGCCTACACAGCTAGATACCAGAAGTCTAGATGGGACACTGTGATGGCTCTGGCTAAACAGTTCCCTGACCAGCTTGCCAAGGAGCTGGAGCAGGTGACTGCAGATGGTATTGAGGCATCCAAGGTGCAATTTCATGCTGCAGTGGACTCCAATGATGTTTCATCTAGAGTCATGGCTACATCTGTGGCCCTTCGTAGAATGACTTGGCTCAGATGTACTAGCCTGTCACAGGATACCCAGACTAAGGACATGGATTTTCCTGTTATTGGTAATTCTGTTTGGGGAGCAGACAGAGAACGACATGAAGAAAATGGATGAGTACAGGACCACCTATAGGAGTGCTCAGGCCAAGGAAAGGAAAGCCACTCCCCAGAGGCAGCATTCCAGGGTCAGGCCTTTTCATAGGCCTTTCTACCAAGCCCAGGCCTCCTCTTCTGCCTTTGCTCAAAGGGGGTTCTTCAGAGGGAGAGGCAGACGGGGTATAAGCAGGCCTGCTACCACCCCTCAGCCTAAAGCCCCTGCCAAACAGGCACCCTGATGGGTTTGCCCGGGCCGATTCTCCACTACCTGTAGGGGGCAGGCTGGCTTACTTTGTCCAGGACTGGATGTCTTTAACAGACAAATGGGTCCTGGAAGTAGTAAGCCAGGGACTGGTTCTCAGCTTCAAACAATTTCCCAAGATGAGAACCAGATCTTTTCCACCTGCAAATCCTTCAGAGGCCCTTGCCCTAGAGGCAGAGATCTCTTCCCTCTTGGCTCTCAGAGCTATAGAAAGGGTTCCACCCCTACACAGGGGAAAGGGATTGTACTCCAGGTACTTCCTAACCCCCAAAAAGACAGGAGAATGGCGGCCCATCCCGGATCTCAGATATTTAAACAAGCACCTTTTAAAGCCAAAGTTCAAAATGGTGACTCTGGGAATAATTCTACCCTCTCTAAGGCCAGGGGACTGGCTAGCCTCCCTGGACCTCAAGGATGCCTATTTCCACATTCTCATCAGATGCTTCCGCAGAAAGTACCTCAGGTTCGAGTTGCCTTCAGGCCACTATCAATTCAGAGCAATGCCCTTTGGCCTAACATCAGCTCCAAGGGTGTTCACAAAATGCCTGGCAGTAGTGGTTGCTTTCCTAAGGAGAAAAAAGATCACCATCTTTCCATACCTGGATGACTGGCTCATAGTGGGTCAGTCGCCAGACCAAGTCAAGTCACACCTACAAGCCGGCCCGGTGGCGTAGAGGGTTGAGGCGCTGGCGCCTTACCTCGATCCACACCGGCGACCCGGGTTCGGGAACGGACTCGGGTCTCGGGGGGTCGGCAGGGGAAGGGCAGGATCGAGCGTCCGACGGACTGCTCTCCTGTCCTGGGGTGGGTTAGGGAGCATCTTCGCTCATGCAGAGGCCCCTAGTGGAGACTAGAGGCAATGCATGTAGCGACGTAAGTAGGGAGGAACAAGAAAAACGAGAAAATCCGCTCCGGAAGTTTACCGGATGACGGATGTCTGCCCCGGACATCCCTGAATACTCCCTGAGAGCCACAATTGCCTCAGCAGCTCCGAGGTCCGAGAGAATAGTAGTGTGCTGGTTCTGCCCCGCTGGTGCCTTTCCCCTCGGAGGAGGGACCCATCGAGTGCAAGGGTTACCGGACTAGCTCGAGAAGGCTGCAAATATGAGGGTAGGTGGCTAAGGGAGATAGTAGGGGCGCCGGGTCCTAGGCGCCCTGAAGGAGAGGTAACTCTGGGGCACGAGGGAGGGAAAGAGACAATATAAAAAAAAAAAGTCACACCTACAGATAACTCAGCGACTGCTCACTTCTGTAGGATTCCTCCTGAATCTTTCAAAGTCAGTTCTAGAGCCAGTGCAGCTCCTCACCTTCATGGGGCGGAGCTGGATACAATAAGGGCAAGAGCCTTTCTTCCCCTGGACAGAGCAAGGACCCTTGTGACACTAGCCTCTTCATTCACCCTCCAGGTGTCTCGCCCAGCAAGGCATTTTCTGCAGCTCCTGGGCCACATGGCTGTCTCTACGGCAGTGGTCCAAGGAGCAAGATTTCAGATGAGACATTCAGTTCTACTTAAGAGCCTTCTGGTCCTAGAGAAAGGATTCTCTGACCAAGTTAATCCCAGTCACTCGAACCCTGATCCAGGCTTTGCAATGGTGGCAGGATCAGGACAACCTAAGGCAAGGAGTTCCCTTTGTCACTCAATCTCATTCTCTAATCCTTACCACAGATGCCTCCCTCCTGGGCTGGGGAGCCAATTGGAGATCTGATCACCAAGGGTTGTGGTCACCTCAAGAATCTCTGCTTCACATCAATCTCTTAGAGCTCAGAGCAGTGTTTCTGGCACTGAGTTTTCCAAGTCTGTTCAGAGCAAGCTAGTTCAGATCAGGACAGACAATACCACCACAATGTGGTACATCAACAAACAAGGGGCACTCGGTCTCTGACCTTGTGCACAGAAGCAATGAAGTTATGGGCTCTGGCCTATTCCCTGAATACCTCTCTGGTAGCAGTGCACCTCCCAGGGAAGGACAGTGTCCTGGCAGATGCTCTCAGCAGGATATCCCAGGGCCATCACGAATGGTCCCTGATCCCCTAATTTTAAAGGTGATCTTCTCCAGATGGGCACTCCACAGATAGATCTTTTGCAGCCCCAATCACCAAATTCCTCTTTTTGTTGCAGACCCCCAGTGTTGGCTCAGTCCCCTGGATGCTCTAGTTCTCAATTGGGAAGGGAAATTCCTGTATTTTTCCCCTTCCTCTCCTGTTCAAGGTACTAGTCAAAATTAGGTCTCAATCCTGCAAAGTGATTCTGATTGCTCCAGACAGGGTCAGACAGCCCTGGTACCCTCTCTTGCTGTCCTTAGCAGTCCACCTTCCCCTGTCTCTTCCCAGGAATTACAACCTGTTAACATGTTCTCAGGGGAGGGTTTGGTATCTGAATCTCAAATCTCAAGGCCTGGCTCTTGAAGAGTTAGTTTGCTGATTTGCATCTCTCTCAAGGTGTTCTGGATATTCTAAAGGCTTCTCGACAGCCTTTCACCAGAAAGACTTACAACTCCAAATGGAAAAGGTTTACTATTTGGTGCTCTGGTAAGCATATTTCTCCACAGTCTGCTGGGTTGCCTACAGTCCTGGACTATATGGTTCATCTCAATAGCTTAGGACTCAGACCAGCTACACTTAGAGTGCATCTGGCAGCTATCTCTGCCTTCTTGTCAGCAGGCAAGCCCTCTTCCCTTTCAGCTCATCCTGTATTCTGTAAATTCTTCAAAGGATTGCTGCATACCAATCCTCCCTTCCGGGACCCTGCCCCTGCTTGGGACCTTAATGTTTGCATTGTTCAGCTTATGCAACCCCCTTTTGAGCCTTTGTCCTCAGCAGAGCTTAAGTACTTGACTTTGAAAACTGTGTTCTTGGTAGCCATAACTTCTGCCAGACGCATAAGTGAGTTACAGACCCTGTCAGTGGAACCTGATTTTCTCTCTTTCCATAGAGATAAGGTGGTCCTCAGGACTAATAGGAAGTTTTTGCCTAAGGTGGTTTCGGATTTCCACCTTAATCAGTCTGTCTTTTCCTGTTTTCTTCACTGACCATTCCTCCTCTGGGGAAGAGGAGGCTACACAGCCTGGATGTGAAAAGGGCCCTTAGCTACTACATAGAGCGCACCAAGGATCATAGGTTTGACTCCCTCCAATTGTTCCTCACTTATGGTGAGGTTGGTAAGGGAAAACCTGCCACTGAGAGATCTATTGCCAGGTGGATTGTCTCTTGTATACAATTCTGCTATGAAAAATTAGGTAGAATCCCACCCTCAGGCCTCACTCTACTAGAGGTACAGCTGCTTCCAGGGATATTCCTATCTTAGAGATTTGTCAAGCAGCCACCTGGAAAACAGTCCATACTTTCACCAAGCATTACTCTCTGGATATCCAAGCTAGGAGTGATGCTTGGTTTGACACAGCAGTGCTTCAGAGCCTGTTCCCAAAGTAGGTTCTGTCCCTCCTCCATGGAGGTACTGCTTGATAGTCTGCAATAGTCAGAATACAGCAAGACTTCATGTTGTTTGAAGAAAAAATTACTCACCTTAGTAATGTTGTTTCTTCTAATGGAGTCTTGCTGTATTCTGACCTCCCCTCTCAGAATCTGGGTTTTGGGATGTGGGTGGGCAGGAGCAGTGTTGGCACCCTAGAGGTGCCCCCTTTTTCTCACCCTCTTATTTTTGGGTGTGTGTGTTTTGTTTTTTGGGTTTCCTGACTTGAGTCTTTGCCTTGGAACCAAAAAAATCTTTTTATTAGATTTAGTTGCCAGTTGGCTAGTGTGAGTTTACAGTTTCCACACAGGATGCCCAGTGAGTATAGCTTGTAAAGATCTGGCGGTTTGGGTTCAAACAACAACGGACAGAGTCTCAGTCGAGCTCAGCGTCCCATGCCTTGCATGGAAAGTTAACTCTTTCCTCTCCGGGGCAGTTCAAAGGTTGGATATCCCTGCAATAGTCCGAATACAGCAAGACTCCATTAGAAGAAACAACATTACTAAGGTGAGTAATTTTTTTCTTCTGAGACTTGCTCCTCAGCTGGGTGGCAGCCCTAGGATCCAGTTCTGAAATTGGGCAGGGGTGGAATCCCTAGCATCTTTGCTGCCTCTGCAGAGATGTGTCCCCAGAAATCCTTCAAGATTGGGCAGGCCCAGAAGATACGGGTATGCATCCCCAGTACCCACATCCCCTCCAACACGGGTCCAAGTGGTGTGACCCAAAATGCTTGGTAATCACTGGCATACAGAAGTACTTCAATACAGGTTACCAGTGGAATTGCTGCCAGGAAGGGGAGGCTGTAGTGGACCCACCAACCCACATCATATCCCTGCCCATTCCTGGAGTGGAGAGCTCAATGTGTGTCAGCCTGCCACTTGAGTTCAAGAGAGTCTAGATGATCGTGCTTATCTTGTAGCAATTTGCTGATTTGGGAGATTTTCTTTGGGGATGGAACTTGTTGTACCAGGGTGGATAGAAGTGCCCTCAGGATTCTCTTCTGATCCTAACCAAATTATCCTGGTCTCTTCTAACAGATAATGCTTAATTTGTAAGCATCTAAATTGATCCTGTGAGCTAAGCCCAAATTCCTGACAAAGGTGGTGAAAGGACTTAAAAGTATCCTGTGAAAAAATTGTCCAATGAATCTAAGGAACACCTTCAAAAGCCCCCTAACCATCTTGTAAGGTGCAAAATGCAGGCAGGCCCTCAATGGCGTAAAACTATCTAGGGTCTAAGGAAACTTGAATTTATGACATACCTCAACCTAGTTGTGTTTCAATGCAGAATTCCAAGGGTTGTTAATACTCTGCTGCCTGATATTTATATTGTCCATAAAGAGAAAGTCTTCTAACTGGGCAGGGCTGAAGGTATCTCTAATGATACCCAGGCTGGGGCTTCTGAACTGACAAGGTGCAGGGTCAAGTCCTGTAATTGAGATTCCCAATAATATATTTGAATGTCCAGGAGACCTAAACCACTGTTCTGCTGTTGTATGGATTTTCAACTGAACTCCAAGCTTTTTCCTTCCCAAACAAACTTGGAGACAGTGGTCCTGAGCATGTTCCAGAAGTGGGAGGGAGGTCGCAGGGGTAGGGATGCAAATATAAAAAGGTATCTGGGTAGCACATTCATACGAATGGTCTCAATTCAACCATGCAGAGAGAGTGGGCGTTCCCTCCACCTATTTCAATCTACCTGTATCTCCATTAGTAGTTTATGAGAGTTCATTTGGTAAAGTTTAGAAATGTCCCTGGGAATCCAAACCCCCAAATATCTAAACCCCGAGGTTTCCCATTTCAAATTCCCTATATTGACAGGCAAGGGGCTCAAATATGGTCCCACTGGGAACACCTCTGTCTAAGTTTTGTTCATTTTAAAAACCAACACAGAGCCAAATTGCTGCTTTAGTTGAAGTATTTTTGGCAATGCATGTACTGGGTCGGACATGTGTAAAAGGGTATTGTCCACATATAATGACACTTTAAGATCTTACTTTGAAAGGGCTCTTACAGTAGGTACTCACAAGTAGGACTAAGCTACCAGGCATTGGGACCACACAGAAAACTTCTAGCTAGCGGTGTATGGCAGGGGACTGCCCCCAATGTCATGTGCCTGACGTCAGCATGGCACTATGTAGGGAGCGATCCCCTCTCCCACCCTCCAGTTCTTTCCCGCCATCGACTTCGCACGTTAAACCTCGTGGATGAACATGGCTACTGTCGATGAGCATACTGACAAATTGCGTTCAATTTTGAATGAATTTCTTTTCTTTAATAAAAGTGTTGAATAACTGTGCATGTTGTCTCTGACACCTTCAGAATCACATAAAAACAAGTGTGAATCCCTGTAACTCGGCAAGGACAGCCATTCCTTCTGCCTTCTTTGCTTGGGACCAGGCCATAAGGTTGAGGGGTGTGAACATTGCAAAAAATTAAATCCTGCCTCACGTAAACATCGTCTGCAGTCCCTGGAAGTGCATCTTTTAAACAGAAGGCTAATATGGAGATGGAGCCAAAGAAACCCTGGCAATCTTCGTCCTCTCTGGAGGGCCACCACAGAAAGGACAAGGAGAGACATCGGGACCGGGAAGAGTCCCCAGCAATCCCGCCACCTCGGGCTGGAGTCGCAGCCCTCGAGGTAACTTCCCCTCAAGGGGATCAGCCTTCGATGTCTGCTGTGGTGGCTACAAAGTATCTGTCAGCACCCCCCGTCCATCTCGGGCCCGACGGGAGCCTCCAGGGATCAGGAGGCACCCATCTCCTCTAAGGCCTCAAAGATTCAGAGGCCTAGTGGTACGAGTGGGACCAGTAAGTTGAGTCCCGGACCCTTTGGCTCGTGCACAGGTACAGCTGCTAAGTCGACTGCCGGCTCCACCGATGGCTGCACAGCCCCAGATCCTCTGTCAGGCCCCAATAACAGGCCTGATGATGGGGTGACAGACCAGCTGAAGGATGCGCAGCCGGTGATTGAGTCCTCTCTGTCCTCACCTTTACTGCCACTTCAGACAGTTCCTTTGGCTCCCCCAGCTGGGGGATTGGAGGAAAGAGTATGCCCGCTGTCAGGGGTTATACCTCCCCCTGCCCTGGAGCCTCGGACACCTGTTGGACCAGACGAAGGTCCCTTTTCTCACCACAGGTCTTTCAGTTCCTCACGGTCCGCCATCAGGCTCGACGCCTGGACCATCAGGTCCCATCTTTCTGGATCCCCTCCTCTGAGCTCTACATTCCCCCAACAGGGTGCTTTCTGGACTCTGGTCCTGTCATGAGGACTGAAACTGGGCTCTTTGGTCCTTCCGTCCGGCCATTCACTGGGGCTTTTTCAGAACCCTTCGGTCCCAACATCAGGACTGATGCCAGGCCCTGCAGCCCCACCATCTGGTCCTACACCAGGGCCATCTAGTAACCCTTTTGGACAACTGACACTGGGTTATCCGACACATTACCTGACGTCAGGGTACCCAGCACCACACTACCAGATACTGGGCTTCCAGTCACCAGATTATCCACTGGGTTTCAACTACCCTTATTACGGTTACGAGGGTTATGGGTTCCAGACCCAACCACCCCCACAACTGTAAATGGACCTATAGGCCATCCTTAAATCATAGTGGGCGGAAGCAAGTCGAGCTCATGCAGCTGGAAAAGCCGCCAGCCACCATCCGCCCGATGCTGGTTCCCAGAGCCCATTTTCCAATGCTGCCTCCACCGTCAGGCCCCAGAGCTCTGACTTCAGATAGGAGACTGGATGCCCCTCCTAACCTGCAGCTTTGGGGCATCTCCTGGCCACAGGATCTTTCCAGGCCTATAGATATAGCACTTCCCGTCGTCAGCTCTCCTGACTACAGCCGATTTTGGGACCCGGACAGCGATTAGGTTCCATTACACTTTGGCTTTGATAATCAGATGTCAGAGAACCCCAAACCAAAAGAGTCCCCCAAGTCCTCCCGAGGACCTGTCCTTGGAGCTACTCAAGAAGATCCAAGTGGCATATGACTGGTGTACTGACTACAATGCACTTTGCCTCCCGCCCCTCTTCCCCCAAGCTGCAAGCAGCCCAACCAAGTTAAACTTAAGCTCGTCAAAGGGAAAGCCACTGCCACTATCCGCTTCTCAACTCAGAAAGCCATCCTGATCCTGCTCCTACTGTCCGGCAATGTGCATCCAAATCCAGGCCTTCAAAACCCTATTGAAACTAGTAACAGCAAACCTAAGAGCCTTATAATAGTAGTGATGAACATCTGCAGCCTTCTTCCCAAGCTAACACAACTCCAGGCATAGGCTGCCCTGCACAGTCCGGACATCTTATGTCTCACGAAGACCTGGCTGATAGGCAAACCAAAGAACTCAGAAGTCGCACTACCAGGTTATCAAACCTTCCAGATCGACAGACTGGGCAAACGAGGTGGCGGATGCCTCATCTACAGTAGAGACTCGCTCAATGGGAATGTGCTCCCCATTATTAACAGGGATGATGACCATGAGATACTAGCAGTTAAAATCCACTGGGGCCAGAACAATAAATCACTGGTAATCGCCTCCGTTGCCCAAAAAGACCAGTGGGGGCCTTACCAAAGTGCTGGATGCACTGACCACCGTTAGAGTCCATTAACTCATCATCACTGGAGACTTTAATATCAACTGGCTCAGTAAAGGCAACCCACCTGAAGGATGCTGTGGCTAATTTTTTTTTATCTCTTGCAATTAGTCATAAAACCCACCTGGAGGAACTACAAGATGGGCAATTGTACCCCCATAGATTGGATACTCTCTAACTCCCCCACCAGAATAACCCAGATTACAGTGCAGCCAGATACGCTGAGCAATCACTCCCCAGTCACTCTTAGGTGGTCAAACAACCTAAGGAAACCTCCACCCATCACGGTTGAAAGCAGGGTCCTAAACAGAGGACAACTGGGGTCTTTCAAGGCTGCCCTGGCATACTTTGGTCACCCATAGATGCATTGCCTGATCTGGACCTAGCCCTGAACTACTTTGTTGTCAGCTTCAATAATCTCTGTAACAGATTTACCCCACTCAAAAAAGGAAATTGGGAGGACACACCAATGGGTGGATCACCAAGGAACTTCTTATCCTCATGAGGGTGAGAGAGAGAGAATGAGAACCTCTGGGCCAAGGCCAGGTTGTCCGGGAAATTAAATGACCATCAGGCCTACATGGCCACTAGAAACAGATGTACATATCTCACCAGGCAAGCAAAGGCAAACCCCCACAAGGACCAGCTGCAAAACAGCTGGGGAGATGAGAAAAAGTTTTGGGCGAATTGAAATAACCTCCTTGGGCAGGAAGAAAAAAGTACCCCCAACTGCTCAGCCTAAACGGCCTGCCCACTATGGACCCGCACACTATAGCTGAGGCTTTCAACACCTCTTTCACCGACCTTAGCTCCGTCCTACCACCCGACTATCTGAAGCGAGAGAGAGAGTCCAACTTAGTAGCGAGCCAACAATGCAAAACCACCCTAATTTCTACTTCAAATGGGTGTCTACGAAGGTCTCGAGGTCCTATGTACTGAAAGCACTGAGCAAGACACGGATGGGAAGCGATGGAGTCGATATGAAGTTGGTAGCACGTGCTCTCTATGAACTCATGGTCCCTATTACGAAACTTAACAAATCATGCACACTAACCAAATTCCCTACAGTTTGGAAACACCCTCTGGTAACCCCTGTTTATAAGAGTGGGGATAGGCCCAACATTGCTAACTATAGGCCCATATCAATCCTCTCCCCACCAAAGCACTGCAAAGGATTGTGGCAGACCAAATAACCGACTACCTACATAAGTACCAGCTGCAATGTCCCCCGTGACATAGCTTCCAAAAGAATCGCAGCATAGCCACCACTCTGGTTGATTACACCAACTCTGTGCACCAAGCACTTGACGAAGGCAAATTAACTGGGTCAGTCTTTATCGACTTAGCAAAGGCGTTTGACACAGTCACCCCCTCGGCTTGGATCAACTGAAAAAACATGAGAATGGCCCAAAATGCTGTGGACTGGTTCGAGGACTACCTGTCCCACAGATCCCAAAAAGTCAAAACTAAAAGTCATATCGGGATCCAAAGAGGTGTTCATAGATGTCCCCCAAGGATCAATTCTGGGACTCCTTCTATTTAGCTTGTTTTTGAATGATCTTCCCAAGGCTTGTGACAGCAAAATCATCCTGTATGCAGATGACACTGTTCTCCTCAGTAGTAACCCCCGCATTGAGCATCTTGAATAGGAACTCCAAACCTCCTTCCATAAGACTGAGGATTGGTTCAGTGCACATAAGCTACTCATCAGTTAAAAAAAAAAAAAAAAAACTAAAACAGGACTGCTGGTGATGTAGCAGCGATGGTAGCAGGCTGACTTGCTGGTTCCCAGCATCGAAACCACTATCAGACTTAATCCTCCCTCATATCAGGCACTTTTAGGCTCAAAACACTCCCTTATTGCGCAATCTATGCCAGGTAAGACACTACGCCCGAAAGGGAATAAAAAAAATTGACCATAAAACTGACAATGAAACAGATGGAGATTGCAGGGTATGCAGCAGTCCCTAGGCCTCGTACAGCCTCAGAGTCTTTGTGGGAACCCGACAACGACATCGAAGAGGAACGACTTACTAAAACAGACAAAACTCTAGCTAAAATACTTAAGGCAGTTAACAAGATAGAATCCTCTATAGCGGATACGAGGATGGATCTTAAAGCTGTCAACTCAAGAATCCAACAAAATGAAGATAAAATATTGGAGCTCGCAGACACCCAAGACACCCACAGTTCAGTATTAATGTATTTGCTGCAAAGGGACCGACAAACACATAACCGACTTGAGGATGCGGAGAATCGGGCCAGGAGAAATAACTTTCGTATCCATGGCATAAAGGAAGGTGCAGAGACAGGCTATCCAACTTCGGCTGATTTCATAATGGATTTGCTGAAGAAAAATCTTGAAATACCACCAGACTTGCCTTTAACAACTGAAAGGGCCACAGCTCTCTTGGCCCGACACGACTGACCCTAAAGCAAGACCTCGCACGAGGATTGTTAGAATGCTACACTGCCAGTCAAAAGACTATATCCTTACTGAAGCTTGGAGACATAAGGATCTTAAATTTAAGGGTCAGAATATTTATTTCGATCATGATTTTTAAGCGGAACTCCAAGCAAAGAGAACACAGATTAGAGGAATAGTGAAGGAGCGTAAAGAAAAGCGTAACATCAGAGCGCAACTGAATTTCCATGCAAAAATCAAGATCTTCTCAGACTCGGGGAATAAAATATTCAATTCACTGGCAGAAGCAGTTCCATACCTGTCAAAACTGAGTATTCCAGTACCGAATAGAGATCTTGAGATTCCGGAACAACAATTGAAGGAATCGGCATGGGAAACTCCAACTAGAGGGCTCAAGAGACCACTTCCTTGGTTGTTACTGCGAGGAACTGCCCCTGAGGTGCAGAACATTTTAAAAAGAAAAATGGAGAAAACCCTCCCTCCTTCCACTACTAATGAAGTAAAAGTAACAAACCCCAGGTGACTTATAAATTTTCAAGCTGTTGGTTTAACTTGAGTTATTGACGGTACATCACCGACATGGTTTGATCCTGATGTATAGGTCATCGTACGTGTGGATACAGAAGTTGGCGATTAATAAAAGTGACTAATTCATAGTTTGAATCAATCTAAAGGCTGACTGAGCGCTTATGTCGATAAGACTTTTTTCTCAGTTTTTAAAGGTTTTGACATAAACAATGAACCTGGTAACTTTGAGCTGATAATAGTAAAGGGGGGATGGGGAGTCCAGGGAGGTTGAATTTCGGGTCGGAATTTGCAGGTTTTGATGATACAGTTACTGGAATTTACAAAGATGGAGGGGATGAAGAAATAATAACCCTTTTGGAGGGTTCAAGGTGGAGAATGTATGCTGTGGAGAGCGGGATGGTGAGATGCTAAAACCAGGCATGGAGCTCAACTGCATGTATGCTGTGCGTTCTGTGCAGGGTGTGCTGATGTTAGTGCTTGGGTCACTGTGTGGGCTCTGGGATCACACGCAACACCATATTTTAACATCTATGGAGTACCATAATTGGGTAGCGATACACCGTAAAAGTCAAATAAGGAGCACAATGGTTGTGTGGAAAGGTTGCTTACTTCAGAAGCAGCAATGTATAGAAATATTTTACAGTTAATTTTGTTGTTAAATAATATTTGTTGTAATAGTTATAATAGGTTAGTATTCATCATAGTTAGATGGAGACAAATTATAATTCAAACTATGAAGAAAGGTCAGTCTGTCTACTGTTGGTTAGTATTAATTAAGGAGGTTTCAGAATTTAAACACCTTAAAAGATAAATGGGTATACTGGGGAATACCTGGCCTAAAAGAGTTCTCTGTTTTTTTTTTTTCTTCTCTTGTTCCTTAATAGATAATAATGGGGAACTTAATAATTACTTATAAAGTTAAAGGGATACACTTCCCTATTAAGCATTCTAGAATACTAAGTGAACTTAACACGTTGCAATGCTCTATAGCGTTTTTACAAGAGACACACTTGTCATGGCTAAAAACGACCAACACTGATCCGCAAATTACTATACCGGGCTTCAAGCTCTTTAGGGCTGATAGGGATTCGGGGGGGGAGTGGTTGTATACGCCAAATCAAAATTTTATGTTAGCATTTCCTGTAAAAGTAAGCCCAAGGAATACGAGATTGTCTCACTTAAACTTCACCTTCCATCCTCAGAGTGCATCACAATCATTGGTGGCTATAGACCCCCGTCTGCAGGTACAGAAATTCTTAACGTGTTGAAATCCATAACTTTGGCTTAACTCGAAACAATAATCTTAGGGACTTCAATATGGATTGGCTCACTGCTAAATCCCACTTCCTAAAAGCCATCTGTGATGAGCTTGGTCTTCACAGATAGTAACTGAACCCACAAGAATCAATGCTTCTAACTCTGCCAACAGCTCACTTTTAGATGTCATCTTAACTTCGCATCCCCATAAAATCTCACATTCTGCAGTTTTCCATAATGACATGAGCGACCACAGTATCGTTGTATGTACAATATTCCAATCTAAAACCCAGCAGCACCCTAAATTCAGAATCAAACGCTCATTCTGTAAATTCAACTCAGTAAACTTCCTAACCGATCTAGCTATGATCAGGTGGCAAGACCTATATCTTGCCAAATCTGCTGATGCCGCCGTCTCTGTCCTAAATGACAACCTCACCACCCTAATTAACCAGCATGCTGCTCTTATTAAAATGAGGGTGCAGAAAATCTCACATCTGTGGTTCACTCAAGAGCTCAAACCTGCACTTACCAATAGAGACAAGCTATGGGCTAGGACCAGGCACACAAAGGACCCAGCAGACTGGCAGGCGTAGAACTGCCAGAAATGCCTGTGTTAAAAGTATAGATGCTATTAAAGCAAACTTCTACATCTCCACTCTGAGCAGGCCAAGGAACTCCCAAAAATCTGGAAGACACTGAGATCCATTGAAGGCCATCCTGCTGCTTCCTCCCTTCCCACCAAGATTCTGGCTAAGGTGCATGGTTGAAAATAAACTGCAAATCCTTGAAGAACTTAACCTTCACTTTGCCACTGCCGGGTTGGCATTCGACTCCTCCCATACACTAACCGAGTGAATAGCAACACTAGCCAGATACTACATGCTACTCCACCTCATCCCTTCCAGTTGTGCCTGTTTAGCTACAAAGTAGTCAAGACATAATTCTTAGCCTTGACACCAAGAAAAGTGCAGGGGACGATGGCCTTGTATCATTTTTCTTGCAGTTAGGCTATGCCCAGCTCACAGCCCCATCCTTCACATCTTCAACCTCTCTATTACCACAGCCACTGTTCCATCCTGCTGGAAATCTGCCCATATTCTTCCTCTCTTTAAATCAGGAGATCCTTGTGACTTAAACAACTACCGTCCTATCTCTGTCTTGCCCGTTCTCTCCAAAGTGCTGGAAAAACTTATACACAACCAACTGAAAAATCACCTTGAAGCGCACTCACTCCTAAACCCGGCCCAATCTGGCTTCAGGTTGAAGCACAATACCATCTCAGCCTTGGCTAAAGTCTCTAATGACTGGATCCATGCTATGGACACCAAGACGGTTACTGGTGCAGTCTTTCTAGACCTCAGTAAGGCCTTCGACACTGTAGACCATCACCTTCTAATCACCTGTCTTGCCTACATAGGTGCCACTCCACTTACCTTACAGTGGTTTAACAGTTATCTCACAGGAAGGATACAAAAAGTCAAAGCTGATGGCCTACTATCTGCCCCCCCTTCCAATTTCCAGAGGAGTCCCTCAAGGCTCCATCCTAGGACCAATCCTTCTTTCCCTGTACATCAGCAACCTTGACTCCCACATAAAGAACTCTAGCATACATTTCTTTGCGGATGATACGGTTTTGTACACATCAGGCTCATCCTTAAATGAAGCCAGGGAAGCACTCCAAGCTGACTTTATCCAGTTAGAAAGCAACATTATCAATGCCAAGCTTCTCTTAAATGCCAAAAAAACCAAGACAATGATTTTCTTGAGACTTGCCTTGTCTGGTGCTCTACCTACCCCACCTAAAAACTTAATAGTTACCTCCCTAGGTGAACCCTTGGAAGTCGTTCCTAAATTTAAATATCTAGGTATGTGGATAGACAACAAGCTTTCCTTCAACAACCACATCGAGGATCTATCAAAGAGGCTTAAAGCACGCTTGGGTTTCTACTTTAGAAATAGGACCCTCTTTCTCTCGTGACCCTCAAAAAGACTTGTCCAAGCAACATTCCTTCCCTTGCTTGACTACAGAGACATTACCTTTATCTCCTCCCCAACCTTGAGCCTATCTAAACTGGACATACTCTATCACCATGCTCTTTGCTTCAGTACTAACTCTGCGTACAGGACCCGCCACTGTGATCTTTATGCAGCAGTTGGGTGGACCTCTCTTGCCACCAGATGCCTTCTACATGCTGGCATTTGGACCCTCAAATTACTACTCCACAAACTGCCTATTTAATGTCTCTCATACACATCTCGCATAGCGCCTACTCCCTAAGGAAATCCAACTTTATCCTACTAGATATTCCCAGGACACGTACCACAGCTGGCCAAAGAGCTGTCTCACATGCCCTCCCAAACATTTGGAACCAACTACAAGCCATGCTGAAGCTAACCAGCATTGTATCAATTAACTCCTACAAAATACTAGCTATCTCTAAATTAAAAGACATATGTAGGTGCTACTAGGCCCCCAACGCCAAGTCAACTTCCTAGGTACCAACTGGCCCCTCTACTTATTAAGCTGAAATGTGTTGCATAATTTAGGGCAAGGTTAAAGCTGGAATGTACTGCATATATAGCATAAGGACTTCTATTGTGTATACCTCTTGTATTATATATATATTTTTTTCTTTGTTGTTCTACATTTTATATCTCCTGTCTATGTAATTGCAAACTGTATGTGTATGTGCCTCAGGACCTCCTTGTGAATGAGCTTGCTCAATGGAGTCTTTCCTGCAATAAACTTGAACACTTAAGTCCCCAAGAACATGCTAAATTATGTAGAACATGGGTGGGCAGGGTTGAGGCAGCCCATTCGCTGAATGGAAGAAAAGCGGAGGTAGCTATTCTTTTCAGGCCAGGGTTTCCATTTCAGGTAACCTCTGTGGAGGAGGGCTGGGAAGGGTGCTTTTTGAGGGTTTTGGGTTCAGTATATGGGGAGGTAATTCATTTGGTCAATATATATGCCCCTAATATCCACCCCCAATATTTTTGAAGGAAGAATTCCATAATGTGGCCATATTGCCTCCAGGTCAGGTAATTGTCGGAGGAGATTTTAATGTGGCACCTTCAGCATCCCTGGATAGGGCATCAAATGCAGTGGCACATAAAGCAGCAGCCAAAGTTCTTAACTCACTAACACAAGAGATGGGGATGGTGGAGATTTGGAGAGGACAACACACAGGAGAGAGGGACTATACTTTTTTCCCCCCAGCGAAACAGTCCTATTCAAGGATTGATCTTTTCTTAACCACAAAGGGACACATGCACAGGATATTGTCATCCAAAATACATAATATTACTATTTCAGACCATGCCTCAATGTCCATCAAGTGGGCTAATCCAATGGCTAATGGAACCAAACTATGGCGACTGAATGTTTCTCAGTTAAACAATAAATCTTTTGTGGAAAAAAAGTCAAAATCGATTAAAGAAATTTATGATATAAACATAGGGCAACAATGTTCTCCACTGCATACATGGGAGGCGATGGAGGTGGTGTGTAGTGGTGTGTAAAGGGGAATTCATAGTGTTAGCCTCATTTAATAAAAAATTAGCCCGCATAACAAAGGGAAACATTTAGCCATAATACCTACGACTTACAGAGTCGTCATAAACAAAATCCAAAGATAACCAAATCTGGACCCAGGAGAGGAAAAATTAGCAAAATTAGAAGCTGAGAGGTCAAAGGACAGCTCAGATTTTTAATCAAAATACCATGATATGGGGGCGATGCGGCTAGGTTGCTAGCAATGAGGTTGCAGAGGCCCAAGCTGACCGTGTGGTTGCATCGATCCATAATCCTATAGATCCCAACAAACACATGGTGCAGCCCCTACTGATACAGCAGACCAATTCCGACAATTTTACCAACACCTATATCAGGAAGATAAAAATCCATCAAAGGTTAGAGTAGAAACGGAAAAATACCTAACAAATTTAACAATACCCAAACTAGATGATCCCTCTAGAGAGGTCCTGAATGCCCCGATCTCACATCAAGAAATCACAGATGTAATTGCCTCCCTTCCCTCAGGCAAATCCCCGGGCCCCGATGGCTTTCCCTCAGAATTTTATAAGAAATTTAGCACCACATTATCCCCTATCCTGGTCACTGTGTTTAATGCTTGTTTAGAGGAGAAGCATGTACCAGACTCATGAACAAAAACCCTGATCAGTGTTATTCCCAAATCAGGCAAAGCCCCAAATAAATGCGAAGCATATAGGCCCATCTCATTACTAAATCAAGATTTGAAAATTTTATCCAAAATATTAGCAAACCGACTACAAAAATGTATAGAGTTTTTAGTACACCCAGATCAAATGGGTTTTATACCTAAATAGACATTTAGCAGACAACATTCGCAAATTACTTAATGTTTTGGCATATAGTCCCCTACTAAGACAGCACAAATTGCCCTCTTTTTAGATGCAGAAAAGATGCATTCGACCGTCTGAACTGGGACTACCTTAGTAGTGGTATTGGAGAAAATGGGTTTAGGGAAAACTTCATACAGTGGATCTTTTTGTGCTACACAGACCCTACACCAAAGTGCGGGGTAAATGGCACTATTTCTAAGGAATAAAACTGGAGCGTGGAACAAGACAAGGTTGTCCATTATTCCCCACTGCTCTTTGCCTTAAGTCTGGAACCCCTAGCAATTGCCCTTAGAGTCTCAAGACATAAAAGGTATAAAGATGGGTAATTCTGATTGTAAAATTTCACTATATGCAGGCGTGCCTTGTTTTCATGGAAAACCCTTAAACTCCTGGAGTATGTTAGGAATGGTTATTAGAGGTACAGGGATATCTCTGGATTAAAAAATCAACCTAGAAAATCAAGCATTATTAATATTGGGTAAAATAAACAAATTGATTAAGACTAACTTCCCCTTTAAATGGGTCCAAGAATAAAGTTCGTTATTTGGGTATATGGAGTCCTAAACATCTAGCCAATTTATATAAATATAATTCTAGGAGCATGGATATGTTGTTCATCCACACTCTTTGGCATGTCCCTTTCCCTTTAAATCTGGCAGGAAAGTCTTCAAGCTGGCTCCTCCCACCCACCCGGGCGGTAAATACCTCGGCTCTGCCCCATGATGCCAGATCTTCCTTTCCGCTGGAAGAATCAGGTTCCCTCGTGCTAACTTTAGCCATCGTAGGCCCTGGATTCGCATTGTCAGTTTTTACCGCATTTATCTCTTAAACTTGTCAAGAGTTTTTGATTCCGTTAATAAGCGCATCGGATGTGGAGGACAAGTCATCCCCAGATTTCACGGTGTTCGTGCAGCCAGAAAATGTATGCACTGATCCCAATTTTACCTGTGGCTGTACTGCCTAGGTGTCGGTCATGACACCACCACCTGTACCTTTTGCTTGGCTTTCTATCCCAACGTCCTTGACGACTGCATGGTGCACTTTAAGCTGGGGAGACCAGAGAAAAGGAACCCGCCGGTGAAATCGAAAGAAGCGAGGTGGGCCGTTTCCGTGGCCGTGGGATCCGCCGAGCTGCTAGAGCAGATGAAGGCCTTCGAAGAAGAAGCTGCCCAAGCTTCGGCCAGCCAAAGTTTCTTTATGCCTCTCAACCTCAGTTCTTCCTTCTCAGGTTCCTTCAGGGAGATGTGCCAGTCTCTCCCCACCAGAGGTGAGGCGCCCTAGGGCTCGCACTCCTCCCGCCCTCGGAAGAGGGACAAGGGTCCAACGTCTTTGAAGAAAAGACGTTTCTGGGACCGAGAGAGGTCCGAGTCCCAGGACACTGCAACCTTGACTTCGTTCGAGATCGCTTCCTCGGCTTCCGGCTTCACGGATTTTCCGTCTGGCCAGGCAGAGACCGAGGAATCTGCTGATCTGGCCGAGATTGTTCTCGAGCCAATCGAGCCTATTTCGCTGACTTCAATCGATGATTCTTTAGAAAGGACCCCGGTCTTTTCTTTCCCCAATGACAAGACACTTCCTTTGGGTGTCCCCATCAAGGGAATTGATCCGGAGCCTCGATTTTCACCGAGCCTGGTTTCTCCGGATCCTGGCCGACCCCATTGGTCTCGATTGAGGACTCTGTCTCCTTCTTTGACAGGAAAACTGAAGAAAGGCCACCAACATTCAAAAAAGAGGTGCCGCCACAGGTCCAGGTCCTCCTCGGTCGAGGAGAGGCTTCTACGGAAACTCCGACACTATGAGGAGCTTATGTGGCAACAGCTGATTTTGGCTGGGCAGAAGCCGGCTACGCTGTCCACCCTGGCCATTACTTGGCCTGTGCCTCAAGGGCTGACACCGACCCCTTCAGACCTGAAATCTTCGGTTCCTCCACCTGTGGAGCCGGCGATTATTCCTAAGCCCATACCAGTCTCACCACCGATTAGGGTGGAACCACCACCTAAGCAGCCTATCTCGAAAGGGGACCTTCCAGACACTAGGCTTCCCCGATGCCTGTTTATCATGGTTACCCCTGACCGCCCTTGGCATATCTGGGGGACATAGGCGAGAGACCACTGTCCCAACTCTTTGGATTCGGATGCCACTGGTTTGCACTTCCATTCGTGGTGATGAGAGTCACTCCGGCAGGCTTGGAGGAAGGTCCTTCCTCCTTTCAGGGCATCCTGCCTCATTCTGATTCCACCAGAATGCCCTGAGTCTATCCAGAAAAGGCAGAGTACCCCCTTATGGATATCCTTAAGGGGATACCCTGATGGAGGCTTCCAGTGGCTGAAACCATTACTGGTTCAGCCCCTTGAGCTTGGCAGGCGTCAGCCTCCCTTCCAGCACTGTCTGCCCGTATGGCCTGTAATCACAGCGGTGCCTATGGGATCCCTACCAGGATTCACAGAACATCCCTCGGCTGAGAGCCTGGTGACTACTTCAGTCTTTAGACATACTGGTAGCTGGTCGTCGACACTGACCCTCCGGACAAGGAGTCCAAGAACATGGACCACTCTGCCCATAAGGTCTATGCAGCCTTTTTCCTTGGGCCTTCATCAGGCCAGTTCGGCTGTTATCATGAGCACATTTCCCATGCCCTCCCTAGGGTTGTTATCCCACAGTATCCCACAATAACACTCCTGTTATGTTTGCTTAACTGACAACACTACCATTATTATAGTGGCTTTTAAGAAGTGACATTGGTTTTAACATTTGATTGTAACATGCATTACAGCATATCATGTGGTATTGCCCCAAATATATCTGTAAGATATTAACACTGTACACCAACTCATGTCCCAAGGTCATCGGATATGGGCTAACATTACGTTCCCTTGGCAAGGGGTCATTTGCATAGGGGAGGATCATTCAAACATTGCATCCCTAAACTATGACACAGCACTGGCGTCTCCATTTTGGGAGTTGAATAGCACACACTTGGATGAGTCAGATGGTTTCAGCCTAACCTGAGTGATAACAAATCCTTTTTACACACTGTGCTGGGAAAGTGCGACCTTGTTGACATGATCACTACTTCTTACCAAAATTCTGGCTCTCCAGTGAGGAAATGTCTAAAAACAGAGACAAGGGCACAGTTTTCAAAGGGTCAGTTCTGGGTAAAGTGTAGCTGTTTTTCTTTTTTTGTTGTAGTTATGCCTTTATCAAAAGTTGATATTTTGAAACATTCACATGTTTGAAGACTTGTCATCTACAATTCATGCTACTTTCTGGTCTTTTCCACAAGAAAGAAAAGGAAATGGGTTAGATTCCTCATGACTTAGAAATGCTACCAAAATTGCCCACATGTAGGAAACAATTGACAAACAGATATTGGCAAACAACCACAAAATGTCTCACCCTAGCAAATGTTATTGAGTCTTTCAGGGGCTCTAAAAATTGTGCCCTAGAGATGTGAATTTCCATACACCATTTACATTTTAACAAGATTTGAAAACACCAGCGCAATGCAATAGAGCAGTGTGGAGGGTGAATGGGAAGCTGGAATACATAGGAAGGGGATCAGCAGCAGAAGGAGGCGAGAGATGATCCTGTCCTTGTACACATCCCTGATTTGACCTCACCTGGAGTACTGTAAGCAGTTCTGGAATTCACACTTGAGGAAGGATAGGGACAGGGTGGTGGACATGCAGAGGAGGTAACCAAACTGATTTAAGCACAGCAAGAGAAATCCTACATGGAGAGGTTGGAGGACCTCAACATGTACACAATGGAGGCAAGAAGGAGAGGGATATAACAGAGACATATAGGTATTTTCATGGGCTAAACAAAGTAAATAACAGGGAGTTATTGTATTCACACTGAGTAGAAACACAGGCACCGGGGTGGCCGCAATCAAACTAGCAGCTGGGGGAGGGTAGGAAAGACATCAGGAAACATTTCTTCCAAGAAAGAGTGGTAGATGAGTGGAACAAACTACTGTACCAAGAAAAGTCATCTGTTCAAAATCAGTGGAAGGATTCAAATAGGGGTGGGACAGACACATGGGCCTGACAAGGACATCAGGAAAGGGGAGGAGGGAAGAGGACTGAAAGATCAATAGGGGACTCACATCCAACCATGGGTAGGGCTGAGCAGACTGGATGGGCCACAGGGCTATTTTCTGCTGTCAACCTCTATGTTTCTGTGTAGAAGAACATAGATAGCAAGAAAGAAAGCAAGAAAGAAAGAAAGAAAAAAGAAAAAAGAAAAAATAGATAGATAGATAGATAGATAGATAGATAGATAGATAGATTAATTGCTAGATAGATAGCTAGATAGTTTTATATATATATATATATATATATATAGAGAGAGAGAGAGAGAGAGAAAGATAGATGATAGCTAGGTAGAAAGAGGACAGATAGATGATAACTAGATAGCTAGATAGATAGAAAGATACATACACTAGATAGAAGGATAGATGATATATAAACAGACAGACAGACAGACAGATAGACTGATAGATAGATGAGATATAAATGTTTACTTTTATACAGGAAAAATATTGTTAGGACAAAAGTCCTGTTTACAAAGGTGTCCTGTTACTGGTGCCTGGTTACAGAATACAAATGGGTTATAAAATAAAATAAACATATAATAATTTAATACAAATCCAATAAACTCAAATAAATACAAACACAGTTAGATAAACAGTATGCCCAACTTCCCAATTGTACCAAATAACAAACAAATAACATTAATACAGTACATATATTCATCTAACATAAATGTCCACACCCCTTAAATTACAATGGCAGACACAGCTGTCTATAAATGTGTGGTTTATGGCATTTTAAAGACCAATAGACTGGATGCATTTCTTAATTTTGATGAAAGAACATTCAGTATTTTGGGTATATAGCAATTTGTAACCATTGTTCCATAGCGGACTGTTAAACCCCTGTTTTTAATTTTTTTTAGTTTATACCTATGGTCAGGGCAATCCGAAGTGCCCTTCCCATACCACAAATTCTCCCCTTAACTCTCTTAAAAGTCATTAATGTAGTGTTGCTCAGATAGTATCCTAAAAACTAGGATACCAACAGATACTTCCCATTTGGCCAGATAGTTGCTGTGGGAGGATAGCAGTGCTATCTGACCTGGGATCCTACCCTCTAGGATCCAGTGCATGGCTCCTACAAACCTTGTGGATCCTGTGGATCCTAGCAACAAATGTTGTGGATCCTGTGGATCCTAGCAACAAATCTGGCTCAGATCCTAACTATCTGACCTAGGATCTCTGGATCTGCCCTAGGATCCATCACTATCTGACCTCTGATCCCAACTATCTGACCTAGGATCCTGGATCCCAACTAGGATCCATTGCTATCTGACCCCAGATCCTAACTATCTGACCCAGGATCCCTGGATCTGACCTAGAATCCCTGGATTCTAACTAGGATCCATCGCTATCTGACCTTGGATCCTATATCTGTCTTTGGTAGGATTTTTGGTAGGATCCTAGGTAGAATACCAGCACTAACTGATAGATAGTGGTAGGATCCACAAAAGCACTATCTGAGAAACACTACATTATTGCCCCGTTTTTGTCTCCTGCTTTTAAGGAAGTCCCATTTCAAGAATCCAAATATTAAGCAGTGGTGGGTATCATAGGGGCATCTAAGTAAGAATCTAGCCCAGTAATTATAGGTAGTATATAGTTTATCAAATAGAGACCCTGTAGCATGCTGATATACCATGCTTCCATATTCTAAGACTGGCAGATCATTTAAACAGTGATAGTCTCACTAGTCTTTTAGATCTTGCATAGCCAGCCATCTTAACACTCCCATTCTTGAATATGCCTTTTAACTATTTGTTGTATATGATTTTCAAACTTTAGGTTGCTTGAAACTAGTACTCCCAAATATTTGTACTCTTCCACTGTTTCAAACTTTGAACTGTTTAATAATGTGACGTTTAATTGGCTGACACTTTGACAGTCCTTTTGTGTTGTGCAAAGCACATTGCTTAGTTCTTTTTGCACAAAGGGCTAAACTGACTGATAAAAAACACATTTTGTAAATAATCAATATCCTTCTGCAGATTAAGTTCCATTTCTTACTGTTTTCTTGCCTTAGTTACAAGAACAGTATCATCGACATACAGTTTCATTTCAGAATATCTGATACCATGTGATATTGTTTACATAAAGTAGAACAATCAGGGGGCTAAAATTGAACCTTGGGGAACACCCCTGAAAAGTGGCTCTCTGTCTGATAAACTTCCTTCCACAGCAACTTGTTGAGTCCTTCTGGTTAAGTAGGACTCAAAAAGGTATTTACCTCCATTGACACCCCATCACCTCCATTTTACTTAAAAACATGTTATGATCCATTAGCTCAAAAGCTTTCAAGAGGTCCACAAATACTGCTTCCACAGAATTCCCCATCATTAAGCAACCCCTACTATTATATCGACTAAATCCATGAGAGTGGTGCCCATGGACCTCCATGCTCTGAAACCAGATTGGTGGGGTGTCAATATATTGTATTTTTCTAGGTATTTATACAGTTGTTTACTATTTTTTCAAAGAGCTCAGAAATTATGGAAAGAAGTGCTACTGGGCAATAATTTGAAAGCTCACTTTTATCCCCTGTCTTATAGATAGGGGCAACATTTGTAGTTTTCCATGATTTGGGACAAATTCCTTTAGTTCATCTTCTGTTGAATAAATTAGTCAATACTGGAGCACAGTTTGCTGTGACTAGGTTTAGAAATTGACCTTCTATTCGATCCATTCCCAGGGATTTGTTAAGGTTTAGTTTATTTATTTCAGCCAAGACCTATCTGACCCTAATTGTTTGAAACCTAAACTGTGGGGTTTCATACTAACATACTAGATGCCAGCAGAGTAGGTCTATTGGTCTATCAAATCTGCTTGTGCTTCAGAACCCTGATTGGGTACTGTAGCCCTCTAACTGTCTCCTTCCACAGTTACTGCATCCCCCAGTCCTGCCCCCCGGGCAAACCAGCCTCTGCTTCACCACTTGCCTGTACCTGTCCCACCCTCTCTTGAATCCCTCCACCGTAGCTGCCTGTACCAGCTCCACGGACAGCGCATTCCATGGTTCCACCACTCTCTCGGTGAAGTACCTCCTCCTCCTTCCCCCCAATCCTACCACCCTCAATCTTCCAACTGTGTCCTCTGGTGATTCCACCCTCCTTCAGTTGAAAGATCCTACCTCAGCTTACCTTATTCACTCCCCTGAGATACTTGAAGACCTCAATCATGCCCCACCGGTCCCTCCTCTCCTCCAATGAGAACAGGTTGAGCTCCCCTAGTTGTTTCTCATATGTCATATCCCCCAGGCCTCGGATCATTCTGGTTGCTCTCCTCTGAACTCCCTCCAGGAGTTGGATGTCCCTCCTTAGGTGCGGCCTCCAGAACTGCACACAGTACTCAAGATGTGGTCTAACCAGGCTGTTGTACAGTGGCAAATAACCTCCCTGTTCCTTGAGGTAATCCCCCTAGCGATGCATCCCAGCTTCCTATTTACCCTGACTGCAGCCCTCCTGCACTGCTCTGAATTACTCATGTTAACATCCACCAAGACTCCTAGGTCTCTTTCCCCTGCCATGGTCTGCTGCTCATCTCCCCCAGGGTGTACACATAGTTGGGGTTTTCCTGCCCTAGGTGTAGCACCTTACACTTGGATGAGTTAAATTTCAATTTCCAGCTGCAGGACCACCTATCCAGGTATCCAGGTCTTCTTGCAGGGCCAATCTGCCCTCCTCCTCCCCCTCCACCACTGCCCCCAGCTTAGAGACGTCCACAAAGAGACTAATTTCACACCAGATACCTTCCCTGATATTGGAGATGTAGGCATTAAACAGGAGTGGCCCCAGGACTGATCCCTGTGGGACCCCACTTATGACCTCTCTAGGAGACAAGATCTCCCCTCCAGCCACTACCCACTGAGTGTGACCTGAAAACCAATTTACAATCCACCTAACAGTCAATGGGCCTACCCCCAACCCACCCAGCTTCTCCCTCAGACCAATGTGAGGGACCGAATCAAATGCCTTGCTGAAGTCCAGGAACAGTACATCCACTGGTCTCCCCCTGTCGAGTGCTGATGTCACCCACTCATAGAACTCTACAAGTTTTTTTTGACACGATCTACTTGCCACAAACCCATGCTGCTGGTCATCCAGGTAACCCATCCCCTCCAAGAAACTCCCAGCCTTTCCTTAAGTATGCTCTCCATTACCTTCCCCACCACCAACATCAAACTGATGGGACAATAGTTTCCTGGCTGTTCTCTCAATCCCCCTTTATGGATGGGCACAACATGCACCTGCTTCCAATCCCATGGCACCCTCCCTGTCTGGAGCGACAAGTTAAAGAGATCTGCCAATGGTGCAGCCAAAATATCCGCCAACTCCCTCAGTACTCTGGGATGAATAGCATCAGGCCCTGGAGAGTTATCCTTTTTTAGGGACTGGAGGGCTTCCCACACCCTACCGATAGGAATATCAGCATCTCCCCCCATTCAGCAGAACCAGCCTGATATCTCACCCTGACCTACCTCCCAGCGGCTTCTGTTCTTCAGCAGGTACCCCAATAGTCAGGTCTGCTGCACCTTTTTTGTCCTTCAACCCCTTTTCTGGAAGTTTCCCAGCCTCCTCCCTAGTGAACACTGAGGCAAAGTAGTCATTCAGTACCTCCGCCTGCACTCCAGCCCCTTCCACCCAAACCTCAGCTGTCCTCAACCTACTGAGCTGGCCCTTGACCTTTCTCTGCTCACAAATATACCTAAAGAACCCATTTTCCACACCCTGTATCCCCTGTGCCAGCCTCTGCTTTTTCCAGGCCTTTGCCCCCTTACCACTCTGGTGACTTTCCTGGTTGCAAGGCGATAGTTCTCTCTATTCCTCTCTCCTCTCATTTTGTTGTACCTACTGTAGGCAGCCTTCTTCTCCCTTACCGCCTTCTGGACCTCCTTGGTCCACCAGCATGGTTTACAAGACCTACTGCTCTTGTGCTTCACTCTTGCACAGGTCCTGGTGGCCTCCAGTAGCCCCAGCTTTATGATCTCCCACCTACCTTCCATGTCCGAACCTGGTTCCCGCAAATGCCCCTTGAGAGATTGCCCCTATGTTCTGAAAGTCCATCTCCCTTAAATCAACTATCATTGTCCTTGAATGATTCCCCCTTCCCCCCAGTTTAAGCCAAAACCAGACTGTGTTGTGGTCACTCCCAGCCAGGGATTCTTCCACAACCAGTTCTCGTACAAGATCCAAACCGCTAAAACTACATCCAGGATATGACCCTCCATCATTGGGTCCATCACCTGCTGATTGAGGAATGTGTCCAGGAAGCCATCCTGCAGCTTCTGCTCCCTGGTTACAGTGGACGTCATAGTATCTCAATCAGTAGCTGGCATATTAAGGTCCCCCATCAACACCATTCCTTCCCCTTCCAGTCCACACTGCCCCTTAATGTTAGCCAACAGGCAATCCTGCAGGTCCTCCACTAGCCTTGGGGGCCTATATACCATCCCCCAACTTGATCTTCCTCCCACAGCGGTTCACAAGGTGACCCATAGGGCCTCCACATTGCCCTCTGCTTCCTCCACTCTCATAATCTCGATGTTATCCCTAATGAACATTACTACTCCTCCCCCTCTGCCCACCTTTCTGTCCTTCTTTAGCACAAGGTACCCACTCAGATTAAGGTCCCAGTCATGGCTAGGGGTGGCCCAAGTTTCAGTGACTGCTGCTGCATCCACCCACCCTCAAACAGTGTGGCCTGGAACTCAGGCATTTTATTCCCCAGGCTCCTGGCATTTATTAAAGCCACCCTCCAACCCTTGTCCCTACCCCTCTTTACCATATCCTCCTCAGGTCTTTCAAACATCCAGCCACACTTCTCCCCCAGGATACCGTCTTTCCCCCCCTCTATGGGGTTGCAGGCCAGTCCTACTGGTGGTATGGATGGCAAGATCAGCCCGGCAGTGCCCCCCCTTCATAAGTTTAAACCCCATCTAGCCTGAATGAAATCTGTCATCCCCTGTTTGAGAACTTCCTTCCCTACCAGATTTAGGTGAAGCCTGTCCGGCATACAGTCCTTTGTCTTCCCAACCCCCCAGTCGCCAACACCCCAATCCCTGTGCTTCACCCCACTGCCTGAGCCAGTCATTAATCTCCCGATCTTCTGTTTGTTCTCCACAGTGGCCCTTGGCACTGGCAGGATTTAGAAGGAGACTGTGCATTCATTGTCATGACAGACCCTGGCCAGTTCTTGAATCTTGCCTGGATTTCCAGCACACTATTTGCCTCAGTATCAATTGTTCCCTAGATGCATCAGGAAGTCCGGTGATCCTCCACAGTTCCTCGCCAGCTCATACACCATGAACTTCACCTATGCACAGTCAGACCAGAAATACCCACTACCTTAACTGAACTGGATTTTCCTCAAACTTCCCTGCCTAATGAATACCCTGATTATGGAGTCCCCAGCAGGAGAACCTTAGTGTCCTCCTTGATCTTTGTGCACCTTCTTTTGGACTTCCCCACCAGTACCCGCTAGCCCCTCTTCTAGACCACTTCCCTTGGCTTTCTCTGGACCCCTACAAGAGAACCCCAGTTACCCTACCCTTATGTCATGCCTTTTATAACTGAGTTCCCCAGCTCCTCCAGTTTAGCCTCCACCCACTCCCTACCCCAGTTAAGCCTTTTTCTCCAACCTCCTCCTCTTCCAGCTCACACCTCTCCAGTCCCCCAACACAGCATTCCCATCACTCCTCCTGCCTCCTCCCTTCCTCTGCCCCTTCCATGCCCACCTGCATGTCCCCTTACCTTGGGCCTTCTCTGGATGATCCTCCCCAAGGACGCCTCTTCCTTCATCTCAATCTCCTCCTTCTCACCGAGTTGACTTGCAGACTTCACACCTTCCTCTGCTGGTCCCCCTCTTGACACTTGATTTTCCCTCCCTGTTAGCATACTTATTTGAATTACTGATGCCCACCTTCATCCAATCCACCGTATCCCTCTCTCCACCCTCCTTTTCCTCCTCTACCCCCCTCACCACGTCCTCTCCAATGAACTTACTCAATGGCTCAAATTTATTATAGCACTCAAAGCCAACCTCCCTTTTTTGTCCTGATTTCCCGCTATCTACTCCTCCAGTAGACCCCCCTATCAGTCCCAACCCACCTGTTCCCCCCTGCCTCCTATGATTTAGCCTGTTTCCTCTACCGGTTACCTCCCAGGTAGCTACCCCCTTTGCTACTAGCCCATGCCTCATAGGTTCTCCACTCCTGCCTGATGAAATGGATCCAGGTCACACTCTGTTACTATCTTCCTGCTCCCCACAGGCCCTCCCAGACATGTTTATTCCCACCAACAACTCCAGTTCCCTCCGTACCCAGTCAAGCTCCCCCCTGATCTGCAATAACTACCTACAGACTGGGCAACCTCCTCCCTCCAGGCCCAGTTTAGGACCATGGCTGCCCCGCAGCCAGTGTACCCTACAATCCTGCCAAAGATGCCTGCCCTGGTGGCTGGGGGCCACCCCCAGAGGCCCTCTCCAAACATTCTTGGATGTTCACCCGTGATCAGGTCCCCACCCCCTGGTAGCCCTACCTACAACCCTCTACAGCCAGCCATGCAGGGCGATGTAGCCCATGAAATTAAAAACACAGCTCCTGGACCAAGCTGATCATACAGATTGACACTCTGTCTCAACTTATTCATCAAGTTTGCCAAATCTGGTAAACAATTTTTTTGCTGCACCCGTATATCTGGCAGCTTACAGAAGTAATTATTTAATAAGTTTGCAGTTTTCTCAACTGGTACTGTAGTTCAGATCCATCCTGTTTTATGAAGCCAATTTTTGGTTTTGAGTTTCCTGATCTCCCCAGTTCTTTAATTTCTAATACTGGGATGGGTTTGTAGCATTATTTATTTTAGGTGCCTTTTGGCCTTTCTGACCTGATGCTTTCAGTCATTTCTGAACTGCTTAAAGGAGTTCCAGTTTGCTGGTTCTGTTGCCTTATTTGCCTTCTCCCCAGCCCTATTTTGATTTTTATTAACTTTTTAATTCTTTTCATTGTCCATGGTAGATGATGTTTTCTTAACTATTTAGTTATTAAAGGGTTTGTTACATATGGCTAAAATGGTGTTCATAAATTCAGCAATTGCTAAGTCTGTCTCTGGGATTAAATTCATCCTTTCCCATGTTTCACTTTGGATTGCCAATTGAGTGTTAAAGGGTTAAAGTTGTTAAAACATTTTCTAGTTCTAGAATTTGTATTCTCAGATTTGATCCTTTCCCACCTAATGGTACATTGAATTGGGTTATGATCCCCCAAGCTTAGTGGTAGCATCTTTACCTAATTACATTGGTAGTTTTAGGCACAGAGATCAGGTGCAGGTGATTACCTGTACTACTGGGAGTTCTTTTTCTGGTAGACAATGCTATTACTTAGTTTAGGCCCAGAGGGAGAGGCTTATAGCAAGCCTGTTTCCCGAATCTGCTCCAAGCAGCATTAAAACAAAGTGATATCATTATTTCCTTGCCAAGAGTTGTCCCTGTGTTTTTTTTTTGCCTGCTTCTATGCTATCATAAATTCTAACATTATTTTTCTAACATGCCTAAGAATCAATATGTAATTTTTGTACTGACTTGTATGTTACTCCAATTCTTGTGCACTGTCTTCTTCTGTGCAATTAATATTCTGGGTCATCCCTGAAAAAGGGACTTTTAGTCTCTGTGGGCCCACCCAGTTAATAAAATTAAATAAATCAATGCATAAATAAAATTGCTCAACAGAACTAGGTCACTATTTTGGGCTAGATTTTGAAGCAAGGAGCCAAATTATCAAGTAATTTGATGTACATTTTGGGTGGGGAATAAAGGACACTCCTACAAGTTCTTTACATAGGTACAGTAACCAATACACATTCAGCTCCCACATACTACCAGCAAAAGTCAATTCTACACATCCTAAATTGCAACAAATGAATACTCCTCCTTCTCCTCCCCTTTAGACTATGAAATTGAAAGTGAGTGTAGTCGTTGAGTTGTATCTTGCTATCAGGATCCTCTTTTGTTAGCCATGTCTCTGATAAACCAAAAACGTTGAATTTCTCTTGCAGTTCGCCTCCCCTGTTGCATGAAAGAAGTTGCACAGAGATTACAGCCAGCTGTGAAAAATCTTTCTCTAATTTTCATGTGCTGCAAAAAATGCTGTACTGCGAGATAGCAGGTAGCTGGGGCATCTTTTTAATGCAGCAAGGGAGGCAAATGCTATCTTCTTTTCTTGCTGGGATTCACTATTTGGAACAAAGTGTCACTGAGTCAAAAGCGACCCTCTTCTTTCTACTGATTTTGTTTTGCTTTCTAGTCTGACTGTTCCATAAAGTCTTGTATTTGTAGCTGTGATTTTAATATGTTGACCATGCCCTTGGCCCTTAGTTCTCACTGCATTTCAGCCCCAAGTTCTGTAGCATGGCTCCTAAGCTTCTCTGTCAGGTTTATTTCACTTCTGATTGCTGAAGATCTTGACTATGCCTTCTTTGTCTTTTTACTTGATATATACAATTTATCCTCATCAAAAATAGGATTTACAAGCAAGCAAACCAGACAGAGGCCATGTTGCCAATTTGTGGGAACAAACTGACATGCAAATATGCAATTTATAGGTACACAGACTTTGGCAATTGGACCCACTGGCTAACATTGAAACACCAGATCTCAGACTCGTTGAGATAGCTAACCTTTAGAATGAGAATTAAAGAACTAGTATACTACTTGGAATAAATATTAATTTGTAAAGGAGCCAGATATCATTTTTTTATAATGGAAGTAATTTTCTATTTCCTTTTACCTCTTATTCATTTTTCTATCTGACAGTACAAGGTGTGCTGTGCAGAATAACACTGTACCTAGAGGTTGACGTACCCCTTTATACTTCATCAGAATTGTGACCTTACTGTCTATGACATCATGACTCACCTAAAAGAGCCAAACACCTTCTGCCAAATCAGTCATCTGTGGTGTCACTGTGGTTGAAGTCACAGTGCTGATGAGGTATGAGGGGGAATAGAACTAAGTATGTCAGCTACAGTGTCACTGTCCAGGATCACGCACTCTGTGCTTTATTTATTTTATTTATTGAAATGTTTCACCAGGAGGGCAAACTGAACAAGAAGTTGCTCATCTCACGGTGTGACCTGGGGAAAGGGGATTACTTAGGGTTGTGAAGGATGATCAGTTACAATAGTATGTGGGTAATACAGACAATACAACATTGTAAGATTGTGCAACAGTTGGAACACAAGGTATTGTACAATAAACAGTAGTGGAACATTGGGTAAATTACAATACATGTCCAAAATCATACAAAAGACATATAAATGTACAAAACAGTAATAATGAGATAGAACCATTTATAGTGCATGGGTGTACCAGGAGCAGGCCTGAGGTAGTATGCAAGTGCTGTTGGAGTAAAAGGATGGGGTAGGTTGTGCTCACTGGTGACCCAGACGGGCAGGTGGAGAAGAGAGGGGAGAGGCAAGAACTGAATATGAGGAGAAGGGTAGCTAGTTCCTGATTTCCCTTCAGGATGTTGAGAATCCTACAGGGGGGTCATGGTGGAAAGGCAGACACTGGGGATAGGTATTAAGGAGGGTTAAAGCAGGAACAGCTAAAGGAAACATAATTTTGTAGGGCAGAGGTAAGGGAGTAGTTGGAGGAGAGGTGTCGATGTCACAGTTTACTGAGTGAATAATTGAAGTAATTACCATTGGATTAAATGGAGTTCCTGCAGTATTCTGCAAGATATGAAAAGCAGAAACTGTTTTGCTTGAGCCTTGCAGTCAGCACTGTGCCAAGAAAAATACTACTGTTCTCATCACACCTGATACAATCAAGTAGAAAACCTTCATTTGAGCGAATGGGAAAAAAGATACTATAGAAATAAGAAATAACAGCTGGCTACTTTTAAAAATGAATAAAATGTTCTGCCTACTATATTTGGCTCTACCAGCTCTTTAACTCATGTTATGGCTCTGACATATATTGTAAAACTCCTTTAGCTTTTTACTATTGTCTAGTAGCAAATGTTTACTTACAGTGCTGTCTAGTCCAAGAGTTATCACCATGAGAAAAAAATATGATTGCAAAAAATGTAGAACCCACCATGTTGGCAATTGCTTCTGGGTAGGTTATAAAAAGAAGACTTGGACCTATGAGACAACAAAAAAATGGAAAGTATGAAACATATTAATTGATTTTTAGCTCTGAGTCATACTGTTGCAGAATGTTAATCACTTTGCCTTGAATTGGCCAAAGTATAGTCATCCCTCAATTATCTGCCACCCTATTATTCACCACTGTTGATTATCTGACAAATGTTGCTTGTGCAAAATGTTTTCTATTCTATTGTTCCTTAATATCCACCACCCTTGATTATCAGCCGTTCTCAATAATCTTCACTATTTTACTTGCACACAAGTAGGCGGATAATTGAGGGTGCACTGTAGCTACATTAGTTCTCAAAAGCAGTATAAAGCAGAAAGGAAGCTATTTTACGCTTATTTATCTGGGTTGCATTGGTAGCCAGAGATACGCTCCAGCAAATATCTCGATTTGTTAAACTTTGGACTCTAAATCTAATCTCCCATTGATTAAATCAGGGTCAAGGCATGCGATCAAAAAATACCTTACTCTATTGCCCTCCTAGTCCATAGCAACAGGCAACAGTATATAGAAACAGGCAATAGTTTAAAAAATGCTGCCTGCTGTCCTCACACTCATGCTTGCAGTCTAGCAGCTGACATTGAAATCTGTAGTACCTGCTCTCTCTCACTCATCACTGCTTCTGCCTAGACTGATGCTCCTAGCATTCTCCTGATGCTGCTGTACCTAGAAGTTACTGTGCCATGAGAGATGAAATGGTGTTGAGTTAGTACCATTGTTTTATTAACAAAAAAAAAACAGCTGTCCAACAGCCAGCACTAAAACCTTTAGTGCCACCACTCTTCACACATTACTGCTGCTGCCTGGACTGATTGCTCTTGACACTATCATGATGCTGCCAAACCCATAAGTTACTAGTGAAGTGATAAATTTACCAGGTTTAATAAAACAGATATTGACCAAATGTTTTGGGATACAGTGGGAAAATAATAGCCCCTTGAGATGAACTACTGTCCTAAAATAGTTATATTGCCCTCCGATTTTGGCTTCCAACATTATAACCATTGTTAGTTAATAGTTCATCTCTCGGGGTCAATATTTTCCCACTATATCCATCAGTTCAAGTTACTATTTGTATATTATAACATATGGGTCTTGTAATTTATTTAGCTAATCAGGAAGCAGGGAAATTCCGTGCTTCCTGATTAGCTAAATAAATTACAAGACCCATATGTTAATTTCACAGAAATGCACAGGTTGGAGCAAGTTCAGAAATGGGATTTGGCATTTTGGACAGTCTCATACAGAATTCTTGAGTCACTTCACTCATGCCTGACTGCCTTTACAAACATGGCTACCACATTTACTCCTCAAAACCTTCAACAAGGCCCTACAAATAAAATTTTCTTACATTGTTAAAAATAATGATACCCTCTTTAAACACATAAACTTAAAAGATGAAGTACTATTCAAAGTTATAATTTCTGGTGTTTCTTTGGTGACCATGATAAATTCCCCTTCTGTCTCTACCATCTTCTGTAACAAGCAGAGAGGACTACATACCAGTACCCCAAAAGTGCCCCTGCCAAAACATATGATAAATAAAAGAGCAGTGCACACACAGCTCAGGATATACTCTATAGTAGTTTTTATTGCCACATATAGTACAAAATACCCTGGACTAAACGCCCCTATGTATCACCTTATAAGAAGACTTCTTCAGGGGGCCTTACCTTATGACCTTGCCAAGGCACTATCTGATGCTTACAGTACTTCAGAATCAATTTAAACCTTGGCTACATATAAGGCCTTCTGTTGTGTGTGAGGTGGTGAACATTCTGCCAGAGGAATTCTGCAGCAGTTTGAATTCCTGTGTTCCACAATAAACAAACATTCATCTACTAAATGTGTGGAAATACAAATGATTGACACTTAGGGCTGAACTACTTTTTACTAGCTCATTTTAACAAAAAAAAAAAAAACATTTTTAATTTTAAAACAATGTCATTTTTTGGTTTTGTAAATTATTTCTCAGTTTACCCATTTCATAAGTAAAATAAGATACTACAGGTCTTTGGTTGACTGTGTTTAATGCATTTCCAGGTGCTAAAGGCACCCAGCATAAGTACCTCATGCTCATTGTGCACCTTGGCATGCATTAACCGCAGACAACCTTGTTGTGCCTTATTGCTTACTTATCAACGGCAGTGTATATAAAATGTTAAACATATAAAGGTTATTTTTGCTTTCAGCACCTATAGTTAGAATATCATGATATTCTAACCCTAGGAAGATAACAAAGCAAATGTTCTCACTGTAGGTCCCTCAGAATAAAAGACTGACATAATTTAATTCCAATACTTGATTGTACTCAGAACATTCTTTTTATAGAACTTTAACTGTAGCTTCACTGAAACAGCAGCACTTCCAGCTGTTTTACCACACAAACCTATGTCATTGTATAAATCAAATATGGTATGGGCCTAATAAAAATATGTGTGATACTTTAATTGTGATCCCTGGACCCTGTGATATCACTCATGGCTTCACCACTTCTGATGTTGCTGTGTCATGGACCACTAATAAAATATCATGCATACTTGTATTAGGCTCATGCCATATCCTATATGTATCCAGATATATAATAGGGGTGAGCGGTAAATGAGTGAGATAAAACAGCTATCATCCACTGCAGTGTGATATTTTTACCTCTGCTCTACTGTGATGATATCAGCCATTTACACACAGGTCACAAAAGGTCACTGATATCACCACCCTAGTCAGCTTTCCCTCAGCATGCAAGAAACACCTGTGCTGTTACCATAGACACAAATGCAGAACTACCTGAGAGGTCTCACTGCTGCTTACAGCTAACTCAGTGAGCATTACAAAACACACTTACCCCCCCAACTTCCAGCTCATTACTGTGATGCTCTCAACTTCATGCAGCCAGAATGCCAAACAGCACAGCTTCACAGAACAGTCTAAACTACTGCCTGCAGCTAACTCAGCTACCACTGAAACACACTCTCACTTGTTCCTCAAACTCTGATTCTCACCCATTACAATTACTGTGACAATCTCAACTTCACTGCAGCCAGAATCCTAAAGAGCACAATTTCACAGAACACTCTGCACTCTGCCTGCAGCTAACTTAATTACCACTGAAAACAGTATCAGCTGTTCTGACACTCTGCCTCTCAGCTCATTACAATTACTGTGATGCTCTTAACTTCACTTCAGCCAGACTGCTAAACAATACAGCTTCACAAAAGTATGTTTCTCACTCCTATCTAAAACTAACTCATTTAGCATTGCAAAACACACTCATGTGTCTCTCAGAGCTCATAACACTACCAGCCCATTAGAAAAGCTCACACACAGAATGAGCAAACACATAAACAGGAACAGAACACAAGACAGCATAACAAAACTACGAAACTCTTGGCCCTATTGTATATCGAATACATGATGGGCAGATCATATGCTATAGCGAAATATTGTCACTCCTGCATCGTGACTTGGATATCTCACTCTGCAGGAGTGACAATATTGCCATATATCACACTCATGCCCATCATGTATCCCCATATATCACAGGAAATACCATTGAATTTAATGGGGATGTTCTGTGAGATATCTAGATATACTGTATCTAGATATACCAAGACTAATCTTTGGTTACCACTGTAATTGAGCAATGGATGCTTAGGCCTGACAAAGATGGTTATACATTAAGGCAAGATTAGAGGTTAGACTACTGTTAGTTAATCTTACAATAGAGGATCATAGGGGATGATATAAAGCTGACATATGCTTCTAGTGTTAGAATAATGAAGGTAACTCAACCCCTGGAGCACTTTAATTGTATCATTAAACTAAACCAAACTGTTTTTGTACTTCCCCAGATAACAAAATAAACACATTTCATTTAGTGAACATTTTATGGCTTAAATTCTAATCTTTTTACTGTACATGAGGGGTTTTAGCCATTATTAATTCATTCATTCCAGAGATCATTTAAAAACCCTTATTTATTTATCAATTTATTTAAATGTTTCACCAGGAAGGTATGCTGAACAGAATTTGCTAGTTTCCAGGTACATCCTGGACAAAGGGGAGGTGGAGGTACAGAATCATTGAGTAGCTATAGTATAATCAGCAATTCAGCAGGACACATCTACTGTTATAATAAGGATCAGAGTACAATTAACAATTAGGGTGAACAAGAAGCTAAACAGAGAGCCGATACTGTGGATACAATAAGTCCTGAACATAGGAAACAAATATCAACTGCACACAATGTCAGGATACTAGAACAGAACAAAACATGGTAAAACAGAGATTGATACTACCAGGAACCAGTTTGGGGCTAGGGATGCAGAGTTTATGGCTGCAGGAGGTATGCTGAAGTGAGGAGAAGAAATAGGACCATATCGAGTGTAGTCAAACTAGGTGGAGAGGGTAGAGGCATGGGCCATGGAACTTAGGTAGACTAGGCACCAGGTGTCAATTGGACTGACAGGAGCAGGAGTGGGCTGTGTAGTTGTGCAATACAGTAGAGAGCTATAGGAGATGACACATGTCAGATATAGGAGGAGAGCATTCCAAAGTTTAGGACATCGATAGGAGAAGGCTGATTGGCCAACAGAGGTATGGCATAGAGGGATGGCAAGGGAGCGAGAGTCAAACCCCAAAGACAATATGAGCTCTGAGGGGAGGCAGAGATGAGGAGGAAAGGTAAGAAGGAAGGTCCCAAGCTAGAATCTGGACATGAAAGTGGTGCAGTGGGCCAAGCATCTAGATCCTAGAGAAGGAAAAGGAGGTAGCTAAGTAGAGATTACAGTGGACAGTTAGAGGGAGTAGGAGAGTATGAAGTGGCAGAAGGAATTGAAAAGGGTGTCCAATCTGGCCAGAGTAGTTTTGGGGGTGGCACAGTAGACTATATCTGTATAGTTGAAAGTGGGAAGGATAATTTTCTACACAATAGCACAACAAGCTGGTGGAGGGATGCAGTCTTTGTTTCTATACCCTTGAGCCAGGCTCATTTACAAAGACATCCAGACATAACCTTGCCTTTTTAGAATGCAGTCAGCCGATCACATTGCTCCCTTTCCAACCATTGTTTTATAATATTATATAGACCAAGGGGTTACCTCATTGTATTTTCTTTCACAGTATATGTGATATGTGATCTGTGATCGGCACCACCTAGATGTGAAACACTGGAATCTGTTGTATAGAAGTGTTTGACAGTTGCCACTGACTACCAACAGGGGGCACAGTACTAAATAATTAAACACCTAGGGCTTGACTTTCAAAGCCCCACTTTTGACACAAGGGGCCTGCATCAAAGGAAATTGATGCAAGGGGCACCTTACATCAAACATTGCAGCACTCCCGATTTTCCAAAGCAAGCTGCATCAGAAATGGGAGGCCATGCATCAAAGAAACTCTGTACCACCCTTGCACTAAAAGCAGTGGTACACTGAGATGGAGGGGGCTTGCACCACAGCAGGCCTGCAGTATCCCCTTATTTGGGATTTTGGAAGCCCCACCATGGCTGCAAGTTGGGGCTGTGGTTAGACTGGCCATGAGCTGATCTAACAGCCCTGTGTTGCAGGTCGGAAGTGTGTGTGTGTGGGGGGGGGGGTTGGAGGCCACGAGATCAGGGGACACTGAACATGGACCTGGGGGAGTGCCATAGTAGGTGGTGTGGACATAGTGGGTGAGACAGGATACACAGGTGGCACCAGGCAGATGTGCCCTGGGCAGTTGTACCAACCCCCAGACATGGTACTCCCTGATATTCATGCACACACACTGTCTTAGATTCCCTGGTGCCACCAGCCCTGGTAGCATTCCCGGAGCTTGCACAGTCCCCAGCATGTGGTGATAATCCATGGCTGTAAGGTACTCGGTGCAGTTGGTGGACAGGGATGTACCTGGAGCAGCGTGACATTCCCCTGCTTCACAGCCTGCTGAGTGGTGGCATACAGCACCTACAGGTGCCACTGTAGGTATACCTGTAGCATGGTGTGAGGGCACCCCAATAGGCAGATGCCAGACAGGGATGTGGCAGGTGGCAGGCCAAAGGACTGGTACAACAAATACCAGAGTGAGGAAGCTCCATTCCTGCCATCGTAGCCTGCCTTGTTGTAACATTGGTCTTGACATATCGGGTGGGTGGGGTCATACTGTACATCACCCATGTATGTGCCAGAGACAGTCCCCAGCAGTGTAGAAGGGCATCTGCGTGGATCTGCCTGTACTGTGCCAACAAGACAGGGTGTGGTGGCAGGGATGGAGCTTCCAATCCGGTATTTGTGGTGCCAGTCTTTGACCTGCCATCTGCCACACCCCTGTCTGGTACTCTGCCTGTTGGGGTGCCTTCACACTATGCTGTACTACAATGGCACCTGTAGGTGCTGTATGCCACCACTCAGTGGGCTGTGCAGCAGGGAATGTCACACTGCTACAGGTATCCCTGTACACCAATTGCACCAGCACCTGCAGCCATGGACTATCGCCACATGTTGGAGACTGTGCAAGCTACATAATGCTGCCAGGGCTGGTGGCACCAGGGGGTCTGGGACAGGATGCATGCATGCATGAATCCCAGGGAGTACCATGTCTGAGGGTCGGTACAACTGCCCAGGGCACATCTGCCTGGTGCCATCTGTGTACACTGCCTCAACCACTGTGCCCATGCTGCCCACTACGGGCACCCCCACAGGTCCATGTTTAGTGTCCCCTGACCTCACAGACTCCCCCACCCCAACATTGCAGTTCTGGGCTTGCCTTGCGCTGGGCAGGGGGGGCTTGACTTGACCCTCCATCAAACTCCTCCAATGTGCTAACTGTATGGCTCAACACTCCACCTGCGGCAACTCGGGGAACCCCTGTTCTACTAAAATCCAGCACAGGGTCCCTGGTGCATCCAGAGCTGCTGCAGGTGAGGGATCAGCGCAATATGCTCCAATCTAGTGGCTCTCTGAAAATTGAGCCTCTAATATCTGTTCTGCTGATACATATGGGAAATGCAATGGCCCTAACTCAGAATTTGCCATTCACCTTCATGAGTGAGAAGGCAAGTATAATACCCACAGCCATGAATGAGTTTTATAAGTCCTGCAGCTCACAAGTGATGATAAAGGGCATAGTTTGAGTCAGACCAATGTGTGCCCAAACTGCATAATGCATTTTAAATTGAAAAGCTTTTTAAATCTTTCTTTTATGAAGATTTATAAGTTTGATTTAACTGTTCTGTTTTGACTGCAGCAGAAGTCGCTGGGATGTCATCAAGCACTGTTCAACCTTCCCCCATTGATTAAGGGTTACTTTGTGACTGTTCAAAAGTAGACATAAATGCTGATGGTACAGCCAACCTTGAGTTAAATGATTTATCTTTATTTAGACTTCGTCAGTGGCTGAAATAAGTTATTTATATATAAGGTTTAATTTTCACCTATTGTACATTGTGTAAATATATTTATACAAGAGTGGGGGTAAAAGTACAAGATACAAGTGATATTGTGGTTGATGACAGCATTATTAGTGTGATATTCAAAATTATACAATGGCAAGAAAATGTCCTGGACTCTGATTGGTCAGTGTGTTTGAAACAGTGATGTTATCACAATAACATCACTGTATGGATTTGCAGATCTTGACCTCTTATACTTTTCAGAAACAAAGATATATTGCCACACTAAAATCTACTAAAACGTTTTAAAAATATTTTTTATTTTGTATAACATCAAGCCATTGTATAATTGCAATAAGGCACTCCAAGGTGTGTGTTATTGTGTAATAACGTCACTCCTGGGGTGGTGGAAGCACTCGGCTTCGCCTCATGCTTCAACCCACCCCAGGAGTGACGTTATTACATGATAAAACACACCTTGTTGTGTCTTATTGCTTAAATATGCTGCCGTAGGTGTTGTCATAATTGATATCGTGGAGGTTAATATCAACACAATGGAAACTGCAACAGTCAGCGAGATCTTTCACAATGCTGGTGACATCACAATTGCTTTGTGCAGGATGAATGCCAGCAGTTGAAATCAAACTGAAACAGTCAAATATAAGATTACAGGCCCCTATGCATGAATGTGCAGAGTGACTATGTACTGCGGATCCACAGCTCACAGCCACCCTGCACTGACTGCACCCCCCCCACGCAGAATGCACAAAACGTGGCATGCAGCCCCAGTGCACCCAATCCCCCATCCGTGTGGACAGCAACACGCAGGTGGTGGGCAGGGGGCATGATGGCACTACATAGCAGTCACCACAGTGCTTAGTGCTGTCCGCAGGGGTGTGGAGGACAGAGCAGGTTACAGCGGGGGGACCCTGCCATAATGCCAGTACATGCCAGTGCACAAACAGTTCCCCACCAGGCCCAGGTGGCCTGCATGACACCCACTGGCACAGCTGCACCCTCACCCCTGTCCTGTATGCCTGGCCCCACCACCACGGTGTTGCACAGGTACTCCCCACACCCACAGAGGAGCCCCGCATAACCTCTCTGCTCATGCCCAGCACTCTGCCAATTCCATTGGTGGCTTGGCCCCATAGCACCCACACTTCTCACTGCCATGTGCCAGTCCTGTCCCCATATGTGTGGCTGCACCCCCACACACGTCCACCCTATTCCTGACACTGCTGGTCATATCCACCCCAACAAGACTGCCCCATCCCCATGGCATAACAGCCCCCAAACACACACACTGTGTAGCCCCAGGCACCAGTGCCCTGATCCTTAGCCAGTGTGTGCCCCCATAAAGTACAACACAACCAGTCCAGCCTCACTTGGCCCCCCATTCCCAGCCAGTCCAGCTGCTCAGTGGTGGCCAGTGGACCCCCCTTCCCCTGTGGCACCAACCCCCTCATCCTCTTACCTTGTCACCAGTGCTGTGGCCTGGGATGGCCAGCGGCACAGCCCTCCTCACACCTCCTCTGCTGCTGGCCATCTTAGTGATGATGGGAGCACGCAGCTATATATAGGTGTTGTGCTCCCAGCATCACTGGGATGGCAGATGGACAAGGAGGTGTGAGGAGGGCTGTGCCACTGGCTGTCCTAGGCTGTGGCACTGGGGGCAAGGTACTGGGACCAGGGGTTGATGGTGCTGGGGTGGGGGCCACTGAACACCAATGATTGGCCAGACAGGAAGGGACTAGTGGGGTGGACTTATTATGCCTTACTGGGCAGGGGGTGGCAGTGTGCACGGATAGGGGTGTGGGGCTTGTTGTGTTGGGGAAGCTGCCTCATGGGGCTAGTGCCCCAGTATGTAGTGGGGGTCTGCACTGCTGGGGATGGGGCCCTGCTGTTTGGGGGCATTGGGTAGGCATTGGGGACAGGGGTGTGTGCCATGTGGGGGACAGCTGTGCATCAGGCAGTGGGGGGTACCACAGGGGCAGGTGTCGGGATGGGGGGCTCTCCAGCCAACAGGGATGGTCTGTGTGTTCTGTGGGTGCCTGTGTGTGATGCACACACCAGGTCCCATAGCAACCTATGCAAATAATCCACTCTGTGTCCCAAGCCGGGCATCCCATTGGATGCCCTGCCTGGGTCTGCAACTCCACCCCTGGCTGCCCTGTGTGGTCCTGCACACTGGATAGGGGTGGGTCCATGGACAGGTGCCCCATGGTTGTTCACAGTTGTAAATACCATGCACCTGCACCTGTCCCAAGGCTGTGGAAACTAAGTGGGTGAATGCAGCACCGGAGGTGCATCTTCCACCATTGACATAGGGCCAAAGTCTGGTGGGAGAGCCTCTAATGGATTTAAGGGTATCACCATGTGATGTGCATTTCTTTGAATGACAGAGCTGAGAACCAAAGGTGAGCAGTTCTGGTGCCCTAAGTAGTAATATAAAAATAGGTCCTCCAGCCAGATCCATGACATTATAGGTAGTGCTCGGTTTTAAATATTACCTTTTTCTTCAAAATGTTGATGGCATGAGAGGCCAATGGGAAGCCCTGCAAGTTTCTAGCTATCACCAAAGGTGCAGTATGAAAATAACTAACATGCTGTCAAGATATACATAATGCTCACAGCCCAGTCACTACTGATATAGAATCTATATAACATGCACATTTCTATTACTTAATGCGATGTACTAATAAAATTATAAGTAGACTACTCAATTTCTAGAATCCCCATTGCCCAGACACTACTGATATATAGGATCTGTGTGAAAGAATTGGTGTTCTAACACAGAACCTCAAGGTACTGCAGTATACTACAACTACATACTAGGCTACTAATGACTACTTCACTAAAAGTTAAAAAAAAATCTATACATTTTTTTCTTAGTAGTTTTGTTTTTCAGCACAGTGATAGCTGATTGAAACTGGAGAAATTTGAAATAGTTGTAGTGCCTGCCTCTTAGGCTCCTGGACCCAGTGCTTGCCTAAGTTTCTCTGTGCCGGCAGTCAGGAAAAATTAATGCTGCTTGCAGTTTATGTTTATTTAATTTTCACTACTTAAAAGTGCAACACCTGTAAAAAGTTTTAAAATGACTGCAATCCATCTAATTAGCACTTTGCTTTAGCAGCAAAATGAAAATCTCCTCTGCTTCCCAACACTGACACTGTGCAAAGGTTCACAAACACAAAAACTTGCCAAAATAATCAAATGCATGGTAAAACTTGCACCTTCACCAAGCTCTAGTTCTAGGACATCTAACTACATCATATATAACTGTATTTAAAAATGTTTCTTAGGCTGACCTTGATGGCATGACGGTTGAGTGATGGGTGCTACACCTCCGCTACAGCAGTGACCTGGGTTCAGAAATGGACTCAGGTCACTGAGGGTTGGCTGGGGAGGTAGGGTTGAGCGTCCCATGGATACTCTCCTCCTCGGGGTGGGCTACAGGACAGCAATGCCCACATGTGTTGCCACTGGTGGAAGCACGGGTGGTGAGGTGAAATGGCCTCACAGGGGGACCCAGGGAGGGGAGGCACTGCAGACACTTGACAGAGACATGTAAGCACGCCACCTGTCTGGATGCAAGTTCACTACGCGGTGCCCTCAGGGGTTGGGACCAGGAGAAAGCCAAAGGCAAAATCTCCCTGTCTCATGTGGAATAACACTGGGTCCATGCTACATCGACCAGGACAAAAAGACCTGAGGAAGGTACGATAATCCTCACGGCAGAGACCTGGAGAAAGTAAAAAAAAATGTTTCTTAAACTAAATTGGCTCTATTGCAGAGAGCTCTGACAAGTGTCATGTCCATTTGTGTCTCCAGTCCTGAGTGCCAGTCTTGACATTGATAATGTACCCAATGTTGAATTTTACCTTGAAACACTTCAAGAAAGGTCAACCATGCCTCTCACTATGGAATTAAATGGTGAATTATCAAGGTCCTTTAGGATTAACAAAGGGGTGAGACAAGGATGCAGTATAGCTCCCACTCTCTTTTGCTTATATATAGACAAGTTGTTAAAAGATCTATCAAATCTTGTCTCAGACTCACCTAAAATAGCGAATGAATGCTGTCCCGAACTGGCTTATGTGGATGACCTTATATTATTTTCCTTGACAAAATCGGGACTTCAGAAAAAGTTGGAATTACTTTTAAAAAGGACTGAAGAATTAAAGTTAAATATAAATTATAACAAAACAAAAGTTATGATATTTTGTAAAAACAAAACTAAAAGTAAGTGGTCTGTAAATAAGCAAAAGATAGAAATTGTAAATAGTTATGTTTACTTGGGAGTATCTTTTGACTGTAATGGCTTATGGAAAAGTCACATCCAGGATGTGATAGATACAACAAAGAAGACCATTGCTGGACTAGCTAGATCTAATTATAAACACGGGGGCTTGTTCAAAAAAAACTCTCATAAGGGCAATCCAAGCAAACGTAATTCTCAACTTTATATGATACAAAAGTATTCAGCATTAAAAACAGGGATAAATTGACCACAGCTTTATTTAAGATGCTGAGAAATATTCTGGTCTGGGACATCCGTGTCTTCAGATATATTAGATCAGAACTAGGAATAAGTAATATTAACATCCTAATAGAAGGTCAGACTTTAAACTATTAGTATAAAATAACAAGTATGAAGTATGCCCTCTTTGTGCCTATTTGAAAAAAATAACTGGTATCAGTTAAAGTGTAAACAATCAAACTGAATGGTTAAAGTAAGGGGCTACATGACTAAATATAAATTACTATACCTGGAAAAATATGTACAGAAGACTATGCAATTAAGTATTAAATATAATAAGTTCATCCAGAAAAAAAATAATCGACTATTGGAATGCAAGACACCTGGATCAAGTTGCCTCTTCTGCATATTTTAAATAGTTTGCTAAAATAATTTTCATTTTGGATACAAATATTATGTAGATTCACTTGATCATCCATTTTAAGAAATATATTTATTAAGTATAAGTTTGAAAGATTTGATAGTAACATCCTTGCACTAAGACATGATAAAACAGTCAGAGGACATGCTGAATGTTTCTGTAGTAAGGTGGATTGTAAAATGTTATTTGTGTGGTTTGGAATGTCAATGGTATGTTAAGGAAAGAGAGTTCTGCTAGGTCCTTTTATTAAGAATAGACAAGAGACTAGACAAGAATAGATATGGAATTATTACTAATAATTTTGATGCATACGAAGATGAAGGACTATAGATTAGCAAACTATTTTATGCAGATAAACAAAATTAGCGCAAAACAGATGCAAGAATCTTATACATGAATTAAGCTAATGGCTTGAAGTGCGATAACAGGAAATTACTCTAAAGAGCAATACCTTTTAGAACAACTTATGCTATTTTGTCAGATATTTATTTTGTCAAATATTTATCCATTTAGCCAGCCCAGTGGCTCTGAAGGTTTGAGGCGCTGGACATCACACCTCGCGCCACGCCAGCCACCCAGGTTCGGGAATAAACTCCAGCCACCAGGGGCTGGCAGGGGAGGGGAAGGGAGAGATCAAGCATCCGGAGGACTGCTTTCTCTTCTGTGGTGGGATCCAGGGGCTGCATCACACAGGCGCAACCTCTGGCGGTGGCTGGAAGAAGCCGAGATTGCGTTGCCATGCTAGGTGAGGGGCGGAACTGCGGCAGCAATCAGCATTTGTGCCAAGACGCCATTGCACAACTGAGTACCGGGGGAACAGAAAAATGGAAAAACCTTCCTCTGGAGGATAGGAGAAGGGACCTCTGCCTGCACCACACTCACAATGCTGGGGTCCCCACTTTCCCAAACCCTCATGACTCCGGCTAGCACACTATACTATAGATAGGGTGTCCTGGGAGGATAGGACAGCCTTCCCTGTGGAGGCTTAGATCCAGGGGCGTGCCAGTCGGTGTGAGGGAGAGATTGCAGGGTCACAGTAGGAGGTAGACAGCAGGTTAGGTGGATGCTGGAGAGAGTTCCTTCAGTAGGAGTGAAGAAATAAATGGAGAAAAAATATTTATCCAGTTGAATTATGGTGTGTTTTTAAAGTGTATTTGTTATGTATTGTCTTGTCTTCCTGGAATGTACTGACCATTCGTTGATCAATAAACTTATTTGCTTACTCACTAGGGAATGTGCATAAACATGACCTTGTAGAGTTGTTGTAGCCCCGAACACTGCTCCAGATACAAATCCAGGTTACACATGGTTCTGAGCCCACATCCACGCTAACCACTCCAATCTCTGGGAAGGCACTGGAACCAGGAGACTAAAAAGCAGGCACTACAACTGGCCCGTTTCATCCTGGTCAAAAATTGCAAATAAAACCCCAGATTGTGCTGGGTGTACTGTAGCCAACAATGTCAACAGAGTATCTAAGCATCTCTAGCTAATACCTTTTATTGCAACAGCGAGTAATTATTCTCTGCTTACTCACTGGTCCAGTAAAAAGTATCAAATCACCTACATTGTCCATCTATGTGCATCACATGAAGAAAGACCCTGTGTATGCCTTAAAGCTTGTAAACTGAAAATTACCTATTGGTCCAATAAAAGGTAGAAGAGCACCTAATTTGTCTATATGTAGTAATACCCTACTTGTTTTGTACTGCTTAATGCCTGCAGTGCCTTTTTTGACTTGGAACATGGCCAAACATGGGGCTATTTAGTCTTAGTCTATTTTTCCCTGTTATCAATTAATAATTATACAATGGGTCATGAAAATCCTGTAACCTCATTGGTCAAAACAGATCACATGACTGTGGTAAATCCTGCAGTATACCCACTGTAAAAGTTTTATATCACTATAAAAACAAATAAACAAGTTGAACATTGTATAATAGCAATATACCATGACAGGGAGTGGGTATATAGGCGGATTTACCACTTCTGGTGTGGTTAAGTCACTCGGCTGCACCTCGTGACCAAACCACACCAGGCGTGGTAAATCCACCAATATACCCACTCCCTGTCATGGTATATTGCTTAAATAATTAATATAAACATAAAATGAAACCTTTCCCATCATACAGAAAATATTTGTAACATCTATTTAGCATTTCAATCTCCTGGTGCTCTTTTTTTCTGTTTTTTTTTCCCCATGGAAGTGTTTCCCTAGTTCAGCCTTGTGCTGTGTCATATGCCTTTGTCATCAATACATGATATTTTTGGGAACTATAACATAGCGTATCTTTTTGCTAAATCATGTTGTATATAAATTAGATCATACCTTTATCTCTTGCCACATCTTCCACTTCTACATTCCTCATTTCAGCCATGTATCCCAGTACCGTGAAAATAACAAAACCTGACAAGAAACTGGTCAGGCAGTTTACCAAACTGGTTGCTATTGCATCTCTGGAAAACAAGAAGTTGTAGACATAAATTAAAAAATATATATATATATATATATATATATTTTTCAGATTACAAAGTTTGCCACCAATTGTCTTTTTAGATTTTAAGGTATTTTTCAACTATAGGAGCCATGAAAGTAAGAAAATTTCCCATAGTCATAAAACATTATTTGTTTCTATTACTATAGTTGGTAGTACAATAAATGTGCACTCTTAAATACAGTACTTAATGCACTCTCTGAAATAACAATTCATATTTGGGAACACTTTGAAAAACATAATCTATAAACATAATTTGGTTCACAACTCACAAGGATTCTGCGTTACTCCTTCACATTCTTTATTACTGAGGATATTTGTATAAAACTTGATCTGTGGCCAGCCCTCTGATGCAGCTGTTGCACTGCCATCTGTGGTGCAGATGCCCTGAGTTCAGGAATGAGCTCAGGGCGTCGGAGGGTAGGCCAGTGAGCGAAGAATCGAGTATCTGTCGGACTGCTCTCCTCCTCTGGAGAGAATGGAATGTGGCACCCGGCACAAGCCTGGCCCCTAGTGGTAGCTGGGAGTGCAGGCAGCCCGAGACTGCCGATTGGTGTGGAGAAGTACTTGTACTTGTAAACCTAGACATAAATAAAATAAAAATAATAATAACTGGTGGCCATTGCTGCATGACACATGGAAGTATATGTGGAGATGTCATGATAGCAATGCACATCCGCCATGCAAGGTGAGGAGAAAAGGGAAAAGGCCAGTCAGGCCAGCCATTTGGCAAAAGGATTCTGGCTTCCCACACACCCCACACCTTCTGACTCAGGCACCACTACTGCCCACTAAATCCTTGACATGGGGGGGGGGGGGGTGTTGGGAGCCCCGCCAATCCCAGCAGGGGGAGCCCTGAGGGAGCATGCAGTGGTGCAGGGTAAGCCATGAGGGAAGCCAGGGTGACATGGTTTAAGTGCCTTAAAACATTTTAAATCCCCCAGCACTGTTTGCAGACAGACTACAAGCCCCTTAAAATGTTTTAACAAAAGTGTTTTTAAACCCCACTAGATACCTAGTCTTAAAACCATTTTTTTAACGTGTTTTGGAGCTAGCATGGTTTTACTCACAGGTCTGTCCAGGAGTAAAAATATTTTAAGCTGTAATAGTTTAACTAAAACAGTTCTAGCTGCAATGTGTCCAGAGAAGCACAGTTCTGTGTGTTGGACACACTAAACCGTTATCAAAAATAGTTGCTGAGTAGTGTGGCTGCACTGAAATGGTTCAGCTAAACTGGTTTTAAAAAATGGTTTCCAATAACAGTTCTGTAGTGTGTCCAGGGCCTTAGATAAGTCATTAACTTATATAGCATCCATTCTTAAGGTGCCCTATCCACAGCTATGAAACATATTGCACTGAATAATTGGCAGATACACCAAACAATTAAAGGATGAATGTAGACTGAGCATTCCATGTTTTTCTAGTAGGAAGTACACTTTATTCGAGTAGTGTCCTTTCAATTTTTGATTAGATACAATCTTTAGCTTGGTAGCATGAATTACACTGGTGATTGTTCTTCTGATTGCAATATGGTTCAGAAGAAATTAATACTTCACTTACAGGGAATGAAATAACAAAACACATTTCATGTTATGAAATACCACCATCATATAATCACACTGCAAACCACCAGATTTAATAGTAAAATGAAAGATCTAAATCTAAGATTTAAATATATACTCCTAGAAGACAGGAGTGAATGGGGGATATGATACAGACATTTGAGTACCTCACAGGAATAAACAAGGTAAAACAGGGTGCATTTTCCATAGGAAAAGATGCACAAGGACAAGGGGTCACAATAGTTGAGGGGGGGCTGAGAGGAAAAGTGAGGAAGTACTTTTTCATGGAGAGGGTGATGGATGCTTGGAACAGCCTTGCAGAGGAAGTGGAGGGCTAGAATGGTCACAGGATTTAAGAATGCATGGCATAGACACAAGGGAATCTTGGATGCAAGAGGGAGTGTCAGCGGAGTCCAAGTAGGGTCTCCAGTGTCACTATGGGTAGGGAATTTAGGGCAGACTGGGCAGGCCAAGTGATCCTTATCTGTCAACAACTTCTGTGTTTCTATGTTTCTAAAATCAGCAGTACTGTATATTTGTATTTAATATTTTTTGCCCCGCCCCCAAGGTTATCTACCTCAGGCATTTATTTACCCTTTCTACCAAGTGCCTGTCCACTGAGTCTGCTTGGTGCATCTCCAAGCTCCCACTTTCACTAAACTACACCCTTACATGGCAAGACCCCAATGGAAATCCCCCTTATTACAGAACATGAGAAAAGGGTTCCTGTAATCAGTCTTGATGCTAACTCATTGACAGGGACTGGTGAAGTTGGGGGTGGGCCTGCGAGCTGTGGCATGGGGCACTTTTGAAGGCATCTATGTGGCTGGACAGGAGATTTTGTATGGCATTGCTATAGCGACGATGTCCTGTGCATCTGGAGAGGGACTATACAGGAAGCAAAGAATTGCTTCATTTCATAAATGTGAATGATAGAAACCTCAAATTCACATTCGGAGTACATCCTAACACTACTGGATTTTTAAACGTTACACTTGGAGTCGAGGAGCACACACTGGTGTTCTGTTCCTCATTCAGAAAACCAACAGTTGGAAATACAATTCTAAGCTCTGAAAAGTCAAATCCCGTGGCCCTAGTGGACAGAATTCTCTACAGCCAACTCTTCAGATGGAGAAGCAGTTGTTCTAAAATCTGGACTTTGAGCCCCAAGCAGAAGCTATGAAAGTACTCTTTAAAGATAGAGGGTATGACCATAGGACTCTGGAACAGGTGCACCAGACAGTAAGGCACCAGAGATCTACTGCAACACAATGCAAAAGGAGCCACCAATAATTTGAGTGATGACACGATCATGTTCATGACTGAATACAATCCACTTGTACCACAAATCAGTAATATAATTAAAACTCACCAGAATATACTTTGCCATGATGAGGCTGTTGTGGGCAGGATAATCAGAACACCAAGGGTTTCCTATAAAAGAGCTAGGAACTTGGGCAATATACTCACAAAAAGTCACTGTAAAGAAAAGTGTCCTGAAAATTTTCTCACTAGGATTAAGGGTTTCTTCCTCTGTGGTTTGTGTAGCATGTGCAAATCTGGCAAAAATGGTAAATCTTTTTGCTATCCTGTCATAAACAAGGATGCTCACATCAATAATTTTATTAATTGCAAATCTAGCTTCCAGTAGAGAAACAATAAGAGAATCTTTTGCTTGGTAAAGATAATGGGCCTGATTCTGTACAATCCACATGGTGCAAGGTGACTTAGGCCTAACATGACGGACACAAGTAGCACTGTGCACCAATAGTTGCACCATGTGGATTCTGAAAAGCAGCCTATGACAATACACAGGCTGCTTCCACCAAAGTGGACTTGTGCCATCATTGTGCCACAAACTCAGCTACGACATGGCGCAAGGGATTTACGGCAGCAGCAGCGCCCTATTCTCAAAGGGCAGCTGTCACATCCCCTATTTTGGGATTCTCAAACAACCCCTGGAGGACATCTGTCAAAGTACATTTACACCAGCTATGAGCTGGTGTAAGTGTACTTTGAGGTCCACTGGGGGTTGCACCAATGTGCCACAAGTGAACCCTATAGCCCTCCAATGATCACAAATAAGCCCCCCAAGCCCCAATAGTATTATTAATGAAGCCCATGTGGCTGGTGCCCTCACAAGCCCCAATCCTGATAGTAGTAATAATATGCCTCTTTGTGGTTACCAGCTTCTAGTCCTGGAACCCTGATATTCTTATTATGAGTTCTTTGTGTGGTGACCCTCAGCCCCGATCTCGAAATATTGTCGTTATTGTGCAGGTTTTTCGTAGTTCGCATGTTCCGTGCCTCATTCATTCAGCAGCAGACTGTTCCCCCCGAATACATCAGCGACCGGCACAGCATACCCTCACCACCATGCACACGACTGAGTTTTCTGCATGATATGGTGGTAACAGTACACGCCAGTGAATGACAGCAGTTGTCACACCGGGCATACTGTTACAGTACGACTACAGAAGAGCTCAATCGGCATCTGGCCACTGTGGTAAGAAGTGGACTGTGCCAGTCACTAGCTGGGCAAGTCGGGGAGGGGTGGTCTGGCACTGCTGGGTGGGTAGCCACTAGACCACCAGGGCTACAGTGACTATGAAATAATTTTATTTTTTAATACCTGACATGAAAATATTTTGGGGATCAGGGATCGGGCTGGGGAGTCCGCTAGCCCACAACGGCTTCATTGTTAAGAATATAGGGTTCTGGACTGGGGGGAGCCGATAGCCTACATGGGCTTCATTATATATTAATGGTGATTGGGGCTTGGGGGGTCTGATTGCCCAAGGGCAGTACCATATTTATTATTGGGACTGGGGCTGGGGGGCTGCTAGTCCAACAGGGCTATTCAATTGCTACGGTCAGGAATTAGGGCTGGGGGGGGCACTCGCGCCCTTCTATTGTGCACTGCCGCAGGCTTGCGACAACCTGTTCAGGTGCACCCTCCATTTGGAGCACCACTTGGGTTGCTGTAAGTCACGGGATTTAGCTGCAGGGACCCTACCCGATAGAGAATCAGGCACAGGGTCCGCAGTGCATCGGCATTTGGTGCAAGTCGCCTATGGCGTGACATAAGTCATGCTTTTGAGAAGCAGGCCCAATACCTTTATTTATTTGTGTTGCTCATGGGACACAAACTCCAACAACAGGTGCTTCAGCTGCAATCTGCTGCATCTGTGCTTGCATCCAGATTAGTGACACAAAAGTGATGCAACTATGATACAGCCTGCATTTGTGTCACAGTTATGATGCAAGCATAAGTGTCGAATTTGACACAGCTTTGAAAATATGGTGCGATTATATGTTGCATCTGCGTGATGCAAATTTGTGCATCTTGAAGCAACTGCATCATATCTGAGCACTTTGAAAAAGCACCCATTATCTTTATCTAGGAAAAGATAGTCTTGTTTTTTTCCTGGTTTTGTGTAGGTTAACATGGCACAACCCAATCTAAAACTAAGGTCATGATCTCTACAATTTGGTGCCCTTTGAGATTATTTATATAGCATGCAGTATTCACCAGCTACAAGTCTACATCCAAGAACATTTGAGAGTAATTACTGGGGGTAGAGTAGATAATCCAGTCTGAAGTTCATTTTAAGGATAAACATGACAGTAAAACCAGATACACATCAGTTCATGAGACTGTACTATGGAACTGACCGTGCAGTGACATATGTGCTCATTTTTTTTTTTTTAAATTATGTTTGTAGCCCTCAGCCTGGAACTCTCTCAGGGCCCCCTGCACTCACCAGCTTGCTCAGCCTCCCACTGTGTTCCCCGACCATCTTCAAATTCATTGCAGTTCCCCAGGTTGGGCAGGTCAACCCAGAGAGACTGCGGGGGGCAGTGGCGGGGAACCAGCATTGGGAGTGTGGCAGTGGCACTGGCAGGGGCCATCATCTCTCCAGGGCTAGAGGGGGTATTTCTTTGTGGTGTAAGCCTGAGACTCCCCTTCCCCTGTGTGGTGCACATCTGACGCTATGGCACACGGCAACCCTGCCTGCGCCAGCCACGCCCTTATGTGCAGTCTGGCAGCTCATAGTTCCCTCCAGTCTCAATGGGGTCACCAGAGTGCCAGATAACCCATGCCCTCCCACCCAGAGAGGAGAGCACCCATACGGGTGCACAATCCATCTCCCTCCCTGCCGACCCCCGACTCCTGAGCTCGCCCCTAACTCGGGTCATCAGCGTGACATGAGGTGTGGCATCCAGCGCCTCAACCCTCAGCTCCACTGGGCCAGGCTGACATATGTGCTCATGCATGGACGGCTGGTGCCTGGTGGTGCCTTCCCAGTCTGGTGTCCCCAGCTGTGACACCACTTATCCTCTGCGGTAATGGTTATAGTGTGGTGCACAGCTCTTGCCGAGAGCTGTCTATGCAGTGTTCAGTCTTCCTTTCCCCAGCCAGCCCTCAGTGACCGGAGCTCACTCTTGAACATGAGTCACCAGCATTGTTAGTGCTGATGCACCAATGGACCAGCCTTAATAATATTGTTTATGAAAAAATGTGCACTGGAATTATTTGTATATTACTAAGAGGGCCCATGCCACTGACCATATGCCAGAGTCTACACATTCAACCAAATTACAGGATTCACGGGCGGCCCATCGGTGCAGCAGTTGGATTTTCACTTGCACCGATGGTGACCGGGTTCGCGAATGGACCTGAGTTGTCGAAGGCCAGCTGGGAGAGAAGGATTGAGCATCCATGGACTGCTCTCGCTCTCCAGGGGAGGGGCGAGGTGCGACCGATGCTAGAGGAACCCCTGGCAGAGGCTGGGGGTACCACAACATCTGGCACCAGCTTGACTCTGAGGGGAGGGACAGACGCTGCCGTCATTGCATGCTCCTGCCCCTTGCTTACAGGGGGAAGTAAATTGAGCTGCTGGACGTCATCCATGATGCCAGCCCTTGGCTCTGATTAGCCTCAAGGATGACCCTCCTTGACCTATCCGGTTGTCTGTGGTGCTGGATGGGGAGACTGGTGCTGCAGCCCCACCCTGAGGGGTAAGTCAGGAGGTGCATCCGATATGGAGGTGGGAGTGAAGGTCCATGACCTGGCGGAGTTACTGGGCAGCTGGCGGCCCCAAAAAGCATAGTAAATAAAAAATAATAAATTCCAGGGTTCACAGTCCCTCAAACATTGAAATACATGATGCATTATAAATCCAGTTCTATGGGTGGCAGGACAGAGGTACAAAGAGGGAACACAACTATAGCCTAACAGAAACTGAGAATCGAATGGAGACAACACTCACCTCCTGGCATTTGTCCCAAGCACTATACAGTACACCATTTCTTCCTCTAAAATTCATTTATTTAAAGTACAGAGTTGTGCAAAACTATCTCTAAGGAGTACAATCCAGGCAGTCAATGAGAACGCTGAAGTGTAAAAATCTAACATTTTGCACTGGCTCCCCGGTGATTCATCAAAGGCCAGTTAGCCTAAGAGTTCACGCTGAGTGATAGCAAATAGGAATTCAACCCCGTTTATTTGTTGTGGTTGTGTATTTCTAATAGTTATTAGCTGGAGATCCAGAAATGTTTCTGTGTTGTTCCTTACCGGTAGCAGTTATTGTTAAACTGGTTATAACTGGCTAAAGCCAAGAGAACTCCAAATCCTGGACCCAGAGAGAAAAAAATCTGCGTTGCAGCATCCACCCACACCTGTTGACATCAAAGCAGTAGGTTAGCAACATGAAAGACAGGGAATACTTGAAATAATACATGCTGTCTCTCAAAATGTCAAAAACATATTTTGAAAAGCAAGTGATTGTATTACTAATTTTTAAATAGAGAGGTATCCTCCTGTGTCAGTCCAGGATTGCAATTAAATAATTAAAGACATTTGCCTTCACATATTCAACACTACTAAATCAATACAGCATAAAAACAAAGGTGTCTCACTAATGTTACAAGGATGTACCTTCTCCATGTCCAGAGAAAAGACTACAAAAACTTACTGGGGCCTGTATTATTCCACAGTTGTCATGGAAACACTAAAAGTGTTGTTTTGTGTATTTGCATCATGGATGTTAGGGGCTGGATTTTGAAAGGTGCACCGGGAACTTGCGCCACAATTATGTACCATTCTCAATGCTTGTGCGTTAGACCACTTAAAATGTAGTCTAAGTAATGGGCTTGAATACCGCAGCTTGCAGCAGTTTGGGAGCGACTTGCATGAAAAAGTGATGCATGCGTCAATAAATGATGAACACATCTTTTTTTAATGTAAAGCATGTGAAGCTGTCATAAACGTGGCAGCACCTAAAATATGTCATGATCAGTTTCAAATACAGTATCTAGACTACCTAATGGGTGGCATAAATGCTTCCAAATATCCTGCAGCAGTCCGGCTGAAAATCCAGCCCTCAGTCTACTTATAATTGTATTTGCGAACTCTAAAATAGAGGTACTGTCAAAGGGTCAAATTGTCAACAGTAGTCAAACTACTCAAGCAAAAGCAATTTCTAGAGCTGTATTTTTTCATGGTAAATGTTTTTTATTGAACTTTTTACCTTACCACTAGCCACCTCAAACCTTGCTTCGGTCCTTGTCCTAGGTGCCCCAGTCCCGTCATCTGCTCCCCCAGCAGATCCTACGACTGGGATTTGCACAGCACAGGACCTGAGAGCTCCCAAGGGCCATCATATACAGCAGTGGGGGACATATTTTCTAGTTTTCAGTACACCTCTGGATGTCAGCGGCACAGAACCATATGTGTGTGGAGGCATGCATGTGCTCTGACACCAGCGATCCTGCTCCAGCCACCCGGCCTAATGCCAGCCCTGATTTGTTTGATGCTTTCACCAAGCTTCTACTTGGTGGCAGCCAAGAGCCCGGAAGGCTTGCATCCCCATCCTTCCCAGACCACCACCACCACCACCCCCAGCTGACCCCTGACAGTTGGCGCTGCTTTCAAACCCAGGTCACCGGTGTGTTAAGAGGTAAGGCATTCAGGAACTCTGCCCTCTGCATCACTGGGCGGCCTTGTCATGGTAAGTTTTGAAGAAAGTCATGGTATTGTCATGGTCAAAATGACAGATGTAATTGAAATCATAGTCAAAGTCTTGAAAAATCATGGATTCATAGCGTTGTAAACAAATTTCCTTTACTTTGACATACAGTATTATTTATAAAAGTACATCAGAAAAGATTTAAATGTTTTAAAAATTACGTTTTTGGGCTGGTCCAGTAGCAGGAGTCAACAAATTGTGCTGCTATTCTGTGACACCAGGGCCCACATAGAAGCCACAGAATCCCACTAGGACTGGCTGGGGTCCAATCATATTTGGGAGGTGAGGTACAAAATGATGGCTCTGTCATTTCCAAACAGCAGAAACTATGATGTTTCCAAGGAAAATGCCACAAATCATACAGTCTTCATACAAGCGGTAACTATCATGGTATCCATGACTTTCGACTTCAGGTTATAAAAGTACAGCCCTTGATTCTCAAACGGGTCAGATGTGCAGTGGTCCATGGTCTATATTTGGTGTCAGCATGGCTCTGCTGGTAGCACATCCACCTCAGGGCCAGAAGGTTGTGGTTGACACCTGATTGTACTCATACCATAAACAGTGGCACCCAAGAGCAGGACTCAGAGGATGCTATAATGTCAGGGTGTTCTGACCTTAGGATGAGATATTAAACCAAGGTCCTTTCTCCTGTTTCTGGTGGTTGTTCAGGTGGGTGTTGAAGATCCCAGGGCACTTCTTTGGAAAGAGTAGGGGTGTTTTTATTAAGAAAAATATAAGAATTACAATAAGCCAGATCCATTACTGCATCAATCATAAAGTGTACACGCATTCTAAAAAGATCATAAAAAGACATCTGAAATAAACTCCACATTTCATCCAAACACTAGGTCATTAAAAAGACACATCCCCATGTGACCCTATATTACAACCATGAGACCCTTTTCCAGTACCTTAGAATGACCCCATGATAATTTAATAAACTTTTTCTCATGTATAAAGCACAGTTCATATTGAAGTTTATAAGCCAAAGAAAGTAATGGTACATCTTTATGCTGAAAGACATGTAAACACCTATTATGCTGTACACATCATTTTATGTATGCCATAATAAGGCATAGAGTGCTATTATTCCAGGTAGTCCAGTTCCATAAAATTTACAATAAATCAGGCGTTCATATATAGTCCCATCAAATATTTTCTGGTTCCATTCTTTATTCAATACATTCCAAAAGTCCTTGATATATGAACATGAACAAATAAGTGGTCCACGTTTTCCTCCTGCTAGACCCAAGTGTGTCTAACACATACTATTTCCACAATACTTATATGCTTCTGATTGCCTTTAACCCAAAGTTTGCCAGTTGTACTTAGCCATAGCAAATCCTACATCTTGGGGGATGTGTAGGTCCAGAAGCTGTCTAGTAGTAATTTGTGTAGGAATATCAGGACTTTTCTCAAAGACAGGATGTGTCGTATAAGCATAATCAATAATAAAACTATACAGATGTTCCCTAGACAAAGATTTCAAAAAATTATGTGATAACCTCTAATATTTTATCTTCTTAAAATGTATCTTAAATATTGTGGGAAAGAAGACAGGAGGACCAGGTGATTGCACCAACCCCTTGACCCCATCATTGTAACTGATAGAAGCACCACAATCTACCTTAGGGAACCCAACTGCTAGCCGATTGAGCCAGCATAGGCAGGATTACTCAGTGCAGGAACAAACTCTAAGGCTGTGTTCACACTACAGCACAGTAAGGGAAACTGTTTTTAAAATGAATTAATTACCGTGCTGTAGTATCCATGTTCTAGCATCCGCGACTGCTGCGTAGCGGTTGTAAACCGTTGTTAAAACGGTTTACAGCATCCGGACTACTGCTTCTGCACCGAATTACCTGGCAACCAATTTAGATGTGGGATATCCAGCTTCATTTCGGAAACTGTGCTTGAGCATCCACACTATAGGTAAATCCGAGTTAACTTGAAATATTTTAAAACCGTGTTTAAGCCTAGGTCTTATCAGGGTTTAAACATGGTTTTAAAAAACGGATTCCAATGCATGTTAAGTGCGAACGCAAACCGTGGTAGGGCACTTTAAAATGGTTTAAGCTGCTTAAACCATTTTAAATAACCTAGTCTGAACAAGGCGTAAAAGAAAAAAACACAAGGTGTTAACCATGTTGAGACAGCCCTCGTTTATTTCCCTGTAGGTGCGGCTCCTTTTTATTGGATTTAACCTCAGACCTTAAACTAGCTGCAAAAATATTAAACAGTTTAGTTTCCAGCTCTACTAGGGGGACATAAATGTACGTAACTTAGATATAAAAAAATTAGCATCAAGAAAGCATTAACTATAAAAACAAGATTCTTCTCCACCATTGGTCAGTTTTTCCAGCTATTAACTTTAGATTCCACATGTCAATTTTTCTGACCAGTTTTGGATGGCAGGACCCCCCCAACCACCAAACTGAACCTCTAAAATATTCACCAGTTGTAGTGTTAGTTCTATTCCTGCTATTTGAGCTGGGGGTTACCACATCATCCTTTCCCAATACGAACCCTTTGCTTTTAGTTAAATTTATTTTTGAATCCCAGATTAGAAAAAAATGCCCAAAAATGTCTAATGCCCAGAGAACAGAGGTTCATTAGCCAATAATAAACAGACATCATCTTTATAAGCAAGTAACTCTGACCAGTGGTCCATCCATCATCTATATACTGTGAACCCTCAGAGACTCTTCAGTCTACCTTAGTAGAGGATCCAAAACAAGACTGTATAAGATTGGATTTAGGGGGCAGCCTTGTCCTACCCACCATGTAATTGTACAAGAAGAACCTAACCCTCCATTAATGGGGGGAGGGAGGGCACTTATGTTGTGTTGTATAGCATCTGTATCCAGGATATGAAAGTACTAAGAACCCCATACCTCTCAAGAATCTTCCAAACATAGTAATGGGACACCTGGTTGAAGACCTTCTCCTAATCCAACATCAGGATAAGGTCTCTGGCCTAATCTTTCTCCCTCAAATTCACATATTTACATCGGCAAGCATAAATTATTCTGTATCATTTTGCCAGGTATAGAACAAGTTTGAGAAGTGTCTATTATTAATGATCATGATCGGGCTGGCAGTATAACCTAGAAGTTAGAGGAATGAGGTGTGAACAAGCTTGGTACATCCAGCAGACCAGACCTGAGTTTGATTCTCACAACCTTCACTTGCATACTGTGTGACTCTGAGCAAGTCACTTAACTGCCAGTGCTCCCAGGTCGCCCCTGAAAACAGGCACTTGTGCCTAGTGGGCCTTACCCGGGTTACCAAAGACTAAAATAAAAAAAATAAATAAAAAAAGATACTGCAGCTGCCAGATGTTTGCTAAGAATCTTTGAAAGTATTTTTAAATCTGTATTTAAAAGACTGATCAGTCTCCAATTTTTATGTCATGCTTGTCCCCATTTCTGAAGAAATAAATCAGAATTTGCTGTCTCATCTTTATGTCCAATACTTTTTGTTCCTATATATAATTTAAGACCTGTACAGATTCTACTAGAATGTCCTCTATTATTATCTTATAGAGTTCTCCAAGAAGACCATGCAAGCCTGGAGCCTTGCCAGAGGATAAAGAGGCCACCGCTTGACGGATGTCCCCTGGTATTATCAAAGCCCTCTAATTTCTGACTCATTTCCTGAGTAATGTGCGGAATATTGCTGTCTTGTAAACAGTCCTGTCCAGAATCCCCATGTACGCAGATCCCAAAAGTTTGGGCCATGAATCTTTTCATGAAGTCCAACTGTTTGGTGGTCTGTTTTAGCAAGTTATCATCTCCGTCTTATCCCAGAGTCCAGAAAAGGACTTATCCCTACCCACTTTACAATCTTCAGAAGGGTTGATATGGAACTTCGCTTTTGTGTTATATGTTCATTCATTTAATAGAGGACAATCTTTTATATTGGAATGTCACTATTTCTTCTTTCACCCTGTGAATTTGATCTGAGTAATCATCCCTTGTCTCTTTAAGAGGATAACAAATTTCAAAATGTTGCCACAGTTTCAAATATTTAAAATAGCTAAACTGTTGAATTTCCTTCCTTGTTTTTGCAGGACTCCCTCAAATCTGCTTTAAAGTCCACCCACCATCCTAGTGAGGAATTGTGCATGTCTATAACAGATTTTGTTTTGCACTGACATAATTTTTCAACCTTGAATATTTCTGTTTTGCTCCAGCCAGGTTTTGTTAAATTTCACACACTAAAACCAACATGGGGCCTAGTGTGACTGCAAGTATTTATTTTAACAATTTGTGATCAGAGGTCTCAACAGGGATGACCTGACAATGCTATAGGTCTAGACAGGGTAACACAAACCAAATATCAGTCCTGGTGGACAGAGTTCCCTTGAAAAAGGTGTGCTCATTTTCACATCTGGTCTTACGGGCATGAAGACCAGCCATGTTTATCATTTGTCTTAAAAAGTCCATATCGCTAAAGATTTTTGAAGTTTTTACCTCCTGATCTGAAAGGGCCAGGCCACTATTAAAATCCCCCTCAAAAGAACACCCTTAGCTGTAAATAAAATGGCTGTGTTAACTTAAAAGCTTCAACTGTATCTGCCTTACTCTGAGGGGAGTGCACATTGATCAACAAAAGCTGTAAGTTGTTCAGTTTTATACAAAACCCTACGATTCTAGCCGGTAAAACGTGTTCGGTTTTTAAGACTTGGCTGTCTGTTCTGGTAAATAATCTACCAACTCATGAACATAATTCTTTTTTTTTTTCAGTGTTCTGTTTCTAGCCCTCCAGCCTGGAACACTCTCAGGCCACTGCACTCACCAACCTGCTCTACTGCCGCTGTGTTCCCCACCATCTTCAGTTCATTACAGTTCCCTGGGTCAGGGGACTACAACCCAGAGAGACTGAAGGGCAGTGGTGGTGAATCAGCATTAGCGCATGGTGGTGACACTGGCAGGGCCATCGCCTATGCGGGCTGAGGTATTTCTGCATGTGAGCCCAAGCCCCCATGCTGGTGCACATCTGATGCTGCAGCACACAGCAACCCTGCCTGCGTCAGCCACATTCCTTACATGCAGCCCGGCATCTCATGGTGCCCCTTGGTCTCCACCAGGGGTTGCCAGAGTGCCAGAAAACCCAAGCCCTCCCAGCCAGGAGAGGAGAGTAGCCCTGCAGGCGCTCGATCCTTCTCCCTCCCCCTCCCCTGCCGACCCCTGACTCCTGAGCTTGCTCCCGAACTCAGGTCATCGGCATGGCATGAGGTGTGGCATCCAATGCCTCATGAACATAATTCTTTCCCTATTTACCAATATGATGGCCCATTAGTCCACAAATTCTTGGCTTCATTTATTTCTCACCTGGTATGTAACCTACTGTCTTGAATGAAAATAATATCTGCCCCTAAATTTTGCAAGATGGCAAATGTGGATAGCTTCTTTTTCAGGGTCTTGATACTTTTAACATTCAGTGAGATTGAACTAAGAATGTGGGCTGGCTCTCCATAAGTGATGGGGAAAAGTGAACAAAAATAAAACTGTCTCATTTCTGGTGTTCAAAGAGCAAACATTTTGTTTCTCCTTTCTGTTTCTTCGGTGTTTGTGTGCCTGTGGATCTTCCATCATTCTCATGTGAGTTGCCTGGTTGTGAAGGCGTGATGGAAGAGCCATTGATGTCCTCAGACTCTCCCGTCAGGTCTGTGGTGCAGCATTTCATATTTATTCCTTGTGCCATAATAGGCTCCCTCTTCATGATCTTTGGCTTTGGTTGTCCTCTCACTCTGTTTTTTAGAAAAAGATTGCATTTCTTCTGGAGCTGGTGTGGGAAGAGATGGCATTACCTCCACCAGTCCAGATTCGATATGTGCCCCAACTGTTCGGGCCAGGGTGTTTTCTGAGGGAGTTGGATCCACCTCTGGAATATTATCTTGAGTTTCCTTTTCAGCTTCTTTGTCTGACAAATCCTGGACAGATTATAGGAGTGATGTGGTTAAGGGGACCTGCAGGGTCCTGATCCATGGAATGAGGACTGGCTTGTAAAACCATAAAGGTAGAAGGGCTTGTAGATGGATCATGCAGGGTCTCAGGTCCCGTGGTAGGTGGTGGCTGTCACAAACCCCACTCAGCAGGTCAGCTCTCTACTTCCAAAGTGCCAACCTCCAAGCTTAGTCTTGTGAACAGTTAACAGAAACAGGGTAACCCTCCTGTCTGTTTTGTGGGTTCAAATCAAACTTTGGTCTCCATTCTGGAGGGATTCAAACTGTCAAGCCTCTTGTTAGCGTACCCAATGCACAGGCTCAGATAATTCTTTCTTCAGAGGGCCAGATATCTTTGCTTATGGGCACCTAACCAGTTACACAGAAATGAACCCTTAAAAACTCTAATAAAAGACCTCATATTAAACCCTTACCTTTTTCTAGTTTGGTATCCCCATTCAAGCTTATGCACAGTGTCTGCTTTAACCATATATACTCCACTTGTTAAAGAAAAGAAATCAAAGACAGACGAAGTAGGCTCTAAAAATAGAGTTTTACTAAAATAGATAAAAAAATATATAAAACATAAAATACAGAACCATATATCACAAAACATACAAATCTTTTAAAAAGAACAAGGTTTTAACAGTGCAATTCCTACTGCAGTACTTAGATTTTGTCTCTCTCTCTCTAAATACCTGCTTAAAGTCCTCAAAGATGTTTCTTTGTCAGAGTCTAGATAGAAGTGTCCCTGAAGTAAAACAGAATACTGTCTAAAAGCTGGCTTTGCCCACCTCTTTGAATGAGGTCACCTAGCTCCTCCCTGTCAGAATATATAAAAATATATATCTATACAAAAACAGAATGTCTTCTCAAAGTATTAAATTCTGTAATTTTCCTTTCATCTATAAGCAGTATCCTCTCTCACACAGACATCAAAGCACTTATGTCTTTCTGCCAGATCTCACGGAGGTGCGACATGCTTGTATCACCATGTGAAAATTTAACTGTGTTTCCTCTGAACATCATAAACGTTTATGATTTCCCTCTTAGCAACTACAGCTATAATTAACTCCGACAAGCAGGAGATCCTTGATTAAGGCCTGGTCTGTAATTATCTCATGGCTTTCGTCTTTTAGCTGAGACCGGGGGGGGGTGAGTGAGGTAATTCCAAGAGCACCAGATTTCTCAGCAGAGACAATCAGTAATACATTTTTATATTTTAAAAAGCATAGTTTAATCAGAACCAGCTGTCCAAGTGTCACAATTCCTCCCCAACTGGACTGAATTTGGGGGACTCTATCCCCTGCATGGGATGATCTTCCCAAATCAGTTCACCTCATAGACCCTAGACAGCCCATCTGAGTTCTGATTTTTGGCTCCAGCCCTGTATATTGTCATATCATACCCTTGCAAAGCAAGTCTCCATCTAGCAATCTGCCATTGTTCTTTCCCATTTGTGTCAGCCAAACCAGGGGGTTGTGGTCAGTCTGCACCACAAAATGCTGCCCATATAAGTATGGCTCCAACTTCTTTAGGGCTCACACTATTGCAAGACATTCTTTTTCCACCTTGGAGTATGCCCTGGGAAGTAACTTTTTACTCAGGTATGCTATTGAGTGATCCCTTCCTTGGCTGGATGTCTGACTCAGTACTGCCCCAATACCCTCATCTGAGGCATCAGTCTGAACTATAAAGGTTTTGCTCTAGTCAGGACTTGTCAAAACAGGAGCACTGCACAGTGCCTCCTTTAGTTTGGAAAAGGCTTCCTCACAGGCTGGGCCCCAGGTAATTTTCTTGGGCATCCTTTTCTTTGTCAGGTCAGATAGGGGAGCAGCCAGGACACTGGAATTGGGTACAAATTTTCTGTAGTACCCTGCTGTCCCTAGAAAACTCCTGACCTGCTTCTGTGTTTCTGGTCTGGGCCATGCCTGGATTACCTTTATCTTTATTTGGTTTGCACGGAGCTGTCCTCAGCCTACCACATGCCCGAGGTATGCCACTTCTCCCATGGAGACCTGGCACTTCTTGGCTTTGACAGTTAGCCTGGCCCTCTGTATCCTGCCCAGCACTTCCTTAAGGTGGGATAGGTGTTCCTCCCAGCTGGTACTAAAGATGGCAATGTCATCCAGGTATGCCACGGTGTACTCCTCAGCACCATTTAACACCTGGTTCACCAACCTTTGGAAAGTGTCCAGGGCGTTCTTCATTCCGAAAGGCATTACTTTAAACTCAAATAAGCCTATCGGAGTGATGAAGGCCGACCTCTCCCTAGCTCTGTCTATCACTCTACCTGCCAATATCCCTTGGTCAGGTCAATGGTCTATGGTAGGTCGCCCTCCCAACTTGTCCAGGAGTTCATCCATCCAGGGCATTGGGTGGGTATCTGACTTCTTGACTGCATTCAGTCCATGATAGTCCACACAGAAATGAGTAGAGCCATCTGGCTTAGGCACAAGGACTATGGGTGAGGCCCAGGGGCTGTGGGATCTCTGGATTACCCCTAAATCCAGCATCTCCTCCACTTCCCTCCTAATGTCCTTTTGGACAGCCTCTGACACCCGATATGCTGTCCACCATATGGGCGTCTGTGTCCCTGTCTCCACATCGTGCATCGCTAAGGGGGTTAGTCCAGGCTTGGCGCTAAATAATGGGGCAAAGTCCACTAAAACCTCCCTTACTTTCTGGATCTGGTCCGGGGCCAGCTGGGAAAACAATTTTGTAGCCTCCACAGAGGACTCCCGCTTACTTTCCTCCAGCAAGTCCAGAAGGGGGTCTCCCTCATCCGTCCCCTCCCCAGGACTACACATTGGAAACACCATGTCAGCCCTATTTGCATATGGCTTCATCATGTATACATGGTACATCCTTTCTGTCTGTCTTCGGTCAGGTAACTCCACAATATAGTTCATGTCATTTACCTTCCTAACCACTTTGTACGGTCCTGCCCACTCAGCCTGCAGCTTGTCTTTCCAGACCGGAATAAGGACCATGACTTCCTGACCCACCATGTACTAGCGAGCTTTGGCTCTGTGATCGTACCACACTTTTTGTTTCTGTTGGGCAGATGCCAGGTTGCTCTGGGTTGTCCTCATAAGCTCCTTCAGCCTTTCCCTATACCTAAGGATGTAATCCACAATGGGAGTTCTCTGGGTGGTGTGCTTGCCTTCCCAGTCCTCCCAGACCAAATCTAGGGGCCCACGTACCCGGCATCCATATAAGAGTTTGAAGGGGGAAAATCCTGTCGACTTTTGGGGCACCTCTCTCTATGCAAACAACAGGTGGGGAAAGTATTTCTCCCAGTCCCTCTCATGCTGTTCAGCAAACAGCCGGACCATTGACTTTAGGGTACCATTGAATCTTTCCACAAGCCCATTGGCTTGTGGGTGATACAGTGTCGTGCATCTCTGCACCACCCCACACTTCTCCCATAAACATTTCATCAGGTCCAACATGAAGGAACCCCCTCGATCGATGATTACCTCCTGTGGAAACCCAACACGGGAGAAAATCCCAAGTAAGGCATCTGCCACTTTGTCTGTCCTCAATGAGGATAGGGTGACTGCCTCTGGGTACCAGGTGGCTTAATCCACCACAGTCAGGATGAATCTCTTCCCTGAGGAGCTGGGGGTATTTAAAGGCCCCATAATATCCATTCCCACCCTCTGGAATGGCTCCTCCACTATGGGCAATGGAATCAGGGTGGCTTGGGTTTTCTTGCCCGCCTTCCCTATTTCTTGGCACCAGTGACAAGACCTGCAATACTCCTTCACCTGCTGGGTGAAGTTAGGCCAGTAGAAATTCTGGGCCAACCGCTGTATAGTGTGTGTGATTCCCAGATGACCAGACAAGGGAATATCATGTGCAATCTTGTGCAACTGCTCACGATACCCCTGAGGAATGACAAGTTGCCTGCCTAGCACCCCTCCTTCTGTCTGTACTGCCTGAGTATACATAAGTCCATTTTCACAATAAACCTTATGTCTGCCATCACCTCCCTGTGCGCTGTCTGAGTCTGCCCAAGCCCTCAGCTTCTCTAAACTAGGGTCACTTCTCTGAGCAGCTGCAAACCCCTCACACATTCCCAAGGCATGGGACAGGTCCCTTCAGTCGCTAAACTAGGGTCCCTAGCACTAGCATCAGGGCACTCAGGATCACTGTCAATCCCAACCTCTGACAATGGAGTCACCCTCCCTCTTAGAGTAACCCTCTGTAGCTGTGTGGTTACTTGCTACTGAGGAAATTTCTACCCCCTTTTTATTCAGTCTCCCCCTCTGGAGATACAGGCTGGGGAATCAGCCTCTCAGTGGTCTCCATAATGGCTTCTGTGGGGTTCAAGGAACTACAATTTTCCCTTGCCACTTGGGTAACTGCACATACCATCCCCTGTTTGAGATTGTTGCCCAGGATTACATCCACTGCTAATGTTTTGGCTACTGCCACCTGTTGCACAGTTCCCCCTGTTTCACCCCAGTCTAAGAGAACACTAGAGAGGGGCAATGTTTTCTCCCCACCCGCAAAGTCCTGTACAGTGACGTTTTTATTGGGTATAAGCGGACCAGGCTCTACTAGATCCCCTTTTACCAATGTCAGGGATGCCCCTGTGTCCCTTAACCCTTGCATCTGTACACCATTCACCATGACTGGGTGCATGTGTTCCCTCATGTTCCCTGGCATGCTCCCAGGGACACACAAACAAACCACTTCTTTTCTAGTACCATTCTACATATTATTACTCATTCTTTTGGGACACTGCCTGGCAATATGCCCAGTTTCTTTACATAACCAACATTCACTTCTCTTATCAGAGAAATCTTTTCTCTGAAACCTGGGGCTAACTGGTTTTGGTGGAGGCAGTGAGTGTTTTAGCTGCCCTGAAGGCGCGCTTTTCCCTTTCTGTGCTGCCATGCCTACCCCATTCACTCTCAGAGCAGGTCTGCTCTTGGCATAGCGGTCGAAGAGTTCAGCAGCCTCTTGCACTGTTTTGGGATCTCGGTCCTCTAGCCAGATTTTTAGCTCTGCTGGGCATGCTCAATAAAACTGTTCTAACAAAATCACATTTTCAATTTTATCAACAGATTTTGCCTCAATTCCTTCCCACCAATGTTTTAAAAACTGATGTTGTTTCATGGCTAGCTCCTCGTAGTCATATCAGGGCTTCTCTTGAGCTTACAGAATTTAGCTTTGTATGATTCAGCAGTTAATTCAATTTTTTTTTAACAGTGCAGCTTTAAGTTTGCTGTAATCATCACTGTCCTCATTGTCCATTTGACCCAATGCATCCCAAGCTTTTCCGGTAAGTAGCGGGGATAGCTAGCTGGAAGCTCCAGGACTCTCTAGGAATTTTAGCCTGAATACAAACTTTTTCAAAAGAATTTAAAAAAGGCATCCATATCCTCCCCCTCTTTAAATTCAGGTATTAATTTAGAATTCAATTTGTAACCTAGTCCTGCAGTCCCAGTTAAACCCAAGCCACTTACCTGCTCTGGTGCCACTGGTTGGAGTCGTAGCTTCTCCAGTTCATGTTGCCTCTGATGCTCCTGCTCCTCATGGTCTGTGTCTCAGCATTCTTGCTCTCTCTTCTCCTCTGCAGCTTACTGGTGCTCATGCTCCTCATGGTCTGTCTACCACTGTTCCTGCTCTGCCTCTCATCTCTCTCATTCTTTCTTCTCCTGTAACTCCAGCTCCATCCTGTGCAACTCAATTTGCAGCCTGAGTACTTCTGGATCCAGGATACTGGTGACCTTCCCCTGCTGCTGTGGCCCTTTACTGATAGTGGCCCTGTTGCCCTCCTCATTGGATCTGAACACTGCACTGGCTCCTAGTCCTGCCACACTCGAGGTTTGGTCCTTTTCAGTCACGGTCCATGACTCACAGCTCTCGGTATCTACTACCATCAGGGCATCTAGGAGGTTCTGCTTGCTGGCTTTCACCTCAAATGGGACTCCTCTGTCCCTGCACAACTGCCTTAAGTAGTCTACAGTGTGCCTGCTGTAGTTGGAGGCCATATTCCCTAACTACTGCTACTCTGACTTGCACTTTAGGAAAAAAAAATAAATGGGTAGGAACTTGACTGTACACCAAGTAATATAGTTCTGTCTCCTTTTAAAATAAAACTCTGCCTTTTTCTTTCTTTACAAGTGAGCTGATGGTCTCAAACTGACACACTGAACAATAAAAGGTTGTAATACCAAAATTATCCACACCACTGCCAACCAATCTGTCACAAACCCCACTCAGCAGGTCAGCCCTCTACTCCCAAAGTGCTAACCTCCAAGCATAGTCTTGTGAACAGTTAACAGAAACAGGGTAACCCTCCTGTCTGTTTTGTGGGTTCAAATCAAACTTTGGTCATAGTTCTGGAGGGATTCAAACTGTCAACCTCTTGTTGGTGTACCCAAATGCACAGGCTCAAATAATTCTGTCTTCAGGGGGCCAGATATCTTTGCCTACAGGCACCTAACCAGGTGTACAGAAATGAACCCTTAAAAACTTTAATAAAAGACCTCAGATTAAACCCTTACCTTTTTCCAGTTTGGTATCACCATTCAAGCTTATGCACAGTGTCTGCTTTAACCATATACACTCTACTTGTTAAAGAAAATAAATCAAAGACAGACCAAGTAGGCTCTAAAAATAGAGTTTTACTAAAATAGATAAAAAAAATGTAAAACATGAAATACAGAACCATATATCACAAAACATACAATCTTTTAAAAAGAACAAGGTTTTAACAGTGCAATTCCTACTACAGTACTTAGATTTTGTCTCTCTCTCTAAATACCTGCTTAAAGTGCTCAATGGTGTTTCTTTGTCAGAGTCTAGATAGAAGTGTCCCTGAATAAAAACAGAATACTGTCTAAAAGCTGGCTATGCCCACATCTTTGCATGAGGTCACCTAGCTCCTCCCTGTCACAATATATAAAAAAATATATCTATACAAAAACAGGATGTCTTTTCATAGTTTAAATTCTGTAATTTTCCTTTAATCTATAAGCAGTATCCTCTCTCACACAGACATCAAAGAACGTATGTCTTTCTGCCAGATCTCACGGAGGTGCAACATGCTTTGTATCACCATGTGAAAATTTAACTGTGTTTCCTCTGAACATCATAAATATTTATGATTTCCTCTAGCAACTACAGCTATAATTAACTCAGACAAACAGGAGATCCTTGATTAAGGCCTGGTCTGTAATTAGCTCATGGCTTTCATCTTTTAGCTGAGATCTGGGGTGAGTGAGGTAATTCCAAGAGCACCAGATTTCTCAGCAGAGACAATCAGTAATACATTTTATATTTTAAAAGCATAGTTTAATCAGAACCAGCTGTCCAAGTGTCACAGTGGCTGTCTGGGGATTTTCCAGGGTCTGGTTTTCTGAACTCTATTTACATGTAAGTCCTGCTCATCTTGGTCCATGGAATCATCTTTGTTGTGTACCACCCAGGGGCACATGCAACAAGAATGGCGAAGAGCATCACACAGATTGCATCGTAACTTGTTCTGGCAATGGAGGCTAAGATGACCCACCTTCAAACATGAACTGCATTTACATGCATCACAGACATTACTGAGATGTGACCCAGATCCACACATGTAATAGGATTTGGGTTGACCCAGGTAGAACACTACCCCATGATTCTGACCAAGATAAAAACATTTGGTATATGTTGGAGACCAGTTCTTGATTTTATAAGCCTGACCTGTAGGTGAAATCCCCCCTGTCCAGATGTTCTCTTAGTCCATGATGGTTTCTGGACTGCCCAGTATTGTACATCACTGTCAGAACCAATATAAAATATCCACCACACTCACTTCCTCATTTTAAACAAGTCATTCACTATCTTAAAGCTGGGCTTAGTTAGTGGAATCTGGAGAAATGCTGTCCTCAAAGGAATTTTTTTAGTTCTTGGAATTTCAGTCAAATCTCTCAATTCCTGCCACAGTTTTGAAACTCACATCAAAGTGAAAGTCTCCTGAGGACTGGATCAGGGCATAAAGTTTGGTGGCAAAGAACCCCATGCTGTCCTTCAGTAGAGTTCTCGCTACGTAAACGCAATTGGGGAAGTCCTCCAGACCCTCTCTGTATTGTATTGGAACTGTGTTCCTCTACTTCACTGATTCTGCAGGGGACTGGAAAACATCTGCATAACTTCTCTGTCAGAGAGGTGGGCAAAAACACAGAGGAACACCCCCCACATCCTCTGTTCTTTCCTCTTGTCTTGCATCTGGGCCATTGGAACTTGCTCATCTGTGACCATTATGGGTTGAAGGATAAGTTGTGTCCTTCTCTGGCCCCTCAGTCCCAGTATGATCTGCAGTAGACATTGACTCTGGTACAGTTTCTCCCACTTCAGGGTTTTTGTGGGTATTTTCAGAGGCATCTTGGTTTTGTCTGATCTCAGCATCTCTGGTGACTTCCTCTGAAACAAATGCTTCCTCTTGTTTTGTAGTGGCCTATGATGGCATATTAGTGCCCCTGGCTGACTGGGTTCTATTTGTGCTCTGGATAACTGGCATATTGCTTTGCATGCCTCAAGAGCAACTGGCTTATTACTTTGAGCACCTCAAGGTTCCACATCTGGATTCAGAATCTTTTGGGAGGGGGGTTCAAACACAGAAGCAATGTTTTTCCTGATCCAGGTTTGAAAAGAATAGGGTTCTGGGTGAAGATAAAGCTGTCTGAGACTTCCACAGATGGGGGGGGGCTGTGTTGTCACATGCTGCTCTTGCTGCACTGGGGATGTAGAAGGGTCAAGTCATGAAACACACTCAGTAGTGCCTCCTGCCATCTGTCCTACCCAACGCATCTCACTGTGCATTTACTTTAGCAGAAGAGTCCATTTGGGATTTCTTTATAAAGGCTTTTCTACCCATTAAATTTAAACTGGGAGCCAAAAGATCTGATTCCCACTCCCTGCCATCCAAACGTTGCCTCCATTCTGCCCTGACAAGAGCTTTTTCCACACTGTTTGTGAAAATCAAGTGAGTTCCCTCCCCCCCCTCACAGCCACCATGCTCAGCCATGAAACTCCTCCTCTTTGCAATCACACATCAAAGCGGCTACTCTTTGTTTGGGGCTACTGATAGCTGTCTGATGGCCATGCCCTGAAACTGATAGCAGAGGCCGTGGCCAACACACTCCTGGGGTATTGGTGAGAGTGGCAAACAGTTACCGGTGCTCTAAAACAGCTTCAGCAGCTAATGCTCAGGATTAACAATAAGGGCTGGATTATTGCATGTTTGTTGGACTGTCTGTAACAGGGGTACAGTTTTCTCAGTGCTCTCTTGTTTATGAAACCATGTTTTCAGCAAGCAGCTTAACAGGACTCTGTTTACCTGCAATCTCCGACCTGAACCTGAGACATAGTTTCTCCTTTTGGCACTGCTCCTTTTCTGCCAATAGCTTTAGAATAGCTGCTTTTTTTCTGGCTAACTCCACATGCAGAAGTCGCTCAGCACTGGAGACAGAGTTGAGATTTCTCTGTCCCTGGCTAGGTATGCCATTACTGGAAGGAGGAGTATCTACGTGTTGCAGTGTGTCAGCCTGGATGGCAAAAACTCTTGCTGCCCTCATCATCATTAGTGTCAGCTTCTGTCATCTCTGTATCAGCCATCTCTTTCACAGGTGCACTACATTTTTGTTTATTTATTTATTTCAGAATCTACTGCTGCAGTAGTGTCCTCAAGAACCACTTCTAGGATTGCCTCATAAATAATCATTTCCATAACTTCTGTACATACAGTCAACACTGTTGTGGCTTCCTAATTACACTGGGTAGAGAGAGAGAAATAGACTCCTCCGCCCAGGACAACATCACACCCTCCTCTGCAGGACCCTCCATCTTCTAACAGGAAACAGACAGTGCCTCCCACAGGAAGATGGGGGTAATTTTTATTGAAAAATGTCAAAAAAAAATATAAACCATATGTACTGTATGTACATATTTGCAAACTTGAACGAACTGCCAGTCATTTGAAAAACCTCAAATACTAAATCATAAATAAAATGGAAATAAATGATAATGAAAAAGGTAAAGAAAAAGGAAAACAACCAAAGAAAAAGAAGTCAAACCATGACATAGAATCACATATCCCCCTTGTTGTCAGAGGCTAAAAAGAGCCCAAAAAAGGAAAAAAAAACTAGTGTGTATCTTATCCTGCATATTCACTACCTAGGAAGGATCCAGGCCGCAAATATGTGGGCATAGTTTTTTCCGCACTTGGTGCATTGTGTCCAGTTTTGGAGGTCGCACCTCAGAAAGGACAGAGGGTGGAGGCAGTCCAGAGGAAGGCAACTAAAATGGAGCAGGGGCTGCATCAAAAGCCCTACGAGGAAAGACTGAGGGATCTTAATGTGTACACCCTGAAAGACAGGAGAGCAAAATGGGACATGATAGAGACCTACAAGTACCACACAGAGAACAGGGTGCAGGAGGGGAGACTCTTTCAAATGAGAAAGAGAACCAGGACCAGAAGGCATGAGATGAAGCTGTGTGTGTGTGTTGCAGGGGCGAGAGTTTAAGAGGAATGTGAGAATTACTACTTCACTGAAAGAGTGGTGGATACTTAGAACAGACTGCCAGAGGAAGCGTAGAGGTGAAAACAGTAGGAGGCCTCAAGCGCAAAGTGGATAGACATAGGAAGTATTAGTAAATAAGCAGGGAGAAGGGAGGCCTGCTAGAGACCAGTTAGGGTCTGCAGAGACAGACTAGGCAGGGAGCAACTGGGCAGACTGGGTGAGCCAAGTGGTCCTTTTCTGCCATCAAATTTTGTGTTTCTATGTTACTGAAGCAGTGTTGTGAAATGTCCTCACATTTTTGGCCTGGTTGCATAGGAGGGTTTCAGCACCTTGCCTATGAATAGTAGGTTTCAGGGATTATAGGACACTTGGGCAGGTGGGATGGCCCTCTGGTCTTTTCTGCCACCATTGTCTGTTTCTGTGTTCTATGTTTCTATGGTGCAGCCTCTCATTTATTCCAATGGGAGAAAAAAAATTACCATTTGCTGTAATAAACGTGTTTAAAGTAATAAAGTAAATCTACTAAATGAATGCATGCTAGTATAAGCTTTATATATGTAGAGACTAGCTTTGCATGCACTTACTGTATGTACATTTTGAGAACTGTACTTCATGTTTCCATTGCATTTTAACTATGAAAATACCTTTTATTTTGAATTTGTGATTTTATGTATATGAAACTGCAACATATTATTTTAATTATCTTACAATTGTGCTGAATAAATCTATAAAAATTCTGAAACTGAGTCTGTAGACATTACAGTGCACCACTGGAGTTGGCAACCATTAACAAATGTTTCCACAACAAAGCAAGTTTTCATTTGCGTTTAACTCTCAATTTTTCATTTTCATCTTTTATACTGGTAAACAGAGGAGCAAAACATGGACAAAATGCCTTTTTTTTCACGTGGTATCAATTACATTAAAAAACATTAACCATAACAACACTGTACAAAGTAGCATCATACTCAGCCAATGCAAGTACAGAGAAATTGAATGTACTAGGTTTTCAGAAGCGTGTTCTTGAAACAAGCTTGTCTGAAACATCTCTGAATGATAATTAAATCTATCTTCCTGGGAGAAGAAACCCATGGTTTGGCACAACTGGCAATGGTGCATGCTACTGGGCAAGCAGTTACAAATCTGCATATGCTATTATATGCGACTTTTAACCTTGAAATAATCCTATCTCAAGCCGCCAAGTAAATCAGTGACCCCCTAGTCCAGGATGGTAAAAACTCTAGTTTTACATTTCTTGCAACAAATCTTGTAGGATGTTGACATCTGCTTCCTAGCAGATAGGAAAAATTGCAGAGTCAGTACAATTGTCACACTGCCTACATTGCTACATCAAGTGATGCATAAGGTTCTAAGAACATTGCATGACTGTTAATGTGCAGATTCTCCTCACTTTTCAGGTACTGTACTCAAAAATAGTGCAGGATTTACAGGAGGCACAGAGTGTCATTACCCTGTTGCATGTAATTAATGATTAGTTACATTGAAACAGACACTTAATGATTAGTTACATTGAAACAGACACTTAAAGTGTAAAACACAGAAGGCTAAACATGGCAATGTACAGTATAGGCAGTCTGACAGCTGTCTCCTGTATGTATAAGAAACCCAGAAGCCCTCATTTTAACCAAATAGGGAGTCTGTTGCCTGATCCAGAGCAGGAAATAAACACATTTCTTTTGAATTGCAGCCAGCTGGTGCCCTACAATCAGAAATGTGCTGCACTGTGCTGCTGCTGGAAACCTAGTTCTAACTGTACATACATCTTCCACTACATATGACTGTTTCACCTGCCCAACCTCTTCAGCTATGACAGAATGCACCTCGCTAAACACTGAGGCACCTGCATATACATCATTCACGAAGACTGTATACAGTGGCCCGGATATTCAGACTGCGCCAGGCTGTGGTGCAAGCCTGGGTGCAGCACAACTTGGCTGCGCAGGGGCGTTGACTGGGCGATATTCAACGGAGTTGCGCCATGGCACAGCATAATTGAATATCGCACCCTGGCCACCTGCAGTGCGCGTAGTGCAGCGGCACTGCACCAGCGCAAGTGGCCAGAAGTGGAGCAGGGGGATGCGCTAGCACAAGTTCCATTAGCTATGTGCAGAACACGATATTCAAAAGTACACATGCAAATGGGGTCATAATGTATGCAAGGCGCAAATGGGGCCATTTGCATGTCATTATGGCCCCATTTGCATGCAGGTGCGCCGATCCCTGGCAACTTGCACCTGGCGCCCTGCCAGGCAGCAGCCATCAGGGACCGATGCCCCCAGCACAGCGCGGCAATGCAGCCCTCTGCCCAATCGCGGGCATATGGAGATTTAAATAATCATACCATATCCCTGGTGGTTCAATGGACCGCTCACAGCCCGATCGCAGGCATATGTTAATTACAAACATCCAATATCCCCTGGTGGTCCAGTGGACCACTCACAGCCCGCTCGCAGGCATAAGTTGCAATAAAAGATGTCCAACATCCCTGATGGTCCAGTGGACTGCTTCATGCCCGATCATGGGCATAAGTATAGAAATCAAATGTCCAATATCCTTGGTGGTCCAGTGGACCACTCGCTGCCCAATTGCGGGCATATGTCATAAAAAGTAGAGTTCCAATAACCCTGGTGGTCCAGCGGTAGCCCTCCAACCGCCCACTGAACCCCACCACTCCACTCCCCGGTCAGTGCGGTGGCACACCCACCCTTGCCGCCCCTACCGCCCACTGACTGACCCCGTATGGAAGGGGTTGTATGCCACTGGTCCACAGTGAGCCAATGGTGTGCAGCCCATACGTCGCATTATTCCAGATATGTGAATGGATCCATTCACATATCTGGACTGTGTAGTATGGCTGCACGCCATTGGCCTCGCACTGTGGACCAATGGGTGTACAGCCCTTCCATACGGAGTCAGTCGGCGCGTGGCGGAGCGGCAGGCGGTGGGTGCTGCCACCCGCCACTGACCGGGGAAAGCAGGGTGGGGCTCAGTGGGAGGGTGGGCGTACCGCTGGACCATCAGGGTTATTGAACCTACTTTTATGAGATATGCCCACAATCGGCTGCAAGTGGTCCACTGGACCACCAGGGATATTGGACGTTTGATTTCCATACTTATGCCCGTGATCGGGCATGAAGAGGTCCACTGGACCACCAGGGGATATTCCACATCTTTTATTTCAACTTATGCCCACAATCGGGCTGCGAGCGGTCCACTGGACCACCAGGGATTTCGGAGGATCCTTTTTCTATGAATGCCTGCGATCGGGCATGGGGGGGTGCTGCCAGGTGCAGCCGGAGCTCGGGTAGCCACCCACAGGTGGCAGCTGCCATGTTGCACCCTGCAATATGGCAGCTCACCTGTGGGTGGCCAGCCGTTGTTCCTTTTTTTTTGGGCTCACCTATGTGCAGCACAAGTAGGGGTTGCACATGCAAGGGCTCAGCACATCCCGGGCTGAATATCGGGATGTGCAGAGTATGCATGGGCACGCCCCCCCACCTGCGCTGCATACATTACTGATGCGCTCCGGCACATCGGGATTTGTGCCAGGCACAATCCCCATTTGAATATCACACCGGGGTGCATCAGTGCGTTGCACATGGCTCAACAGTGTTGCACCATGCGCAACCCTTCTGAATATCCGGGCCAGTGTATATAGAATAAGTATCCTCCCACCAAGTGTTAAAGGAGAACTGCATTTAACATGTATTTATTTTTTGTTTACCAGGTAAATGCACTAGACAACAACAAATTGCTTATTTTCAGGCGAGCCTGTGTTTTCTGTAAAAGGTACTTTACAAATACTGGTTCACATTCTGTTATTGTTCCATGTTTAGTGGCCTTGTAGAAAATCTAGTTATAGTATACAGTGGAATACTGTTGTTGATGGAAATCCATTACTGGAATTTCCTTGTTGTGCTGCAGTAGCTACATTATCATGCTGTTGTGCTGCACTAGTGACATCACTACTGCAGCACAACAACATTGAATGTCCCGTGCCTGGCTAACTCTCTGAACCCTAGCTACAATTGCTGATTCTGAAACAGACAGAAACAGTGTCGGTGATTTAACAATCTCATTTTTTGCCTTTTTGAAAATTAAAACTAGACTACCTGTTCCCTCGCCTGCCATCCAGATCCCTTTTGATTCTCAGCTTGGTGGAATCAGGATTAATCAGCACCACTGTCTGTAGATTGGTGAAAATGCATAGACTGAATGGTGGGCAACACTAAGCTTTTTCCTTCCTTATGTTGAAACCCCTTACTCACAATCATATATGTGTGTGGAAAACCATACACTATAAAGATGTGTATGGTTGTCCATACACAGACAAGGCTGAGTCTGAATCTTGAGATTGCTGAGGTAACAGGGGACCTCTCAAGCTGCACTCTTGAGGTCTCTGGGTTGCCAGGACAACATCTCCATTCAGACACAGCCTTGTTGTGTATGGAGAACCATACATAGTCCTCCATGTTGTTGTTTCTGTATTACACATTACTAGACCATTAAGGAACTGTACTGTATGAAGTAGTTTATGTCCTTACTCAGCCCTCCTTTTGTTGGTACAATGCACTCATGTTCCACTATAAAATTCTGTCACTGAAAGGGGCAAACCCACATCATATAATTTTAACATTTTATTTACCAGCAGTGTGCCTACAGAGGGTGAGAAAACCACTCTGGTTCTCCAAAGAGGTGGCAGAGATGGTGAGGGAAAAAGATTAGCATTCAGAAAATACAAAAGAAACACAGAGGAGGAGGACAGAGGAGAGTATCTGGAAAAGCTAACAGAGGTGGGAAGACAGCCAGAACAGTCAAAGCACAGAGAGAGAAAGAATAGCCAAGGTAATAAAGAAAGGAGACAAGACTTTTTTTAAGATACATCAGAGAAAAGAGAAAAACCAGGGGTGGGATTGAGACTGAAAAGAGAAGGGTGGCGGTCGGCAAAAGGGGACCACAAAAAAGCAGAAATCCTGAACAAGTATTTTTTGGTAATTATTCACAGTGGAAAAAGGAAGGGGAGGGTTCACAGCTAGTGGGAAAATGCACCAAGTGGGGGTATAGATACTTCCTGTTTGGGAACAGGAAGTGAGTGATCACAGAGCCACAAAAGACTCACCATCCTAGAAGGAAAAGAGTAGCTCTCTGTCGCCCTTCCCCAGCTGCTGGAGGTCTGACTCTGAGCAAGTAAGGAGACTACTGAGAAATATAGGAACTTCTTGTCTCAGAATAGGAAGATCAGGAGCTTAAAGGGCATAGAGGCAGTATATAAGTAGGGAGAAAAATAAATAAATAAATAAACGGAGGAAAGAGTAAGTATTCAAAACAACAGTTAAGGGGCCAGAAATAAGACATGATGGGAGTGCTGCGCTGCAGTGGCTGTGGAGCAGCAGTCTTCTGGGAGATGTTCTGGAGGATGTGGTGTTGTCCCATCTGCAGGCACCTCTCTGGGCTGAGGGAGGAGGTTGCTCATCTCCAGGCTGAGTTGGTCAGGATTTGGGGGACCTCCTTTCCCACCCAAGGACCACCAGGGCTACTGCTGTTGCCTCAGAGGTTGCCAAGAAAGAGGAGTGGTTGGACCACAGTGGGCTCCAAGAAGGGGTGAGGGAGTGGTAGAATAGAGGTGCATCCCTCCAGTTGTACCTCTCCACAGTTCTTATGCCATGCTGGCAAAGTGTGGTTCCTCTATGGAAGCACCCACATTGGAGACCAAGGAGGATGCTGGGAACCTCCACAAAGGAGTCCCACAGGAGGGTGGTATGTGACCCCACAGGGGAAGGAAACAATTCCTGGTGAGGGACTCCCTTGTTAGGAGGGTAGAACTGGGGGATGAAGGGGAGAGGGAGGTAAGGTGCTTGCCTGGTGCCATGGCTTGGAGGGACAGGGAGCAAATCCTCAGGATCACAGGAGCAGCTGCACGGGGGAGGGAGCTGGATGTCATTGTCCACCTAGGGACAAATGACCTGGCTGAGAAAGAGATCAGAGCAGTGCAGAAAGAGTTTGTGGAGTTGGGGAGGGGACTTAGACAAGTAGCACGCATGGTAACCTTCTCGGAGGTGCTGCCTGTCTATAGCATGGGTGAGGCTAGGTGTTTCCACACCATGGGATTCAATCAGTGGTTGAAAAACTGGTGTAGAGCTCGGAGTTTGGCTTCATTGGGGATGGGGGTCCACCTGGAGGATGCAGGTCTATACTGGCTCGATGGTCTGCATCTGTCCAGGAGGAAGACCAGGATCCTAGGTGATAGACTTAAATGCTTCATTTGGCAAGCATTTAAACTAGCCAAGGGGGGAGACACTGGAAAGGAGTGGGGAAATCCTAAACCCCCCTGAAAAAAAATCAGGGTAGTAAGTGAGGTAAACACCAAGATAGAGACATTGATAGGGAGAAGGGCAGGGGTAAATGGAGAAAATGACAAAGGCAATAAGGACAGGGATGGGGCAAAAAAGGGTAAGGCCATCAAGAAATGGAGGGTAATGAGTACCAATGCCCATAGTCTGGGCAACAAGCTCCCTGAACTGGTGGCCTTGATGGAAGAGGGATGCCTGGATATCGTGGCAGTCACAGAAACATGGTGCACAGAGAACCATGACTGGGATGTTAACATACCAGGGTAGACAACCTACAGGAGAGACAGGGAGGGTAGAAGAGGGGGAGGAGTTGCTCTCTATGTAAGGGAAGGATAAAAGCAATACAAAAGAGTAAACAGGGAGGGCAGGAGGCACTGTGGGTCACCCACAGACTAGAAATTGCACCACAATCTGCACAGGGTTGTATACAGACCCCATCTTGGGGAGGGAATGGACAAGAATGTCATAGAAGGCATCCTTAGGATGGCAGAGAAAGGGAGATACTGTTGATAGGGACCTCAATATACCAGATGTTAACTGAAGCACCTTTGCTGCAGCCACATCCAAGAGCAGGGCCATTCTCGATTCTCTACAGGGGTCATGCCTCAGACAGCTAGTGTTGGAACCCACTTGGAAGGGAGCAATCTTAGACCTCATACTCTCAAATAGGGACAGTGAGAGGATCTCAGATCTAGAAGTGGGTAGCCATCTGGGAACAAGTGACCACCAAACAGTGTGGTTCACGATAAACTCAACTGCAGAGTCAAACCATACAAAAGTGAGGTTACTGGACTTCAGGAGGGTTGTCTTTGGCAAGATGGGAGAGTGCCTTAGAAAAACACTAGCAAACAGGCAAGAAGGAGGGGTGGAACAACAAAGGGGGAACATCAAAACTGCCATCACAGAGGCAAAAAGCCTTTGTGTGAAGCAAATAAGCAAATCAAAATGAAAGAAAAAGCCACTATGGTTCTCAAAAGAGGTGGCAGGGAAGGATAGGGAGAGAAAGACACCATTTAGGAAGTATAAGGAAACACAGAAGGAGCAGGACAGAGAACTGTACCAGTTAAGGCAGAAGGAAGCAGGGAAAGCAGTCAGAATAGCAAAGGCCCAAACTGAGGAAAAGATAGCCAACTCGGTTAAGAAGGGGGATACAAATTTTTATAGGTACATTAGGGAGCATAGATTGACAAAGGATGGGACAGTGAGGCTGAATAGAATGGACAGTGGGTGGACAGAGAGGGACAGTGAAAAGCAGGATACTGAACAAATATTTCTGCTTAGTATTCTCAAAAATCGGAGGAGGGGAGGTACCTAATCCAATAACAGAAGCACTCTGGATAGGGAGTCGATCCCAGTCCTTTCACAGAAGAAAGGGTTCTGAAAGAACTCCTAAAACTGAACGTAGACAAAGCAATGGGGCCTAACGGGATTCACCCTAGAATTCTAAAAGAATTAAGGGGAGAACTAATGGCACAACTGACCACCCCTTTTAACAAAACATGGGAGGATGGTGTGGTACCTGAGGACTCGAGGAGGGCAGATGTGATGCCCCTTCACAAAAGTGGGAGCAAGACAGAGGCAGGAAACTACAGACCTGTCAGTTTGACCTCCGTGGTAGGGAAAGTGATGAAAGCACTTCTGAAGGAAAGAATTATTGAATACCTAGAGGCCAGTGGGGCACAGAACCCAAGGCAGCATGAGTTCACAGCGGGAAGGTCATGTCAGATGAATCTAATCAATCTCTTTGACTGGGTGACCAAAGTAGTAGAACAGGGAGGGGCTGTGAACATGGCCTACCTAGACTTTAGCAAAGCATTTGACACAGTCACACACAAAAGATTAATAAACAAATTAGCCAGCCTGGGAGTGGGTCCCAGGGTAGTAGCCTAGGTAAAACATTGGCTGGACAACAGGTCACAGAAGGTAATAGTAAACGGAGCACACTCTGAAGAAAGGGGGCTACTAATGAGGTACGGCAGGGTTCAGTACTGCTTCCAGTCCTTTTTAATGTCTTTATAGTGACATTGCAGAGGGACTGGAAGGAAAAGTATGCCTCTATGCAGATGACACAAAGATCTGTAACAGGGTTGATGCACAAGGAGGTGTGGAAAGGATGAGAAGGGACTTTGCAAGGTTGGAGGAATGGTCAGAAGTATGGCAGATTGGATTTAATGCAAAGAAGTGCAAAATAATGCACCTGGGAAACAAAACCCAGAAGAAGAGTACACAATGGGGGGAGGTAGTAACAATAACAAACAATCATTTGTCAATGCCGAAAATTTGCTTGCTGACATTGGCTTTGGTGGGGTGTGCTTTTGGGTCATCAGGCATAACGTCCACGCCATTTCACCACAGCTTACCCTGCAAACACCGACAAGTGTTATGGTGTGCCTTGGGGTCTTTGGTCCTTATGCTCACCCCATTCCATCAGGAAATACGGTGAGATGGGTGCAGTATAGGAGAATGGGGTGAACTTTGGGGCCGAAGAGTCCAAGGTACACCTCGATGCCTCTCACTGGCTGCAAGGTGTGGGTGTGGGTGGAATGGTATGAGCATTACAGGTGACAATCCCAAGTCATACCCATGATGCCTGTCAGTCTCTACAGGGTGAGGCATTATGGTCAGAAATCCTAACACTCAAATTTTCAACATGGGTTTTTGTGACCCCACCTTATGAACAGTGGTAATATCAGTTTGTTAGCCGGCTGATTTTGCATAGTGACTACGGCATTTGGCACCACAGGCGAAACACATTTTGAACATGATGTGAAAAATGACAGCTGTACTGTTCATGGGGAGGTGTAAAAAATGGCAATGTTGAAAATCTGCAGTGAAAATAGTGAAAAATCTGATGAAGTCACAAGCGTGCATAGAAACGCACAACACACACCCTTAATGTAATTACTTTGGGGATTTTTTACAGCAGATTGTCAACACAGGCATTTTGGGACCTCCGCTCATGAACAGTGTCACTGTCATTTTCTTAATCTGTTCCGAATAGTGATTTCCCACAGCGACCACGCATTTCTGCGAAGAAAGTGTGAAAACACATTTTGACCATGTTGTGAAAAATTACAGCTGTACTGTTCATTAGGAAGTGTGGAAAAATGCCAGTGGTGAAAATCTGGACTGAAAATATTACACATTCATGAACTTACGAGGGTGCATGGAAACAGTGCAATGCTCACTCATAACACAGTCATTTTATGGACTTTTGTCACCAAATTTTCAACATAGCCATTTTAAGACCTCTGCTCATGAACAGTGTCACTAATTTTCTTAATCTGTCCCAAACATTGATTTCACACACCTACTGCACCATTGTGCGCTACATGCACAGAAACACATTTTGGGGGAGATGTGAAAAATGACAGCTATACTGCTTATAAGGAGGTGTAGTAAAATGGCAATGTTGAAAATCTGGAGTACAAATTTTAAAAATTCGCAAACTTATGAGCGCAGTGAGGAACTGCTAACACACGCTCATAAAACAGTCATTTTGGGAATTGTTTTGCCAAATTTCAGCATAGCTATTTTAAGACCTCTGTCATGAACAGTGTCACTGTGATTTTCTTAATGTGTCCCAAAATTGATTACACACACCAACTGAGCCATTGTGCACTACATGGGTGTCCAGCACCTCAACCCTTGGTGCTGCTGGGCCAGCTTCTAATACAGTTCTTTGACTGGGTGACAGGAGATAGATCAAGGTGGGGCGGTAGATGTGGCTTACCTGGATTTTAGTAAAGCCTTCAATAGCCGGGCTCCATGGCACTGAGCAAGGGGTTTGCTCGGCATGCTGGTGACCCAGGTTCGTGCCCATAGCCCAGGTACCAGGAGTGGAGACGCAGCAGGGAGGGGTTCCATAAGCATCCATTGGATGCGCACCACTCGAGGAGCCTGGGGACCTGGGCGGGTGGATTGGTGGTGAGCTTGGGGATGCTGCCTCGACACGCCCCTGCATGCTCCCACTCCAGGAGTACCTGCACACTTACGCAAGGCTGAGAACTGCAGTAGGTGGGGCACAGAAAATGGAAAATATGTCTGCTCTAACCGGATGATGAGCGCCTTGGCCCTGTCACTCAAAGCCCCGGAGCCAGCCCGGATCCAGCCCTGCAGCACCTGGGATGCAATGTTGGCCACAAGGCCATTCCCATCCAGAAGAGAGGGGCCCTCCCGGCATAGGGATATATTGGACTACAAAAGGTAGGCTGCAATTGGGGCTGGGAGGTGGTAACAGGAGGTCAGAGGGTGGCAGGAAGGTGCTGGTGTTCCGAAGGAGTGGCCGGTTGGGGTGTGTGTGGGAGGCATATAAAAAAAAAAAACGTTAATACTGTCCTGCATTAAAGGCTAATAAACAAATTGAACAGCCTGGGAGTCAGATCAGGAGTGGTAAACTGGGTTAGAAATTGGTTAAGCGGTAGGACACAAAGGGTGATAGTGAATGGAGTTCTGTCTGCATAGATAGAGGGAGGCGACCAGCGGGGTGCCTCAGGGACTGGTGCTAGGCCCATCCTCTTTAATGTCTTTATAAGTGACATTGCAGAGGGGCTGGAGGGTAAGGTGTGCCTCTTTGCAGATGACACGAAGATCTGCAATAGGGTTGACACATCGGGGTATATGTGAAAAAAATGAGAAGGGACCTGGGCAAGCTGGAAGAATGGTCAAACGCAAGCTGAGATTCAATGCAAAAAAGTGCAAAATTATACACTTGGGGCACAGAAACCCAAGGGAGGAGTACTCAGTGGGGGGAGGTAGGTACTGTCAGTCACCAAACAGGAGAGAGATCTAGGAGTGATTATATCTGAGGACCTAAAGGTGGCCGGATAGTGAGAAAAGGTGGTAAGGAGTACCAGTGTGATGTTGGGGTGCATTGGGAGGGGCATCACCAGCAAAGAAAGGGAAGTGGTGATGCCACTGTACAGATCATTGGTGAGATCTCATCCAGAGTACAGTATCCAGGTTTGGAGGTCTCATCTCAGGAAAGACATAGACAGGGTGGAGGTAGTACAGAGAAGGGATACTAAAATGGCCAGGTGCTGCACCAGAAGTCATATGAGGAGAAGCTGAGAGACCTTAATATGTATTCTCTGGAAATGAGGCTACAGAGGGGGGACATGATAGAGACATTCAAATACCTTAAAGGGAAAAATAAGGTACGGGGGGGGGGTAGCATCTTTCAAAAAAGAGGATGCACTAGAACTAGGGAACATGACTTAAAGTTGGATGGAGGTAGAATCAGGGGCAATGTGAGGAAGTACTTATTTACAGAAATGGTGGTGAATGCATTGAATAGCCTCCCTGGAAGGATGGTGGGGGAAAAAACAGTGGAGGAATTCAAAAATGCATGGGACAGACACATGGGAATACTAGAAATGGGGAAGGGTGGGAAAGCTACAGATCAGCTAAGTTTACACGTCAGTAAAGGCAGGAAAAATGGGCAGACTAGATGGGCCAGGTGGTCCTTATCTGTTGACAAATTCTGTGTATCTATGCATCTATGTGCGTAAATCAGAAACACCCACCTTGGTTACTAAAGGCCAGTACCATGGAACAATAACAGAAATGGAACTAGTATTTTAAAAACAGCTTAGCAGAAAAAATGGCTTGCCAGTTCAGTTCAGTTTAGTTCTCCATTAAGAACAAGCTCCAATAGGTCACCAGAGCATTCACAAATTATAAGATGCTGGACCATGGCTTTTAGACTGCTGGTGTCAGTTTATTGAATCTGCTAATGCGGGAACTGTTCACAACTACGTTTCAGTTGCTCATTGAGCAAAATAAATCAATGCAGAATTGCAAATGCATCCAAACTGCCACTCTTTATCTAGCCTTGGTGCTACGCCCCTTCCCAGAATATTCCTCAGGGGACGTGTCTAGAGAATGTCGCTGCCTTTTATTTGAAACCTTAGGTGATGTCACCACTACTCCACTTTGAATTTTACTATAGTGGCTTACAAACCCTAAGTGCAGTCCAATTCTATGCAACAGGTTCAAATACATATAATTATACACAAATAATTATTTCATTATCTTAATCACTATGGAGCAATTGTGGAAGGGGATCTACAAGAAAGCTATCTGCTGCTTTGGATTGCTAGAGGACAATTAGAACCACTTTGTTTAATGTATTACATTTTGCATTAAAATATAATTAGTATTAAATAAATACTATGGTGATGGCTTGGGGTTTATGTATAACTGCTCCCCCCCTTGTTTTCCCGTGACAGCTTTGAATATGTTAGGTATTATAGTTCCTTGGTTTCTGAATGTTATGTAGGCATAATTTTGTACATTGTTTTGCATATGACCGACTTCTTGTTCTGTTCTTTTCAGGCTGTAACTGTCCTCTGTCAATCTGCAGCAGTGGATAGCTTTTATATAGATCCTCTTCCACAATGGTCCATTGAAGGAATTAAGTCCAAGAGGGTAATCGCGTGGTCCTAAATCCCTGCTGATTCTTTCTGTCTTTTTTTTTGTGGTATTTATGCTCCTCTGCTCCTGTGGCCCTCACATTCTGAGGGACCCCCAGCTCCATCACCTTGGTGTCCACCAGCCAGTGCTTAACTCCAGGGCTTACCCCCCCTGGCGGGGTCGGTGAAGGGGGCCCTCCCCCCACCGAAACCAGATCAAGGATCACACCATGGATAGCCAGGTGTGGGGCCTAAGGGCTCCCCCGTCATCCTCCAGGAGCTGTATTTCCTGGTTTTCTTTGCCCCATTGTGGTCACACGGTGTGAAATGACGCCTGCAATGGGGTTGTGCACACCGGCCAAGACACAGCCTCGGCCAAGCCGCCTGCCACACTCGGCCTCCTTCTGTCTCTTTTTTTTAATAAGAATATTTATTTAAGGAGGGACTATGATATACTGTACATGAGTAATTTTGCCATGACTAAATATTTCTTGTTTTCTGAAATGACTTGTTGCTGCATAGAGACTGAGATAATGAAATAATTAGTGGATACAATTGTATCATTAACAGTCACAAATACATAAGTGCTATCTTACACAATGTGTTGATTTCTGTTTTTAACTTGATCTTTGTGTATAAGTATATGTATTTGCACCTGTTATATAGAACTGAATTTGCACTTAGGGCTTGTAAGCCACTGAGTAAAATGCAAGCATGGGGTAGCGCTGACGTCATCTAAGGTTTCAAAAGGCAGTGACATTCTCATCTAGATATGCCCCCTGAGGAAGACTCTGGGAAGGGTTGAAACACTGGGGTTAGGTCAAGAAAGAGCAGTATTTTAGATGTATTTGCAATTCTGCATTGATTTGTTATTTTACTTTGTGAACAGTTGTGCAGTAGTTGTGAACAGTTCCTGCTTTAGCAGATTCAATAAAATGGCACTAGTAATCTAAAAGCTATGGTCCAGTGCATATACTGTACCTCTGGAGTGCTTTTGTGACCTTGTGAGCCATTTGCATTGGCTGTTCCTACTATTTACCTTACTGTCTGCTTGTAACTTTCATTTTGTAATTTCATCTTTGTTATATGGTTTTCAGCTTGACCTTGTTTTCCATGACGCGGAACCTTTGTAAAAGAGCCCTTGGCTCAAAGGTGTTATCTGAAATATCAATAAATTAAATTAAAAAATATGTTTTGTGTGGGGAAGGCAAACCTCAATACACCAGAGCACCTGCCCTGCACTGGGTGTATCACAGTCCCCAGCCCTGTGGAACTCCTTTCATGACAGACTGATTCTCCTTCTGAACTAGCTAATCATTTGACTTCCAAAAGTTTGCTGCTTCTCCCATTTCGGCTCCTGATCAAACTTCTGGCAGGTATTGTGGTATTGTAACTTTATCTTTTCATCTTGGAGGCAGTAGAGAGCCTTGTCGGAATTGAATATTTACTCTGACTCAGCTCCTGTGGCAGTGAGAGGGCCACATCTTTGGATGTATTATTCGGATAAGGGTTTGGTGAGAGCTACCCTTTGTTGCATTCATTTTTAAAGGATTTGGTAAACTCTTTGAAACAGTTCCATATAAGAAGACACTGGATAATGAACTTATATTGTACAATAATAAATTACTTAATTTAGTGCTGTAGCTGTCTTAAATCACTATATTATTTATTTAGTGACTCTGAAGTTTAGATTGGTGTTTTATATGTTTAATTTATTGTAATTTTTCTGTAGTATAGATTTGTTTGGGGTGGGAGGGTAGTTAGTTTGATTTAATTTGCCTGAATCTCTCCTCTTGGTGAGAACGAGTGGGGAGTTTCAGAAATTTTTTGGGGGGTTTGTTTTTAATTTGGGAGTTTAGTTAGTCATTTAATTGGGGATTTATTTAGGGGTGTTTTAGCATTATTGGGTCCTAGTATGTGTAGGAGGTCTGTCCCCACGGTCGTGCACTATTCGTTCTCCGTTCTTCATGCCATCCGTCCTTTCTCCCCCCTCCCTTACATCTATCAACATACTAGTGTTGTAGAGCACTGGGTATTGTTTGTAGGGGAGGAGGGGAGTTGGGGGGTGTGAACAGTGGAACACGAATGAGAGGGGCCATCATACTGGGGTAGTGAGATCCAGAAGATGCCCTTGGGTAAAATGGAATCTGGAATGTAGTCCCTCCCTTCTGGTTTCCATACCCATGGGCACCACCAATTTTGTGGGCAAGTAGGCTGAGCAGCTCCAGAAGCCCGCCCTACTCGAGCGAAAGGTAACACCAGATCCATCAAGAATAAGACTGCAGTTATTGCAGACCTTGTTGGGTTGGTGGATCTGGTGTACACGAGAACAGGCTGGATGAGAATTCATGCTCCATATTAGAGGCCACTATTCTGGCCAGGTACTTGGTGTTACACTCCCGAGGTTGGACAGCGCGGGGAGGGGTTGCGGTCTGTTTCAAGACTGAACTGGGCCTCATGAGTGTACCAGTTGAGGAGGCTGAGTCATTCGAGTGTACTGTAGTGGCAGGCATGGGTTGTAGGATCGCCTCATCTACCGTCCATCAGGTGATGAGAAGCAGTTCCTGCAGGAAGTAGCGGACTTCATGATCAACATGGCGTTTGGGTCACCCAGGCTGATGGTCCTGGGTGACTTCAACGCCTGAGTCAATGATGAACTCTCTCAATTTGGACAATACTTCCTCCAATTGATGACATCTTTGGGCCTTACACAAGTTGTTACTTCTGCCACTCATAAAGGTGGTCACTCCCTTGACTTAGTCTTCCTCCTGGGGATCGAAGCCTTCAATATGGGGGTGGAACCTGTCGGATGGTCCGATCATTTACACAGTGGGGTTCAGTTTCTGCATCTCCCCTTGTTGGCCTACCCCTGTGTAGATGGTCAGGTACTGCTCTTTGCGAAATGCAAGCTCTGAGGGCCTGGCAGTGGTGCTTGACCTATCGGAGCTGCATGGAGTGAGCAATGACCCAGATGCCTTGGTCCTGGCCTATAATAAAGCCATCTCCTTGGCAATGGATATCATTGCTCCTGTCCGTGTTCGTTCTCTCTGCCTTCGCTCAGTCACCATGGTTTGATGGGACTCTGAAGGAGATGTGGCGACAAGGATGAAGATTAGAGAGTTGCTGGAGGAGATCTCCCCTGGATGCTGACCATCTTAGATTGATGGAACATTATCAGGTCTATCATTCCGTAATCTCCCATAAGAAGGCAGAGTTCCTGTTCTGTAGACAGACTGTGCAACCCAGCTTGCCTGCAGGTTCGAAGAGCCTTTTCGCAAGTAGAGTGTGAAGAGCTTGCTCACTTCTTTATGGCTAAGGTGGCTGACATCAGGACAGCACTCCAACCTGCATCCTCCATGGGAGCAGCTGTGGATCGGTGCCCAGTCACTGTCCCTAGCCTCTCCTGGAGTTCCTTTGACCAGCGGAGTTCACTGATGTCATGCGGATTGTCCAGGGCATGCACTCTACATGCTGTAGTTTGGATCTGGGCCCAACTTCCCTGATAAAGGGTTGTTGTGACACTATCGGCCCAGTTCTAGCATGGATAGTTTGGTGCTCCTTGGAGATGGGTGAGTTTCCTAACTCACTAAAGGAGGCGGTGGTGACGCCCCTCCTGAAGAAAGCTTCTTTGGACTCAGACTGCCATACCAACTACAGACCAATCTCTAACCTTCCCTTTGTGGGGAAGGTGATTGAGAAAGTAGTGGCCATACAATTGGAGAACCACTTGACCATCCATGACATCTATGAACCACTCCAGTCTGGTTTCCAAAAGAGGCATAGTACTGAGACTGCGCTGGTTAGGGTACTCAGTGATCTCTTGATGGCAAGAGATTGAAAGAGCCATTCCATCTTGGTCTTTCTCGATCTCTCCTCAGCATTTGACACTGTGGACCATGGGGTACTTCTTGAATGCCTGAGATTCATCTGTGGCCTATCTAGTACAGTCCTCAGGTGGTTTAGATCTTTCCTCATGGGCAGAACTCAGAGGGTGGTGTCGGGGATTAATTCCTCTGGCCCAGTCTCTCTGCCATGTGGGGTTCCTCAGGCTTCGGTGTTGTCCCCCACGTTGTTCATATGTACATGCTGCCCCTTGGAGACATTGTAAGAAGGTATGGGCTGAGGTTTCACTGCTATGATGATGATACCCAGCTCTACCTATCTTTTGCACCCGACCAGGTTAGAGCTCTCTCGGTATTTAACAACTGCCTCACTGATATCCAGAACTGGATGAATTCGAGCTGGCTGAGGTTGAACTTGGAGAAGACAGAGGTGATGGTTGTGGGCCCGGGTCGCCGCATAGAGGGGATGGTAGCTGGTTTGCCCTCAGGACTATCCTGGGTGGCTCCCAGCTCCCTACCTCTGAATGGGTGCGGAACCTGGGGGTGATTTTTGATGACATGCTGACACTGCGATCGCAGGTGTCAGCAGTCGTCAAATCATCCTTTTACCACCTGAGGAACATCTCCAGAATTAAGCACCTAGTTCCATCCGGTGATCTCCCTACATTGGTCCACGCCTTTGTGACCTGGCGCCTTAATTACTGCAGCTCCCTGTATCTAGGGTTACCAGGGGTTGATAGCCACTGCTTGCAGCTTGTGCAGAATGCTGCAACCCAGTTATTGATGGGTACTCCTCATACCTGTCATATTTCTCCGGTGCTGCATGAACTGCAATGGCTGCCAATACAGTGGTGGATCACCTTTAAAGTCGATCTTCTGACTTGTAAAGCCCTACATGGACTGGGCCCGGACTACTTGAAAGAGCTCCTGGTACCTTACTGCCCTAGGCGATCGCTCCGCTCGGCGGACGAGGGGTTGCTAGAGATTCCGAGGGTTTGTTTAAAATCTTCCGGGGCCCATGCTTTTATGTACGTGGCCCCAACACTTTGGAATTCTCTACCCCGTACGCTTCGGGAGTGCATGTCCATGGAGAAATTTAAACAGGCCTTAAAGACCCACTTATGGTTAATTGCATATCCCTGTTGATAATATTTTATTGTATTTTATGAACTCAAATGGGGACAGGGAAGCAGAGGATTGCCAGTTGACTTTTTCAACTGAAGTCGGTAGCGTGATTCCAGCTGCGGCTTCAGAATTCAAGAAAGTCCTGCTGTTCTCATACTGAGAACATGGGTGAATGGCTCCTGTCACTAAACCGAGCACCTAGGATTTTCAGGTGCCCAGAAACATGTTATGGGACATGTTCGGGTGAGTGAGGGTGTGTGGGGTGGTGGATGCTGTACTTGTATTTGTTTTATTGTTTTAAGTGATGTTTGCTGTTAAGTCACCTTGGTTTCAGTAAGTCACGGTACAAATAAAGAATTATTATTATTATTATTAACACCAAGTGGGTTCTGTGACATCATGAGAGCTTAAGAGTGCAGCTTGAGAGCTCTTGATGTCACAGAACCCCCAAGGTGTTAGGAGTCACCTGTTCTGAATTTAACACTTGGGGTTGTTATTTTATATAATCTAATGGGTAGGTACCCTGTTTTTTAAAACTGAGTCTGTCCTCATCTACAGAGACTGAATTAAGGGGTGAAAGCAACATAGAAACATAGAAGTTGATGGCAGATAAGGACCGCAAGACCCATCCAGTCTGCCTGTTTCTTTTTCTACCTTATGAATGTGCCATCGGCCTTTACTCTGTCAATGGCCTATCTATTCATACTCATCTGTATTGCCCCCTTATGCCTATCCCATGCCTGTTTGAAGCCTGCACTGTATTCCTATCTACCACTTCCTGAGGTAGGCCGTTCCATGCACCCACCACCCTTTCTGTGAAAAAGAACTTCCTCACATTACCCCTTAATCGGCTTATCTCTAATCTCATGCTGTGTCCTCTTGTCCTGCTATTTTTCTTATATTGAAACAGGAAAGGAATAAACAAGACATGTACAGAGGGACTGTTCAAAGTAAGGGAGGGGGAGAGACACCAGGGGCCATGATATGAGACTGGAGGGAGGAAGGTTCAGGAAGGAGATGAGGAGACTCTTTTTTACAGAGAGGGTGGTGGCTGGGTGGAATGCATTACCTGCAGAAGTGGTATCCAGTAGAACAGTGGACTGCTTCAAAAGGGGATGGAACTGGACAAGGGGTAGGGTCAATGGAGGGGAAGGGTGGAAGGGAGGGGCAGCTGCAGAATAAGGGGTGCTAGCTGCACATTCAAGCAGACTTGCTAGACCTCTAGGCCCTTATCTGCTGGCAAATTTCATATGTTCGTATGTTAGACTCTTTCACCTTTTTTTTTTTTTGTTTTGCAGGTGTTGTTTCTCCTGGGGCCTCCAGTCGGCCAATCTGTTCTGGCATCCCTCTCTCCGACCACCATCTGGCCCGTACTGGTCTTCCATGGAGGGCGACCACCCAATTGCCCCACGGCTTACCCCCCCGTGGTGGGGAGGTAGGGGGCGGCCAACTCCCCCCCACCTAGTATGGATCCACACTTGGTGATACCCTCCTAGAGCCGGCATAGGTGCTCACAGACGGCCATCAAGCTGCTGTGACTGGATGATCCCTTTTTCCACTTTTCAACCCTGCAGGCACACGGCGTGCAATGACGCCAATAACTGGGTGCCCGCACGCTCCCGTGCACGCCCTGATCAAGCGTCTGCCACGTCCTGCCCCCATGGTGTGCAGCTCCATGCCACCAAGCCCCAGACTCTGCTAGGGGTCAGGCGAGCACCGGCTGTAGGAAACCCCCCTCCCGGAGATAGAGAGCAGTCCATCAGACGTTCAATCTATCTTCTCCCTGCTGACCCACAGCAACCCGTGCTCATTCCCGAACATGGGTCGCCGACGTGGTGCGAGGTGTGGTGTCCAGTGCCTCAACCCTCAGTGCTACCGGGCCGCGGGTGTCTTTCACCTTGTTAATGCCCTTAAGGTGTTTGAATGTTGCGATCATATCACCTCTCTCCCTCCTTTTCTCTAAGGTATACATATTGAGCTCCGTTAATCTGTCCTCATATGTTTTCTGATACAGTCCCTGAACCATTTTGGTTGCCCTTCTCTGGACTGCCTCAATTTGGTTAATTTCCTTGTGAAGGTGTGGCCTCCAGTACTGCAAGCAGTATTCCAGATGGGGCCTAACCAGTGTTTTGTAAAGAGGGATTATTACCTCCCTCTTATGACTTGTGATACCTCTACTAATACACCCCAACATCCCCCTAGCCTTACCTACTGCTTTAGTGGTCTGCTTGGATGATTTTAGGTCATAGGTGATGATGATGCCCAAGTCTCTTTCTTCCCTTGTGACTGCCAGCAACTCTCCTCCCAGCCTATAGGTGGCTTGAGGTTTCTCTTCCCTATGTGCATGATCTTGCACTTCTTTGCATTAAACCCCAATTGCCACTCTTCTGACCATTTGCTAGTTTATCCAGATCTCTTCTCATTCTGCCCACCCCATCTGGATCATCTACTCTGTTGCAGATCTTGGTGTCATCTGCAAACAGACAAACCTTATCCTCCAGTCCATCTGCAATGTCACTGATGAAGATATTGAAGAGGACTGGTCCCAGGACTGATCCCTGAGGTACCCTGCTTGTGACTTGCATCTATTCTGACTGTATACCATTTACCACCACTCTCTGTTTCCTGCCTGTCAACCAGTTTGCCAACCAGTTAACCAACTTCTGACCCACCCAAGCCTACCCAGCTTATTAATCAGTCTTCTATGTGGAAGAGTATAGAAAGCTTTGCTGAAGTCAAGATAGGCGACATCAACTGCTCCCCCTTGGTCCACCACTCTGGTTACCCAGTCAAAGAAATATATGAGATTAGTTTGATAGGACCTTCCTTTTGTAAACCCATGCTGTCTTGGATCCTGTGCACCTATGGATTCCAGGTGTTGCACTATCCTTTCCTTAAGGAGTGCCTCCATAATCTTGCCACTACTGAGGTAAGACTGACTGGTCTGTAGTTTCTGCCTCCTCCCTGCTGCCACTCTTGTGAGTGGGATCACATGAGCCCTTCTCCAGTCTTCTGGGACCTCTCCTATGCTCAGAGGCTCACTAAACAGTTCTGATAATGGCTCTGCTAGTTCCACCCTTAGCTCCTTTAGTACCCTGATATGTATGCCATCAGGTCCCATTGTCTTGTCCACCCTGAGCTTATCGAGCTTTTATAGGACCCTTTCTTTTGTGAAGGGACTAGTGCACACCTCCCTCCCCTCTGCATCCATGGTGCTGAGCTGTGGGCCCTGCTATACCTTCTCTTCAGTAAATACTGAGCAAAAAGTATCTATTTAGGCTAGATGCTTTTACATGGTCCTCCTGCTCACATGCCCCCTTATCCCCTTTAATCTTAGCAATACCCCCTCTGGACTTTCTTCTTTCACTAATGTATCTATAGAAAGTCTTGTCACTTTCTATCACTGTTTGTGTGAGTGTTTCCTCTGTTTGTGCCCTTGCCTGTCTTACTGCCTTCCCTGCTTCCCTTAGGGAAGTTTAGCATGCCTCCCTATCTTCATCCTGCTGCGTACCCTTATATTTCCTGAAGGCCAGCCTTTTGGCTCTGACCTTTTCTGCTACTGTTTTTGAGAACCAAAGTGGTTTCCTTCTTCTATTGCACTTCCTTTTCTCTCTAGCACAATGGGATGTTGCTTCAAGTATTGCATCCTTAATGCTTGCCCACTTTGCCTGTACCCCCCTCACCTGTATTCCTTTTTGCCAAGGCTAGCTCAACTCTGTTGGCCATCTTATCAAAGTCAGCTCCTCTGAAGTCCCATATTTTTGCCTTGGAATGGGATGATTTAGATCTAGTGGCCAAATTGAACCATACCATGTGATGGTCACTGGCCCCCAGGTGACCTTCTACCTGGAGATCTGTGATCCTTTCCCTGTTAGTCAGTACTAGATCTAGGATAGCCCTGTCTCTTGTGGGTTGTTGTACCAGTTGTTTGAGGCCCTCGCCCTGCAGGGAATCCACCATGTGTCTAGTTCTGGCAGATGTTCCTGCTGGTATTGACCAATCTGTATCTGGCATGTCGAAGTCTCCCATTATCAGAACCTCCCCTTTAGCTGTCATGTTTTGTATATCTTCTAACAGTAATGTGTCTGTGTCCTCCCCCTGGTCTGGAGGCCTGTACACAACCCCAGTTCGTATGGCTGTCCCATTTCCTGTTTCCAGGGTGATTCACAGTTCTTCTGGCTCCTTATGTGTATTCTGTATTTCTGTAGCTTTGATATTTTCATTGACATAAAGGATCACTCCACCCCCCCACCCTTTTTGCACCTCGGTCTCTTCTGAACAGTACATAGCCAGGTACTGAAGTCTCCTAAGTGTGGTTACTGGTAAACCATGTCTTGCTAATGGCTACTATGTCCAGTTTAGCCTCTGTCATTATTGTCTGCAGGTCTGGGATCTTGTTTCCCAGACTGCAAGCATTTGTGTACATGATTTTCCATTGGCCAGATTTCGGTGTGTTAGTTGTTGGGCAAGGTTGGCATTTCCCCTGTGCGTCGTATGGGGAGCTAGACCTTTTTCCTTACCTGGTGATGCAAATGAACTACAAACATGCTGAACTCCTGTTTGACCACTAGCTGAGGGGGGAGGAGTATTCTTCCCATTCAACGTATGGGGTGCTGCACCCCTCTCCCCATTTGCTAGTTTAAATATTCTGCAATGACATCAAACTTCTGCCCCAATGCACTGATAATGTTTTAATGAAATGACAAACATGTAAGAAACTTTAACATGAGAGAGTGTGAGTGAATTTCAGTTGTGGTTTGAATTTGTGCCACTCTGCACTTTCATGCTGTAATTAAGTAGATTGACAGACTAAGGGTAAAAAGTTATACTTAATGCTCTGAAATGTTTTTTGATTAACAGATTGAGGGGTAAAAATGTCTACTTAAAGGTTTGCTGTTAAGTATGAGTTTTTTAACTACTGAGTAAACAAGGTAACCATATCAACACAACCCCACTTCAGACCGTCACTACCAAACTGTCCCTTGGTGAGGAGGGGGTGGGTAACAATGGAGCCGGTGACTCCTATGTCTAAGGGTATTTTGATGGAATGTCTTGCTGGGAGTCATCCCAGTGTATTGTACAGTCCCAAGCTTGATGTCCCCTTTACGCCTCTGGAGGCATGTCCCACTGCTTCCTTGCTGGCTGTCCACTCTCTGTGTTGCATTCTTCATGCCTTTGGCTCTGGAGGTAAACGAGCCACTTCTGTTGGTCAATAAATTGATTTCAGTTTGCATTACACTTTGCACTGGTACAGTCCCCACCTAACTTCATGGGGTAGGTCTTAACATGTTTAAATTGTAACCTATACTTCATATGGACACATGGGCAGTCCCAAAATACTATACACTTTCAGTAATCACTCAGGACACAAGGCATAACTCTTAGGCATATAGTCTTTGTAAAGTTCATCAATTTATTTTAAAAAGCACTGTGTACACTTGAGGTAGAGATTGCAAACCTCTGGTCAAGCCCTGATCCACAGCTCCTGTTCTGGATCCTGAAATCATCCAGAAACTGGATATGTCATAGTATCTGACAGTAATCCCTTCTGGCAATATTCACATTCTGCACAATTCAGCACAATCACGGATGTACACACCCCTCGACCCGCCAGTCACGGGTTTGATACTAGCAGCATATTGATGTTGCAACATATTTACAGTTCAAACACAGTCTCTTCCTGTTCTTATCTGTGGTTAATAAATTGGTAACACATTTCCCCGTGTCTTAAGAGGACATACCCAGGGATTCCCTTTTCTGTTGCAGTCCCCTTCTGGATGCTAGTAGGATAAGGACAGCAGGGTGTACCTTGCCCTGAATGGCACATAAGGGGAGCAATATGGTGTTTCTGGCAATGGTGAAAGGAGGAAGGTTACCCTTTAAAAACACATCCATTAGCACAAGTGAGGTATATAAATACCTTGGTCGACCTGTCCCTAGCCCTGTGCCTCTGCAGGGGTTGGAGCTAACTCCCATTGGTCACACACAATGGCAGCTTATCCTTTACTGGATACCAGATCCATCCCTTGCCCCTAGGGTTCAGGTCTTCAGTGCCAGCTGTACTTATCTTCCATAGATATCCCCGGCTCTTTAAGCCACAGGCTCCTACCACTTCAGGAAGATGTCCAATATATCTCCATCTTTTCAAGATACCCAGGGCAGTTGGTGAAAAACCTATCAGGAGGCCCTCATCGAGGGTGGACCTCCAACAGGGTCCTGTTGTCCCCAGTCTTGGACACTACTCTAGCTCAAGCCTCTGGAGACCTGTACCAAAGGGAGCAGTGCCACCTGGACCCAGGAACCCTGCCACCATTCCTAGGCCCCCAGGCCACCTCTGCCCAGTTGCAGCTGGGGAAGCACACCCAGAGATGCTAAATCTGGATACACTACACATTGGCACACTGGACTGGGGAACCATAGGAGCTAACTTTTGGTGGTCCAGAGCCCATATTTATATGCCCACAGCAGTCAGGAATCATGTCCGGGAACCCTCTTGACCAATCGGCAACTGCATGTGCAGTTGCTACATAGATTTTCTGTCATGAAGCATAAACCTTTTTGTAATAATCAGGTTGTACCTCATTAAGCAGTCAAAACATTTCAAACCTTAAAACCTAAGGCTAGGAGTAACCCTTTAAGTGCACATTACTCAGGCATATTTAAATAAATAAATAACTATTGCTTCTACTGTTGGGATATCAAGCTAACCCTGACAGAGCAACACTGAAACATTATTCTACACATTACAGGGATCCTCATAAGCCCTGTTTTGAAAGCTGGGTTACACATATATAATACTTAAATACTGTGCTTGCTTCTGTACTTCAGTAGAAAACATATTTTCTGCATATTTCACATAATTCTGTTGACAGAGTTGCTTCCTAGCCAAATTACTTCACTTCCCCTCTAACTGATTTTGGGGATTCTGCTGTTGTGTAATGCCAGAATCCACTACTCAAATATCAGATCCCACGGGCAGAGCTAGTTGTTCACAATGCCATTAACATCAGAGTACCCCATTCTTTACTGAATTAGCCTGTAATCCGACTGCATAAATATATATTTATTGATGGATGAATATCAGATTGGGGTATTTTGGTTTTGAAAATATTTTCTCGTATTTTAATGATATCTTCCTATTCCTTCTCATAATTATAGCTGGGAAAGGCTGGCAGACAAAGTTGACAGCTTTTTCATTTACCAGTTCCTATCTACATATACTTGAATCAGCAGGGGACATTATAGTATTATAGGGACATGATGAGCTGGACTTAAAGAGCAAGCACATTTTAGATTATGGAAATATAAACCGGTACTTTGCAAGTGTGGCAGCAAAGTTACAACCTCAATACTATTCACAATGCTAGACTTAAACTTGACTGATTGTAATATAGTATGTCAGGGTTGGAACCATTCCACTTTGAGAGGTCAACATGTTAGCAAAATAAGTGATATATTGACTATTTAGGCTGTTCTACATGGTTGTCTCTCATGTCTACATTTTTAAGTCTCAAGTTATTAAGAAGTGCAGGGATGTGAATTTTATAAATGAGTCGCATTGTATTTGCATTTGAAGTTTGGAATCATTGATTGCAACCTGATGGGAGCAGCTAGCATTCTCAGGTGCAGCTTTACTGTAATTACAGACAGGAAGCCTATTGTAAACCAAATTTACAAAGAGGGGATCCAGCATAAATGAACCACACTGGCAAATGAGATCGTGATTGAATTAAAGATTTACATTTACAAAAGCAGACCCTTTAAGTCTTTATTTTCTGAGGGAACAATAAGCTCATTACCCTTTAGATCTCGGATCAGCTCTGCATCCAGACAGCTGAATCTGTAAGCAATTCAGAACAGCCATGCACTGAGGTGCAGTTGTGAAACAGTAGACTGGGAAAAGGAGGGGAAGAAACAGTTGTTGAAACTATGTGACATGCAGGCTACAATATGTTTACCTAATTAAAGGATATTGCTGGCAAAAGCTGTGGTTACATGATCCCAACAATCATGAACATGTATATGATATTTTTAGGATCATAATAGCTGGGTAGCATTTCACATTCAAGAATCTACCCTGCTTTTCAAGGTTGAAATATGTTGTGGGGAAGAAAGACAATTATCCTGATCCTTTCATACAAGCATGAGGGAGACATGTAAAATGCGAAGTTGTGTTCCTGTTTTTCTTGCTGCATGTAAATTCTATTTAAGATGCATCTCCATTTAATTTATTTTGCTATTTCTAATATCAGGCATTCGCATAAAGCATAAAACTACAAATGTTATACTATGGCAAGACTGATTATTGAATTGTACCTATACAGTATTTAATTTCATAATAATCATTATATTTGCTGCACTGTATGCAAAACATTAGAAAAGAAAATATAAACTGGTATGTGAAGATGCTGTGTTTTTTGTTACAGTATATAGTTTCTTCCTCCCTGGTTCCCAACCACTGCTTGTCTTCTGACCCATATTTTGTGACATCCAAGTACTATCAGATGCACCCCCTGCTGCCGAGCCAGTCAGGACCCATGCAGAGCAGGTTCCAAGAGTATCAGTGGCTGTCATACAAGTGGCCCAGGAGACATGGAGTTTTTCCATCTTTAGTTCCCTTCCCCTAGTAATTTCCATCTACTGGTGACACTGGGCAGTGCCCCATCAGGCCACACACACAGAGGAGGCAAGCTCCCCAGCCTATGCTGGGGTTGCTGTGGTGGCAGAACCACAATTCCATCCCACCCTGGCTAGGGGCACTGCTGCATGACCCCAGCCCCCAGGTGCCCAACCCTGCCCCCTGAGTCCGATCCCAAACTTGGGTCTCTAGCACCAGAGCATGATGTGCTAACGGCTGGGCCATCAGATGGCCCCTATGAAGATGTTCTTACAGTTTGTTCATTAAGCCAAATGTAGATTTCTCCATATTTTTAACTTACAGTATATTCTATGGCTTATGTATAAAACAATACAGTTAATACTGCAGATACAGTTATCACATGCTATATATCATCTTACTATAGGATATAGCATAGCTCTCCATACTGCTACAACCATACAGGAGTTACAAAGCATGCAGTCACCCATATGTTCTGAGAACCAATTACTGCCATGAACTAGAACCACCAGTTAAGCTAATATCACAAGTAAGTAACATCCATCTTATATGGACCGATTTGTTGTTTTTTTTGTTTGTTTGTTTGTTTTTTTAGAAAATAAAACAATGATATCCCACTTTCTCAATGTCTTACTACCAGTGCCTTTTAAGACAGGTGTTCAGCTAATTAGAACTAACCACAAAGACCTAAACAATAAATGAATGTTCACACCACTAGATTGAACAGTCAGTCAAGCAGCATATGGTTAAAACATTTTTCAGACAGGAATAAAATCAAGACTGGCAGTCACAGAGAGGATTGGAGTGTGTCATGTTTGTTCTATGTAATTAGTATTACCAATAAAAAAGGAATACAAATGAAAAGAGAGTCCTACATTTGTGGGACAGCACCTATGTATATATTATACTGTTGTAGGAAAGGCGTCTTCAGGAACAGAATGTTCTGTAAATACAGTGTCCAATTAGGCCTGCCTGCAGAATGACTATAAAAAGTACGATGAGTCCCACTGGGAAGAAAACAACATAAAAATACCACACTTTGTAGAAAACCACCATTCTAAACCCAGAGCCCATGAAATGTGAAGTGTACATTTCATTAAGCCATGTATGACATCTTAAACAGGCTCATTTAGTACCCTCTTCTCAGAGTCCTTGCTCAGAACTATTAATCAACAGTCCCATTACTTATCTGTAGTTTCCTCAGAGCTCAAGTGTTGATATCTGAAGTTGATTTAACATCTTATCTTCACCACAAGCTTTCTGGCATTCAACGGATCACTCTAAATAAAATTATTTACACTATTAGCAACTTCAAGCCTCCCTGGCATCATGAGAGGATGGTGGATCCCAAGCTCACAGAGTTGGTCTCAGATACCATCAAAGCCTTTCTAGTGCATAACTGAAGTTTGGGAAGATACATGGTGAGTTTTTTAAAATGGTGGACACAGCACTTTTGTCTATATTTCTGATGCATGCTGCTTCTACCCAGATATGAACAGTTGTATGCATACTAACACATACATCTAGCTGCATTTGCAACAGTTTCCACAGTTTATGGCAATTTCTGCTGCAACTTTGGGTTTTCCATCCATTTTCTGGATGCAGCTGCAGAATTCTGTCCTGGGAATTAGAACAACTTTTTGTGGTCTAGTTTCTTAAACAGAATTCCACACTCACGTCCAAGAAACGGGTGCATATGTTTTGAAAATCTCACCCACAATGTTCTCCTGCCTGTTCAGGGTCTCCATTTGCTTTGCAGCCTGCACCACTATATCCCTTTCAGCAGAGCTAGCTAAGATGACCAATGATGTCCGTGCCAGTGGTGGTGTTCCCTGGGAGTTCCTTGGTGTAATTTTATCAGCCTTAGCCATATGGAAGGCCTCTCCGGAGTGCAGTGCCTCTGTGGATCATGCTTGAGCTCAAGCTTTAGGTTTCCTATTCTCAGCTTCCTCTGGGAGCCCAAGTATTCACAGCTGGGAGGCCCATGTGGCATTTTCCAAGTTCCTCAGTTTTTTTCAAATGTGTGTTTTCATTGACAAGCCCAACTGTGATCATGAATGTTTATCACCCATTGGCATCACTGCCTTTGCTTAATCCTGCACTGCTGACACCTTAATGTCTAGTGTTGTGATCTGAAGTTTATACTCCTCAAGTTTCTCATCAGTATTCTGTATGGCTTTGAGGAAAACCACCTTGAAAGATTGAGAGTCATGGCCTTGTCAGCCATTGTTTCTTTACTGGGACCCGCTCATTAATCTTGTGGTTGGGTCCTTCTCCCATCATAGTTCCATGATTAATCCCACCCATTTGCTTGTTCCAAGTTCAAATTACTCCAACAAGTATCAGACAATTCAGCACAGGAGGTGTAGTCCAGAGGTGTTAAAATGAACTCAGATTTGCCAGATTATTATTAAATATGCAATGGTTTCATTCTTTATAACTGAGTAACTCTGAGAGATAGGTTGTTTTATTTATTTATTTATGTCTCGCAATTACAATACCTTTGAGTCAGAGACTCCTTTACAAAGGCTCCACATCCAAGTGTGCTCAGATTACAAAACATTGCAGTAAAAATGTAACAAACAATGCAAGATTGCAGTAGTGCAAATACAGTGTCAAGAAACAGTGTTTGGAAAATTCAATATGCAGTGCAGAGAGAGAGAGAGAGAGAGAGAGCAAAACACAGTGCAAATATGTCAGATAATACATCAGTGAGAATATACAAAATAAGGAGAGCAAATGAAGTGCAAAATACTGCACATAGGGCTGATGAAATGCAATGAGTAACATTTCACAATAAGGAAGCAGTTAAGATAAGTCAATGGTATATATAATGAAAGTATGAACACAGTGTAAAATAAGCAGCTAAAACAGAAAGCTGGTTTTGGAGTTAGTTGATGAAGACATCCAGGGTGGACCTTGTCAGCAGTGACTTGAGAGAGATTCCCACCAGGCAAAAGAGGAGTGAAATAAGACAATGGACATAATATGGAGAATGGGAACATTGAGTTAAGTGCAGGCAGGTAACAGTCAAAGTAGATGTAGTCATCAGAATACACTAGGGGGAAACTGGGGGGAGAAGAGGGGTTAAGTGCAATCACAGGTATTGATTGCAAGGAGGTGCTGCCAAAGTTTAGATTTAAAAGGCCCTATCTTTTACTCAGCCAGGACATAAGCAGGTAGGCCATTTAGCCATACTGGGGCCCTGTACATGAAAGCCCACTGGCCTTGAACAGTCCTACAGTGGGGGACTTTGAAGGAAGCCTTGGAGGCACTCCTCATATCCCGGGGGGGTGGCAGCAAGGTATGAGGAGTTTCTGTGTATAGGGCAGAGTAAGACCGATAGTGATCTTCTTGGCCAGCAAACGAGACTGGTAAGAGAGCCTCCCTTAAGGTTTAGCCAGTTAGTTTAGAGTCTACTGTGGTCGCATGTGTGGGTGAGTCTATGGGTACCAGATACTAAGTGACACGTTTTGTTGAGTGGGACCTTGATCCTGTTAAAGACAGTGTCAGTCGCAGAGCCATAGATAACTAACCCGTAATCAATAATAGAAATGATAGAGCTCGTTACAGCTAGCTGGAGGGCAGCAGGTGTGATTCAGTGCCTATGCCTGTAGAGTAACTCTAACCTAATATTTACCACCTTGCATACCAAGCTGACATGCTCACAGTAAAACAGGAAACAATCAAGGGTTACCCCAAGGTATTTGAAACTGTTGACTTGTTCAAGTGATTGGCAGTGATTAATGAGGATGCTGAGCTGCGTTCCCTTATGTTTGTTTTGATGGTTAGCAAATACCATCACCTTGGTTTCATTGTAGTTTATTATGAGTTTATGGGCCAAGAACCAGTATTCAACTTCAGTAAAGCACTTCTGAAGGTTGTGCTCAAGGGGAGAGGGTTTTGAGTGACTTGAAAAGTTAACAGCATCATCTGCATAAAGAAGCAGGTTGCTGTAACAGGCTAGGGGGAGGGTATTGAAGAAGTGACTGAAAAGGAAGTAGTCCAAGAACTGACCCTTAAGGGACACCTGATTGGATGGGTTGGCAGGTTGGCTGCTGGCTCAATCCCCCAGGTTTCTCCTTACTAAAGACTACACACATACATATACTGTAAATGTACATATTGTAGACTTTTCCTCATGTCTCACTGCCTTTCAATTATTTTTCAAGGGGATGGGGTGGTTGCATACATCTCAACTGTCCCTGATTTTCAGGTATGTCCCTGATTTTTCCTCAAAATGTTACTCTGTCCCTCCTAAAATTTGTGTTTATGTAACAAAACAGTAGGAGATGTAAGCACAAAATAATGTCAAACATTAAAGTTACAGACTTGTTCTTCCTTAGAAAATGGATTTTACATTAAACCCATTATTCTACCAGCTTCCTGAGTGGATGTCACCAATTTTAAAGATGTGTCCCTGATTTTGGTCCTTTGTCCCTGATAGTTTTTAAGTCTTGTCCCTGATTTATGAGGCAGGAGGGTGAGAGGTATGAGTGGTTGTTTGGGACTACCACAGATACAGAGAAGAAGTAATGAGGCAACTAGACAGCCAGATTATTTATTTTTTATTTTATTTTATTAAACTCTAGGATTACAGATACCTTTGAGCAGGAACTACTCATTTACAAAGGTTCCAAGTCAAAGGATGTAGGGAAACATACATACAAAGGTCAACAATGGTTACAGTCTTAAAAACACAAAGATGTCTAAGCATTTATTATACAGCCAAAAATGGAGAGAGACAACATAAGCCAGCTTCAGACAAGTTTCAGGTGAACAGTATATAGTTGGTATAGGGTAGGAGGAGTCAGGAAAAAGTAGGCAGGCTAAAGGGCCATTGTCAGCGGGTAGAGGTGTGTGGCAAAAGTGCAAGATGGATGGGCTGGAGGGCCCCATATCTGAAAGTGCCATTAGAGAGGGGAGGGAGTGGGTGAGGCAGTTTGGTATGGGGGATATAGGGTGAGAGTGGGGGGAAACTGGTGCAGAAAAGTGGAGCTCTAAGGGAGGTTACAGGTCACCTTAGACTAGGGTAAAATGAGGCAGTTACTTAGGAGAGGCAGTCACATTGAGTGGTAGAGGCAAGGAATAGTCAGAGTTGCCTTTTAAAGGGACCAAGCATTGCAGTTGCAAGTGTTTCTTTAAGGGTATTGCACCACTGAGAAGCCCTGTGCATGAACGACCTCTGACCCATTGTTGTCCGGCACCTGGGGACCTGGAAGGTTTGATATAGAGCACTGCGTGTAAGCTGGGTACTGCTGTTGGAAGTAAGGAGCTTTGCCACGCCTGATGGCATAAGCCCAAGGAGAACTTTTTTTGATTAACAAGCAGGTCTGGTATTGTATTCTACTAAGGAGTGGTAGCCATCTGGCCTGGGCGTACAGGTCACAGGTGTGTGTTAGGTGGGTGGCATCCATTAGAAGCCTACAGGCCTTGTTGAGTGTCACCGATATCCTCCAGAGGGCAGTAAGGGAAGCAGAGCCATAGATGACTAGACTGTAGTTGACAATTAACTATAAGCATCTGGATAAAAATTCAGTCCCTGAAACCAGACAAAAATCAGCTATATCACAGATCTAGTAGTGGATATGGGGTGGATCTCTAAGTGGGAAGAGGAGAACCAGATAAAGAGAGGTCCAAAGACATCATTATTTTATGTTATGCTGAAAGTACATAAAGATTGCAATAACCTACCTAGACTTCCTATCATCTCAAGTATAGATTCAGTGTTGAACCCTTATTAAATTACATAAATTATTACTATAACCCATTAGTCTCACAAATGGAAATATGTATTAAAGAGCAACTGATGCCTTCAGGTTAACTTAAACAAAACATAATATTTAGACCCGGTTTAGTTTATATTTCACATTAGTTCTAATTTTTTCCTCCCTATTATTTATTACTGAGGCCATTTACATGAAAACAGGATCTTTGCTCCTGAAGAGTTCATCTAGTCCTGTTGTTTTCTCCCTATCTGAGAACATAATGTACTGTTTGTGACATCACAGTTACTCCCATGGCAACAGATTGTGATGTCACAACAGAGGATTATGACTTGAAGTAGGGAACATGCTACAGAGGCAGATGAACTCCAACAGATAAAGATCATGTATTCGTGTAAAGTTCCTCAGTAATAAAAGATGGGGAGGTGAAATCTATAGAATATATATGGAATGCAAGCTAAATTGTACCAAATTACTATGTTTTTCAGTTTTTTTTGAGGTGTCAGTAGCTCTTTGAAGACACCACTCATTTTTTGAAACTCACACAGGGTTGTCAAAATACTATTAGCACCGGCTATTTTTTTGTGCATCATGAATGTAAAAGATTTATATACCTCTATCCTACATGTTCTAGGATTGGCTTCACATATCAAAGCATGAGGAGAGAGAGAGAGAGAGAGAAAATGGGAGAGGGGTCCCTACACATCCACCCACCTGTTTATACATCCACAACAAAATTCTAGCCCAGGAATTATTTCTCCTTTGAAGGAGATATTGTGAGCAAATGCATGGCACAACCATGAGGAGCACCATGTCTCCTACATATGCCAATTTGCATCTGTGGAAATAAAAAAAAAAATAATTCTTAATACAGAAAGGTACGGGAACTTAGCCTGCTACTGTGGAAAAGTTATATAGATGACATTGTATTTTTGAGGATAGGCATAGAGGAAGAACTGTTGGAATTTTATGAGTTTGTCATTGCAGCAGCCCTTAATCTGACATTCACCCTGAATTATGATAGGCATTAGAGCTCCTTCCTGGATGTATTGGTCACCAAAAAAAACAAATTACATACTTCTAGCTATAGGAAACCTACAGATAGGAATTCAATCCTGCACAGGTAGAGCTATTACAATTCCTACTTCATAAGTAGCATACCTCGTACCCAGCTGCTAAGAGCAAAATGCATGTGTGCAACACAGGAAGAATGCCCAAGGAGGAAGAGGTCATGTTCAGAAGATTTAAAACTGAGGATATTTGAAGGATGTCCTACAAAAAGCTGTGGCAGAGCAGGATCAGTAACAAGAGAGGAGACTGTAAGCAGTAGAAACAGGAACAACACTACTGTAAGAATAGTATTATCTGCAAAATACCATAAGGCAAACTTGGAATACTGAAAACGGATTGACACAGCGTGAAAAGACTGTGACTATAATCAATGATGCTGGTCTTGATTCATCATAATCAAGATGCAAACAACACTGGTAAAACACACACATGTGCTCACGCGCACATGCCGCGCGCACACACACACACACACACACACACAGAGAATCCTTGCTTGAAAAATGGATTTTGACTTTTTCAAACACTGTAAACCAGTGTGTCTGATTATGACCTAAAGGGAGAGGAAATTAGTGCTAACTGACAGCAGTTAATAATGTTCCTGTTTCCAGCAGTGAAAGTCACAGCCCAAATGATCCACATTTAACTGTACCTGAATAAACACTGATATGAAAAACTGTTGTTTTCTTTTTATGGACAACATACTGTGCAGTTCTTTTTATGGAGCTGGCAGCTTGGAGTTTTTACTATGTCACAGTTTGTGTACAGATTGTTAATTATGAGCTGTTAACCTATCAGAACCTTGCTCAGCGTTCCGTGTACAAACCGTGACATAGTTAAAGCTCCAAATAACAGGTTACGTAAAGAAGAGAACTGTGACAGAATGCTGCCCATAAAAACAAAACAATGCAAAATACAGTTTTTCATTTCACTTTTTATTCGGGTATAGTTTAATATGGATCATTTAGGGAAATAAATACAAGTTCTGAAAATAAGAACATTATAAACAGCTGCAAGTTAGAAAAGATTTCCTGTCCTCTTGAAAGTATGAAAGCAGACTGTGCAAGTTAAAATATAGTTTTATAATACACACAAAAAGCAATGATCTTCAACAGATGTGTCCTGCTTTAGGTACATGCAGATCTGGTTAGTTCCCTCATTATATTTTAATAATCAAAAGGATGCATTACAAACATGCTAACCAGAAACAGTGACACGTCTTACAGAAGATCATACCTTAGTCAAAAGTTTCAGTATAGTTACCAAAAGTATGTCAGCCATGGTTATAATCATACACAATAAATAAGGACATACTAATTTTAAAACCACCAAAATTCAACAAGTGTGCATTTCAGCAGCATTTACCAAGTATACAAATCCACCACAGCTGCCCTTCTGGTAGAGTTCATTTGTTTCACCCTAGTTTAGAAATAGCTTTGTATGCAAAAGCTGCTATTATAAATATGAGGCTTTCACAACTGCAGAAAAGCACATAGAGTTGTGTTCCTTTCCTAGGTTCTAACTCTTCAATCTCACTTTAAATGGGCATGAGCCGTGTTTCCTTTTCCTTCTCCATGGTCTTACATTCAAAACTTAAATGAGCGACAGAATTTTTTTTAAATTCTTTGTTAACCAGGTAAGGCCCACTAGGTATAAATGCCTGTTTTTAGGGGTGACTCGCGAGTCATGGGAGATTAAGTGACTTGCTCCAAGTCACACAGTGTGAAAGTGGAGGCTGTGGACTCAGCCCAGGTTTTCTGGATACAGTATACCAAGCTCATTCACAGCTCATTACTCTAACCTCTAGACTATACTACCAGGCCATGTTAGAGTTGCCATCACATTTACAATAGTTGGAACTGCTTTTTAAATTTTGGAATTTTAATGTGCCCAACTCCTCTTCCAGCAGTTCAAATCTGAACCTACAAAGGGCCAACTTTTGTCTTTCATTTTGGCAGAATTTCAGATATTTTTCTCTGTTGTGAAATAATTATAAATGTGCAAAAGATGCAAACCTGGGATGTGAGTTATTTTACAGTGTTCTTTTGAAAATCTATATCTGTCAATCATTGTGAGGCTTATTTTTTGTTGTTGACTTGGAATGGAGGACAAGGCAATTCTGCCTATTTTCAGCCTGATCCCAGGGGAGGGGGGATACAGACGCAAATTGACATTTAACCGGATTAAGCTGTTGGTGGTATTTTTATTGAATGGAGGAAATTTTGCCAGGACATTCTCTACTGTCTCCACTTCTTTCACCTATTTACTGAAAAATCATGCTTCACCCCTTTTTGTCAATTAATTATTCACTTTGGTTTCAAATGCTTGTTTGAGTGCCACATATGAGCTTCTTGCAAAGGGTTTTGAGATACTTAAGTCTTGTCTCTTGTCAAAAGCATACTACATGTTTTCTTCTGTCTCATTTTGATTACAGGAACACAGGGCAGGATTTTCTAATGATGGTAATTTACCCCACAATTTTGGCACCTCCCTGTTGCTTGCACCAATGATACAGACCGGCAGGTGGTTTAATATGTTGGCACAAGTGAAGCAAGTTGTAATGGTAACATTTTAGGTGTTATGTGAATAAAAAAAATGATGCATTTGTCACTTTTGTGACGCAAGCTGCCATTAAGCAAAACCTACTGCCACAAACTTGTCAAACCATTTGAAAATAGCTTTCAAAGGCTGTGATGCCTCTATTTTTGACACAAGTGCAACCAAACATCAGGAGTCATGCCTGCATCAAGACTTTTACAAATCTCAGATATGCCGGCCTGGTGGCACAGAGGGTTGAGGCACTGGCCACATCGCACTCACTACAAGTAATTCGGTCTGTGGATTTTTTTTTTTATTTATTTAGTTTTGTTGACCGGTAAGTACACTAGGCAGATTCTGTCTATTTTCAGGCACGACCTGGGGAGGGGATACAGATAAATGCCAACTGACCTTGAACCAGATTAAGCTGTTGGTGGTATTTTTAATGAATGGGGAAATTTGGCCAGGGCACCAGAGAAATTCCCTGCTCTTTTCAAGAAGTGCCATGGGATCTTTTAACATTCACCTGAACTACCACCAGAAGAGGCAGATGGGACCTCAGTTTATGTCTCATCCGAAAGATGGCACCTCAGGAGTGCAGCAACCCCTCATGCTGCACTACAGTGTCAGTATTGGGATACAACCTAAGTGCCTGGTGTGGGACTAGAACCCACAGCCTTCTGATATCCTGGCCTCAGAGGTGAGTGTGCTACCTGCTGAGCCACTGACACTGATATGAATGAGCCTGAGCCATCGGGGTTGGGCTGGGGCCCCAAGGTAGATATCCTCTCTTGGGGTGGATCTGGTTGCTCCCATGCATGACTACCCTCAGGTGGAGGCCTGAGGGTAGTGCAGGTGGACAGCAGCAGAATAGGGAGGGCACTGTGGATCATGGTGTGCGTGCCTCCACATGCATGTGCATGCCCGCAGCAAGGGGAAGGGAGAAACATTGAGCTGGTAGGCTCCATGATGGCACCGGTGGCATTCCCAGTGATGGGGACATCAACCAAGGCTCAAAGTGAGTCACCCCTGTGGGGAGGGGTCGGCGTCTACCACCTACCAGTCCCAGAAAACCCAGGATAAAATGTAGATTGAAAGAAAAAGAAAAATCGCAGATATAGGACTGGATTTAAGGAAAAAAGGTCTAGGATTTGTGCCACTTTTTTAGCACAGTTGTACAACCTGTGACAAAATTTTAGTCTACTTAAAGGTGACCAAATTTTCTGGAACAATTGGTGGAATTTGCAGCATTCTGGTACCCATTTACTAAGAAAAAGTGATGCATGCATCAATGTATGACATGTCATTCTTCTGCTGTAAAGCAGGTGCAATACTTGCAAATACCTCAAAACCTTTGAAACTAGCATTCAAACAGTTTGGCGCATTTATTTCGATAAAGGCACAACTCAAAATTAGGAACTGAGTCTGCATTAAGACTTTTAAAAATCCAGCCCCTAATCTTAATGTTTGCCCCAAAAAGGCATGCTCATATACTGTATGGTAAGGAAGCTTGTTTCATGCTACTATGCCATGTGTCAAACACACCCACCATTGTACTTTATGTGATTTTCTAGGCTGGAAATTCTTGAGCAATATAGTATTCATTGATTGTTGATATCATATACAGTCAGATCTGGTTAAACCGTGACCTGTTAGTCCGTTTCACTCACTATCCTTTGGTGCAGCACATTAGCAGAAAAAATGCAATGTTAATTGCCTTGCTAAACTGAAATTTTCACAATCCATAATCCGTAATGGGCTACAGAAGTAAAGCTCGATGTATGTAGTGTAATTTTGCCTTGCTATTCCATTTGTATCAACCAGGTGTTAAAGATGTGCTACATGTCTGATTAAGACTGCTGAGAGAGGAACACGAGGTGCTAACGAGCGGTGATTAAGTTTAAATCCCGCCGCCATACTCAGTCATTCATTCATTCAGCATTCATTCATTAATGATTCTTCACACAATTGCAGGCAGACAGAAGTGGAGGAGCGATAATCACATTTAATTTAATTCGAAGGGTGAAAAGCCCTGCTCCTATTCGCGTTCATTCAGTCAGCATTACTTTCACAATGGCAGCCAGAGAGAAGCGAGGAAGAAGTGAGATTACAATCTCACAGAACAGAGACCTGCACCTTTGCAAACAGGCTAATCTAGCAGCAACAGAGACATGGTAGCCCTCCCCGAAATAAGTAATCTTGCTGGAGGTATGGTGGGAAGCAGCCCGCTCTCTCCAAAATAAGTAAACTCACCGAGGTACAGTATACTGTTACATGTATGATGCTCTGAATGCTGCCCGCCCACCCCAAAATAAGTAACCTGAGGTATGGTGGTAAGCAGCATGCCCTCCCCGAAATAAGTAAACTCGCCGAGGTATGCTGATTTACTGATTTACTGAACATGCTAAGCTTGTGATGTATCCCTCTAAGTACTGTGTCCCAAGAATAATTCAGTTTCATAGAAACATAGAAATTGTCCTCAGTTAAGGACCACTAGTCCCATCCAGTCTGCCCATAGGCCCTATACATTGTATGTGGCCACTGACACTATGTGATCAATGGCTTTTCATCACTCCCTCCCCTCTAAAGCTTCCCTGTGCCTGTCCCAGGCATGCTTAAACCCCTCCACTGCGCTTGGCCCCAGAACTTGCACACTACTGCAGCTTGTGATGTATCCTCTATGTACTGTTTCCCCTGAACAATTCATTTTCCTCCAAACTGTGCACATCTGCAGCTTGTGATGTACTGTACCTGCATCTGTCATTGGAGTGCCTTAAAGCAGAACACTGTTATTCAAAAAAATGATAAAACAATAAATATTACAAAGTAACTTTTTAACATTACTGAGCTGAGGAGCCCTTATATTAATATTAATAACATGAAAACAGCAAAAAAATTCTCAAGTTACTATTACAGTTGTGCTGTTTTTAATTCTTAAGCTGGGCAGTACTAATTATGCATTGACCTGTTTGTCCATTGGTTTGTAATCTGGCTGCTATTTGCATCACACAAACGCGAACGGATTAACCAGATTTGACTGTATTTGCATTTTTGGTACACTCTATCATATTTAAAGCAATACTTTAAAACCTATTTGTTCTTGAGGATCAACTTAGATCTGTCACCAGAAATGGTTTAGTTATACCTGCTTTGCTGAGGAAGATTGTCAAGCAGGCTGCCTCATGTAGAATTCAGAATCGGTTATCCCAGGCACTGCAGTAAGAATCTGAGTATTACAGATGCAAAGCTTTGCATCTATGGTAGTCAGATTCTTTGATAGGGTTCCCCTGGCATATTATTGCCACCCTCTGCACCCCCTCTGTGGCATGAGAATCTTCCACAAGCCCAACCTGATTGCCCATGTAGACTTGCTCAACGAGTGGGACTGGGTGCAGAGGGTAGCATAACTGAGGCCCTCAACCTAACCCAAATGATCAAGAAACCCACTGGTTATAACCCCCATTCTCAAAACCATTCACTTATCAATTGGATTCTCTCTTCCCACCCCCATAGAATCACCTTTGCTGGTGTACTGCCCGATGCCCTTAGTGGTCATTGTGTCACCTACTGCATCAGGAAAATCCTTCGCCCTCACTCAGCCCCCATATATCTAAATATATGGCCTTTATGCTCAACAAACTCCAAAGCCCTCCTACATGACCTGAGCACAGCAGATTGGACCCCTTGCTATGTTGCACCTGACGTGGACCCTGCACTCACCAAGTTCCTATCCATTCTAACCCATATCTGGGACTATCACACCCCCCGATCAAGATGAAAGTTAGGAAACAACATCACTCCTGGATTTCTGCAGCACTGATTAACCAATGCAACGCTCGTGATAAGGTCTGGTCATTCTACAAATCTTCCTTGTCCCCTCATGCAAGCCAACACTACAAATCACTCTGAAATAATTGTACCAAGGCTATCCATTATGCCAAGGCAGAATAGTTCAAAAGCACCTACAAAACATTAACACTGCTTCCTTCTGGAAGACAATCCACCCTGATTGACCACCCCCGCTCAAGCAGCAGTTCTAGTCCTAAACATAATGGCCAATCTATCCTGGACCCTCAAACTGTTGCAGAGATTCTTAATAATTTCTTTACAGCCTGTGCCAGCCTAGACCACCCTACTGCACCCATCATGCCTCTCCTCACAAAATAACTCCATTCTCACCCATCTCTCCTCAAGAAACTCAACACGCCTCTTATCACTAAACATCAACAAAACCAGCCCAGACAGTATTCATCCCAAACTCTTGCACATGTCAGCCCTATTAATTACTGCCCCTTTAGCCCACATACTAAATATCTCCTCCTCTGGAACTGTCCCCGGATCTAGAAAACTGCTACAGTAATTTCCTCTCTCTCAAAGGAGGGGACCCCACAGCCCCCAGAAATTACCATCCAATCTCCCTCCTCCCAGCCCTACCGCCAAACTGCAGGAATCCCTAGTATATTCCAGACTGTCAGAGTACATTACCTCCACCAGCTTCCTAACTCCTTCCAATCCAGCTTTCACAAGCACAACTCTACTGCCTCATCCCTACTTGAATCACAGAACACTTTCACTCAGCCATGGATCATGGCCACTTGACAGCTGCCATCTTCATGGACTTGGCCAAGGCATTCAACTCAGCCTCCACCCCCTCCTCACCAAGCTAGATGTAGCTGGCCTAGCACCTCTCTTAGTATCTTGGTTCATGTCTTACATCAAAAATAGGCAGCAGTCAGTCAGGGTGGGCAACTCCTGCTCTGCCCTCCCCATGCTAGCAAGGTACATCAAGGGTCTATACTTGACCCCATCCCATTCTCAGCTTTAATTAATGACCTCCCTTCAACATGTACCAGCTCAAGGATACATATGTATGCAGACGACACCATTCTCTTTGTCTCTGGGCCAACTGTCTCTGATGTCCATACTCCTCTGCAATAACACCTAAAAACAATGCAGTCCTGGTTCCTCAAAAAACAGTTGAAAATAAACACCTCCACAACCATTTATATGATCTTTGGTTCTTCAAAAAAACTGGCTATATCACCTTCTCTACCAGCTTTTACTACCCTAGACGGTCCCTCCCTAGACTATATCACAGCCTACAAATACCTAGGGGTCTGGCTTGATCCTCACCTAAATTTCTGTAAACATAAACATGCCATAACCTTTAAGCTACACCCTAAGCTTGGCATTCTGTATCACAGTAAAGACTTCTTCCCTCTCTCCACCCATCACAAGTTAATCTCTAAGACAATGACCGCAATCTTTGATTATGCTGATGTTGTATATGGCTCAGCCCCTGCCTCCTCACTCTCCCACCTAGACACCCTACTAAATTCCTTCTGACTCTTTGACTCTAACTCCTCCTAGAAATCATCATTACACCTCTATTCCTCCCTAGACCTCTCACCATTGTCAAATAGATGCACTACACATTTTTCTGTCTCTTGTAGCCAAATACTGGTTTGGCCTGCCTCTTCCTACCCATCAGAAATTCTATCCCTGTTGCACTCCTCCCTATATAACCTATGTGATAGGGACACCCACACCTTCTTCATTCCCAGCCCCTCATAATTGGCAGGTAAAGCTGCTCTCTCTCCTACAGACTTCTAGCATTATGGAACCTCCAGCCTACCCAGCTTAGGAACCTTCCCTCCTACACCCTCCCTCAAACAGCACTTACGCCTGCCCCCTCCTGCTCATGTTCCTCTGTATCCCACTCTGCTCCAACACAGTGCCCTGGGATAGGGCAGTAGCTGTGATCCCTACTACAACCAGCTGTTACTGTCATTACATACTTTGTTCCTGGTCACTCTATATCTGACCCTGCAAGCTGCCTGTTATCACCCAATTTAATACACTATGGAGAAATGTATCTTGTATTTTACTTCAATATTTGTATCTTGTATTTTATCACGTACTGTTCCATGTTGTCCTATTCTGTTACCCCATCCCTCGGTTGAATCTGGAAATGAGCCTCGGCTCAGTGTGCCTTTCCTGGTATCCAAATTTTTAAATAAATAGCAGTCATGCTGTGGGCGCAGAGGCATGCACTACATGTTTGAGGTGGCCCTCTCTTTTTTTACAGGTTTGCTACATATACAGAAGGTGCTGGAAGTCATAAGATCATGAGCATATCAGTCAGATTTATGAGCACAACATTTGTTGTGACAGATAATTAGATTCTATGAGCACAGTACACCTGTGGTGTATTGTGATAGGTACATCTTTAGTCAGATTCTATGAGCTCAGTAAACACTGAGACAGATAGAACATAAATATATAAATATATATATATATATATATATATATATATATATGAAATTATTAGTGCACTGGTTACTTTTTAGTAATGGGTCTTAGGCACACACACACACGCACATGCACACACACACACACACACAGCATTAATTCATTAAACATATATTACTTTAGAATAGGCACATAACTTATTAATACTTATTAAGGCTTTAGAGGTTTAAATACATATTTCTGGACACATTATATTTTTCATTACATAAGGGTTAAACACAAATGTGCAGAACTATTCTCAAATTACAGAGACCTTCAAGAGTGGTAGTGGAAGAAACATGCATTTGTTTATGCCTCAAATGTCCAGTAACTCAGATGTACCATGCAGTTCCTTTGATAAGGCTGTCTTCATAGGTTTCATAGGTTGGTTCAGAGCATAGGAAACATTAGTTCATATAGCTCTCCTCTTATTTTCTAGTTTTAATACCCAACTATATTTTCTTGTTCACAATATTTGTCTAATTTCCTCTTAAAACCTTCCATGCTGTTACATGTGACAATTTCTTCTGGTAGGCTATTTCAAACCGATATCACCCTTACACTGAACCAATGTTTCCTTTTTGTTGTTTTAAACTGCTGTCCTATTAGCTGCATCGAATGTGCCCTTGTGCTGTAGTGCTGCTCCTTAAGAGTTAGTCCCAGTTTGGCCCCAAAAACTGGATCCCTTGTTGCCCTATAGACCAGGCACATGTGACCTCTCAGCCTCCTATATTCCAGTGTATACATCTTCAACTCATCCAATCTCTCTGTGTAGTTTTTATTTCTTACATCAAGAATTAATCTTGTTGCTCTCCTCTGAACCCCCTCCACTCTCCTGATATCAGTCTTGAATCCAGGTGACCAAAGCTGGGTGCAAAATTCCAGCCTTGACCTCACCAATGAACTGTAAAGTGGCACAACCACCTCTCTCTTCCTACTTTTAATATGCCTACTTATACTATGCAATATACCCCCTGCAACCTTTATCATCTGACCACAATGCTGGTTAAACTTTAGATCATTTGATACCCTAATTCCTAGATCTCTTTCATCAGTTACCTTTCTCAGCTGTATTTCATTTAACTCATAGTCTGCCAGGATGTTATTCCTACCAAAGTGCATCACTACACATTTATCTGCATTAAAGAAAAGCTTGGCCTCCCTTGCCCATGTTTCCATTTTATTTAATGCTGTTTGTAGCTTCTGCACATCCCCAGTGTTATCAATGGTAAAGCCAATCCTGGTATCGTCTGCAAATTTAGACTCACATACTTCTCCTCCTCCCGTCAATGAGTGTGTGTGTATATATATATATATATATATATATATATATATATATATAGAACAAGCAGGGCCCCAAGACCGATCCCTGAGGGACCCCACTCTACACACCTAACCACTCCAAAACTCACCTTTTAAACAAACTCTCTGTTTCCTATCTCTCAGCCATGCATCCACCCATCTAGTAATATGCCCAGGGATATTATGGTCTATTAAGGCATCAATTAGTTCTCCATGAGGGACTTTGTTGAATGCTTTGGAGAAGTCTAAGACTATAACATCAGCCGCCCTACCTTCATCCAATGCCTAATTATGTACTCATAAAATTCTAATAAGTTTGTTTGGCATGAGAAGCCCCTCTTGAAACCATGCGGCGATCATCCACATCTCCTGACATCTCCATGAACTCCCTAAATATACTGCTTTATGATGGTCTCTAACATTTTCCCAGAATGGTAGTCAGACCTCACAGGTCTATAATTTCAGCCTCCTGTCTGGATCCCTTCTTATATATAGGAATGACATTTGCCCTCTGCCATACCTCAACCACCTCCTTCATCCAAAGAGGTCTGGAAGATTTCTTTACAGGATCAGCCAGGACAAGTGTACAGTTCCTTTAGGACTCTAGGTGAATTTCATCAGGTCCTTGTGATTTACTGGATTTAATTTTAATAGTCTCTATTTAATATCCATACTATTTAATTTAATTTTATTGCCCTTATTTTCTAAATTAACCTTATTTCCTGTTGATTTGGTATTAAAGACTGATGAGAAGTAATTATTTAAATAACCTGCCATTTTTTTGTTATCACTTAGTACTTCCCCACCCTGATCCTTAATGGGTCAAACAATAGTTTTACCCCATCTTTTATCATTAATATAATTATAGAAAGATTTATAATTATCCTTTACTTTGTTTACTAAATGTAGCTCGTGTTTATTTTTCACCCAGCCTATTGCTCTCTTGGTCTTTCTTAACAAATTTCTATAAACTTCCCAGTTGTTTACATTACCACTTTTTCTGGCTTTTGTATAGGCCTTTTTTTTTTATTTATGAGTTTTTTTAATTTTAGGGGACATCTATACGGGGATTTTACCTGCACTATTATACTTCTTCCTAACAGGTACCTGTTTATTAACTAAGAATGTAATTTTATTAATCAGGCAGTCCCATTTTTCATTTAATGATTTACTTTCAAACTCCATTTTTCAATCCCATTTCAGAGCTTCATTCCTTATCTCATCAAAATTTGCTTTATCATAGCTCCTTGCCTCAGTCAAACCTATTGATGTTACTTTCTGTCCTACAATATTAAAGGTAATCATACAATGGTCACTAGAGCCAAGGGGTGTGTTTACCCTACATTGTTGAATTTTGTCCCCCATATTACTTAATAGAAGATCCAAAATATTTTCTCCCCTAGTGCCACTTTGTATATGCTGTTCCAATCCAATTAACAGAAATGTATCCAAATATCTGGATTCTATATGACTTCTTGCAGTTTGTTTTTTCCAATCTATAGTGGGGAGATTGTAATCACCCAGAAGAATGATTCTATCAGCTGGGTCTAGGGAATCTAGGAGGCTAAGGACACTTTCGTCTTTTGAGGTGACATTGAGGGAGGTCTATATATTACCCCCAATTTAATATCTGGGCCCCTACTGGCATTAGCTTAACCCAAAATGTTCATTTCCAGGTAAAGGTTTTTATTAATAGCTTTGATGGAATGTTATCAGATATATAGAGGGCAACCCCTCCTCTCCTTTTATTTTCTCTATCCATATAGTATAAGCTGTAGCCAGGTATATGTCGGTCCCAGACATCTGTAGATGACCACCATGTCTCAGTTATAGCACAAACTTGGATCTTCTCAGTGTGTAATAGGTATACTAACTCATCAATTTATGAATAAGGCTCCTTGCATTTAGGGACAGACATTTCCAGTCTAAATTGGGGTCTTGTTTAGGGATAGTCCAGATATCTTGTCTCCTTCTCTCTCAAACATGCTATTCCTGCACCAGAGAGAGAAGAACATTGCACCTATGAGGTCATTCTTGACCCTCAGGAAAACATGTATTTCCAACTTATGCAATATCTAAGGAACTTATGGGACAGTCTGTTTGTCCAAAACCATATATAAGAGAGGCTAATTATTATGAAAGTTGTCTGCACAGTCCGATAGCCAGTGATGGCATCACATCAGCCTTCCCTGTGTGTGTGTGTGACCCTGCTATTATTATGTGAGTATGAATTAGTTATACTTGATAGCAGTTTTAGCAGAAGATAGGCAGGATGCTCAACAATATAATTAGGATATATTGGTATTCTGTGTTTGATGATTTTCACTGATATGATGGTTCTGGATAGAAAATGTCATATTGGAAAATCTGTGTCTTTCTAACTAGAACCCTTGTATAATAAATTAGATTGTTTGTTATACTTTCACAAACTTGTGTAAGACTTTAATCGGACTAAGTGAATAGTTCTAAAGTAACAGTAATGTAATAACATAAAACAGTTTTTCTTTATCTAACATTTTGGCATCCGAAAGGTTTCTTTAAGATAGACACAGACTTGACTCCATCAGACTTTTGTTATCCAGGTTCATAACCCAAAGCATAGTACTAATACTGAGCCTTGGTCGTTAGGCAACCTTTGCTGGGTACAATAAATGGAATGAGTACACCAACATAATTCACAAGAGACAGTTGTAAATTATGTTGAAAAATATAGTGTTGGATGGATTTGCATCCCCACCATGTAATTATGGGTGTACAACGATGCCTGATCTGGAGGTTCATTGTTCTAACTGCAGTGAGAAGGTATCACTGCAGCTGTTTGTGTCTACTTGGGCAGACACACATTATGTGCACTGAGTAATATTTAAACATTAGTGTTAACCTGATATACTTACATCTCTACTGTAACTTCTCTATATCTGCTGCAGCAAATCTCTAATTATTCTTTCCACTATACTTCACATGTGGCTTGATCAGTCATATTTGCAGGATTTTCTCCTGCTAATTTCTCTATCTCAACACATAACCTTGCAGAGAGCTAAAAGACCAAGACAGTTCTCTGTGCTTATATGTTCAAGGCTAAGGGAATTACTGAACTGAAAACATCTAATGAACTGCATGCAATCTTATTTTATAAATACTATTGGTTATCTTTGGAATTCCTGCAAACTCTGTAGTTTGTTTTTAATTTTTTCTTCTTCTCTGGCAGAGAAGAAAGGCTAAGAACAGCTGCTTGTTGTATTAACACATATTTCTCTCCTCAGCTGCTGCATCATACAGCAGATAAGTTATTTTGCTTTTTGTGTGTTTCATATCATGTTTTGTCTTGCAGCTTAATAATGAATGATGCTATTCCATATTTTAAATTTTGACAGTTTTATTTTATGTTTTCCTCCTTGGACAGAGTGGTTTCTAGGACATATGAGGTACAGTCCCCATATATCACAGTACTTGTTTAGAAAGTTTTTGCATGTGACTAAAGATTTAAAGTATATTGTAAAATGGTTTGATGTTTACAGGATTTAATCCTGCATAGGGCCTTGGTAGGAAATTTAGCAGGAATAAATGTTTTGCATGCTAACAATGGATTAGGCATGCAATTGCTTACAGTAATGAAAGTGTTTAATGACTATATCACCCTATTTTTCTATTGGCACTTTCCTACAGTGGCACATAGCTCAGATTACTGCTGGTATGCCACTGGCTTTCATTAGTTTTAACATGTTATTTCAAAAAAAATGGGGGTGGGGGCTGGAAGCCTCAATACTTATTTGTTACTTGAAACAAAGGAAGTTTATCTTCAACTGTTAAATGTTTGGATATTTCAGTTTGTTTGTAGCTTTTATGGCACGTTGTACCATCTCAATCACAAGGGGGTCCTAATGTTAAGCACCACTGTTGAGTAAGAAACAGTTTTGTTTCCAGTGCAGTATTGCTAGTTAAGTATAAGGCTTTAACTTTTTGTGGTTTTGTTTAAATCTTTTGATGCATTTCTTATTCTCAGAAGAGATAAGAGGATGCTTCTTTAAGAGGCATGTTTGAGTTAAAACTTACGTCCTTAACTCATTAAGCCCTTTTCTCTAGAAGGAACTACTGGCTGTAATTCAAGCCAGCTGATAAGGGGATGTTTATTGTAAAGTGCTCATTAGACAAGTCTTGTCATCAATTGTAAGGTTTATTTTTTTGGACTTACAGTGCTACTGTGCTTAGTAAGTCTAAAGTGTAAACCGAATACTCTAATTGATTATGCCTAAAGGGGTTTCAATGTTTTCAATGGCACACCCCTATATTTTGATGTGTTTAAGTTTTTCATATTAAGATGACTTTTGGCAGGTTGTAACTTTTATGTTAAATTAAGCTAAGTCTCCTTGCATTACAAGGAGCTTGTGGGAGCAGAAGACATGAACCAACTGTATGCCCCCACTCTCTTAACTCACTGTTCACAGTAGCAGCTATTTTAACAACTGATGTGCCCATAAGAGGCAGATAACTACGCAAAATGTTAATTACATTGTTTAAGTTCAGAGTAAGCTACTGTCAAATTATTTCAAGCCTATTTGTTTAAAAATAACATTCTAGAAATGATGACAGATGTATGTATACTGTGTTCTACATGCACACACTCACTGATAAGAAGGCTTTTACAGTTCATTAGAAATGGGGTATGTGTAATGCTGCAACTGTTACCATTCTTGGTATGATTCACCATGTCTATAAAACACCCATGGACATTCAATGCCATGAATTGCAATTACAAGCAGGAGCCTCGCCATATGACATCATAACAGGCAGATGTATGCAACCACCTCAGAAAGCTTTGTTTGCTCTATTACCACCATGATTGTGGTGCAGATGTGTAAACTTGAAATGTTGTACAACCCTTGTTGCTGAAAGTAACACCTGCATTCTCTAAGTGGGGAACACTCATATTTTTTTTTCAAACTCTGTTTTTCTCCTTCCTCACTGGGGAACTCTCTCCAGCTACCTCTAACCAATTGCTACCTCCCACTTGTGATGGTCCCTCATATCCGCACCCCCAGCCTGATGCATCCCCTGGGTCTGAACCCTCCAGGCAAGGGCTGCCCTATCCTCTCAGGGTGCTCTATCTCATAGAGTTGAGCCTCTGGCCTGAAGTGGCGGGGGATGGAGAGAGAGAGAGAGAGCTCTGACCAGTGTTGGGAGTGTGGATCGGGGAGGCGCCATTGTCTATCCCTAGCGGGAGGATTTTTTCTGGCTTACCTACCCTATTGGCTTGGTCATGCAATGCATCCCAGCACAGGCACACACGCTCCCATGCATGTCTACAGGGTCACTGCTACAGCCAATCCCCACTAACTCCTTGTCTCTGGCTGCTGTGCTCCCAGCCATTGCTAGGAGTCCCCAGAGCCCAAGACAGATCCTTCCTCCCTCCCGGGACAGGAGAGCAGTCATCTGGATGCTCAATCCTCTCCCTCCGCTGCCATCCCTTGGCTTCCTGAGCTCACTCCCGAACTCAGGTCACCAGTGTGGCATGTGGTGCGGTGTCCAGTGCTTCAACCCTCAGTGCCACCGGACCGGCATGGGAACACTCATATTAACTGTTTTCATTTACTGCCATTAGAAAACTAACAATTTTTAAGCTTTTATTTTTCAGCCTCCATTGCAGGAAAATTGTTGTTGTTACATCACCGAGATGAAGATTGCAGTCCTTCCCATGGAAAGGGGCTGTCTTGACCCTTTTGTGGTTTGGGCCCTCAGTATGTACATTGACGAAAGAAATTCCACATTAAAACTGCACTGTACTGTAGCCATGTACATCCCTGTCCCATTTTGATCCTGTTTAAATTTCAGCTATGAGCTGTGTTGAAATGTCTTGGAATCTAACTGTATAACTGCCATTTTGTTGCATCATTTTCTGTTAAATATTTACGAACACAAAAATAAGCAATACCATTTTTCAAAGTAACCCAAAAATGCTCGTCCTCAGGGGCTTTGGGATACAGGAACATTGAAGAGTAGTAAATAAAACCACTTTCTAGTCTAGTCTAGTCTAACTGATGAAGCCAGCCAGTTAATGTAGATCTCAACAGTTAAAAATGTTTTTGTTTTTTTTTGATGGCCTGGTGGCACTGAGGACTGAGGCGCTGGATGGCTTACCCTCCGCACTCACATCAGTGACCCATGTTTTGAATGAGCATGGGCTGCTGAGGGTCAGCAGGAGGGAAGGATTGAGCGTCCAATGGACTGCTCCCTTTCTCCAGGGAGGGTGGTCCTCAGTGGTTGGGACTTCTCTACCCACTAGTGGAGGCTGGGGGACAGGGTGCCATGCTGCAGTACAGGGAAGAGTTGGGACAGATGCTTGGAGGGAGCAATTGTGGATGCATGCACACTCCTCTCCATGGGCATCATTGCATGCCCCAGCTCCTGGGAGAACACCAGGAAAAAAGTAAGCATGGCACAGTGGTGGAGGGTGCCTTGCAGGCTCCGTTCCTGGCCAGCCACAGCGCTGGCCCACTGAATCTGGTCTCTGGTGGGGGTTGGGGAATGCCAGTGGCCCTGCCAGGGGGGACAAGCCCTGGAAGTTCGGGTCAGCACCAGATGGTGGACACCAGGGTATAGGGCTGGGGGCGCCCTCCGGAGGACAGCCGGCTTAAGGAGGAAAAAGTAATAACCAAAAAAAAAATGTGTTTTCTCACCAAATACAATAAAAGCTCTGCATTTATATGTATTTTACTCACAGTTGTTTCTGTCAGCTTTTTCCAGTTGGGTCTGAGGTAGAAGTCGACACCTCTCCATGCTCCTGGTAAAGTAGCTCCTCGTATAAGTAATATAAATAGTACAACATAGGGTAGTGTAGCTGTTACCCAAACTACCTAAGCAAGAAAAGTAAACAAGATTTGCTGTTTTAAGTAGTTGATTTATTAAAAAATGTCCCGTGTATCTGTAGTGTTTTTACATACGAACATATGACATTTGCCAGCAGATAAAGGCCTAGAGGTCTAGCAAGTCTACTCGAATGTGCAGCTAGCACCCCCTTATTCTGTTTTTATGTAGCTGCTGTAAGACATACAAACTTAAAATCAAGCCCAAAGCTTCCTTTTCTATGTGATGTCCTACAGTTATTTGGGACCATGTGCTATTGTTTATGTTACTATAATTCATTCTTAAAGTGTAAAAGCAGTCAAGGTTTGCAGATGTGCATATTGCAAGAAGCAAGACATGCTTAACTATGCAGACTGCATTTTACATCAACACCAAAATGCATTTTGAGTATTACTAAAAATTTTTTAAACAATGGTCCCTATTCAGGTAGGTGGCCTGGGTACGTGACACATGTGCATACCTGAATCGTGGTACCCTGCACCAGCTGTGCAGCACACATCAAGTGTTATGTATGAAGCATATCCACACATCCCCTGGCACCACCCCTCACCAGCATAGCTGTGAGGGTGTGGTGGGGCAACCAGCAATTGTCGGTGGCCATCCAATCAGATGGCCCATCTGTCAGCAGACTGGATCCCATGCTCCATACGTAGTGGGGGATTGTGGGATATGGCCAGTCCTCCTTGGCCACTGTATCCCTTGTGAGGACCTGCTGGTCTGCCTGTGTGCCCTGCCCTTGGCCCCCATAGAAACATAGGAATTGACTGCAGATAAGCAGCACTAGGCCCACCCAGTCTGCCCATTTTGCTTACCTACTGCAAAAACCACAGACCCTACTTGATCTCCGGCTTTATTCCCTTAATCTCATGGTATGCTTAGAAGGCTGTGGGTAAAAGGGTGGCAGGAGCAGCACCATGGCCATCTCCCCATGTAGCCGGTGGGAGGGGGAGGAGCATATGGGCTATGGCAGGTCCCTACCTGCATAGTTAGCATCCACTCCAACTGCATGCCTTGCTGTGAATTGGGCATAGAGCGTGGCATGTAGCCATGCCTTTCCACAGCCACCCACCCTACCAGACCAGGCTGCATGCAGACAGGGGTATGGTTATGAAAAAGGCATGTGTCCCTGCTGTGAATGTTTGAGGCACCCCCACTGCATGGCAGGGGAACATACTTTGTGACTAGAACTCTATGTGAATAAATTCCCAATAATCTGCAGTGCTCTGATATCCAAAATAATCTGTTTTGGAAAGGAAAGTTTCAACATTAATTCATTTAGTGTTTTGTAGGATGGCAACCGGCAATTTTTATTGTATTTCTTTTTCCTATAATGCCTCCTGTGCCATGTGACAGTGATTCATATATGACCATTGCTTCAGTGGTGGGGGCAGTAATCTATACACCATGGGCAGACTAGATGGACTTTGATGTCCCCTTCTGCCATCACCTTCTATGTTTCTATCAGGTTTCAGTGAGTGACAGCTGCTGCAGCAGCACTCTGTTGTTAGGTGTCTGATATTCTGGCGTCAACTAAATAACTCTTTCTAATCTGGATAAATAAATATATTGATTGATTGATTAATCTAGTCTTTTGTTTTCTATGTATATGTCTAGGTTTAGCCAGCAGGAGTGACTGTTTTGTTTGTAAAGCTTTTCATGTCATCAGACTACACACAGCCATAAAAAAGCACACAAATCACCCCAGAACATCAATGTTATAATTAATGAGGACTGTAGAGTTACTACAACAGTTCTCTCCAACAGACTCACAGGTTATTAAAATGAAATGTTACTTTCTTGTAAATGTTGTGGCTACCTTTCCCGACGTTTTCACCCCTTTCCATAGACTGAAGTAAACAATTGTGAAAATAAGAAACAGACACAGAAGAAGCTGCCAGCGGATGCCTCCCACATCATGCAGACCGGTTGACTTGTTGATCTCTAATACATTTCTCCTGCAATTACAAAAGTGATAGTAGCTGAAATTATTTTGTTCAAATTCATTGGTAAAAATGTTTTTGTTGGCATTAGTACTCATACATACTAAAAACATTACAGTGATTGTGAAAAGGGCACATGGAATTAAAAAATACTATGACAAAATTGTGGGCTCTGTTATCAAAGGTTATTTGGTTTTCTTAGTTGCATTGTTGCACTATTTTAACAGAAATAAATGGTTGCCAGTGAAATTATGAAAGCATAGCTCTTGAATGTATGCAGATTCACTTCCTTCTAGGTGACCTTCTGCAAATGAAGTAAACAGGTTGCTGCATACAGTTGAACATACATAATGATTCATAGGTGCAGTAAGATGGAGCAACACTATTGGTCCATCAAGTCAGTGGCCCTGTTATCATAACCTGGAAGGCTTTTTCTAATCTAATAATATATCCAGTTTGGATGCACAATAATGAATGCTACAGTATCTTCTCCCCTCCCATGCTATGGTAGCCTGTTCCAACCATCTGTTATAAAACAATATTTGAAAATGAAGCATGCTGATTGCCCGACAGCATTTTAAAATGGTTAGGGTAATTGCTGGAAAATCTCATGTGCAGCAGAACCATCAGAATTTTAATATTGAAAACATTTTAGCTTAATAATAGCATTAAGGCACTTAAGTGGTTTGCTACCTTCATTAATTGGACCCCTGGGGCATGGGCGTTCATCTGTGCCTCATGCCCCATGATGCCCTGGGTTAGTTGACTGACTGAAACCCAAACCCTGGCCATGCCTTAGTGCTTCATTATCCTCTAGGTGAAACAATATTATCTCACATTGTTTTTTGAACATTTCCCCTAAACTTTGACAAAACTCTTTGTTCTGAAGCCCTGAGTCTAGTGAACAGGTTATTGCCATTCTCCTTTTTGGCAGAGTGAACATTTCCTGCTCTTCAGCCTCTCTTCATTTGGTTAAATTAGTACAGTCCTCTGATAATCTCTGTCACTCTATGTTTCTTTGTTTATTTGAAAATTGGCGACAGGAAAGGCAAAAGTTGTGAATGACTATTACAGCATGCACTGCAAGCCCATTAGTCCATTATGTGGACCAATAAGCTTACAACACATACTACAGTTGTCATTCAGCGGGCAGCTGCAAAGGTATGTGAGTGAGTATGCTGCCCGCCGATGACGAGGGGGGGCTGGGTGGGCTGGGGGTCCCTGTGGGTGGGGGTGGTTACCACTAGACTACCAGGGAACGATCTTATGCATTACAACGGTGATTGGGGATATGGGATGGGAGAGTGGTACCACTAGCCTGCCAGGGAGTTGTAATGGCAGTTTTCACGGTGAAGGGGGATTTGAGTGGGGAAGGGAGAACCACTGGACCACCAGGGAAATTAAAATACATAATATCATGGCAATCAGTGGTACAATTGGGGATGGGGAACCACTGGACCACCAGGGCTGTTGACTGGCTGTTCATACGGCGATTGGGGATTTGGGTGGTGACGGGGGTACCACTAGACTACCAGGGATCTTAAATAAATATATGTCGGTGATCGGTTTGTCGGGATGGGGGGGTACCACTGGATCACCAGGGAAAGTAAATATGTTTTCATGCAGCAATCAGTGGTACAGGATGGGGAGGGGATACTCCTACTCCTGTGGTCCCTGGTACAGGGACAGCATGGTGTGTCGGGTGCAGTGCATTTCACTGGTCAGCCCTGCACAACACATGCAAATGGGAGCAACAATGACAAATGACACCATTTGCATCTTGCATTAATTATGGTCCATTTGCATATTGATGTCTGAATATCAAGAATTTGATGGTGTATCTTTGATGTGCTGGCGCATTTCCCATTCCTGGAATTCAGACTGTTTGGGATGCACTGGCACATTATATTTGCACAGTGTGCATTATTTGCTATATTCAGGACGAGATGTGCCATGGCACATCTCTTTTGAATATATCCCTTAGTTGCTCCAGCACAACTCAGCTGTGCTGCACCAACACTTGCACCATTGCCAGGTGCAATTATGGATATTAGACTCACATTGTATATGCTGAACTACATAATGTATCTAATTAATTTGTAGATTTTTGCAATCTGACTATCCTGGCTACAGTAGCTGGCTTGATGTTATCCAAAATGTTACCTGTAGGCTGCTAACCCTCCTTCATGTCATTTCTGTAAAGGTAAAGAAGTCCTGGTCAAAGAACTGTTCCCTGTGGCATTTCACTGTTCTTCAACCAGACTCTTTTCCCTTCATAATTACTCTTAGTCATAATTAGTCATCCTGCAGTAGGTCACCACCCAGCTCTAGATTACTTTTTTATGCACACGTTTTTGTGTTGAAATGTATCAAATAGCTTGCCAAAAGTTTGCATATATACTATAATACTCACTGGCCCAGATATTCAAAGAAGTTGAGCCATGCGCAATAGGGTTGCGCCTGCGCAAGTCTGAAATTACGCCATTCTGTGATATTCAGCAGGAGGCAGTTGCGCCCCCGAAATCATGCTGAGCAACAGCGCAATGATAATGAAGGCATGCGCAACAAGGGGGAGGAACCATGGATAAATGGCGCAGTGCAATATTCAACGACTTGCACCATGCACAATAGGGGAGCAAGTGGAAGTTGTGCCATAGCAGAAATGAGCCCAAATAAAAAGGAGCAAGGGAGAGGCGCAAGAATGCTACAGGGAAGCCACATGAGGCAGAAGCATAGGCAGACAGACAGAGCAGGAGGCACAAACAGGGCAGGCCAGGGAAAGGGCACTCTGAACAGCCAGGCACAGGGAAGGTGTGGGGAGCCACACAGCACAGAGGCCAGCACAGGCAGGTGTACCCGGTGCAGGGGAAGTAGCAGCCAGGACAGCGGGGGGAATACAGCAACAGCTGCCGGGGGGGTGAACACAAGCCAGGGACATGGCCAGTGCCACCTTGCAAATGGAGGCCGTTATGAGGGGGGTGAGAAGGCAGGCGGCAGGTGGGCGTGGCCGTGGAAGGGCCCGTCGGTGGTATGCCCCCAACTGGCAGTACCGAGCCCGCACCAGCTTTGAGCTGTACACTGATACTGAGATTGTGGGCCGGTACCACCTGAATAAGGCAATTCTGAGGCAGCTCTGTGAGCTGTGCAGTGATGTGATGCAGGCACCCACACGACGGAGCCATGCCCTGTCAGTGGAGACTAAGGTAACAGCCTGCATGTGCCTGCTTGCCACGGGTACCTTCCAGAGACCAGCTGGGGACACCACAGGCATAACCCAGTCAGCCACATCACACCAACTCACCCAATTCCTCAGCACACTGCTGCCACATGCTGCGGAATACATCCATTTCCCCAGCACAGTGGCAGAGCGCACAGCAAACATACAGGAGCTCCACAGGGTAGCACGTATGCATGGCATGCTAGGGGCAATAGACTGCACCCATGTGGCCATATGCACACCACCTAGCCCCAAGGGGGCCGCATACATCAATCGCAAGGGCTATGCCAGCATCAACTGCCAGGTGGTGTGTGATGCCAGGGGGCGCATAATCAATGTCTGTGCCACGCACCCTGGAGGAGCACATGATTCTTTCATCTGGCACCAGTCAGCACTGTGCCACAGATTTGAGAGTGGGGACATCCCCACTGGACACCTAGTGGGTGAGTATGAAAACCACATGGACAATCATAGGGCCTGGGGGCATGGCCAGAGGTGGCATGGGTAGTGGTCTACATGGCCTGGGGCAGGCAATGCTGATCACAAACCAACCTCTGCCCGCCACACATAGGTGACAGTGATACCCACTCCATCCCTGGCTGCTCACACCGCATCGGCGGCCCGCGACCCCATCGCAGCAATGCTACAATGAGGCACACGCCACCACTCTAATGTCATCGAAGGGTGTTCGGGATGCTGAAGGCACATTTCTGTTGCCTGGACACCTCTGGCGGTGCCCTACAGTACAGCCCTCAAAGGCCTGTGGGCTATTCTGGCCTGTTGCATCCTGCACAACATGGACAGCAATGTGGGATAGCCGTACAGGTCGAAGAGGGACAGCGATGGGAACGATGGGACATCAATGACAATGGTGATGGGCAGCCCCTTGGCCGACGGACCCCGACTGCTCCGCTGGCACAGCTGCACTGGGACACCATCACGGAGGAGCACTTCAGCCAACCCAAGTAAGTCATGGGGCCATGTGCAACCACCAGTGGCTAAGGCAAACATGCATGGACACACACCAGGGGTGCATGCCATCAAGGGAAGTGGCAGGGCACAGAAGCACACACACAACCAGGGGTGGGTGAGGATTAACATGCCACATGGATGGACACACACACGCACACACAATGCAACAAAAGTGCACAGAGGGCAGGAGGCACACCAACCCAGAACACCAACCCTAGCAACACACATGTCCACAGGCCACCATGCCCACTGCCTGTCCATGTGCATGTGTTAGATGCTGAGCACCATTGCACATTGGTGTACAGCACAATGCAGGCATCATCATGCACACACAACTGTGGACAGCAGCCGGGAGGGTGTGCAGGTGGACTGTGTGTCCGCGTGCAGGGCCGGGTACCCATCCGTGCTCTGCCCACTGAAACACACAGTGCACACAGGGCAGCACCAGACAGTAGCCACACTGGGAGACAGGTCAGTCATGTGACACAGTGCCCTGACCACCACGGATGCGTGGGTGGCCCCACCGAGACCCGCCAGCACTCACAGGCTGACCACTGGCCTCATGGGGTGGCACAGATGGTCCCCCAGGGGTTCCACTGCGTGAACGCGACCATGCTCATGTAAGGGTCTGCAGCACACCAAACATGCCCATGCCAGGAGTGCTCGGGATGCCCATAGCTGAATCTGGTGTCGACAGGGTGGGAGTCGCACGATGCCAGGAATGGGGGGTGGATAGTGCACTGTGTGGTGTCCACGATGCATGGGCACCTGACTGTGTGCCCACTGTGGCCATGACAGCAGTGAATGCCTGTGCATGCCTGTCAATGGCAGCGGTCACATTCTCCCGCAAATGGTCCGTCCCTGCCAGGATCAGTGCAGTGTCCCTGCTGCGATGCTCCTCTGCCCGCTCCAGAGCCACACGCAGTGCATCCACGGATGTCGCAAGCCACATCTGCTGCTGGACTGATGCTTGCAGTAGGCGGGTGTGCTCATCCAAGAGGTCATCAGCCTCCTCGGCATCCTGTCCCTCAGGGTGTGCACGGCCCTGATGATCAGCACCCCCTGAGGGTGGGTGTTGCACACCAGGACCAGGTCTGGGCATGTCCACAGGTGGTGCACAGATGCCGCCGTTGAACCCTGTATCCCCAAGCCCATTGGGCGACTGCTGATGCTGTCCCTCCAGCTGCTGCTCCCCAGGGCTCAGTGGTGCCACCGCAGTGGCCGCAACAGTCCCACTGTCCTGAACAGACACCAGTGCTGCCCCACTGGTGCTGACAGGCACAGGCTGGGACTGTGCTGACACGCAGGCCTCCATGGTGGCACCACCCACAGCCATGGGCACGAATTGCCCTGCTGTGTGGCCATCCTGTGGCACACACGTGTCACTGCCCATGATGGTAATGTCATCATCACCGGTGACGGACTCTGCACCGGCCACAGTCACAGCATGCTGGCATTCGTGGATGCCAGCACGCTGGGACACAGGCAGGCCTCCACACACCTGTTACAATAACATCAGTGTGGACAGCCAGGCGGCCCCACTGTCACAATGCTCCACGTATACCTGTGGAGGTGGATGGTCCCTCCTCCAACTCCAGCTGACTGTCCGCAGTGGACAGGCCCACCACTGCTGACCCATGCAGACACTCAGGATCTGTGAGGGAAAGCAAAGTCGCGTTACTGCGTGTGACCTACCCTGCCCCCCCCAATAGACAGACCATGACTTACCATGCAGTGATGGGCCACCACCCGTCTGGAAGCCACCACCCGAAACACCCTCAATGGCACTGCACTGCATGCTTCCAGCAAGAATCTCCTCCTGTGGGGTCAGCTGTACCACCTCGCTGTCCCCACCTGTTGCAGCACACGTGCTGGCTGCCCTGATGGCAGCCACCTTCTCCTTTATCTCCTCCTGTCCATGCCCATCTTTTCTTACACTCTGCATGGAGCTGGTAGCTGCCATGCAGGTTCTCGCATGCCACCTCCTCCCATGCAGCAGCCTGGGCCTGAGGTGTTCCCGCCGTCCACTGAGAAGTGGCTCCTGATCCAGGTAGGCCTCGAACAGGGCCTCGGTTTCGGCCTTTGTAAAGTTAGGCCTCCTCCTCCCACCACTGTGTTCCTCCTCTCCAACAACCTGCTCGGTCATTATGTAGCCTGTAAGAATGGCAGTTATTACCTGTGACTGTGCAGTCCCATGCATGTCCCTGAATCCACAGTCCACACTCCCAAACAGCATGCAATTCACCAATAGACTGCAGTAACCGACTATGGCTACTGCAGCACAATGTCGCACTTTTATAGCGCAACCCATGCAAATGAGGCGAGGAGCAACTTTAAGTAGATGCAAATTGCGGTGCTGAGCCATTGAATGGCTGATTAGATGATTTGCATATGGCTGAATATCGCGCTTACGCTTTGCGCAATTGTGTTGAACATGCTGAGCCAATGGCGCAGTTCTGTGACACGCGTAGTACACCTCACTGTGCATGACGGGTTGCTGACACAGGCGTCTGCCGTGCTGATGACATGCTGTGCATGGTCAGCAATGCAGGGCACGCCACCATTGTGCCAGTGGCGCTATAGCGATAGTCACTACATGGTGCTGTGGCACTGGCCCATCATAGGTGCAATGGGCCAACTCGGCGGTAGGTCGCCATGGCGCTGGCACAGAGGCAGCCAATCGCACTACATGCATTGTGTTCCAATGGCACTGTGCGTGACCATCGTCAGAGACCCTTGACCCTGTGCCCGACCTTTGCCCCTAGGCGCCATTCGTCAGGCATGGGTGCACCTCTGTCGGCTGTTCGGTAACAGCACGATAGGGAATGAGCGCTGTACCGCGCAGCATCTGCACATGAGGAGCCGGCTGCAGGCAGCATATTGCCAACTAGTAGTGTGAGAATGGCACGAGGACGGGCAGCGCAGTGGTCTGCAACAGAACTTGCTAATCTAGTGCGATGTGGAGCCACACCATGGGCCTCTCTTCGGGAGGTGCCCTAGACAGGGCCAGGACCAAGGTGTGGCAGGGAGGTGGCCACTGCCCTGGAGGAGGTCACTGGATGGGGAGGAGTGCGGAGCAGTGCAGGCACCGATACGGGGACCTGCGAGGAGGACCGGAGCTACGGCGCGACTACGAGCACGTGTCAGGAGGGGAACGGTGCCACAGCCAGGTAGGGGTTCCGTCAACACACTTTTATCGTCCTTATGGGTAACAGTGTTGTATGTGTCCAGCACATAGGGGAAGGACTGTCTGTGGTTGGCTGTGGTGGTGTTCACAGGGTGTGGGGTGGGTGGGTCTGGCTGGGTGGAAGGTAACACACCTGGGGGCAGGGGGACTTTGCTTTGGGATTGTACTGATGTTCCTCTCTCCTTGTTTGCTCCACAGGCCCGGAAGAATGCCGCCGTGTGAGGGAGGAGTGGTGGAGGGAGGAAGATGGTGCAGCCAGGTGGGGCGAGGGCCATCACCGCCCACCTGACCCGGCCCGAGGAGGGTGAGTGCCCACATCCATGATTACTATTGCATGCTGTGTGTGACAGGGTGGGCCACCATACATCGACACCACTGCCATGCCTTGACCTATACAGTCAACACTGTCCAGTGGCAATGCATGTCTGGGAGTGTCAATGGTGGTCATGCGTGCACCAGGTACATGGTTGTGCCATGCCTTTGTACCACATAGCCATGTCACTAAACGCCCACGGTGGTGCTGTGCATGACTTGGCTGGTGGTGTGTGCAGTGTTCCCGCATGGCTGTATGCGCCTGGGTGGGCAGGTCCTGTGGACGTGATCACTGCGGGTGGTCACACACCATCACAGTGGTATGTCCCATGGCCGTATGCCATGCACAGTGGGTGGGCTGTAAGGGGTTGTGCATTCACACCTATTGACTATGCTCCCTTGTCCTAGGTACCTGCCATCTTCGAGAGATATGGGAGGCACTGTGGGAGATCCTGGTGGTCACATGGGCATCACTGGACATCCTGTGTCGATTGGACCAGACCGGGGTTCTGAGGAGGCACAGGGCCCGGAGGAGCCAGAGCAGGGAGAGGTGCTCCCACTAGTGATGGATGGCTCGTAGTATTCCCCTCCCCCCCGGACCCACCCTCACACCCCTCCTTCCCCATCCCATTTGTCCACCCCTGCCCTCTACCCACCCCCACCTTGTTTGTGGCCCCCCAACCTTGTATATAGTTCCAATGTTTTATTGTATATAGTTTGTATTATTGTAAATGGTTGATCGTTATATATTTTTTCAATAGACTTAATTTTGATATGAATACTGTTGCGGTCTCTGATTTGCAGTGGGCTATAGGTGCTCAGCTGCAGTGGTGTGCATGGCGTCAGGGGTGGTGCGGTCATGGGTGTGTGTGTGTGTCAGTGTGGAGGTGACTATGATGTGGGGGTAGCTATCAGTCAGTGTCTGTGGTGTGTGTGTTGTTCCCTGTGCACTGGCTGACTGTGTGCAGTGGGCCATGGTGCATGCTCTGTGTCCATGGTGCACCCATCGGCCCATCCATGGCCTGTGCAGCTGACACACATGCATGTCTGTGACCTGCACGGTCCGCTGGCATGTCAGTGGTGGCAGTCCTGCGGGAAGCCATTGTACCCGTCACTTTGCTGGGTTGCCTCCTGTCACTGGTGTGGTGCATGCCTGGCTTGGGTGGCACTGTGGGCACCACAGTCGTTGTCACACCTCCATGCTGTGCCTTGTGTGTGTTGCAGGGGATGTGCCCCACTGTCTGTGACTTGTGCTCGGGTGACTGCTGGTGGTGTACGGGTCCACAGTGCCTGCACAGGGTGGCTGGCACTCCAGTGCCATGGAGGACTGCGGGTTGTGTGTACAGTTTACATGGGCCCACAATGGGGCTTGGTTGCCCCACCACTGTGTCCCTGTGTTGTTGTGCCCTTGGGTATGGGTGGTGTCTGTCCATACACTGTGTGGCATCCTGTGTGGTGCATGCTTCCACGCACCACTGTGGGTGGCTGTGCTGGCTGTTGTGGCCAGTGGTGGGTCGGGGTGTGTAACTGGACTACTGTGCAGGGTGCTGTACCACTGGTGGTGGTATCCCGTGTGGGGTACCTCTTGTGCCAATGCATGGATGGTCTCTCAGCAGTACCTCGGGGGGACTGTGCATGGTGGCACTGTGTCTGCCATTGTTGCACTGCTGTGTGCTGCCACCCACTGATGGGTGCTCGTGGTGGGGCTGGCTTGCATGGTTCTGTGGTGCATAGGGTAGCAGTGTCACAGTGAGGGTGGTGGCATGCATGGAGTTTCCTGCAGTGGTGGTCATTGCTCATGGGGGTGTCTGGGGTCACAGTGCAGGGTGTGCTCTGCATTGGGGGGATGGTGTGCACGCAGGGGTGGTCAGCCCTCCTTGTGTGTCACAGCAGCTTGCGGTAGGTGTGATGGAGCACTGTGGCCCGGCTGTGGGTTGTTTGCTTGTCTCCATGGGCCAGTGGTTATTCTGACCCTTCCCCAGTTGTGCAGTGCATGGGGTGTGGGGGGACGATGTCTGTTCTGCTGTGTGTTCCTGTGCCCATCTGTGGCATGGGTGGTGGGCCACTACCTCCCTGGTTATACAGTTACAGTGCTCTGCTGCTGGGGGGCATCCCTGGTTGCATTATGGTGCCTCTGGACTGCTCAGCTGCACATCCCTTGTTGCGCTATGGTGCATCAGATCTGCTCAGCTTTCCCTCCCTAGTTGCACTATGGCGCAGGTGGTGCGATATTCAGTCCTAGGCTGTAGGCGCAGTTTGGCCTGCTCCATTTTTGAATATTGCATCTGTTGCGCATGGGCGCAATAGACTTGCGCTTGCTCCTGCTATTGCGCACTTTTTGGGCGCAGTTTGAATATCTGGGCCATTGTGTCTTCCTATCAACCATCCTGGTGATTTAACTAATGAATTTGATCAGGGTGGTTAGGCATAACCTTTTTTTTCTGAACCAATTTTGACTTTCTCTTAAGAATACACTTTCTCTCAGGAATGCAACCAGTGACTGCTTCCTGAATTATGGTTTTCACTATCTTACAAACCACCAAAAGTAGCCTCTTTCCTACGTAATTCCCTGGATCCTTCCTTTCTTCCTTCTTAAACAAGGGAATCAGACTGACTATTCACCCCTTCTCCCAGTAATGTATCTGTTTCCAGAGATTATGTATCTCTGCTAGTCGTTGTGTTAATTTCTTTCTCAATTCCTATAAAATCTTTGGGTGTAACAGATCTGTTCCTGGTACTGTTTCACATATATGATCTTTAGATATTGAGCTACAGCACCTGTTCTCATCCAGCCCACCCAGTGGACATTTTCTATGAAGACTTCGGCACAATCTATTTTTCTGTCAGCTGTAGACTATGGCTTACCTCTGTGCTTTTGTGTGACTGATCTTTCATTAGGGAAAGGGAAAGGGAACATTGTTTAACCAGGAGTAGCACACTAAGCCGAAGCTCGTTTCCAGATGCGACCTGGGAGCACAAGGAAGTTAAGTGACTTGCTCAGGATGACACAGTATGCACCTAGGCGGCTGTGGGATTCAAACCAAGGTCTCCAGATCTGCAGCTCAGAGTCTTAATCCACTGTGCTATATACTGCCTCCTATTAAAGGAGTTCATACACTGTACAATGCTGTGTATCATTTTGGAACTGGTGGCACATGGCCCGCACATAACTGCATGCTGCTTGGCATGGTTGGTTGGCCTTCTTTTGAGTAGCACTGCCTTTATTTTGTGTTACTACATTTTTGGTGGGGTTTTTTGTATAGTAAGGTAAATCTGTCATTTTTGGGGTTAATTACATGGTTTTCATCAGCGTAGTGTACAAGGATATCTTAAGGTCAATCCATCAAACTTCCCCTATTTAAAAACTCTTTAGGGCAATATTCTTATGTCTTCAGGGCTATAACATTTTGGAATAATCTTCCTTGTCCTGTTCAAAGCATTACTTCACATGTTTTTAGAAAGATGTCAAAATGGTATTCTGTTACTAATTCTGAATATAAGGGCTTTTCATAAATTATGTGCTTTTATGTATTATATTTATAATTGTACTGAATTTTGTATTCCACTTTGACTGTGATGTATTATTGTGCTGTATTTGTGGGCCCCTTGAAAATGGACATTTAATGCCCTAGGGACTACCCAGTTACAGTACCCAAGTTAAAATAAAAAAAAAAAATAATAATTGCTGTTCCCAAAGGAAGACCATTGGGACTCTCCTATGAATATAGATGCCCAAATAATGATGTAGTCTTCACACTATCTTCTTTTCTTCTGTTATTCTGTTTACAAAATCCTCTATTGTTTCCGTCTAGTATACTGTTTTCAAAATACATTTGGGTATTTTAACTTCTCTACTGCCTTTTACAGTTTCTCTGTGCCTCCTGAACCCTCCCTGTCAGCATCTGTGATTCTTTTCCATTGCCCCATATGTTTCCTAATGTTGACTTATTTATTTTTTATTTTATTTTTTGTTTTATTGCCGTTACCATTGTTCAGTGGCTCAGTTCTATGCTGCAGACACATAATCTGCTAATGTAAATGAACATGTATTGAAAAATGGACAATTAGTACGTGTAACTAACCCATTATCCCTAGACTCAACAATTCAATTTGTTTTACATGTTTAAAAATATTACTTGTTTATATATTATAGCAACAACTTAATCATAGAATAAATAATATTCTTATTAAAAATGAGTTCTAGTTTGCTTAGAAGTGAACCCGCGTAGACTTCCACCATTCTTTTTAGTTGTAGTACACTTTCCACAAAAAATCTGCGGAACCTGCAGATCCTGACTAAAGGCTGTTTGAGAACAATGATTAAGTAATCTACTGATAAAACTGGAATTTAAGATTTTTTTCATTAAAAACAGCCAAGCCTTTGAGAATAGGGTCTTGTTTCAAATATATGATTAGAGACAGAAACATATTACAGTACCTTAGCCTTTTGGCACAGACACATGAGATAAAAGAAAAATAGGAAATTGCTAACTGGATGAATTGAATGTCTATTAAAGCTGCCACTATGTAATAACAAGAACTGTTTTAATCTCTTAGGAGACAGCTGGGCACAGCATACCTTCCTTTAAAGATCAGACAAGATCAATCCATGATTAGAGAAGCGAGACTCTGCAAAAGCGCACCCAGTTTTGATAAATTGATCACACACCTTCTAGCTGTCCATCCTGTTTCCTTTTGAATGTGCAGTTGTCTCCCAACAAACAACAGGAATCAAGAAGTATGCTGTTTTATTTGTAATTTTTGACCAGGAAAGGCTGAACTGTAACAGCTAATTTCCAGGTGCGTTATAATGAATATGGGTGGTTGTGGGGGTGGTGTTACGTGGACCTATTTTTTATTAAATGGGAAATTAATAAAACTAGACTAAAAATTTGGCTATTAAGACAGGCCTACCAAGACTATTTGGACTACAGGTGCTATAAATGGATACTGTTTTTTTAATTTATTAAATCAAGTGTATTATTACTATGTAATTGTTATAAATTTCTTGTTATTGCTTTAAGGATGGGCTTACATAAATCCTTATGTTGAAGGTGAATACACAACCATCTATTACAGAGGCAAGAGTAATATGATTTATAGATACTGGTTACCTATAATATCAAATAGAAAACAAATGCTTATATTCTCTATATTATATTGGTGTGATGTCATACCCATGTGATATGACTTGTGTAATATGGAGCTGCTGTCAATTAACCAGCTGATTTTCTGGTGATCACAAGCCAAGCCCTTAATACTGCTGAACTAAAATGGAAGACAAACTAGATATTACCAGACAGCAGAGTGTGCCAGCAATTTTCTACACAGCATAACAGGCCCATGATTCTTAAAGTATGCAACTAAATACGATCAGCCATTATAAAAAAACAAAATATGGACAACTTTGTGAACTCCTTTTTTTTTTTACACAACCTCTGTGTGTGTTGTTTTGAAAAACCACTGGAGCTTCTCTCTTGTAGTTTATATGGCAACAAACACTTTAGGTGTGTAAAAATACTCATATCACAGTTACCAATGCATTGTTTTATATAACCATATTAATGTAACCACTCTACTTTACCTTTCATAAGTAGTTTGACTAATTTAGTAGATAACACACAGATGGCGAGAGTCATGGATTGTAAGCGGGAAGGAGCTAGAATGCTGAAAAAGGACTATCATATGTAAGACTATTTTGCAAACAAAAGGCATTGTTTACATAGTTCTTTTAAGAACTTCAATCTACTATTTAAGCAATAAGGCATGGTCAGGGGCTAGCTTACCAGTCTGTTAATTACCCCATGGGGTGTAATGTGGCATGAGGCACAGCCGAGTGCCATATTGTCCCTAGGGGGTGATTAACTGACTGTTAATCTAACTCCTAGGAGTGCCTTATTGCTATTATAAAAATTGCCCAAAAGAAGAGGGTTACAAGAATACTTTTTGAATGTTTTCCTCATGTAGAGGGAGATTTTTAATAAAATAGTTCTTCCACCAACAGTTTAAGAATGCTGGCTCAAAATCAGAATGCATTATTCCAGTCATTCAGCAGTGTTAGAGGATGGAATGCTGATAGGATGAATCCATGTGCCATTGTGATCAGGCTGTACATGACAATATAACATGGATTAATGTAAGGCTGTTGGAATCCTAACAGCCAATCAGACTGCAGAATTTATGAGAACCTTTTTATAACTGTGTTTAGTTGCAATTGTGCAAAATAAATACCCTCACTTCAAAGAAATATTTTATACAAATGTAAATAGGTACTACCTATATTATACTGGTTTGTAAAATATTAAGCTGATACTTCTGTTATGAAGTTCCAGGTGAGTAATACTGTATGTTTAGTTACTGATCATTGCTATGGGATCACTAAAGCCAAATGAATATGTAAGCAATAATACTCAACAGAGTGGGCAACATTGGGCTATACCAAACCACCCTGGGGTGTAATGAGGCCTACTGTCGCAGGTGGAGGACCTTATAGCCCCTGGAAGGTCCATTACAGCCCAATACCACCCACCTTGGATTATATTATTTCGTTTAGAAAATGGGTTATATGTAACATTCTTAAGAAAATGAAATGGAAGATTAAAAACAAAGCAAATACATGTTAAAAAAAAGACTAAAAATATTTTTTTTTTTTTGTGAAGTAGTCCCTCTGCTGGTATACTTGCCAGAAGAGGGTGCTGCTGTTTAGGAGAGCCTGTTTCAGTAAAATTCCTTTTCTTCTCTTCTGAGTCACTTTTGTTTGCTACTACTTCAACCCTCTCCCCCACTACTGATGTGAATTGTCTAACCCCCTTCTTACTTGTTTTTATATAGTTCTTGTTTTTTCCCCATTTGTGTTGTTTTTACATCAGCTTTTACAGTGTATTAGGCTGTGTAAGTGAAAGCTGAACACTAATTGTGACCGCCTCTCCTTTCTCCTTACTCAACTACCTGCAACCTAACAGTCTGCCACTCCATCGCTCTACCTTACATCATCAGTGCATGAGTCTGAGTTTATTTAGAGCACTGTAGTTTACAGTAGAGAATTCTGAACGTGAACCTGGAATCACTCCTTTTCCACCCACTCCCACTCACCTGATAGCATATCACTGTACAATGTCATCTTCTTCTCACTTATTACAGGTACTGTACTGAATTGTTCTGTAATTTAGCCTGTGAAGGTGAGCTAAGCTGAACAAGGGAGAGTGAGAGAGGATGCAGTTTTGACTGATTGCTAATGTACTGCCACTACCCTGCTAACGCAGTTAGGGAGAGTCTTGTAAGCATTACTATAGCAACAAGAAATCAGTGTTCAGCATTAAGCATTTGGCTGTAAATCTCGTATATCAGCTGATGTTTGGGGCGCGAGTAGGTCTCTACTGCTGGTGTTGAGATGTTATAGCACATATTTCTTCTGCCTGTAGCAGCTTTTAAAAAGAAAACTGCTTGTTTTTTGATAAGGAAACAATTCCAGTCAGAAATGCAAGTCTGATGTAGCATTGTTGAGGTAAGAGCAGAGTGCTGTGCATATGAAACTCAATCTAAGTAAGACAAAAAAATGGTGATTGTTGAAAAGTGAATTTTAGTTGGCACAGTGATACCAGCTGGTAATGGGGCACTTTCAGTTGCACTTTTACCCAGGCTCTGTTGTCTGATAGATGTTCACTTGCCAGGGTATGAGCCAATCAAAGCCTGGAAATCTCTTAGCCCCTTTTCTAAATATCCTATATATCTCACCGGATAGTAATTTGCCTTTTTTTTAAATCAATATAATACTAGTTACAAAAAATATTATGTGGAAAAGTGCCAGCTTTTGCACTTAGGTGCAAACATTAAAGGTTTGAAAAATAAATTAAGAAGGAAGGAGCTAGCAGCAGCAGACCAGGAAAAATAATTGGTGGGAATAATAGATGAGCAAAATAAGCAGAAATGTGTGACTGCATTAAGAAAGGCTAAAGTTAAACACAGTCTGCATTGAAGGAGGAGTAGCAAATTAGGCAAGTGGCATGATAGTACCACTGTACAGGACACAAGTGAGGATGCATTTTGACTGTGGTATGTAGTTACAGTCAGCAAAGTACAAAACAGATATTTATTTATTTATTTATTGATAAGTAGGAATACAAATACCTCTGAACCAAGGGTTCTTTTACAAAGGTTAAACATCAACAAGATAAAAACATATCAAATATTACAGGTGATTGCAGGCTACAAGAAAGACAATTCAGAGTGGTTACAAGTGGTACAATGTGAACAGCACTCAAGAGATAAAGGATAACGAGAAACATTGAAGCAGTCCATGAGGTGACTTTGTCAAATTAAGGGCTATATGAAGATTATAAAGTCATCAGTTGGGAGGGGGGGGAGAGATAGAAAGGAAACAGGTGGCGTGGAAGACTGGGTGGTGGGGCAACCCAAATAGAGTAGAGTGGAGACATGGATGGGGGGACAGTTTACCAAGGGTGAGGGGATGAAAAAGGCACAAAAAGAGGGACATATAGTACACCTAGGTTGAGAGTGAGTGATGAGAAGGGGGGGCTTAGTGTGAGGAACTGAGTATATGGAGCATAGTGCCAGATTATGGCGTGCAGTCACAGATACTAAGAGCAGTGAGATGTTTGCAACGTCTGGATTTGAAATGGCCCAATTTTGATTCGGTTGAGACTTCTGGTGGGAGGCTGTTAAGCCAGGTAGGTGCCCTAAAACTGAAAGTTCGCTGGGCCTGAGAGGTCTGGCAGAAAGGGACGAGGTATGACTGTTTGGATGTGCTACACATACTATGTTGGTTTGGTGAGAGCAATAGAAAAGGCTGGGTGGCTGGAGGAGTTAGGCCGAGGCTACTTTTTTCGCAAGTAAGCTGGTCTGGTAAGCGACCTCCTCCTTTAGGTGCAGCCAGTTGGTCTGCTCTAAAAGGTCACACATATCTGGTACATTTGTCAGTCCCAGATACAAGTCTACTGGACTTATTCAGTGCAACTGTAAGTCTTCTGAGGGTAGTGTCTGTAGCTGTTCCATATATGACTAATCCAAAGTCAATGATGGATAGGACTGAGCTGGTTACAGTAGTCTTACAGCCTCAGGTGTCGGGCAGTGTTGGTGCCAATAGAGGATCCTGAGCCTAGAGTTTACAACCCTAGAGATTTGGTTGACATGTAAGTTATAGATAGTGGGCTATCAAATGTTATACAGGGTATTTGAATTCATGGACTTGTTCTAGTGGCTGGTTTTGATTATTCCAAATGGTTAGGCTGGCAGATTTATGCTTGTTATGTGGGTTAGAAAAAAGCATAATCTTGGTTTTCTTATAATTCATGAGTAATTTGTGCTGTGCAAACCAGATCTCTACAGACGTAAAGTTAGATTGTAGGTCCCTTGAAGGGGAGGTGTCAGTGTGGCTTGAGAATAGGACCGCATCGTACACATAAAGGACCATGTTGTTGCTACAGACTTTAGGGAGGTTGTTAAGAAACAGACTGAAAAGTAAGGGTCCAAGGATGGACCCTTGCGGGACCCCTGAGCAAACGTGAAGGCTACAGGACAGGGTTTCATTTATTCTAACTTGCTGTGTTCTACCCTCGAGGTAACTCTTGAACCAACTGGTGGCCTCATTGGAGAGGCCGAGGGCAGGGAGTGAGCACAGCAGGAGGGAGTGCTTTATGATGTCAAAGGCCTTATAGTAAGGTCAATGTAAACTGACCCTCTATATGGCCACGATCAAGGGCCTTGTGAATGTAGTCAGTAAACTCAAGCAGGGCTGTAGTCATACTGTGAGCTTTTCAAAGCCGTGCTGCTGAGGACATTAAATGTCATATCTGGCCAGGTATTCAGACAGCTGGTCCAAGACAATATGCTCAAGGGCTTGAGATAGGGAGGGAAGGATAGATATAGGGTGATAGTTTGAGTGAAGTGTCCTATCACCACTTTTGTGTATAGGGCATAACAATCACCGCCTTCCTTTGTTGGGGAACTGCCTTAAGGAAGGAACAAATTTAGGAGTTTGATTAGAATTTTCAGGACTACTTCAAGGGAGAGGTTTAAAAGTCTGAGGTCTAGAGTGTCGCTGCCAAACCTAGATTTGCCAAGTATCCTTTGTAAGTATTTTTTGGATTCAGTTAGTGTGACTCTCCTGAAGTAGAAAGGAGGTATTGGGGGGACAGCTGTTCTGGTTGTGCTTCTCTTGTCAGTCTCACCAGAAAAGTCTAGGAGAAGTATACTGCTGAGATCTGTGAAGGCATTGTTAAATGTGTCTGCTCTGTGTTTTGGGTCTTGTATGGTAACACCATTTACCTTAGTTACTGAGGGTTATGTTGGACTTACCTGTGATGTCTTTAATCTTATTCCAAAACTCCAGCTATTACCCCAGGAGTGTGAGGCTGACTTTTAAAGTGTGCTATTTTGTACGTCGAATTTCATGGGTGCAAGACTTTCTAGCAATTCTATAGTGTTGCTTGTCGACTTGTTTTCCAAAGGGTGCCACGATGCCAGAGATTGTCCTTTCTTTCATCATGTTTAATAAGGTGGCAGTTATCCATGGGTTAGTTACACCCTTGTCTTTCTTTTGCGAAGAGGGCAATATGTCACATGCCTTATTGAACTGGGAGATGAAATAGTTTAGTGCATGGTCAGCACTACTAGATGTGTCAATGGGGACCAATCACAACATGCAAGGTAGTCCTGAAAGTGACTGAGTTACCCTTTATTCAGAGCATGTTGGTAGGTGACTTTAACTAGTGGTTTGGGGCCTTATTTGACCAATAGCATAATACTGGGAGTGATCACTCAGTAAGTCAGGAGAACTGTGGTGCTGCTGATTTTCTTTGGGTGAGAGGTAGGATCAGGTCATGGAGGAGCTGTTGCCTGTCTTAGGGCTGATTCATGTTGGGGTAGTCACCATCTGGGTAATATCATGGGTTGCAATGGTGTCTTTGTAGGGGTCAGCTTCAGGGCCAACCAATTAATGTTGAAGTCATCCTTTACCACTGTCTCTGACTGATGTGGTAGGCCATCCAGGTAGTCAAGGACCATATTGAAGCCGGAAGTCTGGTCACATGGGGGGATGTAGACAGACAGTACATTTAGTGATTTACCAAGGTGTCCAAGGATTATCTTGATGTTATCCTGATGGCTAATGCCTGTGAGTTGTTTACAGGGCTACTAGGAGTAGGGCTTGGCCCTTTAGGGTATCTTTCAGATAAATAGCACAACTGCCGTCCCTTTTACTAAGCCTGCCTTGCCTAAATAGGGTATAGCCAGTAAGGATAATGGCAACATCTGATACCTTAGGAGAGAGTCAGGTCTCGTTAAGGGGGAGCACCTCCGGTTTGTGTTGTGCAACCCAGACTTGCAGGTCATCAAATTTAGGTAGAAGGCTACGAATATTTATGGTGGCTAGTTTTAAGAACCCATTATTCTCCCATTATACAGCAGAAAAAGAGAGGGTACATCATTTATGCTATAAAATGATGGTCTGAACTATGAGGAGAGACTGGAGCATTAATACAAGGTCAGTCAACAGCTGACTCTCCTGTGCAGCACAAGCAGAAAATTATGGGCTACAGCAGTCATATCCCCTTTACAACAGGACATACAGTAATATTTAAAAATATAAAATTATAAAATAAATGACATCCCCATTCCTCAGCCCTGTATTCCATTCCAGAGAGCAGAGGATAAATATTAAGGCCCTGTTCAGGACACAGAGGTATCCTAGTGGCAATGACAGAGGTGTACAGGACAGCTATAGCAGGGTTCTGACATATACCATTCACATCCTCCCTGAGCTCAAAGCCAGGGTATCCTACTTTTGGTTTCTGACATACCTGGCCATCTATTCCCACTGGTGGTGAGGAGTGGGTCATGGCAGCTGTTACTGCAAGTTCATGGAGGATTTTGGAGATGCTACAAAGGGTACCCTCTGTGATATGTAGAGATCCTCCACACCAGCAGAAATCACAGTGGAAAAGTTCCCAAGGCTATGAATGGGTAGGACAATGGGAAATATCAGGAAATAATTGTTTTCACTCAAAAAGGTGATGATAGACCTGTGAATACAGGAGGTTGCCAGGGCAGGCTGTATAACCAGGGAGTGTGGTTACCTTTTAAAGTAGGGAGACAATCTGTCATGGTGGCTAGACCACAGAGCTGTGCACCTGGTGACCCAGGTTTGAATCCCACAACTGCTAGTTACTCATGATGTGATCCTGAGTAAGTCCCTTAGCCTCTTCGCATTTAATCTCGTTCTGATCTAGTTCAGCACTCCTTGAATTACCTTCAATGGCAGCAACACTATCATCCCTCCCTCTTCCAGATTGTAAAGCACTTTTGGATACAGAAAATTCTCAACATTTTATTCTGCAATTTTGTATGTATCATTTTTTGGTATACATGGCAAATTCCTTTTTTTATATTTTGACCATTTTTGTTGTATGTGACTATTGCCAGTACTTTTTGTCTGTTGTATGGCATTTCACTCTCTGCTATTATTTTTCTCCTCTCCCAGGTTGTACCCATAAATTGGTTTTGACTTTGTGTGCCTTTCCCATTCAACAGATTGAAAATAAATACATTGTATGAAAGGTGATACATTAAAAACAAAACAAAAACAAAGTTATGCTAGATAAGCTTCAGTCAGAGAACTGGATTGAGGATGTGAATGAGTAACTGGATGTCACAGTTCTCAGTCACATTTTGGAAAAGCTTGGCTGCAACTGCTGGAGGTCAGGGAATTAACTTGTTATGTCATCGGTCTGATTTTTGTCTCGCAGATCCAACATTCTTCTGTATTGACTGTACACTGAGCTAACACAATCTCACAGTCTTTAAAATGTTTTTATGTATATGTTTATCCTCCTCAATGTCTCTGCAGACCCATTCTGTATACCTTCCATGTTTCCCAGCCCTGACAACCATGCACTGTACATGTCTTATGTTGTGGCATGGCACCTTAAAATACTGAGGCTGTGATCCTGAATTTTCACCCTCCTGCCTCACAGACGCTGTATCCCATGCATGGATCTGTAGCACCCCGTGGGTTGAGGCAGGGTGCATGCATCCCACGTTCTCCTTTGTCCACCACTGCAGTTGCTGTGGAAGCTGAGATGGGGCCTCCCTCCCTTCCAGCCAGGGAGCTATGCCATTATCTATACCCCAACAGTGGGCTGCCAGACAAGCAGGGACCCAACTTTGCTCCTGGCTTGCTGTAAAATAATCCTTTCAACGATTAACACTTAAAGCAGTGGTGCATGCTATGAGTAAAGCCTGACCTATGTTTTTTATTCTAATTTAGATTGCCACTTATCTCCTGTCTTGTATGATACTCTTCTTTCCTTATTGCGAGTTTGCTTTACCACTTTTTTTACATTTAAAATAATACAAGGAGTGTTCCTTTGAATATGGCTCAGAACAGGATTTCATCAATATTTTCAGCCCGTTTTTGTACACCCATTATCCCATAAGGTCAGGGAGCATTGTCTTCTGCATGTTAGTTCATTTTTGGCACAAGAAAATTGATGTTAAACAACGGGTGTTCAAAAACAACAGAGACTATAGATGAAAACCTGGACTGAGCCATCTTCAAAGAAACATTCCTTTTATCATTTTAAATGCAAACAGTGGGCTAAAGTGGATTCAAATTGGGGGAAAGGAGAGTATCATACAAGACAGGAGATAAGAGTCAGTCCAAAATGGAATAAAAGAGTAGAGATTAAAATGTTCACTGCTAACATGCCCAAGCAGCGGGCTCCATATATTTCTTTGTAGGTTGTTCAGTTGGAAATGACTGACAATGCATTTGGTGTGTTCTAGGATTTGGGCAAATTTCAGGAAACAAATCCACAGTTTTCAGTTGTACTTATTGTCACAAACCCACTCAGCAGGTCAGGCCCTCTGCTCCCACACTGCCAACCTCTGAGTGCAGTCTTGTGAACAGGAAACAGAAACATGGTAACCCTCCTGTCTGTTTTGTGGGTTCGAATCAACCTTGGGTCTTAAGTCTTAGAGGGATTCAAACTGTGAACCTCTTGCTAGCATACCCAATGTACAGGCTCAGATATTTCTGCTCTTCCAGGGGCCAGATATCTTTTGCCTATGGGCACCTACCAGGCGTACAAAATGAACCCTTAAAACTCTATGGAAGCCTGTAGGAAAAATTGTTACCTTTTCCCAGTTTGGCAAAACCAGTAAGCTTTGTACAGTGTCAACTTTAACTATGTATGCTTCACTTGTCAAGAAAAATAATTTCAAAGGCACACCAAGTAGTCTCTAAAGTAGAGGTTTACTTAAAGATAGATAAAAAAATGTAAAATGTAAATACAGAACCATGTATCACAAAACATACAAATCACTTAAAAAAACAGTTTAAAAGTGCAGACAAAATCTCCTACCACAGTACTCTTAGAATTGTCTCTTCTAAGGTATATTCTTCTAACAGTGCCTGATGTTGTTTTTCAGAGTCCAAACATTTGTGTCTTTAGGTCACTCACAGCATAATTAAAAACACTGTCTTGAGCCTGCCTTCTCCATGATGTCACCCAGCTCCTCCTCTGTTTATTAAAAATTATACAGTCAGGATGTCTATTCAGCAGGAGGTAAATTAAGCTACCTGTCAAACAGGTCGCAAGCTGTCAAATTAACTCCTCCCTGTCCAACATGTCTACTATCAACCTTAGGGGTCCCCAGGTCTCTATCCTTTGGTCCCTTCTGTTCTCAATTTTTATCAACAATGCAGCTGAGGTCCTGGAATCCTGCTCAGCTATTCTCTACGCTGATGACCTGATCATCTATACTAGTTCTTCTAGTATTGCCTGCATAAACACATCACTTACTTCAGACTTCAATAAGGTCTTAGACTGGCTACTAGACCATAAGCTTGTACTAAATGAAAAGAAAATGAAAGCCATGCTCCTAGGTTCTGCACCAAGATTAAGGCCTGTTCTAGTTTGCTGGAGGTTCTTCACCCAGGAGGATTTCCATTTCAAAATGTTACTTCCTTCAAGTACCTTGGGATCCTGTTGGACCAATCCCTGGATTTTAATCTTCACATTCAGTCCTTGTGCAAAGCTGTAAACTCGAAACTGGGAGTAGCTTACAAAATGAGCTACATGCTTACACCCTTGGCCAAATTAGCAATTGCCCAAGGTATTCTGCTCCCAACCCTTACTTATGGTGCCTCTATTCTTACCTCTGCCCATAAAACCTCCCTACTAAAATAGGATGTAACTTATAACAATATATGCCGATTTGCCTCTTCGTCGCCTCGACTCAAACATCACTGCCTTCTTTATAAGGATCTGAATTAGCTCTCACCCTCTGACAGTAGACAATACTACCTTGGATCACTAATGGACTTGATCATCTGGGAAAAAAAACCATGCTGGTCCCTCAACCATCCTCCCATGGCCTGCGATCAGCTGACAAATCCTTGCTCTATGTTCTGAGATGTTGAATGACTAAAGGCACAGGGCCTTCCAATTCTCTGCTCCCAGACTATGGAATGCTCTTCCACTCAACCTCCAGCTGTCTCAGTCTCACTTTGGATTTAAAAGTGAATATCATCATTATCTATCCTTAGCTGATGCTTGTACATCCTTTGACCCAACCTAAGCTCCTGAGACTTACCAGTAATGTCACCCCTGCTCTAATCCAGCTCCAAGACTGTCTCCTCTTCCCCTCCCCATATTTTCCTTCTCTTTGTAAATAACTTCTTGACTACTAGCTCTCTTCCTTCTCGAACCTTGTTGCTGACCATCCACTGTTGTTTTGCCAATTACCACCCCTGACCTTCCGTCAGTCTTTCTTGTTATGTTTGAACATTCCTCACATGTCTCTCTATATAACCTTACTATCTTATTAATCTTTTCACTCCACAGGTTGGGTCCGTGGTTTCTGCACTTATTATATATCTTACTGCCATTATCTGTATAATGCTTGCCATTATTTTTGTTGTTTCTACCCATTGTATTTTGTAGCACTGCAGTACTGTTCCTCTATTTGTATTATTGTACCCATGTTGCTGTTCAACTGTTCTCTTTTGTTGTACTCTCCGGGTTGTGCCTGAAAATAGTCATTTTATGGCTAGTGCACCTACCCGGTTAACAAAAACTAAATAAAAAACTAAATAAATAATAAGGTGACCTCAACAAAACTCATGTCCCCACATGACTTTCTTTAAATAACATCCTCTCTTTGATCTCAAGTAGCTCTTCTTCCCAGGACACATCAAAGATCTTTTATGACTTCGCAATAAAGTGTCATAACCTGCTCTTCTCCCTCTAAATGTTATAAAAGTTTATGATTTCCCATCTTAGCAGCTGGCAAGCCACAAATAAGCTAGATAAACAGGAGATGCTTAATTTAGTCTCTTCTAGCCTGTAATTATCTCTTGGCCTTCCAGGTAACACCTTGTAGCCAAAACCTGGGAAGGGGTTGTCATTCCACAGGCTGATTCAGCGTGTATCATGAGAGACACTCAATAACACATTTTTATATTATAAAAATCATAGATTAATCAAAACCAGCTGTCTGAGTGTCACACTTATTTCTAGCAGAGCAATGTTTGAGGGAAAAGGGTTCTTTGCATCTGTTAGAAAAAAATTGTGACAATTGTTCAAATGGAAAACAATTGATCATGTATTTTTGTTTAATAATTTGTATAGTAAATATTTTTAATACATATGAAGGATGCCCGAGACACAGGACTGGACTGAGACCATTGAAACTCATTTCAAATAGGCCCCCAAACCAATTTGTCATTTGAACCTAACACATACGATTTAATCTTTGTTCCATTGTCCTCCTACACCAGCCTAGCACATGTTGAATTATATATTTTTAAACATTTTTTTAACCAGAGTTTTTCAATTTGACATTAACAATAACATTAGTACTTCACCCTAAACTTTCATATTAGCCACTTACATGCACTTACGTATAAAACTCTTCAGCAGGTGACTTAGAGACATTTTTCCATGTGACATTGTTTTTTCCAAAGTAATTGGTACAGTTTGGAGTGTTCCAGACATTGTCACAGTTAGTCCATGGCAAAGTGCCGGTAAATGAAGAGTAGAAGTAGTACAGAGCCCAAGCTATGATAGTGTTGTAGTAGAATGACACGTATAAATTGATAATACAAATAGCATATCCAATTCCTGAAAACAAACAAAAAGAAATCACTTATTGTGGTCTGCTCTAAAGTAGTTTTACAGATGGCCTTGCTTGAAATGTTAACTCTTAATGGTCGACAGGAACATAATTTGTGTTGGGTCGAGTCACACTACTTAATAAAGCACTTCTCCAAAATTCTAAGAGTGCTGTATAGTTTACAAATAAGACCATTTAAATTAAATGTTTTTCTACATCAATACAAATAAAATAAATAATGAAAGTACTGGGAAACCCATAACATCCTACATACAGGAAAGGCTAAACATATTTTCTATGAAATTCTTGTTTAAAGCAGCAGTACTGGATAATCAGGAAATGATGATCAAAATTATGTTTTTGGCTGGAAGCATGCAGCCATAGTTTTAGTTGCCATATCTGTAAATATTTTTTCTAGCAATCTTTATTTTATTAGATATTTCAAATGTATTTCCATTGTTGTGGATCCACAGTAAATATGGCTGCTGCCTAATTTTCAGCAGAGCTCCCCTCTCACATCGCATCATGTCTTGTTTACTTCCATGGACCCTGTGCTGCATTCCCGCTATCCCTGTGGCACTGTGAGTCATTTGCATGCACAGTTGGCAGCAGAAGGTTCCAGTTCAACATGGTAGGTGGGGAAAAATGTAAACAAAAGAAACTAAAACAAACCAAATTACAGGGTGATAGTACAGTGAAAACAAGAAAGATTACCAGGTACTGTAAGTGCACAACAGAGCACAAGGAACAAACTGTTGCAAAGATCCATTTTTATCTATTGTAGTACTGCTGCTTTAAAGAGGTACATTTAAAATGTTTTGAATGCATCAAATTATGGGAACTTGATGAATATAAAACAGAAGAGAATTCCATCAGGACAACACTACAAAAGAGAAGGTAAGGTCATCAGCTATTTATGTACAATAATGCAGAATGTGTGGAACTGAACCATCTGAAAAATTACATTTTTTATTTATTGATTTGGTCACTGGCTGGGCACACTGGGTCACATGATTCTTTCACAGGTGTGCCCTGGACTGTTTCATACACTTTCTTGTATAGCACTGTGTTATCATGGTTTCCATAGTACCTTTGCCAGAGGCCACCTCTGGAAACAAGATAATAACTCAGTAGGCCCTTCATGGTAAATATTTTAATAAACAAATAACTAAATAAATACATACAATAAACACATAGGTAATAAAGTTACATATTATTTTATCTGTAAAATAGTCATATTATAGTCATAAAGGTATACTTGTTCCAGGCATGATATGTACAAAGGCAGGCACACAACTTCACCAGTGCACCAAACAGAAATTTAGAGAAATAAGGTGCTAGTGCACAAAGTGAGGATAGTGTAGGGATAGACTGCACAATGAATTGCTAATTCTAAAAATACTTTTTTGTCACATGCACAAATTGAGAAAAGCCCTTCTGAGTAAAAGGCTCAAAGTCTGTGACTCAAGGACTTTATGTAAAGGTATATTTATTAAAGTTAACGGACCTGTCTAGGAAATCACACCTAACTGGAATATGATGTTGTTTGTTAAAGACAATGTAATATGGCACTGGGAACTATATAAAATAACAGTTTTATTTATTTATTTTACTAGGTGAGTTACTCTATAGAGGAGGCACTGGGTCCAAACAGTGCCAACAAGAACAGCGTTGGCATGGTGCTCCTGGTAAAAACAGCACCAATTTTTTTGCAGGGAGTTCTGCCCCCGAACACCCCCACGAAGGGGGCTCTGACCTGCACCCCCCATCTTTAGGATTCTCACTCTAAGGGGGAGCAGATCCCAGGGAAAGTTAACATTTGCATGGCCATTACAGCCCCATGTAAAAAAAAAGCCTAAGTCCTGAGGTGTGCTAAAAAGTTTGGAGACCAGGATTAGAACCCTGGTCTCCACTGCTGTTGGCCAATCTGCTCGATGCCCCTGCCCTCCACAACACAGGAGCAGTTTGGCCAGCCTCCTGGCTCCTGGTGCTCTTATCATCTTTCAGCACCCTGGACAGTGACCAGGGGAGTGCTTACAGCAAGCACTGTAAATCCCTCCTTGCTGTCCGTGTGAGCGCTTACCAGACTAGTGCCGTATTGTGCGGCGCTATTCTGGTAGTGCTCACTTGAGAGGGTACCTATAGGGCATATGCATGGATATTTTTAACATCATTATGCCAGACATGGCTGTGTTTCCTACCTCTTGCTAGGTGGTCTTTTAAATGAGGCTCAGGCCTCAAGTGTTGTTTCCAAGTAATAACTCTAACTGAATAAATTAATACATTTTAAACAAATGTTCCCTTTGATATAGACTTTAAGCCCTATATTCAGAAGTGGTTCTTATGTTTTGTATCTGTGGACACATCTTTGCACAATAGACCCTTTATCATGCACAGAGCTGAAATGTTTTCCCAACTCAGTTAAACTCAAAGCTGTCTATATAAACAGCATTTCAGATCAGTCCGTTTATAATTTTTTACTTCATTGGAATACTTATTTGCTACATTTCCCATGTAGGTGACATATTCCAAGCTAATAAGTAAAGAGCAACTCAGAAGCTAAGATTTCCTTAATTAATATTGCAATAAAATTAATTTATTTTATAAGTTGCTTACCTTTAAATATTGGACATATGCGTTTCCAAATGGGTATGGCACCTGTTCTGTGAAACTGGCCCAAGGCCAGCTCCATATAGAAGAGAGGTACACCTCAAAAACAGCCATCAAGGTGTATGGGATCAGGAAGGCCCCTGGAGTAAATCACAGCATAGCATCAACAGAACTCTTTTAAAAATAGTATAGTATATAATCAAAAATGCATCTTATGGCATTGGTCAGTTGTTGGCCATTGCTCTTGTGATATTAAGCTCAGCTCTATGCTAGGTATCACATATACAATAGAGGAAGATTAAAGATAGGAAAAGGTTTGGACTTTGTATATGAGTGTTCCATACAAGACTACACCATAGTACCAACGAAAAAAATAATTTAATGGATGCCATCGCCTGGAACCATTGCTATCCCCAGTTCAGCTGATGTCTTTCCCAGCACCAGTAATTCTTCCATGCCTGATGCAATTGCCACCCTAGTTATTACCAATGCATCTGTCCCCACTATTACCAATGCAATCATCCCCTTCTCCATAATGCATGTAATCTACTTCTATTACCAATAGAAAATGAAAACAAAATGACAGCAGATGGGGATCTCCTGATCCATTTAGTCTGCTTGCTGATCCTACCCCCCGCCCTATCTACTGACATGAACTATGATGCCTTTATGCTTGTCCCATGACTTCTTGAATGAGTCAACTGTTTTAACCCCTACCACTTCCTGTGGGAGGCAATTCCAGGTATCCACCACCCTCTAAGTAAAGAAGTACTTCCTCATATTTCCCCTGATCCTACCCCCTCTGAGTTTCCAACACTACCCTTGTTCTTCTGCTTTCAGTGAAGTGGATTAGGTCCTCCACCAGCATATTGTTTAAGCCCCTGATAAAACCTGAAGGTTTCTGTCATGTTCCCCCTCTGCCTGCGCTGTTCGAGGGTACATGTTTAGATCTCTCAGCCTTATTTCATATGGCTTATTGTATGAACCCTGTGTCATCTTGGTTGCTCTTCTTTGCACAGTCTCTAACCTGTCAATATCCTTTTGAGGTGGTCCCAGAACTGCACACAGTATTCCAGATGTGGCCTCACCAGGGATCTGTACAGAGGCAGGACGACTTCTTCTTCTACTGGTAATGCTTCTTCCTATGCATCCCAGCATCCAGCTCACATTCAACACTGCTTTCTTTCACTGTTTACCTACCTTCAAGCTGTTAGTTATTGTAACCCCCAGATCTCTTTCCTGCTCGGTGACTAGTAATCTTTCTCCTCCCATGAAGTACTCTACCACTGGGTTCCCTCTTCCCAGGTGCATGACTTTGCACTTTTTTGTATTAAATTTCAGCTGCCAGGAGTCAGACCAACTCTTCAGTTTCCATAAGTCTTCTCTCATTTGTTTAACCCTTCTGCAGAATCTACCCTATTGCAGATCTTTGTGTCATCTGCAAATAGACACACTTTCCCCCTCTAATCCATCTATAAAAGTTGGGTGGAGACTAGCTGTGAGTTGTTTCATGCCTTCTACATCTGAAAGCCTCTGTTTCCATAGTGAGATGGATGGGGTGTTTGTAGTTAACCAGTTCAGTGTAATACATTTCAATGCAACTACTCTCATTATATGAAACAATTTATATTTATAGGTTGATATCCACTGTATTTCAGGCAAACCCAATACCAAACAGATTAATGTGAAAGGGATCCACACCTCTAGTACCTGTTGAAGATGTAAATGAATCTGTTGCCAAAAAGAGGTCAATTTGGGTCAATCCCCAAAAATATAGAAATGAGAGCCCACCCCACCACACTGTTGCTAGCATATATCCGAATAATTGGGGTGGAAATGTTTTGCAACTATTGGGGTACAGAAGAATCTGACCAGAATTTTCCAGGTTTACTCTCCCATAATTGTATGGATATGGAGACACCAGCATCTAAAGATAGATAGATAGATAGATAGATAGATAGATAGATAGATAGATAGATAAAAATGTTTATTTTTTGACAGGAGTTTATCATTAGGACTATTAAGCCCTATTTACAAGATGGTCCTGTATAGATTATGATTCCAAGTACAAAATCTTGACATAACTGCATACAATATGACACAAGCAACTAAACAAGGATCTATAAACAATACACTAAAAAAATAAAATTTCAATTCAAGTTACAACACAATGAGCTGAAAAAAACAAAAATACCTAGACAACAACATGATTTAGGAGCTTTTCTAAAATCCTAAGCACATACAATTTGGTCTCCACATTAATGTCAAACTTCTCTTAAACTGACCCAAGCTACCAGCATTTCTAACATCCAATCTCAATTCAAGATTAGCTATTATATTGTAATGTCTTTGCTTGTATTACCAAACTGTCTGTTTGTTCTTTTAAAATAATAAACACAAAGTTAAAAAAATAATAACATATAAATAGAAAATCTGGCAATGCGGTGACTTTATGTAGGCAAACACAGCAGACATTATTTGTTTGACCTCAAATTATGATCTCACAGACAACTGCAGTAGGACTTTTTTTTCAAGAGGGAGTGTTGGGCAAGTTACACTGGTTGATGAATTTCTGGTATACAGTATAAAAACAGCTATATTTGTTAGTCATCAAAATTGTCTCATATATATATATATATAATCCTAAGATTCATAATCAGCATCTTTTATTTTTCAGATATTAAAAAAACTTTCATAACATTTTTTGTAACTAAAGACTGAAGTCATTAAAGATGTCCACCACTCACAATGTTTAAAATCTCTTCTGTTGAAGGCACCTTTGACTGTAAATACTGGATTTATACTGTGACTGTATTATGATAGTGCTAGCTCATGTTTTCTTAGCTTTACTTTTCATGACATTTTCAGAATTCGACAACCAGGCCATTCATGATAACGTAACATGTAATTGATGTTGCTGCAGGTCAGGAAAAATGTTTTGAAATATCAAAATCAGCAACTGCAACTCTATAGGCTGATGCTATAAATATAGGGTAGGTATATTATGAAATGGCATGATAAACCGCAAAGTACCTCATTCTTAGGTAATATTAATGCTAATCCAAAGATTGGGGGGGTGCAGACCCAACCCCAACAAGAGCAATATAAGTAGACCAATGTTCTATGAGGGTCTCACAGTTCACAAAAATGGTCCCCTTCCACATCTCACCCCTCCCCTAGGCTTGATCCCCTAAGGTACAAAGTCTGGCTTGCTTTGAATTACATAAAGTACCAATTGTAGCTACACATTGTTAAATGTTGGTAGTTGTTGCCTGTGTGTATAAGTGATTTTCTTCAGCATTTAAATATCTAACAGGAGTCAATCAGTGTGTTTAGTAATGGCCTAGCTGCTGCCAAGCAAATATTTATGAGTTTGTTATTCATGTCCTTCTGCAAGTCGGAAGGAAATTAATGAAAATTATCAGATGGAGACAGAACTAAATCAGTAGAGAAAAGGTGATTAATACCAGCTGCAACTGTGTGCAGGAAGATTATAGTCTTTGACACTCCCAGAATATATGAGTGTGAGTTGCAGGACTCTCAACACAATACCTCCAACAGGTAGCATATTCTGGGCCTCTACATTTAGCAGTACTGGACATGGTGCAGAAGAATCTCATTGGATCTACCATACAAATTCTCACCAGATAGGCGAGGAAGTGATAGAACAAGATACCATATTATGAAAGCCATAATGACGGGTAATATTATTAGCTATGTGAATAGAAGAAAAGAGAAGGGCATAGAAATTTATAGAGCTAGAAAAATAAAGAGGGCAAAATTAGACACAACCATGCAAGAGCTGAACAAGAATTCAAGTACATTTAATCCCCAAAATACCATACATTATTATTTTAAATGAAAAAGTAGAAAGATTAATATTAAAGACTAGAGTAAGATGTTATGCATGGACTGATAAGTCGGGAACATACTGTCTTATCAACTCCAGAGGGAGGGAACAAAAAGAATGATTAAAGAGACTGAATTAGAAGGAGGCATAACTATGGTTCAAAATAAGATTGATAAGGAATTAAGTAAGTAATACACATAACTATTTAAATCAGAAATAATAGATGGTTTAGAAAATAGCCACGTCACAATTACAATACCAAAAATTAATGAGGACACTAAAGCTACATGAAATAGCTCTATAACAGAGCAAGAAGTGCAATCTAATGTTAATAAACATAGAAAGGGTAAAGCCCCTGGCCATGATGGATTCCCAATGGGAAATTATATTATGTTTAAAACAGAACTAATATCCATATTGATGGAATTATTTAATTCATCTATTGATCAAATCCTATGCCTGATAGTTTTCAAGAATCACTTATTATAGTAATACAAAATAAGTGAAGGACCCAAAGCTATGCACCTCATACCAACCCATGTTCATTCTTTACATAGACTACAAAATCTAGTCAAGTCAAGTCAATCTTTATTTATAAAAAAAGCACCTTTCCAGAACCAAGGCGCTTGTACAACAATAAATAATTAAAATACAGCAAATACGACTATGAATTAAAACCAATCAGCAATAGCAATATAGCATCAAGATTAGATCCGCTGCTCCCTAAGATAATTCATGAAGACCAAGCAGGAGTTGTAAAAGGTAGAAAAAGCACAAATAATATTAAAAATTAGTTGACTGTGATATTTGCCAATAATAATTCAAATACCATAATACTTTGGTTAGACACAGAAAAAACATTTGACAGGTTGAAGTGGGAATATCACTACAAAATCATACACAAGGGAAATCTTGAAGATAATTATATTAAATGGACAAAACCAACATACAAGAATCCCACTGCCTGAGTATTAACCAATCAACAAACCTCAGATAGATTCAACATTTCTAGGGGAACCAGGCAGGGATGCCCCCTGTCGCCACTATTCTTCATGATAGTGATTGAACCATTGGCTATAATGATTAGAGAAAATATAAGAATAGGTGGGATTAATGCAGGGGATAAGCAATTGAAAAATATCTCTATATGCAGATGACATTCTACTATACATATCCAATCTGAATGAAGCACTTAAGATAATAATCAATATAGTTAATTTCTGGAAATTATCTGGTTATAAAATCTACTGGACTAAATCTGAGTTACTGCTGACTAATCCTACTCTAACACCAACTTTTAAAAATATTATGCCATTTAAAACAGCTAAAGACAAATTTAAATACCTTGGTTTAAACATCACTTGAACTAAAGAGCCATTGCTAGATACAAACCTGCCTCCATTAATACTGAGTATAAAAAGTATCTTAATGGATGGATGAACCTCTTGTTATCCTTAGCTGGCAGATTGCAAGTTGTAAAAATGAGTGTTCTACCCAAAATATTACATATATTACAACCCATCCCAATATCAATACCAAAAGGACTTTGTAACAATCTAGACAAAATAATTAAAACATTTGCTGGGGAAAAATAAAAGAGATTAACTACAGATAAGGTAAAAGCTCCTTACAAACTAGCAGCACTGAAACTCCCAAATGTTCAGTGGTATCACCATGCTGCAAGGTAGCCTGTGATGACGGTGACTGAGATTGAACGCTTTCAAAAAGGGTGACTCAATCACCGCACCTGTGCATAGGGCTACCTGGCAGGGGGTGAATGGATGGGGGGGTAGCTGAATATAGCGACAGAATGTCGCTTTGTATAAATGCATGTGGGGGACCACACGTGCAATGGGTGGAAGGGGAGGGAGGATTTGTGGGGTGTAGTGCAGTGGTGGGCTGCTGAGGTGGCCAAGTGGCATGGTGGGTTGGTGGCAGGCTGGTGTTGGGAAGGCACCAAGTTTGGTTCTGGGCATGCTCGTTTTTGTGCTGGGTCTGGGATTTTCTTTTTTTTTACTATTACCCCCAATATGCAGCCCCCTGAGTAGAGAATCCTTTAGTGGGGGAGTGGGGGTGCAGCCCTCCAATAAAAGTAAAAACCTAACTGTCATGCGCCCTTTGCTGTTCACTGCAAGTGTACATCGCTGAAATTAATTTTCGCAATGTACACCTGCCAAATGGCACATTGCTATTCCACGATCGCGTTATGACATGGAACATGCTGCAATACTCAAACAAACCACTGAACACTATGAGGAAGATCCCTTATGATGGTCTTATTCAGAAAATGTTCACACTAATTTCAGGAAAGTTATTAATCTGTATACCACTTATTTAAAAAGAATAGCCAAACTAACAAACACCTTTACACAAAGTACATTAAAATCATTGACATTATGCAATAACACAATCAAGTAAAATCTTAATGAATAAATAATCATACAGCAGCAAATTTCAGTTTAGAAAATTATAGCACTAGAGGGAAGGAATATAAAGCCTGAACAAATAAAGGCAGCACTGAACTAGGAGCTCTACATGAGACAATCAATTTATGTCCTTCTGGCAACTGAAAAAATATAGCATATCTAACAAGGACCTTTTATGCCATGAATTGAGGTCCTTCTTTTCAAAAATATTCTAAAGAGCATTAAACAAATCAGAGCTTACATCAGTTCAGGACTGTACTTTTTATACAAGAAAACAGGGTTAAAAGTATATCAAAGATGCACCAAAAAAACCTAAACAAACTGGACTCTCCAAACTTAAGCAAATTATAAGAAAATTAGGAGAAAGAATTAGGGAAAACAGTTACTGAGGGGAATTGAACAGATATGATAAACTCCACTAAAATATCAACCATTAACAGTTTAAACAAGATCCAGTTTAATAGTTTTCACAGAATCTGCTACACACACCTCAGGTGGGATTTTCCAGACACACCGAACTGTGGCGCGAAGCACAAGTACATAGCGCCAACTGGGATATGCCAGGGCACTAACAGGGTGATATTCAATGGTGTTGCACCATGGCCAGCACAGTTGAATATTGCTCGTGCCACCACATTGTGCATTGTGCAGTCACCAGCGCAAGTGGCGGGAGGACCAGGGGATGCACTAGCACAAGTGCCATTGCACTAGGTGCATCAACCATGATATTCAGCGGTGGATATGTAAATGGAGCCATAATGCATGCAAGGTGCAAATGGGGCCATTTGCATGTCATTGTGTGCCTTGCATGCAGGTACACGATCCCTGGCAACTTGTGCTGGGCGCCCTGCCAGGCAGCAGCCGTCAGGGGACTGACACCCCTGCCCCCACCAGCAATGCCTCCAATGCCCGTGCGTGGGCTGCAATAATAATTAACCTCCCTGGTGGTCAGTGGACCCATCCCCTGCCGATCGTGGGCTGTAATACTAAAACACTCCCTGGTGGTCCAGCGGTACCCGTATTCCCTCCCAACCTGCCCACTCTTTCCGCCACCCTGCTCCCCAGTCAGTAGCAGGGCAGCACCCACCCACAAGCCACAGGCCACCGCTGACTGACAGCGGCTAGTACAGCTGTACACCCATTGGTCCACACAGCATGGGCCAATGGGTGTGAATGTGCAGACCATATCAGACTGATAGTCCTGATATGTGAATGGATCCATTCACATATCAGGACTGTGTAGTACAGTATGAATCTGCACGCCCACTGGCCCACGCCAGGACCAATGGGCATACAGCTGTACTGTACACTGTCAGTCAGCGGGCAGCCAAGGGTTTGCGGGTTGGGTGCTGCCACCCAACGCTGACTGGGGGGGAGCGTGGTGGCGGGAAAGAGTGGGCAGGTTGGGAGGGGGATATGGGTACTGCTGGACCACCAGGGAGTGCTTTTAGTATTTCAGACCATGACTGAGCAGGGGGATGGGTCCACTGGACCACCAGGGAGGTTAATTATCATTACAGCCCATGATTGGGCAAGGAGAGAGGTCCACTGGGCCACCAGTGAGGTTTTTTATTGTTACAGCCCACGATCAGGCATGGAGGGGTGCTACACCACCGGACAGTGCCACTAGAGCTCGGGTGGCCACCCACAGCTGGCAGCTGCCATGTTGCGCCCTGCATTATGGCAGTTCACCTGTGGGTGGCCAGCCATTGCTCCATTATTTTATGGCATAACTGTGTGCGGCACATGTAGGGGTTGTTCCTGCCTATTCTCAGCACATCCTGGGCTGAATATTGGGATGTGCAGGATATGCATGGGCACGCCCTCTTACCTGCACTGCATATATTACCAATGCTCCCAGGTGCATGGGGATTTGTGCTGCACATATTCCCCCATTGAATATCGCACCAGGGTGCATCAGTGGGTTCCACATGGCACAAATCTGTTGTGCAATGTGCAACCCATTTGAATATCCCACCCCTCATCTATTAAAGGGACACTGTCAGCCCCCTTAGGCCTCAAAGTTTACCTAGTTTTAAAAAAACACATGCTATGATTGTTCACATTCTGTACAGATTGCTGATATACATGGTAGTTTGAGACTAATTCTTTTTTCTTTTATAAAGTGAAAAACAGATTGTCTATCATACTGGTGCTACCATACAAAAACATGTTTGTTTATATTCCTTGAGCAACTCCCACTGTATCCTTTCTGGACTTGGGAATACCCCAAACACAGTCTAGCCAAACATGATGAAATGGGAGGAGAGGAGACTGTTGCATCATGGGTGACTGCAATGTTTGGGGGTATTTCTAAATGTTCAGGAAGTTTGCAATAAGAGTAGATCAAGGATTTGAAGCAAAACAAGGTTTAATATAATTGCACCATTAGCATGCATTTCAGTTCTACTAAGAAAAGAAGCAGATAAAATAACCACAATGCCAATGAATTTTAGAGAACATAAGCAATCACAAAATGTGAGTGTTTTGACTAGAAATAATATGATGCAAGGTTGACAGCATCCCTTTAAATAAAATAATCAGAACATTTCCCCAATGTTTAATATGTATGAAACTTAGAGGGTCACTCTTATGCATGTTATAGACCGCAGCATCTAAACAAATAACACCACAATGGAAGAAGGTCTTTAATACATTAAATAATTTACCAGGAATCAACTTATAGATTAATTTGGAGATCTAACTACGAAACCAGCTCAATACACACCCTTCCTTCAGGTCCACTAAAAAGTAATTGACATGGCACTGATTAATTTAAGAAAATGTATAACTAGGAAATGAAAAATGTAGACTATCTAGAACACTCATGGAAAAGTTTTTCAAGAATGTATAAAACTAGAAAAATACATTATATAAGTCAAGACCAAACACAAACATGCAATTAATACTGGGAACATATTCAGAATTTGATTTTACAGAACCTAATTTGAATATTAGACAAATCAAACGGTAGACAAGAGGAGATTAATAAAGTGTAGGAGGAAGGAGAGAATAGGTAGTAATAGGAAAAGGGGTGAGCGGATGGGGCGGACTGTTATGTTAAAGAGTCAATTTAATATTGGTGGGTGCAGGTCATGGTGCAAAACTGGATGGGAATTAGGCGTGGAAAATAGTAACCAAGAAACCAACATATGAACCAAGCCTGAACCCTTAAAAAATAAACAATAAAGAAAAAAGAAAAAATATATATAAGAGCATTTTTCCACAGCTCCTTCAGAATCTAAAAGCCTAAAAATGCTTCTCCAAGCTTTCCTGATATCTTCTACATTATGATCCCGAGGCTGCTGCAATGCAAGGTAAAGTTCAGGCATCAAATGATCCAAGACTCCTTGCACGAGGGTCTCTCAAAGCAGAAAGAAAAAGAGCAGGGAGTGTCCCACTCTGGGGAAAAAAGGAAGGCAAGAAAATCACATGCCTGGAAATTTCATAATATGTCCAAGGGTTGCAGTTGATACAATTGAACTAAATCATGAAATTGTTTACCTGCTTATAGTCAAAGAATTGAAAAAGAAAGTGTAAGTCTCTGTGTTCCCAGTCCCTTAAACCACGATCCAGCTTGGCTGGGAGGAACGCTGTAGGTTATGAGAGAGACAAAAAAGAGTTTGAAACCTTAACTTGATGAATTTATGAAGGACTATATACTGTCAGCAAGGAATTGTGGCTTCCACATACATATAGTCTGATAAATGAAGCATTGGACGTTGTGGGGCAGAGAACAAGATCCAAGAAAGGGGCAGAACATCTTCATCTATTAGTTCTAAAGGTTTCCAGTGAGCACTGTAGTTCTCTACCATCAAATTAAATTTTGTGCAAAGCTGAGCTGCCATGAAATATAGCTTCAAGCTTGGCAAAGATAACCCTCCCTTTTTTTCAGACTTGTAGGACCGATAAGTATATTCCTAGCTCCTTAAATTCTCATTAATACCTAGGTATAATCTTATTCCAGACATGAAATTGTTCTGGGGGAGAGACTGAGATAGTTTAAAAAGATATAATAGCCTCAGAATGACCACCATCCAAACAGTATCAACTCTCTGTAATAAATATAGGGAAGCAACTTTCAGTGGTTCAAATCCTGTGGTCAAATAGTGGATACTGGAGAATAATTTGCTGAAAGAACAGAAGAATGGGAATCCAGGATGTAAATTCCTAAGACCTGTAAGGAATTTTCTTTCCATTCAAGTGGGAAAAGGCTGCCTAAGCTCAAATGTGGGATTAACACTAGTTTGTAAAATTTTCATTTTATCAAATTCAATTTATATCAGGAAATACTTCCAAATGATGAGACAGGTAAATGGAAGATTTTAGGTGGGTCAGATCAACAAGAATGTCATCAGTGTATAATGCCACTTTGTAATGTTTATTACCTATGTGTGTCCTTTGAACCTCTCATCTTGTCATACCAGTTCTGCCAGGTGTTTGAAATAGAGGGCAAATAGTAATGTGAAAAGGGCATCCCAGCTAGGAATAAGGGTATAGGGAAAAAGAAGATGAAATATTTCCATAAAGTTTTACATAGGCCTGGGGGTTAGCAGAGATAAGCCAGAGGATAGCAAGAAATGGAGGGTGAAATCGAAATGCCTGTAAAGTTGGATAAAGTAGCAAAACTGCTGCATGCTATTCAATGATCGATGTAGCCATGTGAGCAAAAGATATAGAGAAATCAAACTATTATCAATCATGCATTATGTAAATATCTGCTCGAGTTTGTGTGTACTTGCAATAAAACATCATTTGCACTTTTCTGGTGGCTTGTGTGCACTGTCTTTTCTGTTTTCTGTAAAGTCTGATAAAGACAATTCTGGAGACTCTCATGGAATGCCTTCTCCCTGTCCAGACTAAGAAACCTGACAGTGTATCATGAAAGATTGGATACATAAGGTCCATTTGATGTTATCCTGGGTTTGCCTAATATTGCAGAGCCAGCCATGATGCAATGCAATAACATGCAGTAAATGACATGTTACAAAATACTGCATGACAAAGGGCTTAATTGCCATTGAATTACACTGTACCTTGCAGCATACTGCAGCATTTTGCAGTAATACTGCAAGGTATTGCATTGCATCCTGGCTGGTGCTGCCGCAGATTCAAATCCAGTTCAGTCAGATTTTATTAAAAAGGGCAGAAAATGTTCAAGTCATTTTGCAAGACAAGAAGTTTTTATACAGAAGTTCCCATTTAGGACTGATATTTATAGATAAGATGAATAATGTTGCTATTATTTTGTCAGTTTAGGGATTGCTGAAATAGTTGTATAAGCCCATGATCTTGGGAGATCCCCTCCTCTACAGGCACAGTGCAGTACACAGAGGAATAAAGGAGACATATTATCCCAAAATGTTTGAACAAATTCTCTGAGGAATCAGCTTGGGCCAGGGCCTTTATAGCCTTTCAGATAAGAGATAACCAAAAGCAGTTCACCTTGTAATGAGGGCAAGAATATCCATTATTTGGGCTTGGGTAACTTGAGGAAGTTTAAGATTTCAAAAGAAATGGTGGTAATGATGGCCAGTCAGAAATACTTCCTTTTTATAGAAAGTGCTTAAAACCTCAGAAAAGCTTGAAGGATATGATTGGTACAAAAGCACTTTACCAGAATAATATCTCTAATATGAGTAACCAATGTTGAAGCTATTGCTTATGGCATGTCAGTCTGTTTGCCAGTACTGTAGAGGCCCTTAGCTTTCCCCTTCCTAATACTTCTGTATCAAGAAATGAGGTGCCACTTCAGTTTTGAAGGTACAGATCTCCTGCACTTCCTTTTTATGGCTGTGGGCAGAGCCTACAGCTATCTTGCTTTCACTTGAAGAAAGGTGTTTCCATGGAATACATCTTTTAGGAGTTTTCAGTGTATCCTTCCATTCTGCAAATCTCTATGGCAATTAAAGAAAGACTCCCTTCTTTCTGTTTAATTAGAATGATAGACACAGAACTTCAAGCTGCATTTCTCTGAGAGCAAATGTGCACACATTCCAAACAAATCTAAATAGCTTTAAAACTATTCAAGGTGCACAAAAACAACTGTGTGAAAGTTGTTCAGGGCAAAAAGATTGTTCTCATGAGGGTAGTCACTAATCTGAATTCTTTATATTTTGTGAAATATGATTTTCCAAACAACCTCATTTTTTTTCCTCTCTGAGTGAACACAGTTGGAGTTATGACAAATGTAAATATCTCAGAAAGTGTACAAGTTACCAATATACAACCAACATGAAAGATGTTCAGGACAAAAATGACATTTCAAATGAGGGTAGTCACTAATCTGAATTCATTAGATGTTTTTAAATATAGCCATCTGAAAGGTGAAAATTGTGATGAAAAATGAAAATTAAGGTAATCAGATGGCCTTAGTTTAAAATAATATAATTCATGCAGCTTAATGCATAGGCTCATTTGAAAGGTCTTGTTGTCCTGAACAACTTTCATAAGGTTTATTATCTGTAAGTTGTATACTTATAGAGATATTACATTTTTTTAGCATAACTCCTGTTGTGCTTCTAAACAGCCTCAGCTTTGCAAATTACTACACCAAGACAGGATTAGTTCCATCAAAAGAAAGCTATCCCAAGATCAAATTTCACTGACTTGAAAGTTCACTCCCTGACACAAGCTATAAACCAAGAGAAGCTTCATTTTAAAACCCTCTGTGTGTGCCTGTGCTAGCATTAGTAAATGACAATGATTAAAAACACAAGGAAAAAATAATCTTAAAGAGCAGCTGACACCTTCAAGAGAACTTTAACAAAACATAATATTTAGATAAAGTTCAGCTTGTGTTTCACATTAGTTCTTTATTCCTCCTCCCCATTATTTATTGTTGAGGTCATTTGCATGAAAACAGGCATTTTGCTCCTGAAGAGTTCATCTATTTCTGTTGCTGTCTCCCTACCTGAGGTCATAATGCACTGCTTATAACATCACAGTTACTCTCATGGCAACAGATTGTGATGTCACAACAGATCATTATGACTTGAAGTAGGAGTAAGCTATAGAGGCAGATTAACTTTAAAGTAACTGCAAGGGATACAAATAATGTGTTCATGCACATGTTCTCAGTAATAAATAATGGGAGGAGAAATCTAGAATATATATATGGAATACAAGCAGAATTTTACCTAATTATTATGTTTCTCAAATTTTTCTTTGATCGTCCAGTAGCTCTTTAAGCAATACATAGTAAATAATGTTAAAAGTCTTATAAATATGAAAATAGATATGTCTTAAGTAAAAAATAGGTTAGAAGACAACCTGCCATACTGTAAGTTAAGCAATCACCAGCTGTTTCACTTAGTGGTGTCAATCAGATTTTACAGTGTGTTGTTCAGATACATTTTTCTTAAACTCTGTGTACAATAAGTCCATATTACTCATGAATAGTTAAACTTATACTATCTTAAACATGATATTTTATTTTATTTATTTATTTAAAATTGGTGACTGGGAAAGGCACACTGAGCCAAGGCTCGTTTCCAGGTGCGATACGGGTAAAAGGTGCACATTTAGAGTTAAACAGAGAAAATACAATAAGTTCTAGTTACAGGCATAAGGAGCAACAGCAGTGTGCATGATAAGTACAAGTGAGTACAAGTAATCAGCAGAAGTCAGCACTTTGTATATGCAGCTTTGGACAGGAAACATGAAGGAGTGGACTATTACCAGGATAGGACAGTGAGTGATCTGAGAACGAAGGGTGAGTCTGTCTGCAGCAGGAGGTTACCAAGTGGGACAGCCATAGAAGGCTAGACCTAAGTCAGGGAGGGACCCTGAGAGCAGCTGGGCCAAGAGGGGAGGGGAAGGAGGAGCCTGAGTAGTGACTTAACAGCTGCGAGGGAGGGGATCTGATGGAGTTTGGGGAGATTGTTCCAGGGAGGGAGGTGGTAGGAAAAGCCTGCCTGACCAGAGGCAGAGAGTGGCCATGGGAGTTGGAAGGTGCGTGCACCTCTGTGACGGAGCCGATATCCAGAGTAATTGGTTGGTGAGAGGCGGGAGGAGGTGAGAGCCAAGCCAGTATTTAGCTAAGAGGAGGCATTATGGCTGGTCCCCTGTGCAAGAGTGGGGTCAAGGAAAGTGAAGAGTAAAGGAGGCAGTGGTGGGTGAGTGGGAGAGGCTGTGGCGAACCGACTGAAGGAGCTGAGAAAGATGTTGAGTTTTGAGAGGACTGAGGATGGGACTGAACCGTCGATGATGTCGCCGTAGTCCATGACCGGTAGGATAGTTTTACGTATGAGTTCACTGCAGGTGAGAAGGGGAAGGCAGGCTTTGTGGTGATAGAAGCAGGCTAGCTTGGGCTGGAGTTTGGTGCAGACTGCCTCGATGTGAGCGGAAAAGTTGAGGTGGCTGTCCAGCCAGACTCCCAGGTACTTGAAAGCAGGCACTGTCTATCTGCAATTCTGTAACAAGTGACTATTGTATGTGTACATTCAAAACCTAAACCTAACAGAGACTCTTTGTAATTGAGATACTGTTATCTTAATATGTCCATCTATCAACATGTGTCCATACGTACCTAATCTGCTGTTGTATTAAATAACAGTTCTATAAATCTAAAACCAAAACAAAACACAACTGACAGCTTCAACTTTTATTCAGGCACAGTTAAAATAGGGATCCTTTAGGTATGAATATAATTCTATAAAAATAGAGACATTTCAAACAGCTGCACATAAGTAATCAATTCCTGTCCCTTTTAACTCAAGGGTAATTTCTAAAATGTGCAGACAAGCATGGAACACTTTTTCAGAGCATGACACCACTGGAACCACTTCAAAACTGCTACTACCTTCTCCTAATGCAATCAGGGGAAAACCAGAAGTAGTCTACCAGCACTGAGATCAATATGGTTAAGACACATTTACCAGAAATTACTGCTTAGAAAAGAATGAGAAAGTGACTGTGATGACGAGCAAATCCCAGACCAGATCTCTAGTTTGTTAATAGTCTCCTCCTGAGTCAGATTTTTACAGCTGTGTGGGCCAAGCTCCACAGATGTTATGCCATCATCAGATTTGCAAAAGAGCACTGTGGAAACACATAACTGGACCACTGTCTAATGTTCTGCCCCAGTGCTCCAGCATATTTTCCAGTGATTCTGTTTATGCAGCCCTTCCCCTCTGTGGGCTGCATAAACATACCCACTTCTTGATGCACTACTTTTCCTTTCTGCAAGTGCGGATGTGACGGCCACCATGTGCAACATGGTGGTGCAGACATAAACTGTGCCTGCACGAGTATCATGCATATGTATATAATCCCCACATCACCTTTGGCCAGCTGGCAACCCCCATCTTAAAAGAACTACTGACAACTACATGGCATACAGTTTTATTTTGGCAGAACTACACTCATAGTACCACCCCTAGCATTGGAGTGTATACCAGACTCATTATCTAGAGGATGGGGGTGGGGGTACATACTAAAATGGACCTTTTTATTTACAACCAGGTCCAGTGGAGAGGATGCTAGGCATATGCTGGACCTAACTGCTGAGGAGCCCCAATAACGTTCACAGTAGAAGCAATAAGTGGAATGTCCAAAGCAGTAACTGGGATTTTGCAGTATGGCTTTATTTACAGATGTTACTTAAAGTAAGGGTGATCCCTCAAATGCTTATCATTGCATCAGGCACACTCACTTTTGCAGGACACTTTGCTAGTCAATACTGTTTTCCACAAAAAAATCTCCATCTCTCTTCAAAGTGTATATCTCGTGGATGTGCCACACACTCTAAACATTTTCCACACATTTCCATTTCCAAAGTGTATATCTGTGGGATGTACCACACACTTTAAAATCCTCCTGATGCATGGTCATTGCCCAGGGAACACTGGTGCCCATCCATGAACCACTTAACCCTGCCTGAAACTCCAGATGCCGTTCCTCACCCTTCGTCCCAAACAGCTTCTGCCATTCCTTCAGGGTTACACCAAATAAGTCTCCAATCCCAAATGAATTGCTAAAGACTCCCAACTGTAACTTTAAATTCAGCACAGTTGTGTTGAAAGGGGTCCTGACCAGTGTGATCTAGCCTTATCTAGGGCACACACACGCCTTGGACAACTCCCTCAGAGAACAGTCTCAAATTCTGTACTTACAGATTAGTTGTTCCTTCCTCCGAGTCATGGAAAGAACAAAATACACCTTTCTTTCCCTGGTAGCTGTCCGATTCTACTCATTGTTCTTCCTTAAGCCAGCTGTGAACTTCAGGAACTTCAGGGGATTGCCCCTTGGATCCACAAGAACTGCATTCTCTCTCACTCCCCCTGGAGTGAAACTAAACAGTCCTGCAGGCAAACTAAAGATTTTACCAAACAAGGATGAGAAATACCAGGGCTTCCTTTGACAGAGGCCCAATGGCAAATCTCCTGCCAGTCTAACTACCACACTTGAACTTACTGATGAACATTCCAAGCTCCCTAAGAGCATCTAACTCTAAAATGGTTATGCTGCTGTGAGAATTCTAAATGATATAATCATCCTTCTCAGGCTAGCTGAGTAAATAATGATGTAATTATGTAGAAAGCCCTAATGACCTCCCACTAGCTGCCTTTTCCTACCTGCCTAAGACTAGTACTAATGGGATTCTAGTAACCTGAGGGGACTGGGTTGTTACATGTAGTTATGTCAGCACCGCCATGTTGTGCAAGGCTGACTCCAGGGCAAACTGCACATGTGTGAGTATCACGCATGCACAGTACTGTAATTGCTGCAGTATTACAGCTGGCTCCTGTGCAGCGAGAGCACAGCATATTCTTTTCACTGCTCTTGCTGCTCATAAAAGCTCTCCACAGCCACATTGGCTCTGACCAGAGTTTGTTATGTTTGCTTGAGTGCATGTACAATGTAAACATATTGGTGGTACTTGTGTAGTGTAGTGGGCTGTGGAGATGTGTGTTCTATATGCCAATGGATGTAGACATGCAGGAGGCTTGGTACTGAAAAGCTAAAGCTGAGAAGGTTGATGATGACAGTGTTCAGCTGGCTGATGGCCATAAACTTTATATGTAGTTCAAAGGATGCAGTACCACTAATCACATTGATTTTCTGTTCATTAGCCTGCTAACAGACAGAATCATCAGGCTTTGAAGATGAAAATCAAGATTCACAGTCTCTGGTTGAGTATTTTTCCTCACTGTTAGTGGTGTCCGCTAGTTATACACAGGAGTCTGAAGAGCATCCCTTTGGCTGTCAAGGGTGTTTTACTGAGAATGCTGATTCCACATATATTCTATGCAGTTTAAATAGTTATTTAAAATAAACTGTAATATCTCAAAAAGTTAAAGTGATAGAAAAAAGTATCAATTCAGCAGCAAAATTCTTCTTCTGTTCACTGGCTAACTGATGGTATGTATTGTTTCACCATGTTCCATTCTTTGGAATAAGGTCAAAGTTGTTATATGCAAGGCACAGCTCATCAGGTACAGTGATATTTGTTCAAACTGTCCTACAGCCTAATAAAATGTTCAGCCTCAAGTTATTACACCGGGGGACCAACTTAAACAAATGCTTGACAACAGTATAGAACTGTTAACAGAATACTTTACTGTGTACATATGTATTTGTGCCTTTAGGCTATTGGGAAGCCCTCTAAAATGAATAACTGGTAAAATGAAGTAACCAGTTATGAAAAAAATAAAAGAATTATGCCCAGAAAGGTAGAATAGCAGTAGCACGTTATATGAGTGAACTTACTGATGTCTCAAATTGAGCGACTCAGTTTTGAGTGACTCAGTCTGAGCACCCTTGATGTCAGTTACCTTGAAAGGGTAGCAAGGCATGGTTATAGCATGAATTTAGGAGAAGAACAGCAGGTGTTCAGGAGGGTGATCAGAACAGGAGGGTTACAGGAAGAGGTATGTGTGAGGTAGTTTGTGCAAGGTATTGCTGAGTTGGCTGTGTGGTATGGTGGTGAGGGTGGATGGCTACAATGACGGAGGTTTAAGGTTCAAGGCTGGATAGGAGTGCTATTTTTATTTGGTGTTTGTGGGGTTGAAGTTTTTCTGAGTTTCTCCCCTCCTCGACATGCACCCCCCACGGAGTTGATAATCATAATTTGGGAGGGCATGGGGCACAGCCCCCAACATATATATGTTCATCATTTGTTTTACATTTCAGTGCTGTTGTTATGGTTGCTGTGGTCTGTACATCGCTGCTTTTTCTTTCAGAGATGTACACTCGCTGTAATGAGACTCACTATTTAGCAGTCACCATTATGACATGGAACACCCAGTTTAGAGGAGGCAGTTTCCCAAAACAGTTTCAGAAGAAGCCACAGCCAGTATGGGGATTTACTGGTCCAAGGGTAGGGTCTGTATATGATGAGATGTCCAGGATCTGAGCAGTGAGAGAAACCTGGGGAAATACATGGGTCCTGCCAGCCTGGAAAGAAAGACAGTGCAATCAGCATGGGGAGCTGGGTTTGAAGTTGCCCAGGGGAGAATAATTACTGCCGGTTTGGTTCAAGTAAAATGCCTAAGAAGTGAAGTGTATGCTGCCTAGAAAGAGGGGTCATCAGCACAACCCCCCACTGGATACGGACATTGTGAACAAGGATTTATGGACACTTTGTGGACATTGAATTGAGGGACCCCTGGGTCCATAGCCGTATCATTTCCCTTGTGGGATAAATGTTTATCAGGTTACACTGCTCCATGGAGTTATCAAGTTTTATTAAAGGATCCTTTTGATGTTTACCATTTTGGTTGATCTGTTAGTGTTTTATGAACTAGCACTGTTGCTATTTAAGTTTGCTTCCTAGCCCACATCCCATGGAGAAGTCTGCACTCAAGCCCCAAGAAAGAAAATGTAAGTCATATCTCTGTTGTGGTTCCTCCCTCCCCATAGATATTCCACCATCGTACCCCTAGACACCAAGGAGGAGTGGGCTACAATAGAATTACCTAAAAGTTATGAACAAATATTGTGTGCAGGTCCAGCTGTTGGGCAGCAGGTTGTGTCGTGTTCCTGTGCCAGTGATTCAAGTTCAGGGATAAGCTCTGGGATATGGCTGGGCAGCACTAGAATGGGGTGCCAGTGCTGTGTACTCCACCACTCCGAATCTGGGAGGTATGGCACAGTGCTCTACTGCACAGGTGACACCTTGTGATGGGCTGAGGCCTTCCTCACAAGGGGTTCATGTGCATGTCATGGCCTGATGGGGTGATGTAGTGCATCAGAAGAAGTGGACTGGCATGAAGAGTGAGTCTTGAAAGATCTCCACTGTTCTGTTCATTCCATTTCAAAGGGACCTATGCAAATAAGGATGCAATTTCATGATCGTAAAAGGAAATTTACTTTTAAAAGATTATGTTACAGTTTGCATATAAATATGTAAGTAGATCATGTGGGGACCTCATGAGTGATGTAAACAGCATGAGTTTAGACAAATCATTCATCACACTCAGTCCTCTCTGCATATTTCATTTTTGCAATAGGATAGGACCTTAAGTGATAGATATTTTTAGCTTTTTAAAAAAATATTATTTCTATAAGTCTTTGGTTTATTTTTTGAACTAGTGGTGCTGTGCATTCCCCCATCCTGTTTGCTATAGCCATTGCCATGGACGTGGTGTCAGGACGACAAGTTGACACTGTGATGTGGCAGTTCATTGGTGCCGCAGAACTTCTACATAAATTATAAACCAATGCTGCAGAAGTTCTGCGGCAAGTGGTAATCCTGCCGCAGAACTTGGTCCCAAAGTGTTGCAGAAAAATCGGGGCCTTGGTTATATGTGTTACAATCTTGAAAATGGACACAAAATTAAAAAAAATATATATATATTATATATATAAATATATATATATTTAGTTCCTATCAAACAAATCCTCATTGCTTATAAACCATATGGTTTATGAAAAAAGATCAATATGTAAATGTTTTCAAAGGTCTCAGTAATAAAATGAGGTGTTGGTCATATGTCTATGATAAAAGATGCTAGTCCTACAAAGTGTGACAGTACTTGGTATATGTAAATTGTTTTAGCAAAGATGATAATTATTTCAACATTTCAAATCCAGCTGTAATAATACATGATGTAGAACTAGAACCTTTTTATCATAGACATATGGCCACTGCTTCATTTCATAGCTGATGGGCCAGATATTCAAAGCTCTGTGCAGTTCGCAAACAGTTTGCGCGGGATTAGCGCGGGTCTGCCATATTCAAAAGGCCAACTAGCGCACGCAAACAACATTAGTGCCGAGCAAACCATAATGATATGCAAGGGGCATTGTGAACATGAATACAGGTGCTATGAGATATTCAGCAACTAACGCTGCGCTAAGGTGTTTAGCGTGACATAGGGCGACCCTTAGCATGGTACAAATTACCACCCAGGAAAAGCTGGTCTTAACCCTGGGTAAACAGCTTTTCACATCATTGGTGCATTGCGCAGTGTTAGCGTGGGATTTGTGTGGCTTGAGTGACCCTAACAGAAGAGTATGACACTTAGAAAATGCCAGACATGGAAGACACATGCTGCTCACTGATGGCACCACCATGATGCCAGCAGCTGCCACCAGTCCCAGCCAAGCACAGACAGTAAGGGGTGATTGGCCCACAGGGGACATCAAGGTAGTGTGGCCATACAGCACACACCTGCAGACCATACGTCTGTGGTGACCAACAGATGTCAGCACACACATGCAGCACTGTGGGCATGGTGGCCATTGAGGGGAGGGTGTACGGGTGGCCAGACCTCACCACAGCCCAGGTGTGGCCACAAGGCTAGGACACATCATGCAGTGCACATTGGCCAGTAGTGGAAAACCCCACCACCTGTGTGCCTGTCGGAACCACATGCCCCCAGTCACATACCGCACAACTGTACAGATGCCACAGCACACAGGTGCAGCATCTGTGGAGCACACAATGGCGAAACAGTACTGTCCACTGTCAGTAATCACCTGCAAGCTGGGCCTGTCACTGTGTACAGTGCAGTGGTCATCACTGCCCTACATACCATAGGCATTGCTGTGTCCCTCACACTACCGGCCCCCTTGCTACTGTAGTGTCTGCTGTGCACTGTAGCATAGCCGACAGTGTGACGGTTGCATGCAGCACCACCACTGCCTGTGCCTATGCTGTGTTCTCCCCTTGGGCACACAATGCTATGCTGTACTGCATACCTGTAGCCTGTAGCAACCTTCATGCACTGTCAGACAGGTGGAGCTGCGGCCAGACTTGGCCAGCCCCTGTACTTCGAGACTGACCTACAGGTAGAGCTAGGGACCCTGCAGTAACGCTAAACTGCATGCAAATCAGGACATAATGAGTTGCTAATCTGGCTGTTTGCCCAGAGACTACCTAAGTAGGCTCATTTGCATGTCACTTCTGAAAATGGCAAATCTTAGTGCCGGCAAACAGCTTAGCTCTCCTCTAAGAGCTGCGCTTATGGTTCAGGGAATATTATACAGTTTTGATCACTGTTCTTTCACATCTGCTACTGTCTGCAGCTGTACTGGGTCCACGATTTGCTGGCACACATTGGCTACATAGTTCCTCTGTACATACCCTCACGTCACTGTGCACAGTGTTGTTGCTGTGGTTTGCACTTCCTGGTTGCTATATTCAGTGCTGTCATATTCCAGGGCTGTTGCCCTGCACTCCCAGCCAAGTTTGCACTGCCTCTTTCCATGCTATATTCAAAAGCTGTTTGCCCGGGCTATTCCTGAATACAGCTCGCTTTATGCTCTAGCTACGTTTGCCTGCCGGGCAGTGTTGACAGCCCAGGGCAAAGTTTTGAATATCTGGCCCCAATCTTCAAAAACATTCTTCATATTAATTATTATCTATATTGTTTAGAAGCGATGATGATTTGTTTGAAAGGAGCTTCAAATTATTATTTTTTTTACTTTGAGTACAGTTGCAGGATTGTAACACACATAACACTTTCAAAAGTATGAACTATGGTAAAACAACACATACCACTAGTCAGCCAGTGAACTGAGGAACACTTTAGCCACTGATACATCTTCTCTGTTGCCTTTAAGTTTTGAGATATTACAGTTAGTTTGTTTGCTTTGTTGGAACCTGTAAGAATCATGCATGTGTATAGAAAGGGTGTTCTCCCCCACTAAACTCAGGGCCCCAAGTTCCTATGGAGCCTCTCATGTGTCCATTGATTTATGCTAGGGGATCACTGAGTACAAAAAAGTTTTATATTAAATGAGGTTATATGTCAGTTAGAATATAGATTCCATTGTGCCTTTAAAGCCTTAGTAGATTTTTATTATCACCTCAGAGCATAGGTAGGTTAAAGAGCAACACTGCACTTCAGCATGTGCTTTTTATAAATAAGATGTTTCATCTATTACACTTTACTAGAGGATACATGTTTTTCATTCTCAGTGCTCCTTTCCAAGATTTACAGCATATCTTGAAAGTCCATCTAAAATGTCTGTGTGAAAACTTTTGTAAACATTTGCTTCTATCCTGTTAGCCTCACAGTGCCTTTGTTTATGACAGCACAGTGCTTACCATGACAACAGACTGTGATGTCAGAAACAGCAATTACATTTTAAAAGACTCGGTGAAATAATTGCTGCATTATCTACACTTAAGCAATAATGACAGAAGAGCTGGTCATTTCCTAGAGATTAATAATGCGGCTGGGAAGGGTGATCCAAGGCAGCTAAGGGCTAATTTCACCCAACCAGTCATTAACTGAAAGAAATGATCGCCATGAGGTCATTACTGGATTATAAGTCTAATTACAATAATGCAATTTTACTATGGTTTTTGAGCACCGAAAACAGTTTTGTTTAGGCACCGCTGCTGTCAGCATACAGCAAGTGAACCAAGTGCCACTGCTGTGCTGGCCATTTCTGAGAGATTTCAGGCCAGCACAGCAGCCAATCAGTGAACTAGTTCAGCTCATTAATAATTAATTTGACTTATACTATTTAGTAGAGCAACAGCAGGGAAAGTAAAAAAACAGAAAACAGCAAATAACTAGAAAACAAAACATAACTGGTGTAAATCTAGTGTTTTAAGCTTTTTATTATAATAGAGTTGCTCTTTAAGACACTTGTTAAAGTTCACCCAGGACAGGATATTCAGACTGCGCCAGGTTGTGGCGCAAGCCTGGGCGCAGTGCAACTTGGCTGTGCAGGGGTGTTTACAGGGTGATATTCAAAGAAGCTGCGCCATGGCACAGCATCGTTAAATATCGCACACTGGCCACTCGCAGTGCGCATGGCGCAGTGGCACCGCTCCAGCACAAGTGGCCAGAGTGAAGCAGGGGGATGCGCTAGCGCAAGTTCTGTTGCACTAGGTGCAACAACTGCGATATTCAAAAGTGCACATGCAAATGGGGCCATAATGTATGCAAGGCGCAAATGGGGCCATTTGCATGTCATTATGGCCCCATTTGCATGCAGGTGCGCCGATCCCCGGCAACTTGCGCCTGGCACCCTGCCAGGCTGCAGACGTCGGGGACCGACACCCCCTGCACATTGCGGCAAAGTGCCCCGCTGCCCGATCACGGGCATATGTAGAATATTATAATCGCTCTATATCCCTGGTGGTCCAGTGGATCGCTTGCAGCCCGATCGCAGGCATGAGTCTGTTTAAAACTGTTAATACTATCCCTGGTGGTCCAGTGAACCGCTTGCAGTCGATTGCGGGCATAAGTCTGTTTAAAAGTGTTGACACTATCCCAGGTGGTCCAGTGGACCTCGCAGCCAGTCATCGCGTCGGTAAAAATAATGCCACCAATCCAACCCTGGTGGTCTGGTACCTTTCCCCACCTTCCCACTGGGCCACAGCCCTCCCCCAGTCAGCAGTGGGTGGAAGCTCCCCACCTGCTTGCCGCCCCACCACCGCTGACTGACACCGTACGGTGGGGCTGTATGCCCAGTGGTCCCAGCGAGCCAATGGGTGTGCACTCCGTGCTGCTCCACACAGTCCAGATAGCAGAATGGATCCATTAACATATCTGGACTGTGTCTTCATGTCTGAGCTACACGCCAGATAACTCACGTTAAGAACCAATGAACATACATCTGGCGCTATGGTGTCAGTCGGGCGTGGGCGGCAACAGTGGGACTACCACCACCGCACGGGGGGACGACCGTGGGGCTCGGTGCAGGCGGTGAGTGCGAGCCGTTTACACCAGCAGGTGTGTGCTGTGGCCTACTGACACCTGCGATCGGCCATGCAACAGTTCACTAACCACCAGGGATATAGGACTGTTCTTAATACAAATGTCCGTGATCAGGCTGCGAGTGGTCCACTGGACCACCAGGGATATTGGACTATTCCTTAATACAAATGCCCGCGATTGGGCTGCGAGCAGTCCACTGGACCACCAGGGATAGTGTTAACAGTATTAAACAGACTTAAAGGGGAAGTCTCCCATAGTTCCACACCAATATTTTCCCAACTCCTTATGTGTAACTGTTGTGTGCCTCCTCCAGTTGCCAGCAGTCCTACTGCTATCCAGATCTGGATTATAAATAAAAAATATACAGCCCCAAAAGTTATCAATGTGTTTGTCCTCCATTTTACCATCAATGTTGCTGGAGGATGATGTCATCAGAGCAACAGATAATGGTGCTGCACTAAATGCAGTTCCACCGGTAGACCAAACCCACAATGTTTGGTTCCCCACTTGAGTAATGGGGGAACTCTTTAAGTGTTGTGCACATCCTGAAGTGCAGGTCTAATAGGGCCTAGGACCATGTAAGTGTGGTGCAGCACTGATTTGAGGTATATACAGTATTCATATAAGGAAGTGCCTGTATGTGTTGTGTTACTGTCTCTGTTAGCAAAAACAGTTTACCCAAAAAATGACTCTGGGTACAACAAGAGTTTTAAGTGGTATTATGCAGCTGTTGTATTATGGTGTGTGTGTGTGTGTTAACTTTCTCTGTTTTGATTGACACCAGCAGTGAGAAACAATCTTGCAAATAGGCCCCTTTCCCTTTGTAACTAGGCAGTCAGTGATTGGATGGCTGCAGTAAGGCAATAAAGAATTCAGCTATAACAAGGAATAGGTTACCAGGAAAGCACAAGCACTGGGGAACTCTGGTTCAAATCCTACTAGAGTTCCTTACTCTCTAACCCTTAAGAAGTTCCCCTAATCTCCTTAGAAACTGTGATGGCTCCTCAGGTCCATGACTTTAAAAGTGCCCCAATTCCCATTATAAATCACTAGCAGTGATGTGAGAGCTACAACACTTCACTTTCAAGGTACTAAAGATAAGCTGTGGCAGCCCCCCCCCCCCCACTTTGTAATGCTAGCATTTGAAGTAGGATGTCCCTCACAAATCAGATGCAACACCTCAGCTGTTGTAGGTAAATAAACTAATCAGTCTCTGTTTGTAGTGCTCTGTATTTGCTTAGCTCACTCCTCCCATGCCATATGCATTCTGTGTCTTGGTATTTCCAGTCAGAAACTCAGATTTAAGGAGCATTTGAAATGTAAAACAATAAACTTTATAAAGTAAATGATCCAGCTCTCCACTTTCAGGCTGCTGAAAGGGGATGTGTATAAGTCAGTCTTGTGTGATCCTTTGGCAAACTGCCCAGGCTCATCTGGTAACGAATCTTCTCAAGGGTGTTCAGCTGGTTCAACACAGAGTGACTGATTGACTACTCGATTGATTGATTGATTGGTTGGTTGACTGATTCAGTCTACTGCTTTCCACAACATGTTACAACTGTTTCACAGAGAAAAAAAATGAGCAGTACAGAGAAACAGCTTTTGTTTCCTGTGAATAAAATACTATTAGATGTATTATTTGCTCTACACCTGCAGTATTAAGGCTACAAGTACCACTCCCTGTGTGAGTTGCATGACAGAACTGCCTTAAGCCATTGCAAACTTAAACTAAAATCAGGATAGACAGCATTGATACCCTTATGTTTTGTTTTGCAGTGACATCAAGGAATGGGAGGGGCTATATTACAAGTGACTCATTTGCATGTAAATGGAGGCTTGCTTGACATTTTACTACCTTGTACCAGAGCCTCAAACTCTAGATATGTGTTGCAACAGGAGAAATGGCTGATCTCTTATTGACATATGTACAGTACTTGATGTAATGTATAATAAATACATCAGACATATCCAAATCATACATATACAGGAGTCTTCTCCTTTAAGCCTGCAATCGGGCTGCAAGTGGTCCACTGGACCACCAGGGATAGTGTTAACAGTTTTAAACAGACTTATGCCCGTGATCGGGCTGCAAGCAGTCCACTGGACCACCAGAGATATAGGACAATTATAATATTCTACATATGCCCGTGATCGGCTGCGAACAGTCCACTGGACCACCAGGAATACAGGACTATCCTTTTTGTGTATGCCCATTCGGGCATGGGAAAGCGCCGCCACAAGGTGCAGCGGAGTGGCAGCTGCCGTGTTGCGCCCTGCATATGGCAGCTCACCTGTGGGTGGCCAGCTGTTGCTTCTTTTTGGGGGCTCACCTGTGTGCAGCGCAGGTGGGGTTGTGCATGCATGGGCTCAGCACATCTTGGGCTGAATATCGGGATGTGCGGAGTATGCATTGGCACGCCCCCCACCTGCGCCACATACATTACTGATGTGCTCCGGTGCATCAGGATTTGTGCCAGGCTCAATCCCCATTTGAATATTGCACTGGTGTGCATTAGTGGGTTGCACATGGCATAACTGTGTTGCACCATGTGCAACCCTTCTGAATATCCCGGCCCCAGTGTATATACGTGGCAGCTTATTTGGAAGTAGTATAGCTCAGGTCTTAAGCTTTACCAGTCAGACAGCATCACTTAGCAATAAATCCCTCTTATTTTCTGATTGGGTACTGGCCTTAGTATGGCCATTCAGGGGCTCATAATTCAAAAAATTCTCCCTTTGGATAATATTTGGAATACAATAATTTCAATTTTGTATTTTTCTTTTATTGGAATTGAGGAACTTCTAATATAGTAAAAGGCCAAATAAACACAGACATATGCTTGTAGTTTAAAGTCTCCTTCTTTGGATTATGCCTGATGGACAATTGGTGATATGTGGGGGAGGAAAAGAAAAATGTGGGAGGAGGAGGGAGAACATAAACAACATGAAAACAGGACACACACTTTCAGTGGAACAGCACCACCAACCAGTAGACTCCTCTTCCTAGCACAAGCCCATTTCAAGGTGCCTACTCAGTTTCACAGGGAGGTTAAGTGGCTTGTTGAAGGTCAACACATTATATAAGTGGCTGCATACATGACTGTAAATTAACCCCAGTCTCAAGGTTACCTGTCAGGCAGCCTTACTTACTACTATAAGTCTCTCCATGGGAACATTTTCTTATATGTGTGTGTGTGTGTGTGTGTGTGTGTGTGTGTGTGTGTGTGTGTGTGTGTATGTATATATATTTCCTTGCAAAAACTCTGTTGATGCATCAGTTAAGGTTCCTATTACAGCAACAATTATACAGAAATTCAATTTTAGGGTTCCACCCACCCCTCTCCACACCAACAGGTGTCAGGGTGTGCCTTGAGGGTCAGTGGCCTTAACTCTCACCCCATTCTCCTATACTGTACCATCTCAGCTTCCTTATGCATGGAATGGGGTGAGGAGTTAGGGCTGATGACCCCAAGGCACACATAGCGCCTGTTGGTGTGTGGAGGGGGGGTAGGGTGGTAAGTGGGAACCTCAACACTGAATTTCCAGACTTTTGTTGCTGTAATAGGAACCCTAACTGATGCATTAATGGAGTTTTTTGCAATGAATTTCCTTACTTTTTGAGATAGTGTAATAGTGTTCATATTTTACTGTGGGAGCACAGGGTCCTTTGTACCCTGCGCTCCAATCCCTACATAGATGCGCATATGTATGTAGGTATGGAGGGCCCTGTGCTTCCATGTGTCAAACAACAGTGACCAAATTGTCAGAATAGCCATCTTATTACCCCACCTCATGTACCCTGGTACAGAGAAATTGTGAAATGCAAGGCAAAACTTAATAATGCACAACGTCATTATGCGCCACGAATTCAAAGCACATTTAAGCAAGATGTGAAAATAGCGGTTATATTGTTCATGAGGTGGTGTGAAAAAATGGCTATGTTGAAAATTTGGTGCCAAAATATTGAAAAGTATCAAAGTTATGCATGTGCGTTAAATAAATTCAATGGACACATGTAACTCGGGCATTTTTAAGAATTTTTCCACCAAATTTTCAGAATGGCCTTTTGGGGGCTCCACCTCATGAACACTAGCACTTCCATTTTGTTAACCAGTCCCAAAAGGTGATTTCGTGCAACATACACACCACTCTGCATCACAGGAGTAAAAACACATTTCAGGCAGAATATGAAAATGACAGCTGTACTGTTCATGAGGTGATGTGAAAAAATGTCAGTGTTGAAAATTTGGAGTGAATATATTAAAAATTGCCAAAGTTACACATGTGCGTAGCAAAATTTCAATGACCACGTGTAACTCAGGTATTTTTGGTATTTTCACCAAATTTTCAACATAACTTTGGGACCCACCTCATGAACACTGACATATCAGTTTGTTAATTGGTCCTGAAAGGTGATTCCATGCAGTGACCACAAAATCACCTTTCAGAACTGAAATGACAGTGCCAGTGTTCATGAGCTGGGGTGCCAAAAGGCACATGTTGAAACTTTGGTGAAAAAATAACACAAAATGGTTGCGATATCAACATAAGTTTAAAATGCCATTGAAAGCTATTATATGGCACTTACCTTGATTCTTCAGTTTGCGGTTTGGCTTTGAAGAGTGCATACATTTCGTGGTCCACAGAAGATGACAGAAAGACCTCTGGTGGTAAGTATAGGGCAAGTAGGTGTGGGGTGGTGGGCTGCTCAGTGGGAGGTTCAGGATGGGGATGGGGGATGACGAGGGACCATTTGTTTTACAGGATTACAAAAAAAGACATTAGGGAACTGTTTTCTTTGTTTCAGGTATATGGAAAGCAACATTAAGGGACACTGGGGGTGGGTTCGCCAGCGTCCAACAGTACTGGTGGTGTTGGCAGGGTGTAACATAACTGGAGATACTGGGAGTGGGCTTCCTAGTAGTCCCACCTTGGGGTGCTACTGCTGACATGGGGATTGGGCACCCCGATGTTGGCAATGTGGGAGACTGTTGGGGACACTGGCATCTAGTGCTGACATGGGGACTGGGCACCCCAATGTTGGCAGTGACAATTTTTTTGTTTTAAAATAAATATTTGGGGATTTACAGCTCATGAAGTAGGATCTTACTTCATATCTCATCATGCGAACTAGGATCCTACTTCGCATGACATCTATATGAACAAAGAATTTAAATGAAAAATAGCACACATTTTAAGGTAATTTTCCAAGCAGTAAAGTGCAGAATGCACCTAGGGGGTCCCAATAACCAAGCTACATGTGTTAGTTCCTCCCCAGAATATCATTTTGGGAGGTTTCCAAATTTGAATTTTTTAGGCAAAACTGAAAATAAGATGGCAGCTATACAAATTAGAAATTTTCCCATATGAAGCAGGATTCCTACTTCGTTTCATCCAACTATCCTGCTGCCACCTTCCTCTAATTGGATTGCTGCTCTCTGTGGCCACTGTTTGGCCCTGCCTTTTATCTGTCGGATTATCAGTCACTGGGCTTGGAGCCTTCTGCTTTACATTGACTTTTGCGAACATTACTGCTATCTGTCTAGTCTCCCATTGGTTCTTTATAACATTCCACCACTAGAGGTGCCTTCTAACATATCTTGAAAAGGTCTTCATTTGCTCACTGTAATCTTTACCACAAATAGAGTCTCGGCTGGTCTGCTTTCCTAATTACCCTTTGTGGGGCTTTACTTTCTGCTTCTCTGATCCACTTCTTCTAAATAATTGCTATTCTAGCAGGAAACACTTTGTTGTTTTTGCTCTATCTCTAATTTCGGCCAAGGGTTAAAACGGTGTAACACGGTCACCCATGGCAGTCTTAATTTTACACACACTATCTCTTTACCCCAGAGAGCTAATCCTCTGTCTCAATATACCACTAGCCTTCCTACCCAAGTCAAATAGTGACACTATGGCGAAGTATAGTCTGCTATGGGCACTCCTGTCATTTCTCCTTTTACTCAGCCTGGATACTGCCACATGGGCTCTCCCATGTAACCAAATGTCAAAAGACTCCTCAGAGGCTTACTGCAACTATAGTTTCTCTAACTTGATTGTGGAGACAAAGCCTGATCCTTCTTGTTAAAGGCAGCATCTGTTACTCTCTATATGCCAGGAGGAAGCTGCCATGGAGATGTGCTTTCACCCTAACCTGCCACTGTGCAAGGCTTTGGTGCCTAGCCATGATCATTATTCTGCCATCTGGGGACGTCAAACTAAATCCAGGTCCACCTACCTGTTTCTTTTCCCCAACTGAGTTATCTGGCATGTCCAAGAAAGGGTTATTAATTGCCCATATCAACATCAGAACTCTTACCTGTCACCATGCGGAACGTGAGGCCTGGATGAAACTCTACAATTCTGATGTAGTCTGCCTCACAGAAACTTGGCTAAAACCCGGTATACCTGATGACGTATGCTCCTTGCCTAACTATTCCCTGTTCCAGTGGGATAGATCCTCATCCAAGCGTGGAGGTGGAGTTTCCCTGTTCTTCAAAAACCACCTCAACATCTCTATTGTCCCGGCATCTGCCTCTCCTGCAGTGTGTGAATTCATATAGGCAACTATTGTATTGGGGGAAAAGAAGCTTCATATTATCTGTGCCTATAATCCCCCCGCTGGGGGCGTAGTAGGTCTTCAAGAACTCCTTGCCATCACCTCCCAGACTATAAATCATAATGAGGCTGTCATCCTAGGTGATCTCAACCTCAATTGGTTAGGGTCAGCTCAAATCTCCTTGCAATCACTCACGCTTAGTTATAATTTTCACCAGTTGATCTCTAAAGCAACCAGAGCCACATCATCCCATCAAATGGGTACACTCCTAGACTGGGTGATGGTTAACCGTATGGAACATGTGTCGAAAGCAGGAATCCTTGTGGATGCACTAACAGACCACTCACCCACTTTCTGTATCCTATCTATGGTTGCACCTCCATTTCCTCCATCAAAACTAATCACTTTTACAAATCTAGCTCATATTGACCTGGATGCATTTCTGTATAATGTCTCCAATATCGACTGGACAGGTATCTCTCAAACAAAGGATGTGGAGATTGCTCTACAGATATTCATAAATGAATTTCTTGCCATTCAATGTAAACATGCCCCCAAGATTACTAGAAGGGTCAGAGGAAAACAGAAGAGGTGGCTACATAAAGACCTCCTTGCTAATCTGCGCTGGAGGGACAAGCTCTGGATTCGCTACAAACAAACTGGCCTACAGTCAGACTTTATTGTCTATTGTCAACTAAGGAACAGATGTAAGAGACAAGTTAGAGCTGCTAAAAGCAACTACTGCAGGACCTTCTGCAAAGCTCAGCCTGCGACCGAGGAAATTCTGGGCCCATGTCAAAACATTTCTGGGTACCCATGATCGGTCACTCCTGATGAAGTGATCATAAGCGGGCACATTGTAATGACCCTAGGACCATCTCAAACAGTTTAAAAATCTTTTCTCTGATATGTCACACTATACCTTGGCTTTACAACCTAGTGGATTGCACTCCAATCTACCTACGCTACCATCAGACAATCATACTGCCCTATCGTACAATGCTTCTCCAGCGCCACCATTCTATTTCAAGGCTATATCAAGAGTGGAAGTTCTGAAATTACTGAGAGCCATATCTGCCAATACCAGCTCTGGTTCTGACTCATTGAAACCTCGTCTCCTTAAGCTGGCTGCTCCACTCATTGCCTCTCCGATTGCCAGAATCTACACTTTATCCCTTATCCATAGCACCGTGCTGGATCTATGGAAATCTGCAAGAGTAACACCTGTCTTTAAAAAAGGTGACCCAAAGAACATGGCCAATTACAGACCTATAGCAATTCTCTGTCCTTAGCAAGATCCTCGAGAAAATAGTTGCATCACAGACCATTGACTACCTTACATGCTACAATCTCCTCTCGGACACCCAGCATGGTTTCAGAAAGGACATAGCACCACCACGGCTCTTCTTCAACTAACTACTGATATTCTGTCCAACATGGATTCTGGAAAACTCACAGGTGTCATCTTCATTGACCTCACTAAGGCGTTTGACCTTGTAAACCATCCTCTGCTTCTTTCCTCTCCATAAATTCCATTTCTCTTCCTCTGTTGTGGACTGGTTCTGTAGCTATGTGTCAAATAGGTTGCAAGCTGTCAAATTTAACTCCTCCTGTCCAACATGTCTACTATCAACCTTGGAGTTGCCCAGGGCTCTATCCTTGGCTCCTTCTGTTCTCAATTTTTATCAAAATGCAGCTGAGATCCTGGAATCCTGTTCGGCTATTCTCTATGCTGATGACCTGATCATCTATACTAGTTCTGCTAGTATTGCCTGCATAAACACATCACTTACCTTGGACTAATAAGGTCTTAGACTGGCTACTAGACCGTAAGCTTCTACTAAATGAAAAAAATTAAAGCCATGCTCCTAGGTTCTGCACAGCAGAGTAAGGCATGTTCTAGTTTGCTGGAGGTTCTTCACCCAGGAGGAATTCCACTTGAAAATGTTACTTCCTTCAAGTACCTTGGGACCTGCTGGACCAGTCCCTGGATTTTAATCTTCACATTCAGTCCTCATGCAAAGCTGTAAACTCGAAACTGGGAGTAACTTACAAAACGAGCTACATGCTTACACCCTCAGTGAAATTAGCAATTGCCCAAGGTATTCTGCTCCCAACCCTTACTTATGGTGCCTTTATTCTTACCTCTGCCCATAAAACCTCCCTACTAAAATGAAACGTAACTTATAACAATATATGCCGATTTGCCTCTTCGTCACCTTGACTCAAACATCACTGCCTTCTTTACAAGGATCTGAATTGGTTCTTGCCCTCTGCCAGTAGACAATACTACCTTGGATCACTAATGGACTCGATCATCCGGGAAAAAAAACCATCCCAGCTGGCAGCGTTGCTGGTCCCTCAACCATCCTCCCATGGCCTGCGATCAGCTGCCAAATTCTTGCTCTATGTTCCGAGAAGTCGGACAACTAAAGGCATAGGGGCCTTCCAATTCTCTGCTCACAGGCTATGGAATGCTCTTCCACTCAACCTCTGGCTGTTTCAGTCTCACTTTAGATTCAAAAGTGAATATCGTCATTATCTATCCTTAGCTGATGCTTGTACATGCTTTGTCCCAACCTGAAGCTCTAAGACTTACCAATAATGTCTCCTGCTCTAATCCAGCTCCAAGACTGGCTCCTCTTCCCCTCCCCATATTTTTCCTTCTCTTTGTAAATAACTTGTTGACTACTAGCTCTCTTCCTTCTCGAACCTTGTTGCTGACCATCCACTATTGTTTTGCCAATTACCACCCCGACCTTCCGTCAGTCTTTCTTGTTATGTTTGAACAATCCTCACTTTTCTCTCTATATAACCTTACTATCTTATTAACCCTTTCACTCCACAGGTCGGGTCCATGGTTTCTGCATTTATTATATATCTCACTGCCATTATTTGTATAATGCTTGCCATTATTTTTTTGTTGTTTCTACTCATTGTATTTTTGCAGCACTGCTGAACTGTTCCTCTATTTGTATTACTGTACCCATGTTGCTGTTGTTCCACTGTTCTCTTTTTGTTGTACTCTTCCAGGTCATGCCTGAAAATAGTCATTTTATGGCTAGTGCACCTACCGGTTAACAAAACTAAATAAATAAAAATAAAATCTTGTAGTGCTTACTGAGCATGCTCAGAAACTATTTTTTCAAATTTTTAAATTGCAATAACTTAAAAACTGCTTATTATTTTTTCACCAGACTAACAAAAGGCACATCTGTGAGGTAATCCCTTTCTACCCTGAAAATGTCAGACCAAAAATACAAACCATCTGGACTGTAGGCAAGTTCAAAGAAAAATCCCAGCAAAGTCAATGAGTGAAAACATGTTTTTTTTTTTTCACCTCTCTGTAACTCAGAGACCACACATCTGACTGGAATGAAACTTGCCACATCAGAAGATCTACCCCATGGGACAGTGCATACCAAAGATTTGAATGGTTGCAAAATTATTAAAGTGCAAAATTTTGAGTTTAACATTGAAGTGCCTACTCAACCCTAACTATGGGGACGCCACCACACACACACACACACACACACACACACACACACACACACAGACATATATATATATATACACACACATACACAAACACGTGCACACATACTGAGCATATACCTATATACACACAAATATTAGAGGATATGTAATGGTTGCATATGAGATATGCTATTTATTTTTATGAGTGGGCAGTGACCTCTTGACTTTCAAGAGTGGCAAAACAATGAGAAAGGTCAAAAGAAGTCACTGTCCATGAATGAAGATAAACAGCACATCTCATACGTGACCATCACATGTCTGGTTTATACTATATACATTACCATTTTAAAACAGTGGTTAGTTACTTGTGAGTCTCAGTTTACAATTATGAATTTTAAAGTGTTTGTTTATTAGCAAATGATTTTTGTAGGTTATTTTTAATAGATTTTGTTTCAGGAGAACAAATGGAAATAAAAAATATCTACATTTGTATTACGTTCAGATTTTAATGTTCATGTCTTGGGCGGGGCGCCAAGGTTAGCATTCCCATTTGATACTATTGGAGATCACTAGCAGCAGAGATAACTGAAGCTCTGTGATCTTATTTTTTGTTAGGTAAGCAGTCTTTTCTTGCTGGCCAGAAAGTGTAGAAATGATTGTTTTAAACAGCAGTTTCAGTGAGGCCACATCACAGTGAAGTGGTAGATGCAGTTTAGGCACAGTGCAGTCGGACATTTGAAGTACTGGCACCTGGTACGTACTGTTGGACAGCTATCTCACAGTAGTTGTAGAACACCATGGCTAGGCCCAGGTGGCAGAAAAGGTTATCTGTGATGAACCCAACTTGTTAGATAAATTTAGTGACATACCCTACCGTGAAGATAAAAAAAAATATATCTAGCTAGTAATGTTCTGTTGTACAGATAGTGTTTCATTTATTAGAAAAAACAGTAATGTATATTGTATAACAAGATATATACATGCATACATACAGATACAGACATACATCTACATACAGTAAAACCCAGCTATCCAAACCTCAGTTATCAAAACTCTGTCATCCAAAACTGTGATGTCCCCATCTTAACAGACACAATTGTACAGTTCCCTCACTTATCTGAAACCCCAATTATCCAAAATCCAAACATATATTGTGCCCCAGCACATTCGGAAAAATGAGATTATACTGTATATACATATACCCCTATATATATATATAGAGAGAGAGAGACAGAGAGATATATAGATATATATGGGTTACATAGTATACAACTAGCATTTGTGGGATTTAAAACCTAAGCTCACTCTGTACCCAAGATCCTATCTTAGTGCTCCAATCTGTAGGCTATACAGTAGTTCTCCTTTGACTCTGCCTATGCTAATATAGAGGGGCATCTCTCTGGCCATGCAGAAGACAGACCCAAGACTGAAGAACAATAGAAACATAAAAATTGTCAGCAGATAAGGACCACATGGTCCACCATGCATTTTTGAATCCCATAATAGTTTTTGCTCTGACCACCTCCTCTGGGACGCTGTTCCAGGCATCAATCATGCTTTCTGTGCAGAAGTGCTTCCTCATGTTTCCACTGAATCTGCCCCCCCAGGTTCATAGCATGACCCCTTGTTCTTGAACATCTTTTTTTAAATGCTTCCTCTTGTACCTTATTTATACCAGTGAGGTATTTGAAGGGTATCTCAAACAAGGAGAAGAAGAAAAATAAAAACAAAAACCTCTGAAGTGGAAGGAAACTGTGTCATGCTGGTGTTGTAGGAATATATATATATATATTTTATGTTTTTATTCTTTGGTAACTGGGTAAAGCCTACTAGGCACAAGTGCCTGTTGTCAGAGGTGACCTGGGAGCACTGGAGAGGTTAAATGACTTGCTCAGAGTCACACAGTATGCAAGTGGAGGTTGTGGGAATCAGTACATACTGAGGAAAATTCTAGCATCCATATGACTACAAGTGTTAACCCTTAGGCTGCTGGAAGATTTAGAAACATAGGTTTTAGGACAAGACATCTTGTCGGCAGCCCTAAGGGTTAATTTTCCACATAACACCAGCTTTTACAGGTTTGTTTCAATCACCCACTTAAGGTCACCATTTTCCATCATGCTTATCAAGCATTGGTAGGGTTTGTATAGATCCAGGACCACAGGGAGGGAGACTTGCTGCAGATCACACTCTTAACACTTAGCAGTCAGACATCATTGCTTACCAGTGCCAGCCTCTTATTTTCTTATAGGTTAGGCCATTCAGGGGCTCATTATTCAAGGACTCTCCCTTAGGATAACATCTGAAGCACAGTCAGTTATATATGACACATGGTGGCTGTGCTCACAGGATGTACCAGGTACAATTCAGCTGGCAAGACACATCCCCTAGCATGGTATGTTAACCTTTACATGACACTGTTGGGTACTTTAGCATTCTTGGTGAAATATGCCAGTTAGGTTTTAGCATATTCTCTAACACCACTTTACATATATCAAGTACTGTCATTGTGTAGCACTAGCATATGTTATAATAGACATACTGTATGACCAATACCTTATTTTGATACTGGACCTTTGAAAACATTTTACATATTGCTCATTTTTTGTAAACCATATGGTTTATAAGCAATGAAGAGTTGTTTGAATGAAACTAAAATATATATATTTTTTAAATGTGTCCATTTTCAAGATCGTAACACATATAACACGTTCACCTTATTCCAAAGCATGGAGTATAGTGAAACAACACATACCATCAGTTAGCCAGTGAACAGAGGAACAGTTTTGATGCTGATACTTTTTCTCTATCATTATTAGGTTTTGAGATAAAACAGTTTGTTTATAGTATCCATTTAAACTGACTAGAATGCACATATCTGAAAACATCATCAAATGGGTTGGAAGCTACCTCTCCGACAGATTGCAGAAAACTAATATCAGTGGTCATTTTTCTGCTGAATGTCCAATTAAATATAGGACACCCCAAGGCACCATTCTGGGCCTATTCCTGTTCTCTCTAATCATCAATAACCTCCCATCCATCTGCCAAACCACCCAACTAGTCCTTTATGCTGACAACGTGGCCCTCTACTGCAGCAACACTAAACTGGACACAATGTTCAGTAACTTGCAGGCTGACTTCAGCAAGCTGCACACTTAGTTCTCTGCCAAAGGCATGGTTCTCAACTCCAAGAAAACCAAGTTAATGATCTTCTCTGGCCCAAGAAAAGCCTCAGTCATGGGCTGATCCCCCTCAGACAATCTTGGTAACATCATAGAACAAGTCTACAAATTCAAATACCTTGAACTATACTTAGACCCTCACCTGACCTACAATACCCATATTACCAACCTCATCAAGAAAATTCATATGAGGCTAGGTCTCTTATTCCGAATCAGAAAGTTCCTTATCTCTGTCTCCAGACTACGCCTTGCCAGCCCTTCTCCTGCCCCTCCTTGATTATGGCTGTATTGTCAATTCCCCCTAGCCCATTCCCCTTTTCTACAAACTCAGGACTACATACTATAATATCACACACTTTGTGATTGGCCTCCTATAGATGACCCATCACTGTACCCTCTATGCCTCCCTCAAATGGTTCACCCTCGAAGGCAGGTTCCAACATTAAATGCTTTCTTTTCTACACAAAGTTCACGTAACCTGCTGCCAATCAGCATTAACTCCCTTTTTCTCTTATGGTTCCCAAAGCGCAGTGCAAGAGGGGCCACCTGTCTTCTTGGCCCTTTTTACTGCACCAAGCATGCAGAACTCCATCACATACAAGGGCCTAAGATTTAATAAACTGCCCCTGAACTGCAGGCCTGTAGTTCAATTGGCTCATTCACCTCCTCCTCAAGGACCACCTCTTCCAATCCACCACCTGTGTCTGCCGGTAGGTAACCTCCTGAATGTCCACCAATCCTTGAGTTACCATAGAGTTTATATGAATCTGTATATTGGTTCTATTGTTGTGTGCTCTGTATTTTATTACTTTTCTAATCTAGATGCTCCTGTCATGTACACTGTTCCTATTGTAAATACCATAAAGTTTTGCAAATATTGTTCTTACCTTTTTCTCTGTATCATTGAATTTCTGTACCACCGGACATTTGTGAAAAGAGCATTTTTGCTCACATATTTTCCAGTATAAAAATCTAATTGAATTGAATATGTTCAGCAGCGTGCAGTGGGATGTAAATATACTACAGTGGCCCACACGTGGTGGGCGCATTTGGTTCTATGTGATAAAGGCGAGTCTGAAAGACCACCTATCACATAGAGCGAACAAACCTGAGCCCATGGTCAAAGGGTGATGAATATTGTGCACCGACCATCGCAAATAGTGACGGTCACTACAATACTTAACAAAAACACACAGAAATAATTTTTTTATGGAGGGGCTGCATCCCCCACACCCCCCTAACTTAAATAATCAACTCCGAGGGGGGTGCGGACTATGAGGCAAGTTTTTGGATTGTGAAAAAAAAAGTATTCTGCCTATAGCCGGACCCAAACCCAGATCTGCTTGCATTGCAAGCGGTGGTGTACACCACTACGCTATGCAAGCAGCTCAGTGGGAATCAACCACAAAGGATGCTATATCCTGCGCTAGTGAGTACAGCTCCTTGCTATACTCACTATACAGGATATAGCGACGTATTGCACCTCTTGCTCTCTTGTAGAGTGCTATTACTGAGTCACTCAAAAGTGCAGCACTCAATAATCAGCGCTCTACATGGGTGCTATCACACATTTTGGCCACAATGGCAGGAAAAATGTTGAAAACACTAAACAAAGTAGGTAAAAATACCCAGCATGCAGAATGCAGGTATAATAGCATAATTGATGTGGAACCTTTGTAAATGAGCACGTGTTCTCAAAAGTGCAATTCTGAATAAATAAATAAATACATAAACACATTAAAAAAATGTCAACAGCATGTCAATAATGAACAGAAAACAACAGAAATAGTTGATTTAAATGACATAGGGCTGGATTTTCAAATGCCTTAGATCACCACAAGCCCAGGTGTGCCGATGATATGACACATGGGGCTTGCAGTGATCTAACAGAATTTTCTATCCTGTGCAGCAACTGCAAGAAGTTAGATGAACTTTTTCCGGTCTAACTTGCAAAAATCCTGAGGCCTGTGTTATAGAGCTTGTACTAAATATTTGGTGCAAGCTGCCGTAATTTGGGACAACTGTTGCAACTGTGCCCTGGATTGTAAAATTAAGTACAGTTGCAGTGAAGAGCTTGGGGCAGCACCAGAAACAAAGTGTCATGGAGCAGGGCTGGGTGCAAACCCTGTACCACGGTTTGAAAATACTGCCCATATTGTTCATGTTCCCTTTAAACCTCTATTACACTGCAAGCAAACATTCAGCATTGACAAAAGCTTGTTAAACTTGGTTATATCAGCTAGGACTGAAGCATCTTCCTGTTGATTCTGCATTTGTTCCACTTTCAAATTCTCCAAAAGTTCCATCAAACGTGCATTGCTTTTTTTTTATTGTTAAGGCATGCAGAATGGGCAATACGGCAGCCTCTCAACACCACCTTAAGAGTGCAAAACAGTAGAAGAGAACACTTCAGGCAAATCATTATCTTTCAGAATTTGTTAGATGGTACATTTAATAAACAAGAGAAAATCTTAAGAATTAAGTAGGTAAGCATTACGTCTCCAATGGGACAGACCATGTGTGATGCCCAAGTCAAGCTCAAACAACGAGAGGGGTGTGATCTGGAAAAACAATTGGGTGAATCTCACAGTGCTCCACAGGTTGAAAATGCATTTTGAAGATAAGGAGGTAGTCAATTCCAGCATAGGTAGCACGTGGAACAGAAAATGTGTGTATTGCTAGTATGGGGGTGAAGCTGTCTCCAAATATCCATCCAACCCCATTATTTCATAAAGTGGGAACAGTGCCTTTGAGTAGCTGTGTGTCTAGAAGGATTAGGATGAGAAGAGTCTAATTGAGACATTAAATTCCAAATTATAATCACCACACAAAATAAGCATTAGCACAACATTTGATGAGTTCAAAATTCCATTAAGGAATAGCAAGACATTGGAGGCATCTATGCCTGGAGGCAAATACAGGCTGACTTAGTGAGCACCACACCATATATTGTACCTGTGCCTAAAGCAAGTCTCCTGAGGAACCACAATAGCCATAAGAAATAAAAGGAGTTGACTTGGAGATAAGTTCTGCCATGCCTCTATGGTTGCCTTTCCCAAAGAAGGCTAGAATCTCTGAAAATCCAAATTTGGCCATTTTTGTGTTCCTTTTAGAAAGATGAATTTTCTGCAATATTATATATTTAGAGATAATTGCTTACAATTTATAGGCAAGGCAACTTTATTTATATGGCACCCAATCCCTGCTGCTCTGGGCGCATTACATAAAAACAGGTACGGTCAACGGTACAATACTTATAAACTATAAATGCCTTATACAACAATAAATATATAAAACAATAAATCTCAGAATAATTAAAATGCAGATTAAATAATACTGGTCACTCATCTTCATCCCCTTTTTAAAGGACTCGACTGCTGGGCCCTCCTAACAGCATCTGGAAAAGTGTTTCATAGGGCTTGCCTAGCGACACTAGAGGATGGTCACCTGATGTTTTCAATCTGACCATAGGAACAGCTAGGAGGCTCCCTAGCCAGGAGCAGAGAGAATGGACTGAGGTGGCAAGTGTAAGGAGATTATCCAGATAGTCAGGGCCCAGTCCATATAGGGCCTTGTAGGTGAGCAAGTCGACCTTGAAGATGATCCTTCACCTGACAGGCAGCCAGTGCAGATCTCGCAGGACTGGGGTCACATAACTGGACCTAACCAGGCCTGTCAGCAACTGAGCCACTGCATTCTGCACTAGCTGCAGCTAGCAGAGGGTCCCTACAGTGACCCCTAAGTATAGAGCAGAACATTACAGTAGTCAAGTCTTGATGTAAAAAAGGCATGCACCAGTGACAGAAGGTCTTCAGGCAGAACTAGAGGCTTAATCCTGGCTATATTTCTCAAGTGGTAGAAACTACTTTTGACAACAGATGTCACCCAAGCGTTAAGTGTCAATCTGCTATCCAAGATAACACCAAGATCCTGCACCCTAGGGGAAGCCATCAACAGAGTAGATCCCAGAAACAATCCTGTACCCACTCCAGAGGCACTCCCATCATGTCCATGACCTGGCTCAATTACCAGTACCTCTATCTTGTCTGGGTTCAGTAGCAATCAGTTGGAGGACATCCAGTCATTGATCTCGGCCCGGTGCCCATTAATCATTTCCATGGTGTCAGATCTTCCAGGGCAAGGACAAATACAGTTGGGTATCATCTACCATAGCAGTAAAACCCACACTGTAATGCTGAATTAGCTCTCCCAGGGAAGCATATATACCGCTAATAACATCGGGGACAAGATCGAGCCCTGAGGTACTCCACATGACATGGACTTTGGGAGGAGGAGAATTCTCTATCACCACCTGCTGCTCCCTGCCAGAGAGATAGGACTCAAACCAGTTGATGACAGTACCAGCAAGTCCAAAATACTCTTGAAGGTGATCTAGAAGCACAATGTGATCTACGGTATTAAAGGCTGATGAGAGATCAAGGAGAACAAGAATTGATCTGTGTTCTCTATCTCTAGCCCTGAGGAGGCCATTATGCACCCTAACACTGTTTTAGTGTTGTGCCTGGTCCTGAAACCCAACTGGAATGGCTCATAGATGTCAAAGGATATGAGGTGCTCTTCAAGCTGTTATGCCACTATTTTCTTAACAACCTTGTCCAGAAATGGCAGGTTGGAGACTGGACAGTAACTCGCCAGGACATTAGGGTTGAGAGATGGCTTCTTCAAGAAGGGTCTCACCAGAGCCTCTTTCAAGGCATCTGGAAAGACTCCCTCTGACATCAAACACTGGATGATCCCAGCGAACACCGGGCCAGCAGTCCTGACACATCTCATCAAGAAACAAGTTGGTGCTGGGTCCAGTTCACAATAAGTGTGCTTGAGCTTCGAGATAACCTCAATGACCTTGGCCACCTCCATTGGTTTAAACTCCTCCCAGACAGACAGAGTGCCTCTGCTTACCCCAGGCTGACCACTATGAGAGCAGAGATTGTCTCACTAACAGGATCCCTGACTGGATGGGGACACCCTGTCAGAAAAGAACAGAGCAAACTCCTCACAGAAAGTGATTGAAAAGCTTTTTCTACTGGTGAGACAGACTAGATATAAAGTCTGTCCACAGTCCAAAATAAGCAGAGATGGTCTGTTCTTCCCTGCAGCAATCTCCCTGGACAGGAACTCTGCCTTATTATGGTTGATTGCCTTGGTACTCATGGTAATGAGCATGCAAGGCCATTTGTCCTCCTCAACCAGGTCCTCCACCAGCAATGCTCCAACTTCTGACCCCTGATCTTCATCACCTTGAGATCCCCATCAAACCAATGGGATCTCAAGTGAGAAGATCTGGGTTGTGTATGGACTGGTGTGATGGCATTGAGTGCTTCGGAAACCACCTTATTATAGCTGGCCACTGCCTTGCCCTTGCCAACTGCACATGCAGCGTCTACTCTAGATAAGTCAGCAACTGCCAGTAGTCCCTCTAGGGACAATCCCCTCAAAGGATGATAGCTAAACATCTCAACAGGGAATGGACTTTCAGGGGAGCCCCAAGCAAGAACGTCACCATGCAATGATCAGACCAAATGACCTCATCAGTCTTGAGGTTTGTTACCACAAGCCCCAGAGAGAACACCAGGTCGAGCATGTGGCCATGGTGATGGGTCACAGAAGTAACCATTTGTGTCAGACCTAGTGATGACATCAACTGGAGGAGGTCAGAACAAATTGTGAGGACTCATCATCAACCCAGGCATTGAAGTCCCCAGAATTAAACATCTGGGGACTTCAACACCTGATTGATGACAAAGTATGCAGCCTCCTGCAGGAAATCTCCTCCAGACCCCAGAGGGCGGTAAATGAGGAGAATTCTGCAGCCTGTACCTGGACCCCACACACTGCCACACTCAAAGACCTGGCTGATCCCACTGGGTGTACGGTGAAGCCCAGTTGGATCTAAAGCAGATGGCCACACCTCTGCCCCTGCATTCTCTCCTCAGGCAGTGCACTATAGAATACGTAGAGGGGATGGCTGCCTCCAAAACTGTCCCAGCATCACCACCCAACCAGGTTTCTGTAATGCAAGCCAGGTCAACCAAGGAAACCAAGTTCACTATAATTGCTGTCTTGTTTCTCTTTGACCTGGCATTGCACAGCATGGCCCAAAGGGGATTGGTAGATGCTGCCAGCCCCCGCTTACTTGCCCACTCGGTCTGGTGGGAACTAAATTATTGAATTAATTTATGTTCTGCAACACCACATTCAATGTCATTGTTTTAGCCATAACAATATGGAGCAAATGGTATATTATGTAAAATCAACATGAGATAACCCTGAGCCAAAAGGCCTCCCACCAACCAGCCACAGCCAAGTGGTACAGTAAGAATGAAACCCAAACATCAATTGCAAAGTTAAACTTGGTGTTCAGTGAGGCAGTGGGTGACACTCACCATGTCCTCCAGTGAGTGCTACTTAAGTGAACATGCCCCAAGCATTCTCCAGATGCTCTTTTTTTTTGTCTGCAGCCCTGTGGGGTGTCATGTAAAATGGGCAAAGTTATTTGAGTGAACACATTTGGGCGAGTCAATAAGAGTGACAGTATTTACGGTGACCACCCAGTTATGGCAAATGGGCAATAATCAGCAACCCCCACCATCCAAGGGCAGTGTGGAGTTAAAATATATAAAATAGGGGGGGCCCCACACCCTCCGCATTAAATAAGGAGACTCAGATGGGAGACACCTGTGGTACAGGTGCAACAGGTATTTAGAGGGTGTGGATTAAGGTCACTTACAAATCTGTAGGCAGGCTGTCAGGATGGTGGTCAGAATTCTAAGGAGCCTGGAAAGGATGCCACTGGTCCTGTATGGTGGCTTCTTGTTCCAGGTCTAATGATGGAAAGCAGCCATTTGCACGCCGCTGAGTGTGGAGTCACCCAATTGATTGTCACTCTTATTGATTCACTGTTTTGACATTCACTCTGTTGCTTAGCCCATTTGACATGGAAGCACCATGTGGCTGCCAGTGCTCTTGTTTGCCCTCCCACACACCCTTACTTGCTACACAACTGCTGCTTGGGTGATTCTGCTCCTGCCTGATCCTTCCTCCTCTTGTAGGGTCTGTGGATACTCTTGTGCTATGTTCCTCAGATGTTTGCTTTGGTGGTTGGTTTGCTTCTGCCCACCCACTGCCTCCTGTTTGAGGTCATGAGGTCATAAGCATATCATCCGTCAGAACCTATGAGCTCAGCACATGATATTAGTGCTGGGACAGTTAGATTGACATTATTAGTTAGAGTCCATGAACTCAGCATTTACATTCTTTAATTAGATTCTATGAGCACAATGCACCCATATCAGGTGTATTGTGACAGGTACATTATTAGTTGGATTCTATTAGCTCAGTGTGTGTCTTCATAAACACACAGGGACAGGTAGCCTTTTTATATTTTTAACTTCATATGCTTGCAACAATATATTAGTCATAAACCTTAGACACACTTGGCCAGCCCAGTGGCACTGAGGGTTGAGGCACTGGACGCCACACCTCATGCCACGCCGATGGCATGGGTTCGGGAATGAGCCTGGGTTGCTGGGTGTTGGCAGGGGAGGGAGAGGATTGAGCATCTGGAGGACAGCTCTCCTCTCCCGGGAGGGACAATGGTCCCTAGTCGGTGTTCGGCTGCCCTCTGGCAGAGGCCAAAGATGCAGCAAGCGCTGATGACGTAGAGAAGGGGTGGGGGAGTGGCAGACATAGGTTTCCATGCCTTGATGTCAGGGCGCTAGCCACTCCCCAAGAAACAGGGGAAAATACCCTTCAGCTCTGGCAGAGACAGAGCACCAGAGCTTGCCCTTGATCTGCGGCCGCCCACCTGGCACCATCCCGACTAATGCTACTGACTGCTCGGGGTGATGGGGCCCACCTGTCCCCACCTGGGGGTAATCTGAGGCTACATGGGTGCGGAGGACTGTCCAGGTAGGGTTGACCACAGAGGATGACTCCTTTGTGCTCGAGAGACGGAGCTGAGGGAGGAGGAGGAGTAATCTGAAAATGAAAAAAAAATAAAAAAATGAATCTTAGACACACACACACACACACACACACAGCATTAGTTCAGGATAAGCATATTTTCCATTTAAGGGGTACTACAGACAGAATACACCTTAAATTACAGAGGCCTTCAAGAGTGATGGTAGAAGAAATATGCTGGGAGTAAGGCATTTGTTTATGCCTCAATGTCCCACAACACAAGCTGTGCCATGCTGTTCTGCTGATAAGGTATTCTGTCTCTTTCTCTGAAAAATATGTTTTTCAGTATCAGACAGAGAAAGAACGCATGAGCACCAATTAGGTCATTTTTGATCCTCATGAAAACATGTATTTTAAATCATGCAAAGCCTGTGGAATTGGTGGAGACAGCCTGTCTATGGAATTATATATATATATATATATTAATTATAGTGTAGTTAGGGTTGAGTACCCCATTTAAGGTTAAATCTACAATTTGGCAGCTTAATACATTTGCCACCATATGACGGATTTGCCTGAAATGTGGACTGCACGGTCTAGTACCATAGATCTCTGGATCTGCCAAGTTTTGTAACAGTGGGCTATACGGTTGTGGAGCTACAGAGCGCCAATAAATGCATAAATTATGCATTTTTGTGCATTCTTTGATCGTGCCTACAAGTCGCACAGTTTGTGCATCCAGAACAAAACCTTCAGGGAACATGCAGCCGGGGTCCCCGATGTGCCTTTCAAAGAGTTCATGAAAAAATATTAAACAGTTCAAAAGTTATTCAAAAAAAAGTTTCCCATTATAGTCAAAGGGAAAAGTTAAACTATGCGAAAGTGTCACAAATGCACTTTTTACTTTCGTAAATTACCCTTGTAGTGTCGCAAATCAGTCATCTTGTTTTCAGTTGGTGGTCACAGAAATGCTTGGCATTTAAATTTGGGACCCTCTAGGGACACAATTCTTGTTTTGTTCACCTAGTCGAGCCCTGAGGATGCTAGCCATGTCTTTTGGAAGGTTAAACACCCCAGAAATATGTTTTTAAATTTTGTAAAAAGTAGTGTGCATATGCAACACTTTCATGATTTTATTTATGAAAGTGTTGTGATTTGCAACAGTACTTTGCAACACTATGCCCAAAATAGTAGGAAATCTTTGCCACCCTGCTGCAAAAGAACAGTTTGGTCTTTTGGGCTGATTTGGAGGAAGGAAAGCCAAGATCCGACAGGTGTGCCTTTTGGTGGTTTGGTGACAAAACATTAGAGGGCTCTAAAGTTACAGCACTCCAAAGTTGACAATTTGTCCATAGGCTAACATTCGAGTCTGCTGCACCTTTCGGGCCCGTATCTTGAAAATACTTGAGATCACGGACTTTTGTTGAAGAATTTTAGTCCCCACTAGGGGCTAAGCACAAACCAGCCTGGAAAGTCATAAATAATATGAGATTTTAAATTTTTCTACGTCAGACGGTTCCTGAGATTTAAGGAATTTAGTATTCCAAGTGCTCATTTTCTGCTCCTAGGGCCATTATTATGCATACATTCTTTGTATTCACATGCTTCTGAATGTACCTTTTTGGGAAAAAAAGTGTGTGCATTTACATTACTGTTACAGTTAGCATTTCTGCTTGTGATTCCGTAACCGTTTGCATTAGCATTTCCGTTTATTCCACCGTGTGCATTACCCTTTGCATTTGCATTTGTGCTTGCATTTGCGTTACTGTTACCATTTGCATTTCCATTGCTGTTTTTGTCTACGTTTCCTTTTGCATCACCATGTGCATTACCATTTGTGTTTGCGTACGCGCTTCCATTTGCATTTCCATTTGCATTTGCATTTCCTTTGGCATCATCATTGGTGTTACCGTGAGTGTTTGCATTTCCAATTGCATTACCATGACCATGCGCATTACCATTTGTGTTTGTGTACATGTTTGCGTTTGTATTTCCATTTGTGTTACTGTTCCCTTTGGCGTCATTGTTGGTGTTACTGTAACCGTTTGCATTTCCAATTGCATTACCGTTACTGTTTGCGCATTCATCACCATTTGCATTTCTGTTGGCCTTAGCGTTTGCATTTTCGGTAGCATTTCCATTGTAAATTGCATTACTGTATCCTTCTGCATTGCCATTGCCATTAACATTTGCATTTCTGTTTGTGTTTGTGTTGCCATTTGCATTTTCATTACTGTTTGCGTTTCCATTGGCGTTAGTGTTTGCGTTACTGTTTTCGTTAACATTTGCGTTTCTGTTGCCGTTAGCATTGCGTTACTGTTTGCTTTACCATTTCTGTTTTCATTACGTTTACACTTGCATTTCTCTTACCGTTTGCATTATCGTTTATGTTTGCTTCACCTATGTGCGTTACCATTTGCATTTGCATTATCGTTACTATTTTATTTTACCTCCTGTTTCCATCACCGTTTGTGTCAACATTACCATTTGTGTTTTGCGTTGGCGTGGTGCAGTGCAAAACATAGTTTTCTATTTTTCTGCACTGTCTTCTGTGACACATAGCACAGCCAGTGTGTGGTTGATTGGTCTGAATCTTGGCAGGTAGAGAGACCTTTGTTCAAGGAACATGCCAGTTTTTGTTTGGTGAAAAACTGTTGTTCTGTTCCAGAGTTATGGCCATTTGAAGTTGGCCTGCTTCACAGTTACTGATTTTTCGGCTGCCAGGTCCGCCATTTTAGTGCTTTTTCATCTGCGATTTCCCCCATTTTGTGGTAGAAGACTTCTTAAAGGTACAGAAACATAAAAATTGAATATCTCTGGGATGGTTTGGTCTTTTTACATGAAATTTGGAGGGTGTTGAGTGGATGTCCTGGAGATGTGAATTATGCTGTTTACATGTTTGAAAATTAGTTTGCTATGGAGATACTGCATGACGCAGTTAACATTTTGCACATAGCATTCTGCATGGTGCTACTGCCTGTAAATTTATAGCGTAGGTAGCCCTAGTGGCACGGAAGTGCCTTACAGTGGTTTCGTGTAAAACATTAACAGGTGTGGAATTATGCCACTCTGACAAATGAAAATTTGGTTCATTATGCTTCAATAACTTCTGAACGTGTGTCCGATTTGCCTGGCATTTGGAATGTACAATATCATCTTTCATTGTGCCCATTTTTGGGCTGCTGGCACTCACAGTTGCTGAATTGTACATGTTATGTTGTATGCTCGTGGCGCTGTGTGACCGTTGAATGGATGTACACACAATTCTGGACACATGGTGTGCCATGGTACATGTCTTCATTTAACAATTTTCATTTCAGTCAGTCATACAGTTTTTGTGCAGAGAAGTGACAGAAAATCACATGGTGGCCCTGCGCTCCCACCACTACATTCCATTCACTAGTTATAGTGCACAGGATGTGTCAGGAGACTACTAGCCAGCAGTTGTGGAGGTGCTAGTGGGTCTCATGCATCCAGTATAGCACGAGCCATTGATCTGTTATAGCCAGTGGATTTCTAATGGATCCCAATGAGAAATATTTTTTGGCATCATGATTTGTCCACTCTATGTGGGTGTCCAGCTTACATGTGGACAGTATAATGGCACATACTGTATCTAAAGGTCAACACTCTTGTTCTTGTTTCTAACTAAGGTTTATTTTGTGTTATATATTGTGTATCAAATATGTAATCCTGTACAGTCTTTGATACTGTAATGTTCTGTCATGTGTTACTGCTGAATGTTTTGTACCCATGGTACTCCAGGTTATACCTGAAAGAGGTGCTTCAGCACTAGTGTAATTTACCTGGTTAACAAAAATAATCAAAATGTAACAACCTCCACATGTCAAATTGTACAGCTTTTACCCGCTGAGTTCCCTGCCATGAAGAGGATATACCTCATGGAAATACTTCAGGGTGTTATATAAGCCATGACCACAATGTGCTCCAATTTAATGAGGAGGAACTTGAAAAATAAAGCAGAAAGGGAGACCATCCCATACCTCTGCACATTCACTCACCCCCCAATAAAATCCAGCACTATTAATTTTGTTCCTACCCCATGTTCTCTATAAGACCAATATTAGATATATCAACAATACAGCACTCTTACCATTTAGGTATTTAATCGTCAGCAGGAAACATGATGATGTCTGCTATGATAGTAAAGTAGGACATTTTGCAGACCCTGGAACCACCACCAAGCCAGATCAGGGTCTGCAGACTCATCAGTCCCACCTCCACAGATCCTGGTAACTGAATCATTCATCAGCAGAATTGTTCTATAGTTGAGAGTTTGAAGGTGGAAGCATGTAGCTGCCACACCATTTATTTCAGTGTTTCAGCCTACAGTGCCTTGTGCTGTAACCTCAAAGCTGTTGACCACAACATTTTCTCCAGTTTCTTGTTCTCTGACCACCAGTCTATCAGCTGAGATCAGAATTCCACCTTATGTCCTCCATTCTGTAAGTCTGCTGCAGCTTACTCTGCTGAGTGACAGGTACTGGGACCTTCTGGATTGAAGATGGTAAAGGGATCCAGGTAGGATGTCTGAAATTTCAGCTTCTGGACCCTCCGATGTTGCAAAATGGGAGTGTATTGGCACCTACACCTTTGGAGGGTGGGGCCAATCATAATGAATATAAATACACCCATCTTGAAATGTTAGCTGCTATTTATTCCATGCTTTTAGTAACAGGTCTTGCTCTACTGGGTCTTAGATGAATCTAACAATTTTGGAATGAGGCATGGCACTATGCCCAGTAGCTTTGGTTCAAGCATGTGGTGGGCTCTGTGTATGTCAAGGTAATAATCTTTTGGCAGGGAGAGCATATCTTAAAATTCAGAAAGAAATCCCATAATATCAGTTCCCTCTATCTTTTCTGCCAGGTCATATATCTGAATATTTTTCCGACATGTTCAACTCGCCATATCTTCCTCCTTGTCTTGTAGTGGAGTGAGTGAGCATTAGAGCTAAGACCTGTACAGTATGTTGTCTACTCAAGGATTTCTGAAATTAAGCTGACATTTATTGTCCCAACCCACTTATCAAGACTTCTAAAATCCAAAGTTAAGCCATAGCATCCTTCATATCCCTTATGAAGGTAGTAAAAGATTCTTTATAAGGAAATTTAGCTTCTTTCCCTTTCTAGGAATATGAAATAACTTTGCAGGCATATATCCAGCCTGTGTCATTGGCATGGAGTTGCATGACTGAGTGGAGTTGGAGTCCTCCTGACTACATCCACCAGTATCTATCAGTTTTACAGCATAGGTCGCTTGTTGGGGCTTTCTTAATGGTGCTGTAATATGTTCCTCTGTAGTAGTATACATATATTTATAAAAACAATATAGCACATTTGATAGGAATTAAATTGAGAGGTGATGGGAGCTATGTGTTCAGGAGACTGTCACTGGAAGTCCCCCTAGCACATGCTTTTTATGGTGAATAGCACTGCACCACATTAAAATGTTTAATTATTTTCATGGTGGGCATTGTAAGGACAAGAACTTTTAAAACCTTCAAAATCATGTATTTCAGTTGAGGAAGGAATGATAATGGAAAGAAAAACTGGTATAGTGATGTTTATGACAAAACTATGTTATTGCTAATAAGTAGGGTGGCAGATACCCAAACCAATAAAAGAATCCGGTTGGATACTGAGCTTTTTAGTAAAACACTCCAATCAGATATGAGCCTTTAGTACACTGATTAGCTATCTAGCTATCTTGTGCAGCCACTGAGTACCATAGTACACCTTTAAGTCAGAAAACTCACCATTAGCCATGATTAGCCAGACAGAGTTAACACACATTAAATGCTTAATCACTTGTTAATGAGAACTGGGTTGTTAAGCAGTACTTAATGGGGCAGCTAGGAACAGAGAGAGTCAGACACATGCTGTTCCTTCATTCTGAGGGGTACCGCGCTGAATGCAAGCGGGCTCTGATACTGCTTTATTCACCTATAAGTTCGAGAGAGAGTCACTGAGTGCGAGCAGACTCTGCTAATGCTTTCTTCAACAGAAAGTAACAGAGCGAGAGTCGCATGAGACAGAGAGAACACTGCCTCACAAAAGCCTGGTGTGGTCATACTTTACCATCGATACTGACTCTGATTACAAAGCTAAATGCAGGTTGTGCATACACCTACTCTGATTAGTCGTGGATCTTCTGTAAAAAGTTATGACACATCTGGTATGTTAAATCATTTGCGCAACAAGCATAGGTCTGAATATGATGACATGATGATTGAAAAAGCTAAGAATGAATTAGAAAGGCAAGTTGCTTCTTTATGTGAACCACCAGCTAAAAAAAGTAAAAAGGGAGTTAAAGACAATTGAGTCATGCTTAGCTTGCACACCCCCCTTTCCTAGTGACCACCTGAGAGCTGTAGAGAAATAAATGTGGTGGCTGAGATGATAGCACTAGACAAGCAGCCCTTCTCTGTAGTAGAAAATGAAGGCTTTAAAGGCTGCTTACAGTTTTGGAGCACAGATATACTTTGCCTTCAATGGGTCATTTTCCAAAGTAATCATACCAGCAACGTATGATAAATTGAGGTCCAAGATGCAGAATGATTTGTCAGATGTAAACTCATTTTGGGTTTACTACAGATATCTAGATGACCAAGTGTTCCATAATATCCTACTTCGTGTAACAGCACTCTGGATAGATGATACCTTAAATAGTCGTTCTGCCCTACTTTACTTAAAGTACCTTAAAGACAGACATGCTGGGGAGAATCTTTCTAAAGACTTCCTTAACGTTCATGACAACTGGGGGATTAAACCTAATCAGAGGCACCTGGTAATTAGAGAGAGTGGCCCTAATATCTCAAAAGCTATGAAACTGAGTGCTGTATCAAGTGCTGGATGTGTCACTCACACACTGCAGCTAATCATTAATTATGCCATTTTAAAGCAGCAATCTGTAGAGGACCTATAGCCACAGGGAGCTCAATGGTAGCCCATTTTAATCACTCTGCATCAGCTACTAAATAAAATGTCAGAGCTCCAAAAGACATTACAATTGCCACAACATCACCTTATCCAGGATGTGCCCACTAGATGGAACAGCAGTTTTATATGTTGGAAAGGCTTTTGGAACAGCACAGGGTGTTAACGATATACGCTGCGGTGTTATGAGACCTGTACTTTCACCACAGCACAGTGGTCTTGCGAAAAGTGTACTATATTACACCATTAGAACATGAAACCAGGTGACTGAGTGCAGATACCGCCTGTGTCCGATATTATTCCACGGCTACTGTACTTTATCATTCCATCGAAAGCATTAAAGTTCCAGAGTGCAAGCAATGAAAACACTTTGTTGTTGTCAATGGATAAAAGACTGCTGCAATACGAATCAATAAAGAGTGTCCGTGACAACAGTACTCACAAGATACAAACTCCATTTTTTTTGCACTGATTGCAGAAAGACATTTTCCAGAGCTGTAATTAAACAATTGGTTGAGGAGCAGTCTGAGGACCAACTAACAAAGCCACAACAACCACTGGGCTACATAGATATCAAGGCAGACTGTGATGCTGAAGAACCGTGGCAGATATTCTCACAAACCAGCTCACTACCAGAACACTGTAAGTATGTTGTTATTTTTTTAAATATTGAAGGGTGGGATGTTCTAAACACTCAAAATCTGTTTTTGTTTTCTTGTTTTCAGCTTCTGCAATAGATGGAGTGCTGCAACAGAACCAGAAGCTGGACACATACCTGGCAGAAAGCCTTATACCCACAAAAAAATACCCCTGAAGCACTGCTACTCTGGAAGACCCAAGGACACTGCTTTCCAACCTTAGAAGAACTAGCAAGACGGTATCTCGCACCACCTCCACAATTGTACCTAGTGAGCATGTTTTAGTGTGACTCGGATATTATTACTGAAAAAAGGTCCCAACTACCCCAGAAAATACTAATATGCTGTTGTTCATTAAAGCGTAGCTTGAGCAACTCCTAGAGCTGTGACATGTTGCAAATATTAAAGTTATATGTTTTTAAATTCATAAAAAATAGAGAACTGCTTCCAAATTCCCTTTAATTTAAATATGTTTTTTTTACTGGAAGCCAATTTCAGTGTCTTTGTTATTTATTTATTACAATTCACGGTAATGTTGCTGGTAATATTGCTGTGTACTAACCAGTGATGAAAGTGAACAGGAACGCACAGGAACTCAGTTCCTGTACCTTTTTTGCAGCAGGAACTCAGTTCCTGTACTTCATCCCACTGACACTGAAACTGAAATTCTTAAATCAGCAACATAGTGACAGTTTATGGACCTGTGATCTGCAATCAGTGTTTCCATAACAACATTTGACTTGTACAACAATGCTATTGTCCTAGAAATACTTCAATATCTCTAACTGAATCTACTAGTGTCAAGTTAGATAGTTGTATCTTGACACCGCTATCCTTTAGATTGAGGATCTTCATTCTACGTTTCATAATTGCCAGTGCATGAGTTCCTGTACTTCTTGTCCACCACTTGCACCACTGGTACTAGTTTGCAATATTCAAACCAATAAATATCTGATCTGGCGGATATTGCAAGATAAATATTTGGATCAAATTCCGGCAAAACATAGTGATCCACCCATCCCTACTAATAAGCAACATGACTAACATACTGCTGCTTTAATGGTTGAAGTATATAAATAAGTATTAGATACTATGTCATTTGGCCATTCTATACACAGAGTTCAGATGGCATCATTGGTACCCTGCTATTCCACTGAAGACTTCTGAACCCTTCATATCACTGGAACAGTTAGATCGATGATGGACCATTGTTAACATAGTGCAATGCATTTGCATTTAATTACATTTTATTTGAGAACTTTTTTTATCTTGGTCAGCGTGCTTTCAATGGCATTCATGTGTCTTGCATTGTTCGCAATTTGAGTTTGTCAGGGTGTGAACAGTTGCAGCGTAATAAAATGTATTGTTCTGATATCATCTACAGTACATAAGATACTGAACATCTAAATTGACATTTTAACCCATTTTCACCTCCATATAGTACATGGGTCCCAGTACTCATTTCCTTCCAGTCCTCCTATCAGTCTGTACCTCTGTCTGCCAGGCTCACTGTTGACACTGATGTGAGCCACCTGACTCTAGTGTTCTCCCTGGTCTCCTGGTTCTGGAGTCTATCCAACCTTGGATGCACTCAACCCCACTGCCATTATAGAGGTGGGAAAAGTACCTTGGAGTGCTTAGACCACTGGTGGTGAGTGTGCATGCTGCTGAGAAGGTATGGTGGCATCGTAGCTCAGGTGCATGAAGGCCATCATTCTGAGGAACCAAGTCAAACATTTTCCTGTGGTCTGTAGCCTCCCCACCTCCCAAGGTACCCCTGCCACAGCATCCTGGGGTGGGAGCACACTCGAGGTGTGGCCAATGATATCATGCACAGTACCTAATGTAAGCACCCTTAGGTACACCAAAAGTAGACAGAGGTGAGCATCTGTGTGGATGCTCTGTCACCCTCCCAGCCAGCCTCCACTCATGCTAGGGTGTGTGAATCTGAATTGCTAGTGCACTGAGTAGTTGCCTCACCACTTGGCAAAATGGAGATGACCCATATTTTAATATTAATGGTGACTTTTGTAGCCCTTCTTTAATTGCTCCATTCTCAAGAGTCTTGTAAACTGCATTGACTCCAAGTACTACATCCTTTGGGTGATGTGGAGTCCACTGTAGCTAATGGTGCCAGTGTGCTCCACTTTGTTAATGCACCCTTTATTGTTAATGACATTCCTCTCTGTGTGTTTTAGATTTCATTCTGCTTCACTTATGCAAAATGTAACTCAGTGGTCTGTTAGAGACTGTCACAGTACAGCTTTTGGACACAAGTGCATTTTATTTAATTTTTGAATATGTAGTTTTCCCTCTTGTCATTGGTCATCCAGAACACACCATGGCTGACCCTCTTGATATACCCAAGATGAGGTCCTGCTTTCAGCACTATAGCAGTGAAACCCTCTTATCCAACTATTATGTGGGGGTCCTCCTAGGACATTCAGAGGACAGAGAGGGACCAAGCCCTATGTGGCCACGGTGGTCAGGCAGGGCATTATCTGCCAGACTGGCACTGCTTTTTCCCCCCTTTGTCCCACCCACTTGAGAGCGTGTGATGTTGTGTGGTAGCATGCCTGATGCACTGACATGTGCACACTCCCCATCTGAGCACGCTGCAGGTGTCTGAGACTGTATCAACCCCTGTGTCACTAAGATGGAGTACTTCAATGGGTTGCACAACCCTTGCTTCCTACAGGACAGCATCCTCGGGGATGCTCAGTCTTCCTCCCCCCCTCCCCTTCTGGTCCTGGGCTCATTGCGACCTTGGGTCACTGGTGTTGTAAGCAACAAAGGTGCTTCTGCATCAATTGGTAATCCTCAATGTCTCACCTTAAGAGGGTAGTGGGCATCTGGAATAACGTACTCCAAAGAATAGTTGATTGTGTTACTTTTAGGTTAAGGTTCTGGCACATGCTAACTCAACAGAGGGACACAAAATAATTATCTCAAATCAATTTTATTACACCAAGACACATTGTCCGGCCTGACATGTTTTGGACTGACTACAATCCTTCTTCAAAGGCTAAGGACAAGCAAAACAATATCACACTTAAATAAGGTCAAAAACCAGGTGAATCACATACAAAAATCATCACATCCTTAATGGTGATTATTAAAGTGAATAACAATCAAAGTGCCAGTGACTAAAATTAAACTCAACAATGAAAGAGAAACTAATGAAGAACCAAAAGAGCTTAATAATAATAAGAAAGGAGGAAATAAAATAGGGAAGGGAGGAGGAGGAAACACAAAATAGAAACACTTAAAAATGTCAATATATGACAATAAACAGACATATAAAAATATTAACAAACTGAGTTTCAAGAAATGGCACTCATTCTGGAATATGATTAGATAAATATACCTATATATAGAGCGGTAAACCTTTAGTGGTATAAATACTGAGATGTATGTAATGGTCCCACTGGGCTTACATGCCCTCTTTCATCTAAGATTCCTATGTTAAGGAAGGAGGCAGGGTTCAAACACTTAAAAAATGTTATTACTTAAGATTGATTGTTAATGAGAGATTTGAGATAATACCATAAAATCTGGATAGTCCCATGGTGCTGCAAAGAAATATAGATAATCCAGGAACTGTCTGTTCCTATAGTGATTAGAAATGCTTTAGATAATAGAAACCAAAGGACCACTCAGCCAGAGTTAAAGGTAACAATTTAATGCAATTAATTTAAGCCACTCAGAACTTCATAATAGCTCCAAACACCATCAATGTTTCAGGTGTGGACAAGGTTACTAGTGTTTAAGTCTTTCTGCTATTAGTCTGTATTCATATATGTACGTTGTGATTATGCATTCAGTCTTGCATATGTACCCTCTGGCTGTTTCTCAAGCATTCTGGCTCGATTCCCCTCTTCCTCACTGAGTGGGAGCTATTTTGGCAAATCACATCTAAGTATCAATTGGGCTTTGAAAATAAACCAAATTGGATAGGAAAAATAAACATTATTTTAAAACACCTAAACCAGCCTAAAGGCAACTAGGCATAACACATACATTTCGATATACACAGGTTATACAGTGCCCTGACTCAGAATGTGCTATTTACCTTCAGGTGTGAGGAGCAGAACCATAACTGGTGTGTGGCTGAACCACAAGTAAGTTACAAAGCCCTACCCCTCACAAGTGATGAGTAACTGCATATTTTAAGCCAGACCATTCACACTTGATTTATGTAACATATTTTTACTAGTTACAGTATAGATTTTAAATCTGTCATTTGTTTAAAAATGTAACTGCTTCTGTTGGATTTCAGTTGCTGGCCTCAGTGCTGTACAGGGCTATTGTAATATCACCAGCATTGTGAAAACTGCTCTGTCATTTGTTCATTATGCCACTGTAAAACACCTAACATTCAAAATAGTAATTCTGACATTACCAGCAAGATATTATGATAGCTTGAGGATAGACACAAAGATATACGTAGATAGTATAGGGCACAGTAAAAGTATCCCTGTACAGGTATTGTAAATAGTATTTGTTGGTTTCTTCTTTGATTGATATTACCTTTAAAATCATATGGAGTTAAGTAACGACAGTAACAAACATCTTTTTTCTAGACAGCAATCATTAATCTAGGCATTGAACATAAACTTATAGCAATACTACTGTATTTCATGAACTGTTCTACTTTAATTTCAAATAAGTTTTATTCCAAATGTTACCTTGATGGTTTCATATAAAGCATCATATTATCATGAATTAAATACGATTTAAAAGAAAGAAGCACTCTGTAAATTAAAATTCAAGGCTAGGTTATTACATATTTACAAATTGAAGACTGAGTCTCATCAGACACAATATGTGCAACAGGTACATCATTCTTTGAGGACAAGACCTGGGATTTTCTATTAGCTCTGACACCATTGCAATGGAGGCAAGTCCCATAGATGTAAAGGTAAATGTAGTTATTGGAGGCAGTATAGCACAGTGGGTTAAGGCTCTGAGCTGCAAATCTGGAGATCTGAGTTTGAATCCCACAGTTGCCTAGGTGCATACTGTATGATCCTGAGCAAGTCATTTAACTTCCTTGTGCTCCCAGGTCACATCTGGAAACAAGCTTCAGCTTAGTGTGCTGCTCCTGGTTAAACAATGTTCCCTTTCCTTATTGGTGATGGTATTAAAGCAATTCAATGTTTTGTAGCATCTGAGCCCAATTCACTGTCAGTTTCAATACTGGATTTGATTTCAGGAACAGTTTTAGTTTTCTAATGCCAAAACTTGATTAACTGATCTGGGTCAAAAAAAAGATTCTTCTTGTGCCATCTAGAATCAGTCTAGCCTTACACGGGTATGAAATTAAAAATTCCCCTAATAGTTCAACAACCTCACAATGGAACTAAAGAAATCTCCATCTTCTAACATGCGTTTGGGCAGACACATCAGTATACACATAAACCTTGGCATTTAGATATGTGATTGTCCCGTTAATTCAGACCTGTTTAATATTAATCTGTTTATCAGACTCCAGTGTAAAACAAAAAAATATTAAGGTGATGGATTGCACAGTATCTATTCTGGATGGACTAGGAAAAGTTTTACTAACAAATTTACATTTTTGTTCAATATTTGTTAAGTTAAGACCTCCTAATAAGTTTCCATTCAGTTTCAACTAGAGGCACACAACGAATCTTCAATCATTTTTTATGCTATTTTCAAAATTTCAGTTTTTCTTGCCTGAGTTAAATTGTTCTTCAGTAACAAAGTGGAAGAGCTTACGAAGTCTGCAAGTGTTGTTAAGCTGTACTTTTCTGTTTTGAGTCAAGAGTCTTCAATTTTAAGTGGTTCTTTTCTCAAGAGTGTCATTCCCACCTCATCAGGATTTGGTATGATTTATTCACATCCTCAGAGTTTTATCTTTGAATGTTGAAATATTGGCCTGTTTGGCTTGCTTTGCCTTGGTCATTTTATCAGTGTCCTTCATAGTGTGACCACAGATAGTGTTCCCATACTGCTGATGCTGGTTCCATACGGGCCACCTTTAGGGTCAACACTGAAGTATTTTTGATAGGGCCCTTTCTCATTTGTTGTGGTTCTGTATTTTGGTAGGGGAGAAGCCAGCATCTTTCTTTTCAGTGTCTGCTTCTTTCTTTCATATACTCATTTTTTTCTTTTTCAGGCGATGTGATAATGACTTATCTTATTGATCCAGTTCTACTAGTTTTAGGCTTCAGAGTAAATGTTTAAAATATCAAAATCAAAGCAATGGAAAGAGCTATCTCAGAGCATTCATTAAGGCAACTGGCTGTTGTTGGCCATTTTGGAATCCGGCAATCTGGAAATGTATTTTTGAAAAGCACTTATCACCACTGAATCTAACTTAGCTGCTCTCCTAATTTTCCCAGCTGAGCTTACCCCCCCCCTTCTCTAATCATGACTAGATGAACTCATTGGAACTGCTTGCCACAGTGACACCCCGCCATAAAAAGAGAGAGAGTCACCTCCTCCTTTTCCTATCGGACCTATCCCTTTGCAATTCTTTCCTCTTGGTGTCCCAGTCATCTTCTTCCAAGTGCATAAAACTCTCAGGCTAGTCCTTTTTGCTGGGTGTAATTTTCATATGACCTGAATTCAAGTTAGAACTGTTGCCCCGCTATGCTTCATGCTCCAGCTTGGAATCTTCTATTCTTATGATTCCCTGTTCTGCAGTCTTTTTCTTGGTGAACCCATGCATTTAACTCCAGCAACTGGTGATCCCCTATGTTAGCTTTATCTGCCATTCTTTTGTTTAAACCCCTGACTGCCTATCCATTCTGCTGACCAGTACCCCCACCTCCTGGTGCTGCTGCAGTACATCTTGGACATGAAGGCATCCCTTGCCCCATAGTATCCTCAAGCTGGTCAGAAGAAGAAAACCTTCCTTTTAAAAAAGACTTTCAACTAGATCTAGCTTGCTTGATAGTGCACTGTTATTCCTCACAGGCCCAGGACTGTGGGAATCTTGGAGAAGATCACTCTGGAAGTCTTTCCTTGTAGGAACATCCATAGTTCTCTGAATAATCTCATCATGTTCGCAGTACTTGTTCTTCCTCTTACACCATTTATGCCAATGCAACAACAACAACAATCAGCTACTCCTTCTAACTGAAATGCTGGGCTATGGATACTCATTTGACCTTTACTGCAGGCAGGCAAATTAGCTTACCTGCACTAGCATCATAGTACTGCAATGCTCCTATTACATTTACTATGGAGTCCCCATAAATCAATATAAAGTGAGTAATCAGAAAAAAGGGATAAGGCTGTCTGTGCAGAGCATTCATTCCACACCATCTGGCAGATGGCATCTGCATATTCTAGAGCTTTCCTCGGCATTGATACTTCTGGAATCATGTTAACCAGTATTTGGGGAAAACCCTCATCTTTTTACAAAATTAGGTCATGCTCCAAAATATAGAGGATGGGGTTCCAAGGGCAACCCAAAGGGCAGCCTTGGCATACCCCCTTTGCATCATCATTTTCTAACCCAACCACCCATTCACTTAGGGTTTGACCACTGTGAAATAATCTAATCGAGGATATAAAAACCTTTGGGAGACCAGAATGAGTGAGCACTGAAAATAAAAAATCATGAGATACTTGGTTGAAGGCTTTCTTCTGATCAAGTGTCAGAAGAAAGCTGTTGGATACACTTCTGGCAGACCATCAGTGCAATGCATGATGGTCAGATATATAACTTCTTGCATCGATCTTTGTTACAGTTTGAGTGATAGAGAGCCACCCAAGACTCATTCTGGGCACAAAATGTCCAGGAATGCCCTGTTTCTGAAAGAAACTTCTTTAATAGTTCAACAGAGAGAGTCCTTCAATTATGTAAAAATCCAACACTGCCAAGAGAACAGAATAAGACTCTATCTTGGTGTTGAAAAGTTCCTTTGTTTGGTGTTTAGCTGGCTGAGTCAAGGTTTTGCTATTGCAGCTCAGTCATGGCTGGTCCATTTGGTTTCAAGATACTTTTTCACATACTGATTTTTCTCTCAATCATAGACTCTTTTATAGTTTCATTTCAGTTCATTTAAGCAGTGTCAATGACTCAATAAGTAGCATGCTTATCTCTGGGGCCAGAGAATTGGAAGGTCCTGGGCTGTAGCCCAACACCAGATATTTGGGGTAATACCTATGACTGATACAGTGGTGCAATATGATGAGGTGCTGCACTATTGATGTGCTGTCCTGTGGATGAAATGGTAAACTGAGGGTCCCTTCTGCATCTCTTGTCACTGTCCAGGTGAAATAAAGATTTCAGCACTTACTGGAGAAGAGTTGGGCGTTGCCAGCTGTCATGGCCAGCATTCAAACAGGTCCAGGTAACCCAACTCCCAGGACACACCTGGAAACAAGCTGTCACAGCTTAGTGTAACCTTCCTGGTTACACAATTATAAATAAATAAAATAAAAATAAATGCTACCTTATTACCACTCTATCCAGCATTTTCTTCCTTCTCCAGGGAATGTCAGGTGTGTAGCTAGCAATATTTATGGATATGGTTGCCACAAAATTATCACAGAATTCACAATTTTCACAAAACACATGCAGTGACTTTAAGCACTTGTGTTATTTACAATTGTTTGGATGCTTATAACTTGGTCCTCTTTTCAGCAAAGGATTAAAGTGTATACACACTCTCTCTCTCTCTCTCTCTTGCGGTCTATTCACTTGCCAACATTGGTACTTTTGTATTTACCTAGTTTTAACGTTACAAGGGCTTAAAATCTAACAGTTTACTTGTTTGCACACATACCCATTTTGTACAGAAACTTAAACATGCTATTTTGCAACATTTTGGGAAAAAGGGTTAACATTAGATGGAAAAAAACTCAGTTAAATTTTGGCAACATTTCTTGAAACTCTAGTGGACTGTAGCAAAATTATAATAAACTTCATTGGTGGAATTTAAATTCTGTACAGTATTACCAATGACCTGTACAGTGGCAATATCACTTTTTATGCTTGACTAGTGAAATCCTGCCTGATACATCCCAGAATCCTAATAGCATTCCTGTATGCTGTCCCACATTGCAAAGTGGATTTACACTTCTGTTTACTACAATGCCTGGGTCCTTTTTCTTGTTTGAATGCTGAACCAGGATTCCACTGATGCTACATTCAATCTGCATTTTATTTTGCTGCCAATATGCATCATTTCGTGGTGCTGAATTTTAACTGTCATATTCTGGATCATTACTTTAGCTTTTCTAGATCCCCTCATTCTGTAACTGTCCACACTATCTCAGAGTTTTGTGTCATCTCTGACCATGCTTCATTAACCTGTAACATCATCACAATTTATTCATTTATTTATTTAAAATGTGTTAACCGGGTAAAAAAAACACTGGGCCGCATGGCCCTTTTACATTCTCGACCCGGAAAAATATAAACAGCAGACAGTGTTACAAACAAGCACATAATTATATATTGAAGCTATAAATACAATAACAAATAAATTATACATAATAACATCATACAAATTAGAGTTAAAAAAAAGTCAATAGTTAGGTGTGCTCAAAATATACCAACATAGGACAGATGCACTGTTTCCAGATCTGTATATTTTAAGCACAATTGCACTGAGTTTTGGTATGCAAAACCCTTTAAAAAGATAATTTAAAAAGATTTATACTTTGTAAGTGTAGAAACATAGACAATGCTGGCAGAAAAAGACCGTAGTTCCATCCAGTCCACCCAGTTTTACCCTATTCTACCCTATGGCCTATTGTCCACCTGGGGATTTTCCCCTTTTCACCCCCTCACTTATGTTGTGCTCCCTCCATGGCAGGGTTGAGGCACATTGGCAGGACAGTGTGGGGAAGCTTGCACTGTAATCGCACTTGCTGTACCTGTCATGTGGATAAGCAGAGGACTTTCAGGTTCCAGTACTGTCAATCAAGCAACTTTCGCAAGCACTAAATACACACACACACACACACAAAAAAAAATCTAAAACAAAATCTTCCATGTGGCATCAAGTTAAATGTCTTGCTGAAGTCAAAATAGGGTAAATCTACATCTGGTCCCTTATCCACTGTCCTTGCTACCCAGTCAAAGAATACTACCAGGTTGGTCTGATGAGACCTCCTGGCCACAAACCCATGCTGCTTACTATCCTGGAAACCATTTCTCTCCACGTAGCCCACTAGGTCCTCTTTGACTAGTGTACAATGCTGGTAAGACTAACAGACCTGTAATTCCAAGGTTCTTCCTGTCCCTTACCTTGTGGAGTGGCACCACATCCAATTTCCTCCAGTCTCTTGGAACCACCTCTGACTAGTGAACTGCTGAATAGCCTAAGGGGTTCAGCCAATTCTGATGCCAGTTTCCTGAGCACCCTTGGGTGCATCCCATCAGGTCCTGGAGCCATGTCTCTTTTCAGGCCTGTAAGTTTTTTCCTAAAACTTTCTCCTGTGATTACTCATCCCATTTCTGGGATCCCCCTTGCAGAAACCTTTATGTTGCTATCTGACAGAAGCCTACTATTTCCCACTGTGAATACTTAGCAGAAACAGCCATTTAGAATGACTCTGCTCTTCCTCCTCTACTACACTGCCACCTCTCCAACAGCTTATCAATAGTCCCTTTTGTCTTCCTTTTTTTCCTAATGTACCTAAAGAACTGTTTTTGACTCCCTTGATCCCTTCTGCAATACATAGCTCTGTGTCTGCTTTTGCATCCCTGACTGCCTTCTTGGCCTCCTTAATCTTTACCTGCTGTTTGTTCCATTTCTCATCCCCTGCCTCTCCTTGGAGCTGGATGAAGACCCTTTTGTGCCCTTCCCTACCTCCCTGACCTTGTTAGGGAACCAGATTGGTCTCTTGGTAACCATTTGCAAGCATTGTTTGGTTGCTTTGAGAATGGTCCTTTGAATTTCTACCCACCGCTCCACCTCCTCATTAATTTTGTCCACTCCATCTAACTTGCCCATAACTAAATCCCTCATCTAATCAAAGTCTTCCCCTCTATACATATTGAACATATTATATATATTGTACATATTGAAGATTACTGGTCCCAGGATTGACTCCTGGGGCACTTCACTTGTGACCTTCCTGATATCAGAGAATTTGATGACCAATTGTCAATCCATTCAGTTAATTCTCTCCCCAGTCCTATTTCCCTACCTTCCTAATATGCCTCCTGTGATGTACTGAATCAAAGGCCTTTCTGAAGGTTAGGTACAGAATATTGACTGCCTGCTTAAAATCTCAGTTTACTTACCTGCAAAATTTCTTTACAAGTTTCAGAATAATTTGCTACTTATACATCAGCCCCCTTGAATGCTAGAAATCTAAAACTTGGCAAACATACCTGCCTGTATAGGAACTTAAATAAGTTAACTGCAACACCATTTGGATGATTGCTTTTAAAATTAGATGGAAAAACTGAAATGTTGGTGAAATTTCATGAACATTTTGCAGCAGCAGAACTTTAATTTTGCCCAAATCATGTAGGTTGAATTTAAATTTTGCACTGCAATACCAATGACCTGTACAGTAACAATACTCCTCTTAGGCTGAGGGTGAAACCCTACCTGATGCATCACAGCATCCTAATATCTTTCCAGTAAGATGTCCTGTATTGGGAAGATGATGTTAAACTACTGTATATTATGATAACCGAGGTCCCATTCCCCTTTTAAATGCTCTATCCTGAATCCTCTTTTGAATGCCCTGTCTTAACTCCATTGATGCTATACTACATCTGCAAATTCTTGCTGCTAATGTGCACCACTTTAAATATTTTTGGCATTGAATTCCAACTGCTATATTCTGGACCACTGCCCTTGATTTTTTGCATTCCTTTTCATGCTGTTGATCCCTCATCATTGTCTACCCTCCTGCAGTGTTTTCACCTGAGAGCGGATATATGGTACTTTACCTGTAATTCCACCTAATGTCATTAATATATACATATGGAAGAGTGCCAGTTCCAGGGCTGTTTCCCATTAAAGAGTTTACCATTCAGAATCAATCTCTGTGTTCTGTCTGTGAACTTGCTGCCAGTCCACTCAGTCCTCTTCCTAGCTGTATTCCCTCATTCTGGATAAGCCTCCTGTGAGGCACTGAAAATCAAAGGCCTTGCTGGAGTTCAGGTGCAGGATGTCAACTACTGGCGCTATCCCTTCAGGTTAACAAAGTCATTCAAGTTTGTTTGACATGACTGACCTCTCATGAGTCATCCTGTTTTTGTCCATAGGACTATGTTCGTCCAGGAAGTCTGAAATCTATTCCTTTATGATTGACTCCAGTAGCTTGCCCACTATCAACTTCAAGCTCACTGGTCTATAGTTACCTGGGTTTTCCCTATCCCCACTGCTGTGCATGAGGGCCACATTTGCCACCCTCCAGTCCTCAGGCACCTCCACCATAGACAGTGATTTATTAAGAGATAATAGAATCAAAATAGTAGACAGGAAATGCTAAAATGTTAAGAAGTAGTCAGTTGTAACTTTTATTTCTGAAGTATTTTTCTTTTTCTGTTAAGCTCATCAGAGAGCTTTCTATGTGAGAGTATTATGTTGGATGTGTGGAATGACACTCTGTCTGGCAGCAGACATACCTAGTTCTATTGCCACCCTACATCATCAGTACCATGACCTCACTAAATACTCTGACTGAGTAGCTGTGATGTCACAGTCAGTGAGGTCACAGTGCTGATGATGTAGTGGGAGAATAGAACTTGATATGTCACCTGCCAGACACAGTGTTGTTCCACATACCTCACCTACTAACAGCAGGTACACAAATCTCCTAATTACTCAAGGGAAAAGAAAAAGCACCTCAGATATAAAGGTAATAGTTGATTGCTTTTAAAAATGAATATGGATTTTGGGCAGCACACTAGCTCTTTAGGTCTACCAAGTGATCTGCCAGTGACTCACACACCATCTTCACCACCTTCAGGTGATGCCCGTCTGGTCCTGGGGTCTTGGTCACGTTAAGGTCTTATCTTACAGACATGGCAAAAGTCCCTCCCTAGTTACACACCCTTTCCCCAACCTATTACTGTTACATCCTTGGATTCTATTTTAGCTGTGAAGAAGTGTCTCATTACTTTCTTTTGTGAACACAGAACTGATGCACACGCCTAATTTATTTGCCCTTTTATCCTCCTCTATACTTGTTACATCCATACATCTTTATTAACTCTATGTAATCCTTTGTCTATCCTTTTTCCCTTATGCACCTATAAAACGTTTTGTCGTAGTTTTGACTCCTTCTGCTGTCCTTTGTTCTGTGCTAACTGTAGCCTCACTAAGAGTCCTTTTTTCTTCCTAATTTTATATAGTTTTTCAGCTGGTTGCTCAGTGGCTCAGTAGGATGCACTTTCACCTCTGGGCCCAGAAGATCAGAAAGTTGTGTGTTTTAGCCTCACACCACATACTTGGGGTAATACCCTTACAGAACACTGTAGTGCACATGAATGGTGTGCTGCACTGCTGAGGTGCTTTCCTTCCAATGAGATGTTAAACTAAGGTCCCTTCTGGCCGTCCCTCATTGCAGTCCAGGTGGAAGTACAAGATCCCATGGCATTTATTGAAGAAGAGTAGGTAGTTTCCCTGATCGCATGGCCAACATTTTCCTGTCAATAAAATGGATCCATTCAACACATCTTACAGAACACATCTGGAACTGAGCTGTCACAGCTCAGTGTGAGTTCCTAGTCAAAAATCAGTAATAAATAAATATACTGCCCTTTTGGACTCTTTCCGATCCCTCTTGTAACCCAAAGCCTTTCTTTTGTCCAGTACTTCTCTCTCATTTGCTTATTGAGTCTAAGTGTCTTTATCTGCTTCTTGGTCTTATTCACCAATTTGTAAGGTTATTTTTGTGAAAAAAAAACCACCTTAGTTCTAGAAACTGCATACTTCACATGAGTACAGAATTAGATTTTTTTTTCACATGAACAGTATGTTGCATTCATATGTTTATTATTGTAAGACATTGTTGGAAACCTGGGTCACGTTAATTTGGATCCTACTCATGACCCCAAAAGTGGTGAGCTGTAAATCCCCCGAAAATATGTTTTTTTGTGCCCCTCCCCTGAAAACATATTTTGGGGAATATATGATTGAGCAATTATGTGGTAATGGGGAGGTCCTATCTAAGCTGTGACCAAAATTGGGGCTGAAAATGTCTCCAAACAGTAAAGTTCTAAGTAGCACTAAATTTGCTGCGAAAGAAAATTAAGCCCATGTGCATGCACAGTACAAAATTTCTTGGACTAAGGTTTTTTGTTAGAAAAAACAATGAAGAACAAAAAACTGCACACCTTGCAGGCACAAAAACCTATTTTAGTTTTCACAAGAACATGTTTGCAAGTTTATAATGCAACTGTTTTGTAACATTTGGGCCCAGACCTGGATCATGTCTTAGTTAGCACCCTTCCGCTAATGACCACATAAATGGTCAAATGTAAAAACTCCCTGAAATGTGTTTTGGGTGTTGTTCTCACAGGGCATCTGGGAGCATGTGTGATGATGCAGCTGCTTCATCTGTGGGACATTGCAAAGCAGCAGCAATGTTACACACAGTCAGCAGGCTCGCATGATGCAGACTTGTGTCTCACTACATACAATTGCAGTGTTCTTCATTGGGCATAACTATATTCCTCATACTATGTTATTTATTTATTCATGATGCTAAAACATGTTTGAAACCTGGGTTGTGTCAGCGTGGCTCAGTTGGTAGCACATCCGCCTCTGGACCAGAAGGTTGTGGGTTCTTGTCCCACACTGGGATTGAACTTGCACCTAAAATGCTGGCATCTGAGTGCAGTATTGGAGGGTGCTGTACTGCTGGGATGTGCCATCCTTCGGATAAGACATTAAACCGAGGTTCCTTCTACCCATCCTGGTGTTGTCCTGGTGGGTGTCCAGGTGGAAGTAAAAGAACCCAGGGCACTCTTCGCAAAGAGTAGAGGACATTCCCGGTGTCCTGACCAACATTCCCCTTCCCATAAACTGGTTCATGCAATTATCCAGGCTGTGTGTGGATATGGCTGCCACTACACATTCAATCACTTCACTACCAGTCTAGCATTGCTTGTAAAGCACTTTGGGATACATTGTGTATGAAAAGCATTATATAAATGCTGATTCTTCTTCTTCTTGGTATTCAATTCAGTGGAGTTCATTGGGTGATGGGTGGATGGTGTGTGTGGAGTTCAGATTCAAAGATGGGCAACTTGAGTGTCAAAATAGGTCTAAAACAAATGTGCAGACTAGGTGGACCTAGCGATCTCCTTCTGCTATCAACATCTATTTTTCTAACTCTAATGTCAACCCCTGGATCACTCCAGACTTGCTGGAACTCATAAACCTTAGCAATCATCTTTGGCAGTGGGCACGGGCAATGGGAAGGAGCATGGTGACATTCAGAAATATAAGAGACCCAGGAGCGACTGCACTCATATGATCCATGACCTTAAGAACAAGTTCTACAAGGAGGAGGGCGCACCACCATATGGAAGATGGTAGAAAATTCTGGCACAGCGTCAAAGTTACAGGTAAGGACCCTAAGCAACCCCCGACCATGGTCAGTATTGATGGTTCACCCACCCTCGACCTGACAACCATCATCAACACTTTTAATACAGCCTTCACAGATCTCAGTGGTGCCCTACCCCCTGATTTCTTCAATGACTCCTCTCCCTGTGAAGGTCAATGAAGGGCACCAACCATACTCACATCCCCCCCTCTACTTTAAAACAATTACTGTCAACGAAGCAAGAAAATACTTCCTAAAGGTTCTAGGAAAATCAAGTTTCAGTGGGAATTCTCTGGACCTGAAACTTGTCACCCTAACCCTGGAGGAAATTCTATCTCCTCTAACCAAAATTATTAAGCGTTCCCTAAGGCTATCCCAATTCCCCGACATGTGGAAATCCGCCATAGTGACTCCTATTCACAAACATGGTGCTAGAGTGCACCATGAGAACTACAGGCCAATCTCCATTCTCCCTCCCCTTTCAAAAGCCCTTGAACATGTCATTGCAGACCAACTTGTTGACTGCCTCGAAAACTACCAGCTGTCACACAGCTTTCCCTCCTCACTAAAAACCAAAAAGCAAAGTTCCTAATCTACACTTAGTTGCCCCAACTAAACTATACTCAAACCCTAGCTAGCTACTGACTAATAAACTAATGAACTTCACAGACTTAATCAAATTAGACTGCCAAACAAATAAAACAGACTGCCGAACAGAATTAACAAATACAAATTAATGAATAAAACAAAATTAAAAACTCTGCAAAGACAGCTGTGCAGATGGTCAGCCCAGCATGGCCACCATCAGGTTAGAATTATGAATTAGGTTAGAATGACTGACAATTACCATTTAATCCAAGTCTTTGTATCCTGTTCCGTAATCAGTTTAAAATCCATTGCATTACATGACTGGATATATCTAGGTTCTCAATTGTATGAACCAGTCTTCTGTGTGGCACAGTTGTGACGGCTTTGTTGATATCCAGGTAATATTCACAGCTCCCGCAGGCTTCCTGTCATCAAGCTCATGTGTAGCATTATCCAAAAATGTGACTGGATTACTTTGGCATGATTACCCTTATAGACTCTGTCTTGAGACAGAGTCTAAGTTAATAAATATTCAACAGTTCTGTTTATTATAATCATCTCAAAAAGCTTCCATGGTATTGATTTTAAACTGACAGACCAATAGTTCCCAGGCTCAGTCTTGGAGCTTCTTTGAATATTGATACATTGTGGGCCACACTCCAATCATCAGGCATGTATGCAGCTCTCAATGACTCACTGAATATTATTGCCATGGTGACATAATTCTTTGGCTAGTTTTCTCAGGTTTTTTTGCCAGCATTTCATCAGACCCCATTGTCCTGTTTACTATCTTCAGCATGATTTTAACTCCTTCAGGTGTCACATATACTTCATGTAATGTTTCCTGGTGCTCCCCTGTGAACCATTCCTCTCTATGTGATATTTTTCTCTCTCTTTCTTCTGTGTATACAGCTGTAAAATTCTCATTTATGCATTCAGCCATGCATCCCTTCAAAGTTATTATGTCACCAGTTTCTTGCTCCTTCAGTGGTTCCCAGGTATCTGTGTTTCCCCTTCCCTCTTACATACAGCATTAGAAGCGCTTTTTTGTATTTGGATTTGACTTGCAGTACTATCTGTTCCTCTACCATCCATTTTGCAACCCTGATTCTGTGTCTGTGCTATTGGAATGTGTCCCTGTAGATCCATCTGTTTTCAATGGTGTCTAGCAACTTCCTCTCCACTTTCATCTCTTTTAATCAAAAAGCAATGGTGAGGAGCATACTCATAAATAACAGCTGCCATTGCTGCAATCAGACAGCTGTCTAGGAAAAATACATGACGCACCCCACAAGGGGTCACAATTATGAGCTGAAGGGCGTACATTTTATGACAGGTAGGAGAAAACACTTTTTTACACAGAGGGTTGTGAGCTTATGGAATAGGCTCCCAGAAGCAATTGCCTATAGCAATTAAAAATCATCCTTTATCTAATTAAGATAAATATATTCTACAGGTGTAGATGTTTGGAGCATTATCGGTGAAAACTGGGGGGAGCAGTTAGCATGGACTTTACAGCATCCATCTCCTCTTAACTGCCTTACTATAAGTAATGTATGTAAGTGGTGCACCATGTTTTGAAAGTAAGACTAGACATGGTACAGAGAGGTGTCAAGCTGCCCTAAACAGAAGCAGGAAACCAGTAGAAATAAGATGTGGCATCTCAACTGGCCTAACCTGTGTAAATAAAGTGCCTGTAAAGCTTTATGGAATGCCACAGAGAGGGTAGTGGATGCATGGAACAGCCTTCCTGAGGAGGTTGTGGGGTCTAAAACTGTAGGAGAATTCAAGAATGCATGGGACAGACATAAGGCAATTCTTGTGGGGGGTAGGAAGAAATAGGCTGTTGGTTAACTAGGATCTGCGGCTTATCCTGTAGGTAGGGAAATGGGCAGACTAGATGGGCCAAGCGGTCCTTATCTGCCATCAAAGTCTATGTTTCTATGTTTCTAATGCAGAGCTTGAACAATACTACATTACATGTAAACTGATTCCATACCATTCTCGAGTCCAGGCACTTCCAGTAATTAAGCAGAGTACCAATGGTATGGAGATGTGCCAAAGATCATGTTGCTATGCAGACCAAACCATGGCCGGGCCACAAATGCACAATCCTTTATGTTACTTAAATCCACAAGAACACACATCATTAGCTTTAAGAAAGGGATGGAATCTAGCAATGGTTAAAACAAACTAACTACTGTACATCCAACACCAGATTTTATGAAGAACTACTAAACTAATATAAATAAAATCCAGGGACTGTACTAAACTCTTAATTAATTTTCTTGTGGCCAGCCTGGTGGCACAGAGGGCTGAGGCACTGGCCACCTTACCATGTACCACGCCGCAGCCCAGGTTTGGCAATGAGCCAGGGTCATCGGAGAGATGGCCAGGGGTAGGAGTAGGACTGAGCGCATAATGGCATCTCTCCTCTCCTGGAGAGGATCTGTGTCACCCTCCCCCATAGTTCCACTGCCACCGGGTAGAGGTCCATGGCCAGCATAGGGCAGGCAAGGGTGGCAAGTAGCAGGAAGGCACCTCAGTGATGCAGTGTGTGCATGCCTCCCACCAAGGCATGGTGGGAATGAAAACAGGGAAAAAACTCAGGCATAAAAATCTATATAGAAAAAAAATTAATGTTCTTTTTTCCTTCCTTCCTTCCTTCCTTCCTTCCTTCCTTCCTTCCTTCCTTCCTTCTCTGGAAACCAAAAAACTCAATTTTGTTGGCCTATGCCAACTTCCTCAGGAAGAGTTTGCAGATCTGTAATATATTTTTTTTTATAATTAAATGAAACAGAGGACCTACTGCAATTTTTAATAATCAGAAAAAATAAATATGATAATTCCATTCCCCTGAATCTGTGTTATATCTTCTTTACAAACTTAATCTTGTTTTTAATAGTTGTTCTGTGATATAATAGAGGAACAATTTTATGCATTCAGATAGAAAGTCAAACCAGGCAAAACAATAATATTTAAATTTACCCTCAGAGAATAGAACATCTATTTTATTCAGAAAAAAATACTAAATTCTTTTGAAATAATGGAAAAGAAATAAAATGTAAAATTAAGCTGTTGTTTAAAAAGCTTTGAGAAGAAATATGAAATCAGAATACCTTTTTTCTTAATTTTAGGGTAAAATAATAAATGTATAAAAGCCATGAAAAAGCATATAAGGTAGGTGGATATCTAAGGTAATACACATTTAATTCAGATTTATATGAATAAAGATTTGATGGCTTTATGTTATATCTTTATATAGAGATAAATATAACCAATACAGCAAGCTGAAAATCATAGCTATTGGGGAAAAGGTATCATTCTTTATTTTATTATAAATGTAATATTTTTGCCTGGCTTGACATTCTATCTGAATGCATAAAATTGCTCATCTATTATCTCATAGAACAAATATTAAAAACAAGATTAAGTTTATACAGAAGAAATAACACATACTCAGATTAATTGAGTTTTCATACTTTTATGATTGTCAAAAACTGCAGTAGGTCCTCCACTTCATTGAATTGTAAATTAAAAATATGTTAAATTTGATTATAGATCTGCAAACGCTCCCTGAAGAAGTTGGAATATGCCAACAAAACACTGGGGGCTGGATATTCAAACTGCGCCATTCTGAGGCGCAAGCCCTTGCGCTGCGCAAAATAGTTGCGCAGGGGTGTGGCCGGGGTGATATTCAAAGGAGTTGCGCTATTGAGCAACTCCTTTGAATATCACCCCCCAGCCACAGCCACTGTGCATGGTGCAGTGGAACTTGCGCCACCGCAAGTTGTCAGAGTGGAGCATTCAACTGATGTGGCGCTAAGTACCATTGTGCCATCACGCCAAATCACGATATTCAAAAGGTGACATGCAAATGGGGCCATAATTCAATGCAAGGCACAGGGGCCATTTGCATCTGATTATAGCCCCATTTGTCTGTGCTATGTAGGTGCGCGAGTCCCGAGGCTTGCGCCTGGCACCCGCCTGCCAGGCAGCAGCCGTCGGGGACAGCGCACCCCTGCAGCCTGATCGCTGGCAGCAATGTGGCTCCCCACCTCCTCCCTCCATATCCCCGGTGGTCCAGTGGATCAAAATGCCCGATCGCGGCAGAAAGTAACAAACCCCTGAACATCTCCCTGTGCCTGATCACGGTGGTAGTAACGGAACTCCAACATTTCTTGTGCCTCGATCGTGGGCAGAAAGTGGCTCGAATTTCCCAACATCCCCGGTGGTTCAGCACGATCGCTGGCAGCAATTGAGTTCCTCTCACCGGTCATCTTCGGCGGTCCAGTGACTGAAGACTGCCAAGCAGTGTACTGAACTTCAACATCTTCTCTCTGCGGCCAGTGTCTTCCTGACCCCACCCACCCACGGCTCCAACCACCCCACTCCCCCTGGCAGCCGTGCAGGCAGCATCCTATTCGTTTCACGCTTCGGGCCGACCTGACTGCCCAGGTTGACACCACAGAGCTGAGCCACGGGCAGTCGATAACAGAGATGACAGTCCAGATTTGTGAATCATTCACAAATCTGACTGTCATGATGGATGGCTGCACGCCCATTGGCTCTTGCTCTGCACCACTGGCGTGCAGCCCTACCGGCAGTCTGTCGGGGGCGCGGGCGGGCAGGCGTGGTGGATGTTGCTGTCCGCCGGCTGCCGGGGAGCGGGGTGGTGGGGCTCATGGTGGGTGGTGGTGGGGAGGACACTAGCCACCAGGGAGATGTTTTGGGGGTGTTTCAATTTACTTACTGCCCGCTATCGGGCATTTCCGTCCACTGGACCACCAGGGAAATGTTCGTGGGGGTTTAATTTACTTACTGCCCGCGATCGGGCACAAGGGAGATGTTCGGGGTTCAGTTAACTTTCTGCCCGCGATCGGGCACAAGGGAGATGTTCAGGGGGTTCCACATTTTCTGCCTGTGATTGGGCACAAGGGAGATGTTCGGGGTTCTGCTTATTTCTGCCCATGATCAGGCACAAGGGAGCTGTTTGGGGGTTCCGTTGACTTTCTGCCCGTGGTCGGGCACAAGGGAGATGTTCGGGGTTCATACTTTCTGCCCGCGATCGGGCATTTCGGTCCACTGGACCACCAGGGATGTGAACGGGAGATGGGGAGCTACTGATGCCCACGATCGGGCTGGTGGGGGGAGTACACTATGCCCGCGATCAGGCTGCGGGGGGCACAGGGACTGAGTTGGGGGCCAGCCACAGGTGGCAGCTGCTGTGTTGCGCCCTGCAATACAGCAGCTCACCTGTGGGTGGCCCTCGACTTAAGCCTTTTTTTTTTGGCTCAAAGTCCTGCAGGCGCAGGTTGGGGGTTGCGCCTGTACAACTCTGCACAGCCCGGCTGAATATCGGGCTGTGCAGTTTATGCATGGTTCCTCCCCCTCCAGTTGAGCATGCATTCATTTGCATTGCGCTGTTGCTCAGCCTGTTTTCAGTGGCGCAACTGCCTCCTGCTGAATATCGCAGAATGGCGCAATTTAGGACTTGAGCATGCGCAACCCTGTTGCGCGTGGCGCAACCCTTTTGAATATCTGGCCCTGGAGGTTTTTGATTTCCAGAGAAAGAAAGAAAGAAAGAAAGAAAGATGTAAACTGATTTTTAAGAGCTGAGTACAGTCCCTGGATTTGTTTGTAACTTCAGGTTTGGGACCAGTACTACTCGCACCTCTTATATTTTTAACATGATCCAGCTGCTCCAGTTCTGATCTGGTAAGCTATTCCCACTTTGCTGACAACTTATTTTTGCTACAAGCTAAATTCCATAAGGGTGGGCAGCTACTGTTAATTCAACTCCTTAGGAGCATACTAATTTAACTTTTCTTATTGACATAGTAAGTGGAAAGAGGTGAAGTAATTTAAATACTGACAAGAAAGAGGTAAAACGATATGTAGGATGTATAAATAATACATGAAAATACCTATATATAGTTCACCATTAAGATGATCATCATGATGTTTGACTATGGAGATTTTATGTATATTGTGGCACCCAAATTCACTCTTGCCAGACTGTCCCCACTTTTTCTCTCCTTCTGTTGCTTTGCCCTTGACTGTCACACTTACACTCAATAATGTTCCCACTACTTCTCCCTTTTACTCTTTACTCTTGAAGTTAGGTACCTTGTTCACTGTGCTTCCTTCATCTTGAAATTCTGGTTTGGTACACTCCCCCTTATCTGAGCACTTTCTTATCTGCCCTTCTTCTCTCACTTGCTCCTTCTGCAACTCTGACACTCACTCTTTCTCCCTCGCACAAAACTATCTGAAGGTCAATCTGCTTTCACCTTGAGATTGTTCCAGTTCTTGTCCAACCTTCTCCCCGATACTCTCTCTCTGTCTCTCTCTCTCTCTCTCTCTCTGCTTCTTCTCCTTCAGCTTAAAAACTGTCCCCCTTGACCTTGCAACTCACTGCTCATGCCACTGCCCTCCCTATTACCTAAATCCTCAACCTCTCCTTATCCACAGTCTCTAGCTATGGTAGCAGACTCTAGTCATCCCCCTCCCCAAAGGGGGTGACCTCCTCTTCCCCTGGAAACTACCACCCTCTCTCCCTCCTCCCCACCTTGGCTGAACTCCAGTAAAGAATAGTTACATAAGAATTCACTGCAACAGTAGATCTTTGAGAGAATCTGCTCCACTGGGCCACACTTTTGGAACTGTAAGTCATCAGTGCCAGAACCACTCTGAAACTTTTGCAAGTTGAGGCCACCCACAATGATCTGCGGTGTCACTGCTCTATAATGTGAGCGACCCCAAGACTCCTCAGTTCCCACTGGAGATAAGCCTCAGAGGGTCTCTTACCCTGAGGAACCAGGAGATCAAAACCAGTACCAGGTAACAAAGAGATGGATGTGACTGGAAACAGAATGCATGGAATAAGGCCTGAGGCAGAGCATCCAGTTTATCCCTCAGAAAAAGCAGGATAAAGGAGGGTACACTATGGCTCAATGGAGGAAATTCTCTCAAAATCTACTGTTAGAGTATGTTCTTATGTAACTGTTCTATCTTCATTGAGGATATCTTCTCCATTGGGCAACACCTTTGGAACAATTTCAAGCAGCACAAACCACTGGAGGATGGTGCAGTCTGATATGTGATCAGGACAGAAGGCCTTGCAATACCATAAGTTCAAAGCCAGCATGCCTATGAGAGAGGATGTCCAGACTGCAGTGCTTAGTGAAAGTATGTACAGTGCTTCATGTGGCTGCAGCATATATGTCAGCAGCAGGGATATTCTGAAACAAGTGACAGCAGTGGCCATATCCCTCATGGAGTGACCATAAACAGCACCAGGAAGTTCCTTACCATACTTCCTATAACAAAACATTATACAGTTAGCCAGCTATTTAGAAAGGTACAGTTTTGATGCAGGTACCATACACCCTCTTTCCCAGGGTGAGTGAAACAAAAAGCTGAGAAGTACTTCTGCACCCCTGAGTGTAATAGCATAGTATCTCACCATTCTGTGTATATCAAGAGTACAGAGCAATGTCTCAGCCTTGCTGGCATGCTCAGGGTAATATACAGGAAGGTGGATCATTTGGTTCAGTTTAAATTCTGATAGTATCTTCGGTAGAAACTTAGGACTGGTATGTAAACAGACTCTCTCTTTATGAAAAATCAAATTAGGAGGTTCATTTACTAGAGCCTGAAGCTCAGAAATTCTATGAGTAGAAGTCATGGCAACTAAAAGAAACTTTTTCCATGAAAGGAAACATAGGCCACATGTTGCGGCAGGCTCAGAAGGAGCCAAGGTCAGTTTTTCAAACATGAAATTCAAGTCCCAAGGGAGGAGCGGATTATGGATATGAGGTTTAATATGAAGGATACCTCTCAGAAAAATATGGGACACTTCTAATTGTGCAACCATGCAGCCATCAATAGGGGCATGAAATGCTGATATGGCAACCAAATCCCCATTTATAGAGACATACTGCAGACCTGAATCGGGTAATGAAACCAAGTATTCCAAAAGAGAATTCACAGGGCATGTAAAAGGGTCCAAATTCCAACAAGCGACCTACAGGATGAAACACTTCCATTTCAAGGAATAGGTACATCTGGTAGAAGGCTTTCTAGCCACAAGCAAGACATCAGCAATCTTACTGTAGGTGACACCCCAAAATATGTGTTGGCTAGGTTTTCAGGAGGCATGTATGCAGATGTAGGGACTTCAGGTCCAGATGGATCAGAAACCCCCAGTCCTAGGACAACAAACCCCAACATGGGGCAGTGGAACAGGATGCTCTATTGCCAGAGGCTGTAAGAGTGGAAACCGTATCTGGTGAGGCCATACAAGAGCTATGAACATGAGGGTGGCACCCTGCTTTTAGCTTGAGCAGAACCTCTGTTTGAGAGAATGGGAGGTGAGGGATGAATACAGGAATTTCACTTTCCAAGAGAAGGACATGTCTCACCAAAAAATCCAGGCCCTGGAACAAGTGAGCAAAATGTGGCAGTTTTGCATTGTGTTGGGATGCAAACAGGTTCAACTCTGGATGACCCCATCTTGCAAAGAGGTAATTTTCCATGGAGGTCAACAGTTCCCATTTGTGAATCATGGCCTGAGACCCTGCTTAGCCTGTCTATCAAGATGTTGTGGAGACCTGGGAGAAACATGACCAACAGCAGAAGGCCATGAGACATCATCCAGTACCTTCTTTCCTGCATAGTGGATAGGAATGAGTGCCCTTGTTTGTTTATATAGTGCATTACATTGACATTGTCCATCTGGATTAACAGAGGACCAGGGCAGAGATGATTTTGAAATGCCTGAAGGCTGCATTGGACAGCTATAATTTCCAAGACATTTATATGTAGTTTGGCCCACTCTGTTCAAGAACCATTGTGTCTAGAAGGAAATGAGAAGAGCACTCCAACTGGAGCCTGAGGCATCTGTCATGAGTATCTGTACAGGAGCTGATACAAGGAATGGAACTCCCTTGAGTAAGTTGTCGCAGTCTGTCCACCATAGCAGTGCTCAAAGAAGTAGGGATGTAATAAGAATTATTTATTCCCTCTCATCCATCAACTAATCTTGAGCATCCATTGAGGGATCTGCATATGCAGCCGAGCAAATGGCACTATTGCTATGTCAGCAACATAGTGGCTCCTGTGTATTAAGGGCACTTGAGCAATAAGGATGCCTGCCCTCTCCTGTGGTAGAAAGGCACACCCCTTGTTCATGTCCAGTACAACCCCAATGTATTGTAGGCCTTGGCACGGGGTCAGCAGTGACTTTGGCACATTCACTGTGATCCCTAAGGCCTTGAACTGTTGCAGTATTCAGGAAAGGGTGTGAAGAAGAAGAGCATCCCTGAGCCAATTGTCCAAAAAGCCCTTCCCTGCGAAGAGCTGCTGATGCAACCACTGCTATGTTTTTGGTAAATACCCATGGTGCTGAGGAGAAGCCAATGTGCAACACTTGGAACTGATAGTGCCCGCTTTGCAGCATGAAGTGGAGGTATTGTCTATGGCACTGTCTGATCTTGATGTGAAGGTATGCATCCTTAATGTCCAGGGACAGAGCCAGTCCCTTTTAAATCAGGCTTACAGAGACACCATTTGAAACTTTTGTATTCAATGTACAGACTGAGTCTCTGAGGTTCAACACAGAATGTAGATGTCCTGTCCACTCTGAAACTAGGAAATATCTGGAATATAACTTTTTGTCCCTGAAATATGAAGAAACAGGTTCAATAACATGTTTTTGAAACAGGCTCTGGACTTTCTCTGTTAGAAGGGACAAGTGGACCGGAGGGTATGAGAAATGGGACAGAGGATGAACAGGAGGGGTTTCTATCAATTCCTGAGCATACCCCTTTTCTATTATTTCCAGGACCCACTCATCTGTAGTGATTTCCCTTCACTGCTTTAGATGCAAGGAGATCCTCCCCGGAGGCAACAGCTAAGGGCAGGCAGGAGAGAATCAGGTGGAACCGAGACTGGCAGGGCTACTGGGACTGATTCCTTTGGGTGCTTCTACATCGGCATCAAGGGAGAGTGACACAGAAGGGTACCACCACCTCTACCATGGGACAATTGAGAGTTTTTATGGTTCCCTCTGGCAGCAGGTTTATGAAAAGATCCCCTACCACGTTCTCTGGTTGGCATAAAGTAAAGGGATGTCACAGATTTTAAAGTCATTTTAGAGGACTGATGGTCACAAAATGCATTTTCAAAATCACTTCCAAACAGTTTGGAGCCCCTAAAGGAGCATTCAAAACAGCCTGTTGCACATCAGTAGCAAAACCAGCTTCTCTGAGCCAGGCATAACCCTGATGCAGTTACCAGTGGCAGCAGCATTAGCAAAGTCATTTGGCACATCATATGCTGAATGCAGCAGATTTTGCCAACCTCAGAACCAGCTGACATGGTTTTAAAAAGTCACTTTGGAAGGCCCATCAGGTAAAGTCTGTATTGCAACACTTGCAGATTTCCATAGGCTATTCTGATATTTTATCATGTGAATCTGATAATTAGCAATCCATAGGCTGAAGGATGCTGAGATATACATGTGTGCACCCATTACATCCAACCTCCTAGATTCTTTGGAGGCAAAGTCCCCATGTGTGTAAGGTCCTAGAATGGTCATGAGTAGCCATAATGACTACAGCATCAGTTTCTGGCTGTGCAGCATAATAAGGCTTATCAAACAGAGCAGGGTGCTGTTTATCAACCTTCCTTGGAACTGCAGACATGTATTGGGCCTATGTCAGACAGCAAAGGTAGCATCTTCTAATGCAGGATATACAGCAGGAATAATAACTGAAGGCATGGAATGAATCTCAAACATTTCCATCAGATTCCTTTTAGTGGAATCTTCCTCCTCAGCAGCAAAACCTATGGCAGATTGCTTTTGCTGAAGTAGAGCCTAAAAGAATGAATCCTCTTGGGAAGACCTGGGTGTGTAAACCAGAGTCCTCACTATAGGGTGATAATGTGGAGCTGAAGGCAAGTTTCCTTCATCCGACTTCTCCTCCTCCTCCTCCCTGTATTCCTCCTCTAAATCCCTCTCAATGTCCATGAGGTCAGGATTATATTCCACCTTATAGTCTTCATCATCAGAAATGATGACGGGAGCCAGAGAAGGAGTCAGTGACATGTAAGAGGCAGCTGAGAAGAAGGAATCGGTATGCTTCTGGAATCTATCAACAAAGGACCTGGTTCAGGTGGCCTTGTTGACAACAGACCTATGACTGGCAGCAGCAATAGTAGAAGGTGATGTAGCATGTCTGAAAATGACACCAGTGCAGCCTGGGAGTCAACAGCACCCCAAAAGGTCTGCATGGAAGGGTAAGAGCCCGATGATGACAGTGACACACTGTCAAAAGTAGGTACAGCAGTGCCTGAGCCAAGCTGTGACCTTGATGTCAGATCGACAGTCACGGGGGCTGTAGTCGACACCACTGGAACAGACACCGACAAGGACATGCCTGATTTGAATGGCAACCTCAACATCACCAGTGAAGCAGGCTTATCTTTCTGTTTATGCTTATGGTTGGAAGAAAAGGAGGACCTTGAAGATGACTTTCCTTTGTCTTTTGACTTCGATTACTATTTCCCAGTTGATGGCAAGGAAGAAGCAGGAGCAGAACCCATGGCCTTTTCATGGCTTTCAAAGCTTTTGTGCTGGGAAGGATTCCAAGGCCTTCTGTTGGCATCACCATGTAGCCTGGTTAAAACTCTGCCAGATCTCACAGGCCCTCATGTCCTGGAATAGGCCAAACAACACACACAAATAGCTTCAGGGTCATCCCTGTAGCTTTTGTAGCTGAGGAACAATATCAGAACAAAGATGATGTGTTCTTTGGTGGCATACAGAGATGACAATGGAAAAATATACAAGCAATAGAAAACAAACAGCAATGGCTAGTTCAACATTGTTTCTCAGCAGGTGTAATAAGGATGATCAATGGTGGGAGAAAGAACTGAGGAGTGCTGGGGCATTATATTGGTGGCAACGCTGTACCTTATTGTAGGTTGCCCCCGGCTAGCAAAAGGTTGCGAGTGGTCCTGATGCTGATAGCTTACAGTTTCAAAGGTGTGGCCCAGTGGAGAAATCCTCAATGAAGATCACATTATTTTCTCCCAACTCTCCCCTTATCTTGACTCATCCTTCTTCAATCCTTTCCTGTCTGGTTTCATGATGTCCCACTCTACCTCCACCTCCCTCCTCCAACTCACTGACACTATTATCTCTTACATGGATCAGGGCCTGATCACCTCCATCTTTGTCAACTTGGCCAAAGCCTTCAACACTGTTGCCCACCCCATTCTCTTGGACAAGCTTAAAGCAGCAGGACTCTCTACCTCTTCAGATGGGTGGTTCTACTCCTACCTTGAGGGCAGGTCTCAAGTTGTCTGAATTAGAGAGTCTACCCCCTCCCCAATCTGCTCAAGTGTCACTCAAGGGTCTCTCCTTTGCCCATTTCTTTTCTCCATTTTTCTAAATGACCTCCCCACTGGCTGCTCCTCTGTGCCCATTCACATGTATGCAGATGGCATGGTATTTTTTACCTCTGGCTCCTCTGACCCTGACCTCATGATCCTGCTTCAGCTAGACTTTAACAACATCCAGCACTGGTTCTGTAAAAACAGCTGTCCCGTAACACCAATAAAATGGTCTCTATGAATTATGCCACTTGGCAGAGGCTTGCTAGACTCATTCCTCTTTCCTCCTTCCATACCCTTGATGGTGCAGTGATTGAAGATGTCTCATTCTTCAAGTATCTTGGGGTCTGTCTGGGCCATCACCTCGATTTCTCTGTTCATGTGGACACAATCCACCAGACGTTCCACCCCAAACTTGGTGTGCTTTAAAGGAATAAAAGGAACATATCTCTTCCTGCTCACAGAGAGATCCTCTTGAATATGATACTCCACCATTTTTGACTATGATGGTATTGTTTACAGTGCTGTTTCCAAGTCCACCTTAGCCAGACTGGACCACCTCTTTCACTCCTTCTGTCAATTTGCCCTTGAAAGTCCCCCTGCACACTCACCACTGTTTTTCTTACACCTCCCTTTCCCTCCCCTCCACTCCCTTGATGCCAGACACTTGGCCCACTGTACCGCCTTTATCTCCAAATTCTGGCTTGGCTCCCTCCCTTACCTCACCTCACTCCTCTCTTGCCCATACTACCTCTTATTCCCTTCACTCTCATGCTCATATTTTGCTCTTATTCTCTCGCTCTCCTGCAAATAAAATAATCTGCTGGGCAAACTATATTCTCTTTTCTACTCCCCCTAAACTCTGGTGCTCTCTCCCTCCTTCCATTTGCTCGGCTTTTTCCATGCATGTTCCAAAATCTGTCCTCCATGATTTCACTGCTCACTACTTCAGTTGCCCCTGATGCTGGGTCCTGGACTTTGTCCACTGCTTTCCACACGGTTAACCCATGTTGGTGTGCAAGAGATGTGGCCGTCGTAAATAAGAGTGCCAGAAAAATATCAGCGACCACAAGTGCAGCAGTATATTGTGTCACAACACACTTACAGCCCCCCCACACACACGCCCCCTATAAAATAAAAATAATCACCAACACATCCAGGCAAAATGTGTGCAGAGAAGAAATCGATGGAACAGGCATAAACGTGGAGTCACACATAATGCAGATGCTGCGACATCCCGAATGCAATGATGACCTGCGAACAGGTTACTTTGCCCACATTATGGTGCCCTAATGATGGTGCCCACTAACAGTGCACCCTTCCACCCTGCACTGTTTAATTGCATAGCCCTCCCTCCCCCAGTTTTCTTCCACTACCCCATCCTTACTCAATATTGCATTTTTGCACACTGATATTGTTCATATTGTTCTTCTTCTGCACTTGTATTGTATATGTCCTACCTAGAAACATTGTCCGTGAATTGCTCATTTTTGTTGTACTGATTTACATAATATTGCATTTTCTGAACATTGCATTTTATATACTCCCCGATGCATCTGGAACAAGCTGCTGCCAGCTCAGTATGTCTTTCCCGGTAAAACATTTTTAAATAAATACATAAATACATACATGATTTCATAAATAAATATATAAATGAATGAATAAATTACTAAATATGTAAATAAATAAATGCAACCCATACCTGCAAGTGTAACTGACTTCTCCTGGCATCTTTTCCTCCATTAGTCTCCTTAAGCTATTTCAACTCTCTTACCCTTAGTTTATGCACAGGGTGGTTTAATCAACCCTTTTTTTATATGTTATGCCCTACCTCTGTAGGCTCCTTGCATAGTTAATTTATGATTTTGCACGCTGTTGCTCTTGCCCCTATATTCTATGTGGGATGTGTTTTATCTTTGTTTTGCATTTGTATTTACATTGTTATCCATTGATTGTTATTAATTGCTGTATTTTATTTCACCACTGCTGTTTTAAGTATAATATACTTTATATCACTGCATGGTAATACTTCATATTCCCTTTTCCTCAAAGTGCATCTAGAAATGAGCTGTTGCCAGCTCAGTATGCTTTTTCTAGTAAAACTTTTAAATAAATAATAGATAAACTACACAGACAAAGCCATCAGTTTGTCCAGATATTTCCAAATATTTAAAATATTTACAAGGGGAAATCTCTCAGGTAGTCCTACAGGTGATCTGCAGACAGACAGGAAACAGATATCATAGAGTAACTATCCAAATACCAGTGGCTGCAACTGTATTTTCCAGTTTGTGTTAATTCTGTAAAATCACATACTGTCAAAAACCTCAATACCAGTGCAAAGCATCATGGGTATGGAAATGTATATGTGTGTGTGTGTGTGTGTGTGTGTGTGTGTGTGTGAGAGAGGAGGGGTTGTTGACTATGAAATATTTAAATGGTACTATATTCTGATTGAAATGTTACTACTTCAACCTCACCACAGCTGACTCACACACATTAAACATAACAACAATCTTTAAAATCTGCACAAATTAGTATGCATGACTACAGTAAGCAGAAGTCATCTCTTGGTACCCAAAACCCAGCAGCAACACTGAGTTAAAATTAAAGTTCTGATTTATTGGGAGCTAAGCACAATGACAAACACCTAGCACAGAGCACCAACAGGGACACCCCCGGCAGAGCACTGCATCATATGCTTTCCTCTCTTTAAAAGTTCTACTATGAGTCCTCTCCTCAGACACTTGTTCCTGTAACAGTGCCCACACATTCCTGCTCTTACTGTTTGTTTTAGCTTCTGCTCCTTAATACCCACTGCTTTTCAGCCACAGTTCCTCTCCCTCATTAACTCTGCCCCCCATCTTGCACCATCTGCTCCCCTTAACCATCAGAGACACATTATCTTCCATTGCAAGCAAGAGTAGGGGCTGACAGAAGGAACAGTGAAATATCTGTGACATGATTAAAGGTATAATGAAGGCATACTAAGTCAAACATAGTACAGCTCCACGTGAAATAGGCTGAAGTAGAAGCAAACAAATCTGAAAAAGTATAACAATGTATTCCTAACCAAATATTAGTTTTAAGACCACCTACTATATATATATATATATATGTATATATGTATGTATGTATGTATATATATATATATATATATATATATATATATATAGTAGCCACTATAGTTAAGGTTGAGTAAGCACTTTAATGTTAAACCAGTTTTGCACCTTAATAACTTTGCCACTGTATGACCGATCTAGTACCATATATCTCTGGATCTAGCAAGTTGTGTTATGGTTGAATGTACGGTTGCGGAGCTGCAGAATGCCAAAAAATGCCCCAAAACCGACTTTTTGCACATTTCTTTGCTCGCGACCACAGCCTGCACAGTTTGTCCGTTTGGTCCAAAAAGTTCGGGGAAGATGCAGTCTTGGTCACCAATGTGCCTTTCAAAGATTTGGTGAAAAATATTAAACCGTTGGATTGGTTTATACCTACCTAGTACTGCCTCTCAGCACTTACTGGTTTATACCTATCTAGTACTGTTTCTCAGTACTCATTGGTTTGGCACATCTAGTACTGCTCCTCCAACATTGACTGCCCATACTTATCCAGTACTGCCCTGTGCACTGACTGGCCTAGATCCATCCAGCCCTGGCTCAGACTCATCTGGTATCACCCCTGCAAGCACAGTCTCATACCCATTCAGTACTGCCCCCAGCACAGGCTCACACCCATCCAGTAGTGCTTCCCAGCACTGACTGACTCATACCCACCTGGTATTGATCCCAGTGCTGACTGCCCCACATCCACCCAGTACTGCCCCCAGCACTGACTGGCCTGCCCCATTGGTACTCCCCAAGAGTGACTGGCCATACCATCCAGCATTGCCCCAGCAATGACTGGCTCTACACATCCAGTATTGCCCCAGCACTGACTGGCTCATACCCATCCAGCACTGCCCCCAGAACTGACTGGCTCATACCCATCCAGCACTGCCCTCAGCACTGCCTGCTCATACCCATCCAGTACTGCCCCCAAGTTCTGATTAGCTCATTCCCGCCCAATACTAACCCAGCACTGACTGGCTCAACCCACCCAGAACTGCCCCTAGCACTGACTGGATCATACCCACCCAGTACTGAACACCAGCACTGCCTCATACTCATCCGGTATCGCCCCCCCAGCACAGTCTCATACCCATCCAGTAGTGCCACCCAGCACAGGCTCAAATCCATTCAGTACTGCCCCACAGCACAGGCTCAAACCCATCCAGTACTGGCCCCCAGCACTGACCGGCTCATACCCATCTAGTACTGCCACATAGCACTGACTGGCTCAAATGCCACTCCAGTACTGCCTCTAGCACTGACTGTCTCCATACCCACCCAGTTAAGCCCCCAACACTGACTGGCTCTTTTCCATCCAGAACTGCCCCACTGCACTGACTGGCTCATACCCATCCACCACTGCCACCAGCACTGACTGGCTCATACCCACCCAGTACTGCCCCCAGCACTGACTGGCTCATACCAATCCAGAACTGCACCCCAAGCACTGACTGGATAACACCCACCCAGTACTGCCAGCAGCACTGACTGGAACATATCTATCCAGTACCGCCCGAAGCACTAACGGGCACCTATCCATCCAGTACTGCCCCCAGCACTGACTGACTCTTTCCGATCCAGTACTGCCCCCAGCACTGACTGGCTCATACCCACCCGGTATTGCCCCCAGCGCTGACTGGCTCATATCCATTCAGTACTGCCCCCAGCACTGACTGGCTCATACCAATCCAGTACTGACCCCAGCAGTGACTGGCTCATACCCATCCAGCACTGCCCCCAGTACTGACAAGCTCATTGCCACCCATTACTGACCAGGCACTGACTGGCTCCACCACCAATACTGGCCCCAGTACTGGCTGGTTCATACCCATCCAGTACTGACAGGCTCATACCCACAAAGTACCGCCCCAAGCACTGAGTGGTTTTTTCCCATCCAGTACTGCCCCCAGTACTGACTAGCTCATTCCGCCCAGTACTGACCCAGCACTGACTGGCTCAACCCACCCAGTACTGCCCCAAGCACTGACTGGCTCATATCCATCCAGTACTGCCCCCCAGTAATGACTGGTTCATACCCATCCAACACAGCCCCCCATCACTGACTGGCTCATACCCATCCAGCACTGCCCCCCAGCACTGACCGGCAAATATCGATCCAGCACTGCCCCCCAGCACTGACCGGCAAATATCGATCCAGCACTGCCCCCCATCACTGACTGGCTCATACCCATCCTGTACTGCCCTCCAGCACTGACTGGCTCGTACCCACCCAGTACTACCCCCAGCACTGACTGGCTCATACCATTCCAATACTACCCCCCAAGCACTGACTGGCTCATACCTAACCAGTACAGCCTCCCAGCACTGACTGACTCATACCCACCCAGTACGGCCCCCAGCACTGACTGGATCATACCCACCCAGTACTGCACCAAGCATTGACTGGCTCTTTCCCATTCAGTACTGCCCCCCCTGTACTTACTGGCTCATATCCATCCAGTACTGCCCACCAGCACTGACTGGCTCATACCAATTTAGCACTGCCCCCCAGCACTGACTGGCTCATACTCATCCAGTACTACACTCCAGCATTGCCTGGCTCATATCCACCCAGCACTGCCCCCAGTACGAACTGGCTCATATCCATCTAGTACTGCCCCAGCACTGACTGGTTCATACCCATCCAGCACTGCCCCCCCAGCACTGACTGGGTCATATCCATCCAGTACTGCCCCAAGCACTGACTGGCTCATATCCATCCAGCACTGCCCCCCGGCACTGACTGCCTGATATCCATCCAGCACTGCCCTCCAGCACTGACTGGCTCATATCCATCCAGTACTGAACTCCAGCACTGCCTAGCTCATACCAACCCAGTACTGCCCACAGCACTGACTGGATCATACCCACCCAGTACTTCCCCCAGCACTGACTGGATCATATCCATCCAGCACTGAACCCCAGCACTGGCTCAAACTCATCCGGTATCACCCCCTCAGCACAGTCTCTTACCCATTCAGTACTGCCCCCCAGCAAAGGCTCAAATCCATCAACCACTGCCCCCAGCACTGACTGGCTCATACCCACCCAGTACTGCCCCCAGCACTGACTGGCTCATACCAATCCAGAACTGCACCCCAAGCACTGACTGGATAACACCCACCCAGTACTGCCCCCAGCACTGACTAGCTCATATCCATCCAGCACTACCCCGCAGCACTGGCTCATACTCTTCCGGCATCGCCACCCCCAGCACAGTCTCATACCCATCCAGTTCTGCCACCCAGCACAAGCTCAAACCCATCCAGTACTGCCCCCCAGCACTGACTGGCTCATACCCATCTGGTATTGCCCACAGCGCTGACTGGCTCACATCCATCCAGTACTGCTCCCAGCACTGACTGGCTCATACCTATCCAGCATTGCCCTCAGCACTGCCTGGCTCATACCCATCCTGTACTGCCCAAAACATTGACTGTCTCTTTCCCATTCAGTACTGCCCCCCTCTACTGACTGGCTCTATATCCATCCAGTACTGCCTCCAGTACTGACTGGTCTATACCCATCCAGTACTGACAGGCTCATACCCACAAAGTACTGCCCCAAGCACTGACTGGCTCTTTCCCATCCAGTACCGCCCCCAGTACTGACTAGCTCATTCCGCCCAGTACTGACCCAGCACTGACTGGCTCATACCCATCCAGCACTGCCCCAGCACTGACTGGCTCATACCCATCCAGCACTGACCCTCAGCACTGACTGGCTCTATATCGATCCAGCACTGCCCCCAGCACTGACTGGCCCATACCATTCCTGTACTGCCCTCCAGCACTGACTGGCTCATACCATTCCAATACTACCCCCAAGCACTGACTGGCTCATACCCATCCAGTACAGCCCCCAGCACTGACGACTCCATACCCACCAGTACGGCCCCCAGCACTGACTGGATCATACCCACCCAGTACTGCACCAAGCATTGACTGCCTCTTTCCTATTCAGTACTGCCCCTGTACTTACTGGCTCATATCCATCCAGTACTGCCACCAGCACTGACTGGCTGATACCCATCCAGCACTGCCCCCAGCACTGACTGGCTCATACTCATCCAGTACTACCCTCCAGCATTGCCTGGCTCATACCCATCCAGCACTGCCCCCAGTACAGACTGGCTGATATCCATCCAGCACTGCCCCCCAGCACTGACTGGCTCATACCCATCCAGTACTGAACTCCAGCACTGCCTAGCTCATACCAACCCAGTACTGCCCACAGCACTGACTGGCACATACCCACCCAGTACTTCCCCCAGCACTGACTGGCTCATATCCATCCAGCACTGAACCCCAGCACTGGCTCAAACTCATCCGGTATCACCCCCTCAGCACAGTCTCATACCCATCCAGTACTGCCCCCAGCACAGGCTCAAATCCATTCAGTACTGCCCCCCAGCAAAGGCTCACATCCATTCAGTACTGCTCCCAGCACTGACTGGCTCATACCTATCCAGCATTGCCCTCAGCACTGCCTGGCTCATACCCATCCTGTACTGCCCAAAACATTGACTGTCTCTTTCCCATTCAGTACTGCCCCCCTCTACTGACTGGCTCATATCCATCCAGTACTGCCCCCAGTACTGACTGGTTCATACCCATCCAGTACTGACAGGCTCATACCCACAAAGTACTGCCCCAAGCACTGACTGGCTCTTTCCCATCCAGTACTGCCCCCCAGTACTGACTAGCTCATTCCCGCCCAGTACTGACCCAGCACTGACTGGCTCATACCCATCCATCACTGCCCCCCAGCACTGACTGGCTCATACCCATCCAGCACTGCCCCCCAGCACTGACTGGCTCATACCCATCCAGCACTGACCCCCAGCACTGACTGGCTCATATCGATCCAGCACTGCCCCCCAGCACTGACTGGCTCATACCCATCCTGTACTGCCCTCCAGCACTGACTGCCCATACCATTCCAATACTACCCCAAGCACTGACTGGCCTCATACCCATCCAGTACAGCCCCCCAGCACTGACTGACTCATACCTACCCAGTACGTGTTCCCCAGCACTGACTGGACATACACCACCCAGTACTGCACCAAGCATTGACTGGCTCTTTCCTATTCAGTACTGCCCTCTGTACTTACTGGCTCATACTCCATCCAATACTGCCCACCAGCACTGACTGGCTGATACCCATCCAGCACTGCCCCCAGCACTGACTGGCTCATACTCATCCAGTACTACCCTCCAGCATTGCTCTGGCTCATACCCATCCAGCACTGCCCCTGTGTACAGACTGGTTGATATCCATCCAGCACTGCCCCCCAGCACTGACTGGCTCATACCCATCCAGTACTGAACTCCAGCACTGCCTAGCTCATACCAACCCAGTACTGCCCACAGCACTGACTGGCACATACCCACCCAGTACTTCCCCCAGCACTGACTGGCTCATATCCATCCAGCACTGAACCCCAGCACTGGCTCAAACTCATCCGGTATCACCCCCTCAGCACAGTCTCATACCCATCCAGTACTGCCCCCAGCACAGGCTCAAATCCATTCAGTACTGCCCCCCAGCAAAGGCTCAAATCCATCCAGTACTGCCCCCAGCACTGACTGGCTCATACCCACCCAGTTCTGTCCCCAGCACTGACTGGCTCATACCCTTCCAGTACTGAACACCAGCACTGACTGGCCTTATCCAACCCAGTATCGCCCCAGCACTGACTGGCTCATACCCACCCAGTACTGCCCCCCAACACTGACTGGCTCATACCAATCCAATACTGCCCCACAAGCACAGACTGGCTCATACCCATCCAGTACAACCACCCAGCCCTGACTGGCTCATACCCACCCAGTACTGCCCCCCAGCACTCACTGGCTCATACCCATCCAGCACTGCCCCCCAGCACTCACTGGCTCATACACATCCAGTACTGCCCTCCAACATTGACTGGCTCATACCTATCCAGTACTGCCCCAGCACTGACTGGCTCAGATCCATCCAGCCCTGGCTCAGACTCATCTGGTATCACCCCCTGCAAGCACAGTCTCATACCCATTCAGTACTGCCCCCCAGCACAGGCTCACACCCATCCAGTAGTGCTTCCCAGCACTGACTGACTCATACCCACCTGGTATTGATCCCAGTGCTGACTGCCTCACATCCACCCAGTACTGCCCCCAGCACTGACTGGCTGGTTCCCATTAAGTACTCCCCCAAGAGTGACTGGCTCATACCCATCCAGCATTGCCCCCAGCAATGACTGGCTCATACACATCCAGCATTGCCCCCAGCACTGACTGGCTCATACCCATCCAGCACTGCCCCCCAGAACTGACTGGCTCATACCCATCCAGCACTGCCCTCAGCACTGCCTTGCTCATACCCATCCAGTACTGCCCCCAAGTTCTGATTAGCTCATTCCCGCCCAATACTAACCCAGCACTGACTGGCTCAACCCACCCAGAACTGCCCCTAGCACTGACTGGATCATACCCACCCAGTACTGAACACCAGCACTGCCTCATACTCATCCGGTATCGCCCCCCCCCAGCACAGTCTCATACCCATCCAGTAGTGCCACCCAGCACAGGCTCAAATCCATTCAGTACTGCCCCACAGCACAGGCTCAAACCCATCCAGTACTGGCCCCCAGCACTGACCGGCTCATACCCATCTAGTACTGCCACATAGCACTGACTGGCTCAAACGCACCCAGTACTGCCCCCAGCACTGACTGTCTCATACCCACCCAGTTAAGCCCCCAACACTGACTGGCTCTTTTCCATCCAGAACTGCCCCACTGCACTGACTGGCTCATACCCATCCACCACTGCCACCAGCACTGACTGGCTCATACCCACCCAGTACTGCCCCCAGCACTGACTGGCTCATACCAATCCAGAACTGCACCCCAAGCACTGACTGGATAACACCCACCCAGTACTGCCAGCAGCACTGACTGGAACATATCTATCCAGTACCGCCCGGAAGCACTAACGGGCACCTATCCATCCAGTACTGCCCCCAGCACTGACTGACTCTTTCCGATCCAGTACTGCCCCCAGCACTGACTGGCTCATACCCACCCGGTTTTGCCCCCAGCGCTGACTGGCTCATATCCATTCAGTACTGCCCCCAGCACTGACTGGCTCATACCAATCCAGTACTGACCCCAGCAGTGACTGGCTCATACCCATCCAGCACTGCCCCCAGTACTGACAAGCTCATTGCCACCCATTACTGACCAGGCACTGACTGGCTCACCCAACCAATACTGCCCCCAGTACTGACTGGTTCATACCCATCCAGTACTGACAGGCTCATACCCACAAAGTACCGCCCCAAGCACTGAGTGGCTCTTTCCCATCCAGTACTGCCCCCCAGTACTGACTAGCTCATTCCCGCCCAGTACTGACCCAGCACTGACTGGCTCAACCCACCCAGTACTGCCCCAAGCACTGACTGGCTCATATCCATCCAGTACTGCCCCCCAGTAATGACTGGTTCATACCCATCCAACACAGCCCCCATCACTGACTGGCTCATACCCATCCAGCACTGCCCCCAGCACTGACCGCAATATCGATCCAGCACTGCCCCCAGCACTGACGGCAAATATCGATCCAGCACTGCCCCCCATCACTGACTGGCTCCATACCCATCCTGTACTGCCCTCCAGCACTGGCTGGCTCGTGCCCCACCCAGTACTACCCCCAGCACTGACTGGCTCATACCATTCCAATACTACCCCCAAGCACCGACTGGCTCATACCACCAGCAGCCTCCAGCACTGACTGACTTATACCCACCCAGTACTGCCCCAGCACTGACTGGATCATACCCACCCAGTACTGCACCAAGCATTGACTGGCTCTTTCCCATTCAGTACTGCCCCTGTACTTACTGGCTCCATATCCATCCAGTACTGCCCACCAGCACTGACTGGCTCATACCAATTGGCACTGCCCCCCAGCACTGACTGGCTCATCCACTCATCCAGTACTACACTCCAGCATTGCTGCCTGGCTCCATATCCACCCAGCACTGCCCCCAGTACTAAACTGGCTCATATCCATCTAGTACTGCCCCAGCACTGACTGGTTCATACCCATCCAGCACTGCCCCCAGCACTGACTGGGTCATATCCATCCAGTACTGCCCCAAGCACTGACTGGCTCATATCCATCCAGCACGCCCCGGCACTGACTGCCTGATATCCATCCAGCACTGCCCTCCAGCACTGACTGGCTCACTATCCATCCAGTACTGAACTCCAGCACTGCCTAGCTCATACCAACCCAGTACTGCCCACAGCACTGACTGGATCATACCCACCCAGTACTTCCCCCAGCACTGACTGGATCATATCCATCCAGCACTGAACCCCAGCACTGGCTCAAACTCATCCGGTATCACCCCCTCAGCACAGTCTCTTACCCATTCAGTACTGCCCCCCAGCAAAGGCTCAAATCCATCAACCACTGCCCCCAGCACTGACTGGCTCATACCCACCCAGTACTGCCCCCAGCACTGACTGGCTCATACCAATCCAGAACTGCACCACAAGCACTGACTGGATAACACCCACCCAGTACTGCCAGCAGCACTGACTGGATCATATCTATCCAGTACCGCCCCCAGCACTAACGGGCTCATATCCATCCAGTACTGCCCCCAGCACTGACTGACTCTTTCCCATCCAGTACTGCCCCCAGCACTGACTGGCTCATACCCACCCGGTATTGCCCCCAGCGCTGACTGGCTCATATCCATCCAGTACTGCCCCCAGCACTGACTGGCTCATACCCATCCAGTACTGACCCCAGCAGTGACTGGCTCATACCCATCCAGCACTGCCCCCCCAGTACTGACTGGCACATATCCATCCAGTATTGCCCCCCACTACTGACTGGCTCATATCCATCCAGTACTGCCCTCAGCACTGACTGGTTCATACCCATCCAGCACTGCCCCCCAGCACTGACTGTCTCATACCCATCCAGCACTGCCCCCCAGTACTGACTGGCTCATATCGATCCAGCACTGCCCCTCAGCACTGACTGGCTCATACCCATCCAGTACTGCCCTACAGCACTGACTGGCTCGAACCCACCCAATGCTGCCCTTAGCACTCTCTGGCACTTTCCCATCCAGTACTGCCCCCCAGTACTGACTAGCTCATTCCCACCCAGTACTACCCCAGCACTGACTGGCTCATATGCACCCAGTACTGCCCCCAGCACTGACTGTCTCAAACCCACCCAGTTCTGCCCCCTAGCACTGACTGGCTCTTTTCCATCCAGTACTACCCCCCAGCACCTGACTGCCTCATATCCATCCAGCACTGTCCCCAGAACTGACCAGCTCATATCTATCCAGCACAGCCCCTGGAGTGACTGGCTCATATCCACCCAGTACTGCCCCCTCAGCATTGACAGGCTCTATACCATCCAGCACTGCCCCTCCTCAATACTGACTGACTCCATATCCATCCAGTACTGCCCCCAAGTACTGCCTGGCTCCTATCCATCCAGCATTGCCCCCAGCACTGACTGGCTTATACTCATCCAGGACTGCCCCCCCAGTGCTGACTCACTCGCTCACTCCCACCTGGTATTGCCCCCAGCGCTGACTGGCTCACATCCATCCAGTACTGCCCCCAGCACTGACTGGCTCATACCCATCCAGTACTGCCCTACAGCACTGACTGGCTCGAACCCACCCAGTACTGCCACCAGCACTGACTGGCTCATTCCAATCCGAAACTTCCCCCAAAGCACTGACTGGCTCATACCCATCCAGTACAGCCCCACAGCCCTGACTGTCTCATGCCCACCCAGTACTGCACCCCAGGACTGACAGGCTCATACCCACCCAGCACTGCCCTCCAGCATTGACTGGCTCATACCCATCCAGCACTGCCCCCCAGTACTGGCTGGCTCATATACATCCAGTACTGCCCCCAGCACTGACTGGTTCATACCCATCCAGAACTGTCCCCCAGTACTGACAGGCTCATACCCACCCAGTACTGCCCCAAGCATTGACTGGCTCTTTCCCCTTTAGTACTGCCCCCCTGTGCTAACTGCCTCATATCCATCCAGTACTGCCCCCAGTACTGACTAGTTCATACCCATCCAGTACTTCCCCCTCGTACTGACTAGCTAATTCCCACCCAGTACTGTCCCAGCACTGACTTGCTCATACCCACCCAGTACTGCCCCCCAGTACTGACGGGCTCATACCCATCCAGTTCTACCCCCCAGCACTGACTGGCTCAAACCCATCCAGTACTGCCCTCCAGCATTGCCTGGCTCATACCCATCCAGTACTGCCCTCCAGCATTGCCTGGCTCATACCCATTCAGCACTGCCTCCCAGCACTGACTGGCTCAAACCCATCCAACACTGCCCTCAGCACTGCCTGGCTCATAACCATCCACTACTGCCTCGAAGCATTGACTAGCTGTTTCCCATTCAGTATTATCCCCAGTACTGACTGGTTCATAAACATCCAGTACTGCCCCCAGTACTGACAGGCTCATACCCACCCAATGCTGCCCTTAGCACTCTCTGGCACTTTCCCATCCAGTACTGCCCCCAGTCTGACTGGCTCATACCCATCCAGTACTGCCCTCCAGCATTGCCTGGCTCATACCCATCCAGCACTGCCTCCCAGCACTGACTGGCTCATACCCATCCAACACCCTCAGCACTGCCTGGCTCATTAACCATCCACTACTGCCCAAGCATTGACTAGCTCTTTTCCCATTCAGTATTGTCCCCAGTACTGACTGGTTCATAAACATCCAGTACTGCCCCCAGTACTGACAGGCTCATACCCCACCCAATGCTGCCCTTAGCACTCTCTGGCACTTTTCCCATCCAGTACTGCCCCCAGTACTGACTAGCTCATTCCCACCCAGTACTACCCCAGCACTGACTGGCTCATATGCACCCAGTACTGCCCCCAGCACTGACTGTCTCAAACCCACCCAGTTCTGCCCCTAGCACTGACTGGCTCTTTTCCATCCAGTACTACCCCCCAGCACTGACTGCCTCATATCCATCCAGCACTGTCCCCCAGAACTGACCAGCTCATACCTATCCAGCACAGCCCCCCTGGAGTGACTGGCTCATATCCACCCAGTACTGCCCTCTAGCATTGACAGGCTCATACCCATCCAGCACTGCCCCCCAATACTGACTGACTCATATCCATCCAGTACTGCCCCCAAGTACTGACTGGCTCCTATCCATCCAGCACTGCCCCCAGCACTGACTGGCTTATACTCATCCAGGACTGCCCCCCCAGTGCTGACCTCACTCACTCCCCACCTGGTATTGCCCCCAGCGCTGACTGGCTCACATCCATCCAGTACTGCTCCCCAGCATGACTGTCTATACCCATCCAGTACTGCTCCCAGCAGTGACTGGCTCATACCCATCCAGCACTGCCCCAGCACTGATTGGCCCATACCCATCCAGAATCTGCCCCAGCACTGACTGGCTCATACCCATACAGCACTGCCCCCAGCACCGCCAGGATCGAACCATCCACTACTGCCCAAACATTGACTGGCTTTCCCATTCAGTACTGCCCACCTGTACTTACTGGCTCATATCCATCCACTACTGCCACCAGTACTGACTGGTTCATAAACATCCAGTACTGCCCCCCAGTACTGACAGGCTCATACCCACCCAGTACTGCCCCTAGCACTGACTGGCTCTTTCGCATCCAGTACTGCTCCTCACTACTGACTGTCTCATTCCCACCCAGTACTGCCCCAGCACTGACTGGCTCATACCCACCCAGTACTGCCCCCAGCACTGACTGGCTCATATCCATCCAGCAATGAACCCCAGCACTGGCTCAAACTCTTCCGGTATCACCCCACCCCCCAGGACAGACTCATACCCATCCAGTACTTCCCCCCCTGCACAGGCTCAAATCCATCCAGGACTGCCCACCAGCACAGGGCCAAACCCATCCAGTACTGCCCCTCAGCACTGACAGGCTCATACCCACCCAGCACTGCCCCCAGCACTGACTGGCTCATACCCGTCCAGTACTGCCCCCCAGCACTGACTGTCTCATATGCACCCAATACTGCCCCCAGCACTGACTGTCTCATACCCACCCAGTTCTGCCCCCAGCGCTGACAGGCACTTTCCCATCCAGTACTGCCCCTCAGTACTGACTAGCTCATTCCCACCCAGTACTACCCCAGCACTGACTGGCTCATACGAACCCAGTTCTGCCTCCAGCACTGACTGGCTCTTTTCCATCAAGTACTACCCCACCACCCTGGCTCCATGCCACAGCTGGCCCCAGCACTGGACTCCTCTGGCCCAGTACTGCCCCCGCACTGACAGGCTCATATCCAAATCCACCCAGAACTGACCAGCTCGCCATCCAGCACTGCCCCTAGACGACACCAATTATCACAGTACCCCGCACGGGCAGGCTCATTCCTATCCAGCTGACCCTCTATACTGGTGGCGCATCCATCAGTGTTGCTAATGGCTGGCTCAGCCGATCCATTAACGCTCCCCAGCACTTGCTGGATAATGCCACCCAGTACTGACAGCACGCACAGGCGGGCTGATATCTATCCACTACTTTAACACTAACGGATCATATCCATCCAGTACTGCCCCAGCACTGACTGAGCTCTCACCAATCTGGTACTGCCCCACGCTGGCTGGCTCCATGCCTGACAATTGTTTCCCCAGTGCACTGGCTCATATCCATCCAGTACTGCCCCCAGCACTGACTGGCTTATACCCATCAGAACTGCCCCAGCAGTGACTGGCTCATACCAATCCAGCACTGCCTCCAGCACTGCCTGGCTCATACCCATCCAGTACTGCCCCAAGCATTGACTGGCTCTTTCTCATTCAGTTCTGCCCCTAGTACTGACTATCTCTTACCCACCCAGTACTGACTCCAGCAATGACTGGCTCATATCCATCCAGTACTGCCCCCAGCACTGACTGGCTCTTACCCATCCAGTACTGCCCCCCAGCACAGACTCAAACCCATCCAGTGCTGCCCCCCAGCACTGACTGGCTCATACGCACCCAGTACTGCCCCCAGCACTGACTGTCTCGTTCGCACCCAGTTCTGCCCCCACCACTGACTGGCTCTTTTCCACCCAGTACAACCCCCCAGCCCTGACTGGCTCACACCCTCCCAGTACTGCCACCCAGCACTGACTGGCTCTTTTCCATCCAGTACTACCCCCCAGCACTGACTGGCTCATATCCATCCAGCACTGCCCCCCAGAACTGACCAGCTCATACCCATCCAGCACAGCACCCCTGGAGTGACTGGCTCATACGCACCCAGTACTGCCCCCAGCACTGACTGTCTCGTTCGCACCCAGTTCTGCCCCCACCACTGACTGGCTCTTTTCCACCCAGTACAACCCCCCAGCCCTGACTGGCTCACACCCTCCCAGTACTGCCACCCAGCACTGACTGGCTCTTTTCCATCCAGTACTACCCCCCAGCACTGACTAGCTCATATCCATCCAGCACTGCCCCCCCAGAACTGACCAGCTCATTCCCATCCAGCACTGTCCCCCAATACTGACTGACTCATATCCATCCAGTACTGCCCCCAAGTACTGACTGGCTCCTACCCATCCAGTACTGCCCCCAGCACTCACTGGCTCATATCCATTCAGCACTGTCCCCCAGCCCTGACTGGCTCATACCCATCCAGTACTGACCACAGCAGTGACTGGCTCATACCCATCCAGCACTGACCCCAGTACTGACAAGCTCATTCCCGACCAGTACTGACCCAGCACTGAGAGGCTCAACCCACTCAGTACTGCCCCCAGTACTGACTGGATCATACCCACCCAGTACTGCCCTCCAGCACTGACTGGCTCATACCCACCCAGTACTGCCCCCAGCACTGACTGGCTCATTCCAATCCAATACTCCCCCCCAAACACTGACTGGCTCGTAGCCATCTAGTACAGCCCCCCAGCCCTGACTGGATCATGCCCACCCAGTACTGCCCCCAGCACTGACTGGATCATACCCATCCAGTACTGCCCTCCAGCATTGACAGGCTCATACCCATCCAGCACTGCCCCCCCACTACTGACTGGCTCATATCCATCCAGCAATGCCTCCCAGCACTGACTGGCGTATACACATCCTGTACTGCCCTCCAGCACAGACTAACATATCCATCCAGTACTGCCCCCCAGTACTGACCAGCTCAGACCCATCCAGCACTGCCCCCCAGCACTGACTGACTCATACCCATCCTGTACTGCCCTCCAGCACAGACTAACTCATATCCATCCAGTACTGCCCCCCAGTACTGACTAGCTCATACCCATCCAGCATTGCCCCCCAGTACGGACTGCCTCATATCCTTCTAGTACTGCCCTAGCACTGACTGGTTCATACCCATCCAGCACTGCCACCCAGCACTGACTGCCTCATATCCATCCAGCACTATCCCCCAGAACTGACCAGCTCATATCTATCCAGCACAGCCCCCCTGGAGTGACTGGCTCATATCCACCCAGTACTGCCCTCTAGCATTGACAGGCTCATACCCATCCAGTACAGTCCCCCAGCCCTGACTGGCTCTTACCCACCCAGTACTGCCCCCCAGCACTGACTGTTTCATACCGACTGAATACTGTCCCCCAGCACTGACTGGCTCATATCCATCCAGCACTGCCGCTCAGCACTGACCAGCTCATACCCTCCCAGTACTGCCCTCTAGCATTGACAGGCTCATACCCATCCAGCACTGTCCCAAAGTACTGACTGGCTCATATCTATCCAGTACTGCTCCCCAGTACTGACTGGTTCATTCCCATCCACAACTGCCGCCCAGCACTGACTGGCTCATATCCATCCACTACTGCTCCCAGCACTGACTGGCTCATATCCATCCTGCACTGAACCCCAGCACTGGCTCAAACTCATCCGTGTCTCCCCTCACCTCAGTCTCATACCCATCCAGTACTGCCCCCAAGCACAGGCTCAAATCCATCCAGTACTGCCCCCAAGCACAGGCTCAAACCCATCCAGTACTGCCCCCCAGCACTGACTGGCTCATACGCACCAAGTACTGCGCCCAGCACTGTCTTGTACCCACCCAGTTCTGCCCACAACACTGACTGGCACTTTTCCACTTAGTACTGCCCCCCAGCCCTGACTGGCACATACCCACCCAGTTCTGCCCGCAGCACTGACTGGCTCTTTTACACCCAGTACTGCTCCCCAGTACTGACTGGCTCATACCCATCCACCACTGCCCCCAGCACTGATTGGCTCATACCCACCCAGTACCGCCCCCAGCACTGACTGGCTCATGCAAATCCACTGCCAGCCAAGCTGACTGGCTCATATCCTTCCAGCACTGCACCACAGCACTGACCAGCTCATATCCATCCAGCACTGCCCCCCAGGACTAATGGGCTTATACCCACCCAGTACTGCCCTCTAGCACTTACAGGCTCATACCCATCCAGCACTGCTCCCCAGTAGTGACTGGCTCATAACAATCCAGTACTGCCCCCCAGTACTGACTGGCTCATATCCATCCAGTACTGCCCCCAGCACTGACTAGTTCATACCCATCCAGAACTGCCACCCAGCACTCACTGGCTCATATCCATACAATACTGCCCCCAGCACTGACTGGCTCATATCCATCCAGTACTGCCCCCCAGCACTGACTGGCTCTTATCCATCCTGCATTGCCCCCCAGCACTGACTGGCTCATACCCATCCAGTACTGCCCTCCATCACTGACTGGCTCATACCCACACAGTACTGCCGACAGCACTGACTAGCTCATATCCACCCAGCACAGCCCCCAGCACTGGCTCAGACTCATCTGGTATCCCCCCGCTTGAGTCTCACACACATCCAGTACTACCCCCAGCACAGGCTCAAACCCATCCAGTACGCTCTAAGCACTGACTGTCTCATTCCCATCCAGCACTGCCAGACAGTATTGACAGGCTCATATCCATCCAGCACTGCTCTCCAGCACTGACTGGCTCATACCCATACAGCACTTCCCCCCAGTACTGACTGGCTCATATCCATCCAGTACTGCCCTAGCACTGACTGGTTCATTCCCATCCAGCACTGCCCCCCAGCACTGACTGGCTCATATCCATCCTGTACTGCCCCCAACACTGACTGCCTCATATCCATCCAGCACTGTCCCCCAGCACTAACTGGCTCATACCCATCCAGTACTGTCCCCCAGCGATGACTGGCTCACACCCACCTGGTATTGCCACCAGCGCTGACTGGCTCACATCCATCCAGTACTGCCCCCAGCACTGACTGGCTCGTACCCTTCCAGTACTGCCCCCAGCAGTGACTGGCTCATACCCATACAGCACTGCCCCCAGCACTGACTGGCTCATACCCATCCAGCACTGCCTCCCAGCACTGACTGGCTCATACCCATCCAGTACTGCTCCCAGCAGTGACTGGCTCATACCCATCCAGCACTGCCCCAGCACTGATTGGCTCATACCCATCCAGCACTGCCCCCAGCACTGACTGGCTCATACCCATCCAGCACTGCCCCCAGCACTGCCTGGATCGTACCCATCCACTACTGCCCGAAACATTGACTGGCTCTTTCCCTTTCAGTACTGCCCACCTGTACTGACTGGCTCATATCCATCCACTACTGCCACCAGTACTGACTGGTTCATAAACATCCAGTACTGCCCCCCAGTACTGACAGGCTCATACCCACCCAGTACTGCCCTTAGCACTGACTGGCTCTCTTTCAAGCATCCAGTACTGCTCCTCACTACTGACTAGCTCATTTCCTCACCCAGTACTGCCCCCAGCACTGACTGGATCATGCGCTCCAGTACTGCTCCCAGCACTGACTGGCTCATATCCATCCAGCACTGAACCCCAGCACTGGCTCAAACTCTTCCGGTATCACCCACCCCAGCACAGACTCATACTCATCCAGTACTGCCCCCCCCTGCACAGGCTCAAATCCATCCAGGACTGCCCATCAGCACAGGGCCAAACCCATCCAGTACTGCCCCAAGCATTGACTGGCTCTTTCTCATTCAGTACTGCCCCTAGTACTGACTATCTCATACTCACCCAGTACAGACCCCAGCAATGACTGGCTCATATCCATCCAGTACTGCCCCCAGCACTGACTGTCTCGTTTGCACCCAGTTCTGCCCCCACCACTGACTGGCTCTTTTCCACCCAGTACAACCCCCAGCCCTGACTGGCTCACACAAACCCAGTACTGCCACCCAGCACTGACTGGCTCTTTTCCATCCAGTACTACCCCCAGCACTGACTGGCTCCATATCCATCCAGCACTGCCCCCCAGAACTGACCAGCTCATACCCATCCACCACAGTCCCCTGGGGTGACTGGCTCATATCCACCAAGGCTCCCTCCAGCATTGACAGGTTCATACCCATCCAGCACTGCCCCCAATACTGACTGACTCATATACATCCAGTACAGCTCCCAGCACTGACTGGCTCATATCCATCCAGCACTGGACCCCAGCACTGGCTCAAACTCTTCCGGTATCACCCCCACCCAGCACAGACTCATACTCATCCAGTACTGCCCCCTCTGTGCACAGGCTCAAATCCATTCAGGACTGCCCACCAGCACAGGGCCAAACCCATCCAGTACTGCTCCCCAGCACTGACAGGCTCATACCCACCCAGCACTGCCCCAGCACTGACTGGTTCATACCCATCCAGTACTGCCCCAGCACCGACTGTCCCACACCCACCAGTTCTGCCCCCAGCACTGACAGGCTCTTTCTCCAGTACTGCCCCCCAGCACTGACTGGCTCATATCCATCCAGTACTGCCCCAGCAGAGACTGGCTCCTATCTATCCAGTACTGCCCACAGCACTGACTGGCTCCATACCCACCCAGTACTGCCCCCAGCACTGACTGGCTCATACTAATCCATTACTGCTCCCCAGCACTTACTGGATAATACCCACCCAGTACTGCCCCTAGCACTGGACTGGCACTTTCCCATCCAGTACTGTTACCAGTACTGGCTGGTCCATAAACATCCAGGACTGCCCCCAGTACTTACAGGCTCCATACCCACCCAACACAGCCCCCAGCACTGACTGGCACTTTCCCATCCAGTACTGCCCCCAGTACTGACTAGCTCTTTCCCACCCAGTACTGCCCCCAGCACTGACTGTCTCGGTACTCACCCAGTTCTGCCCCTGCACTGACTGGCTGTTTTCCATCCAGTACTACCCCCAGCACTGACTGGCTCATACCCATCCACCACTGCCCCCAGCACTGAGTAGCTCATACCCACCCAGTACTGCTCCCTGTACTGACTGGCTCATACCAATCCAATACTGCCCCCCCAGCCCTGACTGGCTCACACCCACCCAGTACTGCCACCCAGCATTGACTGACTCATAACGACCCAGTACTGCCCCCCAGCACTGACTGGCTCATATCCATCCAGCACTGCCGCCCAGAACTGACCAGCTCATACCCATCCAGCACTACCCCCCTGGACTGACTGGCTCATATCCACCCAGTACTGCCCTCCAGCATTTACAGGCTCAAACCCATCCAGCACTGCCCCCAGTACTGAAAAGCCTATATCCATCCAGTACTGCCCCCAGCATTACTTGTTCATACCCATACAGAACTGCCCCAGCACTGACTAGCTCATATCCATCCAATACTGCCCCAGCACTGACTGGCTCATATCCATCCCGTACTGCCCCCCAGCACAGACTGGCTTATACCCATCCACCACTTCACCTCCAGCACTGACTGGCTCACACACATCCAGTACTGCACTCCAGCACTGACTGGCTCATACCCACAAAGTACTGCCCCAGCACTGACTAGCTCATATCCATCCAGCACTGCCCCCTCAGCACTGGCTCAAACTCATTCGGTATCGCCCCCCCCAGCACAGTCTCATACCCATCCAGTACTGCCCACCCACACAGGCTCAAACCCATCCAGTATTGCCCCTAGCAATCACTGGCTCATATCCACCCAGTACTCCCCTCCAGCATTGACTGGCTCATAGCCATGAAGCACTGCCCTACAGTATTGACAGGCTCATATCCATCCAGTACTGCCCTCAGCACTGACTGGCTCATACCATACAGCACTGCCCCAGCACTGACTGGCCCATCCATCCAGCACTGCCCCCAGCACTGACTGGCTCATACCCATCCAGTACTGCCCCAGAGCTGACTGGCTCACACCCACCTGGTATTGCTCCCAGCGCGACCGCTCACATCCATCCAATACTGCCCCAGCACTGACAGGTGTCTGCACTCCATCCAGTACTGCTCCCATCAGTGACTGGCTCATACCATCCAGGCACTGCCCCAGCACTGACTGGCTCATACCCATCCAGCACTGCCCCCAGCACTGACTGGCTCATGCCCATCCAGCACTGTCCTCAGCTCTGCCTGGCTCATACACATCCAGTACTGCCCAAGTATTGACTGGCTCTTTCCCCATTCAGTACTTCCACCTGTACTGACTGGCTCATATCCATCCAGTACTGCCACCAGTACTGACTGGTTCATAAACTTCCAGTACTGCCCCCAAGTACTGACAGGATGATACCCACCCAGTACTGCCGCTAGCACTGACTGTCTCTTTCCCGTCCAGTACTGCCCCCAGCGCTGACTGGATCATACCCACCCAGTACTGCCCCCAGCACTGACTGGCTCATATCCATCCAGCACTGAACCCCAGCACTGGCTCAGATTCTTCCGGTATCACCCCCCCCCAAGCACAGTCTCATACCCATCCAGTACTGCCCCCCCCCAGCACAGGCTCAAATCCATCCAGTACTGCCCACCAGCACAGGCCCAAACCCATCCAGTACTGACCCTCAGCACTGACTGGCTCATACCCACCCAGCACTGCCCCCAGCAATGACTGGCTCATACCCATCCAGTACTGCCCCCAGCACTGACTGTCTCATACCCACCCAGTTCTGCCCCAATCACTGACTGGCTCTTTTCCATCCAGTACTGCCCCCCAGCACTGACTGGCTTATACCCATTCACCACTGCCTCCAGCACTGACTGGCTCTTACCCACCCAGTACTGCCCCCAGCACTGATTGGCTCATACCAATCCAGTACTGCTCCCCAGCACTTACTGGATAATACTGACCCAGTACTGACAGCAACACTGACTGGCTCACATCTCATCCAAGTACTACCCCACCACTAACGGGCCTCATATCCATCCGGTACTGCCCCAGCACTGACTGACTCTTTCCCATCCAGTACTGCCCCAGCATTGAGTGGCTCATACCACCCAGTATTGCCCCCAGTGCTGACTGGCTCATATCCATCCAGCACTGCCCCAGCACTGACTGGGCTCCATACCCATCCAGTACTGCCCCCAGCACTGACTGGATCATACCCATCCAGTACTGCCCCGCATTGACTGGCTCTTCTCATTCAGTACTGCCCCTAGTACTGACTGGCTCATACCCACCCAGTACTGCCCCCAGCAATGACTGGCTCATATACATCCAGTACTGCCCCAAGCACTGACTGGCTCATACCCATCCAGAACTGCCCCCTTGCACTGGCAGGCTCATATCTACCCAGTACTGCCCCTAGCACCGACTGGCTCTTTCCCATCCAGTACTGACCCCCAAGTACAGAATAGCTCACACCCACCCAGTACTGCTCCAGCACTGACTGGCTCATACCCATCCAGCAATGCCCCAGCACTGACAGGCTCATACCCATCCAGCACTACCCCCAGCACTGACAGGCTCATACCCATCCAGCAATGCCCCAGCACTGACTGGCTCATACCCATCCAGCACTGCCCCCCAGCACTCACTGGCTCCATGCCCATCCAATAGTGCCCTCCAGCACTGACTGGTTCATATCCACCCAGTACTGTCCCCAGCACTGACTGGATCATATCCATCCAGCACTGGCTCAAACTCATCCGTATTGCCCCCAACACAGTCTCATACCCATCCAATACAGCCCTCAGCACAGGCTCAAATCCATCCAGTACTGCCCTCCAGCACAGGCTCAAACCCATCCAGTACTGCCCCCTCCCAGCACAGGCTCAAATCCATCCAGTACTGCCCACCAGCACAGGCCCAAACCCATCCAGTACTGACCCTCAGCACTGACTGGCTCATACCCACCCAGCACTGCCCCCAGCAATGACTGGCTCATACCCATCCAGTACTGCCCCCAGCACTGACTGTCTCATACCCACCCAGTTCGGCCCCAATCACTGACTGGCTCTTTTCCATCCAGTACTGCCCCCCAGCACTGACTGGCTTATACCCATTCACCACTGCCTCCAGCACTGACTGGCTCTTACCCACCCAGTACTGCCCCCAGCACTGATTGGCTCATACCAATCCAGTACTGCTCCCCAGCACTTACTGGATAATACTGACCCAGTACTGACAGCAACACTGACTGGCTCATATCTATCCAGTACTACCCCCACCACTAACGGGCTCATATCCATCCGGTACTGCACCAGCACTGACTGACTCTTTCCCATCCAGTACTGCCCCCAGCATTGAGTGGCTCATACCTACCCAGTATTGCCCCCAGTGCTGACTAGCTCATATCCATCCAGTACTGCCCCCAGCACTGACGGGCTCATACCCATCCAGTACTGCCCTAAGCATTGACTGGCTCTTTCTCATTCAGTACTGCCCCTAGTACTGACTGGCTCCATACCCACCCAGTACTGCCCCAGCAATGACTGGCTCCTTACCATCCAGTACTGCCCCAGCAATGACTGGCTCATACCATCCAGTACTGCCCCCAGCACTGACTGGCTCATACCCATCCAGAACTGCCCCTGTACTGACAGGCTCATACCTACCCAGTACTGCCCCTAGCACCGACTGGCTCTTTCCCATCCAGTACTGACCCCCAGTACAGAATAGCTCACACCCACCCAGTACTGCTCCAGCACTGACTGGCTCATACCCATCCAGCAATGCCCCAGCACTGACTGGCTCATACCCATCCAGCACTGCTCCCCAGCACTCACTGGCTCATGCCCATCCAATAGTGCCCTCCAGCACTGACTGGTTCATATCCACCCAGTACTGTCCCCAGCACTGACTGGATCCTATCCATCCAGCACTGGCTCAAACCTCATCCGTATTGCCCCCAACACAGTCTCATACCCATCCAATACAGCCCCCAGCACAGGCTCAAATCCATCCAGTACTGCCCTCCAGCACAGGCTCAAACCCATCCAGTACTGCCCTCCAGCACTGACTGGCTCATACCCACCCAGTACTGCCACCAGCACTGACTAGCTCATATCCATCCAGCACTGCCCCCCAGCACTGGCTCAAACTCATCCGGTATCTCCCCCCCAGCACAGTCTCATACCCATCCAGTACTGCCCCCCAGTACTGACTGGTTCATATCCTTCCAGTACTACCCCCAGCACTGACTGGTTCATACCCACATAGCACTGCCCCCAGCACTGACTGGCTCATATCCATCCAGCACTGCCCCCAGCACTGATCAATTCTACATCCATCCAAACACTGCCCCACTGCACTGGCTCAAACTCATGTGGTATCTCCAGCACAGCCTCATACATATTCAGTACTGCCCCCCAGCACAGACTCAAACCCATCCAGTACTGCCCCCCAGCACTGACTGGCTCATACCCACCCAGTACTGCCCCAGCTCTGACTGGCTCATAGCCATCCACCACTGCCCTCAGCATTAACTGGCTCATACCAATCCAGTACTGCCCCCCAGCACTGACTGGCTCTTTCCCATTCAGTACTGCCCCACAGCACTGACTGGCTAATACCTACCCAGTACTGCCCCCAGCACTGACTGGCTCATATCTATCCAGTACTGCCCCCCAGCACTGACTGACTCATACCCATCCAGTACTGCCCCGCAGCACTGACTGGCTCATACGCACCCAGTACTGCCCCCAGCACTGACTGTCTCATACCCACCTAGTTCTGCCCCCAGCACTGACTGGCTCTTTTCCATCCAGTACTGCTCCCCAGCACTGACTGGCTCATACCCATAAATCACTGTCCCCCATGACTGACTGGCTCATCCCCACCCAGTACTGTCCCCAGCTCTGACTGTCTCATACCCACCTACTTCTGCCCCCAGCACTGACTGGCTCTTTTCCATCCAGTACTGCTCCCCAGCACTGACTGTCTCATACCCATCCACCACTGCCCCAAGCACTGACTGGCTCATACACACCCAGTACTGCCCCCAGCCCTGACTGGCTCATACCCACCTGGTACTGCCCACCAGCACTGACTGACTTATACCTAGCCAGTAGTGCCCCCCAGCACTGACTGGCTCATATCCATCCAGCACTGCCCTCCAGCACTGACTGGCTCATACCCATCCATCACTGTCCTCCACACTGACTGGCTCATACCCACCCAGTACTGCCTTCCAGCACTGACTGGCTCATACCCATCCAGCACTGCCCCCAGAACTGACTGGCTCATATCCATCCAGTACTGCCCCCAGCACTGACTGGCTGATATCCATCCTGCACTGCTCCCCCCAGCACAGACTGGCTCATATCCATCCAGCACTGCCACCCAGCACTGACTGGCTCAAACCCATCCAGCACTGCCCTCCAGCACTGACTGGCACATACCCATCCAGCACAGCCCCACAGTACCAACATGCTCATATCCATCCAGTAATGCCCTCCAGCATTGACTGGCTCATACCAGCAGCACTGCCCCAGCACTGACTGCATATCCATCCAGTACTGCCCCCAGCACTGACTGGCTCATACCCATCCAGCACTGCCCCAGCACTGACTGGCTCATCTTGATCCAGCACTGCACCCCTGCACTGACTGGCTCATACCCATCCAGTACTGCCTCCCAAGCACTAACTGGCTCACATCCACCCGGTACTGCACAGAGCACTTACTGGCTCACATCCATCCAGTACTGCCCCCAGCACTGACTGGCTCAAATCCATCCAGTACTGCCCCCCAGCACTGACTGGCTCATATCCGTCCAGTACTGCCCCCAGCACTGACTGGCTCATATCCATCCAGTACTGCCCCCCAGCACTGACTGGCTCATATCCATCTAGCACTGCCCAGCACTGACTGCTCATACCCATCAAGCACTGCTCCCAGCACTGACAGGCTCATATCCATCCAGCACTGCCCCCAGCACTGACTGGCTCATGCCCATCCAGTACCCCCCAGCACTGACTGAGCTCATACCCACCCAGTACTGCCCCCAGCACTGACTGGCTCATACCCATCCAGCACTGAACCCACAGCACTGGCTCAAACTCATCCGGCATCGCACCCCCAACACAGTCTCATACCCATCCATTACTGCCCCCAGCACAGGCTCAAATCCATCCAGTACTGCCCTCCAGCACTGGCTCAAACCCATCCAGTACTGCCCTCAGCACTGACTGGCTCATACCCAGCCAGTACTGCCCCCTGCACTAACTGGTTCATACACATCCAGTACTGCCCCCCAGCACTGACTGGCTCATACGCACCCAGTACTGCCCCCAGCACTGACTGTCTCATACCCACCCAGTTCTGCCCCAGCATCTCACTGGCTCTTTTCCATCCAGTACTGCTCCCCAGCACTGACTGGCTCATACCCATCCACCACTGCCCCCAGCACTGATTGGCTCATACCCACCCAGTACTGCCCCCAGCACTGACTTTCTCCTACCCATCCAGCACTGCCCCCAGCACTGACTGGCTCATACCCATCCAGTACTGACCCCCAGCACTGACTGGCTCATACCATCCAGTACTGCCCCCAGGACTGACTGGCTCATACCTACCCAGTACTGCCCTCCAGCATTGACTTGCTCATACCCATCCAGCACTGCCCCCCAGTACTGACTGGCTCATATCCATCCATTACTGCCCCCCCATACTGACTGGTTCATATCCTTCTAGTACTACCCCCAGCACTGACTGGTTCATACCCATCCAGCACTGCCCCCCAGCACTGACTGGCTCATACCGATCCAGTACCGCCCCCCTGCACTGGCTGGCTCATACCCACCCAGTACTGCCCCCAGCACTGACTAGCTCATATCCATCCAGCACTGCCCCCCAGCACTGGCTCAAACTCATCCGGTATCTCCCCTCACCAGCACAGTCTCATACCCATCCAGTACTGCCACCCAGCACAGGCTCAAACCCATCCAGTACTGCCCCCCAGCACTGACTGGCTCATTCCCACCCAGTACTGAGAGCAGCACTGACTGGCTAATATCTATCCAGTACTGCCCCCACCACTAACGGGCTCATATCCATCCAGTACTGCCCCCAGCACTGACTGACTCTTTCCCATCCAGTACTGCCCCCCAGCACTGACTGGCTCATACCTACCCGGTATTGCCCACAGCGCTGACCGGCTCATATCCATCCCGTATTGCCCCCAGCATTGACTGGCTCATACCCATCCAGTACTGCCCCCAGCAGTGACTGGCTCATACCAATCCAGCACTGCCTCCAGCACTGACTGGCTCATACCCATCCAGTACTGCCCCAAGCATTGACTGGCTCTTTCTCATTCAGTACTGCCCCTAGTACTGACTATCCCATACTCACCCAGTACTGACCCCAGCAATGACTGGCTCATATCCATCCAGTACTGCCCCCAGCACTGACTGGCTCTTTCCCATCCATTACTGCCCCCCAGCACAGGCTCAAACCCTTCCAGTGCTGCCCCACAGCACTGACTGGCTCATACGCACCCAATACTGCCCCCAGCACTGACTGTCTCATTCGCACCCAGTTCTGCCCCCACCACTGACTGGCTCTTTTCCACCCAGTACAACCCCCCAGCCCTGACTGGCTCACACAAACCCAGTACTGCCACCCAGCACTGACTGGCTCATATCCATCCAGCACTGCCCCCCAGAACTGACCAGCTCATACCCATCCAGCACAGCCCCCCTGGAGTGACTGGCTCATATCCACCCAGTACTGCCCTCCAGCATTGACAGGCTCATACCCATCCAGCACTGCCCCCCAAATACTGACTGACTCATGTCCATCCAGCACTGCCCCCAACACTCACTGGCTCATATCCATTCAGCACTGCCCCCCAGCACTGACTGGCTTATACCCATCCAGTACTGCCCCCCAGCGCTGACTCGCTCACACGCACCTGGTATTGCCCCCAGCACTGACTGGCTCACATCCATCCAGCACTGTCCCCAACACTGATTGGCTCATACCCATCCAGTACTGCCCAAAACATTGACTGGCTCTCTCCCATTCAGTAATGCCCACCTTTACTGACAGGCTCATATCCATCCACTACTGCCACCAGTACTAACTGGTTCATAAACATCCAGTACTGCCCCCCAGTATTGACAGGCTCATACCCACCCAGTGACTGCCCCTAGGCGACTGGCTCTTTCACATCCAGCACTGCTCCTCACTACTGACTAGCTCATTCCCACCCAGTACTGCCCCAGCACTGACTGGCTCATACCCACCCAGTACTGCCCCCAGCACTGACTGGATCATACCCACCCAGTACTGCTCCCAGCAGTGACTGGCTCATACCCATCCAGCACTGCCCCAGCACTGATTGGCTCATACCCATCCAGCACTGCCCCCAGCACTGACTGGCTCATACCCATCCAGTACTGCTCCCAGCAGTGACTGGCTCATACCCATCCAGCACTGCCCAAGCACTGATTGGCTCATACCCATCCAGCACCGCCCCCAGCACTGACTGGCCTACACCCATCCAGGCACTGCCCCCAGCACCGCCTGGATATACCCATCCACCACTGCCCGAAACATTGACTGGCTCCTCTCCCATTCAGTACTGCCCACCCAGTACTGACAGGCTCATATCCACCCAGTACCACCCCTAGCACTGACTGGCTCTTTCGCATCCAGTACTGCTCCTCACTACTGACTAGCTCATTCCCACCCAGTACTGCCCCAGCACTGACTGGATCATATCTATCCAGCACTGAACCCAAGCACTGGCTCAAACTCTTCCGGTATCACCCCCCCAGTACAGACTCGTACCCATCCAGTACTGCCCCCCCATGCACAGGCTCAAATCCATCCAGGACTGCCCACCAGCACAGGGCCATACCCATCCAATACTGCCCCCCAGCACTGAGAGGCTCATACCCACCCAGTACTGCCCCCAGCACTGACTGGCTCATACCCATCCAGTACTGCCCCCCAGCACTGACTGTCTCACATGCACCCAGTACTTCCCCCAGCACTGACTGTCTCATACCCACCCAGTTCTGCCCCCAGCACTGACAGGCCCTTTTCCATCCAGTACTGCCCCCCAGCACTGACTGGCTCATATCCAGCCAGTACTGCCTCCAGCACAGACTGGCTTTTATCTATCCAGTACTGCGCCCAGCACTGACTGTCTCATACCTACCCAGTTCTGCCCCAGCATCTCACTGGCTCTTTTCCATCCAGTACTGCTCCCCAGCACTGACTGGCTCATACCCATCCACCACTGCCCCCAGCACTGATTGGCTCATACCCACCCAGTACTGCCCCCAGCACCGACTTTCTCCTACCCATCCAGTACAGTCCCCCAGCCCTTACTATCTCTATACCCACTCAGTACTGCCCCCAGCCTGACTGACTCATATCGACCCAGTACTGCCCCCCAGCACTACTGGCCCATACTCATCCAGTCTGCCCCCCTGCACTGACTTGCTCATATCCATCCAGCACCGCCCCAGCACCGACTGGCCTCATATCCATCCATTACTGTCCCCCACACTGACTGGTTCATATCCTCCAGTACTGCCCCCAGCACTGACTGGTTCATACCCATCCAGCACTGCCCCCAAGCACTGACTGGCTCATATCCATCCAGCACTGCCCCCCAGCACTGACTGGCTCATACCGATCCAGTACTGCCCTCCAGCACTGGCTGGCTCATACCCACCCAGTACTGCCCCCAACACTGACTAGCTCATATCCATCCAAACACGGCCCGCCATCACTGGCTCAAACTCATCCGGTATCTCCCCCCACCAGAAAAGTCTCATACCCATCCAGTACTGCCACCCAGCACAGGCTCAAACCCATCCAGTACTGCCCCCTAGCACTGACTGGCTCATACCCACCCAGTACTGCCCCCAGCACTGTCTGGCTCATAGCCATCCAGTACTTTCCCCCAGCTCTGACTGGCTTATATGCACCCAGTACTGCCCCTAGCACTGACTGTCTCATAGCCACCCAGCTCTGCCCCCAGCTCTGACTGGCTCATGCACCCACACCACTGCCCCCAGCACTGACTGGCTCATTCCACCCAGTACTGCCCCCTGCACTGACTGGCTCATACCAAGCCAGCACTGCCCCCAGCACTGACTGGCTCATTCCCATCCAGTACTGCCCCCAGCACTGACTGGCTCATACCCATCCAGTACTGCCCCCAGCACTGACTGGCTCCATACCACCAGTTCTGCCCCAGCATTGAGTGGCTCATACCCATCCACCACTGCCCCCAGTACTGACTGGCTCATCTCCATCCAGTACTGCCCCCAGCCCTGACTGGTTCATACCCATCCAGTACTGCCCCCAGCACTGACTGACTCCATATCCATCCAGCACTGCCCCCCAGCACTGGCTCAAAACACATCCGTATCGCCCCCCCAGCACAGTCTCATACCCATCCAGTACTGCCCCCAAGCACAGGCTCAAACCCATCCAGTACTGCCCCCCAGCACTGACTGGCTCATACCCACCCAGCTCTGCCCCTTGCTCTGACTGGCTCATACCCACCCAGTACTGCCCCCCAACACTGACTGGCTTTTTCCCATTCAGTACTACCCCCAGCACTGACTGGCTAATACCTACCCAGTACTGCCCCCAGCACTGTCTGGCTCATATCTATCCAGTACTGCCCCCCAGCACTGACTGGCTCATATCCATCCAGTACTGCCCCCCAGCACTGACTGGCTCATACCATCCAGTACTGCCCCCAGTACTGACTGGCTTATACCCACCCAGTACTGCCCCCAGCACTGACTGGCTCATTCCCACCCAGTATTGCCCGTATTACTGACTAGGTCATACACACCCAGTACTGCCCCCAGTACTGACTGGCTCATATCCATCCAGTACTGCCCCCCAGCACTGACTGGCTCATATCCATCCAGCACTGCCCACCAGCACTGACTGGCTCATACCCATCCAGCACTGCCCCCCAGCACTGACTGGCTCATACTCATCCAGTTCTGCCCCCCCAGCAGACTGGCTCATATCCATCCACTACAGCCCCAGCACTGACTGGCTCATATCCATCCAGTACTGCCCCCCAGCACTGACTGGCTCATACTCATCCAGTTCTGACCCCCCCTGCACAGACTGGCTCATATCCATCCAGTACAGCCCCCAGCACTGACTGGCTCATATCCGTCCAGTACTGCCCCCAGGACTGACTGGCTCATATCCATCTAGCACTGCCCCGAAGCACTGACTGGCTCATACCCATCAAGCACTGCTTCCCAGCACTGACTGGCTCATATCCATCCAGCACTGCCCCCCAGCACTGACTGGCTCATGCCCATCCAATACTGCCCCCAGCACTGACTGAATCATACCCACCCAGTACTGCCCCCAGCACTGACTGGCTCATATCCATCCAGCACTGAACCCCAGCACTGGCTCAAACTCATCCGGTATCGCCCCCCTAACACAGTCTCATCCCCATCCATTACTGCCCACTAGCACAGGCTCAAATCATCCAGTACTGCCCTCCATCACAGGCTCAAACCCATCCAGTACTGACCCCCAGCACTGACTGGCTCATACCCAGCCAGTACTGCCCCCCAGCACTGACTGGTTCATATGCACCCAGTACTGCCCCCAGCACTGACTGTCTCATACCCACCCAGTTCTGCCCCAGCATCTGACTGGCTCCTTTCCATCCAGTAGTGCTTCCCAGCACTGACTGGCTCATATCCATCCACCACTGCCCCCAGTACTGACTGGCTCATACCCACCCAGTACTGCCCACAGAACTGACTGGCTCATACCCATCCAGTACAGCTCCCCCCAGCCCTTACTATCTCATACCCACCCAGTACTGCCCCCCAGCACTGACTGGCTCATACCCACCCAGTACTGCCCTCCAACATTGACTGGCTCATACCCATCCAGCACTGCCCCCCAGTACTGACTGGCTCATATCCATCCAGTACTGCCCCCCCATACTGACTGGTTCATATCCTTCCGGTACTACCCCCAGCGCTTACTGGCTCATACCCATCCAGCACTGCCCCCCAGCACTGGCTCAAACTCATCCGGTATCTTCCCCCACCAGCACAGTCTCATACCCACCCAGTACTGCCCCCAGCACTGTCTGGCTCATACCCATTCAGTACTGCCCCCCAGCACTGACTGGCTTATATGCACCCAGTACTGCCCCTTGCACTGACTGTCTCATACCCACCCAGCTCTGCCCCCAGCTCTGACTGGCTCATACCCATCCACCACTGCCCCCAGCACTGACTGGCTCATACCCACCCAGTACTGCCCCCTGCACTGACAGGCTCATACCAAGCCAGTACTGCCCCCCCAGTGCTGACTGGCTTTTACCCATTCAGTACTGCCCCCTAGCACTGACTGGCTAATACCTACCCAGTACTGCCCCCAGCACTAACTGGATCATATCTATCCAGTACTGCCCCCCAGCACTGACTGTCTCATACCCACCCAGTTCTGCCCCAGCACTGAGTGGCTCTTTCCATCCAGTACTGCTCCCAGCACTGACTGGCTCATACCCATCCACCACTGCCCCAGCACTGACTGGCTCCATACCCACCCAGTACTGCCCCCTGCCCTGACTGGCTATCATCCACCCAGTACTGCCCCCAGCACTGACTGACCATACCTACCGTGTACTGCCCCAGCACTGACTGCTTCCATATCTATCCAGTACTGCCCCCAGCACTGACTGGCTCCATACCCTTCCAGGACCGTCTCCAGCACTGACTGGCTCATACGCACCCAGTTCCTGCCCCCAGCACTGACTGTCCTCATACCCACCCAGTTCTGCCCCAGCACTGATTAGCTCTTTCCATCCAGTACGTCTCCCCAGCACTGACTGGCTCACCCACCAGTTCCTGCCCCCCAGCACTGACTGACTCATATCCATCCAGCACTGCCCCCAGCACTGACTGGCTCATACCCATCCAGTACTGCCCTCAGCACTGACTGGCTCATTTCACCCAGTATTGCCCCATTGCTGACTAGCTCATCCATCCACCACTGCCCCAGCACTGACTGGCTCATACCCACCCAGTACTGCCCCCTGCCCTGACTGGCTAATATCCACCCAGTACTGCCCCCAGCACTGACTGACTCCATACCTACCCAGTACTGCCCCCAGCACTTACTGCCTCATATCTATCCAGTACTGCCCCCAGCACTGACTGGCTCCATACCCTCCAGACTGCCCTCCAGCACTGACTGGCTCCATACGCACCCAGTTCCGCCCCCAGCACTGACTTGTCTCATACCCACCCAGTTCCTGCCCCAGCACTGATTAGCTCTTTCCATCCAGTACTGCTCCCCAGCACTGACTGGCTCATACCCACCCAGTTCCTGCCCCTCAGCACTGACTGACTCATATCCATCCAGCACTGCCCCCTCAGCACTGACTGGCTCATACCCATCCAGTACTGCCCCAGCACTGACTGGCTCATTCCCACCCAGTATTGCCCCCATTACTGACTAGCTCATATCCATCCACCACTGCCCCCAGCACTGACTGGCTCATGCCCACCCAGTACTGCCCCCTGCCCTGACTGGCTAATATCCACCCAGTACTGCCCCCCAGCACTGACTGGCTCATACCCACCCAGTTCTGCCCCCCAGCACTGACTGACTCATATCCATCCAGCACTGCCCCCCAGCACTGACTGGCTCATACCCATCCAGTACTGCCCTCAGCACTGACTGGCTCATTCCCACCCAGTATTGCCCCCATTACTGACTAGCTCATATCCATCCAGCACTGCCCCCCAGCACTGGCTCAAACTCATCCGATATCACCCCCCCAGCACAGTCTCATACCCATCCAGTACTGCCCGCCAGTACAGACTCAAACCCATGCAGTACTGCCCCCCAGCACTGACTGGCTCATACCCACCAGTACTGCCCCCCAGCACTGACCGCCTCTACCCACCCAGTACCGCCGCCCCCAGCACTGACTGGCTCATACGCACCCAGTGCTGTCCCTAGCACTGACTGTCTCATACTCACCCAGCTCTGCCCCTTGCTCTGACTGGCTCATACCCATTCACCACTGCCCCCAGCACTAACTGGCTCATACCCACCCAATACTGCCCCCAGCACTGACTGGCTCATACCAATCCAGTACTGCCCCCAGCACTGACTGGCTCTTTCCCATTTAGTACTGCCCCCCAGCACTGACTGGCTAATACCTACCCAGTACTGCCCCCAGCACTGACTGGCTCTCATCATCCAGTACTGCCCCCAGCACTGACTGGCTCATACCATCCAGTACTGCCCCAGTACTGACTGGCTTATACCCACCCAGTACTGCCCCTCACAAAGTATTTTGAATTTAAAAAAAAGAGAAAAGCATATGATTCTTTATTCCTTACTGGTATCACTGGCCTTCGCTACTACTTCTGAATAGGTTTATGGATGAAGAGTTTACTTTTAGACCCCTACGTCTACCAATAACTCAACAATGTTATATTCTCAAAATGTTAAAGGGCTTAATAACCCTGTCAAACATTCAAAGGTACTGGCTGAGGTACGCTGGCAGAAACCTTCTTTTATTTTTCATCAGGAGACCCAGAACATGAAAAAACCTGACTAGATCCAGTTTTGCTCAAGTCAATGTATCCATCTTTCAGCGGGGCACGAGGAGGGGTACTGCAGTTCTCCTGTTTGCACTACCCCCTTTCAAACTGTGACTACTTCAGTAGACTTTGCAGGGTTGTTTACATGCTTAAGGCACATTCCTGAGTACAGCTGTTACCTTGGTTAATTTTATATATATATATATATATATATATATATATATATATATACATACACCACCTGGATCAACTGTTATTGTTATTTGGCGTTACACAAGAAAATTGTAGATTTCCAAATAGGAATGCTGATTATAACGGGTGATTTCAATTTAACTCTGAACACTAGGGATACTACTAACCCTCATCCTCCCAGGAATACTTCAGCTCAGAAACCCAGTAGATCTTTTTTTAGGAGGTTGGCTTTAGTAGATGTCTGGTGCAGCCTTAAAGAACTGCACTAAACCTGTGAGTCAGCCTTAGTTCAACTGGCAAGATGTTCACACATCATTTTCTGCCTCATGGGATACATACTCTTATAGATGTCTTCAGGATATCAGCAGAATATGCCCACAGGACTTGTAAATGTACTAGAAGACAAGGACAGCACACTCAAGGAAAAAACTGCAATTGCCAAAGTTTGCTGCAAAATGCAAACTGCACAATTATTCAGTGCTCAAACAGAGACAAAACACAGGTTGCTGCTGACTAGATGTAGTATGCTTCCTATTTTATTATCAGACCATGCTGCCTTGTTCCTCGAGCTAAACCTGGGCTATATGCAGCGGGACCAGATGGTGCTACCACAACTGTCCGTGTTGAGGCCAAAAATTCAAGAGTTACTTACGCTTAAAAAGGAAATGACCCTCTGAAGCATAACAATAATAAGAGAGGGGGCACATGTCACAGAGATTTTGGCCTACCATTTTAAACAGCTGATCTAATCACCCTATTACTGCTAACTTTGAGATGAATGCTAAAATTTTTTCCAAGCCTTCCATAGTTACTATTCCCATCTCTATGAAGTGGATATATATCCTAGCCAAGCTGATATCCATCATTATTTAGCCCCTCTCTGACTGCCAATGCTTCCATGCCCTTAGCAACAATTAATAACTTCCCTGTTAGTTTAGACTAGAGGAACTAGATGCCGCCATAAAATGCTCTCAAACAGCAAGAGTCTTGGGTCTTACAGGTATACAGGAGAGTTTTATATAGTATTTGAGACCTTCTAGGTGCCTTTGTGAAAGCCTGCAGGGGATCTTGGATGGAGAGCCCGACTGCTTACATGGAGGCAGGCCACTGTCTCAGCCATTCCCAAACCTGGGAAGAATAAAACTTCATATACTTACCAGCCTATCTCAGTCCTTAATGTGAACTATTAATTACTCACTGCAGTCATGGCTCAGTGTCTGGAGCCACTCATGCCCACTTTAATTGATAAAGATCAGGTGGGTTTGTGTCCTCCTTGCAGACCAAGAACAGTATTAAGTGTTCTCTTCATATGCTTCACCACACTGGCCAGTCAGGGAATCCCTTCCTGTTGCTGAGCCTGGATGTGGAGAAAGCTTCGACAGGGTTGCATGGTCCTTTTGGTTTGAAACTCTCTGATGCTTTGGTATCCATAAGAAATATGTACAGATGTTAAGATCACTTTATATAATATTCCTTTGGCCTATGTTTAGGTCAATGAACAGGTCTCTTCCACTTTTTCTTTGGTCAGATGGACTTGGCAAGGGTGCCCCCTTTCACCTCCTCCTTTCTGCTTTGTATCTGGAACCCCAGCACAAACCTTGAGGCAAAATATGCAAATTACAAGTATGCATTTTCACCAGAGAGAACAGAAGCTTGAACTGTAGGCAGATGATTACATTTATTTGAAGAATCTGAAGCAGTCCTTGCCCCCTTTATGGCAAGCTTTGATGCAGTTTGGACAATTTAAATACTGCTAAGACTGTGGTGTGCTACAGTTGAATTATGTTCCTACCCAAGAGATCTCCCATCATTTACAGTTTAAATGGGATCTGCTCTTTTTCAAATATTTAAGTATTATTACATCTAATGACCCCAAACTCTTGTGCTCTCTTAACTAAGACCCATGATGACAGGCTTACAGACAAAACATTGACAACTGATCACATCTACCCTTACCTTTTTAGGGGGAAAAAAGGCAGACTAATATCTAGGACAGATTATACCACTTACCCTTCCACGCTCATACTTCTGCTTGTGGAACAAGTTCATTTCTCATTATCTTTGGTAAGGGAAGACTCCCCAAATTCATTTTATTGTACTTCATTTACCTACGGTACAAGGAGGGCTGTCACTCCCACATCTAGCTTTATACCACTTTGCAGCACAGCCATGCACTGTTTTATTGCCCTAACCTCCTCTTAGCACACTGGAAAACATTAGAATTGGTAGAAGAAGACCTCCTCAATTCGCTAAAGGTAGTATTTGCCAACTTCGGGATGTATTGGATGTACTATATAATCCATACATGGTCAATACTGTTAAATTATGGTTTAAAAACTCTATGGACTTCTTTGTAAAAACTTTGCTAATGCACCAGTTAAGGGTAACTTAATGCCACAAAAGTAGGAAAATGTGGCATTAGAATTTCAACCTTAACTCCCTACTCCCAACCCCAAAGCAGTAAAAGTAAAAAACATTAGTGTTTTGGGTCTCCGGAGTCTTAGTGAATCAGTGATGGGGGCCTTCCTTGGGGTTGTGTACCCTAATACTCCCCCCTTCCCCCAGACTGTAGCCTCCAGTCTGAAGCACAAGGTACAGCTCCAAGCCAGTGCCTCATAGTGATACAGTCTTCAGAGGTAGAGAAGTATGTCTCACACATGTTGCCAAGATAATCTGTTGTAGCTTTCATTATGCTGGGCCCAACAGGCCCTATGTGAAGAAAGGCGATCATCTGTGACATTGTTTGTTCAAGGGAAGGGGTGGGCATTAGGGTTGAAAACCCCAACAAATACCCCACCACTGATTCACCAACACTCCGTAGACCCAAAACCCTAATTGTTTTTTCCTTTTGCTGCTTGGGGGGTGGGGGTGCAGGTGGGGAGTTAGGATTGGAAACCCTAATACCCCATTTCCCTACTTTTGTGGTGTTAAGTTACCCTAACTGGTGCATTAACAAAGTTTTTTGCAACTAATTTCCTTTCTTTTTGAGATAGTAGAATAATTTCCTCATGAACAGATGTAGATGCCCTGCACCAAGGGAAGACTCCATCTTCCCATGTGCTTCCATGCAGCGACAGATGTGAAGAATTCATGGGGCTGTGTGGTGGGCTAAGGAAGTGGAGGTCCCTGTGGTCCCTGTGCATCCATGTGGCCACAGGTGCAGTTGCACAAGGCAAAGACTGCATTTAACATTAGGGAATATATTTCCCAGTTTATCTGCAGCACTGACCCACGAGCCAAAAGCTCCACATTAAATGAAACAAATCAAACTCAGCTTACCTTACTGGCATTAACTTTATTAAGTGCAGTGCCCTAAAACTGTAGCAAAGTGCAGAGTGCTTAAAAGTGGCGGCAGGACTTATGCATGAACCACAAAAACAAAACTCATGCCAGCACCTTCTGGGTGCGTCCCATAGCAGCAGATCAACCTGCAGCCCACAGACATCATGTGTGCACGTGACATTTTGGCTACACACCTTCCTCAGAGCTGAGGCACTTTTATGCAGTGTTTTACACTTAATAAAGTTAATGCCCATAAAGTGAGCTTGAGTTTGTTTTGTTTCATTTAATGTGGAGCTTTTGGCTCTTGGGTCAGTGCTGCAGATAAATCCAGGAAATATATTCCTAATAGTAGTGCCTTTGTGAATCTGTAACTGCAGGCACCAGACTAGGTTCACACACTGCAGTGAAGGAGCCCTCCATCATTTTGCTTTTGTCTCAAAGAGTGCATCTGTCAGCCAGTACACAGGGCCCTCTGCCACCCCCGGGTGTAGAGATGCAGAGCCCTATGTCAAGAGGACAGCTGTCTTCACTATATGGTACCCAGGCCCATGCAGACAACCTTGCACCTTTCATTTCTTGGCTGGAGGAGTGTTGCATAACAACATCATCCTCCCACCCTCACCCCAGGTCACTGAGCTCACCTCCGAATTCAGCTCACTGGCATGGGATCGCAAAACATACCCGCTGGGGTCAAGACTTGCACTACACACAAAGTATGTTAAGAATTATATTTTTTTTTTTAATTTTTACCCCACATTTTCAAGATACTCGTTTTATGATTTGCCTTTTAGATATAACATATACCATTTGTAGTATGTCTTTAACCACTAGACGTATTAGAGAGGATTTACTTTTTCTTTATGACCTTATTCAGGACCCCTATTTAATTTCTGAACTTGGCCTCACATTCAAAAACAATAACCATAAAACTAGAGGTCAGCCATTGCAACTAAATCATTCAATCACAAAATAGAACATTTTTCTTCACTCTAAGAACAATCAATCCCTGGAACAATTTGCATCTTGAAGTGGTTATAAGTGAAACAAAAACTTATTTAAATATCGTCTAGACAGATTAATCTCCAAAGGATACAATCTCTCATACTATAACAACTGACTGGCATAGGAGCAGGTATGGACCTCATGGTCTCCTTGCTCCTCTTTCGTCCTTAGTATGATTCTTAGTATACTGACTGAAATGTAATTTCACACCACAAGTGCGAAAACACATCTCGTCCAAGATTTAAAAAATGATGCATCACGTTTATGAGGTGGTGTGGAAAGGTAGCTATGTTGAAAGTTTGGAGTCGAAATATTGAAAATTAGTGAAGTTATGAGTGACTGTTGAAAAACTGCAATGTTCACTCATAGCCTGGGCATTTTACTGCGTTTGCACACCAAATTGTCAGCATAGCACTTATATACCCCACCAGTCCCTGGTAGGTGAAAATTTTCAAATCCCTGCTGAAACGCCATTCCTTGCCACTGAAATATCATTCTATGCCACAGGTGCAAAACACATTTTGGCCAGGATTTGAAAAATGACAGCTGTTGCATTCATTAGGTAGTGGGGAAAAACAGCTATGTTGAAAATTTGGGGTCAAAATATTTAAAATTACCAGAGTTATGAATGAGTTAGGTAAGATTTCAACGTATGTGCATAACTTTGCCATTTTATATATTTTGACCCCAAATCAACATAATTTTCTTGAGACTCAGGTCATGAACAAGGGAGGTGGGAAATGTTCAAATCCTGCCTGAGGTGATTTTGCCAGTGACTGTGAAATCACCTTCGGCCTGATCTGCATAATTCCACCACTATTGATCATGAGGTGGAGCCCAAGAAAGACTATGTTGAAAATTTAGAGTCAAAAATATGTGAAAATGAGAAAGTTATGCTTCAAAGTTCAAAACCCTATTGAAATACATTGAAACACACCTACCTTAGTTTCTCATGTTGCAGTTGGTGGTTCCAGCAGCAAGAGCGCATGTCTTTGATCGGAGAGTGGCTCTTCATCCTGGGACATGATCAGGTGAGAGTGTGTGTGTGTGTGTGTGTGTGTGTGTGTGTGTGTGTGTGGGTGGTGGGTGCTGAGTGGGAGGTTGCAGTGGGGGTCAGATCGGTGAGGACCAATTTCTTTTTGCAGGAAAAGGACAGTTTTCTTATTTTCAGGGGACAGGTGACATTCTGACACTGGGGATTGGGCACCTCGGTGCTGCCGACTGTTCGGCAGCACTGAGGGTGGGCACTCTGGTGCTGCAACCTAGAAAATGGAACAGGGCAGGCAACCTGCAGGGTAAGGGGGTCAAGAAAAGTGGTACCAGGGGTGGGCACCCCATTACACTTATATATAAAAAAAAATATTGGGAAGGGCGGGTGGGCAACCTGGAGGAGGAGGAAAAAGAAGCGGCACTGGGGTTGGGCACTCTGGTCTGCTAAATAAATAAATGGATAGATAGACAGACAAACAGGCAGACCAGGGATCAGTGGCTCATTGGTTTTACTGCAGCCCATAGCATGACTTCCAGCTGCAGCTGCAGAACTCAAGAAAAATCCCATTGTTCTCATACACGGAACATGGGTGAACCACTCCTCTTGCTAAGCTGGGCACCCTGGATTTTGGGATGTTCAGAAAAAGTATTTCTGGAAAGTTTTATAAAAAAACAAACAGCATAATCTAGCTAAATGGGTCCTGTTTAGCTCAATTCAGGTTTTTGTTTTTTTAAAAGATATTAATTTTATGCATTTTCAATGTTTGTGAATTGAAAATGAGAAAAAAAGGCAACCAACATGATTGGTATTTTTGTCAGAACGAGAAGTAAATCTTGGAAATAAGTAGGCGTGATCATTTTTTTTTACCATTCGCATCAGGACATTAACTCTAAAATCGTTGTAACTCTGGAACCATAGAATATTTTTTTCATGAAACCTTCTGAAGGCACACCCTTGGCATGGGCCTCTTCAACCCTAAAATTTCATGAAAGAAAATGCACATCATATAGGATGTAGGTGAGAGCAAAAAATACCAAGTCAGTGTTAAGTATAGGGAAACCAAACGTGGGTTTTTTTCTGTTTTTTTGGTGCCCCGTACCTTGAAAACTGAACAAGATGCTGTGTGAAATTTTTCACATTTTGAGATTCTGGCAGCCTGATGACACATACCAAAGTTTGAGCTATTTTGTCAAACAACGCCAAAGTTATTAAGGTGCACAAATTGGTATTTAACATTAAATAGCCTACTCAACCCTAACTATAGGGTTGCTACTGCACCTCTGTAATAAGAGGGTAGCTGCCACTGGATTTTTGCTTTGTGCTTTGCCTTACAGTGCAGATGTCCACCCTGCACAATTGGATCCTGTTTTTTGGGCTGGGCTGGACTTGCTTTACAATATGTTTCAGTTATTGCAGTGACAGGAACTTAATTTGTTCGAGGAGTTAGTTACCACTTTGGGTCTTCCTGGGACATATTTCTTTAGATTTTTACAAATATGTGCTTATATTCTTCCTCCCCTAGGCACACGGCTGTTGGAGCATGAGGTTCCTTCTGTGCTACAAATGTTAATTCAAACTCTCAAAGATCAGGGATTTACTAAGCAAGTTATTTCAGATTATACTTTGCATTTCTGCCCCTGCAGAGAGCCTCGGTTCAGCATGTCAGGCAGAGGTGGGAGGAGACCTGGATATTTACTATAGTGTATAGTGAGAGAATGTTCTGCATGGATTTCCATGCCAGCTGAAATCATGTTGTACCACAATTCAAAGGCATTGGAATGCCATTGTACCCTTCTGTGGTACAACAACATTCTAGCTGATTGGAGCTCCTCAAGACAGTTGGTGTTTTTCACAGTGCTGCTGCGTGCACAGCAGTCAGTTCCACTTCTGAACTGAAACCGCCTGCACATTTGCTGCTGTCACAGAGTGCTGTGAAAACACTTTCCTTTAAAAAATAAAAAATAAAACAAAAAACGATATACTTTAAAACACTGGTTGAGCAACCACATGCCCAACCAGCCTGTACTGCCACCTCAGGCTTCTGATTACATTGGACCTCTTGAGCTTTGCTGTTGAGGTCTGATATAATGAGAACACCTCTGTGGCAGCACAGGCTGGTTGGGCGTGGTCGCTTAACCAGTGTTATCAATATTACAGATTAACAATGGGACCACTGCTTAGATTACACACACCAGGTTCCTTCCTCACATCTCTGGAAAGCGTTTTCCTGGAAAACCGTAATAAGCTTTTTTATTACCCCGGCCAGACAAGTGAAATATTTACCCTCAACTAGTGGCAGCATGTTGGAGAAAGTGTGGCACACCAGTGGCTACTCATGGACATATTTTTATCCTGTCATAGATGAACCCTTTCTATATGGAGCTCAAGCGGGAGTTACATGATTTCTTAGGTGTAACATACAGCTTACGGAAGAGTGTTTCTGTTGTCTGAATTCCTGTGGGGTATCATTCAGCTGCAAATGGAAAACTGTTATACTTATTTAGTTGGTCCTGGCTAAAAGGCCACAACAAAAAAATGCCTCAGACAAAGAATCCCTACTATTGCTGCATGGCGGAATGTATGATAATTTACCAAATGGAAAAACTAACAGCTAATTTAAACCACACTTATCCAAAATTCAAACTTCTCTGGAGCCATTGGGTAATACATGTAGAATCCAGATTTCATTATTAGCTATTATTAGTTTACAAACAGTCTAAAGGGAGTCAGTTTTGGTCTTATTATTAGAAATCTTTTCTCTTCATCTGTATTTTGGCAACACACTGCAGTTTTGAAATACTATGTAATTGCTAATAAAGTTGAAACTGTATAGATAGCTATGCATTCAACATTCACACAATGTTTAAGAAGGCTGTTTCTGATTCTGTCATAGCTAGTCTTTGCAGCTCCCATTGTCATTGTTGTTACTGTTTTTTTCCTTCTGTAACAAACTCTTTCAGTAAAACAAAATACATGAGCATGCACTCATTAGAGACTAGACAGGAGAGGGGACATGATTGAGACTTGTAGTTCCTAAGGGATATAAATAGAGTAAGTGTCGAGGGTTTGTATGTTAGAAATGTGGATGCGGTCATGAGAGGACACAATTGAAAATTGATGGGGGTAAATTCAAGAGATGTGAAAAGTTCTTCTTCACTGAAAAGTGGTGGAGTCATGGAACAAATTGCCAATAAGTGTGGTAGAGGTAAGAACTCTGAATGAGTTCAAGCATATTTGGGACAAAACTAAGGTACTCATAGACCCAAGGGGGGGAGGGATACAGGAAGGGACAGGATGCAAAGGGCAAGGGGAGATTAACCAACCATGGATTTAGGTCAGTGGGTTAGGCAGTCATAAGTATGGGCAGACTTGATGAACCATCCGTTTTTTTCTGCAGTCAGGTTCTATGTTTCTATGTATTTTGTCCTTTGGTAGCTGAGGGTTGGGCTCCTCATGTTCCCCAGTGAGCTTACAATCATTTCTCCTATTGAGAGGAGCTATGTGCTCCCCAAGAACTCGGGTCTTTTTAGTGTTCAGACTCTTCCCTGTCTCTAGAGGTTCTGACTTGGTCATTATGATGTTATAAAATGGGCAAGGAAAATCCTGTATTTTGATTGGCTGCTAGTCGTGCATTAGAAGTGTCCAATGCACAGCTAGCAACAAGTTCAGGTAACCACAGCCACAGTTGTACAATTATGTATTAAGCAGCAAATGGAATGTTCATTTTTTTAAATCGCCACCATTATTTTCTCACTGCTTGCTTGTTTGTTACTGATACTACCAGCCACTGCCCAACAGTTAAATGAATTAGGATTCTGGTAAAAGCAAAAACAACAACACATAGTTCACATTGGTGTACATGTTCACGGTTGTTTTAAAATTATTAAAACCACAGCTGCTACCTTGCCAGTGCTTTTCACACCATGGCGCAATTGCACCTTTCCTCCCACCCAACCACTGACTGGCTCACTCTGCTCACTTGCCACTCGGTCACCCTCTCGCTTTCACCACAGTCAGCAAATAAAACTATGGCTATACTTTCTTTAAAATAAATAAATAAAATAAATGTACACTGTGGGTGTAGTGGGGGCTGTGTCTGAGTGTGTGTGTGTGTGTGTGTGTGTGTGTGTGTTGGTGAGCTACAGCTACGGTGGCCACACTAGGACAAATGTCCTAAGAGCAAAAAAAAATTCAGGTATCTATTGGAGGCAGAGGGACTATTTTACATGAAAACGCACTCAAGATTTAAATGTTTCTCTCTATAAACATAAAACATTGAGACTACTATATACACTATATGTAGAACACAGAGGCCCATTTTAAAAGCACAATAAGACACTCCTAGGATGTGCATTAGACATTTCTAATGCACGGTGAGGGCTGAAGGCACTTGGACTGTGGCCTTTTGCCTCACTGCGCCCCTGACCATGCATTAGAAATGTCTAATTGCTTTACTTGGTTTCTTTTGGTCACTCATCCTCAGTTGGAGGGGTTGCTTCTCTTTTTATTTTCAGTTTCAGACCGTCAACAACTCCTGCATTCTCCAGTGAATGGAGCGTGTCGGTCATCTGGTACTAGTGTCTGCATATACCCTCTTTGTGTAATTCTGTCTGTGAATTTTACACCAGGTGTACCAGGTAACATGTCAAGTACCACCACTGTATTTCAGTCTCTGGGCACCGCTTCAGTGTAGGATGCATCCTCTCTGCTTTTCAGAGATGAAAATGAGATGCACTCAGATCTTTCTTAAAAATAAACTGTATTTTATTCATGCACACAATATTCACAGACCACTTTGTGTTGGGTACAAGAGGTTAAGCTTACTTATAGTTGTAATTAATTTGTCAGTTCTGTGAGGTGCAGCTATCAAACTCTGGGCTGGACTGCATTTAAAACTAGACTGCCTTCTCAGACAAAAGGTTCTGTCATTTAAAACTCCTCAAGTCTCCTTCACTACAGTGGTCATGAGGTCATCATGATTTGCTGAGAAAGTACATTTTACAGTCTGCTCTTTAAATGTTTGCTTCTGTGATCTAGAGAGGCCTATCCTCAATACCTGTCCCCGGACAAGTGATTTGGGTATATCACAAACAACACAAGTCGCTTTTTACAAAGAGTTTATGGTGCTTTCCTTCCTGAGACCCTGCCATCTTGCTCCTCCAGTCTGAACAGTGTCCTGGGAAAAGCTGTTGTAAGGTTTATGGTGCTAATTGCACCCTTACTGCATTATCAGGGAATCTGCATCCATTTTCTCTGCCTACGTTTTTCTCCCCCCCCCACCACCACTTTTGTTTCTCTCCTCTCTTTGTTTTCATCTTTAGTGGCCGTTCCACTGCCTGTATATTCCTCTGCCTGTTTAGTTATCTTTTGTACCTGAAGAATGAATTGATTATCAGTTTGAAAACTTGTACCTATAAATAAATCATTTTTCCTTTTTCTTTTCACTGTCTGTGTAGTGTTTTGACACTAGGCAATACATTCTGACTACAAACTGTGATTTGTGGCCTTGGTTCATCCCCCTGGGATACAGTACTCTAGTGGGTGTGTGGTTTGAAGCTCGGCACCAACACAGAAACATGACCCAAAATCTGACCTACTGGAAGATTTGTATTCTGTCATGACAGAAAATATTTACTGTAATATTTGTGTCCTATTAAAATATCTAATATTTTTGTCACTTTCATCTACAGTACATTACCTTCAAGAATATAGGACTCACAGTGCATGTCCCTGCCTTGGAAGACACGGTTAATGATATAGTTTGGTACGCAATTCTTTGTTTCCCTAATGTATGTTATTCTTTGCAGACTGAAGAATCTTGCTGAATTTGCCTGTCTGTACATTTAGGGTCAGGATGGACATTATGTCAAGTGTCTGGATGGCATGACTTTCTTGTTTGAATTATTTGCAGGTCATTTTTCAGTTTGAAGGATAGTGACAATACCATTGAAATTATACTCTTTAAATGTAAACTGCATAGACAGCCCTGCCAAGAGGTCCGAGATTCTAGCTTCCGTTAAGTGCGAGAGGCCATACACAATTTATTTCCAAGAGACTCATCTCTCAAGTCAGGAACATGAGAAACATTATTAGATTGGTCTTCAATATTGCACAAAACAGTGGGTGTACCGTAGATGTACCTGTGCAGCTGCTAAAATTCAAAAGTGAAAAGTCACACTAGGTCAGCACAGTAGAAGCAGAAAACCTCTTTCAAAGTCAAGTATTTGCAGATATAATTTGCCTAGTAATCCAGTTATATTGCAGGCGACAATTCACAGCAGCAGAAATTAGCTATATAACCATGGGAGTCTTGGGAGGGATGCCCCAAAATTTTGTGCTAGAGGCACTTTAATAGAGAGTAGGATCCTGCTGTACCCCTGCAGTCTGTATGCATTGCCCATTAAAATGACAGTGCAACTTGGGGAATTCATTACAGACTCAGTATCACACACACTTATTGTTAAATCACTTGAAGATGCAATGTAGCTTGTTAATTTTAAACAAGATCACACAAAGTAAGTTACAGACCCAGAGATAGGCTCGAAGGAATTCCAGAGGTTCAGGTTCAAGTTCAGTATTGTTTGGCATCATGCCATTACAGCGATTCCAGAGATGTGAGGTCAAGAAAGTGCATCCAGTGTATATGACAAATGTGGTGCAGCAAAGATGCAACACGGTACTACTGCAGAGTGCTGCAGCATGCTGCAAGGAACAGTGTAATTCAATGGCAATTAAAGGGATGTATTCATGTATCGTGGCTGACATAGTTTGAAAGCCCACGAAAAGCTCTTTCAAATTAGGGATTGAGCTCACCTGTACCTGGAAAAACTTCAGAGATATAGATGATTGAGTTTGTTCAATAGCAATACTATGTTGCAGCCACCTGTGGAACACTGTGATGTCATTGAGGAACAAGCAGTGCTTGACTCAATGTAGTTAGGCACAGTTAGATCTTTGATGACATCATAATGTTCTAAAAATGGCTGAAATGTAGTAGTAATGTTGAACAGACTCAGTCATCTGTATATCTGAAGTGCTTCCAGTTACAGATGATCCCACTATCTTGTTTGAAAGAGCTTTTTGGTGGGCTTTCAAATTATGGTGTACCTGGGCATGTATGTCCCTTAGCCCTTTCATCATGCATTGTTTGGTGACATGTCATTTACTGCAAGGCATTGCATTGCATCCTGGCTAGCTCCACTGTAGATAGATGACATGATTACTTATATAAGGTGAATACGTTTATTTTTCCTAAAATCCCCATACCACAAAAACTCACCAGGAGGAGCGCCACACTGAATGTGAAAGGTATGAGTTCAGTTGAGTAGCAAGTAGTAGTATACACAATAGCAAAGATACAAGGCTTTTCCACCATTCAAAGAAACAGTTGCATTACATTTCATAACTAGAAACTACAGAGAACAGCTAGATATAAAGCGGAGGGGTGCATGGAGATAATTTTTTATTGACTAATTTATTTATTTAAAAATTGGTAACCGGGAGCGCACACTGAACTGAGGTTCATTTGGTTTGATTAAATTAGATTACTTTATAAAATGGATAGCGGGAAATTCTGCATCCTGATTGTTTGGCAACTGTCTTTGATCTTTCTCATGCACAAGTGAAAAAAGTGCTGGCAGACTTTACACAGAACATTAGCAATACTTATGCCCTTTTCAAAAAATCATAATTGCCATTACAAACAAGGCTGCCAGCCTTATTTACTAAAAAAATCATCTAGGCTTCTAAATAAAAAGCTCCCTCAAAATAAAAATAAAAACCTGATTACATGTTCTTTTCTTTTACATTCTCCACCTCACACATACCCAAATAACAAAAATAAGTATTATTCATAGTTCCATTTTTAAAAAGCTGTTTTTCTGACCCCCCCCCACACACACATCCTTGTGTGCCTACCAGGGAAATTGTTGCTGTTTGCCCTGCTACAGGTACAATTTAATTGTTGGCCTTACCAAGGCCTTCTTTTGTGTGTGTTTGTGTTTTGAGAGGTGAACATTCATTCAGTAGAATTCTGTAGAAGTTTGAATTCCTGCATTCTGTGATAAACAAACATTCCATCTATTGAATGTATAGATAGACAGATGCTTAACAGCTGAGGAGGGACTACTTTTTACTAGTTACAATTAACAAAAGAAAATACCTGTTTTAATTAAAAAAGTTTTTTTTTTTTTAAGTTTCTCAGTTTACCCATTTTAAGAGAGTAGTGAGACACTTCAGGGGGGTTTGCATTATGCTGATGTAACTGCACTTCCAGGGACTGAAGGCATTCCATCTGTTGTGTTGTGCCTCACTAGGTTTAGAGTAGCATAATGCATGCCCAATCATGTCTTATTGCTTTCTAATCAAATACCTTCATGTAATTACACTGTGGTATTAACAGCCTACAATGTCCATTAAACTTTTTCTTTTATAGATCTGGTAATGTGAACACTCTTGGTGATTTCAAGGTACCATATCATGGTGGAACATATGCTCCGATTTAATGTTCACAGACTGGTGAAGAAGCAGCCTGTCTATCATGCATTTTTTCATGAGGTACAATAAGTTCATTTTCTGCAAAAACATAATTTGTCATTTACTTATTTTTTTCAATTTTTTATGATTAAATCATATTTAAAGTCTTTACAAAATTCTCCTGGATTAAGCTGATGGGCCAATCTTACAACTCTTTCCAGACCTTCTTCTTGAAGATCTGTCTGCAGCTCACCTAATATTGCAACTTTAAAAGCTATTTGGTTACAATCCCTAATGCAGTTTTGCTGTGAGAAAGTATATAGTTACTGTTATGTTGGTAAAGTACTGGTGTATTTTTGTTCTGTGTGGAGGGTTGTGGAATAACAGATGGACCAGACATAGAACTTCAGGTTCAACACACAATTTCTGTGTGATGTTAAAATACAGTAGATAACCTTAAGCAATGGCATATCCCTTATTTAATACATCAGTTTGCAGCAACAGACTATGCATATCCTTTCTCTGCACTTAATCAGCATCTACTGATCTATCTCTTTAGTGAAAATTATTTCATCCCTATGTTGGTCTTGTGTGTTTGGGTGATGGGGAGCCCAAAAACCAAAAACCCAAACAAGCCAAAGACAAAGAACCTCAGTGCAGAAGCACTGAAGCAAGGGTCACCCTAAGGGACATTGGCAATAAAACCAAGTTTCAAAGAAACACATTACCCATACCCCCATAATTCAAAGCATCATGGGATGTATATGTAAATCACCATGACATTTTAGGCTGGCTCAGCTTAAAGCAGGAATGCATGGTGCCAAAGGGCCTCTCAAACAATCTGTAATTCATATGTATTTAAAGAACACAATGGGGTGTTTCTGATATCTCTACCCCGGTAACTTAATTTTTATAAATACAGTCCCCTAGTAACTTTTTGCCTTTATCAAAAACACCTAGTGCTGTGGTATTTTCAACATTTACAGGTTTCATACACATAAGGCATATACATCAAAGTATTTTATGGCATAGTACTATTACATACTAAATCCAACAAAAATGAACACAGCCTGTTGTTTTACATCAGCTCGGAGGTCACCAAAATAATTTCCCTGTACGCGGATCTAAGAGGGAAAAGGATAATTAAAGAGGACACTACAGCATAGTCAAGAAAGCGGAGGGGGTGCCTATAGGTGGCCAATCTTATGGACTAGAAACATAGAAACATAGGAACATAGATTTTGATGGCAGATAAGGACCGCTTGGCCCACCCAGTCTGCCCATTTCCCTACCTAATGGATAAGCTGCAGATCCTAGTTAACCAGCAGCCTACTTCTTCCTACCCCACCCCTAGAATTGCCTTTATGACTGTCCCATGCATGCTTGAATTCCACCACTGTTTTTGACTCCACAACCTCCTCCGGAAGGCCTGTCCATGCATCCACAACCCTCTGTGTAAAATACTTCCTTAAATTACCTCTGAGCCACCCCCCTTCTATCTTCAAATTGTGCCCCCTTGTTCTTGCACACCTCTTTTTTTGAAAGACGCTACCCTCTTGGACTTTGTTGATTCCCTTGAGGTACTTGAAAGTTTCTATCATGTCCCTCCTCTCCCTGCTTTCCTCAAGGTTATACATATTCAGCTCCATAAGTCTCTCTTCATATGTCTTCCGGTGCAGTACCTGCACCATTTTAGTTGCCCTCCTCTGGACAGCCTCCATCCTGTCTATGTCTTTGTGGAGATTGGGTCTCCAGAACTGCATGCAGTGCTCCAGATGGGGTCTCACCAACTGTCTGTACAGAGGGATAATAACTTCTTGTTTTCTACTGGTGATGCCTCTCCCTATGCATCCCAGTAGATTAGACTAAAAAATGGAAGAACTGTTGCAACAGATTTAAGAAAAGGTTGTCCTCAAGAGTGGCAGGATCTCCCTGTCACATATCCCCCCTTTAATAGGGAAACAGTGATTTCAGACTACTTACCCCCTTTCTGTCCCAGGAAGAGATGGAGCCTCCACCCATCCATCTTCAGAAGCTCTGTGTCAGAGACCCCATTAATGATAAAAATTCCATCATAAACATAGTGGATATATATCATCATTCTTTACCCTGAGGCGTTAACACATTTCTCAACACAGATAAAAGGTACCAGTCTCTGTACTATCTCATTTTAGAGAAAGTCATTAACATCATCATGATTTACAGTGATCAACTCAACAATATGTGAACTAACAGTACCAAGGACTGTTACCATCTGGTACTATGTGTCCTGTGTGGGAGATTTCCCTTATTTCAAGGGCGCCATTTCTTCTCCATAATTACCCCTTCCCTTTGGGACACTCTTCCCACTCCCCATGAAACAGTATCTCTACTGAACAGATGTCTTCCATTCCCAGCAGGAACCTCCACTACACTGCACACTGGATGGGTCCTAATATAGGCTGCCACCTGTCTGTACATACCAGGCCAGTAATAAGAAGGTGTTAACCAAGCCAAGACACTGCTATTGCTTAGATGCCCACAGGGACTGGAGTGAGCAGCCTCTATCACCTGCTGTCTGTAGGCCTTAGGCACCACTACCTGGACAATCACACTTTTCTGATGGAGGTTGGGCCTCATGGCATAGAATACCCTTCTTTAGATCGTGCCACCAACATTGTTTTGCCACCACATTACCATTAATCTGCATACCCTCTTTGACCTTAACATACTGTAACTGTTTGGCAACATTAGCATTGTTAGCCTGCAGTATACCTCAGTCAATACTGTTAATAGAGTTAGCTGTATCAATACAAGAAAAGTCCTTCAGCCTCATAGGATTCTTCTTGCTTGCTTGGAGTCTTCAACCCCAGCACAATATCACTAGGCACAGTCTTACCTGAGGATCTCACATTCAAGTTCCATACTTGCATCTCCAACCTCCAACAGGTAACATCCTGGGAACACAGGCAACAAAGGAATATCCTGCTCAGTCAGGGGTCCTCCTCCAGCTGAGCCCATAAAAATCCTCCTCTGACTCTTTATCCAAACTCTCTGGCAGGGACCTCTTGAGCACCTGGCACTAGTGTTCTGCCTCTGTGCATAGTCAGTCTGCCTCCATCCATTGCCCACTCATCCACCGTATTAGCCTCGTCAGGTTTTCCACCATCGGGTGTCATCTTGCATCTCTGGTCTGGGTCGCACCCATGGTAGTTCCTCATCCCTTGCATCTTTTCATTGTCTTCAGTCTTGGCCTTCCTTTGAACAACCAGGTCCAGTTCAGGCAGTAGCTTCTCTCTCAGTCTGTCGACCATGGTTCTGGTCAGAGCTCCATGGACTTCCTTCTCTGGGTTCTCCTCTAGTCTAGGCAACTCCTCATGCAACAGTCAACCTGGGATGTCTGGGTGATATCCACTGGAAAATGTCCCCCTAGCCGAGTCCAGACATTTTCAGTAAGTTATCCCACTTCGGACACCAAGTCTGTGGAGGCATTATGGGATAACAGATGGACCAGACACAGAACTTCAGGTTCAACACACAATCTCTGTGTGATATTTATTTAAACACATGAGATAACCTAAGCAATGACATATCCTTCTTCAATACATCAGTTTGCAGCAACAGACTATGCATGTCCTTCCTCTGCACTTAGTCAGCATCTATTGATCTATCTCTTTAGTGAAAATTATTTCATCCCTATTGGTCTTGTGTGTTTGGGTGATGGGGAGCCCAAAACAAAAACAACAAAACAAGCCAAAGACAAGAACCTCAGTTCAGAAGCACTGAAGCAAGAGTTACCCCAAAGGGCATTGGCAATAAAGCCAAGTTGCAATGAAACACAACATCACACATACCCACATAATGCAAAAGCATCATGGGATGTATATGTATATCACCATGAAACTGTAGGCTGGTTCAGCTTGAAGCAGGAATGCATGGTGCCAAATGGCCTCTCAAACAATCTGTAATTTCATGCATTTAAATAACACAGGGGGATTTTCTGATATCTCTACCCTAAGCACCTAGTGCTGTGGTATTTTCAACATTTACAGGTTTCATACACATAAGGCATATACATCAAGAATTTTATGACATAGTGCTATTGCATACTAAATCCAATAATGAGGAACACAGCCTGTTGTTTACATCAGCTCGGAGGTCACCACAATAACCTCCCTGCACGAGGACCTGAGAGGAAAAAAATAAGAGGACACTACAGCATAGAGAAGAAAGAAGGGGTGCTATAGAGGGCCAATCTTATGGACTAGAAATGGTAAAGGATAGATTAGGCTAAGAAATAGAAGAACTGTTGCAACAGATTTAAGAAAAGGTTGGTCCTCAAGAGTGGCAGGATCTCTGTCACATTCTGCTCAACATTTAATTTCTGTCTTTACTTTCCTGGCATGAATTTACAAGGAAGGTGGGTATCAAAATTTTATCTTCAGCATGTCTAGGAGAGCCCAGTATTCTCTCCAACTAAGCCGCTTGTTGAAGAAATTGAGTGAGTTTCATGTAGCACAAGCCCATGTATTTTTTCAAAGCCATGAGGTATGTACTTTCTGCTTAGTGACTGGAAGTGCAATTAGGAAGATTTTTTCTGTTCAAGAGAAATTAATGTACAGGCTTTATAGGTTTGTATTGGTCCCACCATCACTGTCTTCTCCTCATTCTAAAAATGTAGTGACATTGATGGTTACAATGACTGAGAAAGAAATTGCAAATGAATGGGTGAAGCCTAAGTTCTTACAGATAGCTGACTGGTACACATCAAATAGAAAATCAACTCAGACAGCCCAGTGGCCCAGTGGCCCAGTGGCAGTGGTGGATAAGCCAGTGTAGGCTCGAGCCTGGCTTAAGCCTAGTATCTGGTTATACTAACTTGACCTCTATAAGCAACTGACAGCCAAGGTCCAGCCAAGCAATTATAATCAATTATACAATGGCAAGAAAATTTCAGGGCTCTGATTGGTCAGTGTGTGCCTGAGACAGTGATGTTATTACACAATAACATCACTTTGTGGATTTGTTGGATGATTGTTTTGGAGCTGCTCTTAAGAAACAGAGATATACTGCTACCCTAAAAATCTACTAAAACCTTTTTTCAATATTTTTTATATTGTATAACATCAAAGCCATTGTATAATTGCAATAAGGCACTCCAAGATGTGTGTTATCGTGTAATAACATCACTCCTGGGGTGGTGAAAGCCCTCGGCTTTGCCTTGTGCTTCAACCCACCCCAGGAGTGACATTATTACATGATAATACACACCTTGTCATGCCTTATTGCTTAAATAAAGCATTTTTGTCAGCTTGACCAGTTAGACGGACACTGTCAGCAATGTACAGGACAGCCTGCAGCAGCCATGGCTTGGCTCATGGTTTGGCTTGTAGAGTCAAGATAGACTCATGGCTTGGTTCTAGGTTAAAACTTTCTGGCTTGCCCACCTCTACCCAGTGGTAGTGTTATGCACTCCAGTACCAGCCACTTGGTCTAGCAGAGAGCTCGTCATGCCAGTGAATGGTTTTTCCATGGTCGAGGTGTGCGGCCAGCAGCAGCACTTCTTTGACCAGGGAGGGTTGTGATGTGTTCCATGGCCATAGCAACCCCACTGCAGTAGGACAAGAAGGTTTGCCTTGTTTGTGAGGGGAGGGCTGCATGCAGGTGGGTCCAGATGATGCTTGCATGGCACAGTAGATGGTGAGAGGGCCCACTACAAAAAATTGGAAAAAGCAAAACTTCCATTAGAATAATGGAGACTGGTAAGTTTAGGCCCTGCCTCATGTGATTGGCCACCTTACAGCAGATCCTGAGTGTGTGTGTCAGGAAGAACAGCCTTGCCCACGCAGCCCTCTGCCATAGAGGAGACAGCAGCCATGGGAGCACTGGCAGCAGTGATCTGGCTAATGGAAGTGTGGGCTGGAAGGTTGCTAGAGGTGATCCTAAGGAAGGAGAAGAGAATTTGGTGGAGAGAAAAAAAAACTTAACTGAAAAACAAAACTGACCCATAATTTTCATGACCAACAGCAATTATTTCAGAACAGGTGGCTTCCATGTGTGATGTACATTTTTGCTGGGGTGCCTTTCTTTGCTCTGTAGTCCTTTTTATGTTTGCTTGCATGCATGTGCAAGAAACATACTGCCACCATACAAGTTTTTGTAGGTGTGCCTCCCCACTTCCAATGTCCTGCTTCCTTTTGCAGGTGGGGCTGCGCCATGTGAATGTCCAAGCTGTCTATGACAGCCGTTCAGATCCGGCGGTGTACAGCTGAAATAGAAAAACCGCTGCAATCAGCAGTTGTAACATGTAGGCATTTGCATACTGCCATCAGCAGGTAATTTACATACTGCCGTCGGCAGTATGCAAAGTGCCTACACTCAGCACTGTATGCTGAACACAGCTGTCATAGACAGCTCCCTTCATGTTCCCCCCTCCCCAAACACTGAAGTAGCATGCTGGGAGCCCACCCCAGCATGCTCATGTGCTCCCCCCACCACACACAGTATGGCTGACGGGGTGCCCAATCCCTCGTCGGCTCCGCGGCACCCCCCCACAGAATTCCAGTTGCCACTCTGGGAGCCCACCCCAGCATGACAAATGATGTAACGGGGTGCCAATCCACTGTCGGGTCCACTGTCCCCCCCAAAAAAACTTTCAGCTGCCATTGTTGTTTTTACTGCATATTCACCTCATTTTCATCCAGTACACCTCCTGCTCTCTGTCTCTGTGCCCCCTCCTTATCCAGCATGCATTGTGTTAGCCCTTCTTCATTGCTTGTTTCTAGTGAAGTCATGTGATATAAATCCTCAAATAAAGAATTAAAGAAAAATGAAACAAAAAATGAGATCCCAGATGCAGTGAAGCTTGAGAGGCTAAAATTGCAATGATATTTTGAGCTGGAGAAAATAAAGATGGTGCAAGAAGAAAGGAAAATGGTGAAAAGGCCTGTTTACACTGCCACACACGCACTGCAGAAACTCAAGCACTCGGGTTGCTGCTGTGCAGGTGTGGCACTGTTGACACCCAGTTGAGGTAAATTGTTCACTTCTCTCCCCAAGTCACAGCTGAGTAGGGGAGGCGTTCTAGAGTTAGTGGTGAAAGCAGCCATGTAGGCATCCTGCACCACTCACTCCTCGTGTTAGAGGCAACTATCTTTTTTGTGTGTGTGGAACACTGATTTACTTTGGATGCAATGGATGTAGGATCAGGGCATGAGACATCATTCTGCAGTCATTACACTTGTACCTCCCCCAATTTCGGGGGGGCTTACCTTGATTGTCTCCCTGTGCTCCTCTGATGCCCACTGCCTGTCAGACAGCCAGCAATAGAAGTTAAATTCATGTGCAGGAGGGTGCTGCTGTTGCTCTGTGTGTGCGCACATCCATGCTGCTGCGCTATCCCGTTAAGAGCTCCAGCCTTGTGTATAGTGTAAATAACCTGGGCTGGGTCCAAGTACAACGAAGCTCACAATCAGCCAGGCGTTACCCTAATTGATTCCACTCTGCGGTCGCTAACAAAGCAGAGGGAGCCCTTGCATGTACTGTAAATATTTATTTCTAAATCCTTACTGTTTTTAAATAAAATAACTTATTTGGACTGCCAGTACTGAAGCACTAGTTTGTTCTGATGGGAGCCACCATGTTTGATCTGGAACTTCCTGGTTTGGACCAATTGGAATCAAAGGGTCCTTGAGGGGTCCTAATTACGATGGATTATGGGTGAAACTGTAAACTTTCTTGTTGGCCTTAATGGATCACTAGGAGCACTCTAACTGTGATTGACAGCTCCTTTAGCCAACTGGAATACAGTATTCTCAAACTAAATGAGGGACTGTTACAACAGAGCTCAGTTCAATTTGAACCACTGTGGAGGACACAGCCTGCAGATGGGCTGAAAGAAACTGCAGGTAGGGAGGCCTGTAACTGCCTCTTGTGACTTCTTACTCTGTCCAAACAGGGATCGAGTGGTCTGGGACTGCATCTTAGCAGACAGAAAAAGGTTCTTTAGCAGAAGGTTGAGGAAGAACCATCCATTTACCGAAGAAAAGGAGAAGTTTGTTGTTTCTTCAGCTATGAGCCTGTGGCCTACCGCGTGTGTGGAGACATTGATCCTGGGACTCCTGAAGCAAAGCAGGAGGCCCTCCAGTACAGTAAGGACTTTTCTTGCAAAGACCAGCTGGAGGGTTCACCAGCATGCCGTCTAACTTTGAAAAGACATTTTCTTCATCTGGTTCAATGCCACTAACTGCCCAGCCAGACTGTTCTTGTGCCATTTTCAGCATCCTGGTGAGGGACCAACGCTGGGGATTCAGCCCCTGCACAGCAGTCGATCACAGGTTGTGGCCACCTACAGAGAAGGCCATGAAGTGGAGGTAAGTCATGTCAGCCCAGGTCCCCACCAGCTTCCAGACGGAGCACCAAATTAGGTACAGTGAGTACAACCAGGGTAGCTCCCTGCAACAAATGTTTTGATCATAAATGGTACCATCTGATTGTGTTCAGCCAGTGTTCATGTGTTTGAACAGACTAGGCCATCTGACCACAGATACAAATTGTTTATGGTTTCCAAATGTGTTGCTCTCATTTAATCACCCTTCTTTCCATCAAGGGCCCCAACATCAGCTGCAACACCGGCCGGCCAACCCACAGCACCACCTCAGGCCTGCCTGTGTTTCCACTCTGGGTACCCAGTAGTTGCCAGACTGATAGATTAATGGACTTAAGTGATTAAAGCAATCTAGCCTGTCTTAATTACAGTGACTTAATCATTTGCCTAGATTCTTGGCCCCCTCCCTTGTTCACATCCCCCTTAATAAATCTGATTTGCTCTTTTACTGTTAACCTGGCTTGTGAGCATATCATTGCTTGGTCTAAAGTGCAAATAATTCTGAAAGTGCATGTGTATGCTATTGAAACTGTCTTTTGCAGGGGGTTGCAGGGTGAATGCCAGGAGACCGAACCCCGCTGGTAAGTGGAAGGTGCATCAGCATATCATTACTGGTCCAACTGCTTTATAGTCTGACTGTTAAGCATTGCAACTGTTTTGTTAAATCCAGAAGGTCACTAGGCGGGATTGTGGGGAGTTATAGCTTCCCAGAAGGCTGTACCAATTCTGTTAGGAACCCACTTAAGCACTACTCTGGGTGGAGGCATCATAATTGTAGTTTTACTGTTGGTAGGTATCCTCAGTATTTATTATTTTCAAACCCAGGCCCCTCAATCTGCAGTCAGGAAAACAGGCAGGGGTAGTAGTCCTTGGTATAACGGCACCAGGGTTACACACTTTTAACGTTGAGACTATTTTTATCACTAAACCACAGGTGCCATGTAAATTACTTACCCTTGGTCACCAGTTAATATTTGACCTTTGCATACCCGAGTGGCAGCCTAATACTCTTGCATCTTTCTCAGTGGGTTTCTCTGTTAATTTCAGACAGAACACCAATTTTCCTTTACCAGCAGTGTACCAGACCAAGGGGGACCATGACAGAGAAGCAGACGGTGATGCAAAGCAGGAGATCGATTCGGGACTGGATATGACTGCAGGTAAGAGTACAGCAGCTGTGTAAATAGACCCAAAGAGTGAGAAGAGAGGAGAATGGGACTAGAGCTGGAAGAAAAGGAAAGAGAGGGTCAACATTACATAGAATTGGCAAAACGGAAAGCACCAGACATGGGGAGTAATGGCACAAATAAGTCAGCCTCAGGTCTTTTAGTCACTAAATTTAAAAATAGCTTATCTCTTGTAAAAGAGAATGATAATATAGACACATTTCTACAGTCCTTTGAGAAAATTTGTTGACAGTATAAATCGGACAAAATAGCTGGGTTATTTATCTTGCACCCTTGCTTACAACTAATGTGTTACAGGCTTATGCCAGAGGTTCCTAGTTCATATCAAATGTGTTGAAAGTAATTTTGAAAAGTATGAACTGACACCTAAGAACTACATTTTGATACTGTGAAATGCGAGAAAGCAACATAATGTTAGCTATCCAGAATTTTCTGTTGAAATGAAATGTACATGTGTTTTGATCACTGGGTGTGCACTAATCTGGGAAAAATCTTTGAAAAGCTCAGTGAGTTTATGTTACTGGATCATTTTCTAAAAATTACCCTTAAGGAGCTGGGGAACTGGCTGTGTGACAGGTTACAACAAATGGTTAATTAAGTGGGTTGATCGATATTAACTGACAGGTCTCAGAATAAAGAATGGGTGGGAGCTGCACCTTAACCAACAGACCTGCAGGAACACCAGCAGGTAGTCCCAAAGGTGCACCAGCGAAATAGTCATACCACTACTTTAAACTGAACTGACCCAAACAGTCAGTGAAAGAAGGAAAACTGACACTCCTTCAGTGGCAAAATTGGGATATGGCTAGGCACTGCAGAAAAAAATGCAAACTGTCGAGCAAAGACTGGGAGAAAGAACTCAAGCCAAGGGAGTGAGCATGTAGCTAACTGCTGATCAGAGACCCTCCACCCAATTCTGTGCAATGTTTGCATCAGGAGTTAGTAAATGGTACATCTACTACAGGCTTTCATGATACTGGAGATACTGCACCCTGTCATTTATTAAGCAATCACTGGGGTTAGAAGGCCAAACTGACAGGAGAGACTGCTAAAATGAGGTCTATTTTGGGGGCCACAGTGGGTGTTACACATAACTAAAGTTAGTGTCATATGGGAAGCATAGGAGGGATCTCCGGAAATTGGGGTTTTTGTATATCTACCCTTTGATGCTGTTGTGAGCAGTGATCATAATCGTTGTGGAAATATGCCTGTTTTGCCACAAGGAGTCAAAAAACCAGGAATGGCAGGAGGGAAGACTGCAGATGCCCATGTACTTTTTGCCCTCTCCCACACCACTCAGGGTGCAAGAGAGAGAGGAACAGGAAAATTCGCACAAGGCTTTATTACAGCTCAAGCTTGAGCTAGCCGTCTGTGCATCCATAGCATCTCTGCCCATGATGCTGGTGACATGGGTTCAGGAACGATCCTATCGAAGCAGCAGTAGCATCGCTACCCGTGATTTATTTATTTATTGAAAATTTTCACCAGGAGAGGCACACTGAACAATATAAAATTGCTCATCTCATGGAGCGTCCTGGGGGAAGGGCAACATGGGAGTACAGTAATCAAAAGCACATTTCCATGCAGTACTATAGAAAAGCATATATACAATACTCAACAACACATTTCCAAAGGTAATATAAAACAGAGAAGCAACAGAGTGAAAAAACAATAGATCAGCAACATTAGATAAACAATGGGATTTGATGTGAGAGGAGCAAATTAACAGCACTGCAGACTAACACTTACAATGCGGACAAAAAAGTGCAATAAAGTACACTGGTTTCTCCCCTGTTAAGTGCTAGGCTGGGAAAGGAGATGGGGAAGCCAGAGAGGAAATAGGAGGAGTGAGGAGCCAGAGGGGAAATTAGGAGCAGCTGCAGGATGGAGAGAGGAAAGTTGAGGAAGGAGGTTGAGATGGACCACAGGGAGGAGGAGTGTCTGATTTGTTGAGTTTGAGAGGTTAGGGAACCTATAGGAGAACAATTGGCCTATAGAGGTGGTGCATTGTGGTACAGCTAGGATGTGGGAGTCACTGGATCTGAGGGAGAGAGAGGCAGCGGGGCAGGAGGACAGTGAGGAGGCAAGGTAAGGAGAAGCGTGTCGAACCCAGATTATAGACAAATTTTATGCAGTGGGCTAGATGGCGGTTTCAGGTAAGGAAAAGCTAGAGAGTGATACAGATTGCAGTGGTGGGTAAAGAAAGGGCATCCAGACTGAAACGACATAAAGCATTGAAAGGGGTATCCAATCTGTTAGATGACCGGTGGTGGCACTGTAGACTACCATAGTAGTCAAAGATGGGTAGTATCATTTTTGGACAATCTCCCACCTGGCCTGTAGAGGTAGGCAGCTTCAGTTCCTGTAAAGGGCACCTAATTTGGGGCACAGCTTTTTCAGGTTGGAGTCTATGTGTCCAATGAAGTTTAGGTGATGGTCTAGCCAGACCCTGAGATACCTAAAGGAGCAGGTGTCCTCTAGAGTAAAGCCATCAAGGGTGTGGAAGGAGGGCAGTTTAGTTAGCCTACAGAGTCTCTGCCTAGTGCTGAATGTCACAGAGACTGTTTTTCTTGGCATTGAGGAAAAGCTGATGGGAGCGTAGCCATTGCTGAACTTTCTCAAAGTTATGCTGAAGTGATGCTGGAGACATGGGTTCAGGAACAATCCTATTGGTGCATCTGTAGCATTGCTGCCCCGGGATGCTGGAGACATGGGTTCAGAAACAATCCTGTCAGTTCATCCGTAGCATCACTGCCCACGACGCTGGTGATATGGGTTCAGGAACAATCCTTTTGGCGCATCTGTAGCATTGCTACCCGTGATGCTGGTGATATGGGTTCAGGGACAGTCCTGTCGGTGCATCTGTAGCATTGCTACCCATGATGCTGGTGATATGGGTTCAGGAACAATTGTTTTGGTGCATCTGTAGCATTGCTACCTGTGATGCTGGTGGTATGGGTTCAGGAACAGTCCTGTCGGTGTGTCTGTAGCATTTCTACCCATGATGCTGGTGACATGGGTTCGAGAACAATCCTGTCATTGCACCCATAGCATTGCTACCTGTGATGCTGGAAAAATGAGTTCAGAAACAATCCTTTTGGTGCATCCATAGCATCGCTGCCCATGATGCTGGTGACTTGGGTTCAGGAACAGTCCTGTCGGTGCATCTGTAGTATTGCTAACCATGATGCTGGTGACATGGGTTCAGGAACAATCCTGTCAGTGCACCCATAGTATTGCTACCTGTGATGCTGGTGACATGGGTTCAGGAACAGTCCTGTCGATGCATCTGTAGCATTGCTGCCTGTGATGCTGGTGACATGGGTTCAGGAACAATCCTGTCGTTGCATCTGTAGTATTGCTACCTGTGATGCTGTTGACATGTGTTCAGGAACAGTCCTGCCGGGTGCACCCTTAGCATTGCTACCCATGATGCTGGTGATATGGGTTCAGGAACAATCCTGTCAGTGCATCCGTAGCATCACTACCCATGATGCTGGTGATGCAGATTCAGAAACAGTCCTGTTGGTGCATCTGTAGCATTGCTGCCCATGATGCTGGTGATGCGGATTCAGGAACAGTCCTGTTGGTGCATCTGTAACATTGCTGCCCATGATGCTGGTGACATGAGTTCAGGAACAATCCTGTCGTTGCACCTGTAGCATTGCTACCTGCAATGCTGGTGATGTGTGTGTGCACATGGAACTCTCGCTAACAGAGTCCCATGGTGAAGGGAGTAACAGAAGCAAAGGAAAAAAAACTGAGGCACAAAGTGGGATGACAGGGCATGTGCAGGCTGTTAGTTGAGAAGTGTAGTCAGGGCACCACAAGTTTTCCCCACAGCTACAAAGACAGCCTGTAAACTGTGAGGAGTAGGCATGGTCAGTGCACAAGGACGATCCTCCACAGCCACAGAAAGGGACTGCAAGCTGTAAGGATGGCCTAGAAGTGCAGCAAGAGATGCCTGTAGACTGTCCCCAGAAAAAAGAGCAGTCAGCTAACTGGGCCGACAGCTCAGCAGGCAGGGAGTCAGAAGTGCCTGAAACTCTCACTCCTGTAGGCTGAGTCCCCAGAGGGTGACAATAAGCAGGGTTTGCAGTTACAGATGTTCAAAATCTATTCTGCTTTTTTAATTATTTATTACAAGGTTATTTAAAACAATACAAGAAACTAGCACACACAGGCAGTACATTAGAAACCTATAAACACTGTCCTTGTTTTCTGTTTGGATCCCTGCAGCAAAGAAATGTAGAATTTATTTAGGTGCTGCTAATTAAGTAAGCCATCTGGAAATAAAGCTCATTTACAGGAGTGACCCAAGAAAATTTATGAACTTGCATAGTTAAAGTAATGTGCAAGTTACAGAAGGTTGGCAACAGAAAGTCACTGAAATCACCATTAAACCAGTGTCCTTAAAGAGCAAGTGACATCACTGTAACAACTTTGAAACAATGTAACATTTAGACAAATTTAGGCTTATATTTCATATTTTGTTCTGTAATTCTCACCTTTATTTCTATTACTAAGAACATTTGCATGAATACAGAATCTTCCTGTCTGCACTGCCCTGTCTACCCCTGACATCATAATTCTGTTTATGCAATCACAGTCTGTTGCTGTGGAGATAATTATGATGTCATAAATAATGGATTATGAGCTGGCCGGTGGCTCTGAGGGTTGAGGCGCTGGACGCCACACCTCGCGCCACACCAGTGACCCAAATTAGGGACAGGCTCAGTCGCCGGGGGTCGGTAGGGGAGGGAGTAGGCTCGAACATCTGATGGACTGCTCTCCTCTCCCTGGGGAGGGATCCAGGGGTACTCTAGTGCGGTAGTGCCCTCCGGTAGAGACTGAAGGCACAACTAGCACACGGAGCCAACAAGGGGAGGAGCATGGCAGATGCTTATGGCATTTGCTATGCAGGTGCCATTGCACTGCCACACTCCTGGGGAACAAAACCTGGAAAAAACACCCAACTCCGGATAGGCAACGGCTCTCCTTCGTGCCATACCGCCACATGCCCAACACTGGGCCCCATCTCTGCTGCCTGGGCTGCCCTCCATCTCCTTGGCCGGCACACTTGAGTTGCAGATAAAGCTTCAGAGTGGAGGTGGCCCTACCCCAGAGGGCTAAGAGCTGGGGAGTCCGCCGGCTGGAGGTAGGTGGAGGGCAGGGCAGAGCTGCTGGGGGATCAGGTGGGCATTAGAGCAGTGTAGGGCCAGAAGGAGTGGCCCAAGAGAGTTCCCAGAGGGGGCATAAACAGAAGAAAAAAAACCCAACAAAACCATGGATTATGATGTCTGATGTAGACAAGAAGCCAGGGCAGATAACATCTATGGGACAGTGATTCTGTTTTCCTGCAGTTGTCCTCTGTAGTAAATTACAGAAAATGTACAAAATATATCAACTGAATTGTATCTCACATTTTCTAAGTTTTCCCAGTGGTGACAGTGGCCCTTTAAATATTGTATCAGCTCAGATATGCCAATAAGAACATTAGTGATTAATTTTTTTTTTTTAGAATTTTCCATGAAGGCATACGGATTGTATCAGATTGCAGGAATACATGCAACTAGACAAACAACACAGACAGAGGTTACATCGTGTCAAGTGAAAACTGCTTAGAGCCATTATTCACAATAAAGGGATAGATACAGAAGTCTAAGCCACATCTCTTGGGGCTGCACAGCTAAACTAATAATTCAAACTGTTTGTGGCTTAAAGCTATATTTCTTTTTAAAGTCTACTGTTACCAGCAGGGCAATAGAATGTCTGTTCCAAATTGGTAGTTTTCAATTTTAATTGTCACAAGTTGTGAAGCAATAGATAAGCACCTAACAGAGAACAAATTGTTCAGCCTTTTAATCTGAAGCACTGTCAGTCATGGACAGCGTTCTAAGCATTGCCATATGATAAAATGTGGGCCCCACTTTGTGCAATAACCACTGGATGGTGTTTATATAAGCAGAAATGTGTCTGTCTGAACTCACTGCGATATATATACATTATTATTGCCTGACAACTGCCCTCCACCCATTTACCTCATTCACTTATGCATCACCTCATTTATTCCATTTGCTACCTAGCATCTGTTCATTTCTTTTAGGTTTTATACTAGTCAGTGCAATAGTTTCAATTTTGTTTTGCCATTTTTGCTGACCCCCCTTGTGAAACCATAGCTGGGTGTACTCAGTTTTTGCATTTTCTACCTAGCAACTGCTCATTTTTCAAGCAGTAAGGCATGACAGGGTGTGTGTGTTATTGCATAATAACGTCATGCCTTGGGTGGTTGAAGTTGGAGGCGCAGGTCAAGTGCATTCAATGACAAGAAGTGATATTACACAATAACACACATCTCTGGAGTGCCTTATTACTATTATACAATGGTTCATTTGTCATCAAAGAAAAAAGATTAAAAAAATGTTTTAAATAGTTTGTTTTTCCTTAATTTTCTGATGTGGAAGTATATTTTTTGGGAAAAAAGTCCACAGTTTCTTATTTCTCCACTAGGTGGTACTGCTGCTACATACTGCCTGACTTCTTAGTCTCAGCAGGTGTCATGATGTGTGCTCTGTGTCTTTATAAAGGTTTCTTGTTTTTATGCTGTTCATCCCGGGCTGTCTATCCATAGTTTTAGAAGACAGAATCCTCAGTATATGCAGAGTGGACATGTTAATTTAAACAGCATGGCTGTTTTAACTGCAGCTGTCAACACTGGGAAGGGCCGTGTTGAACTGTCCTTGCGCCTGCAGGATTGTGGGAATGAAAGTGCTGTTTCAGCTTTGCTGTGTTTTAATTAAACACAACAAAATACATCAAGGCGAAGTGGACCGGGGGAAAAATGGGACCGTGCTGAGGTGGAAGTGGAGCGCAGTACAACACAGACGAGCTAGAAAACAGCGGGACACCGGTGACTGTTGTGAGTGCTGTGAAAACTTGAGGAGGTTTTTTTTTTTACTGCTACATTGCTAGAGATTCTTTATTAAGGAGGGCTGTTTTGTATGCCAGACAAGAGCAATTGGTACTGACAGAGGAGTATGAAGCTGCATCTGATGCACTGAAGCTGTTTAGAGCTGCAGTAACTTGTGGAGCGGTGGGATGATTTCTGACTGTGTTATCCAGTCACGTGAGTGTCTGGACTTGATGTTATTCTCAGATAACAGCACTGTTCCATAGGTACACTGACCAATCAGAATACTGGAAATGTTCTTGCCATTGTATAATTCAGGCTTTATACTTGTCAGTGCTCAGAACATTCCACTAGGGTTTCTCCCAGTTTTGTGTACCTGTTTTGCTTAGCCAGTAACCTGAAGTTTATACATCTGTGTCATAGCTCAATTACCTGTAGTTATCCCAACTTCTAGTTACAGCCTTAGCCTTTTACCAGGTGACTGCCATTTTATAGTTGCCCAAATGTTCATTTATGTTATTGCATATCTGATGGCTATTGCATCTCACCTTCTGATCGCATTGTACTTTACCCTTCTCTTCCTTACCCCTTACCCTCTGAGGCCCATACCCCTCCTTCTCTCTCCCTTATCGTTCCTCCCCTTTCCTGCTCCATCCCCTATCTCTCCTCCCCCCTCCACCTCCCCTAGCCACACATCATCCCTCTTTCCACCCCTCTACCCTCCTACCCATACTGGTTGTCTCTCTTCCCCCCTCCCTTAACCTGGAGTTTCTCCATGGTGCCTTCTTGATTTTCCCTGCCTCCCTCCTCTCTCTCATGTTCTCCATCCCCATCCTCCTAATCCTGTCCCTACTCTTTCTCCTGTCTGGCAATGTGAAGTTCAACCCTGGACCATCCCTTCACCTCTTCTCTACCTCTCCAACTGCTAAAGACCTGAGCATATTTCACATCAGTACTCGGAGCCTTCTTCCAAAGCTCGCCCTCCTGTCAGTCTGGATTTCCATTCACCGGAAACCCTCTGTATCTCTAAGTCCCAGCTGTCCTTTATGATCTTAGACTATAGCCTGTCCCTTCCTGTCTACCATCTTTTCAAGCAGGACAGGGGAAAATATGGAGGTGGTGTTGCAATCAATGCCTGTCAGAACCTCTTACACCATAGCTTTAGTGAGGTCATATCTATCTCCCATGAATTCATCCTGGTCAGATTGTCATTCCCCTCCTCTGTGCCCATTTTTATTGGGGTTTTCTATTCCTCACCTAGAATATCCCCCTCTTCCCTGGTTGGGTCCCTCTCTACCATCACTTCTCAATCCTCCACTGGTGAGCTCATCTTACTAGGGGACTTCAAAGTCAATTGCCAGCCTCCATGCTGACCATCCACAAGGTTGACTCCATAAATCTCATGTAGATTATCACTGAATCCAACCAGCTCAACCCTCACTCTCATAAGCTCTCCCTTCTGCACTGGGTTCTCTCCTCCCACCCCCACTGTATTGTAGCAGCAGGAATCCTGCTGGATGCCTTCAGTGACCACTGCATGACGTTCTGCATCAGGAAGATCTGGTGTACACCCTCCTTCCCTAAATACACCTGGACCAGTCCCTCCACTCATTCTACACCTCCACTCTCCTGAGTGACCTTGCTGCTGCAGATCAAACAGCCATACCCTCCACCATGGATATCAACATTGTCCTCTCTGTTTCATTCCAGATTCTCCTTTGAGCAGGTCAAGCACACCCAGTTCAGAAAAGCCAAGGTCAAAAATCACCATCACCTCTGAAATCACTGATCAGTGCAAGTCCCTGACCTTGCTTGGGCATGTTCAAACTATTTCACTCCTTTCCTGATCTCCTCTTATACATGATTATCAGAAACTCCTGTACTAACGCTTGTCCGGGCTGCAAAATCACAGTATTTCAAGGCCAACTTTCAGAACAACCTTAATGCCCCTCAAAGTTCTGGAAGGTAATTCACTCCATTTTGACCTCCCACACAGTCCACCCTCTGGTCCTTCTAGTAAATGATTCACTAGTGTCTGACCACTCCACTGTTGCTGCTCACTTCAATGAGTTTTCACCACTTGTGCCATCCTTCCACTCACCCTCTAGCCTCCTCCACTCCTCCATAATTACGCTGTCGTCTCGCTTCCACTGGTGGTTTCTTTCTCCTGTTACTACCTGGGAAACCCTCACTGCCCATTATTCCCTCAACCTACATAAATCCAGTCCTGATGGACTGGATCCTAAACTACTCCAAATCTTTGAACCTGCCATAGCACATCCACTGACTCACCTACTCAACCTCTCCTTCTTCCATAGTGATGTTGCTCAGTCCTAGAATGTGGTCATAAGTTCTTCCATTCCACAAAGAGAGGGACCCCTCCTCCCTGGGTAATTTCTGGCCAACCTTCCCCCTGCCTCCTGTACTAAACTGCAAGAGAAGCTTATCTACACTAGACTCCCATTTCATATCCTCCAGTTTCCTCTTCCCATTCCAGTCTGGCTTCTGGAAGCATCACTCCACTGTCTCCTCCATGCTGCATGTAACTGATTCTACCTTCTCAGGGATGAATCAGGGTACATCACAGCTGCTGTTTTCATCAATATGGCCAAGGTCTTTGACTTAGTGTCCCACCTCTCCTCCTGGATAAACTGAGTTCAGCTGGCCTCTCAGCTCCTGCTGTAGACTGGTTCTGTTCTTATCTCTCTGGCCGCCTGCAGCCAGTATAGGTTGCTAGTGCCCTGTCAGCTCCACTTCCCATCCAGGCCAGGGTTCCACATGGCTTCATCCTGAGGCCCATCCTATTCTTTATCTTCCTTAATGACCCTCCCACAGCTTGTGCCAACTTGCACAGCCACATGTATGCAAAAGACACATTATTTACACCTCCAGTCCCTCCACTACAGCCATGGAAGGTCTGCTTCAGCAAGACTTCCACAATGTCCTGTGCTGGTGTCAATCTAACCCACTCCAGGTCAACACACACACACACACACACACACACAAAAAAAAGTGGACTTCTGATGATATCACAGCCAGGACAGCAGCTTGAAGAAAGAGCTCCCATCCCTCCGGAACTTGAAACTACTCTCCTCTATGACTGATCATGCTCAAAGTGACCAAAATGTCAGCAAGAGACAGAGAGGTCAGGCTGACCAGATTGATGTCTAACAAAACAAATAAATCGGAGGATGATTCCAGATACTGAACTCTCAGTTCAGACAGCAGTTGCAATATTTCTCAGGCCAGTACACATTGGCCCAATTATGATACCAACCAGGACAACGAACGGCTCACCCAAAACAGATTTGAAACTCTGTTGAGGGAAATCAAGGCCTCTCACTCTGAAAATTGGACTGAATTTTTAAAAATTCATGATAGAGTTGCTGGTGTGGAAAAGTGGATGGAAGCAGCAGAGGAGAGTTGCCATACTGGAAAATAGCACCCTGCAGTTGGGTACAGCAGTGGACCTATTGCACTATGTGAGGCACTTCAGGAGAAATGTCTAGATTTGGAGGCAAGATCCTGGCATCATAATATTCACTTTACTAGGCTTCCAGAGGAAGCAGAGACTGGCAGTATGTGTAATTTTTTATAAGACCTCTTCAGAGATTTTCTCTCACTCCCTCCTCCCACATTTGAGCTCCACATAGAAAGGGCTCATCACACTTTGTTGCCCAAGCCTGCAGATCCCACAGCAAGACCAAGGGCTATTATCATGAAATTTGCAAGTTTTCACAAGAAAGAAGACACCCTTTGCTTAGCCTGGCAAAGGAGATGTCAGATATAATGGATCCAGGCTTTTCTTTGAACAAGACTACCCTCCGAAATTCAAAGACTGTGCTTGCAATATTTAGATATTAGCAAGGTGCTCCATGCATGTCAAATCGAATTTCAAATGCCTTACCCAGCCTGGATCAGAATCTTTTGGGAAGATGGAGCCCAGCTTTAAACCACACCTGAGGATGCAGCGACAGCCTGAAAGCCCATGGAATACCCCTGGAACAGAGAAACCAGAACTAGCTACGCTCTCAAACTCGGAACGCTGTGGGCAATTGGCAGACCATTTCCCAATGGAACATTAGAGTGGTGGGACGTGGATCAGCTCCATGAGCCATGGTGGACATTTGTGTTTTATTACAGAAAACAGCACAGCCATCTAAACCGCAGGCAGCACACAGCTCTCCTACTTGAAGAAGCGGACACCCTGTAACAGGACCAGGCTGAGTACTGTACAGTGCCTCTGTGGTTTGGATGCCAGTATCACCTACAACTGGATTGCATCATTTTCTTGTATTTTCAGAAGGGTGGGGTCTATGCTGTGGGATATAATGATACTACTCTTGCTTGGCTTTGCTCGATTCATGTGACTATTGAGCCATTGAGGTTCATAAAAAGAAAATGTTTTTCCTGCCCTTTTCCCCAGAAGGGGCTCTCATCTTCCTTAAAATGTTATGGATGCTGGTAGATGACCCAGCCTGTTAAAGTGGAGCTCTTCATAGTACAGGCCTAGTTTATGCTCCAGCTGGATGGGGGTATAACCTGGGGGGGAGGGGGAGAGCATTTGGAGACTGGACTGCAGTCTATGGTACATTTTGTTGTAACACTAAATGTTTTCTCCCACTCTCATTTGTACTTCTGTGCTCTCCCATGTACTAGCTGGGTCTGCCATGGTAACAGTTGTGTACTTTTGCATTTTGTATTCATTAGCAATACAAACAATCATTCTGGGGGTGGCAGGAGACCATGATTAATTACCCACCTAAGCGGTGCCAAGTTGTGTGCCAGTTAGTTTAAGGGACACCCTACAGGTAGTAAAGCTTATGGCGGTTGGCTGACTTTCACCTCTGGCTTTCTCAGTTCTTTATTTAGATGATTACCTTAATTTATATCTAATAAGTTTTATTTAGATATAAGCACTCTGGGAGGGAGATGGTTATTGAGCTGATGTTCGGCTGTGGTTTTATGCTCTAATTAGCTACCTGTTGGTTAAGAGTGCTTCTATGGGTTCCTCTTATAGGATGGTAGCTTTAGTAGTGGCCCCTGTGCTCAGGGGAGTGACACCACTACTACCCTCTGGGTTGAGGGCTGAAGTTTGCTTGGGGTACCCATACCCAGAGACAGGAAGGATATAATTATCTTCCCAATGTTGGAAGCACTGTATGTTGTTTCTTTATGTTTTATAGATTGTTGGCCCTGTTGTATTAGTTATGCTGTCTATTTACTTATATACTGGGTGTAATATATATTTTTTTGTAATTCATATTTTATTGAATTTTTTGAAACACACATAAAAGTGATACTACATAAGTATGGATGAGAAAATATAAATAGTAAAGTGCTCTGATCAATGAGTACATTTTTAAAACAAAGAATATATCAATGTGTAAACATCAATGAAAAAGGGAAGGAAGAAGAAAAGGAAAAAAAGAAAGCAAAAATTCACCCTTCCTTAACTTTCAATATCTTCTATAACTATAAGAAAAAAGCTACTAATATAAAACTTTAAAAATACGAAATTAGCTTTTAAAATAACTTCAACTTTAGGTATGGTTCCCAGATATCACAGAATTTGTCTAATCTTTTCATATTAGTATACTCAACTCTTTCATCGGTAGCTCTAACAGTGAGATCTTGCACCCATTCTTTCACTTTGGGAGCATTTGTGTTCCTCCAATGCCTAAGTATCGTATTTTTTGCAGTGATGAAGGCCACAAGAAGCCAGATTTTTTTGGAGGTCTGTACAATTTACCAGATCAGAGCAAATTCCTAGGACTGCAAATTTTGCTGAACAAGAAATCTGTGTTTTAGTTACTTTTTCTCAAACTGAAATTATGCCCATGCAGAAAGGCGTTAAAGAAGAACAGGACCATAATACAGTATATGGGAGCGCGTGCTCTTCTCTTTTAAACCTCTCCAGCATGACTAATTTGCGGAGAGGCCTAATTCAACCAGTTTGCATAGAGTATGATGCCATCTGTGTATAATTTTGTACTGAATAAGTCTGCCTTTGGCCTCTCTGCAAGCTTTCAAGGTCATGTTCCATATCTGGCCCCATTCCTCAGGAGAAATAGTCATTTTCAACTCAGCTTGCCATTTGGCTATTAAAGCGTCTACAGGGTTAGGCTTGAAAACAATAGCATTTTGTAGATATGTTTGTGGCCATTATAAGTCATGCAGATCTTATCTAGTGTATGTACTGATGGGAAGCTCACATCTTTGTTTATGGCAGCTCTCAGAATATCTCTGAGCCGAAGTTATTTATGAAACTCTGTTCTGGGCAACTGAAATTTTTGAGATAGTTGTGAGAATGACATCTGGGAGGCTGAAGTGGGGTAAATAATATTGTCTAAGAAATTAATACCCCTTGATTTCATTATGGCTCAGTACAGGCAGTTGCCATCTATTAGGAAAAGCTTATTACCCCATATAGGACAATGGGGTGATGAGGTGGGGTCCCATTCTAATGCCATGGTGACTTCGTGCCAAGATTTACCCACTTAGTTCAAAATAGGATTTGAACTCAAGTGCCTTGGGGTACCTATGTAAAGAAATATTTTGGGATACTGTCCCTTTAGTAATGCTTTCGCTAGATGGACCCAGTCAAGTGTGTCCTGTTTATTGCTTAACCGTAATGACCTGACACATTGAGCTGCAATGAATGAGTTGTGTCTGAGTTTAAAATTTGGTGGACTGAAACCCCTTTATCTCTTGGTTGTTGGAGTTTTCAAGGAGATCCTTGGGGTTTGTTTTCCCATAAACATTTTTATTCAGGGCATAAGTCTTATTAAAGAAGTGAAGTGGTATATGCACCAGTAGATGTTGAATAAGACAGTACATCTTTGGTGCAAGTATCATGTTAAAGTTTATATCTTCCCAAAATGAGAGGAACATTTTGCTCCATTTGATGATATCTAAATCCATGCTCTCTGAGAGTATATAAAGTTATGGGTAATAATCTCAGATACTTGAGGTTAAGGTTATCCCTCAGAACATAATTCCATCTGAAGCAATCTTAATATTGTCCTAATGGAAGACAGTTTTATCAGTGTTATTTGTTAACAGGAGAGCTTCTAATTTGTTAAAATTAATTTTAAACCCTGAGAAGCTTGTCAATTCCTGTATAATTTTAACAATGAGGGCACAGAAGTTGTTGGGTTAGTGATCGAGAGCATCACATCATCTGCATAAGCTGATATTTTTTTGGTTTTCCCTATGACTATGTCAGAAATATGGTGGTTGTCCTTATCGTAACAAGGAGTGGCTCCAAAGCCAAAATAAATAAGTGGGTAGAGAGAGGGCACCCTTGTCTTGTGCCATGATAGATATGGAATCTGTCAGAGGAAAGACCATTAACTCTGACCCTTGCATATACCTTGGAATATAAGACTTGAATCCATTTACAGAAATAGTCCTCCAAATTATAACCATTAAGAAATTTAATAAAATATCCCCATTCTAATCTGTCAAAAGCCTTATTTACATCTAGGGAGTGCAATACAGGTTGGGATTTGATTGTTTTAGAAGCATGAATTATTTGAATAATTTTTCATAGGAGATCTGAGCTACGACATCCGTATACAAAGTCAACCTGGTCAGGGTGTATTAGTTGTTGAATAATTCTATTCAATCTATTTGCCATAATTTTGGCCAGAATTTTACAGTTGACATTAATTAATGATATTGGCGGTAGGTTTCGCACAATGTAAGATCTTTGCCTTTTCAAGGTAGAACAGTTATAGTGGCTTCTGTCATAGAAGGGCAGGGTTCCCAAATCAAAGTATTAAAAACTCTAAGGAGGACAGGAGTTGCATATTGGGTAGTAGCCTTTAAAATTCCCCTGTTAATCCATCAGGGCCTGGCACCTTACCTGTAGGAATGGAGAAAATTGCCTTTGAGATTTCATCATTGGAGATAGATTTGTTCTGGGATTTTCTTTTATCTTGTTCTGTGATTGATGGCAGATTAAGGTTACTTAAGAATAAATCACAATTGTCCTGACTAAAGTGAACCTCAGACTGATATAAGGAAGCATAATATTCTCTAAACGTACCTAAAATTTGTCTTGTTTTGAAATCTGGCTTACCATTTTTAGTTTTAACAGATGCAATCTTAGTTGCCTCAGACACCTTTCTTAACTTGGTTTCATGTGATAACAGTAAGTGCAAAACAGTGACACAGAACCAGCGAGAACAAAACAGTGAAGCCACATACAACAAGAGTGCTTTATACAGGGGGCTATGCCCCCTGCATCACCCTTTGAGGGCTTTGCCCTTCACACACACCCTTACTATGGATAAGCAACTCCGGGGGCACAACTCAAGGAGAGGGGAAAGCCGTAAGTCGCTGAAATAGCAAGCGCTGTTTTGTCCTCACTGTATGTGTTTGTGGTCCTTTTGCGCTTGCTGTTTTTATGGGATACCCTTAACTTATGGGCAGGAAACGTTCTTTGTGCCTCCCTAGCTTCCCAGTAACTCTGTTTTAAATAGAATAACACATATTCTGCCTTTTAATTATAGATAGTGCTGATGACAAACTTAAGATTAGTAATTTCTCTATGCAGACCTAGTAACCAGGAAAAGCTTTTCTTTGGTTCTCAGATTCCTTTCAAGGTTAGAGCGTTCAGCCTCCCTGAGCTTCTTCCTGTGTGATGAGAAAGAAATGATTCAGCCCCTGATAAAAGACTTTGGAGGAATCCCAAAGAGTGGAATCGATTACTTCACCATTATCATTACATTCAGAGAACACTTGTGTCTCCTAGCCAAGCAGGGAAATGGTTATGATTGAGTAAGTGGTAGTTGCATTTCCAACTTCTCTCTGATGACAAAACATGTCCCACACTGATACCCATAAAAATGTGGGCATGATCCGAAATGGTTATGTTGCCTATGTTACTTGTAATGAGGCTGAGAAGGAGTGATTTGGTAATAAAAATGTAATCTGATCTACTAGAAGAACCATGCCTTGCAGAGTGGAAAGTGTTATCCTTGTCTTTTGGATGGATGATTCTCCATGCATCAACCAGACTGAATTCATCACAGAATATATTAAAGGCATTGGAGGAAACAGAATGGTCTGTGGGGCTCATATAAGTACTGTCTATATAGACATCAGCCACAGTGTTCTTATCACCAGCTATAATCATTTTCTCATACATGTTATTTGTGATTGTATTCACCAGAGTTGCAAAAAAATCAGAATGATTATTATTACGAGCATATACATTAACCAAAGGTACTGTAACTTCCCATCATCTGTTTTAATATTGGCAATACTGAACCTGCCTTGGGGGCAATGTTCCCTCTAATTTTTAGTCTCTGTGGGTGGGCGACTGATGTGTGTGAGCGGCACTTTGTGCAAAAAAATTGATTCATGTGCACAAATTGGGTGGCCCAAACAAGTGATATATTTTATTGTCAGTAAACAGTAGAAAACATAACCAAACACTCAAATACTCAATGCAAAGTATAACTATACATTCTGACACAGTCTGAAGCTTTGTGTGCATTGTGCGCCATAACAGTATGAACTGAAACGTAAACTATGTATGCTTTTAAAGAGTCTTGTATGCATCTAAAAGGGGTGCTGATGATGATGCACTGCTAAGAAATCAACATTTAGTGTTTTTCTCCTGTCTTTCACATTCTTCCAGTGGACTTACATTTTATTAAGATCCATTTTCCACCAAATGTTAAAACAATTTTGTTCACATCAGCATATCTAAATGGCTTTCTTTCAAGCGGTTTCTTTGTTTGCTCTTAATGCAGTTCATGAGGCTGAAGCCTTTTTCACAGTCAGCACTAGAAGCTTGGAATGTTGTAGTAGTAGTACAATTTATTGTTCAGCATAAAGCAGTTACAGTTACTAAAATCAGGACAAAATACACAGTAAATATAAATAGACAATAAATAAAACAAGGAACTTAAGTATCTTTACAGTGCAATTCAATTTAACAGAGTACCTTTTCACATAAAAACTCCACAGGACTTCAAGTCCCCTAATAAACTTTACAAATGAGTTGAGATTAAAATCTTGCAAAGATTCTGCCATGTTCTTCTTTCATAGTCAACAAATATTCCAAAAGATCCTCGGGAGGCTGAGATCCCCAACAATCCACTCCAGGAGTTTTTCCTAGTTGATTCGTACCTAGGACCAAGAGTACCACATGTTTGAGATCATCTCTAGTCCCCACTCACATTTACAATATGGAGAAAGTAACCCTCTCTTTTGTCTGAAATAAATGCATTGAGCATTACAGTTTTCAGTTTCAATCTTGTATAGATTCTTCTTGTTTAGGACAGGTTAAAAAAGAGAGATATAGCTCATATTCCCATGAAATCTTTACTTTTTTTTATAAATCCATATAGCTTAAGCTTGAGAGTTGAACAAGAAAGAATTTATGTCTTAAGTCAATAAGCCTCAATTTGACATCCTGCCTAATCTCCTCAAATGGTCTCATGTAAATTTTATATAAGAGGTGGCCCAATCTGGTCGGCATTATTGTTTCCCTTAATAAGCTGAATAAAGGGATGAACATATCCCATGCTGGCCAATTTGATGGCTTCCACTACACACATTCTGGGATATCTTTGTTGGGGCAAAAGAAGAAGTTTCAACAGAGAGACAATCTGTTGTTCACAGATGAGAGAAGTCAAGGAACGTTGTTCTACTTCCAAGGCAAGAATACAGCTTTGAGTTCCATTTAAAAATATTAAGATGTATCTATAGAGTTTATTCAGAATTATTTCTAATTCACTAACCTTAGTATAACCCAGATTTCAGAGCATATAACATGCTTGTTCTTATTTTGGCATTAACAACCAATACCCTGCTCACCAATGACTTCCCCATCTTGCTGTTAAATATTTTTAGGGCATTTACAGAAGATCCTATTTTAAATTGAATAGCCTCCAAATGTGTGGTCCAAGACAGGCTATAGGCAAATGGGCACTTAAATAGTCATAACACTTAACAGTGTCTATATGGTTACAGTTTAGCCTAAAGCTACTGTATTCTTGGTTTGAGAGCCAAAACTACAGTGTTGGTCTTGCAAGATTAACTTTTAGTTTCCTTTGAGAACAGAGAGATTCAAAGTGAGCCAATTTTCTTTTAAGACCTAGGACTGAAGTAGAGAGCAAGACTAAATCGTCTGCATATGCTAAACATTCAATCCTTTGATCATTAATTTTTGGAGTATGAAAATCTGGGTAATCTGGGTTACCTAGCTGATCCAAGACTGTATTAATGTAGATGTTAGATAGAGTGGGGCCAAAATACACCCGCCTGCCCCCCACATTTGTCTCATATCTATCAGTTAGATGACCGTATTGATTATATTGGACCCTTGCCCACATATTTTCATAGAGTCTATTAATAACATCAAGAAGTGAGGCCTCCAACTTCAGATCCCTTAATGTAGCCCAAAGGATTTTTCTGCTAATGCTGTCATAAGGCCGAGGAGAAGTCTACAAAACAGCAATATAATCTGTTTTTTCTCACTTTAGTATACTTCCAGATCAGGTGCTGAAGCACATAATACTGTTGTACTGTAAAGCAGTCCTTCCGGAAACCTTTCTGTGCCTCATTCAATACCGAGTTCTCCTTGACCCACGACAGCAATCTGCCCAAAATTATCCTAGAGAAAATCTTCTGTGAAACATCTATCAAACTAATAGGCCTATACATCCTTGGGTCATTTGGATCCTCTTTTTTAAAAATTGGGAAGATAACAGTACTTACCCAACTGGCAGGGTAAGAATACCCCTGAACTAGGCCATTAAACAGCAAGAAGAAAAGGAATCCATCAGTTGGTAAAACCTTATAGAGATCACCTAGGACCCATCTGGCCCTGGTGCTTTATTTGCCTTAAGGCCAATCATTGCCATTCGGTTTCATCCTCTGTGATCAAGATAGGTCTTGGAAAATGTCATCCTCCTGTATTTTGAAAGCATCATGTGTCTCCTGCTCTTCATGAGAATAATAGAGCTTGGAGAAATGAGATGCCCAAACTTCAGGTGTAATATAGGCTTCAATCCTATTGGCATATCTATTATATCCCTGGGCAACAATATTCCAAAATCGCCTTCCATCCCTATCCAAAACAGCCTGCCTCAGTTTTTCCCAAAGTCCCTGAGTATGTTTATGTCTGTCCCATTCTAGAATTTTCCTATATTGTTCTTTTCAGTCTTTAGCAATTTAAAATCTGCTGCAGACTTATTTCTTTTCTTCTGATGCTGTCTTAGTTTTCCTCCAAACTCTTTCTTTGCCTGTAGGCATACTGAATTAAACTAAGACTTTTTATAAAGTGACCTAGGATGGTACATTGTTTTACATCTAGGTCCAAGTGAAGAATGAATAGTTTCCCAATTTTCCAAAATATTAAAGGCCTTACTTTTGTCCAGGACCAACTTGTGAATATCACCTAAGACCCTGTGTTAAGTATTTCTTTGAAATTAGCTTGCTGAATTGGATCACATCCAATCCTTCTCTTATTATGACTTCAGACTATCTTCCTGTTGTGCCTCACTCCTAAAGTCCCAAAGAGCATTTGATGTTAATTACAGTAGCAGAGTGTGCTGGTTCCAATCTAGCCATGACCTCTAACTTTTAGATCAGCTTTACTGCTTCCAAATTGGTCCAAACCTGATCAGGGGTTGAAGAGCCAGTAGGTTCTCTATATGTTAAGGATCCAACTAGATCTTCCTGAGGTCTCCCATTTAAAATACAGAAATTTTTATTGGCCAAGCCTGCTAGCAATTCCCTACCTCTGAGGTTAGATTTTAGATCCTGAGCAGTCCTAGTATATGGGATATTTGGATTAATTATAGATATTGTATGGATCATATCTCAATATACATCCTCCAAGAAATGAGAAGGAATTATGGCATTAAAGTCTCCCAAAATAATTATAGGACAAGGTATACTCTTATCTGACAATTCATCAAGTGCCATTTTCAGATTCTGTATGAAAAGGTCAGCGGGATCAGTAGCTCTATTGTGAGGGGGGAAGTATATATTGCAGAGAATGATCTTCTCTTGTCCCTTGCTAATCATTAGAGCCAAAATACCCTCTGACTTAGTAGAAATGTTAGTGATCTGAAAATTTTGCAAAGTTTTGATAAAAAAGAAAATACCCCCTTTAAACCTTCCAAACTTTTTATCTTTAGTTGCTGGCAAAGTAAAGACAGACTATTCAGCCAATTTGGGAGTTACATTTTCTGTACACCATGTTTCTTGCAGTCCAATAATATCAAAATTATCCAGAAATCTCTTTACTTCATGGTCAATTATTTTAAGATGGATGCCCACAATATTCCATGAAAAGTATAGAAAGGGCATCCACATCTTGATCCCCAGCTCCTTATCCAAATCCAGCTGACATTCAGAGTTCATTTGTTTGATATTATCTACAGGCTTAATCAATAACTGTCAGCGGCGAGTAGGTATTAGGGTCAATTAGGTTTCCAAAGTCAATCAGTGGGTTATCTGCCTCTAAGATTGATTCTGGACTATCCTTCGTCTGTTTAAACCATGAAAAGACTTCACCCAAGTCTAACATGTTAACTAATGTATTCCCAAACAATCCTGCTTGCTGGCCAGAGAAACAAGCTGCTAGCTGTATGATGATTTTTAAGCGTAATATCAATCTGTGTTGTGGCGCAGGATCTCCATATAACTTCATGGACTCCACCATGTTTCTGAAGATATAAAATCTAATGCTCTTTCCAAGAGCAGCAACAAATCTTCCTAACTTTCTATGAAAATCCTTGGTGAAGCCTTCCACCCAAAGATAATTATGGTCCTACTCAGCCATACTTCTCTCTGCTTCATGCATGATCCTCTATCACTCCCAAGATTTATCTCTGTGCTATTGTAGCCTTCTCACTCTGCACCTTCCTATGGAGAATATCTTCTGGGAAGGATAAGACTGTAGGAACCTCTATACATGATAGCTTCATGTTTAGCTTGAAATGTAGCACATAATTGACATTTAGCCACCGTGCTGTACTGCATGTTAGTCATAGCAAAGTGGATCATGTCAGTAAAGAATTTTAATGATCTCCTTTATTTTTCGGCAACTATAAATCTGAAGTCATTGTACTGGCTAACAATTTCTGCCTGGTCCACTGATGAAAATAAATAGTCCTGATATTTGCTGTATAGTCTCTCAATATTTGATAAGCCAAACTCAAAGCTGCAATGTGGAATTGCTACAAAATCAAAGGCAGATCAGTCAGAAAGTTCACCTGCAGGAAATCAGCTGTCCAGATGGTCACATAACAGGCCAATGAATTGCAAAATTGGTGTTGTGCTTACTTCAGCTGCGCAATTAGCCAACCAGCAAAACTGCGTTTTGCTGGTTGGCTCCAGTAGACAGTTTCAACCAGGTACTGGCTTCTGATCTTTTTTATTTTGCCCTAGCAATCTGTACAGCTTCAACTGTTGTTAGACCACTTTCTGAAACATCTTAGACAACTCTGCCAGCTCCAAAGTACATCATTTAATACTGTTATGGCAATGTGGTATTCAGGGTTGGACAGCTTCTTAAACCAGTGCTTAGCAATGGGATCTTTGATGGATGCATGCATAATTGTATGTGATGTCATTTACCCTAGGTATGGTTTACAATGACTATGTTGGGTATTGTCAAGCTCAGTGAGGTTTTAAAATATATTTTGCAATGTAGTGAGTGAATCCGTGTGATATGAGAGAAGAAGATGCATTTAGGAGACTGTATTCTCTTCCATTCTGGATCCATACTAAGTGCAGTCTGAATTTATGAAATTAAATCAAAAGGACATTTTTTGCACTGCTATTTCTTGTTGTCCATTTTACAATTACTATCCCCATATAGCCAACATGGGTAACCTTTTACAAGCACTGATTCATTGAATCTCAAATGTATATACTGTATAATGTGAGACCCTGTTTTAAAAAGAAGCACAATCTCATCTCTCTAGACATATGTACAGTCAGTGTCTCAGCCTGCTAATTGAGAAGGTTATTCCATCCAGCCCCAAACAAATGCATAAAAAATGACACAGACAGTAGGTTACTTTGATGCTTTATTGTAAACACAAACTATAGTTTTCCCATTTCTTGTACTGAAAAAAAATGACACGCTTTCAACGGTGAGGCTTTAAATCCATTATAAACACATTTTGTATGTGAGGCGCTGCTTGGGGAAGAGGCATATTACACTGAAATTGTGCAACTTTAAAACTGAAATAATATAATATACACCCTATGTCTGAGAATCTCTCATTGCTTTGTTGGGGAATCTACCAAACAAAACATGCCATTTCTGTGAACAGCAGGGAATACTGTTCATTATCAAGCATTGTCTTACTGAAAAGAGTGTCAAGTCGAAAACATTGCTGTAACTGCAATGCCGATTGGCTGGAATTTTGCTGATCAGTTCCTTTGTTCAATAAGTGGAGCAAGAGCAAGAGCGAGATGTCTGGCTCGTTAACTGATGGCTTGTTAAAGTTAATGGGTTGTGGCCTCAGGGGTAGGCATACAATGTTTCTTTCCCATTCACTTTCATGTCCTGCTGTCTGAGTCTTAAATCTGAGTGATGACTGTAGTTACTACTTCATGAACATGAGGATCCCTGTCAGCTGCTTTGTGCGCTACTACTGAAGCCGTGTGCGGGTTATTTCTGACTGCTGTGCGGGTGCACGTGCGCACACCTTAGAGGGAACATAGCTTGGGGGTCAGTAATGGTTAGGATTCATGGGACATATACAAGTCAGAAGCTGTTCGCCATGATGACTTGACAATTTATCCACAAAAGCCCACATTTCCCCTTGCTATCATAAAATTATCTTGTGACTTCTTAAACTGCTCCATATTTGGACTCTGAACCACTTCCTCTGGGAGGCCGTTCCATTCTGAAACCACCCTCTGGTTAAACCATTGGCTTCTGGCATTCCCCCTGTATCTCTCACCTCTGAGTTTCATCTCATGACCCCTAATATCTCTTTCTGTTTCCTTTCTAGTTAGTCCCAAGCATCCCCATAAATCTCTGTCTTTGAAAGCTTTGTAAATCAGACAGAGATCGCCTCTCAACCTTCTATATTGTAATGAACACATGTAAACTTTTGCATCCTCTCACCATATGTCAACCCTCTTGCACCATAAATCATCCTAGTCACTTTCCTGTTCAATACTTCAAGTTTATTTATTATTTATTGAAATGTTTCATCAGGAAAGGCACACTGAACAACAAGTTGCTCATCTCTTGGTGTGTCCTGAGGGAAAGGATAGTGGAAATACATACATGCATACAACAGCAAACATTGTTACAACAATATTGGCAGCGGTGAATAGCACATAACAGAAAGAACATATTAAGTGCAACATATGAGTACAATTGTTTACAGAGGTCACAATAGACAGGTCAAGTGCATTACATTAGGATGACACCTTAAATTCATGATGATGGTACCATTTAGCCTGAAAGGAAGGGGTGGATAGGGAGTAACAGCAGAGGTAGAAAGGTAGCGAGGCTGGAAGGGGAGCAGATGACTAGGAATCAAGGTTATAGCTGTAATGATAGTTGTAGATTGATAGGAATCTAAAGTCATAATTATATTGGTAGTTACAGATAACCCGAAGGAATGGCCAGGTAGGGATCTCTGCAGGGAAAGAAAGTAGTGGGGCTGGAAGGGAGCTGTCATTCAGAAAAGTTACTTAATATATTGATAGAGGTTGGGAAGCAGGTCAGGAATACCAGGTAGGTTAATTGCAGGTACAGTTCACAGAGAGGAAATTATTTAGGGCTGAAGTTATAGAGGTGGGGAGGAGGAGGAGGAATGGAATAGTTGTTTTATTTAGTGCCTAAAACTGTACACAGTACTCAACATGGGGCCTAACCAAGGCTCCATACAAGAGCAACACCACCTCCCTGTCCCGGCTGCTAATATTTCTTGCTGCGCAGCCCAACATTCTATTGCCCTTTTTTCAATACATCTCTACAGTGACCTTCAAACTTTAATTTGTTACTAATGTTTACACCCAAATCTTTTTGCTCCTCAGTGACTTTTAAGTTCTGTTCCATTTAAGTAGTACTTGGCCTTAATATTACCTGGCCCAAAATGCATTATTTGCATTTGACTATGTTAAAATATAGTTTCTTGCTGCTAGCACAAGTTATCAACCTATCAATCTTGGTTTGGAACCCTTCTGCATCTTCAATAGAATTTACCAATGCTCCCATCTTTACATCATCTGCAAAGTTGCTTAGCCATGCCTTATGGCTACAGTTTAGTGATACCACAAATGTGTTAAAAAGTAGAGGGCCCAATACCGAGCCCTGCAGTACTTCACTCATCAATTCAGCCCATTCAGAATAGGGTTGTCAGAACCCTCTGAAGTTCTGGGTTCTAGTGCTAGTCTAGAACTTTTGAAAATGTTCTAGGGTTCTAATCTTTTTTAGAACTTTTTAGAACTCGAACCCTATTTTTTTAATTGTGCTGCCAATAATGAAGATAATAATGAAATACATGTGAAAAAAGAAATAAAATCTGTTTAGTATAAGAGGAGAGAAAAATGATCATGTGTGACTTTGATGTATTAGTTATGGTGCAGCAGTCAAAGGGCACACAGCAGGATAAGCTGGCCAGTACACAACATAGGAGATGGGGTCACACAACACAGTGAAAGGGATTTTTTCTGCCTCCTCCAACAAGGAAATATACTTCTGGCATGTATTTAAGGAGGAAACAAAGCAAAAGGGCAAAATTTCCCAAACAAAACAAAACTGCAGCACTTGACTCAACCTAAAGCTTAAATGGAGCTTCAAACATATAAAAACAAGAGGTAATCTTACCAGTTCGTAGTCCCTTATTAAGTGCTCTGAAAGCTAATCCCACATGTAGCATTTAAACTTTCAGTCGAGTGCTTCAGTTTTGTTTGGGCAATTTTACCCTTATGTTTTCTTGATTCAGGCCCTTTATCTGCAGGCACTGGATTGTAGTTTTTACCAGGAGTGAATTGAGCCCCTCACTTGCTTTGAATATATTTAAGGATACCACCACACAACTGGCTGCTGAACTGCACACAGTCACAGACACACACACACTGGGTAGGGTGCAGTGCAGTCAAAGGGCACACAGCAGGGCTCAAAGGAGGCACAGCCAACTCCAGCCTGGGCACATGCAAAGAACTCACCACCACCTATTGGGAACGACATGCAACGTACATGCGTGCACACAAACCAAACCAGGAAACAGTGCAATGTCAATGCGCACTGCCCACAGCTGGGAGTCATGCAAATTGTGTATGCACACATGCGCACACAAATCCTTACCTTCACCCAGCCAGGATTCAATGTAATGCAACACACACACACACACACACACCAGGATACTGCACCCTCTATACCCTAACAAGAGCAGGTGCAACCTGAACACACCCAATGGCCCATGCAATCCCCACACACCTAGAGCAACACACACATGCCAACACACTGACTCTCTATACAGTGTACCCCCAAATAACCAGGATCTGTGAAAACCACAACACCTTCCCTAAAACTGGACCAGAAGCAATTAAGCATAGCAAGGCACCCTTTGAATTATGTGCAATCCACAGCCCCGACCCCACCTCCAAAAAATCCAGGAAAAACAAACCACAACTGCACCCCAAATCAAGACTCCATGCAAAGCATAGCAAGACAATTCACCCCCATATAGTGTGCAAGCCTCATCCCCCAACCCCTTAAAAATCACACACCTGGACCCTGTGTGAAGCACCCCCATTCCTGGAGGTGCATCTCCACAAGAATCACTCACATGGATGCACTGCACACATGGACGCTGGAGGTGGTGATTGTGACTGTGAGCGCCAGCACAAGTGGATTCTTCCATCCCGAGCTGAGCAGCGAGTGGTGTGCTCTGCTGCAGCATGCATCCCTGGCACCAGGATCAGGGTCGATGGTTTGAGTCCCAAAAATATCAAAGTGCTACAATTCATGTTACAAGAGGCTTTTACTGACTACATGGTTCCAGGTCTTTGAGCAGTTGAGTACTGTTCCATGCATCATACCTAGCACTTTCAGGTAGAAATACTTCTAGGGTTAAATAAATAAATAAACTCAGTTCTGCAACCTCTGGCAAAATGTATGACAGCTCCACCACCCTGTCATCTTTCCTACTGACTTCTATGAAACCCCAACCACTAGAAATGACAGTTTCACCACCGAGATGTGAGAGCCCCCCACCTAAACATTCCCAGTTTAACCACTGAATACTTCCAAACAGGAGGATAAAAAATACTTCAAATATAAAAGTGACAGTTGATTACTTTTAAAGTTGTTAATTTCTGTCAGTGTGCCATCTCTTTAAAGTATTACTTTGGCTGTACTGTATGCTATGACAGGCAATTTCTGAGCCTTTTTCTGCCTATGATCAAGGCTGGATGCAAACTGCAAGCTTCAAAGCTCAACCAATTCAGCAATAGAATAGCCAAAAACAATCAGCCCCATCATACCAGCCATACTGTTAATGTATGTACAAGAATGTATTTTGTTTTCTATTTTGAAGGTACTGAAATTTACAGCAAGAAATGTCTGCACTCCCAGTCCAAGAAGTTATCACAGAACACAAGAAAATTGCACGCTTACTTTCATATAAACCAGCATGACTGCAATGGATCTGCTCAGCACTGAACTGCATCCATGATTCATACCTAAGGGAAATTTTAGTTACTGCTCTCTGAGGTTTGCTGCTGGCATCCTCCGAGTGACTATGAGAGGACTACAATCCCGAGCAAGGAGTAACAAAAAAAATCACTGCTTTGTGTGTGTGCAGGTTGGCATCCATAACTGGGTGAGAGAGTGCAAACCAGAAGTTATGTAGTGGACATCACAGCAAAGCTTTTGTTCTTTGGTGCCTTCATTTTGTTTTTGTTATCTTTGGTGACAAGGTAAGGCCCACTAGGCATAGGTACTTGTTTTCAGGAGTGACCCAGGAGCACTGGGGTGGTTAAGTGACTTGCTCAGAGTCACACCATATGCAAGTGGAGATTGTGAGAATCAAACCCAGGTATGCTGGATGTATCAAGCTCATTCAAAACTCATTTTTTTTAAACCAGGAGTGTAAGCTAAAAGCTTTTTTACAGGTGCAATCTGGGAGCACAAGGAAGTTAAGTGACTTGCTCAGGGTCACACAGTATGCAAGTAGGGCTGTGGGATTCAAACCCAGGTCTCTAGGTTTGCAGCTCAGAACCTTAAACCACTGCGCTATACTGTCACCTCCTCCTTATTACTCTAACCTCTAGGATTAACAAGAAAGCTATCATTTTAGTGTTGTGGCTGGTTCCAAAAAAAATTGAATGTAGCTATGCTAGGCAAGTGCTTCCTGAAGGAGGCAGTACTGTGAAAATAAACTGTTTCTATCATGGTGGGTGTGGAGTTAATTCTAGCCAATACAGGAAGGAGATAAATAGAAAAGTACAAGTTTGGCAGTTCTGTTGGTTTTCCAGGCAGGACAAATAAATATTAAGAAAGCAGCTCCTGTGACATGTGATGGTAGAGTATTATTAAAGAGAAGAAACAATCATGTTTGCAGACGGTAGAGAGTTTGAGTCCATGCATGGTGAGGTGGAACAGGAAGCAACTGAGTTGAGTGAGGGATCAGCTGGGCAAGCAGTTGAATGGGGTTACTATGCAGGTGGACAGCAACAAACCCTGGCTACAACAGAAGAGAAAAAAACAGTAAAAATAATTGCACTGCATTACACGGATAGAAAGATAACCAGATTCATAGATCGATCATAGATGGATGAGAGATGGACACGGCCCCTGGTATTGCCACCACCAGGATGAGCACAATGCAGCTGTGCCACTGCCACAGTGCCCCACTGCCAATCCAACACCAATTTGGAACAGGCCCTGTCCCACCTCAGTGCCGTGAGCACATGGGTGGCCCACCAGTATAAATCCTCTGGGCCACAGCTTCCTTAAATAATTGAAAAGGGGTCACTTTCCTTGCCAACCACCCTAACAGGAACCCAAGCGCAGAGCAGCACCAAAAAGTGAAGGCCGCAACTCCCCGGGCCGAGGTTCGAACCGTGTCCCCACACTTGTGCACAGATGTCACCGTTGGCCTCTCGAACTCTCTACCAACACCCTTTTATTACAGATGAGCCAGAAGGACACACCCATGAGGACAGACACAGCTGCCAGTTACCGTAACAGGTCGAACCACAGGAGGAGAACAAGAAGCTAGGTAAGCCCCATGGGTGGCTTAGACTTAGGTGGCATTAATAAAGGAATGAAGGATATTGGGGTGTACCCAGCCCTGTTAGGCACAGAAAGAGCAATCAGTGCCTCTGGCAGAGGATAGCAAAGGGGTATACCCTAGCAAAACACATACAAACTATGAGGTAACACTGCCTTCTGTGGTCTGCCCTTGCCCTGAGTTAGCAACAGTGGCTTACCAGATACTAAGTCCATCCCTTACCCCTGGGGTTCATACCCTTGGCCACCACTGCCCTGGTCTTCCACAGAATACACAGGACCTTTTCTCAAGGTCACAGGACCCTGCCAGAACAGGAATTTCATCCACTATTTTTCCACTGTTACCAGGAACACAGAGAAGATGATGCAGAAGCCATCAGGAAGCCCTCTTTAAAGTGGGAACCCAACCCACCCCAGTAGGCCCCACTGTTCCAATTTCAGACCCAGTTGGGGCCTGAGCCTCAAGAGAGTAGGCTTGAGGAGCCAGTGCCACTAGAGCACATACTATATTTAAAAAACTTTTTAAAAACCAGGGAGGGAAAATGACATGTACCTATGCAAGTGTGAGACACTCCAGGCTCCCCAAAAGACACAAAATAAACTTTAGGGAGCTTCACGCAGTGATCTCACATCTGTTATGGAATTTGCACCGAAAACGGTTGTACCTACTGAATTCTAGCCTCTACGCCAACCGTCACTCTGGGTCTCCGACTCTCCGGCTACAAATAGCACTGCTGACTGACCTTTCCGATGGATGTCCTCCTCCTTAGACCTTGGCACCTTCTGATTAGCCCACATTTTTGCTTTGCTCTTGCTCAGACGCATATTCTCTCTGCAAATCCACTCCGATCGACCTCTCACTATGTCGGCGACCCCTCACCTTGTCGCCCGCCTTGATTCCTCGAGCCTGCTGCCCAATCACATTCCCCGCTTTCACTGCATGCATGCACATTGACTTAACTTTAAAAAAGGTACACATTTCAAAAAAGGACACCAATAGGTGTGGCGCAGCCCGGGAGGGGAGGATGTCTCACTTCACAGTGGGGGGCACCGCAGCAGGTCATAGAGGCAAGAAAACAGCGAAAAAAGTCAAAACCTTTATGGTCTTCTAGTGTTCGAAGTTCTAATTTAGAACTCGAACACCAGAGTTCGAAAGAGGTTCAAATCTTCTTAGAACTAGTTCTGACAACCCTAATTCAGAATGATGCCCTCTCACTATGACACATTGTCTCCTGTTACCCAACCATGATCCAATCCAATTGAGGAGTGTTCTGTCAATTCCAGTTTCATCCAGTGTAGCCAATAACTTCATTATGTGACACTGGATCACAGGCTTTTGAGAAGTCCATGTAGAGAACATCCACAGGGACTTCCGGATCCAGTGCCCTACTCACTGGTTCAAAGAAACTTGCTAAGCCCATGAGGCATGACCTGCCCTCTCTAAATCCATGCTGCAGTACATCAACTTGCCCAGTGTTGCTCAAAAATATCTCTATATTTTCTTTAATTATGGATTCAACCTTTTTGCCCAGTATAGTTTCCCGTCAGTCCCCTATCCCCCTTCTTAAATAATGGGGTTACATGCGCCAGCCTCCAGTCATCCACCACTATCCCTTGATTTAAGGAGCTCTGGAAAATATCCAGGACAAGGGGAGCTATTTGTTCAGCTGTATGCTTTAATAACTCTGGATGCTGCCCATCTGGCACCTGAGATTTGTTTGAATAATTTTTTTTAGTCTTCTGACAATATCCTGTTCCGTTAAGATAATTTTACTTCCCCTCTTTACCGCAATCTGGTAGTTTAAATTCCATATCTCTAGGTTGGTTGACACTAATCGGGTCCTGGTTGCATCCACAGTAACATTTAAATTCTTATGAAATAAAATACACACACCTTTGCTTTTTGAATTAAAAGAACTCCCATAAACCGAACCTACTTAGTTTAGCAGTTTCTTCAGGAGTTAGATGTGTCTCCTGCAAATATGCTACGCCCATTTTCAAGGATTTAAAAAAATCTAAAACCTTTGTTCTCTTAATTGTGTTATTACAACCTTTGATGTTCCATGAGACTACCTTAAGAATTTTTGGAGCAGTAAATATCTTAGAAAGGCTAAAGCAACAAAAAGTAATAAATAATATGAACTTTAGATTAATGATAAAGAGGAAACTAAGTTTGATGTAAACTTCTATTAATCAGTCCTATAAACAGCCACAATATACAGAAAATAAGAGTTATCACTAGAAACCCCACACTTAACTGTAAACTAGTAAAAGTAATTAGAGTAGCCAAAAGGTGAAAAGGTATAATAATACAGTACTATTAAGAAACGCTTAACTGGGGAGGGAGGCGCCACCCGATGGCGTGATCACAATGAAAAGGGTGTGGGGGCCTAAGTCCCTGAGAACTGACAAGGCACTGGGCCCAGATGGGATCCATCCCAGGGTGTTGAAAAAGCTGGCTGGTGTCCTGCAGGCACCATTGGTGAACCTATTTAATTCCTCCCTTCAGTCAGGATGGTATCGACGGATTGGGGATGGCACATGTCATGCCGCTCCACAAGGGATGCCCATGGGAATAGCCAGGTAACTACAGACCAGTTAGCCTGACATCAGTGGTGAGGAAGCTGACTGAGACAATCCTGAAGGAGAGCATGGTGGAGTTCCTGGAGGTACATGACCTACAGGATGACTGCCAATATGGGTTTGTCCAGGGTAGCTCATGTTAAACAAATTTAATGGAATTCTATGATTGAGTGATGAGGGCTGTGGACCAATGTAGTCTGGTGGATGTCCTTTACCTGGACTTCAGCAAGGCCTTTGACTCGGTGCCACATGGTAGACTGATAGGAAGCTGAGTAGCATGGGGGTGGTGGAAAAGATGGTGGATTGGATTGAAAACTGGTTAAGAGAGCAGTCTCAGGGAGTGGTAGTCGGGGGTGAGATCTCCTCTCCCAGATGGGTCATCAGTAGGGTCCCTCAAGGGTCAGTGTTGGGTCCACTCCTGTTTAATGCATTCAACTCTGTCATCAGGGGTGGAGTAAGGAGTAGGCTGTGTCTCTTTGCTGATGATTCCAAGCTGGGGGCAGAGGTTGATGGGGAAAAGGGGAGAATGACACTACAGGAGGACTTGGAGGTGCTCAAAAGGTGGTCACACACTTGGCAGTTGATATTTAATGCCAAGAAGTGTACCATACTCCATTTGAGTACTAGGAACCCCGAGCAGGACTACCTTCTGGAAGGGAGAAGCTGATGATCTCCAAGAGAGAAAAGGATCTTGGGGTGATAGTAGATGCCAAAATAAACAACTTGGAGCAGTGTAAGAGGGCAACAGCAAAAGCTAATAGAATGCTCAGGTGCATTGCCAGGGGTATACCATCGAGAACAGAGGTCCTATTGCCCCTGTACAACTGCTTGGTCAGACTGCACCTGGAGTACTGTGTACAGTTTTGGTGCTCATACTCGAAGAGGGACATTGCTCTGCTGGAAAAGGTCCAGAGAAAGGTGACTAGGATGATTCATGGTCTGGGGATCGGTCTTATGAGGAAAGGCTTGGGGAGTTGAATATGTACTCCCTGAGGGAGAGGAAGGACGGGGGGAGATATGACTGAGGTCTTTAAATATTTGAAGGGGAAAAATCGGGTCAACACTGATGGTCTGTTCCAGTTAAAGGAGGAGGAGGAGTTCATGAGGGGTCATGGCCTGAGATTGGTTGGGGGGAGATTCAGGGGTGAGGTGTGGAGACATCTCTTCATGGAGAGGGTGGTGGCACCATGGAATGCACTGCCAATGGAACTGGTGGCTTTGAACATAATAGAGGTTTTCAAGAGGGGCTGGGATAGATACATGGGTAGGGTACAGGAAGAGGGAGCAGGGAGAGGAAGGGATGCTCTGAGGGGTGGGAACAGAGAAGGAGAGCACAAAAGGGGAGGGGGCAGCTACAGCGATGTAACTGTGGGCTGCAACTTGAGCCGACTCGATAGACTGATTGGCCTAATCTGCTGGCAACTTAGTACGCTAGTTTGTATATCACTCAGTGATTCCCTGAGTAGGATATGTGAAGACAGATAGCATTGAAACTTATCTGCTACACCTGTTTGTATTCTTCTTCTAAACTCACACTGCTGGTTTAGTAATAAAATCAGATCCACTACGAAAAATGGGACAGCCCACATATATCAAAATGAAGGCAGTACTGCAATCCTGAAACCTTAATCTGAAATAACTATATGAAATCATTTTTCTAGCATAAAGTTCACCAAGAGATGGTAAGCAGGTATCTCAATTGTCAGAGGAACACAAATACTGAAATGAGGGAATCAAGTATGCTTAACATATAAAATGGGCTACTCCATCTCAGACGTAGAAATAGTGATTTCTGTTATCTAATGTGAGGTTTAGATGACTGCTCAGTACATTCCAACAGTCCAAAATAGGAGAAGGAAAAGGTGAACTATTTTGTTATGCTGTCTAACCCCACCAGATTGTTAATAACAGCCAGCCACCTCGTGGCAGCCAAATTAGGATGGAGACGTGGAAGGAACTGGTAGAATAGTGTCAACCCCCACCGGGGTCTAAGCCATGGCAAGCCAACTCATGGCTACCTGAGACGGACATTCAGTTATGTCAGATAAAACCATTTTGCTTGTGGAAATGATATGCCAGTAGCTGCATGGCATAAAATGTAGAATTAAATGAAAGAGACAGATTCCATACATATGTAGCCTAAGTTAATAAATGACTCATCCCTTGTACATATCTATAAGTTGCGTCTAATCAAGATCTATAAATTGACAGTCCTGCAGACCACATTCTGTAGTGAGCCCTGTATACATGTGTATAAGTTTTAAGATTGGAAGTACTGCCCTCTCTCTTACACAGCGAGCAGCATTGAATTTTCATTGTAGAGTTACAACTTTTGCAGCCAAGGCAAATGTCCCAAACCAGCCTGCCAGCAGCTGCACTTAGAAACATAGAAACAGAGACTTTGACAGCAGATAAGACCACTTGGCCCACCTAGTCTTCCCATTTCCTACCTAATGGATAAGCTGCAGATCCTAGTTAACTAACAGCCTACTTCTTCCACCCCACCAGAATTGCTTTATGTCTGTCCCATGCATTCTTGAATTCCCCACTGTTTTGACTCCATGACCTCCTCAGGAAGGCTGCTCCATGCGTCCACTACCCTCTCTGTGAAAAAATACTTCTTCACATTGCCCTGAGCTGTCCCCCTCTATCTTCAAATTCTGTCCCTTGTTCTTGCAACACCTCTTTTTCTGAAAGATGCTACCTCTTGAACTTTGTTGATTCCTTGAGGTACTTGAAAGTTTCTATCATGTCCCCCTCCTTCTTTCCTCAAGGGTATACATTAAACCCCTTTAGTCTCTCTTCATATGGCTTCTGTTGCACACCTGCACCATTTTAGTTGCCCTCCTCTGAACTGTCTCCATCCTGTTCATGTCTTTTGCAGTGATGGGGTCTCCAGAACTGCATACAGTACTTTAGATAGGGTCTCGCCAACTGTCTGTGCAGAGAGATACTGTAATCTCTGTTTTCTACATGGTGATGCCTCTCCTTATGCATCCCAGTATCTCCCCAGCCCTCCTACTGCCTTCTCACATTGCTTGCTAACCTTTAGGTTATCTGATATGACTACCCCCAGGTCCCTTCCATTTTTGTTGTTGTTAATACCTCCCTCCCCATTGTGTACTCTTCCCTGGGTTTTGTTTCCAGGTGCATTACTTTGCACTTCTTTGCATTGAATCTAAGCTTAAAATATGGTAATATTGCCCATACTTAGTTATTTGCAGTACTTATTGATATGCAACTATGTAAACTGTTGTACATTGACAGCTACTTTTATGGAGCTAATTAAAAAGAATGCACTCATCCCTGTCAAATTACCTGTGTAAAAACACATTGCATTGTCGAATGCCTGGACTTACCAGCACCATTACTGATTCCTAGAAGCAAGAGCATGTAACAAGTTCAGCTAGCCACATCATGACATGAGTCATCCCTATGACTAAACACATTAAAATAAAATGACAACTGATACATTATGTTTAAAAAGATAGAATTTAACTATCACTAAACACTTTGATAGCGCTTAAAAATTGATAGCACTTAAAAACAACTAGAGGGGGTCTATGCTGCTGCTGACGTGAATGCTGCTCTTAAGTGCTTTATCAACAAGTTTAACATGGCCTTCAACATCTCTGCCCCTCTAAAAATGAGGAAAATCAAAGGAACCAGTGAATCTTGGCTCACACCACAGCTCCTTGAGCTCAAGGGGGTCAGGGATAGCCTGTGGCATAGGGCTAAGAGCACTGGGTCCCCCTCTGACACACAGAAATACAAAGCAGTATGTAATATGTGCACTCAAGCCAGCCGCCTTGCAAAAAGATCTCACTTTAAAAGTGAACTGGACAACTCTTGGCATGGCAGCCGCAGATTCTGGGACAATATAAAAACCCTAACAGGTAGAGCAAGTAAATCACTACCATCACAAATAAACTTTGAGGGTGCAATTACCCAGGATCCCAAAACTATCGCAGATGGCTTCAGCAAGGCCTTCACAGACCTTAGTGGGGTCCTTCCTCCAGACTGTCTCCGACCTGTGCCTAGCTCCGCCATTAGTTGTACCGACATCCCTCCAACACACACAGCACTTCCCTTCTACCTGAAGGTAATCTCTACAACTGAGCCAAACAAATACTTGGAAAAAGTTCTCGGAAACACTAGATCCAGTGGGGACTCGCTTGACCTAAAGATTGTGGCTCTCACCCTGGATGTGTTCCTCTCCCCTCTAACCTGGATCCTAACTCTCTCACTAACCATTGGCATTTTCCCTCAATGCTGGAAAGCTGCGGTCGTCATCCCAGTCTTTAAAAGTGGGGACAGAACCTGCCTGACCAACTACAGGCCAATCTCAATTCTGCCCCACCCCCAAGGCACTAGAGAAGATAGTATATGATCAGTTAGGTATGTACCTTGATAAGTACAACCTTCAATGCCAGGAACAACATGGCTTTCGGAAGGCACATAGTACTTCAACAGCATTGGTTGAGTTTACCGATCATATCCATGAAGCACTTGACCAAGGGCTCTTGGTGGGGACCACTTTTATCAGCCTCACCAAGGCCTTCGACATGGTCAACCACGACTTGCTTCTCACACAACTTTCTGACATTGGTATAGCCTCTGTCTCTCTAGGCTGGTTTGAATTACCTCTCTAACAGGACCCAGCAGGTTAAGATTCTTGATGTTCTATCCGACCATCAGCATGTCAACACAGGGGTGCCCCAAGGTTCCATTTTGGGCCCCCTGCTGTTCAGCCTGTTTCTAAATGAACTCCCCAAAGTCTGCCAGAATAAGATCCTTCTATATGCAGATGATGCTGTTCTCTACATGTGTCACTCTACTCCGGAAGAGCTGGAAAAAGGCATGCAAGACGACATTACTGCTGTGAAAAAAATGGTTCCTTCAGTCTAAGCTCTTGCACAACTACACTGAGGCTAAAACAATGTTGTTTGCCTCCTATCAAAACCGTCATAAGTCACATCACCTCAATATCTACAATAACAAGTTTGATATACTCGAAATGGTCACCACCTTCGTACCTTGGTGTCTACCTTGGCCAGCTCTCTACTACAGCCAGCACATAGACCACGTTGCCAAGGCAGCTAGTGCCAGACTAGGTCAGCTCTACCAGCATAGGCAGTGCCTCACCGAAAGTGCCATCAAGCTTGCAGTTAACAGCTCCGTGCTCTCTATCATAGATTATGGACTGGTAGTCTACAGAGCCGGTACCGATACAGCACTTAGGCGAATCAAGATTGTCTTAAACAAAGCCTGCAGACTTGTCCTGGGTGTGGACTGTTTAACTCACACTTATGAACTATACTCAAGCACTGGTTGATTAAACTTGAATAGCAGAATTCAGTACCAAGTCTGTCTATTAGCAAAAAAATCCACCCTCGGTCTTGCTCCTCCTGGAGAGAGGAAACTGCTAAGAAACTCACTTCCTCCAGACTAACTAGGGGTCGAGTAAAGCTGCCTTCATTATCCCATTCGCTGGACCTCACTAGAGCAACGGTCCTTTGAATACAGGGCCCCCTGCTGGCTAAATTCTCTTAACTCTGAGCTGACTGAGGAAACAAAACTACGCCATTTAAGGCCAAGCTGCTGCAGTACCTGACCACTTAGTAACTGCAACTGTGTCACCTGTGCCTAATCCTATTGATAGCTTATCTGTCCTGCATAGCACCCATTCCCCCAACTTCCTCCTGCCTGGTGTGACCTCTCTGAGCATTACCCCCACGTCTCCTCTTTATCCCCCGCCTTCCTGCTTTCTTCACAAATATTAATCCCCCAATATTCACCCTCCCCCAGTTTCCCTCACCTCACCCCCACTTTAAAACCTTTCCCTTATCCTCTCCCCCACATTAGCCAGCCCTGCCCTATCACCTACTTAAGTAACCCTGGTAGATCCCTATCCAATCCCACCCCTCTGACTACTCAACCCACTTATTCTGTCACCCCTTTGTCTCTGCCTCACCCTCCCCCTGCTCTCATCTACTCTGTCCTCCCCCTCCTTTGGTCACCACCACCACTTCTGACCCTCCGTAACTCTACCTGCACACTCTAAAGCTCAACTACCACTATAAATTGCTTGTCCACCTTAGGTATGCTCTTAGTACTGTTGCAAAAAATTTGACCTCTCCTACCTGATGTATTTTAACTGTACTTGCTTGAATCTGTATCTGTATGTACCATAATGTACTTGCCTGCTGTATATACCCCTATCTGTTTTGTAATGTCTATGTACCTTGTCTATTGCCTTACAATGTGGAAACTTTGTAAATGAACTTTTAGCTCAAAGGTGTTATCCGAGATTCCAATAAATAAATAAATAAATAGTTTATTAGCTAGGAGCACAGCCCTCAGTCCTCCGTTACATCTTAGATAGAGCCAAATACATGCAGTGATGTATGCAGTCTTCAACCTAGTCGCAAAGCAAGACGAAGGAGGAAGGAAGTGACTTTGGGTAGTACACATATCTAGCGAGCTGTCCGTTTGTGGGGTGCCATCCTGATGTACCTTGGAAGGAGAAGGAGCAGGATTCATCAGTGAAGAGTGGGCAGAGTTACCAGCTGGCATTATTCGACCCCTACTTCTGCTTCTGTGCCTTTTCTTTGTTCCTGCATAGAACCCAGGCTGCACTTGGCAGTGAGAGAAAAACGTTTTATTCAAGGGCTTGCTTCTTCTATTGACGCTGGAATATGCGGCTGGTTTTGGAGCATTCTTTATGTTTTTTACAACGGCTGAGTATGGCAGAAGTGTGCTTGATTTAACAGATGTTTGCTCTGGCGTTTGAGTGTCACTTTGTTGGGACATACTGGTGCTAGCTTGCTGGGGGTAGAGGTGTGGAGGTTTGACTTGACTGAGTGTTCGAGTCCCGAGCTACCTGAGAATTCCTTGGGCTGTTTGAATAATTAATGGAGGTTTGTTCAGATGGCCTAGAGGAAAAGTTATTAATCACACTCCAAACTTGATCCGAGTACTCTAACAGTTGTGGGTGGCTGCCTGGTACAGAAACCATAAGCATAGTAGGGTATTTAAAGAAATAAGACCATCCCAATTTCTGTAGCTCCTTTTTAACCTCATAGAAGGCTTTACCTTTATTAACAAGCTCCGTGGAGTAGTCTTGAAAAAAATAAATACGTTCTCCCTGCCAGTACAGTTGTTTATGTTCTCTAGTGATTGTCAGCACTTTTCCTTTACTGAGAACCTTAAGAAATTGACAGTAACAGATCTTGGCTTGCCACCAGACTGAGATTTAGATACTAGGAATGGTGGTCCCATTTTATTTCTAGCCATAGATGCCAACTATGGGGGTGCTGAGGACTGAAGCCCCCAGGAAGTTGAATTGGGGCTCTGTCCTCCCCCAGAGAAATTGATCCAGAAGTGTGTGTGTGTTTTTTTTTGTCCCTCTCCGGAGGCTAGGTAACGTTGGTTGTCACTTTGTCAACAATGTGTTTTTTTCCTGTCTGGAGGCTGAAGCAATGGAGGGGGACCATCAGTTGCATCACATTATCCATCCCTCCCAGCTAGGCATTCCAGTGGCAGTGATCCACTAATTTGTGTACGGGGCATTCATTCTCATTGGTGGAACAGTGGAACCACTGGCGAGAGGAGTAGGGTTTCAGATGTTATTTGCTGTGGGCCTTCCTGAGGAGGTTGTGGGGTCTAAAACTGTGGGAGAATTCAAGAATGCATGGGACAGACATAAGGCAACTTTTGTGGGGGGTAGGAAGAAATAGGCTGTTGGTTAAATAGGATCTGCAGCTTATCCTCTAGGTAGGAAAATGGGCAGACTAGGTGGGCCAAGCGGTCCTTATCTGCCGTCAAAGTCTATGTTTCTATGCAGAAGGCAGGCCCAGAGGGATTCTGGAGTTTGTGACTGTGGCTGTGAGTGACCCAACACCTGCCTCCTTCCCCAGTAGGAAGGAATTCAGTGCTATCATAGTATGATACAGTCAAGTTGTGAGCCTCAGAGGATCCCTAGGCTACCCACCCCCACACCCAAGTCCCTACCAGGACCTGGGGGATGTAGCCTAGGGATCCTCCGAGGGTGACTGCATTTGCCTGGCTTTTTGGCCTTTGGCCTGGGTACTGTGCTATGATTTCAATGGTGATTGTTTGTACTGTGCTATCTCTTCAGTATAGCCATCCAAAGGCACCACAGAGGATCAAAACCCCAGAGCTTCTGAGGGCCTTGGCTGCCCCTAGACCCCCAGCCATTAATTGAGCCCCCAGGAAAAATAAAAGTTAACTGCTATGTTTCTAGCACCCAGGGCCACTGATAATTTAGAAATTCTGGAACTTTTTTTGTAAGAATGGTGTCATGCAGTTCCCTTCCAGCCCTCCAGGGATACCAACAATTCATATGTTGTTCCACCTCCCTCTATTCTCAAGATCATCCACCTTTTTAAATAAACATTGGATTTGACTTGTCTGTTGTTCAGTCTTGTCTTCAGGAAAAGCTACCACATCTTCTAACCCCGCTGTTCTACTTTCATTAACTTCAATTCTCCTAGCATTATTATCGAGTCATTTCTAAGTGAGCCCATTGATTTTTTCATAACGGAGACGTCCACTTGAATGTTAGCTAGCATTTCTTTTATTGTCTGCATGCCTGACTTACTATTTGTGGGGTTTCCAGCTGAAGAGTTGCTAAGGGTTGGTTTGAGACCCTCTGCAGCATCGGGGCCATATCACGGTACACAGCTGCGGCAATAAAATGAAGAAAAACAGAAATAAACTAGTGAACATGCTGTTTTTCAGTAGTTTGCTTGATGGGTTGATACTTTAATGAATGAAACAAAAAAGTCTTGTTTCTTATGAATTATTTGTGCAGAATGATTCATTAATTAAGCAGGTGAGCAGGGCTGCAGTCTCATGCTGCCATCCTTATCTGTGCCGTGAACATGCCTCCCCCACGCCTCATCCTGGGCATAAATTTGTGTGACTCCATTGGTCTCTGGTGGTGGGAGGTGGACAAGGATGGCCCCCGGATATTCTGGTGTTACCGATTGGTAGTTCCTTTGAAATATTATATCATCTATAATAACTAAAATCCTGACGTATAATGTAAATGGTCTGCCTAACCTCAAAAAACAGAAGAAGGTTATATATAAAGCAGACCAAAGCAGAATTTGTGTTTTTGCAGGAGATTCATTTGACGGAGCTTGATCATCAGAAACTGAAACAGTTTTGGTATGCAGAGGTCGGCTCCTCCTCATATAAATGTGGTTGGAGGAGGGGAGTGGCCATTCTCATCCTGAACTGGGTCCTCTTTGAACTTTTAGACATGGTGGCTGATAATGAAGGTCAGTATGCCCTACTTAAAGAAAGGCTTAATGAACAGCTCTTGACATTAGTATCAGTGTCTGCACCCCCAGGCTCACCCTATGGATTTTTTAGAAAGTTACTAATGATGGTAATGATAAGGCCGAGGGCGTTTTGATATGTGGGGGAGATTGGAATCTCATATTAGACCCTCATTTGGATAGCACATACTATATACCATGGACGGCACATGTGGTAGCAAACCAGGTAAAGGGGTTGCTGGGGAAATTGGGTCTCCAGGATGCTTAGCACTATCTGGAGGGGTCTACTCTGGGGTATACTTATTTCTCACATGCACACCAAATGTATTCAAGATTGGACTTATTTCTGCTTTCAAAGGTGGCCATAACCAGACTGACTCAATGTTCAGTGGGATCCTTGGGGATTTCGGATCGTGCTCCTCTCACTATAGAACTTAACTTACAACTACAACAGAAATCTACTTTCTGGTGGCTCAGTCTCCCTTCTTCAAGATAGGAGGTCATGGAACAAATTTCCCAGACTATTATGAAGGCAGTTCAGGACAATGCCAGTCCAGACATCAGTGGGGGATTTTTGGGATACTTTAAAAGCTATGGTTTGCAGTTATCCCGATTTTGGAATGCAGGCTGCATTGAAATTGGGATGCCGTGCCCCAAAGCCACCCTGCACCACCCTTGTGGAAGAAGCTACTGTGCGCCAAGCTGCAAGGGTGGTTGTGCCATCCCTTTTTCCAATTCCAGAAGCCCCACCATGGTTCGAGAGGGGTGCCTTTAAACCAGCCAAGAAGTGGTCTACAGGCACTGCGCCACTTCCTGGCAGGGCGGCGATTGGGAGGGACCTGGAAGGACTTGACCTGGGGTCGATGTAGCCTCTGGCAGTGCCATTGGGGTGAGAGGGCACAGTGGCATGTTAGGTGTATTTGTGAGCTTCTTTAGTTTCATTAAAATGCGTAATGAACGCTTAGTCCACAGGTTATGCAGGTGTTGCCACAGCTGAGGTGGTATCACCACAGTCAGAAGCATCAACAGTGCCCAAACCAGAAGCATGTCTTCCTCTGTCTGGTACCATCCTGACTTCAACCTTTGTTTGCCACAGGTTCACAAAAAAAGTTCCTTGGGCCACCAGATAATAGCTTCGGAGACAAAGGAGGTGCAATCCCCCCCCCCCCGGGAGCCTGTAAGATGTTTTCTGCAATCCATGGATGCTTCCCTGCAGAGATAAATTTGCAGATATCTTTATCAAACATATTCCAATAGTCAGGAAAGATGAGGTCTGGAACAGGAATAGAAGGCGGAGGGGAACATTACTTTTATTTAGTTAGTTTTTATTTATGAAGTAGGTGTGCCAGACAAAACAGTTGTCTATTTTCAGGCATGACCTGTGAGAATACAACAGAGGAAGTCAACAGTGAGGTATAATGTATAACAAATATTCAATAAAACAAGATTCAGTACTAGGCAAAAAACAGAAAAAACAACATTGGAAGTAACACAACAGGATTCGATCAGCTTGCGGCAGGGGCAGGAGGGTCCATCAATTTATTTATTTATTGAATTTTGTTAACTGGGTGGGCCACTGGAGAATTATATAGATGCATAGCAGAATTACACAGAGTCAGTGAATGCATAGGTACATTGGGAATATATAGAGTTACAAACTAACTAAATATGCTTCCCATCTGTCAAAGTCTGCCTGGAATAGTGTAATATAATTGTTTTTAAATAATAAGAAAGTTTCAGCTGACACCTGAACTCCCAAATACCTAAAGGTATTACATTTCACCCAGACAAAGGGGAAAAGTAGCTTTAAAAGAATACTATAGTCAGAATTTGCAAAAACATATGTTGTGCAGTGTATTTTGATTTGTGTATGTAGTCATGGTGTGTCCTTCCCTTCCTCTTGTCTTCTGTTAGCATTTTTTCTAAATTAGCCTGGTAGTTTTACAGCCTCTGGGGATTTCCATCTCAGCAAGCTTAATTGCTCTTCTTTTCCGCAGTGCCTCCTGTCCCATGTGATAGTAATGTATCCGGAACCTTCGATTCAGCAAGTACTGGTTTAGGTCAATTTTACAGCTGTAGGGCTGAGATTTTCAGTAAGCTTCCTTATCCAATAAGCATGAAAAGCTACATTTACAGTTTAGCAAATACCTCCAAGCTAACTGAGTGGGTTATTCTCTAAGAAAACAGCCTGAGTCTTTACTAATTATAGCACTGATTATCTGGGGTGATTTTTATGGCTGTCTGTACTTTGATGAAATGAAAAGTTTTAAAGCACAAAATTGACGCCTGCTGGCTAGATCTGACACATACACATACACATAGAAAACAAAAATACTGAATTAGAGTTATTTAGTGGTGACTAGACCATCAGACTCCTGTCTCTAGTACTTGCTGAATCAGTGGTCCTGGATGCATCATTGTCACATGAGACAGGAGGCACTGTAGGAAAGAGAAGAGCAATAAAGTTTGCTAAGATGGAGATCCCCAGGGGCCATAAACTACCATAAAACTAGCAAGCTGATTTAGAAAAAAAACTTCTAATAGTAAACAAAGGGAAGGACACACCCGGACTATACACACAAAACAAAACACCGTGCACATATTTTTGCAAATCTTGACTGTAGTACTCCTTTAAACTCTGGTGATGGTTTTCCACTTAATATCGTGGCCTCAGATTTGGACAGATTTATTTTGTAACTGATAATTCTCCAGATTCCTACAGGGTTTCCAGCACATGCAGGAGGGAGGATTGTGGATCACTTAGGAAGATGAGGAAGTCATTGGCATAAAGTGCCAGTTTCTGCTTTGCCACTCCCGCCCGGACTCCTTTGATATGTTCATTCATGTGAACTGCTTTTACCAGAGGCTCTAGAGTCAAAGCAAATAGTGGCAATAAGGGACACTGCAGCAGGTGCTCCTCTCTAAAGGAAAGGACTTTCAGAGGTGGCCATTCACCTTACAGAGCTTCTGGCCTGCTACAGAGAGGTGACAGCCAAGATTTTATTCTTTGTTAACTGGGTTAGGCCAGCTAGGCACATGTGCCTGTTTTCAGGGTAACCGGGAGCACTGGGAGGATAAGTGAATTGCTCAGACTCACACAGTATGCAAGTGAAGGTTGTGGGAATCAAACCCAGGTCTGCCTGCTGATGTACCAAGCTCATTCACAGCTCATTACTCTAACCTCTAGGCATATTGCCACCCCAGATAACTGACAGCTGAGGGCAAATTTCTCCAGGGTGGCTACTATGAAGGCCCAGTCCACCCTATCAAAGGCCTCCTCCGTGTCCATATAAATGGCCAGTTGAAATGCCCTCTTATTTCTATGGGTAACAATAATGTTCAGAAATCTGCAGATATTATCCTGAAGCATTCTCCCAGAACTCAACCCAGTTTGATTGTGATGTACAAGCTTAGTGATGCATCTCTGTAGGCAGTCCAGTAAGATCCCTATAAAAATCTTAAGGTTGACAGGTAGGCGAGAGATGGGTCTGTAGGATCCGCAGCCTCTGGGTCCTTCTCTGTTTAATCAGGACAGGATTTGGGCCTGGTTCCAGGAGAGCAGGATCCCCCATCTCTCTAGAATAAAAGTTTTGGTTAGTACCAGTATCACCTGTGGGGCAAATGTTTTATAAAATTCAGATGTGTACCCATCTGTCCTGGGATTTCCATTTTAGCATTTTAATCTTTGCTGCCATCTCCTGTTCTGTGATCTGTGCATTGAGTGCATCTCTGTCTTCTTATATAACACAGGGAATGGGCAGGGAGTCTAGGAAACTCCCCAATTTAGCAGGATGGTTGGGGTGTCTTTCCCCTGGATAGAGATAGGAATAGAACTGTGCAAAGGCCTGCTGTGTCTTTGGGGAGGGGGTTGTGGTGGTACCCCTTCCCCCAGTATTTGATCTTGGTAACTGCTCTATTGGTTGCCTCCTTCCTAAGTTGCCAGGCCAGTAGTTTCCCAGCCCTGTTGTCATGCTTGAAATATCTTTGTTGGGAATACCAGAGTTGCCCTTCATTCTGTGTATCCAGCATCTGACTCAGTCGTCTCCTCTTTAGTTCCAATTCTGCCTTAACTACCTAGTCCAACACTGCCTTGTGTTGGAACTCCAAATCTGCTAGTTTGTGTTCCAAATCTATCTTCTGTGTTTTTCCCCTCTTTACCTGTGAAGCTGCATTATAATTTCTCCTCTGATGGAACACTTAGAGCATCCCATCTGTTCCCCAGACCTATGCCTTCAGTGGGGTTTAATCTGAGAAAATATGCTATCTTAGATTTCACTACCACTGTGAATTCCTTTTGGTTGATAAGCTTACATTATTCTCCACAAGGTTTTTTAGGGATCGGGTTGGTGGTCATCTGCAGTGCCACAGCGGTAAGATCAAGGTCGCTATGGACCCAATCTGACATCCCACCATTTGACGACTCCATTCTGCAGCTAGCAAACCATAATCTAGTCTTGAACAGGTGTTGTGTCTCAGAGCATAGCAGGTGTATTCTCAGCCTTCCGGTGTTGAAACCACCAAGCGTCTTCAAGGCCCAGCTCTGAACACCATCTGGTTACCAACTTCCCTGTTCTGAACAGCAGCTGGCCACACTGTCCCGATTTGTCTAGGGAGGGATTGGGCACAGAATAGAAGTCCGTCCCATCACAATTACACAGTGAGGCTCTAACACCATGTCTCCTATAATTTTCTTTTTAAATGACAACCAGTTTCCCCTCTACATTCAGAGAATATATGTTCAAGAATATGCAGGCTTTCCTCTATATTCTCTTCATACCTATATACCTTCCTCAGGGTCATGCTCTGCCTGGATTACTTTCAGTGAGGTGTTGCACTGTACCAGTATGACTACCCCATCCTGTGTGGGTGGGCCTTAAAGTGAAAGACACATACCTCACCAACCCAGCTCCTCCGCAGTTTGAGGTGCTCTTGAGGGGTTAAATGAGTCTGCTGTACGAGACAATACTGGCCTTCTTCCTTTGTAGTTCCTGCAGGACTAATTCTCCTAACCTTATATGAGACTATTGTGAGAGCAACCATTCGGGTATACCGATAGGCACAAACAGCGGTTTACAGTGAGGGAATAACTATATGCCAGTCAGAATCTTTGAACAGTTGGGTCCTGCAACTGGCAGGACAAAACCTAAGGCAATACATTAATATCAGAATACAAACAAACTTCAAGGCTGTTGATACTCACCCCACACTCACTGAAGGATGTTGCAGTGGAGTGTAGAGAGGAGTCAGGTTAAATGACGTCTTGGTTGACAGCCCTCTTAGGGTCGCCAACAGGTAGGTGCAGGCTCTGTGACATTACTGTGGGCCATTGTAGGTGGTAACTCAACTAAATGGAGTTGAGTGCTCAAGTGAATGTCTCCTGCAGAACTTGTATCCCCTAGTAACTAGGGCTTGGAATGCTTTTACTGTAGAGGATGTGCTAAATTGCCCAGGGGTGCGGTACCCCCCCCCCCACAAATTTTGATGGGGTGGTCGATAAGCTCCCTGCCCAGGGATCTCATTTACCATCCTGACATCTGCTGTAGCTGTGTATGGCTGTATTGGCCAGAAGATATCATCCCTCCCTTCCAGAGTAAGGAGGAGAGCCATAAAGTTTTTTGCTTCCTGTCCACTGTCTGGATCCGGGACCAAAGTGATTTCAATGCACCTTTGTCTCTTTATATTTTTATATATATATATATATAGTTTGTTTTAGGTTATAATATTAAGTACTGGCAGTGTCAAGGCCTTGACCCCCTCAACCTCTGTATGGGCTGTGTACCTCGCAGGGCAGTCCCCACCTTGAAAACAAAATCAAGCGACACAGCCAAATCGGGTGCAGTGCTGAACTTCAAAACAGGCAGCCAGCCATACATGGATCAAAACACAAACGAAGCAGCACAGTCCCCACCTTGGCAGGGGTCATGACCACAGTTTCTAAAATAGCTAGTGCCAGGATCCTCCCCTTTCAGTCATTGAGGAGCCTTCCACCAGAGCAGAGGCCATCTCTGACCCTCATGCCAACCACCTAACCTACTGTCACACACATGCTTGAAGCCCCCTGCTGTTTTAGCCCCCATCACTTCCATTGGCAGTCTGTTCCAGGCATCTACCACACTTTCAGTGAAGAACTATTTCCTCTCATCTTTCTTAAACTCGCTCCCTTTCTTTTCCATCTTGTGTTTATGCCTTTCCCCTCCAGCCCCTTTCAGCGTCCTGACTGCCCAGACCCATCATCTCTGGGACTTACCTGGCCTCCGACGATCCCCCACAGATTGCCCCATGCAGAGCATCAGGGGAGGGAGGAAGGCCTGACCTCCCACCCCCAGTGACTTTATTTATTTATTTATTTGTTTATTTATTTATCATTATTCATCTGTCTGTTAACTGGGAGGAAGCACTGGACCGAGGGTCCTTTTTCAGGCTCGACCAGGGCATAAAAATGCAGTACAGATTATACATACAAATAAAGAAAATATAAATAAAAATACAGTTTCAACATGGCATTTAATTATCACATGGAGATTCTTTTTGAAATCTGAGCCTTCTGTTGCTTAACCTTGCTACAAAATGGCCAACCAGGCATAACTGAGTTAAGTACAATTACAAATATTTTTGAAAACTGGAAATGAGGAAGGTTGCCATAACGAATCAGGTAAATCATTCCAAAAATGAGGGGTGGCTACAGAAAAGGCTTGGGCGCCAACCTTGAATTTGCATGATTTTTCAGCCAAAACAACCACTTTTGCTGATCTTAGACTAGGTAACATAAACCTTTTAGAAAACCACATCTGAAAGAGCAGGTGGGACAGGAGAACACACATTTCCAGATGGGAAGCCAGGGCTCAGTTCGTGGTGTGGGGCCTGCGGGCAGGTTCCTAGTTTTCTTCTTTTTCTAGCCCCACCTACCTGACATCGGGACTGCCCTTTCAGACCTCGCACATGCTAGTGTACCTCTGCATGAGAGGCAAGTTCCCTGGCCCACTACAGGGGTCATTAGTACCAACTCTTGGAGTCACCCAACTGGCTTCCTGGGCTTGCTTCCAAACCCAGACTGCCAACATGGAGACTCACCAGCTGCTTTCAGCAGCACTCTTGACAGAGGAACCCAGTCCTGAGCGACACAAGAGGTAACTACGAACCTCCCCACTACACAACCTTGTAGAGGGATGTTGGTCTTTGTGTTGACTGCCCTGCCTGCTCCAGCCACCCACCCACCCAAGCCCAACTCTCCACTTACAGCCCACTTCTGGTCATGTGACTTTCTGTTCTACTTTTCTAAGTCCCCACTTTCCCAGCTGCAGATTATAGCATTCCACCACCAGAGGGCTCTCACTTCCTGCACTGGTGACTGACCACAAATCCCTTACTCCTACCACTCTATCACCACCCCCTCCTCCGCTAGCCACCGCTTTCCTCCAGCCACTCTATCACCTCCCCCTACTCCACTATCTACCTCCTCTACTTCATCTCCTTCCTTCTCCCTCCCACCCCACTCTTCCCTACCAAACGCACCCCAGCTCTGGTCCCCCCCCCCCATTTTTCTGCCACCCACTACCAGGAGTCGCTACCATGCACACTCATTACAGGTTACTACCTGCAGTTTTCTGCCTGGCACCCACTGGCATGGGGTCAATGGCTCGGCCCTTCCCTGCCTGCTAGACTGCATTTCTGGGAGTCTCCCTCCTCTGGACTCGAACGTGGTACCCCATGCACCAAAGGCCGCAGCTCTACCATTGAGCCACAGAGACTCCTTCTCACAGGCTATGCAGCAGGCCACCCCTTATGCTTCCCAAAGGCAAGCGACCAACCTCATCGACATGCCACCTCTCCTGCTGCTGCTCCTGTGCCTCGCCACATGCTGTGGACCTCCCATGACCAGGACCTAGGCGCACCTCTCTGCTCCAAGCCAGCACCCACTACTGCAGCCCATCAACACTGCCCTCCCCAGGATTAGCACCCCACCCACCACCCACGCATACACCGCTATTGCTGGTTTTGTGGGCCCTGCCCTGGCTTGCGATTGGCTCTGCTATCCCTGCCTTGCGGTCCCTAGGCATTCCATGCATGGGGGCACACGTGGACCCCATTGCCTCCTGTCCAAATGGGTAACCACCCATAGGTCCATTTTCAGGGTTTTCGCACTGCTTTTCCTCCTGTCTGGAAACATTCACCCCAGTCCAGGCCCAGGGTCCACCAATGCACAGCAGCCACCACCAACCAGAGGCCTCACGTACGGGTCCATGAATATCTGTAGCATCCTAAAAAAACAGTGTAGCATCAGTGCTGGATTTCCAATTACCAACCAGACATCCTAGCACTAGCGGAAACATGGTTATCCAAGTCCACCCAGATGCTATAGTCTCTTTTCCCGCTACTTTTTTCTGACTAGACAGGGTGGAAGAGTGGGCAAGGCACAACTTGTTGGCCCAAGCCATACCACCACCCAATGTAGACCACAGAGCCCAAGCTATGTCCCTAAAGTCACCCCTGACCCATCCAAGGCAGCACTTATAATCAAAATCAATCAATCAAAATCATTATTTATCCAGGCGGGCACCATTGAGAAAGGCTCATTTGCAAGGTGGACCTGGTCATGAATACATCAAAGTACAGTACAGAAGCAGGTATACAAAAGCAATAATATACAAGGAAGAAAAGTATATACAGTGTATACAATAATCACTGTAGCTTACATCCCACATAAGCAGGCTCATGCCCTCCACTTTCCAACGGAGTAAATTCTAGTCTCAACCACAAGTCCAAGCACATCCTGTTAGGAGACCTAAACCTGAACTGGTTGAGCACTGCGGCCTCCTCATCCATAGGTGCACTCACAGCCCTTGACTTCCACCAGGTAGTGATCCAGCCCACTAGGTGTAACCCCTCCACGGGCACCCACACACTCCTGGATATCGTCATCATGAACAGACCAAGCAAACTATTCGATGTTAGAGTCCTCCCAAATGCCCTTAGTGACCACTCCCCTATGCTTTGCACCTGGTCAGGCAAACAACCCACACCCCCTCCCACCACCTCCTCCCTTTGTCACCATCTCCTCCCAGGCAAACTCTGCCAGCTTAGGCAGCATCTCGCTTAATGGAACTGGCCACCAATCTACCAAGCCACCAGCATGGATGCTGCTGTCTCCTATTTCTACGACTCCTTCACCTGTGCCTGCGACACTTTTGCCCCCCTGAGAATAACTACCACTAAAATACACAATGCCCCCTGGATAACAACATCCCTGCTACAACTTCTTAAAAGTCATGATGACTTATGGTACAAAGCAAATAACTCAGAAAACCAGTGGAGAGGCAGTCTTACCCAACTGCCAGAATGGGTACCTGGGCTGTTCGAAAGGCTAAAGCTGACCACTATAGAGCTGCCCTCACTGCCTCCTGGGGCTCGTTCTGCAAATTCTGGGACAATATAAAGACCCTGAATGGCAAGTCACAGACACCACCACCATCCCAAATCACCAATAATGGGTCGGTCACCACAGACCCAAAAGAAATTGCCAATACCCTCAACAACAGCTTCACAGACCTCAGCTCCGTCCTCCCCCTAAACTTCTTTGACCCAGTACCCAACACAGCCCAGCCCCACCTCCCGTGGCTGCCTTTCTATCTCCAGACCATCTCCCCGCATGAGGTGAGGCCATTCCTTACTAAGGCCCTAAATGGGACCAGCCCCCTAAACGACCCTCATGACATTAAACTACACCGACTCACACTAGAAATATTTCATGCCCCACTTACTGCTATACTAAACCTCTCCCTCTGTCTAGGACAGTTCCTGATGGCCTGGAAAAATGCTGTGGTTACCCCTATCCACAAAGGAGGTGACCCCCTATCCTCGGGTAACTACCGCCCAATCTCCATTCTTCCCCCACTCTCCAAGGCCTTGGAGAAAATTGTGGTGGACCAGCTGTCAGGCTACCTAGATACCCGTAATCTGCTCTGCAAGGAGCAACATGGCTTCCGGGATGGGCACAGCACTACCATTGTCCTCCTGGAGTTCTCTAACCACTTGCACCTCACCCTTGACCGAGGGCACATTGCCACAGCCATGTTTATTGACCTATCCAAGGCTTTTGACACAGTCAGCCATCCCCTCCTGCTCAACACCCTTACATGACTGGGATACTCACAAGGACCACTTTAACTGGTTTGCTGGCTATCTGTCATCCAGATCCCAATGTGTCAGGATCAATAACACCATCTCCGGCTCACGTCCCATCCACTCTGGAGTTCCACAAGGCTCCATCCTGGGTCCCCTACTCTTCAGCCTGTTCTTAAATGCCCTTCCCACCTCGTGCACTGAAAAGATCCTCCTGTATGCGGACAACGCAGTCATCTGTGAATCTCACCCAAACCCATCGGACCTACAGACCTCCTTCCAGTCTGCCTTCAGTCGGACAGAGTGTTGGTTCACTGAGCAAAGGCTGGTATTGAACCTAAAAAAAACAAAGACCCTCTTATTTGCCTACCACCAAAGTAAGTTAAAAAATGCCCAGCTGTCCATCCAATCCAGCTCGCACTATACCCTGGAACAGGTCACATCCTACAGGTACCTTGGGGTCATATTCAATACGGCCCTCACTTTCCACATACACATCAACACCCTCATATCTTCTGCCAATGCACAGGTTGGTCTCCTTTATAGCCACAGAGCCTGCCTCATCCCAGAAGCCCTAAGGCTAGCTCTCACATCATCGTCTTTTCCCTGATAGACAATGGCCTGCCAGTTTATTTTGCAGCTGATGCCACAGCCATCGGCAAACTGAAGGTTGTGATCAACAAAGTCTTCAGGCTCCTAACTGGGGCTGACCGAATGGCCCTTACTTGCACCCACTATTCACTTGCCCAGATTTTAAACTTTGATGAGAGAGTATAATACCAGGCCTGCCTCATGGCCAAAAAATTACTGCTTGGCCTGACCCCCTCCAGCCTATCGACTGCTCTAGCAACTTCCACCCCCTCCATGAATACATGCAGCTCAGATAAAGCAGCTATAACTGTCCCTAGGGTCAGAACAACCCCGGCACAGAGATCATTCCTGGTCAGGGCCCTCACCTGATTTAACGCCCCTGCCCACGATTGTCATTTGCCACGCCAAGCTTGGCCCTTTCAAGGTCACCCTGAAAAGCCACCTTCTAACCTCCCACACATGCACCTGCCCACAGTAGTCCCCCCTTCTTTTGTCTTTCCTGCCAACAGCATGATTACTGCAGCTCAGGGCCACTTAGTGCTGAGCCTGGTGTCGGGGACCCTTGGCTGCTGACAAAGTCTTGCCACAGACTGCACAGGTTGGACTACCAGGCCTGCATATGTATAGCTTATAAGTACCTCTGTAACACTACAAATGTTATGAGAACAATCACGTGCCTGGTGAATGTATCTGTATGATTTTGTTATGTATTATTCTTGTATATGTATTATGCATTTTATTACAGTTGAACTGTATGGCATTCGTGTTGTGACCATGAAGTGGAGCCTTTGGAAATGAATCTATGAGTCAAAGGTTGTAATTCGAAATCTTAAATAAATATAAAGCACTACCCACTGGGTCATCAGTCAGCCCTCTGGTGCTCATTCTCCTTGAAAGACTCCCTCTGCACCCTGTTCATCCCTGTGAGGTACTTGTAGGTCTTTATCTTGCCACCTTCTCTTCCTGTCTTCCTGGGTATGAATGTTGCGATCCCTAGTCTCTTCTCATAGGGCTTGTTGTGCAAACCTTCTACCTTCTTAGTTGCCTCCTCTGGACCACCTCCACCCTCTTAATGTCCTTTCTGAGGTGCGGTCTCCAAAACTGGACAAAGTACACCAAGTGGGTTATCACAAATGAGTGATACTGTGGCAATGCCACCGCCCTCCTCCTGTTCGAGATACCCCTCCTTATGCATCCCAGCATCCCACCAACCCTACCCACTGCCTTGTCACAGTGGCCTGTTACCATGAGGTCCTCAGGCATGATGATCCTAAGATCCCTTTTCTGTCTATTGACTGTCAGTATCTCCCCCCATCCTGTACTTAGTTCTTTGGTTCATATACCCTAGGTGCATAATGTTGCACCTTTTGGGATTGAACCTCAGTTGCCATGCTTTTGACCTGTCTTCTAGTTTCCCAAGATCCCTGCACATTCTCTACACCCTCTCCTGAGTGTCCACTCTATTGCAGATTTTGATGATATCTGCAAAAAGGCATACCTTCCCTTCCCTTTCAGTTCTTCTGCAATGTATTCTATGAAGACATTGAAGAGGACTGGTCCCTGTACCAATCCCTGTGGTACCCCACTGGTCACTCTTCCATCATTAGAGTGTTTGCTGTTAACCATCTGCCTCTGTCTCCTGTCCATTAATGAGTTTCTAGCCCAATTCACCACTCTGGATCCCATTCCTAGACTGTCCAACTTCTTTATTATCCTCTTGTGTGACACAGTGTTGAAGGCCTTGCTAAAGTCCAGATAGGCCACGTACACAGCCCTACCCAGATCTTTCCCTGATCTCCCAAAAAACTTTATCTGATCTGTTTGGCTTGACTGTCCTTCTGGTGAATCTGCAACCCCTGTGGTTTTGCAGCCCATTGGATTCAAGATACTGTACCAATCTTTCCTTCAGAAGGGTTTCCATCAATTTCCCCACCACTGAATTATGACTGACTGGCATATAGCTGCTAGCCTCCTGCTTGCTACCGCTTCTTATATAGAGGCACCATGTCAGCCCCTTCTCTAGTCCTCAGGAGCCATGCCTTTTTTTAGTGAGCTTTTGAACAAAGCTGTCAGTGCAGCTAGAAGGTAGCACCTCCCTGAGTTCATTTAGTACCCTGGGGTGTATCCAGTCTGGTCCCATAGCCTTGTCTAGCTTCAGGGCTGCAAGTCCTTCTGAAAATGGATTGGTGTCCACTTCCCTGCACACTTCTGCTTCTCCCTGATGGTCCACCCTCCCTCCACTCTGAAGACTGTGCAGAAGTACCTGTTTAGGAGGTTAGCTTTTTCTTGGTCCTCTTCAGCCAGTCTCCCATTCTGTCCTTCTTAACCTTACTACTCCACTCCTTGCTTTCTCTTCTTGCTCATGCATCTGATGAAAGTGTTATCCCTTTAGTGACACCTTTGGTGGTCCTTTCTTCTGCCTGCACGTTTGCTTCCCTCAGTGCCTTGCCTGCTCACTTCTGCTTTACTTGGACTCCCTGTACCTGCTGAATGCCACCCCTTTTTACTTCACCACCTTTGCAACTTCCTCGGAGAACCATAATGGTGTCTTTTTTCTTTTGCTTTTACTCTCTTCCTTCACCCAGAGACTGGTTGTTTTGATTATACTCTCCCTTATTTTTCCCTACCGTGCCACTACCACTCCCTGCTAATCCCCCCACTTGAGGCAGTTTCTGAAGCAGTCACCCATTTCTTTAAAATCTATCCACCTAAAGTCCAGGACTCTCGTCCTTAAGTGGTTTGCCTCTGCTCCTTTCTTTATGATGAACCACACTGTATTGTGACCACTGTACTCAGGAAGACTGCCCACTGTGACATCTGCAATGCTGTCCCTGTTCATAAGCACCAGGTCCATCACTGCACCACCCTTAATGGGTTCTCTGACTAGCTGCCTGAAAGCCCCTTGTAGGGAGTCAAGGATGGCCCTGCTCTTTGCTGAAACCACATTTGGGAGCCTCCACTCCATGTCCGCAGACTAAGTCACCAATAAGCAGCACCTCCTCTTACTCACCATTCTGACAGTGGGTTTCCAGGTGCATTATCTAGCTCTCTCCCTGTGCTGGAGTTCCATACACTACCTGTACCTGAACTGGTACTGATCAGCATGACAACAACTGGATCAACAAAGGATGATATCATCCACGTACATGTGACTATTATGGGATTTTATTTACTGTGGTAACTCATTTACAAAAATAGTAAAAAGGACAGGCCAAAAGACAGAGCCTTGTGGTATAACAAGTGTAATTAGTCCAGGATCAGATACAACCAGGCCAGAGGAGACAGGCTGGGTATGGCCAGAGAGGTAGGATGAAAACCAGGAGAGGAAAGGCTGGAGATGCCAGAAACAGCAGACTTATTTAAAAGAAGAGAGTGGTTAACAGTGTCAAACACTTTGGCCAAATCAAAGAATATAACACCAGATGCCAGAGATGTCATCCTGCCATCCCAGCCAGCGTGTTAGCTGACATTCTATAGCCTAACAGTGGCAGTTATCAGTCAAGATTCTAGCAGCATGCCGGATTGCAACCCTAAGTTAGTCACGCATGTCAGTCTGTCATTCACCAACAGGGCAACAGACAGAACTGACAGCAAGGAGAACAGAAAGCAACAGAGGGAGAGGGGGGCAGCTGTGGTCTAATGGAATGCGAAACAAATACTAATCTTGGCTCTGATCTTGGTTCTTTCAGATTTAAATGAAACAGATCATATAGGTTTAGAAAAGCTGACAGGTGTACATCCTTATTTCTTAATGATATTTTTACATGGCCTGTATCTTACTGCAGGCCACAAACAGGACGCTGCATTTTACAAACAACACCTGCAGTCTCTTTTGATGCTATGTTTGAAAAAAATACCTTATCTGGTTCCTTTTGATGTTCTGTGCCTTAATTGGAGATGAGATAAGGCCACACAACAAGGAAGCTCTTTGCTGTGCTCTGTTTTGAGAAATAACACACATCTTTTATTGGACATCAGTCAGTTGTGTAGTGTGGAGCAATGTACTGTAAATCTGTCTCATATTTCAGTCACTCTTGAAACTCAACAGATCATAATTTGGAGACCTTTAGAAGGAAAAACATGTGAAACTGAGGCACTGGTATCTTCATTTCTACATATGTATGTAATACATAGCATGTCAGGATGCCTGGTTGCATTGAGGTATATGTACACCTTGAGTGCATTATTCAGAGCACCTTCAACCTCCAGACAACTATAAATTTTGTATGACGGAAGGACCTGAAGTATGTTATCTTACTTATAAAATAGTTTTAAAAGAGTAAACATAAAAAATCAGCCTCAAGGACTGAGCTGCCCAGCTATGCTCAGAATAACCTAACATCATGAGACTATTTCCAGCCAATTGAATTGCTGGATTTTTCAACCTGCTTTATAAATCTACATGTAACCCCTAGGTGGCTATCCCAAGGGCTACTAACCCTGCCTGCTTGGCTAGTAGCAGGTCAAGGGGCCTGAGTTCTGAAACGGGTGCCTCCACCCGGAGGTCAGGGTTAGTAGTGGTCAAGCTAACCTGGGCACAGCCCTCCGGGACACTGTAACCCCCCCTCTTTCCTTACTAGTGGCCGGAACAATACACAATAATCACTTTCACAATACCCCTGATACACCCTACAAGTACCAACACTGTTTGCACTTACCACCAGGGCTTTCCTCTGGCCCAGTCCTGGGGACCCCCTGTAAAACAAGGTTATACACAACAAATAACAGCAGTACAGTACTCTTGCACAAACTGGAACCACAGTCAGGGTAAATGCAAAAAAGAGTTAGATCTGATTTATTTAAGGGGCTTAAACAAGGGAGAGGCGTAATCAGGTTAATTTGCTTAAAGGCTGTATCAATCAAACAAATATGCATGCACTTCAGGGTCCATAAACAGTCACACACTCTGGGTACCCAGATGGAGAATGGTGGGCTAGCCAGGAATGTTGCGCTGGTTGGGGTCCTGTGATGGAAGAAAACAACATGCACAACACACACACTATTTGTAATCCGGAGCCAGAGGGCTCAGTTCGAGAAAAGAAAACAACAAGACAACCAGATGACACACTTTTAGATTAGGCTGTTGTTGCAGAGAGCTACCCTGATGATTACTCACGATACCCAAGACTGGACACAGGCTGGACGAAAATCAAGACAGCAGGTGGTTAATCTGGAGTGCCAGGAGAAGCAGGACCCACACGATTTGCCGAGGCATTGTTCCTGTTCAAGCATGGAGCAGGGGGCTGATCCCCAAGCAGGTGTCTCGTCGGTGGCTTTCTCTGTGCAGTGGGTGGTCTGGCAGGGCCAGATGGCATGGCCCAGGCCGAATGGAGATGAACACGGATTCAGTCCAATTAGGCTGGATAAAGCTTCCAGCAAGCAGAACACAGTTCACACAGTGGGAACCAAATCACGGCCCACTTTCAATACACAGCACATTTACATGTAAGGAAATTCTACTGTACCAGGCAAACCCTCTCTGGTCACGATCGCAAAGTCTCTGCATAAACCGGGATTCAAAAGCAGCTGGAAATCCTGACAGCCGGACGATTCAGCAAATCTTTGGTCTTCTTCAGGTATGAACCTGGTAAAAATCAGTGGCTTACTTGTTCTCACAAACTTGGATTTAGTCCAAAATAATTCTCTCCTCCTCAGGGGCAGCAGGTAGACATGCAGGTCACAATTCAAGCCTTTCCACAGTTCTCCCATGCGAAACTACTCAGATGGCTGCTTGACTGTCTCAAGCTCTTGCTCATTCAGCTCCCAACTAAGATCTGACTCAAACTGCAGCAAGCCTGGGAATTTCCCCAAGATCCAAAAGGTTCGGTTGGCTGATTCATCTCGTCACAACAGGAGCTCCCTTCAGGTGCAAAAGGAGCCAAAAGCCCCAAACTACAATTCCTAGAGATTTTGACTCAGACAGCTCCTGTAGTCTGGCTCCATTTTAGGTCCCACCAGAACTGATTGGTTCAATTCACAGTCCAGGACCAAGATAGTGGAGATAAACAAAACAGTCCTTGCTGCAAAGAAGGCAGGTTAGACAAACTACATTATCATTATCGCTCTAAATGATTTTATAGCAAATAGTTACATCTTTCAACAGAGCTCCCTCTCAGATTACTTATGGCTGCAATCCAGGCAGCTCTTAAAGAGACAGTACACAGAGGCTATACTGGCACTCTCTGGCAATCACATTTAAACTGCTAAAACGCAGGACACCAGCCTGGCAGTGAGCATTTAGGCAAGCTCGAGGAAGAACCGTATGTACATTTAACACAATAGATGGGGCTAAAACAAGAATATGCACTAATATACATATAAACAAAGAATTTGATGGCAGATAAGGCCTGCTAGGCCCACCTTGTCTCCCCATTTTTCCCTGCCTACAGCATCTCCGTAGACTCTACCCTATCTCCAGTTCTTTCTCCCTCCATCCATTCCTTTTCACTAAGATTCCTTTATGCCTACCCCATGCATTCTTGAACCCCACCACTGTTTTTGCCCCCACCACATCAGCTGGTAGGCTGTTCTGGGAATCAACCACTCTTTCTGTGAAGAAGTACTTCTCTCATCTCTCCCAAATCTTCCTCCAAATTCATAGCATGTCCCTTGCTTTTGTGCACCTTTTTTCTGAAAATACTTTCCTCCTGTACCTTTTTACCCCTTGAGGTATTTAAAGGTCTCTGTCATACCTCCCTCGTCCTCCTCTGTTCCAGGGTGTACATATTGGTTCCTTTAGTCTCTCCTCATAGGGGTTTTGATGCAGACTCACACCATTTTAGTTGTCCTCCTCTGGACCGCCTCCACTCTGTACATGTCCTTCCAGAAATGTGGCCTCCAGAACTGTACGCAGTATTCTAGGTGAGGTCTTACCAGGAATATAAACAGAGGCAGCATCACCTCCCTCCTTCTGCTGGTGATACCTCTCCTTGTGCACCCCAGCATCACATGAACCCTTCCAAATGCTTTGTCGCACTGCCTGGTCACATTTAGGTCATCAGAGATTATTACCTCAAGTCTCTCTCCTGTTTGGTGGTCGTCAATAACACTCCCCCCATTTTGTACTCTGCCCTGGGTTTCCGTGCCTCCAAGTGCATTATTTTGCACTTTTTTTGTACTGAAAGCCAGTTGCCATACCCTTGACCACTTCTCCAGTCTTCTCAGGTCTCTGCTCATTCTTTTCCACCTCACCCCACCCCAGGGGGTCCACCCAATTGCAGATTTGGGTGTCATCTGCAAAGAGATATGCCTTCCCTTCCAGTTCATCTGCAATGTCATTTATAAAGACATTAAAGAGGACTGGTTCCAACACTGATCCCTAAGGCACCCTGCTGATCACCATCCCTTCTCTGGAGTGAACTCCATTTACCACCACCCTCTGTTGCCTATCCCCTAACCAATTTCTTACCCAGTTTACCATCTTTGGACCCACTCCTAAGTTACTCAGCTTGCTTAATAGTCTCTTATGTGGAACAGTGTTGAATGCCTTCCTGAAATCTAGGAAGGCTACATCCACCCTCCACCCTGATCTAATTCCTTGATCACCCAAGCAAAGAAATCTATCAGACTCATTTGACATGACCTCCACCCATGAATCCATGCTGTCTTGGGTCTTGTAACCCATTAGATTCAAAATATTCTGCTATCCTCTCCTTCAGCAGTGATTCCATTAACTTCTACCTACCGATGTCTGGCTGACTGATCTATAATTGCCAGCCTCCTGCCTGCTACCACTTTTGTGAAGTGGGATTACATCTGCCCTCCTCCAGTCCTCTGGAGCCACTCCTGTTTCCTGTAAACTGTTAAACAGGACTGGCACAGGTGCAGTCAGTACTTCCCTTATCTTCCTCAGTACCCTAGGATGTACTCCATCTGGTCTCATTGCTTTGTCCTCTTTCAGATTAGCAAATTCCTTTAGGCCTCCCACCTCTGAAAAAGGACTAGTGTGCATCTCCCTCCCTTCAGAGCTGGATATACAATAGTATTCCATAATTATGGAAATCCAAGATACAAGCTGTATCCAATTAGATACAACTGTGGCTCAGGGAGGCAGTAAGGGAATGGAGTAGAAGAGCAGGAAGCTATAGTAATGGTTCTAGCCAAGAATGGGGTTAGGAGGATTTGGGGGCCTGATGCAAGAGCAAGCATGGGCAGAAAGATCCCAGAAGAGAGCTTTGAAAGAGGAGGCATAAGAGGAGTGGAGGGATGCAGCTATTCCTGACAAGGGAGATGAGAGGAATAGAATGTAGAGTGGGCATCAGAGGAGCAGAGGGAGAGGAGTTTGAAGAACACAATTTTTACTGCACTCAGCCAGTGCGAGAGAGATGGGATGGTACTTTCTGGGGAGAAGGAGTCGCTCTTTTGAGGGGAAAACTTTAGCTTACTTTCTAGACCTGGGAACCTTACCAAGCTGAAAGGAGAAGATGAGCAGGGAAGAGATTGGGTCAGTGCTTGCAGGAGCAGAGAAGTGAAGAGTTCCAAGTCAAGCCCATCAGGACTGTTACACATGGGTGTGGAAGGTGAAGGGAGAAAGGGGGAGAGAGGGAAGGAGAGCTAGCAGGAGAGGGGGAGGAGCAGCTAAATGACACAATGTAAAGGAGTCTTTAAAAGAAGGCACAACCTCAGCAATGTCTGAAATTTGAGGTCTCACCAGTTTGAGGATTACATCATCAGTGTCCCTCAATGGACTTATAGAAAGGCAATTCTCTATTTTCTATTATTTATTCTATAGGGGGTACACAATGGCCTGATCTTCTTTAAAGGCATCTCCCTCTGTACAGTCATACATTTGGAACTGTACACTATCTGCATCAGAACCACTTGGACGCATCTGGAAATGAGCTGTTCTCAGCTCAGTAAGTCCCTCCTAGTAAAATGTTTGAAATCAATAACTTGGACACTTTGCCTAGCAGGGGTTGCCACACTGGTGTATGTCAGTGCTGCTATATATGGGAAGCCCCATACCTCCCCCGGTATTATTTCTACCACCACTGACTTCATGTCAGACTGAAGAGACCCTTAGTTGACTTCCTTCACTGAAGTGTTCTTCTTTTTCTGGATGTGTTTTACAATAATGTAAAACTTGCTGTAGTCAATGAAGCCGTTGCTATTTCATCTCTGCTCCGGTGCTGCTTGCTGCTTTTTTATGCACCTCTTTTTTGTAAAAATAATTGGTGTGGTGAAAAAAATATTCCACAGCAAATATATAAAACAAGACATGAGGAAGTGTGTTAAAACCGAATTTGACACACACACACACACACACACACACTCAGTGTTGGATGCTTGTATAATCCTCTCAAGCTTCAGTCTCGGGGTTTATGTTGCATCCAACACCTCGGGTGTGCGTAAAGTTCTTATAATAACTGGAGATCATTTTTTCCCTAAGGGAACCCAGGTTATAATTCGCCGTTATAACTGAACTCTCACCGAGTTTCCATTGTGCGCTTGCCCCAGCAGCAGCTCTTCCTTCGCTCAGCACTAGCCACCAGTCCTTTGTGCCGGATGCTGTCACTCGGCAGTAAGTTAATTAAAAAAAATAGAAGTAACTTGCATTTCAGACTGTAACAGTAAGGATTTTCACAAAATAAATAAAAAAAGTAAGGGAAGCCTTTCCCTTTGGCAGCTGCTTCCCGACCACATGAATGCGCTGAAATCCGACCAGACCACACAGGGAGGATGTCTTTTTTATTTTATATAATTGCTGTGGTGAAAAATGATCCCCAGCAATTATATACAATAAAACATGGGGTGGTGTGTTTAGCTCGAGATTTTACACATACCTCTCAGTGTTGGATGCTTAAATAAGCCCCTTGAGCTTCGCTCTCAGGGGTTAATGTAGCATCCAACACCGTAGTATGTAAAACTCATTAAACACACCACCCCATGCATTATTGTATATGTGATACACACTAACCCATGTATTATTCTGTATATAATAACTGGGTCTTCCTTTTTCCCATAGGGAAACTGTGGAGTAATTTACTGTTACAATGAAGTGTTAATAACAGCAAATGCACCCGGTTTCCCACAGTCTGCAAGTGTGCCCACACAGCTCTTCCTTTCCAACTGCTAGCCACCTTGTCTTCCCCAAGAAACTGAACTGGCACTCGGACTCAGCAGTAAGTGACTGTGAAAAACAAAATCAAGTACCAAGAAATAAAAAACTAAATTTCATCTGCTGACAGAAAGAAATGATTAAAAAACTTTAAATAAATAAAGGCGACCACGGACTGCGCACTCAGACCTGACCGTGGCCACACAGGAATGTCTTTTTATTTTATATAATTGCTGTGGCAAAAGGAAAACCAAGTATATAAAATATAAAATATGAGGTAGTGATAAAATCAAAGTTACCATTCTCCTTGGTGTTAGATGCTTTCACAAATCCTCAAGCTTCACCTCGGGGTTTATGTAGCATCTAACACCTTGAGTGTGTGCAAACTTCATTACACACACCACCCATACTTTATTCTGTATATAATATATGAAAGCAATAACATCATCAGGAAAGAAATGAAGCTCATGTGGCTGTACAAAGATAAGAGGACAAGGGGTACCCAGTGTCTGTGAAAGGAAAAGATTCAGCGGGATTATCAGGAAGAAATACTGTACTTCTCAGAATGAATGGTGGACAGTCAGAAAAGACTTCCAGAGCAAACGGTGTCAACTGACATTGTTTTTACATTCAAGCTTAAGCTGGATAAGTATCTTAAACAAGAATAGGTGATAGGGTATTTGCACTGAGCTGCTAGGGGAAAGAACTTGATGCCAGGGGTTCCTTCCTTCCTTCCTTCCTTCCTTCCTCCCTCCCTCCCTATTGTATCATCACCTGTTTTTGACTGATATTTGATTTTTCTGTTATATCTTAATTTATCATTACAGATTTATTGATACCATCTATAGAAGATGCTACGTAAAATTTAATGGAATTTCTACAGGATTAGAAAGTGGAGTTCTGTGGAAGTTTTATTCCTGGATTTTAAGCCAACTCTTTCTTCCTCTGAAGAACTTACACCAGGCTCCAAAAGAGTTCATCTTTGCTCAGGTCTACAGATGTTGCAAATTGTTTGATTGGCTCATTCTTCAAAAATGTACCACCACAGTGTAATATTTCAATGGTGCATACGAGATTCACTTGAATGACAGCCCACAGCAATCAAAATGTGATTTATCGGAGCATTCTGAGACACTAAGTCTTTTATGTAGGCCCTGTGGAAGAATTTTATTAGGTTTTCTGCTGATGGAGGATGCCTAAGCCCAAACATGAACAGAAAATACCTCTCCTTCATAACAATGTGTTTGATTTTATAGTCAAAACCCGCCTTGTATGGGCAGACCTTCTGTTAGTCTCAGAAGATAAGTGGGCACAGATATGCATTTATTCCTTCCAGGCAGAGAGGGAAGTGTTTATCTGAATGTTCTATTGTTGCAATTCTAAAATCGTATAATGTGGATATCAAACAGTTTAGCATGTGTGAATTACAAACAGACTGATTCAAAAATTGTAAATGGGAGGAATGATTATTTTAATCTGGGTGCAGCTGTGCAAATTTCACAGAAGCTTCTGCCAGTAGGATCTTCTGATTTCTTCAACTCTCCCCCTCCCTGCAGAGTTTTGCATCATCCTATAGGTGAGTAAAGCCAGGTTTGTTTTATTACCTCACATGGGACTGTCTGATTCCAAAGACCTGCTTAACACCCTCATTTCTAGGTCCAGCACATTCTTGAGCATTGAGGCATACTGGGTGGGCGGATGGTTGGGATGATCATCAGATGATCTAGCCATAAGTAGGGCTGTATTTTTGTCATGGTACCTCTTGGTGAAAATCATGGTATTTTCTTGGTCAAAATGACAGAAATGATTGAAATCATAGTAAAAGTCACGAAACATCATATATACATTCTGTGTTAAGCAAATGACCTCAGTTCTGACACTTTTTTTCTACATAAGCATATCAGCGAAGATTTAAATATTTTAAAAATTACATTATTTTTTTTTTTCAACTTTGTTTCTCAGTGTGCTTCTGGTGGGATATCCCTGACTCAGTGCCTCCATGCCTGACACCACCATCCCCAGCAGCTGCCCCAGAACCCAAGCCCGTGACTTACCCCTCACTGCTTTGCCCCCAAAGTAGAGACCAAAATCTACCAAGTTCAATCCTGGGGCTGGCTGTGGCATCATTCTGTGTAGGGTCGGAGGAATTCACAGTGCACAGGTGCACAGGGTTTTTCCTTTGTCAGTGCCCCCAAGGTATGGATGTGCAATGATGTCAGCGTTTAGGCATGTATGCTCCCACACATGTCCAACAGATGTCCACCACTGCCTTCTGTCTTGCTGTGTGGTCCTGGCTTGGTGTACTCCCGGTCTCCACCAGGTGTCATCCAAGTGCCAGATGCAACCAACACTCCCAGAAGGTGGAGAGCTGTCCCTGGGATGCTCATTCAAACCTCCCTGGCTGGATCTCTGACACTCTGGGCTTATTCATGAACCTGGGTTGCCAGTGTCACAAGCAGTAGTGTCACTGCTGCACCGGCTTACAAATTACATTCTTAAGCTGGCCCAGTGACAGGAGGCAACACATTGTGCTGCTATCAGGTGAACTGGGGCTTGAATGCAAGCCCATAAATCCTACACTGGGGTCATCTGGTGGACCAAGCCCATTGTGGTGGTGAGACATAAAATTATAGGTCTGTCATTTACAAACACCAGAAACTATGGTGGTTTCATGGAAAATGCTAAAAGTCATGAGGTTGTCATGGAAATGACAAAACTCATGCCATTTTCAAAACTGGTACAACTCATGGAAATACATTTTTTGACAGAGGTATAACACTAGTCATGAGGCATGAGACAAAACTGAGTGCCTGCTGCTTTGCACTGGGTTTAACACTTTAGAGTGTATGCATGTGTGATGTGGCTGAGAAAGGGAGAGAGAGCGATAAACACACACACACACACATATAGAAACCAAACAGTTTGTACATTCTAGACCTGATGCACAGTCTCAAGAGAGTGTCACTAAAGAGCCTCAGTGACCACTTAGGGACTCAAGTAACTCTATGGCTCCATTGTTCTGTGTGCCACTAGGGTTACATGCTTTTCCTGCTCAGTAGTTAAAACTCTTATCGGCTGCACAGGATAGGGGGGCAGGGGTCATCATGCAAATACTTCATAGGGCCATTCACATTGCATGGCGACACTCACAAAGCCCTCTGCAGACTTCCATGTTACACTCTGCCTGTAGAACTGCTACAGGTTGGAGGCAGAGGTGTTGTGTCACAAAGCTGCACTGCGGCAGCAGAAGCCAAGAGGATGGCTAAAATCATTACGAGACACAGAACAGCAGTCAGCAGTCACTGGGTTATGGTTCATGGAATGGGGGTTCCAGTAAGATACCATGCAGTGCATAGATTGGGGAGCGAGTGGGGGACCAGTGGACTATCGAGGAATGTACCAGGGCCACTAGAAAAGCCATGAACCAGTACCCAGAAGAGGCTTTAAAGCAAGGGAGAACATGGGGTTTTGGGGGGGTGACTTCTAGCAGCACTGATAGTCAACAGAAGACTTGTTTACACTGCCACGTTTGCACTGCAGCAACCCAAGTGCTCAGGATACTGCATTGCAAATGTGGCAATACGGGTACTTACACTATGGTGATAAGTCATTCCCTCCTTCTCTCTCTGAGCCACTGCACAGTTGGGGATGAGTTCCAGAGTGAGCTGTGTGAGCAGCCATGTAGACTGGTTGAACTGCTTGCTCCAGCCCATGATGAACACTTTCAGCACCCTTCTTTGCCCAATTAGCTTGCTATAATACTGCAGTTTTCCAATTAAAGTGCTACAACAATGAGTTATTGGAATCCTTGCCGATGTGTCAGATGGACTGGAACAGAACAAGGGTAGTGAGAGTGCACAGCAAGAAACTGCAGTGATCACCATTCCCTGAACTCATAGCTCCTCTCAGTGTAGCTTGTATTTGCACTGAAGGGGCCATGTAGATGCATTCCAGCATCAACGCAGGTGGAGGAGGCAGGAAAGTAGCAGAGCACAGCAGTCTTGAATCAGCTTGTTTGCACCCCTTAACATCTTGACAAGGTACTTGCATTGCAACATAGTCCAGGAAGACTTCTCCCTGCAGCTGGGTACTGGTAAAAATAGGTGACGGTACAACTTTGCACCTGTTTGCATCCCATTTTGTACTGCCGCCCAATGTGAGTGAGAATGGGCCCTAAATGAATACTACACACTGCTGTCATTGCAGTGTGCCTCTCTCGCATGGTATCCCAGAGTATATTTTTGCCACTAGGTTAGATCAGCAAAGGTACAGTAATCAAAACCTTGGAGTGTCTTAATACTATTATAAAACTGGAACTATTTTTGTAGTTATTATCGTACATAAAGGTTTGCAATGATAACATAGAGGATAATGTATGGTCTTTGGTTAATAACCACGCTGTAACATCTTCGAAGGTTGCCATGACATCATGTATAAACCCCGAGAGCGCAGCTCGAGAGGTTTTCAGATGTCATGGTAACCTCGAGATTGTTGTGAGCATTCTGTTTTGTTATACCATTGATATGACATACAAGCCTGCCTACTGGGAATGTATGCTGTACTTTTATGCAGTAAATCAATAAAACTAAAGTATAAAAAAAAAGGGTTAACAACAGAGTGAAGTCATAACAATGGCATAACAAGGTTGTCATCTGCTTGAGTTCAGTTAATAATAAGGGCTCCCCATACATTATAGCACTCTTTAGAATATATATCAGAATGCTCCATTTCCAGCCATTGTTTTATTTATTTATTTCCTTTCTGCTTTTATGCCCCTTCCTGTCTCTCCAGTATCTGTCTCCATCAGAAGCACCCAGTGCACATTTGGACCCCCTGTCCTACCTACCTACCTACAGTCACCATCCTCTGTGGAGCCTTGTTTCTTTCCCCAAGCAGGGATGGGGTAACAGGTATGTACCCTTGAGTCTTCTGAGTCATGTCAGGAGGCACTGTAGCAGTGACGCCGGGCCGAGATTTGCTGGGGTCCATCGTCTCAGATGCACTGGGGCCATTTTCTCCATTTCTCCTAGCCCCATGGGACATATCAAGTGCAAGGACATCAAGGGAGCACACACGCAGTGTGTAGCCACTTGCCAGTGTCAGCAATGGCCCGCCCTTCCTGCCTGTCCCGACAGCACTACCATCCGTGGTGGTGTACAGTGATGTGAGCAGTATTACTAAGCTTCTCAATTTGAATGACTCAATAATACTTTGTACTGAAAGCAAGTGGGAAGGAACACCGTTAAGCAGGTTACAGCAAGTGTAGCAGTGAGCTGCACTCAATGGAACAAGATATAGACATTTGTTTGGCCAAGCTCTGCTGAACTGGCCATTTGGCATAGTGGCTAGAGCCACCACCGCCGCTTGAGCTGGTGGACCTGGATTTGGGTCTTGGGTCTGGCTGCAGGAGAGCTTTTTTTCTGGGTTTTTTTTTCATCATTCCTCCTAGTCTGCTCCTCTTGGAGTTGATAATCTTTAGATTGGGGGGTGTGGGGAGCTTGCCCCTCACAAAGCGTGGTGCGGAGAGCCTGCATAAAAATCATTTTGTTTTTGCACTGGGAGGAAATGTAAGTGACTGTCGCTATTTGTGGCAGTCACTGTTATCCTGCTTGCCCTTTTGATGTTGGGTGCTCTTTGATTCGTGGTTTGTGGTTGGTGATATTAAGGAATTGCCGTTATCACATAAAACCTCTGTGGTTACCCAAGTGCCAGAATCACGGCAGAGAACAGTATCCTCCCTCCTCTAGAGAGGGGCAGCGTTCTCTGGGATGCTTGCTTCTCCACCTGCTAGCTGGCCCTGACATTTCAGGCTCATTCCTGAATTTGGGTTGCTGGCATCATGAACAGAGCCCTACTGCTACTTTAACGGACTGGCCCCTAGCCGTTGCTTTGTAATCTGCTTTAGGAAAAAAAAGTAGAATTGCCATTCAGTAGTTTATAATACATACTATTGGAAAACCAAGGTCCTTGATGAGAACATATGCAGATGGACCCCATGGCAAGCATTGGGGATGCTGGCACTGTGACAGCAAGCAGAGCAGATTGTAGAACATGGTGATGAAGGCTCTGAAAAGTAGTAAGGCTAGAAACCGTGAGGGTAAATTCCCCCACCATTGAGCTTTTCACCTCACCCTCTGCTTTTCTCTCAACCAGCTTTGTAATCTGTGAAGGAACTCTCCCCAACCACCGACTGATAGCTCCCCTGTGTCTAGATCCTTGACACTTCCAGGTCAGGCCTCCTTCCTTTTCATTTGTAAGTTTGATCATTCCCAAAAGGTAAGATCTAAGTTAAAAATAATGTATATTGACTTGGGACAGGAGCTGGTACACTTGCCGCATGGCAGGGAAAGATTTAAAGCCCTGGGAATTGTAACAATGGTGGACGTATCATAGACACAACCTACTCCAAGCATGGAGCATTGCATCTATGGCATTTTGGGGGTATGTTGTATCATATGCCAAAGCCCTCAACCAAACTGTGAGTCCTGGAGAGATATATTTCTGACATGCCAGTCTCCAGGATTAGATGGTGACAGCTGTGGACCTGGAGAGGTGACTATGTGGAATGCTATTAATGGGGTGGGTGAATAATATTTTGTCTACATTATGCAAGTCATTAATGCAAAACTCAGTTTCTTTCTATTTGGGCTGTAGGTGTTGGACAAGCTTGGTACAGACAAGGTGAAGCTGGGCTGCCAAAAAATATTGCTTCAAACCGGGTAAATTAAGATCCTCTTTCTCCTTTGGCAGCTGTAAGGTAGAACATTTTATTCATGGTCTTCGCCCCTCATCTGAGGAATCTGGAAACTGCCCTACTCCGATGGTAGAAATGCTGCTTGTCTGGGACCAGGGGTAATGTCTGAAGAAAATATAGAATTCTAGGGAGAACATTTTGTTGAATGCTTTCCACTCTGCTAAAAAGGGAAAGAAGGAGCTTACTTTACAAAATCCTGATGACACCCTGTGAGCCACAAATGGATTGATTAGTAAGTAGCATTGTTTACTGCACATACTGAAGTTTAAAGGCACAGTCCTTCCTATTAATGCATTAAATTGATTGCAAAAACTGATAGGGCCAGGCCTTACCACTTATGAAGTGGTAGAGCCATGACCCTATTAAGCTCTCCCAGTTCCAGCCCCTATGGGAAGGAAACATTTAGAAATGTAAAACAAAGACCTTGCGCACACACATGTTTGAGCCACGATGCACTGTGAGAGGTCAGAAGGCATGTTTGCCAGCCAAGGCTGAGAAAGCACCAACAGTCAGAGTGTTTCCAGTGGTCCTGCTGATACCTCTGTGAGGGCTGGCACAAGAGGTACCTTTTGTGCTATTTATGTGATTAAACTTTTGCATTTTGCAGTTTCTAGCCTCTATTATAGTACTTATTTGGTTTTGACGGTGGTGGAGCTAACTTCTTGCTGCCAGATTTTGTTTAAACTCTTGCACACTCATGCAGTGAGGCAGGCTTCCTTTGTTGTAAAGGCACCAACAGTGGCAGGAATGACTCAGTTTGAAGAGTCATGGGACATACTGGCATTGGAGACTGGCGCAAAAGCCACAGTCAATCACGAGTGAGACACTGCGATACAGCTCGACAATTTCTGTGAATGAGCCACTACAGAGCTAAGTTTTTGACTGAGTGTGCTTGGCCATCCCCAGTATAAGTCAGATTGTATTTGATCTTAGAGGGTAGAAGAGTGTCAGCTCTTCAGCTGTGTATATGAAAGCAGGCCTTGGTTTTGGACTTGGCTTGAGCTAGACGCCCAACCTTTGAGACTTCTGAATGGAAAGCAGTGCAAATTAAGGTCCCTGACTCTGTAATGGTTTGCATTTAGTTAGATAGATTCAGGCCTGTAGGTTTGTCAGAAGTCTTGAGCTGTGCAAGTCCTGTGTGGGAGGGACGAGCTCAGTCAGAAGACCTGCTCATTTAACCTTTTATTAGGATTACAATTTACTTTGATTTAAATTGCTAGTATCTCACTATTGTGACTGCCTAATTATATTCTCCTGTATCAGGCCTGCATTGTATGTTGACTGAAGCTTCATGGTAACACCGGCTAATTATTGTAAGGAAGCTACCCGGGTTATAGGGGATGTACTTACCACTACTGGCCAGTGAAGGTGAGTTATATTGTGTGGGACTGCATTGGTGGGCGGTATGCAGGGGTTACCTGATAGCACAGATTATTTGTGTTTCACTGTATTGCCTTATTATTGCCTTAATCCCTAATTTCCATCCCCAAAACTCTGTTCCAGATTTCCCATAATAAAACCTATCCCTTGTTTTGACTATATTTGCTGTGTACAGCAATTTCATTGAATATGGTGTTATTATTGCTACTGGGTTTATTGCTGTTGTGGATACTGTGGGAGGGTCTGCAAGGGCCAGAGAGTTGTGACTCACCCTGTCACTTGCACAGGTTACAGAGCTTCCAAGTCAGCCTCCTCAAATGAGGGAGATTTCTGATTTTGACCACTAACGTCGATTTTCACAAGACCCTAGTGTATATGCCTAACTGCATCTGAAGTGCTAGAAATGCATTTTAAAGTCATTTAAAGGGACACTGTCAGCATCTAGCTAATGTTTTTATTGAATGGTGCCATAAAAAGCAGGGGAATCTCAAAAATAAAATCAGGGAGACTCTCTGAAAATAGGAAGACTTGAAGGTATGACTGACAGCTACTAGCAGCAGTCACCTTGCCTCCAAAAGATAGCACAGTTTTCTTTTTAGTTTTATTTAGCTGGTGAAATGTACGATTCTAGTTGAGAGTACCCAAGCTCAGGCATTATTGTCTCTCTTAAAGGAGTACCACCATCAGACTTTACAAAAATCTATGTTGTGCAGAGTGTTTTGATTTGTGTGTTTAGTCCTGGTGTGTCCTTCCCTTTGTTTGCTGTTAGGAGTTTTTTCGCAGTTTGCCTACTAGTTTTGTGGCCTCTGGGGATCTCCATGTTACCAGGTTTATTGCTCTTCTTTTTCCTACAGTGCTTCCTGACCCATGGGACAGAGATGCATCTGGGACCATAGATTCAGGATGTACTGGTTTACATTCAATTTTATAACAGTACAGCTGTGATTTTAAGTCACTTTCCTTATTCAGTGGGCACTGAAGGCTACATTTACAACTCAGCAATCACTGGAGGTTTCACTGAGTGGGTATTCTGTAAGAAAACAGCTAGAGTCTCTACTAGAAACATATAGAAACATAGAAGTTGACAGCAGCTAAGGACCGTGAGGTCCATCCAGTCTGCCCATTTTTCTACCTTATGAATGTGCCAGGCCTGTACTCTGTCAATGGCCTATCTATTCATACTCATCTGTATTGCTCCCCTATGCCTATCCCATGCCTGTTGGAAGCCCTGCACTGTATTCACATCCACCACTTCCTGAAGCTGTTCCATGCATCTACCACCCTTTCTGTGAAAAAGAACTTCCTCACATTACCCCTTAGTTGGTCTCCTTCTAATTTCATGCTGTGTTCTCTTGTCCTTGCTATTTGTTCTTATACTGAAACATGTTAGACTCTTTCACCTTGTTAATGCCCTTAAGATATTTGAATGTTTCGATCATATCACCTCTCTCTCCCTCCTTTGCTCTAGGGTATACATATTGAGCTCCAGTATTCTGTCCTCATATGTTTTCTGTTGCAGTCCCTGCACCATTTTAGTTGCCCTTCTCTGGACTGCCTCCATTTTGTTAATGTCCTTGTGCAGGTGCGGCCTCCAGTACTGCATGCAGTACTCCAGATGGGGCCTAACCAGTGTCTTGTAAAGAGGGATTATTACCTCCCTCTTACAACTTGCGATACTCCTACTAATACACCCCAACATCCCTCTAGGCTTACCTACCACTTTAGTGGTCTGCTTGGATGATTTCAGGTCATCTGTGATGATGATGCCCATGTCTCTTTCTTCTCTTGTGATTGCCAGCAACTCCCCTCCCAACCTATAGGTGGCTTCAGGGTTTCTCTTCCCTATGTGCATGATCTTGCATTTCTTTGCATTAAAGTGAATTTCCGACTTACTACCTTATACCAGCACAAGCTGAGTGGTACAAATAGTTCAATTTAAAATGCAGTATTTTTATTAGTGGAAGGGATCGTAACTGGCACCGAAGCCAGCCAGCCAATCCCTTCCAGCATCCTGGTGCCCCGTGTGCTAACTCTGCCCCCACTCTCTGAAATTGTGACATGTGGCCAGGAGAGCACGAGGAGAGCTCAATAGAAGTCTATGGCTATGGTATAGTCAGATTTTAGACATTTTAAATACTTCAGAGAAAAATTAAAGCAGTCGCTTAACTAAGAGGATCCTCTTAATATAAGTGACTGCTTTAATTTTCTCTAGGAATGTTTAAAATGTCAAAATCTGACTTTCATAGGCCTGTGTGAGCTCGCCCCCCACTCTCTGACCAAACGCCACAATTTCAGAGAGCACAGGTAGGTGGGGCAGAGTGGGGGCACTAGAAGCTGGAAGGATCAGCTGGCTGAGGTCAAGCCAGTTACGATCCCTTCCCCTAATAAAAATACTGCACTACAAATTGAAATTGTTGTACTGGTGAGCTCCTAACAATATAAGGTATTGGGCTATGAAGCCCAATACCTTATATCGGAAATGTCCTTTAAACCCCAGTTGCCTCTCTTTTCCGACCATTTTGCCAGTTTATCCAGACCACTTCTCATTCTGCCCACCTCATCTGGATCATCTACTCTGTTGCAGATTTTGGTGTCATCTACAAACTTGTATTAGAATTGATGACCTAGGGTGATTTGTGTGCTTTTTATGGCTGGGTGTAGTTTGATGAAATTAAAAGCTTTTAAAGTAAAGCATTTACCCCTGCTGGCTTACACCTAGACCTGGGCAAAGATGCAGAAATATTGAATTAGGAGTTACTCAGCTTAAGGCCAGAACATCATGCACTGCTTTTACATTACTGCTGCAGTGCTTCCTCTCTGAATCAGTGGTCCTGGATGCATCACTGTCATATGAGACAGGAGGCATTGTAGGAGAAAGACAAGCAATAAACTATGCTAACATGGAGATCTACAGGGGCCACAAATGAGCTGTATGAGGCTTCCACAAACTACAACAGGAACTGTTTCATTTTTAAAGATGTAATGGAATTTGCAAGGCAAAGTACTAACCAACTATGTGTTTAATTTCACTGCTAGTTTGTTCATATTAACAAGAGCTTAGTTTTTGGGATGAATCTGAGGTTGGCCCACAAGTTCAGTTATGAGCAAACATTTGTATATAGCTTTAATCTGGTTCAAGGTCAGTTGGCATTCATCTGTATCCTCCTCCCCTGGGTCGTGCCTGAAAATAGGCAGGATTTGTCCAGTGCACTTACCCGGTCAACAAAAACTAACTAAATAAATAAATAAATAAAACTAGTAAGCAAATTTAGAGAAAAATTCCTAATGGCAAACAAAGGGAAGGACACACCAGAATAAACACACAAATTAAAACACTCTACATGACATGTTTTTGCTAATGTTAACTGTAGTACTCCTTTAACAGCCAGAGATATGGCTAGGAAGCCTGAATATCAGGAGAGAAAAGACTTTAAGGGGCCAAGTCCCTTGAAATCTACTAGAGAGTGCAGTGGCTATTTGGAAGCAAAGACAGTCTCTTAGAGGATGTTTGCTAGCTAGGAATTTCAAAGAAAAGGGTTTCACACCTTCACTATCACAATAGGAAGGCAGCCTGGAATCTTAAAAAGACAGACAGGTTTGGGAGAGTAGAGTTTTGGGAAAGACACACAGATATACAGTCTGAGAACTGAATCCTGTACTAATATACATCCACATAGAGCAGGGATATTTTGAAGAATCCTCCATGTACTGGAATTGATCTCTGTAAATGGCCAAACAAGAGAGATTATTTTCCCATGGTTGTGTGTGTGTGTGTTTGTGCCCTGAGTTTCACACAGAATGCAGTGCCAATACTGATTTTCCATTCCTGAGAACATCTGCTGTTTACTGGATCCCACACTCTTACCATATTTGGGCTTTCGTTTACATTGGAGGTGTCAGCGTATTGTAATGACTGCTATACTGTTTGTACTTTGTAACATTTCTTTAATAAAAATTGATTAAAAAAGAACACAGTAAAGAATGCAGTGCCAGCTGTTCTCTGAAGATACATCTATCCAAAGCAGCCCAATATGTCCAAAGGAGAGATTTTATGGGACAGTGCTGGAAAACCTCAATGCAGGTGACCTGTATGCAGGAGTGCATGCACAAAGATAAAAGGCAAAAGAGAAAGGCATTATAACCTATTCCTTTGGTACAAGTCCCATATGGGAGGTAGCAGGACAATGAGCAAAAGACTTTATAGTGAGCACAGCTGTCACGTGATATTTTTTCCTTGGTAATATTATCCTGACTGGAGCCCTGGTGATTCAAGAGGTTCTCAGGGTGGAGACACTGCCACTTTTTATTTGTGAGAACACAAGCAACACCAAAGACTCAGGGTCCACTGCCCAGAGGCCTCAACACCACATCCCAGTGGTGACCAGAGGATTGAGTCATATGCCGGTGTGGTGGTGGCATCACTTATTTGGGATGGCTGCCCTTCATAAGTGGTGTGTGGATGATAATAATAGTGGCTGGAGTGCAGAAATGGGAACCATGAGTTGTATGTTAGTATGACTTTTTCATTAGCATTTCTGCTAGAAGGTCTCACCCTGTAATAAAACTTAGGATCAATGCATCAAAAGGAGATGCAATTAGTGGAGCAAAGAGGAATTGTAGTCTTTTTAGTTGGAGCAGTAAGGAATTGCCTCTATGCGCCATCTCCTGTAGGTGACTGTACACTAACCCTGCTTTATGGACTCAGATAAGGTCGAGGGTCAGTAACTAGTGGGGATTCGTTTCCCAAAGGTGATGATCAGATGTTACTTGTGCGGTGTCTCCACTCAAAGAAAAATTAAGCGGGCTAGATAATATGCTTTGTACTGCCCCGATCTGAAGAACAATACCAGCCCACTAGACTCCCCATTGGTACAGCCCACCCACCCAACTGTCATGAAAACAATCAGCAGTTTATTAAAATTAAACACTTTTTAAGATGTATTTTTATTAAACTGCAACAAATACATACATCTAAAAGAAATAAGTTGTTTCCTGGGCATATCAAAGAATAGATTAATTCTCATAGCAGGATATGATTCCTATCATACATTCTTACACATACTGGGTGTAATTTGAGATAAGATACAGAAATTGATTAAACAGATAGCTATAATGCAGCAGGACCACAAACTCTAAGTAGAGATAAATGTCCCAATAATATCCCTGAGTACTGAAACAGAAAAAGTCATCCAGTGACTTGTGGGTCTATGAATACCAGTCGGTGCAGTAAGCACATTAAGAATATTCCAAGCTTTCTTGTGCTCTGCAAACAAAAAACATCATAATAAGAACATAAACAAACTTGTGAAAAGAAACCGTAAACTCACAGTAAAAAAAAAACAACTGTAACAATTGAATCATATACTGAGTTAGGATTATGGTATTAACTCTTCTGACCAATACAACCTCAGAAGTCAGACATAAAGATAATTAATTAAAATCCCCTGGAAGCCAGCTGTAAGAGGACCTAGACATCAGAATAAAGCCCCATAATCCATTGGTTATTATTTTCAAAGCTGTATCCACTCACCTAAAAGTATTTATCAGTATCTGCATGCCCAGGCTTAGTTCCTCAAGTTACATGCAATGTTGGGATGTCGTGGTTCATGTTGCTCCTGAAACCCTCTGAGATATAAGGCCACGGCCATTTAGGAACTCTCAGCCTCCATCTAAAGATCCAGATTTTTCACCAAGGGGAAAAAAAATTAATTGGGGTGTGGCTAGTGGCCAATGGAATGGCACACTTCTTTCTGTGCTCTGCAATACCATTGCTAGTTTAGTTTAAACTGATCTAGTTATAGCAGTAACATTTCTAACAAACTAACAACAATGTGTAAAGCCACATTAGGTCCAACTGTGGTGTCAAAATTGAGCTCATCAACAATGGGGAAACCGAGCTGCCAGTCGGAGTGGCTCAGGGCCACCTTGTGGCTAATATGAATGGGGCTGGACAGTCAACTCTGAGTGAAGTCCTAACAGCTGCTGAGAAATTGCAAGGCTTCATGGATAAAAAAAATTGATGTCACTGCAAAAGTAACTCACAGAAACAAAAATGGAACTGACAACAATGGAATCTCTGCAAGCCATGACTAACGAATCAGCAACCACGGTTGCTGGCATTGTTCAAGAAAATAAAATACATGCATGTGCTGTGAGCATCTGGAGAATAGAGCATGAATGTCAAAAGTAAGAATATTGGCCATTCCTGAAGGGGTGGAAGGTCAAGGCCCAGACTGCATCCTCTTGTTAATGGACTTATTCTGCAAAATGCTAGAAGTTCAGTCAAAGGGACAGCTTTGTAAGGCCTATAGAATTACTCCTAGATGGTATGCCACAAATCTGAACACATTTGTAAATTGCAAATAATATGTGCACAAGTCAGTGAAAAAAATTTGTAAAAAAAATAAATAAATAAGAGAGTTTAATTGGAGGTTCAAACATAAGAATGTAGGCAGGGAAAGGGGTTAATGCAAACAAAACAATAATGCAGTGGCAATCTAGTCTTCTAACACAGGGTTCCAACCAGTCACAGTTCCCAAACTAACTGTAGTGTTGGGCTGCTAATCAATCCCTCTGGTACAAGCTAGCAATACCCTTAGTCATAAGGCTCTTGGTGAATCCTGGGTACCCAGGCATTGGATTGTGGCAGGCCTGATGGGTCGGTGTATGGTTGGCTACATTGCACTCTGTGAAACAATTAATATTTATCTTGACCCAGCTTGTAAATCCCAGTCAAGTCCATTAAATTTTAACATCAGACTGTTGCTGCATCTAACAAATGGTAACCAGTCAATATGCTGAATGAAGTACAGCTAAGGCATAACAACAAGTCAAAAATAGCAGGAGAATAATGCTGCAGGGATAATATTGCTGTGTGTCTGATTTCATCCTGTGCCATCTGGTGCATGCACTGGAGTTGTTCTGTGTATGTGTATATATATATATATATATATAATTATATATATATATATGTGTATACATACATACATACATATATATATATATATATGTGTGTGTGTGTGTGTATATTCATGGTAAAAACTCTGTTTAATGCATCAGTTGAGTTGTTCCACAGTGACAAAAGTGAGGAAATTCAGTGTTAGGGTTGTCACTCCTTGCACTCCACATACCCCCCACCAACAGGCATCGGGGTGTGTGTGTTGGGTCATCAGCCTAACTCTCATCCCATTCCATGTGTAAATAAGCTGAGGTGGTGCAGTATGGGAGGCCTGGGGGTGAGGTTGGGCAGCAGTCAGCACACTGATGCCCTGACCAATTGAGGCCGAGAGTCGACAGAATGCAAAAAGTGTTGTCTGTACTGATTTCCTCACTGGCTCATAAATTTAACTTAAATAGTCAAGCTGATTGTTGCCATAATTTCCCTTCTTTTTAGTGTGCAATATAAATAGTGAATGGAATATGTAGTGGGAGGGCCCCACACTCCACCATGCTGCCCATGTCTGGCGTAAGAACGGTAATGCTAACAGTAATGGTAACAGTGAGTGAAATGCAAACACTAATGGTAATTGTAACACCAACATAAATGTGAATGCAAACGCAAGCAGTAACTGTTACGGTATTGCAAACGGAAATGCAAACACAAGTGGTAATGCAAATGGTATTGCAAATGGTAACAGTGATGCAAATGAAAACATGAAACTCAATGGTAGTGGTAGCGGAAATGTAACCGCAAATGCTAACAGTAACAGTAATGTAAATAGAAACACAAATGGTAACGAAAACACAAGCGCAAACCATAATGCAAACAGTGAGGGAAATGCAAATGTAATCACAAATGGTAATGCAAACAGAAACAGTAACAGTAAGCTGATGTAAGGCGACAGTAACAAAAAGTCTGTATCTCACTTCGTTTCCGAGATCAAATCACAAAGGCGATGTGCTCCAACAGTAGGAAAAAGTCTGTATCTCGCTTTGTTTCCGAGATAACGGCACAAAGGCGATATGAATCAACAGTAGTGAAAAGTCTGTATCTCGCTTCGTTTCCAAGATAACGGCGCAAAGGTGATCTGAGCCAGCAGTAGTGAAATGTCTGCATCTCGCTTCGTTTCCGAGATAACAGCACAAAGACAATGTGATCCAACAGTAGACAAAAGTCTATATCTCGCTTAGTTTCCGAGATAACAGCACAAAGGTGATCTGAACCAACAGTAGCAAAAAGTCTGTATCTCGCTTTGTTTCCAAGATAATGGCACAAAGGCTTATGTGAACCAAACCACTGAAAGGCACCTCCATACCACTAGGGCTACATATGCTATAAATTTCAAGCCACTAGCACCATGCATAATGCTATGCGCAGAATGTTAACTGTGTCATGCTGTATCTCCACAGCAAATTATATTCCAAACATGTAAACAGCATAATTCACATCTCCAGGACATCTACTCAACACCCTCCAAATTATTTCATGTTAAAAGACCAAACTGTTCCAGAGATATTCATTTTTTAAATTTCTGCACCTTTAAGAAGTCTTCCACCACAAAATGGCGGAACTCGTAGACGAAAATGTGGTAAAATGGCAGAACCTCGCAGCTGAAAAATCTCTGACAGTGAAGGGGCACAACTTCAAATGTTTATACCTCTGGAACAGAACAACATGTTTTCACCAAACAAAAACTGGCATCTTCCTTGAACAAAGGGCTTTCTATGTGCCAAGTTTCAGACCAATAAAACACACAGTGGCTGTGCTAAGCGTCACGCAAGACAGTGCAAAAAATAGCAATAATTGCATTTTTTGCACTTTACTGCACAGAAATCATATGTACCAGTGAAATAGAAATTGGTAAATAAAAAGATGTACCATTCCACTTCATGTTTACTAAATCTTATCCAAATCTCTTCAACGGTTGCAGAGCAGCATGAGCGTAAAACTGCACACGAGTGGCGAAAAAATACATTTTTGGCGCTTCATTGTGCAAAAAACGTATGCAGATGTCAAATGAAAATTGGTAAATGCACAGAAGTACCATAGTAGACCAAGTATTACAAATGTCACACAAATCCGTTCAACAGTTGTAAAGTTATAATTACACAAAGAATGTGACGTTTAAGCACAAACGCAAACAGTAACGCCAATGGTGATGCAAACAGAAACAATAACACAAACAGTAACAGAAACACAAATGCACATGTAAACACATTCAGTAATGAAAAAAAACAAATGGTAACGCAAGTGGAAATGCAAATGGTAAGGGTAATGGTGACACAAGCGGAAACAGTAAGACAAACATTAACAGAAACGCAAGTGCAAACGTTAATGCAAACTGTAATGATAATGGTAATACAAACAGTAACGGAAAGGCAAATGGCAATGGAAACAGAAATGTAAATCGTAACGCCAACGGTGACACAAACAGAAACAATAACGCAAACGGTAACAGAAACACAAGTGCACTTGTAAACACATGCAGTAACAAAAAGCAAATGGTAACGCAAGCGAGAAACGCTAATGGTAATGGTGACACAAGCGGAACAGTAAGATAAACATTGACAGAAACGCAAGTGCAACGCTAATGGTAACGGGTAATGGTAACAGTAACACAAACAGTAACGGAAAGGCAAAATGGTAACGGAAACAGAAATGTAAACGGTAACGCCCAATGGTGATGCAAAACACAGTGCAAACGGTAACGGAAAGACAAATGCAAATGCAAACGAAAATGGTTATGCAACCGGTTATGTAAACACAAGCCGCAAAGGTAAACGCAAATACAAATGGTTATGCAAACAGTAATCGAAAAACGAAACCGCTACAGTAATGGAAACGGGTAACGCCAACGTGACGCAAAAGGAAAACAATAATGCAATGGTAAACACGCAATGCTAGTGCAAACATAAACAGAAACACAAACAGTAACGTAAATACAAGCGCAAACGTTAACAAAACACAAATGATAACACAAACGATAACAAAAACGCAAATAGTAACCCAAATGCAAATGGTAATGGTAATGCCAACGGTGACACAGAAGGAAACAGTAACACAAACGATAATGGAAATGCAAGCGCAAACACAAACACTAACAGTAACAGAAATGGTAATGCAAACGCAAATGTTAACACCAATGGTGACGCAAAAGGAAACAGTAATGCAAACGCAAACGCAACCACAAATGGCAACACATTGACGCAAACATAAATGGTAAAGCAAACAGTAACAGTGAAGCAAGTGGAAACGGAAATGCTAACTGTAACAGTAACGCAAACGCACACGCTTTGTGTCCCTAAAAGGTGCATTCAGAAGCACAGTGAATACAAAGAATGTGGGCATAATAATGGCCTTCCAGCCAGAAAATGAGCACTTGGAATACTAAATTGCTCATATCTCAAGAACCGAACGACGTAAAAAAAAAATGTAAATCTCATATTATTTACGACTTTCCAGGCTAGTTTTGCATTTAGCCCCCCAGTGGGGGACAAAGAATTTTTGTGAAGAAAAGTCTGTATCTCGAACCATTTTGAGATATGGGACCCAAAAAGGCGTGCGGATGCTGTAATGTTATCCTATGGGCAAAACTGTCAACTTCAGAGTGCCGTAACTTTTCAGCCCAGTAATATTTTGGCACCAACACACCAAAAGGCACATCTGTGGGATGTTGACTTTCTTTCCTGCAAATTTCAGCCCAAAAGACCAAACTGTTGTTTTGCAGCAGGGTGGTAAAGATTTCCTATTGTTTTGGGCATGGTGTCGCAAATTACTTTTGCAAATCACGACACTTTCACAAAAAAAATCATGATAGTGTCGCATTTGCGATAGTACTTTGCGACACGACTTTTTACAAAAATTTTAAAAACATATTTCTGGGGTGCTTTACCACCAAAAAAAGACATGGTTAGCCTCCTCAGGGCTCAACTAGGTGAACACAACAATAATTGTGTCCCTAGAGGGTCCCAAATTTAAATGCCAAGCACTTTTCTGACCACCAACTGAAGAAAAAATGGCTGAATCACGAAAGTAAAAGAGTTATTTACGACAGTAAAAACTACATTTGCGACACTTTCGCATAGTCTAACTTTTCCCATAGATTATAATGGGATTCAGTGTTTTTTGAATAACTTTTGAACTGTTTATAATTTTTTCACAAAATGTTCAAAAGGCACATCGGGCACCCTGGCTACATGTTCCCTGAAGTTTTTGGACCGATTGCACAAACCGTGCAGGCTGTAGGCACAAGCAAAGAAACTCAGAAAACCCGTAATTTATGTGTTTTTAGTGCTCTGTAGCTCTGCAACCGTACATCCAACTGTAACCAAACTTGGCAGGTCCAGAGATCTAGGATATCAGACCATGTATTTTCAAATGTCAGGCAAATCCGTCTTACAGTAGCAAAGTTATTAAGGTGCAAAATGTCAGATTTAACCTTAAATGGGGTACTCAACCCTAACTATAGTAGCACTACTGTGCCACTATTTTATATATATATATATATATATATATATATATGTATATATATATAAAACAGGTGGTATGGGGGGGGGAACAGCCCGCATTAGAATGTAAGAAACGTTTCCTTGGTACACTTATTCATGTTGTTTTTTTCCCTGTTGCGGTGCTCTACTAATGTAAGTTTGCATCTTTGGGATACAGAAATAAAGGACATTGAGTAGACAGCTGTCACTTGTGGTTTGTTTCTTTTTTTTGCTGCGGGGGGGCTGGTTTGCACTACTTTGACTGTTCGTCATTTTGTCAGTGAACTGTGTCTAGCATCGCCATGCTGCCATAACACTTGTTGCCAGAGACATTTTTCTTTTCGGCATTATGACCCAGTGCCCTAACAAATGATGGACTGCAGAACACATAGGCTGTTATTCAGTACTAAAAGTTACACTGAGGGTAATGAGCCACTGTCTCAGGCTACAGTCTTGCCTGGATGTACCTGCTCCATCCTGTAGTCCTGTGACCTTCCTTCAATGACTTCTCATCTCTGCTGTGCCAGTCAGTCTGTCTGGCACCTTTTGCAGATTCAGCTGGGCTCTCATGCTGTCAGTCCATTGAGGTGGTTTGTGGATCCAAGGCATCTGCAGCTCACGTCTGAAAAGTCCCAGGGCAATACTCCTTGCAGGCTGTCCCCCAGTGGTGGTGATTAGCACAGTGGCATTAAGTCCCAGCTGGTTTCATTGCTATTTAGGACGCCTCTGGTCTATTTCTGGAAAGGTCTCTCTAGGGACACTGTTCTGTTGCCAGTAGCTCCTCTGCACAATGTTCTCTTCAGCTAATGAGTGCAGGATAGCTATCTCTCTCTCTTCCTGCATGTAGCAGTCCTTTCTAGATGTGTGACTGTTCAAGTCCAGTGCATACATCCTGGTTCCTGCCTGTGGAAGCCCCAGGCAAGCCTCCTACACTGACACAGACAGCAGCTCTGCCACCAGACAGTATCTGACACAGACAGCAGCTCTGCCACCAGACAGTTTCTGACACAGACTGAACACTTCTGGAGCAGCTGCTGCTCTTCACTCGAGAATCCAGCCCACCCATTGATTGAGGCCCTCAGTCACAGGAGAGGGTCTGTCTGATCCTTGATGGATGATTGGTTGCCTCAATCATGGGTAAATTAATGAAGTCCTTCCTGTGGTTCCTTTGCAAGTTTTGGAGCCTGATCAGCTAGTGGGCTGCCCTCTAACCACAGGTGCCATGCTGTGTGGGTCATAGACTCTCAAAATGGCTGTTGCCAACAGTCTAAAGGGCAGTGGCCCCCAAATGTATTATTTCACAGAGCTTCTGCTCTTTTTAACATTTATGTTGCCTCTGGTGGTATTTGCACGGGTTCACGCTAGTGTCCAGTTAGGTCAGAGCAGTCTTTTTTTTTTTATCATTTAACAATTTATCCTCCTCCTGTGCAGAGCAGGCCACAATGACCGCCGGCTGCTGGCACCCACACCTCGGACCAGGTCCACGACACACAGGGACCCAATAAAGTTAACAGGACACCCTCCCTAGGGGGCCCCTGACCAGGAAGCAGATGGCCATGCCTCTCATGTCCGGGAGTACAGGGCATGGCCATTAGCCACCATGGTTGCCCCGCAATTTTTCCACCATGTATTCCCCATGGGAGCCGGACATGCAGTGACGTCGACAGCACCAATGGGCAGACGTCCGCCGTGCTCCCTCCCCTAAGTATGCTAGCTGCTGACAGTGCACCCAGCCTCTGCTAGGTGCCACTGCAGCATGACACATGCCCCGAGCTCACCCCAGAGGAAGGAGAGCAGTCATAAGACTCTCAATCCTTCCTCTCCCCTTCCAGCCCCTGATGGTCCGAGTCGCTCCTCGGTCACCGCAGTGCGTGCGAGTGTGGTGTCCAGCGCCTCACGCCACTGGGCCAGCTGGTCAGAGCAGTCTAGTGGGGAATACTCCACTCAGCACAAGTTTACAAACACACTCTCCATCAGCAGCAACAGAGCCCCTTTTGATGTGTGGCAGGATCTGCAGTTATCCATGTCACACTCAGTGCTGATACTCGGCATTCCTGATCCCTCACTCTGGCTCCCCTTGCCAGACCAGGTGCTTGGGGGCCAGAGCAAGCAATGCAGATGGTGAAGGCAGAGTGGCGTCTTTGTGCAGCCAAAAAGGTAAGACCCCAGTTGATGTAGGGGAGGAGTTACATCTCTTTATTTGGGGTCTTTGGGGTTCCACAGAACCACTGCAGAAGTAGTTTTATTTCCATCTAATCTCCAGAGATACACAATGAAAAGACTGAGCTGATCAAAAATTGAGTCAGAAAAGGAAAGAAAAATAAAAGGAATAATCAGTCTTCCTAGAGCAGGTCCTTTGTAAGAGAAGGATTCAGAGACAGGTCTTCAGTGGCCAGAGCACTGTGGGCAAGGGGCTCGTGTGGCTGAACAATGGCCAGCATTGACAGACAGGATGCCTCTGGTGGCTTTGATGTCATATTACCAGCACAGTTGGAGCTACCTCAGGAAACTGGTGCAAAAACAGGAAAGTCAGAATCAGAAGAACCTAAACAAATCTACTGAATGATACATTTATGGCATTGCATTCAAGCATGTCCTCTCCACTGTTTCCGAGTGTTGAAGCAAACTTAATTTCAGTAGCATAATGATACAGTGACTTACTGTATTAATTTCAGAATATAGATGTAACCCCCTAGGTGGCACTACTCCGAGGGCTACTACCCCTGCCTGCACAGTAGCCTGTAGGTTGAGGGGCCTGGGCTCTTGAATAGGGGTGCCTCCACCCGGAGGACAGGGTTGTTGGCAACATGACTGCCTTGGGTACAGCCCTCTAGGTCACTGATATCCCCCTCTTTACCCCTAGTGGCCTGGCTAAGCTTGCAGCTACCCCACACCAACACACAGTGACTCCTCCTTGTGACCACTTACCACCAGTGCTAAGATCAGCTGGAACGCCTTGGATGACCCCCGGAAAACAAGACCTGTAACAATTAAACAATGTTGATGCTGTACTTTTTATACAGAGGTACACCACACCCAGTTTAACTGCAGAAAGATCCAAATCTGATTTATTGGGGATGTGAACAAGGGAGGGCAGTAATCTGGTGACTGATTTTAGTTCTGATTGATTCAGGCTATAAGGCATGCACTCAAAGGTCCTGAAACACAGTCACACACACACCTCTAGGTACCCAGTTGGAACTACAGGCTAACCTGAGCGTTGCCCTGGGTAGGCCAGCATTGCAGCTGGTTGGGGCCCTGAAGGAAAGAAACAGGCACGCACTGTAACCCACAATTTGTAATCCGGAGCCGGATGGCTCAGTCCACAAAAGCTTCAACAATTAAATCAGTTGACACACTGTGATTGTTAGCTGTGTTGCAGGGAGCTGACCTGGTTTTACTCACACTACTCAAAGTTGGATGCAGGATGGACGAAATGGAGACCTCTAGATAAAGAGCTGGATGGCCAGGAGAAGCAGGGCCCACACGATGCGACGTGGCGCTTGATGCTGTTCAGTGTTGTTGATCAGGGAGCCGAATCTCCAGGTAGGTCTCTCGTTGGATCTTTCTCTGCAGTGTGAGTGGGTGTCTGGGCTAGGATAGCAGGGCCCAGACAGGGAGAACAGTTCGGATGCAGTCCGGTAAGGTTGCTGGATGCAGCTTCCAGCAAGCATGACACATTCAGCAAAGTGGGGAACCAGATTGCGACCCACTGTCCACATTCAGCACACTTATAGTAAAGGTAGACAAATACCGCAGTTCACATGACAGTCCGGTTGCAATTCACAGTGTTCCTGTGCAAACCATATGCTCTGCAGTCATGTTGAAAGTCCTGATAGGCCGATCGCACAAAAGCAAGTCTTCGGTCCTCTTCAGGTGAAATTAGTCGCAATTCAGTATAAAGGTCACAAATTCGGATAAAGTCCAGTGGTCGGATTAGGTCTTTTAAGTTTAGGAAGATAGTAGCAAGCAGGCCAGACACAGCCTTTCCAATGATTCTCCCTGTGCACCACGCAGGAGCAGCTGCTCGAATTGCTCGAGCTCTTCACTGTCTCAACTCTTACTCCACACTGACTCACTGTACCTAATATACAGGGCACAGTGAACTATTCAGAGGAAAGTCCGAATTAAGGTTGCACAAATCTCTCCATGAGGGACAGCTAGAGGCGGGCAGGCCAGACTCAGCCTTCCCACCGAATCCCCACGCTATCCCATGGGGCAGCAGCTTGACGAGCTTGAGCTGCTCTCTCTTGCAGCTCCAATTCACTTCTCCCTGTCTGCTGCAGCCAGCTCTGGGATTTCCCTGTGATCCAAATGTTTGTCTTTCAAAACAACGGTTCCCCCTCCAGGTCCATTCAGGTGCCAAAGGGTGAAAACTACAATTCCTACAGAAATTTACTCCCACAAGACCCCTGGGGGCAGGCTTCATTTTAGAGCCCCCAAAGGTACTGATTGTTGCAGACTGGCAGTCCAGAACCAAGATGGTGGCACATAACAGAAATGTCCATGCTGCAAAGGAAGGCAGGTTAGGTAAACTACATTATCACTATTATTAAAACAGATAATGAGCAAACAATCACAGAGACAGGCATGGAGGCTAGCTGGGCACTCACATGCAAACACTTTTAAACCTGCTAGGACACAGGACACCAACCTGGCAGTGGGCATTTAGGCATACCCAAGGAAGACTTTTGGAAGCCTCATTTGTATGGGGGGGTTACATAAAACTGCCATCATAGTATCCTAGTTCTTCTGCAATGCCATCACAGTCCCTCCTTGAAGGATCTGCCCTACCATTTGCTATGGCTGCAGTCACAGTATCTCGCACTGAAAGAGAAGGCATACAGATATTACAGAGCAGGCGTGAACATTGCTTATTATTTTGTGAGTTCAAGACTGTCAGAAGCTGAGTTATTTGGGTGTTTCTCCAAGTACTATTGCAATTTGCACTGTAGAACATGAACCACGGTATTTATAAGACAAATGGCAGTATTTACACTGTGCTGCTTAGTTTTATTATTATTACTGTATTGGTACTGCTCCCCCCCTTTTTTGAAACTTCCAAGACTGAAGTGCAACCAGCTCACTAAGCTTTGGCATTGCACTTTAATTAAGGTTTCCACTTTCATGATACAGAATCCTTGTTCAGAAACATGATATAAAGGCAGAATTCAAAGCTAGACATCTCTCACAGGGCTAATGGAGGCAGACACAGTGGCCCCAGTTTCACTTTGCAAAGATACCAGAAAAGAACTTTTCAGTACAACTGTTCCCAGACCAAATACATACCCAGAGAAACTACAATATTTACAAAGATTTTTCAACAATTTTTCCAGTGGGTTTTGTCCGTGTATTTGATGTAAGTTGGAGAATAACAACCATTTCTAGGGCAGTGATTCTCAGATGTGGCTACCAGTGTAATGTTGGGCTGTGGCCAAGGTCTACAGGGACCGGATTATACTTTTATTAAAAGACAGTTTTGTACCTTTTTAAAAACAAGCCATGCAGATACAGTTCAAGGGGGCTTTGTGGAAACTGGACCACTGGAACAGAACAAGACTTGACTGGTAAAAGCCAGACTGGCCAGAACGGGCACAAGTTGTGCAAATTGTGACAAGCCATCTTGTGCTAATCTGGTGTGGTTCAGTTCTGTCAATGCAGTTTCACACTGCCTGGACTTTGGTGAAAAACTGGACTACTGGATCAAGACTGGACCAGGCTGGTAAAAGCTAGATTGACCTGCCCTACTAAACAGGCCGGACTTCCAAAATGTGCACAACATGAGCCCAGTCCAGCCAAACAGGCCAGTTTAGCTTTCACCAATGTGGTCTGGTCTGGTTCCGGTTGTTCAGTTTTCATCTATACCCCCACTTCAAGGGTGCAGGCAGTAGACATTGGGGTCATTTATTGAAACATTCCCCCCCCCCCCTTGGTTACAGTACCTGATCCTCCACCCTGATGAAGTGGCCCCTGCGGTGGTATGCTTCTTTGAGCCCAGAGGGTATGCCGGTCACTTCCTTCACAGTTGATGATAATGATGATCCTTGATCAGCTGGCAGGGGGGGATATGGAAAAATCGGGTGGCCCACAGCCTCCCTTCCTGAGAGAGGAACAGCTCATTTTTAAGACATGTTCAGTACCCAGCTGGCATTACCTCACTCAGTCCCAAAGTATAAACATGAGTAGAAAGGTGTTATGCTTAACCTTATTCAAAATGGTGGCCTGGGGTTGACAGAGTGACTGTCAGTTTCCAGGATCTTTGTGTGAACCCCCCCGCGTCTCCCAGGTGGAAGGATAAGCCACTGCTACCACTGGGAAGGATTAAGAGGCTAGATGGATCAAAGAAAATGTGAAAATGTTACACAATGAAGTTTGTTTTAATGTAGAACTGCAGGAACCTGTGTTATTTTCCTATAGAAGCTCCTTTTAAATACTGGATCCCATTTGATTATTGTTCAGTCATTACTAGACTTGTGGTAAACTCAGTGGGTGTTTCTAATTGACACACTAGTGGTTAGTGCCATTTCAGAACTGTATGATGTACTGTACAACAGTTTATGTCCTCTTCAGCATCAGAGTTCTACAGCAGAACATGAGTATGGTGCGGATGACTGCGCCATGGCCATGGGGAGCCAAGAGCACTGGTGCCCACAGGCTCGGTGGTGGCAGTGTTTGACGGTCCATTGGTGGCTGTACCAAGGCCTTCAGGAGACAGCATGCCCCTTCACACCTAGAAGGCCAGCCTGGGTTCTTTTAAAGTTCTCAGGGTACAGGGAAAAACATAAAATATAATTAGCAGTGTGCCTCCACCTAAGGAATATTTATCAAGAGTGCCCCAGCACACACAAGCACTGAACCCACTGGGCAAGGGAGCAGTAACTCTACCATGGTACACAGCCCTGGCATAGATGGATCTCTGGGGAGAATTGGACAGTGGCACAGGGATCAGGTTTAAGTCAATTTGCAACAGTTTTTATATTTTTCTTGTTTTATTTTCTTGTCCCTTTCCCCTATAATAAATCCAGGACACAGGGTACTCACTCCTGAAACAGAAGTTAAAGAACAAAAAGAATTTGTTTACATTGAAATGTGCACAGTCACTAGTTAGGCAGCAGACATACACAGATGGTGCATTACAGGTTAGATAACCCTCCTAGTTGAGTCTCAGATACGTTTGACTGCTAGTGCCCAGAGACACTAAATTAAGGGATATACCTCCCTCCTTCCCTCTCTACAATTAGCTGAATCATTATACTTGCTGTCCTTAACCATGCGCTGTTGCCCTAGGAATCCAGAGTCCCTCCTGGGGGTTTGGAACTTCAACCAGACCCACAAGAATAGGGTGTCAGACTCTGCAGACCCACATCAGGATCTTGCACCCAGCCAGGTGTGCAGCCAGTTCAGCCCCATGCTTTTACAGCAGTAGACTACTGTACCTGTTCAGGATATGAAACATGAGGTAAACGTGGAGCTCATTGCATCTTACCCAACCTCTGGGTGTTAGTGTTACAACGACAGCCCCATCATTGAGCAAAAGGTCCCTACTGACTCTCTTTCTCCGAACTAGGTACATGGAGGAATCTTCTATCTTCCGGACCCCTGAGATTTACCATTGACTGCTATCAGGCCTATGCCTTGAGGAGAAGCTGCCAACAGGTTCCTGCCATCCTGAACAGATCCCAGCCAGAATCCAACCTCTGGAGACTTGGCTTGGAGAAGGAAGGAAGGAACATTGTTTAACCAGGAGTAGTACACTAAGTCAAGCTTGTTTCCAGATGCAACCTGGGAGCACAGGAGTTAAGTGACTTATTCAGGATCACACAGATGCCCCTAGGCGGTGTGGGATTCAAACCCAGGTCTCAAATCTGCAGCTCAGAGCCATAACCCACTGCGCTATACTGCCTCCAAGCCTGGCAAGACCCTCTGGCTGGTCAAAATTGAGCTTCAATGGGGAAACTGTCTCTCCCGTATGGAGTGACTCTGAACTGAGTGACTTCTGCCTCAATACCCACATTTATACTCTTTCTGGCAGGCAACCTGACAGCATGGAGCCCTGCAGGTGCTTAACAAGCATAGGATGCACCCAGGAAATTGACCAGCTATTAGATCACCAAGGTCTTTGAAAACAGTAAACAAGAAACATTTAGATACATTTACTTTATTTTTATACTGAAAACTTAAAACAGTTTACTCTAATGGGCAGTTCCTGACTGGCATAGTCCTAGCTAAAAAAATAAGCCAGCAAGTGCCAGCAAAATGAAGTTACATTCTCCACTGTCCAAATGCTTGACATCCTCATCAAGCCTGAAAGGTCAAGGGAGGTGCAAAAAGGACAGCACAATACAATACCCAGCCATGGGCATGAAGTAAAAACTGGGCTCACTGCATCTGACCACTTCCTGGGGTCTTGATGTTTTAGCATCTCTTCTGATACACAAAATAAAGGCTATCCAGGCTTGCTGCATCTGACCATTTCTTCGGGTCTCGATGTCATGGCACCACCTCTCTGGTAACAGCAATACATGTACACATGACACATTAAACACTGAAATGTTATACAGTGGTTCAGGGTATTATGCATTTACTTTGCAATCTCTTCACTTCCCCAAAGGAAGCACAAAATCACCATTCTAAGACACACAGAATCTTTACATGGAGTTGGTAAAAAAAAAATTCAGTTCACAGCGTTTAGGTGCCCCATTATATGGGCAACAAGTCTGCAAGCACACTGACACAGTCCCTTTGGGCAGCACATCAGTCCCTTACTCCAGAGCCTCACCCTGTGGCCAGTCAGGAGCGAGTCTGCAATGGAACAATCTGGTTCTTACCAGAGCTCAACCAGCAAAGTAATAGTAGCGTAATTGTCTATTCTTGACAGTCAAGAAAAGGATGACCCAGTTGAGCCAAGGCTCATTTACAATGAGTTTCTTCATGCATACAACAGACAAACACCATTCTACATTATTCATACAAATGACACATTTGAATATAAAAGGTCATCAACATATAATTATCAAAAACAGTTGATTCAAAATATAGTTAAAGGGATATATTGAAACAGCACTCTCGTTGGCCCCTTTCATAATTAGTGCAGCAAATTTTAGGTAGGGAAGAGACTTTTAGATACCAGGATTTTATCTGGTTCCAAGATGTTTTCCCATTTATTACCTTTAGGAAATGTGGTAAGTTGTTCCAGACCTTAGGTCCAGAACTAACTATGCTCAGATTGCCCTAGACGTTTTAAATACTGGGAGTTGTAGTTCAAAATTCCAGCCAATCTAAGGTTACTCCTTTTTGGCTGGATTTGGAACAAGTTATCAAGGTAAGGCGGAGTTTTCTTTAACAGGGTTTAGTGTATCAAATACGAAGCGTGCAAATTTCTACATTTGTTCAAATTTAACCAGCCTAATAAATGGTGCAACAAACAGTGATGTGTTTGTCGTGGGACATCCAGTATAAAACGTGCAAATCTATTATACATTACATCTAATTTCCCCAGTTTCCTCCAATCCCCCCCCCCCCCATAAACCATGTCTCCATAGTCAAACAATGGAATAACCATCAAGTTCACAATTTGCTTTTTCACATCCATGGGTACTTTTGTCTGACTCTATACAGTGCCTCTAGTCTTATGTTCAATGTTTTCATTAAATTATCTACATGGACATCCCACTTACACTGAGAGTCCAACCAGACTCCCAGATATTTGCAGGAGCCCACTTGCTTCAGAATAGAGCCAGCTATAGTTGAAATTTGTAACGGTTGAGTTTAGCTAGTACAGTACTGTATATTTGCTTCCAAAGATCAAAAGGATCCAAAGGGAAACAGAGTTAGCATAATATGATATCAGTTCTGGATGGGCAAGTCTTCAAAGTGCTGCTTCCTGGACCATTAGGTGACTCCCTGTCTAGAATGTCGAACAACTGTACCTCCCATTCTGAGATACTGAAAACTGGGTGCTCCCTTCTGGGATGCCCAAAACTGGGTGCTCCCCTACTGGTATGCCAAAAGACTGGCTGCTTCTCTTCTGGGACACAAACATTGGATGCTCCCCTTCTGGGACACTGAAGCACTAGGTTGACAAGACTCTAAAGTGGTAGGGGAGCAGGTACTACAAAATCAGAAGTGGCAGCCCCACTCCTCACTACAACATCTCATAACTTAATCCAGTCTTTGAAAATGAAATTTGGAGTAGTTTTCTGCCTTGCCCAAATGGGGATCCACAGGGTGCCAAGCAATCAGGTATGCCATTGCAAAGTGCAAGCTTTCAAAATCCCAGCAGTGCCTCCATGCTGCAAATGGTGGCCGGGGGTCATGGCACCAGTGCCCATACACCTGGCAGTGGCAGTGATGGGCAGTCTGTCAGTGACTGTACCAGAGACCCTTCAGGGACAGTACATTCCTTTACACTGACAAGGCTAGCCTGGGGTCCTTTACAGTTTTAAGGGTACAGGGAAAAACATGAAATATAATTAGAATGGTGCCTCCATCTGAGAAATATTATGGAGAGTGTCCCACAACACTCAAGCACTGAACCCACTAGGCAAGTGAGCAGTAAATCCAGGATGGTACACAGGCCAGGTATAGATGGATCTTTTGGGATAATCAGTCGGTAGCATGATGATAAGGTTTAACATTAATTTCCAACAGTTGTGATATTTTTCCCTTTTTATTCTTTGGTCACTTCCCCCAACAATATTTTCTGGATACAGGCTACTCACTCTTGAAACAGAAGCTGCAGAACAGAAACAATTTATGTACTCTGAAATCTGCACTGCCATTAGTTAGGCAGTTCACTTACACAAATGGCTTTACAGATTACATAACCCTCCCAGTCAAGTTGCAGATGCTTTTGACTGCTACATGCTAGGAGACACTAAATTAAGGGATGTACCCGCTTTCTCTACGGTTAGATGAACTACCAGACTGGCTCTCCTTAGCCATGCCATCACCCCAGGAATCCTCAGTCCCCCTTCTGTTTGGGGAGCAGCCTCACCCTGATCCTTTAGAGTAGGGCGCCAGACTCCACAGACCCACCATGGGATTTTGCACCCACCCAGATGTGCAGTCATCATGGCCATATCCTGTTACAGGATGAAACTAAAAAATACATACTAGAATTTGAAAAGCACTGGTTAGGACTATTAGGATAGAATATTATATGGAATATTTTTTCCTTTTTTTTTCTTTTCTTTTTTTTTTCCCCTCTTTTTCAGGTAGAAACACCTTAATATGATTAGTTTAATGTTCACTAGATATCTGGGGCCCGATAGCCAGTAGGTTTGTCTGGGCACAAATCCGAGTTTTATTGTGCAAACTGGATTTTGCATGGATGTTCTATATTGAAAAGCCTGGTTAGCATGGGCAAACAGGGTTTCTGTCCAGGCAATATTCAGATGGGAACGAAATGCAAATGAAGGGGCAGGGACCTGAATATTGGTGCAGTTTAATATTCAGATTACATGTGCCACGCAAGGCCATTTTGCCCAGTCCCCTTGCACAGTGCACAGTGCACATACCGCCGATCAAAACCTTAACTTACTTCTGCTCAACCCTAGTGGTCGGTGGAGAAAGTGCTGCAGACCCCCCCCCAACCCCCAGCACAGTAGTCCCTGGTACTAGTGGTGCCCCCTGCCAATCACCAGCCCAGTGTGAAATAAAAATGATTTCCAGGTGCTGCTGGTCCCCCCCTGCCGATTACTGGCCGAGTGTTAATAAACATCATTCCCTGGTGCTAGTGGTCTCCCGCATACACACACCCCCGACGATCACTGGCCCAATGTAAAATAGACACTTTCTTTGGTGTCTAGTGGTTCCCCCTCACCAATTGCTGTTCCAATGTAAAATGGACAATTTCCCTGGTGTCTAGTGGTCCCCCCACCTCGCTGATCCCCAGCCCGATGTTAATAAATATCTGTCCCTGGTGTCCAGCGGTACCTCCCCCACCTGCACCCATTCCTGATGAGTTATTTAGTAGTCCTCTGTGTCCATTGGTCCCTCCCCCTACCTGATCACCCACCTGACATACTGACACAGTTTCTTTGGTGTCCAGTGATCCCTCACCCCATCCCAATCCCCTGTAGTAGAAAGTTAAACCATTCCCTGGTGTCTAGTGGACCCCCACTATCCCAAATCCCGTGTATTAGGAATTTATACCATTCCCTGGTGTCTAGCAGACCCCCACCCCAGTAGGTAGTGCCCCACCACCCCACTTCTCCCAATCCTGACCCCGAGCCAGTGACTGGCACAATCCTCTACTCTCCACCGTGGCCGGCCACTGACTGAGCTGTCAGTGAGTACATACTGTTACAGTTACACGCTCATTGACAGCTCAGTCAGTGGCCAGCCATGGTGGAGAGTAGAGAGCTGTGCCGGTCACCAGCTCGGGGTCAGGACTGGGGGGAGAGCAGGATGACGGGGCACTGCCTGCCAGGGTTGGGAGGTAGGAGTCTGCTAGACACCAGGGAATGGTATACATTCCTAATACAGGGGATTGGGGATAGGGAAGGGGGTCTCTAGACACCAGGAAATGGTTTAACTTTTACGATGAAAATCAGGATGGGGAGGGACCACTTGACACCAGGGAAACTGTGTCAGTATGTGGGGGGGGGTAATCGGGTGGGGGAGGAACCACTAGACAACAGGGACAGAAATTTATTAGCATCAGGCCAATGATCGGTGAGGGGGGCCACTAGACACCAGTGAAAGTGTCTATTTTACATTGGGCCAGCGATTGGTGGGAGGGAGACCACTAGCACCAGGGAATAATCTTTATTTCATGTTGGGCCGGCTATCATGGGGGGGGCCACTAGTACCAGAGAATGATGTTTACTAACACTGGGCCAGCAGTCAGCGAGGTGGGGGAACTACTAGCACCAGGGAATTATTTTTTATAACACTGGACCAGCGATTGGCAAGGGGGGGACCACTAGACAGCAGGGAAAGTGTCGATTTTATTTCAGGCTGGTGATCAGCAGGGGAGAGACCTCTAGCACCAGGAATAGCTCTCTGGGACCAGGCAAGTGGGAGGTGATGCCGTGCTAAATTGCTGGGCTGCCCATGAAAATGAGCCCATAATGGGCATGCAAATGGTCCCTTAGTGCCTCGCATGCCCAATGGGCTCATTTGTATGGGTCCATTTGAATACCAGAAATGTAGCATGGGCACAAGCCATTAGGATGTCCAAATTCAGGCGCCATGTTTGCCCAGCGCTAAGTGGCTTAATGCTGGGCCACAATGATCCTATATTCAGTCGAATAGCATTGGTGCGTAAGCAACCCCAAGGTAGAAAGTCACACAGCGGGGGTCCTGCAGACCCCCTGTGGCATTCACTATCCACGTGCAAGGTGGATACATGCCTGATCCCCCGGCTGCATGGTCAGCAACGTGCCAGGGGCAGGCAGGGTGTGTGTCTTGGCCATGCCCACACTACGCACCACTACATACCAGTCACAAAGGGGCATAGTGCTAGGCATGGGGGGCACAGGTTATGGCTGCCAGGACCCTGCTGTATCACACTGCACACCCCATGGACTGCACCCATCGGTCGTGGCGGGACTGGGCTATGACCCTACTTGCTGCCCCAGCCCACTAGGCAGAAGGAGCAGGACTGGGGCAGCTGATCGGGTCATGGCAGCCCTGACCCCGGTGTAGTACTATCACCACCACCCCCCCCACACACACACACACACACACACACACAGAGGTGCCCCTGTCAACACGCCTGACCCCAACCCCAAAACCCCAGCAGGAACACCCCCACCCCATGCGGCACAGACAACCCCACCCCTGGTCCCAGTATCTTCCTGTTGGTGCATGTCTTGGGACAGCCAGTACCATGGCCTTCTGCACACCTAAGAAAAAGCAATAAACCATGGTGCCTGCTTAGGACGAAAACTGAAGTTACTGTGGAGTTCACTGCACCTTATCTCACCTCTTGATTTTGATGTCACAGTGACAGCCCCATTCTTGAGCAAAGTGTCCCCAGTCTCTCTGTTTTTTTGAAACCTGGTACATGGAGGAATCTTCAGTTTATCTTACAGACCACCATGATTTACCGGTGATCACCTTCAGGCCCACCCCTTGATGGGGCGCTGCTGACAAGTCTTTATCATCCCAACATTGGATCACAGCCAGAACCTAATATCCAGAAATGAGGCCTGGAGAGAACAACTGTCACCCCAGACTCGAGACCCTCCACCACCCCAAACTGGCAAGCCCCCTCCAGCTGGCTGCAACTAAAGCTTTGATGCAGGAAACCTCATCTCTCCTGTATAGAGTCCTTTAATGCATTCTGACTCCAACCTGTGAACCTTCTGGTGTCTGCCTGTATACCCATGTTTATACTCCTGAGGGTAGGTGACCAGGCAGCATGGAGCATTTCAGGTGCTTAACAAGCACAGGATGTGGGCAGAAATGGACCATCTCCTAGAACACTTTGTAAACAGTAAACAAAAATCATTTTGATGCATTTTCTTTCCTTTTTAGACTGAAAACTTTAATCCGTTATTCTACCGGGACAGTTCAACTTCAACTTTAAACCAACTTTGTTTTTTTTGTCGGTTGCCTAGTTGCTCCACTGTTTTGTTCTGCTACTTCTTTAGTTTGCAGGAGCACAGGCCAGTACCAGGTAGCTGCCTGGTTCTTTTGTTCAGAATTCTGATTTGTTGTGATTGGCTGTTAGATCCTTGGTCAGACGTTGAAAACCACATATGTATTTGTTATGAAACTTGCCATAGAAGGTCATTTGAAGGAGGGCTAGCAAAAGAACTGGTGCCTTGAGTACGATTTCTAATTGCTTGTCTATAAGTACTAAAGCAAAAATGGACACCCAACTAAGTTTACCAGTTTTGGACTGCAACAGCATTTTGCTTACTCTTCAAAAACTTCTTACAGATTTGAACATTACGTATAAAAAAACTGGCCTGTTTCACAATAATGTGCTCATCTGAGACATTACGCTTGAGACACAACTCTCCCACATCACTATGGACATTGCAGACACACACAAAGGTATACATGTATTTATTTGTTTGAAAACTGGTGACTGGGAAAGGCACACTGAGCCAAGGCTCATCTCCAGGTGTTACCCCAGGAAGGGAATAGGAGATACAAAATACATAGCCCAGACACAGTTCACAATTAGAATAAAGAGCAATGAGAGAACATGAATTAATTACAGAAGTAAGTGCAAACTGAGCAGTCAAGGTTGAAGTGATAAAACAAGGTGTTTCAGCCACCCCTACACTAGGGTAGGAGGCAAATGCAATGGGAACAGTCAGGTGGAGGGAAAACAGGTGCGGGGGGAGTTTCAGCTGAAAACTGAAGGAGGCAGTGAAGTGGAGCGAAGAGGATAGTTTGTTCCAAAGTGATGGGAGATGATAGGAAAGGCTGATTGCCAAGCAGAGGAACAGGAATGAGGAATGGTGAAAGTACAAGGATCCTTAGAGCAGAAGGAGCAGGAGGCAGAGGTGATGAGGAAAGGAGTGATGAGAAGAAAGAAGGAAGGGACCCAATCCAGTATTTGCATATGAATGAGGCAGAGTGGATCTTGTGACGTGAGGGTAGAGGGAGAATGGCTAAAGAGGACTAAAGAGAGCAATGATGAGTATGAGAGGGGGGGTTGTTAACAAAATGACAGAGAGAGTTGCAGAGGCTGTCCAGTCTGGCCAGGGAGGTTGAGGGAGCAGTGCCATAGACCACTTCCACATAGTCAAAGATCGGGAGCACCATTATGGTGACAAGCTCTCGGCGCACCTGTGGAAACAGACAATCTTTATTGCAGTATGAGGCATCAAGTTTAGGGTGGAGCTTGGTAAGGATGGTGTGGATGTGGGCACAGAAGTCAAGTTTGCTGTCTGGCCACACACTAAGGTACTTGAAGGACTGAACCCCTTCTAAAAGGGTGCCATCCAAGGCTGAGTAGATACGCAGAGTTGGGAGTCTGGCCAATGTCTAGCTTGTGCCAATGGTCATAGACACATTTTTATTTGTGTTGACCTGGAGATGCTTTGATTGGAACCAGCGCAGAACATTGTGGAAGCTGTGCTGGATCAGATCTTCCACTTCTGTGGTAGAGAGATTGGAGGTGTAGATGACTGTGTTATCTACATGCATGTGTATATGTGAGTTGCCACAAGCCATGGGGAGGTCACTAAAGAAGATGGAGAACAGGATGGGCCTCAGAATGGAGCCCTGTGTGACCCTGCCTGATGGGAAGTGGAGGTGACAGGGCGCTACCAATCTGTACTGGCTGCATACAGTCCAAGAGGTAAAAACGAAAGCAGTTGACAGCAGGAGCTGAAAGGCCAGCAGAGGTCAACTTATCCTTGAGGAGTGGGTTGGACACCAAGTCAAAGACCTTGGCCAGATTGATGAAAATGGCAGCTGTGATATACCCCTGACCTATCCCTGAAAAGACAGAATCAGGTACATGCAACAGGGAGGAGGCGGTGGAGTGATGCTTCTGGAAACCAGACTATAGCAGGGAGAGGAAATCAGTGGAGGATTGGAAATCAGAGATTGTGGTGTAGACAAGCTTCTGTTGCAGTTAAGCAAGGGAAGGGAGGAGGGAGACTGGCTGGAAGTTACCCGAGGAGGAAAGATCCCCCCCACCGCCAACTTCCAGGACTGAGGGACAGCACTGAGGGAGAAGGAGAGGTTGAGTAGCTAAGTCAGAAGAGATGCTATGGCCAGAGTGGAGATATGGAGTGACTTAGGATGCAGCACATCAGGGCTATATTTGCACAGGTTAAGAAAGTAAATGGCAGACAGGGTTTCCTGGGTAGTAACAGGGGAAGAGGAAACTCTTTGGGGGAAAAGAGAGGGAATGTATGGTGGAGCAGTGGAGGTTGGAGGGTGAGAAGGGAGAGCACAAGTGATGAAGAACTCATTGAAGTGAGCAGCAACAGAGGAAAGATCAGACACTGGTGAAGCATTGCCCAGAAGGACCGGAGGGGTGACTGGGTGGGAGGTTTAAGAAGGAGTGAATCACCTTCCAGAACTTTGAAGGGGCATTCAGGTTGTTCTGAGGGTTGGCCTTGAAATACTGTGATTTCTCAGCTCAGCCAACTTTTGTACAAGAGTTCCTGATAGTCCTGTATAAGAGGAAGTCAGGAAGGGAGTGAGATAATTTGTAACATGCCCAGGTGAGATCACAAGTCTTGCATTGGTCAGTGTTTTCAGGAATAATCCAGGGATAATGGGGAGTTCTGACCCTGGATTTTCTGAGCAGGGCATGCTAGTCCTAAAAACTGAGGAGAATTTGGAGCAAAACAGGGAGAGGGCAATGTTGATATCTGTGGCAGAGGGTATGGCTGTCCAATCTGCAGCAGCAAGGTCACTCAAGAGAGCAGAGGTGTTGAGTGACTGGAGGGACCTGGTCCAGATATATTTGGGGGAGGGTGGACACCAAATCTTCCTGATATAGAATGTCATGCAGTAGTCACTGAAAGTGGCTGGCAGGATACCTGCTGCAACAATACAGTGAGGTTGGGAGGAATGAACCCAGTCCAGGAAGGAATGGTTGTGAGACTGGGGGTTCAGATGGGTGGGTTCAGTGATAATCTGTGTAAGATTAAGGGACTCAACCTTGTGGGTGGTTAGCCTGGAGGCTGAGGAGAGCCAATTGGCAATGAAGTCCCCTAGCGGGAAGAGTTCACCAGCAGAGGCATGAGAGGTGATAGTAGAGAGAAAATCAACCAGAGAGGAGGATGATATTCTTAGTGAGGCATAGAAAACCCCAATAAAGATGAGGAGGGGAATGATAGCCTGACATGGAAGGATTTGTGGGAGGAAGACGTGACCTCTCTGAGAGCCATGGCGAAAGAGAAGCTCTGACAGGCACAGAGGGCAACACCACCACACATTTTCCCCTGTCCTGCCTGAAAAGATGATAGTCAGGAAGAGACAGGCTAGAGTCTGGGATCCTGAAGAGAGCCAGGACTCAGAGATACAGAGGATGTCGGGGGAATGTTGTGAAATCCTGACAGACAGGAGGTCAAGTTTTGGAAGAAAGTTCTGAGTATTGAGGTCAATATGCTCAGGCCTCTAGCAGTTGGCGAGGCAGAGAAGGAAGGAGGGAGGGTCAATGGTTGGACTCCATGTCACCATACAGAAGCAGGAGTACTAAAAGAGCAAGAAGATGTAGTGTGGTTTCTGCCCTTCACAGTAGTGGGGGAGGGAGGCAGGGAAAGGAAAGGATAGGAGGGTACCTTGGAGAAGCTCAAGGTTAAGGGAGGGAAGAGAGAAAACAGGTGGATAGGAAAGGAGGAAGGTAAAGGAGAGGAAAGAGGGATGGATGGTTGGAGGGTGGAGGGTGAAGCAGGGGAAGTTGGTGGAATGGGGGAGGAGGAGGGGTAGGATCAGGGAGGGATAAGATAGAGGAGGGTAAGGTACATTGTGAAAAGGAGGTGAGGTGCAACAGCCATCAGTTATGCAGACAGTAGCAGACAGTATGAATGAACATTTGGTCAAACACAAAACTGCAGTCACCTGATAGGCCTAGGCTGTAACTGGACTTTGGAATAACAACAGACAGGTCAGAGCTTTTGAAACAGATGTACACAATAGATTTCTGACTAAGCTGAACAAGTGCAAATAGCTGGGAGAAGCACTAATGGATGTACTTAGCACAGATGACTACAAAACCTAGAAAGAAAAATTGGTAAATAAACTATATATTTATTTGAAAGTTTGTGACCAGGAGAGGCACACTAAGCCAAGGCTTGTTTCCAGGTGTGACCCGGGGGACAAGAGAAGGGGAGTATGTGTGCAGATGTACACTGATTTACAGAACCAGATTAAGCTATTGATTGTATTTGTAGTGAATAGTGAAACTGTTAAACTAAACAGGCTAGACTAGGCACAAAAACAGGGCTAGAAAGGGTTGACTAGGCAGATACAGCGAGCAGGAAACATTATTCAAAGAATGAGATAAAATGATTACCAAGATGAGTAGGCAGGTGAAACCAGACTGGTAAACTAGAAACATCTTATATCAGAGATAAGGAAGGAAATCTGCATTCTTGGTTGAAGGCTGTAATGGATGAAGAAAGAGATAGCATGAGTCTTTGTAGCGGAGGGCAGCTGTTAACAGACATGTGGGGTGGAAGAGGCTTGCACGTCAGTGGTGGCTGGGTGGTGACCCCCAGTTCAGAGTGCTAGAGTTATGCAGGGACAAGCTTGTACAGTCTTGGAGGTAGGCAGTGGACAGCTTGGAAACAATGGTCCTGTTATGCCTCCTGCAGGTCCAGCTCTGGTCCAGTAAACTAGAAGCATCTTACATCAGAGATAAGGAAGGGAAATTTGCAGTTTTGGTTGAAGGTTTAATCGATGGCACGAGAGAGAGATAGCATGAGACCTTGTGGTCAAGGGCAGTTATTAGTCCTTTATGGATGAAAGAATCTTGCAGGTCAGTGGTGGCTAGGAGGTAACCCCCAGATCAAAGTGCTAAAGACATGCAGGAGCAAACTTGTAGAGTCTTGAAGGCAGTGGAGAGCCTGCACGCAATGGTCCTGGTGCGGATGCTGCAGGTCAGTGTCTAACTGGTAATAATCATGTGTTCAAGTACTAGAGGCAGAACAGTGTCCTAGTTTAAACAGAGGGTCCAGCAAATCTGACTGTGTAAAATACCAGATTCTTTCCAACAAGAATTCACAGCAAGCTGTAATCCTCAGCTGTATACTGTACCTCTGCATGATCATACATATCATACGTGATATGAGAATCGCAGTGACTGAGGGTAGTCTGCTCCGCCAGGTGCACATGACAGCTATGATGTATAAGTAAGGGTACTATTATAGTTCAGAAGTTTCACAAACCTCTGCCTAGGTACATACAGTACAAAAAAGTGCAATTCACATTTTTACAGAATACGACAGCCTAAAATTATTTTTGGACCATATAAGTCATTTGTGCATCAGTGGCCATCACAAGGTACTTGCCATCATTGGGATTCGTTTTGGAAGATAACAGGACCATCTGCTCATTATGTACATGTTACTTTGTCTGCAAAGTCTGTGCCCCATGACCACTCTTGTGTACTGTGGCAGTGAATGGCAGCCGACGATTATTGTTTACTTTGGAGTCTGTCAGTTTGTGAGTTTGACCATGTCTTTTTAGTAAAGTAAGTAAGCAATATTTTATTTATATACTGCTCCATCCCAGGGGCTCTGGGCACTTTACAGGCAGGCAGACATGAAAATAAATAGCAAACATCAAATATAAAACATATTTTAGTAACATCAGCTACAAACAATAATACCTACATACTATCCTTATTTAAAATAAACAATTCAGCAGTCAGCAATATTGAAAACTCATAAACAGTCTGCAAATGCCTCTCTAAAAAGATGTACCTTCAGACCCCACTTAAAGCAGCAGTGCAAGGTAAAAGGTACCTTATTTTTTTGGTCCATGTTGCCATTCTGTGTCCCAGATTCACTGCTCTGCGTTTTTTTTCTGCCAGAACGTCCATTTTCCCTTTGAAAAAATATATTTTTATTTGTCTGCTTTGTTTACTCCTCTGTCATGACTAGCAGCCATTTTCTGTGTTGCAAACCCCAGCGCGATGCATTCTGAGTAGGCGCATAACCAACATCCTCTCTTCTGTTTGTATTGCACAATATGGCTTCACAAAATGGCACCATCAAGCAAACTTCATAAAATGGATACACCACCAAACAATGAAAAAAAGGGAGGATGACATAAAATAAGCATAGTGAAAACACAAAGGATATGTTATACTGGTTGGCACCACTAAGGATATGGCAGCATGCAGTTTAGTGAGCGGGAGTGAGAGCACGCAAGCCAGGGGAAAATGGAAGTACACAGAGGATGTAGAAAAGGACATGCGGAGAAAAACATAGCCAAATACGGCAACCACCATATTTCTTGTAGCGCTTTGTAAATTTTTATTTCTTTTATCAATTGTGCAGATCACAGAACATTTAAATGCATATATTCTTAAATCAGAATTATGACTGAATCATACCAGCATAAAAGTAGAATTCTGATAACCATTTCCTGGTTATCCAGTAAAGCTGCTTTAAACACCTCCACCGATGGGGCCTCCCTCAAAGATCTTGGAAGCGAGTTCCACAGGGCCAGGCCAGCCACCTTGAATGATCGAGCTTCAGAGGTCTTCAGCTAGGCTCTGGGAACCATCAGGAGGCTTTCGGTGGAGGAGTGGAGTGAGTGCACAGGGCGGGCAGGAGTCCGGAGGTCACTTAGACAGCCAGGGCCCGATCCGTATAGGGCCTTATAGGTGAGCAAGCCCACTTTGAAGATGATTCTCCACTTACCAGCAGCCAGTGCAGGTCATGTAGGACCAGTGTCACATGACAAGACCTCGGAAGGCCCATCAGCAAGCTGGCCACTGAGTTCTGCACCAGCTGCAGGCACCGGAGAACTCCTCCACTGACCCTGAGGTAAAGACCACTGCAGTAATCGAATCTAGGCATCACAAAACTGTGTACCAGTGAGGGCAGGTCACAAGCCGGAATTAAGGCTTTGATATGGGCAACATTCCTAAGGTGGTAAAAGCTACTCTGGATGACGGACGACACCTGAGCCTCAAATGTCAATCCATTGTCAAGGATAATGCCCAGATTTTTCATCTTAGTAGATGCAACCAAAGGATTAGGGCCAAGGAATAACCCTGTTCCCATACTGGCAGCATCCACATCCCACCGGTGACCAGGCTTAATCACTAGCACCTCTGTTTTGTCAGGATTGAGTCACAGCCAGCTAGAGGATATCCAGTCCTGGATCTCGCCAGACATTAAGCACCTCAATGACACCACATGTCCCAGCAATGACATATACAGCTGGGTATCATCTGCATAACAGTGAAAACCCAAGCTGTACTGTCCAATGATCTCACTCAGGGGAAGCATGTACACTGCGAACAACATAGGTGACAGGATAGAGCCCTGGGGAACTCCACATGGCAGGGGCTTCAGGCAGGAGGAGAAACTCCCCATCACTACCTTATGCATCCTACCTGTGAGAAAGAACTCAAACAGTTGATGACAGTACCAGTGAGCCCACAGAGCTCCCTTAGATGATCCAGCAACACTACATGGGCTAGTGTCAAATGCAGAGGAGAGAGAGAGGAGAACGAGTATTGACCAATCCCCTCTATCTCTCACCCTGAGGAGATCATTTTGCACTCTTACTAATGCTGTTTCGGTGCTATGCCTGGATATAAACCCAGGCTTAAAGGGCTCATAGATGTCACAGGCTGCAAGGTGCGCCTCGAGCTGCAGAGCTACTACTTTCTCAATAACCTTACCCAGGAATGAGAGGTTAGAGATTGGTCTATAATTAGCTAAGATGTTAGGGTTGAGAGATGGTTTCTTTAGGAGGGGCCTCATCAGTGCCTCTTTTAAGGTGCTGTGGAAAAGTCCTTCAAAAGCAAACACCGGACAATCTCAGTGAACACTGAACTGATTGACTCAACGTATCCCATTAAGAGATGGGTCTGGCTTGGGTCCAGTTCACAGTGTGTGGGCCGCAGCCTTGAAATCACCTAACATACCTTTGCCACCCCCACTGGCCTAAACTCGCTCCATACAGTAGGAGTGCTCCTGGAAACGTGCAACTTGCCACTGCAGGGCTGCAACCGCCCCATTGGAGAGATCCCAGCCCTAATGGAGGACACACTGTCAGAGAAGAACAGACAAAACTCCTTGCACTGAGTGACTGAAACTGCTCTTTTCAGCTGCAGACAGGCAGGATGGAGTAGCATGTTTACAGCCTGAAAAAGCAGAGCCAGTCTGTTCCTCCCTGCAGCAATCTCCCCAGACAGGAACACTGTCTCCTTATGGTTGATTGCCCTTTGAAATTCACTGTAGTGAATTCTCAAAGCCAGTTTGTCCTCCTTGGACTGGGACCTCCACCAACAGCACTCCAACCTCTGGTCTTTATGTCCTTGAGAGCTCCATCAAACCACGGGATTCTTAAGCGAGAAGACCTGGGTCATATACGGACCGCTACGATGAAGTTGAGTGCCTTGGAGATAGCACTATTATAGGCTGTCACTGCCTCACCTGTACCCATCGCACATGCAATACTCACTCCAATGTGGTAAGGTGTGGGTGTAAGATAACTCATTTGAAGGCACAGCAGAGACAGGACACAGGTTTGTCAGGTATGGCACACAATAACTTATAGTGAGCCATTTATTAAGTAACCAAATTAAACTTCAGACTTTACTTTTAAACTAAGGAAAACAATAAAACAAAGAAATTAAATTTTCTTTTAGCTCTAAATAGCCATCTAAATCACTAGAACATAGTGTGGAAGAAATCAGAGGCAATTCTCCACAATCTTCTGTGTTCCACAGAGAAGAGCTAGATCCACTCTCTACTTCAACTGAGCACTGCATGTTCTTATATATGCTTAGAACCATGATGAAAGGGTCATGTGAGCTAGTCTGATCCACCCCAATTTCTAATAACATACAATTTCTACACTAATACAGGCTTGTGGGGGATCAAATAGGTGTATAATCAAAATAAATGTTATTTAACATACGTCTAGCTTTAAAGAAACAAGTTTCATTATAAACATACCAAGATATTCTATCTGAATAACTAACAGTCTCATTATCAAGAAGAAGCCCCTCCCCTTTATGTGAGGTCACTCTTCTCTCCCTCTATAAATAAGCCTCTTTCTGGGCCACCTGCCTCCTACTAGGAATCCAAAATCCCAGCCTACCAACAGGGTCCAGGTAAGGTCTTCTCTAATACAGCTTTAAAATGAACTCTTTTTGTAGCTCTTTAAACTTTTCTCTCCACTAGGACAGCTGTAACTTTGTGTTAAAAACATTTTGGGGCATTTTAAACAACAGCATTGCTGCCCAACTGCTATACGTTACAGAAGCTGGTGGAAATGAACAAACAAGTCCTGTTTTATTTTCATTAGAAAGTGCTACAGAAAAGAGACAGTTTCCTCCCTAGGCCCAGATATTCCAAAGGGTTGCGCCATCTGCGCGGCTGGGTTCTGCCATGTCATAAGTCAAAATAAGCCATTCTGGAGTATTCAGCAGGAGGCAGTTACCACTGGCAACAGGTTGCGCAAGAGAGCAATGCAAATGAATGCATGCTCAACGGAGGAGGAGGATCATGCATTTGCAACCCGATATTCAGTCGGGTGAGAGGTTCTTATGTAACCCCCACCTAAGCCGCATGCTTGAGCCAAAAAGGCTTTAAGTTGAGGGCCACCACAGGTGAGCTGCTGCACTGCAGGCGCACACAGCAGCTGCCACCCTGGCTGGCCCCCAACTCGTTCCCTGTGCCCCCACCAGCCCGATCGCGGGCAGAACACGTACATGTCCCCCCCTCCCACATCTCCCACAGCCCGATCGCGGGCAGAACCGTCATGTCCCCCACAATCACCCACAGCCCGATCGCTGGCAGAACCTGTATGATCCCCAATTACCGATCGCGGCAGAACCTGTATGAACCTCCCAGTGCCCGATCGCTGGCAGAATGTAACCTCCCCAACCCTAATAACTCCCCGGTGGTCCAGTGGACGTCAAAGGATCGCTGGCAGAATGTCACAAAGAGGTTCTCACTTTGGTGTTCAGGTTCATTCACTTCATTTAAGTTTTCCACCGCTTTTCCGAGGCGGGCGATAGCATTATTTCGTTGTCGCTGCTGCCGGCTGATCAGAAGGTGCAGAGTTGTTGCCACGGGCGCAGTTCATACCGGTATACGACAGTCCAGATTTGTGAATGATCATTCACAAATCTGACTGTCATGTACGGGCGGGCTGCACGCGCTTGGCTGTAGCTCTGCACCAATGGGCGGCAGCCCTACCGGACAGTTGTCGTAGGGCGGCGGGGCGGCAGGCAGGTGGATGGCTGTCACTACCGGCCGCGGGGAGCGGGTGGAGGGGCTTCGTGGGTGGGTGGGGGACACTAGACACCAGGGAGATGTTTGGGGTTGCCAGACATTCTGCCCGCGATCGGGCACTGGGGAGTTCATACAGGTTCTGCCCGCGATCAGGCACTGGAGGGGGTCTATACAGGTTCTGCCCGCGATCAGGCTGTGGAGCTGGGTGGGGGGCTACATGTATCGGTTCTGCCCGCGATCGGCTGTGGGTGATGTGTGGTGGGGCGACATGTATACGTGTTCGCCCGTGATCGGGCTGTGGGAGATGTGTGGTGGGGGGCGACATACGTGTTCTGCCCGCGATCGGGCTGTGAGAGATGTGTGGGGGTGTCATGTAACTGTGATGCCCGCGATCGTGGTTGCATTAGTCGCGCCGGTCCGACGGCTGCTGCCTGGCAGGGTGGCCAGGAGCAAGTCCTCGGGATCGGGCGCACTATATGAAATGGCATGCAAATGGGGCTATAAATAGATGCAAATGGCCCCCGCGCTTTGCATAAATTATGGCCCCATTTGCATGTCACCTTTGAATATCGGAAATTTGCATGGCGCAATGGTACTTGCGCCACCGCAAGTTTAATGCTCAACTCTGGCAACTTGCGGTAGCGCAAGTAGTTCCACTGTGCCATGCGCAAGTGCTGTGGCTCGGGGGTGATATTCAAAGGAGTTGCTCAACAGCGCAACTCCTTTGAATATCACCCCGGCCACACCCCTGCGCAACTATTTTGAGCAGCGCAGGGGCTTGCGCCTCAGACTGGCGCAGTTTGAATATCTGGGCCCTAGTGTTTTTTTAAACAATCCTGTGAAAGAACTAGCTGTGCAAAGCAACTTTGTTTTAATGTTCTGAGTCTTTCTCACTTTCTTTTCAGGTTCCTGATTTTTTGGCTCAGCACACCCGGTGCTCAGGCTATGTTTTTCACCACACCCTTTCAGTTACTGCACGTTTCAGCTGCTAAAGCCATTCTAATGCCATGGGGAATATTTTAATAAGAAAAGAGGGTTTTTCTTTTTAACTGTGCTGGTAGCTACACTGATACAACAACAAACCAATTAGCTAACCAGTGCACAGAAAAACAGAAGGTCTGCAATAATGAATTAGTGCTAGAAGCACTTTACATTTACTTTTGTCTGCTTACCAAGCATCTAGCAGGCTTTTGGGCTTTTTTTAACCCACAAACAGCATTTCTTACAGACACAAGGGGGGGGGTTCCAGGCACATATTGCCAAATGGAACACAAGAAGGGCACTCAAGGCAAAGAGGAATTTAAAACAGGGGCATTGATAGAAGTGAGATACCACAGTAGGAGGCCACCCTACTGCAGTAAAGATGTGAAAATTAAAGAAAAGGAAAGATTTATAGCTGCTGCAGCAGACTTTGGAAAAGGGGACAGATAAGAAGGAAGCCTCGAGTTACCTTTATTTGAAAAATGGCGGGGGAAGGGGAGAGACTAAACCTATCACAACCAGATAGGTCCAGTACTGCCGTCAGTGCCTCTGGGGACAACCCCTTTAAAGGGCAGTAGCAGACTATCTCTACAGGGGAAGGACTAAAGGGGGGGCCCAAATAAGAACTCTACCGTGCAGTGATTCGACCAAACAACTGGATCAATCCTGAGGTCAGTGACCTCAAGCCCCAATGAGAACATAAATTCTAAGGCGTGACTGTGGCTGTGGGTCACAGAAGCAACAGCTTGTGCAAGGCCCAGTGAGGTCATTGTCTGGAGGAAGTCATGACCAAAGTGTGAGAGTTCATCGCTGATCCAGGTATTGAAGTAGTCCAGAATAAACCATCTGGGTGACTCCAGCGCCCTACTGGTGATGAAGTTCATGACTTCTTGCAGAAATTCCCCCTCGCACCCCAGAAGCTGGTATATGAGGAGGATTCTGCAACCTGAACTTGGATCCCTGTGCATGGCCACACATTCAAATGACGAAAGTGGAGCCCACTGGGTGCACAGAGAATTTCAGGTCAAATCTAAAACAGATGGCCACACCCCCACCCTTGCATTTCCTCCTTGGGTAGTGCACCACAAAGAACCCAGCTGGGACAGACACCTCCAAAAACTGGATCCATGTCATCCCTGAACTAGGTCTCCATAATGCAAGCCAGACTTGACCGAGGAAATCAAGTCCACGGTAATTGCAATCTTGTCCCTAATCAATCTGGCATTGCACAGAACCACCTGAAGGGGACTAGTGGAGGTTGCCAACCCAATGGCTACCTGCCTACTTGGTCTGGTAGGAGCCCTGAGTATGGGTGCCAAACATGTTTGGGCTCTCTTAAGGCCCCATTTTACCCCAGGGCATCTCTTATTCCTGACCACCCCAATAAGGCTCACTCCTGCTATACCCCCAACACCCTACTGCCTACCATCCTGCCTTCTCCCAATCCCAGCCTCCTTACAGCACCTAATCGCTGTAGCTGATAAAGGGAGGTCAATGAAAGGGCAGAGGTCAAGCATCAGGGATGATGGATAGGTAATCTGCTGGGGTCTGAGACCAAGGCATATCTTCTGACTGCTGTTTCCCACTATAAAAAATCACCCCACTTAAATTACCCAAAACCCACCCTCAGAAGACATATAAATAAAACTATACTTAAAATAGAATACACAATCCCACACAAGCAACCACCAGTAATCCAATGCTAATACATCAAAATAACTAAATGAATTATCCCCTATTCAAATCTTCTAACGAATATTCTCACACTGCCCTCCCAACCTCCCGGTAACTAAAAATATACAGGAGGAGAATCCAAAAGATGTGCTGCTTAAGAAAAAAATGCCCAAACAATAGTCCAGAATACAAAGTAATATTAAACTTGACAAGCTAGAGCACAATCCCAGTTCAATGAGAAATGCCTTCCAGCAATGCACTCACCAGTGCAAGGATGGTAAAGTGGAAAACAGTTTATGAAAGTGTGCTGTACGACCGAAAACGTTTGTTCTCACCACATGGTTCCTGTGAGCTACAGTTCTTATAGGAGCCAGTATCTTGCAGACCGGTTGAAGTGATATTACACTTTGTAAATCAATACCACTTCTCCCAATGGTCTAGGGGCAAAGTCCACCGGCTGAGTCACTGTCTCCGATGCAGGATCCCAGGCCAACAAGCACCCCTGCTTGCTCTCCACTCGACTGCGGATCATAGCTGCTGACCTCCCAGAATTCCTGGCTACCACCAGCAGACAAGCCACTTTACAGGCTCTGCTCCTATTCACTTCAGGCAGTTATAGTAGCAGTTCATCCCAACTCCAGGCTCTGATAGTCTTTATGCCAAGCCTCCAGGCCCGGACAACACATTCAACAGTTCACTTAATCGGCATCTCTCAACTGCGAATGATGCCGGTAACAAGTGGTGACAGGTAGGTGAAGATAAAATTCCTCAGCAGCACACCCATGGGTTCCTCTCTAAAAACAATAAAGCTAAGCTCCTATGCTGACTCAGTTGTCCATCCTATCTAGCCTTTTACCCATCACCTTGAATCTAGTTCACGATGATTCTTACTTACAGGAATAAAATTAATTAAATAATTAGCTAAAAAAGCTTTACCCTGGATAGTCGAATTGCTTCCGGCATAATCAAAGGTTCTCCTGTTTCTATAATAAAATTTAAAAGCACAAGAGGGTTATGCTAGATTTTGTGAGCTCCGTTAGAGCCCATAAAGACAGTAGCTCAGCCTGGCCGCTATCTTTCTCCCCCCTCCTCTTAGATGGATACTGTCAACAGTTTTGTTTCATCCAGCATGAATACCTTAACTGGGGTTTCTGATGAGTCACTTACTTAATGTTTTTTAACTTTCTTTGCACCAGTTTGGAATGCGGGATGCAGAGACAATTGTGAGGATTATGCTAGACTCCATCCACAATCCACCACTTTGCTAGAGCCCTTATACCCCTTCCTGTGCACATATAATCACCCTTACCTTGCGCTGGCTGGGAAACTTTTACAGAATCTCAAAATAGAAGACTTTGCTTTTGAGGCCAGTTAATCACCTTGCTACCCACTGTCTCATAGGCTTTAGGGTTAATGTTTACAGTGCTCCCTCGCTGTAGGGAACCCGACTATAACAAATTTATTTTATAATGATGGCTCCCATTGTTTTCTAAGTAGGCATATTGCTATGTGAATCCTAGCTATAGTGAACAAATTGGCTCCAGAGGTGTTCACTATAAACAGTGACCACTGTATTTATTAACCAGGTAAAATCTGAGTGCATTAATGTTCTCTTTTGTGGGTGATCCAGAGGGAAAGTACAAAATGTATAGATAACAATGAACAAATTGAGTGGCTCCTGAGGTGTGCACTATAGAGGGGCCACTGTATTTATTATTCAGGTAAAACATGAGGGCACAAATGTCCACTTTTATGGGTGACCCAGACAGAAAATACATGTATGTATAACAAGCACACATATAATTAATTAAAACATTCACTAAATACAGTCTAGTAAATGTCTCTTTAACAAAAATTTAAAATGATAAAATGTGCCAGTGTTCATAAAACTGGTTGGATGTGTGTTCCAGTATTTTATGGCTTTACAGCTGTAAGTTCTTTGTCTAGCTGCAGCTCATCTGAAAGGTACTGCCAGAGTTAGACAGTCTCTTGACAGAGTACTATAATCAGAATCCATCATTTTAAATAAGTTATTCAAAGCATTTTTCCTGTCATCATTTTAAATATGCCATAGGTTTCTCAATATAAACAGTTTACTTCAGTTTTTAAATGTCAGACAGCCCAGTCCTGAATACTCCTCACAGTGATATGGCCTTCGGTCAGCACGTATGACAACTGGCAGACATTATTATAGAGATTATAAATCACTTATAGGATTTTAGCCAATGAGAGAACAGAGCCTCTGTACCTCTTATCCTGTGTGCAGTGGTCTCTCATGCAGGAACATTAGGAATGGAGCATTTCACTTCAAAGCTTGGAGGAGGATGCCTAGATAGATTCAGATTTAAAGGGACACTGTCAGCCTTCTACTTAAAGGGCAGCTTCATAGCTGCTGAGTTGCTGCTCCCCCAGGCATATTCTACAGCTCACCTGGCCCAGAGTTGAATTCCATAAAGAATACCATTTAGTTCCCCCATTGTTAAAAGTTATATCCTCCTTAAATATCCCCCAGCCATAAATGGAGCCGCTTCCTCAAACTGTCGACATGCCCCCATGCAGGCTCAGTAGTCCTGTTTTGTGATGTTACAAAATAGACCAGTTGGTGCACCCAATGACGTCAATGGGGCTGATTTTTCTAAACATTTTTGTAGCAGTTAGAGTTGCGATTTGAATAAATCAAAGTGACCACTTGACTAACAGGGACCCTTGTTAATCAAGCGGTCACTTTGATTTATACTACTGTTTTTGTGTGCTACATGACCTGTCTCTGTGTAAAAGTTATATACTCCTATGTGGGTGTTGTACTTATACTGTAATTATGTTTCTGACCTTCGCTGTGTGGGGTCCTGTTATTTGTTATATTGATTTACCTGTTTGCTCCCTGTATTAATTGCTCCATTGTATTTTGTACTCTCCAGGGTCATGCTTGAAAATAGGCAGGCCAATTGCCTAACGCATCTACCTGGTTACCAAAAGCTAATAAATAAATAAATAAACTTAGGCACTTAAAGCTAGATACCATTTTAATTGCTGACTGGTCTACTGTCCTGCTTGGCAGGGTCTGAAAGTTCATCTCCCTTCTACTCTGATTTGCCATTTTCAAGAGTCAGAATGACATAAAACTTTTGCTGGCCATGCCGGCAAAATGCCCATGCTTGCTACTGTTATTAAAGGATAATAGGTAACTTTTCTTGAATGCTACATCAATGACATGTTTGTGGAAAAGTATAGGTGAAAAGTAACTCCAACTCGGTGCAAGTCCATTTCACATTGATTTCTAAATAGCGATAAGTAAACAGGATATATTTATAAGTGAAATAGTGCACTCACCTGAGAATCCTGTGTGATCATATTTCTTCCGTCTGCCTCCTGCTTGTCGGCAACCTCCACTTCTTCTTTCCTTTGTTATTCATGTGCTGCGTCTTGTGGGCTTTAGTCTGAAGCTACCAGTTGGAAACATTTGAAAATAATGTCCCCAATGTGCTGGGAAATAAGAATACGTATTCTTTAGCTTCACTAAAAAAGAACTGCATAGAAGCTGTATGCCATTTTTTTTCCTGTACACTTACTGGTTCCCATTCTGTTATTCTGTCTTTACTTGCCTTTTGGTAAACCCAGTGGGTGTTTCTGATTCAAACAATGAATTAAAAAATCTTGAAAGCTGAATGATCTAGAGGCAGTTCAGGTAATTATGTTATCTTAGTACAGTATCATTATCCAAAGTTACTCTGATGAAAAACCTACATAGAAGCTTTTTTTTTTTAATTCTAAAAGATGAATTTTATAAGTGCAATTAGACACAGCTTGGCATGTGTTTGGCTGGGTAATGTCATGTCTCAGGTAGTTGAAAACACTCGGCTAGACCTCATACCTTACAATGCACATACATGGTGTGATGTTATCCCACCATAACACATGCCTTGTTGTACCTTATTGCTCAAATACCCACTGTGTTTACTAATAGGCCAGAAACAATGGGCAAATAACAGAATGTTAATCACTGTTTGAAAATCAGCATCTAAAGATGGAAGCTCACCAGAGAGTGACTTATATATCTGTTGTGGCACTCCCGGCTTACAGTGCCACTAGGTTGCCATCCTCAAGCCCTTGAAGCTCTCTTCTCAGGCAATCCAAACCTGATTAGTCACACACTCACCCGTCACCATGCCAGCTTTCATCAGAGGAGATGAAGATGCCTATCAAAGACAGTCCTTTCACAGATGTTCTTATTTGCAGGCAATCTTATGGTTTAACAATAGTAGAGGCCCCAAAGCAGTCCTATGCAGGTATGTTTTGACATCCAGTTGGGGCAGGGCAGTGATCGGGGGATTCCCAGCTTTGTTACTGGAAGATGGGACCTTTGATGTACGAGTGCAAGGGAGCCTTAGTAGTGAAGTCCCCATAGGGAGGTTACACTCTCTCCCTGCGAAGCAACTGACATACACATCAATTCCAACAGGAAAGGTCAAAGTCCAAACACATTTAAGCAACAATGAGGCTGTACAGACAAAGAAGAGAAATCCACAGGTGGGGCAGCACTGAGGATAATGAGAGGTGCATGCCTAATAATATTACAGACATAGCGACACCCAGGCAACACTCAAAACATCAGAAATTCAAAAGAATAAAATTCAAAATCAAGCCATTCAGTGTACCAAAATTAGGACCAAACCCACAGCACTAACCCCAGTGCTTCGAGTCTCAGCGTGACTCTTCATCAGGGGGCCGAAGAGCCACGATAAGATTCGAAGCGCTGGGGTTAGTGCTGTGGGTTCAGTCCTGATTTTGGTGCACTGGATGGCTTGATTTTGAGTTTTATTCTTTTGAATTGCTGATGTTTTGACTACTGCCTTGGGTGAAGCTATATAGTCACCTGGTTCCTTTCTAGCCGTAAGTAAATTAATCAAAATCTTTATTTAGCCAGGTGAACACCATAAATGGCATATACCCAACAGTTCTACCTAGACAAATGCATTCCTCTCTAACAGGAATTTCCTCAAGTATTTCCCAAAGTGTTAGTACCCATTATTTAATGTTATCGCCCTGGGTATTTGCTAACACTGCACAGGGTAAGGACTGGGTTGTTACGTATACACTTTTGTATACTACATGCATGAGCAGGTTGGTAGAGGCACCGGGAGCATCATATAAGGTATCAGTCTGATCAAGGGTCTGACAGGTCTTTCAGAGCAGCATAATGGGACTGATACTTCTTCATTTGAGCTCAGAGTCATGGCTCCCATCTCCTTAATAAACGTTGCAGTGTCTCCAGTCAAAGTCAGCTCCACTATGTCTTCTGCGTCTGAGTGCTCTCCATCCTCTGCCTCAGGTACTGATTGTGCATACAAGCACATCATAGGTTCTGCATTGGGATCTAACTGGGTTCCAGTCTGACTGGATTTCTTCTTAGGTATAACGTCCTGAAGCAAAGTATGATGGTCCATGGTGGCATAATACCATAGTAATTCTGTTTCCTCATCAGATGAGCCACTGTTCCTTACTCCCAGGGTAATGCAAGGTTTTTCGTTGACTGTAGGTTTCTTTCTGTGCGTAACAGATTTGGGTTTCTGACTGCTGAGGCACTTCATGTGCTTCCAGAGTAATGTAAGTGTCCAATAGCTCAATAGGCAGTAAGTGATTTCTATGAAATATCCGGGTCCTTTTCGAGTTTCCTTCTAGACATACAGTATACTGTAAACTGGCATGTTCTGTATTTGCTCCATCACACCATAAGGGCTGTTGTCCCATCTTTCAGCAATTTATGCATTCTGGGTAGTCCTAGGTACAACAACAGCACTCTGCCATCAGACAACAAGTTGTGTGCCTGTACCTTTTTGTCATACCTGACTTTGTTGGCTCTGTTCCACTTTCCACACATGTCTGAAGCCAACTAATAGGTTGTGTTCAACTAATCTTTGAAGCGTTGGACATGGTAGAGATAAATCTCTGGCCAGGCTCCATCAGCAGAGACTCTGAAGCACAAATTGATTGGTAATTTGGCTTCCCTCCTAACACTAGATAGTACAGCAAGTATCAGGTGGCATTGCTTTTTATGTGGTTGTATGCATGTACAAGTGTGGCCATTTGTTGGCTGTACTGGACCTTGTCCTTGGAGTCAAAAGTGCCTAAGGTGCATTGCAGATTACTTTAGAGTGATACAGTATAGTTCTAGATTTACGTATCTTCCGGGGGAACAACAGTTTCTTTACTAGTCAGCTTTTTGCAAAATTTGGGTTTGGAAAACTGTATTAAGCACTACAGAGCACCAAAATTGTGCTTACTTCTAGGCTGACATCTTCTGTGACTACAAATCCCAGAATCCCCTGCAGCTGACATCAGAGCAGAACTGCAGCAGTTGGAGATTCAATAGCCTGCGGTGCATGTTCAAGCTTTCATAAGCTCTGATCAGATGTTTTCCGGCTCAGCTACTCTCCAGGGGCTAAGTATAGTCCTCTGTGACTGTACATAGTAGTGGGAGGACAGCGGACCAGCAAACAAAAATCAGGAGCCAGATTCACAAACGTTGCCCAGGTGCAAATCCAGTTTGCCTGGAGCAAACTAGGGTTTTGCCCAGATTTTTGCCCGAGTTGGTATTCATAAGTCCAGTTTGCCCTCACAAATTGGGTTTGCACCCGAGCAAAGTTGGGAGGTGGCAATTAAAGAAAGGAGGGAACCTGAATATCCCCACAGCCCAATTCACAAAGTTTTTGTTTCACACAAGGGCCATTTATGGCCCTTGCGTGGAGAAATTACTGCAGACAAAACTTGTTGCTAATCTGCACAGCCCCAGTGGTTGGCAGAGGTACCAATCGCCCAACTGATATTGGCAAAATAGTTTCCATAGTGTAGTGTTCTCTCCACCTCCTCCCCAGTCCCTGACCCTGCAAATAATAAACAGTTTCCATAGTTTAGTGGTCTATCCCTCTCCCAGTCACCGATCAATGACCCTGTCAGTAATAAAACATTTTCCATAGTCTAGTGGTCCCCCGGTCTCCGATTGCCCTCCGATAGGAATAAAATATTCCTAGTAGTCTAGTGGTTCCTCTCCTCCCCAATCTCTGATCGCCTCCTGATAGGTAACAAAATATTCCTAGTAGTCTAGTGGTTCCCTCCTCCCCATCCCTGATCGCCTCCTGATAGGTAATAAAATATTCCTAGTAGTCTAGTGGTTCCTCCCTCCCCAATCTCTGATCGCCCTCCTGATAGGTAATAAGATATTCCTAGTAGTCTAGTGGTTCCTCCCCTCCCCAATCTCTGATCGCCCTCCTGATAGGTAATAAAATATTCCTAGTAGTCTAGTGGTTCCCTCCCCTCCCCAATCTCTGATCGCCCTCCTGATAGGTAATAAAATATTCCTAGTAGTCTAAGTGGTTCTCCCCTCCCCCAATCTCTGATCGCCCTCCTGATAGGTAATAAAATATGCCTTGTAGTCTAGTGGTTCCTCCCCCTCCCCAATCTCTGATCGCCTCCTGATAGGTAATAAATATTCCTAGTAGTCTAGTGGTTCCCTCCCCTCCCCAATCTCTGATAGCCCTCCTGATAGAATAAAATATTCCTAGTAGTCTAGTGGTTCCTCCCCTCCCCAATCTCTGATCGCCCTCCTGATAGGTAATAAAACATTTTCCATAGTCTAGTGGTTCCCCGGTCTCCGATTGCCCTCCCGATGAGAATAAAATATTCCTAGTAGTCTAGTGGTTCCCTTCCCTCCTGTTCTCTGATCACCAACCTGTTGAAGAAAAATCTAATCCTGGTAATCCAGTAGACCCCACCACCCAATCCACCTGTCAATATGTATATATTATTAGAAGAATTGTGCAGTCATCCCTCCACCCCCCACATTCTGATCCTATGTACATGACAGCTCCCCAGTACCCTGGTGGCATAATGGACCCCAGCCCTACCTTGTGGGTGTTTTCCACCATCCCGCCTCCCCAACCCAATTGCCAGGTGTGACAGCACAGTCCTCCCTCATACATGGCTGGCTGTCGACTTAACTGTCAAGACAGTGAACAGTATACATTACACGCCCATTGTTGACACTGTGAACCAATGGGCTTGTAATGTATACTGTACGCTGTCATTGACAGTTCAGTGGGCAGCCAGCTGTGGAGGTGTGAGGAGGGCTGTGCTGGTCACCCACTGGGATCGTGTAAGGGGAGCGGGTGGTGGAAACACCCACAGGCTGGGGGGCCTACTATATTGCCAGGGTACTGGGAGTTGTCATGGATATGGGATTGAAATGTGGGAGGGGATGACTGCACAACACTTATAGTAATATATACATATTGGATGGGTGATTGGGTGAGGAAGGTCCATTGACTACCAGGGATTAGATTTTCCTACAACAGGTCAGCAACTGGAGAATGGAAAGGGGGGAGGGAACCACTAGACTACCAGGCATATTTTATTACCCATTGGGAGGGCGAACAGAGATCAGGAAGGGAGGAGGGAACCACTAGACTACCGGGAATATTTTTATTCGCTATCGGAAAGATGATCGGAGACCAGGGAAAGGGGAGGAAACCACTACACTATAGAAAATAGTTTATTACTGACAGGGTCAGTGATCGGGGAGGGGGGAGGGACCACTACACTATGGAAAATGTTTTATTACTGATAGGGTCAGCGATTGGAGACCAGGGAGGGTGGAGGGAACCACTAGACTACCAGGCATATTTTTATTCACCATCAGGAGGGTGATCGGAGAATGGGGATGGGGGAGGGAACCACTAGACCACCAGGCACATGTGTATTAACTATCAGGACGGCATCAGCATTGGGGGGTGCTAACCTCCTGCCACAGGCCATGCAAATGGGCCCATAATGGGCATACAAATGGCCAGTTAGCGCCATGCATGCCCAATGGGCTCATTTGCATGGTTGCCTTAGTGAATACCAACTTAGCGCATCAGCTTATGCATGCAGGGTAATCACTCAGCTGGAGGTCAGGACTGTGCTGGTGGGGTTAGAGATAGTGGTATTGGTGTTACTGCTGCCTCAATCCAGTCCTATTCATATTTGGATAGCGCCATTCACTATCCATCTGTGAATAGCAAGTTTTGTGACCTGGGCAATCACAAGGTGCCATGCAAACTTTTGTGCGGTACTTTGCATTTTTTTGTGAATCCTGGCCCAGAGCTTATATAAACTCTAACGTGCACTGCAGGCAATTGAATCGACCACTGCTGCAGTCCTGCTCTGATGTCAGCTACAGGGGATTCTGGGATTTATAGTAACAGAATATGTCAGTCTACAACTATGCAAAATTAGTCTGATACAATCTACTATACTACAGTAAACAGTAAGTAAACCAAAATGTTTTTGCATAGGAAGTGCACATTGGGATTAGCCCCACACTTGAGTATGGAGTCCTTTGTGCTGACTGTTCTCTTTAAATCGGTTAATACAATTGGCAGTTTCTATGTAGATTTGACGACTGATTTGGCTACTGCATGCTGGGTGCATCTAACACCCAGGGCTCCAGTGTCCTCCTTTACTGGATCCCACTGGCATTTCCAGTATCTGGACAAAATGCTTGTTTACTCTCTGTAAGTACAGTACTTGGCACTTTGACACTCTTTTTGTCTATGCTTTTCCTTAAAATGCTGATACCACACACATTCATCCCTCTTTCCATGGTAGTCCGGTGCCATCCATGGCATAGTTCAATTTCCACCTCCCCATGGGGGAGTCGATGAGTTTGTGCTATCTGTCTTTAAGGCATCCATCCTTCTGTTGCTCCAGAACCAACTCTGTCAGTTTCTCAGTTTGTACCATGAATTCTTTGGTTCCATGAGCTTGCTGAACGGATATGGGTGCACTCCCTATCACTGCAGTAATTGCCATCCAGGCAGAAGTACAAAGGGTACACACAGAAATAGTCTCTTCCTGTTCTCTCACCTCACCAACCAGTTCTGTGTAGACTGGTAGCTTGTCCATCCTGTGCCTCAGCTGAAGGTTCATCAGAATTTGACTAACTATAGCTCCTTTGTATACTTGTTCTACCTGTACTGTATCTATGTGTGAAACAGCCAGGCTGCCCTTTCCGATATGCCCACTGTATTGTCTTTTTCCCAGACATAACAGGAATTTGAGAGTTCTTCTTCTTTCTCAGCTTGAGAAGTGACAGTTACGTGACAGTGCTGTCTGGTTTCTCCAGGCTACCAAGGGTGCATTCCAACTTTCCAAGGTGGACAGTTAGTCTGACAGTGTAGCATAAGTCTGAGAAATTTTCAAAGCTTGTGTAGAATTCAGTGTTGATCCTCGCAGACATTTTCCCATATGAGCCTTCTTTTTTAAGTCCAAGCACTTCAGTCCTGTACTATCAGGGTAGCCTACTCAATACATGTGTCAAAACGTTTCCTCCCCTGGGAGTGGGTTTGAGTTCAAAAAAAGATCTGAGCCTCTGGTGTTCCTTGTACTCCTTCATAGACTTTTGTATTTTATCCATCAGGTGATCTAATACCTCCATTGGTGCCATTTCCAGCACTGGGCATCAACAATTCCCACAAATTCGGCTCCGTTTTTCCCTCCTGTGAGAGACAGTTCCTAGCTCACTCCTTCTAGTCTATAGCTGGAGTTAGGCTGGGGTTACTGTTGGGTGTGCCCCCTGCTTAGGATCTATGACTTATCATTAGTTCTTTCTACAGAAAATTGTTTGGGTAACTACAGCTTCTAAGTCCTTGTCACTTTCCACTGTAACACAAATTGTTTTGGTACCTTCATTATGTACGAGACACTGAGTCTTTAATCTTCCCATTCTTTTAACACCCTAGAGTAGTTTTCCTACTATACACTCTTTACTAAATCCTTCCAGAACATTCTGTACCAGTAAACATCTTTTAAGATCCAAATCTCAACATGACACCGCTCCTTGACCTCCTGGAAGACCACTGTAATTTCTGAAAATTTTGATGGGGCACCAAACTACCGTCCAACCACACTGGGGGTCCACATGGGTGCCTAGATTTTAAACAGGAGATCCCAGTGATGCCTCCACTTGCAAACTCTCCAGAGGGTGTCTTGTGCACTTGTTATGGCACCCCTGCTTACAATGCCACCATGTCACCATGGGTGTTATGGTGACTAACCCTACCACATAATCTGAAACAATGTCGAGGGGCCTGGGTCCTTAAAAATTATTGACTGGGGGGCCATCTCTAGAGATTAAATAAATTGCATGGTATCTCCACTCACAGAAAAATTAATTAGCCAGGTGCAAGTATGATACAACCCCCCTGGGATGCAGTACCTTTCCACCTTCCCACAGGGTCAACACACCTGCATTTCAGTGCACTCACAATCTCCACAAAGCAAGCAGTGTATAAAATATTGAATTCAACAAATGACTCACCATGAATCAGCAGTGCGAGGTGGGTGGCCAGCCCGATCCAAAACAGTTCCAAATAAGTCAGCACTCCTAACCACAAATTGCCACAGGCACACAGATGTATTCCAAACAGAAATGAAAGTTTATTGTTGCCCCAACACAGGCTCACACCAACGACCCCAGTACTCGACTACTGGTCTTCATCAGGGGTGGAGGAAGATGGTAGCTGAAGCACTGGGGTCATTGGTGTGAGCCTGTGTTGGTGCCAATAAACTTTCATTTATGTTTGGAATGCATCTGTGTACCTGTGGCAATTTGTGGTTAGCAATGGTGTAGGTAGTACATATGCCATGTAAGCTCATGGTGTACAAATTTATTTTTATGGGGCAACATTTTGCCTGATCCCAAGGTTACTATTTAGCCCACCTTCTGATGGTATAATATGACTGTTGGTGCTCTGTAAGCAAGTCACTGTGCAAATGCATACAACTAGGTGCTGCTTTATTTTGGGGTATACAACTGTAGCGCATCAAACAGGTGACATCTACGGGCAACAAACTGGGAATGACTGGGGCAACAAGCAGGGTAGAAGAAACAAAAAGAGTACTACTGGGTCAAAAAGAGGGTGGGGGCAACAAAGAGGGTCATGGTATCCAAAATGGTGTACAAACTTTACATTCCTAGCTACACCCCAGTGGTTAGGAGTGCCAGCATATAAAATAAAACTGTGCTTGGTCAGTGATTAGAAACAAAGAACATGACCTTTATTTGGGGTCCAATTTCAGGCCCTAATTGGAAGAAAATGGGGCTAGCAGCAATAAAGTAGTGCAGTATAGTCTATTCTCAGCTTGTTTCTCCATGCCTTTCCAGGCCCAGCTTAAGATAATACAGGGGCACTGTTCAGTGCTGTCCTGGGGGCAGCCAAATATTATTCCCCTGGGCTGTGCTTCATATACCCTTCCAGGCTAAGCACACAACAATGCCCACCCACACACTACACATGCACAGTACAGTAACTTTTCCCTAGCCATACTGAGGGGTGCTCCCTGCTGGTACCAGTGTTTAAACCTTTTTATCTAATATGGAGCTCCCACTACTTCACTGGGCCTACAGCCATGGAAACATAGTTGACCCAATGATGTTGCACATAGCTGACCAGTGGTTAGCAATAAAAACAAAGAATTTGTTGGCAGATAAGGATCGCTTGTCCCACCCAGTCTGTCCATTTTTTCGCTGCTTGTACTGTCACCACAACTCTGTTTTATCTCCTGGTACTCCCACCCACACTGCATTCCTACCAAGATTCCTTTGTGCCTATTCCATGCATGCTTGAAGCCCACCATTGTTTTGCCCACATCCTCAGCTGGAAGACTGTTTCAGGCATCTACCACACTTTTAATGAAGAAATACCTCCTCACATCCCTCCAAAGTTTCCTTTCCAGCTTCAGTGCATGTCCCTTGTTCTTTTCACCTTCTCTTCCAAAAATACTCCTTCCTGTACCTTATTCACCCTCATTAGTTATTTATAGGCTCTGTCATGTCCCCCTCCCTCCTCTCTTCCAGGGTGTACATATTAAGATCCCTCAGTCTGTCTTCATAAGGCTTCTGATGCATCCCCTGTGCCATTTTAGTTGCCCTCCTCTGAAAAGCGCCTCTACTGTGTCTATGTCCTTCCTGAGATGTGGCTCCCAGAACTGGACACAGTACTCCAGATGGGATCTCACCAACAATCGACAAAATGGTAACACCACATCTCTCATTCTGCTGGTGCTACCCCTCCCTGTGCACCCCAGCTCCCCGCTGACCCTACCTACTGCCTTGTTGCACTGCTTCATCACCTTGAGGTCATCAGATATAATGTAAGGTCCCTTTCTTGTTTAGTGACCATCAATATCACTTCCCCATTTTATACACCTCTTCTGGGTTTCTGTGTCCTAGGTGCGATTTTGTACTTTTCGTATTGAAACCCAGCCACTAAAGCTTTGCAAAGTTAAATCCAAAACCTCAATGCTCATCAAACCCACAAGAGGTACAGTACTTTTAAGTCCCATCTGTTAGCCTACTTAATAAATGCTTTCTTAAATTATGATAAAGGATGCAGGTACAGGGCAAAACCCTGAATTTACTCATGGTTCTCTGACCAGAGATCTCCCTCGATGCACAGAAGTAATGGAGCAGTCTGCAGCAAGACATTCTCTTGCTGGTTTCCCTCTCTTTCATCTGTGACAACTTCTGCTGTCAGCTAGCACACTGGCTGTTTCTCTGGTCTAAGTCAGGCCTCTGTTGACTTCTGCAGTCAGTGGACATGTTCCTTCTGCAGTCAGCAGATGATTCTGTATTGCACAGTGTAGCTTAGCCAGTGAAAACCCAGTTCTATCTGTCCCACCTACCATGATCTGGCATCCAGTCCGGGTATGTATAATCATTTTGTTTTTAATATTATTTATTTAAAAGTTGATAATTTATAGGATAGGTTCTATGAGATACAAGTCTCATTTATAAAATGAAGTCATAATGCAATCAAACGACTATGTAATCCCCAAATGGGTTTACCTTTTAGAGCTGCGGCTCCCAGTCTCCCCGTGGGTCTGTGTGTTGGGTAGTTCTGGGGAATCCGCACCTTGTGGCCCTTTGTGGCTTTGCAGCTCTGAACACTGGATCCTGGTGTCTCAGCTTGTGGCAGAGGTGTTGAGCACCAGGTTGTTGTTCTGCGCCTCTGGGTGCATTTTCAGGGGCTGGAGGGCTGGTGGGCACAGAAAATTAAAAATAATAAATTTGTAAATAGTTCTTTGACGGCACACGCTACAGCGCAAGGACAGTTGCCAACTTAGGAAATTTAAAGAAGCTGCTGCTCCGTTTTAGTGGAGGTGGTTTCAGTGTCAGCTAGTGCCGATAGGGGCACAATTGTAAATAGGTTAGATCAGGACTACAGGTCCCATAGGTCTTTTGGAGCAAGGAGAGTTTTTGGTCTCATTGGGATCGGGCCAGATTGGACCTTTTTTTTCGGCAGGTGATGTTTGGTGCCTGAGGGGAGAGGATAAAAGGAGAGAGAGAGAGAGAGAGAGAGAGAGAGAGTGTGGGACTTGAAGGAGAAAGAGGCAGGTGGAGACAGGACCGAGTGGAGGTGATTGCCCACTCAGTCAGTGAGACCACTATTCTTTCTTTATTCTTTTTAGGTGTTGGGGGTAAGTCTGCAAGGTGGGTGGATGTGGCAGCGGCCCTTACTATCAGAGCCCCATCCTGGGGCAACTGTGGGATCAACGCACAGAGGAAAAAGGAGAGACTGCGGCTGGGACCTGCTACCTGGGGGTGCACTGTGTTACGGCCAGCCTGGAGGACCACTTCTGAGCAGCCCCCCCCGGAGGAATCAATGTCATGGAGATGCAGAGGGCAAGGCTACTGTCTGGTGCTGGGGATGGGGGGGCACCTGGGAGGTGAGGGGTCCAGGGGTCCAGGTACAGCCCTGATCCCAAGGCTGTTCACCAGTTGGATGGCATGGAGGGACTGTGGGGAGGAGGAGGGGACCATAGGGATTCAGGGCCTGGGGCAACCCCTGGTTCCGCGATGCCCCTGTGCAAAGACTGTCAAGTTCGGTGTTTAATGCCAGGTGAGGGACGCCACTTTGCTGCCTGGAGTGATGTTCATTTGCCTGGAAAGGAGAGCTGAGGCTGCTTAGTAAAGGCCTGATTTTGCCACAAATTATGTTGCCTGTGTTTGTACTGTGGCTGCCTAACCTGTAAGGTAGCTGCCTGGAACTTAGCTTCTGAAGTGACCTACACGGTCCTGAGCAACAATTGAGCTTCTGATGACCTCTCAGTCCAGAACCGCCTGTTGTGTGTTTACTGCTCCATGGAGTGACTGTTTCGGTTTTGAATTAACTGTTCATTAAATGGGATTCCCTGTTTCTGCAGTCCTGGTATCTTCCTCGTTCATTTGGATCAACTATTTGATGCTGGCAGGATGTTGCCTCCATGGCCCAGCTCCTAGTGCATTCCAGGGTGGCATCCAATGGGTCTGGAACCAGAGGACCATCTGGGGAAACTGTGAGGGACCTGTCTGGTGAGGACTGTCAATGGGAGCCTCTAGGGTGAAAATGCCAAGGCCAGGCAGGTGAAGACCAACATCATCATCTCTCCAGTCAACCAGCTAGAACCCAGCAGTCCGAGGGCATCCCAGTTTCACCAAGGTGTGGTAAACAGGCCATCCAGGTATGTGACTCTTTTCTGCTGTATAGGCCCCCCTTCCCAGGACTTTCACCACCATACCCCTAGAGGCAGAGAAAGGGGCTACAAGGTGGGGTTCATCCAGGATATGATTTTTGGTGTTCACCATTGGTGAACTGTAAATTGGGTGCTGGGCAAGTGGTGAAGTCCTCCCATCAGCTAGACTAGTTATTGTGCAACCAAGATGGCGTGAGAGACTGAGACATTTTGCACCTTTTATTGTGGAGCTGCTGTTGCCATTGCTTCTGTCTGAGGCTTGGACGGGAGCATGAGCAGACTTTGTGGGAGCAGAGACTGCACAATGCGAGGTGCCCCCATTTACCTAGGGCCCAGGTTTGGTGGGTGGTCTGCCCAATATTTATCTAAAGCTCCATGGATATGAACTGAAAAGTAGCCCAAGCAGAGACTTATAAATGGTTTTGTGTAGACAATGGGCTTTTGGGGGAAATGTGACTACCCTTGAAGGAAAAAAAACTGTTATAACAGTTTCTACTATGTGGTTATGGTATCTTTATTAAGGGAGTAAATGATGCTCTTATTGTCCTTAGTTCTTCAAGGACATTGTTCAGTGTAATTTACTGTCTTCAAAGGGGGATGTTTCCTTGGGGGATTAGAAAGAAAAATGTGCTGTGTAAAAATGGTTATTGGTAACTATCATAGTTTCTCTAGCTCACAGTTTTCTATTGGATTGCAGAGAGTGAGAAAGTGTTTGTGATGATGTTTGTTAATGCAGTTTGGTAATTACTGTTTTAAACTTCTGCATCTGCTATGTCTTGTCTTCTATTTAAATTTCCAGGTAGTCCAATGCAGGCAGCTGGCAGCTTCCAAGGGTGTTAGCAGTAAGTTTGAATTAGAATATGGGAATGTGGGACACCATTGTGTAGTCTAAAAGCAATCCATCTGTAGTTCTAGCAAAGGGTGGCCAGGTAGGGACTAGTTAATGGACTGGGGGCGCCATTATTTTGGCTGAAAGCAGGAGTCAGTAGGTTCTGGCAATGAGTGGCCCAGTGAGAAAGTGATCCCTGGTGGGTTAGAGAGGCAATAGTGTTACTGTAGATAGTGTAAGATTGTCTAGTGTAAGAATAGTGTAACTAGTTTATGGTGGGTTTTGGCTTGCTGGAATGGCAAGCGTTCAGTGGCGGGAGAGTGTAAGCCCTGCAAACGGGATTACCTGTAGGATCTGCGGCTCCCGGTCTCCCCAGGAGTCTCTGTGTCCAGTGGCTATGGGGGGAATCCCCACCTTCTGGTCCTGTTGCGGCTTTGTGGCTCCGGCCACCAGATCCTGGTGTCTCAGCCTGTGGTAGAGGGGCCAAGTGCCAGGTTGTTGTTCCGTGTCTCCGGGTGCATTTTCAGGGGTCTGGTGGACACAGAGAATAAAAATTATAAGTCTAATTAATTATTCATTAGCTGAGCTAGCTCACTGATTGACTGCTGTACTGGTCTGAAGTCTCTTAGAAATGACCGCACGGCAGCGACACTGGACTCACATCTGTACACCGACAGGCGGCGTAAAACAAAACTGTTTTCAGTGCTAAAACTTGAAGAAAAGAATTGTCATTGTTATCAATTAGACTTGTAATTGCAATAATGACCTCTAACCTAGTCATTTCCTTTGATTAACGGCGACTGGGTGGGTGACCTCGGCTGTGCCTCGGCCACTTGGCCCCCAGCCAGTCATTAATCACCAGGAAATGACTGTCGTCGGTCATTATTGCTAAATAATAAATTTGTAAATAGTTTCTTTGGTGGCCCACGCTACAGCACTTGCATGTCCATCAAGTTAGACATTTTTTTTATATATATAGGTTTTTTTTATGGTATTTGTAGTTTTTCTTCTCCTGCTTCCCTGCCCGAGGCCCCAGCACACGGCTGTGTGTGCGTGTTGAGGCACGCACGCACGCACACCGAGGTGCTAGCTCAGCCCCTTCTGCCCACTCATAACAGTGCTGCCCCCCTCCTGCCTATACTACCCACTGGGAGCGGAACTACAGGGGGCGACAACCCACCTCCACCACCCCCAGGAGAGGAAAGCAGACTGCTGCCTTGATCAATCCCACTCCTCCCTCCTCCCCCAAATGCCGGCACCTCAACAACCCAAGGTCATTCCCAAATCCAGGTCGCCAGCATAGCGTGAGGTAAGGCATCCAGCGCCTCAGCACTCAGCGCCACCGGGCTGGCCCAAGAAAGGAAATTTAAAGGAGCGGCTGCTCCATATTAGTGGAGGTGGTTTTAGTGTTGGCTGGTGCTGATATAGGCAAAATTGTAAATAGTTTAGATTGGGACCACCGGTCTCATAGGTCTTTGGAGTGGGGAAGTTTTGGCATCCTTTGAGATCAGGCTAGATTAGAAATTTGTTTTGGCAAGTGAGTTTGGTGCCTGATGGGGAGAGGATAAAAGAGAGAGAGAACAGGAGTTGGGGAGAAAGAGGAGGGTGGATAGAGGACCAAGTGAGGGTGAGACTGGCTGGGACCTGCTGCCTGGGGGTACACTGTGTTGCATCCAGCCCGGAGGACCGCTTCTGAGCGGGACTCCTCTAGGAGGAATCAATGTCATGGGGAGCGTGGAGGGAGAGGCTGCCATCTGGTGCCGGGGATCAGAGGGGGGCAGACGGGGGCAGAGGGGCACCTGGGAGGTGGGGGTGTCCAGGGATCCAGGTGCAGCCCCTTGCTCTCAAGGCTGTTCACCAGTTGGAGGACATGGAAGGACTGTGAGGAGGAGGGGACCATAGGGATCCAGGGGCAACTCCAGTCCTGCGAGGACCCTGTGCAGAGGCTGTCCAGTTCCGGCGTTTAGCACCAGATGAGGGATGCTCACTTTTGCTGCCTGGAGTGACGTTCATTTGCCTGGAAAGGAGAACTGTGGCTGCTTGTGGTAAAAGGCCTGATCTGGCCATGAATTATGCTGCCTGTGTTTGGCCTGTAAGGTAGCTGCCTGGAACTTAGCTTCCGAAGTGACCTACATGGTCCTGAGCAACAACTGAGCTTCTGATGTGATGTCTCAGTTCACAGCCATCTGTTGTGTGTTCTAGTGCTCTATGGAGTGAATGTTTTCTGTTTTGAATTAACTGTTCAATAAATGGGATCCCCTGTTTCTGAAGTCCTAGTGTTCACCTGCTCAAGCCCAGCTTCAATGTGCTCTACAGTGGCATCCAACTGATCTGGCACCATCCAAGGAGACTACAAGGGCCTGCCTGGTGAGGACTGTCCATGGGGTCTCAGGGGTGAAGAGAGCAAGACCAGGCAGATGAAGACCTGTATCATCATCACTACAGTCAACTAGCTAGCACACAACAATCAGAGGGCACCCCATTTCCACCAAGGTCTGGTAAACAGATCATCCAGGTATGTGACTGTTTTCTTCTGTATAGTGCCCCCCCCCCCGGACTTTCACCACCATACTCCTGGACGCAGCGAGAGGAGGGACTTAAAACTGCAAAACATACAATATTGAATCAATATATAAAAATTCATGTAGTAATACAACTGTAACAGGATTGAGCATTAGCATAACTGATTTTACATAATTCTTAAAAATCGTTAACCTGGTACAATTTCTAAACTGGGGTTAGACTGTTCCATGAATGAGAAGCTCCAAAGAAGAAGAGTGCTCTACCAAACCTGAAACAAATTTGTGTAATGACAATCATGGTGCTGGACATCACCTAGAACATACCTATTAGCTGGAGTCAGCAGGAGCTCGATTTTCAAAGGGTGATACAGGGTTTGTGTCAAGACCTGCATCAAACTCATTGTTTGGGCGCAGCTGTAAACAACTTTGCTGCAACTGCATCCAATTTTAATACATCAAGTGCAGTTGCAACAGTTTCCTCAGTTTACGGCAGCTTGCACCAAATATTTGGCCCAAGCCCCATAAAAACGATCCCCTGATGCCACAAGTTAGACCGGGGGGTGGAGAGCTGGTCTAACTTGTGGCACTTGGCGCACGGGAGTGAAAATCCCGACTGCCGCCGGGAGAATGCTGCACGCCCTGTGTGCTGTATGATCGGTGCACCAGGGGCTTGTGGCATTCTTGAGGCCTCTGAAAAATCGAGCCCCAGACGTTCAGATAAGTAAGCGGCAGCTTGGTTATTCACTGCTTTATAAACCAAAGAAAGCCAATTTTGGTCCCTTCTGGGGGAAGAGGATAGCCAGTTTAATTTAATGAGTAATGAGCAGTGATGCTTATCCCATTTTGCAGATAAATTGTAACAACTGATAATAAGCAACATTTAAGAGAACCAAGGATGTTTCAGAAGCACGAAGATGAATACTATCTCCATAATCACAGACTGAATGAATTACTTGAAGTACAATATGCTTCCTTCCTGTCTGCACAAACAATGTCTGGTATGTTTCAAATGACCCAGACATTAAGAATTGCTTTGTCACTATGACTTTTAAAGTTAAGGATGGAGCAAAAAAAGTCTACAAATTTAAACTCAGTCACCCTTCCAATGGCTGATTTTTTATGTAATAGAAAAGGGACAATCCAGATTTAATAAAAATATTGTGAGCCAAACAACATTATTTGAGTTTTTCTTTCATGATTAAAAGGTTTTCTGAGAACCAGTTTACAATTTTGTTAAAATTTTGCAAATTTATAGATAAGGTGGGAGCAGACTTATGCACAAAGAACAGTATCAGTCAGCATACAGGCAAATAAAATAATTCTGAATATTGGAAGGTAAAGGATTCAGAAATAAAACAACCAAGAATAGAACCATGTGGAACCCAGTGGTAACAGGAGGAGGGAAAGAAAGACACCATCCCAAAGAATAGATTGAAATCTCCAGTGTAAATAAGAAGAAAACAAATTTAAAGGGGAACAGTCGCCACCAAGGGCCCCACACTTGAGTGACAGACTGGTTCCAATGTGCACTTTGTGTGCAAAAACATTTTGTTTTACTTACTGTTTACTGTAGCATAGAAGTCTGTAGCAGACCAATTTTGTTTAGTTGAAGGCTGACATTTTCTGTTACTGCAAATCCCAGAATTCCCTGCAACTGACATCAGAACAGTAGGCAAGAGTGAGAGATTCAATAGCCTGCAGTTCATGTCAGAGTTTATATAAGCTCGGATCTTTAGTTTGCTCATCTCGTTGTCCTCCCTGGGCTATGTATGGTCACAGAAAACTGTACTTAGTCCCCGGAGAACAGCAGACCCAGAAAATATCAGATTGGAGATTACAGAAGTTCTATCATGCACTGCAAGTTATTCAATCTCCCACTGCTGCCTACTGCTCTGATGTCATCTACAGGGAATTCTGGGATTTGTATTAACCAAAAATGTCAGCCTGCAACTAAGCAGAATTAGTATGATATAACCTACTGTACTACAGTAAATAATAAGTAAACCAAAATGTTTTTGCACAAAAAGTGCACACTGGGACCAGCTCCACACCTAAATGTGGGGACACTTTGTGCTGACTGTCTCCCTTTAAACCATTCAAAGAAAACCTATAGAAAGACAAGCATGAAAGTAGTAGCTAATAATTAATTAAATTGAAAGCATTAAAAGATTCAGAAAATAGATCAGGGTGGTGGACATGGCCTACTTAACTTTTAGCAAGGCATTTGACAGTGTACCACATAGAAGACTCATCAAGAAACTTGGCAGCTTAGCATGTGGGTCCTGAAATAGTAAACTGGGTAAGAAATTGGTTAATAGATAGGTGACAGAGGGTGGTGGTAAATGGAGTTCATTCCGGAGAGGAGGGTGACCAACAGGGTGCCTCAGGGCTCAGTACTGGGACCAGTCCTCTTCAGTGTCTTTATAACTGACATTGTAGATGAGCTGAAGGAACGTATGCCTCTTCCTGCTACAGTCGACCGCCATTGCGTGTTTACCCGCATTTCTTTTAAAAAAATTCTTTTTCTTTCTGCATGTTGTCTTCTCCAACTTCAGCTGGAGCGCAAAAGTCAAGTGCATGTGTGGCAAGCAGCTCCCATCGAAGGATGGCCAAGCTGCTTGTCTCCTCTGTCTGGAACCAGACCACGATACAGAGGCCTGCCAGCACAGCCAAAGCTTTAACCAAAGGACTAGGATATGCCGCCTGAAGGCTGTTCAGACCCACCTCTTGAAAACAACTCACTGCCATGCAGAAGCAGTCCTTGGGAAGAGCCCTCTTCTTCTTCATCTTTGTCATCTGTGACACACCGGGAGAAGTCTTCAGGGAAGCACAAGTCCTGGGACAAAGGCAAGCCGGACACGCTCAGTTCTGTCTCCTCACAAGACCACCTCTTCTGGTTCCTCTTCCCAGGGAAGTCAAACCTCACTCCTTGGGCAACCAGTGGATAAACCTTCCGCCTTGGTGCTGCCGACATGCGGAGGTTTGTCAGGGTCAGAACTCGGTCCTGGCCCTGCTGCCCCTGAAGATAAAGGCTTATACCTAGGTCTTTGGCTAGATTTAAGTTGGGCAGCAGGTCGGCACCCATTGTCCGCCCGGCCCCAACGCCAAACCCGGCCTCTAAGTCTTCAGACAAGGCCCCCCACCCTCGACACCTGGAGCATGCATCTGCTTCTGCAGCTTCAGTGACGCTTCTGCCCCACTGCACAGTGTCTTACCACAGGCTCCAGTTCAACCATTGACTGCCGCATCTCCAGATCAGCAGATGCCCATCCGTTTGCCGGGTTCCCTAGCATCCAACCTGAAGTGCTACAGCTGTCGCCAGACCTTCCTGCATCGCCGGTAGACATGACCGTCTCCCCTACACTGACGATGGAGGGCCTGACATCCGAGGCTCCCACTCCCAAGAGCCTGGATGCCTGCTCCCTTGACACCACTGCCCATCAGGTCCTTGGATTCCTCCGAGTGAGGTTAAGGACCTTTGTATGCTTCTGGTGGAATGAGATCAAGGGTGACCTTGTCCCTCCTAAACCTCTCGAGCCAGTAAGGTTCTGGAACCCAGGAGCCGACCCTTCAACCTAAAGGCCCATCCCCATGCCCAGACGATGGGCATTGGGCAGGCCCAAGCACAAGGGTCCGAGACACAGGCACGCTTCCTCTCGGTCATCAAGCAGACGGCGCTGTTCTTCAGGCAGACATTGGCATGGCACGTCCCCTTCCTCCTCTGATTCGGAGGACTCTAGTCACAGCTCGTCTTCCTCCTCCTCAGGGGACTCTGAACCCAGGGGTCGTCCTTCCACATCGGACAACAGACATCCCCAGGTCCCCTCCTGATGATCCAACATCAATGGACATCATGAGGCACATACAGGCCAATAACTGATGGGAGACTGAGGACCTGGACCCAGAGAGGAGCAGGCTGGCCAAGTACCTCCGCCAAAAGGAGCCTAAGCCTTTAGTGGTGCCCCCGTTAATGGATACCTTCCAGGACCTTATTAGGATAACCTAGAAGAACCCCTCTTCTTCCTCAGTCATATCCAAGAAATCAGATCGGCTCTGTAGGGCACCCAGGGATGAACCCTTCCTTGTGGAACACCCAGTGGATGACACAGTGGTCATTACCATGGTCCATGATGGTCCTTAAGAGGCCTAAGCACTTAAGCAGTCAACCTCCTGACCATGAGGTCCAAACATCTGGACCAGCTGGGCAAAAAGTTTATGCTTCCGCTACTTGCTTTATTAGGTCCTTAAATTTTCTCACCTACATGGTGCAATATCAAAATGCCCAGTAGTAAAGCCAGGAGCTGGCCCAAGCTCTGCTAGATGTACCACAGAGAGCAGAACTTCTGGATGTATTAAAGTCGGGCTTAGACATCGGCACACATGTTTTGTGTGCTTCATACGATACTGCTGCTAACAGCTACCCAGGCAGCAGCCACCAGTATCTGTCTCCAGCGTCATTCATGGCTTCGGGTTTCACCCAGGACCTCCAGGCCAGAATCGCGGACCTCCTTTCAAGGGATCTGTCCTTTGGGACGAGGCCGAGAAATTGATTACTCACCTCCATGACTCTGGCAAAGGTATCTGGTTGGTCCAGAATATGTATGAGGTCAACCAGAAGCCTTTTCGGAAGCAGTCCTTTCATAAATCCTCAGGACAGCAGTCCCGCAATCAGCAGCGAGGTGGCCTTAAACGTAAGGCCACCATACAAACCCTAAGGGGTCCCTTGTCCAGAGCTGCCAAATCCTCCCAGGCCACTCTACCAACCTCTGGAGCTTCAGCCTGACTCATTGCCAGACCCTCCCCTTCCCCAGCAGAGACCCTGGGAGAGGTGGTGGGGGGGTGTCGCTTCTCCCTCTTGTCTGGAGGGATGGAGCAAAATAACAGCTGACCAATGGGTTCCTTCAAATCATAGCGAGAGAACACACATTGGAGTTCCTGGAAAGGCCACCAGACAATCTGCCAGTGTCCTACCACTATCCTCAGTCCTCACATTGCACTGATCAAAGGGAAATTCAGGCTTTTCTTCAAAAGCAGGACATGTAGCCAGTCCCTCCAAGTCAGAGAGGAAACATATTTTTCCCCATTTCTTCTTCTTACCCAGAAAGACCAGGGATTTTCGCCCCATTCTGGACCTCGGTCATCTGAACAAATACATTGAGTAGAAAAGGTTCAGAATGGTCACTCTACCAGGCCTAATTCCCCTTCTTCACCAAGGAGACTGGCTTGGCTCTCTGGACATGCAGGATGCGTACCTTCACATCCTAGCTTTCCAGCCCCACAGAAGGTTCCTGCACTTCCTCTTCCAGGGACATCATTATCAGTTCCGAGGTCTGCCGTTTGGCCTATCCTCAACTCAGAGTCTTCACCAATTGCCTAACTGTGGTGGCTGTGGCCCTCAGAAGACCAAGACCATTATGTCTTCCCTTACGTAGACTACTGGCTTCTGACAGCACCCACAAGGGTTCTGCTGTTAAGAACACTAGAAGACCACCTTTACTCTCCCCAGAGAATTGGGGATCACTCTGAACCTATCAGACCCCTCTGGCCCAGCCAGAGACTCCAATATATCTGTGCAGTTCTGGACACCATACAGGGCAAGGTGTTTCTGCCTCCAGACAGAGCAGATTGCCTTCTGTCCCAAGCTCGGAAGGTATCATCCTCCTGTCAAACCTCAGCCACTTCCTTTCTACAGATGTTAGGCCACATGGTGGCTGCCATTCAGACTGTCCCTCTGGCACATTTGCATATGAGGGTCCCCTAGTGGACACTCTGGGTGCAGTGGAGCCAGTATTCTGATGACCTGGAACTGTCTCGACCCAGTTTGTTGGACCCTGAGTTGGTAGATGGAACCTGGCAGCCTTTCCAGGGGATTTCCTTCAGACAGGAATCTCTGGGTGGATCCTAACTACAGATGCCTCGGTACAGCGCTGGGGTGCTCACTTGGTGGACGGCAGACCTGGGGGTCTTGGTCCCCTAGAGCAGACACTGCACATCAGTGTCCTGGAGATGAGTGGTCCTCTATGCTCTATAGGCATTTGAGAGGGCCCTCTCCTAATCCAGATGGACAATATGTCTGGTCTGTTACAAGTGAGTGCCCACCTGCTTATTTCTGTATCCCTCTGTAGGGAGGCCATGAGGGTCTGGTATTGGGCAACTTGAGCACTGCCTGGAACTCACCACTGTGTATGTTCCAGGCACCCAAAACATCTTGGCCAACAGCCTAAGCAGGCCTTGGTCTCAAGCCCACAATGGGAACTACTTCAGTCATTCACAGAGCAGCTATTCAACAGATGAGAATGGCCAAAGTTGGACCTTTTGCACCCCCACTCAGCGCAAACTGCCCAGTTTCTGCTTGCTAGATCCAGGGCCTGGTTTCTGGCAAGACGCGTTGTCCCTTTGTTGGACAGGGAGATTCCTGTATGCCTTCCTTCCCTTTTCTCTACTTCAGAGGGTACTCTTCATGCTGTAGGCGGAGCTGAGATGACTCTTATTGCTTCCTACTGGCCTCGTCAGATATGGGTCCCTCTGCTCCAAAAGCTAGTGGAACCTCTGGTCCCCTTGCCCCTGAGCTTGCACTCGCTATCCCAGGAACAGGGCACCCTAGTCCATCCCAACTGCAAGTCTCTGCAGCCTGCATGTGTGGCTCCTGTAGACTTGGTAGTGGTCAGATTTGGGGTCTCCCCCCCGAGTAGCTGATGTCCTAGTGGTGGCCGCAAGGAAAACCTCCACTAGGTCCACCTATGCTCTGAAGTGGAAGCAGTTCTGCCTCTGGCTCTCTGCTCACCGCTTTGACCCCTTTACCTGTCAATGGAACTCTGTTCTGGAGCATCTTCTCTCTCTATATACGATTCTGGCCTGAGTTACTCCTCTATTGAGGTGCACCTTTCTGCCATCTCTGCATACCATGCACCTATAGAGGGCAAGACCCTTGCCCAACTGGATTTGTCCCGCACTTTTTTTGCAGGGCATCCTACACCTGAAACCTCCCATTCGGGACCCTGTCCCTCCATGGGATCACCTCTGTATGTCAGAGAAACTTACTTTGCCTCCCTTTGAACCAGCTACAGACTGCGAGCTACGCTTTCTGTCATAGAAAGTGTTGTATTTGGTTGCCGTTACTTCTGCTCAAAGGATTTCCGAGCTACAGGCTCGGATGCGTAAAGGACCTTATTTAGCTTTCCACAAAGACCGGGTGTCCTTGAGAACAAATCCTGTTTTTGCCTAAGGTGGTGTCCGAATTTACCCTGAACCAGGACATCCACCTGCCTGTTTATTACCCAGAGTATTCCAACAAAGGGGAGGACTTATTGCATACTCTGGATGTCCACAGAATGCTTTACTACCTTAACCACACAGGTCCTGTCAGAAAGACCAGTTTGTTTCATCTGCCACCAGATCTGAGGGGCCACCAGTTACTAAGCAGACTTAGTACCTAAGTGGTTGGTTAGTTAACTGCATTGTTTACTGTTATCGTAAGTACAAGCCTTTACCAGGCCCGGTTAAAGGACACTGTACCAGGGGTGTTTCTTCCTCATTTGCTTCATTGAGGAATGTGTCCACAGCAGACATTTGTGTGGCTGCTACCTGGAGTTCTGTCCACACCTTTGCTAAACACTACAGTTTGGACGTTGCTTCCAGACAAAGGACTGGCTTTGGCCTTGCTGTTCTCAAGGACTGCTGTCCTGAAGGCCTTTCTTTGGCTACCTTTAGTCTCCTCCCAACCTGTCGGTCTCTCTCTTTGACTGCTTGGGCCTCAGTCCTTATGGTTATAGCCTGCTGCAAGAGCTCAACGTGAAAGTAAGATAGTAGAGTTCGTAAATTTACCCATAACAGTATATCTTTGAAAAGAGCTCTTGCAGCAGGTGCTGCCTTCCCTCTCTCCTTCCCACTGGTATTTTAATCTTGAACCTTCTCTGTTCTCCTTCCTCCTTTGAGACCGGGTCTCCGGCGGGAGAACTGAGATGGGGCTGGGGATCGCCCTTTTTATATCATTGGCTGACGGGAGCGGTGTGATGTCGGGGAATGGTCCCTGCTGGAGACTGCCAGCTGGGAAGTTTTTCTGTGGGGTCCTAACGCCTGGTGGCTTAGTCCTTATGGTTGTAGCCTGCTGCAAGAGCTCTTCTTGAACATCTACTGTTAGGTAAGATCTTCCTTCGAGTGGGCTCTTGCAGTTGGTATTACCAGTAGGACTAAGCAGTCAGCGTCAGAACACGCGGAAAAACTATGCTACTGTCTCTGGCGAGACTGCCCGATGTCACCTGACTCGATGTCAGCACATCAGTATAAAGGAGGTGGTCCCCACGCCGGCCTTCCAGTTCTTTTCCCGCCGTCGGCTTGCGCAAGTTGGTCCTCGCGGAAGAACAGCACTGCTAGTGTCGCTATATTGCATAAGTATTTGCTCCTTATTCTTTTGAAGTTTTTCAGTACCTTTTTCTCTGAAATTTTCAGTCTGGCTGTGCATGTCGTTTCTGTCGACCTCCGACTCTCATAAGAACACGTGCAACTCGTGTGGAATCCAGCTTCCCCACAAGGGTAGCCACTCTCTCTGCCTCTTTTGTCTGGGCCCAGACACTGCCAGAAATTCAATTCGGCTACCTGTAAACATAGGCAGCAGTTCCTGGAAGCCCACTTTTTAAAGCAGAAAAAATTGAAAAAAATCATGCAGGCGTTGTCTTCCCTCGAGGGCCACCATAAAAAGAAAAGGGACAAGGAGAAGTATAGGGACCAGGACACTTCTTCCACAGTCCCACTGACTCTGGCTAGAGTCGCAGCCTTATAGGTAACCTCCCCTCCAGGAGACCATTCTCCGATGGCCGCCTTGGTGGTGTCCAGGCGTGCGTCGGCACCCCCCCCCCCCAACGGGCACCTCCGGGGCAAAGGAGGCCTCCACTCCCATTACGGCCACTTCCTCTAGGCCTCTCAGCGTGAGTGGGTCTGGTAAGTTGGGCTCTGGCGCTGCAGATTCCTGCATGGACGGGGCAATAAGCTGCCAGTTGGCCCCTCCGATGGGCCCCAGCCCGCAACCCCGTCAGGTCCTGATGCTACCCACAGCTGCTGATGGAGGCTCCTCCATCCCCCCCTTTCCCACCTATGGAGACAGTCCCTCCCTCACCTTTGAGGGATGAGAACCAGGGGTACGCTTCTGCCGTCGGAGGTGCTACCCCCTCTGGCGCCATAGCCTCGGACGCCGGGCCTCCCTCCATTGGCTTCTGGTTTTCCAGGGCCTGACAGCCGACCACAAGCTCCACCATCAGGGCCTTCAGGCTCTGCTTTTCCGAACCCTCCAGCGGGGCCTTCTTTTCCAACTTCCCCCGCCTACGGGGCAGACACCAGGACTGTCGAATCCTTTGGGACAACAGACGCTGGGCTACCTGATGCCACATTTTCCGATGCCGGGGTTTCCTGGCCCAAGCTACCTGCCATCTGGTTTCAGTTACCAGTATTACGGGTTCCCAAGCTACCCTCTTCAGAGTCCTCCTCTTCAACCGCAGGTGGACATGAAAGCTGTCCTTTCCTCATGGTGGGCTGAGGCCAAATCTCCGCTCACTTTGGAGCTTGACAAGTGCCAGCTGATGTCAGACACATTGCCTGGTCCTGAATGTCCGCTGACAGAAATTTACACCCCCCCCATACAGGATGTCGGACTGGAGCCATCTGCTGGCTCTCGCCCAAGGAGTTCTGTCAGTGGATGTTTCCTGAACAGTTGAACTCCCTCTTCCTCCTGTCAGTTCGTCACGCTCCCAGGAGTCATCTGAGTCAGACAGTGACAATGAACCCTCTGACCCAGGGACGAGCCGCAAACTCCAGAGTCCCCTAAGCTGAAGGACTCTCCCAATCCCCCGATGATCCTTCTTTTCTGGATCTGCTAAAAAAGATTCAGGTGGCTAATGACTGGAAGATTGTAGAACAAGATCCACAACAGCAGAGGTTGGCCGACCAGCTGGACCTGGTGGAAACTTCTCCCACCCTTATTCCTCCCTGTATTGAACCTCATGACGATTTGGTCACCACCATTTGGAAGCAGCCTTTCTCATTCGCTACACTCGCCTGTAAGGCAGATGGACTTTACCAGTCCCCGGAAGGCAGGGATTTTTTCAGCCTTCACCCAGAGTCTGATTCTGTGGCCATCAGTGCTGACCACGATAGAACCAATAACCCTAGACACCTGAACGCCTCTCCCCCCGACTGAGAATCTAAGCTCCTAGATCAGTATGGCAGGAAAGTGTTCGCTTCCTCTATAAGGCTCTTAATTATGTCACCCATATGGAAGACTACCAGAAGTCAATTCTCAGTCAGGTGGAGTCTAAGTTGGACTCTCTCCCAGACTCTTCTGTTAAACAGGAGCTGGGGGACCTTGTTCGCTCGGCAAGGTCTGCATGTTGACATATGCTCAGAGCCACCTATGATGCGGTGGACACTGTTGGCCAAAGTTCAGCATTCACCATCGGTTTACGTCGCCATGCTTGGCTTCACATTTCAGGCCTGGCACCCGAGGTTCAATCTGCCATCCAGGACACTCCATTTAGGGTGTCTGTCCTCTTTGGTGGTGATGTCTTCCAACCTTTAAGACAAGGTTAAAGCTTTGAGGTTAGTATAATATATGTACAAGTCTTCTCAAGGGCAGAAGCATTCCTTTAGACGCCAAAATCGTCAACAGCAGAATCAGACGCAGTCTCGGCGTCAAAACGAATGTAGAGCCACTTCGGCAGCCAAAGCCTTCCCAGCCACGTCCCGTAAGGCTTCTGGAGCTGCGGCCACTGCTCTGCTCTGTCTCCTGACTCGTTGCCTGTCCCACTCCCTCTGGCCCCCAGTCCAGAGGCGCCAGTGGGGGGGGGCAGGTTTTCCTTGCACCTGCCGGAATGGGAGAGGATAACGACCGACTCCTGGGTGTTTCAACTTGTGTCAGAGGGTCACTCAATCTAATTCACCTAGAAGCCCCCCCCCCACAGACCTCCACCCCAGTCATCTTACCCCTTGCTCCACCTTCCTCTTGTGTGGAAGGAGATGGGCTCCTTCTTCTGAAGGTCACGATAGAACCCGTTCCTCCATAGTTTCTGGGGACTGGCTACTACCCGCATTTCTTTCTAGTGCCCAAGAAGATGGGCAAGCTGAGGCCCATTCTGGATATCTGCTCCTTCAATCTATGTGTGGAGTACAAGAAATTCAGAATGCTGTCCCTCCAGAGCCTTCTTCCCCTGCTGAGGTCTGGTCAATGGCTATGCGCTTCGGACATGCAGGATGCTTACCTGCATATCCCTATTCTCCCCTCCCACTGCAGGTTCCTCCGCTTTTGTTTTCAGGAGTAGCACTTTCAGTTCAAGGCCCTCCCCTTTGGCCTTTCCTCAGCTCCCTGGGTGTCCTCCAGATGTTTAGCAGTGGTGGCAGCCTTTCTGCACACTTGGGTGGGGTGGGTGGTGGTCCAGGTGTTTCCCTACCTGGACGATTGGCTGATAACAGCCCCTTCCGGGTAGGACCTTCTTTGTTCCCTATCCATCACTCAGGAGACCTTCCTCAACCTTGGCATTACTATCAACCATGCCAAGTCACATTTGGTTCCGTGTCAATGGCTGCAGTTCATTGGGGTAGTGTTGGACACCAGCCTGGGCAAAGTCTTCCTTCCTTCAGACAGGATAGAGATTCTGCAGCAGCAGGTACGTTTCCTGGTTACTCAGAAACGTGTCCCAGCTCGGAAGGTCCTTCACTTTCTAGGCCTTATGGTGGCCACCATTTCAACTGTCCCTCTGGCCAGACTCACGAGTCTTGCAGTGGACCCTCAAAACTCAGTGGGACCAAACCTGGATGATCTGGATCAGAGGTTCTCATCTCAGATCCGATGATCAGGATCTCTGCTGGTTGGTTCTGGAGAACCTCCACCAGGGATCCCCTCTGCTCTGCCAATCCCTCCCAAACCCTGACTACAGACTCCTCCGGGCCAGGTGGGGAGCCCATCTGGGTCACACAAAACCCAGGGGACCTGGTCCCACAGTGAGTTACAGTTGCACATCACCTTTCCCGAATTGAGGGTGGTGCTGTATGCGCTTCAGGCCCTACAATCCCTCATCCTTCCAGGCCATCTTCTGGTACAATCAGACATGTGCGTAGTCTGATACCTCAACAAACTGGGGAGGGGGGACTTGCTCCTACCCCCCTGTGCGGGGAGGTGATGAGGGTGTGGCATTGGGCCTCGCAGCACAATCCTCACCTGACAGCTGTCCATGTGCTGGGAGTCCAAAACACTCTGCAGACACTCATCAGCAGGAGATGGTACCCGGCGTGTTCGTACAGTGGGGCACACAACAGATAGATGTTTGCCTCCCACAACAACGCCAAACTTCCCGCCTTTTGCTCGCTCAAGGGCACAATGTTTCCTGGCAGGAAGCGCCATCTTTGTGTTGGAGGGACAGATTAGTTTACGCCTTCCCTCCAATACCTTTGATCCCAAGAGTTCTGAACAAACTCCGGGCAGAAGAGGTGCACATGGTTCTCATCACTTCCTTCTGGCCGAGGCAAGTCTGGTTCTTTCTACCGCAACAGTTATCAGATGAGCCACCTGTTCCTCTTCCAATATCCCAGGACCTGCTGACCCAGGATCAGGGGGCCCTAGTTCATCCAGGCCTTAAATCCCTCCACCTGCATGCCTGGCTCCTACAGACATAGCCACTGCTTGCTTTGGCATTTCACCTGAGGTTGCTGATATTCTGGTGGAGGCCAGAAAGCCTTCCACTCGATCGACTTACACCATGAAGTTGAAGCAGTTTTCCATTTGGGCAGGTTGCAGGGATTTGGAACCCTTTTTCTGCCCGGTGGCCAGGATCCTGGATTATCTGAGGTACCTCTGTGACTTTTTTTTTTTTTTTACTCCTTGCTGAAAGTGCATCTGGTGGCCATCTTTGCCTACCATCTTCCAGTGGGGACAAATCGGTAGCTCAATTGGAGGTCTCCAAGACCTTCCTCAGAGGGGTTCTTCACTTGAAGCCCCTATCCGTAACCTGCCCACCCCGGATCTCAATTTCATTTTGGAGAAGCTCATGCTGCCGTCTTTGAGCCGGCAGCTGATGCTGGTCAGTTTCCTTTCCTGGAAGATATTATTTCTTGTGGCCATCACTTAGGCTCTGAGGATCTCCAGGCTTCAGGCCCTTATGTGCAAAATCCCTTATTTGATTTTCCACAGGGACAGAATGGCCATGTTTATTAATCCCAAGTTTCTACCTATAGTGGTGGCTGAGTCCACCCTGAACCAGTCCATCGAGCTCCTGGTCTTTTTGCTCGAGCACTCCAACCTGGGAGAGTATCTTTTGCATACTCTATGTCCACAGGATTTTGAGATACTTTACTCACAGAACCAAGGACCTTAGGAAAATGGACCAACTTTTTATTTCCTTCAGACCTGAGAGAGGGCACGGCAGTTTCCAAGCAGTATCTCTCTAAATGGTTGGCAAACTGTATTACCTTCTGTTACAAGTACAACAAAACCCTTCCGGGTCAAGTGAAAGGGCATTCCACCTGAGGTGTGGCTGCCTCTGCTGCTTGTTTCAAAAATGTATCAGCTGCAAAGATTTGTGCAGCTGCTACCGGGACCTCAGTCCACACTTTTACCAAGCATTACAGCTTGGACATTGCCTCTCCCGCAGGGTGGGGTTCGATTTGGCAGTTCTACAGGGGTTCCTTTCTTGAGCCTCCTTTGTTTGCCAGACTATTTTTTTTTCTTTCTACCCTCCTGGGCTTTCACTTTGCTCCTTACTGCTTGGGACTCAGTCCTACTGGTGAATACCAACTGCAAGAGCCCTCTTGAAGTAAGATAGTAAAGTTATGTAAGAACTTACAGTAACAGTAGATCTTCAAGAGAGGCTGTTGCAGTAGGTATTGCATCCGTCCCAGAGTTTCTTCTTTTTTTTAGTGAGCAATTCCTCTTCTCCAGTCGTGCCCCTGTGGCCTCCAGCGGGAGAACTGGAAGGTGGGTGTGGGGACCGCCCCCTTTATACTGATGCAATGATGTCGGGGGCCGTCCTGGCCAGAGACTGCTAGCTGGAAGATTTTCTATGGGGTCCTGATGCCTGCCAGCTTAGTCCTACTGGTGAATACCTACTGCAAGAGCCTTGCACGAAGATCTACTGTTACAGTAAGTTCTTAGTAACTGTACTTTCTTGTGTAACTTCATTTTAAGTTATAAGCTACTTTGTAACCCTAATTTCATTTGGAAATAGAATTTGATTAAATTTTTCAAATGTAAGTACAACAATCATACAAACAGTATGACACAGGGGGATTCAAGACAATAACTGAACATGCAGAAAGAAATGTCAAGGTAGATCAATTTCAAAATGTGACATCTTGGATCTAGACATCCCCAAACTAAAAAAAAATAGAAATAAAAAGACAAGACAAATAAAACCATTACATAGATAAAACAAGACGGTTCCAGATGTCATGTCAAGGGAGCATCTGAGTCTGCATAACGACACAACATATCTAGGCTCTGTTGGGGTGGTAGGGAGAGGCTCAGACATGCCATTAGTCCTATCTTAACTTGCCCTATTCCTTTAGGGCCAGAATGTCAGTGGTCGATTTGCCCTCTGTCTGCTGGGTAGTGTGGGGGGGGGGAAGCCATCTACTGAGGAATTTTTCTTTCTGTAACCTGATCTTGGCTGTAAGCCTTTCCATTTCTTTTATGCGTAAGCAGTTCTCATACTATGCTTCTCTACACACCGGGGAGTGCCTTGGGTCCAGACATTTGTGGGTAATCGCTTTGTTGGCTGCAGCCACCAGAATGTAAAATAAATATTTCAAACAACATGAAGTCTTGCTGTATTCTGACTATTGCAATGATATCCAACCTTTGAACTGCCCCGGAGAGGAAAGAGTTAACTTTCCATGCAAGGCATGGAACGCTGAGCTCGAGCTCGGTTGAGACTCTGTCTGTTGTTGTTTGAACCCAAACCGCCAGATTGTTTACTCTGCCTCACTGAACAGTCGCTCCGGAGATATTTCCTTCGCTCGGTTCAATTTAGTCGGTTAAAGTGTAGTTTTTTCCTTCAGTTCAACCGAATTTCTTCTATCTAACCAGTCGGTTCAGTCTCTGTCTGTGGTACCGTGAGTACTAGATAGGTTTATTATTAGTTTCTGTGTGGAACTTGTAAACATCGGATCGGTTTGGTTTGAACCAATCAGGTTTGTTGTGTGTGTAAAAAAAAAAAAGTTCTGCTTTTAGTGTGGTAACCGGTCCTTATCGGTTCTAAAAAATGGATTTCATTACGTTTTTCCACGACCCGTAACTACGGTCGGGAACACGATAGGGTGTCTTGCCTAGTAGATTGCTGAAAAAGGTAAGTTTAGTTAGGACTAGCATGTCCAGAAACCAAGAAAAAAGCGGGCCCACTGGGTTTCAACACTGTAGTGTGTGTGGGAAGCCTTTGCTAAGGTTGACCCCACACCACCTGTGTTTATTGTCTGGGGTTTGACCACCTCCGATTCAGACTGCCAGATTTGCAAAATTTTCCCACAGCTACCCTGGAAAAGAAAGTAGGTAGGCTGAGGGAAGGGAGGCCAAGAAGTCCAGATGAGCCAGCCCGGTTCGGCTCCAACCGAACCAGGAGGAGTGCCCTCTGACCAGGGCGTAAACTTCTTCGGGTTAAAAGAAAAAGAAGGGATAAGTCAGCCGGTTCAGATCCACAAGTTCTTTCTCTGACTGCTGATGAAATAGCCAAAGCGATGAGGATTGTTCAATCGCTTCTTCAATTCCCGACCGAACCAGCACCACCAGTTGGGACTCGGTTCAGTTGTTCACCCAGTTCGGATTATAATTTAGAGGATTTTATGAACCAGAGGGAGGAGGAGGAGGGGAGAGTATGAGGATAATGATGGTGATTATGAAAGTCTAGATGTGCCCATTGACCCGGACACCTCCCAGACAGACCTTCAGGTGTTTCTCCTCCTAGGCTTTCTGAGTTCCCTTCCCACTTTGTTTTACAAAAAAGTGGCTGAAACTCTCCAGCTTCCTATGGAGGAAGCAGTAGAGGATCAGAAGGAGCCTGATTATGTTGAGATGATGGACATCCCAGAGTCCAGGAGACTGTCTATTCCCCTCCATAAGTCTTTTGGGAAACAGACATTTAAAATTTTAAAGACTCCTAATTCTATACTTCCTGTGGACAAAAGAATGGACAAGAGGTATACTCTCTCAGGCTCGGATACAGAGTTCCTTTCCCAGCAATGCAGCCATGTTGGGGTAGTGCAGGCTGCTGCCTGTGATAAGGCAAATATACCCTTGGCTTCACACCCCCCAGATAAGGACTCCAGGAGGATTGATGCCATGGCAAAGAAACAGTACATGGCAGCATCTTTGGGACTCAGGCAGGCTAATTATATGGCCTACACAGCTAGATACCAGAAGTCTAGATGGGACACTGTGATGGCTCTGGCTAAACAGTTCCCTGACCAGCTTGCCAAGGAGCTGGAGCAGGTGACTGCAGATGGTATTGAGGCATCCAAGGTGCAATTTCATGCTGCAGTGGACTCCAATGATGTTTCATCTAGAGTCATGGCTACATCTGTGGCCCTTCGTAGAATGACTTGGCTCAGATGTACTAGCCTGTCATAGGATACCCAGACTAAGGACATGGATTTTCCTGTTATTGGTAATTCTGTTTGGGGAGCAGACAGAGAACGACATGAAGAAAATGGATGAGTACAGGACCACCTATAGGAGTGCTCAGGCCAAGGAAAGGAAAGCCACTCCCCAGAGGCAGCATTCCAGGGTCAGGCCTTTTCATAGGCCTTTCTACCAAGCCCAGGCCTCCTCTTCTGCCTTTGCTCAAAGGGGGTTCTTCAGAGGGAGAGGCAGACGGGGTATAAGCAGGCCTGCTACCACCCCTCAGCCTAAAGCCCCTGCCAAACAGGCACCCTGATGGGTTTGCCCGGGCCGATTCTCCACTACCTGTAGGGGGCAGGCTGGCTTACTTTGTCCAGGACTGGATGTCTTTAACAGACAAATGGGTCCTGGAAGTAGTAAGCCAGGGACTGGTTCTCAGCTTCAAACAATTTCCCAAGATGAGAACCAGATCTTTCCACCTGCAAATCCTTCAGAGGCCCTTGCCCTAGAGGCAGAGATCTCCCTCTTGGCTCTCAGAGCTATAGAAAGGGTTCCACCCCTACACAGGGGAAAAGGATTGTACTCCAGGTACTTCCTAACCCCCAAAAAGACAGGAGAATGGCGGCCCATCCCGGATCTCAGATATTTAAACAAGCACCTTTTAAAGCCAAAGTTCAAAATGGTGACTCTGGGAATAATTCTACCCTCTCTAAGGCCAGGGGACTGGCTAGCCTCCCTGGACCTCAAGGATGCCTATTTCCACATTCTCATCAGATGCTTCCACGAAAAGTACCTCAGGTTCAGAGTTGCCTTCAGGCCACTATCAATTCAGAGCAATGCCCTTTGGCCTAACATCAGCTCCAAGGTGTTCACAAAATGCCTGGCAGTAGTGGTTGCTTTCCTAAGGAGAAAAAGATCACCATCTTTCCATACCTGGATGACTGGCTCATAGTGGGTCAGTCGCCAGACCAAATCAAGTCACACCTACAAGCGGCCGGTGGCGTAGAGGGTTGAGGCGCTGGCGCCTTACCTCGATCCACACCGGCGACCCGGGTTCGGGAACGGACTCGGGTCTCGGGGGGTCGGCAGGGGAAGGGCAGGATCGAGCGTCCGACGGACTGCTCTCCTGTCCTGGGGTGGGTTAGGGAGCATCTTCGCTCATGCAGAGGCCCCTAGTGGAGACTAGAGGCAATGCATGTAGCGACGTAAGTAGGGAGGAACAAGAAAAACGAGAAAATCCGCTCCGGAAGTTTACCGGATGACGGACGTCGGCCCCGGACATCCCTGAATACTCCCTGAGAGCCACAATTGCCTCAGCAGCTCAGAGGTCCGAGAGAATAGTAGTGTGCTGGTTTCTGCCCCGCTGGTACCTTTCCCCTCGGAGGAGGGACCCATCCGGTGCAAGGGTTACACCGGACTAGCTCGAGGAAGGCTGCAAATATGAGGTAGGTGGCTAAGGGGAGATAGTAGGGGAACGCCCGGGTCCTAGGCGCCCTGAAGGAGAGGTAACTCTGGGGCACGTAGGAGGGGAAAAAGAGACAATATAAAAAAAAAAAAAGTCACACCTACAGATAACTCAGCGACTGCTCACTTCTGTAGGATTCCTCCTGAATCTTTCAAAGTCAGTTCTAGAGCCAGTGCAGCTCCTCACCTTCATGGGGCGGAGCTGGATACAATAAGGGCAAGAGCCTTTCTTCCCCTGGACAGAGCAAGGACCCTTGTGACACTAGCCTCTTCATTCACCCTCCAGGTGTCTCGCCCAGCAAGGCATTTTCTGCAGCTCCTGGGCCACATGGCTGTCTCTACGGCAGTGGTCCAAGGAGCAAGATTTCAGATGAGACATTCAGTTCTACTTAAGAGCCTTCTGGTCCTAGAGAAAGGATTCTCTGACCAAGTTAATCCCAGTCACTCGAACCCTGATCCAGGCTTTGCAATGGTGGCAGGATCAGGACAACCTAAGGCAAAGAGTTCCCTTTGTCACTCAATCTCATTCTCTAATCCTTACCACAGATGCCTCCCTCCTGGGCTGGGGAGCCCAATTGGGAGATCTGATCACCCAAGGGTTGTGGTCACCTCAAGAATCTCTGCTTCACATCAATCTCTTAGAGCTCAGAGCAGTGTTTCTGGCACTTCGAGTTTTTCCAAGTCTGTTCAGAGCAAGCTAGTTCAGATCAGGACAGACAATACCACCACAATGTGGTACATCAACAAACAAGGGGGCACTCGGTCTACGGCCTTGTGCACAGAAGCAATGAAGTTATGGGCTCTGGCCTATTCCCTGAATACCTCTCTGATAGCAGTGCACCTCCCAGGGAAGGACAATGTCCTGGCAGATGCTCTCAGCAGGATATCCCAGGGCCATCACGAATGGTCCCTGGATCCCCTAATTTTAAAGGTGATCTTCTCCAGATGGGGCACTCCACAGATAGATCTTTTTGCAGCCCCAATCACCAAATTCCTCTTTTTTGTTGCAGACCCCCCAGTGTTGGGCTCAGTCCCCCTGGATGCTCTAGTTCTCAATTGGGAAGGGAAATTCCTGTATGCTTTTCCCCCCTTCCCTCTCCTGTTCAAGGTACTAGTCAAAATTAGGTCTCAATCCTGCAAAGTGATTCTGATTGCTCCAGACAGGGTCAGACAGCCCTGGTACCCTCTCTTGCTGTCCTTAGCAGTCCACCTTCCCCTGTCTCTTCCCAGGAATTACAACCTGTTAACATGTTCTCAGGGGAGGGTTTGGTATCTGAATCTCAAATCTCAAGGCCTGGCTCTTGAAGAGTTAGTTTGCTGATTTGCATCTCTCTCAAGGTGTTCTGGATATTCTAAAGGCTTCGACAGCCTTTCACCAGAAAGACTTACAACTCCAAATGGAAAAGGTTTACTATTTGGTGCTCTGGTAAGCATATTTCTCCACAGTCTGCTGGGTTGCCTACAGTCCTGGACTATATGGTTCATCTCAATAGCTTAGGACTCAGACCAGCTACACTTAGAGTGCATCTGGCAGCTATCTCTGCCTTCTTGTCAGCAGGCAAGCCCTCTTCCCTTTCAGCTCATCCTGTATTCTGTAAATTCTTCAGGATTGCTGCATACCAATCCTCCCTTCGGGACCCTGCCCCTGCTTGGGACCTTAATGTTTGCATTGTTCAGCTTATGCAACCCCTTTTGAGCCTTTTGTCCTCAGCAGGGCTTAAGTACTTGACTTTGAAAACTGTGTTCTTGGTAGCCATAACTACTGCCAGCGCATAAGTGAGTTACAGACCCTGTCAGTGGAACCTGATTTTCTCTCTTTCCATAGAATAAGGTGGTCCTCAGGACTAATAGGAAGTTTTGCCTAAGGTGGTTTCAGTTTCCACCTTAATCAGTCTGTCTTTTCCTGTTTTCTTCACTGACCATTCTCCTCTGGGGAAGAGGAGGCTACACAGCCTGGATGTGAAAAGGGCCCTTAGCTACTACATAGGCGCACCAAGGATCATAGGTTTGACTCCTCCAATTGTTCCTCACTTATGGTGAGGTTGGTAAGGAAAACCTGCCACTGAGAGATCTATTGCCAGGTGGATTGTCTCTTGTATACAATTCTGCTATGAAAATTAGGTAGAATCCCACCTCAGGCCTCACTCTACTAGAGGTACAGCTGCTTCCAGGGATATTCCTATCTTAGAGATTTGTCAAGCAGCCACCTGGAAAACAGTCCATACTTTCACCAAGCATTACTCTCTGGATATCCAAGCTAGGAGTGATGCTTGGTTTATTTCTAACAGTGCTTCAGAGCCTGTTCCCAAAGTAGGTTCTGTCCCTCCTCCATGGAGGTACTGCTTGATAGTCTGCAATAGTCAGAATACAGCAAGACTTCATGTTGTTTGAAGAAAAAATTACTCACCTTAGTAATGTTGTTTCTTCTAATGGAGTCTTGCTGTATTCTGACCTCCCCTCTCAGAATCTGGGTTTTGGGATGTGGGTGGGCAGGAGCAGTGTTGGCACCCTAGAGGTGCCCCCTTTTTCTCACCCTCTTATTTTTGGGTGTGTGTGTTTTGTTTTTTGGGTTTCCTGACTTGAGTCTTTGCCTTGGAACCAAAAAATCTTTTTATTAGATTTAGTTGCCAGTTGGCTAGTGTGAGTTTACAGTTTCCACACAGGATGCCCAGTGAGTATAGCTTGTAAAGATCTGGCGGTTTGGGTTCAAACAACAACGGACAGAGTCTCAGTCGAGCTCAGCGTCCCATGCCTTGCATGGAAAGTTAACTCTTTCCTCTCCGGGGCAGTTCAAAGGTTGGATATCCCTGCAATAGTCCAGATACAGCAAGACTCCATTAGAAGAAACAACATTACTAAGGTGAGTAATTTTTTTCTTCTGAGACTTCTCCTCAGCTGGGTGGCAGCCCTAGGATCCAGTTCTGAAATTGGGCAGGGGTGGAATCCCTAGCATCTTTGCTGCCTCTGCAGAGATGTGTCCCCAGAAATCCCTTCAAGATTGGGCAGGCCCAGAAGATACGGGTATGCATCCCCAGTACCCACATCCCCTCCAACACGGGTCCAAGTGGTGTGACCCAAAATGCTTGGTAATCACTGGCATACAGAAGTACTTCAATACAGGTTACCAGTGGAATTGCTGCCAGGAAGGGGAGGCTGTAGTGGACCCACCAACCCACATCATATCCCTGCCCATTCCTGAGTGGAGAGCTCAATGCCTGTGTCAGCCTGCCACTTGAGTTCAAGAGAGTCTAGATGATCGTGCTTATCTTGTAGCAATTTGCTGATTTGGGAGATTTTCTTTGGGGATGGAACTTGTTGTACCAGGGTGGATAGAAGTGCCCTCAGGATTCTCTTCTGATCCTAACCAAATTATCCTGGTCTCTTCTAACAGATAATGCTTAATTTGTAAGCATCTAAATTGATCCTGTGAGCTAAGCCCAAATTCCTGACAAAGGTGGTGAAAGGACTTAAAAGTATCCTGTGAAAAAATTGTCCAATGAATCTAAGAACACCTTCAAAGCCCTAACCATCTTGTAAGGTGCAAAAATGCAGAGCAGGCCCTCAATGGTAAAACTATCTAGGTCTAAGGAAACTTGAATTTATGACATACCTCAACCTAGTTGTGTTTCAATGCAGAATTCCAAGGGTTGTTAATACTCTGCTGCCTGATATTTATATTGTCCATAAAGAGAAAGTCTTCTAACTGGGCAGGGCTGAAGGTATCTCTAATGATACCCAGGCTGGGGCTTCTGAACTGACAAGGTGCAGGGTCAAGTCCTGTAATTGAGATTCCCAATAATATATTTGAATGTCCAGGAGACCTAAACCACTGTTCTGCTGTTGTATGGATTTTCAACTGAACTCCAAGCTTTTTCCTTCCCAAACAAACTTGGAGACAGTGGTCCTGAGCATGTTCCAGAAGTGGGAGGGAGGTCGCAGGGGTAGGGATGCAAATATAAAAAGGTATCTGGGTAGCACATTCATACGAATGGTCTCAATTCAACCATGCAGAGAGAGTGGGCGTTCCCTCCACCTATTTCAATCTACCTGTATCTCCATTAGTAGTTTATGAGAGTTCATTTGGTAAAGTTTAGAAATGTCCCTGGGAATCCAAACCCCCAAATATCTAAACCCCGAGGTTTCCCATTTCAAATTCCCTATATTGACAGGCAAGGGGCTCAAATATGGTCCCACTGGGAACACCTCTGTCTAAGTTTTGTTCATTTTAAAAACCAACACAGAGCCAAATTGCTGCTTTAGTTGAAGTATTTTTGGCAATGCATGTACTGGGTCGGACATGTGTAAAAGGGTATTGTCCACATATAATGACACTTTAAGATCTTACTTTGAAAGGGCTCTTACAGTAGGTACTCACAAGTAGGACTAAGCTACCAGGCATTGGGACCACACAGAAAACTTCTAGCTAGCGGTGTATGGCAGGGGACTGCCCCCAATGTCATGTGCCTGACGTCAGCATGGCACTATGTAGGGAGCGATCCCCTCTCCCACCCTCCAGTTCTTTCCCGCCATCGACTTCGCACGTTAAACCTCGTGGATGAACATGGCTACTGTCGATGAGCATACTGACAAATTGCGTTCAATTTTGAATGAATTTCTTTTCTTTAATAAAAGTGTTGAATAACTGTGCATGTTGTCTCTGACACCTTCAGAATCACATAAAAACAAGTGTGAATCCTGTGCAACTCGGCAAGGACAGCCATTCCTTCTGCCTTCTTTGCTTGGGACCAGGCCATAAGGTTGAGGGGTGTGAACATTGCAAAAAATTAAATCCTGCCTCACGTAAACATCGTCTGCAGTCCCTGGAAGTGCATCTTTTAAACAGAAGGCTAATATGGAGATGGAGCCAAAGAAACCCTGGCAATCTTCGTCCTCTCTGGAGGGCCACCACAGAAAGGACAAGGAGAGACATCGGGACCGGAAGAGTCCCAGCAATCCCGCCACCTCGGGCTGGAGTCGCAGCCCTCGGTAACTTCCCTCAAGGGATCAGCCTCGATGTCTGCTGTGGTGGCTACAAAGTATCTGTCAGCACCCCCGTCCATCTCAGGCCGACAGGGCCTCCAGGGATCAGGAGGCACCCATCTCCTCTAAGGCCTCAAAGATTCAGAGGCCTAGTGGTACCAGTGGGACCAGTAAGTTGAGTCCCGGACCCTTTGGCTCGTGCACAGGTACAGCTGCTAAGTCGACTGCTCGGCTCCACCGATGGCTGCACAGCCCCAGATCCTCTGTCAGGCCCCAATAACAGGCCTGATGATGGGGTGACAGACCAGCTGAAGGATGCGCAGCCGGTGATTGAGTCCCTCTCTGTCCTCACCTTTACTGCCACTTCAGACAGTTCCTTTGGCTCCCCAGCTGGGGATTGGAGAAAGAGTATGCCCTGTCAGGGTTATACCTCCCTGCCCTGGAGCCTCGGACACCTGTTGGACCAGGCGAGGTCCCTTTCTCACCACAGGTCTTTCAGTTCCTCACGGTCCGCCATCAGGCTCGGCGCCTGGACCATCAGGTCCCATCTTTCTGGATCCCTCCTCTGAGCTCTACATTCCCCAACAGGGTGCTTTCTGGACTCTGGTCCTGTCATGAGGACTGAAACTGGGCTCTTTGGTCCTTCCGTCCGGCCATTCACTGGGGCTTTTCAGAACCCTTGGTCCCAACATCAGGACTGATGCCAGGCCCTGCAGCCCCACCATCTGGTCCTACACCAGGCCATCTAGTAACCCTTTTGGACAACTGACACTGGGTTATCGACACATTACCTGGCCTCAGGGTACCCAGCACCACACTACCAGATACTGGGCTTCCAGTCACCAGATTATCCACTGGGTTTCAACTACCCTTATTACGGTTACGAGGGTTATGGGTTCCAGACCCAACCACCCCCACAACTGTAAATGGACCTATAGGCCATCCTTAAATCATAGTGGGCGGAAGCAAGTCGTAGCTCATGCAGCTGGAAAAGCGTCAGCCACCATCCGCCCCGATGCTGGTTCCCAGAGCCCATTTTCCAATGCTGCCTCCACCGTCAGGCCCCAGAGCTCTGACTTCAGATAGGAGACTGGATGCCCCTCCTAACCTGCAGCTTTGGGGCATCTCCTGGCCACAGGTCTTTCCAGGCCTATAGATATAGCACTTCCGTCGTCAGCTCTCCTGACTACAGCCGATTTTGGGACCCGGACAGCGATTAGGTTCCATTACACTTTGGCTTTGATAATCAGATGTCAGAGAACCCCAAACCAAAAGAGTCCCCAAGTCCTCCCGAGGACCTGTCCTTGGAGCTACTCAAGAAGATCCAAGTGGCATATGACTGGTGTACTGACTACAATGCACTTTGCCTCCCGCCCTCTTCCCCAAGCTGCAAGCAGCCCAACCAAGTTAAACTTAAGCTCGTCAAAGGAAAGCCACTGCCACTATCCCTTCTCAACTCAGAAAGCCATCCTGATCCTGCTCCTACTGTCCGGCAATGTGCATCCAAATCCAGGCCTTCAAAACCCTATTGAAACTAGTAACAGCAAACCTAAGAGCCTTATAATAGTAGTGATGAACATCTGCAGCCTTCTTCCCAAGCTAACACAACTCCAGGCATAGGCTGCCCTGCACAGTCCGGACATCTTATGTCTCACGAAGACCTGGCTGATAGGCAAACCAAAGAACTCAGAAGTCGCACTACCAGGTTATCAAACCTTCCAGATCGACAGACTGGGCAAACGAGGTGGCGGATGCCTCATCTACAGTAGAGACTCGCTCAATGGGAATGTGCTCCCCATTATTAACAGGGATGATGACCATGAGATACTAGCAGTTAAAATCCACTGGGGCCAGAACAATAAATCACTGGTAATCGCCTCCGTCTTTTTATCCCCCAAAAAGACCAGTGGGGGCCTTACCAAAGTGCTGGATGCACTGACCACCGTTAGTAAGGTCCATTAACTCATCATCACTGGAGACTTTAATATCAACTGGCTCAGTAACGAGGCAACCCACCTGAAGGATGCTGTGGCTAATTTTTTTTTTTATCTCTTGCAATTAGTCATAAAACCCACCTGGAGGAACTACAAGATGGGCAATTGTACCCCCATAGATTGGATACTCTCTAACTCCCCCACCAGAATAACCCAGATTACAGTGCAGCCAGATACGCTGAGCAATCACTCCCCAGTCACTCTTAGGTGGTCAAACAACCTAAGGAAACCTCCACCCATCACGGTTGAAAGCAGGGTCCTAAACAGAGGACAACTGGGGTCTTTCAAGGCTGCCCTGGCATACTTTGGTCACCCATAGATGCATTGCCTGATCTGGACCTAGCCCTGAACTACTTTGTTGTCAGCTTCAATAATCTCTGTAACAGATTTACCCCACTCAAAAAGGAAGTGGGAGGACACACAATGGGTGGATCACCAAGGAACTTCTTATCCTCATGAGGGTGAGAGAGAGATATGAGAACCTCTGGGCCAAGGCCAGGTTGTCCGGGAAATTAAATGACCATCAGGCCTACATGGCCACTAGAAACAGATGTACATATCTCACCAGGCAAGCAAAGGCAAACCCCCACAAGGACCAGCTGCAAAACAGCTGGGGAGATGAGAAAAAGTTTTGGGCGAATTGAAATAACCTCCTTGGGCAGGAAGAAAAAAGTACCCCCAACTGCTCAGCCTAAACGGCCTGCCCACTATGGACCCGCACACTATAGCTGAGGCTTTCAACACCTCTTTCACCGACCTTAGCTCCGTCCTACCACCCGATCTATCTGAGCGAGAGAGTCCAACTTAGTAGCGAGCCAACAATGCAAAACCACCTAATTTCTACTTCAAATGGGTGTCTCACGAAGGTCTCGAGGTCCTATGTACTGAAAGCACTGAGCAAGACACGGATGGGAAGCGATGGAGTCGATATGAAGTTGGTAGCACGTGCCCTCTATGAACTCATGGTCCCTATTACGAAACTTAACAAATCATGCACACTAACCAAATTCCCTACAGTTTGGAAACACCCTCTGGTAACCCCTGTTTATAAGAGTGGGGATAGGCCCAACATTGCTAACTATAGGCCCATATCAATCCTCTCCCACCAAAGCACTGCAAAGTTGTGGCAGACCAAATAACCGACTACCTATAAGTACCAGCTGCAATGTCCCCGTGACATAGCTTCCAAAAGAATCGCAGCATAGCCCCACTCTGGTTGATTACACCAACTCTGTGCACCAGCACTTGACGAAGGCAAATTAACTGGGTCAGTCTTTATCGACTTAGCAAAGCGCTGCTGACACAGTCACCCCTCGGCTTGGATCAACTGAAAACATGAGAATGGCCCAAAATGCTGTGGACTGGTTCGAGGACTACCTGTCCCACAGATCCCAAAAAGTCAAAACTAAAAGTCATATCGGGATCCAAAGAGGTGTTCATAGATGTCCCCAAGGATCAATTCTGGGACTCCTTCTATTTAGCTTGTTTTTGAAATGATCTTCCCAAGGCTTGTACAGAAAATCATCCTGTATGCAGATGACACTGTTCTCCTCTAGTAGTAACCCCGCATTGAGCATCTTGAATAGGAACTCCAAACCTCCTTCCATAAGACTGAGGATTGGTTCAGTGCACATAAGCTACTCATCAGTTATAAAAAAAAAAAAAAAAAACTAAAACAGGACTGCTGGTGATGTAGCTGTGATGGTATGACTGACTTGTAGTTCCCAGCATCGAAACCACTATCAGACTTAATCCTCCCTCATATCAGGCACTTTTAGGCTCAAAACACTCCCTTATTGCAATCTATGCCAGGTAAGACACTACGCCCGAAGGAATAAAAAAATTGACCATAAAACTGACAATGAAACAGATGGAGATTGCAGGGTATGCAGCAGTCCTAGGCCTCATACAGCCTCAGAAGTCTTTGTGGAACCCGACAACGACATCGAAGAGGAACGACTTACTAAAACAGACAAAACTCTAGCTAAAATACTTAAGGCAGTTAACAAGATAGAATCCTCTATAGCGGATACGAGGATGGATCTTAAAGCTGTCAACTCAAGAATCCAACAAAATGAAGATAAAATATTGGAGCTGCAGACACCCAGAGACCCACAGTTCAGTATTAATGTATTTGCTGCAAGGGACGACAAACACATAACCGACTTGAGGATGCGGAGAATCGGGCCAGGAGAAATAACTTTCGTATCCATGGCATAAAGGAAGGTGCAGAGACAGGCTATCCAACTGCGGCTGATTTCATAATGGATTTGCTGAAGAAAAATCTTGAAATACCACCAGACTTGCCTTTAACAACTGAAAGGGCCCACAGCTCTCTTGGCCCGACACCGACTGACCCTAAAGCAAGACCTCGCACGAGGATTGTTAGAATGCTACACTGCCAGTCAAAAGACTATATCCTTACTGAAGCTTGGAGACATAAGGATCTTAAATTTAAGGGTCAGAATATTTATTTCGATCATGATTTTTAAGCGGAACTCCAAGCAAAGAGAACACAGATTAGAGGAATAGTGAAGGAGCGTAAAGAAAAGCGTAACATCAGAGCGCAACTGAATTTCCATGCAAAAATCAAGATCTTCTCAGACTCGGGGAATAAAATATTCAATTCACTGGCAGAAGCAGTTCCATACCTGTCAAAACTGAGTATTCCAGTACCGAATAGAGATCTTGAGATTCCGAACAACAATTGAAGGAATCGGCATGGGAAACTCCAACTAGAGGCTCAAGAGACCACTTCCTTGGTTGTTACTGCAGGAACTGCCCTGAGGTGCAGAACATTTTAAAAAGAAAATGGAGAAACCCTCCTCCTTCCACTACTAATGAAGTAAAAGTAACAAACCCCAGGTGACTTATAAATTTTCAAGCTGTTGGTTTAACTTGAGTTATTGACGGTACATCACCGACATGGTTTGATCCTGATGTATAGGTCATCGCACGTGCTGGGATACAGAAGCTGGCGCATTAATAAAAGTGACTAATTCATAGTTTGAATCAATCTAAAGGCTGACTGAGCGTTTACAAGCCGATAAGACTTTTTTCCTCAGTTTTTAAAGGTTTTGACATAAACAATGAACCTGGTAACTTTGAGCTGATAATAGTAAAGGGGGGGGGATGGGGGAGTCCGAGGGGGAGGTTGAATTTCCGGGTCGGAATTTGCAGGTTTTGATGATACAGTTACTGGAATTTACAAAGATGGAGGGGGGATGAAGAAATAATAACCCTTTTTGGAGGGTTCAAGGTGGAGAATGTATATGCTGTGGAGAACGGGATGGTGAGATGCCTAAAACCAGGCATGGAGCTCAACTGCATGTATGCTGTGCGTTCTGTGCAGGGTGTGCTGATGTTAGTGCTTGGGTCACTGTGTGGGCTCTGGGATCACACGCAACACCATATTTTAACATCTATGGAGTACCATAATTGGGTAGCGATACACCGTAAAAGTCAAATAAGGAGCACAATGGTTGTGTGGAAAGGTTGCTTACTTCAGAAGCAGCAATGTATAGAAATATTTTACAAGTTAATTTTGTTGTTAAATAATATTTGTTGTAATAGTTATAACAGGTTAGTATTCATCATAGTTAGATGGAGACAAATTATAATTCAAACTATGAAGAAAGGTCAGTCTGTCTACTGTTGGTTAGTATTAATTAAGGAGGTTTCAGAATTTAAACACCTTAAAAAGATAAATGGGTATACTGGGGGAATACCTGGCCTAAAAGAGTTCTCTGTTTTTTTTTTTTTTCTTCTTCTCTTGTTCCCTTAATAGATAATAATGGGGGAACTTAACATAATTACTTATAAAGTTAAAGGGATACACTCCCCTATTAAGCATTCTAGAATACTAAGTGAACTTAACACGTTGCAATGCTCTATAGCGTTTTTACAAGAGACACACTTGTCATGGCTAAAAACGACCAACACTGATCCGCAAATTACTATACCGGGCTTCAAGCTCTTTAGGGCTGATAGGGATTCGGGGGGGGAGTGGTTGTATACGCCAAATCAAAATTTTATGTTAGCATTTCCTGTAAAAGTAAGCCCAAGGAATACGAGATTGTCTCACTTAAACTTCACCTTCCATCCTCAGAGTGCATCACAATCATTGGTGGCTATAGACCCCCGTCTGCAGGTACAGAAATTCTTAACGTGTTGAAATCCATAACTTTGGCTGCTAACTCGGAAACAATAATCTTAGGGGACTTCAATATGGATTGGCTCACTGCTAAATCCCACTTCCTAAAAGCCATCTGTGATGAGCTTGGTCTTACACAGATAGTAACTGAACCCACAAGAATCAATGCTTCTAACTCTGCCAACAGCTCACTTTTAGATGTCATCTTAACTTCGCATCCCCATAAAATCTCACATTCTGCAGTTTTCCATAATGACATGAGCGACCACAGTATCGTTGTATGTACAATATTCCAATCTAAAACCCAGCAGCACCCTAAATTCAGAATCAAACGCTCATTCTGTAAATTCAACTCAGTAAACTTCTAACGATCTAGCTATGATCAGGTGGCAAGACCTATATCTTGCCAAATCTGCTGATCCGCCCGTCTCTGTCCTAAATGACAACCTCACCACCCTAATTAACCAGCATGCTGCTCTTATTAAAATGAGGGTGCAGAAAATCTCACATCTGTGGTTCACTCAAGAGCTCAAACCTGCACTTACCAATAGAGACAAGCTATGGGCTAGGACCAGGCACACAAAGGACCCAGCAGACTGGCAGGCGTTTAGAACTGCCAGAAATGCCTGTGTTAAAAGTATAGATGCTATTAAAGCAAACTTCTACATCTCCACTCTGGAGCAGGCCAAAGGGAACTCCCAAAAAATCTGGAAGACACTGAGATCCATTGAAGGCCATCCTGCTGCTTCCTCCCTTCCCACCAAGATTCTGGCTAAGGACGGCATGGTTGAAAATAAACTGCAAATCCTTGAAGAACTTAACCTTCACTTTGCCACTGCCGGGTTGGCATTCGACTCCTCCCCATACACTAACCGAGTGAATAGCAACACTAGCCCAGATACTACACATGCTACTCCACCTCATCCCTTCCAGTTGTGCCTGTTTAGCTACAAAGAAGTCGAAGACATAATTCTTAGCCTTGACACCAAGAAAAGTGCAGGGGACGATGGCCTTGTATCATTTTTCTTGCAGTTAGGCTATGCCCAGCTCACAGCCCCATCCTTCACATCTTCAACCTCTCTATTACCACAGCCACTGTTCCATCCTGCTGGAAATCTGCCCATATTCTTCCTCTCTTTAAATCAGGAGATCCTTGTGACTTAAACAACTACCGTCCTATCTCTGTCTTGCCTGCTCTCCAAAGTGCTGGAAAACTTATACACAACCAACTGAAAATCACCTTGAAGCGCACTCACTCCTAAACCCGCCCAATCTGGCTTCAGGTTGAAGCACAATACCATCTCAGCCTTGGCTAAAGTCTCTAATGACTGGATCCATGCTATGGACACCAAGAGCAGTTACTGGTGCAGTCTTTCTAGACCTCAGTAAGGCCTTCGACACTGTAGACCATCACCTTCTAATCACCTGTCTTGCCTACATAGGTGCACTCCACTTACCTTACAGTGGTTTAACAGTTATCTCACAGGAAGGATACAAAAGTCAAAGCTGATGGCCTACTATCTGCCCCCTCCAATTTCCAGAGGAGTCCCTCAAGGCTCCATCCTAGGACCAATCCTTCTTCCCTGTACATCAGCAACCTTGACTCCCACATAAAGAACTCTAGCATACATTTCTTTGGATGATACGGTTTTGTACACATCAGGCTCATCCTTAAATAAACCAGGAAGCACTCCAAGCTGACTTTATCCAGTTAGAAAGCAACATTATCAATGCCAAGCTTCTCTTAAATGCCAAAAAACCAAGACAATGATTTTCTTGAGACTTGCCTTGTCTGGTGCTCTACCTACCCCACCTAAAAACTTAATAGTTACCTCCCTAGGTGAACCCTTGGAAGTCGTTCCTAAATTTAAATATCTAGGTATGTGGATAGACAACAAGCTTTCCTTCAACAACCACATCGAGGATCTATCAAAGAGGCTTAAAGCACGCTTGGGTTTCTACTTTAGAAATAGGACCCTCTTTTCTCTCGTGACCCTCAAAAGACTTGTCCAAGCAACATTCCTTCCCTTGCTTGACTACAGAGACATTACCTTTATCTCCTCCCCAACCTTGAGCCTATCTAAACTGGACATACTCTATCACCATGCTCTTTGCTTCAGTACTAACTCTGCGTACAGGACCCGCCACTGTGATCTTTATGCAGCAGTTGGGTGGACCTCTCTTGCCACCAGATGCCTTCTACATGCTGGCATTTGGACCCTCAAATTACTACTCCACAAACTGCCTATTTAATGTCTCTCATACACATCTACGCTGGCGCCCTACTCCTAAGAAATCCAACTTTATCCTACTAGATATTCCCAGGACCACGTGCCACAGCTGGCCAAAGAGCTGTCTCACATGCCCTCCCAAACATTTGGAACCAACTACAAGCCATGCTGAAGCTAACCAGCATTGTATCAATTAACTCCTACAAAATACTAGCTATCTCTAAATTAAAAGACATATGTAGGTGCTACTAGGCCCCAAGCCAAGTCAACTTCTAGGTACCAACTGGCCCCTCTACTTATTAAGCTGAAATGTATGTTGCATAATTTAGGGCAAGGTTAAAGCTGGAATGTACTGCATATATAGCATAAGGACTTCTATTGTGTATACCTCTTGTATTATATATATATTTTTTTCTTTGTTGTTCTACATTTTATATCTCCTGTCTATGTAATTGCAAACTGTATGTGTATGTGCCTCAGGACCTCCTTGTGAATGAGCTTGCTCAATGGAGTCTTTCCTGCAATAAACTTGAACACTAAGTCCCAAGAACATGCTAAATTATATAGAACATGGGTGGGCAGGGTTGAGGCAGCCCATTCGCTGAATGGAAGAAAAGCGAGGGTAGCTATTCTTTTCAGGCCAGGGTTTCCATTTCAGGTAACCTCTGTGGAGGAGGGCTGGGAAGGGTGCTTTTTGAGGGTTTTGGGTTCAGTATATGGGGAGGTAATTCATTTGGTCAATATATATGCCCCTAATATCCACCCCCAATATTTTTTGAAGGAAGAATTCCATAATGTGGCCATATTGCCTCCAGGTCAGGTAATTGTCGGAGGAGATTTTAATGTGGCACCTTCAGCATCCCTGGATAGGGCATCAAATGCAGTGGCACATAAAGCAGCAGCCAAAGTTCTTAACTCACTAACACAAGAGATGGGGATGGTGGAGATTTGGAGAGGACAACACACAGGAGAGAGGACTATACTTTTTCCCCCAAGCTGAAACAGTCCTATTCAAGGTTGATCTTTTCTTAACCACAAAGGACACATGCAGGATATTGTCATCCAAAATACATAATATTACTATTTCAGACCATGCCTCAATGTCCATCAAGTGGGCTAATCCAATGGCTAATGGAACCAAACTATAGCGACTGAATGTTTCTCAGTTAAACAATAAATCTTTTGTGGAAAAAAAGTCAAAATCGATTAAAGAAATTTATGATATAAACATAGGGCAACAATGTTCTCCACTGCATACATGGGAGGCGATGGAGGTGGTGTGTAGTGGTGTGTAAAGGGGAATTCATAGTGTTAGCCTCATTTAATAAAAAATTAGCCCGCATAACAAGGGGGAAACATTTAGCCATAATACACGACTTACAGAGTCGTCATAAACAAAATCCCAAAGATAACCAAATCTGGACCCAGGAGAGGGAAAAATTAGCAAAATTAGAAGCTGAGAGAGTCAAAGGACAGCTCAGATTTTTTAATCAAAAATACCATGATATGGGGGAACGTGCGGCTAGGTTGCTAGCAATGAGGTTGCAGAAGGCCCAAGCTGACCGTGTGGTTGCATCGATCCATAATCCTATAGATCCCAACAAACCATGGTGCAGCCCCATTGATACAGCAGACCAATTCCGACAATTTTACCAACACCTATATCAGGAAGATAAAAATCCATCAAAGGTTAGAGTAGAAACGGAAAAATACCTAACAAATTTAACAATACCCAACTAGATGATCCCTCAGAGAGGTCCTGAATGCCCTGATCTCACATCAAGAAATCACAGACGTAATGTCCTCCTTCCTCAGGCAACCGGCCCCCGATGGCTTTCCCTCAGAATTTTATAAGAAATTTAGCACCACATTATCCCCATCCTGGTCACTGTGTTTAATGCTTGTTAGAGGAGAAGCATGACCAGACTCATGAACAAAACCCTGATCAGTGTTATTCCCAAATCAGGCAAAGCCCCAAATAAATACGAAGCATATAGGCCCATCTCATTACTAAATCAAGATTTGAAAATTTTATCCAAAATATTAGCAAACCGACTACAAAAATGTATAGAGTTTTTAGTACACCCAGATCAAATGGGTTTTATACCTAAATAGACATTTAGCAGACAACATTCGCAAATTACTTAATGTTTTGGCATATAGTCCCCCTACTAAGACAGCACAAATTGCCCTCTTTTTAGATGCAGAAAAAGCATTCGACCGTCTGAACTGGGACTACCTTCGTGTGGTATTGGAGAAAATGGGTTTAGGGGAAAACTTCATACAGTGGATCTTTTTGTGCTACACAGACCCTACAGCCAAAGTGCGGGTAAATGGCACTATTTCTAAGGAAATAAAACTGGAGCGTGGAACAAGACAAGGTTGTCCATTATTCCCACTGCTCTTTGCCTTAAGTCTGGAACCCCTAGCAATTGCCCTTAGGGAATCTCAAGACATAAAAGGTATAAAGATGGGTAATTCTGATTGTAAAATTTCACTATATGCAGACGATGCCTTGCTTTTCATGGAAAACCCCTTAAACTCCTGGAGTATGTTAGGAATGGTTATTAAGAGGTACAGGGATATCTCTGGATTAAAAATCAACCTAGAAAAATCAGAAGCATTATTAATATTGGGTAAAATAAACAAATTGACTAAGACTAACTTCCCCTTTAAATGGGTCAAGAATAAAGTTCGTTATTTGGGTATATGGAGTCCTAAACATCTAGCCAATTTATATAAATATAATTCTAGGAGCATGGATATGTTGTTCATCCACACTCTTTGGCATGTCCCTTTCCCTTTAAATCTGGCAGGAAAGTCTTCAAGCTGGCTCCTCCCACCCACCCGGGCGGTAAATACCTCGGCTCTGCCCCATGATGCCAGATCTTCCTTTCCGCTGGAAGAATCAGGTTCCCTCGTGCTAACTTTAGCCATCGTAGGCCCTGGATTCGCATTGTCAGTTTTTACCGCATTTATCTCTTAAACTTGTCAAGAGTTTTTGATTCCGTTAATAGCGCATCGGATATGGAGGACAAGTCATCCCCCAGATTTCACCGGTGTTCGTGCAGCCAGAAAATGTGACGCACTGATCCCAATTTTACCTGTGGCTGTACTGCCTAGGTGTCGGCCTTCGCGACACCACCACCTGTACCTTTGCTTGGCTTTCTATCCCAACGCCCAGCAGCGACTGCATGAGTGCACTTTAAGCTGGGAGACCAGAGAAAGGAACCCGCCGGTGAAATCGAAAGAAGCGAGGGGTAGCTCTCGTCGTCAGGATCCGCCGTAGCTACTAGGAGCAGATGAAGCCTTCACAAGAGAGCTGCCCAAGCTTCCGCCAGCCAAAGTTTCTTTATGCCTCTCAACCTCAGTTCTTCCTTCTCAGGTTCCTTCAGGAGATGTCCAGTCTCTCCCCACCAGAGGTGAGGCGCCCAAGAGCTCGCCTCCTCCCCGCCTCCCGGAAGAGGACAAGGGTCCAACGTCTTTGAAGAAAGAGCGTTTGGGACTGGAGAGGTCAGAGTCCCAGGACACTGCAACCTTGACTTGGTTGACGATCGCATCGCTCTCAAGCCCGCTTCACGGATTTTCCGTCCTGGCCAGGGCAGAGACCGAGGAATCTGCTGATCTGCCGAGATTGTTCTCGAGCCAATCGAAGCCTATTTCGCTGACTTCAATCGATGATTCTTTAGAAAGGACCGGTCTTTTCTTTCCCCAATGAAGACACTTCCTTTGGGTGTCCCATCAAGGGAAGTGATCCGAGCCTCGATTTTCACGAGCCTGGTTTCCCGGATCCTGGCCGACCCATTGGTCTCGATTGAGGACTCTGTCTCCTTCTTTGACAGGAAAACTGAAGAAAGGCCACAACATTCAAAAAAGGTGCATACAAGGTCCAGGTCCTCCTCACGATCGAGAGAGGCTTCTCTGAAACTCCGACATTATGAGGAGCTTATGTAACAACAACAGCTGATTTTGGCTGGGCAGAAGCCACGCTCGCTTGTCCACCTGGCCATTACTTGGCCTGGTGCCTCAAGGGCTGACACCAACCTTCAGACACCGAAATCTTGGTTCCTCCACCTGTGGAGCCGGCGATTATTCCTAAGCCCATACCAGTCTCACCACCGATTAGGGTGGAACCACCACCTAAGCAGCCTATCTCGAAAGGGGACCTTCCAGACACTAGGCTTCCCCGATGCCTGTTTATCATGGTTACCCCTGACCGCCCTTGGCATATCTGGGGGACATAGGCAGGAGACCACTGTATCCCAACTCTTTGGATTCGGATGCCACTGGTTTGCACTTCCATTCGGGTGATGAGGAGTCACTCCCGGCAGGCTTGGAGGAAGGTCCTTCCTCCTTTCAGGGCATCCTCTGCCTCATTTCTGATTCCACCAGAATGCCCCTGGAGTCTATCCAGAAAAGGCAGAGTACCCCCTTATGGATATCCTTAAGGGGGGATACCCTGATGGAGGCCTTCCCAGTGGCTGAAACCATTACTGGTTCAGCCCTTGAGCTTTGGCAGCGTCCAGCCTCCTTCCCAGCACTGTCTGCCCGTATGGCCTGTAAATACGCGGTGCCTATGGGATCCCTACCAGGATTCACAGAACATCCCTCGGCTGAGAGCCTGGTGACTACTTCAGTCTTTAGACATACTGGTAGCTCGGCCGACACTGACCGACCTCCGGACAAGGAGTCCAAGAACATGGACCACTCTGCCCATAAGGTCTATGCAGCCTTTTCCTTGGGCCTTCATCAGGCCAGTTCGGCTGTTATCATGGCACATTTCTCCCATGCCCTCCTAGGGTCACTGGATGAAGTACTTCCTCACCTCCCCGCGGACACGCAGAACACTGTCAAGTAGGTCTGTGATCAGGGCCATGCTGTCGCCAAACAGCAGCTCCAGACGGCCCTAGACATCGGGGATTCTTGTGCCCGCTCTTTAGCAGCTGCAGTGGCCACCCGACACAGGGCTTGCGGTTATCCTCCTTTCCGGCGGATACCCAGCACATGTTAGCTGATGTGCCTTTCCTTGGTACTGACTTGTTCGGCCCAGGGGTGGCAGGCCACCTTTAGTGCACTGAACAGTCCAATGCCACCTTGGATGTCACTTCTGCCAAGGGTTCCTCAGACAAGAACCAGCAGAAGAGGAAGAGGAAGCCTTTTCAGCAGTCCTCCCCTGCGGTCAGGCAGCCCTCCTATCAGGGAGGTCAGCAGCACCAACAGCAGCAGCAGGCTCAAGCTTGGCAACCTAGGTCCAAGCAGGGCCCTCAACAGCCCCATAAAGGAGGCTGAGGTGTTGGTCCAGGAGCTTCCTCCTCTTCCTCCTCTAAGCCTGCTCAGTGACAGGTTGGGGGTTGCCACCCCTACTCCTGTCATGCCTGTCCTGGGTCCATCCCGTGGGGGGTTGGCTCCACCACTTTCTTTCCACCTGGTCCGCTATCACTTCGGACAGGTGGGTTCTAGAAGTAGTCGGGCAGGAGCTGCATCTGGAATTCGAGTAGCACCCACCTAGCTGAGCCCGCACCCCTCGGGAGGAAAGGATCTCAGCTCGCATGCAGTCGGCTCTTCGAGACGACATTGCTCAGCTCCTCTGCAAGGACGCGGTAGCTCCAGTGCCAGATTCACCTGTAGACCCAAGTTTTGTATCCAGGTACTTTCTGGTACCCAAGCTGACGGAGGGTTGGTGCCCCATCCTAGATCTCCACAACCTGAATCAGTATCTCAGGTCTCGCACCTTCCGGATGGTAACTCTGAACCAGATCATACCATCCCTGGAGTGAAACATTTAGTTTTGCTCTCTGGATTTGCAGGACGCATTCTTTCACATCTCAATCCGTCCATCCCACCAGCAGTTCCTCCACTTCAGGGTCGAGGGGACCCTGTACGAGTTACGAGCCATGCCATTCGGCCTGTTATCGGCCCCGTGAGTCTTCACCAGGTGCATTGCAGTGGTGGCAGCCCATCTTCGGCATCGAGGAGTTTGAATTTACCCTTATCTCAACAACTGGTTTCTGACGGGTTCCTCCCTTCAGGAGGTGGAGAGATCCAGGGATCTGGCTCTCAGAACCTGCTGTCAGCTTGGCCTCCTGATCAACGAGGCCAAGTCGGAACTCATGTTGTCTCAGGTGATGGGCTTCATCAGGGCAGAGCTCGACTCTTGTCAAGCCAGAGCCCGGCTCCCGGCAGACAGGGCAGAGGTTCTTTCCTCCTTTGCCCGATCATTTCTGGTTGGGCTCTTGTGCCCTTCCTGGGACTTTCTGCGCCTTCTGGATTACATGGTGGTGTGCACCTCAGTGGTCCATTGGGCCAGGTGGCACATGCACCCCCTCCAATGGGAGCTGGCCGCCCAGTGGACTCAGCGCTATGGTCACTTTGACCAGCTGATCATGGTAACCCAGAAGATGTGGGACGCTCTCCAATGGTGGACCATCCCAGAATGATTGCAGGAAGTTATCTCGTTTGTCTGCCCCAAGCTGACGGTCGTCCTCATGACCAGTGCCTCTCTCATGGGCTGGGGAGCCCACATGGGGGACAACAGGGCACATGGGTTCTGGACCCCCGAGGAGTCCTGATGCCACATCAACCTGTTGAAGCTCAGAGCAGTCAGACTGGCACTGTCAGCATTCACTCCTCAGCTCCTGGGTCAAGTGATTAATGTCCAGACGGACAATACCAAGACCATGTACTACCTCAACAAACAGGGAGGCACGCACTCCCATCTTCTGTGCAAGGAGGTGCTCCACATCTAAACCCATGTCTGCCAGTTGAAGGTGGATCTCCTAGCTATCCATGTGGCAGGAGTCTCGAACCAACTGGCGGGGGCTCTCAGAAGCCTAGGCCAGACATTCCATGAGTGGTCCCTCCATCCAGAGGTAGCTTACAGTCTGTTCTCCCATTGGGGCAAACTGTTGGTGGACCTGTTTGCCTCCAGGAAATGCCAAGCTGAGTCTGTACCATGCCCGCCCCCCTCAGCAGGGCTCGCTGAAGGGGGATGCCTTTTCGAGACCGTGGACCCCAGGCCTCCTCTATGCCTTCCCTCCATTCCCTTGATCCACGAGGTGTTACTCAAGGTGAGGAGGGACAAGGCAAAGGTGATTCTGGTAGCCCTGGATTGGCTGTGCCAATTCTGGTACTCAGATCTCTTCAGCCTCAGCTGCAGGCCCCCGGAGCGGCTTTGCACATACCCGGACCTGATATCATTAAACCGGGGGGAAGGTCTTCCATCCAGACCTTCAATCCCTGCACCTCACAGCCTGATACCTGAGCGGTTAGAGTTCCAAGCTCTGGGTCTTTCTGAGGATGTCTACACCGTGGTGAAGGCATCTCACAAGGAATCGACCAGGAAATGTTATGCCTTCAAATGGAAGAGATTTTCCATTTGGTGTCAGGGTAGGAGTCTGGACCCCTTATCCTGCACTGTGGCTAACATCCTAGACTACCTTTGGTATCTCTCCAAAGGAGGTCTGTGGTCCTCGACCCTTAGGGTGCACTTGGCAGCCATTTCCGCTTACTGGGCGTGGGCCGGTCAGCCGATATTGGCACAGGTGACAGTGCTCGGGCGCTTCTTCAAAGGCCTGGATCACATATCCCATCTGGTACGTAAACCTCCACCTCTGTGGGATCTCTTGCTGGTTTTGGAAAAGTTCATGGGCAAGCCATTTGAATCCATGCACAAGTGTGAGCTCTCACGCTTGTCATGGAAGACGGCCTTCCTGGTGGCTATCACGTCAGCCAGAAGGACAGAGGCGCTTCAGGTGCTTTCGGTGGATTCCCTTTATCTGGTCTTTCACAGGGACATAGTTGTCCTGCGCCCCCCACCTGAAATTCCTTCCGAAGGTGGTCTCAGAGTTTCACCTTAATCGGTGTTGACTCTGCCAGTATACTACCCTAACTACACCTCGGATGCAGAGTACAGGCTCCATACTCTGGACCCGAGACATGCTCTCTCCTACTATAAGGAAAGAATGGTGGAAATTTATGGAGAGGTTCGCCAGCTGTTTGTCACCTACGCTGAAGCCGCTTCTGGCAGACCTGCAGCCAAACGGACCATAGCAAGGTGGATTACATCATGCATAGGTCTGTGCTATGAGTTGGCAGGCAAGGAGCCTCCCAGAGGGTTAAGAGCTCATTCTACCTGCCATACTGCTGCATCGGTGACTGCTTCCAGGGATATCCCTATCCAGGAAATCTGTCGGGCTGCTACCTGGAAGTCAGCAAACACCTTTATTTCCCACTACCACATCAACCTTGAGTCAAGCTGGGATGCTGGTTTTGGGTCCTTGGTTCTCCAATCTTTGTTTCCTAACTAGGGGGTGTGCGCCTTGCCTCCCTTCTCCCAGAGAACTGCTAGGAGTCTGCCAAAGAGTGTGGATGAACAACATATCCACTCTCCTAGAAGAACAGGTTACTCACCTGTAACAGTAGTTCTAGCAGTGGTATATGTTGTTCATCCACACGCACCCACCTGATCTCACCAGCTTTAGGTGCATCACCTTGCTTCCAGCAGGCTAAGATCTGGCATCATGGGGCAGAGCGGAGGTATTTACCACCCGGGAGGGTGAGAGGAGCCAGCTTGAAGACTTTCCAGCCAGACTTAAAGGGAAAGGGACATGCCAAAGAGTGTGGATGAACAACATATACCACTCCTAGAACTACTGTTACAGGTGAGCAACCTGTTCTTATAGCCCTCTTATCCAGCAGATAAATACAGATTTGGATAGATGGGATAATTTAATACTAACACTCTTTAATCGGATTCATATTATAAAAATGAATGTGCTGCCCCGGCTGCTTTTTCTTTTTGCCTCACTACCAATTCACATTCCAAAGCTGGACTTAAACCAAATACAGTGAAAAATCACAAACTTTATCTGGGCAAAACGCAAACTTAGAATCCGTAGGTCAGTACTTCAGAGGAACAGGAATAGAGGAGGGCACAGTTTACCGGACATACAAAGGTACTATTGGGCCACACAGGTGGTCGCTTTGGTTAAGATCATAATGGGCCCAAGGCACACACAGTGGTGTGCACTAGAAGAAAGCATGGGGATGGAGTATCCCTTGAATATATTACCATGGATAATGTTACCAAGGTTGCTCAGACTTATTAAGAACAGATGGACCCGACACACAGTAACAATTTGGTTGAGAATTAGGGCAGTATGGGGTATCCCTAACTATGTATGGTCCTATATTCCATTACAATATCTTCCCAACTTTATGCCCAGTCACCCAAAAGACCCAATTTTAATTAAATGGCAACAGCGATGCCTAAGCTTCGTGATACAATTTTTGGAGAATGGCCAAATCAAGTTGTTTGACACTTTACAGCGAGAGTTCAACCTCCAACATACAGATTTTTATAAGTATCTACAGCTTAGTCATTATATTAGTCAAGCAGGAGGGTTTCTCTCCTTGGGAGAACAGATGGAGGATGGGGTACTCACAGTGAGAAAAAAGGCTCAAATGGGAGACCTAAAACACTTTGTCTCCTTATATTACACTAAGGTGGATGATACCTTATCAGAGCTGGCCATCCAGAGGATACAAAATAGTTGGACTGGGGAGGGGGGGCAGAGCCTAACAGATGAACAGTGGGAAAAGATCCGGGTAAACCAAGCTAAAACAACAAATTCAATAGTGTGGAGGGAATTTCGTTGGAAGGTGTCAACCCACTTTTTTTTTATCACCCCTACCATTTCTAAATATTACTCTAAATATCCAACAGATGGATGCTGGAGAGGGTGCGGACAGAAAGGTACATGCTTTCATATCTGGTGGCCGTGCCCTCAGGTTCAGTCCTTCTGGTCGCTAGTTGGGAGGGAAATTCGGAAAATACTGGATCTAACTCAGACTTTAGAATTGTATCATATGGTGCTTGCATACACTCCGTTAGAAATTAGGACTAAGGGAAAAGAATATTTATTTTTAATACTAGTAGTAGCAGCTAGTAAGGTGATCACACAAAACTGGCTCTCCCAGAATGTATTAACTGTAGCCCATTGGCTTAGAAATGTTAAACAAAGGGATATGGAAGCCATAACGGCGAAATTGAGATGAACAGTGGAAAAATATAATAGCTGGTGGCATCCGTTCTTTACATATATAGAGGAGACAGAGGGAACAACTGTGCTACAACAAAAAGTAAACATAAATAGAAAATTGATGGGGAAAGAATTTCTAGGGGGACCTTTTGACATATGATGAGTATAATGGAAACCCATGATAAGACTGACATAAAATTTAAGGTGGTTTGAATATTTTATTTCTAGGAATGCACCTTATATTCAGAAATAAGCAAAGGGCAATTATAATGAAGTTTACAAGATAACATAGACAAAGTACAATGATGTTTACAGTTTTTATTAATTTTTAATATGTTGCATTTGTTATATTAAGGAGGGGAAAAAAAGAAAAGACAAATATAGAGAAAAGTAGTGTGGAATATTGGATACAGTAGAAGGGAGAGGTCTGCTGTAACTTTGGAGCATGATCAGTTGATAGAAGACTGATGTCAGTACAGCTAGGATGTGGACTGTAAGCTGTTGCGCCTTTGGGACACCTGTAACAAGGAACACATAGAAACTAATTCATTGATTGTATACTCATAAAAAAGTGATGTAATGGTTTGGAATCAATTTTAATATGTATATCCATTGTCTATATGTATAACTAAAGTCTCTAATAAAAATTTACAAAACACTGCTTCTATCCAACACACAGCTAAAGAAGAGGTTCCCTGTCCTATCCACCAAAAACAAAGCCAATGCGCTGCTTGAACAGGTTCATTCATTTAAGTACCTGGGTGTCACCACTGACAATACCCTATCCTATGTTCAGCATATAGACGTGGTAAAAGCAGTTAATGCCAAGCTCGGAGTCTTATATAAACATTGGAAAAACCTTACTCCAAATGCCCTCCATCTCTCTGTCACTAGCTCGATCTTATCCACCATTGACTATGGGCTGGTGGCTTATGGATCAGCCATGAATACTGCTCTGCAATGGATAGTAACAGCACTAAAGGTGTGTAGACTTGCCATTGGTGCTGACCGACTCACCCACACCTGTTCTCTGTACTCTCAGGTGAACTGGCTGTTACTGAAGCATAGAATAAAATTCCAAATCTGCCAACTCAGCAAGAAGGCGCTTCTGGGCTCTTCCCCCCTCTGCATCTCTGACCTCCTCTACCAAGCCAACCCAAAGTACGGAACCAGGAGTAAGGCGTTGGGTGCGCTTGCTGTCCCTTTCCGCAGAACCACACATGGGCAACAGGCCTTCATGTATAGAGCCCCTCTGTGGCTCAATGAGTGCCTGGAAGTCCCACAAGGAACTACAAGCTTGCTACCCTTCAAGTCTGAACTTAAAAAACAATTCCTCTCCAGGCTCTTGGCCTATGAACACTCCTGAAAGATGTCTCTGCATTTGCCTACATCATCCACCCCTCAATGTTCACTCTAAGCAGCCTATATCATCCACCCCTTAACCTTACCTCCCCCTGCACACCTACCACAGTCTCCCCCACCTCCTACCTGTCCTAGTAGACCATACCTCATACCTCCCAGATCCCCTTCTCTCCCTCCCCCCCTTAACTTCTTGTAATCACCCATCACTTTTGGTCCCCTCCCCTTCTGTTGTCACCTACCCTCAGTCTTTCTCCAATCTTCTTCACTGTTTCCACTTCCCACCCCCCACCATTTCTGTTCTGACAAAGTCTTTCTATCAGACTGCAAACCTTTCCCCTCACCTCTACTTCTCACAGACCACATCTCATACCTCTCCTGTCCCTCAACTTCTTGTAATCACCCATCGCCATTGGCCCCCACCCCTTTCTGTCGCCACCTACCCTAATGCTTTCTCCAATCTTCCCCACTGTTTCACATCCCACCCCCACTTTCTTTTTGACAAAGTTTTCTACCAGACTGCTAACCTTTCCCCTCACCTCTACCCCTGTCCTCCTACCTTTCCCCGGTTCTCCCTTGAACCCATCTACTCTCCTCACCGCCAAGGATCAATGTCACCTTAACTATCTCCCTATGTTAATTGTTATTGCTGCACCTCAATGAACTGTTTGTTTATTATCATGTGCTGTATATTATGTATTTTCAACTATTTGTTTTTATTCTCTGACTTGGAACCTTTGTGAAAGAGCTTCCGCTCAATGGTTGTTTCCAAATAATAAATAAGCATTAATCACTGAGACAGGAGGGCATTTCCCAGGAATTAATGCATATTGGAGGGGGTGCACAAGGCCGAGGGCTTTCCACCACTCAACCATGCATTAATTCCTGGGAAATGCCCTCCTGTTTCAGTGATTAATGCACTTGAAACATGGCTGTTGCTCTTACAAGTCCTGGTACTACTGCTAACTGTTGCTGACACATAAAGAAACATACCATGTATAAACGGGTGAATCTGTTTTTATACACTTGTTCTCACTTCAGTTCCAGTAACAAAGACTGGACAACAATCATTATTTTGCCACATATGAGGAACAGCTACATACTTGTTTTACTATGCAGTTCTCTTCTGCCATATGTCTTGTACTATATCGTGTTATACTTCATTTTATGTGATAGTTGTCAAGTTTTATCCAGTTACCAACGCATCTGTGTTGATTTTGCCATGGTGCATTTCTCAGGGATGTCATTATTTGCATGACAGTGCCTACTCTGCAAGTGCACATGGTCACACACATTTACTTGTAAACTGCACGTTCTTAAAAATTACAATATTTGTAGGTAAACTACTATGATTGTCTGCCGCTTCATTAAACTCATGCAACGGAGGTTCTTACATTATTTCAAGGTTACTGTTACAGCGACGTTCACCCCAGAACTGTTTCATGAAACAATGCAAAACACAACATTTACCTACATACCTAAGAACAGTTAACATACCACTGATGGAGAAGACATAACTTTATTTTCCCTCGAAGATTTCTGTCCTGGTTGCATTACTCATTCTTTCCTCCGCAGGTTTGTTTTTCTCTAGTTGAGCACCTGGAAGTGTTCAGTGTAGAGACGCATGTTCGGGGTTCCATTTTTCTACTATTATTACTGACTTCTCAGACCTGCTTGTCACTTCTCTTACTACACAGCCATGCATATCTAGGGAATTAATGCACAGTTAGAAAGCTGTCACCTGATGTGTTTTGACAAATCAGCTTCCTTCTTTCCAGTGCTTACATTAATGCCATGTTACAAATTTAAAAATAAAAGTACTGTCGCTCAGGATCCACAAAGACAGAGGCTGTCTGCCCACTTGGACTTGGCTGACTCTTCCCCGACTCTTATTCCACCTTGGATAGAGCCACATGAAGACCTAGTGACAGCTATTCGGAAACAACCCTCCTCCCTTGCTCTGGTGGGCAGGAAAGCAGACCGACTTTACCAGACACCAGAGGACAGGGATTGTCTCAGCCTTCAGTTGAAAGCTGATTCAGTAGTTATTAGCGCAGCCCATGATAGGTCCGCTAGACCAAAACGTCTTACCTCTTCACCCCCTGATAAGAAGTCTAAGACCCTTGATCAGTATAGGAAGAAAGTTTATGCTTCCTCCACTCGGGGCATCAGGGCTTTGAATTATGTAGCACACATGGGTGACTACCAAAAATCTGTCTTAGGACAACTGGAGTCTAAGCTGGATTTTCTGCAAGATTTAACAGTGAATTCAGAGATGACAGATCTGCATGCAGACATGTGCTTTGAGCCACCTACGATGCAGTAGATATGGATGGTAGAAGTTCTGCATCAGCCATTAGCCTAAGACGACGCGTATGGCTCAGGATCTCAGGCCTGGCACCGGAGGTACAGACAGCCATACAGGATGCACCTTTCAGGGGATCAATCCTTTTCGGTGGAGATGTCAAAGTCATCATTACCGACCTTCAAGACAAAGGAAAGGCTCTGTACAATTTATGTACAAACCACCACAGAAGCAACCATTTTGGAGACAGCAACGTCGCCAACAAAGGTAGCCTCAGAACCAATACCAAAATAAACGTCAGGCCCCTTCCGCGGCTAGAGCTCCCCCGGCCAAATCCCACAAGGCCTCGGGAACTGCAACCCCCTCTCTGCCCACCACTGCTTGACTCTCTGATCCTCCTGCCTCCACTGATATAGGCACCCCAGTGGTGCCAGTAGGGGGCAGCTTTTCCCTTCGCCTCCCGGAGTGGGAAACAATCACATCAAACACTTGAGTACTACAACTAGTGGCAAAAGGCCACACAGAATTCATAGAAAGGCCCCCTACAAAGCCTCCAGGCCAGTCGTCTTACCCATCTCATCGCATACCCTTGGTAAGAGAGGAAATAAACTCTCTGCTGGTGAAGGCAGCAATAGAACCAGTACCCTTACAACATCAGGGAAAAGGGTACTACTTGCACTTCTTCCTGGTACCCAAGAAGACGGGTGACCTCAGACCAACTCTAGATCTGAGTTCCCTGTGCCTCTTCATAGAATACAAGAGGTTCAGGATGCTGTCCCTTCCCCAGCTTTCTTCCTGTCTTACAGAAGGGTCATTGGCTCTGTGCTCTGGATATGCAGGATGCCTAACTGCATATCCCTATCTTCCTTCCACACCACAAGTTTCTGTGTTTTTGCTTTCAAGGGGAGCATTTCCAATTCAAAGCCCTCCCCTTTGGCTTTTCATCAGCACCCAGGGTGTTTACGAAATGCCTCATGGTAGTGGCAATGTCCCTATGCAGACAAGGAGTCCAGGTATTCCCATACCTCGATGACTGGCTGATTTCAGCCCCATCGAGGTATGTCCTCAGTTCTTCCTTGGCCTGTACCTTGAATGTTTTTTCACAGGGTGGGCATCACTGTCAATCAGGCCAAGTCCCACCTTATTCCCACCCAACAGCTCCAATCTATTGAAGCAATATTGGACAAAATCCAGGGCAAGGCTTTTCTGCCACTGGACAGGGTGAACTACATCAGAGATTATTTTTTGTAAACACAGACCAATAGCCTTAGTGAAGATTTTTACATCCTGATTAAATAGGGAACTAGGGCGGTAGCTGGAACATGAGGTAGGTGTCTTGTCTAGTTTAGGAAGTACGGAAATCAGGTCCATAGTCCAAAAGTCCCCTTCCGGGCTGCATCACGTACTTTGGTCAGCAGTAGGACTAATTCTTGAGAATATATTTTTTTTTAATTGAGCTATAAACCCAGCTGGGCCCAACGCCTTGCTTGTCTTAAGGGATTTGATGATTGCAAATATATCCCCTTTGGTAAAGGTGGAATCTAAAAACCTTTGCTGATCAGTTGTCAGCTTGGGCAGATTTATGTTGTGAAAAAAATTCTCCACTCTCTCCGAATAGTTTGGACCTCTCTCACTGCTATAAAGCTGAGAGTAATAATGAAGGAGCTCCTCCGCAATTTGTGTTGGGGATGTTCAGGGAGCCAGCCCTGTCTGTGTTGGTATAATTCTAAAGATGTACCTATCAGCCTCCTGTTTCCCCAGGCAAAAGGCCAAAAGCTTGCCTGCCCTCTCCCCCCCCACCTCATGGTACTTCTGACGGGTGAAACAAAGTGTATTCTTGGTCCGCTGCTGCACCAGGGCATTATATTCCTCCCTGGCCTTTTTGAATTGGGGAAGAAGGGATGTGTGCTGAGACTGCTTGTGTTTCATCTCCAGTTTAGTTGTCTTATCTTTATCCTTCTGTACCAAGGCCTAGTGTTGCCTGTCCTTAAAGGAGGCATATGCTATGGCATGACCTCGAACCACGGCCTTCAGGCCGTCCCAGATATATTTAAGGGAGATATAGTCCTCTTTATTTTCTGCTATACAATTTTTGATTACTTTCTTGGTAGAGCTGACAAAAAGCTCATCATGGAGGAGGCCTGAATTTAGCCTCCAGGCCCCTTTAGCCTCTGAAGTTCCCCATCCTACTCTACATGATATCATTGCATTGTGGGAGACTGAAACTGGGTGAGTCTGAATTTCCTGAAAGGTGTATGCCAGCTTTTTTGGGGTGCAGAATCTATCAAGTCTGGAATACGAATCTGATGTGGCTGAGTAAAAAAGTAAACTCTGCTGCATGTGGGTTGTGGAGACGCCAAGGATCTAGCCTTTGTGAAATAGGTGTCTGAAAGGAAGGAAGGCACTCCTCGGGGTGGAGGGCAAGAGTTGTAGGTGATTGTTTCTGGACAGCTAGTTTTGGAACCCACTCAGGAGAGAGCAGTCTTAGACCTGGTACTCTCAAATGGGGATGGAGAGAGGATCTCTTAGCTTGAAGTGGGTAGCCATCTGGGAACAAGCGACCACCAAACAGTGCGGTTCATGATAAACTTAGCTGTAGAGTCAAGCCACACAAAAGTGAAGGTACTGGACTTCAGGAGGGCTGATTTTGTCAAAATGGGAGAGTGCCTCAGAAAAGCACTAGCAAACAGGCAAGAAGGTGGGGTGGAGCAACAATGGGGAAACATCAAAACTGCCATCACAGAGGCAATAAGTCTTTGTTCGAAGCAAATAAACAAATCAAAACGAAAGAAAAAACCACTATAATTCTCAAAAGAAGTGGCAGGGAAGGTAAGGGGAAAAAAAGATAGCATTCAGAAAGTATAAGGAAACACAGAAGGAGCAGGACAGAGAACTGTACCAGTTAAGGCAGAAGGAAGCGGGTAAGGCAGCCAGAACAGCAAAGGCCCAAACCAAGGAAAAGATAGCCAACTCGGTTAAGAAGAGGGATAAAACCTTTTATAGGTACATTAGGGAGCAAAGAAAGACTAAGGCAGGGATACTGAGGCTGAACAAAGAGGAGGGTGGTTGGGCAGAGAGCGACAGTGAAAAAGCAGGGATACTGAACAAATACTTCTACTCAGTATTCACAATGGAAAAGCAGGGGGAAATACCTAATCCGGTCAATAGAAGCACTCTGGATAGGGGGGTTGATATTAGTCTTTTCACAGAAGAAAGGGTTCTGAAAGAACTCTTAAAACTGAAGGTGGATAAAGCAATGGGGCCTGATGGGATTCACCCCAGGATTTTAAAAGAACTAAGGGAAGAACTAGTAACATCACTGATTACCCTTTCTAATAAATCATGGGAGAATGGGGTGGTACCCGAGGACTGGAGGAGGGCGGATGTGATTCCCCTTCACAAAAGTGGGAGCAAGACAGAGGCAGGAAACTACAGACCTGTCAGTTTGACCTCAGTGGTAGGGAAAATGATGGAATCACTTCTGAAGGAAAGAATTGTTGAGTACCTAGAGGCCAGTGGGGCATAGGACCCAAGGCAGCATGGATTCACAGCGGGAAGGTCATGTCAGACAAATCTAATTGATTTCTTTGACTGGGTGACCAAAGCAGTTGACCAGGGAGGGGCTGTGGACATGGCCTACCTAGACTTTAGCAAGGCATTTGACACAGTCCCATACAAAAGATTAATAAACAAATTAGCCAGCCTGGGAGTGGGTCCCAGGGTGGTAGCCTGGGTAAAACACTGGTTGGACAACAGGACACAGCGGGTAATAGTAAATGGAGTCCACAGTGAAAGAGAAGGTTACTAGTGGGGTACATGAGGAGTTCACTACTGGGGCTGGTCCTTTTTAATGTCTTTATAAGTGACATTTCAGAGGGACTGGAAGGGAAAGTATGTCTCTTTGCAGATGACACAAAGATCTGCAACAGGGGTGATACACAAGGTGGGGTGGAAAGGATGAAAAGAGACTTGGCAAGGTTGGAGGAGTGGTCAAATGCATGGCAGCTTAGATTCAATGCAAAGAAGTGCAAAATAATGCACCTGAGAAACAAAAACCCAGGGGAAGAGTACACAATGGGGGGTGAGATACTGACTACAAAAATGGAAAGGGACCTGGGGGTAATTATATCAGATGACCTAAAGGTGGGCAAGCAATGTGAGAAGGCAGTAAGGAAGGCTGGGGGGATACTGGGATGCATAGGGAGAGGCATCACCAGCAGAAAACAAGAAGTTGTTGGCCCTCTGTACAGACAGTTGGTAAGACCACATCTGGAGTACTGTGTGCAGTTCTGAGACCCCATCTCCGCAAAGACATAGACAGGGTGGAGGCTGTCCAGAGGAGGGCAACCAAAATGATGCAGGGTCTGCATCAGAAGACATATGAAGAAAGACTAAAGGAACTAAAAATGCATAGCCTTGAGGAAAGGGGGGGGACATGATAGAAACTTTCAAATACCTCAAGGAATCAACAAAGTCCAAGAGGGTAGCATCTTTCAGAAAAGAGATGTGCAAAACAAAGGAGCACAATTTGAAGATAGAGGGGACGGCTCAGAGGTAATGTGAGGAAATATTTCTTCACAGAGAGGTTGTGGATACATGTAACAGCCTTCCTGAGGAGGTCGTAAAGTCAAAAACAGTGGGGGAATTCGAGAATGCATGGGACAGACATAAGGCAATTCTAGTGGTAGGGTAGGAGGAAGTAGGCTATTGGTTAACTAGGATCTGCAGCTTATCCGTTAGGTAGGGAAATGGGCAGACTAGGTGGGCTAAACGGTCCTTATTTGCTGTCAAATTCTATGTTTCTATGTTACCATACCTGCTTCTGTCATCAAGGTTTTCAACAACCACCACTTAGACCACGTCCTTTGCCCCTTCCGTGGAGGGAAATTTCTATCTAGGGCCAGGTCCTCCACACAGTTAAAATCCCCCATGTAAATGATCTGTCCATCCAGCAGGGCAGACAGAAGAGAAAAAGTCACCTGGAAAACTCTCCGTTTGGGGGGTGGGAGCATAGACTGCAACCACATGGAGCAAATGGTCCTGAAAGAATAGCCAACCTCCCCTATCCCTCCATATGTAAATTCAAAAGGGCAGACTCTTGTGGATGAGGATTGCCACCCCCACCTTTTTAGCATCCAGGTGTGCATCTGCATAAATGTTACCCACCCACATGCAACAGAGTTTTAAGTTTTCCTGATCTGACAGTCTGGTTTCCTATAAACAAACTGTGTCACATTTTCCCCTGTGACGATCCTTCAGGATTCTGACCCTCTTAACTACATTGTTAATACCCTTAACATTAAGGGAGCAGATTGTAACCATACAAAGAAAGCATCCGACTGCCCCCCCAGCCCCCTTCACATGACGTTTTTGAGAGTAAGATGTCAAAAAAAGTGTATTAAAAAAAAACAGTAAACCGTAAACAGCTACACACGTAACACTACAAGAAACAGTACAAAGAAGAGTTAACCTGCATCACTGAGGCTAGTACTAGCTAGTACAAAGGTGGATAGGAACTTAGCACCCACCTAAAGGAGCGAGTCCACCACCAAGGGAACCCCCTGTAGACCAGGGTAATGAGGGTTGGTGTGATCGGCTATCAGCTGGCCACTACCTAAGCCACTTCCCTTGAGTTTTGTCTTCCAGGAGTCTTGGAGTCAAGAGCCACACAGCAGTGAATATAAAGTCGAGGGAACTGGGCTGGGATAAGCAGAGTGGACCTGCCAAAGGTAGCGGTTATGACTTCCACCAGAAGCAACTGGGAGAGAAACCTCCCCCCAGGCAGGACAGTTATATACCTTTACGTCCTGCAGGCAATGCACTCATGTAGGCAGTCCCAGCAGCCTCCACTTGGAACAAAAGCAATTGAATGAACAAAGCATAAACTAAGAAATTATCAACTTTGAGTCACTGTGACCACCAACCTAATAAATTAAAAATAGAAATTGACTGCAAAAAGGCCCAAGAAATATCCCCACCATGACACCTGGACACACAGAAGTTAAATACAGCTGCATTAAAACTAAAAAAAAAAACTGCACATCCTTCCCTATACCTTTACAGAAGCCCTACTCCCCATCCCAAAATCCCCATTGAGGGTCAGTGGGGATTGAGGTTATTGCTAGACAGGTAGATAGATACTTTATAAAGCACTCCTGGTGCTGTACATGTAAAACAAACATGAACAGATATTATAAAAGCAGTCATAGTAATATCTGTAACCCCCCCTGCAAATGGGGGTTCCCAAAAGACTTCCAGGAGCTTGCTTGAATGCTCCAAGCCTGAATGGTGTTTGGCGTTTAAGCCATCTATCTGTGAGTGTTTTTAGAGCCTCTGGTACTGTCTTTTTAAGAGCTGTCTGCTTGCAGACATAATTAGTTTGTATGGGGGGACTGTGTGTTTCTCTGCTTGAGTACCACTCGAGCTGCTGCCAATTCACTCCATTTTTGCAGTCACTAGGAGTGCAAAGGGAACCTATCTGAAAGATGTAACTGTTTGCCAGAAATCATTTAGAGTAATAATGAAAACACAGTTTGTCTAACCTGCTTTCTTTGCAGTCAGAACTGTGTTTGCCTAGTTCCCCATTCTAGTTTTGAACTGCTGAACTGGACCAATCAGTGTGGGTTAAGGTAGCTCTAAAATGGTGCCTTGGACGAATCAGAACTTGGACTCATAATCTGAGCCAGCCACAAGAGGATTGTATGGGCAGTGACTCTGGGAGATGTAGTTTGGACTTCAGCGCCTGTTTGGACCAACAGGGGCAGTCTATTGTGAGTGACAGCCAATCCAGCCAAGAACTGGGAGGAACTCAAAGGAAGTGCCCAGTTTTGTCTGCTGGAGTTTCAGTTGAGCTCTGGCAGTGAAGAGGGAAGGAGCCCTGTGCTTTTTCAGTGTGCAGTTTTAGTCGGGAAGCAGCGTGTAAGGCCCCGAGTTCGGTCTGCAGCTTGTGTAACTGCTTGTTAGGACTGAATCCGTCCTGTGAAGAGAATCAAAGGATATCTGAAGAGTAGAAACCAGGCTCACCCTGTAGAAGACTGGAGAAATTGCTGAATTGCTCGGTCTGTCAGGAATTGAATCTGCTGTGTGTTCTCCCAGGTATTGTGCAGTAATTGCGATCGGGATAGAGAAGCAGCCTGCCTGGTATAGTACTTTCTTTTTACCATATAAATGTGTGAGGAGGCTTGTGTAGCTCAAGTGAATCCTGCTGCCATTAAAGGACTTTTGCCTGTTACTGTTTACCATAGAAATGTGTGAGGAGGCTTGTGTAGCTCAAGTGAAACCTGCTGCCATTAAAGGACTTTTGCCTGTTACTGTTTACCATATAAATGTGTGAGGAGGCTTGTGTAGCTCAAGTGAATCCTGCTGCCATTAAAGGACTTTTGCCTGTTACTGTTTACCATATAAATGTGTGAGGAGGCTTGTGTAGCTCAAGTGAAACCTGCTGCCATTAAAGGACTTTTGCCTGTTACTGTTTACCATATAAATGTGTGAGGAGGCTTGTCTAGCTCAAGTGAATCCTGCTGCCATTAAAGGACCTTTGCCTGTTACTGTTTACCATATAAATGTGTGAAGAGGCTTGTGTAGCTCAAGTGAAACCTGCTGCCATTAAAGGACTTTTGCCTGTTACTGTTTACCATATAAATGTGTGAGGAGGCTTGTGTAGCTCAAGTGAATCCTGCTGCCATTAAAGGACTTTTGCCTGTTGCAGTTTGTCATATAAATGTGTGAGGAGTCTCGTGGAGCTCAAGAGTAGCCCTGCTGACGTTGAAGGACCCTATCTTGTTTGGAGGTCGTGAGTACTAATTCAGGGTCGCTCCCTGTTGACTTGCCACATTGAATCCAAATGGAATTACTGTACTGCTGACTGTTTAACTAATTTTCTTTTCTCTGTGTGAAAGGGCCCTACCAGCTGCCACGGTTTGGACTAGCCACTAGGGCTTGGGTACCCAGGGACAGTAGCTGGTAGGGATAACTTGCACAGAGCCATAAAGTAGATGAGTAAAGTGATAAGCTAATTAGCCTGATTTCCCTCTGTCCTTGTTATATCCCCTAAATAAATCAGAGCTGCTTGTTTCAGCAAAGTTATACTGCCTGAGGTATTTGTCTATGTTAAAGTATTGTACTGTGATTGTTGCACTGTATCTTCTTATTTTACAGGGGTCCCAGTGCCTGAACCAGTCCTGGGGGTAAGTGTATACTGTGAAGGTAATTCTGATATACTGTGTGGGCCACTAGTGGGAAGAAAGGGGGTTGCAGTGTCCCAGAGGGCTGTGACCAAGTTAGTTTAACTATTGCAAACCCTGACCTCTGGGTGGAGGCACCCGCCATCGGATCCAGGCCCCTCAACCTGTTAGTGGCAAATCAGACAGGGGTAGTAGCCCCTGGGATAGCGCCATCTAGGGGTTACATCTTGGAGGCTCACCGCTGGGATTGTGTGTCCTCTAGTGGCCATATTTACAAACCACTGTTAAAAAAATAAAATAAATGGGTACCCTGACAGAAGTGGCTGTGCACCGGCTGGTGGAGTGGTGTACTGGGAGGTGATCGACCCCAAAATGCTATGCTTATCCTGGACATCCCCGGTATCAATACGGACACTGTACAGGGAGTACTTTCAAGGTGGAAGATTTACAAAACCCTGTGGTGGTGGGTCGGCATGCTAATCTGCTCACCCACACTTTCCTGGCCCTAGTAGAGTTTAAGGATCCCATAGATAGCTCCAAAGTGCCACAGACCATTACCCCAGAGGGAGCCCTCACTGCTTGGAGAGTGATAACTAAAGACAGTAAAGACCCGGGGGGGAATGAGCCCCACCACTATCTGAAACTTTTGAGGAGAAATTTGCTAAATGGTTGCTGGGGGAAGGGAAAACTGTGGAGGACTTGAAGAAACTATTCTTGCCACCTGGGGGTGTTCCTACCCCAACACCCTCTCCCGCTTCAGTACCCGTAATGGTGGCTGAACCAATGCAGACTCCTATTTCTGCACCTGCCATAGACACGACTCTTACTGAAGGTTGAGGATCTTCTCTGGCACCCTCCCCACCCCCCAAGGGGAGGATGACTGGGAGACCTGGATAGACTATGTTGCCCCCCAAGTGCTAGAATGGCAATGCTTGGAAGCCGAAAAGCGAAAGAGGGTTAGTGAGAGCCTCCGAGGTCCTGCCCTGGCCACCATCCGTGCTAAACGGGCCAGTAACCCTGAAGCGACTGCACAGGCCTATCTTGAGGCCTTGGAGAATGTGTATGGGAGCCCAGATTCTGATGAGGACCTATGGTGGAGAGTAAGAAATGCACAACAGTACCAAGGGGAGTTGTTGTCTGTGTATGTATCTCGGCTGGAAAAATTGTTGCAAGAATGCCTCAGAAAGGGTAGTTTGCCAGCGATTGAACTGGACCAAACCAAGCTGGACAGGATCCTTAAGTCTGCCCCCTTCTCAGAACTGCTGTTGCTTCAGTTACACCTGGCAAATCGACTGGAATCCCCACCCTCCTATGATGAGTTAATGAGAGAAATTCGAGGAGTTGAGAAAAGGTGACCTCGGGAGGGACCTGCTCTAATAGCTGTGGCTACGATCAGAGTGACTGAGGGTGACCCATCAAATGAAGTTCAGGGGCAGAGGTTGGCAGTCAATGAGTGCTCTGACAAGGAAAAAGATATGCCACAGTGGGGCGAACTGTTGAGAGAAATCCGGGAATTGGAAGACAGTCCCTTTATGAAGGCCACGCCTGCAAGTACGGGCCCTGACCTATATCCGACTGCATCTGCTATGGGGGTGGGGGCACCCACCCATGTATCTCCTGCTGATAACGGCTCCAAACTTGATTCCTTGACCATGGAAGTGGAGAAACTGACGAGATGTCTCCAAATGCTTATCACGCCACAGACAGAGATGGCACCAAGGTTTCCAGTTAGTAATACCTCCGCCCTGGCTCCCAGTGTGGCGCCTCGGCCAGCTCAAACTCCAGAAAGTATGTTTTGCTATAATTGTGGGAAGTATGGGCACATGAAAAGGGAATGCCGGTCCCCAAAAGACACTGACAAAGTTGCATATAGGCTACAAGGAGAGCTTCGGAGAACAAATCAGTGGTTAAGAGGTGCACAAAATGATCCCAGTGAGGGCACCAAAAATGCTAACTCACGTCCTTTTGTTGCAAGTTCAGTTACCCAGGCCCCCACTACCACCTCTCCAGACTGGTCCAGAATAGTGGGTCCCTCCATGGAGACCACTGTAAAGGTGAATGGAGTGTCTACAAGAGCTGTATTAGGCAGTGGCTCCCAAGTGGCAATTATGTTCCAGGATTGGTATCAGAAGCATTTGTCAGACGTACCCTTACAACCATTAGAAGGACTGCATGTATGGGGGTTAAGTGAGAAGGCCTACCCCTATTCCGGGTATATCCGAATTTGGCTGTCTTTCCCCACATCCGTGGCTGGGTGGCCAAACAAGTAGAGACCCTAGCCTTAGTGTGTCCCCCTACTGGACTGTATGATGGTGTCCCTTTGTTGATTGGAACAAATGCTCATATGTTCGAAGGCTGGCACAGTTGTGTTATGAAAAACAGGGGTCAAAGACTAGTAGAGCTTTAAGAGTTCTGGCTTTAATTAAGAAGGCCTATGAGGCACAGAGATGCTGAAAAAATAGAACCAGAGGAACCGGTCGGAATTGTATGGAAGAAGGATCCTGAGTCTCTGATCCTGGCACCAAATGCCCAGTGTACCTTACAGGGAGAGGTCTGTATCAGAAAGGATGTTAAGAATAAAATATTAATGTTGGATGCACCAGGCAATGGAAAATTGCCGGAGGGACTGCTGGTCAAGCCTAGTATTTTGCCCGCTAGAGCCCATGCTTATGCCAGAAGGGTAATGGTCCAAGTTCATAATGTGTCTGAAAGAGACATTCGAGTAAATAGAGGTTGCATCCTGGCTAATGTGCATTGTGCAGACACTGCAGTGCTACCCAGCAGCAAGAGTTCGAGGAAGAATGACAGAGTAGCGCCTGACTTGTTTGATTTCGGACTCCCGTTGCCAGCTGAATGGAAAGTGAGGATCAGTGAGAAGCTTGCCAGAGAGACCAGGTGTTTTCTTTAAAGGAATGGGACATAGGATGTGTGCAAGGAGCTGAGCACAATATCCGGCTGCATGACGAAAGACCATTTTGTGAGAGGTCTCTCGCCTGGCACCTGCTGACATAGATGATGTGAGAGCGGCATCTGCAAGAGATGTTAGCTGCTGGTGTAATACAAGAATCCAGAAGCCCTTATGCTTCCCCATTGTGGTAGTGAGGAAAAGAATGGGACAGTAAGGATGTGCGTGGATTATCGCACCTTAAACCGCGGACTATCCTTGATCAGTACACAATGCCCGCGATTCAGGATGCTTTGGACTGCCTAAGCGGGAGCAGGTGGTTCTCTGTGTTGGATCTCCATGGTACTACCAGATCCCAATGGCCCCAGAGGACCGTGAGAAGACAGCCTTTATCTGTCTGCTTGGCTTCTATGAATTCATGAGGATGCCTCAAGGGATTTCAGGTGCCCCAGCCACTTTTCAATGATTGATGGAGCGTGCAGTGGGGGACATGAACTTACTAGAGCGCCTGATATACCTAGATGATGTTATTGTGTTTGGCAGCTCACTGGAGGAACATGAGAACAGATTATTTAAGGTATTGGACCGACTGGAGGACTTTGGCCTTAAACTGTCCATTGATAAGTGTCAATTCTTTCAAACATCAGTAAAGTATGTGGGACACATAGTATCCACCGAGGGAATAGAGACCGACCCAAGTAAAGTTGAGGCCTTGACCACCTGGCCACAGCCTAAAAATCTAAAAGAACTGCAAAGATTCCTGGGATTCTGTGGTTATTATCGTTTCATCAAGGACTATTCAAGAGTGATCCGCCCTTTACTTAACCTTACTCAAGGGTATCCCCAACCCACAAAAATACCAAAGTCAAGCGTCCCTCAAGACTGAAAGAGTGTATTTTCGTCCAGGTGAAGTATTTGGGGCCAGCTGGACTCTGATTGTGAGACTGCTTTTCATGAGATCATATATCAACTTACCCATGCTCCGTGCTGGCCTATGCCGATCCAAGAAAACCTTATGTCCTGCACACTGATGCTAGCTTGCAAGGGTTGGGGGCTATGTTGTACCAAGAGCACAAGAATGGCCTGAGACCAGTGGTCTTTGCCAGTAGAAGCCTGACCCCATCCGAAAAGAACTATCCTGTACATAAGTTAGAGTTCCTAGCTTTGAAGTGGGCTATTGTTGACCAATTCCATGAGTACTTGTATGGGCTAAAATACTAGTAAAACTGACAATAATCCTTTGACCTATGTGCAGACCCAGCTAAGTTGGATGCCACTGGCCATAGGTGGCTTTCTGCATTATCTACATATGACTATGCTCTCGAATACCGAGCAGGTCTGAACCACATAGATGCTGATGCTGTCTCCGGAGGCCTGTTCCCCAGAATGATTGGGTCAGATTGGCAGAACCTGACATTCGGGCACTCTGCCGGAAGTAGACAGAGGGGGACAAGTAGACAAACAACAACTAGTGCTGCCCACTGCCTTTCGAGACTCAGTATTGAGGTCCTTGCACAACCACATGGGGCACCTTGGTATAGAAAGAACACTTGACTTGGTGAGATCCAGATTCTATTGGCCTAAGATGGGGGCTGATGTGGAGCAACACATTCGAACTTGTAGTCGCTGCTTACAGAGGAAAGCTTTGCCCCAGAGGGCTGCCCACCTTGTTAACATCACCACCAGTGCACCCATGGAGCTGGTCTGTATTGATTTTCTGAGTTTGGAGTCAGATCAAAGAAATATCAGTAATGTGCTGGTGGTCACTGACCATTTCACGAGATATGCCCAAGCTTTCCCCACCAAAGACCAGAAAGCATCCACTGTGGCCAAAGTACTTGTAGAAAACTTTTTTGTTCACTATGGGGCTCCACAAAGAATCCATTCTGATCAAGGGAGATACTTTGAGAGTCGTCTGATCAAAGAGATGCTTTCTCTGTGGGGAGTGCGAAAGTCCAGAACCACTCCTTACCACCCCCAGGGGGACCCACAGCCTGAACGTTTCAACCGCACTTTGCTAAATATGCTAGGCACCCTGCACCCAAAGGACAAGCTTAGATGGGGCCAACAAATTAGCACCCTGGTACATGCTTATAACTGCACCAAAAGTGATGCCACTGGGTTCTCCCCCTACCACCTGATGTTTGGAAGAGAAGCTCGACTACCGGTAGATGTGTGTTTTGGGGTCTCTCCTGATGGGGTTCAAGCTGACAACTATTTACAGTATGTCCAAAAGTTAAAGGCCCAGCTAACTCATGCGTACCAACTGGCTCAAACCATGGCTGCCAAAAGAAATCTGGCCAACAAAGAAAGGTATGATAAAAAGGTGAAAGCACAGGAACTCCAGGAGGGAGATCAGGTATTGCTAAGAAATCTGGGACTGCATGGCAAACACAAGATTGCTGACAGATGGCACCATCTCCCTCACATTGTAGTGGGCAAACTAGATGATCTGCCAGTGTACAAAGTAAGGCCTGAGAATAATTCAAAAGATGTAAAAACAATGCATAGAAATCATTTACTGCCCATTGGACAAATCTTGATTGAGTCTGAGCCCCCAGAAGATGCCCCCTCTGGACCAGTGACTAGAGCTGCTGCTAAGAAAAGATCAAGAAAGTCTGCACCTACAGAAGCAGAGTTAAAGTGTTCCCCTCCACAAGTCCCAGTTGAGCATGACTGTCAGTCCATATCAGAAGAAAGTGAGAGTGACTTTGAATACTATCCTTCTTACGAACTGAGTCAATTGTTTCAGGGCAATCCCTAGTCAATACTGGAGACGAAGCTGGGCCTTCTGGACTGTCTAAGCCCCCAGCTTTGTCCCTGGAGCCAATGCTCCCAGAAAGTGAAGTGCAAAGCATCAGATCAGATGAAATGGAATCATTGTGCATGGTTGAACTGTTTGAGCTTTCAGGGGAAGAAAATGATGGATTGGGGCAGACTGGTGATACACCAGAACAAGAAGAGTGTTTTGAGTGCCCTGACAGTCCACTGCCAGTGTCAAAGCTCTCCATGCGAGCCAAATGTTGTGGACTCAGAAACTGTAACTCCTGGAGCTGAAAGTGCCCCAAGTTCTAGCCTTTCTACCCCCATGGAGACTCCCCTGACAAGTGAGGACAATGCTGAAAATGAGGCTCAGAGTGCAGAGACTGTAACAGTTCCCCCTAGAAAGACTGGTCGAGCTGTAAAGCCTGTGGTGCACCTCAGTTATGATTCCCTTGGGAGGCCTGTGGACTTGCCTCTCAATGTTGTCCATAAAAGGATGTATGTGTCCCCAGGCTTATTGCCCAAACTGAGCGTCAGTGCTAACTCCAAGTTACTTGTGTTGCCCTCTAAGTATGGTGCCTTGCCCGTCCAGCCCCAAGGTAACTGATAGGGAAGGGCCCCTCTCTTCAGGTTTCATGTACAAGAGGTAATAACTTGAGTTATGGTACAATGTGTGTGTAATACTGTGTAAAGAGTGACGACTGCAATGTTTCAGAAATGTGTTCTTGGTAAAATGATGTATTGACTGATGATTACATGTGTGAGCCTAATGCAAATGTATATGGTTGCAATTGAAACTTATGGGGGTACTTGCTTGACGCGAACGTCAAGCTTTCCCAGGCCAGAAAGGGTGTAACCCCCCTGCAAATGGGGGTTCCCAAAAGACTTCCAGGAGTTTGCTTGAATGCTCCAAGCCTGAATGGTGTTTGGCATTTATGCCATCTATCTGTGAGTGTTTTTAAAGCCTCTGGTACTGTCTCTTTAAGAGCTGTCTGCTTGCAGACATAATTAGTTTGTATGGGCGGACTGTGTGTTTCTCTGCTTGAGTACCACTCAAGCTGCTGCTAATTCACTCCATTTTTGCAGTCACTAGGAGTGCAAAGGGAACCTATCTGAAAGATGTAACTGTTTGCCAGAAATCATTTAGAGTAATAATGAAAATACAGTTTGTCTAACCTGCTTTCTTTGCAGTCAGAACTGTGTTTGCCTAGTTTCCCATTCTAGTTTTGAACTGCTGAACTGGACCAATCAGTGTGGGTTAAGGTAGTTCTAAAATGGTGCCTTGGACGAATCAGAACTTGGACTTGTAATCTGAGCCAGCCACAAGAGGATTGTATGGCAGTGACTCTGGGAGATGTAGTTTGAACTTCGGCGCCTTTTTGGACCAACAGGGGCAGTCTATTGTGAGTGACAGCCAATCCAGCCAAGAACTGTGAGGAACTCAAAGGAAGTGCCCGGTTTTTTCTGCTGGAGTTTCAGTTGAGCTCTGGCAGTGAAGAAGGAAGGAGCCCTGTGCTTTGTCGGTGTACAGTTTTAGTCAGGAAACGCGTGTAAGGCCCTGAGTTCCGGTCTGCAGCTTATGTAACTGCTTGTTAGGACTGAATCCGTCCTGTGAAGAGAATCAAAGGATATCTGAAGAGTAGAAACCAGGCTCACCCTGTAGAAGACTGGAGAAATTGCTGAATTGCGCTCGGTCTGTCAGGAATTGAATCTGCTGTGTGTTCTCCCGGGTATTGTGCAGTAATTGCGATCGGGATAGAGAAGCAGCCTGCCTGGTATAGTACTTTCTTTTTACCATATAAATGTGTGAGGAGGCTTGTGTAGCTCAAGTGAATCCTGCTGCCATTAAAGGACTTTTGTCTGTTACTGTTTACCATATAAATGTGTGAGGAGGCTTGTGTAGCTCAAGTGAATCCTGCTGCCATTTAAGGACTTTTGCCTGTTACTGTTTACCATATAAATGTGTGAGGAGGCTTGTGTAGCTCAAGTGAAACCTGCTGCCATTAAAGGACTTTGCCTGTTACTGTTTACCATATAAATGTGTGAGGAGGCTTGTGTAGCTCAAGTGAATCCTGCTGCCATTAAGGACTTTTGCCTGTTGCAGTTTGTCATATAAATGTGTGAGAGTCTTGTGGAGCTCAAGAGTAGCCCTGCTGACGCTGAAGGACCCTATCTTGTTTGGAGGTGGTGAGTACTAATTCAGGGTAAGCTCCCTGTTGGATTGCCACATTGAATCCAAATGGAATTACTGTACTGCTGACTGTTTAACTAATTTTCTTTTCTCTGTGTGAAAGGGCCCTACCAGCTGCCACAGTTTGGACTAGCCACTGGGCTTGGGTACCCAGGGACAGTAACTGGTGAGGGATAGGCCTGTGCACAAGAGCCATAGAATAGATGAGTAAAGTGATAAGCTAATTAACCTGATTTCCCCTGTCCTTGTTATATCCCCTAAATAAATCAGAGCTGCTTGTTTCAGCAAAGTTATACTGCCTGAGGTATTTGTCTATGTTAAAGTATTGTACTGTGATTGTTGCACTGTATCTTCTTATTTCAGGGGTCCCAGTGCCTGAACCAGTCCTGGGGTAAGTGTATACTGGTAAGGTAATTCTGATATACTGTGTGGGCCACTAGTGGGAAGAAAGGGGGGTTGCAGTGTCCCAGAGGGCTGTGACCAAGTTAGTTTAACTATTGCAAACCCTGACCTCTGGGTGGAGGCACCCACCATCGGATCCAGGCCCCTCAACCTGTTAGTGGCAAATCAGGCAGGAGTAGTAGCCCCTGGGATAGCGCCATCTAGGAGTTACATATTCAACTGGGAGTCGGCAACAAAATCAAAAACTATTTCATTTATAAACAACATGCAATCAATTTAACCATTATAAACCTGCTGGAATAAAATAGTCTTAAGGCCCTTTTTAAAGGCTTCTACTGAGGGAGCCTCCCTAAGGTATCTAGGCAGTGAGTTCCATAGGGTAAGTGCGGCCACTGAAAATGCACGGTCTCCTGAATGCCGCAAGCTAGCCCTGGGAACTCCAAGGAGGCATCCCTCGGCAGTTCAGAGAGCCCAGGATGGGCAGTAGGGGACAAGGAGATTTTGCAGATAGACTGACCCCCTTTCATGTAGGGTCTTGTAGGTCAGGAGCCCTACCTTGAAGACAATCCTCCACCTGACTGGCAGCCAGTGCAGTTTGAGAAGGACTGGAGTAATGTGATCACTTCTTTTCGCTCCCATCAACAATCTTGCCACCGTGTTCTGCACCAGCTGCAGTTGGCAGAGGTTGCCTCCAGACAATCCCAGGTATAGGGCATTATAGTAGTCCAGTCTGGACATGACAAAAGCATTCATCAGTGTGGTAAGGTCCTCAGGTGATATCAAGGCCTGGATTCGGGGAATGTTCCTAAGATGGCAAAATCCACTTTTAACAGTGGCCGACACCTACTCATCAAGTGTCAGGCCATCGTCAAGGATCACGCCCAGATCCTTCACCCATCTGTATGGTGCCCCCCTCCCCAGTACTAATCTGGGGGGGTCCCTCTGCCCCCCCTTCAACAACCCGGATCTACCATTAGTACCTCAGTCTTGTCTGGATTAAGTCTAAGCCAGTTACGAGTCATTCAAGTCTGAATTTCCTCTAGGTAGTTGTTAAATGCAGAGGCTGCCATCTGGGTTTCAGGTGCACAGGACAGGTATAGCTGGGTATCATCTACATAACAGTGAAAACCCAGCCCATAGTGCCTGATAATGTCTGCCGGTGGCAGCATGCACTCCATGAACAACAAGGGCGACAAGACCGAACCTTGCGGGACCCCACAGAACAGAGGCTTCGGGTTACTGAATCCCACAAGTCGGCTACAGTCCACCGTCCATTGTTAGGAAGAGAAGTTCACCTGCAGACTGTAAATTTCCTTCTCGGGAACAGAGGCAGTGTACAAAACCTCCACTCGTGCAGTGGACTGGTTTCAAGGAATCCTCAGAATCTGCCACAAGTAGCTTCACCAATGACAAAAAACTGGGAAAACGGGGCAGTCTTACTTGGAGAAGAAGATGAAGCTTAGAGCCAAGTCCATCAGCACAAAGCTAGGGAGTGGTCTCTCCAGTAGTGGAAAAACTGATGAGACAGCACCCTACAAATGGTTTCCCATCTCTGGAGGAACACTGGGTGGGGGTCGACTGAAGAGGGACAGGAAGTTGTCTCAGTGGGATCATTAGGTGCAGAAACTCTTCCCCTTCCTGAAGTAATCCTGCTTTCATAAAGGCTGCTAAATAATAAACATCTTTGGGGGAAAAGGCAGGAGAGACTTAAAGCTGGATTTGGGGTAGATGAAGTATAAATTCTGGGCCCAACGGTTGTTCAAGGTGAAAACAAAGGAAGAGTCATCACAGCTAGGGTCTTCTGACAGGACTCGTGCAGGATCAATGGGCAAGTGGATTAACCCTAGGAAATCACTTAGACCATCGGATGTCCACGCCAAATGGAACAGTAAACTGGTGAGTGTAATCCATCAGAGAGTCTTCTTAGCTTTTATCCACCTGGTGAGATCTGAATGTAAGGGGAGAAGACTATCCATGCGCCTCTTCCCACTTGAGCTTCCGACGAGACGGCCGACCACAGCGGGTCTTCAGTGTCTTTCTCGGCTGTCTCATCTGTCAGATCAGGGAGTGTGATCCCATGCAATTGCAGAAACTGAGTGGCAGCAAGCAGACTGTCAAAAGTCTTAATGTCATCTTTATCCTGAATCCAAGCTTCATCGGATATCGAAGTTGAGCCCTGAAACCCTTTTCCCTGAGCTGCTTGACAACAGAAAGAACCTTCTTCCTCTTTGCTAAGAGGTGCGGCAGGTAGTCCTGATCTACATAGACCCAGCGAGCATCCAGATTAAGATCCTTTCTGGCCCAAGCCAGCCGGAGGATTTTGTCTTTCATTGGGTAGTGCAGGAAAGCAATGATAATTGATCTTGGGGGAGCACCCTACTTGGGTTTCAGCGCTATAGCCCTGTGTGTTCTCTCTATCCCCAGATCAAAATCTTCCACCAGATCAAGTTCTTTGCGGAGCCAGCAAGCCATAAAATATGCGATATCATTCTGTTCGACCCCCTCTGGGAAGCCAAACACACGAATGTTGTTCCAGCGAGAGCAGGCCTCAGCATCTTCAGCTCAAAGGGTAAATTTCCTTTCTGTTCTGTAGAGAGATGTCAGGGATCTGATGTAGGCCATGTGCTCATCTTGTTAACATGGATCTCAACCGCAGATGTTCGCTGTTCCAGCTGTTTAAGATCTTTTCCTCTTTTTTTTTTTGCTCCTCCCAGCTCTGGGCTGGCCTCTCCTCTGGGCCCTCCTATGCTCTCCGTGCTGCACTGACCCGGTACAGCCACCTCTTCACCCTATATTGCAGCCCCCCCCCGGTAACCTCCTGATGTAACCCTTCACCAGGTGGGTCCCCCTCCTCCGAGAGGGGAAGGCACCGGGAAGGTGGTCAGCACCATACTTGCCCCAGGTGCTGCTGGGGTGGTTCGTGCACTACCCAGGGTCTCGCGGCAATGGGAGCTGGCGGCTGTCATCCAGTCGACCTTTGGGGCTCTTTTCTGTTTGCTCCCCAGGGACGTGGTGTGTCATTAACGTCAGGCTTATGCCGACGTTCACCATGACCCATTGAATTGTGGGACCCTGCGTATTGCCAAGCCCCTGGCCTCCTCCAGGGGTCATCAATCTCTGGGTTGCGTCCCCGCCCTCCCTGAGAAAAGGCGAGCAGTCATCCAACGCTTTAGCCTTCTCTCCCCGGCCGGCCCTCCAGCACCCGAGTCTTTTCCCGAACTCAGGTCACTGGCATCACAAGCGGAAATCCAACCACTGTGCCGATGGGCCAGCCCTAAGATCTTTTCTGATGCCCATCACCTTGTCATCAATTCTGTGGAGTAAATGGATAGTACGACTTTCAGATCAGCTCCAAGTTGATGCTGTATCACAGCCATAATCTTCTTCCTCTTCTGCCAATCTGGTGGTAAGCAGTGAAGCACAAGATGATGCAGGGCTAGAGCGTCTAGGCCTGTCAGCTACTAACTTACTTTTCTGTTGCTAATTGCCCTTGCTTGATGACTTTTTCGGTCCCCCACCCATGGTGTTGGGACTCTAGAGGAATGTATAAGCAGTTTAAGAAATCAAAAGAATATAAGAATATTTTGTTGGTCAATGGCAACAGATTTCACCACCAGGTATATGGAGCTTCAGCTTAAGCTGCCATACAGGGAGCTGACATCACCAGAAGTCTGTAACCATAATTTCACTGCCAGTTTCAGTGAAGAGTCACTAATGCAATCATAACCAGAACTCACAGCCTAGTTCTCCCTGTCAACAACCTTAAGAGGACCTGTTTCTCCAAAGTTTAAGAAACTAGCTGAAGTATCATTAAAAAAAAAAACCGACATAGGGTTGGCTGTAAAGCTTGCATTTCCAGAATATTCAGGTGCATACTACTGTACTTTAGACTATATCAGGTGGTGCTTTTCTAATGCAGCGCTGAACCAGAGTATAGAATGTCTAGACGTTACACAAATGTTGGGGAGGACGTGCAGTCCCGGAATGTGGCAGGGATGCATCATCTCAAAACGTGTGGGTCACAGTCACGGAACACAACAGGAATACACATCAAGGTATCTGGTGGGGAATGGTAGTGTCAGGACATGGTGGGGATGCACACAGTCAGAATGTGACAGGACACATCATTTTATTCTGAAATTGCTTGTCACTGCCACATTACAGAATTGTACTTGCCCACCAGATTTCAAAATTGTGCAACAGAAACCCACCACATTCTGACATTGTACGTCCCAGCCACATTCTAAAATTATGTATCCCAACCACATTCCAGAACTGCACATCCTCGCCACATTCTGAAGTTCTGTTTCAATGCTGCATTCTGAAATTGTGCATCACTGCCAGATTCCTGAACTGTGCGTCACTGCCATGTTTTGGAACTGAGCATCACCGCCACATTCCGGAACTGAGCGTCACCGCCACGTTCTAAAATTGCCTGTCATTTTCATAGTCTGAGAATGTGCATCCCCACCACATTCCAAAGTTGCACGTCCCCGCCACATTCTGTTTATGTATCCCTGCCTCATTCTGAAATTGTACATGACTGTTACATTCTGAAACAGTGTCACCACCACATTCTGAGAGTCCGTGTCCATGCCACATTATGAAATCACATGGTGCCACCACAGTCTGAAATCAAGCAACCACATTTTGAAATTGTGCCTCACCACCACATGCCAAATTTATGCATTCATGGCACATTATGAAATTACATATCCCCATCACCTTCCGCAACGGTGTGTCTCCCGCATTTAAAAATTGTGTATCTCTGCCACATTCTAAAAATGTGACACAGCCACATTATGAATTTTACCATGCCTGCCACATTCCAAAATTGTGTCTCCCAGCTACTTTCTGAGATTGTGTCATCACTGTATTCCACAATTGCAGCCTGGTGGCATTCTGAAATCTCATACCTGCAGTGTTCTAAAAACTGCACACAACATTGCCATTCTAAAGTCATGTTTGCCACTGCATTCCAACCCCATCACATTCTGAAGAGTACCGTACCTTGTATCTGCCCATTATGGAAATGCATGCGCTGACCCCACACGATGTCAGCTTTCCTTTTTCAGACATTTACTACAACTGCAGTTTTATGTAACATGGGAGAAATAAATCCTAGAAGGTAGCTTGCATGGAGTACTAGGCTATGAGTTCTGGTCATGACATCATCAGTAGTTCTGCATTGAAACTGGCTTTTTTTGAACAGGCAGTGAATTTAGGGTTACAAAATGACTAGCAACTTTTGAACAAAGTAACTTGGAGATCTCATTTCTGGCATGAGGCTGACTGGGGACATGCTGATCCAAATTCTAAATTCATTAATGCCAGAAATTTTGGCCAGACTTCCTCTTTAAAAATTCCATCTGTCTTGATCATAACGTCGGGTCATAAAAAGACTGTTGGACATTTGGTATCAAAATGTGGGAGCCCACTTAAAAGTAAATATTGCCTCTCAGCTGCCCTGTCCTGGGTAATTACAGTCTAACAATCTGTAAAAGCAGGACACCACTGAAAATAAGACATTACATCTCATCTGTTCTTTCTGTAGTGCTCCACACTGTCAATGGGTAGTAATTACAGATGGGTATTGTGCACCCCTACTAGGGGAAAAGGGCACAGCCCAAAGGCTGAATCAGTCTTAGAATGTTGAGGACATGGGGATTCCAGACAGCAGCAGCTCTCCAGTTTTAGCTGTGCCATCGAAGGGGAAACATCTCTCAAGCTGCTCTGAAGAAAATCTCAGCTTCTAGGAATTGGGGCTGCAATTTAAATTAAAATCATGCCTGTTAAGCTGCGTCTTTCAAATTGGCTAACCTGCCTGCGCTTGGATTGGGGGCCATGTCTGGCACATGATTCTAGGGTGTTATTTGTTTTGGCAGGTCTCCGATTACAAAAAAACTAAAAATAACTATAGTGCCTCAGGTAAGTCTGTCTTTTCTTGGTTGCTTGGGCTTCCTTGGGGTCCCTCCCCGTCTTTGGGCATTGGTTTGTACCCCTCCTCCCTCTCCCCGGTCCTTTTGAATTTGATCTGATTGTTTTTTTATTTTATTTTTGTTTGGGGACATTCCCCCTTTTGCTTGGGCTCCATTGTGAAGGGACTCTCTCCCTTTATTTCCACTCTAGTCCACGTGGAGCCTGCCTGTTAGGAGTTTTGCCTTTGCCTAGAGCGGAGTCTCCCCTCTTCTGTAGTTTTGGTGTTTTTTTCCACCTGTTAGCCAGTTTGGGAGTTTTATTTTTGGCTACATTGAGCCATGCAGTGTTTTTCCAACTGTTCCCAGGGGCATGCACCCTGTTTTCTTTTTCTTCTAGTGCAGTCTTTTTGCGCACCTGTGTCTGCACCCTTCCTCAACGTGCTGACATCATGCTTAATGGGATCGTGCACGTGCTCTTTGGAGGGATCACGCACATGTCTGCACTGTTTTCAGTACTAGAAATGGCGATTTTTTTTTACAACAAAACAAAAAGTACAAACTGCGCTCGATGCAAAGAGCGGTGCGCAGCAGAGGGTGGCTACCCCAAGTGAAATTACAATTCCAAAGAACTGCTGCGCTCCAATGAAGCCACAAATGACAAGTAACAGTACTTTAAACAACTAAATTGTTGTGTTTATTCCGCTTTGTGAGAGCCCCTAGCGCCTCAGCTTAGTGCCTTCAAGGGGGCATGCTAATTGGAGAATGGAGGAGTCTCGGTCACTCTATCTGAGTCTCATGAATGATCACTTACTTATACATCAAAACAAAAGCAATCCTACTATGTCTAGACTTGACTGTCTTAAAGGTACAGACAACGTTTTTTTAATCTCTTAGCTGCATGGGATCACCAGGCATTGCTAGAACCCACTAAGTCATTGGGTGCTGGGTGCTGGGGGTTATGGCAACAGTCCTTTGTAAGGTTTATCACCTTAGCATCAGCCCTTTATTTTTGCTCAACTGCAGAGCTGTTTTTTTCCCTTGGTACCATGGCATATCGGAGACCTCTTACTTTCCAGACATGTAAGACCTGCAAAAGGGAACAAGGCCCTCTCCCATGGCTGCCTTTTGCATCCATTGTATTTTCTCAAGCTAATATACCTCTTACGAGCTCTCCAGTTGGACCTCTGCTGGGGTGGGGGGGAGTGCACCTGGTGTACCAGTTACCAGTGGCAAGCAGAATTGTGTAAATCCTCGTTACTACTCTACAAGAGCTTCTGTGCTCCGATGTTCCACAGGACATCCCAGCGCACACACCCAATCCCAAATCAGGCACCTCAGGTTGGGGGCGGAGGCCACAGAGGCACGTCCAGGTGTGCCACAGCAGGACAGGGCTGTTGTTAGAGAGCTGCAGGCAGACCCCGACCATGACCATTCTGAGGGTCAGGAAGAGGATATTGGGGTTCTTGGGGACAATCCTGACCTAAAGAAATTACTTTATGAGGAGGAGGAGGAGGAGGAAGGGGAGTGGACAGAGCCAGAAAGGAGGTTTCCTATCCCTCCCCTGTTTGTTACCAAATTTTTGTCCTATCTAATATCAGAGGCATTTGGATTTTTACAGCTCAAGGAGGTGCAATCCCTGGAGGCAGTGGATGTCAATCCTATCCTGTCCATATCCTTCTCCGCTCCAAGTGTTTTCCGAACTTTTTCACTGTGGCCCAAATTTTTGCTCAAGAATGGGCAGGTGTGGCCAAGGCCTAAGCTATGATGTTTCCCCTTTTTTAGAAGAAAATGCCCACAAGTGGGAAACCCTTCTTCTGGCGGTTCATAACTCTGTCGGACACACCTCTATTCCAGTTGTAGGGTCCTTTGCTTTAACAGATTCGCACGACAGGCGAGTAGATGCTGCATGCAGAAGAGCCTTTGCCTCTAATGGTGCTAACTGGCGCACTTCTGATGCCTCCTTTATTGTTGCCAGAACCTTAAACTTGTGGGTTATGACCCTAGGCAGTTTTGTTTCCCCCCAGATTGGAGGGGGCAAACATTTTGCACATGGAGTCTATGACATCCACCTCCTAGGGGATGCCATAGTGAAAATATTACATATATCAGCTCGATCTTACTTCGAGGGGGCTCTTGCAGCAGGCAACACCAGTAGGACTGAAGCTGTCAGGCACCAGAACCACACAGAAAACTTCTAGCTAGCAGTCTATCACAGGGTGCCGCCTCCGCCGATGTCAGTATGCTGATGTCCGCCTATCCTATATAAGGGGCAGTCCCCCAGACCTACAGTACCTCAGTTCTTTTCCCACCATCAACCTGCGCACATCAGACCTCCTCGGACGCCTGCTTCAGTCATAGTTATTTTTCCTATTTCTACCATTTGTAACATCGAATTTTCAGTATTTTCTTTATTAGGTTTATTTCTTCTTCTCCTTCAGCCTTGTCTTCTGATCGGCCGACAATGTGTGCCTGTGGCAAGCAGATACCCGCCAACTACCGTCACTCTTCCTGCCAGCTCTGCTTAGGCCCCAGCCATGACACCAAGGCCTGCCAGCACTGCCAGGACTCAGCCAGGCCACACAGAGACGCCACTTAAGAACATTGGAAAGCTACCTGCTAAAGCAGAAATTGGCTGGAGAAGGAGCTTCAGGCCAAAGGATCTTCTACCTCCCTGGCTCAGTCTTCCAGGGCATCATCATCATCTTCTGCTTCCCAGAAGGAGAAGAAGTCGAATGGGAAGCATAAGCACCGGGACCATCCTCGGTCAGCCTCTCGCTCGAGGTTGCCGAACAGACCAGCCTCCGCTTCTGGGCCTTCCTCTCACAACGAATCAGCCCCTCCTTCCTCATCAGTCCTCACTCCTTCCGAGCTGCCGGTGGTGCAGCCACCCACCCTCATCTCCATTTCAGGCGATGGCTCTTCAGGGCAGCAGACTTCATCCCCTACCTCCCAGCCCCTGACACTTAGGTCCTTAGCACCCACGAGTCCTCTGCCAGGTGGCTTGGCTGGGGTTTGAACCTCTGGTGGTGGGTCTTCGCCCATTGCCCCCCCCCCCGGCCAAGGCATTGCTTTTGTCAGTCCCCTACTCCGGGGCCGGCACTAGTTCTTCCAGGCATCACCTGGGGCAAGTGCTTACCTCCTCTTCCATGCAGGCGACACCTCAGCCTCTGCCTTGAGGGAATTCTCCCCCACAGGTCCCACCCTTGCCATTGGGGCCACCATCGGCTGCTTCGCCAGACTGATGCCAGCCTTCACCTCTCAGGCCATCGCCAACTCAGTCAATGTCTCCAGCGATGACCCCTCAACCAACGTTGCCCCAGCTGATGCTAGCTGACCTTCTTCAGAATCCCCAGCTGGTGCCAGGGGGACCTATGCTAGGGTATCCTACACTGGCCCCTCCACAGACTTATCCATACCCTCCTCCTCAGTATCCTTACCTCCCTATAATCTACCCCCGTTGGTGGATTATAATGCTCTGTTTAATGCCTGGTTGTCCTTCATGCAAAATAAGGATGCACCCAAGCGACCCTCACCCTCTCATCCTCCCTGGGATCCTCCTCCTCAGGACTCGAACCAGGCAGGACCTAGCAACTCCCTTACCACTGGGTCCTCTGGGGAATGCATTGGGAGCTCTGACCAGTGTATGGATGACAGTCACCCTCAGAAGGCGGTAGCAGACAGTGATCAGTCTGGGGACGACTCTTCTTCTGCCTCTTCAGACTCATCAGAAGGCTCCAGAGACTCCTCTGATCATGAGGAGCATGCCAAGGAGACCCCTAAGTCTCTCCCTGATGACCCCCTTTTTTTTTTAATCCCTCATGGGGTGGGAAACAGAGGAGCTTGACCGGGGAGTGCTGCCTAGCTATACACCTCCAGAAAAAGGAGACCCTACCTTTGGTGGTGCCTCCTTTAATTGACTCCTACGAGGAATCATAGAATCATAGAAGCTTGATGGCAGAAAAGGACCATACCGGCTCATCTAGTCTGCCCTTTTTTTCCCCCACCTACATCTCCTTCTCCCTGTCAGCCCCCACCCTCCCCCTGATACTCAGCCCCATATGCTTGTCCCATGCTCTCATTAATTCTTCCACCGATTTAGCCCCCACCACTCCGTCTGGTAGTCTGTCCCAGGGCTCCACTACCCTCTCTGTGAAGAAATGCCCTCTCACATGTTACTAATGTAATGTAATGAGGATGTAACTAAGGCGGCGAGGAACCACACTTCTTCCACCCTGGCCTTATCCAATAAGGTGGATCTCCTCTATCATGTGCCAGTGGGCAAGCCTTTCCTTGGTGGGTACTGAGTGGGAGGTTGAGGTGGGGTGGGTGGGGGTGTTTGGGGGGGGGTTTCAAGCCCTTTTTTGGTTAGTATAGCATCCGGGTATATCCCAACACAGGGAGGTATATTACCCACCGTCTGCCGTTTGTAGCTTTAATCATATATTACATTTGTGTTGTTACTTTACTCTGTAAACTACATTTTCCTGGCTACAAGCTTAATGGCTATTGCAAACTTTTTCTTTTAAAGCACAAGTGGAAGGTTTTCAGAGCTAAACTAACAGGGCCCAGTCACGTCTTTTGAACCAACAAGAAGATGCTAACATCTGACCTTTAACTGCCATAGAATTTCAGTGCTGTTATTTCAGTGGATTTTTCGTACATCTGTATGAACACTGATTAGTGGTATATATCTATTTGATTGGCATACTCCTATAGTATTCAGGCCCTGTGGCATAATCCTATAGTATTCAGGCCCTACTCACGCAAGGCTTTCTATATTTTTTTTCCATTCTTCTTTGCTGTTGTCTCTGAATACAGCACTTGGCACTTTAACCACTCACTCTTTCAGTGTTGCCGGCTACCACCGTTTCATGCTGAAACCTTGCATGCAATCATTTTGGAGAAGCACGTATTTTTAAAAATATTCTATGTTCTGTTAATAAATTACTGCCTGTTTAAGTGGCATCCAAAAGAAAAGTGTGGCAATCGATAATTACATCCTTGAAGAAGATACCACTAACTAGCTATATCTGCCTGTATAACATAAATCACTCTGCTGATCAAAGCTGAGAGCAACATTTCTGAATATGACTGGTTTTAAGGAAGCTTTACATTTGTCTGCCACTCAATGCGCCACAATGGTCCTGCCATTTAGAACTGTGTCACACAGCACCTTGCACTTTATTTCCTGAACTGCACTATTGTAGCACTTTAGTGGCCAGTGAACAATAAATAACAACTACTGACATTGAACTAACATCAGATAAAGTTTTGAGCAAACAGGATATGTACTTGTAACCCCCTGCAAATGGGGGTTCCCAAAAGACTTCCAGGAGCTTGCTTGAATGCTCCAAGCCTGAATGGTGTTTGGCGTTTAAGCCATTTATCAGTGAGTGTTTTTAGAGCCTCTGGTACTGTCTCTTTAAGAGCTGTCTGCTTGCAGACATAATTAATTTGTATGGGAGGACTGTGTGCTTCTCTGTTTGAGTACCACTCGAGCTGCTGCCAATTCACTCCATTTTTGCAGTCACTAGGAGTGCAAAGGGAACCTATCTGAAAGATGTAACGGTTTGCCAGAAATCATTTACAGTAATAATGAAATTACAGTTTGTCTAACCTGCTTTCTTTGCAGTCAGAACTGTGTCTGCCAAGTTCCCCATTCTGGTTTTGAACTGCTGAACTGGACCAATCAGTGTGGGGTAAGCTAGCTCTAAAATGGTGCCTTGGACGAATCAGAACTTGGACTCATAATCTGAGCCAGCCACAAGAGGATTGTATGGGCAGTGACTCTGGGAGATGTAGTTTAGACTTGGCCTTTTGGACCAACAGCAGCAGTCTATTGTGAGTGACAGCCAATCCAGTCAAGAACTGGGAGGAACTCAAAGGAAGTGCCGTTTTGTCTGTTGGAGTTTCAGTTTAGCTCTGGAGTGAAGGAAAGAAACCCTGTGCTCCTTCAGTGCACAGTTTCAGTAAAAAAACATGTGTAAGGTCCAGAGTTCCGTCTGCAGCTTGTGTAACTGCTTGTTAGGACTGAATCCGTCCTGTGAAGAGAATCAAAGGATATCTGAAGAGTAGAAACCAGGCTCACCTGTAGAAGACTGGAGGAATTGCGGAATTGCACTCGGTCTGTCAGGAACTGAATCTGCTGTGTGTTCTCCCGGGTATTGTGCAGATAATTGCGTCGGGATACAGATGCAGCCTGCCTGGTATAGTGCTTTCTTTACCATATAAATGTGTGAAGAGGTTTGTGTTCCTCAAGTGAATCCTGCTGCCATTACGTGACTTTGCCTGTGACTGTTTACCATATAAATGTGTGAGGAGTCTCTTGGAGCTCAAGAGTAGCCCTGCTGACATTGAAGGACCCTATCTTGTTTGGAGGTCGTGAGTACTAATTCAGGGTCGCTCCCTGTTGAATTGCTACATTAAATCCAAATGGAATTACTGTACTGCTGACTGTTTAATTTTCCTTTTTCTGTGGAAGGGCCTACCAGCTGCCACGTTTGGACTAGCCACTAGGGCTTGGGTACCCAGGGACAGTAACTGATAGGGATAGGCCTGTGCACAGAGCCATAGGTAGATGAGTAGAGTGATAAGCTAATTAACCTGATTTCCCCTGTCCTTGTTATATCCCCAAATAAATCAGAGCTGCTTGTTTCAGCAAAGTTATACTGCCTGAGGTATTTGTCTATGTTAAGTACTGTACTGTGATTGTTGCACTGTATCTTATTTCACAGGAGGTCCCAGTGCCGGAACCAGTCCTGGGGTAAGTGTATACTGTAAAGGTAATTCTGATGTATTGTGTGGGCCACTAGTGGGAAGAAAGGGGGGTTGCAGTGTCCCAGAGGGCTGTGACCAAGTTAGTTTAACTATTGTAAACCCTGACCTCTGGGTGGAGGCACCCGCCATTGGATCCAGGCCCCTCAACCTGTTAGTGGCAAATCAGGCAGGGGTAGTAGCCCCTGGGATAGCGCCATCTAGGGGTTACATACTCATATGAAAACTTGGACCTTACATAACTCAGTTGTCTGGAACTAAACCATGTACTTCCTGGATTCTTATAAATTCTACTTTGCTGCTGAGTTTCCCCTTTGTGAGCTTGATTGGTTCCTATTAATAAGCAAATAACATTGTTTTCCTGTCTCAGCTCTAATTTGTCTCTTAATAGTCTTGGTTGCTGGATGATGAACTGTATAAAAAAGATTACTCTGATGGACTAATTACTACAGTTTTTCTATTTGCAGCTTTCTTGGTGTTGGCCCCACTGCAGGGATGGGAGAGGGAGTTAGTCTGCGTTTCTGTTGGATTGTTTCCTGTTGGGAGCAAGAGTGTTAGTCAGTTGTACCTGGGAGCTGGAAATTGTTTTCGTGTGCTGCAACTCTTATGGCAATTCATTACCCAGCGATGCTTAGTTCGAATTTTTGTGGTGCCTCCTCCTATTAAGTGTCCTTAGTGATAAGCTAGAACTGCCCCTTCTGAAACATTAGACAAGGCAATTTTTTTTATATGGCCCCCAATCCCTAGGCCTCTGGGTACCTCACAATAAATACAGCAAATCAATTACAAACTTAAGGTCAGATATTAAAACAGTTAAGTCACAAAGCCAGGCCCGAAACTTAAATTGAAAAAATGTTTTTTTTTATTACCAACCCACTATGGTTCCAGCTTGTACTGTCCACCTGACTCCCACATCATGCCATCACAGTTTACCCAAAAATCAATGACTTGTCAAACTACAAATAACACGCTCATGAGTAAGACATGTAAACAAATCAAATGCAGTTTATTGAGGGTCAAGATCAAGGCTCTGGTGGAAGGAAGAGTTAGGTTTGACAATACGAACATACAAATTTGCCAGCAGATAAAGGCCTTATGGTCTATCGAGTGTGCAGCTAGCAACCCTTATACTGCAGCTGCCCTTCCCTCCCTCCCCTTCCCTGATCTCCCTCTTACCCTATCCCATCCCCTTTTGAAGCAGTCCACTGTTCTACAGGATACCCCTTCCACAGGCAACGCATTCCACCCAGACACCACTCTTGCCATAAAAAAGTGTCTTCTCATTTCCCTCCTGAACCTTCCCCCCTCCAATCTGAGATTGTGACCTCGAGTGTCCCTAGCCCCCCTTAACTTGAATAGTCCCTCCGTGCCTGTTTTGTTTATTCACATATGTATGTACTTGAAGGTTTCAATCATATCCCCCCTGTCTCTCCTCTCCTCCAGTGAGTACATGTTCAACTCCATCAGCCTGTTCACATAGGGTATGTCCCCATGTCACTGGATCATCTTTGTTGCCCTAGGCTGCACCCCCTCCAGTAACTTAATGTCCCTCTTAAGGTATGGGCACCAGTACTGCACGCAGTACTTCGGGTGTGGCCTAACCAGAGACCTATACAGTGGCAGGATCACCTCCCCTCTCCTTGAAAATATACCCCTGGCAACACAACCCAGCATTTTGCTTGCCTTTGCAGCTGCCTTCCTGCATTGTGCTGAGTTGTTCATTGAGCTTGTTGTAATTACCCCCAGATCCTTCTTCTCCTCTGTCACAGCTAGCTGACCCCCTCCCCCCCAGCTGATATCTCCTTCTTGGGTTTTTTGTTCCGAAATGTAGCACCTTACACTTTTTGGCATTAAATCCCAACTGCCAGGTGTCCGACCAGGTTTCCAATTTTGACATATCATCCTGCAACCCTTGCCACCCTCCTAGGTCACCCACTACTGCTCCCATCTTGGTGTCATCTGCAAACAAACTGATCTTGTTCTTGATGCCCATTGAGATGTCTGATATGAGCAACCCAAACAACACCAGTCCCAGCACTGAGCCCTGCAGTACTCTGCTTGTCACTGCCCTTGGAGATAAGAGTTCCCCTTCCACCACCACCCTCTGCTGCCTTCCCTATAACCAGTTTACTACCCATCCCACCATTTTTGCCACTGCACCTGCCAGCTTACTACCCAGCCTCCCATGTGGCACAGAGTCAAATGCCTTATTGAAGTCCAGAAACAGGACATCCACTGCATGACCCTTGTCCAACTGTCTAGTTACCCAGTCATAGTAATCCACCAGGTTGGTCTGACAGGATCTGCCTGTGACAAACCCATGCTGCCTACATCCTGCAGCCCATTGGTCTCCAGAAGAGACACCAGCCTCTCCTTCAGGATTGTCTCCATCAGTTTTCCCATGATGGACGTAAGGCTTAATGGACTGTAGTTTCCCAGTTTGTCTTTGGAACTGCTCTTATGGAAGGGTACCGCTTGAGTCATCCTCCAGTCCTGAGGTACACTTCCTGAGACCAGGGAGGCATTGAGCAGGTCTGCCAAGGGCCCCGCCAGGATTTCTGCCAGCTCTCTCAGTACCCTGGGACGAATGCCATCCAACCCTGGTGCTTTGTTCACCCTCAGTGCCTTCAGGCCCTCCAGTAACCTGCCCTCTGTGATTCCCCCATCTGTCAACTCCTCCCCCCCTGAGCCTGACCTCCCACCCCCCTTGGTAGCGCCCCTTCTTTCTCCTTAGTAAACACTGAGCAGAAGTATTCATTAAGCACTTCTGCCTGCTCTGCCCTGTTTTCACCCACCCCATCCCTCATAATCCTTACTATTTTGTCCCTACAACTCCTTTTCTCCCTGTTGCATCTGAAGAATTCCTTTTCCCCCTTCTTGATGCCTTGCACCAGCCTGAGCTCCATAAATGCCTTGTCTGCCCTTACTGCCTTTGTCACCTCCTTCGATTCCTTCAGGTAATCCTCTCTGTCCTCCCCTATCCCTGTTTTTTGAACCTCCTAAAGGCAGCTCTTTTATTTCTTACTTTCTCCATGACCCCCTTACTCCACCAGCTGGGTTTCTTGGCCCTAGCTCTCTTACTCTAGACCCTGATGCAGATTTTAGTTGCTTCCTCAATCCCCAGTTTTATGACCTCCCACCTCTGGTTAGTTTCCATATTAGTTTGGATTCTGGCTAGATACCCTTTAACTACCTCCCCATCCTCCCGAAGTTGTCCCTCCTGAAGTCCAACACTTGTACCTGTTTCTACTCCCTCCTTACCCATTTTCACATTTTCAACATGAATCACACTGAGTGGTCATCACTCCCTGCCAGCGGTTCTTCCACCCCTGGCTCCCTCACAAACTTCCCATTTTCCAGCACGAGATCTAGGGTGTTCCCTAACCTGGTTGGCTTGCTGACCATTTGCATTAGGAAGCTATCCTTGAATGCATCCAGAAGTATCTGCTCCCTTCTAGTCGTGGTGGCTGGGGTACTCCAATCCACTCCTGGCAGGTTGAAGTCCCCCACAGTCACCGTGGTACCCTTTCCGCAGACCCTTCTGACCTGTCCCACTAGTTCCCTGTTTAACTTTTCTGTCTGAGATGGTGACCTGTACATTACTCCTATCTTGAGAGTCATATTCTTGGAATCCTGGATTTGCATCCATAACAACTCTGTACGCCCCTTCTCATGAACACACTTCAGTCCTTCTCTCACATACAGTGCTGCCCCCCACCCTTACCATTTACCCTATCTCTGTGGAATATCTTACAAAGATCAAGCAAGTCCAGCTCTATAGACACGAGGGTGCGGTTTAGAAATAGTCAATCCAAATAGCAAAGAACCGCATAACCTCAGTCCTGGAGTACAAAATATGGTTTATTTAACAATAAATATGGACGCCAACATAACAAAGAAGCTCTGCTTCCCAGCTCTACACCTCGACCGGTTTCGTACTAACTGTATGTCATCAGGACCGTGTGTTTCTAAGATCATTCTATATCTTAAATACTGGTTCTCTTAAGGTGCAGTATATAATTTAAGCTATATTCCTAAAGTGTCACTACTAAAATTTGATTAAGTATATCTAACTTACTCACAACCATGTACTTATTAAAGACTAAACATACAAAAATATTTAGAATCTATATATAGGAAACACAAAAACAATATGTGGAACCACAGAATCTAACATTTAAAACATTCCTTGAAACAACCATATTCATAGAAGCAGCAGTATTTCTTAGTCACTCATATAAATACCAGCTCCAAATGCCCTCTTTCAATGGGTTGCCTTAATTGGAGGAGGCTATTGGTACAAAATAGGCTGCAGACAGATTGTTGTTTCTGTAAAAAAAGACACAGATATCAATCAGTATAAATAATAGGAATAAACTTCAGGGTATAATGCATTGTTAAATACAGCACCATCTATTCTTCCTTCACTCTAAGCATATTATTTACTACTTCTTTTTCTTTCTGTCCTGAATACAAGGTAACAAATCAATACGGTCATTAAGCCCCTTGGAATGTAAGGCCTCCAAAAAATAAATCCAATAGGTTTCCCTAATACGTAACTTGTTATCTACATCTCCCCCTCTTGGCCCCAATTTTATCTCTTCCAAGCCGCAGAACTTAAACCTGTGTTTTACATCTGTATTTTTCGTGGTTCTGCAATGAATTGCAAGAGCACTTCTTGCATCATTGTTGTTTATTGACTGCAAATGCTCTCCCATCCTAAGCTTCAATGATCTTGTGGTCTTGCCCACATAAAAGGCCCCACATTGGCATGTGGAGAAATAAACAACATTTTCAGAGATGCAATTAATGAAGCCCTTGATGGGAAAACTTTGTTCACAGTTACAACTTGTGAACATCTTACATTCCAGAACAGACACACAAAATTTACACACCCCACATTTATACATGCCATCAGGTAATGGTCTTCTCTGTATATCACAAGTTGTACCTTTCTGATAGCTGTGGACCAAATGGTCCCTAATGTTAGGTCCCCTCTTGTATACCATCCTAGGCTTTTGTTGTGTCACCCGCTCAAGGGCTGGCTCACCCTCCAGTATACTCCAATTATGGTACACAATATTTTGTATGTCTCTGGAGTGTCTGGTGTAGGTGGTAACAAAATTCAATCTACAAGGATCATTATCCATGTTCCTAGGATTGAACAAGGTTATCCTGTCCCAGGCATCAACCTCTTTTCGAGCTTGATGAACTGTAATACCTGAATACCCCCCTACTGAGAAATCTATTGCACATGTCAATACTATTCTCTTTGTATTCATTCTCTTCACTACAGTGTCTATGTACTTACAACAGCTGGGCTTTGGGAATATTAGAAATCATATGGTGTGGGTGGCAGAAAGAGGCATGTAGCAATGAATTTCTATCAGTCTCCTTTCTAAACAGATTTGTACCCAAGGTTCCATCTGGTTTCTTCGTAATTTTTAAATCCAAAAAGGAGACTGAATCTAGACTACTCTGTACAGAAAATTTAAGATTTTCATTACTGATCTCAAGGTATTTCACAAATTCTCCTAGTTCTTCAAGAGTGCCACGCCACAACATAAAGATGTCGTCTATAAAACAACGCCAGATATCAACCCTATCATAGCAAGGATTGTTCTGTGCATCATAGACAGTTGTTTTTTTCCCCATAAGCCCAAGTACAAATTCACATAATTGGGTGCAAATGTTGCACCCATAGCTGTACCTTTAAGCTGTAGAAAGAATTGTTCCTGAAACAAAAAAATAGGTCTTAGTTAAAACATGTTCAGCACATTGTATCAGAAGTTCCCTCTTCCCATGAGAGAGGTCGGCATCCTGGCAAAACCAATATCTCAGGGCTCCAAGTCCCCCCATATGTGGTATATTGGTATAGAGGGATGCGATATCCAGGGAAACCAAAAGCCAGGGTAGCTCTATCTGCATGTCCCCCAGGACGTCCAAAATGTGTGTGGTGTCTCTAATATAAGAAGAGAGACCGGTTACATAATGTCAAATATGCGCATCCACATATATGGACAAGGGCTCAACTAGTGACCCTATACCAGACACAATTGGACGCCCTGGGGGATTATGCAGATTTTTATGTATTTTGGGCAACACGTAAATGACTGCCCTAACTGGGTGATCAACAATGAGAAACAGCATTTCATCATGGGTTATCAAACCTTTACATTCTGAGTCATATAAAAATGAATCCACAGAGGTTTTAAAACCAGCAGTAGGATCAGTTCTCAGTGGTAAATAGAAATCTGTGTTGTCTAGCTGTCTCTCAATTTCCGTAATATACTTATAGGTAAACATCACAACCACTGACCCTCCCTTATCTGCTGGTTTCAGTATAAGTTCTAAATCATTCTCTAGATTTTTCAATGCTTCAGCCTCTTCTTTTGAAACATTAACAAAATATGGTCTGTCCCTATTCCTCAATAATTCTTTGAATTGTGCTTCACACCTATGTTCAAAAATTCTTACTGAGTCATTATATGGAGGCATAAAAGATGACTGTGGTTTAAACTGCCTTACCTCAGTCCTTGTCCCAACTGGTGTATCATCTTGGGACATAATCATTCCCTCAGTTACCAACTGACTATTCAAGTCCCGATTTATATCGTCTCTCTTAAAAAAGGCTTTTAAATTTAAATTTCGTGTAAATCGATGCAGATCTATAAATAAATCAAATTCTCTAGCATCAACAGTTGGAACAAACGATAATCCTTTTCCCAGTACTTTTATTTCCACCTCATTAACTTCCTTATGTGAAATGTTAATAGCAATCTGCTCCTCAGTGCTATCCACACAGTTCACAGTCTGCCCCTTCTGCCACGGCCTCTTATGCTTCTGGCCACCTCTACATGTCCATCTGGGGTGCGATTGATCCTGCTGGCCTGCCCCCTTCTCCTCTGGGTATATTTGTCCTGGTCCCGATCCTGTTCTTGAAATCACACAGATCTCCTCAGATCAAACTGCTGCTGGCCCTCTTCTAAAAAAGGGTCCTCTGCCTCAGACTCACTGTTAGATGTATTATAGTTCAGAGAATTACTTCTATTTTTCAGAATTGGGCTTTGCTGGGAGGTGGACTGAGTTGTATTATTTATTTTTTTTTTCTTTGTTGCCTTGTATTCAGGACAGAAAGAAAAATAAGTAGTTAATAATAATATGCTTTGAATGAAGGATGAATAGATGGTGCTGTTATTTATCAATGCATTATACCTTGAAGTTTTGTTGCTCCTTATAGTTTATTCCTATTATTTATGCTGATTGATATCTGTGTCTTTTTTTACAGAAACAACAATCTGTCTGCAGCTTATTTTGTACCAATAGCCTCCTCCAATTAAGGCAACCCATTGAAAGAGGGCATTTGGAGCTGGTATTTATATGAGTGACTAAGAAATACTACTGTTTCTATGAATATGGTTCTTTCAAGGAATGTTTTAAATGTTGGATTCTGTGGTTCCACATATTATTTTTGTGTTTCCTACATATAGATTCTAAATATTTTTGTATGTTTAGTCTTTAATAAGTACATGGTTGTGAGTAAATTAGATATACTTAATCAAATTTTAGTAGTGACACTTTAAGAATATAGCTTAAATTATATACTGCACCTTTAAGAGAACCAGTATTTAAGATATAGAGTGATCTTAGAAACACACCCTCCTGATGACGTACCGTTAGTATGAAACCGGTCGAGGTGTAGAGCTGGGAAGCAGAGCTTCTTTGTTATGTTGGCGTCCGTATTTATTGTTAAATAAACCATATTTTGTACTCCAGGACTGAGGTTGTGCGGTTGTTTGCTATTTGGAATATCTTATACCCTGGTACCGCCAGGTCCTGGTCCTGGTAATGGGTGGCCCATGTTTTGGTGATGGCTGCCACATCCACCTTCCCTTCTACCATGAGAGCCTGTAGCTCTGCTGTTTTGTTCCCTAGGCTCCTAGCATTCAAGGTGACCACCCTCCACCCTTTTATCCTTTTCCCCCTCCCCCATCCTGCTGTCCCTTCCTAGCATCCCCTCTAGTACTCCCTTTTTTCCATTGCTTCTAGCACGGGGGGGGGGAGCTCATTCGGCTTTCCTGCATGTGGATTCTGCATGCCTCCTGCCCACTTGCCACCCCCTGCTCCTAGTTTAAATGCCCTTCTTTTTCTATGCAATCCCTCATCCTCTGCTTCAATACCTTCTTGTCCTACTCACTTAGGTGAAATCTATCCTTACCGTAGAGATTACTGTCCTCCCAGGTCCCTCCCCACTCACCCACCAGCCCATAACCTTAGGATTGGCACCAGGTTCTTAGCCATTTATTAAATTCCTCTATCCTCAGTTTCCTTGCAGTGCCCACCCTGGGCACTGGAAGTACTTCTGAGAAAGCTACTGATCTTCCTGCCTCCTCACATATTGGTCCTAGCTCCTCAAACCTCCCCTGAACTATCATCTCTGTCGTATCTAGTAAATAAAGTGGTGACTTTTACACAAAGGGGGTGCTTATACACTTAGGTACCAAAGATCTGACAAACCAGCCTTTAGAGGCAGTGAAGTGGAACTTTAAGAGGCTGGGGGACAGATTACACATACTCTGCTTCCTGGCCTTTTTAGATAGCCTCCCTGTGTGGAATAGGAGGAATGAGAATGAAAGAGTAAGGAAGAAAGAGATAAAGAAGTTTAATGAGTAGTTGAACGGATTATGTCAGGAGGAGGGTACCACTTTGTGGGGGACTGGGGGTGCTTCTAGCACAGGAGTCTCTTCAAGGGTGATGGCCTTCGCCTGGTGTGAGAGAGAGAGAGAGAGCGGTGCTCTGGAGCAGAACTTTGACATCTACATTGGACAGTTAAACTGACTGCAGGGGACACAGAGGTTAGGGGAACCAATGAGAAGGGAGAGTGGGTAAGGAACCTAGCTAGGGCACCCCCGGAACAGGGACTAGTAACATGAAGGTTAATGTTCAAATTATGTTTGGGGAAGAGGCCAGTGAGGGAGGACTGACAAAGTATACATTCAGCATGAAGAAAAAAAAATTATAGAGACTAGGAGAAGTATTTATTTACTTACTTGAAAATTGGTAGCCGGCAAAGGCACACTGAGACGATGTTCATTTCCAGGTGTGACCCAGGGGAAGGGAATGGGGCTACAAACAATCAAAAGTCCTCTCCCTCAGCTTCCTGCTACCCTTTACGTACTATTGCTTCCCATTCACTCACTGTTCCTTCTAGGAAATCTTGAGCTGATCAAACTGCTTTCTCATATTGCTTTCCTAAACATTGGTTCTCCCCTTGTCTTCGATCTGCCTCTTTGGCTTTCTCCTTGAAAGTCTCTCCTTCATGACATTTTTATCACACCTGCAGTTGTCCGTGACCCTCTTCCTTCCCCTTCACTAGTGTTTCCCTGGCAATCTGTTTCCTTCATTCCTGTACACATGTTATTCTGATTGTATTTAAAGTTGGATTACTTCTCAGTTTAAACTGTATTCTGTATTTCTCCATATGTATTGTAATTGCTGTAAGTGATGTTCCTCATCCCCTACCCCCAGGACGCATCTGGAAATGAGCTGTTATCAGCTCAGTTTGTATTTCCTGGTGAAACTTTTGAAATAAGTAAATAACTACAGAAGTATGGACATATAACACAATAGTGAAGTGCAAACAACGGTAATGCAACACAGTGTAAGTGCAAAATAACAGCAGTGGATGGTTGGAGTTGGAGCTGTGAGCTACACTGTATCCCAAAGTAAATGGAAACAACTGGTTGAACACATCAGTGTATTGATTATAGGAATTATGAACCAACCCCAGAGGGGAGAAAGATGGAAAGGGGGTCTGCCTTACTACCAGGAGTCTGGGAAGTATAAGGGAGAAGGAACAGGAAAAAGCAAAAGGGGATGAGGAAACAGATGGAATGGAGTCTGCCTTATAGATGGGATAGAGTGGTTGGAGATGGGTTGTCCCTCAGGACTTTGGCTTCGAGGGTCCCAGTTACCAACTTCTGAACGGGTGTGAAATCTGAGGATAATACTTCATAACTGTCTGACACTCGGCCCCATCCTGTGGAATTCGCTTCCTCCATCTGTAAGGGAGGTCCCTTCAGTTGAGGCGTTCAAAGCCCGCCTTCAAACCTACTTATTTAGCCAGGCATTCCCGGACACGGTCTGGTAGTTGAAAATTTCAGCTATTTTAGATATTTATATGGGGCCTATTTTAACATTTTGTTGACATTAGACCCTCAGGTTATGATGTTATTTTAAATACTTATAAAATGTTTATTTTTCTTGTATTTAATTGTTTATGTCTGATTGTACGGCACCCAGAGCCTCTGGGATTGGGCACCCAAAAAATAAAATTTGCCTTGCCTTCATTCTCAGGTGTCAACCGTGGTTAAGTCCTCCTTCTACCATTTGAGGAATATCGCCCAGATTAAACATCTAGTTCCACCTGGTGACCTTCCAACTTTGATCCACGCTTTTGTGACTTCACACCTGGACTACTGTAACTCCCTTTGCCTAGGGCTTCCGGGGGTTGATATCTGCTGCTTACAGCTGGTGCAGAACGCTGCGGCCAGGCTGTTGTCTGGATCATCCTGATCCAGTCATATTATGCCTGTGCAGTGCGAACTGCACTGGCTGCCAATTCAGTGGCGGATCACCTTCAAGGTCGGTTTGCTGACCTATAAAGCCCTGCACGGACAGGGACTGAGCTACCTGCAAGATCTCCTGTATCCTTATTGCCCTCTCCAACCACTCTGCTCGACCGATGAGGTATTGCAGGAGATTCCCAGGGTACGATTAAAAACATCTGGATCGCGGGCATTTTCATTTGTAGCCCCAACCCTGTGGAATTCTCTGCCTCGTAGGATACGTGAGTGCCTGACAGTGGAGAGGTTTAAGACTGCCTTAAAAACCTACTTATTTGAACTTGCTTTTGGTGCTGTCTTGTAACTGGATTTCTATTATTGAGTTGTATTTATATATTGGAAAATGTATTTTAGCATGTTATGGTTTTAACTCTTGCTTATTTTACAGCGCTGTGGTACTCAGTGAATAACGCTGTATAAATAAAGGTTAGTATTATTATTATTAAAGGAGATAGGAAGTGATTTTTACATGGTTAACTGCCCTTTCATCTTCCTTTCCATGCCAGTTATATATTCTGATATGCACTGATGATTTGTTGATTAAAAAAAAAAATCTAGTTTTGGGGTACCCTCAGATCTACATAGAGTGCCACTCTCCTCACTGGCTACTACTTTCTTTTCATATTTCTAAGACATTCTATGACATCAATAACTCCCATTCCATGCTAGGCTGAGGACCTGACTGTCTGCAAGACCTCCTGGTTCTGCACTGCCAGGCTCACCCTCTTCGTTCCTCTGAAGATGGCCTCTTGGTGGTTCCCAGGGCAAGGCTGTGGCTTTCAGGAGATTGTGCTTTCTCCGTGGCCACACCTGTCCTGTGGAACTCACTCCCAGGGTATCTCAGAGAGGCGCCCTCGGTTGAAGTCTTTAAGAGGGGGCTTGAGACGTTTTATTTGAACAAGCATTTAATTTGTTATAGCATGAAATATACATGTGTTGCAGATTGTCGTTTCAATTATTAATATTGTGAACTATATCTAAACTATGCTTATACTCTGTAATGTGGTCAAGATTAATGTTTTACTTGTATTAGATGTTACGTAGTGTATAGTGCACTGAGTCCTGGGGAAGGGGTGCTTTATAAATAAATCAATCTATCTATCTATCTATCTATCTATCTATCTATCTATCTATCTATCTATCTATCTGTCCTGGAATGGTGTTATTGATGTCTTAGCATATTCAAGGCAGTATGAAAAGAGAGAGCAGCAACTGCTGAGGAGAGAGGGATTCAAGGTAGTTAAAAAGGCAACAAAATTATATTATTAATTTAACAAAAAAGGTAAAAACCTATCACAATAGTGGGTAGACAATAAAAGATGTAAAAACCATTTCCTATCACCTTTAATGCCAAGATTCTGGGAAATACAATTAGTGAGCTCTAAGCAATGGTGACAGACACTGAGGTGGACCTAGTAGACATCACAGACACTTGGGCCACAAAGAATGACAATTGGGACCTGACAGTCCTGGACTACTCCATGTTTAAATGGGAAAGAAGAAGAGGTAAAAGAGGAGGTGAAGCTCTGTATGTCAGGGAAGGCACAGAGGCAGTGCAGGATGGAAACATTATAGGATGTAATGAAGAAACAAATGTTGTGGGTTCAGCTCAACGTGGCCTTAGGCAAGAAACTATGGATGGGGGTAATTTATAGACCTCCTGGGCAGGAGGAAGAGAGAGAGAGAGAGCAATACAAAGGTAGGGACAGAACTAGAAAGGGGGTGACAAAGGCGGAGGTGGTGGTGGGAGATCAAAACCTGCCAGATATTGATAGGGACATTCAAGGAACTGCAGGGTCAGACCCTGCTGGATACAATGCAGGGCTGCCTGCTGGTGCAGATGGTTAAGGAACCCCGTAGGCAGGCTGCCATTCTCGATGTGGTGCTCACCAACTCAGAAGTGGCAGAAGTGATGATAGGAGAGCCAGTAAGGTCCAGCAACTATAACTCTATGGTTTGACCTGAACCATGGGACCAGTAAGACCTCATTAAAGGGTGAAGCTGTAGATTTCAGAAGGGCAGTCTTCAGCCAGATGAGGGAGGTGGTCTGGGACAAGTTAGTTGGAATGGACAGCATCAGGAATGTGGAGGAAAGATGGGAGGCAATCAAGGGGCCATTCTCGAGGCAACAAAGTCTTACATGAGAACGGTAATCAAAATAAACAGGTACAAGAGACCAATATGGTTCTGTGGAAAGGTCAGGGAAGAAATGAGAGCCAAAAGGAAAAGACCATCACTACATAGAAGGAAACGTAATGGGAGGAGCAGTGGGGAGAGTGCCAAAGGAGAACAAGGGAAACCAAGAGGGTGGACAGAGAAGCAAAGGCAGACACAGCTACATATTGTGGAGGGGGTCAAGGGAGAGGAAAACAGTTCTTTACATATATTAGGGAAAAAAGGAAAAAGGAAGATAAATTGTTAGGCTAACTATGGGAGGAAGAGTAATTTAGGATGGGCAGAAAGCAGCCATTCTTAATAACTGCTTCTGCTCTGCATTTTCAAGGGAAGACAGAGGGCTTCTGTCACGGAATGGCATTAAGCTGGCTCTAAGCAGGATCTCTGAGATGAGGCAGCAAGTATTTACCAGTGAAAGAGTTCAAAAAGGGGCTAGCAGTCCTAATGATACAGTGAGGCCTGCTAGGATCAAGCGCAGTGTCAGTTTCCCCTGCATGACAAAAGGGATTAACTCCCATTGAAACTGCATTGTTCCTTGCAGTAACTCTACTGCAGAATGCTGCAGAGTTGGGCTTGATCCTGGTGAGCGTCACTGTAAATATGGTCCCGGGCCAGATGGAATGCATCTGAGCATGCTTAAGAATTGGCACCAGAACTAACTGAAGCCCTGGTAGGACTAATAGATCAGTTCACACAGTGGTAGTTCCTAAAAACTAGAGGGTAGCGACCTAGTCCCTCCATATGGGGGGACATGAGCAACTGTGTAATATAGACCTGTTAGTCTTACTCTGTTGTGATAAACTGATGGAGACACTAGTCAAAGAGGACCTCATGGACTACCTGAAGAGCAGTGAACTCCAGCACAGTAAACAGCATGGGTTTAGGGCAAGGAGGTCTTGTTAGACCAGCCTGATAATATTCTTTGACTGGATAACAAGGGTAGTGGATAAGGGTCACACTGTGGATTTACTCTTTCAATTTCAGCAAGGCTTTTGACTCAGTACCTCACAAAGGTTGCTGAAGATGCTAGAGATGCTGAGGACAGTGAAGGACACAGATACATGAGAAACTGGCTGGAAGGAAGGCAGCAGAGGGCTGTGGTTAACTGAGTCAAATCAGAAGACAGGGGGACACCAGTGAGGTGGCACAATGATCGGTCCTAGGTCCAGTCCTTTTCAATCTGTTCCTCGGGGACATGGGAGAAGGAATCCAGGGTAAGATGTGTCTCTTTGCAGATGACACTAAGTTCTAAGGCAGGGTAGACGTGAGGAGGGGGTTAGGGAGATGCAGAGAGACTTTAAGGCTAGAGAAGTGGTCAAAGGTTTGGCAGGTGAAATTCAACACCAGAAAGTGCAAGATGATGCACATAGGGAACAAGAACCCCAGAGCAGAGTACTGGAACCAGGGTAAAGCTGGAGATGACCTCTGAGAGACCTTGGGGTCATGATCAGTAATGCCCTAAAACAAGCCAGTGTTACAAATTCTACACTAAGGCAAACAGGATGCTTGGATGTATAGGTAGGGATACTGACAGCAGAAGGAAGGATGTATTACTCTGGTAAGATCATCATACCATTCAGTTTCTTTGTGAGGCCCTTCATTTTCAAATTCCTATTGTGAAGATGGTCAGGTGTTGCCCTTTGAAAAATCAGGATCCTAATGATCTCTTGGCATTTCTGGATATCTTGGGTATTGTAGCAGAATGTGCGTGGGGTGCGGAGGAAGCTGTGGAGGGTTATAATTAAGCCCTTACATCTGCCTTGGACCTTATCATATTCACTCATTGATGTCCCACCTTAGGTCACCTTGGTTTGATGCTGATCTTAGGCAGTTGAAGACTAAAGGGTGGAGGTTGGAACATTCCTGGAGGAGATCTGGATAAGAGGAGGACAAGTTGGCACTGAATAATCACTATGGTGATTATCAGTGGGGGATCACGCTGAAAAGACAGCGTTCCTGTCATGCATGATCATTGTAGGAAAAAAAAAATCGACCAATTCAGCTCTTCAATACTGTGGACAGATTGTCAAATCCTCCCTGTCTTTAGTTGGGTAGAATTTTTTCGGCAGATAAATGTGATGAGTTTAATAGATTTTTTCTTGCACAAGGTGGTAGGTATCTCATTAGGTGGCCTGTCATGGGGTTGCAGTGTTCTTGTGGCAGGTGATTTAAGCACTTGATCACCATGGGTGGAATTTGATCTGGTCCTGACTGAGGAGATCTCCTGAGTGGTCTTGGGGCTGTGCCTTATACACTGTATGTTGGACCCAGGCCCTACCAGCTTTCTCTTGGGTTGCTGGCCGACCCTGGTTCCAATTATTGCTGAGATTGTCAGGTGTTAACTTCAGGAAGGTGTTCTCCCCACTGAACTGAAGAGGGCAGTGGAGAAGTCCCTGCTGAAGAAACCATCTTTGGACCCTGAGAATCTGGCTAATTACAGGCCTATCTTGAACCTCCCATGTTTAGGGAAGGTAATGGAGAAGGTAGTAGTAGCACAGTTGCAGGACCATTTGGAATATTTTGAGATCCTTGAGCCATATCTGCCGGAGTTTAGACCTCGGTACAGCACAGAGACCACACTAGTCATAGTGTTCAATGATCTTCTCCTGGTGAGAGACATTGGTCAGTGTTTCATCTTGATACTACTGGATCTTTCCTTGGCTTTTGACATGGTAGATCATGGGTTGTTGTTGTTCCCATTTGAGGTACTATGTGGGACTCACTGGCACAGTGTTGCAGTTGTTTGAGTCCTGCATTTCAGCCAGAGTGCAGCAGGTGACATTAGGCAGTAACATCTTGAAGGCTAAGGCTCTCTGCTGCAGGGTGCCTCGGAGGGGGAGGGGTTCAATACTATCCCCCATGTTTTTCACTGTGTACATGTGCTTTCGGGAGAGATCTTTGGGTGGTATGTTCTGGGTTTTTACTGCTACGCAGATGACACCCATATCTACCTGTCCTGTGCACCAGATGGGGTCAGCATGGTGGTTGTGCTGGATGAGTGTCTTTCAGAAATCCAGGACTAAAGTCATCGAAAACTGAGGTGCTACTGGTGAGGGGTCATGTGGGGCAGCGATAAACTGGGATCTTGCCTTGCTGCCGTTGTTAAATGGCACTACTCTACAAGCTGTCGAGAAGGTAAGGAATCTGGGCATCACTGTGGACAGTGGATTGACTTTGGAACACCAGGTGGTATTTGTTGTCTGCAGTGGCTACTACCATCTGCGTAATATCACCCCTATCTGAAACTATCTTGCTGCCACTAACCTGGAAACACTGGTGCACATTTTCATTGCCTACCATTTGGACTACAATGCTCTTTACATAGGGCTATCTGCAGGGCTGGTGCGTCACTTGCAGCTCTTGCAGAACCTGGTGGCCCAGTTGATTGCTGGGACCTCCCATTTTATTTGTTTATTTTTATTTATTTAAAGATTGGTAACTAGGAAAAGCACACTGAGCTCTAGCTCGTGAGCAGACACTTTAGTGTGGAAGTGAGGGGTAAGACAAATTGAGGTGAGGAGTTTGTTCCAAAGGGATGGGAGGCAAAAGAAGAAGGCATGTTGCCCTGCCAAAGTATGGGCTTGGGGGAGAGCAAAGGTACGGAAAGGACAGGAGAACAGCGGCTACGGGGTGGCAGGAGTGAGGAGAGGAGAGATAAGAGAAGGGATTTGAACCAGTATTTAGAGAGGAAGGTAAGGCAGTGGGCTAGGCATCTCTGCTGAAGGGAAGGGAAAGACAGAGTAGAATATAGGTCACAGTGGTGAGCTGAGAAAGGGGAGTTGGAGGCAAAGTGACAGAAAGCATTGAACAGTACATCAAGCCTGGCAAGGGAGGTGGAGGGCGCAGACCGGTAGATGATGTTGGCATAGTTGATAACTGAGAGGATCCATTTTGTTATTAAGTCTTGATGAACAGGGAGGGGGAGACACTCCTTATGCCTGAAAAGAATCCTCCGTTTGGGTCAAAGTTTAGAGTGCAAGGCAGCTAGGTGAGATGAGTAATCCAGGGACAGATCGAGCAAGACCCCTAGGTACTTATAGGAGGGGACAACGTCGAAGGGAGTGCCAGCCATAGTAGTAATACATGGAGGGGATGGCAGCCTGGCTAGCTTTTGCTTAGAGCCAAAGGTCATGGCAACCATTCATGCATATCATGTCAGAACTGCATTGGCTGGTGGTGAGGTGGCGCATCAGCTTTAAGACAAGTTTGCAGACATACAAAGCCCTGCCCAGTCTGGACGCTGGTTACCTGAAAGACCTGCTGATCTTTTACACTCCTGTCCATCCCCTGCATTCCTCTGAAGCTGGGCTTCTCATGGGTCCACAGTCCCATTTAAAATTCTCTGGAACAGTCTGTTAAAACTTTGGGGTGGTAAATCTTTATTTTAATTGTTGCCACATTTTATCTCCTAGCCTGTTTTATGGTGAATGCATTTTATATATTTTTTTCTTGCTTGTATGGGACTCAGGAGCCCAGCATGGTGCCTAACAGATTTGCCTTACTTCTCTGAAAAGCACTGGTGAGGCCCCACCTGGGGTACTGTTCCCAGTTTTGGAGTCCTTGTCTGAGGAAATGTAAGGACAGGCTGGAGACAGTGCAACATAGGTTGACCAAAATGACACCGGGCCAGCAGAGAGGATCAGCTCAAGGTACTGAGCATGTACTGCTGGAGGCCGGATGAGAGAAGGGTCGGGGGTGGGGAAATATGATAGAGAACTTCAAGTTCCTGAAAGGAATGAACAAAGTAAATTGCAAGGGACTATTTAGCATCGGCTAGTGCAGAACTTGGTGGCCAGGTTGTTGACTGGCTTACCTAGATCTTGCCATATCATGCCTGTGCTCCACTATCTGCGCTGGTTGCCTATAAATTGGTGGATCTCCTTCAAGATTGGGTTACTGACCTTTAAAACCCTACATGGCCAGGGACCCAGCTACCTGCAAGATCTTCATCCCTATTGCCCCCTCCACCCTCTCTACTCCGCTCCACTGACAAGGGATTGCTAGAGATTCCCAGGGTTAAACTGAAGTCATCTGGGGCCCGTACATTTGTTTTTGTGGCCCAACCCTGTGGAATTCTCTACCTCATCGGCAGGGGCCACTGGAAAATTGCGGGCGTAATTTTTCCGCAATTTCCACAATTTTCACCCTTCTCCGCACAAAATCCGCAATTTCTTACATTTATGGAATTTTTGACTAAAATTGTATAAAAATATTTAAATTCTCAAGGAAATCTACTCAGATATGCTAACAATTTAGTACACAGACTTTGATTTGACCAAAACAGTATAGTGTGAGGTGAGAAGGGGTCAAATGTGACTCTGCTTTCATATGATTCCCTTCCCTGCTTTGGTTTCAAAATCCTCTGGTCATGCATTATGTAGACTTGAACACTTTTAAAATCTGTGTGAAAGCAAACTGTTAGAGAACTTTTTGCTGACGCAGAGACTGAAACAATAGGTGTGAGAAGAGGTGCAAAGTGCCCCATTCACCTAAATGAAGCATTGACCACAATGCTTGTTTTTGAATAGTAGGGTAGATTTTCCTTGTATAAATACTTTCAATCTGAAAGGATTTTGATTCAAATGTGTCAGGAGTTTGGATGGCCTTGCTAATTATAAACTTGAATGTGCTTCTGAGGGGGTTGGTGACAATGATTCCTTACATGTCAGTCTGCCGCAACTGCATACTCACATACAAAACCTACAAAAAGCAAACATTTCTGAAAACATGCTGAACAGGTTAAGTATAGTTAAACATTTACCTTCAAATAGACAAAATAATTGCAACCCAAGTAAAATCACTGCAAACTGAGTAGAACAAAAGTACCATGTATTGAAAACCATTGTATGATGTAATGAAAAGCTACTCTTATGATTTGATACTTTTATCTTGTGATTTTAAAATGTACTTACAGTGCTGATTAAGAACAGTAGTTATTTTAACAAAATAAACATTTTTCTTACTAGACCTTTATTAGGCACCCTGGTTATCTGTTTATTTTTTTCTTGTACCAAAGCAAGTAGTTTAAACAGGCTTCATTATTTAACATCTAGAAACTGGCAAAATATGTTGTTTCAGGATGCATTCCGTATAGACTAACTGTAAATTACTGAATAAAATCTAGTTAGCACTGCATGACTTAGATGTCTTGATTTTTAGAAGATATGCTGCATAATGATTAATTTGCAGTGTATTTCAAAAACACACACCTTTCTTCACATCAAAAGCATTTACAAGAGGCAATACATTTATCTAAACAATTTATGTGACCAATACATGCTGTAGCAAACAAAAAATATTTATCAGGGGCAGTGGGGATGTATAGTGAACCCCCACAATTTTCCCGCAAATTTTGCAAAAAGTCCCCGCATTTTCCGGTAAAATGTTCTGCAATTTTCCAGTGGCCCTGTTCATCAGGTTAGAGAGTGCCAAACCATCGGCCATTTTAAGACTCAGTTGAAGACATTTTTATTTAGCCAAGATTTCCCTGAATGAGTGTTTAACGTAAGGATTTTAGTGTTGATGATTTTATGTATATTTTATGTAAGACATTTTTTCTGACAGCTTGTAAAGTGCTTTGATTCCTTGAAACTTGCGCTATATAAATAAAGCATTGATTCATTGATTGATCAGCAGGGATCCATGTTTGCTGCAGTCAGACTATAAGCAATTCTGCAGGGATTCTATGGCAATTCTGTGCTGGGCTATACGTTCTGTGGCAACTCAAATGAGTCCCAAAATGAAATCTAGTTGCTCTGACAGAATGGCCAGAACAAGGCAGTCTGGGGACATTCAGCAGAGACAAAGGCAAGGCTTTACAAAGCAATTCTTGCCCCATGATTTGGATTGAAGGTTGGGCATGGGAGGATTGAAGGGTTATTTATTTTTTAACGCAATCTGTTATATCCTTCCGTGGCTACCTCCCACTTGCTCAGTGTTGGTCTACTACACTCTTGTGCATTTCTCTCCCAGTACTGCCAGGTGGCAAAGCACAGTGCTGCTCCAATGACTCCTTCCCTCCCACCCACTCGCATGAAGCCTGATGGGACCGGTTTGTACTGTAACACTCCTCCAGTTGCTTCCTCCTGCTTGCCTGCTTCAGCACCGGTGGTACCATTTACATCAGTGCCGCTTGGCTTTCACACCTCTTTCTCTCCCACCCTGTAAGAATTTACTGCGAGTATTGAGAACAGGTCGACCATTTTTCATTAGAAATCTGTGTTTCTGTCCAATTTTCCTCAAGCAAGCATTGCTGATGTCATGTGTATGTCTCCTCGTCGCTTAGAGATTACATTGTAATTCAAAGAGCTTGCAAAAATAACAAAACAAGCTGAACAGAAAAGGAGAAGTTCATTTCATCCAGACTAAACTCCTTCCTTAATTCCACCAACTCTCTAAGCCCCTTCCAATCAGGTTTCAGATGGGCACATTATACCGGTAGCCCGTGATAATTGCGACTCCATTTCAGTGAATGCAAAATTGCGAAGCATAAATAGTGACAACTTCAACAGCGATATAATCACGATAGCGCTTTCCCAATAGTAGCGCCGTACTCCGACATACCAGTGAACAAAATAGCGAGTGGTATTAAATGGCCCCTACCTGCAATACTCCCAGCATTGTTACATACGTAGATACATAGATAAATAGACAGTGTCAGCAGATAAGGGCCTATGGCCCACCCAGTCTGCCCATTTGAGCTTGTAAGTTCAGTTTATGTTTTCCAAGAAGTCTGTTGCCCCTTACCCCTGACCTCCAGAATTCCTTTATGTCTATCCCATGCATTCTTAAATCCCGTGATTGTTTCAGCCCCCACCACTTCCTCTGGCAGGGTGTTCCACTTATCCACCACCCGTTCTGTGAAGAATTCTTCCTCACATTTCCTCTGAATCGTCCTCCTCCAACTTCATCCCATGCCCTCTAGTCCTGGAACATCTTTTTGCTTAAAATAGTGTATTCCTGCACCCTGTTCCTCCCTGTAAGATATTTGTATGTCTCTATCATATCCCCTCTCTCCCTCCTCTCCTCCAGGGAGTACATGTTCAGTTCCTTCAACCTGTCCTCATAGGACTTGTGATGCAATCCATGCACCATCTTTGTTGCCCTCCTCTGAACCTTCTCTACCCTGTCTATGTCCGTACGTAGGTAAGGTCTCTAGAACTGTACAGTGTACTCCAGGTGGGGCCTCACTAGTGTCTTGTATAGTGGAATTATGACCTCCCTTTTCCTGCTGGTGATGCCCCTGCCTATGCATCCCAGCATCCTATTTGCTTTACCTGCTGCCTTGTCACACTGTTTCCCTGCCTTGAGGTCATCAGAGATGATAACCCCAAGATCCCTGATACATGGTGCCTACCTGCACTACTCCCAGCATTGTTACATGGTACATGGCGCCTACCTGCACTACTTTATGTTGACCTTCGTGCTGGCACTAATTGTGATTGAATCCATCCATTAACTTCCTTTCTTGTGCAGTTGAGCAGTGGTTGTAAGATGTCTTCATGCATGGTGAAAAAGTCCCGTTCACGCATGTCTTCAAAGGTACTTACAGCATCACTTACTGAGACCAACGCCAGTGATAACAGCATGCATAAATGAAGTGCAAAATCCAGGTCAGAGCTGTACTTCTCCTGGACCATTGAGTACTTCTGTATCCTTCTCCATACAGCCTGGGCATAATGAAAAAAACATCCTCTGATTTCTGTGTTAGGGAATGATGCAGTAAATGCTCTCCAGGCAGACTTCTCAAAGTCCATAATAACTGAACTCAGATTCAGTGCGGTGCACAATTCCTGGAGCTTTGAGTACACCCTTGAACAAGGAACTGTTTGTGCGAGCGCATGAGCACATAAAGTGCTGTCACTTCCTGGCCAGACTTAATACAGTGAACAGTGTACAGCTGATCAAACAAGGAAGGGCAGGACTTAAAAGTTCCTCTAGCATCCAGTCTGTGTATTCCTGCAGCATTTTAAGATTAGAGTTGGTGGCAATCATTAAGAATCTGTCTTTTTCTCTACCACTATCATATAGCAGGAATGGAACACCACCAGTTATAACAGTAACACTGGATGGTATCTCTAGTTCCTCCACTGAGGTAGGGGTGGCCGGACAACCTCGTTCAACCTGCCTAATACATTGAACTGTTCTTTTAATAAGAGGTACCCACGGCAAATGGCCTGCCAAAGCATCTGGGGCTGATGTGGTGCACTGAACAACCACCTGTGTGGTGGTCTCCACACTTGTTCTTGCCCTGTTGCACATGTCTGCCATTATCTTGCACACCCCTACATCCCCAGCATCTGGAACATGCATATGTTCCTTTAACTGTGCAGAAACTGTGTTGCCAATAATATGAAGTCTAATGAGACCACTAAATTTATGTGTATCAACACATCTCCAGTACGCCTTTTCACCTTTCTCTTTGCGGTAGACATAACCTGCATAAACAGCTAGTGGCCTACCTTTTTGACTAGTGATTAGCTGAACCTCCATACTGGCAGTAAAGAGTAACACAAACACTAGTGGGAGTGAACATCAACAGGTGCGTTATATAAACAGAGCACACATCAATCTGCAACATGCTGCTTTGCTATTGGACAGGTGTCAGTAAAGACCTTAGCCCTCTTTTATTATGTTATACATGTTCTGGCCCTGGCCCTGCGATGCATTATGGGAACAAGGATCTAGGAAGTTTAGGAAGATGGCGAGCGCAAGGGGTGAGTAAAACTTTTATATATGCAACTCGAATTTGAAACCTGCAGATCGCTATTTTTACGTGGCGGCAAAATTGTCCACCACTAAAGTCTGTCATCGCTGAAAATTCGCTTGCTATACTAACAGCGCTGTAATGCACTCGATTTTGCGGTTGGAATTATTACATGGAACCATTCCACCAACTCCTCTACTTCACCTCACAGATCATATCCAGACTGCTATGGACAAAGGACACCTTACCTTGGCGATTTTTGTTGATCTCACAAGGTGTTTGATTCAGTCTCCCACAGCCTCCTCTTTAACTATTTAGCAGGCCTTGGTCTCTCCCCTTCCTCCCTAGGCTGGTTCAAGTCATACCTCACTGTTTGGAACCAGTATGTGCAATTAGGCCAGGTCAAATCCACCATCCTTCCCATTCTTTCTGCTGTCCCTCAAGGCTCAATTCTGGATCCCACCATTTTCTCTATCTTTGTCAGTCAATGACCTCCCCTCTGTCTGCTCACTGACTCTCACTCACATGAATGTCGATACGGTCATCTAAGCCTCTGGACCCTCTCTGACCTCCACCCAAACATCACTGCAGGAGACCTTTGTCAAAGCCCTAAAGTGGTTTGAGGCTAACGATCTGAGGTGTAACACCAAAAAAAAAAATGTTACTATGGCCTTCGTTTCTCCAAAGCGAATGGCCAATCTACCATCCCCCCTCCTTCTATGCCCTAGATGGCACCCTAATAGACACCATCTAATCTGTCAAGTACATGGGGGTCTGGTTGGACCACAAGTTACCTCTGTTCATACTGACTCCATCCACACCAAGCACCGGCCCAAGTTGGGGGCCTTATATAGAATTAAATACTGCTTCTCACCACTGATCTGCAAAGAACTAGTCACTCTGCTAATTCTCCCTCCTTTTGACTATACTGATGTATACTCTTCTGCCCCCAGTCATCTCTCGTCAGACTTAACCCTCTCTACAATGTGTTTTGCCGCTTTGCAATCAGCCTCCCTTTCCAAACCTATCACTGTTCCCTTTACTCTGCAATTGTACTCCCCTCCCTTGCAAGTCATCACCTTGCACACTGTGCCACATTTACTGGCAAGTCTTGGTTCTCCTCCTCCCCTCCCCAGGCTATGGCCTCAGATCCCATGATTGTCACTGTTTCAATCTCCCACTTCTGCATTCTCAGGCTGACAAGGCTGCTTTCTCCTTCAGACTTTCAACTCTGTGGAACCAAGTCCCCCAATCCATCCCCTTTGCTACTACTCGGGCTACACTAAAACACCAACGAAGGCTTCTCCCCTCCCCTGCAACTGCTCCCCGGCCCTCTCTGAGTATGCCTTCCACCCCCACACCTTTCCCCTTCCCTCCACCTTCTCCTTTGTTATCCTCCACCTACACCCCATCCCCCCACCTTTCCCCCTTCACTTCACGCCTTCCATGTTTACCCCACACACTGACCGTTCTCCAGGTCACAATTCACCTCTCGCTAGTCTCTCTTTCCACTCCTCCCTTTTCTGCTCATGCTTTCTCTGGGTCATAGGTTTCTACTTCATAAATCGGCGCCTGGATGGCCCATACCTCACTCCATACCCCAACTGCATTGTGTCACCACTGAAATTGATTATTGCACTAATCACTGCTCAGTTGCATATTGTTACTTACTACCTCCTGTTTTGGACACTCCTGTGTTAACGTTTTGTGGACCTGCACTGCTTTGTTACCTGTTTTGGGAACTTCTGTACTAATTATGTCATTGTACTGTAATGTTTCCTCCTTTTTGAGCATCCCATTCCCCTCTCCACCAGGTGGCACCTGGAAATGAGCCTCGGCTCTGTGTGCCTTTTCTGGTCACCAAGATTTTAAATAAATAAATAAATAAAAATATGGCAGTCACTCACCATGGAGATGTGAATGTTTCACGGTGCTCCCCTACTCCACCAGGGGATAGAGGGGTACATAGCAGCAAAGGTGAGTTTGAACTAGGTGGGCTGTGGTGAGTGGACAGCTGGTAGGCAGGGATTGCAAACAGGGGAGCCAGATGAGCTTACCCCCATGTTAGGGTAGGAGTCGGGGTAGAGGTATGGGGGGGAGAAGGGAGGAAGGAAAACCAGGGAAAGGTAAGGAAGGAAATGGGGTGGAGCATGGTCATGCTGAATGCGAGGAGCCTAGGTAATAAGTCAGCTGAGTTGCAGGCTCTCCTGGCAGTGGGGAAGGTGGACATTCCTGCCATCATGGAAACGTGGGCCACTCAGTACCAGGACTGGGATATGATGATCACAGGGTATGGAATATTCAGGAAAAATAGGACTAAGAGGAAAGGGGGAGTGGCATTATATGTACAGGAAGGGATAAGGTGTATAAGGGAGGAAGGCAGAACCGAGCCCTATTGATGCAGTTTCAGGACTCAAAAGGTAGGATGCTGAGAATGGGAGTAGTATACAGACCACCAGTACAAGGGGATAACCTGGATAGAGAGTTAGCTGAGCAAATCAGAAGGGTCTATACTAAAGGGAACACAGTGGTGGTGGGGGATTTCAACCTGCCTGAGGTGGACTGGAGCACTCCAACCACCACGAGTGCAAGGGAGCAGGTCATACTAGAAGCATTTCAGGACAGCTTCCTCGTGCAGTTGGTACATGAGCCAACTAGATTGGAGAGGACACTGGACCTGGTACTTTCAAATGGAGAGGCTGTAAGAGAACGGGGAGTTGTGGAGGACTCTCTGACTGGGAGTGACCACCACTCGGTGTGGTCCATGCTCAATATGGGTAGGGAAACAAGGGGTACGAGGACCAGGGTGATTGACTTTAAAGGGGCAGACTTTAAAAGGATGGGGGAAATTTTGGGTAAGTCTCTGGCAGGAATTCAACTAGACATGGATGCTACTCAAAAATGGGATATTATTAAAAAAGGGCTGATGGAGGCCACTGGAATTTGTACAAAGACAAGGAGTAAGAAGGGAAGGGCAAAGAAGCCCAGTTGGTTGCCTCGAGAGGTTATGGAGGGGGTGAGAACAAAGAGGAAGGCATTTCAGAAACTCAAGACATTGGGTGGAAGGGTTGACAAGGATGAGTATATGAAGAAGTCCAGGGAGGTTACCAGGCTGGTCAGAGTGGTCAAGGCTTCAAGAGAGTTGGGATTGGCACAGGGTATTAACAAAGGAGAAAAGGACTTTTTCAGATACATCAGAGAAAGAAGGAGGAACAAGGACCAGATTGTAAGGATTAGAAAAGAAGGAGGGTAGGTGGAGAAGGGGGTGGATCAGGCAGAAGCATTAAATGAATACTTCTGCTCTGTGTTCATAAAGGAGAAAGGGGGGCAGATACGCCAAGGGAGGGGCAGAGTGGGTAATGAGGGGGAAGGAGGACTAATGTAGGGATTACAGAGTACAGGGTTCTGGAAGGGTTAAGGGCACTGATGGTGGACAAGGCACTGTGACCAGACGGCATTCACCTTAGGGTACTCAGGGAGCTAGTGGAGATCATGGCAGGACCACTGGCTGACCTGTTCAACATGTCCCTGGACACAGGATGTGTACCACAAGACTGGAGGATGGCCCATGTGGTGCCCAGTCACAAAACTGGCCCTAGGTATGAACCAGGCAACTACAGACCAGTGAGCCTCACATCAATTGTGGGGAAACTCATGGAGACGATCCTAAAGGAGAGGCTGAAGAAGGACATCAAATTGTTGGAAGGGGTGCAATGTAGGGTGACCAAGATGATCCAGGGATTGGAGAGAAAGTCCTACAGGGATAGATTGGGTGAGCTGAACATGTACTCCCTGGAGGAGAGGAGAGATGGGGGATATGACTGAAACCTTTAAATACCTTAAGGGGATAAATAAGGCTACTACAGAAGGGATTTTCCAACTTGGAAGATGGAGGGATATGAGAAGGCATCAGCTGAAATTGGAGGGGGAAAGATTCAAAAGGGAAACCAGGAGACTTTTTTTACTAAACGGGTGGTGGACAGGTGGAATGCTCTGCCTGAGGAGGTGGTATCCTGTAGAACGGTGGGCAGTTTAAGAGGAGTTGGGACAGGGTGGTGGTGGTGGGGTTGTGATGAAGAGGGGTGGGGCAGCTGCAAGTTGAGGGGCTAGCTGCACAATGAAGCAGACTCGACAGACCGTAAGGCCTGCTTCTGCTGGCATTTTCATATGTTCCTATGTTCCTGATAAGAGGTTTACACAGGGCCATACAATTTGCATAGATAACATGAGCCACTGTAAGTCTGCTTGTGACCTTGTAGCCAAACACTAAAGCATTTTCAAGCATATCTCTCAACCCCTTGCTTCAAAAATCAAGGACAAAATCAGAGAAACATTTTACCAAAGGGTTAATATCAGTTTATGAAGCTGTTACAATAAGTGGTTTAGTGATAAAATCATGTTCTGATGGGGAACTAGACTATAAAACCATTCTCTGGTATGATTTCATGATTCCACTCTGAGACAGAGGATATTTGTAATGCAGTATCAAGGATGTCACTGAAAATCATGAACAACTAAAAAGTACTCTGTAATTCTCCAAGTCAGTGTGAGCTGTTATTGCTGTGTACCAGCAGATGGTGCTGTATACTAGCTTTCACATGAAATAAGTGTGGTTTTTGCAAGGGTTCTATCACGTAAGCCGCTTGAACAGTTTGTTAGGTAGCGATGATACTTTTAGTAGGCTAATGAATAGTTTAGATGTACAAGCCTTTGAGGCCTCTAAAGTCTCATAACGAGAAGACATTTGATGTCCCTAAAGCTTGTATATCTGAGCTGTGCACGAGCATGCCCCCACCTAACAGTGGTAGGTTCTCTACCAAATAAACTGCTTAATCTGTGTATTTTGTTGTCTAACATGCATTCTGCAAATATCCTGATTTATAGGGTTGCAGCTTGGGTACTGTTTTTCCTTTTTTTTGTACCTGTTTAACTCTCATCAAGGGAATATGTAAGGACTGCTGCATCAAGGAACACATTTATAAGTACAGAAAGCATGGAAGTGTTAACTTCCTTAAACTGGTGTGCCACTTGGGTTGCATGTCATTGCCACCCTCTGCTGTGGGACATATGGTTTGCTTTGCTATAAAAAGACCTGGGGCTCCAGGTTCAGGGCTTCCTCTCAGGCCAACCTTTGGAGGGGGGGTGGCATGGAGCACCAAGTGTGTGTGTGTGTGTGTGTGTGTGATGAAGATACAGTAGCAGAAAAGAACCACCACCTCAGGAAGATGGGTGTTGCACTGGTTGAATTCTCTGTGTTGCCAGAATTTTGGTCCACACATTTTTACCCAGGGTATGCAAAGATCCTTGGGGGGAGCCACAGTTTTGAGTCAGCCACCTTAGTTTTCTACAGCGACCTACTGACCACTTTGTCTTACTTCTACCCTGCCATTTCCAGAGCTGGGTGGACTGGAGCATGGAGAGAATAAATGACTTGCTCAAGATCACAGTGAGCATTTGGCTCGGGATTCGAACCTGCAATCTCCCTGTCCCCCAGCCAGTGCTCTAATCCCTAGACCACACTACATCAGTTACATTACAGCACAAAGCATATTTTGCTATACACAATATTTACTTTGGACTCTTTGCAGCAGAAGCTGTTCCAGAAATTGGATACCGGCCTTCCTTTAAAATTCATGTAACCATTTGCCATGTAAGGCTCTATCACCTTTGTTGTGCTAGGCTGACATTATTATTGTCTTTGGAAACTGTCATCACAAACTGCCAGGTTTGCCTGAGGGTGCTGCAAAATGGGGACATTAAAACTGGGACTGCACCGTTACCGCATTCGAACTTTGTTTTGTATGCATCCTTTGATTAGACGCAGGCATTCTGCTGGACAGAGATGAAACAGGACACCAGTTAAGCAGTAATTTAAAAGCTTAATTTGTAGTTCAATAAGGAAGGCTGCCAGACTCCTCCCTCTTACCTTTCATAAGTCACACAACCAGTGGCTGGTGTTCACATGTGTGGACTTGCATTTTGCTTGGCTCCTTGTTTCTTGCTTTGTTTAGGGTTTTATTCATGCGGTTTCCTTATGTATGTGGATTCACCCCCCACTCCTTTTTCTGCTTTAGGGACAGTTTCCATTTTGATGAAATTACCAATCACCTCTTTGCTTGCCCCCCTCCCCTGCCCCACGTATAATCTTTAACTCCTTGGATATGGAGTCTCTTACAGCAGCTGTGCCTCCTGAACATCACCAGACCAATGGGGCAGCACTTCCTGGGTTGTGTGCAGGGCTTCCTCCCACTTCAAAGGACCTCTGTACCTAGCAGGCTGCCCGCCGTACCTCTCAACCCCCTGCCTCAAATATCAGAGACACAGGACCAAAACCATGAGCACATCTTAACAAAGGATATATCAGATCATGAAGATGTTACAGTAAGTGGTTTAGTGATACTGTAAATGCATTTACTGATGGAGAACTAGACAGTAAAACCATTGTCTGTATGATTTTATGATGCACAGCTCAACTCTTCAGTGGCAAAAATGTCAAACTTAGGAGGGACAGAGAAAATTCCTAAAGCAAAATCAGGGATATCCCTGAAAATCAGGGACAACTGAGAGGTATGCTCCCCACTGTGGTCTGGAATGAGGGACAGAAGTTAAAGGTGTCGCACTGTAAGCATCCACTGTGGAGTCAGCCATTGGCCAGTTACTCTGCCCCACAGTGTTCGCCCTAGCTCCAGAAAGTGGTGACTCTACAGGTACTGTGTGCTGTTCTTCTGGTATTCCTACAGGTGGGCCTTAGTTTGTCCTACATGTGTGCTAGCTACTAGGCCCTTGCATTTGTTTGTATTTTTATTCATTATTATTAGCAGTACAGTCACTGCTTGTTACTCCAACTACACCCTGTCTGGTGGCCCTGACATTGTGATTATTACCTGCAGATGTAGTACTGCTGATCACATTCGAGGATATCTCCCTCCTGTGAGCCACATCATGGAACCAGTCCATAAGCAATTGGCATCAGGACCACCTGGATTTTTTTTTTTTTTGCTGGCTAGGGCCACCCACGTTAATGTGGTGCCTTATCAGTCCCTATATAAATGGGCATCCCCAGCATGCCTCAGTTCCTTCCCCTGCCATTAACTGCTCGTCGGTCCACTGCTGCTGAAGAATGCCATTGAACTTTTGCAAGTATTTGCTAATGCTGATACTTCTCACAGTTTATTTTACAAGTTTCTTTTATACTCACAGGCAGCAGACTTGGCAACAAGGTATCCGTACACTCCAACTGTCCGAGAAGCTTTGTTAAAAAAGATGTGGGTGCTCGAGAGTGTGCTTTCTCAAGACTCTTTGAGTCTTGAGAAAGTGCACTCTTGCACGAAAATATTTGACTGCTGTTCTTTGGGAGGGGTCCTGCTCACCTACCTGCTAGTGAGTGTTTTTATCTGTGGATGTTTATCGCTTGTGGACTTTATCAGTTGGATTACTAAAATGGATTGCCTTGTGGAACGACTCGAGTACCCATGTCTTTTTTAACAAAGCTTCTCAGAAGGTTGGAGTGTACGGATACCTTGTTGCTGAGTGTGCTGCCTACGAGTATTACTTGTCGTTTGGATTGCCACAGGTTTTACCACGTGGAGCCACCTGCCTCCATTTCCTCACAAGTTTCTTTTATGCCACCACCAAAAGACAAGGAATCATTGTTCTGTTATTGCCGATGTGGTGATGTTAAGATTTATAAAGACAATGAATGACCACTCCATTTGTATCTTTTGCTCCATACAAACCACAACGTTAGAGTCTGCTCAGTCTGCCAGAGCCTTAACCAGGCAACCAGGAGGTGTCGCAGAAAGCTTTAGAAGGGTTTCTCAAGCTTCAAGAAATGGAGAAATAGGTTGCAGTGAAGGCGGCTTCACTGTCATGACAGCTTCTGTTTCCAGTTCACTGCTGGCCTGTTGATCACCGTGGTTGACAGTGCTATTGATGTCTCGTTGAAGAAAAAGGATAAGTCTTCAAAATCAGCAGAGAAACACCACAACTTAGAGGAGGAGAAATGGTGAAAGGATAAGGCTGCTTCTTCAGTCCATTCATGTCCACATCTTAGATGAGGTAAGTCTAGTGACAAAGACAGTTCCCTGGCTCTGGCTATGAGTCCTGCCACCCCTCAACTGTCTGACAGATACCAAGGTTGAATCCAGTACTGGCTTATCTCCCCCACTAGGAGATTCGCAACCTATTCCACCATTGAGCACTGTTCTGTCAACAGCTCAGCTGTTGTCAACCCCCCTCAGCTGTTGTTGACCGCTTCGGGGCCCGACCATGCACAGCTATTATATTAAGCAATGTCTGTGCTGTTCTAGCATCTATTGCCACTGCCACCATCATTGCTCACACTGTTGGCACCCTTGGCTGGTCTGTCATAGACCTTACTGCCAATGCTCCAGTTCTTAGTCCCCGCTGCAGTGCCAGTCCCTGAACAGCTGCCGTCGACATGACTCTAGTCAATGGCTTCTCATCATTTATTTCCATATCCCATCAATCCTCAGCTGATGGCTGTCAATGTCAGTGACAAACTGGAGTATACGCCAGAGTATATTGAGGAGGAGAAGGCCATAGATGAAGAAGAAGAAGAGGCAATAGATTAAGTGGGATTAAACTCCACTCTGTCCTGTTGTTCAGAGCAGAGTGTGAAAAACACATCAAGGTCTCCACCTGAGGATGTCTCATTTCAGGCCTTCCTAAAACAGGCTAAAGTAGGGTTTGAAGTGGAGGAAAAGGAGTCCTCCAAGAGAAATCTTTCCGAATTCTTGGAGGTTTCAGCCTCCCCAGTGCTCATTATTCCTCTAGTGCATTCTGCACTTGAGGATGACATCTGGTGGCCTGGCACAGATTGGCTCAATTGCCTGCAGTTTCCAGGATGGCTGATAAACAATACCCAGGCCCCACTGCAAAGCCTTATTGTTCCTCACAGCCTGAATCAGACTCTGCGATAATTGTGGCTGCTCATGACAGTTCCAAGGCTCCCAAACTAAAGAGTTCTCTTCCTCCTGATGAGAAGTCAAGGAAGTTGGAGCTGATAGGGAAGAGGACTTTTTCTTTTATTTCCCTGGGCCTAAGAATTGCTAACTATCAGCCATAAGTGATAAAACATCAGAACTGCCTTTGGAAGATGATGGCCACCCTGGCTGAGAAATTGCCAGAGGGCTAAAATATTAGCACTGCAAACTACTGCTAATGGCCAGGAGGCTGGTAAGCATCTGCTGAGATTGGTCTCTGATGCCTCAGATGCTGCGGCCAGAGCTGCTGCATCTGGAATGTGCCTCCACCACCTGTCTTGGCTATGGGTGGTTGGTTTTGCTTCAGATGTGCAACAATCTGCAATGAATGCTCCATTCAGGGTAAACTGTTTGGAACTGATGTTGAAAATGCATTATCGAACTATCATCCATTTCATCTGGCATCTCCTTCTCTGAGATCCTGCCAGTCTGGGAGAGGGGGGAAGATGAACAGAAGGTCAGAGAAGGGGAGATAGGGGAGCTAAACATGTGGCTCAAGGGTTGGTGCCAGGAAAAAAGACACAAATCTGTAGGAAACTGGCAACAGTTTTGGGAGCGAAAGTTCTTTAAATTTGATGGACTGCATTTGACAAAAGAGGGAGTCAGTGCATTGGGGCAGAAGTTTGATGTCTTTGCAGAATATTTAAACTAGCAAATGGGGAGAGGGGTGCAGCACCCCCTATGTCGAATGGGAAGAACACCCCTTCCCCTCAACTAGTGGTCAAACAGGAGTTCAGCATGTTTGTAGTTCATCTGCATCACCAGCTAAGGAAAAAGGTCCGGTTCCCCATTTGACGCATAGGGGAAATGTCAGACCTCGCCCAACAACTAATACACTGAAATCTGGCCAATGGAAAATCATGTACACAAATGCTCGCAGTCTGGGAAACAAGATCCCAGACCTGCTGGCAGTAATGACAGAGGCTAAACTGGACATAGTAGCAATTAACAAGACGTGGTTTACCAGTAACCACACTTGGGAGACTTCAGTACCTGGCTATGTACTGGTCAGAAGAGACCGATGTGCAGAAAAAGGGGTGGCCCTGTATGTCAATGAAAATATCAAAACTACAGAAATTTAGAATACACATAAGGAGCTAGAAGAACTGTGGGTCACCCTGGAAACAGAGCATGGGACAGCTATACGAACTGGGGTTGTCTACAGGCCTCCAGACCAGGTGGAGGACATAGACACATTACTGTTAGAAGATATACAAAACATGACAGCTAAAGGGGAGGTTCTGATATTGGGGGACTTCAACATGCCAGATACAGATTGGTCAATACCAGCAGGAACATCTGCCAGAACTAGACACATGGTGGATTCCCTGAAGGTGGAGGGCCTCAAACAACTGGTACAACAACCCACAAGAGACAGGGCTATCCTAGATCTAGTACTGACTAACAGGGAAAGGATCACAGATCTTCAGGTAGAAGGTCACCTGGGGGCCAGTGACCATCACATGGTATGGTTCAATTTGGCCACTAGAACTAAATTGTCCAAATCCAAGGCATAAATTTGGGACTTCAGAGGATCTGACTTTGATAAGATGGCCAACAGAGTTAAGCTAGCCCTGGCAAAAAGAAATACAGATGAGAGGGTACAGACAAAGTGAGCAAGCATTAAGGATGCAATATTTGAAGCAACATCCCATTGTGTTAGTGAGAAAAGGAAGTACAAAAGAAGAAGGAAACCCCATTGGTTCTCAAAATCAGTAGCAGAAAAGGTCAGAACCAAAAGGCTGGCCTTCAGGAAATATAAGGGAACGCAGCAGGATGAATTTAGGGAGGCATACCAAACTTCCCTAAGGGAAGCAGGGAAGGCAGTAAGGCAGGCAAAGGTCCAAACCGAGGAAACACTAGCACAAACAGTAAAAGAAGGTGACAAGACTTTCTACAGATACATTAGTGAAAGGAGAAACTCCAGAGGGGGTATTGCTAAGATCAAAGGGGATAAGGGGGCATGTGAGGAGGAGGACCATGTAAAAGCATCCATCCTAAATAGATAGTTCTGCTCAGTATTTACTGAAGAGAAGGTAGGTCAGGGCCCACAGCTCAGCACCATGGACACAGGGGAGGGAGGTGTGCACTAGTTCCTTCACAAAGGAAAGGGTTCTACAAGAGCTCGATACGCTCAGGGTGGACAAGGCAATGGGACCCGATGGCATACATCCCAGAGTACTAAAGGAGCTAAGGGTGGAAATAGCAGAGCCATTATCAGAACTGTTTAGTGAGTCTCTGAGCACAGGAGAGGTCCCAGAAGACTGGAGAAGGGCTCATGTGATCCTACTCCACAAGAGTGGTAGCAGGGAGAAGGCAGGGAACTACAGACCAGTCGGTCTTACCTCAGTAGTGGGCATAATTATGGAGGCACTCCTCAAGGAAAGGATAGTGCAACACCTAGAATCCATAGGAGCACAGGATCCAAGACAGCATGGGTTTACAAAAAGGAAGGTCCTGTCAAACTAATCTCATAGATTTCTTTGACTGGGTAACCAGAGTGGTGGACCAAGGGGGAACAGTTAATATCACTTACCTTGACTTCAGCAAAGCTTTTGGTACTGTTCCACATAGAAGATTGATTAATAAGCTGGGTAGGCTCGGGGTGGGTCAGAAGTTGGTCAACTGGGTGGCAAACTGGTTGACGGGCAGAAAACAGAGAGTGGTGGTAAATGGTATACAGTTGGAAGAGATGCAAGTCACAAGTGGGGTACCTCAGGGATCAGTCCTGGGGCTAGTACTCTTCAATATCTTCATCAGTGACATTGCAGATGGACTGGAGGGTAAGGTTTGTCTGTTTGCAGATGACACCAAGATCTGCAACAGAGTAGATGATCCAGATGGGGTGGGCAGAATGAGAAGAGATCTGGATGGCAAAAATGGTCGAAAGAGTGGCAACTGGGGTTTAATGCAAAGAAGTGCAAGATCATGCACATAGGGAAGAGAAACCCTGAAGCCACCTATAGGCTGGGAGGGGAGCTGCTGGCAGTCACAAGGGAAGAAAGAGAATTGGGCACCATCATCACCGATGACCTGAATTGTCAAGATATGCACACTCTGTTTATTCTCTGTGGACCAGGGCATCTCTCGTCGGAGATGCCAACGCGAATACCTGTTTTTCATGCTTCAGGGCTTGCACTGCCAATTTTGTGACTTGTTCTTTGGTTTGTATTCTGCACTATGTGTATTTACCAAAGTATTTGCCATAGTAGCTGCTGTCTTCCACGGGTAGGGCTTTTATGTCTTCCCCTACATAGATGACTGGCTGCTAAAAGCCACTTCTCGGGAAGCCATTGCCTACACACTGTTACAGACTTAACAGTTGGTTGACCAGCTGGGTACACTTATCAATGAGCTAAGTCAGTGCTCACCCCTGCCAGAGGCTCCAATACATAGGGACTGTTCTGGACACAAGGCTGGTTCGACATTTCTGCCCTCTGACCATGCCATGGCACTGGTGGCCCAGGCAAAATTGGTCTCCTCCAGCAATTATGTGTCAGCCAGATGTCATCTAAGATTAATTGGTCTGATGGTGGCTGCCATCCTGACTGTCCCACTGGCTCCCCTCCACGTGAGGACCCCTCAGTGGTTCCTCAGAGCACAATGGGCACAGCATTCAGATGAACTGGAGTGTTTCATACAAGTGACTCCTCCTCTTCATCACTCCCTGCACTGGTGGTTGGACCACTCCAACCTAGAGATGGGGTCCCATTCCTCCGGCCACCCCCTCTCCTAGTGATGACTACAGATGCCTCTAGTTTGGGACAGGGTGCTCATTTGGGCCTCTTTCGGACCCAGGGCTAGTGGCATCTTCTTGATATGGTTTTTCACAGCAACACTCTGGAGATAGGGGCTGTTCTGCATGGCCTACAGGCCTTTGATGCCCTCTTTCTGGGGATTCAGCTGTCGATCCATACAGACAATATATCGTGATATATATCAACTGACAAGGGGGAGTACTTTCATACACTCTCTGCAGAGAGGCGATGAGAGTTTGGCACTGGGTGGTGGACTGCGACATATTCCTGTCAGTGATATTCCTCTCCAGTACCCGAAACGTACTGGCAGATTACCTAAGTAGGTCCCATGTGCCCTGCCATAAATGGGAACTCTGAGACACCATCATGGTCAGTCTGTTCGAAAAATGAGGTTGTCCGGACATAGACTTGTTTATGTCTCCATGCAATGCAAAACTGCATCCTTTCTGCTTGCAAACTTCAAGTCCTGGAGTTTTCTGGTGAGACAAGTTGTCCCTCTTTTGGAAAGTGAGGTTTCTGTATGCTTTTTTTCTCCTTTCCCTGTGACACAGAAGGTTCTGGTCAAGCTAAGGGCTGAACCTACCACTCTGATGCTGGTGGCTCCTTACTGGCCCAGACAAACACGGTTTCCACTCTTCCAGCAAGTGGCAGTGGAACCTCCTGCCCTGCACCCCCTGTGAGTGGGACTTCTGATACAGGTGCAGGGTGCTCTAGTGCACCTAGATCTATGATCCCTGTACCTACATGCCTGGCTCCTGAGGACACAGAGCTCTCCCGCTTCAGGGTTTTCCCAGTGGTGGCTGATGTGCTCTTGGCAGCAAGGGAGCCCTCTACTCGGTACACTTATGCACCAAAATGGAAACATTTTGCAGTTTGGTATACTTAGCATGCCTTGGATCCCTTTACCTGCCCAGTTTCTAAAGTGCTGGGCTACCTCTTGTCCCTTAAAGATTTGGAACTAGGATATTCCTCTATTAAAGTCCACATGGCTGCTGTGTCAGCTTTTCATGCTATCACAGAGGGCAAAACGGTGGCTCAAATGGAGGTTTCTCAAAGATTTCTAAGAGGTAACTCCTGCTTCATCTGCTGGTCCAAGATCTGGTACTGGTGTGGGACTTGACACTCACTGCACCTTCCCTTGCTGCTGCTTGTGACCTGCGCTTCCTCTCTTGGAAGACACTGTTTTGTTTCTAGTGGCTATGACATCTGCTAGATGCATTTTTGAGTTACAGGGTCTGGTTGCACACCCTCCCTTTATTTTTCACAAGGATTGGGTTATCCTACATACTAATCCTCATTTCCTTCCAAAGGTTGTGTCTGAAAGAACACTTAATCAGAAAATAGACCTTCTGTTCATTTTTTGTCTCACACACACACACACAGAGTGGGGAATGTCACTTGCAAACGTTAGACATCTGTAGGGTGCTGCATCGGTACTTAGATTGTACAAAGAATTGTAGAAAATTCTCTCAGCTGTTTATAACCTTTGCCCCCATGATGGTGGGCTCACCAGTTTCAAAACAGGGACTATCCAAATGGTTGACCAATTGTATTACATTTTGTTACCAGAAGTGCGGTACGCTGCTTCCTGGTCTCATTCATGCTCATTCCGCCTGAGGGGTCGCTACCTTAGTGGCTTGTTTTCAAAATGTGTTCACTGCAGACATTTGTGCTGTTCCCACTTGGAGTACTGTTCATACATTTACTAAAACCTACAGTCTGGACATCATCTCTCATAGACGTGCTGGCTTTGGCCTCAATATTCTGCATGGCCTCCTTACTCAGGATCATTAGGTCCTGCTGTCCTCCCTCAGTGTTGGTTAGGAATCATTCCATGGTGTGGTTTAGTGGGGGAGATACCCTCAAAGAAGATAGAAGGTTACCAACCATAACAATAGCTCTTCGAGAGAATCTCCACTGAGTCACAGCTCTCCCTCCCTCCTCCCCTTTTTCAGGTGAAGGATGACAAAACTGCCTGCTCTCACAAGCTGCTTCTCCTCTGAGACATTACACTGCATCTCTACTTAGGTTGCCATACCTTCTCCTGTGTGCCTTGTTTGGTCCTGGTTACTTTGGTCCCTGCCGGTCCGATGAACCACCGAGCTTGTCTCCGGCAGGTAACTGAAGCATGCTGGGGAGGCCCACATTATTTAGGCACCAACAAGGTGCATCGATGTGAGTGGCTTCAGCCAGCAGAAAAAAAATGTCCTGGTGGTCCTGACGCTGACAGCTTACAGTTCCATGATGTGGCTCAATGGAGGAGATTCTCTTGAAGATCTACTTTTATAGTAGGTAACTATTCTTTTCCTAGCTACACCCTATCCGGGTGGCCCTGAAGTTGTGGTTATTTCTTGCAGACCTAGTATTGCTGTTGTCTAGCTACACCCCATCTGAGTGGCTCTGATGTTGTGGTTTACTGTTTACTTACAGATCTAGTACTGCTATACCCTAGCTACACGCTTTCTGAGTTGTCCAAAAGTAAGGTTATTTATTGCAGTCTTAGTTGTTCCATCATGTTGCTAATGTTTCCATCCTCTGTCCACTGTGTATCAACCCCCCCCCCCATATTACACCCATGGCTCAAGCTTCAATCATCTTTCTCCACTACCCATGCTGGCATACTAAGCCACCATGACTATCTCTGCTTTTGTCTTCACTGTCCACTGTCCAGTCCCCCATCTACAAATATGGCCCCTACCCTTTGGCAGCACTGGGAAATTATCTATGGCTGCTAACGCACTCTGCAAAGAGGTTGCTCATCCTACACTTATTGCTGAGCAGTGACGCTGAGCCAAACCCAGACCCCGCTCAACTCAGTCTCTGCCCCCCTTCTCCTTTACAAAAAGGCTTGCACCTATATCATATTAATATTCACAGCATGCTTCAAGGAAATTTACCTTATCAGAGTATGGGTGGTTCTGACCTCCCTGATATATTATTTCCAGAAACCTGGCTGTCAGCCAAGATCCCCTCTTCTGACACTGACCTTCCTAAGTTCTCTGTCTCTAGACAGGATAGAGGTAAACTTGGTGAGGGGTGGGAGTGCCCTGTACATAACCTCCTACCTAAACTTCACACTGGATTTTGCTGATACTGTGCCACGGTCCCATGAGCTGATTTGTGATACACTTAATTTCCCTCATTCTATTCCACTGCTTATTACAGGCATCTACTGCTCCCCTGATAAGGGTGGGGCTGCAGTAATTGATATAATTTCTAGCCACCTTGCTAGACTTCAAATGCCCAAATATGAAGACATTTTATTAGGAGACCTAAATTGTTACTGTCTTGACCCTAAATCTCCCATACTCCACTTCAAAATCAAAGACTTACACCTCCATCAAGTTATATCTGACCCAATTAGATGTAATAAATAGCCAGTCATCTAACCACTCCTTATTGATTGAATCTTGTCCTCTCATCCTCATCATACTGTCTCTGCAAAATCGCTTCCTGACTGGTTTAGTGATCACCGCATCACATATTGCATCCATAAAATCAGACCCCCCAAGTTTCCTCTCAATATTATTACTGGTCACTCAGTTCAGAACTTCTCATTACCTGATTTTCTGCTAGACATCTCTAACATAAACTGGAGTTTAGTGTATGACTCCTCTAACCCAGAACAGGTGCTAAAGCAATTCTGCTCCATTTTTCTGCTGGTCTGTGTTGTTGCTCATGCATCCATTAAAAAATTCAGAGTGAGGGGTATGCATTTCCCCGGGGTCTCATCTGATATTATTGACTTATTCAAACAGAGAGATGCTGCTTGGTCTGCCCACAAGGCTTCTGGTTCCTCTGCTGAAAAGCTGCACTACAATAGACTTAGGAACCTCTGAATGAAGTCCATCAGGAAAACCAAGGCAGCTTATGTTCACTCAAAATTTATCACCGCCTCCCCAGCTTTTTACAAATTCTGGAATACTGTAAATAACCTACTCCAGCCCTCTCACACCTTTTCTGGCATCATTAACCTCAGGTGCCTCTCTGGAGAAGTCTGTCCCACATGCTATAGAATTGCCCTAAATGATCAATTTGTAGATGGGTTCCTGGGGGGCTGTACCCCCAACCCCTATGAGCTACAGCTCTGGTCCTCTGCATAAGAGCCCAAATCTGGCTCACCTAGCTTTACCTTCTCCCACATCACTAGTTATCAGGTCCTCTGTGAGCTAATGCACTCAAAGCCTAATTCACTTCCTGGATCTGATGATATTTCCCCCAGACTTCTGAAGCTGGGTGCCCCTGAAATTGCTGTCCTACTGGCCCATGTCTTCGACTGCTCCCTCTCAACTGGGTAATTTCCCCTTCCTCTGGAAGCATGCCATAGTGATTTCCCTGCACAAAGTAGTCCCACAGATTCTCCTGCAAATTACTATCTCACTTTTCCCAGTTCTCTCCAAAGTTTTTGAAAGGCTGATTTCCAGGCAACTATTAAACTACTGATCTTTGCACTGTTTAGTTCCTGATTACCAGTCTGGATTTCGAGTATCCCACTCTACATCCACTTGCCTTCTCAGACACACTGACGGTGACTTTAACCTGACTAACATGGACAATAGCCTGCCTACCAGTGTATCATTCTTAGACCTGGTCAAAGCTTTTGACATGGTATATCACACCCTTCTCCTATTTAAATTTGCTATATCTGATCTTGTCTACTCTTCTCTCTCTGTTTCTCCTCCTAGCTCTCTGCTTGCATGCAATCCATCTTTATTGGCTTAGTTTTCTCCAACCCAGGCAAGTCATTATACGGCTCCCTCAAGGCTCTGTCCTAGGGCCTCTCCTTGTCAATACCTTTGTTAATGACCTCCCACGGGCTGTAAATTCCTGCAGTATCCACACGTATGTAGATGACACCATTCTGTTTACCACTGGTCATAGCTCTGCAGATACCTCTATTACCCAGCAATTTTACTTCAACAACCACTCTGACTGGTTTAAAATAAATTGTTTAGCTCTAAACCAGTCCAAAACTGAATCTATGCTTCTTGGTTCTAAAAAAGCCTGATGGGCTGCCTTAATTTAATCATAAAAGCCCCAGATTGTACCACCCTGCACTCTGTCTCAGAATATAAGTACCTTGGCATCCTGCTTGATTCATTCCTGGATTTTTCTCTTCACATCCAGAAACTGGCATCAGAGTCCTATAGAAAGCTTAGAGCTCTCTAGAGGTGGGTGACTGCCTCTCCCAAGTTATGAGAAAGTGCTTGGTTGAACATATGATCCTACCTGTTAATGACTTTGGTGATGTAGTCTAGGACAATGCCGCCCTGCTGCTACTCATCCAAACCTGATTCTTTACTAAATGCCTTCTGCAGGTTCATTCTCCGCTGCCCCATCCAGACCCATCACTGCATGCTTTAGGACTGTTTAAAGTGGACCCTCACTGAAGGATAGACATGTACAGCACCTGACTCTTATGGGTTTAAGTACTAGTTAAAGAAACTCCCCAACTACCTGTGCACCCTGATCACCCCTGCTGCCTCCTCTAACCATCACCTTTGCTCCCACTCACAAAATAGATTTCTGTTTCCCAGGCACAAACAAAATTCCAGTCAACTGGCCTTCAGTTATAAACTCCTGCAGGTCTGGAACAACCTGGCCTTGGGTAACAGCCCACCCACCAGCATTGCCACGGCGAAGCAGTACCTCAAAAATGTAATTTTATCTTACTGTGGCTACCTGATAGTGGCCTATGCTTTGCATGGTATCAGCTATCCTAGATTGTGTCTCTCATTTGATTTGTGTATACCTTAAAAATTATTTTTAACTGTGTATTTAGTTATTGTATGTATATATTGAGTTTCCTTCTTATTTGTGCCCCCCAACCCATTCGCATCTAGAAATGAGATTATTTTTGTATCTTTGCAGCTGCTTGATTTATTTGAGCTGTTCACTCCCTCAACTCCATCTCCATACTGACACACTGCTGCAGACAGCTCAGGGATTTCCTAGTGACCCAAAAGGTTCGGTTGGTTGATCCATCTGTCTGTCACAGCAAGGGCCCCCCCCAGGTCCATTTAGGTGCCAAACAATAAAAACTACAATTCCTACAGAAATTCTCTCCCATGAGACCGCTGGGGACAGTCTCCATTTTAAGGTCCCCCGAGTCTCTGATTGGTCCAAACTGGCAGTCCAGAACCAAAACAGTGACTATAGGCAGAAAGTCCATGCTGCAAAGGAAGGCAGGTTAGACAAATTAGTATACTATTATTACTAAAGCAGATAATCAACAAACAATCACAGTTCCTATTAGGGCTTCCTCTGCGCACTTAGTGATGGCAGAATGAAGCAGCTGTAATACAGCCTGGCTGGGACTCAAGCCTGAAACCACTTGGCCCCCACCCAGATTAATTATAACCTATGAAACAGATACCTCTTAAAGAGACAGGCAAGGAGGCTAACAGAGCACTCACATGCAAGCACTTTTACACTGTTTAAACACAGAACTCCAGCCTGGCAGCGGGCATTAGGCAAGCTCAGGAAGACATTTTAGGAACCCCCATTTGTAGCGGGGTTACACCCTTCCCTGCCTGGAAAGAACTTGGCGTCCACGTCAAGTCTATGTTCATAATACCTTTATAAGAAGACATTATACTATACGAGACATATATGCTTCATTAATATACTAGACAAAATAAAAACTGATGTGTCAGTAACCGTACACTTACAACATTACTAAGCTTATCCATGACTCTGGCCATTACCTCCATCTGCAAATTAGGGCCCGTTAAGACTGTCCTAAAAAACACATTCTCTGTTTGCTTCACTGCCAGTGTGACTGTTAATCCTCCTCTGAGGCTTAGCGCCCCCCCGAGCCACCCTAGGCTGGTCCTTGACAATGTCTTCTTCGAGACAGCACCCACTAGCTCAGATCCCCAGCCTACAGGTCCACTGACTTTTCTCAAACAGACCTAAGTGCCAGCATTGGGCTACGCTGCCTACACCAATGTTTACTACTCCCAATTGTTAGTTCTGCTGAACTGTATCAATGCATGGTACCACAACCTATAGCCACTAACTGTATAGGACAGCTTCGGTTTTGGTCACTGTATACTGCTATTTCACAATGCCCCTGAGGCTGCACTTGCACTGTAACTGTACCATTTGTGTCTCCATTCAATGCCCTAGCTACAATATGTATAGGTCAACAGCCACTTTTAGCTACTGTATGTAAAATACTCAACATCTTTCTGTCTAAACTGTGATTGTTATACTACTGTCCTGTCTCACTGTATGTATAGTTATGCTGATGCGGAGCCTTTGTAAATGAGTCTCTGACTCAAAGGGTTGTAGTTCCTATGATATGTTAAATAAAATAAACAAATAAAAATCTATATATCTTATACTCTATAATGACAACAGTTATGCATTTACCATGCATATTATGATTTCACTATGATTCAAACACAATAATATTACTGTACTTATTCGAGTTGGTACTGTTTCCTGTACTCTAAATAACATAGATGGGAGCCCATCCCTATCAGCTAACTTGGGGCTAGATGGGGCAGGGGCACCAGGTTCTGATGGATGAATAATTAACTTGGAAGTAAACTTGCAGGTCGAGTACTTTTACTATTAGTAGGGAAGTCTGGGTGCTGAAACATATCAAGCAGTGAAGTGTGTAAGGGAGGAAGGGGAGGAGGGTAGTACAGAGTCACTTTGGGTGCAAATTCAGGATTCCAAGAATAGGATTCTTAGAATGGGAGTGGTGTACAGGCCACCATCTCAGATGGAGGAGTTAGACAGGGAACTAGCGGGACAGATCAGGAGGACCTGCGAGAAGGGTAGTGTGGTGATTGTGGGGGACTTCAACATGCCAGGAGTGGACTGGAGCACCCCAACAACCAGGAACAGAAGGGAGCAGGTACTGCTGGATGCCTTCCAGGACAGCTTCCTGCAGCAAATGGTCAGTGAACCAACCAGGTTAGGGAATACCCTTGATCTTGTGCTGGCAAATGGGGACTTTGTGAGAGAACTTACAGTGGAGGAACCGCTGTCAGGGAGTGACCACCACTCAGTATGGCTCACATTGGATATGGGCAAGGAAGGAGTGGAATCTGGCACAAGAGTGCTGGACTTCAGGAGGGCCGACTTTGGTAGGATGGAACCTTTAAATACATGAAAGGAATAAACAAGACAGGTACAGAGGGGCTGTTCGAAGTAAGGGAGGGGAGGGCCACCAGGGGCCATGATATGAGACCGGAGCGAGGAAGGTTCAGGAGGGAGATGAGGAGACACTTTTTTACAGAGAGGGTGGTGGCTGGGTGGAATACGTTACCTGCAGAAGTGGTATGCAGTAGAACAGTGGACTGCTTCAAACGAGGATGGGACAGGACAAGGGGGAGGGTTAATGAAGGGGAAGGGTGGAAGGGAGGGGTAGCTGCAGAATAAGGGGTGCTAGCTGCACATTCGAGCAGACTTGATAGACCTCTAGGCCTTTATCTGCTGGCAAATTTCATATGTTCATATGTTCGTAAGCAGTACTCCACAAAATCGAGCAAACTGAGTCTCCAGGTGTCTCAGGCGGTCTTCCACAGTAACTTCTTGGGTCTCTCCACTCACCCTGGGCTCTGCACTGGAAACTTCAAGCTGGGCACCCCCAAGGCCAGCCGAAATAGTGGGTTTCAGAGCTACTGCTGGGTCTACCTCCAGTGAATGCTCAGCCCTCCTGGTTGCCCATATTGGTGAAAAGAAGTCAGGAGCATCATCTAAGCACTGCTGCATCTGCAATCAAAACATTAGGGATCGAAGATCCTTGACTGATGTCAATAACTGGTCAATTCAAAGCCGGTCTAGCTCCAGAGTGTAACCCTCCCTCGGTCCACTAGCTTCTGCAGCATGACCTCCATCTTCAAAATGTAGGCCAACAACAATTCTCCCAGTTGTTGCCACATGGTTTTAAATCTTCATAAAAGTTTCTCTATATATCGGTCAGGATCGAACATAGATGCTAATGTACCCAAATATTGCTGGGTAGATGAGGAGGCCTCCTTAGACTGAAGCCCCCAAATAACATACAATGCAGGTTCCTTGAGCGAGGCTAACATTTCTTGATGCTTCTGCTCGTCAGTCCAAGGCCAATGATACAGCATCATCTAGTCGGCATAGGTCTTCCAGGTTTCCCAATCCTTTTCCCCACTGGGGTGGGACAACTCCAGAGAACACACCCTCCATGATCTTTGTCGAAGGCAGGAACCCAATTGGCATCAAATCTTCTGGTAAAGTCAGGTATTGATTATTCCGGCCACTAGGGGGTGCAAAACCCAGCGGTGCCTCCAAGATGTAACCTCTAGGCAGCGCTATCCCAAGGGATACTACCCCTGCCTGCGTGACTAGGCACAGGTTGTGGGGCCCGAGCTCGGTGAATGAGTGCCTCCACCTGAAGGGTTGGTTTAAGGGTAGCGTAGCTGCTCTGGGTACAGCCCTCTGGGACACTGCTACCCTCCTCTAACCCCTCTAGTGGCCTGTACTGGTCAGCACATAAACAATCACAGTTAACATCAGAATACAATATTGAATCCACTCTTGGCACACTTACCACCAGGGCTGGATCAGCTGCACTCACCCTGGAGACCCCCTGTAAAATAAGACCTGCAATAGAACAGTGCCATGGCAATACAGTATCCCCTCCACAAAGGTACACAATAGCCAGGTTAAATGCAGAAAGAATAGAATCTGATTTATTCAGGGGACGTGAACAAGGGTGGGGCAGCAATCTAGTATTTGATTTCTGATCTGATTTAGTCAGGATAAACATGCATGAACTACGAGTCCCTCTAGCACAGTCACACACACTGTGGGTACCCAGTTGTTATGTAGGTTAGCCTGAAGCATTGGCTGGGGTAGCCGGTGTTACAGCTGTTGTTGGGGGCCCTCAGGAAAGAAAACAACATGCACTTTAACCCACAATTTGTATTCTGGAGCCGGATGGCTCACTCCATGATGAGAAACCAAAAACAAATCAGATGACACATACTGATTTGAGCCTTGTTGCAGGGAGTTACCCTGATGTTTACTCATGCTACCCAGACTAGAACGCAGGATTGATGAGATGAAGACCTCATGATGGTTTGCTGGTTTGCCAGTGGAAGCAGGGCCCACACAATGCACCATGCTGGTCGAATCCTGTTCGATGGTGTTGAGCAGGGAACCAAATCCCTATGGGGTCTTTCGTCGAGTGAATCTCTGTGGCATGAGTGGCAATCTAGGCCAAGATGGTGAGGCCCAGACCAGGTGAACAAGTCGGATGGCAGTCTGTTTTGGTGCTGGATGCAGCTTCCAACTAACGTGACACATTCAAGGGTGTGGGGAACCAAATCGCGACCCACACTACACATTCAGCACAACTATAGTAAGAATAGCTAGGTACCACAGTTCGGATGACAGTCCGGTTGCAATTAGTCAGGATCTCTGCACAAACCGTATGCTCTGTGGTTCTCTCAAAGTCCTGACAGGCTGATCGCTCCAGGAGCAAGTCTTCGGTCCACAACAGGCGAAATTCACTCTTTCACAATTCAGGATTCTGATCACAATAACAGCAATTTCAGATAAAGTCTGATATTAGATTGCAGACTTCTTCACATGAGAAGATGGTAGCAGGCAGGCCAGACACAGCCTTCCTAACTAATCCCTGCGCTACCACGCAGGAGCAGCTGCTCGATTTATTCGAGCTGTTCACTCCCTCAACTCCATCTCCATACTGACACACTGCTGCAGGCAGCTCAGGGATTTCCTAGTTACCCAAAAGGTTCAGTTGGTTGATCCATCTGTCTGTCACAGCAAGGGCTCCCACTCCAGGTCCATTTAGGTGCCAAACTGTAACAAACATTTGTCAATTCAGAATGTTGTCGTGCTGGCATTGGTAGTGCAGTGCGGGAAAACATTTTGGACAGCATGTGAAAAATGACATCTGTACAGTTCATAAGGAGGTGTAAAAAAATGCCAGTGTGGTGTGTGTGGCATGTAAATATAGCAAATTTGCGAGGTTACAAGGGTGCGTGGGAAATGTACAAGGCATGCTTGGAACACAGTCATTTTATGGGCGTTCAGCACCAAATTTTCAACATAGGCATTTTAGCACCTCTAATAATGTACAGTGTCATTATTATTTCCTCACTCTGTCCCAAAAAGTGATTTCGCACAGCTACTGTGCTATTCTGTGCCGGAAGTGCGAAAACACATTTTGGGCTGGATTGTGAAATGACAGCTGCACTGTTCATCAAGAGGTGTGAAAAAATGACAATGGTGAAAATCCAGAGTGAAAATATTACAAATGCATGACGTTACGTGTGTGCGTGCAATCTACCAACGCACGCTCCTAACACAGTAATTTTATGGAGTATCATCACCAAATTTTCAACATAGGCATTTTAGGACCTCTGCTGATGAACTATGTCACTGTCATTTTCATAATCTGGCCTGAACACTGATTTCCTACAGCGACCGCACTATTGTGCGCCGGAAGTGCGGAAACACATTTTGGGCAGGATGTGGAAAATGACAGCTGTACTGTTTACAAGGACATATACAAAAATGATAATGTTGAAAATCTGGCATGAAAATATTGTGAATTCGTGAAGTTACGAGCCTGCGTAGCAACTGTGCAATGCACGCTCATAAAACAGTCATTTTTTGGATTTTTTCCAACAAATTTGCAACATAGGCTTTTTGAGAAGCCACCTCATGAACACTGGCACTGTCGTTTCATTAATCGGTCCCGAAAGGTGATTCCGCGCAAAAACTGTGAAATCACCTTTCGAGGCTGATTAATGCCATGATGGTTACAGAATTCATGAAGAGGGGTCCCAAAAACCCCATGTTGAAAATTTGGTGCCAAAATTCTAAAAAATGCCTGAGATATGCAGCAAAGTTGAAAAAACCCTGTTCATTCCATTTTACAGCTTACCAGCATTTCCTCAGTTCGTGGTCGGCTTTGAGTGTGCAGACGTGTTCCCGGTCCACCGAAGATCGTCATGCTGGACTCTGGAGGTAAGTATGGGGTGGGGGGTGTGGGGAGGCAGGGTGCACAGTGGGTGGGTGCGGGTTGTGGGAAGGGGGCCTGGGAGAGCACCGAGGGACTGTTTCCTTCTTTACAGCGTGAAAAGAAAAAAAAAGACATCGGGGGACCGTTTTCCTGTTTAACAGGTGCTTTGGCACGCTGGAGTGGGCTCCTAGCATGCCACCTGTGTGTGTGGGTGGGTGGGTGCGATAGCTGACAGGGGATTGGGCACCCCGTCCAGCAAATAAGGAAAGGGGAGCTGCAGTAGCTTAGGGGATTGGGCACCTCGGCTATAGAAACGAAGGGGACAAAAATATGTCAATAGGAAGGGCTTCCCATCGGCAACATTCAAAAGGAAGGAGGGAGGGATACATGCCGATGGGGATTGGGCACCCCGCCGCAAGAGAAACTGTTGGTGAGGGAGTGCATGATGCGGGGGGATTGGGCACCCCCTCGGCAATCAAAAAGGGGTGTTACATGATGCTGACGGGGATTAGGCACCCTCGTTGGCACACAATAAAGGAAGGGGAGTTTGCACGCAACAGTGGCAGTCACCGCTGCCATGTTGCCTGCACGTAGGGAGAGGTGTGCTGTGGTCACGCTGCATGAGAGCTTCGCTCTCATTGCAGCAGATCTTTTGATTGATCTCATCGCCTCATTAGCCAGGCAGGGTGTTGGCCCCTGCTGCTGACTGACTGGGGAATGCAGGACACACCTACTGGTGCATGCCCTGCATTCGCCCAACAGCGACCGCGCCTCCAAAGCTGCACTGTCCCAAGATGTTGGCTGCACAAGCACGCCAACATAAAAACTACAATTCCTACAGAAATTCTATCCCATGAGATCTCTGGGTACAGTCTCCATTTTAAGATACCCCGAGGCTCCGATTGGTCCAAACTGGCAGTCCAGAACCAAAATGGTGACTATAGGCAGAAAGTCCATACTACAAAGGAAGGCAGGTTAGACAAACTAGTATACTGTTATTACTAAAGCAGATAATCAGCAAACAATCACAAATCCTATTAGTGCTTCCTCTGTGCACTTAGCGATGGCAGAACGATGCAGCTGTAACGCAGCCCGGGTGGGACTCATGCCTGAAACCACTTGGCCCCCACCCAGATTAATTATACCTTATGAAATAGATACCTCTTAAAGAGACAGGCATGGAGGCTAACAGAGCACTCACATGCAAGCATTTTTACACTGTTTAAACACAGAACACCAACCTGGCAGTGGGCATCAGGCAAGCCCAGGAAGACATTTTAGGAACCCCCATTTGTTGGGGGGGTTACAACAATACTCAGACAAGTATTCCTTGAACCCAGCATTGTAGCCAGAGCCAAACCTGTAACCTTTAGTCTGGACTCTCTCAGTCCCCGTTATCCCCTGGTATAGCTAACAAGCTGGACACTTCCATGGTCTCACCTTAGCCAATGCACTGGAATCTTGATCCTTCAAATTTATACAGTTTCTGTCCTTAGCAAGCTAATTAATATGCACACAGGAATGGCACTTTGAAAACACTGCTCCCAGAAATCACTGTAGGGTAACACAGGAACTTACCCAGAGTACAGTATCCTTAAACAAAAACCAGGCTCCTGGGCATTACCCCCAAACTAAGAACTTGTCCCTCACCCTTGATGGTCCACGACCTTGAGGGGAACCAACTAGAGTCTGTCACATCCTTCAGGTATCTTGGGGTTATACTCGACCAATCTCTAGATCTAAGTCTCCACATTCAATCAACTTGCAAAGCAGTAAACAGTAAACTGGGTGTTGCCTACAGAACTAGCTACATGCTAACTCCTTCTGCTAAGCTGGCCATTGCCAGGGGGATCCTGCTCCCAACCCTGACATACTGTGCTCCTATCCTTGCGGCTGCCCATAAATCATTGCTACTGAAATGGGATGTCACCTATAACAATATCCCTATAACAATATCTGTCATTATGCATCATTGTCCCCATGGCTCAAACATCGATGTTGGCTTCATAGTGACCTAGGTTGGCTCTCCCCCTCTGCATCCAGACAATACTATCTTGGCTGTCTATCTGACTCCTTAATCAGGCTGCAAACCCCGGCCTCCCTTGCAAAACTATTAAGTCCCATCACCTCATACCGAGGACTGAGGTCAGTTGACAGATCACTACTGAGGGTACCCAGGTATCACACCTCCAAAGGGACCGGGGCATTCGGGCATGCTGCCCTTCTGATGTAGAATGCGCTGCCCCTGGAATTAAGACAATCTACATCCCACTATCACTTTAAAAGTGGGGCTACGACGTTACCTGTCTATGGCTGAACATTGTACCTGTTTCGACCCTACCTGACCTAACGGGTGAGCCACCTGCCCCATGTCGCAGCCACTGGACGATCTAAATCTCCTGCTTCTTGTAACCCCCCCTTCACATCTCTCTCTCCTCTCCCCATTCCTCTCATCTTACACTACCCGTGGCTTCTAGGACCCATCCTACTACAGTATCTTACTGCTACTGCCCCCCCCCCCCAGTTCTCTTCCTCAATTCAAATTCGTTAGGTACTTCTCTAAGCAAATTAGTACCCTGTTGTGGTGACACATGCAGAAAGCACTTCTTCTTTGGGGACCGATCCCCTTCCTGTTATGACGTGCTCTACTACATGTTTAGTTGACTGTATTATCCTACATGGTGTTTTTATACCATAGTTAATGCCTACTTATAATAATGTATGACTGTACTATTGCCTATTTCCTTCCTGTTATGACCCATTCCATGATTTGTTTAGTTGGCTGTAGTATCTTTGCTATTGTTGCATGTAATACTGGCTAATGTTTTGTTAGCCAATCTACTGTTATCTGTGTCTACATGGCTAAAAATAAGCTACTTTGTTTTGTTGTCAGGCACTTCACTTTACTATTTACTGTCTACTGTTTATTGTCATCTTTGTCTCCATGGCTAAGAACAAGCCATATTGACTACTGTCATTGATTTCTGAAATGCTTTTCTGTATGTATTGCCTTGTACTCTCATGGGTCATGCCTGAAAATAGTCATTTATTGGCTAGTGCACTTACCCGGTTAACAAAAATGAAATAAAATAAAATAAATAAAACTGCAACCTGGCTATCCTGGGAACTTCTGATGTCTCTATACACATGACAGCACTGACACCAGCCAAAGCACAGCTTTTGCTTTGGCACCTTATAATAGTTGCAACACGTCACCATGATTTAATGGCTTCTTTAGGGGAAGGCTTTCAAATACAGATGTATTCCAAATCACTCCCCGAAGAAGCCATTAAAGTATGGTGAAACATTGGGGTTATTGCTGAATGAGGCTTGAATTGAAGATACAATTACATCTTTCTAAGTCTGTTGTAGCATATGTGTGCCTCTCTATCTTTCATGACCTGTGGCTTAGATCCTGTAGTCTGGGCTGGGTAACCCTTAACTCCACTTGATTTCTACCAAATGAGTCACACAGGCTCCTTTCAGAGTACTATTTTCTTCCCACATCCTCCGAACCAATGGAAACTGATGCAGATTGACCATTCCCCTGCATGAGCATGTAAGTAACAACCACTGCCCCTGTTCATCAGGAAAAAGGGTTTTTACAAATGTAACAGCACATAAAGGAATTTACATCAAAACCATTCCTTATACATCTGTAGTGTACCTTTTGAACCGCACCACATACAAACTTAAAAGCTGTGGAGCATGAAAGAATTAATTGCATTAATAAATTCCAGCTAAAGTGATGTCAATCCAAGATGGTATCAAAGTCCTTAATCTGGTTCCTAGGCACAAATGACAGGCCCTTTTGGAGTACTTTGGTTTCAGTCTTAGTTAATTGATATTGTGAACTATCACAACAGTTCCTCTAGCGTCTTCACTGTTTCCAGTGATTGTCCTCCCGATATAGTGTTGGGGCTGGTCTCCGGTTGTTGTAATCCTGGCATGCTTTGCTGCCAGTGTTTCTGCCTTCAACCCTTGCCCTTGGTTCCTCATCTTGTTCTTCATGGAAATGGACAATTCTGTCTCAGTAGTCTTTGTGGGAGTAAAGCTGCTGTTGAGCTCTGGGTGTGAGCTAAAATTTGGATTTGCTGTACTTGCTCAGATTTAGCGGTGGAAAATCCTTCTGGGTGCCCCCTAAAAAATCCTCATGTCTTGTGTCCTCAAAGTCTGAACCAGACATCTAAGTGTCACAGGGAGTCACAGAGTGTGTTTTTTTGAGGATTGATTTGGGCAGGTGATTTGGGCTAGGGGAACAATCAAAGAAGCGGCCTTGTAGGTAATCACAGCGGTCACGCTCAAATTTCTTTTCTTCAGTACTTCTTTTATTATAATATAGTATTGTTTGATTGTAGTCTCCTGTTGTTCCCTAAGGTCTTTACATTGAATATAAGTTTGAAACTGTTTTAATTGATTTTCTTTTATTTCTAATTCGGCTTTGATTTGGGCTTTAGATTCCTCGGTGTCTCGAAGTATCAAGACTCACTGAAGATACCAATAAGTATTCCTGCCAGTTTGCAAAAATCTGTCCCTCTCTTGCCCAAATGCTGGTTGTTTAAGAAGGCACAATGAGGCACTCTACTGACTGATAACTAGACTTGCAGCACCACACGCTGCCAATACAGCCTTCGCATTTTAAGGGCTACTTTTTCAAGCACAGTAAAGGCATCTCTTAAGAGTCAAGATGACGGAGAAAAAACAGCCTGTAGACGTGAGGCTGTTGGAGGAAAACAACGAGTGTGAGGAGTTTCCAGCTGAAGAGTGGGCCACTTTAGATGAGGAAGAAGATGCACATGTATGGGAAGACAACTGGGATGATGATAATGTAGAAGATAACCTTTGAGCAGAATTGGAAAGGCATGACTACAGGATGTAGACATCCTAGCTTTCAGTAGAATATGTTTAATAGTTATAAACTGAACTAAATGGAAGGTTAATTTACAATACTACGAAGAAGAGATGGAAGATGAATACACACGTCAGTTATAATTTTTGCTGCAAAATGACTGTTTTGTTTGTTTATTTTGCAAAAATGAAATGCTTTGACCTACAAAAAAATTGAATAAAGGCATCTTTGATAGCATAGCATTTGCATTTGTATTCTGCGAATCAGTTATTTGAAGCTGTGATGGCTTTACTGGTTTTGAGCCGAAAGTAGAGGATCCACATCCCCCTCCTGAAAAAAGAGTGAGTCTGCAAAATTATGAGCAGGTTTTGCCATCAGGGGGAGTGTACTTGTTTAAACTGTTGAAGTGCAGTATCATTGTAGACATTCTACAGCTGAGACCAGTGTCTGTACCAGACCCAGCAGAAGTACACAGACAGGAGGCAGCTAAATGTAACAAGGAGGGCCGGAGCCACAGTGACAGAAAAGTACCCACAGTCACCAGCAGATGGGCTCAAAACAATTCTCTGGAGCTTGAACAGATCCACTGGGTCACAGGATCATTTTAAAAGTTCTTACTTCCACAAACTCTGGACACACTCCTTATAACACGCTAACATTCTGCACATGCTGTATGCTCTTCCTCAAGGCATGGTGTCACATCATCACGTGGTGTTACTTAAAGTCAAACATTTAAAGTGGCAGTGCTTGTATTTCATAAAATGTGAGGTACAAAGATGAAAATTGGCCAGTGACACATTTATTGCCGAGACATGAATCGCTTTGGCAATACAAGCTTGGAGCACACTAAAACCCAGGGCTGACTGAAACTTTTCAATTGTGGCTTTTCTTGCAGAAACAATAATATAATGTACTGTTCATGTATTTGTATTCGTGGGGTATCTGACTTAATTTGGAAATGATTGTATTGTGCATAATATATTGTCCTTAACAGATTATTTCTGAATAACAGCTTTTCCAGCCATACAGCAGGCAGTTTTGAAAAGGTGGCAACATCACATACTTTTATGTCACATTGTGTAATGTAGTACTGCAGTCTACAGCATTTCTATTGGATGATCATTAAGCTGAATGATAGCTCCCGAAATCTAGTTTTTATCCATACTTCCCATATCTGTCCCACCCATCCTTCTCCCGTCCCCACACCTCACTTTTTTCTTCTCTCTTTCCTCCTCCCATTTCTTCTTTCATTGTTTTTCCAATTTGCTAATTTGTGCTATAAGTATTAAGCAGGGTTTAACATGTGCTGTTAGTTATTTTTTATCTTTCTACCTGCACTTTCTGAACTACAAGCACTGTCACGTTAAATACCAGCTTGTGATGATGTGATGTGATGCTATGCCTTGAGAAAGCACCTACAGCATGCATGGAACATTTATGTACTGAGAGTAATGTGTCTTGTATTTTTAGAAATAAACTTTTTAAATTTATCCTGTGATTATCATGTGATTGAGCAGTGGATTTGTTTCAGCTCCAGTGGATTTATTTTTTTATTTAAAATTTGATGACTCGGAAAGGCACACTGAGCTGAGGCTCATTTCCAGGTGCGACCCGGGTACAGAGTGCACAGTGAAGAGAAAATTAGCAACAAATGGTGAAAAATACAAACAGTAATGTACAGACATTTTTGTAAAGAATACAATACACTAAACAAATACTTAGTGTGCAAAGTAAATGAACGGGATGGGGCTAGGATGGTTCTGAGATCAGCTCCTGGTGACTGTGAGTACTTTTAGCTTGCTGTGGCTCCGACTCACCTTGTTCCAGTTTACCACCTCCTGTCTTTGTTTATCTCTGCTGGGTTACCTGGTAAGTAAATTGGAGCCCCCCTTACAAACAGCATAAACTATGACCAAAATAGTTCGCTGTTAAAATATCTTCTTGCTATAAAAAGATGGTCAAAACCTATCAGAATAATTTTTTTTTGGGAGGGGGGAGCGTGTTAAGTAAGGTGGTAACTAATGTCAGATGCTCACCTCTCAAAGTCAGAAGCTTGTGTTCTAATCACACCCCTCCCTATTTCCACTGGAGTCCCACAGGGCTCGGTGCTTGGACTCATTCTCTTCTCCATCTTCCTAAATGACTTGCCCTCAGTATGCTCCCCCTCCTCCTCTATCCATATATATGCTGATGACACCATCCTGTTCTCCTCTGGCAAATGCCTCGCTGATGTAGCAACCATCCTTCAGCATGACTTCCACAAGGTTCAGCTAAGGTTTGCCTCATATCAACTATTTCCTAAATGCCAAAAAGACTGTCTCCATGACCACTGGCACTAGGCAGGGACTCTCTAGGCTCAACCCTTTACCTTCTTTCCATACCCTTGATGGGACAACCCTAGAGGACACCTCCTCATTCAGATACCTTGGGGTTTGGTTGGACCAGCACCTCAACTTCTGTGGCCACATTGACACCATCCTGAAAAAACTGCACCCCAATCTTGGTGCCTTATTCAGGAACCATAGCTGTATCCCTCCTACAGCGTGGCCTGAACTAGTCCAGAAGTTGATCCTCCCCAATTTTGACTACTGTGATGTAGTTTATTGTGCCACTCCCAAATCTTCCCTAACCAGATTGGATATTCTCTTTAACTCCTTCTGTCATTTTGTCCTTGATGCTCCATCATGCACTCATCACTGTGACCTCTACCATGCCCTGTCCCTTCCCCTGCTTACCAACAGGCGCCTCACTCATTGTGCCAAACTCACTTCTAAATTTTGGTTAGGATAACTTCCCTCCTAGCTGTCATGCTCATCCCCCCCCCCAACTCCCTCAGATCCTCTGTCACTCGGACTTTGTTGTTCCCCCGTCAAACCACCCTTATCGGTCAGTCATGGCCACCCATCGCTTCCTACAAATCTGGAACATTACCCCCAAATATGGCACTCCTCCTACTCCTGCTCCCTTGCCTTTGCTTTACATAACTTTCTCTCATCTAACTGCTCCTGCTTTAACCCTCCTTAACCATCCTCCTACACCTCTGTTCCTCTCCATGACTCACATCCCATTAAACCCCCGCCGAGCCTGCTTTTCAGCACCCTCCTTTCCTTCACTGCTTATCCCTCACTACTACCCCTAATCTTCTTCCATTATCAACTTGTCCCTGCTTTGTTTTGACCTCTGTGGTTCTCAGCATCCTGGAAAGGTCTAGCACTGGGCAAGCCTCCTCCTTCCCTCCCTCCCCTCCCTTCCACCCAACTTGTCCTCACCTAAATCTGCCCTCTGTCGGGATTCTTAGCACCCTGGTGATGTCTGCTCTCTGGTAAGTTTCTTCCCTCCCTCCTTTTTTTCCTTTCCTCTTCTATCTCCTCATTCCCTCTGCCCAACTTGTCCTCACCTAATTCTATCCCCTGGCAGGGTTCTCTGCAGCCTGCAGGGGCCCAGCACTGGGCAATTACTCTTCCTTCACTCCCCCTTCCCCTCTATCCTTTCTACTCAACTAGTCATCGCCTGATTTTGCTCTCTGGCAGGGTTCTCAGCATCCTGGAGTGACCTAGTCTTAGGCAAGCTTCTTCTTTCCCTCCTTTCCCTTCATCCTTTCTTTTCTCTCTTCCCAACTTGTCCTCACCTAGTTCTGCCCTCTGGCAGGGTTTTCAGCATCCTGGAGGGGTCCAGTACTGGGAAATGACTCTTCCTTCCCTTCTTTTTCCCCTCCATCCTTTCTACCTAACTTGTCCTCACCTGACTCTGCTCTCTGGCAGGGTTCTCAGCATCCTAGAAAGGCCTAGTCTCAGGCAAGTTTCTCCCGTCCCTCCTCCTCCTTCCCTATACCATCCCCTCTACTATCTCTATCCAACTTGTCTTTGCCTACTCCTGCCCCTTATTCTAGGTCCTCACCTTATTCTGCCACTGGCAGCGATCTCCACATTCTGAAGGGGCCAGTTCCACGTATGACTCGTCCTTCCACACCCTATCCGCTGCCCCCCTCTCTACCCCCTTGCACTTAAACAAAGGAATTAGTTCACTTGAGCTAATAACTTGCACTTTTTGTTCTGACTGAGGTGCTCCCAGATTGCACTAGCACTGTGTTAACTTGCCCCTCTCAACTGATGTTTTGCTTACTTTGCTCCGGTAATGTTGCCCCCATCTTTATCCTCTCCTTCCCCCAGCTGGTTTCCCCTGTCTACACCTCTACCCTCCTTGATGTCCCCTCACTGCACCTCATTCATACAATAATTGCTAAATAATCTGCCTCTTAACTGTGATCCATTCCTGCAAGGAGTTGGCTCCAAGCTTACATTAAATTTTTGTACTATGCTCCTCAGATATGCCACTTGTAATTAAATGCATATTCCACAGGTACGATATATTTAACTGTATGTTATGTCACAAATGTGATTGCATGATTATTTACGATATTTTTTAACTGTATGTCTTGTTACAAATGTAATTGAATGTTTAATTTCTCTGATATGTTAAATGTTAAACTGTATGTCTAATTCTTCATCCAATTCTGCCCCCAGGTCACACCAGGAGACAAGCAACTTGTTGTGCAGTGTGCCTTCCTAGAGAAACATTTCAATAAATAAATAAAATAAAATACAAATAATCACAGTGACAATCAGAAATCAATAATCAAAGATCATTCACAATTACTAAAGACCATTCAAAAATTGAAGGGTAATAAACGCAATATTACTGTACCTCAATAGCTGCCACAGATTGTTTTGCTTTTCTGCTGTACAGTTAATGTTTTGCTGTTCTTATTTAGGGTACGGGTAACATCTGAAAACAATCAATGTCATGGCTCCCTCTCTGAAAAAAATTATGCTGGCTACCTCTAGGCCAGGGAGGTGGTTACATATACTTTGAAAATGGCTGTGGTATAAATGGTTATACAACATAATGGACTGCAGTGAAGTCAATACTTATCCTTACTAGTGAACATACGAAAACCTTAACTGAGCTATGGGTCTTTTTCTTATTTATGGAAATAAATATGATTATTTCTCTGCAGCCTGTTCCCAGGAAGGGTTGAAGTCCACTCTGGAACTGGCATCTCGTGCTAGTGTGCTAGTCTAGGTGCCAGAAACCCAGCACTTGCACCAGCATGCCAGAACCAAGTGCCAGCATGCTGGTGTAAGTGCTGAATTTCCGTCAACAGTCTCTGTGCTGGCCTGGCCACTGTTGTTGTCAGGTTTCTGGCACCTGGACTGGCATCTCAGCAAAACATGCCAGTGTCGGAGTTACAAGGTTGACAATCAGGTCAGTCTAGTCAATAGCAAATCTAAGAAGGTTTTTCAGCCAACAAAAACTAAAACTAAAGAGCCAGTTGTTTTTACAAAACAGAAATCAGTTCTCTAAATGTCTTTTTGGAAACCAGCGACTGAATGTTTATCGCTTTCATCTGAAACGTTTCTGTTCGGGAAAGATTCAACCTAAAGGATTAAGTGATCATTAATCTTTTATTCTGGATTATTGTTTTAATCACTTAAATTGCTGGGGGGGAGGAGGTTCAGTGAATCCCGTCGCATGTTAACATTCTAAGACATGGTTGGGATGATGCTAGTTATATGCCAGCATTCCACTGGATTATACATGCGTTTTATTATTAAGGGCCCAAGCCACAGAACATGAGTATAGCGCAGTGGTTTAAGGTGCTGAGCTGCAAATCTGGTAACATCTAGCAGACCAGACCTGGGTTTGAATCCCACAGCTTCCACTTGCATACTGTGTGACCCTGAGCAAGTCACTTAACTTCCCTGTGCTCCCAGGTCGCACCTGTAAAAAAGCTTTCAGCTTAGTGTGCTACTCCTGGTTAAAAAAAATAAAAAAATAAAAACACTATATGGCATCTACAGCTTCTGCCAAGCTCCATACCCTGAACCCCATGTACACCAGATAGCATCCACAGCCCCTACCTGCTGTGAAGCTCCACACCCTCATTTCTGTACACACTGGCCAACATTCACAGCCTCCACACACTGCACTCTGTGGGTGTGGATCTTCACACAGGGGCAGGGTGCAGCAAGGGAGGCAGAGCTGTACTGGACACCAGGCATCCAGTCGGATGTTCTGGACAACTCTACTGGTTCCTGGTCTCTGTGCGGAGCAGGGGCTGGCGGGGTACAGCACTTCTGAAAGGGCTGCACTATCCCTATTAGCATATCAGAATATTTATCTTCACTATCCAATGCAGGTACGGCCACAGCCCTTTATAGAGGCTCCGAGGGCTAGCGGTGGGTGGTCTGGCTGCCAGTCAAGCATGTGTGGGGTCTTGTGGCTGTGCATAAGTACTACTACAGCCTTTAGGGTCCCATAGCCTCTGCCCCTTTTCGCCTGCCTTCCACACTACAGAGCACTGATTACCTGCCCCTTCCCAGCCACCCATGTAGCCACCAGTGTGGCTTGGGATCAGGTGAGGAGAGAGCATGCATCCATGACTGTGGATGCACTGAGGTGTCTGCATGTGTGAAGTGGGACATCTGTGCTCCACAGGCCCACACAAGCACCCTTCTGTGGGTGTGGATCCTTTCGAGGATCAGGTCGTTAATTGATTGTAAAATTGTATGTATTTGAACTAGCCTGTATGTAACCGTATTTGTTTTAACTACATTCCCCTGGAATTTCCTTTAAGTATACGTAATGTGTTCTTGTAACTCTGACAGAGATGGAGCCTTTGTAAATACAGAGCTTCCAAGTCAGCACTCCTCAAATGAGAGAGATCTCCTGATTTTGACCACTAAAATCGATTTTCACAGGGTTCCATTGTGTATGCCCAACTGAATCTAAGTTGCAAGAAAGGAATTGCTAAAATCATTTAAAGACAAGAGTAATGGTTTGTTCTTAGATTCTGATGATTTTTGGGACATGGACTGGTGTCATAAAAATCAGGAAGACTACCGGAAAATAGGAAGACTTGGACAGTACCTGAGCACTTGTGCTCAAAGGTACTCCCTGAAATTACCAATAAATTGCTGTTAGTTCTGGTATGGAAAGATGTAACAGCAAATAACTGGATAACATAGAGGATAATGCCTGAGTAACAGTGGTTAACCACGATGTAATCATCTCAAGCAGTTGCCAGGACAACCAAGTAAACCTCGAGAGCGCAGCTCGAGATGTTTACAGTTGTCATGTCAACCTCGAGAGGTGATTACGTCTGTGGTTGAGCACTGTTACTCAGGCATTGTATTTTATAGTGTATGGAAAAACTAGCCACTGTTTAAAAAAAAAAAAAAAAAGGTTTTTCAATGTGCATTTACGAATGTGCCAGCAGAAACAGACTTTGTTCTGCTCAACTATGAATGCCTTCTGCTTTGTTTGTTGAGCACTGAAGTGTTGAATTTAGCCATTGCAATCTATACAGCAGCAGGTCTGTAATTGTCTGAATGGAATGTGTGTGTGTTTTGAATGAATGTCCAAGCAGCAGATCACCTTTCCTTTCCAAGAATTTTGACAGGTGGTGACATTCTATCCTGTAAACCCATCATTATGACATACATAAGCAAGGTTTACAGCATACTGATGTCATAACGATGGGAGTATCAGGTTATATGTAGAATAGTGTATGCTTGCCCATACACAAGAAGGCTATGTTGCCATTGAAGGGATGTGATGACGTCATACAGACCTTGAGAGCGACTAACGAGAGGTCCGTATGACGACATCACATCGCTGAGATGGCAACATGCCCTGTTGTGTTTGGGCAAGCATACACTATTTTATATAGTATATGGTTCCCCAAAACATAGAAATGTTAATTTCACAAGGTAATATACTAACATACTAATTGCCAGCAGATTAGGCCTTATGGTCTATCGAATCTGCTCGAACCATAGATCCCCTGTTGGGAATCGAGGCCTCCCCCCCTTGTGTTCCAATACCCCTTATTGGAAATCTGGACCAGCTCGCCAGGCAGTGCATTACAAGGATCCACCACCCTCTCCATGAAAAAACTGCTCCTCTTACCCCCCCCGATCCTTTCTCCTTCCAACTTCAAACCATGCCCTCTGGTGATGCCTCTCTCCTTTAGTCTAAAGATCCCCTCCGTGTTTACCCTATTTATTCCCTTGAGGTACTTGAAGATCTCGATCATGTCCCTCCTGTCTCTCCTCTCCTCCAAAGTATACAGGCCGAGCTCCTGAAGTCTGTCCTCGTACGTCAACTCCCCCAGTCCTCGAATGATCCTGGTAACCCTCCTCTGTTACCTCTCCAGGAGCTGTATGTCCCTCTTTAAGTGTGGTCTCCAGTACTGTACACAGTACACGAGGTCGGGCCTCACCAGCCCATTATACAGTGGCATAATCACTTCCTTGCTCCTAGGGGTGATCCCCCTTACAATGCATCCCAACATCCTGTTTGCTTTGCTAGCCGCTCTTCTGCACTGCTCAGAGTTATTCATACATGCATCCACCATGACCCCTGGGTCTTCCTCCCCAGACGAGGCCTAAAGCACCACCACCCCCAGGGTGTACCTGTGTTTGGGGTTTCCCCACCCAAGATGTAACACCTTGCACTTGAAATACAAAATCACACATGCCCCCACAGTGCAAAGCATCATGGGCTGCATATGCAAATCACCACAGAATATTATGCTGGTTCAACTTTAAGCAGAAATGCAGGTGCCAAAAGGCCTCTCACACAGTTTGCAAAGGGTGCCAACAGAAGACATAGACATGTGTTTCATCCTACCAGGACTCATCAGTATGCACTTGGTTGTATTGAAATTTAACTTCCATGTGAGAGCCCAACTTTCCAGGGTGTCTAGATTCCCTTGCAGGACCAACCTCCCCTCTTCCCCCTCAACTACTGCTCCCACCTTGGAATCATCAGCGAAGAGACTCATCTCGCACCCTATACCCACCCTGATGTCTGATATATATGCATTAAACAGGATCGGCCCCAGGACTGAGCCCTGCAGAACTCCACTACTGACGTCTCTAGGGTTCGGGAGCTCCCCACCGATCACCACTCTCTGTGTGCATCCAGCTAGTCAGTTTCCTATCCATCTGACCATCAAAGGGCACACTCCCAACCCCTTCAGTTTTTCCACCAGCCCATTGTGGGGGACCAAGTCAAACACCTTGCTGAAGTCCTAGAATATTAAATCCACAGGCTTCCCTCTGTCCAGTTCCGATGTTACCCATTCATAGAACTCCACAAGGTTGGTTTGACACAATCTATCTGGCACAAACCTATGTTGTCTACTGTCCAGCCCTCCCTCCTCCTCCAGGAACACCCCCAGTCATTCCTTCAGTATACTCTCCTTTACTTTTCCCACTACCGAGGTCAAACTGATGGGTCTATAGTTACCTGGTACTTCCCTCGACCCCCCTTTATGGATTGGCACCACAATATCATACCTTGTGTTCATGGTACCGCTCCTCAGTGCAATCCTGCTCCGCACCCGACTCTGGTTCTCACCGCAGTTCTGCTCTAACTTCTCTGCTACTGTGCCAGTAATTCCAGTAATTTACAAAAAACCCCAAAAATGACAGTTGCCAAACTGGTAGTTTGAACACATGGAGCCGACTGTGGCAGTCTGTCCCCAAACTCGAAATGATCGCTCCCTCATCTGCTCGCTAACTGGGACTGCCATTTTACCCCACTTCTTTTGGAACCAGCATTGTTTCCTCCAATCGGGTACCAGTTCAAGGGGGAAAAGTCGTTGTACTATCGATATGATGTCAGAAAGATAGTACAACTTTTTTGATCTTTGAACTGCCCCACAACATTTGCAAAACCATCATTTTCCATATACAATAAGCCCTAACCATATACTATAAACTGATTGAAAACGGCGGTTAATAGACACTGTCCATATATTATAATATGGAAGCACAATCAGATACAGCACTATCATAAGCTACATCCTGGTCCCCCACTATCATACCTCTCAGCTGTCCCTGATTTTGCCTCAACATTTTCCCTTGTCCTTCCTAAAATTTTTTTTTTTAGGTGACAGAACAGTGGGGACTATAAGTACAAAATAATGGCAAACATTAAAGTTACAGACTTGTAGTATATGGTTAAGGCTTCTATATATGATGTATGGTAAGTGCCTATTAACCACCATAATCAGCAGTCACACAGCTTTGTTATGCACCGTTTAGAATTTTAAAAGTTGTTAACCACACTTCGGAACTTCCAAACAGTGGCATAACAAAAAAGAATGCACCAGAGTTCCATAATTCTCACATGTAGAATGCAAACAGTGTTTTTTTGACCATACACTATAAAAGATGATGGCTGGGGATCGGTGACAACCACGCTGAAATCACTTCTCGTAGTTGCTAGGGCTACAGTAAACCTCTGGAGCTGTGCTCTCGAGGTGATTACAGCATGGTTATCACCCGATCCCTAGTCATTATCCTCTATATAGTGTATAGTAGAGTGTTGTTCTGTATAGAATTCCATCCCTTTCAAAATGCTGTTCTACTACAGTTCCAAAGATCATGGAATGTGATTCTACCCTACTGTAGTAGAACAGCATTCTAGAACCTCAAGAAACTGCATGAGTCAGTTTCATTTTGAAAGCAAAATAACTCATGCACACATATTTCACACAGTACTACTATACACTATAAAAAATACAGGATGAGCAACTCTGTGCACAACCATTGTGTTCTGCCACCTTGGGGTCCTGATTCCCATGCACCTCTCCAGCTTCGCTCTCGAGGTCAGAGGGCATCAGAACCCCTCTTTGGCAGAACACACTGGTTGTGCATAGTTGCCCATCCAGCTCTATGTTCTACAGAAAATAAATCTGACACTAATCTCCTTATTCTATCAGTTTTCTGAGTGAATGGTATCAATTTTTGAGATGTGACCCTGATTTTGGGGTCTTTTGTCTCTGATTTTTAGGCCTTGTCCCTGATTTATGAGGCAAGAGGTTCAGACTGGTATGACCAGTATTTAGGCATGCTGGAATCATGAGATGTGAGCAAGCGCCCTGCCGTGTTGCAGGATGCTCTCTCTTTTCTGGCACCCTGAAGATATGTAGGCAAGATAAGTGCTGGCTTAGGTTCCAGTCCCATCCACTATTTTGGACCCCGGCATAAATGTGGAACTGGCACTGGTGTAGCTTGCTGTAATGCAATATATGAACCAATCATTTTTTTAACCTTGCTGTATGAAAGGACCCACGAAGATGTTTCCCAAGGGGCCCTTTGTGCCTTCCGTTTGATATAGATTTCAAATAAAAAAGAAGAGAAAACAAATAAAGAATTATTGGTGCGACTTTCTTTTAGTATTCAGTTTTTGCTTTGTCCAAAAGTGGCTACCCTAAATTTGAAATCAGTAAGGACGTGTAATGTTTGTGCTATGTAAAATAATACCGCACTGTGGGGCGGTAGGTATGGCCTGCCCTGCCCAGTCCCGTTAAGTCACGGAAAAGGTATGAAAAAACACTGAGCTACCAATTGATGGGCCGTCGTAGATACCTGCAGGCAAAAAATATTCAGCCAATGAACGAGCCGCGAGGTTTGAGGGCGGTGTCGCTTTAAGCAGGGACAGTGGTTTGAAGCTCGGCGGGGGCAGGAGAAGCTGGAGTTGAGTCAGATACGCAGCAGGAGAAGAAGTACTGGAGCTGAATGAAGCCGTTCGCAAGGGGAAGCAAAGGAAGTTAGCTAGCTGAGCCTGCTCCGTAGCTTTCAGAGGCCACTTGGTGTTCCCTGTTCCCATGCTCATGGAAACTTAAACGAGGAATGATCGTATTTTAAATCAGCTCTTACTCTGTTAAATAAAGACTTCTTTAAGGCTTACAGGTTGGTTCTTTTTGTTTTACTTTTAAATTAAAATTGTGGGAGTGACTTTGGTTTTTATAACCAGTTGATGAGTTCTGTGAACTTTTTTACACCGCCTAATCATTTTGGCATAACTCGTACCTGTGCTGCAGTCCATCTGCATACTCGCAGATTGTCTAGCTCGTCCCTTTGGGATGGAAGCAGGGGTGGGGGAGTTTAGGCAAGGGTGTGTGTGGATTCTCGGGTTACCACATCTGACGCGTACGCTCGTAAGCAAGCCTGCCTTCAGCAAACGCCGACTACAACCCTCTGCTGTTTAGGAGTGAAGAAGGTGCTTTCATTAGGCTGTTTCACAGGGCACTGTTTGTTAGATTGGCTAGCTCATGCATAATAAGAGCGGGTTTTATTGAGTGAGTCAGAGTGGCGCTTTTGAATTTGTTTCATTGGACACTGAAGCTCTTTCTTCTCAAACGAGTAGTCCTTTCCCCATGTACCCCCGTTGTCACCACCAGGTTAGCCAAGATGCAGTGTACATTTCATACAACTCAAACTTGTTTATTGTGCTTCATATATTTAGAACTACATATAGCAGTTCCATTGAGAACTTTAATTTAATATATATATATATATATATATATATATGTATAAATTATAGTGTGTCTAAGCAGCTTACTCAGCAACTATTAACATTTTCTGGGATGTACAAAGTTGCCAGCCTGGAGCTCTCAGTGACATATCAGTTTTCCTGGTGGTATGTCAACAGGTCCAGGAGACATGCCAGTTCTCTACACAAACAATAATACATGACCAACGTGGGTGACATTGTACAATACCCACCTGTCTAGGGGTGTAGTGTGGACTGAGGCCACTTATAGTCCCTGGAAGGGTGGGTATAGGGAAAGGGAACATTATTTAACCAGGAGTAGAACACTAAGCTGAAGCTTGTTTCCAGATGTGACCTGGGAGCATAAGGAAGTTAAGAGACTTACTCAGAATCACACAGTATGCACCTAGGCGGCTTTGGGATTCAAACCCCGGTCTCTAGATTTGCAGCTCACAGCCTCAACCCGCTGTGCTATACTGCCCATACCACCCTCCATGGAGTGTATTATTGTGCTTAGAAAGTTGGTTTGGGGTTACATTTTAAATAAAATATTAAAAAAAAAAATGTAAATAGAAATGAATATTAAAGTTTCTGTAAATTAGTCTGTCTAGTGATGCAGTTTGCAGTAGAGGGCGCTGGTGGGTTTGAAGAACCCCCTTTGGTTCTAGCCTTCCTTCAATCACTTGTGATCTGATTGCAGTCCAGGAGATACTTCAGTTCTCTACGGTGGCATATGCCTCTGAATTACATGTGACACGCCAGTTAGAGACGCATCAGGACATAAGACCAGCTGAAACTGAGCCAAGATGGCCAGTTAAGGCTCAGTTATGGTAGACTAATTACTTAGAGCTGTGCGCTGGCAGTCCAGTAAGAACCTTTTTTTTGTAAAAAATTTATTTACCCAGTAGGATAGCCGAGTTGAGATGCAGTCTTTTTTTTTTTTTTTTTTTTTGCTAAAGTGGGTTCCTACATTTAAAGCAGGGTGATCTGAGGCACTGAGGATGAGGAGTGACATGCTCAGGGTCACCTTATGGGTGACTCCATTGGGATTTGAACCTGTGTCTCCTGGTTTCTAAGCTGGTATTGTATAGTTACTACACTGTGCTGCTTCTCAGACTTAAAAGCTGTGCACAGAAGACCAGGAAGGAACCTTTGCAGGACACCTGGAGCTGCCGCAGCTTGTAAAGTGTATTGTTCTCAGTTTGGACTAAAAGCCAGTTGGTTTTGAAATTTAATAACACATTAATGCACATGAAGAGGGCTTCCACACAAGATCACCCTCTTGATTGATTATTTATTTATTTGATTTTTTTTTTTTTATTTGAATTTTGATAACTGGGTGGGCCAACTGAGACAGTCGAGTCTCTTTTTCATGGACAACCTGGGGAATAGAGACAATTCCAAGAGTAGAATACAAATACAGTAGGGTACAGACAATTCCAAAAGTAGCTACAAGTTCAGTTGGGTACGAGAGGCAATACAAATAAGTAGCACAGAGATCATCAGGGTTTTATTTAACTCTAAAAAAAAAAAAAAAAAAAAAAATTGGTGTTTTGCTCATAAAAGTTCTAAACCATTGTGAAAAATGCATAGCACTTGCCTCACTCTGTTTAACAAACATAACACTTCTAGAAAACCTATATAAATGCTTTCTGTGCAGTTAGTATTGTCCCAAGAAAAAAACTGCTAATCAATTATTTAAAACCCTGATCAGCATGCAGTAGGAAAGCAACTCATTTGAAATTAAACAGAAGCACAGTTTCATTCTTGAACATACAGTCAGTTCTGACGGTTTTTGGCTGATGATTCCATGGAGGTCCTGAGGCATCCTTTGAGGATATGGCTTTGGTAGGGCTAGGGTCACCAGTGAGACTTGAGACCGAGGAGTTCAGGTAGGTCAGTTGCAGACTGGACATAGCAACAAACAACTGGTACAGTAGTGGGAGACCAACATTATAAAGTATGTGAGTACAAGCACTATGTATTTTCCATATTTACAATATACACAAGCTATTTGCAATATATAGGCGAGGGGGATTGGGGGAGAGTTATTGAAGAAGCAGGTGAGCCAGTAAGGCATTAGAAATTGATATGAAGCTGACCTGGTGATGCAGAGGGTTGAGGTGCTGGCACCTTACCTCACACCATGCCAGTGACCTGGGTTTGGGAATGGACTCGGGTCGGCAGGGGAAGGGGAGGATTGAACGTCCGTAGGATGCTCTCCTCTACTGGGGTGGGTTACAGGGCCACTTCACTCTGCAGCAGCCCCCAGTGGAGACCTGGAGCACTGTAGAAAGTGTTGCAATGTAGGAAATGCCAAAAAATGGAAAAAACGCTCTGGATTGGCTGGATGACAGCATCCGGTCTACTGGCACCCTCCAGGCTTCCTGTGGGATAGTCCACCTCAGCAGTGCCCCGAGGCTGAAGTAAAAATGTAGTGTGCTGGGTTGCCTCCACTGGTGCTTTCCCCCTTGGAGGAGAGGGACCCACTTGGCAAGAGGGTAATGCCAAGCTACCTCAGGGGGTTGGCTGCAATATGAGGTGAGGGCTTGAGAGGGCTAAGTGGAGGAGTGCCGGCGTTGGCTGCCTCAAGGAGAGGCAGATCTGGGGCACAGTAGGGGAGAAAATAGATAATGCAAAAAAAAAAAAAAATTGATATGAGTGAATAGGTGGGAGATTTGGAGAGATACAAGATGTAACCTCCTTGTTCCCCGGGGTTACTAGAATCCCAGGTAGATCAGTGGCAGGCAGGGATGGCAGTTTGTGAAATGCCAGGTAAATGGGTTTCACACTGTCACACTCTGTTTTTCAGTCTCAGCTAAGCTGGAATGGTGATGTCGTTTTGGAACTCTCACAGCAGCATAAGCCACATTTGTCCAGCTGGCTTGGAGAGTGAATTGCAATGTTGAGTATTTCTGTAGTGGGAGTTCGAGGAGGAGGAGGAGGCTGCAGCTGCTGAGCAGCTCCTCAGTTTTAGCTCTGATAGAGAGCTACCCTTCTTTATGTGGTCATTTGTTCTCACCCTAGAAGAAGAACAAAAGAAGACAGTATTTGAAGTGGTGGAGACCTTGTCTAGTACGGTTTCCCTTGAGGGGACGAACTCCAGGATTCAGGAGCAGCTCTCCTTGATCCACTTTCTTTGTGGTGAAGCTGCCATGGACATCTTCATTTGGGCTGTGAGTACGAACCTTTTGTTTTGGGAAAGCCCAGGGGCATCTGCAAACACAGTAGGGTGAATTTCTCTGAGCATGGGACTAGTCACCCAGAGTTATGTAAAGTTTCTGCCTACGTTGGAGTCCAAGGATGTGACTGTCCAAGTACAGAACTTTTAGTTGGACACCCAGAGGTGTGTCATCAGTATGTTAAGTGTGAAAAACTTTTCAAGATAGCATCTACAAGTTTTCTTCTGTGAGGGTGCTATTAACCAAATGAATGGCTGAGTATAAATGTGGAAGCAAAAGGTGGAAGACCCCCCCCCCCCCAATCTGGAGCAACCAGTTTACCTCTCCGGGTTCAGTTTAGGCACCAGTACATTTTCATTCAGTGCATGTGGCCAGTGCCTAATGGAAATAACTACCCGAGATGCGGGTTTGGATTCTCTGTTCATCAGTTTACCCCACTATAGTGGGTGCTGGAAGATTTTGAGCCTAGATGTGCTCAGTGTGGTCATAAGTACCACTTCCATCCCTGTGGGAAATGAGGACGGTACTAGTTCAGGTTGTTGTGCCAGCCTTCCGTTTCAGAACCAGAGAGTTTGCTGTTTTGTGTCTTCAACCTATACTAAATGGGATGTCAGGAATTTCTGTACACTGGAGAATCTGCAATACCAGTATGTGTAACCTTGTGGGGGTCCATCTTCATTTTGTACTATTCCTACTTTGTTACGTGAATAAAAGCTACACTCTAGAATCCCATCCGGGTTTGGACAGTATTGTTATTGATTCCGTGTGTTTTGGATTTATTTACTTGGGTGCCCCTGTCCAGAAGTGCAAACCTAGCATGGCTTTGAGTAAACGTTTTCCCCAGGGTTGCTGGCCTTGGTAAATGGTCCCACCAGGTGTGTGCCAGGTAGTACCCACGCTTGGCTGACTGTTCATTCTAATAACTTTCTGGTCCACTGAGTCTAATGGTGGCCACCTCGTGTCTCTTCCCAAAAATGTGTAAATTCAACTTATGTAAACCCCCATGCCTCTCTTTTATCCCTAGACGCTTGTGCTGAGAGGAGCAACCCTGCTAGTTAAACAAGGGGGGTGTGTGTGTGTGTGGGGGGGTGTTACAAAGATAAGGAGTGAGGAGCAAGCTGATGTAATTTAATGGGATTTGCACCCGTTAACTTAGTCAAACTGGAGTCTGTCCTCATGAAATTAATGCAAGAAATACAGCAACGGTGGAGCCTACCTAATTATTCAGATAGAAAAGGACGAGAAAAGAAACTGATCTGTATCAGCAGAGGACCATTAGTAATAAAACAACTCATGGTCATGAAGAATATCTGCTCTTGCCCACTTCTCCTTTAAAGCAGACATGGTATTACGTTAGCAAGGTTCCAACTTCTTCCTTCTAAATCCGTAGAATATAGAAATAATCTTCCTGCTCTTGGTTTGGAGGCAAAATGTGGGTGTCCTTGTAATATGGGTTATAATGAATCTTTTTTGTGTAACCATTCAATGCAGCCTGTACAAAGAATGGGGAAATTGTTGTAGTGGCACCCAATTACAACTGTATGCCGTTACCTTGCATGACATCATGTTTATATTGTTATAGTCAATGACCGTTACTGACGTGGAAGGTATTGCAAAATACTGTAATGCTCTGATGAAGAAAAGAAAGAAACTGGTATCAAAAGAGGCAGTGTGGGAGACAAATAAAATTACATTTTTTGCTTTAGACAGCTTTTTTCAGCATAGAGATTCACTTGCATATTAGGAAAGGAGGAATAGGTTCCAAGAAGGCCCCCGTGGCAAAGTTTAAATGTCCTGAAGGATAAGTGCATTAGCTAAAGTCTTTCATTATTCACTCCCTTCAATAACTGGAGTATAATAATTATTAGGCAAACACTGAACACGTTAAAATGCTCAGGCACCCTAGTGCTCTAATGTAAACTATCCTTATTGTCTGATTTTTGGAATATTTATTGTGTGTTTGCATGTTTTTGTCATTGTCTTTGTACTGTGCATAGATTTGTAATGATTAATGTATTGCACTACAAAGGTCTATCAGTACATTTTTACTTACTGGAATTTGATGTTTTGTAAAACCTACAGTAAATTCTTAGTCTTTTCATGAGTGTGGACTCTGAAACTTAAAAAATGTACTCGCATGTCAGCCAAACCTTCATTTACTCATCAAGAAAATAACATTGTCCAGTGACACATAAGGGGGCTAAAGAGCTCAAGCACCCCCGCCCCCCCAATCCTCTTTTCCTTATGCTGTGGTGGATCCTGAGTCCCATCTTTCCATTTCGTTTGGGCACTTACTGCTTTTAAGCCTTTTGGAATGGTGTTTTCAGATTTTCACTGTTGCTACAGCCCCTTAATCATTTCTAAAAACAGATGAGTTTTCAACCTGCAGCACCAGTCCACAGCACCCTGAGAGCTGCCAGAGGATGTGGTGAGTGGAGGCTGCTTTCCAATAATTTAAATACAGATTGATGTCTTATGCTTCAGTGCGACTACAGAAACTTGGCAAATGTAAACATATGGCAGCAGAACAAGGCCTTGTGGTCTGTCAAGTAATGTGAGGAATCACCAAGGGCAAGATACCCATTGCGTTGTGTGTTTTTGTTGTTTGTTTGTTTGTTTGTTTTTTTATTACACATATTGGAATGCCATCTCCAATTGAAACTCACCTAGTAACTCCCAGGGTGTTGTGCTTGTGTGTTGTATTCAGAGGATGGTCTCAAAGTTTGCTTATTTGAAGTGGCAGTTCATGGGTTTTTAACCTAGTTGTAAACATCCGGATGAGAGGAGCATGTCAAATACTGACTTCTGTTGAAGTGTACTGCAGAGGCGAGGTGCTAACACTGCAAAGACGTAATGTCCTACCGTACACCGTAGCATCACTGGAACTGTACGTAGTGCTTCACAACAGGTTCCCCGAGGACAAGATGCAGTGGAAGGCACAAAGAGGTCTGGCTGTTAGAAGATTTCTGGTTTAAACTAGCAGCAGATCCTTGAAGCTGGGCTGCAGAGCTAGGAGAATGTGTTCCCTGTGACCTGCAAAAGACAGCTCATGAATCATAACAGTTTGTACTGTGGGCAGTGAGTGAGGCCCTTAGTAAAGCCAGCATAAGACATGGATGAGAGTAAGGAGATCAACCTGTGGGAGTAAGGGGCATAAATGTGTGATGTTGCACTATTATCCAGAACTGACGCCTGCTTCTGCGGCCAAGCTTTGGTCCAGGAAAACACCAAAATCGTGTACTGCTTTGATAGAGTGCAGTTCTTCCCTCCCCCCCCCAGTACAGGAAAACATAGGGTTCCATCTATTTTCCTGTCCACCTACTAAGATCTTCCCATTTCCTGGGTTGTCTGATCTAGTCATACTAAAGTCTTGCCTAGGCTTGAATTTGTCATCAAGACAGAAAACGGACTACCTGTGGGCATAGAGAAATGTACTTTTTTTTTTAACATAGAAATGAAAACCAAACTATATTTCTTGATGATCCTGCTTAAGGAGATGATGCATATGTTCAGACAACATCAGTGCCAGGACAGGCACGCTAGGACATCATGATCAAGCTGTTAGTATTTGTTGGCTGTGCCTTCTGTATCTGTGCTCTTAGACTATGTAACTCTGTCCCATTGTATATATGAACTGCTGCCTCTTTGTCCAGTTTTAAATCACAGCTGATATCCCACCTGTTTGAACAGGCTTATAATTTGGATTGCTAATACCTAGTTGATATAAACTCTACATAGGCCTGTAAATGTAGATTGACAACTTCTGGCTGATATAAAATACAAATGTAAAGATAGTTTCTGAATTTTCATATGGTTTTGATATCTGATAAAATAGTAATTCTTTGTTTTCAGCTCAAGGTGATAGTATGCTGTATGTTACTGTAATTTATTGCATGTATGTCTCTGCTTTTCATACTGTAATGTGAATTATAGTGTTATTTATTTGGCAACCTATGAAGCACTTGCTGACTTTTTAAATGTATCTGTGCTGTACAGAAATAAAATTTATTGACTGATTTGGCTGGCGCATAGAAACAACATAGTGCGATACCTTTCGTGATGAAGACAACATTCCTAGTTGATCAAGTAGCACTAGATCGTGAACCATAACAAATGTTGCTGATGAATCATAAATCCAATAACATGGGCAGCTAAACTTGGTGTAATACTACAAACAGATAACATAATTACTTGATGCATTGAATATCAACCTGAAATCAAGCTATTCAGTTTGTATTACACAAGTAGTATCCCGCATTAGTGTGATACCACTAACGTAGTACTGCACACTTGTTAATCAAAGTATAACTGCTAGTGTTGTGCCCATGAGATGAGTCAATGATGCTTTCAACACCACCTGTCACAGCATCTTTGCCTTCTTTTCAGCCCCTTACAACTTGCCTGTAGACTACACTCTTTGCAGAGATGTAGGATAGCTCAAAACATTTATGGTGCACTATACGACAGTTTTTTTTTTTTTTTTTTTGTAAACTGCAGCCTCCAGAAGCTGTAGGTTTTAAACTGTTCTGTGATGCATTTTAGGTGTTTTTATTTTTATGAGTATAATTCTCTAATCATAATAATAGAAGTGTCTAAAACATTATTTATTTGTTTATTTAAGCCCATATACCTGCTCCCTCATCCCGTACTAATAAAACCCTAGTGTCTGGTGGCATCCCCTCACCCAGTCCCATTTCAGTATGTCCCTAGCATCCGGTGGTACCCCTACTTCACCTCACCTCATCCATGCAGGTAAGCCCATAGTGCCTTGTTGCCCCTCCCTCAACCCATTCCACGCCAAGACAATCCCTGGCGTCCATTAGTACCCCCTCCCTTGGCCCATCCAGTGCCAATAAATCCCTGGCATCCAGTGGAAACCCCCTTCCTCTATATTATGCCAATACATCTCTGGCATTCAGTGGCACCCTGTCGCTCACTCTATTCTCTGGCAGTAAGTTCCTGGCATCCAGTGGCACTCTCTCTCTCTCTCCCTCCCTCCCCCCCACCCCATTCCATGACACCCATTGGTACCTCCTCCCTCACTCACCCCAGCCCATGCCACTAAGTTACTGGCATCCAGTGCTACCCCCTCTCTCATCCCATTCCATGCCAGTAAGTTCCTGGCATCCTGCCGTACCTGTTCTCATGCAGGTAAGTTCCTAGTTTCTAGCTGACCCTCATCCAATCCCTTGCTAAAAGTCTCTAGTAGCCAGTGGCAGCCTCCCCAACAGTGGTGACTGATGCATCCCTCCTCTTACACCCTTAGCTGTCCGTGGTGCGAACCCTATATCACAAACAATGACTTATAAAATATAAGCTCACTGCTTGTATTTCATAAGTATCTGTTTGCAGTAAAGGTTTTGACTGCAGTCAGCTGAGGCGGGACATAGTGTGTCAGTCACCATCAGGTGTGGAGGGGTGGGATCTGCTGGCTACCACAGACTTTGGCATTCGTGGGGTGATGAACAGGAGCAACTATATGCCAAGGACTTATTTGCATGGGTCAGGATGAGGTGAGGAAGGGGGTGCCATTTGATGCCAGGGACTTATAGGCATGAGATGAAGAGAAGGAGGGGATACCACTGGACCTAGAGGCTTATTGACACAGTACAGTGTAAGGGGGGAACTAAACACAAGGAACTTACTGGCATTGGATGGTTTGAGGGAGTGAAGTACAATTAGATGCCAGGAATTGTCTTGGTTAACACAATTTAAACTGATTTCTTCATCCCATTAAAGTGAAGCGTAAAAAGGAAGACACTTTTTTCCTTCAGCTGATCAGTCAAGAAAGAATAAATATAAAAATGAAACTGCTGGTGCTGGCAATCAAAGAAGTCATCGCTCCCATCACTACGATTTTCAATAAATCCCTCCAGCTCACCAAATTGGTTTTATATGATAAAGGAGAGTCTGAAAGACCGCCTATCACATAAAGCGAACAAATATGAGCCCATAGTCAAAAGGTCGACAGATATTGTACCGACCGTTGCAAATAGCGACGGTTGGTACAATACTTTAAAAACCCACACAAAAAACATTTTTTTTTTTTATGCGGGGGGCTGTGCCCCCCACACCACCCCTTGTGGGGGGCAGAGTCCCCACACCCCACCAACTTAAATAACAAACTCCAAGGGGGGTGTGGATCATGGGGCCAGTTACTGGATTTAAAATAAATAAATAAATTATTTTACCCATAGCTGGACCCGAACCCGAACCCGGGTCTGCTCACATCACAAGCAGTGGTATACACCACTAGGCTATGTGAGCAACTCAGCAGGAGTTGGCAACATAGGATCTTATATCCTGTAACAGTGAATACAGCTCCTTGCTATACTCACTGTACAGGCTATAGCGATCTATTGCACCACTCGCTCTCTTGTAGAGCGCTATTATTGAGTTGCTCAAAAGTGCAGCGCTCAATCAGCGCTCTACATGGGTGCTACCCACCAAATTCCCTTCTCCTTGGAAATGAGCGCTGGTGACCCCAGTGCATAAGGGAGGCGATAGGTCACTGACTGCAAACTACAGACCCATCTCTGTCCTCCCCCCCCCCCCCAAAGCACTGGAAAGGATTGTGGCAGACCAGTTTACTGACTGTATTCACAAATACCAGCTGCAATGTCCCCAGCAGCACCGCTTTGGGAAACTCCACAGCATGGACACTGCACTGGTGGATTTCACTGAGTATGTCCATAAGACATTGAATGAGGGAAACTGGTTGGGTCCATCTTCATTGACCTAACAAAGGCATTCGACACAGTCTGCCACCCACTTCTCTTGTCTCAACTGCATGCCCTTGGTGTTTCCCCAAATACTGCTCTATGGTTCCAGGATTACCTAACCTCCCAGTCTCAAAGGGTTAAGATAGGTCACTCCATATCTGCATCCAAGGAAGTCTCACTAGGGGTGCCTCAAGGGTTCATCCTGGGTCCACTGCTCTTCAGCATATTCCTGAATGACCTACCCGATGCTTGCACTAGCAAAAGCATTCTATATGCCGATGATGCTGTCCTACTTAGCTATCACTCTCGCATAGAGCACCTACAGGCTGAGCTACAATCATCCTTCCAGCAGCTGGAGACTGGGTTCTACTCCCAAAGGTTGCTACTAAACTACAAAAAACCAAGATGATGCTCCCCTCTAGCCCCCAACTAAAAAGAAGATGCCCAGCACTAACAATCACAAATCACCTGACTGCCCCACTGAAACAGGTTCACTCCTTCAAGTACCTGGGTGTCATTGGGGGTGATACCCTCGCGTATGTTCAGCATGCTGACATGGTGGTGAAAGCTGTGAATACTAAATTAGGGATCCTGTTTAGGCACAAGAAAAGCCTAACTGCTTAAGCCCTCCGGCTCTCAGTCTCCAGCTCTGTCCTCTCCCTGGTCGACTATGGGGCTGGTGGTTTATGGTGCTGCCACTGATACGGCCCTCAAAAGGGTTGCCACTGCCCTTAACAAGGCTTGCAGAATATTGCTAAATGCTGACCGCTTCACACACACTTGTACCCTGTATGGTCATACTACCGCTTCAGTCCAGAATCAGATACCAAACTTGCCTGTTAGGGAGAAAGGCCATGCTCTCCCTAACCCCTACCTGCATTGCAGACCTGGTAAAGGAAGCAAGCTCCAAATACAACACACGAAGAACAGTGACAACACAGCTTGATGTCCCATTTCGTAGAACTTCCCTAAGGCAAAGATCCTTCATGTACCGAACTCCACTATGGCTAAATGAGATTCCTGCTGCCGCTCTTAATACAACAAATGTTCGGCCCTTTAAAAGAGAACTGAAGCAATACTTGCTGAACTCAAATGTCTGCAACTGCCAGTGGCGGAGGAACAGAAAGATGGGCCCATGTGCAGATTTTTATCGTGGGCCCCCTCGCCCTCGCTCAAATTTTCTACTGCCATGAGCAAAATGAGCAGAGCAACAAGACACCAGCAACAATACTTCAATATCTGCCCTCCTCCCACTTGGGAGCATAAATGTGTTAGCTAAAAGAAAAACAGATGTAGTTTTAAAAATGATAGACCTAAAAAGAGCCTCGGCAAGGTTTGGGTGCTCAGTGACAAGTTAAAAGACTAGCAAATCAGTCACGGTACTCCCCACTCAGTAAAAGGACAAAGGAAGTCTCAGGTATTTTTAACCAAACTTCTCAAAGTTTATTTCACCATAAGAGTTAAAGCCAAGATTCAATGAAACTTTAGGAGCTACCTGTTGCTGATTTATGTGCCTGTACCTGGAAAGGCTGTACACTCTTATGGTGAGATCATAAACTTTGGAAAGTTGTTCGGTTAAAAATACCTGAGACTTCCTTTGTCCTTTTACTGTGTGGGAAGTGTTGCGACTGATTTGCTGGATATTTAAAAAGAGCTCCAAGACGAAGGATGTGAGGAGTTAAGGGGGGGGGCAGGGACAGTAGCTCAAGCTGTGGACCCTGCAATACGAGCAGATCAGAATTAGATCAAATTGACTTCTTCTGCTGGCTTCTTGGTATGTTCATGTGTACTGTATGTTCGTAATATAAGTCCTGTGTGGTCACAGTAGATGCGAGTCCAAGCAATCTCTCTCAGGCTCAGCAAGTGAAAATAGAGTATGCAAATGATAAACTTTTCTCTTGTGCAGTGCTTCTCATGTCAGGCAATGACTGTATGTGTTGTTGTTGCCTTCAAGTGTCAATAAACTGCCACGGAACAAATAACTAGCATCAGCCTTTACTTTCTGAAAGCTACTATACTGTACAGCCAGCTGTTGCTGTAGTGATGCCTGTTGAGGGATGTAAACCAAACTACAGTACACCCGATTGTCCTTCCTGGTTACTGCTGCCTTCCTGGCAAAGCTCTACAAAATGTACTACAGCTCAGCTTCTCCCTCATTCTCCACCACAAAGCTTTTCCAACAACAGAAATTTTACAGTATTAAAAAGGGGGGAACCAGCAGGCAGTTGATGGGAATGAAACAGGAATAGCAGGCGTGACCAAGGAACAGGTTCATGACTGGCGGGGTGGGGGAATGCTTGGACTACCCTCCTGTAGGAAAGCCCCTTGTAAAGGAGCCTAAATGGACAGGGGGGTCACACCCAGATTACAAATGCAGCCCCACCCAGAAAGATTAAACAGAAACACAAAGGAACTATGACTCGTCTCGACTATCAGGACACCTAACAGGAATTCAGAACTAACCATAACATAGGATATATGATGTGAAGAGAGAGATTCAGTTTATTAAATGGTAAGATGAGAAGAATTAATGTAACCATATGATGATTAATAATATGTAAAGCTGTACTGAACTGTCTCAATAAAAAGATAAAATAAAAAAAAATTGCAATATTAGGCTGCAATATGTTTCAGTTGTGTTCAAGCTCTCCTCCTCCTCCTCCTTCCCACTGCTAACCAATAACCACGCACAAGCCAAGGAACCTAGTCATTGAAAATTGTTAATACTTTCACCAGGTATTAGCAGAGACTGATTCATATACAACACCTTACAGAAATCTCATTCTGAAAAAGGGGATGTATTGTACTACTAACTGTGGTAGATTTTAATCTTCTGGCCTGGAAATAGACTGGGCAAAACATGAAGCTGTAAGAGTATTTGTAAAGGGTTATATTTTTCTAGATATCATTAAAAGATGCAGCCTAAAACACACCTAATTTAAAACAAGTGAAAGGTAGTAGACATTTAAATATACTTGATTTGGTACTAACTGGTGATGTTATCCATTCTCCTCCAGAGTCCAGACCTCCAGTCCCACTCATCAGAGCCGGCTGCCTGCAGTCTCTGTGGGCCACCACGCCACCGTCGACAGTCGTTCCATAAAGCATTGAATTTCTTTGCCTGTCACTGCCCGTCTGTTGCTGTGTGCTCTCTGCCAGCCTGACCAGACGCTTGCACACATGATGGAAGTTGTAATATTTTTTAAAACATTGTAGGACCAGTTGGTGTCCTTGCCGATGGGCCGTTGCTGCTCTGGAACTTTCCTTGCCAACTCTTGACTTGGGTCTCGCTACCGCCAAAAATGCCAACCGTTTTACTGCTCTTACACAATACGCAGCATCATACGCTGTTACTCTGCACTCTGATTGGATTGGACTCATTAACAGAATGAAATCTGTGAGGTGCTTGCTGCTTGGGAGTGTGGAAGGGGTACACCGTTTGTGTTTTCCGTGTGGCACCACCCTCTATCAATGGGAGCCACTCATTTATTGCAGGGTTTGCACTCTACCACTGAGAAAAAGTGGAGGGGCCCTGCAAATTAACACATTAATTTAATGAGTGACCATATGATGCGAGTGCTCTCTCTGGCTCTGCTCTGCACACAGGCGCAGCACAATCCATCACATTGCAGGGCCAGTCAGCAGCTTTAGTCCCTCTGGGTGATCTGTCTTCCGTGTCACAAGACTCTCTCAGTGCTGTCATCTGCAGTACGTCGTTGGGCAGCACAGGTCAGGCATGGCACACTGTCAGCTGTCTGAGACTGCATTGACTGACTATCACAGACTCATCTCAGTTAAAAAATGTGGAATCTTTCACCAAAAAGTAGTGAAACACTGAATAACTTATTGGGCCCCTAAGTGTGTCGGGCCCCTGTGCCACCGCACCGGCTGCACCAGCTATTCCTCCGCCACTGGCAACTGCCTTACCTTAATCCATATCCTCAACCAGATACCCACCTCATCTGTCTGAGCTTTTCTACTGTTTTACCTACCCTGGACCCCCACATGCCATCCCTTGCCACCCCCCCTCAAGCTCCCTCCAACTCCCTCCCCTCTGTATCCCCAACACCTCCCTTTCTACCCACTCTCCCCAAATATTCTCCTTCTCCCAGTCTCTCTCTCTCTTGCTCTCTCTCTCTCTCTCTCTCATCTACCCCTCGTTTGCACTCTTCCCCACCTTTCTTCTCTACCCTTACTTTCCTTACTGGCCAGGCCCCCACTGGGGCAGCTATGCCGCATGTTGCTAATTGGGGAAACCTCATTCGCATTCTCCCCCTTTCTTTCTCCTACCCTTTCCGATACTCTACCTTGACAGGCTCCCCTGGGGCAGCTATGCCATATGTTGCTAATTGGGAATCTCCTCCTGCTGTTTAATTTCAGTTGTCTGGGTTACTCAAATGTATTATTTATCTATATTCTGTATTACATAGCAATCTAATGTTTTGTGTTAACTGTCAAGTTTTTTGTTATGTCTGTGCTGTTTTACATCCTGACGTGGAACCTTTGTAAAAGAGTGTATACTCAAAAGTTGTATTCGAATTGCCAAATAAATAAAAAATAAAATAAACTAAAGAAAAGACTTGTAAATAATTGTAAAGTGGGGGGAAAAAAACAAACAATATTTCCCTCCTTGAGTTCAAGCACTTGCAGCCCCTTGTTTGCCTTTTTTGCTCCATTGACTGGAACTGCATGGTACTTAAGGGTGATGTCCGACACACTCGATGCCCTTGCACCGGTCCATGTATGGCCCAAATCCTCTCACTTGAGGTCTCCTTGGTTTGATGGGGCAGTCAAGGTGATGAATATTAAGGATCGGAAGTTAGAGCGCTGCTGGCAGAAGACTGGGCTAGTGGAGGACAAACTGGCCCTGCGTACTCAATACGGTGAGTATCAGGGGGCAATCAACCATAAGAAGGCAGAGTTCCTGTCCAGGGAGATTGCTGCAAGGAAGAACCGACCTACTGTGCTATTTCAGGCTGTAGACAGGCTAGTACACCCTGTCTGTCTACAGCCGAAAAAAAGCCTTTTCTGATTCTTTGTGTGAGGAGTTTGCTCGGTTCTTCTCTGACAGGGTGTCCTCCATCTGGCAGGGAATTCCATCAGTGAGCCGGACTGCAGTTTGCAGTGATTGCTGTGGGCATTGCAGAGGAACTCCACCTGTTTGGGGTGAATTTAAACCGATGGAGGTGGCCAAGGTCATTAAGGTTGCTTCTGGGCTGATGCACACATATTGTGAACTGGACCCTGTGCCGACATGTTTCTTGATGGGAAGTTTTGGTTCCATTGGCCCGGTGTTTGCCATGATTGTCCACTGCTCTTTGTCGGTGGGTGTCTTCCCACATTCCTTGAAAAATGCATTGGTGAGACCCCTTCTGAAAAAAAAATCCTTAGACCCTGACAACTTGGTGAATTATCGACCTATCTCCGACCTCCCTTTTCTGGGTAAGGTTGTTGAAGATTGTGGCACAACAGCTTGGGGGGCACCTTGTGGCCTTTGACATCTATGAGCCATTCCAGTCATAGCACCGAAACAGCATTAGTTCAGGTGCACAATTACCTCCTTAGGGTGAGAGATAGAGGAGGGGGGTCAATTGTCATTCTTCTCAATCTCTCCTCAGCATTTGGCACAGTGGACCATGTTGTGTTACTTACCATCTCGTGGAGTACTGTGGGCTTACTAGCACTGTCATCTGCTGGTTTGAGTCCTACCTTGCGAACAGGAGGCAATGAGTAGTGGTGGGGAATTTCTCCTCCTTGAGCCTCCTGTTCTGTGGAGTACCTCAGGGCTTGGTCTTGTCACCGATGTTGTTCGCTGTGTACATGCTGCCCTGGGTGAGCTCATTAGGAAGTGCAACATGGGTTTCCATTGCTACGCAGATTATACCCAGTTTTATCTTTCCTTTGCCCCGGGACATCCAACGCTGTGGAAGTGCTTAATAGCTGCCTAGCTGAGATTAATAACTGGATGTCCTCCAGCGGGTTGTGACTGAACCCTGATAAGATGGAGGTGCTGGTTGTGGAGTTGAACCAAAGGCATGATAGGATTGCCTCTGGTGTGGCATCTGGTCTTTTCCTGGGGCCTACGCCATTGAAGGCTTCCTCTAGGGTGCACGATCTGGGCATGTTCCTCGATGATGGACTGACATTTGAACCCCAGGTGTCGTCCATTGTCCAAAGTAGTTTTTACCATTTGAGGAATATCACCAGGATCAAACCCCTAGTTCCGACTGAGGACCGTCCTACCTTGGTACATGCCTTTGTGATGTCCAGGCTTGATTACTGTAATGTGCTCTACTTTGGGGTCTCTGGAGGTTCTTTTTTTAAATAATTCAAAATGTGTAATGTTTACTAATTTTTTTTAGGTAGTCTGTTCCAGGCTGCAACAGACCTTAACGTAAAGTAGGTGTCCCTTTTTTTTTGTGTTTGCCATGGGTAGTTCGAACTGTTTATTGTGTGACCTCAGGTTTTTGACACCTATTATTTGGTATTATATTACATTCCTTCATTAGTGCGTTGTCGCCTATGATGTCATGAAGAAGTAGACAATCACCTCTAAATCTTTTCAGTTCTAGTGGCATGAGCTTTAATTGTTGGAGTCTGTTTTCGTAGGGCATTTTGTTAAGTCTTGGTATTATTCTGGTAGCCCGCTTCTGTACCCTCTCTAATAGATCAATGTCCTATTTATAACAAGGGGACCAGAAGGGGGATGCATAGTCAAGGTGGGGGCGTACGTAATTTCTGTAAAGATTAAGCATACAGTGTTCATTATGAGTTATAAATGATTTTTTTTTTTATGATGTTAATGATTTTATTAGAGCTGTGCACCACTGTGCTGATGTGGGAATGGTGTGTATAGGTATTATCAATAATGATACCCAGGTCTATCTTGGAGCCAACTGTACGTAGGTTAGTGGAGTCACTAGAGGAAGGGTAAAGAGGGTTGTTTTTACCTAAATGCAAGACAATGCATTTGCTCAAGTTCAATTCCATTTTATTGTCCTTAGTCCATTGAGAGATTTTATTGAGATTACTGGTGAGTGAACCACGTTTCGAGGGAGCATCGACTTTGTCAGCCAGTTTAGTGTAATCGGCAAACTTAATAAGCTTGGATGCAACACCAGATTGAAGATCTGAGATAAAACAATTAAAAAGAAAGGGCCCAGAACTGACCCCTTGGGAACACCGCTCGTCACCTCGGCTAAGGGAGAAATTGTACCGTGTTTTCTCACTTGTTGTGTTACACTGTCTAACCAAGCGCTAACCCAGTTGGTAAAGTAGGGACTGAATGACATATTGGTAAGTTTTGCTTATAAGGTTACTATGAGGTACCTTGTCAAACACTTTTTTTGAAATCGAGCAAGATGACATCACATGGTTTACCTTGGTCTAGGCTTTTAGTAAGGGCTTCATAGAAAACAATAAGGTTAGTGATACACGAGCTCCCCTTTTTTGAAACTGTGTTGTGTATTGTCATCCAGGCCTAGTTTTAATGATTCTGCTTCGAATCTGTGTTTAATCAATGTTTCTAGAACCTTACAAGGGACTAAAGTTACACTTATAGGTCGATAGTTTTTGGGTAGGGATCTGTTCCCTTTTTTTCAAAATCTGAGTTATTACAGCTATTGTCTATTCAGCTGGTCTTTGGCCATTTATAATGGATTTGTTAAACAGCTCCTGACAAAATTGAGACAACTTTGAAAAAATGTAATATTCAGACAAAACTGTAGCTTGTTTTTTGTATTTTGTTCTGTAATTCTCGCCCTTATTTCCTTATTCTGGGTGTATTTGCATCAATACAGTAGCTCTGCTCTTTGAGCTTTGGCTGCCTGCCTACACCTGCCATCATAATTCTGTTTATGACATCAAAATATGTTGCTGTGGAGATGATTATGATGTCATAAACAGGAGATTGTGATGTCATGTGTAGAGACGCAGCCCGTGTAGATGGAGTCTAGGGAACAGGGATCTTGTTTTCATGCAACTGTTTATAGTAATAAAGAAAATGGGGAGTTAATTACTGAAAATATATGAAGTGCTAAAGAAAATGGGATGGAGTTGAATATAAATTTTACTTTTTGAAAGTTTTGCTAATGCAGTCAGCGGCTCTTTAAAGGGACAGCAATACTAGTAGACAAGTGTTTAAGGTATTTGGGGTTGATGCCATCAAGACCTGTTGAAGAGTGAGGTTTGAGGTTGTATAAAACGTCTTTTACATGTTCACAGACTACACACAAGGCTATGGAACTGGATGGATACACCCAAGGGTACTGAAGGAACCCAGGGAGGTGCAAGCTTCCCCACCGATGACCTTACACAACAGCTCTCTGGAAATATGGTTCCGGGGGACTGGAGAAGAGCAGACTTTGTCCCTCTACATAGGAGGGGCAACAGGGAGGAGGCTAGCAACTAGAGACTGGTCAGTCTCACCTCAGTGGTGGGAAGAGTAATGGAAACCCTGTTTAAAGGAAAGGCTGATAGAGTATCTTGACTCTAATAAAATGTAAAACCACAGACAGCATGGATTTTTGGGTGTGTTGGGGGGCCGGGATCATGCTAGATGAATATGATTGCTTTCTTTGACTGAGTAACATGGGAAATAGATCAGGGGAGGGCAGTGAATGTTGTCTGTTTGGACCTTTAGCAAGGCCTATAACATTGTGCTGCACAGGAGACCAATAAAGAAACTGAGCATCCTAGGGGTGGGATCCAGAGTGGAGAACTGAGTTAGAGGCTGGGCAGTGGATAGGAGACGGAGGGTTGTGGTTAACAGCACTCACTCTAATGATGGAATAGTGACTAGTGGGGTGCCTCAGGGCTCAGTACTGAGACTGGTCCTCTTAAATGTCTTCATAAGCGACATTGCTGAAGAACTGGAAGGGAAGGTATGCCTTTGTTACAGCTGACACAAAAATGTGTAATATGGTGGGCACTCGGGGAGAGGGTGGAGAAAATTTGGGGGGATCTTGGGGAAACACAAGGAGTGGTCAAGAGCATGGCAGTTGGTAAAATCCTGCACCTAGAGCATAGGAACTTGGGAGCTGCATGTAGGATGGGGGGAAGGATAGGTACTGACATTTACTAAGCAGGAAAGGGACCTTGAAGTTATCATATCTGATCACTTCAGAGTGGAAGGGCAGAGTGGCAAAGCAGTGGGTAGGACCAGTGAAATGCTGAGAGGCATAGAGAGTAACTTCCCCAGCAGTAGAAGGGAGGTGGTGTTGCCCCTGTATCGCTCACAGGTGAGACCCCACCTGGAGTATTGTGTCCAGTTCTGGAGGCCACAAATTAAAAGGACATATACAGAGTGCAGACAGTCCATAGGAGGACAACTGAAGTGGTGCAGGGGTTGCACCAAAACCCCTCCAAGGAGAGACTGAAGGATCTCAGAAGGTACCCCCTGGGAGAGAGGAGAGTGAGCGGGGACAAACTGGAGACCTACAGGTACCTCACAAGGGTGAACAGAGTGCAGCAGAGGGGTCTCTTTTAAACGAAGCAGAGCACCGGGCCAGAGAGCATGCGATGAAGCTGGAAGGATGGGGGAGTTTGAGGGATGTGAGGAAGCACTACTTCACTGAAAGAGTTGCAGATGCTTGGAATAGACTGCAGTAGAAGTGGTTGAGCTGAAAACAGTAGAGGGGGCTTCAGTCATGCATGGGATAGACATAGGGAAATATTGGTAAATGGGTAGGGAGGAGGGAAGTTTGCCAGAGACTAGTTAGGGTCTGTGAAGACAGATTAGGAAGGGGCCATTTGGGCAGACTGTGTGGGCCAAGCAGTCCTTTTCTGCCAACAGATTCTGCATTTCTATGAAAATATTCCCAACCTACAATTATAAAAATAAGTAAAAAGGCAACTGCAAAGACTTTTTTTTTTTTAATAAACGCACTCTTGTTGTGTATTGCTTTTATAAAGCACTTGAGTTTCTCTCTGGTGGGTTATGTAGCAACACACACCTCAGGTGTGGAAAAAAGAATAAACACTCATGTTGCACAGTTGCCCTTATATTGTCTGTACGTATTTACTACTCTCTCAAAAGCTGCCTTGGTGCTACCTCTTACCCTAAAGCTAGATTGAAAGGCAGTGCAAATATTTAATGATTCAAGGTATATATTTGTTGTAACACTGTATATATCCCTACCCTGTACCTATCATGTCTTTACTTTTTTTTTTCTTTCTTTCATTGAATTACTGTGTTGTTGGACTCCCAGTTGTTGAAACATTGTGTATACTGTTGCCTGTACTTGTATATATGAATGCCCAGTCTCATCTTGTAAATGAGTTATTCTCAATGATGCTCACCTGCTTAAATAAAGATTGATTGATTGCTATGTAATTATTCTGTAAGTACCCTCTCCAGTGCTTTGCCCTAAAAGTGCAGGTTGGAGATAGAGTGGCAATTCTCAAGCACTGTTTTCTTCAGTGGAGTTCTAACCACAAACATTTTCCAATGCAACATGAACACCACCCTTCCTTAGGGAGGCATTGATGATCACCTGCAAAACTGCCCCAAAGTTCCAAACCTTGCTACACTTTTGGAGTACCAAGCTGGTAAGGAATCCAGTCCACAGTAACTGGATGCAGTGAGTTGACTTGTTTAAAGCCGTGTTTACACGGCGGCAGTGCTGCAGCATGTGCACTGCTCCCTTCCCGATGCACCAGCTGCATTCACATTTACACTGCTCATCCTTGCAGCGCTGCAGGTTGCTCCAAGGAGGGGCTATGAATTCACCGGAGGCTGATGAAAAAACAACCTTTTGTAGCAGAGCGAGTGCAGCAAAGCGTTCACACTACCATGTAATGCGATCACTTCGCTACTGATCCCACAACTGGGTTGGATCCAAAAAATGATCCGACAGGCAGTTAATGTGCTCCTGACAGTGTTTACACTATCGACTTTGCACTGCATCAACCTGTGCACATGGGTTGATTCACTGCAAAGTCAGCAATGTAAACAGGGCTTATGACTCTGAGAGATGGGCTGAAACTGTATTTGGTGAACTGAAGCCGTCATTACATCAGCGGTTAAATGATCCAAAGTAATTGCAGAGTATTCCGCTTGAATGTGATTGGTCTTATCAGCAAGAAAATACATCTTTTTTGTTCCTTGCAGTGTTTGAGGCTACACTGACTGGATTCTGTAGTCTGTATAATATCCAGAAGAGTACTGCAGATCTGTTCTTAGCTGAATCATTGAGAATGGTGAGAAACAATGACCTCACTTCTCTCACCTTGCCATGGTTCTTGTATCAAAGATTTTAATAGCATGAGTGGGCAGATTCAAGACAAGTTGCTCTTTGTCTGCTCTCTAACCTCTGACCTCTGGGGGGACTTGCTGGCACACTGGCAGGAGCAGTAAGATGCCAACTGAAGCAGTAACACACCTGTTGATTAGCAGGGTTGCCAGAGAGCTCCCATGGACGTGCAGTGCTGTATTTCCTCTTGGTGTGTCACCTTCTTACTGTCTTGGACACAAGGGCTGGACAAGTGGCGGGCAGATGACAGAAGAGTGGCCCTTTTCAAACTCTACATTCTGGTTTACAACACTGGAACATCTCCCATGACTTCATTATGTAGACTTAATAGAAACATAGAAGCACAGACAATGACGGCAGAAAAGACCATAGGTCCATCCAGTCTGCCCAAGTTCCCTATAATCCCTGGAACCTACTGTTCATCTAGGGTACTAATCCTCCCTATCCTCTCTCTAGTCTCCTTCTTGTTCCTGTCCCCCCCGGTAACCACTATACCCTTCATTATGTCCCAGCCCTGCTTGAATCTCCTGACTGTTTCAGCCGATAAACTGTTCCAAGGTTCCACCACCCTTTCCATAAAGTAGTACTTCCTCACATCTGTCCTGAATCTACCTCCTGTTAATTTCATTTGTGGCCATGTGAGCTTTGCCGGGTGGGGGCAAGCTGCAGTTCGATGGAAGATGTTGCCCTGAGTTGGGGAGGGCTAAACATCAGGTTGTGCCTTATGAACTCTGGAGGGAGTTAGGCACTGGTGACAGGAAAGGGTCATAAATACTGAACTTAAAGAAAAAGGAAAAAAGGTTGAGGTGCAAAAATTTCCCTGTGTAGCAGTGACACCACACCAAAAGAAAGTTCAATTGCGAATGCGCTTCTGTTCCTGTCAAAACCATCACAAACAGCCTAAAACAGTTCAGAAATGGCACCAAATGCATAACATGTTGCTGTGTTGCAGTCGCTGCTGGCATTGCTTGCATTTTTCTATGCAATGCTGGTTACTTTTTATCTCTGCATAGAGTAACTCTTAAAATTGTGTGTTTGATGTCTCACATCAGTTTCACACACACACACACACACACACACACACACACACAATTAAGGAAATTAAAACTTCCTTGCCATGTTCCCTTTTCTCAGTAATGGCTCATTTCACCTGTGTACAGTGGTTGCAGCAGGTAACACTGCTGTAAGCTACCTGACGAGTGACAACAGTATCATGAAAGCCAGCAGTGGCCTGAGTCCAGCAGCCTTGCTTGTTTGGCAGTGCCTGTGTTTTTACTGCACTTTCACGTAGCTTTACATTCCTTCCATGGGGATTAACTGGGCAAGGACTAGCACTCCGCCTTGTGAGGCTGAGATGTGATAGCTCAGTGTATTGTCTGCTTTTTTTTTTTTTAACTGTGATCTTGAATGGTAAGTTGACCTATTAGTGCACTTATTACGTTTATGGCCTTCAGCCTTTAAGGTGATGGTTACACGCCCCTGTCTTTTTACAGTAATGGTAGTCACTCTGCAGTAAGGTTGAGATGAGAGTTTCAGTACAAAAACATTTCTGATACAGATATCTGAAAAATAATAAGACCTAAATCCATGGGATTTCACATAGCTTTCCAGTACCCTACCAGTAAAAGCAAATATTTTGGAGTCTTGAGTTCCACAGATTCAAACTGAGTCAAAATCGTTAAGGTCAGCACCACATCAAGTCATCTCCTGCAGCTGAGACCTAACTTTTCTTGTCTTGAGACCTTACTGCTTAAATGAAATAACTTGGGTATTTTTATATGAGTAGAAGGCTCTTGGATAGAGTTGCTGCAAAGTTTAAATTAGCTGGTGAAGTTGGGAAATTTGCCTCCACGGAACAATCCTCAAAGTTTTGCTACCAGGCTCAAAATTCGCCTATCTGACTTTGCCTTTTTTTTTTTTTGTTTGTATTTGCGGAATTTCACCTGCGAATGGCGAAATTCCAAATTCTGCTATTCATGGTGAAATTATGCTGTCTGTGGGCGAAATTCTGCACTTCGCAGGCAAAATTCCACAATTCACGTCTGCCAATTAATCCGCAAATTGCGCTAAATTCATGGATTAATTCATGGAGCGATGTTCTCCAACTTTGCCCATCTCTAATATTGGACAGGTAAAGTTAGATCTCAACTCCTGGAGTTGCCTTAATGTGGCACTGTGCTAAACCATTTGATTCGGTTTGAATAAATGGGGCCAAAGACTATTTTAAATGTGCTTTTTGTGGTTAACTGTGATGCAGTACAGTGTTCCTGTTACATTTGTGCTAGTCCCTTATATGTTTAATAACTTACATAATACTTACGTGGGGCTGCTCAGTGTTAAAAGCAAAAAACTAATCATGTTAGTTAGTGCCCCCCAAATTAAGGGCAACTAGATGCCTAATCAATTTAAATCAGAAATCAACAAAATGTGTTGGAGGCAATATGGAATAAGGCTTTTTCATACATTTTTTTTTATTTCACACAAGTTACTATATTAGATACCTTATTGAAGGTGTAACCCTCCTCCCAAAAGACCAACAAGGACTTACTTGCATCACTTTGATTTTCCATCCAAGTGCCAGAACTTTTGTTAAATACATCTGTCATCTGCACCATGTTTGTGGAGAAATACAGCTGCTAAAGTGATGCAGACTGCAACACTGTGAAAAATTGCCCACTGGCTGACAAGTGATTTCATGAATTCACCTCCATTTGCATCTCCATGCTGGGATCACACAGTGCCTTGAAACATTCTGACTGTAGGCCTTAAAGTTGTGGTGTGGCCTCTGCTGTTGGCATCCCCCACCGCCATGAGACCCTCAGCTGAAGGTGGCAATATTACCGTACTTGACAGGATGTTATCTAATAGAACAGAAACTGGATTCAGCACTCTGGAATCTTTTTTGACTCGATAAGTTATCATTCCCCTATTTACGGTGTAAGGAAGGTTGTCTTGCTGCAGCTACCCACCACAGTTATTACCCTAAGGGACTTGTCTAGGTTGGATGTTGGTAGATTCCCTGCTGACCTTGCCCTTCATATGTCCTCAATAGCATAATTCTTCTACATTTCCCAAATCTACCGTATAGCAGGAAGAACATGTCCTGATCTGTAATCACCCCCCCCCCCATTGAGGGCTTACCCATTTGCCCCATGGGGCTGCTCTGGCTTCTCTCATTTCCTGTCTGAGTTCCCGTTTCCCTCAGTTTGTGTCCCTGCTCCTAGCCCAAGTCCCCAGTTGCCTCTGTAGCCTCCATCTGGCCCTGGCATTGTATTTTAACTAGAAATGTGGCCGAAGGAGCTGAAGTGTGGAGCCACCATTTGGTTTTGCACCACGGTGCAGTCTGGCAGTCGATGCATGGACTGTGGCTCTTGGTGGTTTTGTGGCAGTTCTTGTGGCGAACAAGTACCTCTCTGATGGTCCCGGTCTCAAAATTAACCTAAACGGGGACCAGAGACCTGGAGAAGGCACAGGAGGAGCAGCAGAAGTGTTCTTTTAAAGAGTGCCAATGAGTGCTGATGATTCGGGTGCAGCCTCATGGATATTAATGAGGTGGGGGGGGGGAATATGAATGAGGAGCCTGCCTAGCACCTGGGGGCTGTGTAAATCAGCACTAGCAACAGGCAGGGGGTTAACTTATAATGTTAAAGGCTGCAAACGTTTGAAAAGGAAAGGGGATGGCTAACACACCGTGTGGACAACTAATAATAAAAATGTTTATTCTGGCTGCAGGGACATTTTGAACTTGGGCCACTGTATGGATTGCAGTTGCACTGTTTTGTTGGTGGCCATGTTTGCTGCCTTGTGACCACATCACAACTAATTGGAGGGCCAGGATTCTTTCAGAGGACTGTGCCAGACTTTTGGGGGAAAAAGCTGGGAAAATACTTGGCATACTTTCACTCAGCCAATTAGGCACCGAAGGAGGTTTGTGCATATTAATTTTTGGAAGGGACAGTTGTCTGGGCCAATAGGGAACTGCCAGAGAGCTCCCAAAACCCAGCAACTGTTTGGTTCTGGTTCAGTTTGGCTGAAGCCCCTGGGGGGTGGGGGCTCCAGCCACTAGGCAGAAAAAGGGGCTGCAAGGCTGGAGAAGGGCCTTCATGGGGCTGCCAGCTATCTGTACCCCAGGACCTGGGGGTATGCCTTTCCCAATTTGGAGGAAGTTTGGTTCAAAGAGTAAAGTCTGCATTTCAGCTGAAAGAGAGCTGCAGTGCCCAGCTGTGGTTCGGTGGAGGGGAGTACTGCTGAAAGCAAGGTTCTGGAGAGGAAAGGTGTTTTTTATGGAATATGGAGATCTCCTTGGGGGCTGCGGAGCCCTTAGTACAAGGGAAGTTTGGATCTTATCTACACCATAGCGGTGAGAAACGAGGACAAAAGGCTTAAGGAAATTGTTCTGGTTTTTGAAAAATTGATTAATGGAAACGGACTGGTTTTGGTTATTAAAGCTTGGTATGGGAGTCTCCCTGACATGCGGAGGCTTGGCCAGTAAAACCAAGCAGTCTGCAGAAGAAGAACAGAGAGCCTCTTCTAGTTTATTGGCACCTGTACGGTGAGGAAAAGAAGAGAAATTGTTTGTATCAAGGGACTGGTTGAGTGAAATGGTGTTCGGTCAGTGCAAAGTTCAGGAGCCCATGGTGAAGGCATTCATTAGCACCTGCATGGTGAGGGAAAAGAAAATGTCTGCATCACGAGACTGGTCCAATAAAAGGGAGATCGGTAAGTGCTAAGTTCAGAAGTCTCACTGGGATGATATGCTCAGTGAGGGCCCAGGGACGGTGTGCTGTCTGTAAGAGGCCATGGCTGCCATGATTGTAGGGTGGCTGAAGGATGTTTTGGCACATAGCCGGAAGTGGATAAACCTCAAATCTAAACTTTCCATCTCGACATGAAGCCGAAAGAAACTGAAAGTTCTGCTCGTCTGTACCTGGAGCCAAGTAGGGAACTGGCTAACCCCGTATCGAGTGGGCCTGACTGGGCCATAGGGAGCCACAGGCATGTGCCTGAGTGCTAGGGCACTCTGATCCATTGGGGAGCTGGACTGTGGGGTCATTCCTTGGTCTGGGTTCTTTGTGGCCTGGAAAGCCCTGCATTGCACTTTGCTTAAGGCCTGGAAATGGGCTGAAGGGGACAAGAGGCTAGACTTTCAAGCAAGTTGGAAGATCCAAGCTGCAGAGTGCCTGCTCCACAGCTCAAGTCTCTACAGATCCAAGTCTCTGAGTTATGCTGTTCCAACTTCCCCAGAGCCGCAATCCTAATGCCATCAAAGACTGGTCAGCGGAACTGTGAGTAAATGCAGGGATTGTCCTGCATCTGGGGGGATGTAAATAGCTATGTTCAAGTTATGCCCAATGGCATGGTAAAAGTTTAAAGAAATCAAAGAGAAAGGTAAAAAGCTGTTTTAAGTGTAAAGTGCACTAACGCCGGCCAACCAGTTGCACCACAGGCCTGCAACGCACACAGTGCTGGGTACCCAAGGACAGCAAGTGTTTGGGGGTTATCTAAACTGGGAACAGGTACCTGTTGGAGTTTGTTTTATGTAAAGATCTGCAGCTACTTGGTCAGAAAGGTATGCTGAATCATCAGAGGGTTGGTGACGAAGTCATTGAAATACGTTTGGGATTAAAGGGAAAATCATTTTGTTCTACAAAATGCTACTCTCTAAATGCCAGTTTCCAAATGAAAAATGTTGAATGACCTCTGCACCACTCTACCCCTTTCCTAACCTTCACCTGTAAATAAAAAATGGTGTTTAATGGTTTTGGAAAAAGTCTGACTTGCGAGCATGTTTTTTAGTGAGCATATTATTAGCTGAAGCCAAAAATTCAAAATATTGAAATTGGGGGTTTTGGTTTTGGCAATTCCATGTGTTGGGGTGACTGTATGGGGAGGTAGGTTGGTACAGCATCCCAGGGAGTTGTACTACTAAATGTCTTGCCCACTTAAAATGCATGCTGGGTGGATGCACTGCGCTAGTTTATTTTTAACTTGGGGAAATAATCCCCGGTAACAGCTAAATGGGAACCCAGGCCCCTTAGCCTTGGTGAGGCTGGCAAGGCAGGGGTAGTAGTCCTCTTAGTACCTGGCACCAGGGCTACATTCATTAAGGGGGAACGGTCAGCACGAAGAGCCCCACACCCAAGTGTGTGGCTGGTGGCAATTTGCAATTTGTGTGCAGGAACAATTTTTTATGTAACACCCCTACAAATGGGGGTTCCCAAAAAGTCTTCCTTGAGCTTGCCTAAATGCTCACTGCCAGGCTGGTGTCCTGCGTTTTAGCAGTTTAAATGTGAGTGCCAGAGAGTGCCTGAACAGCCTCTATGCACTGTCTCTTTAAGAGACACTACTAGCCCCACATCGGGCATTTGGGTTAATCTCCCAATACTGACACTGCAGTGCAGCATGGGGGGGAAGGGGTGCTGCACTCCTGAGGTGCCGTCTTTCAGATGAAATGTTAAACCTAGATCCCATCTGCCTGTTCTGATGGTAGTTCAGGTGGATGTTAAAGATCCCATGGCACTTCTCGAAAAGAGTAGGGGAATTTCCCCGGTACACTGGCCAAATTTCCCCCCATTCACTAAAATATCACCAACAGCTTAATCTGGTTCAAAGTCAATTGGCATTCATCTGTATCCCCTTCCCCCGGGTTATGCCTGAAATAGGCAGAATTTGTCTAATGCACTTACTCGGTCAACAAAAATGAAATAAATTAAAAAAAAAAAAAATAAATAAAAGAGCTGCCTGGATTGCAGTCTTAAGGAATCTGAGAGGGAGCTCTGTTGAAAGATGTAACTATTTGCTGAAAATCATTTAGAGTGTGGCCTGCAAGTCTGCCTGCTGCCCCTGAGAGGGAGAAAAGAGAATTATTTTGGACTAAATCCAAATTTGTGAGAAAGAAGTAAGCCACTGATTTTTACCAGGCCCATACCTGAAGACCGAAGATTTTACTGAATGCGATCGGCCTGTCAGGATTTCCAGCTCGTCCCTCAGTGCGGGTGCTGAAAATCGAGCAGACTCGAGAGACTGTTAGACCTGTTCTGCTGGCATTTTAGTATGTTAGTATGATAATGATAATGTAGTTTGTCTAACCTGCCTTCTTTGCAGCAAGGACTGTTTTGTTTATCTCTACTATCTTGTTCCTGGACTGCCGAATTGGACCAATCAGTACTGGTGGTACCCAAAATGGAGCCGGACTCCAGGAGCTGTCTGGAGTCAAAATCTGTAAGAATTGTAGTTTTGGGCTTTTGGCACCTTTTTGCACCTGAAGGGGGAGCCTTTGTTGTGACAGACAGACCAGCCAACCAAACCTTTTGGATTCTGGGGAATGTCCCAGGCTTGCTGGCAGTTGAGTCAGATCTAAGTTGGGAGCTAAAGAAGCAACAACTTGAGGCAGTCAAGCAGCCATCTGAGTAGTTTCGCGTGGAAGAACTGTGGAAAGGCCTGAGTTGTGGCCTGCATGTCTGCCTACTGCCCCTGAGAGGGAGAAAAGAGAATTATTTTGGACTAAATCAAAGTTTGTGAGAAAGAAGTAAGCCACTGATTTTTTTTTTTTTTTAACAGACTTACACCTGAAGACTGAAGATTTTGCTGAATGTGATCGGCCTGTCAGGATTTCCAGCTGCTTTTGAATCCCCGGTTTGTGCAGAGACTTTGCGATCGTGACTGGAGAGTGGTTTGCCTGGTACAGTAGAATTTCCTTACATGTAAATGTGCTGTGAGTTATTAGTGGGTCGTGACTTGGTTCCCCACTGTGTGAACTGTGTTCTACTCACTGGAAGCTGTATCCAGCCCAAAACAGACTGTATCTGAATTTGTCTCCATTTGGCCGGGGCCTTGCCACACTACCTGCTGCACAGAGAAGGCCATCGACGAGAGACCTGCCTGGGGATCAGCCCCCTGCTCCACACTTGAACAGGAATGATGCCTCAGCGATTTGTGTGGGCTCTGCTTCTCCTGGCACTCCAGATTAACCACCTGCTGTCTCGATTTTCGTCCAGCCTGTGTCCAGTCTTGGTTATTGTGAGTAATCATCAGGGTAGCTCCCTGCAACAAAAATCGCCGCGGCATCGTTCCTGTTCAAGCGTGAAGCAGGGGGCTGATCCCCAGCCAGGTTTCTAGTCGATGGCTTTCTCTGTGCAGAGGGTAGTCTGGCTGGGCCAGTGTGGCAAGGCCCAGGCCAAATGGAGACAAATTCGGATACAGTCCATTTTGGACTGGATACAGCTTCCAGCGAGCAGAACACAGTTCACACAGTGGGGGACCAAATCACGACTCACTTTCAATACACAGCACATTTACATGTAAAGAAATTCTACTGTACCAGGCAAACCACTCTCCAGTCATGATCGCAAGTTCTGCACAAACTGATTAAAAGCAGCAGGAAATCCTGATAGGTCGATCGCATTCAGCAAAATCTTCAGTCTTCTTCAGGTATGAACCGGGTTAAAAAATCAGTGGCTTACTTCGTTCTTACAAACTAGGATTTAGTCCAAAATAATTCTCTTCTCTCCCTCTCAGGGGCAGCAGGCAGACATGCAGGCCAAAACTCAGCCCTTTTTACAGTTCTCCCATGCAAAACTACACAGAACTACTGCCCAAATGACTTGAGCTGTTCTCATTTCACTTCCCAGCTCAGAACTGACTGAAACAGCAGGCAGCTTGGGGATTTCCCTCAGATCCAAAAGATTCGATTGGCTGATTTGTCTGTCAGTCACAACAAAGGCTCCCCCTTCAGGTGCAAAAAGGTGCCAAAAGCCCAAACCTACCAATTCCTACAGATTTTGACTCCAGACAGCTCCTGTAGTTCGGCTCCATTTTGGGTCCCACCAGACCGATTGGTCCAATTCGGCAGTTTCGTCCAAAATGATGAGGATAAACAAAACAGTCCTTGCTGCAAAGAAGGCAGGTTGCACAAACTACATTATTATTACTACTCTAATGAATGATCAGCAAACAGTTACATCTATTAACAGGGCTCCCTCTGTGCAGTTAGCGATGGCAGAAACGGAGCGATTACCTGGCAGCCCGGGCAGGACTCGAGCATGACAACACTCAGTCCCCTCCCGGATTAATTATTACTGCAATCTAGGCAGCTCTTAAAGCGACAGTACATAGAGGCTACATAGGCACTCTTTGGCAATAACGATTAACTACTAAACGCAGGACACCAGCCTGGCAGTGAGCATTTAGGCAAGCTCATGGAAGACTTTTCGGAACCCCCATTTGTAGAGGGGTTACACAGCCTTTAAGCAAATTAACTTGATTACGCCCCTCCCTTGTTCAAGTCCCTTAAATAAATCAGATCTAAATTTTTTTTTTTTGCATTTACCCTGACTGTGGTTCCAATTTGTGCAAGAGTACTGTACTGCTGTTATTTGCTGTGTATAACCTTGTTTTACAGGGGGTCCCCAGTGCCGGGCCAGAGGAAAGGTCTGGTGGTAAGTGCAAACAGTGTGGGTACCTGTGTGGTGTATCAGGGGTATTGTGAAAGTGATTTTTTGTGTATTGTTCCTGCCACTAGTAAGGAAAGAAGGGGGTTACAGTGTCCCGGAGGGCTGTGCCTAGGTTAGCTTGACCAGTGCCAACCCTGACCTCTGGGTGGAGGCACTCGTTTCAGAACTCGGGCCCCTTAACCTGCTACTAGTCAAGCAGGCAGGGATAGTAGCCCTTGGGATAGCACCACCTAGGGGTTACATTTACATATTGTTTACTGCAGTATGGTAGATTGTATCAGAATCCTTTTGCTTATTTGCAAGCTGACTCTTTCTGCAACTATAAATCCCAGAATCGCCTGCAGCTGATATCGGAGAAGGGCTGTAACAGTGGGAGATTCAATCGCTCGCAGTGCATGTTGGAGCTGCTATACGCTTCAGTCAGATGTCTGCCAGTCCTGCTGTTCTCCCAGGGCTAAGAATTGTCCACTGGGGTGGTACATAGCAGGGAGGACAGTGGAACCAGCAAACAAAAGGTCAGAGCTTATAAAAACCTCTTTAACACGCACTGCCCTCCTCTGTAAGCTGCAGTGGAGTCTGGGATTGTTATTTACAGAGAATGCAAGCTTGCAAGTAAGTAAAATGATTCTGATACAGTCTACTGCAGTAAACAGTAAGTAAAAAAAAATATGTTTTGTTTTTTTCACACAAAGTGCAAATTAGAACCAGGCCCACACTTGGGTGTGGGGCTCTTAGCTCTGTCTGTTCCCCATAAGAGGTGAGTGGGGACATATCCGCTATGTGACTATATGGTGACTTACGTAGCCCTTCTTTTGATGGCCAGGGTTGGCCTTTTAAGGCATCATTCATTGCATCTGATTGAAATGAGTATAGAAGGCTGCAAAATGTTTGTAACAAACAAAACCAAAAGCTATTCTCACTGCCAAGTGAGTCTACTGCAAGGACTTCCTACTGACCTTGGCTGGGAACACCCATAGTTTTTGGAGTTCTATTTAAGGGCCTTTTAGGTGGACCTACTAAGCACTCCATAAATGGCATGGCCCTGCCAGATGCCTTGAGCAACCATTCTTCCACCTATTGCATCCAGAAGGTCAGGGCTCCCAGGGCCCCTGCCACAATCCTCACCATGTGTGACCAGTCTCGCCTTGACTCCCCCTTTCTTCTTCAGGAACTGTCCCTCACTGAGCGATACCCTGTCCTTTACTCCCTTTAGGTCAACTCTGCCCTCACTGTCCTCCAATCCCTGCTGATCCAACTCCAGGATACACTTGCTGCTGTCACTGAGAGATAGGTTAAAGGGATCCCCACCAGATGGCTGCACAGAGACTTCTAGGCCCTGTATAAGTTCAGGGACAAATGCTGGCATATCTACAAGGCTGCAGCTAACCCTGCAAACTGGCTCATCTGTGGGCAATTGTGCGGCCTATGTAAAAGGGTTTCTCACCAGGCCAAGAGCCTTTTCTGCCGGGTGCAGTTAATTACCACCGTAGGGAATCCCTGGAGTTTCTGGGGGCACATAAAAGGCCTAATAGGGTGCACAACCAATGACTTGCTAATTAATGGGATTCACTGTAATACCCCCAAACCATTGCCAGTGCCTTTAGCTCTCACTTTGTAGATCTCCCATCCTCTGTGGCTGAAAACCAGTCCTAGCCTCCTTCACCCACCAAACCTCATATTCCATCCTTTCATCTAAAGCTTGTGTCCCCTGTGGAAGGCCTTAAACTCCTAAGGTCCCTACCCACTAGTGGCCGCATGGACCCCGGCGGGCTCCTACTCAAGCTTTTGCACCTCAGGGCTCCAATCTTATCCTACCTCACTGCGCATATCTTTAACTTGTCACTGTCCTCTATAATTGTCCCTGATGCCTTGAAAACTGCCAGAATTATTCTGGTCCTAACAAAATAAATAAATAAAGAGGAACCCCAAGCTTTTGAATAACTACCAACCAGTTGCATTACTTCCTATCCTTAGACTAAATTTCTCTAGTCACACAGACTTCTCTTGGCAAACCAGCATAAGTTCAGGAAGGGACACAGCACCGCTACTGCCTGACACATCTAATTAAATTAAATGTGCTATGGATGCAGGTTCCTCACTGGAACCATTTTTATTGACCTTTCCAAGACTTTTGACACAGTTGATCATGTGCAGCTCCACTCCAAATTATTACTTGTCTTGTCCCCCCATGCAGCCTCTTGGTTTGGGAGCTATATCACTGGGAGACAGCAGTTTGTCCACTTCAACAATGTAGTGTCATCCCTCACCCCCCAATAAATTTAGGGGTCCCTCAGGGGTTCATACATGGTCCCCTGCTCTTCTCAGTTTTCATAAATGACCTTCCCCCTGTTCCATCTCATCCATGTCACTGCTCCTTGATCATGTATGCTGATTATATTGTTCTGTACGTTAGCGCTGCCACCATTGCAACAGTTAATTCACAACTACAGGATGGCGCTTGATACACTCATGACTCATCCAAAATAAATTAATTCTCAGTTCCTCAGACCCAAGACATGCTATTTGGATCACTGGCGCAAATTCGGTCCAAATCAAATTCCCTTTCCATCCTTCTGTAAGGATGGGTCCCCCTTTCCAAGGTGACAGACTTCAACTATCTTGAGGTCACCCTTGACTCGGACCTGGATGTGGCATGTGGATTCATGAACATAATTTGTGAACACTAAGTAACCACCTTGATCCTCACCTCAGTGATAGGGAAAATGATGGAATCACTTCTAAAGGAAAGAACTGTCGCGTATCTAGAGGCCAGAAGGGCACAGGACCCTAGGCAGCATGGATTCACAGCGGGAAGGTCATGCCAGACGAATCTGATAGATTTCTTTGACTGGGTGACCAAAGTAGTAGATCAGGGAGGGGCTGTGGACATGGCCTACCTAGACTTTAGCAAGGCATTTGACACAGTCCCACACAAAAGATAAATATATAGTTAGCCAGCCTGGGAGTGGGTCCCAAGATGACAGCCTGGGTAAAAATTGGCTGGAGAATAGGACACAGAGAGTAATAAGTAGATGTCCACTCAGAAGAAAGGAGGTTACTAGCGGGGTACCGCGGGGTTCAATAATAGGACCAGTCCTCTTCAATGTCATTATAAGCGACATTGTAGAAGGACTGGAAGGAAAAGTATGTCTCTTTGCAGATGACACTAAGATCTGCAACAGAGTTGATGCACAGGGTGGGGTGGAAAGGATGAGAAGGGACTTGGCAAGGTTAGAGGAATGGTCAAATGTATGGCAGCTTAGATTCAATGCTAAGTGCAAGGTAATGCACCTGGGAAACAAAAACCCAAGGGAAGAGTACACAATGGGGGGTGAGATACTAACAACAACAAAAATGGAAAGGGACCTGGGGGTAGTCATATCAGATGACCTAAAGGTGGGCAAGCAATGTGAGAAGGCAGCAAGGAGGGCTGGGGGGATACTGGGATGCATAGGGAGAGGCATCACCAGTAGAAAACAGAAAGTTATTATCCCTCTGTACAGACAGCTGGTGAGACCCCATCTGGAGTACTGTGTGCAGTTCTGGAGACCCAATCTCCGCAAAGACATAGACAGGATGGAAGCTGTCCAGAGGAGGGCAACTAAAATGGTGCAGGGTCTGCACGGAGGACATGAAGAGACTTAAGGAGCTTAATATGTATAGCCTCGAGGAAAGGAGGAGGGGGGACATGATAGAAACTTTCAAGTACCTCAAGGGAATCAACAAAGGCCAAGAGGGTAGCATCTTTCAAAAAGTGTGGAAGAACAGAGGCACAATTTGAAGATGGGGCGGCTGGAGGTAATTTAAGGAAGTATTTTTTCACAGAGAGGGTTGTGGATGCATGGAATGGCCTTCCGGAGGAGGTTGTGGAGTCAAAATCAGTGGTGGAATTCAAGCATGCATGGGATAGTCATAAGGCAATTCTGGGGGGGTGGGGGTAGGAAGAAGTAGGCTGCTGGTTAACTAGGATCTGCAGCTTATCCAGTAGGTAGGGAAATGGGCAGACTGGGTGGGCCAAGCGGTCCTTATCTGCCGTCAAATTCTATATTTCTATATATTTCTATCCTGATAAAGTGGCCAGGCCACGAAATGTCAACTTGGAAAGTGATAACTTGCAGCTTTGTGTTTGAGTGACTCTACCAGGGTGAACAGTGTGCCCACAGGGAGAAATGCCTGCAGTCGGGACTTGTGGTACCTGTCTAATATCAACCCCCTCCCTCACCCATCTTACCATCAACTATAAAATGCAGGGGTGGTTGCTAATGGACATATCTTGCTCAAATTACATTTGCTTCAGATGCTTTGTGCACTTCAGACTCATCAGCCTGAGAGGAGCTGTGCCATGTGATTCTAGGTCTTGGTTCAATATTATGTAATGTTTGCTTTGTAAAATCTGACACCGCTGGGTGATGGGGTGTGGTGTGCTGTGCTCTGTACTGTACCATCTGTAGCTGCACATTAGCCTAAAGGTGGGCTTTTTTAAGATAAATATTGGGGCTGCCACTATGTTTCAAAAGAGGTATGCCTTTGTGTCGTCTTTCAGAACTAGGTGAGAATACCCTGCTGGTCCAGTGGGAATAACCAGAACTAGGTGAGGGTACCCTGCTGGTCCAGTGAGGATAGCCAGAACTAGGTGAGGGTACCCTGCTGGTCCAGTGGGGATAGCCAGAACTAGGTGAGGGTACCCTGCTGGTCCAGTGGGGATAGCCAGAACTAGGTGAGGGTACCCTGCTGGTCCAGTGGGGATAGCCAGAACTAGGTGAGGGTACCCTGCTGGGCCAGTGGGGATAGCCAGAACTAGGTGAGAGTACCCTGCTGGGCCAGTGAGGATAGCCAGAACTAGGCGAAGCTATGCACTTAAGCATTGCACTACACTGCATGCCCTGACACATTGGTCCTCCACCATGCACCATAAGACCAAAGGGGTCCCCAGGTTTAACGAAACACTCTGGCCCCTGACAACTCTCACCTGACGTGGGAGACTATGATGATATGTACTTCTGTGCTGGGTGTAATCCAGATTCCCCTCCGTGGGATTTGAACTCAAGAACTGGTGCCTGCTGAGTCACACTAACAGTAAGCAATAAAGCATGGCAGGGTGTTACAGTGGGATAACGCATGCCACTGGAAGTGAGTCACAAGGTAACACAGAGAGTGCCTTACACACCCAAGAAGTGTTATCCCACAGTCATGCAAACCCTGGAGTGCCTCATAGTGAATAGTAATGAGGTTCAGTTCAGAAGTTAAGTATTTCTGACCTGTGCTGTTGTGCTGGAATAACACACACTCATGTAATCACATCTGACCAATCAAAGCTCTTGGTTTCTCTTACCCATTTTATAATATGACACAGACACCATCTCACTAAAGACACTGATATATCTATTTTACAACTGCAGAGCTTGTCAGTCCTTCAACACCCGGTTGCTAAGAAGTAGCAGAAGATGTACTGGGTTACACATTGTGCCGTGCACTAACGTTCCGCTGTCTTATTCAGTTCTGCTGTAGCCTTTCTTTATACCTTTAAACAGGTGTTATTTAGATCACAAATAAATACTATTAACAGTATGCAATAGTGTATTTGTTTATATACTATTAAGGATGCACCCCCCCCCACCCCATTCCCCTGTAAACCACTTAGTTATGTTCTGTAGCAGGAACAGGGTTGAACTGCAAGTACAAAATGGAACCACAAATATTTACTGGGCTCCAAGCTCAAATAACATTTGTAACATCCACAGAAAATCCAGTTTTGTACTTAACTACATTATACCTCAGAAATGGGATATACTCACAGTCCGTCGTCATAAAGAGTCAACTTATGGGAAACTGCCTTGGGCAAATACACATCTGCTGCTGATGGAAAAAGCTTTCAACACTTTCATTGTCATATATGTATAAAAAACGCCATTCCAGTATTTTTCATTCAGTGAATAGCAACTGATGGTGACATGAGAAAGCTACATTGGTAATGTCATCCATTGCTTGGTTTGTTTATACTGCAAAGGCCCATGCGCAGTGCTTGGGAGTATATCGCAGAGGCCCATGCATAGTGCTTGGGAGTATATCGCAGAGGCCCATGCATAGTGCTTGGGAGTATATCGCAGAGGCCCATGCATAGTGCTTGGGAGTATATCGCAGAGGCCCATGTGCAGTGCTTGGGAGTATATCGAAGAGGCCCATGCGCAGTGCTTGGGAGTATATCGCAGAGGCCCATGCATAGTGCTTGGGAGTATATCGCAGAGGCCCATGCATAGTGCTTGGGAGTATATCGCAGAGGCCCATGCATAGTGCTTGGGAGTATATCGCAGAGGTCCATGCGAAATGCTTGGGTGTATATCACAGAGGTCCATGCGCAGTGCTTGGGTGTATATCGCAGATGTTCATGCATAGTGCTTGGGTGTATATCACAGAGGTCCATGCGCAGTGCTTGAGTGTATATCACAGAGGTCCATGCGTAGTGCTTGAGTGTATATCACAGACGCCCATGCATAGTGCTTGGGAGTATATCGCAGATGTCCATGCATAGAGCTTGGGTGTATATCACAGAGGTCCATGCGCAGTGCTTGAGTGTATATGACAGAGGTTCATGCATAGTGCTTGGGAGTATATCACAGAGGTCCATGCACAGTGCTTGGGAGTATATCACAGAGGTCCATGCATACTGCTTGGGTGTATATCGCAGAGGTCCATGCATACTGCTTGGGTGTATATCGCAGAGGTCCATGCATACTGCTTGGGTGTATATCACAGAGGTCCATGCATACTGCTTGGGTGTATATCGCAGAGGTCCATGCATACTGCTTGGGTGTATATCGCAGAGGTCCATGCATACTGCTTGGGTCTATATTGCAGAGGTCCATGCATACTGCTTGGGTGTATATCGAAGAGGCCCATGCGCAGTGCTTGGGTGTATATCGCAGAGGTCCATGCATACTGCTTGGGTGTATATCGAAGAGGTCCATGCATACTGCTTGGGTGTATATCGCAGAGGTCCATGCATACTGCTTGGGTGTATATCACAGAGGTCCATGCATACTGCTTGGGTGTATATCACAGAGGTCCATGCATACTGCTTGGGTGTATATCACAGAGGTCCATGCATACTGCTTGGGTGTATATCACAGAGGCCCATGCGCAGTGCTTGGGAGTATGGGAATATTATAACTGGAGACCCCATACAATAACTGGATGTCAACTCCTGATAAAACATTGTAATGACCCTCTGAATTCCGTAATAACTTGCTAGCAGGTTATTTTGGTGTTTCCTTCCTTGCGCCCTCAACTCACTGAAGCATGAAAGAAAGCACACTATTTGTGTGACTACAGCTGCTCAGTGACACGCTTCCTTACACAAATACAGCTTATAGTTTTTGTCCCTGTCAAACCTTGCACCAATTATTTTGAAAAATAATACCTCTGCAAGGTTTGTGTTATGGTGCTTTTTTACACACCCTCCGTGTGTGATAATCTCATAAACCCCTCGAGTTTTGCTCTCAGGGTTTGTAGATTATCACACACCTCAGGAGTGTGAAAAATCCTCATAACACACACCTGCACAGACAGTATTCTCTATATATTGTAAAGGCACCTGCATGCTTAGTGGGCATATATTGTACCAGCTTAAGAAGAGTGATTGGGTATTTTTCATGTAAGCACATGCTTAGTGCTTGGTTAGGTATACTGAAGAGACACATGCACAGTGCTTGTGGTAGATATGATGGAGGCAAATGCACGGTATTTGAGCATGTAGCAAAGAAACATATTCCATACTTGGGTATGCTTGAGAGGCACATGCACTGCGGGCACACGGGAGGTGGATTTGTAATACCATGCATACTGGGAGTAGAGTGTACTGTATACAAGCATACTGGGGGGGGAGATTTATAGTACTTGTGTATACTGGGGAGGCATATGCATGGTACTTGTGTATACTGGGAGAGGCACATGCACTGTACCTTTGTATACTGGGGGAGGTACATGTCCTGTACCTGTGTATATGGGGAGGCACATGTACTGTACCTGTGTATACTGGGGGAGGCACATGAACTGTACTTGTGTATACTATGGAAGGCACATGCAATGTACTTCTGCATACTGGGGAGGTACATGCACTGTACTTGTGTATACTAGGGGAGGCACTTGTACTGTGCACGTGTATACTGGGGTGGCACATGGTACCGATGTATAGTGGGTAGGCACATGCACTGTACCTGTGTATACTGGGGGAAGCACATGCACTGTACCTGTGTATACTGGGGGAGGCACATGCACTGTACCTACCTGTGTATACTGGGGGAGGCACACTGCACCTACTCAGTATACTGGGTATACATGCACTGTACCTACCTGTGAGCACATTGGGGGAGGCACATGCACTGTACCTACCTGTGTATACTGGGGGAGGCACATGCACTGTACCTACCTGTGTATACTGGGGGAGGCACATGCACTGTACCTACCTGTGTACTGGGGGAGGCACATGCACTGTACCTACCTGTGTATGCTGGGAGAGGCACATGCACTGTACCTACCTGTGTATGCTGGGGGAAGCACATGCACTGTACCTACCTGTATATACTGGGGGAAGCACTTGCACTGTACCGCTGTGTACTGGGGGAGGCACATGTACCGTACTTGTGTATACTGAGGAGGCTCATGCACATGGATCAACATTAACCTTTTTTTTTTTTGCATTGGCTCGCAGATGGTTACACTGGCCTACATTTATAATGGTAAATTTTTGATCACTTATACAGGAAAAAATGCTAGCCAAGAAATACTCTGATTATTGCACACTTATCCGGCTCCCACATTGCTTCCTTCCCTACAGAGAAAGACTACAGTGCCATCCTATACAGTGTGGCCGCACCTGCCCCCTTTCTTCCTTTCTGCCCCCCCCCACGAACCAAATGATACCACAACAGCAAAAGTTCAATCGAGTAGTCCTAGCTCAGTACACACAATAGCCAACATTATCACATACCTCACCGCTAGCCATAGTGCAGTGAACACTCAGGCAGAGAAAGTCACTCTCCATTCCCACCCTGTGATCAACTAGAAACCTGCACTTCTGGAATTGTTCGAGCAGTGTCAAATGACCTGGGGCACATCTAGCATTTCTTTGGGAAAGGGGCTACACAAACCTAAGGGGCTTGGGGAAATAGAAAACTTTATGACTTTTTTTTTTAAAGTATTGATTTTAACATGCTCTGCCCAAAGAATAACAGATTTTTGTAAGCATTGTCCTATCATCAGCCATGGGGAAACAACACACAGACATGACGCTATACTACCTGCATTTCTATGTAGGATGATCTATGCACCACAGGAATGCCTATTTTAACCTTTCAAATTATATATTTTATTAAGGTTTACTTTTGTACCATACACACTCCAAAGCTTTGTTTTTATGATGAAAGGACATGCTGAGTGGGATAAGGGTGAGATTGCATGGATGGCATTGACTGGCATGGTTCTGGATGGTTCCTTTCATACCACTCTCTCTGACACTAGTTTAAATTGTTACACTGCTCTCCCCCTCCCCCCTTCCACCATTGCCCCTCCACCATGTCCCACCTCGCATCTCTCTCCTTTCCCCTTGACCTCCCCCTTCCACTCTCCCACCCATGCCACCCCCTCCTCCTCCTTCTTCTTGCCTACACCCCTCCACTACCCCCTTGCCACCCCCACTCCCGGCCCATCCCCTGACAATTCCCTCCTCCTACTCCCTTCCCTCTGCCCACCCCTACCACATTTCCCCCTCCTCAGCACATTCTGTCTCCTATGCCATACACTGACAAAGTCTCCTCTGTCTGCTCCACTAGTACACAAGATTTGGATCCTTGGTCCTATTGCTGTACTCTGCACTTACTCTGATATAGCGTTACGGTACAATCTGCATCTTAACTGGAAACGATGTTCTCTGTTTCGCACTCTGTTTCTATTCTAGTTATGTTGTGTCCTGGGTTACTAGGATCACTAATTTCCTTTGTACCTATGTAATAATGTGTACCCTTTATAACTTTCAATGTAAACTTATTATGGAATCTGCGTAACCTTTATGTAACCCATGTGTTTTGTTGTCTTCTGTATCTGTGTGACCTGGAACTTTTGTAAACGAGTCCCTGACTCGATGGTATTAATCCCAATCTGAAATAAATTAATAAATGGTGTATTTAGAAGAGCTGGGGACCCCTACACTTGCCAATAATGGCAGCTATGGATGTTCATTTCAGAGTCTGGTCTGCAGTGGTGTCCAGGGAAAGTACAGAGCTGAGAGATTTGGAGGGGAGAGGGAGCAGTTATGGTGAGGCTGGGATAAAGCCCACCACTTCCAGGGAAGACCCTGTGTACCTCTTAGCATTTTGTCACCGAAATGTTGGATACGTGACACTCAAAAGGTAGGGACATGAGGGGCACTGGTCTTAATAATGTGAGACAAATCATGACAGACCTGTTCAGAAAACTGTAGGCTAGTGACTTAACAGCACTCTACCCTTGATCACAGCCTGGACACTAGCTGAAAGTCGTAACAATGGAGTAGTAATGATGACTTATGCTGAGTTTTTTGTGGGATCCCCCTCTTGAACTGCCAGATAACTACAACTGTTAATGAGCTGTTAATCACACCAGGCCATCTGGAACACAGATAGATTAGCATGAGAACTTTAGCCTGCTGAAGTAGGGATTTATTTAACTTCATGAACAGCCACGGAAAACCTGCACTAGTCAAGATGGACAAGTAGAGAGTTAGTTGCACTAACCCTTGTCAGTTTGCACTAGGTCTTGGGCTTGTAAAACAATATTAAAATTAACCCCTGCACATGTACTGTAACAGTGTATACTGGGGGAGGAACATGCACTCTACTTGTGTGTACTGGGGAGGCACATGCACTGTACTTGTGTATGCTGGGAGAGGCACATGCACTACTTGTGTGTACTGGGGGAGGCACATGCACTGTACTTGTGTGTACTGGGGGAGGCACATGCACTGTACTTGTGTGTACTGGGGAGGCACATGCACTGTACTTGTGTGTGCTGGGGAGGCACATGCACTGTACTTGTGTGTACTGGGGGAGGCACATGCACTGTACTTGTGTGTGCTGGGGAGGCAGATGCACTGTACTTGTGTGTGCTGGGGAGGCACGTGCACTGTACTTGTGTGTACTGGGGAGGCACATGCACTGTACTTGTATATAAACTAAAGTACTACACTTTAGAACAACAGATTTTGCTAAAATGAAGGAGTGTCTTAAAAATAATCGAGTAAATAAAACAAGTGGGGGGTGTTGAATAGTACTGGCACGTCTAAAGAGAGATATAACGGAAGCCTTAAATCCAGTGTCTAAGAAAGGTGAGTAAAGCAAAAGAGAGAAGAAAACTGCTATGGTTTTCTATGGAGGTGGCCACTAGGATCAGGGGGGAAAAGAATTGCGTTCAAGAGATACAAGGAAACTGGATGCAACAGAGACACATACAAGGAGAAACTGAAATAAGTAAACGAGACAATTAGGGCGGCAAAGGCATCAACAGAAGAGAAGATCACTAATGAGATCGGGGGAGGGGGACCAGACCTTCTTTAGATATATAAGAGAAAAGAGGAAGATGAGTGGGGGTATAATCAGAATTACAAGGGATGAAAGGGGGACATGCGGAGGAGGACAAGGACAAAGCGGAGATCCTTAACATATACTGCTGCTCCATTTTTACCAAAGAAGAGGACAGTTGTGGACCCACCCTGCATGGAAGAAGTACCATCAGTTGTAAAGTCGATTCAAGACCATTCACAAGGGAAAGAGTCCTTGAGGAACCGGGGAAATTCAAGGTAGACAAGGCAATGGGCCTGAATGAAATTCACCCTAGAATTCTTAGGGAGCTAAGAGAGGAGCTTGCAGCACCTCTGGCTGAACTATTTGACCTATTGCTTGAACTAGGTGAGGTCCTGAGGGATTGGAGAATGGCCAATGTTATCCCTCTCCATGAGAATGGGAGTAGAGAAATTGTGGGCAATTATTGCCCGGTTAGCCTCACCTCAATTTTGGACAAAACAATGGAAGCCCTACTCAAGGAAATAATTCTAACTTCTTTAGAGGATAGCAGTAATTTGGACCCAAAACAGCACAGTTTTACCTCAGGAAGATCATGCCAGACAAATCTAATTGATTTCTTCAACTGGGTAACCAAAACTGTGAATCAAGGGGGTGCTATGGATGTGGTATATCTAGACTTCATCAAAGCCTTCTACTCCATTCCACACAGAAGGCTGCTAAACAAGCTTGCTAACATGAGAGTTGGTCAGAAAGTGGTAGACTGGATAAGGAGCTGGCTGAGTGTGAGGACCCAGAGGGTACTGACAAATGGCACCCTGTCGGAAGAAAGAGAGGTGACTAGTGGCTTGTTGCAGGGGTGAGTGTTGGGTCCCATCCTCTTTAGTGTTTTCATTAGGGACATATCTGAAGGCTTGGAGGGCAAAGTGAGCTGGTTCACTGACGACACCAAAATATGCAGCAGGGTCGACATTCCTGGTGGGGCAGATAAGATAAAGGCGGATCTCAGAAATGTGGAATTGTGGTCGAAAGCATGGCAGCTAAAATTCAGTGCAAAGAAGTGCAAGGCCATGCACCTAGAGAAGAGCAACCCTGGAGAAGAATACCACATGGGGGTGGGTGGGCTTGAAACTAGAGGCCACAAAGCAAGAGAGGGATCTGGGGGTGATTATAACAGATGACCTAAAAAAAAAAGATCAAGCGGTGTGAGAAGGCTCCATTAAAGATGATATGCTGGGATGCATAGGAAGTTGAATTACCAGTGGAAAAAAAGAAGTTATGATGCCACTCTATAGTTCGCCGGTAAGACCACACCTAGAATACTGCATACAGTTCTGGCGACCACATTTTAGAAAAGATGTAGATAGATTGAAAACGGTGTATCTAAAATCGTATGAGGAAATGTTGAAGGATCTCCACATGCATTCCTTGGAACAATGGAGGGAGAGGGGAGACATGACTGAAACCTTCAAATACATGATGGGAATAAACAGGGTACAGGTTCAGGACCTATTTCAAGTCAAGAATTATACAAGCACTAGAAGTCATGATATGAAACTGGAGGGGGGTCAAGTTCAGGAGCAACACACATTGGTTCTTTTTCATGGAGAGGGTGGTTGACACATGGAACAGCCTCCTCCAAGTTGTGGTGGAGGCAAAGACAATTGGGGCTTTCAAGAATGCTTGGGATAATTACAAAGGCATCATAACACTGAGTTCTACTAGCCCAAGACCTAGTGCAAATTGACCAGGGCTAGTGCAGTTAACTATCTACTTGTCTGTCTTGACTAGTGCAGGTTTTCCATGGCTGTTCATGAAGTTAAATAAATCCCTATTTTTAGCAGGCTAAAGTCCTCATGCTAAGTTAAGGGAGGGGGGCAGGGTCATGGGCAGACTAGATGGATCTTATGGTCCCCTTCTGCTGTTACTTTCTATGTATGTTTCTTCACTGGGGAAGCACATGCACTGTACCTGTGTATACTGGGGGAGGCACATGCACTGTACCTGTGTATACTGGGGGAGGCACATGCACTGTACCTGTGTATTCTGGGGGAGGCACATGCACTGTACTTGTGTATACAGTGAGGCACATGCACAAGAACAAAGGGGCATGGTATGAGGCTGAAGAGTGGAAGGCTCAGGTAATGTTAGGAAGTACTTTTTCACTGATAGGGTAATCCAGTAGGATCTGGGGCTGCAGCAGTGAGTAGGGAAATGGACAGACTAGGTGGACCGTATGGTCCTTATCTGCTGACAGATTCTATGTTTCTGTGTTTATGTGTGTACATTGGGGAGGAACCTGCACTGTACTTGTGTGTACTGGGAGGAACCTGCACTGTACCTGCATATACTGAGGAGGCACATGCACTGTACTTGTGTGTACTGTGGGAGGAACATGCACTATACTTGTGCATACTGGGGAAGAACATGCACTATACTTGTGTGTACTGGGGAGGCACGTGTACTGTACCTGTGTATACTTATGCACTGTAATTGAGTACTGGGGAGGCACCTGCACTGTACTGGAGTACTGAGGAGGCACCTGCATGGTACTGGAGTACTGGGGAGGCACGTGCATTGTACTGGAGTACTGGGGAGCTTATGCTGTCCCCCGGTCTTCAAATCCCTCTCACCCTGCCTACTCCCCTTGATGATAACATACTAACATACTAAAATGCCAGCAGAATAGGCCTAATGGTCTTTCATGTCTGCTAGTTTGGTCAGTCCCCATCCTGGGAGCTGACCTTGCTGTCCCCCCCACCCTCTTGGGATTCTCCATTTCCAGTCCAGGGTATTCCCCTTGTATTGGACTTTGCCTGCACATCCCTTCCCCTGTACCTGTCCCAACCCTTCTTGAACCCCTCCACAGTCTCTGCCTCCACTAGTCCCCCGGGCAGTGAATTCCATGGTTCTACCACCCTCTCAGTGAAGTGGCACCTCCTCCTTTCTCCCCCCTCCTGCTTCCACCCATGCCCTCTAGTTGCCCCCCTCCTTCCTTCAGAGCACCCCGACTTAGCCTCCCCTAGTTATCCCCTTTATGTACTTGAAGACCTGTATCATGTCCCCCTGTCCCTTCTCTCTTCCGTGTACATATTTAGCTCCTCGAGCCTCTCCCCATAGGTCCTTTTCCCCCAAGCCCCAGATCATTTTGGTTACCCTCCTCTACGACCCTTTCCAGGAGTGCAATGTCCCTTTTTAAGTGCGGCCTCCAAAACTACACACAGTACTCGAAGTGTGGCCTAACCAAGCAGTTGTACAGAGGGAGTATCACTTCCCTCCTTCTGGAGGTAATCCCCTTAGCGATGCATCCCAGCATCCTGTTGGCTTTCGCTGCTGCCCTCCTCCAGGTCTCAGAGTTGTTCATTTTGACATCCACTACCACCCCCAGGTCTCTCTCAGCCATCGAGGCTTGTAGCATTCCCTCCCCCTGGGTATACACTTGGCCCACATTTCTGATGCCCGGGTGCAGTACCCTGCATTTCCCTGTATTGAACCTCAGTCCCCACTTCCTTGACCACCTCTCCAGAGCATCTAGGTCCTCCTGCAGGGCCACCCTCTCCTCCTCACCATCTACCACCGCTCCCAGCTTACAGTTGTCTGCAAAGAGACTCATTTCACTCCTGAGACCCTTCCTTATGTCCAAGACCTAGGCATTGAACAGGAGGGACCCAAGGACCAATCCCTGAGGGACCTCACTAATGACCCTCCTTGGAGATGAGACTATCCCCCCCAACCACGACCCTCTGGGTATGCTCCAAGAGCCAGTTTCCTATCCATCTGATCATCCGTTTCCCCAACCCCATTTCCCCCAGCTTCTTCAACAGGCCCCCGTGAGGAACCGAGTCAAATGCCTTGCTGAAGTCAAGTAAAATGACATCCACTGGCCTACCCTGGTCCAGGGTACTCATCACCCAATTGTAGAACTCCATAAGGTTTGTCTGACACGATTCCGGGATGAAGCCATGCTGTCTATAGTCCAGGTACCCCGACTTTTCCAGTAACCCCCCCAGCCTTTCCTTGATAATACCCTCCATCACCTTGCCCACCACCCAGGTCAGGCTGACGGGCCTGTAGTTCCCTGCTTCCTCTCTTGATCCTCCCATGTGGATAGGCACGATATGCAGCACCCTCCAGTCCTGGTACACCCACCCTGTCATCAGAGAGATGTTGAAAAGCTCCGCCGGGGGTTCCACCAGTTCCCTCAGTACCCTGGGATGCAATTCATCTGGCCCTGGTGCTTTCTCCATCCTAAAGGGCCTGAGGGCTTCCCTCACTCTCTCTACTATGATTTCTGCTTCCACTTCCTCCTCCTTGTCCCTCTGTTTTGTCTTCCCCTCTCCTGTTAGTGATGGCTCACCCCTCTCCCCAGACCCTCAGATCGGTAAGGGTCTCTTCCCCTCCTCAGTTACACTGTCTCCTCCCATGCGTGATGCAGCCCCCCCCCATACTACTCCATTCCTGTCAAAGCCTCTATCGTGCAGCATTTCTGTACTTATCGTTCATAGGTTTCGCCATTGCGTAGTACTGAGTGCATGCTTTGTGTTGTATTTGATTGTTTCAGTGTATGTACATAGATAGTCTGGTAATATGATTGTATTCGTTGTCCTATTTCGTTTTACATTTACTGATAGTATTTATTGTTCTTATCATTGCATTTTGTTTGTGTATTTTATTTTGTGACCCCAGGTCCACCTTGCAAATGAGAGTATTCTCAATGGTGTTTCGTCTGGCAAAATAATGATTGATTGATACTGGAGAGGCACGTGGTACCTGTGTATACTGGGGGAGGCACATGCACTATACTTGTGAACAGTGGGGGAGGCACTTGTATTGTACTTGTGTATACTGGGGAGGCACATGCAATGTACCAGTGTACTGGGAGACGCACATGTATTATGCCTCTGTATACTGGGGGAGGTGCACGTACTGTGCCTGTGTCTACTGGGGAGACACCTGTACAGTATTTAAACTGATTGATTGGTTGTGCTTGGGTAGACTTACTTGGGAGGCACCTGCACTGTACTGGGGAGGCACCTGCACTGTACTGGAGTACTGGGGGAGGCACCTGCACTGTACTGGAGTACTAAGGAGGCACCTGCATTGTACTGGAGTACTGGGGAGGCACCTGCACAGTACTGTGCTTGAGTACTAGGGAGGCACATGCTCTGTACTTGGGTATACTCGAGGCACTTGCACTGCATTCATATGGGTATACTGGAAAGGCTGCTACACTGTAACTGGGAAGGCACATGCAGAGTGCTTGATTGCGTATAAATCGTGCAACCTGTATACTACGTGATATCTTCCTCTTTTATGCAGCAAGTTTTTTGGGAGAGTAGCATCCATCCAACTACCCTTGTGTGCACTGAACGTTTGTTTTATCTTCCCATCCTGTTTCATCCTATGTATTAGGTACTCATCACATTTTGAAGTATGGCACAGGTACAAATTAAGAGTTTGCTTTTGTGGGAGCAGATATGAAGGTATAAAGAGAAAATGGGGATTACATATTTTTTCTTGGGTTTAAATTCATGACTTTTACATTATCTAAGCAAAAAAAATTAAACCATGATCATCTTGGCATACAGTATGTAACATGAGTATTTCACTCCCATGTCACGGATGTAAACTGAGTTTCTACTCCAGTGAGCTTATCTGATAAATATTTGTTTGCTTATTTTGTTTAACAGGCAGTTTCAGAACCAGAATTACCAGAAATACATACATGTATGCACTGCTTTGAAACTCCGGTGTAGAGAAGACAGAAGCTTATTATGAGGAACACAATTGCACATACCCCAATAATGCAAAGCATCATGGGAAACATATGCAAATCCCCAGGAGAGAATTTGGACTGGCTCAACTTTAAGCAGAATTGCATGGTGCCCCCCATGACCCAAACAAATAACATGCCCCTTAAGGGGTGACTGGCACCCTCTACCTGGGCTAAGACACAGATATGGCACACTGATGAGTTCAAATGAGGACGAAACAAGTGTATGTGTCTGCTGTTCTTAGCCTTTGTTGATTGCACTGTGAGGACTTCTGTCACCATGCAATTCTGCTTAAAGTTGAGCCAGTCCAAATTCTCTAATGGGGATTTGCATATGTTTCCCAAGATGCTTTGCATCATTGGGGTATGTGCAATTGTGTTCTCTAAAATTTAGCTGTATGGCCAAATTCCTCCAGGATAACTCATGCCTCATGGCATTTGCTCTGGGATTCTTTGTAGAAGCTTATTATACTTCCTTTGAATAGTAGCGGTCGTGTTAAAATGTGCTAGATTTCAGATCTGCAGAGCATCCACGTTGTACAGTATGTTTGTTAGTGTTACCACCTCTCAGATGGAAAAAGGAAACATTCGCCTGGGGTGTTGGGTTATGTGCTTTATTTCCACATGACTACTGACTGACGAATTTGCTATGCAATGCTTTTGCATGTGAGGAAAATCCCACCAGTTTACAGCATGTCTTGCATGTCACCTAACCCACAGTAAAATAGCTCTCACCAGCTGTGGCCAGCCTATGATGTTTCATTTCCCTTGTTGCTTGCTTGCACTTGTCTTATTTTTATATACTTCTGAATGGTGCTATGTCAAGACTGTGCAGTGAAAAACAGCGAGGTCAGTAACTGCGCTGCATGGCCAGTACAAAACTGCATGGTCCAAAGCCACGCTAGATTAGATATACTAACTGTGAAACCTTGCATCGCTGTTATGACTGTGTCATTTTTGACCATGCGTATTTGCTGTTGCAGATCTGACCAGACACCCTTCTGAATAGCATTACTGAAAGGCTGTCTTTTATTTTGGAGACACATGGAAGCACATTTTTTTTATTTTTTTCTCTACAATTTTCTTCCTACTGTCTTCCACCCAGATGATTGAGTTGCCACGGCCGTGCTCTCCCTCCAGCTGGCAGGGTGGGCAAAGCGACAGTATTCATAGTTGATGCCTGTAGCTTGGATGGGGTGCACCAACACTAGGCTGTCTTGCCTTTTCAGAGTGGGAGCTGAGCACCTCGTCTTGGCGATCTAGCCGGATTCTCATAGGATTCTGCAACTCTTACAAGCACTCCAGTCTCCCAGGAGGTGGTGCAGCACACTGAGACTACACAAGGAAGCACTGATTGAGCAGCAGTTTTATGTAGAAATTTTGCTGAGCAGGGTTGAACGGTATTCCCAGTCAGCACAGAGCTGGATTTGGGCACCAGCGAACCCTGTAGTCACTGGGGGCCTGCAACAAAAGCAGTTTCCATTTTTAGCTTATTTTTATTTTCTTAAAACAGCAATAAGAGGCTGTGTAGCTCCTTTTGATGTGGCATCATGATGTCATAGATTTCATAGTTTATCAGAGTCAATCAGTGTTATCCATAAATGACTCGCCATTTTTCAGTGGTATTTCCTAATATATACACTGCGCAAATACTGTATTCATCTAATAATTTCTTAAATGCACTCATGTTTTTATTTATTGAGATCTAGGAATACATCTTTGAGCTGGAAGCGTGTTTACAAAGGTTCCACATTGGTAGAAAATAACAATTACAAGTAATCACAAACGTATGACAGTACATGAATTTTGAAAAATGGGACCGTACAAAAATATAAGTGCAGGGGAAATCTTAAACAGATAGTAATACAGGTGAATATAGGGTCGTATACAGTGCGAGAATAGAGCTGCAATACTTACATACTAACATAATTAAAATGCCAGCAGAGGAGGCCTAATGGTCTTTTGTGTCTGCTCAACAGTCTGTGCTCCTACTGGACGCTGGCTTTGCTGTCCCTCCCACCCCCTTTGGTTTCTCTATCCCCAGTCCAAGATGTTCCCCTATACCTATCCCAGCCCCTTTTTGAACCCCTCCACAGTCTCCACCTCCACCAATCCCTTGGGCAGCACATTCCATGGTTCCACCACCCTCTCAGTGAAGTAACACCTCCTCCTCTCCCCCCGAGTCTACCCCCTTCCCAGCTTTCACCCGTGTCCTCTAGTTGTCCCCCTTCCTTTGGATCACCCTGACTGAGCCTCCCTTATTAATCTCCTTTATGTACTTGAAAGACCTCTATCATGTCCCCCCTGTCCCTCCTCTCCTCCAGAGTGTACATGTTGAGCTCTTTGAGCTTCTCCCCATAGGTCCTTTCCCCCAAGCTCAAGATCATTTTGGTTGCACTCCTCTGGACCCTCTCCAGGAGTGCAGTGTCCAAAACTGCACACAGTACTCGAGGTGCGGCCTAACCAAGCAGTTATACAGAGGGAGGATCTCTTCCCTCTTTCTGGAGGTAATCCCCCTAGCGATGCATCCCAGCATCTTATTGGCTTTGGCCGCTGCCCTCCTACAAGTCTCAAGTTGTTCATTTTGACATCCTCCACCACCACCCCCAGGTCCGTCTCGCCCTTCGAGACTTGTAGTGTGTCCCTCCCCAGTGTATACACTTGGCCCAGGTTTCTGGCCCCCAGGTGAAAAACCTTGCATTTCCCTGCATTAAACTTCAGTTTCCACTTCCTCGACCACCCCTCCAGAGCCTCCAGGTCCTCCTGCAGGACCACTCTCCCCTCCTCCCCATCCAGCACTGCTCCCAGCTTTGAGTCATCCACAAAGAGACTCATTTCGCTGCTAATACCCTTCCTTATGTCAAAGACATAGGCATTGAACAGGAGGGGGCCCTAGGACTGATCTCTGTGGGACCCCACTAATGACCCTCCTTGGAGATGAGACTAGCCCCCCAACCACCACCCTCAGGGTATGCTCCGAGAACCAATTTCCTATCCATCTGGTCATCTGCTTCCCCACCCCCATTTCCCCCAGCTTAGCCAGCAGGCCACTGTGAAGTACCGAATCAAATGCCCTGCTGAAGTCTAGAAAGAGGACATCCACTGGGCTACCCTGGTCCAGGGCACTCATCACCCAATTGTAGAACTCCACAAGGTTTGTCTGACACAATCTTCCCGGGATGAAGCCATGTTGCCTGTCGTCCAGGTATCCCATTTGCTCCAGTACCCCCCTAGGTTTTCCTTAATACCCTCCATCACCTTGCCCACCACCGATGTCAGGCTAATGGGCCTGTAGCTCCCCGCCTCCTCTTTTGATCCTCCCTTGTGGATAGGCGCGATATGGGCCACCCTCCGGTCTTGGGGTACCCACCCCATCTTAAGAGAGATGTTGAAACACTCCATCGGGGGGCCGCCAGGACATCTGCCATTTCTCTCAGCACCGTGGGATGCATTTCATCCGGCCTTAGTGTTTTCTCCATCATAAGGGACTGAGGGCTTCCCTCACTCTCTCTTCTGGGATTTCAACCTTCGTGTTCTCCCCCTTGGCCCCCTGTTCTGCCTTCCCCCACGTGTCGGTGCTGGCCCTTCTCCCTTCCTTGACACGTCAGGGCTCCCGATCTTAAGTGTCCCGCCCTGAAGCAGATGACATGAAGCAGAAATAACATTCTATTGTCAATGTGAGGGAGGGACAGGGAGGGAGGGAGGAGAAGAGATGTAGGGATGGAAATAAGTGCATCAAGAAGTAAGTAAGAAGATATATACAAGGAGGAGATTAGGTAGGGGATAAAATAGGGCTCACCAGGGGGGAGGGGGTAGGAGGGGAGAGGGAGAAGTGGGCAGGAAGAGGATAAGGAAAAGAAAGAAATGGAGTAAGCAGTCAGAGGTGCTCAGGTTGGCCAGCAATCACACCACTGTTTCAGGGAGGGTGTTCTATGTTGCCACCACCCTTTGGTTAATCCACCCTCTTTTATTGGTTTTGTACAGCTCTCCCTTTAGTTTGTAGTTGTGTGTTCTGGTATCTCTATTGGTCAGTTTCTTTCTGAATCCTGCACACTCCCATAAGTCATTCTCTTTAAATGCTTTATACACTAGGCATAAATCTGACCTTAGTCGTCTAGACTCTGACTATATGTTCAATTTATCCAGCCTCTCTTCATATGTCAGCTTTTTTTAAATACTAATTCTTTCAGTGGTTCATCTCTGGACCCTTTCCAACAAGCTGAGACTACGTCTGTTGTGTGGTACCCATAAGGGCACACAGTACTCCAGATGAGGCCTCACCAAAGCATTGAATAATAGCATTATAACTGCTGCATCTGTACTTTTTTATGTTCCTAAATATACAACCCAGTAGCTTATTACCCCTTTTCACACTCTCCCTTTTGTGTGATCATCAAATGGCATACTAAAAAGCCAGCAGAATAGGCCCAATGGTCTATCGAGTCTGCTCGGGGATCAGTGCCCACCCAGGGCACCGTTATAGCCCCCCCAACAAGGCCCCCCAACCCCTGGTGAGGCTCTGGGATGCACCCTCCCCCTATACCAATCCCAGCCTCTTTTGAACCCCTCCACAGTTGTAACAGCCACCAGTTTCACGGGCAGTGCATTCCAGGGCTCCACTACCCTCTCAGTGAAGTAGCATCTCCTTGTTTCCCCCTTTAGTCTCCCGCCGACCAGCCTCATTGAGTGCCCCCTGGTGGCCCCTACCTCCCTCCCTCAGCTGCAGCAACTCATCAAGGTTGACCCTGTTTATTCCCTTGAGATATCTCAAGACCTCGATCATATCCGCTCTGTTCCTCTTCTCCTCCAGCGAATACAGGTTGAGCTCCTCTAGCCGCTCCCCGTAGGCCTTTTCCCCTAGACCCTGTGTCATCCTGGTCGCCCTCCTCTGGACCCTCTCCAGAAGAGCAATATCCCTTTTAAGTAAGGATGCCAAAACTGCACGCAGTATTCAAGGTGTGGCCTAACCAGCCAATTATACAGTGGAAAGAGTGCATCTCTGCTCCTTGAGGTTATCTCCCTGGCTATGCACCCCAGCATTTTATTTGCTTGGGCCACAGCCCTTCTACATTGCTCCGAGTTATTCATTCTGGCACCCACCACCACCCCGAGGTCCCCCCCCCCCCAGAAACTTGCCGTCTTCCCCCTTCCCAAGGTGTGTACGTGAACCGGGTTTTTGGCCCCCAGGTGAAGAACCCTGCATTTCCCTGTGTTGAACTTTAATTTTCAGGCATGTGACCACTTCCTCAGAGTATCTAGGTCCTCCTGGAGTGCCAACTTCCCCATCTCCCCATCCACCACTGCCCATAGCTTTGAGTCATTGGCAAAGAGTCTCATCCCGTTCCTGATACTGTTTCTGATGTCTGAGATATAGGCATTAAACAGGAGTGGACCCAGCACCAAATCCTGTGGGACCCCACTAATGACTCTCTTTTGGGAGATGAGACCCCCCAACCATCACATTCTGTACACGCCCCGATAGCCAGTTTCCTATCCACCTGACCATCTGCTTCACCACCCCCATATCCCCCAGCCTCCCCAGCAGTCCGGGATGCGGCATAGAGTCAAACGCCCTGCTGAAGTCAAGAAGGAGGACATCCACTTGCTTGCCCTGATCCAGCTCTCTCGTCAGCCCTTCGTAGAACTCCACCAGGTTGGTTTGACATGACCTGCCCCTAACAAAGCCATGCTAGTGATCATCTAGGTGGCCCTGTGCCTTCAGAAGTTCCTCCAGCCTCTATTTCAAGATGACCTCCATCACTTTGCCCACTACCAACGTCAGGCTAACAGACCTGTAATTTCCTGGCTGCTCTCACGAGCTGCTCTTTTGTACAGACATGATATGGGTCATCCTACAGTCTTGAGTCACCTTCCCCAACTGAAGGGAGGAGTTAAAAAGACCCACCAGAGGTGTGGCCAGGGTATCGGCCTGCTTCTGAAGCACCCTGGGATAAATCCCATCTGGGCCCAGTGCCTTGTCTGCTCTTAGGGCCTTGAGGGCTTCCCACACTCTCCCAGTGGGGATTTCTACATCCATTGCCCATCCCCCTTTCCCCCTCCCCTTGCAGTGCCATTCTCCTTGGTGAAAATCGAGGCAATAAAAGCATTTGGTACCTCCGCCTGCTCCCCTGTCTCCTCCACCCACCCACTCCCCGACCTAAGCCTGCTAATCTGCCCCTTCCCTTTTCTTCTTTCTCTGATATACCTGAAGAACTCTTTTTTTTGTCCCCCCTTCTAATCCCCTGTGCCAATCTCTGTTCCACCCTGCCTTGGCTGACCTCACCACCCTGGAGACCCTCCTGGCTATCATATCATACTCTCCCTTGGATATATCCCCCTGAGAAGGTTTGTATTGGCTATAAGTGCTCCCACAAAGTTAGGGCCGCTAACTGGTTAATACACTCCCAGTGGATATCACTAATGCACCAAATTTCCACTCCTTTAAGCACACACTACAACACCACTTGGTGGCCAGTACCTTCTGTGACTGCTACACTTAAATTCCCTGCTCACCCTCCTGGCCTCTCCATTAGTTATGCACTCTTCTCAAACCCCACTCCCTCCCTATTAACTATTTCCAATATCTCACATCGGCCACCTTAGCCTTCTCCCTTGCCCCCTCTCCAGATTTCACTCCTCCCTCTCTCCATTCCCTCTCACATCTTTGTCTCTCCCCTCATCTATTACCCCCTGCACCTCCTAGCTCTCATATTCTTTCTCTCTCTCTCTCTCTCTGTCTCTCTCTCTTTTCTCCCCTAGTCCTCCTTAACTCCCTTCTAGTTCTCATTTCTCTCTCCACTTTCCTCCTTGCCCATCCTAATCCTGCTGTCCTTCCCCCCCCTTACATCTCCCAACCCTTCTCCCCTCTGCTCCATCACCATCTACTCCTCTCCTTCACCACCTGTCTTATTCCTCCAGTCCTCCACCCCCTCGGTTCTTGCCTGTCCCCTACTACCTTGTCCTCTCATGCACTTGTCAGATCACTGTTTCAGTTGTAACCGCCCCAGGCTCTCCTTGTATAATGTCTGGCGATATTACACCGTTGATCCTAACAAAGCCTTTGGCAGCTCATACAATCTGTAATGTTTCATCTGTCATTAATTCTATTGTTTTGTCTTTTCTGGACAAAGCCACTGGCAGCTCGTGTACTGTAATTGTATTAACTGTTATCTACCTGCCTGTTCTTGTCTATACTTGTCCATTGTCCATTGACATGGAACCTTTGTAAAAGAGCACTGTTTGCTCAAAGGTGTTATCCAAAATTTTCGGAAATAAATAAAATAAATAAGCAGCCTTTTTCTCCCTCACCACATCTTGGACCTCCCTTGCCCACCAGCTTGGCTTCTTAGCTCTGCCCCACTTGCGCCTCTCCTTCATGCAGGCCCTGGTAGCCTTCAGGAGCCCCTTTTTTATAACTTGCCACCGGGCCTCAGTCCCCATACCTGGCCTGATCTCATCTAGGTGGCCCCTGAGGATCCGCTCCATCCCTCCGAAGTCCGCACCTCTAACATCAACCACTGACATTTTTATGTGATCTACTCCCCCAGGTCCATGGAAAACCAGACCGTGGTGTGGCCACTTCCCGCCAGTGGGTCCCCAACAACTGGGTTCTTGATGAGCTCACCATCTGACAGGACCATGTCCAGGATGCAACCCTCCCTCATTGGGTCAGTCACCAGCTGAGCAAGAAACACATCCTGGAAGACGTCATAGGCATGGCTCCCTGCCCGATGAGGACGCCGTAGTACCCCAGTCTGCTCCTGGCATATTTAGATCCCCCAGCACCACAGTTCTGCCCTCCCCTTTCCACAGTGGTCCATAAGGTTCACCACCAGGCCCTCCTCCTATTCTTCCCCCTGCCCGGGTGGTCTATATACTACCCCCATATTCACCCGCTTGCCCCCCGGAGCCTGTAGGGTGACCCTTAAAGCCTCCACCTGATTCCCCGCTTCCTTAACTTTGCTTATTCCCAAGCCATCCTTAATGATGAATGCTACTCCCCATCCTCTCCACTCTGTCCCTTCTGCATGTGGTGTATCATAGTAGGTTCAGGTCCCAATCATGTCTGGAAGTGGCCCAAGTCTCAGTGACAGCTGCTACATCCACCCCACCCTCCAATAGTTCAAGTTCATGTTTATTGGCAGGAAGATACTCCATTGAGCAGGCTCATTTGCAAGGAGGTCCTGATACAAATAATACTTACAAAGTATGTACAAAAATGACAAATCAAGGGCTGTCCCGCCGGCACAGTGGTAGCACTACCGCTTGTGATGCCAGTGACCCAGGTTCAGAAACAAGCCCGGGCAGCTGGAGGGCTGGCCAGGGGGAGAGGGCTTGAGCATCCTAGGGACTGCTCTCCTTCTCCAGGAGGGAGGGGGGACCATGGCCTGGTGCTTGACTGACCCTGGGTGGAGACCCAAGGTACAGCAAGCCCAGCCAGCTGGAGAGGGGCCATGTGGTGGATGTCGGCACTGTGTGCCATGACGTCAAGGTGCACACCACAGGGCACAGGAAAAATGGCTGCGGCATCTCTGGTAGACAGAGCGCTAGCCCTGATCCCCAATACCCCCCACCTGCCTCCGAACCGGCATCCCGACGAGACCTGAAAGCATGGGTGTAAGGGCCTCCACCTCGACCCCGCCTGGGTGGTAAACCAAGGCTCCATGGGGGATGGGACTGCTCAGAATGGTCGGGTAGGAGAGTGGGGACGTATAGGCAATAGCGACTCCTGAAGAGTGGAGAACCGAAGGCTGGGGGGTGTATAAAGAGAAAGGGGAAAAAAAAGACAAATCAAAAGCACAAGCAAAATACACACGAGAAGGTCCCAAGGGGGAAAGTATATACAGTAGAATCTATAGACAGTGGAGAATTGTGGTACATCAGTTGGTAAGCATGTTGTAAGTTAAACAGATCATCAACTAGGCATAAACATAATGGTACAAGGGAGCACTGAAGGTCATAGTGAACACCGGTATGATAGGATACAACAGGGTTAACAGTAGCGGGTGAGAGAGGCAGGGGTAGTGGGCAAAGAAAACGGGATGAAGACAGAGGAGATTGGAGTCAATAAGGTGGGAAGGAAAAGAAGTGGGGTAAGGAGAAGGTGTATAGAGCAAGTCGAATAGTTGAGAGTAGTCAGGGGAGCTGGAGGAGGAAGGTGAAGGAGAAAAGGATGACCAGATAAACAAGGGTGGGAAGCGGAGTCCGGAGCATAGAAGGGTGCAGCAGAGAGGGTTGAGGGAGGTGTGGTAGGGTAAAGTGTGGGTAGTGGTAGGGGGCCTTGAAGGAAAATGATAACCATATGATACAGGACAGGAGAAGTGGTGCTTGACAATTTAGTCGATGGTATCCCCAGCAGATCAATGGCAAGTGCAGAAGTCATGTAGCTTGCTGACAAGTAGGCTTTTGAAGCTGCCCAGGGGGATTCATTTCCGCAGTTTGAGGCTGGACTGTGCTTTGTTCCAAGCAGCTGGGAGTGCGTGGCTTATGGCCAATCCACCCAGGCAAGAACAAGTGCTGAGGACATCTAACATGATGATGTAGGAGGCACTGCATAAGGGGTAAAGCAGAGCATCAGAAGAGATTTGTTATATAGGATGGGAATTTCTGCAGGAGGGCTTTATATAGCCAGGTAAGGGAGTGATGGAGCCATCTAGTAGCTAGGGATGTCCAACCCAGGGAGGCATATAGGTCGTAATGGTGAACGCGGCAGTGAGCCCAATAACAGCGCCTGAAGCTCTGGCATCTTATTTCCCATGCTCCTGGCATTAATCAGGACCACCCTCCAACGTGCCCCCTACCCCGCCCTGGGGGCTTCCGGGTCTCTGCCTACAAGGACCCCCTCATGTACTATCGGGTGTTTCTGATCTGTGCCCCCTTCCCCTAGCTTGTGGGAGAAGGCCGGGGCCCTCCAGGCTTGGCCTGCCAGAGAGTCCCCCCCATCTTACAAGTTTAAACCCCACCTGGAATAGATGAATCCTGCCAGTCTGAGCTTCAGGATCTCTTTCCCCTCTGAGCTAAGGTGGAGCCTGGCCCTTGCGTACAGTTCCTTGTCCTCCCAGGGTTACACCACAGTCCCCCACACTCACCCATACCCCCTGGCCTCGCACCATTCACTGTGCCATACATTTACATCCCTTAATTTTTGCTTATTCCCCACACTGGCCCTAGGCACTGGTACTATCTCCAAGAAGGAGACCGAGCACCCCATGTCCTGACAGAACCTGGCTAGCTCCCCAAACCTAGCCTGAATCTCCAACATACTCTTCCCCTCTATATTGTTTGTTCCCAGGTACACTAGTATGTCAGGGGTCCCACCACACTCCTTGCCAGAACATAGGCCAGAGGTTTGGCATTGTGCACCGTCAAGCCAGGTATACTCTTGGTCTTGACACCGCAGGAGGTCTTCACCTCCCCCTGCCCCCCACCTGATCCCCCTAATCATAGAGTCATCCAAGAGAAGCACTCTTACCACCTCCTTTTCCCTAGGCCTACTTGCTATCCCAGTTGTCCCCCCCTTACCTTCATTACCTTTTATGTTCACTTCCTTCCATGCCAGTTTCTGTCCTGTCCCTTCCACTCCAGCCCTTATTCCTCACTGACCTGACCTCCCCAGCTACTTCCCTTCCTGCAGTGGCACACTGGACCATCCCTGTATTTCCCCCAGGAGCAATGGCCCCCTGCTCCAGCTCTTACTCCTCACAGCCCTGTCCACCTCCTCCACTTCCCTTCCCCCTACTGTACCTGAGTCCATCCCTGTACAACATGACAACTTAATAGTAATGGTAATTCTGAGGTCTCTCTCTTTATCCATGCATTCAAGCTGTTTCCCATTTAGACCTGTACCTGCCTGTGCTAATGTGGTAATACCTCAGCCGACAGTCACCCAATACCTACCCCAAATTATCACTCCACTGAATATCGTCTCCCCTGGACCCACCCATCCCCTTGTAATTTAATGATGTCTCCTCATGGCTGAACACTCCCCCAACGATGCCAACTTTTGACTGACCCCTACCCCCCCTTTCCTCGAATCAAGCTTGTGTAATTAAGTACTATATAGAGGTGTAAAACCTCAAACTTTTGCTATTACTGATTGAAGCATATACACAATGTTCTTTTACTGTTAATCCCTGTATTTCATACTGTAATGTCTGTTCTCAACAATTGACGTGCAACCTCTAAAAAAAAAAAAAAAGTCCTTTGACTCAAAGGTATTAATCCCAAACTGAAATGAATACAATAAAATAAATAAAGAGTGTACGTGGCCATTCTGTTTTAGCATCCGAAATGCATAACTTTAAATTTTTTCTTCACTGAACCTTAGTTTATGCTCTCTGGCCCAATACTCGGTTATATAAATCATTCTGGAACTGGATGATGGCTAACTCGCTGTTTACAATTGCTCCCAGCTCAGTATCACCTGCAAACTTGCAGATCCATGATTTTGGGCAGGGGTGGCCAACCTGTAGCTCGCGAGCCACATGATGTTTGCGAAGCTGTTTTTATGTGGTTTGTGAGGGGTTTGTCAAGTATGTGTCAACTACACCTCACAGTCTTTGCCAGTGTTGCCTTTGATGTTTGTCCAGTCGGTAATTGCCTTCAAATTGAGAGTCGCAGTTCCCAGATGGCACTTTTGATGTTCGGCTGGCTCAGTAGTAATTTGTCAATTACGTTTTGCTTGTTGCGTGATGTGTGAATTGTCTCTCAGCTGTTCTGCCTATCAAGAGAATAAGCTCCTCAGTTTACACAACAAGCTTCCAGGGCTGACTCGATTGATTTTGGCAGTTGCTGACAAACTGTTAGCTATCACAATCTCCCCGGCTGCTGCTGCTGCCTGTTTTATTTCTTAAATGAGGACATTCGGCGCACAGCTGAAATCAGAGCTGCTGACATTAGCTTGCTGGTTAGTTTCCCTGGCTGCTGCCGCCTGTTCGTTTTCTATGAACATAAGAAATTTGCCAGCAGATAAAGGCCTAGAGGTCTATCAAGTCTGCTCGAATGTGCAGCTAGCACCCCAGTATTCTGTAGCTGCCCCTCCCTTCCACCCTTTCCCTCCATTGACCCACCCCCTTGTCTTGTCCCATCCCCTTTTGAAGCAGTCCACTGTTCTACTGGATACCACTTCTGCAGGTAATGCATTCCACCCAGCTACCACCCTCTCTGTAAAAAAGTGTCTTCTCATCCCACTCCTGAACCTTCCTCCCTCCAGTCTCATATCATGGCCCTTGGTGTCCCTCCCCTCCCTTACTTTGAACAACCCCTCTGTACTTGTCTTGTTTATTCCTTTCATGTACTTAAAGATTTCAGTCATGTCCCCCCGTCCGTCCTCTCCTCCAGCGAGTACATATTCAAGTCCCTCAGCCTCCTCTCGTATGATAAGTCCCCCAGCCCCTTGATCATCTTTGTTGCCCTGCACTGCACCCCCTCCAGTAACTTAATGTCCCTCTTCAGATACGGGCACCAGTACTGCATGCAGTACTCCAGGTGTGGTCTAACTAATGACCTATTCAGTGGCAGAATCACCTCCTCTCTCCTCGAGGATATACCCCTTGCAATGCAACCCAGCATTTTGTTGGCCTTGGCAGCTGCCTTCCTACATTGTGCTGAGTTGTTCATTGACCCTGTAATGAGCAACCCAGATCCTTCTCCTCCTCTGTCTGGGCTAGCTGCACTCCCCCCAGCTGGTAACTCCTCCTTGGGTTCTTCACCCCAAAAAGCTGCACCTTGCACTTTTTGGCATTAAACCCCAGTTGCCAGGTGTCTGACCAGGTTTCAAGCTTTGCCAGATCATCCTGCAACCCCTGCCATCCCCCTAGGTCATCCACCACCGCTCCCATCTTGGTATCATCAGCAAACAGACTGATCTTGCTCTTGATGTCCAATGATATGTCTGCAATGAATATCCCAAGTAACACTGGTCTCAACACAGAGCCCTGTGGAACACCACTCGTCACTACCCTTGGGTGTGAGAGCTCCCCACCCACCACCCTCTATTGCCTTCCCTGAAGCCAGTTCCCTACCAATCTCACCAGCTTTGCACCCGCCCCTATGCCATCTAACTTAATTCCTTCCCAGCCTCCCATGCGGCACAGAGTCGATTGCCTTACTGAAGTCCAGATACAGGACATCCACTGCATGGCCCCTGTCCAGTTGCCTAGTTACCCAGTCATAGAACTCTACCAGGTTGGTTTGGCAGGATCTGCCACGTATGAAGCCATGCTGTCTGCTGTTCTGTAGTCCTTTGGCCTCTAGGAGGGCCACCAGCCACTCCTTCAGGATAGTCTCCATCAGCTTACCAATGATGGATGTGAGGCTCACTGGTCTGTAGTTCCCCGGTTCATCTTTGGGACCACTCTTGTGGAGGGGCACCACATGAGCTATCCCCCAGTCCTGAGGTACACACCCTGAGTGTAGTGAGGCATTAAATAGGTCTGCCAAAGGTCCCGCAAGGACCTAGCCAGATCCTTCAGTACCCTGGGGTGGATGCCATCTGGGCCTGGCGCCTTGTCTACCCTCAGTGCCTTTAAACCCTCCCGAACTCTGCCCTCCATGATTGCCCCATCTGTCACCCCTCCCCCCGCTTCTGCTGTTTCTCCCCCCTTAAGTATCACCCCCCTCTTCTCCTTAGTAAATACTGAGCAGAAGTGATCATTTTCTAAGCTGCTGCCTGTTTGTTTTTTGGTTGCAGCATGAGACGCAACTAGCTTCCAGGGCTGACTTGATTGGTTTTCGCAGTTGCTGACAGTCACTTCCCTGTAACCGTCTCTCCGGCTGCTGCTGACTGTTTTATTTCTGTGTCTCCACCCTCCACCACCTGTATTCATTCTCTGGTGGTCCAGTATTTCTATCTGCAACTATTTTTTAAAAGTACGATAACTTATTCATAAAATCTGATTATGGACTCTTGCCTATGCTTATGTTATTATTTAACTCCTAAATATGGGTATGGTAAGTGCTGCATGTTGCATTTGGTAATGGGCCTCATGTTGTTGTGGCTTATGTACTACTCAACTTTAAATGTGGCTCATGACCCCGGAAAGGTTGGACACCTCTGACTTGGGGGAGGTTTGCACTGATATAAAGTATTAAATAATGTTGGATCCAGCACAGATCCCTGAGGAACCCAGCACAGATCTCTGAGGGACACCACTAGTCACATATCCCCAGGCAGAGGAAAACCTTCTAATGCAGACTCTTTGTCTTCTATTCACAAGCTAGGACCCTACCTACTTCACAGTGTTGTGGTGAAATTTTAGTTCTGTCACCCTAATAGGTCCTTATGTGGAATTAGATCAAAAGCTATAGCATCGTCTAGGTACACAACATCCACAGGTATCCCAGTATCGAGGGCTTTGCTAATTGGCTGAAAGAACTGAAGTAAATTAGTGAGGCATGACCTGTGAGGCCTAAATCCATGTTGGTTTACAGTGATCAACCTTTCATTCAGGATATGATTTTCTGCCTTCTCTTTGATTCATTCCTCCATCAGTTTACACAAAACAGAGGGGAGGCCGATTGGTCTATCATTTTTAACATCCAGCTTCACTCCCTTTTTATAGATGGGGCTTATATTTGCTCCTCTCCATTCTGTGAACACATTTCCCACCTCCAAGGAAGAATTAAAGAGGGGTGTGATAGGTCCCACCAGTTCACTTGCTAATTCCCTCAAATTTCTGGGGTGAATATTATCTGGGCCTGGTGACTTATTTATCTTAATTTTTTTTCCAGTTTGTTTGTTTCTTTTACTGTCTTCTGGAATTTCCAATTTATATTCTTTGTTGTTTCCAGCTTAGAAATTGTTACTGTCATTGATTGTTTTTAAGCTCAAGCACACTTAGAAAGTAATCATTAAAAATTGTGGCTGTAGCTATTTCACTATCAATCTGTGATTCAGTTATTAGCAAGGGCCCCGCCATTTTTTTTGTCCTCCTCTGAGGCTACTTATATAATTAAAAAAAATGTGTTTTTATTGTCATTAGTTGATGTGGCTAATTTGATCTCCTGGTCCCTTTTGGCAGTTTTAATTACATTTTTTACATGTCCTAGCCTTATCTTTTATAGTTTGACCAGTTTCCTGGGGTTAATTTACCGTTGTTCTTTTTATAAGCTTTAGCTTTCCTCCTAAAAGCTTGTTTAATTTTATGCCTCACCAAGCTATGATCCAGCCAGTAAGAGGCAGATGGGCAGAAATGGATGAGATTGGAAGAATAGCCCCAGGACTATCACTGCTGTCTCCCCCTTAAAAATATAAATATACCACAGGTCATACTAAAAATAAAATAAAATGTTGTGCATATGGGCTACTGTCAAACACGTGGAGGGTGGGTCAGTTAGGGGGTCGCTATGACTTCACTAATCCTTCTGGGGGCCCCCGAAACCACCCTAAAGCCAGACGTGAGTCATCTTCATTTTGTATTGTCAGTCATCAGATGCCTGTAAAGTTTTTGGACTGTATCCAGCAAGTTTGCCTGCCCTGACACATCTGTTTCTCAAAGTTTATTAAGCAAACGTGCCTGTAAAGTGCTGCTGAAGAATGTCTTTAGTAATGAATGTATACTGTAGTGTTTCCCTCTGTCTGATGTTTCACACTTGTCTCAGAATCACCAGCTTGGAACTGTGATATCTTAACATATGTGATATTTCAGTGTAGAACGAGATCTCTGCTGTGCATGAGGAGGACTGTGATTCTCCAGCAGTCCTGCCTACACATTCCAGTGGTTTGAACAGCCACTCGGTATACTTGTGATGTATGAGATTGGTGCATCCCACACCAGGCACAACAGATCTCATAAAGGGAGGCCAACATACATGAAATGACACTACGCAATGGTTAGTCCCTCATGTAGAAGACTCTGCTGCCAGATAGTGAACTGCAATGTAGTTGGGCAGCCCAAGCTGAAGGCTAGGGCACTTGACCATCACATTCCATTTATGGCCTTTCAGCCTGCAGGCAGGGGGCTATTGCTATTAGAAAATGGCCACTAAAATATATTAGAAATGCATTATTAAAAATTCTCACTGTGAGATCACAAAACATCACAAAAGTGAAAGCGCTTACATAGCGAACATGTCAGCAGCTGAAGGAAAAGCCTGATTGGACAGCGCTGGCTATTGGTTTTGCATTACACTGCTTTCCAGAGTATTTTCCCATTCCCAACAGAACTGAGCAGTCACTCTGACTGACTGTAAGAGGGTATTGTGGAAACCCATATATAAAAGGCTGGATATTATAGAAATTTAGGTCTCCCACGGTAAGAACTAAATGGGGTATATGCAGGTTTCCTTTTTCTTGAAAAAGGATTTTATTGATCTCATTAGTAAGAGAAATAGTAATTCTTGATATGCCACATCTTTTTAATTTAACATAGAAACACAGAATTTGATGGCAGATAAGGACTGCTTGGCCCACCTAGTCTGCCAATTTCCTTACCTAGCGAATATGCTGCAGATCCTAATTAACCAACCGCCTACTTCCTCCTACCCCCCACTAGAATTGCCTTGATCTACAATTTGTCGTTTTTGTTAATCAGTTGGGTATACTAGACAAAAAATACATATTCTCAGTTATGTCCCAGGAGAGTACAGTTAAATATCACTTTGGAGCAGAGTGGTGAGTGAATCCAGAGGGCTGCTATGATGGCAGGTTACAGGAGGGAGATAGATGTCATTGTCTAACTGGGGGGAAAAACAGACTTGGCAAAGTATAGGGTAGGGTAGTGCGGGTTAATGTCAGAGTGAGGGAGGGTGGGGGCTTAAGCAGGTAGTGTGGACGGTGGAATGTGCTACTTGTGTATGGCTAAGGGGGGGGGACAGGGAACTCGGCCTAGGACTTTTGAATACTGGTTGAAGAAAGGAGGGCTTAAGCTACATTGGGGACTGGAGGCCATCCTGCGAGGATTTGGGCCTCTACAGGGGTGATGGCATGCATCCTTCCAGAAGAGGGACCTCATTCCGTAGCAGGAGGTTTAAATGTTACTTGGATGAACATTTAAACTAGCTGGAGGGTGGGATGGTGGGAGACTGTATTAACAAAGGAGGCAAAAATTGCTCCTCCCACATGATGAAGAAAAAGGGAGGAAGGGTCCGAGGGGAGGAAGCTCACTTGGGACAGGAGTGCAGAAAGGAGGAGGTACAGACAAGGCAGAGGGCAAGGGGGTATAAAAAGAGTAAGAGAGACCAGAAACAGGAAGGGTAACGTGGGAAGAGAGGGGTCGAGGGAGAGGCAGGAAGCAACAGTGGCAGAGGGGAAGGGAGGGAACAGAGGTTGCAGGCAGGGAGAGAGCGCAAGGTATGGAAAGCCATGTGCGAGGAGTCTGGGAAATGAAATTGACCTGGAGGCCATCATGGCGGAGGCTTGATTGGACTTGGTGGCAATAACTGAGTCATGGGGCAGTGAAAATTACAGCTGGGACATGACCATACCAGGCTACTCTTTGTTCAGGAGGGCAGAGAAGGGGAGGAGGGGTTGTTCTATATGTGAGGGAGGGAATCGAGGCTATGGAAATACAGGGGAACCCAGAGAAAGAGGAAGGGCTAGAGGTGCTGTGGGTCACCCTGGAGACGGGAGCTGGGGCCACAGTCCACGCATGGTAGTATACAGACCTCCAGCACAGGAGGAGGAGTTGGATAAGGCAGTAGGGGAAGCCACCATCAAGATGGCATATAAGGGGGAGGTACTGCTATTTGGTGACTTTCATTGGCCAGATATGGATTGGAGTCTTCCAGCCGCAGCCTCAGCAAGGAGCAGGGCCATTCTTGACTCCCTATAGGGGGTGTTTCTTGGGTAACTAGTCAGCAAACCCACTAGGGACAGGGCAGTGCTGGACCTTGTGCTTACTAATGGGGACAACATTGCACATGTCATGGTGGGCAGTCCCCTAGGGCAATGATCACCATACAGTGTGGTTCAAAATTAAGATGGGTGCTGAGGCAAACGACACAATGACAAGGGTCCTGGACTTTAGGAGGACTGATTTTAAAGAATGGGGGACTGCCTCAGAAGCTGCCTAATAGGGGGGGATTGCTGTGGAGGGGTAGGGAAACAGTGGGGGAACAATAAGAAGGGCATAATTAAGGCAACCAGCCCCAGCATGAAGGAAGCGAGCAAAAACAAAAGGAAGAAAAGACGGATATGGTGCTTAAGTGACCATGGTGGTGAAGCAAAAAAGGGTGTCATTCAGGAGGTACAAAGAAACACAGAGGGAGGAAGACAGAGAGGTGTATCAAGTAAAACAGAGGGAAGTAGGTCCAGGGCAGTGAGGAGAGCAAAAATGCAGATAGAGGAAAGGATAGCCAAAGGGGGTAGCTAAAGGGGATGAGACTTTCTTTAGGTACATAAGCAATGAAAGGAGGGATAGTAAGGATTAGGAGGGTGAGTGAGGAAGACTGTGCAGAAGAGGATCAGGAAAAAGCAGACATCCCGAACAGGTGCTTCTGTTCAGTCTTCACAATAGAATGGGAGATGGACCACCAGGGAAAAGCAAGAAAAATGGAGGAAGAGGAGGGAGCAGGTAGACATGATTCCATTTCACAGGAAAGAGTCCAGAAGGGACTTGCAGATCAGAAAGTGTACAAGGCCATAGGACTGGCTGGGGTATACCAAAGGGTACTAAATGAACTGGTATGCTGTTGTAACAGTGACACTCTTACAGTGACGCTGTGACAGCGACAGCAACCCGCCGACACCTGCAGTGTCAACCGGGTTGCAGGTGTGATGACTGCGTCATCGACTCCAGAGTTTGGTCACTCTCCTTGAGTTCCACCCCCCGAGTTGGAATTCTTAAGTCTGGGGTGGATGGGAGCACAGCCCCCCATGAACACCGATCAGGGTTGGCATTTCACGGTCGGGGACCGGAGTCTGTGGCGCTAGGGATGTTGACGACCATGTGTCGCCACAGGAGGTTGCCGACATTCCTGTCACTGCGGCATGTTGGAACCAAACTGAATTTAGGGTGGTGCTGGTTGCACCACTAATGACGTTATTCAACTGGTTGCTGGAAACCAGCATGGTTCTGGAGGACTGTAAAAAGAGCAGAGGTGGTCCTGCACAATAAGAGTGGCAGCAGGGAGGAGGCAAACGACTATAGGTCAGTCATTCTCACATCAGTGGTGGGAGACCAATGGAAACCCTGCTGAAGTAGAGGTTGGTGGAGTATATTGAATGTAAATGGGCTACAAGAGCAGATGCAGCATGGATTTGGGGGGGTTATGTCAGGCAAGTCTAATCAATTTCTTTGAATGAGTGACCAGGGAAATAGATCAGGGGAGGGCAGTGTATGTGAACTTTTGGACTTCAGCAAGGTTTTCAACACTGTGCAACACAGGAGACTGATAAAGAAATCAAGCATTCTAGGAATGTAATTCATAGTGGTAAACTGGGCAAGTAACTGGTTAATGGGTAGGCAAAAGAGGGTGGTGGTAAATTGCACTCACTCAAAGGAGGGAAGAGTGACCAGCGGGGTGCCACAGGGTTCAGTACGGGGTCCAGTACACTTCCTCCTCACTGTCTTCATAAGTGACATTGTAGAAAGACTGGAAGGGAAAGTATGCCTTTTTTGTAGATGACACCAAAATCTGTTATAGGGTGGCTTCTCAGGAGCGCATGGAAAGAATGGGAAACTCAGGGATTGCTGACAGCCTGGACTCCAAGCTCCTCCACCTCTCAGCTCCTGCCATTGCAGGACCCCCCCACCCCTTACTCACCTACTCATCCTTTCCTTCCTCATGCTGTTCCCCAATCCTGGAAGTTGGCTAAAGTTATTCCAGTTCATAAAGGTGTCCCTCCTCCCCAGGCAACTTCTGTCGCATCTTCCTCTCCCCGTAAGCTGCAAGAGAAATGGATCCACTCTAGACTCCTGATTTCCTCTCACCCTTATAGTCTGGTTTCCAGAAGCATCACTCCACTGTCTCCTCACTGCTGCATATCACTGATGCCATCTTCTCTGGGATGGATCAGGGCATATTACGGCCACTGTATTCCTTGATCTGGCCAAAGCCTTCAATTCAGTGTTCCGTTAAGTGCTGCTGGCCTCTCCGCTTCTGCTGTTGCTTGGCTCCATTCCTGCTTAATGGGTACAGGTTGGAGCCTCCCTGTCACCTCCCCTTCCTATTCAGGCTTGGTTCCACAAGGCCCCATCCTGGGTCCCATCCTTTTTCTTCCTGAACAACCTCCCCTCTGCCTGTGGCAACTTGGATATACACGTGTATGCAGATGACACACTCAGTTTCACCTCCCTGTCCCTCCACCGCAGCTGTGGAAGACTGGCTCCAGCAGGATTTCAGCAATGTTCTGCACTGGTTGCAAACTAACCAACTTGGAGTCAGTACTAAACAAATGGTGTCCATGACCTTTAGTACCAGTCAGAAACTGGCCAGACTCACTGTCCCTCCTGTTTTCATCACTCTGGATGGCACACTTCTTCTTTAAACAGTTCAGGGTTTCAAGAACCTTGGATTGCAGCTAGATGACAAGCTTGGCCTCTCTGATGGCACATCTCTTAAAACAGTTCAGGTTTTCAAGTACCGTGGAGTGTGGCTAGACAACAAACTTGATTTTTCAGTCCACATTGATGCCATTTATGCAAAACTCTGTCCCGAGTTTGGTGCTCTGTACCGCAACAAAGACAGCTCATCTGTGCATGCCCGCATAGAGTATATTACCATAATGGTGCTCACTGTCTTTGACTACGTAGATGTGGTCTGTGACACCGCCCCTTCCACTTCCCTTGCCAGACTGGACTCCCTCTGCAGCTCCTTCTCCTACTTTGCAACAAACTTCCCCCTGCGCACACACCGTTGTTCACTATATTCATCCTTATCCCACCTCCCTCTGCCTCACATCGCCAGGCTCACTGTACTTGCTTCATATCCAAATGCTGGTTTGGTTTGCTTCCCTGTTACCCCTCCTCTCCAAACTGCCCTTTGCTTCCTGTCCCCTCCATTCAAAGGACCATTGAATTTTTGCCACTCCATACCCCCACTTCTCTGCTGGGCAATCTGCCTTCTCCTATTGACTTCCCACACTCTGGAACCACCTCCCCTCTCCTCCTCCAACTCTCCCTATCCCCGGGCTTTCTTAGGCACCAGTTGAAACGCCAACTCCTCTCCACCTGTTCCTGTTACCTTCCCTCCTGACACCCCTTGGGCCAGGCCTTAACCATCCAGGTAAACAGCTGGCTGGGTCCCTGCTCCTGCCATGTTTCACTGCCATACCACTACCATCTTCTTCCTCCATTATGTGATCAGGCAACAACCCACCCCTCAGGCCAGTCGCCTGTTGTCAGTAGTGTTCTCGTTCACCGTGTATTGCTGCCACTTCTGAATGTTCACTTACTAACATACTAAAATGCCAGCAAAGTAGGCCTACTGGTCTTTCGTGTCTGCTTGTTTGGTCAGCCCCCACCCTGGGAGCTGACCTTGCTGTCCCCACCATCTCGGGATTCTCCATTTCCAGTCTAGTGTATTCCCTTTGCATTGAACTTTGCCTGCACAACCCTTCCCCTATACCTGTCCCAACCCCTCTTGAACCCCTCCACAGTCTCTGCCTCCACTAGTCCTCCGGGCAGCACATTCCATGGTTCTACCACCCTCTCAGTGAAGTAGCACCTCCTCCTTTCCCCCTGAGCCACCCCCCAATCGGCTTCCACCCATGCCCTCTAGTTGCACCCCCCTCCTTCCTTTGGAGCACCCCAACTGAAACTCCCCATGTTATCCCCGTCATGTACTTGAAGACCTGTATCATTACCCCTCCATCCCTCCTCTCCTCCAACGTGTACATGTTGAGCTCCTCGAGCCTCTCCCCATAGATCATTTTGTAAGGCGTTCCTTTTGAACTCTACTGTACTTGATTCTCTGCACATATAATTTTGTATTTAGTCTAACTTGGTATAAACATTTCATCAAGTGTTGTTCCACAGTTTTACATTTATGTATTGTGTTGCTGTTCTTCCTCTGTTCCCCTTCCCGGGTTGCACCTGGAAACGGGTTTTGGTTCAATGTGTCTCTCCCAGGTACCAGTTTTCAAAAAAATTAATATATTAAAAATGACTATGATGTCACAGACAGGGCATACTGTATATACCACATACCTCATATATGCTGTGCAAACAAAACTACTCTGCTGCCCTTGGATCATTCTGTGGCAGTTGTGCAGGCTCGTCTTCTCCTAAGATGGTATACCCATCATGTCTGCTGTGTGACCAGCTTAACTGGCCAAGTCCCTGTATCAGATGTGACTGCCACTGACTTTCTACAGCTGTGCACAAGGAAGAGCCCCTGATTATCTCCTAGCTACCTCACACATTCAGGAAGTGTCTACTCACTCCATTCAACAGCGGTATTTACCTTCTCAGTACCCAGGGTAAAGTTTGAAATGGGTACAAAGGCATTTGCAGCACCAGACACCTGAAATAAGCTCCCTGTCCAGCTGAGGAATGCTTCTAGTTTTCAAGGATTCAAGGCCAGTCTTTCCAGCCACCTTACAAACTCCCTGTATTTGTTTTGTTACAGTATCCCGTTCACCCTGTTTTGACCATGTCGCATATCTATTCTCCTGCTCTTTATTTGCTGTGACCCTATTTTGTTAGCTTGCTTTGGTTATTGTGTGGATGTACTTACCTTTTACGTTTTTTTTTGTTTTTTTTTGCCTTGGATAGTTGACGTCCATTGTATTTACAAAATACACTGGAGAAGATAAAAAAGGCAAATATGCCTCTTTGCAGATGACACTAGGCTCTGTGGGAGGGTAGAGATGGAAGAGAGAGCCGGGGATCTGAAGGAGGATCTGGCAAAGGTGGAGAAATGGTTAGGGATGTGGCAACTGGGTTTTAATGCAAATGAATGAAATAACACAGACTGGGAGAAAGAACTGCAGGGCAGAGTACAGACTAGGTGGTCACGGTGTGATAGTCATGGAGTCTGAGGAGGAGAATGACCTGGGAATCTCAGTCACCAGCAACCCAAAACCTTCTGTGTAATGTTCCAAGGCAGCAGTGAAGGCTAACAGGATGCTAGGTTACATAAATTGGGGGTCCACCAATGGGAGAAAAGAGGTCATGCTGCCACTTTACAGATCATAGGTGCGACTGCTCCTTGAGTACTGTATGCAGTACTCGAGCCCCTACCACAGAAAGGACATTAATCTGCTGGACGGGACCAAAGAAGACCTATGAAAATGATTTAGGGCCAGCAGGGGCTCTCATATGGACAAAGCCTGGAGAACCTTCATGTGGACTTGCTTTAGGAGAGATGGGAATGAGGAGATATGATGGACACCTTCAGATACCTTAACAGTATAAACAAGGTAAACCTTGATGATCTTTTTAAAATTCAACAAGAACAGGAACACAAGGGGTAAACTAAACCGATGGGTGGTATGTTCAGGAAAGAGGTCAGGAGGCATTTCTTCATGGTGAGAGTGGTGGTGGTGTAAAATGGTCTACCGAACAATGTGGTAAACCTGAAAACAGTTCAAGCATTTAAGAGAGGATGTGATACGGGGGTTCATGTGGCATAGAGTGCATATGCTCTGCACTGAACACACCCAGCAGACTATATCTATTGATGCCCCCTTGATGAGGACTTCAAGCAGTTTCGCAATAAACAGTTTCTGCAGCATGGGAACTTAGCCTGTTATTTACTTCCTGAGTGCAGATTTTGTATTTGTTCAGATGTGTCCTTTCAGCACTACCTGAACTCCTGGATGCTCTGATTTTGGTTTTCATCAATAGACCATCTGGCTTTTTCTGCTGACAAAATTTTGTATGTTAATGTATTTAAACCTGTAGATACCTATTCCTGCTGGACTACCTGTTGACTGCTGCTGTTCTTCCCAGAATCCCAGTGAAAATGAGATGCTACATCTCATGGGTTTATCCTTGTTGGAGTCATTTCAAATAAAAAAATGAAAAAAAATGATAAACCTCCAGCTCAGGACTAGGCTTCAGCAGTACATGACCTGTAAAAGGTGAACTCCTGTTTTCATGTTAACAAAACATGGAATCTCATAAAATTCAGTTATGTTTTACAGTGTCGTACAAGCGAGTCGTGCAGATTCCAGCTATAATTTTGTTGTCAGTAACATGGCCCCATCATGAAGTAAAGACCTGCGAAAACCTCTTGATTTAGACATATATATTTTTTTTAACTCTTCAGTAACTGGGTAAGGCCCACTACGGGTGACCTGGGAGCTGTGAGGAGGTTTTGTGACTTGCGTAGAGTCGCACAGTATGCAAGTGGATATTGTGGGAATCGAACCTAGGTCTGCCAGATATAGCAAACTCATTCACAACTCATTACTCTAACCTCTGGGCTGTACTGCCAGCCCTATGGGTAGCCCCATTTGCTACCCACTTCCATGAAGGTTCACCAGATTAATGTGTAATTGGAGGCCAGAGGAGACCCTGTTCTTCCCCCTGTAAGTGTTTTGTTGTGAGTAACTGCTGTAAAATGCCTGCCCAGTGGCGCAGAGGGCTGAGGCACTTCGTGCCTTACCTACCACCATGCTGGTGGCCAGGGTTTAGGAATGGACTCGGGTTGCTGGGGGTTGGGCTGGGGGAGAGGATCAAGTATCCCATCGACTGCTCTCCTGTCACAAGGAGAGCTGGCAAACCATCTCGGCCTTTGCTACTGGCTGGAGGCCTGTGGGTAGTGCAGGCTCCGAGCTACTCCAAAGGGAGAGGCCATATTTCCATAGTGCTTGCGTGCCTCCACGTGCGTGCAACTACTTGCTGCCATAGCCAGCAAAAAGGGAGAAAATTGAAAATGGAGCCAGATGGGTTTAACAAAGCCCTGCCTGCACTCCCTCGGCCTGCACTGCCACTTGGTGCCTGGGCACTTCTGGATTGTGTGTTGGAGGGGTGTGTGTGTGTGTGAGGACGGTTCTGGCCCCGTCGTGGGGAAAAAATCTGTGGGGTACTTGAGTCCGGGTGACCGGGGAAAGTGGCCACCGGACCTGGGGAGTAGTGATGGGGCCAAGAGTCTGTCCACCTGACCCTGGGAGAAAAACTTTATGGAAAAAGTAACTGATATAAAGTCCAGGGAGGTAAGGAAAATGTGTCACACCACTTTATGCAAATACCCAGAAAAATTCAAGGAAAGAATTCTCTTGTTATGTCATTAAACTGGTCAGAAAAATCAAAGGAATAGCTTATTCATGTTTTTTGGCCTCAGAGCTTTTATACAGTAGATGTTGGAGTCTATAAAACTGCCATAGTCAAGGCAAACTGCCTTTTTTATTATGTTCACCTCTGTGTGGTTCTCTACTTCTCCAGCTGGCAGTTTAGAATGAGAGAAGTGCCCAAACCTTTTAGCTGTCTAGTTCATATTCCTATTTTTTTTTTTTTTTTTTGGCATGAGCCGGGTTGTAAAAAACAAATACCAACCGATAAATAAGCAAGAATTTCGTTTGCACCACCCAGCACCCTCAAGGCTGCACTGTCATTAGCTGCTGTGTGATGGTACCACTACATTTTATGTGGTACATGTACAAAAATAACGATGGCAGATTAAAGGCTGCAGGGCTTTTTTCATCACTTCAGTGACTACCTCGGTGTGGGTGGAACTACTGTATTACCACTGTCACAGGAGGGCAGGGTACCCTTTGACAGCAACTTGGTACCACATCAGAGCTCAAAACAGCTGTCTTTTAGCTTCACCGCCAAATGATAATCATGTAATACACTGCACTTTTTTCTTTAATTGTAGCATGTGATCCTAAAGTATAGAACACTGAGCTGGATTGCTGCATAATTAGTATTCCTGTCCTTGTGCTTTCCATTCTGCCAGTTTTGTGGTTAGTGGTGCTTGTTCCAGGCCACTGTGGGTTCTTAGAAAAAAGTCTGAGCTTGGTAAACTTTAAATAAATCCCCCATAATATGTACTCAGGGAGCTGAACTGGACATTTGGTGCTTAGCATAAATTATTATCCATGGCAATTACTGATATTTTGATGTTCTGGTTCATTTAATACTGTGTAAGTGACTATACATACAATAGGATGTGTCTGGTTATTTGTAATATGACTGCTTGCTGCCTTTTGCCAGGACATCCTGCTAAAAGAGGCTCTTATGTGGGGTGTAGCAGGGACAAGGACCATTGGGAGCTGCAGCGGCCTTGGAAATTGACAGAATCAGATTGACCTAAAACTTTCCCATTCCCACTAATAGTAAAGATAGAGGGGGGAGGCGCTGAGCATCTTGGGTGCAAAATAATGGGCCAGTCGGCCTATAGTTGCTTGTTACATATTGTTTTAATGACCCCCCGCAGGAGGGATACTGTCACACAAGAACAACGGCGAATTCCACTAGTTCTTCCTTTCCATCAGAGCACACCTTCTCTTCACAGGATCATCACTAGTAACTTTCCCATTTTGCAAACTGACCCTAACATTGGTGCTTCCTTTACAGAACCACCTATTGCCTCCTACACCATGACCACCCTAACCTCGCAATCTCCTGGTAAAAAGCAGCCTACCCTCTAACAGTTCCCCAAGGTACCAAACCTTGCAACAGGGCTCGCTGCTACACCTGCAAATTTATTTCCAGTGTAACTGAGATTCGGGGCCTGCAGGTGTTTTTCACATCACCAAGGAGTTCTCATGCACCTCCACTAATGTAGTGTACTGTATTCTTTGCAGGAGGTGTTCAGCTATTTACATCTGAGAAACTGGTAGGCGTCTTGCTGACGTTTCAGGGAACATTACAAGCGGTCAGGAATGGTGAAACTAGCTAAACCCATTGTATCCACTTTATCTCCAGGGACCACAATGTCAATGACCTTTCTGTTTGTGTCCTTCAGCAGGGCTTCTGGGATCCTAACCATAGAAAAACATGGAAGCCAAGCTGATCATCCGCCTTGGCTCCCCAGCAGCCCTCTGGTTTAAATGATAGACTTATTTTCCACTAACATCTTTCAGCCTCCCTTTTTCCCTAAAGTCAATTTGTTTTGTACTGATTTATTTTCATTTTCACCATATGTCTCCATTTCTGTCTCCTTCTCACACATTTGTCACCTTTCAGCCTTCTTACAAGGCCCTGTTAATCAGTCTCTACCTAGGAACTTCCCCAGCTCTTTCTCTCCATTATGTTTTATCTTTCCCATCATCACCTTTTTGTTTCACAGATTCTCTCTTAATCTTACCATTTATCACTTCTTCTCCCTTAGCCTCCCCCTTCTTCTTTCTCCACATATATATCTCTCTCATTTTACCTCTCCTCTACACTAACTTGTTTTTTTTCTCTTTTAGATATTTTCTGAAGAAGACCTTAGGTCGAAACGTAGATTTTTAACTCTATTTTCAGCGTGCATTTAATATAACCATTTTGTATTGTTTTAATAGTTGTTACGATGGATTCTGCGTTGGATTTCAGAAAAGAAAACCAGAACATGACAGTTTCCATTTATGATTGAGAGTATGTCTGATTGCTTGCTTGCAGGAATTTACCGTTGTATTACAAATATCAGTCTGTTGCATTGTGGCTCTCTGAGTGGAACTGTATTTACTCTCTTCTCAATGAAACTGAGGGGTTTTTCCCTGGAAAAAGAGGCTCTTGCATCAAGTAATTTAAAGGGACACTGTTAACCTGCCAGGCCTCAAATTTTACCTAATTCAGAAAACACATTTTCTGATTGCACACTTTGTGTAGAATTTGCTGATGTGGCTGGTAGTTTGATTCTGATGGCTTTTTTTTAATAATTTCACCCAAAGCTAAAACCCACGCAGTACGCTGCAGTTTAACGCACCGGCCACGGAAGCGCAATCACAATTCCAAATGGCACTGAAGTGCCTGGAGGCTTGTGCATAGTCCTAATACCCAGAGTTCAGCTAGAAACAAACTACGGCAGAGTAAAAAGCTAATCTCGGGGAATGGGAGTGGCACTTATTACTAAATGAGGGCTCTAACTTACAAAAATTATGGTTGGAAAGCTTGGATACCTCATCTAATTTGGTCATACAAGCACCATAGTACATTATATAAGCACCACTGTAGTAACTTCTCAAGTAATCAACCCCAGTAGTTACTCCATACTTAGTTGCTCTTTGAACCAGTGATTCAAGGGACAGTTGCTTCAAATAATGACCACCCCTGCCCCTCTTAAATTGAGGGACCAAAAAAAAAAAACACACATTTTGTGCTTGAGTGGCAGGGCCAGGAATTGAACCTCTTTTCCCCCATAGCAGGTTTGAAAGGTTGACAGTCTTAACCAGTGACCTTAGTCACCTTGTCAGGCTTCCGTTTCCAGTATCTGTGATCCCTCGCTTTGCAGGAGTTTGAAACTTGTCACAAAACCACATTAAAAGTGGGAGACGGATCAATCAAGCTATGGATTATTTGTTCGGTCTTTGGTTACTAGATAAGTACACCAGTTAAATGGCTATTTTCAGGTACAACCCAGAAGGGTACAAGATGGGTAATCAACACTATAACAACTACTGAACAAAGCAAAATGCACAGTGACGTAAACAACAATGCACAGTATTGAACAATGTAAAATACACCATGAAATGTTAGGTGTGAGGAGTACATCAACTAAGGCATCGCAAAAGGCAGGTTGAAGAAATACAGTGAGTATAGCAGCAAGCAAAAAGGCACAGTAATTTATTCAAAAGGGGATTAACAAAGAACAATGTAGTTAATTTGATAAAAGCAAAAACCTGATCAGACCAGGCAGTCTGACTGCACAGGGTGCAGGAGTGTTTAATAACAAGGGGTGGTGGGTGGGGTTAAGTACAGGTACAGATAATGGATAGGAGGATAGAAGCCTTCAGAGATGGCAGGGTTGGAGAGTTGTGAATGTTGGTAGGGAGGGAGGGAAGGAACAGTTACTCCAGGGTTTACTGTGACTAACTTTTAGTTAATGGTATTTGAAAATTCTGGTATTCCTACATAACAAAAGCTCGTTTTGCCTTGGGGATTATTTGATTTTAAAATTGGTCTAGAGGAGAAAATATTCACATGACTCAGCAAAAAGGTATCTGATTCACGTAGAAAGTAATGACAAATCTAACCTCAAGAGGCAGTGGATTAAGAGATGTTTCTATGCTGTTATGGCAACATTTAAAGGTACGAAGTCAGCCTATTCAGTGTTATATTTTTGTCTAGTTGTGTGGGGGATCTGGGTGACCATTGGGTCAGTACACAAGACAGAATTGCTGGGCTGCAAGAAATTTTGGTGGCCTGCTGGGAAATATAAGTTTTGTTCATGACACAATAAATTAAAATGTAATATGTGCACAACCTCCACTTCTAAGACTGCTGGGGAATTGCTGTCTCTTGGTAGAATCCCTTCAGTTTTGGTTGGAGACTGTACATCTGCTAAAACAAGCAGAGTCCTCAACCCCCTCCCCCCAAGACTCTGTTTAGTTAATCTTAAACACAGCTGTATTCAGTTGTTTTATTTCCCCATCAAATAAAACTACAGTTTCAATATGATAAATTAGATTTCTATGACATATTCTTTTAAATGTTTAAATGTTAGAAGGAACCTTTATTAAATTTGTCATCTATAATTGGAACCTCTAACATTATAATGACCTCTCCGCCCAAACTAATACACTGCAGAACCAGTGTTTGGTATGAACCCCAAGTGCTTGATGTGGAATATTGAACACACGACCATCTGGCCTGGAGTCGAGAGTGCTGCATACTGAACGACACTATCCATGCATTCATTAATGGGGATTGCTGTGCTTTCAATGACTACTCAAACATGGTACTGCATTTGTATTGCCCTCTCAGGTCAAACACAGAAATTGGTGTCTGAAAAACCCTTCTGACAGCAGTTGGATTTGAATCATTATGACATGATATGGCAGATTTAATGTCTATGCTTAGTCTGTTCTCCTCAGGCACCCATCATTAGCTGCACAATAGATGTGGACGTGGACATAGACAGTGATGGCAGGAAATGACCACAGGTCCATGTAGTCTGCCGGAAGTTCCCTGTCTGCCCCAGGGCCTATTGTCCATGTAGGGTTTTATCTCACCCGCTCCGTGTCCCTGCTCACCTTCCTACTGTTGTCAACTTGAGCAACCACCAAACCCTTCACTCTGTCTCAGCCATACTTGAAACCATGCATGGTCATGGCACCCATCACCTCCTCTGACAGACTGTTCCACACCTCCACCACCCTTTCCATAAACTACAACTTCCTCACATCCCTCTTAACCCCTCCACCAGTTTCCACTCATGACCGCAGATTCTTGACTCTATGCTCATGATGAATAGTTCCCCACAGTTCAGCTTTTTCATCTCCTTCAGGAAATTGAAGGTCTCTATCATACCTCCCCCCTTGCGTAGTCTCCAGCAAGTACATGTTCAGTGCCTTGAGACGATATGTTTAAGACCTGCCCTGTTGGCCCTGAATCATCTTGGGCACCCTGTGTGGCACCGTCTCTGGCCTGTCCCTGTCCTTTCTTAGGTGAGGACTCCAGAATGGAGCAAAGTATTCCAGGTGTGACCTCACCAGTGACCTAAATAGAGGTAGCAGTACCTCCTTTTTCCCTGCTGTCAGTACCCCTTCCGATACACCCCAGCATCCTATTATCCTTACTATAGGCCTTGTGACACTGACTTAATTGTTTGAGGAAGTCACTAATGATGACCCCAAGTCTCTTTCCTCTGCTGTAGCGCTCAAGTTCAACCCTTTCCATCCACAATTCTGTCCTGGGTATTTTCCTGTAGGTGCATCACCTTGCATTTTTTTGGCACTGAATTTGAACTGGCAAACCTTAGACAGCCTTTCTAGCCTTTGTAGATCCCTCTGTTTCTTCCTGATCCCTTCATTACTATTGACTATACTACAGAGCTTTGCTTCATCCATGAAGAAACACGTCTTCCCCGAATGCCCTCTCTGTCGCTGAAGAACATCAGCCCCTTTTCCTCTGCTGTGAACTTTGAACAAAAATACCTCTCTTTATTTTTTTACTCTATATTTCTGTGGTCCCCAACGTCCTCCACAGCCCCATGGTACCTGGACAGGTGGTACCATTTACCTCCCTGAGGCACTGAACTTCCTCCATGGTGCCAAGGTTTATGCTCCCAGACTGGGACAGTGGTGGTGGGGGGCTGGATATACCGCTGATCACACTGCTGCTTCATCAGGAAGTGCTCTCCTCAGTGGGCAGAGGCCAGCCATGGATGTACTGGGGTCTTTTGTCTGTGGGGACCAGGGACTTTTTCCTGTTTCTCCCCATGTTCCTCATAACTCTGTGTGTGCAGACATCAAGGGGCGTGCATATGCTGAGCACAGTGATGCCATGACATCGGCAGAGTTCCACCCTTCATCCACACTGCTGCCTGTGGTCACCCAGGTGGCAGTATTGTGGCGGAGGATGAAACCCTCCCTCCCCAGAGAAGGAGAGCATCCTCTGGGCACTCAGCCCCCCCCCCCGATGGCGCATGATGACCTAGGCTCGATCCTGAACCTGGGTCACTGGTGTTGCAATCGGCAGCGCTACCATTCTGCCGATGGACCAGCCCAAACAAAAATACTTGTTCAAGATGTCTGCATTTCCTTTATCCTCCTCTTCCAAGTCTTCTCCCAGGTGGAGAAGAGATGGGCTAGCCAGGACAGTTGCCCGGGGTTGCAGCTGGTTGGGGCCCTGCGATGGAAACACAACATGCACAGTACACAGTATTTGTAATCTGGAGCCAGAGGGCTCAGTTCATAAAGGAAATGAAACATGACAATCAGATGACACACTCAGATTAAGCTCTTGGTGCAGGGAGCTACTCTGGTATTTACTCACGATACCCAAGACTGGACACAGGCTGGACGAAAATTGAGACTGCAGGTGGTTGATCTGGAATGCCAGGAGAAGCAGGGCCCACACAAGTCGCAGAGGTGTTGTTCCTGTTCAAGCGTGGAGCAGAGGGGCTGATACCCAGGCAGGTCTCTCGTCGATGGCTTCTCTGTGCAGTGGGTAGTCTGGCTGGGCCAGTCTGCCAAAGCCCAGACCGCATGGAGACAAGTTCGGATGCAGTCCATTTTGGGCTGGATACAGCTTCCAGCAAGCAGAACACAGTTCACACAGTGGGGAACTAACTCACAACCCACTAGCAGCTCATAGCACATTTGCATGTATGGGAATTATACTGTACCAGGCAAAGTGCTCCCCGTCATAATCGCAAAGTCTCTGCACACACCGGGAGCTTAGGGGTAGCTGGAACTCCTGACAGGCTGATCGCATTCAGCAAAAATATTCGGTCTTCTTTAGGTTGAGCCTGGCCCACTTCAGTAGCTTACTTTAGTCACACAAACTTGGATTTAGTCCAAAATAATTCTCTTCTCTCCCTCTCATGGAGCAGCAGCAGACATGCAGCCAAAAACTCAGCCCTTTCACAGTTTTCCAATGTGAATCCACTCAGGATTTCTGCCTAAAATTACTTCAGCTCCTTCTTCTTGAGCTTCCAGCTCCGAACTAAACTGAAAACTGCAAGCAGCCCGGGACTTACCCAAGATCCAAAAGATTCGGTTGGCTGATTTGGCTGTCAGTTAAAGCAACAGCTCCCCCTTGAGTTGCAAAAACTCAAACCACAGTTCCTATAGATTTTGAATTTAGACAGCTCCTGTAGTCCGGCTACATTTTAGGTCCTACCAGAACTGATTTGGTCCAATTTACAGTCCAGGACCAAGATAGTGGAGACAAACAGAACAGTCCTTGCTACAAAGAAAGCAGGTTAGACAAACTACATTATCATTATCATTCTAAATGATTTTCAGCAAATAGTTACATCTTTCAACAGAGCTCCATCTCAGGTTACTTATGCTGCAATCAAGTAGCTCTTAAAAAGACAGTAGACAGAGGCTATACAAGCTCTGGTAATCACATTTAAACTGCTAAAACGCAGGACACCAGCCTGGAAGTGAGCATTTAGGCAAGCTCAAGGAAGACTTTTTGGTAACCCCCATTTGTAGGGGGGGTTACAAGCATAAATCCCATAACAAACCAGTCAGGGGCAAAACTAAAATAAAGAACTTTCCTAAAGTTAATTACAAAAGAATAAAGGAGTTCCTTTCAAATTGGGAAGAGGGAAAAAGAACTTGTAAATTCAGACTTGGATTCTGCTTGGAATAAGATTCTAAACAAGATAAATTACTGTATTGACAAATGGGTGCCAGATGTACTGTATGCAAATACCGAAATAATCATAGACTCCCCCCCCTTGGTGGAATAGGAACATTAACAAATTAATAAGAAGGAAAAATAAATTGTACTCAAAGCTCAAAACAAATCAGCAATGAGCACTAGCTTAAAACTAAACCAATGTTTATTAGGCTGTATTTTGTCAAATATTAAAAGCAGAGAATCCAAAGTGATACTACCATTATATATTGAGTACAGTACACAGTTCTGTGCACCATCTACAGTGAGAGGCCAACAATTAAAAGAAATAGTTTAAAGGAAAATAATAAAATCCCAGGACTGTAACACCGATGTTACAAAGAAAAAAATACGGCATTTGAGGCTATATTCTGCAAATTACAGACAGACTAGAGGAGATCTTTGCCCAATACTTCCTCCATTAGCAGCACATTCTAGTGCTTAGCTGCCCTTCTGTTCTCACCCCCCAGTTCACTATAGGCTTTCTCTGTTTGAGATTGGGGAGGGGGGTGTTTATACATCACCCCTATCCTGTTGTTTTTCCCTCCTCCCATTATGACCTGCAGGGCACCCAAAGGGTCTCTGTGCACTCACTCTTGCTAAGCTCCTGACCTCTAGCTTTTCTACTCTTTTATAGATAATGCCCCTCCCCCAATACATCTTCCCTCTTTATCCCTCATGAATATTGCATACCCTGGAATAGACCTTATAGCACCTTGTTAATGCTTTAACATTGGTAGTATAATGTAAATGATACATAATATAAATTCTGAATGACACTGCCATGTTTCATGTATTCTGTCCTACATGGGTAAATATGTCTGTTTCCTTTGCTTTGTCTGGCACCCCTATGGAAACAAGATGTTTATATCTTAAGTCTATAGCCAAGTGAACAACATTTTAAACAATCCAATGTGACCAGCAGGATATAACACTTTATTTCGTCCCTCCTTTTCACTTGATTAACCAAGCAAGCTAACTCTATGTTTTAGACTGCATTCCTAATGGTTATTCTACTAAATATTCAGTTCAGTGTCCACAGTTCTTTACTTGGCTGACTTCTGATGCCTGTTCTTGGTTTTTAATAACTTATTAACCCGGGATAAGCCAACTGAGATGCCGTGTCTTAGTTTAGTACAGTCCTGCTTCTGCCACGAAGCACAGGAAGGTCAAGGGACTTGCTCTCAAGGTCAGCTGTTTGGACCCGGATCTTCTGTGTCACAGCTCTGTGCTCTAACCACCGGCTACACTGCTAGTCAGTGAGGTAAGGTTTAAGGTGAATACTGTGTGTAACAATGTTCCACAATGTTATCTGGACTCCAGTGCATGCTGCATAGTATTGTACTAAGGAGCTTGGGCAGGAGCTGAGAGCGCTTAACTGGTTTGGAAACTTCTGTAGTTATGCTCTGTGTGTTCTAGTGATAGTGCTTGCTACATCTTTTTGTTTTATTTTAAGGTGCTGTGTCACTTCCTATGTGTTTGTGGGGGAGAGCACCAGTCACAGTCTGCTACTGAAACTGCATAAAGACATGCAGGAGACCGCAGACTCTGGTCATACTGCAGTTCAAGTGCACATACAACTTTAACATGTAATACTTCTCAGACTCACAGACTACTGGTGTCTTTTTTTTTATAGCTAGTTCCCAGCTATTGTATCACTCTAAAACAAGTTCCCAGTTGCTGTCATTGAATCCTACGAACCTGCAATAGCACCTGGCAAAAAAATGACAGAATGCTAGTGTAACCTCCAGATGGTGCTATCCCAAGGACTACTACCCCTGTCTGCTTGACTACTGACAGGTTGAGGGGCCTAGGTTCTATGACAGGTGCCTCCACCCAGAGGTCAGGGTTTGTAGTGGTTAGACTAGCTTGGTCACAGCCCTCTGGGACACTGAGACCCCCTTTTATTCCCCTCTAGTGGCTCACACAATGCACAGAAGTTGCAGTCCCAATACCCTACATGTACACACTGTTCATTCATAAAGTACCACTTACCCTCAAGACCGATTCTGAGGTTCGTCTCTGGGGACCTCTGTAAAATAAGGTTAATCAACATACACAAACCAATACAATGCTTGATATGTAGGTAGGTACTAACACTTCAGACAGTTTAAAGTTTAACAACATTAAATCTGGTTTATTTAGGGGGAATAAAACACTGGAGGGGGGGGAGATCGGGTTAATTGGCAGAATTAAATCACAGTACTGTACACACATACAGGGTCTGAAAAGTCACATTCTGGGTACCCAGGTTGGGGGGCTAGCCAGGTCCGTTGCCCGGGGCTGGCCGGCAGGTGCAGATGGACAGGGCCCTGTTGAAGAAAATATATGCACAACACCCAATTGTAATCCAAATGGCTCAGTCCATGAAGAAGTGAAATGACAATAATTAGATGACTCACTTGTAATTGAAAATAGGCTGCAGGGGAATACCCTGATTTGTACTCGCAATACCCAAGCTGAGAACCGGATGGTGGATGTTCTTCTGGGTTGCCAGAACAACAGAGCATGGAGACAAGGTCCTTGTGACTGGGCCCCACTGCAGTAGATAGCAAACGGATTTAGTAAGAGACAAGCTGGGGTTTGCTTCCAGCTTCAACACACAGCACAGGGGATTTGAAATACCGATTCCCCACAAGCACTACGCACATTCATATGTAAAAGGAAAGTACTATACCAGGCAGGCTGCTTCTAGATCCCGATTGCAATTACTGCAAAATACCCGGGAGCACATACAGTAGCTTCAGTTCCTGACAGACTGAGCATGATTCAGCAGTTTCTCCAGTCCTCTACAGGGTGAGCCTGGTTTCCACTTTTCAGACTTCCTTCTTTCTTCTCACAAATCGGATTCAGTCTGAACTGGCACTCACAACGGCTGCAGGCCGAACCTCAGGGCCTCACACGCGCCTCCGCAAGAAAACTATACACCGCAGAAGCACAGAGCTCCTTCCTTCTTCACTGTCACAACTGATCTGATCTTTCCAGTCACAGAGCAGGGCATTTCCTTTAGGTCCACACCGTTCTGTTGGCTGGTCCAGCTGTCCCTCACAATGAGACTTCTCTGTTGGTGCAAAAAAGATACCAAGGTCAAAACTACATTTCCCAGAGTCATTGCTCATACAGTTCCCTTGTGGCTGGCTCAAAATTGAGAGTCCAAGTTCCGATTTGTCCACAGACTCCATTATTAAGGAACCCCTCCCCATTGATTGGTCCATTTCAGCAGTTCAGGACCAAAATGAAAGAACTACACTGAAAAAGTTTGTGCTGAAATGAAGACAGGTTAGACAAACTATATTTTCTCAGTCACTCCAAATGATTTCTGGCAAATAGTTATATCTTTCAACAAGGCTCCCTCTGCACTTGTAGTGACAGCAGAAATGGAGCGAATTGACAGCAGCTCGGGCGGGATTCGAGCATTAAATTCGCAGTCCCCCCATACAAACTAATTAAGTCTACAAACAGACAGCTCTTAAAGAGACAGTACATGGAGGCTCAAATAGCACTCACTTGGAACCACATTTAAACAGCTTAAATGCTGAACACCACCCAGACTTGGAGCATTCAGGCAAGCTCCTGGAAGACTTGGGAACCCCCATTTGCAGGGGGGGGGTTACACCAGTGTGCAGCTGCAGATGATCAGGCTCTCCATAGACTCCCATTCCCTAAGTCTCATTACACATTCCCCATAGTTGACCTTATACTGTGTGCTGCTTCCCGTAGGCAGAAAAGAGTCCCAAGCTACCTGCACATCCCTAGCTTGCAGAGCTGCACTGGGAGCTGATCACCCTTTGTTTTGAATAGTCTCTAACCACACCTCTCCTCCCCCAAAATGAAAGTTCATTGTGAGGAGCCCATCCCTGGTGCTGGGACACTCCCCCAACCTACAGTTTACCCACTCTACCCCACCAGGACAGTGACCAGTACAGCCTTCATCTTCTCTCATTGGCTGCCTGTCATCTGATTAGAAATAGATGCAAAACTGCTGTTATACAATAGTGGGTTAATTCTATCTCGTATCCGACAGCGGCCAGCCAAGGAGGTGGGGGGGGGGCTGTGCCAGTCACGTGGGAGTAAAGGGAGGGGGAAACAGGTGTGTGGGTATTATTAGATACCCACTAGCCAAGTGTCAAATATTTCTGGTATCACTCGACAACAGAGAGTGACTGGCTGGTGTTGGATAGAAAGAGGGGTGCTGGTGGGCACCTTGGAGTGCATTACATGGGACAGGGGGAGAGAGAGCAGGTATCAACAGACACTAGGAAATGCTTGGCAAGTGATCAGTGGAGCACGGAAAGTGCCACTGGCACCAAAGAATGCATGTTGTGGGTTGGGGCGAGGGCAGGTGGTGGACACAAGTGAGGGTTTTTCAAAGGATGGGTTGAAGAAAGCAGTTGCCATTGGCTACCCAGGAGCATGTGGCATGGGACAGGGTGAGGAAAGTGCCAGTGGACATCGGGGAGTACTTGCTGTGGGATGGGGTGAAGGTGGGGGTGCCACTGGGCACAAGGCAGTGTTTCGACAAAGCATCGGGTCAGGGAAGGGAGTGCCACTGGAAATCAGGGACAGCTTGAGATAGAATGGGGAAATGGAGGATGTATGACTGGATACCAGGGCATGTTTGGCATGGAATAGAGTGGGGGAGGGTGTGCCCCTTGGCAGCTGGGCATGCATGGCATGGGACAGGGACAGCTTGCAAGTGGACACCAGCTGGTGCTTGGCATAGGACTGGAAGAGAGAAAGGGGAGTGCCAATAGACACCGGGCTGTGCTTGCACCTCGTATGCACTGTGTGTATTTCAGTTTACTACCACAACCTCTTACTTTGTTCCTGTTACAAAACCTTTCACATTCTCTTGCATTAACACTTTAATACACCAGCCTTACTTATCCTGTCTCTCTCATAGGAAAAGCTTAGCACTTCCCTCCAAGGCATTTCCTCACTGCTGAAGACCCGTTCTGTCTCTGTTGTTTACTAGCCTTCCTTACTAACACGTCTCACCTTATCTAAACCATCCTGTTGTACATTATTTTGAACCAATGTGTCTTTAAGTATAAATTCAGCTTCTTCTGTTCAGAATGCTGTTGCACCTGATGAAGCGACCTGTGTGGCCCAAAAGTCTGTGTACAATGTCATCGTTGTACAAGACATATGTTGGTCAGATAAAAAGGCATCGTCCCGTCCAGCAACTGGAGTTGCCCTGTCCCATGAAAAATATCTGCGTTCTTATTTTTCACAAAACTAAAGGTCTTTAGTGGATTGCAGTATTGAATATTAGCTGTCTATGCCAATGTTACAGCTAGGTTTCAGAGATCACAGTTGTGGTTTTAGTGAGAATTCAAGTCAAAGTTAAATGTGGAACCTACTATTCCTGTGCTTCTCTCTTAGGGCACTGTGTGCTGTTCTTCATACTCTATAGGCACGTTGATGTAACCCCTAGATGGCGCTATCCCAGGGGCTACTAACCCTGCCTGATTTGCCACTAACAGGTTGAGGGGCCTGGATCCAATGGCGGGTGCCTCCACCCAGAGGTCAGGGTTTGCAATAGTTAAACTTACTTGGTCACAGCCCTCTGGGACACTGCAACCCCCCTTTCTTCCCACTAGTGGCCCACACAATATATCAGAATTACCTTCACAGTATACACTTACCCCCAGGACTAGTTCCGGCACTGGGACCTCCTGTGAAATAAGATACAGTGCAACAATCACAGTACAGTACTTTAACATAGACAAATACACTCAGGCAGTATAACTTTGCTGAAACAAGCAGCTCTGATTTATTTAAGGGATATAACAGGACAGGGGAAATCAGGTTAATTAGCTTATCACTTTACTATCTACCTATGGCTCTGTGCACAGGCCTATCCCTACCAGTTACTGTCCCTGGGTACCCAAGCCCTAGTGGCTAGTCCAAACCGTGGCAGCTGGTAGGGGCCCTTAGAAAAATTAGTTTAAACAGTCAGCAGTACAGTGATTCCATTTGGATTTAATGTGGCAATTCAACAGGGAGCGACCCTGAATTAGTACTCACGACCTCCAAACAAGATAGGGTCCTTCAACGTCAGCAGGGCTACTCTTGAGCTCCACGAGACTCTTCACACATTTATATGGTAAAAAAAAGAAAGTACTATACCAGGCAGGCTGCTTCTCTATCCCGATCGCAATTACTGCACAACCCGGGAGAACACACAGCAGATTCAGTTCCTGACAGACCGAAGTGCAATTCAACAATTTCTCCAGTCTTCTACAGGGTGAGCCTGGTTTCTACTCTTCAGAGATCCTTTGATTCTTTTCACAGGACGGATTCAGTCCTAACAAGCAGTTACACAAGCTGCAGACCGGAACTCTGGGCCTTACACAACGCTTTTTGACTGAAACTGTGCACTGAAGGAGCACGGGTTTCTTTCCCTTCACTGCCAGATCTAAACTGAAACTCCAACAGACAAAACGGGCACTTCCTTTGAGTTCCTCCCAGTTCTTGACTGGATTGGCTGTCACTCACAATAGACTGCTGCTGTTGGTCCAAAAGGCTGAAGTCTAAACTACATCTCCCAGAGTCACTGCCCATACAATCCTCTTGTGGCTGGCTCAGATTATGAGTCCAAGTTCTGATTCGTCCAAGGCACCATTTTAGAGCTAGCTTACCCCACACTGATTGGTCCAGTTCAGCAGTTCAAAACCAGAATGGGGAACTAGGCAGACACAGTTCTGACTGCAAAGAAAGCAGGTTAGACAAACTGTAATTTCATTATTACTGTAAATGATTTCTGGCAAACAGTTACATCTTTCAGATAGGTTCCCTTTGCACTCCTAGTGACTGCAAAAATGGAGTGAATTGGCAGCAGTTTGAGTGGTACTCAAACAGAGAAACACACAGTCCCCCATACAAACTAATTATGTCTGCAAGCAGACGGCTCTTAAAGAGACAGTACCAGAGGCTCTAAAAACACTCACTGATAAATGGCTTAAACGCCAAACACCATTCAGGCTTGGAGTATTCAAGCAAGCTCCTGGAAGTCTTTTGGGAACCCCCATTTGCAGGGGGGTTACATTTACATGCACCTGAGTAGTGTACTTCACTGTACACTGCACTGCATCTTCTCCTTCTGCATTGCTACCACCACAGCATGTTTAAACAGCGGCAGTTTGCATAGTTGCTGGGTCACTTCCTGTGTTTTGGCTGTACTTCATGGATCAGCGTGGGGATGGGGTGTCCCTCTAGCCATGAAAGGGCACTTGTTACAAACTGCCCACTGCAGCAGATAGAGCCAGGGTAACATTTAAAAAAAAAAAAAAAAAAAAGGAAAAATCCACTGTCAGAGGAGCAGCACTTAAAACAGTCCACAGGCCAAACACTTGTTCCCTCTACCATGATGAGCACCAGGGACAAGCTTCGAAGGGAAGAACTGAGAGCCAGGAGACAAGGCACTGACTCACATGGCTAAGAAACAGAGATGTGGAAAGCTCAAAGTATGGCTCCCGCTATATGTAGCTGGTGGTGACCATGACACGGCTGTAGAAAACATGTACCCGGGCACTGCCTATGACATGGGGATGGGGGACTGCAGCCTGGCAAGTACTAGGCGAGGGGTGCACAGGGCTGCATTGGTGCAGACTGAGCAGCAAGTTTACATGATGGCAAAAAATACCTGCAGCGATACTGCTGTTGACCAAAACAGGGATTGTCCTGCACCATACCGGAGCAGCCCACAGTGCTCCCCAACCTGTTTTATATGTCTGATTTGCACTGATGCAGTTCACCTGCACCACATGCACTGGTGTTGATCAGGTAGTGTAAACACACCTTTTAGCTGTTTGTAGCACAATCCATAGCTGTGGAACGAGAGGTCTTGACTAAAAACCGAGCCAGCCTTAGCACCTGCAAGCCTAGTGCCAGCCACTCTGTTATAGGTGACTTCAGGTAAAATTCTGTACCTTGTAATTCTCTTGCTTCAAAGAGGCATCCACCAGTCCAGCCTGCACTCTTGGGTAACACAGCACTGCTGACTCCAAACATCTGAGGCAATACATTTCAACCCACCCCCCCAGGAAGTACAAGAGGGAAAGAAAGATCTCCCAGTGGAGGGTGCCAAGGTAGATGCATGCGTATTTGGAGAACACTAATTATCAGCTGCCATATTACATTTTCTCCTTCATCTCATCATCCACCACCCATGCTGAACTCTTGGCTGGATATAGAAAAGCAGTATGCACGTACAGTATATTAGGGTGGTAATAAAAGGAACATAAACCAGAAACAAAGTTGACAAATTATATAACTTTATTTCTTAGTTTTTCTGCTGCTGTTTGTCCCACTTTTGCCCCATCAGCTGGGCTACTGCCCAGCTCTGTCGCTGGCCTCAGACCCCAGAGAGGTCCCCCTTATCTGCCCAATGGGAAACACTTCTCATGGTGGGGCAGTCAGGGCATGGACAGTACCCCCCCTCCACTAGTCTCTGAATTCAGTGGTTGTGGAGCTGTTTTGTGCTGAGCAGGTGATGCGAAACCTGTGTGTGCTGGTGTCTTTCTGATGTGTGTCTCTCCCCCCATTTTCTCCCTTCCTTGAGATGCTTGGCTTTAAACATGTGCCATACTTGTGCAACGGGCCTGTGTGCCACAAAGCCACTGTATCTCCCCTTCCTCTGCCAGCCCATTTGTCTCATACCCCCTGGGCGCACACAGTTGGAGCTCATGCAGTACAGCGCAGTCATCCACACACCCGAGGAGGAGTGCGCCCAGTGGGATTCTCTGCCATCTTCCCCCCTCGAAGGCCTTCAGCATCCCAGGTTTATTCCTGAACCCAGGTTGCAGGGGTCGTGGGTGGCACCCCTCCCGCTCCACCGATGGTCACTGTATGCCTTTTATTAAAAACTAACAAAATAAGTATCTCTTTCCTTCACATTGTCTTACTTTCCAATATCACTATGCAACCTGAAGAAAAACATTTTTGTGATGATAAAATGCCACTTTTGGACTATGCCAGCAAGTCCAATTTAAAGAATTTTGGGAAATTTTGTATAACGCTCCAACTAGCTGCTTGACAACTGTCAAAATATAAAGTCGTACCTTTCATCTCCCAATTGTGGGGCACTCTCCCTCAAACATTAGAAAAAAAAAGAGTCAAAATGTCAATGTCTGACACCTCATAAAAGCTTAGAGAAAGAAGCACAGAATACTCGAAATGTGTACTTCAATGTTCACTAAGTTTTCTATTTATGGAGTACTATATTTTTTGTATTCTTTACCATAAATGCTTGCTTTATAGGTTTAGCATGAAATGTGTGACAACACCCTCTCTGTGTAAGACAGAGTGCCTCCTTACATGTCTGCTACTGGATCTTAAATGTTCACCTGAGCCACCAACAAAACAGACAGATGGAACCTCAGTTTTGCACCTCATCTGAAAAACGGCATCTCGCAAGAGCACAATGTCCCCTACACCATGATGTTTTCTGGGTCTGCTTTTGTCCAGGGGCTACGTACAGTCCTATGTGACTGCAGTAAGCCCAGGGAGGACAGTGGGACCAGCAAACAAAAGATCATAGCGTATATAAACTTTGACATGCACAGCACACTATTGAATCTCCCACTGCAGCAGTACTGCTCTCTGCTGGTAATAGAGTGTGCAGATCGGTCAGATTCACATCCAGATTCCAAAGATCCAGGTTACCATGGTTTGAACGGGATCAACAGTGTCATTTTGGTGAAGATCCCATCCAAAATTTGAGTTGGACTACAGAAGCTTTTCTAGACCTTAGAACAAGTGGCACCTCTGGTAAAACTTGGTGGAAAAAAAGCTAATATTTGGACAGAGGTCTTTTTTTTTTTTTTATATTGTCTATGAACTTTGTCTCCACCTTATATATGGCTGGGGAAATTTGTACAGAACTGGATGTCTAGCTCCTAATTCTCATCTGCCCCTTTAGCTTATTCCCTACTTGAAGTCATCATGCTCTGTTGTGATATCACAGTCTGTTGCAATGGGACTAACGGTGCTATCACAAGCAGAGTTCTATGACCACAGGTGGGGAATAAGCAGTAGGAGCTATTGTACTATCATAGAATCATAGAAATTGGCGGCAGAGAGGGACCTTTGACCTATCAAGTCTGCCCCTCCCTCTTCCCCCTTAGTCCACCCTCCTCCCACTTAGGGCTCCTCCCAGTAACTCCATGTGCCTGTCCCATGCTTTTTTGAAGCCTGCCACAGTATCAGTCCCCACCACCTCCTCTGGCAGCCTGTTCCAGGATTCCACCACTCTTTCAGTGAGGAAGCGTGCCCTCACATTTCCCCTAAAATTCCCTCCCTGTAGTCTCAGGCTGTACCCACGTGTTTTGAAGCCTACATTCCTCTGAAATAATCTTACCACTGCCACTCTCTGGATCCCTTTGACATACTTAAAGGTCTTGGTCATGTCTCCCCTCTCCCTTCTTGTCTCCAATGTGCATAGCCCCAATTCCCTGCATCTCTGTTCATATGGCTTGTCTTCCAGCCCCAGCACCATTTTGGTCACTCATCTCTCAACCCTTTCCACCAACTCTATGTCCTTCTGGAGGTAAGGCCTCCAGAACTGGACACCATACTTGAGGTGCAGCTTCACCAAGGCTTGGTACAGGGGCATCAGGACCTCCTTTCTCCTGCTTGTAATTCCCCTACCTATACTTGCCAGCATACCATATGCCCTCCCTATGGTCCTGGTGCACTGCTTCCCCACCATTAGGTCACTGGTGACCGTTGTCCCCGGATCCCTTCCTTGATCTGTGCTCCTGATATCCCCCAGTTGTATATTCTACCTGCTGGTTCCTGTTGCCCATTTGCATTACTGCACACTTCTTGGTATTGAAATTCAACTGCCAGGCATCCACCCACCATTCCAGAGTCCCCAGGTCCTTCTGCATATCTTCTGTACCCCCTGCTGTGTCCATCCTATGGCAGATTGTCAGATCATCTACAAATAGAGCCACATGCCCTCTGAGGTTGTCCGCTATGTCTGAGATGCAGATATTGAAAAGGGGCGGTCTCAGCACTGACGCCTGGGGAACCCCACTCGTCACTTCCCTTGTCCCTGAGTGCACCTCATTCACCACCACCCTCTAGGTCCTGTCTGATAGCTAGCCTGCCATCAAGTGACGAAGATTCTATTTTCATTCAAGTGACCTCAGAAACAAATAGTGGAGAGAAGAATTTCAGAGCTAATGTGAACTATATGCTGAATTGTGTCCAAATAATGTTTTTAAAAGTTATGCTGGAGGCGAAGGCAGCTATTTTCATCAGAAGGGTCATGGTCAAGTGGAATGAGCTGCCACCAGAGGAGGTGGTATCCCTAAAGATGGTGGATAACTTCAAGAGGGGATGGGAGAGGGTGAAGGGGGAAAGTTGCAGGTAGAGGGAGTGAGTGGGGGGGTTATTGAGGGAGGTCATGAGGGCAGAGGGGGCAGCTCCCTCTGTAAACACCTTGGGAACTGCTGTGCAATTGGGCATACTTGATAGATCGTAAGGCCTTTATCTGGTGGCTTATTCATATGTTCATATTTGACGTTTTGGCACAGCTTGGATTCTGAATCCAACCTGTCCGAAATCAAGTGAATTTTGATCAACTTGGATCATCCTGGTAATTTTTACTTGGGGAGCTGGGCCAGAATCTGAGCTGGTCTGCAACTGGTTTGCCTATTCCTAGTTGATAATGTAGCTATGGGGCCACCAGGAAAGACATTCTTGCAGCTTGGAGAGTGCTTAAATGGGCTACATCTGTAACCAGCACCAGTGCATTTTTTTATTGAGTGTGCAGGAGATTTTGTTGTGATAGACAGCTGGCACCCAACCTCTCCCCAGTGTGAGGCTAAGCACATCATCACTATGATACCCTGAGCCCCTACATCCCAGGGTCTGAGAGGACTATTTTTTATTCTCAGATGCAGGTCTCCCATGGGGCAATGTAGTCACTGTGTCAGGAAACACATGGCCGTGAAGCATCTGATTTACATGCATCCCCTGATGGAGGCAGCTTAAATACATGTATTAAGATCTATGAGAACAACAATAAAGGACAAATGCATGCGTCAATCAAGACAGAAGCGTTGTTTAAAAGTACCAAGACAATACCAGGCAGACCTGTTGTCCAGTGGCTCATTAGAGACCCTCAGACTGAAATAAACCACAGTGTAAGACATTGATTCAGTTCGTAGGTGCAGGAAGCTATGAGCATAGGGGTATTTGCAACCCCCCAACCACACTTTTGCCCATGAGCATTCAGAGTGCCACTTACTTACAAAAACTACCATTTTTTATTCTGTGCCTTTTTAAACTTCAGCACGCCTACTTCTCCCATATTCCAGCACCCATGATTCAGTTTAGTGAGAGGAAACAACATGACTCAATCAGAAGGTGGTGGTGGTGGTGGATCAGGAAGCAACGGGACAGGGTGAAGGGGAAGGTCATGGTTGGCCAGGAGAGGGGGCGGGCCAACTGTAATCTCAAGAGCAGGGGCTTTGCAGTCAAGGAGACTCAATAGACCAAAAGGCTTTCTTCTGCTGACTGATTTGTGTGTTTGTATGGAGGGTTGACGGTGTCTCTTTAATTAGATGTTTCAACTACAGGGTAATCCTACCAAGCTCATGTTGTAGTTCAGAGTGTACTCTGTGATGTTTTTAGAACAGTACTCTAAGGGTTAACATTAGCATAAAAAGCAAGTGGGTGGAGTGTGCAAGTCCATTCTCCTCCTCATGCGTTGAAGTTGCTGGTCAGTCAGAAGAGAGTTACAGGAACTAAGCATGTGGTTGTACTGCTAGAGGTTATTAATTAAATAAGAAAATTGCTTACATGTCAGAAATGTCTCTGTTTTGCCTGTAACACTGGTACCGAGCCTGGGGAGTCTGTAACCAGAAGTAAAATGTTGAAAATGCAAAAAGAAGTCTCTGAGAAAATTTGTCTTGTAGTGAGAGGGCCCACTAGATGAGATCTGTAGTGAAGACACTGATGGGAAGGTTACAAGCTCACTAACTACCAGCTTTAGGAAGATTTTTTCTTTAGCTGTGAGATGGGATGCTTGTGAGGAATGCATGAACACTGGAAAGGTTGCAGGGGATAATTGAACATTGTTGCCTGCCACCAGTACAGATCTCTTCTGCACAGTCCCCCTCAGTTCTGCATCCCCCCAGCTAGTGGCTTCTTCTGGACGATGGGGTATTTTCAGTCTGGACGCTGGAAAGTAAAATATTACAAAAAGAAGGAAAATGTTAAGCATTTTCACTTGTGGCACATTTAGGGACATTATGTGAGGGCATATGTGATAGACAGGTGCACAGAGGTGCACTGATAGACTCTGATACAAAAACGAGGGGAAAAGCTAACAGTGCCCCTTTAATTGCAGGAGATCATTTCAGGAATTGCTCACTAGCTGGCAAGGACTCTGGGCAGTTGAACTTGGCAAAATATTACAAATAGGGTCATAGCACCACACAGCAGTGGGGTAGTATCTCAAGACTCCACTGCCGTATCAGACAGAGTAGGTAAGTGCAGGTGCCCGGTGGGTTTGAGACTTGGTGTGGTGGTGGTGGTGGGGGCAAGACAGGTGAATAGATTGTACTCCCATTTACAGGAAAGTACTTCCAAGTGGAAGACGCTAGCAGTAAATACTGCCCAGTCCTGACAATTATCTGGACCCTGCTCACACTACTAGATGGCTGTTTTCATAGACTGCTTCCTAGTGATACAGTTACATATACTGAGGCTGTGATCTTCATATGTCCCACAACCCTTTGGCACATGTGGAGGGGTGTATATGCTGTCTTGTGGTGTGTGGAGGTCCTGCTCACATATGCAGTAACCTCCATGCATCCATAGCCCTAGCAACTGGCCCCCTCTAGTCTGCATCCAATCCAAAGTCATACTTGTGGCTTTCGGAGTGGGTGGGTGAGACTGAATCGGGTGGGTCAAGAGGCATGTACACATTTGCGCCACATGCACAGCAAGAGATCAGTAGTGTGGAAGGCTGGTGGAGTGTGCAGACGCTACATAGCCTTAATGGCTACATTAGTGGCTATGCTGTCTCTCTCCTCTGTTTGGCTACATCTCTGTTCCCAAGGCTGATTTACCCCCACTTTACAAACCCCACCATCCTAGGAGTCTCCACAGTGGGCTGGGGACAGTACCAGCACTGGCCGGCAACATTCAGAAGACTTTAACCTTTTATCAAAACTCCAGACGAATGGCAGTCCTTGGAGGACTGTCGTATCCTATTGACCCCTGCACCATGTGCAGACAGGGATCTGCTGGGAGTCCATAGTATGATTGGTGGCTGTTGTATAAATTCAAATAAAATGTAATATTTTTGACTTCCAGTGGGAATCTTGAGTCTTCCTTACTTGTAAAGATTTGCAGATCATAGTATGGATCTGCTCCACCTCCCCTGCCCCCACACATGGGTCTGCACCAGCCAGACATGGCAGGTGTGGGTTGTGGATGGCAACCAGTGCACAGCAGCAGCATGGGGGTGTGTAAAGATCCAGTGCCAGGCCCCCACCCCAGTGATAAAACATCCACGGACTGACCATGTCCCGTTAAAATAATAAAAAAATAAATAAAAATCCTCCATCTCGCTGATCCTTGGTCCCTCCTTGCATCTGCTGCCGGACCTGAAAATAACAATAAAGAAAAAACGTTTTTCTGTGTTGGTCTCTGATCCTTGTCCTGGTCACACCAGATCCATTTTGCAATATGGGTCCCCTCCATCCTGATGGTCCCTGAGCCCATCACACTACCCCCTCCTGACCCCAGCACCCTTTAAATAAAGTTCATTGATGTCCATTGGCCCTGCCTCCTATTGCAGCACCCACCCATCTGATTAGGCGTACTGTGGTTCATACTGTGGTAGATTCAGGAGCTAAAGGTGCAGCCCATTAGTGCTGTAATCATTCCGCCAAAATAAAACAAATTGGCACTTAAAAGAATAAATGTATCCAACTGTTTTTAAAATCAACCTTAATCTTACTAATAATTTTGTAATTTGTAAGTTCCATTGTAATGATCATGTTATGTTTTGTACCTTATTGTCCTTGTTGCCTTGACGTGAACCTTTGTAAAAGAGCCCTCGGCTTAAAGGTGTCATCCGAAATACAAATAAATAAATAATTATATCAAGCAGGTGCAAGTTCCGAGGATTTACCACCCTCTGAGGTAAGAAATACTTTCTCTTTACAGAGTTGGCTCTTTGACCCATCTCTTTTAAAGGATGACCTTGGATATCCATAGCGTTCTGCTTAAATTCTAAGCCTATCTGATTCATCATATATTGATCTTTTACAATGTTATGCATTATGGTAAGTGCCCCCCCCCCGACATCATGTTTCTGATAACATCAAACCAAGTCCCATGAGTCTGTCCTGACAATGGCAGATCTCTTAGGACAGCAGTTTGTTTTGTGGTTTTCCTTTGCACCTTCTCTTATTGCCTAATATCTCTGTTTTTGTATGGACACCGCAGCTGGGACAAATAATGCAAGTGCGAGTGAACATATGCTGTGTATAAGAACAGAAGGATCCCTTGATAATATTCCAGCATATGGCCCAAACAGTTTTATTGGCTTTAGCTATGGCTTCATTAGTTTTTTAGTGCAATTTAAATCATTAGAAATAACCACGCCCAAGTCTCTTTCATTTGTATCGGGAAATCAGAGAGATTACAGTAGGTGAGACTGCTTCAGGTGATTTGGAAAGGAGAAGAGACTAAACTGGGTGATTATGCAGACCACTTGACACCTAGGAATGGGGTCAGATAAGGCAGGGGGTTGAGCTGACTCTAGACGTTTGGGTGAGAAGAAGGTATATCTAAACATTAGGGAGTGCTTATAAGAGGCAGGGAGAAGATAGTGTGTCACCAGATGCCAAGGAGCATTTGGATCAAAACAGGGTGAGGGAGGTGCCAGTCGATTCCAAAGAGAGCGCTTGGGACTGAGTGGGGGCCTAGCTCAGTTCTTTATACCACTGCATTCACTGGAGGAGCTGTACCAGCTGCATTGGTAGCAGAGGGAGGGTGACTGCTGGCCGCATCGGTGGCGGAGGAGCGGGGGCGAGCGCTGGCCACACCGCCGGCAATGGAGTGAGCACACCGGCAGGATTACTGGCTACATCGTCAACAGAAGAGGGCACCAGCGCTTATCCTTTTCCTGGTGGCCGCAATTGGTGGCAGGCCAGGGCTTCTGGAAACAAACAGTCTGTAGGGACAGAGGCCCAATCAGAGGGCAGGGTGCAGGATTGCACTCGTGGCTGGGCTACAAAAGGGCAAGCCCGGTCACCTTCACAAGATCACTGGAGGAGCTGTAATTTTCTCCCACTCCCCTGACCTCTATTAAATAGATGGTGGGGAAGGAGTCAGGGGATAGGAGTGGCCTGGACTAGTAGTGAGTCAGATTGACACCTTGCAAGCAGCATGGGGGACTGTTAAGGTAAAAGGTGCATGCAGTGTGGGGGATTAAGTAAAATCTCTGAAATTGTATAATCAGTTGTAGCTGTGATCACTGGGGAACCCGGTGGGATTGTTTTTTGGCATGGGTGGGCTTTTGAACCAAAAACCTGCTATGATGATGGGGAAGGGACCTCACATCACTAAAGTGGGCATCTTTGGGAGGGTGGTTGGATGCACAGGGTGTGGCGCGCGGCCATGGTACTTGACTGGACTTGGACGTTTGGGGGTGGCCCAGTGTGCCACCAACTGGCACAGCTTAGGAAGGAGGGGAGGGGATTAGAGGGCAGCTGGGGGATTTGGGAGGGGATATGGGGGAACTGGAAAAGTAGGAGGGCCAGGGGTAGCCTACGTAAATGCTCCAGGTGCTGAAGCCTCAGGCATAGGGAGAGGAGTGCATGGATTACTCAGGGGGCACATGGGGATCCTGGCAGAGGGAGCCCAAAAGGTGGATACTTCCAAAGAAGTAGGCAGGCGTCTGGGGTTGTCCAGAGAGAACCGAGATGGGGGGTCCCGGGGTCTGCTCTTAGGCTCACAAATTGTTTGTCCCCCTACATCTGGTAGTAGAGGATGGAAGTGTTGGGGGAGAGGATTAAGATAGGGCAGGGATGGATAGGGTGGGGAAAGGAGAAGGGGGCAAGAGGCAGGGACCAGAAATCGGGAGGAATGGGGAAGGCATTGAGGGCAAGAAAGGGGGGACAGGGGGCTTGAACAGGCAGAGGAAATGGAGGTGGGGTAGGGAAAGGAGATGGATCAGGTGAGCAAGGAGGAGGCTGAGAAATTGGGGGCTGAGGGTACAGGCCGGGGCATGGCAGGTGGGGGCTGAGCGTGGATGGGATGGAAGCAAGTAAGAACCAAGCTAGGCCAACAGATAGCTGGTGGCCCAGTCAAGGACATGGGCATGGGCGGGGGGATAGTGACACAAAAGGATACTGGGGTGGGGGGTGCCCAGGACCAGGGTGGAGGGAGTGGTCCATGTCAGTAGTAAGAGGACTACATTTGACACCCAGATTGTGGCAGGTGCGAGGAGCCGGCTGGTGGGGGAAGCTGGAAGAAGGGGAAATTGGTAGAGTGAGCATGGAGGCAAGGGGGAGGTTAGAGTGCTACTGTTGGGGGATTCCATGATCAGAGGTGTCCAGTGTGAGGGGCAGAGGGAGAGTAGAACCTGTCCGGTAAGAACCAAATGTCACCCTGGCCTGACAGTGCACAAGGCTAAGCTCAAGGTATATTTACTGGCAAGGGAATGTGCGGAGTTCCCGGACATACTGGTGCACCTGGGTATAAATGACATAAATGGGAATAGTGAATTGGAGATACAGGCCAGGTTTCGGGAGCTAGCCAGGGTATGCCATTCCATAGGATGCTCGATCTCCTTCTTGGAAATCCTGCCGGTGCCGAGGGCTAGTGGGGAGAACAAGCAGAAAATTAGGATGATAAATTGGTGACTGTGGGTGGTGTGAGGCTAGGGGGTATGACCTTGTGGGGGACTGGGGGGGCAACCTGGAAGGATAAGGGGCTATACGCTAGGGACAGGCTCCACCTCAGTTTGGTGGAGAGGGAAATCCTAACGCTGAAACTAGCTGGGTTCATCAGTGAAAGGTGGGGTTTAAACTTGTGAAAGGGGGAGGGATCAAAGTAGGGGCCATTGCAGGGGGCACGATAAAGGAGGATCTTGGTCTCCACCCCCTCAAGGGGCTGGAGGACTATGGAAAAATTCCAGTAGGTAGGGTGCAGGGGAAGGGGAGCACACGGCCAAACGGGAGCATATGGGTGAGGAATTGGAGGAGGGGAAAGGGGTGGAGAGTGGTCCTGATAAATGCCAGGAGCTTAGGAAATAACACGCCTGAGCTCCAGGCAATGCTAGTGGAGGGGGCAGTGAATGTGGCAGCTATCATTGAGACCTGGGCCACCCAAGGGCACAAACAGAACCTAACCCTGGAGGGCTTCACTATGTTCAGAAAGGACAGGGGAGAGGGAAGGGGAGGTAGCATTGATAGTCAAAAATGGCATCGGTATAGGAGGGGTGGGGGAGGCAGAGGGGAACGCGGAGGCAATTTGGGTAACCCTGCAAACGCAGAGGGGTAAGAGAGTCAAGTTGGAGGTATACATACCACCTGCGCTGGCAGAGGCTGTGGAAGAGAGTTTGGTGGCAAATGTTGTGGGTCACTGTAGATTGGACAAGGGAAGAGTAGTGGTGATGGGGGACCTAAACATGCTAAGACAAGACTGGGGGACTATGATGTCCCCGGTGGCGAAGGAGCAGAGGTTGCTGGATGCCTTCCAGAACACGTTCCTGACCCAGCAGGTGGGAGACCCAACTAGGGAGGCCAGGACACTGGATGTAGTCCAGGTGGACAGTGACCAGATTAGGGACCTGGAGGTGAGGGGCCCATTGGCGGGGAGTGACCATGCCACAGTCTGTTTTTTCCTGGACCTGGGGGGGGGAGGAAAGCTGCACAATGACGGTGGTAACTGACTTCAGGGGTGCAGATTTCAGGGGATGGGAAGGATCCTTAAGGGTCAGTTGGATGGGATAAGGCCAGACATGGATGCTGACAGTAGGTGGGAGATCATTAGGAGGGGGTTACAGGAGACTACCAGGTCCTGTGCAAGAGAGAGGTGCAAATCCGGTAAGGCCAGAAAACCCTGTTGGTGGACCCGGGAGGTTCAGGAGGTGGTGAGGTATAAGAAGGCAGCCTATAGGCACTTCAAGCACTCGAGGAGCGAAAGGGATCATGGGGAGTATGAGTGGATGGCCAGGAGGGTCACTAGGGTGGTGAGAGCGGCTAAGGCAAGGCAGGAACAGATCTTGGCCAGGGAGATCAGGAGGGTGGACGAGGGGTTATTTAGATACATTGGGGGAGAAAAAGAAATCGAGGGGCAGATCAATAGGATTAGGACAGGGGAGGGATGGGCACAGAATCTGGGGGAGCAGGCCGAGGTACTTAATGAGTACTTTGCCTCAGTTTTTACCAGGGAGCATGGGGGAGCTCGTCTGTTGGGGGAGGGTAACCTGGGGGAGGGGTGGGACCTTTCAAGATAAGGAGCCCTGATGTGTCTGAGGAGAGGAAGGGCCAGTGCCGTCGGGTGGGGAAATGTCAGTACAGGGGGGGGGGGATGTGGAGGTTGAAATTCCAATAGAGAGAGTGAGGGAATCCCTCGAGTCCCTTCGGATGGAGAAAGCACTAGGGCCGGATGAAATGCATCCCAGAGTACTGAGGGAACTGGCAGATGTCTTGGCAGCCCCCTTGCAAAGCTTTTTAACATCTCTCTCTGAAGATGGGGTGAGTACCCCAGGACTGGAGGGTGGCGCATATCATGCCTATCCACAAGGGAGGATCAAGAGAGAGGAGGCAGGGAGCTACAGACCCGTTAGCCTGACGTCGGTGGTGGGCAAGGTGATGGAGGGTATTGTCAAGGAAAGGTTGGGGGGTACTGGAGAAAATAGGGTACCTGGACAATAGACAACGTGGATTTATCCCAGGAAGATCATGTTAGACCAACCTTGTGGAGTTCTACGACTGGGTGATAAGGGCCCTGGACCAGGATAGGCCAGTGGACGTCCTCTTTCTAGACTTTGTGGTCTGGCTAAGCTGGCGGAAATGGGGGTGGGGATGCAGATGATCAGATGGATAGGAAATTGGCTCTTGGAACATAATCAGAGGGTAATGGTTGGAGGGTCTAGTCTCCTCTTCAAGGAGGGTCATTAGTGGGATTCCCCAGGGATTGGTACTAGGGCCTCTCCTGTTTAACGCATGTGTCTCAGACATAAGGAAGGTATCAGGTGTGAAATGAGTCCCTTTGTGGATGACTCGAAGCTGGGTGTGGTGGTGGAGGGGAGAGTGGCCCTGCAGGAGGACCTGGAGGCTCTGGATTGGGGGTCGAGAAAGTGGAAACTGAGGTTCAGTGCTGGGAAGTGCAAACTTGGGGGCCAGAAATCTGGGCCAAGGGTATACCCTGTTGGGGGACACACTACAAGTCTCGGAGGGTGAGAGGGACCTGGGGGTGGTGGTGGATGTCAGAATGAACAACTCTGAGAATTGTAGGAGGGCAGCGGCAAAAGCCAATAGGATGCTGGGTTGCATTGCTAGGGGGATTACTTTTTGAAGGGCAAAAGTGGTACTTCCTCTGTATAACTGCTTGGTTAGGCTGCACCTCGAGTACTCTGTGCAGTTTTGGAGACCACACGTAAGGAGGGACATTGCACTCCTGGAGAGGGTACACAGAAGGGCAACCAAAATGATCTGGGGCCTGGGGGAAAGGACGTACGGGGACAGACTCGAGGAGCTCAACATGTACACCCTGGAGGAGAGGAGGGACAGGGGGACCTGATGGAGATCTTCAAGTACATGAAGGGGATCAGTAGAGGAGGCTCAGTCGAGGTGCTCCAAAGGAAAGGGGGGGACAACTAGAGGACATGGGTGGAAGCTACAGGGGGAGGCTCAGGGAGGAGAGGAGGAGGTGTTACTTCACGGAGAGGGTGGTGGAACCATGGAATGTACTGCCCAAGGGACTGGTGGAGGTGGAGACTGTGGGGAAGGGGTTTAACCCATTATACCCATTAGTGCCATGTGGTGTCAGAACTATCCATTGCTTAACCTGACCCAAAATGGCAGCATCAGATAGAATGAGTTAAGAGGGGCTGGGACAGTTATAGGGGGAGGGTGAAGCCGACAAAGTCCAATGCAAGGGAAACATCTTGGACTGGGGACAGAGAAACCTGGGGGGGTGGAAGACAGAAAAACCGGCACCCAGTACGGGTGCTGACTATCGAGCAGACACAAAAGACCAATAGGCCTCCTCTGCTGGCATTTTAGCATGTTAGTATGCATCTGTGGGCACTTGCTGTGATGTTAGAAGGCACTATCTCTGATATCTTGGATAACATTTGAATTTGCATTGTGCCTCTGTTACAGCTGTGGTGCAAGACCACATCTGTGTGTAGTGCAGTCGGATGGCGGTATCAAGGAGTGAGCGCAAAGTGCTTGTGCTGAACCATGCCCTGTTTTGACTCTGAATCTAGTCTTTGTTGCTTGGTCACGTCTCCCTGGAAGGAAACTGAACTGGCATTCCTGGATGCATGAAGGTACATAAAGGAACAAAGAGACAGACAGGCTATGCACAAACACTAGGCAGGTAGTAGCGCTGAAATCCTAAATGAGAATACAGTTTCCAGGGCTGAAAGAGAAATATTAAGGGCATTTGGGATCATGCCTGACCAGGAAGTTATAGTGTTTGTGGGACACACAAACTGCCTTGCTCAAATGGTATTCATCCCCAAATCATCAAAGTAGTGGGGTGGAGATAGGGGGTCCTTGTTATAAATTTTAAAATACTCACTGAAGCCAACCTGGTGTCTTCATGGTAGCATTACCGCCTGCCACGCTGGTGACCTGGCTCTGGGAATGGCCTCTGATAACATGGTGGTTGACCAGGGTGAGAGGATCTAGCATCCCATGTACTGTTGTTTTCTCTCCTGGGGAGGGGGATCTGGCTGCATGGCTCATCAGTTGCCACCAAGTGGAAAATTAGATACAGTGCAGTGGCACAAAGAGGAGGGCTATCAGCAACTGTGATCCAACACACACACACACACACACACACACACACACACACACACACAGGAGGGCCATCAGCAACTGTGAAGCACGTGTGATCAACACACACACACACAGGAGGGCCATCAGCAACTGTGAAGCACGTGTGATCCAACACACACACACACAGACAGGAGGGCCATCAGCAACTGTGAAGCACGTGTGATCCAACACACACACACACACACACACACACACACACACACACACACACACGGACCATCAGCATCTGTGAAGCACGTATGATCCAACACACACACACACACACACACACACACACGAGGGCCATCAGCAACTGTGAAGCATGTGTGATCCAACACACACACACACACACACACACACACACACACACACACACAGAGGAGGGCCATCAGCAACTGTGAAGCACGTGTGATCCAACACACACACACACACACACACACACACACACACACCTCTCTCTCTCTCTCTCTCTCTCTCTCTCTCTCTCACACACACACACACACACACACACACACACACACACACAGGAGGCCATCAACAACTGTGAAACATGTGATCAACACACACACACACACACTTGTGGAGAAACACAGACACACACACATACTCTGACTGAGCAGGAGTATGGCTGAGTCCACTTCGGGACCCTCACCTACCGAATAGGCGCCTCCTCTGAAACAGTGTAGCTTGTGCTCCAGGAGAGACTGGTCAGTCCTGACAGGTCCGTCATGAGAGGCAGTTTATGGAGGATCACCAGAGGAGAGGTAAGCCTGAGGGATGGCGGGGTAATGGGACTGGGTGGACCACAGCTCGATAGGTGCCGATCTGTGAAGGAGAATAAACACCATTACTGGGGACAAAAAAACTTACTGAGAACTGGGGAGGCACTAGAAAATTGGAGAGAGGCAAATTTAATTCTCATATTTAAGAAAGTGACTATAGATATCAGGAAACAAATATTTTTTTTTTTTAAATGAGAAAAGCGTTAGGGATTGCCAATTAACTGTATACCAGTATGCCTAGCTTCAGTTATTGTGAAGACACTGAAAAAAGTGATCAGTGACTGGACAGGGGATCACCGCAACTTTTAATTTTATAAAGGTTTAAGAAATGGAGATCACTGTTTAACAAGTGTCCTAGAATTCTTTGAATATGTAACTGAAACTATGAACATGGGTAACGCTGGGGAGGTCTCTTGGGAACACCTTTGATACGGTATCACACATCAGAAGGTCCATAGGCATGGTATTTGGAGTGGGGAACTTTTGCACTTGATAGCAAAATATATGTATTATGTTCTGTCTCTTTTTGCCCTGCTCTGGCAACCCAGGGCTACAACACCTACACCCTTCTTCTGGCTAGGTGACCAGCTGCCACAGTCTGTGCTTCTCCATGATGTGCTGTCAGGGGAAGTGTGAATGCTGGTGCTCTGCATATTCCCAGGGACCTGGACTGGGTCCCACATTTATTTAGTTATTTATTTATTTTTGGTAACTGGGTAGACCCACTGAGACCAGTGATCCCTTTTTCAGGGGCGACCCTGGGTTAATTACAGGGAACATGAAGCATTACATTTATACCTTTATATATGTTGAAAGCAGGGGCGTCACCAGGGGTACGAGGTTGGGGGGGGGCTAATGCCCCTTAGTCAAAATCCTAACAAAACTAGGGGTCCGGTCATGCCCCTGGAAAATTTTGAAATTTTACCTTCAAATGGTGGCTTTTCCTGCATTTTAGTGGTGAAAAATATGTTTGAGAAGCCTAGTTATCAGCCATATATTTAATATGGTACATGTGGAAAAATGTGGTTACTGGTCCACCGAGGACAGGTTGCAGGAGGAGCCCAGAGCAAATAAGAGACCAGAACAGCCTGACACACCATTATCCCAGCAGATCTGCTGGGAAGGTTGCAGGAGGACCCCAGAGCAAATAAGAGACCAGAACAGCCAGACACACCATAATCCCATTATGAGGGACATACTTTGGACGGGAACAACAGCCACCCACAAAACCGCACAAAGTATAAAACAGAACTGGGCATTAGGAAAACAAATTGCAATGCAAAGAGCAGGCTGCTGAAAAACATTCAGTGGTTATAAATCATATTATACAATGGCAAGAAAGAATCCTGGCTTTTGATTGGTCAGTTGGCCATCACAGCAGGGATGTTATCCTGGCATAACATCCCTGCTGATCATCTGTATGAGGATGACCATTTTCTCCATGATTATTTGCATCTTCTCTAAGAAACAAAAAATATGTTTACAGACTAACAAAAACATTCTTTAAAATTATTTTTTTAAGTATAAAACAACAAGCCATTGTATAATAGGAATAATGCCCTCCAGTGTGGGTGTTATGCTGGGATAACATCCCTTCTCGGGTGTTGGACACCCTGGGCCGGTGGCCTCGGGCCCAACCACCCGAGGTGGGATGTTATCCCAGCATAACACCCACCCTGTCAGGCATTATTCCTTTATTAAAAAACAAACAAATGCTGGTCACACTGTAATATTTAGAGATCGCACCTAGGTGCTGGATACTAAAGCTAAAATAAACTTGAAAATGCTCAGTCAGCAGGATCAAATGTCATTCAGCGCTTTACTGAAAAATGATAAAAATCAAGCCTGGGGAGTACTGGCTAATAATATTGGCACTAAGCATGGTTAGGGCACGCCAACCTTTTTTTAAATTATTTTCAATGTTTGAACCCATGGAGCACGAGTGTGATTTGGGACAGCAAGGTAAGCTTCACGATATAAAGTCCACTCCAGGGCAAATGTGTATGCGCCAAAAAAAAACATTGCAGCTGGTATAGAACAGATTTAAAAAAAAAAAAGAAAATGTAATGAAGATTAGAAAATGTTGCCAACAAAACAAAAGCTATTTAATTTTGTCCAAAGCTGGCTGACCTCCTGTCCCTCCTCGATCCTCATAGACAGTGCTCCTCCTGTCCCACACAGTGCCCCTCCTATCCCGGACCCTAGTGTGCCCCCCGGTCCCCGAACACAAGAAAGCGCTGTCCGGGCGGTACTCACTACACCGATGCTCCTTCTCGGTGGAATGAGGCGTGTCAGCTGCTCGTTCCTGAGTGACCGAGACTTCGTTTCGGGCGGGCGGATGAGCAGCTTTCCTCCGCAAGACCTGGCTGGAAGGGTCAGCGGGGCTACGGGTGCGTTCTTCTTCTGAGGATCCACCGGGTGGGCTACATCCATGAATGTACATCATTTACTTCGGTCTGAAGTTCTGAACTGCATGCTGCAGAATCAGATCGGCGATCTGCATGCAGTTCAGAAAGACTGAGGTAAAATCGGAGGAGAGTTGGCTGAGGCTCACGCTGCTGCTGCCTTATTATTTTACTGTCTGCTGAACTATTTCAAATTTGATAGCCAGTTTTATGGTAAGGTTACGGGAACAGCAATGCAATGCAATGGGAACAGAACAGTAGCCCCATTACAATGCCCGATTATCCAGGTTTGCCCTTCAATGATTGGGGGCTTTAACTTCGATTGGGGGGGCTGTAGCCTCCCCAAAATCAGTGTGGTGACGCCACTGGTTGAAAGCAATTATAGACACTTCACACAGAGTAATACATCACTTATTTGTCAGCAATATCACACAGCACAGTCTCTGCAGTACAGAGGATAAATGACACACTGTACATTAGGAGCGTATTGTGCAGGCAGTTCAGTACATCAGGGTATCAAGGAATTAAAACAAAAGGAGGGGGGGAAGGGAGAAGAACATTGAGAGTCTAGTCCTGTACATCATAGGAAAGTACAGATCCAGGACTACATGACGATTCAAGATCTACCAAGTTCGTGCCTGGGAGACAAAAAAAATCTATCGTTTATGACAGGAACAGTGACTCGAGTTCAGCAAATGGGATTTGAGCTCTTTTTTGAAGCTCCTTAGTGAGGTAGAGGACTGGATACTACATGGAAGCCATTCAGTACTTGGGAGGGACACACTACTGTTTGGGTGTGCCTTCCTTTGGATGAGATGTTGAACTGAGGTCCTTTTTGCCTGTCTTTGGTGTTGTCCTGGTGACAGTCCAGGTGTAAGGAAAAGAACCCAAGATACTTTTTTGCAGTAGTGGATTTTCCCCTCTGTCCTGACCAACATTACCCTTCCCATAAAATTGGTTCACGCAATTGTCCAAGGCTGTGTGTGGATGTTAGTATGTGAATTGACTGCCACTACTCATTTACACTACCGTCCCTTCACTGCCAGTTTCTCCTTGCTTGTAAACTGCTTTGGGATAGTGTGTATGAAAAGCACTATGTAAAAACTGCTTCTCTTCTTCTGCTTCCCCCTCATCCTCCTTCTCCTCCTCTTCTCCATGACATGCTCAGTCCACCCAGCTAACCTCAGTTTTCCAGATAGCAACACATTGTGCTGCTTCAATCACTGAGCCAGCCTAAGAACTGGCTGTTTGAAAGAAGGCAGAATGGCGATATTAGTTTTGTTGACCAGGAAAAGAAGACTAGAAAATGGTTCTTTTTTTTTTTTTTTTTTTCAACCAGGAGAGACGCACCAAACTGAAAGCTTGTTTACAAGTGCGACCTGGCAGCACAAAGAAGTTAAATGACTTGCTCTGGGCCATACAGTATGAAAGTGGGGGCTGTGGGATTCAAACCCAGGTCTCTAGGTTTGCAGCTCAGAGCCTTAACCCACTGTGCTATACTGCCTCCATTTATTTATTTGCTTTTGGTTTTCAGGTAAGTGCACTAGGTAATGTCCTGCCTATTTTCAGGCGCGACCCAGGAAGAGTACAGATTACAACCACGAAGGATAACCACAACAGAACGACAGCAAGAAATATTATACAAGTACCCACACAGGACTAAGCAATAGTACAGAGCAGAGTTGTATCCACTCAGGGATATGCAGTTGTACAGAGCAGAGTCGTAGTATCCATGCAGGAAAAAGCAATAATACAGAGCAGAGTTGTATCCATGCAGGGATATGTGGGCCTCACCTGGAATCGGGCCTTGGCTCAGTGTGCCTTTCCCGGTTACCAGTTGTTTAAATAAATAAATAAATACGATATGCAAATTGTATTTGCAGCCTCATCCTGGGAATGTGGTTCGGAGAGTGCATGAGATGACAAACAAGACGATAAAAAGCACAGTTTGTATAGACAAATTAGCAGCGAGGTGTGGCAGGTCTGGAGGCAGAACATATTACTTTCTATTATGAAGTGCCTGAGTTTACAGAAAGACACAGCTGGCACCAAAAAAAGTCTAATGCAGTAGTTATTTTATTTGAAAATTGCTGACCCAGGTGGACAAACTGGGCTGAGGCTCATATCCAGGTGCCTCCTGGGGAGGAATAACAGTAGAGCGAGCAAGAGTACAACATTTGGTACAATTTAATTACAAGAAGTGAAATGATATAAAGGTAAAAATATTTACAAATGTAAATACAATATGTAATGAACAGCTCAGTGAAATGCAAACTATAAAAGCAAATTTTTTTATAAATTGAGAGGAGAGGGTCCAGAGGAGGGCAACCAGGATGATTCAGGGCATGGGAGGGAGGACCTATGAGGAAAGGCTGGAAGAGCTTGGGCTGTACTCGCTGGAGGAGAGGAGAGATAGTGGGGACATGATAGGGGTCTTCAGATATGTAAAAGGGATAAACAGGGCAGAGCCAAAGAGATGTTCAGACTAAAGAAAGGGGGCACAACCAGGGGGCATGAGTGGAAGCTGGACGGGGGAAATTGCAGGGGAGAACGCAAGAGACACTACTTCACTGAGAGGGTGGTGAGGCCATGGAATGCACTGCCTGAGAGTCTGGTGGAGGACTGCACAGTGGAGGGCTTCAAGAGAGGGTGGGACAGGTACAAGGGTAAACTGAAGCCAGAGATGACTCTCTCTGGGGCTAGTGAGGTGGGAGATCGAGCACCCATTAGGGGCTGGCTACCGAGCAGAGATGACAAACCATCAGGCCTATTCTGCTGGCTTTTAGTATGTTGGTATGATTCATAAAGTACATAGTTATGGGGAAGTTATGCAATACAAATGGTTCACAGAGCACCAGAATCGCAGAGGCAGTCATAGGGTTAGCTAGGGGCAGGTGAAAGTGGGGGTAAAGAGGTCACTTAGGAGGGATTTCAGAGAGTGGTTAGAGGAGGAGAGGTATAAGGGAGCACTGAGGTTATTCCAGATGGAGAGAAAATAGAGAATGCAGTTTGACCAGCAGAGATCTGGCAGCGGAGTGCAGAGAAGGTATGGGAGTTGGAGAGAGAGAGAGCAGAGCAAAAAGGTGTAAGGGGGAAATGGGGAGAGGAGAGGAGAGAGTGGAGGTAGGAGGGGTGGAGTTAAGCCAGTACTAGGGTTAAGGAAGGCATCTAAGGAGGGTCGATAGAGGCACTGTTAAAGATGGTAGTGATGAGTAAAGGGGAGTGTTTGTGGCAAAATGACAGAAGGAAATTAATAGAGGGTCTAGTCTGGCTATGGTGAATTTTGAGGCAGCGGCATAGCCCATATCCATGCCATATGACATCCACATTTTAAATGGAAAGTCCCCTCTACCTGTTTCCTCAATACCTGTGTAGTCTTTAGGCATGAACAATAATTCCCTCTCTTTCACCCTAATTTAAATTTAAATGAAGTTGCTTCCCCTGTTTTGCCCTGGTATGAAACCCTGTTTTACGCCATTGCAAAGGTCATGACCCTACTCATGCAAGGCATCATGGGAGTTGATGCGTACAGGCACAAGCTAGCAGAAGTTTTGCTGTTAGTCAGTTCTATTGTATGTCTTCCGAAGTCCAGGTATTCTTGTCTTGTGCTAGCCATCATACTTTTCAAGTCCCTGCTGTCTGGTCTGTTAACGATCAAACAAGGCTTTCGACACCTCAGATCTTCTGATCTACAGATCTACCAACTTCTTTCCTGACCCAGGTCAAGGATGGACATGGGACAGAGAGCCTTCTCTAGTACCGCTTCTCATTTCTGGAATGCCCTCCCAGAGGAGCTTCATAACCTTGGGTCACCCTCTATTTTCAGGAGGCACTTTAAAATGCACTTCTATCAAAAGCATCATGCAGCTGCTAATCCCTCATCTTGTCACCCCAGATCCTATAAATTAGATTTCTCTTTTAATACTCTTGTGCTATTGGTAGCTGGCATGCTACATTATATTAAATTTTCTGTCCATGCTGTGTCCACAATGATATTGTCTATTGTAAACTGTTTAGTTGCTTGCTATGACAAGATTGTGCTGTTATCTCTGATTCCATGTATTAGCTTACTAAAGCCGTGTTTACACAGCAGCAGCAGCGCTACAGATTCTAACCACAGCAGTGTGGTCCCAACCACTTGCAAGTCAGAATCTGCCTGTCCACATGGCCCCTCTCTGCACTGCTACAGTCTGAGCTGGTAAGGGGCCATGCGCCATGTGGCCGGACCAATGCTCCATCACCTCGACTGTGCATGCTCCGGAGTGGACGGGTTGTGATGGGGTGGACAGTCCACACAGTGGTTTAATCCACTGCAAGTCGCTCACTCCGGTTGTCATCCCCAGCTTGACAGGGAAAGTGGGACGAGCTTAATGGGCGGCTTACTGCGATCGGGTACATGTCCACATGGTCGCATTTGCACTGAAGCAACGCAAGCGATCGGGTTACTCCAGTGCAAATGTGCCCATGTAAACAGGGCTTAAGACTGCTACTGTATCTTTCTTAATCAAACTTGTACTTCTATGTGCCATCTAGATGGCTTGGGTCTTGCCTGAAAACAGTCCCTGGGACCAGTGTACTCCCCCATTTATCAAATACATAAGTTTGCTGATGTTTTCTGTTTAAAGTGTGTCTAAGTTGGAATAATGCAGTTGCAAAGATGCTGGTGCTTGTGATGTTTTGTTATTCAAAGGAGCGCTTTGCTTCCTCACTAAACTTGAAGTCCCTTTGATGTGCAAATTTTATGACTGGGGTCATAACCTTTGAAGTAGAGTCAGAATAGGTTTTCACAACAAGGCAGAGCAGAGTGAAGCAACTTCATTTCAATTTAAATTAAGGTGAAATAGAGAGGGAATCATTGTTCATGCCCACAAACTGCACAGGCGTACAGACAAAAAGGTTAAGGGGTCTTTCCCTTTAAGAATGATTTCACGGTTGACTGGGACCGCAATGCACGTTTTGTTGTGGGATCAGGTGCCCGGCTTGGGATGGACCTTTTTGTGAATGGCATTGATGTAACAAGAGGAATCCAGGTTCTGTCTAGCCACACACTGAGGTACTGGAAGGAGGAGACCTCCTCAAATAGCGCCATCCAAGATTGGAAAGACAGGGGAAGGGTGCCTTGATGACTTCTGTCTAGTACTGAGGACATGAATGCAGTGTGTTTTGGTATTCAGGATACGCCAGTTGAAATTGAACCAGCATTGGTCATTATGAAAGTCGTACTGCAGTGAGAACTGCAGCTCTGTGACTGAGGCACCTTTGGCAAAGTGGATAGTGTTATCTGCACGCAAATATGAATGTTTGTTCTGCTCATGCAGATGGAGGGGGAGGAGAGATCACAGAGGAGGAAGAAAAGAAAGGGGCCCAGAGTTGGGAAGAACAAGAACACAAACATACAAAATTACTAGCAGAAACAGGCCATCATAGTCTATCAAGTCTGCGCAAGTGCGCAGCTCAGTTAATTTCCAGGAGCTACACCCCTCCCCAACTCCTCCTAGAGTCCTCCCCCACCATCCCAGCCCCCCCATAGATCCCCTTTCAGTCCTAATCCTCCTTTTCACCCTATCCCCCCTTGAAACTGGCCACCATCTTTAATGCCACCGCCTCCTCTGGCAACTCATTCCACCCCTTCACCACCCTTTCAGTAAAAAAGTGCCTCACAAACTCAAAGGGAAGTATATTACCAGATGATATAGTTTACAAGTGGGAATAGTTAGGCTAATCCTTTACAGGGTAGTAGAGTGAGTAGGAAACACAATACATGACTTGCAATTACTTACAAGTGCATTTGATGCTCATTCAAAGCTTGAGTACTGAGACACAGGATATGAAGTTGAGTTTAAGCTGTGGGAGGGATTGGCGATCATATCAGATTATAGTGACTTTTAAATAGGTCTTGCTGCAATACTCACAAGGGCCAGATTGGGTGGTAGGGAAAAGTTCATGCTTGAAACCAGTTTGTATCTGCCTCAGTGTGGGATTAGGGGTCGGGGGTTGCTACAGGTATTAATTCCTAGGTGATACACAGATGGCCCTTTGATCTGCACAACTTTTGGCTAAACCTTTCTAACAGAAACCGAACACTGATTGATCTCATCTTGGCTAGCCACCCCTATCGCCTCTTCGATGTCCAGGTACTCCCAGACTCTCTTAGCAACCGTTCCCCTATCATCTGCTGTTGGGCAAACTGTCTGAACCCCCCCAAGGTCTCCTACTAATGTTGCCTAAAAAAAGGATCCTTGTAACACTTCAAGAATTACTTATTGAATCTTGATTGGACCCCCTCGACTACGCAGCCTCAGTGGACAAGGCCTTAGCTTTCTTCATTTCCTCCTTCAATGCTACCTGTGACATCTTTGCCCCCCCACCCCGGTCAAAAAACTTGTCAAAAACCACGTCTGTCCTTGGATCACTCAGTCCCTCTTAAATTGCATGCATTACCGAGACAACCTTTGGTGTAAAGCTCTTGACTCGGGTCTAGCAGCCGACAGACAAAACTACTGTGCAGCTAGAAATGCCTGCACACATGAAATACGGCAGGCTAAAGCTGCCTACTATCAGGCTAGTCCCTCCTCCTTGTGGGGACATGGATGTAAATTCTTGAAGACCATTAATAGACAGAATGGTAAATCCTTCTCTCCCCATCTTTCCTGCCTGCAAGTTCATGGTACTATTACACAGGACCCAGAGCTCATAGCTAGCACCTTAAACCCCACCTGACTACTTCTCCACACCTTCTACCTCCTCTCCGGCCTTCCCCTCTCCCCTCCTACTGGGGTGCCCCCTTTCACTTTAAGTCTATTTCCCAGAGTATAGCCAGAAAATACCTGTTCAAGATTCTAGGAAAATCCAGACATAGCGCTGACACCTTAGATCTCAATCTTCTCAATCTGTCCCTAGAATCTGTTCTAAGCCCTCTTATCAAGATTCTTAATATGTCCCTCTACAGGGGCCAATTTCCATCTCAGTGGAAACAAACCATGGTGACCCCAATTTTTAGGAGTGGAGACAGAACTTTACCAAGTAACTATAGGCTGATCTCCATGCTGCCACCCCTCTCTAAAGCACTGGAGAAGATCGTTGCTGACCAACTATCGCAGTTCTTTGACACACACAACCTATTATATTCCCAACAGCACAGTTTCAGGAAGGACCACAGCACCACAACTCCCCTACTGGAATATACCTCCTTCATCCATGATGCACTTGATCAGGGGCTCTTAGTTAGGTCTGTCTATGTTGACCTGACAAAGGCTTTTGATACTGTTCATCAACCTCTGCTGATTGACTACTTACTCTTCCTTGGCCAGTCCCAGGAAGCCACCTCTTGGTTCTTCAATTACCTCCCGGCTGATCACAACAGGTGAAACTAAACTTCACACAGTCTTCCCTCCCTCCCAGTCAGGTCTGGGGTACCCCAGGGCTCAATTCTTAGGCATATACTGTTCAACCTGTTTCTGAACTCTCTCCACCAGTCCTGCTCTGGACAACTCCTCCTTTATGCAGACAATGCTGGACCTATACCAACTAACCAGTCACCAAATAATGCGACCTGGACAGACTCAAAGGGACTATGGATTGCGCACATGAATATTAGGAGCCTCCTTCGTAATCTATCGGAACTTGAGGCATGGGTTGCACAGAACCTTCCTGACATCCTATGCCTATCAGAAACCTGGTTAAAGCCAACTACTGCTGACCATCTGTGTGCCTTACCCAACTACAATCTTATCAGGCAAGATAGAACCGCCGCTAAGTGTGGAGGTGGGGTTGCTATCTACTTCAAACAGCACCTGCTGCTAGGCCAAAATGTTCTTTCTGCCCTACCTCTTTGTGAAGCAATCCATTCTACTCTCCTACTAGGTTCAAAGAAGTTGCATTTAATCTGTGCCTATAACCCCCCTGCGGGAGGGATAAAAGGCCTAGAAGAACTTCTCCAACTAATTGATAGTACCACTGGTCATAACGAAGTCCAAGTATTGGGTGACCTAAACCTAAACTGGGCTAGTAAAGCATCTCAAGCCCTCCATACCTTAGTGCAAAGTCACAATTTTCATCAGTTGATCTCTGACCCTACCAGGATTAGGGCTCCCTTGCAGTCTAGCACGCTTATAGACTGGATCCTTACAAACCGCCCTGATAGCATCAGCTGTGCAGGTACTTTACCAGATGTAATCAGTGATCACTCCCCGATCTACTGCACATGGAGATCAAATAAAAAAAACATCTCTGCCCCTAAGACTTGTAACATTTCGCAACCTTGCCAATTTTAACCCTTTTCACTTTATCAATGACCCTTCCATGATTGACTGGTCCTCCATTCACAATGCATCAGATGTCCAGTCCGCCCTTGACAGCTTCCTTACAATATTCAGTTGGCTCCAAGACTTCCATGCTCCATGGATCACTAGGCGCTTTCGAGGCACTCAGATGAAGTGGCTTACTAAAGATCTACTAACCCAGATTAGGGCCAGAGACGAAGCCTGGTGTCTTTTTAAGTCCACAAGGCTGGAATCCTACTACTGCCATTACCGTTCACTGAGGAATGCCTGCAAAAGAAACATCCGTCTATCCAAAAGCACCTTCTGTAGGAACCTGCTAATAAACACCTCTGGTGATGCTAAGAAATTCTGGACTACCATAAAAACTATCCCTCGGCTCTAATCAAAAGTCCCATACAAATAGTATGTTACTTAACGGTATACACTGCAACAACCCGTTAACCATAGCCAATACCTTTAACAACCATTTCTCAGATTTATCAAGCTATCTGTCCTCCTTCCAAAATGCTAGCACTGCTCTGCCCCCTTGTGACACCAAACCACTACCCTCAAACCCCCCTTTCAGGTTCCGGATCATTCAAAAAAGAGAAGTTGAAAAACTACTTCTCACCATCCATGACAACAATAGCCCTGGGTCTGATGGTCTTGAACCAAGGCTGTTGAAAGCAGCGGCCCCCTTTATAGCCTCCCCAGTAACCACAATTTTTAATATGTCCTTATGCCGTGGTATAGTCCCAACTATATGGAAAATTGCTAAAATCACTCCTATTCCAAAGAAAGGAGACCAAAAAGAAATAAAGAACTATCGTCCCATCGCTATACTCTCTGTCTTAAGCAAAATCTTGGAAAAACTAGTCGCCACACAAATGATAGAATACCTCCAAAAATATAACCTCCTTTCCAGTTCCCAACACGGTTTCCGTAAAGGCCATAGTACCACCTCTGCCCTGCTAAAGCTGACTAGTGACATTAACTCATCCATGGACCTAGGCCTCCTGACTGGAGCAGTTTTTATCGACCTAACTAAAGCTTTTGATCTCGTAAACCACTCACTCCTTCTGTCAAAACTATGGTCTTTTGGTTTCTCCCCAGATACCATAACCTGGTTTGAGAGCTACCTGACCGACAGGCAACAGGCTGTGGTCTTTAACTCTGCAATTTCGGATCCTGCACCTATCCACCTTGGAGTACCACAGGGCTCTATTCTCGGTCCTCTACTCTTCACAATCTTCATTGATGACATCCCCTCAATTGCACCGAAATGTTCATCTCTGCTCTACGCGGATGATCTGGTTATCTATCATAGTGCAACAACTTCAATCTCCCTACACCATCCCTTTGCATCGGATTTCGCGAGTATCCAAACCTGGCTTACTTATAATAAACTTGTCCTCAACTCTAGCAAATCCTGCTCAATGGTGTTTGGCTCTCAGGCCAGACTCAAAGCAAATCCTAATCCCCTTATCATCTCCTGTGCGGACAGCTCTCCTCTACCCTCTACCAAATCTTTCAAATATCTAGAGTGTCACCCGGACGAATAAGCTTGACCTTGACCTTCATATCTCTACTACCTGTAAGTCAGTAAATGCTAAGCTAGGAAGTGCCTATCGTACCAGCTATGCACTTACCCCTCAAGCCAGACTAGCAGTGGCTCAAGGTTTCCTTCTACCGGCACTAGTATATGGCTCGTCGATCTTCCTATCTGCATCTAAATCCGCCCTTCATAAATGGGACACCACTTATAATAACATCTGTCGCTATGCCGCTGCCTCACCATGTTTCAAGCACCATTGCCACCTTTATCTGGACCTAAAATGGCTTAGCCCGTCCGCCTATCGTCTTCAGACCTTTGGATCACTAATTGACTCTGTCATCAGAACAGGTCTTCCCCTATCCCTTTCTTCTGCACTGGAAATACAACCTCCCACTCATGAATTACGATCTAATGATAAAACCCTTCTGTGTGTTCCAAGATAAGAACTAATATAGACTTTTCATGGCGTTTTTCCTACACTGCTCGAAATACTGGAACTCAATACCCTCTCTATCCGTCAAACAAACACCCATGCTATCTTCAAGAAACTACATCGTGAACACCTTCACACCCTACATCCCTGCACTTGTTTTACCCACCTTGAACCCTCACTAATTCTTGCTCTCCCCATCTCCATCCTATCTACCCCTTTTACCCTTCCTCCACTCACGATCTATACCTGCCACGCTTTCATTCCTCTTCTCCCTCTCTCCTCTCTACCTTTTATGGCACTTATTGTACTGTAACTTACTACCTTCCCATGTTGTTTCTTTTAATACCAATCCTGTTTTTCCTCTGTATTCACAGTATCTTATCCTTCACTATTCAGAATGTCAATGTACTTATTACACACTGCTTTTATCCATTTGTACTGTTTTCATGTGCTGCGTCACATGTCTGTTGTTTGTCTGTAAACTGTTTTCTCCTGGGTCGTGCCTGAAAATAGGCATTGTTTGCCTAGTGCACTTACCCGGTCACCAAAAGCAAAATAAAATAAATAAATAAAATAAATTTTTTGCTGGCACCAGGACTCCTCCTCCCTGCAACATTACCTCCAGAAGCACTTCACTGAAATTGAGTCTTGGTTCACCAATCATAAACTGGTTCTCAATTATAAGAAAAGTAAGGTGATGCTATTTGCGCACCCTCAGAACAAAAACAGGTCCTCCCCTCCTCATTCTCAATTCTTACTCTGCACCCCTCGAAACTGTCCCCAGTTTTAAATATTTGGGGAACACCCTTGACTCTGCTGTCTCCTTTCATGAACACATCTGTCACCTGCAGAGCTGTAAACATCAGAATTGGTCTACTTTATTGAATTCACTCCTGTATCTTGGGGACTGCTCTTAGGCTGGCTGTATCCAGCTCTGTTCTCCCTCTGGTTGACTACGGCTTAACTGTATATGGGTCGGTCTCCAATACCGCCCTTAATAAAATCAGAACTGCCCTAAACAAAGCCTGCCACCTAGTAGCTGGGTGTGACTGATAGATCTGTACATGTGATCTCTACTGGTGAACCTCCTGGTTAAACCTAGAGGGGCATCTCCGCTACCACACTTGCCTCCTTGCCAAAAAAATATCCCTTGGACTAGTCCCTGCTGGAGTGTCCACATTACTAATACCGGCCCATAGAATGAGAATCACTAGATACTCCAGCAATGCTGCCTTCCAGACCCCCCATTTTAGAATCATGGCTGGGCAAAGATCCTTTAGTTATAGAGCTCCACTTTGGATGAATGCCCTTCCTACCACTCTACTGGCTACTCCTAGGCTGGGACTCTTCAAGTCTGAACTATGGCAGCTGTTACTTGCCTCCTCTAATTGTGACTGCCTGATGAACCCAGTAGCCACAGTACTCAAACCTACCCCCTGCAGGCCTTGCATATCTCTACTCCTACCTCGTATCTGACAATATTCCTTGGATTGCTCTCCAGTTGCCCCACAGCTGTTGACCAGTTACCCAATAGGGTAATGGAAATGAGTATTCTTTGTAAAACTTTGTTATAACCCTGTAAGTAATTCATTGGTGCAATTATTGTATCCTAAGTCTTGTATGTCTTGCTTGTATTACTGCCTCTTGTCTGTAACTGCCTTTTGGACGTGGAGCCTTTGCAAATGAGTCTCTGACTCAAAGGGTTGTAATTCCTAAACTTTAATAAATAAATAAATAAACTTGTGACAAGGAAGCCTGCATGTGTAGACCTAAGGATTAGGGTATTTCGGTTGTGCCCCAGGTTGCTCACTAAACAAAGTGGTGAAGGAAAAGAGGGAAACTAGGTAGGAGGGGAGAGACCCAAACCAGTATTTAGAGATGAAGGAAGCACTGTGAGCGAGGTGTTTGGCCTCAAGGCAGGGGAAGGAGAGGGAGGAGAACAGGGAGCAGTGTTGGGTTTGGGGGGCACTACAGGCCAAAGCGGCAAAAAGAGTATTGGGGATTCTGTCTGGTCAGGGTGGACTGGGAGCAGCACTGTGTAATTTGTCACTGTAGTCGAAGATGGAGAGTATCATCTTCGAGACAGTCTCTCGATGGGCAGTAAGTGGCGTAAAGTGCGCAAAGCCTGGGGTGCAGCTTCTTGTGGATGGCATCCGCATGCACTGAGAAATCGCTAGTCCAGTCACACCTCAAGTTACTTGAATGAGGGTCATCCTCAATTGCTGTTCCTTCAAGGATATGGGGGTGAGAGGGAGGAACCTGCCGGGCCTCTGGCTAGTGCCAGAGGTCATAGACACCATTTTCTTGGTGCTGAGTGTGACGCTTGGCCAGCTGGTTCTGATTGCTCTATGATTTTGTAATATAAAAAATGTAGAGTGTGATTGTCTGTCATGAGACATCCTGTGCTCCTGGGATGACCCCCCTCAGGTTTCAGTTAAAATGACAGGATATATGTTAAACAGCAGAGCTCTGTAATGTGATTAACTTCCAAGAAGTAACATTTTATAGCCTTGTTTATGATCTGTGTTGCTTTGATGACAGGAACTAAAATATCAATTTTATGACTTCTTCAGAGGAAGGACAGTTAATTTCAACTGGTGCTGAAAAAAGAAGCTATATGACATCTAAGTGAGAAAACTGCAGAGTTATAAAAGTCCTGTGATGTCTTTGAAAAACAGGAAACCACACTAGATCAAAGGAAAGACTCAAGATCAAAGAGTCATATCGGGAAATGAGTTTTTGCTGATGTCACCTTAAGATACCTCCTGAGTGATGGGACATCCTGTGTGTATTAATTTTTATATTTAACAGGGAGGAGCTAGGTGACATCATGAAAGAGGCAGGTTCAAAGACAGTTTTAAACTATTCTGTGGCTGATCTTTAGACACATTCCTGCTGGACTCTGAAACAACATCTAACTGTAAGCACTGTAAGAAGGTAATAATACATTAGATAGACAAGTCTAATTGTATTGTGGTAGGAGTTTGTTTGTACTTTTTCCTTGTCTTTTAAGTGAAGTGATTGTATGCTTTGTGATATATAGTTCTGTGTTTACATTTTACATATTTTTTTTCCATTTTTAAGTAAATGTATATTTAAAGAGACTGCCTGGTGCGCGCCTTTGAAATTCTTTCTTTTGCATGTGAGGTACAGATGGTTAAAGTTGACACTGTTCATAAGCTTAATGGTAGTACCAAACTGGGAAAAGGTAAACATTTTCCTAAGGTTTTTCATAGAGTTTTTAGAGTTCATTTGGGATACCTGGTTAGGTGCCCTTAGGCGAAAGATATCTGGCATTCCCCGAAGAGCAGAATTATCTGAGCCTGTACATTTGGGTACGCTAGCATATGGTTCACAGTTTGAATCCCTCCAGAACTTGAGACCAAAGGTGATTCAGACCCACAAACAGAAAGGAGGGTTACCCTGTTCTGTTAACTGTTCACAATACTGCGCTCGGAGGTTGGCACTGTGGGAACAGAGGGCCTGACCTGCTGAGTGGGGTTGTGACACTGATGAACAGCTAATTTGCCAAGAACAAGTGTTGAATGTTAGTTAAGTCTAATTAAAGCCATACCATGAGGTCAGGAGCAGAGGACCTGAAGGCAAACAGTGCTGTCTCATCTGCGTATATATGGATGGATGCAGAGGACCAGACAAGTGAGGAGGTCATTCAGGAAAATGGAGAAGAGTATTGGGCCAAGGACAGACCTTGGGGGATGCTTGAGCTGGTAGGGAGTGAGGGAATATGGATTCTCCAACCTGGACAGTTTGAGACCTGCCTTCAAGACGCAGTGGTAGTTACACAGTAGATGACCAGCATTGCAGTGTGTGCGACAGCAAATCATGATATTTGTGGTAGCAAATACATGTTATTCAAGTACTGCCACAATACCACACCACACCACATTTGCAGCTGCAGATACGCTGTGTTATACTAGTCAATTTCTGTATAACTACCAGTGTACTAGCAGAACACACGGACTGAGGAATCTGAGAGCCTCGCTGCCTTGTGCTTGTCCAGAAGGAGGGTGTGAGTAACAGTTCTGAAGGCTTTGGCCATGTGGACAAAAATGGCAGAGGTGACCAGGATCTGATCTTTGCCAGAAAGAAAGGAGTCAGTAAGCTGGAGGGAGGGAGGTGGAGTGGGACTTCTGGAAGCCAGACCGAGAAGGAGGACACATTTTAGAAGGGAAGAGAGCTGAAACAGCACAAGATGTTCTTGGATCTTAGCCAGAACTGAAAGCAGGGAGATAGAATGGTAGTTGTTAGGATAGAAAGAATGGTGGTTGCTCTGGAGAGATGGAATCTCCCACTTTGGGAAGGGGGATGACTGTTGCCTGTTTCCAGGTATCGTGAACAAAGGAGGGTAAGGAGAAGAAGAGGTTAAGAAGGGAGGTAATAGAGCAATGGCATGGGCAGCAAGATGCAGGAGTTTGGGGTTCAGACCATCAGGGCTGACACCTTTATGTGGGTTTAGAGCCAAGATGGCCATTAGGGAAGAAGCAGGAGTGGTAGGAGAGGAGGAGAGGGGTGATGGGGTGGGAGGTAGGGGAGGAGAGGAAGGAGTGGACACAGAAGGTGAAGAAAGAGTTGAAAGCTGATGTGATGGGGGGAGGGACTGGGCTGGTGGGGGTGAGAAATGGGCACCAGAAAAGGGCGTGAGAAAAGGGCATGGATAACTTTCCAGAACTTAGAGGTGTGATTAAGGTTGTTCTGAAGCATGGATGTGAAGCATTTGGACTTGGCAAGCCTGGTAGCCCTGGTACAGGCATTACAAAGGGTCTGGTACTTGATCAGGTTGGCAAGGGAGCTGGAGGATTTGTGGGTCTCCCAGGCAAGATCATGCATATTGAGACAGGCTAGTAACTCTGCTGGGATCCATGGAAGGTGGGATCCTAGGACCCTGTTTTTTTTTTTTTCTTTTTCCTAAGAGGGGCATGAAGATCCCAGGCATACACACATTATTTAGCGTTGAAATATTGGAGGGCAGTAGTTATATTGCTGGCTATGGAGATGGGAGGTAATTCGGTAGCTTCCAGGTCTGCATGGAGGGAGGACAAGTCCAACAACCTGAAGGACCTGATCTGAATGAATTTAGGTGGGGCTTTGGGACAGTGAATCTTATGCATGCAGAAGACCATGTGGTGGTCACTGAGGGCATCGGGAGGGTATCAGCATCCACAGTACGGTGGGGGTGGAAGGTGAGAACCCAGTCCAGAAGGGAGCAATTGAGGGATCTGTTATTTGCCGTGTTGGGTCAGTGATCAGTTGGGTAAGCTGGAGGGACTTAATGTTTTGGCATACATTAATTAGAGTGGGGGAATGAGTGATCTGGGGTGGCAGTAGAAGCTACATTATAAATTCTTTTGTTTAACGGCGGCAAAGGCAAACAAGATACTGGGCTGCATAGCCTGGGGAATAACGTCCAGGAGGAGTGAGGAGTGAGGTGATCCTACCTCTGTACAATGCCTTGGTTAGGCCGTATCTTGAGTATTGCATGCAGTTCTGGAGGCCACACCTTAAGAAAGACATGGTACTGTTTGAGAGGGTCCAGAGGAGGGCAACCAGGATGATCCGGGGCATGGGTGATAGTACCTATGAGGAAAGGCTGGAAGCCCTTGGGCTGTATTCACTGGAGGAGAGGAGAGATAGGGGGGACATGATTGAAGTTTTCAAATATGTGAAAGGGATTAACAGGGGTAGAGCCAAAGAAATGTTCAGGCTAAAACAAAGGGGCACAACCAGAGGGCATGAATGGAAGCTGGAGGGAGAAACCTATAGGGGAAAACGTACAGTAGAAGGCATTACTTCACAGAGAGGGTCGTGGAGCCATGGAATGCATTGCCCGGGAGTCTTGTCGAGCAAGGCACTGTGGAGGGCTTCAAGAGGGGGTGGGACAGATGCATGGGTGTGCTGAAACCAAGGTTGACCCTCTCAGGGCCCAGGGGGAGGAGCTAGCGCCCAATAGTGGCTGGCTACCAAGCAGACACGAAAGACCGTCTGGCCTATTCTGTTGGCCTTTAGTATGTTGGTATGTAAATAGAGTACAGTACATTTTTAGAGAAAGAGGGAAGGGGAAGACATAGTTGTTGGCTAGGTATCATGCATGGGGGAATTATACAGTGCACGGGAGGGGGAACAGAAAAAATGTGGCCAATGGTGATGGTCTCTCCCCTCCCCCGATTCCTTTTGTTACTATATATAAGAATAAACAGTGGGGCTGGCCATTAGTTGATAGGGCTACACATTAAAGGCAGCAACACACTTGAAGATGTATGTTACTAGTGAAAAAGCTAGTTCCAGATTAGGTCACAAAAAGAGCAATGTTTGTATTGTCTGACTACTATAAAAACTCTTTCCTGGCATCAGCTTTTTAGTAGCAGTATTAATTCTTTTCAATTTTCTTTTTGTTAAGCATTGTGCCAGATGAGTCCAAAAATGAAGAGATCCATAATTCTTTGTCTAATCTAATTAGTTTTCTTCCTATTTTTTATTTTTTATAACAGTTCTGCAGAGTCATGTCTTCCATGTTGGCTGTAGGGAGAAGGGACTGCTCCATTCTGCAAACACAACAAAGGCACAGCCCCTTGACGAAGAGATTGTGTGACCTCAAAGCGTCGGGGATTTGTATGCTCTTAGTGTTTTGGTAATAAACTGATTTTTGCATCCTACCGGTCTGCGTTGCACCTTTTTTGTATTTTCTGTATCATCTGCCATGTTGTACAGCTGCACCCGCTTTCCTCATAGGGTGCGGTTCTTTGTGCTGTTCTGTACTGTTCTTCTGCACCATTCTGCCACTGGTCATTTTTGTCTGATTTTGTTGGTGTGCGTGACTTCCTCTTCCTCTGCCTGCTGCATGCTCATGGTAGCAGAGTAATAAGGGTAAAGAAACAGGAAGTAGCATTGGTAATGCTGCCCTATTTACTACATCTCCAGATCCACAATGCTGCAGATTTAGAAGGACGTACAGCAGTGATCAGAGAGCAGTAAAAGCCACTGAGGGTGGAGTGGGAATTTTGCAGGCTACAGATCTGGTAGGCGATTAAAATTGTCTCAAGTTATTTAGCACTGCTAATTTAAATGATGAAACCAACCAGGTTAACACTTTGGTAGTCACCTTGTAAAAAGCAGGTTAGATGCTGCAAGCTGCTGTCGGAAGTACATCACTGGTGAGTAGCTAACTTCCAGAACTTCCCAGTTGTGTGTATAATTTCTACATGAAATAAAATAGTCTGACCACAATTCTGCCTTGATCTGTATACCACCACTTTGTTTAACTAGAAGCCTACATCTTAATTAGTACTGCCAAAAATAATGGGCAGAAACTGTTAATAGTGTATGGTGGAACATTGTTACCCAACGAAATCTGTTTGTTGTAAAAAGTTGTTCTGCTTCAGTAGTGACGTCCGCAGTGCAGCAGAACGACTTTTCATTCTGCTGCACTACGGACATCACACAATACAGATGCTACAGAAATGGCAGACTCAACCAGATAACAGTCAGTGTGGCAGCGGCAATAAAATCACCCGAACCTGCACTGTCAAGAGATCAAAAAGATATTCAACTTTTAATTAAAAGGCAGGATCAATCAACCAGATATTCAGATACTACTTACAAACAGATCAGAGAGTCTAATCGTGGTCACAGCTTTTCGTTAAGTGAGGAATTCACCAGTCATGGTTTTTTTTTTTTTAAAGCCCTCCCACACCTGACTAGCAACCAGTCAAAGGTTGCGCTACCAAATGATGGACACCTGCTCCGTAGTGACTTCAAATCTCCACTCTGATGGCAAACTGAAATGTTTGTGACACAAATGTATGATGTTAAACTATCATTTACCAGTCTTTCTTGCCCTGAAAGTGTTATTTTTTTCACCATACACTACATTGAAAAGTGTACGACTCCTGATGCGCACAAAGGCTGTTCTCCGACCTCGTGGTTACTATGCCAACTGTGTGACCTCTCGAGCTGTGCTCTCGAGGTCAAAAGTCGGCATGGTAACCACTCGGTTGGAGAACAGCCTTGTTGTACATGGGGAGCCATACACTATCCTATATTTTATACTGATAAGTAGACATTTGTTACATTTTATTTCTTAAATAATTTTCCTTCTCTGTTCATGCATTAGAAAGGTTTCTATCAGGTAGTGTTAGGTAGGATATAAAGAGCTGTACATTACCATGATGTTGACATAACTAGTTCTGTTACCCTTTGTACCTTATCCGCATTGTGTGACCTCAGTTACTGTGACATCACAAGTGACTGATTTTGCAGCAGGTGATCCTTGGTCAGTTGTGATGTCATAGACAGTATGAGAAGAAATCGAGTTCACTATCCACAGTATGTCAGCCTCCAGGTAGAGTACTGTTCAACACATCCAACGTGGTGCTGTCTGTTTGAAAATCATCTAATAAGCAAAATGGAAAGGAAGAAATACTTAAATTATAAGAGGTAATAGTTTGCTACTTAGAACATTAGTATTTATTTCAGGCAGTACACTAGCTCTTTAACAGAAAGCATAATACAGCTGTTCACAATTGTATCATCAGAACAGTATGTGTTTTTACTGTACTGCCTAAATTGTGTGTACTGTGACTTAAAATTGCTCTAGAAATGTGCTGGTTTGCCACTTTAATGCACATTTGTGTGAGTCTGCTATAGCTAATTTGTGGGTGACTGCTGTCCGAAGAAACCCTCGTATCAGCTGAGAGGTGCATCACAAGACAAGTACAGGATATCCTGCAGAGCAAGCATTTTAGAATAAATCAGTAATCAGGGAGAGCAGTGTGGTCTGGTGGTTAGAGCATTGAGCTCTGAAGCAGGAGGGCAGAGCAAATCAGCTGCCCCCCCCGTGCTTCAGTTCTTCCAACTGTTGAACAGACCTTAGTCGCAGGTGCTTTCAGAATGGGTATGAAACACCAAGAAACAATATGACTGGCAGAAGTTCCTCCCAAGAAGTGAGAAGCCAGTGTTCACTACTGATCATACCTTTTGTTGGCATTCTGTGCCTTGTTTTGAAAGTACACAGAACTAAGGTCTGTTTTATAGAAGCAAGGTCCCTACTGAAAACAATATGTCGCATCTTGAAAATCAGTTATTTTTCATTGTGTGTGTGTGTGTGTGTGTGTGTGTGTGTGTGTGTGTGTGTGTGTGTGTATGGGGGTGCATGTGCTGTGACAGAGTAGTCAAGGCACAACATTATTCTCTTAAAAAAAATAAAGTTTTATTAAACATTGATAGAGTGATTGTAGAATGACAGGTGCAATGCTCTTAATCCTCAAGCCTCGATACAGATGCTAAAGGGGTACAGCACATCCTAGAAATGGGACTTGTTCTTGATTTATTTTATTTGAAAATTGGTAACCGGGAAAGGTACACTAAGCCAAGGCTCATTTCCAGGTGTGACCCAGGGAAAGGGGATACAGTAAATCATTTTTTTGTTTTAAATTTATTTATTGAGTTTTCGGAAGACAACCTTTAAGCAAATGTTCATTACATGGGTTCCATGTCAGCTGGGTTACAGGAAGGAAGTGATTATGTAGCCAGTAGATGGCTAGCAACATTACAATGAGTTAAAGTGGCATAGGCAAGCAATTTGTTACAACAAGGTATGTGGCAATACAGCTGACAGTCATTCCATTCAAATGCATTGAGGACTGGGTGCACAAAGGAAAAAAGACAATTACACAATTCAAGGACAAAGACTACACAACGAGAGGAGAGGAGAGTCAGCCCAAGAGGTCTTGTCAGAAGCGGGAGAGAAGGCATAGGCATATGATAGGGGGTTGGGGACTGGGGTGGGTGACTTACTACAGATCGAGGAGGGAATCCGCCTAGTAGGCCTTGTCAACATAGTTTTTATGGGGTATGAGGCATAGAGGAAGAGAGAGAGGGAGGGAGGAGGAAAATTGGGGAATAAATTGAGGATGCTGAGTAAGTGGGGACAGTCCGATTAAAAAAAAAAGTAGGAGGTTGACTGGGGTTGGGCAGAAAAGGGGAGGAGTGGAAAAACAGAGTGGTGGGAGGAAGGAGGGAGTGAGTGGGGATGTGGTGGGTGGGGAGTTGAGATGCGAAGGAGAGCAAACAGACCCAAGAAGAGACTGGAGGATGTTAACTGGGGTGGGGCAGGAAGAGGAGGGAAGGAGGAGGAGGTGGGTGGGTGGGAGAATGAGTAGAGGCGGGAGTGAGAAATGGTCCAGTTTAACAGGGGTGGATGTGGGGTAAGGGATGGGTAAGGGAAAGAAGGGGAGGGAGTGGGGAACGTGGGGGGGAGAAGTGCTATAGGTCAGGTATGTAGCGAAGAAGGTGGATCAGGTAAGTTAAATGCTGGGTATCAGATAGAGTCAGGTTAGTGGAAGCAGTCTCAGCTGGCATTTGTTACTAGTGGATGCCACAACTTCCTCTTAAATGAGCCCAGGGTGGCAGTTGAGGCTACATCATTACTGAGTGAATTAATCCATAGTGGGGCACGGTATGCAAAAGACCTTTGGCTTTTGAAGGTATGACAGTGAGGAATCTTAAAGATCCGAGTATCTGCACTTCTTTTTTGATGCTGATTGTTAGAGAGGGTGAGGAGCTTCAGTATCCCTGGTGGCATGAGTTCTAGACTAACTTTTTCTGCCAGAAGACAGGTTTGGTACATGAGCCTACCCTTGACCTATAGCCAGTTAGCCTGCAAAATATAGGTTGTAGGTGTGGGTTAAGTGCATGGAACCTGTTAGGAGGCAGCAGGCTTTGCTTAGAGCTCCTTTAATGCATTGGAGGGCTGTATCCATAGCTGCCCCATAAATGACCAAACCGTAATTGATGAGTGAGATAACCGAGCTGTGGATGGCAAGGTTAAGTGCCTTAGGGGATAGACAATGCTTATTCCTATAGAGCAGCTCAATACGCATGTGGACTGTTTTGACTATTTTGTCTATATGCGGGGAACAAACAACAAGGTGCTATCAATAATGATACCCAGGTACTTAAACTAAGGAACCGGCTCCAATGGGGTGCCCATAGCATTATTGATGGTAAGAGGATCGGTCCTGCGCCTATTTTGGGGGTTGGAGAATAGCATCATTTTTGTCTCCTTGTAGTTCATTATAAGTCCGTGGTTACTGAACCAGTTTTCAACTTCAGCAAAGTGTAGTTGAAGTTTGGTCTCGAGGGCCTTGGGGTCAGGATCACTGGCAAGGATGATGGTGTCATCAGCTTATAAGAGGTTGTCACCATGGCAGGCATAGGGGAGTGAGTTGAGAAAGTCACTAAATAGGAGTGGCCCCAATATAGACCCTTGAGGTACTCCTGAGCAGACTGGTCTACTGTCTGATAAGACATTACCTATCTTTACTTGCTGTGTGCGACTGTGAAGATAGCTTCTGAACCAAGCCACAGTTTCATGGGAGAGGCCAGTGGTTGTAAGCTGGTCAATCAGGAGATCATGGTGCACTGTGTCAAAGGCTGTGATTAAATCAATGAAAGCCACACCAGCGAGGTGACCTTGGTCACTGTGAACTCAAGTAAGCCTGTTGTGGTACTATGTCTACGTCTAAACCCATGTTGTGGGCATTGAAGTTGATATTTATCCAGACAGTCTACTAGCTGGTCAGCCACTATCTATTCCAGGGCTTTAGACAGTGGAGGGAGAATGGAAATGGGTCTGTAGCTACCATGGGTGGCAGGGTCCCCGCTCTTATGCACCGGAATCACTATTGCGGACTTCCATTTTTGTGGAAATTGTGAGTATCTGAGGGATAGGTTAACTAGATGGGTAAGTAGGGCCAGGATTTCATCCAGGGTAAGGGCAACAAATTTGAGATTGAGATAATCACCGATGTGTCTTGCTTTCCCTAGGACCTTAAGAAAAAAATTTTTTGGCTTCGTTTTGCGAGATGACTTTTAAGTGGAACGGTGGGTGCATGAGGCACAGTCACGGTTCCCGAGGTGGACATTTGTCGCTATAGGGCTAAAGAAGTCTGGGGGGAGGACACCACTGAAATTGATAAATGCATTGTTGAACATGTTAGCAATGATACTTGGGTTGAGGGAAGGGGCCCCATCGATACTGAGCATTGTGGAAGCTAACTTTGGGTCCTTCCCAGTGATTTCTATCAAGTTGTCCAGAACTTGTTTCCATCGTTCCAGGATCGTGAGAGGGCTTCCTTGTAGTGCTGGCTTTTTGCTGCATGGATAGCCCTTGTGCAGTCATTTCTTGATTTTTTTTTTTTTTTTTTTTTTATAAGCCTGCATGTCAGATTGTTTGCCCATAACACGGGCCCTATGCCAAAGATGGTCCCTAAGTTGAAGTCACTCAAGTAGGTCAGGGGTGAACCATGGGTTACACTGGCCTTTAATTTTGCGTGTTTTCAATGTGGCATGCTTATTGCATACTGCATTGAATTTGGATATGAATTGCTTGCTGGTGGAGTAGACCATGGTCCAGTCTAGGAGGCTAAGGTCTGATTTCAGAAGTTCAGGGTGATCTTTAATGAGGCCCTGTTGGTAATAGTTCTAGTGGGGGGGTTTAGCGAACTTATTTGACCAGCAGAACAAGTCAGGTGAGTGGTCGCTGATGGCATCAGGGAGAACAGTGTTATTGGAGATGTGCGCACGTCGATTGGAGAGCATCCAGTCTAATAAGGTACCTGTCCTGTAGTTCACTCTTGTTGGGGTCTCAACAAGCTGAGTGGAGTTGACTGCAGAAATTGCGTCCTTGAGGGAGGTTGCATCTAAGGAGAGCCAGTTGACCTTGAAGTTGTCTCCTAGAATGATGATTTACGAGTTTAGTCTCAGATTGTCTAGGCAGTTCATGAGAGAGTTAAAGCATGGGGATGTCTGCCAAGGTGGGATATAAACAGAGAGTACAGTCATTGCTCTGTTATGTGCACCAAGGAGCACTTTAATGGCAAGTGATTGTATGTTTTCACCAGTGCCGGGTAGTCGCATGACAAGGCTCTGTAAGTTGTCCCAGAGGTAGATCGCACAGCCGCCACCTCTCTTTTTAATTAAAATTCCGAGGCAGCAGGTAAATATGAAATTTGCAAAGAAGCTGATTACCAGACAGGGGTTAGCAGTTCGATTCCAAGGTATTTCCTCCCAGATGTCAACTTGTTGGACAAATTATATATACAGCGAAGAAGCTCTCATTCTTCTCCCTTAATGACTGCACAGATGCCTGCACCTCCAGATGGAACTCCAGGGTCCTGTATGCTATGAGTAAGGACTTTCCCCTCATCCTGTGACCTTCCGACATGATGAAACCACCACCCTGGTGACCCCCTCATTACACCCCTCTCCAATTTTATCCCACTCCCAGATGCTTATTTTGGACGGCACACTGACTTCAGTTAGCATGGTGGGGCTAGCCCTGCCAACCCTGATACTAACCAGTCCATCCCCCTGTACATTAGTACTTACTTTTTACTGTACAGATAGGGCTTGACCGACTGCATCACCTTCTTATATGATTTATGGCAGTGACCCTGGCTCCCTCGCTCTGTGCTATAGAAGGTAACCCACTGTTACTACTCTTGGCTGGGGGAGGGTGTACCTCGGGTCATTACTGTGATTCTCGTTCTGTGCATAACCAAACTGAATGCTTTTTCTCAAAGGTACTGGATATGTATTGAAAACCAATGAAAAGTTTAATAAAAATATTTACAGAAAGAAAAAATGTAAATGCCAAAGCAGAGTCAAAATGAACACAAAAAGGGGCATCTTACAATATAGGAAAAAATAGCAAGCTGAAATGGAATAAAGTTTTAGGTCCAAAATGGAACACACTTTGTCAGGGCATAGCAGAATGGTAAGTTTATTAGCCCTTGTTCAGCAGATTCCAACTTGAAAAATAGACAAAGAACATGCTACCTTCTGCTAGATAACCTCTGCTGACCCTCACACACTCTGCTTCATAGAGTTCCTTCTTACACAGAACAGGTCACCTGACCATGACTTTTTGGGCTTCTTCTGTACACTTGGTAACATTTACACATTTATTTTTAATTACTAGACCAGTAACCTGCATCCCCTGTAGCTTACCCAAATGGTGGGGCCTCCTGGGGCACTTCACTGTAACCAGATCTGGTGGTGAGGGAGCGGTTTGTGCAGGGTCCAAGTGTGCCGGGAGCTGGCATCATAATTTTGGGTTCGGGTGTTTCTGTCTAACCCCCCTTCCCCAGAGACACTGATATTTACTGGCTGTCTCATGCATGCAACAGGCGTGTCTTTTTGTCCCACTTCCTTCCCCAGCTGTCCTGTTCTACCTGTGGTCTCCTAGGTGGCACTGCTGCAGCGGAAATCAATCCAGCCCCACCTGCCATCTCGCTGGAGGAAAACATTCTCTGAGAAACTCAAGCCTCTTTCCTGCTGTCAGCCCTCCAGTGTCCTGGGCTAGTTCTCGAACCTGTGTCACTGGTATTGTAAGCAGCAACCCTACTGCTGCAGGTTGGCTAATAGATTTACAAATTCAGCATTAGAGAAGTATCCCCACTCTTTCAGCTCCTATATGCGTCTAACATCAGGAGTGAGAAACCTCTTTCTTTGATTAAAATGGTTGTTATACTAAATTTAGCTGTTTGCAGTTCTTGCCCCACCCATTGACATCTGGAGGCCTTTGAGACAGAGTGGTCATTGACAACCCACCATTCCTAAAGCAGACACTGTATTCTGTGAGTCACAAGAAACGGGTCAGTCAGAAAATGTAAACACATGCAAAGAAATCAGAAATGAGCACTTGAACACTTAAAGGGATACAACATTTTGGAAGACACTGGACATGAATACCATAGTATAAACATAATGTAAAGAAAACACATGGATATTGATAATTATAATAAGGGTCTGAGAAACTTATGCTTTAGTACTGTATGCAAGGTTGGGTGGGTGCGTGGGTGGGTAACGTTGAGATAAACCTGAGCAGAAATTAAAACTGATATCCCTGAAGTACAAGCTTTGACTGTAGTTTTCTTTACATTCTGTTACTGCACAGCCAGCAACTAAATTGTTACTTTGTAAAGAACTTTAAGACCTTGGTTTTGCGAATGAAAGGAGTGATTAAAAGAGAAACTAGTTCTGTACTGATCTGTTATGATCTATTTTAGTACTGAGGTCTAGCACCACTGAGGTTTGGTCATCCTTAAAGCAGCAGTGCAACAAAAAAAGGTTATTCCAAAAAGCTAATTTTCTGCTTTGGTTATGAAAAATATTGGCAGAGCTGTTGATTTGGGTTTTCTGGATGCTTCCTATGCTGTGTACTGTACATTTACATTTTTGTCTGGATTCTTACCCTCCTTGGGTCCTTAATATTTATTTATATGGAAAAATGAGGCAGCCATCGTTTTTCTTGAGAAATAATTATTTTAAAACTTTCATAAACTTATTAAATGATAATGAAAACTAAAAATTTTACCCCCAAAATAAACTGGAAGACATCTGGCATCAATTAGGAAGAAAAAAAGGTGGGGTCAAATTTTAGCCTATTTTCGTTGCACTGCTGCTTTAAGAATTAAACAGTGTGATTATGCTTTGCAAACATTTCTTCTCAGTTAATTAAGGGTAGGCAAACCTGTGAGCTTGAATGACTTTTGCTGTTGAAAGACCTGGATAGTCAGACCCACATGACTGAATTATGGGAGGCAGTATAGCACAGTGGTTTAAGGCTCTGAGCTGCAAACCTGGAGACCTGAGTTTTAATCCCACAGCCCCCACTTGCATACTGTGTGACCCTATGCAAGTCACTTAACTTCCCTGTACTCCCAGGTCACACCTGTAAACGTTTTCAGCTTAGTGTGCCACTCCTAGTTAAACAAATGGGGAAAAAATACAGACCATTTCCCAGGATGCAGTGCTTTTGGCAGAGAGTAGTTTGAATTTCTGTCAAAAAGCCTGGGCTGTATGCCAGCAGTAATTTTTTTGTAACCCATTCCTTGTAGGTTAGGTATTGTATATGATGTTCATCAGAACAGTCTCTTCTAAAACGTATTAATTTTCTTCCTACCTTGCACATCAGAAATCAAAACAGACAGTTGCCGTTTAAATAAACCTTGAAAATAAGCTGCATATGTTCAAAGCAACCATTTTCAGTCTTTACTTTGAATGTACTTAATTGCTAATTGGAATCTTTCTGAAGCAGTTTGGAGACTGTCATTTACACAGGAGTGGGAGTCATGAACCTTTTGAAGACAGAGTAGTAGTTTTAAACCATCACACTAGCCACTGGGAAACCACATAGTGCTGTGAATTAACGTGACGTTACTGTTAATGACATAACTGCCTATTGACTGAGGCGACTGATAGCGGACCATTATGTGTCTAGTCCCACAGTTTACCGACTCCTCTGTGTTAATTGCATTTCCTTTTACTCATCCCAATGAACATATTGACTCCTGACATCAGTACTTTGAAAATTAGAAATGGGGGCATCTCGGACCCTCATAGTCCTCACTGCTTACTTATTCCTATTATTAATTTCTTCTGTATTTCTTAGGGAAAGTAGGATTCTCCTTTAAAATGGACTACTACAGCAGATACAAAACTTTTTCCACACATCCATACGGTTGTAGTAATGTGCTTGAAATGTTAAAATTATAATGCATAGGTTCAGGGGTTGCAGGTTTGAGGCAGGAGCCATGCCCTCAGTGGTTGGACCAGCTGAGGCCTCACACTGTGAGCAGGTAACATAGTAACAAAGCCACATTATCCCCAGGAAAGGATGCGGACAGGGGCTGACTGAACTGGCTTGGATACTGATCCTTCCTCCCTGATCACTAGGTCATCCGAGTTAAAATATTAGGACAGCCAAGCTGCTCTGGATCGGAATCTGACATGAGACACTGAAGCAATAATGCACAACAGTGTGTTGTGTTACTGTGTGATTTACCGACGCCATGTGTGGCGAGGTATGAGGCTGCAGGCTGAGTGCCAGAAACTACATGAAAAATGGGTAGATTCCACAACACAAACCCTAAAGTTTATTATTGTAATTATAAAATGGAGCCTTACTTAAAACAATCCAACAAAAGTTAACAGGCTTTTAAATGAACAGTAAATAAATATTTTAATAAAATGATTTAGGAGTTGATCTGTTTGCCTAATAAAATAGTGCATTGGTTGTGGCATTGACTGTAACTCTGCCTGCTCCATCTCCCATGACTGTGTCTGCACACCCTTCCCCAACACTCACATTATTCTGTTTGTTTCATTTCTGTGTTTGTTTCTGGTCGCTGACTGTAGTATATGGTAACTTATCCTAGTAACAGTGTAGAATGGTTTAGTCCACATCCCCCTGCAGTTTTGGGCTAATGGTATGTCTGGGGTGGAAATCGGGTTTTAGAAAGTGCACAAGCAGATTGTAGTAGTGGTTCTGCTGAGGCCTGCTGATCTATCTAATGTATGTTTGTTGAATAAACCTCAGAGCTGTTAGAAGTTACTTATGGTGTCCAGTCATTCCTAAAACCAGCAATCCATTAAGAAGCAACTAAAAGTGAAATATTATACTGACTGTGTCAACCCCTCCTACCCCCCCACACGTGGACATACTCTGCTGTAATGGTGTCTACTCCACTCCCCCAATCACACACACACACACACACACACACACGTACTTTCCTGTTGACTTGATCTCTGGCATGGGGGGGGAGAGGGGAGGGGAGGAGAGAGAGAATGTGTTGATAGAGAGCAGTGTGGTTTAGTTGTTATGAGTGCCACCACCAGTAAAGACCGAATGGCATAGAGAGACAAACTAAGGGCATAGCCTGGGAGAGCGAGAGGTGTTGGGGAGCAGCAGGTGGTTGTCTTTTCTATGCAGCAAGGCTGAATTGTTGAGGAGTGGCACCAGAACTGAGACACAGAGAGAAAGAGCAAAATGCAAGCGACAAAGAACATAACAGGCTTGGAGAGCAAGAGGCATTAGAGAGCAGTATGTGGTTGTCGCTGTTGCCCGCTTTGGAATAGTTAGTGGCTGCAGATGTCGCTGTTAGTCGCACAGTGGTTTCCCACCTGCCTTTCTCGGACAGCACGTAAGCATTAAACCATGTTGTAACATGGCATAAAAAAGTAAAACAAAATGAAGCACTCGGATAGGTGCAAACACACCATGTGGTACAGCAGAAACCATGGTCTAATACCACAGTAGATCATGGTAGCGAGCGGGGCGCGGAAAAATAATGAGACCACGCTTTGTATGCTGCTGGTGCTGAACAGCGTTGGTGAGGAGCGAGCACCGTCTACACAGTGCAGCATAGGAAATGCTGTTTTCTGTCGCCTCCTACTGGCAAGCGAGCAACCCACGTCAGAGAACTTGCAGACTGGTAGAGGTACAGTAGCAAAGACCAAAATGAAAAGAAACATGTAAATAGTAGCACAGGAGCGTGGGTCAGACAGAAAGTTCACCAGAAGTAATGGCAGACAGAGCAGTCTGTGTGAGTAGAACAGTCGTCAGAAGAGAATCAGTGCAGTAATGTAAAGATGCATAGTAGGAGATGCCTGTAATCGGTGAAATAGTGTGAGGTGCATGAGAAGTGTCCCCATGGCATAGCTGTAGCACGCTCTATATCGCATCATGCAAATGTGGACAAATACCCAGAGTACAGAAGCAAAGAACACGAGAAATGTTAGACAACGGAGCTGAAAGGAAGACAAAAAGACAGATAGAAAGAAAATCGCGAACAGTGAACAATGTAAATGTCCGGGCTGCAGATTTTACCCAATTCCTGTATAGGTACAGAAAAGCACATCAGTATAAATAGATGGCAAATGTTCAATGTGCACATGCACGTTTTTAACTGTACAGAAGCTTATAGAGAGTAATGAGACACAGAAAAGTGCTATTTTGACAGCAGTTACTTATTCATGACATTGTTGTCTAATAAGAATAATAAAGAGTAACCTAGTAAATTGCTAGCCATGTTACAAGAGGATTAAGCCACTTGAAAGGATGGGTCTACAGTGGAATTAATCCATGATTGGTTGGTGGGACCCACTCGGCCTTCGGCCTTGTGGCCCAACCCCCAACCATGGATTAATTCCTGATGAACTAATCTATCTCATGACTAATCCTCCCCTGAACATGGTTCTCATGAAATTAACCCATGGCTGGGGAGGGTTGAGAATGCGAGGCCAGAGGCAGTGCATCCAACCACCAACCATGGATTAACTCCACCATAGAACCATGGGCTAGAGTTGTTTAATGCTCTTGTAACATGGCAATTATTGCAAGTATTGTTACATGTACTGAGTTATTGCACATAACACTGAATGAATACTTGCCAGGCAAACAGGCTTAGTTTAGGTATTTACTTTAATTTAACATGTGGTGCCAACCTAGCGCTACTTACATACATTGCTGTTCTCTTCAAGGAAAAATTCAAACTTTTATGTCAGCACTACAGTTGGTCGCTTAACAACATATGTAAATTGCTTGAAAATCTACTCGGAACAACATTTATTTAAACATAATTATCAGTGTTTGCATCGACCACTCTTACAGGTACAATGCATTCTGGGACTGATTCATGACGCTACAACATTAATATGCAGCATTTCCCAAGGCTAGTTGTATTTACCTCATGGAGACAGCTTCTGCTAATATTTCATGGTGGTTGAAAACGGTACTGCAGAAGCAACCATGGTTCTACGTAAGCATTAAACCTTGACAGACCATGGTTCTACTGTGGAATTAATCCATGGTTGGAGAGGGTTGGGGCACGAGGCCGAGTGTGTCCAACCACCCAACCATGGATTAATTCCACAGCAGAACCTTGGTCTGGAGTGGTTTAATGCTCTTGTAACATGGCAAGAGTATTGCCACTATTGTTACATGTAGAGTTATCGGCCATTACAATGAAGAAATAATGTGCGCAGATATGGCGTTCATTTAGTAGTTCTGTATTGAAATATAGTGTGCCAACGTTGTGCTGCTTACATATATTGCGGCTGGTTTACACGTATACTACTAACTGTGGTGTCAGAAGTAACTTACTTCTACTAGCAACATATCTGATTCTTAAGGAAAACGAGTTGGTACAACATTTATTTTACTGAGATTTGCGCTGCTTGCATCTCGCAGTACTACTTCCTTATGGCTGTCTACTGCATTCTGAGACTCTTGTGATGATGCCAGTCATTTAGTATGCAGCGTATTGCAAGGCTACCTCAGGCTGCATCGTGTGGAGAGCTGCTGATATTCAGACATGGTGGCTCATAAAGGTACTGCATAAGCAACCATGGTTCTACTGTGGAATTAATCCATGGTTGCTTAATGGTCAGGTGATGCTGTTCATCCAATCCGTGTTATGTATTTTCATGTGTTGTTTAGAGCCATGTTACAAATAGTAGATGTGCCTGTTGTGACTCATGCAGCTGCCCCTCTCCGGTCTAGGATAATACATAATAGCTACCTGAAACAGTGTTGTAATGAAGAAGCCAAGACTTTTGGGGAACCCTCAGAAAAAACTCCAGGCAAACGAAGTTAAAGGAAACAAAAAAAGCTGCTTTACTACCAGACGAAGGTTCACAGCAGCTTATTTTGGCAGAGCACATACAAAACACACTACTGTTTTAGCTTTATTCAGCTCTCCAGGTCAAAGCAGCACTTTCTCTCTCTCTCTCTCTCTCTCTCTGCAGCCCCCAAATCCCCTTCTTGCTTTTTCCAGTTTCCTTTGAATGGCTGTCAGATGAGGCCCATTTCTGCCCCTCCCCCGCAGAGAATTCTGTCTTGCATGCAGCTAGTACAGATGGCCTTTAAACGGCCAGGCCAGAAACCTCACCCTGTCTTTTCCTATCTTCGCGCTCCCACCCAACTCCTGGCCATTCCCAACCCCTACCCACTTGCCGTATGATACGTCTACAATCCCGATGCACAATTGCACACAGTTTGTTATTGTATCTTATTGCAAAATACTGTGGAATATTGTATTATTGTAAAATGCTGTGGAATTATTGTATATTTGTATGATTATATATATATATATATATATATATATATATATATATATACAGTTGATCATCTCTTTACCAATCCCTTTCCCCCCAGGACACATCTGGAAACAGCTCAGTATGTGTCTCCTGGTGAAACTCTTCTAAATAACTAACATACCAAATAAATAATAAATCGGCAGCACTGAGTTTCAATTCCCCCTATTCTCCTGCTAGTATCTTAGTGGAGAGGGGGTCCCAAGTCAGAGTTGTATAGACTCCCTTCACACTGCCAGTGCGGCGGTTGTGAATCTGCATCTCTGTTACTCTTCCATCCACCTTCGACAGTTGGTTATAAACCTATAAAACAAAACACAAAAAACAGGCGGGCAGTTCCAAGAAGAAAATGGGGGCCATTTGAATCTAAATATTTTAAGGTCTGGCGTAATAATATTATTGTATTTTGTTAGTTATTTAAGAGTTTCATGGGTCGCACCTGAAAAATAGGCACTTGACTGTCTAGTGTGCTTACCTGGTTAACAAAAGCTAAATAAATATGTGCTCAGTGCAGAGGTCAGCTGCAACTTTTGCTGGTGTATACATTATGAGATGTACACACTGGTAAAGCTCTACACTGACCAATCAGGTTCCAGGATTTTGCTTGCCCATTTTATAACCAAGCAGTAATGCATGACCGGAGGTGCATTATGGTGGGATAATGGCCTAACTTGGATGGGTTGAAGCACGAGGCGAGGCTGAGTGCTTCCACCACCTGAGAAGGGCCATTATCTCACCATAACGCACCCCCTGGAGTGCCTTATTGTGATTATGAAATGGGTCCATAAGCAGTAGGAAATTACTTTTTAGTTTTTTTTTTTTTCCTTTTAATTTAAATTGGTAGAAAAGGAAAAAAAAAAGGTTATTTCATTGCATTATGGAAAAAATAGTCCTATTCTGGGAGTGCAGTTTTGGAGCATGTCCAGCAGGTGGCAGCAAACTTATATTTCAGGTCTTTCAAGAAGAGTTGCACCCTATCTGTTTCAGATACCACAGTTTTTTTTTTGTTTAACCAGGAGAGATGCAGTAAGCTGAAAGCTTGTTTACAGGTGCGACGTGGGAGCACAAGGAAGTTAAGTGACTTGCTCAGGGTTACACAGTATGCAAGTGGGGACTGTGGGATTCAAACCCAGGTCTCCAGGTTTGCAGCTCAGACCCTTAAACCACTGCGCTATACTGCCTCCTGCAGTTGGCAGTTTTTTCCCATTGAGGTCTTTGCAGGACATCCGCATGAGACGGAAGTTTCAAATACCACCGTTAGCAAGATCTTCCAGAGAGCGCAGGGTGAGAGGATAGAAAAAATAAGTCTTTCTTTCAAACAGGCTTCCTTAGGAAAGGGAAGTTGGTGGTTGGTTAGGCAGTCCTCCTTGGTCACTGTGCGTGCCTCACAATCAAGGGCAGTTATGAGTAAATGTACAGTTTAAAAATGTCAACCAGAGTAATGATGGGACAAGCACATTTTCTGTGCTCCAGTGCTATTCACTTTGAGAAGTTTACAAGTGTGTATGGCAGGCAAAGCATTGTCATGTTTTTTGTTTTTTTTTTCCTTTCAGTAGATGTGATCCACTGTGTCTGTGGCGGTGGGCACGATGCTAGGTTGAGGCAGACCGCTCTAAAGGTACGTGCTGAGCCTGTTGGTCTGGGAGTACTGTCAGCCAGACTGTTGTACCGGGATAATGGATCAGCTGAAAGTAGCTCTCAACCAGTCAGGATTTAGCATTCTTGGTATTCACTTCATAATGAAAAGTTGCCTGTACTCCTAATATGTGGCCCATCCTGGATTAGGTTTCAGGCCCCCCCCCCCCCATCGAGAAAGGCTAACTTAGAATAGCCTGGCCATGGATCTTCCTGGTCTAATTTTCAGAGGTCTGGGCTGGTATCCAAACTGGGTGACAGCTACATTCTCTATCCCTAATGTTGTCCACTCTGTGTTTGAGATAATCCTATCAGCTGATCAAGGAGGAATCTTGACTAGAGACAGTTGATTGCTATGCCCTCTTACCTGGAGGATACAGCTTGGCAAGCGTGGTGGCTGAGCGTTTCTAGGGAATGGAAAAACAAAAAAACAATAATGAGATTATGCTGATATGTGGATCTCACAGTCTTCTGAGAGTGCTCAACACTTCAGCTTGCATAAAGAAATTGAGTATTTTGGCCTTGCAACATTGAAGCTCATCTCCTTGTGATCACCCACGTCATCATACCCAGATTTAATTTTCCCTTTGGGGTCTTTGTGTAGCATTTGGACCAATTATCAAAAGAAAAAGCACTACAGCCATAGAGGAGTGTTGAATTAAACAATTAGATAGTTGGAGTGCCCAGAAAACCTTTTTAGCAAATGTCCTGCAGTCCAGTTCCTTACGCAAACCAAGTGTGTCTGTTCTTTACTGAGGAGTTTAGAATATTTAAAAATAATTACGTATAATGTGCTAGCCCCGGTGATGGTGAGGGTACATTTTGCTATTAACAGGAGGCTTGAATTTGTTTTCTGGACTTGGAACTTGCATGGTAAGCTGGTGGGTGAGAACACAGCATCTAAGTGAAAGGGTGAAGCACTTTTTGGGGTGTGTGACTGCCCCTAGTAGCTGGAGGGTTAAGTGGCAGCTCCACAGTTGTTCAATTGGTGGGTGCAGGCCGGATAACAGTCAGATACTCCAGTTGAGCTCCTGTGTGCCAGTTATCAGGGGGTGTGATGGTGAAGAACACCTAGTTATTTGTGATGGCCCAGATTCATCTCTGGTTGGGGTAGAGTGGGGAAGAACACCTCCCAGCCTTGTGTGATGGCCCAAGTCCATCCCTGGTTGGGGAAGGACACCTTCCAACAATGCCTGAGGACTCGGGCCTGTTCTTGGTGGCGGGGGGGGGGAGAACATCTTCCAGCCATGTGTGATGGCCCAGGTTTATTTCTGGTTGAGCTTAGTGGGGTATGGTGGAATAACACCTTTCAGCCATATGTAATGGCCCAGGTCTATGCCTGGATGTAGGTGGCATGGGGGGGGGGTACACATCCCACACATGCATGATGGTCTAGGTCTGACCCTGACCTCCATGCCCCAACTTGTGTCATATGTTGGACGAAAAAGAAAATCCTCCATGTCCCAGCTTTGATAAGTATGTTCACCACTGGAAGTATCAGCCTGATGTGGCCTCATCAGGAAGGGGGAAAGTCATGGACAGCCGATGGCTAGAGGCAAGAGAATGATGTTAAGTCCAAACTGGATTTGGGGGGGGGGGCAAAAGTAATAACAGAAAAAATAAATAAAATATAATTTTACCATACCAATCATAATGCATTCTGCAATCAACACACATCTAAACACTGAACAATTGAAGTGTAGCCACCTATGGAGTGGAATACAGCAGCCGTTTTTCACTAGCGTGCTATGCAACAGCTGTACTGCTCTCCATGCCTGATTGCATACTGATCAATAGTAAACCAGCTGGTTCGTGAAAAGGGAAAATTTAGCCAGGATACCAGGGAAATTCCACCACTCTGTTTGCGATGTTTAGCTTTCACCTAAACAACCAGCAGAACAAGTCAATGTCTTCCCCCCCCCAATTTCTGTTTATAGCCCCCTCAAGTCTGCCACTGTCACCCAACTGACCCACCCGGCATCTTACGTCCCAGGAGAACCCCCATCATGCCTTGGTTAACCCCCCAGGTGGGGACGAAGTGGGGAGGGGGACCCCGGACTGTGCCCCTGAACCGTACCTTAAATCTCATTGGGGTCCATCCTTCAGGGCAAGGCACCAGTGGGCGAGGGCTCATCATGTTGGCGTCATGCTGGGGCCAAGAATTTTTCGTGTATGTCCCCCAGGCATGATGTGTGCTTGATGCCAATGCTTAAGCCAGCGTCGGTCATGTCTCCCCCTCTATCGGACTTGGGCAAGCTGTTCCTCCAGCCACCGCCAGTGGCCAGGCTTTCACAGAGTTAGTGCACCCCCCACCCTCCCGGAGGAGATGAGCAGTCCCCTGGATGCTGAAGCCTCCTTCCTCCAGCTGGCCCTCCGACAGCCTGAGTCTATTCCCGAACTTGAGTCGCCGGCATCATGAGCGGTAGCACTACTGCTGCGCCAGTGGGCTGGCTAAGTCAATGGGGTTTTAGTTTAACTTCTGATTTTACTCACTGCCTCGAAATAATTCCTTAAAAATCTGGTGGAACAAGTAAACACATTTGGTTTGGCCTTAGAGCAATTTGTTTTGGACAACTGTATTTGCCACATAATGTTTTTCCAACAGTTCACATTAATGTTACAGTATACTGTAAACTTCTGTTGAGAACTGTTGTCTTAAGTCCAACCTTTTCCGTACATATATCTATGCGAACGTTTATGACCCGAGTTTCTCAGTAAGCAAAATAAATTTAAACTTGTTCAGAGTTCACAAATGACTGAATAATGAAGGCTCAACTGCTGCTTAGCTTCCAGTATATAAGTGCATTTTAATCACCCACCATTCCATAAACCAACTTTTTATGTCTATACTGGTAGTGCTTGGATAGTACTGCCATAGATCCGCCAGTGATCTGGTGGATGGTGGTACTATTAGAGTGGGATCTGGCCAAATATGGAGGTCTGATCCTAGGTCAGATCCCACGTTATCTAGCACCGGATCTCGGGACCCAGCACTGGATCCAGGGATTCGACACTTGATCCCTGGATCTGGCATCTGATCCCAATGCCAGATCCCTGGATCCAGCCATCAGATAATGCGGAATTCGATCGGGGATCCAACAGCCAGATCCACTGGCAGATAGGGGTAGTATCCAGCGGATCCACTATCCTGTCGCAAAGGGCAGGTATCTGGTGGATCTGTATTGGTCAGGATCCATCCGAGCACCACTAATCTATACATCAGTTTACCTGGGTGTCCACGTTAAACTTCTAGTATGTCTCAGTAGGTTTACTAGGAAAAATGAGTTTATCCTGGTACTTCTAGTGGCACAGGAGCCAATTACTCCCACTGTATACTTTTTGCTTTACATAAAGCACTGCATATTTGACCACTACCAAAGAGACTGGGGAGGCTAAACAAGCCTTGCGACCTAACAAGACTGTACTGGGATAAACTCCTTTTCCCAGGTAAGCCTAGTGAGACATATTATCAAATGTTTAGCATTGGCACCAGAAGAAGGGACGTATAGTCACAAAACATGTTTCTTGAAAGTCTGATGATTAAAATGCACTATACTAGCACCTAAACAGGAGTGGGGCCTTCACTGTTTAGCCATTTGTAAATTGCACGTTGCCCTGTGAAGATGGCTGCTCCGAACGAAAATGATTTTCTGCACACCTGGGAAGGGCGGTGTGCATCCTGGAGTACCCCTCATCTCCCTTGTGTACTCATTTAGGTGGTCATACGTTTAGAAATCACTGCCATGGGATTTTAAAACAAATCGCTGAAAAGTTTGATTCTAATAGCGCTTAATCCTTCCTGCCAACTGGAATAGTCTTTATTGTCATCCCCTAATTTTGTATATTTCTTGATGACTGAAAGGACATTTGTAATTTAGCCCTGCTCAAGGGTCATTTCCTTTTCAGATACAAATACATTGACTGACTTGTTCATTCTGGCTCCGCTTTCAAAATGGAATGGTTCTGTGTTATTACTTTAATTTTGAGCTGCATTTTGTATGACATAATGTACAAAGAAATCCTTGTGATATAATTATACAAACTTTGTTACCCTTTAGAAGACTAGAGAACCAAAGCCAGTTACTACATTTTAAAAGGAGCCCTTCACTTGATATCAGCTACAGTTGCCAACCCTCATAAATGATATATTATGTGCTTTAAATATGTATGCAGCCGATGAAAGACGAGCATGTTCTGTACATTCTACTGGGACTTGCCCGTGAAACTATATCATTAGAACTTATCTTGTAATACTGGGGATCACAGATAAAATCCTAGTACCAAGGATACTGAATGGTGTGAAGCTTCCTTAGCAGAAGCAGGACCACACTGGAAATGAGACATTCAGCAGGGGCCGGAATTAAGTTTTGCAGCCACTGGCCAGCAGGGCTAGTGACTGGGGAAAATCCACTAGCCCCACAGACTTTTCCACTGACCATACTGGTGTACTTACTAAAATGTTACCTTCTCCACTACAAGCCTGCAGGGCTAGTTAAAGGAAACTCTTACTAGCCCAATACAAAGTCTACCAGCATTTGGCTAGTGGGCCGGTGCCAATTTCGACCACTGTTTCAGCTGTGTTATCCTGTGTAAATAAGTGGCTTATAGTAACCGGGTCATCATTTTTCCCATAGAAAACCTGTGGCATTATTTGCCGTAATAAAGGAGGGTTTATTACAGCAAACATGCACATGGATTTTCTTATTCTGCACATGCGCCCACCACAACTTAACGTCCTGGACCGCTGGCTGCCTCATCCTCTTTCCTGTGGGAGACGGAACCACCACTCCGACTCCGCGGTAAGTTACTACAATAAAAACTGAAATTTTAACATGAAAAATAAAACCTTCTGCTCGGGGCACAATTGAATGTACAAACAAGTTTTAATTAATAATTATTTTTTTGTAGACTTTATTAGTACTCTCCCTAAGCCGGGCATCCTTCCAGGGTGCTCACACAGCAAGGACTTTCAACTCCCTGCCTGAACCCCAGACCCTGTGAACTCCTCCGTCGACCAGGCAGACCCTAGCGCCATGGATCACCCCCTGGGCAGGGCCCGCTCTCCCCTAGTGGCCTGTGTGAAATTAGAGAGCCTACCTGGTTGGGTGGGGGGGCAGGAGATCACCGAGGAAGTAGGCCGGCGTTGGGATGAGCGTCCTGCCCCTGGAGCCCCCATCAAGTCCACGAGCCTAGGAAGGGATTTTTTCCTTGATGGTTGCCCCGGGGAGTGTGACGTGCCATGACGTCCGTGCATGACTGCCTTGCTGATGTATGCCGCACTCCCCTCTCCTCCCCTTGTACATATGGCTGGCTTGCCTGTAGTACCCCCGGTCTCCACTGGGAGCCACTAGGCTGCTGAGTAGACCCCGAAGTCCTCCCCGGGGAGAGGAGAGCAGTTCTCTGGGTGCTCAATCCTCTCTCTGCCCTGCCAACCCCCAACGGTCTGGGCTCATTCCCGAACCCGGGTCGCTGGTGTGGCATGAGATGTGGTGTCCAGCGCCTCAACCCTCGGTGCCACCGGGCTGGTTTTAATTAATAATTAAAAGTGACTGCGGACCACATAGTGAAACCTTAGGGGACTGCAGCTGCACTTATTTTATATAATTGCTGTGGTGAAAAATGAAAACCCAGCAATTATATAAAATAAAATATGGGGTTGTGTGTATGTAAACCAGAGTTTACACACACACTCTGGGTTAGATGCTTGCACAAACCCTTGAGTTTCACTCTCTGCTTATGTAGCATCTAACCCCTCGTGTGTGTATAAACTTCTCGTTACACACACCACCCCATACTTTATTCTATATGTAAAGTACTTTGGAATACAGTGCATATGGACAGCACTGTATAAATGTAAATGCTATACTGTACAGTGAGTGGGAGTATGCTGAATAAATGCACATCCTGGCTGTGGAGTAAGGTATAGGGCTAAAGGCTTACTGCATTACACAGCCGAGCGAGCATTAATTCAGCATACATCCATGCACTGGAGTGTCTAAATGTACTTACACGATGGAAATATGTAGCTAAAATAAAGCCAACATGTGAGAATCTAGGGTGTTAGGAGGTCTAAACCTCACTTTCAGATTCTTGACGATATTGGGAATGCAAGTAATCACAGACACATTGCATTAGAGTAATAAACAAGTTTATTACTACCAAAGGGATAAATCACAGTTGCCCTAAGCAGTTCTTACCAATATGAACTGGGGGCCAGTGCTAAGCGTTCCCTACACCTCGAGGTTTCTCTGTGTCTCTTGGGGTCTCTCAGGTCTCCGAGGTATAAGGCTTGTGCATTACATTATATACCTATGATAATTACTATGGTTACCAAAAGATGGAAACATTTCTAGTTACAGAGATGAGCCCTATTGGCTAAATTAGAGGTGGCTCCATGGTCCAAGATAACATTATACAATTCTGTAAAGTCATCAGTTTGAGAACAAAAGAGTTCTTATACAGTGTCTTACATAACTCAGTGTAGTGGTACAAATCACCAAAAGGTGGCAATGCCGTCTTACATATTATAATTACTCCAAGGACACAGGTGTCTTGGCATCTTGCAAGTAAGAAATACATTGCAGAATATATGTATTAGCAAGCAAAGTGTATTACAACAATATGCATTCATATCCTGACATCTACTCTTGTACGTTAGATGCCCTTAGCCCTATATGTTAGTATAACATATACTTAAGTGCTAGCTGTTTGCGGTGTACCTCTGAGTGAGGGTACCAATTAGGGTGCAGGGACCTCATGTAACATTCCCCCCTTGTTGCCTCCAAGGGCAACACAGGCAAATGTCTTGGAAAAGGATAGGAGCAGTGGTCATTTACCAACCCGACGCGCGAGCTTTGTAAAGGAACTCAAGCTGCTCATGGTGTTGGCACAGTGTGCACTGTAGGCAGCAGAGCATAATAATCAGAATGAAAAATGCTTGCATAATAACAAAACCTTTAAAAGTAATCTCTAACCAAGTGTTAGTTAATGCGTTATTCATATCACCATCGTTAATCAGGGCGAGAACCGCTTCATTGGCTTTGGTCATATTATTGCTGATGTGGATGAGGTGTATGTCTTTCCTGTCTAAAAGTGATTTTAATGTAAGTGTGAGTGGATCTATGTGTACAGTAAAGTATGGCGAATATTCTGACAGTGTGAGAAGATTATCAGGGTTACCATCAATAATGTCTGCATCAAGGAGGGGGACGAGGGTTATAACAGTATGTCCAATGACGGTCTTCGGGTGGGGGACAAAACAGAAATTGGGGTAATCAATAGCACATGTAACAGATCCATAGGTGTAAGACTTGTAGTTCGTGGCTACACAATATTCGCCATCGGAGTTATACTGTGAGTGCACAGTAGGCAGTCTCCACTTTTGCAACTGGACAGGGCAGGTGTAGGTTGTCTTCGAAATCCATGTTGACAGGCGATGAACCTCCTCACAATAGGATTGGTAGAGCTTATCCGGAGCCAGAGTCGAGTCAAAGGAGTCGGTGCCATTCGCAGTGATGTCATCATCCATGGTGAAAGTCCAATCAATGCTGTCTGGAGAGTAACCACAAACAGGTTGAATAACATGAAATACATCACATTGGCACAAGTGAATATATTGCTTTTTCGCACAGCAGTCCGTGTGCGGAGCCACCCAGGTATCCAGGAAAGGGTGGTAAACCAGTAGAGGTAGTAGATCCAGGCGTTCTCTGTAGATGTCTTCATCCAAATGCCCAATTGAATGTGCCAGTGCAAGCTTGTCGAATGAAGCTGTAGTGGGATCAAAGCATGGTAAGGAGACAGTAAAGGAAACAAACATGGTATCTGTTATGGAACACTTCTTAGCAGTGAAACAGGGACCAGTATTAGGGTGTCTGGTCACAAACCCCAAATTCCTAGCTGTAGAAAGAGGTATAGTTAAAGTCTGTTGCATACACATGGAAACACAGCTAGTGGTTTTACATCGTGGACAATACCATTTGGAGATGCATCTATCATGTATAATGTCAGGTATTCTTCCAGATTCTAGATCACGGAAGAGGTTGTTGATGGTAGTGATAATGTATGAGCCATAAGCAGAGCAAAATGTCTCTCTAGCAATGTATTGTTTATCTGCTTATTTGTTGTTCTGTTGTATGAGTGCGTTAATGTTATCCTTCGAATCAGTGAATGCCTTAGCAATGTCGTGCATGTTGTATACAGTGTATCTTTCTTCCTGACTAAGGCCATCCACACCATGCAATAATGGGGATAGTATGTTGTTGACCAAACCAGTGGAGAATTTGGCAGAATGAGCTTTGATAGCAGCAATGTCTGCTTTATTCCAGATAGACATAGCCATACCAAAAAGGCCTGTGACAGTACCCGTTGCACCTGTAACATCAGGACTGTCAACTTCACATGTTTTACATTTATGAGTTAGATTATCAGGAGAGGGCTTCCTCCTGAAGTTGCCTCTATGTTCAGTAGAATGGACCCCGGCAATAGGGTCTCTCATATGAATCTGAAATGCAGCTAAACTATCAAGCAATAATGTACTATAAAATGCTGACGTGTTAGTATTGTGACACATACCGAATTCTTTCATATTCCAGTAAGTAAGATTAAACAAAACAGGTATATGCATAAACTGTAAGTTATTAATCAAAGAACCTGGGAGGGCAGTGGCTGTTAGACCACTACGGGGACCAGGGGTATGCTTTGGACATTCCAAAAGCTGTTTATCAGTGGGTGGTAACACAGAGAGGTACATGGCTGCAGAAGCCATGTGATGTATAGCACAAAATTTTCGAGTAGAATCTCTGGACAAAGAATTACAGTATGAAGGATCAATTAAGGCAGTTATGTTGTACAAACCAGAATGTCTTAATGCAGTTTGTAACAAGGACAAGGAACCATTTGGGGATAATTTAGCATTGGGCCAACCTTGGAAAGTTCCTTTGGAGAGTTTGGCCACAGGGAGAATTTGTTCTTGTGATGTGGTTTGCCCCTCAATTCAAAGGGTAGATTTATCAGGAGCAACAACCGAGGCAGTGAGGTAAGCATCGGAACCTTCCTGGACAGTGATCATACTACCTGGTATTGATGGAGACTCCCTCTGGAGGAGGTGCTGGAGGATCGAGGTGTCATAGGAGGTCCGGTACCATGCCTTGGATGCAGGGGATAACTCCTGAGAGGAGGAGATAATGGAACAAGATAGCCATCTTGTCAGTGTATCTGAAAAGGAAGATCAAAGATTAGTATGTTAGTACTATTCCGCCCAATGGGGTGAGGGAAAAGTAATTTAAGCTCCTTTATACAGTTTCAGCTGGTTTGCATGTAACCATTTATCAGTCAACTTGTTGTTATGGAGGAGTCTAACTCGATAGACTGCCAGACTGAGCTTGTTGACAATGGGGTATGGGCCTTCCCATTTATTAGAGAAGGAATGGGTGGGATGTGCAAATCGAAGTACCATTATCTGATCTCTAACTTGCCAATCCACTTCTTGTGCGTGTTTGTCAAACTGTAGTTTGGATTGTTGCTGGGCCTTGCCCATGCAGTTGGCAGCATACAAGTGTGTGTGTATGAGGTCTTTTCTTAGTTTTTCCACATATTGGTCCACAGATACACGATCTGCAGTGGGGGTGTGCAGGTCAAACAACAGGTGTTCAGGTAATCTCATCTGTCTGCCAGTCATCACCTCAAAGGGTGTAAGCTGGGTGGTGGCTGAGGGTGTACCCCTAATTGCCATAAGGAGTAACGGCAATAGGGAATCCCAGGTTTTGGGATTGTCCTCAATGAATTTGGAAAGCATTTGCTTAATCCGTCTGTTGGCTCTCTCTACTTGACCTGAGGATTGAGGGTGGTAGGGTATGTGGAACTTCTGCTGAACTCCAAGGAGTTCAAGGGATTCTTTCATCAACTCACCTGTAAAACTGGTTCCTTTGTCAGAGTCTACTTTGAGGGGTAGACCCCACCTGGAGAAAATCTCTTCCACCAGGATTTTGGCAGTAGTTTTTGCTGTGCATGTCTTAGTGGGGAAAACTTCTACCCACTTAGAGAAGAGATCAGTTACCACAAGAGCATACTTGTTATTTCTGCTGGTGTTGGTCAGAGGACCAATGAAATCAATCTGTATGGCATGCCTAGGGCCAGAATGTCGTTGTGGTAAGAGTTTGGCATTTTGTTTGGTAGGGATGGGGTTGTTTTGTGCACAAATGAGACAGTTGTCTATGTATTGTTTAACATCTTTGGTGATACCAGGCCACCAGGCAGTGGTCTTGGGTCGCTGGAGGGTATTTTCTGCTCCCTGGTGTCCACCAGTAGGGGTGTCATGCACTTGGTGCAAGAATTCAGATCTTAAATGTCTGGGGACCACCCACAACTTGGTGGTAGAGTCATCTGGTTGGAACCAGATGAGCTTATCATCTGGTGACAAGCGTAACTTACCTTCATGCCTCCGATAGGGGTTATGTGTGGGAAGTTTCTCTTCAGTACCTTTGTCAAGGAATCTGAACACCTCTTTAAGCTCAGTGTCAAGATGCTGGGCTGCGGAGAGGTCCAAGGGGGAAAAAGGTTCAGGTTTCTTCCTAAGTGCTGCAATGTGTACAGCTGCATTAGCCTCTGGATGGTCCATCATCCAGACGTGTCTCCCTCAGGCCCCTTCTTTAGCAAGGGTGTCTGCTGTGGCATTGAAGGCATGGTAGGGGTCATGGAGGGAGTGGGTCTTGACTTTGTGTACATAGAGTTTGTGTGCAAATTTTTGTGCCAGTGAATGTATGTATATTACCAATTCCTTGTATTTCACTGGGCTGCCATCAGAGGAGAGGAAGGAGTTCTTCTGCCAGAAGGGAAGGAATTCTGTAAGAGAACAACAAACCCAGTTAGAGTCTGTAAAAATGATGGTATCCTCGGTTCCATGCTGGATGAACTCGAGGGCACAGGCCACCGCTGCCATCTCTGCATATTGTGATGATGCTACACTACAGCGCTTAGATATTTTGACAGTGTTCCCATAAGGGTAAATCACTAGAATGCCCATCCCTGCAATTTGTTCTCCCTGATAGTAGGATGCTGAACCATCAGTAAAGACAAGGCACAAAGAAGTGTTGTCAAGTATTTGTGGCGTAGCAGGGAGGAAAGGACCTGTGTCTGAAAGATCAGGTGACTGTAGTGTACAGTCATGGGGTTCTCCCTGGAAAAGGAGGCCATGAGCTAACATAGATGGAACTCTAGTCGGTTGTACCTGTATGTCTCTGTCCTGGAGAAGAAGTGACCAGTGTGTCAGTCTGGTGTTAGAGACTGACCCATCCTTCACTCTGTCTGAGAGCAGAAAGGTGGTTGGGGTGTGGTTGGTGTTGATGATCAGTGGTGAGTACCCAATGACATATACAGGAAGTGCTTGACAGCCCAGTAGGTGGCCAGAAGGTTCCTTTCGCAAAGGCCATACTTCTGTTCCACTGGGGTCAAGAGCTGTGAGGCATATGCAATGGGTCTCAAGGTGTCATGCACCTTCTGAGCCAGCACTGCTGACATGGCAATGTCAGAGGTGGCATGTTCAAGATGGAATGGTAGTGCTGGATTGGGGTTGACCAGAACTGGGACGGAGGCCAAGGCCTGCTTCAGTGACATCACAGCCTGGGTGTGTATAGGGCCCCAAGTCCAGGGTACATCTTTTTTGAGTAACTCATATAGAGGAGCAGCTTTCTGAGCAAAATCACAAATAAAATCTCTCAAATAATTCACCATACCTAGGAACCTTTGAAGAGTTGCCACACTGGTGGGTAATGGCAAGTCTTGCAATCCCTGTACCTTCTTCCAGGTAGGGCTTCGACCTTGGTCAGTTATTTTTAGACCCAGGAAGAGTACCTCTTTCTGACATAATTGTGCTTTTGCTGGGTTACATTTTAAGCCTGCTCTCTGAATGAGAGTCAGTAGTTCATCCAAGAGATCCAAATGTTGTTCCTGTGTGGCTGTTGCCAGCAGCAGGTCATCCACATATTGCAAGAGGCATTGGGGAGTAGAGAAACTCTCGAGGGTGTCCATCATGTGGAGATGGAACAGGGATGGACTGTTATGGAATCCTTGTGGCAAGCAAGTCCACATGTACTGTCTTCCTTCAAAGGTGAAGGCAAACTTATATTGACTCTTAAGGGTCAATGGCAATGACCAGAAACCATTGGAGATGTCCAGGGCACTGAACCATTTCAAATCAGGGGTCAGAAGTTGTAGCACATCTGGTGCTGATGCCACAGTTGGAGAACAACTGGGGGTGACCTGATTCAGTTTCCTGTAGTCAATAGGAAGTCTCCAGGCGCCTGTGGGTTTCTTCACGGGCCACACTGGGGAGTTGGCAGTGGAAACACAAGTTCTGATTACTCCTTGCTTGAGGAGTGACTTGATCGTTTCTCTGAGGGGAGGCAAGGCCTCAGTTGGAAAAGGATATTGCCTTTGCCTCTCATGTGCTGGGCATGGCACTTCGATGACAGTGTGCATTCTACTACAGTCATGCTTGTTAGTTGCAAACGCTTCCAAATGTCGCTGCAAAATAGGGAGGAGTTTTGGGAAAAGTTCATGATTCTTGAACAAATCTATGACGTCATACTCTTTGTCATTGGCAGATATCGTTGCCACAATGTGTGAATCAGGAATCAAAATGGTATGATATTGACCCTGATTCTGTATCAGTAGCATGTTAGCTAAGTCCACCACACAGCCGTGTGGTGCAAGGAAGTCCATCCCTATGATACTAGGATGATTGTGCAGTACCATTAGTTGGAAAGAGTGTGTGGCCTTTAGATGGCCTAGCTCCACCAGTAGGGGTAGAGAACGGTACGCAGGTAGCCTAGTACCATCAACTCCTGACATGTTGGTCCTCCGTCCAGTGGACCAAGGGGACATGTCCGGGTGTTCATCATGTAGCACAGATACAGCTGCACCTGTATCTAACAAAACTACTAGTAGGCAGCCCCCCGACCTCTGCCTCGGTGCAGGGCCTTCCATTTGTATCCAAGACTAGCTTGTTTACAATCTGGACTGGGGCCTGCAATTGTCAATCTGTACTGCCGGAAGCATGTAGAGGTTGGGTCTGGCTCATGTGAATCACTTCACCATGTTGCAGTGATGCTATATAGGGAGGAGCTTCTGGGTTCAGGCCTGAATGGGCCTGAGGACCTGTACCGCTGGTGTCCCTATGACCGGTTAGGGCCTGGGTTGCCAGTTGTACTGCCACAAGGGCCTGTGTGGGAACAGCATCCGCCACAGAGCGTACTTGTCCCAGGAGCTCTCGGAATTTCCGATTCTCTTCAGCTATCTCCCTATATGAAGGGCCTGTTCTCTGCTGCTGTGGTTTACCTCTACCCTTATGCTTCCTATTCTTATGCCAATTCTGGTTCCCACCCCATTGTTGTTGCTGTTGTGGTTGTTGTTGATAGGCCTGCTGGGGGTGTTGTTTATCAGCTGGAGGGGCTTGCTGATGTTGGGCCTGTTGGTGTCGGGCCTGCCCTTCCACTGTGTAGTGCACCGTGGCCTCCGGAGTGGACTCCATGGCGGCTACATTTTTGGAACCGGAGCCCAGATCATGGATATGGAGTTGATACACTCTTTCAGTTTTCCGAAGGATGTCGGCAAACCTCTCCATATTGGGGTAGGTGGTTGGCTCTACCTTTTCTCTTACTGCTGGAATCATGTTCCTAAGGAACAAGGTCTTGTATTCAATAAGATCTACATCCGCAGCTTCTTGTGCCAAGTGCTTTCCTGCTCGGTAGGCCATCCAGAGTCTCTGGTGGTAAGTCACTGGGCTTTCCTTTGCATTCTGTTTCACAGGATATGCAAGCATCACTCCTACTACACCTGGGTTGTGAGCAGAAATGAGCTCAGCTGCAACCTCGTCAAAGGTAGCGTTCCCATCCTGGTGAACAGCATCGGGGAGTTTGGCCCACAAACCAGGATCGATGGTCTGGCGTAGTATTTGGACCCGATATTCTGCAGCAAGGTTAAGCATCTCACATTTGAAATGCACCTTTTCCAAGTGACAGCATCGGTCAGATGAATCCGTCCGACAACCTCAGCTGTCAGCTATTTGCTGAACAGAGTAGGCCATTTGTAGGGGATTACTGGGTCAATCAGGCAAAGGTAGATTGTCTCGAGCACCATCCAGGGCAGCCTGAGGTGCAGCTTCAGCCGCAGTGCGGACAATACCTTCCTGAGTGCCAGCCTCTTGCAGAAGCTGCCTAATCTGGGTTTTAATAGCCTGTTTACTGCTCTTGGGAAGAGGTACGTTGCCTATCACAGTTTCAATCATGTCTTCTGTCTTCTGCCTGTCTTCCATATTAATAACGGCTACCGGAGGTGCCGTCGGGACCAGGCTTGGGACTGCTCTCCCCCCATCATGGGGGCCGCCATGTTGGCATCTCCCATGATGAGCGTCACAACGTCGACGACGTATGACATGGGGAGTTGGGGGTGGGGACCCGCCATGTTGTGGATGGCTGGGTGGGGTCTCTGGGCCATAGCAGGGGTGTGACTGGGTGTTGTACTGTGAAATGTTGTTATCAGATAACTCCCCTTCTGATGACGAATGAAAGGCAGGGGCTACGCCTCCCATTGCCTTAACATGTCCAGCCAGAACCTCTCGCTGATGGCGCAGTTTCGCCATCTTAGTTCTACATTCATTGTGACTCACACTTGCAACATCCATATCAACCTCATCTTGCTTTTGCAACACTCTATACACAGTGCTCAATTCATGATTGTCCCTAATAGACACTTCCAAATCATTACGTACCTGGTTTATCTCGTCCTGCAGCTCACCCATTTTGTCACTCAACTGAGCATTCGCAGCACTCAGCAAACCATTCATTTGCACTGCCTGACTCTTATCCTGTCTCAAACTTTCACACTCCTGCTTCAACATACACAGTTCCTGTTCTCCAGCTTGAGCTGAATGATGCAATAGTGAATCCTTTTCATTTCGCAGAGTTTGGAGCTCAGACTCCAAGTTCTGCTGCAGTCTTATACATTCTGTTTCCTGCAAACCCATCTGTTGCTTAAGAGATGAAATCTGCAGATCGAGGGTTCGAAACCTCGCTTCGGAGGCTTCCAGAGCAGCGTAAAGAGCCGTGACCATCAACCCTTTAGCATGACGCTTATTGGCTGATTGTCTCGTCTCTGTATACTGGGTTGAAATCCCCAGTATAGGGTTTTCGGATTGCCTTGTGTCCCGCGTGAAGTCAGCCCATCCTTCATGGGAGGCAAGGAAGTTTGGGACATCGAGTCTCAGTTCTGCGCAGATATTTTGATACGGTGGCCATTGTGTGGGAGGGAACGAAAATTCAAACTGTGAAAAGGGCACCGTGCTGCGTATCGATCCACAGCATGAGCACTTTATACACAGCCGGGCTACTGTATAAGTTGTAGGCTTGCAATTCAAAGCTGCTGTGGAGTGGGTCGAGATGGCATCGACCACATCCGAAAAGACAGCCAGACTTTGCAAGTTACTACAAACTGGTTTTAAAACAGTAGAGGTGATACGGGAGTGTACACCTACTGTCCCCGTGGGAAAGGGAAAAGTTTAAGCAACAAGTGAAAACTTACAAACAGCAGATATCGCCTGCACACAGTCGCCAATTTGTTAGGAGGTCTAAACCTCACTTTCAGATTCTTGATGATATTGGGAATGCAAGTAATCACAGACACGTTGCATTAGAGTAATGAACAAGTTTATTACTATCAAAGGGATAAATCACAGTTGCCCTAAGCAGTTCTTACCAATACGAGCCGGGAGCCAGTGCTAAGCGTTCCCTACACCTCGTGGTTTCTCTGTGTCTCTCTTGGGGTCTCTCAGGTCTCCAAGGTATAAGGCTTGTGCATTACACTATATACCTATGATAATTACTATGGTTACCAAAAGATAGAAGCATTTCTAGTTACAGAGATGAGCCCTATTGGATAAATTAGAGGTGGCTCCACAGTCCAAGATAACATTATACAATTCTGTAAAGTCATCAGTTTGAGAACAAAAGAGTTCTTATACAGCGTCTTACATAACTCAGTGTAGTGGTACAAATCACCAAAAGGTGGCAATGCCGTCTTACATATTATAATTCAGGGTTTTAAATAATTGATTAGCAGTTTTTTTCCTGGGACAATAACTAACAGTACAGAAAGTATTTATATAGGTTTTCTAAAAGTGTTATGCTTGTTAAACACAATGAGGCAAGTGCTATGCATTTTTACAATGTTTTAGCACTTTTATGAGCAAAATGCTAATCAATTTTTAGAGTTAAATAAAACCCTGTAATTACTCCAAGGACACAGGTGTCTTGGCATCTTGCAAGTAAGAAATGCACAGAAAATACATAGCAGAATATATGTATTTGCAAGCAAAGTGTATTACAACAATATGCATTCATATCCTGACATCTACTCTTGTACGGTAGATGCCTTTAGCCCTATATGTTAGTATAACATATACTTAAGTGCTAGCTGTCTATGGTGTACCTCTGAGGGTACCAATTAAGGTGCAGGGACCTCGTGTAACAAGGGTCAGACTTTTATAAGAACTACTTCCAAAATGTTGTGTGCTGGAGAACAGCCCATGTTCATTCATGTGCTAACCCACCACATTGTTTATGTTTGACTCCACCACGTTGCCATGCATCAAGGTAAGACTTGCAGGTCTGTAGTTGCTTGAGTCTGACGCCCTCTTCTTTTATATTTAAATCGATGTACTTTATTGAAAATGTTTAAACAGACAAGTATCTAAACATAAAACATAAACGGTAAGCACAGTCCGTACATAATACAAACGTCCCTGAATTCTGTCAGCATTCAGGAAAGCCAAGAATGGTGATATGCTCCGAGTAGATGGGGACATTTTGCCAAAGTTGATTTGCATGCACAAGACAGGTAAAGCATAGCATGCACATAACTGCAGCTCATTGGCCGTAGTAGGAACTTTTTACAACCTTGGTCTGATTAACATGTTTATCCTTCCTTCAACTCTACCCTTGAGGTGTTTTAGTTAGGTAGGAGAAGCAAACATAGAAACATAGACTTTGGTAGCAGATAAGGACTGCTTGGCCCACCGAGTCTGCCCATTTTCCTACCTATTGGGTAAGCTGCAGATCCTAGTTAACCAACAGCCTACTTCTTCCTACCCCCCCACCAGAATTGCCTTATGTCTCTCCCATGCATTCTTGAATTCCCCCAGTGTTTTTAACCCCATGACCTCCTCAGGAAGGCTGTTCCATGTGTCCACCACCCTCTCTGTGAAAAAATACTTCCTCACATTACCCCTGAGCTGTCCCCCCTCTATCTTCAAATTGTGTCCCCTTGTTCTTGCACATCTCTTTTTCTGAAAGATGCTACCCTCTTGGACTTTGTTGATTCCCTAGGGGGTACTTTAAAGTTTCTATCATGTCTCTCCTCTCCCTCCTTTCCTTGAGTGTATACATATTAAGCTCCTTTAGTCTCTCTTCATATGGCTTCTGTTGCAGACCCTGCATCATATTAGTTGCCGTCCTCTGGACTGCCTCCATCCTATCTATGTCCTTGTGGAGATGGGGTCTCCAGAACTGCACACAGTACTCCAGATGGGGTCTCACCAACTGTCTGTACAGAGGGATAACAACTTCCTGTTTTCTACTGGTGGTGCCTCTCCCTATACATCCCAGTATCCCCCCCAAGCCATTCTTACTGCCTTCTCACATTGCTTGCTTACCTTTAGGTCATCTGATATTACTACCCCAAGGTCCCTTTCCATTTTTGGTGTTGTTAATACTTCCTCCCAATTGTGTACTCTTCCCCTGGGATTTTGTTTCCCATGTGTATTACTTTGCACTTCTTTGCATTGACTCTAAACTGCCATACTTTTGACCATTCCTCCAACTATGCCAAGTCCCTTCTTATCCTTTCCACCCCCCCCGTGTATCAACCCTGTTGCAGATCTTTGTGTCATCTGCAAAGAGGCATACTTTTCCTCCCAGTCCCTCTGCAATGTCACTTATAAAGACATTAAAAAGGACCAGACCCAGTACTGATCCCTGCGGTACCCTATAAGTAACCCCCCTTTCTTTGGAGTGGACTCCATTTACTATTACCCTCTGTGCCCTGTTGTCCAGCCAGTTTTTTACTCAGGCTTTCCTATCTGTTCTAGAATGTCTTGCTTGCCCCCTTCTTGAATAGGGGGCTGACATGTACTGTTTTCCAGTCCTCTGGCACTGTTTGTTTCTGCAAGGAGTCCTGAAAGATATCTGCAACTGTGCAAGTCAGAACCACTTTTAACTGGGAGGCAGTGGCTAGAGCACTGGCTTAAGAACCGGGAGATAACAGCCAAATACTCACAGTGTGACCTTGTGCTCCAGTCCACCCAGCTGTGGAAATGGGTTGAAGCAGGACCCCACTGGGAATGAGGTGTCGCATCTCCACTAGGCCATCCTAAATTAATACATTTAAAAAAGCCTTCACTATTACTTTTGGGTGGATACCCTAGGGACCTGGGATTTTCCAGGGATTAACTAATTCTGGTGTGAATCCTCCCTGCCTCCTGAGTGCATAGTTGAATCAACTGTCATCAACAGCATTAGTTTTGGAGGGGAGTGAGAGGAGGACTGAGATAATAGAGCCCAGGAGAGACACAGAAAGAAGGGTAACGAGGGAAGCAGAATGCTCATTTAAGAGGAGGAGAGTGTCAGAACATGGTTCTGGGGTATAGTGCATTGGTTCAAAGCCAGGAACTGTCCTGACAGAACGGAGGTGGGGATGGGGTGGGGGAGACAAGCAAGGTGGTGGCAATGCACCCCCCCCCACAAAAAAAATCTGAGGGCAATACAATATCAGTGAAATCTCTGAATTTCAAATGCGTGTGACAGTTGTGTTAATCTTTGGACCTGGGGTAAAGAGATGTTAAGCCACGGGAAGGAATACTCTTACCTCCGGACATCAGCCATGACAAATTATTTGAAGAACCATGCTCTGTCTGAGTATCAGAGTGTAGTCAAACAGGCTGACTGTTCCATGAATAGGTAGTCAGGATGAACATGAGATCCTGGAGATGTAGAGAGGGTCGAAGTTGAGAAAAGTCTTCCTTCCTCTTCATCACAACTACATCAACATCTAATACTTAGTATGTTTCCTGATTGACAGCTACCTCCTTACTGAGTAGTCCCAAAGACCTCCACCCCCAAGATGAGCAAAAGGCAGCAGCCAACCAAATCTGGTGTGGAGCAAACAGAGTTCTTCTTACTCAGTTTGTAAAGAAGATACAGAAATACAAATCATACCTGTTTGTGGCCTGTGGAATAATGAAAGCAGCAGGTGAGATGTGATATCTACAGATTTACTGCCTTTTACATGTCGGCAATTAAGGTTTTAACACCTTGATGGAATCTGATGTGCCATCTTCTAGCCAGATATTTATCCACAGTTACCATTCCAGATCTGTAAAAGGCTGTCAGTAAGAGCAGGTCAGATGCCCTGAAAACAGCAGTGGGGCAGATGGTTCATGTGATCACTGATATATGGACCAATGACTAGATCACTGTTGGTAAGATAATGACCATGCATTGAAAGCCTTTCACTTGTTTCTTCACCTCTCCCCTGGTACTAGTGGTGGTAACAGCAGCAAATCACTGAGGTCCATAAATAGGCTGCATTGTATATTAACTAGATTAATAAAGACCATTCCACTGAAAACCTGCTAGAAAGGCTTCAGAGAAAGTTGAGTGATTGACACTACAGTCCCTCACAACAAGGTTTTCCAGCAATGAAGTTTAGAAGGCCGCAATGAAAATCGATGTGCCAAGGTATCAATTTCTGGCCATATGTTTGTCCACTGTTGCCATCTCAGATCTGAATGATGATGGGTACATTCAACCCACTATTGTGTGTTCATTTAATTCTGAGAAAATATCCAGAATTCCTGGTGTGCTCCATAACCAAAGGGTACTGATCGCTGGGAAAGCCATCATTCAGCAGTGGTTACAAGACCAGTTTCTACATTCCAAGAATGGACCACAATTTGTAAATCCTTACCACAGAGGGAGAGAATTACTGCTTTCCTTCAGATTCAGAGGAGTAAGTGCATATCCCAGTTGTTGCCATTTAAAACATTTTTGAGAAGCTCAGGAATGCATCTCTATCCTAAATCAACTAGCAGATATCTAAGGAGACCTATTATAGTACTACTTTAGAAAGAAAGAATGTGCATATCTATAGCAGGGTATTAAATGTACGTGGCGTCTGTGGAGTTTTCACAATATTAAACCCTTTTCTCAGTCTGAAGAAGACTTTCTTGGACATTTGGTTTATTTTGGGAGCTGTGAGTTCTGTGACGTTAGTACGCACTATTATAGTGCTACTTTAGAAGAAAAGAATGTGCATATTTGCAGCAGGATATTAAATAACAATTAAAAAAATATATACAATTGTATTAACTGTGTTTACTTTACCATGAACTCTCACTCACTCAAAAAATGGTTAGCAGTCTACTGGTACTCTTTTCTGGAAATGGTAAGCATTGCCTCCCATTTTGCATGGTGTTTTGCTATGCTGTATCAGCTATTTAATACACTGCTATAGTGCTTTTCATACACATTGTATCCCACAGTGCTTTAGAAGTGATAGAGATTGGTAGTGAAGTGACTGTAAATGTTTAGTGATCGCCATTTTGCAAATCAGCACCAACATACAGCCTTAGACAATTACCTGAACCAGTTTTATGGGCAGGGGAATCCTGGCCAGGAAACAAAACACGGAAGGGAGATTCACACCTACAGAAGAGTGGCCAGCTCCAACAAGCCAACTTAACAAAAGAAGGTACACGAAGGTAGACAGTGCTTTGACAAATAAAGTTACATTACTTTTTAATTACCTGCAAATGGCAAAATCAGTGCTGCAAAACAAACAAAAAAAAAAAAACCCTAATAGTCATTACTAGCGAAACACACCCCAGAATATTGGCCAGCACACTGTGGAAGATCCTCTGCTCTTGCAAAAAAGTGCATTGGGGTGCTTGACTTCTACCTGTACAGCACTAAAGATGGGCAGAATGGGACCTTGGTTTAATGTCTTATCCAAAGGATGGCACAGCAGTAAGCATGGAGCAGAGGCTGACACAGGCAGAGGCCTGTGTCTGCCAGTGTCAGCAAGAGGAGGCCAGGAGGCCAAAAGGGGCTGCCCAAAGTAAGTCTTTTCAGCTTGATAAATAAAAAGAATGGAGGAAATCAGACTAATAGGAGGGGGCCAGGGGAAAATGCATTACATTTTGTCTGGTAGGTCTAGCAACTTTAGAAATTGATATTCAGAATGAAACAATTGATCGGATATCCTCTGCCCATTGTGCTAAAATTAAAGGTATGGAGGGGGTAATCTGCAAACTACAAACTAATGAGGGAAATTGATCACTTAAGAAATAAGAAGCCTAGAGTCATTTGTAGATAATATCAAAAAAATAAGCCCCCCAAATAGTAATATAGCCAGGCAAGGAATAGAACAACCTGAAAATGCACCAGAAACAAAGGACGGTCGGAAAAGAGATAGATGTGAGGAAAGTGAGGGGGATGAGGAGGAATGGACTAAGGTTCATCAAAGAAAGGAGGCAAAACAAGGCAGAAGGGCAGATACACATGGATCAGTAGAGGGCAGTGAAACAGTGTGCGCCAATCGATTTACACCATTACACATGGATCAGTAGAGGGCAATGAAACAGAGTGTACCAATCGATTTACACCGTTACACATGGATCAGTAGAGGGCAATGAAACAGAGTGTACCAATCGATTTACACTGCTACACATGGATCAGTAGAGGCAATGAAACAGAGTGTACCAATCATTTACAATTGCTATATGGATCAGTAGAGTAAATGAAACAGTGTACTAATCGATTTACACTGTTACACATGGATCAGTAGAGGGCAATGAAACAGAGTGTACCAATCGATTTACACCGTTACACATGGATCAGTAGAGGGCAATGAAACAGAGTGTACCAATCGATTTACACCGTTACACATGGATCAGTAGAGGGCAATGAAACAGAGTGTACCAATCGATTTACACCGTTACACATGGATCAGTAGAGGGCAATGAAACAGTGTACCAATCGATCTACACTGTTACACGTGGATCAGTAGAGGGCAATGAAACAGAGTGTACCAATCGATTTACACCGTTACACATGGATCAGTAGAGGGCAATGAAACTGAATGTACTAATCGATTTACACTTTTGCACGTGGAAAGGGATGAAAGCACAAACCCAGATAATCAAAAATCAAGCAGAGCACTACATGACTCAGTGGACAGAGACACTGATAGAATCGTGTGTCAAAAGGACAGCCTTTTGCCTACTAGGGGCATGCATAAAGGATTTGACAACACACATGGATAAGATTTTAAAGAAAGAAAAAGGGTTAAAGACTCAGGTACTCATACATGTAGGAGTTAATAACATAGGGAGAGAAAGTGAACACATTATTAAAATGGACTACATGAAGCTGGGGTCAAAAGTACGAGAATTTGGACTTACGCCAGTTTTCTCCTAGATGTTGCCAGTACTGGGGACAGTAGGGGAAGGGGGCGGTATGGTTGGGGAAGGGGCGGATCTCCATGGGGTTGCACCAAGCACTGGGGCGGGGCATAGGAAAAGGAGGCAGGAGAATACTCAGGGTCACATAGGGACCCTGGCAGAGGGGTCCAAAAGGACACTACCAAGGAAGCAGGCAGGTAACTGGGGACCCTCACAAAGGAGGGATGGAGGGACAACATTCTCAGGGAAGTAGGCAGATGGCCAGGGCTGGACAGAAGGAAGCAAGCCGGGGAGGTGGGTCAGACCTTGCACTCAGTAACTGCTTCAAATCTCTTCTTCTGCTCGAGGATGAGGGGGGTGATGTAGCCACGACAGGGGTGGTTAGAGACGGAAAGGGAGTGGGGGGCAGGAGGCAGGGGCCAGATAGCAGGAAGAACGGGGACCTGGAATGCAGGAAATGGGGAGCAGTGAATCAGAGCAGGAGGGGCAGGGGAAGAGGGAGGAAAGGCAAGGAGAAGGACCAGTTGGGAGGAAAGGTAAGGAGAAGGACCAGAAGTACAAGGAGGATTCAGTAAAGGAGCTGAGGGTTTAGGCCAGGGAGCATGACGAGCAAGGAGGAACTAAATGGAGACAGGAAGGAAGGAGGATGAGCCAGGCTAGTTTAGCAGATGGGGAGAAGGACCAGTCAGCGAGCAGTGAGGGGAATTAGCAAGGTACAGAAGGATACTCAGGAGGAGGAGAGGCTTAGGATTGAGGAGGGGGTCCATTGAAAATAAGGAGGGGTGGCATGTGGCACACAGATAGGGAGGAGAACAGGGCCGGCTGGGTGGAGGGCCAGAAAGGATGAGGGACATGGAAGGGGGAATGGAGGAAAAGGAGCAGTCAGAGTGCTCCTGTTGGGGGATTCTATGATTAGGGGTATCAAATGGGATAGGGAGGGAGAAGCCTGGCCAGCTAGAACAAGATGCTTCCCTGGACTAATGGTGCACAGGGCTAAGCACGAGGTATATCAGCTGGCAAAGGATTGTGGGGTTCCCTGACATTGGTCCACCTGGGTACAAATGACATTGAGGGAAATAGTGAGCTAGAGATACAGACAAGATTCAGGAGCTTGCCAGGGTCTGTCATTGCACAGGATGCACAGTTTAATTCTCAGAAATCCTGCCGGTGCCAAGAGCTAGTGGGGAACACAAAAGGAAGATTAGGAAGATAAACCAGTGGCTCAGGGAGTGGTGTGAGGCCAGAGGGTATGGGTTGATGGGAGATTGGGGGGAGACCTGGGAGGATAAGGAGCTGTATGCTAGAGATAGACTCCATCTCAATTTGGAGGGGAGGGGAATTGTTAAGTTGAAAATAGAGGGGTTCATTGGTGAAAAGTGGGGTTTAAACTTGTGAAGGGGGGAAGGATGGGAGAAAAGGCTGTCAAGGGGGTGCCGATAAAGGAGGGACTCTGTCTCCACCCCCCTTGGGAGCTGGAGGATTGCGGAAAAAGGCCGACTGGCAAAGTGCAGACCAGTGGAAAACAGAATCCCCATGGGAACACGAGCAGGGGAAATGGAACTATAGGGAAAGGGTGGAAGGTAGTCCTGCTAAATGCCAGGAGCTTGGGCAATAAAATGCCTGAGCTCCAGGCAATGCTAACTGAGGGAGCAGGATGGGCAGTGGTCACTGAGACTTGGGCCACTGCAGGACATGACTGGGACCTGAACCTGGAGGGTTACACTATGTTCAGGAAGGACAGGGGGGAGGGAAGGGGAGGAGGGGTAGCAATGATAGTCAAAAACTGCATTGGCATAGGGGGAGTAGAGGAGGCGGAGGGAACCGTGGAGACTATTTGGGTCACCTTGATAACAAGGGGGGGGCACGAGAGGAAAAATAGGAGTGGTGTATAGACCCCCTGCCCTGGCGGAGGAGCTGGAGGACAGTCTGGTGGCAGATGTTGGGAGACACTGCAGACTGGGCAGAGGAACGGTGGTGGTGTTGGGGGACTTAAACATGCCAGGAACAGACTGGGAGACTGACATCCTCTGTGACCAGGGAACAGAGGTTGTTGGATGTCTTTCAAGATGCGTTCCTAACTCAGCAGGTGAGGGAACCACCAGGAGGCCACGGGTACTGGATGTGGTCCTGGCAGACAGTGACCAGATTGGGGCCTGGAGGTAAGGGACCCATTGCGGGAGTGACCATGCCACGGTCTGGTTCTGCCTGGACCTAGGAGGGTAGAAGGCTGCACAAAGATGGAAGTAACTGACTTCAGGGGCGGATTTAAGGAAATGGGAAGGATCCTTAGGAGCATTTGGATGGGATTGGGTCAGACATGGAGCTGATAGTAGGTGGGAAATCATCAGGAGGGGTGCAGGATGCTACCAGCACCTGTGCAAGAGTAAGACGAAATGCAGTAGGGCCCAAAATCTGCTGGTGGACCAGGGAGGTCCAGGAGGTGGTACGGGGAAAGAAGGCAGCCTATAAGCAATTCAAGTGCTCAAGGAGTGAAAGAGATCGAGGGGAGTATGAGCCGATGGCTAGAAGGGCAACTAGGGTGGTGAGGGTGGCTAAGGCAAGGAAGGAGCAGAACCTGGCCAGGGAAATTAGGAGAGGGAACAAGGGGTTCTTTAGATACATTGGGGAAAAACGAAGGGTGAAGGGGCAGATTAGCAGGATTAAATCAGGGGAGAGATGGGCACAAGACCCGGGAGAGCAGGCTGAGGTACTAAATGAGTACTTCACCTCAGTTTTCACCAAGGAAAATGGGGGTGCTGCATCATACATGGGAGGAGACAAAGATACTGAGGAGGGGGGACCCTTACCGATCGGCGGGTCTGGGGAGAGGGGAGGCATCAATGGCAGGAGGGGGGAGGGCTAAGCAGGGAGAAGAGGTACCGGAAGTGGAAATCACAGCAGAGAGAGTGAGGGATGCCCTCAGCTCTCTTAAGATGGAGAAAGCACCGGGGCCGGATAAATTACATATCAGAGTGCTGAAGGAACTTGCGGATGTCCTGGTGAAACCCCTGGTGGAGCTTTTCACCATCTCTCTGAGGACAGGGTGGGTGCCCCAGGACTGGAAGGTGGCACATATAGTGCACTATCCTGAGGGGATCAAGGGAGGTGGCTAGGAACTACAGGCCTTTCAGCCTGACATCGTGGTGGGCAAGGTGATGGAGGGCATTGTCAAGGAGAGGCTGGGGGACCTGGATAAGTCAGGGTGCCTGGCTATAGACACAGCATGGATTCATCCCGGGAAATGGTGTCAGACAAACCTGGTGGAGTTCTATGACTGGGTGACGAGTGCCTTGGACCTGGGTAGACCAGTGGACGCCTCTTTCTAGACTTCAGCAAGGCATTTGACTCTGTTCCTCACATGGGCCTGTTTGGATAAGCTGGGAGAAATGGGGTGGGAACCAGATGATCAGATGGCTAGGCAATTGGCTCCAGGACCTGACCCAGAGGGTCGAGTTGGCGGGATAGTCTCATCCCCAAGGAGGGTCATTAGTGGGTCCCACAGGATCAGTCCTTGGCCCTTCTGTTCAACGCCACGCCTCTGACATAAGGACAGGAATCAGGAGGATGAGTCTTCATGGATGACTCAAACTGGGGGCGGTGGTGGATGGGGAGGAGGGAGGTTGGCCTACAGGGGGACCTGGGACTCTGGAAAGATGGTCTAGAAAGTGGAAGCTGAGGTTCAATGCAGGAAATACAAGGTACTCCACCTGGGGCCAGAAACCCGGGCCAAGTGTACACCCTGGGATGCTACAAGTCTCGATGGCTGAGAGGGACCTGGGGTGGTGGTGGATGTCAAGATGAACAACTCTGAGACTTGTGTGGAGGGCAGCCAAAGCCAACAGGATGCTGGGATGCATCGCTGGGATCTGCCTCCAGAAGGAGGGAGTGATACTCCTCTGTATAACTAGCAGGTGAGGCCGCACTTTGAGTACTGCGTGCAGTTTTGGAGGCCACACTTAAAGAGGGACATTAACCTCCTGGAGAGGGTCCAGAGGAGGGCAACCAAAATGATTTGGGGCTTGGGGGACAGGACCTATGAGGAGAGGCTCGAAGAGCTAAATATGTACACATTGGAAGAGAGAAGGGACTGGGGGGACATGATAGAGGTCTTCAGGTACATGAAGAGGGTAAATAGGGGAGGAACAGTCAGGGTGCTTCAAAGGAAGGAGGAGGGGCCACTAGAGGGCATGGGTGGAAGCTGGAGGGGGGAAGATTCAGGGGAGAAAGGAGGAGGTGCTACTTCACTGAGAGGGTGGTGGAGCCATGGAATGCATTGCCTAGGGGGCTGGTGGAGGCAGAGACAGTGGAGGGATTCAAGAGGGGTGGGACAGGTACAGGGGAAGGGTTCTGGAAGCAAAATCCAATGCAGCAAGAATATCCGGAACTGGGAAGGGAGAAGCCAGAGAAGGCGAGTGGGGCAGCAAGGTCAGCACCCAGGGTGGGGGCTGACCAAACGAGCAGACACGAAAGACCGTTAGGCCTATTCTGTTTGCATTTTAGTATGTTAGTACTGAGGGCATCTAAGAAAAAAAATACAAGAGTTTATCAGAATCAATAAATGGTTGGGTGAATGGACATTCAGGGAGGACTGCATCCAGCTCAGCAGCTGGGATCTTTTTTAAGGGACCAAATCGTGTTTGCCAGTGATGGATTACACCTGAACTCTAGAGGGGCTAACACATGCAGGGCTAGCTCTGCCACTTGCCATTGTAGCCAAAAAAGAGATTTTTTTTCTCAAATGGTGATTTTTAAATCTGTTTGCCGTTATCAAATGTTGATTAAAATAAATCCTGCTTATCATATGGTGAGGGATCAGCCAACATACTTAATGGAAACAAAAAGACTTGCAATAAGAATAATGATAATAATAATAATAAAACATTAGGTAAGCTAAGGCTACTAACCTTGAACACTAGAAATCTGGTTAATAAATTCAGCAGTTTCAGGATGATATTAGGTAAAGATAGACCAGATATTGCAGAAAAAACGGAAACCCGTTGGGCTCAGAAGATAAATGGGATAAAACCATTGAAAGCTACAATCTTGTCCATAAAGATACAGAACGGGAAAGAGGAGGAGGAGGAGGAGGAGTAGCAATATACATTAGGAGTAAACCGACATTTCAAAACATTGCCAGAGCAAATGGAATAGAATCAGTCTGGATATCAGTGGAAAATATAAAATCTGAAAGGTTAATTAGTGGAAATAGCTATATTCCACCAAATCTTAGTAAGGAAAAGTTACCAAGAGCAATTAGAAGAAATCAAAGAATTTTCTGAGGAAGGACAAATACTAATAGTTGAAGACTTTAACCAACCAGACATAGTCGGGGAAAAATATAGCTGTGGAGAAAAAGCAGATGTGATGCTGGAAATATTAAAATAATGCAGTCTGGATCAATTGGTAAAAACACCAATGAGAGGAAGTAATATTCTAGATCTCATAATTAATAGTACCAATAACATACAGTATATGGTAAAGGAACCGCTGTCTACTAACGATAACTCTATCATAGAATGATCGTTAATCAATAGAGTGAAAAGTACAGTATAACACAAATGCAGAGCAAAATAGTATACAATTATCATAAAGCAGATTATGTGCGTATAAAAAAAAAAAACTGCAAAATTGGAAAAGGGAACAGGAATTTGAGAGCAAGTATATACATAGTTGCTTGAATATACTCCATGACAAACTAATGGAATTAAAAGAGAAATCTATACCCTGTAGAAAGGCATATAACAAGTATGGCAAAATACCACCTTGGTTTAACAGAAAGTTAAAGTGGACAATTAGTAGTAAAAAAAAAAAACACTTGTATAAACAAAACATACCCATGCCCTGGTAATTTAAAAAACCTTCAAAATAAAACTAAAGCTGCAAAAACAGAAATTAGAAGGGCTAAATGTAACTATGAAATTAAACTGGCCAAAGAAAAAACAAAACACAAATGCATTTTACACATATATTAATTCAAGGGAAAAGGGAAGTAACAACGTGGGCCCATTTTAAGAGACTTACCAGCCTCCACCCCTGCACCTGATATACAGTGTAGGTGCTGTACCTCATGGGGCTGCTTCTAATGTGGAACACGCTGCAAATAATCAATGTATTAAAAACTGGTAACACTCATAAAATTAGAAAAACTGGGTCCCAAGGACTTTCCAGTTTCTGGTGCCGCCCACACTCCACCCCCATGCTCTGCAAAGTTATGACGCGATGCTAGGGAGAGCACTGGGACGCGCTCCATTATAGTCTATGGGCACCACCTTTTTGATCATTTTTTTTTATTTTAATGACCATTTGTGATAAAACTTGGGCACTGGTTGACTAACGAGGCCCTTGCTAGTCTACCAGTGCCCACATTTTATCACCAAATGATCATTAAAAGAAAAAAATTATCAAAAAGGTGGTGCCCATAGACTATAATAGAATGCATCCCCATGCTCTCCCTAGCATCGCATCATAACTTTGCAGAGTGCAGGGGTGGAGCGTGGGTGGCACCAGAAACCGGGACGTCCTTGGGACCTGTTTTTTCCCAATTTTACGAGCGTTACCAGTTTTTAATACAGTGATTATTTTCAGCAAGCTCCGCATTAGAAGCAGCCCAATGAGGTACAGCACCTATACATCAGGTGCAGGGACTGTTTCGTTTACCTTGGTGGGTCTGTTTAAAATCGATGGCAGACTGATTAGTAAGGATAAGGAAATCACTGAGGAACTTAACAATTTCCTTTGCACAGTGTTCCAGCATGAACATTATAAACGTATGGATTTAGAGACAACCAATCAACATTTAATGATTCCTATGGAAGTAGTGCAAAACAATTTAGAAAATATTAATCCAGATAAGGCAGTGGGGCCTGATGGGATTATTCAAAGACTATTAAGGGAAAACAGCATGTGAGCTTGCTGCAGTACTACGATGCCTGTTTAATTTTTCAGTAAACTGTGGTGAAGGCCCAGTGGACTGGAGAAGCTGAAGTGATCCCGATTTTTTTTTTTTTTAAAAGGGAGACAGAGAGGAGCCATGTAACTACAGGCCGATAAGCCGGACAGCAGTGGTCTGTAAATTAATGGAGATGTCAGTTAAATGAATCTTGAAGAAGAATGAGCGAGACTTGGGATAAAGGATGAATTATAACACGACATTAGGCAAGGACAAACCTACTGACTTTTTATGAAATATTAAAACAAAATCTGGATGAGGGAAACACAATGGACATTATATTCCTGGACCTCAGCAAGGCCTTTGATGTTGTATCATATACCAAATTAATAGAAAAAGTAAATAATTTAAATATAAATATAATCAGATGGGTGTCAGACTGACTACACTCAAGAAAATAAGCTGTTAGGATAAGAGAAATTTTGTAAAGTAAGAGTAGAGAAAGGAGTGGTGTGCCGTAAGGATCAGTACTGGAGCCAGTGTTATAACTGTTCATAGGAGATCTCGGGCAGATTATATCCTGTATAAGTGCACAGATAATACAAAAGTAGGAGGAAAAGCAAACTCAGATGAGGAAATAAAAAAACATACAAGCAGATCTGAAAAAATTAATGGAATTGGCGAGATTGTGGAGAATTATCTTCAACAGCTCAAATGCATGATGATGTACCTAGGGAAAAAATAACATGATAAAATCATACTATTTTGATGGTGCAAAATTAAAACAAGAAATTGTGAAAAAGACCTAAGGATATATGTAACCAATGGCTTGAAATCTAAAAGGCAGGTAAATTCAAGTTAAAGACACTGATGTATAAAGTCTGAAGAGGTTATTCTCTCACTGTATAGACCTTATGTAAGGCCATCAATAGATTACAAGTCACAGTTGTGGGAAGGGGGATTGAATATCAGGGAAAGTATTAAAATCGAAAAAAATACAACACAAAGCTACAAAGATGATTGGGGTATAGACAGGGGCCCTAGTGCTCTGTGGCAGTTTGTCCTGATTTCTGCGGCAGGCCTCCCAGGTTTGTGCTGCAGCATTTTCCGAGTTCTGCAGCATGATTTATTCTTTTTTGAGGTAGAACAAAGTCCTGCCATTGGCAAAAATATGATGCGATGTCATCAATGACATTACATGCCAAGCACAGAGGAGGGGCTTCAGGATGAACAAGATGGGGAAGGGATCCAGGCACTATGGAAAAACTGTATCTGAATGAAAATTCACCAAGAACAGTGCATTCTACAGTACTCTATATTCTACATCATGATGCAAATTCTGCAGAAAATTCCACGGCTGTGGATTCACAGAATTCCAATAGACTTTGGTATAGAGCACAAGACATATGAGGAAAGGTTGAAATACTTCGGTTTGCATTCATTGGAATAGAGAAGCATCAGAGGAGATCTTTTACAACTTTATAATATGTATGAGCACACTGAAATAATGGAAGTGTTAAATTTAGAGAAAGGGCAGGAGGCTTACGCACCAAGAAGGCACAATAAATCAAATCGGGGCATTTTAGGATAAACTATAAGAAAGCACTATTACATACAGAAGGTGGTGGGACCATGGAACAATTTACTAATGGAACTGGTTGACAGTTAAAATTGCGACCATTTTAAAAGAAAGTTAGATGAGTGGCTCGAGGCAGGAAATCACAAAATGTATTTTACATATATCAGTGAGATGGACTTGAATGGGCAAAGTGTCTGATTCCAGCTCAGTACCATAGTATTAACTGTTGTAATATCCCAAACCATGCAGCACCCCATGGTATACCACTCGGGTGTCGGTGTTTATGGTATGGGCCCAAGTACCGGTGTAATACTAGAACCCGCAACCTTCTGACCCAGAGGTGCATGTGTTATAAAGTAAGCCATGTTGATACCTTCAGGTTTTCTTATGTTGGAAACAGTATTGATGAGCCCACTGCTGTGTTTATGGTTCATGGTTTTTATTGACACATTAAGTTTGCCATTTCCTTTTCAAGTTAATTTTTATTGCAGATCATGCACAGTATGCTATGATATAAATCATACTGTGCAACCAAGCAAAATTATGTGCCTTTGGTTGTGTCGTATGTGTAAATGTTCCATTTGTTTTTCTATGCATGTCTTCAATAGAAAAATTAAGAAAATTAATGTAGTCATCGTAAAACACCCTCCTGCATCTTCCATTCAGTTATATTCACTATTCTGACTTGTTTTGATTGATTTTCATTCAGTAACTGAGTGTGCGTTTTTTTTTTTTTTTACTTTTTAGTACCCCTCCCCCCGGTATACCAAACATTATCACCCTTTAGTTTTTATTTATTTGAAAATTTGTGCATGAGAAAGGCACACTGAGCCAGGGCTCATTTCCAAGTATAGTACGACCCAGGGAAGGGGTTACAAAGGGGAGGAACAATTTCAAGACCGCTAGCAAGGGGCTGGAAACCTGCAACAGTTATATAAAAATTACAGTAATGATAAGCAACTAGGTTTATTAAATCTTTTAGAGAATTCTTTAGTTTTATGGGTTTTTTTTTTGTAGAAACAAACTCTGGTCAGGGCTAATATGTCTGCTAATGCATTAGCCTGATAACAGATTTAGAATAACGTGTGACTTAGCTATAATTTACTTGTATCACTGTGACATAAAAGTCTCACATTTACTGGACAACAGGGAAACAGTTTATGGGGCATGGATTCAGCTACCCGCTGGGAACTACTTGAAATGGGGGTGGGGTCAAACAGCTGGTATGCAGTGGCATAGAATGATTCCAATACAATATACAGCATTGCATTTATGCTGTGTTGTGGTTGGCACCCCACTGTTTTTTTTTTCCCTCAGAGGGGTTAAAACAGCAAAGTTCTGCTATTCCAGTTTTGGCAATGCTCAGTGGACTGCTAACAAGAAGTCTGCTTTCAGTGTTGAAAATGGGAAGAATTCACCGAGGGAACCTATCACCTTTATTCCAGTATCGAATACATGACAGGTCTGGAGGTATGTTTCTTCATTACACATTATATTGTATTTTTACACTTTATTTAGTCAGTTTTATGCCTTTAGGGGTGTGCATTTTATATAGAAGCAGGCCTTCCTCATTTGACTCCTGGAACTGAATCAGACTTTTATTTTCACTTCAGAACTGAGTTCCCCCAGGATCTCTCCCATTCCCAATACTCTCTGTTATAAGTTTCACTAAGCAGCCTTAAAAATGTGACAGAAGGATGGTATTGGGGTCTAGTGGTAAAATCACAGGCTTGCAAACCAGCAAGTTAAAGTTCAGATCCCACCAGAGCCACCTACTCACACTTACCTCACGCAATCGGCAGTAGCTCTAAGTGTAACAGCAAAGTTCATGAGGTATCATGAAATCATATGGCATTTTGCAACAGGTAAACTGGGTTTTACTTTGCTTTTTTGTTTTATTTTGCCATCTATTCCGATACAAAAACGTGCAATTACTTGTATTATGGTCTTGAACTGATACAGTTTGGCACAGTTCCTTGATAGGAATCTGACATGCTGCAATCACAGTTCTAATCGACCAACCTTAGAGTAGTTGTAAAGGTTTCAGTTTACATTGCCGCTCTCTGCATACCTATGTAAATTGGGGCTAATGGTGCTTGTCTCATTCTCTCTAAAATGTGCCTGTTCTCTCAATACATAGGGAAACATGTTTCTGCTATGTTACAGCTACATTAGTTGATGATAGAATTGCTCTTCTGTCACTGACACTTGCACCTGCTGTGTTAAGTATTATGTGCAGCCCCTGCTATGTTAAGGATTACATGCAGTCAGCAGCATTCTTCCAGCTGCAGAGGTGGCACAGAAAACAGCCAAAAGTACCACAACCATAGTTTCATGAATAAAGTAGAACTGCTAGGAGGAAGGGGAGGTGGATGAGAACACAGACAAACACAGAAGAGCAGGGATCTCATGCATACCAATGAGGTGATGACATTCCACTGTGGAAGTGGAAGGTGATAAGTGTCAGTTCCTGTTCCTGTCTGCCTGGCTTCCGCTCCTCTGATTAGCAATATGTTGCATAGCTCTCACTTTGCAGCCATAAAAATGAATGATCTTTTTTGAGGATACCTTCCATTGAGTAACACCTATGGAGCACAGACATCATCGGCATCAGGGCTGCTCACAGAGTTTTGCCTAACAGAGGCCACCTACAGTAATACATATCGTCAGCTCCTGTATTACATGGTTGGCCCCATGCCTCCTCAGTTCTTTCCTGTTCTGCCATTGACTCTACCTTGCGCCAAAGGAGCACGCTTCTTGGTTTCTTTGTATGGTGTCATTATACTTTGACAGTGTTTTTTGGGGCTTGTACATTAATTTCCCTGTTTCGTAATGTGTGGGTTCTTCAGGTCCTGTCTCACTGCTTCAGCTCCTGTTCTGATGTCACAGCTTGCTTTTCTGCCAGTGTCGACTGTCCCACCTCTGTGACTCTCCCATCAATGGTTTGCTGTTGGTCTCCTGAACATGGTTTTGTGGTTACCTTCCTTTGGGGCCTCCAGTGTTGGACTTTCTGCTGCCCATCTTGCCTAAAGTGCTGGTCGGGGTCCTGGTGGCTTCCACTTATTCGATGACAAGGGTGAGTTCCAGCCCTCATGCTAACCTTTATAGCTGTTTGGACCATCCTTTGGGATACAAGGGTCAGTTCATGGCTTTTTGCCTGACCCCTGTTTCTGCGGTGCTGGTGGCTCCATTGAGGTCTGTCTCCTGACTTTGCTTCATTGATGTTCTTGCTGTTTGGTTCAGCTTCGACATTTATGGCATCACTGTCTCTGCATGTCGTCACTTGGCTCTGCCTCATTGACAGTTCTGCATCTTCATAAGCCACTGTTTCTCACAGTGGCTGTGAAGCCTCTTGATCAGCAGTTCCCTGTCACCAGGTGCATTCTTCATCAGTTGGCTTTGCCTAGTTAATGTTTTCTTGCTTCCCAGAACCTGTTTTTTATTGTTGCCACTCCTATTCTCATCTGTGCAGGTTGTCACTGAGTTCTATCCTATGCTTCCACCAGTTTCTGTGCACAGTCCTCTGTTTGAACATTGGCTTTGTTGATGTGTGAGTTTGTGTTTTTGTCAAAATGATTATCATCGCTGTCTTTATGACTTGCCACTTAGCTTCACCTTGATGCATTGGCTCTTTGGACTCTGTTGGCCCATAGCATGCAGTTGGCCATTGCTTTTTGGCACTCAGCTCTTGCTAGTTTTGTTGCCCGACCTTGTCTGGTTAATGTCTTTCTTTATGGTGTGAATCTCTGCTGCTTGTCTTCTTGTCAGCATTCCCACAGTCCTCTGATACAGGAATCGTCTTATCCCCAGCCTCTGGGTTTTGATCTGGTTTTGTACCACCATTGTCCAGGCATTTCAGCCAACAGCCTTTGTTTGTAGTGTTTCTTGCCCTTCGGCTGTTACTTTGTCATTGCAGTTTCCGGTGTCACTTGTTGCTGCCTGTCTCCACAGTTTCCTTTTTCTTTTTTTATGCTCTCACCCCGCACAAAGGCTGATCCCTCATTCAGGCCTCTCAGGGACTGATTCTGGCCCTGACTGCTCCCGATGCAGCCACCCCACATCACAGCCACCCCAGGGTACCCGGATGTAGCTCTTCATTGGGTGGGTCCCCTTCCTACATAGGGAATTGGCCATACCAGCCTTTTTAAATGGTCCTGGGTACTACTGAGGCAGCTGATGGAGGTCCAGAAGCTCCAGTGGCAAGGATCCAGGATGCTGGCACCCAATTGATCAGTGTGCCATTTTCTGCCTTTCTCCCACAGGAGCGTCATGTGCAGGATACAAGGCAGATGCCAGCATCTGCCATGCTCCTTAGATAGCAGGCCCCAGCATGCTGCTGTACCCCCAGCCTCCCCCAGAGGCCCATCCTCTCTCCACCCTCCCCCCAAGAGAAGGTGAGCAGTCAATGAACGTTCAAGGCTTCTCTCCCCTAGGCTGGCCCTCTGACGTCCAAATCTGTTCCCTAATCTAGGTCACTGGCATTGCAGCAGTGAATCTTTCCACTGTGCCAGCGGGCTGGCCCTCTGTTTCCTTTTTATAATTACTCATCAGGTCTGGAACGTGATGACATCAGTTGTGTGGAGGCCCTGCACTGAAACACGCACTATGAACTTCAGCTCAACTAATGTTCTCAGGTTCCAGAACTGGATCAGTAATTATAAAAATGAATATATGGTGGTAAAAAAAAAAATCAGATCCCGTCCCTTACCTGGTACAGATTTATGAAAGCCCCCATGCTGCCCTACGCTCTTAATTTTTGAGATGTAGTAGTTTGTAGAATGCAGGGCAGGTTTAAAATTGTTTTTATATGTTTTAGAGGTCACTGGGATCAAATCAAAGCTGCCATTCAACCAACAAGAGCCTTGAGCCAAGAGCCCAGAACCAATGAAATCCATCTGTTCTAGCTGGAATTACTTCTTTTTATTTATTTATTTTTTTCTACATGGCTCATTTTGGCTTTTCTTAGTCAAAGCCCAACATTCCACCCCGTAAAGGGAAGTCTGCCAGACAGCTTCACCTTGACCAACTCTGTTCATATGTCACAAGCAGCTACTGTCTCATTTTTCCTGTTAGTTTGTATTGGCGAATAAGCATTAGTTAAAACCCGGGGGCTGGAATGCTTCTATTTTAATTATAAGGAGCCCTGTAACAAATATAGACCCTCATTCTGATCTTCTGTCTTCTCAGGGCTCCATTGAAAATTATGTCTTGGCAACAAGTACTGGAAAGAGGAAATAGCTGCAGACCATGCCTGGGCAGATCCTGACTTAGTTTCCTGCCCTCTCAATGCTTACTTGTGTCTGTTTTCTCCTGTTTGTATTTTTATGCTCATAGCTGAACAGCACCCAGAATGCAACACTCTTTCAGAGCCTTGTAGCTTTAGAAAATGTACTAAAATATCATCATTAAAGATTTTGTGCCGTTTCCTTTGGGGCATGAATATATTTTACCGTGTAGATTCAGTGTGCTACACAGAGTGGAATGCTAGTCTGTGTGTTTAGGTACCCATTTCATTTCATATCTAACTTTTATTGCAGTCTTCTTCTATAAAATATGTTAGGATTCTCCTAGTTGAAGTGAAACACACTTAGTGTGATGTCACTAATCATGAATCATGTTGGTGCACTTATGAGCACACAGCGTTGGATTATATGGAAGCCTCTTGTCTACATTGCAGTGACCACCGATAGTCTAGAATAGAAAGGGGTGGTTATTTGTAACAGTAGTAGTTCCCTGGAAAAAGAATGCAAGTGGGGATACAAATAGTCGGGCAGATTGCATTGTCTTTGATAAATATTTCTGAAGTTAGGAAACATTGACTAGTAAACAAAAAACACACTCTGTAGACCTTTCAGAATGCCCCCCCCCCCGTCATATACTTTGATGCTTCTCTGATGCTTCTTCTGTGTCTCACTCTAACAGTACTTCCTCCCACTGAATGTGTATCTTTCATCTATGGCCTCACAAATCGGAGATGAGGCTTTACTTTAGGGACAATTGACCAAAATCCAGGACACATCTTTGAAAATGTTAATATCAGCTCAAGAATCTGTCACAACTTAGTGTGAGCATTATGTTCTGAAAGAGAACTAAACTGTAACACTAATGTCTGGAATTGCTTTATGCTTTAAATTCATCTCCAGTGCGTCTTTTAGTCCTGCTTGAGAGGCATCAGGGAGGGGTAGACAAGATGTACCTAGTGTCCCTTCCAACCTTAGTTTACTATGTTGCTATGTAAAGCCTTACTCATCAGTGACAGAAATACTGAATTTAAGAGGGAACAAAGCTGGTTTTGGAGCAAAATTGGGAATTTCCCTTAAAAATGGGAACAGATGGGCCGCCCCGGGGACGCTGAGGGTTGAGGCACTGGATGCAACACCTCATTCCATGCCAGCATCCCTGGTTTGGGATCAAGTGCAGGTCACCGGGGGTCAGCCAGGGGGAGGGAGGGAGATGGATTGGGTGTCCGAGGGACTGCTGTCCTTTCCTGGGTCGGTGGATTGCTACTCCCTGCTGAACAACTGCCCCCATCTGGAGGCCTGAGAGGTAATACGGGACAGGGGAGTGGCACGAAGGGAGGGTGTTGTGGGCGGCAGTGTGCATGAGCCTCCACACATGCCCGTGCATACTGGCAGCAAAGGGGGGAGGGAAGAAAAAGTGGAAGACTGGAGATGGAAGGCTCCATGATGGTCTGGATGCACCCCTCAAGCTAGCCCCCCGACTTCTGGATTGTGCTTTTGGGGGGGGGGAGCCAGAACTCCTCTCTCTGGCCCCACCATGACAGTAGGGAGTGTGTGTAATCCAAGGGGGGAAACTACAGGGGCAAGGCTGGATCGGGGCGGCCGGGCTTGGAGGATGAGCCTTCTGAGAGAGGACCGGAGCTACCTGCCAGCTCCATGGAGGCAAAGAAAAACAGAATAGAAAAAAATTAAAATTGGGAAGAGATGGGAGGGATAGATAAATGTGTTGTGTAGTAGTGCCCTGCCAGTACCACATATGGGTCCAGTGGTGTGTGCCTAAAGGCTTCTATCCCTTGGAGGGCAGCTGCTTTGTGATGCATGTCCATCTTTGTGCACTACACTGAGATCCATAAAATGTACTGTGGGGCACTGTGTTTGGAAATCATGATTTCTCTGGGCATGGTAGGGTTCATGGACTGTGGGAGTACACTGGGCCACTTTGCTGCAAGGAGTGCTGCATTTGTCTTGTCAAGTGTGCCATGCTTTGTGCCTTTATAGTGCTTGTCTGTGATACTGACCCTACTCCTGGTCCTATATCCTGCCAAGTACATATGCCTCTCAGTGGCATAATATGAAGAGGCTTAAAATTTCCCACCTCAACATCTGCACTGTTATGGCTAACAAACTAGAATCTTGGGTGGTTCACTACAGTCCTGATGTTCCTGTTATTATGGAGTCCTGGCTTAAGTTTACCATACTTGGCTGTGCCTGTTGTTTACACAAGTCCACTATAACCTGTTTAGGCTTCATTGTCTCTCCACTAAAAGGGGTGGTGGTGGTGGTGGTGGTATTGAGGTATACTATAAAACCACCTTACCATAACTGTCCTGAATGTGTCCTCTAAATCCTCCTGTGAGATGTCTCACTCTTTTACTACTGGGTCAAGTGAAGAGGCAACATGTAGTATGTGTGTATAGTGCCCCTACCAGTGGCATGTCTGGCCTATTTGACCAACCAAATCTGGTTAGTACCTATGTGGACAATAAAGAATTACTGGTAATCTCACTAGGCAGTTTTAATTTGGTCTGGCATTGGAACAGTTCTAGAACTCTTGAAACTGATTAGCAAATTGAACCAAACCCAATTTGTTACTGTTCACAACAAGCAATCTTTTAAGGGTAATCACTACTCTCTCTGGTTCCCGTCCAATAGAAAGGACAGAATTATTGGAGCTTGTACTTTTACTGACTTGGTCAGTGACCCATTCACCTTTTTGTGCATGTGGAGGTCACTATTCCACGTAAACTGGGGTACCTATTTTGTTGATTTGGCCCAAATTGAATGGTCCCCATTACTGACCTCTGATGCTAGTGTAGCCCTATTTCATTTCAAAGTTCAGTGCTCTGCAGGACCTACATATCCCTTTGGTCAAGCAGAGACCGAGAGGGACAGTTACTAGGTAGCTGCACAGAGACCTTTTAGCATTGCATTAGGCCAAGTATAAATGCGTGGCAAAGTCCTCGACTCTGTCGGCTAAATAGAAGGCTTGGGGACATGCATGTAAGAAAGCAATCATCACCTTGCACAAAGTACCCATTATACAGAGCTACATCTAATCTTTGATGGAGATCGCACAGGTTCTGGGGCTATACAGAGGGCGTCATGGATGGAGATGTAATTCACCCTGTTAATGACATGGTACTTGATGTAATTAACTGCATTAGCTCTGAAACTATTACTAGAAACATAGAATTTGATGGCAGATAAGGACCGCTTGGCCCACCCAGTCTGCCCATTTCCCTACCTACTGGATAAGCTGCAGATCCTAGTTAACCAACAGCCTACTTCTTCCTACCCCCAACCCCTAGAATGGCCTTATGACTGTCCCATGCATGCTTCAATTCCACCACTGTTTTTGACTCCACAACCTCCTCCGAGGCCGTTCCATGCATCCACAATCCTCTCTGTGAAAAAATACTTCCTTAAATTACCTCTGAGCACCCCCCATCTTCAAATTGTTCCCCTTGTTCTTGCACACCTCTTTTTTTGAAAGATGCTACCCTCTTGGACTTTGTTGATTCCCTTGAGGTACTTGAACGTTTCTATCATGTCCTCCCTCTCCCTCCTTTCCTCGAGGTTATATATATTAAGCTCCTTTAGTCTCTCTTCATATGTCTTCCGGTGCAGACCCTGCACCATTTTAGTTGCCCTCAACTGGACAGCTTCCATCCTGTCTATGTCTTTGCCGAGAGTGGGTCTCCAGAACTGCACGCAGTACTCCAGATGGGGTCTCACCAGCTGTCTGTACAGTAGGATAACTTCCTGTTTTCTACTGGTGATGCCTCTCCTATGCATCCCAGCATCCCCCACCCTCCTTGCTGCCCTCTCACATTGTTTGCCCACCTTTGGGTCATCTGATATGACTACCCCCAGGTCCCTTTCCATTTTTGTTGTTGTTAGTATCTCACCCCCCCATTGTGTACTCTTCCCCTGGGTTTTTGTTTCCCAGGTGCATTACCTTGCACTTCTTAGCATTGTATCTAAGCTGCCATACATTTGACCATTCGCCTAACCTTGCCAAGTCCCTTCTCATCCTTTCCACCCCACCTGTGCATCAACTCTGTTGCAGATCTTTGTGTCATCTGCAAAGAGACATACTTTTCCTTCCAGTCCCTCTGCAATGTCGCTTATAAAGACATTGAAGAGGACCGATCTAATACTGAACCCTACGGTGCCCACTAGTAACCCCTTTTTTCTGAGTGGACTCCATTTACTATTATTCTCTGTGTCCTATTCTCCAGCCAATTCTTTACCCAGGCTGTCATCTTGGGACCCACTCCCAGGCTGGCTAACTTGTATATTAATCTTTGTGTGGGACTGTGTCAAATGCCTTGCTAAAGTCTAGGTAGGCCATGTCCACAGCCCTCCCTGATCTACTACTTTGGTCACCCAGTCAAAGAAATCTATCAGATTCGTCTGGCATGACCTTCCTGCTGTGAATCCATGCTGTCTAGGGTCCTGTGCCCTCTGGCCTCTAGATACTGGACAATTCTTTCCTTCAGAAGTGATTCCATCATTTCCTATCACTGAGGTTAAACTAACAGGTCTGTAGTTTCCTGCTTCTGCCTTGCTCCCACTTTTGTGAAGGGAATCACATCTGCCCTCCTCCAGTCCTCGGGTACCACCCCATCCTCCCATGATTTGTTAAAGAGGGTAGTCAGTGGTGTCACTAGTTCTACCCTTAGTTCTTTTAGATTCTGGGATGAATCCCATCAGGCCCCATTGCTTTGTCCACCTTCAGTTTTAAGAGTTCTTTCAGAACCCTTTCTTCTATAAATGGCTGGTATCAACTTCTGTATCCAGAGTGTTTCTACTGTTTGTTTTAGGTACCTCCCTTCTTCATTTGTAAATACTGAGCAAAAATATTTGTTTAGTATCTCTGCCTTTTCACAGTCTCCTCTGCCCACCCTCCCTCCCTTTATTAAGCCTCACTATCCTCCTTGGTCTTCCTTCACTCCCTGATGTACCTATAAAAGATTTTATCCCCTTCTTAACTGAGTTGGCTATCTTTTCCCCGGTTTGGGCCTTTGCTGTTCTGACTGCCTTCCCTGCCTCCTTTGCTTTAACTGATACAGTTCTCTGTCCTGCTCCTTCATTCCTTGTACTTCCTGAATGCTTTCTTTTTCTCTTGAACCTTCCTGCCACTTCCTTTGAGAACCATAGTGGTTTCTTACATCGCTTTGTTTTGTTTATTTGCTTCACACAAAGGCTTGTTACCTCTGTGATGGCAGTTTTATTATTCCCCATTGTTCTTCCACCCTCCTTCCTGCCCATTTGCTAGTGCATTCCTTAGGCACTCACCCATTTTGGCAAAGTCAACCCTCCTAAAGTCCAGTACTTTTGCCTTTGTGACTTGACTCTATTGTTGTGTTTATTGTGAACCATACTGTTCGGATGGTCGCTAGTTCCAGAAGGCTACCCACTTTCACATCTGTGATCCTCTCTCATCTCCATTTGAGAGAACAGGTCTAAGATTGCTCCTTCTCGCGTGGCTCCAATACTAGTTGTCTAAGGCATGCCCCTGTAGGGCATCTAGAATAACCCCACTCTTAGTAGTGGCTGCTGCAACTGCACTCCAGTTAACATCTGGCATATTCAGATCACCCATCAGCAATATCTCCCCTTTTTCTGCCATTCTAAGTATACTTTCTATCATTTCCTTGTCCATTTCCTCCCTCTGAGAAGGGGGTCTGTATACAACCCCTGTGCGGATTGTGGTGCCATTGTCTGTCTCCAGATTTACCCACAGTGCTTCTTCTCCTCCCTGTTTACCCTTTTGTTCTGTTGCTTTTATTCCTTCCCTTATGTAAAGAGCTCCTCCTCCTCCTCTTTTACCCTCCCTGTCCCTCCTGTAGATAGTGTATCCTGGTATGTTTACGTCCCAGTCGTGGTTTTGTGTGTACCATGTTTCTGTGACTGCCACAATATCCAGATGTTCCTCCTCCATCAAGGCCACTAATTCAGGAAGCTTGTTACCCAGACTACGGGCATTGGTACTCATTGCTCTTACTACCATTTCCCTCTGATCTGTCAAAGTGTCCCTGTTGTACATTTGGTCAGCCTAATCTCCAAGATGGTCTCTCCCAATCAAACTATACCAACACTGTTCTGTTTTACATTCGAAATATATCACCTAGGAAAGTACTTCACTTTCTTAGAGCTATGACCCCCTACAACAGTGTGGGCCTTGATGGGTTCGAACCTAGACTCCTCAAAGTTGCTGCACCTTACTTGGCCTCTCCCTTGACTCGCATCTATAAGTTGGTCCTGATTTTTTGGCTTTGTGCTTGATGTATAGAAAGTGGCCAAAGTTATCCTAGTATACAGAAAAGGTGACCAGAAGCTTGTTGACAAGTATCGCCTTATTGTAGTTCTGTCTGTGCCCAGCAACTCCTTGAGAAACATGTCATCCAGATCACTGAATATCTTCACAAATGTAACTTCCTGTCACCGGAACAGCATGGTTTTAGACAGCATTACAGCACCGCTGACGCTGTTATGCAGCTCACAAACAATGTTGAGTTTGCTGTGGGCAAGGACATGCTAACAGGAATGGTATTGGTGGAACTTAAAAAAGCCCTTGACCTTGTCGAACATATACCACTGAGGTCTAGGCTTCTATCCATAGGTATTTCCCCTAATGCTGTTTCTCAGTTTGACAGTTGCCTAGGGTTTAGAAAGCAGTTGGTCAAGGTGAACCATTTCATGTCAGACTGTTCAACTTCTTGCAGGGCATGGTGTTCCCCAGGGCTCTCTTCTAGGTCCCTTTCTCTTTTCAGTTTTTATTAACAATCTTCCACTAGTACCTGCCTTTTACTTATCACTTCTCTATGCTGATGACTTGGTTCTCTACCATAGTTCCAAAAGTTTAACGGACATAAATTGTCAACTTAACTCTGATTTCCTCATGGTACAGTCTTGGCTCTCACAAAACAAACCACCTCTTAATACCAGTAAAACAGAATCAATGCTTTTTGATTCCTCCCATACGTTCAGGGCATGCACTGAAATATTGTCTGTTTCCTGTCTAGACAGCACTCCACCTGTCTCAAGTTGAGTCTTTCAAATACCTTGGACTAACCATTGACCCCACCCTTGATTTCTCCTTATACATTCCCACTGCTTGTAATACTGTATTAAATTAGGCCTTGCTTATAGGGTAAGGCATGATGTGATCTCACCTCAACAGCCCATCTTGCTACTATACAAGGCATTCTTTAGCCTAGTCTAACTTATGGCTTCCTTTACCACTTCCAAATGCAACATGGACAAATGGAACACAACTTATGATATTTGTAATTTTGTTCTGGCTATGACTTGCTTCACTCATCACTGTCTGCTCTTCTTGTGCTTGGATTGGCTAGCTATATTTATTTATTTACTGAGATATACAGAGAGTACCTTTGCGCACAGGTGCTCATTTACAAAGGTTCCACGTCAGTGTCATAGTTAAAGAGTAATTATACAGATGCAACTAAGCGTTTATAATATATCTCACCATTTCTTTATGCCTGACTTGGCGATTAGAGCTTATTTAATTTAAAATAACTTATTCAATGTACCTACCTAATTCACTTTTGTACTGTGAACTTTGTACCTTGTATTTGAAATATGTTGAATCTCCTTTTTACTGCTTTCTCTGTCTTGTATACCTTAGACCCTTTGAAAATAGGCTCAGCCTAAAGGGTTTTGTGTAACAAATAAATAAAAAAATAAGCCATCCCAGTGGAATGTTGCAAAGGAAGCACAAATGCAAACACACACTCACAAATACAGACAGACAGGCTCAAATACTTATAGAACTGCATAAAGCAGGCAAACCACAGTGTTAAGCAGGCACAGTATGATTATATGTGTACAGAACAAAAAAAAAGCTGACAGAGATTGTGCTTACATAGAAGAATACAAATGTGGTAGATTAACTGCGACTGTTATATTGAAATGCAAGCAGACTGTAGACCATGGCCCCCATAGTCAAAAGTCCCCTGCAAACTTGCGCAAGTGCCTGCTCTGCGCGTCTGAGATGTGCTGGCCCAAAATAATGAGATATGCAGAAGATGCGCTGTGAGATGCGCTTGCATGTCTGGCTGAATATCCTGAAGATGCGCATTCACGCAGTGGGAGATGTGTGGTGCAAGTGACCTGAGCCTCATGCAGATCATAGGGAAATGCATGATGCAAAACCACTTGCGCAGTGTGCAGAGTTGCAATATTCGGCCTGGATATGCAGATGACCTCACTGCACATTCCAAGCCATCTCCCACATGCACAGCTCATTACTGGAATGTATTCAGGCCATTTGCATACCCTGGGCATGCTCAGTTCCAGCTGTGCAGGGCTGCTCCACCACTCTGCAAAGGTGAACAGGAGGTACTGCAGCCTATCAGGCAGGGCACGGGGTCATGTTGCTGAATGCAAAAACCGCCGAGCAACAAATGCCACAAGCAAAAGGGCGTGCGCTGCAATCTCGGGCAAAACACTGACCCGACAGAAACAGTGCACACCATTTGAAACAATGGGCTTCTCTCTTTTTTTGTGGGGGCTTTGCCCCAGCACCCCCCGACATGGGGGCTTTGCTCCCCACCTCCACCGCCCCCGGAACTAATATAACAAAATCCAGGGGGTCATGGACTTCAGGGATGGGGAGTAAGTCGGGAGGGGGAAAGTTTGCTCTGCACAAAAAAAATGCCACAAAAGGTTGCAACATATGGAGACCTGCTAGGAACTGAATCACGGTCCCAGGTCTCCATTTCCTGCATATGCTGGTGCCCTAGCCACTCCACCATGGGAGTGGCTCAGCCAGGCACCCAGCACTTGGCAACTTGTTCAGTTCCAACCAGAGCACGCAGTGACAGGGGTAGCAGTATTTCGGTACTGCTAGTCTACCCCTGTTGCTGTTATTCCATGCGCTCTGTATAAAGCGTGATTAATGTCACACTGTCTGTCATGCTGGTATTGACCCAGTACCATCAGACAGTTGTGATGGACTGTGTGGGTGTGGGTGTGGACTGCACTGGCCTGGGTACAGTGCCATTACCCATAGCCATGTACAGGGTCAGACGGGGGTACAGGGGTCCCACCTGGACAGTGGCCACAGGGGCCCACCTGGACATGCAACGGGGAGGGCACAGGGTGACAGTCTGATCGGTATACCACATGCATGTGATACACCAGCTCCAAATGCAGTGTATAGTCACCTGCAGTGCCCCACACCACCTCATACGAGTGGAACATGGTGATGACTGCAAGGAATGGCAGTGTGCAAAGGGCGATCAGGTACACTAGTGGGTGGGTCCCACTCATATGCACCTATGGTGTACCACTGTGGGTGGGTGCCACAGGTCAGTCCCTGGCCTGTACCAGGCTGCCAGCCATCCACCAGGTTACCTGGGTACCACTGCCCCAGATGGCACCCTGAGTGCATGCCACTGCCAGGTGGCACCGTGCATGCTGCATGGGTGCAGACCATGGCCCCCTGGTAAATTTGCTGCATTGTGGTTGTCTATTCCTCTGATGTGTCCAGGCAGCACCCAACACCACTGGCATGTGGCTTCTGGGTGTCTACGTCCAGGGTGCGGTGTGAGGAGTTGCTCCCTGGATGGTGCTGTGGTGACTTGGCACCTGTGGCTCCAGGTTCATCCATCCCGGCATGACTGCTGTGTGTGTGCCTGGAGCATGTCCTGGTGCACCTTCAAGAGCTGTCTTTGGATGGCTTGCCTGCAGTTCTGCAGCCTGCCTGTGGGTGGCTGGCCATTTAGGTATGCTTTTTCCATGCCTAACTTTGGGCAGCTCACCTCTGAGATGCGCAGCAGATGTGCCACACATTTGGCTGAATATAGGGATATGCGGCACATTCATGGGAACTCCACCTGTACATGTGCCGCATACATTATAGATGTGCGATGGTGCATCCGGAGATGCACGACTCATCTCTCCTTTTTTAATATCGAGGTTCTGCTCCTTTTCTGAGATGCACGGCCCATCTCCACTTTACGCCGTGCATCTCCTTTGAAAATGTGGGCCCCTATCTCCAGCTGTCAGATGCTCTTATCCCCTGGGTTGCTCACTAATGAGATCCTCTGGTCTGTTACACCTTCTTCCCCCATTTGCCCTCTTAAAGTACCCCTTGCAGGCCCACCATCTAAGGTCTGGTGACAAGTCTCTACTATTGTCCCTAAAATGCTCTGCCAGTATGAGTGAACATGACTTCTTTGCTTCTAAATTCTGGAGCTCCCTTGTCCCTCTGTCACTCCCTTTCTCACGCGCACTTCAGATGGGAATTACTCAAATTCTTGATTACATCTGACATCTGCTTCTGTTCTTCATACTTTGGTTAGTATATATCCATTGTAATTTATAGAGATATTTATTGCTGAATCATATCCTCATAACTATGATACTTTGCTTGTAAATTTACTGCATTTCTTTAGCAAGTGTTACAATTTATTTAAGCAATTGTTACAATTTACTTTAGCAATTGTTACAATTTACTTTACCAGTTGTTACAATTTACTTTAGCAATTGTTACAATTTACTTTACCAATTGTTACAATTTACTTTGTATGTTACATTATGTTATGCTTTAGCTACTGTTCATATGTTATATGTGCTTGCATTCTCCCGAGTCTTGCCAGAAAAGAGGCATGGTGTGTCGAGTGCACTTAGTGGTAAACAAAGATTAAAAAATAAAATACAAAAATAAATTGGTATAAATAAATTTGTGACAAGACAGTAGCGAGGTGACATGCTACACGTGTAGGTGTATCCGTGGTAGGTTTAAAAAACAGTATCTGCATTGGTTGGTCAGCGGTGCAGTATTCATCTCCGAGAACATTATACATCTCCCAGAACTGCAACAGTGGCAGTATTATGCTCCATTATAAAATGAGCATAGCAAAATAAGACTAGTGATTGGCTAGAAGAGCAGTGCCATATATATATTACACATAGGGGAAAAAAGTACAGGCAAAGAAATCAATGCCCCTAAATGGAATGTTCAGAGCTAGGTATGGAATGTTCGTTTTTTAAAGGCCTCCTTTGTTTTAGCACCATGGCAGATCAATGAAGCTTTGGAGCCACTTGCTCCTTTTTCTTTCTCAGTAGGAAAATAAATAAATAAATAAATGGACCATAGCAAAACCTGCAAGTACTAAAAGAACCGGGGGTGCTTCAATCAGTGCCTTCCACACCACACCAGCTGCCTTACTTTCACAAATCCCCCCATCCGCACGAAGCAGGCCGCAGCCTGAGCTGGGAGGCTGGGAGTTTCAAGTGCCCAAAGGAACAGTCACCGGACTGGGATTCAAACAGTAGGGCATGGCACCAGTCAGATTTTCCCCCGCTCAGCATCCTCAGATTCAGTTCCCCAGTCTGAGCTCGCTCCTATTAATAAAAAAAAAAAAAAAATATATATATATATATATATATATATATATATAAAAACCAGAAAAAACTGTAAGTACACAAGAGTACTGGGGTAGTGCAACAAAATTAAATCAGTAGTACCACTCGCAACTACATAATGACATCCCTTTTAAATAGGCAGAAGGACTATTTTATCATATATTAAATATTAAATCATCCATTTTCTACATATAAACATACTTTTTTGTCTAAACTTTTATAAGATAAAAAAGGTGCCCATTTTATAAGTGCAATAAGAGACTCCAGGGTGTGTGTTGAACAGATATTACTGCACTTTCAGGGGCTGAAGACAGTCAGTTGGTGGCCTTGTGCCTTATTACGCCCCTGGGCATGCGGTAATATCTGTTCAACACACACCCTGTCGTGTCTTATTGCTTCCTCACTGTGAACACTTCATTCACTGTATAGACAAAGTAATCTGAGTAAATGTAATATTTTGTACTTAAGTGTCCAACATTAACTTGTACATTAACTTGTTTCTCTGTTAAACTATTTATTTAATCAGATTCAGATTTATTCCAAGTATCCTTTTTTGAAACATCTTTGTATATGATCCTTATATGTCCAGAGGTTCCCCTGACTTCTGAGTCGAAGCTTCGAAAAAAACCCATTGATAGACAACTTGTATTTCATATATTATCTACGTTTAGCTTACCCTTTATAACAATGCAAATAACATGAAAATAGGATCTCGCTGTTCGATAGATTTCATCTACTCTGGCTGCTTTTCTACATGTGACATCACAGTCTGTTGCTAAGGAAAGGATGATCATGTCAAAAGTAGAGTTTTATGATATCAGGTATAGATAAGCAGTTAGAGCACATGAAATTTGATGGACACTGATCGCGTTTCAATGTTAATTAGCATTATTGAATTGAAAAAGGGGGGCACTAAATACTAACAATATACAAAATAAAAACAGAACTGTTTGTAAAATGATGTGCTTTTTTTCAAAGTTTTCCCATGGATAGCAGTGTTTCTTTAACTCCCATATAGGTGATTTAGCATCAACACTTAGTTCATGCAGCTGTTCTCAGTTTCACTGTAGCGGCCATTTTGTATTAAGGTATGCACTGGAGTGGTCAGACTCTAAAAGTGCTATTTTTAGAAATTGGCTTTAAGGGTCGTACAATACATGTCTTTAAAATACGTCTTTATAAATACCTAGTGGGAAATGAAATGAAGACCATGCCCACTGAATTAGTGGGGGTACTACGTCAGTGAATCATTGATCTTTCTTTTCCGCTTCTGTATGCTTGTAAATGGAAAGCATTGATCCTCCTCTGTATCCTTAAAACTTTGCACAAGAGATTTACTACCAAGCCTTTGTACCAGATATTAGTTTTTCTCACACAGAAACACTTCTCTAGGATCAACTGGGCCAAGATTTAGACTCCTTTGTGATGTAAACCTTTTGCCCCATGTTACACAACCGTTTTTGTATAGAAATGTAGTGATACCATGTTAATTATGTAAGAAATAAGACATGACAGGGTGTAGGTTACTGTTGCTGAACCCCACACTCAAGTGCATTGTGAGGCATAAGGCACTTGCGTTGAGTGCCTTCAACCACCTGGAAGTGTAGTTCAAGAAAATAAATCCACACACTGGAGTGTCTTATTGTGCTTATAAAACTGGTTCTCAGTTAAAAAAAATAAAAAATGTAACTCTGTGTTTCTTTTCCTGAACCATATGACTTCAGAACCTTCTCAGCCCATCAGGATGCAGGAACTTTACAGCCCATTTTATAGAGTATATTAAACCCATGGTGCATCTGTGGTACAATATGCCAGTCACTAAATGTACACATTTTTTTTTTCAGACTTATGACCCAAAATTTGGAAGCCTTATAAAGTAAATATGGCAGACCCTGAAGAATCTCCCAAAGCAAGTGCGAGTGGTGCAGGTGATGCCAATGACACACAGACTGACAATGATGCTTTCCCCCTCTCCTCACTGGCAAATCTGTTTGAAAATGAGGAAACCAGTCCCAACGACTCGTCACGGGGCACCCCATCTGGGGAGAATAAGCAGAACCTGAGAACGAAGTTCCATGGGGCCTTCAAAAAGGGAATGCCCAATCCTATGGATCTATATGAATCATCTGTGGTCCCAGCACCCAAAAAAGCCCCCATGGACTCCCTCTTTGACTATGGGACGTACCATCATTATCCTGCTGAAAACAAAAGAAAAAGGAAGAAAATCACCACTGAGTAAGTCCACTTGACCAGGTGATCTCTGGGAATTACATATTGGCCTATCGCATCAGCAAATGCTCAATATGGTTGCATAAGTATTAGTTTGGAGGTGGCATCACCTAATGTTTAGAGTGACACACTGTTTAGTTAAGGGGACTAGTGGATGCTTGATAAGTGTAAGAATTCTGGGGATAGAGTAAGGGAAGTAGAGTATAGCCTGTTACAGAAGGGAATGCATGGATGTGATTGTGCAGGCCAAGACTGGCCCAGAAGATAGGATTGTGCAAGGGTTCAAGGAGAATAAGAATAGACCCTTTTTTTTTTTTAATACAGAGGGTTGGGGATAAAGTTGGGCCCTTTATTTTTTAAGGGATTAAAGTAAATTTCAAACTTTATGTGAATTGCAGATGGGCTTTATAGCCCATTACTGTAGAGCTGCACTAGTAATTCCCACCACAAATTGTAATTTGTCTTAAAGTACTTTCTGGGAGGGAAGGAATCATAAATTGGACTGAACTGACAGACAGCCAGTCCCTTCCACTTCTCAGTCTGCTGGCTATGCCCCCACATTCAGACATTTTATGACGTGTAACCAGGGGGAGCACAGGGATGCACCCCATTATGTATGGGGGTGTTTTAAAAACAGTTTTTTGTTTGTTAAAGCAATATTTAATGTAAATGAAAGCCAACGCTCAACTAATAAAAACGCTGATCAACTAATAGGGGTTCTATTAGTTGAGTTGTGGCTTTCCTTTAAAGAGACTTGCCAGCCTCAGCATGTGCACCTGATCTATCGGTGCTTTACCTCAGGGGAATTATGTCTATGTGCAGATGTCCAAAAATATTCAAAGAGTTTAACTGTGTAATCTTTTATAAATTTAGTTTTACCGGGTCCTGAGGACTTCCCGGTCTGAAGAGCTGCCCATGCTCTGCCCCTGCATTCAGCAAAGTTGTGACATGATCCTAGGAAGAGCACGGGGACGTGCTCCATTGTAGTCTATGGGGTCAGTTTTTCAATCTTTTTTTATATTGTAATGGTCATTTGGTAACGAATCAGTGGCACTGGTTAACTAACAAGGGCCTTGAAGGGTTGAAGGGGGTAGTTTCGAAGGACTGGAGAGTAGTGGATGTAGTTCCACTCCATGGGGGGGAGGGGGGCAAGGAACAAGCCAGTAACTACAGACCTGTCAATCTTACCTGTGTTGTGGGGAAGTTGATGGAGTCACTGTTCAAAGAAGACCTTATGGACTTCTTGAAGAGCAACGATCTCTGGGATATTAAACAGCACAGATTCTTGGCAAGAAGGTCTTGTCAGACTAACCTTATAGTTTTCTTTGACTGGGTGATGAGGAAATTCGATGGGGACTATGCTATGGAATTGCTCTACTTTGACTTTAGCTAGTCGTTCGACTCTGTGCCTCACAGACACTTGCTGAAGAAGATGGAGGATCTGGGTGTGGCTAAGGTCATAGGGAACTGGGTAGGTAACTGGCTGAAGGGGAGGCAGCAGAGGTCTGTGGTCAGTAGGGTTAAATCAGAAGAAACGGAGGTCATGAGAGGGTTTCCACAGGGATCTGTCCTGGGTCCAGTCCTCTTTAATATGTTCATCAGAAACATTGGTAAGGGAATCCAGGGTAGGCTGTGTGTCTTCGCGGATGACACTAAGCTCTGTGGGAAGGTGGATAGTGATGAGGGAATTGGAGAAATGCAGAGTGATCTGAAAGGCTAGAGTTGTGGTCTAAGATTTGGCACTCGAATTTCAATGCCATAAAAAATGCAAGTGATGCTCCTAGGAAACAAGAACCCCAGGAATGAGTACTGGATGGGTGGGGTAAGACTCAGCACTATGGTTGAGGAACAGGACCCAGGAGTTATCGTCAGTGACACCCTCAAACAATCAAGCCAGTGCAACAAGGCCTATAGTAAGGGAAACATAATGTTGGGGTGTATTGTGAGGGGTATTGACAGAAGAAGAAGGAAAGAGGTAATTCTGCCCCTCTATAGATCCTTGGTGAGGCCTTATCTGGAGTACTGTGCCCAGCTCTGGAGTCCTCACCTCAGGAAAGATAAGGACATGCTGTAGACAGTGCAATGAATGGTGACTAAGATGATTCAGGGCCAGCAGGACAGGTCTTAGGGGGAGTGCCTCAAGGCACTGAACATGTACTCTCTGGAGATCAGAAGGGAGAGAGGGAATATAATAGAGACCTTCAAGTTCCTAAATAGAATTAACAAGGTTAACTGCAAGGAACTTTTTAGCCTGAACACTATCTCTTTGTCAAGGGGACATGAGTGGAAACTAACTGGAGGGTGGTTCAGGTAGGATGTGATGAAGTATTATTTTACAGAGAGGGTGGTTAAGCCATGGTACCATCTGCCAGCTGAAGTGCTGGGTGTGAAGACCATTAGTGGCTTCAAGCATGACTAGGACAGTATGAAGGGTATTTGGGAGGGGGGCAAAACCAGGGTGGAGATTGGGGGAGGATGAAGAGATCTAGGGCCCTGGAGGGACAGTAGGTCCCAGGGCTAAGTAGGGAACTCGGGCAGACTGGATGGACTTTTTGTCTTTTTCTGCCGTTATTGTCTGTTTTTCTATGCTTCTATGTATACTGATCCCAGATCAGTGCTCATGGTATATTGATCCCAGATCTGTGCTCGTGATATACTGATCCTAGATCTGTGCTCACGGTGTACCGATCCCAGACCAGTGCTCATGGTATAGTGCTCAAGGTATACTGATCTCAAACCAGTGCTCATGGTATATTGATCCCAAACCAGTGCTCACTGTATACTGATCCCAGACCTGTGCTCATGGTGCCCTGATCTGAGATCTGTGCTCATGATATACTGATCCCAGATCTATGCTCGTGGTATATTGATCCCAGATCTGTGCTCATGGTATAGTGCTCAAGGTATACTGATCTCAAACCAGTGCTCATGGTATACTCATCCCAGACCAGTGCTCACTGTATACTGATCCCAGACCAGTGCTCATTTTATTTATTTAAAGTTGTTGCCCAGGAGAGGCACACTGAGCCGAAGCTTGTTTTCAGGTGCGACCCGGTGGGGAAAGGGATGTAAGGGAGTTACAAATAAATAATCAGAAAAACTAATACAACAGGGAATTAGATATAGAATAAACACAATATTTAAATTAGTTTTACAAATAACTAGGCTGAAAAAGTACCATAACAGGGTACTAGTTTCAGAAAAAAACACAAGTAATAAATTGGCAGGAATCGGTACAGGTGAGGCAGCAAAAATATGATACATACAGTGCTAGCAGAAATTGCTAGTCAAACTGTGCAGAGTCATCAGAGGTTAAGCATTAATAGCCAGGGGTTGGGGAAGGTGGAAAGGAGGGTGGAATGAAGGGAAGAAAATGTAGAATAGCAATATAGTTGAGCGAAGGGAGACTGTGGGGGAAGCGTATTAATGAGAGAGACTGTCATAGCAGGGGCATGGGTCAGGGAACACAGATGAGGGATAGCGCAATGCTTAATGTAAAAGATAAAAATATATGAAACTGCCAGCAGATACAGGCCATATGGTCTATCTAGTCTATCTAGTCTGCTTGAATGTGCAGCTAGCAGTCCATTACAGTGCAACTGCCCCTCCCTCCCATACCCACATAACTGTGACCTTCTGCCTCTCCGTGTCCCACCCCCTATAAAAACTGTCCACTGACTTACAGGATACCACCTCTTTGGGCAGCGCATTCAACTTTGTTACCGCTCTTTCCGTGAAATAGTGCCTTCTCATTTCTCACCTGACTCTTCCACTCTCCAGTCTCAGACCATGCCCCCCTAGTATCCCTCCCTCCCTTTAACTTAAAGATTCCCTCTGTACCAGTCTTGTTTATGCCTTTCATATATTTAAAGGTTTCTATCGTATCCACTCACTATTTTTTTTTCTCTCCTCCAGGGAATACATGTTAAGCTCCTTCAGCCTCTCCTCATAGGGAATAACTTCAATTCCCAGGATCATCGGAGTTGCTCTTCGCTGGACCCCCTCCAGCAATTTAACATCTTTCCTTAAGTACGGGTGCCAGAACTGCATACTCCAGGTGTGGCCTCAACAGTGACTTGTATAGTGGCAGGATTACCTCCCCTCTCCTGGAGGCGATTCCTCTGGCAATACACCCCAGCATCTCTTTAGCTTTAGCTGCTGTTTTTCTACACAGTGCTGAGTGGTTCATGTGCCTTGTTATTATCACCCCAAGATCTTTCTCCTCCTCCTCCTCCATAGTGGCTAGCCGTACCCCCCCCCCCCAGCTGAAAACAATTCCTTTGGTTCCTTGCTCCCAAGTGCATGACTTTGCACTTATTTGCTTTGATCCCCAGCTGCCATATGTTCGACCAGTACTCAAGTTTAGCCAGATCATCCTGTAGCCCCTGCCATGCTTCTGTATCATCTACCACCGCATCAATCTTCGTGTCATCTGCAAAAAGACTAATCTTGTTGTTAATACCATGTGAGATGTCCGCGATGAAAATGCCAAACACTGGGCCCAATTCTGAGCCCTGTGGAACTCCGCTAGTTACGGCCCTTGGAGATGAGAGTTCCATTCCCACAACTACCCTCTGCTGTCTGTCCTGCAGCTAGTTATTGACCCATTTCACCATTTTTACCCCTGCTCCCTGGTATCACAATTTGCTAATCAGCCTCCCATGTGGCACCAAATCAAAGGCCTTGCTGAAATCCAGATACAGGACATCCACCGCATAGCCCCCATTGGGTATACTAGTCAGCCAGTCATAAAAGTCAACCAGGTTGGTCTGACAGGATCTGCCACAGACAAACTCATGTTGCCTTCCATCCCGGAGACGATTACTTTCTAGAAAGGTTATCAACCTTTCCTTAAGGATCATCTCCATTAGCTTCCCACAGTGGATGTAAAGCTGACTGGTCTATAGTTGCCTGGTTCATCCTTGGGTTCACTTTTGTGGAGGGACACCACGTGTGCCATCCTCCAGTTGTGGGGTATTCACCCAGTTCCCAGAGATGTACTGAATACATCTGCTATTGGCTCTGCCAGGACCTCCACCAACTCCTTCAGTACCCGGGAGTGTGTACCATCTGGGCCAGGTGCCTTATGCACCCGCAGGGCCCTTAGGCTTTCCAGTACTCTGGCCACTGGGATATCACCATCTGTTATCACAACCCCCCCCCGTGCCTACCCCTCATTCCCTGTGGCAGTGACACATCCTTTTCTCCTAGTAAATGGACAACAGAAGTATTCATTGAGCACTTCCACATGGTCTGTCCCCTTCTCCGCCCACCCACCATATTTTCTGATCCTAACAATCTGGTGTTTGCAGTTTCTTCTCTCCCTCATGTACTTGAAGAGCTCCTTTTCCCCTTCCTTGATACCTTGTGCCAGCCTAAGCTCTCTTGAAGCCTTGGCTGCCCTGACTGCGCTGGTCACTTCTCTTGAGTTATTCAGGTACTCCTCCCCATCTTCCCCGAGATTGGATCCCTTGAATCTTCTGAAGGCTGCTCTTTTTACCCTCACCTTTTCTAACACCTCCCTGCTTAACCAGCTTGGTTCCTTGGACCTAGCCTTTTTGTTTTGTGCCCTTGTACAAGAACTAGTGGCCTCTGTGAGCCCTAACTTGATAGTGTCTCACGTCTAGTTGGCATCCATGTGTGGGTGGATGCTGGCAAGGTGCCCAGCCACTATTTCCTTCATCCTGCCGAAGTCGGCTCGCCTGAAGTGTAACATCTTGGTCCCTGTTCCTGCAGCCTCCTTGCCCATGTTAAGAGAGAAGCACAGTGTGTGGTGGTCACTCCCTGCCAGCGGATCCTCCACCCCAGCTCTATGACAGACTCCCCATTAGTGAGCACAAGGTCCAAAATGTTTCCTAACCTGGTTGGTTCCTTTACCATCTGTACTAGGAAGCTGTCCAGGAAAGCCTCCAGGAGGACCTGCTCCCTGGTGCTCGAGGTGGCCGAGGTGCTCCAGTCTGTCTCGACATATTGAAGTCCCCCATAATCACGGCATTACCCTTCCCACTGACCCTCTTTATTTGCTCCGCTAGTTCCCTATCATAGAAACATAGACTTTGATGGCAGATAAGGACTGCATGGCCCACCTAGTCTGCCCATTTCTCTACCTATAGGATAAGCTGCAGATCCTAGTTAACCAACAGTCTATTTCATCTTACCCCCCACAAGAATTGTCTTATGTCTGTCCCATGTATTCTTGAATTCTCCCACAGTTTTAGACCCCACAACCTCCTCAGGAAGGCTGTTCCATGCATCCACCACTCTCTCTCTGTGAAAAAATACTTCCTCACAGTGCCCCTGAACCGCCCCCCCTTCTATCTTCAAATTATGTCCCCTTGTTCTTGCACATCCCTTTTTCTGAACGATGCTACCCTCATGGACTTTGTTGATTCCACTGAGGTACTTAAAAGTTTCTATCAAGTCCTCCCTCTCCCTCCTTTCCTCAAGGGTATACATATTACGCTCCTTTAGTCTCTCCTTGTATAGCTTCTCTTGCAGACCCTGCACCATTTTAGTTGCCCTCCTCTGGACTGCCTCTACCCTGTCTATATCCTTGTAGAGATGGGGTCTCCAGAGCTGGATGCAGTACTCTAGATGGGGTCTCACCAACTGTATGTACAGAGGGATAACAACCTCCTGTTTTCTGCTGGTGATGCCTCTCCCAATACATCCCAGTATACACCCAGCCCTCCCTACTGCCTTCTCACATTGCTTGCTAACCTTACGGTCATCTGATATGATTACCCCCAGGTCCCTTTCCATTTTTGTTGTTGTTACTACCCCCCACCATTGTGTACTCTTCCCCTGGGTTTTTGTTTCCCAGGTGCATTATTTTGCACTTTTTTGCATTGAATCCAAGCTGCCATATTTCTGACCATTTCTCCAACCTTGCCAAGTCCCTTCTCATCCTTTCCATGCCTCCTTGTGTATCAACCCTGCTGCAGATCTTTGTGTCATCTGCAAAGAGGCATACTTTTCCTTCCAGTCCCTCTGCAATGTCACTTATAAAGACATTAAAAAGGACTGGACCCAGTATTGAACCATGTGGTACCCCACTAGTAACCCCTCTTTCTTCAGAGTGGACTCCATTTACAATTACCTTCTGTGTCCTGTTGTCCCGACAATGTTTTACCCAGGCTACCACGCTGGGGCCCATTCCCAGGCTGGTTAATTTGACAATTAATCCTTTGTGTGGGACTGTGTCAAATGCCTTGCTAAAGTCTAGGTAGGCCATGTCCACAGCCCCTCCCTGGTCTACTACTTTGGTCACCCAGTCAAAGAAATCAATCAATTAGATTTATCTGACATGACCTTCCCGCTGTGAACCCATGCTGCCTTGGGTCCTCTGCCCCACTGGCCTCTAGGTACTCAACAATTCATTCCTTCAGAAGTGATTCCATCACTTTCCCTACCGCAGAGGTCAGACTGACAGGTCTGTAGTTTCCTGCCTCTGTCTTAGTCCCACTTTTGTGAAGGGGAATCACATCCACCTTCCTCCAGTCCTCGGGTACCACACCATCCTCCCATGATTTATTAAAAAGAGTAGCCAGTGGTTTCCACTAGTTCCCCTTAATTCTTTTAGAATTCTGGGGTGAATTCCATCAGGCTCCATTGCTTTGTCCACCTTCAGTTTTAGGAGTTCTTTCAGAACCCTTTCTTCTGTGAAAGGACTGGGATCAACCCCCTCCCATCAAGAGTGCTTCTGTTAATTGGATTAGGCACCTCCCCCTCCTCCTCTTTTGTGAATACTGAGCAGAAATATTCATTCAGTATCCCTGCTTTTTCACTGTCCCTCTCTGCCCACCCACTGTCCATTCTATTTCAGCCTCACTATCCCTCCCTTTGTCTTTCTACTCTCCCTGATGTACCCATAAAAGGTTTTATTCCCCTTCTTAACTGAGTTGGCTATCTTTTCCTCAGTTTAGGCCTTTGCTATTCTGACTTCCCTCCCTGCTTCCTTCTGCCTTAACTGATACAGCTCTCTGTCCTGCTCCTTCTGTGTTTCCTCATACTTCCTGAATGCTACAGTATCTATTTCTCCCTGACTTTCCCCACCACCTCTTTTGAGAACCATAGTGTTTTTTTCTTTCATTTTGATTTGTTTATTTGCTTCACACAAAGGCTTGTTGCCTCTGTGATGGCAGTTTTGATTACTCCCCATTGTTGCTCCACCCCACCTTCTAGCCTGTTTGCTAGTGCTTTTCTGAGGCACTCTCCCATCTTGCCAAAGTCAGTCCTCCTGAAGTCCAGTGCCCTCACTTTTGTATGGCGTGACTCTGTAGCTGAGTTTATCGTGAACCACACTGTTTGATGGTCACTTGTCCACAGATGGCAACACACTTCTAGATCTGAGATCCTCTCACTGTCCCCATTTGAGAGAATGAGGTCTAAGATTGTTCCCTCACGAGTGGATTCTGAAACTAGCTGTCTGAGGCATGCCACCTGTAGGGCATCGAGAATGGCCCTGCTCTTGGATATGGCTGCAGCAAATGTGCTCCAGTTAACATCTGGCATATTCAGGTCTCCCATCAACAGTATCTCCCCTTTCTCTGCCATCCTAAGGATGCCTTCTAGCATATCCTTGTCCATTCCCTTCCCCTGACACGGTGGTCTGTATACAACCCCTGTGCAGATTGTGGTGCCATTTCCAGTCTCTAAGGTGACCCACAGTGCCTCCTCTCCTCCCTGTTTACTCTTTTGTTCAGTTTGCTGTTATCCCTTCCTTTACGTAGAGAGCCACTCCTCCCCCTCTTCTCCCCTCCCTGTCTCTCCTGTAGGCTATGTACCCTGGTATGTTAACATCCCAGTCATGTTTCTCTGTGTACCTTGTTTCTTTGAGTGCTATGATATCCAGGCATTCCTCTTCCATCAAGGCCACCAGTTCAGGGAGCTTGTTGTCCAGACTACGGGGTATTGGTATTCATTACCATCCATTTCCTGATGGCCTTACTCCTTTTTGTCCCTTCCATGTCCTTATTGCCTTTGTCACTTTCTCCATTTACCCCTGCCCTTCTCCCTTTTGACATCTCTATCTTGGTGTTTACCTCGCTTACTACACTGACTTTTTTGGGGGGGGCTAGGATTTTCCTGTTCCTTTCCAGTGCCTCCCCCCTTGGCTAGTTTAAATGCTTGCCAATGAAGCATTTAAACCTATCACCTAGGACCCCGGTTCCTCTCCTGGATAGATGCAGCCCATAATGCCAGTATAGGCCTGCATCACTCCAGGCGGACCCCCAGTCCCCAATGAAGCCAAATCCCTGAGCTCTGCACCAGTTTTTCAACCACTGATTGAATCCCATGGTGTGGAGCACCCTAGCCTCCAAGTCCTCTGACTGAGACAGTAGCCTATACACCACCCCCATCCTTTTTCTCATGCTTCTCGAATCTTGGAATTGCATCCATATTGCATCTGCCTTCCCCTCTTCCCCCTCCTCCCTGGTACACCTTATCCCCTCTCTCGTACGTATAGCTACCCCACCCCCTTTTCCTGTCTCTCTCTCTCTCTCTCTCTCTGTGGTAAAACCTATACCCTGGGATCACCAAGTCCTAGTCCTGGTATTGGATGGCCGATGTTTCAGTGATGGCAGCTAAGCGCACCTCCCCCCCATCATCAGAGCCTTCATCTCAGCTGCCTTGTTCCCCAGGCTTCTCGCATTCAAGGAGATTACTCTCCAGTATGTACCCCTCCCTTTCTTCCCCCTTTGAACTCTTATTATTGACACTATATGAATTCTCCCTGTCCTTTCCTGCTGGTATTTGGGGGGGTAATGGCTTGGAGGGGGAGTGTCTGATGTGGTAAGGGAGGGTGTTCCAGAGGGAGGGCAGTCTGTAAGAGAAAGCAGCAGTGCCAGAACAGGAGGAGGGCCTGGAGAGGGAGAAAATGCGGGTGTCCCTGGACTGGAGGGGGTAGGAGGCCTTGGGTGAAGGAGACAGATGGGAGGAGAAGTAGGGGAGTAGGGACCTGAGCCAAAATTTAGCAATGAGAAAAGAAGTAGCCGGATGATGGTGGAGGGAGTTAAGTGAGAGGGACGAGTAGAGGGAGCCGTGGTGCGAGTGAGGATGGGCATTTAGTGCAAAGTGGCAGAAAACATTATAGAGGGAGTCTAGTCTGGCTAAGCGGAGGCTGAGGCAGTGCCATATACTATGTTAGCATAGTCGAAGGAGGGTACAATCATCTTGGTGAGGAGTTCTCAATGGGTATTTAGGGAGAGGGCCTCTTTATTTCTACACAAAGCACCTAGTTTAGGGTGTAGTTTTGCTGGATGTGCTGTACATGCTTAGTGTAGTCAAGTCGAGCATCGGCCAGACGTCCAGGTATTTGTAGTGTGGGACAGTGTCCAGTAGGGAACCATCAAAGGTAGTAAATGGGGGGGAGGTGGTAAGTTTTGAGGGATTCCAAAGGTCATATACACTGTTTTCTTGACATATACCTCGAGGTTATCATGACACCACTGAAGGATTGAGCTGAAGTTAGCTGGGAGCTGGGATAGGCCAGGTGTGACAGAGGGACCAGAGGTGAAAAGAACAGTGTTTGCATACATCTGTATATTAGCCACAGAGCAGGCAGGAGGGAGATCATTTAGAAAGATGGAGAAAAGTATGGGGCCCAAAATGGAGCCCTGGGAAACAACAGCATGGATTGGGGGGTTGGGGGAGGAGAGAGTGCACTGCCAACAAGAACTTTCTGGGTACAGCCTGTGAGGTAGGAACAAAACCAGTTTACAGATTCAGGAGAAAGACCAGCAGAGGACAGTTTGTTTAGTAGGAGGGGGTGAGAAACAGAACCAAAAGCCTTAGTGAGGTCAATGAAGATGACAGCAGTTAGGTGTCCTTGGTCCATGCTGGAGAGGATGGAGCTGGTGACGGCAAGGAGTGAGGTAATTGTGGAGTGGTTCACCCTAAAACCTGATTGGAAGGAGGAAAAGAAGTTTGAAAAGTTAAGATACTCAGTGAGTTAAGAGATGACTAAAGATTCCTGAAGTTTGTCCAGAGCAGGAAGCAGAGATATGGGACAGTAGTTACCTGGGGTGAGGGAGTCACTGCCTCTGTGTAGGGGTATGACATTAGCAATCTTCCAGGCCTGTGGGACTGTGCAGTGGTACAAAAAGTGGTTCAAAATGTGAGTAAGAGGGAGAGTTATGGTGGGGGGATAGGAAGGTGGTAGGGGTCAAGATGATCAAGGCTAGACCTATTGGGGTTTAAGGAAGAAAGGGCTTGTAAGACTTCACGGAGTGCGAGAGGAGGGAAGGAATTGCCTTGAGAGGAAAGTGGAGAGGGGGGCGGGTGAAGTGGCAGGAGTGGCCGCTGGTAGAGCACAAGTGATAAAGTGGGCATTTAGAGCTGAGGCGACTGAGGCTGGGTCTCTGACAGGAGAGCCATCCACGGATAGCATGGGTGTGGTTGATTAGGTAGGGGGATCAAGAAGAGAATGGAGGGTCATCCAGAACTTGGCCTGGGAGTTATGATTAGAGTTCAAGCAAAGTGTGGAACTATGTGTCCCTGGTTGACCTAATAGCCTTGGTGCAGGTATTCCTTAATGCCCTGTAATTGTACGGGTCAGGAAGAGCTTGTATTGCTTTGTGTTGAGCTCAGGCTTGTTTGCAGGATTTCCATAAGTTGATGAGGTCAGCAGAGACTCAGGGTAGATGATGCTGTTTAACCCTGTGACGTCTGAGTGGGGCGTGGTGATCCCAAACATTATGGAGGAGGTGTGAAAATATGGACAGGGCTGAATCAATGTCAAGAGCAGAGTACACCCTTGATCAGTCAGAGGAGTGTAGGTCATGCAGCAGTGCTTAATGTCAAGTGAGCTGTAGGAGCGGATCCAATGATAATTAGGTGGGGAGTGGGGGTGTGGGCTTTGCGACCACAGTAGGTAATGAGGTGGTCACTAAAGACATCTGGAAAGGTGCCTGCAGTGAGGATTCTGTGAGGGTGGTTCGAGAGTATCCAGTCAAGAAGTGGGTGATTTGAGTAGAGGGGTTTGGGTGGGGGTGGATTCTTTTATTTGTTGAGTGAGGTCGAGAGATTCAATGAGATCAGTATAGGTTTTTTGTGAGGGGAGGTCTAGTTCAGGTTAAAATCCCTTAGTATAATAAGTTCTTTAGGGTATGCCATAGAGACAGGAGTAGATGAGAGGAAGGGGAGAGTTTGGGGGAGGCATATAACACAGTGACCAAGAGTGGAAGGGAGGATGGGAAGTTGAGGGAAACAGATACTCATGAGTGGAGGTATGGGACTCCCTGAAAGCCATGCTGCATGGAAGGTTGGGGTGGACATAGATGGCCATACCGCTGCCACGCTTACGGTGGTTCTGGCAATATAGGCTGTAGTCCGGGAAAGATACTTGTGTGTCGGGGGTACCAGGTGAGAGCCAAGTCTCAGAAAAACACAGGTCAGTGGAGTACTGGGTGACCCATAGTCTAAGAGAGTCAATTTTGGGGAAGAGGCTTCTAGCGTTTAGTTGATTGATTCATAGGCCTTTGGGAGGTTGGAGAGTAGAGGGGGCCAGGGTTTGGGTGAATGTCACCCAAGAGGATGGGGAAGAATAGCAGAAGAACCAGGAGATCCTTGGATCTGGGGGCAACTATCTGTTGCTTGGTGTAGGAATGGGGTGAGGGTAAAGAGGTGGAGAAGAAGTGGTAATGGAGTTCTCAATTTAGACAATTTGAGGTAAGCAGGCTGGGATGTGGGGTGGAGACAGGAGTACTGGGCAGAAGAGCAGGAGGAGGGGAGGTGAGACAGTGAGAGAGATAGTAGGGGATGAAACATAGCAAGCTCAGGTAAGAGGGTGGAGTTTAGGGAGGACAATGTGAGGGGCAAACCATGGGTGGGTAGGTGATGGTGGACATGCCATGGGTAGGGGCAGGGTGAGAGTAATGGGAGGAGGAAGGAAAAGGCAAGGACCACAAATGGAGTATGCATACTTAGGGAGAGGGCGGACTGCCCTGACATGACAGGGGCTAGGAGGAAGGGAAAAATGCCTGGTTAGGAAGGGAGAGAGTGTAAAAAGTAATGACAGAAAAATTGAGTGAGAGGCCCTGGAGGTGCTGGTGCTAAGCAAGAAAGGAGTGGGGAGGAGAGGGAATCAGTCTTGCAATGGGTTATACCAGTTGAGTTGAAATGGGAGGCGTGCAAAAGTGGCTGATTGGTTTTGGCACCTTATGTGACAGCCAGCCACTATAAAGCTAACCACTACTCAGGTGGATGGGAGGATGGGAAGTGCTAGCAGCATCGCTGGGGGTTTGCTGGCATGGTGGGGAGGACAGAGGATGGCACCCTCATGGCCCAAAGTCCAAGTGGGGCCTGAACACCAAGATGGGCTGCTGTGGAGAAAAAAGAAAAAAAAAAGGTGGGGGGAGGAGACACAGGTGAGGGAGGGAGGGGGGATGGAGGGGAAAGAAGCAAGCTGCAGAGTCGGCCAGACTGAGAGAGAGAGTGAAACAAATGAGCAGCTCAGTAAAAGTAATTACAGGCACCAAACTGCAAAGGCCGAGTGAATTTCTATACTTTAAATGAATTTCTATGCTGGATACAGATCTAAAAGCATTACAGCGGAGTGTAAAGGCACCAAGTCCAAACAGGCAGAAAAGCAGAAACAGTGCAGCCAGACAAGTAAAGTGCAGGGTAAAACAGTTGTAAAAATCAACATTTGGAAGGAAGGTAGCAGGCGGGAAAATCAATCACTATGACTCTGACGACTTTATTTATTTATTTATTTTTGATTACCGGGTAAGTGTGCTGGATGTCAGAAATGCCTAGTTTCAGGCATGACCCAGGAGGGTACAAGGAAAAACAGGCAATTACAAGACAGGCAAACACATATTGGTACAGAGAAAATATACAGTCCCAGTATATCTAGAGCATACTGAACATTCAAGGTGTAAGTGGGTAATTGCAAGTTATTGTAGGACGGCATTACATAATTATTTACAAGCAGACAGTCATCTTTAGGCATTGTGAGGTAACAGTAACATAGTTTAAGAAGGCTCAGATGAACAAGAAACTTATAACACACACACACACACACACACACACACACACACACACACACACTTCAGAGGATATTACCTAACTAATACTTTCAAGGTTGTGAGTAGAGACAAAGCACGGCAGTAGGACTGGAGTAGCAGGTGACTGCCGGAGAAGTGAATTCAGTTGGTAACTCTACGTGTGTCCAGTGGATGGGTTATTTAGCTTAGTTGTGTAAGGCTAAGAGCAGATGAACTTTAAAGATGGCACTGGATGCCATGGGATCGTGCTATAGCAAGCACTTGTAGTGTTGCTTGGGGTTTGCTGGCAAGGTGGGGAAGGCAGAGGATGGCGCCCTCAAGAACCAAAGTCCAGGTGGGGTCTCATGGTATATTGATCCCAGACCAGTGCTTATGGTATATTGATCCCAGACCAGTGCTCATGGTATACTGATCCTAGACCACTGCTCATGGTATACTGATCTCGGAACAGTGCTCACGGTATACTAATAGTAGATCGCTATTAATCCCAGATCAGTGCTCATGGTATACTGATAGCAGATCAGTGGCAGTGATGATTGATCCCAGATCAGTGCTCACGACTGACTGCTCACAGATCAGTGCTTATGGAATACTGATCCCATAGCAATGCTCATGGTATACTCATCCTGGATTGGTGCGCTCTGTATACTCATCCAGGATCAGTGCTCATGGTATACTGATCCCAGATCAATGCTCATGGCATACTGATCCCAGATCAGTGCTCTCTGCATACTGATCCAGGATCAGCGCTCATGGTACACTGATCCCGTGCTCACTGCATACTGATCCCAGATCAGTACTCATGGAATATTGATGCTGTTCCCAGATCAGTGCTCATGGTATACTGATCCCAGATCAGTGCTCACTGCATATTGATCCCAGATCAGTGTTCATGGTATACTGATAGCAGATCACAAGTGCTCATGGTTACTGATCCCAGATCAATACTCATGGACTACTGATGCTGATCTAAGATCAGTGCTCATGGTATATTGATCCCAGATCAGTGCTCACTGCATACTGATCCCAGATTAGTGCTCACAGTATACATATCCCAGATCAGTGATCATGGTACATGGATCCCAGACCAGTGCTTATGATATACTGATCTCAGATCAGTGCTGACTACATACTGATCCCAGATCAGTGCTCATGGAATACTGATTCTAGACTAACGCCCAAAGTGTACTCATCCTGGATCGGTGCTCACTGCATACTGATCCCTGATCAGTGCTTACTACATATTGATCCTGGATCGGTTCTTGCTGCATATTGATCCTGGATCAGTTCTTGCTGCATACTGATCCCAGATCAGTACTCACTGCATACTGATCCCAGATCAGTACTCACTGCATACTGATCCCAGATCAGTACTCACTGCATACTGATCCCAGATCACTGCTCATGGTGTACTGATCCCAGATCAGTGCTCATGGTGTACTGATCCCAGATCAGTGCTCATGGTGTACTGATCCCAGATCAGTGCTCATGGTGTACTGATCCCAGATTAGTGCTTCTGGTGTACTCCTCCTGGATCAGTTCTCACTGCCTACTGATCCTTGATCAGTGCTCACAAATATACTGATCCCAGGCCAGTGCTCATGGTATACTCATCCTCGATTAGTACTCATTGCATATTGATCCTGGATTAGTGCTCACGGTATACTGACCCCAGACCAGTGCTCATGATATACTCATCCTGGATTACTGCTCACTTCACACTGAGCCTGGATCAGGGCTCACATCGTACTAATCCTAGACCTATGCTCATGGTATACTCAGCCTTGATTAATGCTCACTGAATACTGATCCAGTATCATCGAAAGAATCTGGAAAGGACTTGCAGTTCTGAAGGTGGACAAAGCTATGGGGTCAGACTGAATACATTCAAAGATTCTAAAGGAACTCAGGGAGGTGCTAGCTGCCCCACTGACTGTCTTTTTTCAACAGCTCACTGCAAACAGGCGTGGTTGTGGAGGACTGGAGATGAGCTGACATGATCCTTCAGCATAAGAGTAGCAGGAGGGGGAGGAAAGCAACTATATGCTGGTCAGTCTTACATTAATGGTGCGGAAATTAATGACAACCCTGCTAAAGGAAAGATCAGATGAGTATCTTGAACTCAGTGGGCTGCATGACCACATGCATCATTGATTCACAGGGAGAGGAGAGGTCATGCCAAACTAATCTGCTGGATTTCTTTTACGAGTATAACCAGGGAAATAGACATGGGTAGGGCAGTGGACATGGCCAGTCTGTACTTCAACAAGGCCTTAGACACTGTGCTGCATAGGAGGCTGATAAAGAAACTGAGCAGCCTGGGAGTGGGATCCAGAGTGGTGAAACTGGTTAGAAAATGGTTAACAGCCAGGTGAAAAGGGATGGTGGTTAATTGTGCTCGCTTGAATGATGGCAGAATGACTGGCTGGTGCCACAGGCATCAATACTAGGACAGGTCCTCTTCAGTGTCTTCATAAGTGAAGTTCCTGAGAAACTGGAAGGGAAGGTATGTCTTTTTGCAGATGATACCAAAATCTGTAATGTAGTGGACACAGGAGGGATGGAGAGAATAATCAGTGCTCTGGGGAAACTCATGGAGTGGTCCAAAGCATGGCAGTTGGGGTTCGGTGCCAAAAAGCACAAGATCATGCACCTAGGTCATAGGAACCCAGGCACTGAGTATAGGACTGGGAGAAGGTACTGAGTCACTAAACAGGAAAGGGACCTTGGGGTTATGATATCTGAAGATCTCAGGTGGCAGGGCAGTGTGGTAAAGCAGTGGGTAGGGCTAGTGGGATACTGAGGTGCATAGGGAGGGTATATCCAGCAGGAAAGGGGAGGTGATGTTGCTGCTGTATTGCTCTTTGGTGAGGCCCTCACCTGGAGTGCTGTGTCCAGTTTGAGGCTGCACCTCAGAAAGGACCTAGACAGGGTGGGAGGCAGTCGAGAGGACAGAAACTAAAAAAGTGCAGGGGTTGCACAAGAAGCCCTACGAGGAAAGACTGAGTGATCTCAACCTGCACACCCGGGAAGAGAGGAGAGTGAGAGGAGACTGACAGAGACCTACATGTACCTAACAGGGGTGAACAGGGTGAAGGAGGGAAATCTCTTTTCAGATGAGAAGGAACAGTGGGGGGCTTCAAGCATGCATGGAATAGACATTGGGTGTATTAGAAAAAGGGCAGGCAGGAGGGTGGGCTGCCAGAAACCAGTTGAGGTCTGTGGAGATGGATTAGTCGGGGAACATCATTCTAGGCAGACTGGGTGGGCCAAATGGTCCTTTTCTGCTGACAAATTCTATGTTTCTGTGCTTTTGTCACTGTATATACTCATGTGTGAGTGTAGTTTTTGATGCTAAAAATAGGCCTTCAAGAAGGGGGACTTATCTGAGAGGTCAACCTGTCTGTGGGGTTTATAATGATAAACCATTTTTGTAACTGTGTAATCTGATTTTGTGTCCTGGTTTGGTCATAAAACACGTATTTCCATCTGAGTTGGGCAGCAAAATAATGTCTCTGCAATTTTGATAACATTGACAAGGAAAAGGGGGTGACTTATAGATGAGGGTGACTTATAAGCAAGTATATATGGTAGTTATTTCTGGAACTGATACTTCAGTGAAAGCAGGAACTGTGTGTGACAGCATCAGCAAATGTGAGGTAATATTTAGTTTACTGATTTTAGGTTTGGGTGGATTAGCTGTATATTGTGTTCTCAAAACTCCCTTTTGAGATCAAGGCCCATTTTTTGGGTCATCTGAAACTTTTTTTTTTTTTTTTAAACTTGTTTATAAATCTGGCCCTTTGAGTTTTAACAGTGCCTTCTCAGATGACTGCAGCAGGGGTGATGGTTAAGGTATGAATAGAGTTGTTCAGGCCAGGCAAACCCAACTGGCAGGAAGTTTTCCATCAGGATATGAGGCTCAACCCAACAAATTACGGCTCTTATTAAATTGTCAGCCCTGCGTGAAAACAGTGACTTCACGCTCTAGTCAGGAGAGTTAAAGGAAAACTACACCCCAAATTTGAAAAAATATATGTTATGTAAAGTGTTTTAATTTGTATGTGAAGTGCTAGTGTTTCCTTCTCTCTGACTGGTATTAGGAGTTTTTCCTAAATTAGCCTGCTAGCTTTAGGGTAGTTTTACGACTCCTGGAGATCTCCATATCAAATAGCTTTACTGTATTTCTTTGTCCTACAATGCACCTTGTTTCATGTGATGGTGATGTAGCAGAGCCCATAAATCCAACAGAAAGCATTGCATTACAGTAGTTCACAACAATAGAGAAGGCTATATTTTAAAATCTGTAGAATTCAGCTTGGTGACCACCCTCATCCTAAAGGTTTTACTGTCCTGAAAAACTTTGCTGCTGGTAATTTTTGTGCAGCTTGTAAAGCTTCCAAGATATTTAGTTTGTTTGGCATGTGTGTGCTGAATGTTGGGTCTCTCTTATATCACAGTCACATGAGACAAGATGCACTGTGGGAACCAGAAATACAATTAAGCTATCGGGTATGAAGATTCCCAGGGGTCGTAAAACTAGCATAAAGCTAGCAGACTAATTTGGGAAAAACTCCTAATACCAGTCAGAGGGAAGGAAACACTAAAACGTCACATACAAATTAAAACACTCTGCACAACATATATTTTTTCAAGTTTTGGGTGTAGTTTTCCTTTAAAGAATTGCTTTACAGTCAAGTAAACTGCTTCAAAGCGTTGTACTTGGCTTGAAGTGGTGTACAGGTTTTATTATGTAAAAAGGCAATTGACAAATATTTACAAATTATATTAATTCTAGCTTTCTCTGGAAGATATAGTCTGTTCTAAGTATTTAGAAACAGGGCCTTATCCGCAAAAGCTCAGGGAGGCCTACACGGCTATGTAGCTAAAGTGCATAGATACTTGCATTACATGCCAGTGCTTGGGAAGTTGCCCTGAGGCTCACCCACAGAACACTGCATGTGCTGTTTGGCAGGAAAGTGAGGATGGCTTCACACTTACAGCCTACAGACCAGTGTCCAGGGCACATCCAGAGAGACACGCGTTTCACTCGTGCTGATTCCAGTCCCCAGCACAAGCTATGCATTTTCACATTTGGAACACCGGTCCTGTCATCTACTGTAAAACCAAACCTTATCTGGTCATTCCTTCATCCCATGCATTCCATTGCACTGCTCAAGTTCACCAGCAATGTTTTATGAGGCTGCTGAGAAAGTTTGTACCTCTGGTGCAGACTACATTTACCTGACCATAGCTTTTGACCTGGTCAGTCACAAACTCCTTGTCAAGAACCTGAATGGGCTGAGATTAGTTCACCTTACAATATTATGGCAAGCAAATTATCTTGAAAGGCAGACATAGTAGGCTGTTCTAGGTGCACCACCCTCTTCAAACTTGAACCCCTAAAGTATGGCATGCATCCAGGTTGTATCCTAGGCCCAGCTAGTTTCTCATTTTTCATTAATTACCCACCCACTCAAAGGGTGCAAAAAAGCAAGGTGCACGTAAATGCTGATGACATGATTCTCTGTTGTAGGGACCCAACACTAACTAGCCTGTGTTGAGAATCCACTGCAAATGGACATTGCAGCAATGGAAGCCTGTCTAAATAAGAACAACCTCATTCTGAATTCCAAATTATAAAATGAATAGAAAAACAATGCCGAAAGCCGATTGGCGGAGAATCTGTTTCATACATGATGTTATCCTAGCACACCCTCACAGGTGAAATTGGTGCCCACAAAACAGTTTTCTTATGACTGTAAGCACATAAGTGGATCCATTTTATAATCGTAGTAAGGCAGTTTAGCATGTGTGTCACTGGTATAATGTCACTTACTGGGCGGTTGTAGGCTGTCAGTCTGTGGCCTCATGTCTCACAGCTGAAGCAAGGCTTGACGTTATCCCAGCAAGACACATACCTCGGCATGCCTTATTGCTTAAAAGACCAAGACCGTAGCCTTTTGGCATCCAAGTAAAAACAACAAAACTGGATATCTCCCTCTCCACCCACATTAAGGATAACCATGCTCTTGAGCAGGTCCTGGTCTTCAAATACAAGGGTGGGGCTCAACCCCCAACTAACCCATCAGAAGCATTCAGATCATAACACTGCTTCAGTGGATCCTAGGTTAGGAGCCCTCTACAGGGCCAGGAACTGTCTTAACCCCTCATATGAGAATGAAGGAAATAAAACCATTCCATCTCCTTCTTATGAACTATGTAGATGTGGCGTACCACTGTTCCTCTAACTGCACAGATTAGAGTTAGTGTACTGCCTAAAACTTTAGATTTTATAAAGTAGCCAACCATTGCCTTTTGTATCTGGGGTATTCCCCCCCCCCCCGTTTAATTAGAAGATTGTTTACCTGATGCTAGTGGAGTAAGTTTGTGGAACAGCTCTTAGCCTGGCAGCTGACATATCTTGCTCTACTGCCCCACACTACATCATTAGCATTATGATCTCACTGACTGCGACATCACTGCTACTTAGGAACAGCAAGTGAGTAACTGCCAGGTCATTCACCTGTGATGACACTGTGAGTGAGATTGTAATGCTGATGATATAGTGTGGGGCACTAGAGTTAGATATGTCAGCTGCCAGGCTAAGAGCTGTTCAACACATTCAGCACAATATTATCACATAGAAGACTTTCTGATGAGCAAAAGGAAGAAGAAAAATACTTCAGAAATAAAAAGTTACAACTGACTACTACTTAAAATTTTGATTATTTTCCTGTCTCCCTGTTTTGGCTCCACTAGCTCTTTAAGTGCCCTTTGCAACCTTCTGAGTGACTTGGGACCCCGGGCCGTCACTGCTTATTGTACAGCCAACTCATCTGGCTAACCCCCACCACTCACAGGATGATCACAGACATAAACACACCATGGACTTTGTTAAATGTTGAAAAATAACATTTAACAAACTTTGTGGTGTACACTGGTGCCTGTGTGTTTATGTATATGGTCATAGAACTCAGCATGGGTTTCCATCTTGGGGATGAGATGACAGCATGTAACTCTCGAGCTTTGTTCTTGTGGTCCATATGTTGTCATCTTAACCCCTCAATAGAGACACAACTCTGTTGAACATGTTTGCCCATACACTATTCTGTATACATATTCATTGCAAAAAACTGCATTAATGCACCAATTAAGGTTCAGCTTAACACCACAAAAGTAGGGAAATGTGGTTATAAGGTTTCTAACCCTAGTTCCCCACCTGCCAAAGCAGCAAAAGGACAAGACTACACATGCAACCACAGACAGCCATCATCAGGTAAGAAAACATCCAACTGTTTCCAGATGAAACAAATATAGTAGCACTGATATGCTGCCTTCGTGGATTTGTATCTGTGGTTGCAGACACACAGCCTCCACAGGGGCCTGTGCTTACGCAGCTACACCTGTGTCTGTATTTTGTGCAATGTGCATGAATAGCTGTGGGTCAGAAGCACAGGCCCATGGGGGCCTGCACTTTTGCAGACAGAAATACTGTTGAAATGTGGGTATCATGGTTTCAGCAGCAGATCTTATTTATTTATTTATTTATTTATTTATTTACTTTATTTATAGACTTTAGCAAGGCATTTGACACAGTCCTGCGCAAAAGATTAATAAACAAATTAGCCAGCCTGGGAGTGGGTCCCAGGGTGGTAGCCTGGGTAAAACATTGGCTGGATAACAGGACACTGAGGGTAATACTAAATGGAATCTACAGTGAAAGGGGGGGTTACTAGTGGGGTACTGCAGTGTTCAGTACTTGGTCCGGTCCTTTTTAATGTCTTTATAAGTGACACTGCAGAGGAACTAGAAGGAAAAGTATCTCTCTTTGCTGATGATACAAAGATCTGCAACAGGGTTGATACTCAAGGTCGGGTGTAAAAGATGAGAATGGACTTGGCAAGGTTGGAGGAATGGTCAGATGTATGGCAGCTTAGATTCAACGCAAAGAAGTGCAAAGTAATGCACATGGGAAACAAAAACCCAGGGGAAGAGTACACAGTGGGGGGTGAGATGCTGACAACAACAAAAATGGAAAGGGACCTGGGGGTAGTTATATCAGATTACCTAAAGGTGGGCAAGCAATGTGAGAAGGCAGTAAGGAGGGCTGGGGGGGGGTGGATACTGGAATGTGTAGAGAGAGGCATCACCAGTAGAAAACAGGAAGTTGTTATCCCTCTGTACAGACAGTTGGTGAGACCCCATCTGGAGTGCTGCATGCAGTTCTGGAGACCCCATCTCCGCAAAGACAGAGTGGAGGCTGTCCAGAGGAGGGCAACCAAAATGGTGCAGGGTCTGCACCAGAAGACAAATGAAGGGAGGCTAAGGGAGCTTAATATGTATACCCTTGAGGAAAGGAGGGAGAGGGGGGACATGATGGAAACTTTCAAGTACCTCATGGGAATCAACAATGTCCAATAGGGTACCATCTTTCAGAAAAAGAGATGTGCAAGAACAAGGGGGCACAATTTCAAGATTTGGGGGGGACGACTCAGAGGTAATGTGAGGAAGTATTTTTTCATGGAGAGGGTTGTGGATGCATGGAACACCTTCCTGAGGAAGTCATGGAGTCAAAAACAGTGGGGGAATTCAAGAATGCATGGGACAGACATAAGGCTATTCTAGTGGGGGGTAGGAGGAAGTAGGCTGTTGGTTAACTAGAATCTGCAGGTTATCCATTAGGTAGGGAAATGGGCAGACTAGGTGGGCCAAGCGGTCCTTATCTGCCATCAGATTCTATGTTTCTATGAAATGTTTCACCAGGAAGGCACACTGAGCAACAGGTTGCTCGTCTCCTGGTGTGACCTGGGGGGAAGGGGAACACGAGGATAGTATACATAGTTTTAGAGCACTAACAAAAATTTACATATGATTACATTCAAATAAAAGTGAGTAAACTGTAATGACACAATGAATTCTCAGGGCACTAACAGTTAAGAACTAGACAGGTAACAATGATAACAGTTCAGAACTTGGTATAAGCAATAGCACAAAATTACGTTTAATGGTATAGTCTACATGACACATGAATGAGCAGCTAGCTTATGGCTGAATGGAGTACAAAAGTGCTAATTTGTCTAGAAGTGCGAAAGAGTAGGCTTAGCCACAGCTAAGGCTAAGAAATGGAGGGGGAAGGGGGGAAGTGCGGAGGGAAAGGGAGGTGAGGGGCATTTAGGTAACATAACTTACAGGGTAGTAGGAACCCAGCCAGAGGTCACTGTAAGGTAAGGGAGGGTGCTAAGTAAAGGGGAAGAGACAGGATTTAACCTGTTTTGACCAGTTCCAGCTGTTGAGGACCCTGCTAGGGGAATGGTGCAGGGCAAGTGTTAGGTCAAAAATAGGGAGGAAGTAAGAGAGCGGGGGAGAGGGAAAATAGAGAAAGGGGGAGGAGAGGTAAGAGCTTGGCAAGAGCTAAGACCCTAGGGGAGCTGAGAACTCACTCAGGGGGACTGGCATTGGAGGAGGAGGAGGGGAAAAGGGAGAGAGAGAAGGAAAGAGGTCTGCCAGGGGCCCTGCCCACTCCAGTGTGCTGAGAAACCCTGCCTGTACAAGGCAGAGGTAGAGCGTTAAGCATTGAGGGGAGTATGCTTAGGGATGTAGGGAGCCCGATTGGGTTTGAGGAGGGCATGAAGGGAGGTGAGAGAGGGAGGGAGGGAGAGGGGAGAGAGAGAGAGGGGGAGGAGAAAGGGAGAGAGGAAGAGGAGAGAACCAGATGGAGCCCTTTCCAGGTGCAGAGAAACCCTGCAAGGGGACAGGGATGGCAGGAGGCTTTGGGGGAGGGTGTGGTGGAGGAAGGGTGGAGAGGGGGAATCTCTTTGAACATCTTTGTGTACAAGAGGAACACAGTAAGGCCCTGTCCACACTACACCGCTTGCACCTGGTAACGGATGCAATCCGTTACGGCCACGGAGCGGTGCAGTGTGTCCACACCTCGGTGGTGTCCGTTACGGGACCGGCACCGCCAGTCCACACATCGGGATCCAGGTGACCCTTACAGTGGCTGACCGATCACACAGCTCGCTGCAGCGCTTTAGCCCCGCAGGGGATCAGCTACCGGCAGTCTACACCACCGCCGTAACGGTACCAGGGCGTGATCAGTTCATAGAATCGCTGTGGAAACCACCTCATATGTGGTTTCCACACGGTTACAAAACACCTCCTGTAACGTTCCCAGTGTAAACGCACGCTGTTACCGATGCAGTTTACACCCTCGGTAACGTCACAGAAGGGTTTTCGGGCTGCAGTGTGGACAGGGCCTAAGAGTGCAAGGGAGGCTGTTGAGGGAGGGAGTTGGGGGAAGGGAAGGTGAGCTGGGATTTGGGACACAGGGAGGGGGTGCGTCAGGGAACAGAATGAGGGTACTTATGGGGTAGGGTTTGTCTAGGGCTTGGAGGGGGGAATTAGGGAGGTTCAGGGCAGGAACAGGTAGGTGCAAGGTAGTTATTGAGGGCAAAGCTGATGGAGTAGGAGGAGAATGAGCAGGGCCACTGGAAAATTGCGGGCGCAATTTCCTCAATTTTCACCCTTCTCCGCACAAAATCTGCAAGTTCTTACATTTATGGAATTGTTGACTGAAATTGTATAAAAATATTTAAATTCTCAAGGAAATCTACTCAGATATGGTACATAGACTTGGATTTGACCAAAACAGTACAGTGTGAGGTGAGAAGGGGTCAAATGTGACTCTGCTTTCATGTGATTCACTTCCCTGCTTTGGTTTCAGAATCCTCTGGTCATGCATATGTAGACTGGAACACTTAAAATCTGTGTTAAAGCAGACTATCGGAGAACTTTTTGCTGACACAGAGACTGACACAATAGTTGTGAGAAGAGGAGCAAAGTGCCCCATTCACTTAAATGAAGCCTTGACCACAATACTTGTTTTTGAATGGTAGGGTAGATTTTCCTTGTATAAATACTTTCAATCTGAAAGGATTTTGATTCAAATGTGTCAAGAGTTTGGATGGCCCTGCTGATTATAAACTTGAATGTGCTTCTGAGGGGGTTGGTGACTGATTCCTTACATGTCAGTCTGCCACAACTGTATACTCGCATACAAAGCCTACAAAAAGCAAACATTTCTGAAAACATGCCGAACAGGTTAAGGATAGTTAAACAGTTACCTTCAAATAGACAAAATAATTGCACCCCAAATAAAATCACTGCAAACCGAGTAGAACAAAAGTACAATGTATCGAAAACTATTGTGTGATGTAATGAAAAGCTATTGTTATGAATTGATACTTTTATCATGTGATTTTTAAAATGTACTTACAATGCTGATTAAGAACAGTAATCATTTTAACAAAATAAATTTTTTTTTTTTTTTTTTACTAGACCTTTATTAGGCACCCTGGTTATCTGTTTATTTTTTTCTTGCACCCAAGCAAGTAGTTTAAACAGGCTTCATTATTTAACATCTAGAAACTGGCAGAATATGTTGTTTCAGGATGTATTCAGTACAGACTAACTGTAAATTACTGAATAAAATCTAGTTAGCACTGCATGACTTGGATGTCTTGATTTTTAGAAGATAATGCTACATAATGACTAGTTTACAGTGCATTTCAAAAACACACATCTTTCTTCATATTAAAAGCATCTACAAGTGGCAATAAATTTATCTAACAATTTATGTGATCAATACATGCTGCAACAAACAATAAAATATTAGGGGTCAGTGGGGATGTATAATGAACCCCTGCAGTTTTCCCGCAATTTTTGCAAGAAAATCCCTGCATTTTTGGGTAAAATTTTGCACAATTTTCCAGTGGCCCTGAGAATGAGTAACGGATTTGAGGGGGAGGGAATTCCAGATTTTTGGGAGATGGTGAGAGTAGCCAGATTGGCCAATAAGGGAGGATCTACAGGGGACCGCCAGGGTACGGGAGTCTGTAGATCTTGGGGAGTAGGAGGGAGGGGGTTTTATAAATGAGGAGGAGAGGTAGGAAGGGAGCTCACCCAGCCAGTGCTTGGAGGTGAATTTAGCATAGTGGGAGAGTTGCCTATTAGTAAGGGAGGGGAAGGATAGGGTACGATAAAGATCACAGTGGTGGGTGCGAGAGGGAGCATCCAGGGCAAAGCGGCAGAAGGAATTGAAGAGGGTATCCATTCTGGCCAGGGAGGACTTCGGAGCAGCACTGTAGACTACGTCACAGTAGTCAAAAATGGGCAGGATAATTTTCTGAACAAGTTCATGCCTGGCTGAAGGAGGGATGCAGCTATGGTTCCTGAACAGGGCACCAAGCTTGGGGCATAGCTTTTTCTGGATGGCGTCAATATGTTCAGAGACATTTAGGTGTTGGCCAACCAAACACCTTGGTACTTAAAGGAGGATGTGACCTCCAGTAAAGTCCCATCAAGGGTGTGGAAAGTAGTCAGGGAGGGAAGTCTGGAGAGTCTCTGCCTTGTGCCAAAGATCATGGAGACAGTCTTCTTGGCATTGAGGAAAAGTTGATGGTTGGCAAACCAGAGCTGAACTTTGTTGAAGTCTTGCTGCAATCTGGTTGTAACCTCAGCAGGACCGAAGTCAGATGCATACAGGACTGTATCATTGGCATACATGTGGATATCAGAGGAGGCGGAGCAAAACACGGGGAAGGTCATTTAAGAAGATGGAGAATAGGAGAGGCCCAAGTACAGAGCCCTGGGGGACACCAGTGCTAATTGGGAGGGGAAGGGAAATGGCGTCCGAGATCTTAACTGATTGGGTATGGCCAGTAAGGTAGGCCTTGAACCAGTTAGTGATGGAGGGGGATAGACCAGCTGCCAGAAGGGAGTCGGTCAGAAGGGAGTTAGAGACTGTGTTGAAGGCTTTGGCCAGGTCGACAAAAATGGCAGAGGTGATTTGTCCATTGTCCATCCCAGTTAGGATGGAGTTAGTGAGCCATAGGAGAGAGGTGGTGGTGGTTGAGTGGTTTTTCCTGAATCCAGATTGGAAAGGGGTGAAAAAGGAGGTGTCCGATAGAAAGGTGGTGAGCTGGAAGAGGACAATATGTTCTTGTAGCTTGGCAAGGGTAGGGAGGAGAGAGATGGGGTGGTAGTTGCCAGGGGAAGAGGGGTCACACCCTTTGGGTAGAGGGAGGACCACTGCATGTTTCCAAGGAGAGGGAACAGAGGCAGTCGAGAATGAAAGATTTAGGATAATTGAGAGGGGATTGGCAATGGCCAGGGCGGAGAGTGAGAGGAGTTTGGGGTCGAGACCGTCAGGGGAGGCACATTTAGAGGGGTTGATGGTAAGGAGGGCACTTAGGGCATCATTTGGGGTTACTGAAGCGAAGGATAAGAGGAGGTGAGAGGGTGGCGGGTGGGGAGGGGGGATAGGATGGGAGGTATTTCAGTAACTCGGTGGCACAGGAGGTAGAATAGAGTTAAATTCGCAGCTACGGTAGATGGGTCAGCCACAAGTGAGCCATTTACTTTAAGCACCAGGAGGGATGGGTGAGATGGGGGTTAAATAGGGTGTGAACTGCCTTCCAGAACTTTGAAGGGGAATTAATGTTAGTGATGAAGGTAGATTTGAAATATTCGGACTTGGCTAGCCTTGTAGCCATGGTGCAGGCGTTTTGGAGTATGCAACAGTTTGTGAGGTCACTAGGAAGCTGGGTAACTTTATGATGCTTCCAGGCTCAATCTCTGGCCCTGAGGCCTGCCAGGAGTTCAGGAGTAATCCAAGGCAGGTAGTTACCTTTGACTCTGGTTTGCTTGAGTGGGGCAAAGGTATTCCAGTTTACAAGAAAGATTTCTTTGAAGTAGGCAAGGGCCTTATCAACCGAGGGGAAGGAGGTTAGGTGGGGACCAGTCAGAGAGGGCAGGATTACTCAAGAGAGGTTCAAGGTCGAGAGACATGAAAGAGCATAGTTGTATTGTTTTGTGTGGGGTTTAGGTCTGTGGATTTTCCCAACTACGAACATTGGGTTATGGTCTGTGAGAGCATCAGGGAGGAGGCCAGAGGAGATGATACAGTGGGGGTGGGAGGTGAGGGCCCAGCCGAGTGGGGAGCATTGTTGTGACTTGTGGTTTGTACGGGTGGGCTCAGAGATAAGTTGGGAAAGGGTTAGGGCTCCAATTTCATTTTTAATTTTTGTAGTTTTAAATGACAACCAATTTATATTGAAGCTACCTAGGATGAATAGTTCCCCAGAGGAAGAAAGAGTGGTGATGGAGGTTAGGAGGTCAAGTGTGACCAAGGGCAGGACGTTTGTATGGCAGTAAATGCCGGCTGTGAAGATAGGGAGAGTGAAGGGCAGGGTCACATGAATAGCTAGGGCATCGTGGGTCTCAGGATTGGAGGATGAGTAGATGATGGAGTATTGGATGGAGGCTCGGACATATATGGCCACACCACATCCCCTATTCAAAACTTAAGCAGGATGAACGCCACACAGTCCAATCTTCATTTTCTGACACAAAATGTTATTTAATATTTCTACACACACGTAGAGGGGCTACGTTTCATGGCTTCATGCCATTTCATCAGGCCCTTTGTGTTGAAATCTAATATAATACAGAAATATCAAATAGTACTACTTTCACCATTCCCTTTTCTTTTCTTTAAAATGAACACTATTTAGCAATATTTACTGTAATGCCACCTCACCCAGTGCCCTTATAAATGCATTTTATTCCTTGTGGTGTTATGTATAGCATTTTCATGCAGTTCATTTCTTTATGTAGACTAAGCCACCCTTGGAGGAACTACTGTACATTGCTTAACATATAAGGTTTTTCTTAAAAAAACTTTCAAAATTAAAATCATATATCCAGTTTATATTCCTTACCTTGTTATGCAAATGTTTAAAGAGTAGAATGTCTTTCTATATTTTCCCTCAAATGATCATCAAATGTTGTGTGCCTATAAAGGTTCAGTGAAACAAAACATCTTATAGTTGGCGTTATGGTGGTGTTTCTTTCCAACGATCTTAACACCCTCAGTGTTTCTTTCCCATACATTTCAAATCTTTTTTCAGAAAAACATTTTGTTTTTATTGCAGGGGTTCCCCTCTCATATTGTGGGATTGTCCACCTTTCACTGTGCATAAGCATACCATTGTTATTACCTCAAATATCAAACTGCGTTATGTTCCCATTACTAAGTTTTTACTTAAATCATGTTTACTTCCTCATACCTTATTAGAACTCGTGGCGTTTGCATTAACTTCACTGGCTTCACTGTTTAGCATTTATATTGTAAATCCAAAAAGTCTCAGCATCAAACTTTAGCTTGGAACAAACATTTCATGCCTTATAGACACTTAGATTGTCGTGCATCAACGGACTCCTAAGCAGTAAAATAAACTCATTTTTTTTCCCCAAAAAAAGAATCTACCACTTTCCCACATTCACAGCACTGTTCAGTGTTTAAACAACTGTTATTTGTGCCTCATTTTTCACTTCACCCTTTAATATCTGTCAGTTTCTCTCAGTTTCTTCTCTGCACTTCACGTGCCTCTGAAAATAACAGCAGTAATCAGTATGCGCCATCGGTGAAATGAAGCACTTTAACCAAAACCTCTTTGCAGCTAGTATAGTGTCTTCCTACCTGCCTCTGGCTTCCAAATAGTCTCTGGGCCGTGTTGTGCATTCCAGCTAAGAAGGGAACCACCATTGGCTACTAGTGACTTGGCTTTTATGTTGTTTTGCGCGGCGGGGGGTGATGAGTGATGTCTCCCAGTGTGGCTGCCAACATTGGTAGCTGGTGCAGATCACACAAGATCTCCCATGGCACACCCTGTAGATGCCTCCTGGTGGAAAAAGGCAGCTGTGGAAGGAATCTTGGTGTCCATACTAACATACTAAAATGCTAGAGTAGGCCTAACGGTCTTTCGTGTCTGCTCATTTGGTCAGCCTCCAACCTGGGAGATGACCTTGCTGTCCCCTTCCCTCAGGATTCTCCATTTGCAGTCCAGGATATTCCCCTTGTACTGGCCTTTGCCAGCACAACCCTTCCCCTATACCTGTCCCAACCCCTCTTGAACCCCCCCCACAGTTTCTGTCTAAACTAGTCCCCCAGGCAGTGCATTCCATGGTTCCACCACCCTCTCAGTGAAGTAGCACCTTCTCCTTCCCTCCTGAGTCTCCCCCTTCCAGCTTCCACCCATGCCCTCTAGTTTTCCCCCCTTTCTTCCTCTGGAGCACCCCGACTGAGCCTCCTCTGTTTATTCTCTTCATGTACTTGAAGACCTCTATCATGTCCCCCCGTCCCTTCTCTCTTCCAATGTGTACATGTTGAGTTCCTTGAGCCTCTCCCCATAGGTCCTTTCCCCCAAGCCACAAATCATTTTGGTTGCCCTCCACTGGACCCTTTCCAGGAGTGCAATGTCCCTTTTTTAAGTGCGGCTTCCAGAACTGCACACAGTACTCATTGTGGCCTAACCAAGCAGTTATACAGAGGGAATATCACTTTCCTCCTTCTGGAGGTCATCCCCCTAGCGATGCATCCAAGCATCCTGGTGGCTTTGGCCGCCGCCCTCCTACAAGTCTCAAAGTTGTTCATCGTGACATCCACCACCACCCCCAGGTGCCTCTCAGCCATCGAGACTTGTAGCATCCCCCCCCCCCGGTATACACTTGGCCTGGGTTTCTGACTCCCAGGTGCAGAACCCTGCATTTTCCTGAATTGAACCTCAGTCCCCACTTCCTTGACCACCTCTCCAGAGCCACCCTCCCTGCCTCCCCATCCACCACTGCTCCCAGCTTTAAGTCATCTGCAAAGAGACTCATTTCACTCCTGATACCCTTCCTTATGTCATAGACATGGGCGTTGAACAGGAGGGACCCTAGGACCGATCCCTGAGGGACCCCACTAATGACCCTCCTTGGAGACGAGCCCAACCCCCCCCCAACCACAACCCTCTGGGTACGCTCCGAGAGCCAGTTTCCTATCCACCTGATCATCTGTTTCCCCAACCCCATTTCTCCCAGCTTATCCAACAGGCCCCAGTGAGGAACCAAGTCGAACGCCTTGCTGAAGTCAAGAAAGGGGACGTCCACTGGCTTAGCCTGGTCCAGGGCACTCGTCACCCAATCATAGAACTCCACAAGGTTTGTCTGGCATGATTTTCCCTGAACAAAGCCATGCTGTCTAACATCCAGGAACCCTTTCTTTTCCAGTACTCCCCCTCCCCAGCCTTTCCTTGATAATACCTTCCATCACCTTGCCCACCACCAATGTCAGGCTGACGGGCTAGTAGTTCCCCGCCTCCTCTCTTGATCCTCTCTTGTGTATAGGCACGATATGTGCCACCCTCCAATCCTGGGGCACCCACCCCATCATCAGAGAGATGTTGAAAAGCTCCACCAGGGGTTCCACCAGGACATCCGCCAGTTCCCTCTGTATCCTGTGATGTAATTCATCTGGCTTTGGTGCTTTTTCCATCCTAAGGGACCTCAGGGCTTCCCTCACTCTCTCTACTGGGATTTCCGTCTCCACTTCCTCCCCCTTGGCCCCCTCTTCCACCTTGTCCCCTCCTGCCAGTGGTGTCTCCCCCTCCTCCTCAGACCCACTGGGGCTCCCGGGGGGGGAGGGGAAGGACCCTTACTGATATTTTCCCTGGTAAAAACTGAGCTAAAGTACTTGTTTAGTACCTCAGCCTGCTCCCCCGGGTCATGTGCCCATCCCTCCCTTGTTCTAGTCCTGCTAATCTGCCCCTTCACCCTCCTTTTTTCCCCAGTGTATCTAAAGAACCCGTTGTTCCCCCTCCTGATTTCCCTGGCCAGGTTCTGCTCCTTCCTTGCCTTAGCCGATCTCACCATCCTAGTGACCCTTCTTGCCGTCCACTCATACTCCCCTTGATCCCTTTCACTCCTTGAGCATTTAAAGCACCTATAGGCTGCCTTCTTTTCCCTCACCACCTCCTGAACCTCCTGGGTCCACCAACAGGGTTTCCGGGCCTTACCGCATTTGCACCTCACTCTTGCACTGGTCTTGATGGCCTCCTACACCCCCCTCCTGATGATTTCCCACCTACTGTCAACATCCCTGTCTGGCCTTATCTCATCCAAATGTTCCTTAAAGATCCTTCCCATCCCCTTGAAGTCCACCCCCCTGAAGTCAGTTACCACCATCTCTGTGCAACCTTCCTCCTCCCCAGGTCCAGGCAGAACCAGACCGTGTCATGATCACTCCCTGCTAACGGGTGCCTTACCTCCAGGTCCCTTATCTGGTCACTGTCTGCTAGGACTGCGTCCAGTATCCAGGCTTCCCCAGTCGGTTCACCCACCTGCTGGGTTAGGAACATGTCCTGAAAGACATCCAGCAACCTCTGCTCCCTGGCCACCGAAGATTTCATAGTCCCCCAGTCTGTCTCTGGCATGTTGAGGTCACCGATCACCACTACTCTTCCCTTGCCCAATCTACAGTGTCTCATAACATTTGCCACCAGACTCCCTTCCAGTTCCTTCGCCAGTGCATGGGTCTGTACACCACTCCTGTTTTTACTCTCTTGCCCCCTTTTGTTTTCAGGGTGACCCAAATCGCCTCCATGGTCCCCCTCCACCTCCTCCACCCCTCCTATACCAATGCTATTTTTGACTATCAGTGCTACCCCCCTCTCCTCCCCTCCCCGTGTCCTTCCTGAACACAGTGTAGCCCTCCAGGTTTAGGTCCCAGTCGTGCCCTGGGGTGGCCCAGGTCTCAGTGACAGCTGCCACATCCACTGCCCCCTTAGCTAGCATCGCCTGGAGCTCGAGCATCTTATTTCCCAAGCTCCTGGCATTTAGCAGGACCACCTTCCACCCCTTTCCTACCCTCCCATTCCCCCCCTCGTGTTCCCATGCCGTATTCCTCCAGCTCCCTGGGGGGGGTGGAGACAGAGTCCATCTTTTATCGGACCCCCGTTAACAGCCCCTTTCCCCCATCCCTCCTCCTTCACAAGTTTAAACCCCAACCTTCACTGATGAGCCACTCTATTTTCAGCTTAAGGATTTCCCTCCCTTTCAAATTGAGATGGAGCCTATCCCTAGCATACAGCCCCATATCCTCCCAGGTTGCCCCCTATCCCCCATCAAGCCATGCCCACTAGCCTCACACCACTCCCTGAGCCACTGATTAACCACCCTTATTTTCTGCTTGTTCTCCCCACTAGCCCTCAGCACCGGCAGGATTTCCGAGAAAGAAATCAAGCATCCTATGGAATGGCAAACCCTGGCTAGCTCCCGAAATCTTGTCTGTATCTTTAGTTTACTATTTCCCTCTGTCATTTGTACCCAGGTGCACCAGTATGTCCAGGAAACCTCCACAATACCTTGCCAGCGAGTATACCTCGTGCTTGGCCTTGTGCACTGTCAGGCTGGGGAAGCATTTGGTCTAACCGGGCAGGCTTCACCCTCCCTATCCCATTTGATACCCCTGATCATGGAATCCCCCAACAGGAGCACTCTAACTACCCCTTTGCCTCCATCCAACTCCAGTGGTTCAACCCCCACCCAAGGCTTTAGCCCCAAAATATTTTTTTAAAAAGAAAGAATTAGAATTTTGTCTAAATTCATTCTAGATCTGTATTTCAATTCACTTCGCCTACTACCTCTGTTTTCTGCTATGTCATTGATTCTCTGTCTATCATGCATTAAACCCCTTCCTAGAGACAGGTTCAGATTCGGGGTGGGTGAGGGGTTGGGTTTTTGATCTTCTTGTCTAAAAAAAAAAAAAAAAAAAAACATCATCACATCACCTTTAGTTACAAAAGCATTTTTAGTATTTTCAACAATACATTTTAGTTTGATAACCTCAAAATATTTTTAATGGTATGAAGACCAATCACATTCCTTATTAAGTCCATATGAAGGATTTGTGCTGTCCAGTGAAAAGATCCAGTAGACCTTTCGCTTCAACAACAAATCATCTCATGTGACGTTGGCATTGGCAGGCTCAACAACCCTCTCCAGTGCCCAGAACTGTAAGGATGTTGGTGAATGTCCAACTTCATTGTAGTGTCTTGACGTTGTAGATTTATCATTGTGAGTTCGTATGTCACTTTTATGTTCACTGATCCTAGATCGCAGTTCTCTCTTAGTTTTTCCCACATATAGTTTGTCACAGGGGCACCTCGGGACATAGATAACATGATCTGAGACACAGGTCATGTGTTGTCGTCTGAATTGTTTGTTGTTCCATGGATGCTCAGATATTGTCTTTCTATTAGTGTTTCCACACTGGAAGCCTCTGCCACATGGAAAACTGCCAGTGGCAAGTGGCACCAATAATAACTGTTTCTCGGGCCGTTGCTCCACCTTGTGTCTAGTGTTCTCTAGTTTATCCCATAAAGTTGTGTTTCTTTTTGAAGCTATCAATGGTGGGTTTCTGCATCTTGTAATTGGACTTGTCCCTGCTTGTAATATCTGTTAATTATTCGTAATTATGTTCTTTATTTTCCCGCTTAGGTGGCTGTACGCCATGGATAGAACTATCCTATTCTCAACCATAGGTTTACCCCTGTGTGTCCTACATGACTCTCTTGGTGTATCCATTACCTCCGTCTTGCTGTCGTAATCATGGTATTCGTATATTCCCTTGTTCTGAATCTTTCTGCCATTTTCTTTGTGACTTTCTCAAATGTCTTTGTCTCACTACAGTTTCTTTTGGCACTTATCATTTGTGCTTTAGGTATGCTTCTCTTCCAATGTGGGTCATGATAACTGCTGTAATGTAGTGTTGTGTTGCAGTCAGTATCTTTCCTGAATAGTCTGGTTTCTAGGCCTGTTTCTCCTTTACATATCAGTAGATCCAAGAATGATATGTTCATTTTGTCTGCTGACATGGTGACTTGTTGGTTCTAGTCTCTAGAGAGCGGAGGTAGCTGTGGAACCTGTCAAGGTCCCTGTCATTCCCTCTCCATATTAAAAAAAAAAAAAAAAGTCAATAAATCTTTTCCAGAAAAGAACATTTTCACTGAAAGAGTTTTCTTCTTGATTTATAGTATGTTTCTTTTCAAATGCTCACATGTGCAGGTTCGCATATGATGGGGCCATTGTGCTCCCCATCACTGTTCCCTTTATCTGCATAAAAAAATCTGTTCTCAAACTGAAAATAGTTCTTACTCAGAACCAGTTCTGCTAGCTGCAGTAAATATTCTTTAGGTGGGTGTAAGTCAGTTCTGTCATGTAATGCTTCTCTCTCATTGATCCTAGTCCTTCCATATGCCCTATACTTGTATACAAGTCTTTCACATCTAAGGTTACCAGTATAGTGTCAGACATATTCATTTGTGTTTAATTCAGTTCTTCTATAAGATCAATAATGTACCCTGAGTCCTTTGTATAGGTTTCCATTTTTGGAACCTCCTGGTTGTAAGACATAATCTACATATTTGGAGATGGGTTCTAAAATGGAATTAATCCCAGAAACAATAGGTCTTCCTGGCTATTTTCTATTGTCCTTATGCATCTTGGGAAGTATGTAAAAGGCTGGTACTCTGGGTTTTTTGTGTCAGCATTGTTTTCTCTTCCTCTGCTGTCCAGCCCATTTCTACCCCTAGGTCAAGTAGATCTCTAATTTCTGCCTGTATTTCTTCTGTCGGGTCACCTACTAGCTCCTCATATACTAACACACTAACATACTAAAATGCCAGCAGAATAGGCCTAATGGTCTTTCGTGTCTGCTCTTTTGGTCAGCCCCCACCCTGGGAGCTGACCTTGCTGCTCCCCTCACCTTCTCTGGCTTTGCCCTTCCCAGTTCCGGATATTCTCGATGCACTGGATTTTGCTTCCAGAACCCTTCCCCTGTACCTGTCCCACCCCCTCTTGAACCCCTCCACCATCTCTGCCTCCACCAGCCCCCTGGGCAGCACATTCCATGGCTCCACCACCCTCTCAGTGAAGTAGCACCTCCTTCTTTCTCCCCTGAGTCTTCTCCCCTCCAGCTTCCACCCATGCCCTCTAGTTGCCCCCCCCTCCTTCCTTCGAAGCACCCTGACTGCTCCTCCCCTATTTACCCCCTTCATGTACCTGAAGACCTCTATCATGTCCCCCCGGTCCCTTCTTTCTTCCAATGTGTACATATTTAGCTCTTCGAGCCTCTCCCCATAGGTCCTGTCCCCCAAGCCCCAAATCATTTTGGTTGCCCTCTTCTGGACCCTCTCCAGGAGTTTAATGTCCCTCTTTAAGTGTGGCCTCCAAAACTGCACGCAGTGCATATTTCTCCCCATCCTGGAGTTGTCTTAAACACTTTGTTTTATAGTCTTGATAATCCCAAAACACAATTCCACCCCCTTTGTCTGCTGGTTTAATTATCAGAGAGGTATCATTTTGCAATCCTTTTAAGATCTCCCTTCCTTTTTTGGATAAGTTGTTGTACTTTGGTAAAGGAGGACTATTTTTCACAAGCTGTCTCATTTCTTTTCCTACCATTTTAATGTAATTTTCGGTAGTGTCTGATCCCCTGGAGGGATTAAAAGCTGATTTAACTCCCAATGCCTGTTGGAGCTGTTGTTTCCTAGTGATAGGTTCTGCTGGTTTGTTGCCAAACCAGTCTGCAATTCTAAGTTTCCTGTAATAATTCTGTAAGTCAATTTCTAAACTAAACGTATCAAATGTTTTAGTTAGTGAAAATGAGAGCCCCTTCTTCAATGTGTTCTATTCTTCCACCGTTATCTCTCTTTTACTTAAACTGAGAATAACAGTAGGTTCCTCCATTACCTGAGCCTCCTCTCCCTCTTCCTCTGCCTCCTCTTCCACCTCCTCCACCCCCTCTCCTCCGGTGCCTGTGTGCTGTCCTCTTTCATATCTTTGCCCCTGTCCCTGCCACTGTTTGTTTCTCGGTTTGTACCTCAGATAGGAAGGTTCTGATTGTTCCCTTCTGTCCGTTCTCTCTGTCCACCTCCCCTTTCTGAAAAATGACCCTGTTCTTCTGCAGTTGAAGTTTGTTGTCCATAGGGTGTTGAGACATAACTGTCCCCGCTATCTGAGTCTCCATAGTATCCACCTGATTTATATGATCCCTGGTTAGGTTGTCTTGGCTTAAAATGCCAATTGTAATCCCCTATATCTCTTTTGAATTTCTTTTTACTGTTTTATGTATTCTTCATAGTCTATGAATTCTTTTTTATTTTTTCTAGTGTTTAGGTATATTCCTGCATTTGTACCCTGCTTTTATATTCTTTCTCGGTATCCTGTATTTCTTTTGCTAATCTGTTCCTTTCTTTTATGATAGCCTCAATGAGGGACAACATAAAGTCCCTGGAACATTGATTTCTGATCCCTGTCCATTTCTCATTTAACTCCACTGTCTTAAAAATTAAATTCGGTTCTATTAGAACCCTTAGGCCTCTTGGAATTAGTTTATTCTTCATGTATTCACCAAACGTGAGAGCATGCCACTCTAGACGTATGTCTTTCTGCTCTAAATGATTAATTTTATTTACTAGTGTCTTATTATTTGTGGTGTCTGTCCAGGTTTTATCTTGCTTTAACAGGCTAAGGACTTGGGCCTGTTCTTCTGCCGTGAAGTGATATGTAAGGTATGTTGTTTCTGGTCCCCTATTCATGTCAGGAAAGGGACCTGTGTTACCATGGCTGGTCCCATGCTGCATTTTTCCAGATCTACCCTTTCTGGGTTGTACTTATAGCCTCACAGAACAGGTGGTTAGGAATGGGTGGGAAGGGGGGATGCACTGTGGTGAAGGTGCTGTCATAGCACAATATGCCAAATACAGTGTTAACAGATCCCTAAAAGGGTTTCTATGTATGGGGACCATTGAACCAATTGGCAGTCAACCTAGATCCTCACAGGTGGTAAGGGATAAAAAGGCTGCCTATGCATGTTTTAAGTGCTCCAGAGGGATAAGGGAGAGAGGTGACTATGAGTTGACAGCAAGGAGGGTCATCAGAGTGGTGAGGGGAGCCAAGGCGAGGATGGAGCAAAACGTGGCTAGGGATATCTGGAGGGGAGGGAAGGGATTCTATAGATACATAGGGGAGAAGAGAAAAGGGAGAGCACAGATCTAGAGGATCAAGACTGGGGAGGGATGGGCTCAGGAGGTGGGGGAGCAAGCAGAGGTGCTAAATGGGTACCAGCCAGAAGGGAAGGTGGGGGAGACAGCTGAGCAGAGAGGTCAGATGGAGTCGAGAGGACTGGAAGAGGCTGGGGCACCAGGTGGGCCAGGCCTAGAAGGGGATGGGTGTTTAGTTGAGGGGGTGGATTGGGAGGGAGAAATCACAGAGGACAGGGTGAGGGAGGCCCTTCGGGTGCTAAAAACTGATAAGGCATCGGGACCGGATGGCCTGCATCCAAGGGTTCTGAAGGAACTGGCGGACGAACTAGCAGCTCCACTAGCTGCACTATTCAATGCCTCTCTGCAGACAGGATGGGTGCCTCAAGACTGGAGGGTGGCTCATGTGGTGCCTATCCACAAAGGGGGGACTAGGGAGGAGATGGGAAATTACAGGCCTGTCAGCCTAACGTCCGTGGTAGGCAAACTAACGGAGGGCTTCATCAAGGAAAAGCTTGTGAGGCAACTGGAAAGGATGGGGCACCTGGATGACAAACAGTATGGTTTTGTCCCGGGCAGGTCATGTTAGACCAACCTCATAGATTTTTTTGATTGGGTGACGGGGACCCTGGACTGACAAAGACCGGTGGACGTCCTATATCTGGATTTCAGTAAGGCGTTTGACTCGGTACCCCACATCGGGTTGTTAACAAAGCTGGGGGGGGATGGGGGTGGGAAGACAGTTGCTTAGATGGGTAGAAAATTGGCAAATGGGCCGAACACAGAGGGTAGTGGTTGGTGGGACAGTCTCCTCCCCTAGGAAAGTCTTCAGTGGGGCTCCCCAAGGTTCGGTACTGGGGTCACTCCTGTTCAATGCCTATGTCTCTGATATTGGGGGGGGGGGTTAGGAGTAGGATGAGCCTCTTTGTGGATGACTCAAAACTGGGAACACTGGCAGACAGGGATGAAGCGAGAGAGACAGTCCAGAGGAATCTGGATACCCTGGAGGGGTGGTCAAGGAGGTGGGGACTGAGGTTTAATCCTGGGAAGTGTAGGGTGCTGCATCTGGGTGTCAAAAACCCAGGTCATGTATTTACCCTGGGGGGTCTCACTGCAAGCCACAATGAGTGAAAGGGATCTGGGGGTGGTGGTAGACACCAAAATGAATAACACTGAAAACTGCAGATCATCTGCGGCAAAGACAAACAGGATTCTGGGCTGCATAGCCTGGGGAATTACGTCCAGGAGGAGGGAGGTGATCCTCCCTCTGTATAATGCCTTTGTCAGGCCGCATCTTAAGTATTGTATGCAGTTCTGGAGGCCTCACCTTAAGAAGGACATAACACTGCTGGAGAGGGTTCAGAGGAGGGTAACCAGGATGATTCAGGGCATGAGAGAAAGGACCTGTTAGGAAAGGCTGGAAGCCCTTGGGCTGTATTCACTGGAGGAGAGACAGGGGGGACATGATAGGGGTCTTCAAATATGTGAAAGGGATTAACAGGGGCAAAGCCAAATAAATGTTCAGGCTAAAGAAAGGGGCACAACCAGGGGGCATGAGTGGAAGCTGGAGAGGGGCAATTACAGGGGAGAACATAGAAAGCAGTACTTCACTGAGAGGGTGGTGGGGCCATGGAATGCACTGCCGGGGAGGCTGGTGGAGGAGGCAACAGTGGAGGGCTTCAGGAGGGGGTGGGACAGGAGCATGGGTATACTGAAGCGAAGATGACCCTCTCGGGGCTGGGGGGTGGGAGAGCGAGTGCCCAATAGGGGCTGGCTACCAAGCAGACACGAAAGACTGTCTGGCCTAATCTGCTGGCTTTTAGTATGTTAATATAATTGCAGTGTTTTGTTTAGGTTGCCCCAGCCCTGTTTAGGCTCATAGACAGTGTCTTGGTTCTTGGGTCATCCCTAATTGTGACCAATGAATTCCTATTCAAAACTTAAGCAGGATGAACTCCACACAGTCCAATCTTGATTTTCTTACACAATGTTTTATTTAATATTTCTACACACATGTGGAGGGGCTACATTTTATGGCTCTATGCTCTTTCATCAGGCCCACTGTGTTGAAATCTAATATTATACAGAAATATCAAATAGTACTACTTTCACCATTCCCTTTTCTTTTCTTTAAAACGAACACTATTTAGCAATATTTACTGTAATGCCACCTCACCCAGTGTCCTTATAAATGCCTTTTATTCCTTGTGGTGTTATGTATAGCATTTTCATGCAGTTCATTTCTTTGTGTAGACTAGGCCATCCTTAGGCAGAGGAACTACTATACATTGCTTAACATATATGATTTTTCTTAAAAAACTGTTTAAATTAAAATCATATATCCAGTTATATTCCTCACCTTCTTATGCAAATGTTTAAAGAGTAAAATGCCTTTCAATATTTTCCCTCAAATGATCATGAAATGTTGCGTACCTATAAAGGTTCAGTGAAACAAAACATCTTATAGTTGGCATTATGGTGGTATTTCTTTCCACCAATCTTAACACCCTCAATGTTTCTTTCCCATATCTTTCAAATCTTTTTTCAGAAAAACACTTTGGGCTGGATAGTCAGACTGTGCCAGGCAGTGGCGCAAGCTTGGGTGCAGCGCAACTGGGCTGCGCCAGTGTCAGGACCAGGACCAGGCGATATTCAACGGTTATGCGCCATGGCTCAGCAACGTTGAATATGGCATGGAGAGCGCACATACTGCACATGGTGCAGTGGCACTGCGCCAGTGCAAGACACAGCGAGGGAGCATGGGGATGCACCAGCACAAGGGCAACTGCGTTAGGCGCATCACCCGCGTTATTCAGCCAGGGGCATGCAAATGAGGCCATAATATATGCAAGGAGCAAATGGGGTCATTCGCATGTTATTATAGCCCCATTTGCATGTGATGCATTGGGTCCCAGCGAATTGCACCTGGCACCCTGCCAAGCTGCTGACATCGGGGGTTGGAACCCTGGTAGGCTATTGCAGCCCCCGCCACTCCCGTACGCTCGAGCATGGGCATCTGAATAAAGAAAGTAACCCTGGTGGTCTAGCGGTTCCCCCCAAGCGTTCATTCACATATCTGGTCCTGTGTAGTACAGTATGGTCTGCAAGCTCATTGGTCCACACTGTGGTGCAATAGGCATACAGATCATACTGTATGCTGTCATTTGGTGGATGGCTGGGCAGTATGTGGGTGGGGTGCTGCTGCCCACCGATGACGGGGGTGCTGGGTGGCTGGGGACCCTCCCTTGGTGGGTGGGGAGGGGGGTTACCACTGGACCACCAGGTACCTCTCTGATAGCTACAACTGCCCGCGATCGGGTGTAGAGGGGACTGCTAGCCCACCAGGGATATGTTAGCTATTCAGATGCCAGTGATCGGGCATACAGGAGTGGGGGGTCTGCAACACCCCACCAGGGATACGTTATTTATTCAGATGCCCACAATCGGGCATGGGGGGGACCGCAGACCACCGGGGTTACGTTTTTTATTCAGATGCCCACGATCGGGCATGCAGGGTGGGGGGGGACTGGACTACTGGGGGGATATGGTGCTTGTGGACGGTGGTCCTGCTGTGCGGGTGACCACCCACAGCTGGCGGCTGCTGTGTTGCGCCTTGCAATACAGCCACCCGCCTTTGGGTGGCTGGGACATGTTCCTACTTTTCCGGGGCTCAACTTTGAGCCCCCTTATGTGGCGCAATGAAGGGCTGTGCCACAATATGTGCCACACATCCTGTACTGAATATCAGGATGTGCCGCATATGCATGGACACGCCCCCTGCATCTGTGCCGCATACCACTACAATCGGGATTTGCGCTGCGCTGGGCAGCCCTTTAATATCCCAGCAGGGTGCAATGTGGGGTTGCGCTGGCACAACCCCTTTGAATATCCTGTCCTTTGTTTTTATTGCAGGGATTCCCCTTTCATATCATGGGATTGTCCACCTTTCACTGTGCATAAGCACACCATTGTTATTACCTCAAATATCAAACTTTGTTCCCTTTTCCATTACTAAGTTTTTACTTAAATCAGGTTTACTTCCTCGTGCCCTTTTAGAATTCATAGTGTTTACACAGTCTCACTAGCTTCACTGTTTAGCATTTATATTGTAAATCCAAAAAGTCTCAGCATCAAACTTTAGCTTAGGACAAACATTTCATGCCATATAGAAACTTAGATTCTCTTGTATCAACAGACTCCTAAGCAGTAAAATAAACTCGCTTTTTCCCCCAAAAAAGAATCTACCACTTTCCCACATTCACAGCACTGTTCAGTGTTTAAACAACTGTTATTTGTACCTAATTTTTCACTTTGCCCTTTAATATCTGTCAGTTTCTCTCAGTTTCTTCTCTGCACTTCACGTGCCTCTGAAAATAACAGCAGTAATCAGTATGCGCCATCGGTGAAATGAAGCACTTTAACCAAAACCTCTTTGCAGCTAGTATAGTGTCTTCCTACCTGCCTCTGGCCTCCAAATAGTCTCTGGGCCATGTTGTGTGTTTCAGCTAAGCAGGGAACCATCATTGCCTACTTGTGACTACACCACCTCCCCTACCAGCACGGCCTTGTCTTATTTATTTTATTTATTTAGTTCATAAATCGGATTTACAACCTTTGAGTCACAGACTCATTTACAAAGGCACCTCGTCACAGGGAGGGGAGACAACAAGTAGTGAGGCGAGACAGGGTGAGACAATACAGGTGTGTACATACATTATACATAGCATAAGACATAGGTGTTTTACAGAGTAAATCATACATAGCATAAAGAATAGGTAGATTACCATAGTACAGAGTGGAGAACACTGTTAAAGCCTGGTAGGTCATGCAGGCAGACTCCAGAGAAGGAATGGAGTGGGGCAGGCTATCGAGGCTGGAGAGAAGTGGATGGCCTTACCGTAGGCACATACACTTCCGAGTGCCAAGTAGGTGGTTGCGCAGGGCAGTTTTGAATTGACCAATTTTAGGAGTGTTAGAGATGTGCTTGGGGAGGGAGTTGTACCAGGATGGTGCCCTGTAATAAAAGGACCTTTGGGCAAGGGAGGTCCTGGCTCTAGGCACCTGGAAGGCAGTCTTGCAGGTGGCACGGGTGATGGTTGAGTGGGAAGCAGGCTGGAGCTGAGCAGTGACACCAGGGGGACACAGACCTAGAAGAGTCTTTTTTGCTAGTATACCAGTGTGATATTGCAGGTGTTCTTCCAGATTGAGTATATTCGTGGTGGCGTAGAGCTGGCATGTGTGGGTTCTGCTTGGGGCACCGGCCAGGAGCCTACAGGCTTTGTTGATGGAGGTCTGGACTTTAGTGAGGGTAGTGGGGCTAGCTGCTGCGAATATGGGGAGGCCATAGTCAACTAGTGACAGGATGGAGGAAGTAATGGCCAACCGCAGGGCGAAGTCAGGGAGGCAGTCTTTGTGACGATACAGGAGCCCAATCCGGGTGTTCATGGCAGAGGATAGGGCACTGATATGGGTATGAAAGGAGAAGGACGAGTCAAAGGTGATCCCCAGATATTTGTAAGTTGACACCTGTTCAAGGGGATGGAGGGTGTTGGGAAGTATGGAGAGGGGGGCATTTTTGGAGCTACTTTGGTGGTGTGTGAAGATCATTGACTTTGTCTTCTTGAGATTCAGGACCAGGCGGTGGTCGAGGAACCATTTTCAGCTTAGCTGAAGGAGGTTTGTAGGCTGTTCTGGACAGTGACCGGATTGGGATGCGAGGAGAGCAGGACTGCATCATCTATGAGGACAGCAGCTTCTCCTGTACACGAGCTGGGAAGGTGTTCAGGAAGAGACTGAATAATGTGGGGCCCAGAATGGAGCCTTGAGGGACTCGAGAGGACAGGCAGGGCCAAGGATGAGGCAACCAGCTAGCTTGAGCGCTGAGACCTACCATTAAGGTAGCTGGAGAACCAGGCTAACGGGCTAGATGACAGCCCTATTTTACAGAGGTGGCAAGCAATAGTGGGTGGTTCACGGTGTCAAAGGCCTTGGACAGGTCTATGAAAACTGCCCCAGCCAATTCCCCTCCATCTACTGCAGAGTGTATATGGTGGGAGAATTCCAGAAGAGCTGTGGTGGTGCTGTGACCTGGACGGAATCTATGTTGTTCAGGGCACAGTATGTTGTGGCTGGATAGATAAATTGTGAGTTGTGTGGATACTATTTTTCAAAGCGCTTTGGAGGGGATGGAGATGGGTCCTGTAGTTATTAGGTACAGTACAGGTCTCCATTCTTATGTATAGGGATGATTTCGCCTGCTTCCATGCCTTTCGGAATTGTCCGAGACACAGAGATCAATTGAGGAGGTCAGTGAGGGGACCAACATGACATCCAATGTTAGGCGGAGTATCCAGGAGCAGGGGGTCCTCACTAGGGTTGTGGGAAGAAAGAGCGTTTAGGAGGATTGGCTTCACATCCTGTGGGGAGATAGTCCTAAAGAGAAATGGAAGGAGCAATAGCTGGGTTGTCGACACCGTATGGGGTCAAATAAGTGGGCCGGGAGAACTGAGCTTAGGTCCGTGAAAGTTTCGTTGAGGCAGTTGGCAATACGGGGAGGGTCCGCGTTAACAGCACCATTTATGAGCATCTGAGACGGAGGAGTGGAGCAGGTCGTCCCGTTTAACTCCTTCATGTTATTCCAGAAGGTGCGGGCATTGCCCCAAGTGGATGTCAAGGTGGATTGGTAGTAGCTGGCTTTGCAGTGAGATCGAGTGGTCTGGGATAGTGCTTTTTTACCCAAGTTTCTGAGATGATTAGAATGTCTGGATTTAGAAAGTTTGCCATGGTCTGAAGGTGGTCTCCTTTTTGCAACAAACTACGGATGTTTAGATGTAGGATTTTTAAACCCGTAGGGAGTGCAGAGAGAGGAGAGCTAGGGGGGTGGTAGTAGAGGAAGAAACGCCAGAGGAGCATGGGGCAGTTGGGCCAGGGTTGGTGGATGTCCCCAGCGGAGAGCAAGAGGAGAGTGGGTATGAGGAAGTGGAGCTTAGGGGATTTGGAAGGGACTGGCCTGGAAGTTAGGAGCTTAGAGGAGAAAGGAGTGGATGAATGTGGAAACAGAAGATGGAGAACATGGTAACATGGGTGTAGCCAGGCATACTCCAAGTACTCCATGGTGTACAATTTTATTTAAGGGGGTAGCAAATAGGCTCTGAACTGCTTCTTTTTCCATGAAAACTAACAACAAAAATGATGAACCTTTTTGCAATTTTATTCATAGGAGTCAAAACTAGAAGGACTGGTCGCTAATACTGTCTTTGCATCCCAAGGACAATACAACTTTACAGGCTCTGGGTTGGTATGTGGGTGTCTTAGGGAGCAATGCATGCCATTTGTATTTACCCATGCATGGCAACAACCATTCTCATGAGATACAAAAGTTGTATTTACTGTGCCAAATGAGGCAACAAACACGGTCCTGGTGTACATTTGTATATTGTCTGGCTACATCCCTGCATGGTAAAAGTGGACACCATTAGCAAAGCTGCATGAGGAATAGTAGTAGAGTGGAACCATCGTTCAAATGAGGATGGAGGGAGTAATAACATGAATGTGAGTAGGGGATTGGACATTATAACTGGTGAGGGGTGACAGTTATTAGGTATTGGCGAGTAATGAGTTCTAGACACAATGAGATCTATACACTTTTCAAGGGGGTAGCAGTTTTGTTGTGGGGAACTACTTTCCCCAAAAAATAAAGTGTTACAGTTTGAAAGCTCTGCTAGTGTATGGTTTTCTGTAAGCAGCTGTAAAACAGCAGGCACCAGAGGGGGCTGCCCCTCTGCAACCAGAAGTCGCTGTGTATGTCTTACACCCGTGACTGAAGAGGCACAGATCACTTCTGCAGACAGAAGTACTGTTGCAGTTTTGGTGTCATGGTTTTCGTGGCAGCTGCACTTCTGCAGCTGGAGGTCAGGTTGTCTTACACCTGCAGCTGTAGAAGCGTAGGCCCCTTAGGGCTCTGCACTTTGTAGGCAGAACTGTGTGTATGTCTTACAGTGTGGATGAGTACTTGTGCCTGCAGAAGCACTTCTGCAGAGAAAAGAACTCTTGTAACTTGGGTATTGTGAATTTGTATCTGTGGTTGCAGGGGCCTGTGCTTCTGCACAAAGAAACAGTGGTGTGATTTTAGTATTGTGGATTCCTATCTATAGCCAGGAGTGACTGGGTCTGCCTTGCAACATGCATAACACAGATACAAATCCACAAAGGTAACACATCAGTGCTACTGCATTTGTTTCATCCGGAAACACTTGTATATTACTTGTCATACCTGATGCGGACTGTCTGTGGTTGCTTGTGTGGTCTTTTCCCTTTGCTGCTTGGGGTGGGGGTTGGAGTGGGGAGTTAGGGTTGGAATCCCTCGCAATATTTCCCTACTTTTGTGGTTTTAAGTTGAACCCTAACTGGTGCATTAACTTTTTTTGCAGTGAATTTCCTTATTTTTTGAGAGTCAATAAACTGAAATGACAACTGTATTTCCAGCTGCAGATTGACACTGCAGGGCATACACAGGCTGGCGGCATCAACCCTATTTGAGTTAAAGGGGCACTGTCAGCTTTACCCCTGTTTTTTTTGTCTGCTTGCATCAGTGTGACTCAATTAACCTGTCTTTGACTTATACCCCAAGTAAAGTCCACATGTACAGTATGCCACAACGGTGATCGCTAACCATATTTCTCAATTTATGCAAGTTTCTACATTCCAGCGGTCCGACAGAAAATACCTCATCCCCTGGAAGCAGTGGTATGCTGAGAGCGCGCCTGTGACACGGAGTGCCGGCACAAACATCAATTTTTTATATGCCCACACTAAAGAGTTATTAGCTTCATGCCTTTCAATATACTGAATTAAAGTTGCCATGTTTTAAGTAAAACTGAGCACCGGTAGTACCAATAAGTACATTTAAACACCGGCGCTGAAAACCCGTGCCTGCGCGAATGTGGACCACTCCAGGTGCCGAAATCTCATGCATGCACAGTAGCGGGATGAAACACAGATCCCGCACATGCACAGGAGTGGCCCACATTTACACAGATGTGGGATTTCTGGTGCCAGTGTTTAAATGTATTTATCAGCACTACCGTCACTCAGTTTTACCTAAAGCACAGCAACTTTAATTCAGTATATTGAAAGACATGCTGCTAGTAACTCTTTAGTGTGGGCATGTAAAGAATTGATGTTCATGCCGGCACTCCATGTCACAGGCGCGCTCTCAGCATACCACTGTTTCTGGGCGATGAGGTATTTTCTGTCCGGCTCCATACCTACGGAAGACATAGTCAACTCCCATATTGGGGTTGTAACAGAACTTTGAAGTACGTATATAGTGTAACAGTTCCTTTATTGTCTTTTGTGGTTCACACTTTTTTTATCTACATTTGGCTTAGAAAATTACCCTGTATAGAGAACCATCTTATTTACATGGTTGTCCCTTTAGAAGTCCTGTCCCCATATTTTGAATATTTGGATTTCCTTGGTTTTTGTGCACATAGAGCCATTCGAACAGTTTCTTGACAGGGTCATATCTATTTTCCTCCTGCCTTGGTATTTACTATTTAAAGCAATAGTTGCTTAGCCTCATGATATATGTATACCTACATATAAAATCTAATGGATGTTTTTATTTTTGATTTTGCACAGACTCTAAATGTATTTATTCACTTGTTATATGCAGTCGGGTACTAGGCCGCCTGGCTCTTCCAGCTAGAATGTTGCACAGTGATTGTTGTTGATCTGGCACTATATAGCCTACCATTTTTTGGTTTTAATAGCTTTTAAACACAGGATGAGTTTATTATATGTGATTTTTATAACCTATATTCAGCATTTTTTAGTTCACTTATTTACATCTTGCACAAATAAGTAATTTTTAAACATTTATAGCACCTCAAGCACCTTTGTAGTTTTCACTTACTAGATATGCTGTCACTTTAAATTAATTCCTTTATAAGAGCTGTAATTCCTGGTCTCACCAGTCTTGAGAAAACACTGGTAGTGAGCAAAAACGTTTGACTCGGTGAGACTTGGACACTGGGGAAGGGGTAGCTGTCTTTTGGAGTTCTCACCTGTTTGTATATTGCACTTGGAATGAACTGTTTTTAACGATTTTGGATTAATAAAGTCTGGATACTTTTAAGCCACTTGAATATCTGGACTTGAGCCTTTCCATTTACATGGGATTCTGCAGTTTGCTGACTCATGCTCTGTAAGTAAATATGTTGGGTACCTATTGATTCCATCGATGCGGCTCTTTGGATTCAGGCATCTGGAAAGCAGGAATCATCTTCCTTGACTGTCTCCAACAATTCTTCTGGTTACAGGCTTCCAGTGCTGATTAGCTGCCATACCTGTGCCCCCATTAACCCAGTTCTGCTGGCCCAGTTACTCTTGCTGAGGTTTCCTGTGTCCCTCCCTCCTCCCCTTCCCGGTTCTATAGAGTCAGTGGATTTTTAACCTGAGTGCTGTAGCATCCTTCAGTCTTAATGATGCACCAGACTTGGTACCATTTGTGAAATTATGCTGCACATTAAGATAATTTTATTTAGTGACTCAGTTTACATCTCGGTTGGCCTTAAAGCCATACAGGCTAGTGACTCCTGAAATTCTGGTTTTGTGATGGCTCTGCTCTTTCCTTGCCCTCCCGCAGTTTTGTGATGATGTGCCAGCCATTTTGCACAGCTGAGAGTAACTTGCAAGTTAAAATGTTTTTACATACAGTTGATAATTCCCATTTATTTATTTTTTTTATTCCCACCTCTATTGATTATTAATTTTTTTTATTTCAGCCAATTTGCCGTAGAAAACACTAATTTTACTTATCATCTTTACAGGTAAAAACAACAAATGCAAAAGACATCGGGAGGTCTGCAAATAGCCCTAAGCATGTCATTAACAGAGTGAAGTGTTCCTCTTTGGCATACAGCCAAATTAGCATAATGAGTATTGTTATAATATTAGAAGTAATCACATACCATAATGAACTTCATATGAATTATAGCCAGTGACAGAACAGAGTCTTTGTTGTGGAGCTGAGCAGTGATCATGAAATACAACTCCTCAGGCTTGTAATTGTATCTGTTATTGATGTCAAGAGATAAATGAAAAATACAATAATGTGCATTTAGTCCTCCCCATTGGAAATCCACAGCTATTAGAGGGTGCAGAGCCAGTGATTTTTTTAAAAGGATGTAACTTAAGACAAAAAACAATTCAAGTACAACCTTATTCAAGAAGTGCATCTCTGCCTCACAGATGTTTCGTAATTCACATTACACATCTGTATTATTTCTTAAGTTCTCTTTTTTCACTTACCTACATTTAGCAAGATCAGAGTCAGCATCATCATTGTTCTGAGTAGCAAATGTATGAACTTGTGAGCTTACTTTATTTGTTGTTTTATTCTTTAATAGCATATTATTTCATGCTGTTATTCATCACTTACTGTAATTTGGTGACTGGTGGCAAATACTTGATCCCCCAAAAAAAAAGCATCAACACACAATGTTCAATTTGCTAATTTTCTGGTTCCAAGTGATATAATGGCAATTATCAAAGGAGGCATAAAATTAAATTCCCCATGACGCTGAAACCAGTGTTTATTAATTAATTCATTTATCAAGCATTACTAGTATAGATGGTGATACTTTGCAGTAAAGCAGCACTACCCCTAGGAAAGGCTGGTTAAGCCTCAAAGTGCTGGGGTTTCTGCTCTTGGTCTACAGTAAACAATTCAGTGAAGTATCCTGTTCAGCAGAACATTTTTTTAAGAAGGCACCAGGATTCACGATGTGTACTGCAGCCTATCCCCAGCTAACCCACGGTGCATCTATTAGCCTTCTGTGAACAGGGATGTATATCGGTATCAGAATGGATCATCCGCAGCCACCAGTATCTTCATCTATTGTCAAAGATACAATCGGGCCATGACGCCTACCCTCAAACAATTGATACCTTTTAAATGGGTAACCACACAAATTGGCTATCTAAAAAATCTATACCAACTGAACTATACGAAACTCATTACAGAAGTGTTTACAGATCTCAAGAGGTGGGGAATACTCCCATTATCTCTCCTGGGTAAAATAGATACTATCTAAATGAACATCCTCCCCCAATTTTTATTTCTTGTGTTAGACAATTCCTGTGGGTGTCCCCCAGAAAGATTGGCTTAAGCTCAAAAAAGCCCTACACTGCTTTGTTTGGGGAGGACACAGGGCCAGAATTAAACGGTCGGACCTCCAAAGACCTAAGGTACAGGGAGGGGTTGGGCTACCAAATTGTCAATTATATTTTCAGATGGCCCAGCTGCTTCCCTGTATCAGTTACTTGAAGCAAGACCCAACTAATGACTGGGTATAACAAACGATAAGAAAACACTTAGGCAAACACTCTCTGGCAGGATTTGACACCCCAGGAGATCAGTTACCCAGGCTACCAGTAACTAACCCATGGATACAACAGCTTTACCGAGTGTGGGATGCTGTTAAAAGAGATTTGGGAATTACAGAAGCATTGACCTCCCTCACTCAGATCACTCAATGTGCTCAATTTCTTCTTCCTTGGATGGACAATACCTTCCACCACTGGAAAATACTAGGTTTAACCTCTTTTCCCAGTTTTTCCACAGAGGAGTTATTCAGCCATTTATGGATATGCAAAGGAGTACTAACTAACACAACAAGCTTTTTTTCGATATCTCCAAGGGGTTTCCTTTCTTAGAGCAAGTTTCCATTTGGTGGATGCTCAGAGGGGACCCCCACCCCTCATGTAAAATTATAATGCAAGATGCAGAAGGTAAAATACATAAGAAATGCATTTCAGAATTAGTTCAGACTTGTACGCTGGCTAAAATACATTCACCACCCCCTTATCAGTAAGCTTGGGAGATGGAATCGGGCTTTAGCCTGGACTACAAGGACTGGTGACATATATGGGAAGGTGTATTTCATACTTCAGATTCAAATACCTGGAGGGGATTCTGATGAAAAACTAACAGCTGCTTTTTTCTCACTCCCACCAGAATGAAACATTATACAAGGAGTCACTCACACAGATGCTGGCAGGAGTGTGTGTGTGTGTGTGTGTGGGGGGGGGGTACTCCATACCAAATCTTTTGGAGATGCCCAGTATTACAACCCTTCTGGGAGAAGGTAAAATGGGGAATATCAACAAATGACAGGTAGTTCAGGATACCTTGGGTTTGAACACATGATTCTAGTACAATTGCCCAGATGGAGGGGATCAAATTATCAGAAATCATTTTGGGAATATTACTACCAGCAGCCAGTAAAGCCATCCCTAAGGAATGGTTGCTCCCTGATCCACCATTATTACAAGATTGGATAAGCGTTATAAAAAGTATTTATCATATGGAAAACATCACAGTGGACCTTCGCTTATAAACTGACAAGTTTCAAGGAGCATGGTACCCCTTTATGGTCTTTATAGAAGAGAATGAGGGCATATCGCTGCTCTCTCATCAGGCATAGGGCGGCTTGTTCCTCGTTCAGGGCGCTGCACCAAGGGAAGCACCTTAAGGAAGTTGTCACCAAACTCCATTTAACTAAAAAATGTATATTAGTCTTATCCAGGTCATTAATTGTTTTATCATTCAGCTACTGTTTATTAACTGTATCACTGTTGAAACACAGAGAATATATTAATGGGCAAGAAAACTAGCCCGATTTCAGAGTTTTTTAGTGGAAGGTCAATAACCCTTTTTTTATTGATGCACTGTAAAGCAGCAAATATAACTAATATATTTTAATATCAATGTCTGTCAAATGTTAGATATAATACATCTGTAAGAAGGGAATGCTACAGATTCCTTTTTTTTTTTTTTAAAGGGAAAAAAATTAATTACTTTCTGGTAGTATTTTGTAAACATTATTAACTGAGTACTGGTGATAAAATATGATTGTAAAACCAGTGTTGTATTCTGTGCATATGACTGAATATGCTATGACTTTCCTGCTCCATATGTAAACTTGATATGACTATCTGAATAAAGAAGTTTAAAAAAAAAAAAAAAAAAAGATACAGTCTGGATACCTGAGACATACGAGCCAGCAACTTGAACCAGCGGTGCACCCTCCATTTATTACTGTTCTGGTAGACCACAGATTGCAACTTAGTATCAGTCTTCTTTGAGATGCCTCAGTGTGGGACCACGTTTAGGATGGATCTTTAGTATATTTAACATATTTGATTGTGTGCCATTGGTTTGGCCCTGTCCCTAATTAGTGGGGTGGGGTGGGGGGGGGATACAACTGGGATAACAGAGAAAATGGAAAATTACACTCGTTTTTTCTTGTAGTGATACCATTGAAATTTCTTGACCTATGGTCTGAAGGGTCATTATGCTAATTTTTTTAATACAGCTCACTATCTCTACAGTCACAACTGGCTTATGCTGCATCTGGTAAATCAGAGCAGACTGAACCCTTCACAAAACCATCTCCAGCACAGAATTTATACATCTGCTCCACCAACAGCTTAGATAGATACCCCCTCCTATGCACCCCAGTGATAGATACCCTTTCCTGTGCACCCCAGCATTCCACTGGCCCTCCCTACTGCTTTGTCGCACTGCCTGGCCACCTTAGTATCCTGTGGCTAAAGCAACACCAGCAGTGTTGGAGAAGCCACCTGAGAGACCAACAGAGCAGTCTGCTTCTAAGGACTCGGTGAATAAAAACTGTACTCTGGACAGTCTGGGCAGTCTATGGACCAAATATCTGAATTGCTGCAGCTTTGTGCACTCAATTTAAAAGACTTTTTGTTGCAAGATGCAAAAGCAAATAAAGAAACTCTAAATAATGGCATGGGGCTCAAGTCAAAAGAAATACTGAAAACATAATCTGACAAGTTCAAAGGTGTTGAAGCTACCTCCAGAGGTCTGGTCAAAGATACTTACAACCGTTACTTAAAAATGGAAATGTTAGAAAACCAAGTTAGGTACCGAAATTTGGGTATTGTTTGTTTGTCCTTTAAGCTGATTACAGAGTTTGATAATGTTCAAGACTTGGTTGAGGACATGTTACTACAAGCTTATGATCTACCATCAAATAATTGCCCCTCTATTACAAAAGCATTTTGGGTACCCAAAGGGACAAACCTCAGTAATGCAACTGCAGGTACTGACCCCAATGGAAAAATCCCAATTTATATTGCGCTTGCCTTTGAATCTCATCAGGATTTTGATTTTGAAACTGTCCAGAGTTGAGGGAGTTCCCACATCTAGATTATGAACTACAAAAGAACCCCAGAGCAAATGCCCTGAGGCATGGGTTACCCCAGAGGATATTGGCCATATAGCCAAGTTTTAAAGGAAATACAATTGCACATACCCCAATAATGCAAAGCATCATGGGAAACATATGCAAATCCCCATGAGAATTTGGACTGGCTCAACTTTAAGTAGAATTGCATGGTGCCAGAAGGCCTCACAGTGCAATCAGCAAAGGCTGAGAACAGCAGACACATACACGTGTTTCATCCTCATTTGGACTCATCAGTGTGCCATACCTGTGTCTTAGCCCAAGGAGAGGGAGTCAGCCACCCCTTAAGGGGTATGTTATTTATGTGTACCCTGATCTTACATTCTCAACCCAGCCATGAAAAAGAAAGCCATTATTATACTGACAAGACTTATTGGAATAAAGGGCTCAGTTATAGCTTTGGGCACCCACTAAAGTAGACATAACGCTTCTCCGGGCTCAGTTATGAGCAAGACTCTGAACATGCATGAGATGTTCCTGATTGCTCAAACTGTAGAAGAAATGTAAAATAATTCCTTGACGATTTTTGATATATACTAGGCACAGTTATATTAGCCTTTTTTTTAAATAACCGACACAGATTTTTGCTATAAAGTGAGTGATCCTGATGCTATATTAGTGTTTTTTAAAACAGCACAGATTTTGTCGTAACATATTTGATGACTTCATACTGATTCACACGTGTGTAACACTACAATATTTATAAGATTTCACTAATTTCTTAAAATTTCTGTGCTAATGTTGTTTCCCTGTATTAGTTTATAGTGTATGGTGGAATGCAGTTGTGCATGGAAATCCATACACTGCAAAAAGTAGTTTTGCTTCAGTAGTGATGTCCTCACTAACGCAGAATGACTTTTCGTTCTGCATTAGTGAGGATGTCACAGTGCAAACGCCCCCACCAGCACTGTTCATAGGACAGGTGGCGGTTGGCGAGTCCTGCCTGTGAGCTGGCCGGCGGGCTGGAGAGACCAGGAGTGCGGGTCTCTGATGGCAGATGCTGGCTAGAAAATGTAAGTGATCCTGTTTTGGAGCACCATACACCATCTAGAATAGTGTATGGCCTCCCAAACAACTCAGCTTTGCTCTTGAGGTCGTCAGCCGTCATAGAAAACACTCTGGTGACAAATTGCCTTGTTTTATACTGGAGCCCATGCACTGTCCTATATGTTATATACACTCAGTTATTAAACCTGTAAAACATTTTTTTCTTTATAGTTCATTGATTCCTCTCCTAATGAAATGGATTTGTTCCATTTTTTTACATGCGTTACTGAGAACTGTGTGTAGCAGTTTCACTACTGACTGTATTATTTTACCTGAAATAAAACAGTTATAAGTATTAGGGGAAAAAAAAAATAATGTATCCTTTACATGACATAGGACAACCGAAGCTGGCTCCACAGAGTGAGACCAGGAAAGAATCCTTCCTCCTGCCCCCGCCTCCCCCACACTTGTTAACAGCAGCTAGCAGCAACAAGAATGGGAAAGCTCTGGAGGTGGAGAGGGAGGATGAACCATTAAACAGCTGCTGACGCCTCAAAGAAAACTTTGAAAAACGTGATATTTAGGTACACTTCAGCTTACATTGCATGGACAGAAACATAGAAACAGAGAAGCTGATGGCAGATACGGACCGTAGGGCCCATCCAGTCTGCCTATTTCTTTTTCTACCCTATGAATGTGCCATAGGCCTTTGCTCTGTCAATGGCCTATCTTTTCATACTCATCTGTATTGCTCCCTTATGCCTATCCCATGCCTGTTTGAAGCCCTGCACTATATTCGTATCCATCAATTCCTGAGGTAGGCCGTTCCATGCATCCACCACCCCTTCTGTGAAAAAAAGTCCTCACATTACCCCTTAATCTGCCTCCCTCTAATCTCATTGCTGTGTACTATTGTCCTGCTATTTTTTTCCTATATTGAAACATGTTAGACTCTTTCACCTTGTTAATGCCCTTAAGGTGTTTGAATGTTTCAATCATATCACTTCTCTCCCTCCTTTGCTGTAGGGTATACATATTGAGTTCGGTTAATCTGTCCTCATATGTTTTCTGATGCAGTCCCTGCACCATTTTGGTTGCCCTTCTCTGGACTGCCTCAATTTGGTTAATGTCCTTGTGAAGGTGTGGCCTCCAGTACTGCACGGAGTACTCCAGATGGGGCCTAACCAGTGTCTTGTAAAGAGGGGATTATTACCTCCCTCTTCCGACTTGTGATACCCCTACTAATACACCCCAACATCCCTCTAGCCTTACCTACTGCTTTAGTAGACTGCTTGGATGATTTCAGGTCATCTGTGATAATGATGCCCAAGTCTCTTTCTTCCCTTGTGACTGCCAGCAACTCCCCTCCCAGCATATAGGTGGCTTCAGGGTTTCTCTTCCCTATGTGTGCATAATCTTGCACTTCTTTGCGTTAAACCCCAGTTGCCACTCTTCTGACCATTTTGCTAATTTATCCAGATCTCTTCTCATTCTTCCCACCCCATCTGGATCATCTACTCTGTTGCAGATCTTGGTGTCATCTGCAAACAGACAAACCTTACCCTCCAGTCCATCTGTAATGTCACTGATGAAAATATTGAAGAGGAATGGCCCCAGGACTGATCCCTGAGGTACCCCACTTGTGACTTGCATCTCTTCTGACTGTAAACCGTTTACCACCACTCTCTGTTTTCTGCCCGTCAACCAGTTTGCCACCCAGTTGACTGTCTGACCCACCCCGAGCCTGTCCAGCTTATTAATCAATCTTCTATGTGGGAACAGTATCGAAAGCTTTGCTGAAGTCAAGGTAGGGGCAACATCAACTGCTCCCCCTTGGTCCACCACTCTGGTTACCCAGTCAAAGAAATCTAAGAGATTAGTTTGACAGGACCTTCCTTTTTGTAAACCCATGTTGTCTTGGATCCTGTGCTCTTATGGATTCCAGATGTTGCACTATCCTTTCCTTAAGGAGTGTCTCCATAATCTTGCCCACTACTGAGGTAAGACTGACTGGTCTGTAGTTCCCTGCCTCCTCCCTTCTACCACTCATGTGGAGCAGGATCACATGAGCCCTTCTCCAGTCTTCTGGGACCTCTCCTGTGCTCAGAGACTCACTAAGCAGTTCTGATAATGGCTCTGCTAGTTCCACCCTTAGCTCCTTCAGTACCCTGGGATGTATGCCATCAGGTCCCATGGCCTTGTCCACCCTGAGCTTATCGAGCTCTTGTAGGACCCTTTCTTTTGTGAAGGGACTAGTGCACACCTCCCTCCCCCCGTGTCCATGGTGCAGAGCTGTGGGCTCTGCCCTACCTTCTCTTCAGTAAATACTGAGCAGAAGTATCTATTTAGGATAAATGCTTTTACATGGTCCTCCTCCTCACATGCCGCCTTATCCCCTTTAATCTTAGCAATACCCCCTCTGGACTTTCTCCTTGCACTAATGTATATATAGAAAGTCTTGTCACCTTCTTTTACTGTTTGTGCTAGTGTTTCTTCAGTTTGGGACTTTGCCTACCTTACTGCCTTCCCTGCTTCCCTTAGGGAGGTTTGGTATGCCTCCCTATCTTCATCCTGCTGCGTTCCCTTATATTTCCTGAAGACCAGCCTTTTGGCTCTGACCTTTTCTGCTACTGTGTTTAAGAACCAAAGTGGTTTCCTTCTTCCTTTGCACTTCCTTTTCTCACTAACACAGTGGGATGTTGCCTCAAGTATTGTATCTTTAATGCTTGCCCACTTTTTCTGTACCCCCTCACCTGTATTTCTTTTTGCCAGGGCTAGCTTAACTCTGTTGGCCATCTTATCAAAGTCAGCTCCTCTGAAGTCCCATATTTTTGCCTTTGAATGTGATGCTTTTGTTCTAGTGGCAAAATTGAACCATACCATGCGATGGTCACTGGCCCCCAGGTGACCTTCTACCTGGAGATCTGTGATCCTTTCCCTGTTACTTAGTACTAGATCTAGGACAGTCTTGTCTCTAGTGGGTTGTTGTACCAGTTGTTTGAGGCCCTCCCCCTGCAGGGAATCTACCATGTGTCTAGTTCTGGCAGATGTCCCTCCTGGTATTGACCAGTCTGTATCTGGCATGTTGAAGTCTCCCATTATCAGAACCTCCCCTTTAGCTGTCATGTTTTGTATATCTTCAATGAATCAATCAATCAAAATCTTTATTTATCCAGGCGGACACCATTGAGCAAGGCTCATTTGCAAGGTGGACCTTCTAACAGTAACGTGTCTATGTCTTCCCCCTGGTCTGGAGGCCTGTACACAACCCCAGTTCGTATGGCTGTCCCATTTCCTGTTTCCAGGGTGACCCACAGTTCATCTGGCTCCTTATGTGTATTCTGAATTTCTGTAGCTTTGATATTTTCATTGACATAAAGGACCACTCCACCCCCCCCCTTTTTGCACTTCTGTCTCTTCTGAACAGTACATAGCCAGGTACTGAAGTCTCCCAAATGTGGTTACTGGTAAACCATGTCTTGCTAATGGCTACTATGTCCAGTTTAGCCTCAGTTATTGCCTGAAGGTCTGAGATCTTGTTTCCCAGACTGCGAGCATTTATGTACATGATTTTCCATTGGTCAGATTTTGGTGTGTTAGTTGTGGGCTAGATCTGGCATTTCCCCTGTGCATCGTATGGAGAGCCAGACCTTTTTCTTTACCTGGTGATGCAAATGAACTACAAACTTGCTGAACTCCTTTTTGACCACTAGCTGAGGGGGGAGGGGTGTCCTTCCCATTCGATGTTTCGGGTGCTGCTCCCCTCTCCCCATTTGCTAGTTTAAATATTCTGCAAAGACATCAAACTTCTGTCACAATGCACTGACTCCCTCCTTAGTCAGAAGCAGTCCATCAGATTTAAAGAACTTTCACTCCCAAAACTATTGCCAGTTCCCTACAAATTTGTGTCCTTTTTCCTGGCACCAGCCCTTGAGCCACATGTTTAGCTCTCCTATCTCCCCTTCTCTGACCTTCCGTCCATCTGTCCCCCTCTCCCAGACTGGCAGGATCTCAGAGAAGGAGATGCCGGACGAAATGGATGATAGTTTGTCATCCAGTCTGGTCAGGTGTTCCTTGGTCTCCACAACTGACCGGCTGTCGAGATTTAGTCCCTATGTATACCAGGACATCAATGTTTTCTCCTGCTTCCTGAACAATTTTAGCAATGTGGTCAGTGTCTTTCCACGCTGATGTACAGGGAAGACATCTGACCATTACTTCTGGCTGGAGATACACATCAACTCCCCGAATCATGGAGTCTCCTATGATCGGAAGTTTTTTGCATTTCCTTTTTGCTTTTTTTTTTTTTTTGGTTCCTGTTTTGGGCACGTTTTGTTGTGCTAGCTCATGGCTGCAGTGTCCTTTGCCCCTTTGTTTGATTTCGGAGATCGAGGCAGATACCTGTTTGTAGTTTTTATATGGTTTGTGGAGGTGATATGTTCGAGAGCACCGAGTGATGGGGCACCCAATTGTCCCCTCCTAACCACCTGCTAACCTCCTGGACTAACTACCCTCTGCGGTTGAGGTGCTTCTGTTGGATGTTGGGGAAATGGCGGGTGGTTCTTATAATATATTTCCTCTTGAATATGCAATTTGAGGCGTGCAATCTCTGCCCATGCTGCCTGGAGCTGAGCCCTTAGATCGCCAGTGGCCCAGCATGTACAACAGTGTCCTAAATCCTATAAAACTACCCTTCTGAAGAGTGTTCCACAGTACCTGCAGTTAATGATATCCATTCCAGGTAAGTTGCTGGGTTTATAACCTGGTCAGAGTAATTAGAAGGAAGAAAATGAAAGCAAAAGTTTGATTTTGTGCTTTGTTTGTTTGTTTTTGTATAACTTGTTATGACAAGTTAAATTATTAGTGCTCCAGTAAATGAGGTCCCAAACAGGCATGGGATAGGCATAAGGGAGCAATACAGATGAGTATGAATGGATAGGCCACTGACAGAACAAAGGCCGATGGCACATTTATAAGGTAGAAAAAGAAATGGGCAGACTGGATGGGCCTTGCGGTCCTTATCTGCCATCAACCTCTATGTTTCTATGTTTCTATGTTTCTACTGTGTGGATTCCCCTCTGAACTGCCCTTTCCTGCTTTGCTACAGGAAATGTCACGACCGTGCTACAGAGAAAAATTAAGCAGTAATAGAAGATATACCTTGCAAGAGACAATTTGAATCAGAAGATTACAACAGTAATCTGTAAGCACACACCTGTGGGCACACCCTGCCAAAAATGCAGCAGAATGTATAGCCAGCAACAACAATTTGAATCCAAGAAAAATAAAGCAATAAAATGTTAGCAACAAACAGTAGCAATCCTTTGTGAGTACAAAATAAAAACAACACACAGTAAACCTGCCTAGTCAAAAGAAGCCTTAATCCTTGTTGTTGCTCTGGTAAGGTTGTTTGCTCCATCCTTTCAAGCAACCTAGAAGAAAAGGTGAAGTTGGGTGCCTTGGCCAGCAAACCTAGGCTTCCACCTTCAAGATATCCACTAACTTGACCTTTTAACCCTTCCCTTTGTTGGAAGGGACTGACAGTTTGTCAGCTCCACCCCGAGATACACACCTAATCCCCTGGAAGAGCTGTGGGAGGAAAGCAATTAACTCCTTCAATGTGAGAAGGAGACTGCAACACCTGTGAGACCAAAAAAAAAATGCTATAGATTTCTCTGCTGCATTATTCATTTCTGAGGAAATTTGCATGAATACATGCTTCTTATACCTTAGAGTTCATATGCCTCTTTAGCTTACAATCATACTCCTGTGTTGTGACAGCACAATCTGTTGCCATGGGAGTAACTGTGATGTCACAAGCAGTGCATTATGACCTCAGGTAGGGATAAAGCAACAGGAACATATTAACTGTTCAGGAGCAAAGATCCTGTTTTCATGCAAACTACACCAGTAATTAATAATGGGGAGCAGGAATACAAAACTAATGAGAAATAGAAGCTGAACTGTGTCTAAATACTATGCTTTCTTAAAGTTCTCCTGAAGGCATCAGCTACTCTTTAAAAAGGGCCCTCTTGTAAGCTAAGGAACCTAGATAAACACAAGGCCTTTAGGAGTAGTGCACACTGCTTGTGACAAAAGTAGATATGGACACCACTTAAGCCGAGACAGTTATGGATAATGCCAAAAAGTCGAGCATGGTGGGCTTGAGGCTAATAAAGGAAAATGAAATCCTCTTTTCCAGACTGGAGCACCTGAAGAGTGGGGTGCATGGCTCACGTATTTGGATCCTGAGGGTTCTGGAGGGGCTAAATGATTAGACCTGATTTGGTTTTATTGGGTACATATGTTTTATTTATTGAAGCTCGGATTAAACAACCTTTGAGCAAAATTGCTCCTTTACAAAGGTTCTACATCACAGGGTTATAGACAATGGACACAAACAAATGAAATCTAGACTGTTTTTTTTTTTTTTTTTTACAACAGAGAAGAAGGGATGGTTATAGTACATGGTGCTGGGATAAACAACATATTACAAAATGATTAAGTAGGTAGAAAGGGAAATTGTTACAAGATAAAGACAACAGGATAGCACATGCTACACTAAGTGGGAGTACAGGCGAAAGAATTTAAAAAAGAAAAATGGATAGAGGACAATTGAGTGTCAGTAAGTTGCGGGAAAGGAGCTAGATGTCAAAGAGGGCAGGGGGGCAGGGTAAGTAGGTCAGCAAGGGGCTTAGAGGAGCAGCAACCCAAAGGGTTTTGTCTGTGAAGTAATAGAGGAGATGGCACTAGCGGGTGAGAAGATGGTGGAGAAGAGTAGCAGGCAAAGTGGGTTTTTTTTTTTTTTTTTTGACTAGACCTATGTGCTTCTGCACTGAACACTAATCATCAAGACTGCTTCAAAGAGCATATTGGATAACACCCAGGAAAAGACCCAATGACCCTGCTGTACCAAGAACCCTCCTTGTTGTTGTTGGTGGACTGCATTTCAAGGAAATAATTCTGCAAGCTGCAAAAAAAAATATAAGCCAGCTTTTTCTCCCAGGTGATTGGCAAATATGCTACTTCCTGGGCTTAAACTTCACAACCAAACAGAGTTGTTAATTCGTAAGCATTAAACCATGACAGGCCATGGTTCTGCTGTGGAATTAATCCACGGTTTTGGGGGAGGGGTTGGGGCATGAAGCCACAGAACCATGGTCTGGAGTGGTTTAATGCACTTGTAACATGGCAAGTGATACAGGAGTTTTATATTGTTTAGTATAATTCATTATAAAATGGGTAGGCTAAAGCAGCCAATCAGAAGACAAGCTGTCCATGCATGAAATATGTTCGTGCATGGGCAAAAAAAAGAGCTCGCAGTAAAAACATAGAAACATAGAATTTGATGGCAGATAAGGACCGCTTGGCCCACCCAGTCTGCACATTTTCTTACCTAATGGATAAGCTGCAGATCCTAGTTAACCAGCAGCCTACTTCTTCCTACCCCCAACCCCTAGAATTGCCTTATGACCGTCCCATGCATGCTTGAATTCCACCACTGTTTTTGACTCCACAACCTCCTCCGAGGCGGTTCCATGCATCCACAACCTCTCTGTGAAAAATACTTTAAATTATCTCTGAGCCCCCATCTTCAAATTGTGTCCCTTTGTTCTTGCACACCTCTTATTTTGAAAGGTGCTACCCTCTTGGACTTTGTTGATTCCTTGAGGTACTTGAACGTTTCTATCATGTCCCCCCCCCCTTTCCTCGAGGCTATACATATTAAGCTGCTTAAGTCTCTCTTCATATGTCTTCCGGTGCAGACCCTGCAACATTTTAGTTGCCCTCCTCTGGACAGCTTCCATCCTGTCTATGTCTTTGCGGAGATTGGGTCTCCAGAACTGCACGCAGTACTCCCGGTGGGGTCTCACCAGCTGTCTGTACAGAGGGATAATAACTTCCTATTTTCTATTGGTGATGCCTCTCCCTATGCATTCCAGTATCCCCCCAGCCCTGCTTGCTGCCCTCTCACATTCCTTGCCCACCTTTAGGTCATCTGATATGACTACCCCCAGGTCCCTTTCCATTTTTGTTGTTATCAGTATCTCACCCCCCATTGTGTACTCTTCCCCTGGGTTTTTGTTTCCCAGGTGCATTACCTTGCACTTCTAGCATTGAATCTAAGCTGCTATACATTTGACCATTCCTCTAACCTTGCCAAGTCCCTTCTCATCCTTGCCACCCCACCTTGTGCATCAGCTCTGTTGCAGATCTTTGTGTCATCTGCAAAGAGACATACTTTTCCTTCAGTCCCTCTGCAATGTAGCTTATAAAGACATTGAAGGGGACCAGTCTAAATACTGAAACCTGCGGTTTCCCACTAGTAACCTTTTCTTCCAGAGTGGACTCCATTTACTATTACTCTCTGTGTCCTATTCTCCAGCCAATTCTTTCCCAGGCTGTCATCTTGGGACCCACTCCCAGGCTCGCTAACTTGTATATTAATCTTTTGTATGGGACTGTGTCAAATGCCTTGATAAAGTCTAGGTAGGCCATGTCCACAGCCCCTCCCTGATCTACTACTTTGGTCAACCAGTCAAAGAAATCTATCAGATTCGTCTGGCATGACCTTCCCATTGTGAATCCATGCAGCCTTGGGTCCTGTGCCCCTCTGGCCTCTAGATACTCGACAATTCTTTCCTTCAGAAGTAATTCCATCATTTTCCCTATCACTGAGGTTAAACTAACAGGTCTGAAGCTTCCCGCTTCTGCCTTGCTCCCACTTTTGTGACGGGGAATCACATCTGGCCTCCTCCAAGCCTCTGGTACCACCCCATCCTCCCATGATTTGTTAGAGGGTAGTCAGTGGTGTCACTAGTTCTACCCTTAGTTCTTTTAGAATTCTGGGATGAATCCCATCAGACCCCATTGCTTTGTCCACCTTTAGTTTTAAGAGTTCTTTCAGAACCCTTTCTTCTGTAAATGGACTGGTATCAACTTCTGTATCCAGAGTGTTTCTACTGTTTGTTTTAGGTACCTCCCTCTTCAATTGTAAATACTGAGCAAAATATTTGTTTAGTATCTCTGCCTTTTCACAATCACCCTCTGCCCCCTCCTCCCTTGTTAAGCCTCACTATCCCTCCCTTGGTCTTCCTTCGCTCCTGATGTACCTAAAAGGTTTTATCCTTCTTAACTGAATTGGCTATCTTTTCCTCGGTTTGGGCCTTTGCTGTTCTGACTGCCTTCCCAGCTTCCTTTTGCTTTAACTGATACAGTTCTCTGTCCTGCTCCTTCTGTGATTCCTTGTACTTCCTGAATCTTTCTTTTCTCTTGAACCTTCACTGCCACTTCCTTTGAGAACCATAGTGGTTCTTACATCGTTTTGTTTTGTTTATTTGCTTCACACACAAAAGGCTTGTTACCTCTGTGATGCAGTTTTATTATTCCCCATTGTTCTTCCACCCCTCTTCCTGCCCATTTGCTAGTGCTTTCCTTAGGCACTCACCATTTGTCAAAGTCAGCCCTCCTAAAGTCCAGTACTTTTGCCTTGTATGGCTTGACTCTATTGCTGTGTTTATTGTGAACCATACTGTTCGATGGTGCTAGTTCCAGATGGCTACCCACTTCTACATCGGTGATCTCTCTCCATATCCATTTGAGAGAACCAGGTCTAAGATTGCTCCTCTTGAGTGGGCTGCAATACTAGTTGTCAAGGCATGCCCCTGTACAGCATCTAGAATAACCCCACTCTTGAAGTGGCTGCTGCAACTGCACTCCAGTTAACATCTGGCATATTCAGATCACCCATCAGCAATATCTTCCTTTTCTGCCATTCTAAGTATACTTTCTATCATTTCCTTGTCCATTTCCTCCCCTGAGAAGAGTCTGTATCAACCCCTGTGCGGATTGTGATGCCATTGCCTGTCTCCAAATTTACCCACAGTGCTTCTTCTTCTCCCCGTTTACCCTTTTGTTCTGTTGCTTTGATTCCTTCCCTTATGTAAAGAGCTACTTCTCCTCCTCTTTTACCCTCCCTGTCCCTCCTGTAGATACAGTAGTGTATCCTGGTATGTTAATGTCCAGTCATGGTTTTGTGTGTACCATGTTTCTGTGACTGCCACACTATCCAGATGTTCCTCCTCCATCAAGGCTACTAATTCAGGAAGCTTGTTACCCAGTCTACGGGCATTGGTACTCATTGCTCTCCATTTTTTGATGGCTTTACCTTCTGTTTCAGCATCCCCCACTGACCTTTCTACCTTGGTCTTTTTCTCATTTAGAACCCTGTTTTGTAGGGAGAGGCTGGGATTTTCCTGCTGCTTATCAGTGCCTCCCCCTTTGACTAGTTTAAAAGCTTGCCAATAAAGCATTTAAACCGATTGCTCAAAGACTTGTTCCCTTCCTGGACAGATGCAGACCATCCTGCCAGTATAGGCTGGTGTCCTCCAGGTGGAACCCCAGTCCCCAATGAAGCCAAACCCCTGTGCTCTACACCATTTTCTAACCATTCATTAAACTGCATGGTACAAAGTACCCTCACCTCACCCATGCTACTGACAGGCAGCACCTCTGAGAAGGATACTGTGTGTGCTACTTGTCTTAGGCCTCTCCCCAACTCTACAAAGTCCTCCTGCACTGCTCTATTCTCATGATGAGCCAAGTCATTTGTCCCTAGGTGGACAATGACGTCCAGCTCAGACTCCCGTGCAGCTGTTCTCGTGATCCTGAGGATGCGCTTCCTGTTCCTCCAAGCCATGGCACCAAGCAGGCACCTTACTTCAGTTTTCCCTGCTCACCCCAATTCTATCCCCCTAATAATTGGGTACCCCACCAGGAGCTGCTTGCTTTCCCTGTGGTGTCCTCTGCCTCCTTCCTGTGGGACTCCATTGTGACAGTTCTCCTCAGCCTCCTTAGTCTCCTCTGCGGGTGAATCCATAGGGGAGCTATGCTCCCTCAGAATGGTGTATGGATTGTGGAGTGGAACAACTGACTGGGTGTGCCTCTGTTCCACCATCCTTACCCTCCCTGAGCCCACTGTGGTCCAACTGCTATGCGTTCTTCACAACCTCTGAGGTAGTGGTGGTGGCTCTGGTGCTCCCTGGATAGGGGAGGTTCCCTTCCTACTGTCCAGTGTGGCCTGGGGGAAGGTTCCTTACTACTGTCCAGTGTGGCCTGAAGACAAGCAACTTCCTCCTCAGGGCAGAGAGTTGTCTGCAACAGAGCAGCATCTCAGCCTCCAGAAAGACTCCTGGAAGACTGCTGCCCCAAGAAGCCATTACATTGTACTACTCCCACATGTTTATTTACTTTTGTGTGTGTGTGTGTGTGTGTGTGTGTGTTGGTTTGTTATATAGAAATATATATATTATAGAATGTGTATGCTTATATTGTCAGTGCAGTGTGCTAGAGGATATGACAGTGATATGCACCTTGCACTCTTGAGGAAATGATGTCAGAACCCCAGGTATAAAGGAACTATTTCCAGGCGTGGGCGGGGTTAGGCCTAAACTGTGCCCTCACGAAACAATCAGCTAAAAGCTCTGACCCACCGCTGCAATGAGTGCCTTCCTGTTAGCAAGATGCCCTACACAACAATTTGACAGAGAAAATACCCTGCTAATCAAACAGAGAAAAATCCAGACATCCAAGCCAGATACAGGTAAACCTCCCCAGCCCCAAAACAGCCTGGTGATTTGTGCTCTGAAAGCACTCAGCCCCAAAATAAGTCAGCTGTGCTTTAAACTCTTCCTGCACTGAAAATGTTAAGAATTGGAACAAAAGTAAAGCTAGATCCTCCTCCCTCTGTTGCTTGAAAGACTGTCTTTCCTGATAATTCTAAGTTCCTTATTTCACCTTTCAGTTAGAAATAGTCTCCACCTGCAGAATATCTGCTACAAACCAAAGACAATTGTAAGGTTCACCTCCCTCTGTTGTGAGCACAACTCGCTTTCTTACAAATCCTATGTTCAGTATTGCAGCTTCCAGCCAGGGGTAGCTTCACCTGAAGAATATTAGCTGTTCTAATGAGTTTGCTATAAAACACTTGCTTATAATACTGTTGTTCTCAGGTCTGTAAGACTCTTCCAAAGCTATTGTCTGATAAGTAGCTATGATGTAAGCACTTCCTGACACAGTCTGACCTGGCCTTTTAAGGCACACACAGATAAACACAAAAAAAAGGTTGCCCCCCCCCCCCGGGGCACTGTCTGGGTCAAATACACAGCCTGTACCTGCACTTACTTCAGGACTTATGACAAATTCTTAGCCCAGGGTTTAAACTCTTCCTGCACTGAAAATCTTAAGAATTGGAACAAAAGTAAAGCTAGATCCACCTCCCTCTGTTGCTTGAAAGACTGTCTTTCCTGATAATTCTAAGTTCCTAATTTCACCTTTCAGTTAGAAGTAGCCTCCACCTGCAGAATATCTGCTACAAACCAAAGACAATTGTAAGGTTCATCTCCCTCTGTTGAGAGCACAACTCGCTTTCTTGCAAATCCTATGTTCAGTATTGCAGCTTTCAGCCAGAGGTAGCTTCACCTGAAGAATAGGCCAAGATTCTGGTGTCATAGAATGTTGGCATTTTCACTGGCAGCCATCTTTTGTTTACCCAATGTGAGAGTGTTTAGCTGCCCATTTTAAAATACTGAACAGTCAAAATGACAAAGTCCACCCCCCCCCCGCCAGTGAAACATTTTTAAAAGTTTACATTCTGCTGCTGGCGGGATTTATGTATGGGATTGGAGGTTGAAAGGGAAGGTGTGTTATTTTAAATCAACTTCTCTTACCCTGCGCATTTCTTCCAGTTAACGGCAGAAGTTACAACCAGAACTGAACTAACTACAGCACTGCCATGCAAGCGCTACGCTCTGTTCAGACTACAGCGGCCCCTCTCTTCACGATTTTTGTCCTGATTTAAACTATCTAGCTGGACACTGAAGCGCTGCTCACAGTTAATGCTGGCTATTGTTTTCTATACATTACCCACAATATGCCCTGTTCCCTCCTGGGTAAGTTGTAGATTTCTACAAAAAAGCCCCAGTTAGCTCAGCGATGTTTACTTCCCATTAAGCTCCACTGAGAGCGATGTTTACTTCCCGTTAAGCTCCACAGAAATTGAAACCCAATAAAGACCTGGCTATCCCACTACTCTGTAGCTTTTACAAGTCAAGGTAAAAACGAAATGCTCACAATATTCCAAAAGCACTTTATGCAAATGATGTGAATATTATGCAAATGACCTCATGAATATTAACAGATGTCCGCGGAAGGACTATTTTATCATACATTAGCATCATGAAATGTTGTTTTTTTTTCTACATACAAGGAAGATCTAACTGCAAAGAGTAAAATAAAGCTAGGACCACATGTTACAAGTGCAAGAAGACACTCCAGGTGTGTGCATGTAACAGATTTTACCACATGCCAGGGGCCAAAGGCACTCGGCCAAAGCCTTGTGCCTCATTACACCCTATTGCCATGCGGTAAAATCTGCACACTTGTCATGTCTATTATTACATAAACAAATGTAAACAACAAACTGGGGTGAAAACATTAGTTTTATAAGACAAAGAATCTTTGTGTGCAAGCACTGAGGCAATATGAATTTTCAAAGGGCATTTGGCTGGGAAGCCAAGTTTCAAGAAATACAAAATCACACATGCCCCCACAATGCAAAGCATCATGGGCTGCATATGCAAATCATAGAAACATAGAATTTGATGGCAGATGAGGACCACTTGGCCCACCCAGTCTGCCCATTTCCCTACCTAATTGATAAGCTGCAGATTCTAGTTAACCAGCAGCCTACTTCTTCCTAACCCCACTCCCTAGAATTGCCTTATGACTGTCCCATGCATGCTTGAATTCCACCACTGTTTTTGACTCCACAACCTCCTCCGGGAGGCCGTTCCATGCATTTGCAACCCTCTCTGTGAAAAAATACTTCCTTACATTACCTCTGAGCTGCACTCCCATCTTCAAATTGTGCCCCATTGTTCTTGCACACCTCTTTTTTTTTTTTGTAAGATGCTGCCCTCTTGGACTTTGTTGATTCCCTTGAGGTATTTGAACGTTTCTATCATGTCCTCCCTCTCCCTCCTTTCCTCGAGGCTATACATATTAAGCTTCTTTAGTCTCTCTTCATATGTCTTGCAGTGCAGACTCTGCACCATTTTAGTTGCCCTCCTCTGGACAGCTTCCATCTTGTCTATGTTCTTGCGGAGATTGGGTCTCCAGAACTGCACACAGTACTCCAGATGGGGTCTCACCAGCTGTCTGTACAGAGGGATAACAACTTCCTGTTTTCTGGTGATGCCTCTCCCTGTGCATCCCAGTATCCCTTCAACCCTCTTTACTGCCCTCTCACATTGCTTGCCACCTTTAAGTCATCTGATGTGACTAGCCAGGTCCCTTTCCATTTTTGTTGTTGTTAGTATCTCACCCCATTGTGTACTCTTCCCTGGGTTTTGTTTCCCAGGTGCATTACCTTGCACTTCTTAGCATTAAATCTAAGCTGCCGTACATTTGACCATTCCTCTAACCTTGCCTAGTCCCTCTCATCCTTTCCACCCCACCGTGTGCATCGACTCTGTTGCAGATCTTGTGTCATCTGCAAAGAGACATACTTTCCTTCCAGTCCCTTTGCAATGTAGCAAACAAAGAAGACATTGAAGAGGACGGTCCTAATACTGAACCTCACGGCACCCAGAATATTATGCTGGTTGAACTTTAAGCAGAAATGCATGGTGCTGAAAGGCCTCTCAAACAGTTTGCAAAGGGTGCCAACAGAAGACATAGACACATGTTTCATCCTACCAGGACTCATCAGTATGCCTCATCTGTTTGACACCCTTTGCAGGCTGTATGAGAGGCCTTTCGGCACCATGCAATTCTGCTTAAAGTTGAACCAGCATAATATTCTTTGGTGATTTGCATATGTAGCCCATGATGCTTTGCATTGTGGGGGCATGTGTGATTTTGTATTTCTTTGAAACTTGGCTTCCCATCCAAATGCCCTTTGGGGTAACCATTGCCTCAGTGCTTGCACGCAAAGATTCTTTGTCTTATAAAAAAGGGAGGACATTCACTCCCTCTCACATAGATCATGCAGACAGAAAGAGGGAGTGGTGGTGGAGAGAAGCAAAACTGAGTCAATTAAACTGCACTGGTCTGCACATTCAACTGGAGATGGAATTCAGACCTAAGGAGAGGGGTTTGGGGAACAGACCCATGGTGTAGCCCAGCATATATAAATGGCACACGCACCTCAGCACTGGGTTCACGTCTTTAGAGCAAGTATGTAGTACACTGCTTGCTTATGTGAGTCGCCTGCAGTATATCAGGATGAGCATGGCAGAGACAGCTGTCAGATGCAGACTGTCGCAGTTATGTGGGAGATGTTCAGCGCTGTTGTGTGCGCTGTGATCATCTGTTCTCCCCCGCTTTCCTTTTCCCTGCCTTTACATTTGTTAACATGCCAAAATGTAAGCGTTATCTGGGCGCTTATATATAGCAGCCTATAACTGTATTGAAGTTCTTTTTTTAATTTCTTAACGTCTAGATAAATGTATTTATGGTGCTTTTTGATATTGAGCTTCATTAATATGTGTTTTCCGCATTACTTATGTTGGGATATTTTGGGCTCATTTATATCTAACAGTCCCTTAAAATGAGTGTGTTTTTTTCTTTTCTCCTCTCCCCCCTCCCCCTTTCAGCTTAATGTAAGCATTTACACTTTTGGGTGCTTTTACATATAGTAGTCTGATCAGTAGCATAGCTCTTCCCAAGTTTTTCCCTTCCATTCTATCGTTTCCATTTATGGGCGTTTGTAGGTTTGAACCTTTATTAACATGTGGGTTTTTCATTACCCTTTTGAAGTATTAAGGGTGCTTTTGTTTATTGCAGCCCTTTACAAGAGTGTACCTCCCCCCCCCACTTCAAGGTGCGCACTTCTTCTCTCATTCAGTATTCAGAATGTTCTGGTACTTTTATATATGGCAGCCAGTTGAGCGCTTTTACATACCGTAGTCCTTCACGTAAGCGCCCCTCCTGATTTAGTGGGGCATATTGCAGTTAGAATATGGAGTTTATTACTTTAATAAATGTTGCTATTTTTTCCAGTGGGTTGATGGCCTATATAATTTAATTCAAAATAAACTTGGAGACTGGAAATAGTCCAACAGACTTAAATTACACAATTACATTAAGAAACTCCGGAGCAGCCAATCTGAGGCAAGGATACACCCTCACCATATTCTAAATTTAAACCTATTATATTTAGATCGTGAAGCAGTAGCATTCAGTTACCTTCATTTCAGGAACCTGTGACAGAATATTTGGAATTGCCTGTGTGAATTCCCAGAAGCCAGCAAGCTGCTCCAAGTAATAAAGGACACATTGGTGGCTGGCAACTACCAGGTGGATGGATAAATATATCAGTATATGCAATAAAAGAGGGATTGTTTAGCTGGCCTAGTGATGTGGCTCACAGCACTTTGTACTGCCTTGCAGGAAGGCAGAAATGGAATTTGGTTTCATGTATTGCTTCTCATGCACACTGTATCGCAAAGCTCTGTACAGTTTATGCACAGTTGGAAGCGGCCATTAGGGTACACAGAGAGGTACATGAGTTTCACATAGGAAAAGGAAAGCTCAGGGGTGGTTAAGAATAGAGAAAGAAAGTGTGAGAGAGAGTGGGAGTAAAAGCAGCATGATTTGTTACTTGGTAAAAAAAAAAAAAATCATCGTAGTTTTTTTTGGCAATAATGTTTTCTGGCTTGCTTGGAGTCATCATAAATGTGTCATTTATTTCCTCAGATATTCTTAAAACCATTTTATTACTCATTTTGTAATTAATGACTCCTGTCGATAAATATGGCAACTACTAGTAATTTATAAAACGTCTTCCATTGAGGCTACTTTTTTTTTTGTTTTGTTTTTATCCCCGTTTTTCACCAGTCAGAGGGTTGGGCTTGGAATCTCCAGTAATAAGACTGGGTCTCTTTATGGGCCTGGCAGAACTGGAGGTTTCATCAAGGGTGAAGAATCTGGGCATTGTGTTTGACAGCGAGCTGACATTTTATTTATTTATTCAGTTTTTGTTAACCGGGTAGGTGACCTAGCCATAAAATGACTGTTGTCAGGCACGACCCAGGAGAGTACAACATGTAACAGCGAGAAACAATGTGGTGACACATAAGTACAGTCAGACAAAATAGAGAAACAGTACAGCAGGTGCTCAGGTGTCTGCTGTAGTTCGGACTGGGTTTTACCATCTACAAAACATCGCCCGGATCAAGCCCTTTATCCTGTTTGAAGACCTGGCCACACTGGTTCATGCTTTTGTTACCTCGAGATTCAATTACAGCAACATCTTCTACCTCAGGATCGAAGGTGATGCACTGCGGTGCCTGCAGCTGTTGCTGCAAAACGTGGCGGCACGGGTGTTGACTAGTCATCCCAGATACAGTCATATTACCCCAGTGCTGCGTGAACTGAAGTGTCTGCCGATGTGTTGGTGCATCACCTTCAAGGTAGGTCTTGAACTTTAAGGCCCTACACAGTTTGGGTCCAGGTTACCTGAAGGATGTCCTGCACCCTTATGTCCCATCTCACCCCCTCAGATCAGCTAGCGGTGCTCTCCTGGAGATCCCACGAGTGAGACTGAAGAGCTCTGGAGACTGGGCATTTGAGCTCACTGCCCTGACTTTATGGAATGTTCTGTCGGGGTATCTCTGGGAGGCACCATCGAGTGAAATATTTAATCATCAATTGAAAGCGTTTGTTTGCACAAACTTTTGGGTCTGAGGGGACCATTTAAGTATATGAATAAGTTTAGCTATTTTTAACTGTGTTTTGGGGATTTTATATGTATGTTTTATTTATTGCTTTTGTTTTCTTATTTTTATGTCTGTATTTGTAGTTTTATTGTAAGGGCACCCTAAACAAATAGTATCTACTACTACTCTTTTCCGGAGCTGGCAGTCAAGGCTCTGGTCCCTCACCCCAAGGGGCTCGCATCCATCACCAGCTTGCATCCCCATCACTGGAATCGCAGCTGGGACCGCTATGGAGCCTGCCAGCTCCATTTTTCTCTTCTTCCCCGTTGTGGAGGCACGTGCGTGCGTGGAGGTGCGCACACGCTGCATTCCCCTCAACAACCTCCCTTCATGCTGCCCTCTGTCTGACATTGCCCCCAGGCCTCCACATGGTGGCAGTCACATGGCAGGAGTGACAGTGTCCCTCCCGGGAGAGGAGAGCTGCCTCTTGGCTGTTCAATCCAGCCCCCCCCCAGCCGACACCCCCTTGACTTTACATATTACGTGTATAGTGTCGATGGTCGATGTGTTAGGATGATGCTATCACATACTTCTGATTGATAACAGAACAGCAACAGACCAGAATGCTTCATTGTTTCATGGTGGATATGGCAAGAGGCAGTAACTTTTAAAAATGTCAAATGAAAAGAAAAATGTGGATATTTATGTTTTTGCCCAAACTACTGGTTTCTTCAACCAGGTATTTCTCCCAGCCCACAGAATAGATTACAGCAGATGGGCTGGTATCAACCACCTTTGAAAGTTTTAAGACAAACTTAATAAGTTTATGTATGGTTTATATTTGAATATGTGTAATTTTACGCGGCCTGGAACTTCATTGAAACTGAGCTTTGCTCAATTGAATGTATTCATTATTCTTATGAATAAAAATTGATTTACCACTACTACATGGCAATAACTTCTGTGGAATTATCTGCTGGGATAGCAGGGGGACATTTGTGACAGGTAACCTTTGCAACTTGTGTCCCCAATACTGTAGTACGACATGCAGTACGAAGTCATCGTCTCCCTCCTCTGGACATGCCCTGATGACTGTCTAGCTTCAGCTTCCAATAGCCAGTCTGCAGCTGCCTGTACCCCACTTTTGTTGCCCTTTCATGGTAGGGGGCTCTGAGTGAGGGCCTTCCTCCCCAGGGATGCTCTCACATACAGGAAATAGTGGCAGGCACCTGGGTATATGGCATGGGGCTCAAACGTAACAGCATCTGTCATTCTGTGAAAGCAGGCTGCTACCTACCAGGACTTTGGGTTTGGCTAGGCCTCCAGGGCTGGATCTGAGCTGCAGTACATTTACAGCAGAGCTCCCAATTTCTTTGGGAGTGGCTTTGTCTATGCTAGCATTAGAAAAAACTGTGGTCCCTCTCCAGTGTGAACGTTGAAATGTGCCAGCACAGGATCTGCATCTGGGTGTTCTTATTCATGAGGAACATTTAGATGGTCAGCAGTGTGCATCTTTTCATCAGTGTCCTTGGTGTGAAACTGTACTGGAATAATAGTCCAGTATCTGCATAGGTAATCTCTTTCTTGTTCCATGCCATCAGTAAAATGTTTGCCTTCACTCTGTAGCCTAGGAATGTAAGGATTGCTGAATGTGGTCTTGCCTTTGGGGTCTGTGGTCCTGGGCTATGTTCAGGGGTTCTGCGATGGGCCAGTCTCATAGCTCTTTCACAAGTGATTCTAAATGACTGTGGTTTCAGTCCCTTATTGTCTCGCTGGGAGCTGAGCTCTGGATCAGCTATCTTCTCAGTAGACTCCCGGTGATATAAGAAGTGCATTACTATGTTTTGGTGACTGATGGCTTTGTTGGCTTCCAGGAGGCCTGTCTCAAAGTCTGTAGTGCACTAGGTAACTTTTGCAAGGTACCGAGAGGTGGGAACACATCCACTGGTCCCAGTCATTTTGCTCCGCGACAACTCATCCTGGACTGTTGGCTTCAGCGTCAGTTGGCTGCCATGTCGATTCGTCCTCCAGGCAACTTGCTCTCACTACATATCATACTGTACTCCAACAACAATTACAGTACAACTTCCACTTCTACAACCCTCAAGCACATTTTCTCTTCTGGTGGGTGAATTGTGCCAACCTGGGGTTTATTTTATAATATTTATGCCGGTGGCGAATTGTCTGGATATGATTTGATGTGGGAGCCAATCGATGACGGTTATTGGATAGGCAGGGCAGGCTGGCACTGGTACTTTTCTCCTCTGTGAATAAAGTTGAAGTAAAAGTACAGGTATACGCTTTTCTCAGTCAATCAGCAGCCAATTTTCTCTGTACCAGCTTTACGTAAAATACTGTGTGACTACATATTAAGCAGGCCATTGGGTGGAGGGATCAGTCAAGATGTTGGTGCCATCTTGTTTGTTTATTTACTTTTTGATTACCGGTTAAGTGCACTAGATAATAATATGCCTATTTTCAGTCATGACTCAGGAGAGTACAGTTACACGCACAAGATTATAAATACAGTGAAGAAATAACAGCATTAGAAATGTTATTTCACAATGCTTTACATGAGCTGAAGCTTTACAATACATGATCAGGGTAGCAAGGAGAGAATACATTGCAACAAAAAACAGAAGTAGCATAAGGTGCATCAAGATAATTCAAAAACATTCGGCAAACACTTTCTTAGCACAAGTGACGTAAATTGTACATAGATATATTACTCAGGGAGGCAAGAAGCAGGTATAAGAGCCACAAACCATTAGATGGTGGTAGAGTTCTGTTTTGAAACAGGCATAGGAGGGGGAATGCTGGAGGGCAGCTGGGAGGGAGTTCAGGTAATTGGGTGCAAAGTGGGAGAAGGCCTGAAACTTCATATTGGTAGTTTGCCTGGGAGTGGTTAGAAGGGACAGGTCACCTGATCAGAGGGGGTAAGCCAGGTCAAGGAGTTTCAGCAGAGCAGCTAGGGAGAACGGTACCTCAGTCCTAAGAATTCTATCTGTAAAGGTGCCCAGAGCAAGAGAACGAAATGTCTCAAGGGATGGTTAGTTAACCCAGAGTATAACCAATAGTCTTGATTACTGTACCACTCAGGTTAATAAAAATCAACTGGAACTCTTTTAAGGTGTGCTATACCTTTTCAAAGAAGGAGTGACTCGTCTGCTAACAATATAAAAGCATGGATGCAGTAATGCCTTTTACAAGCACTGCTGCTTTAATGGTGAGAAGACCCATATGAGGGCTGTGCTCATGCAGAAAGAGAACATATGTGTCACCCGCATGTTTGATTGTTTCTCATTCAGCAAGACTTTTCTAGCCAGGAAAAGTCTACAGAATGAAGAACTGGTTTTCAGGAGTTTACGTCTCTTGCAGGTTTCGACATGCTTCATTTTTAGCCTCTGGTTTTAAAAAATGTGTAACTACAAAATACCGTGGCGTGTGTCTGAAACAGACAACTGCCCTTACACCATTTGGCCTCGCCAGTATTTGTTTGCTTGCTTTATTTATTTATTTATTTGTTTAATACAGGAGAAAACATTTATTTAGTTTTTTTTTAACCAAGTAAGTGTACCAGGCAATCCAATACCTATTTTCAGGCACGACCCGGGAGATTGTATACAAAATGATAACAAGGAAATATATACAGTATGAGGACAGGCACTGCAGCATGCAACAAGTAGAAAAAGGCATAAAAACATTAAATAGCAGCAAGAAAGAAAAAATAAACCATGTCAGGAATGCAGGGAAATGCAGGGTACGACACCTGGGAGTCAGAAACCCGGACCAAGTGTACACCTTGGTGGGGGGGGGGGACAAAATCTCGATGGCTGTAAGGGACCTGGGGGTGGTGGTGGATGTCAAGATGAACAACTTGGAGACTTGTAAGAGGGCAGTGGCCAAGGCCAACAGGATGCTGGAATGCAATGCTAGGGGGATCACCTCCAGAAGGAGGGAAGTGATACTCCTTCTGTATAACTACTGGGGACATTGAACTCCTGGAGAGGGTCCAGAGGAGGGCAGCCAAAATGATCTGGGGCTTGGGGGAAAGAACCTATGGGGAGAGGCTCAAAGAGCTAAATATGTACACATTGGAAGAGAGAAGGGACGGGGGGACAAACATAGATACATAGACAGTGCTGGCAGATAAGGGCCTGCAGCCAACCCAGTCTGCCCATTTGAGCTTGTAAGTTTACTTTGTTTTCCTAGAAGTCTGTTGCCCCTTAACCCTGACTTCCAGAATTCCTTTATGTCTATCCCATGCATTCTTAAATCCTGTGATTGTTTCAGCCCCCACCACTTCCTCTGGCAGGGTGTTCCACTTGTTCACCACCCATTCTGTGAAGAAATTCTTCCTCACGTTTCCTCTGAATCATCCTCCCTCCTGATAGAAATCTTCAAGTACATGAAGGGGGTAAATAGAGGAGGCACAGTCAGGGTGCTCCGAAGGAAGGAGGGTGGGCAACTAGAGGGCACGGGTGGAAACCGGAAGGGGGGAGACTGAGGGGAGAAAGGAGGAGGTGCTACTTCACTGAGAGGGTGGTAGAACCATGGAATGCAGTGCCCGGGGGGCTGGTGGAGGCAGAGACTGTGGAGAGGTTCAAGAGGGAGTAGGACAGGTACAGGGGAAGAGTTGTGGAAGCAAAGTCCAATGCAGGGGGAATACCCTGGCTGGAAAGGGAGAAGCCCAAGAGGATGGGGGGGGGCAGCAAGTTCAGCTGCCAGGGTGGGGGCTGACCAAACGAGTAGACATGAAAGACCACTAGGCCTATTCTACAGGCATTTTAGAATGTTAGTATGTAGGAATGGCTTGGGATGTTAAATATACATAAGGTTATGCAAAGGACATAGAAATACCAAGGTATAAAGGAAAGCCGTAGCTATTCAGGTTTATACAAGTCACAACAGTTCAAAGGCAAGAGGAGCTTGGTCATGTTGAGGAGATATTCACATTACCTGCTACGAAACGGGGCTACCAGGGGCAGACGAACATCAGCGGGTATGCAGTGCCATAACCTTGAGGTTGTAAGCATGGTCAAAAGAAGATTCATCGGCCCTAGTCCTAAATTTATGGACAGTCAGTAGAGCATTTTCACCAGACCTCAGGGAGTAAGAACTGTGCACAGATTTGAGGAGCGTGGCAAGGGATAGGGGCAGACAATTAAACAGGGCGCTAAATATTATGCCTCCTAGAGTATGGTCACAAAGAGAGGATGGCGGGAACCAACCAAGCCTGTCATAAAGGTAGCAATGATGGGTGAGATGGTGGGTTGCTAATGCAGATCGACAAATATTTATTATAAGTGACATCCCACCTTAGGAGAGTAGATTTTGAATCAGCAGAGAAGACCGGGGCTCCATAAAGGAGTTTGAGAAGTAACATCCCATGGGCAAGGAAAGGACAAACATGAGAAGCAGGGTTATGGCCCATTTTGTAGGAATCGGCCAACATGGATTTGCAGACACCCATCACATGAAGTAAGTAATCATGGGGGGAGTTGAGGGAGACTCCAGGGTAGGTAAAAGAAGTGACTTTGTGAACTGAGGTGCCATTAAGGTACGTTATGGATAATGAGGATGGGCAGAGCCTGGTTATACTGTGAAGCAATTTGCAGACAGACAATTGTGTACAGATTGTAGATTAAGAGTTGGATGCGGAACTGATTTGACGAATATATTTTGCACAAGTGTGGAGCACCAGGCCATCTGCAAAAAGGATGGCAGAGTATGCATTTATTTACAGAGTTAATGTGCTGGGCAAACAGAAGGGAACCTAAAACAGATCCTTGAGTAACCCCCACCAAAGGCAGGTTCAGATAGGGAGGACCCATATTTGACTCAACGTTATCTGTTTTCAACGTAGTTTCTAAACCAAGGGAGAGCAGTGGATGAAATTCCCAAATTAGCAAGTTTACCACAGAGATGGAATGGTCAACAAGGTCAAAAGCATTGCCGAAATCTATAAAAACTGCACCCTGTAAAGTTGCCCATATCCATCCCTGAGGCAGTACTGTTAGTGAATGTGAGGAGGGCAGTAGTAGTACTGTGCCCTCTATGGACACCATACTGCATGGGATAGAGGAGTTTGTAGGTGGAAAGATAGTGAGCTGGGCAGACACTAATTTTTTCAAGGATTTTGTTTAGTACACGAAGGAATGCAATTGGCCTATAATTATCAATAAGTTTGTGGTTACCTTTCTTGAAAATGGTGACATGACGTTTTCCATAAGTCAAGCACGACACCAAATAACAGGGATAAGTTAATTAACCTGGCAGCCGGGGGAGGCTAACCTGTATGCAGCAATCCTAAGATATTTGGGCTCAGTACTATCAGAGCCTGCAGATTTTGAGTCAAGTACCTGCATGAGGAGTTTGTGGACCTCAGATGTGCAAGCCCACTTAAAGTAAAAAGGGATGTCCAGAGGATGGGGGAGGGGGGCAAGTAAGGGAGCCACCACTAGACGATGGTGAAGGCAGGTCAGGGAAGGTCTTGGTGTGTATATATAATGAGAGATCCGGAGAAATAACTATTGAAAGCATTAGCTGTAGTGGAACTACTACAGTCAGACCTGGTTAATTCGTTTCTTGATATTACGTAAATGTGATTATCTGAACAGGGAACCTCTGAAACTGATTTTTTTTTTTTTTTTGCCATGTTAAATGCCTCTTTAATATGGAAGCCTCTGTTTCTGAATCCGAATCCTGTGTTCTGAGTACAGAGACCATTATCCCCATTCATTGTAACCTGTATAATGCATTGCAGGGGTTAATGAGTGTGCAAATGGAAGTCTACTTAATCCCTCATTTATCCCCTCTGTCATGTAATAGGTGATAGGAAATGAGTTTAAGATGTTTAACAGCCCTTTTATTTTCCTTTTCATGCCAGTATGTGTTCTGATATGCTTTGACCAATTTTTGATAGATAAATAACCTAGCTTTAGGATGCACTCAGCTCTACCTCAGGTTGCACTCTGTTCATCAGCTATGGCTCTTTCTTTTCATATTCCTAAACATTCCATGGGATCAGTGACACCATTCCAGGCTGTTCATATGAATGGCCTGGAATGGTGTTATTGAGATCATAGACTGTCCAGGCAGATGAAAAGAGAGATCAGCAGTTGCTAAGGAGAGAGGGATTCACTGTAGTTACAAATTCAAAAAATAAATTATTGGCTGTCCTACTTCTTTCCCTCTCATTTCCCCCTTTCTCCCCTCTACCCCTGCTGTCCTGCGTCCCAGTGGCACTCCTATTTCCCTCATCCCATCTCCTCTCCCTTTCCTGTGTACCTCGTCCCTGTTTCCTTCCCTTTGTTTCCCTCTTCCATCCACCCCCACCCCCTCTCTGCCCCAGGCTTTCCCCACGCTCTCCCGTCCTCCCACCTCCACCCCCTCTCTGCCCATAGTCATTCCTTTGCCCTCTCCCTCCGCCCTCTGCTTCTCCCCTCCCCCATTTTCTCATTTCCCCGACTCCTCCCCGTCTCCCTCAATTTTCTGTTGTTATCCTTCTCTCTCATTTTTACTTTCGTTCACCTCCCCCTCCCACCCTGGTAGGCCATCCCGCCCAGGCTTCAGGGTCTCTGCCTTGTCGGTTCTCACCCTGATAACATGGGCCTCCCTGCTGTCTATTCTTATTAGCACTTCAGACAATAGAACTGATGCTTTAAAAATACAGTCACAGATGTGGGTTTACCCAGCCTTGTTCATTGATACAGTTGTGCAAATTATTCACATTGATTTACAGGAAGATGCCTGGAGTTGAAAGATAATTACACACAATACACAAAAATGATATCAGAATGTATTATTAAAGTTTTGGTTCTATCTACTTCCCGGTTGAAGAGCGTCTTGTAGGTGCAGCAATTATTTGAGCCAGACTGAGTTTGCTGAGGGCCTGCACCACAGATTTATTACAGTCATTGAGCCATTAATAGTAAACTTAAAGCTACCAATTGTCCCTATTTTCATAGGGCAGTCCCTATTTTAGGCAGCATGTCCCAGTGTCCCCACAAGTTTTGCAAAATGTCACTTTTGTCCCAGTTTTTGCTTACTTGTCCTCCCTTTATTTTATTTATTATTTTTTTTGCTGCTGACTGCTAATCTGTGAGTGACAGTTATTTCAGCACTACTGTAGCGCTGCTTGGGCTGGACAGTAGTTTGCAACTTCAATCCCTGCACCCGTGTTGCACTGCAAGTATGTCAGTGGGAGCACAGTAAAGCATGTTCCTTCCTGTTAGTTTAGAATGGGTAGTAGTGCAAACAAGCACATGTGGACATCTGCTTGCCAGCAGCTTAGAGGGACTCCAGACAGAGAAGAGACCGTCAGCAGGGAACTAAGGTACCTAAACCTGATCAGCTGTAGGGAAGTATGTGAAAACAATCTGGTGTTGTGGTGGGGGTCTCTGAAGTGAAGTTTGCTCAGCAAACGAGGTGAGTGTAAGCGGGTTGGATGGGACTGTCAGGAGGAGCAACACATGCAGCTCGAATGTCTGATCACAATTTAATGCAGGTTTGCTTCCAATGAACTTTCTGTACATCATGGTTTGGAACTTGCTGCAGCAGAATGATATATTGTTTTAATCTGGATGTTTGCTACTGGTGTTACTGTGGGGTGGCATGGCCAGAGCAAGCGGCAAAATTTAACTGACTGTGTGCAGCGCTGACTGCGGCGGTGTCTGTGGGAGTGACATGGTGGGGGGGAGTCATGATCAGGATGAACTGTCCCAGTTTTAGAACTCAGAAAGTTGGTAGCTTTAAGTAAACTCACCCAAAAGAATGAACTCTTTGTTAGTAAGGAACCAACTTACTTAATCAGAGAGGAGCACAGAGTCGTCCTTCCAGCTGATGGAATGTAATTATGGAAAAAAATTTATCTTTTTTCTATTACCAAGTGAGGTTATACCATGACACCATTTGATTGGGGATTCAGGTGGGAGAGGATGGTTTGGAACGTTGCATTCACGTTAGACCTATAGTACATCAAAGTGCCACCCCTTTCTTCAAGCCAGTGTGATCACAGCAAAGAAAGCTACACCCAGGTAATGAGCAGAGTTTATCTGCAATGGACAGTTTAAGCCATGTTTCAGATGTTCCTAGGACATGTGGTCTGTAGGGAGTGACCCAAGCTGTTAGCTCATGGTTTGGGAGATGAAGCTTCTTATATTAGGTGGGCTATGTTTTGTCCCTTGGCATTTTGCCAGTGTGAAGGCTGAAAAGTGAGAGAGTGGGCAGAGGAGGGACCCGGATTAAGTTCAATGTCTCCAGCAGACAGGAGATGAGTGAGAGCTAGGTAAGGTAATGGAAAGTATCTCAGGTGCATGTTACTATACTGTAGGTACTGCCCTGTTAATGTATTATTAAAAAGGAAGCATCCTCATAATGTGTGGTGGTAAGAAATAGTGGACAAGTGAAGGAGATCGATTATGAGCTAATAAATTAGACACAGAGAAACCCACATACATTGAAGGTCCAATGCTATTGGTATAGAGCAGATTGAACTGGAGATTTATAGTGCACCCACTAACACTGCAGCAAACAGGACATGCCACAATAATGGACACATGTTTTTAGTAACAGTGGAACAGAAAAACACCTAAAACCTCAATGAGCAGGGCACCCAGGTAGGGTTTACCCACATTGGTGTGAAACCCAAAAGGATGACCGTCATGAAGACGACACCAAAATGCTGATGGTGACCATGTTGCCTGGCAATTCTGCCACCCAACCACCATCACACCCAAAGCACTGGGGTAAATCCAGGCTGTTTGAGGAGGGCTTCACCTCCTGCACCCCCAAAGCAGTTATATAATCACTTCCACAGAGGAGGTGTATTGGGGAAGGAGCTCAACACTGGTGCGGTGGTCCCGGTGCACAGCTCTTCGACAACCAGTTCCCCACTGTGAGCATTGAACTGGTTGTGGCACACCAATGGCCATTGCTCTGATATCACTGCATCAACAGGATACCCCCAGGTAGGAAGAAGCAAGTCCACTATATGAAAAAGGAATACAAAGACTACCCAGATAGGGAGTTCCCAGGATTAAATTGAGTGGCACAGGATAGGTGTGGTATCTGCACAGTAAGGGCGCTTGTGACCACAAGAGCAGGGACCACCCAGATAGGGCGTTGTTAGACTCTCAACATGATCACAAATGCAGAGGTTTCCCAAATAAGGAGTACAGATGTTGATATTATAAAATAGTAAAGGACATGTCGTGTAGCTGCAAAAATGGAAACTCATGTGAACACAAATGTAGAAACCACCCTGATAAACCCTTTAACATGCATAGCTACAACAACAAACCTTGTGCAACTGTTAAAGACTAAAACCAATATGTGTCTGAACTTCGGTGTATTGATGTGCCATTAAACTGCACAATATGACAATGTACTGCAGAAACATTAATAACAGTTTAAATAAAAAAAAAAAAAAAAAAGAAAAACAGGGAGCAAAATATATTCTCTGTCACAAACATATGCAAAGGCCATCCAGATAGGAATAACCCAGGATAACCTTAACTAGGTATGAGTAGGGAATGGTATTACAACATATTAGATGGATAGCTGTGGTAGCCTGGAGAAATATATACCAACTGCCGAGGGACCTGCAAAGAGATATGTCACATGTTTACAGAAAGAGGGGCAATATGACAAGCAGACTGACAATGCTGTAATAGTAGTATTAGCAAATCCTAGCAGATACAGACAGTGGCATGTCCCAGTGACCAAATGCCCAGTGTACAAAACTACTGAGGCAGGGTACTTACATGTGGAAGGAGAGCACTCGTGGACGGGCAGCATGGCTGGCTGCTGGCTACCTCCACGGATGACCCCCACACTGAACATGCAGAAATACATGGGCAATCTCATTTAGAGATGTGTCCTGAGTATATTACGTGCTAAACCACGTATGTGGTTTATGTTGGGTGGTGCATCTGTGGAAAGACGCATGTGGATCGGGCCATATGCCCATTGAAAGAAAGACTTCAAGAGCACGTTCATGCTATAGGGTTGCAGAGAAAATTCAGTTGTCAATCAGTTTACAGATTTCCACAGCTGCACCACCACACCATTCAAATTCAGGGCTCTAGAACATATACAGAAAAGGGGTGGCAACAGGCTTCAAAAGTTGCTTCAGAGGGAAACGGCCTGAATCCATACCCTGGATAGCATGTAGTGAAATGGATTAAGCACAGAATTAGATTTTAAGTCCTTTCAGTAAAGGTAGCATCTAAAAGTGTGTATTGTGCATCCTTTTTGGTTTTGCTAGATCGTGTTGGCGCTTCAGATGTGCTCTTCTGATTGCCAAAAAAAATGACCATATGCATTATTCCTTCTGCTGCTTTTGTGCAGTACCAGAAACTTTATGTGTTATCTGATGGCTTTGATTCATCTGAATTAGTAACTAGGTTGTTACTTTAATTATTAATTTGAAGTTCAGCTTGTTTCAAACAGCCAGTAATCTCTGTCATTTTGCATGATTTTGTACTACTCTGCTGTGGACATTTTAGCATGCAGTCGTTATTCAAAGAATGCAAAAAATGAAAAAATGTATTTCTTAGTACCTTTGGATAAGTGTTTTGTAAATCAGATATAATAGGTATTTATTAAACTAATATAAAGAAATATAAAGTAAAATATAACTGTAATTGCATTTTCAACACTCTGAAAACTTTTTTCTTTAATGCCTACAGTAGAAGGTAACTTGAAGTCCTTTGATGGACAGATTTCAGTAGTACAATTTTTGTGGCACTTCTTGCCCATAGTACACCATTATGGCACGGTTTTCTGAACTGGGTGTCCAGCAATGTGCAGTCTCTTGGTATATTCCATTCAGACCTTTATATTTTTTTCCCCCCTTTTGCTCCACTCCCCTTTAGTTACTATTTTACTCTTATTTCTGAATGGAGCTTACAGACAAATTGATTTGTTTATTGTGAGACAAGCAATTCAATAAGCAGGCTTTATAAAATCAGTTCGTGTTTCAATGAAATGAAATGACAAGTGATGCATAACTGCCTTACGTATGCCATGCAGTTTTCTAATCCCCACCCCCATGTTCTAATCCTAATTTTCATTTTCTTTTAGTGGATGGAGGTTTCAAATGAACAAGTTTAAGGTTGCCAAAAACGAAAATGAACATGCTGGATTGATAAAAATCTGTTTAAATATGAATTGCACAACATTTTTAAATTAATGCAGGAGTATGTATTGTACTCTTTAAGGCTTCCTAACATATTAAAAGCCAGCAGAATAGGCCTGATGGTCTGTCATGTCTGCTCGGTAGCCAGCCACCTAGTGGGTGTAATACATGTGTTTGTGATTTGAAATTTGCATTAATTAATTTCATGTGATTTAGGGTCTTTATAGACCACATGTGTGCACTTGAAACTATGCCCCCTGACGAAGCTTAGTGAGTAGGCACTATGTAGGGGTTGTTCCTGTATGTGTGAAGAGATCCACTTAAATTACTAGCAGTATGTGCACTTTTTTTAATTTTTGTTTTACCACTTCCTGTAGCACCTGGTGTCTACTGGAGGTTGCCATGTGACTACAAACCAGGCCCAACCCTGCATTGGTTTCTGATACCTGATGAGAACAGGCTGCAAGACTCTAAATCTGAAGGCCCCTGACTCTGCTTTATTCCTGGCCCCGTACTATTTTCAGTCTACCTCATTCCTTTTGTTCATCACATGGAAACATAGACTTTGACGGCAGATAAGGACCACTTGGCCCACCCAGTCTGCCCATTTCCCTACCTACTGGATAAGCTGCAGATTCTAGTTAACCAACAGCCTACTTCCTGCAACCCCCCACTATAATTGCCTTGTGTCTGTCCCATGCATGTTTGAATTCCCCCACTATTTTAGACCCAACGACCTCCTCAGGAAGGCTGTTCCATGTATCCACCACTCTCTCCGTGAAAAAAAAATTCCTCACATTACCCCTGAGCCGTCCCCCTCTATCTTTAAATTGTGCCCTTGTTCTTACACATCTCTTTTCTGAAAGATGCTACCCTCCTGGACTTTGTTGATTCCCTTGAGGTACTTGAATGTTTCTATCATGTCCCCCTGTCCTCCTTTCATCAAGAATATACATAATAAGCTCTGTCTCTCTTCTATGGTTTCTGCTGCAGACCCTGCACTATTTTAGTTGCCCTCCTCTGGACTGCTTCCATCCTGTCTATGTCCTTGCGTAGATGGGGTCTCCAAAACTGCACACAGTACTCCAGATGGGGTCTCACCAACTGTCTGTACAGAGGGATAACCACTTCCTTTTTCTACTTGTGATGCCCTTCCTATGCATCCCAGTATCCCCTGGCTCTCCTTACCGACTTTTCACATTGCTTACCCACCTTTAGGTCATCTGATATGACTACCCCAGGTCCCTTTCCATTTTTGTTGTTGTTAGTACCTCCCTGCTATTGTGTACTCTTCTCCTGGGTTTTTGTTTCCCAGGTGGCATTTTTGCACTTCTTTGCATTGAATCTAAGTTGCCATATGTCTGACCATTCCTCCAACCTTGCCAAGTCCCTTCTTATCTTTTCTACCCCCCCTTGTATATCAACTCTGTTACAGATCTTTGTGTCACCTTTCCCTCCAGACCCTCTGCAATGTCACCTATAAAGATGTTAAAGAGGACTGGACCCAGTACTGAGCCCTGAGGTACTCCACTAGTAACCCCACTTTCTTCGGAATGTGTTCCATTCACTATTACCTTCTGTGTCCTGTTGTGCAACCAGTTTGCTACCCAGGCTACCACCCTGGGACCCACTCCCAGGCTGGCTAACTTGATTATTAATCTTTTGTGCGGGACTGTGTCAAATGCCTTGCTAAAGTCTAAGTAGGCCATATCCACAGCCCCTCCCTGGTCTATTACTTTGGTCACCCTGTCAAAGAAATCAATTAGATTCATCTGACATGACCTTCCTGCTGTAAATCCATGCTGCTTTGGGTCATGTGCCCCGCTGGCCTCTAGGTACTCAGCAATTCCTTTTTTCAGAAGTGATTCCATCATTTTCCCTACCACTGAGGTCAAACTTACAGGTCTGTAGTTTCCTGCTTCTGCCATGCTCCCACTTTTGTGAAGGGGAATCACATCTGCCATCCTCCAGTCCTCAGGTACCGCCCCATCCTGCCTTGATTTGTTAAAAAGCGTGGTCAGTGGTGTCACTAGGTCCTCCCTTAGTTCTTTTAGGATTCTGGGGTGAATCCCGTCAGGCCCCAGTGCTTTGTCCACCTTGAGTTTTAAGAGTTCTTTCAGGACTCTCTCTTCTGTGAATGGACTGGTGTCAACCCCTACCCAAGTGCTTCTATTGTCTGGTTTAGGTAACTCCTCCTCATATTCTTTTGTGAATACTGAGCAAAAGTATTCATTCAGTATCTCTGCCTTTTCACCGTCTCCTCTGCCCACCTCCCTCTCCTTTATTAATCTTCACTATCCTCCAACCTTTCTATGCTCCCTAATGTACCTATAAAAGGTTTTATCCCCCTTCTTAACTGAGTTGGCTATTTTTTCCCTCGGTTTGGGCCTTTGCTAGTCTGACTGCCTTCCCCACTTCTTTCTGCTTTAATTGATGCAGTTCCCTGTCGTGCTGCTCCTGTGATTCCTTATACTTTTTGAATGCAACCTTTTTCTCCTTAACCTTCCCTGACACCTCTTTTGAGAACCATAGTGTTTTTTTACTCCGCTTTGTTTTCCTTATTTGTTTCACACAAAGGCTTGTTGCCTCTATGATGACAGTTTTGATTTTTCTCCATTGTTCTTCCACCCCTCCTTTTTGGTCATTTCTAGTGCATTTTCAGGTATTCATCCATTTTGCCAAAGTCGGCCCTTCTAAAGTCCAGTATCCTTGTTTTTGTATGGCTTATCTCCATGGTTATTGCTAGATTGTAGAAGCACACTGCATGATAAACATTTCCCCAGATGTCTACTGTCTTCTAAATTTGTGATCCTCTCTCCATTTGAGAGTACCAGGTCGTATTGCTCCCTCCAGTGGGTTCCAACACTAGCTGTCTAAGGCCTGCCCTGCAGGGCATCGAGAGAATGACCTCGCTCTTGGATGTGGCCGCAGTACATGTTATCCAGTTAACATCTGGCATATTCGGTCCCCATCAACAGTATCTCCCTTTTCAGCCGTTTGAGAATGTCCTCTATCATTTTGTTGTCCATTTCCTCCCTTGAGGCGGGGTCTGTATACAACCCCCATGGATTGTGATGCCATTCCTCGTCTCCAAGGTGACCCAGAGTGCCTCTTGTCCTCCCCTTTACTTTTTAGTTCTGTAGCTTTGATCCCTTCCCTTATGTATAGAGCTACTCCACCTCCTCTTTACCTTCCCTGTCCCTTCTGTAGATTGTGTACACCTGGTATGTTGACATCCCAGTCATGGTTCTTAGTTGTACCATGTTCCGTGACTGCCACAATATCCAATTTTTCATCTTCCATCAGGGCTACTAGCTCAGGAAGCTTGTTTCCCAGACTATGGGCATTGGTACTCATTGCCCTCCATTTAATGTTGGCTTTGTCCTTTTTTCCCCACATCCCTGCTCTTATTGTCCTTGTCTGTTTTTCCATTTACCCCTGTCCTGCCCTGTGTTGAACTCTGTACCTCTGTGTTTACCTTACTACCTGCCATGTTTTGTGGGGGGAAGCTTGAAATTTCCTGCCTTTTATCTGCGCCTCCCCCCTTGGCTAGTTTAAAAGCTTGCCAAGGAAGCATTTAAACCCTATCACCCTAGGAGCTTGGTTCCTTCATGGACAGATGCAGACCATCATGCCAGTATAGACTTTATCTCTCCAGGTGGCCCCCAGTCCCCAATGAAGCCAAAGCCCTGTGCTCTGCACCAGTTTTGCAACCATTCATTAAACTGCATGGTGTGCAGTACCTAACCTCCTGCTGCCATGGACTGGTAGCATCTCTGAGAAGGTTACCGTGCTTGCTACCCATCTGAGGCCCCTCCCCAACTCCACAAATTCATTCTGCACTGCACTGATCCCATGCCTAGCTAGGTCATTTGTCCCCAGGTGGACTATGATATCTAGTTCCCTCTCCTGTGATGCTGCTTCTGCAATCCTGAGGATTCGCTTCCTGTCCCTCCAAGCCATGGCACCACCAGGCAGGCACCTTACTTCCTTCTCCTCTCCCTTTCCCAGTTTTACCCCCCTAACAACAGAGTCCCCATATCAGAAGCTGTTTCTTTCCCCTGTGGTGTCCCTTGCCACCCTTTTGTGGGTCTCCCTTGTGGATGTCCTCAGCATTCTTCTGGGTCTCTACTGATGGTGCCATCATAGAGGAACCATGCTCTGCCAGAATGGCATATGATTTGTGTAGAGGTACAGCTAGGGGGCTTCGCCTCTGGTCCACCACCCGCACCCTCCCAGAACCCACTGTGGTCCAACTGCTCTTCATACTTGGCAAACTCTGAGGCAGTGGTTGTGGCAGTGGTGCTCTTTGGAAGGGGGAGGCCTCCTTAGTCCTTGCTAGTTCAGCCTGGAGGTGGGCAACCTCCTCCCTCAGAGCTGACAGTTGCCTGCAAATAGGACAGTAATGCAGTTTCCAGAATGTCTCCCGGAAAACTGCTGCCCCACAGCCAGTGCATTGCACCACTCCCCACATGTCCCTCTCCCTTATAATATACAATATGTATATATATATATATATATATATATATATATATATATATATATAAAATATATATTTTTATTATTATTTGTGGTGTGTACCTACCCTTTTGCACTCTGCTGGGTTATTAAGGATATGACAGTTCTGCCCAAGACCTGTTGAGGAAGTGATGTCAGAACTGTGGCTATAAAGGAAATGCCACGCCTGGGGGTGGGTGGGGTAGGTGGGTGGGTAGTCCACAGCCACTGGTGACTGTTAGAAACAATCAAATACACAAACTGCTCCACCACCCCGTGAGTATTGCCTTATAGTAATTCAACTAACACCACAATTTACTAGACCACGGCTCCTGCACAAATCACTCTACTGAGTCCAGGGATAAAAATTAACTCACTCCTCAGCCAGCAGGACACTTTTAAAATGTTGCAAAAATATCCTTCCAAATCGTAGGTCTCAACCCCAACAATCAAGCAAATTCAGTTGTATCTCACTCACTCTGGTTATAAAATTACTACACTTTTAATGGAATCCTGCAATTCTCTGCTTAATGCCAATAAGGGAAAAAAAAATGAAACTTTTTGTAGAAAGCGTAGCTCCCCTTCTTAACAAGTATTATGCCTTACCAGGTTTCCAGGTCTTAAATGGAGTTATAGTTTGTTCTTTGCAGTGTAGCAATTCAGACCTCATTACCATTTTATCTGGCTAATACTTTTTTGTTTTACACTCTCAGATTTGCTGCTTTTCACTCTATGTACTTGACTCTGCCAGGTCAACTCCTGATTCCACTTAAACTTCCTTCCAACTCAATGGGTGAAGACTGAAGGGCTTTTCCTGAGCATGAGGAACACTCAAAATCAAAATGCTGTCCACTCTATTTCCCGCCATGACTGACCAGTCTCATGCCACCTTTGTTCACCACTTAAGTGTCCTCCTTGACTCGAAACTGTCATTCACCTCCTCCATTTCTAATGCCTGCAAAAAAAAGTCTACTGTTGCATTTAAAGAGCCCCTGACACCATGAGAAAAACTTGAAAATCATATGAGATTTAGACACCATTCAGTTTATATTACATATATCTTCTATAAATCTATCCCTTATTTCTTTAGTACTGATTTAAGTAGTATGGAAGAGGATTACTGTCCTGTAGACTTTATCTGCTGTTTCTGTTTGCCTGCACCTGATATCATAAGCCAATTTATGGCATCCAGATTATTTCCACAGCAACAGACTGTGATGTCATAAACAGAACTGTGATGTCAGGTGTAGGTAAGCAGCCAGAACAGATGGTGCAATGAGTAAGGGTGAGAATTGTAGAAAAAAATTATGAAATATAAGCTAAATTATGCCTAAATATTAAATTTTTTCAAAGTTGTCACAACGACGTCAGGAGCTGTTTAAAACATTGTTTGTGCCTGCTGTTGTACTGACTCACTCAGATGCCATTCTTATGCACAGCCTTGTTTTTTTTATTTGCCTGGCTCCCACGGCTTTCAGAAGAGGCCTCGTACCTCCTCCTACTCTGCCCCCAAGGCAATTCCCACGGCATCCATCCCCAGTTTCATCCGCCCGTAGAGATGAGAATTACATTTTCCCCTGTTTTTCTCCCATTCCCTGGGACACCTGCTCTTAGGACTTACACACCCGGCTTGCCGACATGCTGATGCACACTGACAGCTATACCGTAACAGGCGTCCCCTTCCTGACTCAAATGAGCCGTCAATGCCCGAAAGCCTGTGCATCCACGGCTTCAAGGCGTTGGGTGCTAGATGCCCTGGTAACCCACCCCAGAGGGAGGAGAGCATCTGTTGGGATGCTCAATCCTCCCTCCCCCCACTGACCCCCAGCAACCCGAGTCCATTCCCGAACCCGGGTCACTGGCATAGTGCGAGGTGTGGTGTCCAGTGCCTCAACCCTCAGTGCCACTGGGCTGGCCTTATTCACAGCTTTGTGATCTCATTCGTGCCTTTACTAATACTAACATACTAACATACTAAAAGCCAGCAGAATAGGCCTGACGGTCTTTCGTGTCTGCTCGGTAGCCAGCCCCCCTATCGGGCGCTCGCTCACTAATGCAGTGACCTCTTTTATGGTCTTCTCAAGTCACAGCTCTCCAGACTCTAGTTTGTCAATGTTGTTTCCCCCTTTCTTTCTGAACCCCTCAAATGAGACCATATTACCCCTGTCCTCCAAGACCTTTACTTAACCAATAAGGATCCATGTAGCTGTCCTAAGGCATGGTAAGGCATGACAGGGTGTGCGTTACTGTGGGATAATAGTAAATTTCAAAACGTGAGGCAAGAGGCAATGCTGAGTACCTTACATACCTGAGAAGTGCTGTTACCCAACAATTAAGCACTCCTTGGAGTGCCTTATTGTGATTATAAAATGGTTCCTCTGATTCTTATGTTAAAAACTGAGTAATGAGGTTCAGAAAGTTGAAGTATTTCTGACCTGTGCTGTTGTGCTGGAATAATGCACAGTCATGTGATCACATCTGGCCATTTACAGGTCTTGGTTTCTTGTACCCATTTTATGGTTAAGCAGTAATATATGACCAAGTGTGCAATATTATGGGATATCTTCCTACTTCAGGTGTGTTGTGAGGCATGAGGACATAAACCTAATGACTTCAACCATCTGAGAAGTGATGACATTCTGTATCGCACACATTGGAGTGTAATATTGTGATTGTGAAATGGATCCTTTTTCATTTTGTTGACTGATGGCATGACCTACTTTCAGACTGGGATTGTGTACTGCGATATCATCCTGACTGGATGTGGTTTTAGCCAATCAGATATGAGGATTTTTACCATCTGTTTCATAACAGCAGAACAAGGACTGTTAGGGTTAGTTGTTATTCCTCTGACACATATCCAGAACTCTCTGGCCCAGAGGTGAGAGTGCTACTACTGAGACTAATGAAACTGAATAACTCAGTATTGCTCAGTCAGGCACCAGTTTCACTACATGAATACTCTGCTTGATGTTACAGTAAAGCTTTCTGAAAGACCCCTAAAAAGACTTTTAGATTTTGCTTTTGTGGGTAAGAGCAACTTCTGAAAGAGAAACTGACATCTTCAATTTGTAATTTCCTTCTTTTCTAGGAAGAATCAAAACGTGAAGGACCCTGCCCCAGACCCACCTCCTGTTCCCATCCTCAAAGTATTTAACAGGCATCTTCTCTTTGACATCGTCTCCCGAGGGAAAGCAAGTGAGCTTGATGGGCTGCTCGCCTTCTTACAGTCTCGCAAGAAGCGGCTGACGGATGAGGAATTTCGAGGTGAGCTGAGATTCTCAGATGAAAGAGTCAGCCACTGCCTATGAGTTGATTTAAAATGTGTACAGTGGCAGGAGTTCTGGAAACTGCCAGTGCTTCCAGAAATGGAAAGTTCCATCAACAGTTGTCACTTACCAGTCTTAATGATTACCTTAATGCCATGACTGAGTTTCCGTTCTGGCCAGATTGACCTTTCTGTTCCCTTTCTTGAGTGAATGGTACACATTCTCTTTCATTAAAAAAAAACAAAAAAAAAAACTGTGTAGGTAGATTGGTAGGTGGATGGACATGTGGGCTATGATAATCAATATTGCTTTTATCTTTTTGAATTAGAAATGTATTTATGATACATGTTTAGATTCTGGGAGTTGGACTGATGACACTTGAAGTACAGTATATAGAGATTTGTCTTTATTTTAAAACTTATTGCTCCAGGATAGCCCAGATGAGATGCAACATCTCATTTTAGTGGGATCCTTCTACCCGTTTCCATAGCTGGGTGATCTTGAGCACTGAGGGGTTGTAATTGCCAAGTTGAGATGCAGCATCTGTTTTCCAGTGGGGTCCTGTTTGCACAGCTGGGTGGACTGGAGCACTAAGAGGTTAACTGTCTTGATCAATGTCACTCAGGAAGTATTTGGCCGTAGCAGGGTTTGAACCTATGATCTCCTGGTTCCCAAGCCAGTACTCTAGCCATTAGACCACAGTGCCTCAAACAAAAATTCTGAGAAGTTCTGCAAGATTACTTTACACTTTTCTGCCAGTGCGTCTCAGCCATAACCTGCTGAGAAGGTGATTCAGCCTTCAATCTGGTCATGTTCTGTGCTTTCTTTGAGTAATGTTTTAGCCAATTTTTGTGTCGCAGTCTTGGGATAGAGGTTACTGTCCATTAGTTGCTATGGAGTGGTTCTCAAAATAACGTTTAATTGGGTTAGTTGTGGGATTTGAAGCTGCAAATGCCGGGAGGGAACTGTCATAGCATGATCTTCTCCATTTGTAATAGAGGTTTTCCACTTTATTGCAATTTTTTCAATATATGACGTATAACAGAGTTCTACAAAAGCTGAAAGAGTAAAAAAATAACTGGCAGTATTCAAAACAGTGTCACTGTTTAATCTTCTTAACCTTGCACATAATTCAAAAGATTTCTGTAGCCATCTCTATCTTTACAGTGCTGTTTTAACTGCACATAACCCTGTATGTAGCTCCTTCCTTATCTGTTAATTTGCTTATCTGTTTTGTAATTGTCAGTAGCTTGTATCTCACTGTATGTTGCTTGGTGCTGTTTTTACTATATCCGAATTATATTACAATGACCATGATCTGCAATCCGCACAGGGGTTGTATACAGACCCCCATCTCAGGGGGAGGCAATGAACAAGGATATGATAGAAGGCATACTTAGGATGGCAGAGAAAGGGGAGATACTGTTGATGGGGGACCTGAATATGCCAGATGTTAACTGGAGCACCTTTGCTGCAGTCACATCCAAGAGCAGGGCCATTCTCAATGCCCTACAGGTGGCATGCCTCAGATAGCTAGTTTTGGAACCCACTCGTGAGGGAGCAATCTTAGACCTCATACTCTCAAATGGGGACAGTGAGAGGATCTCAGATCTAGAAGTGGGTAGCCATCTGGGAACAAGTGACCACCAAACAGTGTGGTTCACGATAAACTCAGCTACAGAGTCAAGCCATACAAAAGTGATGGTACTGGACTTCAGGAGGGCTGACTTTGGCAAGACGGGAGAGTGCCTTAGAAATGCACTAGCAAACAGGCTAGAAGGAGGGGTGGAGCAACAATGGGGAAACATCAAAACTGCCATCACAGAGGTAACAAGCCTTTGTGTGAAGTAAATAAACAAATCAAAATGAAAGAAAAAGCCACTATGATTCTCAAAAGAGGTGGCAGGGAAGGTTAGGGAGAAAAAGATGGCATTTAGGAAGTATAAGGAAACACAGAAGGAGCAGGACAGAGAACTGTACAAGTTAAAGCAGAAGGAAGCAGGGAGGGAAAGTCAGAATAGCAAAGGCCCAAACTGAGGAAAAGATAGCCAACTCGGTTAAGAAGGGGGATATAAAACCTTTTATAGGTACATGAGAGAGTGTAGAAAGACAAAGGGAGGGATAGTGAGGCTGAATAGAATGGATGGTGGGTGAGCAGAGAGGGACAGTGAAAAAGCAGGGATACCGAATGAATACTTCTGCTCAGTATTCACAAAAGAGGAGGAGGGGACGGTGCCTAATCCAATTAACAGAAGCACTCTTGATTGGGGAGGGGGGTTGATCCCAGTCCTTTCATAGAAGAAAGGGTTCTGAAAGAACTCCTAAAACTGAAGGTGGACAAAGCAATGAGGCCCGATGGAATTCACCCCAGAATTTTAAAAGAATTAGGGGGAGAACTAGTGACGCCACTGACTACCCTTTTTAACAAATCATGGGAGGATGGTGTGGTACCTGAAGACTGGAGGAAGGCGGATGTGATTACCCTTCACAAAAGTGGGAGCAAGACAGAGGCAGGAAACTACAGACCTGTCAGTTTGACCTCTGTGGTAGGGAAAGTGATGGAATCACTTCTGAAGGAAAGAATTGTTGAGTACCTAGAGGCCAGTGGGGCACAGGACCCAAGGCAGCATGGGCTCACATCGGGAAGGTCATGTCATATGAATCTAATTGATTTCTTTGACTGGGTGAGCAAAGTAGTAGACCAGGGAGGGGCTGTGGACACGGCCTACATAGACTTTAGCAAGGCATTTGACATAACCCCACACAAAAGATAAATAATCAAATTAACCAGCCTGGGAGTGGGTCCCAGGGTGGTAGTCTGGGTAAAACATTGGCTGGACAACAGGACACAGAAGGTAATTGTAAATGGAGTCCAATCTGAAGAAAGGGGGTTTACTAGTGGGGTACCGCAGGGTTCAGTACTAGGTCCAGTCCTTTTTAATGTCTTTATAAGTGACACTGCAGAGGGACTGGAAGGAAAAGTATGCCTCTTTGCAGAGGACATAAAGATCTGCAACAGGGTTGATACATAAGGAGGTGTGGAAAGGATGAGAAGGGACTTGGCAAGGTTGGAGGAATAGTCAGAAGTATGGCAGCTTGGATTCAATGCAAAGAAGTGCAAAATAATGCACCTAGGAAACAAAAACCCAGGGGAAGATTACACATTTGGGGGTAGTAACCAAAAAAAAATGGAAAGGGACCTGGGGGTAATCCTATCAGATGACCTTAAGGTTGGCAAGCAATGTGAGAAGGCAGTAGGGAGGGCTGGGGAGATACTGGGATGTATTAGGAGAGGCATCACCAGCAGAAAACAGGAAGTTGTTATCCATCTGTACAGACAGTTGGTGAGACCCCATCTGAGTACTGTATCCAGTTCTGGAGACCCCATCTCCATAAGGACATAGACAGGACAGAGCAGTCAGAGGAGGGCAACTAAAATGGTACAAGGTCTGCAAGAGAATACAGAGAAGAGACTAAAGGAGCTTAATATATATACCCTTGAGGAAAGGAGGGAGGGGTCATGATAGAAACTTTTAAGTACCTCAGTAGAATCAACAAAGTCCAAGAGGGTAACATCTTTCAGAAAAAGAGATGTGCAAGAACAAGGGGACACAATTTGAAGATAGAGGGGGGATGGCTCGGGGGCAATGTGAGGAAGTATTTTTTTCATAGAGAGGATGGTGGAAGCATGGAACAGCCTTCCTGAGGAGGTTGTGGGGTCTAAAACAGTGGGAGAATTCAAGAATGCATGGGACAGACATGATGCAATTCTTGTGTGGGGGAGGTAGGAAGAAACAGGCTGTTGGCCAACTAGGATCTGCAGCTTATCCTGTAGATAGGGAAATGGGCAGACTAGGTGGGCCAAGCGGTCCTTATCTGCTGTCAAAGTCTCTGTTTCTATGTTTCTATCTGGAACCTATTTAAACAAGCACTTATGCTCAAAGGTACTTTCTGAAAAATACATACATAATTAAAAGTTTACAGATCCCATAATTGGAACTGTAAGACATTATAGGGTAAAATTAAACCATAAAAAAAGAAGAAACAAAATTGCATACACATCTTTGTCTTAAAGCCCGTGGCCCCTGCAACATGTGAACTGTTGCTTTAATCGTTCAGGTAGTTTTTCAACAGCACACATTTGTTTATTTCCTAGAGGAATTACATCATACTCTGTAACCCTGACATCCATCTAATATTAATATAAATGAACTCTAAAGGACTTTTGATATCCTAACAGGCAGATTCCTGTATGAATTGCACCAGCATTTTGTTTGCATCTATCTGGTATTAAATTCAGCTCTGCTTCCACTGACCTGGTGAAGAGAGTATAACTCTCGAAAGCTGATCTGTCAAATAACATTTTTGTTAGTCCCGTAGTAAAAGGTATCACCTATTTGTGTTGGTTTGAATTTTCCTCTTTGCAGTTTCCGTAACTGATTGTATTTGTTACAGAGCAGTACTGCCTTTGTAGGAGTCCATGCCCGATAAGTTAAACTGACTGCTGGGCACTGCAAAATTAATCTTAAGTAACAGATAACACATGACGTAGTGTGCGGCTAAAAGGGAATAATGCATATCATGAGTGGTTGTTAGTCATGAGGTGTAGCCATCTGATGCAGCCACCCAAGGTGTGCATTACCTCTTTACAGCAACATACTCTGCAGTGTGTTATCCCACTTATAAAAGGGGCTTTCATTTGTAAAAACAAAAATATTATCTATATATAAATTCAGGTGAGTTGTGTGGTTGTCAGAAAATAATTAACAGTCATGTGACATGTTTTGACCATTCAGCTGAAAGGATTTTCATGGCCATTTCATAGCATGTACTGTTCATCCACAGCTCTACTTGTCCGCATGATTTGAATTCCATTTTGGGATGATCCAAGTCGTCAAAACTGCGAACATATGTGGGGCTTCATTTTGTTTAATTAAAAAGATTGCATCATTTGCAGTGCAGAAATGTATGAATTTCAGTGTGGGTGTAAAGTACTCCCTGTTAAGGGGCAATGTTTGCCATGGCACTTAAACATAGAGGCCCAGATATTCAATCTGCACCCAAAAAGTGCGCAATAGCAGGAGCAAGCACAAGTCTATTGCGCCCATGCGCAAGAGACGCGATATTCAAAAAAGGAGCAGGCCAAATTGCGCCTACAGCCAACGACTGAATATCGCACCACCTGTGCCATAGTGCAACTAGGGAAGGGAAGCTGAGCAGATCTGATGTGCCATAGCGCAACAAGGGATGTTCAGCTGAGCAGTCCAGAGGCGCCGTAGCACAACCAGGGAGCCCCCCCAGCTGCAGTGCAATGTAACTGCACAATCAGGGAGGTAGGAGCCCACCACCCATGTCACAGATGGGCAGAGGAACACACAGCAGAACAGACATCATCCCCCCACACCCCAAGCACAGCACAACCGGGGGAGGGCTGGAATAACCACTGGTCCATGGAGACAAGCAACCAACCCACAGCCTGGCCATGGTGTCCCATCACACCTACTGGCAAGCTGTGACTGGCACACAAGGAGGGCAGACCACCCTGTGCCACACCATCCCTCCCAGTGCACAGCACACCCTGCACCATGACCCCCAGACCCCCCCCCATGAGCAGTGACCACCACTGCAGGAAACCCCATGCATGCCACCACCCCCACTGTGTCAATGCAACCCTGTGCACCACAGAACCATGCAAGCCAGCCCCACCACAAGCACCCATCAGCAGGTTGCAGCACACGGCAGTGCAACAACGGCAGACACAGTGCCACCACGCACAGTCCCCCGAGGTACTGCTGAGAGACCGACCATGCGTTGGCACAAGAGGTACCCCATATGGGATGGTCATGTCCTTGACACCACCACCAGTGGTACAGCGCCCTGCACAGTATTCCAGTGACACATCCCGACCCACCACTGGCCACAACAGCCAGCACAGACACCCACAGTGGTGCGTGGAAGCATGCACCACACCGGATGCCACACAGGGTATGGACAGACACCCACCCATACCCAAGGGCACAACAACACAGGTACGCAGTGGTGGGGCAACCAAGCCCCCATTGTGGGCCCATGCAAGCCGTGTACACACAACCTGCAGTCCACCATAGCACTGGAGTGCCAGCCACCCTGCGCAGGCACCGTGGACCCGTACACCACCAGTAGTCACCCGGAGCACAAGCCACAGACAGTGGGGCACATCCCCTGCAACACACACAAGCCACAGCATGGAGGTGGGACAATGACCATGTCGCCCACAGTGCCACCTGAGCCAGGCATGCACCACACCAGTGACATGGGCAACCCAGCAAAGTGATGGGTACAGTGTCCATCCTACAGGGAATGCCACCACTGACATGCCAGCGGACCGTGCAGGTCACAGACAGGCATGTGTGTGGGCTGCACAGGCCATGGATGGGCTGATGGGTGCGCCATGGACACAGAGCACACGCCATGGACCACTGCACACAGTCATCCAGTGCACAGGTAACAACACACACAGCACAGACACTGACTGATATCTACCCCCACACCATAGTCACCTCCACACGGACACACACACATACCCATGACTGCACCACCCCTGATGCCATGCACACCACTGCAGCTGAGCACCTATAGCCCGCTGCAAATCAGAGACCACCATGGTATTCATATAAAATTAAAATGTATTGTAAATATAAAACTAAACTATGTACAATAATAAAAACTATATACAAGCTTGGGGTGGGGGACACAAACAAGGTGGGGTGGGAAGGTGGACAAATGGGATGGGATAGGAGGGGTGTGATGGTGGGTCCAGGGGTGGGAAGTCAGGGACCAAGGACTGTCTTCCGTCCGCGTTCCTGGCTCTGGGACACTTCTCTGTGGTGCACGCAGCTACGTCAGCGTCAGAGCCTCCTCCAGGATCGCCCACGGACTTTCATGGGCCAGATTAAGGGCTCCTCAAGGTGTCCCTTATTTCCGGAGATGTCTTGTACCTAGGACAAGGAGCACAGTCAATAGGTGTGAATGCACAACCCATACAGCCCGCCCACTGTGCATGGCATACGGCCATGGGACATACCACTGTGATGGTGTGTGACCACCCGCAGTGATCACGTCCACGGGACCTGCCCATCCAGGCGCATACAGCCATGCGGAACGCTGCACACACCCACCGGCCAAGTCATGCACAGCACCACCGTGGCCGTTTAGTGACATGGCTATGTGGTGCTAAGGCAGTGGCACAGCCATGCACCTGGTGCACGCATGGACCACCAGTGACGCACACCGAGACATGCATTGCCACTGGACAGTGTTGACTGTAACAAGTGGCGTGCATGGCAATGATGTCGATGGATGGTGGCAATGCCCCGCTGCCCATCCTGTCACACAGCATGCAATAATAATCATGGAGGTATGGCACTTATCCTCATCGGGCCGGTCAGGTGGGCGTTGATGGTCCTCGGCCCGCCTGGCCAAGTTGTCCTCACCCCTCTGCCGCTCTGCCCATACCCTGCGGATTTGTCCGAGCCTGTGGGGGGAAAAAAGGAGAGAAGAACATCAGTACATTCCCAAAGCAAAGTCCCCCTGCCCCAAGGTGTGTGCCCTCCCATCCAGCCAGACCCACCCACCCCACATCCTGTGAACTCCGCCACGGCCAACCCCATACGGTCCCTCCCCTATGTGCTGGACACACACAACACTGTGACTCATATGGACGATAAAAGTGTGTTGACGGAACCCCTACCTGGACGTGGCACCGTGCCCCCCCTGGCACATGCCCGCAGTCAGGCCAGTAGCTCCATCTCCCTCCTGTGCAGGTCACCATAGCGGTGCCTGCACTGCTCAGCTGAATGCCCCCGTCCTATTGCCTCATTCAGGGCAGTGCCACCTCCTGCCACACCTGAGTCCTGGCCCTGTCCAGGGGGGCCTCCCTGAAGAGAGGCCCATGGTGTGACTCAACTATGGCCACCAGATTGGCCAGCTCAATAGCCGTCCATTGTGCAGCTCATCTACGTGCCATTCCAGCAGCTATAGTAGGCAATATGGCTCTGGCCTTGGCTCCCCCACATGCAGATGCTGCGCGGTACAGAGCTGCCATTCCCTATCGCGCTGTTACCGAACAGCGTGATAGAGGTGCACCTATGCCTGATGCATGGCGCCAAGGGGGCAAAGGTCGGGCACAGGGTCAAGGGTCTCTGGCGCAAGGCCACGCACAGCGCCATCGGATGACAATGCATGTAGCGCGATTGGCTGCCTGTGTGCCAGCGCCATAGCAGACTACCGGGCAGTTGGGCCATTGTGCCTATGAAGGCCCAGTGCCACAGCGCCATGTAGTGACCATCGCTGTAGCGCCACTGGCACAATGGTGGCCGTGCCCTGCATTGCCTATCGTGCACAGCACGTCATCAGCGTGGCAGGCGCCTGCGTCAGCAGCCTGGGCATGCGCAGTGAGGTGTACTACGCATGCCACAGAACTGTACCATTGGCTCAGCACGTTTAACACAATTGCGCAAAGCGCAACAGCGCGATATTCAGCCGTCCTATGCAGATCATCTAATCAGCCATTCAATGGCACAGCACTGCAATTTGCATCTAATTAAAGTTGCTCCTTGACTCATTTGCATGGATTGCACTATAAAGGTGCGACAATGTGCTGCAGTGGCCATAGTCGGTTACTTAAGTTTATTGGTGAGTAGCATGCTGTTTGGGAGTGTGGACTGTGGATTCAGGGACATGCATGGGACTGCACAGTCACAGGTAACAACTGCCATTCTTACTGGCTACATAATGACCGAGCACGTTGTTGGAGAGGAGGAAAACAGTGGTGGGAGGAGGAGGAGGAGGAGGCCGAATTTTACAAAGGCCGAAACCGAGGCCCTTTTCGAGGCCTACCTGGATCAGGACCCACTGCTCAGTGGACAGCGGGGAACCCCCCAGGCCCATGCTGCTACATGGGAGGAGGTGGCACGTGCCGTGAACCTGCATGGCAGCCACCAGCGCTTCGTGCAGGAGTGTAAGAAGAAGATGGGCACGACAGGAGGAGGGTAAAGGAGAAGGTGGCTGCCATCAGGGCGGCACATGCTGCAACAGGTGTGGGACAGCTGGAGGTGGTAGAGCTCACCCCAGCGGAGGACAGGCTTGCTGGAAGCATGCAGCGAAGTGCCATAGAGGGTGTTCCGGGTGGTGGCCCATCACTGCATGGTAAGTCATGGTCTGTCTGTGGGGGGGGCAGGGTAGGTCACACGCAGTAATGCGACTTTGCTTTCCCTTACAGATCTTGAGCATCTGCATGGGTCAGCGGTGGTGGGCCTGTCCACTGCGGACAGTTGGATGGAGTTGGAGGTGGGACCATCCACCTCCACAGGTATATGTGGATCATTATGACAGTGGGGCCGCCTGGCTGTCCACACTGATGTCGTTGTTACAGGTGTGGAGGAAGCCCTGCCTGTGTCCCAGTGTGCTGGCATCCACGGATGCCAGCACGCTGTGGCTGTGGCCGGGGCAGAGTCCAGCACCAGTGATGATGACACGACCATCATGGGCAGTGACACATGTGTACCACAGGATGGACACATAGCAGGGCAATTCGCGCCCATGGCTGTGGGTGGTGCCGCCGTGGAGGCCTGCGTGTCAGCACAGGCTTAGGCTGTGCCTGTCAGCACCAGTGGGGCAGCACTGGTGTCTGTTCAGGACAGTGGGACTGTTGTGGCCACTGCGGCGGCACCACTGAGCCCTGGGGTGTGGCAGCTGGAGGGGCAGCATCAGCAGTCGCCCACTGGGCTTGGGGGTACAGGGTTCAGCGGCGGCGTCTGTGCACCGCCTGTGGACATGCCCAGACCTGGTCCTGGTGCACAGCACCCACCCTCAAGGGGTGCTGAACATCAGGGCCTTGCACACCCTGAGGGACAGGATGCTGAGGAGGCTGATGACCTTTTGGGCGAGCACACCCACCTACGAGCATCGGTCCAGCAGCAGATGCGCTGCGGCGTCCGTGGATGCACTGTGTGTGGCTCTGGAGTGGGCAGAGGAGCGTCGCAGCAGGGACACCGAACAGATCCTGGCACGGATGGACCGTTTGTGGGAGGATGTGACCGCTGCCATTGACAGGCATGCACAGGCGTTCATTGCTGTCATGGCCACAATGGGCACACAGTCAGGTGCCCATGCATCACGGACACCACGCAGTGCACTATCCACCCTCCATTCCCAGCGTCGTGTGACTCCCACCCTGTCAATGCCGGGTTCAGCTGTGGGCATCCCGAGCACTCCTGGTGCAGGCATGTTCGGGGTGCTGCAGACCCCTGCGCGGGCACGGTCGCGTTCATGCAGTGGAACCCCTGAGGGACCATCGGTGCCACCCCATGAGGCCAGTGGTCAGCCTGCCACTGCTGGTGGGTCTCGGTGGGGCCGCCCATGCATCTGTGGTGGCCGTGGCACTGTGTCACGGGACTGACCTGTCTCCCAGTTTGGCTACTGTCTTGTGCTGCCCTGTGTGCATTGTGTGTGTCAGTGGGCAGTGCACGGGTGGGTACCCGGCCCTGCATGCGGATTCACAGTCCACCTGCACACCCTCCCAGCTGCTGTCCGCAGTTGCGTGTGCATGATGATGCCTGCATTGCGCTGTACACCAATGTGCAATGGTGCTCAGCATCTGACACACGTACATGGACAGGCAGTGGGCGTGGTGGCCTGTGGACATATGTGTTGCTAGGGTGTGCTTTCTGGGTCGGTGTGCCTTCTGCCCTCTGTACACGTTTGTTGCATTGTGTGTGTGCGTGTGTGTGTGTCCTTCGGCATGGCATGTTAATCCTCACCCATCCCTGGCTGTGTGTGTGTGTCTCTGTGCCCTGCCACTTCCCTTGACGGCATGCACCCCCGGTGTGTATCCCTGTGTGTTTGTGGGTTGTGCCTTGGCCACTGGTGGTTGCGCACGGCCCCATGACTTACCTGGGCTGGCTGAAGTGCTCCTCCGTGATGGTGTCCCGGTGCAGCTGTGCCAGCCGGAGCAGTCTGGGGTCCCGTCAGCCAAGGGAGGCTGCCCATCACCATCGTCACCGGCGTCCCCATCGCTGTCCCCCTCTTTGACCTGTACGGCTATCCCACATTTGTTAGCCATGTTGTGCAGGATGCAACAGGCCAGGAATAGCCTGCAGGCCTTTGAGGGGCTGTACTGTAGGGCACCGCCGGAGGTGTCCAGGCAACGGAAACGTGCCTTCAGCATCTGGAACACATGCTCAATAACATTATGTGTGGTGGCGTGTGCCTCATTGTAGCGTTGCTGCGATGGGGTCGCGGGACGCCGGTAGGGTGTCAGCAGCCAGGGATGGAGTGGGTATCCACTGTCACCTGTGTGTAGAGGGTGGAGGTTAGTTTGGTGATCAGCATCGCCCTGCCCCAGGCCATGTAGGCCACTGCCCATGCCACCTCTGGCCATGCCCCCCCAGGCCCTATGGTTGTCCATGTGGTTTGTACTCACCCACTAGGTGGCCAGTGGGGATGTTCCCACTCTCGAATCTGTGGCACAGTGCTGACTGGTGCCAGATGAAAGAATTGTGTGTTCCCCCAGGGTGCGTGGCACAGACATTGATGATGCACCCCCTGGCATCGCACACCACCTGGCAGTTGATGCTGGCATAGCCCTTGCGATTATGAATGCAAGCCCCTCGGGGCCAGGTGTGTGCAGATGGCCACATGGGTGCAGTCTATTGCCCCTAGCACGCCAGGCATATGTGCTACCCTGTGGAACTCCTGTATGTTTGCTGTGCGCTCCGGCGCTGTGCTGGGGAAATGGATGTACTCCTCAGTATGTGGCAGCAGTGCACTGAGGAATTGGGTGAGATGGCATGACGTGGCCAACTGGGTTATGCCTGTGGTGACCCCAGTTGGTCTCTGGAAGGTACCCGTGGTGAGCAGGCACATGCAGTCTGTTACCTTGGTCTCCACTGACAGGGCATGGCTCCGTCGTGTGGGTGCCTGCATCACATCACTGCACAGCTCACAGAGCCGCCTCAGAATTGCCCTGTTCAGGTGGTAGTGGCCCACAATCTCAGTATCTGTGTACAGCTCAAAGCTGGTGCGGTCTCGGTACTGCCTGTTGGGGGCATACCGCCGACGGGCCCTTCCACGGCCACGCCCCCCTGCCGCCCGCCTTCTCACCCCCCTCATTACGGCCTCCATGTGGAAGGTGGCACTGGCCACGTCCCTGGCTTGCGTTCACCCCCCCCTGGCAGCTGTTACTGTATTCTCCCCGCTGTCCTGGCACCTACCTCCCCTGCACTGGGTACACCCTGCCTGTGCTGGCCTCTGTGCTGTGTGGCTCCCCACACCTTCCCTGTGCCTGGCTGTTCACTGTGACCTTTCCCTGGCCTGCCCTGTTTGTGCCACCTGCCCTGTCTGTCTGCCTCTGCCTCACGTGGCTTCCCTATAGCGTTCTTGCGCCTCTTCCTTGCTCCTTTTTATTTTGGCTCATTTCCGCTATGGCGCAACTTCCGCTTGCTCCACTGTTGCGCATTGCGCACGTCTTTGAATATCACACTGCGCCATTTATGCATGGTTCCTCCCCCTTCAGTTGCGCATGCCTTCATTATCATTGCGCTGTTGCTCAGCATGATTTCGGGGGCACAATTGCCTCCTGCTGAATATCGCAGAATGGCGCAATTTCAGACTTGCGCCTACGCAACCCTATTGCGCATGGCTCAACTCTTTTGAATATCTGGGCCAGAGTGTTTAATGTACCACACTCACATGGCCATGTCTTACTTTTTCCATAAAGCACATTTACACTCACATCGTTGCATCATTAAGGAGTGGTACACAATGGCTGCTCTGTTGCTAATGGAGCAGTGTGGACTTGAATGGAGTCAGTCTGTTTAGGTAGCACTGAGCTACTCATGTGGTGAGAGGCCAGCATGCTGCTTTAGACAGTTTTCTGTTCCTCTGTGGGTATGCCCTTCTGTTGTATCACTGCCAGAATGGTCTTCTTTTTTAGAATGATCACTAGGGCATTCATTGATGCTTTTGTTGTTTAGAGGGGTGGCTTGGAAAACAGTGCAGGAATAGTAGGACAGAAACATAATCGCTCATTTACTGAATTGGTGAACCAGCAGCATTTCTTTGGCTACAGCGATGTTGAGGCAGAGGGATCCAGTGAGCTGCCACACTCAAACCTGGGTCTACTGGTTACACCCAGATAGTGAGGTCTGCCAACTGTTGGGCTACCTGGTCCTGCTTCGTCTTGGGTTCCCTCTGAGAGTGGACTCAAGAAGATGTTTGTCCATTCCCAGCACCACCCCAAACAACACTCAGCCAAGTTCCCACTGGAAGGGGACCTAAACAGGCCAAATTGCAAAAGCAAAACTTTCACAATCAGGGCGCAAACCCTAGCCAGGCAACTCTCAGCCAAACACTGCTAGCTCCACACAGCAGCAGCAGCTAAAACTAGTGACTCCCAGGTATCCGTTTAGTGACTGGCAACATACCTCTCAACCTTTTGCCTCATAAATCAGGGACAAGGCTTAAAGAGATTGTGTGATCTAACATTTTGGGCTTCATAACCCGCTACCCCGGAGTGGCGATAGCCCATCTGTGTAAAAATGATAATTTTTTACTCGCTTATTAAAGTATGGGAAGGGATCGTAACTCAGTCTGAACTGTGCTGCAACATATTGTAGCTCCACCTCTAACAGCTGTCAAACCAGCACACTAGTCCAGGTCTGGAATGGTGCCCCTCCCATGTAGCCTAGTTTCCATGTATCCTGGAACATTGGGGTGGGGTAGAAGAGGAGGTGAGCTCTGAAAACAAAACAAAACAAAAAAAAAAACGCACTCTTGCCTGTGTGCTGTGAAGCTGAATAATGGACTGGCATTAAGAAGTGTGAACCAGTACAGCATTCCCTGAAGTAGCTCAGGAGTGGACAGATTCTTTCTGCCTCAATCCAGTTGCCCCTGGAGCCCCACCAAAACCCCCATATCAGTGTACTGATGGCTTCTAAGTATGCTCGGGTACTTCAGCCATTCTTGTTTTAACCCAGAGAGTAAGGCTAAAAGAAAAGGGGGGGCGGGAATGTACCAACCCCCTAGATATCAACGCTGAGTGGTCTTAGCACCACCTGAGCTGCCAGAGGTGTAACTCTGACCCTCAGATGAGGGAGTCCGGCCTGTCTTGTACAACATGGCAATTCACAGGGAACAAGAGGAAAATTACCTGAAGGGGGCACCTGATATCTGGAGGGCTGTCTGAGGCTGCCATAAGGCTTGAAATGGGTGAAGGGGTGGAGTGAGTGGAACAATCCTTCCTTTTCAACTTCTCTAGCAGGGACCATAAATTCAAATATATGCAGTAAGGGAATCACAACGGCTCCCACTTGGGGGGCTAGCCCCAATTCCCTCTATGGTGGCATGAGGTGGGGAGGGTTTGCTTCAAGTCATGGAGAATTGGAAAAAAGGTATTTGGAGGCCTGAAACCAGTCGAGCCTGCTTTGCCAAAAAGGGTTGGAAATGTCATTTTCAATTGCAATCCATGTGACTTTTCCTTTTACAGCCCTGTGCGGATCAAAACTGTAAAGCAAAGAAACATAGAAACATAGAAGTTGACGGCAGATAAGGACCGCAAGGCCCATCCAGTCTGCCCATTTCTTTTTCTACCTTATAAATGTGCCATCGGCCTTTGCTCTGTCAGTGACCTATCTATTCATAGTCATTTGTATTGCTCCCTTATGCCTATCCCATGCCTGTTTGAAGCCCTGCACTGTATTCATAGCCACCACTTCTTGTGTAAGCCATTCCATGCATCTACCACCCTTTCTGTGAAAAAGAATTTCCTCCATTCCCCTAATCGGCCTCCCTCTAATCTCATGCTGTGTCCTCTTGTCCTGCTATTTTCTTATATTTAAACATGTTAGACTCTTTCACCTTGTTTATGCCCTTAAGGTGTTTGAATGCCTCGATCATATCACCTCTCTCCCTCCTTTGCTCAAGGGTATACATATTGAGCTCCGTTAATCTGTCCTCATATGTCTTCTCAGTGCAGTCCCTGCACCATTTTGGTTGCCCTTCTCTGGACTGCCTCAATTTGGTTAATGTCCTTGTGAAGGTGTGGCCTCCAATACTGCATGCAGTACTCCAGATGGGAGCCTAACCAATGTCTTGTACAGAGGATTATTACCTCCTCCCCGACTTGTGATACCCTACTAATACACCTAACACCCCCTAGCCTTACCTACTGCTTTAGAGGTCTGCTTGGATGATTTTAGGTCATCAGTGATGATGATGCCCAAGTCTCTTTCTTCCTTTGTGACTGCTAGCAACTCCCCTCCCAGCCTATAAGTGGCTTCAGGGTTTCTCTTCCCTATGTGCATGATTTTGCACTTCTTTGCATTAAATCCCAGTTGCCACTCTTCTGACCATTCTGCTAGTTTATCCAGATCTCTTCTCATTCTGCCCACCCCATCTGGATCATCTACCCTGTTGCAGATCTTGGTGTCATCTGCAAACAGACAAGCCTTACCCTCTAGTCCATCTGCAAGGTCACTAATGAAGATGTTGAATAGGACTGGCCCCAGGACTGATCCCTGAGGTACCCCACTTGTGACTTGCATCTCTTCTGCCTGTATACCATTTACCACCACTCTCTGTTTTCTGCCAGTCAACCAGTTTGCCACCCAGTTGACCAACTTCTGACCCACCCGAGCCTACCCAGCTTATTTATCAATCTTCTATGTGGAACAGTGTCAAAAGCTTTGCTGAAGTCAAGGTAGGCGACATCAACTGCTCCCCTTGGTCCACCACTCTGGTTACCCAGTCAAAGAAATCTATGAGATTAGTTTGACAGGACCTTCCTTTGTAAACCCATGCTGTCTTGGATCCTGTGCCCCTATGGATTCCAGGTGTTGCACTATCCTTTCCTTAAGGAGTGCCTCCATAATCTTGCCCACTACTGAGGTAAGACTGACCGGTCTGTAGTTCCCGCCTCCTCCCTGCTACCACTCTTGTGGCCGGGATCACATGAAACCCTTCTCCAGTCTTCTGGGACCTCTCCTGTGCTCAGAGACTCACTAAACAATTCTGCTAATGGCTCTGCTAGTTCCTCCTTTAGCTCCTTAAGTACCCTGGGATGTATGCCATCAGGTCCCATTGCCTTATCCACCCTGAGCTTAGGCTCTTGTAGGACCCTTTCTTTTGTGAAGGGAGTGTGCTCACCTCCCTCCCCTGTGTCCATGATGCTGAGCTGTGGGCCCTGCCCTACCTTCTCTTCAGTAAATACTGAGCAAAAGTATCTATTTAGGATAGATGCCTTTACAGGGTCCTCCTCCTCACATGCTCCCTTTTCTCCATTAAGCTTAGCAATACCCCCTCTGGACTTTCTCCTTTCACTAATGTATCTATAGAAAGTCTTGTCACCTTCTTTCACTGTTTGTGCTAGTGTTTCCTCAGTTTGGGACTTTGCCTGCCTTACTGCCTTACCTGCTTCCCTAAGGGCAGTTTGGTATGCCTCCCTATCTTCATCCTGCTGTGTTCCCTTATATTTCCTGAAGGCCAGCCTTTTGGCTCTGACCTTTTCTGCTACTGTATTTGAGAACCAAAGTGGTTTCCTTCTTCTTTTGCACTTCCTTTTCTGTCTAACACAATGGGATGTTGCTTCAAGTATTGCATCCTTAATGCTTGCCCACTTTGCCTGTACCCCCTCACCTGTGTTTCTTTTTGCCAGGGCTAGCTTAACTCTGTTGGCCATCTTATCAAAGTCAGCTCCTCTGAAGTCCCATATCTTTGCCTTGGAATGGGATGATTTAGATGTAGTAGCCAAATTGAACCATACCATGTGATGGTCACTGGCCCCCAGGTGACCTTCTACCTGGAGATCTGTGATCCCTTCTTTGTTAGTCAGTGCTAGATCTAGGATAGCCCTGTCTCTTGTGGGTTGCTGTACCAGTTGTTTGAGGCCCTCCCCCTGCAGGGAATCCACTATGAGTCTAGTTCTGGCAGATGTTCCTGCTGGTATTGACCAATCTGTATCCGGCATGTTGAAGTCTCCCATTATCAGAACCTCCCCTTTAGCTGTCATGTTTTGTATATCTTCTAACAGTAATGTGTCTATGTCCTCCCTCTGGTCTGGGGGCCTGTAGACAACCCCAGTTCTTATGGCTGTCCCATTTCCTGTTTCCAGGGTGACCCACAGTTCTTCTGGCTCCTTATGTGTATTCTGAATTTCTGTAGCTTTGATATTTTCATTAACATACAGGGCCACTCCTCCCCCCCTTTTTGCACCTCGGTCTCTTCTGAACAATACATAGCCAGGTACTGAAGTCTCCCAAGTGTGGTTACTGGTAAACCACGTCTCACTAATTGCTACTATGTCCAGTTTAGCCTCTGACATTATTGCCTGCAGGTCTGGGATCTTATTTCCCAGGCTGTGAGCATTTGTGTACATGATTTTCCATTGGCCAGATTTTGGTGTGTTAGTTGTTGGGTGAAGTTTGGCATTACCCCTGTGCATCGTATGGGGAGACAAACCTTTTTTCTTACCTGGTGATGCAAATGAACGGCAAACATGCTGAATTCCTGTTTGACCACTAGCTGAGGGGGGAGGGGTGTTCTTCCCATTCGACGTATGGGGTGCTGCACCCCTCTCCCATTTGCTAGTTTAAATATTCTGCAAAGAGCGTCAAACTTCTGCCCCAATGCACTGACTCCTCTTTAGTCAGATGCAGTCCATCAAATTTAAAGAACTTTCGCTCCCAGAACTGTTGCCAGTTCCTACAAATCTGTGTCCTTTTCCTGGCACCAGTCCTTGAGCCACGTGTTTAGCTCCCTATCGCCCCTTCTCTGACCTTCCGTCCATCTGTCCCTCTCCCAGACTGGCAGGATCTCAGAGAAGGAGATGCAGACGAAATAGATGATAGTTTGTCACCCAGCCTAGTCAGGTGTTCCTTGGTCTCCACAACTGACCGGCTGGCGAGATCGATAGTCCCTATGTGTACTAGGACATCAATGTTTTCTCCTGCTTTGTGAACAATTTAGCAATGCGGTCAGTATCTCTCCATGCTGATGTTCCTGGGAGACATCTGACCATCACCCTGGCTGGAGATGGGTATCAACTCCCGAATCATGGAGTCTCCTATGATCAAGTTTTTGGATTTCCTTTGTGCTTGTTTAGTTTTGGTTCCTGATTTGGGTGAGTTTTGTTGTGCTAGCTCTGTGCGCATGATGTCCTGCTCTGCAGTGTCTTCTGCCTCTTAATTGATTTCAGAGATAGAGGCAGATACCTGTTTGTAGTGTTTATATGGTTTTGGAGGCAATGTGTTGGAGAGCAGAGTGATGGGGCTCCTGATTTGCTCCTCCTAACCACCTGCCAACCTCCTGGACCAACTACCCTCTGCGGTCCGAGGTTTTTCTGTTGGATGCTGGGGAAATGACGGGTGGTTCTTATAATGTATTTCCTCTTCAATATGAAATTTGAGGCGTGCAATCTCTGCCCATGCTGCCCGAGCTGAGCTCTAAGATCTCCAAAGGCCCAGCATGTAGGACAGTGTCCTAAATCCTGTAAGACTGTCCTTCTGAAAATTGTTCCACAGTACCTGCAGTTAATGAAATCCATTCCAAATAAGTTGCTGGGTTTGTAACCTAGTCAGAGTAATTAGAAGGGAAAAAAGGAAAAAATGCAAGTAATGGTTTAATTGTGCTTTGTTTAACCTGTTATAACAAGTTAAATTACTAGTGCCCCTGTAAATGAGATCACCTTGTGGAGGCCCCACTGATCCGCCCCTTCCTGCTCTGCCACAGGAAATGTCACAACTGTGGTACCCTATAAAAGGAGTGTAGCGTGGGGTGGTTGGGCCCTTCCCCTGCCTAAAAAGAAGAACCACGGACGAAAGAACAAGGAGGTAAGAGCAGAAACAATCAGTCAACAACAAATGCAGTAACCCTGAAAGTTTATCCTAATGTTAGATAAAACTGTAAAACCTGTAAAGCACCACCTGTAATAATTTCAGAGAAGATATACCCTGTAAGAAACACTTTGCTCCAGAGAAAATAAAGCAGTAACAGAAGATATACCTTGCAAAAGACAATTTGAATCAGAAGATTACAGCAGTAATCTATTAGCACACCTGTAGGCACACTCCTTGTAATAATGCAGAAGAAGGTATACCAGCAACAACAATTTGAATCAGAGAAAAATAAAGCAATGAAATGTTAGCAACAAACAGTAGCAATCCCTGTGAGTAAAAAATAAAAACACCACCACACAGTAAATCTGCTTAGCCAAACTAAGTCTTAATCCTTCTCCCTTGCTCTGGTAAGTTTCTCTACTCTGCCTTTCAAGCAGTCTTAGAAGGAAAGAGCTCAGGTGAAGCTAGGTGCCTTGGCCAGCAAACCAAGTCTTCTACAAAGGAAGGGTTACTGTTTAAGTATACCTCCCTGCCTATCACCTTAGTTTGTAATCAGGAATACCCATACTGAGAAAGCGAGAGGTTTACATATAACGTTTCCCCATAGCCCCCCCCCCCCATGAACTTAGAAACGTATATAGAGGCACAGATAAATCATTGGGTAGTCCAGAGCAAAGGATATTTAGTTACGAGGTTCTCCACCTGAAAAGTCATGTCTTCATATCAGAAACAGTTGGTATTCAGGCCACCAAGACTGATGCTGATGAAAAATCAAAACTTGGAACATAGCTACTCACGGTTCTGTGATGCTGGTTTGACAGAAAATCTTATCGACCACCGTCACAGCAAAGGCACTATGTCAACTACAGTTGCAGTCGGCATTGTGTCGTCAGAAAAGTAATGTGTTTTTTTGCACCCCCCCATGCGGTGGGGGGGGGGGGCTCTGACCCCTGCACCACCCGCACTTTATTATCAACTCCAGGTAGGAGCTGAATTGGGGAGGGAGCACAACATCCGGGGAAGTTGTGTCGGGGTCTCGAGTGGACTTTACAGCGATCTGTCATTGTTGTCGCTGTCGACGACACCGCTGTAATGTTTTCACTGCGGCAACGGCATACCACTACTCACTAACGCAAATCCTGTCACAGCTCTCTGAATGTTGCAGTCTGACAGCCTCAGGTAGGTGGAAAAAGTTAACACAGAAATGTGCAGTCCATGAAATCAGGCTCTAAAAATACTCAGACGGGTAGATTGTGAGGGCTTTAATGCCCAGTACTCATTATGGAAAGACCCTGCAGTACTAGGCACATTTCAGCCATTACCCAGCTGGAGAAAGGCTGCCTTCAAGGGGGATAAAGCAGATTGCTTTGGTTCTGAAGAAAGTTCTGGTGGCAGGGGCATGGTGGCAACAAAGTCATCCCAGGAATTAGGTCGAACTCTCATGGGGTAGACATCTGAGTTTTAGTACTGCGGGTTGGATCAGGCTCTGGGACCTCCTGTTCCTGTCTTGGAGAGCACAGAATTTAGCTGGTATGCTTTTGCTGACCTCTGATGAATCTAGGGAGTGAGAGCTTCAGCTTCAACTATGAGACATCAGCCTTGATGGTGAGGGAGGTGGTTTCAGATTCTTTCTGTGCCTTCTCTTGCTGCCTCCTTTCCATGCAGTCACCCAGTCCCCCAGGATTTAGGTAACAACGAGGATTCCTGAGCCATTGGGGGCAGGGGGCAAACTGCAGGGGGGAGCCAAAGTGTCCATCAGGGTCAGTAAGGCCTGGGATGAGGGATGTGCTGCAGCTCCTGCGTTCAGCCCATGGTGCCCTTGTCTGAGTGTGGCTATTATAGTTTTGGCTGCTTCCAGCATAAGGCAGTCATTGGGGATGCCATTAAACATTATGCAAAGACAGGCAGTGTACCGCATCATTAATTTTATCACCAGACCAGCCAGTTGTTTGCAGTCTGAAGTGAAAGCACACCTTCACTGAGTATGTTCGGCTGAAAAATCCTGATAGAAGCTTATGGGATGACCCTGCCAGTAAAACTTCTCTCAGATCTGGGCCAGCTGGGAAATATTTTCTTTAACTGGGTACCGTAGCATTTTGATGAGTATTGTCTGGGGCTTGGTGCCTTCTGGTAGCCTCGGGCCAAGGAGCGATGCACCCACTCTGTCTCCATGGGCAGACAGTCTAGCACATGTAAGATCTGCAGTATTGCCCTTTACAGAAACCCTCCTCTCCTTCAGGAAAGCCCACAAACTGAGTAGTGGTACATTGGGCTGTGCTCTCCAGATCAGCGACCTTTGACCTTAGGTAGTTGATCTGGGTGACTTGTTCCTGTAGAACAGCGCAGTGAGAGTCCTCGACCTGTTTGACTACAGGAAGACTGTTCTCAGTAGTGGTCACCCTGCCAGGTAATGCTTGCAGTTCCTGAACTGTCTGAGCAGAAGCAGCTTTTAGGGTAGAGGTATCCCACAGAATCTGTCTGACCATTGAAGTGATCCCCTGAAGGTCTCTGGGCTGTGGAGAAAGTGAGGCCGTGCTGGGCTAGATACAGCTGAGAATCAGACAATCTGACAGAAAGTGAAAGTAGGCTTTTCGTCGTCAACACCTCACGCACTCGTGATGACTCTAAATCTGTTTATTGCTGGTAACAGTTTTTATGAGAAACCCTGATTTTGATGCTGGGGAGTACAGCTGTGTTAGTGCAGTTGTTATTAGCTATAAAAAACAGGAGTGGCATGACAAAATTAGAGACTATTACATCAGGTGGAGCAGAGCTGATCAAGATTATCCTGCCATATTTCTTGTCGTCCATCTTACTGCTGTGTGGATTATAATGTTTCAGTGGTTTTACAGTGGCCACAACTGAGGTACTCGCACCTCATGTGGGCAGTCACACATCAGCCACACACAAACCAACCAAACACAGTCAGTTCTCAGAGGAACACAACTATTTCTGAGTCGGAGAAATGGAATGGTGGGAAAGGCATTTGGTTTTATATGGCACCTCTCCTATACACTGCACCCTAAAACACTGTGCAAGACATAAACAGTTACATTACCCACTGGGCAAGCATGAGGAGGGTACATAGTAGTGGTGGGTGAATACCTTATTTCGACTATTTGGCTGAATTTTCATATTCTGGGGCCCCAAATATTCTGAAGTTCGGTATTAGTATTCATTGTTCGTGTGCCTTCGGGAGAGAGTAAAAGAAACATCCCCTCACCCTTCTCCCCAGCCCAATCATTTACAATTCAAAACCCCCATCCCCCATCCTCTGCCACAAGACCAGCCCCCCCCCGCATCCACAATTTTCTGTTTTTAACAAAGAAAACACTCCCTATCTGGGCAATCAGCATAGCCTGTCCACTTCTGTGATTGGCCACTGTCTCATCTAATACTTTTCCTTTAAATCAGTTTATTCCACCCACTCCCACCCCTGCAGCAGCACCTATCTCCCACCCCCTCTGCTCAGCACCCACATTTTACAAACCGAAGCCCCCCCCCGGCATGGTGAAAGCAACTGACAAAACCCGCCCTCCTCCATGGTCGCCTGCCTTCTAGTGAATGGAATAGTAAAACAGCTGACCATGCAATTGTGGGGTTAAGAAAAACTCAGGTGGCTGGCTTGGTGGTGTGGAGGGCTAAGTCACTGGTGCCTTACCTGCTGCTACGCTGACGACCTGTGTTTGGTAGCGAGTGTGGGTTGCTGGGGGTTGGTTGGGAAGGGAAAGGATTGAGCACCCTCCGGCTGCTCTCTTTTCCTGAGGGGGAGGACCTGCACACTCTGCCAAATGACTGCCACCTGATGGAGGACAGGTGGTAGTGCGGGTCTAGGAGGGCAGTGATGGGGGGGTTGTGGGACTCCAGTGCGTGTGCATGCCTCCACACTCATGTGTCTATGTGCATGCCCCAGCGAGGGGAACAGGAAGAAACCAGGAAAAAGTCTGTGTCTCCCCATCGCCGTATGTGACGGCCCCTGGGGGACTCCTGGGTCCTGCTACTGTGTGGATCTCTGCTGGTGTGACAGCAGGGGAGTAGTCGATGGGACTCGGGGGCCCTCGATACAGGGCCCGATGACAGGTACAGGTGGAGGTGGACAGACAAAAAGCTATATGAAAAAAAAAAAGCCTGGAAAAGTTAACAGTATGTAACCCCTGGGTGGCGCTATCCCCAGTGTTACACCCCTGCAGTACTACCCTGGACATAGGCTGAGGGGGGGTTGGGTTCGTTAACTAATTATAAAACCTTTGCGTAGTGCCTTCACTCAGGGTGCTTTACGTGGGTGAGATGGTACTGGATGTAGCCCCCTGAGCTGCTACACCACCCACGGTGACCATTTACCTTCCCCAGACATGCCCCAATACACAGTTCCCCACATTTTGATGTAAAAGCTCTCTCTAATAATATGCTCACCCCAAAATTTCAAACAACAAATAAGATATTTATTTAGGGGGTAATATAGGAGCTAGGAAGGGGAAACAGGAGGAGTAGAGATTATCTTATCCTATTTACAAAATGTACAAAGTTATTTGGTTTTGCGGGTGAACCCTCCAGCTGGGTGGCTACATACTAACAGGCAGACATAAATCACATTTCACCATTTGGCTTAGGACATCCAGCTCCTGGCTACATAGCTGCTGACAAATCAGATGTTAAACGTAATTATAAAAATACCCACACTGGTACCAGTCCCAGACACAGCAGAAACCCCGCAATCTCATACCATATTAGTTAAACAAATACCACAGTCCAAGATGTTGCAGGCCTGGTGTGAGTTGCAGCTGGTTGAGATGGCTGGCTATTGATCTGAGGGTGGGGGCAACTTGGAAACAGATTCTTGTAAGACAACAGATTACTATTTACAGCCACAGCAGGGTTTGCCCTGCACTCTAGGAGACATAACAGGGATTGCCCCAGCTCTTGCAGACTCCTGAACATTCCAGGATGAGCTATGTGGATCTTACTTCCAGAACATTCAGCACAATATTTGAAAGTCCCATCCAATGCAATGAGAATAATACTTTTGTCAAGCATCCCATATTTATGTTAAGCAAGGTCACATCCAGTACTTTATATACCAAAAAGGCATCCATTCAGAGTAAGCTGGCAGCGTCACTTTTATCAAGCATCCCATACTTTAGTTACAGGCAGACTCAGTCACCTCCAGTACATTCTATATACCAAGGACATTATTCGCAAGCAGTCTTATCTAGCACGCCTAGACATTATACACTTATCCCTAGCACTCAGATGAAATTCTGGTCAGACACAGGTAAATTCTCTTCAGGGTATCTCAGACATAATATGCCCTAGGGCCTCCTGTATCATGAAGTGGCGAACGCGGCTTGGCAGTCAGCTCCACGAAGGCAGGACTCTAACTCTTAGCTACAACAACTTGCAACTAGGGGTGGGCGGATTGCTAAAATTTGCCCGGATATCGGATCCGGATAATCTCAAGGCACTATCCAACTGGATCAGGTATTTATTGGAAAAGATAACAGAGGAGGCGTGAGTGTATAGTAAACCTCACTAGCCATGCCAAAAGGTTAAATAAAATGAACAAATAAAATGGAAAAAAAAAAAAAAGTAAAAGTAACGTGACTCAAACGACTAATTAAAAAGCAGTCCGTCCGTTCAGATCACAGCTCACCGGGAACAGGCTTTTTCCATGTGCAGATGGCAGTCTCAGCTTTATTTTATTCAGTCCAGCATTTATGCCTTAATTTTTACAGCCCCCATATCCCATAGTTGCCCTCTACCCTGGCCTCCAGTGGGAGAGTTGATTCTGGAGGAGACTCCTCCTGCCTGTCGTGTCCTCCGATTCACTATCCCCCTAGGTGCCAGGTGCTGTTATTCATTTGTATAGCAGCCTCGGCTGCATAGCACTCCCTTTTACCAATGGTGCCTACCAGCGCATTTAAAATACTTTTATTTATTTTCCCAAAAATGGCTCTGGGCCACCTTTACTGTCTCTTATGTCCCTGGGGCAGGACAACAGAAGCGGACTATGTCAGAGCTGCTGCAGTGGCTGTACATTAAGTGCTGTTGCTGAGCGTGCATGATCCCGATGCAAGCTGTGCATCACTGCACTCCACTGCTTCACCTAATGTTTAACTTTTGAATACCATGCTCCTCCAGTCCCCCCAAAAGAGGATTACACCCAGTGGCTGGCAGGAGCATCGGGCAGGTACTCGTGACCGGCACTGGCAGTGGGAGTGGCCAGGAGGGCAACTTAGGTATGCCCCACCAATGGTATAGTTTAAAACAGAAAGGGAGTGAAAAGGTGTGAATTACTTGGGATCAACCCGCTTCACAGGTGCTAAATGTGAAAGCCCTAATCCGACTGGTACAAAGAAAAATATCCGATCGGATTGGATATATGTAAAACTGCCAAAATCCGACTGGATTGTTTTATCAGATCGGATATCCGCCCATCCCTACTTGCAACACATTTATATGATTCACTATGCCAGGCATCTTGCTGCACCTGCAACTTAGCCATTTGGGCCACAGACAAGATGCATCCATTTACTTGAACTAGGCAGTCTCTTATGGGGTTAGTAGCCCAGACTGATAACTTCAATACTTCAGACTTAACAGCACATATTTCTTAGTGGGGCATGAGGCCCCCAAGATTACTTGCTCAGCTTCTCCCTCACACCAGGGGGTATGAGGGTACTCACTCAGGTCCTCCACGGGTTTCTTCCACAATCGAAGGCATTCTGAAGACTTCTTCAGCTCTCTCACCGCTGAGGTACTCGGTCAACGTTCTCACTGCTTCATGATGTCATCTGGTCTGGTCAGTGCTCTCACCGCTGCCGGACATCTGATCTCTGGTCCACATCTTTTCCTGATGTTGGAGGGAGGGCTAGCCTCTGGAGGACAGTACTTGCAACCTCTAGACTAGCTATTTCAGAAGCTACAATTACTTTAACTGGTAACTTTAGCTCAAGAAAATAATAAATGCCCCTGAAGACTGAACGGGCTTGAATTAAGTGGCTCAGGCCTGGTGGCATGGCTGGGGCCTGAGTCCCCACCCCTGTGGGGGGCTCCCAGTAGGCTGGAGTCTGCTCTCCTTCTCACTCTGACTGCTCTCTCTCCAATCTCTGAATCTCCAGACAAACTGGCAACACTGTCTCTTTATTGAGCTCCTAGCTCAACTCCTGATTGGCAGCAGAGATGGGGTGACAGGTCTCTGTATGGCTGAGGGACCTGTCAATCAGAACACTTGAGGCACACTTGGATTGTAGACTTGGTGCCTAAAATGATGTCCCTGTAAGTCCCCATGAGCACTTAAGTGCTTACCCATGAGGTACAGTGAATGTCCCACAAGTCCTGGCTTTCTGTTTCTGGCATTCCAATTGGCTTTGCTGCTGGCAATGGTTGCTTAACCCACTGTCTCTTATAGCAGATTAGATACAGTCCTGAATAATGTCCTGGTGCAGCCAGAAAGAAATTATTTGCCCCAAATGCCCCACAGTTCTGTAGCTTAAAGGCTGTACTTGCAGTCACTGCACAGATGAACAGTGTGGCTCCTTTAACTTTCCTGTCACTACTGCACTTATGCAAGCTCCCCCTGCAGCAGCTGACAGGCTGACACATAAGAGTCCCAAATACTGGAATTGCCATGGAAAAAGTATCTGTTTTACTTTAAAACACTGAAACCCTTCTCCCCACATGTACAACTGATCCTCCCCATGCAGCAACAGTTTACAACATTTAAAACATTGGTTTCCTTTACTTTTCGGCCGAAGCCGAACATAGCTACCCTGGAGGCAGCCAGACACTTGGTTATTATTTATTTAGATGACCAGGACCCTTCTCAGACATACTTAAACGGGCCCCAGTCAAACTCTTTCAATTTTCATCTGAGCGGTCCCCCAGTAGGCTGTCCGTGGTCACCGCGTCCCAATTAGGTGGAAGGAATCCTGGTACCCACGGCATAGTCCCTGAGGCGACTGCAAAACAAGTGGCTCCACATCTAAGGTGCTTTGTGTGCCAATGCGACTCCCGCTGCCCTCGAAGCAGCACTTTCACAGCGGGAGCTAGCAGGTGGTGTTTTTAAGCCCCAAGGGGCTGGATTTTCATTCAGGCAGCTGGGCAGGCAAACAGAGGGGAAACACGACCTGGGGAGCCAGAATAATTAGGAGACCAAAACAGGAGAGGTCCGGGAGACAGTGGGAGGAGGACAGAAGGACAGGGCTAAGGTAAACCCAAGCGGGCATTTTTAGGAACCCCCATTTGCAAGGGGGTTACAAGTAGGTTGTCACTTAAACTTAGATCAAACAGAATATTTAGACCCAATTCGGATCACAATTTCTAGATTTTTTAAAAATGATTTTTATTGAGTTTTTCACATAAGACAATTCAGAGAAAAGAGAAAAAATGAGCGTATAGTCAGTATCTTTAGATAATATCATACAGCTGTAAGTTCATGCATACAGTGAGAATGCAGTACAATATAGCAATTTTGTCCTTTTAACAGCTTAACTTTGTTAGAGAGTCTAGGGAGGGTGAGAGAGTGAGAGGTGGCAAAATTACTCTGTGCCCCCTATGGTATGAAAGCAGGTTCTGTCTCCATATAGTGTAACATCCGTCTATGCCACAGGGTATCAAATGCTTCCTGTGTGTTCATATAGACATTCGGGTTTATAGATATAGCAAGTTAAACCATACCACATCTGTTTAGTAGGTTTTGTTGTCCTTAATAACCTTGTAAATACTTTTTTTCACTGTGGTAAGTAATGAAAGTAATCATTTCAGTTTCTTGCCTCATAGTTTGTTCCGGGGGTGGAATGGAGAGCAGTAGTACTGGAGAGGCTGTTACTAAATTAAGCAGACTGAAAATATTCTCCATAGCCTGGGCAACATCCTGCCAATAGTTGGTTAAAACTGGACAGCGCCAGAACACTTGCACATGATCCATATGTAGCCCTGACGCCATGTACCAGTGGCCTCCTACCCTGCCTGATGACTATGATACTGGTTAAGGGGCCTGGGTTCTGTTCTGATGATGAATGGGGGTTCTTTCCTAAAGGTATAAATAAATAGCGCGGTGCCTCCACACAGAGTAAAAATATAGTGTGCCAGATATTTACATAGTACAACCCGCTGGGATTGTTGTACCTACCCACCTCCCCTTCCAGTTACCCTACACACAGAATACCCCTTTAAACTGTAACTTTGTAAAACACATGCAGTTAACGACTGTAGCTAATAATGTGCTCACAGACAATTTCAACAGCAACAAATGTAACACTTTATTGTAGGGAAAGGGGAACAGGACAGCATTGAAGAAGCATGAGTGATGCTGAATAAACTGGCAAAACCCAAAGCACAGTAACAATAATTGTGCCCACCTCCAATCAGCAGCAACATTTAGATACCCCACCTCCCCACTGGTGCTAGTGTCCCCAAGTCTACATGGGGTTTAAGGTGCAGGCCTGATCGTTGCCATGGGTTGGCTGGCGTTGGGGCCCATGGAGCAAACTTTAGCCAAGCTGGAACTTTATGCAATTTTAAACTTAATTCCCAAGGTCAGGGCAGGCCCTGTTTTACTCAAGTTTCTGGAGTCCCATCTCTCAGGGTCTGAAGCCTTGAGCAGCACTGTGGCGGTAGCAGCAGGCACAATGGATGATGTAAGATCGTCTGGCAGCTGGTTGCCTTTTGGCTGACTCGCAGGATCTGACAGCTTGTCACCTTCTGCCTTGCTTGCAGAGTCTGGCAGCTTGTCAGTTTCTCTTTTGCTGGAGTACAGGAGCACTGCGAAAGGTTTCCTTGTCCACAAAGAGCCCAGACCCAAGGAATGACCCCACGGTCTGACTCCCCCAAGAGGGTCAAGAATGCCCCAGCAGTCAGGCGCGTGCCCATGTCTCCCTGCGTCCCAATCCACCCCACTTGATAAGGGCTGACAGGTCCCTTACCTGGCTCCAGTGTAGCTGGTACAGAATACAGTCACTGTCTCTGCCTGGAATGGGTTTAGCAGCACCACAATGCAGCAGTGGCCCCTTCATTTCACCTCCAATAGGGCAATTGGAGCTGGCAGCAAAACAGTCTTTCGGGCAGCAGCAAAGACAAGCTCCCAGGCTTCTTATTCCCGCTGGGCTTCCACATCTAGACCAAACTTGGAAAACTTAAAACTCTGCGTGGAGGGGTTGTGGGATAACAGATGGACCAGACACCGAACTTCCGGTTCAACACACAATCTCTGTGTGATGTTTATTCAAAATACAAGAAATAAGCTTCTGCAATGCCATATTCCTTCTCCAGTACATCAATTTGCAGCAACTGACTACGAATGTCCTTTCTGTGCACTTAGCCAGCACCTACTGACATTGATCTCTGATCCAATTTACTAGTTGAGATGTAGCGACCACCCCTATGTAAGCCCCGTTTGCTTGCATGGGGAGGGGTCTCAGAGAAAGAAAAAAAAAAAGAAAACAAGCTATAAACAAAGAACCTCAATGCAGAATCACTGAAAGAAGGGTTACCCCCAAAGGGCACTGGCAACAAATCAAGTTTCAAAGAAATATAACATCATACATACTTCCATAATGCAATGCATCAGGGGATATATGCAAATCATGACATTTCTGGCTTGTTAAGTTTACAACAATTTATATGCATTTTAAATAGTACAACTAGCTTAATTTCTATAGTAGTCACCTAGTACTTTTTACCATTATCAAAACACCAAGTGCCATGGTATTTTAAACATTTACTGGTTTCATAAACATAAGGTATATACATATTAAGGTATTTTATAACATAGTGCTATTGCATACTAAATCCAACAACAATAAACACAATCTTTTTTACATATACTCTGAAGTCACCACAATAACCTCCCTGTACGAGGACCTGAGAGGGAAAAGGAAAATCAAAGAGGACACTGTAGCATAGTCAAGGGAGGGAGAAGGGGGTGCCCACAGGTGGCCAACCTTATGGACTAGAAATAGTAAAGGATAGATTAGGCTTAGAAATAGAAGAACTGTTGCAACAGACTTAAGAAAAGGTCGGCCCTCAAGAGTGACAGGAGCTCCCGGTCACACTCTGGCACACATAGGTCAAACCCTCCTTTTTTTACAGGCAGAGGGTTCTTGAGAATGCTGCAACTTTAGCTGCCAATATTGGCTCTCCAGGCAGTAGAAAACCTCTTTAAAGTTCTCTGGCGTTTGGCTGCAGAAGTCACTAGGCCAGCTTCCAAACGTTTCCTCCACACACAATGAGCCCTCTTGACTCACTGTGAGCACAATCCAGACTGCTTCAAGCTGTAACTGTCCCTGGGGTTTCACTGAGCAAATGGCAGCTTCTGATTGGTTGAAATTAGCTATCCATCAGTAAAATTATTAAATGTTAAGTCTCTTTGATTATTGATTGGGTATTGATTTGGGCACCTAGAATAGGGTTCACATCTCCTCCCAGCAATCATTTCTTTCAGTTTGGGCACCTAAGTCTCTGACTGGCTGTCTCTGGGGTCAAAAGCAAATAGTATGGCTGCCACAGTAAACAGGGTGTAACCCCTCTACAAATGGGGGTTCCTGAAAATGCTTCCTTGAGCTTGCCTAAATGCTCACTGCCAGGTTGGTGTCCTGCGTTTTTAGCAGCTTAAATGTGATTGCCGGAGAGTGCCTGTATAGCCTCTGTGTACTGTCTCTTTAAGAGATTCTTAGATTGCAGTCATAAGTAATCTGAGAGGGATCTCTTTTGAAAGATGTAACTATTTGCTGAAAATCATTTAGAGTGATAATGATAATGTAGTTTGTCTAACCTGCCTTCTTTGCAGCAAGGACTGTTTTGTTTGTCCCCACCATATGGCCGGGGACTGAAAATTGGACCAATCAGTACTGGTGGGACCTAAAGTGGAGCCGGACTACAGGAGCTGTCTGGAGTCAAAATCTGTAGGAATTGTAGTTTTGGGCTTTTGGCGTCTTTTTTGCAACTGAGGGGGGGAGCTCTTGCTTTTACTGACAACCGAATCAGCCAACCGAACCTTTGGGATCTTGGGGAAATCCCAAATTGCTTCCAATTTTCAGTTAGTTCTGAGCTGGGAAGTGAAATGAGAAGAGCTCAAGTGATTTCTGAACAGCAATCCTGAGTGGATTCACATGGGAAAACTGTGAAAGGGCTCAGTATTGGCCTGCATGTCTGCCTGCTGCCCCTGAGAGGGAGAAAAGAGAATTATTTTGGACTGAATCTGAGTTTTTGAGGATTAATTAAGCCACTGATTTTCTACCAGGCTCATACCCGAAGAAGACTGAAGATTTTGCTGAATGCGATCGGCCTGTCAGGATTTCCAGCTGCTTTTGAATCCCTGGTTTGTGCAGAAACTTTGCGATCATAACTGGAGAGTGGTTTGCCTGGTACAGTAGAATTTCCTTACATGTAAATGCGCTGTGTATTGAAAGTGGGTTGTGATTTGGCTCCCCCCTGTGTGAACTGTGTTCTGTTTGCTGGAAGCTGTATCCTGCCCAAAAAGGACTATATCCGAATTTGTCTTCATTTGGCCGGGGACTCGCCACACTGGCCCAGCCAGACCACCCGCTGCAGAGAGAAAGCCACCGACGAGAGACCTGCCTGGGGATCAGCCCCCTGCTCCATGCTTGAACGGGAATGACGCCTCAGTGAATTGTGTGGGCCCTGCTTCTCCTGGCACTCCAGACTAACCACCTGCTGTCTCGATTTTCATCCAACCTGTGTCCAGTCTTGGGTATTGTGAGTAATCATCAGGGTAGCTCCCTGCAACAACAGCCTAATCTAAAAGTGTGTCATCTTATTGTCTCGTTGTTTTCTTTTCACGAACTGAGCCCTCCGGCTCTGGATTACAAATAGTGTGTGTTGTGCATGTTGTTTTCTTCTATCACAGGGCCCCAACAAGCTGCAATGTTCCTGGCTAGTCCACCATTCTCCATCTGGGTACCCAAAGTGTGTGACTATTTATGGACCCTGAAGTGCATGAATAACTGTTGAAGTGATAGTCTCTAAGCAAATTAAGCTGAGTACGCCCTTCCCTTGTTCAAGTCCCTTAAATAAATCAGATCTAACTTTTTTTTTTTGCAGTTACCCCGACTGTGGTTCCAGTTCATGCAAGAGTACTGCACTGCTGTTATCTGCTGTGTATAACCTTGTTTTACAGGGGTCCCCAGGGCTGAGCCAGAGGAAAGCCCTGGTGGTAAGTGCAAACAGTGTGGGTACTTGTATGGTGTATCCGGGGTATTGTAAAAGTGATTATTGTGTATGGTTCCAGCCACTAGTAAGGAAAGATGGGGGTTACAGTGTCCCGGAGGGCTGTGCTCAGGTTAGCTTGACCACTGCCAACCCTGACCTCTGGGTGGAGGAACCCGTTTCAGAACTCAGGCTCCTTAACCTGCTACCAGCCCAGCAGGCAGGGGTAGTAGCCCTTGGGATAGCGCCACTTAGGGCTTACAAGTTTAAGGAAGTTTATATGCTGTCCTACCTTTAAAGTTTTAGTGCAGCCAAACAGAACAGTGTTTACATATATTTGCCCTACGGTCTGTTAGCAGTCTCTTTTATCTATCCTCCGGCTGCAGAATAACATTTTAAAATCCTTTTCCCTGCCTGTTGCTGCCTTTGTTTTACTATGTCCCTAGGACCAGGCAGTTCATTAATCTTATTATCCCCCTCATTAATATTCATATTTACCTCATTCTATAGCCCTCACTGGTGCTCTTTAATAAAACGACTTTGTGGCTTCTGAGTGGCCTCCTCCATATCACCGGACCCGGATTAGCTGATCCTGGGGGTCAGGAGCACTGGAGAGGATTTTGATTAGCCACGATCATGGCCCAAAAATGAAAATGCACTTCTGCGCATGTGTGGTCCATGTCTCGACATCTGTGAAGTGGAACACAGCTTCCGTGGCTTCACTCCTCCATCCCCAAATGACTGAAGAACAACATGGGGAGCTGGATGGAGACCTTAGTGGCCACACCAGGACTGCGGCAGTGGGCAAACAGGGAAGAGGGGGGAAAAAAACTGGAGATCAGGCAGCAAATGAAGGTAAGCCCCCAGCTGGTGGGGGAATTACACATATGAGAGGGCCCACAGTCTCAGTAACAGAGCCCTTATTTGGAGCCCAAGAATTTTTCTTGCACAGCTGGTGTCCTAAAATATCTTACTCTGCATTTGCCAGAAAATTCCCGGAGGTATGAAATTAGGGGCTGGAGTTACTTTGTATGCTTGGAATGCATACTTCAGTCAAAGTTCCAAAGAATGAGCGGACTCTAATTCCAAGTTCTACCTGTATAGGATATAAGCTATGAAGTTCTGGGAGACATCTGTCAACCCCTGATATATGTTCCCAATAAGAGGCTGCCAAACCTCTAACCACTGTGACCCCATTAGAATCCGGGCTAGAAGTTCCAGCTGACCAGGTAATCTACTTGCCTCACCATAGGTTTGAGTAAGATAAGAATGGAGCTGCAGGTACTTGCAGTGATCTCCCAAAGGGAGAGAGTGCATCTGTCTCCAATTCTTGAAGGGAAGTACTCTGTGCTTCTCTTACAACTGTTGCACAAGTTGGAGACTGAGGCGGTCCCCATCTGGATAGTGAGGAGTCTGTCTTATTCAAGAGACAGTCCGCTCTATGTGTGCGTGTGTGTGTGTGGGGGGGGGGCAGGAACTAGACTCGTAGGGTATGGAAGGCTGGTATCGTAAGTATTTTATGCCATACGTTAAGTGTGGTAGACATGTAGTTTAAAATTTAGCAGAAGGGTAGTAGCCTGGCAGGGTAGTGTACAAGTATTTCTCTGTTGGGTAGAAATCATTAAAAGTAAATTCTATGACTTTCAAGTGAGGGTTATAGTGTCCCGAGCTCCAGGAGCAGAGTACAAAGATGTGCTGCTGTGGTATAATAGTATAAATTTGGCAAATGGACCCTTCTTCGATCTGTGGGCAGTTGAGGACAGAGAACATGACTCTTGACTGCCCCCTCTCCCCACACACATGTAACCCCTAGGGGGCGCTACCCTTAGGGCTACTACCCCTGTCTGCCCCTTCTGAGGCAGGGTAAGGGGCCCAGATCCGTGGACGGGTGCCTCCACCCAGAGGTCGGGGTTAGCCCCAGTAAGACTACCTTGGTTACAGCCCTCTGGGCTACTGCAACCCCCCTTTTGTCCCACTAGTGACTCACCCTGCTTGCCCACAATTCTTTCCACCAATGCACTTACCCGTGGCTGATACAATTCAGCTCACTCCAGAGACCCCCTGTAAAATAAGATACAGTTATATGGCAATCACCAGGCAGAAGTTCACCATTATTGTACACAATAGCCAGGATGGTAATTATAACACAGCAATCTGATTTATTAAAAGGGTAGATAACAAGGGGGGGGGATCAGGTTAATTGGCTTATACTATGCTATATACCTATGGCTCTGTGCACAGGCCTAACCCTACAAGTCACTATCCCTGGGTACCCAAGCCCTAATGGCTAGTCCAAAGCGTGGCAGATGGGTGGGGCCCTTAACACAGATAACGCTGCAATCCTGAGCAAGTCAGCAGAGAAAGAAAGTTTGATTAGGCAGTCAGAAGTATAGCAATACGATTTGAAACCACTGTTTGCATACTTAACAGGGAGCTACCCTGATTCAGTACTCACAACCTCCAGCCAATCCCGATTCTTCCAACACTAGCAGGGCTGAGCCTGAACTTCACAAATATCTGTACACATTCATATGGTTATCTCAATCCAGGCAGAATCCTTCACTGGCAGCAGGATCAACTTGAACTCGCAAGTCTCTTTACACATTTATATGGTTAACCGCAACAGCCGAATCCTTTAATGGCAGATGAATCAACTTGAACTCACAAGTCTCTTTACACATTTATATGGTAAACAGCAATAGCAGAATCCTTTAATGGCCGCTGAATCAACTTGAACTCACAAGTCTCTTTACACATTCATATGGTAAACAGCAATAGCAGAATCCTTTAATGGCAGCTGAATTTACTTGAGCTACTCACACATTTATATGGTAAACAGCAATAGCAGAAGGATACCACACCAGGCAGCTGCTCCCAGGCTCTTCAGCTTTCACAGTCACTCCAGCTCTGCAATGGCAGCTTTGTTTACTCCTCCCGCGGACCGAGCGCAATTCAGCAATGTTCTCCAGTCCTATTACAGGTCGAGCCTGGTGGGTAGCTGTAAAGAGCACAGCCTCCTCTGACCGCCCGCCGGCAGTTCAAGGCGAACTCCACATGGAAAGCGGCCGACAGGAGCTTCACAGGCTTCCATGCGAACACTTCCCAGCTCAGAAGCACAGAAGCTCCTCACTCCTCACTAGCCACAACGATTCTGCCTTTCCACAGCTTGGGCACTCCTTTCACTCAGGCGCGACCCGATCCGATTGGCTGGTTGAGCCTGCCAGTCACTCTCCCAGCTCTCAGCGGTGCAAGCGCCATAGTCCATAATGCCTTTCTCAAAACAAACAGCTCTTCCATTGGCCAGTCGACTCTGTAAAATCCCGAAGGTACTGATTGGTCCAATTGCACAGTTCGGGACCAAAATGGAGGAGGCAATTGAAACTCTCTATGCTGCAAAGCAAAGCAGGTTAGAACAACTACATTATCATTATTTTTACAGCTTATTTCAAGCACCACCTACATCCTTTATTAGGGCTCCCTCTGCACTATTAGCGATGGCAGAATGGAGCGCTTGCCCGGCAACCCGGGCGGGGAGTCGAGCATAACAACACTCGAACCCTTTCCATTTTACCCATTCCAACTGTGAAGGCAGCCCTTAAAGGGACAGCTCTGCAGGCTGTTTAAAAGCGCTCACTGGCTACCCAATTCATGAGCTTTAGGCCGGTAACTAACCCGAGCACCAGGCATATCCGGAACCCCCATTTGCAAGGGGGTTACACACACATACATACATACAAATAAAGAAAGATATATTTTTATCCCAGGATTGGAATTGCATCTTGTCTGGGAACAGGGGCAACGTCTGTAAGTAACAGCACCGTGGGGCAAATGTTTTGGCATATTATTATTACCTATATGGTTATGAAAACCAAATGAAATCTGGAACTGTCTTTGCAAATCCTGCTGTATCGTGAAGCTTATTTTTTATGCTTTCTTTATTGACGATCCAAAATGGCAGTACAACAATGGAGTTGTGCAATACAACATCTCTATACTATATCATACATATATCACGCAGTATTATGAAAAAGCAGTAGTGGATAGTTAGGTCTATATCATGGGGGTTAGTGGCTCATAGTTTAAAAGTTAAGGATGACACTGTATCTTGGTCAGGTAGACTCCCAAGTATTTCATTCCATGTCCCTCTAAAAGACAGGGCCCTCCTTAAAGTCTGAAGCAGAGAACTTAAATGTTCAGAATTCCGTTAAGCAGCGTTTAAAGGAAATCTAGCTAGAGCTTCATACCGTGATAACAGTTCCCATCGATGGTTAGGGTGTCTTGAGTGATATCAGTGCCAATAAAATATCATCAGTGAAAAGGACTAATTTATATTCCCACCCCCCAATTGGAAGCCCCTCTACTGCCCTGTCCTGGTGAACAAGAATTGCCAGTGGCTCTAGATATAATGCAAACAATAAAGGGGAGAGAGGTCAGCGCTGCTTGGTACCCTGTTCCAAAGTAATAGCGTCTGACAGGTCCCCATTCACTCGGACATATGCCTGGGGTGAGTGGGACATACACCCGGGGGGGAGAGGTAAAGCCCCTTAATTTTCTAGATTTCTGTATTTATACACCAATTTTATTCTTATGTATTAGGTTACCTTACATAGTAAAAGGGAAGAGAAATACAGAAAATCCATGAAATATAAGCAGAACTGGGTCTGAATAAGTTTTTCCAAAAGTAATGATCTGAGTTTAAAGCAGAGAGAGAGGACAATGAACAACAGAGCGAGGTGGTTGAGCGCAGGGAGGATAAATGGCTTGTTCAAGGTCACATGATAAGTGGCAGTTATGAAATTCATGCAACCATAGGAAATAAATTATAAATTACTTGCTTGATTTTAGCCATTTGGCACACAGAACCATAGTACCTGTTATCCTGCCTACAGCGGCCTGTCCTGCAGGAACGTTGGGAGAGGAGTGTTCCACTTTAGATCCGGAGGGAGGACAGGCTTGATGAACTTTTAAAATAAAAAAAAAACTTTAGACTTATTTTAAATCCCCTTAGTTAACTTGAGTGACTTTATGTTAAGAGGGTCTCTGAGGGTTCACCCACTTTAGGGAGAAAACAAATGTGGTGCGGGAAAGCCGGGCAGAGTCAAAAGACCGTAAGTAATGACAGTGCCCAGCAACTGCACCGCAGATACAGAGCATGCAACTGATTTAGTGTGCCCTTATGTGGGGGCTACATGCACCCCCTCAAAACAAATATAATCACCTACACCCTGGGCATATCGGAGAGCGGAAGGCAGAGTGACGTCCTCAGCGCACCACTCCCGCAAGTACCAGATGCCCACATGAGGTGCACACTGTTACCGGCACCCACATTACTGCGCCCTCATTCCCACACTCTACTGGCAGGATACTGTCTCTGACGGATGTCTCTTAGAGTATGAGACTCCTGTTGTGAAGTCTGGGCAACTAGAACTACCAAGTTTTGCTTTGTGGTCCTCTTGCCCAAACTTCACAGTTGGAGCCTGTTATACCCTAAGAGACATTCCTCGGAGGCCCTATTAACTTAAAGAAGACCACCAGTCCATCAGTTCTTTCCACCACCAAGTCTGTGGGAATACTTTTCCACGCCCTTTTCTTCAAGGTAATAATGTAGTTTGTGCTTGAAGGAATAAACCGTATTGACTGACGCCACTTGTTCTGGATTTAAACCTGGGTCTTCAGGTTCACAGCTCTGTGTGTAATCAGTAGAATCATTGATGAAAGGCTGGCCCAGTGGTGCTGATTGTTGAGACACTGGATGCCTTACCTTGTTCTACACTGTTGACCTGGGTTTGGGAACGAGCCCGGGCCATCGGGGGTAGGTATGGGCAACAGAGGATTGAGTGTTTGGAGGACTGCTCTCCATTCCCAAGGAGGGAGGGAGGGATCGTTGTCCTACCAGTCGATCATCCACTAGTGGGGTCTGGGGGGTGATGCAGGCAGGGAGACCAGAAGCCGGCAGGCGTGGTGTGCATGTGCCCCCACATGCGCGCGCTACGCCTTGCACCAGGAAGGGCACAGAAAAGCAGAAAGTGGCAGCTGGGGGCTCCATGAGGTCCCGCCCTTGTTCCGCGGGTCCGCTGTCATGGCCTCCTCAGATTTGGATTGTGCTCCGGGGAGGGAGGTGGCTTCCTTCCTGGCCCAACCATGGGGGGGTAATCGGGGGGGGGGTCTCGGGGATGGTCGGGCTGGTGGATGGGTGGTGCAGGATAGAATTCCTGTCCCCAGCGTGCCCGGGGAGCATAAATAGAAAATTGGGGGAAAAAAAAAAATGAATCATTGAAAAGGGAACATTCCTGAAAAAGCTCCCTTGGACCAGTGTACATACGTGGTAAACAAATAAAAATGCCCCGCAGCTGAGACAGTGGTGAATGTTTCTTATCTCGGCTGTTGTCCTCTTGACCTCTTCTTATTTATGAGACCTGCTGACCCAGTCAGCAGTTAAACAAAAGCAGGAACTAAAAGCATGACTGTGGCTGTGTCAGCTGCGGCCTGCCTTCTGGAGAACAGCCTAGTTGCTGCAGATGGACACCGCCTCACTGTTAACTGACCAGTTTTCTTATTCCAGATGCCTCCACAGCTCCAACATCACTAAAGTAAATGCTTGTTTCTGTAATTCAGTAAAGGCATTTTCAAAATATAGCTTCGCAATCCCACTAAGATCACTAGAGTACCCTTTCAGTGATAAAAATCAAGAAAATTATGTGCTGTGGGATGCAGAATCCTGAAAAATATAATTAGATATTCTCTCTCAAGGCCATTGAGAGTACTGTGTCCAGTTCTAGAGACCACATCTCCAGAAGGACATAGAGTGTAGGTGGTCCAGAGGAGGGTAACTAAAATGGTGCAGAGTTTGCATCAAAAGCTCTACAAGGAGAGATTAAAGGACCTCAATAGGTACACCCTGGAAGAGAGGGAGGATACAGTATGAATAAAAACCTCACAAGCTAAATAATGAACAGGAGGATAATGTGAACTCCTTTAGCCAGGCTGAATGCTGGTTCTTGGACCGCAGACTCGTGCTCAGTCTGAAAAAAACCAAGACCATGCTCTTCACGCACAACCAAAACAAACACAGAGACTCCGCTCTTCCAGTCCTGTCCAGCTCTCGCCATCCCCTCGAACAAGCCAATACCTACAAATACCTTGGTATAGTCTTTGACTCCGCTCTCTCCTTTCACGACCATATCCGCACCCTTTGCTTGGCTGTCAACTCACGCATCGGCCTTCTATACCGCCACAGGAACTGTCTTCCCACTGAAGCTCTGAGGCTGGCCATCAATTCCTCAGTCCTGTCCCTTGTGGATTATAGACTCCTGGTCTACAGTGCAGCAGACAGCACTGCTCTCAACAAAATCAAACTCTCACTTAATAAGGTCTGTCTGCTACTCTCCGGGTCCGACAGGCTCACCCACACCTGTACACTATACTCCTTGGCAAACATACTCACCTTTGATGAGAGACTTCACTACCAAACCTGTCTCTTCACCCATAAAATTGTCTCAGGTTTGACCCCTCATCCTGGGCTGACCCCAGTTCTCAATCTGTCCCTCCCGACTGTCTCCACCTGCAGCCCTTACCAAATGTGACACGGTGGCAACACCATGGCACCACAATAGCAACACAGTGGTGAGCTACAGAATGTGCAGTGGTACTACCCAGTGGTACCATGGTTGTACTATGGTAGTTTAAATTTTGATTATTTTTGTTGATATGGTAGGACAGTGGTACAATGGTATCACAATGGAATTGAAACAAACCACTGATATACCATGAAAACCTTAATGGTAGTACAGTGGTAATCACAGTGGCATTGCAATGGCAAATGAGTGGTATTACAGTGGTATTCCGAATAACTTTTTGTAAGGGAGCTCCTCCAAGACCTCACTTCATGTGCCCAGAGTCAGGACATCCCTGGCTCAGAGGTCCTTTCACTACAGAGCCCCCTCCTGGTTTAACACCCTTCCTTCGAACATCACATCTGAACAAAGGATTGGGCCATTTAAAACAGCCCTCCGGCACCATCTCTTCACCTCCCACAGCTGTAACTGCCCATAGACCGCTTGCGTCCCATATCTAATACCACCTCCCTTAGGTCCTTTCCAGTTTACCCTAACCCAAAAATTCTAATGTCTTCATTTTTGTGTTGAATCAAATACTTGCTGTAATACATGTAATTACTTTTTAGATAACCTCTTTGCATAGGTTATTTTTCTATACAATCACAATGTATATATCCTTGAATTTGTAACTGTATACCTCTGTATTGTTACCACACTTGTACACTGCTATTGTATGTATTCTGTCCTGTGTAATATGGCAAGGAGTCTTTGGAAATGAGTCTCTGACTCAAAGGTTTGCAATTCCGATACAATAAATAAATAAAATAAAATTTTTCAGAAGAAAGGTGTTCAAAAATAAGGGGACATGCTGTGAAGCTGGGTGGGGGGTAGGTTTAGGAGATGTGAGGGAAGTACTTCTTCACAGAAAGAGCGGTGGATTTCTGGAACAACCTTCCAGTGGAGGTGGTGGGTATGAAAACTGTGGTGGGGGTTAAAAATGAATAGGATAGCCACAAGGGGATTGTAGTTGAAAGGAAGGGGATGGAGGGAGAAAGAGCTGAAGATTAAGTAGGGTCTGCGGGAGATAATATTGGTAGGGAAATATATGGGCATACTGGGTGGGCCAAGTGATCCTTATCGGCTGGCAGATTCTGTTTCTCTGTTTGGTATTCCCTTCCACTTATCCAAAAGATCAGTGCCACAGATCAAACTGTAATGTGGAGGCATGGAGGAGTGGTATTCCATTTGGAATATCAGTGAGACGAATATTGTATTCTGGCCCTTGAGAATTGGTATGCAAAACAGGGTAGAATACCATTAATTCCCAGCCCTGTATTTAGTATAAGGAGAAAGACAGAGTACGGTGTACATCTCCTTTACATTCTGAAGCTGACTTTAGTAACAGGAGTGTTGCATCCTGGTTATCTGCTAACATACAGCATAATACTTTGGGCTAGGGCAGAGAGTTCCTCACTGTTAATTCGCACCAAATCCCCTGCGCTAACTGTGGGAATCCTCTTAAACAAAGGCTGCCCAGGCTTGCAGTGCTGACTTGTGTGGTTTTCCTGTGTAGCAGTTATAGTTCCGGTGGTGTACTTGTGTGAGACTTGACATCATGATGTCTGCATAAAAGAGGGGAAGTGAATTCCAAATAGAAAGTGAGAGTCTCGTCAAGTGTGAGAAATTGGGAAAGATGTATCTGACTGAACGTCACCTGTTGTTGTTAACATTGGCCTTTTTAGCCGTTCATAGCTTCTAATCGTTTTATACAGTACAGACTTAGACCTTGTGATCCACCTGTAACCCCTAGATGGCGCTATCCCAGGGGCTACTACCCCTGCCTGATTTGCCACTAACAGGTTGAGGGGCCTGGATCCAATGGCGGGTGCCTCCACCCAGAGGTCAGGGTTTGCAATAGTTAAACTATCTTGGTCACAGCCCTCTGGGACACTGCAACCCCCCTTTCTTCCCACTAGTAGCCCACACAATATATCAAATTACCTTCACAGTATACACTTACACCCAGGACTGGTTCCGGCACTGGGACCTCCTGTGAAATGAGATACAGTGCAACAATCACAGTACAGTACTTTAACATAGACAAATACCTCAGGCAGTATAACTTTGCTGAAACAAGCAGCTCTGATTTATTTAGGGGGATATAACAAGGACAGGGGGAAATCAGGTTAATTAGCTTATCACTCTAATAATCTACCTATGGCTCTGTGCACAGGCCTATCCCTATCAGTTACTGTCCCTGGGTACCCAAGCCCTAGTGGCTAGTCAAACCGTGGCAGCTGGTAGGGGCCCTTTCACACAGAGAAAAGGAGAATTAAACAGTCAGCAGTACAGTAATTCCATTTAGTTTAATGTGGCAATTCAACAGGGGCGACCTGAATTAGTACTCACGACCTCCAAATAAGATAGGGTCCTTCAATGTCAGCAGGGCTCACTTGAGGTACACAAACCTCTTCACACATCCATATAAAAGAAAGCACTATACCAGGCAGGCTGCATCTGTATCCCGATCGCAATTACTGCACAATACCCGGGAGAACACACAGCAGATTCAGTTCCTGACAGACCGAGTGCAATTTTCAGCAATTCTTCCAGTCTTCTACAGGGTGAGCCTGGTTTCCACTCTTCAGAGATCCCTTGATTCCTTTCACAGGACTGATTCAGTCCTAACAAGCTGTTACACAAACTGCAGACCGGAACTCTGGGCCTTACACACGTTTTTTGACTAAAACTGCACACTGAAAAGCACAGGGCTCCTTCCTTCTTCACTGCCAAAGCTCAACTGAAACTCCAACTGACAAAACCGGCACTTCCTTTGAGTTCCTCCCAGTTCTTGACTGGATTGGCTGTCACTACAATAGACTGCTGCTGTTGGTCCAAAAAGGCACTGAAGTCTAAACTACATCTCCCAGAGTCACTGCCCATACAATCCTCTTGTGGCTGGCTCAGATTATGAGTCCAAGTTCTGATTCGTCCAAGGCACCATTTTAGAGCTAGCTTACCCCACACTGATTGGTCCAGTTCAGCAGTTCAAAACTAGAATGGGAACTAGCAGAGACAGTTCTGACTGCAAAAAAGCAGGTTAGACAAACTGTAATTTCATTATTACTCTAAATAATTTCTGGCAAACAGTTACATCTTTCAGATAGGTTCCCTTTGCACTCCTAGTGACTGCAAAAATGAAGTGAATTGCGGCAGCATGATGGTACTCAATCAAAGAAACACACAGTCCCCCATACAAACTAATTATGTCTGCAAGCAGACAGCTCTTAAAGAGACAGTACCAGAGGCTCTAAAAACACTCACTGATAAATGGCTTAAATGCCAAACACCATTCAGGCTTGGAGCATTCAAGCAAGCTCCTGGAAGTCTTTTGGGAACCCCCATTTGCAGGGGGGTTACACACCTTTATACCCTGAGCTAGTCTTAGACATTGTGATCCCTGTTTAAACCGTGAGCTCTTAAAAGAAAAAAAATCTTCTGGGGGTAGGAGCTTAGCACTTTTCCATTTCTATGTATTTTAACATGATCTGCAGTTAAAATAGTTGAATATCTAAAATACTAAAAGCAAAGCCACAAGTGAATTTTTGGTACCATCTTGATATGTTCTGTTCTGTTTGTTTTATTTATACTTCAGAACCGCTGCCACCCTCCCCCACTCCCATTGCCTGCTGTATGCTTGGCGTCTCAATCCCAATCTAGTTTCCTACCTAGGCACCTAATCTGTCCCAGTCCCCTAGTACAAGCCCCTGTGGCTCCCATCCCCCATCCACTACAGCTGCATTTCCATTTCCTGCGTTCCCACACAACCATAACCAGCCTCTCCTAGTTTCAATCCGCCAGGTCCAGCCATCTTGGTTCATTTCTGATTTGTTGACTGGGGAAGGCACATTGAGTCAAGGATTGTTTTCAGGTGCAACACAGAGGAGGGGAGTCACAGTAGGGGGAAGTATGGTAAAAAAAAAAAAATGAACAGTGCAGTGATAAAGAATGAGAGACAAACTAACTATAAATGATGGACACTGTAAAATTAAGGGTACTATAATACAAAGGCACAATAATAATATACAAGATGAGTTAGAGGTGCAGATACCAAAAAAGAAGGCACAAAAGCATCAGTCCAGTTTAAATATGAAGTGGGACAAGCAAGAGAGAAAGCAGATTATAAAATGGATAAGTGAAGCCAAAGCATGTGATTGGTCGGAGGTGATCACATGACTGTGTTATTCCAGCACAACAGCACAGGTCAGGAATACTCTGAACTTTGTTGTTTATTTGGAAAACTACACATAAGAGGAGCTGTTTTATAAGCACAGTAAGGCACTCTAGGGTGTGTAACTGTGGGATATTGGCACGTCTTGCTTCCTGATGCATACCATTATCCCGCAATAATGTACACCCTGTCATACATGTTCGCAACAACATACAACAGGGTATGAGGTTATAGACATTTAATGCATGCCTGGGGTGCCTTGTGAGGCATGAGGCCACAGGCCGAGTGTCCTCACACCACCCTAGGCATGCATTAAATGCCTATAACCCCATACCCTCTCATGGGTTATTGCACTTATAACATGGGTTATGTCCAAAACACGTTTCCAGACCAAAAAAGGTACTGTATCCTGTTACCTTGCAAAATAGTCCCTCATAACTAATGCACACTGTAGTGCTGTTATGCACATAGAAATGTCACACATACACTGATGACATGATTTGTGACATTTCTTATTCATAACACTGTCTCCTACCTTGCCTACCACCTCTACTTTAGCCACCCCACACAGACATGCAGTGTTCAGAACGACTACTGAAACTTGCTTTTACCCCCCCCAAAACTATACACATTCCTCCAAAGACATCTGAAGATTGACAGGCACACAATACAGGTTTCACAATTAATCTACTGCCAGTCGCTGTGTCCCGCTTCATGACAAATAACACTGATGCTGTTCTTTTCTGCCCCCCCCCGCTGAAGAACATGAGTGCTAACATAAAGACACACTGCTCACTATCTAGGACACTCACCCTGTTGCCCCTGTGCTCAGCTCCCGGTGCACACTGCCCTACATGCATGCCGACCGTTATTGCACTGCTATGCACACATTGGGGATCACAGCCTTTATGGTAGTCACTGAGAACAACTGACGGAAATATACTCCTCCACATAACACAAGCCATGCAGCACAACTTGCTTACTCTACAGTGACAGACCCTGTTCCTGATGTGGCACAGAAATGCAAGCCACAGTGCTTCTCTGTCCCCCCACATACCGATGGCCACCACAGGATTCGGGTCATTTGGACACAGCACCTCCGAGCAGCAGGAGGTGGATGGCTTGCTCCGAGGCTAGCTGTCGCTTGCACTTCCACGACTGCCCACAGATCCCACTGTCTCTCTCTCTCTCTCTGTGAAAGGAGCAGGGTACTACTGTTTCTGACCGGTGACATACACTGGGATTCCACTGAACCCCTGAAACTAGCAGGATCACACTGATGGCAGTCAGGACTCCGCTCATGGTTGCAGCTCGGTGCGATCGGCACCTTTGAAGTGAGCCGCTGGTCGCCAATACACTTGCCATTCTACTGCACTAAGTGATTACTGCAACTGCGGACCACCTCTGTCATGTATGCTGCAGCACCTGAACTGTTGGCAACTTCACCTCCTACTTGCCCTACTGCACTATCACACTGTGTGCTAACAGTGGGTATGGGGTGCAGATAGTTAATGACTCAAATAATGTAGTTTCTTCCTGCAGCTAAATATGGAATTGTATGACTAACATGTATGGCACCAAGACTCCAGTCTGCAGCACTTGTGAGTGAAATGTTTGGCTCTCTTCTCAATGTATGGCAGGGGGGAGGGGCACTCTCACTGTCTTTGGAAAGTCAGCGGTAGATGCTTCAGCAGGGGCCGCTGACTGTTTGCTCAGAGAGACAGGGGCATAGCACTACTGGCACTTGCAGACATCCCACTAGGGGTTAAGAAAAAATATATGTAACCCCCCTATAAATGGGGGCTTCCCAAAAGTTTTTCTTGGGTGTGCCTAAATGCCCACTGCCCAGTGGTGTTCTGTGCTCTAACCGTTTAAAAAATAATTGCATGCCAGTGCCCTATTAGCCTCCGTGCCTGTCTCTTTAAGAGTTGACTATCTCGTAGAGTATAATTGATCTGGGTAGGGGACCAGTGTTCCTAAGCTCGAGTCCCACCTGGGCTGCCAGATAATTGCTCCATTCTGCCATCGCTAATTGCACAGAGGGAGCTCTGTTAAGAACTGTAATTGTTTGCTGATTATCTGTGTTCTTAATAATGATATCATAGTTTGTCTAACCTGCCTTCTTTGTACCGTGGACTTTTTTCGTTAATCACCGCCATCTTGGTTCTGGACTGCCAGTATGCACCAATCAGTACCGTTGGGGGCCCTAAAATGGAGCCTGCCCCAGGGGTCTTGTGGGACTGAATTTCTGTAGGAATTGTAGTTTTCTCCCTTTGGCACCTAAATGGACCTGGAGGGGGAGCCTTGCTGTGACAGACAGATGGATCAACAAATCAAACCTTTTGGATCACTGGGAAAGTCCCAAGCTGCCTGCAGCAGTGGTTCATTGTGAAGTAGGAGTTGAGAGTGAAAGGAGCTCAAGAGATTCGAGCAGCTGCTCCTGCATAGTGTGCAGGGTAAATCGGCAGGAAGGCTGTGACTGGCCTGCCTGCTTCCATCTTCCTTTGCGAAGAGAACTGAGAACCGGAATCGGACTCTATCTGAACTTGTGTCTTTCTACCTAATTGTGACTAATTTCACCTGAAGAGGGACCGAAGACTTTTTTGAGTGAACGGCCTGTCAGGACTTCCATCACGACCGCAGAGCCTACGGTTTGCGCAGAAAACCCAGAGTATTGCAAGCGAACTGTCATCCGAACTGTGGTACTTCCTTGCCTTTACTATAAGTGTGCTGAATGCGAACAGTGGGTCATGATTTGGTTCCCCACTGCTTGAATGTATCATGCTTGCTGGAAGCTGTATCCAGTAACTCTGATGGGACTGAATCTGTTTCCATCAACCTGTCTGGGCCTAAACACCACGGCCCTGATTGCTGCTCACACTGCAGAGAACCACCTGACAAGAGACCTGCCTGGGGATTTGGCTCCCTGCTCAACAATGAACAGGAACGACACCATGGTGAATTGTGTGGGCCCTGCTTCTCGTGGCAAACCAGCACTTCATCCTGAGGTCTCCATTTCATCCCTCCTGCAACCTGGTCTGGGTATCGTGAGTAAATCACGGGGTAGCTCCCTGCAACTATCTCTTAATCAAAATGTGTCATCTGATTTAATTGATTGATTATCATGAACTGAGCCCTCAGGCTCCGGAATACAAATATTGGGTTAAAGTTAAAGTGCATGTTGTGTTTTCTTTTTCCTAAGGGCCCCCAACAACAGCTGCTATGCCGGCCTACCCTGGGCAATGCTTCAGGCTGGCCTGTAACTCCAACTGGGTATCCAGAGTGTGTGTAACTGTGATAGGGGGACTCTTAGGCCCCATCCGCACTATACCTGAAAATGCTGAAACGGTGCTGAACCATTACAGATTGGAAATGGTACAGCATGTCCACACTGCCAGGGAACAGGTGTGAAAGTGGTCCAAAACAGTCACAGCCTGTCCACATTAAGCTGTGAACAGTGAGTGGAGAGCGTATCCCAGGGTGCACCAGGGGAAGACAGCTGTGAAGACAGACACCCATCCACACAGCCATCCAGCAGATAGTGTACACAGAGCGTGGCAGAACATGGCAAGGGGGCTGACCGTAATGTGTGCCCTGTGGTGGTCTTGGTGGACCAATGGTGTGATGCAGCGGAAGGGGTGGAAATGAAAGCAGAGGAGAGCCCTGATGCCTGGCATGGAGGAACCATGACCCTGCAGCATGCCACAGTCAGGTACGTGGTGCACCACCTGGGCAAGGCATGCCATGCACAACAGCCACCCTCCGGACACATGCTGCATGTGCCCAGCATACACAAGGCTGCCAGGTAGTACACCCAGTCCCACCACACCCGTGATCCATGTCAGCGAAGGCCCCACAGTGCCCCCATATAGCAGTGTGGGCATGCAAACAACTCGCCCAAGCAAATGAGCAACACAGTATGGTGTCACATGTCGGTCTTTATTGCAGTGCCACCATGGCCTCTGGTGGCTGTAACACATGGAAAGCAACATTAGGTGACAGCATGAACATGCAGCATGCCCTGTGCATTGCTGCGGCACACAAAGGATATGAAAAGAACATACAATGTCCAGCAGTGGAACCCCATGCAGGACTGAACCCATGGCATAAGGAACATTGTAATGACCCCGTGACCACTGCAAACCTGCAAGTGGACACACAACATAATACCGAAACAGCACCACCCTCTGAGGCCCCCTATGGTGATAGGCATTGTCTGGTGGATGCAGGACACCCACGGCACACAGACCCAGACATGTGACCCATCCATGCAATACACTATGCAAGACAGCAATATGGTTAACAGTGTACAACCTGATAGTGACCAACCCAACATCCCATGTCCCAATATAACACCTCAGGGTACCATACACAGGATGGGCAAATGCCCAGCCCCCCATGTGGCCCTCATGTGCCCGAACCCCTGCGGACCATGTGACAGATACGCCATGCAACACTGCAGAACACCCCAGTGGGAACACACTGTATACAGGAGTGCCACTGTGAGCACAAAGCCCTGTGCCAGACCACACCAGGCACAGACAACACTGGTCCACCCCCAGTGCCCCCACCATACCAGTGTGGAGTACGCAATGGGTGACCCGGGTGATGGCCTGTGGGATACACTGGACAACAGTCCCTTGCAGGTGGCCCATGCCATCACAGTGTGGTCCACCGGAACTCATCACTGTACAGATCCTGCGTGAAGCTCGGCATGCCCGCAGTGGGTGCCGTGGGAGCAGCACTGAGCAGGTCAGCAGCACCATGCATCAGGGGTAGGGTAGCAGTGTGCAGACCAGCTGTGGTGGGCACACCACCTGCGTGGCACTGCCGTGCCATGCCAACATGACATAGCGGTGTCTGGGATGTGTTGGGCAGGGTGTCCCAGGCAGTGGCGCCGCCTGTGTACACACCCCCATGCACTGGGGATGCATGTCTGTGGGGCACAGGCAGGTTGGGGGCAGCACACCGGTTCCGTCAGGCGGTGCCTTGCAGCCTGCCTGCCCATCATCGGTGGAGACTGGTGTAGGATGGCTATGCCGTGCACACCAGTGGGGTTCCCCATGGACATGGGCATGGCGAGATACCCACCGGTGGGCTGCGCCCTGAGGAATGGGGCAGGTGGGGATGGGGTGGTGGTGGTGGTGGTGGTGGGTGGCATGGCAGTGGCACCCATACAATGCGGTACACCCGCAGGGGGTGGCTGGTGGCATTGCATGACCATAAACTGGGCCATCTGTGTAAAGAACTGCTGTGTCTTTGCAGCCTCCTGTTGCCGCATACACTCCTCCATAGCCCTCTCCTCCCTTGCCCGCTCCCTCTCCAGCTCCAACATTTCCCTATGGTGCTCCTGCATCATTTTACAGGTTGGTTCCAACACTGCCCCAAGCACTTCTGCCATCTGTGCCGCCTTAGACTTCCTTTTCTGGAGGTTCACCAGGGGTTCCTGGCCACTTCGCTGCCTCGCAGCTCTACCCCGTCCTGTGGTGGAGGTGTCATTGGAGGTACCCGGCATCTCGTCCTGCATGCCCGAGGACACTAAGGATGCATCTGCTGCATCAGTGTCTGCAGATGTCCCTTCCCCTTGGTCTTGCCCTGTAATGGCAGAACACAGCAATCTCCATCGTACACATGCAGTCGCCCCACTCCCAACCCCCATCCCCACACCACTGCTCCCCCTGCACCCGTGGCCAATGCCACACCCCAGGTGCCTGTGACCTGTTGCCTGGCCATGGGCCATGGCATGTCCGCTATGCACCACCATGCTCACCCGTGCCACCACCTATCGCTGTGCAACACCCATCTGTGACCGGCATCTGCTTCATGCCCTGGCAGCACCACCACGCAGTGCCCCCCCCCCCGTGTCCCAACCACCATACGGATGCAGTGCACATTGTATATACCAGTGTTTGGTGCCTCCTGATGTACACTGTCTGCACCTCCAGGCCCCTGGTGTGAGCGCACGTCCCCGGTGGCGTCCCCATCATCTGAATCCGGTTGTGGGCTGCCCACCTGTGAGCTCTCCAGGATGAACGCCGGTGCTGTGGTTGGCCGTGTGCCTAGTATGGAGTCTAACTTGTCATAAAAGAGGCATACCACACGTGCACCCCCCGAGTGTCTTTTGCGGTCCTTGGTTTTGTGGTACCACACCTTCATCTGCTTTATTTTGTCACGGCATTGCTTTGCCGTCCTCTCCACGCCATTCTCAAACAGGTAGTCCAACATCTTCTGGTAGACCTTGGTGTTGTGCCTGGCACTGGCTAGCTCTGCCTGCACCTTCTCCTGTGACCAGAACTCCACCAGCAATGACATGGCCTCATCTGACCAGGTGGCGCCACGGTCCGACATGGTTCCAGTTGGCACACAGCACAGGGTGGGTGGTACCATACAGCTGTGGTCACCAGTGCCTGGGTCGCAGGGCGTATTGTTTGACCTCAGTCACGGGCTGTGCTTGGGGGTCAGAGTGGCTCTGCAGTGTTGCTGGGGTGGTGTGGTCTGGCAGTGTTGTACTGTTGGGGCTTGGTTTGTGCCTCTGGTGGCTGTTGGTGGCCTACTTCCCACCTGTGGCACACAGGTCTGTGCTGTGGTCTGTTTGTCTGCCGCCTGTCCCCTGCTGTCCTTGTGCCTTCCAGCTGTGTCCCACTGTTTGCTCTGGGACCATCAGTGTCCTGCTGACATGTCCTGTTGTTCGGCTGCCCTCCACTGGGCTCCCAGTGCTTCCCCACTGCTCCGCATTCTTGTCTGTGCCTCCGTTGGTTCGGGTGCTAGGGTTTCCACCATTGTGCTGACTCTGCTCCCATACCGCCTCAGACCTCTGTGGGTGTTCAGTCCACACGTGCGGTCTTCCTCAGAGTTCCTCGGACCCCCTTGCCCTCCCAGCTTTCACTGTGCTGCGCATTGCATGACGGTCTGCCGGATGACTGTCGGCTACACGGTGGAGCGTTTACACGCACCCTGGTAACGTTACTGTTCTGCAACCATTACAGGACCCATTGTAGAAACCACCTCCCAACAGGTTTCTGTGATGGTTGTGAACTGGCCTTCTGTAACGTTACAGGTGTAAACGCGACCTGTTACGGTAACGTTTTACACCCTCTGTAATGTTACAGAGGCATAGTGTGGACAAAGCCTTAGAGGCATGCATGCATAAACCTGATTTAATCAGTAATAGAATCAAGCACCAGATTACGGCCCTTCATTGTTCATGCTCCCAAATAAATCGGATCTGAATCTTTTTGCACTTAAACTTTTTGTGGTGTACCTCTGTACAGACAGCATTGAAGTACTTTTGGTTGTTGTGGTAAATCTTATTTTACAGTGGGTCTCCAGGGCCAAGGCAGCTGATCTAGCCCTGGTGGGAAGTGCAACAAGTGTGGGGTTAAATCTGTTGTCAGTTGTTAATTGCAATTGTGCAGTCAGTGAACCATTTAGGCCACTAGAGGGAAAAGAGGAGGGTAACAGTGTCCCAGAGGGCTGTACTCATGGCAGCTACGCTACCATTGACCCTGTCCTCTGGGTGGAGGCACCCGTTCCTGGAACCCGGGGCCCCTCACCCTGCTCTCAGTCACACAGGTAGGGATAGTATCCCTTGGGGTAGCGCCACCTAGGGGTTACATATACATGCAGTTGGTGAAACACCAACGACTCAGACCCTGGTGTGGCACTCTCTCACTTAACTACCATTTTAAATGGCTGCCTTTCAGATCTGAGTTTGTCACTAGATAACGAGTGCCGCACTGCCCCGGGATGCTGCTTCAGGTACAATCATGTCAATGGTGCATATACAGGCATTTAATGCATGGTCACCTGATGGTGTTTCACCAGTTGCATTTCTTTTTGTTTCTTTACTCATGTTATAATATTGTTTAAATGATACCTGTGCAGAAATCTGTAAGGCATTTTCCCCCAATAAAAGCAGTTTTTTAAGAACTGCTTGAAATGTTGTTACTGTTGCATCTATGCAGGCCTTTTAGCACTGTCGGTGTGCATTTCTGTTTTACACTCTGGTGTCAAGTACCATTTTGGAACTATGTGGTGTAATTACGTCCCTCTCAATGACAGAGTTTTGTAGTGGAACATGGGTGCATTGTGCCAACAACAGAAAAGCAGAACAAGGATATGATGAACTACATCATACAGTTCTTAAATGGTTCTTACCAGTAGCGCATAAATCAGAAACGCACACTAGGATAACTAAAAAAAAACCTGTATAGCCAGAGCAATAACAGAACTTGAACCAGTATTTAAAAAAACAACTTCTGCTGGGGAACTGTCTTATAGATTCAGTGCAGTTCTCCTTTAAGAAAAGTACAGTGTCTGTCCAAGAATGTCCAGGATTGGTAGTAGATGCTGTAGGCCAAGTGGAAAGAGATGGGTACTTAACAGTAGGGAGCAGTTGAGAAAGAAGCAGGTGCACCCAGTATACACTGAATATAGTGGCTGCCCAGGAGGGGTAGTAGGAGACTGTCGGGGGTTAAAGAAAAATACTGGAGTTGTCTGGTGCCAACTGTAGCTGCTCTTGTGTTTGTGAAAATGGTTTAGAGAAGTAGTTATGCATCTAGTGGTATACTGGATACATACAAATCCAGTTGCTTCACGCATCAGACCATACAGCTGTATTAAAATAGGAAGAGACACTGCAAACCCCAACATAAAAACATTTTTTAATTTAAATTATGTTGGATTACTGTCATTCCCAAATACAGATAATTGCCATAGTTTGAATGTTGTTTTTCGGCTGGCCCAGCAATGCAGTGGAATCTCATTGTCCTGCCACCTCCGAGACTGAATGCCACAGCGGAGCAATCTAGGGGGCAGGCACATTGTAGTGGTGAGGTGCCAATCTGTCAGGGGAGGAGGGTGCAGTCTGCGCAGCAGTCACCTCCCTGCCCCCCCCCCACTGGTCAACTAAGGAACTGCACTGGCTGTGAAGGTTGCTGTTCACCTACTCTCAGGCCTGGAGGAAGGGTGCGGATGTGGGAACTTGTATCACTTTTGGAGTGGTGGTGGTGGTGGGGGGGTGAATTGGGGGAGAGGAAACATGAATGATGAGAAACAAAGTTGCTGTGACTTACGGACTGGTGGGCCTAAATGTTTAGTTTATGGAACTTATTAAAATAAACAGTACTGCTACTGCAAGATTTGGTCCAATCAGTACTTTTCTAGTACAATTTCACTACCTACGATTTGCTACTTAGGGCCTATTCTCTAGAAGGGGAGACTTCTAATATACAGTATGTATTGCAGGAAGAGAGCATGTGCGCATGGAACTAGAAAGGAAATGCAAGTGCAGCAGTTGATGACAGACCAAGTGGTGCACAGAAGTAGAGCGACTCTCCCAATCCTCTACAGGCTGTTAAAAATATTCTGTGGGGGAATACACTGCATGGTCTGGGGTAGAATATAAGAAGTTCCTGGCAGATGACTAAATTTTAGATGTTGGTCTTCTGCCCAGAAATGTGATATTCTACCAATTTTCCATTGAGATGATTATGTATGTTTCACTTGCAGGGGGTTAAATACAGTGTTTTCTTGAAATATCAACACCAGTGAAAAGTTCTGATAAGGAATTACTGGTACGGTCTTTATTTTCTGATTTGTTCAGCCTTGACAAAATTCTGTGAGCAATACTTTGCTCACATCCCAGTAATATGAATGGATTAACCCACGGCAGAGCATGGGTTTGAGCAGTAGTCCACACCTGGTTGGGGGGGGGGGGAGGCGGCATGAGGCTGTAGGCTGAGTGACTTCAACCACCCCGGCATGGGGCTTCGTGCCTCACAACCCCCAACCCAGGTGTGGATTAATGCTCAGTAAGCCCATGCTCTGTCATGGGTTCATCCATTCATAAAATGGACAACTTTATTTTAGAGGTTTACATAAATAAATAAAAAAAAAAAAACACTGTTTACATACATTTATAGAAAATAGTTCTTCTGCCTAAAGGGTTTGTCCTTCTGAGAATGCTGTAGTTGTAGATCTCCACTTGGTAAATTTGTCCTAATGAGGTTATCATAGTTGTAGTTTTTTACATTTTTCTCTGGTGGAGTGATCTGAAAAGGTCACTTTGCATTGCTGTCACACAGGATTTTGAAGTGCGGCAAGACAACTGTGGGTTTACAGAGGATTAATCCATGATCAGGTGACCTGTTTTGACAAATCAGAATACAGGATTTTTGGCATCCATTTTATATTTAAGCAATAAGGCACGATGGTGTGGTGTATCATGAGACAGCATCACGCCTTGGGTAGCTGGGCACGAGGCCGCAGGCCAAGTGCGTCCAACCACCCAAGAAGTGACAATATTCCATAATATACCACACCCTGGAATGATTTATTGCTATTATTAACTGAGTTTCAAGTTTTTTAAATAAAAAAAACAAAAAGAAAAGAAACCGGTTTTAAAAAGTTTTATGAATGAGTTTTTGGGTGGTGTAGGAGTACATTTTGAAAAAATAGTTCTCAGACAGTAGAGAACAAGGAGGCTGGAGGCAGCAGAACTTTTCTGAAGCCATGATGATGTAGCCCGATATCATCACAGCGTCAAAGAGCTCTCAGCCAATCAGATTCCTCTATTTACGATCCTTGGTTCATAATTTCAAATACACAATTACTAGTAAGATTTATATTTTTTAAATGCAATAAAACATGATCACAGTATTGCTTTACTTCAGTCCATTTTAAGGTTTAATTTTCAGTATTTATTAGCCATGCTTCAACTGTGCCAGATCCCGTCTTGGGCAGACTAGGTGGGCCAAGCGGTCCTTTTCTGCCAACAGATACGATGTTTCTGTGTTTCTATTGGTTTTGCCTCATTTCAGAGCAGTAGTAAGGCCATCAGGCTTCATAGAATATTGTGTTTACCTACTGGCTGACGTACAGTAGCTGCACCCACTTTAACAAGTGATATCTGTCCTGCATCTCCTCCTGTGGAAGTTCATGTCTAAAGGTTCCAGTCTCATATGTCACTTTCTCTATTGATGCATACTGGGGAAAAGCGTTGTTTTAGTTTGTTTGTTTGTTTGTTTAGAATTGGGTCCAGGGACCTTAAGGGATAGATCATGTTATCAAACCATTAAAATTAATGGAGGGAGCTGTTTCTACAGTAGACGTGCTTGCTCTCTGTCACTCAGATGACAGACATGTAAGGTGGTGATGGGGTGGCTGTGCCGGCTACCACCTGTGGACCTGACATTGTATGTACTGTGCACCTTTTTTTTTGTTTTGCAGCTACTCTTATTTTAATCCACCCTGGTGCTGGTGGCTGGTCTCACATGATCCCCCAGCCCCGTCCTCTGCTCGCAGCTTACCTCTTGGCATACCCCACAGCTGTACCCCTCATGGCAGGGTGGCAGGGATCCCCCCAACCCGCCATCACACACGAATCTGGTGCCGAGGGTTACTACCCATTGTGGAAGTGGCGCCTGTGGGGATCTGATCATTCTGCCCACCAATGCCAGCTTTTCTCCTCCACGTTTTTTACTCCATTTAAGCCGAGGTGTGCAATGATGCCACAAGGAGCACGCGCGCACGCTTCCGTACATGCTCCTCCGAGTGTCTGCCTCATCTCTCCCCCCTTTTGAAGCTTCGGTGCACCAGTCCCCAGCTTCCACTAGGGGCCAGTCGAGCACCAAGTGCTTATGTCCCACTTCCCCGGAGAAGGAGAGCAGTCCTATGGATGCTTAATCCTTCTCCTCCCCTGCCAACCCTCGGTGGTCTGTGCTTGTTCCTGAAGACGGGTCGCTGACGTGGTGCAAGGTAAGGGGTCCAGCGCAACAACCCTCAGTGCCACCGGGCCGGCACTGTGCACCTTTTAGACGGTGTGCTGGGTCTGACGGGGGTGGGAGGCTGGGCAGGGTGGGTGCTGAGTGGGTATGCTGGAGAGGGGATTTGGATGGGAGGTACTAGACTTCCAGGGATGACACTTAAAGGCATGGGGATGGCCGTTGGGGAGTGGGAACATTAAACTACCAGTCCAGGACTAAATTTAAAGGGAATGGTGTGGCAGTCGGGGGGGTATGGGGACTACTAGACTATCAGGGATGGAACAAAAAAGGACCGATATAGTAATGGGTGGGGCATTAAATTTAGCAAGCTCAGCCCTGGCTAACTGACAGATTTTATCACATTTCTCGTACATTTTTCTTAAAAGTATAAAATTATTAAAGAATATTGTTACCAGCTCTGCAAATTCTTAGTGTCTTAGGTACTGGCAAAAGTGTACGTAATAGCAAGAGAAACTAGCACTTTTTAGTAAGCACTAGGTGTAGTGTTTTTTCTTTTTAATGTATTCTGTTTCACCATGTTATAAGATTTCCTTTTGCGCTTCCTCTAGAGCCCTCCACAGGAAAGACGTGTTTGTCAAAAGCCCTGCTGAACTTGTATGGTGGGAAGAATGATACCATTCCAGTTCTTGTGGAGATTGCTGAGAAGATTGGGAATTTGCGGGAGTTTACCAACACTCCATTCCGAGATGTTTATTACAGGGGTAAGTTTTGCTAGATCGTTAGTGAAGTTTTAGTGACTAACTCTAGTGAAAGAGATTGAAAGTAATCCGTATTTTACAAGTTGGCACCAAAAACCATTAAATTGGCTGTAGGATTTCCACCGTATTTGATACTGTGGAACGGCAGTTCTAAAACAATACTGACTGATATGTACCTACAATATTATATAATTATTTTTTTTGCATTGCAGAATGCTTTACCTCCTGTTGAGAGTTTTGGGGGAGGCAGGCCTGCTGGTGCAGCAGTATTGCTACTGCCTGTGACTCTGATGACCCGGTTTCGGGAATGAGCCTGAAGCATCAGAGGGCCGTCCAGGGAGAGGAGAGCAGGATGCACATCTGCTGGACTGCTCTCCTCCTCCAGTGTGGGTGAGTAGTGGTGCCCCACATTAGGCTGACTTCTACCGGAGACTAGGAGATCAGCAGCCTGGGACCACTAGAACAGGGTGCGGGCATGGTGGACAGCATGCTGTGCATGAAAGCATGTGCGGCAACACTCTGGACATCATTGCACCATAGCGCCTCTGGGGGAAACAAAGGACAAAAACCCTTGTGACCGGCGCAGAATGAAGCTGGCTTGCACAATGGGTTGCCCAGCGGGATGATGTCCCAGCATAACACTCTGGCGGGACCTCAAGGTAGATAATGGTCTCCACCCTTCTGGGGAGACCCTACCTCAGGGTACAAGCTGTGGGCCTCCCAAACTGGACTGTTTGGGGGAATGCTGGGTGGGGAGTACTGGGGTCCACAAGAGGGCTGATTAAGGCATGCATGCTCACATGGGCCAGAGAACCAGAAAAAAGAACAAACAAAAAGAAAAAAGATTTATTTGGGGGGAGGGGGGTCATGAAGGGGCTGTGAGTTGATAATGTAGAGGACTGCATAAGTAAACAAGGAAACTGGGGGAGGGGGTGGCTGCCTCCCCACTACACCGAAGTTCCCAAACATCTTAGTTGACTTCTTTTGAAAGACCATGGATTTTTGTATATAGCTTTGAATAGCTGGTTTCTTGGTATCTTTTTTTTACTGGCACATAGAAACACACACACACATGTTCCCAATATTTATAATGTTCCTTTGGCTGTTGCTTCTGTGAAAATATTTTTGTGTACTGTACACATAAGGCAAAGATGACATGGTTATAGTAATCATGAACAAGCTCTGTCCTTAAAAGGGCATAATCGACGGTGTGCATATTTCTCCTTATGGTGTAACCGGGATAAATTACAAAAAAAGTATTTCTTTTTTTTATTAAAGCTTTTTGGCAGAACATTTTAATTGTGCTATCAACTCGCCATGTTGGTTCATATTATCGTTGCTCAATATCTCTGCATTACCATAATATAGTTTGCGCATGTTTCAAGTGAATTGCTTATTTTTGGTCACATGGCTGTGCACTGATTGGGATACTGCAATGTATGCAATTTGATATGTTGCTATTTTGTTTTCTTTTTAAATTTAATGTCACAAAAACTGTTGCGGCAATCAGGTCAAGTGCATGCAAAATGGCCAGGGGTCACGTTGTCAAGTGAAACTGATTGCTTGAAACCAGGGCTATTGTACTATGGAAACCTAATTCAGTAGCGTGATAACTAGGACTTTGGATTCACTGTCTTATAAGTCAGACACTGTGTGAGCCAGTGATAAACAGTCCTGGCGGCAAACTCTCGAGGTTACAAAGCAAATGGAGTTGACTGAAGTGGGAGTTGGGTGAATGTGGAGTGGGCCAAGGGGTAGCAAGTTGTTTCTAACAGTGTAGGGTACCAGGGAGGATAGATGTGCACTTGGTGTGCTGACAGGGCTGCAGGATGTATGCCATCCTGCCTGCAGGGGGCGGGGTGGGGTTACATCTGCAGTCAGTGTGAGCTGGTCACTATTCTGGTGAGGCATGCTGCCAGTTTGGAGTGGTAACTGACTGTGTTATGAAGCCATGGGGGTGAGGACAGATAGCCGAAGGGGATCCTGATTGGCTGATTGAGGTGGGTATCTGAGGCTAGCATCGGGGACTCTGGGAGGGAAATGCATCTAGTGCATTGCCAGGGCTGCGCAGTATTCCCCATCCTGTCTGTGGAGGGCAGGGAAATATTTCTCCAACCACTTCGGGGTGTCCAGTGCTCCCAAGGGGTACATTGTTAGGCTGGAGTGGCAGCTGGAGATGCCACGGGGACACAGGCAGATGAGTAGGCAGCTGCAGAGGGTGAAGGTGGAGGAGAATGTAGATATTGTCACTTGACCTTGGGGGGGGGGACTTGGTAGGGACAGAGAGGTAGAGAAGAGGATGTCTGTCACTGTGATTTCTAGTGGTGGGTATGAGGGGTGGATCAGAGCAGAGAAGGGAGATAGCAAGCATGGTCATAAAGGAGCACCATTGCCGGTGAACACCAGCAATGGGTATCAACTTCTGGCTGGTCAGTGTGAGGTGGGTGAACAGAAGATTGGGGCTGGTCAGCCAGAGGAAGAAAACTGCTTGGGAAGTGGAACAGGAAGTAGTAGTCACTGGGGACTCCATTGTTAGGGCAGTGGGTGAGGTGGAGGGGCGATTTGCTGGACCAGGGCGGTAGCTCGGCTGAAGTGGTTAGCCAGTCTGGGGAATAGCTTGCTTGAAGCAGAGCAGTTGGGTGAGGAGCAGAACATCGCCATCCATGCTGACACAAGCAACATAGGAAGCGCAACTTCCTGGGACATAAGGAGGTTATTCATAGGACTAGGAATGTTCCTGAAGGGAAGTTATCCAGCGCAATTGTTTCTGTGATCCTAGCAGTCCTTGGGGGCTAGTGAAGAATGGCAGCGAACCATAAGTCAGGCAAATGCTTGACTAAAGATCTGGTGTAAGAGGATAAGTTTTGTTTAACTGGGCAACTGGAGGGCGTTCTGGGGCAATGCCCAGAATAGGCTGCAGCTGTGCTAAGAGGGAATGGGGGTACAGGCCAAGAGGATGGACAAGGCAGTTAAAGGGCATTTAAACTAGAGGATAGGGGACTGGATGTGCTTTAGGGTTCCCTTGTACTACTATGTATTTGGACGTTGATGTACTGTACTGATGCGTTACGGTAAAGTTTTATATATGAAGAAGTGACTATAGTTTATAGACTTCTTGGGTAAATGGCACATGCTTACTTAATAAACGACACCACAATTGCTGAATATGTCCCATAAGTTACTAGAGCAAGACAGGTAAGAGCCTTACAATTATTTTTGTCATAGAAAAGTACAGTTGTGCATGGCGTTGGCTTGAAGTGCAGAAACTGAATTCTGTGCTAACTTTGCGGTTGTAGCAGCCACTGCTTTGAACACATGATAGTGATCTGCACTGTATATAAATCCTGTTTCTTGCTGGCATTGAAATCAAAGTCATACACACTGATCAACGTAGACTTTTATAAGGATTTCCCCCTTTGTATAAATTAATTTCATACCTCTGCTGTACTACACCCACTGAGACCTAGTGCGACTGGAGGAAGAACATGAGATGGGTTGGCTTTTGTGTAAAAGTGAACACTGTCCCCACAGTTGGTAGCCTGTCAGGAATTTTGGTAGCTCATGCAGATTTGTAAATCTGAAATGCAAAACTAAAAACTCAAATTCTTATTTTTCCCCAGTAATGTTTTATAAATATTTTTTACAGTAGCTTTTGATTTTGATCCATGCAGTATTTTTCTGCTGTGCAGTTTTTTGTTTTCTAAGAGCTGTGGTGGAAAGAGATGCAAAATCTAATTGGTTACTCAGAAATGTTATTTGTTCCTCATAGGGAGGGAATCATAGCATAAGAGCTGGTTTTACATCAGTAAACGTATGTGGGAAATGATGGGATTAGTCCACATAAATCTAGTTTCAATCAGTTTACTTGCACTTCTCCACAATCAGCACGGTGCCATGTCAGCACCAGAAGCAACAGGCAGCAAAATGCGTGTCCCCGACCCCCACTAGCCATCTCTCCTTACTGGGCCTAACTTCATGTCCCATGAAGATAAAGTTAATCCACTCGTTGTACCCTCCCTCCTCACTCCTACCTCGCCCCCTCCAGTTCTGTGTGCCCGAGTCCTGCTAATTTTGCTCCTCCTTCGTCGCAGACTCCTGGTAACCCTTGCTCCTTCCTAAATTCCTCCTGTGATTCCGGGCTCCAAAATTACATCTGCTTGTCCCCGCTTCCAGTTCTCTGTTCCCAAGTCCCGGTAGCCATCCCTCTTTACTGAAAGTTAATCTGATGTTCAGCACTGCCTTCAGATGTGAAAGTGTTGGTGCTCCACAGAGTTTTGCTCTGTGTTTAAAAAAGTTTGCACCATTGTGTTCTGTCTTCCTGAATAAATGTTGCAGTTGCACGATCACCCGTGTCCTGTGTCTATGTATTTCAGCGTGCACTCCCCATTTTCCCTGGCCATGTTATAAGTGAAATAACCCACTCCAGAGTGTGGGTTACAGGTAAGCAATAACCCACAACAAAGTATGGGGTTATTGGGGATTAATCAACACCCTGGGTGCATTGTGAGGCATGAGGCCGCAGGCCGAGTGTCCTCACAGAACCTGGGGTGTTGATTAATCCCCAATAACCCCATACCTTGTCGTGGGTTATTGCACTTATAACATGGGTTATGTCCAAAAAAACGGGAAGACCCACAGAAAGGGTTTTTTCCTCATGATTGAAGACCAAAAAAGGTACTGTATCCTGCCACCTTGCAAAATAGTCCCTAACAAATAATGCACATTTCTTTGCTCTTATGCACACAGAAATGTCACATACAGTACTGACATGATTTGTTACATTTCTTGTGCATAATATTCTCTGGTACCTTGCCTATGACATTTTCTTTAGCCTCCCCCCCCAGGACACATGCACATGTATCTCGGACATCAAAAACAGTACTGACAATAGACCTTGACTTTCCCCAGCCCTGCTGCTATGATCTGCTTCTCTCTCTTCAACAGCTCTCTCTCACAACTAAATGTCTGGCGCAAGACACTGTAAACTGTATTTCCTGCACACGGTTTGAATAGATGAACCACTGAACACAGTTCAGTTTCAAAGGGGAGTTGATGTTTAGTCAAAACTCTGCGGCTCTGCTCTGTGCAGTTGGACAACTGCTTACAGATCACCATAACAGTTGCCAGATATTTTTGTTCGGCAGACAGAGGATGCAGCAGCAGGACACTACTATCTTGCTGTCTGTGACACTCTCTCTCAGCGCACTTTGCTGTACTACAACAGCTAAGACACAGACACCTAGAAAGAAGACACACCAGACCGGCAACAGGGAGGAATGCCTGTCACTGACTGAATGTCTGACAAGTCAGAGAGAGAGAGAGAGAGAGAGAGAGAGATCGAGAGAGAGAGAGAGAGAGATCGAGAGAGAGAGAGAGAGAGAGAGAGAGACACATACACATAGACAGACATAGACAAATAGACGAGATTGCAGGGATGCCCAATTACATGTGCTGCTCTCTCTGTCTGCCTCCCTCCCTCTCTCTCTCTCTCTCTCTCTCTCTCTCGCACACTATCTCTGTGTTCTGTTACAGGTACTGTGGGTCTCGGTGCAGCCGGTCAGTGGTGTGAAGTAAGTTTCCCAGCTGGGGACAGATACTTTGGGGGGAGGCAACACTTCCTCGGTCAGCGCTGGAACATGGAGCAGAACTTCACCTCTTGGATGGTACACTGACTACACCTCAGGGAGGGGGGAGTGGTCACCACCACAGACACACTCCTGTCTCTTCTGCTGCACTGGGGGAAGACTGCTTCGGGGGTGAATGACAGGGACAACAGAAATGGGAGGTGCACAGTTCACAGCGGCTGGTGAGTGGGCGGGTGGCCAGGACTTACAGTGCAGAAAGACTTGGTCGTCCGGGGGTGGAGGGGGGCGCTGGCAGTACCGAATCACTATCAGCTGCTTTTGGGAACAGCAACGGTTCCTCAACACATTGAAACAATACATTTTAACCAGTGATTAATGGGGTGGGGGGAGGAGAAAGCAGATGGGTGAGAGAGAGAGACACAGTGGGTGGGGTAGACAGATGAAGTGGCTGACAGAGCTATTACTTGAGCTACAGGACAGGCAGGAGCATTGCATCAAACATAACTGGAAGAACTATTATTGAGAAACACAGCCAGGGGGGCAACCACTTTCAGTTATAACTGTTCGCTCACCCATCATTGCAGATGGCTGCCGCTTGCATTCCCTGATGCCTACAGAGTACAAGACCCAGCGGCAGATCTCCAGAGTCGCTCCGCACAACCATAGATTAATGCTGACTTAATCCACAGGCATGCAGAGCCACTCTACCAATCGCATTGCTCGTTTTCTACAACCCATGTTATAAGGGGAATTAATCCATGCCTGGCTGGCTCTTGGCTCTCGGCCTGCAGCCTTGTGCCATGCCCCCCCGGCGTGGATTAATTCTCCAGTAACCCACGCACTGTCATGGGTTAATCTTTACTTCAGTCCCCTCCCACCCAACACATACTTTCTCTTTAGAATTCTTTAAGCAAAAAAATATGTTCTAACTATTCAGATTCTGCTCACTGTCCACAATTAGGCAGTATTTTACTGAGCATATCCGGTGACTGGAATAGTCTTCAAACTTGACTACTCCCACCACCCGATGGTGTGGTCCTCCGGCTCTGTTCCCAGTGTACTCGTACCTCCTCCTTTTCAGTTCCTGATAGTGAATTAGGATTCTGCACTGCACATCTTCAATTTTTCGAATAGTTTTTCGACTCTCCTTGAGCACTTTGTCTCTGACCCACTGCTAAACTGACATTTTCTGTGGAACATCAGAAGAAGAAAGTGGTACACAAATCCATATGTAGCTCCATCACTGGTTTGCCATTATAACCCCATCAGTGTTTGTTATAGAACAAGATTCAAATACTCTCCTTTGACGATTGAGTCAAATTCAAAATCTCAACTTTCTTTCATAAAAATCATGCTTGGGAAGGTACCATCTTCCATTTCTGATCTCTTTCCTGTTAGTTGTATTGACCGTAACATCAGATCTTTTGATCTCTTTCCTGTTAGCTGTACTGACTGTAATACCAGATCTTCTTTGAGGATAGATTCCCATTGAGCCACATCATGGAACTGTAAGCTGTCGGAGTCAGCCCAGAAAGTTCTGCAGCCTGGTGCCACCCATATCTACGTGCTTTGTTGGTGCCTATAGAATGTGGGCTTCACCAGCATACTTCACTTCATTCTCCTGCCGTCAACCACTTGTCGGTCCACCACTGCAGAAGAATGCCATTGAACTGTTGCAAGTATTCACTTATACTGCTTACTTCTAAATATGTTATTTTAATACATTACTATTTATGCCACTGCCAGAAAGACAAGGAACCACTGTTTTGTTATTGCTGTTGCAGCAGCGTACGATGTATAAAGACGACAACCACTCTGTTTGTATCCATTGCTTTGGTACTAGGCACAGTGTTAAAGCCTGCTCAGTTTGTCAGGGCTTTCACCAGGCAACCAGGAGACATCACAAGAAAGCTTTAGAAAACTTTCTTTTGATTCAAGAAATGGAGAAACAGGTTGCAGCAAAGGCAGCTTCACTGTTGTCATCTGCTTCTGTTCCCAGTTTTTCGTTGTCCGTCAATCTCTGCAGTTGATGGCAGTCGTCACTGGCTTGTTGAAGAAAAAGGATAAGTCTTCGAAATCAGCAGAAAAACACTACTATTTTGTGAATGATACAGAAAAAGAGGATGCTTCTCCTAACTGTTCCTGTTCACCTATGAGACAGGGTAGATGTACAGATAAAGAAGGGTCCCAGTAGTACCCTGCGAAGCCTCATGGCCTCTTGGATTCCATGGAGGAGCCTACAGTAGGAGCAACAGCTGCAGTTCATACTGGCAGCAGCTTTTCTGAAGTTCTTTTGAAAATATTTGTTCAAATTTGTTTTGAACAGGCTATTTGGAGACCGGGAAAGTTAGGACTCCACTATGGATTGCTTTGGTGAGGCTGAACTTAATCATTGGATTCATTTTGAACCTGGGTCCATTATTGGAGATGCCTCAATCTGAAGCTGAGCTTGTAACTAACAATCTATATTTTCAGTATTAATTTTTTCCTTGTTCTTTAATATTTAGAATATTTAGGCCGGCCCAGTGGCGCAGAGGGTTGAGGCGCTAGCACCTTACCTCACACCATGCCGGCGATCTGGGTTTGGCAGGGGAGGGGAGGAGTGAGCATCCGTAAGACTGCTCTCCTCTCCTGGGGTGGGTAACAGGGCTGCTTCACTCTGCAGCAGCCCCTGGTGGAGACCAGGAGCACTGCAGAAAGCATTGCAATGTGGGAAGTACTAAAAAAGTGGAAAAAACATTCTGGATTGGCCAGGTGAGGGCATCCGGTTCACCGGCACCCCAAAGACTTCCGGCGAGCTAGTCCGCCTCAGCAGCACCCTGAGGCCAAGGAAAAAAAGAGTGTGCTGGGCTGCCCCCACCAGTGCCTTCCCCCTCAGAGGAGAGGGACCCACTCGGTGAAGGGTAATGCTGAGCTACCTCAGGATCAGCTGCAATATGAGGACAGGAGGCTCGAGGAAGGTTAGTAGGTGGTTGCTGGTGACCTTGGGTACCTGAAGGAGTGGCGGGTCTGGAGCACGGGGGTGGGGAGAGAAAATAGATCACACACACACACACACACACAAAAAAGAATATTTCATACTAATTGAATGTCAGAATTAATTAGCTATTTGGCTACTCCTTTTATTTTAGCCACTGACTCTTTTGTTTAGGTTATGTAACCACCTTTACAAATGCACACTTGCTAACATTGCATAAAAAGCAGTAGCCAGCAGCAGCTACCTTAAAAAAGTAAGCAAACTTTAATAATAAAAAAAAAAAACTGATGTGGTGGGTAAAACTTGCAGCCAAAATTGCCTTGCACTTTAGAGGTCATGTTCGCCAGCTACACAGTCCCGACTTGATGCCATAATCCTCTCTGTGTGACATCACATGCTGTTGCCAAGGTAGCAATTATGATGTGACAAGCAGAGGAGTGGGACTTCGGGTGGAGAATAAGCAGTCAGAACACATACATTCTGGGGCTAACAGTCCTGTTTACATGCAAATATCTTTAGTAAAAAAAGAAAAAGGGACAGAAATGGAGAAATTATATAAACTAGTTATGGAGATGTCTAAATATTATGTTTTTCAGAAGTTTTCCAGAGGCATCAGCTACTCTTCAGGATTACTCTGGCTAAGGATTTTTTGTTATACACTTCCACACTGTTGTTAACAGTTGATTATATCATTTTTCTATCTGATGCTGACTGTTTATCCCATTCAGTTCATAATCCTGCCTAAACACAAGCCTCATATTGTATGTCTACTGTTGCCAATGTACCACAAGTTTAAACTTTAAACTCTCTTTAAAACTGTGAAAATTGCTAGAACTATCACCTTAAAGTCATTCTATTTGCTACTAATCTCTCCTAAAACTGTTGACTAGTGCATAATCTCTTCCTGTCTCTCTTCACAACTGCTGCACTTACCCTAGTCTCTTCTCTAACCTGCTGCTCCGTACTGTGTTTTTGTGCTTACTGCCTCTGAACAATTAATTCATGAATTATGTGATGACTGCCTTTGATTAAGAAATACTGCGATACTTACAGTGCTTAAGTAGTTTAACGCATTCTCTCCCCACTTAATTGCTTACTTACTCTGTCAAATCTAAGGGCCCCAACACAGTGATTGCAATAGGGTAAGGTGTCTCTCCACATTCTTAAACAATTAACTATCTACTACCTTAACAATTGCTAATCCTTCTTCCTATACTATAGTTATTTATAATCTAACAACTGCCTATCCGTTACATAAGTCACCTCCTGCCTTCCTTGTGCTAAAACTATACGGTCTCTCCACAAGGCGTGGTGGTGACCATAGGCTTCCCTAAGTCAAAAGTACACATTGAGTCTACACCCTAACAAACTTCCAAACCCCTACCTTAGATCGCCTCGCTGGCAGTTAACCCATAGCCCCCGGCGTCTGCTGCCCTTTGCACTGACCTAAGTCAGGTTACCTTGGAGCACCCAACCCACACTGACATGGTGCAGTTATAATCTAATCATGCCTGACAAAGTATGTGTCTCCTCCCATGCTCCCCAGAGTGCTCGTAGCCAAGGTGTCCCTCCCCCTAACAGAGGCATACTCCTTGCCATAGCCTACTCACTGACCCTCCTCTGGGTGGACAGGCTCATCGACCCATGCCACCCCGAATCAGCGAGCAACCTGCACAAGACCCCCCCTTCCGACTTCTACAGCAGCAACACTACACCAAATTTGACTACTCACTTAAAGGGGCATGAGATGGTATGACCTGTTCTACTACATAAGCAGGACGCATTGTGGACAACTCATCTCCAAAACCAGCACTAGTCTGCTCAGGCTTTTAGCTGGGCTACTACTCTTATCTGGAGATATCCAACCCAACCCAGGTTCGCATACCCCTAATACCCTGGTAGCATCCCCTCAGGACCCTCACTGGGGGGCTACCAAGGGTCTGAAGAGTGTGCACATGAACATATGCAGCCTCAGACCTAAAATACACGAGGTCCAAGCCTGGATGGGCCTCTACAAACCAGACGTACTATCCATCTCGGAAACTTGGTTAAAAGCCCACATCCTGGATCATGAGATACAAATTCTGGGCTACAATAGCTTCTGCAAGGACCGGGTATCCAAAAAAGGGGGAGGGGTACTAATCTACACAAAGGTTGACCTCTCAGCGTCACCCTTAACCCGTATGCAAATTGCACCGCAGAGGGAGAAAGTATATATATCCGCATAACCTTAGGACAAGCCAGACAACTAACAATTGGCTGTGTCTACCACCCAACAAAAACAGCCTTCCAATCCCTGGAAGCCATCACTAACGTGCTTGCTTGCAAGGGAGCTACGGAGCAGCTGATCTTGGGAGACTTCAACATAAATTGGGCTCAGGACCCTGGCTAGGCTGCGATGTCCTTGACTCAGTAAGTAGGTCTGACGCAGGTCATCTCCGTACCGACCAGACTTAATTACAAAACTGGGAACCACACCACCCTCGACTGGGCTTTGGTGTCAAATCCCTCTAATATACAGTGTGCGGGAACTATGGCAGACTCCTTGAGTGACCATTCCCCCATCTTCTGTATATGGAAAAACAGACCACCCAAGATACAACCTAGAATCCTCTCCACCCGAGACTTCTCCAAATTCTCAGAACTACAATTCAACAACTACCTAAGCAGCCGGGACTGGAAGCCCATAATTACTCTCCCAACTCTTTCCGAGGCCCTGATTTACTTCCAGGGCGAACTAAACATAGCTGCTAATCTCTTCGCTCCTATAAAGAGTCTAAGGGCAAAAGACAGCTGCTATAAGTGGATCTCCCCCTTCCTCAAAGCCCTTATGGTGACTCTGGACAAGGCTTGGAAAAAATTTATGCTCTCCTCCTCTCCGGCAGATCTTATGGAATACAAAGCCCTAAGAAACAAAGCCAGGAGGGCCATAAAACTAGGTAAGCGTGACTACCTAACACACCTCCAGAAATCTAGCCTGGGCAACCCCAAGCAATTCTGGAACCATGTTAATGATCTGATCAAGGGGAGCAAAAAACCTGAATCCTGCCCCATAGAGATCAACGGTCAGCTCACAACTGACTCTTCTCATATATCGGCTGCCCTAAACAGGCACTTCTCAGACCTAGAGGCCTTCAAGACATGCCGGTCCCCCCCTACCTCCCCCCCAGCTCAGCTGAAGCACCCCATATGGATTGACCCTTATTTCACCTAAGACTTGCCAAATGGACCGAAGTTCTTACCCTCCTAAGAAACTTGAAACCCAAAGGTTCAGGAGGACCCGATGGGGTCAACCCTCAACTTCTTAAGGCAGGAGCAACCTCCTTGTCCTGGCCCATAACCATGCTCCTCAACAGATCCCTTAGGGAAGGAGCAGTCCCCGACCAGTGGAAACACACCAATGTCGTACCTATCCACAAAGGGGGACCCAGGGATAAACTTAACAACTATAGGCCTATCTCCCTCCTCTGCTCACTCACCAAGGTGCAAGAAAGGGTAATCTACAATCAACTCAGAGACTACCTGGAAGCACACCTGCTCCTTGCCCCCACCCAACATGGGTTCAGAACAAACCATGGCACTGACACTGCCCTCATCAACTTCTCGGACGAAGTGCTCAGGGCAGTTGACAAAGGTATACCTACTGGTGCAGTCTTTATTGACTTATCCAAGGCATTTGACCTCGTTGACCACAACTTACTGCTACAAAAACTGCAAAGTGTTGGTCTTGACTCCCATGCCCTAAAGTGGTTTGAGAGCTACCTGTCAGGCCGGGCTCAGAGGGTCACGTGGAAAGGCGTCACGTCCAACCTGCTACCCTTAAAACAGGGAGTACCTCAGGGATCAATACTCGGCCCCCTCTATTTTCCTTGTTTACCAATGAACTAAGCTCTTACTGTGGGTGGAGCTCGATTGTACAGTATGCAGATGATACTGTCATCTTCCGTCACATGAATGATGTAGCTACACTAGGACCTACCCTCCAAAAGGGTCTCACATCCCTAGAGACTTGGCTATGCGAGAACAGAATGGTACTCAACTCTGACAAGACCAAGTCAATGCTATTCGGGGCCAAGATCCCTAGGGCTTGACAGGTCCTCACTCCTCCACTTAACCACACTCTCTGGCAAAGACATCAACGTTGTACCTTCCCTCAAATACCTAGGCCTTACGCTAGACCAAAACGTCACTTACAAAGAACATATAGACCAGGTCACTAGGACCCTCCACTGCAATCTTGGCACCTTGTACCGACTCAGGAACCAGCTCATCCCTGAGGCCAGGCTCTCTATTGCTACTAGTGCCTTGCTCCCTACCCTGACCTTTGCGCCCCCTATAATACAGGGCATGGGAAAGCAAGAGATAACCAAGTTGCAAACCCTGTATAATAAAATTGCTCGCTTTGCCACTCAAGAATACCCACAATGGCACCACTGCGACTGTCTAGCTCAGCTCTGCTGGCTACCTTGGCTGCCGGTCTCCAATATCCCCCTGCTTGTCCAGGCCTACAAGCTTCTCAAACCTCATGCTCCGCCTAGCATAGCCAAGTCTATAACACTCAAGCACAACCCAAGGAGCTTAAGGACTTCTGACAGGACACTCTTAGAAGTCCCCAGAGTAAGGACAAATGCCGGCGCTAGGTCCTTTTCCTCCCAAGCACCCTGCCAATGGAACAAGCTCCCCCCCTCTGTCCAAGACGCCCCCTCACTCATGAACTTCCGCACCAGGCTCAAGTCCCACATGCTAACCTCAAGCTCATGCCACTGCCACATTCCATAAGGATCCTTAGGCACTCCCCTTCTTTTCACACACCTCCTACTAGCAAAACCCACATACTACCTGCCTCCACTAGTTCTCCCTTCTTCTCACCTGGGCTTATATACTAACGCTGGAATTATAGTACATGCAACAAATTACCTACTCAAATTGTGTCATGATGATAACCATGCCTGTATCCAATTATTCCTGTAACTTCCTCATGTTGTAATAACTTATGCATACAAATGTTCTTTTTTGCTCTTTGTATCTAACTAGTATTGTTATCCTGGGTCGCCCCTGAAAAAAGGACCTTCAGGGCCCAGTGGGCCTACCCGGTCACCAAAATTGAATAAATAAAATAAATAAATAAAGTAATGGCTAAAATAAATAAATAAAGTAATGGCTTACAACAGCTTTCTGTCAGAGGCTACTGCGTGGCCACTCCTTGATGACATGCATGTAACATACACCTAAATGAAGCTGCGATAAAACCTTAACTACAAAACAACACTATTTCTTGATCTGGCTGGTGAGCCTATCCGTTTAAAGGACTTATGTTTTTTTTTTCTGCAGTCAAATAAAAAAAAATATTTAAAAACTACCTTCAGAACTCAGGACTTTCTGTATTAAATAATGAAAGATGACAAGTCTACTTTTGTGTGTACCCTTTATCAATATGTCCATAAGTCCATTACCACAATCTTGTGTTTAACTTAGGAATTCATATGCTTGTAACTGTATTAATGCTATGTTTATATATCTTACAGATAGAACACAGAGGGTGGTGGTAAGAGAGACTGTCTCCTCCCCTAGGAAGGTCGTCAGTGGGGTGCCACAGGGGTCGGTACTGGGGCCACTCCTTTTCAACGCCTATGTCTCTGATATAGGGACAGGAGTTAGGAGTAGGGTGAGTCTTTTCGCGACGACTCTAAGCTGGGAGCATTGGCCGACGGAGAGGAAGCAAGGGTGGCAGTTCAGAGGGATCTGGAAACCCTGGAGGACTGGGCAAGGAGGTGGGGGCTTAGGTTTAACCGGGAGAAGTGTAGGGTGTTGCATCTGGGGGTCAGGAACCCAGGGCATGTTTATACCATGGGAGGGGTTCCACTGCAGGCCACTGTGGGAGAAAGGGACCTCGGGGTGGTGGTAGACACCGAAATGAACAGCAGTGAGAACTGCAGAAAAACGGTGGCAAAGGCAAACAAGTTGTTGGGCTGCATAGCCCGGGGAATAACGTCCAGGAGGAGTGAGGAGTGAGGTGATCCTACCCCTGAACAATGCCCTGGTTCGGCCGCACCTTGAATATTGTGTGCAATTCTGGAGGCCACGCCTTAAGAAGGACATGGTACTATTGGAGAGGGTCCAGAGGAGAGCAACTAGGACGATCCGAGGCGTGGGAGATAGGACCTATGAGGACAGGCTCAAGCCCGTGGGCTGTACTCACCGGAGGAGAGGAGAGATAGGGGGGACATGATTGAGGTTTTCAAATGTGTAAAAGGGATTAACAAGGATGGAACAAATCAAATGTTCAGGCTCAAGCAAAAGGGCAAAACCAGGGGCATAAATGGAAACTGGAGGGAGGAACCTATAGGGAGAGCAAGTAGAAGGCATTACTTCACAGAGAGGTGGTGGAGCCATGGAATGCATTACCCGGAGCCTGGTCGAGCAAGACACTGTGGAGGGCTTCAAGAAGGGGTGGGATAGATGCATGGGGGTACTGAAGCCAAGACTGACCCTCATGGGGGCAGGGGGGAAGCGCCTGCTAAGGGCTGGATACCGAGCAGACATGAAAGACCGACAGGCCTATTCTGCTGGCTTTTAGTATGTTAGTATATACACATCTTTATGTGGAGAAGTAAGAGGCCCTGCGCATCAGGTCAATTATAATGCTTAGGAAAGAATGTTGATACTTGTACACACTGCAACGGTGGTTGGCACAGTAAGCAGTTAGATATACAGGGCCACTGCTTTGCCACGTATTGGCTAAATAACACTTTGTCGACCAATTGGAAACTAAATGTAAGTTAAAATGGAAATGTATGTTAGTTGCCATGGCAACAAATTACTTTACTTGCTTCCCACCCAGTTGGGTTTATCCAACATTAAGCATTTTGTGCACTTCTAGTAATGTTAATAAAGGTTCATGATCTCACAGATGATGATCACTAAAATGTGTGGATTTATACTGGTCTAATACATAAAACAGATTGAAGATAAAGAGCTCCTTTTTATTTGTTTATTTATTGAATTTTGTTGACCCGGTAAGCCCACTGGGCCTAGAAGTCCCTTTTTCAGGGGCGACCGGGGGTACCGGGGATACAGATATTAAGCAACTGAAATTGAACCAGATTAAGCTGTTGGTTGTATTTTTAGTGAATGAGAGAAATTTGGCCAGGACACCGGGGAAATTCCCCTACTCTTTTTTGAGAAGTGCCATGGGATCTTTAGCATCCGCCTGAACTACCACCAATCCAGGCAGATGGGACCTCGGTTTAACGTCTCATCCAAAAGACGGCACCTCAGAAGTGCAGCACCCCCCTCATGCTGCACTACAGTGTCAGTATTGGGATATTAACCCAAGTGCCAGATGTGGGAACTGAACCCACAGCCCTCTGATCTCCCGGCCTCAGAGGTGAGTGTGCTACCTACTGAGCCACTGGCATTGCATTTTTGTAGATTTCCTGCCAACGGTGATTTGTGCAGGCCACCAATTTTGCGTTTGATATTCTGGGAACATTTTGCCTGGATTCTCCTACCCCCAGCTATCCCTTCCACATTCTATTGTTGATGTCACTAAAATGTAGGAAAACTCTTCCCCAACTGTCTCAGCTCCACCACCTTCCATGTCCAGTCCTTAGAAGTCCCTTTGAGTCACCTGGTACCACGAAATTAGTGCTTTGAATAGTCCACTGCAGCATGAGAATCCCCATCCTCACCAGGTATGCCTGAATACTGGTAATCTCACCCCAGTAGTGCTTTGCGTAATTGGGGTAAGCGTCTTCAAGCGTCGTATGCATCAAATTGTGTGGTGCCAGTAGAGTTCCTACTTTTAGGTAGGTAAAAAAGAAATTCAGCTGGTGCAGGAATAGGCATCTGTTCATTTGGAGTTGTTGATGTCGACAGTAGGGGGTCTCTTTTGTGGTGTCTCAATTTGGAGGGTATATATGTTATGTTATGTTTGTGGCAGACAACATAGTTCAGATGTATTAATAGGTGTGTCTTGCATTAGCAGTTGTGCTCATGCTTGTAGCTGGTTTTGTGGCTGTAGGAGACTGGTCTCTTGCGTTAGTGGTCATGCCTCTGTTTGGAGTTGGTTTTACTAGCGTACTTAAGCTTTGAGGGTGCTTTCAGTGGAGTGATTGTGATTCACAGTAATTTAATGTGAAGAGGTTGTGAGTAGAGGGACTACTTTCCATCCAGGGCTGTATTGGGTATATCCCCACGGGTAGAAAGTCCTGTGAACCAGTCAGTTTTGTGGATTCTTAACAGCCATTACATAATGTATTTTAAATATGTGGTTATTTGAAAAATAAGTTTACTGGATGTGCAAGTGCCTGATTGAACATAATGAAAGAGACACTGCTCTGAACTGAACAGTTGGAGAAGATTTCTGATTAGGAGTATAACGCAGATGGATCATAACTAATCTAGAACATTAATTGAACTAATATAAGATCAGATATTAACCCTTAGGCTACCAACAGAATTAGAATGTATAGGAATTTCAGACTGATATATCAGTCTGAGGCCCTGCAAGGGTTAAAATTATCATTGATTGTGTTAGGGTGTATGATTACTCCAGTCCCTCCCCCAAAAAATTATAATTTGACATGGTTTAAGGACAGGTGTTCAACTTTAACAATGCGGAAATGATAAATGTTCACTGAAAATATGAACAAAAAGAGTACGGAATGGACTTAAAAATTGGATTACATAATGGCAGGTTTATAATACATATTTAGAGAAAGACAGCTGATAGAAATACATTACTCCATTATTGTAGTTTCCATCGGAGATATTTATAATCAGGAGGGTGTACGGTTCTGCAAAAACATTTTGAAAAAGGGTAAAAACTTGTAGGAGACGTCCTGTACTGAAAATGCATTGAAAAGAGTAAGAGAGGTTAATAGGGCCAAGCTTCTAACTGGAAGGGAGAAGGAAGTTGGTGCCAATCATACAGTTTTCTTTTGAAGCAAATAAAGTTAAACAGATTATTTCAAAATGGCATTTATTGTTAAGGAAGTCATCAACTTCGCCACATTTTTCCTACAAAAGAAAAGTAACTTTCAGAAAATCACCACCAGTATAGGGGGATGTGAAGTCAGAATGGCAGACAATCTGAGGAGGGGTTCCTCTGAGAATAACATTGGATCCCGTTTTGTTCTTAGTAATGATTAATGATTTAACAACTGTGGAGCAGTACAGTATTTTATTGTGCAGGTGAGGTCACACCTGTATATTAACGTTGAGTAAGAACTTTAAAGAACTGGGCTAGTGTACTGTGTAGAATCAACTGTAACTTTCAGAAGTAGTTAGCTGTCTTAGTCCCCATTTAAAGCCTCGGTTAGGAGGTAAAACGTTGAGACCTTTTTGCCTCATTTGCCTGGTCTCCTCACCTGAGTGAGTATTTGTCAATTTTAGACCTTGTTTAAATCTCAGCCAGCTGTTTTATGGTCAGATTCTTCTGTTCATGTAAATGATTTCACCCGTAGATTTTTTTGTATGCATGTCTTTGTGTTCTATATGCGCTGTTGTCAAAGTGTGAAATAAAAAGATCAATTTTGTCTTAACAATATATTTACTCATGAGGTGTTTTATGTGCTGATCTTTCTATGTTGTGTAGCTGTCACCTCTCTCTTATATATGAATTGTTTTTCTGTTTTGCTAATTAGAAGAGTTTCGATCTGACAGTACTATTTGTGATGTGTGGAACAGCCCTCTACCTGGAGGCTGACACAGTTCTATTCCTCCCAATACATCATCAGCATTGTGACATCACTGGCTGTTACATCACTAGCAACCAAGAAGAGACAATCTCCTGCTGCTTGATTGGTAACTTGTTATGCATGGCACCAATCAGTCAGCAGGGCTTGTGATGTAACATTGCGTGAGGTCATGTGCTGAAGACGCTGTGGGAGGAATAGAACTAGCTGTGTCTGCTTCCGGTAAAGCACTGCTTTTCACATCACACACAATAATATTAAAGGGGAACTGTCATCATTCCCCGACAAAAACATGGGACATGTAGGTCCCAATTGGGTAAATCACACTGGCGGTAATTTTTAAAAATAAGTTACAAAGTTTTTATGTGTAATTTATCTGGTTGATCCTGCGATGCTTCGCCTGCTATTACTATTTCAGAGACCCCTGTGGCAAGCCCTTTTATGACTCAACTGACAGATAGAGCTGCAAGGGACTCCTATGTGATAGTACAGTGGTTAAGAAATATCAAAAGAGCCCAGGCTGGTGGTACTGAGGGTTGAGGCGCTGGACGGCACACCTCGCGCCACGCCAGTGACCTGAGTTCGGGAGCGAGCTCGGGCGGCAGGGGAGGGATTGGTTTGAGGGCCTGGCGGGCTGCTCTCCTATCCTGGGGGGAGGGTATCGGGATGCCCGGCACTCTGTCGACCCCTGGTGGAGATCGGGGTGCCGCAGAAGTGCGGGCGGCACATAACAGCATGCCCGAGGCTGGCAGGGTTGCCGGCGCCAAGCTCCGGGAGGGACAGAACAAGAAAAAACCTGGTTCACTGGGATAGGCGACGGCACCTATCCTCCATGTCCAATGCCGGGTCCAACTCAGCCAAGCCTCATCACTCCTCCACCCGGGCCCTACCTGCTTGCCAGAGTCTACCTTAATAAGAGAGCCCAAGGAAGGAGTCGGGCTTCCCTTCCCAGGTGGGTCAAACTGGGGGTGTTGGCAGCAAGGGGGGGAGAGGGCACAAGACCACAGAGGACCTCAGGCGGGCAGGCACAGGGAGAAGGATGCCTGAGAGAGGTCCCTTGAGCTGCGATCGGAGGGAAAAAGACTTAAAAAAAAATAAAAATTAAAAAGAAATATCAAAAGATATACAGCGCAGGTTTGCGCTTTAGGCTCTGGTACCGCTTGACTGTGGAAAGCACTTTCCTTGGTTGATCGGTACCAGAGCCCGAAGTGCAAATGTGCACTGTATAGCTTTTGATATTTCCTAACCACTGTTGCATCACATAGGAGTCCCTTGCAGCTCAGCCCGTCATTTCTGTCATCAAAGCGCTTGCCACGGGGATTCTGAAATAGTAATGGCAGACAGAGCATTGCAGGATCAGCCAGACAAATAACAAATAACAGCTTTGAAAGTTATTCTTAATTTTTTTTTTTTTTTATCACCGGTGTGATTTACCTATTGGGGACCTATAGGTCCTGTGTTTTTGCCGGGGGAATGCTGACAGTAGAAGACTGTCTAATGAGCATATAGAAAAAGCAAAACACTTTAGAAATAGAAAATAATAAGGGACTACTTTTAGAAATTACTAAAATATTCTGCCTTTTTTTTGCAACTAGCTCTTTAATGTTAAACCACAATTTTTGCACCTTAATAACTCTGCTCCCATTCAACTGAAATTTGGTCAGTGTGGGGTCTGGGCCAGGGTCTCTGAATCCTGAAAGTTTTGTGTCAATCAGTTTAGGGTGGTGGGGGGGAAAAGTTACAGAAGTGCAAAAATGCCAAAATTCACATAAATTAAAAATGTTTGCTCAACTGTAAAAAAAAAAAAAACAAAAAAACAAAAAACAAATGAAAGCTTTGATAGGGCCTGACTCAATGTTCATGCTCTTGCGAGTTCCAAGTTTTTAACTTACATAATTTTTAAAATATTAGTTAAAAACTGGCATTTTTTCAGAGCATGCTCAGTTAAAAAAAAATGAACGTTCTAAGGACAGGGTTTGTGTTAGCGGTTTGGCTAGAAATGATTTCCTTCACATTGCTTTCATTAGCCATGAGCTTACTGAACCAGCTGGATGGGCCAAAGCTTGGGGCACAGCAGTGCTGTGCACCACCATTCCCAGCCTGGGAGTGATGGTGCAGTGTTGGCTGCATGGGCAACAACTAACGATATAGTGAAAAGAACTCTTTTCATGGCATAGAGTCCAGAGTGCTCTGCACCTGTGTATCCATAGCTGCACGGAAGTCAGATGGACTCTTAGCCCTGTGCACCTGCATCTGTGCCTTGCACTTCCGCTGCCCCCAGACAGCCCCATGGATTCTTTGCTTCTGCAAGCAGATGGGCTCTTTATTTGACCCAGAGTGTCTGCATCTTTTTAAGCAGGTCCAGAAAGGGCATGCATGAATGAGGATGCAATTCTACTATCATAAAAAGAAAGGAACTCCATTGCAAAAAAAAATACATTAATGCACACATTAGGGTTGAAGAACACAAAATAGACAGAGTAAGAAAATGAAAACCATTAGGATTTGGAGTCACAGGAGTCTTGGCAAATCGGTGGTGTGATGTTCCTTGGAGTTGTCCACCCTAATGTTCACCCTCTCCCCTGGGCAAACAAACGCGATCTCTTGCTTCATGCAGGGTTCGCAGGGCCCTGTGTGATGATGAAAGCTATGACTCACTCTGTTGATTACATGTGGCAAGACACATTACTCTACCGCCAAAGAGTATATGCCTCAACATGTGCTCACTTGAAGAGAAGAGGGAGAGAGGAGACATGACTGAGACCTTCAGGTACCTGAAAGATATAAACAAGATAGATGTTAGAAGAACGTAAGAAAAGTGTCGGCAGATGGGGACTGCATGGTCCATCTAGTCTGCCCAATACGACTACCCCCCCCCCATGTAGCCTGCATCCTAACCTGTTTGCTATGCCTGTCACATGCTAGTTTGAATTCTCTAATTGTCTTTGATGCCACCACCTCCTGGGGTAGGCTGTTCCATGGGTCCACCACTCTCTCTCTAAGAAGTACTTCCTGAGGTTGCTTTTGAACCTTTCTCCCACCAATCTCAGATCATGGCCCCTTCTACGTGCTGTCATGTTCTGCTGAAAGAGATGTCCTAACTGAGCTGTGTTCAGACCCTTCATGTACTTAACTGTTTTGATCATGTCTCCTTTGTCTCTTCTGTGCTTGAGAGAGCATAAATTTAACTCCCTGAGTCATGCCTCATATGTCTCGTGGTGTAGACCTTGCACCATTTTGGTGGCTCTTCTTTGTACCATCTCCAAACGGTCAATGTCCTTTCTGAGGTGAGGTCTGCAGAACTGACTGCAGTATTCCAAGTGTGGTCTCACCAAGGACCTGTAGAGAGGCAGGATCACTTCCCGCTTTCTACTAGTAATGCCTCCGCTAATACAGCCTAGGATGCCGTTTACCTTCTGTGCTGCCTTCTCACACTGTTTTCCTACCTTAAAGTTGTCGGTGATTACTATACCTAGGTCTCGCTCACTCTGTGTTTCTTCTAGTTGGTGTCCTTCCAGTGTGTACTTTCTACATAGGTTCCTTTTTTCTCATTGGGAAGGAGACCACAGGAGGGCACTGTTATAAGCTGGGGGGAGGTTTAAGAAAGGGCTCAGGAGACAGTTCTTTACAGAGTGAGTGGTGATGGAGTGGAATGAACTCCCATATGAGGTGTCACTCAGAAGGCAGTATGGGGGTTCAAGAAATGATGGGACAGGGTGAAAGGGACCTACATGGGAATAATAGAATAGACGTCCAAAGTAACTTTCCTCCTTGAGCTGAAACACAGGAATGAGAGGGAATTTGCTAAAGCTGGTGGGGGGGGGGGACTAAAAAAACAAAACTTCTGGAAGCACTTCTTCATGGAAGGGGTGGTTGATAAATGGAATAAGCTACCAGTAGAAGTGGTACAGGCCAAGTCAATCAGCAGCTTCAAGCAGGGATGAGACAGACAGGCAGATTTAATTAGAAAAGGGGGGCAGTAAAAAAGGGGAGGATAGCCACTAGGGCAAGGCAGAATAGTTCGGTAGGGTGGGCAGACTGGATGGGCCAAGAGCCTTTTTCTGTCGTCAATGTCTATGTATCAATGTTTCTCTGTGAGTAACAAGAGAAAGTGCAGACAGTAGATGGATAGTGATTAAAAACGGAAAAAAATTTAGATTTTTTGTTTGGGCTTAAGATTTAATTGATGCTAGTGCAGCCATGTTGGTTGTGGGCATCTATGGGCAGCACAGAGGTAGAAAGATCTGGGTCTGGTGCAGAGAGGTCACAGGACTTCTTCCCATACTTTGTACTGTGATATTCGCACCGAATTCCATGGTTATACGAACATATGATTGAGCCAGCAGAATAAGTCCATTAGGTCTATCTAGTCTGCTCGTATTGCAGGGTCCTCAGCATTAGCTACTGACCCTGCCCCCCTCCAATCTCTTTTCCCCCCATCCGCCCCTTCCTTGACCCTTATTTTCCCCTTTACTCTGTCACAGCATCTTTTGAAGCTTCCCATCATTTTCAATGAAACCACCTCCTCCATAAGCCCATTCTAACCCACCACCAGCATCTCCATCAAGAAATGCCTCCTAACCTCTATTCTAACCCCCCCAACTTGGGACACTGTCCCCTCGTGTTTCTGTTCTCACTAAGCTTGGAGAGACTCCTTGTCAACTCTCTTGTCAACCCTATTTATTCCTTTTAAACACTTGAAGGTCTCAGTCATGTCCCTTCTCCCTCTCCTCTCCTCTCCTCCAGTGAGTACACGTTCAGGCCCTCCAACCTCTCTTTGCATGTCCTACCCTGCTGGCCCATGTTCATCTTTGTTGCCATCCTTTGGACCATCTCCAGCAGGTTTGTGTCTCTTTTAAGGTATGGGCAGCAGTACTGTACACTGTACTCCAGATGCGGCCTCACTAAGGACCTGTATAGGGGCAGCATTACCTCCTTTCACCTGCTGCTGATTGCTGTGGCAATGCAGATCAACATTTCATTTGTCTTTGCTGCCGCTTTCCTACACTGTGTTTCAGGCCACTGGCGATCATCACTCCCAGGTCCTCCTCCTCCTCCTCTGATGCAGATATCTAGACCCCTCCCAGGCTATACTCAGTCCTTGGGTTCTTGGCTCTAGTGTGCATAACCTTGCACTTCTTTGCACTGGAGCCAAGCTGCCAAATCCCAGATCACCTCTCTAGCTTTTCCAGATCCTCCTTTAGGTCTTGTATCCCTTCTGCTCTGTCCACCCTGCCACAGAGCATGATGTTGTTCATGAACAGGCAAATGTTGCCTGTAGTGCCATCCCCATTATCGCTGATGAAGACATTAAACAGCACCGATCTGAACACCAAGCCCTGTGGGACCCCACTGCTGACCTCCCTGATGCCGGAGAGCTGACCTCCCACCACCACACTCTAGGTCCTATCTCTCAGTGAGTTTGCCACCTTCCTGGTCAACTTCTCACCAACCCATAGGTCTGCCAACTTTCTGATCAGCCTGTTGTGGAGTAGAGTCCAAGGCCTTGCTGAAGTCCAGGTAAAGGATGTCCACTGTTTGACCCATGCCCACTGTTTTAGAGACCCAGTCAAAGAAGTCAATCAGATTTGTTTGACACAAACTCCCTCCCATAAACCCCTGTTGCCTCTCATCCTGGAGACCACTGTCATCCAGATACTCTACTAACCTTTCCCTAAGTATGCTCTCCATGAGCTTGCACATGATTTAGGTCAGACTGGCCGGTCTGTAGTTCCCTTGGTCGTCCCTGGGGCTGCTGTTATGGAGGGACACTACATGTGCCATTCTCCAGTTCTACAGCACCACTCTAGGCTCCAGTGAAGTATTGAACAGGTCAGCCAAGGGACCTGCAAGCTCCTCCGCCAGTTTCCTCAGCACCCTTGGATGTATGGCATCCGGGCCTTGAGGTTTATCTACCCTCAATGCTAGTAACCCTTTCCTGTCCTTAGTCACTCAAAATATTTTACTTTTTCTGTCCATTTCATAATCTAATGTAGCTATTTCCTATTTAAACTGTATATGCCACTGTATTTATTTTGACTAATTTTGTTGTTTGTACTCCGTTTGTTATAATTAATTAATTGCACATTTGTTACCATCTTTCCCATGTACCCATTCCCCAAAATAAATAAATGCCATACTCTGTATGTTGTGGTCTTTTTTATGTGGGCAAAAGAAAAGATTTTTAAAATTATGTTTCTCTGAACAGAAGAGATTTTGTAAGATTCTGTAAGAAGATAGGATATTTCATATCCAGTTGCTGCCTATGTTTTGAATTTCAAGCACTCTGTAAGGCAGTTGTCCTTTTTTGGCACTGAAGGAGTTAAGAGGAATGTTAGAAGAGATTGAGATTGCTAGAAATAGTTGCAGCGAGAGAGTTGAAAGCACAGATTGAAATCTGTAAGCTTGTGTGGTCTCAATGAAGATATTAATTTCAGAGTTATTTTTTAATAAAGTGATGACAATTAGTAGTTGTAATGAATCCATGGGTGTTGGAACACACACACACCAAGCAAGCCGTAGCTTACACGTTGATTAGATGGGGGTTGTCTGGGCCCAGGCCACTGATTTTGGTAACTCGTACTGTCTGATATCCTGCACTACTGGTGTCATGAATGTTGTGCTCTTTTTGAATTAAACATAATGCTAAACTCATAAATGCAAGTACTGCTTGTACTTTAACTCTTACTGTGCGATTCTTGAAGTACAACATGGCGTATACAAGGAGTCTGGGTAACAAATATGGAAATGCCTAGAGTGGAGGGGCAGCAGCAAAAAGACATCAAAGGTTTCTGGTTTACAAACATTATTTTCTTAGCTACACCAGTGGATTAATCTGTTTCTTCTCTGTCTGAAATGTCAGAAATTCACATACATTTCCATTTGGGATTATGTAAGATATTGTCATTGATATAAACTGTGTTGTTACTTGAATTATGGCTGCTTGATTGACTGGTCACAGTAGAAATAGTTGAACTTGAGAATTAGTTGTTAAAAACATTATGGGAATATGTTATCTTTCTTGGAACATCTGTGAGAAATAAAAAAAGCAATGAAAATTCATTGCATTGAGGAAGCTTTTACTGAAATGTTGGTGGGTAAGTATTTTATTCATTTTGAAACTGACATTAAATCATTTTGGCAAGAAATAGACTTTTTGTATTTTAATAAATGTTCAAAGAATCACAGTTTTCAATGAAAGTGGCTCTTAACTTTATTTATAAAATGTGGTATGAAAAACTGACCAAACTGGGCAATCTCTGTGGTTAAAACACACCACCTGACCATGGATTATTTACCTAGAAACTGCACAGTTCATAACTAACCTGCCCCAATCTACCTAGCAACAACCTAACTAAATAAAATAAAACCTTTTCCATTAAAATAAAAACATTTTTCCCACTTTTCAAACACAAAACAGCATCGTTTTCTTCACAATAAATGTGTTTCCCGGGTTCAGTCAAAGGCATACGACCTTTGTTACCAAAATCACCTATTCTCCCTAGCAACTAGCTAACTAAAGGAAAATAAAACCTTTTTCCATAAAAAAAAATTACTCTCTAGAAATGCATGCACTGTTGTGGGTTGTTGCTGACTTATTGCTAACTCTTGAGTTGTGGTATCTTGTCTTCATGAGTCATTGGAGACAAGTTCAAGGTGATCTTTACTTTCCCCATTGGGTAGGAATTTTCAAAACTTCGATTTAGAATCTGAGGCTCTCTTGGACCCATTTGAGAGCGGAAAGGCTATATCATACTTGCTAGGTTCCAGAAGCTAATTTAACATTTTTTATGTCTTTCTGTTTCCGCAGGGCAGACAGCGCTGCACATTGCCATTGAGCGCCGCTGTAAGCAGTATGTGGCGTTGCTGGTGGAAAAGGGGGCAGATGTGCATGCGGAGGCACGAGGACGCTTCTTTCAGCCCAAGAATGAAGGAGGGTACTTCTACTTTGGTAAGAAGGGCTATTCCTACTGTTTTCACGTACAGCCATAAGCAGGGGCTGACAGTATAGCCTAGTGGTTAGAGTAACAAGCTGCGAATGAGCTTGGTACATCCAGCAGACCTGGATTTGATTCCCACAACCTTCACTTGCATTTTGTGTGACTCTGAACAAGTCACTTAACCAACCCAGTGCTCCCAGGTCACCCCCGAAAACAGCCACTTGTGCCTAATGGGCCTTACCCAATTACCAAGAGAAAGATATGAGGGATAGGGAAGACCACAAAGTTCATAAAGGCACACCCTTAGCCATTTATCTCTCTTGTAGGGAAGCTAGACAGAGGGGTTGGAGTAATAGCAAACAACTATAGTCTTCTAGCCCCCTTTCACCCCAAACTTGTTTAAAAGAATTTATACTTCCCTCCTCTGTCCCCATGGGAAGTTTTTATATATTAATCAGTCTTTGTGAAAAATTTCCAGATTATTTTAAATGGAAGACCTTGTTTAGCATCAGTGTTTGCCCATTGTTTTTGAATTTAATATGAAAGATATGGTGTAGTGTCTCCTTTCTCTTTAAGATTGTGTATACTTCTAAAAGGTACCCTCACAATCTCCTTTTCATGAGGATTGATTTTAAGTTGAATTGCATTAGCCACTTTTTTCCCCATCATCCAGGTGTATCCAGGTCCTCTAGAATTTGATTGCCCTGCTCCATCAGAGTGCATACTCCACACGGTTTTGTATTATCTGCAAACTTTGCCAGTTTGAGCAACATGTAATCATCCATGTCATTTTATCAGTGTCAGTGACTCAGTAGGTAGCATGCTTGCCTCTAGGGCCAGAAGATTAGAAGTTCCTGGGTTCTAGCCCCGCAGCAGGTACTGGGGGGGGGGGGTAATACATAGAGTTTGTTGGCAGATAAGGCCGCTTGACCCAGCCAGTCTGCCCATAGCTGCAGTGCATTATGAGGGAGGTACTGCACTGGTGGGGTGCTGTTCTTCAGAAGAGATGTTAGACCGAGGTCCCTTTTGCCCATTTCTGGTCATTGTCCAAATGGAAGTAAAAGACCTCATGGCATTTCTCAATGAAGAGTTGTGGAATTTTATTATAAAAGAAACATATTAAACTACAGAAATATACACATCACAATCCAAAACAATATAAAGCAAAACAACCCCAGCCGGCCCAGTGGCATGGAGGGCTAAGGTGCTCTGCGCCTTACCTCTTGCCACACCGGGTGACCTGTGTTCGAAATGAAAATGAGTTGCTGGGGTCGGCTGGGGGAGGGGGGAGGGCTGGGAGAGGATCGAGCAGCTGCCTGACACCTCTTCTCTCCCGGATTGGGAGATTGACTGGCTCAGCTCTTGGCTGCCACCAGGTGGAGGCCTGGTGGTATGCCCACGGGAATGGTGAGCAGCAGATGCATGTCGGGGGAAGGAGCTGTGGTCCCAGGATGCATGCATGCCTCCTCGCACATGTGTCACCTGAGTATGCTGCAGTTATGGGGATGGGAAGGCACAAAAACAGCAAGAATAAATAGGCATGGCGGGGGACTATGATGCCTGGTCACCACTCTTCTACCTGCCACCTCACCGGGCAAGGCCTGTGGCAAATACTGGACTATGTACTTCTTGGGGGGGGGGGGAATGGCCCTGTCTCTCCTGACCCCACCACAGTGGCGGGGGGGGATCCGTGGGAGTAACCTGCTATTATGTCAGCCCAGGGGAAAAAGTGGATAGTAGGGGAGATGGTGGAAGCTGGCAGAAGGGAGCCTACCCCATTGTGGCCCTGGAGGAAAAACAGCAGGGGAAAAAAAATAAAAGCAACCCTAGTAAATACAAGGAAAAATTAATAAACCATATACTACAAGAGAACCAAGAAATGAAAAGAAATATTAATCTCCTAATGGAGTATCTGTCCTAACTCCAAAGGTACAAAATAGTTAACTGGTGATGGCCAGGCATACTCCAACTCCTCTCGTGATATCCAAGAAATGTTTTTTCCATACATCAGTGCAGGTAGCAGAAGGCACAGTATATCTTTCAGCCTAATACGATTCTTTCGAAGCAGCTTTGCACGTCTTAATAACAGAGACATAAGGCAACCTTGTTTGCTGTAACACCAACAGGCATTTCGCCTGCCACAAAATGTATAACAGGCAAATAGTTCTGATAAAGTGCTTCTGCGATATATCCGTAATTGTACAGAAAAGTTGGCTAAAACTAAACATTCATAGGTGAGTCTTTTCCATCCATGTAAGTCTCCATTTTTAAGCTAGTAGTTTCCAAAAACCTACAAGTAAAGTACATGACAATAAAAAATGCTCCAGGAAATCAGTGTCTGCTCTGCATTGCAGATAAGAGCAGGATCTTTCCTCTACTGCCTTATGTTTATGATTTCCATGCACTGCCATTTCCCCGTGGGAAGAGAGCCGTAAAACTTCTCACATTTGTTGTAGCACTCTGTTGTCCATCAGTCAGTCAATTACTAGAACTTTTTTTTTGTTGTGGTATAGAGTTCTTACAATATGCTCATGTGGACATATCCAGAACAAAATTTATTTACTGAAAGCTTCAGAGAGTACCTTTGAGCACAGGTGCTCATTTACAAAGGTTGTACATCAAATACCTAGTCACAACTGGTGCAGAATGTGGCGACCAGGCTGTTGACTGTTTTTTCAAGATCTTTCCATATCATGCCTGTGCTCTGTGGACTGCACTGGCTGCTGCTGGTACAGTGCCGGATCACCTCCAAGGTTGGGTTACTGACCTATAAAAGCCTACATGGGCATGGACCTTGGTACTTGCAAGATCTCCTGTGTCCCTATCGCCCATGCCGCTTCTCCGACAAGGAAATGCTGGAGGTCCCAGGGTTTGACTTAAGACCTCAGGGGCCTGCTGTTTTGCTTTTGTGGCCCCTACTCTGTGGAACTCTCTACCACATCAGGTTAGGGAGTGCCTGACTGTCCAGTGCTTTAAGACCTCTCTAAAAACACATTTTTTCAGCCTGGCCTTTTCTGATTGCACTTAAACTCTAAATGAATATTTAAATGATATCAGCTGTGAGCTTATGAAACATTTTTAATTAGTTATGAACTTGTTAGACACTGTGGTGTTGATTTTAAATTGATTGTTTCAATTGTTATTTATGTTTTTATTAATGTTGTACAAGTACTTTGGACACACTTGGAATTGTACTTTTTTACAGATAAAGTTGATATGATTTGATTTGACAAGTACAGTAAGCAGTTCTAGAGGACATTTTTGTATTTATTTATTTAGTTTTTGTTGACTGGGTAAGTGCACTAGACAGCTTCTGCCTATTTTCAGGCACGACCCGGGGGAGGGGGATACAGATGAATGCCAACTGACCTTGAACCGGATTAAGCTGTTGGCGGTATTGTTAGTGAATGAGGGAAATTTGGCCAGAACACCGGGGAAAATCCCCTACTCTTTTTGATAAATGCCATGGGATCTTTAACATCCACCTGAACTACCACCAATCCAGGCAGATGGGACCTCTGTTTAACGTCTCATCCGAAAGCCATGCCATTGAGTCAGGCCTGAAGAACTTAAGACAGATCAGGTACATACAGTTTTGAAAAAAAAAAATCCCTTCAGATCCTTGTATAAAATGTCACAGGATATGTACGGAGAGAAACCGAATAGAACAGTTACAGTTGCAATGTACTGCAAGGGCAGACAGTAAAGATCTCTTAAACTGATTAATCTTGCGGAGATTCAGCAGACTATCAAGCAGTTTACATACTAACATACTAAAATGCCAGCAGAATAGGCCTAATGGTCTTTCGTGTCTGCTCGTATGGTCAGTCCCCACCCTGGTTGCTGACCTTGCTGCTCCCCTCGCCTTCTCTGGCTTCTCCCTTCCCAGTTCCGGATATTCTTGCTGCATTGGATTTTGCTTCCAGAACCCTTCCTGTACTTGTCCCACCCCCTCTTGAACCCCTCCACTGTCTCTGCCTCCACCAGCCCCTAGGCAGGCGCATTCCATGGCTCCACCACCCTCTCTCAGTGAAGTAGCACCTCCTCCTTTCTCCCTGAATCTTCCCCCTCCAGCTTCCACCCATGCCCTCTAGTGGCCCCCTCCTCCTTCCTTCGAAGCACCCTGACTGTTCCTCCCCTATTTACCCTCTTCATGTACCTGAAGACCTCTATCATGTCCCCCCGGTCCCTTCTCTCTTCCAATGTGTACATATTTAGCTCTTCGAGCCTCTCCTCACAGGTCCTGTCCCCCAAGCCCCAAATCATTTTGGTTGCCCTCCTCTGGACCCTCTCCAGGAGGTTAATGTCCCTCTTAAGTGTGGCCTCCAAAACTGCATGCAGTACTCAAGGTTGGCATCACCAAGCAGTTATACAGAGGGAGTATCACTTCCCTCCTTCTGGAGGTGATCCCCCTAGCGATGCATCCCAGCATCCTGTTGGCCTTGGCTGCTGCCCTCCTACAAGTCTGAGTTGTTCATCTTGACATCCACCACCACCCCCAGGTCCCGCTCAGCCATCGAGACTTGTAGCATTCCCCAGAGGTGTACACTTGGCCCGGGTTTCTGGCCCCCAGGTGGAGTACCTTGCATTTCCCTGCATTGAACCTCAGCTTCCACTTTCTAGACCATCTTTCCAGAGCCTCCAGGTCCCCTGCAGGGCCACCCTCCTCCTCCCCATCCACCACCGCCCCCAGTTTGGTCATCCATAAAGAGACTCATCTCACTCCTGATTCCTATCCTTATGTCAGAGGCGTAGGCGTTGAACAGAAGGGCCAAGGACTGATCCTGTGGGACCCACTAATGACCCTCCTTGGGGATGAGACTATCCCACCAACTATGACCCTCTGGGTCGGTCCTGGAGCCAATTGCCTACCCATCTGATCATCTGGTTCCCCACCCCATTTCTCCCAGCTTATCCAACAGGCCCGTGAGGAACAGAGTCAAATGCCTTGCTGAAGTCTAGAAAGAGGATGTCCACCTGGTCTGCAGGTCCAGGCACTCGTCACCCAGTCATAGAACTCCACCAGGTTTGTCTGACACGATTTCCCCAGGATGAATCCATGCTGTCTATCATCCAGGCACCCTGACTTATCCAGGTCCCCCCTAGCCTCTCCTTGACAATGCCCTCCATCACCTTGCCCACCACCGATGTCAGGCTGACAGGCCTGTAGTTCCCTGCCACCTCCCTTGATCCCCCCTTGTGGATAGGCACTATATGCGCCACCTTCCAGTCCTGGGGCACCCACCCTGTCCTCAGAGAGATGGTGAAAAAGCTCCGCCAGGGGTTTAAGCCAGGACATCATGAAGTTCCTTCAGCACTCTGGGATGTAATTTATCCGGCCCGGTGCTTTCTCCGTCTTAAGGCTGAGGGCTTCCTCTCTCTCTGCTGTGATTTCACTTCTGGTACCTCTTCTCCCTGCTTAGCCCTCCCCTCCTGCCAGTGATGCCTCCCCCTCTCCCCAGACCCGCCGATCGGTAAGGGTCCCCCCTCCTCAGTATCTCTGTCTCCTCCCATGTATGATGCAGCACCCCCATTTTCCTTGGTGAAAACTGAGGTGAAGTACTCATTTAGTACCTCAGCCTGCTCGCCCGGGTCTTGTGCCCATCTCTCCCCTGATTTAATCCTGCTAATCTGCCCCTTCACCCTTCGTTTTTCTCCAATGTATCTAAAGAACCCCTTGTTCCCTCTCCTAATTTCCCTGGCCAGGTTCTGCTCCTTCCTTGCCTTAGCTGCCCTCACCACCCTAGTGGCTCTTCTAGCCATCAGCTCATACTCCCCTCGATCCCTTTCACTCCTTGAGCACTTGAATTGCTTATAGGCTGCCTTCTTTCCCAGCACCACCTCCTGGACCTCCCTGGTCCACCAGCAGGGTTTTTGGGCCCTACCGCATTTTCGTCTTACTCTTGCACAGGTGTTGGTAGCATCCTGCACCCCTCTCCTGATGATTTCCCACCTACTATCAGCGTCCATGTCTGACCCAATCCCATCCAAATGCTCCTTAAGGATCCTTCCCATTTCCTTAAAATCCGCCCCCCTGAGTTTGTTCAAACATTTAGCAGCCCTGACAGCAAATGACTGCTTGCCCAACTGTGTATGCTGGAAAGGAGGCTTAAGGGCATTCCTGACCATATTCCTGGTGTTCTATTGGTTGGAGAGTCTAGGAAAACAGTTTGTTAAAGCAGGGGGTATAAGGCCCATGCGCACCTTTTTGGCTAGCAAACGGGTCTGGAGCTTTATTCTGTAGGGTAAATGTAGCCAGCTGGTGAGTGCATAAAGGGCACAACTGGTTATCTGCACCAAGTACAAAGCGGCATGCCTTATTGCAAATCAGCATTACTCTGTTCAGCACCATGTCATGGGCAGTTGTATAGATAGGGAGGCCATAATCTATAAGGGACAGAATGGAATGGACTACAGTAAGTAAGTAAGGTTTACTTATATGGTGCCCAATCCCAGAGTCTCTGGGTGCCTTACACAGTCAAAAACAGGCAGGCAGTGAAGTAATAACAATAAAATAAAGCCCTACAGGGTCACATAAATTTTAAAATACAAACATAAATAAGCTGATTTTATAAATAGTTTAAATAAATAATAAAACAAGAAAACAGATTTCAAAGATTATGGATAGTCCAGAAAGGTCATTTTAAATAGATGTGTCTTTAGGTCCCTCTTAAATACCTCCACCGACAGGGCCTCCCTTACAGATCTAGGTAGCAAATTCCAGAGGACTGAGCCGGCCACCTGAAAAGCTAGATTGCCAGAGGTTTTCACTGTGGCCTTTGGAACCGCAAGGAGGCCCCTGATGGAGGAGCGGAGGGAGTGGACTGAATTGGCAGGGATAAGGAGATCCATCAGGTAATCAGGAGCCAATTCATACAGGGCCTTGTAGGTGAACAAGCCCACCTTGATGATGATCCTCCCCCTTACTGGCAGTCAGTGCAGATCTCGCAAGACCGGGGTCACATGACATGACCTATACGGGCTCATCAGCAACCTGGCCACTGCATTCTGCACCATCTGCAGCTGGCGGAGAGTCCCTCCACAGACCCCAAAGTATAGAGCATTACAGTAGTCAAGCCTGGAAGTAACAAAGGTGTGTACTAGTGATGGCAGGTCCTCAGGTGGAACTAGGGATTTAATCCGGGCAATATTCCTTAAGTAGTAAAAACCACTCTGGACAACAGATAACACCTGAGCATCAAGTGTCAATCTGTCATCCGGGAAAGTGCCCAGACTTTTCACCCTTGGGGAAGCCATCAATGGGTGGTTCCCAGGACCAGTCCTGCTGCCACTCTGGAGGCACTCCCATCATGCCCGCGACCAGGCTCAGTCACCAGGACCTCCGTCTTGTCAGGATTAAGCCTCAGCAAGTTGGAGGCCATTCAATCCTGGATTTTAGCCAGGCAGCTGTTTAGCACATCCACAGCATCAACTGTTCCATGGGCAAAAGACATGTACAGCTGGGTATCATCTGCATAGCAGTGAAAACCGAAACTGTACCATCTAATGAGCTCTCCCAAGGGTAGCATGTACACTGCGAACAACATCGGTGACAGGATTGACCCTTGAGGCCCTCCACATGGCAGGAGCTTCGAGGTATCTAGCATCCCTAATGAAATTATTCTGGTTACAGTACAGGGTGCTTAGTCTTCTGTTCACTATGGCCACTAGATTGTCAACATGGGGAGCAAAAGATAAGTCTGCAGCTGTTCAAGGTTTTGTCCCTGGCCATTTCGAATGACAAAGGGTGGAATGTTCTTCTTCTGTGGAAGACCAGAGAAGAGCATGGTCCTTGTTACTATTTTCTTTTTGTAATTGAGGACCAGTTTGTTGTTAGAGAATCAGCTTTCTAGTGATCTGAAGTTACTAAGGAGAGTGGCGGTGAGGCTGTCAAGGTCAAGGTTTTGGGAATAGATGACAGCATCATCGGCATGGAGGAGTATATTGGCTGTCTGACAGGCATCAGACAGTTGATTTAAGAAGAGGCCAAATAGGAATGGGCCCAAGATGGAGCCCTGGGGGACACCAGTAGCTACTTCCCTAGTGTCGGTTAAAGATTTCTCAATCGTCACACTCTGGGAGTAGTCGGTGAGGTAGCTATAAAACCAGTCAACTGTGTTCTGTGGCAAAACCTGGGCCAAGGAGTTTAAGAAGGAGTTTGTGGTTGACCAAGTTGAAGGCCTCAGTAAAGTTGATACATATAGTGCTGACAAGGTCACCATTGTCAAGGGCCTCATGAACATAGTTGCTGTATTCCAGCAGCGCCATGTTGGTGCTGTGTAGCTTCTGGAAGCCATACTTCTGGACACTGTATTTTTCAAGGTATGTGACAAGTTGGTCAGAGACTATTCTCTTGAGGGTCTTGTACAGGGGGAGAGAATAAAAATTGGTCTGTAATTGGCAAGGTTAATGTGGTCAACGCTTTTGAAAACTGGTGTAACCAGTGTGGATTTTCACTTCTCTGTGAACTGCAAATAGCGCAAGGAAAAGTTCATAATTCTAGAGATGTTGTGGGAAAGTTCCTCTACTGCCAGGGCAAGAAGTTTCATATCAATCAAATCACCCACACACCTAGTTTTGCCAAGTACCCTACTGATTTATTTAAGGTGTCTTTGACTGAAACAGCCTTAAAGTAGAATTTAGGATACCATGGTTCAGAGCCAACCATCTGGGAGGCTTCAGGACCAGATTCCCTGCAAGGGATATGGGCAGGCTCAGTGGAGATGATGGAACAGTCAGTAAAGGCTGTGTAGAAGTTATTGGCAATTCTGGTGGGATCAATAACCTCTCAACCCTCCACCATGAGCATTTGAGGAGTGAATTTAACTCCCTTGCCAAGAAGCTCCCAGACATCCCAGCATCTTTTGCCATTGCTCCAGTTCTGGGTCTCTTGGTCCTTGCAGAAGTCAGATTTGGTTTTTCTAATCATACTGGTGCACTTATGTTAGGCTTCCTTGTATCTTTGTAGGTGGACAGAGGACCCTGTTTCCTTGGCTGGTGCCTACTGATTGTCCCTATTCCTCCCCATTAAGGAGGCAGTATAGCGCAGTGAGTTAAGGCTCTGAGCTACAGATCTGGAGACCTGAGTTTGAATCCCACAGCCTCCTAGATGCATACTATGTGATTCTGAGCAAGTCACTTAACTTTCTTGTGCTCCCAGGTCACATCTGGAAACAAGCTTCCGCTTAGTGTGCTACTCCTAGTTAAACATTATTCCCTTTCCCTTTCATGCAGGAAAAGGAGTTTAGGGCTGATCCATCCTGATGGTGTTTCTCTTGCCTTGCATTTTTAAAGGGTGCAAATTCATCACAGGCATGTATGAACTCGGATACAAAGAATTCTAGGGCTGAGTCAATATCAGGAATGGCGTCTAAGAAGCTCCAATCAGTTTGGGCCAAGTAAGATTTGATTTCCGGAACCTTATTTATTTATTTTTTATTTATTAAATCTAGGATTACAAGTACCTTTGAGCCAAGGCTCTTCTACAAAGGTTCCACGTCAATTACAGTACATACAATTACAACATGGATAAAAAAAAATAATGCCAAGGTTAGGAGAAGCTGTACAATAGAGAATATTACATAGGGGAAGACAAAGTGGATGGTGGAAGGGGAAAACATGGAGGAGGGTGGATAACGTTGGGGGGAGAGCAGCCAAAGGCAGTTGTCAAACATACAGACAGGGGGGTGGTGTATGGTATAGAATGAACAGAGTGGGGTGAAGTGGGATAAGTGCATGGTGCTGATTAGAAGAAGTTAAGGGGGCCGGTTATATAAAGCAGTTACATGAGCTGGCAGAAATGAGATGAAGGCGAAGTTTGGCTTTGAAAGGGCCGAGTGTAGTCATAGAAGTGATGTCAGGACTGAGATTGTTTAGCCAGCTAAGCCCTCTATAGGCAAAGGATCGTTGGCCCAATGAGGTGTGGCAATAGGGAACCTGGAGGAGTTGAGTTTCAGATCATCTGGTATTCTGAATATTCAGGCTTGGCCACAGTAGTGCTTGGACCCCGGGTGGTGCAAGGCCCAAGGAAGCTTTCTTGGCCATAGTGCAGGTTAGATACCTTATGCGGTTGGAGAGTTGAAGCCATCTGGTTTGCGCATAAAGGTCACAGGTATGTGTCAGGCGGGGGGCACAAGAGATGAGCCTACAAGCCTTGTTCAGAGATGTTGATGTTCGTCTGAGTGCAGTGATTGATGCAAAACCGTATATGATTAGGCCGTAATCTATAATGGAGACCACCGAGCTCTGGACAGTGATCCTCAAGGCTTCTGGAGTAAGGTGACTTCTGTGGCAGTATAGCAGGCTTAGTCGAGAGTTTGCAGCTTTGGCTACATAGTCAATGTGGGAGCCATATGTTAGGTATGGGTCCAGCGATATCCCAAGATATTTGAATGACTGAACTTGCTCAAGGGTATTTCTGAGGCTGGTTGTGATGTTGTTGCTTGTGCTGGTTGTGATGGCTGCTGAAGAGCATGACTTTGGTTTTTTTATGGTTTAGGACCAGCTTGTGCCTACTAAACCAGTTTTCTACAGTGGCAAATCCTTCATGGAGATTGTGTTGAAGTGGTTCAGGTTCCTTGTGAGAGGTGAAAATTGCTGCATCATCTGCATATAGAATGATTTGTTCAGAACAGTATTGAGGAAGGGTGTTAAGGAAAAGGCAGAATAGTAGTGGCCCCAGGATAGACCCCTGGGGGACTCCGGAGTGGACTGATCTGGCATCAGAGAGAACCCCAGCAATTTTTACTCTTTGTGTCCGATTGTCAAGGTAGCTATTAAACCACTCTGTGGCATCAGGTGAGAGCCCAAAGGGACCGGAGCTGTTCTGTCAGCAGACAATGATGAACGGTGTCGAACACTTTTGTCAGGTCGACAAAGACGGCCCCGGTTAGATGGCCCTTATCGAGCACAGTATGTAGTTCTCCAGTAAGTTCCAGTAAGGCCGATGTTGTGCTGCGGCCTTTTCTAAAGCCATGTTGTTGGGGACATAGGATGTTGTATTTGTCCAGGAAGTCGGTAAGTTGGTCGGCCACTATGTGTTCTAGGGCCTTCGAGAGAGGAGGGAGTATGGAGATAGGGCACTAGTTTCCATGGTTGGTCTTATCCCCGGTTTTGTGGACTGGTGTAACAGTATCATCTTTCCAAAGGTCTGGGAATTGGCTGTGCCTAAGGGAGAGGTTGAAAATATGAGTAAGGGGACCTAGGACGTCTTGTTTGTTTGTTTATTAGCTTAACGGGTAAGCACACTGGAAAACTAGTTCCTTTTACAGGTGCAACCCACATAAAAACATACATATACAATACAAAAGACATACATATACAATACAAATATAGCAGACCAAAAATGTATTTGTTACAAACAAAAAAAAAATAATCATAAAAAACATTTACAATTACATTGTACCACAAGGAATTTCATTCCAGATAAATGGAGCAATATAAGCAAAGGCTCTCTGTCCGCATTTAGTTCTCATAAATGGTATTTTGAGAACCAAACCATCTGTCCTATGTCTGGAAAAGTAGCCCTCATTATACGGCCTCAACAGGTTACACAATTTTTGTGGGACTCCAGAATTAATAATTCTATATGTAAATTTAGCTACATAATAATGGAAGTTCAATGAAACCGGAAGCCAACCTATCTCTTTCAAAATTTCACAATGATGAGACAATTTAAGATAATTTAAAGCAAATTTAGCAATCAATTGAAGTAAAATAGATTTCCTAGAAATCATTGTCACAGAAGCGGTATCAGTTACAATGGCAGCATAATTTACAATAGGAACTAAACAATGATTGGAAATAGCTAACCTAGATTCCATAATAAGAAATGAGCTAATTCTGTATAAAGGGGCCATTGTACAGTAAATTCTCAAAGTTACCCTCATAAAATAAGGTTCGTAACTTAAATTAGAATCTAATAAGACCCCAAGATACTGAAATGTATCCACTTGATCAAACAATGATCCATCAAGAGATTTGACCTGCAGACACTGGCCCATAGTTCTTAATCTCGTCGTGGTTCCAAAAATCATCACCTTTGTTTTTGGTTTATTTAAAACCATCCTACTAGAAATAAGGGACAATTGAAAATTAAACATTTATTTTGTTAGGGAATCACTTAGATCACCAACAGAAGAGCCCTGCATATATATTACTGCATCACCTGCATAAAGAGTTAAAAAGCATTGATAATTACTTTCACTTGCTGATCAAAATACAAAGAAAATAAAAGTGGTCCTAGTATGGAGCCTTGAGGGACCCCCCACTTTACCATTGCAGATTCAGAAATGACACCTCCATATTTAACCCTTTGAAACCGATCACTTAGATAATACCTTATCCAGGCCAAAAAAGACTGTCCTGCTCCCAAAGACCCTAGTCTAGAAATTAACAATTGATGGTCTGCTGAATCGAATGCCTTGGTCAAGTCCACGAACATGGCACCAGTCAGACAACTTTTATCCATACCATCCAGTACCGTGTTCGTGAACTCGACCAAGGCAGTCTCAGTGCTTCTACCTTTACGGAAGCCATGCTGGTTCTGAGACAACAAGCCCAAGGAATCCACATATTCAATCAATTGATTGTAAACTATCTTCTCCTGGACTTTAGCCAGGACAGATAAGGTTGAAATCGGTCTATAATTACCAAACTCCTGATGTGAACCAGATTTAAAAATGGGAGTCACCAAGGAATGTTTCCAAATATCAGGTACAGTACCTGTTAAGAAAGACAAATTAAAGATAATACCAATTGGGTATGCTAGAACTGAAGCAGCATCTATCAATAAGCGAGGACATAAACCATCAGAGCTCACAGAACTATCCCTTTTAATTTGTCGTAATAACTTCTCAACCTCTTTAGGAGTAGTAATCCTTAGATAGAATTTACGATTATCAGTAGAACCATCAGTAGATCCTTGATGAATCGCATCAGACTGGTCAATACAGGAATTAACCGGAGCAGTAAATCTGGCATTAAACTCATTAGCTATTTTTATAGGACAGGTCAACAGATCACCATTCTGTTTCATCGAACACAATTGATCAACATTAGGTTTTATCAGAGTATTAATTGTATTCCAGAAAGTTCTAGCATTACACAGACCTGCACATTGTTTTTGTTGAATAAATTCTATTTTAGATTTCTTTATCTGAGCCTTACATTGATTCCGTAGGGCCCTGTAAATATGATAACTAGACACAGAAGTACTACTTTTGTATATTTCCCATGCCTTATCCCATTGTCTCATAAGTTTAATCAAAAAAGGTGTTAACCACCCATAGTACTTCCCTCCAACCCTTCTTTTAACAAAAGGAGCAAATTGATCCAAAACAGATGTAAACTCAGTAATAAAAAAATCTAAAGCAAAATTAACATCAGGAATGGAATGTAAATAAGACCAATCTACATTACCCAATTGTAAACAAAATGTATGCAAATCAAAACTAGTAAAAGATCTTGAAGTCTTTATAATTGGCTTAGGTTTCTTTGATCCACCATGGTTCCATATGCAAAACACAGGATGATGATCACTTAAGGCGTCAGAAATCAAGCCACACTTCATCATATTAATGGGCTTATTAGATAATATCCAATCCAACAATGTGTGATTATTAGATTTGTTATTATATCGAGTAGGCAAAGTAACCAATTGTTGTAAGCCAGAATGAAACAAAACAGTATTTAATTTAGAAGCATCAGGGCCAGTCCAATTTAAATTAAAGTCCCCTAGTGCTATAAGCTCTCCAAAAGCCCTATTATCTCATTTATCTACAAATTCCTGGAAGCCAAATTTACTACCATTGGGTGGAAGATACACACAACAAATTAATTTCTTAATAGAACCCAATATCAGCTGAATGCTAATGTGTTCACAATAATCCAAAGTATCATTAAAAATATAATACTCATTTACCTCTAAATTATCCTTAACATAAAACATAACCCCTTCCCCTCTACCACTGGTATGGTCTTTTCTGAACACTTTATAAGCTGAAATACATATTTCAGAATTTAGAACAGTAGAATTTAACCAAGTTTCACTCGGTGCTAAAACGTCTGGGTTACATAAACTAATCCACGATTCAACCTCATGGAATTTAAACAGTAGGCTTTGGACATTAAAGTGCATAATTTTAAAACCTTGGGAAAACTAAATAAAATAATCACTTTCAGCCTCTTCAAGGGTAAGAGATAGTAGTTTGAGGTCGAGCGAGTCTCCACTAGTTCTAGACTTGGATATAGCTTTAGTGATATATTTGTGGACTTCATGTTTCTTTATAGCTTTGAAATAGAATGGGGGGTGATTAGATGGGGTGGGATAGCTATGTGACTGGAGGTTGGGAGGAGTGGGGAAGCTGCAGGGAGTGCAGGAGACAGAGGCCTGGAAAACATTTGGAGGGAGAACACTACCTAGGTCAGTGAAAGTATAGTTGAAGGTGTTAGCAATGACCAGTGGATCAAGGGTGATGGACCCATCAACTTTTAGCATAGATGGCGAGGATTTGGGCTGCTTCTCTGTGATTTCTTTAATGTTTTTCCAGAACTCACTTCTGTTTCCCCAGGTATGGGAGAGAGCTTCTTTGTAGTACAGGCTTTTCTTAAGTCTGATGGATTTCGTGCACTTGTTGCAGGCATGTTTGTAATTTTGAATGTCGGATTGAGTACCAGAGGCCCTAGCTAGGGCCCAGAGGTGGTCCCTTGATTTCAGCTGCACCAGAAGCTCACCGGTTATCCAGGGGTTGTTTAGGGCCTTCACTTTTCGTTTTTTGTGCGGGGCGTAGAGGTCGCAGGCAGCATTGAAGGATGAGACAAAGTAGTTAAGAGCTCTGTTGACATCCGTGGCTTTATAGACGGGGGTTCAATCATACTGTCTGATGCAAGATTTAAGGTGATTCAGCCGACCACGCGGGGAGCGCTCGACTGGTGATGACTTTGGGTGGAGGCTTGTGGAATTTGTTTAACCATTCACAAATAACAGGGGAATGGTCACTGAAAGAGTCTGGGAGCACGGAGGTGCTTAGGATACAGGAAGGGTGACTGGTCAGGACCCAGTCCAGTAGGGTACTAGTTCCAGTTTTGTAATTTTTTCTTGTGTGGGAGAGGACCATTTGTGAAAGATTTGCTGCTGAGATGGTATCCCTATATGCACCTGCATCGGATGCATGTCAGTTAATATTAAAGTCACCAAGGGTGATTGTCTCAGAGCCCATTGGGAGGGTTCTGATAAAATTCAGAGTGGAGTTGAGACTTTTCCCTTGTTCTTTTGGTGGGATGTAGACAGAGACAGTGGTGAGGGCTTTGTTGTGGGCCCCAAGGAGAATTTTGACTGGGAGAAACTGGGCTGCGGAGTCATGGGTGGGGGTATCGATGGGGCAGCCCACGAGATAGTCCTTGACATAGATTGCACAACCTCCTCCTCTTTTGGAGACACGATCAAGTCTGTACACATTGTAGCCTTGTAGATCGATTGCCATGTCTGGTATTTTCGGTGTCAGCCAAGTTTCAACAATTGAGAGGATATCCGGTTGGTGTTGATTAGCAAAGATTCGGACGGCATCCAGCTTAGGTAAGAGGCTGCAGGCGCTGATGTTTGCGATGATCAGACCCCCAGAGGGTTTTGCATGCCGGTCTGAGCTTAAGGGGGTGGGACCTGGATTAGGGTGCACGTTACCAGACATCAGCAGGAGGAGAAACAGGAGCTTCAGGGTACACCACCGGAGTTTCTTACAGGATAAATTCTGTGTCCTTTGCTTGTCAGGACTTAGACAGGGCAGCAGGCATTTGTCCCAGAGAGCTGGCATATATGATAGTGGGGACAGGTGTGCCCAGTACCCGATTCTGGAGAAATTCAGGAAATTCCAGACAGAGGCCAGGGTGAGCTGTGCAAAGGAGCAGGGCTCAAAGTGGCATGTGCCTAGGTGGCGATAGGGGTACTGTAGTTGGTAAGTGGGGGAGGGGGTAGCAGCACTCAGGAAGATATAAGAGGTGCAGCAGGGAGGCAAGGCTAGAGAGGTGAATGAAAAGATTGGGAAAGAAATACATGGTTAAAGAGGGAAGGAGAAAGAGGCAGTGCTAGGGCACAGGTAGTATGGCAGCAGAGTGGGTGGAGAAGCAGAGAGGGCGGGTCAGAGGAGTGGTATGAAAAGAAAAAAGGGAGGAGAAGCAAGAAAGAAACTGGAGTGAGGAGGATGTAACCATGAAGGTGGCCCAATTGGGTTGAAACAAGGCGGGTTTAGGGAAAGGTGGGCGGTGCTTGGGTCTGTTTAATTAAGGTGGGGGGATGGGGGGCGGGTGTAAAATTTCGGCACTTTGCTATGCCTGAGACTGGTCTCCAAAAGCACCAAGGTGCAGGGTACAGAAAGGCCAGTCAGGAGCAGTGGCAAAAAAAACGGGAGTCCAATCAGGGGAGAAAGCACAGAGCAGGAGCCAACCACAGCTGCTCACAGCTTCCCCCGGTCTGGGCTGTAGGCTTACCCGGTCTGTCTGGTGGCTCTTGCAGGTCCTGGAGTGGAGGATAGGGCGGCTTGCTGGGAGATCCATGGCTACATCAGCAGCGAGCCTGATCAAGGGCAGGATCTAGTGGAGGAAATCACAGACCTTCTTTTTGTTTAGGACTTGACTGAAAATTGTGGGAGGGGGGCTTGTCTGTTTAACTGCCCATAGACATTGCGCCAGGGAGTGGTAACTTAGGGTATCTGGCAGAACTTTGGCAACTTTAACCCTATCAGGGAGTGTAACTAGTACCCAGTCAAGCAGTGTCATGGTGCCTCTTTTATAATTGGTCCTGGTCTTTTCAGTGACCATGTTTGTGAGAAATAACCTGGACATGTTATCCCTATGACCTGTGCTGGACTTAGAATTCCAATTGATGTTAAAGTCACCTGTAACAATGTATTCCCAGTTCTGTTTGAGTTGCATGAAGTAGTGAGTAAGTGACTTTGCCTTGATTCTGTTTACCTGGTGGGATATATATATAGACAAAATGACAAGAGATTTATGCCCTCACCCTACCAAAAGCTTTATTACTGGGCATTCACAGTCCCTGGTTAATTCTTTGATCATGATTTTGGAGGCATGCAGGTCTGATCTCGGGTAGATAAGGCAGCCCCCACCTCGCTTGCCTATTCTTTCCTCCCTGAGGATATTGAAGCCAGGCAGATAGCATTATAAAGTTATTTCCTGGGTGACCAAAGTATTTATAGCTTGGTCACATTCCAGGTACTCAGTTTCCATAAACTAGGAATAACATAAAATAGAGAGTAATGGATAGGAAAGTGTGTGTTTTGAATATTTTTTTCACACCCAAGGTGTGTGATGACCCATAAACCTCAAGAGTGAAGCTCAAGAGGTTTATGTAGTCTCCATCGAGGGTGTTAAATATTCATAAACACACATGCCTGTTATTGTCTAAATTACTGGTGCACCGGACTTTGTGTGTAAAAGTACTTGGGCGAGAGAGAGAGAGCATGGCCGGGCGGTGTTCGTTTCGGTAAATTATATGCCCCCAAAATCCACAAAAACAGAAGTGGCTTGTATGAAAAAAAATCTAACCTGTGGGTGCTCAGCTAATTTTTTCTCAGTTTTGAGACACAGAAGCTGCCGAGTGTAGACTGAGGAGAGCGAGTGACTCTGCTTTAGAAGGCAAGATTCAAGCGTGAACGAGTGTTGCTGTAGCAACACATTCACACTTGAATCTCGCCTTCTGAAGCCTGAAACGGTTTATCCAGACATATTTTCCCATATTGACTACCTCTCCTCAGTCTATACTCGGCAGCTTCTGTGTCTCAAAACTGAGAAAAAAATTAGCTTATCACCTACAGGTTACAATTTTTTTATACAGGGCACTGCTTTTTTTGTGGATTATGGGGCATATAATTTACTGAAATGAACACCGCTCGGTCACGCTATTGTGTCAGAAAAAAGTGAAAGTGATCGTCATGGACAGTATAAGTGAGAAGTGACTTAGAGCTACTCAAATGCTGTAAGATTATTACAGCGTTTGAAGGGTATCTGAAATCAGGTTGATAAAGGGGGTCACCAGTAATTATAAGGAAGATTCATGGATTTTAAGATTTTCAGGGGAGGGTTTATCCAGACATATTTTCCCATATTGACTACCACCCAGCTACTAGCTAATGCATCAGAAGGGCTCAGGCTCATCTTAATAATTCCACTGCTAAATATGGTATGAAAGGAGATGATAGGGTGCACGATATTATGTCCCCCCTTCTTTTTTGGTAAAAAAGTCATCTCTGTTTTTATGGGGTTGAGATGACTGCCCCAAAACATCTGGAAAAAAAATGCTGAGAATGTTTTTTTTTGCAATTGAAGTAGTAGTGGGAAAACGGAACTTAAATATAAATAAAAGGTATTATAAATGACCAAATAATAAAGACTTTTCCCTTTTGTCATGCTACAAGATTTCCATCTAATTACGTTTTTTTATGAGTAGGGGACTTTTATTTAAAATAAAATAACTCCTACAATACATTCAAAATCATGTGCACAATTACATTTCAGAACCGTTCTAGAGACTGGATCGTGAAACTGACATCGTGCACAGATTCACCCCCCACGTGAATTACTGCATATAGTTCCCCAGGCCCACACCCAAGGGAGGATTTCAACAACTACCTAATAACATACTGTCTGTCTGGAATTTTCTCAAACCCACCTTTATAGTTCAGTCTGACAGCATATCTTCTCTGGGTTGGTTCACCAGACCCAGGGAAAAGGTTCGCCATCTGAAAGGGCCCTTGAGATGGTTGCTGTGTCCTAGAATCCTTGCCTCCATTATGCTTCTCCCTTTGTCTCTCCTGGTCATTTCTATGAGAATTGTGCTCATTGTCCTTTTGCCATTGTTTGGATGTACCTTCCCTGGGAATTCAGGGTTTATTCAGGATTGTGGGAGAAAATCATCTCTGTGGTGAACTTTGTGGGCCCGATTCACAAAGGTGGACACAAAGCTTGCATCAGGCCTGCATCAACCCTGGTGCTGCACAACCACTTCGACGCACCGTGCACCCAATTCACAAAGGTCATGTGCCTTTGTGACATTTCACCCAGTTTACGGCCGATTGAGCCAGACATGACACAAGCCCCATATATTAAGGGTGGCAGTGGTAGACCAGCAAAAAGCTGGTTTAACATTGGGCCTGGGGCACACTGGCTGTGAATGCCGACTTTCAGCCAGGGACCACCACAAACCCCATGCAACCTAAGTTTGGCACTCACAGGGCTTGCGCCTGTCCAAACCTTTTGTGAATCGGGCCCAGAATGTCCTGTTCTGGTCAACCAGGTGTAGCAGTAGTATTAGCATCCAAGTGTGTATGCACCTGGTCTGCGAAAGTCCTAGAGAAAGAAGCTGCATGGTGTTGCTTGGGACTTTCTGAAGGAACGTAGTCCAGTTCTGTGTCAGCAGTTTGTGTAGTCCGTTCCAGTGTTGCATCCAACTTTGGGAGCTCAGAGGATGCTGTTAGTTTTGGCACAGCTAGAGTTGGATGTGCAGGAACACCAGTGGTGTTCATCTTGGAAGTTGGGGAGGGGGCACTGAGTAGTTGTTTGTCCTCGCTTGTTTTGCCAGGGACATGATTTCAGTGGCCATTGGAACTGTGGGTGAAGTCCATCCTGGTACTTTGTCACCCATCCAGCTTCCTTTAAGGCTTTTTCAGGGCTCTGGGGGAGAGAAGGATTTATCTGAACTTCATGAGAGAGGTCTAGCCTGCCACGTCACAGGTCAAGTACAGCACTTGCATCAGCTGTTTTCTGACGAGGAACACTCTTTGATGTTGCCATTTTCAGATTTGTGGATGACAGAGGGTTTGATGGCACAGATCTGGGGAAGTTTAAAGTCTCTGTTGGCTGAATGGTGGTAGTGATACCAGTAGCGGAGCCAGGTTTGGGATCATTTGGGAGCCAGGGAGGGCCATTCAGTCAATGACAGGCTCCACAATGGTCACTAAATAGTGATTAAAAATGGTGGCAGGGCATCACTATTCACACTGGGGCAGCCAGGAGGGGCGACCACCTCCCAGCCCCCCCCTCTGGCTCTGCCACTGGGTGATACCAACCATAGTTCTCGTAGGGTTAGCACCAAAGATTTAGCTTTGCTTTTCAAAGTGTTCTACTTGGCTAGTTTGTTTCCTCCTCTGCAAGCAGTTTGAGCAGGTGAGCCTTGCATCTGGACTTGGCCTTCTGTAGTATTTTATTTTCTCGCTTCGTTGGCTCATCATCCAGTCCTGTTGCCTCAGCAGTGTAAAAAATGTGGGGCCAGTCCCCGGGTTGCTGTCTTTGCCAGTAACTATTACATCACCCTTAGGTAATTGTGAATCAGTGTCCATAGACTCTACAGCCTGTGCATCTGATACAAAATCCATGATTTCTTGTGAGCTAGAGGATGAACTCTGTAAACCTTTCTCCTCCTCCACCACCATCATCCACAGTGTCCACCATCTTGGGTCTGATGGACAGGGGCTCCCCCTACAGGAAGAGTAGGGGAGTTTCCCTGGTGGCATGGCCAACATTCCCCAAGTTATAAAAAAAGAGTCATGCAACCCACCCCCAAGATGCACCTAGAAACAAGCTACCACAACTTAGTGTGCCTTTTCTGGTTAAAAAATACACATAAATAAAATAAATAAAATTTTGGGTTGAACTGGCCCTGAGTAACAGCATACCCTTATCAAAGGTGGTGTCTCTGGATTGCTGACCAGATGAGGGGATTAGTACAAGGAAAGCTGGTAGAAGTGGACAAGGTCAGGGAGAGGAGGAGAGGTGGGGAAAAATTAAAGGGTCCGTTCTCGAAGCAAATGAATTATGCTCGAGAACAGTTACCGAGAGTAGCAAACACAAGAGACCAATTTGGTTCTGCAAGAAGGTAAGGGAGGCAGTGAGGCCCCTGAAAATGTCTTCATTAACCACAAGAATGAACCAGAGGGATGAGGAGTAGAGTGAGTATCGGGGCAAAGTGGAGGAGGCCAAAAACACAGTCAGGGATGCAAAGGCAGACACAGAGCTTTGAATCTGCTGGAGTGGTCAAGGGAGAGGAAAAAGAGTACTTGTGGTAAGTTAAAGGGAAGACTGGAGGGGGAATTCTAAGGCCAGAAGAGCAAGGGAGGGTAATAAAAGATGACAAGTTGAAGGCAGCAGTGCGGAATGCCTGCTTCTGCTCAGTATTCACAGTTGAGGACCACAGGCCCCTGCTGGAAAGTGGCATTTGGGCAGCAACAAGGGGATCCAAGAAATGGGGCTGATGAAGATTACTGTGGAAAGAGTAAGAAAAGGACTTGCAGCCCTGAAAGTAGATAAAGGCACTGGGACCAGATGGGATGCACCCGAGGGTGCTCAAAGAATTGACACTGGAGCGTGTTGGGCCCCCAATAGCGCTGTTCAGTAGCTCACTGCAAAGGGGGGTTCTGAGAGATTGGAGAATAGCAAACACAGTCCCACTCCATAAGAGAGGGAATAAGGAGGACCTGTGAAATTACAGGCTGCCAGTCTTGCATCTATTTTGGGTAAACTGATGAGAATACTAGCCAGAGATGACTTGGTGACCTACCTGGAAAACAGTGGGCTCCAGGATAGCAAATAGCATGGGTCTGTGGCAGGGAGATCAAGCTAACCTGATAATGTTCTTTGACTGGGTTACAAGGGTGACAATGGCAGTGGATAGGGGACAAGTGATAGATATATGCTACTTCAACTTCAGCAAGGTTTTGACTCAATGCTACACAGAAAGCTGCTTAAGAAATTAGAGGACCTGGGAGCAGCAAAGGAGTGAGTTAATTGTGTGGGAAACTGGCTAAGGGGAAGTCCGAAGAAGGTGGGGTATTGAACGGTGTCAAAACTGGGGAGAGGGCGGTCACTAGTGGGGTGCCACAAAGGTCAGTCCTGGGTACTGTCCATTTCAAAAAGTTGTTCAGTGACATAGGAGAAGGTGTACAGGGCAATATGTGTCTCACTGCTGATGACACTAAGCTCTGTGGTAGAGTCGACACCAAAGAGCGAGTTGCAAACGATCTACAGTAGTTTGAAAGATGGTCCAAGGTTTGGCAGCTGACATTCAGTGCTAGAAAGTGCAAAGGTGACGCACATAGGGAGTAGGAATCCTAAGATGGAATAACGGATGGGAGTGGTTAGACTGGCTTGTACTTCAGAAGAAGAGGACCTGGGAGTCCATGTTTCGGTTTCCTTGCTTTTGTGGTCACGGCTGTTAGCCAGCTTTGCTTTTTTGAAATTAATTCTACCTCAAGAATTGATGTCAACTCTAACCCTAGGCCTAACCTCTCTAAGTTACTTTGTTTTGGTTTCAAAATGACACCCCTCTTTCCGTGGTAGAACTTGATAGACCTCCATTATCTGTACAGGTTGAGTGGGAGGTTAATGCAGTGCAGTGGGATACCTAGGACCTGATACCCTAGCACTATTGTCCCTTACTAATCAGGGTGCATGTGAATGCCTGATCTTACTTTGAGGCTGTCTCTTGCAGCGGGCCATCACCGGTAGGACTAAGCCGTGAGGCACCAGGACCACACGGAAACCTTTCTAGCTAGCAGTCTACCAGAGGGTGCCTCTCACCTCTGACATCAGCAGCTGACATCAGTCTATCCTATATAAGGCGGGCGACCCTCACGCCCTCCTCAGTTCTTTCCCGCCATTGACCAACACGTGTCAGACTACTGACACTGCTGCAGCTACAGTCAACTGCCATTTTCCTGTGTTTACCATACTTTATTATTTTCTAGTTTTTCTAAGTTAAACATCAAATTTTTCAGTGTTCCATCTTCTCATTGATATCTTCTCAACCTTCTTCTTCATCAGACCACTCCACTAAGTGTGCCTGTGGTAAACAGATGCCAGACAGGGACGGCTATTCTGCTTGCCTCTTGTGCTGAGACCTAGATCACAATGTCCAAGCCTGCGAGGTCTGCCAGACATGTAACCGGCCACCAGGAGACACTGCCAGAAAACCCTGAAAAGCCAGCTTCTCCAGCAAAGGTTGCCCTTATGGAATGGGAGCTGCAGGCCTGGAGCTCCTCTGCCTCCCTGGCCCAGTTCTTGGGCTCTTCATCATCCAAATCCAAGGACAAATCTTTGGGGAAGCATAAGCATTGGGTTAAGGACTGGGACTGACTCCGATTTGTCCCCAGTATGTGGTCCCCGCACAAGGCTCCTTCAATCACTCAGGGTCTTCCTTCCTAGGGGGCTCCTCCTCCTCGGCCTCGTACGCCCTTACCTCTTCAGCGGTGCTGGTGGTCCTGCCACCCATCTGGATCTCTGTTATGAGCAGTGGCTTCTCGGGGCAGGGTCTTCCTCACCGTGCCTCCCAGCCCCTGCCCTTTCAGTCCTTGTTTTCCGCTGGCTCTTTGGCAGGTGGCTCATCCAGCATCTGTATCTGCCACCCCATCACCTGCTCCCTTGAGGGGAATCTCCATTGGTCCTGCCCCTCTTTCTTAGGGGCAGGTGCTGCAGGGCACCAGTGACTCCCAGAGCCCAGTCTCCCCTCAGCCTTCGCCTGTGGGGTCTTCCTCCTTGGCACCAGCCTCTTCTATACAGGCGCCAGTGGATCTCCCTCTGGCATCACCCAAGCTGATACCCTCTGGGCCTGTGCCTGTCCTCCCACAGTCCATGGGCCCTTTGCCAGCTTTGCCACCTCCAGTGCCAGCAGGGCCTTCACCGGCCCTCCTGCTGCCATTGCCCGGGGAACCTGCACCAGTTCACCTGCTGCCACATCCAGGGGGACCGGCGAATATGCCACCTCCCACACCTGAGGGGCTGCGGCCTGGGTATCCTGCTCTGACACCTGGGGGTCCAATGCTGGCTTACTCCTACCTAATGCTTTGGGGACTGGCGCTGGCTTACCTGTACCCTGTGCCTGTGGGGCCCTCACCAGTCTAGAATTATCCGACTCAAGGGGGCCGGTGCCATTGCCCGTGGACTACCATGGCTTGATTTCTGTTCTGTGGGCCTTCATGCAGTCACTGGTCCCTTCCACCAGTGGGTCGATCCAGTTTCACCCTCAAGGGCTTCCTCAGGACCCCCAACCACCGACCCCAGCCCACCAAGGCCCGAGTGCTCTTCGTACTCCCAGGAGCCCGCCTGATGTGGGTACCCCTGCTCGTCTAGCCGAACGCCAGCCTGATGACAGTGGGGACGACGTCTCAGCCACAGACGATGGTGATAGTTCTGAGTCTTCCTCCATTCTGGTGGACTCCTTAGGAGATAAACGGGGTCCCAGTAATGTCCCCAAATCCCCTCCTGATGATCCCATGCTCATGGACATCATGAGGCATATCCAAGCCACTATGGGTTGGGAGCCTGAAGAACAGGATCCAGATTTTGCTGCCTGGCTATCTACCTTTGTCATCGTGACTCTCCCCACCTTGGTGGTACCCCCCTTCATCGAGTCTTACAAGGACATTACCAAAACCACATGGCACCACCCCTATACGGTTCCAGTGGTATCTAAGATGTCTTAACGGCTTTATCATGCCCCAGCTGGCAAATCCTACTTTGGCGAGCACCTGAAAGCAGATTTGGTCATAATTACCCCAGCCCACGATCACACCAGGAGGCTAGAGCACATCAGCAACCAAGAATCTCGCCAGCTGGACCAAATGGGCAACTGGGTCTTTGCATCTGCCACCCTTTCCATCTAGACCATTAACTATTATATGGTGCAATACCAAAACCTCTTGTGGGACCAGGCCAGGTAGGTGGTCATGGCCATGCCAGATGACCCCACCAAGCAGCAAACCCTTCAGGCCCTTAAGACTGGGTCACATGTCAGTACCCACGTCCTCAGGGTGGCCTGTGATGCCATGGATGCCTCTGGCTGGGCAGCTACCATTGGCATTAGTATGAGGTGCCATGCTTGGCACAGAGTCCCAGGCTTTGCTCTAGACATCCAGTCTAGTTTTATAGATGCTCCCTTTCGGGGTCCCAAGCTGTTTGGGGGAGATGTTCAAGAGATTATCTCAGAGCTCCAAACCTCTGGATGAGCCCTGAAATTGGTCCACTCTGTGTATCACACCCAATCAAAGTCAGGACAGAGGGCTCCCTTTTACCTCTCTTGCTGTAGACAGGCCTGACCCCACCCAAGGCCCATGCCAAATGCAAGGCAGGTGCTGCCTTCCTGGCTCCCACCTCAGCCCTTTCCCAGACTGCTAGAGAAGCGACCACAGCCCAGTCTGCCCCCACCTTCTGACTCCTTGCCAAATCCTCCCCTCCCATAGGGCTTCAGGAGGTGGTAGTCAGGGGTTGTTTTCCCCCTCCACCTGGACAGGTGGAGGGAGGTCACTACAGACAGCTGGGTGCTGCAGCTTGTCAAGCACAGCTACACTTTAGAGTTCTTGGAGTGGCCTCCAGAAATTCCTCCAGGTCCGTCCACATATCCTCCAGGTCACATTCCCTCATACAGGTGAGGGTTCAGGCCTTACTTCAAAAGGCGGCTGTAGAGCCTGTTCCTTGGTTCCAGCAGGGAAAGGGGGTTCTACTCCCACTTCTTTCTGGTCCCCAAGCAGACAGGAAATCTCTGGCCCATCCTGGACTTGAGCAGTCTCAACCTGTTCATAAAGTACATATGGTTCCAGCTGGTCACCCTTCAGGGGTTGCTGCCCCTGCTTCACCAGGGGGACTGGCTCTGCTTTTTGGATATGCAGGATGCATACCTGCACATAAAGGTTTTTTGCATCCCATCAGCACTTCCTACACTTCCATTTCAAGGGAGAGCATTACCAGTTTTGAGCTGTGCCCTTTGGTCTGTCCTCAGCCCCCAGAGTCTTTACCAAGTGCCTGGTGGTGGTGACCACTGCCTTGATGCAATAGGTTTAATGACTTTCCCCTACCTGGATGACTAGTTATTGGCAGCCCCGTCCAGGGACTGTCTGTTACAAACTCTTGCGAATACCTGCAGCCTGATCCAAGCTTTAGGCATTACCATCAACCTGCCAAAATCTTTCCTCACCCCATGTCAGTGCCTTCTTTATATAGGGGCAGTGCTGCACAGAGCTCAGGGCAAGGCCTTTTTACCTTCTGACAGAGCGGAGCGCCTGATGGCTCAGGCCCGCCTTCTTTACTCAAACCGTCATATTCCGGTGAGGGCTTTCTTGATGCTTTTTGGCCTCATGGTCACAGCCATTGCTATGGTTCCCTTAGCCAGGCTGCACATGAGAATCCCTCAACAGACACTGCTGGTCCAATGTGACCAGCGTATGGATGACCTTGGACCAACCAGTGCTGGTGCTGGGTCCAGTCAAGAAGATACTGATGAGGTGGCTGGAGCCCAGCAACCTGTTTTGGGAAGTTCTTTTTTCTATGCCCCCCCCAGCAGATCCTTATGACAGATACCTTTGGTCTTGGTTGTGGAGCCCACGTGGGGACCCACCAAACTGAAGGGACATGGTCTGAGATGGAAAGGAAATCTCCTCATAAATGTCCTGGAGATGCGGGCAGTGCTGTACACCCTGCAGACCTTTCAGACTCGAGACTCCCCAGGTCTGCTATTGGTTCAGACAGACATGTGTGCAGTTTATTACATAAACTAGTGGGGGGGGGGACTCATTCCTATCCCCTGTGCAGGGAGGTGATGAAAATCAGGTATTGGGCCATCGAGCATGGCCTGGACCTCTTGGCTGTTCATGTTCCCAGCGACCAAAACCTCCTGGCAGATAGCCTAAGCTGCTTACGATCCAGAGCTTATGAGTGGGATCTTCTGACCTCAGTGATAGAAGACCTCTTCAATAGATGGGGTTGACCCAAGTTGGACCTTCTTGTGTCCCCACGCAATGTAAAACTGTCACTTTTCTGCTTGCTAGATCTAGGGCCTGGAGTTTTCTGGTGAGACACATTGTCCCTCTTCTGGACAGGGAGGTTTCTGTATGCCTTCCCTCCTTTCCCCCTCCTTCACCGATATCTGATCAAACTCCGGATGGAGGGAGCTACAGTGATCCTCATCATTCCCACTCTTTCAACGAGTTCTGATCAAACTCCATATGGAGGGGGCTTCAGTGATCCTCATCACCCCATTTTTGCCTCATCAAATCTGGTTCCCATTGTTACAACAACTGGCAGTGGAACCTCCACTCTCCCTGCCCCTGTGCACCAGCTTGCTGTCCCAGGAACTGGGCACTCTGGTCCATCCAGACCTGAAGTCTCTCCATCTCCATGCATGGCTCCTGAGGACATAGCCATTACCAGATCTGGGGTCTCCCCCAGAGTGGCAGATGTTTTGGTGGTGGCCAGGAAACCCTCCACCAGAGCCACTTATTCTATGAAATGGAAGAGCTTTGCTCTTTGGGCTGCATCGCACCATTTAGGTCCCTCCACCTGCCCAGTGGACCAAGTTTTGGAGTACCTTGTGCCCCTATCAGACTCAAGTTTGCAGAACTCCTCTATTAAAGTACATCTCTCTGCCATCTTTGCGTACCAAGTACCTGTGGATGGGCACTCGGTGGCCTAATGTGATGTCTTCTGCACTTTCGTATGGGGCATCTTATATTTGAAGCCCCCAATTAGGGACCCTGTCCCACCTTAGGACCTTAATTTTGTGTTGGAAAAGCTTATTCTGCCTCCCTTTGAACCGGCCGCATCTTGCGGGCTACGTTTTCTGTCATGAAAAGCGTTCTTTTTAGTCACCATTACTTCTGCTCAAAGAATTTCAGAGCTTCAGGCCCTCATTTGTAAGGAGCCTTATTTAGTTTTTCATAAAGACAGGGAGTCTTTGTATACAAATCCTAAGTTTCTTCCTGAGGAGGTGTCGGAGTTTACTTTGAATCAATCTATCTACCTGCCTGTTTATTTTCTGGAGCATTCCAATCACGGGGAGGCATTGCTCTATACCTTGGATGTGCATAGAATCCTGAGGTACTATACACACTGGGCCAGTGACTCTCGGAAGTCCAATTAGCTGTTTGTTTTGTTTGCCACTGGAAAAGAGGGTGCTCCAGTGTCCAAACAGTGTTTGTCTAAATGGTTTGCAAATTGCATTGTTTTTTTCTTACCAGAAGTAAGGCAAGGATATTCCTGGTGGAGTTAAGGGCCATTCCATAAGAGCCATGACCACATCAGTGGCTTGCTTCCATAATGTGTTACCTGCTGACATCTGTGCTGCTGTCACCTAGAGTACTGTCCGCACCTATACCAAGCATTTCAGTCTGGACATCTCCTCTAGGCGTTGAGCCAACTTTGGCCTAGCTGTCCTCCAACGCCTCCTGTCTTAGGCTGTTATTTTTTGCCCACGGTCCGGACTGCCTGTCTGTAGTACCAGATCTACCTGGGTCTCAGTCCTACCGGTGATGACTTGCTGCAAGAGATACCTTTGAAGTAAGAGAGTACAGTTACGTAAGAACTTACCGCAACAGTAGATCTTTGAGAGGATTTCTTGCAGCAAGCTCACTTTCTCTCGCTTCTTCTCCCTTTTTGCTTGTCTCTCTCTCCTTCTATAGGGACAAGTCTTCTGCTTTTCCTTTTTTTGGTTACAGGATTACCTTGGAGTCATCCTCGTTCCCCCCCCCCCCTTCTGGTATCCTGCTTATAGTCTGCAGCGGGAGAACTGAGGAGGGTGTCGGGGTCGCCTGCCTTATATAGGATAGGCTACCATCAGCCGCTGATATTGGAGGTGGATGGCCCTTCTGGTGGACTATTAGCTAGAAAAGTTTCTGTGTGGTCCTGGCACCTGACGGCTTAGTCCTACTGGTGATGGCCTTCTGCAAGAGATCCTCTCGAAGATCTACTGTTATAGTAAGTTCTTATGTAACTACTTTTTGCAGACTCTATGCATTCGGATGTTGGGTCCTGGTAAATATCCCAATTCTCCACCCAAGTAGCTTATCAAAGTCAGCAGCACCGTACCTAGTAAATGAAGACTCCATCTCGTTACCAGTTTCATGGACAATCTGCATGCCCTCTGCACCACTTCTTTTCCAGCAGTATCATCTCTCACTGTGCTGGAGATGTGTGTGAACAGAGAGGGCACTGTTTCCAGTGGTACTAGTGGAATACATTTTAAAAATTGGGTGGTCCCACTAGGCAACAAGCTGTCTTCTACCCTGTTTTTTTTTTTTTATGTTCTTATGATATTGGAAAACCTGTTTGACTTGATCTGCTAGTGAACTAATAGCTTTGTTTGCATTATTAGAACTACTGCCAGAGGCAGTTACAAAGATTCCAGATGCAGACAAATCCAAAGAAACCCAAGGATTAAGGTTCCATTTCAACATCAAATTGCAGTTTCTGTCAGTTCCTGGTAAAATCCCCCACCTCTGCCCCCTGTAGTCTTTGCCTCAGTAAACTCTCAGCAGTATACTGGCCTGTGGCATTAATGCAGAATCTGGGTCCAACATCTTTGTCCACTGAAAACAAAGCAGGTGTTCTCTTTCAAGCACTAGCTCCATTTTTAATGCTGTCATATGATCGCGTGAATCATGCTATTAACCTCATGCAGCTTCCTGGGTTAGGCAAGGCTGGAATTACAGGTGAGAACTGAGACTAAATCAGGTGCTTCACATCACACTGTGTTATGGGAGGAGGGGCAGATCCAGGAGTTAATAAAAGGGAAGGTGCATTGGGTCAAATATGTAAACCCCTCTAGGGGGTTCAGTGGCATGCCCCCCCCAAAAAAAATGTTTTTGAAAAATGTAGATATTGTTTTTTTTTTTTTTTTTTTAACCCTGTATTTATCTGCCTAATCTGCCTCCTCCCTGTACTGTCTCAGACATCCTCATGGGACCCTCCAACCCCCGCCGTGGTCTGCCCCTAGAGTGCCTCGTCCACACACACTCCCTTGAAGGTCCCCGGTATACCCCCCCCCCAGGTAGGGGTGGAGAGGGAACCCCTATTCTTACCTCCCTAAACCAGCATGCTATGTGTGAGTATGGCTGCGACACAGCGGAGTCTGCTTCGACGAGTTCGGAGGAGTCCCAGAGAGGTCTTCGACTAGGAGGGACCGAGGTGTTTTTCCGGTTTTTCTTCCCCCTAACGTCGGCGTGCAATGAGGGGCTATGAGCTAGGAGGCATGCTGAGACATACCTCCTGCTCCGCCTCTCTGCTGACATCCACCCAATCCACTTGCTGCTTCTCCGCCAACCGCGCTATCCACCTGGGCTCCCCTAGGTGGTAGCATTGTAGCGGGAGCCTGCAGTTACCCCCCCCCGGAGAAGAAGAGCTGCCGTCGGGTGCTCCATCCTTCTCTGCCCCGGCCGACCCCCGGCGACTTGTGCTCATTCCCGAACCTGGATCGCCGGTGTGGTGCGAGGTGTAGCGTCCAGCGCCTCAACCCTCAGCGCCACCGGGCCGGCAAAAATGTAGATATTAAGTTATGCATTTTACGTTCTTTCCTGGATCCTAAAATGCACCAAAATGCAGATTATTTTAAAAACAGTACCCAGTGAAACATAGAAACATAGACTTTGATGGCAGATAAAGACCGCTTGGCCCACCCAGTCTGCCCATTTCCCTACCTATTGGATAAGCTGCAGATCCTAGTTAACCAACAGCCTACTTCTTCCTACCCCCACCAGAATTGCCTTATATCTGTCCCATGCATTCTTGAATTTCCCCACTGTTTTTGAACCCACGACCTCCTCAAGAAGGCTGTTCCATGTGTCCATAACCCTCTCTGTGAAAAAATACTTCCTCACGTTGCGGTTGCCCCTGAGCCATCCCCCCTCTATCTTCAAATTGTGCCCCCTTGTTCTTGCACATCTCTTTTTCTGAAAGATGCTACCCTCCTGGTCTTTGTTGATTCCCTTGAGGTACTTGAAAGTTTCTATCATATCCCTCCATACCTCCTTTCCTCGAGGGTATACATATTAAGCTCCTTTAGTCTCTCTTCGTATGGTTTCTGGTGCAGACCCTGCACCATTTTAGTTGCCCTGCTACCATTTCACATTCTCCCTCCTCCCCCGGCTACCATACTTTGCAGCAGTATTTAGGTAATATAAAAGGAAGACTACTGTAATAATTTTCCTGCAGGGAGACCCGAAGTAAGTGGAGCTGCTTGCGGCTACCATGTCTTTATGTTGGAGGGGGATTATATACATAATCTACCATAAACAGACTAAGCAGTCAGCTCAGATTTTGGGCACACAAAACAGGTTGGTGTAGACACCCCTTACCAACAGGGATGTCTATGCTGAAATGTTTGGTTGGAAGTGAAGAATGATCTGTCACATGTTGTGTTGTGCCTCAACATGTTTTTTTTTTTTTTTAAATCAATAAACTATGAGTTAACAAAAAAGTAGGTGGCAAACAGAGTCCATCCACACAAGGCTGGTAAAAGAGGAGACCCAGGGAGCTATAGACTGGTCACTTTGTTTCACAAACCCCAGGCACAAACTTCAAGAACCTAAAGCTGTTGACTGGTCAGTCTGACTTCCATTGTAGTAAAATTCTTTCAGAATATAATCAAGGAGCAGCTGGTTAACTTCCTAGAGACCCACAGTTTTCAAGACAGAAAACTGCACGGCATTGTGAACGGGACGTCCGGTCAAATGAACCATAGAATTTTTCACCATCATAACTGCGATGCTGGATAAGGGCCAAGTGTTGAATGCCCCATTCCTGGACTTCAGCAAGGCCCACAGAAGGCCAATGAAGAAGACTGGGTCTTGAAGGTAAGAGAGAAAGTCACAAGGTGGGCAAGAAACTGGCTGGGGGGAGAACCCATAGGGTAGTAGTAAATGGTATGTATTCTGAGGTCAGGAGAATGACCAGCAGGGTGCCAAAGGCTGTTTCAAATGAAGAAGTGCACTAGAACAAGAGGGCATGCAATGAAGCTGGGGGGGGGGGGAATTTAGGAGGGATGTGAGGAAATACAACACTGAAAGAGTGGTGAACATTTGGAACAACCTATCAGCAGAGGCAGTAGTGGAGAAAACAGGGGGACTTAAAGCATGTATATGATAGACATAGAGGAATATTGGCAAGTAGGTGAGGAAGGTTGCTGAAGTCCAGGTAGGGTCTATGGAGGCAGAAGAGGCAGGGAACATCTGGGCAGACTGGGTGGGCCAAGCGGCCCTCTTCTGTTAACAAATTCTGTTTCCATGTTTCTACTATTTTTTTTATCACAACAGTATTTTTGTCACCTCCACAGACCTGGCAGGGGCTACAACACCCCCCTTCAGAGGGGTATGCCCTCTGGCCCATCAGGGCCATCATGGGTCCAGCCAGGTCCCAGTATTTCTCCTCTGGTTTTCTCCCACACCCATGCAATGGGTGCAACAGCTGTCTCCACCTCCGCAGAGGCACCCTGGGCATGGGCCGAACCCCTCTTGTTGTGCTGACACACACACAGCACAAACCCCCCCTTCCCAAGGAAGGAGAGCAGTCCTCTGGATGCTCAATCCTAACCTCCCCCGGCCGACCCCTGAACGACCCAAGTCCATTCTCAAACCCAGGTTACCGGGGCGACGTGAGGTGTGGCATCCAGTGCCTCAACCCTAAGTGCCACTGGGCCGGCCCCATGTTTCTACTTTTGAGAAGAATACCAGGAGCTGGAGGAAAAAGCCCTGGCCCACCACTGCGTTGGCTTCCCTGCAGGCTCACAGACGACTGACATGGTGGTCACCCACCACTATCATGGTCCTGGCAGTGATGGATAACCAGTAAATCCATGAGAAACTTGGTGACAGGGCTAGGGGTTGCTGTTGGGATATTTATATATATATATATATATATATATATATATATATATATATATACAAATACATGATGGGCAGGAGTAGGATATGGAAATATTCTCACTCCTGTAAAGTGAGAATATTTTCCATATCCCATGATCTGCCCATCAGGTGTTTGATTTATATAATGGGGGCCCTAGTGTTGCAAAAGTTACCATTTGCGCAGCTTTGCGCAGCTTGTGCTGGTTAGCGTAGGTTTAGCACAGGTGTAACAAATGCATATAATAAATGGTCATTGTTTTTTCCCCATAGGGAAACCGGGTTGCAATTTTGTTGTTATAACTAGCTGGTTATAATGGCAAACACACGCCTGGTTTCCCTAGCTCGGCGCATGCACCTCCCGTGATCTTCCTCATCTCTGTGCCGAACCCTGCCTTCCCGCTCCTCGACGCTTAACACTTCACTGACAGTAGGAGTTAGTGGACAAGTCATTTTTTTTTAAACAAATATATGGCACATGAAATGCTCATTGCTCATTTTCAGCTGCAAATAAAAAAAAAAAATGAACACTACTTCTTTGTCAGGAGCCACCACGGACTGTGCTGAAACCACAACGTCCATGGCTTGACTCTCATTTATTTTGTATAATTGCTGTGGTGAAAAAACAATCCCCAGCAATTATACAAAATAAAGAACGGATAGGGGGGTTAAAACTCGGATTTTACACCCCCCTCAGGGTGGGATGCTTGAATAAACCCCTCGGGCTTCACTCTTGGGGTTTATGTAGCCCCTCAGGGGTGTGTAAAATCCTCGTTATAACCCCCTACCCATCCATTATTCTCTATGCTGACGTCATCAGCATTTATCCTCACTCTGGTGAAAATAACATGGTTTATCACACTCATTTATCCTTCAACCCCATTGTGTATGTATATGTGTGTGTGTGTGTATATGTGTGTATATATATATATATATATATATATATATTCATTTTAAAAAATGCGATTAGGGTTGAACCATCAAAAGTAGGAAAGCGCAACCTTAAGTTCCCAAGCGTGAACCACACCCCACTGTGCATGCAGGAACAGGTATAAGCGGATGTGTTTTAGCATTGTGAACCCTAATGCTCACCCCATTGTCCTATACTGTACCTATCTTACCTTACTCATGGAATAGGGTGAGCATTAGAGTTCACAATGTAAAACACATCCGTCATACCTGTTCCTGTATGCACAGTGGGGTCTCTGCGATCTTTGATTGGGAACCCTAGAGTTACACTTCCCTACCTAATTGTGCATTAAAGAAGTTTTTTTTGCAACGAATTTCCTTACTTTTTCATATAACTTACTTGTATCTTTATTTGTATGTAACTTTTGCATTTTTTCATATTTAGACCTCACATTTTGAACATAGTCTTCTTATGACCCCTCCTCATAAACACCATAGGTGAAAATGTTCAAATCTATGGCAAAACACCATTCTGTGCCATGTGTGTGAAAACATGTTTCAGGCAGGAAGTGAAAAATTATAACTCAGCTATTCAAGAGGAGGTGTGAAAAAATGGCTATGTTGAAAATTTGGAGTGAAAATATTAAAAATTACCAAAATTATGCATGTGTGTAGAAATATTTTAATGACTACTCATAACTCAGCCATTGTTAGGAATATTTTCAGCAAATTTTCAACATGGACCTTTTGGGACCCCACCTCATGAACAGTGGCACTGTCATTTTGTTACTCGGTCCTGAAAGGTGATTTCGTCCAGCGACTGCAAAATCACCTTCCAGGCCCGAATAATGAAAAGACAGTCATGGTGTTCATGAGGTGGGGTCCCAAATAGCACATTGAAAATTTGGTGAAAAAATACCTAAAAATGGCAAAGATATCAAGATAACTTCAAAATTCCATTAAAATACATTATACGGCACTTACTGTACCTTGATTCTTCAGTTTGTTGTTTGGCTTTGAAGAATGCAGGCACTTCCTGGTCCACAGAAGGTAACAGTGGATGACCACCAGACGTAAGTATGAGGTAAGGGGTGTGGGTTGGTAGGTACTCTGTGGGAGGGTGGGGATGGGGAGGGAGATGGAGGGGACGGTGAAGGACTGTTTTCTTTATTTCAGGATCAAAAAATACAAAAACACGTTGGAGGACAGTTTTCTTCTTTACAGGAAATGAAAGAACCATTTGGGCACACTGGGAGTGGGCTCCCCAGTGTTCCACACTTTTGGGGATGTTGCAGTGTCAGTCTCGACAATTAAAAAAACCCAGAAGGGACTAAGTGGGGGGAGGGCATCTGACACTGGGAGTGGGCATCCCAGTGTCAGTGTTAATTAATTAAATAAATGAAGAGGGTGGGGGTGCCATAAAACACCAGGGAGAGGGGAATAGTGGCCAGTGATCGGCGACTGGGGGGTGCCACTAGGCACCAACATTTTCAGACAGCAACACAAAGCTGTTTCTGAGAAATGGTTATAGAAAGAAATGGCAAAAACATGTAAATTTAGGATTTTGTGAGAGTTTGTATCTTCAGAAATACACAACAGATGCACGTGAAATTTGGAACGTCACGAGACATACCCCTAGAGATTATGCATGCCAAATATTGTGCAAATCCAGTGAATGGTTCCAAAGTTATAAAGGTTCAGAAATTCATGATGGAGAAGGCTCCCTGCGACACTATGTAACCCTGCCTGCAAAAACAAGATGCCTATGTGTGAAAACAAGATACCTATTTGCAAAAAACAAGATACATATTTGTGAAAACAAGCATGTTCTACTTTCCCTTTTACACTTATTTTTTCCCCATAGGAAATAATGGGAAATTAAAACTTTAATAACTTTTCAGCTGATTAACTTTTTTTCACCAAACTTTCAAAAGGCACATCTGTGGGGCAAAGGCTTTCAGCCCTGAAAATTTCAGACCACAAGAAAAAGCTGTTTCTGAGAAACGGCTGTCAAAAGAAATTGACAAAACCTTTAAATGTTGTGTTTTTCACCACTCTGTTTCTCAAAATCCATACAAAAGGAATCACACAAAATGTGGCATGTCAAAAGACCTTCCCCTAGCTGCAACCCATGCCAAATTTCATGTGAATCTGTTATACTGTTGCAAAGTTATTAAAGTGCAAAGTTTGAGGTTTAACATTAAATTGCCCGGTTAACCCCAATATACTGACGCTACCACACCTTGAAAGATCATGTAGTCATGATACTGTTCATGAGCTAATGTCATAATGCTTAGCTTGTGTTATCACAGTCAGTTCTACGGCAGCACATTGTGGTTATGCTTTCATACTTGTATCCTTACCAGTGAAGAAAGTAACAGTTTGAAATGTAATTTTATATAACACCAGTGGCGAGAACAATGACAAGATAAATAGGGGATATGCAATCGGCTGACTCAAAATATGCAGTTTATCTTCAAGTGTGAGGGGGCAGTACCACAACTCACAATTGGCAGAGGCATGAGTGAGTTATGAAACTTCTGCCCCCACTCGGCACTTCTTATCTTTCTATTTATCAGTACACACATGTTGTATAAAAAGTGTTATCTTATACCAAACTCACAATCTGTCATGACATCTTGTGCGTTGGGTGTGTCACAGATGATATCTTGCCCTGTCGGGTACATAACAATGGAATACTGCACCAATCAGAGAGCAGGTTTCATAATGCAGATGACATCACAAAAGGCTTGTGTGACATTGAAGCCAGCAGTTGAAATGAAAGAAAAATCATCAAATCCTCATACAGATAGCCACCACTCGTGAGTTATGGTCCTGACCCCTTACCCTTGAAGATAAATTGCACATTTTAAATCAGCCTATCACATATGCCCTATTTATTTTGTAATGTTGGGTAATTGGTGTCTGCTAGTACCAAAAGTAATGTCATGATCAGGGCCCCTCATCAAATGCAAATATAGGCCGAGATCTTCAGGCCACGTTGCATTTTAGAGCACATATTTGCCAAGGGTGTAGATAGGCATACTCATCATTGTACACATTTGTATAGTGCTCCTAAATACACACACACACTCCCAGAACTGCACTATGCAGAGTGCAAGTAGTGCTGCTACATCCTGAGGGCTGACTTCCAGCACAGTGCATAGCAGAAGCAGCAGTTGCTGCGCCCCAAATTGGAATGTCTTGCTGAAAACAGTCACTGCCACAACATGAAAGATGGCTCCATGTCCGACATCACTGGCACAAATTTACATGCTAGACATCAAAACAGGCAATTTGCAGCAGTGACCAGACAGCAATTTAAACAGCAAAGCGCAGATTGAAGACCCAGGCTGCCTTCTCACACTGGGGCACCCCAACGCTTCGACTGTACCCGAGTCTTCCTCAGGGAGTTCTAAATACCTATCCCACATTGTGTGCCTTTTTCTAACCATTATTATTCTAGTTTGGAGTGGAGGGGAATATGCCATTGCTGTAACTGAAAGTAACTACTGATTAGACACCGTGACACTTTAAAGTTCTGTTACTTAGAACATCACCTAAATATACATATATAACCTGTTTTGAGATTACATAAGACGTTGTTCTTTCATATTTAGTGTCAGTTCATAAAAAAATGGAAAAAGTACATGACACATGACCATAGCAAACTTGGGGGGAGGGGTAATATTTAGAGAGAGAGGGAGAGCGAGTGTTTAAAACTGATATTTCTGGCTACATTCCTGATATCTGTTTATATATTTGCTTTAAAAACAACCTGTAGATTTTTTTGTCAGCTTTTTTCCCCGCACACAGATCCTTAAAATGCCTTTGGAGGGGTTTCCACCTTGCCCCTGTTTCCACTCAACTTTCAGAATAAGCTAGGGAATAACCTTTCCCTGGTAGGACCACTTATCTGTGAATGGGAAGAATTTGGTTAGGACCAGTCTGTTCGCTCCTTGACCACACCCCTCTGTGACAGAGTAAGGATCAGGGTGAGAGAGGAGAAGCCACTAGTGGTCAGAGATGGCCCCAAGTGGGCAGGAAAAGAAGAAGAGCTGACATCAGTTGAGGAATGGGACCCATTTCCACTTTTCTCCATGATACACCCCTCCCACTATTGAGGAAGCACTGTCATGAGCATCATCATCACGATACATTTCAGAAAACTAACTTGCCTTCTTGTCTATCCCCCATACCTTCACAGTTCTTTTAGCTGCACTGCTGCCTGTGGTCTGCCAGGTGGCAGTGTTGCACTGAGTCACCATTGATCATCTTCTTGCTGGCCCATAGTGGTGCACCAGGCTTAAGGTACAAACTTTTGTCACTGATGTACTAATTGGGCTGGCTTGCAAATAATTTTGCCACACATACTTCATGTGAGACACAGGTTCTGCAGATCTGACCCAATACGGTCAGACACTGTGGCTTTCAGACCAGTATTAATGTCTTAGAAATGGGTCCGAATTAAAGCTTGTGAGTTGGCATGTTGGGTGAGCTTTGCTTTGTAAAAATGAAAAAGCTTTTTGCTACCATGTTCTCAAGTACAAGGTTTTAATTAAAACCTTGGAAAATAGACAGACTTTCAATTAATGATGATTTTGAAGGAAAAATAATCTCACCCCAGCCACTGAAACAAGATTGTTTCAATCAAAGGTAAAATGAGCAGTTGTCTAGAAGCAGCATTAGGTGTTCCTTTCATGGCAGAAGCTGCTTAACTTAGCTGGTTGCCATGACAAGATGAGGAGATAGGGTGTTACCACTTAAAAAAGAAAACATTCTGGTAAGTACTTTCTAGCGGGGGAAATGTGGGTTACTGAACAGTTAGCTCTTTCAGTGGTGATGCAAAGCTGTGCTTAAAATTCAAACTGTTTATATTGAGTGCCTTGTTTTATAGTTTAGTCGGAAAAAAAATCACACAGTAACATGCATGTACTTATTTTATTTTCAATAAAAGGGTCACCTGTTTGGACAGCTTTGGACTTAGATGGATAATGGGCTGCTTTTATTCAGATTTCGTAGGGGCTTTTTTTTTTTTTTAAACCACAAATGAAGAAAGAATGAACTCTTAAACATTTATAGGAAATCTATATCAGTGTCACCATTCACTATAAATCAGCAGTGTTTGTTTATTTACTGTTTTTCTGTGTGCATTACAGCCCTCTTAGTAGTAATAACATTTGCTCACAGAGACTGTGATTTTGGTCTCTGAGCTCCCACATCTGACACGGGGGACGAATGGCAGGATAGGTGCCTGACTAACCTTGTTCCTGTGGCAACATTTTGTAGTCAATCCAAAGACCTCAATTACCAGCACAGACGCATTGGAGTACCTGTTAATTAGTTCACCTGGGACCAGACATCCCTTCCACTGGGATGAATCAGTGCACTTGGCTTAATGTCCAAAAGAGGTAATGCAGAGAGGCAGGTGATTCATTTTGAAAAGTTAGGTCTTACATTACTAGGAGAGCTGCGTTAATGCCTTCTCATTTAAATACACGCTGACTTTAGCAGAGGAATAAAGGAAATGCTATGAAAAGAAAGACCACAGGTCAGATTTTCCCTGCAGCCATAGCATGCAATACCATGAGATACCTGTAGCTGTTGTTTATTGGAAAGTGCTACCTGTAAATTTCATGAATTATGGCATTATATAGAGGAAAACTGCCAGTAGCGGAAACTGCTGAGCATCCAAAGTCACGTGGTCTGCCTTGTCCTCCCATGCATGCTAATTCTACTTAGGTATGCTGTTCCTGACCCTCTCCCCAATGAATTAAATGCTGTGATCTAAATAGTTTGCTAATGCAGTTTTAATGATGTGTATATACTGAATGTATTGTAAATGTGTATGGTGATATTTTTTTCCCCACTGTAAGTCCCCCAGAATTTGGGGCTTACCTTATTGGGGCTATGGCCTCAGAGTCCAAGTTCTGCCTCTGGTCCCCTGTACTCCCAAAATGGGATCAGAGGGCTTTGTTCAGGAGTCCCTAGTGGGATTCCGGCCAGGGCTCCCACTGTGAGCTCCGCAGCTACAGCCACCATCTCCACTGTTCCTGAGCTCTATAGAAGGAGGGGGACCGAGGTCCAGAAGATGTTTTTCACCTCCAGACGCTGGGGAAGTGATCCGCCAGTCCAGGGAGTAGCTGTGAGACGGATTGGGTGGGATGTAAACAAATATGGCCACCATGCACTGTTTACGCATACGTGGCTGAAAATCTAAAAAGAGTTGTGGCTCCATATCTGGGCAGTCTAAAGGGCATGAGGATGGGTGCCTCTTGTTTTGGGAGCCTCAATGGGGAAATGGGGTCCCACCAAAGTAAATAAAGGGTTTCTTGACCCCATTGGGGCAAGCAGGGCCAGGACATATGGGTAACATCCCCTGAATGGGCTGCAATTAAAAGATCTAGGCTGCCATTGCCAGGGCAGCATAAGGTAAACAGTAATGGCGGCACCCATTAATTTCCAGGCAGCAGGAGAGGGAGTCAAAGGGCACCAGCGCGAACCAGCCAATAAGGTGAGAGCTGGGAGAAGGTTATGAAAAAGGGTGCAGAGCCCACCAAAGTGGGATTCCCAGGAGAATCGGAGAAGGAGAGACTGCAGGAGGGCTTCAGAAAGCCCAAAAGCTAATCCAGGTGCTTACAGGCCCCAGAGCCGTAAAAAATATTTTGGCAGAGTGCCTTCGACATTGTGTGGCCATGGGGAAACAGATTAAACTGCTGAGTTTGTATGCCCCTGTGTGAGACTTGAACCTGTACTGTGCTCTGGAATTTGTCTACCTGTAATATAGCTAGACTGTTTGAACTGTTTGGACTTTGAAAGAAAAGTTGCTTGTGCTGGGGCTCGGAGCTGTCTAGGAGCCTACTGAGCAAATAAACAACCGTTCTCAAACGATGGGTCCGCACTGAAACAAAATGGGAACGGGAACACTGGCCAAAAGTTTGAAAGCAGCAATGAGAGTTATGGATTTAAATGAGACATTGGGGGTTGGGGGAGCATCTACACAACATCACTCAACCGAACAAACCCTGGCCCACTTAAAGTGAACCCGTGCCCTAGTTAAAGTGAATCAAGGTCTAGACAGCGATACAGGATCTTGGAAGGTGTTAGTGATTAATGCAAGATACAAGAATGACAATGCATTCTCCGTACAGAGAACGTACACATATGTGCTGTGATAGAAACATGGGGCAGGATGACGATTGGAGGTTTCACATATATTGGAGACCAATATTTTTATAAAAATAGAAAACAAAAAAAAATGGAGTGGCAGTTTATGTTAAAGAGGGAATACAGGTTGCAGAAACTGAAAAAAGTAATAGGATATCAGAGGTGGAACAACTATGGATTACTCTAAGCCTCAAAGACAATAGTAAGATAACGCTGGGAGTATGTTACAGGTCACAAGCATTAACAGGAGATCAGAATGCAAACTTCCTCAGGACAATAAACGACTTGGACTTGGGGGGAAAAAAATCTATTACTTGTAGGCGACTTTAACTGCCCAAGGATTGATTGGCATGGCAAATCTACTAATTCAAAGCTTGAAGAACAATTTATAGATTTAGTGGATGAACTAGGATTAAATAACTACGTAGCTGATGGTACAAGAGGAGAAAGTAAATTGGACCTTGAACTAAGCTACATGGAAGGCGACATAATGGAATGTATTGTGAGAGAGCCCTTAGTAATAGCGATCATGGAATGGTCTAATTTTTTTATTTAGGTGAAAAGAGTTATTCAATCCGGAAAAACCAAGGTATATTGCTTTGGAAGGGCTGACTACACGATAACTAAAGAATATCTGAAAGGATGGAATTGGAGAAAAAAAAAGAGATAGAAGGGTTGGATGTAGAAGAACGGTAGCACGTATTTAAAGACAAGATAGACACATGTATACAAAGGTTTATCCCGATTGTGAGTAAATACAACAGGAAGGGCAGGCTGCCAGGATGGTTAAATAAAAACATCAAGAAAGCCATTGGAAGGAAAAAAAGAGCTTATAAGACTGCTAAATGATTAGGCACTCAAGAGGTGTGGGAAAATTAAGCAATGAGGCACAACAGGGTGTGGGTTATAGGGGGAATTTACCAATACCTTGTGTGGTGTGTCACAAGGCACAGCCAAGTGACTTAACCACACAAAAAGTGGATAAATTCCTCAATAACCCACACCCTAGAGTGCCTTATTGCGATAATACAATGGATCCATGTCTAAAATAAATTTAAAATGTTTTTTTTTTTTTTATAAATGCCATTTCTAGGGACATGGATATGTTGTTCATCCACACTCATTGGCAGTATCCTTGCCGCTTTAAATCTTGCCGGAAGGTCTTCAAGCTTGCTCCTCCCACCCACCCGGGTGGTATAACTCTCGGCTCCGCCCCATGACGCCAGATCTTCCTTACCGCTTGGAAGCTCAGGTTCCCTCCTTAACGCTCTGCGTTTGTGACTGGTTCCTATTTCTCCGTTTGCGGATTTAAAAATAATATTTTGCAAAAAGACTTCAGTCTTCGATCCCTCGCGGCTGCGATGGATAAATCGACTCCCGGATTTCGGAGATGCCCATGCGGGCAGAAGATGTCTCGGACGGATCCACACTCCACGTGTGTCTACTGCTTAGGCCTTGAGCACGACCCGCAGGCTTGCGACCTGTGCTCATCTTTCTCGGCCTACGTCCTCGAAGACCGTGCTGCCCGATTGCAACTGGGCCGTCCCGAGGAGCGTTTCCCTCCGGTGAAGTCCAAGGAGGCCCGGTTGGCGGTGTCCGCGGCGGCGGGCTCGGCGGATCAGCTCGAGCGGATGGTCGCCCTCGAAGAGGAGGCGGCGCTGGCCGTATCTTCCTCGGCCGCGGCATTTATCCCGCTCTCTCTGGGTTCTTCCTACGGCTTCCTTTAAGGAGCTTTGTCTGTCCCTCTCCACTAAAGGAGAAGGGCCTCGTCTGCTGGACCTTTTCTCGGTCCAAAAGAGGACAAGGGTAAGTCCCTCCGTCGGCGCTCTTGGGAGCGGAAGGTCCTCTCCCGGGCCGCCGACCGTCGGCTTGTCGACCGCTGCGGCCACTGGCCTCACGGTGTCCCCGTCCAGGTCAGTTGACGAGACTCCCACTGATGAAGTCGAGATTTTTCTCGACCCATTGGACGGGCTGTCGCCTTTAGCAGCCGAGATTCCCCTCTCCCCGGTTCCCCCGGGAGGAGTTGAGGATCCCGTGGGCTCGCCTGTGCCTCCGGTTCCGGAGCCCTCGGATGGACCTTCCGAGCCGAAGGGAGTGTCGGTTCCGGCCGACACCTCCCTGCACCGACCCGGAAATTCCGGGACTCGGTCTCGGTCTCGGACCTCTTCAGCGGTCCAGCCGTTCCACCGTCATAAGCGGTCTCGGTCTCGGCACCGCCGTAGCCCGGCGTCGCCTCGTCCTCGTCCTCCTCCTCCTCGGATGAGGAGGCATGGAAATTAGCGACGGCATGCGAGGACCTTATGTTGCAACAGCTCCTCCTGGCCGAATAAGCCGACTCCGCGCCTTCCCGCATTAAGTAGCTGTCACGGAACGCCGACACAACCCTCGACTTGCCCGAGGCCTATACCCAGGCGGTTGTTCGGCCAAAACCAGCTGCTCACCGATTGCGGTGGAACCTCCGCCTCCACAGCCACAATTGGGGCTCCGACCAAGATTCTCGGTCGGCTAAGGTTTACCCCATCGGCTGTCAGTTACCCTCACTCCCGACCGACCTCGGCAGGTGAAGGGTGGCTCAGGCCAGAGGCAGCTCTTCGAGGACTCTTCCGAGTCCGAAGATGATTCCTCCTTCTTCTCCAAGCGACTGGACTTGGAGTCTTCAGGAGGTCAGCCAATGGACGATAGCCCGTCGTCCTTCCTAGGACTGCTTCGGCTCATCTCGGAGTCTACCGGGATGGAGCTCGAACCCGTTTCCAAACGGGCCAGGTATCCCCTCACGGAGATTCTGGACCGAGGGGATTCTCCGACGGAGGCCTTTCCGGTGGCCGAGGCCATAGTGGGTCCAGCACTGGAACTTTGGCAGCGCCCTGCTTCCTGCCCTGCGCCTTCGGCCAGGATGGCCAGGAAGTATGCGGTCCCTACCGGTTCCTTGTCCGGTTTTTTGGAACACCCCTCTGCTGAGGGGTTGGTTACCGACAGCGTTTTCCGGCGCGCCGGCAACGCCAGGGATGTGGACAAACCTCCTGACAAGGAGTCCAAGAAATTGGACTATGTCGGGCGAAAAGTCTACGCTGCATCCTCTCTCGGCCTTCGTCAGGCCAGTTCGGCCGTCCTCATGGCACATTTTTCTCATGCCCTGTTGGGCTCCCTGGATGAGGTCATCCCTCATCTTCCCGCCGATCTGCAGACTACGGTTAAGCAGGTGCGGGACCAGGGCAGGGCAGTGGCCAAACAGCAGCTCCAGACTGCTTTGGATGTGGGGACTCATGTGCCAGATCGGTGCGCGGCCGCAGTGGCTATCGTCGGCGGGCTTGGCTGAGGATATCCACCTTTACTTGGATACCCAGCACAAGTTGGCGGATGTTCCCTTTGTGGGACTGACCTCTTGACCCTGGGGTGGAAGGTCACCTGCAGAGGATCGAGAGTCAATGCCACCTTGGACTCGGTCTTCCGCTCAGAAGGACAAAGGCCGCAAACCACAGCCTAAGCCCTTTCAGTCCTTCGTGCCCAGCGCCCGGCCCAGAACGTCAGGGCCAGCAGGCTCGGCCTTGGCATCCCAAACCCAAGCCGCCGGCTTCCTCTAACAGGAGGCAGGGAGGAAAGGGCCCAGGAGGTCCCTCGGCCGGTCCCTCCTCCAAGCCTGCCCAGTGACGGGCTGAGGGGTGTCGCCCCCAATCCCGTCACCCTACCCCTGGGTCCCCCCGTGTGGGGACGGCTCCGGCACTTCCGTTCCGCCTGGTCCGCTGTTACCACGGACAGGTGGGTCTTGGAGGTGGTGGGAAGAGGCCTGCCTCTGGAATTCGAGCAGGCACCACCCTTCAGGCCGTCGCCCTCGGGGCCGGGATCCCAGCCTCACTGGCGGCTCGTCGAGCCGACATCACTCTCCTCCTCCAGAAGGAGGTGGTAAGAGGTGGTGGACCCTCCTTCAGACCCAGGGTTTGTGTCCAGGTACTTCCTGGTTCCAACGGACGGGGGGCTGGCGCCCCATTCTCGACCTACACGACCTAAACAAGTTCCTAAGGTCTCGAACCTTCAGGATGGTCACTCTGGCTCAGATAATACCATCCTTGGAACGCGGCGTGTGGTTCTGCTCTCTGGACTTGCAGGACGCGTTTTTTCACGTCCCTATCCGTCCGTCTCACCAGAGATTCCCTTCGCTTCGGCGGAAGGATCTCTCTCGAGTTCAAGCCATGCCCTCGGCTTGTCTCCAGCTCCCAGGGTCTTCACCAAATGCATGGCAGTGGTGACAGCATTCCTGCGGCCGAGGGGTCCGGGTGTACCCTTACCTGGACGACTGGCTGATAGCAGCTCCTCCAGGAAGGAGGCGGAGTGGTCCAGAGATCTGGCCTCAGGTCTGCTCTCAACTGGGCCTCCTTGTCAACGAGGCCAAGTCGGAACTCGAGCGAAGCAGGTGATTTTATTCATCGGGCGCAGCTCGACTCTCTTGAACCAGGCGGCTCCCGGCGGACAGGGCCGAGGTTCTTTCCTCCTTGCCCGATCATTTCTGGTTGGGCAATTGCGCCTGCCGGGACTTCCTGCGCCTCCTGGGTCTCATGGCGGCCTGTACCAGCGTGGTCCGTGGCCCGCTGGAACATCGTCCCTTCAGTGGGGACTGGCCAGCCAGTGGTCACAACGCTGCCATCCTTGGACCAGCTTGTCGGTGACACAGGGGATGTGGAATGCTCTCCAGTGGTGGACCGCTCCAGATCAATTGCAGGAGGGCATCCCGTTCGTCCGCCCGAGCCGACGGTCTCTCTGTCGACCGATGCCTCTCTGATGGGTTGGGTGCCCATCTGGGGAACACCGGGCTCATGGCCTCTGGTCCCTCGAGGAGTCCCGATGCCACATCAACCTGCTGGAGCTCCGGCGGTCCGCCTAGCTCTCACCGCCTTTGCTCCGTTCCTCCGGGGTCAAGTGGTCCGAGTCCAGACGGACAATACCACGTACCATGTACTATCTAAACCGCCAGGGGGGACGCTCCATGCTTCTATGCAAGGAAGCTCTCCGCATTTGGTCACTCGTGCGCAGCCTGGAGGCGGATCTCCTAGCCATTCACGTGGCAGGAGCCTCCAACACCTGGCCGATGCCCTGAGCCGGATAGGGCTGCATCCCACGAGTGGTCTCTCCTGCCGGAGGTAGTACAGCATCTGTTCTCCCTTTGGGCACACCTCAGGTGGACCTGTTTGCCTCCACGGAGGCAGCGAAGCTGAGTCTGTTCCATGCCCGCCCCTCAGCAGGGCTCGCTGCAGGGGGATGCCTTCTCGAGGCATTGACCCCGGGCCTCTTTTACGCCTTTCCCCCATTTCCCTTGATCCACAAGGTGCTTCTCAAGGCGAGGAGGGACAAGGCGCAGGTGATTCTGATAGCCCCAGACTGGCCTCGCCAGTTCTGGTACCCAGATCTCCTCAGTCTCAGCTCCAGGACTCCGCGGCAGCTTCCAGCTCGCCCGGACCTGCTCTCAGTCAATCAGGGGAAGGTGTTCCATCCGGACCTTCAATCCCTGCACCTGACGGCCTGGTTCCTGAGCGGCTAGAGTTCCAGGCTTTGGGTCTTTCCGACGAGGTCCTCAATGTAGTTGAGGCGTCCCGTAAGGAGTCGACCAGAAAATGCTATGCCTTCAAATGGAAAAGGTTTTCCATTTGGTGTCAGGGCAAGGGCTTGGACCCTTCCTCCTGTTCCTTGGCAAGCATCTTGGACTATTTATGGTCCCTTTCTAGTCAAGGGCTTAGGTCGACGACCCTAAGGGTGCACCTGGCAGCCATCTCTGCTTACCGGGCGCGGGCCGGGAAGCAGTCGGTGGCGCAGGAGAAGGTGGTCTGGCGCTTTTCAAAGGCCTTGATCACATTTCCTCCAGTGGGAACCCCACCTCCGTGGATCTACTGCTGGTACTGGCAAAGCTCATGGGCAAGCCATTCGAACCTATGCACAGGTGTGCTCTCTCTCACCTGTCGTGGAAGACCGCCTTCTTGGTGGCTATCACGCCAGCCAGAAGGATGGGAGAGCCCAGGCGCTTTCCATCGAGTCTCCTTACCTGGTCTTCCACAGGGACAAGGTTGTCCTGCTTCCCACCGAAATTCCTTCCGAAGGTGGTGTGGAGTTTCACCTTAACCAGGTGTTGACTCTGCGGTGTTCTACCCCAATCACACCTCGGAGGCCGAATATAGGCTCCATACTCTGGATCCTAGAAGGCGCTCGCTTATTATAAGGCTGCGGCTGGAATAGGGAGAGGTTCGCCAGCTGTTTGTCACCCACGCTTGAAGCCGCATCTGGCAGACCTGCAGCCAAGCGGACGATAAGCAGGTGGGTAACCTCCGCATAGATCTCTGCTATAAGTTAGCGGGCATGGAGCCTCCCAGAGGGATAAGAGCTCATTCTACCCGCCATACTGCTGCAACGGTGGCTGCTTCCAGGGACGTCCCTATCCAGGAAATCTGCAGGGCTGCTACCTGGAAGTCAGCAAACACCTTCATTACCCACTACCACATCGACCTTGAGTCACGCCGGGATGCTGGTTTTGGGGCCTCGGTTCTCAGTCTCTCTCTTTCCAAGTAAGTATATGGGGTGTGCGTCTTGCCTCCCTCCTCCCGGAGAACTGCTAGGAGTCTGCCAATGAGTGTGGATGAACAACATATCCATGTCCCTAAAATACAGGTTACTCACCTGTAACAGGAGTTCTAGGAATGGTATATGTTGTTCATCCACATTACTCCGACCTCCCGACCCGGCACAACCTGAGCTTCCAGCGGCCAGATCTGGCGTCATGGGGCGGAGCCGAGAGTTATACCACCCGGGTGGGTGGGAGGAGCAAGCTTGAAGACCTTCCGGCAAGATTTAAAGCGGCAAGGATACTGCCAATGAGTGTGGATGAACAACATATACCATTCCTAGAACTCCTGTTACAGGTGAGTAACCTGTATTTCTCAGCTGTGGGTTATTGCAGGTTGTAACATGGTAAAAAGAACAGTAGCTGAAATAAGCAAAACAATTGGTGCAATAGCATCAGGTGGTATATGAGCAACACGGCATTAGTAACATTAAGTTACTGGAGGGGGTGCAGCGCAGAGCAACAAAGATGATCAAGGGGCTGGGGGACTTATACAAGAGGAGGTTGAAGGAGTTGAACATGTACTCACTTGAGGAGAGGAGAGACGGGTGACATGATTGAAACCTTTAAATACATGAAAGGAATAAACAAGACGGGTACAGAGGGGCTGTTCAAAGTAAGGGAAGGGAGGGCCACCAGGGGCCATGATATGAGACTGGAGCAAGGAAGGTTCAGGAGGGAGATGAGGAGACACTTTTTTACAGAGAGGGTGGTGGCTGGGTGGAATGCGTTACCTGCTGAAGTGGTATGCAGTAGAATAGTGGACTGCTTCAAACGAGAATGGGACAGGACAAGGGGGAGGGTTAATGAAGGGGAAGGGTGGAAGGGAGGGAGGGGCAGCTGCAGAATAAGGGGTGCTAGCTGCACATTCGAGCAGACTTGATAGACCTCTAGGCCTTTATCTGTTGGCAAATTTTGTATGTTCGTATTATGGCACGATAATGCCATGTTGCTTGTGTAATACAAAAAGCAGCCAGAGTGGGAAAACCAGCAGTACAGAGAAAGACGAAAGGTAACAAAATGGGAGAGATCAAGTTTTCGAACAGCAAGTAGGTAGGCTAGAGAAGGGCAAAGGACACACAGGGATACGGCATACAACCGAGGGGAACAGAGTGAGGAAGCGGAAGCGGAAGCGGAGTGAAATGGAAGCTGGTGACCGCACATTGCAGAAGTCAAATGCAATCATCGTATAGCAGTGATAGAGACAGAACACGAAAAACAGACCGGGAGAATGTCAGTGCTGTAATCGATCGTGTGGTGTAAACACCAGCGTGTCAGGGAAAGAAACTAATAGTATTCTGGTAAGACGCGAACGCTGTATGCAAATGAGACACACAGCTTGAAGGGGAACGAGTAATAATAGGAAGTTGGGGTCCTCCTAAGAGGCATAAAAAACGAACAGCCGGCAGAAATGGACAAAAACATACAGCAATGGTTAAGTAAGACATCTATATAGTTATGTGCAAAAGTTTTGAAAAGACATATAGGTACATAAGAGAGGTTGAGGAAAGTTCTGAAAGTAACACTGAAGTTTACTAAATAACTGAAATTGTATCATTGTATAATGAATCACAGCAGTACAAACACATCCCTGACATGGAAAGTGATGAGCACACCATGTTACAAGCTTAATCCCTCTGAAGGTGGCATTTATGGGAGTTACGATGGTTGGACTGCTGTACGCACTCGGCCTGTGGCCTCATGCCACAACGGTCTCAACCATGCATTAACTCCCCATTAGATGCCACCTTTGTCGGTGATTAATGCTTACATATACCCACGGTCATGTGATGTGTTTTGACCAGTGAGGTTACAGGATTGTCATACCCCATTGTATAATATAAGAGCAAACTGCAGAGCTGTATAAAAATAATTAAAAAAGCAAAAAAAAAAAGATATAGATTATAATCCAGTAACACAACGGATAAGAAAGCCTTCTATAAGTACATCAACAGTCTAATAAAATCAAAGCCACAAATGGAGTCATTTAGGGTGAATAATGAAAATATAACATTGTGATATAATGGCAGAAGCTTTTAATCTGTTTTTTAGCAGTGTCTTTCAGCAAGATGAAAACAGAATGCAAATTAGCCTAGATTTAAACAGCGGTAGGAGGATAACCATTAAAACATCAGAAGTTATTAAAAGATTGAAAGTCTTCATACTGACAAATCTCCGGGTCCAGAAGAATCCATCCTAAATTCTTAAATGAAATGTTGGAAATAGTAGCAGGCCCGCTAGCAGTGATTTTTCAAAGATGATTGGATATAGGAACGGCAGTGGATGACCTGGAGAGAGGCCCACATTGTGCCCACATTTAAAAAAGCAGATACAACGGATATTAAAGATGACAGGCCTGTGAGCCTTACGTTGTCAGTTGGAAAAATTTAGAAGGAATTATAAAAGATGAAATCAAAAGGCATATCACAGAAGGAGGACTTCTGGACCCATTACAGCATGGTTTCACAAAGAAAAGAAGTTGTCGGACTAACCTATTATATTTTTTGACCATGTTAGTAAGGCATTAGATAAATTACCAGTAGATGTAATGTTTTTAGATTTTACTAAAGCATTCGACACAGTCTCTCATAGTGAATTATTGAATACTATACAGGGGATTGGGTATAAATTCACTATTGGTAAATTGGGTGAACTCATGGCTATCGAACAGGAGGCAGAGTATGTATAAGAGGGCGCAACTACAGTTTATTTTTTATTTATTTTATTTATTGGAAACAATCGGAATTACAAACCTTTGAGTCACAGACTCTTTTGCAAAGGCTCCACGTCGGTTACAAAGGGTGGACGGTAGACAGATACAGTAGAGAACATACTTGAAACAGACAGAATATACATAACAAAATCAAAGGAGCAGTCCAGGCAAAACTTAATGACTGGTAAGGAAGTTAGGCCGCAATCTTGGGTTACCCAGGCGGGGATTTTGGTGAGATAGTGGGGCCTTGTGAGACCCTGAGTCAAGAGTAGGGAGGAGGGCGGTCATCTGGGTGAGCAGAGTTAGCCCAGTCACATATGGCTCTTTCAAGGAGGTGAGCTTTGAGGCCTGTTTTAAATTGAGAGATGCTGTGGGTCTTTGAAAGTGAGTGTGGTAGCATTGAGCCAGAGAGGGGCTCGTATTGGAAGGATCTTTGCCCTAGAGAGGTTCTACATTGAGGTACAAGGAAGGGAGCTTGAGGAGAGTCTTGTATTGCATCTGTGAGGTGCAGAACTGATTAAGGGAAAAGTCCGACGGGGCTAGGTGAAGGTGTATTTTTTGCGAGGATGCAGGTGTGGAACTGTAATCGATGTTGGAAGTTTAACCAACCAGATAAGCGATAGAGATCACAGGTGGGTTAGCCTATCACAACCAGTGACTAGGCGGCGAGGCTTTGTTCAGGACAATGTTTATCCTATTCAGGGAGGTGGGTTCAGCAGAGCCGTATAGTGATCCAGTAGTCCATCAGGGAGAGGATGGAGGAGGTGACTAGAGCTGCATAGCCCTGGGGGTAAGCAGTGCTTGAGCCGGTACAGGATGCCTACCTAGAGCTGATAGAGGAGGAGAGAATTTGGGCATGCCTCTGGTAAGAGAGAGGAGGTGTCTAAAGTGACACCTAGGTATTTGAAATGGAAACTTGTTCCAAAGGGGCACCTAGGTTCTTGATGAGGAGAGCAGACTGACTATAAGGACTTTGCGGTGGGCAAAAATCATGGACTTAGTTTATTATAGTTGATAATTAGGCGGTGTTCAGAGAACCAGGTCTCTAGTTCCCGAATTGCCTTTGAAGGGTCTGCTGGAGGCGGTGGGGTGGGTGTTTCCAGAACAGAACCGCATCATCGGCATAGAGGAGCAACTGACCGCTGCAGCGCCTAGGGAGGAGTTTAGGAAGAGGGTGAACAGCAGTGGGCCAAGGATAGACCCCTGAGGGACCCAGAGGAAACTGTTTTAGGGGTGGAGAGGGTGGAGCATATCCTGACTTGTTATGTAACAGCCTGAGAGTAATCCTTGAACCAGGTCAATGTCTCGGGACCACATTTAGTTTAGGGAGGACCTGAAGCAGAAGCTCGTGACTGACCATGTCGAAGGCCTTGGTTGGGTCCACGATATGGCCCCGCAATTGAGCCATGGTCGAGGGCTTCATGTAGGAACGAGGTGAGCTCTGTGAGAGCAGTGATGGTACTATGACCTGAGCGGAAACCATGCTGCTCCTGGCTGAGGAGCATATGCTTAGTTAGGTGTTCGGTTAACTGGTCAGAGACTATTCTTTCTAGGGCTTTGGAGAGAGGTGGAAGTATAGAGATGGGTCTGTAGTTGCTGGTGTTAGTGGGGTCACCGCCCTTCAGGATGGGAGTGATTATGGCTCTCTTCCAGGTAGAGGGGAACTGGCCAAGGCAGAGCGAGAGGTTAAGAATTTTAGTGAGGTGCGGTAGCGTGGCATCAAGGAGAGCCTCAGGAGTTTAAGATCAAGGGAGTCATTGCTTGAGCGGGTATTAGAGATAGCCCTGGTATATAGCATTTTGCCTCGTGGTAGGTGATGACACTGCCGGGAAGGGGGGTATTGGTAGAACCCGAGTTGGGGGGGTGGGAGGAGGAGGATGTGGAGAGATCAGAGAAGGCCGAGTTAAGGGCTTCAGCGATAGTGGGATGATCATGAGTGACCTCACCATTAATAGTGAGTTGCGGGGGTGGGGAGCGAGATTTGCCACTGAGCTCCTTTATGTTGTCCCAAATTTTTTCCCATCACCCCAGGTAGAGGTTAGGGTGTGTTGGTAGTAGAGGGCTCACTGCCGCAAAGCCCATGTACATTTATTACAGCCTCCCTGTAGAGTTGTCTATCCAGGGTGCTTTGGGAGTCTATGGCTTTGTGCCAGAGGTTATCTCTTTGCTGAAGCAGGCTTAGTAGTGGGGGTGTGATCCAAGGGGTGGATCTGGATTTCACAACTAGCTTAGAAAAGGGGCGTAAGTCACAGGCTTTGTTGAAGGTGGTTATGAAGTGAGCCAGGGCGAGTCAACTGACTGGGCAGGTAAATGGGTAGTCAGTTGCTGTTGGTTAGGTGGGCTTTAAGGTTCTTTAAACCGCCCTTTTTGAGTCTACATTGCCAGGAGATTTTAGGGAGTGCATGGGGCAACTTGCACGACCACCAGCAAGTTACTGGTGAGTGGTCGCTGATAGCATCAGGGAGTACTGTAGCATCGGAGAGGTTTCCCGGCCGGTTGGTGAAGATGAGGTCCAGGAGGGTGGAGGTCCCGGATCTGAGGTCCCTTCTGGTGGGGGAGGTGACTAGTTGGGTGAGATCAAAGGCCCGGGCGGCATCTTTGTAGCTGGAAGAGGCCAGGGATAACCAGTTTACATTGAAATCCCCCATAACGATGACTTCGCTAGTGTTGGGTAGATGGGAGATGACTTGGAGAATAGAGTCAAATGCGAGTTTTTGATTTCTCGGGGGGATGTAGGCCGAGATGATGTGGAGTGTTTTGTTACCCAGGCTGAGTTTTATGTGAGAACCTGGGCACTGACAGATGCTGGTGTATGGACTTCAGTGGCATTGAGAGAGGATTTGACATACATTGCACAGCCCCCGCCTCTCTGCTGGGCCTATCTGCCCGGAAGAGAGCATAATTAGGAGGAGACCGCTTCACTGGGTATCTTGTCAGTGAGCCAGGTCTCAGAGAGAGCAGTATGTCAGGAGCATGCTGAGTGATCCAGCCTTGGAGGGGTGTGTGTTTTTGGGAGGCTGCATATATTTAGGGTAACCGCAGTCGCCCTCTGGGTTTAGGGCTCAATCTTGGGGTGGACCTGGGTGGGGTGGATGTTACCAGATACAAGGAGGAGTAAGAGGTGTGCCGTAGGAGGCTAGCATGCAGAGTTTTGATGAGAGACACTGTAACTGGTAGGGTGAGAGACGTTTATGCTTGGTGGTGGGGATGGGGATGCTGGGAGTATACAGGAAAGTAGCTTAAGGGGAGAGAGGGGGGCAGTAGAGAGGATAGGGAGGGTGGTGGGGGCAGGGGGTCTGGGGGGGACACTAGAGGTGCAGCGTATGCCTGGTGTGAGAGTGTGGGTTAAGTTTGGCAAGTGAAAAGTAATTGGAGTAATGTTGCAAGTGGAGTGCCTCAGGGATCCATATTGGGACCTTTATTGTTTAATATTCTTGTGTCGTCCATGAAAAATGTCAAATGAAAATGCTTGGTTGTCCAGATGTGCAGATGACATAAAATTAGGAGCAATAATAAATAGAAAAGACAATGCAGAAACATTTCAAAATGAGATTGATGACATAGTAAAATGGGCGGAAAGTAAAAAAACAAATTTAATGGCAGCAAATGTTAAGATCATGCACTTTGGTTCAAGACATATTAAATCGACTCACTGCCTCCATGGAAATGAGCTAATCACAACAGAGCTGGAAAAAGACCTGGGAGTTCTGCTATCAAAACAAATTAACATTTAAGGAGAAGGTTGTGAATGTTGTCAGCAGAAGTAGCAAAGTACTTAGTTGTATAGGGCATCACATAAAAAAAATAGACAGAGGGAGGTGTTGGTTCCATTGTTTTCATCACTGGAGAGACCCATAATGAAATACTGTGTACAGGTATGGGCTTCTTATAGAAAGGGAGAGGTTAAGGCATTTGCGAGGGTACAGAGGAGGGCTACTAAACTGGTAACAAGTGTTAGACATATGTCATATGAGGAGAGGTTGAGAGAGTTAAACCTTTATCTTCTTGAGTATAGAAGAATGAGAGGTGATCTTTGTCTAGTGTATAAGGCCTACATCAATCAGGATGTATGGGAATGTGTTGCTTTAGAAAGAAGGGAACAAGTTAAAACTACTAGGACACATGAATGGAGTTTGAAAGGTGAACAATATAAAAGCAATGCCAGGGAGCATGGATAAACGAGCGAGTTTTTTTTCGATTTGGAATAAGCTGCCCAGGGAAATCGTATCAAGTAAAAGTATAAATCTTTTTAAGACTTCTTGGATAAATTCCTATTAAGTCAAGGAGTGTTGCAGTACGGTTAAAACATCAAGTCACAATGGCACAAGCTATCCGACTTGTTTAAATCTATGATCCTATGAGCCCAGCTGTGTTGCAGTGCCCAAGAGACCTGTGTGGCCAGTTATATGTCCAGGGTGAGTTCATCCTACCCAGACACCCCGGACTGATGAAAAGGTCAGAAGAGGGGAAGACATCGAGAGGCCTGTTAGGCGAAGATTAAAAAGACCTTGGAGGCAGAGCTGTGAAAGGTCTGATAGGTGAAGGTCCAGTTCACTGCATACCTCTATCCAGCTGATGTGGTGCGCACCACTAGACTGTGTCCCAGTGCCAGAATGGCACCATCAGATTGTATTCCTTGCACCCCCTGAAGCCATGAAACTCCTCTGGGCTGTGGCCCAGAGGAGTTCTTCTGCATTCAGTTTAGTTAGCTAGATAGTTAAGCAGGGGGTGAAGTCCTGGGTAGGACTGTGCAAACTTCAGGATAAGCCCAGGCAGAAGAGTGAAAGCTCACAGTGTACCAATTTTGGGGGCCCTCTTCAAAGTTTTCCAGTTTATGCTTGAGACTGTTTTATCCTGTGTCCCAAAGTCTTTGGTGCACCTACCCTATGACTTCTGGTTGGTTGCCAGCATCATGATGAGGTACCCACCACAACAAACTGACTGTCATCATCAGCACTGTAGTTGGGAGAAAGCAGGTGCACCCACGGGTACTGGGACTCTGAGGAGAACATTTGCCAAAAAGTTGTTGCAGTTGTGCTGTTGTTTCCTCTTTACCCCTCCCTATAATAAACCTGAAGTTAGTTTGTGTTACCACTTGGTATTGCTGGTTATTGTGTAGAGTGTACTGTTACTACTTGGGGAAAATACTGTGGGGGCAGTTACTGTATTTTTCTTCGGGGGTGATAACCTTGTGTCTTACTAATCAGGTATCCCATATTACTACCCCAGGTGGAGGCACTGTGTCATTCTACTTCAGTTTAGCACGCTAGTTAGTAAACCCAGGCTGGCCCCCTTGGAGGTGAGTACAGTGTGGACCCTGAGGGCCCCGGAACAGCCAGGTGGTAAGTCAGAGGGCTGTTACAAATTGCTGTATGTATGAACTTGTATATGGTTGCAGGATATGCACAGTTTCTCTTTCTGTCTGTTCTCCATGAGAGGAACTAATCAACTTGAGTTTCAAAGATTCAGCACTTCCCACGTGCACCTCTTCTTTTGGTACTGTTCCATGGGTTTACGAGTCTCTGGGTGGAAAAATACTGTCCTCACATTGCATTAATCCTATCCCCATTAAGCTGACAGTATATAACATAGGAATTAAAGACCAGAAGGGACTCGTATGTCCATCATGCCACCTCCAGCCTCATAAACAATGGTCAACAAATGTGCTGCACAAATGTACCAGTTTAAAGGGATTTCCCCTAACCTCTCTACTAAGTACCCTGTGCTTTTCTTGATAAGTAGAGAGTCATCTGAGCATACCTTGAGGGCCTGTACGGGGCCATGTGAGGTGCTTCAAAAGTAAAAATGGCTAATAATTGTGCTCTGAGGCACTAAAAGCACTGCCAAGCATGGCTATCTGGTAGTTTCATATGGATGCCAGCGAGTCGCACAGGCCTACGTTTGGCAGTGGTGGAGGACAGAAGCACAGCCCGAGACTGGAGCAGCAAAGAAATGAGCACAGGCAGCACTACTGCAAATGGGGGGAAGAGAGTGCAGAAAGCGATTGGGGGGGGGGGCAAGAAAACAAGAAAGCAGGCAGCAGAGGAAAATACTTGAGACAGCAATTAATGGAGAGAACGGAGAGTGCACGTTTCTACTTTGCTTTTATTTTCACTCATTTTTATTGATTGTTCAGTCCATTTTCACACACAACCTGGCCACAATGCAGAGCAACAGAATGACAAGATACAATATAAGGTACACAGTTTTGTGCATACTTGTACTGTTTTGCCATCCTCCTTCACCTCTGTAATTCTGTCATCCTGGGTTGCACCTGGAAATGCGCCTTGGCTCAGTGTGCCTTTCCCAGTCACCAATTTCTGATGAACAAATAAGACAAGCTAAACTTATATACCTGCTTACAGCTTGATATTTGGGAACTTGACTTGGTTCTTGTTTTTTTTTGTAATTGTTTTGTATACTTTTTTTGCTGTCAAAGGGTTGGGTGTGGGGATAGTAATGTAGAAAGTAATCTCCTGTCGCAAAATGCACTTAGGGCATAGGAACCCAGGAGCTGAGTATTGGATGGGGGGGAGGTACTGATGGTCACTAAGTAGGAAAGGGACCTTGGGGTTGTCAGGTCTGATGACTTCAAAGTAGCAGGGCAGTGCGACAGAGCAGTGGGTAGGGCCTTTGGGATGCATACGGAAGGGTATCTGGAGCCGGAGGAGGGAGGTGGTGCCACTGCATTGCTCATTTGTGAGACCCACTTGGACTGTTGTGTGCAGTTCTAGAGACTGCAGCTCTGAAAGGACATAGACAGGGTGGAGGCAGTCCAGAGGAGGGCAACCAAAATGGTGGAGGGGTTGCATCAAAAGCCTACAAGGAGAGACTGAGGGATCTCAACATGTACACCCTGGAAGAGAAGGAAACGAGAAGAGACATGATAGAGACCTACAGGTACCTTATGGGGGTGAACACTGGTCTTGGAGGGTTCTCTCTCAAATGAGAGTGCCAGGACCAGAGGGCATGCAGTGAAGTGTGGGGTGGGGGGGCAAGGGAGATGGAGTTTAAGAGGGATGTGAGGAAGTAGTATCTTACTGAAAGAGTGGTGGATGCCTGGAAGAGACTGCCAGTAGAAGTGGTGAATGTGGAGAGGGCTTCAAGTATGCATAAGCTAGAAATAAGGGTATATCAATAAATAAGTAGGGATGGGGGAGGGAGGGTTTCTGGAGACCAGTTAGTGTTTGCAGAGACAGACAAGGTAGGGACCATCTGGGCAGACATAATTACAGTCTGTTACTGCCAGATGGTGGCCATCGGGGGAGGGGAGAGGGGGGCTGTACTGGTTGCTGAGTTACTGGAGCATGGCAGTCAGGGTGAGGAAGTGTGCAGGGCAGGGGTCCTCGATGGTGGGCATGTGGCTGGTTGTTAAATGGTAGGGGGTGAGGGACCCTCAAACTACCAGGAATTCATCTCTATCAGCAGGCTGGGTGAACAGGGGGTAGGTGGCCCACTATATAACCATGGATCCATCTCTGTCAGTAAGACTGTTTTTTGGGGGATGGGGGGAACGCTATACCACCAGGGATTCATCTCTATCAGTAGGAGTGGTGTTTGGAGGGTGGGGACCACTATGCCACCAGGAATTCATCTCTGTCAGTAGGATGGGTGATCGGGGTGGGCACCACTCTACCACCAGGGATTCATCTCTAACAGCAGGATAGATGATTGGGAGGACCGTTATACCACCAGAGTTCATCTCTGTCACTAGGACTGGTGCTTGGGAGGGGGACCACTATATTACCAGGGATTCCTCTATCAGCAGGAAGGGTGCTGGGGATGTGGGGGACACTTGACACAGGGGCAGGAGGCTGCAGTATAGCCATCCTGTCTTCAGGGGGTGGGGGGATGGGATAAGTGTCAAGATAAGCCATGGTTTTCAGTGGTAGTAAACAGTGCCACTCTGGGAGTTGTTTACCACCACCGCAAACCTTTGAATATACCGCTGCACTGGTATGCATGAGGGACTTCCCCCATTTGCAAAGAAGAAGCAGTATGGGTAACACCTTGGTATTTCCAGATTTGGGCAGTGCTCTGGGGACATATGAATATGGCCCAGCCCTGTGCACCGGCGCTAACCACGTTTGTGCTGGCTCTGACCTTTGAGTATGGGGCCAAATCTATTAGGATCCTGCCATGATCATATCGAATCTATTTGCATAAAACATTAAAACCAAAAGGATATGTTTGAAAAACTAAAATACCAAAACGCTATGGCTTATGTATAGTATAACCCATAAAAGCAAGGAAAGTCCAATTTATCTGTAGGGGTCTGAGTTTCAGACTCTTGTAGCACTAATAAGTTTCCTGACTTCACTCCAACTTTGAGTGGCAAAGTGTTTTTTTTATTTTTTAAAGCAGCCAGTCAGGTGGTGTTATAGGTGATGGCTGTCACAAATGCACTCAGCAGGTCAGGCCCTCTGCTCCCACAGTGCCAACCTCAGAGCGCAATAGGGTGAACAGGTTACAGACAGGGTAACCCTCATGTCTGCTTTTGGGTCCGAATCACCTTTAGTCTCAAGTTCTGAGAGGATTCAAACTGTGAACCTTATATGCTACCACACCCAATGTACAGGCTCAGATACGTACCGTCTTTAGGGATTGCGGTACAGTCTTTTGCCAGGGGCACCAAAGCCAGGCTTCCAAAGTAAACCCTTAAAACTCTATAAAAGACCTTGGGTATATTCTTACTTTTTTTCTAGTTTGGAAACACCATCAAGCTTTTGAACAATTGTCAGACTTAACCATCTATACGTCACATGCAAACAAGAACTGGCAGACACCCCAGGCAATCGTTCAAATAAAATATTTTACTAAAAGATGATAAAAATATGAAAAATGTAAACACAGAACAATATATCAAAGAGCATACAATCACTTAAAAGAAAACAAGGAAAAGTACAAAAAAAACCTCCTACCACAATACAGTTACATTTTTTCTATCTAATGTATTACCTCTATAGTGCTTATAGTTACATCAGAGATCTGTCTTTCTTGAGTCCCAAAATGATACATCATATTCCCCAGTTACAAGGATACATTTCAACTCCATCTCCCCACCCCTTGGTGAGTCATCTAGCTCCTCCTTTTTAGAATTAAAAAAATACAAACAATGTCTTATCAGGAGGTATATTAAATAGGGTGACATCAGCAAAAACTCATTTATCAAATTGTGAGTCTTTAATCCCCCCAGTTTCTTTTGAGGATTTACAACCCTGCAATCCCTTACCTAGGTGTGAGATAACCATGTCCTGTCCTGTAATAAAATGTATATTTAGCTTCCTAACTTTAGAGCAGCAACAGGTCATAAAACGGCCATAACATGCAGTTTCTCAAGGAAGTTAATTACATTACAGAGATCTCCTGTCAGTTACATACTGTAGCTTCATTGAAACCTGGGTGGGGGGGGCACCCATGGAGTACAGGCTGTCTTATGTGAGACAATCACATACTATATTTTTATATTACAAATATCAAATTAGCAGTGTCAGTGGCTCAGTAGGTAGCACACTCTCCTCTGAGGCCGGGAGATCAGAGGGCTGCGGGTTCAGTTCCCACATCTGGCACTTGGGTTAATATCCCAGTACTGACACTGTAGTGCAGCATGAGAAGGGTGCTGCATTTCTGAGGTGCCGTCCTTCGGATGAGGTGTTAAACTGAGGTCCCATCTGCCTGGAATGGTAGTAGTTCAGGTGGATGTTAAAGATCCCATTTCACTTATCGAAAAGATTAGGGGAATTTCGCCGGTGTCCCTTATTCACTAAAAATACAGTACCACTAACAGCTTCATCTGGTTCAAGGTCCGTTGGCATTCATCTGTATCCTCCTCCCCCCGGGACGTGCCTGAAAATAGGCAAGATCTGTCTAGTGCACTTACTCGGTCAACAAAAACTAACTAACTAAATAAATAAATAAATACAACAATCCTAACCAGCTGGCCCAGCATCACAATCTTTCATTTATTGTACAGCAGGACACTGAAGAGGGAGGGCATCTGACTCTAGTGCTGGACAGTTATCTTCTTTACAGGACAGAACTACTCCATGTATCCATATACAGTAATTTGGGTTGGGGGGAGGAGAGTGGCTTAGTACTACATGGTGGTAGGGTGGGGGTGGGGGGTTGCTGCAAGTTATATGACTTGGGTGCATGGGCATAGGTGTGGGAGGTGGGTGGTGTATTTTACTGACATGGCATGGGTAGGGGCAAGGGATATCTTAATATATAAAACTTCACTGGGACAGGGGTGCAAGAGGGTGGCAGGGCTGAGGTGCTATATTTAAAAAAATGTGGGTGGCAGTGAGTGGAAACGGTTTGTCACAGTGGGTGGGGTGGGGCACATGTTTAAAAAAAAATGGCTTTGTATTAAAAAAAAAAACAACAAAATGTTTCATGTGGTTTTCATCGGTGAAGTGCTATTTTGCCTGGCAAAATCTACGTGTACGTGTAGTAGAACTTTGCTAGAAAGTACCACCATACGTAGTCCTCACTGAGGCAGAGGTGAGCACTTCACCAGGGAAAATGTCACGAGATGTAGCTGTAAGTGAAGCAAACTCAGGGACACTTTATAAAGGTTTGTGCAAAGCAAATTTCCTAAACTTTGCCTGTCTGTAGTCACTGTTGCCTGTGGTAAGTTGTCGCACAGACAACAGTGACTAGAGATGGGCATTTGCATATGCTTCCCATCATGCTTTGCATTATTGAGGTATGTGCAATTTGGGTTTTCTTTTCACAGAGAAGTATGATGCCCAACAAGGGTTGTAAACCCATCCACTATGCCCACAAAGGCTTTTGTGAGTTCTCAGGATGGGGAAGCCACCATGCAGCTGTCTTCGGTTGTGTCACAGTATGAAACTTTCATGGTGTGGTAACGTTGAAAGAATCCTCATGGTAAATATGTACTTGAAGTACAGTACAACATCAATTATCCGAACCCCGAGTATCCACACTCTGACTTTGCCACGCAGCTCTGGTTTGCCTAATATTAAGGACGCCGATGATGTGTACTCTTATCTGAACAGATCTGATATCTCCCAGAACATTTGGGTAATTGAGGTGCGTAATGATTTTGTTAAGCTCGATCCATAACAGGGCAATGATTCTTGTATATTGCTGCTGTACCATGGAAGTACGGGAATGGAGCTGAAACCATCTTGTTGCACTGATGTTATCCCACCCCATATTGGTAGCTATTTAATGGGCACATTGGGAGCAGCAAGCTGGGATCGGGAGCCTTTTTGTTTACATTTTACAAACCTTACAAAACTGCACAATGCAAAATCCTATCATAAGTAAGGGTAGTAATGCTGTGGAGAGGCTGTGTACAACAGTCTAGTGACATTATTTTTTGGAAATGAGATGGTGGACAATGTGAGAAGTTAGGTATCTTTAAAACAGGCCAGCCTGTTAACACAGTAATTGTGGTGCCATATGCCATGTTAGCGACTTGGGTTCAAGAGATAGTGCCATGGGCAGTAGATGGTTGAGGCAGCATCTGCATCTCGAGAGCTGCTTTTATCTCTGTGGAGGGTGGGCTGATTATAGCACCTCCCTCCTCCTTCATGCTTGATGCATGTTCCTAGCCTGGGAGAGGAGGTTAAATACCAGTTGGGCTGTGCCATGCAGAGCAAGTCATGGGACCATAGGGTGAAATGCCACAGGTAAATCAGACCAGACAGGCACCTTAGGAAGGAAGAGGGACTAGTCCTTTCCCTGTTTTACTTAATTAGTCATGAAAAGCTATATTTAGCTTCTATATAACAATCTAATATACAAGCGGAGTATAGCTTTTTGTGACTAATTAAATCAGGGCAATATGCTAATACACTGTACCATTGGAGTACAGTAGGACAGCTGGAACCCTCTCGCTCTATTGATGTCATCATCATCATCATCAAGGTCACTGGTTTCTGTTTTTTTGCCAGAAAATCTTGTAGAAGTCCAGAATTTGGACTGCCTGAAAATTGTTAAAAACAAAGGATCTCATGCAATGTGGCATTTTATACCAGCTCAGTAAATCTATAGAACTTGTATTTTTTTTTTATAATTGGTTCCTGTAATATTTTCAATTTACTTCATTTAATGCTCTGTATGTTAAGACTTTTTTATTCTGATCGTTTCTAGACACGCTAAAAGAATGACAGCAGATTCCCAGTAAAATCAAGGAATTAGAGTAACAATCACTGGTGCAATTCCTGGAATTTCAAGTCTTGAAAATGGAATTTCATTATTTTAATCACTGTAAATCAGTGGCCTTGGTCATCATGCTATACTATTGGCAGCCATTTTATGGTTGTCTTGGTGTGCTATTTAGGGAAAAAAAAAACACTAATTTGTTTACAGTATTGAAATTTGACAATATACCATTAAAATGCTGATGGAATGGTAACATGCTGTGCCTCTGGAACTGTTTTTTTCTTTTTCTTGTACTGATTCTTCATTATTAAATGCATCGTTTAGCTGTCCTTTAAACACACTGCACTGATGAACCTACCTTTCATCCTACTGAAATTTAAATATGGGAAAATGTGGGACGCATGCCCTTAAAACATGGGACACATCATCAGAACTGAAGACACAGGCTCTAAACACTGGTAAACCAATGTCACTATTTGTGCAAGTTTAATTTTTCTTGAGTGTCATAGAGTGTTAAGGATTTCTGCTTTATAGTCTTCAGCTTACAGCACCATCTCTGTATTGGGCAGCATGTTTTTTATGTGAGGCAGATGGGAGACAGAGCATTTCTGAAAGGTGAGATAAGGGAACTCCTTCATAGTGTGGTATATTTGAGAGGTATGCTGATGAGGCCACTGATAGCTGATTCAGAAACATGCATTGAAGCTAAAGAAGGGCTTAAGGGAGTGGAACACCCTCATATCTTGTAAATGTTATTTGTTTAATTATCAACAGACCACTCTTTTTGTGAAGCTTTTGAGGATATATGTGCTTGCTTTAGTTTGTTTTTACTAATTATACCAGCCCCTGTAACTAGCCTTAGGGTCTCCATTTTATGGTAGTTGAAATCTCACTGTGCCTAAGAGCTGCATTAGCATATGAGAACATGATGTATTAGCACCCGTTAGACTCCACAGTATGCCTGTCTGCTTACTTAGAACTCAACACAACAAGTTACAGCAACGTATGAAATACATTTACCTTTGGTTAGTTTTGCAAACTGTCTTAGATGTAATGCAGGGTTTTTCCTTTAAATTGCATTCAGTCTGTGTGTTTCTAGAGAGTTTTTTCAGGTTATGTATACTTTCAGCATAGAGAGACGTGGTGTAAATGGGTGCTGTGGCATCTTGTTCTCATATGCTAATGCAGTTCTCATGGACAATGAGATTTCAGCAACCAGAAAATGGAGACCTGCAGTCTAGTTACAGGGGATGGTGTGAACAGTGAAAACAAACACATATATCCCCAACAGCTACATGAAAACAGTTGTCTGTTGACAAGGCAACAAATAGTATTTACAAAATACGAGAGTGTACTAATCCCTTAAGTTTGAAAGAATTAAAACATTTGTTCATACAGAGTGATTAATAATATACAGTATGGAACACATTCGCTCAGGCTGGCACAAAAAGCTGACAGTGTAAACTTCAGTGTGGTTCAGAGAGTGGTGTGGAATGGGAAGATACAGTTGCTGGCCACGTTTAACATCCATGGGGACATAAGAGAGGGACACAAGTAATGAAGCTGGACTGGGCCTTGTGGGACTGTGTGGTCATCTCCCAATCTCCTGCATTCCCATCACAAGTGCATAGTCCCGGCTGCTCTTTCCACAAAGCACTTCAGATTTCATTTGTACAACAGGTAATCACACCAGCCACTTATATACAATCTATTCCTTTTTCTCTGTCAGGTGAATTGCCACTGTCCCTTGCTGCCTGCACAAATCAGCCTGACATGGTATGCTACCTCATTGAGAACCCACACAAGAAAGCTGATTTGCGTCGTAAGGACACAAGAGGAAACACTGTCCTCCATGCACTGGTTACCATCGCTGACAACACTAGGGAGAACACTAAATTTGTCACCAAAATGTATGACCTGCTGCTGATCAGATGTGCTAAACTCTACCCAGACTGTAACCTGGAAGACATTTTAAACAATGATGGACTTTCTCCCCTCATGATGGCAGCCAAACTGGGCAAAATTGGGGTAAGAAAAGCCTGGATGCTATTAATAGTTTGTTGAAGATATTGTTGAAGTAATACACATATGTACAGAACAAAGTAAGCCTTCAGCTATTGCTTCAGGAATCCAAGGGTTCCTTGAGTTGTTATACTACTAGGGATGCAAGAGTATTAAATGCTTGAATTCCACAAACTAAGGATTATTCAGTATTCATTCTTGTAATATAGTGGTGTTCTCACCACAGTCACTTTATGGGGGAGGGAGTATGTAAATCCCAACTGATCAATCAGCTTCCTCTCCCCCACAGCGTCAGGTAACTGAAACTGTTGAACTGCAATGGACGGGAGTCACACTTGGGAACACAGTGCCACACTAAATTAAATTTTCCAAGAAGCAGAAAGAGTAGTGGGCACCTGTAACTGGCAGGCAGCCAAAACCTTGCACTTACACAGGAAGGGACTCGAATACCTCGAATACCTGGAATGTCCATCAGAACAGTGCTTCTCTTTTATTGTGGTGCAATACAAGCGTGCTCCATATACAAGACAGGCAAAGAATCCGATAACATCCATGGTACAGCTTAGTAGCTCAGAGCCCTTCCTGGTTCCCCATCCACTCAACCTGTGATGTCATTACATCACCAGCTGAGACTGTCCGCTAACAGCTGAACCTGTGGTGGCACTTTTTGCCTAGCATATAGACTCTCATGGAGAACAGCAAAGGAGCTCAGTGATATAGGTAAGTCGGTTCCTCTGTGATCCTCTCTGACAATTTGACAGAACCAATTGAGGGCCTGGAATGTACTTATTGCCCCCCCCCCCCACACACATCATGTGTCAGGGGGCACTCTTGGCACTAATTTCTAATTTCCACACAAAAGGCGTGATGCGGGTTTGGGTTAGGACTGGTGGCTATTTTGTAAAGATAGTGTCTGACTGGGCCAGCTCTGTAGTGCCTAGTGATGGGGGATGCTCTGGCATGCTTACAACCTGAGTTCCCTCTCTGAGCCTGGGACACTAGATACAGGGGTTGGCAGGGGGGGGGCTATGAGTGTCTGATGGATGCTCTCCTACCTGGGGGAGGATTGAGAGTGCACCCCTTTTGTGGTGTAGTGATTGAGTTGACTTTGGAGGCATGGGTGAACACTTGCCTCTGGGCACCCTTTCAGAGGTCAGCCACAAGCACATATCTCTGTGGGGTGAGGGAGAAAAAGGCAACCATTGGCAACTTGGCCACTTAGGATACTGGCCCTCATGTACATGCCTCGACATGCTACCTAACCTTCCATGTCCAAGCACATGCTAACCCAGCCGCAGTTCCACTGAACTGTTCCTCCTGAAGTAGCATGGGGGGGGGGGCTGCCTAGAAATGTTTAATCCTGGAGCAAAGTGTCTACGGACCACCTGGACGGGTTGGCAGGGACAGGAGTGAGTTTGACAGACAATGGGGCTATGCATGAGCATCCCTTTGGAGAGAAGCACCTAGGGCCAGGTGAAGGCTTTCGTTTGGCAACCAGGACCTGCGTCCCTAACCTTATTCTTAATAGGGAAGAGGTGCATAAAAATAAAATGCATCTGAAATGTTAGCATCTTGCTGTACTGTGCAACCAGTCCACCAATCAGAACTGTCATTAGGCAGAATACAGTATGGGAGACAGGCACAGGTCACGCATATTGTTAATGTGTCTAACGTATTTCAGATCAGCGTAAGCCTGTCAGAGACTGATAATGAAGTTAATGTACTAAGAAGGGAGCCAGCAGGAGTGCATTGGCAATGTCCAGCCATGACACCAACGTTTTATTTTTTTAATTTTAGTGTTTCTGAGTCATCCTAAAGTAGGAGAAGGAAGATTTGTGTCATACTGAAGTATCAGCGTCAGCTGACAGAACTATCATTCACAGTAATGTTTTTACTGAGGCATGAAATATGGTACAGTCATAAAAAAAAAAAAAAACTGCACACAACAGATGAGTCAGGCACTTGCGTTGGCATACTTTGCTAATAAAGGGTTGTTTTTCATGGGGGAACAACGGTGAACATACAGTAAAGCAGGACATTAGTTCAATGGAAACAGATGCTCCTTTACTGTGACACGGTTTAAGAACTCGAAAACAAAGTAAGCAACGCTGGAAATGAGAAATGCAGTGAAATGTATCTACCAAATCTGGCCACAGGATGTCAGTGTTGCTCCTGTCTGGACTGCTCAAAGCATTTGGTTTGCACCAAGTGTTTTGCACCCACTGCTCCATATACTGACATCAACGGGAGCAAGCAGCTGGGCAGCAGAACCGTGAAGACCAGTGTAGTGAGGCTAAAGCCCGGCTACAAAAGAAATGAAAATACAGCAAAATGAAAACAACTTTCATGAAAATAGCAAATGCACCCATCATTTCAGGTACAGTACTATGTAAAATGAGTGGCATACTTGACAGTTAGGAACATCAGGAAAGGTCCTCTTTAATGCCCTTGTCCTTTATCTTTGACTCGTCACCTACTCCTTCCTCCATAAATACTGAACAAAAGTAATTGCTCAAGATGTCTGCTTTTTTTTTTTGATCCTCTTCTTCACAAACCCTTCTTCCACTTTTAGCCTTACTATCCTTCCTTTGGTCTTTCTCTTCTAGCTTATATATCTAAAGAATGTTTTCTCCCCTTTTTTTTTTTACTGACTGGGCAGTATTCACCTCCATTTGCCCCTTTGTGCTCCTAACTGCTGTCCCTGCCTCTCTTTGTTTCTCCTGGTAACTCTCCCTATTCTCCTCCTCCTCCTCCTGTATCCTCTTGTACCTTCAGTATGCTGGTTTTGTTTGCCCTTACTTTCTTTGCTACTTCTCTAGAGAACCATAGCGATCTCATTTTTCTCTTGCTTTTGTTAATTTCCCTGACACAGAGCTTTGTTGTGTTTTCAATGCCCCTTTTATTTTTGCCCATTGTTCCTCGACTCCCCCCGGTTTGTCTGTTCTTGCTAGGGTGTACCTGAGGCATTCTCCTATTTTCTTAAAATCAGCCCTCCTGAAGTCCAGGACCCTCATCTTAGTACGGCTCGATTCTGACCCATTTCTTACACTGAGCCACACTGCATGGTGATCACTGGTCCCTATATATCGAGTGCGAGGTGGACCAGATCATTCACCTGGCAGTGGCGCAGGTATGGAAATGGCAGGGTTGGGCTTCATATAGTCCCCTAATGTCCATTTTACCTCTTGTTTTTCCTCCCAGCCCATCCCTCCCATGGGGCATAGGACTCGAAAGTGGAGGTGTGCCCATCCTACATATCCCTGCAGGTCCCTCCCATACATTGCCTCATTGACCCACTCTACCCCAGGCCTCCCCCTGGGGGCAGCCGATGCCAGGATAACAGGTCACCACTTCCCCGGAAGAGAAGAGCAGTCCCTTGGATGCACAGTCCTCTCCTTCTCCCTCTCCCTCTCCAGACGACCACCGATGACTTGAGTCCATTCCCGAACCTGGGTCACCAGGCATGGCAGGAGGTAAGGCACTTTGCAGTGCCTATGTGGCTGGCAGTAAATCCCTTCTCTGCAGTGTGACCACTTTACAGTAAAGAGAATTCTGTACATGCTCCAAAAGTCCGCCAAGATGTTGGCCGTACATCAAGGAGCAGCCAACTTGATCAAGGCAGGTAAGTCACACTATGGTGCTACCTGCCTCTGGTTCTAAATAAATAACTTAGGATGCTATGGGAGATGAAATAGCCAAATAGTTTGGTTTCTGTGCATCTCTCCAAACCATAACCATCTCTCAGGCCTCATTTCCAGTGCAAGGCATCATGGGTGTGCAAATCCGTATGCAAGTCAGGCTCAGCATTATAAAAGGCGCTGTCTGTTCTGGTGAAGTCAGCCTGACCTGGGCAAGGATTTGCATACCCATGATGCCTTGCATGGGGCGTGTGGCTTTAGAGTTTTGTGTATGGGTTTGGAGAGATGCACAAAAAGCAAATAATTGGGGTCTAAACAGTTTAGAAGAAGCCCATAGAGTAATTATTAGATACATGCCTTTGCAGGGCCAGCTTGTATTCAACAAGCTTTGACTTCTCTAGCTGTTGCTTCATCCAGAATACACGAGAGAGACAGGGCAACAGCATGTGTAATGTAAGTGTAGTAGGATCAGTAGATGTCTGGATCACTATAGTTACTTCATTTAACTTAGCAAGTGTGGTATATATGGAAGGTGGCCTGCTAAGTACAGTTACAGTAAATGACCTGCCCCCCCCCATTCTACTACACTTCCCCACTGAACATGCTGTAGTCCTGTCTATCACTAATCATCAAAATGCTGTTTTGGGGTGGAGCCACAGACTGAGACTCCAGAGCTTACTGAAAGCATGCTGGGCCTACGAAAGCTTTTATGAGCCAAGTGATTTTATTTTTCTTTTATTTTTTTTGGTAACTAGGTAAGGCCCACTAGGCACAAATGCCTGTTTTCAGGGGCAACTCAGGAGCACTAGGAAGGTTAAGTGACTTGCTTAGAGTCTCACAGTGTGGAAGTGGAGGTTGTGGGAATCAAACCCAGGACTGACTGCTGGATGTACCAAGCTCATTCTCTTGATTGCTCTTTGAATTTTTTTAAACTGCTCATAGAAGGCCTATTTATGTGACCTGACCTGCAGTGTTGTGAGCGGTGAAAATGAGTTTCACAAATGCAGATTGTGATTCACAGGTTATGTAAACCACTTGTGGAGAGCTGTAGGTCACCCTGTTGTGGTAGACTGCGATCTCTGTTGTTGTAGTGGGATTGTGTACTGGTGCAGCCGTTTTTTGCAAATGTGTAAACACACTGCTTTGCCTGCAATGGTGCAGTCTCTCAACACCCTATGGTAGGCTCCCACATATCCAGTCCTCATTGGAGGACAGACACCTGTCAATCTTAAATGCCCATGTAAAATTACTAGAAAGGGGAGGTTTACATTTTTTATCATGTGCTGCCTGTAAACACTGGCCAGCAGCGTTTCAGAAGGAGTCATAGGCAGCTTGCAGATGGGATTGCAGTTAACCAGGTTAGAGACTCTGAGGTGGGGTGCACCATGGTGTGATTTGCAACAAAGGCATCAGTAGCTCTTTAAAAACCTCCTAAATCTTTGTCAGTTTTGCTCGTTTTGTAGCATTCTTGTCTATAGGTCACATGGTTGTGGTTTGGTGCCCCTTGCTGGGGACAGGAGCTCTAGATACAGAGCTACAGAGTGATATTCAAGGGCACCTTCCTTCCCCCTCCATTCACTCTTTTTTTTTATCACTGCCCCATCCCCCGGCTGAACAGTGTCCAGCCAAGTCAGTGTCACACCCCACTTAGCTAAGAAGGTTGTGTCCCCATTCACTACCACACGTTTCCTGGCCTGCTACAGACCTGCTGGGGTCGTAGTCAGACACTGCAGCCTGGCGGTTGTGTAGTGGTACACTGTTGGAGGTGCTGTCCTTTGCATAAGACTTTAAACTGCCTTAGTCTTAAAGAACAGCTGACATGATCATGGCAGGCAACCCATACCATGTAGTTGCCTGCCCTAGGAGCTATCCTAGCTATATTTTTCATTTTTTGTGCAGTATTTAAAAAGTTATAGCCTCCTTAACACCCGGCTCGTAACTCCCATGTACAAGTTGGGTGATCGCCGAGTGCTGTAGCTCTGCCCCTGAAAACTGCATAATTATGATGTGAAGTAGGGTAAAGCCCACTAGGCACAAATGCCTGTTTTGCTATGCTATCCTGATAACACTGTGATCTACTAGAGTGGCACCAATTCCGGCTCACTTACAGGAAAACTGGCTCATAGCCTGAATACACTTGAAAGCCGGTTTGCCGCCAATGTGTTGGTCCTGAACAACAAAACCAAAGTGATCTTATTTGGACCAAGGCGCTTGGGAGTAGACAGACAAAATCCACTTCACTTTTTATGATGGTGGATGAAGTGGACAAGGTAAAGTACCTCGGTGCGTACTTTGACCAGGATTTGACTTTCAAGCCACGTGTCGATCACATCAGCAAAGTCATGTATCAGAAACTGGGTCTACTATACAGATCGGGAAAATCACTGACTGCTAACTCGAAGGGGACAATTGCAAGTAGTACTTTGCTCCCTTCTCTGGTCTACAGTGCCCCTGTATTACAATTCCGCCAGGAGGCTGAAACCCACAAACTGAATGTCCTATACAACAAGATCAGTCAATTCGCATCAAATTCGACGCCCAGGAGGCATCGCTGTGAAGTACTCTCTGATCTGAACTGGCCTACACTGGAATACAGGCTCCTTCAACCTCTCCTATGCCACACCTTTAAACTCAGCAGGAATCGATCTATACTCCCTCCCCCCACCTACAGGATCTATTGGCCCCAAAACCCATGAGGCATGCCCTCCACTCATCAAATACCAGCTGGCTGGAGATCCCTAGGATACAGACCAACCTAGGAAAAAGGTCTTTCACTTACTCTGCCCCCTACCACTGGAACTCCCTTCATGAAAACTTAACCAAAGTCACCTCTATTGAAGGGTTTAAGGCAGGGCTAAAAGTCTATATCTTGGAATGCTGCCTTTGCAGCTGCTATTGCTGAACTCTAATGGGGATCACTATCTTAGGTTAAAGGCGTACCTATGACCTGCTTGTTAGCATATGAATCTCACCTATCCTGCTGCTGCTAAAGTGTATATGACATTTATAACTAATTTTCCTGTGCATAAGCGCGTTTTTTTTTCTTCATGACTTCCTTGATGTATTCTTTCTGTATTATGTAGTCTGAAATGTCAAGAACTTCTTGTTTGTCCTGTATGTAACTAATTCCAGGTCGCCCCTGAAAAAGTGACTGCTGGTCTCAGTGGGCTCACCCAGTTATCAAAATGTCATAACTGAATAAGTAGGGAACGGGGCTGCAGGCACTCTATGGACATTGCAGTGGAATTGGGGGGGCTGCCTAAATGTATGTAGATTATCTTTGCTAGCAGGTATACATGTGTGGATCTATAATATAGCACGTATTATAGCCCCATACATGTATACCTGCCAGCAGAGATGATCTACGTACATTTAGGCTGCCCCCTCCCCTGATTCCATTGCAATGTTCATAGAGTTCCTGCAGCCTCGTTCCCTGCTTCACATCATAATTCTGCAGTTTTTGGGGGGCGGGGCTGCAGTACTCGATGATCATCTTGCTCGTACTTGGAAGTTACGGAGCCTATAACATTTTAAATACTGCACAAACAAAAAATGCAAAATATACCTAGAATAGCTCCCTAGGGCAGGCAACTACATTGTATGGGTTGCCTGCCTAGAGCCAAAACTGATGTCAACTGTTCTTTAAATTGCATCAAACTTTAAACTGCTGGTGGTTGCCACAGTGGAATTTAAAGATCCCATGGCACTGTTTGAAAAGAGATGGGGAAATTGGTCCCCATGTCTTAACCAACATTCCTTATCAGTGTAACCCCCCCTGCAAATGGGGGTTCCCAAAAGACTTCCAGGAGCTTGCTTGAATGCTCCAAGCCTGAATGGTGTTTGGCGTTTAAGCCATTTATCAGTGAGTGTTTTTAGAGCCTCTGGTACTGTCTCTTTAAGAGCTGTTTGCTTGCAGACATAATTAGTTTGTATGGGGGGACTGTGTGCTTCTCTGTTTGAGTACCACTCGAGCTGCTGCCAATTCACTCCATTTTGCAGTCACTAGGAGTGCAAAGGAACCTATCTGAAAGATGTAACTGTTTGCCAGAAATCATTTACAGTAATAATGAAATTACAGTTTGTCTAACCTGCTTTCTTTGCAGTCAGAACTGTGTCTGCCTAGTTCCCCATTCTGGTTTTGAACTGCTGAACTGGACCAATCAGTGTGGGGTAAGCTAGCTCTAAAATGGTGCCTTGACGAATCAGAACTTGGACTCATAATCTGAGCCAGCCACAAGAGGATTGTATGGGCAGTGACTCTGGGAGATGTAGTTTATAGACTTGCGCCTTTTGGACCAACAGCAGCAGTCTATTGTGAGTGACAGCCAATCCAGTCAAGAACTGGGAGGAACTCAAAGGAAGTGCTCGGTTTTGTCTGTTGGAGTTTCAGTTTAGATCTGGCAGTGAAGGGAAAGAAACCTTGTGCTCCTTCAGTGCACAGTTTCAGTCAAAAACGTGTGTAAGGCCCAGAGTTCCGGTCTGCAGCTTGTGTAACTGCTTGTTAGGACTGAATCCGCCCTGTGAAAAGAATCAAAGGATCTCTGAAGAGTAGAAACCAGGCTCACCCTGTAGAAGACTGGAGAAATTGTTGAATTGCACTCGGTCTGTCAGGAACTGAATCTGCTGTGTGTTCTCCCGGTATTGTGCAGTAATTGCGATCGGATAGAGAAGCAGCCTGCCTGGTATAGTACTTTTTTTTTTACCATATAAATGTGTGAAGAGTCTCATGGAGCTCAAGAGTAGCCCTGCTGATGTTGAAGGACCCTATCTTGTTTGGAGGTCGTGAGTACTAATTCAGGGTTGCTCCTCGTTGAATTGCCACATTAAATCCAAATGGAATCACTGTACTGCTGACTGTTTAAACTAATTTTTCTTTTCACTGTGTGAAAGGGCCCCTACCAGCTGCCACGGTTTGGACTAGCCACTAGGGCTTGGGTACCCAGGGACAGTAACTGGTAGGGATAGGCCTGTGCACAGAGCCATAGGTAGATAGTAAAGTGATAAGCTAATTAACCTGATTTCCCCCTGTCCTTGTTATATCCCCCTAAATAAATCAGAGCTGCTTGTTTCAGCAAAGTTATACTTCCTGAGGTATTTGTCTGTGTTAAAGTACTGTACTGTGATTGTTGCACTGTATCTTATTTCACAGGAGGTCCCAGTGCCGGAACTAGTCCTGGGGGTAAGTGTATACTGTGAAGGTAATTCTGATATATTGTGTGGGCCACTAGTGGGAAGAAAGGGGGGTTGCAGTGTCCCAGAGGGCTGTGACCAAGTAAGTTTAACTATTGCAAACCCTGACCTCTGGGTGGAGGCACCTGCCATTGGATCCAGGCCCCTCAACCTGTTAGTGGCAAATCAGGCAGGGTAGTAGCCCTGGGATAGCGCCATCTAGGGGTTACATCTGGAGGCACCGCTGGGATTGTGTGTCCTCTAGTGGCCATATTTCCGAACCACTGTTAAAAAAAAAAGTGGGTACCCGACAGAAGTGGCTGTGCACCGGCTGGTGGAATGGTGTACTGGGAGGAGATTGACCCCAAAATGCTATGCTTATCCTGGACATTCCCTGGTATCAATACGGACACTGTACAGGGAGTACTTTCCAAGGTGGAAGGTTTACAAACCCTGTGGTGGTGGGTCGGCATGCTAATCTGCTCACCACACTTTCCTGGCCCTAGTAGAGTTTAAGGATCCCATAGATAGCTCCAAAGTGCCGAGACCATTACCCCAGAGGGAGCCCTCACTGCCTGGAGAGTGATAACTAAGGACAGTAAAGACCCGGGGAAATGATCCCCACCACTGTCTGAAACTTTTGAGGAGAAATTTGCTAAATGGTTGCTGGGGAAGGGAAAACTGTGGAGGACTTGAAGAAACTATTCTTGCCACCTGGGGTGTTCTCCCCAACACCCTCTCCCGCCCAGTACCCGTAATGGTGGCTGAACCAATGCAGATTCCTATTTCTGCACCTGCCATTAGTCACGACTCTTACCGAAGGTTGAGGATCTTCTCTGGCACCTCCCACCCCCAAGGGAGGATGACTGGGAGACCTGGATAGACTATGTTGCCCCAAGTGCTTGAATGGCAATGCTCGAGCGAAGCCGAAAGAGGGTTAGTGAGAGCCTCCCGAGGTCCTGCCCTGGCTACCATCCGTGCTAAAGGGCCAGTAACCCTGAAGTGACTGCACAGGCCTATCTTGAGGCCCTGGAGAATGTGTATGGGAGCCCAGATTCTGATGAGGACCTATGGTGGAGTAAGAGATGCACAACAGTACCAAGGGAGTTGTTGTCTGTGTATGTATCTCGGCTGGAAAAATTGTTGCAGAATGCCTCAGAAAGGGTAGTTTGCCAGCGATTGAACTGGACGAACCAGGCTGGACAGGATCCTTAAGTCTGCCCCTTCAGAACTGCTGTTGCTTCAGTTACGCCTGGCAAATCGACTGGAATCCCCACCTCCTATGATGAGTTAATGAGAGAATTGAGGAGTTGAGAAAGGCGACCTTGGGAGGGACCTGCACCAATAGCTGCGGCTACGACCTGAGTGACTGAGGGTGACCCATCAAGTGAAGTTCAGGGGCAGAGGTTGGCAGTCAATGAGTGCTCTGACCAGGAAAAGATATGCCACAATGGGGAACTGTTGAGAGAAATCCGGAATTCAAAACAGTCCTTTATGAAGGCCACTGCAAGTACGGGCCCTGACCTATATCCGACTGCATCTGCTATGGGGGTGAGGGTACCCACCCATGTATCTCCTGCTGATAACAGCTCCGAACTCAATTCCTTGACCATGGAAGTGGAGAAACTGATGAGATGTCTCCAAATACTTATCACGCCGCAGACAGAGATGGCACCAAGGTTTCCAGTTAGTAATACCCCCGCCCTGGCTCCCAGTGTGGCGCCTCGGCCAGCTCAAACTCCAGAAAGTATGTTTTGCTATAATTGTGGGAAGGATGGGCACATGAAAAGGGAATGCCGGTACCCAAAAGACACTGACAAAGTTGCATATAGGCTACAAGGAGAGCTTTGGAGAACAAATCAGTGGTTAAGAGGTGCATGAAATGATCCCAGTGAGGGCACCAAAAATGCTAACTCACGTCCTTTTGTGGCAAGGTCAGTTGCCCAGGCCCCCACTACCGCCTCTCCAGATTGGTCCAGAATAGTGGGTCCCTCCATGGAGACCACTGTAAAGGTGAATGGAGTGTCTACCAGAGCTGTATTGACAGTGGCTCCCAAGTGACAATTATGTTCCAGGATTGGTATCAGAAGCATTTGTCAGACGTGCACCTACAACCATTAGAAGGACTGCATGTATGGGGGTTAAGTGGAGAAGGCCTACCCTATTCCAGGTATATCCGAATTTGGCTGTCTTTCCCCACCTCCGTGGCTGGAGTGGCCGAACAAGTAGAGACCCTAGCCTTAGTGTGTCCCCCACTGGACTGTATGATGGTGTCCCTTTGTTGATTGGAACAAATGCTCATATGTTCGGAAGGCTGGCACAGTTGTGTTATGAAAAACAGGGGTCAAAGACTAGTAGAGCTTTAAGAATTCCGGCTTTAATTAAGAAGGCCTATGAGGCACAGAGAGATGCTGAAAAAATAGAACCAGAGGAACCGGTCGGAATTGTATGGAAGAAGGATCCTGAGTCTCTGATCCTGGCGCCAAATGCCCAGTGTACCTTACAGGGAGAGGTCCGTATCAGAAAGGATGTTAAGAATAAAATATAAAATGTTGGATGCACCAGGCGATGGAAAATTGCCAGAGGGACTGCTGGTCAAGCCTAGTATTTTGCCCGCTAGAGCCCATGCTTATGCCAGAAGGGTAATGGTCCAAGTTCATAATGTGTCTGAAAGAGACATTTGAGTAAATAGAGGTTGCATCCTGGCTAATGTGCATTGTGCAGACACTGCAGTGCTACCCAGCAGCAAGAGTTCAAGGAAGAATGACAGAGTAGCACTGACTTGTTTGATTTCGCGACTCCCGCTGCCAGCTGAATGGAAAGTGAGGATCAGTGAGAAGCTTGCCCAGAGAGACCAGGTGTTTTCTTTAAAGGAATGGGATGTAGGATGCGTAAGGAGCTGAGCACAATATCCGCTGCATGACGAAAGACCATTTCGTGAGAGGTCTCGACGCCTGGCACCTGCTGACATAGACGATATGAGACGGCATCTGCAAGAGATGTTAGCTGCTGGTGTAATACAAGAATCCAGAAGCCCTTATGCTTCTCCCATTGTGGTAGTGAGGAAAAAGAATGGGACAGTAAGGATGTGTGTGGATTATCGCACCTTAAACCGGCGGACTATCCCTGATCAGTACACAATGCCCCGCATTCAGGATGCTTTGGATTGCCTAAACGAGAGCAAGTGGTTCTCTGTGTTGGATCTCCGCAGTGGGTACTACTAGATCCCGATGGCCCCAGAGGACCATGAGAAGACAGCCTTTATCTGTCCGGCTTGCTGAATTCATGAGGATGCCTCAAGGATTTCAGGTGCCCCAGCCACTTTTCAACGATTGATGGAGCGTGCAGTGGGGACATGAACTTACTAGAGTGCCTGGTATACCTAGATGATGTTATTGTGTTTGGCAGCTCACTGGAGGAACATGAGAGCAGATTATTTAAGGTATTGGACCGACTGGAGGACTTTGGCCTCAAACTGTCCATTGATAAGTGTCAATTTTTTCAAACATCAGTAGTATGTGGGACACATAGTATCCACCGAGGAATAGAGACCCACCCAAGTAGTTGAGGCCTTGACCACCTGGCCACAGCCCAAAAATCTAAAAGAACTGCAAAGATTCCTGGATTCTGTGGTTATTATCGGCGCCATCAAGGACTATTCAAGAGTGATCCGCCTTTACTTAACCTTACTCAAGGGTATCCCCAACCCACAAAAATACCAAAAGTCAGCGTCCCTCAAGACTGAAAGAGTGTATTTTCATCCGAGTGAAGTATTTGGGGCCCGCTGGACTCCTGATTGTGAGACTGCTTTTCATGAGATCATATATCAACTTACCCATGCTCCAGTGCTGGCCTATGCCGATCCAAGAAAACCTTACGTCCCTGCACACTGATGCTAGCTTGCAAGGGTTGGGGCTGTGTTGTACCAAGAGCACGAGAATGGCCTGAGACCAGTGGCCTTTGCCAGTAGAAGCCTGACCCCATCCGAAAAAGAACTATCCTGTACATAAGTTAGAGTTCCTAGCTTTGAAGTGGGCTATTGTTGACCAATTCCATGAGTACTTGTATGGGGCTAAAATACTAGTAAAACTGACAATAATCCTTTGACCTATGTGCAGACCTCAGCTAAGTTGGATGCCACTGGCCATAGGTGGCTTTCTGCATTATCTACATATGACTATGCTCTCGAATACCGAGCAGGCCTGAACCACATAGATGCTGATGCTCTCTCCGGAGGCCTGTTCCCCAGAATGATTGGGTCCGATTGGCAGAACCTGACATTCGGCACTTCCGGAAGTTTGACAGGGAGGAACAATGTCCACGGACGCAGTGGACTGCATGGTGGATTGCTTGGGACCCTCTGAGAATTGCATACCTGCTGCTTTTGCCACTTTTCTGCAATAGACATTGGTGCACTGCCACAGCTGGACAATGACAGTATTCGGCGGCTCAATCCCGCGATCCCATGATCAAAGCAGCTTTAGAAGCCTCTATGCAGGAAAAGATGTGTCCAAATTACGCCCACTGATTTGAGAACTGCACTGTTATACAAAGAAGGTCCTAAGTTGAAACTGATCAATAAACTGTTATACAGAGAAACAGTAGACAGGGGGACAAGTAGACAAACAACAACTAGTGCTGCCCACTGCCTTCGAGACTCAGTACTGAGGTCCTTGCACAACCACATGGGGCACCTTGGTATAGACAGAACACTTGACTTGGTGAGATCCAGATTCTATTGGCCTAAGATGGGGCTGATGTGGAGCAACACATTCGAACTTGTAGTCGCTGCTTACAGAGGAAAGCTTTGCTCCCAGAGGGCTGCCCCCTTGTTAACATCACCACCAGTGCACCCATGGAGCTGGTGTGTATTGATTTTCTGAGTTTGGAGTCAGATCAAAGAAATATCAGTAATGTGCTGGTGGTCACTGACCATTTCACGAGATATGCCCAAGCTTTCCACCAAAGACCAGAAAGCATCCACTGTGGCCAAAGTACTTGTAGAAAACATTTTGTTCACTATGGGCTCCACAAAGAATCCATTCTGATCAAGGAGAGACTTTGAGAGTCGTCTGATCAAAGAGATGCTTTCTCTGTGGGGAGTCGAAAGTCCAGAACCACTCCTTACCACCCCAGGGGACCCACAGCCTGAACGTTTCAACCGCACTTTGCTAGATATGCTAGGCACCTGCACCCAAAGGACAAGCCTAGATGGAGCCAACAAATTAGCACCCTGGTACATGCTTATAACTGCACCAAAAGTGATGCCACTGGTTCTCCCCTACCGCCTGATGTTTGGAAGAGAAGCTCGACTACCAGTAGATGTGTGTTTTGGGGTCTCTCCTGATGGGGTTCAAGCTGACAACTATTTACAGTATGTGCAAAGTTAAAGGCCCAGCTAACTCATGCGTACTCAACTGGCTCAAACCATGGCTGCCAAAAGAAATCTGGCCAACAAAGAACGGTATGATAAAAGGTGAAACAGGAACTCCAGGAGGGAGATCAGGTATTGCTAAGAAATCTGGGACTGCATGGCAAACACAAGATTGCTGACAGATGGCACCATCTCCTCACATTGTAGTGGGCAAACTAGATGATCTGCCAGTGTACAAAGTAAGGCCTGAGAACAATTCAAAAGATGTAAAAACAATGCATAGAAATCATTTACTGCCCATTGACAAATCCTGATTGAGTCTGAGCCCCAGAAGATGCCCCTCTGGACCAGTGACTAGAGCTGCTGCTAAGAAAAGATCAAGGAAGTCTGCACCTACAGAAGCAGAGTTAAAGTGTTCCCTGCACAAGTCCCAGTTGAGCATGACTGTCAGTCCATATCAGAAGAAAGTGAGAGTGACTTTGAATACTATCCTTCTTACGAACTGAGTCAATTGTTTCAGGGCAATCCCTAGTCAATACTGAGACGAAGCTGGGCCTTCTGGACTGTCTAAGCCTCAGTTTCATCCCTGGAGCCAATGCTCCCAGAAAGTGAAGTGCAAAGCATCAGATCAGATGAAATGGAATCATTGTGCATGGTTGAACTGTTTGAGCTTTCAGGGAGAAAATGATAGATTGGGGCAGACTGGTGATACACCTGAACAAGAAGAGTATTTTGAGTGCCCTGACAGTCCACTGCCAGTGTCCGAAAGCTCTCCATGCGAGCCAAATGTTGTGGACTCAGAAACTGTAACTCCTGGAGCTGAAAGTGCCCCAAGTTCTAGCCTCTCTACCCCAGGGAGACTCCTGACAAGTGAGGACAATGCTGAAAATGAGGCTCAGAGTGCAGAGACTGTAACAGTTCCCCTAGAAAGACTGGTCGAGCTGTAAAGCCTGTGGTGCACCTCAGTTATGATTCACTTGGGAGGCCTGTGGACTTGCCTCTCAATGTTGTCCATAAAGGAATGTATGTGTCCCGAGCTCATTGCCCAAACTGAGCATCAGTGCTAACTCCAAGTTACTTGTGTTGCCCTCTAAGTATGGTGCCCTTGCCCCGTCCAGCCTCAAGGTAACTGATAAGGAAGGGCCCCTCTCTTCAGGTTTCATGTACAAGAGGTAATAACTTGAGTTAGGTACAATGTGTGTGTACTACTGTAAAGAGTGACGTACTGCAATGTTTCAGAAATGTGTTCTTGGTAAATGATGTATTGACTGATGATTACATGTGTAAGCCTAATGCAAATGTATATGGTTGCAGTTGAAACTTATGGTACTTGCTTGACGGACGCCAAGCTTTCCCAGGCCAGGAAGGTGTAACCCCCTGCAAATGGGGGTTCCCAAAAGACTTCCAGGAGCTTGCTTGAATGCTCCAAGCCTGAATGGTGTTTGGCGTTTAAGCCATTTATCAGTGGTATGTTTTAGAGCCTCTGGTACTGTCTTTAAGAGCTGTCTGCTTGCAGACATAATTAGTTTGTATGGGGGACTGTGTGCTTCTCTGTTTGAGTACCACTCGAGCTGCTGCCAATTCACTCCATTTTGCAGTCACTAAGTGCAAAGGAACCTATCTGAAAGATGTAACTGTTTGCCAGAAATCATTTACAGTAATAATGAAATTACAGTTTGTCTAACCTGCTTTCTTTGCAGTCAGAACTGTGTCTGCCTAGTTCCCCATTCTGGTTTTGAACTGCTGAACTGGACCAATCAGCGTGGGGTAGCTAGCTCTAAAATGGTGCCTTGAACGAATCAGAACTTGGACTCATAATCTGAGCCAGCCACAAGAGGATTGTATGGGCAGTGACTCTGGGAGATGTAGTTTAGACTTGAGCCTTTTGGACCAACAGCAGCAGTCTATTGTGGTGACAGCCAATCCAGTCAAGAACTGGGAGGAACTCAAAGGAAGTGCCCGGTTTTGTCTGTTGGAGTTTCAGTTTAGATCTGGCAGTGAAGGGAAAGAAACCCTGTGCTCCTTCAGTGCACAGTTTCAGTCAAAAAACGTGTGTAAGGCCCAGAGTTCCGGTCTGCAGCTTGTGTAACTGCTTGTTAGGACTGAATCCGTCCTGTGAAAAGAATCAAAGGATCTCTGAAGAGTAGAAACCAGGCTCACCCTGTAGAAGACTGGAGAAATTGTTGAATTGCACTCGGTCTGTCAGGAACTGAATCTGCTGTGTGCTCTCCGGATATTGTGCAGTAATTGCGATCGGGATAGAGAAGCAGCTCACTGGTATAGTACTTTTTTTTTACCATATAAATGTGTGAAGAGTCCGTGGAGCTCAAGAGTAGCCCTGCTGACGTTGAAGGACCCTATCTTGTTTGGAGGTCGTGGAGTACTAATTCAGGGTCGCTCCTGTTGAATTGCCACATTAAATCCAAATGGAATCACTGTACTGCTGACTGTTTAAACTAATTTTTCTTTTCACCATGTGAAAGGGCCCTACCAGCTGCCATGGTTTGGACTAGCCACTAGGGGTTTCATGTACTCCAGGGACAGTAACTGGTAGGGATAGGCCTGTGCACAGAGCCATAGGTAGATAGTAAAGTGATAAGCTAATTAACCTGATTTCCCTGTCCTGTTATATCCCCCAAATAAATCAGAGCTGCTTGTTTCAGCAAAGTTATACTTCCTGAGGTATTTGTCTGTGTTAAAGTACTGTACTGTGATTGTTGCACTGTATCTTATTTCTACAGGAGGTCCCAGTGCCGGAACTAGTCCTGGGGGTAAGTGTATATTGTGAAGGTAATTCTGATATATTGTGTGGGCCACTAGTGGGAAGAAAGGGGGGTTGCAGTGTCCCAGAGGGCTGTGACCAAGTAAGTTTAACTATTGCAAACCCTGACCTCTGGGTGGAGGCACCCGCCATTGGATCCAGGCCCCTCAACCTGTTAGTGGCAAATCAGGCAGGGGTAGTAGCCCCTGGGATGGCGCCATCTAGGGGTTACATCAGTAACAAAAAAACCTATATAGATCATGGATTGTACATGACGCTGTGTGTGAATGTTGTGTGTGCTTTAACTCATGACAGGGCATGGGTGTATCGGGAATTAATGCATGCCAAGGGTGGTTCTGAGGCACAGTGCCCTTACAACCACCTAGGGTGTGGATTAATGCTTGATACACCCATGCCCTGTTGTGGATTACAACACCTAAAAAATAGACATATGTTAAGAAATGACTTATGAGTCTTTTTATGCTGAAGAAAAGAGAAATATTTTTTATGTTGTTCCACAATAATAGTTCAGTAAAGTAGGTCATTATAGTGTAACATGGCAACTTCTTTACTTGTGCAAGAATGTGTTAAATAAACTTAATAAAAGTAGCTATAGTGAAAAGATGTCATTTCTGTTACTGTTGCTTTAAATAATAAACTGCAGTTTCAGACTTTTATTTTCATGTACTTTAGCAGTTTCAAGATGCTTGAGCTCTTGTTTTGTTTTTTGTGGTTTGGCGGTGCTATCATTAAAATAATCAATGTCACTTCCTGTGAGATATCCAAACATTGTGAAACTGTCTGCAAAATTGGCGTATCACTCATTTTGATGGCTTGCTGAAACAGTTTCTGCTGTGCGTTTTTGATATCATTGCAGACAATGACCATTCATTGTTTTGGTTTTGGGGGGTTATATTAATGTGTTGCAAGTGCAAAGTTTTTTTTCCCTCTTTTTCAAGGTTAGCTATAATTCAGCAAGGTAGTATGTGATTGTGTTGTATTAATCAATGGTCAGGTGACACATTTTGGCCAATGAAGTTTCTGTATTTATGTGGCATTCATCTACCCATTTTATAAGTAAAGCATGCGTAATAGCTGCTGTACTGGCCTTTACTTACTTTTACAGCTGGAAGTAGTGAAGCACATGAAGGTCAAGTAATGCCATTAAAGGTCACGCAGTGAATCATTTGCAAAAGATCACACAATACGTCAGTAGCTGTGCTGGTATACAAATCTGTGGTGTCTTTATATCTCCTGTTTCACAGTGCAGCTCTCATCTAAATTAGTTAAAATGTGGTTGTCCCTACGTACAGAAGACCTAATTTTTGGACCACCTAGAAACATTCTGCACATGTGATCATCTCTGTTTTTTTTAAAAAGGTATCTCCAGTAGTTAGACCCTTGATAAAGCATTCAGTGATCTGTATCTTCTGCACTGACATGCCCGGTCCCATGTAGATATAGTTTAAAGTTGTGGAGCTAGCGCCACCATGAGGAGATGAGCAGAGACACAGCATTGTTTGGCTACTTATTTCAAGATATTTTTTACAAAACAGATTAGTAAAATCCAGACTGACGTGTTCATGTGCCATTGTAGTTTTCAGTGCTACCAAAGCTGTAGTAAGTAAAATCTTTATTTACCCAGGAGCAGACTGTTAGGAAAATGTTCCCATTTTCAAAGTCACCCCGCAATATTTCAACAAAGTTACACAATGTAAGAATTACACAATTAAAAATATTCAGCAGTTAACATAAGATATACAACGTTGATTTATTTGTAATTTTTGACCAGGAAAGAGACACTAAGCTATTATAGTTCCTTTCCAGGTGTGTCGTGGGCGACAGGGTCATATGGACCTGTTTCCACCCTTGTGTTCCTGATGGTACAATTTTATGTCCTGTTCTGTTCCATTTTTCTACAGGTTTTTCAGCACATCATACGTAGGGAGATAATGGATGAAGATGCTCGCCATCTGTCTCGGAAATTCAAGGACTGGGCATACGGACCGGTGTACTCTTCGCTGTATGACCTGTCCTCGTTGGACACATGTGGGGAGGAGGTCTCTGTCTTAGAGATTCTGGTGTACAACAGTAGAATAGAGGTAAGATCTAAGACCTTGATGCTCATTGTTAGCAGATATGCAGACAATTTCCACCTGTCATGTTCTTTGATGACTCCAACCTTGGAAGCATATTATTTTATGCCTGTTAGTGCATTAAATCAACCCTGAATATGGTATATGGTTACCTCTTGTGCATAGATTTCCATCCAAACAGACACGAACATCTGGCATTTCCTAAGACAGGGGTTTGACACTACGGTGGGATAAGTCACTCTGTTTCTCTGTATGTTCCAATTGAGTATCTATCTATTTTATTTATTTTTATTAATTGAACATTTCGGAATTATTAACCTTTGAGTCAGAGACTCATTTACAAAGGCTCCACATCATAAGACAATATACATAATAAATGAGATGAACAAAAAACAGTGTATACAGTAAACATTACTGAATTAACAGATCACAATGGCCATAGCTAACAGCACGTAGCCTAGTCACATGGCCAGACTGTGTCAAGGTATTACTTGGGGGGGGGAGGTGTAGCTAGACTAGTTTATGCAGTCACTTATACCTGTGTGCCTATATTTTCACCTAGTTTTGAATCTGTGACAACAACTTTCTTTCTGTGACTGAAACAATTCCGTCATGACTTGATATTGCTTATAAGGTTCCCAGATAGCCATACCTAATGTAGGATAAGTACCATGTTACAACAGTGCAGCTTGGTTCTATCTTATGACATACTGGCAGATGAGTGTATGTGTAGGGTGGAGCACATAAAACAAATTAGAACAACAACAAAAAAAATGTCTTTAGCAAGGTGACTACATACATCCACAAGGCGTTGCCATTTTCTTTTTCTTTTTTTATCTGGAGGGTTTTCCTGACGTGAGCCGCTCTTGAGGAGTGATGCCCTGCCTTTTGCTATCAGTTTAGATTGGGTGCAGCGTGAGTAGCTCTCACAGGTTTCATCTTTTGCATGCCTCTCACAAGACTTATAACTGAGCATGGACGTGATAATTAACAAAAATATAATATGAGCCGTTTTTAAAAAGATTGTGTGAATCTGCCACTATTTTATACCATGAGGAAGGCTAAAGGGTGTCTCTGTAGTGTTTGAGGCACACAGGTTAGCAAAGAGTTTACCAATTATGTAGATTACTTGAATGGTCCTTTCCCTTTTGGCTAAACCTTTTTTTTTTTTTAATTTTCTGCCAAGTTACCCACCATGGATATCCCCGATACAAATGACCATCAGCAGAACAGCATTTTACTACCAGTACCTTCTTTAGTCATACTTTTTCTCCCACAATGAGTGAGCTTAAGTAGATCATAGAAACACAGAAACATAGACTTTGATGGCAGATAAGGACCACTTGGCCCACCCAGTCTACCCATTTCCCTACCTACTGGATAAGCTGCAGATTCCAGTTAACCAACAGCCTACTTCCTGCAACCCCCAACTATAATTGCCTTGTGTCTCTCCCATGCATGTTTGAATTCCCCCACTGTTTTAGACCCAACGACCTCCTCAGGAAGGCTGTTCCATGTATCCACCACTCTCTCCGTGAAAAAAAATTTCCTCACATTACCCCTGATCGGTCCCCCCTCTATCTTTAAATTGTGTCCCCTTGTTCTTACACATCTCTTTTTCTGAAAGATGCTACCCTCCTGGACTTTGTTGATTCCCTCGAGGTACTTGAACGTTTCTATCATGCCCCCCTCCCTCCTTTCATCAAGAGTATACATATTAAGCTCCCTCATTAAGATCAATATCTGTCAGCTGTCTGAGCGAAGTTATTCCTTACACTGATTATATCAGATGCACTAAGATACTTTTCTTTATCCTGGTGAAGCTGATGCTGGCTGGTCATGATATGTCCTGTATAGTGTGTCAGAAATACTGCAATGGGGGGGGGGGGGGTTACTTATGGAACTTCTTCCTGTTAGCTGTTCCTTAATGCACATTCTGTTAATTTACTAATGACCACCGGAGGGCAGCAGTAGTACACCAGTTTCTCAAAGCTTGCATTAATTTGAAAGCTATGCTTGGGACAGCGATAGTCCTTTGTTTTTGTTTTTGGGTAGATTTAGCCTCCACACTTAACTGCTACGTTTTATGGATACTTTTTTCATTGCACTTAGAGGCTTCTTGCCTAGGGACTGTTATGAAGGAATACTTATTGTTTTTGTCCCATTGTTATAAAAAAAATTCTCGTTACCGAACCCCGCTGGGATCCATGGGGAAGGGAGAGTAGAAGTAAGGTCTTATACAGATGGTGATCCCTGCTTGGTGCTTCATAGCACCCTGTTTATATACTCCATATCATGTATACTCATGCAAATGAAATCAAACAGGTACATACCTGTGAAAGTAACAGTTTTTGTCTTTTTGTGTTATTTAGTTCAGATTTTCTTGTTGTTCCTCCCAGTTGGAGGATTGCTCTATTTCAAACTGTGTGGAACTTGTATGCTTTACTTGTGTGATCAAACCATTGTCTAGATAGCAACAAAGATGTGGCATCTTGACTCTGGTTAGCCTATGGCACTGATCTTGCTGTTATATGTGATGGCTACAACTCCTATGGGCAAAATGAATTTGATATCTTGTAATGTGAAGCATCTTAATTCCATTGTGAAAAGGGTAAAGATAACGAAGGATTTTTTTTTTCAAACTCTTATTTTTGCCCCAACTTGTGGAACTCTCTTGGGCGTCCTGCAGTGCCCCGACTCTACCTCTGTGCCTGAGAGGCCTTCTGAATCCTGGCACCAGCCTGGCTATCCCCCCCGGCTCTGAGCCCCCCGAAGTAGGGCCGCCCTATCCACCCAGGGTGCTCTATCTGTAAATTCAGGCCGGGCTGGGCTTGGCCCAGGTAAGGAGCGCAACTGGTGTTGCTGTGTGGTCAGGCGGATGTGGGTGCCATCGCCTATCCACAAGCTGGGTTTTTTCCTGTATTTTCCTCATCCCTTCCCCCCCCCCCGGAGTTCAGTCATGCAATGACATCATGACATCCGCCGCAACTCCGCTTCCTCTGCTTAACGCCATACATGTGCACATCCACGGCTCACGGGTGATGCTGTTGCACCAGGCATTCCCTGGATCCCTCCCCAAAGAGAGGAGAGCCATCCACAGACGCTCAATCCTCTCTCTCCTCTGCCGACCCCCGATGCCCTGGGCTTGTTCCCGAACCCAGGTCGCCGGCATGATGCGAGGTGTGGCGTCCAGTGCTTCAACCCTCAGCACCACTGGGCAGCATGATAATGAAGGATTTAGCAAGACTGAAAGGAGAAATATGTTTTCATACAAGAGTCCCCTCTTTCAGGAGTAGGGCGTCAAAAATTGGTTGGAGGTTGGGTATGACAAGTGTATTCTTCAGCCCATTAGGACCATAAGAAAGGAGGCGTGTCTATTTTATGTCATTAAAATTTGCCATTTGAATACCTCACATGTAGATGGCCCACAAAAGGAAAACCAACCTTTATCAGAAGCATTTTTCAGGACGTTCTAGACCCACAAATAGACACAATTCTTGGTGGCGATTGTAACTGTGTTTTGAATGCCACTAAGGACTCATCATCTGGCAGACACCAAACTAACACTAATATGCCTTGAACCTTCAGTTTCCTTTATACATATCATAGAATCATTGCCGGGGCAGGCCTCAGGCAGTTGGTGCAGGAGCCCACCAGGGACAAGGCGACCTTGAACTGACCAGTGGAGACAGGATCAAGGAAGTCAGGCTGGAGGGGTACCTAGGGTCCAGTGACCAGCATACAGTGTGGTTTAACATGAGTACAGTGTCGTAGGAGAGCCACACAAAGACAAGGGTCCTGGATTTCAGGAGGGCAGACTTTACAAGGATGGGGAGAGGAATCAAAGAAGCATTGGCTAGAAGGGAACCAGGAGGAGGAGTTGAGGAGCAGTGGGTACACCTTAAGGAAGCCATACTGGGGGTGACAAATCAGTGCACTAGACTGAATAAAAAGGGAAAAAGAAGGAACAAACCACTGTGGTTCACAAAGGAGGTGGCAAAGAAAGTGCGGGACAAAAAGGTGGCTTTCAGAAAATGGAAGGATGAGGATAGGGAGGTGTACCTGGAGAGACGGAGGGAGGCAGGGAAAACCATTAGGAGCACGAAGGTGAAAACTGAGGAGAGATTAGAACAGATGGTAAAGAAAAGGACAAGACATTTTATAGCTACATTAGATAGAAGGAAAGCCGGGGAGGGATTGTTAGCTAAGGGGGCTAGAGGTGACCTAGAAAAAGCATCAATACTGAATGAATACTTCTGTTCAGTGTTCACAGTAGAGGGGGAAGGACACAGACCACAACTAGGCATCAGGAATAATGGGGGGAGAGAGGTAAACACCAGTCCTTTTATAGAAGAGAGTCCTGGAGGAACTCACAAAACTGAGGGTGGGCAAAGCGATAGGATCAGATGATATACACCTCATGATACTAAAGGGATTACAGATGATGCTAGAAGCACTGCTGGTGGCCCTGTTTAGTGAGTCTCTCAATACGGGGGGAGGGTTCCAGAGGACTGGAAGGGGGCAAATGTAGTTCCTATTCACAAGAATGGTAGCAGGGAAGGAAACTATAGGCCAGTCAGCCTCACCTCAGTTGTGGGCAAGATCATGGAAGTGCTGCTCAAAGAAAGAATTGTGGAGCACCTGGTAACCATGGGAGCACAGGATCTGAGACAGCATGGATTCACAGCAGGAAGGTCATGTCAAACAATTCTGACAGACTGTTTTGACTGAGTGATGAAGGTGGTGGATCAGGGAGGAGCGCTGGATATTGCTTACTTTGATTTCAGCGAGGCCTTCAACACTGTACTGCACAGAAGACTGGTTAACAAGCTAGGTAGCCTGGGGGTGGGCCACAAAGTGGAAAACTGAGTTAGTAACTGGTTGAAGAACAGGAAGCAGAGGGTGGTAGTGAATTGGATCAAATCAAAGGAATTAGGGTGGCCAGTGGGGTGCCCCAGGGATCAGTCCTAGGGCCATTCTTTTTTAATGTCTTTATCAGTGACATTGTTGAAGGGTTGGAGGGGAAGGTTTGCCTATTTGCAGATGACACCAAGATCTGCAACAGAGTAGACATTCCAGAGGGGGTCGATAGAGTGGAGAAGGATCTAGGAAGGCTGGAAAGATGGTCCAACTTGTGGCAATTAAAATTCACTGCAAACAAGTGCAAAATCATGCCCCTGGGGTGAAGAAACCCTGCGGAGAGTTACGGAATGGGGGGGGGGGGAATTGCTGGCAGAAACCAGGGAGGAATGGGATCTAGGGATAATCATCTCAGATTACCTAAAGGTGGGCAAACAGTGTAACAAGGCTGTGGGGGAGGGCCAGAGGGATGTCTGGATGTATAGGAAGGGGTATCACTAGCAGAAGAAGGGAGGTGGTGGTGTCATTGTGCAAAATGCTGGTGAGGCCTCATCTGGAGTATAGTGTTCAGTTCTGGAGACCACATCTTCACGAGGACATAGACAGGGTAGAGGCAGTCCAGAGCAGGGCAACCAAGATGGTGCAGGGGTTGCATCAGAAGACATATGAGGATAGATTAAAATACCTCAATATGTATACACTGGAGGAGAGGAGGGAGCGGGGGAAGGGGACATGACTGAAACCTTCAAGTATCTTAAGGGCTTGAACAAGGTGCAAGGGGGTGACATTTTTCAGTACGAAAGTTGTACAAGGACAAGAGGACACAATATGAGATTGGAAGGGGGTAGGATAAAGGGGAAATGTGAGGAAATTCTTCTTCACAGAAAGGATGGTGGATGCTTGGAATAGTCTTCCTCAGAAAGTGGTGGGGGCTAGCACAGTGGGGGGATTCAAACATGCATGGGATAGACATAGGGGAACCTTAGATGTGGGGAAGAGAACCGAAAGCCAATGACCATGAAGGGTCAGCGGCCGCTGATGCAGACAGGGAATATGGGCAGACTAGGTGGACCTAACAGTCCTTAACTGCCGTTAACCACTATGTTACTGTATATACTGAGAACAGCTTCTTGGCCATCTGGAGCTTTTATAAAAGATATGGAAAAATGTACTCTTTTTCCAATCTGCAAAAAGTTTATTCTAGGATTGATATATTTTTTTTTTCACAATTGCAACATCTTCTTAGATTCTCATAGCCAGAAATTAACCCCATTTGACATTCTGACCATGCCCCATCACGGTATGGTTGCATACCGCTGCACCATGGTCTACTCTGTCTTGGAGACTTAATACCTCCTTACTCACTGACACTGACATTAAAGAGTATATTCGGGAGAAAATCCAACAAGATTTCCAGATACATGCCCTTGTGGATACCTCACCCCCCACACGTTCCCTGACATGTATTTGAGATGGTTTTAAGGCTCTGATCCATGGATGTGTAATTTCTTCTGCCTCCAAAAAACAAAATAAAACAAAAAATAAACAAACAAAAAAAAAACTGGAGGATCTGCAAAAACATTTAGTAGAACTACGCACCCATTTTAAAGCTTGGCATAAACATTGTCCTACATACTAATATTTTTGAGCAACTTTAGTCAGTACATCAGAGCTTATTAGGTATCTGCAATCAACGGATTGAACAAAAGGGAAGTTTTATAAATAAAACTATCATGAGAATGGTAGTCATGCCAATAAACTGGTGGCCCATTAAACTTCAAAAACAAGCAGCAGACAGGAGGGTTTTCAAGCTTCACTCCAGTCCCACCTCACGTAACTTTCTTACCCATCCCTCTGATGTCTCCAGACTGTTTCAAGAATGCTATAAAACATTATATAGTGTGGCTCTAGAACTCAGCTCTCCTGAGCAAAGCTCTTCATTTCTCTCAGATCTAGCCCCCCCTTGAACTACCCCATTTAGATCAACACATGTTAGATGATGCAGTTTCCTTGTTAGAATTAGAGGAAGTGGCTAGAACACTTAACATAGAAACATAGAATTTGACAGCAGCTGAGGACTGCTTGACCCATCTAGTCTGCCCATTCTTCTCTACCTACCATATTACCGCAGACCCTGCTTGATCTCTGGCTCTACCCCCCCCCCCTTACCATACCACTAGGGTTCCCACTTAAATGTAAAGGCCCTTGGTCCAGATGGATTTTGGGAGGAATCTTTCCAATCCTTCTGGTCCAACATATTCCCTTCCTACTGCTCACTTCTGAACTGCTGTTTAATAGATAGATCCTTCCTGGACACCCAGGCAGAAGCAACCACTGTGGTTATTCTGAAATCAGTTAAGGATACTACTGTCTGCGAGGCCTTCCAGCCTGTTTCCCTTGTAAACATGGACTCCAAGATCTGCATGAAGGTTACGGACAAAGGACTGAATGGTATCATCCCTACACTTGTGCATTTAGACCAAAAAGGTTTTATCCCAGATTGTTACTTAAAAAGCTTGACCTGAAGTTTTTTAATATTATATCTGCTTCCGCTGTCTTATCTGCTTCAACTTTCACCGTTTCCGTTGATGTTGAGAAGGTGATCATTCACCTTCATTAGCCTTCTCTGCTTCTTACCCTTGATCCCAAATTCTGTAAGATGCTTCAGTGATTATATAACCATGCCAAGGCATGTGTAGGAACTAATGGCCTTGCTGCTTGGCTCCCAGTTTCCAGAGGAACAAGACAGGGCTGCTGTCCCGCTCCTCTTCTCTTTGCCTTTTGTATTGAGCTTTAGCTTTCTTAATTCACAACTCCCCAAGACTGGCTGGCATTAACTCTCATGTTGTGTTATATGCTGATGATGCCCTTCTTTCTATTAGTGATCCCTTTAGATTTTTCCCTATTCTTCTCGCTCTCCTTTCTCAGTATAGAAAATGCTCTGGCTTGCACGTTAATTCAGCCAAAACAGTGGTCTTTCATCTTGGTGGGACAGATATCCTAGAAGAATGGCAACTCACTCCATACAAATGGGCTGCAACAACAATTTGATACCTTGGTATCCAAATTCAGTGGGACGTTAACCTCTTTCATGAAGATAACTATGTTGTTTTTAACACTCTAGAACGGGACTATGAGTGTTGGTCTCAAAGTCCACAGTCCCTGGTTGGACACATTGAATGTATAAGAATCAATGTATTACCTTGATTTATTTTCTTATGTTATTCCTTACCTATTTTCATACCTTCTGAATTCTGGTCTAAAACAATATACCCTTACCCGTCACTTTGTATGGGCCAAGACTGAGCCCTGAATGAAATGGTTGGTACTTTGTACAGCCAAAGATGGAGGAATGGGCCTCCCAAATTTGAAAACATTACTACTACTCCTCTTCTCGGCTGGCAAAGATTCTGGATATCTTACACAAAAAGCCAGACAGCGGTTGGTATGACTTGCAAGATGTTTCCCCGGCCTTGGCTAATTTATATTCCATCTCAGTCATCCCGCTTACCCCTCTTTTAGTCCATTCTATCACTGATCCTTGGATGAGAGCTACACTCTAAGCTTGGTCTCTGGTTATAAAAACTTTTAAACTTCCCAATGTCATCTAATTTCTGATGCCTATAGTTCACTGTCCTGCTTTCACTCCAGCTGCCACAGATCCAGCTTATAGGTATTAGTGGAAAAAGGGCCCGGATCTTACAGCCAACTCTTCAGAAATGCTGTTCTTCATACTTTTTCAGACCTGTAAGAGGACTATGCTCTCCCTAAATCCCACTTGTGTCGCTATCTTCAAATTTATACAGTATGTTTCTCTCATCTCCCTCAGTAAAACTGTGGTTTCCGGAACCCCCATCTGGCTTTTTATTCTTCTTTGCCTTGTGTCTTCACCCTTGTCCCTAGCAAGGCTGTATTTTTGGCCTTTATAGTTTAATTAAAGCCTCTGTATCACATAACATTGAGATCATACAGCGGCCGGGGGGGGGGGGGCTGTGGAGCAGCAAGATAGCGGCAGCAATTTAGAGCAGCTCTGACATCCTAACACTTTAAAACCCTACAAACCTGAGAATTTGATCAACCAGGAACATGAGACGATATGTGAGACTGGTCGGAAGCCTTTCATTACAATATGGGGCCAAAGAAAGAGAATAAGAAGACGACACACAGCCTCAAGCTGTTCTTGTCCCCGACATGTGCCAATCTGGGATTGGGGCCTGCAGTTGTGAGCAGAGTGTCAGTGTCTGATCTCCCAACCACACAAATCATGGCCATACTAATCAAAATCCAAACAAATGGTGAGGAGACTAATAAAAGACTAACATCGGTTGAAGCCAAACTTTCGAACACAGATCGGTTAATACAGGACAATGTGGATGCGATAAAGACTCTTCAAGATTCTCAAAGCAGGCAAGAAGAATGTAATGTGGTCTGTGTCCAGGACTTATCTTTTTTGAAGTCAAAAGTAGAGAACCTCGAAAATGCACACAGACAAGCCAATATCTGAATCGTAGGCTTCTCTCCTCGGTATGCCGGAATCATAGAGATCCTACCCGCATTTACCAGGCTAATCTTTGAGGACATGGAACTCCTACCTAAGGACTCTGGGATTAAAATCCTAACAGTTTTTGTGATCCCACAACGTTCTAGACCAGCAACAGAGATCACTTATGGCAGTTGCCACACTGTCAGCGCCAGAAGCATGAATTTCGCTTTTACAGGTGGCCAGAAAGAGAGGAGAGATTATCTGGGAGGGTAACCAACTGGGCTTTTTTCCTGATTTGGCAGCCCAAATACAGGCAAGAAAGAGGAAGTTACAGGTGGTTAAAATAGAACTGCTGAAATAGGTAATCGAGGTTAGATTTAACTTTCCTGCGCGACTACACATCAAATATGAGTCAAAGTCCTATGTATTTCAGGAATCCACTGCAGCTGCTCAGTTTGCAGAAAAACGTTTGGGAAAATTGAATCCACTGGATCCTACTTCAGACAAAGATGGGTGATGTACTAAACCTTACTACTGGATTAACTTGTGCTTGTTGACTGGGGCCTAATGTCTAGATATTTCTGGACTTTCTTTAACTGTATGAGGGTTTTTTTTTGTGTTTTTTTTTTTTTTATAATCCTCAGGTTCCTTTATACCATTTGAGATATGTTCAGGTTGAAGGTTAAACAATTCTTACATACTATTTCTTGCAACATATCTTTCTCTCTAACTAGGTACTGATCTTATTAAGCTCTGCTATAATACTGCTCCATTTGTATGTACTATTGTTAATATAACCTTAAGACTAGCACAGTAGGTGTTGCTATATTGGTGAGTTTGTTCACCACTCAGTTTGTGAACATTGACTAGTCCCTGCCTATTATCCTGCACCCATTGGGCAGGGTGCCTCGTTCTGCCTAGAATATGGGTTCCTCCACCAACTTAACTGAGCTCAGGCTATCGTACTCATACCCTGTCTACTAGTGTCTGTTATTCAGCTCTCCATCACTTTGTAGTGCTACAAGAGAACTGACATCCTGTATACAAAGATGTTTAAGCTATAATTTGAGGTGAGAGTGTCATAGCTCTACAGGTTACGCGATTCAAACTTTACTCCTGTTAAATATATGGTAGTCTTTCGTAGTGCATGGACTCTTAAATGCTACATGATCATTAGCTTCATTGCATTTATATCTGTATGTTCACTGTGGAGGTCTACGTACCTCATCTCTTCGTCTATGTGTATTACAGGTATGCTGTATGATCATAAATTTTTATAAATAAAAAGTACAAAAATCAATTTGAGATCATACAGCAAGAATGGTATCAAGGGGTACCTGTTACCCTTTTAAATTAAGACTGGGCAATAATCTACCAAGAGGCTCACAGGACCACGGCAGCCGCAACATGGCACAAATTTCAGTGGAAAGTAGTCAGCCGGTATTTCCATACCTCGGTTATTACACATCATTTCCACCACCCAGACCTTAATCTCTGTTGGAAACAGTGTCAACAAATAGGTATACACACAACATGTTTTTGGAACTGCTGTAATCTAAGCCTGTACATGGACAGAAATGACCACGTGTATTTAGGATATTTTCATGGTTGCATAAGTTCTCCCACTACAACCTCTTATCTTAGGGCTGCCTCCCAGAGTGATGAGGAGTAAGGCAGAATGGAAGTTGTACAATATATGTATAGCAGTGGTGTGTAAATGTCTCACCCTAAAACAGCTTAAACCTGTCTGCTCATCGGAATGGATCAGTATGTGTAAAAAAAAAAAAAAATCCAGGATATGGAGAGAATTACAGCCTTGCTACACTTACAAACTGAGCAGTATAAGACAATATGATTACCATTCATATCATTCTTAGAAAGTTCTGAGGGAATCCGTGTTTTAGATCAATTGACCCATTTAGACTCTCAGATATTATATTGCCTTTTCTGTCTGTTCTTGAACAAGAAATCTAGACCTTCATCACCTAGAATGACACAATTATACCCTCCACATAACACAAATTAAAATAAATCAATAGCGTTGCATATCTGGTTGGAGTTATTGTGGTGGACAGGTAGGAAAGAGCCTAAGAACCCTTAGCCTTTTGTGGAAGGGGTTTGGCTCATCTCTCCAGCTAGGAAACATCTTGTATATCATATGTTGCCTGCTGTTCCACTAATTGACCAAAGACACAAACCTAATTGCCTTCAAAGCCTCACATATACGCTTTTGTTTACTTGTACGTTTTGCTTACTGCATCACAAAAAAAGTGATTGTATATTTTTTTGGACCCTTGTTTGGGTCTCTCATTGCTTGTAAAGTATTTTGTGATACAGTGTGTATGAAAAGTGCTATATAAATGCTAATAAGAATTCTTCTTCTTCATCTTTTTCATAAACTGAAAGTAAAAAAAAAAAAAACTGAAGTAAAAAAAAAAAAAAAAAGACATGAGAAATGATGCATCAAACTGACCCACAAAAGCAGATCTAAAATGTGATTCAGTTTTAGGGTACAGAACCAAAGACTCCTAAAATGACTTTTAGGCCTGCTTTAAAAAAGGCCTTTCTCAAGTTAGATACTATGTAACCAAAGTCACAGCGAATAAACAGATTTATAAAAAATGTTTTGTATGTACATCTTTATCTGTTAATGTTCACTTTTTTCTCTACAGTCACTCAGGTAAGCTATAAGGCATGATGGGGTGTGCGTAGAACACATTTTACCGCATGGCCAGGGGCATAATAAGGCCCGAGGCTGAAAGCCGAGTGACTTTAGCCACTGGCAATGCGGTAAAATGTGTTCAATGCACATCCCAGAGTGCCTTATTGCGCTTATAAAATGGGCTCCTTTTTTAAACTTTTTTACAGTTGGGAAAAGCATGTTTATGTGTAGAAACAATAGATTTACTTGTGTGTATTGATCAAATAGTCCTTCTGCCCCCACTACAGATGATGTCATTGATGATGTCATTGCATTGTTGCCTACTCTCTTCCTCCTTTTTTTTTGTGTTTTCCCCACATTCAAGTTATGGAATGATTGTCATGGAATGTTTACCATGGAATACATGGATTCAAAATTCTGCTCAGTTCCTCTGCTAGAATGTTACTTTCCTAACATACTATATACATACACACACACACACACACAATAAAGGCCTCTGTTACAGCGAGAGACTCAATTATCTCACTGTCAAGGCAAGGAGAAGAGATTTCCCTGATGAGCAGGTAAAGATAGAGGGGGGATATTTTACTGTCAGTAAAGAAACAGTTGTAATGAAAACTATAAATAATACTTAATGTTTCTAATTTGTTTATGTGTGTAAGGAGAATGTAATATTCAGAGAAACATTTTATTAATCTGTTTTATTTTGTATTTAAGGTAGCTTTATTTTTATGGCCCAGTGCAAGTAAATGTGATGCTTACAGTTACAGGGCAAAACACAATGGCTGCCAGTTGAATTCTTGACGTTCTATTAGCCTAATGATTCCAGTGGTGATCAGTCCACATTTAGCAGCACTTTTTATTTTCCATGCATGGAACATGATTGCTTCATGTACAACAGCCAATCAGATTTCAGGATTTTCTCTTACCATTTTATAAAGTGTGATAACTACGTTCTCAAAACAGTAGGAAAAAGTGGAGGGCCCTTCCCTAAAAACATAGGTACTCATAAACGTGCAAAAAGTGAGACTGAAAAATAAAAAAAAAAAGTTTTACAGATGAATGCTCTGTGCCAAGTTGGTAAACCTGCTAACAGTGATTTCTTTGCTCACCTTTTACCTTTTCAGAATCGCCATGAGATGTTAGCTGTGGAGCCCATCAATGAACTCCTGAGGGATAAGTGGCGCAAGTTTGGTGCAGTTTCCTTTTATATCAGTGTTGTCTCCTATCTCACTACCATGGTGATCTTCACCTTGGTTGCTTACTACAGGCCACTGGAGGGCAAAGTAAGTCCACAGGAGTTTCATCTTTTCTAAAATGCCCTTTCAAGTCTGTTGGACGTTTAGTGTAGAGGGGTGTCCTGGGATGCCCTCCTGTGGAACTTGGATATATATAGGTGCAGATAGGCCCCTCAGGATAATAAAAAAAAAAAAAAAATCAAACGCAACTCCTATGTAAAAAGTATCCATTTTACAGTAAACTCATAGCCACCATAGAATGTGAAAACACAAGACATTTCGTGGCCAATGAAAGTGCCACTTTTTCAAGGCTAGGCGGTGATCATCAGATATGTCTGACAAGAATTCTGCCACTTCAGTGCTGAAGGGATGCTCTCTTACTGGTTTCTAAGGCTTATAAGATGAGTTCTTTGACACTTCATTGTAAGACTGCAATATCTGATGCGTGGTTTCCAAACAAATAATGGGGCTCCATCAGGTTATCTTGGCTGATCAGAAATCTTCCACTTTGTGGCTATAAGTTTTCAATAAAAAATGAATTCTGGGATACATTTTACATAGGAGTTGAGCTCTTATTCATTCTTTATATTTGAAGTAGTTGTCTCTTAGATATACCAGTGATTTCCTTATTTAAGGATTCTGATGGCTTGGTGACCTTGGCACAGGAACTTTGGGTTAGACTTGGGCCCATATGTAGACTCAGGACTGTTAACCCTGACGTGGCAGTGCAGCCCATGGCAGTGCTTTTGATAGTCTTCTGAGGGGGAATTATGCCAGCTTACAGCCAAATGGAGCAAATGTGGTGGTAAAGACAGAGGATAGAAAAGGTGAAAGAAATTTAAAGAACTCTTGACTGGATAGTAGTAAAATAGGTTAAAGGGTTAAAGAATGAGGCCACAGCTCAGTAACATTCACATGAAGGCTCAGCTGTTTTCTACTTTAGTGCAGCCCATTACTGAATTACCCGAGTTATATTAGGGAGGTGATCTCCATGGTGCAGAGAAAGTGGTTTTTTGGAGGCAGGATGGGGACTTATATTAATTAAAAAACAAAAAAACAAACAAAAAAAAAAACATTTCTAGAGCACTTGTCACTGGTTGACAGGGCTTTTCTTTGTGATTTGCTGAACAGTTTAGTAGCTGGGAGGCTCACAGCTACCTCAGCCTCCAGAGGTATGAATTTCTCTAATGTGGTTCCTTCAAGATTTAGTTTTCGACATTTCCAAAGGAAAATTGTGATTACAGAAGAAACTGGGTTAACAGTAGCTCTCAGAAGAACATCTCCACAGTTATCAGACATATCTTTACAGGCTTATAGGAATACCTTGGTTCTGTAGTTATGAATTCAGTTTCATTCTCCACAAATAGGCAGTTCTCCCTGAAGACAACTGAATCATTGGAATGTCTACAAACTAAGAACCTCTCATCACCAGGGTAGTATGTCTTCTGGCTTCACCCTGTGACATCATATGTTTCTTTACAGTGGAAGAGACAGGTCTCCTCCTTCACAGCTTTGGACACATAGGACATATCGTTTACAAGCGCTTTTGTTTTGGTGAATTTTGACTAATAAAATTTATTTTCAATTTGAAGGTTGTTCCTACATCTTTTGACTTCCTTCTGTTAACTGCGATCGAGATGGAGAAGCAGAAACCAGGCTTCACATTTTGCACTTGGTGCACACAGAAAATGTCAGCTGTGGATCCAGATGACATGTAACACAACATAGCAACATTGTATTTGATGGCAGATAAGGACCGCAAGGCCCACCCAACCCAGTCTGCCCGTATTCCCCGCTTGCATCAGTGGTCGCTGACCCTACTTGGTCATTGGCTTTAGCTTTTCCTACCCACCTCTAGGGTTCCCTTGTGCCTATCCCATGCATGTTTGAATCCACAGACTGTGCTAGCTCCCACTTCTTCCTGGGGTAGGCTATTCCATGCATCTACCACCCTTTATGTGAAGAAAAATGTCCTCACATTACCCTTTATCCTGTATCCCTCCAATCTCATATCATTCCCCCTCATCCTTGTACACCTCCTATACTGAACTATGTTGCCCACTTGCACTTTGTTTATGCCCTTAAGATACTTGAAGGTTTCTATCATATCTCCCTGTTCCTGCCTCTCTTCCAGTGTGTACATACTGATGTCTTTTAATCTCTCCTTGTATGTCTCCTGGTGCAAGCCCTGCACCATCTTTGTTGCCCTTCTCTGAACTGCCTCCACCCTATGTCCTTACAAAGATGCGGGCCTCCAAAACTGTACACCATACTCCAGATGAGGCCTCCCCAGCGTTTTGTATAGTGGCATCACCACCTCCCCTCTTCTGCTAGTGATACTCCTTCCTATGCACCCCAACATGCTACTGGCCTTCCCCACAGCCTTGGTACACTGTTTGGACACCTTTAGGTCATCTGAGATGGTTATCCCTAAATCTCTTTCTTCCCTGGTAACGATCAGCAACTCCCCCCTCATCCTGTAACTCTCCGCAGGGTTTCTGTGCCCCAGTTGCATGATTTTGCACTTCGTTACATTAAATTTTAATTGCTATACATTGGACCAGTTTCCAGCTTTCCTAGGACATGTGATTCTGTTGCTTAGATGACCAGCATGATGTTGAAAATTACAAGTGCCGTGCCATGCTGCTAGCGTCCATCGAGGAATGAAAGGCTAGGCTGGCCCTAGGTAGTACTGAGTCGACTGCTCAGTTGATGGTCCTCAAAGAAGAGACCGCGGCAGCGACTGGGACCTTGCCAGTCTCAGCACTGTTCACGGGTGGGGCCAGTGTCAGAAGGTTATTCTCAGAGGAATTTCAAGAAATGTGTATGGCCCTCCAGACCTTTGGGGAGAGCCCTTCCCACCACAGCAAGAAACACAAGAATCATCACCATTGCAAGTTGTGGGACCAGGAACAATCACACTCTTTCTGTTTCTTTGACTCCCTGACCGCCGGACTTTGGTCAAGCTTCCTTACAAAGAGGGCCTGATTGAAGATCTCATAGTATCTCCACTGGACCTGTCAACCTCGATTCCAGTCGACCAAGTGCTCAAAAGTTTTGAGCTGATCAACCGGCTGTCAGAGGAGATCGACAAAGAGTCAGTCTCCCAGACCCAAGTGCTCCCTGTCCACACCCAGGAGGATGAGGACTGACAGGGTGCTCCTGCCACTGTTGAGGACTGACCTTTTCTTAAATCTGTTGCAGCAGTTCTTCTATTTCTTAGCCTAATCTATCCTTTCCAATTTCTAGTCCATAAGGTTGGCCACCTATAGGCACCCCCTTCCCTTTCTTGACTATGCTATAGTGTCCTCTTTATATTTTCCTTTTCCCTCTCAGTTCCTCGTACAGGGGGGTTATTGTGGTGACCTCCGATTGTATGTAAAAAAAACAAAAAAACAAAAAAAAAAACAGTCTGTGTTCCTCGTTGTTGGATTTAGTTTGTAATAGCACTACTATGTCATAAAATACTTTGATGTATTGTATTATTTATTTTATTTAGCTTTTGTTGACCGGGTCAGTGCACTAGACAAATATGTTTATGAAACCTGTAAATGTTGAAAATACCATGGCACTAGGTGTTTTTGATAAAGGTAAAACGTACTAGTTGATTGTATTATAAAAATTAAGTTAGTTGTGCTATTTAAAATGCATGTAAATTGCTGAAAACTGAGACAATCTGAAATGTCATGTTGATTTGCATATATCCCATGATGCGTTGCATTAGAGACGTATGTGTGATGTGTTTCTTTGAAACTTGGCTTATTGTCAGTGTCCTTTATGGTAACCCTTGATCTTACTTCGAGAGGGTTCCTTCAGTAGGTCATCACATATAGGACTGGCGCCACCTGGCGTTGGGCCACATGGCAGACTTTTCTAGCAATCCCTGACGGGGGATCACCCACCTGACATCACGTGACTGACATCAGCGTGACCGTATATAGTGGGCAGTCCCCATGCCTGCTCTAAAGTTCTTTCCCGCTGTCACCTCGTGTCAGTCGCTCCGCAGACTTCCATTTGCGATCGTTGAGAAAGTTAATTGCGTTGGTAATCCCTCGCTACTTTATTCTTCAAACTTCTGTACTTTTTGATATCTTCTCCTAAGAAGAAGTGCTTATCATGTGGCACCCAGATCCTGCACAAAGACTGTCATCTGAAGTGCATCATCTGCCTAGGCCCAGACCATCCAGTCTCCTCTTGCCCTGAGTGCCAGTCCTTCAACCACGCCAAGAAAAAACGGAGACAGCAGGCTTTGGAGGCCCACCTGCTGAAAGCCCGCCTAGTTTCTCTAGAGAAAAAGATGGATCGGCTTAGGGACTCGTATGAAAAATCTTCCCCTTCTAAAAAAACACAAGGAGAAGTCTAGGGAGCGGGCTCGCTCCGCGGACTATGTCAGGCCCTCGACAAGTAAGGCCCAGCTGCGGCCCAGGAAACCGGATGGTACGTCGGACAAAACGCCGGTGGATAAGTAGATTATCGGCTGCTCTGGAGACCGCGTGGTGGCCGGTAAGTCGGCTTCAGTCGAGAGAAGTCGGCTGGGGTTCCACCCTAACCGCCTAATTCGCCATGTCGGCCATCTCTGATGACCGCAGACGGGGTCGGTCCCCATCGGGCCTAACGACGCCACACTCAACATCCGTCGGGACCAGAGGGAGAAAGCCCCTCTCCCTCCTCCTCCTCCTCCTTCTTCGCCCCATGTCCTCGCACTCTCCTGCGGAACACGTCCGGCGATGGCAACAGAGACGCCCTTGAACCTGTTGACATGTTGGGTTCCTCTCCGCGTTCTCCTGCTGGGGTCCAGGCGCAGGAGGCTCCTCCTTGGCCGGATGGCCTTTCTATGGAGGCCCCTCTGCAGCCTGACGGTGGACTGCCGGCCCCATCTCAGATGCCGGCAATCCCAACGACAGTCCCTCTGCTGGGACCGGCCATCGGTCTACCTTTGGGCCTGGCGCTCAGACCCGATTCGATGTCAGAGCCCTGCGTCCGAGTCGGCCGCGCCCTCCAATGCTGGATCCTTTCCAGCGCAGGATCGGGTAGTGCCGGTGCTGACGTCGGTTCCTCTGATGTGGACTGTCCCGACACCGGACCCTCCTCTGATTTACACTACAGCGGTTCTGACGTGGGTTCCCCCGACATCAGGGCTGACGACGGGGATTTACACCTGACCCCAAACTGTCCCCCATTACCCATATGGGTATCCTGGGGATCCTTACCCGTGGGGTTCCACTCCTGATTGGAGTCATCTGAGACAGTTCTACCCGGGATTTAACCCCTATTCCCACTACATGGGACCCAGGTTATTATCCCCGCCAGTCGCCCTTCCTCCTCCTCCTCCCCAGCCTCAGCCGGCTCCCCCCCCACCCCAGTTGTTCCAGATTTCAAGACTCTAATACAGTCTTGGTGGCAGGGGGCTAGGTCGGAGCTGGTTTCAGACCTGGAAACTAGACTCCCACAACCACACCTTCCTAGGTCCCCTTCCCCGAGCAGCTCACTTCCAACTGTCCACATCTTGGGGAAGACTCGGCAGGACATTTCCCTTCCGGATTTTTCACGTCGTCCTGTCGAGGAGGTGGATGATGGGAGGAAAGATTCCTTGGAGGAGGAGGTCCTGGAGGACCCCGAGGAACGAAAGGCAAGGCCTCGCTGAAATCACCGCCTGTGGACCCTTCCTTCTCAGACCTCTTGAGGGCCTTGAGAGACTACTTCGACTGGAAGTCTGAGGAACAGGATCCGATGAGACAGAGACTCGCGGAACACCTTGACTTGGAGTCTCTGTCTCCTATCCCAGTTCCCCCATGGATGGGCCCCCATCAAGACCTCACCACGACCGTCTGGCAGATGCCTCAGTCTATTCCGGCTGTCCCCAAATGGGCGGACAGACTCTACCAGACACCGAAGGATGCCCTTTTCTTAAAGTCTCATCCTAAGGCTGACTCTGTAGTCATTTCAGCGGCTCATGATCGCTGCTCTGCTCCCAAGCACATGAACCCTACTCCTCCTCCTCCGGACAAGGAGTCGAGGCAGATGGACCAGTTCGGGAAAAAGGTCTACTCCTCGGCCACGTGCACCCTTCGCTCCCTCAGTTACATGGCCCACATGGTGTCCCACCAAAAAGCGACTAAGGCCAGGCTGGAGACCAAGGTCCAATCCATGGATCCTTCACCTCTCAAGGAGGAACTTGCCAAGGATCTCTGCCTCTCCAAGATCTCCTGCAGGCATGCTCTGTGGGCCACTTATGATTCTGTCAATGCTGTGGCCTGTACCTCGGCAACTGCTGTTGTCCTTAGACGGCACTCCTGGCTTCGCCTTTTGAGCCTCGCTAACAAGGTCCAGTCGGCGATTCAAGATGCCCCTTTCAGGAGCTCTGTCCTTTTTGGTGGGGACACCAAAGATATCATAACGGACCTACAGGACAAAGGAGTTGCTCTTAGGTCTGTTAGGTCTATGTATCAATCGGGCGCTCAACAACAACAGCAGCAGCCCTTTTGGAAAAAGACCTGGAGGCAGAGGAAAAATGCTCAGGCACGCCGCCAAGGGAAATGTAAGGCCATGGGTACGGCCACCCCTCCTGCCTCCAAGAATCAGAGACATTCAGGAGACCCTTCCCTGAACATCCCGCCACTTCTTGACTCCCCAGCCCCACTGCCTCCTCAGTCTTGCGACCGGGAGCAGGTGGGGGGAGGTTCACCGCCATGCGCAGGAGTGGAGGGCGATTACCTCCGTCGAATGGGTCCTGCAACTAGTGTCCATCGGGCACACCATAGAGCTCCTGGAGTTTCCCCTTGGAAATCCTCCACAGAAGTCCTCATACTCTTGGGACCAGGCACTTCTCATTCACGAGGAGGTAAATTCGTTTTTGCTCAAAGAAGCGATCGAGCACGTCCCCTCAGGTCAAAGGGGAAAGGGATTCTACTTCCATTTTTTCTTGGTTCCAAAAAAGACCGGGGACTTCCAACCCATACTCTATCTAAGTCAGCTCAACCAGTTTGTTGAGTACAAAAAATTTTGAGTGCTGACTCTCCAAAGCCTCCTACCTCCCCTCATGGAGAACCGCTGGCTCTGCGCCCTGGATATGCAGGATGCCTACCTACATAACCCTATTTTCCCCAGCCACCACCAATTCCTGCGTTTCCATTTCCAAGGGGAACACTTCCAGTTCTGGGCGCTCCCCTTTGGTCTGTCTTCAGCACCATGGGTTTTTACCAAGTGCCTGGCAGTGGCTGCGGCATTCCTGTGCCGCTGGGGCATTGCTGTATTCCCTTACCTGGATGACTGGCTGATTGCAGCTCCTTCCAGGGATTCCTCGCTGGAGGCTCTTTCCTTTACACTGGACTTGTTCAGCCAATTAGGGATCACAGTCAACGTGCCCAAGTCATCCCTTATCCCTACCCAGAAACTCCAGTTTATCGGGGCAGTCCTGGATATGGTCCAGTGCAGAGTCTTCCTCCCTCCAGACATGGTGGAGACCCTTATCCATCAGGCCTCCACAGTGGCTTCCAACAGGACTATCCCGGCCCGGGAAGTCATCCGCCTTTTGGGACTGATGGAAGCCTCCATCAGTACCATTCCCCTAGCAAGGCTGCACATGAGGATCACTCAGTGGTCCTTGCGGGTGCAGTGGGACCAGCTTCTGGACGATCTGGACCATCCGGTCCTGATCTCCTCAGCGGTTCAGAAGGATTTGCAGTTGTGGGTGGATTCCCACAATCTTTCCTTGGGACTTCCTTTTCAGAACCCTGCACCAGCAGCTACCCTCACCACGGATGCCTTAAACATGGGGTGGGGGGCTCACCTGGGGGAACATCAAGCCCAGAGACTTTGGTCCGGCTTGGAGATTTCTCTCCACATCAATGTTCTGGAGCTCAAGGCGGTCCTGTATGCATTACAGACCTTTCAGATCCTCCTTCTGAAGGGAACACTGCTGATCCAAACGGACAATATGTCGGTAGTTTGGTACATCAACAAACAAGGAGGAACCCGTTCATATCCTCTTTGCAGGGAGGCGACCAGGGTGTGGAACTGGCCAGTCCAGCACCATCTGGCCCTGGTGGCCATGCATGTGCGGGGCATTCTAAACGTCCTGGTGGACAGTCTCAGCAGATCTCGGACCCTAGCTCATGAGTGGGAACTGCATCAGAAAGTGGCGGAATCCATCTTCCGAAGTTGGGGGTGTCTGGAAATCGACCTCTTCACCTCCCAATCCAATGCAAAACTTCCCAAGTTTTGCTCCCTCATTCCAGTGCAAGGTGCTTTCTGGAGCAATGCATCATCTTTATCTTGGACAGGGAAATTTTTGTACCCTTTTCCTCCATTTTCCATTCTACAGAGGGTTCTTCTCAAGCTTCAGGCGGAGAGGGCAAGGATGATCCTCATCGCTCCTCTCTGGCCGAGACAGTTCTGGTTCCTGTTGCTACAGCAGCCTTCCAGAGAATCACTGGTTCCACTTCCAGTGACTCATGACCTCCTTACTCAGGATCAAGGCCGTCTGGTTCACCCGGGGCTCAGGACCCTGCATCTTCATGCATGGCTCCTGCAGACATAGCAATATCCGTTTCGGGGTTTCCTCTCTGGTTGCGCAGGTTCTAATTGAGGCCAGAAAACCTTCTACCCATTTGCTCAGCCCCGCAAGTCATGGAATACCTCCTTCACTTGTCAGACTCTGGTCTGTCCTACTCTTCCTTAAAGGTACATATATCGGCTATTTCTGCATACCATGAGCTAGTGGATGGTAAACCCGTGGCTCAGTTGGATGTCTCTAAAACCTTTCTGAAAGGGATTCTCCATCTGAAACCCCCCATCCGTAGCCCAACTTCACCTTGGGACTTGAACTTCATCCTGGAAAAGCTCACCCTTCCTCCTTTCGAGTCGGCTATGAGTGATCACTCTGAGGAAGCTTAGCAGCTTGCTAAGTGAAACATTAGTGTCTGCATTTTGAGCCATCGCTTTTTTTGCCAAGTTGACGTTTGTATGTATCACGCTGTGCTTTTTATAAAGGACTGAACTATATTCAAATTTGTGTGAGTCCTGCAGGTTCATTTTGAGCAGTGGGTGCTATACTCTTGTTCTGTGCCTACATTTGTGTTGTTACAGCACCATTGCCTTACTTTCTGGTGCTCCTTCTAGCTCGGCATAACATCTCCCACATTCAGAATTCCAATGCCATCTTGGATTCTGTGGCTATATCCCAGAAGGACTCGAAACCCTCCAAGCCTAAGAAGAAGGCCTTTCAGTTTTGAGCTTTCAGCCACAGCAGCAGGACAAGCACTGGCGGTATTCATGCTGGCACCTGAAGCTTAAGTTTGTCAATAGAGGGCAAAAAAAATGGGGGTTGAGTGGAAGTGGAGGTCACTTTGGGGCCCCACCTGTCAGAGCCCCCTTTGAGGCTGCTAAGTGATGGGATGCGGGGTGCCATTCCTCCCTTACATTCGGTCCCTGTCCCAGCTCTTGGTTGAGGGATCATTTGTGCCACTTTTTTTCCACAGTGGTCCACCATTACCCCAGACAGGTAGATCCTAGAAGTGGTGGACAAGGGGTTGCCGCTTGATTTCAAGGCTCTCCCACCTTACCGACTCTGAGCTCCTCATGAGTCCAGGGTGTTGAAGGACACTTTATCCATGCTGAGGGCCAACATAGTCCAGATCTTAGAGCCCTGGGTAATAGCTCATGTCCCAGAAGCCTTGGCCACTCAGGGCTGTGTGTCCAGGTACTTCCTGGTTCAGAAATGGATGAGGGCTGGCACCTCATAGTGGACTTGCATGTTCTGAACAGCTTCATGCAAAAGAACAAGTTCTGGGTGGTCATGCTGGATCAGATCATACCATTCTTGGAGCAGGGAATATGGTTCTGCTCCCTGAACTTGCAGGATGCATTCTTCCACATCCCAGTCCAAGTGCGCGCCCGCCCCCCCATTGTTGGTACCTTTAGTTCTGTGCGGTGGGGGTGCTCTACCAGTTTCATATTATGCCTCTCAGTCTCTCATCTGCACTGAGGGTCTTCACCAAATGCATGGCAGTGGTGGCAGCATGCCTGTGACACAAGGGCATCAGGATATATCCCTACCTGGATGACTGGCTGCTAGCCAGCCCATCCAAGGAGGATGTAGAGTGGACCAAGGATCTGGCCCTCTAGAGATACCAAGATTTGGGCCTTCTGGTAAACTCAGTCAAGTCGGAACTGGTCCCCTCTCAGGTGATAAAGTTTATTGGGGCAGAACTCAACTCCCTGCAAGCAAAGGCCCACTTCCCAGCAGACCAGGTATTGGATCTTATCTCATTTGCCTGATCATTTCAGGTTAGGCGCTTGCGTTCTGACTGGGGCTTCCTATGGTTGCTGGGGCTTATGCCAGCTTCTATCAGCATGATCTAGTGGGCCCACTTTAGGATGTGCCCTCTGCAGTGAGAGTTTGGCTGGCAGTGGTCCCAATGGCCTAGGTCACCTCAACCAGCTGGTCTTGGAGACCCTTGATAATGTGGGGTGCCAGCCATTGGTGATTGTGCCCACAGAATCTGGAGGAGGGAATTCTGTTTGTCTACCCAGAACTGTCTTGTCACTGTCATGATGGATGCATCTCTGGTGAGGTGGGGAGCTCACCAGGAGACCACAGGGCCCATAGGTTCTGGTCACTCCTGGAGTCCCGATACCATATCAGCTTGTTGGAGTTTTGTACAGTGTGTCTGGCTCTGATGGAATTTGCTCTGTTGATTTGGGGTCAGGTCATTCAGGTCCAGACAGACAACACGACCAGGCAGAAACAAAGAGGCAGAGCAATCCAGCTGCTATGCTTTAGCAAATTTTATTCCTTTGAAAGTGGCTGTCTATGCTTTTCAATGCCATATCATTGTGCCAAACAACAGATACACATGTAACCCCCCTGCAAATGGGGGTTCCCAAAAGACTTCCAGGAGCTTGCTTGAATGCTCCAAGCCTGAATGGTGTTTGGCATTTAAGCCATTTATCAGTGAGTGTTTTTAGAACCTCTGGTACTGTCTCTTTAAGAGCTGTCTGCTTGCAGACATAATTAGTTTGTATGGGGGACTGTGTGTTTCTTTGATTGAGTACCACTCAAGCTGCTGCCAATTCACTTCATTTTTGCAGTTACTAGGAGTGCAAAGGCAACCTATCTGAAAGATGTAACTGTTTGCCAGAAATTATTTAGAGTAATAATGAAATTACAGTTTATCTAACCTGCTTTCTTTGCAGTCAGAACTGTGTCTGCTAGTTCCCCATTCTAGTTTTGAACTGCTGAACTGGACCAATCAGTGTGGGGTAACTAGCTCTAAAATGGTGCCTTGGGTGAATCAGAACTTGGACTCATAATCTGAGCCAGCCACAAGAGGATTGTATGGGCAGTGACTCTGGGAGATGTAGTTTAGACTTCAGTGCCTTTTGGACCAACAGCAGCAGTCTATTGTGGTGACAGCCAATCCAGTCAGAACTGGGAGGAACTCAAGGAGTGCCGGTTTTGTCGGTTGGAGTTTCAGTTGAGCTTTGGCAGTGAAGAAGGAAGGAGCCCTGTGCTTTTTCAGTGTGCAGTTTTAGTCAAAAAACGTGTGTAAGGCCCAGAGTTCCGGTCTGCAGCTTGTGTAACAGCTTGTTAGGACTGAATCCGTCCTGTGAAAAGAATCAAAGGATCTCTGAAGAGTAGAAACCAGGCTCACCCTGTAGAAGACTGGAGGAATTGCTGAAAATTGCACTCTGTCTGTCAGGAACTGAATCTGCTGTGTGTTCTCCCGGTATTGTGCAGTAATTGCGATCGGGATACAGATGCAGCCTGCCTGGTATAGTGCTTTCTTTATATGGATGTGTGAAGAGGTTTGTGTACCTCAAGTGAGCCCTGCTGACATTGAAGGACCCTATCTTATTTGGAGGTCGTGAGTACTAATTCAGGGTCGCTCCTGTTGAATTGCCACATTAAATCCAAATGGAATTACTGTACTGCTGACTGTTTAATTCTCCTTTTCTCTGTGTGAAAGGGCCCTACCAGCTGCCTGGTTTGGACTAGCCACTGGGGCTTGGGTACCCAGGGACAGTAACTGATAGGGATAGCCTGTGCCTGAGCCATAGGTGAATTATTAGAGTGATAAGCTAATTAACCTGATTTCCCCTGTCCTTGTTATATCCCCCTAAATAAATCAGAGCTGCTTGTTTCAGCAAAGTTATACTGCCTGAGGTATTTGTCTATGTTAAAGTACTGTACTGTGATTGTTGCACTGTATCTCATTTCATAGGAGGTCCCAGTGCGGAACCAGACCTGGGGTAAGTGTATACTGTGAAGGTAATTCTGATATATTGTGTGGGCCACTAGTGGGAAGAAAGGGGGGTTGCAGTGTCCCAGAGGGCTGTGACCAAGTTAGTTTAACTATTGCAAACCCTGACCTCTGGGTGGAGGCACCCGCCATTGGATCCAGGTCCCTCAACCTGTTAGTGGCAAATCAGGCAGGGGTAGTAGCCCCTGAGATAGCGCCATCTAGGGGTTACACACACATGACCACCATGTTCTATGTGAACAAGCAGGGAGGGACGCACTTCTTTCCATTCTGTCAGGAGGTTTTCTGCAACTGAATACTTGCGTGCAGCCTTCAGAAAGATCTCTTAGTGATCTGTGTTGCAGGAGAGAACAATCAGCTAATGGACACTCACAGCCAGGTTAAAGAGATGTTGCAAGAGAGGTTCCTGAATCAGGAGGTAGCAAACCATCAGTTCTCCAGTGTGGCACCCTTCTGGTGGATCTGTTTGCCTCACTGGAGAGAAGAAAATGGAGGCTGTTCTGTATCCCCCCCCTTCCAGTCTGAGACGCTGCAGGGGAATGCCTTCTCAAGGCCCTGGACTCCAGAGCTTCTGTATGTCTTCTCTCCCTCCCCCCCCATTCTTCTTGGTCCATAGTGTTGTGATCAAGGCCCAGGACAGTAACTCAGCTGGACCTGTCAAACCTCGACAAAGTGTGGATGATCCTGAGAACTGCACACTGGACTAGGCAGTTCTGGTACCTGGATCACCTCTGCCTCAGCAGCAGGCTGCTGTGGTTGTTGCCTTTCCACCCCAACTTACTGACCAGACATCAGGGGACAGTCCTGCACCTGGACCTCCAGTCCCTGCATCTCTCAGCTTGGTTCCTGAGTGGCTAGAGTTCCAGGCTATGGGCCTTTCGAAAGACATTCTACACATGGTGAAGGCATCCCATAAGGAGTCGATGCACAAATGCCATGCATTTAAGTGGTAGAGATTCTTAATCAGGTGCCAGGGGAAGGAGATTGAGCCCCTTGCCTGCCTAGTCCTGAACGTTCTAGACTACATCTGGTCCCTGTCTCAGCTGGGACTACGAGTCACAACCCTGATGGTACACCTGGCAACCATCTCTGCATACCAGGCATGGGCTATTATGCCAATGGTGATGATAAAGAAGGTGGTCAGGTGCTTTTTCAAAGGGCTGGGTCACCTGTCCCCTCCGGTGCGTAAAGCACCACTTCCATGAGACCTACTGCTGGTGCTGGCTGTACTCAGGGGCAAGTCGTTTAAACCTATGCACAAGTATGAGATGTCATAGTTGTCATGCATGACTGCCTTCCAGGTGGCCATTATGGTAGCCAGAAGGATTAGTGAGAACCAGGAACTCTCGGTGGAGTCTACTTATTTAGTCTTCCATAAGGACAAAGAGGTTCTTCACTGCAACAGAAATCTCCTTTCCAAGGTCGTGTCAGACTTTCACTTGAACCAGAAGGATTAGCCTTCCGGTTTTCTTCTCAAACCCGACCTTGGACACCCATCATAGGCACCATTCTTTGGACCTGTGGAGAACACTCTTATTACAAGGAGCACGAAGCAGAAGTTCATGGAGAAGCTTGTTGTTACATATGCTGTAGCTGTTCCAGTCAGAGCAGCAGGTAAGCAGTTGATTGCCAGGTGAATTACATCCTACATGAAGCTCTGCTACAGGTTGGGTGGTAGGGAGTCACCAAAGGGGCTTAGAGTACATTCCACCAGACATACCACTGCCTTGGTAGCTGCTTCCAGGGATATCCCCATTGCAGAGATATGCAGCGCACACACCTGTATCTCCCCTTAAAGCATTGATGTAATGAGTCATCTGGATGGTGCTTTTGGGGCCTCAGTCCTGCGGTCTATATTCACCAAATAATGGTGCGTGCTTCACCCCCCTCCATCCAGAGGACTGCAAAGTGTCTGCCTGTGTGTTGCTAGTGAACTGAATCCACAACTTTAGAACACTAGGTTACTCACCTGTAACCATAGTTCTAGTAGTGGTATTCAGTTCACATCCACATCACCCACCTGACCTCCCCAGGTAGTGTGGCACCCAGGTTCCTGCTTCCAGCATGCAAGATATGAGGTCATGGAGTGGAACCAGAGAATATACCACCCGGGTGGTGGGAGGAGCTTAGGTTGTAGGCACTCCGATGACGCAGCTGTCTGCAGGGAGAACTGTCAATGTGTGGATGTGAACTGAATACCACTACTAGAACTGCGGTTGTTGGTGAGTAACCTAGATTTGCCTTCCTTTAGGTGTCTTCTATGAAGTGATGGAAATTTATTTTATAACTACATAGACTTGAATCCCTAGCTACAGTATTTACTGAAGAGAAGGTAGGGCAGGGCCCACAGCTCAGCATCATGGACACAGGGGGGAGGGAGGTGAGCACTACTCCCTTCACAAAAGAAAGGGTCCTACAAGAGCTTGCTAAGCTCAGGGTGGATAAGGCAATGGGACCTGATGGCATACATCCCAGGGTACTTAAGGAGCTAAAGGAGGAACTAGCAGAGCCATTAGCAGAATTGTTTAGTGAGTCTCTGAGCACAGGAGAGGTCCCAGCAGACTGGAGAAGGGCTCATGTGATCCGCTCCACAAGAGTGATAGCAGGGAGGAGGCGGGAACTACAGACCGGTCAGTCTTACCTCAGTAGTGGGCAAGATTATGGAGGCACTCCTTAAGGAAAGGATAGTGCAACACCTGGAATCCATAGGGGCACAGGATCCAAGACAGCATGGGTTTGCAAAAGGAAGGTCCTGTCAAACTAATCTCATAGATTTCTTTGACTGGGTAACCAGAGTGGTGGACCAAGGGGGAGCAGTTGATGTCGCCTACCTTGACTTCAGCAAAGCTTTTGACACTGCTCCACATAGAAGATTGATAAATAAGCTGGGTAGGCTTGGGGTGGGTCAGAATTTGGTCAAGTGGGTGGCAAACTGGTTGACGGACAGAAAACAGAGAGTGGTGGTAAATGGTATACAGTCAGAAGAGATGCAAGTCACAAGTGGGGTACCTCAGGGATCAGTCCTGGGGCCAGTCCTCTTCAACATCTTCATTAGTGACCTTGCAGATGGACTAGAGGGTAAGGCTTGTCTGTTTGCAGATGCCACCAAGATCTGCAACAGAGTAGATGATCCAGATGGGGTGGGCAGAATGAGAAGAGATCTGGATAAACTAGCAGAATGGTCAGAAGAGTGGCAACTGGGATTTAATGCAAAGAAGTGAAAATCATGCACAAGGGAAGAGAAACCTGAAGCCACCTATAGGCTGGGAGGAGTTGCTAGCAGTCACAAAGGAAGAAAGAGACTTGGGCATCATCATCACTGATGACCTAAAATCATCAAGCAGACCTCTAAAGCAGTAGGTAAGGCTAGAGGGTGTTAGGGTGTATTAGTAGGGGGTATCTGATGTCGTGGGGGTAATAATCCCTCTGTACAAGACACTGGTTAGGCCCCATCTGGAGTAGCTGCAGTATTGGAGCCACACCTTCCAAGGACATTAACCAAATTGAGGCAGTCCAGAGAAGGGCAACCAAATGGTGCAGGGACTGCATCAGAAGACATATGAGGACAGATTAACGGAGCTCAATATGTATACCCTTGAGCAAAGGAGGGAGAGAGGATATGATCGAGGCATTCAAACACCTTAAGGGCATAAACAAGGTGAAAGAGTCTAACATGTTTAAATATAAGAAAATAGCAGGACAAGAGGACACAGCATGAGATTAGAGGAGGCCGATTAAGGGGGAATGTAGGAAATTCTTTTTCACAGAAAGGGTGGTGGATGCATGGAATGGCTTACCACAAGAAGTGGTGGCTATGAATACAGTGCAGGGCTTCAAACAGGCATGGGATAGGCATAAGGGAGCAATACAAATGACTATGAATAGATAGGCCACTGACAGAGCAAAGGCCGATGGTACATTTATAGGGTAGAAAAAGAAATGGGCAGACTGGATGGGCCTTGTGGTCCTTATCTGCTGTCAACTTCTATGTTTCTATGTTTCTATCCACACTTAAGCTATCTACCACTGAGCATACTTGGTCACAAGAACAATATTCAAGCTCGACTCTCCTGCCATGCAGTCATGTGGTCCTACAACTCCACCCCACTGCTCTCGGATCTTTTTTTCTACTGAAAAGAGCAGGTCTCCTCTTTTTACAGCTCCTGCTCGTGAATTTGGATTCTGCAATGTTTTCAGGCTTTTTTCAAAAGTTTTTAGTTCTCCTGTCGACTCATCACATGCACCTGTGCTCATGTTTTCATTGACTGTGACTGGGAAACAGAAGAGGAGGCCAGGATTTAAAAATTGCATGGTTTGCAGGTTCACCATGTCCATAACCAGTGACTGTGATGCCTGTATTATCTCTTTGGGTATTGCCCACAATGCAGATCGTGGCCTATGGTGGCAGGCCATGCACCTTCAGGAAGATCAGAGATCACTGGATGCAGATCCTTAACAGAAGGCTGGGGATCACAGTCAGGCTGTCCACTGTAGTAGGCTCTGCCATAGACTTTATAGCCCTAGAGGATGATATAATATCACTGACCTTCAAAGATGTCCCAATACTGGATCTACTGATGGTAAAGAGGAGTGGGCAGTGGATAATACCAATCCATGTGTGGATGACAAGAGATTTCAGAGGTTCCTGTTGACCCTGCAGTCATTCAACACTCCACTCTGATGCCACAGGTGCAAGAAAAAGAAAAGTGGACACCAATCACTGTAGCGAGGGACTCTTTGTGTTCTCCCATTCCGGGGACAGCCACTCACCAAGGAGGGCAAACCACACATGGAGCCTGTTGGTTTACCTGTCAGACTTTAATCTCACTACCCAAAGTAGTCAGTGCCAGTCGAACTACTGGAGGAACTGCCAGGTTCGGTCTCTGATAACTCCACTGTGGGAGAAGAGTATTCCCTCTCGGGGACACAGCTGATGCTGTTGCCTCTGTCCAAGTCTGGGTATGTGTGGGAGGGATCCCGAAAGGCTGTGGTTGACCACCACCTGGTAAGCCTTCTCTGGCCATATTGACCCGAGAACTTCAACCAGTCCATCTGGTGCTGATTGTCTCCTCCAGCAGTGAAGCTGAAGCCAGTGGTAATGGAGCCAGAACCACACTAAACAGAGCATCAGCATTCAAGATCAAGGTTACATTCTGGGTCCTGTCCTTGACATCACCACTGACATCAACAGCATTCATCATCTAGCTTTTCATCCTTGTTATCAGGCTCCAATCGTTTGTGTTGAGCCTGTTGACGTGGGTGAAGGCTAGGTGGAAAGGTCGCGCGTCGGCACTTTGAAGAAATGGCAGCTTAATGGAAGTTCTCCCACTATCAGCAATTATTTCATGATTCATTTTGTTTTTTTTAAAGCATATTATTTCATTTTGCGCAGTCCGGAACCGTGCCCTTGCATCCCGGTACATTCTGAGCAAGTTTGAATGCTGTGTCACTTTTCATTTAATTTTTATTCATATCTGGAATTTTCAGCGCTTACCTCCTTTCATTATGCTGGGTGACAGGCTCTCAGGCACGGCAGGAACTCCAGCACAGTCCGGTGCTTCATCCTCACCCACTGGTTCTCTGGATGATCATGGAGGAAGGAATTCAGCGAAGGGCTCAACTAAAACATTAAGTAAGCTTTCTGTTGATCTAAACACGAGTGATATGGAATTCATGAAAGACAAACTTGGGAACATGCACATTGACATTATTTCCCTGAAAAAACGAGCTGACTCTGAGAGGGACAAGTCGGCAATCTTGGAAGAAAGACTTAGCGTTTTAGAAGAAAGATTGGCTTTTTTGGAAGAGCGTCTCTGTAAAATGGAAGACTCCTCCACAAAAACCTTCACCAATAATTTATCATCTGGGTGCCAAAGTTGATGATCTTGAGAAGAGGAGCAGGTGCAATAACTTACACCTGGTGGGAGTCCTAGAACTCATTGAAGGGAATGATATGGTGCATTTTTTAATGGAATTCATGCCATCTATCTGAAATGTTTCATGGCAATGATCTCTGGAAGTTGAGAGGGCACATAGATCCTTAAGAGCCCTTCCTAAACAGGGACAAAAACCCAGGCCCATAATTGTTTGCCTTCTGAGGTTTAATGTTGAAGAGGAAATTTTTGCTCGAGCCAGACAGAAGAAAGCACTTTATTGGGGAAAAGTGAGAGTGTTCATATTTTGGGATTACTCATCAGAAATTGTAGAAAAAAAGGAAGGCTTACAGTGAAATCAGATATGTACTGCAATCGCTTGGGGTACCATATTACATTAAATACCCAGCTATAATGGTCATAAACAGAGGGGGAGGATCGCACAGCTTTAAAACACCTGAGGAAACTTGGGAGTTCATTAAAAGATCCTGGCCTGAAGCCCCTCGGATCTTGAACAGGAGACCAAAAAACAAAACTTTTCAACAAAAGTTTCGAACAGCTCCTGACAGTTTTGAAAGTGCTGAGAATGTTAGGTCAGAACAACAGGCGCGAGCTTCCATTCCTCAGAGTAGTCCATGCACAGAAGCTATGCATTCAGAACCCTTGCCTTCACCTCGCATGGTTGCATCTAAGAACACGCATATCCCAGTACTTAAATATTTTACAAGACTACCTACTAATAAATCTTTCCTTCCAAAATCGGCAGCCTGGCCCTCAAAAATAACTTGTAAATCTCAGATATTCTACAAAAACAAGCCAGCTATTATTTCATCCATTACAGTAAGAAACTCCCCCAACATTAACTACCATTCAAATCCTACAAAGTTGTCTAACAAATCGTTTTCATCTTGATCTCCCAGAGGAATACCTGAATGTCTTAAAGATACGTGGAATCCAGTCACAGACATGTTTGAAGAGCCTTCATCACCTGGATACCCCTGAAGAAACTGAAGCGTTGGTGACCTGATAGTGTGCATGGCGTCCTCAGCATGTATTTGCTCTACAATGAGAAGACTTGAAGAGGGTCTAGTTCTTCATTGATTGGTGATCTGTGGTCACATGACTGCTACCATTCAAATATTTTTGTGTATCTTTTGGTATAATTTTCTCTGCCTACTCAGAATCACCTTAGGTTTATTATTTGTTTGCTAAAGGCATGGTTCCTGGCTTAATTAAAATATAAAGCTAGAATTATTTCAATCATTACAGGAATGCATAGCAGCGAGGGTTAGAGGCAGGGAATGTAGGTCAGAGGTCACGTACTGTTTGACGATCTGCATGGTCAACATATGCTGTGCTACAATTAAACAAAACATTGTGCTTCTTCATCGATATTGGAGTGAGTACATACCAAATAAATTGTTCCTGTTTATTTTTTCTTATGGTGACACATTATCAGGGGCTGTGTTCACTGTTGGCTCTCTGATTCTATGCTTTACATCCTGAAATTGGGGGGGGGGGTGGTGGTCTCACTGATATATATTTATGGCCAGTTCATAGATTGTTTTCTAAACTGGTCATGGACATATTGCGGTGGAGAGACAGCAAAGGTCATCTTTCCTTCAAAGGAATTTATTTAAACACTGTGGTTTCTTCTCACACCTCTCGATCTAGCCTACAACATTTTGCTCGCTCTTAAAGAGGTATAGGTAATAGGCTTAATGTTTGACAGACATGAAGGTTTAAGCAGGTTTATAAGGCATAACAGACAGTATGCTGGTAATCATTTACATGCCTTTATTATAAGTCGTAAATTGCTGGTTCTACTCCTATTTGCCTGTCACTCTTGCAGGACAGGTCCTGTACAAGATTTGGAATTGAGTCCTTGCACCACTTTGAGCTTGGCATAAGTGCATGGCAGCTACTGAAGGCTAGGTATGTTTTGTTTGGTGCAGTTTGCATGCATTCAGAATTGGTTTTATATAGAGCAAATTTAGCTCATTAGGCAAATGGGTAATAACCTGTTTTTCAATTTCCATTATTTTATGGATGCCTTTGTTACCTCATCCACTCCAATAAACCAAGTTCTTAATTGATAAGTTAAGGGTTACATTAGATATTAATTCAGGGTGTTAAGATTAGTTTCAGTGGTAAGGGACTGCCTGATATACTATTTTTATTATTTACAGCCATAGTTTGATAAGTGTGGGTTTTTTTCCAGTGTGCTGCCTTTAGGGTATGTGTTTTCACTTTGAGGTTTCCTCAGTGTCTTTACACATATCCTCTCACTGTGTGCATTTGTTTATAACATTTGTTGCTACTGATAATATTCAAGAGTGTGTTGATTTGTTGTTCGTCTAGTTCGTTTATTTGTGAAAGGAGGAACTTATATTTATTGTTGTTGATTTATATCTATATTTAAGGTACTGATACTTTTATTATCTCTAAATAGCATATTTTTTAAGGTGTTTCTCAGTATTTTTTTGTTCTCAATTACCCAATTACTTCACTGCTCTAGTTTTTAATCTTTCATTCAAAGCTATATTCCATTATACGTAGTATAGTTATATTAACGTGAGCTCAGTTAATATCAGTTCCTGGAATGTTCAAGGGCTAGGTTCACCCGTTAAGAGATAAAGAGTGCTTAACCATCTTAACTCACATAAAATAGATATTGCTACGCTGCAAGAAACTCATCTTGTTCCTGAGGAAGCAGAGAAGCTTGCGCGTGGCTGGGTGGAAACAGTTTATCTTTGCTGTTTCTCTTCAAAAAAAAGGAGGGTGACGATTCTAATCCGGAAAGGAGTCAATTTTATCAAACACAGTCATTTGACTGATCCAGAGGGAAGGTTCCATATATTGTTGGGAAGTCTATATGGTAAAGATGTAGCCTTATGTAATGTTTATGCCCCCAGCATCCAATCGTAGCAAAAATACTTTTTTCAAATGATAGCCTATGCTCTAGCTAATATAGGGAGTTATAAAATTATACTGGGAGGGGATTTTAATACAGTGATGGATCCGTTGTTAGATAGGTTTCATTCCCCCAATCTAAGCAGGTTATCTACTGCACAGGTTTGTTTTCATAAAGTTCTGGATGGTTTGCGCCTTTTTGATGTATGGAGAATGGTGCACCCTAGTGTCAGAGATTATTCATTCCTCTCAGCTAGGTTTAGGACTTTCCGTAGACTAGATCATTTATTTCTACATTTGGAATTATGTAATAACACTAGCAAAGTTTTTTTATGAGAAGTTGCTTATATCAGATCACTGTCTCCTGAAGAGCTCTGTATTGTTTGAAAATAAATCCAACAGATTCACTAACTGGAAATGTAATACTTCTCTGCTGCAAGATGTCACATTTCAAAAATGGATTCAGGAGGAATCTAAAGAATATTCCAAGATAAATTGCAATTGGGAAGTCTCTCCTAAAATAATTTGGGATGCCTACAAAGCATTCATTGGGAGGAATGATTAGCTTTGCTTAAAAAAAGGAAAAGTGAAAGCATTAAAAGAAATGAAAGACTCCCAGGGAAAAATTCTGGCAAATTTAAAACAAAATACACCCAATAAAAAGGAGCTACTTTTTAAAGTTATGGGACTCAAATTTGAAGTAAATAAGATTTATTCAGAAAAGATGAAATACTTTCTTTTTAGGGTAAAACCAAACTACTGGGAATCAGGTGAAGAGTCTGGTATGTTACTGGCTTACAGGCTAGTAAAATTCAAAACCAGAATAATAATAAAGGAATTAAAGACGTCTCTGGCAAAGTCACTCATAATAGTAAGGAAATTAATAATTGCTTTAAAAAGTTTTATGAGAGCCTATATAAATCTAAAGGGTCTGTACAGAAGGATATGATAGATTTCTTAGCTCGGTTAAGCTTCCCGGTCTATCAAACGAAGATAAACAAAAGCTAGATAGACCAATCTCCTTACAGGAGATATCTGAAACTATTGTACAGGCTCCTAAAGGTAAAGCCCCTGGTCCAGATGGGTTGCCTGGAGAATTTTATAAATATCTTAATAATATAGTATCCCCTCATTTATATAATGCTTTTCAGAAATCTTTTGAGAAGGGAACTTTACCTCATTCTATGAACGAAGTGTACATTTGTTTGTAACCCCTTGTTACCCAGGGTTACTAGAATCCCAGTAAGACCTAGTGGTAGGCAGGGAAGGCAGCTTGTGAAACTCCAGTTAAATGGGTTTCACACTGTCTCACTCTGTTCTCAGTCTCAGCTGAGACTGAGAGATGACATCACCATAGAACTGTCGCAGCTGCATAAGCCACATTGGAATCTGCAGCAGAGGGAGTGAGATAGATCGTTGGGAGTTTTCAAAGGGAGTTCTCCTGCTTGCCTGCCAGCAGGAAGGAAATGTCTTTTGTTTAGCTTCTGTGTGAGAAAGTCAGTGTCCAGTTTCAAGTGGTGGAGACCGCTGTCCAGGTCTCAGTGCCCCCTCCCTCTGGGGGGGGGGAGAAGTAAAAGTATCCCTATGTAGATTCCAGGGGCAATCCCCTAATTTCTGCTAAAGGAAGAAAGCTGCCTTTTACAGTTTCTGTTTGGTCTTAAAAGTAGAAGGAGTTGTACTTCACCTGTGGGGCACCTGCAACGAAAGGGTGAGTTTGCTCTAATTTGAGAGGGCAAAAATGTGTTTCTTCAGTTTGGAAAATGTGAAGAAAGCTGGGATTTGAACTACTATTTGGGAGGCCTATTGTGCTAGGACAAACAAATGGAGTAGTGTCAAAATCTAAAGTCTGTGTGAATTCAAGTAATGTTGTAGAGGGGGTGCTACAGTCCATCCACCGTTTAATCTACAATTTCGAAGTTTCAGTTTCTCCAGAGAAATGGCCGGGTATGGGCTGTGGGAGCTGGAGGTGGGCAAACCCTCCATCTTTAGTAACCAGGTCCACCTCTACGGGCTTCTGCTGTGATTGCTACTTGCCTCATGCACCTGGCCAGTGATGAGGTAGGTACCCAGACGTGGGTCGCAACTTGGGAAAATCTCTCTAGGTCACAGACTCTAAGTGGTGTGGGGAGCCACAACAAGTAAAATGGGTTCATTCTTTAAATGGACCATCAGTCAATGTCAGGCAGGAGCCGGGCCAGTCGGAGCTAATGTATCAATGCATACAAGTCCAGGCTATGTGCCTGGTGGGACCAGAACCTAAATTAGGAGAAATGTGTTCATTCTTTAAGTGGACGCATTGTAGGCTCTAATCTGCATTATTAGTAAACGTAGCCCTTAGGGATCCATCTATGCTTTGTTGTGTTCAGCTAGTTATGAATAAAAGCCACACTGAAAAATCCCAATCCTGGTTCTGGACATTAGTTATTGCTTCCTGTGTTCGGATTTACTTGGGTGCCCCTGTGCAGAGTAGCCAAACCTAGGTCCCCTTGTGCCAGGTAACCTCATCCTCCCCGAACCCAGGTCCCCACCAGGTATTGCTGCCAGTCCAACAGCATGCCACCTGTCGTTTTGGTAAAAAGGCAGGGGTGAGGGGTTACATGTTTATTAAGCAAAAAAGGGAAAGACCCCCTCGATTGTAATAACTACAGGTCGATTTCCCTTCTAAATTTCGATTATAAGATCTTGGCAAAAACTATGGCTAACAGACTATCTAAAATTCTAAACAGGTTAGTGCGTAAGGAGCAAGTAGGCATTTTAAAAAACACTCTGGTCTGCCCATTCCACAAAGCATAATTCCTCTCCTTCCGTAGCCATATCCCTAGATATTGGTAAGGCCTTTGATTTGCTTGAATGGAATTATTTATATAAAGTATTAGAGGGAATAATATAGGTCCTTGTTTAATGAAACGGATACAAACATTATATTCATCTCCCAGTGCTTGTGTGATTATCAATGGGGTAAGATCTAATTATTTTCTTTTGCATAGAGGATCCAGGCAAGGGTGTCCCCTTTCCCCCTTCCTATTTGTTTTGGCAATTTAACCTCTTATTAGGTTGATTATGCAATCTGATAAAATTGGTGGGATTAGAACTGGCAAATACACTAATAAAGTACTAGCATTTGCAGACGATGTACTACTTGCCCTAACTGACCCTGTGAATTCCGTAACACACATTAAAGCTCTTCTGTACAGTTTTGGAGAACTATCAGGATTATATGTTAACTGGTCCAAGACAGAATGCTTAAAACTGAATCCTTTACTATCAGAATCAGCCATATCAACAGTCCTTCCAGCTGTTTCTTGGCCTGTTGAGGGAATGACGTATTTGGGGGGTTAAAGTATTCAACTCCATTGATAGGAATTTGTCCCATAATATGTCAAGAATTATAGAGGATTTATCATATGACTTAGGTAGGCAAATCTTCATTTGTCCTTATGGGGGAAAGTTAAATCTTTAAAAATGATCTTTGCTCCCAAACTATTCTGTTTTATTAATAACTTTGCAGCAAACATACCCACTATGTGGTTTAATAAAACTGAAAAGATTGTTTCAAATTTCTTATGGGAGAACAAACCTCCAAGGCTCTGTAAAGCAAAACTTAGGGCACCGGTTAAATTGGGTGGTTTGGCCTTACCATGATGGCAAGGCTATTTCTGGGCATACAAGCTGAAACAGATGGCTAATTGGTTTCTATCAAGTCACACTTCAGATACTCCGTTATGGTTAAGATTAGAAAAATAAATTGTTTCCCCTCTAAATCTGACTGATTTACTTTTCTGTAGGATTCCATGTCACTTATTAAATCAACCTACTCTTCAAGTCTCAGTAATGGTATGTAGAAAATTCAGCCTCTTCAAAAAAGTCGAATATGTTCCTTTGCAGCATATGCCCATATGGGACAACCCCAGGATTACCCTAGACAATAAACCCATTAAAGATATAGGATGGAAATGTAACGGAATTGTTGTATTGGGAGATTTGTTGGATGATCAAGACAGGCTTCTCTCTTTCATTGATTTACAAAGAAAATTCAAGTTATTAAAATTCGATTTCGGTTTTTATCTTCAAATAAGGAGTTTTTTTACTTAACAAATTCTTGGATACCACATATAAGCTGGTTTCTTCCTTGGCTTGGGAGAATTTCTTCAAAATATGTTATTTACCTAAAGGATTCAGTCTCACATGCCTATTTGAATGAAACAGAAGTACATTTAAAGGGAAACGTCCACGTACATGCAGACCCCACCTCCATGTGAAGTGGGTCCCGATTAGTAGATGCAGTAGAAAAATAAAAAAATAAACGTACTTACTTCTTATTTATTTGAAATTATATCTGGTTGATCCTGCACACTCATTGCCCCGGCATTTTAGGAAGCAGAGCCCTCCCCGTCGAGCCCACAAGCAACCGCGGTGGTCCCCATGATGGCGTTTCAGGTGGGGAACAGCCGGGGGCATCTATATACTTAATATGTGGCATATTTTTCTAAAATAGCACCGGTATGGAGCCTGGACATTGTTGGGCATTTCTGATTCAAATACTGGCTGACAAGTACCCTGCCAGTCGGTACTTGGTCTCGGTGTAGCCCGGACACACATTGATTCTTAACCGGAGCTATCTGAAGATTTGGCAATATTGTACTCTGTAATGCCAAATCTTCAAATAGCTCCAGTTTAGAATCTATGTGTTTCCGGGCTACACCGAGACCAAGTACCGACTGGCAGGGTACTCGTCAGCCAGTACTTGAATCAGAAATGCCCAACAATGTCCAGGCTCCAAACCGTGCTATTTAGAAAAATAAGCCACATATTAAGTATATAGATGCCTCGCTGCTCCGCCTGCCTCTGAAACGCCATCACGGGATAAGCAGTTGGATGGAAGCGACGGGAGGGCTCTGCTTCCTAAATGCTGGGGCAATGAGGGCAGGATCCTCCAGGTACAATTTCAAATAAATGAGAGCAAGTACTTTTAATTTTTCTACTGCATCTACTAATCTGGCCCCACTTCACATGGACATTTCCATTTAACTGAGAGAGCTAGACTGAAATGGCAGGAAGATTTAGGCATTGTCATATCTAAAGAAGTATGGGACAGAACTTGGGACTGTGCTGTTAAATCCTCCAGAGAGTTGCAAGGGAGACTTACTCAGTTTAAGATTTTATATTACTGTTACTGCTTCCCAAAACATTTGTTCAATATAGGAATAGGGACAGATAATAATTGTTGGAGGTGTGTGTCCCCTGATGCAGGCTTGGCACATATGCTATGGTACTTCTCACTGGAAGCAAATTTATGCAATTTGCCATAATGCCATTGGAGCAACAGTCCATTTTTCCCCATTAGTGTTTATTCTAGGGGATACTAATTCGATCCCTCATATCTCCAAGCATAAGAAATTTTGGCTATTGACCTGTGCCCTAACATATAAAAAGTATTTTTTTCACATAGAGGGTGGTGGATGCATGGAACAGCCTTCCTGAGGAGGTTGTGGGGTCTAAAACTGTGGGAGAATTCAAGAATGCATGGGACAGACATAAGGCAATTCTTGTGGGGGGTAGGAAGAAGTAGGCTGTTGGTTAACTAGGATCTGCAGCTTATCCGTTAGGTAGGGAAATGGGCAGACTAGGTCTGCCAAGCAGTCCTTATCTGCCGTCAGAGTCTATGTTTCTATGTTACTCCAAAACTGAAAGGATAACAAGCCTTCTGCTATTCAACAATGGCTTAGCAACCTAATGGTTATTGCAAACAATGAAAGAATTTACTATTCTCTTATGAACAAGAATGATATATTTCTCAGCATTTGGGGTTCCTTCCTAGCTCTTTGTGTTTAGTGGAAGAAAATAGAATGAATAGTTTTAATATTTATGAGTTATTGGAATAGTTGATGTAGCCCATATAGTTTGTCATTGTTTTGTTTAGTTTCTCGGTCTAAGCTGAAGTTTAATATCATCCATGTATTAGAATATACTGGGTTATTAAGATATACCAAAGTGATATTCTATTTGTTAATATTAAGTGATAATAAATAATAATAATAAAACTTTATTTTTAAGGCGCCTTTCAAAACCAAGTCGCCTAACAATATAAATCACATCATTAAAATTCCATAACAATATAATTAATAACACATCCTAAAACCAACAATATAATCATAAAATCATGAACTCATTCCATCTATTAAATGCTTTAAGCTTAACTCCTAAAACCAGTAACATAATCATAAAATCATAGGCTTATTCCAGCTATTCAATGCCATAGTCTTGATTCCACAACCAGGTTTTCAGTGCTTGTTTAAAACCTTCCACGGTCGTGTGCTCACGTAACCAACAGGGTAGAGTATTCCAGAGGGTAGGGGCCACATACATAAATGTTCTGGCCACAGAAGATTTCAAGCATACCCTCGGAATCTGTAGCAACCCCTCGTTGGCTGAGCAGAGTGATCGCTTGTGGGGCAGTGAGGAACCAGGAGCTCTTTCAGGTAGTCCAGGCCAAGTCCATGTAGGGCTTTAAAAGTCAGCAAGCCGACTTTAAAGGTGATCTGCCACTGAACTGGCAGCCAGTGCAGTCCGTGCAGTACTGGCGAAATATGGCAGGACCGTGAGGATCCTGTCAACAGCCGCACTACAGTGTTCTGCATTAGCTACAAGTGGCTGATTTCCACCTCAGGTAGCCCTAGGTAAAGGGAGTTGCAGTAGTCCAGATGCAAGGTCACAAAGGCGTGAATCAGAGTAGGAAGGTCATCCGATGGAACAAGGTGCCTGATCTGGTGATATTCCTCAGATGGTAAAATGAGGAAGTGACGACAGCAGACACCTGAAAATGCAGCGTAAGCCCATTGTCAAAAATTACCCCCAGGTTCCGCACCCATTCAGATGTCAGTAGTGGCACACCACCAAGAAATAAACCAGAGGCAGACCCCCTCTCCCAACCTCTCTATCCGGCGACCAGGATCCACAACCATATTGGGAATTTATATATGTATTAAAATGTCTTGTATTCTTTTTATGAAACCTTTAATACATTTTAAACTGAAAAAAAAGGCTAGGTGGGAGCAGTGGGCTTATGATATGTATGCCCAGGGCAGAGTTTTTATTGCCATTGATTCTGTCCTGGCTCCCAATCACATCACCCCTGGTATTGCTGACAGTGCTCTCGTGGCTTATTCTGATCCAGTCTCAGCTGCAACCCCTGGTGGAAAAGGCCAAGTATTCCAGGCCTGTGACAGAGCTATTCCATGCTCTGTTGGTGGTGGTCACCCTGACTAAATGGGTGGTCACTTTACCTTGTCAACGTCTGACCCTTCTGTACTGGACTCTGACAAATGACCCCAAGGGTGTGAGATGATGATTCACCAAGCAGCACCCACAGAGCAAAGCCTCCTTTTGTGACTTGCAAGGCCAGCACCCGCTGCAGCAGTGGCAGCAATCCTGCCCGGCCAAGTCCTACAACCCAAGAACTTTGGACAAGGCCAGTATAAAGGCAGTGGCAGCTGTGGTTCTGGAGGCCAGGCCTCCTGGTCCACCTCCAAAAGCAAAAAGGATGGGATGGGATGAAGGTCCCCATCCCCTCCCCACTACTGTTACTGTTTCAGCTGTCAATGGGGGGGGGGGGTCCTCTAATAGAAACATGGAATTTGTTGGCAGAAAAGGACCACTTGGCCCACCTGGTTCCACCAAGCCACTTCAACAGAAATTCTGTCAAAATCCTGTACAGCAATGGGACTATGTCGACCGTGAATGCGGTCGGTATTGTGTCATCAGGAAAAGTGTTTTGTTTTTTCAAGGGGCTGCGCCCCCGAACCTCCCATGTGGGGGACTCTGCCTCCTGCACCATCTGGAATTAAATATAATCAACTCCAGGTCAGAGTTGTTTCAGGGAGAGGGTACAATACCCGAAGAGACCGTGCCAGGGGTTCCACGTGACCATTACAGCGTACTGTCTGATTTGTAGCTGTAATGGTCGTCACGGTAAGTGTTTCGCTGTCCTAACAGTATACCGGCCCACCCAGTCTGTCACTGCTTCTCTCAGTACTCTGCTATTACTGCACCTCAGATAAATACAGTAGCAACCACAGACACTGCCAGCTATTTCCTGAATTTCTGTAATATTTCCAGAAATATCTCCTGCTTTCTGCATTTCCACAATAGGGACAGCAGAGAGAAACTCTTCAGAAATTTCAGGAAATATCTGGAAATAGCTGGCAATGTCTGTGGCTACCACTGTAGTTTGGAAAGCTGTAGGCTCAGGCTGTCTCTGGAATTTGAAACTGCTTCCATGTTGGCCCTATGCACCTCTGGAAGACATGTTCTCTCTGGATTCCCTGTCAGCATTATGGAACAAGGTCAAACAGCTCCTAGTGCAACAAGTGATAGAGCCTGTCACAGAAAGTTCAGCTCAGCAGGGATTTATGTCATGGCACTGTTGGGTACCAAACGGTCGAGAGTGATGGCACCCCCCAGCAGATCTTGAACAAGGTAATCTGCAAATGGCAACCTAAATCAGATTATTCTGTCTCTGGATCCAGGGGCATGGTTCTGTTCCCTGGACAGCCAGGATGCATACTTCTACATCTCTAGTAGTACTTCGCACAGGTGATTCCTCAGATTCCCTCTACCAGTTTCAAGCCCTGCTGTTCAGCCAGTCATCAACACCCAGGGTGCTCACCAAATGTCTGCAGGTTGTGTCAGCTTTCCTCAGATGCAAGAGCATCATGGTGTTTCCCTACACACAAAAAGGCTTTTCATAAGCAGTTTGGTGCAGGACGTGGAGCAGGACAGAGACATGGCCATTCTGATATTCCAACAGATTAGTTTTTTTCCCTCATCAACCTGGGCAAATCTGAGTTAACTCCAAACAGGTGATTGTGTTAATTGAGGCAAAAATAGACTTACTGCAAGCCAGGGTGTGCCTAGCTCCGGACAGGGCTGAGGATCTGTCATCTTTTGCACAACCATTTTAGGTTGGACAATATCCACCCCCCCAACCCAGGCTTTTCTCAACCTCCTGGGCTTCGTGATGGCTACCAAGGCCATGATCAGTAGGGCCAGCTGGTATATAAGAACGATCCAGTGGGAACTGGGGGCCCCAGTGGTCCAAGACATATTCAGCTGTGGAACAGCTGGGTCCATTGACCCAGCTGATTCTGGACACCATACTGTGGTGAGAGGAAATACCTTTGTCCAGCTGGAGTCCTCAGTTGTGCCAACAAAAGATGCCTTCCCTGGGGAGGAAGGGGTGCAATTGCAGGACAAAATGATACAATGCATTTGGTCACTAGGCAAGTCGACAATGTGCATCAGCCTCTTGGAGTTTCAACCATTATGCCTGGTGCTGTCTGAGTTTGCTGTGCTAGTCAGGAGCCAGGTTGTCCAGGTCAGTATGGATAATATGACCACCATATTGTGCCTGAACAAGCAGGACACATGCATTCTTTGGTTTTGTCAGAAAGCAAGCCCCAGAGGGGACTAGGCAGCCCTGATCCTGATTGCACCAGATAGATCAGGCAACAGTTTTGGTATCAGGATCTTCTCAGTCTCAGCAACAAGCCACCATGGTGGCTTCCACTCTGAATGGACCTGCTCACAAGGTCCAGGGGTATGGTCAGGTACCTAGACCTGCAGTCCCTGCACCTGACAGAGTTGTTGAAAGGCTAGAGTTCCAGGCCTTTGGGTTTTCTGAGGACATTTTCAAGGTTCTGGAGACACCTCAGAAGGAATCAAGCAACAAAACTTACAATTGTAACGGAAGGGCTTCTTGTTTTGATGCACAGAGAAGATTGCCTCAGCTGTCCTGCTCAATGAAGTAACATTTTCATTACCTCTCGCCCCTGTACCAGTCAAGGCTGCAATTTATATTCTTCAAGGTGCACCTGGCTGCCATCTCATCCTACCTGGCATAAGGCTGGTGTTCCAACAGTGGCCTAGGAAAAAGAAGCTACCTCTTTTTTCAAGGAGCTGGACTATCTGTCCCCTCTGGTTCATGAACTGCCCTTGTTATGGAACCTGCTGCTGGTTTCATCCTATTAACAAGTGTCATCTATTGCGTTTGTCATGGAAGACTGCATTTTTGGTTGCCATCACCTTGGCCATGCAGGTGAGAGAACTTCAGGCACTTTCTGTGAAGTCACTGTATCTGGTTTTCCACAAGTACAAGGTTGTCTTGTGTCACCCTGAGAGAATTCCTGACCAAGGCTGTTTCTGAATTCCAGTTGCACCAAGCATTGATGCTTCCTATGTTTTTCCAAAGCCCCATACTTTGGATGCTGTGTGGATGCTACACACCCTTGCCAACTGTAGGGCTCTGCTCTTTTATCAAGAGTTTACAAAATAATTTTAGGATAAAAATGTGATTTTTTTTTTTTTTTGGGTATTAGCCACTGTTAAGCGATGTAAATCACAACCTGTAGTGAGAAAGAAATAATGTGACCTACTGGGACTTGAACCCAGGTTTCTGGCATACTGTCCAGGTGCTCTAACCACTGAACTACAGGCTGACCTGGGATTCCTGGACACACTTCCTTTCTCTGGTATTGCATATCCTGCAACTTGAATAATCAAGATGATAATTAGATGTTTTTGGTGCAGTATTAGCCACTGCTAAACAATTTAAATCACAAATTGTAGTGAGACAGAAATAATGTGACCTGCTGGGAAGTGAACCCAGGCCCCCAGGATACTGTCCCAGTGCTCTAGCCACTGAGCTATAGGCTCACATGGTTAGACCTTGTGTTTGTGGACACATAGCAGAATTCTATGGTGAGGCTTGCCAGTTGTTCAATACTTATGCTAAAGCTGCCCAAGGCAGCCCGGCAACCAAATGTACCATTGGCAGGGGATCACATTCTGCATTGTTCTGTGTTACCAGATGACTGGGAAGGGGACGCCTAATGGGTAAAGGGCTTAGTCCACCAAAACGTCGGCTACATCTGTTGCTGCAACCTAGTACATCCCCATTGCAGTTATCTGTAAGCCTGCTACCTTGTCTAATGCACACACATTCAGCTCCCATAACATCCTGTATAGAATAATGTATGGGGAGTTATACGTTATGAGTTTCTTTACACACCATAGGAGGGTAATACCACATAAACCACAACAGGGAAGCTTGAGTGGTTTGTGAAGGCATCACACACAAGGATGTGTAGATAAAAAAATTAGTAATGTACGTTTCCCATATTTTATTGAATATAATTAATCAATCAAAATCTTTATTTTGTAAGGTGGAACTTTACTGGTATGAAATGGCCACTGTCATTAAATAGTGTGAATCGTGGCTCTATTTTTTTTTTTCTATTTTGCTGGTTTTACAGATGGCAGGAATGCAGTTGTGGTTTAGAACAGATGGCAAGAAATAGTAAGAAGGAATTCATTTTTTTACGGTTTTACCTAGTTAAATACTGTAATAGTTTGAGGGTTATTTTTCAAATAATTGAGTTGTATAAATGCAGTTTCAGAAACTGTTTTGCCAGTTAGTACAGTTAAAATGCATAGGGGAAAAAAGGAGTGGCGGCAGAGCCAGCCTTGGCATGGTGCGAACTGTGCATTTGTACAGGGCCTCAAGAGCCAGAGGGTCCCAAAAAACCTCAGTTGTCTAGTTGGCCTCCTTTCTTCCTGGTCCCCTGTGCCTCTGTGTGAAATTCTCCAGAATTTATTATTGATGTGTGCATCTCGTCATGCATAGGATTATGTTCTAATTCATGAAAAGTGCAAATATGACAGAACACTTGCTGAAAATGAAGATATAGGGAGGCCACAGTAGGGATGAGAATGTTCCTTTGGGGCTTCCCAACTTCTGTTATAGGGCCCCAGCAAGGAGGTTCTCATGGGGATAGCTAGGGCCTGCACTGAGTGACAGGTATCATTGTATGTGTATTAGCCTGGTTTACTACAAAAACATGCATTATAAAGAGGTATCGGTAGTTATAACATCAGTTGCAGGGATGCTACTTTTTGGTCCTCAGTCCTCCCGCCACTGTTTGTCTAAAAACCAAGAGTGTAGGACCCCTCTGCTGCTATGGACTGCTATAAGTCTGCCCACTGTAAGTGTGGATAGTGAACTGAATCTGGATATTTAGAAGAATGGGTTATTAACTGTTAACCATAGTTTTACTACTGGTATTCAGTTCACATCCATACAACCCACTTAATCTTTCCTTCTAGGGCTTGCTTTCAGTTCCTGTTTCTAGCTTGCAGATCTGAGCGCTGTAGAGGAAGAGCCACAGTACCACATGATTTGGCAGGAGGAGGAGGAGTCAAGCTTGAGGATTGTTCTTTTGGCTGAGCATGCTCAGTGGAAGACTGCCCAAGTGTAGCTGTGCATTGAATACTAGTAGCGGTACTAGCGATACTATGGTTACCAGTAAGTAATCCATTCATAGTATCTAGTTCTACATTTACAACATGGCATAGTGCAGGGAGGTGGACATATAAATGAAAATTAGTTCCACACATACTACGGTGCACTACAGAACACAAATAGCAGACAAAAAGTACCTTAAAGGAGACATTGCCAGCTATTTTTAAAGACTGAGTTTTAAAATCCACAAAACCCTTTTGCTAACTAGAGGCAATGGAGTTTAATTAAACAATAATGACCAAGAAACCCATAATTTCTGAGGGATTAATGACCGGTTGGGGGGATGGGTGGCACGAGGCGCAGCCGAAGGCCATCTCTGTCCAGCTGGTCATTAATCCAAGGAATGACTGAAAGAAATATGTTGTTATTGTGGATAATAAGTCTAATCACAATAACAACTTTCATTTTGTCCATTTGTTTTTTTTTAACATACTTAAGTTTTAGCTGTGTGGTGCAAGCCGTGCGTGCCACACTGTGTCAGCTGGCAGCTGGATCTGTCATTTCTAAGAGTTTAATGACCAGTCCAGTAGGCAATCAGGAGCCTTGCTAGGCTCATGAGTAATTAATTAGACTTATGATGTGCAGTACAGCCTTTGAGAATTAATATTAGATGTATAGGCTTTGAGAAATGACATTGGATGTACACTTGCCCCTGCAGTTGACAGCAATGGGTTTTCACTGTATAGTCTCCATTTTTGAGACTCATTGTCTCAATGGAGAGGGAATGATGATACCAGTCCATGGCACAAGGCTTAGCTGTTTATGAATCACAGCCAGTTATATGGAGATGATAGAAAGATAAAAAATGCCAGTAGAAGAAGGTCTAGTAGCCAATCTAGTCTTCCCTTCCCTTCCTATGATTGCACCAGCAGGAGATTATGACATCACATGTAGACAAATAACAACAGAAGATGAAATCCTAATGGAAGGCATCCCGTTCCCATACAGATTTCCTTAATAATAGAGAATAAGGGAAAGATAATCGGAAAAATAGGAAATCCAACTACAGCTGTAACTTCCCAAGTTTTCCCAGCAGCATCACAGACTTTTTAATGGTGACCCTTACAGACAGTGAGCCATGGGTTCAAGGTAGTACAGGCTGAGACAACTTTGACTTCTCACTTGGAAGAGTTAGATTGAAGACAGCCAGTGTGAGACTCGTGGTCTAGTTCAGAAGGCAGTCATGTTGTCAACCCACATTGAGAATTATGTTCTTTCTATTCATCAGCAACTGTGAAAGGTTTTGAAACCAGTATGGACAGACACTGCAATGACTTCTTTTTTTTTTGTCCTTCTCCAGCCTCCATACCCCTACAAAACAACAATAGACTACTTGCGGCTAGGTGGAGAAATCATCACCCTTCTCTCAGGGATCTTATTCTTCTGCACAAATGTAAGTTTCATTTATTTACTTAGTTTTTGTTAAACAGATAAGGACACCAGCAAACAATGTCTATTTTCAGGTACATCCCAGGAGATAACTTTTAAATACAAGGTGATACAAACAGTTGAATACCATGCAATACAATGAACAATGACAGGAGCAAACATAATAAAGCAATTACATCATTGGAGGGGAAAGCTTTGTAACAATTTTAGGGAAGTTATAATAAGCTTGTCTATGTGAAGCTACACAGTGGACATATAAGAGCTGCAATATTAGGCCAGCACTGAATATACAATTTGTTACCATACAGAAATTGTTCAGGGTCAGTGGCACAAACAGCATGCCAAGTTAGGAAGATTTTTACAGTACTTAAGACCAAACATTAGGCACTGAGGGGCAGAGGTGAATTTCAGATGGTATGGAGTTCCATATCCTTAGGGCTGCATGGGTGAAGGACAATTCACCAGTCCTAGTTCTAATCTTGGGGACAGCCAACAGGCCACTGTCACTGAACCTCAGAGGGTAGACACTGTTTACAGGTTTGAGAAGTGAGGCAAGGGGTAGGGGCTGAAAAGGATGCATACTGCTAAAGATAACACTCCCAAAACTGTGATCCCTAAAAGAGGACGGGGAAGCCAACATAGCCTGTCATAGAGGAGCAATGACGAGTGAGCCAGAGAGATGAGTTGGAGAAATTGAGCCGGGGAGATTGAGCCGGAGAGATGCGGATGTAAAAACAACAAATACTGTTGTAACATACCATTTAAGAAGAGTAGATTCAAAGGTGCCTGAGAACACTGGGGATCCATAAAGTGGCTCGGAGAGGAGCAGCCCATGTGCAATGGTGTGGCAAGCTTGGGAGATAAGGTTATAGCCCACTCTGTAGGAGATACCCAGCATAGAATTAACTTATTTGCAGACACCTGTAATGTGGGTAATCTAGCGATGGATCAAGTGCGACTGCAAGGTATGTTAAGTAGGAGGCCAGAGGGACTAAGGTGCCATCAAGGTAAGCTATGGGTAAAGGGGGTGGGCATAATGTTAATCTGGGGGAGGGTGTACCACGCAGCTAAAAGAAACAGCACCCCCCTTTCCAAAAAAACAGTAACATGAGTGTTTGTCAAAGCCTTCCGGTTAACTTGTTATGCTGTTGGTTGCCTAATGACAAATATGGTGCCAGTGCTTTTGGTTTAGAAAAAGCTATAGAAATTATACTCCTTTATAACATGGGTTACAAAAATAATGTCTTCTGATTTGTCCAAACAGGTCAGCTGACCATTGATTAATCCCTGATATACCCACAGTTGTATGTTCAGAGGGCTTTATTTTACTATTTCTTTAGGCAAAACTAACATAACATTACCCATGTTATAAGAGTATTAACCCGCTACAAAGTATGGGTTTACTGAGCATTAATCCACGCCTGGGTGGTTGTGAAGTCACTCGGCTTTGCCTTGTGACTCCAACCCCCCCAGGCATGGATTAATGCTCAGTAAACCCATACCCTGTCATGGGTTAATCCCTTCTCATAGGTTTTAAGAACGTCTTTACTTTGAGTGTCATACTTTTCTGTTTGTTTTGTTGACCAGGAAAAAAGGGCTAGGAAATGTTTTCCTGTCTTCAGCCTTGTCCCAGGATGGGGGATACAGGACAACAGGGGAATTACTTTTTTTAATTTCAAGTGGTGTCATGGGATCTTAAATGTCCACCTGAATACCCACCAGAACAGGCAGACAGGACCTCGGTTTAATGTCTCTTCTGCGCCCCCCAACACTATGCTGTAGTATTGATATGATCATTTAATACCAAGGGGAGAGTGCCCCCTACAGAGCTACCAGCATGACTTCCTGGTATTGGTTAGAGGTCTCCCATCTGACTACAAGTCAGACCAAACCCTGCTTTGCTTTTGCGGTCTGATGGTAGCAGGCTCCAATTTGGTAAGGCTGCTGGCTGTCCCTTGTATCTGTAGGCATACTGCTCAATCCTCTTATGAAATCAGGAACAAAGCTTGATCAGATTAGGGCTAAATAACCAAAATCACAGACGCACACCATTTTAAAAATGGTTATATCATTGTAGGAAGCTATAAGAATAAGTGGTATGTTGTAGAAGACATTTGTCAAATGGGAGAGAGAGTCTGTATCTTTAATGTTTAAGCTAATTTTGTGCTTACAGCCTCTACTGTTCAGTGCCAGAAACACCAATTTTAAGAGAGAAAAGGAAACTTATGAGACAAAATCAGAGACATCCTGTACCTAAACACACTTGTATTTAATTATCAAATGGTTGCTAGGTTTTTCAACAAACATATGTGTACGGTATTTTGTCCAAGTTTCACATGCCAAGAGACAGATGATGGATTGTCTTCAGCATTTCATTTCACCTGAGAATCTTGTTCCTCCTAGATAAAAGACTTGTTTATGAAGAAATGCCCAGGAGTGAATTCCTTATTTATTGATGCCTCTTTCCAGCTGCTTTAGTAAGTAAGAGTTCAATGGAAACTTTAATGCACAATTGAGATCATTTCACGTTCCTTTTCTTACTTGATTAACAGAATTAGAGGATGGAGCGTTTACCTTATCCATAACTCCTGCTTTTGTTAAAACCAAACCCTTGGAATGCATGTCTGGCAGGGACACACTCATAGTTTTCACGAAGTAGTCTCCTGATATTACTTAACCTCATGTTTTTCTTGTGGAAGACTTTCTTTTTTTGTGAATTTATGAGCCTTCTGACCGTGTCTGTCATGACTTGTGAAACTCCATGATTCTGCTGACAGTTACATGTCCTGACTGGCAAGCACTGGGAACACATATTCCTGGAGAATCAATGAGACACATGACAGGCGTCTTCTTGTCATGACGTGTTGAACTGGATTTACATGTCTGGAGAGTCCACGAGTCCCTTGATGCTATGATGCTGGTGAAGCACAAGTTCACTATGTCCAGAAACATCCCCCAAAAAAAAAGATAAAGTCAGATAATTATGTATAAAAGTAGCCAGGTTTTTCTAAACAGAAGCAAGATAAATTCCAACAGATAGACATTAAATACTTATGGTTCTGCTCTTATATGGCATTTCCAAACAACAAATAAATAGTGGAGATACTCCGGCTGGTTTACACAATACTTACCTTATGCTGCAATTAACAGGTAAAGGATATTTCTTTCATACCATCAGTGTATCGATCTGGAGACACAGTGCAGTAGTGGATGAAATGATACACCACATCTAACTACTAGGGTCACAGTTTTACTCTTTTATAAGCAGTTCCTTGTGAGACAGCATCCTCATTTCTGGATTACTACAAAGATGGTTCCCCCAGCAACAAGCTCCAAACCTTCTGAGGCTCTTCCTTAGAAGGATGCACTCGAGTATATAGTTCCCAGATTTCCCCACAAACTGTTGCCCTTTTTCCCTCAGTGTCTCTGTGAATTCTTCTAACCCTGTTAAACTGAGATTATATGTGTCTGGAAATGTTGTGAGCAACCCAGCAGTGTCGGCTTGTAATGACTTGTGGAACTGGGGTTATATGTCTGGAGAATCCATGAGTTCCTGAAAGTTAAGGGTGTCGTGACTGCCAGTAGATAGAAATACATCTTCCTGGAAAATTAGTGAGTCTCTTGGCACTGTTAGGTTGTTCCGACAGGTGACTCTGGAACTGCATGTGTGTGGGCAATCCATGAGCTTCCTGACAGTGTCAAGCTGTCCTGACAGGTGGAGCTGGAATTCCATGTTGATGGAGAATCCATGAATTTTCTAACACTGTCAATCCATCCCAGCTTCTAGAACTCGGGTTACATATACAGTATCTTGGAAATCCAGTTCTCCTTGCAGGTCTTCATGTTCTTGTCTGGGAAAGCTCCATCCTGGAAAAACTACAGTTAATCGAATCTGGTGAGCTGTCAGGTGGAATTGAGCTCCCCATTTAGGGGTAATGATCTGCTTGGAGAATTGAGTCATGCCAGGAGAGGAATCGGTGAACCTGAAAAGATGTAAATCATGTGGAAGTGTTGCAATAGAGTTGGCATGGAGGAAGCCCACACTGCTTAGCTTTAAGTAGTGTTTGCAACAATGTTTAAAAATTTTGTGAAATTTACCCTTCGTGAAGTACACAATCTGTGGGGGGGAGGGAATCCACAAACTTCACTGTTGACCATGAGCCAACTTTGGGAGGCCAGTACTTCGACAGCTAAGTCTGCTATGCAAAGCATAGTGGGCAGCCTGGTTGAAAACAAAAAAACTTTAAAAAAAAAAAAAAAGGTAGCCCTTCTGCCACCTCATAGCACCCCATCAACCACCCTTCCCCCATGGTATCTTCAGTATTAAAAACTGCACCTTCCCCAAACCCATTTAGCACCCCCCCCCCCCACAGACCTAGTTAGGTTTTATAGTACAGCACCCTTCCTCTAATCTTGTAGCACCAAATGAAATTAAACTCCCTCTTTCATCAGTCCCGGTAATAGGAGAATGCTCCTATTACCCAAACCCACTTAACATCCCCCCCCTCCCCCTGTCCCCTCTTGGGTGCACTAACTTATAAGAAAAAAGTTACTGTTTAGGACATTAGATTGTCTGGCCACCGTCTGAATGACTATGAGCACCAAGCATGCTCATACTATTCAAACTGAGTGCTTCAAACCCCTAGAATCTCCCAGTATGATTAGACATATGCAAAGGATTCTTCAGACCCTACAACTACTGATAAAGGATCTGAGCACAGTAAACAGAAAAGACCCAATGAGCAGGCTTCAGAGTCTGTACCTGCTTAAACAAGCATTTGTCAATGCCGAACGTTGGTTGCTTGTTAAACAATTCGAGTGAACCTTTGAATACCTGACTCTCCTCCCTCTTCCCCATCCTTTACCTTGCACCAGCCTCTTCATCTCGCCCACAGGTAGCTGTTAGGGTCAGTCTTAGCTGCCATGGAGGAGTACGACCTGCCTGGCATGGGCACCCCTCCTACCCCTACCACCTCCTTGCCCTTCTTCTAGCCATGGTGGAGCTGTGGCGCTTGCTGCTGTTGTTGCAGTGACTGCCTGGCCCGAGCCGGGGATATGGCAGCAGACCAGCTCTGGAAGCACTTCTTACTGCTCCTGTCAGACTGACTACTGCATGCAAACGCTTGCTGGAAGCAGGGCATGCCATTTGTCACTGCCGAACGTTGAATTCAACTGAACCTTGGATATTGCAGTGGTGATCAGTGGTGGGTGGGTGGGATTCCACTAGACACCAGGGAGATCGCAACAGCAGTCGGCAGGTGGGGGATGCCACTAGACACCAGGGAGATCGCAATGGCAATCGGCAGGTGGGGATGTCACTAGACTCCAGGGAGATCGCAACGGTGATCGGCGGATGGGGGTGCCACTAGACACCAGGGAGATCAGATTGCAATGGCAATCAGTGGATGGGGGATGCCACTAGATACCAGGGAGATCACAATGATGATGGGTGGGTGCCGCTAGACACCAGGGAGATCACAATGGCGATAGGCGGGAAAGCGCAGCAGCAATCGGCGGGTGCCACTAGTTACCAGCAAGATCATAGTGGTAATTGGCGGGTACTACTAGACACCAGGGCGATCACAACGGCAGTCGGCGGGTTGGGGCTGCCATTACACATCAGAGAAAAAATTCACTCCGCATGCTGATCAGCTGTTTACTGACGTGGGCTTCATGCAAATCAAAGGACCAAAGCCTTCCGATTGAGCGTCAGTCCTTTGAAGTGCATGGACCATTCAGCCCACACAGCAGCGGTAGTTGTATTGGGACCACACTGAGTGGTCATTGGTGTAGGCTGCCAAGCCCATTCCGAGTCCCTAGTTTTGTATACTGCAGTGGGCTCAGCAGTGGCACACACCCCAGAATCCTGTATTGCCACAATATGTTGGCTTGCGCATGCACACAACCAATGTAAAAATCTATCTAAAGACCCCAAATCAGGGAAACATCTTAAAAATTGGTAATATTCATCTAGGAAGCTGATGAATTCATGGAAGATGCATTTTCTGAAGAAGAACAAGTCTGTAACTTTAATGTCTGACATTATTTTGTGCTTATAATCTCCACTGATCAGTCATAAAAACACAAATTTTACGAGGGGCAGAGGAACATTTTGAGGCAAAATCAGGGACTTCCATGGAAATCAGGGACAGTTGAGATGTATGTAAAATTTCCGAGGCCAAACATTAACCTGGTGAGAAATCCTGTGACTCTGTCGGACTGCAATACTGCTGTTGTGGACTGAAAACCGCCCCCCCCCCCCTTGTCGGTCATAGACTATAAATGCAGGGGAGTGCATACACTTTCATTTTATTTATTTATTTTTTTGAATAATAGCCACGGACAGTGAAACCTTCAGTGCTCACTGGCCCATTTCCATGGCACCTTGCACAACACTTCCAGCTTCTGTTCACTTCCTGGAGGCCAGCGATGATGGCATCGGCTGTGGGGTGGGGCGTACGACTTCCCCACCCTTCTCTGTTTATTGAATGCCGTCCTGTTAGGGAACCAATACACATCATCTCAGCTGCTGTCTCCCTCTGTTCGCCTTGCCAACTGCATTCTTCCCACAGCTGTAGGGTTACTGTCTTCGTCTCCCTGTTAGTTTTCTTTGCTCTGGTGGAATGCACTATACGGACGTTCTGTGTCAGAATTGTGGAAGAGCTGTGGAACTATGCACCAAGTGGAAAAAATCTCATCACAGAACACGCTGTGTCAGATGACGAGTGAGTTCTGTACTAGCTATTTTGCATCTCTTATGTGAAGTAATGGAATGATGTTTAACTTTTTTTAATAACTGGGGCAATTACAACAAAAATACACACCACCTAGAAAGTCCCTGTTTTGCCATTGAGATCGCAATGGCAGTTGGTGGGTTGGGGGTGCCACTACAAACACATCAGGGAGATTGCAATGGTGATTGGCGGGTGAGGGTGCCACTAGACACCAAAGAGATTGCAACAGTGATCTGTGGGTGGGGGTGCCACTACACACACATTAGGGAGATTGCAATGGCGATTGGCGGGTGAGGGTGCCACTAGACACCAGAGAGATTGCAACAGTGATCTGTGGGTGGGGGGTGCCACTAGACACCAGGGAGATCGCAATAGCAATCGGTGGGAAATCGCAGTGGCAATCGGCAGGTGGGGGGGTGTGCCACTACAAATCGGGGAAAACATTCAGTCCACAAGCCGATCAGCTGTTTGCTGACATGGGCTTCATGAAAATCAAAGGACCAAAGCCCTCTCTGATTGGAGCGGCTTTGGTCCTTTGACGTGCATGACCATTCAGTCCACCCAGGAGAGAGTTGCATCAGGACCACACCGAGTGACCATTGGTGTACTGCAGTGGTTTCAGCAGCGAATCACACCCTGAAATCTCATGTACCACAATATATTTGGCTTACTGGCATTAATGCTGCCAACCAGTATAAAAATGATGAGCAAAAACATGTCGCTGTGTCTCCTGCTGAAGAAGCAAAGGAGCTCCTAGTAGACAAAAACAAAATGCCCTCTGTTAAGGACATTGCTAAAGGAAGGAGGCATTTTCCTACTAGTGGGACTAGGGTGGAAGGGTGGTTGACTTGATTTTAGTGCTATGAGGGTGGGGAGAAGGGGGTTTGTATTAGAACAAAAACTTACTGTGACTGGAGGAGATGTGAGAGTTGAAGTGCTAAGTGGGTTGGGAAGGGGCATTTTTTTTTAATATCACTGTGATGTGGAGTTTGGGGGGGGAAGGTTAACAAACTTCAAATTATTTCTTAAATTTTTGACCACAGGTCCGCCAAGTTTGATAGTGGTCCCTGCAGGCAAATTTAAGTAATACTTCACTGCTAAAGGACACTGGAGTACTTTGCAAAGGTTTTTAGTTGAAGTGCCCAACTTGAAGGGCAAACCTTCATGGAGGGAGAAATTTGACACTTTGCCATATTTCCGCCAGCAGGTAGGGGATTTAATAAAGTGTGGAATTTAAGAAAGGGAACGTGGTGGTAAGACTAATAAGGGATCATCAGCAGCTCAGGTGCAGAAACATCTGTATAGAAAAGGAATGCTGATGACAAGACTTTGTTGATGGAGATTATAAAGTGAGTATTTAAACCATACCACGCCACACAAAGGTGACTTTTGTAGGCAGTCTTTACAGGGATATGATGTACACAGCCCAGCAGATGTTCCCTCTCTGACACAACTTTTCCAATTTCAGTTTCATATACTCTGTGCTGGTATTAATAACAGCGGCGATGTACGTGGCTGGTATTGAGGCCTATGTCGCAGTGATGGTCTTCGCTCTGGTGCTGGGTTGGATGAACACACTCTATTTCACCAGAGGTGTGAAGCTCACAGGAACGTACAGCATCATGCTGCAGAAGGTGAGACACTGAGTGGAATATATGTGATTTAAGAGATCATAAACACCTAATCTACTAAGCTTTCATTTTTTTTTTTGTATAGTTTCTTTATGTACCTACCTGACCGGGGCATCTCTCAGAGATCCATGCTCTGCTCCATGGCTCCACCACCCGTCTGAACTGCACTAATGATGCTACATCGGGTTCAGGACCCTGGGCTCTCCTGGCCCCAAGGAGAGGCCCACGAGTCCCCAAGGGGAGAGTTGGGAGATGTGGCTGACGTAGGGTGTGTGGCTGGGGCAACTGGTGGTCTCGTTGCCTCACCTGGCGGTAGGGGATTTTCTCTGCTATTTTCCCCCTGTTGGCTTGAGAGTGCAATGCACTCCAGCGCAATGCGTGCTCGCTCCTGAGCCTGCCCACAGGAGCGCTCCCCAGCCAATCCCCATTCTTTCTGGCTGTCAACTGCTGTGAGCCCCCAGAACCACCAGAGGACACTAGACTGTGAGAGCACGTGATCCCCCCCACCCCAGGGAGGGAGAGCTGTCCTCCAGATGCTCAATCCCTACCCTCCCCTGCCGACCCCCAGCATCCCGGGCTCGGTCCCTAACCTGGCCCGCTGGCGTGGCGTGAGGTGTGGTGTCCAGCGCCTCAACCCTCAGCACCACCGGGACGGCTCGTAAGCTTTCATGTTGATAATAACAGGTGGAGTATATATATCCTCATAAGGGACATGTGGCATGGTTCGTAGATGTCTGGCACATTATCCCTTGTTATGCCAAGGACAGCTCTCTTAGTCCAGAATTCCAGTGCATTCTGAATCTGTTGGCAGCCCTTCAGCTTTTTTTGGCCACATCTCTGAGTGTTGTATCATGGATGAGCCATCTGTCTTGAGTTTGTGAGGTCCGACTTTTCAGAGATTCAGCCCCAAATGGTAGACAGCTGCTGTTCACACAGATAGGGGTGCCCATCCTTTTATTTTCATGTAAGAAATAATATGCACAGGTTTCATGAACCATGGCATAAAATTGTTAATGCATAGCAGTCGCTCACCACACATCCAACTTCAGCCTAAAGTGGTCAGACAGATTCCTCACAGAAAAATTGTGCAGAATGCTACAGATATTTTATTGGCTGCTATGCATTCTTTTCTTTATCTCCATGACTGGTACACAGATGTTTCTGCATACATTTTTCCCTTTGTAAATGCAGTGAGTGAAACACCACCACCAGCTGCAGTCGAGCCAGCCTGCCTTCTTTAATGAACTGAAAACCTTTTATGGAGCCTGCCCCATTGGCACAGCGGTAGGACTGCCGCACACAAAGCTGGCAGCTGACTTCGGGAATGAGCTCAGGTCATCCTAGGCTGGCTGGGGGAAGGATCGATGTCCCAGAGGACAGTCTCCTTTGGGGGAGGAGGGTCTCTCCCTCTGCTGAATGAAGTCCATGCTGCCACATTCTGCATGCACATGCACAAGGAGTTCCTAGCACGCTAGTGTTCTTAGGGCCCAGGAGTAGGAATAAGGGAAAAAAAATGGCACAGCGCAGGATGATAGGGCAATCCAGTTACCCTATCCTGGAGGTTCTATTGTAGGAGGAACAGCACATTGCATGGTGGCCCACCAGTTAAGCCCTGATTTTGGTGGGGGGGGGAGCCAGGGGTTTACAAAGTGGTAAGCACTGGCAAGAGTTTGACATGGGGCTGGGTGGTAGTCACAGGAGGGGGGCAGTGCTGGGGTGAAGGGTTCATAAACAATATTAAAAAAAATTAAAAGAAAAGAAAAGTTCAGTGGGCTGGCCCAGGGTACACACATTGCCACCTGGGAGACCAGGATTTGCACAGGTGGGCTGCTCAGCTATTGGAAAGGAAAGGGGTGGGCCGCCTATTGTTCACGTAGCCCCTTTTAGCTGACCAAGGAGTGGTATTGGTTGTGAAGGCAGCCACTCGCCCACCCTTCTGACTCTGACACCCTTCTGAATTGACAGTGGTGAGGCCATGGCAGCCACAATCATTAGGGTAGGAGGGCAGGAGGAATTGTGAGGGGGGATTATTTTATGCCAGGTCCAGTGTGCCAAGGGCATTGTTGAGGGGGGCTGGTGGCAGCATGTATGAGACTAGGAGAATATTATTGTGTGGGCTGGGCAAGTCCCTGCAGACCTAGATTGGTCAAAATCACTGTTATTTTGATAGTGTCTGGATCATCTCATAGTCTAGTCAAGGAACTTATCATATGAGGAAAGACTGGAGGAACTAACCTATGTGCACTTGAATATAGGCAATTGCAAGATGACATGATTCTGATCTGTCGGACAATCCAGGATAAGGAACTTTGATCTGGAATAGGGTTGGGACTCAAGGAAAATATGTCTGACCCAGTCGCATAGACTGCAGTTAAGGAGAGGGAGATTCAGGATGGATAAAAGGAGATACTAGTTCAGCCAGAGGGTAGCCACAATGTGGAATAAGCCACTGAGTAGGGTAGTCAAAAACAATACCATTCAGAGAGTTAAAGGGACACTGTTAACCCTTTTTGCATCATATTATTTTTAGATAAGGAAAAAATGCACATTTTATGATTGCTTACCTTCTCTAAAATTCAGTGATGATTGATGATGTTTGTTTTAGCTGCTTTCTTTCTTAGTAGTACTGAAATGCATGTCAATGATGTAATTATACCCAACTTTGTTTTGTTTAAAATCCTTGATCAGCTTTTACTGCATACTTCCTGAACATTATGAACACCCCCAAACAGTGCAACCACTCAAGATACAATAGCCTCCTCTCCTCCCACTGCATTATGAGTAGCTAGACTGCATAGGGGTGTTCCAAAATCCAGGAAAGATGCAGCAGAAGGTAAATAAACATGTTTTAGTGTGGTAACACCAGTATGGTGAGTAATCTGTTTTTCACTTTTGAAAAGAAAAATAGAATCAGAATCAACCAACCAACTGTATTAGCAGTCTTTACAGGATGTGAGCAATCATCCTAAAATGTGTGTGTGTGTGTGTGTGTGTGTGTGTGTGTGTGTGTGTGTGTGTGTGTGTGTGTGTGTGGTGACATCACAGACTGAACTCAGGAGGTAGCAGTTATAGTGTTAATTTGTCTGAGTTTTACTGCTTTTGTCAGTTGCCAAATCCAGAAGTGGTATTTTCAGTTTGTATTTGTTGATGCATGTGATTCATTTGGTTGCAAACAGGAAGGTTTCTTTTCGTTACAGTTCAGTAATACAGCTGCATGTTTGCCTTAACCCTGTTGCAGCTGACTCCTGTGTATTACCTCACACAACTGTCAGTTCAAACTTTAATGATGTTCTTACTCTTTTTTTCTTTTGTTAGATCTTATTAAAAGACCTTATCCGATTCTTGTTGGTGTATGTTCTCTTCATGATAGGATATGCCTCAGGTGCGTAAATTTGTCTTTGTTCTTCATTTTATGCCTATGTTTTTTTTTCTGATTAACCTGCTTGTGACGAAACATTTGTTTTACAAGAGGGAAGTGTGGGTGGCAGCATACAGTCATGCTGTTTACGCTGTTACTGGCTGCAGTCACATTTTTACAGCCCTGAGCCACTGTTGCAGCTCAGAGTCACCTTGTTACAACCTGCAGTCACTGTCTTATAACCTGTAGTCACTCTGTTACAGCCCTCATCAGTAACATCATTACAACCCCCATCAGTAACATTTTTACAGCCCCATGTCACTGTTTCAGCCTCATCTCACTGTTTATAGCTCCAGTCATGCTGTTACAGCCCCCAATAATGCTGTTAAACCACTAGTTACCCTGTTATATGAAACACGTGTCTGTGTCTTCTGTTGGCATCCTTTGCAAACTGTGTGAGAGGCCTTTCGGCACCATGCATTTCTGCTTAAAGCTGAACCAGCATAATATTCTGTGGTGATTTGCATATGCAGCCCATGATACTTTGCATTATGGGGCATGTGTAATTTTGTATTTCTATTACAGCCCAGTCACATTGTTACAGTCCAGTTATGCTGTCACATCCCAGTCTCCTTGTTACAACCTCTAGTGACCTGTTACAACCTCCAGTCACCCTATTGTAACCTAAAGACATTGTTATATCTTCAAGTCACTGACAGTCTACACTAGGCACATGCCTGCTCCCTGTCACTGGAATGGTAACTGGCCAAGGTGGTGAGAAGAGGGACTATGCCAGTCACTGTCATCAGAGGGAGGCAGCTGTCTGTTTAACATAGAAACATAGAATTTGACGGCAGATAAGGATCGCTTGGCCCACCCAGTCTGCCCATTTCCCTACCTAATGGATAAGCTGCAGATCCTAGTTAACCAGCAGCCTACTTCTTTCTACCCCCACCCCCTAGAATTGCCTTATGGCTGTCCCATGCATGCTTGAATTCAACCACTGTTTTTGACTCCACAACCTCCTCTGGAAGGCCATTCCATGCATCCACAACCCTCTCTGTGAAAAAATACTTCCTTACATTACCTCTGAGCCGCTTCCATCTTCAAATTGTGCCCCTTGTTCTTGCACACCTCTTTTTGAAAGATGCTACCTCTTGGACTTTGTTGATTCCCTTGAGGTACTTGAACGTTTCTATCATGTCCCCCTTTCCTCCTTTCTCGAGGTTATGCCATATTAAGCTCCTTTAGTCTCTCTTCATATGTCTTCCGGTGCAGACCCTGCACCATTTTAGTTGCCTCCTCTGGACAGCTTCCATCTTGTCTATGTCCTTGCGGAGATTGGGTCTCCAGAACTGCACACAGTACTCCAGATGGGGTCTCACCAGCTGTCTGTACAGAGGGATAACAACTTCCTGTTTTCTACTGGTGATGCCTCTCCCTATGCATCCCAGTATCCCCCCAGCCCTCCTTACTGCCCTCTCACATTGCTTGCCCACCTTTAAGTCATCTGATATGACTACCCCAGGTCCCTTTCCATTTTTGTTGTCGTTAGTATCTCACCCCCCATTGTGTACTCTTCCCCTGGGTTTTTGTTTCCCAGGTGCATTACCTTGCACTTCTTAGCATTAAATCTAAGCTGCCATACATTTGACCATTCCTCTAACCTTGCCAAGTCCCTTCTCATCCTTTCCACCCCACCTTGTGCATCAACTCTGTTGCAGATCTTTGTGTCATCTGCAAAGAGACATTCTTTCCTTCCAGTCCTCTGCAATGTCGCCATAAAGACATTGGAAGAGGACCAGTCTTAATATTGAACCCTGTGGCACCCCACTAGAAACCCCCTTCTTCAGAGTGGACTCCATTTACTATTACCCTCTGTGTCCTATTCTCCAGCCATTTCTTTACCCAGGCTATCATCTTGGGACCCACTCCCAGGCTGGCTAACTTGTATATTAATCTTTTGTGTGGGACTGAGTCAAATGCCTTGCTAAAGTCTAGGTTTGTGCCATTCATGGGGGGTGGGGGTGGGAGGTGGGAGTGGAGGGTGCCGAGTGGGCAGGATGGAGAAGGGTGTGAGACATGGTGATTGGGTATTGGGGTACTAGACTACTCAAGTGATGGGGGTTTTACATATCTGACAGGTCAGACATGCAATCTGAAGGTGGGGGATGCCACTAGACTACCATGGTGATGCGGGTTTTATGCATCTGACAGGTCTCGTATGCGATCAGGAGGCGGGAGGCCACTTGACTGCATGGATGGGGGTTTACATATTTTGACTGGAGGGCTGTATGATCGGGGGGGTGGAGACCCTAGACTACAAGTGTAATGTATGGGGGGTTATGTATCTGACAGGTCTGACATGCAGTCTGGCGGTTGAGGCCACTAGACTACCAGGGTGATAGGGGTTTTACATATCTGACAGATCTGATGTGCAGTTGGGATGGACACTAGACTATCAACGTGATGGAAGTTTTACATATCTAATAGGTTGGCATGCAACCTGCGGGGGTTGGGGGCTAACAGATAACCAAGGTGATAAGGTGTTTACATATCTGACAGATCAGACTGGCAGTTAAGGTGACGGTGGGCGGTTATACCATCACACATTGCCCCCATGCAGCCATGCATGGAAGCATTGTGCAGAGATGACAAAGAGCACACAGCGGTATGCAAATGGCACTTTAATGCCTAGCATGCCATATATGCATATTAGCATGCTGGCAGCTGAAAATGACTGAAAGGGCAAAAGTGTTATCTCATTTGGGACATGCGGTCTCCTTTTTCTCCTGTGATCACTTTCCTGCAGGGAGCTGTGTTGGTGCAGCCCATAGTCACTGTGTGCTGTGCTCTCAAAGCTTCCATATTCAGACAAACATCATGCACCTGTCAGGCACTCTACCTGTCTGAATATGCCCCCCAGGCTGGCTGTGTGCAATCTCACGTGTACTGCTAATAAGTGCACGGCGTTCATAGCTGACTCTCACAATGGGGCTTGTAGTCTGTTCAGCTGCACAGCCATATTTGACACATAATTCTGTAGATCCGAGCTCACAGCTTAAAGTTCTTTGTGCCACCTTGGGGTTTCATCTGGAAATACTGGATCCCTCTCCTGTGTTCTATTCTCAACATCTTCCCCACTTTAAAGGTACCAGAATTTCTCAGAAGTGGCTACTGTGAGCCCTCATTGACAGGACATTAAGTTTACAATAGGTTTCAGAGAAATACAAAAACACACATACCCCAGTAGTGCAAAGCATCATGGGATGTATATGCAAATCCTTATGAAATGTCAAATAAGTTACCCTAGTGCTTTGTGCTAAGGTTCTGTGCCTTTTTAGCTTCTTACAATTAGTTTGTTGCTTTAGCTGTTTTAACCAGTTTAAAGCAATAGTTCATGTTAGGGCTGTTTTGAGATAGTGAAATTATCCAAAACTCTGCACCTACACCGTCACATCCTCCAAGCTTCTCTTTCTTTTTCAGCGGTGCTTATCTTGCATTTTAATGTCTTATCCAGCAATTTTCTATATTTAATTTTTTTGTATGTTTATGTTTTGACTGGGTGGGCTCTCCGCAACTAGGTTCCATTTTCAGAAGTGACCTGGGCATAAAGCAATATGCTATTACAGGGAAGTTAGTAAACAGGATTACATCATAATATGAGGTATGCCATTCACACTACAGTTGAAAATTAGACAATAAATATTAGCTAAAAGAGTTACAATTAGTAATAGATAAGAGATTATCATTGAAGGCTGCAGAGAAAGATTTAGCAGGCTGAGCACATTATCTTAATGATGAGGGAAGGTTATTTCAAAGTGTGGCTTCATGTTGCCTCAAAGAACATCTGCCCATGTTAGTTTGGATAAAAGGAATCTCAAGACATTTTTCAGACCAAGACCATGAATTAAAGAGCTGCTGACACCTCAAAGAAAACTTTGAAAAACATAAGAATTAGGTACAATTCAGCTTGCATTTCAAATATATTCTATAGATTTTTCCTCACCATCTTTTATTACAGAGGAAATTTGCACGAATACATGATCTTTATCTGTTAGAGTTCATCTGCCTCTATAACTTGCTGTCTACTTCATGTCATGATCCTCTGTTGTGACATCACAGTCTGTTGCCATGGGAGTAACGGTGATGTCACAAGCAGTGCATTAAGACCTCTGGTGGAGAGAAAGCAACAGGAATAGATGAACTCTCCTGGAGCAGGATCCTGTTTTCATGCAAATGGCCTCAGTAATAAATAATGGGGAGGAAAAATACTGAACTAATGTGAAATATCAAGTGAACTGTGTCTAAATATTATGTTTTCTTTAAGTTATCCTGAAGGCGTCAGCTGCTCTTTAAAGTTACTGCTGTTAATTCATTTGGTCCAATAATAGCAATATAGCCTAGAGGTTAGAGTAATGAGCTGTGAATGAGCTTGGTACATACAGCAGATCTGGGTTTGATTCCCACAACCTCCACTTGCATACTGTATGACTCTGAGCAAGTCACTTAACCACACAGTGCTCCCAGGTCACCCCTGAAAACAGGCACTTGTGCCTAGTGGGCCTTACCCGGTTACCAAAGACTTAAATAAATTAAAAAATTAGCATCCAGGCACTTTCTTGTCTGGATGTTCTGCACAAAGCTTGCCATCGTATTAACTGATTTTAAGTTAAAAGATAACATGTTTCATTGTGAGTAGACTGAGCAGTGATGTGTCCTTTGACATTCCATAAATAAATCTGTCTGCCTTGTTATATATACAGTGTTTTAATTTCTTTTGCAAGTTAGGTTATTGGAGCAGAGTCAGCTACAATTGCCCCATGATACAGAACAGGTAGTAAATGTTCTGCTATTGAGATCCTTGACTCTGGTCAAGAAATGTCTCAGCCTGTATAGATAAGCCTAATCTCTGGTTTATACTGACAGTCACTTTACTAGTATGATCAGAGTCTGCACAGAACATGGTAAGTGTGGATCTAAGTGGCCCCCTAAATACTTCAAGGTGTCGACAATTTCCAGCTAAGAGCCTTCTGGTGTGCACACCTTTAAAATAAGCTTTTTGCAAGCTAACTGCAGGCCTGGAACCAAAACAGTTCACTTTAGTTTGGTTTAAGATTGGTTACCCGACACCCACTATGACCGGCCTATTTGCATTGGAGGTAATGGAATTAGGAGTGAATAATGAACAAGATACGTAACAAAACAGATGTTCAGTAGTATTTCTTTACTTAAAACAAATGATGAGCAGCTTGATTTAAAACTGGCAGCATATGATGACAAGGTAATTTTTTTTACCTTTTTGATTGTACCAACTGTAACCATTTGCTCCTGTTAGGCAGCAGTGCAACAATCTGGTGAAAATGTTGACATATACTTTTTTATGCTATTTTAGATTACCACTTACCTTGTGACTTGTACGATACCCTTCTTTTCACAATTTATGTCTGCTTTAGTACTTTTTCTCATGTCTGAAAAAATAAAAGGAGCGTTCCTTTTAATGTGGCTCAGACCAGGTTTTCATCAGTATTTGCAGCTGTTTTTGAACAAATATTGTTCTGTAAGGTCAGAAAACACTGCCTGCTGCATAATTGCTAATTTTAGTTTCACTAGAAGTGATATATAAACAACTGATGGACAAAAATAGCTGAAAATACTGATGAAGACCTGGTCTACACCATATTAAAAGGAGCGCTCCTTTTATTATTTCAGACATGACAAAAAGTACTAAAGTAGACTCAAATAGTGGAAAGAATGGTATCATACAAGCCAGGAGGTAAGTGTCAATGTAAAATAGCTTAAAAAAATATAGTTCAAAATTTTCACCAGATTGTTGCACTGCTGCTTTGTTCCTGAGTTGTTTAACTGTCTTACATCCTTGTCACTGTACTTTGCAATTGTCTTTTTGTTTGTAATAATTGTTCACTCATGATGTGGAACCATTGTAAAAGAGTCTCTGGCTCAAAGATGTTGTAATTCCGAGGAAAGAATAAATAAAACAAAAACAAATGATGACAGAACTTTGAACTTTTCTCAGAACAGACCCAACATGGGCTACTATTGAATTTTGCAGACTTTCCTGCTTTGGATATTCTGGCAACAAATGTGATGAGTTCTGCTATGTCTCTAAGACTTTCACACATGATTTTATTTAGACTACTTGATCTGAGCAGGGGAATGGTGCAAAACTAATAAAGGAAAGCAGTTCCTGCTGTAGTTACTCCTTTTGCAAGATTCAGTGCTGTGACACTAGCTGTGTCTATGCGTCACATTTGCACTGGAGTGTCCCATGCGCTCGGGTTGCTCCAGTGCAAATGTGACATGTAGACACATACCCAATCAGAGTAAGTCGCTCGCTAAGACACTCCCAGAGTCTCTGGTAAGCTGGGGACACCAAGATGAGCAAGCGGCTTACAGTGGCTTAAGTGGCAGTGTGGACTGCCTGCACCGCAGCAACCCAGCAGATGTCAGGCTCTCCCACAATGCATGGCCTCTCACCAGCACAGATTGCAGCAGTGCAGAGGGGGGCCGTGTAGACACACACAAAACTGTGGGTGGCAAGTGGTCTGGACTACACTGCTACAGTTTGTATTTCCAGTGCTACTGCCATGTAAAGACGGCTAAAATGTCCTGGAATTAAGAAAAGGAGAACTGCTGCACCACTGCAACTTCTAAGAGCCGCACAGGATCACTTGTAGTCAGTCTCCACTCACCCATTTATTAACTGAATTTAAGTTATGGTTCAATCAGCCACTTGTAATACAACACCAACATTTTGTGACTAAATTCTACGAACCAGTAGTTATAGAAAGAGCAGTACATTTACTTTGCTGCAAACTAACCTAAGCCATTCAGAATTTTGTTGCACAATTCATCCACCTGTAGCTACATATTACATCTGAACATAAAGCATCTTGTGATAAAGGGTTTAGATAAAGTGATGAACAAAAGATGTAAATGCTGCTGTCTTTTTGAATGTTCTTTCTTGCACGTTCTGGTAGACTATCTTATGTCATAAGGCCTGCTCTGTCTCCAAGTCCTAGGCATGCTTCTACAAAGGGAAGAATTCAGTAAATATCATTTTGTGCCTTCTAGCTCTTGTGTCGCTGTTGACCCCTTGCCCTCCATGTGATGCTGACAAGTCGAACTGTACAGTCCTGGAATATCCTTCCTGCCGAGACAGCAGTACCTTCAGCAAGTTTCTCCTGGATCTCTTCAAGCTGACCATTGGCATGGGTGACCTGGGGGTGTTAGACAGTGCCAAATACCCAGAAGTCTTCATCATCTTGCTGGTAACCTACATCATCCTAACCTTTGTGCTGCTCCTTAACATGTTAATCGCCATGATGGGGGAGACCGTTGGACAGGTGTCAAAGGAGAGTAAGCAGATATGGAAATTACAGGTGAGGAGTCTATTTAAAAATATTAAGATCATAGTCGAATGTTTTTATATCTCTTCAAATAAGAAACTGTAATAGAACAAAAGAACAAAATAGTATAGAAGCTCTAGCTACCCCTTTCACTATCAGAGTCTCTGTTTTTTAAATTTGAAGAACAGAAATAAACCGTGGAAGACAGGTATACACCAACACTAAACCATACGTCAGTTACTTTAACTGACATTAGAAACAAATGGCAGTAAGATTTAAAAAGAAGGCTAAAAGAACCTATATGGGAAAAATCTTTAATGCTTGGAGCTCCCAGACTGATCTCAAAATGCACAAGGTTCCAACAAACCAATTTAACGTTGTACATAGGACCGCTCTTATATTTGTTGTGCTTAAAATATTCAATGTCCCTTTGCCAGCAAATCACCTGGGATATAGGTCAGAACCCTTCTGCATACATTTGCTCTCTGTCCTTCAATAACAGTCTTCTTGCAGTTACATGTTTGGTGATAAGAGTCAATATTACATTTCACAGGGTATTTCTTTACAAGGACTTCTACCCAAAGAAATGAGGATGGAGCCCTGAGCAGAATTGTTTTGGACAGATCTCTCAGCAACACAAAGAAGTGTATTTTAGGGAAGAAGCTAGCAGGACGGGCATCCAGATATCTTCTGAACTGCTCTCCTATGGAGAACAGCTCAAGAGGCTGATTCTGAATCAGAGGCCTGACACAGTTTCTCATCTCCTGTGGTTCTGTAAATACTAACTTACTGCGAGGTAGGGAGAGGATGCTTTGAGACTGTCAGGCAACTGTTTGTTCTCAGTTCTGGACTTAATCTCCATTTTGGAGATTTCATGTGCCTTTCTTGACTATTATTTATTTTAGCTTTAGTTTTTTTTTTAATTGTGTCACTGTCCCCTACCTAAAATGGCATTGTATCCCGTGTGGATCAACAACTGGGACACCATGCCAGAATCCTCTGGTCTAGAGACATTCACCGGCATAGGTTGGAACTATGTTTACTGTTCATTATCTTTGCTATAAGTTTGAATTGTATATAGAATAATGGCTGGGTAGGGGGTTATAACGAGAATTTTACACACATCCCTCGGTGTACGATGCCACATAAACCCTGAGAGTGAAGCTCGAGGGGTTTATTATGGAACCCCACACCGAGGGGTGTGTGTAAAATTCGAGTTTTACGCACCTACCCAGCCTTTATTTTATAATTTTGCTGAGGAGCGTTTTTTCACTGCAGCAATTATATAAAATAAACAGACTGTTGTTAGATGTCAGCATGGTTAGATGTTCGCGATTCCTCCATTTAACAGCAACTGGCCGAAATAAAACTATTCTTTTTGTTTTCCTTTTTTATGTTTTAAATGTAACCCCCCTGCAAATGGGGGTTCCCAAAAGACTTCCAGGAGCTTGCTTGAATGCTCCAAGCCTGAATGGTGTTTGGCGTTTAAGCCATGTATCAGTGAGTGTTTTTAGAGGCTCTGGTACTGTCTCTTTAAGAGCTGTCTGCTTGCAGACATAATTAGTTTGTATGGGGGGACTGTGTGCTTCTCTGTTTGAGTACCACTCGAGCTGCTGCCAATTCACTCCATTTTGCAGTCACTAGGAGTGCAAAGGAACCTATCTGAAAGATGTAACTGTTTGCCAGAAATCATTTACAGTAATAATGAAATTACAGTTTGTCTAACCTGCTTTCTTTGCAGTCAGAACTGTGTCTGCCTAGTTCCCATTCTGGTTTTGAACTGCTGAACTGGACCAATCAGTGTGGGGTAGCTAGCTCTAAAATGGTGCCTTGGACAAATCAGAACTTGGACTCATAATCTGGAGCCAGCCACAAGAGGATTGTATGGGCAGTGACTCTGGGAGATGTGGTTTAGACTTGGTGCCTTTTGGACCAACAGCAGCAGTCTATTGTGAGTGACAGCCAATCCAGTCAAGAATTGGGAGAACTCAAAGGAAGTGCCTGGTTTTGTCTGTTGGAGTTTCAGTTTAGCTCTGGAGTGAAGGGAAAGAACCCTGTGCTCCTTCAGTGTACAGTTTCAGTCAAAAACGTGTATAAGGCCCAGAGTTCCGTCTGCAGCTTGTGTAACTGCTTGTTAGGACTGAATCATGCCCTGTGAAAAGAATCAAAGGATCTCTGAAGAGTAGAAACCAGGCTCACCCTGTAGAAGACTGGAGAAATTGTTGAATTGCACCGTCTGTCAGGAACTGAATCTGCTGTGTGTTCTCCCGGTATTGTGCAGTAATTGCGATCGATAGAGAAGCAGCCTGCCTGGTATAGTACTTTCTTTTTACCATATAAATGTGTGAAGAGTCTCGTGAGCTCAAGAGTAGCCATGCTGGACATTGAAGGACCCTATCTTGTTTGGAGGTCGTGAGTACTAATTCAGGGTCGCCTCCCTGTTGAATTGCCACATTAAATCCAAATGGAACTGACTGTACTGCTGGACTGTTTAAACTAATTTTTCTTTTCACTGTGTGAAAGGGCCCTCACCAGCTGCCACGGTTTGGACTAGCCACTAGGGCTTGGGTACCTAGGGACAGTAACTGGTAGGGATAGCCTGCACAGAGCCATAGGTAGATAGTAAAGTGATAAGCTAATTAACCTGATTTCCCCTGTCCTTGTTATATCCCCTAAATAAATCAGAGCTGCTTGTTTCCAGCAAAGTTATACTGCCTGAGGTATTTGTCTATGTTAAAGTACTGTACTGTGATTGTTGCACTGTATCTTATTTCACAGGAGGTCCCAGTGCCAGAACTAGTCCTGGGGGTAAGTGTATACTGTGAAGGTAATTCTTGATATATTGTGTGGGCCACTAGTGGGAAGAAAGGGGTTGCAGTGTCCCAGAGGCTGTGACCAAGTAAGTTAACTATTGCAAACCCTGACCTCTGGGTGGAGGCACCCGCCATTGGATCCAGGCCCTCAACCTGTTAGTGGCAAATCAGGCAGGGGTAGTAGCCCCTGGATAGCGCCATCTAGTGGTTACATCTTGGAGGCTCACCACTGGGATTGTGTGTCCTCTAGTGGCCATATTTATGAACCACTGTTAAGAAAAAATGGGTACTCGACAGAAGTGGCTGGCAATCGCTGGTGGAGGGTGTACTGGGAGGAGATTGACCCCCAAAATGCTATGCTTATCCTGGACATCCCCCTGGGTATCAATACGGACACTGTACAGGGAGTACTTTCCAAGGTGGAAGGTTTACAAAACCCTGTGGTGGGTCGGCATGCTAATCTGCTCACCCACACTTTTCTGGCCCTAGTAGAGTTTAAGGATCCCATAGATAGCTCCAAAGTGCCACAGACCATTACCCCAGAGGGAGCCCTCACTGCTTGGAGAGTGATAACTAAGGACAGTAAAGACCCGGGGGGGAATGAGCCCCCACCACTATCTGAAACTTTTGAGGAGAAATTTGCTAAATGGTTGCTGGGAGAAGGGAAAACTGTGGAGGACTTGAAGAAACTATTCTTGCCACCTGGGGTGTTCCTCCCCAACACCCTGTCCCGCTCAGTGCCCGTAATGGTGGCTGAACCAAAGCAGACTCTATTTCTGCACCTGCCATTAGTCACGACTCTTACCGAGGTTGAGGATCTTCTCTGGCACCTCCCCACCCCCAAGGGAGGATGACTGGGAGACCTGGATAGACTATGTTGCCCCCAAGTGCTAGAATGGCAATGCTCGAGCCAAAAGTGAAAGAGGGTTAGTGAGAGCCTCGAGGTCCTGCCCTGGCTACCATCCGTAGCTAACGGGCCAGTAACCCTGAAGCGACTGCACAGGCCTATCTTGAGGCCTTGGAGAATGTGTATGGGAGCCCAGATTCTGATGAGGACCTATGGTGGAGAGTAAGAAATGCACAACAGTACCAAGGGAGTTGTTGTCTGTGTATGTATCTCGGCTGGAAAAATTGTTGCAAGAATGCCTCAGAAAGGGTAGTTTGCCAGCGATTGAACTGGACCGAACCAGGCTGGACAGGATCCTTAAGTCTGCCCTTCTCAGAACTGCTGTTGCTTCAGTTACACCTGGCAAATCGACTGGAATCCCCACCCTCCTATGATGAGTTAATGAGAGAATTCGGGAGTTGAGAAAAGGCGACCTCGGGAGGACCTGCACCAATAGCTGCGGCTATGACCCGAGTGACTGAGGTGGCCCATCAAGTGAAGTTCAGGGCAGAGGTTGGCAGTCAATGAGTGCTCTGATAAGGAAAAGATATGCCACAATGGGGAACTGTTGAGAGAGATCCGGAATTCAAAACAGTCCCTTTATGAAGGCCACGCCTGCAAGTACGGGCCCGACCTATATCCGACTGCATCTGCTATGGGGTGGGGATACCCACCCATGTATCTCCTGCTGATAACAGCTCCGAACTCGATTCCTTGACCATGGAAGTGGAGAAACTGACGAGATGTCTCCAAATGCTTATCACGCCGCAGACAGAGATGGCACCAAGGTTTCCAGTTAGTAATACCCCCGCCCTGGCTCCCAGTGTGGCGCCTCGGCCAGCTCAAACTCCAGAAAGTATGTTTTGCTATAATTGTGGGAAGGATGGGCACATGAAAAGGGAATGCCGGTCCCCAAAAGACACTGACAAAGTTGTATATAGGCTACAAGGAGAGCTCGGAGAACAAATCAGTGGTTAAGAGGTGCACTAAATGATCCTAGTGAGGGCACCAAAATGCTAACTCACGTCCCTTTTGTGGCAAGGTCAGTTGCCCAGGCCCCACTATCGCCTCTCCAGACTGGTCCAGAATAGTGGGTCCCTCCATGGAGACCACTGTAAAGGTGAATGGAGTGCTACAAGAGCTGTATTAGACAGTGGCTCCCAAGTGACAATTATGTTCCAGGATTGGTATCAGAAGCATTTGTCAGACGTACCCTTACAACCATTAGAAGGACTGCATGTATGGGGGTTAAGTGAGAAGGCCTACCCCTATTCCGGGTATATCCGAATTTGGCTGTCTTTCCCCACCTCCGTGGCTGGAGTGGCTGATCAAGTAGAGACTCTAGCTTTAGTGTGTCCCCCCACTGGACTGTATGATGGTGTCCCTATGTTGATTGGAACAAATGCTCATATGTTCAGAAGGCTGGCACAGTTGTGTTATGAAAAACAGGGGTCAAAAACTAGTAGAGCTTTAAGAGTTCCAGCTTTAATTAAGAAGGCCTATGAGGCACAGAGAGATGCTGAAAAAATAGAACCAGAGGAACCAGTCGGAATTGTATGGAAGAAGGATCCTGAGTCTCTGATCCTGGCGCCAAATGCCCAGTGTACCTTACAGGGAGAGGTCCATATCAGAAAGGATGTTAAGAATAAAATATTAATGTTGGATGCACCATGCGATGGAAAATTGCCAGAGGGACTGCTGGTCAAGCCTAGTATTTTGCCCGCTAGAGCCCATGCTTATGCCAGAAGGGTAATGGTCCAAGTTCATAATGTGTCTGAAAGAGACATTCGAGTAAATAGAGGTTGCATCCTGGCTAATGTGCATTGTGCAGACACTGCAGTGCTACCCAGCAGCAAGAGTTCGAGGAAGAATGACAGAGTAACGCCTGACTTGTTTGATTTCGCGACTCGCTGCCAGCTGAATGGAAAGTGAGGATCAGTGAGAAGCTTGCCCAGAGAGACCAGGTGTTTTCTTTAAAGGAATGGGGCGTGGGATGCGTGCAAGGAGCTGAGCACAATATCCGCTGCATGACGAAAGACCATTTCGTGAGAGGTCTCGCACCTGGCACCTGCTGACATAGATGATGTGAGACGGCATCTGCAAGAGATGTTAGCTGCTGGTGTAATACAAGAACCAGAAGCCCTTATGCTTCCCCATTGTGGTAGTGGAGGAAAAGAATGGGACAGTAAGGATGTGTGTGGATTATCGCACCTTAAACCGGCGGACTATCCCTGATCAGTACACAATGCCCCGCATTCAGGATGCTTTGGACTGCCTAAACGGGAGCAAGTGGTTCTCTGTGTTGGATCTCCTCAGTGGGTACTACCAGATCCCGATGGCCCCAGAGGACCGTGAGAAGACAGCCTTTATCTGTCTGCTTGGCTTCTATGAATTCAAGAGGATGCCTCAAGGGATTTCAGGTGCCCCAGCCACTTTTCAACGATTGATGGAGCGTGCAGTGGGGGACATGAACTTACTAGAGTGCCTGGTATACCTAGATGATGTTATTGTGTTTGGCAGCTCACTGGAGGAACATGAGAGCAGATTATTTAAGGTATTGGACCGACTGGAGGACTTTGGCCTTAAACTGTCCATTGATAAGTGTCAATTCTTTCAAACATCAGTAAAGTATATGGGACACATAGTATCCACGAGGAATAGAGACCGACCCAAGTAAAGTTGAGGCCTTGACCACCTGGCCACAGCCCAAAAATCTAAAAGAACTGCAAAGATTCCTGGGATTCTGTGGTTATTATCGGCGCTCATCAAGGACTATTCAAGAGTGATCCGCCTTTACTTAACCTTACTCAAGGGTATCCTCAACCCACAAAAATACCAAAAGTCAGCCCTCAAGACTGAAAGAGTGTATTTTCATCCGGTGAAGTATTTGGGGCCCGCTGGACTCCTGATTGTGAGACTGCTTTTCATGAGATCATATATCAACTACTCATGCTCCAGTGCTGGCCTATGCCGATCCAAGAAAACCTTACTCCCTGCACACTGATGCTAGCTTGCAAGGGTTGGGGGCTGTGTTGTACCAAGAGCACGAGAATGGCCTGAGACCAGTGGCCTTTGCCAGTAGAAGCCTGACCCCATCCGAAAAGAACTATCCTGTACATAAGTTAGAGTTCCTAGCTTTGAAGTGGGCTATTGTTGACCAATTCCATGAGTACTTGTATGGGGCTAAAATACTAGTAAAACTGACAATAATCCTTTGACCTATGTGCAGACCTCAGCTAAGTTGGATGCCACTGGCCATAGATGGCTTTCTGCATTATCTACATATGACTATGCTCTCGAATACCGAGCAGGTCTGAACCACATAGATGCAGATGCTCTCTCCCGGAGGCCTGTTCCCCAGAATGATTGGGTCTGATTGGCAGAACCTGACATTCGGGCACTCTGCCAGATGTTTGACAGGGAGGAACAAATGTCCACGGACGCAGTGGACTGCATGGTGGATTGCTTGGGACCCTCTGAGAATTGCATACCTGCTGCTTATTGCCACTTTTCTGCAATAGACATTGGTGCACTGCCTCAGCTGGACAATGACAGTATTCGGCGGCTCAATCCCGCGATCCCATGATCAAAGCAGCTTTAGAAGCCCTCTATGCAGGAAAAGATGTCCAAATTACGCCCACTGATTTGAGAACTGCACTGTTATACAAAGAAGGTCCTAAGTTGAAACTGATCAATAAACTGTTATACAGAGAAACAGTAGACAGAGGGGAAAGTAGACAAACAACAACTAGTGCTGCCCACTGCCTTTCGAGACTCAGTACTGATGTTCTTGCACAACCACATGGGACACCTTGGTATAGACAGAACACTTGACTTGGTGAGATCCAGATTCTATTGGCCTAAGATGGGGGCTGATGTGGAGCAACACATTCGAACTTGTAGTCGCTGCTTACAGAGGAAAGCTTTGCCCCAGAGGGCTGCCCCCCTTGTTAACATCACCACCAGTGCACCCATGGAGCTGGTGTGTATTGATTTTCTGAGTTTGGAGTCAGATCAAAGAAATATCAGTAATGTGCTGGTGGTCACTGACCATTTCACGAGATATGCCCAAGCTTTCCCACCAAAGACCAGAAAGCATCCACTGTGCCAAAGTACTGTAGAAAACTTTTTGTTCACTATGGGGCTCCACAAAGAATCCATTCTGATCAAGGGAGAGACTTTGAGAGTCGCCTGATCAAAGAGATGCTTTTGTGGGGAGTGCGAAGTCCAGAACCACTCCTACCACCCCCAGGGGACCCACAGCCTGAACGTTTCAACCGCACTTTGCTAGATATGCTAGCACCCTGCACCCAAAGGACAAGTCTAGATGGAGCCAACAAATTCAGCACCCTGGTACATGCTTATAACTGCACCAAAAGTGATGCCACTGGGTTCTCCCCACCGCCTGATGTTTGGATGAGAAGCTCGACCACCTGTAGATGTGTGTTTTGGGGTCTCTCCTGATGGGGTTCAAGTGACAACTATTTACAGTATGTGCAAAAAGTTAAAGGCCCAGCTAACTCATGCGTACCTAAACTGGTCTCAAACCATGGCTGCCAAAAGAAATCTGCCCAACAAAGAAAGGTACGATAAAGGTGAAAGCACAGGAACTCCAGGAGGGAGATCGGGTTTTGCTAAGAAATCTGGGACTGTATGGCAACACAAGATTGCTGACAGATGGCACCATCTCCCTCACATTGTAGTGGGCAATCTAGATGATCTACCAGTGTACAAAGTAAGGCCTGAGAATAATTCAAAGATGTAAAAACAATGCATAGAAATCATTTACTGCCCATTGGACAAATCTTGATTGAGTCTGAGCCCCAGAAGATGCCCCTCTGGACCAGTGACTAGAGCTGCTGCTAAGAAAAGATCAAGAAAGCCTGCACCTACAGAAGCAAAGTTAAAGTGTTCCCTCCACAAGTCCCAGTTGAGCATGACTGTCAGTCCATATCAGAAGAAAGTGAGAGTGACTTTGAATACTATCCTTCTTACGAACTGAGTCAATTGTTTGAGGGCAATCCCTAGTCAATACTGGAGACTAAGCTGGGCCTTCTGGACTGTCTAAGCCCCAGCTTCATCCCTGGAGCCAATGCTCCCAGAAAGTGAGGTGCAAAGCATCAGATCAGATGAAATGGAATCATTGTGCATGGTTGAACTGTTTGAGCTTTCAGGAGGAAAATGATGGATTAGGGCAGACTGGTGATACACCAGAACAAGAAGAGTATTTTGAGCGCCCTGACAGTCCACTGCCAGTGTCCGAAAGCTCTCCATGCGAGCCAAATGTTGTGGACTCAGAAACTGTAACTCCTGGAGCTGAAAGTGCCCCAAGTTCTAGCCTCTACCCCATGGAGACTCCCTGACAAGGAGGACAATGCTGAAAATGAGGCTCAGAGTGCAGAGACTGTAACAGTTCCCCTAGAAAGACTGGTCGAGCTGTAAAGCCTGTGGTGCACCTCAGTTATGATTCCCTTGGGAGGCCTGTGGATTTGCCTCTCAATGTTGTCCATAAAGGAGTGTATGTGTCCCCGAGCTCATTGCCCAAACTGAGCATCAGTCCTAACTCCAAGTTACTTGTGTTGCCCTCTAATATGGTGCCCTTGCCCGTCCAGTCCCAAGGTAACTGATAGGAAGGGCCCCTCTCTTCAGGTTTCATGTACAAGAGGTAATAACTTGAGTTATGGTACAATGTGTAATACTATGTAAAGAGTGACGTACTGCAATGTTTCAGAAATGTGTTCTTGGTAAAATGATATATTGACTGATGATTACATGTGTGAGCCTAATGCAAATGTATATGGTTGCAGTTAAAACTTATGGGGGTACTTGCTTGACGCGGACGTCAAGCTTTCCCAGGCCAGGAAGGGTGTAACCCCCCGCAAATGGGGTTCCCAAAAGACTTCCAGGAGCTTGCTTGAATGCTCCAAGCCTGAATGGTGTTTGCGTTAAGCCATGTATCAGTGAGTGTTTTAGAGCCTCTGGTACTGTCTTTAAGAGCTGTCTGCTTGCAGACATAATTAGTTTGTATGGGGGACTGTGTGCTTCTCTGTTTGAGTACCACTCGAGCTGCTGCCAATTCACTCCATTTTGCAGTCACTAGGAGTGCAAAGGAACCTATCTGAAAGATGTAACTGTTTGCCAGAAATCATTTACAGTAATAATGAAATTACAGTTTGTCTAACCTGCTTTCTTTGCAGTCAGAACTGTGTCTGCCTAGTTCCCCATTCTGGTTTTGAACTGCTGAACTGGACCAATCAGTGTGGGGTAAGCTAGCTCTAAAATGGTGCCTTGGACGAATCAGAACTTGGACTCATAATCTGAGCCAGCCACAAGAGGATTGTATGGGCAGTGACTCTGGGAGATGTAGTTTAGACTTGCGCCTTTTGGACAACAGCAGCAGTCTATTGGAGTGACAGCCAATCCAGTCAAGAATTGGGAGGAACTCAAAGGAAGTGCCTGGTTTTGTCTGTTGGAGTTTCAGTTTAGCTCTGGAGTGAAGGGGAAGAAACCCTGTGCTCCTTCAGTGCACAGTTTCAGTCAAAACGTGTAAGGCCCAGAGTTCCGGTCTGCAGCTTGTGTAACTGCTTGTTAGGACTGAATCTCCTGTGAAAAGAATCAAAGGATCTCTGAAGAGTAGAAACCAGGTTCACCCTGTAGAAGACTGGAGAAATTGTTGAATTGCACTCGGTCTGTCAGGAACTGAATCTGCTGTGTGTTCTCCCGGTATTGTGCAGTAATTGCGATCGGGATAGAAGAAGCAGCCTGCCTGGTATAGTACTTTTTACCATATAAATGTGAAGAGTCTCGTGGAGCTCAAGAGTAGCCCTGCTGACATTGAAGGACCTTATCTTGTTTGGAGGTCGTGAGTACTAATTCAGGGTCGCCCCTGTTGAATTGCCACATTAAATCCAAATGGAATCACTGTACTGCTGACTGTTTAAACTAATTTTTCTTTTCACTGTGTGAAAGGGCCCCTACCAGCTGCCACGGTTTGGACTAGCCACTAGGGCTTGGGTACCCAGGGACAGTAACTGGTAGGGATAGGCTGTGCACAGAGCCATAGGTAGATAGTAAAGGATAAGCTAATTAACCTGATTTCTGTCCTTGTTATATCCCCTAAATAAATCAGAGCTGCTTGTTTCAGCAAAGTTATACTGCCTGAGTATTTGTCTATGTTAAAGTACTGTACTGTGATTGTTGCACTGTATCTTATTTCACAGGAGGTCCCAGTGCCGGAACTAGTCCTGGGGGTAAGTGTATACTGTGAAGGTAATTCTGATATATTGTGTGGGCCACTAGTGGGAAGAAAGGGGGGTTGCAGTGTCCCAGAGGGCTGTGACCAAGTAAGTTTAACTATTGCAAACCCTGACCTCTGGGTGGAGGCACCCGCCATTGGATCCAGGCCTCTCAACCTGTTAGTGGCAAATCAGGCAGGGGTAGTAGCCCCTGGGATAGCGCCATCTAGGGGTTACATAAAGATTAGTGGACAAATAGATCTGATTTTTTTTTTTTGTAAGTAACTTGCCACCAAGTTGACTGAGAAGGGCAGTGAAGTCTGTGGTGAAAAGGAATGGCCTCGGAGTGGAGGAAAAGCAGTGACAGGCACATGCATGGTTAGAGGAAAACCTAGCTCATGTTTGCCGTTATAACCAGCTGGTTATAACGGCAAATTATAATCAGGGTTTCTTTCTGGGAAAAAGCGATAACTGATAATTATATGTTATTAATTTGCGGAACATTTAGGTAGGAGTTTACCCTTTCTGACAACCAAACCCTCAGACTACTGGACACAAACCATGGACTATCTTGCACTGTACATTTTTCTTCCTATGAGATGCCATGTGTTATATATACTGCAATAATTTTAACATCAATCCATGGTGATCTATATTGGGATAAGAGGGGAGGAGATTTTTTTCTATGTTTTTAGATTTTCCCTATGAACTGCTGTCAGACATAATGTAAAGTTCTGTGCCCACTGTTCAATATTATTTTAAAGCGATTTCATGAACTTAAAGTGCCACTTCTGGGATATAGTACCTTCAGTCTGTGATAGTCCCTCAGTGTAAGTTTTAATATTTATTTTCCAACCACTTTTAAGTGGTAAGGGATTGTATTTTTGGCTCTGACAAAGTGGCCAACTGATCCCTTCCACTTCCCAATTGCTGAACACCCCCCCCCCCGTGCAATGACATCCAGCAAGGAAGAGCATGGGGGTGAGCACCATTGAAATGAATGAAGTTCGGAATCTTGGTGTGGAAGTCCCAAAATCAGAATTCAAAAAAACCCTCAGATGTGGAATCTGCATCTGACTCTAGCACAGACATTTAATCTCCACCTGTGTTGCTCTCTCTGCCCCTCCCTCCCCTTACCTTAGTGCTGCTGCCACTCTGCCACTGGTCCGCTCGAGGGCTTGCTTCCAGTGACATGTCATGGGTCCACCAGCTGCCACAGTGACCACCACCCATCCAGTGTGTTGTCTAACTTAAGTCGAAAGTCCACGTCACACTAGCTTGCTACCAATCAGAAGTTGAGATTACTACCTGTGGCTGGGCTACTAGACAAGCAGCCCCTGAGGAGCCCCCTTATGCTACTGCCAACCCATTTCCATTCGCAAATATCAACCTGCCCAAACCTGACCCATTCTCTGGTCTCCAAGATTCTCAAATCTTCTGAGTTGTTCATCCACCTGACCCTACCCTAACCCCCCCACCCTACCCTGGCCCCTACTGCCCCTTGGGGACTTGTACATCTGTAGCAGCTTGGCTGGCAGCTGGAGGAAAGGTCACATCCACCTGAGTCCTCCCTTAATTCAGTCTAGGATGGGTCTGGTGAGGTAGCAGGTTAGTCGTCCTGTAGAGGATGCTGGACTGGGTGAAGACATGCTGGACTACCATGGGTTTGATGCTGGTAGACCACTCCACTCGGCAAAGGAACAATGATACATAGATACATAGACAGTGTCGGCAGATAAGAGCCTATGGCCCACCCAGTCTGCCCATTTGCGCTTGTAAGTTCAGTTTGTTTTCCCAGAAGTCTGTTGCCCCATGCAACATTTTGTTTGACACCCCAGTGGAATGAACCAGCTACCCTAAGATGGTCTATCAGGTTAAACACCCAGGTAATAATGTTACAAAATCTTTTGGCTTGTACTCATTAAAAATCTGTGATCCAGAGTGTAAGTTATAAATACTGGTGCAGTACTATAGAACTGATTCACAAGACTGGAAGTCTGGGGGTGATATTAGCTGCTACTGTGTTTCTTTTAGTACAAGAGTGAGGAAAACAAATGTTCGCACTCAAGCCCCGCCCACACGGACAGAGATTCGCGCGCCAGCGGTGCACAGCAAGATTCGCTGCTGCTGTGCACATCTGCATGCCACAGTTTTGTCATTTGGGGGTTGAGTTTCATTGTGTCCACAATACCAGTTTCATTGGGATCGGGTTGTGGTGCAGGTGTTTTGCACCATTGTACTTGGCCATCTGAATGCCTGCACCACACGCAGCATTGTGACAGGCTTTTGCCAGCCTACGCTTGTGTTTCTTTAGGTTTGCAAGCACACTATTTTTTCCTACCCGAGTTCAGCTAAAGCTTACTAGTAGTAGTGCAAATACAATTGAACTTGAGGAAGTGATTCTTTTTGAAAACTGAGGGCTAAAAATTGGAAAAAATACAGTCTCCGAGTCGAGCCGTGACACTGGGCATGTGCATAGGCATAAGCGCATGCCCACTGTCATAGCTCGACTCTGAGGCCGTGCTTTTTCCACTTTGTAGCCCTCGGTTTTCAAAAAGAACCACTTCCCCAAGTTCAGCTATGTTTACACTAACAGAAACAATCTTTAGCTGAACTCGGGTCAAATATCCCATATGCGATCATGTGGTGCCATCACCCCAACTCGACCTTCCCCTTCGGGACCCTCCCCTTCACGCTGGGACTTCAGGGAGCATCACTCCAGTGCTCCAAGGCCATGCTGTCTGAATGCTGCTCCACAGCATTCAGCACGAATAGCCAGAACAAATTACATGGTGCTGATGTACATCAGTCGCCATGTGAATGAGTTATCCATCTTATAGAAGTTCTCCTCTTGGATACCTTCTGATTCACTGGCAGCGGCAGAAATTAAGTCTTAGGTAGTGCAGAAATTAAGTCTTGCATTCACTAACCATCAGGACTAGTGATTGGGGAAAATCTCCTAACCCCACATACTTTTCTACTAGCCCAACTGGTGTACTTCTTGAAATGTCACCTCCTCTACTACATGCCAAAAGAGCTAGTTAAAAGAAAAATTTGACTAGCTCAATACAAAACTGACCAGCATTTCTGCTAGTGGGCTAGTGTCAGTTTTGACACCTGTACTGAGTATCTTCATGTGCCTACTGATTGTGGTCACCTTTTCTCCACAGTGGGCTACTACAATTCTGGACATTGAGAGGGCATTTCCTGTATTTCTAAGAAAAGCTTTCCGCTCCGGCGAGATGGTGACAGTGGGGAAGAACTCAGATGGCACACCAGACCGAAGATGGTGCTTTAGGTAGGTCTTGGAACAAATGTCATTGAAATGACCAAAGGTTTCCTTTTGTGCTCTCAGTTTCTAGCTGAATGATGTATTTATTAACAAAACCTAATTTAGTTTCTGACTAGACTGCAGCACTGAAGCTTCACTCGCTAACTACTTTGAAACTTCACTACAATTTTTCGGTTCCCAAGGCTGTAGTGAGCATTTTGGAGGTTACAGCTATGCTGTATACCAATTTGCATGTAAACAAAGAGTCATATCATACCATATGCATGAAGCACAGTGTGGAATGCCAGATGGTATTTAGGCTTGCTGGTAAATATGGTACATACTGAATGACTAGCAATTAAGGCGGAGTCCTATAGAATGTTTCTGCCTCATTAAATAAACTCCACACAGTCCACATTGGCTCAGGCTCCTCAGGGCTGGGTGGATTAAGTAATTGCTTTTGACATTGTGCGTGCCATTGGGTGGCTGAGTGGCTTACAAAGCAGTATTGATAAACCAGAGCCCTCCATGCTGAGTTGACATGGGCTTCAAATATTACATGCAGTGCCTCGGGTAATAATTTGCAAACAGCAGCAGCAGCTCATTTTCCAGCGAATTTTGACAAAGACAGAATCCTGAGATGTTGCAGAACATCCTATTATAAGTGTTAATGGCTCACAGCTGCATTCTGTCGTGTGTGGATTAAGTGACTGTACCATCTCCTGCTCAGTCAGATGCCAGACGTTGCCTGCTACTCACGGTGCCCTGCACCCATTCATGAAACCGAGAGTGCTGGGATTCAGCAACAGGCGAAAATCACTGAAACAGATCTTTAATAGGAGACCATGGGCTGGATTTTCTAATGTGATGAAGCAGCAGGGACTCTCACTTTTTGAGATGCAACTACACCCTCCATAATACGCCCCAACATAATTTTGCTTTTTTTTTCAGACTTTTTGGCACTTTTGCGGTAGTTTATCTGCTTCATGGTGGCTTGGGTCAAAAAGCGATGTGTGCTTCACTATTTTGGTGCAAGAGGTGTTATTTTTTTCCGCAGTTATGTTGAATTGCCCCAAACATTTGACCAGTGCTTGTCTGTTCTAGCTGCAACATCACTTTTGTCACCGTTGCATGAAACCATGCTTAAATGTGTTACACGTTTTTGAAATTGCAACCCAGTGACTCTAGTCCTACTGAGAATCATTAACATTATTTATAATTGTTTTCCCACAGGCAGGTGGTAGGTTTTGCCTGCTGTCATATATATATATATATGTGTGTGTGTGTGTGTGTATATGTATGTATATATATATATATATACATATACATATGTATTTTTTTTTTTAATACCCTCACACCCAAGCATGGCCACTTTTAGGAAATCCACTTACTTCCAAGAGAGTGTTGAGGAGATATGACAGCAGCAGGGTGGAGCAGTTACACCGGATACAGTTAAAAATAATTAGGATTTGGAGGTCTAATCACAGTGAGCATTCAAGGCACACTAAGGGACATAAACAGAATACAGTCATGAAGCAGTTAATAAAAAGTTGGTGGTTATCCTGAAAAAGGAGAGCCACAAATACAGCTCAATTTATAGAGCACTTGTTAACACTTTACAAAACAGTGGCTTAGCTGCCTGTAAAGCAGTAACTGCACGAGTGCAAATGGCACAGTTATGTTTTATTTCTGAGGCACCCTTTCCCTGAGGCTCCGGGTGCTGTGTAGGCATGAAAAAAATAATAATTAAACAGATATAATAAATGTCAATAGATGCAGCAATGCAGCAAAACATAAACAGACTTGATTCAGGTAGAATGTCTGTTGGAAAAATACAATTTTAGAGCTCCTTTGAATTCCTCCACTAAGCTGGCAGAGCAAATATGAGGTAGCAAAGATGGGTGCGGCCACTCCAAAAGCTCTGTCTGTGGATGGCTTTAACCCGGATCAGGGAAGAGACAGCAAGCCAGTCTCAGTGGAGCAGAAAGAGTGAACCGAGGTATGCGGAGCCAGGAGATCTTTCAGGTAACCAGGACTCCGAGTCACAGCAGGAATCCAGGAGTGCGGTCTCCTTGAAAGCAGTGTCAGCTAGTGGTCAGAGCACTGACTTAGGAAATGGAGGGCCTCTGGTTTGAATCCCATCACAGCCACTGACTCGCTGTGTGACCTTGAGCAACTCATTTAATAAAGCAGCAGTATGTCACAGTCAGTAATCAGTTTCATCAATGTTTAAGCTGCCTGTAGCCAAATAACGTTTTGATAATCATTTCTGTATTTAGTTACAAACAATATTGATCAAGTAGCCAACTTGCTACTACAGAGCCACATAATGCAGATCTAAATTGAGTGATTTTCTATGGTTTGGCTATGAGTTTTGTCACTTGGCTTAAATGTGCAGGTGGCAATTAGCCAAAATGTTGTTGAGTTTGAGTTTCAGCTGATACATTGTTTCATTATATAGGCTTTTTTGTTTGCAGTGATGTATTTCTGAAACAGAGAAACAGAGAAGTTGTCATCAAAAAAAGGCCTGGCGTCCCATTAAGTCTACCTAGCTCTTCCAAAAGTTATCCCTAGTGGTCCTTCACTCCTTCTTTCCCCACTCCCTTTTTCCTAGTCCCATGTGTCTTTCCCACCCATTTTTGAACCCTACACTGATTTTGCTCAGATTACCTCCTTTGGCAGTCTGTTCCACACTTTCACCACCCTTTCACTGAAGAAATGCTTTCCAGCATCCCTCTTGGATCTCCCACACACCGGCTTTACTGAATTCAGCCTGCTGCATGTGTTTCCACTTAGCTTGACCCCCCCCCATGCTATCAAGTTTATTTATACCACGGATGTATTTTTGCTTCTCAGTCATATCCCTCCCCATGCCTCCAGTGTGTAAATGTTGAGATCTTTCAACCTCTCCATGTACATCTTTATCTGCTGTCACTGAATCACTGGGCTGGATTTTCAAATGTTCTAGATTGCTGCAAGCCCTGATGTGCCTGTGATACGGCGCATGGGGCTTGCGGCTATCTAATAGGATTTTCTATCCTGTGCGGCAGTTGCAGCAACTTAGACCAACTTTTTCTGGTCTAACCTGCAGCAGTCCTGGGGACCCGTTTAACGTAGCGTGCACCAAATATTTGGTGCAAGCTGCTGCAGTTTGCGAACACTGTAGCCGCTGCGCCCGAGACTGCAAAATCGGGTGCAGTTGTGGTGAAGGGTTTGGCACACCACCCGAACCATTGTGTCATGGTGGAGGGCTGGATGCAAGCCTTCTGTCACGTTTTGAAAATCCTGCCCATTTTGTTACCCTCCTCTGCACTGTCTCCACCCTGTCCCTGTCTTTCTTCAAGTGTGAGCTCCAGAACTGCACACAGTACTCCAGTTGAGGATGAAGCAGGGACGGGTACTGTGCAGGATCACCTTGCTCCTGCAAGTACTGACCCTCTTACTATACATCCCAGCATCCTATTTGCCCTCCCCATTGCCCTAGTGCACTGCACTGATGAAATCGTCTGATATTATTACCTCCAGGTCTCTCTCCCCTCGGCCCCTCGGTTGTACTTTCCAGTGCTATCCCCCCATTCTGTATTCTGTTTTGGGGTTTCTAGTCCCTGTATGCATTACCTTACACTTCATAACACTGAATTTCAGCTGCCCTACCCTTAACTACCTCTCAAGTCTTTCCAGGTCCTTACTCATAGTTTATAATTTTCTCACTGTCCACTTTTCCACAAATCTTAATATCATCTGTGAAGAGGCAGCTGTTCCCCTGGATTCCTACCCCAATATCACAGATGAAGATATAGTAGAGGGCCGATCCCTTTAGCACTCCACTGGTGACCCCCAACCTCTCAGTGCTCCCTATTTTAGATAACCCTCTGGGTTCTCCCACTCGGCTAATTCCCTACTCATTGTGTGAACTGATGCCTCTCCTTCCCAAGTCTCCCAACTTTTTGACCAACCGTCCATGTGGGACAGAGCCAAAGGCTGTGCTGAAGTCAAGGTGTACTGTGTGTCCACTGCTTGACCATTGTCCACCACCTTCATCACCCAATCCAAGAAGTCTATCAGGTTTGTCTGACATGTCCTCCCTCCTGTAAACCCATGCTGTCTAATATCCCGTAGTCCATTTGTCTCCAGGAACCCCCTCCCCCCCAATCTCTCCTTCATTAAGGTTTCTAGTAACTTCCTTGTTCTAGACATCAGGCTCTCTGACATCATTAGAGTCAGCATCAGCACATTTTTATTTCCCTCAGATATTTTTAAATAGTTTTTGTTACGAATTTTGCAATTTATGGGCCATAACAACAGTGATGCCCATCTCCAGCAATGGTTTTTAAAATTCTTCCATTAAAGTTGCTTTTTGATGGAGCATACGGGATTCTTACTGTGGATGTATGAGGATGGTGTTCGAACATGTTTCTAATGGTGAACAGCACAGGTCTGCACCAAGATGTTCATTTTGTCATAGTGGGCATGGACAGAGTTCAGGAACTTAAAATAAATAAATAAATAAATCAAAACTACATATCTCCATTCATGAATGAAAATGGATAATGTGGTATTTCTTCCAGAAATACATTATGATGTCAATAAATGTATTATTACTAAAACAACAATATGATTATTCTTTTCCCTACTTGGAAGACGTTCAGGCAGTCGGATTTGGAATCACAAGCATGGCTGCCACCTTTGCTCACTGAAAACCATCAACTAGGCCCTAAGAAGTAAAACTCACTTACGTTTAAGAAGCTTGATCATGCTCTCCAGAGAGGAAAACACTAGCAGGATACAGTGACTCCGAATTGACTGCCGAGCACACAGAATATTAGCTGCATTTGTCTGAATTCTGAACACCAGCTATATTCAGATGTATACAGTTCAAAAGTAGCCCATTATAAAAAAGACTCTTAAAGGTCTTTAACCACCCTCCCACCCATGTGGCAGTGTTACCCACTCTCCTGCTTGTCCCCACCCTGATCACCCAGTAATGGACTCTATCCAGGGTGCATTGCTGTAATCAAATAAGGTCATGGGTCCTAATCAAATCAATGAATTCCCGGCTGCCAGCAGCCAGCAAACCCACCCTCTCCTCCCCCTGCCCAATCCTGTTAAAATAGAAACCCTCCATCTCCCCCCCCCCCACCACTCACCCACACAGAAGAAAAGAAAGGCAGTCCTGTGGACAGCTGGAGCCCATCAGGATTATTACAGAGTGTGCATGCAGTTCTGTTCAGCAGATGGTGCTGGCCAAGGTGAAGGGAGGACTATGCCTGTTGCCTGCCGTGGGACCGCCTTTTTTATTTTTGCGTGGGTGGGAGGAGGGTGGTGGGTATCTGTTTTTTTTTTTTTTTTTAAACTTTGTTTATTATTATGTAAAAACAAACATACAGTTTGATCACTAGCCTTTGATGTGATAAATACATTTTAATACCAGGAGGGTGCCACTCCTCTTAATAAATTCAAAATAATCTGTCAGAAGCTAAAAAGATGCATCATATGGGGGGAGATTCTGAATATAAGATCAACACATAATTTTTATTACAAAGACTGATGCTCTGTGGTAAACCCATGAGCTGCATGGTATTTATCAAAAAGTCATAATAGAAAATATAGTCCGTTAAGCTTTGCCCCTCCCCCAAAGGAGGGCAAGAGGGCAAGAAGCATCTACCATGCATTCCCTTGAAATATTTGCACCATATGGTGCTATCCACTATTAGATCTAGAAACTCTGCATTCTTCACAGAAAGCAATCTTAATTCTACAACAGTTATACCCCAAATATTGTTCATTAACAATTTATTAAACTGCCCAGTAAGTAATATTTCAGATATTCAAACTATCAGCTTGTTAACTTAGGCGCTTATACTGTAAGTGTAGACTGTAGTACTTATAAATGAGTTGAGTCACATCAAGAACAAACTGTTCGACTCTAAAACAGAATATATATGGCCATGTTACTGGCTGATCCCAAAATTCTGATGGGAAGTTTTTTTACATCCAGGCCCTTTGTGAGGTTAAGTCAATAATCACTTTATTCAGCTGTATTTAGCACAATGCTAATTCTGGACCTTGGCTGTTGCCCTCCCATGAATCGAAATACTGCAGGATGATGAGGCAGTTCAGAAACATTGCCCCTCAGGTTTTGTCCTCCTTGGATGAGATGTCCTCCCTGTTCTCAGCTTGGGGTTTGGCTGCATGTTTCTTGGACCATTTAAGAGCCTCCATAGAGTCAGAAAACATATGCTTTCTTCATGATGCACTATCTGGAGTTGTGCTGGAAAAACTATGCTGTGGGACACACCTGCCTCACGGAGCATGGCTCAGGCCCCATTGAATCTCTTGCACCTTTGTCATGTAGCATAGCTGATATCAGGAAACAAATGAACAGGCTGACCTTCACAGAGGATGGTTCTTTTCTGCCTCACCATTGCCAATAGGTAGTCTCTGGCTCCCACACCTGCTGTGAAGATGACAACTGTCCTCAGGGCTTCTGTGTTCTCCGGGCTCTGGAAGTGACCCGATAGGCTTTTTGGAATCGCTGAGTTGTAGGGAGTACTTCTGCACCCAAGTGCTATGTGAGCCACTCTTGGAGGTATAACAGCAGATGATCCCCTTCTACTCGTTCCGGGAGGCCAATTATTCGTATGTTTGAGGCACGAGCCTGATATTCCAAGGTTTCCAGCCTTGACTTCAGATGTACATTTTCTTTGATCACTGATGTTCCTGCCCCCATAGCGGCATCAGCTCTTTTGGTAGCTTCAGAGGTGGCCAGGGTGACCGATTCAAGCGCTGTTTCTATTCCAGCCACCCTGTTAGTTAAATTGTCAAACTTGTCTCAGAGCCCGGCTACTGAAGAGATAAGCCGATTGATTTTCATCCCCAGCATTTGCAGGGTTTCTTCACCCATTGCTTCTGCTGTCTCTACCTCATGGCCTTGGTTAGACCTTGTTGATGGAGCACCCGGGAGAGTGTTTGATTTTTCTCCATCCAAGGTGGTTTTATCCTTTGGAGGGTAACCCATTCTGCTTAGCAAGTCCTGGGGCATAGTTTACTGCAAAACAGAATACTTTTCTTCCCAGAAAAATAACTTTTCAATTGATCTTGGTCCTGAAAAGAGAGAGAGAGAGAGCGCTCTATCTAAAGGCAGCCATCTTGCTCGGGCTCCACTGTGCTCCCCCGGGTATCTGTTTTAATGGGCTCAGGCAGGGAAAATATAGGGTGGGTTTGTTGGCCACTGGCAGCTGGGAATTAATTTGCTTGGTGAGGTCTCAGGAACTTATTTCTTTATTACTGCACCTGGGATGGCAGTGGTGGCATGGTGCTATGTTGGGGGGTTGGGGGTATATTCCTTGTGATTAGGATGGGGGGTGGACAAAATTGCCACATGGGTGGGGGTGGATAAAGACTTTGAGTCTTAAAGGGGGGTCCTTTTTTTTTTTTTGAACAAAAAACATTGGTGGCGGGGTGAATATATGTATTCCAAAAATGTGAATACTCTCTGAGGTATTCAGCAATGTGGAATACTAGATATAGCTATTGGCACACACCTATAAAACACACACCAAGAAGGGTTGTTTCTATATTATGGTGTTATCATACAGTTTTGCCATACAAAGGTATATGCATTGCCTGGTTCAAAATGACATTTCTCAGTCTGCACATGGAGCTTGATTTTCAAAGGGCCAGATTTGATGCAAGGTGCCTGTGCTAAAAGGAACTGATGCAAGTGACACCTTGCACCAAGTGATGCAGCAATCCCGATTTTTGAACACAGGCTTTGTTGAAATTGGGAGGCCTTGTACCTAAGCAGTCCTGCACCAGAAGTGGTGGTGCACCAGGTCATAAGGGGGCTTGCGCCACTGTGGGGCTGCAGCATCCCATAAAATGGGATTCTGAAAGCCTGCTGTGGTTAGACCAGCCATGAGCTGGTCTAACAGCCTTTGCGCCACAGGTCAGGGCTCTGCGTGGTTGGAGGGGGGTGTAGGAAACCCCAGATGCTGCCCAGTATGTGGCTGTGATGCTCTGTATGTGCCCTGTTGGACTATATGGCAACCCTACCTGTGGCAGTGTCTTAAGGTGGAGCACACAGTGGTGCCCAGGATGGCAGAGACTCACAGAGCATGACAGCAGCAGTGTCATGTTCAGGAGCCTGTACCCGCAGAACTGCTGAGTACATACCTTGCCAGTTTGCAACATGCACTGACAACCACAGACTACCCCTGGCCACACCGTTGGCAGTGCTGTGGTGCTACAGGATTGTCACCCACTGCCACGGCTTAGATGCCCCCGATGCACACCTTCATGTGTACTGGCAGATGTCGCTGAGAGATGCTGGAGGACCCCCATGGATGGGTAAAGCACATCCAGAGGCAGGTGGCAGACTGTGCCAGCATTACTGACTGCACGATACAGGAAGGATGGCTACAAGAGTGTGGCAGCTCCAGTCCTCCCACCATCCCATTCTTTGTGGACACCATTGTGTGAAATGCATGGTGGGTTGCAACCACTACAACACCACATATGTGACGGTGCCAGCCTCCACTGGTGGTATAGGGTCAGGGTCCAAATTGCCCTGGTGGGTCCAGCAGCACCGTACTGCAGACCTAGTCAAATGTTGGCACCGGTCATCCCAAATCTCTGAGTGTTGTAGTGGTCGCAACCCACCATGCATGCCACATAGCGGTGTCCACCACACTGCAGGATGATGGGGGGACTAGAACTGCCACACTCCTGTAGCCATCCCCACCTGTATTGTTCAGTTACTAATGTTGACACAGGCTGCCACCTACCTCTAGATGTGCTTTACCCACCCACATGGTCCTCAAGTATCTGTAGGTGATATCTGCCAGCAGACATGGAGGTGTACATCAGGGGCATCTTAAGCCATGACAGTGGGTGCCCCTCTTGTAACACCATGGCACTGCTGATGGTGCGGCCAGGGGCCATCTGCGGTTGTCAGCGCTCACTAAAAGCTGACAGGGTAGGTACTCGGCAGGTCTGCCAGTACATGTTCATGGACTTGACACTGCTGCTGCTATGATCTTTGGGTTCCTGCTGTCCTGGGCACTGCTGTGTGTTGCACCTTAGGACACTGCCACAGGTAGGGTTGCCACACAGCCCGATAGGGCATATACAGGGCACTGTGCCAACATAAAGGGTGGCATCTGGGGTTTCCTGCACACCCCACAACATTCACAGCCCAGAGCAGCTTTCCAACAGACAGGAGGGGATCACAGTATCCTGCGTCAAACTCCTCCGGTGTGCCACCTGTTTAGCACACCACCCAGCCTGTGGCAACTCTGGCGACTTTGGCACCCGAACCCCTGCTGTACTAAAATCCAGCACAGGGTCCCTGTCACACTCAGAGTTTGCCACAGGTGGGGGTTTGGCACAAATTGCATTGATCTAGGGACTCCATGACAATCAAGCCCATTGTCTAGTTCAAATTGGTATTTCCCAGTTTATAGTAGTCTGGTTCAAACTGAAATTTCTCAGTGTTCACGTGATCATGTGATAATATTGTTCAGTTTAATCTGGATCCAGAATACTTGACTGAACTTCTAGAGTTGCCTTTCTCTTTAGAAAAATCCTATTTTTTTTTCTTTCTGAATGTTTGCGTGAGTGATGTTCTGGCTATAATACTACACACACAACCAGTTTAAATGACATTTGCTTCCTTGCCTTTTTATTTTTTCAGGGTGGATGAAGTAAACTGGTCTCACTGGAACCAGAATCTTGGAATTATTAATGAAGACCCTGGAAAGAATGAAACCTACCAGTACTATGGATTTTCTCAGACTGTGGGCCGCCTGCGTAGAGGTAAAAAAACAACCACTTAAAGCGTCATTAAAGTGTCCTAAAAAAGACATTAGGCCAGCCCAGTGACTCAGCAGTAGAGTTACCACCTACCATGCCAGTGACATGTGGACCTGGGTTTCACGATGATCGACTCTGGGGGGATGGTGGAATTGAGTGTCCCAGGGCCTGATCTCCTCTCCCAAGGACGAGGGTCTGCTCCATTCTTCAGCTGCCACCTAACAGAGGATGGGTAGCAGGGCAGCAGAGCAGCATGAGGGGAGGGTCACCGGCAGAGGTCAGACAAGTACATGCCTCCACACTCACTTGCGCCTGCACCATGGCACACTTGATGACCGGGGACTGGGAGAAAACACAAAGGAAAAACCAACTGGTCGAAGAGGATGCTGGCTTGGTCAGCTGCAGGCCCCATGCTCATCGACCAGGCTTCTCCACCAGGGCAGTACCTGGACTGGGAGAATTAGTTGGTAAGTATCTGGAGGGTAAGAATCAAGTAAAATCCCAGGCTGTGAATGGTATCCACTCGAGGGTAATACTGGTACAGGGGTTTTGTCTGGACCCCTCATTGACGTCTTTCATAACAAATTACAAACAGGAATAGTGCCAGAGGACTGCAAAACAGTCAGTGTCATTCCTGTATTTAACAAGGGGTATGGTTTGACCCAGGTAACTACAAACCCATGAACCTTACTTCAGTGCGTGGTACTGTGTTTGGGCCAGCCTTAAAAGATCTGTAGGATGAGTACATGGAAGAGAACAGGCTTCTCTCTTATAAGCAACTTGGGCTTCATTTTCTTCAAAGAGGTGATTAGGATGAAGCCTTTGACACTGTACCGCATGGAAACTACATGGAAAAAGCAGCACAAAATGGAATCCACAAGGTCTGCATAAAGTGGGTGGCAAATATGACTGAGCTGGGGGTAAATGCCTTAAAGTGAGATGGTCATTTTGGGAAAAACATTGAAAAACTACATATGCACACCTGGTTAACCTCATAGTTTATCAATTTATTTTTTTGGTATTTCTTTTCCTTTTATTCTTCATTACTGGGTTTGTTTACATAGCAACAAAATCTCTGTGCCCTGCCATTAACCGACTTCTGCTGTTTAATTCTTTGTAGAAGTCACATGCCTCTGTTTGTGACATCATACTCATTTTCACAGCAACAAGCTGTGATGTCACAAATGAAAAAGTATGACTTCAGCAAAAAACTGACATCAGAACTTGATGAACTGTATGGGTCATGGATCCTGTTTCCATGCAAATTAACCTAGCACTGGAAAACAAGGTGAACAGAAATGCAGATAATAGATAAAATATAAGCTAAATTTGTCTAAATGTTAGGTTTTATCCCAAGTGACAATCACCTTAAACAATGTTTTTGAAAGGGAAGGGTTCTGTTTTTCTTTTTTTTAAAATTTTATTTAATTTACAGCAGTAGGAGCACTAATATGATCAAATACTTGGTATCCAATTTTGAGCTAGTGTACTACCAAAAACTAATATTACATTTTAAAAGCAGTCAAGCACCTTTTATATCTGAGGTACCTTTGCGTTTCCCTTTCTCTAATTAGAAGATTGTTTACCTGGTGTTAATAGGTGCAGTGTGTGTGGGAGAGCACTCTGCCTGGCAGCTGACATTTATCTATAGCCACCCCTCCCCCACACATCATCATCAACTTTGTGACTTCACTGACTGTGACATCGGTGCTGCTAAGGAACAGACACTCAGTAGCTGCCAGGTCAGTCATCTGTGATGTCACTGTTAGTGAGATCATAATGCTGATGTGGTAGTTGGAGGCAGTAGAGTTAGATATGTCAGCTGCCAGGCTAAGAGCGGTCCCACAAATCCAGCACAATATTATCACATGGAAGACTTTCTGATGTGCAAAAGAAAAAAGAAAATCACTTCAGAAATAAAAAGTTACAACTGACTACTTAAAATTTTTATTGTTTTCCAGTCTGCCCATATTGGCTACACTAACTCTTTAATGTGCACCAGAAGGAAGATCTGAGGCTCTCGTTTTGGCTGGATAGTTCCAGTACCCAAACTACTCGAAGCCTGGCACATTGTATCCTTCCAAATCTAGTTTAAAGCAGCAGTGCAACGAAAATGGGCTAAAATTTGACCCCAACTTTTTTGTTTCCAATCAATATTACGTCTTCCAGTTTATTTTGGTGGTGAAATTTTCAGTTTCTGTCATCATTTAAGAATTTTATAAAAGTTTTAAAGTAATTATTTCTCAAGAAAAAAAGATGTCCGCCTCATTTTTGCACCGAAATAATATTGAGGAACTGAGGAGGGTAAGAATCCAGACAAAAATGCAAATATGCCGTACACAGCATAGGAAGCATCCAGAAAACCCAAATCAGCAGTTCTGCCAATATTTTTCATAACCATTGCAGAAAATCAGCTTTTTAGAAAAATGTTTTTCATTGCACTGCTGCTTTAAACTCACTAAACAACTGAATGCTGCAAATAGGGAAAGTAAACCTCTGTCTTGTGCCTTTTCAGATCGGTGGTCAAGTGTCGTCCCTCGTGTTGTGGAGCTAAATAAAAATCCCCATCCTGGAGATGTGGTGGTGCCGCTGGATCGCATGGGGGACAACAAGCTTGGAGACCTGCAAAACTGGAAAAGGGATGAAACAAACACTTAATGAGGGATGACAAACTTTGTTTTAAATCCTGAATAAGGGAGATGTTTTAAATCCTGAACGAGGGAGATGTTTTAAATCCTGAACGAGGGAGATGGCCTTCTATTTATGTTCAGTCCAGTGCCTTTGATGGACACGGTGAATAGGCAACTTTTTCTTATTGCCACAGTGTTGCAGATTTGCACAAAAGAACATGGCAGGACCAAAGGGCAAAAATGAGGGCCTATGACTGTTGTTATCACCAGTTATGTCTTACTTCCCTTGGGGCTGGAAAATATCTACAATCATCATAGCCCCTACTAGTCTGGGGGACCAGTACAGGGAAAAACAGTAAATGACTGGGTGCAACTGGACCAAAACTGACGGAACTCTTGCTCTTTTAACATTAACTATACTTAATCTGGTGGATCTTATCTAATGGATGTATTCGTCTATTTCAAAGAACATTTTCAAATGAGGATTTTTTTTACTAGAACAGTCAATTAGTTAAGGAAAAGCTATTCTCTTGCAATCCAGAGTTACAGAAAGAACAGGCACAGATAAGTGGAACATTTTCAGAGGGCGGTTGGGACTTGGCTGATCAGTTTCCATCATTATATCACAGATATATCCATAGCCACATCCTGCTTTACGGGTGCAAGACTTAATCACACACCTTCACGCCAAAACTACTTGTAAATACAGAGCCCTCTTTTTAACAGAGGTCATTTAATGGCAAGACGGGGTGAGTGGGTAATGAAACGTTATTTCCCAAATCCCTTGAGTAATACAATATTCAGATCAAGATAATGAATGCTGTCACTATTCGTGTTATTGGTATTTGGGGAAATCCTTTACAAAAATGAATGTAAATCTCTGTAGCCTTCCCCAGGTGACTAGAGCTAGTTCCATGGCCCATAATTGCCCCCTCAGTTGTGTCCAACCCTCCCATCCTCCCACAGAGACACAATTTTCTTTGAAGCAGCAGTGCATGGTACAATAAAGTTGATCTGTACTTCTTTGTTCCATTTCAGAGCCCCCCCCCTTATTTACTCTCTTGTACGATACTCTTCTTTCCCTCAATTTCGAGTCTGCCTTTAAACTTTTTTACATTTGAAATAATAAAAGGAGCACTCCTTGTAATACGGCACAGTCCAGGTTTTCCTCCATATTCTCAGCTGATTCTATACACTTATTGTCCCATAAGTTCAGGGAGCAGTGTCTGCTGCACACTAGTTCACTTTCATTGAAAGAAAAGGGATGTTAATTTTAAGCAGTGGGTGTTCAAATACAATGCAGAATGGTGATAAGAACCTGGAATGAGCCATATTCAAAGGGGCACAACTTTTATTATTTCAAATGTTAAAATATGTGTTAGAGCAGACTCAAAACGGGTAAAAGGGGTATTGTATAAGTCTGGAAATGAGGTGCGATCTCGCATTGAATAAAAAAGTATAGGTCAACATCTTCCTTGCTGGCATTCATGCACTGCTGACGTCATAACTTTGTCTGTGTGGGGGGATGCGGTGGTGCTGGTGGAAAGAAGAGACCACTGAGGCAACATATTACAGTGTGCTTCTCTACATTTATGGTCTGGTACCAGTTGAGCTGTCCACCATTTTACGTCTTTTAAAGGGGAACAGTCAGCACTAAGATCTACCCCTGAGTCTGTGACTAGTTCCAGTTTGCACTTTGTGTAAATTGTATCAGACTGATTGTGCTGACTTCCAGGCTGAATTTTCTGGAACTCCAAATACTAGAATCCCCTGCAGCTGACACTAGAGCAGGGCTGCAGCAGTTTGAGATTCAGTAGCCTACAGTGCATGTTAGAGCTTTCACAATGCCAGTTCAGATGTTTGCTGGTCCTGCTGTCCTCCCATGGCTAAGTATAGTCCTCTGTTAGCACTGGGAGTACAGTGTGAGCAACAAACAAAAGATCAGAGCTTATATAAATGCTAACATGCACTGCAGGCAATCGAATCTCCCACTGCTGCAGTTCTGCTCTGATGTCAGCCACATGGGATTCTGGGATTTGTAGTTACGGAAGATGACAGCCTAGAAGTAAGCAGAATTATTCTGATGCAATCTACTATACTGCAGTAAACGGTAAATTAAATGTTTTTGCAAACAAAGTACAAACTGAGACCAGATGCACGCTTGGGTGCGATGCACTTAGTGCTGACTTTTCCTCTTTAAATCAACTAATTTTAGAATTAATATACCTGCTGTTCACTCATGTCTTTGGAGCAGATCTGAAGGTGTAAATTCTAAAATTCACCCTAATTAAATCTAGGTTTCATATGACTTTTGTTATAGGTGAAGAACCTTTTGTGTCATGTAGCTCATGAGTTCCATCCCATGCTGTATGGTGAAAGTGAACAGCAGTTTAGTTCATTACCTCCAATAGCTCCACACGAAGTCCACACCATCCATTGTTCACCTGACACAGAATGGCCACCCAGGTAATAATGAGTTAAGATCTACAGTAACACCACAAATGACCATCTGATAAAAGTATAATAATAATTTGATGTTGCTTTGTTTTGGTAAATGGAAAAAACATTTTCCATTGTAAAGTGTTAGAGACCGAGAGAGCTGGTCCCTATTTTTCTTTGGACAAAATTAATATTCCCACTCCATTCCGAGCCTTTGCTGGTTTCAGACATTTTTGCTTTCTCAGTTATAGACTTTGTCTGTCAGCAAAATTCCCCTTTTAAAGCAAAACTAAAAACATAGGGCCCTAAGAGTGGCACTCGATGCCTCCTTCACATGTTTCACTATAGCTGTCAGAATAGGTGATGGATACGTAACTGGCACGGGCTAGGGCCTATAAGAGAGTTCAGTTGACCTGGCATCAGGTTCTAGTCCGTATCTCGAAGTGGATGTTGGGATACACTTGATAATGGAGGGATATTCCAGTTTGCTGTCTCAATGGTAGCATTGTCTTTTTCATTTCCATGGTCCGGGTACCTAGGGCACCCCACAGTGCACACCACCTACTGCTCACCCACCCTGCACTGCTGCCCTATTGCCAGTTTCCCAATTCCTCCCATTGGCTGGAGAATCTAACTTATCCCTGTTGGGGTTCCCTCCTGCTGCCATCGGGAAAGTAGTGCCTTTGCTCCACCTTCTGACAATGGGGGTAGTAGGCCAGCTCACTTCTGGGCCCGATGGTATGAGAGACTGCCAGAGTGGCTGCCATTTAATGTGCCCAGTGTCATCTCTTTTCCCTGCTTTCACTGCCCTGTCCACCACCTTCATGGACACCACCATGCAGCATGCTGCGGATGGTGACCCTCCACAGTGTGTGGTTTCCTACGCTGCCGAGAGTGCCTCCAAACAACACCAGGAGCTGTTAGACAAGTAGAGCTCTGCCACTCACTCTCCAGGGGAAACCATTTGAAGGAGGCTCAAAATCCCTCCCTGCCAGTCTCTACTCTCCACATCCTGGGTCTGGAGCATGGACCTAGATCAGCAGTGTGCCAGAGGGAGGCCTGTGTGCCCAGTGTCATGGCGTGCGCTGATCACATTTTTAATACATGCAATAAGATGATCAGTGTTGCTTTCTGCAATGAGATTGAAAGATTTTTTTTTAATCTTTAAACAAGTAGGAAAAGTGCCTCTGCAGAAATACCGCCCAAAACACTAAAGAATTTGGCAACAGATTCTAAATACTGTCATCTTTTTTATCTTTTTAAACAGTTCTCCAACTTGCCCCTCATTCTAGTGCTTTTATAATATTAAATCACCTTTTAGTATTAGCTGCATTGTCATATAACATTGAATAACTACCCACAGAAACTGTTTTATTGTTTTATAATGTTGTATTTACAGACGACGTAATAGTCATATGATATGCCATGTTGAATTTAGGAAAGACATTCCATTTTAAGTATTAGACTGAACCACATAATGTCACAGATGTAGTTTCTTTTTTCAGAGATTTAAGTTTAACGCTTCCCATTATCTAGCCTAAATTGCACACAGCAAGACAGAAAAACTAATGTTTTATAGATCATTGGTGTCTAACAGTGTTTCATTTTAAAATGGTTACATATTCTCCCCCCCCTTTTTTAAAAGTATATTTTGTTTTCCTTATAGCTTCTCCACAGGACACATTTCCTTCCTCCCTCAGTCCCTATCTGATAATCTGCTGGTTTATTTCCTGCTTTGGCTTTCTCTACATACTGTGACCCAGCACCCTGGGGTTTGGGCAGTAGGACATTAGATCCGGCAGGCAAGACAGAGAAGGTATGGGCACTACCTAAGGGTGCCCCATCTCCTCTGGGTGGGTTCCTGTTCTGATTTCTTCCCTCCCCAAGATGATGGAACATAGGCATAGCTATGTGGGCCTTTGTCCAACATCCCCCACTGCCCACACACTGCGCCACAGAGAATCGTGTGAGACCTCCTACTTGTTTTTGCTATGGAAATATAGACTCAGACCTGGCCATGGCACAGTGATGGGATGTGAAAACAGTATGAGCTAGACTGCCTCTGAAGTCTGGCCAACCAGCTGTCGGAACCCCTTGTTTGGGATCGATCACAGGTCTTGGACACCTAAGCAGCCCTCTAAGGGATTATGTTTGTTACCTTCCAGAGATGTTTACATTTCTCCAGTTCTAATTAATAGTGGTCAGTTTCATTCTTGGGGTCCAGTCCAGAGACAGGCCAGTATGCATGTGATTTGTGCATTGTTGCCCTATGTCATGCCACCTCTCCAGTGCCACTGTTCCACGAGTCTGGCTCATGGGTGTCATCCACATCCGCCGCTTCTCTCCCTCCACTGCTTTGTAACTCCTAGTGGGGATCAAGGGCAGTGCTGGTCTCAATATTCAGTAGTAAGGCTGGGTTGACTGGTTACTGGATCTCCTGTTTCATGAAAGCAGTGGAGTATTGCGACACTGGAATCCACCTGGACAGCCATAACCCCTTTCTTTTTGGGAACATAAAGGTTCAGAACTTTTAAAAAAAATAAAAAGTATAATTGCATCTCCCCAGCCCTCCCAGCCATTCCAGAGGGCTGAGTGAGAATGGTTGGAAGCCCACTTAGAGCCCCAGGGGACATGGGTGCCTGCAGCAGTAGGGTCCAGAATGCCTACAGCAGGGGTCTGACCTATGTATCATCTGTGCCTCCCCTTGTCCCAGCGCTGGGGGGGGATAGCTTTGAGGATTCTAAGTGGCATATTAGCTCTGCACCCCACCCCAGACAGCCCAGCAGCTGGAGCAGTGGATTCCAGTGGGAAAAGCCTCTCGGTCGATATGGGTTCTTGGATCCCGAACAGCGCCTCTCAGATGGTTTTGCATGCCTGCATATGCAGAGGGTGCACTCCACGGGTTTGAGGAATGCCCTGCACTCTGGGAGGGCTTTATGAATCAAGCCATTACTATCAGTTAGAATGCAATAACTATTCACTCTGTGGCTTTTAATTACTTGATTTTTTTTTAAATTTTAAATGTTTTTATATTGGTTACATTATGTCCAGAAATAATCTGCTGCTTTGTGTTTATCGTGAGAATTTATTTGGCGCTACTGCAGATGGAGTAATTTTCACAAACAGATGAGCAAACTATTCAGCGACCTTACTCTTAATGTAAAAAAAAAAAATGATTTCTATTACATGTGCACATCAGTGACCTAATTGTATATTTGAAAAAGCCAATGAGGAGACAGTGCATGGCATACCTCAGGAAGTAACGTAGCCAAAATGCGTATTGCAAGATCAGCTACGAGATACTGTACAAGCATTGTCTGCCTGTCAGCGATTCTGGTAAACTAGCTTTTATTAAACAGTAACAAAGTTAAACTATTTATGCTGTTATTTTTAGATACAGAACTCCAACTAGTGAAAATCCTACATTATTGCACTGTCTGAGTACATGCAGTAAACTGTACCATTGTAAATATATAGATGTTATTAATCAGATGTAGGATAATCTTCCTTATCTTTATATGTATGTGACCACGTTTTGTTGTATGTAAAACTAGGGTCTCACAGTTACTTGAACTTGTAAAAGTGCACAGTGAATATCTTACTGGGCAATGTTCTTATTATGATCATTCTAATTTTTGTTGTAAAATGGCAATGTACATTAATTTGTAGAAAAAATAGGACATTTCATATGAAAAAAGATACCTTGTAATTGTTATGTTACCCCCCAGACTTCTCTTGTCCCCTGCAACATTGACTGGCAGCAATGTTGCACCTATGTTCACCAGGGGCACAGGAAATGGCGCCCCCTCCAAGACACCTCCATGTTGGGTTCATAGCATGGTGGCGGATGGTGTACTGGACAGTGACAAGGTTACCACATGTTTCCCTCCTTTGAACTGGTGAGTATTAGAACTGAAATATGCAGACAAAAATTGGCGTACACATGCAGAAATAGATTTTTAAGTAACAGAATAATAAACCCCCAGATGAAGCCTTAGTGGTAGGCGAAACTTAGGGGGATTCTGTCCCTACAAAACACAAAAGTAGCTGCACTCAGCCCAAATTTAACATGCAAGTTTGCTTTTGCAAGTAAAAAGATTTCATTACAGGCCACTCGTGAGGACAAAACCCCAGCGCTTCAACCACCAAATTGGTCTTTGTCAGGGGGACTCTGTCTCCATTGCCTTTCAAGCCAGTTTGGTGCTTTGACTCAAAATTTGTTATTTTGTGGGGAGGGAAGCTGTGAAACCTGAGCAAGATGGCTGCTTTTCTTTAGAGCTCCAATAGCTATATTAAATATATCCATTTAAAAGCACATTTTCCTGGCATCACAACAGAGTAAAAACTGGTGCCAACTGTACCTGAAGTACCACAGACAGCAATGGGTAATCCTTGTCAAGATAAGATGGCGGGTGAGGGCGCAAATTCTAAAAAATCAACCCGGATTGCCTGCCACGAGGTCTCACCAAGGCCCAGCCACTGAACCCAGGGATACAGCACCAGGAGAGTCCCTCCAGATGATCGGAGTGAAGCTGAATAAAATTATGGCCTTGGTCACAGGGCTTTCCAACAGATTTGTTGCTCTTGCTAACCGGGTGGCTGGAATTGAGGAGACTATGGATGCAGTGCAAGGAGCATCAGCTGAAGCTTCCAAATGGACAAATTCGGTGATGGGAGCGGTGGCAACAGTAATAAAAGAGAACACTTGTATGAGGCCTCTCATTGAAACATTAGAAAATCAGACGAGGGCAGCGAATATACATATCCTGGGCTTACCGGAGGAGTGCGAGGGGGTCCATCTCCTCCTCTTTGTTAAGGACTGGCTGATACAACAACTCAGTGAGGATGTCTCCGATTGGGCCCAATGTTTGCAAAAAGCCTATTGGGTGATCCCTCGTGGCAGACCAGGCAATCCAGAAGCTCCCAGGGTGGTAGTGGCTGTTACCAATGGGACTGGCTTGAGGGATTTTATCCTGCCACTTGCACAAAATAAGAACTGTCATTTTCAGGATGGGGAGGAGGTCCGATTGTTTCCCAGCATTGGTTATGTGACTCGTCAAAAGAGGAAGAAGTCTGATGGAGCAAGGACCCTGTTAAGGGAAGCAGGCATTTCTCACTGGCTTATTTTCCCTGCACATCTAAGAATGGTGCATCGGAGCACAGTGTACTTATTCAATGACCCTAACAAGGCCATGAAGTAGGCGCAGGGACATGTGGCACCCAGGACCAGAGAACGGGAGCAAGAAGTCTCTTCCTCTGAGGATGATGATGCATCTTGAAGATCTTTCATAACAGTGGACTTGAAGTGAGGTTTTCTGTGGGGTGATTGCTATTTTGGAGTGTTAGTGGACTTGAGACTCAGGACTATAAATACTAAGTATAAGGTTAACCCCAAAATGGTAAGTTATCGACATTGTTTGCACATCAGGTGCACTGATGTGTTGAGTTCTGTTAAATAATTATAGTTCATCTTAATGTGCTTGTAATACTGTACACCAGAGGTACCTATATAATTCATTCCTATAGTTCATTGTTTACTGAATATAAACAAATGCTCATGATTCATCAGTTCTCTGAAAGTTATATTTATTGTTGCTTGCCAGAGCCTTGAAGTGCCTAAAATACATGGATATATGTGGGGTTCTAAAGGAAAGGGTTTTATTTTGATAGGGCACAATTATGCCTTTTTACTTAGGTAAAGCGTGGTAGACACCTCCCTCACTGGTGGAGGAGGAGGAGGACGACTTTGGGGACTGTCTCTATCATTTATCTTAATTTTACCCACACAGTTCATAGACTCAGTTTGCAGCTATATGTAAACTGGGCTTCTGAAATCTATTTTCTCTATTATTCCTCCAAAGGATGTATCTTGAAGCATTTGAAGGAATTTACTGTGTATACTGAGAGGCGTGGTGCCCTCGTGGGATATATGTATTCTTATTGTAATTCAATGCTTGTGGCAAAACCATATGATTGTTTTTATATAATAAACATAAAGTTAAAATATATATATATATATATATATATATATATATATTATTTTGTTGCCTAAAATTTATTCCTGCAAAAGTGTGCCAATTTATCTGCATATTTCAGTCTGATGGATCTTCAGATTTGTCGGCTGCGCGTAGTACGAGAAGGGGCGTACAGAGCCAGGATTTTGGTACAGTGGTGGTGGTGGTGGTGGGGTTCCACCAAAGAAATCCTGTTATTTAGTCTGGCTGTACAAATATTTCTATATGAAACCATAGTGGAAGGGAGATGGGAAGGGTTTCAGGGCACCTAGGACCCCCCGTCCACGCCTACGGAGAAACAAGGCTGTTTCTGGTGGTCTTGTGCAAGTAGTTCAATGAACTGTTGCCAAGCCATTGTGCAAGCTTCTATGTTTACTTTTAATTCTAAGTAACTATGAGACACCTAGTTTTTTTCTATTTTCCTTAGAGTCAATGTATGCTTTTGTTAGCACTTATGATGCATTTCAGTAAGTCTCCCAGGAAGGGGCTCTATTGGTCTTTGCATCAGCGTGTGCACATGTGTGTGTTGTGTGTAGTAGTGATGTCCGATAATACACAGTTTTGATAAAACGATTTAAAATTTATTTTGAAAATCTGTAAGCATCATAGCTGCAATCCTGTAAGGGGATATGCTAGCATAGCCCCAAAAGTTGGCCAAAAATTATATTTATTAAGGTGAATACATTGCATGGAGTTAATGCATTTTATTAGTCAACTCAGGACATTTTTATTGTTGTCTAACTTTGTAAAACAATTGAGTATTCAAAAGGGAAATTCACTAGGTGCTCTGGAATAGATTTCATAAGTACCTAATTTACACTGGGATATGGGGTAAATGTTACAAGCTTTTGAAATGGCCTACATTTATTTTTGTTATCTAGCACCATTTTTAATGGGGGTGGCATTTAATGTCTTATCAACAGTCTGTAGTTATAGATCATGGGAGTGTCATGTGATGCAGTCAGCCAAGCATGGGACTCCTTTTATTTGCATTTGAGACACTCTTGTTTTGGTAAGAGTGCCTCACATGCAGACCATGGCAACTGATGATGCCTAAAGGAGAAGCTAGTCTGTTTCTTAAAAAAAAAAAAAAAAAAAAAAAGATTTTTCAAATGAAAAAATAATCCTGATCTAGTAAGTTTTAATATGACTACAGGAGCTACTCTCATCAGTATAAGAGTGGTTTCCCTTGTGGTTTTCATGTTATAGGAAAGCTCCAGTTTGCTTCACTTCTCTCTCACCCAGAGAACTCGCGTGAGACTAATTACACTGAGGGGAGTAGCTCCCAAAGTCGCATTGCACATAATAGGTCTTTGTGAGGTACAGGGCAGCTAATCCCGACTTCTAGTGGATGGTATCATTACTAAAAATCAGTGCAACTTTATGCTGACATAGTCTAACATCTTGACTTCTGCTGGTACTGTATTTGTAGTTTAGGATTAGATGAGTTTGGGAGTCACAAAAAAAAAAAAAAACAGAATTACTTTGTTTTGCTACCTATAGAGGAGGCAGTTCCATTTTCGGAAAGTCCATTCCTGAAATTAACACTTTGACTAGCTATATTGCAGTGCTATAGGAACCCACACAGGTTGTGCTAGCACAGTGTGAACAAACATGGGAGTTGTACATGGCTGCACAAGTATGGACGCTGGCTGCATATGTACAAGACTGGAGCACTATGTGAATACACACACAAGATTTGTACAGCTGCTAACTCATTGCTAGACTGGCTTTAGCAACTTGTCAAGTTTTATTCATTTTTTTTGTTATAATATTCAATCAATCCTAAAATGGAGTAGACCATTTTGTTGTTACTTATGTATTTGTAAAGGTCAATCTTGAAACACGTGTTTCTGTCCAGTGTACTGAATCTTGGAGAGGTCTCGTTTTAAAACCTTTCTGTTTTATTTAAAGTATGTTACAAGGACCCTCCATCCAAGATGTGCCATCTCATTTACAAAGGTGTCCTCAAGGATATATTTTAAACATGCACTACTTAGTAGCAGTGATAGTATTGGTACTATATCCACAAACTGTATAATGAAAGGATAAAAGGCATGAGACTTTGCACAGTGTTTGTGTTTTCTTTCTTCTCTGTCCGTGTCTTTTACATAATATGAGTTTGGTATCTGCCTATAAAGAAAATATTTAGGTCAGGTAGTCTAATTATCCACATTCTTTAAGGAAATATGCAACATAAGCATTCAATGCGTATTATATGTGTATTATCGAAAATCTTTAGAACGACTGGGTTTGTGGTAAAGCTTTTTTTCCCCAAAGTTACCATTGATTTTTTATTTTTTTTTTGCACATGCCAGTGTTTTGTTTGATGATGTCTCATGATCATTTAGCTACTGGAGCATGTAATATTTTAAATATATTGCTAATTTCTTAACCTTTGTCATATATACGTTTCATGTTATTGTAGTGCAGATTAGCCATTCAGTATGTCCTCCGATGGACTATTGCATCGGTAGGATCAGAGCAGATGCTTAGGGAAGGGGATGTAGGGATGATAAATAGTTTATAAGCTCTTCCTAATGTACTGTGTCATATGGAAATGCTAACAGGATGCTGGGATGAATGGGGGGATACACTAGTCTGTGACATGTAGAGGTGAGTGCTCAGTTTTCTGTTTTGTTGAGTTTGTACTATTACCATCAGCACCACCGCCCAAGTGTAGGCTTTTGTTTTTGTTTTTGTTTGCAAGCAGCAGGGGAGGATCTATGAGGAGAGATTGAACAGGCTAAGCTGTTGTACTCACTGGAAGGAAAAGAGGTCTACATTAGAAACCTACAGATACATGCAGGGACAGAAAAGGAAGGACTTTAGGTCAAGGAACAGCGCAACCACTGTGGGGAACAGCCTTAAACTGGAAGTGGGGGGATTCAGAAAGGGTGTCAGAAAGTATTTCTTCAAAGAGCCACAGATGGCTACATGAAGCAGTCTAGCCAGTAATGTAATCAATGCTGGGACTGTCTCGGGGTTCAAGCCCAATGGGGCATTTTCTAGGTGTCAGTAGGAACAAGGGAAGCAGGGGGTTGGGAGACTCCATAAGGGCAGAGTAAAATAATGTAGGAATATAAGGGCAGTTTTGGACTGGGGGTTTTCAAAAAGGTCAGATGCAAACACATACTGCACCTGCTTCTGCATCAGCCTGATTGTGTCCAAGCAGCCCTGCTGCTGTTTTCAGAAGAGGCACCTGTTTTGTGACAGAAAGTCATGATTTTCAGTAAAAAAAGAGATTGCCACAAATGTGATTTGTTTCTTTCTTTGCTGCAGTTGCATCTTTCTTGGTCATGAAGTTAGACTTAGTTACACCATGTAATAGCTGGTCTAACAGTTTGGATGGATTTTCTCTTCGAAAATGATGACTGGCCTTTTCTGCCCTAACCCATCACTATGTCTTCATTCAGAGGTAACATACTGGTGACGCATTTTGCAAGAAGAGTGATGTGTAGGATGCTAGAAGAGAACTGATCTCCAAAGTTTTTGATTTCTGCAAGTCTGTCCTAACCACAGTCAACGTATGGTTCACATACATACTGGGCTGGATAGTCAAACTGCGCCCAAAAAGTGCGCAATAGCAGGAGCAAGCACAAGTCCATTGCACCCATGCGCAATAGACGCGATATTCAAAATAGGAGCAAGCCAAATTGCACCAACAGCTAACATCTGAATATCGCACAAGCTGCGCCATAGCGCAATTAGGGAGGGGAAGCTGAGCAGATACGATGCGCTATGGTGCAACAAGGGATGTCCAGCTGAGCAGCCCAGAGGCACCATAGCGCAAGCAGGGAGCCCCCCAGCAGCAGAGCAATGTAACTGCATAACCAGGGAGGTAGGGGCCCACCACCCATGCCATGGATGGGCACAGGAACACACAGCAGAACTGACATTGCGCCCCCACACCCTAAGCACAGCACAACTGAGGGAGGGCTGGAATATCCACCGGCCCATGGGGACAAGCAAACAATGCACAGCTGGGCCATGGTGCCCCAGCACACCCACCGGCAAGCTGAGACTGCCACACAAGGAGGGCGGACTACCCCGTGCCACACCAGCCCCCCCAGTGCACAGCACACCCTGCATCATGACCCCCAGACACCCCCCATGAGCAGTGACCACCACTGCAGGAAACCCCATGCATACCACCACCCCCACTGTCACACTGCAACCTCGTGTACCACAGAACCATACAAGCCAGCCACACCATGAGCACCCAGCAGTGGGTGGCAGCACACAGCAATGCAACAATGGCAGACACAGTGCTAACACACACAATCCCCCTGAGGCACAGCTGAGAGACTGACCATGCATCGGCACAAGAGGTACCCCACACGGGAAAGGGCGTGCCTCTGACACCACCACCATAGACGCAGCACCCTGCACAGTAGACAAGTGACACATCCTGACCCACCACTAGCCACAACAGCCAGCACAGACACCCACAGTGGTGCGTGGAAGCATGTATCACACTGGATGCAACACAGTGCAGGGGCAAACATACACCCATACCCAAGGGGACAATAACACAGGGACGCAGTAGTGTGGCAACCAAGCCCCCAGTGTGGGCCCTTGAAAACTGAGCAAACACAGCCTGCAGTCCTCCATGGCACAGGAGTGACACCCACCCTGTGCAGGCACTGTGGACCTGTACGCCACCATCATATGCCTGGAGCACAAGTCACAGACAGTGGTGCACAGCCCCTGCAACACACACAAGCCACAGCATGGAGGTGGGACAACAACTGCGGAGGCCACAGTGTCATCCGAGGCAAACATGCACCACACCAGTGACAGGAGGCAACCCAGCATTGTGACGGTTACAGTGGATGACCTGCGTGGACAGCCACCACTGACATGGCGGCAGACCTTGCAGGCCACAGACATGCAAGGGTGTCAGCTGCACAGGCCAAGGATGGGTTGACAGGGGCACAATGGACACAGAGCATGCACCATGGACTACTGCACACAGTAATCCAATGCACAGGGAACAACACACACACACCACAGACACCGACCGATAGCTACTCCCACACCATAGACACTTCCCCATGCACATACACACATATCCGTGACTGCACCACCCCAGATGCCATGCACACCACTGCAGCTGAGCACCTATAGCCAGCTGCAAATCAGAGACCACCACAGTATTCATATCAAAATATTTATATTGCAACATATAAAACAAAACTATATACAGAACTATGTACATATGGGGAGGGACAACAAGGTGGGGTGGGTAAGGGGCAGGGGTGAACATATGGGAGAGGGAAGACTGGGTATGAGGGTGGGTCAAAGGGGGGAAGGTGTTAGTCGGCGCATGGGGACATCAATAGCTGGCCTGGTCCTCCTCCTCTTGGCGCTGTCGTCTGGCCCTCCTCCTCCTGACCCCATGCTGGTGCATGTCCCTCAAGATCTGCAGGGACTCCCTCGCCACCTGCAGCTCTTGAACAGCCTGCTGTATCCGCAGGAATCGCCGGTCACCTAAGACGAGGGATCAGAGTCAATAGGTGTGACTGTCCATCCCCCTGCAGCCCACCCATTATGCATGGCATACAGCCATGTGCCACGCCCCTGTGATGGTGTGCACCCACCCAGAGTGACCGTGTCCATAAGACCTGCCCATCCAGGCAGCAACAGCCATGTGGACCACTGCACACACCCTCCGCCCATGTCCTGCACAGCACCACCAAGGCCGTACAGTAACGTGGCTATGCGGTGTGCAGGCAGTGCCACAGCCATGTGCCCAGTGCACGCATGGACCACCACTGACGCACTCCCAGACATGCAGTGCCACTGGACAGTGCTGACTGTCACAAGTCGCGTGCATGGCAGTGGCGTCCATGGATGGTGGCCATACCCTGCTTCCCACCCTGTTACACAACATGCAATAGTAATCATGGTGTCATGGCACTCACCCTCATCGGGCCGGTGATGTCGGCGGTGCTGGTCCCCGACTCTCCTGGGCGCTATGTCCTCCTCCCTTCGCCGCTTCTCCCCCAGCTGCCACTGCTCATCCAAGCCTGTGGGGAAACAAGGAGAGAAAAACATCAGTACAATCCCAAAGCAAAGTCCCCTGCCCCAATGTGTGTGCCCACCGCCCACCCCATACCCTGTAAACACCGCCACAGCTAACCCTAGACTCTCCCTCCCCTATGTGCTGGACACATAAGACAGTGTTACCCATATGGACAATACAAGTAGATGTATCACCCACCTGGACGAGGCACCATGCCTCTCCTGGCACGCGACTGCAGATGGGCAAGTAGCTCTGGCTCCCTCCTTCTGAGGTCCCCATAACGGTGCCTGCACTGCTCTGCAGTCCTCCTCCTTTTGGTGGCCTCAACAAGGTCAGTGGCCTCCTTCTGCCAGACCTGGGTCGTGGCCCTGTCCAGTGGCTCCTCCCCAAACAGAGGCCCATGGTGTGGCTCCACAAGGGCCACAAGGTTGGCCAACTCAATGGCAGTCCACTGTGGGGTTCTCCTGCGTGCCATCCCAAACAGTATAGTAGGCAATATGGTGCACTGCAGCACGGTACCCAACGTGGAAATGCTGCACGGTACAGCGCCGCCATTCCCTGTCACACTGTTACCAAACAGCGCGATAGAGGTGCAGCCATGCCGGACGCATGGCACCAAGGGGCAAAGGTCGGGCACAGGGTCAAGGGTCTCTGGCGCAAGGCCACGCACAGCGCCATCAGACGACTATGCGTCTAGTGGGATTGGTTGCCTGAGTGCCAGCTCCACAGTGGACTATCGCGCAGTTGTGCCATTGTGCCTATGAAGGACCATTGCCACAGCGCCATGTAGTGACCCTCACTATAGCACCACTGGCACAATGGTGGCCATGCCCTGCATTGCCTACTGTGCACAGCACGTCATCAGTGCGGCAGATGCCTGCGTAAGCTACCTGGGCATGCACAGTGAGGTGTGCTACGCATGCCACAGAACTGTGTCATTGGCTCAGCACGTTCAACACAATTGCGCAAAGCACAATGGCGCGATATTCAGCCGTCATATGCTAATCATCCGATCAGTCATTCAATGGTGCAGCAGTGCGATTTGCATCTAATTAAAGTTGCTCCTCACCTAATTTGCATGGATTGCACTATATAGGTGCAACAATGTTCTGCAGTGGCCATATTCGGTTACTGCAGTTTGTTGGTGAGTTGCATGCTGTGTGGGGGTCTGGACTGTGGTATCAGGGACATGCTTTGTACTGCACAGTCACAGGTAACCACTGTCATCCTTTCAGGCTGAATAATGACCAAGCGAGGTCTGGGTGAGGAGGACTACAACGGTGGGCAGAAGAGGAGGCCCAATTTCACAAAGGCCAAGACGGAGGCACTCTTCAAGGCCTACCTTGATCAGGAACCACTGCTCAGTGGACGGCGGGGGCACCCCTCAGGCCCGTGCTGCTGCATGGGAGGAGGTGGCATGTGCCATCAACCTGCACGGCAGCCACCAGTGCTCCGTGCAGGAATGTAAGAAGAAGGTGGGTACTGACAGGAGGAGGGTGAAGGAGAAGGTGGCTGCCATCAGGGTGGCACGTGCTGCAACAGGCGGGGGCCAGCCAGAGGTGGTGCAGGTCACACCGGCAGAGGACAGACTTGCTGCAAGCATGCACCGCAGTGCCATAGAGTGAGTTCCAGGAGGTGGCTTCCAGATGGGTGGTGGCCCATCACTGCATGGTAAGTCATGGTCTGTCTATGGGGGGGCAGGGTATGTCACACGCGCAGTAACGTGACTTTACTTTCTGTTACAGATCCTGCACATCTGCAGGAGTCAGTGGTGGAGGGCCTGTCCACTGCGGACAGTCATCTGGAGTTGGAGGAGGGACCATCCACCTCCACAGGTATACGTCGAGCATTGCAACAGTGGGGCCTCCTGGCTGTCCACACTGATGTCATTGAGACAGGTGTGGGGGAAGCCCTTCCTGTGTCTCAGCTTTCTGGCATCCAAGGATGCCAGCACACTGTGGCTATGGCTGTGGCTGGGGCAGAGACCTGCACCAATGATGAAGACATGACCGTCATGGGCAGTGACACGTGTGTGCCACAGAATGGACACACAGCAGGTCAGCTCACGCCCATGGCTCTGGCTGGTGCCGACGTGTGGGCCAGCATATCAGCACAGTCCCAGGCTGTGCCTGTCAGCACCAGTGGGGCAGCATGGGTGGCTGGTCAGGACAGTGGGACTGTTGCAGCCACAGCGGTGGAACAACTGATCCCTTGGGCACAGCAGGTGGAGGGGCGGCAGCAGCAGTCGCCCACCGGGACTGGGGGTTCAGGGTTCAGCGGTGGCGCCCGTGCACCGCCTGTGGACTTGCCCATACCTGGTCCTGGTGAGCAGCACCCACCCTCAAGGGGTGCTGAACATCAGGCCCTTGCATACCCTGAGGGACGGGATGCCGAGGTGGCAGACAACCTCTTTGATGAGCACACCCGGCTACTGCAGGCATCGGTCAGCAGCAGATGTGTCTTGCAACGTCCGTGGAGGCACTGTGTGTGGCTCTGGAGTGGGCTGAGGAGCGATGCAGCAGGGACACCGATAGGATCGTGTCATGGATTGACCCTTTGCCGGAGGATGTGACCACTGCCATTGACAGGCATGCACAGGTGTACATTGCTGTCATGGCCACAATGGGCACACAGGTGTCTATGCGTCACTCACACCACGCAGTGCGCTATCCACTCCCCATTCCCGGTGTCATGTGACACCCACCCTGTCGACGCCGGGTTCAGCTGTGGGCATCCCGAGCGCTCCTGGTGCAGGAATGTTCAGTGTGCTGCAGACCCCTGTGTGGGCACGGTTGCGTTCGAGCAGTGGAACCCCTGGTGGACCATCGGTGCCACCCCATGAGGCCCGTGGTCAGTCTGCCAGTGCTGCTGGGTCTCGGCGGGGTCGCCCACGCATCCGAGGTGGACGTGGCACTGTGCCGCAAGACTGACCTGTCTCCTAGTGCGGACACTGTCTGGTGCTGCCCTGTGTGGTAGGTTGCCGTGGGCAGTGCACGGGTGGGTGCCCGCCCTGCACGCAGACACACAGTCCACCTGCACACCCTCCCAGCTGCGTCCACAGGCACGCGGTGCATGATGATGCCTGCATTGTGCTGTACACCAAAGTGCGATGGTGCCCAGCATCTGACACACGCACATGGACAGTCAGTTGATGTGGTGGCCTGTGGACATGTGTGTTGCTAGTGTTTGCATTCCGGCTCAGTTTTGCACCTGACCCCTGTGCACATTTTGTGCCTATTGTGTGTGCATGTGTGTGTGTCCGTCCATGTGGCGTGTTACTGTTCACCCCTCCCTGGTTGTATGTGTGTGCTTCTGTGCCCTGCCACATCCCTTGCCAGCATGCACCCCTGGTGTGTTTCCATGCGTGTCTGTGGATTGTGCCCTAGCCACTGGTGGTTGCACATGGCACCATGACTTATCTGTGTTGGCTGAAGTGCTCCTCTGTGATGGTGTCCCAGTGCAGCTGTGCCAGCCGGATCAGTCTGGGGTCCTGTCGGACAAGGGGGGGCTGCCCATCCCCATCGTCACCGGTGTCACCGTCGTCCCCATTGCTGTCCCCCTCTTCGACCTGTATGGCTATCCCACATTCTTTGGCCATGTTGTGCAGGATGCAACAGGCCAGGAATATCCTACAGGCCTTTGAGGGGCTATACTGGAGGGCACCGCCAGAGGTGTCCAGGCAACGGAAACACGCCTTCAGCATCCTGAACACCCACTCAATGACATTGCATGTGGTGGCATGTTCCTCATTGTAGCATTGCTGCGATGGGGTCGTGGGCCGCCGGTAGGGTGTGAGCAGCCAGGGACGGAGTGGGTATCCACTGTCACCTGTGTGAAGAGATTAGAGGTTAGTGTCGTGTTCAGCTTCAGACTGCCCCAAGCCCTGTGGGCCACACCCATGGCACCTCTGGCCACACACCCCCATGCCCACGATATGTCAATTCTATTTACATACTCACCCACTAGATGACCTGTGGGGATGTCCCCACTCTTGAATCAGTTGCACAGTGCCGACTGGTGCCAGATGAAAGAATCATGTGCTCCCCCAGGGTGCGTGGCACAGACATTGATGATGCGCCCACTGGCATCGCACACCACCTGGCAGTTGACACTGGAATATCCCTTGGGGTTCATGTAGGCAGCACCATCAGGGTCAGGTGGTGTGCATATGGCCACATGGGTGAAGTCTATCGCCCCTAGCACGCCAGGCATACGTGCTACCCAGTGGAACTCCTGTATGTTTGCTGTGCGCTCTGCCGCAGTGCTGGGGAAATGGATGTACTCTGTAGCATGTGGCAGCGGTGTGCTGAGGAATTGGGTGAGGATGCATGATGTAGCTGACTGTGTTATGCCTGTGGTGTCCCCTGTTGGTTTCTGGAAGGTACCCGTGGCGAGCAAGCACATGCAGACTGTTACCTTTGTCTCCACTGACAGAGCATGACTCCGTCGTGTGGGTGCCTGCATCACATCACTGCACAGCTCACAGAGCCGCCTCAGTATTGCCCTGTTCAGGCGGTACCAGCCCACAATCTCGATATCTGTGTACAGCTCAGAGCTGGTGCTGGCTCGGTATTGCCTGTTGGGGGCATACCGCCGACGGGCCCTTCCACGGCCATGTCCCCCTGCCACATGCTGCCTTCTCACCCCCCTCATTACGGCCTTCATGTGGAAGGTGGCACTGGCCATGTCCCTGGCTTGCCTTCCCCCCACCAGCAGCTGTTGCTTTGTTCCCCCCACTGTCCTGACTGCTACCTCCTGCACCGCGTACATCTACTGGCCTCTGCTTTGTGTGGCACCACACACCTTCCCGTGCCCCTCTTCTGTGGTGTGGTTTCCCTGGCCTGTCCTGTTTCGTGCTGCTTTCCTTTGCCTGTCTCTCCCCCTGCCTCATGTGGCTTCCCTGTAGCGTTCTTGCACCTCTTCCTTGCTCCTTTTTATTTTGGCTCATTTCCGCTATGGCACAACTTCTGCCTGCTCCACTGTTGCGCATTGCACAAGTCTTTGAACATCGCACTGCGCCTTTATGCATGGTTCCTCCCCTTCGTTATGCATGCCTTCATTATCATTGCACTGTTGCTCAGCATGTTTTCAGTGGTGCAACTGCCTCCTGCTGAATATCGCAGAATGGGCGCATTTTATGACTTGTCTGCCATGCAACCGTATTGTGCATGGCGTAACCCTTTTGAATATCCAGCCCAGTGAATTTATACTTCCTTCCAACAAGTTATCTATATTATGATGTTACCCGGGGGGAGTTAATTCCTTTAGTTTTTGATTTAGATTCCCAAGACTGTTACTGTACATATAGTAGACTGATTATATACTGACGCATTATTGAACACTTAACACATCAGGTTGCATTGTATCATTTACTATGGGGTCCTTGGTAGGTTAAGTTTTTTATTGGGCTCTAATTCTGACAACTGATATTTCTTGTAAAATAAATCTTGTTACAGCACTGAAGGTTTTAATGTTTCTGAAAAGTATTATTTGGTAGAGTATATAGTTAATAAATTGTCCCCAGATAGGTTTAATACTATATGAATGTGTGAAACAGTTTGTTCACTTTAGGGACACTTGTCTTTTTACCTACCTATTACCTTAGATAGAGCATTTCTATTTTATCATTTTTAACATGTACTTTAGTGGGTATTAAATCTGATGGTCTTGCATTCAATTAAGAGTGTATTCTCATTACACTATAACTCATTCATAATGTAAGTTAGTGTAACTGCCTGGCCTCTCGAAGGATTACTCTTATCTGCCTCTGTTGACATTTGACCTTGGAGTGCTTCACAGCAGCTGAGTTAAACTGATTCCTTGCATTTAAACCTCAGTTATGCTTTATAAAAGGTACTTTAAACCAATGAGAATTCTTTCTGGTTTATGTATGATCTGGGTGTTAATAGAATGTGTTTTCCAAACAACTGTCATAAGCTTCAGAGGAAGGACTTGGTTGGTTCTAAAGCTTAAGCACGGTTTTCTTTTGTTACATCTATGTTGGTCCAATAAAAGGTACTAAACCATTTGTTTCTGGATCTAACCACAGTCGTGCACTCTAAAGCTTCAAACCCAGTAGGGATAGGGATGATAGGATTCAGATTTTCAGATACAGATGCATTGGAATCTTATCCAGAAGTTGGGATTTTCAGTTTTTAGTTGCTAAAAATTCTGAATCCTAATCAGTCAGATTCTGATTAGATTCAGATTCCGAAATCCAATTCTGATTCCAGTTATTCCGCTTCCAAGCTACACTGCAAATTTTGGATTCCAAAATTTGCAATTGAACTTGAAAGCTGAAGTGTACAAATTGGAATTTAATTTTTGACTAGGATATGCCCCAAATCTGACAACGGGCTGACTGATCAGAGTTCAAGATATCCTATGACCCCCTAATGTAAAGCATCATGGGAATGCAAAGCATTATGTGGGGCAGGCAGAAAAATGCTTCAACTGAACAAAAGTTGCCTAAAAATATACTTTTACATGGGCTCCACTTTGTCTGAGAACAGCAAACTAGGACATGTATTTTACCTTATTGGAACTCCTAAGGGTAGTGCAGTTGCTATCTTAGCTAAGTACCAGGTAAGTCCAAGAAGAAACTGGACAGTTAGTACACTTGGAAGTAGCATGCTGGAGAGGCAGCTTACTGGGTTAGGAAAGGGCTTCTGTTTCTGAAAGTCAACAAGTCCCCTGGACCAGATAGTATATAACAAAGGGTGTTGAGGGAGCTGGTGGTGGAACTAGTGGGTCTGCGGACAGGTCTGTTCAACAGCTCATTAGATATGTAGGTGGCACCACAGGAGTGGAAACCACACATGTGGTACCACTGCACAAAAGTGGGCCTAGGGAAGACCCTTGGAACTACATGCTGGTCAGTCTGACCTCCATTGTCTGTAAACTGATGGAGGCCATTTGGAAAGAAAAGCTAGCCAAGTTCCTTGAAGCAAATGAGCTTCAGGACAAGAGACAGCATAGATTTTTATCAGAGAGAGCCTGTCAAACAACCTGATCAGCTTCTTTGACAGACTAACAAGGGCAGCAAACAAGGGCCAGGCAGTTGATATTCTATAGCAGAATTTCAGCAATGAAAGAAGTCACTAGTGGGGTCAGAGATCGGTTCTAGGCCCAGTGTTGTTTAATGTATTCATTACTGACACTGGGTAAGTCATTAAAGGCAAAATCTGCTTTTTTTTGTGGATGACACCAAGCTCTGTGGGAGGGTGGACACAGATGAAGGGGTGCAGGGCCTAAAGGAAGACCTAGCAAAGCTGGAAAAATGGTCTGGCATGTGGCAGCTCTGGTTCAATGAGAAGAAGTGCAAGGTTATACACATAGGAAGGAAGAACCCGATGACCAAGTATAGTAGAGGGTGGGGCAAGGTCACTAAATCAGGGGAGAAAAAGGACTTGGGGACTGCCATCACCAGAAACCTTAAGCAAGCTACGCAGTGCAGAAGAGCAGCAACCAAGGCAAACAATGCTGGGATGTATTGCTAGAGGGTTCATGATTAAAAGGGAGGAGGTTATATTGCTGCCATACAGATCCTTGGTGCAACCGCATCTGGAGTACAACGTGCAGTACTGGAACCCCTACCTGAGAAAGGATATCAACCAGCTTGAGGTAGTTCAAAGGATGGCAACAAAGATGATTCAGGGACAGCAGATCAGGGCATATGAGGACAAGCTTAAAGAACTTAACATGTACTCACTGGAGGAGAGGAGGGGGAGAGGAGACATGACTGAAACCTTCAAGTACCTGAGAGTTATAAATCAATAAGGTGGATTTCGGTGACCTTTTTGTCTCTTTGAAAACAAGACCACCAGGGGGCACTGTTATACACTAGAGGGAGGAAGGTTCAGCAAGGAGGTTAGAAGGCACTTCTTTATTGAGAGAATGGTATCGGGATGGAATGAACTCCCAGCTGAGGTCACTCAAAAGATGGTGGGGGTTTCAAGAGAAGGTGGGACAGGGCGAAGGGGACAGTCAGAGATGGAGGGAGGGGGAACCCACTGTAAATCTCTAGATCAGGGGCCCCATAATCTAGCAGATTCGATAGATTTTAAGGCTGCTTTCTGCTGGCTATTTCTTATGTTCGTATGTATGTTCATAAGATGAGCAGTGTGTAAGATTCGAGGGGGAACCATATTGTTTGGTTTTGTGTGTGTCTCTCCAGACCACAAGCTTTTACACTAAAGCTTCAAACCCAGTGCAGAACATTATGAAAATATTTGTGCAGAGCAGGCTAATGACCACCAAACATGCGTGCAGGTGGAGACGTGCTGCAATAACAGTCCGAGCTGCCATCTGGTCTCAGACACCAAATAACTTCTGCATCACACAATGGCAACACTACCTCAGCAAAAAACGGAACAAGATAAATTGCGAAATTGCTCAAGATGATGATTTATTTTCTTGCAGGTAGACAGAACCTGCATGCTAAAAGCCCCAGTGCTTTCCTTTGCTCTGAGGCTTCTTCAGGGGCATGACTTTGGTGGCAATACTTAGTCCCTTAAATACAGTGGATTTAAAGTGAAACACATCAAGACAATAGGTGACAGTGTAAGAAAAATTGCAGTCCCTGTCATGACATTGCCATCTTAAAACAGCAAAAATAAGTGCTCATACGAAGAAGAAAAATTAAACCACAAAAATCAAATTATGATTAAGTGCAAGCAGACCCTATTGAGTGAAAGAGGCTAAAAGATATTTATCTAGTTGACAAAGATTATTGCTATTTATTTCTGCTGCTTTCCAATCTGCATGGTATTTATTAGTTATCTAGAAGTAAATGGTTCAGAGTTTCACTGCCATTGAGCATCTGTTGATCCTCCTTGGTCTTTAGGTAATTGAAGTATACTATATTTTATTCTAGGGTGTCTGCCCTCCTAGACACATCAGGAAACTATTTTATCCCAGTACTGAAAATAGGGCCTATCATGGATTATGGGAAGTGTTTGCAGAAAATATAGTATCCATGGAAAAGTATTCATCCTTATGACCTCAGTTTGGAAAAAAAAATCCTTAATGGTAACTAACCACCTGCGTAGGTCTGCTGTCAGTTGCTGAGTGAGCGGCACATAGTTTGAGTTAGAGACCAACGAGATCTCATGGTATTTCAGAGTCTAGATATTTAATAGAAGTACAGTTTCATTTAAATGCATAATTCTGCCTTTTTGTCCTAGGTGTCTGAAATTTATTTATTTATTTTATTTATTGAAATGTTTCACCAGGAAGGCATGCCGAACAACAAGTTGCTCATCTCCTGGTGCGACCTGGGGGGAGAGGGTACAGGGAGCATACATACAAAAAATACATAATAGACCATACACATGGAGTCATGTAATACAGCAAATAGTACATAAGCAATAAGACATGATGAGGTGTGCATTAGACAGTTCTAATGCACGCCTAGGGGACGAGTGAGGCACGAGGCCACAGGCCGAGTGTCCAGTCTCAGCCGCGGCATTAGAACTGTCTAATGCACATCCCCGGAGTGGCTTATTGCACTTATAAAATTGGCCTGTGTATTCTAAATGGGGTCTTTAGTTTTAGCCATTCATTAGATGCTTCTAATGCATGGCTAACAACCAATCAGATTGCTTGAAATCCTTTGCCCATTTTATAAACAAGATTAACTGCCGTAGCAGAGATACAGAATACAATATACAACAGCGAGTATTGCATAAATGATAATTTGGACAATTAAAGTACAAGACTTGTATACATAAGTGCTATTGCATACATAGGTTTCAGACCCAGTTTGGAGGGGGGGAGAGATTGAGTTAAGATTGTGGAAAACAGGTACAGTTTGAGGAGAGCAAGTTACTGAGGACAGTGGAGTGGGAGTAAAAGAAGGATGAGTGACGAATTTGAGGGGGAAGGGCATTCTAGATTTTAGGGAAACAATGAATGAAAGCAGACTGGCCTGCCAAAGTAGAGCAACTTTGGACTGCAAAGGTGCATAAGTCAGTGGACCTTTAAAGAGTGAGCAGTAGGAGAAGGATAGATAAGGAAGTAGAGGGCCATGCCAGTATTGGCAATACTGCAGTTAAGCCCTCAAAGAAGGGCTTAAGTACAGTATTGCCATTTTATGAGCATTTAATTTAGACCCCACCACAAATTCATAAACTTCCTATTCCCTTGAGAGTTCTGGTAAGGAGACCGCTGGAGGAAGAGTAACATTAACAATACATCATCTGCATACATGGCTATTTTGTATTCTCTGCTCCACAGAGGTATGCTGTCAGCTGCTGGATTTGTCAGATAGCAATAGCTAGTGACTTAATGTAAAGAGTGAAAAATAGAGGTGAGAGCAAGCCGCCTTGATGGGTTCCCTTTCCCATGGTAATGTGGGGTGTGTGTGAGTGAAAGGGAGCCATTCACTCAGATATACAGTAGGCCTGAGGTATGGCATACAAATTCTGCAGCATTTCAGAAAAGTGTCCTGGGAATACTAAACTCGATAAGGTGGCCCATAGCAAGGTCCAGGACACCCTGTCAGAAGCTTTTTCTGCAACCAAGCTTTACGTCAAAGAGGGGATTTTCATATGGATACACAATTCAATAAATGCTATGTTCTAGCAACATTATCTTAAGTTTGCTTGGCCCATACTGAAAAAATTGGGGAGAAATGTATGCTATCTTTTTGCCAACGCTGAAATGAAAAGTTTATTATCTATATTTATCAGAATAGCAGAGATTGTTGTATAGTTTATAGTAGGGCATTCTTCTGTATAGAATTCTATCCCTTTTAAAATGCTGTTGTACCACAGTTCAGAGGTCATGGAATGTGATTGTACCCTTCTGTGGTACAACAGACTCTGAAACCTCTAGAGACTGCAGAAGTCGGTTTTGTTCTGGAAGCAAAAGAACCATGCACACACATTTCACATAATACTATACACTATAAAAAATACAGGATGAGTAACTTTATGCACATGTGTTGTGTCACTTTGGGGTTCTGATCCCACAAACCTGTTGAGCTTTGCTCTCGAGATCAGAGGGAATTGGAACCCCTCTGTGGCAGAACACACTGGTTGTGCATAGTTGCCCATCCAGTATTCTCTGTGTAGTTCCAGGTAGTGGAATTGAGACGTTATCTTCAGTACTTAAAAAGACTTTCAGTAATATAGGTACAAACTGTCCTCTGTTTTTTTTTGGTTTTGTTTGTTAAATAAAAGTCAGCATTCTAGCCATCTGGACCAGGACACTTATTATTACTCAAACTGGAATGGGCTTCCTTCTTTTCAGCTGACTGTATGTTTTCTGACAAAATCATTCTCTGTTCCAGGGTAAGTTTAGGAATATTCAGTTAAACAATGTTTGAGATTGTATGGTACTCTGGAGGCTCTAGTGTGCTATACAGAGATCGATAGTACTGCTTCATTATCTGTACAATCTGATCTGCCTTATAATACAATTGATTTTACAATCTGATCTGCCTTATAATACAATTGATTTGAGCATGGATTAAACATTGAAGTGATAACTGCCTATTTATTTTGCATCCTGTGCCTATGTGATAAGTGTTTGGTACATTTGTATCCCCTTCCTAGTAAAATTGTTTTTTGCATCGAAGGGCATGTTCTACAAAATTTAACATCTCCTGTATCTCATTATAAGATACATTTCTATATTTTACAATGACCTGAAGAAGAGATTATATCTCTCGAAAGCTAGTTTCAAAAACAATTTTGTTAGTACAATAAAACATATCACCTGCATTATATTTGTTTTATGTTCTACATTTTGCATAAAACATTGTTGTGCCATCGTCAACCAGGATTGAGTTGGGTTGGAAGAATCAACAGTCAGATTCAATGCTAAGCTGAAATCACCCCCCACCGGACAAGTTGTCCCACTAGAGGTTTCAAGAGTTTATTTAAAAACCATTCAGATACTTGCTTAGAGGCACCAGGGTCAGGCATAGGTGTGCTATGTGTAGTCATGCACAAGGGCCCTTGGGCCAGCTACTCCCAACAGTCAGTCTTCCTGCTGCTGCACTTTTCCTACCAGTTCACCATAATTAGGGGGTTGGTGACTCAGTCTCATAAGCACATGCTTGTAAGAACCTGGACCCCATAAACAGCTCCCTCCATTAGTTGCTCCACTCAAGTACAGTCAGTATCTCCCGCTTCAAAACTCCCTTTACTGTAAGCTCTTTGAATGACGTTTCCCATCTGTAAAATGTACTCGGACAACTTTTCACCATCAGCCTGCCACAGCAAAGCCAACTTCAGAACACCTTCTCTGGTTTTTCCACATTACCATACAGTAAAACCAATATTGTGACCAGTGTTGGCCCTCAGAGGTGCAAGACCATTTGTCATGAGCTGACCCTTCCTGCTGTTGCATCATTAACACAACCAGTTCACTCCTAATATCGAAATCTTCTTTGCCTACCAGACTGGGGTTTGTTCCCAAGAAGGCCCAAAGTTTGCAGTATTCAGAGGAAGGTGGGGTAGCTTTTCCATTAGCTGACCCAAAGCATCCAGTATAGTGACCCCAGGTGAGGCATCCATTGCCCCAAGGAAATTCTTCAAATCATTCATGGTCTCTCCTTTCTTAACATCTCCTTTATATGGCTCTGCCAGTCAGTGCCACTGTCCTCGGGGAAGCCCCTCCATCCCCTTTGCTTCTTCTGTGTATCACAGCCAGTCCATTTAATGATCCTGGCACAGTACAGGGATAGTAGCAGACACTTTACAATATTCATATCACTTTTTGCAATCACACCAATCACAGAGGTCCCACTTTCCCAATGTGTGTGCACTATTTTCGGCTTTCCAATATCTTGGAGATGCTTGTCCGGTAAAACTGTCAAGCGAGTCCCTATCCATAATGTCGAGGACATTACATATGAGGAGCACCTTTTTGGAGTTGTCTTCAAACCACTTGAACCATTTTTCCATAGTAGCAAAAGCCATGGTTCTGCCCAGATGAGTAAGCCCTTTACCACTGTAGTTGTGGGTTTGTGGGGCAACTCACTGATGAAGACTGAACAGTACAAATGGACCCCAGTGGTGCCTCCAAGATGGAAGGGGTATTGGGGAGTGAAGCCCACCTTACATCACCACCTGATAGTGGACTTAGCTTCAGTGGCACCTGGGGCCAGGGTTTGAAATCTTGCATACACAGTGGCTCCAACCAGAAACTTTGATTACAAGGGTAGCTGTAATTCTAGTACAACCATCTGGGCAGCTGTACTTCCCAGCCTTCCCTCTGGATGGATAGCTTCCCATAAGAACCCTACACCAGTACAGTACTGTTCACTGTAGTGATGTTACCAAGTTCTCAGAAGTGCAAGTTTATTACAATACCAGCTCCTGCAAGAGAAATGGGCTAGGGCAGATGTACTTTACTCATCTAACCTGGGCAACAACTAAGTGACAAACCGCTGATTAGGCAGACCCTTTTTTGCACAAGCAGCCGAAGCAAATAGCAGCAGCTGCAGTCAACTAGGCCAACCAAAGCACATCTCTGAACTTAATCAACTGCTCCAATACAGTACCCCTTGCTGTAAACTTCCTGGACGATGCTACAACTCCCACATGGTACCAGAATGTTGCTTTTAACAAGAAGGAAGCTCCAGATGGCTGTCCCTGAGTAGACAGTGTTGAAATGTTGCAGGCCCATAGATGTTGCCATGGGTTGGCCAGCACTGGTACAGTTGAACGTTGCAACGGTTTAATTTTCCCAACCCCTTAAGGCCATGCAATTGCTTAATGGCTTTCCCATTTCTAAAAGTGAGATATTTGTACTCCAAACTTGATGCCCAACTTGTAAATCCAAACAAGAAATGCACACAGGTCATAGAATACAGAACACTTCGCACTGTTAATCACACTTATCAGGGATGACTCGTACAGACTGCTTGTCACCTGGGCTGTCTGAGTAAAAGTTCAAGACTCTGCTGTTCAGTTCCTGCTTGGTCGGGCATTTTGATTTGTTGTTGTTCAGGTGTCAACAAATGTTTTAGTCTGTGCTGCTCGTCCTCTGAGGGATGTGCACTGATCATCAGTTGTTCTCTCTCTGCACAGGCTGACACACACATGCTGCTTGATCACTGTTTGTCCAGACACAAGACCTGGGAATGCTGCACTTAGCCTGTGAACATGCCATGCATCTGCTAGCTTCAGAATCCCAAAGAGATCTGCTCTCTCCCAAGCCCATCCCCCTTTTATAATGGGCTTTGACCCATGGTGCCAGCTGCTGGTCATGTCAGTTATCACTGAATCTCTTTGACACATGATAAGGGTTTTGCTGGCACCAAACACAATGTCCTACTTGATTCAACGGGCAACAGGTCTCAAGCATGAGAAAGTTATAGACTGACCATCCATCACATGATGGCAGCCCCCATGCAGTTCTAGCAGCCTGTCCTACCAAGATTTTTTTTATTCTTTCCCATAATCTGTTTGTCTCCTTAGCTGGCCCTGCTGCACCCTTCCTAAAGATGCTCCCCAGCCCTGTCACCCAGCTTCTCCAGGACTTCACTTCATGTCGTCATCCTCTGCCACAGAACTGTGGGGAGGGGGGCAAGTCACCACTGCTTGGCCAGCCAGGAGTCGGTTATCCTACTGCTGGGGGTGTATTTTTGCCGATTTTCTCCCTGGGCCCACAGAACGTGCAGTGGGTGCAGTGTGCGAGCACAGCCTCTGCAGAGATGCCCCCGGTGCCCTGAACATGGGATTACTTCCCTCTCCTGGTGATATCACATGCTCTGACACCCAGCCACCACTGGATGGCAGTCAAACAGTGAGCCTCAGCAACCCCCGCCCCCCCGAGGCAGGAGAGCAGTCCCTACGGATGAGCAGTCTTCTCTCCCCACCCAGCCCCAAGCATCCCCATCCTTGGTCTGTTTCTGAACCTGGGTCACTGACATGACAGGAAATGAGGCACATGGTACCTCAGCCTTCCACGCCGCTGGGCCAGCTCCTGTAGCAGCATGTTAACTATCTTCTTCTCCCGGTTTACTCCCCTCTGCACACAAGGAGTCTCGGGGGAATTGGATTCCATAAAAGCTTGAGAAGAACAACGAAAAGGAGGTTACAATAATATATAAAGTAAGACAGCATTAGCCCATTTAGAAAAAGTTATGTCTTGTGATAACTCACAGTTCAGCTGCCACCCGCACATGTGAATTTTTAACCTGACTTCTGTGAAGGTAAATGAATAATGTTGCTCTCCCAGCTCGCACTGAGAAATAACACCTGTGATCCATCGCAGCCTTCACCTCAACAGACAGAAAATTATTAAGATTCTTGCTCAGTGAAATACCAAGTATAATTTTTAAAACTATACCTCTTCTGCTCTTGTGGAGATCACAGTCAGGCCAACTTTTTGCCTCTCATGATTAATGCTTAGTACATTCACTCTCTGTCTCTCTCTCTCTCTCTCTCTCTCTCTCTCTCTCTCTCTCTCCTCCTCCTTCTCTCTCTATTTATAAATAGAGCATTTGGTGATAAGGAAAGCTTTACCAATACTAACCCAGGGGGACTGGGATGTGTAATAAAAAATATTCTAAAAGTATTTAACTTTTTTACCTTTATGGTTCTACATTTGATGGACTGTTTGAATATGTTTTATTCAAAACAAAAATCTTCCTGTCTTTTTTTGAGGTGGTGGGGAGAGGGGTAAGAGGGTATTAAGAAGACAGTTGGGTGGTGGCATGTATTGTTTCATGGGGCAGAGATAAGATAACTGCTGTGAAATATAATTGTTGGAGGGAAGTAGGCATCAGAGGGTCATAGTAGGAAGTTTGATTATAAATTTTAATTATAAAAATGAATTATAGTCCGGCCCAGTGGCACTGATGGCTAAGGCACTGGACACCTTACCTCACACTGCCCCGGTGACCCGGGTTCAGGAACAACCTCGGGTTATTGGGCAGCTGGTGGGGGGGGGATGGAGTGGGATTGAGTATCTGAAAGGTGGCTCTCCCCTCCCAGGGTGGTTGTCCACATCCTTGTAGTTCCACTCCCATCGGCTGGAGGTCCAAAGGGAAGCATAGGTGGGAGGGGGTGGCGGCGATTGCCAGGGGTGGGGCAGAAAGGGCTGAGCCGGTACCCGGCATGTGTGTGTACCTCCACACGCACGCACGCACATGTCTGCTAGTGTCTTGGGGTCCAGGGAGCAAAAAGGGGTAAAAACCACAAAAACTATTAATAAAAAAAAAAAAAAAAATTATAAATTTACCCCCAGCAGTGGGCCCTAAGCCCTTCGGGCAACATGTAATAGGTTTGCTAGCTATGGCTGATCTGAGCTTTTCAGGACATTAATGAAGATGCCAGTAAGATCCCAGCTTCTAAAGACATCTCACTACAGGTACCCAGTCTGGGTGTGAGAAGTTTAATAGAAAAATGGCCAGTACTATTTTTTATTTTAGAAATATTAACTTTAGTTTTTAAACAGGCAGTCAGTGGCTCAGTAGGTAGCACACTTGCCTCTGAGACCGGGAGATCAGAGGGCTGTGGGTTTAGTTCCCACATCTGGCACTTGGGTTAATATCCCAGTACTGACACTGTAGTGCGGCATGAGAGGGGTGCTGCACTTCTGAGGTGCCGTCTTTCAGATGAGAGGTTAAACCGAGGTCCCATCTGCCTGGATTGGTGGTAGTTCAGGTGGATGTTAAAGAGCCCATGGCACTTATCGAAAAGAGTAGGGGAATTCTTTATTAACAGAAATACTAGAAGCATAAACAACAAAGCAACAGGAACAACAACAGAAAATTTAAAAATACATTCAAGAAATCACAATTCATGTTACAGGGAAATCAGAGTCGGTTATCCAAGGCATGCATTTCCATAATTCCAACAGAGTTCTAGCGGGTTTAGACTGTAAGTCTAAAACATAAACGGATTTCAAATCAGAGACAACTTTTTGTAGCAGGACATGATGAGATAAATCCAGGTGTTGTAAAGTAAAGAGACAGCAAGCAATCTAAATATGCCATTTGAGAAGAGTAAAGACAATATTTTAAGAATCAATGTTCCACTTTCCCCATGCCTGAGAAAATGAACCATATATTAAAACCTCATAAGACACAAATGCAAATACAGGTTCTTGCCATTGGGTGGCCAAATAAGACCAAAAATCCTTGATGTAAGAGCAAGAGAAAAACAAATGGTGGATAGTTTCCTCTTGTTGTATACAGGATTGTCTTGAACAATATCGTTCAGTTGACTGTTTGTGTTTTTGGTTCGCTTTCATGTTAATACGTTCATGACAGCTCAACCAATGTAAGTCCCACATCCTCCGAGGGATCCGGGCATTACGAAAAAGTGTCAAAAGGTCATTCAGGAATTATCTGGGCATTTAGGGAAAGATGCTGGGACAGTGCAAACATGAGTAAGTAAATGCTTATACAAAGCATTTCTATTCAAGGTCATAATTGTGGAGCTCAATACACGCCACTGTTACAGGCGCAGAAAAGATTCCCTAACATAACATGGTATCGAAGGGATCTGTTTTAGCACTTTAAGAGAGTTTGTTTCCCAAAGGCCAAACTACGGGTTACAGGTGTCATAAAACCAAGATTCCCATCCCTTTTCACAATTTATCAGAAGAGGTTTAATGCTGGTCATAAAATAAATGCTATTATAAAAAATTAGGGATTAACCATATCGAGACCACCCTCCGAAAGTGGCAGGTATGTTAAATTGCACTGAATAAGGTTGCGGCAACTGCCCCATAGTGCTTGAAAAAAATACTCAATTATCTGCAAGGCCACTGTTTTTCGGTTTTTACCGGAAAATCCGGTAAAATTCCGGAATTAGGGCTGCCTGAAAACTGGTAAAAACGAAGATTTCATGGAATCTGGCATTTTCTATCAGATCAGTAAATCTATAAAAAAGTCTGTTTTTCTTTTAATTCCTTCCTGTACTATTTTCAGTTTGCTTTATTTAATGCTCTGTATATTAAGCCTTCTTTAATTCTGATTATTAATGCACATACTAAAAGAATGATAATAGAATCCCGGTAAAATCCGGAAATTAGTGTAACAGTCACCAGTGAAATTCCGGAATCTTAAGTCTTGAAAACGGAATTTAATTGTTTTAATCACCGTAAATCAGTGGCCTTGATTATCTGGTCTCAAAGCTCCTTGGAGGGGGAAAACATATGCTAAGAAAGAAAAACAGGAAGCAAATAAGTTTTAATCATATACACCATTTTCTTCTTCCCCATTTTCCACCTATTCCATAAAGTAACTTTAGACTGCACCATATCCAGTTTAGGACCCCAAGTAATAATATCCAAAGAACCATCCCCAAACAAAATACCCCAAATTTTAATAGGGTCTGAGGTTATTCTAATGTCTGAAACTAAAGTGTGTCTTGAACCACAAGAGCCCAATTGTCTACCCACGCATTTATCCAAGTTTAGGGCTGCTCCAAAAAGGGACCCAAACGCCCAACAATGCTTAACGGCTTCAGTAATTGAAAAGGTGTCTGCTACAACTAAACTCATATCATCTGCATAGGCCATTACATTGTGTGGAATAGAATGTAATGGAGTAGAAAGTGGAACAATAGATCGGGACGTATTAATAGAGCGCAGTAAGGGATCTAAAAAAAAAAAAAGTATGAAATAGGGCTAAGTGGACAGCCTTATCTAACTCCCCTTTTCAGTGGTATTATAGGACCTTTCCAATGATTCACTATAGGGACTATCATGGCTGCTTGATATAATAACCTAATCCAAGAAATTGTTCTAGTAGGGATTTTATAATGACGTAGGGTAAGCCATAAAAAGTCACGATTGACTGAATCAAAAGCTTGCCTTTGGTCCAAGGAGATCAGGAAGCCATTCAGCAGGTCACAATTGCCACGTTCAACTATTTCTTGTAATAAAATTACATGATCAGAAATACTCCTCCCAGGAATATTACTAAACTGAGCTTTAGAGATTAGAAGAGGGGCTATTTTCAACAAACAGAGTTAAATAATTGTAGCCAAAATTTTAAAGTCAGTATTTAAAAGACTAAGGGGCCTCCAATTGGGTAACAGTCACCTATCCCCCTTTTTGTAGATATAAAAAAGACTACCCATATTCAAATTCAATGGTAGAGCATCCTACCATAAAGCATAATTAAACATCGCTGTTAATTCACCACATAGGTCAACATCCAATAACTTGTACAGTTCATTGGAGAGACCATCTAAGCCAGGAGTTACCCCTGGTCTCAAAGCACAAATCGCATCTCCCACTTCTTGAATCTGTATATCACTAGTAACAAAATCAAGAATTGTTTGCAGAACATCTGGGATGTCCAAGTGAGAGAGGAAGACAGAGGTTCTCGCTACCTGTGAGGTAATGGGACCAAATAATTTTCTGGTATAATCAGCCAAATATCTCTGAATATCTAAAGAATCAGTTAGTTCTGTCATATTATCATTAAAGAGGGACCCAAAAAACTTTACTATCCACCCATTTAGAACAGCTGTTAAATGGGCAGACAGCATGATAGGAACCCGAAAGTCCAAATTGTTGCTGCTGTTGTAACAAAGAAAACTGTTTGGAATGATATATATTAAGCTCCTGTTTAAGCTGAGTAATTTGAGCAGTAAAGTTATGACCGGTAGTATAAGATAATGTAAGGAGTTTTTGTAATTGACAGCGCTTCCTCTGGTAGTCAAAATATTGATCATTATGAGATTGTTGACTAAAATGTCTCAACAAATGCTGCAAGTCTGATTTGGTATCAGACCACCAGCCCCATAGGTCATCGTAGAGTATGAAAACTGATTTCCTGGCTTGAAAAAATATTTTAAGCCGTGCTAACAACTGCAAATCGGTCAACAATGCAGAATTCAGTTTCCATGAGCCCGGACCAAAACGCCTCATATGAGCAGCACCAAGGGTAACAGTTAAAAGATTATGATCCGAAAAGGGCGCAACCTGGACAGTAGCAGCAGGAAGTGGCAAGTGGCGGGATACAAAAAAAAATCAATACAGGTAGCCAGAGGGCCTTTATGAAAGGTGGGGGTATGTGTATGATTCATCTGAAGATAGGCATCCTTCAGTTTTGCAGACTGCAACATTTGTTTCAGGAAATTTGTATCACAAAACAATGTATTTGTCTTAGAGGAGTGTGATTTATCTTTAAGAGACAAGCCACAATTGAAGTCTCCTCCAAAAACAACATACTGGGAGGTGTACAGATAAGGGTGAACAAGCTTCAATAAATCAATTCTAAGTGATTTGGATTGTGGTGCATAAATATTAATAATCCTGTATAAAACACCAGAAATACTCACATCCAAAAGCAACAGCCTACCTGGGTATAAATCAAGTACTTTAAGAACAGAAACATCAGGTAAATTGAACAAAATCCCCACACCGAACATGTCTCCTGGCCAAAGGACCAATAGGATTGGCCAGGAAACCAAGCCCGTTGTGCTGTAGATATTTCAGAAAGGGAATGAAACCTCACATCCTGTAACAAGATCACCCCAAAAGTAAGACAAGATAAGAAGGAAAAAAACGAATCCCTCTTGGGCTGTCGTTTAATACTGTTAACATTCACAGTATGTATGGAAAATGAGGGAGCCATAAGATTTGGGCAAAGAAAAGAAATCGGCTATAAGGCAACACAAAAGAAGTTTCACCTAGGTTTAGCCCTCCTGGACACACTGTCCTTATGTTTAACCTTAGCCTTAGCTTTCTGTTTTTGTGACCCCGGATTATCAAGGGGGACCTCTGTATCCGTAGTCAATTCTGGATGAGAAGAAAGTACAGAGGAAGAGTCAGAATCCGTGTTTTCCAAGGGGTCACGTAGTAAGTCAAATTTATTGGCCAAAGGGATACTATCCACCTTTAATGCCTTAGGAAAAGGAGACCCCAATTTCCTAGAGCCCCTTGTAACTCTAGTATGAGGGACAAAGGATTCTGGGGGGGTGGTGGGTTCATAGTACCTGCAGGAAGAGCTGGGGAAACAACAGTAGACAGGAGAGTCTCACCAGAACAACTAGGCAAAACGGGGAGAGGGAGGGGGATCCAGAACAGGGACAACTATATCAGTGTGCGGGACAGCAGGAGGTACTGGCATAACAGCAGGGGGAGCAACAGAAAAAGGAAGATGCATGGGAAGAGCCTCCGAAGGCTGTTCACTCTGGGGAACAGAGGAAAAACCACGAATCTTGGAACGTTGTGCCACAGTGATAAGTAGTCTCTGTTCCTCCTCATCAGCCAGCATTGGAGAGTTATGTGCTGCCCAAGTGCATTGTTGAAATGTGTGACCAGTTTCTTCGCAAAGAACACACTTAGGCTCTTCCACACATTGAGAACCAGCATGGCCAAGTTCACCACAAACAGAGCATTTTACAACATCGCAAATGCTACTAATGTGGCTAACAGATCCACATCTGTAACATGCCTTTGGCTGACCAGGATATAAGAGAACTCCCCTATCCCTGCCTAGCATAAAACTGTTGGGAAAATGTTGCACTCCCACATCAGTCATCTTAAGCATCACTCTCACTTTCCAACCCCCCTGTCCACAAATTTTCGGAATCAAAAATAGCCTCTGGATCATTAAGCATAGTACAACGCTGTTTCAACCATACAGTAATGTCATTCAAACTGACCCCCCTCATTACTAAATAGAATAGTGACATTTTTATGAGCAGGCTTAGTAAAAGGAACTGCACTAAATGGGGCCCATAAGGGTAAAGTTTTCAGTTCATGAAATTTAGTCCAAAACTTCTCCAAACCTGACAAAGTTTTAAAGCTGACATCAAATTGTGTTTCATTGGAGACATGGAGTAAAGCATGACTCTCGTAAGCAGCAAGTCCCATCGAGTCCTTAAAGAGAGTTCTTCCCACAAAGACCCAATCAGGTAGTTCAGGCATACCACCCAAGTACTGCAATCAGACCGCATTATGTCATTTAGCCTGATGTGTAGGCACTGTAAAACAAGAGGCATAAGTTTTAGGAGCAGCAGAGCGTGAAAAGGAATTTTGTCTAGTGGGTGGAAGATGCGACCCATGGTCCTGGGGTCGCAAACTAGGAGAAGATGTAGTTTGCAACTGGGAGGGCTCTTCAAGTGGTACAACACCCGGGAAATTCAAGACCAGGTGCTGAGTAAGTTGCAATTCAGGAGGGAGAGAGGGTTCTAGGGGTCGCGGTGAGGCAGGCGGCTGTGGGTCAGGAGAAAAAAACAATCTTGGCAGGTTCCATGAAAGTCTGTATCGGCGAGGGACTGGAGCGCCAAGTTCCAGCAACAGGATCTCTTTCCCAGCCCGTTGCACTGAGGGCTGAGTCTACTGACTAATCTGGATTCAGTTTTCCGGTTGCAGGTGAAAGGCTCGTCGTAGGCCCAGCTCGTAGACAGCTGGTAACGCCATTCCAGGTGAACCCCCACCGTCAGCAGAGACAGACTGTGACATTATAGGTCGGGCAGGTAAGGAATGAGGAAGTGTCAAATCGCTGTCTGAAGCATCAGTGGGTAAGGAAACTGCATTCTTACACTGTGAGTCAGCAGGAAGGTCTTTAAAAGGCACAGTAGCAGTTTGTTTCAGAGCAAGTAGTTCAGCCTTCTTTGCTAAATAACGTTGTTTTTCCAGCACTAGTAAAGCATCAACAGCAGCCAGATCGGCAGGTACAGAAACAGGAAGATTAACGGAAGTAATCTCAGGAGAAAGGATTGCAGCATTAGCAGCTTTGTTAGAAGGCATGGCGTTACCTTGTAAGTCTTGATTCACAGGAGTAAAAGTAGATTTTTCCAAATCCAACGGCAAATTGAGTGAAGTCTCAGTAGTAGCAGGAAAGTCCTTAGGCAATGCGGTCTCTTGAAATACAGAGACGGGGAGGAGACCGGCTCCCCTGCTTCCAGCACCTCCATGTCCTCCACAGCTCCTCCATGGACGGCCATCTTGGCAGAATGCCAGGATGTAAGGGAACCCTCCCACAGAGTAGGGGAATTTCCCCAGTGTCCTGGCCAAATTTCCCTCATTCACTAAAAATACCACCAACAGCTTAATCTGGTTCAAGGTCAGTTGGCATTCATCTGTATCCCCCTCCCCTGGGTCGTGCCTGAAAATAGGCAGTATTTGTCTAATGCACTTACCCGGTCAACAAAAACTAAATAAAAAATAAATAAAAAAATGTATCCTGATCTGCCAACAGCAATACAAAACCATTTAATTATCATTTGATAACCAATGGTGTTGCACTTTTTGGGCATGTCAACTTGTGTGCATTGCCAAATTGTTGCACCTTTTGTTCCAAATTTGAAAACTGTTAGCTTCCATTTTCATACTCAGTCTCCTGGTTTTGTGGCCTGACCTTCAGAACTGTGACCTGACAACCACAAACATACAAAATGATTTCAATGACTCACCAGTAGAGCTTGAAGTGCCAAACTGTCAGTTCACTGGACTATGGGGCGACACATGAAGAAGTGCTTAGGCAATGTAGTTGGAATGCTTCATATAGGATTGACTGGATAATCCAGTTTTTAGGGTCCTTATCCGGTCATCCTGTTTTTATTAAATGCAGTCTGGTTTTTGGGCCATTTTGAATACTCATATACTCTTAAAACTAATGTATCAAATCATTCACTGTTTTGGCTGCATTGCAAGTCCAGGTTACAAAGAAGTTCTGATGTCACAGTCATTCAGACCTGCCTTTGTTTGTAAAACCAGACTGTCTGGCAGGTGTAGAGTATGGCCATTAAGATCATTAGCAGTAGTCCGGCCCGGGTGGCACTGAGGGTTGATATGCTGGATGCCACACCTCACGCTGCACCAGTGACCTGGGTTCGGGAGCGAGCCCGAGCGCTGGGGGTCAGCAGTGGAGGGAGTTGGATTGAGCATCCGGAGGACTGTGCTCCCCTCCCTGGGAGGGATCAAGGGGTTTCCCGGTGCATTAGTGGCCCCCGGTGGAGACCGGGGGTACTACATGCGTGGGACCAAGAAATCAGGGGATGAGTGAGGCAGGCATTTATGAGGGCAGCCTGCGTGCTGATGCCATTGCACATCACGCTCATGAGGGAAAGAAATAAAGAGGAAAAAGCCTCCTGTACTGTCGGTGAGATGATGGTGGCCCCAGGGGAATCGCCCACATCCCAAATACCGGCCCAGATGCGCCCATATCTCTCCATGGGCTGACCTGATGACAGCAGGTAAGGCACTTCACATTTAGGAGCCTGTCGCTGTGGGGACAGCGGAATCAGCCCCGGAGATGGTACTGGGGTCGAGCCTGCCTGGGGTCGTTCGGGGGAAGGGAACCTGGGAGATGCAGAGGGTTCAGGCTGGAAGTAGTGTGAATTCCGCGTGGGCACTCCTGAAGGATGCCCGGGGGCGTAGGTGTATAAAGAAAATGAAAAAAAATAAATAAAAAAAGATCATTAGCAGTAATTTAACCTAATCTTTTCAACTCTGAATTTTAATTGTGGTCTTTTACTACTATGACAGGAAACAGTTTAACACCTTTATGTGCTCTCAAGTGTTTCTTTTTTGTTTGTCCTATAGTCTGGTATGTTTTAGACCCATTTTTGTTAAATTAATATTCTAACTTTTATTGCCTTTATCACCACATTTGCTCTAATTTTTTGTATTACCTGAACATTCTATGATATTAGCTACACTTTTACACGTCATTCAGATAATCAGCATGGAATGGTGTATTTGAAATTGTCTAATGTCTTAGAAATATGAGAAGAAACAGCAGTAGCTGCTGAAGTAAAGGGGAACCCAGTGCAGTATTAAGGGTACCACAAGCATCGAAAATTAAGTTATCAAAAATTGGTCAAAGCATCAGAATACTGTACATGACTGACATGGAAAGGAAAATGAGAGAGTGTTTAACAGAGGGTTGAGCAATAAGCTGTCGATGAGCTTGGCACATCCAGCTGACCCGAGTTTGATTCCCAAAGACTTCACTTACATACTGTATGACACAGAGCAAGTCACTTAACCTTCCTGTGTTCCTGGGTCACTCCTCTAAAATAGGCCATGTGGCCTATGGGAGTTAACCTGGATGCCAAAGAATAAAAATAAATAACTGAATAAATAAATAAAATAAATAACAGTATAAAACTGATTTCCTTTCACTTGTAATGTCTGTCCCAACATTACAAATGACTTTGGAAGAGGAGCGATAAAATTGCCAGTCATAAAAAAGGGGTGGAGCCAGAGGCAGAGTTTGGGGTGTGATTTAGCATCCGATTTTTACCTCATCCAAAGGTGGTGACCCTAGCTTCATACAGTATTAATAGGAATGATTGCTAGGATGAATGATTGACAAAGAGGCTGAGTAGGCTTGTAATGGCGTAATTAAGGAGTAAATGCATGTTCAAATGTGTATACAACAATACTTTTTGGATGCTGTCTTTGCTGCAGGAACTACAGACCCTTCAGGATCCCACGAAGGCACAGCAACCCTCTTGAGGGGAGTTCCACATCTAAAGGTGCTGCAGGTGTGAAGTCATCTTAGGCCTAAGGTACCTTAGGGAAGAAGGTCCAATGCCCCAAGAGGAAAGAGATACAGAGAGACAGAGAGACTGTGAGACTGGAGGATAAGAGGAGGACGGTGGAGCAATGAAATGAGCATCCAGGTTCCTAGATGTACAAGCTTTTAGCACTGGTGGGTTGGGGATTGTATGCATGGTGTAATTCATCTTACAGGCTAAAGCAGTTCAATTAAAAGGCTACAATACCATCTGGGAGTTTTGGTGACATTACAGCCACGTCAGACAAAGGATGCTGAGTAGAGATGCCAGTTTTCAATGACATTTTAGTACAGAGATGGTAAAAATAAATGTAATAAAATTATATATACGGTATATACAAAAACACACATGGGGCTGAATTTTCATTCAGTTGTGTCATGGGCACAGTAACCGGTGGGGTGCCACAGGGGTCAGTACTGGGCCCGGGCCTCTTCAGTGTCTTTATTAGTGACATTGCAGGAGTGCTGAAAAGGAAAGTATGCCTATTCACAGATGACACAAACATCTGCAACAGAGTGGGCACACGGGTGGGGGGGGGATGAGGGATGATCTGAAAAAGCTGGAAGACTGGTCAAGGGTTTGGCAACTGGGCTTCAGTGTGAAAAAGTGCAAAATTCTGAACATGGGGCACAGAAACCCAAAGGCCACGTACCAATTGGGTGGGGAGGTATTGGCAACCACAAAACAGGAAAGGGAACTAGGGGGTCATCATATCTGATGACCTGAAAGTAGCAAAGCAGGTGATAAGGCAGTGGAAAAAGCTAGCAGAATGCTCGGGTGCAAAAGGAGGGGTATCACCAGCAGAAAGAGGGAGGTAGTGTTACCCTTGTATGGATCAATGGTGTAGGGCGCCATCTAGAGTACTGTGTCCAGTACTGGAGACCCCATCTCCAGAAAGGCATAGATCGGGTGGCGGCGGTACAGAAGAGGGCAACCCAAATGGTGCATGGCCTGCATCAAAAGCCCTATAAAGAAATAGTCAAAGAATTAAATATATACTCTCTAGAGGAAAGGAGGGACATGATAGAAATGTTCCAATATCTCAAAAGTATTAATAATATACAGGAGGGTAGCATTTTTACATGTAGTAGTAGTAGTAGTAAAAACTTTTATTTATTCAAAATGAATCGGAAACTCATCTGAGACAAGTTCATTTTCAGTGAAGTCCTTAGTATGAACACTATTACAGTATTACAAAGAATAAACATTCAGAATAAAAAAATAATACACAATAAACAGTACATAACAAATAGCACATACAGTACATAAAATTAGACAAACCACCATTACTTAGTTAAAATCATACTAAGGTGCTTTACACAGTCAACATTATGGTAACACACACTGGCCCTAACTATTCATTCAAGATGGATTCAAATTATTTTCTTAGATGACTTGTTAATAAACCAGTTTTACAGAGAAAGAGATGCTCAAGGAGAAGGGGTCATGACATGAAGCTGGGGGGGAGACTCAGAGGGGATGTGAGGAAGTACTTCTTCATGGAAAGGGTGGTGGATGCCTGGAACAGCTTCCCAGTGGAGGTGGTGGGTACTGAAACAGTAGCAGGACTCAAGCATGCATGAGATAGACACAAGGGGATCATAGTGATAGGGCTGGGGGGGTAAGGCAGGAGATCGAGTAGGGTCAACGGTAGCACAGTAGGTAGGGAATTTAGGGCAGACTAGGTGGGCCAAGAGGTCCTTATTTGCCAACAACTTCTATATTTCTGTGTTTCTAGCATAGTTGTTCTACTTGGGACATGACTGTTGGCCCACACATGGCACATCGAAAATGACACGTGTCAAAATAATGACGCTTGCTTGTTTGTTTTTTTTGCAGTAGTAAAGTGTTTAAAGCGTCATAAATGCATCAAAATGTTTGAAAATATCACAAAAACATTTGCATGCATTTGTAGTGACAGAGCAGCAGGCCTAGGGGCTGGATTTTTAAAGAACTTTGGCCTGATTTTGCTCAAGTGCACTAATTGCAACGTGACAACTTCATGCCGCAAGTGCCACAGGTTGCACATACCAAATAACACATGCACTACAAAAAAACTATGCATGCATCAGTTGTCTGCTTTGAAGTGAGCAAAGATTCGCAAATGTGTCAGAATGTTTGGAAACCGCACACAAAACATTTGGGTTCACATGCAGTGATGCAGCTGCGGCAGCACAACTGCCGCATGTCCTGCACCTGAAACTTTGAAAATGTCGGCTGAGGTATTTGAGGTAGAGGGATTACTACTGATCAGGTAGTAACACACATTATTGCAAAACAGATGGAAATTTTGTGTTGTAGTCAGTTTTAAAGGCAAGCCAGTCCAAGCCTTAGAGGCGTTGTACTAAAATGAAAGCTAACTTTTGTTTTCCTTTAGGAGGTCATCAAACTAAGGCCTTCAGTTGCTCTAGTAACTTCAAATTCACGTGCATTGTTGAGTAAATAAAAGATCCATTACCCACGCAAAATCTGTTCATCCAGAAATTTAGGACATACTGATTCTTTTGGTTAGGATTTAGCAGACTGACAGACCCATGCAAAATACTAATATGGTTTCTAGCAGGTGGATCCAATGCATATCTATAAACTTCATTTAAATGAGTTTTTACTCTAGTCAAAGAATTCAGACCCAAACCAGAAAAAAAATTACAAGTGCATAGTCTATAATGGGAAAGATGTAATTGGCAGCAATACTTTTTCTAGCTTCTATATTCTGATTCACTTTATTTCTATAAAAAGATCCAAGCCTTTGATGAATAGTCTTGATCAAGCTATTGCTGTGTTGAATGTAGTTTAAAGCACTGTCAAGTACTAATCCCAAATATCAGTAGATATAGACTTGCTCGGCTGAACACCTGAGAGAGTGATGACATTTATAATAGGAGCTGATTTAATTTTAACCTTTAAAACAAGGATCCTAAATGTAGTTTTTTTAGCATTAAATGCCAATTTGCTATTAATGAACCTTATTTGTATGGAATTAGAATCATCCTGAAGATAGCCAGCTAGAGCATGACGATCTTTAATGAAAAAAAAAGTGTCATCTGCATGCAGTATAATTTTGGAAAAAATCTGAAGCAACAGGTAAGGCATTAAGGAAAAGGCTAAACAATAAAGATCCTTAAATTGAGCCATGTGACACTCCCAATTGCACTGTTAAAGGGACAGACTTACTAGATTTCATTTTAACATGTTGGGACCTATTGTCAAGGTAATTGTGGAACCTCCTTAAAACCAAGTCTGAGAGGCCAAAGGAATTCAATCTCATTAAAAGTTAGTCACGCTTGACTAAGTCCTACACTTCAGATAGGTCGATATAGACTGCTCCAGTGCAGTCCCCGTTATTGAAGTCCTCATGTAGGTAGTTAGTAAGTTCAGTTAGAGAGGTGGTAGTACTGTGACCCTTTCTGAAACCATGTTGAGGTCCTGTTTGCAAATTATCTTTCTTAACATGTTAGTAAGTTGATCATTGACCATTCTCTTGAGGACCTTAGATAATGCCTTATAAAATGGAGAGATGACAAAAATAGGTATGTATTTCTTTGTGATACACCTCAGCTGTCTTCAGCATAGAATTCTGAAGGCTACATGCAAACACTGGGCAAGCCTTGGTTCTACATTATAAAACATGCCAGAATCAGGGTATTGGGGGTTAAGAACCAGTTCTGTCCATCCCCTGTCTTGTGTGTATGCATGGGTGCGCACGCACACACACACACAGCATATGCCATTATACACTAGGTGCTTAATCAGTGACATCACCGGTTACAATCTGCCAGTGGCTCCTGATGCTGATCCAGCTAATTTTATAGAGACATTGACCATACTGGCAGAAAAAGACCAATGGGCCATCCAGTCTACCTGTGGTTCCCTGTTTATCCCCAGGACTTAACTGTCATTCACGGTACTAGGCCTCGTTATCCTCCAAGTTCTCCTCCCTGCTACTATTGCCCTGAGCAGCCACTATAGTCTTCACTCTGCCCCAACGGTGCTTGAAACCATTTATGGTTTTGGCTTTCACCTCCTTGGCAGACAGACTGTTCCAAGGTTCCACCACCCTCCCCATAAAATAATACTTTCTCATATCCCTCTTGAACCTTCCTCTTGTCAGTTTCCACTTGTGCCCCTGTGACCTTGAACTTGCGCTTATGCTAAAGAACTCCTCGCAGTTCACCTTATTTACTACTTTCTAGAATTTGAATGTCTTTGTCTTATCGCCCTTCTCCCATCTTGTCTCAAGCGAGTACATATTCAATGCCTTGAGACGATCCTTTTAAGATCTGCCCTGCTGGCCCTGTATTTTCCTGGTCACCCTTCTTTGCATCACCTCTAGCCCATCCTTATCTTTCCTGAGGTGAGGGCTCAAGAACTGCATGCAGTACTCTAGGTATCACCTTACTATTGACTATAGACCTATAATGAGGCATTAGTACGTCTCTTCCTCTACTGACAATGCCTCTCTCGATACATCCTAGCATCCTGTTTACCTTACTGAAGGCCTTATTTCATTGGCTTGATTGAGGGTGTCACTAATGATGACTCCTAGGTCCTTTTCCTTAGTCATGGTGCTCATCTTATCCTTTCCCATCCAGTGCTCTGTCTTGGGGTTCTTGCTCCCTTGGCATTGAATTTCAACTGCCAGACTTTAGACCACCTCTCCAGTCTATGCTGGTCATTCTGCAACTCCCTAATTCTCTCGTTGCTGTCCACCCTCCCACAGAGCCTTGTGTCATCTGCTAAGAGACACAGCCTGCTCTGGATTCCTTCTCCAGTGGCACTGATGAACATATTGAAGAGGACCAGCCCCAGGACAGATCTCTGTGGCACCCCACTTGTGACCTCCCTCTCTTCCAATACAATCCCATTTATCATGATCTTCTACTGCCTCCCCCTCAGCCAATTTTCTGCCCACCTTACTATGTCCCTTGCCACCCCGAGATCTTCCATCTTTTTCAGCAATCGCCTGTGAGGCTCTGAGTTGAAGGCCTTGCTGTAATCAAGATAGAGTAAATTCATGTCGTGGCTCTCATCCAGTATCTTTGTCACCCAGTCAAATAGACCTCTTTGCCACAAACCCATGCTGTTTACTATCCTGGAGGCCACTGCTCTCCAGGAAGTCCACGAGGTCCTCCTTGACTAGTGACTCCATCAGTTTCCATACAACTGAGGTAAGACTGATAGGTCTGTAGTTTCCCACTTGCTCCTTGTTCCCCTCCTTGTGCAACAGAACCATGTCTGCCACCATCCAGTCCTTCGTAACTACCCCTGTTTGTAATGAGCTATTGAATAGCCCTACCAGGGGTTCAGCTAGTTCTGCTGCCAGCTCTCCGAGCACCCTTGGATGTATCCCATCTGGTCACAGGGCCTTATCTATTGTAAGGGCTGCTAACCCTTTCTGGCCCCTTTGCTGGTAAATACTCACTGCCTCATCGGAGGTGCAGCCAGGAATTTCAAACTTGTACTTGCGAGTTGACAGAACTGTTGCACACCCCCCCAAACACAAACACAGAGATGTGCTGCCCTGCCACACAAACATTGCCCCAACCCCCATTTCATCAACAATATGCAGTAAGCCAGTGATCTTAATAGATTCACAACATATTATTTTATCTAACACGCACACTACCAATCAGACAGAAGTTGTCTGGCTTTTAGTTACAGCATTCAGGATACAGTGTGATAAGCCTCTGTACCACATCAAGGTAGTCAGCCTTACGGAAGTCCATTTACACCAGCATTCTTCCATACATACAGTACTTGACTGGATCACCCATACAATCATGGCCTCTAAGTTTAACACCCACACATCTTCCAAAGATCATTCACAAACTTGCATTAATGCATCCAAAGAGAGAAAAACAGTTCTTTGGGTACATCAAGCTCTGTTTGTGTTTGTTGCCCTGGCCTGAGCCTTATATTGCCCCTGGATTTTCTAGATTTTACTGTACTCAGCAAAGTAACTAAATATGCCTGCCAACACCCATGTGGCTCATCTCCAGGACCACCTCAGTGGCCACCTTGATGCCACTGCAAGGGTCCACTGTCTCCCAGGTGAAGAAAGAGCTAAAGCAGTCTGTTCTCCTCTATCACCCTATTTCCCTCAGTTTGCCTAACAATTCCCTCTCTTTTCCTCCTTGTTTCCCTAATATACCTGAAAAATTGCTTTTCTCCATTCTTGACACCCTCAGCAATATGCAGCTCAGTGTCCGCTCAGCCTCCTTAACTGCCTGCTTGCTTCCCTAGTTCTCAGTTGGTATTCTCACCATTCTTCTGCTCCCCGCTCTTCTTTGTATCTGATGAAGATCACTTTTTGGCCCTCACTACTTCCCTTACCTTGTCCAAGAACTATATTGATTGTTTGTACCCGTTACGCTTGGTTACTATGCTCTGGGACATTTTTGATGCCTCCAGAATGGCCCCATTGCCTCCCATCTCTTCTCCATCTCTCCTTTGCTGTCTACCCCAACTAACCCATACCAACTCCCTCATCCTGTTGAAGTCCTCCCTTCTTAAATGGATTACCTCAGCTTGTGACTAGGGTTTACTGGTCACCAGGTCCAGCTCCAACCAGATAAGAGTTATGGTCGCTGTTCCCTAATGGCTCCCCTACCTGTAATGCTCCTACTGTCTTTGAGTTGGTGAGCACCACATCGAGGACAGCAGCCTGCCTGGTGGGTTCTCTAACTAGCTGTGCCAGCAGACAGTCCAGGACTGTATCCAGTAGGGACTGACTTCTGGTTCTCCTGGCAGCCGGAACATCCCAGTCGATGTCCGGCAGGTTCAGGTCACCCACCACAATCACCACCCCTTTTGCCACTCCCCAACTAGATAGTAGTAAAATCTTTATTTTTATGCAGGAAGTTAGAAATTTACACCATTAGGACCAATAGTCCTGATTTCAAGGTGATCCTGTTTAAGCACAAGATAATGGTTTAGCTATAAAATCTATACTACACACATTCTAATACAAAATCACTATCGATTAGTAACAACAATATAAACATACTCTCAAAGGTAAACTAATAGCTAACATCTCATTTCATATCAAAATTAGTGTATTTAAAATTCCAGTACAATTCAATGGTATCTGCACTTTATCTATACTCTTGCATACAATATGCCATTCAATTCCTTGCTTTCCTTAGAATGTAATCAGGGCAGAAGATAAACCTAAAATATCCAGATTCTGGGAGATATCAAGCCGATTTATTTTTTGCATGAATTGACCGTTCACATTTGCATATTACCTTAAGTTCTTTTTTAAGGTGTATCGAAAATAGTCTAGGATTTTTTTTTTTAGTTCATTTATTTTTGTATTTTCTGAACTGGGGGATGTTGTGCCTTTGGTTCCTCCCCTCTATCCAGCCAACCATCCCAGCTGCTGCCCCCATCACAGACAGAGCTCTAGCCTCCCCATCATTACCCCCTCTGGTTGCATTGCAGTGGGTACTTACTCCATACACTCACGGAGACCAGGAGGTGGGCCCCGGAGGAGCTGACTTGTCTTGTGACCGTGGTGACATGGGTGAGCGCTTTCACATGCTGCAGAGAATTTTTTCTGTGTTGGTTCTGCCTTGTGGGGACGGGCATGCAATGACGCCAGTGGGAGGAGCGTGCACGCATCCACATGCGCGCCTCCCAGCGACTACCCCCTCCCACCCCTCTTCGTGCAGCGATGCTGCACTGCCCCCAGTTTCCACTAGGGGCCAGCCACGCACTGCCCACTACTGTTCCTCCTCCCCAGAGACAGAGAGCAGTTCTCCAGATGCTCAATCCTTCTCCAATCCTGCCAACCCCTGGCGGCCTGTGCTCATTCCCGAACACAGGTCGCCGGCATAGTGCGAGGTAAGGCAGCCAGCGCCTCAGCAGTCAATGCCATTAGGCTGGCCTAGGATATTTCTTTAGTTCTTTGTCTTGGTTATGGAGAGTATCCCAGTATTCTGTAATTGTATATGAAAATGTCATGGCACTAAATTTATTTACTAACCCCGGGGAAGAGAGTTTATGTGCAGTATTGTTCCTTAAACTGTATTTATGCTCTTTTTTATGTAATTTGTCTATTAAATAAATGGTATTTCCAAAATGAATTGTTTTATGTATTTGACTAGTCCATTTTAATCTGCTTTTGCTTTCTAGGTTCCACCATCCCAATCTATTATACATAGTACAGAGATGTGTAAAAAAAAAAAAAATCACGTCAGTATAAATCTTGCTAGTCTATTATAAAGTTTTTCAATAAAGGAATAATGCCTGACAGGGTGGGTGTTATGCTGGGATAACATCCCACCTTGGGTGGTTGGGCATGAGGCCATCCAACACCCGAGAAGGGATGTTATCCCAGCATAACACCCACCCTAGAGGGCATTATTCCTATTATACAATGGCCTGTTGTTATATACAGAATTAAAAAAGAATTAAAGAATGATATGTTAATCTAGAAAAATATTTTTGTTTCTTAAGAGAAGATGGCTAAGGATAATGCTGCAAGCAGCAACAATCAATCAGCAGGGATGTTATGCCAGGATAACATCCCTGCTGTGATGGACAACTGACCAATCAGGAGCCAGGATTCTTTCTTGCCATTGTATAACTTTTAATAAAGATGACTTATTTGCAGATCCGTAAATATGATCTTCATAGTTCTATAATAGGAATCAATAGTTGGTTAACAATAGTTCTTCCCCAAGCTCCCTATCCCTCTGCTCCACCTGTCATGATGGTCTGTAAGTCACCCCCAACCACATGTTCTTGCCTGAGGCCACTGTGAGCTGCACCCACAGTGACTCTGGTGAAAATTCAAGGACGACTGGTATAACGCATGGATCTGCAAGTTATGCCAGTCGCCCCTATGCCAGGGACCCTACGCTGCATTCCAGAAGCGGCAGGGTCCTGGCAGTTGCGACAGGTGAGATACACCATGTGTATGGTGGTAGCCCACGCATGGCATATCACGGCTGCAGGTTAAAACTCACACCAGGTGACAGGTGGCCCTCCCTGCCCTAGACCACCTTGGCAGACACCAGGGGGCACTGGGGGGCTGGCCACATGGCACAGGCATCCAGGGAGGCGCACCAATATCGGACCCCTGGGGGTGCCTGATGATCAGGGGGTTGGAGGGCGAGGGTGTGCTACAGGGGACTGGGGGGTTCCTATGGCACTGTTGCCAGGGCTCTGCGTGGTGGCATCCGATGGTACCAGCTGTCAGATACCACTTAGGACAGCTTTGAGCTGTTGGATATTCCCTATGCCACTGCGGCTTTGGGAATTGCAACTGCAGGTTATGACAGCCATCCACCTGGAATTGGGATATGTGCATGTCATAACCCGCAGTTGTGCCAGGCATTGTGGGCTGCAGCGTAAGTATTGTTGTACCTTGCAATTGTCACAGCCCACAGACACACTGGCGCAGGGCATCTCCTGGAATGGTACCAGGTGTATTGCATGGCGTAGGTCTCGGGATATGCCATGGAGAGTGTCATCTCCCACCTTATGCCGGCATAGCCCAACTTGGAATCTGCCCCCCATCTCCCTATTAAGCCCCCTGATGTGTCCATCCTTCAAAGCCTCAGTGCCATGCCTGACATAGAGAGGTCTACACCTCTCCCTTTACCTTGCCTTCTGTCCCTCCAAAACATGGTGTACCCTGGAACGGTCAGGTTCCAGATGTTATTTTCTGAGGCCCAAGTCTCTGTGATGGCTATGAGTTTAACATTAAGTGTCTACCATCATTGCTTGGAGTTCACTAATTCAATTACCTAGACTCCTTGCATTGAGCCAGACCACCTTCCATCTAACCCTTGATCACCTTTGGTTATTTATTTAGCTTTTGTTAACCAGGTAAGTACACTAGACAAGACAATTTGCCTGTTTTCAGGTATGACCCGGGAGAGTACAGGAAATTACATACTTACACACTTGGGACAACATGGTACATAATTAGGAAAAGCTTACACGTCATGAGACAACAAGGTACAAGTTAGAAAAAAACAAACTCGCATGTCACATGCAAACATCATAATGTAGAATATTTTTTTCTTTATTGCTCCCTGATCTGCTGCCCTTCATATTGATTGCAAGCTCTGTGATCCCACCCCTCCTTGGTCCCTTCCCCCAGCCCAGTTTGGACAACAAACCTAGTTTTGCCCGTTCTACCTCTACAAGCCCCAAGATTGGGGAATACTGGCAGATTTCTCTTCCTCTCTCCTACTACCTTGGTACCCCTAGGCTCAACCGCCCCCACAGTCAGTTCAACTGTCCAATAAAGATGTCAAACTTCTGTCTCAGCACACTAGCCATTGCTACCTGGTGAAAACTGAGCCCGTTGGGAGCTGCTACAGTTTCTTCAATTTAGCAGCCGGGGAAATAGCAGTATTTGCTTTAGGAACCACTGCCCAGTTACAGGCAATGATTTCACTGGCTGGAGCCCTATGATAATGCAATAGGGGGGTTACATGCAGACAGCTGATTTTAAAGACCAGTAAGACAAAACACAGAGATAGAGAGGGAGAAAGAGAGAGAGGCGTACAGAAGGAGACTAGGGGGTATGCAATCAGGGGCTGGCAGTACAGCCTAGAGGTTAGAGCAACAAACTACAAATGAGCTTGGTACATCCAACAAACCTGGGTTTGAGTCCCACAACCTCCACTTGCATACTGTGTGACCATGAGCAAGTCACTTACCCTCCCAGTTGCCCCTGTAAACAGGCCTTGTGCCCAGAAGGACATACCATTACCAAAGAATAAAAAAAAATATATATATATGAATTGGGAATGGTACAATGCTTTCTATCCCCTTTCAAGTCGTTTTATTTTTTTACTATGATTGTGTTTTGACCCTTTTCTTTCTGCTTCCCACCATCTGGATGACCCTCCTCAGCTCAGTCACCCACCACATTTGGGACTTAACCTTTTGCTCCCATGACTTGCCCCTCATTGCAGGGTCGGGGGGGGGACTTGCTTCCCCAAGGCACATTCCAGTGAGGTGCCTAGTCAGTGGTGCCAGGCTTGTAGCAGGGCCATCCTCCATCCTGCTGCGACCGGGATATTTCCTGTTTTTCTTCCCCTTGAGACATTGGCGTGCAATGATGTGAAGCATCTTGCCAATGGTCCATGTCCTTCTGGCCTCCTGACTGCCTTGACACCTCACCACCACTAGATGTTAGGTGTACTGTGGGAGGTACAACTTTCCATCCCCAGGAGGAGAGCAGTCCTCCTGATGCTCAATCCTCTCCTGTCCCAACCAACCACTGATGACTTGAGTTCGCTCCTGAACCTGGGTCGCCAGCACGGCAGACAGCACTACAGCAGTGCCACTGGGCCAGTTCTTTCAAATCCTTTCTATAGCTGTGGCCAGTTCCACCATGGTTGCAGATCTTGCAGCAGATTCTCATACACAAGTCCTTTTTGTGGCAGGAAGGAAGGTCTGAAGAGACAGCAGGAAACACATTTTTTATATATTTTTGTTGCCTATGATGAATTTCTATGCCTTTCATAAGTAACCACTACTAGAATAATCTCTATAATCAGGACCACTTGGAAAACTTTGAAATTATGTTATTACCCTTAATGCTTCAAATAAAATACCAGTGAAAAATGTACAGCTTGCCCGTTCATCTTCAGAGTTAATATAGATTAGCAATGGACAATGACAGGGAAATAAAAATGAGAGTTTTGAAATGATATTACCAATCACATGATCATAGAATGACACAAACATGCCTCTCTGGGCCAAAACTAGAAATGAGCTATACAGACATAATTCGTAGGAGCCTATTAATAATCTAAGGAACAGTCTAGCGGTATTATAGCACAGAGATACATCATCAAATTACAATGCGTTAATGTTGTTACTAAAGAATCAATATTAAAACAAATGTTTGATTCATAGTTTCTCATTAAAATGCATCTGTATCTGCAGCCCCTTTATTACAGAATAAACTGAGCAAGAGTGTGCTGCTTCCTTGGAACTAACTGGGACCAAGTGTGATGGTACAGATGTAGGCCCTTCCCGGATCTTGGGCTTCTCTGGTCTGTATGTTACCACATTCTTGGTGTACCCTTGGTGGCAGACATTGACACGGCACCATGGCCATGTAAAAATACAGAAAGCATGTCCCAGATGACTCCTCTGTGAGGCAGTTCCTTCACCTGTTATACCGCACTCCCTCTTCACCATTCTGATGATCACTGACATCAGTGCCAGTTTCCTTTTGTATTTCTGCCATGTTAGACACTAGTCCAAATTTTGAACTGACTTCTTTCACTTTTCCATAACTGTTTACCACTAATGTTTTCACTTCCACTGTCTCTTGAATTAATTAGTCCCCACCTGCGGAGGAATGTTAAGAACATTGAATCTGATTGTTTTCTGCTGGTTTTGTTCCGATGTCATAATGTAACAAATTACATGTTACATGTTCTGTGCCCCAGCAAGTTCAAGTATTGTAGCACAGTGATGCTGAGATAGAATAAGACTAATGGACATGGCTGAGGTATACGCCCCTGCCCCCAAATCTACTCTGGCCAGACTTGACCCATGCTTTTACGTCTTCTGTTGTTTTGCTCTAAACAGCCCTGACCATACTCATCACAGCTCCTTCTAGTCTAATCTTTTCCTTGACTTTAGGGCAGGCACCTTTCCCATTAAGCTTCCTTTTTATTCAAGGTCAGGTCAGCTTCTATCCTTGCCGCCTTTTCTCCCTCCTCTTCCCAGCCCTCCCCCCATCACTCCACTGACTGGCCCGCTTTCTCAGTCTCATCTGTACAACCTATCTTAGACTCTAATAGCTTTCTCACAATAACCCCCATGGAAGCTCTCTCTGTAAGCTGCCCTCACTGCTGGTTTCTGCAGCTAGACCCCTCCACTTTCTCCCTGCTTTTCCCATGCTCAGCTTCCTCCAAGCTGCAGCTTTGATTCCCATATCTTTTGTAACAATCTTTCTCTTCCCCCTACACCTTGAGCCCCCACCTCACTTTGCCCATCTTGATCCCTTTTGTACTACAGCTGGATTTTAAAGATTTAGTCATAACTAATTCCTATCCTACACTGAATTTATTGAGTTTACCCTTCTGACTTGTTGTATATTTTGTACTCATTAACTGTTTTGTTTTTTTCTTACATTGGTACTATGCTAATCTATATTTTTGTGTACACCCATCCCTTACTATAATCCCTTCCCCCAGGTTGCATCTGAACACATAAAACTCCTCCTAAATAAAATAGTCTTTCCTCCCTGTGGCCTTAGCAGTCACATTTCTATTTATATTTTTTCTATCCATTACTCATTTAAGTTCACATCCCACCTTCTATTTTCCCTGTAAGTGGCACCACCCACATTCCTATCATCCTTTTGTTTGGATACTACTTCACATCCAACCACCCCTTCCCCCCTTTGAGTTTGAGCCTATGCCCCCTGTTTTTGTTTGTTGAGAAACCTGTCCATGACTAATCTGCCTGCATGCACTTGCTCTATACCCTTGAGTAGCTTCAACATACCCCGTAGCTTGATAGGTGCTGTAACTGTATAATGAATAATAGTGGTTAAAGGATATTTTATGTTTTAAGGAGGAAATTTTTTATTTATGTGAATATTTACATATTTGATTCATTTTGGTCCTATGCTATATTAATATAAACTGCATCAGTTCCTCATGGCTAATAACAGCTGTGTCTGCAATCACTAATGTCACTCAAATGACTCCATTAATTATGCCATTTCTTATGGATATGCTGTGCCTTTCAGCTCTACTGAAGCTACCTGTTTAGGAACTACCCCCTCCCTTCACTTTCACTTTAATTATCTACCCACACCCACTCTATGACCTACCCCCCCTTCTTCCCTATTCCCACTCTCCCTTCTTTCATCCCTTATCCCTCTTTTTTCAACTACTCATGCTCTGCACCCCAACTCACTCTTCCCTCTCAAGTTCTGGTCTCCACCTGACAATGCCAACATGGCTGCTACACATCCCTGCTCCTCGCTGTCCTAATTATGTTTTACATCCTGAACCCTCCCTCATATTCTCTTCTTCCCTCACCTCCTCGTATTCCACCTTACCTCACACTCACTCTTCTACCTGTGCCTGACAAGCCTCACTGGCTGCTACTCAGTGCCTGCCTTTAACATAACATTATTATATACATTATAGACTTTTTGTCTCGCATACATTGTACAATGCCTGTTATCTAGTCTGTTGTAGCTGCTTGTTTTATTTGTAAGAGTTTCATCTTTTGTTAAGTTCTCATTCTATATGTAAACCTGTTGGCAGGGAACCTATGTAAAAGAGCTTTTAGCTCATAGGTGTCAATCCAAGATTACAATAAATAAATAAATATTCATTTATCTTTTTTTATATGTGAAACTTTGTATGTTTGAAACCTGCAGTTTACAATGAACAGGACACCACTGTAAATGAGCGTTCTTGCTCAGTGATTATCAACCTGAATGAAATGAAATGGAACTAGACACCCTTATCATGCCCCCCTCAGCTTTCGCTTTTCTTTGTTTTCAAAGCAGCAGTGCAACAAAATTGGCAAAAAAATTCAGCCCTACTTTTTTTCACTATAAAAGAATCCAGGCATCTTCCAGTTTTATTTGCTGGTAAAGTGTTCTGTTTCCAGCTAAATTTGAGTATTTTATATATGTAAAATAATACGTGGGTGGGTGTGTGTAACCAGAATTTTACACACACCTGAGGTGTGGGATGCTATATAAATCCTGAGAACAAAGCTCTCGGGGTTTATAAAGGTATCCCACACTGAGGGTGTGTGTAAAATTCTGGTTTTACACCTACATACACCTACGTTTATTTTATTTAATTCTGGTCATCATTTTATATAACATTGCGCTGACTGGGTTGGCGGTATTGGAAACAGTTTGGTTAGCTGGCACTGACTGTAGCACGAGCTAGATTAACTGATTACAACTGCCTGGTTGTAACACAAAATATCAACTGGTGGTTGTAACATGGGATAAAACCATGGTTATATGTATATAAAAAATGATAACCAATAATTATAAATGTTTTAATGTTTTTTGTTTACTCAAGAAAATGTCCGCTGCATTTGGTTAAGAAATAGCATTGTAGATCTGTCAAGGGTAAGGACTGAGGAAATAAAAAAAAACAAAAAACCTGGTGTGCAGCATAGGCTCTACCTAGAAAAGTACTGTAGATTTGACAGATATGCTTATATATTGTTTTAATTGTAGCTGAAACTAGGATAAACCTTTTTTGTTGCAGTGCTGCTTTCAACTCTTTTTTTTTTGCTTCTCCAGCTGGTGGGTGGATGTACAGACTGCTGGCCATCATGGTGTAGTTGGAGGGAAGACATTTACCCCTTTGTTTCCCCCATTTGTCCTCCGCATGATGTCAATGCAAGGACAATGGTCCAGGCTGCGCACCCTGCCATGAGCTTTGCAACATTCTTCCCTCCCCTACACCCTGGCTACTGCACAACCGCCTGTTCTCCTACAGTAGGTGGTGGAGACAAAGTGGGGAATTGCAGCCATGCCTCACTGGAGGAGGAGAGAATCGACTGGGACACTTGATTCTCCTCCCCTGGCTGGCCCCCACAGTTCCAAGCTTATTCCCAAATCCAGGTCACCGGCATCACAAGCGGTAGAGCTTCTGCTGTGCTGACAGGCCAGCCCAGCTTTCTCTTTTCTAATAAAGAGTTCCAGCAGCTCCTCAAAACCCTCTGCTTGTGTCTCATTCCTCCATCCTTGATCCTTCTTGTTCCTTTATACTGAGCCTTCTCCAGTTCTGCTGCACTCTTCCTATAGTGCGGCTCCAAGAAATTTTTGTTTCATTTACTGGATTTAGTTAACTGAGTAGGCCCACTGAGACTAAAAGTCCCTTTTTTGGGGTGACCTTGATTTAGTTAACAGGAAACAAATCATTTTGATAATAGTAGGTATTCGCATCAATGTTGTAAATGCACACTGCACTCTAAATGCAGCCTAACTAGTGGTGTGCACAGGGACAGAATCTCATCTCTTATCTTGCAAAATGAAGAAATCAGTCTTGTCTGAGCAGTTTATAACAGATGAAATACAAAAATAATCCAGCCAGTCCGTCAGTGCAGCAGTAGCACTACCACTCATGCTGCCACTGATCTGATAGGGGCAGGCTGGGGGGGGGTTAATTGAGTGTCCTAAGGGACACTCTCCTCCTCTGGGGTGGGTTACCATCATGTGCTGCAATACTGCCAGTGACCCCAGGTGGCAGTGCAGTTGAGGATGCCAGCGGGAGGGTGAGATGTAGGCCAAGGTCTAAAGTGGCAGAATGCGTTCATGTGCATACACTCCTTGGACCTCCCCTGCATGCCTGCATCTCCAGGAAGAGGGACAAACATGGAACAAACCAACTGCCAATGATGACAACTGCCCTGGTGAACCAAACACAGATCGCGCCTGGAACCTCAGCATCTGCCTGACGAAGATTGCATTCAGGTAGGAGGTGGCCCTGCCACTCTTTCCCTGCCTTGGGTGGGAGTCTGATTCTGGGATGCATGAAGGCTGAAGGGGCCCAGGTACAGGAGGAGCCAGGCACCTTGAGGACTCTGAGGGAAAACCGAGTCAGTGGTGTCAAGGGGAATGGAAAGATGCATATGTGATTCCCTTATTGAAAAAAGGCGAGAAAAGTTTACCAGATAATTCTCACCCTATCAGTTTAACTCCAATTTTTTTGTAAGATTCTTGAGCGAATAATTAAGGATGAACTTTCCCTGACTATATTTTCTATTGATTCAGGCCAATATGGGTTTATAAAAGGGCGTTCAGTAGTCACTAATTTGATTAGCTTTTTATGATTATATCAGCGATAAACTTGATAGTAAGATTCCTTGTGATGTAATCCTGCTGGACTTCAGAAAAGTTTTCGATTCAGTACCACATTGGGCACTCATTCAAAAACTGTTATTTAAAATTAATCCCTTGATCACCCATTGGATTACGAACTGGTTAAGGGAAAGAAGACAAAGTGCATCTATTGACGGTTTTAGGTCCATTTGGAACTCAGTGCAAAGTGGAGTCCCTCAAGGACCAGTTCTTGCCCCAGTAATATTTCAGATCTTCATATCCGACCTATCCCATAATATCCATAGTAACATCATTAAGTACGCAGATGACTGCAAAATTGTAACTCTCTCAAGTTCGCTTAACGGTTGTATAGTTATCCAAAATGACTTAGACACTTCAGAATTGTGATCCCTCTGCTGGAATTAAAAATTTAATACATTTGAGTGCATAGTCTTACATTTTGGTAAAAGAAATAGAAAACATCAATATTATCTGTATAAGGAACCTATAGCCACTAAAGAAAATGAAAAAGACCTTAGAATTATGATTGACTCAAATTTAAATTTTGAGAGTCTCATTACCAATACAATAAATAAAGCTAATAAAACATGTTGGTCAATAAAACATAATATTACATCAAGAGACCCTGAAATCCTCCTTCCCCTTTATCGTGCTTATGTCAGTCCACAACTAGACTGTGTGTCCCAACTATGGTCACCATATCTGCATAAGGACATGAATAGGACTGAAAAACTACAAAGAAGAATTACCAAGTCGGTCATCTCTGACAAACCACTCTCGTATGAGAACAGGCTTTGTAAACTAAATTTAATGTTCTTAGAACTGAGGCGTATTGGGAGGGATCTGTTATTTACTTGGGATATTATTAATGATATCAGCTTGCTAACTGAATGTGGATTAGAATTCAAACAACAAAATATCAATTCTAGAGGACATCCACTTAAATTAGGGAGAAGCAAATTTAGAATGCAGAAAAGGGCCTCTTATTTCTCACAAAGAGTAGTCAGACCTTGGAACAGTTTGCCTCTGGAAGTTGTTATTAGTTCAAATAAAAATACATTTAAAAACAGGCTTGACAGGTACTTGTCAAATTTAAATGCCTCAATCTATATGTAGTCCAGGGGCTCCATGGGTCTGACGGCCTTCTGCTCCCTGCTCTGTCTTAGTATGATTCTTAGTAAGGGGGCATAAACACAGAATAAAAAAACCAAAAGTAATCCATCCACTTTAAACCCTCATTTTGCAATGTTGCTCATGCCTTCATAGCATCCTGACAAAGCTATTGCACTGCCGTTTTCACTGCGCTTTCAAACTAAACTGCACTAATTGTAGTTAGTGCAGAATGGTGTAGTCATGATACTTCTCAAAGAAAGATTAAATCCAGAATGGCTATTCAGTTAGGGCAATACTATGTCAACTGTCGGTATAATATCAAATTGATCTTGAGATTTAACAAATGACTGTGCAACATTTACATGGTCAACTGTTTCCCATCTGGGTGACTTGCAATATCAACTTGGTATATGTTCCTATTATCTTATTCTTAAGTCAATTGTTGCCAGTGAACTAGCAATCCCCAAATGCCACCTTGTGGTATGAGGACCATTCAGTGTTTCACGTCAGGTTTATGGAACTCGCTGTCATTTAAATTGGGCACACCTGCTCTGGTAGCTGACTACCTAGTGAAGAGCAAGCCAGATGATTCCGAAAGAGTGGGTGGGATATGCCCTATGATCATACTGGAGCTAAGGGATCACTTGCAGTTATCCTTTACACGAGTCTGTCTGCGTAGGTGTGGTGCTAGAGGACTGGAAAGTGGCCAGTGTGGTCCCCTTCTTCAAGAAGGGGGCAATGTCAGAGCTTGATAACTGCAGACTATTCAGCCTGACACCACTGATGGGCGAGGTCCTGGAAGCCATTACCAAGGAGAGAGTAATGGAGTACTTGGCTGAGGCCAGGGTTCCTGTCCACTCTTAGCATGGCCTTATGAGAGACAGATCTTGCCAGACCAACCTGATTACTGTACAAATAATCCAGCAAACACTAACAGAATAACCAAATTCATCAAGTGTCATTTCACCTCTAGGAATGAAAGGTTTATTTTGCCAGTTTATCACCTAATACACATAAAAAAGAAATTTCCTCTTTCAAACATAGAAGATCTTTTAACCAGTATTATAGCATGGGGTGTGATCTTGTGCCTCACAATGCTCCCAGGTGTGCGCTAATCCCCAACAATAGCACACTCTGTCATAGGTTATTGCTCACTTATTCATTACATCTAAAAAGGGCACCCCTGTATTACAGCTCACCAGTCTGGAACCCCTATCTAAACTGAGCTGGAGTTATGCTGGAAAAAATTACAACAAAATGTGACTAAATTAATAAAGAATATAAATGATATTTCTTAGTGCACAACTCAACAAGCTGGGACTGATGTCACTTAAAAATCATGGAAAAGAAGAGGCTCTATAATTTATATCCAATATTATGAACAACGAAACATCAGAAAGTACCATTGGATTTGAACTTAAACATGACTTTTGAGCCTCTAGAAGGCATTACAACCAGATCCAAATGAATGTAAAATATAAATCCAAGGCAAGAAAATACTTTTCTTACAAATCGTATTATTAATATTTGGAATAATTTCCCACAAAATGTTATAGACAGAACAATAAAAATATCTTTAAAACTATAATTGACAATTTGATTTTTGATAGTGGGAACTAAGGTACTGCACTTAGATCTGGAAGTCTTGATAGACCACAATCATTCTCCTCCTGCCTGTACGCTCATAGTAACCCATAGTACCACAGTCTGTGCAAGGCAGTGCCATCTAGTATTTATTGCTGTGAATGATAGTCAAAAGCAATACAGCCACCTAGTGGTGTTCCTTGGCATAGCATTTGTAACCGCCCAGTCCCCTAGGGTTACTAGAATCCCATCAGTGTCAGTGTTAGGTAGGGAAGGCAGCTGGTAAATAACTAGTTAAATGTTTTTTCACCTGCTCCCTCTGTTTACTTGGTCTCAGCTGAGAGGTGAGTGGTGATGTCATTTAGAACTCTCGCAGCAGCATAAGCCATGGTAGCTAGCTGTGAGTGGGGAGCTTTAGAATTTTCAGTTAATGCTTTGAGTGGAGCCAGAGTGAGCAGTTGGAGGAGCTGCAGTGTGAGCTCTTTGAGGAGAGCCTATTTTCTCACCCTAGTGCTGAGAACCATCTGCCTGCCAGTAGAAGTGGTGGAAACCGTCTAGCAGGAGTTCCTTATTTCTCTCATCTCCTGTGAGTTGAGAACCGAAGAATGGATCCAAGAGGCAATCCCCTGACTTTGATCCAGGGCACTGAAGCTGCCTGTTTCTGTACAACTGTGAGTAATCTGACTTTGGGTATCCCAGGAGACATGTGCCTGTTTTCTTTTGGGATGTACTCTGATAAAGGGACATATACACCAACTTCTGTTCTAATTTGAGACTGTTCTCATGCTTTTTATAAAGTTGGCTGGCAATCGTAGAGTCCCCGGAGAGACTTGACACATTGTTCAGGACTTTAGTTTACACTCAGAAGTCGTGTGTTTCAAATGCTGAATATGACAAACATTCCAAGATGCATAGTTCTACTATTTTACTAAAAGTTTGAGGTGTAACTCTGAATGAATGGCTGGGTATGGATGTGGAAGCAAAAGGTGGGCAACCCCCCCATCTGGAGTGACCAGTTCAGCACTACAGGTTCCGTAAGGACGCCTGCTTTTTCAGGACATGGTGGCCAATGCCTGAAGAGAAAGTTTACCCCCTGGTGTGGGTTGTGCTAATTTTGAGCACCAGTGTGCTCCATTGTGGCCAGTTGCCACATTGAAATGTTTAAATCCTATGCCATATAGGAATTGTGTGCTGCACTGTGGCCAGTGCCACTAGAAGAAATGTGTGTTTCAGCTGAGGCCATTGCTGCTGAAGAGTCCGAGGTCCTATGCAATATGGGATGGTTAGAGTTTCTGTCCACTACAGACTTTTGTTGTTCTGCCTTTGCCTTGCACCACGAAGTAGAAACCCTTGGGGGTCCACCTTTGCTTTAGTGTACCATTTTTGGAATAAAGCCACACTTTAGAACCCCAGCATTGTTTGGACATTCTTGTTTCTGCTTCCTGTGTGGAATTACTGGGTACCCCTCCAGAAGTACAGACCTAGCATAGCCCTAGGCAAAAGTTCTCTCCTCAGGACCTGGGCATTTTGGTAATTTGTGTGTATTTGCTTTTGTATACCCTCACCCCTTTCTGACCTCTGGAAGTAATGAACCTGGTATACATTCCCAAAGCTAGGGGTGGTACCAAACAAGTGTCCAAAGTAGTTTGGGTGCCCAGTCGAGGGTACCAAGGGGTAGCTTACTTTGCAAAGTAGCTGGGGGGGGGTGGTTACACAATCATGAAAGTAAATGGAGCTCATTAACCTCCAAGCCAGGAGGAATTCCCCTTTAACTGAATGTTTATAGCTGCTGCCTTTGAAACTTAGGGTTCTTGGTTTATTCCCAGCAAAGACTGGGGTGGCTCTACCCAACTAGAGGGTAAAGAGATAATACTGGTGTTGAGGATTGATTTTAAGCAATATGGTATAACCAGGGGTTAGATTAACAGTCTGTTAATCACCCACTAGGGGTGTAATGTGGCAAGAGGTGCAGCCGAATGACATATTGACCCAGGTGGTGATTAACTGATTGTTAATCTAACTCCTGGGAGTGCCTTATTGTTGTTATAAAAATTATTCCAAAAGAAAAGTGTTAAAAGTGTACTTTTTGAATGTTCTTCTCATTAAGATTGTGATTTTTAATAACATTGTTCTACCACCAACAGTTTAAGAATGCTGGTTCAGAATCACAATGCATCATTCTAGTCATTTAGTAATGCTAGAAGCATGGAATGCTTGCAGTAAGAATTCACGTGCCGTGGTGATCAGGCTGTGCATGACAGATTATAAAGGATAATATATGGGGATTCATCAGTAACCATGCTGTAATTGCTTTGAGAGGTTACTGTGACAACTTTGTAAACCTCAAGAGTGAAGCTTGAGAGGTTTTATGTTGTCACGGTAACCTGCAGAAGCGATTTCAGCGAGATTACTGATGAATCCCCATACATTATATTTTATAATGTATGGGGCAAAAAAAATCAAGTGAGCACCAGTTTTAAAGAAAAAAGCCCTTACTTATGCTGTTTCTCCCTAGAGCCTTGCTTGATGACACCACACTCCATAAGGGCCAGCTCTTACTGCTGCGGCCATTTGTAGAGAGCTACTACTTAAAGCCTCCAGTTGTAATCCCAAAGCTATGACGTACTCAAGAGGGGTTAACAACACCCTGACGTCATAACGATGGGATTAGAAGGAAATAATCTTCCTGCTTTTTAAGGGCTCCCCATATATTATAACTGGGATAATTGTAAGGCTGTTGGAATCCTTATAGCCAATTAGATTGCAGTATTTCTGAGACCATTTTATAATTCTGATTTGTTTACTGATTTTTCATTGTTTTTTACTGTGGCTACTGGATAACAGTGTGACATGACAATTTTATTTTCACATTCCCATTGGGATAAGTAACTTGGTGTATAAGATTTTGCTGAGCACATGTACAGGTGTATATGTACTCATTTATTGTATTTATCAAAATATTATTTGTCCTTGGTCTGTGCATCCCAGTGCTATTGGTAAAAACACAAAAAAGATAGTGTTACTAAAGAGAAAAAAAATCACTGTCTTCATATGACAGCAACAAGGATCCCCATACTACACATGTCCTGTGGGAGCAAGCCCTATAAATCTAGCGCAAAGTTGCTGAAGGTTTACATTACGGTTTCTTGGTGAGCGGTGCCCAAAATCAGCAGTAATGTACCTTCACCCAGGTGCAGCTGATGTTGTGGAACTTCTACACTGACTAGATTTTGCAGGTGAGATGGAGCCATATTTTTCAGGCCATTCAGTGTTGGGACCCGAACTTTAAAAACATTAGGAATTAAATAATAATAATAGTAATTACATTTTATGATTCTAAAACTCATTTGTTGAAATATATCAAGATGGTGTAAAGCTTTTAGCAATACAGTTTTAGAACCAATATAGTCACCCGATGACTGTACACTTGATTTTAAATATTTAAAATTTTTTCTCATGCTTGATTAAAGCAGCCATTGAAACCTGGTACTAGTGGGCAGTGCTTTTAACCCACTAACAGAGCTTTTGCTGCTGTGTCCGGGGCTCAGATCAGTGGCAGACTTTCGGTGCACATGTTGTTAAGACTAGGAGAGAGTGATGCTGAGGGCAATGCTTCCAACCTGGAAAGGGGGTGGTGCCAAGTCTAACACTGCTGCAACCCCTGGGGGGGAGGCCAAAGAGTATGCCCCCCCAAGGAACATTGCTGAAGCATTGAAGGCCACCAGAAAGTTGTGTGGCATCATCATCATGTGGGTGGAAGGTGGAAAAAGGAGGAGAAAAAACATTAAAAAGTATAAGGATAGTGGCCAGCCAGTGCAGCGGCAGTGCCTCTGCTTATGCCATTGATGGCAGGAGTTTGGGAGCGAGTTCAGATCTTGGAGGGTCTGTCAGAGGGAGGAGGCCAGTACCACAAGGGCCCATACTGGAGGATGGTGGGTACAGTGGTAGACAGGGTTGGGAGGTTGCCCAGTGCCAGTAAATCCTGACCTGAGGACTAGGAAGCCACTTTGGAGGACAAAAGGGTATATGAGCACGCCTAAAAAAAAAAAAAAAAAAATTTGCCTAATTTGGAATTGCCTAGAATGTACTCTAGAGGAACCTTTGCAACTTTTCTTTTTAAATAAAATTTCATGTAACATTTTCAAGCATCAACATACAATCATAACACATACATTTAGTGGTGCTGCAATATAAAAACACTGCAAAACATGACAACATTAAGTCATACCTACAGGGTAGGTAAACTGGTTTTCGCTATGTAGGCAAAATTGCACAACTCACAGCCCTAGGTGTGGCTGTAACTCAGGCATTGTGTAACAATGGGCTACTACCCCTGCCTGTTGGACTCCAACCAGGTTGAGGGGCCTGGGCTCAGTTCTGATGGTAACTGGGGTTCTTTCCCAAATAAAAACGTAAATAGTGCGGTGCCTCGACCCAGAGTAAATTATAGTAGGCCAGATGTTTGCGTAGCACAACCCCCTGGGGTGCTGTACCTGCCCATATGCCCTTCCAGTCACCCCACCCATGGAAGACCATAAATAGTTGTAGTACTTTACTTTGCATGCAGGTAATGACTATAGCTAATAATATGCTCACCGTCAGTTTTAAACAGCAACAATAAAGATTTATTCAACAGGGGAGAGAGAATGGGGATGCAACAATAACTGGCAGTTTGAATATTTAGTGAACTGGCAAAAATAATAACAATCGCTGTGCCCACCCCCAACAGCAACACATAGACAGCAAGCCCACCTCCCCACTGGTACTAGTGCCCCTAAATAGTCTGAGTACCCAGGGTTAGTTGCAGGCCTGTACGTTGCCACAGGCTGGCCAGTGTTGGTGCACTTAACATGAATCTTTAATTTTGGAACTAAGTTCTGAACAACTTGAATACTCCCCAAGGGCAGGGCAGGCCCTGCAATCACTCACATTTCTGTAGCACAGTTCTGGTAGGGTCTGGCAATGGTTACCAGTGCAGTCAATCGAGCTGTGAGCCTCGAGCTATGCATGCAGGTTTACAGCTTGCTTGCTGTGACAGAATCTTGCAGCTTGTTGCCTTCAGGGCAGTAGCAGGCTCTGGCAGCTTGTCATTTTCCATGCAGGCTGGAACAGGGTAGAACTGGGGACCATGGCCAACACTCCTCTCAGGGAGATGATGAGTAGCGTCCGGCAGTAACACTACCTGGCCGACTCCCCAGACTGTCCTTGCTGGCTCTGGCAGTGACTTCTGTACTGGAGCTCAGTAGATCACACAGTCTTTTCTTCTCTGTGGCTGGCAGCAGTGGATGTCTCTGGGAACAACCAGCACATCCCCTAAGACTAGAAGTGGCCTCTGCTGCTCTTAAAGTTACATGCACCCTTTTTATAACATAACACTTAAGAGCGCTTCTACAACATTTATTTTTCACTTCTTCCATGCCCCTCCCTGTGTGCTCTGGAACCCCCCAATAGAATTTCTGGGGTCCCGGAGGTCAGAGTACATGGAAAGGACTGACCATGGGCTGCAAGAGTGGCTTTCACAGTGGGTGCTGCAATGCTGTGTTCTGCACACTTGCACCCTGCTGGCTCGCGCATTTGTGTTATGAACCACACAGTGGTGTGCTCCGCTATCCCGCTGTTATGGGCGGTTTTATTCTTGAAAGCCCCCCACTCCTCCAGTCACCCCAAACATTCCTGAACCCGGGGGCAGGCAGGAGCACATAGGAGGGCACCACAGACCGGGACTGGTGTGAGCTCACGACATGGAGAGGTCGGAGGTAAATGATGGCAACCCCACCCATGGGGGAGGGGGGATTACATAGCCATGATCTAAACAAAGACTCTTGGGCCTGTTGGGCAATATTCTGTTTGGTAATCTTTGCCACTTGAAAGGAGCAGCATTTGTTAGTCAATGAAAATTTAAACCATATTTTTTTCAGCAAAAAATGTATTTTTAACAGCCTTAGTTGTTATTGGTATATTTTAACTCCCTCACAGATAAAAAAAAAAAAAATGGTTTTATAAAAATGTTTGTAATTATTGACTGAAGATATTAAAGATGGCCACCACTCATAATATTTAAAATGTTCTTCTGTTGAAGGTACCGCTGGACTGCGTTGGTAAGCAGCACTGCACCACATTGAGGTGTTTATTTGTTCACTGGGAGCATTGCAAGGGAGCAAGAGCTTTTTAAAAACTTCAAAATTACCTGTCTCAGTTCAGAAATAAAAGAAAATGAAAAGAATAAATTTGTATATTGATGTGTTTTTCCATAAATACAGTATTGTTAAAAAAAAATATGGCACGATGGCTAACAAATATTGTTGTTAAAGGCAATTAATGCTTGCACTTCCAAAATAGATCTCTTTTAGCACTGGGAATAAGATTGAGGGAGACTTTAGAAGCTGCCTGCAGCATTTCTGGTTACTGCTCAAGAACTTGATTTTATTTAAAAAAAAAAAAAAAGTGAACCCACATTGTAGGAGTTTATTAAATCATTCTTGGAGAAGTAATGACTTCTTCTGATCTTATACTAACCAAGTACAAAATAAACAGAGGTCTCAAACACACCTGTGTGTTTCAGGCCCCTTGGGCAAACAAAAAAAAATCTTGGGAGGAGGAAGACTGAAATGTCAGCAAATTTCTGGCAAGTTGTATTTCCTGAAGAACAAACGGCTCTCTCTGGGAGAAGGTGCCGAACACCCTTTCAAGGAAGACTGCTAAATGAGCACAGCTGGAGCACTCCAAGGTCAAGCTATCTTTCAGTGTCTTGAGGATTCAGAATACACAACCGACAAGAACTGCAAAACAAACAGAGTTACAGATTTGCTGACATCACAGACAAAAGGTGTTTGAGCCATGAGCGATGACAGCATAATGAGGAGAACAGAAACAAAAAATGCCTAAAGCCTCAGGGTGGATCTGAAACACTGATTATCAGAAATATAGACAGGGAGAAAGAGTTGTCCGGTGGAAAGGGGAGGAATTCAACACATTCATTTTTAAATTAGTAAACCTTTTAAAGAGAAACAGTCAGCATTAAGACACCCCCATACACACAAATGTGGCTCTAGTCCCAGTTTGCACTTTGTGTGCAAAAATATATTTTTTTAGTTACTGTTTACTGCAGTATAATAGGTTGTATCAGACTAATTTTGTTTTCTTGCAAGCTGCTATTTTCTGTAACTACAAATCCCAGAATTCTCTGCAGCTGATGTTAGAGGAGGGCTGCAGCAGTGGGAGACTGAATAGCCTGCATTGCATGTTACAGTTTTTATCAGCTCTGATCTTTTGTTTGCTGGTCCCACTGTCCTCCCTGTGCAAAAGACAGTCACAGAGAACTGTACCTAGTTCTGAGAGAACAGCAGGACTGGCAAAATCTGAGCAGAGCTTACAAAAGGTCTGACATGCACTGCTGGGTGGTAGACATCTGGAACAGGCTGCCAGTAGAAGTGGTGGAGGTGGTAAGGGGGGGGCTTCAAGCATGTGGGGGATAAGCATAGTGGAGTATACTAGACAATAGGCAGGGAGGGTCATAGGATACCAGTTAGGGTCTGCTATGCCTGATTAGGCAGGGGACATTTGGGCAGACAGGGCTGGCAAAGCAGTCCTTTTCTGCTGACAAATTCCATGTTTCTATTAGCTTATGGTTGTAGGAGACTCTAGGTATGTCATGTCTGCACTCCTGCCTTATATGCAGGGATGAATAAGTATGCTGTGCAAACATACTAATTTAAAGAGGTTCTCTACTCACTATGCTACCCAGGGTACCCTGTGATTACCACCCTAAGCAGAAATTTGTCCAGGCTTACCTAGAAGGCCCTTCATAAAGGAATGCAGAGAGGGGACAAGAATCTTGATCTCAACCAAGTGCTTCGTTTTCCTGAACTTAACAAAGACTACAGGGGTCGAATTTTGGAAAGCTCCAGATTGCCACAAGCCCCGGCTGTGCCAAAGATATGGTACACTGGGCTGGTGGCAGTCTAAAGAGATTTTCTATCCCTTGTGGCAATTGACACTTGCTAGACCATGTTTTTGTGGTCTAGCTAGCGTCAATAACATGGGCCATTTCAACGGCGCTTGCGCCAGAGATTTGGCACAAGCTGCTGGAAAGCATGTACAATGTTGCAACTGCGTCCAAGATTGTAAAATTGGGAGTAGCAATGGCAATTGGGAATGCCATAGCTGCAGCAAGGAAAGGGTTTGATGAAGGGCTTGATGCAAGCCCTGTGAAAATCCGGTCCCAGAACTTTACCCAGCTCTGATGTCAGACTAACCAGCCTGTAGTTTCTCAAGTTTGCACTTCCCACCATATGACCTGGCTGGCCTGTTCAGCTGCTCACTAGACACAGTGGAGGTTCAGCATGAGTGGAGAACACTTTGCATGGTGTCCCAGCACAGGAGTGGACCTAGGTTCGAACCGGGAAACTATTGACCAGTCAGCTTGACATCAATTGTCGGCAAGCTGATGGAAACCATCTTAAAGGAAAGGCTGATTGCATTTCTTGAGGTGAATGAGCACCACGATAGCAGGCAGCATGAGTTCATGGCAAGGAGGTCATGCCAAACAAATCTGATCAGCTTTTTTTAATTTTCTTCCCATATTTTCACTTACAGCTGTCCAGCCTGCTGCAAGGAGCTAGTTTCAACCCTCTCCCATTGCGCTGCCACCGTCCTGCATCTTCAGTGGTCTCTCCTAGACTGGGCAGGCCACCAGTGCTTGCAGGGTGGGCGTCATGAAGCCCAACCTCTGTTTTTTCTCCACTTTTCTCCCCAAGGCACAGCATACGTACAATGCAGCACAGGTGCACTCCTCCTCCTCCTCTGAGGAAGTGCTCCAAGCATGCTGTACACCGGCTCGTTCCCTAGTTTGCAGGACTCACACATGTCACCACTTGGCTTCTGCCAAGTGGCAGTCGAGCAGTGAGTCACATGAACCCCCATCCTTGAGGGAAGAGAGCTGTCCTACAGATGCTTAATCTTCCCTTCCCGGCTGAGCCCCCAAGTGATCCGACTCCATTTCCGAACCCGGATCACTGGTGTGGCAGCAGGGAGGCACAGATGCCTCAACCCACTGAGCCTCTGGGCTTGCTTGATCAGCTTTTCTGATTGGGTCATGAGAGCAGTAGACAAGGGCCACGTGGTGACATACTGTACCTGGACTTCAGCAAGGGCTTTGACGCTGTCCCCTACTACAGATTGATCAAACAACTGGCAGATATGGGGGGCAGAGGAGAAATCGAGGTGGGTAGCAAACTGGCTAGGGAGTAGAATGCAACTGGGGATGGTGAGGGAGAGCACTCCAGGATGAGAGACGTTACAAGCAGGGTCCCACAGGAATCAGTACTGGGTCCAGTCCTGTTTAACCAGGAGAGAGACACTAAGCTGAAAGCTTATTTACAGGTGCGACCTGGAAGCACAAGGAAGTTAAGTGACTTGCTCAGGTCACACAGCATGCAAGTGGGGCTGTGGTATTCAAACCCAAGTCTCCAGGTTTGTAGCTCAGTGCCTTAAACCACTGCAATATACTGGCTTCTCCCTGGACTTCTTTGTATACTCATCCTTGTCGACCCCTCTTCCCAATGTCTTGAGTTTCTAAAATGCCTTCCTCTTGGCTCTCACCCCCTCCATAACCTATCGAGTCAACCAACTGGGCTTCTTTGCCCTTCCTTTCTTACTCTGTGTCTTTGTACAAGTCCCAGTGGCCTCTGTCAGAACTTTTTTTAATAATATCCCATTTTTGACAAGCATCCATGTCTGGTTGAATTCCCGCCAGATATCTACCTCAAATTTCCCCCATCCTTTTAAAGTCTGCTCCATCAAAGTCAATCACCCTGGTTCCCACACCCCCTGTTTCCCTACCCATATTGAGCATGAACCACACCGAGTGGTGGTCATTCCCAGCCAGAGGGTCCTCCACCCCCAGTTCTCTTACAGCCTCTCCATTTGAGAGTACCAGGTCCAGCGCCCTCTCCAATCTAGTCAGCTCATGTACCAACTGCACCAGGAAGCTGTCCTGAAATGCATCCAGTATGACCTGCTCCCTTGTACACGTGGTGGTTGGAATGCTCCAATCCGCCCCAGGTAGATTGAAGTTCCCCACCACCACTGTGTTCCCCTTCCTACAGACCCTTCTGATTTGCTCAGCTAGCTGTCTATTCAGGTCATCCCCTTGTGCTGGTAGTTTGTATACTACCCCCATCCTCAGTGTCCTACCTTTCGAGTCCTGAAACTGCATTCATAGGGTTTCTGTTCTGCCCTCCTCCTCCTCTTCCTCCCTTATACACCTTATCCCTTCCCGTACATAGAATGCCACACACTCCCTTTCCCATTGGTCCTATCCTTCCTGAATATTCTATACCCTGAGATCATCACATCCCAGTCCTGGTACTGGGTGGCCCACATTTCCATGATGGCCACAATGTCCACCTCCCCTTCACTGCCAGGTGAGCATGCAACTCAGCTGACTTATTGCCAAGGCTCCTTGCATTCAGCATGACCACCCTCCACCCCATTTCCATCCTTACCTTTTCCTGGTTTCCCCCCTTCCCCCATGCCTCTACCCTGACTCCTACCCTGTTAACATGGGGAGTAAGCTTGTCTGGCTCCCCTCTCTAGGATCGCTGCCTACCAGCTATCCACTCCCCACTCCCCCACCTAGTTTAAACCTACCTTTGTTGCTGTGCACCCCTCTATCACCTGCTTTAATGCTCCCTTCCCCTCCCGGCTTAAGTGTTTTTTTCATTAGATCCAGTGGTTAAACCGAAAATGTTTTAGCAGGTAGAACTCTCACATCTGGGTTTTTAGAAAGTGGAACTGTAATTGCCAGGTGGTGCAACTCTCCTATAGTATTCAATGGAGAATGATGACAGAGTTGTAGAACTCTCTTACAGTTTTGTAAGAGGAGGTGGAATGGCGTTCCTTTGGACTCCTGCCCAATTTAACACCTGCCTAGGTCCCTGATGATCCCTGGGAATCACTTCATGTCCAAAAAGCAAACTGTCCACAATAAAACAGGCAGTGAATCACACTAAAAAAAATAAATAATTTTTTATGGCAAAGATCACAAATTAAAGCAAGCACAGTGGCTGATACGCCAGTGTTTCAAGCTCACAGATGGCTCTTGCTCAGGGGTTGGGTCAGTGATTACAGGCACCTTTTTGTACAGATGTTTTAAAGGTACAGAACACTTAAGCAATTTCAAAATACTACATGCATAAATTAAGTTCACAAATGAATCATCACAGCTGTGATCACATTACCCTGTCTTGTTTTATTGTATTACCATTATTTCACGTTACCATGTTGCCACTTCTTTTTATGGTATCGTACTCTTCCAGACTGTGCCTGAAAATAGTCCTCTTTTCGCCTAATGCACTTACCTGGTGAACAAAAATAATGAAATAAATTCCACTGGTGAGCTCAGTTTCAATTTTAGTTGACTTTATACAGATCGTTGAATATCATGGCCTTCATATTGGGAAGTGGGTTAGTGCACTGGGCAAATCCTAGTGCTGTGAACTAAACAAAACATGGCCACTAGGGAGGCATGTGCATGCAAGCAGCATGCTCTTATGAGCACATGCTGCATATCTGAATGTCTTAGCACCACACAGAAAGCAGAGGCACAGTGTAGCCAAAGTCTGTAGCAGTCAAGAAAAAGAACAAGAAAGTCAGCTCACGGTACGCTGAGCAGTGAGGACGTCTTTAATTCATAGAAACCTTGTAGTTACAATCGAAGACTGTCAGCAGACATAATTCCAAAAGTAAACACCAGCACAGTGAAGTAGACACCAACAGAGCAGCCTGAGCTGCTGACAGAGTGCTCCAGTGCTTCAATGTGTCAGAGTCTTCATCAGGGAGTGTCACCACTGGAATCGTGGCGCCTTTTTGTGGGACTAGCAACAGTAAGCCAGGAGCACAGGGTGATAGCTGCTTTGCTCCTGAGTGCCATTTTCAAAAGCCACTGTGTTAATGGACACACAAGGCATGCAAGATACTATAAGGCCACATGCATGCCATTATGCGGCCACTAGCAGCTCTGCACAATGCCTGCATGTCTTTGCATATACAGAGGCACTGAGCAGAGCAATGGATGTCACCCACTCCCTCACCTGGAGCTTTGTAGACGTAACTCCATGCAGGGGTAGAATTTAAGAGAAAAAAGTGGTATTCAGGCCAGCCTGGTGGCACAGGAGGTTGAGGGGCTGGACGCCACAGCTCACACCATGCTGGCAACCTGGGTTCAGGAATAAGCCCAGGCCATTGGGTGTTGGCAAGGGTGAGAGAAGATTGAGCATCTGGAGGACTTCTCTCCTCTCTCGAGAAGGGAGGGATTGTCATCCTGCCTGTTGGTCACCTTCTAATGGGGGCTGGAGGGTAGCACAGGCAGGGAAGGCAGGAAGCTGGCATGCATGGCGTGCACCTGAGAGGGTGGGATCACCAGGAAAATGGTAGCTGGGGTTTCCATGAAGTCTCGCCCCTGTCCAACTGGTCCTCTGCTGCTGCCTCCCTGGATTTGGATTGTGATCTGGGGAGGGGGGGAGCTCCCTTTCTGGCCCTGCCATGGGGGGTAAGCCGTGGGGGATCTTGGGGTTGGCCGAGGGTGGTCGGGCTTGCAGATGAGTGGTCTTAGGAAGAGTTCCACCCCCGGTTGTGACCAGGAGGGGAAAAAAATATAGATTGAAAAAAGAAAAAAAAAAGAAAAAAAGTGGTATTCTTGATGGAACACCAGGATCAGAATTTTGGTATTCCACCATGAAATTTGGTATTCCACCCAACATCCCTAGGTTTTAACAGGGGTACAGATAGAACATTAAAAATGCACTGATTTTTGTATTAAAACTCAGAAATAAACATGCTTGACAAAAGGAAATTAAGTATGTTTTATTTATTTTTAATTTTTATTTTATCACAATCTAGGATAAACCACTTGAGCTCAGAGCACTTTACATAGGTTCCACGTCAAGATGAAAACACAAAACAGGCAGGTGAAAAATTGCACTATGAGAGCAATAACATGGTAAGCAAACAGAAGATTATAAGATGCAACACAGTACAATCTGAAGATAGAAAAGTGGAGGTTACAATATACAAACAAGTTACGATGCCCAAATGGTGAAAACCAAACAGTTGTCAGTTGTGGTGGAGCATAGGAAACTATACTAAGTGCAAGTGGGGGGAGGAGCCCCAAGTACCAGTGCAAAGAGATGCTGTGCTGAGTGGGTTATAACAGGGGGAGGTATGGGGTGGATGGGTATGGAGGGATGGGGAGGGATGGGAGGGATGACTAGTCAAGAGAGAGGTGGGGAATAGAGAGTGGGGGAAGCAGTATGCTAAAGGAGCTAAGAAGGTGGAGCTGTTGTAGGCAGTTGCAATGTGCTCCATATAGCATAAGTTCCTTAAGGCGGACTTTGAAAGTACCCAGCGTAGGCAGGCTCACTATTTTATCCTAAAGGGAGTTGAACCAAAGCGGTGCACGGTAAGCAAAGGACCTTTGTCCTTGAGAAGTGTGACATCTTGGAGTTATGAAGAACTGGTGCTCAGAGTTGCGAGTGTGCCGAGTGTTGATGCTGGGCACCAGAAGTTGACAGACCCCAGGCAGAGAGGTACCAAGGCTAATATTTTTAGCCAGCAGGCAGGTTTGGTATTTTAGCTGGCTATAGAGTGGGAGCCAGTGTGTGTTGGTGTACAGATCACAGGTGTGTGTAAGCCTGTGTGCACCTAAGGTTAGCTGGCAGGCTTTATTTAAGGCAGTTTTTAAGTGCCGGAGTGTGGTATCAGTAGTGGAGCCATATATGGGCAGGCCGTAGTCCACAAGGGAGCCCACAGAGCTGTGAACAGCTATTTTAAGGGCTTCAGGGGTAAGACTGTGCTTGTGGCGGTAGAGAAGCCCTATACATTTGTTGATTGCTTTGGCTGTGTTGTCAATATGGAGGGTATAGGACAGTGAGTTGTTTAAGGTAATACCTAGGTACTTGAAGTGTTGTACAAGTTCAAGAGAGCCCCCTTCAACATTACGAATTGATAGTGGGTGGTGACGATGCTTATTTAAGGGGCTGGAGAACAGCATGATTTTTGTCTTTTTGTAATTCATAATCAACTTATGATCCTTGAACCATTTCTTAAGACAGCTGAAATCACTTTGGAGTTTATGTTCCAGAACAGCAGGATCAGAGCCATAGGTAAAAATGACTGCATCATTAGCATAGAGGAGGATGTGGCACTGACTGGCTTGAGGGAGGTTGTTCAGGAATAAACTGACTAGGAGGGGGCCCAGAATAGACCCCTGGGGAACATCTGAGCTGACAGGTTTGCTGTTCAAGAGAGTAGAGCCTATCCTGACTTGCTGGGAACGATGGCCCAGGTAACTGCATAACCACAAGACTGCCTCGGGTGTGAGGCCTACAGCGAAAAGTTGCTCAGTCATTAACCGTATTGAATGCCTTTGTTAGGTCAATAAAGATAGCCCCAGCCGGCTCGGTGGCGCTGAGGGTTGAGGCGCTGGACGCCACACCTTGCGCTATGCCAGCGACCCGGGTTCGGGAACGAGTCTGGGTCGTCGGGGGTCAGCAGGGGAGGAGAAGGATCGAGCGTCTGTAAGATTGCTTTCCTTCTCCGGGGAGGGGGGTGTGTTGCCTCAGTGGCCTGGTGGCTCCTAGCGGTGGCTGGGGGCTTGGCAGGCTATGGGCAGAACTAGAGGGACGTACTGAGGTGGACACTGGGATGGGGCGCGTACGGTAGAGTGCGGCTCTGATCCCTTGGCGTCATTGCATGCCTCAGACGTATGGGGAGAAAAAAGTGGAAAAAACCTTGTGGGCTACATGAGGGCCAGACAGGCAGCGCCACCGACTTCTGGTCCCTGGATGCTCCTCCTTGCCGAAACCACCCCGGATCCCGTGGCGGTGGTCGCGTGCCCACCATGGCTGATCGCTGTGTAGGTGGAGGTAAGGGGTAGAGCTATGGGATTGGGGGGGGGCAGTGCAGGGGCTGAAGGTTGGTCTGGATTGGGGGGACCATAGGTAATACCCCCCAGCCGCAGAGGAGGAGTAAAAAAGTATAACAAAAAAAAAAAATAAAGATAGCCCCAGCAAGTTGCCCATAATCAAGTGATTTGTGGATAGAGCCCATGAGTTCCAGAAGCGCTGTGGTGGTGCTATGCCCAGCTCTAAAGCCATGTTGTTCTGGGCAAAGGAGTTTGTACTTGTCAGGGTATTCGACAAGTTGGTCCAGAACTATTAGTTCTAGTGCCTTCGAGAGTGGTGGTAGCAAAGAGAGAGAGGTCTATAGTTCTCTGTCAAGGTCTTATTCCAGCTCTTATGAACAGGGGTGACTACTGCAGCTTTCCATTTTTGAGGGAATACTGTGAAGCGGAGGGATAGATTGAGGATGTGGGTGAGGGGAGACAGGATTTCTTGACTTGTGAGTGAGATTAGTTTCAGGTCAAGGGTGTCTCCACTGAATTTTCCCTTACCAAGAACCTTCTTAAGATATTTTCTGGCCTCACCAATTGAAATAGTCTTGAACCAAACAATGGGATATCAACACAGATCCTGGACTGCTTGCCTTCACCCCACATGGCTCCTGTCCTGATGTGTTCACATCCTACCTGGCCCCCAAATCTTGGCGTGGCTATAGTCTGCCCCACATGTCTGTTGGCCTGACATCGGTCTTTACTGTCTTCCCTCTTCCATGGACCCAGGTCCTGGCCTGCCCATGGATCGGGCCTGATGTGGCCATGTCAAGCCTGCCCCACCATGGATCCTGGCCTGATGTGGACCTGTCCTATTTATGGCCTGATTGCCACCCCATGGATCCTGGCCTGCCTTCTCCCCCAGTAGATCTTGACCTGCCCCCCCCAATGCATGGATCCTGACCTGACACGGCCACAGCCTGCTGCTGCAAGGATCCTGACATGACGTGGACCTGTCCTGTCCACCCAGGAGTACGTGGAGGACTAAGGACCTCTACTTATACCAGGGAAAGTAGGTGGCATAAGTGGAGGACTAAGGGCCCCCTTTGTTATGAAGCATAATGATACGCAACCTGTATTGCAGTTCTACGGTGCAGTTGCCCGCACTGTACTATAGCAGTAGTGATATAGCATAAACAAACAAACATGCTACCCTTTATATTAAAAAAAAAAAAAAAGGGGGGGGCAAAGCCCCCTATTCTTAACAAAACCAGCTATTTAGGCTTTTGTTACATGGCGTGCTCTGCCCCACACCTCCCATTTTTTTTTCAGTTTTACATCTTCACTGGAGTGTTACACTAGGAAATTAGCATAGTAACCTGTCACGTCCCTTGCAATCAGTATTTTGGAGCATCTTACAGAGGGGTCCTTAGTCCTCTACTTTCACCTCTGCCCCCTCCATGACTACTGGTCCTAGACGGCTCCCTGTGGATCCTGACCTGCCTTCTTCTTCAACAGAATCTGGACTGCCAGCCCCACCCCCACTTGCATGGATCCTGGAGTGACGTTATGTCTTGCCTGCCCCCCCCATGGATCCTGAACTGATGTGGACCTGTTTTGGCTGTCCTCCTTCCATTGAACCTGCTTCCCCCTTCAATGGATCCTTGCCTGGTATGACTCTTGCTTGCCTTGCACCCCCTCCATCTGTGTGCCTAATTGATGGAGCATGCAAAACATCACATTAGTGGGTATGGGTGAGATCACTGTGCCAGCCTGCAAATGCTGGCCCAGAGAAGCAGAAGCAGGTCAAACTCCACCTGCATCCAAGCCCCTGTCCTATGCTTTATTGCTGAGTAAGCCTGTTCTTCTACTCCCGCACAGTCAGATATTTGATGCCTGTGCAGAGAGTGCTTTTGTATACAGCAACAGATCTGTAGAAATGCTGAAACTGGAGTTATAAAAGTGAGACAGTGCATGTCCCTGCAACACACTGTTTTTACATTTTGGCATTTGGGGATCAGCAGAAACATATTCTTTTGCTGGTCCCCAAATACTGAAATGCAAAATCCGCATGTTTCAGAGATATGCACTGTCTTCACTCTTATTATCTGTAAAACTGACCATTGTATTATAACTCTGATCCCCATTCGGCATTTCTACAGATATACTGAGTCATACAAAATCATATCTCTTCTTCCTCCAAAAAATTCACTGTTTTCAGTCCTGAGTGTTGCAAGGTAACCTCTGCTGCCCGATCTTTCTGTGAGCTTATTTCTCCCTTCCCCCAGTACTCTCCCAACTCCTGGCTGCCTAATTTATTACTCAAACTACCCTCCTTATCCTTTACTCCCTTCCCCCTGACAGTTTCACTGAAAGGCTGATCGCTGAGGGAATGTGAAAAAAATTACGATTGTGGGAGTGCGACCAGCAGGCAGGAGGGTGTGTGAGCATTGGGTGGGCAGATGTACAGGTGGGTGGGTGAGTGGGCAGCAAATGAACCTACTGAAATAAATGTAATGTCTGTTTGCAGATCTGTTCAGAGCAGGCGGGTGAGCACCGGCTAGGCAGGTGGTCGAGTCCAGCACTTTGCCATCTCACTCTGAAGTCGGGACCAGTCGGCCAATCAGGGAACTTTCAGCAATCTGCTCAGACTGGTGAGCAACCAAAGCATCACTGTTAAAATGGAGCTAGAACAGTCAACAAATTGTTAAGGAACTGTACCACATCATGGTTGGGAGGTGGTACTACATCTGCGGGACAAAAAAAAAAAAAAAAACTGATACTCCTGGCAGATTACCGGGACCCAAATTTTGGTATTCTGTCATGCAAAGTGGTATCCAAAATGTGGCAAAATACCACTAACTTTGAGCCCTGCCGTGGCACCCCCATCTGCTCCAATCTCCATTGCATATCACAGCAACCCTCCCCCACCCACTGAGCACCCACCATGCACCCTCTATCACCCTGTATCACAGTGCATGTCTGTTGCACTCCTTTCACCAATAAATCACTTCACAACCCTACAACATAGACAACACAGGTTTCGACAGGGGCTGTGGTGGGATTTGTACCAAACTCTTTTGGTTTTAAAGTTGGCCCTTTCAGGTTTTCCTGCACTGGATATTCAACCTGTTGGCTACCTCTCAAGGTGAGGGGGGAGAGTTAAAAAGCAACACCTGAGCCCAGTAAAGGGAGAAGGATGAACAAGCAGAAGGAGGTCTCTGTTTTAATGAGATGCAAGTGGAGACAACAAGAGACTGAAGTGCAAGAGGTTTCAGCTTGCTGTTTGTTTCTTTTCCTGTTAATGAAAGTAAAGTAGATTTCCTTTAATTTAAACTAGTGTCTGGAGTGTTGTTTTCGAGAGTGATTACCGGAAGCCACCCAGTTTGCTACTCTGTCACACATGGCTGGCTTTAGCAGTGGGATCGAACCCCTCCTAGATGAAAGTTAATGAAGCAGGTGCTGCAAACACAGAAGCAAACTGTGGCGCAGCTCCAGGACACAGGGAATCTAGTCACTGTAGGTCCCTGCCCCATGCTAACAAAAATGGTCCTGAGGACGACCCCGAGGCCCAACTTATGAATTTTGAGAGTTGACAGTTCCACTGTCTGACCACGAGAAAGTTGGGCTACTAGCATTTGTACCGTACCTGACTGGAGATGCCTATGCTGCTCACAGAAGCCTATCTGGTGTTGCTGTCACACACTATGATCACATAAAGGCAACTATCTGAGACTGGGTTGGAATAACTGAAAAGAGTTACTGATAAAATAATACAAAATATTGCACATGGGAAGAGAGAACCCTTGGGAGAGCTACAGGATGGGGGGGGGAGTTGCTGACAATAACCAAGGAAGAAAGGGACCGGGGGTTATAATTTCTGATTACCTAAAGGTGCCTAAGCAGAGTACAAAGGCTGCAGGGAGGGCCAGTGGCATGTTGAGGTGCATAGGCAGAGGTATCACTAGCAGAAGGTGGGAGGTAGTGATGCCATTGTACAAAACTCTAGTGAGGCCTCACCTGGAGTACTTTGTGCAATTCTGGAGGCCACACCTTTGTAAGGACATTGACAGGGTGGAGGCAGCCCAGAGAAGGGCGACTAAGATGGTACAGGGCTTGTACCAAAAAACATATGAGGAGAGACTAAAGGACCTCAATATGTACTCACTGGAGGAAAGGAAGGATTGGAGGGACATGATAGAAACATTCAAGTACCTTAAGGACATAAAGAAGGTGTGGGGGGAGACATCTTCCAATATGAGAGAGGTACAAGAACAAGGGGGGCATGATATGAATTTGGAAGGTGGCAGGTTGAGGGGAAATGTGAGGAAGTTCTTCATGGAGAGTCTGGTGGACACATGGAATAGACTGCCACAGGAGATGGTGGGGGTGAGCACATTGGAGGAATTTAAACATAGATGGGACAGGCATAAGGGTACCGTAGAGGTGGGAAGGTGGGGTGAAAAGCCATTGACCAGTTAGGGTCAGAGGCCACAAATTAGTGTAAGGCTTTTGGGCAGACTGAATGGGCCTGGCAGTCCTTATCTGCTGACAATGTTTATGTTTCTGTGATGGAACTTTCACACACTGGGTTTCAAGGTTGGAACACAACCTAGAGTGCTGGCACAAGAATTACAAGACTTGGCTACTTGGTGGTTAAAACCAGACGTCTGTACTAAAAAGGAGATTCTGGATTTGATTATACTGGAGCAGTACTGGAAAACTTTACCAGATTGAGTTCATGACTGGGTAAGCTGACATGAAGAGACCACTCCAGCTGCAGCAGTGAAAATTGTAGAATGTTACCAGGAAGCTGAAAGACCAGAGGTTGCTAAGAAGAGGAGAACCCACATTGAACCTTGGGCGGCAACCCAAGGAGAAGATCCCCGGAGAGGAGGGAAGAATGGACTTTGGGGGAATGGGAATAAACATACCAGTATGAGTAAGTGGTGAAATATTACTTACCCCTCCACTTCAAAATAGTATAATCTCTGGGCCTGATGTAATACCCCCAGTCCCAAAACCCTGCTCTCCAGTGATCCAAATGGGGGGAAGGGGAGTGCAGGTCATAGACCTGATAGTAACATTGTATGTTTTTATTGTGGTAAAGTGGGGCATATCATTACATTTTGTGACTTCATGGATCATGATCTTGCAGAATGTATAGCTACCACACACGTATACCCAAAACCCTATATACAATACCAGTGCAAGTGGGTAACAAAACAGTTCTAGTTCTGATAGATTCGGGTTATAGACAGACATTGGTTAAAGAATCTGTGGTAGAACCCAACCTGGGTCAGTGGGGCGATCCCATAAATATTGACTGCATGCATGGGGATACCTGCAAATACCCTACAGCCTCAGTATGGTCAAAAGTAGGCAACGGGGCAGGAATAACAAAGGTGAGAATTACTAAAATGTTACCCTGGTCAGTAGTCTTGGGCTGAGAGTGGGAAGGATTTCATACCCTTCTACAGAGCAATCCTGAAACTTTGTGCCCAATGGAGGCCAAACAGACAGAGGGACTAGAACATGCATTCCCAATTATTGACTCTGAACTATTTGGCCCAGAAGGGAAGCCTAAGAAGTCCTGGGGTCAGAAACTGAAGAAGGAAAAGGAAGAGGCCCCTTTGCCTGAGGTTGTAGTGGTTGCTGACCAGAAGGACCCAGGCTCAGGAAGGTCCAGGCTGATTCAGATAAGGACACGGCATCAACACCTACAAATCTAGCCAGCATAATTTAACACAGGGCTGATGAACTTCTCAGGAATGCCTACCAGAACTTAGCTGAGGTAAATGGTAAAGTGGTAGAAAGCACAACGTTTTCCAAGGTTTGAACTGAAAGGTAATATTCTGTATGGGGCAGAACCTGAGAAACAAATGGGATTTTACATTACCGGTTAGTGGTTCCCAGGTCTACAAGAAGGATGGTACTGAGGCTGGCCTATATTATACTTATTGTGAGTCATTTGGTAAGGGAGAAAACTGAGACATGCGTACCTGCCTGGTTCTTCTGGCCAGGTACTGTATATGAAAGGAGGTAGCAGACTATTGTGCTTCCTGCCCTGAGTGTCAGTCGGTGAGCCCCAGAAGTATAAAAATTGACCCTTTGATCCCTATGCCCGTAATAGACACCCTGTTTGAAAGAACTGGGGTTGATATGGTGGGACCTTTGATAAAAACTACACCTGGGTATCAGTATATATTGATCACATTGGATTACATCACCTGTTACCCTGAGGCCATTCCCTTACATTGCACTACAGCACAGTCAGTGGCAAAAGAATTGATAAAAGTGCTTTCCTGAATTGGGCTGCCAAAGGAGATCCTAACTGATCAAGGCACCATTTTTATATCAAAATTTATGTGGGAGGTGTGTGCTTTATTGAAGGTTAAGTCCCTCTGGATATAAGGGTATCATCCACAGACTGATGGCTTAGTGGAATGCTTTAACAAAACATTAAAAGGAATTATGTCTAAATTCGTGCCAACAGAGGTAAAAACTGGGATGAGCTGTTACCTTATTTAATGTTTGCCATTTGAGAGGTACCATAGTCATCCATTGGGTTCTCGGCCTTTGAATTGTTGCAAGGATGACAACCTCAAGGGATGCTGGATCTCGTAAAAGAGATGTGGGATGAACAGGCACACAGTCCGTGTAACATGCTCCAATATATATCACAAATGCGAGAAAGATTGGAGATGGTGCAAGATCTCAGCTCCGTCTTTCAGAATTAAATATCATCACTGTCATACTTATTTTTCTTGGGGAACAACACACTGTTATTCAGAATTAAAAACTCTATTCAGTATTAGCCTTTGTTAGATATGCCCCTGGAAATATATTTTTATTCTTTTTTCCCCATAAAAATTTTTATTAAAATTTTTCCAACATAACAGCATACAGTAACATCTTTTAAAATAAAGTAACAACTTAACACATTGAATCATGTTATGCATTACTTATGATAGCCTTCAGGATAAATCAGAATAGACTGCAAGTTTTTTAACATAACTAGCTTTCTAGTGTAAACTCATTCAACAAAACAAGAAAAACTAAAATGTATGAGAACTTCAAGATTTTAAGAAAAGTGCATATGCTTAGACTCTCAGATTCTCAATTCTAGTAGGACCCAGGTACATTATAAATTTTCTAGGGCAATAAAAGGTGATCAAATACCATTATATACTTCTAATGCATCTTGTAAATGATAATGCACCCTCTCATTGCTGGAAACAAATTCCATCTGATTGTACCATTCTTGTAACAAAGGGACTTCAGTGCCTTTCCAGTATCTTAAAATTAGTCTCTTAACATTAAGGGAAGCATGACATATCCAAACGTTTTGTAACTTGTCTAGCTCAGTACATTCAGAAAAAACCCTAGAATGAATAGTAAAGGTGAATGTGGAAGCTTTAGCCCAGTGACTTGACTACATACGTGTATTACCTCTGTCCAAAGGTATTTTAATTTAGGACAATCCCAAAACACATGACTAGGATCAGCTTCTGTATGCTTTCATTTCCAGCACTCCGTATTTTTGCATGCCCCTATTGTAAAAAGCCTTTTAGGACGCATGTAAAATTTTGAACTGTATGAGTCTACCTTGTAATTCCTTAAAGGCCTTATTAGCCATCCTCCAGGTGGATCCCCACTCAGTCATAAAAAGTGTCACTGCAAGTTCTTCTTCTCATGAAAGCTTGGCCTTAATTGTCGGACAAGAAACCCAGGTATTATTTGTAAGCAACTTATAAATATGGCTAGCACCCCCTCCTGAGTGACCCTAGTTTGATTAGATTATCCAGTTCTGTATTCTGTGGCAGGGAGTAGTTATCTGTCAAGCAACTATCCTTCAACAATTTCAGTAACCCTAAATAAAAATGGAAGCAATGTTTTGAAAGGCCGAATCTCTCCCGAAGCAGCTGAAATGATAATAAAGTCCTAGTTCCCTGCTCAAATAAATTATGTAATTTTTTAAACTCTGGATCTGTCCCATTCTGTATATTTTTATATTTTATGCACAAGTTGTGGCTCAGTGATGGCACTTTTAGAGATGCGTGTTCTTGTTGTTGCGATATGCTTCTGGGTGGCGGCTGAATTTGCCGGTCCGAACATAAGAAAAAAAAAAGCTAAAATGCTACAAATGCTGATTTATTTGATATGTTGTGGCATTCTATAGATTTAGCTGGCCAAGTTTGTGCCTAAAGGGAAACTTGTGACAGATGACCAGAAACTGCACACCAAAGCTGACAGTGTCCCTTTAAAATGATGTGGTACATGTTGATGACCTGGGGTTGAATTCTGAGTTCATGCTTTGGTAGTGGAAGCCATCAGAGGAGGACTGAGCATGTAGTTGGATGCTTTAGGCAAGGGTGGTGGGGGTCGTGGGATTGTTCATCTCACTACATGACTGCTTTCTAGCTTCAGGCAGGAGGAAGCAGACAGAGATGCTTAGCCTGCAGGAAGTGAGTGTGACCAGGAGGGGATGTCAGATTGCTCAGATGAATGTGTCAACATCATTTCTCTGTATCACAGAAGGAGGGGGGATGTACAAGAAAAAAAGCTGGATTCCATGCTCGGTAGGGCCCTCTCTGTCTGATGCCCCTAACACCTCCCCGTCCGAAGGAAATCTCTAGGATGGCCTCTGCCCTAAACAGCCATTGCAAAGTGTCAACCACAGGAGGCAATCTCTGATAATGTCACAACATACCAAGGAAAGTAAGAAACAGAGGATCCACTCCCGTAATTTCATTTATTTACTCTCCACCTCTTTGACAACGCCAATGTTTCACGGCGAACTATCTTGTCAGGGAAACGGTGGTACTTCTATTATTAATGCTTGAATCAATCCTAAGACTCTGTATAGCTCGGGTCCTTCCTTAAGATGGTATATAGCTTGCCTGGCTCAGACCCTCTGCACACTGTTTACATCTGTTTCTGCTGGTTTTCACCTTGTATTTTTGATCTGACATTTTGTGTAGCACTGCAGCCTACTGCTTTACCAAAGGGGAGTGAATTACCACCATTTCTCTGACAAAGCAGTTTGCCAAGAAATGTTGGAGTTGTTAAAGAGGTGTAGAGTAAATAAATAACAGATCAACCAAATAGAAGGGGAGCCTCTGTTCCTTAATTCCCTCCCTAACCACCCTGCCATTGAAACCTGCTTGCCATCTATTCTCCAAGAGGCCCCACAGGGATAGAAAAGCAATCAGGAATGGTGTGAATCATGGAGAGCTAGGCCAACGTAGCACAGGATTCAGCATCTCTGGTAGAGTTTGGGGTTTACTGGGTCTGAAGGGCTGACAAAAAGGGGATCAGCGAGGAGAAAAAATAAAACACATTATAAATAGCATGCACAAAGGGCTGCTGTGAAGTTACCATATTTATGAAACAGTTATGAGACAATCCTGGTTCCTGAGTGATTAAAACATTGTCACATGAGGTGGATGAAAAAGGTACTCACTGTAGCAATGATGTTTCTTCTAGAGGGTGTATTTTTGAGTCATACAAACAGTAACATCTCAGCCCAGAGGTGTTACTCCTCTGATAAGACTTTAGAATATTAAACCTTCAACTCTGCAGTATGGCCACATGGGCCACCTGACTGTCCAATGGCAGAGACTGATCGCCCCCGACTCCTGTTCCTGTGGCTTAGTGTTATTAGTTTTCACTATTGTTTTATTATTTTATAAAGTTTCTCAGTTTATTCCATGCTTTGTGTTAGTTTAGTTTTTCCCCCCACTATTTTATTGGTTTTTCACTCTGCATAGTCTGAAATTTTAACATTCTAAAGTTCTAACTCTGCACAACACTTTGGGGCTGAAAGGCTGCTATTTGTATGACATCACAGATACAATCTCATTGGTAGACTAACAGTATCACCTTTATTTATTTATTTAAATGTTTCATCAGGAGGGCACACTGAACAACAAGTTGCTTGTCTCACGGTGCAACCTGGGGGGAGGGGTTACATAGGGTTGTGAGGGATGATCAGTTACAATAGTTTGTGGGTAGTACAAACGATACAACATTGTAAGATTGTGCAGCAGTTGGAACACAAGGTATTGTACAATAAACAGTAGTGGAACATTGGGTAAATTACAATACATGTCCAAAATCATACAAAAGAACATATGAATGTACAAAACAGTAATAACGCTATAGAACCATTTATAGTGCATGAGTATACCAGGAGCAGGCTCAAGGTAATCCATAAGTGCTGTTGGAGTAAAAAGGATGGGGTTAGGTTGTGCACACTGGTGACCCAGAAGGGCAGGTGCAGAAGAGGGGGAGAGGCAAGAACTGAATATGAGGAGAAGGGGTAGCCATTTTCTGATTTCCCCCTTCAAGATGTTGAGAACCATGCCAGGGGGGGTTTATAGTAGGAAAGCAGAAACTGGGGACAGGTATTAAGGTGGGTTAAAGCAGGAACAGCTGAGGAAAAGGTAATTGTGTAGGACAGAGGTAAGGGAGTAGTTGGAGGAGGAGTGTCGTATTTCAGGGGGGAGGGAATTCCAGATTTTAGGGAAACGATGGGCGAAACCAGTCTGACCGGCGAGGGTGGAGCTGCTAGGGACCATCAAGGTGTGGGCGTCATTTGATCAGAGAGAGTGGGTGGGGAGAGGGGGAATGGACAGAGAGGATGAGAGATAGGAGGGGAGCCCCCCAAACCAGAATTTGGAGGTTAGATACAACTTTAATACAACTATAAAGCCTAATCTTATCAGCAAAACTAAAAACATGTTATAAACGGAATAAGACATCCCAGAGTGTGACTTAAACTATGTTAAACACACTCTCTGGTGTTTGGAGGCCCAAAGTGCACAATCAGGGGAATGCATTTAAGTAATAAATCAGCCATGACTGAGCGTGCATTAAAAGATTTTAATGTGCGTCCCATGGGAGTGAGGCACGGGTCTTGGGGCCAAAGGCTAAGTGTCCTTATGCTCCTGGGAAGTGTAATCGAATCCTTTAATGCACACCCTGAAGTGCTTATTGCATGCATACAAGGGCTTGCTGCTCTTCTGTATTATATGTGAAGGGAAACTTTTTTTAATATGATTTATTTTACATAAATCATTTGTTTAAATAGCAAACTACATACATCGAAATAGTCCCTGATTTTGTAGGTAATGAGACTTTTTTGCCTTGCTAATGAGATCCGGTACCTGACCATGCAGTGCTAGGAATTTAATGCACAGGTAGGTGACATCTCTTGGCCAATAAAGTTTTGAGATTCTTTTCTTGCCATTTTATGACATAGTTTAACCCACACATTATCATGATGTATTCCCTGCTTCTCTTTAGTAGTGAGGATAAGAGCCTCATAAACAGATTTATGGCTTTGCCATTCATAAGATATGGCTTTTATTCTCACACAAAGGAAATGAGAACATGGGTTAAGCTCGGGGGCAAAAGGGGGAGTACTATGGCAATATATAAGCAGAGCCTGTATGGACGCGAGACTAACAGCACAAGGGAACAAGTTATTGTATATTTTATGTGAATATCATGTTGCTGTTTTAAAAATATGTGGGTTTGTTTGTTCATTTGGTTACTAAAACTTTGCAACCACAGAAGACGATTGAAGTCAATACACAACGAATCCATTTCAAAAGGGACAAAAGATGTTCCTAGGAAATGTAGAGACCATTACAGTGATGTGTATTGATAAGGTCAACCGCTTCAGCTGAGTGAGAAATAAAAGTTGTTATGGAAACTGGGCCTTTCATGGATTATTAATGATTGTAGAAGCAGGGACTGAGTTTCTATTTACCATGTAATTTAAAAACATTAATATATAAATATTAGATTGGAATATATTTTGCATGTATAAAATGTCTATTTCCATATATTTGACATAATCCTTATACTACAAAAAGGAGCCAATTTTATAATATCTTGGCTATATTAGGTATGCTGACAAATATATTGTCATATCACTATATTCATTAATTCTTTCTTTGTGAGAGACAGGAAAAATATGTTTCCTATATTTATTAAAATTTATTAACAATATTTTTACATTTGTGGTGGTATAAATCTTTTTATCCCAAAAGTATTCAAGTCAGAGCAAAGGTGCTGGTGCATGACTTGGCATGCTAATGAAGGTGACATGAAATGTCTCTGTCAGGACATATTCAGTATTTATATAGTTTGCTGTTCAAAAACCCTTATTGGGATTCGAACCCCAGTCACCTTCTTTGAAGACTGTGACTTAACCTGTGCACCTGGGAACTGCTATGCACTTCTGTGTAGCTTAGTGGTGCAGTGGAAATGAAACTATGAATGGGCCAGGGGTTCAATTTCTGCTAGGAACTTTACATTGTGTCTTTTCCGCAAGTGATCTTAGTTAAAATCCTCATTGGGATATGTTTATTTTTATTAGTTTATTTTTTTTTCATTTGACTAGAGTAGTGATCAATGGCAAGTGTGGTACTGGAATTGTAAATTGTAAATTATATTGCCATCTTGGGCCCAATCTTGTTCTCCCTCTTCATAAACGACTTCCCTGCTGTTTGCTTAAACTCCCAACTCTACATCTATGCTGATGATACAATCATCTACATCTTCAGTCCTTCTACCCCCAACATGGAGGCTCCTCTGCAACAGGACCGTAACAATGTGCTTAGTTGGTTCACGACTAACCAACTAAGAGTCAGCACAAAAAAAGACAGTTACTATGACTTTCGGGATAAGACAAAAACTGGCCAATCTCCCGTCTCTTCGCACATTTAGGACCCTGGATGGCTTGCCTCTCCAAACAGTCCAAGCATTCAAATACATTGGGTCTGGCTTAATGACACTCTTGACTACTCAGTCCATATAGACTCCCCTTCTAGACTCTACCCAAAGTTGGGAGTTCTATACTGAAACAAAGATTATCTCTCCCCTCCCGTTTGCCAGGAGCTGGTCATCAAAACTATCCTCCCTTCACTCGACTACGTGGACACTGTCTACACTACCACCCTCACTACCTCCCTGGCCAAACTAGATTCCCTCTTACACACCTTTTGCCACTTCACCTCATGTTTCCCCTTCCACACACACGATTGCTCCCTCTGCTCTTCTCTATCTGTCCCTCCACTTACCCACCATCGTCAAATCCATTCCTTAGCACTTATTGCAAAGTACTGGTTTGGGTCTCTCCCAGCCTCTCTCTCTCTCTCTCTCTCCTCCCTCCTGTCACTGAACCAACCCTCCTTCTAACCACTCTACCCCAAGGACTCCATCTCCTTCCCTCTTCCACATCCCCACTCAACCTCTGGTCAATCCACCTTCTCCAACCGCCTTCCTTCCCTCTGGAATCAACTCTCTCCTATTCTTCACCAAGATACCTCTCTCCTCACCTTTAAGCACCTGCTTAAACTTCTACCTGTTACTCCTTGCTCCTGTCCCAATGCTCCCTAACTGTACTGCTTTTCCAGCTGAGCTGTGCTGTGATCGTGGTCCTCTTGCCAGTTGCATTCTGTTTCTTGTAAATGTAATTGTGTAAATAAATTGTATTATAATCATTTTGTTGCAATGTGATATTTTTAACCTGTATTGTATTGTACTCCCTCCCCCCAGTCGCACCTGGAAATGAGCCTCGGCTCATTGTGCCTTTCCCGTCACCAAATTTTAAATAAATGAATAAATAAATAATATTGAAAACAAACTTTGTTATGAAAAAGAAACTGTGCAGGTAGAAAGTTACCCCATCTGGACAGAAAAATTTCATGTCACCTTTACCGAGCGTGTGCCTGACTCACTTTTCAATTCAGAATGGGTAAGATTTTGTAGGCGATGTCATTAGTATGCCTCATAGGATCAGTCACGTAGATGTCTTTTTTTTAGTGTTATGATTTTGTTTAGGTTATAATTTTAAATTTATGAATGGGGGTTGGACAGAGTCAGCTATGAGATGGGCTACACCCCGGATGTACACATCTGATGTCATCTGCTCACCTCTTGGTATAATTGTACCAGGTTCCATGTCATAATGGCGATCACAGAATAGCAATCGCTGTTACGGCGAGTGTACATTGCCGAAAATCAATTTTGGTGATACAGACTTGCAGCACGGACAAAAACGGCACCTGAGATTTATGGTTCATTTTAATGCGGGGGTTGTGGCCTGCATTCCCCCACTTATGGGAGTCTCAACTCTGGGGAGGGAGAATCTTGGGGAGGGTTCAAAACTTCAAAATGTAAAGCCACCTGTCAGCAAAAAATCGCATGCCAGACCTGAACCCTGAGCCTCCCAGCTTACCACCCTCCCCACGTGCTAGCGGACCAGCTCAGTAGCTGCCCACCACACCCCCTCCCACATGCCATCCCTCCCCGCCCCCCAGGCATGTATACCCGCTACTTCCTGTCGCTGGGATTTCACCCACCCCAGTATCTGATCCCCCCCCCTCCGCTTGGTAGCCATGAACACAGGCGCCATAATTGAGTCATCATTTTTGTAGGCACCCAGTTTCGGTCGCCTTGTTCACTGGATACCATTGTACCACGACAGTACTACAGTACTGATGGATAAGATCTAATGGATGCCATATTGAAGTGAGTCAGACACTGTAGTTGATACAGGTATGCAACTACAGAAGGATTCTGTTAATGGCCTGGTAGTATAGTGGCAATGTTCAGCCAACCCCAGGACTGAGGGCTGTAAGAGTTGCAGAGTTGAGGTACTTTGCTCCTGGGCAGTTGTGGACCTCCTATTGGATATGGAGCAGCACTGGCACTGATGGCGAAAGCAGTTACTGGACTGGCTTCATGGTGCTTAATAAAGGGGGACCACTCTGACACGCTGGTGACCCAGATTTGTGCCCCAAATCTGTGATGTCAGGTGTTGAGGTTGGCAGGTTTTCGGAATGTCCAGGTGGATGGTACCTTCTGTGTGTTGGGGGTCACACTAACTAGTACAGTAGCTCCTGGTAGCAGCTTGACATTGGTGTGCTTTGCAGCTTGTAGGAGCATGCATCATTGTGTGCCCCCCATTACACTGCGATGATCACATTTTTGGGGGTAGGGGCAGGAGTAGGAGGCTGAAAAAGTGGGCAAAGAAGAATCTAATATGGATACAGTCATGACAGTTTCCATGCTCTGTCCCATGCCACTAACCTTTCTTTGCAGCTGACTCTACTTCCCCAGTCACTGTCTTGCAAGCAGATATCTGTGGTCCTCCCAGGCAGCAAGGGAGGTAATCCATGTAAGGTAACAGCTTGAAGCTGGGGGGCATCAAATCAATTGAGGGTGACTAAGGGCATGGGTGAGACAGTGAGTTGTGAGTCCACTGGAAAGTGGAGGATGCTAGAAAGAGCAAGGAGGATCATGGAAAGAAAGGGGTACCATAAGGAGTATAAGCAAAATAGTAATAAATACACTGGGTCAGTGAGTGACTCAGTATAAGGAGACAGAATGGTACATGTGCAACTTAGTATGGGATTCTGTTTAGAATCCTTGTATGTGAAGGTCATGAGTAGTTTGAATGCTTATGCAATAGATATGTGCTGGCTTGTACTCTCTGTCTCAAATGGGGATTTCCAACCTTTCGAGGTACCATGCAGGCACAGAAATCCTCTGGAGGAGGGTTCTATCCTTGGAGATAGCATGAAAACAAAGTTTCTTTAGGATAAAGGCACCGTAGTGAAGGAGCCAAAAAGATAAAAGCCTAAGGCAGGATTTAAACATTCAATGACTTTCAAACGTTCAATTTCTGTCAAGGTAAGATGTCTTGTAAGAAGAGAGGTAATGGCAGATAGTGAAAAATAGTCATGATGACTGAATGAAGAAGAGGAACAACCATTCAACCCCAGTTCACAATGGAAATATGTAAGCAATAAACCAGGGTGGGGTGTGAGTTGTCCAATAACACATGACCCAGGATATATAGTGAGGCACAAGGCACTTGCTCCGAGTGCTTCAGCACCTGGGTAAGTGTGAACATTTTTTTTTTTTGGAGTTAGGACAATTCTGGGTGTTTACTAACATAGCCACCAGAATTGTTTTTTCCAGAGGTTCTGGGAGGCATGCTATGGGGGATGCACTGCATCCCGGTTGCCAGTAAAGTGCCACCTTCAGGGTTGTTGCTCTATAAATGCACCCCTGGGGGTGTCTCTTGACCAATCAGAATGTGATGTTTTCCCTACCCAATTTATAATTCTAATTATAAGACTTATTTATAATTATTTTGTATTGTGACATATGGTATGGAGGAGAGAAAAAGCACCCTTGTAGAGAAAACCCCTGGGGATCCAAGGATTTGGGTCACTTTCGATCCTGACATAGCTTGATGTTGTGCCATTGAGGAGACAAACTGAAAATGGAAGATCTTGACCCATGGAGTCAGATCGCAGGCAAGCTGCTTGCTTAAGGATTCCGATGTGGAGTTAGCTATTGAACATCCTTCCAATGGGAGCGCTATAACATGTGACAGCTTGGCATTTGGCCAGTCTTACTCTGAACTGACAATACTGCAGTGTTGCTTGACAATTAAAAACATCATAGCGAGAGGTGACCGTGAGGTGGATACACCTTCCAATGACTATGCTGCTGTGCTTGACAGTCCAGCAATCGGCAATAAGAATCAGTTCACATCATTGCAAAGCACTGTAGTGGAGGTGGCATTACAGGCAAATATGGCTTCCTATTGCTAAAGTATGGTGGTTGACAATTCAGCAAATTTGCCCTACAAATTGACATGCAGCAGCAATTGACAGCATGGCAAAGTACTACGCATATGGCTTAACTAGAAAAATACTTCTTGCTGTTACTAAGCATCAGCATGTGGCAGCCTAGCCACAGCATTTGACAGTATAACTATTGAATGTGCCACAACGAGTGAAAGTTTTTATAAGGAAATGCCTCCGGCAGCTCAGTCACAGTGTGTAAAAGCTTAGCAGTTGGACCTTCTCGACTGGCTATGCCACAGCATGTGATGGCTTAGCAATTGGCTCAATATCAGAACACCATAGCACACACTAGATTGATGACTGTGATGCAACAAGTGACACTATAGAAAATGAAACAGTAGCATTCACATGCAGAGAGCCCATGCCATGGAAGTAGGGAATCCAATACAGGACTTACCTAGGGTTTAGTTAGGTGGAGACACAGTGCATTGCAGGCTTCTATTTATTTATTTAGCTTTTGTTAACTAGGTACTACATGAGACAAACATATGCCTGAATTCTGGTATTCAGTCCAGGAATAACAGAAGGAATGTAATGCACCAGAAGCCAGATAGTGGTAAAAGGAAACAGGCCTTGGAACTGACTGAGGCTGTGAAATGCAAACAGATAGGCATACTTGCATAGTTCTCTAAACCTGTACAAAACAGAGCACAAAGCTTGCAATGCCTTGCGTGAGCCACTTCTCAAGAAGGTAGTGGCAAATCTAAAATAATCTGGCACCGGATAGGAAAAGGGAAAACTAGATAACAAACAAACTTTTAAAGTATGCTGAAATTAGACCCTCCCAAATATCAAGTGCATCTACATGAAGCAACACAAAAGAAGCCTGTACTTGGGGCAGAGTGGGCAGAGGGGCAGTACTGGATGGGTATGAGCCAGTCAGTGCTGGGGCAGTACTGGACAGGTATGAGCCAGTCAGTGTTATGGGGCAGTACTGGAAGGGTATAAGTCTGTCATGTGCTGGGGGCAGTACTACATGGATATGAGCTAGCCAGTGCTGGGGGCAGTGCTGGGTGGGAATGAACCAGTCAGTGCTGGGGGCAATACTGGGTGGGTATGAGCCAGTCAGTGCTGAGGGGCAGAACTGGATGGGTATGAGACTGTGCTGGGAGGGCGACACCGGATGAGTTTGAGCCAGTGCTGGAAGGCAGTGCTGGATGGATATGAGCCAGTCAGTGTTCGGGGCAGTACTGGGTGTGTATGAGCTAGTCAGTACTGGGGGCAATACTGGGTGGGTATGAGCCAGTCAGTGCTGGGGGCAGTACTGGGTGGGTATAAGCCAGTCAGTACTGGGGGCAGTACTGGATAGTATGAGCCAGTCAGTGCTGGGGGCAGTGGTGGATGGGTATGAGCCAGTCAGAGCAAGGGGCAGAGTTGGGTGGGTATGAGACAGTCAGTGCTAGGGACAGCACTGGGTGCGTATGAGCCAGTGCGTGCTGGGGGGGCAGTACTGGATGGGTATGAGCTAGTCAGACCTGGATGGGTATGAGCCAGTCAGTGCTGGTGGGCAGTACTGGAAGGATATGAGCCAGTCAGTGCTGGGGGGCAGTACTGGATGGGTATGAGCCTGTCAGTACTGGGGGGCAGTACTGGGTGGGTATGAACCAATCAGTGCTGGGGGCAGTACTGGGTGCGTATGAGCCAGTCAGTGCTGGAGGGCAGAACTGGATGGGTATGAGCCAGTCAGTACTGGGGGGCAGTGCTGGATGGATATGAGCTAGTCAGTGCTGGTGGGGCAGTGCTGGATGGGTATGAGCCAGTCAGTGCTGTGGGGCAGTGCTGCATGGGTATGAGCCAGTCAGTGCTGGGGGCAGTACTGGGTAGGTATTAGCCAGTCAGTGCTGGGGGGCAGTACTAAATGGGAAAGAGCCAGTCAGTGCTGGGGGCAGTACTGGATTGGTATGAGCCAGTCAGTGCTGGGGGCAGTATTGGGTGGGTATGAGCCAGTTAGTGCTGGGGGCAGTACTGGGTAGGTATTAGCCAGTCAGTGCTGGGGGGCAGTACTAAATGGGAAAGAGCCAGTCAGTGCTGGGGGCAGTACTGTATGGATATGAGCCAGTCAGTAATGGGGGCAGTACTGTGTGTATGAGCTAGTCAGTACTAGGGGCAATACTGGGTGGGAATGAGCCAGTCAGTGCTGAGGGCAGTACTGGGTGGGTATAAGCCAGTCAGTACTGGGGGCAGTACTGGATGGTATGAGCCAGTCAGTGCTGGGGGGCAGTACTGGATAGATATGAGCCAGTCAGTGCTGGGGGCAGTACTGGGTAGGGAGTAGCAGTGCTGGGGGCAGTACTAAATGGGAAAGAGCCAGTCAGTGCTGGGGGCAGTACTGGATTGGTATGAGCCAGTCAGTGCTGGGGGCAGTATTGGGTGGGTATGAGCCAGTTAGTGCTGGGGGCAGTGGTGAATGGGTATGAGCCAGTCAGAGCAAGGGGCAGAGCTGGGTGAGTATGAGACAGTCAGTGCTAGGGACAGCACTGGGTGCGTATGAGCCAGTCAGTGCTGGGGGGCAGTACTGGGTGGGTATGAGCCAGTCAGTGCTGGGGGGCAGTACTGGGTGGGTATGAGCCAGTCAGTGCTGGGGGGCAGTACTGCATGGGTTTGAGTCTGTACTGGCGGGCAGTACTGGATGGGTATGAGACTGTGCTGGGGGGGTGATATCGGATGAGTTTGAGCCAGTGCTGGGGGGCAGTGCTGGATGGATATGAGCTAGTCAGTAATGGGGCAATACTGGGTGGGAATGAGCCAGTCAGTGCTGAGGGCAGTACTGGATGGGTATAGAGCCAGTCAGTGCTGGGGGCAGTGCTGGATGGATATGAGATCAGTCAGTGCTGGGGGCAGAACTGGGTGGGTATGAGCCAGTCAGTGCTGGGGGCAGTACTGGTGGATATTAGCCAGTCAGGGCAGGGGCAGCACTGGGTGGGCATGAGCCAGTCAGTGCTGGGGCAGTGGTGGATGGATATGAGCTAGTCAGTAATGGGGCAATACTGGGTGGGAATGAGCCAGTCAGTGCTGAGGGCAGTACTGGATGGGTATGAGCCAGTCAGTGCTGGGGGGCAGTGCTGGATGGATATGAGTCAGTCAGTGCTGGGGGGCAGAACTGGGTGGGTATGAGCCAGTCAGTGCTGGGGAGCAGTACTGGATGGAAAAGAGCTAATCAGTGCTGGGGGCAGAACTGGGTGGGTATGAGACAGTCAGTGCTGGGGGCAGAACTGGGTGCGTATGAGCCAGTCAGTGCTGGGGGGGCAGTCCTGGAAGGGTATGAGCCAGTCAGTGCTGGGGGGCAGTACTGGATAGATATGAGGCAGTAAGTGCTGGGGGCAGTACTGGGTAGGTATGAGTCAGTCAGTGCTGGGGGGCAGTACTGGGTGGATATTAGCCAGTCAGGGCAGGGGGCAGTACTGGGTGGGTATGAGCCAGTCAGTGCTGGGGGCAGTGGTGGATGGATATGAGCTAGTCAGTAATGGGGGCAATACTGGGTGGGAATGAGCCAGTCAGTGCTGAGGGCAGTACTGGATGGGTATGAGCCAGTCAGTGCTGGGGGGCAGTGCTGGATGGATATGAGTCAGTCAGTGCTGGGGGGCAGAACTGGGTGGGTATGAGCCAGTCAGTGCTGGGGAGCAGTACTGGATGGAAAAGAGCTAATCAGTGCTGGGGGCAGAACTGGGTGGGTATGAGACAGTCAGTGCTGGGGGCAGAACTGGGTGCGTATGAGCCAGTCAGTGCTGGGGGGGCAGTCCTGGAAGGGTATGAGCCAGTCAGTGCTGGGGGGCAGTACTGGATAGATATGAAGCAGTCAGTGCTGGGGGCAGTACTGGGTAGGTATGAGTCAGTCAGTGCTGGGGGGCAGTACTGGGTGGATATTAGCCAGTCAGGGCAGGGGGCAGTACTGGGTGGGTATGAGCCAGTCAGTGCTGGGGGCAGTGGTGGATGGGTATGAGCCAGTCAGTGCTAGAGAGCAGTACTGGATGGAAAAGAGCCACTCAGTGCTGGGGGCAGAACTGGGTGGGTATGAGACAGTCAGTGCTGGGGGGCAGTACTGGATAGATATGATCCAGTTAGTGCTGGGGGCAGTACTGGGTAGGTATTAGCCAGTCAGTGCTAGGGGGCAGTACTGAATGGGTAGAAGCCAGTCAGCACTGGGGGGGCAGTACTGAGCGGTATGGGCCTGTCAGTGCGGGGGCAGTACTGGGTGGGTATGGAGCAGGTCAGTGCTGGGGGCAGTGGTGGATGGTATGAGGCCAGTCAGAGCTGGGGGCAGAGCTGGGTGGGTATGAGACAGTCAGTGCAAGGGGCAGTACTGGGTGCATATAAGCCAGTCAGTGCTGGGGCAGTACTGAATGGGTATGAGCCAGACAGTGCTGGGGCAGTACTGGGTGGGTGAGACTGTGCTGGTGGGGGAAGATACCGGATGAGTTTGAGCCAGTGCTGGGGGCAGTGCTGGATGGGTATGAACCAGTAGCGCTGGGGGTAGTACGGAAGGATATGAACCAGTCAGTATGGGGGGCAGTACTGGATGGATATGAGCCAGTCAGTACTGGGGGCAGTGCTGGATGGGTATGAGCCAGTCAATGTTGGAGGGCAGTACTGGGTGGGTATGAGCCAGTCAGTGCTGGGGGGCAGTACTGGGTGGGTATGAGATAGTAAGGGCTGGGGGGAGCTGTACTGGATGGGTATGAGCCAGTCAGTTCTGTGGGCAGTACTGGGTGGGTATGAGCCAGTCAGTACTGGGGGCAGTGGTGGATGGATATGAGCCAGTCAGTGCTGGGAAGCACTACTGGATGGAAAGGAGCCAGTCAGATGCTGGGGCAGAACTGGGTGGGTATGAGACAGTCAGTGCTGGGGGCAGTACTGGGTGCATATGAACCAGTCAGTGCTGGGGGGCAGTACTGGCTGGGTATGAGCCAGTCAGTGCTGGGGGTCAGTACTGGATGGGTTTGAGCCTGTGATGGAGGGCAGTACTGGATGATTTGAGCCTGTGCTAGTGGGCAGTAATGGATGGGGATGAGACTGTGTTGGGGGCGTGCGGATGAGTTGAGCCAGTGCTGGGGTTCAGTGCTGGATGGATGTGAGCCAGTCAGTGCTGGGGGCGGTACAGGTGGGTATGATTCAGTCAGTGCTGGGGCAGTATTGGATGGGCATGAGGCCAGTCAGTGCTGGGGGCAGTGCTGGATGGATATGAGCCAGTCAGTGCTGGGAAGCAGTGCTTGATGGGTATGAGCCAGTCAGTGCTTCGGGGCAGTGCTAGATGGATATGAGCCAGTCAGTCTGGGGGCAGTACTGACGGATGTAGCCAGTCAGTGCTGGGGGCTGTACTGGATGGATATGAGCCAGTCTGTGCAGGGGGGTCAGAACTGGATGAGATGGTTGCCAGTCAGTGCTGGGGGGCAGTACTGGACGGATATGAGCCAGTCAGTGCTGGGGCTGTAGTGGATGGATATGAGCCAGTCTGCGGGGGGGCAGAACTGGATGAGTATGAGCCAGTCAGTGCTGGGGGGGCAGTGCTGGATGGGTATGAGCCAGTCAGTGCTGGTGGGCAGTGCTGGATGGATATGAGCCAGTCAGTGCTGGGGGCGGTACTGGATGGATATGAGCCAGTCAGTACTGGGGGCAGTACTGGGTGTGTATGAGCTAGTCAATGTCTAAGGACAGTACTGGGTGGGGAATGGAGCCAGTCAGTGCTGGGGGCAGTACTGGGTGGGTATAAGCCAGTCAGGCATTAAAAGGGGCAGTACTGGATGGAGCCAGTCAGTGCTGGGGGCAGTACTGGATGGATATGAGCCAGTCAGTGCTGGGGGGCAGTACTGGATAGATATGGCCAGACAGTGCTGGGGGCAGTACTGGAGGCTATTAGCCAGTCAGTGCTGGGGGTAGTACTGAATGGGAAAAAGCCAGTCAGTGTTGGGGGCAGTACTGGGTGGGTATGAGCCAGTCAGAGCAAGGGCAGAGCTGGGTGGGTATGAGCCAGTCAGTGCTGGGGGCAGTACTGGATGGGTTTGAGCCTGTGCTTGGGGCAGTACTGGATGGGTATGAGACTGTGCTGGGGGGGCGATACTGGATGTGTGTTTGAGCCAGTGCTGGGGGGCAGTGCTGGATGGATATGAGTCAGTCAGTGCTGGGGGGCAGTACTGGGTGGGTATTAGCCAGTCAGGGCTGGGGGCAGTACTGTGTGAGAATGAGTCAGTCAGTGCTGGGGCAGTGGTGGATGGGTATGAGCCACTCAGTGCTGGGGGCAGAACTGGGTGCGTATGAGCCAGTCAGTGCAGGGGGGCAGTACTGGATGGGTATGAGCCAGTCAGTGCTGGGGGGCAGTACTGAATGGGAAAGAGCCAGTCAGCGCTGGGGGGCAGTGCTGGCTTGGTATGAGCCAGTCAGTGCAGGGGGCAGTACTGGGTGGGAATGAGCCAGTCAGTGCTGGGGGCAGTGGTGGATGGGTATGAGCCAGTCAGAGCTGGGGGCAGAGCTGGGTGGCTATGAGACAGTCAGTGCTAGGGGCAGTACTGGGTGCATATAAGCCAGTCAGAGCTGGGGGAAAGTACTGGATGGCTATGAGCCAGACAGTGCTGGGGGCAGTACTGGGTGGGTATGAGCCAGTCAGTGCTAGGGGGCAGTACTGGATGGGTTTGAGCCTGTGCTGGGTGGCAGTACTGGATGGGTATGAGACTTTTCTGGTGGGGGGAGATACCGGATGAGTTTGAGCCAGTGATGGCGGGCCGTGTTTGGATGGATATGAGCTAGTCAGTGTTGGGGGCAGTACTGGGTGGGTATGAGCCAGCCAGTGCTGGAGGGCAGTACTGGATCGGTATGAGCCAGTCAGTGCTGGGGGCAGTGCTGGATGGATATGAGCCAGTCAGTGCTTGAGAAGCAGTGCTGAGATGGGTGGAAGACCAGTCGGTGCTGGGGGTAGTACTGGAGGATGTAAGACCCAGTCAGTATGGGGACATGTAATGGATGGATATGAGCCAGTCAGTACTGGGGGGCAGTGCTGGATGGGTATGAGCAAGTCAATGCTGGAGGGCAGTACTGGGTAGGTATGAGCCAGTCAGTCCTGGGTGGCAGTACTGGGTCGATATGAGTCAGTCAGAGCTGGGGGGCAGTACTGAGTGGGTATGAGATAGTAAGGGCTGGGGGGACTGTACTGGATGGGTAGGAGAAAGTCGGTGCTGGGGGCAGTACTGGGTGGGTATGAGCCAATCAGTGCTGGGGGCAGTGGTGGATGGGTATGAGCCAGTCAGTGCTGGGGAGCAGTACTGGATGGAAAAGAGCCAGTGAGATGCTGGGGCAGAACTGGGTAGGTATGAGACAGTCAGTGCTGGGCGCAGTACTGGATAGATAAAAGCCAGTCTGTGCTGGAGGCAGTACTGGCTGGATATGAGCCAGTCAGTGCTGGGGGGAGCACTGGATGGAAAGGGCCTATGGTGCTGGGGGCGGAACTGGTGGGTATGAGACAGTCAGTGCTGGGGGAAGTACTGGGTGCATATGAGACAGTCAGTGCTGGGGGGCCGTACTGGATGGGTATGAGCCAGTCAGTGCTGGGGGCAGTACTGGGTGGGTATGAGCCTCTCAGTGCTGGGGGGCAGTATTGGATGGGTATGGCCCTGTGCTGGTGGGCAGTCCTGGATGGATTTGAGCCTGTGCATGGGGGGGCAGTACTGGATGGGTACGAGTCTGTACTGGGGGGGTGATACCGGAAGACTTTGAGCCAGTGCTTGGGTTCAGTGCTGGATAGATATGATCCAGTCAGTGCTGGGGCAGTACTGGGTGGGAATGAGCTAGTCAGTAGTGAGGAGCAGTACTGGATGCGAAAGAGCCAGTCAGTGCTAGGGGTAGTACTGGGTGGATATGAGCCTGTCAGTACAGGTGGGCAGTACTGAATGGGAGAGAGCCAGTCAATGTTTCGGGCAGTAGTGGATGGGTATGATCCAGGCAGTGCTGGGGCAGTGCTGGATGGGTATGAGCCAGTCAGTGCTGGGGGCAGTGCTGGATGGGTATGAGCCAATCAGTGCTTGGGCAGTGCTGGATGGGTATGAGCCAGTCACTGCTGGGGGCAGTACTGGATGGGTATGAGCCAATCAGTGCTGGGGCAGTGCTGGATGGGTATGAGCCAGTCACTGCTGGGAGCAGTACTGGGTGGGTATGATCCAGTCAGTGCTGGGGGCAGTACTGGGTGGGTATGAGCCAGTCAGTGCTGGGGCAGTACTGGGTGGGAATGAGCTAGTCAGTAGTGAGGAGCAGTGCTGGATGTGAAAGAGCCAGTCAGTCCTAGGGGCAGTACTGGGTGGGTATGAGCCTGTCAATACTGGGGGGCAGTACTGGATGTTTATGAACCAGTTAGTACTGGTGGCAGTAGTGGATGGATATGAGCCTGTCAGTAAAGGTGGGCATTACTGAATGGGAGAGAGCCAGTCAATGTTTTGGGCAGTACTGGATGGGTATGAGCCAATCAGTGTTGGGGACAGTGCTGGATGGATGGAGGCAGTCCAGTGCTGGGGCAATACCAGAGTGCGTGTGGGCGGGGTCGGCCTGGGGGCAGTACTGGATGGGTATAAGCCAGTCAGTGCTGGGGGCAGTGCTGAATGGATATGAGCCAGTGAGTGTTGGGGGCAGTGCTGGATGGACATGAGTCAGTCAGTATTTGGGGGGCAGTGCTGGATGGGTATGAGCCTGTCAATGCTGGAGGGCAGTACTGGGTGGATATGAGCCAGTCACTCCAGGGGGGCTGTGCTGGATGGGTATGAGCTGGTCAGTTCTGGGGGGCAGTGCTGGATGGATATGAGCCAGTCAGTGCTGGGTGGCAGTACTGGGTTTGTGGAGCCAGTCAGGGCTGGGGGTTGTACACTGGGTGGAAAAGAGCCAGTCAGTGGGCGGGCAGAACTGGGTGCGAATGAGACAGTCAGTGCTGGGAAGTATTGGGTGCGTATGAGCCAGTCAGTGCTGTGGGGCAGCACTGGAAGGGTTTGAGCCTGTGCTGAGGGGCAGTAATGGATGGGAAAGAGCCAGTCAGTGCTGGGGGCAGTACTGGATGGATATGAGCCAGTCATTGCTGGGGTCAGTACTGGGTGAGTATGGGATAGTCAGTACTAGGGGCAGTACTGAATGAGAAAGAGCCAGTCAATGCTTGGGGCAGTACTGGATGGGTATGAGCCAGTCAGTGCTGGAGGCAGTGCTGGATTGGTATGAGCCAGTCACTGCTGGGGGCGGTACTGGATGGGTATGAGGCCAGTCAATGCTGAGGCAATACAGGATGGATATGAGCGGTCAGCGCTGTAGGAGCAATACGGGTAGGTATGAGCCAGTCAGTAGCTGGGGCAGTACTGGATGGAAAGAGTCAGTCAGTGCTGGGGGCAGTACTGGATGGATATGAGCCCGTTAGTGGTGGGGGCAGTACTGGATAGATATTAGCCAGTCAGTGCTGCTCTCAGTACTGGGTGGGAATGAGCCAGTCAGTGCTGGGGGGCAGTACTGGATGGGTTTGAGCCTGTGCTGGGTGGCAGTACTGGATGGGTATGAGACTGTGCTGGTGAGGGGAGATACCGGATGAGTTTGAGCCAGTGCTGGGGGGCAGTGCTGGATGGATATGAGCTAGTCAGTGCTGGGGGCAGTACTGGGTGGGTATGAGCCAGCCAGTGCAGGAGGGCGGTACTGGATCGGTATGAGCCAGTCAGTGCTGGGGGGCAGTGCTGGATGGGTATGAACCAGTCAGTGCTGGGGGTAGTACTAGAAGGATATGAACCAGTCAGTATGGGGGCAGTAATGGATGGATATGAGCCAGTCAGTACTGGGGGGCAGTGCTGGATGGGTATGAGCAAGTCAATGCTGGAGGGCAGTACTGGGTAGGTATGAGCCAGTCAGTCCTGTGGGGCAGTACTGGGTCGGTATGAGTCAGTCAGAGCTGGGGGTCAGTACTGAGTGGGTATGAGATAGTAAGGGCGGGGGGGGGCCGTACTGGATGGGTAGGAGAAAGTCAGTGCTGGGGGCAGTACTGGGTGGGTATGAGCCAATCAGTGCTGGGGGCAGTGGTGGATGGGTATGAGCCAGTCAGTGCTGGGGAGCAGTACTGGATGGAAAAGAGCCAGTGAGATGCTGGGGCAGAACTGGGTGGGTATGAGACAGTCAGTGCTGGGGGCAGTACTGGGTGCGTATGAGCCAGTCAGTGCTGGGGGGCAGTACTGGATGTGTATGAACCAGTTAGTGCAGGGGGCAGTACTGGCTGGGTATGAGCCAGTCAGTGCTGGGGGGCAGTACTGGATGGGTTTGAGCCGGTGCTGGAGGGCAGTACTGGATGGATTTGAGCCTGTGCTGGGGAGCAGTAATGGATGGGTATGAGACTGTGTTGGGGGGTGCGATACCGGATGAGTTTGAGCCAGTGCTGGGGTTCAGTGCTGGATGGGTATGAGCCAGTCAGTGCTGGGGGCAGTACTGGGTGGGTATGATTCAGTCAGTGCTGGGGGCAGTATTGGATGGGCATGAGCCAGTCAGTGCTGGGGGGCAGTGCTGGATGGATATGAGCCTGTCAGTGCTGGGGAGCAGTGCTTGATGGGTATGAGCCAGTCAGTGCTTCCGGGCAGTGCTAGATGGATATGAGCCAGTCAGTGCTGGGGGGCAGTACTGGATGGATATGAGCCAGTCAGTGCTGGGGGCAGTACTGGACGGATATGAGCCAGTCAGTGCTGGGGGGCAGTACTGGATGGATTTGAGCCAGTCAGTGCTGGGGGCAGTACTGGATGGATGTGAGCCAGTAAGTGCTCTGTGCAGTACCGGGTGGATGTGAGCCAGTTAGTGCTTGGGAGGCAGTACTGGATGGGTATGAGCCAGTCAGTGCAGGGGTGCAGTGCTGGATCAATATGAGCCAGTCAGTGCTGGGGGCAGTGCTGGATGGGTATGAACCAGTCAGTGCTGGGGGCAGTACTGGATGGATATGAGCCAGTCAGTACTGGGGGGCAGTGCTGTATGGGTATGAGCCAGTCAATGCTGGAGGGCATTACTGGATGGATATGAGCATGTTGGTACTGTGGGGCTGTGCTGGATGGGTATGTGCCAGTCAGTGCTGGAGGGCAGTGCTGGATGGGTTTGAGCCAGTCAGTGCTGGGTGGCAGTGCTGGATGGATATGAGCCAGTCTGTGCTGGGAGGGGAGCAGTGCAGGATGGATATCAGCCAGTCAGTGCTGGGGGGCAGTACTGGATGGATATGAGCCAGTCAGTTCTGGGGGGCAGTGCTGGATGGGTATGAGCCAGTCAGTGCTGGAAGGCAGTACTGGGTGGGTATGAGCCAGTCAGTCGCGGAGGACAGTGATGGATGGGTATGAGCCAGTCAGTGCTGGAGGGCAGTGCTGGATGGATATGAGCCAGTCAGTGCTGGGGGGCACTACTGGGTAGGTATAAGTCAGTCAGTGCTGGTGGGCAGTACCAGGTGGGTATGAGCCAGTCAGGGCTGGGGGCAGTACTGGGTGTGTATGAGCCAGTCAGTGCTTGGGAGCAGTGGTGGATGGGTATGAGACAGTCAGTGCTGGGGAGCAGTACTGGATGGAAAAGAGCCATCAAGTGCTGGGGGCAGAAGTAGGTGGGCATGAGACAGTCAGAGCTGGGGACAGTACTGGGTGGGATGAGCCAGTCAGTCATGGGGACAGTGATTTATGGGTATGAGCCAGTCAGTGCTGGGGAGCAGTACTGGATGGAAAAGAGCCAGTCAGTGCTGAGGCAGAACTAGGTGGGTATGAGACAGTCAGTGCTGGGGGCAGTACTGGGTGCGTATGAGCCAGTCAGTGCTGCGGGCAGTACTGGATGGGTATGAGTCAGTCAGTGCTGGGGGCAGTACTGGATAGATATGGAGCCAGTCAGTGCTGGGGGCAGTACTGGGTGGGGTATTAGCCAGTCAGTGCTGTGGGGCGGTACTGAATGGGAAAATCCAGTCAGTGCTGGGGCAGTACTGGATTGGTATGAGCCAGTTAATGCTGAGGGCAGTGGTGGATGGCATGAGCCAGTCAGAGCTGGGGCAGTACTGGGTGGGTATGAGCCAGTCAGTGCTGGGGGCAGTACTGGATGGGTTTGAGTCTGTGCTGGGGCAGTACTGAATATGTATGAGGCTGTGCTGGGGAGATACCACATGAGTTTGAGCCAGTGCAGTGGGGCAGTGTTTGGATGGATGTAATGGTCGTGTGCTGGGGGCAGTGCTGGATGGATATGAGCCAGTCAGTGCTGGGGGCAGTGCTATGGGTGCTGAACCAGTCAGTGCTGGGGGTAGTACTGGAAGGATAGAACCAGTCAGTACTGGGGGCAGTACTGGATGGGTATGAGACTGTGCTGGGGGGAGATACCGGATGAGTTTGAGCCAGTGCTGGGGGGCAGTGCTGGATGGATATGAGCTAGTCAGTGCTGGTGGCAGTACTGGGTGGGTATGAGCCAGTCAGTGCTGGAGGGCAGTACTGGATGGGTTTGAGCCTGTGCTGGAGGGCAGTACTGGATGGATTTGAGCCTGTGCTGGGGGGCTGTATTGGATGGGTATGAGACTGTGTTGGGGGGCAATACCGGATGAGTTTGAGCCAGTGCTGGATGGATAGGATCCAGTCAGTGCTGGGGACAGTACTGGGTGGATATGAACCAGTCAGTGCTGGAGGGCACTATTGGATGGGCATGAGCCAGTGAGTGCTGGGGAGCAGTGCTGGATGGGTATGAGCCAGTCAGTGCTGGGGCATTGCTGGATGGGTATGAGCCAGTCAGTGCTGGAGCAGTACTGGGTGGGTGTGAGCTATTCTGTACTGGGGGTCAGTACTGGATGGGAAAGAGCCAGTCGGTGCTAGGGGCAGTACTGGGTAGGTATGAGCCTGTCAGTACAGGGGGGCAGTTCTGGATGGGTATGAGCCAGTCAGTGCTGGGGGCAGTACTGGATGTATATGAGCCAGTCATTGCTGGGGGCAGTACTGGATGTATATGAGCCAGTCATTGCTGGGGGCAGTACTGGGTGGGTATGAGCCAGTCAGTACTAGGGGCAGTACTGAATGAGAAAGAGCCAGTCAATGCTTAGGGCAGTACTGGATGGGTATGAGCCCGTCAGTGCTGGGGGCAGTACTGGATGGATATGAGCTAGTCAGCACTGGGGGCAATACTGGGTAGGTATGAGCCACTCAATGCTGGGGGCAGTACTGGATGGGAAAGAGTCAGTCAGTGCTGGGTGCAGTACCGGATGGATATGGGCCAGATTGGTGGTGGGGGTAGTACTGGATGAATGGAGCCAGTCAGTGTTGCTGTCAGTACTGGGTCATGTATTATCCAGTAAGTGCTGGGGAGCAGTACTGGATTGGTATGAGCCAATCAGTGCTGGGGGCATACTGGGTGGGTAAAGAGCCAGTCAGTGCTGGAGGCAGTGGTGAATGGGTATAAGCCAGTCAGTGCTGGGGGGCAGTACTGGATGGAAAAGAGCCAGTCAGTGATTGGGGCCGAACTGGGTGGGTATGAGACAGTCAGTGCTGGGGGCAGTACTGGATGGGTATGAGCCAGTCATTGCTGGGGGCAGTGCTGGGTGGGTATGAGCCAGTCAGTGCTGAGGGTCAGTACTGGATGGGTTTGGGCCTGTGCTGGTGGGCAGTACTGGATGGATTTGAGCCTGTGCTGGGAGGGGGCAGTACTGGATGGGTTTGAGCCTGTGCTGGAGGGCAGTACTGGATGGATTTGAGCCTGTGCTGGGGGGCTGTATTGGATGGGTATGAGACTGTGTTGGGGGGCAATACCGGATGAGTTTGAGCCAGTGCTGGATGGATATGATCCAGTCAGTGCTGGGGACAGTACTGGGTGGATATGAACCAGTCAGTGCTGGAGGGCACTATTGGATGGGCATGAGCCAGTGAGTGCTGGGGGGCAGTGCTGGATGGGTATGAGCCAGTCAGTGCTGGGGCATTGCTGGATGGGTATGAGCCTGTCAGTGCTGGGGGGTAGTGCTGGATGGGTATGAGCCTGTCAGTGCTGGGGCATTGCTGGATGGGTATGAGCCAGTCAGTGCTGGAGCAGTACTGGGTGGGTGTGAGCTATTCTGTACTGGGGGTCAGTACTGGATGGGAAAGAGCCAGTCGGTGCTAGGGGCAGTACTGGGTAGATATGAGCCTGTCCGTACAGGGGGGCAGTTCTGGATGGGTATGAGCCAGTCAGTGCTTGGGGCAGTACTGGATGTATATGAGCCAGTCATTGCTGGGGGCAGTACTGGGTGGGTATGAGCCAGTCAGTACTAGGGGCAGTACTGAATGAGAAAGAGCCAGTCAATGCTTGGGGCAGTACTGGATGGGTATGATCCAGTCAGTGCTGGGGGCAGTACTGGATGGGTATGAGCCCGTCAGTGCTGGGGGCAGTACTGGATGGATATGAGCCAGTCAGCACTGGGGGCAATACTGGGTAGGTATGAGCCACTCAATGCTGGGGGCAGTACTGGATGGGAAAGAGTCAGTCAGTGCTGGGGCAGTACCGGATGGATATGAGCCCGTTAGTGGTGGGGGTAGTACTGGATAGATATGAGCCAGTCAGTGTTGCTGTCAGTACTGGGTCAGTATTATCCAGTAAGTGCTGGGGAGCAGTACTGGATTGGTATGAGCCAATCAGTGCTGGGGGCAGTACTGGGTGGGTAGAGAGCCAGTCAGTGCTGGAGGCAGTGGTGAATGGGTAAAGCCAGTCAGTGCTGGGGGCAGTACTGGATGGAAAAGAGCCAGTCAGTGATTGGGGCAGAACTGGGTGGGTATGAGACAGTCAGTGCTGGGGCAGTACTGGATGGGTATGGAGCCAGTCATTGCTGGGGCAGTGCTGGGTGGGTATGAGCCAGTCAGTGCTGAGGGTCAGTACTGGATGGGTTTGGGCCTGTGCTGGTGGGCAGTACTGGATGGATTTGAGCCTGTGCTGGGGGGGCAGTACTGGATGGGTATGAGACTGTGCTTGGGGGTGATCCGGAAGAATCTGAGCCAGTGCTGGGGTTCAGTGCTGGATGGATATGAGCCAGTCAGTGCTGGGGGCAGTACTGGGTGGGTATGATCCAGTCAGCGCTGGGGGCAGTACTGGACGGGAAAGAGACAGTCAGTGCTAGCGGCAGTACTGGGTGGGTATCATCCTGTCAGTACTTGGGGGCAGTACTGGAAGTTTATGAACCAGTCAGTACTGGTGGCAGTACTGGATGGATATGAGCCAGTCAGTACAGGTGTGAAGTACTGAATGGGAAAGAGCCAGTCAATACTTCGGGCAGTACTGGATGTGTATGATCCAGGCAGAGCTGAGGACAGTGCTGGATGGGCATGAGCCAGTCAGTGCTGGGGGGCAGTGCTGGATGGGTATGAGCCAGTCAGTGCTGGGGCAGTGCTGGATAGGTATGAGCCAGTCACTGATGGGAGCAGTACTGGATGGGTACGAACCTGTCAGTGCTGGGGGCAGTATTGGATGGATGTGAGCCGGTCAGCGCTGGGAGCAATACCAGGTGGGTGTGAGCCAGTCAACGCTCTGGGGCAGTACTGGATGGGTATGAGCCAGTCAGTGCTGGGGGGCAGTGCTGGATGGATATGAGCCAGTCAGTGCTGGGGCAGTGCTGTATGAGTATGAGCCAGTCAATGCTGGAGGGCAGTACTGGATGGATATGAGCCTGTCAATACTGTAGGGCAGTGCTTCATGGGTATGAGCCAGTCAATGCTGGAGGGGAGTACTGGGTGGATATGAGCCAGTGATTGCTAGGGGCAATACTGGATGGGTTTGAGCCTGTGTTGGGTGGGCAGTACTGGATGGGTATGAGACTGTGCTGGGGAAGCGATACCGAATGAGTTTGAGCCAGTGCTGAGGGGCAGTGCTGGATGGATAGCTAGTCAGTGCTGGGGCAGTACTTTGTGGGTATGAGCCAGTCAGTGCTGGAGTGCAGTACTGGATGTGTGTGAGCCAGTCAGTGCTGGAGGTGAAGTGGTGGATGGGTATAAGCCAGTCTGTGCTGGGGGGCAGTACGGGATGGATATGAGCCAGTCAGTGCTGGGGGCAGTATTGGATGGATATGAGCTAGTCAGTGCTGGGGGCAGTTCTGTATGGGTATGAACAAGTAATTGCTGGGGGCAGTACTGGATGGATATGAGCTTTTCAGTACTGGGGGGCAGTGCTGGATGGGTTTGAGCCTGTAAATGCTGGAGGGCAGTACTGGGTGGATATGAGCCAGTCAGTCCAGGGGGGTAGTGCTGGATGGGTATGAGCTGGTCAGTTCTGGGCGGCAGTGCTGGATGGATATGAGCCAGTCAGTGCTGGGGGGCAGTACTGGGTCGTTATGGAGTCAGTCAATGCTGGGTGGCAGTACTGGGTGGGTGTGAGCCAGTCAGGGCTGGGGGGGCAGTATTGGATTGGTATGAGCCAGTCAGTACAGGGAGCAGTACTGGGTGGGTATGAGCTACTCAGTGCTGGGGGCAGTGGTGGATGGGTATGAGCCAGTCAGTGCTGGGGGGTAGTACTGGATGGAAAACAGCCAGTCAGTGCAGGGGGCAGAACTGGGTGAGTACGAGACAGTCAGTGCTGGGGCAGTACTGGGTGGGAAAGAGCTAGTCAGTACTGGGGGGCAGTACTGGATGGGAAAGTGCCAGTCAGTGCTAGGGGCTGTATTGGGTGGGTATGAGCCTGTAAGTACTGGGGGGCAGTCCTGGATGTTTATGAACCAGTCAGTACTGGTAACAGTACTGGATGGGAAAGTGCCAGTCAGTGCTAGGGGCAGTACTGGGTGGGTATTATCCAGTAAGTGCTGGGGAGCAGTAATGGATTGGTATGAGCCAGTCAGTGCTGGGGGCAGTACTGGGTGGGTATGAGCCAGTCAGTGCTGTGGGCAGTACTGGATAGATAGGAGCCAGTCTCTGCTGGGGGCAGTACTGGATGGATATGAGCCAGTCAGTGCTGGGGGGCAGTACTGGATGGAAAAGAGCCTGTCAGTGCTGGGGGCAGAACTGGGTGGGTATGGGACAGTCAGTGCTGGGCGGCAGTACTGGATGGGTATGAGCCAGTCAGTGCTGGGGGCAGTGCTGGGTGGGTATGAGCCTGTCAGTGCTGGGGAGCAGTACTGGATGGGTTTGGCCCTGTGCTGGTGGGCAGTCCTGAATGGATTTGAGCCTGTGCAAGGGGGGGCAGTACTGGATGAGTATGAGTCTGTGCTGGGTGGGGGTGATACCGGAAGAGTTTGAGCCAGTGCTGGGGTCCAGTGCTGGATGGATATGAGCCAGTCAGTGCTGGGAGCTGTACTGGATGTATATGAGTCAGTCAGTATTGGGGGGCAGTGCTGGATGGGTATGAGCCTGTCAATGCTGGAGGGCAGTACTTGGTGGATATGAGCCAGTCACCCCAAGGGGACTGTGGTGGATGGGTATGAGCTGGTCAGTTCTGGGGGGCAGTGCTGGATGGATATGAGCCAGTCAGTGCTGGGGGGTAGTACTGGATGGAAAAGAGCCAGTCAGTGCTGGGTGGCAGTACTGGGTTTGTGTGAGCCAGTCAGGGCTGGGGGGTTGTACTGGGTGGAAAAGAGCCAGTCAGTGGTGGGGGCAGAACTGGGTGCAAACGAGACAGTCAGTGCTGGGGGCAGTACTGGATGGATATGAGCCAGTCATTGCTGGGGTCTGTACTGGGTGAGTATGAGATAGTCAGTACTAGGGGCAGTACTGAATGAGAAAGAGCCAGTCAATGCTTGGGGCAGTACTGGATGGGTTTGGCCCTGTGCTGATGGGCAGTCCTGGATGGATTTGAGCCTGTGCAGGGGGGGGCAGTACTGGATGAGTATGAGTCTGTGCTGGGGTGGGTGATACCGGAAGAGTTTGAGCCAGTGCTGGGGTTCAGTGCTGGATGGATATGAGCCAGTCAGTGCTGGGAGCAGTACTGGGTGCGCATGATCCAGTCAGTGCTGGGGGCAGTACTGGGTAGGAATGAGCTAGTCAGTAGTGAGGAGCAGTACTGGATGCGAAAGAGCCAGTCAGTGCTAAGGGCAGTACTGGGTGGGTATGAGCCTGTCAGTACTGGGGGGCAGTACTGGATGTTTATGAACCAGTCAGTACTGGTGGCAGTAGTGGATGGATATGAGCCAGTCAGTACAGGTGGGCAGTACTGAAAGGGAAAGAGCCAGTCAATGTTTCGGGCAGTAGTGGATGGGTGCGATCCAGGCAGTGCTGGGGGCAGTGCTGGATGGGTGTAGACCAGTCAGTGCTGGGGGCAGTGCTGGATGGGTATGGAGCCAATCAGTGCTGGGGCAGTGCTGGATGGGTATGAGCCAGTCACTGCTGGGAGCAGTACTGGATGGGTATGAGCCAGTCAGTGCTGGGAGGCAGTGCTGGATGGGTATGAGCCAGTCAGTGCTGGGGCAGTGCTGTATGGGTATGAGCCAGTCACTGCTGGGGGCAGTACTGGAAGGAGGCGAGCCAGTCAGTGCTGGGGGCAGTACTGGATGGATGTGAGCCAGTCAGCTGGTGGCAATACCAGGTGGGTGTAGAGCCAGTCATGCGCTGGGGACAGTACTGGATGGGTATGAGCCAGTTAGTGCTGGGGACAGTGCTGGATGGATATGAGGCAGTCAGTGTTGGGGCAGTACAGGATGGATATGGCCAGTCAGTGCTGGGGGCAGTGCTGGATGGGAATAGAACCAGTCAGTGCTAGGCAGTACTGGATGGATATGGAGCCAGTCAGTACTGGGGAAGTGCTGTATGGGTATGAGCCAGTCAGTGCTGGAGAGCAGTGCTGGATGGATATGAGCCTGTCAATACTGTCTGGCAGTGCTGGATGGGAATGAGACAGTCAGTGCTTGAGGGGCAGTACTGGATGGGTTTGAGCCTGTGCTGGGGGTAGTACTGGATGTGTATGAGACTAAGGGGGGGATACCAGATGAGTCTGAGCCAGTGCTGGGGGCTGTGCTGGGTGGATATGAGCTAGTCAGTGCTGTCGGCAGTACTGTGTGGGTATGAGCCAGTCAGTGATGGAGGGCAGTACTGGATGGGTATGAGCCAGTCAGTGCTGGGGGGCAATGCAGGATGGATAAGAGCCAGTCAGTGCTGGGGGGCAGTACTGGATGGATATGAGCCAGTCAGTGCTGGGGGCAGTATTGTATGGATATGAGCCAGTGAGTGCTGGGTGGCAGTTCTGGATGGGTATGAACTAGTCAGTGCTGGGGGCAGTACTGGATGGATATGAGCCAGTCAGTACTGGGGGGCAGTACTGGATTGTTATGAGCCAGTCACTACTGGGGAGCAGTGCTGGATGGGTATGAGCCTGTAAGTGCTAGAGGGCAGTACTGGGTGGGTATAAGCCCATTAGTCCTGGGGGGCAGTGCTGGATGGATATGAGCTGGTCAGTGCTGTGGTGCAGTGCTGGAAGGATATGAGCCAGTCAGCGCTTGGCTGGCAGTATTGGATTTGTATGAGCCAGTCAGTGCTGGGGGCAGTACTGGGTGGGTATGAGCCAATCAGTGCTGGGGGCAGTGGTGGATGGGTATGAGCCAGTCAGTACTGGGGAGCAGTACTGGGTGTAAAAGAGCCAGTCAGTGCTGCGGGCAGAACTGGGTGGGTATGTGCCAGTCAGGGCTGGGGGGCAGTACTAAGTGGAAAAGTGCCAGTCAGTGTTGTGGGCAGAACTGGGTGGGTACAAGACAGTGCTGGGCGCAGTACTTGGTGCGTATGAGCCAGTCCAGTGCTGGGGGGCAGTACTGGATGGGTTTGAGCCTGTGCTTGGGGGCAGTACTGGATGGATTTGAGCCTGTGCTTGGGGGGGGGCAGTACTGGATGGGTATGAGACTGAGGTGAGGGGGGGCGATACCGGATGAGTTTGAGCCAGTGCTGGGGTTCAGTGCAGGATGGATATGAGCCAGTCAGTGCTGGGAGCAGTAGTGGATGGATATGAGCCAGTCAGTGCTGGGCGGCAGTTGTGGATGGGAATGAACCAGTCAGTACTGGGGAGCAGTACTGGATAGATATGAGCCAGTCAGTACTTTGGGACAGTGCTGGATGGGTATGAGCCTGTCAATGCTAGAGGGCAGTACTGGGAGGGTATGAGCTGGTCAGTGCTGGCGGCAGGTCGCTGGATGGATATGAGCCAGTCAGTGCTGGGGACAGTATTCAGTCGGTATGAAACAGTCCAGTGCTGGGGGCAGTACTGGGTGGGTAAGAGCCAGTCAGGGCTGGGGGACTGTACTGGATGGGTATGAACCTGTCAATGCTAGAGGGCAGTACTGGGTGGATATAGCCAGTCACTCCAGGGGCTGTGCTGGATAGATATAGGCTGGTCAGTTCTGGGGATAGTGCTGGATGGATATGAGGCAGTCAGTGCTGGGTGGCAGTGCTGGATGGGTATGAACCAGTCAGTGCTGGGGACAGTACTAGAAGGGATACGGGACAGTCAGTCACTGGGGGCAGACCACTCTGGATCAATATAGAGGATGAGTCGGTACTGAGGAGGCAGTACTGGAAGAATGATGCCGGTCAGTGCTGGGGGGCAGTACTGGGTGGTATGAGCCAGTCGGTGCTGGAGGGCAGTACTGGTGGGTGGTATGATCCAGTCAGTACTGGGGGCAGTACTGAGTGGTTGAGCCTCTCAGTGCTGGGGTCAGTACTGGTGGGAATGAGCTTGTCGATACTGGGGTCAGTGCTGGATGGGTATGAGCCAGTCACTGCTGTGGTCAGTACTGGATGGGTATGAGCCAGTCAGGGCTGGGGGACAGTGCTGAATGGATATGAGCCAGTGAGTGCTGGGGGCAGTACTGGATGGGTAGGAGCCAGTCAGTACTTGGGGGCAGTACTGGATGGATATGAGTCAGTCAGTATTGGGGGACAGTGCTGGATGGGAATGAGCTGGTCAGTTCTGGGGGCAGTGCTGGATGGATATGAGCTAGTCAGTGCTGGGGGGTAGTACTGGATGGAAAAGAGCCAGTCAGTGCTGGGTGGCAGTACTGGGAGGGTGTGAGCCAGTCAGGGCTGGGGGGTTGTACTGGGTGGAAAAGAGCCAGTCAGTGGTGGGGGCAGAACTGGGTGCGAACGAGACAGTCAGTGCTGGGGGCAGTACTGGGTGCGTATGAGCCAGTCACTCCAGGGGTGCTGTGCTGGATGGGTATGAGCTGGTCAGTTCTGGGGGGCAGTGCTGGATGGATATGAGCCAGTCAGTGCTGGGGGGTAGTACTGGATGGAAAAGAGCCAGTCAGTGCTGGGTGGCAGTACTGGGAGGGTGTGAGCCAGTCAGGGCTGGGGGTTTTGCTGGGTGGAAAAGGCCAGTCAGTGGTGGGGCAGAACTGAGTGTGAGGCAGGACAGTCAGTGCTGGGGGCAGTACTGGAGTGCGTATGAAACCAGTCAGTGCTGGGGGCAGCACTGGATGGGTTTGGAGTCAATGCTGAGGCAGTACTGGATGGGTAAGCCAGTCAGTGCTGGGGGCAGTACTGGATGGATATGAGCCAGTCATTGCTGGAGTCAGTACTGGGTGGGTAAGAGATAGTCAGTACTAGGGGCAGAACTGAATGAGAAAGAGCCAGTCAATGCTTGGGGCAGTACTGGATGGGTATGAGCCAGGCAGTGCTGGAGGCAGTGCTGGATTGGTATGAGCCAGTCACTGCTGGGGGCAGTTCTGGATGGGTATAAGCCAGTCAGTGCTGGGGGCAGTACTGGATGGATATGAGCCAGTCAGCACTGGGGGAAATACCGGGTAGGTATGAGCCAGTCAGTGCTGGGGGGCAGTACTAGATGGGAAAGAGTCAGTCAGTGCTGGGGGCAGTACTGGATGGATATGATCCGGTTAGTGTTGGGGGCAGTAGTGGATAGATATTAGCCCGTCAGTGCTGCTGTCAGTACTGGGTGGGTATTATCCAGTAAGTGCTGGGGAGCGGTAATGGATTGGCATGAGCCAGTCAGTGCTGGGGGCAATACTGGATGGATGTGCGCCAGCCAGTATAGAGGGCTGTGCTGGATAGGAATGAGCCTGTCAGTGCTGTAGGGTAGTACTGGGTGGATATGAGCCAGTCAGTTCAGGGGGGCAGTGCTGGATGGGTATGAGCTGGTCAGTTCTGGGGGGGCAGTGCTGGATGGATATGAGCCTGTCAGTGCTGGGGGGCAGTACTGGGTCGTTATGAGTCAGTCAGTGCTGGGGGGCTGTACTGGGTGGGTATGAGCCAGTCAGTGGTGGGGGGTAGTACTGGATGGAAAAGAGCCAGTCAGTGCTGGAGGCAGAACTGGGTTCGTATGAGCCAGTCAGTGCTGGGGTAGTACTGGGTGGGAATGAGCTAGTCAGTACTGAGGGGCAGTACTGGATGGGAAAGTGCCTGTCAGCGCTGGGGGCAGAACTGGGTGGGTATGAGACAGTCAGTGCTGGGGGCAGTATTGGGTGCATATGAGACAGTCAGTGCTGGGGGCAGTACTGGACGGGTATGAGCCAGTCAGTGCTGGGGGCAGTGCTGGGTGGGTATGAGCCTGTCAGTGCTGAGGGGCAGTACTGGATGGGTTTGGCCCTGTGCTGGTGGGCAGTCCTGGATGGATTTGAGCCTGTGCAGGGAAGTACTGGATGGGTATGGTCTGTCCTGGGGGTGGGGTGATACCGGAAGAGTTTGAGCCAGTGCTGGGTTCATTGCTGGATGGATATGAGCCAGTCAGTGCTGGGGGCAGTACTGGGTGGGTATGAGCCAGTCAGTGCTGGGGCAGTACTGGGTGGGAATGAGGACAGTCAGTAGTGAGGAGCAGTACTGGATGCTGAAGAGCCAGTCAGTGCTAGGGGCAGTACTGGGTGGGTATGAGCCTGTCAGTACTGGGGGGCAGTACTGGATGTTTATGAACCAGTCAGTACTGGTGGCAGTAGTGGATGGATATGAGCCAGTAAGTACAGGTGGGCAGTACTGAATGGGAAAGCCAGTCAATGTTTCGGGCAGTAGTGGATGGCTACGATCCTGGCAGTGCTGGGGGCAGTGCTGTATGGGTATGAGCCAGTCAGTGCTGGGGGCAGTTCTGGATGGGTATGAGCCAATCAGTGCTGGGGCAGTGCTGGATGGGTATGAGCCAGTCACTGCTGGGAGCAGTACTGGATGGGTATGAGCCAGTCAGTGCTGGGGGCAGTACTGGATGGATGTGAGCCAGTCAGCGCTGGGGGCAATACCAGGTGGGAGTGAGCGTGCGAGTCAGCACTGGGGGGGCAGTACTGGATGAGTATAAGCCAGTCAGTGCTGGGGGCAGTGCTGGATGGATAGGAGCCAGTCAGTACTTGGGGGCAGTACTGGATGGATATGGAGTCAGTCAGTATTGGGGGCAGTGCTGGATGGGTATGAGCCTGTCAATGCTAGAGGGCAGTACTGGTGGATATGAGCCAGTCACTCCAGGGGCTGTGCTGGATAGGTATGAGCTGGTCAGTTCTGGGGGACAGTGCTGGATGGATATGAGGCAGTCAGTGCTGGGGGGTAGTACTGGATGGAAAAGAGCCAGTCAGTGCTAGGGGCAGAACTGGGTGGGTTTGAGACAGTCAGTGCTGGGGGCAGTACTGGGTGCATATGAGCCAGTCAGTGCTGGGGTAGTACTGGGTGGGAATGAGCTAGTCAGTACTGGGGGGCAGTACTGGATGGGAAAGTGCCAGAGAGTGCTAAGGGCAGCATTGGGTGGGTATGAGCCTGTCAGTACTGGGGGCAGTACTGGATGTTTATGAACCAGTCAGTACTGGGGACAATACTGAATGGGAAAGAGCTAGTCAATGCTTCGGGCAGTAGTGGATGGTTATGAGCCAGGCAGTGCTGAGGGCAGTGTTGGATGGGTATGAGCCAGTCAGTGCTGGGAGGCAGTGCTGGATGGGTATGAGCCAGGCAATGCTGGAGGGCAGTACTGGATGGGTATGAGCCAGTCAGTACTGGGGGGCAGTACTGGATGGGAAAGTGCCAGAGAGTGCTAAGGGCAGCATTGGGTGGGTATGAGCCTGTCAGTACTGGGGGCAGTACTGGATGTTTATGAACCAGTCAGTACTGGGGATAATACTGAATGGGAAACAGCTAGTCAATGCTTCAGGCAGTAGTGGATGGTTATGAGCCAGGCAGTGCTGAGGGCAGTGTTGGATGGGTTTGAGCCAGTCAGTGCTGGGAGGCAGTGCTGAATGGGTATGAGCCAGGCAATGCTGGAGGGCAGTACTGGATGGGTATGAGCCAGGCAATGCTGGAGGGCAGTACTGGATGGGTTTGAGCCAGTCAGTGCTGGGGGGTAGAACTGGATGGGTATGAGCCCGTCAGTACTGGGGGGCAGTACTGGGTGGGTATGAGCAAGCAGGCTGGGACAGTACTGGAGTGGGAATTAGCTAGTCAATCTGAGGGAGTACTGGATGGTATGAACTAGTCAGTACTGGGGCGCAGTACTGGATGGATATGAGGCAGTTAGCACAGGGGCAGTACTAAGGGGAAAGAGCCAGTCAATGCTTGGGGCAGTACTGGGTGGGTATGAGCCTGTCAGTACTGGGGGACAGTTCTGGATGGGTATGAACCAGTCAGTGCTGGGGGCAGTACTGGATGTATATGAGCCAGCCAGTACTGGGGGGCAGTGCTGGATGGGTATGAGCCAGTCAATGCTGGAGGGCAGTGCTGGGTGGGTATGAGCCTGTCAGTCCTGGGGTGCAGTACTGGGTGGGCATGAGACAGTCAGGGCTGTGGGGCTGTACTGGATGGGTATGAGCCAGTCAGTGCTTTGGGGAAGTTTGGATTGGATGAGCCAGTCAGTGCTGGTGGCAGTACTGGGTGGGTTCGAGCCAGTCAGTGCTGTAGGGCAGTACTGGATGGGTATGAGCAGTCAGTGCTGGGGGGCAGTACTGGATGGATGTGAGCCAGTCAGCGCTGGGGGCAATACCAGGTGGGAGTGAGCGAGTGAGTCAGCACTGGGGGGGCAGTCCTGGATGAGTATAAGCCAGTCAGTGCTGGGGGCAATGCTGGATGGATAGGAGCCAGGCAGTACTTGGGGGCAGTACTGGATGGATATGAGTCAGTCAGTATTGGGGGGCAGTGCTGGATGGGTATGAGCCTGTCAATGCTAGAGGGCAGTACTGGGTGGATATGAGCCAGTCACTCCAGGGGCTGTGCTGGATAGATATGAGCTGGTCAGTTCTGGGGACAGTGCTGGATGGATATGAGGCAGTCAGTGCTGGGGGTAGTACTGGATGGAAAAGAGCCAGTCAGTGCTGGGGGCAGAACTGGGTGGGTTTGAGACAGTCAGTGCTGGGGGCAGTACTGGGTGCATATGAAGCCAGTCAGTGCTGAGGTAGTACTGGTGGGAATGAGCTAGTCAGTACTGGGGGCAGTACTGGATGGGAAAGTGCCAGAGAGTGCTAAGGGCAGCATTGGGTGGGTTAGACCAGTCAGTGCTGTGAGGGCAGTACTGGATGGGTATGAGGCAGTCAGTGCTGAGGGCAGTGCTGGATGGAAGCAGGACCAGTCAGTACTGGGGGCAGTGCTGGATGGGTATGAGACAGTCAGTGCTGGGGGGGCAGTGCTGGATGGGTATGAACCAGTCAGTGCTGAGGCAGTACTGGATGGATATGAGCCAGTCAGTAGTGGGGCAATACTGGATGGATATGTGCCAGTCAGTACTGGGGGCAGTGCTGGATGGTATGAGCCAGTCACTGCTGGGTCAGTACTGGATGGTATGGAGCCAGTCAGTGCTGGGGGCAGTACTGGATGGATATGAACCAGTCAGCTGGGGGCAATACCGGGTGGGTATGGAGCCAGTCAGTGCTGGGGCAGTACTGGATGGAAAAAGTCAGTGGAGTGCTGGGGGCAGGAGGTACTGGATGGATATGGAGCCCGTTAGTGCTGGGGCGGTACTGGATAGATATGATCCAGTCAGTGCTGCTGGCAGTACTGGGTGGGTGTTATCCAGTCAGTGCTTGTGGTGCAGTTCTGGATTGGTATGAGCCAGTCAGTGCTGGGGGCAGTACTGGGTGGGTATGAGCCAGTCAGTGCTGGGGGCAGTGGTTGATGGATTTGAGCCTTTGCTGGGGGGCAGTACTGAATGGGTAAGAGACTGTGCTGAGGGGGTGATACCGGATGAGTTTGAGCCAGTGCTGGGGTTCAGTGCTGGATGGATATGATCCAGTCAGTGCTGGGGGAAGTACTGGGTGGGTATGATCCAGTCAGTGCTGTGGGCAGTACTGGGTTGGTATGAGCTAGGCAGTGCTGGAGTTCAGTACTGGATGGATATGAGCCAGTCAGTGCTGGAGGGCAGGCTGGATGGATATCAGGCAGTCAGTGCCGGGGGCAGTGCTGGATGGATATGAGCCAGTCAGTGCTTGGGGCAGTACTGGATGGATATGACCCAGTCGTGCTGGGGGCAGTGCTGGATGGGTATGAACCAGTCAGTGCTGGGGCAGTACTAGATGGATATGAGCCAGTTAGTACTGGGGGCAGTGCTGGGTGGATATGGAGCCAGGCAATGCTGGAGTGTAGTACTGGATGAGGGGTATGAGCCAGTCAGTGCTGGGGGCAGTGCTAAATTGGTATGAGCCAGTCAGTGCTGGTGGGCAGTACTGGATGGATATGGAGCCAGTAAGTACAGGGGCAGTACTGAATGGGAAAGAGCCAGTCAATGCTTGGTGCAGTACTGGGTGGGTATGATCCAGTCAGTGCTGGGGGAGCAGTACTGGGTGGTGTATGAGTCAGTCAGTGCTGGGAGGCTGTACTGGTTAGGTATGAGCCAGTCAGTGCTTGGGGGTAGTATTGGAATGGTATGAGCCAGTCAGTGCTGGGGGTAGTACTGGGTGGGGCACGAGCCAGTCAGTGCTGGAGGGCAGTACAGGATGGGTATGAGCCAGTCAGTGATGGGGGCAGTGCTGGATCGATATTTGCCGTCAGTGCTGGGGGCAGTGCTGGATCGATATTTGCCGGTCAGTGCTGGGGGGCAGTGCTGGATGGGTATGAGCCAGTCAGTGATGGGGGGCTGTGTTGGATGGGTATGAACCAGTCATTACTGGGGGGCAGTACTGGATGGATATGAGCCAGTCAGTGCTTGGGGCAGTACTGGGTGGGTTGAGCCAGTCAGTGCTGGGTCAGTACTGGGCGGGAATGAGCTAGTCAGTACTGGGGGGCAGTACTGGATGGGAAAAAGCCACTCAGTGCTTGGGGCGGTACTTTGTGGGTATGAGCCTGTCAGTACTGGATGGGTATGAACCAGCCAGTACTGGGGCCAGTATTGGTGGTGGAGCCAGTCAGTGCCTGGTCAGTAATGGTGCAGCAATGAGCTTGTCAGTACTGGGGGCAGTGCTGGATGGGTATGAGCCAGTCACTGCTGGGGTCAGTACTGGATTGGTATGAGCCAGTCAGTGCTGGGGCAGTACTGAATGGATATGAGCCAGTCAGCTGGGGGCAATACCGGGTGGGTATGAGCCAGTCAGTGCTGGGGGCAGTACTGGATCGGAAAAGTCAGTCAGTGCTGGGGGCAGTACTGGATGGATAGGTGCCCGTTAGTGCTTCGGGCGGTACTGGATAGATATGTTCCAGTCAGTGCTGCTGGCAGTACTGGGTGGGTGTTATCCAGTCAGTGCTTGGGGTGCAGTTCTGGATTGGTATGAGCCAGTCAGTGCTGGGGGCAGTACTGGGTGGGTATGAGCCAGTCAGTGCTGGTGGCAGTGGTGGATGGGTATGAGCCAGTCAGTGCAGTGGGGCAGTTCTGGATGGAAAAGAGCCAGTCAGTGTTGGGGGCTTAACTGGGTGGGTATGAGACAGTCAGTGCTGGGGGCAGTACTGGGTGCGTTTGAGCCAGTCAGTGCTATGTGGCAGTACTAGATGGGTATGAGCCGGTCAGTGCTGGGGGCCAGTACTGGATGGGTTTGAGCCTGTGCTGTGGGGCAGTACTGAATGGATTTGAGCCTGTGCTGGGTGGCACTACTGGATGGGTATGAGACTGTGCTGGAGGCGTGCGAGGATGAGTATGAGGCAGTGCTGGTGTTCAGTACTGGGTGGGTATAATCCAGTCAGTGCTAGGGGCAGTTCTGGGTGGATTGAGCCAGTCAGTGCTAGGGTTAGTATTGGGCGAGGAATGAGCTAATCAGAACTTGGGGCAGTACTGGATGGGTATGAGAGGCAGTGCTGAGGGCGGTGCTGGATGGTATGAGCCAGTCAGTTCTGGGGCAGTGCTGGATGGGTATGAGCCAGTCAGTGCTGGGGCAATGCTGGATGTGTATGAGCCAGTCATTGCTGGGGCAATGCTGGATGGTATGGCCCAGTCACTCTTGGGGAGTACTTAATAGGGAGCAGGCCAGTCAGTGCTGGGGGCAGTACTGGGTGGATGTGGGGCAGTCAGCACTGGGATCAATACCAGGTGGGTATGAGTCAGTCAGTGCTGGGAAGCACTACTGGATGGGTGTGAGCCTGTGCTGAGGGCAGTACTGAATGGGTATGAGACTGTGCTTGCAGGGGGTGATACCAGATGAGTCTGAGCCAGGGCTGGATGGATCATGAGCCAGTCAGTGCTGAGGGCAGTACTGGATAGAGTATGAGCCAGTCAATGTTGGAGGAGCAGTACTGGATGTGTATGAGCCAGTGAGTGCTGGGGGGCAGTGCTGGATGGGTATGAGCCAGTGAGTGCTGGGGGGCAGTACTGGGTGGGTATGAGCCAGTCAGGGCTGGGTGGTTGTACTGGATGGGTATGAGCCAGTCTGTGCTTGTGGGGCAGTATTGGATTGGTATGAGCCAGTCAGTGTTGGGGGCAGTACTGGGTGGGTATGAGCCAGTCAGTGCTGGGGGCAGTACTGGGTTGGTAAGGAGCCAGTCAGTGCTGGTGTTCAGTACTGGAAGGGTATGAGCCAGTCAGTGCTGGGACAGAACTGGTGGGTATGAGCCAGTCAGTGCTGGGGCAGTACTGGATGGATTTGAGCCTTTGCTGGGGGGCAGTACTGAATGGATTTGAGCCTGTGCTGGGGGCAGTACTGGATGGGTATGAGACTGTGCTGAGGGGGTGATACCGGATGAGTTTGAGCCAGTGCTGGGGTTCAGTGCTGGATGGATATGAGCCAGTCAGTGCTGGGGGAAGTACTGGGTGGGTATGTGCCAGTCAGTGCTGTGGGCAGTACTGGGTTGGTATGAGCTAGGCAGTGCTGGAGTTCAGTACTGGATGGTGTGAAGCCAGTCAGTGCTGGGGGCAGTGCTGGATGGATATCAACCAGTCTGTACACTGGGGCAGTGCTGGATGGGTATGAGCCAGAGCAATGCTGGAGGGTAGTACTGGATGAGTATGAGCCAGTCAGTGCTGGGGGGCAGTGCTGGATGGGTATCAGCCAGTCAGTGCTGGTGGGCAGTATTGGATGGATATGAGCCAGTAAGTACAGGGGGGCAGTACTGAATGGGAAAGAGCCAGTCAATGCTTGGTGCAGTACTGGGTGGGTATGATCCAGTCAGTGCTGGGGGCCGTACTGGGTGGGTATGAGTCAGTCAGTGCTGGGGGGCTGTACTGGATGGGTATGAGCCAGTCAGTGCTTGGGGGGTAGTATTGGAATGGTATGAGCCAGTCAGTGCTGGAGGGCAGTACAGGATGGGTATGAGCCAGTCAGTGCTGGGGGGCAGTGCTGGATCGATATGAGCCAGTCAGTGCTGGGGGTCAGTGCTGGATGGGTATGAGCCAGTCAGTGCTGGGGGGCAGTGCTGGATGGGTATGAGCCAGTCAGTGCTGGGGGGCAGTGATGGATGGGTATGAGCCAGTCAGTGCTGGGTCGGTACTGGGCGGATGAGCTAGTCAGTACTGGGGGCAGTACTGGATGGGAAAAACCAGTCAGGTGCTTGGGGCAGTACTTTGTGGGTATGAGCCTGTCAGTACTGGATGGGTGTGAACCAGTCAGTACTGGGGCAGTACTGGATGGATATGAGCCAGTCAGTAGAGGGGCAGTACTGAATGGAAAGAGACAGTCAATGTTTTGGGCAGTACAGGATGGGTATGGAGCCAGGCGTGCTGAGGGCAATGCTGGATAGGTATGAGCCAGTCAGTGCTGGGAGCAGTACTGAATGGATGTGAGCCTTTGCTGGGGGCAGTACTGAATGGATTTGAGCCTGTGCTGGGGCAGTACTGGATGGGTATGAGACTGTGCTGGGGGTGATACGGATGAGTTTGAGCCAGTGCTGGGGTTCAGTGCTGGATGGATATGAGCCAGTCAGTGCTGGGGGAAGTACTGGGTGGGTATGTGCCAGTCAGTGCTGTGGGCAGTACTGGGTTGGTATGAGCTAGGCAGTGCTGGAGTTCAGTACTGGATGGGTATGAGCCAGTCAGTGCTGGGGGGCAGTGCTGGATGGATATCAGCCAGTCTGTACTGGGGGCAGTGCTGGATGGGTATGAGCCAGGCAATGCTGGAGGGTAGTACTGGATGAGTATGAGCCAGTCAGTGCTGGGGGGCAGTGCTGGATGGGTATCAGCCAGTCAGTGCTGGTGGGCAGTACTGGATGGATATGAGCCAGTAAGTACAGGGGGCAGTACTGAATGGGAAAGAGCCAGTCAATGCTTGGTGCAGTACTGGGTGGGTATGATCCAGTCAGTGCTGGGGGCCGTACTGGGTGGGTATGAGTCAGTCAGTGCTGGGGGGGCTGTACTGGATGGGTATGAGCCAGTCAGTGCTTGGGGGGTAGTATTGGAATGGTATGAGCCAGTCAGTGCTGGAGGGCAGTACAGGAATGGTATGGCCAGTCAGTGCTGGGGCAGTGCTGGATCGATATAGCCAGTCAGTGCTGAGGGTCAGTGCTGGATGGGTATGAGCCAGTCAGTGCTGGGGCAGTGCTGGATGGGTATGAGCCAGTCAGTGCTGGGTCAGTACTGGGCGGAATGAGCTAGTCAGTACTGGGGGCAGTACTGGATGGGAAAGAGCCAGTCAGTGCTTGGGGCAGTACTTTGTGGGTATGAGCCTGTCAGTACTGGATGGGTATAGACCAGTCAGTACTGGAGGCAGTACTGGATGGATATAGGCCAGTCAGTAGGGGGGCAGTACTGAATGGGAAGAGGACAGTCAATGTTTGGGGCGGTACAGGATGGGTATGAGCCAGCAGTGCTGGGGGCAATGCTGGATAGGTATGAGCCAGTCAGTGCTGGGGCAGTACTGGATGGATGTGAGCCAGTCAGTGCTGTGGGCAAGTACTGGATGGATATGAGACCAGTCAGTGCTGGGGGCAATACTGGGTGGGTATGAGCCAGTCAGTGCTGGGGCAGTACTGGATGGATATGAAGTCAGTGCAGTGCTGGGGAGGCAGTACTGGATGGATATGAGCCAGTGCTGGGGGAGGTACTGGATGGATATGATCCAGTCAGTGCTGCTGGCAGTACTGGGTGGGTGTTATCCAGTCAGTGTGTGGTGCAGTTCTGGATTGGTATGAGCCAGTCAGTGCTGGGGCAGTACTGGGTGGGTATGAACCAGTCAGTGCTGGGGCAGTGGTTGATGGATTTGAGCCTTTGCTGGGGGCAGTACTGAATGGGTAGAGACTGTGCTGAGGGGTGATACGGATGAGTTTGAGCCAGTGCTGGGGTTCAGTGCTGGATGGATATGATCCAGTCAGTGCTGGGGGAAGTACTGGGTGGGTATGATCCAGTCAGTGCTGTGGGCAGTACTGGGTTGGTATGAGCTAGGCAGTGCTGGAGTTCAGTACTGGATGGATATGAGCCAGTCAGTGCTGGAGGGCAGTGCTGGATGGATATCAGGCAGTCAGTGCCGGGGGCAGTGCTGGATGGATATAGAGCCAGTCAGTGCTTGGGGCAGTACTGGATGGATATGACCCAGTCAGTGCTGGGGGCAGTGCTGGATGGGTATGAACCAGTCAGTGCTGGGGCAGTACTAGATGGATAGAGCCAGTTACGTACTGGGGGCAGTGCTGGGTGGATATGAGCCAGGCAATGCTGGAGTGTAGTACTGGATGAGTATGAGCCAGTCAGTGCTGGGGGGCAGTGCTAAATTGGTATGAGCCAGTCAGTGCTGGTGGGCAGTACTGGATGGATATGAGCCAGTAAGTACAGGGGGGGCAGTACTGAATGGGAAAGAGCCAGTCAATGCTTGGTGCAGTACTGGGTGGGTATGATCCAGTCAGTGCTGGGGGCCGTACTGGGTGGGTATGAGTCAGTCAGTGCTGGGAGGCTGTACTGTTGGTATGAGCCAGTCAGTGCTTGGGGGTAGTATTGGAATGGTATGAGCCAGTCAGTGCTGGGGGTAGTACTGGGTGGGGCACGAGCCAGCCAGTGCTGGAGGGCAGTACAGGATGGGTAGGAGCCAGTCAGTGATGGGGGGCAGTGCTGGATCGATATTTGCCGGTCAGTGCTGGGGGCAGTGCTGGATCGATATTGCGGTCAGTGCTGGGGGCAGTGCTGGATGGGTATGAGCCAGTCAGTGATGGGGGCTGTGTTGGATGGGTATGAACCAGTCATTACTGGGGGCAGTACTGGATGGATATAAGCCAGTCAGTGCTTGGGGCAGTACTGGGTGGGTTGAGCCAGTCAGTGCTGGGTCAGTACTGGGCGGGAATGAGCTAGTCAGTACTGGGGGGCAGTACTGGATGGGAAAGAGCCACTCAGTGCTTGGGGCGGTACTTTGTGGGTATGAGCCTGTCAGTACTGGATGGGTATGAACCAGTCAGTACTGGGGGCAGTATTGGGTGGGTGGAGCCAGTCAGTGCCTGGTCAGTAATGGGTGGCAATGAGCTTGTCAGTACTGGGGGCAGTGCTGGATGGGTATGAGCCAGTCACTGCTGGGGTCAGTACTGGATTGGTATGAGCCAGTCAGTGCTGGGGGCAGTACTGAATGGATATGAGCCAGTCAGCGCTGGGGGCAATACCGGGTGGGTATGAGCCAGTCAGTGCTGGGGGCAGTACTGGATCGGAAAAGTCAGTCAGTGCTGGGGGCAGTACTGGATGGATAGGTGCCCGTTAGTGCTTGGGGTACTGGATAGATATGTTCCAGTCAGTGCTGCTGGCAGTACTGGGTGGGTGTTATCCAGTCATTAGCAGGGTGCAGTTCTGGATTGGTATGAGCCAGTCAGTGCTGGGGCAGTACTGGGTGGGTATGAGCCAGTCAGTGCTGGTGGCAGTGGTGGATGGGTGATGAGCCAGTCAGTGCAGTGGGGCAGTTCTGGATGGAAAAGAGCCAGTCAGTGTTGGGGGCTTAACTGGGTGGGTATGTGAGACAGTCAGTGCTAGAGGCAGTACTGGAGTGGCATTTGAGCCAGTCAGTGCTATGTGGCAGTACTAGATGGGTATAGGCCGGTCAGTGCTGGGGGGCCAGTACTGGATGGGTTTGAGCCTGTGCTGTGGGGCAGTACTGAATGGATTTGAGCCTGTGCTGGGTGGCACTACTGGATGGTATGAGACTGTGCTGGAGGCGATACGGGATGAGTATGAGGCAGTGCTGGTGTTCAGTACTGGGTGGGTATAATCCAGTCAGTGCTAGGGGCAGTTCTGGGTGGGTTGAGCCAGTCAGTGCTGGGTTAGTATTGGTAGGAATGAGCTAATCAGAACTTGGGGCAGTACTGGATGGGTATGAGAGGCAGTGCTGAGGGCGGTGCTGGATGGTATGAGCCAGTCAGTTCTGGGGGCAGTGCTGGATGGTGTGAGCCAGTCAGTGCTGGGGCAATACTGGATGTGTATGAGCCAGTCATTGCTGGGGCAATGCTGGATGGGTATGAGCCAGTCACTCTTGGGGAGTACTTAATGGGAGCAGGCCAGTCGGTGCTGGGGGCAGTGCTGGGTGGATGTGGGGCAGTCAGCACTGGGATCAATACCAGGTGGGTATGAGGTCAGTCAGTGCTGGGAAGCACTACTGGATGGGTGTGAGCCTGTGCTGGGGGCAGTACTGAATGGGTATGAGACTGTGCTTGCAGGGGTGATACCAGATGAGTCTGAGCCAGGCTGGATGGATCTGAGCCAGTCAGTGCTGGGGCAGTACTGGATAGGTATGAGCCAGTCAATGTTGGAGGGCAGTACTGGATGTGTATGAGCCAGTGAGTGCTGGGGGGCAGTGCTGGATGGGTATGAGCCAGTGAGTGCTGGGGGGCAGTACTGGGTGGGTATGAGCCAGTCAGGGCTGGGTGGTTGTACTGGATGGGTATGAGCCAGTCTGTGCTTGTGGGGCAGTATTGGATTGGTATGAGCCAGTCAGTGTTGGGGGCAGTACTGGGTGGGTATGAGCCAGTCAGTGCTGGGGGCAGTACTGGGTTGGTATGAGCCAGTCAGTGCTGGTGTTCAGTACTGGAAGGGTATGAGCCAGTCAGTGCTGGGGACAGAACTGGGTGGGTATGAGCCAGTCAGTGCTGGGGGCAGTACTGGATGGATTTGAGCCTTTGCTGGGGGGCAGTACTGAATGGATTTGAGCCTGTGCTGGGGGCAGTACTGGATGGGTATGAGACTGTGCTGAGGGGGTGATACCGGATGAGTTTGAGCCAGTGCTGGGGTTCAGTGCTGGATGGATATGAGTCAGTCAGTGCTGGGGAAGTACTGGGTGGGTATGTGCCAGTCAGTGCTTGGGCAGTACTGGGTTGGTATGAGCTGAGGCAGTGCTGGAGTTCAGTACTGGATGGGTATGAGCCAGTCAGTGCTGGGGGCAGTGCTGGATGGATATCAGCCAGTCTGTACTGGGGGCAGTGCTGGATGGGTATGAGCCAGAGCAATGCTGGAGGGTAGTACTGGATGGTATGAGCCAGTCAGTGCTGGGGGCAGTGCTGGATGGGTATCAGCCAGTCAGTGCTGGTGGCAGTATTGGATGGGTATGAGCCAGTAAGTACAGAGGGGGCAGTACTGAATAGGGAAAGAGCCAGTCAGTAGCGGTGCAGTACTGGTGGGTATGATCCAGGTCAGTGCTGGGGGCAGTGCTGGGTGGGTATGGGTCAGTGCAGTGCTGGGGGGCTGTACTGGATGGGTATGAGCCAGTCAGTGCTTGGGGGTAGTATTGGAATGGTATGAGCCAGTCAGTGCTGGAGGGCAGTACAGGATGGGTATGGAGCCAGTCAGTGCTGGGGGCAGTGCTGGATCGATATGAGCCAGTCAGTGCTGGGGGTCAGTGCTGGATGGGTATGAGCCAGTCAGTGCTGGGGGCAGTGCTGGATGGTATGAGCCAGTCAGTGCTGGGGGGCAGTGATGGATGGGTATGAGCCAGTCAGTGCTGGGTCGGTACTGGGCGGGAATGAGCTAGTCAGTACTGGGGGCAGTACTGGATGGGAAAAACCAGTCAGTGCTTGGGGCAGTACTTTGTGGGTATGAGCCTGTCAGTACTGGATGGTATGGAACCAGTCAGTACTGGGGCAGTACTGGATGGATATGAGCCAGTCAGTAGAGGGGCAGTACTGAATGGAAAGAGACAGTCAATGTTTTGGGCAGTACAGGATGGGTATGGCCAGGCAGTGCTGAGGGCAATGCTGGATAGGTGTAAGCCAGTCAGTGCTGGGAGCAGTACTGAATGGATGTGAGCCTTTGCTGGGGGCAGTACTGAATGGATTTGAGCCTGTGCTGGGGCAGTACTGGATGGGTATGAGACTGTGCTGAGGGGGTGATACCGGATGAGTTTGAGCCAGTGCTGGGGTTCAGTGCTGGATGGATAGGAGCCAGTCAGTGCTGGGGGAAGTACTGGGTGGGTATGTGCCAGTCAGTGCTGTGGGCAGTACTGGGTTGGTATGAGCTAGGCAGTGCTGGAGTTCAGTACTGGATGGGTATGAGCCAGTCAGTGCTGGGGGGCAGTGCTGGATGGATATCAGCCAGTCTGTACTGGGGGCAGTGCTGGATGGGTATGAGCCAGGCAATGCTGGAGGGTAGTACTGGATGAGTATGAGCCAGTCAGTGCTGGGGGGCAGTGCTGGATGGGTATCAGCCAGTCAGTGCTGGTGGGCAGTACTGGATGGATATGAGCCAGTAAGTACAGGGGGGCAGTACTGAATGGGAAAGAGCCAGTCAATGCTTGGTGCAGTACTGGGTGGGTATGATCCAGTCAGTGCCAAATGCACTGCGTGGGTATGAGTCGTCAGTGCTGGGGGCTGTACTGGATGGGTATGAGCCAGTCAGTGCTTGGGGGGTAGTATTGGAATGGTATGAGCCAGTCAGTGCTGGAGGGCAGTACAGGAATGGTATGAGCCAGTCAGTGCTGGGGGGCAGTGCTGGATCGATATGAGCCAGTCAGTGCTGGGGGTCAGTGCTGGATGGGTATGAGCCAGTCAGTGCTGGGGGGCAGTGCTGGATGGGTATGAGCCAGTCAGTGCTGGGTCAGTACTGGGCGGGAATGAGCTAGTCAGTACTGGGGGGCAGTACTGGATGGGAAAGAGCCAGTCAGTGCTTGGGGCAGTACTTTGTGGGTATGAGCCTGTCAGTACTGGATGGGTATGACCAGTCAGTACTGGAGGCGGTACTGGATGGATATGAGGCCAGTCAGTAGGGGGGCAGTACTGAATGGGAAGAGGACAGTCAATGTTTTGGGCAGGTACAGGATGGGTATGAGCCAGGCAGTGCTGAGGGCAATGCTGGATAGGTATGAGCCAGTCAGTGCTGGGAGCAGTACTGGATGGATGTGAGCCAGTCAGCGCTGTGGGCAATACCAGATGGGTATGAGCCAGTCAGTGCTGGGGGGCAGTACTGGATGGGTTTGAGCTTGTGCTGGGTGGCAGAACTGGATGGGTATGAGACTGTGCTGGGGGTGGCGATGCCGGAAGAGTATGAGCCAGTGCTGCGGGGTAGTGCTGGATGGATATGAGCTAGTCAGTGCTGGGGGCAGTACTGGATGGGTATGAGCCAGTCAGTGCTGGCGAGCAGTACTGGATGGGTTTGAGCCTGTGCTGGGTGGCAGTACTGGATGGGTATGAGACTGTGCTGGGGGTGGCGATACCGGAAGAGTATGAGCCAGTGCTGCGGGGTAGTGCTGGATGGATATGAGCTAGTCAGTGCTGGGGGCAGTACTGGATGGGTATGAGCCAGTCAGTGCTGTGGGGCAGTGCTGAGCGGATGAGCCAGTCAGTGCTGTGGGGCAGTACTGGATGGATACTAGCCAGTCACTGCTGGGGGGTCAGTACTGGATGGGTATGAGCCAGTCGGGGGGCAGTGCTGGATGGATATGAGCCAGTCAGTGCTGGGGGCAGTGCTGTATAGTAATTAGCCAGTCAGTGCTGGGGGGCAGTGCTGGATGGATATGAGACAGTCAGTGCTCGGGAGCAGTACTGGATGGATATGAATCTGTCAGTACAGGGGGGCAGTACTTAATGGGGAAGAGCCAGTCAATGCTTGGGGCAGTACTGGGTGGGTATGAGCCTGTCATTACTGGGGTGCAGCTCTGGATGGGTATGAACCAGTCAGTGCTGGGGGCAGAACTGGATGGATATGAGCCAGTCAGTATTGGGGGGCAGTGCTGGATGGGTATGAGCCAGTCAATGCTGGAGGGCAGTACTAGGCTTTTATGAGCCGGTCAGTCCTGTGGGGCAGTGCTGGATGGGTATGAGCCAGTCAATGCTGGAGGGTAGTACTAGGCTTTTATGAGCCGGTCAGTCCTGTGGGGCAGTGCTGGATGGGTATGAGCCAGTCAATGCTGGAGGGCAGTACTGGATGGATTTGAGCCAGTCAGTGCTGGGGGGCAGAACTGGATGGGTATGAGCCTGTCAGTACTGGGGGGGCAGTACTGGGTGGGTATGAGCAGTCAGTGTTGGGGAAGTGCTGGGTGGGAATGAACTAATCACTACTGGGGGGCAGTACTGGATTGGAAAGAGCCAGTCAGTGCTAGGGACAGTACTAGGTGGGTATGAGCCCTCATCGTACTGGGGGCAGTAGTGGATGGGTATGAACCAGTAAGTACTGGGGGCAGTACTGGATGGATATGAGCCAGTCAGTACAGGGGGCAGTACTGAATAGGAAAGGGCCAGTCAATGCTTGGGGCAGTACTGGATGGGTATGAGCCAGTCAGTGCTGGGGTTCAGAGCAGGAGGGGTATGAGCCAGGAAGTGCTGGATGGGTATGATCCAGTCACTGCTGGGGGCAGTACTGAATGTGTACGAGCCAGTCAGTGCTGGGGGCAGTACTGGATGGATGTGAGCCAGTCAGCACCGGGGAAATACCGGGTGGGTATGAGCCGGTCAGTGCAGGGGGGCAGTACTGGATGTATATGAGCCTGTCAATACTGTGGGGCAGTGCTGGATGGGTATGAGCCAGTCAATGCTGGAGGGCAGTAATGGGTGGGTATGAGCCAGTCAGTGCTGGGGGCAGTACTGTGTGGATGTGAGCCGGTCAGTGCTGGGCGGCAGTACTGGATGGGTTTGAGCCTGTGCTGGGTGGCAGAACTGGATGGGTATGAGACTGTGCTGGGGGTGGCGATGCCGGAAGAGTATGAGCCAGTGCTGCGGGGTAGTGCTGGATGGATATGAGCTAGTCAGTGCTGGGGGCAGTACTGGATGGGTATGAGCCAGTCAGTGCTGTGGGGCAGTGCTGGACTGATATGAGCCAGTCAGTGCTGGGGGGGCAGTACTGGATGGATACTAGCTAGTCACTGCTGGGGGGGGTCAGTACTGGATGGGTATGAGCCAGTCAGTGCTGGCGAGCAGTACTGGATGGGTTTGAGCCTGTGCTGGGTGGCAGTACTGGATGGGTATGAGACTGTGCTGGGGGTGGCGATACCGGAAGAGTATGAGCCAGTGCTGGAGGTAGTGCTGGATGGATATGAGGCTAGTCAGTGCTGGGGCAGTACTGGATGGGTATGAGCCAGTCAGTGCTGTGGGGCAGTGCTGGACGGATATGAGCCAGTCAGTGCTGGGGGCAGTACTGGATGGATACTAGCCAGTCACTGCTGGGGGTCAGTACTGGATGGGTATGGAGCCAGTCGGGGGGGGGCAGTGCTGGATGGATATGAGCCAGTCAGTGCTGGGGGGCAGTGCTGGATAGGAATTAGCCAGTCAGTGCTGGGGGGCAGTGCTGGATGGATATGAGACAGTCAGTGCTCGGGAGCAGTACTGGATGGATATGAATCTGTCAGTACAGGGGGGCAGTACTTAATGGGGAAGAGCCAGTCAATGCTTGGGGCAGTACTGGGTGGGTATGAGCCTGTCATTACTGGGGGGCAGCTCTGGATGGGTATGAACCAGTCAGTGCTGGGGGCAGAACTGGATGGATATGAGCCAGTCAGTATTGGGGGGCAGTGCTGGATGGGTATGAGCCAGTCAATGCTGGAGGGCAGTACTAGGCTTTTATGAGCCGGTCAGTCCTGTGGGGCAGTGCTGGATGGATGTGAGCCAGTCAATGATGGAGGGCAGTACTAGGCTTTTATGAGCCGGTCAGTCCTGTGGGGCAGTGCTGGATGGGTATGAGCCAGTCATGCTGGAGGGCAGTACTGGATGGATTTGAGCCAGTCAGTGCTGGGGGGCAGAACTGGATGGGTATGAGCCTGTCAGTACTGGGGGGGCAGTACTGGGTGGGTATGAGCAGTCAGTGTTGGGGAAGTGCTGGGTGGGAATGAACTAATCACTACTGGGGGGCAGTACTGGATTGGAAAGAGCCAGTCAGTGCTAGGGACAGTACTAGGTGGGTATGAGCCTGTCAGTACTGGGGGGCAGTAGTGGATGGGTATGAACCAGTAAGTACTGGGGCAGTACTGGATGGATATGAGCCAGTCAGTACAGGGCAGTACTGAATAGGAAAGGGCCAGTCAATGCTTGGGGCAGTACTGGATGGGTATGAGCAGTCAGTGCTGGGGTTCAGTGCAGGAGGGGTATGAGCCAGGAAGTGCTGGATGGGTATGATCCAGTCAGTGCTGGGGGCAGTACTGAATGTGTGAAGCCAGTCAGTGCTGGGGGCAGTACTGGATGGATGTGAGCCAGTCAGCACGAGAATGCCGAGGTGGGTGTGAGCGGTCAGTGCAGAGGGCAGTACTGGATGTATATGAGCCTGTCAATACTGTGGGGCAGTGCTGGATGGGTATGAGCCAGTCAATGCTGGAGGGCAGTAATGGGTGGGTATGAGCCAGTCAGTGCTGGGGGCAGTACTGTGTGGATGTGAGCCGGTCAGTGCTGGGCGGCAGTGCTGAATGGATATGAGCCAGTCAGTGCTGGGGGCAGTGCTAGATGGGTATGAGCCAGTCAATGTTGGAGGGCAGTAATGGATGGGTATGAGCCAGTCAGTGCTGGGAAGCAGTGCTTGATGGGCATGAGCCAGTCAGTGCTGGGTGCAGTACTGGATGGGTATGAGCCAGTCACTGCTGTGGGCAGTGCTGGATGGGTATGAGCCAGTCAGTGCTGGGGCCAGTGCCGGGTGGGTTTGAGCCAGTCAGTGCTGGGGGGGCGGTAGTACTGGATGGGAAAGAGTCAGTCAGTGCTGGGGGCAGTCCTGGATGGATATGAGCCCGTTAGTGCTGGGGGCAGTACTGGATAGATATGAGCCAGTCAGTGCTGCTAGCAGTACTGGGTGGGTATTATCCAATCAGTGGTTGGGGGGCAGTACTGGATTGGTGTGAGCCAGTCAGTGCTCGGGGCAGTACTGGTTGGGTATGAGCCAGTCAGTGCTGGGGGCAGTACTGTGTGGATGTGAGCCGGTCAGTGCTGGGCGGCAGTGCTGAATGGATATGAGCCAGTCAGTGCTGGGGGCAGTGCTGGATTGGTATGAGCCAGTCTGTGCTTGTGGGGCAGTATTGGATTGGTATGAGCCAGTCAGTGTTGGGGGCAGTACTGGGTGGGTATGAGCCAGTCAGTGCTGGGGGCAGTACTGGGTTGGTATGAGCCAGTCAGTGCTGGTGTTCAGTACTGGAAGGGTATGAGCCAGTCAGTGCTGGGGACAGAACTGGGTGGGTATGAGCCAGTCAGTGCTGGGGGCAGTACTGGGCGCGTATGAGCCAGTCAGTGCTGGGGGGCAGTACTGGATGGATTTGAGCCTTTGCTGGGGGGCAGTACTGAATGGATTTGAGCCTGTGCTGGGGGCAGTACTGGATGGGTATGAGACTGTGCTGAGGGGGTGATACCGGATGAGTTTGAGCCAGTGCTGGGGTTCAGTGCTGGATGGATATGAGCCAGTCAGTGCTGGGGGAAGTACTGGGTGGGTATGTGCCAGTCAGTGCTGTGGGCAGTACTGGGTTGGTATGAGCTAGGCAGTGCTGGAGTTCAGTACTGGATGGGTATGAGCCAGTCAGTGCTGGGGGGCAGTGCTGGATGGATATCAGCCAGTCTGTACTGGGGGCAGTGCTGGATGGGTATTAGCCAGGCAATGCTGGAGGGTAGTACTGGATGGTATGAGGCCAGTCAGTGCTGGGGGCAGTGCTGGATGGGTATCAGCCAGTCAGTGCTGGTGGGCAGTACTGGATGGATATGAGCCAGTAAGTACAGGGGGGCAGTACTGAATGGGAAAGAGCCAGTCAATGCTTGGTGCAGTACTGGGTGGGTATGATCCAGTCAGTGCTGGGGGCCGTACTGGGTGGGTATGAGTCAGTCAATGCTGGGGGGCTGTACTGGATGGGTATGAGCCAGTCAGTGCTTGGGGGGTAGTATTGGAATGGTATGAGCCAGTCAGTGCTGGAGGGCAGTACAGGATGGGTATGAGCCAGTCAGTGCTGGGGGGCAGTGCTGGATCGATATGAGCCAGTCAGTGCTGGGGGTCAGTGCTGGGGGTCAGTGCTGGATGGGTATGAGCCAGTCAGTGCTGGGGGGCAGTGCTGGATGGGTATGAGCCAGTCAGTGCTGGGGGGCAGTGCTGGATGGGTATGAGCCAGTCAGTGCTGGGTCAGTACTGGGCGGGAATGAGCTAGTCGGTACTGGGGGGCAGTACTGGATGGGAAAGAGCCAGTTAGTGCTTGGGGCAGTACTTTGTGGGTATGAGCCTGTCAGTACTGGATGGGTATGAACCAGTCAGTACTGGGGGCAGTACTGGATGGATATGAGCCAGTCAGCAGAGGGGGGCAGTACTGAATGGGAAAGAGACATTCAATGTTTTGGGCAGTACAGGATGGATATGAGCCAGGCAGTGCTGAGGGCAATGCTGGATGGGTATGAGCCAGTCAGTGCTGGGAGCAGTACTGGATGGATGTGAGCCAGTCAGCGCTGTGGGCAATAGCAGATGGGTATGAGCCAGTCAGTGCTGGGGGGCAGTACTGGATGGGTTTGAGCTTGTGCTGGGTGGCAGAACTGGATGGGCATGAGACTGTGCTGGGGTGGCCATGTGCTGGAAGAGTATGAGCCAGTGCTGCGGGTAGTGCTGGATGGATATGAGCTAGTCAGTGCTGGGGGCAGTACTGGATGGGTATGAGCCAGTCAGTGCTGTGGGGCAGTGCTGGACGGATATGAGCCAGTCAGTGCTGGGGGGGCAGTACTGGATGGATACTAGCTAGTCACTGCTGGGGGGGTCAGTACTGGATGAGTATGAGCCAGTCAGTGCTGGCGAGCAGTACTGGATGGGTTTGAGCCTGTGCTGGGTGGCAGTACTGGATGGGTATGAGACTGTGCTGGGGGTGGCGATACCGGAAGAGTATGAGCCAGTGCTGCGGGGTAGTGCTGGATGGATATGAGCTAGTCAGTGCTGGGGGCAGTACTGGATGGGTATGAGCCAGTCAGTGCTGTGGGGCAGTGCTGGACGGATATGAGCCAGTCAGTGCTGGGGGGGCAGTACTGGATGGATACTAGCCTGTCACTGCTGGGGGGGTCAGTACTGGATGGGTATGAGCCAGTCGAGAGGCAGTGCTGGATGGATATGGGCCAGTCAGTGCTGGGGGCAGTGCTGGATGGAATTAGCCAGTCAGTGCTGGGGCAGTGCTGGATGGATATGGGACAGTCAGTGCTCGGGAAGCAGTACTGGATGGATATGAATCTGTCAACAGGGGGCAGTACTTAATGGGGAAGAGCCAGTCAATGCTTGGGGCAGTACTGGTGGGTATGAGTCGTCATTGCATGGGGCAGCTCTGGATTGGTATGAACCAGTCAGTGCTGGGGGCAGAACTGGATGGATATGAGCCAGTCAGTGGGGGGGCAGTGCTGGATGGGTATGAGCCAGTCAATGCTGGAGGGCAGTACTAGCTTTTATGAGGCAGGTCAGTCCTGCTGGGGCAGTGCTGGATGGGTATGAGGCCAGTCAATGCTGTAGGGCAGTACTGAGGCTTTATGAGCGGCCAGTCCTGTGGGGCAGTGCTGGATAGGTATGAGCCAGTCATGCTGGAGACGGTACACTGGATGGATTTGAGCCAGTCAGTGCTGGGGGGCAGAACTGGATGGGTATGAGCCTGTCAGTACTGGGGGGGCAGTACTGGGTGGGTATGAGCAGTCAGTGTTGGGGAAGTGCTGGGTGGGAATGAACTAATCACTACTGGGGGGCAGTACTGGATTGGAAAGAGCCAGTCAGTGCTAGGGACAGTACTAGGTGGGTATGAGCCTGTCAGTACTGGGGGGCAGTAGTGGATGGGTATGAACCAGTAAGTACTGGGGGCAGTACTGGATGGATATGAGCCAGTCAGTACAGGGGGCAGTACTGAATAGGAAAGGGCCAGTCAATGCTTGGGGCAGTACTGGATGGGTATGAGCCAGTCAGTGCTGGGGTTCAGTGCAGGAGGGGTATGAGCCAGGAAGTGCTGGATGGGTATGATCCAGTCACTGCTGGGGGCAGTACTGAATGTGTACGAGCCAGTCAGTGCTGGGGGCAGTACTGGATGGATGTGAGCCAGTCAGCACCGGGGAAATACCGGGTGGGTATGAGCCGGTCAGTGCAGGGGGGCAGTACTGGATGTATATGAGCCTGTCAATACTGTGGGGCAGTGCTGGATGGGTATGAGCCAGTCAATGCTGGAGGGCAGTAATGGGTGGGTATGAGCCAGTCAGTGCTGGGGGCAGTACTGTGTGGATGTGAGCCGGTCAGTGCTGGGCGGCAGTGCTGAATGGATATGAGCCAGTCAGTGCTGGGGGGCAGTGCTAGATGGTATGGGTCAGGTCAATGTTGGAGGGCAGTAATGGATGGGTATGGAGCCAGTCAGTGCTGGAAGCAGTGCTTGATGGGCATGAGCCAGTCAGTGCTGGTGAGTGCAGTACTGGATGGGTATGAGCCAGTCACTGCTGTGGGCAGTGCTGGATGGGCATGAGCCAGTCAGTGCTGGGGCCAGTACCGGGTGGGTTTGAGCCAGTCAGTGCTGGGGGGGGCAGTACTGGATGGGAAAGAGTCAGTCAGTGCTGGGGGCAGTACTGGATGGATATGAGCCCGTTAGTGCTGGGGGCAGTACTGGTTAGATATGAGCCAGTCAGTGCTGCTAGCAGTACTGGGTGGGTATTATCCAATCAGTGGTTGGGGGGCAGTACTGGATTGGTGTGAGCCAGTCAGTGCTCGGGGCAGTACTGGTTGGGTATGAGCCAGTCAGTGCTGGGGGCAGTACTGTGTGGATGTGAGCCGGTCAGTGCTGGGCGGCAGTGCTGAATGGATATGAGCCAGTCAGTGCTGGGGGCAGTGCTGGATGGATATGAGCCAGCCAGTGCTGGGGGGCAGTGCTGGATGGGTATGAACCAGTCAGTGCTGGGGCAGTACTGGATGGATATGAGCCAGTCAGTACTGTGGGGCAGTGCTGGATGGGTATGAGTCAGTCAATGCTGGAGGGCAGTACTGCATGGGTATGAGACTGTGCTGGGGGGGGGCGATACTGGATGAGTTTGAGCCAGTGCTGGGGTTCAGTGCTGGATGGATATGAGCCAGTCAGTGCTGGGGGGGGCAGTACTGGGTGGGTATGTGCCAGTCAGTGCTGGAGGGCAGTACTGGATGGGTATGAGCCAGTCAGAGCTGGGGGGCAGTGCTGGATGGTTATGAGCCAGTCAGTGCTGGGGGGCAGTGCTGGATAGGAGTTAGCCAGTCAGTGCTGGGGGGCAGTGCTGGATGGATATGAGACAGTCAGTGCTGGGGGGCAGTACTGGATTTATATGAATCTGTCAGTACAGGGGGGCAGTACTTAATGGTGTGAGCCAGTCAGTGCTGGGGGCAGTGGTGGATGGGTGTGAGCCAGTCAGTGCTGGGGGGCAGTACTGGATGGAAAAGAGCCAGTCAGTGCTGGGGGGCAGAACTGGGTGGGTATGAGACAGTCAGTGCTGGGGGCAGTACTGGGTGCATATGAGACAGTCAGTGCTCGGGAGCAGTACTGGATGGATATGAATCTGTCAGTACAGGGGGGCAGTACTTAATGGGGAAGAGCCAGTCAATGCTTGGGGCAGTACTGGGTGGGTATGAGCCTGTCATTGACTGGGGGCAGCTCTGGATGGGTATGAACCAGTCAGTGCTGGGGCAGAACTGGATGGATATGAGCCAGTCAGTATTGGGGGCAGTGCTGGATGGGTATGGAGCCAGTCAATGCTGGAGGGCAGTACTAGGCTTTTATGAGCCGGTCAGTCCTGTAGGGCAGTGCTGGATGGAGTATGAGCCAGTCAATGCTGGAGGGCAGTACATAGGCTTTATGAGCCGGCTCGGTCCTGTGGGGGCTGCTGGATGGGTATGAGCCAGTCAATGCTGGAGGGCAGTACTGGATGGATTTGAGCCAGTCAGTGCTGGGGGGCAGAACTGGATGGTTATGAGCCTGTCGGGGACTGGGGGCAGTACTGGGTGAGTATGAGCAGTCAGTGTTGGGGAAGTGCTGGGTGGGAATGAACTAATCACTACTGGGGGGCAGTACTGGATTGGAAAGAGCCAGTCAGTGCTAGGGACAGTACTAGGTGGGTATGAGCCTGTCAGTACTGGGGGGCAGTAGTGGATGGGTATGAACTAGTAAGTACTGGGGGCAGTACTGGATGGATATGAGCCAGTCAGTACAGGGGCAGTACTGAATAGGAAAGGGCCAGTCAATGCTTGGGGCAGTACTGGATGGGTATGAGCCAGTCAATGCTGGGGTTCAGTGCAGGAGGGTATGAGCCAGGAAGTGCTGGATGGGTATGATCCAGTCACTGCTGGGGGGCAGTACTGAATGGGTACGAGCCAGTCAGTGCTGGGGCAGTACTGGATGGATGTGAGCTAGCCAGCACCGGGAAATACACTGGGTGGGTAAGGAGCCGGGCAGTGCAGGGGCAGTACTGGATGGATATGAGCCTGTCAATACTGTGGGGCAGTGCTGGATGGGTATGAGCCAGTCAATGCTGGAGGGCAGTAATGGATGGGTATGAGCCAGTCAGTGGCTGGGGCAGTACTGTGTGGATGTGAGCCGGTCGGTGCTGGGCGGCAGTGCTGAATGGATATGAGCCAGTCAGGTGCTGGGGGCAGTGCTAGATGGGTATGAGCCAGTCAATGTTGGAGGGCAGTAATGGATGGGTATGAGCCAGTCGGTGCTGGGAAGCAGTGTTGATGGGCATGAGCCAGTCAGTGCTGGGGGGCAGTACTGGATGGGTATGAGCAGTCTGCTGTGGGCAGTGCTGGATGGTATAAAACCCAGTCGGTGCTGGGGCCAGTACAGGTGGGTTTGAGCCAGTCAGTGCTGGAGGGGCAGTACTGGATGGGAAAGAGTCAGTCAGTGCTGGGGGCAGTACTGGATGGATATGAGCCGTTAGTGCTGAGGGCAGTACTGGATAGATATGACCCAGTCAGTGCTGTTAGCAGTACTGGGTGGATTATCCAATCAGTGGTTGGGGGCAGTACTGGATTGTGTGAGCCAGTCATTGCTTCGGGCAGTACTGGTTGGGTATGAGCCAGTCAGTGCTGGGGGCAGTACTGTGTGGATGTGAGCCGGTCAGTGCTGGGCGGCAGTGCTGAATGGATATGAGCCAGTCAGTGCTGGGGGCAGTGCTGGATGGGTATGAGCCAGTCAGTGCTGAAGGGCAGTGCTGGATGGGTATGAGCCAGTCAGTGCTGGGGGAAGTACAGGATGGATATGAGCCAGTCAGTGCTGGGGGGCAGTACTGGATGGATATCAGCCAGTCAGTGCTGGGGGCAGTACTGGATGGATATGAGCCAGCCAGTGCTGGGGGGCAGTGCTGGATGGGTATGAACCAGTCAGTGCTGGGGCAGTACTGGATGGATATGAGCCAGTCAGTACTGTCGGGCAGTGCTGGATGGGTATGAGATCAGTCAATGCTGGAGGGCAGTACTGGATGGGTTTGAGAGCCTGTGCTGGGGGGCAGTACTTGATGGATTTGAGCCTGTGTCAGGGGGGGGCAGTACTGCATGGGTATGGAGACTGTGCTGGGGGCGATACTGGATGAGTTTGAGCCAGTGCTGGGGTTCAGTGCTGGATGGATATGAGCCAGTCAGTGCTGGGGCAGTACTGGGTGGTATGTGCCAGTCAGTGTGCTGGAGGGCAGTACTGGATGGGTAAGTGAGCCAGTCAGAGCTGGGGGCAGTGCTGGATGGTGATGAGCCAGTCAGTGCTGGGGGCAGTGCTGGATAGGAGTTAGCCCAGTCAGTGCTGGGGGCAGTGCTGGATGGATATGAGACAGTCGGTGCTGGAGACGGTACTGGATTTATGTGAATCTGTCGGTACAGGGGGGCAGTACTTAATGGTGTGAGCCAGTCAGTGCTGGGGGCAGTGGTGGATGGGTGTGAGCCAGTCAGTGCTGGGGGGCAGTACTGGATGGAAAAGAGCCAGTCAGTGCTGGGGGCAGAACTGGGTGGGTATGAGACAGTCAGTGCTGGGGGCAGTACTGGGTGCATATGAGACAGTCAGTGCTCGGGAGCAGTACTGGATGGATATGAATCTGTCAGTACAGGGGGGCCGTACTTAATGGGGAAGAGCCAGTCAATGCTTGGGGCAGTACTGGGTGGGTATGAGCCTGTCATTACTGGGGGGCAGCTCTGGATGGGTATGAACCAGTCAGTGCTGGGGGCAGAACTGGATGGATATGAGCCAGTCAGTATTGGGGGGCAGTGCTGGATGGGTATGAGCCAGTCAATGCTGGAGGGCAGTACTAGGCTTTTATGAGCCGGTCAGTCCTGTGGGGCAGTGCTGGATGGGTATGAGCCAGTCAATGCTGGAGGGCAGTACTAGGCTTTTATGAGCCGGTCAGTCCCATGGGGGCAGTGCTGGATGGAGTGAGCCAGTCAATGCTGGAGGGCAGTACTGGATGGATTTGAGCCAGTCAGTGCTGGGGGGCAGAACTGGATGGGTATGAGCCTGTCAGTACTGGGGGGGCAGTACTGGGTGGGTATGAGCAGTCAGTGTTGGGGAAGTGCTGGGTGGGAATGAACTAATCACTACTGGGGGGCAGTACTGGATTGGAAAGAGCCAGTCAGTGCTAGGGACAGTACTAGGTGGGTATGAGCCTGTCAGTACTGGGGGGCAGTAGTGGATGGGTATGAACCAGTAAGTACTGGGGGCAGTACTGGATGGATATGAGCCAGTCAGTACAGGGGGCAGTACTGAATAGGAAAGGGCCAGTCAATGCTTGGGGCAGTACTGGATGGGTATGAGCCAGTCAGTGCTGGGGTTCAGTGCAGGAGGGGTATGAGCCAGGAAGTGCTGGATGGGTATGATCCAGTCACTGCTGGGGGCAGTACTGAATGTGTACGAGCCAGTCAGTGCTGGGGGCAGTACTGGATGGATGTGAGCCAGTCAGCACCGGGGAAATACCGGGTGGGTATGAGCCGGTCAGTGCAGGGGGGCAGTACTGGATGTATATGAGCCTGTCAATACTGTGGGGCAGTGCTGGATGGGTATGAGCCAGTCAATGCTGGAGGGCAGTAATGGGTGGGTATGAGCCAGTCAGTGCTGGGGGCAGTACTGTGTGGATGTGAGCCGGTCAGTGCTGGGCGGCAGTGCTGAATGGATAAGAGCCAGTCAGTGCTGGGGGCAGTGCTAGATGGGTATGAGCCAGTCAATGTTGGAGGGCAGTAATGGATGGGTATGAGCCAGTCAGTGCTGGGAAGCAGTGCTTGATGGGCATGAGCCAGTCAGTGCTGGGTGCAGTACTGGATGGGTATGAGCCAGTCACTGCTGTGGGCAGTGCTGGATGGGTATGAGCCAGTCAGTGCTGGGGCCAGTACCGGGTGGGTTTGAGCCAGTCAGTGCTGGGGGGCAGTACTGGATGGGAAAGAGTCAGTCAGTGCTGGGGGCAGTACTGGATGGATATGAGCCCGTTAGTGCTGGGGGCAGTACTGGATAGATATGAGCCAGTCAGTGGTGCTAGCAGTACTGGGTGGGTATTATCCAATCAGTGGTTGGGGGGCAGTACTGGATTGGTGTGAGCCAGTCAGTGCTCGGGGCAGTACTGGTTGGGTATGAGCCAGTCAGTGCTGGGGGCAGTACTGTGTGGATGTGAGCCGGTCAGTTCTGGGCGGCAGTGCTGAATGGATATGAGCCAGTCAGTGCTGGGGGCAGTGCTGGATGGGCATGAGCCAGTCAGTGCTGGAGGGCAGTGCTGGATGGGTATGAGCCAGTCAGTGCTGGGGGCAGTACAGGATGGATATGAGCCAGTCAGTGCTGGGGGGCAGTACTGGATGGATATCAGCCAGTCAGTGCTGGGGGCAGTACTGGATGGATATGAGCCAGCCAGTGCTGGGGGGCAGTGCTGGATGGGTATGAACCAGTCAGTGATGGGGCAGTACTGGATGGATATAAGCCAGTCAGTACTGTCGGGCAGTGCTGGATGGGTATGAGTCAGTCAATGCTGGAGGGCAGTACTGGATGGGTTTGAGCCTGTGCTGGGGGGGGCAGTATTTGATGGATTTGAGCCTGTGCTGGGGGGCAGTACTGCATGGGTATGAGACTGTGCTGGGGGGGCGATACTGGATGAGTTTGAGCCAGTGCTGGGGTTCAGTGCTGGATGGATATGAGCCAGTCAGTGCTGGGGGGCAGTACTGGGTGGGTATGTGCCAGTCAGTGCTGGAGGGCAGTACTGGATGGGTATGAGCCAGTCAGTGCTGGGGGGCAGTGCTGGATAGGTGTGAGCCAGTCAGTGCTGGGGGGCAGTGCTGGATGGATATGAGACAGTCAGTGCTGGGGGGCAGTACTGGATTTATATGAATCCTGTCAGTACAGGGGCAGTACCAATGGTGTAGCCAGTCGTGCTGGGGGCAGTGGTGGATGGGTGTGAGCCAGTCAGTGCTGGGGGGCAGTACTGGATGGAAAAGAGCCAGTCAGTGCTGGGGGCAGAACTGGGTGGGTATGAGGCAGTCAGTGCTGGGGGCAGTACTGGGTAGGTATGAGCCAGTCAGTGCTGGGGGGCAGTACTGGATGGTTATGAGCCAGTCAGTGCTGTGGGCAGTACTGGGTGGGTATGAGCCAGTCAGTCCTGTGGGGCATTACTGGATGGGTTTGAGCCTGTGCTGGTGGCAGTACTGGATGGGTATGAGACTGTGCTGGTGGGGGGGTGGGCCATACCGGATGAGTTTGAGCCAGTGCTGGGGTTCAGTGCTGGATGGATATGAACCAGTCAGTGCTGGGGGCAGTACTGGGTGGGTATGATCCAGTCAGTGCCGGAGGCAGTACTGGGTGGGTATGAGCCAGTCAGTGCTGGAGGGCAGTACTGTATGGGTATGAGCCAGTCAGTGCTGGAGGGCAGTACTGTATGGGTATGAGCCAGTCAGTGCTGGGGGGCAGTGCTTAATGGATATGAGCCAGTCAGTGCTGGGGGCAGTTCTGGATGGGTATGAGCAAGTCAGTGCTGGTGGGCAGTGCTGGATGGGTATGAGCCAGTCAGTGCTGGGGGGCAGTACAGGATGGATATGAGCCAGTCAGTGCTGGGGGGCAGTACTGGATGGATATCAGCCAGTCAGTGGTGGGGGCAGTACTGGATGGATATGAGCCAGTCAGTACTGTGGGGCAGTGCTGGATGGGTATGAGTCAGTCAATGCTGGAGGGCAGTACTGGATGGGTTTGAGCCTGTGCTGGGGGGGCAGTACTTGATGGATTTGAGCCTGTGCTGGGGGGCAGTACTGCATGGGTATGAGACTGTGCTGGGGGGGCGATACTGGATGAGTTTGAGCCAGTGCTGGGATTCAGTGCTGGATGGATATGAACTAGTCAGTGCTGGTGGTCAGTACTGGGTGGGTATGTGCCAGTCAGTGCTGGAGGGCAGTACTGGATGGGTATGAGCCGGTCAGTGCAGTGGGGCAGTGCTGGATGTGTATGAGCCAGTCAGTGCTGGGGGGCAGTGCTGGATGGGTATGGGCCGGTCAGTGCTGGGGGCAGTACTGGATGGTATGAGCCAGTCAATGCTGGAGGGCAGTACTGGATGGATATGTCAGTCTGTGCTGGAGGGCAGTACGGGATGGGTATGAACCAGTCAGTGCTGGGGGGGGGGGCAGTGCTGGATGGGTATGAGCCAGTCAGTGCTTGCGGGGAGTACTAAATGGATATGAGCCAGTCGGTGCTGGTTGGCAGTACTGGATGGGTATGAGCCTGTCAGTACTGGGGAGCAGTACTGGGTGGGTGTGAGCCAGTCAGTGCTGGGCAGTACTGGGTGGAAATGAGCTAGTCAGTTCTAGGGGGCAGTACTGGATGGGAAAGAGCCAGTCGGTGCTAGGGGCTGTTCTGGGTGGGTATGAGCCTGTCAGTACTGTTGGGCAGTACTGTATGGGTATGAACCAGTCAGTAGTGGGGGCAGTACTGGATGGATATGAGCCAATCAGTACAGGGGGGCAGTACTGAATGGGAAAGAGCCAATCAATGCTTGGGGCAGTACTGGATGGGTATGAGCCAGGCAGTGCTGGGGGGCAGTACTGGATGGGTATGAGCCTGTGATAGGGGGCAGTACTGGACGGGTATGAGACTGTGCTGGAGGGCAGTACAGGATGGGTTTGCATCTGTGCTGTGGGGTAGTACTGGATATGTATGGGCCTGTGCAGGAGGCAGTACTGGATGGGTTTGAATCTGTGCTGGGGGGTTTGTTGGATTTGTAAGAGATTGTGCTGGGGGGCAGTTTTGGATGGGTATGAGACTGTGCAGGGAGGCAGTACTGGATGGGTTTGAGACTGTGCTTGGTGGCAGTACTGGATGGGTTTGAGCCTATGCTGGAGGGCAGTACTGGATGGGTATGAGCCTGTGCTCGGGGACAGTACTGGATTGGTGTGACCCTGTGCTGGGGGCAGTACTGGATGGTATGAGCCTGTGCTGGGGGCAGTACTGGATGGTATGAGCCTGTGCTGGGAGCAGTACTGGATAGGTATGAGCCTGTGCTAGGGGTCAGTACTGAATGAAGAATGAGCCTGTGCCTGGTTCAGTACTGGATAGGTGTGAGCCTGTGTTGGGGGCAGTGCTGGAGGGGTGTGAGCCAGTGCTGGGGTCAATAGTGGATGGGTATGAGGCTGTGCGGGGGTTCAGTACGGGATGTGTTTTGTTGGGAGTGGATCCTAAGGTGGTAAATTGGGTACAAAATTGGTTGATGGATAGGCGACAGAGGGTAGTAGTAAACAGAACTCACTCGAGTGAAGGGAGTGTGACAAGAAGGGTACCTCAGGGCTGGAAAGGAACATATGCCTCTCTGGGTTCTGTGTGATTACGGCGATTGCCAAAGGGCGATCGCCATTACGGTGAATGTACATCACCGAAAATAGGAACGGCGATGTACATTCGCTGCAACAATAACAAACTTAAGTGTTCATGTGAGGACCTTCACCCTCTACACCCTCTTACTAAAATAAGTAACTCCAGTGGTGGGGGGGGGCATGTCGGGGAAGGGTGAGAAGCAGGGCAACAGCCAGAAAAAAACAACTACACAGAAGAGCACAAAAATATTATGTTCCACCCCAGCCCCGAACCCTGCACCCTCCTCACCAGCACCAGCCTCCCTACCCACCGCGTCACTAGGCCAGCTAAGTGGCTTCCCCTCTCGCCTCCCCTGACATACCTTAAGGATACCTTCCAGTATCCTGTTACGGTTCTGTCACCCTGAACTTTCCTGTTGCTACCCTTTCAGGGTAGACCACAACACAGGCGCTGAGACTGAGTCGCTCATATTTGAGTTGCTCAATCTCAGCTGCTCTTTTAACGGGATACTGCCTCTTTGCAGATGACTTCAAAATCTGCAATAGGGTGGACTCCCCAGAGTGAGTGGAGAGAATGTGCAGAGATCTGAGAAAACTCGAGGCGTGGTCAAGGGCATGGCGGCTGGGTAGCCTAATGTGAAAAGTGCAAAAGTCATGCGCCTAGGGCACAGTTGCAAGTAACATGGGGGAATATGGGGAGAGGCACTGACAGTCACCAAACAGGAAACAGACCTGGGAGTAATCATATCTGGTGACCTCAAGGTGGCGAGGCAGTGTGCCAAAGCAGTAGGTAGGGCCAGTGGGATGCTGAGGTGCCTAGGGAGGGGTGTCACCAACAGAAGGAGGAAGGTGGTGCTACTACTGTATAGATCATTTGTGAGACTGCAACTGGAGTACTATGTGCAGTTCCGGAGACCATATCTAAAGAAGGACATAGACAGGATGAAGGCTGTCCAGAGGAACATACATAGGATCTACAGGCAAGAGGGAGCATGGTGCCCATCAGCTGTAGCCACCATTATTTCCATAGTACCACACAATAAATCTTCCCTCAATAACATATTTCTCCAACCTAGATTTAAAGGTATTTAGATTTTCACTAGTCACTACAAATTCTGGGAAATCATTTCATGTATTGACCGCTGTTTGTTTAAACCAACGTCCCCTCTTGGCAATTTAAAAATGTTTGCCATTTAGCTGAAGTTGATGCCCTCTGACATCCCTGTTTAAGTTTCTAAACTCTAAGTGCCAGCAGTCCCTTAAATCTTCTTGTGCCATGGATATACACACCATTATAAGACACACACTCAATCTTCTCATCTCAAGTAGATATATACCCAGATTTTCAAATCTCTGTTCATATGAGTGGTTTTTCAGACCATTTATTATCTTGGTTGATCTCCTCTGTATCCTCTCTAATTTGTCAATGTCACTCACATTCTGTGGTGACCAGAACAGCCCCCAATACTCCAGGTGGGGCTTCACCAGCACTTTGTATATCGGCAGTTATCGCCCACCGGTGATATATTTTTTTTATGCATCCCAGAATCTTATTATACCTGGAGACTGCCTTGTTGCACTGCTTACTATTACTTCATGTCATTTTTTATGGCTCTACGATGCCGGTTCGACAAGAAACACTTCGACCGGCATCGAGCTTACAGGCTCCATGTCGACAGCGATTTGCAGTCGGCATGGAGCCGCACACATTGGTAGATGTTTCTTCTCAAGACTTTGCCCTGAACCCCATGCAGGGGCTCTGACCCCCGCACCCTCCCATACTTCAGGATTCTAACTCCAGATCGGAGTTAGTTCGGGGAAGGAGTGCACATTGGGGGAAGGTGTTGCCCGGTCCCAGCGGCACTTCTACAATGGCATGGCGCTGTTGTCAATATCGAGGCATGTCGCCGTAGAAATGTTGCTGTTCAGGGGGCATACCATTTTTAACTATTACACCCAAATGCCTTTCACTTTTTGAGACCTTAAATACAGTATTCCCCAGGAGGTTTCTGTGTCTGAAGTGCATGACTATACACTCATCCTGACTGGACCGCATTTTATTCCTGCTCGACCATCCATGCAGTTCATCTGATTCACCTGTTCACTTGTGTCAGCTTCATGGCCAGTATTGGTGTGGTGACAGACACCTCTCTCTCTGGGCTGTAACAGCTTTCAGAAAGGTGTCTGTCTCTGTTTATTTGCTGCCACCAACTTGGGGTATGCTCAGGATTTCAATTATTCCCTGCATGGTGCCAGGGATGTCAACACAGGTCACTGTTTGACTCTGGTAGAATGCTTTTCAGATGGCGGATGCCAGACAGTATTTTCTTTGCCGGTCAAAATTAAACATGCAGTACCTTAGTAATTGAGCCACACAGCCACAACTGTTGAGTAAAACAAATAGCTCTTTACTTAAAAGAAGGTCAAAAGTTGCATTACAGGATATAAATGTCTAACACAAGAGAAGAACACTGTTACAAGAAAAGTAAACAAATGTTTTTAAATAAAAGATGACAAAAGGCTGGCCCGGTGGCTCTGAGGGTTGAGGCGCTGGTCGCTACACCTCGCGCCACGCCGGCGACCCGTGTTCGGGAACGAGCACGGGGTTGTCGGGGGGTCACGTGGGAAGAGATGGATCGAGCATCCGGAGGACTGCTCTCCCGGGCAGGATTGGGAGCGGCCGGTGCTTGCTCTGACTCTAGCGGAGGCTGGGGATCGGCGCACTCAGCCGCAGAGACAGGGGAGGCGGACGTGGCAGACGCTGATTGAGTGCATGCATCGGGAGCGGGTACACACCAGTCGCTGGGCGCTGGCCGGTATACCATGCCCGCGGAGAAAAAATTCTAAAAATGGAGCCTGGCAGCATGACGCCGCCTCGTCCGCCATTCCCGGAGGATGCCTCCTGGCATGGACCCGCCTGGTGGAAGCAGTCATCTCACCACCCTGCCAAGGGTAAGTCTCGGGTGCTGAAGGGAGGGGTCTCATGTCCGGGATGGCGCCGAGGAACGGGCGGAGTGCGGGGGGCCTGGAGCCCTGAGAAACAACATATAAAAAAAAAAGACAAAAAGAAAAAGGCTATTGACTAAGTTACGCTATTCTTTCTTACCCCATGTTATGCTTGGAGAGAGAAACTGAATTCCTATGCTATCTATCAGCTCCCAGCACCTCTGTAGCCAGAGTAGTAGGCTCACAGCTTAAACCCTCTTGAATGGTAACCCAGCAGAACACAGTTTCTTGTAACTGTCTTTTAGCATCTTATAGTCTCGACACATAAATATTAGACAGTGTTGGTCCTAACATGGATGCCTGCTGGATGCCACTAGTCACCTCTGTTGTGTCCAAGTCCTGCCTATTTACCCTCACATGCTGCTACCAGTTACTCAGCCATTGTTTAATCCACACTATGCTGTTACTATTTATGTTGGCCTGTTTCAGGCAACTGAAGAGCTTGCCATGTGGTACAGTATCAAAAACCTTTTTAAAATCCAAATGGACCACATAAACTGATCTTCCTCCATCTAGTACCACACTCACCCTTTCAAAAAAACTCTATCAAGTTATTCGAACATGAACGCCCCTTTCTAAATCCATGGTAACTAAAATTGTGCAGGGACTGTGAAAGAAGCCCTGAGAGGAGAGACTAAGGGATCTTAATGTGTACACCCTGGAAGAGAGGAGAGAGAGGGGAGGCATGATAGAAACTTATAAATACCTCACAGGGCTGAATAAGGTACAGGAATGACTGTTTTTCAGAGAAGAAGGTGCACAAGAACAAGGGACATGCACTGAAGCTGGAAGGAGGAAACTTTAAGAGGGATGTGAGGAAATACTTCTTCACTGAAAGAGTGGTGGATGCCTTGAACAGTCTTCCAGTGAAGGTGGTGGGACAAAAAATCGTGGTAGGCTTCAAGCATGCAAGTTAAACGCAGGGACATCTTAGTCGGGAAGCGGGGGGTGGGGGCTACCTGGAGATTATGTAGGGTCTGTGGTGACAGTGTAGATAGGGAAAAATGGGCAGACTGGGTGGGCCAAGTGGTCCTTATCCATTGACAAATTCTCTGTTTCTGTGTAAATCTGAGTCTGGGCTGGAGGAGGAGGGAGGAAGGGAACCTTAGCTGAATGGGGTCCTGTGCTGGGTGGTAAACCCATGCTGGCCAAGGCAGGGGATCCTGTTTTGGATGAAGAAGTGCTTCTGTTGGGGGGGGGATGGATGTCAGTCTTTGCTGAATGGGTGAAGCCCGTGATGGATGGGAAACCTGTGTTTGATGGGAGGGGTGAGCCTATGCTGGGGGGGGATGTGGGTCTGTGCTTGATGGGTGGGGTGAGCCCTGTCTAGATGGGGGATATGAGTATGTGTTTGATGGGGAGGGGTGCACCTATGCTAGGTTGGGGGATGTGAGTCTGTGCTGATGGGGAGGGGGTGAGCCTATGCTAGATGGGGGATGTGAGTCTGTGCTTGATGGGGAGGGGGTTAACCTATGCTAGGTGGGGGATGTGAGTCTGTGCTTGATGGGAAGGGGTGAGCCTATGCTAGGGGGATGTGGAGTCTGTGCTTGATGGGAGGGGGTGAGCCTATGCTAGATGGGGGATATGAGTCTGTGTTTGATGGGGGTGAGCCTATGCTAAGTGGGGGCATGTGAGTCTGTGTTTGATGGAGAGGGGGTGAGCCTATGCTAGGTGGGGGCATGTGAATCTGTGTTTGATGGGGAGGGTTAAGCCTGTGTTGGATGGGGATCCTGTCCTGGAGGGTAAACCCATGCTGGACAAGGAGGGGTGGGAGCCCATGTTGGATAGAAAAGATCTTGTGTTAGGGGAGATGTGAGTCTCTGCTGGGTGGGTAGGGGAGAGCCTGTACTGGATGGGGATCATGTGCTGGGTACTAAACCCATGCTGGACAAGGAGGGGGAGTCCATGTTGGATAGAGAATGTCTTGTGTTGGGGGAGATGTGAGTCTCTGCTGAGTGGGTAGGGGAGAGCATGTGCTGAATGGGGATCATGTGCTGGGTGGTGAACCCATACTGGACAAGTAGGGAGTTTCTGTTATGGGTGGAGAAATGATTGTGTTGCGAGGATGTGAGCCCTTGCTGGATGGGTGGAGCCTGTGTTTTATTGGGGTGGATGAGCCTGTGCTGGATGAGAGGGGGGGGAGCCTGTGCTGGATGTGGAGGGGGAAAGCCTCTGCAGGATGGGAGGGGGACAGCCTGTTCTGGAATGTGGATAGCCTGTACTGGATGGGAAGGAGACTGTGTTAGGGGTGTGAGCCTGTTCTGGAATGGAGGGTAAGTCTGTGCTCAATAAGGGTGTAGGGTCTGTATACTGGATGGGGAGCCTACACTGGATAGGGAAGGAGGAGAGCCTATGCTGAAGGGGGAGAGTGTGCTGAATAGGGGCCTGTGCTGGAAGGGGATGAGTGTGTACTGAATAGGAGCCTGTGCTGGAAGGGGGATGATTGTGTGCTGAATAGGAGCCTGTGCTGGAAGGGGGATGAGTGTGTGCTGAATAGGGGCCTGTGCTGGAAGGGGGATGGGTGTGTGCTGAATAGGGGCCTGTGCTGGAGGGATGAGTGTGTACTGAATAGGGTGTCTGTGCTGGAAGGGGAGGATGAGTGTGTACTGAATAGGGAGCCTGTGCTGGAAGAGGGGGATGAGTGTGTGCTGAATAGGGGAGCCTGTGCTGGAAGGGGATGAGTGTGTGCTGAATAGGAGCCTATGCTGGAAGGGGGGATGAGTGTAGCTGAATAGGAGCCTGTGCTGGAAGGAGGGGAGGATGAGTGTGTCCTGAATAGGGAGCCTGTGCTGGAAGGGGGGTGGGGATGAGTGTGTGCTGAATAGGGGGCCTGTGCTGGAAGGGGGATGAGTGTGTGCTGAATAGGGGGCCTGTGCTGGAAGGGAGATGTGTGTGCTGAATAGGGGCCTGTGCTGGAAGTGGTGGAGGGTGTGTGCTGAATAAGGAGTCTGTGCGGAAGGAGGATGAGTGTGTGCTGAATAGGAGCCTGTGCTGGAAGGGGGATGAGTGTGTGCTGAATAGGAACCTGTGCTGGAAGGGGGATGAGTGTGTGCTGAATAAGGAGTCTGTGCTGGAAGGGGGATGAGTGTGCTGAATAGGAGCCTGTGCTGGAAGGGGGTGATAAGTGTGTGCTGAATGAGAGCCTGTGCTGGAGGGGGTGAGTGTGTGCTGAATGGGGAGCCTGTGCTGGATGGGGGGTGAGTGTGTGCTGAATAGGAAGCCTGTGCTGGAGGCGGGATGAGTGTGTGCTGAATAGGGAGGCTGTGCAGGATGGGGGAGGATAAGTGTGTGCTGAATATGGAGCCTGTGCTGGGGTGAGGTGTGCTGAATAGGAGTCTGTGCTGGAAGGGGAGGGATAAGTGTGTGCTGAATATGGAGCCTGTGCTGGATGGGGATGATGAGTGTGTGCTGCATAGCAAGCCTGTGCTGGAAGGGGGGGATGTGTGCTGAATAGGAGCCTGTGCTGGAAGGGGGGGTGAGTGTGTGCTGAATAGGAGCCTGTGCTGGAAGGGGTGGATGAGTGTGTGCTGAATAGGAGCCTGTGCTGGAAGGGGGGTGAGTGTGTGCTGAATAGGAGCTGTGCTGGAAGTGGGATGATGAGTGTGCTGAATAGGTAGCCTGTGCTGGATGGGGATGACGAGTGTGCTGAATAGAGAGCCTGTGCTGGAAGGGGGTGAGTGTGTGCTGAATAGGAGCCTGTGCTGGATGTGGGATGATGAGGTGTGCTGAATAGGAGCCTGTGCTGGATAGGGGATGATGAGTGTGTGCTGAATAGCGAGCCTGTGCTGGGGGGTGTGGTGCGGGAATAGAGAGCCTGTGCTGGAAGGGGTGGGATGAGTGTGTGCTGAATAGGGAGCCTGTGCTGGAGGGGTGAGTGTGTGCTGAATAGGGAGCCTGTGCTGGAAGGGGGGATGAGTGTGCTGAATAGGAGCCTGTGCTGGAAGGGGGATAAGTGTGTGCTGAATAGGAAGCCGTGCTGGAAGGGGGGGGATGAGGTGCTGAATAGGGAGCCTGTGCTGGATGGGGGGTGAGTGTGTGCTGAATAGGAAGTTTGTGCTGGATGGGGATGATGAGTGTGCTGAATAGAGAGCCTGTGCTGGAAGGGGGATGAGTGTGTGCTGAATAGGGAGCCTGTGCTGGATGTGGGATGATGAGTGTGTGCTGAATAGGGAGCTTGTGCTGGATGGGGGATGATGAGTGTGTGCTGAATAGCGAGCCTGTGCTGGAAGGGGGTGGGGGTGAGTGTGTGCTGAATAGGAGCCTGTGCTGGATGTGGGATGATGAGTGTGCTGAATAGGGAGCCTGTGCTGGATGGGGATGATGAGTGTGTGCTGAATAGCGAGCCTGTGCTGGAAGGGGGGGATGGGTGTGTGCTGAATAGGAGCCTGTGCTGGAAGTGGGGGATGAGTGTGTGCTGAATAGGGAGCCTGTGCTGGAGGGGGTGAGTGTGTGCTGAATAGGGAGTCTTTGCTGGAAGGGGGGGATGAGTGTGTGCTGAATAGGGAGCCTGTGCTGGAAGGGGGGATAAGTGTGCTGAATAGGAAGCCTGTGCTGGAAGGGGGGATGATGTGTGCTGAATAGGGAGCCTGTGCTGGATGGGGGGTGAGTGTGTGCTGAATAGGAAGCTTGTGCTGGATGGGGATGATGAGTGTGTGCTGAATAGAGAGCCTGTGCTGGAAGGGGGGATGTGTGCTGAATAGGAGCCTGTGCTGGATGTGGGATGATGAGTGTGTGCTGAATAGGGAGCTTGTGCTGGATGGGGATGATGAGTGTGTGCTGAATAGCGAGCCTGTGCTGGAAGGGGGGTGGGGGTGTGGTGAAGAATAGGGAGCCTGTGCTGGATGTGGGATGATGAGTGTGCTGAATAGGAGCCTGTGCTGGATGGGGATGATGAGTGTGTGCTGAATAGGAGCCTGTGCTGGAAGGGGGAGGATGGTGGTGCTGAATAGAGCCTGTGCTGAAGTGGGGATGAGTGTGCTGAATATGGAGCCTGTGCTGAATGGGGAGGTGTGCTGAATAGAGCTTGTGCTGGAAGGGGGGTGAGTGTGTGCTGAATAGGAGCCTGTGCTGGAAGGGGGTGAGTGTGTGCTGAATAGGAGCCTGTGCTGGATGGGGATGATGAGTGTGCTGAATGGGAGCCTGTGCTGGATGGGGATGATGAGTGTGTGCTGAATAGGAAGCCTGTGCTGGATGGGGGATGATGTGTGTGCTGAATAGGGAGCCTGTGCTGGAATGGGGTGGATGAGTGTGTGCTGAATAGGGAGCCTGTGCTGGATGGGGATGATGTGTGTGCTGAATAGGGAGCCTGTGCTGGGGGGAATGAGTGTGTGCTGAATAGGAAGCCTGTGCTGAATGGGGGATGGTGTGTGCTGAATTGGGAGCCTGTGCTGGAAGGGGGATGATTGTGTGCTGAATAGGGAGCCTGTGCTGGAAGGGGATAGTGTGTGCTGAATAGGAGCCTGTGCTGGAAGGAGGGGGATGAGTGTGTGCTGAATTGGGAGCTGGTGCTGGAAAGGGGGATGATTGTGTGCTGAATAGGAGCCTGTGCTGGATGGAGCCGGGGGGTGCTGAATAGGAGCATGTGCTGGATGAGGGGGTGAGTGTGTGCTGAATAGGAAGCTGTGCTGAATGGGGATGATGAGTGTATGCTGAATAGGGAGCCTGTGCTGGAAGGGGTGAGTGTGTGCTGAATAGGGAGCCTGTGCTGGATGGGGATGATGAGTGTGTGCTGAATAGGGAGCCTGTGCTGGAAGGGGGGATGAGTGTGTGCTGAATATGCAGCCTGTGCTGGAAGGGAGTGGGGGGATGAGTGTGTGCTGAATAGGTAACCTGTGCTGGATGGGCAGGATGAGTATGTGGCAGCTGTGGAGGGGAAGAACGTGTGCTGGGTATAGGTAGAGGCTTAGCTGGATGGGGGAGGAGCCAGTGCTAGATGAGCAGGCCTGTTCTGGATGGGCATGGGTTGAGCCTGTACTGGATGGGAGGGAGACTGTACTGAAATAATTTTTAGCCTTTCCTGAATGGGGGTGGGGGAGATCAGTGATTCAGGGAAGGTTAACACTGTGATGGGGTGAGCCTCTGCTGGATGGAGAGTGTCTATTTTGGATGGGGGAGTCTGTGTTGGATTGGGGGGGGTGAGTCTGTGCTGAATGGGGAAATGAAATTGTTGGAATGGGGAAACCTGTACTGGAGGATGTGAGCCTGTGCTGGATGAGGAAAAGAAGAAGAATCAGCATTTATATAGCACTTTTCAAACACATTGTATCCCAAAGTACTTTACAAGCAATCGGAGACTGGTAGTGAAGTGGCTGAATGTGTAGTGGTAGTCATTTCACACATCATCACCCACAGACAACCTTGGACAATTGCTGTAATCGGTTTTATGGGAAGTTGCATGTTGGCCAGAACACCTGGGAAAATACCCTACTTTCAGAAGGGGGCACTGTTGGCCACTTCTGGGATGGAGGAGTCAGAGAAGGCCGTGTCGACGATGGAGCAGCAGGTAGAGGCCAAGCAACATGGCCCAGCTTTAAATTTACTCGAAGACGATGATTTGGATTGCCAATCGCTAGAATCTATAGATGAAACGACAGAACCGAACCCAGAGGGCAATAGCCCCACAGATGAGCACCTATCAGGAGAAGAGGGGAGCACTGACTCCGTGACCTTTATGGACATAGAACTGGCACAAGAAGTGACTAAACCAGACCAGGAGCTAGAAGAAAGGAGAATGTACCTGCTACAGATGTTGGCCAAGGATGAAGAAAATTATTTAAAGAAAAAAGCTGGCTTATGGAAATGATTACGTAGTGTCTCCCCCGATTACAGGAAGACAATTTTACTAGATTCAACAGTGCACTCTTTGCAGGTCTCACAGCAGGAGGATTATGGTGTGGCTGGCTTGCTGAAAATGTTATGGTCCCGTTGACAGTTTTTGGCACCCCCATAGTCTAGAACAATTTTGGCAGTTACACAATCAACTGAAATTTGCATCCTTATGGGCCCCATTTATTGCCATTCCCCTGACAAAGCATCTGATTAAAATGGTGACTGTTATGTTCTGCAATGAGAGCGTTCACGTTTCAGACATAATCCACTGGCTTCAATAGAGGTGTTCAATAGACTTGCTATGTGCACCAGAAGCAATTATAGACTCTGAATTTCTGTGGACGGGAGGGTGGAAATTCAGTGTGAAACTGCATCAAAGCCCAGAAGGGATTCTGCATATCCCCAACATTTTTTTTAAGGCAGAGATTGGGGGTGGTCTGCCTCTATTTTTGGCAGCCTAAAGCCTGTTATAAATGCGGTGCAAAAATGCATTTATCAAATGTCTGCGATCGCCTCAGATATGGCATCTGTGGGGAATTCGATCATATCAGTTCCTGGTGCACAAACCATACAAGATGTAGGCTGCACACAATAAATGCCATGCTATGAACCCAGACGATCTTATCAAAAAGGCACAGCAAACAACTGCACATCAAGATCAGCATCAGGATACTACAGAAAGACAACATGCAGAACCAGCACAAAACTGTACCGACATAATGGAGGACAGGATGGACTCCTCAGGAAAAGAAGGGGAGCCTCAACAAGTTATGAAGGAGCACCTCAACACAAGCCAGTCAGATCATCAATGACAGGAGAATCCTTGCCCCCCCCCCCCAAGTTTGTTCAGTGCCAGCCACAAGACGGAGAAGTGCATGGACTAACAACTCGACTCAATTACAGGAGGAGATTCCCGTAGAAAACCAGTATGACATTCTCAACCAACCAGGGGAAGGGGCTACGGATGAGGAAAACAGAGTTTCCAATACCCCCTCCATTCCAGGGACACAGGTCATGGAAGAACCCCCAATGGAGAAATCGGGCAAAGGAAAGAAGAAGAAAAAGAAGAAAGTGTGGTGAAAATTTGAACATCACCACTTTTGAATGAATGGATACCTTTACAGCAGTCACCCTTAATGTATGCAGCATTAAAATTGCTAGCAAGCAGTCCACCTTATTTTCTTGACTCCATCAACTGAATTTAGATATTATTTTCTTGCAGGAGACTTGGATGGACTCCAGCCAGCTGATGTACATTTCAAGGCGGGACTGGGTTTGGTGTCCATCCTATTGGTCATTTAGGTTGGACAGGGCTGATGGGGTGGGGCTGTTGTTTACTGGGATAACCTTTACTTTTCAAAAACTGATTGATTTACTCCAAGGGAGGGTATTAATTGTTGATGGGTTATGGAGAGGGAAACCCAGTAAATTTATTTCTGCGTATGACCCTCAACAAAAGGCAGATTGGGTAGAATTATTTAATCTCTTGCAACCGTATCTAGTCACTACAAAATATGTTTATTTGGGGAGATTTTAATGTCTCACTGGACATCTAAAGAAAGATAACAAAAGGTAAAAAATATGTTGTGACACTCCTTGAAAATTTGTCTCACTGACGGAAATAAAAGATTGTGCATCAGTAGCACACCTGGTTATCAAGTTTACATGTGAAAAATACACTTACCAGCAAAACAGATTATTTATTTGTTTCACAACATTTACAGGTACATAACACCAAGGTAATGCCATCAGAATTTTCAGACCACTTAATGGTTAGGTCAGTCTTGAGCTTTGACCCCCCATTATATTTGGCCAACTAGTAGATGAAAAATGAATATCACGGTTCTTTCACAACAAACGGTCACAATGTGTATATGTAATATAATGATAGTCAGAATATCAGTTTTGTCACTCTGAGGATGTCGGCCGAAGGTGGGAGGAATTTAAACAGGATAGACAACATATGGGAAACAGAAGGTACAAGCGGCATTATTTAAACTTAAGGGAACACTTATATATGTTATATACAGCCACTTATAGTGGTGAACATGATCTGTCCAAACAAATTACTCATCTCAAACAAGAGATGCAGACATACCAATATGACAGAGCCAGTACCCTAGAAGCAGCTATGTCTTTTGGGACTCAAAAGGGACCATATGTGGATCCATGTGAGGCCTGTAAGAAACGCAGACATACCACACAAATATCAAGCCTATATTCACTGCAAGGCACTCTTATTTCAGAGCCCAAAGAATTGCAGACAGCCATTGAGGCACGTTTAGGGGAGTTGTACGCAGAAACACATACTGACCCCAAGGGTATGGAGGGGTTTTTAAAAGACATACAGGTACCAGAATTACAAAAAAGTGAAACTCATGAATTGATCCATCCAATACAAACAGTAGAGGTTGCAGGGGTTATTAAAACCTTAAAAATTGGTGTATCCCCAGGTAAAGATGGGTTCCCAAATGAATTTTTATAAAGCCTTTACAGATGCGTTAAGCTATTGTTTGATGAGAGTGTTTAATTTTTATCTGTTAACCCAGATAGGGGTTCCGACTTCATTCTCTGTAGGTTTGTTTAGCTTTTTGTATAAAATGAGAATTGGGGACAATTGTTTTATATCTAACTGGAGGCCAATATGTCTGCTTAACTCAGATTTCAAAATCTTGTCTCTCATTTTACAAAATTGTTTACATTTAGTTGCATACACCCTAATTCATCCAGTTCAGACTTGTTCCTCAGCAGGAAGGAAAATACAGGACAATTTGGGGATTATAGGAGATGTTTATACTTATTGTCAACAATCTAATACATCAGGGTATCTACTAACATTAGACCAAAGCAAAGCATTTGAGGGAGTGAATCATAAATATTTGTTTCAGGTGTTGCACCATTACCATATACCAAGGAAATTTGTGCTACGGATCTCTTTATTATATGATTCAGCTACAGTAGCACCTCTGGTCAGAGGCGTGGAGGGAGGGTACCTGTTCAAACAGGAGTGATAGAGAGATGCTCCCTCAAGTCCCCTTTATATGTTTTTGCCCTGGATCCATTCATTAGATGGATAATACAGAAAAAATCCATAAGGGGGGATAGTGGGAGGAACGGACAGAGAAGAAGTTACGATTATTACATATGCTGATAATTTGTGTGTATTTACTCAGAATGAAGCTAGTGCCCAGAATATGCTTACGGATATGACAAGTTATGCGAAGGTCTCTGGGGACAGGTTTGAATTTGGATAAATGTAAAGGTTTAGCTGGTTTCTTTTTTTCGATTATATTTATGCACCGGTACTCACCGAGGCATCCTTCAGAGGTGTCCACTCAATCCTGCCCCTTCTTCTCCCCACCGTGGCCGGCCATCACCGGTTCACCCCTCCAAGAGGAACTTCCCAGTGCTCTGGATCACCCCCTTGAACAGGGCCCGCCTGCCCTCAGTGGCTCTTTCTGAAATTGGAGGTCATCCTTCTGGGAGGTCAGCCGTGGATCCCTGGTGTGTCCTGGCCCAGCGATGGGAATGAGAGGGAGATCCCTGGGGCCCTCTTCATCTCCTTGGTGAGTCGGGTTTTTTTTGTGCTTTTTTAGTTCCCCCCTTCCCTGCGGAGCCCAGCCAGCAAGGCAACGGAGTGCCATGGCTCCGCCCCCAGGCATACGCCATGTTGCTGCAGTCGGCAATCCTCCAGCTGCCGCAAGAGGTTGCTCCAAGAGCGAGCACACCCCACCCCCACCCCCGGGAAGAGAGAGCAGTCCATCAGACTCTCGATCTCTTCCCCCCCCGCCAACCCCCAGCTACCCCAGCTCATTCCCTAACCAGGGTCGCCAGCATGGTGCGAGGTGTGGCATCCAGCACCTCAACCCTCAATGCCACCGGGCCAGCCCGTAAAGGTTTAGCTTTAGGAACACAAAATCAACAAATCTCACAGGTAGCAGGTATTAGGATAGAGTGTGGATTGGTGAAGAGGATGGGAATATAGCTAAAATGAATTGGGAAGCTAGTCTGGAGGTGTGTGACAAGAAGGTACAGCAGTGGAAAGGCTGGAAACCGTCCAAACTGAAATGAGTCCACATTATTAAACAATTTTTGATCCCCATACCGCTGTATGTTGGAATGGTTTTTCCTATACCCATGGAAATGGAAACACAAATTTATAGTGTATTTTTTCAGATGTTATGGGGTTGTAGGCTAAACCCTATTAAGATAATTTATACGTATTTACCAAGAATAAAGGAAGGATTAGCAATGGTTAATCCAGTGGCATTTTTTCACACATTATTTTGGTCCCATTCTTTGAGAAGCTGTTTCAACTCTCAGGATTCCCCGACTCAGAGATGGTTCTCCTTAACTCATCAGAAATGTCTAGATAAGTGGGAAAATGTAGCCCCAAAGATTGAAAGAGAAATGGGAGAACTGGATTAGTATAAACCTACAGTGGGGAAACAAAGGAAATGGAAAATAGGGAAACGAGACAACCGATACGAATCGAAAGTCACTATGTACCAAGGTTTTAGGAGCTGAAGGGGTGAATGAGCCAGAGTTTAAGCAATGCAGCTCCTTTCAAGATTAGTACTGCTTGCAAACAGCTGACAAATAAATGGATACCGACAAAGATGTGGGATGTCTTGTGGTTGTCCACGTATGGAAGACTGAATGTTAAGGGTAATTAGATGCACAAAGCGGTGAACGAAAGGTTTTGTCCATACCCAGCTTGTCAAGCCATACTGGAAACTATGGGACATTTTTTAATTTTTGGTTCCTATCCATCCCAGTTTTGGATATTTGCAGTGAAAAAATGGAAAGCAGCGTGGTTAGGAGTATTGACTTATGAGCCATTAGTTTTGGGTGATGTTATGCTGCTAGCTCAAACTTCTGACACAGGAACATTACAAGTGGCGTTTGCCTGTTTGAAGTATTATCTGGGGCAAGGAAGGGTGCAATATGTATTACAGCAAAATGATACGGCTTATGTGACTTTATGTTTGATATGTGAAAATGACTTATTGGAAATATATAAAAAGGATTGTTGCACCCATCTGAAGGCAAAGGTTAATTTATGGTGGAGGGGATTCTCATTTTTCCAAAACTATAAGCAGAATGAGAAACCTTTGCCAGGAGCCGAAAGTTGCTGCTTTTTTTTTTTCTCGTTTATTAATATCCTGCATTTTTTACTTTCTGTATATTTTCTTGTTTTTGCTTAAGATATTTTGAGGTTACCATGTCTTTAATGTGATTCTTATAATTTGTACAGTTTGTTTATGATTTTTGAATAAAACATTCCCCTACTATTGCGAAAAGTGCCTTATATTCTTTTACTTTCATCTGGACACCTACCAGGACAGCACCAGAGATGGGTAGAAGGTAACTCACTTTAACGTTTCATCTGAAGGATGGCATATGCCAACATAACTGCATCCCCCCCCCCAAGTACTGCACTTGTGTGCTAGCATTTTATGGTATGAGCCCAATCCCAGAGTGGGATGGGAACCCATGACCTTCTGGCCCAGAAGCTGATCTGCTACCAGCTGAGCCACACTGACACCTCTTAGGAGGTGCAGAACCTGTGTAGGATGGGGAAATACTGTGCTGCTGTGGTGAGCCTGTGCTGCAATGAGAGGGAAGAGCATGTGCTGGATGTGGGGAGGGGCTTGTGCTGGGGGATGTGAGCCTGTGCTGCAACGAGAGGGAAGAGCATGTGCTGGATGTGGGGAAGGGCTTGTGCTGGGGGATGTGAGCCTGTGCTGCAACGAGAGGGAAGAGCATGTGCTGGATGTGGGGAGGGGCTTGTGCTGGGGGATGTGAGCCTGTGCTGCAACGAGAGGGAAGAGCATGTGCTGGATGTGGGGAGGGGCTTGTGCTGGGGGATGTGAGCCTGTGATGGATGAGGACGTGGAGAGCATGTGTTGGATGGGGGAAATCCTGTGCTGTGGGTGAACTTGTGCTGCACAAGGAGGGAAGAACCTGTGCTGGATGTGGGATGGGACTTGTGCTGTGGGACATGTGAGTCTGTATGAGATGGGTGGGAGCTTGTGCTGGATGAGGACTTTGCAGAGGGGAAAAGCCTTTGCTGAATGAGAGGTAAATGCATGCTAGACTGACAATGAGATCAAATCTGTGCTTCAGGGGAGGATGAGCCTCTCTTATGGGGGGTTGATCCTGTGCTGGATTGGGAGGGGGGACAGCCTGTGCTGCAATGGGAGGGTTGTGCTGGATGGGGGGATTCCCTGCTTGGGAGGAGGATAAACCTATGCTAGATGGAGGTGGGGCCCTGTGTTGGATGGAGAAGGGTGAGCCTTGACTAGGTGGGGTGACGAACCTATGCTGGATGGGGGTGGGGTGAACCTGTGCTGGACTGGAAATGAGCCTTTTCTGGATGGGGACAAGTCTGTACTTCAGGGGTGGGTAGCCTTGTGGGTGGGGGGGGGCCTCTGCTGGATGGGGACCCTGTGCTGGATGGGGGACAACCATGCTTGGAAGAGAGGTGTGAGAGATGAGAGTCGGTTCTGGATGGGGGAGCCTGTTCCGAATTGGAAGGGGTGAGGCTGTGCTACATGGAGTAGGATGAGTCTGTGCTGGATGGGGGCAGGGCGAGCCTGTGCTAGACGAAGGAATGAGTATGGTGGCCTAGGGAATGATTGTCCTCGTTGTGAATTGAACCATTGCTGGATGGGGGAGAGGCCAATGTTGGATGGACAGTGCAGCTGTAGTAATGGGGTGGGGGTGTGCCTGGCCTTGATTAGAAATGAGCCTGTGCTGGAAGGGGAGCTGTACTGGGTGGGGGCATTAGCATGTCCTGGATAGTGGCTGCACTTATATGCGGAGGGGAGAATAACTAATACAGTATCAGAAAATCTCTTGAACAGAAAAATTTATTTTATTACACAGGAACTCAGTTCTGTCATATTAAGAAAGGACCAAAACAGGATGAAAGTACAAGAAATCTCAGACAGTACTGGCTAGGTGATAAGAGTTTACAAATGAAGAACAGATTTGTTGACTCTCCAATGTTGAAATTCAGTTTTTCTTATTCATACAGCTTCCAGATTGTTAAATCCCAACCAAATCAACAATGTACCTCGTGGTTTGTCTTTAGCAAGTGTAGAATACTGTTCAGCAAAATAATGCCATATATCATGGAGTTTCATACATGGTTAATAAGCAAAAGAAAAAAGGGGGCAGCTGACACCTGTAATCATAAGAGATAATATGGGCCATAAAACAGGCTGGATGTGAGCAGTTGAAAGGGCGAGTAATCCTATTCTAGTAAAAATAGACTCGAATCAGCCTGGTGAAGGTTTGTAGTGACTCTAGTGTTCTTTTAATCAAGCTTCAATTCCCTTCTGATTAAAATGGGCCTTTTAAGCCTGCAGGAGGTGGGCTTGAGCGCGAGTCCCTTTTAAAGCTGCATTCCCATCTGTTGCATTCCACAATGATGTTTTATGACTATCTGATGCTCCATCTTAACTATTGACTAGCTGCCAGTGCTGCATTCTTCAAGGTCAGATTAAAGAGTGGCGCAGAGCTGCTTTATTTACAGCCATTTAAAGACCAAAACGGAAAGCTATTAGTTTTGGACAGCTGTCAAAGTCCTGTGATAGTTACAATGTACAATGCATCTAGAAAGAGTCTCCCTTTATGGATGCTGTATGTCATGTTTAATATTGCAGGACACATTTCATCCCAGGCCAAAACAAACCCCCCAACAAACCCCAACATTTCTTGGATTGTCACGTTTAAATACAGCAATCCTTTCATTTTATCAAGCTTTTTCTCTTACAGTGCTGGTCCACCTGGACTGCAGGTCAGGGCTTGTTATTGTCATCTAGTGACCTCACAGTCCCATCAACCACTCTCCCCACTGTCCTCCCAATGGGGGTCCACTTAGTGTGGGCATCAGAGTGCCTGTAAATGTCAAGTGTGTGGGGGTACCCCATTTTCTCCATAGTCAGTAATTTCTCCCTGCCAGTTTAGCCAGTCCACCCCCATGACGCATGCAGCTACCCCTCTGCAGGAAAGAAAGCTCCCTGGCTCTCCACTGGGGGTTCCTGTGACACAATAACCACCACATCCCCCCCTCTTGGCCGAGGAGCGTGGGCATTGGGTATGTTCGCCAAGCTTGGCCACTTGATCCCCAGCTCCCAGGTTCACTCCTGAATCTGGGTCACCAGCATGGCAGTGTGATGTGCTCCTGCTCGGCCATCAGGCGGTCCCTCATAGCAGCTATATAAATGAAGTGCTAAAAAATTTCAAGCTATAAGCTTTATTACAGAGATGTGTAATACAAGTCACTCCATAAGGAAAAGCACACAGTAGAGGCTAGCACTGAAGATTTTAAAGCAAATCTAGACAAGAGCATATTGGATAATAACACAGTGATGACCTGTGAGTTCTCAAGCCTGAAGGCCATTGTCTTGAGAAAGGGTAGCACTCCTCTGAACTGATAGTAACCGAGGAGGCCTGAAACTCACACCAGACTCTTTATAGAACTGCTCTCCAGGAGGCCAAAAGCAAACACCATGCCCCCCTTAACTCCAACATTAGAGGCAACCCCTGCTCCCTCTTTAACATAATCAACTCTCTCCTCATCCCCTTAACTCTTCCTCCTCTTTATCTCCAAATCTGAAGAATTTGCCACAATTTTGATTTAAAGATAGCTACTTTCCATTCAGACATCTCTACTACACCTCCTTTGACTACCATTTTCCCTACCTCTGCTCCCTTGCTTCATGCTCCCCCTCCTCTCTTCCCTCACCACTTCTTCCCAGTCTCCACCTCAGACTCCGCCTATAAACCTGAGCACTTTTTCACTTGACCCTATCCCTTCTCATCTCATTCCTTCCTTCCTGTCATCCTACCCAAGCACCTCATATCACTACTGTTTTAAATCACTCTAGCGGTACTGTCCACTGGTACTGTCCCCGATGCCCTCAACACTGCTGATATTATTTCACTTCTTTAAAAAAAACCTCCTTTGATGCTGATTTCCTCCCCAACTATTATCTTATTCCAAACCCTCAGCTTCATCAGTAAAGTCCTTGAAAAAGCTATTCTCACCAATATTTGTAGGTTGTCTTTCAACAGCCTAATTGATCCCTTTCAACCTGGTGTTCACTTTTTCCATAGTATTGAAACTGACCTCCTTTGGGTTGTCAGTGATTTCACTACCTCTGATAATGGTTCCATTTCTCTCCTTACTCTGCTTGATTTCAGTATAGCGTTTAGCACAGTTGACCACCTCATTCTCTTTGGCTGTCTTGAGCACTCAGCTGGGGGTCTTTGGTACACTCCTTTCCTGGCTGAGTTCCTCGCTTTCTGAGAATCCCTTCTTAGTCTGCATTGGCTGTTTTCTTTCACCCCTTGACCTCTACTTCATGGGGTTTCTCAAGGCTCTGTTCTTGGTCCCTTGCTGTTCTCTGTATATCCTCTCCCTCTTGGTCACATCATCTCTGACATTAACCTCAGGTGTCACTTCTATGCTGGTAATACCTAACTATATAGTTCTTTTAACTCCTCTGATCCTGCCCTATCTCCCCTCTCTATGTCCCTTGAAAAAAGTAAACTCTTTGTTCCAGCTTAGTTTTCTTCTTTAAGTAAATGGTATGGCATGGATGTCTCTTGGCTAATCAAGAGTATTGTCTTGGAGTTCAAGAAACTTGAAGCTGAAAAGTGGTTCTGGAACCATAAAATAGCATGAAAAGTCACTCTTCATTAGGTAAGCCATTTACTTTTTAATATGTGTTTCTTTGTTTTTAAAACAATTATGCACCTACCTGTATCACTTATCGACCAATCTCCATCCTCTCTCCAAAGCTCTCGAAAAAATACTGGCTGATAAACTCCCAGAGTATCTTGACACCCATGGCCTGCTATGCAGGGAGCAGCATGGCTTCCGATCTGCCCATAGCACGATCACTGCCCTCATGGAATTCTCTAACTTCCTCCACTCTGCCCTAGACAAGGGCCACCTTGCCGGTGCCATTTTTATTGACCTCTCCAAGGCCTTTGATACGGTCTCACACCCCCTCTTACTGAACACACTTCACCAATTCGGCTTCTCTCATGGACCCCTCTCCTGATTCTCTAGCTACCTTTCCTCAAGGTCCCAGTGTGCACAAATTCACACCACCCTCTCCAGTCCCAGCCTGTATGCTCTGGTGTCCCCCAGGTCTCCATCCTGGGCCCGCTGCTCTTTAGCCTTTATCTAAATGCCCGCCCAGCTTCTGTTCAGACAGGGTTCTCCTTTATGCAGACGATGTGGTCCTCTTCACCTCCCACTCTGACCCCTCTGCACTCCAGTCCTCCCTCCAACACTTCTTCAGTCAAATTGAGAACTGGTTCACGGACCGCCAACATCATAAATATAAAAAAAAACAAATCCATGCTTTTCGTCCATCGCCAAAGCAAAGCCAAGGACTCGCCCCTCCAGATCCTCTCCAGCTCGCTCCATCTACTGGACCAAGTCCTCACCTACAAATACCTGGGCATCACTTTTGACTCTACCTTTTAATTTCACTCTCACAACAATATGCTCACCTCAGCCACCAATGCATGCATTGACCTGTTATACAGACATAAGGACTGCCTGCCACCCAAAGCCCTCCCCCTGGCAGTCACCTCCTCTGTACTGTCCCAATTGACTACGAACTCACAGTATATGCAGCAGCCAATGCCACAACTCTAAACAAAATCCAAATTTCCATTAATAAGGCATGCTGGCTCCTGTCCGGAGCTGATAAATGGACACATACCTGCACCCTTTATTCCTTAACCAACGTACTCACACTTGAGGAGAGACTTCAATATCAGTCCTGCCTCCTTGCCAAAAAAAATACAACTGGGTATGTCCCCCCAGGATCTCCATGTCCCTTCTCCCTGCCACCCCTACTGTTGCCACTCGCAGTGCCTCCAAGACTATATTGCAGATCCCTAGGGTCAGGACTGCACTAGCACAAAGATCCTTCCCCTTCAGAGCACCTTTCTGGTACAATACTCTCCCCCCGCCATCACCTCTCTCTCCAAAATAGGGCCTGTCAAGGTCACACTCAAGAATCACATTCTGTACACCCGCAACTGTGAGTGTCCTCTTCCAAAACCACCCTAGGCCTCTAGGTGCCTCTCTTCAGGGGCCAGATCCTAGCCAGCCTTGACAATATCTCTCCTGAGACAGCACACTTTGTACCTCATAAGAAGTTACCGTGCTTGCATGTTAGCAACTGCTAGCTACTGATTGTATAGGACTACAGCTCATTCTACTAATGGACATGTTAACAACTGCCTAGCAACTGTTTGTATAGGACTGAAGTTCTTCTGCTGAATGACACTATCACCCTGCTAACTGTATTCAATGTTCTTCATTGTATATATTACCTGTTCCTTCAATTTTTGTTACTATCTGTATTTTTCTCTTTATATCATGACGTGAAGCCTTTGGAAACAAGTCTATGACTCAAAGGGTTGTAGTTCCGATGTGCTTATAAATAACTAAATAAATAAATCATCTTTGACTACAAACCACAAAACACCGTGAAACCAAAAATTAAAACAGATGGTCTCACATACAGTTGTTCATGGAGTACACAAACGTGGGGTCAGCAGTACTTGCAGAAACTGAAAGAAATGATACGCTTACCTGTTTGAATTTGCAGAAAAGCATTTTATTTTCAGCGCTTAGTGTATCTCTTTTCCATGTGCAGCAATAAATTTCATTTTTATTTCAGTGGTATATATTACAGCAAGCAAAAGACATTTTCTCACAGGTTATAGGCCCCAAAGGAATCTGACTTGGGAAAACATGTTATAGCTTTCTGAGCTCTGCTGCACCTACAGACACAACTAGGAAAGGACTTATTGTGCAATGTTGTTGCTAATTTCGCTGTCTCACACTATTTTTTTTGAAAGTGCTAAGTGCTCTTCAAATCACTGTCCAACTTGCTTTTCACCACATCAAATACTCAGACATTTTATTTCTTTATTTTACCTGCAAAGTAATAAGCTGGCCTCCAAACACTCTGCCCCCCCCCCGCCTGTGGATCAAGCTAGCAGATAATGCTAACGTTTCAGCATATCAGGTGTCGCCTTCATGAGAGCTGGTATTTGCTAGTGAGATATGGGCTTACATATTCAAAAAATTGTGCATCAGTATCTATTCACTGAAACACCATTGACGTAACATCTAAAAATGCAACAAGTTACCATATAAACCTTAAATTAATTATCATATAAGTAGTAAATTAAGCACATTCGAACAGGCACTCATACCCATGTCCAGAGTTAACTTAAAAATGGATACAGCAACATTTCTTCATTAAGTCCATTTGAATGCAAAGTATTCAGGGTTGATCCAGTATGTCTCATTTTGTAGGAGTTTCCTGACAAGGTCCCCTCCTCTTGGTCCCACTTCCACTGTCTCAGTTCCCAAAAATGTAAACAGTGACTCTGCAGTTCAGCATATACTTTCATATATGTGATGTTTCGGCTATTATAATTTACTAGAGAATCAGTTTCTTTTTCATTTTCAGTGTTCTTTGCCAAGATTTACAGCTCATTTTGGTAGTCTAGCCCAAAAGTCTGTATAAAAGGCTTCGGTTTATGACATCAAGAAGCCAGAAGGAGAAGGAAGGAAACATATTCAATTCAGTGCTTTAGAGTAACTGGTAATTGGTATTTTTCTTTTAAACTTAGATTGTGGGCTTGTAGTGACACTATACTTTCTTTCTTTGTTGTCTTTACTTATAATTGTTTTTGGGCTGTTGAAAATTTAAAACATAGTGGTGGTGTAATTCTGTGCTGTCTTTAATTGCTGCAAATTTTATCTTGGCTTGTCTGACTGTCCTGTAGCTGGGTGAAGGGTGTTAATTGCCTGGCCTCTGACCTCAGCTACATGATAACTGGAGGTGGGGCTTAGTCAGAGTTAAAGTAGCAAACAGAGGTTGATTTTCTCAGAAGAAGCCAGAAGGAGAAGGAAGGAAACATATTCAATTCAGTGCTTTAGAGTAACTGGTAATTGGTATTTTTCTTTTAAACTTAGATTGTGGGCTTGTAGTGACACTATACTTTCTTTCTTTGTTGTCTTTACTTATAATTGTTTTTGGGCTGTTGAAAATTTAAAACATGGTGGTGGTGTAATTCTGTGCTGTCTTTAATTGCTGCAAATTTTCGCCCCCCCTCCCCTTCCCCCAACTCTTAATTATATGCCCTGATAAATCTGATTGACAGGAGCTAAACACAGGGTATAGTAAGAGGTGTGAAGTAGGAGGGGCCTAAGGGGGAAGAAGCCCACCCTCAGCACGACAAGTGTTTCGACTCATTTATTTATTTATTGGTTTCTTTTTCCTTAAAAAAAAATATCTGAGGATCAGTTACAGGATTTTTAGTACTGTAAATTAATAAAAAGAGAACTAAGAGAGTTTCAGTAGCAGAAAAGTTGTGGAATTGTAGTATAATGTGGGGAGTAGTGCAATGCAGTGGCTGTGGTGCAGCCATATTCAGGCAGACCTTCTGGACACTGAGGTGCTGCCCTATCTGCATGCATCTCTCTGGACTGCGGGATGAGGTAACCAGACTCAGAGCGGAAGTAAACTGGGTCAGGAGTACCATCACCCCTATCCAGGGACCACCCAGTCCAATGCAGCTGCCTCAAAGGATGCCGAGAACGAGGAGCACTTGGATGACAGTGGGCTCAGGGAGGGTTAGAGCAGTCAGGCAGAGGCACATCCCAGATCCTATTCCTCTCAAGAACTCATATGCCACACTGGCAAATGAGGACAACCAAATAGAGGTACCCAGAGAAGTGGAAGGAAAGGATGTGGAGGTTAGCCAAGGAGGTGACCTCAGTGGGGAAAGCAGTGGACCCCAGAGGAGGAGGAAGCGAATCCTGGTGGGGGACTCCATCGTAAGAGGGATCCAGCTAGGAACACAGGAGGGAGAGGACAGGGAGGTGAGGTGCCTACCAGGTGCCACGGCATGGAGGGATGGAAGGAAGATACTGGGGATCACTGGAAAGGCAAGACGGGAGGGTGAGCTGGATGTCATTATCCACCTAGGTACTAATGACTTGGCAAATGGGGAGCCAAAGGAAGTTCAGGAAGAGTTTAGGAAACTGGGAGGGTCTCAAGTAGCTACTTCTGTCACTTTCGAAGTACTACCTGTGAGGCAAGGGAGAGCATAGGAGTGCATGCACCAGGAACTTTAACTCATGGTTGAAGAACTGGTGATGTGAGGAAGGGTTTGGATTCATTGGTGACTGGGGACCCACCTGGAGGGATGGAGGTTTGTTCAAGCCTGACGCCTGCATCCATCCTGGAGGGGAATCAAGTACTCAATGATGAGTTTAAATGCTACATTGACAAGCATTTAAACTAGCAAAGGGGGTGGCAGGCCAGCAAGGAGGTGCCTCCTTGTCACCCCCACAGCTAGCAGTGGAACCAGTGAACCAGAGGGTGGCTATCTCTGCAAAGCGGTGTGCAAAAGATGGAGATTAGTGTCCAAAAGGTGGATAAGCAGAAAGGGGCAAAATTCAGCAGAAGGGCAGACAGCAAGGAGAACCAGGGATAAATGACAACCAAGGAAGGGCTGGAGTAGAACAGTGAAGCAGACTAGGGAGGTCAAATCATGGAAAGCCATGTGTGCAAATGCCAGGAGCCTTAGCAACAAGATGGAAGATCTGGAGGCTGTCATGGTACAGTCAGACCTGGACATTGTGGCCATCACTGAAACCTGGTGTAATGATAACCATGACTGGGAGATGGCCATACTTGGCTACAACATATTCAGAAGAGCAGAGCAGGCAGGAAGGGAGGAGGAGTGGCACTGTATGTGAACAATGACATAAGGGCCACAGAGATCCAGGAGGAACAAAATGGGGGAGAGATACTGTGGGTTAAGCTAGAAAGGAAAATGGGGCCAGCCATCCGCACAGGTGTGGTCTATAGACCACCAGCCCAGGAGGAAGAAACAGATAGGAGCTGATGCTAGCCATCCAAGGATGGCAGACAAAGGAGAGGTAGTACTGGTTGGAGACTTCAATATTCAGACATGGACTGGAGCATCCCAGCAGCATCAACTAAGAGCAGATTTATCCTGGACTCCCTTCAGGGTGCCTTCCTCAAGCAACTGGTCATGGAACCAGCTCGGCAGAAGGCAATACTGGACCTTCTGCTCACAAACAGGGACAGTGTGATGGGGGTAACAGTGGGGAGCACCTGGGTAACAGTGACCACCAGTCATTATGGCTTGGAAATCACAGAAAGAGCAGAACCAAACCACACAAAAACACGTATCCTGGATTTTAGGGGGCAGACTTTGGGAAAATGGGAAATACTTGAAAGAGGCATTAAGAATGGGACAGGAATCAGGGGTTGAGGAACAGTGGGCAGTATTTAAAATGGGATTATAAGAACAACAGAATTATGCATTAAGCAGGTTAGCAAGAGGAAAGGAAGAGGAGACCATTATGGTTTTCCAAAGAGGTAGCAAAGAAAGTGAAAGCCAAAAAGATAGCATTCAGGCAATACAAAAAGACACAGGCAGAAGGGATAGGAGAAGTACCAGGAGAAAAAAGGAGGCAGGAAGTCAGTAAGGGAAGCCAAAGCTCAGACAGAAGAACACATTGCAAAATCAGTGGTTAAAGGACAAAACCTTACAGGTACATAAGTGAAAAAGAAAGACAAAGGAGGGATAGTGAGACTGAAGGGGAGGATGGGAGTCACGTGGAGGATGACAACAGTAAAGCTGACATATTGAACAGGTATTTCTGCTCAGTCTTTACTGAGGAAGAGGGGGTAATGGGTCTGAAGGAGTACAAGGGTGAGAATGGTGCAGAAATGGACACAAGTCCCTTTACACGAGAAAGGGTCCTGGAAGGAACTGGAAGTAATAAGAGTTGACAAAGCAATGGGGCCAGATGGGGTGCACCCCAGGGTCCTTAAAGAACTAAGAGAGGTGGTGGCTGAACCTCTGGCTATCCTGTTTAGCCAATCACTGGAAACAGGGGTACCCAAGACTGGAGGACAGCAGATGCAGTCCCCTTATACAAAAGCGGGAACAAAGAGGAAGCAGGGACTACAGACCAGTCAGCCTCGCCTCGGTAGTGGGAAAGATCATGGAAGCACTTCTGAAGGAGAGATTGGTGGAACATCTGGTTGTCAATGGACTACAGGACCCAAGGCAGCATGGTTTCACCAGGGGGAGGTCATGTCAGACCAATCTCATTGAATTTTTTGGCTGCGTGACTAGGGAGGTGGATCAGGGGAGGGCAGTGGACATGGCCTATCTGGACTTCAGCAAGGCCTTTGACACTGTGCCACATAGAAGACTATTACACAAACTGGGGAATATGGGTGTGGGCAGGACAGTAGTGTGGTGGGTAGGTAACTGGCTGGGTGGCAGGACACAGAGGGTGGTGGTAAATAGCTGTCACTCCACAGAGGGAAGAGTGACCAGTGGGGTACCACAGGGATCAGTGCTGGGACCAGTCCTATTCAACATCTTCATCAGTGACATTCATGGATCTAGAAGGCAGAATTTCACTGTTCGCTGATGACACAAGCTCTGTAACAGAGTAGACACACCAGAGGGTGTAGACAGAATGAGAAGGACCTGCAGAAACTTGAAGAATGGTCAAGGGTTTGGCAGTTGAAATTCAGTGCTAAAGTGCAAGATAATGCATATGGGGCACAAAAACCCTGGCACAATATATCAGTTGGGGGGTGAGGATATAGCATGCACCAAGCAGGAAAGGGATCTTGGGTTGTCATCTCTGATGACCTCAAGGTAGGGAACAGTGTGACAAGGCATCAGGTAAAGCAAATAGGATGCTGGGATGTATAGGCAGGGGCATCACCAGCAGGAAAGGGAGGTCATAATTCCGCTTATACAAGACACTAGTGAGGCCCCACCTGGAGTACAGTGTACAGTTCTGGAGACCATACCCACGTAAGGACATAGACAGGGTAGAGAAGGTTCAGAGGAGGGCAACAAAGATGGTGCATGGATTGCATCACAAGTCCTATGAAGACAGGTTGAAGGAACTGAACATGTACTCCTGGAGGAGAGGAGGAGAGAGGGATATGATAGAGACATACAAGTATCTTACAGGGAGAAACAGAGTGCAGGAAAACACTATTTTTAAGCGAAAAAGATGTTCCAGGACTAGAGGGCATGGGATGAAGTTGGAGGGAGGACGATTCAGAGGAAACATGAGAAAGAATTTCTTCACAGAACGGGTGGTGGACAAGTGGAACACCCTGCCAGAGGAAGTGGTGGGAGATGAAACAATCACGGGATTTAAGAATGCATGGGATAGACATAAAGGAATTCTAGAGGTCAGGGGTAAGGGGAAACAGACTTCTAGGAAAACAAACTGAACTTGCAAGCTCAAATGGGCAGACTGGGTGGGCCATAGGCCCTTATCTGCCGACACTGTCTATGTATCTATGTATCTATGTATCATAGTGCTCACCATGATAACAGACTGCGACATCACAAACAGCAATTGCGAAGTATGCAGGGAACAGTCAAATGCATTTCAAAAATTCTGTAAAATAAGTATTGCGTCATCTGCAATATGTTATAGACCAACAGCAGGGCAAAGTAAGAATATTATCAAAAAAATAGACAATACTAAAGTTAAAACATAATTAATGTAAAGCTAGTGTTTGTAAGCTATTTTATTACAGTAGAGATTTGCTGTTAAGACACAGGGCCGGATTTTCAAACGTGGGCGCAGGACTTGTGTCCCACCCGGTGCCACAGGACTTTAACATTTGCAGTGTGCCACTTCCCTTTGCCGCAACTGCACACGATTTTCAAAGCTCAGGTGCAGTTGCGACAGTTTACACGGTTTACGGCAGCTTGCGCCAATGCTCTGGTGCAAGCACCGTTAAATAGCCTCCTGGGGGTGATGCATACTAGACCACAAAACTGTGGTCTAAGGTGTGGCAGTCGGCGCAAGGGATTGAAAATCCTGATCATCGACAGGGGAATGCCGGAAGCTCCATGCATCATTTATTTGGTGCACCAGGGGCTTGAGGCATCCCCGGAGCTCTGAAAATCCGGCCCCATGACGTCAATCTATGTCCCACCCCGGTGACGCATCCAGACTGGTAAGTGTATCATTTCTTTCAATTTATGCCAGTAGTACTGACCCCACAGTTATGTACTCCACAAACAATTGTGTTTGATACTAGTTTTTCCTTTTACTGGGGGTATGTAGACAGTCTGGTGAATGACTGTACATTTGTTTTATGTATAAACCAGATGGTGCACAATTTTTTTTTCATGTATTACACTGATTTGCCCCTCCTTGTGTATTTTCCATAAATGTTACTGCAATATTATTACTGGTGACCCTATTTATCAACCTGAATGTAAGTGTTCTCAAACACTGTAATAACCCAAGAGTGGGTTATTATGGCATTCTCAAAACTTCCAGTCACTAGCAGTGTCATTCATTTCTACTGCAGCACATAACTGGCTCTTAGACTGTGTGTGGGTGGCCTGAATACCAAAAACAAAGGGCGGCTCCATTTCCGAGGATGTTAACTGATTGGCCCGGTCCTCACAAGTATCTTTTTTTTTTTTTTGCTATTTGTCTAATTCATATAGCCTTTACATGAAAAAACGGTATCTGGTTGATCCTGCCCTTGTTTTGTTTCGGTCACGGTTCAGGAGACCGTGACCCTAATAAGCGATGGACCACAGTGACAGCTTTCACTGCAATTCCTGGGGCGCTTCCACAGTGCGAGAAAAAAAAGAAAAAAAAAAGAAAAAAAATAATATCTCAAATGGAGACAGAGAGATAGAGAGAGAGAGAGAGTGTGTGTGTGTGTGTGTGTGTGTGTGTGTGTGTGTGTGTGTGTGTGTGTCTCACTTTATTTATTTTATTTATTTATGTTTTGGAGATACACCTTTGAGCCAAACAAGCTCTTTTACAGAGGTTCCATGTCATAGACAATAGAAACATGTTATAACAAGTAAACAAATAATAGCAACTAGGTATTACACTAAAGAGTAAAACAGTCAAACGGTTTAGCAAAATTAATATTGCAAATGGTAACAGAAACAAGAGCTGCCAGAGGCATTGTCAGTATTAGGCCTTGTGAGGGGGCCAAGGCGAGAGTGTGGAAGACAGAAACGTGGCACTCTGCAGGGTATCAGGGTTGCAAGGGAGAGGGGGAAGTGACACATTCGGGTGAAGGCCCTGTGGAGCAGGGATTTTAGAAGGAGCAGTCACAGATGGCACAGGCCACCAAGTGCTGATGAAGTTTGTGCTTGAAGGGGCTTAGATTCGAGGTGCTAGCAATGTCCTGCAGAAGTGAGTTGTACCAGTTTGGGGCCCTTGCTTTGAAAGAGCACTGCCCTAGTGAGGTCCAACAGCAGGGGACATAGAAGGCTAGGTTTACAGAACTCCTGGTTGTGTGCGTGGGGTAATGAGAGGACAGTAATGACTAAACACCTGGGGCAGGAGGCCCAAGTATGCCTTCTTTGCAAGAATGTAGGTTTGATACTTTATTCTCCCAGATAGTTGAAACCAATTTGTCTGCCCATATAAATCCCATGTGTGTGTGAGTTGAGGCACTGAGTTGAGGAGTCGACAGGCTTTGTTAAGAGCTAGGACAATGCACCTCAGGGCAGTGTCGGTAACGGAACCATAGATCACGAGTCCATAGTCAATAAGTGATGTTACCGAGCTCTGTATTGCAATCTTCAGTACTTCGGAGGTCAGACAGTGCCTGTGTCTATATAGAAGTCCTATGCGGGAATTAACAGTTTTGACAATGTTATGAATGTGCAATGTATGATAATAGGCAATCGAGGGTCACACCCAGGTATTTGAAGTTTTCAACCTGTTCCAGTGCTGAGCCAACACTATTTGAATACTTCTACTCTGACAAAAAAGAAAAAAGCCTGCACCAGTAATTATAAAAAACAATGGCTAGGCAAGTGTGAGTTAAGAAATTTTTTTACACACCCTCGGTGTGTGTGACTTCGTAAACCTCTCGAGCTTCTCTCTCTAGGTTTATGGATCATCACACACCTCGGGTGTGTAAAAAAATTCTATAACACACAGTTGCCTATCCAATATTCTCCACTTAAATTATTGGAACTATCAAAGATTGCTCAGGTGCGTGTTCTGCAGAAGAATACAATTCACCTTCATATATTGTCAGTGTCAGTGGCTCAGCAGGTAGCACACTGTCCTCTGAGGCTGGGAGATCAGAAGGCTGTGGGTTCTAGCCCCACACTAGGCACTTGGGTTAATATCCCAATATCTGACACTGCAGTGCAGCATGAGGGGGGTGCTGCACTCCTGAGGTGCCATCTTTCAGATGAGACGTTAAACTGAGGTCCCATCTGCCAGTTTTGGTGGTAGTTCAGGTGGATGTTAAAGATCCCATGACACTTCTCAAAAAGAGTAGGGGAATTTTTTATTAAAGAAATCTTACAATGCAAAACACAAAATATACCTAAAGAAAACAAAACCATCCAATAGAAACAATATAAGGAACAGAAATATTAGTAAATAAGAACAACAATGAAATAATTTAAACAAAAGCAAGAAAAAACATTCCATACAGAACTGAAAATCTCTATGTAACTGGAAATCATTATCAGTAATCCAGGGTAAATTCCTCCAAACAGTTCGCAATTGTAACCTATACATATTTCTGGATTCTTGAAGATAAATATCTTGTAGAACCTTAAAAATATTTCCATACAGTTCATAATAAGTAAATTCCTTGTGTTGAAGAATAAACATCTCGAATGCCATACATACCACTTAATTACTACAAAAATTACAGTCAGAGTACTTGCTTTCCATTCACCCCATGTTCGAGGATAACTTCCATACATAAGCACAGGAAATAACACATGTAAATAAAAAGGAACATGAGATGCATCATAAAGAAATTTTAAAAAATCAGCAATATAGGAACAAGTAAAATACAAGTGCATAAGAGTTTCCTGCTGATTAATACACAGAGGTCTACAGCATATTCTTTCCTCCACCCATTTATGCTTTTGGTTAGCCTTCACATTCAGTTTCTCATGACAGTTAAGCCAGTGATGGTCTTTGAATTTAACAGAAACCCTCTTTTCAGTTAAAAAGGTAAGTAAAGCTGTCTTACAGCTCCCTGGACATTTGGGAAAGGGATCTAATTCAGTAAAGTGAGTTTCTATTACAAAAGCATAAAGCTGTTTCTTATTTTTAGCAATCACCATCCTACTGTCTATCCCCCAGGAACCAAGTTTAACAAATACCTCACGTAGATACGCCGGAAAAGTAACAACATTTTTAACTTGGTGAGAATGCCCTGTATCCCAAGCTACAAACCAAGGTGACGCTGTGTGAACAAAAATGTCACACCAGTATCTATCAGGAGATATAAACAAAGGCTTAAGATTGGCATGCAAAAATTGGCAGAAAAAACAACAACACTGGGTTTACCATTTGTTGCTCACCTAAATTTCGGAGTAAATATAGTATATTCCATTTGATGGGATTAAGCCTGCTCCCCCAAAAGGACTGAAAAAAAAAGACTCTAAAGTTTAACCTCCCTCATCTTAAGAACTGGAAAAAATGAACTAAGAAATAAAAAAAAAATAGGCATAAGGTAAGTTTTAATTAAATGAGCAAGTTTTAAGTAGCTCATTTTAGCCTTATTCCAATGCTGAACCATCTGTGCACCGAGTAATAATTTTCTGTCCCAGTTCTCAATATCCATCTGAGATGCCCCATATTTAATGCCTAAAATTTTCAAAGAACCAAATGTAAGAGAAAGACCTGCTATTCGGTCTGTGGGAACAACTTGACTGCCTAAAGGCTTGCCAATACTTTTAAGCATGTTCAATCGTGTACCTGAGAATGTGCCATATTCCTTGCAGATTGTCATAGCAGTTTCAGCAGACTGGGTGTTTCCAACCAGGAGAACCACATCATCTGCATAGGCCAGGACAGTGTAACGGACCGTAGAATTCAACAACTGAATTGGGTCAATACCTGCTGCAGAATTTAGAAGTTTTAGAAGGGAATCTATACTAAATAGATTTAAAAGGGGGCTAATTGGACAACCTTGTCAAACACCTTTCTGAATAGGAACATAAGGACCAAGAAAACCATTAATACAAGGTCGAACAGTAGTTGTACGATAAAGGGCCTGTAACCACTCTACAAAAGTTTGAGGGATACCATAATGACATAGTACCTGCCACAGAAAGACATGTGCTACGTTATCAAAGGCTTGTTTCTGGTCCAAAGAAAAGACATACCCTTCCAATGGGGAGACAGAATTTCGATCAAAAAGTTCCCGTAATAAAATCAATTGGTCCGTTACAGAATTCTCCGGCACAGTACAAGATTGTGCAGGGGAAATCAAAAATTTTGCCACAGACAACAATCTGGTATTTAACATTTTGGTAAGGATCTTAAAATCATTATTCAAAAGACTAATAGGCCTCCAATTAGTTAGATCCAATCTATCTCCTTTTTTAAAGAGAAAGATAAGGATTCCAGTAGCCATTTCAAAAGGCACATTTCTGTTATGCAAAATAAAATTATAAACCTAGGTAAGCTCTTCCAGGATTTCACCATGCAGAATATGATAAAGGTCAGATGTAAGTCCATCCAGACCAGGGGCTTTACCTTTTGACAGAGTTTGTATAGCAGCTGCAACTTCTTGAGCCTGGAAAGGGGCAATCAACCCAAGGAGGAGATACTGAGGTGCCTGGGGAACCTGAAGCCAGTCAAAAAATGGAGAAAAATCATGGATCTCAACAGTCTGTTTGTTAAATAATGAAGTGGCATAGTCAGATGCGATGTAAAGAATACAATCCTGCTCAGTTTGGACCACTCCCTGTTGATCATAAAGAGCAGTAATAGCTTTAGCCTGAATCCTCTCTTGGTTTCTAAGTAAAGGACAAGTAGTTGCAAAAGGCCCATGCACACCATGCTGCTGCTGCAGTTTAAGACCTTCAGTCAATCTCAGATGAAATTGCATCATCTTGTTCTGAAAATGTGCAATTTGATCTGAAAAATCATGTCTGGTATCTTGAGAGAGAGAATATAAGCGTTGAAGCCGCTTCCTATCCTGCAAATACAAAAAAAGAGCCTCATTCCTAAGGTGTCTGCTGCTGGATATGAGCAACGTCCGAAGCTCTTTTTTCGTCTCTAGCCACCAATTAACTGGATCCTCATACAAAGCAAACAACGATTTTCAGCATTGCAGAAAATATGTGACATGCTGCAGAAATCCTGTTTGCACCAAAAGGTTGGAATTTAATTTCCAGTATCCAGGTCCTACAGGGGCTACTGCCCTACCTAATAAAATCGTTAGAAGCCTATGATCAGAATACGCTGTAGGCTCCACTGAAACAGTTTGAATAAGCAAAGAAGAAGAAAGGAAAAGAAAATCAATACGAGTAGATAGTGCCCCTTTAAAGAAAGTTTTCTCTCTCATACCTGAATGAACAAAGATCACATCCTTCAGATGAGCAACGCGAACAGCTGTGTTAAATGCAGCCATGTCCCCAAATATCTTATCCGTCATTGTAGCTGAGCCCCTATCCTAGTTACTCAATCCACAATTAAAATCTCCCCCCCAAATGACATAGTGAGCAGTGTACAAAAATGGAATAATTTGCTGAAAAAGGGACGTACGTTCAGCTTTGGTTTGAGGTGCATATGTATTAATAACCCGAAAGAAGACATTATCTAAAAGGAAGTCGATTAAGAGGACTCTCCCAGGTACAAGGTCTAAAACCCTGACAATATGGGGCTGAATTTTATGAAAAAGAATCCCCACCCCCATACAATGATCCAAGCCTATCGACCAAAAGGATGTCCCTGAGAGTAATTCCTTAGTAGAAATGGTCAGTTCCAGAGTGGTGTGAAGCCTGGTATCCTGTAAAAGGAAAACTCCGGGAGGATATGTCTGCAGAATATTAAACACCACTCTCCTTTTAAGATTATTCTTAATACTATTGACGTTAGACGTCAAAATTAAGAAAGGAGGGGACAAGGACATCAAAAAGACTCAAAGGGGTCACTCATTTTTTTCCTTTTCCTGGGTTTCCCTTTCCAAGAAGGAGGCTGAGAAGAAGACCCACCTACTTTTGTCTCTAACAGCTCATGAGAATCCTCAGGTAGGGTAAACTCTACAGAGGAACACACTGAGTCAGTATCAGAGTTATCAACATCCAAAAGTACATGAAATATATTGGAGGAATCCTGCACAATAGTTTTCAGTACTTTTGGGGTTGGTTGATCCCAAGTTGACCTCTTTCTTGTTATCATTCTCCATTCAACAATTCTCTCTATCGGGGGGGGGGGCATGGAGCTAGGTTGGGCCTGGTCCTGACTAGTAAGCACAGAGCTACCTGGTGAAGCTGTAGGTTGCTCCGTAGAAGCCACAGGAAGAGGAGAAGAAGTCTCCCTTGGACATGATTCTGGGCATATCTCAGACACAACAGGGGGTAAAGGGTCCAAATTACCTGTAACAGTCAGCTCAGAAATGGGAACAGCCTTTTCTAACTGTGTTGTGGAAGCTTTATTATATTCCCTCTGGGCTAAGGTGACTAGGAGACGCTGCTCCTCACCATCAGCAGAAGAGGATTTCTTATGGGCAGCCTCGGGGCATGCTACATAGACATGACCTTCTTTCCCACAAAGGTTACAGCAAACAGTACTGCTACACTGACTGCTGAGATGACCGGTCTTGTGACAAAGGGTACATTTAAGCTGATCACAAGCACTGCTAATGTGACCAGGAAGCCCACACTTATAACAGGCCTTTGACTGACCAGGGTAAAACAGGACACCTCTATCTCTGCCTAGAAAAAAACAATTGAGTAAATGTTGGAAACCCTCAACCTCAGTACATAGAATTACCTTAATTCTCCACCCACCAGTCCAAATCCCTTCAGAATCAAAGATGGCCTCTGGATGGCCAGTCACAGTACATCGTTGTTTGAGCCAAAACAGTAAGTCAGTAACACTTACACCTTCATTTCTGCAGAGAACAGTAATAGTTTTGTGAGCAGGTCTGGTAAGTGGAACCACCTCAAACGGGGTCCACAGAGGTGTTTTCTTCACCTGATTGTATCATGCCCAGAATTTATCAAGGCCACTCCCTAGTTTGAAACTGACATCAAGCACATTCTCTCCTGAAACATGAATCAGAGCGTACAATTCAGAAACCTTAAATTGCAAACTGTTTTTCAGCAAAGTACGTCCCACATAAACTCTATCTGGAAAGTTATCCAACCCCTCCCCCCTAATAAACAAGCCACACACAACATTGTGGCATTTAGCTGGGTAAGCAGTATTACGAAAAGAGGAAGCATAAGGTTTAGAGGTCTGAGGAGGGGGAGGTTGCTCAACCACCTCATGCAATACATTTGGGCGATTCTGTAGAGCTGCAGGAATATTTTTTGGAATGTCAGAAAAGTCACCAAGGCCATCCTCCACAACTTCTTGAGTAGAAGCACTGACCCCAGGTCCAGGATAGATTTGTAAAATGGGATTCTGCGTGAGCTCAAGATCTGGAGGCAATTGAAGAGGGGAAGCTGGCAGACTCCCTGCTTCAGCAATAGAATCCATAACAGGAGTGTCTAAAGGTAAAGCAGTAGAAGGTAAAGCATCGGCCAAAGGTGCCTCCGTAGTCCCAGAATCAGTACTTACAGCAGCAGAAGCAGACATCATGACCCCTAATATCTTAATAGGCGTAAAGCCTGAAATCCAGTTCTGCATGTCAGGGGAGCGAACCCATCCCACTGCCTTCAAAGAGTCATCTACCGACCAAGGACGCCCATCCATAGCAGGAACATCAGCCCAGCTCAATTTGCTGGGAGACCCTTTACGAAATACCCGCTCCAAGGGCTGTTTGTTTGAAGCAGCAGAGAAAGAAAAAACTGTAGCAGCAGCATGGTCTTGTCCCGATTGGTGGAATACTATGCGCGGCTCACTCCATACCTCCTTTTGGGCCATAACCATAACAACACCCGGTTCGTTGTCATTACCGGCTCCCTGAGTCATTGCTGTATTCTCCAAACGTTTGGTCTGAAACTGATCAACAAGTTCCTGTTTCTTTTTCAGATAGGTTTGGTCTTCAACTAACAGCAGCTGCTGCAACGTTTTATCATCCAACACACCAACAGGTAAAACAGGTGAAGCAGGAACAGTAGAATCATTAGATAGACCAGAACAATCTGCAGAACTCAAAACAGCTGAATGTTCAGCTTCCATAACCATGGCACGGTAGTAGCATCAAAAAAGATGTCTGTCTCTGTCAGCTCATGAGCCGAGGAGGAGACAGACTCCCCGAATTGCTGCACATCCATCTCCGGGCCAAAGGGTCCCCCTAACATTGAGTAGGGGAATTTCCCTGGTACTCTGGCCAAATTTTCCCCAATTCACTAAAATACCACCAACAGCTTAATCTGGTTCGAAGTCAGTTGGCATTCATCTGTATCCCCCTCCCCCGGGTCATGCCTGAAAATAGGCAGAATGTGTCTAGTCCACTTACCCGGTCAACAAAAATGAAGTAAAAAAATAAAATAAATAAATAAATAAAATATGGCACAGTAGAATATTCAGTTTTGGGGGTCATATACAGTTATTGGCATTATAAATGTAAATACTGAAAATAGGACTGTTCTCTTTTAGCCCTCTAGGCTGCAGTTAAATTCTTATAATAATAATAATAATAATAATAATAATAATAATAATAACATTTATTTAATTAAGCGCCTTTCAGAATTTCAAGGCGCTATACATAAAGCGTAAGAACACCAGCATCAATAAATACAATAAACAGAACAACAAGTATACAAGTAAAATAACCAATTACAATAAAACAGGAATGCCTTATCCCACAGAAAAAGCCTTTAAGGCCCTTTTAAAACTGTCCACCATTGTACTCTCTCGGAGCTGACGGGCAGAGAATTCCAGAGGAGGGAGCCGCGAGCGAAGCACGGGCTCGAGGACTTCAAATTAACCCTTGGAATCTCCAGCAACCCCTCGACAGCCGAGCAAAGCTGTCTCAGCTTCTTATAACATAAGAAAGAGTAGGCATCTCTCTCATTCACACACACACACACACACACACGTTACAGCATACTGTCTGAGAATTATTTGCATTTAAATAGCTTTGCTGTATTAGATTTGTTCTGCATCTAAATATCATGATGCCTAGATTTAATACATTTAAGCATTTGTTTCCTTATTGGATTTTCAATGAGAACTTCACCTTTTCCATCCACAGCAGCAGTCCAATTTTATGCAGAAGAGACCTGGCTGCGGAGCAGTGGTCAGCTGGCTAGCTCCACCCCATCGCTATAAAAGGCAAGAAATCCCAGAACTCCCTGCCAGTTTGATTTACCTGTGGTGCTACCTGCATGTTTGCTTTTTGGCTCTTGAGTCTCTTGGGCTCTGCTCTATTGCAAATTCCTCACTGGCTGTGCTTTGCTTTTCCCTGCCTTCTCCTCCTCCCAGTGTGGTGTTTTCTCCCATTTCTTGTTGCTTCTGTTCCTAGTGCCCTGTTCTGTGTGTAACCAGGTAGTGATGGATGTTACAGTTACTACCCCTGCCTTGTGGGCTCAAAAAAGGTTGAGGGGCCTGGGTTCTGATTTTCCTGATTGTGGTGGGATTCAAATCCAGATCTTTTAAGTTTAGTGCAATGCCTCTACCCAGAGTAAAATTTAAGCACAACAATACTCACCCAAATCAGGAACCAAAACTAAACAAGCACAAAGGAAATCCAAAAAACTTCTGATCATAGGAGACTCCATGATTCGGGGAGTTGATACCCATCTCCAGCCAGGGGTGATGGTCAGATGTCTCCCAGGTACATCAGCATGGAGAGACACTGACCGCATTGCTAAAATTGTTCACAAAGCAGGAGAAAACATTGATGTCCTAGTACACATAGGGACTAATGATCTCGCCAGCCGGTCAGTTGTGGAGACCAAGGAACACCTGACTAGGCTGGGTGACAAACTATCATCTATTTCGTCCGGCATCTCCTTCTGAGATCCTGCCAGTCTGGGAGAAGGGAGCAGATGGACGGAAGGTCAGAGAGGGAGATAGGGAGCTAAACACGTGGCTCAAGGACTGGTGCCAGGAAAAGGACACAGATTTGTAGGAACTGGCAACAGTTCTGGGAGCGAAGTTCTTTAAATTTGATGGACTGCATCTGACTAAAGAGGAGTCAGTGCATTGGGCAGAAGTTTGACGTCTTTGCAGAATATTTAAAACTAGCAAATGGGGAGAGGGTGCAGCACCCCATCGTCGAATGGGAAGAACACCCCTGCCCCTCAGCTAGTGGTCAAACAGGAATTCAGTGTGTTTGCCGCTCATTTGCATCACCAGGTAAGAAAAAGGTTTGTCTCCCCATACGATGCACAGGGTAATGCCAAACTCACCCAACAACTAACACACCAAAATCTGGCCAATGGAAAATCATGTACACAATGCTCACAGCCTGGAAATAAGATCCCAGACCTGCAGGCAATAATGTCAGAGGCTAAACTGGACATAGTAGCAATTAGTGAGACGTGGTTTACCAGTAACCACACTTGAGGAGACTTCAGTACCTGGCTATGTATTGTTCAGAAGAGACCGAGGTGCAAAAGGGGGGAGGGGTGGCCTTGTATGTTAATGAAAATATCAAAGCTACAGAAATTCAGAATACACAAGGAGCCAGAAGAACTGTGGGTCACCCTGGAAACAGGAAATGGGACAGCCATAAGAACTGGGGTTGTCTCAGGCCCCAGACCAGAGGGAGGACATAGACACATTACTGTTAGAAGATATACAAAACATGACAGCTAAAGGGGAGGTTCTGATAATGGGAGACTTCAACATGCCAGATACAGATTGGTCAATACCAGCGAACATCTGCCAGAACTAGACTCATAGTGGATTCCTGCAGGGAGGGCCTCAAACAACTGGTACAGCAACCCACAAGAGACAGGGCTATCCTAGATCTAGTACTGACTAACAAAGAAGGGATCACAGATCTCCAGGTAGAAGGTCACCTGGGGGCCAGTGACCATCACATGGTATGGTTCAATTTGGCTACTACATCTAAATCATCCCATTCCAAAGCAAAAATATGGGACTTCAGAGGAGCTGACTTTGATAAGATGGCCAACAGAGTTAAGCTACCTGGCAAAAAGAAACACAGGTGAGGAGGTACAGGCAAGTGGGCAAGCATTAAGGATACAATACTTGAAGCAACATCCCATTGTGTTAGACAGAAAAGGAAGTGCAAAAGAAGAAACCACTTTGGTTCTCAAATACAGTAGCAGAAAAGGTCAGAGCCAAAGGCTGGCCTTCAGAAAATATAAGGGAACACAGCGGGATGAAGATAGGGAGGCATACCAAACTGCCCTAAAGGAAGCAGGTAAGGCAGTAAGGCAGGCAAAGTCCCAAACTGAGGAAACACTAGCACGAACAGTAAAAGAAGGTGACAAGACTTTCTATAGATACATTAGTGAAAGGAGAAAGTCAGAGGGGTATGCTAAGCTTAATGGAGAAAAGGAGCATGTGAGGAGGAGGACCCTGTAAAGGCAGCTATCCTAAATAGATACTTTGCTCAGTATTTACTGAAGAGAAGGTAGGGCAGGGCCACAGCTCAGCATCATGGACACAGGGGAGGGAGGTGAGAGCTTTCTCCCTTCACAAAAAGAAGGGTCCTACAAGAGCTTGCTAAGCTCAGGGTGGATAAGGCAATGGGACCTGATGGCATACATCCCAGGGTACTTAAGGAGCTAAAGGAGGAACTAGCAGAGCCATTAGCAGAATTGTTTAGTGAGTCTATGAGCACAGGAGAGGTCCCAGAAGACTGGAGAAGGGCTCATGTGATCCCACTCCACAAGAGTGGTAGCAGGGAGGAGGCGGGGAACTACAGACCGGTCAGTCTTACCTCAGTAGTGGGCAAGATTATGGAGGCACTCCTTAAGGAAAGGATAGTGCAACACCTGGAATCCATAGGGGCACAGGATCCAAGACAGCATGGGTTTACAAAGGAAGGTCCTGTCAAACTAATCTCATAGATTTCTTTGACTGGGTAACCAGAGTGGTGGACCAAGGGGAGCAGTTGATGTCGCCTACCTTGACTTCAGCAAAGCTTTTGACACTGTTCCACATAGAAGATTGATAAATAAGCTAGGTAGGCTCGGGGTGGTCAGAAGTTGGTCAACTGGGTGGCAAACTGGTTGACTGGCAGAAAACAGAGAGTGGTGGTAAATGGTATACAGTCAGAAGAGATGCAAGTCACAAGTGGGGTACCTCAGGGGATCAGTCCTAGAGGCCAGTCCTATTCAACATCTTCATTAGTGACCTGCAGATGGACTAGAGGTAAGGCTTGTCTGTTTGCAGATGACACCAAGATCTGCAACAGGGTAGATGATCCAGATGGGGTGGGCAGAATGAGAAGAGATCTGATAAACTAGCAGAATGGTCAGAAGAGTGGCAACTGGGATTTAATGCAAAGAAGTGCAAAATCATGCACATAGGGAAGAGAAACCCTGAAGCCACTTATAGGCTAGAGGGAGTTGCTAGCAGTCACAAAGGAAGAAAGAGACTTGGGCATCATCATCACTGATGACCTAAAATCATCCAAGCAGACCTCTAAAGCAGTAGGTAAGGCTAGGGGGTGTTAGGGTGTATTAGTAGGGGTATCAAGTCGTAAGAGGAGGTAGCAATCCTCTGTACAAGACATTGGTTAGGCCCCATCTGAGTACTACAGGCAGTATTGGAGGCCACACTTCACAAGGACATTAACCAAATTGAGGCAGTCCAGAGAAGGGCAACCAAATGGTGCAGGGACTGCATCAGAAGACATAGAGGACAGATTAACGGAGCTCAATATGTATACCCTTGAGCAAAGGAGGGAGAGGTGATATGATCGAGACATTTAAACACCTTAAGGGCATAAACAAGGTGAAAGAGTCTAACATGTTTAAATATAAGAAAAATAGCAGGACAAGAGGACACAGCATGAGATTAGAGGAGGCCGATTAAGGGGAATGTGAGGAAATTCTTTTTCACAGAAAGGGTGGTAGATGCATGGAATGGCTTACCACAAGAAGTGGTGGCTATGAATACAGTGCAGGGCTTCAAACAGGCATGGGATAGGCATAAGGGAGCAATACAAATGACTATGAATAGATAGGTCACTGACAGAGCAAAGGCCGATGGCACATTTATAAGGTAGAAAAAGAAATGGGCAGACTGGATGGGCCTTGCGGTCCTTATCTGCCGTCAACTTCTATGTTTCTATGTTTCTATGAGGGGCCTGGGTTCTGATTTTCCTGATTGTGGTGGGATTCAAATCCAGATCTTTTAAGTTTAGTGCATTGCCTCTACGCAGAGTAAAATTTAAGTGGGCCTGGTGTCACAGTGGCATAACCCCCTTGGATGCACCTTCCCACCTCCCCAAAGTGTTCCCTACACATGAAAAATCACATTACAACCGTAAATTCAACAATAATGCAATCAGTGAGTTACCACTAATAATATGCTCACAAGACAAAATGTAAAGTATTAATGAAATATATATTAGGGGATATTCACAAGGGATGGGGGAATGCAAAGCAAAAATTTTTTTGGCAGAAACTCATGAACTGGATGTGTAGGACCAAAATGAAGTGCCTGAATAGGCTTGGTCAGCAAAACACTTAAAACATGCAGTAACAGTAACAGTGCCCACTCCCCACTAGGTAAAACAATATAGTGGCAGGGTAGATATGGAGACCTTTTATATTACTGGCTCACCTGTACTGGGGACACTACCCACTGGTACCACTTTAACCCTTAGCTTCCTATGCTTCACTGGGTACCCAGCCATAGGAATGGTGCAGGCCCAGCGATGTTGCAGCTGGTTGGCCACCTGTCATGCACTTTAAAACAGAAACAGTTAAACCCAAAACCCCGGAGGCCATGCAATTGCTTAAATGGCAAAACCTCCAAATTAGGTATTTGCAACTCCTGACCTGTTAGCCAAATTTGCAGATTTGGTGGCAAAACTTTGTACAAACTTTCCCAGTTGCAGGGCAAGCCCTGAGAGTACTCACAGTTTGGGTGTACCAGCCTCCCTGCCAACTGGGTCCTTTTCCTCCTTCCTTCAGATGCAGGTCCTCTCAGGCTGATGATTCAGTTGTGCAGCTGGTGTGTGTGTGTGGGGGGTGTCAGCAAGAAGATGCAGGTCTCAGGTGCCTCCGTGGGTAGATCAGGCTGTCTGCATCTGCAGTCATCTGGACCTCTCTGGCCCTTCCCTCTTCCTCCTCCGCAGGACAGCTCAGACTAAGGAGCAAGGGCCACACACCTCACACCCATGTTGAGACTTCAGAACCCTAGTACACAGCATTGGCTAGTACCTGGAATAGCACTAACTGGCCTTCTCCCAGACTGTCTGCAGGATCGATGCAGGTTTTCCTCTTACAGTTTTACTCAGCCTCTCTCTCTGGTGCCCACAGGCTGGCAGCTGTGACACACTTTTATCTCCCTTTCTCAAGGCAGATCACAGTCTCTCTCACAAGAAAATGTCGTCCTGATACTTCAGTAGGCACAAAGCTCGATCTCTGTATACACAGGTTGTAAAAACCTTTGAAGTCACTCCCTGATGGTTGGATGTGGAAGGCCAGGCAGGCTTCCCTTGAATGGCTCTTGTTCACAGCACTAGCCTTCTTCACTCTTCACTTCTGACTCACTTCTCCCCAGCTATCTTAGTGGCTCACTTTATTGCATATTCTTGACCCTCCCACTAGGACAGAAAAGCGTGGGACCAAAAAGCATGATGTCAGACTCTTAACAAAAAAAGTACTTAAAACGTATCTTTGTAATTCGGAGCACCAAGGTGGAATTCACTCCTTTGAGATTGTGCAAACTCCTCTGTATTTTCTCAGGCCTAGTTTTAGCTTTTATATCTGACCTTGGTACTAGCTGGTAAAGCCTGACAGAACCGATTAAGGCCCCAGTCTAAGCTTATGGAACATAAACATTATTACATTACATTAAACATCTATTAGTCATGTGCTGCCCCAATTATGGAACAATCTACAAAAAACTCTGAAATTAAGGCACAAAATTAGCGTAGCAGCTTTCAAAACTCTTTACTCACATCACAATAAGGACTCCTGTGCTTGCTACCCTTGAACACCTGATCCCCCATCGCGATGGAGCCCCTCATCTACCATTGCCTCAGCCTTCTCCTTCGGTTCCTGCTCCCAGCCACTGCCTGACCTCTTCTCCCCCTCCCTTCTCCCTCCTCCCCAGTCAACCCCCCCATCTTTTCTCCCGGGGCTCCAGTTAGTTAGTTACCTCCTTACTGGGGCCTTTAATCCCACTGAAACATGCTGAACTCATCTGCATTATTGCTGCTCGTACCCTTTCACTCTGAATCTTTTGATGTATTTAATCCGCACTCCTTAATGATTGTTGTTGCCTGTTGTTGATTTGCCAGTGAATTGGAACCATCATGTATTTTCTTGTTATCTTGTATTTGTTGCAACCAGGTCCACCTCGAATATGAGGTTGCTCAACAGTGATTGCCTGGTTAAATAAAGATTTTGATTGCTTGATTGATTGATTGAAACATCGTTTGTTACAATGGCGCTTGCACCTTAACCCATTAATGTCTTGGTTTGAGTTTCCACTGTAGCAACAGGCCTGCACAAATGTCTTTTACAATTGTACATTGAACATTTAAACATATTTTCCATATTTCAGGCAACATATAGCAAGGCACAATTTAACAGTTTAGGGCTAGTCTTTACTGGGGTAAAAAGGAGAAGTCAGGTAAGCCCCCACCATTTAAGTGGAAGTTACACTGGTTTGCCTATTCTCTTCTGTGTTTAGGTCTTTGTGTGTTTCCCATCTCAGCCTGTGTTCTTTATTTCTCTACCTCTGATTCTGTCTGTGTCTGGTCTGTTTTCATTGTTTGTGAATGTGTGTGGCATGACAGCCATGCTTACTTCTCCTCTCGCACAGCAGCACTTGCCTGTCTCGCTTCAAGTGTTCTTTAAGCTCTGTTTCCATTTCTGCTCTTTACTTGATTGGCTTATCTCCAGTCTTGTTTCCCCTTGCAGGAGCCAGCCTTCTAGCTGAATCCAACTGGCCCTATAGCTCCCTAGCCCCCTTGGAGTCCAGTCTCTTTGGCATTTCCTTGCCATTCTTGCCATCTTCCTGTGGCCACCAGCCTCACAGCTCCTCTTCTGGATGGTCCACACTTTCTCTTTGCTGCATTCTTTTTGCTGTGTGCTCTCCCAGCCCAGAGCCGACTGACACAGCACTTCAGCTTGCAAGCTCAGCAGATTGTGCTTTTCTATCAGGTGCTGCTCCTAGTGTCATCATTGCTGTCTTGCCTGCACCACTCTTTTGCTCCACTGGTAGTACTGAACTGCAGCCTGCTATCTCCTGATTCACTCCATCTGCCAGCTTTTTTTTGCTTTGTGTTGAGAAGCAGAGACACAAATCTGTGCACACTTCTGCTACAAAGGTGTTACCCTTAGTACTAGAATATACTTAAAAACAAATGTAAGCACTCTTTGGGTACTTACTAGTTAAATTTCCATGCTAAATGTAGTTAGGCGGTCATTCAGACAGTAGATGATCACCAGGGGTGTGGCTTCCTGTTCTCGTCAGGATGACCAGCTGATCTGAGTTGTGTGGAGGAGGATGCCAGCTCTGCTTGTTGGTGAGCTTTATGCACAGCAAGACCCTTGTTGTAGTTTGTAAAAACTAAAAAAAAAAAAAAAAAAATGGAAGTAAATTCTTCGGGAAAGCTCTCGGGGCATGTCAAAACAGTATCATCAAGTTTGGGAGAGAATGCAGCACTTCGAGGATGATGCCCTCACATAGAATTCTAACAGCTCGACAATGTTGCAGCAAGAACCGGAGAACAGGAAGATGCCAACATTCAAGAATTAAGCAGCAAAGAGACACCAACTTTGTTAAAGGGAGGTAAAACTTTCATTTGGGAATGACAGGGAAAGGTTCCTTTGTCTTTGCTGGGGAGAAAGAAAGCCAAAAAGGGTAATGTACCAATGACAGTGACCTTAAAACAAGCTAGAAAGTAACCACAAGTTTCAGAGGCTGGGGGCACATCTCCAGAAAAGGGAGAGAAAAGCAGCAGTACCCAAGCCTTTGAGTGTAAGGGGAAAAGAAGAAGTGAATTGACTCAGAAAGGTTGGAACAATTTGTTCTATCAAAAACTGTGTCCCAAAAACCCCTCAGTCCTTTTGAACTCCCCTGTATGTGTATATGATATATTTTCAAAACCGCTTAAAGACAGGGGGAAATCTTGGGGGCTTTAAACATAAATGAAATGGCTTCCTCAGTGAAAACAAGAGGATCTAAACTTCAGGAGAAAGCTTCGGGTTTTGAAAGAAATGAAAGGGGGAAGAAAGTGAAAGAATGAAGAAAGAAACAGAAGTAAAAAATGCTAACAGTTATGTAGAGCAAACCTCTGAGTCAACAAGCAAGAATAAAAAAAAATGATAAAACTGATGAGCCTCAGCAGACAATCTTAAAAGAGATGAAGCAGGGGTTTGATTTATTAAACACTGCAGTCACCTCCTTGACTCAAAAATTCATAGAAGTAGTTGAAAAATTTGAAAACCTATCTTTAAGAGCCAATGAACGTGAAGAGAGAATAAGTAAAGTAGAATATGTTATATCAAAGATGTCACAAAATTTGGAAAGCTGTATTAAAGAGTTAGAATCATTAAAACTAAAAGTGGAAGATTTAGACTCAAGGTCAAGACAATGCAATTTAAAAATCGGCAGTCTTCCAGAGGGTATAGAAGGCTTGGCTCCTATAAAGCTCTGTGAGGAGCTGCTGACTACAGTTTTGGACCTTTCATATCCTGAACAAAGAATTGCGCTTGATAGGGTTCATCAAGCATTTGGGAGTAAGGACAATTTAGGTAGACCAAGGTTTATGTATATTAAACCAATAAGATACTAAGACAAGGAGAAGATTTTAACCAAAGCACGAGTAGAAAAAGGATTGGTATACAGAGGCATAAGGTTACAAATTTATCCAGATCTACCACAATTAGTTTTGGCTAGAAGGAAAAGCTTTGATTCCACAAGAGATACATTATGGAAGGAGGGGATTCCATTTTTTTCTCCTATACCCTGCAAAACTCAGAGTAAACCTAAATGGAAAAATTATTTTTTTCCCATACACCCACAGAGGTAGAAGAATCACTGGCAAAGAGTACAAGATATTTGGCTGGCTCTTCTACTATGGATAATCCCTCTAGATCAAATGGTTGATGCAAAAATAAAAAAATCTGTTATTCTTTTCCCCTGCATGCTTTACCTGAGAAAGCAATAGTTAACAGATTTAAATATTAAGTATAGAAAAAGTTACTAGCAATTGCATAGAGGAATACGAATAGGAAAGAATGGGAATAGGAAAATAAAAGCAGCAGAGGTGACGAATTGGGGGGGAGGGTGAACAACATTGGTGAAGGAGGGGGAAGGAGAATAAAAAATGCTATTTTTTACAAAGCATGGGTGCTGGAATTGGAGATACTATGTATTAGAAGCAAAAATAATATAGACATTAAGCAAATGGGGACAAGGAAATTAGAGGGAAATGAGAAGTAATCTACTTTGTAAATACACTAGGAAGGCCAAAACGAACAATCTAACAAAGCTTGATCCGAAAGGAGACCAAGTGAGGGGAAAACTAGGATTATTAGAAAAAACAAATGAGTAATTTAAACATAATGCCATGGAATCTTAATGGCTGTAGAGAAAGAGCTAAAATTAGAAAAGTGGTAAACGTTGCAAATAAAAGAGTAGATTGCCTGCTACTCCAGGAAACTCACTTTGATCAAAAAGATGTGAGTTATTTTGGGAATTTGTGTAGAGTAGTCAGGTATTATACTCCATTCTCTAACAATTCCAGAGGGACAGCAATTTTTTGAAAAAGATATTTAAATCATAAACTCACAAAAATAATCATAGACCAGAATGGCTGATATGTCATGGTAGGAGTTACTTTGTAGAATAGAAACATAACACTAAGTAGTATATATAGACCCAATAATGAAGACCTAGCCTTTTACACAAACTTTTTTCTGGAACTTTCTCAGTTCACTTTCCCCATCATATTGGGGGATGACTTTAATTTTACTGTTAGTTTAATTGATAGGGCACCACCTTCATATGAGAGGGAAAAAACTGTAGAACTGGTAAGGAAATAAGCGGCATACTTGGATATGCTGGACCTATTTAGACATCAGTTTCCCAGTCTAAAGAAATATTCATGTTACTCTAAGATATGCAATACCTATTCAAAAATATACTTTTTTCGATTACTCAAAGGCTTTTTAGGGAGATAAAAAAAATTGTTATGAACCAATCAGGGTCTTGGACTATGCCCCATGCCACTTGAAGATTAGTCTAAGTGATCAGTGCTTAATGAGGTGTAATACCTGGACATTTGACAATACTTTATGGTTTGGTCAGAATTTAAAAAATAAAATATTGGAGGAAATAAAATGGTTTTTGATATGGAATAACCCACAGGAACTTGATATTCAGATAATTTGGGAATCACTGGAGGTATATCTTAGGGACTGGGAGATGGCCCAAGTGGGGATTAGGAAGAAGAAAATGGAAGCAAAGATGTCTGATCTGGAGAGGGAGTTGGCTTCAGCCAAGGATAACCATGATAGTCTAGGAACAGAATAAACCAGACTAAAAGTATTGGCTATAACAGATAAGATTGAAAAAATACTTTAAGGGCAGGCAGAAAAAGCTTTGTATAAGGCAAGAGCAAAATATTACTTTTTTGGAGACCTACCAGACAAGTTGCTGGCATACCAACTCCGCTGTGAACAAAATGCTAATAAAATAGATGGCATAAGAGGGGAGTGTGAGGACCTACTGCACAATGAGGATGACATAAACAACACCTTTAGGACATTGTTTGAAAAGTTATACACTCCTGAAGAAAATGTAGAGGAAATACAAATAAATTATTTAGAAATCTGCGACTGCCAAAATATCGAATTTGGATCTGGAAACAGAGGTCGGAATCACTGCAAGAATGGAGCATGCCAGGAGTTACTGGGATCAAGGCTGGAGTATCCAAAAACACCGGGAATCAGGCCCAGTTGCTGTCTGAGTGATTGGATGTCTGAAAGGGTTCTGGTGGTTCAGTTCTTGCTATGGAAAATCAAATGAAATGTACTGACATTGGCCCGCCGAGTGCAGCGGTAGCACTACCACTTGTGATGCCAGTGACCTGAGTTCAGGAGCGATCTCGGGTTGCTGGAAGGCCATCCGGGGAGGAGGATTGAGCACCCGATGAGCTGCTCTCCTTCTCCAGGGAGGGTGGGCTGCATGTCATGCCACTTTACCACCACCTGGGTGACCATGGGTGCAGGTGCTGCAGGACAGCAGGAATCTGGGTGGGAGGATGTGGACTGGGATCCAGAGTGGCAGCACATCTTGACATGCTCCATCTCCTCCCCATGAGTGCTGACGTGCACAGGGTGGAACCAGAAAATGTAAAACCCCACACTAGCTGCCTGTAGATGGAACCTGGCTGTCGAGACTCCATGGTAGCGGGCTCCCGGGGGCGTCGGTGACCACATGACGACACTCATGGACTGGGCAGGGACATTGGGAGGGTCCCCTTCCTCTCCACCCAGGGGGCAAACTGTAGCAGGATGGGGTATGGTCTATCGGTACCCTGGAGAAGTTACCCGGAGTGGAGCTATGGGAGTGCACATAGCCTCAGACTCCCCAAAGAAAGGTGGATGGTGTGGAGAGTAAGGGAGCATAAAGAGTAAATAAATAAAAAAAGAAATGTACAGGATTAAGACCTTGAAGTAAAATGAAGTGTATGCTCCATGTGTATCAGCCCCTGGTTGCAGAAGGTGTGAGGCCAGGCAGGTGGGAAGGATTTGGAAAGATTAAAAGGGTTCAGGACAGTAGAAACATCTCATGCTGTTGTGAGCCCTGAGTGAAGGTATAGGAATGGAATGGAATTGATAGAGAAGAGCCTGATGGGAGAGAAATATAACACCAGGGAACTAAAGCTGAGGAATGAGATATGAGTGGAGAGAGTGTATCAGTACCAAGCTACCTCAAGTGGTGGCCTGTTTGGCCCCTAGATTGCTGCCAGGAATTTAGCCTGCATGGCTTATGGGAGATCTGCCTGAAATAATTAGTCTGTTAGCTAAATAGACTGTTGCAGTAGATTTTCCAGCTGTGTCTGTGAAAGAAACACACCGAATGTACTGCCGCCACACTCCATGAAGCAGTTGTTGTTTTTTCACATTTAATTAAATCACATTTGCACTTTCATTTTGGAGTGGACAATGAATTTAAGCCATGCAATTGTGCATGCTTGCCTGCTAACCAATAGTCCCCTGCAGGCTTATGGAACACCCTACAGCAGGCTTTGTTCCCTTGATTCTGTGACTCTCAGTCACTACCATCAATGAACCAGATAATGAGCTATTTTTGTTTCAGTCCTGTGGACAATGGTTACTTGTGTCGTGAAGTGCCCCTCTCCCACTTTTCACCACCTGGATATCCCTGGACAGGGAAGGGGGCTTACTCAAAAAAGGGTGACGGCACCATCATGGAACACTCAAGGTCAGCACAAATTTTGCATATTTATTAACATGCTTTCCTATGGATGCCCAACACCCCTTGTCTAGTGTTACCTTTCAGCAGTCTGCTCCTTTCAGCATGGTGGGTGCTTAAGATGGCATGGACCCCAACAAACCATAATAACCTTAATTCAATAATATCTTCAGCTTCATCATCATCATCATCATCATCACATCATTCTCAAGTGCTGTTTCTGGTCTCCCTCTTGGAGTCCCACTTTAGTCTCCCACTTAGAGGCATCCTCCATGTCCGTGCCATAGGTGTGGTGCTATTAATGAAGAACAACCAGTATAATTAATAAAACAAACAAACAAACAAGCTTTGCTGTTGTAAAAAGTACTGCTTTGCTTGCTCCTGGAACTGGGTCCTTTCCTCAGAGCCACACTTTGGACTCCAAGGTTCTTCTGGCTGTAGTAAGAACCTGCAGGATGTGGCTTTTGCTACTCTGTGCACTGAATTAGTCCTGCACCTGCCCATGTTTACTTCTCAGGTTCCCTCTCACAATCCAGGAAGCAACTATCTCTACATCGTCATCAGCATCCTCATAATCAACATCAGCATCCTCATAATCAGCATCAGCATCCTCATAATCAACATCAGCATCAACATCCTCATAATCAGCATCCTCATAATCAACATCAGCATCAGTATCCTCATAATCAACATCAGCATCAGCATCCTCATAATCAACATCAGCATCCTCATAATCAACATCAGCATCAGTATCCTCATAATCAACATCAGCATCAGCATCCTCACAATCAACATCAGCATCCTCATAATCAGCATCAGCATCCTCATAATCAGCATCAGCATCAACATCCTCGTAATCAGCATCCTCATAATCAACATCAGCATCAGTATCCTCATAATCAGCATCAGCATCAGCATCCTCATAATCAACATCAGCATCCTCATAATCAACATCAGCATCAGTATCCTCATAATCAACATCAGCATCAGCATCCTCACAATCAACATCAGCATCCTCATAATCAACATCAGCATCCTCATAATCAACATCAGCATCCTCATAATTAACATCAACATCAGCATCCTCATAATCAACATCAGCATCTTCATAATCAACATTGGCATCCTCATAATCAACATCAGCATCAGCATCCTCATAATCAACTAGTATGCATCTAGCCTTTCAAAACATGTTCTATGCTCCCAGAAAGTTGTGGGATCACAAAGGCTACCAAATACTGTTTCACCTGGCAGGGTCACCTGCAACAACTTCAGTGAATCATTTTGCATTAAGTCCTCTTTTTGACTGGCTCAACATTTGTAGCCACTGTGGCAAGGCCACTACAAAAAGGTCTGTTCGAAAAGAACCTCACCCCATTCAGTCCTCACTTTCCAAGTGATACCTTTTTTTTTTTTTTTAATCTATTTCTCCCTTGCCCCTTACCTCCGAACTCTCTTCAGCAACCTCCTGTTCCGCAGTCTCTCCCTCCCAACATGGCTCGGTCGACTCGGGCTCCTCTCTGGTGCCGGGCATCCCCCGGGTCTACCCTCCAGGGAAGGGCTACCCCCATCCAGGGCGCTCTTTCTTATAGTGTTGAGACACTAGCTGGAGAGGAGAGGGTGGAGCCAGAGAGTCGAGCCCGTATGCGGGAGTGTGGTCCGTGGAGGGAGGCGCCTTCGCCTATCGGCGATGAGGGTTTTTTTCCTCCTTTACGCCCTCCCCTGACAGGCCTCAATGTGCAACGATGCCAGGGAATGTCTTGCCGTGGCTCCGCAACCCTCTTCTTGAGCCCTGTAGCATTGTAGTACATCTGGTCTCCACCAGAGGTCACCACGGTGCCAGGCATCATCCCTGGATCCCCCGAGGAAGGAGAGCAGTCCTCCGGATGCTCAATCCTTCCCCTCTGCTGCTGACCCCTGGCAATCCAGGCTCGTTCCCAAACCCAGGTCGCCGGCGTGGCGTGAGGTGTGGCATCCAGTGCCCTCAACCCTCAGCGCCACCGGGCTGGCCCCAAGTGATACTTAATTCATCCAGTCACACTAGTCAATGTTAATCTGCTTTGTCAACGTAGTCAATCAAATCTCTGCTTCCAGAGTAGCCTTCCTGCTCAGTGAGTTAACTAATGGCTTCCACACTAGACATCTTATTCTACCTGCAACTGCCATCATCTGTGAAAACCTCCAGTCTACTACCCAAGACATTGACACCATATAAACTCTTCTTACCAATATGAATTTGCCTGAAAATGTAGGAATTATTTTTTTCTGCAGGCTGGCAATACAGGCCAAGTACATGGGGCATAGCTATGAAACATGCTGGCAAAACTGCTGGAAGGAGGGGGTATATCAAGTCCACATATTTTAGGGTTATCCTATTCTAAAGATTTCTGGCAGTCTATTCAGACTCACATCTTTGAGCTATTTCTGGGACCTCAGATGATCACTCCCCCCCATGGTACTGCTATTGGTCTCCCCTGAGGGGGCTCATCTTTGGGATCACTGATCTACATACTTATTCTGGAAATGAAAAGGGCCATATGTGGCTGTGGTTACAGTGGAGAGCTACAATAAACTCCATATACAATATGGAAACATTTTCTTCTCTGCTCCATAACCCAGAATCCCAATTGAAACTGCAAAAATGGGTAATGTATACAATGGACACCGATGATTCATTTGTGACTTAAGTATACCAGTTTCCTGTTACCGAGTTTAAGTATTAAAATATGTACTACTGCACGTGACCAACTGTCAATTTTATTACAAGAAACTTGGCCAAAAGGTTGTACTCCTGTTTTAAGAAGGTACACTTGCTGGTCTTATGAAGCTCAGAAAATTAAGAACTTTGGTAGAGCTCATGGTGGCTTGGCCATCCTTGTTTCTACCAAAAAGTTTTATAATAGTTTAATGTTAAATGTTAGTTTTCCCCTTTTCTTTGGGTTGCTCTAGCTTCCATTGATAAAGTCTGTCCCATTATTGCAAATGTTTATTGTCCGCCAGCTTCTCAGTTCACTTCATGTAGTGAATTTTTTAGGATTTTTGACTCAGTGCTAAACTTTATACAAATTAATTTCAGAGGTATCCCCCTAATTTTGGGGGGAGATTTTAACTCAAGGATTGGAGAGAGGTGTGAAATCTACAGTCATGAATCGTCTGCTGATGACTGTTACAACATTCCAATTAGATCCTCAAGAGACAAAAAAATGAACAAAAGAGGCCACCGCTTATTAGTCTTCATGGCAGAAAACTCTGTACGTGTTGTCAATGGAAGAACTAAGTGGAACAGATTGGGTGATATCACCTTTTACACAAAGGCGGGGGGCATCATCCTGGACTTATGTATTAGTGATATACATTTTTTAACATATTACTAATTTTCAGGTCCTGGACTTATGTATTAGTGATATACATTTTTTAACATATTACTAATTTTCAGGCCCTGGACTTATGTATTAGTGATGTACATTTTTATCAGATTACTAATTTTCAGATCCTGGACATTTTGGAGGGGGGGGCAATCACCTCCCCACATTGATCCATTTAGATCTGAGGGCAAATGGGCTGCTGATCAGAAAGAAGGAATCTGCACTGTCCATTAATGCTGATTTAGTTAATAAAAGGAAAAAGATTAAACGGATCCCACATTCTGACTCTGATACCTCCCGTATTTTAAATAATATTCTACAAATACCCTCTTTCTTACAGCTTCATACAATAAACGGGCATAGTGATATAAGGTCCCCATTTGAAGTTTATTATGGGATAACAGAAGCTCTTAAATTTTGTTTGGTCTAGGAGTCTCTGAATTACACAGGTATTGGGAAACCTAAACACAAGCCTTGGTATGATAATGAATGTAAACAACTACAAAAAATATTTATAGAGTAGGTAGGATTGTTGAGAAAATCCCAGACTTGGCACCAAAAATTGCTTGAACTAACCTAAAAAAGACTACAGCTGGCCCGGTTGTGCAGAGGGTTGAGGCGCTGGACGCCACACCTTGAACTACGCTGGTGGTCTAGAGTCAGGACTGAACTTGGGCACCGGGGGCTGGCAGGGAGAAGGAGAGGATCGAGCATCCAAAGGACTGCTCTCTTCTCCTGGGAAGGGCTGAGGGGTAGCTTCACTCTGTAGTGGCCTCTGGTGGAGACCGGGGGTACTACACATAGCAGCACAGGAGGGACTAAGAAAAGCCGGAAAACAGCTTCGGCACCGCTGGATGACGGCCTCCATTCTCCATGTTCCCCAGAACCTCCAGGAGCCTTCTCCACCACAGCAGCACCCCCAGACAGTGGGGAAAAATAGTGTGTTGGGCTTCCCTGCCACCCGATGCCTTCCACCTCAGAGGAGGGGGACCTGCCCGGCGATGGGATATGCCGGACAACTCGGGGGTCGGTTGCAATATGTGTGTGAGAGGGATAGCTTCAGAAGAGGACTGCCAGGGCATGGAGCACTAGGTGGCCCGAAGGAAAGGTGGACACCGGAGTGTGTGAGAGGAAGGTAAGAAGATCACACATACACACACACACACACACACACACACACACACACACACACACACACACACACACAAAAAAAGAATACAGGGCCATGATTGGAAATAAAAAGGCCTTATATCAGCATTCACACTGGGAAAAACTTCAAACACCCATACAAAAACAAAGCCTTCTGGGAATTAGTTTCCAAAGGTAAGAATAGTACTCGGACAAATAATATTACTGTCATTAATAATAAAGTATGAAAGCAATTTTTCAGGACAAGTACTCTAGAGCTTTAAATGAATCCAACATGGACCAGCCCCTCCTAATTCAGAAGGAGACATATTCTCCTCTGATATTTACCAACAAAGAAATTTATGATGCAATATTAACATTAAAAACAAATAAGGCCCCAGGTCCAGATGGAATACCTGCAGAAATATTCCTAGCTAATCCAAGTTGGTGGGCAAAAATATTGACTGTACTGTTTAATTATATCAACCGACAGTTAATAATCCCAAATGGCTGGAATACAGGATTAATAATTCCACTTCATAAAACAGGGGATGTATATGGCCCCAACAGCTATAGACCTATCTCCTCGCTATGTACAGGTATTAAAATGTATTCCCGATTAGTCTTGAATTACATAGAATCTTGGGTTTTGGATCAAAACTTGATATCTAAATTTTAAATGGGTTTTAGATGTGGACACAGTACAATGGATAATTTATTTATTCCTAATCATTTGATCAATAAATATACAGTGGCTAAGAAAGATACATTATATATGTTAAAATTCCACAAAGCTGCTGAGATGCAAAACAGAAGAGCTGGTGCTTTAAATGTGGGCAGCCAGCCCAATAACTAAACAAAAGTCATAGTAAAAGCACTCGAGTAAGAAGAACACAAAATAACTGCAAAAATGCCAACATTTATTAATGGCTAGGCTAGAAAACCAACATTATATGTAGCTTGTTTGGATTTTAGTTCAGCTTTCGACAACATCAACAGGGATAAGTTATGGCATATTTTAACTAGTAAGGGAATAGATTATGGTTTACTTTGTATACTGAGGTTGTTGTAGACTAACAGTTCTAGTGTGGTAAGATCTAATAATAATATTTTCACTGAATATATTCCTAGTAACAATGGAGTCAAACAGGATTGTTTACTCATCCTGATTTTTATTAATCTTTACATAGATACATTGATACAATTTTCCCAAAAATATATGACATAGAAATCCCGATATTACTATATGTAGATGACATTCTGCTCTGTACACTTACTCCTCTCGGCCTTAAAAGAGCAATTAGAACTACCTACCCAACAGGACCTTTCTAGTTTGAACCTTGCAATCAATACTGTAAAGTACAACTTTCTGGAGTTTAGACCCAAAAAAATGTGATGCTGGGTTCTTTGCAGACACAGATTTTAAAGTTGTGTCATGTGATGCTTCAACTATCTAGGGATTAATTTTGATCTAGATCACTCCTGGAAGATGCATCTTAAAACCATAAAAAAAAAAACAAGCAGCAATTACAAATAAAGCTATTGTAAGGTCTGGAAATAACTTTGCAGGAAATTCATTTGTGGCTCTCAAGCACACATTTAATGCTAAAGTCATCAGCAGTATTATGTATGGCGCTGAACTGTCTATGGGCCTTTTCTAACACAGGTAAACATTTAGAATCTACTCAAAATATGTTTTATAAGCAAGTCTTCAAAGTACAAAAAGATTCCCCCTCTGCTTTATTAAGAACAGAATTAAGATTAAAGTCTATTACATCATTAGCCTATATTAGGGCAATTACATGGTGGGGGAAACTTATTTTTCTTAATGAAGACAGACTATTGCATAAATGTTGGCTAGAGAGCTGTAATAATAGAAGAATCACTTCATGAATCTGTAAACTTCGTGATATGCTTAAAAGGATAGGAATGTTGGAAAAATGGGACCCTATGATTATGGCAAACGGCAATAGTTCTGTGAAGACAGCCACTCAGAGGGTCTTATACTGTTATTCTCAGATAGAGTTTGCAAAATTGGCAGATTTTCCTATATTAAAAATATATTGTAATCTAAAAACCCTGGACTTAGATGAAAACTACCTGGAATTCTGAGAAAAGGAGGTCCATAAAAATGGTTTATATAAAATAAGATGTGGTATGCTGTATAATAAAAGGTGGACTACTATTGGTATGTCCAATATACATTATTTAAAAATGTGTAACTGTTATCCAAATGCTCTATACGTACAAGACCTAATGCATTACCTTTGATTGTAAGTTGAATGACAGACTAAGATCAAAATGGCTCATCCCTGTATGGAAGAACATTAACATTGCAAAAGACTTAGGCATACATGTTCAGAATAGATGCGTGGTGCATTCCTAGATGTGCCTGCACATCTCTAGACTTAAGGAGCCATTGGGGCGTAGCAATATTCAGAAGCCCCTAATGCACCCCACAAACCCAACTGCACGCTGTGATGTGGGAATGTAAATGAGGGGTCCCTCATGCATATTCTCTGCATCAGAATATTCAACCCCCCCCAAGCGTAACTATGGCCGGCTGCACCAACGCATGGTTATGCTTTCCAGACCCTACTTTAACTATGCACAGGGTTGGGTGGTGCCCTGCGCACAGTCTAGGGCCGGGTACATACCGCCCCCACCCCCAAGCCCCAATCACTGTTGTTGACATATACAGAATCCTCGATCCCCTTTTCCATAGTGCAGGGACCCCCCCACCCCTGCCTGATTACTGAAATAATAGAAAAGAGAGTCTAATCCCCTTTTTCTTAGTGTAGGGACACCCTTCTCCATCCGATTACTGAAATAATATAAAATAAAGTCCAATCCCCTTTTCCATGGTATAAGGACCCCCACCCAGTAAACAGTGCATGCTCGTTTGTTGTCGAGACAACCAATAAGTAAATGATAATTTTAGTTTTCAATATAATACATTAATGGAGAATGTGATAAGCATACTACTATTACTTTCAGAATGACTTTTCCAGTGTGAGCATTGACATTTCAGAATGCGTTAATTAGCAAAAGAGAAAATATAGTAAGCCCCATTCACAAACAGGGATGCAGGGTTTGTATCAAGCCCTGCATCAAACCCAGTTTTTGGTACAGCTGTGCCAAACAGTTCCCTGCACAATGCTCCTGATCAAGAAGATTGGGCGCATTTGCTACACTTTTCTCGGTTTACAGCAGCTTGCACCAAAGATTTGATGCACACCCCATAAAAAGGGTACCCGAGATTTCTGCAAGTTAGACCAGAAAAGCTGGTCTAACTTGTGGCAATCAGTGCACAGGATTGAGAATCCCAATTATTGGCAGGGGAACACCGCAAGCCCTGTGCACCACATGTTCAGTGCACCCGGGGCTTGTGGCATTCCAGGAACTTTTGTGAATCAATCCCATTGTGTTTACCTCTGACTAGTTTCACAGACACTGCTAGCCCTGAAGAAGTGGTACAACTTTGAAACATTGACTAAGATAGTATGCTTATATTGATGTTTCTAAAATGATTGTATGCTAATAAACATAATAAAACACTCTCACAATAGATATGTGTGGTGAGTAAGTCTATAATCTAACCTCTTGGTTTATTAGCATTTATGACCCTGCCCTTTTCCCTTTCCACATAATGGGGGGAGGCTCGTTGTACCAAAATAGGGAGGGAGTGCCTTGGTATTCACAATAATCAATGGCAGAGAAAAGGGAGAGTGGGAGAAACCTTAGAGGATCCCTGTCTATCTTTGCTGCCTTCTGGGTCAGGGAGTGGCCTTCCAGAGAAAAGCAGAAGAAGAGTAATTCATGTAACCATGTCCCATGTGGGTAAAACATCCTTCTCAACCAAACAGGCACCAGGGAGTAGTGGTGGGCCTCCTCTTAATGGAGGTCACTGGGGACCCATGTGGATCCACTTCCAGCAGAGTTTGCAAGAGAGGGAGGGAGCAATATGAGAGTCCACCTTCATGAGCAGCTCCAGAAGAGAAAAGATACCTGAGTAACTGATGAACTCCTTGGTACTAACATATGATAATAGGTTGTATGATTCTGGTTAGTGATTCTGCAAGCGAGGCTAAGGACACCCTTGGATATTGTTGCAAAAAAGTAGGTCCAAGGATCCTGTTGAGCAGATCGAAACTCAGATAAAAAAAAGGAAGGAACAACTCCTGTATATTCATCTATATGTTATTTTATTCAACATTCTCCATTTTAGTTGTCCTTCATTAGCTTTTGAGCCGCTTCATCAGAACAAATGGTGATAACTGCTGCTCTTATTTAGAGCTGAAATTGTTTAATCAGATATTGTACTAGCTGCTGTCGCATATCTTGAAAGATTTGGCCTGGCTGGTACCTTACCTTCTGTTAACATAGGACCTTGTTCTTTAAAATGTTTAATGGCATTTCCATGTCTGATGTGGCCACCCTCTGCTCTTAACTGGAGTTCACCCATGTGTGGTCACTGCAGCTGGCAGGAGGTTGTAGGATTCAGTGTCAGCATGGTTGTGGGAAAGGAGAGGGCACATTCATATGTTGTCAGGGTGTGATTCACAGCTGAAGCCCATTAATCATTCCATACCAATCATGAGCTGTTTTTAACCCTTGATGCCCATACACCTCCTTGTACTGCAGTCAAACGACTGCCCTAGGAGGTGTCTGGCGTGCATATTCATAAATGCCACCAATGTCATCTCTGCCATGCCACTCATAATTGTCACTCACTGAGTTGTGCTTTGCGCCACCTAGCCCCCAGGTGGAGACTGTCCTCATGGATGCCCTTTACATTCCTCCCAGCCTCCATGCCACACATTCCAGGGGGCATGAACTCGAATTGCCAGAAAGCAACAGCTATCCCCATTAACTGACACCATAGAGCCAGATGAAGAATACACACTTAAGCTCAAATATGTGGTTCCAAAATTTATTTTTCAAAACTGACTTGTTTCACATATCTTGCTATATAGATGTTAGAACAGCATACACTGTCACGATATCAATATACCTGTTTCCATGCTGTGATTTAAAAATAAATTAAGTTTCTAGCCCTAAGATTTCCAACATTAGCCCTTTTTAATTATCTTTTGAAAGAGCTAACTTTATTACTAAAAACATCATTTTTTGAAATGAAAGCCTGGAGCCAGTTCAATATGAATCAGTCATATCGATACAGCGTTTATGTGTCACTACATGTCGATATACATTAATATACATCATTACACTTTTAAAAGTATATTGATGTATATTGACATATACAGACATGTATTGCTACATAAAAACTGTATAAGTATGACTGATTCAAATTTAACTGACTCCAAGTTTTTATTTAAAAAAATATATATAAGTTTCTAGCCTTAACAGTTTAGAAGTTAGATCTTTCTAAAAATCATTTTTTAAAAAGGGCTAACTTTAAAACTAAAATTATAAGACTTTTTTTTAAAATGCTCAAATTCTTTTGGAAAAAAAAAAACCTTTTACACTTGTTCTGTTCCCATCAGCTGTGCCACCAGTGCTAAATATACTAAGGTCCTTGAGCCACACAGTTAAGTAGCATGAGCAGTGTGTCTGCTCAGGCAGCAGTTTGACCTTCGACTATGTGCAAGCTCAGTGAACTGGAAGCTAGTACAGTAGTCCAGCAGTTAGAACAGCAAAATTGTGAACCAGGAACAGCAGGTTCATATCCCACCACAGTTAGTGCCACACTAACCTTCAGCAAAGAACTTGATACCTGTGCACCTCTGTCCTCACTCCCATCCATAAAATTAGACAGAAGCAAGACCCCTCTGAAAATAAGATTTTGCTTCTCAATCACTATTCTGGGTAAGAGAACTGTACTGTGTGTCCATATTAACAGCATATTGTATAAAGAATAGACTTTTTTCAAGCAATTTAACATGAATTTGCTGCAAACTCAACATGGCAGAATCTAATCAATGCTGAAACTGGAATTAAGATAGCTCAGGCTTCAGTTTGTACCTTTTCCACTTCAGTAATCCTGTGCAATCATTAAAATGTAGTATTCCGGTTTAATGCCAGGGGGTGCTGTCCTTTCATAAATGTAATAGACACGTTGCAGACACTGGTGCAGCACATTTGCTGTCCAATTGACACTGAGTACACAACTTTGTCCTGCGATGTTGACAATTTGCTTTAACCACCCATACTTTTTGAGGCCATATGTCTGGGTTGTAACTGGGCAGAGGGAACCACCTCTGGATGCAGTAAATGGATTGACTTTCCAAAATGAATAGACCACAGAAGGGCCGCTGGTAAAAATGATAAACTAGTACTTTAATTTTGCTTCTTCTTCTTTACTGAAGAGGACAACACCTGCCTAGGCTGGCACAGAATATTTTTTGATAGGTTTAAAATGACATATGTTTTGCCAGTCTGGTACTATGACATTTGTTCACTTCTGGTGGGGCCATGCATTGACTTGAAGATGTCAAGGGTACAGTTTGCTGACTGTACCCCAATCAAACCCAAAGGCGGACAGCCATGATTTTAATTTTGTTTGCTGAATAGGGAACACAAGAGACACTTGCACTGGACTGTAGAGCAGGTGCCAATCTGCAAAGACAAACCAGAAACAAATACTAGCATGGAAGAATGTCAAAAAACTGACAAAAAAACATAAAATTGACTGCTGTAAGCCACATCTATTTACAGAACATAGAAGAGTTCAGTAAAGAAACCCTGGCACTTTGTGTTATAGACACAACACTTTGTCAGAGGGCCCTGTTGTCAAAATGTCCAGATTTTCAGTTCCCATTCAGACCAAATAAAAACATTTTCTCTTATTTCAGCAAGCATAGTTCAATGACAAAGTTCTCCAATCAGATCATGACAATTGTGAAGCTCTTTATTTCATGTTCTGTGGTCCCAATATCTTCCACAGCAAGATAAATACATTTGTTTAATTTATTTGTGTTTTATTTTGCTTTTCCTGACCAGGAAAGAAGGGCTAGGAAATGCCTCCAGTTTTTAGCCTCATTTTGGGGTAGGGGACACAGATGCAAAGTGACAGATATCGACCCAAATTAAAGCAGCAGTGCAATGAAAAATGTGTTTCAAAAAAGTTAGTTTCAGCCACAGGTAATAAAAATATTAGCACACCTGTCAGATCCACTTTTCTACGCAACTCCTATACAGTACACCATGATTTTTTTTATTTTATCAATCCTAAACCTTACCAGGTTTACAACGCTATTAATAAGCCAAATGTGTCCCCCTTCTTTTTTCTTGTGAAAAAACAATAAATTAAATACTCTATAAAACACTTAAACTTTGGTGAAACTTGAAGATTTTGTCACCAAATAAAATTGGAAGATACCTGAAATCTTTTATAGCGACAAAAGGTAGGGTCAACTTTTTTGCCCAATTTCACTGCACTGCAGCCTTAAGCTGTTGCTGTTTTTTAAGGTAATGGGGAAAATATGGCCAGAACACTGAAGAAATTGCCCTACACTTTTTGAGGGGTCCCACTGGATCTTTAACATCCATTTGAACAACCACCAGAACAGGCAGATGTGACCTCAGTTTAACGTTTCCTTCATAAGACAGTACCTCCAACAGAACAGTATCCCCCCAAAACTGTGCTGGGGAATTTGTATGATTACTTTTAGCTAAGGGAGAGCACCCCCTTACAAACCTACCAACACCACTTCCTGCAGTACCTGGTGTTCTGCCTAAGGTTAGCACCTCATGCTTGTTGCCTAACTCATAAATGAAATCTAACACCAAATCCTTAATCTAATTACTGATCAATCATTAATCCACACATTTCTAAATTTTCAAAGGCAGCATGTCAAGTTGAGGTTACAAATGAAGCCCCCCAAAATGTATAATAAATATTTCACGTACTATGCAGCCAGTGATCTCCAGGACCAGAGGCAACATGGATTCACAGAGGGGAGGTCCTGCCAGACAAACCTAATCAAAGTTTTTGGATTGGGTGACAAGAGTGGTGGACCAGGGAAGGGTGGTGAACATGGACTATCTGGACTTCAGCAAGGCTTTCAACACCATCCCACACAGAAGGCTAGTGAAGAAACTGAGCAGTCTGGGAGTGGGTCCTAAAATAGTAAGATGGGTAGAAAGTTGGCTTAGTAGCTGAGCAGATGTGGTAGTAAATGGGGTTCACTCGGGGGAGGGCAGGTGGCAAGTGGGTGCCCACAGGGGTCAGTATTGGGCCTGTCCTCTTTAACATCTACATTGGTGACATTGCAGTAGAACGGTAGGGAAGGTGTGCCTATTTGCAGATGTTACAAAAAACTGCAATAGGGTGGACACACCAGGAGTGGTGAAAAGGATAAAGGAGGACCTAGTTGGAGTGGTCAAGAACTTGGCAATTGAAACTGAATGCAAAGAAGTGCAGAATCCTGCACCTAGGGCATAAAAACCCATAGGCCATGTATGAACTGGGGGGGGGGAGTAGTCACAGAAGCAGGGAAGGACAGGGACCTGGGGCTATCATATCAGATTACCTAAAGGTGGCAAAACAATGCGATAAGGCAAATCATATGTTGGACTGCATAGGGAAGGGTATAACCAGTAGGCAGACAGAGGTAATACTGCCCCTATTTAAATCACTGGTGAGGCCCCACCTTGAGTACGGTGTACAGTTCTGGAGACCTCATCTATGTAAGGATATAGACAGGATGGAGAGGGTACAAAGGAGGGTGACCAAACTGGTGCAGGGCGTGCATCAGAAGCCCTATGAGGAAAGGCTAAGGGATCTAGATCTGTATTCACTAGAGATCAGGAGAGAGAGAGAGAGGGGAGACATAATTGAGGCATTAAAATATCGAAAGGGAATAAACAAGGTAGAGGAAGGGAGCATTTTTCAAAGAAAAAGATGTCCAAAGACTAGAGGGAACAATATGAAGTTGGAAGGGTGAAGGATCAGGAGGAAAAGGAGAAAGTGTTTCTTCACAGAAAGGGTAGTCGATCCCTAGAACAGCCTCCCAGTGGAGGTGGTGGGGGCTAAAATGGTTATAGGATTTAAGAAAGCATGGATAGACACATGAGTATCACAAAAATTGGTAGGGATGGTAACCCAGAGTCTGAACAGAGGCTGGAGACACATTTGGTAGGGGAAGGGGGCAGGAGGGTAGAGACTGGAGACCATGTAGGATCTGTAGCTTTATACTGGGCAGGGAAAAATTGGCAGCCTGGATGGGCCAGGCAATCCTTTTCTGCTGTCAACCTCTATGTTCCTATGTTCCATTAAAGTAGCAGTATTGATCAGTACGAACACATATCGTAGCATAGATTTTGTAGCAAAAATGTATTTCTGACATCCTTAGATTCATTCTCCAAGTAATTTAAAATTTCTCAGATATTTCTAAAACAGCTTTTATAGCTAATTTTGTAATTAAAGGAGTACTACAGTCAAAATTTGCAAAAACAAGAGGATTTTAATTTGTGTGTGTAGTTCCGGTATGGACTTCCCTTTGTTTGCTATTAGGAGATTTTTTTCTAAATTTGCTCACTAGTCTTATGACATCTGGGGATCACACTGATTCAGTAAGGGAAGTACTACAGCAGTAATCTGCGGATAGCAACCTGATGTTCCGGACTCAACCAAATAACTCTTAATTCAATATTCTTGTTTTCCGTGTGTGTCTAGATGTAAGCGTTGAGTAAATATTTTTCATTTAAAGATTTTCACTTTACACACAGCCATAAAAAATACACTGATCGCCCCAGGTCATCAGTGATATCGTTAGTAAAGACTCTAGCTGTTTTCTTGCAGAATAATTAGTTTATTGAAGGCCTAGACCTTGTTCCACTTTATCCTTTTACTTTGGGGAGGAGAGCCCTTACATGAACAATGTAATCCAAATTATTGAGGACGTAAGGTGCTCTACCCACAAAAACGCTACAGGCAACACTTTCTTCAGTAATCTTTTGCTTTAATTTCTTCAATCCATATTTACATTCATCCTTTTCATTTTTCATATATTCATCATTGTCTTGTATATGCACCACTTATCATACTTTAGCTGACTTAGCTAATGTTTCAAAACCTTCGAGGTTTCTTCTTCAGAGCATAAATGCTTTATAAAAAAATATATATATATATATACAGGTATATAGTATACAGAAATATATTACTGTCTATGTGTTGAAATCATTAATGGTATACATATTGGAATTTTTTTTTGTAAACAAAGTTTATTGAACATCGTTTTTTCATCTAATAACACACAACAGATTACATAAAAAAACAAATGGGCCAGAAGTACATATCTCTTAATGTAAAAATCAAAATTCCATTACTTATTAGCCCCCTCCTCCACAGACAAGGAATATGACAAAAAACAAACAAACAAGGGGAACTTGTACTAATTAATCAGAAAAACTAATGATAATTAATATCCCATTAAGTTACTAACAATAATCAATTTGCTCCTCTTGAGTATGAAACTGGCCCACACCACCAAGGACGCAACCCAGGGCGAATACCAGAATGCATTAGCTGCCACTCCTCCTGCTCATCCTCCAGCTTATCCCATCTATATATGAGAGAGCCCCTACCATGTGCCATTCAACAGTCATAGAACTACCCACATGTACCTCATGGAGATGACTTTATACCCGCCAACTGATACAACACAGTGCGACCTTCAGGAAATTATCCTTTTGGCGGGGTGGGCTAATGGTTGCCCACCCCACCAGTAACAGGCCAACCAGAAGACCAAAGGAAGAGGACAGGGAGAGGGATTGGCAGGGCTCAGCACAGCAGCCATTTGGAGCCTGGCCACACCTCCCTCCCTTCACAGCAGCCAATCAGGCTGGCTTCAGTAAAGAAATAGGAAGAGTGGGGCTTTAAATAGCCCACTGCAAGCCAAAACAGATGACATAAATCCTTCTGGTGGGATAGGCTAACAATCACCCGACCCACAAGTAACTCACCAGCTAGAAGACCAAAGGAAGAGGACAGGGAAAGGGCTTAGCCAGGCTTAGCGCAGCAGCTAATCGGAGCCTGTCTGCATCTTCCTCCCTTCACAGCGGCCAATCAGGCGGGCTGTACTAATGAAGTAGGAAGAGCAGGGCTTTAAATAGTCTGCTACAAGCCAATGGAGACATCACAGATCTGTCTGGTAGGATGGGCTAATGATCACCTGCCCCACCAGTAACTTCGCCAGCTGGAAGATCAAAGGAAGAAGACAGGGAGAGGGCTTGGCAGGGCTCAGCGCAGCTGCCAATCATAGCCCAGCCGTACCTCCTCCCTTCACGGCAGCCAATCAGATGGGCTGCACTAAAGAAATAGGAACAGTGGGCTTTAAATAGCCCACTACAAGCCAGTGGAGAAGCCACGGATCCTTCTGGTGGGATGAGCTAAAGATCGCCTGCCCTACCAGTAACTCACCAGCCAGAAGACCAAAGGAAGAGGACAGAGACAGGGCTTGGCAGGGATCAGCACAGCAACCAATCATAGCCCGGCCATGCCTCCCTCCCTCCCTTCATGGCAGCCAATCAGGTGGGCTGCACTAGAGCAACAGGAAGTACAGAGGGCCTACAAAAGAACTAGGCCATCAACCGGCCCTCTGTACTAAGGACCAACGTGACAAGGGCATCTCAGCAGAGTCTTCCCACTGGAGTCAGTGTAACGAGGCAGCCGGGCAACCTGTACCTCAACAGAGAATAAGCAGACCAGAAAAGAAGGGGAACAGGTGTCCAGCATCAACAGGCAGCCAAGGAAGAAGCAGGAAGTTCAGAGGTCAACCTGACATGAAGGTAAGAGTCCTGTTCAAATGCAAGGGAGTGAGGCAGGTCAGGGGTAGTCTAGAATTTGGAATTGGTGGAACACCCTATTGAGGGTAGGGGTACAAAAGGGTTTAAAAGGAGTACAAAGGGGATTAGGCATTATTTATTCTGGATAGCCCATCAATAATGCAACATCCCATTTTCAGTGGGGTTCTGCTTTTACAGATGTTACACTACATTTACCCATGATAAATGAGCAGCGGTGCCACATCTCCATTTCAGAACGGTGGTGATTTTACACATTTTTTTTTATTTAGAATCTTCTCCGCCAATCAGGAAGCAAGATTTTCCTGACCCATTTAAAAAAATTATGTAACACCCATTACAATCAGAAGTAACATACCCAAACAACAGAATAATAGAGACAGTTGCAAAGAAGAGCAGTATGTACGATGCAAAAACAATATAAAGACACAGAAAACTTCCCTTTTTCTTTTTTTGTAAATCTCTCCAAGACACATGCATTCAATCTAAAGCCTAAACCCCAGTGCAAAGCATCATGGGCAGGCACATTATTTTTTGGGGTAAGTTCAAAATGAAATACTCAGATCTACACAGCCCACTCATGCACACTAAACATCCTTAATCATCCCCAAATGCACAAATTAACACACAAGACAGCAGTAGGCTTTTCAAGATTTGTTTGAAGCCTAAAATAGGCAATCTGCTTTGGGTGGGGGAGTATCCTCCATATTAAACAATTAACAAGAAGAATAGGAACAGTAGCATCAACACAAATTAGCCTAAAATTGCTGAATAAGTGTAAAAACATTTACATAGCACCGCCCACTAATTGTAAGGGTCTAGTACTCCATTGATCTAATTGGGACAGAGTTTAAGGGTGGTGCTATCTTCATACATATTTAATAGTTTTAAGCTGATTAGCTACACTGCTGCCAGTGCACTGTTGATTAGTGCAAGAAACTGTACTTTCACTTTACTGGTTACAGGCTGACTGTGTTTCTGCCCCTTGTCTCTAGCTCTGGATTATACAGCAGCAACCATATTCTGCTACCCATAAGTATACAGAATTTTTTTAATTTATTTATTTGTACTGTCAGAAATACACCTTTGAGCTAAGAAGCTCATTTACAAAGGTTCCTCGTCAGTGCATTGATGACTTAAAGAATCAAGTAGTGTTGCACATAGCAGCATTAAGAAGCCTTGTCAGATACAGAGGTAGAATACAGAGGGGAGGTATCAATGCACGGACTCTAGCAGGTTTTACATCAAAGCCCCGCAAGTAGAAGAAAATGCCCAGTCAGGTCTGGTGACAGTCACAGCTGGACCCTTTAATGAGAAGTTGTTCCAGCCTAGATTTGAATTGGGAAATGTTGGGCAGACAAAGTAGGTAATCAGTATCTCACTGGGGTCTCTGTAGGCAAAAAGAGTGCTAGGTGAGGCTGGTCCTGCAGAAAGGTACATTTAGTGCCTTCCTATCCATACTCCTAGTGGTGTAGTGGCTGGTGGCGGGGTGAAGAAGATTTTGGATAGCAGGAGTGGATAGACCCGTGAGTACCTTCATACCCTGTAAGCATACTTGGTACTTTATTCTATCTCTTAGTGGGAGCCAGCCTGTTTAGGTATACAGAGTACATATATGGGTATGTCTATCCATTAAGAATGTTTAGCTTGTATTTGACCTTATCTGGAACATTGGGCAGAGGCGCACACAAAAGCAAACCATCATTACCTGGGTAATTTTCCTGCATCTATCCTGCAGTTTCTAGAAGAAGTCTGGTGGCTACAAAAAGCAGCCTTAAAAATGGGGGCCAAAGGTAGGATTGGCACAGCATTTACAGAAAAAAATAGGGGCACTAACTTGAGAGGTGGGAAGAGAAAGAGCTGCATGAGGAACATTGACGGAAAAGGGGGAAGGAAAGAAGTGCAGAGAAAGAAACAACAGAAAATCAGAACGTCTAGGGACAGGCACTGGAATGGGCTGAAGTGGGGAAATGAGAGGAGAAGGAGTGGATAGGGTGAGGCAGGTTGTTCCAGACATGGGAAGGTGGGAGGAGGAGCAGTGTATATATAGAGAATGGGAGGCTGTTTCAGAGGTGGAGAAATGAGAGGAGGAGTAGATGGGGAGAGGGAGGCTATTCCAGACATGGGGAGATGAGAGAAAAAGAAGCAGGTGGAGGGAGGGAGGGAGGCTGTTCCAGAGGTGGAGAGATGAAAGAAGGAATGGATAGGGAAAAGAAGGCTGTTCCAGATGTTGAGAGGTGAGAGGAGATGGAGCAAATAATGGGAGGCAGGATGTTCCAGGAAATGAGAGGCAAAGGCGAGGGAGGCTATTCCAGAGGTTGTGAGATGAAAGGAGTAGGAGTGGGTAGAGAGAGGGAGGGAAGCCATTCCAGAGGTGGAGCGATGAGAGGGGAAAGAGTGGATAAGGAGAGAAAGGCTGTCTAAGAGGTGGGGAGGTGAGAGGAGGAGAAGAAGCACAGCCTGTTCCAAGAGACGAGAAGAAAAGGAGTAGATAGGGAGAGGGAGGCTATCCCAGAGGTGGGGAAATGAGAAGAGAAGGAGCAGATAGGGAGAGGGAGGCTGTTTCATAGGTGGGATGAAGAGAGGCAAAGGAACAGATAGGGAAACAGAGACTATTCCAGAGGTGTGGAGACAAGAGGAAAAGGAGCAGCTAGAGAGAGAGAGAGAGAGAGGCAGGCTGTTCCAGAGGTGAGGAGATGAGATGAGATGAGTAGATGGGGAAAGGGATGCTGTTCTAGGAGACAAAAAGCAAAGGTGCAGATAGGGAGAGGGAGGCTGCTCCAGAGATGGGGAGATGAGAGGAAAAGGAGCAGATGGGGAGAGGAAGGCTGTTCCTGGAGACAAGATGCAAAGTAGCAGACAGGGAGAGGAAGGCTATTCCAGAGGTGGGGAGATGAAAGGAGGGGGACTGTTCTGGGGAGGGGGTAGATGAGAAGGGGAGGAGTGTATAGACAGGCTGTCCCAGAGGTGAGGAAACTAGGAGAAGAAGCAGATAAGGAGAGGGATCCTGTTTCAGAGGTTTGCAGACAAGAGGAGAAGGCGTGGATAGGGAGAAGAAGACTGTTCCAGAGGTGGGGAGATGAAAGGAGCAAGAGTAGATAGGGAGAAGAAGGCTGTTTCAGAGTTTGGAGACAAGAGGAGGAGAGGACTGTAAGAGGAGGCTGTTCCTGAAGTGGGGAGTTGAGAAGAGTAGAAGAAGTGGCTTGGGAGAGGGAGGCTGTTCCAGAGGTGGGCAGACTAGAGGAGGAGGCAGATCACCCTGCAGATGTTTTACACCTGGAGGGAGAGAGAGAGACAGAATGGGTATTGGTCATAACTGTAACTGCAAGCTGAAATAATTTTATTGTGTATAGTTTGTGTTTGTTGTTAATGGAAATTTGTATACTCAAAATCTCCACTGTACCATAGTTGTGACATCACAACTATGATACGATGGCTTTCCAAGTAAGCAATAAGACACGATGGGGTGTGCATTATGGTGTGATAACCGCACTCCTAGGGGTGTAGTTAGGCACAAGGCCGAAGGCCGAGTGGCGATTGTCCCTAGGAGTGCGGTTAACACACCGTAATGTACAACCCCGGAATGTCTTATTGCGCTCATAAAATGTCCCTTTATTTTTAGAAGCAGTTTTTCTATTTTTAAACACATTTTTAAATAAGTAAAAATGTTAGTGAATCTGTTGTTTTAACATAAAATAGTCCTTCCACCTATTGGTGCTAGATTAAAGTAGTGTTATACAGTGTGTGCCTCCCTGCCCACTTAAGCTTCATATTCCCCTGCCAGCTACAACAATTCACAAATGCTGTTTTTCTCACTCTAAGTATGACACATAGCCCCCTTATTTTATTTCATTCTTCTCACTCTGTAGACAAAACTAAAAGGAAGCCATAACAGGGACTTCTCAGTTCCCCAGTGCTGCAAGCATGAGTGTGGTTCAAAACTGCCATACTCACTGACAGCATCATGAACTGCTCGCTCTGTCCTAAAACATAAACAGCAGGGTGAGTCATTTACCACATTTTCTCTTTGTTTATATAGTATTATTGCTTACTTTCTTCACTCTGTTTTTTTCCCTCTGTGTTTCCCCACATTCAAGAAATGGAATGTTTATCATGGAATGTTTACCATGGAATACAGGGATTCAAAATTCTGCTCAGTTCTAATAGCAGAATGTTCCTCTACTAACATACTGTACACGCAGACAACAAAGGCCTGTTTTAGAGCCAGAGACTCAATTATCTCACTTGTCAGGGAAGGCAGAAGAGATTTCCCTGATGAGCAGGTAAAGATAGAAGGGGGATTTTTCACCGTTAGCAAACAAACAGTTATACTGAAAACTATAAGCAATGCTTAATATTTCTAATTTGTTTATGTGTGTAAGGAGAGTGTGACAATCTAGTAAACAACATTAAATTAATTTATTTTATTTTGTATTTAAGATAATTTTAATTTTAGGACCCAGTTGAAGGTTTCTACAGTGTAACGGTAGCAGCCATGTTTGTGGTGGAAGATCAGTTCTGGTTGTAGGGAGACTGATGGAAGATAGTTCTGGTTGTAGGAGGACTGATCTGTTCACTGTGTAATGTGGTTTAGGACCAGGATGACTGTGCATATACAGAGAATTAATGTACGGTCAGCTGATCTGTCTTGGCCAATGAGATTTCTAGATTTGTTCTTGCCATTTTATAAGTTAATGTACCATATAGCTTTTACATCACAACTGTGGCACAATGAACTTTGTCATGTGAACTGCAGCTGCTCCCACTGTGTGCTCATTTAAACAGCAGCGTTCTTCAAAATGTATTGTCACATGGCGCTTTCTCAGCACTAATGTTGGTCACTGTTTGTACCATTTTAAGGTTTTTGCCATGAGGTGTGTAGATGAGTACTGAGCAGCTGGGTGTGGGGTGGAATAAAAAAATAATAAGAAACTGGCTCATGCGGGGAGCCAACAAGCAGCACATTTTTTTTGGCGGGGGAACCATAATCATATACTACATAAAACAGGATATTAGCAAACATCTACAACTCAGCCTGTGTTTCCATCGAGGGGCTGAGATAACAGCATGGATTTGTCAAGCGCCACTCTCGAGGTTCATCATGCTGTCATCTCAACCCCTTGATGAAAACACACCCTTGTATTTATTTTATGTTTTTATGAATGCCTCCTGGTGAAGAGGATCTGTAATCCTCGAAGTGCAGGGGCTTGAGTCTGCCTGTTGCCGACATGTTTTAAACAGCAATTTGCATCACCCTAATGTTTTTGGACCTGCAGGAGTGCTTGCTTGTTTTGCTTTCGAATGTGTGATGATGCTACTACCAATTGTCTCCTAACAAGAATGTAGCTGGAAAAAAGATTGTATGTGTCTCAGTAGAGACATGGTGCCAGCCCCCCAACCCCAATTAGGTTTCCTACTTCCCTCACTCCTCCCTACCCCTTCTAATCCCTTTCTGACCCTCTCTCTACTCTTTCCATTGCCTGCCTTTCAGATAGATTGACTTGTTCCTGCTTTATGACAATACTGTCACGTGACTTCCGTGTGATGTTCATATTATATGTTGCTTTGGTTTTTTTTACAGAAAGGGTGGTGGCTGCATGGAAAGGCCTGCCTCAGGAGGTGGTGGGAGCAAGCACAGTGGGGGATTTAAACATGCATGGGATAGGCATAAGGGAGCCCTAGAGGTGGAAAGGAGAGGCTAAAGCAGATGACCAAGTAGGGTCAGCGGCCGATAATAAAAGTAAGGTATACACGCAGACTAGATGGGCCAAGTGGCCCTTATCTGCCATCAATTCCTAGAACAATAAACTAAACTAAACTCTATATGTAAGCTGCATTCCACATTTTTATTAATTTATACAATTTTATATATAAATGCACTTCATTCTACACATGTTCACTGTATATTTCATTCAGTCATTGTATATTTACTTTGTTTTATTTGTTTCTTTTGGCTACTATATCCACCTAGTTTGTTTTATTTATCTGCTCCTCTGAGCTTTTTACAGTGAAGCCAGATCCTGAAACACATATTTTTTTTTCAATTTTGGTCTGTATTGTTTTGCTTTCTGTCCCATTTCCTCTGTAACTCCCTTCCCTGGGTCAAAGCTGGAAACAACCCTTGGCTCAGTGTACCTCTTCCAATTTACCAATTTTCAAATAATGCTTATTTATGTGTCAGTGTATGTTTCTTGTGCAGATGTACTTGAAAAAATAAATCCTTGTCCAGCAGAGGGCGCCAGTTACCTTTATAACTGTTTTAGAAATAGTGTAATCTCGATTAGGCGCTCAGACTATTCACAGTCAAGCAAATAACTACTACAACGAGCAGACCTGTCACACTAGAAACAGGCAAGCTTTCCCGGTTTTAAATGCCAAGTTCTATTTTTTTTGTAAATTTACTGGAGAAAAATCCACGGAGCTTCAATGCACTAATAGTGATAAAGCTGCAGGGCACACCATTTGACAGGAGAGATTTTTCTAGTTTAAAGTACAATTGGGAAACAATTACCCTACCAAAATCTAAAAATGATGCCAATATTTTAGCAGAGAGAGCATACTGAACCCTAGGAACATAACAGTAAAATGGAACAGGTTGTTATTAATGTCAGACATGTGTAAGGAATACGGTTAACTGGCCCCTGTTCCATTTTTAAAGACGCTTCTGAAATTTTGTTACACAACATGGGGTACCATTTCGTTATGGGTAATAAGGAGCTACAGCTCTGTTTTGTTACTTTATGTTTTAAGACTTTTGCAATTATAGGCCCTTAAGTTGTATACACTGATCCCTTGCATAACTCCAGCTACCCAAACACTGCTGTCCAAAGGCGTCTCAAAAAAGGTGCCCTCTCACGCCTCCAAAGTTACCTCTCTTCCTGCGACTGGTCACCCATCCACACTGCCCAGACTGTAGATGCAGCCCTCAACTCCTTTATTACCACCTTCAACGCTGCCTGTGACATCTTCGCCCCTTCTCAAAGCAGGTCATAAAACCCAGGGATACCCCATGGATCTCACAGTCCCTCCTTGACCAGTTGTGCCTCAGAGATAACCTCTGGCACAGGGCCCTGGGCTCCCAGCTACCTCAGGACAGACAAGTCTACAGAGAGGCGAGGAACAAATGCACCTGGGCCATCAGGCAAGCTAAGGCTACCTACTATAAGCAAGCTCTCTCTACCACCTGGGGCTCAGGGAAAAACTTCTGGAACAACATTCAGGAGCTATGTGGGAAAACCATCTCCCCTGCCCCGGCACAGCTTCAAGTCAAGGGAGTTCTCTCCCAAGACCCCACCACCATATGCAATGCCCTTAACGCCACCTTCTCTGACCTCAGGCACATTCTCTCGACAAACTTCTTTGACCCTATCACCAGCCACCCTTTGGATACCCCTGCCTCAGCAGCCCCACCTCCCTTCTGGCTGCGAATCATCTCCTGTAGAGAAGCTAAAAACTACTTCTCCACAGCCCTGCACAACTCCCGCTACAGCAGTGACACCCTTGACCTCAAAATCCTCAGACTGACACTTGATGAAACCCTGCCTCACCTCACCAAAATGCTAAACTGCTCACTACGACTAGGTCAATTCCTATCTCTTTGGAAAAAAGGTATTATAACTCCGATCCTCAAGAGTGGGGATCCCACTTCCCCTTGTAACTACCGACCCATTTCTATCCTTCCCCCACTCTCAAAAGCTCTCAAGAAAATTGTATCGGACCAGCTCACCAATTACCTGGCCAAACACAATCTGCTCTGCTGTGAACAACATGGCTTTAGGAAGGGACACAGCACTACCACAGCCTTACTCGAATTTACATCATACATACGCGAGGCACTGGAACAGGGGTCAATAGCTGGAGCAATATATGTCGATCTGACCAAAGCATTCGACACCGTCAGTCACGCACTTCTTCTCCACTCTCTCCCCTCCTACTATTTCACCACTGAGGCTATATCCTGGTTCAAAGACTATCTCACTGGCCGGACACAACAAGTCAAAATTAACTCCACCCTCTCCTCCAAGTGACCTGTCCTAATGGGTGTCCCTCAAGGGTCTATTCTAGGGCCCCTACTTTTCACTTTCTTCCTAAACTCCCTCCCTCAGTCCTGCAGCGGTAAGCTCTTGCTCTATGCAGATGACGCCGTAGTTTTCTGGAAACATTCCAATCCTAACTCCCTCCAAAGTGCCCTACAAGGCTTTTTTAGAGAATTAGAGTCCTGGATAACTGACTATCGCTTAATTCTAAACTACTAAAAAACAAAATCTATGATCTTTGCCAACCGACAAAGCCCATATAGTAATGCCCCTCTTACCATCTCAAACTCACAGGGCCTCCACATTGAACAGGTTTCAAACTTTAAATATCTGGGTGTCACCTTGGACACATCCCTCACCTACCATGCAGACATTAAACACCTCTCCTCCTCTGTTAATACCCGGATAGGGATTCTCTACAGACATAAGCACTGCCTACCCCCCCAGGCCTTACGTCTTGCTGTAACCTGCTCAGTCCTTTCATTGGTCGACTATGGTACTGTAATCTATGGCACCGCAGACCAAACAGCCCTACACTGTATTAGCCTAGCTCTCAATAAAGGTTGCCGTCTGGTCACAGGCTGTGACAGACTAACCCATACGTGTGAATTCTACAAGCTTGCTGACTGGCTGACCTTCGAAGGGAGACTTAAGTACCATACTTGTCTCCAGGCCCAAAAATACTTATGAATCTTACACCCTAAGGGCCTACACCCCCTCATCCAGCCAGCCACTCACAGGAGGGCCCCTAGACTCCCTACAAACACCTCCCTACTAGTCCCCCACTGCAAGACCTCTCTAGGGTAAAGGTCCTTCCGTTATCATGCTCCCCTTTGGCTTAACAACCTACCTCCCTCTATCTCCCTGGCCACTAGTCTTGGTCAATTCAAAACAGGTATCAAGAGCCTCCTTCTTGACTCAGAAGCCTGTGGCTGTTACCAACATTCCTCTCAGCCAAATATACCAAATGACTAGCCTATCTCCTGACAACATCCTCAGGTCCTACAACCTAGCTGCATTTAAACCTCGACTCTGGGTTCTGTAAATTGACCCCTCAAATCTGTAACCTGTTTTGTCTCGCTACAATGACCCAGGGTCCTATAAGATCCTAGTGGTGGTAACCAACTAATGTAAATACACTTTCTGTGAGACCAATGTACAATATGTCTAATGTGATACTGTATGACCAATGTATGTATAAAATGTGTAATGTGTGTTCTTTGTACTGACGAGGAGCCTTTGCAAAGGAATCTATGACTCAAAGGATTGTAATTCTGATTCTCAGCAAATAAATAAATAAAATAAAATTTGAAATGCAAACTGAATTGAAAATAAGAAAACAGGTCTAAGACATAGAGCTTTCTTTTTGGCTGTAAGCATTCTGTCAATCTTATATTAATCTTTGTTAACATACATGTAGAGCATAATCACATGCTAAGGGGGCTACCACACTTAAAAAAAACATTTTATTATAATAGAAATAAGGCATTTCTGGGGATTATCTTAATAGTCAGTCAATCACCCTCTAGGGGCCTGTGACACTTGGCCATGCCTCATGCCCCATCACACTCTAAGAGGGTGAATAATAGACTATTTATGTAACCCCTGACCATGCAGTGATATGGACCCCCCAATCATTTTCTCCCTTTTATTGGGAAGCACTGAAACCAATGTCCCTGACCACCCTACTAAGACAGACCTACACTAGGTTGACAGATTCTTCTGGACCTCCTGTCTCGGGGTATGCAGTGACTGGAATATTTTTGCAAATATCCTAAATATTGGAATATTTGGAGTCAAACTGGAATGCTGACTATCTGAGGCGCGATTCCTCCCCATCATTATTCTAAGCAGCCTTCACCTTCTTCTTTACAGTCCAAACGTTCCCTGTCGCCTTACCTTTTCTTAATGCTCTACAATCAAGGCCACTGATTTATGATGATTCAAATAATGAAATTCCATTTTTAAGACTTTGAATTCCATGAATTGCCGTGGTGATTGTTAGTTTAATTTCCAGATTTTACCGGGATTCTACTGTCATTCATTTAGAATGTGTATAAATAATCACAATAAAAGAAGACTTAATATACAGGTATTAATTGAAGCAATTTGAAAATAGTACAGGAAGAATATTATGAGAAAAAAACAAGTTCTGCAGATTTACTGGTCTGGCCTAAAATGCCAAATTCCATGCAGTTCTTTGTTTTTACTGGTGTTCGGGCAGGTCAGATTCTGGAATTTTATCAGGTTTTCCGGTATAACTGAAAATCAGTGGCCTTGCCTTCAGTATGTTCAATGGCACACTGCTATGTGCCCATTCTGTTCTACTCCATCATATCCATTTGTGGGAAAAGTCAACAATGATCTTTGCTTGTGACTCTGGTGGGGTCTGTTTTTTTTTTAAGTGCCCAGTCCTCAAGGCAGATTGAAGTGTGCCCCTCCCAGCGTAACTGCTCCTGCCATTGATAAAGTGTGTAGGAAGGGGCAGCTCATCTAGAGACATTTGGGTGGCAGGCATGTGATGCATGTGTCCAGTGGTGGAGCGGGAGTGAAGTTGGGCAGGGGCAGGTTTCACCATAAGGGCATCTAAGGTTGTTGGTTAACTAGGATCTGCGGCCTATCCTGTAGGTAGGGAAATGGGCAGACTAGATGGGCCTAGCGGTCCTTATCTGCTGTCAAAGTCTATGTTTCTATGTTTCTATGTAAGGTAGTTTTCAAAAGGTAAGGGGTCAGGGGGCTTTTGCAAAGGGGTGCTTAGAGTAACAGGAGAAGAAGGAGGAGTCTGTGAACTTTTCTGGGTATGGGTGCCTAAATCCAAATCCAAATTTTGGGATCTGTGCACACCACTGCTGTTCTCTATAGGCTTTCCCAAAAGAATGACTGAGCATTCCCACTAAGTTGGTGGAGGAAATAACTTTTCTTCCTTCCTTCCTTCCTTCCTTCCTTCCTTCCTTCCTTCCTTCCTTCCTTCCTTCCTTCCTTCTTTCCTAAATAGGTGATTTCCCTCAGTTTAATGTAAAAAATATTGCGGGGTACAGGGGGTTGAGTGGCAGGGGTTGCTTTAAGAAGTTTAAGAAAGTAACTTGTTGGAAGGTATTTCCAGCCCACTGATCAACTAAGGCATAATGTTCACTCCAGAAGCCCATTTTGGAATTATGGGGAAGGGGGGGGGGCTACAGGGGCTCAGCTTCCATGTCTTAAGTCCCACTCCATTGCCCATGCAGTTCTGTCATATAGTTATAATTACAGTTGGTTAAGCCAGGAATGTTTGACCTAGAGCTAAGTCAGAGCTGAGCCAAAAGTCTGGCTTGATACTACAAGCCAAAGCACGAACTGAGCCATGGCTGCTACAGGCTGTTCTGTATGACACTGTCAGTGTCCCTCATGAGTTGCACAAGAGGAGCTGAAAGCTCCCTCCACTGTGCTAACTACTCAGGCTGAAAAAAAAAAATACTTGCTTTGATCATAACTGGCATGGCTTGAACCCAGCTCTCAATTGCTCATGGAGATCAAGCGAAAGCCAAACATTAGGCTCGAGCCATGTTTAAGCCATCCTTGGCTCATCAGCTCTACATTTCATGGGGGTGGGGTGGGGGCCAGACTCAGTTCAAAGACATGGCTTCAATAGAGCCACCATAACTCCAATAGGTCATGGAGCGTAGACGTCAAGTGCTGATAGTGGCAGTAGTTACTGTTGTGTTGACATTAGCAGTGAGCAGAAACCTGCATCTGAGGCCAAGTGCTTTAACATCGTCTTGTAATGCACATTGTATAGTCAAGCAAACAGTGTATATTTTCTCCCGGGTCATGTCTGAAAATAGGCAATGCCTTTGCCTAGTGCACCCACCCGGTTAACAAAAACAAATAAATAAATATTTTGGTGTACAGGAGAAGTTGTACACAGGTATGACCTATCCTATGTACTATATAGCACGTTCGCAGAAATGGAAAACTGTGGATCAGTTCCAGACTTTTAGTGACTTTATCTGAATTCTAACCCGCTATGTGAACAGCAAGCAAAACATAATGAAGTGACTCCAAGTCTATTTACTGCGATTATATGTGCAACACTGTGCTAAACGGATGTTCTACCCACATCCAAACCCTGGAAGCCTTACACAAATGGTATTGCTGGACTCTGAAGATGCTGACCACCATTAATTGTGCATTAATAGGCATCAGAATGGCTCAGGTAGCACATCTACCTCTGGGGTAAAAGGTCATGAGTTCTAGTCCCACCCAAGGACTTGGGCTCATATCACAAACTATGGCACCCACGTGAGGTTCTAGGGGGATGCTGTACTGTTGGGGGTGCCATCCTTCAGATGAGATGTTAAATCGAAGTCTCTTCTGCCCCTCTCTGGTGCTGTCCTGGAGGGTGTCCAGGTGGAAGTAGAAGGACACAAGGCATTTTTTGCAAGAGATGGGGATTTTCCCCAGTGCCCTGGCCAGCATTCCGTTTCCCATAAAACTGGTTCAGGCAACTGTCCAAAGCTGTGTGTGAATGTTTTTTTCTGTTTTCATTTTTTAATTTTTTTAGGCTCTCTGGCCAGGTGGGGATGAACCTCATTTCTGCCCACTATGCCCACATCCTTCTTACCCATCTGGCATTCCCCTAGCTGCCCAGGCGGGAGGCCTGTAACTTACCGCTTATGTTGGTGCTCCCGTGGTGGGGAGATACTAAGATCAAGCCTAAATCCCAACCAAGTCTTATGCCAGTGTCTTTCAGGGGAGTGTGAAGCCACAGTCCTGGGTACTATACTGCACTCGATAGAGGGATTTTCTTGTTACATCCCCCAGTGGCTCAGATGTGCAAGGGTATCAGAGGCACATCACACAGTCTCCCATGTATGAGTGTGCTGATGCTCAACGAGCCACCAATCCCACAAGTGCTTGAGGAGTCAGACGCACTGACTCCCGGCTACCGTTAGGAGTCGGACTGTTTCAACCCACCCTTCTGGAGGAGGAGAGCTGTCTATCGGGTGCTCATTCTTCTTCTAGTGTGTATCAGTGTTGATGTGCAAAATGGCTGACACTCCATGTTTACAGTCACTTCACTACCAGTCTCCATGGCTTTTAAACACTACGGGATACAATGTGTATGAAAATCACTATACAAATCTTCTTCTGCTGTAGGAAAGGCAGTAAGGTCTAATTGTGGTTTGCGCTCTGAACTATGAAGCAAGAGATCATAGGTCTCAAGCCCACAACAATCACTAGCTAACTGTGTGACTGTGAACAAGCCACATGACCCCTCTGGGTAAATCACATGACCCCCCCTGGCTTTAGTCCTCTCAGCTGCAAAAGTGGGTGAGAGCAGGAACTCATTGAAAATGAAATATTGCATCTCAGACAGGCAATCCTGCATTAATAAACTGTAAGATAGAAATAGGAAATATACTCTAACCTTAATATTCTGGCAGAAATAGGCATTCAGCAAGAAAAAAAATATCTCAGATACCACTTTCTTGTCTCTGAGGCTGAGATTCTGTTCTGTAACAAAGATACAAGACTGGTTTGTTTTTGCAGTCTCTTGCATTTGCCTTTAAAATTGAAGTTGCTGGCTTCCTGCCCAGGGCTGGTTATAAATTATCCCTTTCCACTGAAATACTAATGGGAGAGTAAGCTTTAATTCTACATTTCTCTCTTTATGGGACATCTGGTTATCAGTTTTGCTTGAGTAATAAAAGAGGCCACCCATCTCCAAGTAATTAAGATTAGCACTTTGTAAATAGGAGAAAAAAACAAATCAGAACTGACTTTCAAAGGACAAGATCATGTTTTCTTTGTTGAAGTGTTTTCTTTTCAAATCCGGTAGAGTTTTAAAAATGTAACCCACAATTACTTAATCACGGGGTGAACGTGACCCTTTGAACATATGCATAGCTAAAAAAGCAGTATGTTCAGAATTACCTGCCATAGCAACCAAGGTTCTGCTCTTAGTTGCTGTTTGTTAGATGCAAGCCTGTAATAAGTGAAAACTCTAGGGCTCTACTTGAATTAGCACCTACTGTAAATGAATCGATCAGAAAAAAGGGAACTAGGATGAACAACTACTACAGTCAGTCTACCGTAGGAGAGGATTTGGGAAAACATTTCTGCCCTAAGGAGCTAGTAAACTTAGGAAGAGACTGCAGACCCCTTGTAGTCAAGGTTAATCAGTAGGCAGAGCAGTCATTGGTTGTAATTCTTGCGACTTTACAAAAGAAACATACTGCACATCTGAGACCCCTGATGTCTTGTCTGTTTTTTTCTGTGGTGGCTTAGCCCAAGGTTTCTAGGCAGATATGAAGCGCATATTAGGCACTGAAGCTCAGGCTCCAGCTTCATGCTAAGTGAGGGCTACTAGGATCAGAAACCCCTGCAAGCACACCCCTTTGATTCCAGCTGTGCTTTGGATAGATGTGAGCAGCCCAGACCTTATCAAGCTAGTCCAGCAGAATGGCTTAACCTTAGAGTCAGCTACAAGCAGAGCTAGTAATATCTTGGTAAAGCAACCCTTCCCCTGCAGCATTCAAAGAGACCTTCACCTACACACAGACACACACACACACACACACACACACACACACACACACACACACACACACACACTCACAAACACTGTAAGTCTTTATTTTTTAATATAATGGGAAGGAAGGAAGGAATTAATTTTGTTGTTTTATTACACCTTTCATGTACTATGCATCTCAAAATGCTTCCTGATCACATGACCAGTTGGCAGCAGCTATTATGCATGCACAGATAGGTTAAGGAACGGTCAGCGGGTTTAAGAGAACACAGGGAGGTTAAGAGACTTGCTTAGGGTCACACGGTAAGTGGCAGTTGTTGGATTCAAACCTGTGTCTCCTATATTTGAGTCCCTAACTAAATATAAACTGTTATTCAATGTTTATTTATTAAATAAATAGTTATTAATATTTATTTAAAATTGATGACCAGAAAAGGCACACTGACCTAAAGCTCTTTTCCAGATGTGACCTAGGGGAAGGGTACAGAGGTCAAAATACAGACAGTTAAAGCTAGTACAGGCAAAAATGCTGCATTTAAGTATGCTATCTTGCAGGTATACAGTATAGGGCTGTAAAAACAAAAATATATGTTGTACCATGTTACACGGACTGAATCATGAGGCATATCTATGAAGGAATGCAACACCAGGAAATGGCATCAAAAGGGGTGCTGAAAATCAACACTGATTCGGAGGAGAGTAGGGCAAATACAAGGCTCTATTTAGTATAACTATATAGCAATAAATACTTTAGAAAGGTAATTTGCTGTTCTTGGGTGGATTCCAGCAAGTGCGAGTGCTTTGCTATTAGTAGTATCAAGTTCAGAGTTAATATACATTTGTTTATTTCACTAGTTTATACCATGCTTGCTGTCCCTAAAAACAATAATAAAAATCCATTTACAAGATTTACAAAATGCACATAGAATAGCACTCCATGATGAAGGAGGATTTAGATCTCTGCTTTGAATAGAAAGGCCTTACTATTAAGTGTATCCTTCTTAACATGACAGCTGGTTGCTGAGTAGGGTCAGAACTAATGGCAGTCACAAGAGACTTTAAAAAAAATCACACGTGACTAAAAAATACAGGAAAAAGATCTCATTGAGTATGTCTTTATTGGAAAGATGTTATCTGATTTAGATAGAATGTGGCTCAATGGTTCACGTTTTTGGAAGAAGCACAACAGCTGTATATAACATGCCGCTTAATGTGTCCTCTGGTAGTAGAGTAGTCTAATGGGGAGGATAGCTACACCTGCCTCTCTCTGCCTTGCACAGTTTTTTGATCTGCAAGCCCACGCCAGATAATATGCTTGAGTATGACTCAGTTTTCGGTCATGGGTTTGCATGGTTTTCATAGGTTTACAAGCATTAGTACTGGAGACAGGTAGATGCGTGTGAAAACCTACTTGGCATGAATCACTTTGAACATGCAACAGTTTCTGCAAATGCTCTGAGGCCGTATCACTCGCGCAGCATGATTTTATCTTGGATTTACTTTGATGTCTTGAGTAAAATTCATTAAATTTTTTTATATGAACTTTAAGGAAAGGATCCAGAAAAAAAATACTTTATGTTGTCTACTGCTTAAGAAAGGATGGAAAGAGGAGGACAAATTAAGTGCCAAACTGCTAGGTATCCTGACAGACTTTCTGTCTCAGATATAGAAGGGTCCAAAAGAGGTAAAGTCAGTTCGGACTTCAGATACTGTGGAGGAGTTGTCTTGAAAAGTATGATGAGATAATAGGGTAATGACTTTATATGCAGCAGTGCCTCTCAAAGTAAATGTGTCCTATAGCACGTCACAATCCAAGAACAGCTACATCAGCCATTGGAGTAGCACAGAGAGGCTAATGCAATGGAACATGAAAGAAAGACAGGAAGGAAAGAAAGAGAAAGAAAGAAAGAAAGAAAGAAAGAAAGAAAGAAAGAAAGAAAGAAAGAAAGAAAGAAAGGAAGGAAGGAAGATGAAAGAAAGAGAAAGAGAGAAAGAAAGCAAAGCAAAGCAAACTTTATTTATAAATAGTTCCTTTCTAATAACCAATACGCTTGTACAACACAATAAATAAATAAAATACATTAATAAATAACAAATGGAACAAATTAAAAAACAATAAATACAGCAGCGGCATTAAAAATCAGGATATGCCAGGCTAAATAAGAAGGTTTTAGGAGCAACTTTAAAACTTTGGAAAGTCAGGCAATCTCGCACTCGACAATGTAGAGAATTCCACAGGGTTGGGGCCATAAAGCTAAATGACCTAGCCCCAGATGTCTTTAGATGGACCTAGGGAATCTCTAGCAATCCCTTGTCGGTGGATCGGAGAGAGCAGGGAGACAGTAGGGGTGAAGGAGATCTTGCAGGTAACTAGGTCCCTGATAGTGTAGGGCCTTATAGTTCAGCAAACCGACCTTGAAGGTGATCCGCCACTGTACTGGCAGCCAGTGCAGTCCGTGGAGCACAGACATTATATGACTGGTCCTAGAGGTACCAGTCAACAGCCTGGGTGCTGCATTTTGCACTAGCTGCAAGTGGCGGATATCAACCCCCAGTATCCCTAGGTAAAGGGCATTGCAGTAGTCAAGGCGGGAAGTAACGAAGGCATGGACCAAAGTTGGAAGATCATTGAAGGAATCAGGTGCTTCACCGGGGCGATATTCCTCAGATGGTAAAAAGAGGTTTTGACAGCTGCTGACACCTGAGATTTATGGGTCAGGCAGTCATCAAAAATAATGCTCAGGTTCCGCACCCGGTCTGAGGTAGTTAGCTGAACACCCCCAAGCCATAGTCCCGAAGGTAATCCTGCCAACAAACCTGCCTCCTGATGACCTGGGTCCACAACCAACACCTCAGTTTTTTCCGGGTTTAACCGCAGCCAGCTCACGCTCATCCAATCCTGGATCTCAGCGAGACAGTTAAAGACCGAAACAGCATCATCCTGACCATGCACAAAGGATATGTACAGCTGTGTATCATCTGCATAGCGGTGAAAACTCAAGCCATACCACCTAATAATCACTCCTAACGGCAGAATGTACACTGCAAACAACATGGGTGCCAAAATGGAGCCCTGCGGCACCCCACAGGATAGGGGGAGTGGTGCCGAGGAAAAAGTCCCAGACACCACCCTCTGAGTTCTACCCTTGAGGAATGATTGAAACCATCTGAGGACCGTACCAGACAATCCACAGATGAACCGCAGGTGCTCCAACAGCACACCATGGTCTACAGTGTCAAATGCCGCAGAGAGATCTAGAAGGACCAAGATGGAATGGGTCTTTCGATCTCTCGCTATTAGGAGGTCATTTAGTACCTGGACAAGGGCTGTCTCAGTACTATATCTTTTCCTGAATCTGGATTGGCGAGAATCATAGATATTGTGGCTGGTCAAATGATCATCCAGCTGTGACGCAACCACCTTCTCAATAACCTTACCCACAAAGGGTAGGTTAGAGACAGACTTGTAGTTTGCCAGACAGTCCGGGTCCAAGGAGAGCTTTTTAAGGAGGGGACAAACCATGGCCTCCTTCAGGGGATCTGGAAAGATCCCCCTCTCCAAAGACATTCAGACTATCTCGGCAAGGACAGGGTCGATTTTATCCACACAGCCTATTAAGAGGCATGTAGGGCCTGGGTCCAAACTACAGTTGATCGGTTGCAACGACTGGACAACCATCACAATGTCATTGATTGTGGGAAGGCTGAAGTCACACCACACAAACTGGGCATCCAACATCACCTGCCGACCACCACAACTCCCATTAGAGAGGGTTGGGCGGACACCAGACCTGATTGTGGCAATTTTATCTGCTAAGAATCAAGCAAACTCCTCACACCGCTGTTGTGAAAAGGCACTTCCAGGCTGGAGACAGATTGGATTGCATTGGATTGCACAATCTGTCCACAGTCCGGAAGAGCTGGGCTGGTTGATTCAACGCAGCAACAATTTCTCTGGACAGGAATTCTGCCTTCTTATGGGTAATTGCTGATTGATAGACCCCATAATGGTCCATCAATCTAAGTTTGTCACACTCCAGGCCCGATTTCCGCCAACACCTCTCTAGCCTTTGTCCCACTCTCCTCAACTCCCTCAAGGTCTCATCAAACCAGAGAGACCTGTGGTGAAGAGTGAGAGGATGAACATGAACAGGAGCAATGGAATCCAGGGCAACTACCACCGCCTTATTATAGGCAAGTACCAGGTCCCCAGGATCCATGCATTCACTCAGTAAACCCGATAGGTCCAGCACCACCATCAGGCCATCTGAGGAAACACCTCTCAAAAGGCAGTACTGGACCATCTCCGTAGGGGCAGGCCTACTGGGGGGGGCACAAAACTGAACCCAATGGTATGATGGTCAGACCACCCAACTGGTTCCACCACCAAGTCAGAAATCTCCATCCCCAGGAGAAACACCAAGTCCAATGAATGACCATCAATATAGGTAGAGGAGGAAATAACCAGTGTGAAGCCCAGCTAATTCATTAGCTGGAGGAAGTCTTGACCAAATTGCGAGAGTTCATTGTTGACCCAGGCATTGAAATCCCCCAGGATCAGCCATCTGGGGAATCCTAATGTCAGGTTGACAATGAAGTCCGTGACTTCCCACAGGAAAACATTCCCATCTCCTGGTGGATGGTAGATAAGAAGAATCCTGCACCCCACACCCTCACCCATGATACATTCAAAGGAGTTGGTGGTCCCCACTGGTACCTCCACCAGGTTCAGTTCCGATCTAAAACAGATGGCAACTCCCCCGCCCCTACGATCCATCTTCGGGCAGTATATCACCAAGTACCCAGCTGGAATTGCTGACACCAAAATTGGACCAGCATTCTCATCCAGCCAGGTCTTGGTGATGCAAGCCTGGTCCGATGATCCAACAAGATCCGCTATTATAGCGGTCTTGTTCTTAATGGACCTGGCATTACATAACATTGCCAGAGTAGGATGAGTAACCGAGAAAGACCGTGTTACCTGCCTGCAACAAGCAGAGCCCTTGGGTATGGGAACCAGACAGGGAAAACCCCTTTCCTGGACCCATTTTGCCCCAGGGCATCTCCTTGTCCCCACTATCCCAATCTGCCCACTCCTTTCCATTCCCCCACCAGGCCCAGTCCCCGTCCTCCTCCTCTTAAAAATCTCCAGAGCCCAGCACCATCTATAAACCTTTGGGGATAACAGGGGACAAGAAAAAGGATGGAGGTTTCTAAGCCTGGAGGGGGAATAATGCCTGATTGTCACTACACCTTCCCAGCACATCTCTGCCACACTCTGCAGACACCCAAGATAAACAATCACGAAAATTACAAATATAATCCGCACCACACTCAAACACTCACCACCCACACACAACTACTCAATCAACCTCTCAGACTTCCACACCACACACCCACAAACACTCAAACTTAATAAATAGTACCAAAAAATATCAATAGATGTATGCAAATTAAAACCAAAACAGAACAACTGATGATATAAAATAAAATTAAATTACAGAAAGAAAGAAAGAAAGAAAGAAAGAAAGAAAGAAAGAAAGAAAGAAAGGGGTTATGGAAAGCTTGGGAAGACTATGCAGAGAGAAAGAAGAAGTGAAGTACACAGAGGTCATGTGACTTAAAGTCATGCAGGGAGTAGGCACAAGCAGTGCTGGTAGCATTCAACCCTATGTTTCCAAGCCCTCATCTCCTTGCTCTAACTGCTAGGTTACACTTCCTCGAAAGACAACTCATGCATTTTAGACAGAGATTGAACTAATCTGTCTTTTACAGCTGATTGTTTCCAGCTAGAAAACTTGCTGCTGTCTTCCCTTGAAACATGACAGATCTTCCCCCCCCTCCCACCAATGCTGGATGTGTTGGAAACATGGATGTGCCTCTTGAAGCCATGCCCTGAAAGAGTGTTTGCCTTAGCTCAGGATACCACAGAAAGACAAGAAATTTTGAAAATCATCTTGCTTGGACTTTACCTTCATCATACAAGACTGTTCTATCATCTGTTACATACAGTAGACTGTGTAGTAAGTCCCGACATATAGCACCTGTTTTCTCCAGTTCATAAACTTGGGAGTTCTTAACCAAGTGGAAACAATGGACCTGGCCAGCTCTGAAGACTGAGTGCTCAGCTTTAGTTTAGAATCAACACTACTCAATAAACTTTCTATCTCAAATCTTACCTCCCCAGCGCAAAACCCTTGTGAAGTACAGAGAAAGGGGCCCAACAGCATCAATAACCATCCACGGGAGGGTTCTCATAAGCTGGTCCAATATACCCAACTTTGCTCTCAGTTACTTGCAGAAAGAAATAATCCTCATAGCTTTGAGAAAAAGAACATGCATTGTTTTGTATTCTCTTTTTATTAATTTGAATACAACACAACACAACACAGTTCAATACAACACAATACAACACAATACAATACAGTACAGTACAGTATAATACAATACAATGGGTTGCAAGACCCAAGGCAGCATGGATTCATGGGAGGAGATCATGTCAATTGAATCTTATAGATTTCTTTGACTAGGTGACCAGGGAACTAGATCGGGGCAGCAGTGGACATAGCCTACCTAGATTTCAGTAAGGTATTTAACACTGTTCCACATAGGAGACTAGTAAGCAAACTGATTAGCTTTGATTGGGTGCAAAGGTGGTAAGCTGGAAAAGAGATTGGTTGGGGGATGGCGGCAGAGGGTGGTGGTAAGTGGAGTTCACTCCGAGGAAGGCAGGGTGACCAGTGGGGTGCCTCAAGGATCAGTGCTGGGACATGTCCTCTTTAATGTCTTTATAAGTGACATTGCAGAGTAGCTGGAAGGGAAGGTCTGCTTCACTGTGAATGACACTAAACTCTGCAATAGGGTGGACACTCCAAGGGGGGTGGAAAGGATGAACTGTGACCTGAGAAAACTCAAGGAGCAGTCAAGGGTGTGGCAGCTGGGTTTCAATATGAAAAAGTGCAAAATAATGCACTTGGGGCACAGAAACCCAGTGGTGAAGTACAAAATTGGGGGGGGGGGGTTCTGGACAACCACCAAGCAGGAAAGGGACCTGGGGGTGATCACATCAGATGACCTAAAGCTGGCCAGACAGTGCAACGCTGCAGTTGGGAGGGCTAGTGGGATGCTGGCTATGGTGCATAGAGAGAGATATTAGCAGCAGAAAGAGGGAGGTGGTATTGTCTCTGTATAGATTGCTAGTAGGACCCCACCTAGACTACTGTGTAGAGTTCTAGAGACTGCATCTCTGGAAGGACGTAGACAAAGTGGAGGCGGTCCAAAGGAGCGCAACTAAACTGGTACAGGGTCTGCATCAGAAGCCCTATGAGGAGGGATTAAAGGACCTAAATAAGGTACACCCTGAAAGAGAGAAGGGGGGGTATGATAGAGACATTTAAACACCTCTTGGGGTAAAAAAGGTACAGGAAGGAAGTATTTTTCAGAAAGAAAAAGTGCTCAAGAAAAAGGGGAAATGCTATGAAACTGGAGTGAGAGTAGATTCAGGAGAGATGTGAGGAGGTACTTCTTCACAGAAAGAGTGGTGGATTCTTGGAACAGCCTTCCAGCGGAGGTGGTTGGGGTGAAAAAGTGGTGGGGTTCAAGTATGCATGAGATAGGCATAAGGGAATCTTTCTGGAGAGGAAGGGGGGACGAAAGATGGGCTGGAGATCAAGCAGGATCTGCAGTGATACTTTAGGGTGGGGAAAAATGAGCCGACTAGGTGGGCCAAGTGGTCCTTATCTGCCGGCAAATTCTATGTTTCTATGTAATGCAATACAATATAATGCAATACAATACAATACAGTACAGCACAGTACAGTACAGTACACTGAAGTACAATCCAATCCAATACAGTACACTGAAATCCAATATGATACGATATGATACGATACGATACAATAAGCATTTAGATACTGGTAGCGTAGTGATCATATGCCAGAGATGGTGTCATCTTTTTAACTCAGAATGTTTCCTGACAGATAACCATGAATAACTGCACTATCATCATCTTTTTTTAATTTTTTAATTATCTGTTTATGCCCCCTCACTCTGGCCCGGCTCCCATCTGAGCCCTCCAGCACCCCCCCCCGCCTACCTTCCTGTCTATCTTCCCCCCACAGTGTCTTGGATTACCCCCAAGTAGGGTACAGGCCAGGGGCATATGCCCCTGAGAGAGTCATATGTCAGGTGATGGACTAGGCAGTGGTGGCCAGGCTAGTAGTACCGGTGTCTCTCCTCGAAGCCAGAACCTGTGTCTCTTTCCTTTTTCATTCCTCTCTGGACCTCCAGGAAGATGTCAGCATGTGAGGGGGAGCAATGCGCATGCACAGGCAATGTGTGCACAGCATAGGTCCCAAGCTGATGCCTTTCCCCTCTTTTTCCTCCCACACAGCGCCCTCAACTGCACTGCCACCTGTGGTCACCCAGGTGGCAGTATCACAGCAAGGATGGCGGTCCTCCCTTCCCGCAGGAGGACAGCATCTTCTGGGATTCTCAATCCACCTCCCTGACTGGCCCCTGGAGTCCTAGGCTTATTGTCAAAACTGGGGCACTGTCATGGCAAAGAGTAACCCTCCTCCCGCACTGACGGATAGCCCCAGTATAATCTGTTTTAGAGAGAGAGAGAGAAAGCTAACATTCACCAGGACACTTGGAATATCCCCTACTCTTTTCAAATACTGCTACGAGATCTTTGACTTTCATATGGGCAACAACAAGAAATGGATTAGACAACTCATCCCAACAGCATCTGCAACTGTGCAGTATCCCTACTAGTACTGTACCATAGTTTCAGCGTTATGTATCAGCCCAAATCTAATGTGTAGCACTTGAACCCTCCAAACGCTAGCCCAGAAACAAGACTGCTGCCTAGTGAACGACACTGACATCAACGATGTGTAGGGCACTAGAATGAGAATGGGATGCATGAGGTTCTGTGACGGGGACTCCTAAGTCAGATGGAAAGATGTAGAAGGCTAGAAGGAGCTGTTCATCTAAACCTTAAATGCTTTGTGTCTCTAGCCCTATGTATCCAATGCAAGTGTTGGAATTCCAAGACCACTCCTCAACAAGCATCAGCGTGTGAATGGTGTCAAATTCCCAACTGCTAGACTAAAATCAGAAGGTAAAAGAAAGTCTAGAACCCAACCCTAATGCAATAGTTCATGATAGTTAATATTTGGAGACTACCTTGAGGAAAGAAAGCTTGGCTTGGTATTAAGGAGGACTGTAAGGCGTCAATAGGTTTATGCAATCAGTCTACAAAGTGAAAACAGTCAACCCCAGTCACATATTTAAACTTACACAGGCTCATCTGTGTCGTGTATCCATCATCTCAATCCATCTATTGATGAATAAATAATGAGGCCAACTAGATTTTCCCTGAAGGTTGAACTTGGACTGTGGAAGAAGAGGGTGCAATCATATCCTATGTAGATTGCATGGCGATGATGTGCTTAACCCCAAAGGCATGGGACTACCTCTGGATGAAACAATTTTAAATTAGAGGGATGATGACCCAGTGAGCTGTGTCGCGAGGGCCTGAAGGAAGATACTGTTTTGTTTTTTTGTAACATTTTGAGTTCCAGTGAAATAATCAGTACTCTCTTGCCCAATGCTTTCCAGAAGTGGCAGTCTCCATGGTATTGCAGCAAGTTAGGAAGACACCAACAGTATCAGAGGAAGAACTGACTCCCTTGGATGAGATATTTAATGTTCCAGCTATTTATTTATTAATTTTAGTTTTTATTTACCAGGTAAGTGCACTAGACAGCAACAGTTGCCTATTTTCAATCACAAGGCTGGGAGAATACAACACAGGAACAGTAAAACAGGGGACATGACAATAGGTTTGATAAGAATACAACATGCGATACAACACTGAAAAGCAAATCAAAGTGCTAGCAGCAAGTAGGACCACAGGAATAGCTAAACATTCACTGGGCAAAATATGGACCATGTAAAACATAGGGCAGTGCGTACAATCAAATAAACTGTATAGCAGAATTCAACGTCATTTTAAAACATTAGATACAGGAGTAACACAGAGTAGATAAGGGGAACCCCCCTCTGTTACGGCCTAAGAGCAGGAACATACAGCAACCTGAGATAGGAAGGAGCAATGAGCTTTTTTGAAGGCATATAAGGATTAATACTACCGAATTGTGACAGGGATAGAGTTTCAGATAGTGGGGGCAGTGAAGGTGAACGTCAATTGACCAAAATTGGCCTTGGTTTTAGGTACTTGCAAGGACCCAGGGACAGGGGGTAAATGTGACTGTCAGGCTCAAGAAGTACAGACAGGGATGTGGAAGACCACTTGTTAACAACAGAATGAGTTAGACACCCCAGGGTGAATTTCTGCAAGTCTGAGGGAGGGAACCACCCTAACCTGGAGCATAAATCACAATGGTGAGTGTACTTGTTTGTAGTCAGGACAAATCTTCAGATATTGTTGTAGGCTACATCCCATTTATGTAGAGTTGTTTTTGTGGCAGGGTGGTAGACTGCCACTCTCAATAAAGGTAGGAGGATGCCTCGGGTAATAGCAGTGTGGGTGTCAGGCAGGCACTGATTTTGTACGACAGTCCAAGTCCATGTTGAGATCCTTGCTTATGGCAGACATACGTACTGTAAAGTCTAGTGATGTGTCAAGTGTCACCCCAGGTATTTAAATGATGGGACCACAGTGAGGCAAGTTCCATCTATACATTCAGCAGAGAGAGGGGTGTTGTTCATTCTTAACGTAGGGGTGGAGCCAAGTAACATTGCTTGGGTCTTGGCAGTATTCATGAGGAGTTTGTTCGAGTGGAGCCAAGATTGTATAGATTTAAGGCCAGAGAAGAGGAGATGATTTAATTCAGGAATGCTGCAGGAGCTAGTGTGGAGAGTTAGGTCATCAGCATAAAGGATAGGGGTGCAGTGATTGAGACTTGTACTAATAGAATTAATGTAAATGGAAAAGAGGAGGGGCCCTAATATGGAACCCTGGGGGACTCCAACTTTAGTGGCAGCTGGGTTAGACAGGGCATGCCCAATTTTTACTCTTTGAAACCTATTACTCAGATAGCTGTTGAACCAGGCAAGGCAGACTAACTTCAAAGGTACGTAATGACTGGGGGCTGATTTACAACCATTATACGGTTGAAATATATTTAGTCAAAGTATAAAAACCCTTCTGTGTATAAAATGTAATAAATGTGCACAAACCATTCTGCAGGCGAGATTCATTTTGTCAAAGCCAAAAAACTATTTTTGGGTTGCAATGCATTGTTTCCAATGGTGAAATCATGAAATAATAATCAGGTCTCCTCCTATCCCAGAACACAGAGGGTGATGGGAGAGGAGCTGTCTGGGCCCTTTCTACTCCAAAGGACTTTGGACACTATAACTACAGGACGTAAATATGATAGGTGGCCAACCTATCAGTCAAGCGAGCAGTGACACCACATCATCTCCCTAGAGAGCTGATCCCCTCAGGACACACAGTCAAGTCTTCCTTGTTTTATACGGTGCCCATGAGGAAGGACTTTGATGCAGTGGCATCGCGTTTACCCAGTGCTCCCTGAGGGACTTTCTCCTTTAAAAAAGTGAGAGTTTGTCCTAGCTGGATCTTCTGACATGGATGAGAAGCATTTTCTCAAAGAATATAAATAATTGGAGGAAACTTAGATACGAAATAATCAATCTGTAGACAGAATGTCCTTTTGAAGGCAACATATGACCATTTCAAGTGGCACAGAATTTACAGAAGAACCATGTTCTATATGAGAACTGTGTGAATAGTTGGTATTATTGTGTACCTGGGAAAGTTCTACTATAAGAAGCAGCTCATAACAGTCTCTGTAACAAACTGGTCTGCCTATAGTCTTTCACTGCTAGTTGTTAGTTGGTTTACTTTTGTGATGTGCTGTAATCACTTCACTGGAATAGCCACACATCTCCCGAATATCTGACTTGATTTTTCTCTCTACCTCCTAGCTCATGTCCCCTTCCTGAGGTTGACCTTATTCCTCATAATGTTCTTTGCACCGATTGTTTCAATCCATTTATTGATTATATCTATGAATGTTTAGTGTATCACGCTCCACGCAGCTGCTGCATATGATATGACGTCTTGCCATATTTGCACTAACTTTGTTTGCAGCTTACTTGTATTGTATTGCTCAATTCTAATGTTATTGGTTTATTGTTGTTACTGTATCTATACCCTCACTCTCGGGTCACACCTGGAAATGAGCCTTGGCTCAGAGTGCCTTTCCTGGTTACCAATTTTTAAATGAATAAATATCTGTGTATCGTCCACGGTGTGCAGATAGTATAGGAATACTAAGGAAAACAATACAATGCGTCTCCTTCAGTCCAGCCTGGGGGGCAGTTTGATGTCCCTGGGGAAGGTTCAGCACTCTTGGAGACATAGTAGTAGAAACCAATCCTCCCCCCGCTAGATCAGCCCACCCCCAAACTTGCCATCTTACTGTTCAGTCCACCCCTCTACCTATCATTCTTCAAAGTTCTAAGCCTTTCTCTTTAGTCACCCTTTGCTTTACCAAGTCCATTACTGTAACCAAGGGTGGAGTGAATTATAACAACATGCCAAGCACAGCCAAAGCTGACATTCTGTGTTAGGAATGGGCAGAAGTGGTGCTGTTGTAAGAACACTGCTATCGGCTTGCTTCTGTCGAACCACAGGTCAGAATATCAGCTTAGTGTACCACGCTAATGCCCTTGTGCTACTCTTGCTTTATGAACTGGGCCAGGGACATCTGAAAAGGGGTCTTGGGCCTTATAAAGATAGGTTGGGGTGATATGAGTAACTGGGTGGGAGTTTGGGTGCTCAATATTGCAGAGGCTGAGATGAGCAGCTGGGTGGGGGTTGGGTACTTGCATGGCAGGGGTGGGTTGAACAGTTGAGTTGGGAGGGTCTTTGTTGATATGGCAGGGGCTGGGATGAGCAGCAGTGCTGGGAATTTGGGTGATGCTTTCAAGGGGGCTGCTGTCATGGCACCAGGTGTGGGACAAGGCCTATCAGGGTTCACCACTCTGCTTTAGGTTGTTTACTCTTTTGAGGTGGGGGTGGTGGGGGACAAATATGCTCATTTTGATAGCTACAGTACAATTTAGCTGAAGCAGGTAGCTGAGTGGGTGATAGAAAACTATCTGTAAATAATTGCTTTGTGGGATGGTTAATGTTACAGTTTTAAGTAAACTGCCCAATGCTTAGTGAACAGTATTTGTACATCTCAAGTTTAAATCTTATCTGTCATCAGCCCTGCAAAGAAGCTGTAACTGGAAACTGTGCTAACTTTTATTCAGTTTGTAACTGATGGAGTCCCCAGGGGCCCCATTCCTGGTCCTTTAGTCATTTGCCATGTACATTAAGGGCCAACCTAATGTTAACCACGATTGGTATGTACAGTATTTAATACTGATGATACTTAGTATAGGCTATAATACCATTGCAAAACTGACATTAAAAATGCACTTCACTCTATAATAAGACTTTTGTCTTTCCGAAGAGACGTTAAACCGAGGTCCCATCTGCCTGGATTGGTGGTAGTTCAGGTGGATGTTAAAGATCCCATGGCACTTATCGAAAAGAGTAGGGAGAATTTCCCCAATGTCCTGGCCAAATTTCCCTCATTCACTAAAAAATACCACCAACAGCTTAATCTGGTTCAAGGTCAGTTGGCATTCATCTGTATCCCCCTCCCCCGGGTCGTGCCTGAAAATAGGCAGGATTTGTCTAGTGCATGTACCCGGTCAACAAAAACTAAATAAATAAAATTTGACTGATTGGTTGATATTAGAGATGAATTGTTAAGTAAAACTTTGATAGCTTTCACAAACAGGGCATTTTTGGGCTTTAGTAAAGTGCTTACTTCACAGAGAAAAAAGCTGCATAGAAACATAGAATTTGATGGCAAATAAGGATTGCTTGGCCCACCTAGTCTGCCCATTCATCCCTACCTACAATATTGCCACAGACTCTACTTGATCTACGTCTCTTTCTCCCTCTCTCCCTCCCTTCCTCCCTCCTCCTTTCCTTTCCACCAAGATTCCCTTATGCTTATCCCCTCTTCCAGGGAGTACATATTGAGGTCCTTTAGTCTCTCCTCATAGGACTTTTGATGCAGACCCTGCACCATTTTAGTTGCCCTCCTGTGGACCACCCCTACTCTATGTCCTTCTAGAGGTGTGGTCTCCAGAACTAGACACAGTACTCAAGGTGGGATCTTACCAGCAATCTATACAGAAGCAACACCACCTCCCTCTTTCTGCTGGTGATACCCCTCCCCATGCACTGCATCATCCCATTAGCCCTACCAACTGCTTTGCTGCACTGCCTAGCCACCTTTAGGTCTGCCAATATGATTACCCCCTGACTTCTTTCCTGCTTGGTGGTCGGCAGTACCACTCCACGCATTTTGTATTCTGCTTCTGGATTTCTGCACCCTAACCTCATTCATTATTTTGCACTTTTTCACACTGAAACCCAGCTAGCATACTCCTGACCACTCCTCGAGTTTTCTGAGGTCTCTGCCCATCCTTTCCACACACACAACCCTGGAGTGTCCACCGTACTGCAGAATTGGGTATCATCCACAAAGAGGCAGGCCTTCCCTTTCAGCTCCTCTGCAATGTCCCCTACAAGTTGCAAAGCATGAATTTACACAAAGTACAGCACTTTGTGGCTTTTTGATTGTTTTTTCTTCCCCATACGGTGGGCACTTTGTGACGCAATAACTACGCAATATGTGGAACTTTACCTTGAAGGCTTCAGGAACTGTGGTTTGTAGACTTCCCTTCCGTCTATTTATTAACCCTCTCTCACAAAATACTTTTAAAATAAAGTACATTGCACGCTGTACTGGGGCACTGCAGAAATCATGGTTTGTTCTAGACGCAGTTCTCCTCAAAAAGTAACAATATAACACAATTTTATTTATACACTTCATAAAAAGTACTGTAAAACACCTTATTTAAGCGCATCTAATATTTCGCGTTTAACCGAAATGGCTTTATTCGTTTTGCCAAAATTACGCGTTCTGCCTAAGCAGCTGTCAGTGATGTCAGTTCTCTCTATTGTTACTGCCTGGGGTTCTGTGTGCAGAGTTAATGAGCAGCACTTAACACCCTGACAAGGCACAAACAAAGCGTAAGGGGCTTAACAACAAGGCAATCGACAAGGTGATCAACATTGCCCAATCGGACCCACAATAAATGCACACACACACCAGGTTTCAGCTTCTTGGCATAAAAGGCCGCAGCTTTACTATACAGCAAACATTTGATTTACAGCAAATAAAACTCTATATATAATTCTTAACATTGTACACGTTTACAAATGCAAAAGTCCCCTGGGGCAGCGAATTCAGATGGTGTGGTGCTTCCAATGGGGGGAACTCTGGCCCTCAAGTCATGCAGACCTGTCCAGAGCCATACCTCTCCCTCGGACAGTCCCCCCCCAACTCAATTGCATCTTGGGGTATCATGACAGTTGAGCAGGGCCGGTGCCCGCCCAGGGCCACCTTCCCCATCCTCCAGCCATGAACCCCTACCATGCCCACCTTGTTTTTGGATGCCCCTTTTCCTCTGTAGCGTACCTGCCCCAGGGTCATGCCACCAGGGGCCCAGGTCACCCAATACCACGAACGCTTATTTTAGCCATCCAATCTGAATTTACACCACTTCAACGTGCATAGCACGTTTTCCCCCTAATGCCCCAGAGGTCTCACCTGCCTTACCACCATCTCACAAAAATTTTGAATTGTAGCATTGAAGATGTCGTTCCCTATCTCCGACTGGTGAACCCCATCCCTGCTATACATAGCATCACATGTCCTGGGTATAAGGAAGTGACTCAAAAATGGCAATTCCAAATGGAGCGGCAAACTGGGGCACCTCCCAATTAACCTCCCTCCTGGCTTTCTGAATGCCCTTGATGCTGCAAGCATCTCTCCACTGCCACCAAGAGATGATCTGAGACCAGGCCAGCCTGGTTGTCAGGAGCAGTCCCTGAAGCTGGGCCAAGACCTGCTTGATTTCTCTGCAAAGTTTAAGGGCCTCCAGCCCTACTAAATCGTTTCCACCCAAGTGCACCACCAATGCCAGGGGTGGGCATCTGTCCAACCCCAGTCAGATCACAGTGTCCATTAGCTGTCCCCAACACATCCCCCCTTTTTCCAGCCCATTGAAGCCTTGCTTGTTCTTTCGGGACCCCAAGCTGTACTCCATACAGGCGAGCCAACGCTCGACTGTGTGCCTCCTGGATATAAGAATGGCTGATGACCCATATATCTGGTCGTGTTCCTCGCTCTGCTATAAGGTAAACAAAAAGAGAGTCATTATCCATCATCGTAACCGTTTATTGCCAACATGACTTCCATTACTCTTGTAACGCCTCTGAACCCTGTTGAGGCCTGATATATCCCTTAAAGGCCACTGAAGACCATCAACCAAGCTTCTTAATCTGTGCCTCCTCCAGGCCCAATCTCGAGGCTTCTGTGGCTGCCCCGATTCGGAATGAGTTGGTGTTGAAAACCTTGGAGTCCTTACAACAAACTCTTACGCATGATTGCTGCAAATTGGCATCTGGTCACCGGAGATCCATCCCCGTGCACAAACAAATGGCTCCCCCCTGTGGGTCTATCCACCAAGTATCCCTGCAGAAAGGTGTATGGGCAGGACTCGCTAGCACTTGACCGATGCAATCTGATCATTGTTGGGGACCCACTTGGTTTGTTTTAGAACTTTGGAGCAATAGGACGACCCTGTCAGGCATCCAGGAGACATCCTCTGGCTGGATGTTAGAACTCCCCACAGATGCTTTTGAGTCCAACACCAGCCCCGAAACCCTGAATGCACCATAAAATGCACATGCAAAAAGGGACCTGAATAACTGGGCCTCGTACTGTATGCTACGGACTGCACCTAAGGCTGCCAGTATGCCTGCGTTGCTCCGGTTCGCCTAGATGATCAGTCATTCGCTGCTGACCTCTGACCTTTTTTGTTCTTGCTTGCCGCTTTGTCGCCAGTGTCCCTTTACCTCGTCCCTCATTCCTACTTGTAGGCGACTGGGCTACTGCTTCCAAGAGGTGTGTGGATGGCTATCTCTGCCGTGCAGGATGCTTACCCGGCACTACCTCTTGTCCACCAGCCGAGGTATTGCCGCTCGTGCTAGGCCCTGCATCACGTGCCCATGGGGTCTGAATGATGGGGGCAGTCACCTGCAATGATGGATCCAGCTAGGCCACAGCTTCCCACCAATTGGGACCTCCCACTTCCTTCATTCACTGAAAAGATTCCATGAAGGCTCTGTTGGGACCCTCAGACTGCTGTGAGCTGGGACCGGTCATGGCCTGCCAAGCCAGCTCCAGTCTCATCCTTTTGGCTGCCATAATGGGTTAGCGGATGTTAGGGACAAGGCAATGGACAGTGGAGTCTAACCTAAGCTATGTGGAAGAGAAAAGACAAGACACAGTTATCATCCCCCCAGGCCGCTATAAATTGGCTTAAAAGCAGTACTGTTGCCCGGTCTTGTTGGCCCCCCTCGTAGAATATCTCATGTGGCGGGCAAACCAAATTAAACTGCTTTTCCTTTGATGTAATAGAATTGTCAGATATCTGTCCCCCCTGGAAATCTTACATGTGACCCTCTATCCCTGCAGGCCATTGCTGTAAATTGGGTTAAAAGCTTGTGTATATATATATATATATATATATATATTTTCTTTTTTGCTACGGGGGGGTTCGGCACCCCTCAGACTCTGCTGTATGAACTATTGAAATGTATGCCACCCTCCTTAGTAAGGTAGGCTACCTGGAGGATCTTTACCAACGCATCTATAGCCATAGAATTCAGAATGCCCAGTATAAAAAGTAGCCCGCGGTTGCTGAAATAAAGCATTGCTTCGGGGGCTCAAATCCAGGCCTAATGAGGCCTATGACTTGGACAGGCCCAGCTGTTTCCTGGGACTTAGAAAGGGAGGCCCCCCCACCCCCCGATGGAGAATAAGACTGGAAGAAACTACCAACCTGGTAGAGGCAAAAATCGGTTTTGTTTTTTTTTGCATTGCTCCATCTCGTTGCATTGCTCCTTTTATTAGCATTTGATCTCGGGCAGGTTTACTGGTGCCTGCAGTAGGTTTCTGTTATCCAACTGTGCCCATATTCCTGAAAATCCCTTCCATTTGTATGTAAAACAAGCCCCATGTTTGCCATCTCATTACACTGCTTATTTTATTAGCATTTGCTTTCAGGCAGGTTTACTGGTGCCTGCAGAAGGTTTATTATCAACTGTGCACATATTATGAAAATCCCTTCCATTTCTATATAAAACAAGCCCCTTGTTGCTACAAGCCCTTCCCACCAAGCCCCAGGTCCATGCACACAATGGGGCCTGCCACATGGTCGGATGCTGGCATGGACCTAGCCAGGCCTACCACGTGGCTGGGCTGAGCAACCAGACCGGGAGCCAAAAGCCCTTCAACACAACGCTAGATCCAAGAAATGCCAGCTCCATCGGGCAGGAAATCGCTAAAAACACCAACCGAAAAACAAACATTTTTTAATTTTTATCCCCCGTCTGCTGCCTTTCCGCGGGAACTGCCATGACCAGTGATTGGGCCGAGCAACAAGTCTCCCGTTCACCCAAGCCCTCCCAACCAAGCCTCAAGTCCATGCACACAGGGAGGCCTGCCATGTGGCCCTCCCAACCAAAAAAAAAAAACATTCCATAACCAAAACCCCAGCTCCTTGGCTGCAAAATTTATTTTTACCCTTTGAGACCCCCCCCCCGTCTGCTGCCTACACTGCAAGCTCTGCTTCCCAGCCAGGCCCAGCCACCACTCACATCGAATCTGCCCAAGTGGTGGCCGTTGGTATCCTACCTCGGTGCTCTAGCCAGCGGGTGGGAGAAACTTCAAAACACTGACCAAAAACCACTTACCTGCAGGTTACCTCACAGGAGGCGCCAAGTTCTCTGGGGACCAGCAACTGACTAAAAGACAAAATGAACCTCCGAGGCAGAGGACTCAGGAATGCAGTGGGGCAAAACTCTGCAACCGCTGGAAATTCGGTGCGAAACCGGGAGTAAAGAATGAGCGAATTCGCGAATGTACAGGAAGGCGATGTGTCTGTGGTCAGAGGGCAGGGTCAGAGAAGGGAGAATACCCTTCTGCCCCGGCTCCTTATGTAACCCCTGAACTCTCTCCCCGAAGCTTTGACAGCGCCTCCAGGTGGGGCCATCGCCGATTGACTGGCGTGTGAGCCAGTCTGGGCCACCATTCACCGAGGTGTGGTGGCCCAGCTTTAGCTTCACACCTCCGTTGTGGGCCATGCAGCGTTACCCCCCAGTGAGAAGCCGGTGGGCAGCCTTTTCAAGCTACTGTTAAACTTAACAAGCTGTTGATCACTGTTGATTACCTTGTTCGCACCATAACATTCCACCAAGCACTTCAGCAGTCAGCATTAAAAGGTTCATGTTCCCACCTACTTCAGTATAGCCCGTTGTGGTCACCAACATGTCTCTGTTCAAGAGGGTCACCCAGAGCTGGTCTGTTAAGCGCAGTGCCGCCTTTCTTGATGTAGACACCGTGGACCCTGAAGACTTGTGCCGTGTGTCCAGGATTTCGAACAAAGTGGTGGTAGCAGTTGTAAATGAACTCCAGCATACACCCCTGCCAGAAAAGAAATGCAGGACCAGCTACATACACTACTCTGCAGAGCTCCGGTTCCAATTGGGTAAATATACCTGTGAGTACGGTGTAATGAACTGTGTGTGAATGTACTCCGCAAAACACAACGACACTGTTAATGAGAGTACGGTGAGGAAATTTAAAGCTGATTACCTCACAAAATTGCACTCCTGTCCAGACCTTGATATGCTCACTCCTGAACTGCCCCAAAAGCCTCAGGGCCAACCCACGCTGCTCCTTGAAGATGTAGAGACAGAGTTAAAAAAATTGTCTGCAGCTTGCGAAGCGAGGGAGCTGTCATAAATGCTAAGGTTGTCCATGCTGTTGCTGTGGGACTTGTCAAAAACTACAACCCTCACCTACTGTCAAAATCTGATGGCACTATATGCCTATCTTGCCATTGGGCATGGAAATTCTTATATCGCATGAGCTTTTCAAAACGCAAAGGAATGAAAGTGGGGAGAAAAACCCCTATAGACTTCCCAATCCTAAAAGAAAAGTTCCTTGAGCACATTTCAATAGCTGCCAGGCAAGAGCTAATACCAGAGAACCTGGTGCTTAACATGGATGAAACAAACATTAATTTAATACCATGCTCAGAGTGGACAATGGAGAGCACTGGGGCTAGGCTGGTGGAGGTCACCGGACTGGGCGATAAGTGCCAGATATCGCTAGTACTAACGTGCACACTGTCCAGTGACCTCCTACCACCTCAGGTCATTTACAAGGGATGAACAATCCGATGGCAGCCACAGTTCACTTTCCCCAAGGGTGGCATATAACACAGTCGGAGAATCATTGGGCCAGTGAGGCCACTATGATAGAGCTGGTAGACTGTGTGCTGGTGTCTTGCTTTATGTTTATCAAGCAATCTAATGACCTCCCTGCAGAGCAAAAAGCAATGCTAATTCTAGATTTATCCAGGGCTCATACGACTGAGGCAATTCTGAGAAAACTCAAAGAGTGCAATATTATTCCTATTTTTGTGCCACCAAGCTGTACAGACTTGTTACAACCACTTGATATTAGTGTGAACAAACTGCTGAAGGATGTGTTGAAAAATGAATTCACCCAATGGTGTGCTGGTTTAATTTCTAAGCAACTTGCAAAAGGGCCCTGTTCTAAGGTTACGGGGGATCTGAAAATGCTTACTGTCAAAGAAAGCATGCTGAGTGGCTGACAAGAAGCATAGAAGCCCTCAGTCAGAGACACACTGACAGTCGCTCTGGGTTTGAAATGGCTGGTATTGCTGCTGCACATTCTAACTGCCTCAATGAATAAACTTGCACTTACGCACTAATAGCACTTTGTCATTTTTAAATAGCATGCTTTTTAAAAATGAATGCTTTACTAATGATTTACTTCTGATTTGATACTGTGATTAAAGTTATTACATTCAGTACCATCTCGCTGTGGTTCATTCATACAGGTTTACATGGTGCAATAATACTGGTATAGTACTGTGCTCACTAAAGTATGCCACTTCCACAGTCCACATGCATCAAATGCAGCACCTAATTTTCACTGGTACTTTATTTTAGCGCGGTAACCACAAATAGTGATCATAGCAAAAATAAAATACAAGTGAAAATAAGGTGTTCGACAGAAGTATTCCAAAATGTTTTCCTGTATTGCATAAACAAATGGTAATTGCTAGAAAACAATAGGCACTATGTCAAGGCTGTGCCTTCAAAAGCAGCGTGGTTAATAACTGCGCTGCATAGTCCATACAAAACCACGTGGTCCAAAACCACTCTAGATTAGATGTACAAACTCCAAAACCATGCAGTGCTGTTATGACCACGTAGTTCTTGACCGCACATATTTGCTGTCGCAGTTTTGACTGGACGCCGAGCAATACAATGGAGAACAGGGATACTGAGTTAGGGCAGTCACAGATACGGTAAGTGTGAACCACTGAATGTGATGAAGAACAAATGCTTTTTTTTTAAAATGTCATTGTTGTTGCAGTACACCATGCATTACATTAGGCATATTACCCCGCTTTATCTCCCCCAGCATACATACTCATTTAGGCATACCAGTCCAGGTCCTGCTCTGTACTTTTGATTTCTCCCTGGCTTGCCCCCACAGTGGGGCCACAGCAATTAGTTCATGATCTGCAAACTGCTAGAGAGCAGCAATCATCGCAGAGGGGGAGCAGAGGATGTTGGACTTTTGGTATAATCTGGGGTGAGTGGGCACCGGTGCCATCACTCATGCAGGTGGCTGCTATTTTGCCCCCTCTAACCTACCCTTGCAACTGCCAATGAGTTCCAAAATGAGCACACTCTAACCTTTGCATTGCTCACAAAATTCAGTTCACAATTCTGCTGAGGGGTGCTACTGGTTGTGACATGTAACAGATTTACCATGGGGGGGGGCGTTGTGCGCTGGATTCTGTTTCACTGCCAATGAGTGCCTGCGATGCTCTCTTGTAAGGTGGGGCTGATGTGCGGTCACCTGCAACATAAGTGCTGCCACTAGTGGTGCTGTAGGAGGTGCTGCTGCTGCAGTGGGACTCTCAGCATCCTTAACCCCCAACCCCACCCCCAGCATGGCACGGGATGCTGCATTGCATTCCAGACACCACCAGCCTCAGGCAGAGGAGTCAAAAAAGTGACTCAGTCCCATGTCTCCCATGTGGTGGGGCAGCACACACCCAGATGGTGCCTCAGCTCCAGATGAGAACAAATACTTTTTAAGGATGAACCTAGAGTTTAGAGCAATGACCTGTGAGAAGCTTGGTACAGCTGAAAGACCTGAGTTTGAGTCCCACAGCCTCCACTTGCATACTGTGTGACCCTGAGCAAGTCACTTAACCTCCCTATACTCCCAGATCACTGCTTTAAACAGGTTTTGTGCCCAACGGGCCTTTCCCAATTACCAAAGCATAAAACAAAATCGGGGAAGATGCAGCTCAAATAAGGGAATTCTAGCAGACGGGAGCCAGGTTCGTGGCTGAAGGCTCTGTTTACATGGGAAGATAGACTGATGGGGAAAAGCCAAGGCACTGCTGGACAAGTGGGAACAGCCTGGAAGGGAGATACAGAATAGAGATCATATAGGTGAGGGGAGCAAAGAGGGAGGTGCAAAGTTGTGACTAGATTTTGAGAGTAAGCAGAAGGATGGGTTGTCATGATGATCTTAAAGCAGCAGTATTTGTTAGTTGATGAAAAATTTTATCACATAGTTTTTTAGCTTACCGGGTCATAATGTCGCACGCTTAATAGTGTACGGCATTATGGCGAACCAGGACCTGTGCGCTCCGAGTTGGACCCCCAGAAGTTGAGAATCTTTAGTGAGGGGTCCAGGGGGGCTGGCCCCTTACACGGGGGGTGTGGGGCAGAGACTTATTGCAACAAAGACATGATGCTTCATGGCATTAATCACAAGCAGCTAATAGTGTTATGCGGCATTATGTCTTGCAACATAATGACCCCGTGCCGTTTTTTAGCAAAAATGTATTTCTGACATCCTTAGATTCCTCTTCAGCGTATTTGGAATACCAACTCCCCCCTTGTACCCATCATTGCTTACTCTACTCCTCATTATCCATTCTTTCTCTGTTTTAACATTACCAGAACCACTGTGCCTCATTCATATCCAAATACTGGTTTGGGTCCCTTCCATCTTTCCTCTCCTCACTCCTCTCCTCCATTTCCTCTGCCTCCTGCTCCCTCTGCTCCAGGGATCGTCACACATTTGCCCTTCCTTATCCCCACTTTTCTGCTGGCCAATCAGCCTCCTCCTATTGTCTTCCTTCACTCTGGAACCTACACTCCCCCACCATCCGTTTCACTACCTCCCCTGTTTCCCTCTGGTATGAGCTGAAACTCCTTTCTTCCCCTCTGCTCCTGTTTTCCCTCTATCTGACTGCTCCCCCCTTACATTTGCCTCCCATTTTACCTTCCCCTGGGTCGCACCTGGAAATGAGCCTTGGATCAATGTGCCTTTCCTGGTCACCAATTTTCAAATAAATAAATCTGCAACTAACTAACTAACTAAATGCGTACCTCTAAGGGCCAATCGGCATTCAAATACAGGCTGCCCACACTCTGGAATAACCTCCCAGCAGTAATCAGGCAGTCCACCACCACCCCTAGGACCTTGACCACTCTTCTTCATGCCCACTTCTCCGACATTTGCAACTGTAACCTGCAGGACAGATCTACTAAACAGAAGCGTCTAAATGTGACATAACGGGGGACCTATGCAAACAACTGTATTACTCTTGTCCCTGTCTCTTTTGTCCTCTTTCCCCATGGTCTCTGTAAGAAATGCCTATGGTCACAGACCCCATTGTTATTATGCACTTGGCGTTAAACTAGGAACTGATATGAATGTATAAGTCCTGCCTGTAACATCTCTGGACCTGTTGTCTCACCCTTTCTGTGCCTGTTGTACCTGATGTATGTACTATTATGCATCTGTTTCTCGGCAACATTGTCTACTGTACCTAATTGTAATTTAGCACTTTTATGCTATGTAACCCCAGGTCACATCTGGAAATGAGTGGATTTCCCGCTCAGTATGCCTATCTGGTAAATCTCGTTAATAAATAAATAAATAAATACAGCACAGTACTGTACCAAATTATTAAAATTTTTCATGGTGGGTATGGCACTGGAGTGGGAACTTTTCAACATTTCAAAATCCCATATCTTGGTTGAGGAATGAATGAAAACGAAAAAGAGAAATGGTATCTTAATATTTTTGCCATAAAAACATTATTTCTGAAAAAAAAAAACTACATGGTCATTAACAAATGCTGCTGTTTTAAATACCTCAGCGTTCCATCGGCTCAGCGGTTGGATTTCCGCTTGCGACGCCGGCGACCTGCGTTCGGGAACGGACCTGGGTCGTTGGAGGACTGGCCGGGGTTGGGAAGGATTGGCGTCCCATGGTGGCTCTCCTTTCCCTGGGAGGAGCAGGGGCTGCAGCGGCGTCTGACGGCTCCTAGCGGAGGCTGGGTGCACGCTCACGTCGGGGCATAACAGAGCTCTCAGGATGGGGCGGACACTGGCCGTCATTGCACATCCCATCCTGCTTAAGGGAGAACAAAATCCCGCCTTGCGTCTCGATAGCAGCTCTGCCCTGGAAGCCCGATTGACCACGGGCCGTTCCCCCAACTGATCACAGTTCCGCGGTCCGATCTGGGTCGAGCCAGCCCCACTCTCTGGGGGGTAAGCCAGGGATGACCGGGGGAGATGGCAATATCCGGTGGTTGGGGCTCCAGGGGTCCGTGACCAGAGTCGATGGTCAACGAGAGGCGTGGAGGCCAAAAATAGAAAAATTAAAAAAAAAAAAATAATAAATAAATACCTCAGTGTTACCGATGACAATACCTTCAACTTCTGCAAACATAAAGGACCGTTGGGTCCGAGTGCTGCTAGATTTAGCTACATTAAATAATGCACAATGCTGTCTTAGTATTTTAGGTACTCGTCAATGCAGTGGTGATATCCATCTACAATAATGTGATAGTGCCTGGAATATTAGTGTGCCCACCGCACTCAGGCCTATTCCATTTCTATATAATCGAGTTCCCAGACTAATCGTGCTGCAGAGCTACAACACCCACCACAATAATTGAAAATGGAGTCCACTCTGAAGAAAGAGGGGCTACTAGTGGGGTACCACAGGGTTCAGTACTGGGTCCAGTCCTTTTTAATGTCTTTATAAGTGACATTACAGAGGGACTGGAAGGAAAAGTATGCCTCTTTGCAGATGACACAAAGATCTGCAACAGGGTTGATACACAAGGAGGCTTGGAAAGGATGAGAAGGGACTTGGCAAAGTTGGAGGAATGGTCAGAAGTATGGCAGATTGGATTCAATGTAAAGAAGTGCAAAATAATGCACCTGGGAAACAAAAACCCAGGGGAAGACTACACAATGGGGGGAGTAGTAACAACAACAAAAATGGAAAGGGACCTGAGGGTAATCATATCAGATGACCTTAAGGTTGGCAAGCAATGTGAGAAGGCAGTAGGGAGGGCTGGGGGGATACTGGGATGTATAGGGAGAGGCAGCACCAGCAGAAAACAGGAAGTTGTTATCCCCTGTACAGACAGTTGGTGAGACCTCATCTGGAGTACTGCATCCAGTTCTGGAGACTCCGCAAGGACATAGACAGGATGGAGGCAGTTCAGAGGAGGGCAACTAAAATGGTGCAGGGTCTGCAAGAGAAGCCATATGAGGAGAGACTAAAGGAGCTTAATATGTATACCCTTGAGGAAAGGAGGGAGAGGGGTGACATGATAGAAATGTTTAAGTACCTCAGTGGAATCAATAAAATCCAAGAGGGTAGCATCTTTCAGAAAAAGAGATGTGTAAGAACAAGGGGACACAATTTGAAGATGGAGGGGGTACGGCTCAGGGGCAATGTGAGGAAGTATTTTTTCACAGAGAGGGTGGATGCATGGAACAGCCTTTCTGAGGAGGTTGAGGGGTCTAAACCTGTGGGAGAATTCAAGAATGCATGGGACAGACATAAGGCAATTTTTGTGGGAGGTAGGAAGAAATAGGCTGTTGGTTAAATAGGATCTGCAGCTTATCCTCTAGGTAGGGAAATGGACAGACTAGGTAGGCCAAGCGGTTCTTATCTGCTGTCAAAGTCTATATTTCTATGTTTCACTGTGTATTTTATAAGTTCAAGTTCAAGTTTATTGCAGGAAAGACTCTGTTGAGCAAGCTCATTCACAAGGAGGTCCTGAGGCACATACACATACAGTTCGCAATTACGTAGACAGGAGATATAAAATGTAGAACAACAAAGAAAAAATATATAATACAAGAGGTATACACAATAGAAGTCCTTATGCTATATGCAGTACATTCCAGCTTTAACCTTGCCCTAAATTATGCAGCACATTTCAGCTTAATAAGCAGAGGGCCAGTTGGTACCTAGGAAGTTGACTTGGCGTTGGGGCCTAGTAGCACCTACATATGTCTTTTAATTTAGAGATAGCTAGTGTTTTGTAGGAGTTAATTGATACGATCATGTATGAAAAATGAACTACCTTCCCGAAGCTTATGACCTTAAATATCACCTGCCGTAGCTGCTCTAGGGTACTAATATGTACCCTGCCGACTGTTCATACATGCCTCATACTGCTATTGACAGTCAAGTCAGTCGATGTACAATGTTGGCACCAGTAGGGCTTGCTGTGATGTAGGTAATTTGCTTAACAGGCCTTTACTTCAATAACCTGCAGTACCTACTGGTTTGAAGTCTGCAAATAAGTCCCAAGCCTTTGAAAATGAGTTTGCACAAACATCTTATGTCAAGAAATATTATAAAACCAATTATGCTTGTCATAACTAGTTTCAACTAATCACACTATAACACACCCTTTTCCTGCACATAATGATTTTACTGCATCTTATCTCCTACAGAACACCAAGCGACCCAATCGTTGCCTCGTGTAATAATCATTCTCACACCTACTGTCTCTGCTTGCGCTCCACAATGTGATTGTACTACTGAACAGATGAGGCATCTTGGGGCGTGTGTCCTCTTGGTAAACTATTTTCCATAAATAAATAGGTTTCCTGTTATTACTGCTGTTCTATAGTCTTGACGTCATGCTGGCTTTATTATCGTACTTTGTTTACAAGAAAACCTATTAGCACTTGCCTGTTAATACCACTGCTGCAGTAATGGAGTTTTGCAGGAGGCTGGCTTTTATATTGTGACAAACCAATTTACAGTACCTCCAAGGTATTTGTTCACTGCGGGATTCATTTCTCATCTCAGTTCATTGTGGGGATGTATTGTGAGGACAGAAGGTTCTGTTTCTCCTGAATGGTGTCCACACACAAAGACCTCACAAACCCAGCCCCGTTAAGATGAATGAGCTTAGACTGCCCGTGCTGATGTTTTCTGTTGCTTGATACTGTGTAACCTGCCATGGACAAAACAAAATGTAGTGCTCACACTAGTTCAGTATGGCACAGCATAGTAACACCAGTCTCTTGTTATTTCAGCGGGACTACAGTCTCAATTGTATCATTAAGCACACTGTTTTTCAGTAATTGCTGGGCTTACAGAAACCCAACTACCACAAATGACTGGAAGTGTGAGATCCCAGTAAGGGCTTGAGCCACAGAGGGTTTGTGATCACTTCCTCATATGTGCAGGGCTGGTGAAAGCCTTGGAGTGCCCCCCGAGGCACCACAGTGGAACTTATGCTGGTCCTCTGGCACCTTATCCAGTTCCACTAACGCAATTATGTGGGCAACTGAGGACAGGCTTGTGGGATATGGTCATGATCCATATGACTCATGCAAGGATTTACAAGGGACAGCAGATGCACGGAAGAGTACAGACACTATACCAGGCAGGGGGATTCTGCGGTGGCATCTGTGCAGCCTCCATACGTTTCCACTCCCGACAGTTTTGATGCACAGTTTCCCCCTCTCTCATTGCTCCAGACCTCTGAGATGCCATGAAGTGCTGGGAGGCATATTTTACATTTAAAAATAAGTAATTAGTGTGTGCCCTGTATGGGGAGATAGTAACACCTCATGAAGCGGGGGATCCACTTAGGTGACAACCCAGGATCCAATTGGATGCCCTGTGTCAGACTTTGCTCCGAGTCTGGCACATCCCGTAGAGCTAAACCCTGGACCAACCCACCCCAACCCCTACCCATCTCTCCAGTTACCAAGGGGCTTTAAAATAGTGCAACTAAACATATGCAACATCCTGAACAAACTCACTGCACTACAACCAAGTGTCCTACAGCTGCGTCCTGATATTCCGATTATCACCGAGAACTGACTGAAGCCCCACAACCTGGAAGCAGAATTATCTATCCCTGGCTACTCCCTCATTCAGTATGACAACCCAGGTAAAAAAAGGGGTGGAGGCATTGCCATGTTAATCTCCTCTATGCTCCAGTTCACCCCAGGCCAGCTCTCCATGCCCACGCTGTCCATAGACTCCTTGCTAATCAAACTCTCACTCCCACACTCAATTCCATTATTTGTAGCAGGGTCCTACTATGCCCCTAACACCCTCTGCCCATTGTGCTGGACCACCTGGGTACCCTAAAGACACTCGCATCACGGGGCGAGTTACATATCTTTGAGAACTTTAATTTTAACTGGCTCTCCAATGCTAGCTCTAAGCTACATAGCCTAGTGAATGCACTAAACCTGGCCCAACAAATATCTGAACCCATATGCCTGAATCACAAATCCCAGAACCATTCCCTCTTGGACTGAGACTTACCTCACACTCCCATCGGATACTAGAAGTTGGACTCCTTCCGGACTCTCTAAGCGATCACCACATGATCTACATGGTAAGAAAAACATTCAGACCCAAAGCACCTCTCCCACTAATGCTGCTCACTAGGTCCTATAAATCCCTCAACCTTGCAGCACTCTTAAATGACCTGACAAACCTTGATTGGTCCTTCATCCCATGGGCATCCTCCATCGACTCTGCCCTTGAACTTTTCAAGTCCAGATTCCTCTCCGTCTGGGACTACTATGCGCCACTCAGAAGGACTCAAGTAAGGGGTGCCCACCTGCCCTGAGTCACTGCCAATATCATAGATCAACTCCATGCCAGGGAACAGGCCTGGAAAACGTATAAGGCAACCGGCACCCAGGTGGCACTCCAACTCTACCTCTCACTTCATAATACCTGCGCTAGGCTTACCCGACAGGCCAATGCTAACTTCTTCAAAGCCTCCTTCCACACAAATCTAAATCACCCAGCAAAATTCTGGAAAACAACCAAATCACTCTTCTCTCCTCCTGCTCAGCCCCCCACCCCTGCCCTAAATGTTGCAGGCTCCATCGTCACTGAATCAGGTGCAGCGGCCTCAGTTTGTAACACCGTTTTCACTAGCCTCAGCCTCTCTCCCGCACCCCTAGGAGTCCACCCCTCCCATTCCACCCCACCCCCCGGCCTTCTGCTTCTCCTTTTGCCTGGTTACCCCATCTGAAGTGCTAAAAGCCCTGCATGCACTCAATCCCTCCAAAGGTAAATGCTCCTTGGGACTGGACTCTAAAATACTCCACCTATCTGCCCCAGCCATCGTCACCCCACTGGCTGCTCTCTTCAATCTCTCTTTCTCGCTTGCTTCAATCCTATCTGACTGGAAACATGCCACAGTCATCACCCTCTCTAAAAACGGTGACCCCTGTTCGTCAGGCAACTACCACCCTATCTCCCTGCTCTCTATTCTGGCCAAAATACAGGAGCACTTTCTCTCCCAACTCTCCTCCTTTCTCGACTCCTCCTCCTCCTCCTTCTTCACACCCTACCAGTCTGGATTTAGGAAATCGCACTCCACCATCACCTCCCTTCTTAAGCTCACCGGCACCGTCCTCACTGGAATGGGTAATGGGAACACTACCTCAGTTATCTTTGTCAACCTTGCAAAGACCTTCGACACTGTCTCCCATGCCCTTCTACTATCCAAGCTCTCCCACACTGGACTCTCAGGAGCTGCCACTAGCTGGATCCACTCCTACCTGGCAGGCAGGTCACAATCAGTAAGACTTGGCTCTCACACTTCTGTCCCCCTCCCTGTCACTACAGGGGTCTCTCAAGGCTTGGTTCTTGGCCTGATACTGTTCTCCATTTTCCTGAATGACCTGCCATCGGTCTGCCCACACACATCCATTCACATGTACACTGATGATACTGTACTGTATGCATCAGGTCCCTCCCCCTCTGAAGCGGCCTCAAACCTCCAGCAGGACTTCAATACTGTTCAGCTCTAGTTTCACTGAAACCAGCTTTTTCTTAATCCTAAGAAAAGTGTCTCCCTAACCTTCGGCATGAGGCAGAGACTCTCCCGACTCCCCTCCACCCCCACTTTCCATACCATTGATGGGACTCCCTTGGAGGCATGCACCTCCTTCAGATACCTCGGGGTCTGGCTCGTCCAGCACCTCAACTTTTCTGCTCATATCAACACAATCCACAAGAAACTGCATCCCAAGCTGGGCACCTTATATTGCAACAGGGGCTGCATCCCTCTGTCAACCTGCAAGGCAATTGTACAGAAAATGGTCCTCCCTATATTTGACTATGGGTATGTAGTCTACAGTGCTGCTCCTAAGTCCTTCCTAGCCAGACTAGATCCCCTCTTCCATTCTTTCTGCCACTTTGCCCTGGACTGCCTTCCCACGACTCATCACTGTGACCTCTACAGGTCAGTAGACCTACCTTCGCTCCAGGATTGGAGACAGGCCCACTGTGCCAGGACTACAGTGAAATTCTTGGCACAGTCCCTTCCCCCTTACCTCGAGACTGCCCTTTCAGTTCAACCCCCTCCTGCTTACTCACTCAGGAACACAGACCCCCGGCTTCTTTACGTCCACATATGACCACATCTAAAGGCCAAGCTGCCTTCAATTACTGCATGCCTAAATTATGAAACTCCTTGCCGACAGACATTCGGCACACTACCAACACTCAGAATCTCAACTCTCTCCTCAAGACACATTTCTCCTCCACCTGCACATGCATCTAGCACCGTTGAGGGGCCAAGTGCCTCCTGCTTCTCCAGTATTATTGCCACTTATTGTGTAGTACTCTGGCTCCTTACTAAGTGCTCACAGACCTGTGCCCTCAGCTTAGTACTGTGGTTGTGACAAGGGTGCCGGAAGATGGTAAAAGCTGAGGGGGCTGAGAAACAAAAGGGCTCTTATGAGGGTACAAATGGCACTTTTTCTATACTAGTTTTTGCCATAAAGAAATAAAAAGTGGAGTGGCTACCGCCTTCCGCCCCCGGTTCTGCACCTATGGGTTGTGATTGTCCTCTACTGCTGCTCATAGCTATCTGCACCTATTGTGCTCTTGGTATGAAATTCTAATGTGTATACTATGTATTCTGTGTATAGCATAATGTATAATCCTCTGCATATGGTTATATCGCTAATTTCCTCTGCTTGTTGCGAATATCTACTGTACCCATTGTGCTCTCAGTATTGCAGTTTATTGTATTGTATATTCCATGTTTATTATATTGTATCTACTCCACTCCCCCCCCACCCCAGGATGCATCTGGAATCGAGCGGTACATTGCTCAGTATGCCTTCCTGGTAAAACATTTAAATAAATAAATAAATAAAATCCCCAGCCCCTGCGTGCTCCTCTCCACATGGGGATCTTAGTGGCCAGGGGCTGTTGATTCGACCATGAGTGGTTGAATCAGAGGCATGCAAGCTACATTCCAGATACACCCAATTCACATGTATCCAGTTCCATCTTTGTGGAATTGGGACCACTTCCTCAGGTGTGGAGGGGTGATAAATGCCATGGAGTGCCCCCTGTGGTATCCACAGTGGAATTTATGCCAGCCCTCTGCACCCACTCCAACTCCATGCACACATCTATGTGAGAAGTTGAAGGCAGGCTTGGGGGACATGGGCATGATACACGTGACCCCCGCAAGGATTTCCATGGTACAGCAGATGCGCAGGAGGGTGCTGACACTATACCAGGGGAATTCAACAGCATTGTCTGTGCAGCCTCCATGCACAGCCACCCCTGACAGTTTTGGGGCCTAGTTGGCCCCTCACCTGTTGCCCCAGCCCTCTGAGATGCCATGAAGGGTTGGGATGCATACTTTACATCAAAAAAGTAATTATTGTGTGCCCTGTATGGTGAGATGGCAGTCCTTGGCAGTCATCTTTGGATGACTGCTGTAATGTATCCCACAATCCCGAGCACCTCATGTAGCAGGGAATCTACTCTGGTGTCAGCCCAGGCATCCAACTGGATGCCCTGTGCCAGGCTTTGCTCTGACTCCAGAACATCCCCTGACAATTGGCCTCCCCACTTGTTGTCACAGCCCTTTTACATAGGGAATTCTAAAGCTCCTATGGTGATACCTAACATATGAGAGATAACAGGCCCCTTCAGTCCAGAAGTCCAGTTCAGAGGAGGAGATGTTCTAGAACAAGGAGACATGACATGAGGCTGGAAGGAGGTAGACTAAGAGGTAACGTGAGGAAGTATTTCTTCATGTAAAGGGTGGTGAATGCATGGAGCTGCATCCCAGTGGAAGTGGTGGGTGTAAATTTGGTAGGTAAATAAAAAAAATGCATGGGACAAGCATAGGGGAACCATAGCGATAGGAAAAACAGGGTAAAGCTGGAGATCAAGTAGAGTCGGTGTTTTTTGCAGAAGACAGGGAAAATGGGCAGACTGGGTGGGCCTTGAGGTCTTTTCTGCAGTCAGATCCTATGTTTGTATGTTTATATCAGATTTTATGTTTCCATGATCCTGCATATGCCTCTCTGCATGTGGATCATAGTGACTGGGGGCTTCTGATTCGACCATGTGTGACTAAATCAGAGGCCTGCAAGCTTCATGCCAGATACACCCAGTTCACACATATCCAGCATCATCTTTGTGGATCTGGTCCTTAGTCTATTGAAACTTAAATGCAGGAAATGCCAGCAAAATGCCTGCAATCCCATGCTTTAAAAATGGCTTGCAAAATGCTTACAGTTTAATGCTGTCTGGCATGATAATAATTACAATCCTTTTTACATTTTGCTTATTGGATGGCACATCTCCAAAGGCTGCACTAGAAACCCAGTGCTGATTGGCTTCAGCTGTTAACAATGAACCACTTGAAAGTGGTGTGTGGATTTTTAAGGTTGAACTAAGGTTTAAATTCATTGGTTGTTTTCCATCTCTGAATATTCCCCCATTTCTGACTATTATGTTGTAATGCATTAGTAAATATATAGGTCTAAAAAGGCCTCTCGTAGTATCATGTGGGGAATTTTGCTCCCTGTTTAAATTTCCATTCAGTCCATATACTAACTCTATGTTCTGGATTTAATTACAGGTCCTGGTGGCAGGGGCCTCACTAGGGGTGGGCATTAGGGGCTGTAGCCCCAAATATTTATTCATTAGCCTCAGACAAATGATTTCCAGTTCATAAATCTGACCCCTGGTCTATTGTTTGTTTTTCACTGGGCAAGAAGGATAGGGGCTTAAGCCCCTAATCTTTCCAGACTCTAGAAATGCCCCTGCCTGGTGCAAGTCCTTAAGCTTAATTTTTGTGAGATGACATGCTTCAAAAGATCAGTTTGCTAAGCAGGTGAATTCCTTTCTAGCAATGATTTGTGAAGCTGTAATTATTTGCCAAGCTGTAACATTTTATAGTACTTGTAACCTTCTGGACTGAAGGGCCCTGTTACCTCTCATATGTTTGGTATCACCGTTGGAGCTTTAGAATTCCCCTATGTAAAAATGTTAACAATAAGGGCTTCGAGAGGGTGGGAGCACTTTTTAAATCAAGACAGAGAGTCTTTGGCTTCTAAAAATAGAAGTCATACCAAATGTGATTAGCAAATATCGGCCCTTTCTCAGTGGAGAATTCGAGAGTTAATTGGAGAATTGTCCCCTTCTATTACTCTGTTAATGGAAAGACTTACAATGCGGTCCCAGGCAGAAAGTCAAATCTGCATTTAAATGTGGAGACTTTTTAAAAGCATAATACCCCAGAGTCTGTAACTATTAAGGTTTCCTATTAAGAGGGCGTGGAGTTGTTTTACAAGGTTATTGACACGGAGGCTAAATTGGACCTCAACAAGAATAGCTGCTATCAAAATAGTGAGTGACTGACTGCGGATCAACCAAGCAGAAATCTTGCTGCATTTTAACTTAATCGTAGGCTGGAACATGCTGTGACTGCCTGGATTTAATAATTTCAGAGGCAGACTGTGATTTTTTTATTGAAGAACAGAATGAGGGTTTCTTAGAAAAAAATAAATAAATTTGTTCATAAAAAAGAGATTCTGCATCTTTCAAGTTAAAAAAAAAAAACATTAGCCCATAGCTTTAACTGACATTTTTCAGCTAAATGAGATTTACATACATCTCACACATTGTGGTTAAAGTATTTCCCTAGGGTGAAAGAATGAATAAGTTTCATTATCACTACTTATAGGGCAGACTGAGAAATTCTGCTTCCTCCCTGGCTTTGCAAATTGTGTAACATAATCAAATTATGAAATGCACATTCTTCATGTATCATGCAACCTGACGTTTGGCAATGATGAAACTTTTTTGTAATCTGTATTTTAGTCGAGCTGCACGCAAATAATGAAAATGTGAAACATAAACGCTATTGTTAGTCCAAGTAAATACAATACTGCTACCGAAATACGATGACTTGCAATAATGTTTCAGGAGAGGAGAGGAATGACCTCTCATTTGTTATTCCGGTGGTTTTGATACTTAATTAAAAAAGACAATTATCTTTGGATGATATTGTAATAGATTACAAAAGTAATTGCCCCTCTCGAATGCAGCTGCAAGTTTTGATAGATGGGGCCTCAGTAGACTAGGATAGGGAGCCTGTGACTTTGTTTCTTGGGGATATTGTAGGTAGCATGCCAAGCGGATTAGTCCCACTTTTTGTGTGCTGTTCATATCATTCGTTTGGTGGGGGGTTGCTCATTGGTGGTGCCTGTTGTTATTCAGAATACTGAAGTCAAGCTGAACAAGTAGCTTTCGGCAGCAGCTTTAGGCATTGCTACCTGGAGACCTGTGTCAATTCATGTGTGAACGCAGACGTTCCACTGCGGGACAAGGCACTTTGTGCTCATGCAAATGTAACACACACACACACACACACACACACAGTAGCCTGTGATGATGGCAACTGCATCTGGCGACTGTCATAACGACGACCCACATAACGGCACTTTCATCGTGGGCGACCGTACTAGGATGGTGACTGCTTCGATTGCGAAGCTAGGATGGGTGACAGGAAGTGAGGGTGGGCGACAGAATGTGGAGGGATTGGGGACAGGGATGTGACCCATGGGGAACCTGTTCCACTGAGCCAGCCATGTGGTGTGTTGGGTAGGGTGCATGGCTCAGACGGAGCAAGTCCTGGGTCTGGGACTGCGGATGGGTGTTTCATTTTGCAATTCCCGCAGCTGCGGGACTTTTTTTTTTTGGGAGCCAGGATGTGCCCCCCTCCCCAACATGCACCCCTGTGGAGTTGAGAATCTTTATTTAGGGGGGTTAGGGCGCAGGAGGGGGTGCAGCACCCCCTGCATACACAATTCCCGGTAACCTTTTTCTGCATATTGCTGAAATTGTTTTCGGTGATAATGCAGGTCAAGATAATAGCGATCGCCTTTGTGCAGTCCCTATTGTCACATAGCACACACACACACCTCCAGAATAGGAAGCCTACTGTGCCAAAAGAACAAGTGTGGCCATAGTGACCCTACTAGTTGAGGTAAAGGATAAGGGAAAAGCAAATCTGAGTCATAAAAATGGTAAACGGACCAATCAATTTCCTGGTAGGGCCTCTCATTCTTAGAAGGCTGTGACATGTGTTGGCCTATGGGGCTGGCAATGGTATGTTACTCTATCAAGTGAGAAAGCCCAGTTTGCATCCTAGACCTGAGACGTCTGTGGTAGCAACACAACAAAAGCAAATGGGATGGACCCGAACTGGAATGGGTGGTGCAGCTGGAGAAGCAGCTCACTCCACACTGCATTAATTCAAACACACTGTGATGCACTTGAAAATGACAATCAGAAAGGTCATGTCAGGTAAGTTGAGACCTAGCGCAAATGTTCACAGCACAAAGTAAGTTTGTACGTGTCCTGGAAGAAGCACGCTCTCAACATACCTGCTGCGATCTTTTGATGTTTTTTTTTTTTTTTAGTGTGTTGCAGTGTTTATTTTTATGGTTGCTGTGCAGGGGAGGGCAATGCTCTGCTCTGTCAGGGTGAAGAGAGCCCTGGGGCAGTGTGTAACTGGCCCCTGGTGGCCCAAGGAGCACACTGTACTCTAACAGTGGAGATACATGGGGGGGTGGAGGGTGGAATGCTGGTAACACATACACGAGTGTGCTGAGCTCTGCCATGCTGACAACCCAGGAAGGAGCACACCTCTCAGCCATGCATGAAAAGAGGGTCCATTCCTGACCTCCACAGCCTGACTCTGATAATGTATGTTACCCTCCAAGGGTAACAGCCTAGTGGTACCTCACCATGGTGGGAATGTCACGAGGAACCAGTGACAGTAGACAAGTAGATGGTCCAATCTAGGGCTGGATGGGTGGAAGGGGAGGTGAGGCACTTAACTTCTTTCTTACCTCTGTTTGTATGTGTTCCATAAATATGCACACTGTACTCCAGTGTGATTGTTGAAGTGTAAATATGAAACAAGAGTTGTGCACATGCAAAAGCCTCGGCATGTGTTACATGGCTTGACTTGATTGCATCATTTTTAAAAAGAAAATGAATGTATCAGTTTAACATCAAACACCAATATGCAGACATGGTGATACTTTATGACTTGATGATACGATCTGAAGCAAGCCATTCCTGTAAATACGAAAGATGAGCTGGCATTAGAACTGTAGTTGTATTGTACACAGAATCAATAATCAGACAATGCAGCAGTTACAGTTACAACCTGAGATCGTAACATGTAAAAGAAAAAAATCAGCCTGGCACATTAGCTAACAGAACATTTTCCTTTAGCTGAATGGCTAGAGCTGCAGCGTCTAAGACCAGGGAAGTAAGGATCGATCCCAGGGTCTGGCAATAACTCTTTCAGATCGGAAATTCAGATTACAGAAGATGTCACCCCATAAGCTGTGGAGAGGACATTACAATATTGCATTTACTTTTTAGACAGATGACATGTGTAGTTTCAAGTTATTAGGGGATAATTAAGCAATAGGCTTTTGGAGACAGGTCTTTATCAGTTTTTGTTGGAAGCCTGGATGAGTGATATCATTAAATCATAAAAGTTCTCTAACAATGGACGTGGCTGGATTCCTAGAGGGATTTGTCACTTTAGAGAGGAGACAGAAAAATCAGGAAACCTAAGAGAAAGTGGGGGGCTGTTCTATTAGGGATCAGTAGAAAATAAGCAGAGACTATATGGGTTAGAGCAGAGTGTACGAGGGGAACGGCCATGATGTTAGGATGTGCTATAGACCATAAAATATTGGTTTGTAGCAATATTGATTGCTACAAAAGTACTAGATGAAACAGAAAGGGTATATAAGGGGGATATAGTCATAACAGGGGTATTTCAGCGAGGGGGCAAATTGGAATACAGGTATGGCATTGGGTAAAGTGAGGGCTCATTTAATGGAGACAATAAATGACTGAAACTTGCAGCAATAGGTGCAGGAGAGTCCCAGAGAAGAGGAGAACTTGACCTGATTTTAATCAGGTTGGGAAGGACATAACAGGGTGTCAAGCTACGGAACCAGTAGGAAGCAGTGACTGCAATAAGGATGATTTGGTGTTAAGAGGGAACAGGTAACAGAAAGAGAAATACAATTATCTGCAACTACAGGGGAGTCTGCTTTAAGAAATTAAGGTGGAATTAAAGAACTACAATTAGAAAAAGGGAGTAAAGAGGTTTTTTTTTTTCAAATCAAATAAGATGGCGGCTACGCTGAGCCAGCTGTCAGGAGTCTCCTGTTCATAAAACGTTTTGGTTAGTTTTGTTCACTATTGCCTGTTATTTTATTTGTTTTTGTTTTGTATTTCACCCAGTTTCACTTTGCTGCCTCTCTGTTTGTGTTGCTGTGCCATTTCTGTCCCAGTTTTAGAAACAAGTGTTCGCTGTCTAGAGTTGCGTGAATGACTTGTGTACAACGCGAGGACATTTGGTTTTTGGGAGTTACGATTGGTTACGCTTCTCTGTCTGTGTCGTCTTCCTGCAGTTTCAGAGCGAGTGCTTGGTGTCTGAAGTTGCATGTCTGAGGACCTGGGAAGGACTTGTGTGCAGCTTGAGGGATATTTGGGTTCTCTTTGGATTCTAAATTTACTGGTCCTAGGGCTGTTGCTGCTTGTAGCATGCAATGGATTATTGGAGATACCACATTGGGTTTTGTGGTTGGAATTCTATCTGGACCTGGATTATTACAGGCTAGTGCTGCAGTTTTTACAGCTCCAGAAGCCTGGGGACTCTGTGTAATCCTTGAGTAATATTAAGACTCTGAAGAGGAGTATTGCCCTGTGTTTCTGGATTTTGAGACAAGAGGAGTGGTGTGGTTTGGGAGCTGTGCCTGGGGCTGTTTTCGACTGTGCTTTTGCGACCAAGCAGGAGTTCCCCCTATGCTCTCCAGGAAGCTGGTGTGCTGGTGAGGTTTTCTCCTAAGTCCTTTGTTGGACGAGCCTTGTAGCTTGCCCTCTGAGGGTCTGTAGCTGTAGGTCATTGGTAGCTGGGTGTCGAGGCCTAAAATTGGTGCATTGGGAGGTATTGGGAGGGGCCCCCCCTTGGGATTTAGCTGCATGCCCCAGCCCATCGCTGTGTTGAAGATCTCTTGGGCCGGACCTCAAATGTGCTTGGGACTACAGTTTGGCCATTGAGTTTTGTTTTTGCGGTAACACGACTGGATTAATTTGGGATAGTTTATAACATTGCAGCATGTCCTCCTCTATAACCACATTACTTTTGGGAATCTTCATCATTTGTTACTGTTTGCTTGTCCCTCAGACTCTTGGTGAAAGCAGAGTCTGGGACTGGGAAGCTTTTATACAGTTGGCCAGGGGAGGTGGGAGCTTGCCTGGCCTTTTATCAAACATTTGGAGTCGTCTGTTTGATTCGCTGTGGAGGACTGCTGGTTTATTTTACATTGACACTGAAATAAGGTTTTATATTTTTGGGAGTGACTGCAAGAGTGTATGGGGGGAGTTTTATTATATTTTGTTGTTAATTGTGGGAGCATTTAGGTTTGATTTAATATATTAGTGACATTTCTCCCCTTTGTGGGGGGGTGGTAACTTAGGAGATTTCACGTGTTTGGTTATTTATGTTTTGTTTATTTTTTGTATTAATTTTATTTTGGGGTTTGGTTTCATTTAATTTTTGGTAATTTAGCTAGGCTAATTAATTGGGGACTCCAGTAGGGATATTGTGTTGTTATTGAAGTTTATTGGGATGTGTAGGAGGCCAGTTTCCACAGTCATGCATTATTCACCCTCTGCACTTTGTGCCCTCCGCCCTTCCACCCCTCCATTGCAGTTGTCGATCTACCAGCGCTGTAGAGCACTGGGTATTGTTCATAGGGGGAAGAGGAGAGTTGGGGGGTGCGAACAGTGGAGGTCAGAAGAGCGGGGCTGTCATATTGGGGTAGTGAGATCCAGAAGACGCCCTGGGGTGAAATGGAGTCTGGAATGTGGTCCTTCATGTCTGGTCTCCATATCCAAGGGCACCTCCAAAATTGGGGGCAAATAGCTCGAGCAGCTCTAGAGGCCCATCCTACCCGTGCGGTGTTGTGTAACACCAGATCCATCAAAAATCACTACAGTTATTGCAGATCTTGTTGGGTCGGTGGATCTGGCATGCATAACCAAGACCTGGCTGGATGAGAATGCTGGCCCCGTATTAGAAGCCGCTATTCCAGCCGGGCACTTGGTGCTACAGCGCCCAAGGTTGGACTACGGGGGGGGGTTGGCATCTGTTTTAAGACCGAACTGGGCCTCACGTGTGTACCAGTTGAGGAGGCTAAGTCATTCAAGTGTACTGTTGTGGCAGGTATGGTGTGTAGGATCGCTCTCATCTACCGTCCACCAGATGACGAGAAGTGGTTCTTGCAGGAAATAGCGGACTTCGTCATCGACATGTCATTTGAGTCATCCAGACTGATGGTCCTGGGTGACTTCGATGCTTGGGTTGATGATGAACTCTCGCAGTTTGGACAACACTTCCTCAAATTGATGACTTCATTGGGTCTTACACAAGTTGTTACTTCTGCCACTCATAAAGGTGGTCACTCCCTTGACTTGGTCTTCCTCCTGGGGATCGAAGCCTCTGATTTGGGGGTGGAACCTGTCAGTTGGTCCGATCATTACACCGTGGGTTTCAGTTTTTTTCTCCCTCTTTGTAGGCCTACTCCTGTGGAGAAAGTCAAGTACCGCCCTTTGCAAGATGTAAGTTCTGAGGGCCTGGCAGCAGTGCTTGACCTATTGGAGCTTCAGGGTCTGAGCAGTGATCCCGATGCCTTGGTCCTGGCCTATAATAAGGCCATCTCCTCAGCTCTGGCATTGCCCCAGCCTGTGTTCGTCCTCTCCCCCTTCGCCCTTGGTCCCCATGGTTTGATGGGACCTTGAGGGAGATGTGGCGACGAGGACGAAGATTAGAACGTTGCTGGGGGAGATCCGCCCTTGATGTCAACCATCTTAGATTAATGGAACATTATCAGTTCTATCACTCCGCAATCTCCCATAAGAAGGCAGAGTTCCTGTCCGGGGAGATTGCGGCCGCTCAGAACTGACCAGCTCAGCTCTTTCAAACTGTTGACAGACTGTGTAACCCAGCCTGCCTGCAGGTGTGAGGAGCCTTTTCACAAGTGAAGTGTGAAGAGCTCGCTCACTTCTTTGTGGCTAAGATGGCTGATATCTGGGCATCACTCCAACCCGCATCCTCTATGGGAGAAGTGATGGATCGGTGCTGAGTCACTGCCTGTGGTCCCTCCTGGAGTTCCTTTGACCAGCTGGAGCTCATTGATGTCATGCGGATTGTCCAAGGTATGCGCCCTACATGCTGTAGTTTGGATCTGGGCCCAACTTCCCTGATAAAGGGTTGTTGTGATGTTATCAGCCCGGTCCTAGCACAGATAGTCTGGTGCTCCATGGAGACAGGTGGGTTTCCTAGCTCCTTGAAGGAGGCGGTGGTAATGCCCCTCCTGAAGAAAGCTTCTTTGGACCCAGACTGCCATGCTAACTACAGACCGATCTCCAGTCTTCCCTTTGTGGGGGAAGTTGATTAAGAAAGTAGTGGCCATACAACTGGAGAACCACTTGACCATCCATGACATCTATGAATCATTCCAGTCTGGTTTTCGAAAGAGGCATAGTACTGAGACTGTGCTGGTTCGGGTGTTCAATGATCTCCTAATGGCAAGAGATTGAAAGAGCCATTCTATCTTGGTTCTTCTCGATCTCTCCTCAGCATTTGACACTGTAGACCATGGGATACTTCTCGAACGCCTGAGGTTCATCTGTGGACTGTCTAGTACAGTCTTCGGGTGGTTTAAATCGTTCCTCACTGGCAGAACTCAGAGGGTGGTGTCAGGGATAAATTCCTCTGGTCCAGTCTCGCTGTCATGTGGGGTGCCTCAGGGGTCGGTGTCTCCCTTGTTGTTCTCAGTGTACATGCCACCCCTTGGAGACATTGTAAGAAGGTATGGGCTGAGGTTTCACTGCTATGCTGATGATACCCAGCTCTACCTATCTTTTGCGCCTGACCAGGATAGAGCTCTCTCGGTATTTAACAACTACTTCACTGAAATCCAAAACTGAATTAATTCGAGCTGGCTGAGGTTGAACTCAGAGAAGACAGAGGTAATGGTTGTGGACCCAGGTCATGGGATAGAGAGGGCTGGAGCTGGTTTGCCCTCAGGATTATTTCTGGGTGGCTCCCAGCTCCTAACCTCTGAACAAGTACGGAACCTGGGGGTGATTTTTGATGACAGGCTGACATTATGATCAAAGGTGTCAGTAGTCATCAAATCAGCTTTTTACCATCTGAGGAACATCTCTAGGATTAAGCACCTAGTTCTGTCCAGTGACTTGCCTATATTGGTCCATGCCTTTGTGACCTCGCGCCTTGACTATTGCAACTCCCTTTATCTAGGGCTACCAGGGGTTGATATCCACTGCTTGCAGCTTGTGCAGAATGCTGCGGCCCGTTATTGACAGGTACTTCTCATACCTGTCATATTTCTCCAGTGCTGCGCGAACTGCACTAGCTGCCAATACAGTGGCGGATCACCTTTAAAGTCGGTCTTCTGACTCATAAAGCTCTCCACAGACTTGAAAGAGCTTCTGGTGCCCTACTGCCCAAAGCGATCGCTCTGCTCGGCGGACAAGGGGTTGATAGAGGTTCCGAGGGTTTCTTTCAAATCTTCAGGGCCTCGTGCTTTTATGTACGTGGCCCCATCCCTCTGGAATTCTCTATCTCGTCCGCTTTGGGAGTGCACATCTGTGGAGAAATTTAAACGTGCCTTAAAATCCCATTTGTGGTTAGCTGCGTTTTCTCATTGATACTATTTTAATGATGGTGTTTTAACATATTCTGTGTATTAGTATTATGTGTTTGTGTTTTATTTATTGTTTTAAGAAGTATTCTGTTAATGCGCCTTGGTTTTAGAAAGGCGCAATATACATAAAGTATTATTATTTTATGACCAGGAAAGGCACACTAAGTTAGAGCTTGTTTCCAGGTGCAACCTGGGAGAACAAAGTGACTTGCTCAGGGTCACACAGTACGCAAGTGGGGGCTGATGGGATTCAAATCCAGGTCCCCAGGTTTGGAGCTCAGTGCCCTTAACCACTACACTATACTGCCTCCTAAAAAAAAGTGTAAGAAGAAAATGGCATGGAGGGTAAAAGGATGGACTAACAATGGTGGAGTTTAAAAGGGAAAGGTTGTGGAGTAGAGACAAACATGTAACGAGAATTAGCAAATACAACCGAAAGGGTAAAATGAAATCAGCTTGGCTAACAAAAAAGGTCAGAAAGAAAATTAATGCCTAGTGTAGGGCATTTAGAAAGCTGGAGCCCTAGGGGAATAGGGAATCAAGAGATACTATGGGTATAGTGAGACTGTTAAAAAATGCAAAGAAAAAAAAGCATAAGGTAAGAAAAAAGAAACTAGAAAGGGGATTAACCTAGTAAAAGAGAGATAATATAAAGGCCCTCCATAGATATGCAAGTAGTAAAGGTAAGTAAATAAAACAGGTGGCCCTCAATCTGGTGGTGGAGTCAAGGTTAATGACAAAAAGTAAATAGCTGATGAATTCAACAGTTATATTTGCTCAGATTTTGCCAAACCTGGAGAGTATGTATCAAAATACAACGAAATGGAAAGGAGTAGAAGAAAATCAATCAATCAATCAATCACTTTATTTAACCAGGCATAATGGAAGGTGACAGGACACAGGATTTTCAGCAAAGATATGATGCTGAAAAAGCTGAGGAATTTAAAGGTAACCAGATCAGTGGGTCCAGATGAGCTACATCTGAACTATCACTGGAAATAGTGGAGCCACTAACAGATATTTTTAGGAATTTACTAATACTGGGGCCTATGTATTACTGTGTGCAAGGTACATGCAAAAGGTACATATCTGGCAAACGCTCATCTGCACCCCCAGACAAGCACACACCACCCGCCATTCTCTATTCCTGGCCACCGGTCTATGACTCCACTCCACAGGTCCACTGGTGCGCAAGGGATGGACAGATGGACACAGGCAGGCATCCATGCAGAGCAGGGGATGGTGGTCCATGGTAGGTCTTATAAACAGAAAGCAGACCTGACAAGCGTCCTGACAGTGGCTCCCAGCTATTCCTGCATGTCCGGAGAGCTGGGGCCACATGGAAAGGGGGGGCTCAACTGTTCTGCTGTGACTGGCAACCATGGAATGAATGGGGCACACCATAGCTATGGCAGGGCCCCTGCTCATGTACATAGCGAAAAAACTCTGGTGCACTTTCCAACAGGCACTGCAGCTCAAAACAAAATACCATGAAGTTGAAAAGCTGCACTTTCAAGACAAAAAAACTGCTGACTGCAAGTGCAGTGATGGTGGTTTACTAGTGAGCTACTATACAGAGTGACTGGCATAAAACACCCTTGCCACAGTCACTTCACTTATTTGTGTTTAGAAGTTGTTTGTCTTGAAAGCACAGCTTTTTCCTTTTAACTCCCTGCCCACGTAGTTGGCACTCCCTCCATCAGCATCCATGCCTTAGTGCATAGTGTGGAGTATACTGTAGCACCACCCCCAGTCACTCATCCTGTCTGTCCACATGCACAGAGGCATGAACAGACAGGGGATCTGGTGGACAAGGGGCCAACACCCCTTCTGTTATTGCTGCATTGGCCCGACTGGACCCCTGATGTGTGGCAGGTTGTTGCAAGGAAGCCTACGCGCCGCGTAGATGTAGTGCACAGGCTTTATGCATGGGCCTCACAGAACATAGTTACAGAGGACTAGAAGGCACCTATGGTAGTTATGATGGATAAAAAATGGACAGGAGAGAAGAGTCCAACTACAGGCCAATCAGTTTAACATTAGCAGTGGGAAAAATAATGGAATCTTTATAAGACAGGAATGTGAATAACAGCTAAGAGAAATAGGTTCAGTGGATATGACCCAGCATGTGTTTACTAATGAAAGATTGTGCATGTCCAACCTGCTCATTTTTTATACAAGCCAGTTTAGAAATGTTTGGTAGATTTAATATTCCAGGATTTTAGCAAGGATCTTGATCTTGTAGTCCACGACAAATGAATTAGTAACTTGGAAACTATAGCAATTAATAATATTAAACTAGCATAGAATGCTTGGGGGAAAGAAAGCATAGGGGTCAAGACACATGGATTTATCTCCAGTAAAGGGAATATAACAAGTTGGGTACATTTTATTTATTTATTTAATTTATTCATTTCTCGGATTACAACCTTTGAGCTCGTTTACAGAGGTTCCGCATCAAAGACATTATAATAAAAGCTTGTAATGTGTTGTTTTGTACCAATGCAATTCTCTACTTGCTTGTAATGTAATGCCTCATATGTAATGCTATGCGCCTGTTCACTTTCTTCTTGTAACTGACACAGAACCTACAAATGAGCATCCGCTCACAGGTGTTCTCCAAGATATTAAAAAGGAAAAGTCACAGCACAAAAAGTCATCAGGATTGTGTACTGGAAACAATATAATTTAACATTTATGTGATGCCACTCAGTCATCACTGATGTTGAAGTAGGTACACGTGTCTTATGGGCTCAACAAGGTTGAAAGGCAAAGTAAGGCCGTTTTTTAATTGCCCTATCCCAAGGGTTCAGGGTGCTGCGCAGAACAAATACAGAATAAACCAAGGAGAAAAATTTGAAACATCCAAAATATGAATACAATAAATACATGAATAAATAAATGCAGTACAAATAAACAAACAGAGCCGAAAGCCATACAAATAGACAAAATCGTAGCCCTTTTCTAAAAGCCTCCACCAAGGATCAACTCTTAAAATGCAGTGGAAATGAATTTCAAATAGCTTGGCCACCATTGATTTGCTTTAGTTAGGTTCTTGGAGCAGCCTGCAGCAACCCCCTGGTGGAGTGGAGTGGGCGACTTGGAGCATACCTTACCAAGAGGTGTTTTGAATAGTAAGGATCCACCATTTCTTTCTAACTTTGGTGTGGTGCTTCCATTCAGAAACAGGTTTAGGTGGGCCTGGTGTAAGCATAGTACAAATCCCATGGATGCGGTACTTTCACACCTCCCCGTGGGATCCACCGACCCGTGAACCAACTCAGTGCCATCACAGTCACCTCAAAGCATGCAGCCTATACTTGAAAATAGCAAACACTCAGACAGTGATTACAAGGAAAATAACAAAGGCATTATTTAGGGTCAGCTCCCAGGCACTAAAAATGAAAAGGGGTGCTTAAGCAATATGATGTAGTATCGTACAATTCTGGCTAGTGCTTCAGTGTATGTCCAGGCCCAGTCTACGCAGCGTTGCTCTTCAGGTGCAGCCAAATATTGGTTACCTGGGCTATGCTTCAAGTGTTCTTCTAGGCTCAACCTAGTAACAATCAAAAACAGAATATCAGTGCACAAACCCCAAGCCCCCAAAGACATGGCACATATTAATATTTAAACAATTTAATAGCCTGTTGGGGGGGTGCACTGGATGCCACACACCAGCAATGCAAAGGTTTTGAGTGTGCTTTTTTGTTTGTCTTTAGAGTTTGGGGAGTTGTGGTACTCCTTTTAGCATGCTCCCTGTCACCACTTGTGTAAATTCCTGGGTAGAATCACTTTATTTAAAGGAGCCAATTAGGCAATGCACTTTAAGCCAATTCATGCAGCACTCTATATTTATGAGTAGCTGCTGCAGGCATTTCAGAGCTGAGAAGCTAGTGTAGGGACTATACCGAATGGGTCCCACCATGAAGTGGTGGTATAGCTTGCTCACCTTGGAATTCCAATCTGAAAACTAAGAGGACCCCCTTTTTCATGGAGTTAACAGTAAGAAAAGTCAATAGGCAGTTAAACTGTTTAATTTTGAATATGTGCCATGTTGTTTGAGGGGGTGCACTGGAAGCCACACACCAGCAGCACCCTTCATCAGAAATGTGAATTGCATTTTGAGCAATGCAAAGGTTTTGAGCGTGCTTTTTTGTTTGTCTTCAACCTAATAACAGTGCCTGCTCCCCAAGGCACTCAATGAACGAGCTTTTTTCCTGCTAATAGTATTGTACCCCAACAGGTGGCTCCTCAACCCTGTCCCCACCTCCCCCCATCTGGCACACACTTTTCCCAGACCTCCTTGGAGCTGAATTCACCACGGATTACCCCAGTGGTGGGGCCAGAGAGGGGAAGGCTGTTCTCATCCCCCCCCCCCCAAGTCTCACATCCAGAAGGCTCCAGAGTTCTGGGTGGTGGTGTGGGCCGGGGGAGGTGTGCATGGTTCCATGTAGCCCATGGGTCCCCTTTTTCCTGGTTTTCCTGTCCCACACCTCTGGCTGCTGTGGCACATTTGGACATGCGTGTGGAGGTGCACACATATCATGGAACTGTGGACCCCTCTTTTATCTATGTCCCCCATGCCTGCAGTGCACCAGGCCTCCACCCAGTGACAGCCAAGGGCTGATATGACATGCCATTCTTCCCTGAGAAAGGAGAGCAGTCCTAAAGATGCACGATCATCTCCCACCTAGGCTGAGCCCTGGCAACTCGAGCTTGTTCCTGAACTTGGATTGGTTAGGCAGTATAGCGCAGTGGTTTAAGGCTCTGAGCTGCAAATTTGGTGACATCCAGCAGACCAGACCTGGGTTTGAACCCCCACAGCTTCCACTTGTATACTGTGTGACCCTGAGCAGGTCACTTAACTTCCCTGTGCTCCCAGGTCGCACCTGTAAAAAAGCTTTCAGCATAGTGTGCTAGTCCTGGTTAAATAACTAACAAAAAAAAAGACAGTGTGGCAGGAGGTAAGGCACCAAGCACCTCAGCCCTCCATACCATTGGGCTGGTTACCACCCCCACAGCAATATTTTGCCAGCGAGGGCCCCCACAGTGACTACAGCACCTAGCCGTGGTGGGAGACCTGCTGGAACCAGGCGCTGTCTGTCAGGAATCCTGCACCCTCCCAATCAGCTCCAACTGGAGTTGAGAATCCTTAAGTGGGGGTGCAGGGGGTGCATCCCCCCTCATGGGGGGTTTGGGGGGGCGATGCCCCCCGAAGGAAACAAAGATAGAAATAGCGAACCGGCAGCCGACTGCAGAATGCGGTCAACCAGCCGGTGTCGCTGACGGGGCTTTCGACAAAATTTTTGTCGGACTCCTGTCGTGGATCCCCATTGGGCCAGCCCCTCAATGCACAGTTCTTTTGCTCAGTTATACTGGAGGGCACTACCCTCTCCTCAGTGGTACCAGTTTATAAACCTATAACTATTACTAGGAAGATCCTGATGCTTCACTGGGTACCCACTCTTGCAAACAGTGTAGGCCCAATGATGTTGCACATAGTTGACCATTGGTGGTTTACTTAAATTAAACACAACAGCAATGTTTTGTTGCAACTTTAAACCTCAAACTCCAAAAGCTCTTAAACTTATGAGAGATATTTGTAAATCCCAGCCAGATGATCTGATCCATTAACTGCTCTCCTAAACTACGATACAAAATAATGTAAGTACAGGGCAAGCCCAGCTTTACTTACAGTTCTCCCTGACCATGTGATCACCCTCAGTGTACAGGGGCAATGGTGCAGTTGCAGTGAGTCCCTCTCAGGCTGGTTTCACGCTCTCCTTTCCTCAGAGGTCTTTAGTGTTGACTCGACTGCTGCAAATGGCTGTTTTCTCTAGTTCTAATTAGGTCTCTCCTGACCTCCACATTCAGCAGACAATCTTCTTATATAAACAGGGCTTCTTAGCCTGTGAAACCCAATCCTACCTGACCAACACACCATGTTCTGGCATCCAGTCTATAACATGTTGTGGTAAGCAGCAATGGGCTGTGGTACAGGCTGTGTGGCCTCCCAAACTAGCTGTAATCAGTTTGGCTGTCTCCAACTGCAGCACGGCAAAGTTTCTTAAAAGATGGCTGCAGTCTTCAGGAGGATTGTTAAGACTATTGGGTGTTTCACTGTGTTAATTTTCAAGCTTAAATACCATTACCTTGCCCCTGTGTGAGGTTCTTTATGTTGTACTCACAGTTTATTCTGGTGTCCTTGTTTGGAGGGAAGGAATGATAAATTTGGCCAAAGACAGGGCTAGCTGATCCCTTCCTCTTCCTGGTCTGCTGTCCCCACCCCAGCGCTTAGACATTTTGTGAAGTCTAACAAGGGAGAATGTGGGAATTTACTCCATACAAGTCTATGGGGCTATTTTGGCATGCCAGTTTATAAAGGGCACAGTAGCTTTTAATATACTTCAAGCCCACCATTCGATTAACAAGAACCTCTAAGGATTTAAGGTCAGAATACTCTGGAGGAGTATACAAACAATGTTCTTGGGGATGATGTGTGCCCTGTAACAGATCTGCATTCTACTGCCTAACATCCAGGAGGCAGTATAGCATTGTGGTTTAGGGTTCTGAGCTGCAAACCTGGAGTCCTAGGTTTGAATCCCACAGGCCCCACTTGCATACTATGTGACCCTGAGCAAGTCACTTTACTTCCTTGTGCTCCCAGGTCACACCTGGAAATAAGCTCCTGCTTAGTGTGATTTTCCTACTTAAACAATTTCCCCGTTCCCTTTACTGTAGGATTCACATCAGAGTGAAGCTTCCCACACCACAGATCAGAAATACTGATCTCTAAATCAGTGATGCTGGACTTAGCAGAAGTCACCTTCTGTTCTGCACTCTGGATCAGGACATCACATCGTACCAATAATCACAGCTTAGTAAGAGCTTTAACCCAGCTCAGACGCTACAAAAAATGCATTTTGTTCACTTTATATACTGCGCTGGGTGAAATTAATCACTAGAAAGGAGCTGAGTATAAGAAGTTATGATTTGCCTACCAGAGTCCCACTTCTGAACAGGATAATACACAACTAATCCGACCCTGAAAAATCACAATTATGATACAACAGTGCAGCTTCATGTAGGAGGGAATCTGACCTTCTCTGGTTTTACTATAAAAGATTAGACAGCTTTCAATTTCATTTACTTGTAGGCTCCTGCAGTTTTTTCAGCATTTGTGTGCTTTAGAAAAATATTTTAAATTAGTTTTGTTTTTATCTGTAGTTTATGTGCCTCAGATATTGACCAGACCCATCTGGACCGGTCCCCCCCCCCAACCCACCACCTGGCATCCCTGGGACTTATCATGTTCCATGTTTGAGTCCTCTGCCACAGCACCCTGGAGATGTCCAATTGCTGATGTGGGGCCTGCATCCTCATCTGGCCACAGTTTGGGGGGGTCCTCCATTTTTCACCCCGGGCCCAAAGTTTAGGAGGATCCAAGGAAAAAGGACACAGATTTGTAGGGAACTGGCAACAGTTCTGGGAGCAAAAGTTCTTAAAATTTGATGGACTGCATCTGACTAAGGAGGAAGTCAGTGCATTGGGGCAGAAGTTTGACGTCTTTGCAGAATATTTAAACTAGCAAATGGGGAGGGGGTGCAGCACCCATACGTCGAATGGGAAGAACACCCCTCCCCCCTTCCCCCTCAGCTAGTGGTCAAACAGGGATTCAGCATGTTTGCAGTTCATTTGCATCACCAGGTAAGAAAAAGGTTTGTCTCCCATACGACGCTTAGGGTATGCCAAACCTCACCCGACAACTAACACACCAAAATCGTCCAATGGAAAATCATGTACACAAATGCTCACAGCCTGGGAAATAAGATCCCAGACCTGCAGGGCAATAATGTCAGGAGCTAAACTGGACATAGTAGCAATTAGTGAGACGTGGTATACCAGTAACCACACTTGGGAGACTTCAGTACCTGGCTATGTATTGTTCAGAAGAACTTAGGTGCAAAAGGGGGGAGAGGGCCTGTATGTCAATGAAAATATCAAAGCTACAGAAATTCAGAATACACATAAGGAGCCAGGAAGAACTGTGGGTCACCCTGAAACAGGAAATGGGACAGCCATAAGAACTGGGGTTGTCTACAGGCCCCCAGACCAGGGGAGGACATAGACACATTACTGTTAGAAGATATACAAAACATGACAGCTAAAGGGGAGGTTCTGATAATGGGAGACTTCAACATGCCGGATACAGATTGGTCAATACCAGCAGGAACATCTGCCAGAACTAGACACATAGTGGATTCCCTACAGGGGGAGGGCCTCAAACAACTGGTACAGCAACCCACAAGAGACAGGGCTATCCTAGATCTAGTACTGACTAACAAGGAAGGGATCACAGATCTCCAGGTAGAAGGTCACCTGGGGCCAGTGACCATCACATGGTATGGTTCAATTTGGCTACTACATCTAAATCATCCCATTCCAAGGCAAAATATGGGACTTCAGAGGCTGACTTTGATAAGATGGCCAACAGAGTTAAGCTAGCCCTGGCAAAAAGAAACACAGGTGATGGGAGTACAGGCAAAGTGGGCAAGCATTAAGGATGCAATACTTGAAGCAACATCCCATTGTGTTAGACAGAAAAGGAAGTGCAAAGAAGAGAAACCACTTTGGTTCTCAAATACAGTAGCAGAAAAGGTCAGAGCCAAAGGCTGGCCTTCAGGAAATATAAGGGAACAGCGGGATGAAGATAGGGAGGTATACCAACTGCCCTAAGGGAAGCAGGGAAGGCAGTAAGGCAGGCAAAGTCCCAAACTGAGGAAACACTAGCACGAACAGTAAAAGAAGGTGACAAGACTTTCTATAGATACATTAGTGAAAGAAGAAAGTCAGAGGGGTATTGCTAAGCAATGGAGAAAAGGGAGCATGTGAGGAGGAGGACTCTGTAAAGGCATCTATCTTAAATAGATACTTTTGCTCAGTATTTACTGACAAGAAGGTGAGGCAGGACCCACAGCTCAGCATCATGGACACAGGGGAGGAGGTGAGCACTACTCCCTTCACAAAGAAAGGGTCCTACAAGAGCTTGCTAAGCTCAGGGTGGATAAGGCAATGGGACCTGATGGCATACATCCCAGGGTACTTAAGGAGCTAAAGCGGAACTAGCAGAGCCATTAGCAGAACTGTTTAGTGAGTCTCTGAGCGAGGAGAGGTCCCAGAAGACTGGAGAAGGGCTCATGTGATCCCGCTCCACAAGAGTGGTGAGGAGGGAGGCGGGGAACTACAGACCAGTCAGTCTTACCTCAGTAGTGGACAAGATTATGGAGGCACTCCTTAAGAAAAGGATAGTGCAACACCTGGAATCCATAGGGGCACAGGATCCAAGACAGCATGGGTTTACAAAAGAAGGTCCTGTCAAACTAATCTCATAGATTTCTTTGACTGGGTAACCAAGTGGTGGACCAAGGGGAGCAGTTGATGTCGCCTACCTTGACTTCAGCAAAGCTTTTGACACTGTTCCACATAGAAGATTGATAAATAAGCTGGGTAGGCTCGGGGTGGGTCAGAAGTTGGTCAACTGGGTGGCAAACTGGTTGACTGGCAGAAAACAGAGAGTGGTGGTAAATGGTATACAGTCAGAAGAGATGCAAGTCACAAGTGGGGTACCTCAGGGATCAGTCTTGGGGCCAGTCCTCTTCAACATCTTCATTAGTGACCTTGCAGATGGACTAGAGGGTAAGGCTTGTCTGTTTGCAGATGACACCAAGATCTGCAACAGAGTAGATGATCCAGATGGGGTGGGCAGAATGAGAAGAGATCTGGATAAACTAGCAAAACGGTCAGAAGAGTGGCAACTGGGATTTAATGCAAAGAAGTGCAAAATCATGCACATAGGGAAGAGAAACCCTGAAGCCACCTACAGGCTGGGAGGAGGTGCTAGCAGTCACAAAGGAAGAAAGAGACTTGGGCATCATCATCACTGATGACCTGAAATCATCAAGCATACCTCTAAAGCGGTAGAGTAAGGCTAGGGGGTGTTAGGAATTGTATTAGTAGAGTCACAAGTCGTAAGAGGAGGTAATAATCCTCTTTACATGACACTGGTTAGGCCCATCTGGAGTACTGCGTGCAGTATTGGAGGCCACACCTTCACAAGGACATTAACCAAATTGAGGAAGTCCAGAGAAGGGCAACCAAAATGGTGCAGGGACTGCATCAGAAGACATATGAGGACAGATTAACAGAGTTCAATATGTATACCCTTGAGCAAAGGAGGGAGAGGTGATATGATCGGGCATTCAAACACCTTAAGGGCATTAACAAGGTGAAAGAGTCTAACATGTTTAAATATAAGAAAAATAGCAGGACAAGAGGACACAGCATGGGATTAGAGGAGGGCCGATTAAGGGTAATGTGAGAAATTATTTTCACAGAAAGGGTGGTGGATGCATGGAATGGCTTACCACAAGAAGTGGTGGCTATGAATACAGTGCAGGGCTTCAAACAGGCATGGGATAGGCATAAGAGAGCAATACAAATGACTATGAATAGATAGGCCACTGACAGAGCAAAGGCCGATGGCACATTTATAAGGTAGAAAAAGAAATGGGCAGACTGGATGGGCCTTGCGGTCCTTATCTGCAGTCAACTTCTATGTTTCTATGTTTAAGGTCACTGAATCAGAGAAGAAAAAGGACTTGGAGACAGCCATCACCAGCAGCCTTAAGCAAACTACACAGTGCAGAAAGGCCATCAGCTAAGGCAAATAGAATGCTGGGATGCCTTGATAGAGGGTTCAGAGCAGAAGCAAGGAGGTTATACTGCCGCTGTACAGATCCTTGGTACGACTGCACTTGGAGTATGGCATGCAATACTGGAGACCCTACCAGAAAAGGAAATCCCCCATTTTGAGGCAGTTCAAAAAAGGCAACAAAGATGGTTCAGGAACAGCAGGACAGGACATATGAGGACAGACTGACATTACTTAACATGTACTCACTGGAGGAGAGGAGAGAGAGACAGACAGACAGACAGACAGACAGACAGACAGACAGACAGAGAGAGAGAGAGAGAGAAGGGGGACATTGTCAAAACCTTTAAGTACCTGAAAGGTATAGATAAGGCGGATTTGGAGGACCTTTTTTGAATCAGTAAAAACAAGACCAGTGGGGACACTGTTATAAGCTGGAGGGATGAGGGTTCAGGAAGGAAGTCATGAGGCACCTCTTTACAGAGAGAGAGAGAGTGGTGCTGGGTTGTAATGAATTCCCAGCTGAGGTCATCACTCAAAAGATGGTGGGGGGTCTAAGAGAGGGTGGGACAGGTCAGATGGGTCAGGGTTGGAGGGGGACAGAGACCACTGTAGTCTCTAGATCAAGGGCTTCACAATCAAGCAGACTCAATAGATCATAAGGCCTTCTTCTGGCTATTTTGTATGTTCATATGCAGTTATGCCCAAGGTGCTTATGCCAAGGGCCTTCAGCACCTGGAAAGAATATGAAACATGATACGTCCTGGTTGCCGTACATAGTTCCTGATAGGTGGTTGTCACTATACAAGCAAATGTCCTTGGCCAGTCAGGGTGCAGCAAATTTCCAGCTCATTTTATCATACATAAAAAAGACCATTTACTAACAATACTGACACACTGGCTGTTTTGGCCAGTGGGTCTGTTCTGTGGCTCTACGGGATGAAAATGATGGGTGCTTATGTCCTGCAGAATGTCCAGCATGGCCAAAGTGCTATGAGCTACAGCGAGACTGACACACTAGGAATCACATTTGCTTTTGGGAGGGAAGACAGCCAGCAGCAGCTGTCATAGGTGACTGTATTAAATAACAAAATGTTTATGGACTGGCAAAAAGAAGTTCTGATTTACCAATCAACAGGCTAATCTTAGTAAAATCCCAAATCAGTCTCTGCAGTTTTTGTACGTGCATGTATCAAGTACCTAGAGTTAGATGAGCTCTCTGACTCTAAAAATATAGGACTGTAGCCATTCCTTTATCAGATTTTTATAAAATGGGCCATAGACTGTGCAGTAATTTGAGTGATGTGATTGGCTAATGAGATTCCAGAAGGCATATCATAATCCCTGCACACTACACTCATTGGTGTGTCTGTGTAGTCACTAACCACTGGAACATCAGCTTTAACAGTGTCTGATGACATCATCACTGTCCATCTCCACTGACCTCAAAATGAAACAAACTCAGATTGAAACAGTTAAACAACCAAACCATGTTCCAGTAGCAGAACTGAGCGGAATATGGAATTCTGCCAGCAGAATTCATATGGAATGGCAATTCCACTTCCAAAATGCTTGTCAGAGTTTATTTTGAATTCCGTGGAATTCTGAAAAGCATTTCCTGTAAACTGCGGAATGCTATTTTGCAGATTATGTGATACGCCTAGAGTTGTAGTAAAGTTTTACTCCACCAGGGAAGTTGCCACAAAGTGGCTGAAATTCACAACCATGGAGTTTCACCAAGTTTTTCTGTCCTCAGCAACTTCAACTTGCCTGAAATCGTGAAGTTTTCAATGTGAAAGTGCGAAAATCACCTGTGAATTGTGGAATTCTCGTACAAATTCTGCTGTTCGTGATGAAATTCCATTGTTCGTGGTGAAATTCTGCATTTGTGGGTGGAATTTTGAAGTTTGCAGGCAAAATTCCACCATTCATGGATGAAATTCTACCATTCACAGTGAAATTCTGCACTTCTCGGATCTATCCACACTCCCTGAATTGTTAACTTTACGGATTAATTCACAGAACAAATTTAACCAACTTCACTCATTATTCTGCAATTTGCGGAAAATGAATTCAGGGTTAATGTAAACCTCTGAATAATTTTCCACAGTTTATGTAGACACCAGATTATTAATCAGCAGTTGGGGGGGAAAAAAAATTCCACTTTCAGAATTCTGAAATTCTGCCTCTAAAAGAATTTGGTGGATGTAGGTAACATTTTGGAAAATCTGTGGAATTCTGGTGGAAGCTGAATTTTAAAATTCCACACATCTCTATTAAAAAATGTTATTTGCTATTTTTCCCTATTTAATTACCACACTGCAACAGGTATTCATTTAATAGGTGGGATCGAGGCCTTTGGCGTTGAAGGTGTGCATCTATATCTCGGTACAACTACCCACCCTGTTAAGTCTTATCCCTTATATCCCGTCCCATAAGATATATTCTGTAATGCACTACTGATTTTTGAGTGTTCGATAAAGTTACAGCGATGGTAAACAAAAAAATCACAGCTGGCGTCAGCAAATCCCTGTTACAAACAAATCCAAAATAAAATTTAATTTCAAGTTGTCTGTTCTTTGGAAAATAAGCAAATTTACCTCAGATCCTAGAGTAATAATTAAGGAAAATTACTTTTACCTTATGACACAAATTGAAACAGACTTACAGAGATGGCAACTGCTGCCTCAGAGGGAAGAGGCTGTTCGTATGAACATCTTAACACGTCTTCTCTACATCTTTCAATGCCTCCCCTTGACGATCCCAGCAAACTAGTTTCAACACTGGGACAAACTTATATCCCACTTCTTTTTGGGAGGTAAGAGATCTAGAATAGCTTGTAAAATATTACAACTTCCCAAATCACAGGGAGACATTGCACTCCAGCACATTGGAGGATATTTCCAGGTGGTCAGATCTGCACAGCATTATATTGGTTTTCAAATACTTATAATGCACACTGAAAACTTTGGAAATAATTCAAGGGGTCTTATCCCCTATAGGTCACAGAATTCTAACTTATCCATTACGGTCTCCATCCTGAAAAAACACTAATACCTACTCCCTTATCGAATTGAATTGTCTCCACCAGGCCCTTAAGGACAAACAGGCCATGCATCATTATTTTAAGGTCTCAGCACTGGTAGATAGTCCATACTTGAGACCGACACTATTAGGTCACACATGTAGACACTGACAAGGCTTAGAGGAGAACTAGAACCAGTCGCATCCTAGAGAATCGTCGGGGGTGCAGCGCGGCAAGAAAATCAAAATTAGTGAACCTGCACTCCAAAGCAAACTCCAAGGCAAATGTTGATAAGTGAAAAGCTTCTTTATTGTGGCAACAGCTGCAGTAGCTGACTAGCTTCCTAGCCCCAGCACTTTAACCCTATCCGAGTCTTCGTCAGGGGGTGGATCTGAGAACACTTAGGCCTGGAATACATTCTTCAATTTGTCCAAGATGGGAGTTACAGGATGGTGGTGCCTTTTCAGTATTTAAAAGACAAATATCATCTCCCACAAAGGGATTTTTTCAAATATCTACAGGTCAAAAGCTAAATACACAAAAACAACAATCACATGCAGAGGGGAGAGATACTGATATGTGGAAAATACTACCACTCCTCCAACATACATTGGAGGGTTCTTTTTCTTTCCACTTAATCTCAGCTCTTTATGGGACCCTAACCTCATTGAATTCCCACACCTCATGCCATGTTACAGAAACATGGGAAGTGGAACTTCAAGTACACTGCACATAGGCGGAATGGTTAAGGGTGATGCAGACTATACACAAAGTAACAACTTTACATATGTTAAAAGAATTTGCCTAGAAGGTGGCAATCTGCTTTTTTAGGTTGCCACATATCCAAGCCAAATACCAAACTCACATACCTCCAATGTGCTGAGGAGGATGTGGTGAAAGAAGGGCACACATTCGCACATATTTTGGACATGCTTGCATATCCAAACATTCTGGAAACAAGTAACTCAGGCGATTCAAGAAACAATAGACCTACCAGCCCAGTGGCACTGAGGGTTGAGGCACTGGATGCCGCACCTTGCACTACACTGGTGACCTGGGTTCGGAAATAAGCCCGGGATGCTGGGGGTCAGCTGGGGGGGGGAGTTGGAGTGAGTCGCTGATTGGTAACTCTCCACTCCTGGGGTGGGTTGGGCACCATGCTGACTAGAGGATGGTTTTGGGATGGGAGGGCATTGTTAGGTGATTGGCAGAAGCCGTGCCTCACCACAGCTTACCGCCTGGACTCCAGTCCTGTTCACCGGCATCCTCAGGGGCGGGGATGGGACAACATAGCTACTTCCAGAACCATGAAAATCCCGCCCCACTGCCATGCAGCGTGATCCCCGATCGGGGGAGAAGGAGCCCCAGATAGGCAGTACGCTGCCCCCAAGCACTAGCCAGTAATGGGCATAAAGATTATATATATATATATATATATATATATATATATATATATATATAAATAAAAAGAAACAATAGACCCTACATTGACACTTACACTAAATTCTACTCTTTTCCTTTGCCTTTCTACCCACATCAAAGACAAACATAAATATTAAAATATATTTATTTTGCATTCTGATAACAATGGCCAACAAAACCATTACCAATACTGATCTACAACTAACACTGCAAATCCCAGCAGTGGCCCAGTGATATGCGTTAGTTAAACCAATATATAGAGTAAGACGGAAGGAATAGTGCACAACTTAGATCTGAGACAAGATTTATTTGCCAATAAATGGACCAGATGAAACTATTACGTTATGCAGAAGGACATCCACTTTGTCCCATAAGATGAACTACATTGATATTGTCTCCACTTCTGCTGACCATTCCTGATCGGCTCGCATGTTCTCCTGGTCTCTTCCCAGATCCTCCACTTGACCTAGCACCAAGCTCCACATGACATCCTGCAGCAAAAGAAATAAATAAGATAAAGACTGGATTTACAAATGACAACACACAGAGATCTGGTTCACATACTTTTTAAATCTTCTCCTTTTTTTTTTTCTGTTTTGTTTTTATCATTGTAATAAATGTTGAAATAAACAATACTGTATTGAATTATACCCTGATTTGCATAGCTGGAAATTGTTATGTATGAAATTTGAACTTCTTAATAAACTACAGTATAATTATTAAAAAAAAAAGAAAAGGAAGCATGTGCACATGTGAACATGAGTCTTGGCTTGTTTTTGTGTGTGTTTGTTTAAAGGGGAAGCAATCCTAAAGATGGATTCTTTTTATTAACAGTTTGAAATGTAAAGGTGATAATGCTGTAGTTTCAATGCACATACAAAACAGTTATTATAAATGTAGAAAGTGTTGTAATAACACCTTAAAACACACTTAATAAAACAGATGATTTCCTATTTAACCTACAGTAAATGGAGGGCCAAGTTCCTCGGCGACATCATTTCCTGTCAGGAGCCTAAAACACATGGCTGCCCCCAGCCCTTGATTACAGGCTGATTTACATATGAATAACTCTAGACTGCAAACACTCACACATGAATACAATCACTCACTCAAATTAGCTTTTTATGGACTTTCAGACATTAAGAAACCCTGTTGATGACAGTTCCTCTTTAATACAGCTTTTTCTCCTCCATTGCAGCCTGCCTAGTCCTCCTGCCTGTGTAGCATATCCCTTTGGTGGCATCCCCCAACTAGGGTTGCCACCTTTGGATGAGATGAAAACTGAATACTAATCCACACCCCAAACTCCACCCCTAACTCTGCCCCTTTCATGACTTATGAGGGCATCACTTGGACTCTGATTTGCTTGATTTATTCAGAATTGCTGCTGATATTGCATTGTGTACAACTTCTTTAAAGTACATCATGATTATTATTTTTGGTTAGTTTGATTTAGATTTAAATATTTTAAATTTCAGTGTGTGTTAACATTTGGTGGGGTTAGAGATGGGGTTCAGGGGACTTTCCATCCTGTGTACACAGCTTAGCTGACACATCGAGTGACTACAAGGACACCTCTGATGACCGGCTATTTTGGAACAGGTGGCCTTTTCTGGTAAAACTCTTTCAATAAATAAATAAACTACACCAGTAATGGTGGACGAGCTGTAATTACAAATATTATCTGCCATTTTAAGATGTGCTACTGTCCTTCCCATTGCTCCTACTCTAAAGCTATTTGTAATGTCACAGAAGTTTTTAAAAGTGGTAGGAACTATTCTATGCTGTTTAGGGAGGCAGTATAGCGCAGTGGTCTAAGGCTCTGAGCTGCAAATTTGGTGACGTCCAGCAGACCAGACCTGGGTTTGAATTCTACAGCTTCCACTTGCATACTGTGAGACCCTGAGCAAGTCACTTAACCTCCTTGTGCTCTCAGGTCGCTCCTGTAAAAAAGCTTTCAGCTTAGTGTGCTATACCTGGTTAAACAACTAAATAAAAAAAAATACCCTATTTTATTTCCAGATAGCATGATATGTTATATGTAGCGTGGAGGCAGTATAGCGCAGTGGTTTAAGGCTCTGAGCTGCAATTTTGGAGACCAGGGTTTGAATCCCACAGCCCAGACTTGCACACTGTGTGACCCTGCACAAATCATTTCACTCCCTTGTGCTCCCTGGTTGCACCATAAACAAGTTTCAGCTTAGTGTGTCTCTTCTGGTAAAAAACAAATAATGTTTGATAAATTACCTAAATTTGCAGTGCCATCAGATCTAGATTGTGTTCCTTTCTCCTCACCAGCTACTGCTCTCTCTCTCTCTTCCTTTTCTCATTTCTGTGGCTTAGCATGACATTAGCCACACTATTCTGTGCTGTTCATCTGAGATGCCTGGAATGGTCTTCCTGGAATATCCAGGTAGTATGAAAATTGACCGCAATAACTATTGAGGAGAGAGAGGTGTAGTACTGCTAGAAATGAAATAACATATTAGATTATTAATTTAACAACAAATGGGGTAACAAATATTAAAATATAGGACAGACCCTAAAAGAAACAATGGTGAGCATTTAAAGGTATAAAAGTATTCCTTATCACAGCAGTCAAAGACCATACTCACAATACAGCCTAGAAAAGATTAGGTTGATTTGCTGCTAATGGTCTTAATAGCCCTGCTTTACACCTCTCAGATTTACTGGTATACAAACAAAGGTTTACATGACATCAGAATTTGTTTGTAGTATGAACATGCAAGTAAAATGGTAAAAGATTTACCAGATTCTATTTTACAAGTATTTGAGCATTCAAAATGACTGAAAAAGTACTACCTCTGAATAAAACTGGATTAGCAGGTAAAGTTTCTGAAACACATTGTACAGTCCACACTGGACAAGAGGCTACCCTAATGTGATGCCTATCTGAAAGTCTAAGGGTTTCAGAAAAATGAAGGTGTTAATTAAGGGTGGTATTGTTTACCCTTCCCATGAATAATCTTCCAATTTGCTGATGTGAAGTTAGAGGTGACAACTGAGCAGACATGGACACATTTGGCTCTTTAAGTGCCCTGCACTTGAGGGCACTTGCTGATTAGCATGCACTACAAGCAAGCAAGCACACTGAAATGTCAGACATTTGCTTATAGTCAGATGAGAAGAAAATGAAACAGTCAGTGGGGAATCTCACAGGTGCTGCTTGACCCACCATAAAAACCGAATTTGCAATGGTGAAAACAGGAGGACCGAATCTGGACCTAGAAAACCGAGTCATTCGGTCAAAAACCGAGTAGGTGGTAACCTTACCCCCAACCCTATTTACCACTAGCACCCACCAGGGAGGATCTACATGGTGCAGGCCCCAAGAACACTGCCTGCCGTAACCTGGGTGACAATGGGCATTATTCTTCCACCCACCTCGCCAACGTTGGCTATGGCTTCACTTTGGCATTACCCAGTGCAGTGTAACATGTGCATGCCCAACCCCTTATGAGGGAGAAGGCTTCCTGGCCCATATTCTAACTTTATGCTATCCTGACCTTATGCATAACTGTCCTCAGCATGTAAATAACTGTACTAAGTTGCTAATCATTCTCCTTCACATTTCCTCTTGATCTCTTCCACTCTTTTCCCTCACCCCTCTACGGTTTTCCCCTATCCCCCCATTATATCTCCTGAGCTCCCTTGCTCACTTTAAAATGCTTTGCCCCACACCTTCTCACCTCTGATGAGGCCCCTGGGCTGATGCCATCCCTTGCCTTGTTGATTATTAGATATTAGGCTGAGTCTGTTCTCATTTTCTTGTAAAGGGTTGTTTCATAAGACCCCAGCCCCTCTAATATGACCCTTTGAATTCCAGGTTTTAATCAAATATGCACCATGGCATACATTGTACAATACCACATGTACTGGAACTTCTCTAGTTATACACTTGTGTAATGTCTTGTATAATTCCTTGTTTTGTTTGTTCCCCGTCTCATACTTTTCCAATACGTATTGTTCGTCTGACATGGAACCTATGAAATGAACTTGTTCTCAAAGGTGTTATCCAAAATTTCAATAAATAAAAATTAAAAATAAATAAAAATGTTGATGGATCACTGTGCCAGCTAACACTATTATCTTCCTTCGCCAGACTGGTTTGTGGCAGGAGTGCCATTTCACCAGACTCACAGGGGTTGCAAAAGCCCATTTCAGTAGAATCACAGGGGTTGCAAAGTTCCTCTACCCATAATCATAGGGGCTGCAAAGTTTCTCCACCCACTACATTTTATATAAGAAAATGCTAAGAAAATGTTATTTTAGGAGTTGCAGTGGACATCATAGGGGTCACAAAGAAATCACAGGGGTCTTGACTGTAACCCCTGGCTACTCCTACATGACACCCTTGGTTTGCAGTGTAGGTGGCAGTGCTTCCAAGCCTTGGCCGCTCTGATCCCTCTGAGTCTCCTCCCTATCTGTGTTAGCAAAACAGAAACATGCTGTGCCAACAGGCAGCTCTGAGCCTTGTCTTCTACAGTTCATTTTGCCCCAGGGCTGTTCTGGAGCTTAGGACATAGCCCTCTGCTTGTGATTGCACTATCAGTGCCATAGCAGTCAATTGTGATGTCACAAGCAGAGGGTTATTAGGTCAGCTCCTGAATAGCAGCTAGGAAAATTAAACTATTAGGGACAAAGCTTACATTTTCATTCATAGAGCTTTATTAATAAAGGAAAAATAGCTTAAAGCAGGAATATTTGTTAGCTGATACATATTTTTTCTAATAGTTTGTTTTAAAGTAATGATCCATTTCTGTATTATTGTAATTTATTACTGAACTGAAATATAGGGTTAAAGGAAAACAACATGCAAACATTATAAAAACATGTTGTGCACTGGATTGCTGTTTCTCTGATGATCCATAGCATTCTGTTACCTGTGTCTGTAGCACTTTTTTTTTCTCTGCAAGTTTTATGGCCCCTGGCGGTAGGCATTCAGGTTTCTTTTATTGCCTTTGATCTGTTGGAATTTTCCCAGAATGCCTCTTGGAATGATGTGAGTTAGACCTTGATTAGAACTGACAGTCCAGGATCCTGGTTATCTTCTAGTCATACTATCTAACTGCAACTGCTTGTGAAAGTTAACTGCTTTAAAAAAGTGTTTGCCTTCCCTCCCTAGCCAAAGTTGGCTTTTTCTAAATGCCAACTACTGTTATTCTGGATGTGTGGAAATTTTCTTTGTAAAGTGCTGTCACTGGGTGGTAATAAAGCCAATACACCTTTGAAGAACTTGGGTCTAATTCACATCACTCCTTGAGGCATTCTGGGAAAATTCCAACTGATCAAAGTCAATAAAAGAAGCCTGAATGTAAAAAGCAAACCTTGCCACAGACACATGGCACCGAGCTCCAGGGACCATCAGAAAAAAACAATAACACAATACACAACATGTGTTTTTATAATTTTTGCATGTAGTTTTCCTTTAAAAGTCCATGATCTCTGGCCACGCCCACTATGAATAAATTAAACATTTTGGTGTCGTGCTGTTTACCATCAGAAATATGCACTAGCACCTTTGTAATACATCCTCAGTATGAATCCAGTATGTGAAGTCAAAAGGTAACCTCAAGGGAGGGAATTTAAAAAAAAAATTGCCAGTAGTGGCTTTCTTTAAAGACTTGCATTATTAAATAATAAAATCAGCACTAAAAGCTGTTTTAAAAACAACTTAGAGATATAAAAATATACTGATGATGAATCTAATTATGTCAGAAATATATTAATGCTAAACAATTAAATAATGACATTTTTGCTGACTAACAAAGATTGCTGCCTTAACAACTCAGATTTATTTTGGAATACTGGGTAATTGGTGTCTGCTGCTACTAACTGTGATTTTCGTTACTGGTGACCAAAGTGCCTCATTAAGGATAAACTGTACAACTGAAATGAAGTGCTGGGAGGTTAAATGTCAATTTGATAGAACCCATTGCAGGTTAATTATGGTAGGACGTCTGAGAAATTAAGTTATTCAGGGACCTCCTGCCCCGTGCCTTTGTTGGTTTTTAATTTTTGTCTTCATTAACAAACATCTCTTGAGCTAATGTAGAAGACTTCACCCTTCTCCAGTGACTCCTAAAATGACTCTTTTCTCACATCCTCTGATGGTGGTGATGATGATGATGATGATGATGATGATAACGGACCTGTCGTTCATAACCTAACAGAGTAGAAAGAAGGATATTTAAGAGAGGTTGATAATGTCAAACATTTGTCATCAAGAATACAGAGGTGATCATCTTTTTTTAAGATCAATTGAATACGTAATAGCTGAAACTAATGCTTCTCTGTGTGAGAGCACAGCTTCGGAAGAGAGAAACTGAAGTACTCATAAATGATACTGGGAAGATTTAGCTGACATCAGCAATAAAACAACTGAGTAATAGAGGCTTAATAATATAGGAGACATTGAGGTCGGCCTAATAGAAAGGCAAGGCAGGATATCTGTGACATCTTTGCTAAAGCATCCCTGGAAGCAGATTCAAAATCACTTTATACTGTTGACACTGTGCAGTCCGTTCATCAGCCTCCATTAAGCTGACTGACTAAGGCTGGGGAGGCTCAGGCATTGTGCAAATAAAGTACAATAGTTTCTGAGGAAAGTGAAACCCTGGTAATATGCCCATGACTATTTTAAAGGAAAAATGTCAGCATGTCAATGGTTTCAGGGGATCAGGATTCACAGTAGATTCTATTTAAGACATGATATAACAGATAGATAGATAGATAGATAGATAGATAGATAGATAGAAACAGAGAGACAGCAGATATGGTAAACCTATATATATATATATATATATATATATATATATATATATATATATATATATATATATATATATATATATATATATATATATATATATATATATATATATATATATATGTGTGTGTGTGTGTAAGCTGGATGCCATGTACCAGTGGGCTACTACCCTGCCTTGTGTACACAGTCAAGGCTGAGGGACCCGAGCTCTGTTCGAATGGTCTGGGAGTTTGTTTCAAAAGATTTCACAATAAACACGGTGCCTCCACCCAGAGTAAGGTTTTGTGGGCCAGTTGGTTATTTGGGTACAATCCCCTGGGATGCTGTACCTACCCACCTCCCTCCCTTCCCAAACACCCCACACACAGAAATACACTTTACCTTGCACTTCAGTACTGACCCTGTAATTAGAGGAGATCTCTAATAATCACTGGCATGCTTGTAGGGAAAAAGAATAAACACAGCTTTATTTTTAATAGGGGGTAGGAATAGGGAGGGAATACCTGGAAAACGGGGGTTCCTAGAATTAAACATTTAATTGTGTGGCAGAAATGGAATGAAGGGATATACCCAATTGGCATTGACTGTAAACCATAAACAGTGAGCAGTAAACAACAGTGCCCAACCTCCCACTAGTATGCAGCCTGGTAAACATAGACCCCCTCCCGTCTGGTACCAGACCCCCTACTCCTACGCTAAGGTACCCCAGACTGGTGCAGGTCTGTTGTTGCCGTGGGCTGGCCAGTGTTGGTGCACTTAAACTTTGCAAATAAATAGCTATAACTGTGGTTCTGATCTTTGAAATAAATTGTAAACAGTTTTTCATAGTCTTTTGCAGAGCAGTCCTGCTTACTTACGGTTTGGTGAATACTCTGGATCATACAAACAGCTGGAGCCGGGAGTTGGCTGAGACCAGTCTTGAACTGCGCTGTGCTGGTTTCGGAGGTAGTTGGTGGTGCACCACAACAGCAGAAAGCAGGAAACAGCAACGCTGGTTGCAGAGATGAAAGAATTCTTGGCTTTCTCCTGTTAAGCCTTTCCAAATTTACCCTGGGTGGCCTTTGTAAGTGGTGTTCACCTGACAGGCCTGTTGATGTCTTCCTCTCCGGTGGTCCCTTGATTGGTTGGGGGGGGGCCAACAGTTTCTTTGTTCCCTCTGGCTTCAACAGGAACTTCAGTCACCTTGCTGGCCAGTAGCAGTAGTCAAAGGGTGGACAACGTTGGGTGCACCCCACAGGATAAAACAGTCTGTAGCAGAGGAGTAATTTTAGTGTCAAGGTTGGGGGGGACAACGTTACTCTCAACCAGCCTTGGATTCTGAGTGCTATGCTACACAACAAAAAGTAAATAATCTATGGAAAAATATCATTATTTCTATCAACATACGTTTGAAAGCTAATACATACAGGGAAAACACTGAAGACACTGCGGGAGGCTATATGCTGACTGGCACAGCCCACCTCTCACCTCCTTGGCCAGCCGCCAAATGGGAAGACATGAAGCATGCGTCCCATGTACAGTACAGGCTGCATGTCCATCTCCTGTATTGTACAGGGAGGGCGGACTGTGTACTATACAGAGTGCATGGTCCTTGTACAGTATGCAGGCCACACTCTCTCTGTACAGTTCATGCTCCATCTACACTCCCTGTACAATGCAGGAGATGCATGCGTGCCATGTAATGTACATTGGACATATGCTCCATGTATTCTCATTCGGTGGCCAACTGAGGAGGTGAGAGGTGGGTTGTGCTGGTTGCCATATGGTCTCCCACCACACCAGCCCATTAGGTAAGGGTGCGTTGGTCGCCAATTCAACCCATGTTTTAAACCCCCAAGTGCTGTCACTGGCTGCTTGCTCCTCTTTATTGTGTTTAAAGCAGCAGTTACTGCTGCTTTAAACATATTCTGGAAGTAGAAACAGCTACATATAGAAACTTTCAAGTACCTCAAGGGAATAAACAAAGTCCAAGAGGGGAGCATCTTTCAGAAAATGAGATGTGCAAGAACAAGATGACACAATTTGAAGATAGAGGGGGGACGGCACAGGGGCAACATGAGGAATTATTTTTTCATGGAGAAGGTGGTGAACACATGGAACTGCCTTCCTGAGGATGTCGTGGGGTCAGTGGGGGAATTCAAGAATGCATTGGACAGACATAAGGCAGTTATAGTGGCGGATTGGAGGAAATAGGCTGTTGGTTAACTAGAATCTGCAGCCTGTCCAATAGGTAGGGAAATGGGCAGACTAGGTCAGCCAAGCAGTCCTTATCTGAGTGTCAAAGTCTATGTTTCTACGTTTTACCTACATTGGGCAGTTTTTTTTTGTTTGCAAAATAAGAAACGAAATACCTCCACCTTTCAAGCCCTCCAACAGTGTCCAAACCACTTCATCCACAGTCCACTCACCTGCATGGTTTGATTTAATTTTAATTACTTTAACTCTGGTTACATAACACAGAAGAAAACACTGGAGCTGCATGTTAGGCTAACCATAAAACTGTCCAGCCCCCTCCCCCACACCCACCCAGCCAGCACAGCACAGCAGCCCCTACCAAAGCAGACATAATCAGGTTCAGTCGGTTGTATCAAGCTGCTTTGACAACAAAGTTGTAGAAGGACTTGACAGCGACAACAGTTTGCCAACAGTGATCACATCACCGCGGTAATATTTCGAGGACCCCAACAGCATGACATAAGATTTAGTGTTCGTGGGGGGATCTACCACCGCGCCCCCCGGAATGATAGATTCTTAACTCCGGAGGGTGCAGATGTCAGGGGAGAGTGATGAACACCGGCAGTCGGTATCTCGGACATTCATTACGACAACCCATTCAACAATGTGGTTGTCGAATGGGTTGTGTCGCTGTGAGTGGTTCATTGTAACTGCATCGTTCTTACAATGGTACACTGGCTCAGTGAGAGTCAGGCAGCACACAGGAGAGATACTAGACTGCACAGCATTGAATGACTACAGACAGTAGACAGGACCAACACAGCACAACAGAGAAGACCACCAATAAACATAATAATTAAAATTAAACACCACCCCTACCCTTGCCTGCTTGCACACTAGAGCTATGTTAGCTCAAGTTGAGAAACTAATCATGCTGTTTTTCTGTGCTGGTGGTTACTGGTAGAGGCGTAGAGCCACTGTCCCATTCCTGTCCAGACACACTACACTACAGGAAGAGAGAATGCTTTGCAGACTTCAGCAGGCTTCTTTTCCCAGGCACTCCCTGACAGGCACCAAATTAAAGGGCCAGTGTGTGTGGTCCCTGCCAGCTCAGAACTGCCCTGACTATGCAGACTGGAATTCCCTTCCACCACCTCCTCTGTTTATTGCAGCAGTTTTGTGCATAGCATCCCTCACATGGCATAAGTATTGCTGTTGCTGCCCCCCAATCACTACTCACCCCACCCATGACCCACTGCTGCAGCACCTCCAGTAACCAGACTCAGTCCTACCAGCTAGTTGCTGCTTGCAGCCACTGCCTCATAATCAGTCTACTGTCCTCCCCTCTCTGTTCCAAACTTTTTCAGCCTCTGTGTCCAGGCAGACCGTTCCACAGGCTCACTTAATGGAACCCAACACTCCGACTGACCAACCGAAATTCAGTCACCCACAGCAGGTGGGCCCCACCCTGCTCCACCACTGCCTGACTGACTCCCGAGTCCCACATGAAGCAGGCAACTAGAGGCATTGGGCAAGTAAAGTGGTGTAGGTAGCTCCTGAATGAGGCAGGCAGATGAGGCAGCATTCAGAAAGGCAGACAGGAGGGAAGGGATGCACCAGACATGACAGCACCATGGTCTTGACAGCAGCTCATCTTGACTCCTCACTTGCTGTTGGTGGCGGTCCATGTTTACACTACTTCCAGGTGCGGTGACTGCGGTCTGTCACTTTCTCCCTTCCTGCCTCAACTTAGTCCTACTCCTCCCAGTTCCGGTCAGGCCAGTTTGTGAAACAATGCCCCCCCCCCCCAGTGCTCTGTCTGTCATCCTCACCCACCTCTCTGTCTGTCACTCTCTCGTGCCTCTCACCAGGGAAACCCGAACCCCACACCACAACAAGCTCTGTAGTCCCTCCCAGCCAACAGCAGGTAGCAGCAGCAAGGTAAGGGGCTGAATGTTGGGGGTGACAAATGTGATCACCCAAATTGTTGGGGGGGACTTGTGTCCCCCGTCCCCCCCTATAATTACTCCCCTGGTCTCTAGCTTTCTTTTGTCAGCCAGTTACCTGAACACCTCTGCTGGCAGGTAGAACACTTCTCGTAGCAATCCTTGATAGGTAGGAGACACCAAGGCAGGGTGATCCCCTCAGGAACAAACAGTTTTTGGTAAACTTTTCAGTCAAGATCTGCTGAAATTCACTCCACAGACAGGCTTAGCTGTTAAACCTGTCAAAAACAACAAACAGGCAGAATTTGTCTTGTCTTCAAGGTTGGTGAAATCTCTTTTTGCCACAAAAAAAAATTCTCCATTCTGGAGATACAGTCAGGAGCCCTCTGACTGGCTTGAGGGATCCACTCCAACTGCCACAGAACCCTCCTTCCCAGCTCAAGAGCTCTAGGAGAACTTCCTCGAGCTGTAACGTCCTTTTTTTTTCTTTGAACAAATGACAGCCTCTGATTGGCTGATAGAGCTGTCCATCATGTTACTCAACACCTGATTGGTCTTTGTTTGCTGATTCGGGGGTCTGGAATCATGGGGGGAACCTCCATTTTGCCACAGGAGTGGCTTTAAAATGATAGCGTGCTGCTAGCGTATGCGAACCAGTGACTCGCGCTTCATGAGTGCACGCTCAGCAGTTCGTGTCTTTGCTCCTCTGGTCCTCTACTTTTGGCAAAACACTTTACAGGGCCCGGCAGGAGTTTTGGGAGGTGGCACAGGACTCGGGCTGGCGGTGTGTTGTGGGGAGTCCCCGGGGGCAGCATGTAAGCCACACACTTTTTGGGGGGGGGGTTACACATGTAAAATGAGTAAGAAAAAAACTGAAAATCTTGCTCTGTGATTGGATAAAATACACCACATGACCATGCATTATTCCACAATGACCATAAGCCTCCAGTTTTATAATGGCCCCAGAACTTGCTCACTGTCAGTCTGCAGCAATACATCACTTCTCACCTCTCACACAGAAATTAGTACCATAGAAATTCAGCCTAAAAATCATTTACTGTCTTATGTGCCTGCACCAACAGTTATTAGAAACCCCAACATGCATGCATACACTGTTTTTATTACTTATCTGGTTGATCCTGCCATTTGTGTTGTACCCCTCCATTACATCTTGAGATTTAGTTTATTTTATTAGTTATTTGTTTACTGGATGAGTACATTAATCCAAGGGACCATTTTCTGGCATGACCCGGGCCATGAAGATGCCACAAAATACAATGGGGACAGTACAATAGGAGTTTCAAGTACAGTGCAGAGCGACGGAACATGTGCAAGTATAATTATACAGTTATGTACAAGGAATAGCATAAAGTGATTACAGTACAAGTAGGTAAAGTGCACATTGATACAATTTGACACAAAACATTCTATAGGTAAGTTTAGAATAAGGGCCAAGACAGAAGGACAGTACAGGTACCCCTGGGCATGACGTTCATCCAGGGGAACAGGAACAGTTTATTGTTGCCGTTAGATGTGACTTGTAGTGCGATTTGAATGGGGGTGTGAGTCTAAAGTCCATAGCAAGGAAGATAGGCTGTTCCACAGGTGTGGGGTGGCAGAAGAGAAGGCCTTTTGGCCCATGCATGTAGTGATGTGTGGGCACTTTAACAAGAGGCTGGAGGAGTTCTGGAGGTTGAGGTGGTATGTTTTAGGTCTGAGTGGGGGAGGAGAGGGGGATGAATCTTTTTCCCTAATGGCTTTATCAACAGTGCAGCCTAGGAGATAGTCACAGCAGGCCTGTGGGGGGAGCCAACCTAGTGCCTGGTAGAGGAAGCAGTGATGGGTGGAGTAAGGCGCCAGAAGGGCAAATCTACAAATATTATTGTAGGTTGAATTTAATCTGGAAAGTTCTGAGGAAGAAGTTTGTGTATAGTTTCTGTATAGATGAGAGAGCAGTAGTCCATTGGGGTAGTAGGTTACCCTGGACAATGGCGACTCTGGCTTCTGAGGTAAGGTAGTTTATTAGTCTGTATCCAACTCCTAGTTTCTGGTTTATGCGCTAGACGGTGAGCCTGACATGGTCAGCAAAGGTCAGTGTGGTGTCTAGGGTGATACTGAGGTATTTGAAGGAGGTTACTGTCTCCAGGGGTGGGCTGCCAGGAGTTAGGATACTGACAGGGGCAGTGGCACTGGCTAGACTAGTTTGCCGAGATTCAGACCCAAAGAACATGGCCTTGGTCTTTTTGACGTTTACCAGTATTCTGTTGGTTTGAAACAAGTTGTGGAAGGCACCAAAGTTAGTAGTAAGTGTGGAGGAGAGGTTAGCTGGGGTCTTGTCACTGTGGAGCAGGATGAGGTCGTTCACATACAGTAGGGAGTTGCATCAGAGATTATCCTTGAGGAGGGAGTTCACAAACAGGCAGAACAGGATGGGTCTGAGGAGAGATCTGTGGGGGACTCTGGTAGCAACCATCTTAGTGGCAAAGGTTGCTCCCACAGAGCAGACCTTTTGAGTGCAACTGGAGACGTAGTCACGGAACCAGGCGGTGGATGTAGGGGAACAACCAGTGCCGCTCAGTTCACTTAGAAGGATGTTGTGGTTCACCAGCCCAAAGGTCTTAGTTTAGTATAGTTTTTATTACACATAAAACCCTTTAGGCAGAGCCTATTTTCAAAGGGTTTAGGGCCAAGTACAATGCAAAATTACATTTACAGAGTCAGTTACAGGTGAACAGTACAATAAAACTGTAGAAAGCAGAATCAGGTTACCCCTATATGTAGTAAAAGTCTATATTCCAAGCTGGGTCATCCAAAAGTGACAGGATCCATCAAGTGCAAATAAAGTCTGGATAAACTCCACTGACGTCATACACTGAAAGTTTTCTTTTATTCTTGATACACACAAAAATTCATGGGCGACAGTTTCTTGTTTGAGCCGCTTACTCAGGCCCTTGCTGTGTTGTCACTCTTTATACAGATTCACAATCCTTCCTGTATTTACATTCTCCTTAGCAAATCTTAAGGAATCCCTATTCCTTTAAAGTATTGGTTTTCATGTTTGGCTGTCTCCACTTTTCATTTTTTTCAAGATTTGCAGTGTAGTGTAGCGTAGCAGCCAGCTGACTCCCTCGTTCCTAGTGCCAGCCAAACGTGAAGACCAATACTTTAAAGGAATAGGGATTCCTTAAGATTTGCTAAGGAGAATGTGATTCTGTATAAAGGGTGACAACACAGCAAGGCCCTAAGGAAGTGGCATGGCCACAAAACTGTCACCTATGAATTTTTGTGTGCATCAAGAATTAATTCAGACTTTATTTGCACTGTACAGTACAATACAGTAAGACTACAGTTACAATTAATAGAATACAGGTAAGACAATGACTTAGTTGATGAGGTACAGTGATATCAGAACATGGGTTCAGTACAGTAAGACTACAAGTAGAATTCAATGAATTTAGGTAAGACAATAACTTAGCAGTTGAGGAGACACAGTGATATCAGAACATGGGGTACCATTTAAGAATGCGGTCAGAGGCAGTGCAGAGTACACAACACAATTGCAGGTAGCACTGGTGGTCAATGGTAGCAGGTGCATATCCCAGGCGGGGTAAGTGAGGAGAGTAGTTGGAATTTAAACAGCTCGATGGAGCAGTCAAAGTTTTAGAGAGTCAGGCAAGTGTTCCTGCACTTTCACTTTTATTTTTTAAACAGACCAGGTATTCATGCTTTAGTTTCGGTTAAAAAAGTGTTAATAAAAGTCTCTTTTGTTTAAATAAGATAAAATGTAAGTGGTTTTGTTGCACTGAGCATAATACAGATAACTCTGAAAGTAAAAAAGAGCCACTGATTCTATAGGGAAACTGATCAAGCAAGTCAGCGACTCCAGTGGTGCAGCGTGCAGCATGAGTTTTGCTATAGCCACCATTTCTCTCTTGCACTTCAATGCAGGTACTGGGGACAGGGAGGCAGAAAATTAAGATAACAGCACCAAAATAGCATGGCAATAAAGGAATTTGATATTAGTTCTTCAATAATTTACAAAGCACAATTTGTAGCTCACAATTGCAATTATGCGCCATACCCCGGGCTCATTCCATTTAAAACACAATACTACATGGTGGAAGTGGGGTGGGTCAGCACCATTAAACTTTCTCTAAAATGATTTTCATCACAATTCTTCCCAGATGCCCTCAGCGATCACCACCCTATCTTCATGGTCAGGAAGGTCCACAGACCTAAACCGCCACATAAAATCCTGCAACTCTGCTCTTTCAGTTCCTTGACGTAAACCCTCTCCTCAATGATATATCCAATTCTGATTGGTCCTCAATTGCATCCACCACTTCCATCGACCAAGCCCTCACTTACTTCAAAGACAGATTTATAGCTACCTGGGATTTTCAGGTCCCGCTTAAACGCACTAGAGTCCGAGGTATCCTTCATCCCTGGATCTCCCCTGAATTAATGACCTGCCTCAGGGAGCGTGATAAAGCGTGGAGGAAACACAAGGCCTCTCAGCTCCCATCAGACCTTACTAACTATCGCAGGCTAAGAAATGCTTGTACTAAAACAATCAGACTTACCAAGTCTGAATATTTTAAATCCTCTTTCCTCAATAACATAAATTCACCCTCCAAATTTTTGGAAGTAGTCTATTCACTATTCTCCACCCAGCTCACATCCCCCAGCCCCCATGCTTATTATAAACAACACACTAGAGTCTGAACCTTGCATAGTGGCTCAGGAGTTCAACTCCTACTACACCTCCTGTGCCTCAACCCTTCTAAAATCCCTCCCCTCAAGCCTCTCCTCCACTCGTTTTCCCTCTTCTATCACTCAACACCCCCATACCCACCCCTCTTTCTCATTCTCTCCTATCTCCCCTGAGGAGACACTAACAGTCCTCCTCCCTCTCAGTCCCTCTAAAGGCTCCTCTCTGGATGACATTGACTCTAAAATTCTCTACCTCAGCCCTACTATTGCCTACCCTATCTCTCTAATTCTAAATCTCTCCTTTATGTCCTCCTCCATCCCTATGGCCTGAAAACATGCAGTGGTCCTCCTTCTCCCTAAGGGTGGGATCCATCCTCCCCTGCCAACTATCGCCCAATCTCCTCCCCCACCCTTGCTAAGCTCCAAGAACACCTGGTCCTCTCAACTGACTTGTTTTCTTGCTGACTCCTCCTTCTTCACCCCGTTCCAGTCTGGTTATCGGAAGAACCACTCCACTACCACCTTCCTCCTTAGGTTCACTGACTCTATCCTTACCGGGATAGACAATGGTCTTATCACCTTTGCCATCTTTGTTGTCCTCACCAAGGCTTTCGACACAGTCTCCCATGCCCTCCTTCTCGACTCCCTTACAACTGCTGGTTTGTCTACTCCTGCTCTTTCCTGGTTTAGAGCTTACCTCACAGGCAGAACACAATCAGTCAGGATTCAGGATGCAATGTCTCCACCCCTCTCAACCTCCAAAGGAGTCCCACAGGGCTCTGTGCTCGGCCCCATCCTTTTCTCCATCTTCCTAAATGATCTTCTCTTAATCTGCTCCCCCTCCTCTTCTCTCCATATGTATGCCGATGACACCATCTTGTTCACCTCTGGAAAACCACCATTGATGTAACAACCACTCTTCAGCATGACTTCCACCAGGTTCAGCTCTGGTTTGCCTCACATCAACTATTCCTAAATGCCAAAAAGACAGTCTCCATGACCTTCAGCACTAGGCAGAGACTCTCTAGCCTCCACCCCTTACCCTCTTTCCACACCCTTGATGGAACAATCCTTGAGGATACCCCCTCTTTCAGATACCTTGAAGTTTGGCTGGACCAACACCTCAGCTTCTCTGGCCACATTGACGCCATTCTGGAAAAACTGCACCCCAAGCTTGGAGCCCTTTACAGGAACCATAGTTGCATCCCTCCTACGGCCTGGCGAGAACTTGTCCAGAAGATGATCCTCCCCATTTCTGACTACTGTGATGTAGTCTATGGTGCCACTCAGATGTCTTTCCTTACCAGATTGGACTCTCTTTTCAACTCCTTCTGTTGATTCGTTCTTGATGCCTCATCTCGAATCCATCATTGTGACCTTTACCATGCCCTATCCTTCCCCTCACTTGCTAACAGATGCCTGGCTCACTGTGCCAAGCTAACTTCCAAACTTTGGCTTGGTGTACTTCCTTCCTACCTCTCATGCTCCATCCCCCTTCCCCCGCCTTCCTCCCACTCCCTCAGATCCTCTGACACTCGCACCCTGCTAGTTCCCCATAGTACCACCCTCATTGGCCAATCAGGTTTTTCCCATCGCTTCCCCAAAATCTGGAACTCCCTCCCACCTCAAATATGACACTCCTCCTCCTCCCTTGTCTCTGCCTTACATAACTTTCTCTCTGCTAGCTACTCCTGCTTCAATCTTCCTTAACTTGTTCCTCTATGAGCCTGCTTCAGCTTCACACCCACCTCTTTTCTGCAAAACCCTCCCCCTACATCCTCCTCTAGCACCCCTTCCTTTCCATCTTACCCCACTCCTGTTCCCTCCTCTGTACACCACCTTACCCTCACTACCCACTCGCCGTTGCTTGGCTTAGGGCCCCTGACAGGGTTCTCTGCATCCTGGAGGGGTCCAGAACCTAGGCAAAAACCTTCCTCACCTCCTAGTCCCACCCCATTCTTTCCTGAAAGGGCTGGGTCTTGGCCCCTCTTCTATTCCACCTCCCTTCCTCTCTCTTGGTCCTTCTGAAGCCTACTCCACATCACTGCATACTTCCCTCCTGTCGTGCTCTACCTCTGCTGCCTACAACCTGCTTCCCTCCTGTCGTGCTCTACCTCTGCCTTGTGCAGGCAGTGTCTACAGCATACTGGAGGGGCCAGGCCCTGCCGGACCCTTCTCTTCCCCCTCTCTTCCTTCCTGATGTGCTCTGTCTCCCACTGGCTACAACCTGCTTCTCTCCTGTTCGTGCTTGACGTCTGCCTGGTGCAGGCAGGATCCCCAGCATTCTGGAGGGGTCAGGCCCTGGCAGACCCTTCTGCTCCACCCCTTGCCTTCCCATCCTCCAAATCCCCCCTTTCCACCCCCTGCTCTCTCCCTATATGTCCTCATCCACCCACCTTCCCCCGCTTCCTAGCCATAGTTATTGGCTGACCCCTAATCTCTAATACACTTATAGTCAACCTTGCACTTTTGTTACACCTTGCAAATTTTGTTCTATCTGTGTCTCTCCTCGCAATCTTGCCCTAGTTCAACCTCCTTGTATTCTATCCAGCCATTTTCCAACTACAAAGCTATGTCCCACCAAGTGTTTGCCAAAGATATTTGTGCTGTCGCATCTATCTAGTTCAAGACTGTTAGCATTGTATCCATCTAGCTCATACCTGTTAGCATTCCTCCTTTTCAGTACTTCTGTATAGTCTGCTCACTTTATTGAATGTAATCAAATTGAATATCTATACTGTGCACCAAATCTCTGTATATTATCCTTAAGTTCCCCTATCCCCCAGGTCACCCCAGGAGACGAGCAACTTGTTGCTCAGCATGCCTTCCTGGTGAAACATTTCAATAAATAAATTAAATAAAAATTATAAAGCAAGTGCATATGTTTTTATTGTTAAAACACAGTTCATTTGGCATACAACTCCAAGCAATTCACTGATACAGCATGCTGTTCTTCAACAGAGGTTTTGGCTCTGCGGTCCTCACATAAGTGAATGATAGCTCGCACAGAGTGCCATCCTATTCCAACAGTTTGCTAAGCAGCATGACTGTGAACAAAGCTAATTTACTTTTCCACTTTTTTGCACAGTACTCACTGGACTGTCAAGTAACACAGGCAAGCACATCTAAAGCCACACCCTAACATTTCAACGTCAGTGGTGACATCTTCCTAAGAGACTGCAAAGCAAAACCTATGCTACCCACTGGACCAGAATTCTCCAGATTATTATACCTACTGAACCGGTTGTGTAGTTTCGCCCATGCAGGACTGGCTCACAGTGTTGAATCATGTTTGAACTGCAAAGTTTGTGTGATTAGGAACCTCATTGGAGAAGGGCCTTTAGACTACCATTCAGCAGTCATTTTTGTCACCTCTGACCTTCACTGGCATGGCAGCAGAGTCAGAGAGTGACTGGCCAACCAGATAGGTAAAGATGCCTGAAGACAGAGTGCCATAAGAGCTCCTAGAGTTGTGGGGGACCTAATTAATTCAGGCACCTTTTTAGCCACCAGTCACCTATTGATTGACAGACCTCCAGGACTGCCTGCATAGACTGACCACTTGAGCTACCAGTCAGAGCTGCGGATTCCCCAGTGAAGAGCAGGGGCTGTTCCACACCTCATTTGGATCTGTGTGACATCAACAGGAAAGCAGGTCTGGGAGTGACTGCTGTGAATGCTGCTGTTGAAAGAGACAGTTTGTACGGCAGAGACAGACTGCATGTTTGCCTGAGACAAGAATCAGAAGTGAGAAGCAAAATTCCTGGCTACTGACAGAGAGGTAATTGCATGCTAAGTGCCACAAGAACTTACAGCTCAAAGTGCAGTTTGCGTAAACAACAATTTTCTTGGTGCTTCAGACTAAAATTGTGACTGATGCAATTGATCAGGAGTACTGCCTGGTACTGGTTATTGCCATTCCTGTGGGTGTGGAGGCTGCGATGGTGTTGAGTGTGAAGGATCCACAGAGACTGCCACAGCAGGAGCTGCCTTGTGCACAAAGAGAACTGACGACTGAGTGCTGAAGCCAGGAGAGGCCTGATCTGCATTGGGGGATAGCTAAAGCCCTGCGCCACCAACTGCCATCACTAAAGAGAGAGATAGAGACAGAGACTGGAGAGCAAGAGTGATATTAGCCAGAGAGGGATTCACTGCAAACCGTGCCATCAGTGTCTGCACAGCAAAGGAGAAATCCTGGTTCAGGAAGCAGTAAGCAAACTTGGGGCTTGCCCACATAAGAAATCTGCACCATAGCTGAAAAGTATTTCAGGGACTATGCCATCTGGCCAAAAGTTATTTCAGTTTGAGGACTTAAAGCACTAGGGTTTGGGGTTTGATTTCAACAAGCACTGCTAGCCTTTATATTAAAGTGCTTCACTACTGAGCAACGACATGCAGCGTAACCAGATCTACACTGTTTCCACGACTGGGTACCCAGTGAAGCACAGGGAGCTCCCTAGGTAGAACTGAAGGTCTTGTATTGGTACCAGTGGGAAGGTGAGTAGTGCCCCCCAGTGCAGGCAGGCTACAGCAAAGTAACTGTACTGTGCATTGTGGAGCTGGAGCAGGCACGGTTTGAAGGCAGAGCCTGGGAAGGCACCTAAGCACAGCCCAAGGATGCTATTGTTTTGGCTGTGCCTAGAAGGGTACTGAACAGCAGTCAGTATTAAAGTAGGATGGGCCAAGAAGAGCACAGAAGATGAGTCAAGGGATACTGCACTTCCTCATTGCTACAAACCACCCCACATTTCCCCATTTAAGGCCTGGATCCAATCCTAAATAAAAATCTCCTGTTCTTGTGTTTGAAATTCCTTGTCTGAGTATTATTTGTGTTAGAATGTTAAGTGCATGCCATCTGGGGATTGTCACCGCGTGGAACTGGCTCACAGGTGGGGTGATCTAGTGGGGAGGTATGAAGTTACTGCACCCCAGAGGGTTGCGACAAACTGTAGTTCAAACAGACCCACATTAACCTTTCTCTGGGGGTGGCACCATTCTGTTTTCTTACTTAATCTAAACTACAAACCCCTCAGGAAGTAGATTTGAAGGACTTGGGCCCCTCAACCTTGTTGAACCCACAAGACAGGTGCAGCCACTTTACATTCATGGCCACCCAGCGGCTCTGTTAGGCAGGAGTGTCTCCAATGCCCAAGACACCCCATCCTTGAAAACAGGCCCTACTCTAAGGAAATCTGAATGGAAATGAGATTCTTACTCCTTGGGCTTCTTCACCCCCGCTATTGATCTACACATGATGTCCTTATCTCCAGATTGTGGCCATCATGATCATTGCCATAACAACCAGCTGTGATTCATAATGGGAAATCATGTCATCACATGTAGACAGGCAACAAGAGGAGGTGCAGTCTTATGGAGCAGGATCCTAGTTTCAAGCATCTGTTCTTAATTATAGACAAAAGTGAATATAAATACAGACAGTGTGTGAAATATAAGCAGAACTGTGTACAAATATTATATTTTTCGATGTTTTCTGAGAGATGTTGCAGGTTCTTTAAATGCAATTGCTATAAACAATGATTGTAAAGTGCTACTGTACTGCCAGAAATTAATATTAACTTTCAAAAGTAGTGAGCAATTACTTCTTATGTATAAATTATTTTTGTTTTCTTTTCCCTTCAGCTAACTGGAAGATTTTCTACCTGACAATACTTGGCGTGGTGTGTGGAACGATACTCTATACGGAGGCTGACCTGACTAGTTCTACTCCTTAAGCATCACCAGCCATATGACCTCACTGTCTGTGACATCATAACTGACCAAGAAGAGTCCATCACCAGCTGTAAGAGTGGTCACTTGAGATGTCACAACAAGTGAGGTCACAATGCTGATGAGTTACGAAGGGAAGTAGAATTTGATACGTCAGTCTCCAGGTAACGTACTGCTCTCCATATATCACACCTTATACTCTCAGGTAAAAACCACGACTTCTAATTAGCAAAAGGAAAAAGAAGAATACTTCAGAAATAAAAAGCAACAATTTGCTACTTTTAAAAAGTAGTAACATTTTCTGCCTGGTATTTTTGGTGCTAGTAGCCCTTTAAACATATTATTTTAGTAGAGACCTGCTGTTTCACCCTGCTCACCTTTACCTCAAGCCTTTCATTTTCCCAGCTTCGGATGAAGAAGTCTGCTAGAACAAGGGGGCGTACTTAAACTACGCTGACAGAAACTTGCACCTTTATTTACACAATAATGCTAAGAATATCTTATCAGTGCACCCATCGTGCTGAAACTCTGCCCCATGCAAAGCTATATGAGCTGCCATAGAGAACAATATTTTGAAAACTCATACTAGACACAGGCATCCAACCCCACTCCATTTCTGTTTAATACACCTGAGATAGGAGGACTGGAAAGTCATCCTCTGAATCAGATCTACGGCCTTCACACGTCTCTGCCCTGATACCTCTACAGGTAATAATACCTCATGTACTAGGTGAACTCAGGTATAAAGCCTCTCTGTACAGGTAATGGGCACACCAGGCTTGCAGTACTACTTAACCCCTGCTTCTGTGTAGCTGGCGATATAAGTTTGCAGTTGTGTAACTTGTAAACTGGTCTCCCCTGACCTGTCCTAGGACACTTCTGTAAGCCAATCTAGGTTTCAGGATTTCACAGCTGAAGGACATGTGGATCTTCCTTACACTTCATCAGAAAAATAAGCTGCTTTGCTGAACTCAAACTAGGACAATAATCCCTGAGGTTTAGCTGGAAATGGGCACCTAAGTGCACTGGAAATGAAGCCTTCCCTCTGTGCAGGAAAGTAGGACAGAGGCTGCAGTTTGGGACAGTCAGCAACTCTGCTGCTTCTTACCTGATTTTAGCATATGTGCTGTTAATTTAACCCATTAATGCCACTAATCAGATTTTCTGTCACGCAATATTTGAAAGCTGCAGTGTTGCCTTCTGAGACCAGAGTCTATATAGCTGTCGGGAGACTGGGGCCTGAATTTTCAAAAGTCATGACACAGGACTTGAGGCTGGATTTCTACTGCAGCTGCAACACTACAGCTTTGTCCAAATGCTTGCACGTGATTTTCAAACATTTTGATGAATTTGCAACAATTTGTAACTGTATGGTAGAAAAATTAACACGTGCGTCATTTTCTTTCGATGCATGCATCATTTGTGATGTGCGAATTGCAGGACTTGTGACATAAGATTAAGCCACCTTTTTGTGGTCTGACAGTCATGTCACACTCAGCACAGTTGTGATAAAAAAAAAAAAAATGATGAAACTGGTGGCAGAAAATCCTAGCATAGATGTCTCGGAATTAGAAACAGAGACCTGACTGCACATGCATGCCTGCCGGCACAGCAACAGTACTTCTTGTCAGGTGATTGATTCAGGTTCAGGAACAAGCCTGGAGTGTCAGAGGACCAGTGAAGGAGGAAGGGTTAAAAATCCAGTGAACATCTCCTTCCTTGGGGAAGAAAGATGCACTGCTCCACTGTTCTACCTCCTCTTGGGTGATCGCAGGTGGTGATGCAGCTGGAGCCAGTGGATAGTACTGGGAGGGGAGAGCATGCGAGCATCTGTGCATCTTGACTGAGTCTTTCAGATGCCTTCAGTGCATACTCTTGGGGGTGGGGAGCCAAAAACATCAGAGGAGGAGAATATCTGGTAGCTGCTGGAGCAGAGTCAGACTGGTCCACCAGGATACCTGGAAATTTCTAGGCAGGTCCCCTTCTGTGGTGTACCTGGCAACTTTCTAAACTGAACATTTTTTAATTTATTATCTATTTTCTAATTAAATTTATTTATTCATTTATTAGGTCTAGGATTACAATACCTTTGAGCCAGGGCTCTTCTACAAAGGTTCCACCTCAGGTTACAATTCAAAACATAAGGCATGTAAGTCAGATTACAAATTCAATACATAGAAGAAGGTTACAAAAGTGTAAGCTAAACAGAGTTACAAAGCATTTGAGAAACCAAACAAGTTTTGGAGGCTAGGTTGCAAGGAGATAGCAGATGAGGTGCAGAGAGGATAGAGGACAAGAGGAAGAGGAAGAGTGGGGGGGCGGAGAGCTATAGAGGAAGAGTGCAGCCAGAGACATTGTCGTAGACATAATATGGGGAAGTGCGTGCTAAGGGGTAACCAAGTGCTAATAGGAGAGAGAACTGCATAAGGTTAGGGAAAATGGGGGTGTTTTGGGCACTATAAGTAAATGTAAGATGCAAGTGCAGAGCCATTATGTCAAAATGAAGTGGAATATTGATATGAGTTTGTCACTCCGGACCCTCCCCATTGCTTTTCCGGGTGGGCCCCTGTACCCCAGTCTGACCCTGTATAGCTGGAAGCAGATAAAACCTGCTGGCTGCCGTAGTGGGCAAGGCTCCTGCTCTGCCATTGTTCTGGTCTGACTCCTGGGGTACAGAGCCCCTATTAGCTGACCAGGTAAGAGGGGGAACACATACTGGGAGGGATGATATAGCCGGGACCACCCTCCAGGGGTCAAAGTTGTAGTCGCTGAATTCCAGCAATGGACATTTGGCAGGAAGAGCTCTGTGGAAGGAGGTCCAACTGCCTGGCCAGCAAGAAGAAAAAAAACATGTAAAAAAAGAGATCTAACTGAAATGTTAAAGAGCACAGGTACAGTACAATGTTTATCAAAAGTTAACATTTGCAGGATAGGTTCTGTGAGAAGCTAGTCTTATTTATAGAACACCCTATGTCACAACCATTTACTAAAAAAGGTCAAAGACTATACATAACCATAAAATATTACAGTACAATTCATACAGACAAAAGAATTAACAAACAATGTGTGAACTCGGCAAACTATTTTTATTTTAAATGATTCTAAAATTTCTTAGTCGAGGTTTCATTGTGTGCCAGTAAAAAGGGGAACCATATGAAAAACGAGCTTCCCAAAGGAACTTGAAAATCTTGGCAGTTAAGGAATGCAGACACGTTTAACAAAACATTCTCTGACCTCGCTGGTATTTTACCCCCTGACTTCTTCACTGTCCCTGATCACTTTGAGTACACCATAAAATCCCCCCCCCCGCCTAACATACCGCCCTTTTATTTCAGAAGAATCTCCTCTGCCAAAACCTAGTGCTACCTTCTCAAAGTCCTTGACAAAGCTAGGTTTAGTGGAGACTCCCTTGATCTAAAACTCTTCCTCCACCTCACACTTGATACAGTTCTACTTCTGCTTACTAAACTATTTAACCTACTGTATCCCTTACTCTGACAGTTCCCCCATCTATGGAAAGCTGCCATTGTGATGCCTGTACATAAAAGCAGTGATAGGTCTCTACTTTTCAGTTACTGACCCATATCTATCCTCCCGTCACTCTCCAAAGCATTAGAGCGCATTGTGTCTGACCAACTCTCTGAATACCTGGTTAAACACTACGTCCAGTGCCCCCACCAACATGATTTCTGCAAAACTCACAGCACAACCACTGCCCTTCTTGAATACACTAATCACATCCATAAGGCATTGGACTGTGGTCATCTACTGGGTGCCATTTACATAGACCTTAATAAGACATCTGTCGCCATCAATGACCAGCTCCTATTCCACTCCCTTCCTGCACTAGGCCTCTCTCAAGGGGTCATCAGCTGACTTGGCAGCTACCTCACGGATGGAACGTGTGTCAAGATTTTTGATACCCTTTCCCATAACCTCCCTGTTCACTCTGGAGCCCCTCAAGGCTGCATTCTGGGTCCATTACTTTTTAGCCTCTTCATCAACAACCCCCCCCCCCAAGGTCTGCAACAACCACAAGCTCCTCTAAGCTGATGATGCGGTCATCTTTTCAACCCACGCTGAACTGCTTCCTCTCACAGCTGACCTGCAATCCAGTTTCTCCTTGCTTGAGACCTGATTTCCCCAGCACAAGTTATTAATGAACTATAAGAAAACCAAGGCCCCTCTGTTCTCTGGCACCCATAACAAGTCCAGATCTGCTACTCTGACTATCTATAACAAACAAAATCTCCCTCTAGACCAGATCAGTGACTTCAAATGCTTAGGTGTAACACTAGACTGCTCGCTTACATACCAACTTCATATCAACCTCATCGCTAAAGTTATTAATGCCAGGCTTGGGGTCTGTTATCATCATCGCCATTGCCTCACCCCTGAAGCACTACATAGTGCAGCTACAAGCTCCATCCTGTCCATTATTGACTATGGACTTGTTATTTATGGGTCAGCCACTGACATCTCCCTTAATCATCTTAGGGTGGTGCTCAACAATTGTTGTCGTTTTGTCACTGGTCCACATAAGCGCACACATACTTGTCAGCTCTATGCACAGACTCCCTGGCTACATCTTAAGGGCAGGATCATGTATCAAACCTGCCTCCTCACAAAAAGATCTGCCTTAACCTCACTCCCCCTGCTACTGAGGCATTACTGCAGCATGCCCCCAACTCACAGCTCACCTGTAGTGCAACCAAGCAGTCCTTCCTTGTCCCCCTCTGCCGCACCTCCTTAGCCCAGTGCTCTTTCACCTTTAGAGCTCCTACCTGGCTTAATACCCTTCCTCTGGAGGTTGCCTCAGAACTAAAACTAGGTCCTTTCAAATCAAAACTGCACCAATACTTAATCTCCCTTAACCAATGTGTCTGCCATCGCTGAGCTATACTGCTTTCCCCCTTCCCATCTCACCCTTTCACTCTCATAGTCTTCTTTCCATAGCTCCCTTTCCTATTTCCCCCTCTACACTTTCTCCCATCCTGCTTGTCCTCTCCTCTCCTCTCCTCTCCTCTCCTCTCCTCTCCTCCCTCCTTTCTTATCCTTTCCTCCCTCCTCCGACCTTTCTGCCCTCCGCCTTACCTATCTTCTATTCCCTCCCACACTTATACTCCCTGACAAAGCCTTCATGGCCGCCACAATTTTTGTATCTACTTGTTTTTGTTCTTTTAATTTAATTATTATGACCATTGTACTATACTTAGCTTTGCTTCTTCTCCACTATTTAATTTGACTGTTTTTTGTAATTATTGATGTTGAGCTTGAGTTTTTCTTGTCCCTTATTATTTTTTGTATCCTTGACATGGAGCCTTTGTAAATGAGCTTGTGGCTCAAAGGTACTGTAATTCCGAGAAATAAATAAATAAAATAAAGGAATGGTACTGCCCACCTCTCGAGGGATAATGGTGGACAGGTCAGGATCCTGTAACCACGAAGACAAATGTGGAATTGCATGGTGATTCACTGATTTATAAATCAAAGTATACCAATTTAAGTCATGTCTATGGGGACGGGGAAGTCAGTTCAGACGAAGCAGGAACTCACAATATGACAATCCTACTTGATGTTCAATATGAACCAGAAGAGTAGATTGTAAATATTTACAGGGGCAACACATGATTCAGCTGTGTGGCTACATCACCATTGTCCAATCCAGAATCAGTAGGACTGTCCGCACAATAATATGGTTCCCATCAAATTCCATTAGGCAGTGACAAGCATGTTTCAAATTACCAAAACAAGCCAAAATCTTGGAAACAGTTTTGTGAATATGAGGTTTAGAAGTTAAACAAGAATCAAATATCAAACCCAAATATTTAAATTCTGAAACAGTTTCTGAAGGCAAATTATTCAAACTAATAATAATGGAGACTGACAACATATTTAAGGAAATCTGAGAAGCGAATAACATGGACTTGAGTTTCTTCTTATTTAACACCAATTAATCTTCGGAAAACCAATTTACCACTTTGTTGAAATCTTGTTAAAGCTGCGATGAAAGATGGATGGTAGAATTTTGAGCTAAGAAAAGTACAGTGTCATCTGCATATAAATGGGTAAAAAAAAATGACACTAGGTAAAGGATTTACAAACAAAGTAAAAAGAATGAGCCCTAGAAATAAATCCTGCAACTAGGTATACAAAGTGTGGAAAACTTCACTTCACGTAAAATGCATGATTTTTTTTTATTCCAGAAAGTTCTTTTGCTTTATTAAGCTGGCAGTTTGCAAGAAAAAAAATGATGATCTGCAGAAACATTTCTATGTTGTTAGTCTTACCTGATGATAGCTGTATGTGGTTGCTTGTGCAGTCTTATCATTTTGATGTTTTGGTGGGGGGGGAAGGGTAGGAGTTAACCCTAATGCCACATTGCCCTACTTTTGTGGCTGTAAGTTAAACCCTACCTCGTGCATTAACACAATTTTTTGTAATTAATATATATATATATATATATATATATATATATATATACACACACACACACACACACACACATTATATATAAATATATATACACACATACATATATACATTATATTATATATAGATATACATATATAGATACATATATAGGGTTTTCTCCACTTGCATACTGTGTGACTCCCAACAAGTCACTTAACTGCCCAGTGCTCCCAGGTTGCCCCTGAAAACAGGCACTTGTGCCTAGTGGGCCTTACCCGGTTACCAAAGACTAAAAATATATATATATATATATATATATATATATATATGTAACCCCTGTTACCCGGGTTACTAGAATCCCAGTAAGACCTAGTGGTAGGCAGGGAAGGCAGCTTGTGAAACTCCAGTTAAATGGATTTCACACTGTCTCACTCTGTTCTCAGTCTCAGCTGAGACTGAGGGATGACATCACCATAGAACTATTGTAGATGCATGAGCCACATTGGAATCTGCAGAAGGGAGTTAGATTAGAATGTTGGGAGTTTTGAACAGTCAGTGTTCAGTTGGAGTTGGAGATTGTTGTGAGAGGAGCACAGCAGTTCTGTGCACAGGCTCTTGGAGCCTCAGCTCTGAAATAGAGCTACTTTTAGGGAAAGGCATGTGTTTCCGCCTAAAGAGGAACACAGTAAGCTGTTCTTTTAGTGGTGGAGACCGCTGATATGGGTCTCTGTGCCTCATCCCTCAGGGGATGGGGGTGGAAGGTTTGCCTGCTATTCCAGGGGCAACCCCCTGGCTACTGCTAGAGAAGAAGCTGCCTTATTTTTCCCATGTGTGTGGGGTACAAGAAGAGTTTCAAGATTCACCTGTGGGGCACCTGCAACCAAAGGGTGAGTTCTGCTCTTTCTAAAGGGCCCATGTTCATCCTGAACTGTGTTAAAGTGGGGATTGGACTGCTGAAGTAGTGGGAGGCCTAGAGTAATAGGCTTAGTCAAAAGTAAAAGTATGTTCAAGTCCAGCACAAGGGGAAAGTCAAGACATGTAGAGGAGATGTGACATACGTCTACCCTGTAATCTACATTGCCAAGCTTTCAAAAGAGTTATTTACTGTCCAGAGAAATGGCCAGGTATGGATTGTGGGAGCTGGAGGTGGGAGACCCCCCATCTTTAGTAACCAGGTCCACCTCAATGGATTTGCTCTGTGGATTTCTACTTTGTCTCATGCACTTGGCCAGTGATGAGGGAAGTACCCAGATGTGAGACTGGAAGGAAAATTTCCCTTAAGGAATCGAAGGCTCTAAGGTGGTTTGGGGAGCCACCAACAGGAAAACTGGTTCATTCCCATATGGACCGAAATCAAGAGGCTGACGGGGGAGCTGGGCCATGGGAAAACCCAAGTAGTGTATACAAGTTGGACTGTGTACCCAAAGGTAAGTCCAGGCTGTGGTGCTCAAGTGTTCAGAGCCTGAGGGCTGAAATGTGAAGAAGTGTTCTGTTGCTCTAATCTGCATTACCAGGAATGTAGCCCCATGGGGGTCCGTCTATGCTTTGTTTGTTCAGTTTGGATGTGAATAAAAGCCACACTTTAGAATCCCATTCCTGGTATTGGACATTACAGTTATTGCTTCCTGTGTTCGGATTTACTTGGGTGCCCCTGTGCAGAGTAGCCAAACCTAGGCCCCCTGTGCCGAGTAACCTAGTCCTCCCTGAACCCAGTCCCCAGCAGGTATTGCTGTCAGTTTCAACAGCATGCCACCTGTCGTTTTGCAAAAAGGCAGGGGTGCGGGCGTTACTTATATATATCTTCTTTGGAAAAAACTGCATTCATGCATTAGTTGGGGTTCCTGTTAATGCCACAAAACCACAAAAATAGGGAAATGACATGTTAGGGTTTCCAACCCTAACTCCCTATCCCACCCCACCTCCCAAGCATCAAAAGGAAAAATCACTGAGGTTTTGGGTCCCCAGAATCTTGGTGGTGGGGTCTTTCTTGGGTTGTCAACCCTAATGCTCACCCCTTCTATCAGCCCACAGCCTCCTATCTGAAGCACAAGCCCAAGCCCAAGCCAGTACCTCATAGTGATACACTCTTTAAAGGTAGAAAAGAATGTCTTGACACATGTTGCCACCAGATTCTGTTGTAACTTTCTTCACCCAGGGCCCTACGTGAAGAAAAGAGCTCATGTCTGACCTTGTTTACCCCGGGGAGGGGTGGGCATTAGGGTTGACAACCCCAAAGAAGATGCCACCACTGATTTGCCAAGAATCAAAAACCAAAATCCTACTTTTTTTTCCTTTTGCTGCTTGGGGTTGGGGAGTTAGGGTTGAAAACCCATATGCCATATTTCCCTACTTTTGTGGTGTTAACTTGAACCCTGACTGGTACATTAACACAGTTTTTTTGCAAAGAACTTCCTTTCTTTCTGAGATGGTGGAATCAATCTCATTCACACAGCTCCCTTTGGTACCTGCCAGATGCAGACATGCAGGGCCATCTGAGCCCTGCGCCAAGGGAAGATTCCATCCAACTACAGAAGTGCAGCAACAGATGTCAAGAATTCATGGGGCTGTCAGGTAAACTGCGAAGTGCAGGGCCCTCTGTGTCCTGCACTTGCATAGGACCACAGACACAGATACACAAGGCAAAGAATCCATCTCTCAGACAAGCACAGGGTCCTCTGGCACCTACAGGTGCAGCGGTGCAGGGCCGTATACCAAGAGAATAGTTTTGTTCACTAAATGGCACTTGGGCCAGTGCAGGAACCCAGCAACTGCCCTTCCCAGGCTGGGAGGTCATGTCACATTACAGTGCCATGCCCCCAGCCTCGACCCATCCAGCAGTGTCCTTGAACTCTCCCCTGAACTCAGCTCATGGGAGCACAGAGCACTACTCACTGGGGTACAGGTTGGTACTACACACAAAGTTACTTAATAATTATTATATTTTTGAAATTTTGACCCCAAATTTATCAAGATAGTCATTTAATGACTTCCTTATAAACATGACATGTAGCATTTAAGAATACTGTCTGAAATGTCATTTCACATCATGTGTGTGGAAACACGTCTCATCCAGAATTTGAAAAATGACACCTGTGAGGTCATCCCAGTGGTGCTGAGGGTTGAGGCACTGGGCACCACACCTTGCACTACCCCAGCAATCCAGGTTTGGGAGTGAGCCTGGGTCATTGGGGGTTGGCTGGGGGAAGAAGGGACAGACAGTTGGTGAGATCCCATCTGGAGTACTGTGTGCAGTTCTGGAGACCCCATCTCCACAAAGACATAGACAAATTGGAGGCTGTCCAGATGAGGGCAACCAAAATGGTGCAGGGTCTTCACCAGAAGACATACGAAGAGAGACTAAAGGAGCTTAATATGTATACCTCTGAGGAAAGAAGGGAGAGGGGGGACATGATAAAAACTTTCAAGTACCTCAAGGGAATCAACAAAGTCCAAGAGGGTAGCATCTTTCAGAAACAGGGATGTGCAAGGACAAGGGGGCACAATTTGAAGATGGGGGGATGGCTCAGAGGTAATGTGAGGAAGTATTTTTTCATGGAGAGGGTTGTGGATGCATGGAACAGCCTTCCTGAGGAGGCTGTGGACTTAGGAACAGTGGGAGCATTCAAGAATGCATGGGACAGACATAAGGCAGTTCTAGTGGGGGATAGGAGGAAGTAGGCTGTTGGTTAACTAGGATCTGCAGCTTATCCATCAGGTAGGAAAATGGGCAGACTAGGTGGGCCAAGTGGCCCTTATCTGCCATCAAATTCTATGTTTCTTTGAGGAGGATTGAGCTGCTAAAAGGCAGCTCTTCTCTCCCGGGGAGGGACCTTGTCACCCTGCAGTACAACTGCCCCCAAGTGAAAGCCTGAGGGTAGAGCAGACAAGTGGGCAGCACAAATAGGGAGGGCACTGTGAAACTGAGGCATATGCATGCCTCCACATGCATACACATGGCCGTGGCTCGGGTGGGAGAAAACGGAGCTTGTGGGCTCCATGATGACTCGGTGGCATTCCCAGTGATGGGGATGTCAGCCAGGGATGGAAGTGAGCCCCTCCAGGGGGAGGGCATGGAGCTCTGCCCACCAGCTCCCAGAAAAAGGGCTGAAAAATGTTGATAAAAAAATGACACCTGTTACATTTATGAGGTAGTGTAAATGTAAGCCCTCTTTGGGAGCTTACAACTTAATTTATTGTAGCTGCAGTGTCTGCAGCTGGAGTCCAGCAGGTATAAAAGGGAGGTTTGGGCACATAAGGGGGGTCCACGGGGAGAGAAGAGAGAGAGGAGGTGGCCCATGGAGTGTTCAGTCATGAGGGCCAAGGTTTGGGGCTGGGGTGGGCTGATTGCCACCCTGGCCCTCCACCCTTAAAAACCGGCAGAGAAGTGTAGCTGTCAGAAGTCTGTGGTGGAATCCAGAGCCTTTTAATTGGGACCACCCATACCTTTGGGGGGAACCAGAGCCCGGGTAGAAAGTCAGTGGCCCACCTCATTATCTCTGCCACCTGGGTGGGGTGGCACAGGTGGGTCATGTTTACCCTCATCTGTGGGTGAGAGCATGTAAAGCCCTGTGCCAGGTTGTTGGAGCAGTGCAGAGGTGGCAGTCCATTCTGCAGGGAGCACAGTGGTGGCAGCCCATCTTCCTTTTCTGGTAGCACTTCAGCCTGACCTGGGGGCATCTGGAAGCCTATGCAGCCTAAGAGCAGAAAGTGCATGGGTCTTGGGATTGCCAGGACCCTTCAGATGTTGCCCTGGGATGCTTGGAGCTGTACTGGCGTTGGATAGAGGGGACTTGACACTTTCTGTGGGGACTTTGTTTGCTGTTTAGCAGAGACCATCTATGTGGGAGCTCTGGATCTGAACCAACGGTGCTGGGTAGTACCTCTCAGATCACTGATACTCTATATTCTGTAGCTGCTAGTGTGGTGTATGCCAGGGTGTATGTTGTATTGAGATAGGAAAAGGAAGCAAGCTTGTGCAGAAGAGATGGTTGGGAGACAAGAACCTGGGAGGCCTGGTTTTCAGCCTGTTATTGTTGCTGCTGCCAGGATTAGAGGAGCCTGTTCAGCTCTGAAGGAGCACTGCAGTGTAGGAGCTTTTGGGACCTGAAAGTTTGCTGCAGAGTGTATTGAGCATCTTGTCCTGAAGGTTACTCACCGTGTGATTTGCACCCCATGTTTCATGGAGTGACTTAATCAAATTTATGCAATTAAATCATTTTTCTTCTTCTTTTAATCTGGAGTGGACAATGGACTTTAATTAAGGCATTGTGTGATCCCACTAAGTTTGCCCCCACAGCTGCTGTCACCCCTCGCTGCTAAGTATAGCCTGCACCCCCTCTGGAGAAAACTACTAGGAATCCAGGTAATGAGTTTAATTTTCTGAGACTGTGTTTCTGGCTGAAAATGCCCCCCTCCCCCTAAGTTACCATCTGGCACACCCCTAGACACTGGGGAGGCTTACATAAAAAAATGGCTATGTTTAAAGTTTGGAGTCAAAATATTGAAAATTAGCAAAGATATGTGTGAATGTTTAGATATTTCAACATTCACTCATGACCTGTTTATTTTACCATATTTTTTTCACCAAATTTTCAACATAGTCTTCTTTGACACCACCTCATGGACTCAGTAGGTGAAAGTTTTCAAATCCTACCCAAAACATAATTTTGCAGAGTGACTGCAAAATCAACTTTTAGGGTGGATTTGAAAAATTTCACCTGTCTTGCTCATGAGGTGGGTCCAAAAATGGCCATGTTGAAAGTTTAGTGGAGAAATGGTAAAAATTAGTGAAGTCATGAGTTATAGTGTCAGTAGCTCAGTAGGTAGCACACTCACCTCTGAGGCTGGGAGACCAGAGGGCTGTGGGTTCAGTTCCCACATCTGGCACTTGGGTTAATATCCCAGTACTGACACTGTAGTGCAGCATGAGAGGGGTGCTGCACTTCTGAGGTGCCGTCTTTTGGATGAGACGTTAAACCAAGGTCCCATCTGCCTGGATTGGTAGTAGTTCAGGTGGATGTTAAAGATCCCATGGCACTTATCGAAAAGAGTAGGGGAAATTTTTATTCATATTCAAAAACAGTTCAACAAAATTACATATAATGAAATCTCATCACAGGAAACCTATCCACAGATCAAAAAATAAATCTATACAAAATAAATAATAAACAAAGGAAACCACATAAAAACTGAAAATAGAATCCTATTCCCTGCTTAGAAAGTTTATCACCAATCAAAATTTTTCCATAATTTTACAACCACATCTGTTTCAAGTACTTGCATTCGTATGTATATATGCTATCCAGTTCCTCTGAATATTAAACAAAACATCTTGTTGCAAAATTACCTTACCTTGCAAGATCTTTGGCATCTACGCCTGCATATGGACCATTCAATACATACCAGCATAACATGAATTGTACTGTGTGCCCATTTGCCCAGGTGGCAGATTTGCCCTAAAACCAAGACATCAGTAATTTATTAATAAAATTAATTTTCACCCACATATCTGATAATAATTTCCAAAATCCTGCATATGAACACATTCAAAAAGGTGCTGCATTGTCTCCACAACCCCAGCACATGATTTTTCCCCACATTCCCTATTCTGTAATTGCTTATGCTTCTGATTATGTTTCACTTGCAATTTCTGGTGACCACAAAGCCATGCAAAATCTTGCATTTTCCAAGGTATCCTGGCCTCTAACATGTTATCCAATAATAGACTAACATTAATGCTATTAGGCACCTGAAAGACAGGATTTTCATGATACCATGTATCCAAAATTGTTTTATAAAAAACTTTCCTCCCATTCCCTGCACACCATGCTAAGTCTAATTTCCAAGTCCTAATATATTTAAGTGTACTTTGAACATATCCAGGTAATTTACGCTCCACTGGAGTCCACTTTCCTTTACCCCATGCCGTAAAAAAAGACTTGCCCCATAACTGCATATAGGTCTGCCCGGTCCCTGGTGTCAGCTTTATTAAAGGAAGTACAGAGCTAAAGAAAAAATTACTGAACAAGTATACTATGGGTTGTAACATATTTAAACCGCCTTCCTTTCTTGGTCTGTATGTATGATTCCTTTTGACAGGGTTTAGCCTGCTTCCCCATAAGAACCAAAAAAATAAGCCCAGAACTTTAGTATGCATACAATATGGTAAAGGAAATATATGTGAGATATACAAAAAGATAGGCGCTATATAGGCCCTAAGAAGATAAACTTTCTTCCTTTTAGACATTTTCCAAGACAACCAAGTTTGAACTTTGCTATGTGCTTTATCATAAACTTCATCCCAATTTTGAATCTCTGAGTCTTTTGTACCAAAATACACACCTAGAATTTTAACTTGATCTTTTGTCATTAGGATTGGAAAGCTTTTTATTTCCTCACTATCCCCTAAAATTAGGACTTTACTTTTGTTCATATTAATCTTAATGCCTGTGGCCTGATACATATTTTGTATTATACTTAAGACCTTGTGACCTGAAGCTCCATCTGCTACTCTGAAACACAATCAGTCCGCATAAGCTGTAATTTAGAAAAAACATGCCCATCTTTGTTGCTTATTGCCTCAATTTCAGAACATTGTTCTATGTTCCGTAATATAGGATCAGACCAAAGACATACAATAAAGGGCTCATTGGACACCTTTTTGACACCATTCTTTAAAAATTGGAATTCTTAAAACCACTTACCAAAGGTATGGCTTGGGCCTCCTTATATAGAACTTTCACTATTTCTATGAACTTGAAGGAACCCCATAGTAACCTAGAACTTCCCAAAGATATTCTTGGTATACTGAGTCAAAAGCAGTTTCTGATCCATAGTCATTAAATATCCTCCTAATTGCTTCCTAAACTTTGCTCCACAATCTCTCTGATCAATACTAAGTTCTGTATTATATTCCGTCCAGTATCGCCTAAGTCTGTTCCTGTACGATCACTGTTTGTGCTACTTTTGCTAGTCGTTTTGTGAGGATTTTTGCTAATATTTTATAATCAGAGTTTAATAGTGTTATTGGTCTCCAATTCTTAATCTCAGGGATCCCCTTTTGAAGAAAAAACAGTATTCCTTTCTGCATTGAGGGCCAATCTTTCTTCTTCCCAAATAGCATTAAAAGAACCTCTAGGCACGGAACCAAAACTTCACTATACTGTTTGTAAAAATCATTCAGTATCCGTCTTGTCCTGGTGTTGTTTGTTTAGATAACTGTGAAATGGCTTCCAAAATATCTAACTCTGAAATGGAGGTAACTAAACTTTCCTGATCCTGTGTTTAAAGCTGGTATCTCAAAATCCATTTTCCAGTTTAATGCACCAACTCTAGTTTTCTGAAAATCTCTACCATGTGTTGTTGTACTATAAGCAGAATGTCTTGGTTCTGGGTTTTTATGCATCCGTTTATCACGAAGACTAACAAAAATTCTCCTTCCCAACCCCTGTAATTCCTCCTCATAGGGATTTACATCTGCTCTAGTGCCTTTAGTGTTATATTTCTGATTAAAAGCCATTTTGTTAACTGAGTTTTCTAAGTAGTGTTTCATTTAATTCTTTAAGTGTAACATCCTTTTCCTGTCATCCTCCTTAAGGCCTCCTTTAGCTAAGGAACGTAAATATTGTGCCCGTAGGCCAAGATATTGAATATATTCATTCCTTGCTTTTGTTTTAGTAAACATCCCATACCAATCCTGCAAATCTCTTTTCAGATCTTCCCACCATTCTGTTGGACTAGGATACAGAAAACATAAATCTTTCCTAGCTTGAATAACTCGTTTAACCTCCTTTTCTATAATAGCATCCTGCAAAAGAGAAATGTTCATTTTCCAGTATCCTCTCCCTATAAGTAGTCATTGCCTTTCACCTAATGTTAAAATCACCATAAGGTGGTCAGAAGTTTCCAGAGGCCTAACACCCACTGCCTGACAGGTGAGTCTGGCAGATACTAACTCTAAGTCAATCCGTGTAGATAAAGTCCCTTTAAAGAAAGTATGACTAGGCTCTTTTTGTAAGATGTCATATCGTCTTTTATATCATTCCTTTGCATTATTAATTTTAGTGCATTAGTGTCACTATAAATTTTTTGTATGTCCCCCAATCTCTGTCGACAGCCCACAGTTAAAATCCCTCCCACAAAACCAACTTTGATGTGTGTAGATAGAGGTCAATACATTTAAACATCTCTGATCGTTCTTGCCTTAGTTTGTGGTGCATAAATGTTAATAAGCCGGAAAACTTCGCATTTTAAGACTATATCCATAATCAGTACTCGTCCTGGCACCAAATCATAGACATGTAATACTTGGACTGTGTCTTTAAAAAGTATCCCAACTCCTGAACACCTTTTCTCCTATTGACCAAAAAGAGACCCCCCACCTCCAATCTTGTTGTGCTATTTGGATTTCATATAGTGAGTGAAGCCTAGTATCTTGCAAGAAGAAGATTGTTTCACTACCTAGACTAAGGCTTAAAAAAGTACTTTGCCTTTTTCCATGCGCCTTTATACTATTTACATTAATAGTGCAAATAGAGATAGCCATTACCACAAGGAGTATCGTAAAGAGCATGAAGAAAGAAAAACGACCAAAAACCCTATCATCTTTTTTTTTCCTTTTCCTAGTTTTTTGTTTCTCTGGGAAAATAGTTTCAGAGGTACCATCAGCCTGAGAGGAAGTTACAGAGGACATATCAGAATCACCACCCTCCTCTTCCTGGCCTTCTTCAAATAATAGTGCATAAGAATTGTGCACCACCACTTCTTCTGCAGGTTTTACTTGTTTTGCTGTAGAATCAGTCAGTTTTCCAGCCTTCGACCTAGTAACCCTTTGGAAAACTGTCTCACCTTGGACAGTGGGGGGGCATTGAAACTCCTGCATTCCCTTCTGTCCCTACCTGACCTGGCTCTTGAGAGTTGTCCATTCCCAATACTCCCTCTCTCTCCATACCATCCACTCCCGCATTTTGTCTATGCTGCTACCTCCTCCTGTTCCTTGTCCTTCAACATTCTCAAAAGCAACAGTTACCCCTACTGCCCTCGAGTCCCCATGAGGTAATGGAGCAGGTAAGGGCCCTTTTGAAAGTAGTTCCACCATTCTCATTTTCTCCCTTTGTGCGGAAGGAAGCTACATATACATCCTGTTCTGCCCTTACTGAACTGTCTACATTATTGTGGGAGGCCCAAGAGCAAGTGCGGAAAGAGTGACCTTTCTCCTCACACAAGTTACATCTTAAAGGTTGCCTACAATAAGCCCCTATGTGGCCAAAATCCCCACACAAGCCACATTTTTGTTTGTCACATACATTACTTAAGTGACCCACATCTCCACATTTATAACATGCCCTAGGTTGGCCAGGATAGAAGACTACCCCCCTATCCCTGCCTTAAAAAAAAACAATTCGGTAGATGCTTAGTTTGGCCATTTACTAATTTCAAAACTATTTGATATTTCCATCCCCCTGTCCACAACTGTTCCTCATCTAGAATTGGTTCAGGAGGACCTTGAACCGTACAGTGCTGTCTTAGCCAATAGGTAATGTCAGCCACGTTTACCCCCTCATTCTAAATAGCACTGTAATTTTTCTTCGTTAGGGGTTTAGAGGTGGAATGGCCAGAAAAGGTTTCCATAAAGGTGAAAGCTTCATTAAAAGATATTGCTTCCAAAATCGTTCAAGACCAGCTGGATGCTAAAACTAATATCAAAATAACATCCCCGGTACATGTATTAAAGCATCAATTTCATAAGCATAAAATTTCATGCTATCTTTCAACAGAACCCTGCCCACAAACTTTCTATCTGGAAGGTCCTCCATAGCACCCCTAAATTTTAAACGAACTGCATTTCTTCTTTCTGCAGGTTCTAACAGCCGCTTTCCTCAGATGGAAATAAATGTTCAGTTACTTTCCCATGCCACGGTTTGTTTGTAGTTCCCTTCTCAGAAGAGTTTGCCTGCAAGTTGTTGGAAACATTAACCTGTTGTATATTGTCCCTCTTTCTCGCTCCGGTTCCCAAATCCATAGAAACATCACCTTCCTGTTCCCTTATATGTTGTAATAGGGGATGAGAGTCATCATGTTGCAAAATAGCTGTGTCAAGTACAGGAGCAATTTGTCCTGGGGGTAAGGAGGGATCGTGTTGCGCCCCAGAAATGAAATAGAACTCCCTGATAATGAAACAAACTCATCTTTACTAACGTTAGCATCCCAGCCATGTCCCTTAGGATTTCTAGCCCATCCTGCAGCTGTTAGTGCTGCAGCTACCCAGTCACCTTCAGACATTCCTACTTGCAACTGCATTTGTTGCTGCTTTTGCCCCTCCATAACCTTATCCTGTAAGTCCTTTGTTACCTCTTCAGAAAAAGTTCGGCTACACGGTTGTTCTACAGAAGATTGCAACAAAATGGAGTCTGTATGTAACACAACAGTTTGCAGTACAACAGTACGTGAGTTTGTTAAGTCACTCTGATGTTCTTGGGGATGCAAAGCACCAATTCCTGTAACCTCATTCTGTACATCTGTAGCCTCCTCTTTCCTTGGAAAAAAACCTCATCAGCATTCACAGCAACATCAGCTCTCTCCACAATTTCATGATACTCTCCATCATTTCTCTCAGCATCTTCAGTCTTCACTTTTTCCCCCTCAAAACAAAAAATCACTTCCGCTTCCTGTACCTGCATAGAAACGGTCCTACTCTCTTGTCCGTCCTGAAAATTTCTCCTCCTCTCCTGCTGTTGTTGTTCTGCTTCCTGCAAAGAAGATGTCGAAGTAAAATCCAAATCTTTCCAGTTTCCATTATTATGTGGACCCACAGCCAGTTCCTGGTTTATCGAAGGTTGCAATACATTTTCTGTGGTATGTAAAACATTTCCTATATCTGATTCCCGTTGCAGCTCCTCTTCCATCTGAGTGTCCATTCCAAATGACACAAAGGGAGCCAAAGAGGAGACTCACTCCTTAGCATCCCACACAACCTCCACACTCAGCGCTCCACACACTACTGAGCAAGTTTGTCTCACAGTAGCACAGTGCCCTCTGCCTCCAACAGAGTAGGGGAATTTCCCTGGTGTCCTGGCCAAATTTCCCTCATTCACTAAAAATACCACCAACAGCTTAATCTGGTTCAAGGTCAGTTGGCATTCATCTGTATCCCCCTCCCCTGGGTCGTGCCTGAAAATAGGCAGGATTTGTCTAGTGCACTTACCCAGTCAACAAAAACTAAATAAATAAAATAAAAAATTAAAACTGAAATATTTCAATGTTCACTTGTAATTTGGTCATTATAGCATGTTTTTACACCAAATTTTCTACATAGCCTTCTTAAAGGTGCTTGAAAAAATTGTGTCGGACCAGCTCACCGACTACTTAACCAAACATTTGCTGCTCTGCCACGAGCAAAACGGGTTCCAGAGGGGGGCACAGCACCACCACTGCCATCCTGGAATTTACCTCATACATTCACGAGGCCCTGGACCAGGGGTCCATAGCAGGAGCAATCTATGTAGACTTGATCAAAGCCTTCAATACCGTCAGTCACGCACTTCTGCTCCACTCCCTTCCCTCCCAGCATTTCTCCCCTGAGGCCACATTCTGGTTAAAGGACTATCTCTCTGGCTGGACACAACAGGTTAAAATTAACACCACCCTTTCTTCTGAAAGACCAGTTCAATCGGGTGTCCCCCAAGGGTCCATTCTCGGTCCATTGCTCTTTATTCTATTCTTAAACTCCCTCCCTCCCTCAATCATGCACTGGGAAGCTCTTGCTCTATGCAGACGATGCAGTACTGCTTTGGAAACACCCCAATCCTAACTCCCTACAATCCGCCCTACAAGGCTTTTTTTAGTGAAATTGAATCCTGGTTTCATGAGCACCGCCTAGTACTCAACTATAACAAGACAAAGTCGATGATCTTTGCCCACCGCCAAAGCCCACTCAGCAATGCTCCGCTACTCATCTCAAACTCCCGAGGTCTCCTTCTTGAACAGGTTGCCAGCTTCAAATACCTGGGTGTCACTTTGGACACCTCCCTCACCTACCACACAAACATCCAACACCTTTCCGCCTCTGTAAACACCAGATTAGGGATCCTATACAGGCATAAGCACTGCCTACCCCCGCAGGCCCTACATCTTGCTGTAACTTCCTCCGTCCTATCCTTGGTTGACTATGGCATTATTATTTATGGTTCTGCTGACAAAACGGCCCTACGCAGTATCAACATTGCTCTCAATAAAGCCTGCAGACTGGTCACTGGGAGCAATAGAGACACCCACACTTGTGAGCTTTACAAACATGCTAACTGGTTCACCTTCGAAGATAGGATTAAATACCACACCACCCTCCAAGCAAGCAAAATTCTCATGAATCTAGCTCCTAATGGCCTCCTCCCCCTCATCCAGACTATCTCCCACAGAAGGGCCCCTAGATGCACCACTGGCATCTCTCTCCTAGTCCCCCACTGTAGGACTGCCCTAGGATAAAGATCTTTCTGATACAGGGCTCCCCTATGGCTAAACAGCATATCAGCCTCTATCTCCCTAGCCCCTAGTCTTGGCCAATTTAAATCTGGCTTCAAGGACCTCCTCCTTGTATCAGCCACCTGTGACTGCAATTGAGATGCCTCCACCATCTCCAGAACACAAAAGAAAGCTCATTGCTAGCAGTTTATCTAGTGCAAATGAATGCAATAGAGCCGTAATATCAGGGATATAAATGCCCACCCTTACCCCTGAAAACATCCTCAGGTCCCACAATCACAATTTATATAAAAACTGACTCAGGGTTCAACTAGACCCCCCCCCAAATCCATAATCAGCCTTTTTGGTCACAGCTTAGACCAAAAAATCCACTTCAGGATCCTTGACTCAATGTATATACTGTACCTATATATAATACCAATATATGTTATGTTTGTTCTTTCTGTACTGACGTGGAGCCTTTGCAAAGGAGTCTATGACTCAAAGGATTGTAATTCTGATTGTCTTCAATAAATAAATAAATAAATGACTCCACCTCCTGAACCCAATAGGAGAACATTTTCAAATCAGCTGGAAAGGGGATTTCATACAGCGACTGCGAAATCACCTTTCAGGGTGGATTTGAAAAATTCCACCTACCTTGTTCATGACGTCATGTCCCAAAAAGGCCACATTGAAAATTTGGTATAAAAATATTAAAAATGACAAAGTTATGAGTAAAAGTTCAAAATCCACTGAAATACATTAAACGGGACTTACCTTTTTTTCTCATATCACAGTTGCCCGGTTCCAACAGCAAGACATGCCTTCCACTGGAGAGTCTAACTCATGGGACATGTTCAGGTGATTGAGGATGTGTGTGAGAGGGTGTGGGGTACTGGGTGCTGAGTGGGTAGTCAGGGTAGTGTGTGTGAGGGGTGTGGGGAGGGTCCAATCATCGACAGACTGTTTTCTTTTTTACAGGTTGATTAATAAAAAAAAGACATTGAGGGATTGTTTTCTTTTTGCAGGTTTATTGGATCCAACACTGGGGATCTGGCACGTCATTGTCAGCATAATTGTACAGTGGCATGGTGTTGGGCACCCTGGTGTCACCAGCTATTCATGGGGGAAGGGTGACTTGGAGAGGAGGGACTTGGTACGTGGTACCGGGGGTGGGAACTTCAGTCCTCTGTTTTAAAATAATAATCGGGATGGAAAACAAGAGGGAGGGCTGGCTGAGCTTGGAGGTAGAGTCAATGAAAAGCAACATAAATACAGAGGAAGGAAGAAAGAAAGAAAGAAAGAAAGAAAGAAAGAAAGAAAGGATTTGAGATTAATCCCCAGCTCACTGCTGGTACACAAGCTGGCAGCACATCTCAATTTGCAACTGCAGATGTCAAGAAACTCCTGCTGTTCTCATACAGAGAATGTAGGTGAACAACTCCTCTTACTAAGCTGAGCACCCTGGATTTTGGTGTGCCCAGAAAAGGTGTTTCTGGAATCTTTTAGGGACAAACAACAGAATCGAGCTAAGCTGGTCCCATTTAGCAAGGTTCAGGTGTTTGTTTTTTAAATAAATAGTTTGTGTGCATTTTACATGTTTTCTGAAATGCAGAGGAAACAACGATAGCAGCTGTCACACCCAGAAAAATATTTTTTGTGTTATGAGTAGTAAGTGGCAAGAAAACAAAAAGATCTCTTGACCCCAAATTTCTAAGAAAGTGAAGGACTGTTCCTGGTATCTAGGGAGGATAGTGACTGAATATGAGCGACCATCAAAACAGTGACTCACAATCAATGCTATCATCATGGGCTACCCTGCAAGGGTAGCGACCCTATGTGAAGGTGACCGTAGGGTAGGGCGACAGGAAGGGGAGAATAATGAAGGGAAGGGATAGGGAAGAGGGTTTGTCAGGGGTAGTGTGCCTGCTGCAGCCAATCTAGCCATGTGGTGTGATGGTGAGGTTGGCTAGCTCGGGGCTGGGGACTGGGGGGAAAAGTTTGTCACTGGCTGCCACTGCATTTTTATGTTTGCTTGCATGCATGTGCAAGAAACATACTGCCACCATACGAGTTTTTGTAGGTGTGCCACCTCGCTTCCAATGCCCTGCTCCTTCTTGCAGGTGTGGCCTCACCAGACCAATAAATGTTCAAGCTGTCTATGACAGCAGTTCAGATGCAGTGGCGTACAGTTGAAAGCAAAACACCGCTACAATGAGTGGCGGTAATGTGTAGGCAATTTGCATACTGCTGTCGCAGTATGCAAAGTGCCTACCAGCACTGTGATGAGAACAGCTGTCATAGACAGCTCTGTTTTTTCTACCCCCCACACACAAACACTGAAGTAGTACCACTGGGAGCCCACCCCAGCATGCTCATGCTCTCCCCACACCAGATGCCGACGGGGTGCCCAATCCCCATCAGCTCCACTGTATCCCTCCAAAACCAGACTTCCAGGTGCTACTCTGGGAGCCCACCCCAGCATGACAAAGTTCATATTGCCAACAGGGTGCCCAATCCCCATCGGCTCCACTGTATCCCCCAAAGACCAGACTTCCAGGTGCCATGCTGAGCCCACTCCAGCAGCAAAGTTCGTGTGCCGACGGGGTGCCAAATCCCCATCAGCTCCACTGCCCCCAAAATCTTCCAGCTGCCATGCTGGGAGCACATCCCAGCATGGCAAAAGTCCAGTGTCGTCTTCCTAAATAAGGGGGAAAAGACTGTAAAAAAACGGTCCTCGTTGACTTTCTTGACCCCTCCCCAACCCTCACCCACCCTCTGCGCATCCACCTCCCCACCCCAGCACCCACTTACCTCCGAGCTCAGCGTGATGATCTTCGATGGACCGAGGCTCGTCTGGACTCTTCAAAGCCGATCGCGTAACTGAAGAAATGCCGTAAGCTGTATAAAGGCATAATGTTTTTTTTTTCAACTTTGGTGTATATCTGTCATTTTAGGGATCTTGTCCACCAAATTTTCAACATGGTTCTTGGGGCCCCACCTCATGAACTCAGTCACTGTCATTTTGTTATTCAGTCCTGAAAGGCGATTTTGCAGTCACTGTGTAGAACCATCTTTCAGGACTGAGTAATGAAATGACAGTGTTACAGTTCATAAGGTAGGACCCCAAACTATGCTGAAAAATTTGGTGAAGCAATTTCCCAAAATGACGTTTATGAGTGTGCAGTGCGCAGTTCCTACGCATGCTTATAACTGAGAATTTTTCATATTTTCACTCCAGATTTTCAACATTGCCATTTTACCACACCTTCTTATGAGCAGTATAGCTGTTATTTTTCACATCTTGCCAAAAATGTGTTTTCACACATGTAGCGCACAATGGCATGGTCGTGTGTGCGAAATCAATGTTTGGGACAGATTAAGAAAATCACAGTGACACTGTTCATGAGCAGAGGTCTTAAAATGGCTATGTTGAAAATCTGGTGACAAAAGTCCATAAAATGACTGTGTTATGAGCGTGCATTGTGCAGTTTCCATGCACCCTCGTAAGTTCACGAATTTGTAATATTTTCAGTCCAAATTTTCAACAATGCCTTTTTTACACCTCCTCATGAACAGTACATCTGTCATTTTTCACACCCTGGCTGAAATGTGTTTTCGCACTTCTGGCGCAGAATAGCGTGGTCACTGTGGGAAATTAGTGTTCGGGACAGATTACAAAAATCACAGTGACACTGTTCAAGAGCGGAGGTCCCAAAATACCTGTGTTGAAAATCTACTATAAAAAATCCCCAAACTAATTACATTACGGGTCTATGTTGCGCAGTTTCTACCACGCTCATGACTTCACCAGTTTTTGTATATTTTCACTCCAGATTTTCAACAATGCCTTTTTTACACCTCCTCATGAACAGTACACCTGTCACTTTTCACATCCTGTTTGAAATGTGTTTTCGCACCTGTGGTGCCAAATGGTGCAGTCACTGTGCACAATCACCTTTCACCTAACAAACTGATTGTGTCACTGTTCATGTGGTGGGGTCACAAAAAGCCCATGTGGAAAACTTGGAGTAAAAATACCAAGAAACGCCCAGGGCATTAGGATTTTCGACCATAACGCCCTACCCTGTAGGGACTGACTGGCGTCAGGGGTGTGACTTGGGATTGTCAACAGTAATGCTCATGCCATTCCACCCCACCCCCACCATGCAGCCAGTGACAGGCATCAAGGTGTGCCTTGGACCCTTTGCCCGCAGAGTTCACCCCATTCTCCTATACTGCACCCATTTCAGCTTATTTCCTTATGGAATGAGGTCAATGTAAAGCCCAAACACCCCAAGGCACACCTCGACACTTGTCGGTGTCTGAAGGGTAGGGTGAGGTGAAATGTTGTGACCATCTTGGGTGATGACGCAAAAGCACACCCCAATGCCTGTCCATCTCTGCAAGGTGAGGGTGGAGTTGGCATCAGTTCAATACTTCAATGCCATTCTTATACTGCATCTGTCTAACTCCTGCACTTCCACTGCTAATACCAGCAAGCAAACATTCAGCATTGACAAATGCCTTTTTTTTTTTTTTTGCAGCAATCTGGAGTGTTGCCCCTTCCCTGACATGCACCTCCCTGGAGTTGATAATCCTTTATCGGGGGGTTGGGGTGCAACCCCCCCACATAAAAACTTGGATTCCTAGCCGGATGTCTGTTCGACGGCATGGATATCGCCAATTTGCTTTTCAGCGATATACACTCACTATAATAGCGATTGCTGTTTTGTGATCTCTGTTATGACATGGAACTACTGTTCCAGCCATGCTTTGCTGCGTTTTCAGTCCCAAAACATATGAAAGAAGTCTGCATCTAAAGATATACAATGCCAGCAAAAGCTTGAGTCTGACAGATTAATTTTGAAAACCTGTAAGGAGTGTAATAGGCTCTATTAATAATTTTAAATTGAATGGTTTTATCCCTCGTTAATTTATAGCTGTGAATTTGGGAGAAAGTCAACATCCATTATTGTTCTGTTACCTGTTGCTTTATCTCCTCCTTCCATTTTTTTTGTATGTTATAATGGAAGTTTTATGAAATTTAGAACCAATCCAGGGATATAGTTTAATACTGTTAGACTTAGAGTTAAGAATTTTCCTCAATTCAGTTTCTAAAATGTTATTTCGGACTCTTTCCCATCTTTTTTTTTTTGTGTGTTAATCCTTTTTTTTCTTGGAGTTCTCTGTCTTCCTTCTGATGTCCTCCCCATGCCAGGTACCAGGTATTAGACCCCCCTCCCCTTAACCCCCATGATTTACCCTTCATGGCAGGGGGTGGAGAGACCTCTCAACCCACCAAACCCAGTTATTTGGAGAGGTGCCTTCCTGGGTTGTTGCGATGGGGACAATTGTCATCTGCAGAGGACTCTGTTTTTCCTGTTCTTCTTCCCCTTGGAGGATGCATTGTGCCATGATGCCAGTGGAGGCAGTGTGCATGCTTCTGTGTGTGTTCCTCCAGGCATCTGCGCCATCCCCCGCCCACATCTTTCAGCGTTGGTGTGCCACCACCCAGCCTCCTCTAGGGGGCAAGTGATCACTGAGTGCTGCCATCCCCTTCCCCAAAAAAGGAGAGCAGTCCTTGGGATGCTCAATCCTTCTCTGCCCCTGCCAACTTCCAGTGGCCCATGCTCGTTCCTGAACATGGGTCGCTGGTGTGGTTGTGAGGTGAGGTGTCCAGTGCCTCAGGCCTCAGGGCCTCTGGGCTGCCTGCTCTTTCCCATCTTTGATAATCTTTTTGTAAACACTACTTAATTGATTGAAATAAAAAAGGTGGGAGCTTTTTAGCTGAAATTTGTGTTTGAAAGTGTCAGAGGGGAGTTTGGTTCCATTTTGGTATAACTGCTCCCATTTCCTAATATCTTTCTGGTACCAACATTTGTCATAGTGCAACTTCCCCTGTAAAGTAAAATGTGGGTTGTTCCAAATATCATTCAATGGAGATTTGGTTATTAACCATTTAGTTGTATTAAAAAATGTCTGTGGCATGACACTTAGATTTTTAGCAATGGTACATTTAGATTTTATACCCAAAGCTGATAGAAATAGCAGTTTTTTATATTCAAATGTTACTTAAAGTAATTGCTTAGTATTAGGTTTTTCCACTGCAAATTGGTTTCTTTGAAAGCCCAATACATAGCTAATTTAATATGGAAAGCATAATAGCAGATCTGGATATTGGGCTAAGCCAGCCCTCCTTTTTCTTTTGGCAGGCACAATTTTGACAAAGAAATTCGGCCGGTTTTATAATTCCAAATAAAATTACTAAAAAGCTTATTGATTTTTTAAACCATTGAGGTGGAACTGAAAATAAAATGGATTGTAGTCTATAAGACAAAATTGCAACTGTGACCATTTTAATGATTTGAATCCTTCCCCAAATGTATAACTATAATCTACTCCATCCTAAGAATTTGAGTTTCAAGGAATTATATAAAGATTTGAAATTAAGATGATACCAGTCTTCTTTTTTATTTGAGATGGTAATACCAAGATAGATCATCCCTTTCTCTTGAATTGTGGCATTAATTATATTTTTCTATGACTCTAGATGAGTTATATTAAATGTTACGATTTCGGATTTTGTTTCATTTACTTTACATCCCGCTATCTTAGAGAATCTTCTGATCAGCCTCATTAATTCTGATAAACTCTGCTCTGGTTCCAGAATCAGAAGTAGCAAATCATCGGCATATGCACTGAACTTTAGTTCCAGTGGGGGAACTGTAATGCCAGAAATGAACTGGTTAGACTGTATTTCTTTTAGCAGTAATTCCAACCCTATCACAAATAGTGAGGGAGACAGGGGACATCTTTGTCTGACCCCACAATGTAATCTGAAAGGTTTTGATAGATGTCCATTGCTTTTTAATTGTGCATATGGTTTATTGTATATGGTTTGAATGTATCTTATAAATTGGTCAGGAAAATTAAATATTCTCATTGCTTGAAATAAGTATTCCCACTCAAGCATATCAAATGCTTTAGTGGCGTCTAAAGAAAGAAACAAACCCTGAGTGCCAGAACTGAGAAGATATTCAACTATGAATTGTATTCTGAAAAGACCAGATTATATATTTCTCTCCGGGATTAACCCAGATTGATTTGGGTAGGCTCGGGGTGGGTCAGAAGTTGGTCAACTGGGTGGCAAACTGGTTGACGGGCAGAAAACAGAGAGTGGTGGTAAATGGTATGCAGCCAGAAGAGATGCAAGTCACAAGTGGGGTACCTCAGGGATCAGTCCTGGGGCCAGTCCTCTTCAATATCTTCATCAGTGATGTTGCAGATGGACCAGAGGGTAAGGCTTGTATGTTTGCAGATGACACCAAGATCTGCAACAAAGTAGATGATCCAGATGGGGTGGGCAGAATGAGAAGAGATCTGGATAAACTAGCAAAATGGTCGGAAGAGTGGCAACTGGGATTTAATGCAAAGAAGTACAAGATCATGCACATAGGGAAGAGAAACCCTGAAGCCACCTATAGGCTGGGAGGGGAGTTGATGGCAGTCACAAAGGAAGAAAGAGACGTGGGCATCATCATCACCGATGACCTGAAATCATCCAAGCAGACCTCTAAAGCAGTAGGTAAGGCTGGGGGATGTTAGGATGTATTAGTAGGGGTATCACAAGTTGTAAGAGGGAGGTAATAATCCCTCTTTACAGGACACTGGTTAGACCCCATCTGGAATACTGCATGCAGTACTGGAGGCCACACCTTCACAAGGACATTAACCAAATTGAGGCAGTCCAGAGAAGGGCAACCAAAATGGTGCAGGGACTACATCAGAAGACATATGAGAACAGATTAACGGAGCTCAATATGTATACCCTAGAGCAAAGGAGGGAGAGAGGTGATATGATCGAAACATTCAAACACCTTAAGGGCATTAAACAATGTCAGTGGCTCAGTAGGTAGCACACTCGCCTCTGAGGCCTAGAGATCAGAGGGCTGTGGGTTCAGTTCCCACATCTGGCACTTGGGTTAATATCCCAGTACTGACACTGTAGTGCAGCATGAGAGGGGTACTGCACTTCTGAGGTGCCATCTTTCAGATGAGACGTTAAACCAAGGTCCCGTCTGTCTAGATTGGTGGTAGTTCAGGTGGATGTTAAAGATCCCATGGCACTTATCGAAAAAGAGTAGGGGAATTTCCCCGGTGTCCTGGCCAAATTTCCCTCATTCACTAAAAAAAACACCACCAACAGCTTAATCTGGTTCAAGGTCAGTTGGCATTCATCTGTATCCCCCTCTCCCGGGTCGTGCCTGAAAATAGGCAGGATTTGTCTAGTGCACTTACCCGGTCAACAAAAACTAAATAAAATAAATAAAAATTAATAAGGTGAAAGAGTCTAACATTTCAATATAAGAAAAATATTAGGACAAGAGGACACAGCATGAGATTAGAGTGAGGCCGATTAAGGGGTAATGTGAAGAAGTTCTTTTTCACAGAAAGGGTAGTGGATGCATGGAACGGCCTACCTCAGGAAGTGGTGGCTATGAATACAGTGCAGGGCTTCAAACATGCATGGGATAGGCATAAAGGAGCAATACAGATGAGTATGAATAGATAGGCCACTGATAGCAAAGGACAATGGCACATTTATAAGGTAGAAAAAGAAATGGGCAGACTGGATGGGCCTTGCGGTCCTTATCTGCCGTCAACTTCTATGTTTCTATGATTTATGTTTATGATATTCCCCAAATGAGTCAAAATTCTATGATTAAGTATTTTAGTGTATATTTAATAGTCTACATTTAAAATAGCAATTGGTCTATAATTTTTGGTTTTGGATAGGTCTTTACCATGTTTGGGAATTAAAGAAATATAGACATAGTTGAAGGAATCAGGCAAATTATTTTTGATTTTGAATTTAGTTAAAGAGAGTTTGTGGCCGGCCTGGTAGCGCTGAGGGCTCAGGCGCTGGTCACCTTACCTCGTGCTATGCTGGTGACCTATGTTTGGGGTAAGCACGGGTCACTGGGGGTCAGCAGGGGGTGCTCTCCCTCTCTGGGGAGGGGGGATTCCAGCTGTCGGTGCGCTTTTACCCCTGGCAGTGGCTGGGGGACAGAGCACTGATGCTGCAAGCAAGCAACTGAGTGGAGCAGGCACCAGGAGGAGCGTGTGTAGATGCGTGCATGCTCCCTCCCCTGACGCTATTGCACGCCCTACTCTTGTGGGAGAAAATGAAGAAAAACTGTCCCAGATTGGCTTGAAGAGGCAGCCACCCACTGCAGGCCCTGACCCCGAATGGCGCTCCCTGAACTGGATCCTGTTCGAGGTGAGTAGAGCTTGGGGAATCCTCACTGCACCGCCACGGGGATAAGCCATCGGGGAAGAGGGGTAGCAGCCTGATGTAGCGGTTTGGGGCTGGACGGGTGGCTGGGATGGATACCAACCTGGGGACCCGGGGGAAGGCAGAAAGAAAGTAAAAAAAAAGAGTTTGTAGCCTTGTCCCTAATACTGTTTTAACCGTGTCATAAAACTCGAGGGTAAACCCATTGGGACCTGGACATTTCCCTTTTTTCATATTTTGGATTGTATCAGAAATGTCCTCAATAGTTATGGGTTTAATTAAATTTCCCCAAACCTCTTCCAAAATATTCGTATCACAGAATTTTTCATAATAGAATATCTCCTGAGCAGTGGGACTACATTGAGAGGTATATAAAGTTGAGTAAAAATCAACAAATGTTTGTTCAATTTCCTCCTGAGAAACACAAATTTGACCATTTGATTTTTTGATTAAAGTGATATCTGTTTTATTCTCTTGTTCTTGAATTCTTCTTGCAAGCAGTTGCCCCTCTTGTTCGCTGTATTGTTTCCAATTTTTATTCTTTTTGGCCCAGCTGTATTTAGTTTGGTATATTTCTGTTGACGTAATAAACTTTCTTAGTTCAGATAGCTTAGTGAGCTTACTGCAGTTTCCGTTTTTAACTTCTAGTTCTAATGTTTTAAGTTTGTCTTGTGTTTGTTGGTCATTTTGTAGTCTAATCTTATTTTTCCAAGAGGCCTCTGAAATTAAGATGCCTCGAATACTTACATTTAAAGCATCCCAGCTCCGTATAATATTATCTTTTGTAATTTGATTTTCTGCCATGAAGTTAACAATAGCCTATTCCATCTTTTTTATACAGTGTTGATCTTTTAAGAGATAATTATTAAGTCTCTAAATATTGGTTTTATTAATGGAACTGTCACAGGTTAAGTCGCAAGTGACCATATTTTGGTCAGAAATTGTCATAGGCTGTATGTGGGCATCAGTAGCTAAGCAAGTAATCAATAAGTCTTTAGAGATAAAAATGTAATCTAGACAATAGTACATCTTATGTCTAGCAGAGAAGAATGTGTAATCTCTTATATTAGAATATAACTCTCTCCATAAATCTACCAGGTTACTGGAATCCAAAACGTCTGGTAGCTGCTTAACTTTGTATCTATCCCAAGTAGAAAAGAGTGAGGATTTATCTAATGGGTCATTTATTGGACAGTTTAGGTCCCCTCCTATAATTATATTAAAGCAGTTCAGGCCATATATAATTTTGTTAATTTCTGCTGAGAAATTGCTGAATCCAGTAAAAGGTGCATAGACTGAGCAGAATGTTATAAATTGTCCGCCAATCCTTACTTTAACTGCTAAAATTCATCCCTGTGTGTCAGCTTTAGAATCTATTACTGTTCCTTTAAAATGATTAGATAACATTATCAGTACACCTGTGCTTTTTGGAAGGGCCTAAGGAATAATATATTGTCCCTGACCATTTCTTTTTAAGCTTATCTACTTCTTTCTGGTTGAGAATAACCTCTTGCATCATCACCACGTCCAATTTTAACTTTTTAATTTTTTTTCCAAGATCCTGTATCTCTTTATGGGAGAGTTAATTCCGTTGATATTCCATGTTGCTGTTTTTATTGGAAAAATCATTTTACATATGACGATACAACAGTCATTTTAAACCCATAAGAACACCTTTTTTGCACCATAGCGTATGGAGAGAAAAGCAAAGAGTTGAGAAAAAAGAAACAAAAACAGAAATATGTCCATTTCCCCCCTTCCCCTAAACCCTTCCAACTCCCCACCCTTAGTTTGCCAAAGGCATGAGTCTGGCAACCCATACACTCACTTGAGGACAAGGTGTGCTAACACTGCCTGCTCCCCCCCCCCCCACACATCCCACACATCCTTATTCCAATAACTTTTATTAAAGACAATTTTTCTCAGACTATAATCTTAATAATTTTCATAAGAGGAAAAATGCTCTGGAAGTCTTATTTGAAGATCCTGTATTGCTTCAATAGCTGAATCATAATAAAGAGATCGATTGTTAAGGAAGACTTTCAGTCTCACAGGATAAATTGTATAGGCTTTAAATCTCTTCTTCCAGAGAAATTGCTGAACCCTGTTGAAAGTTCTCCTCCATTCCCAGAAAGATTTTGAGAAATCATTCCTCAGTGAAATATGTTGATCTTTTATTTAAAGTTTGGGGTTGTATAGTAAGAGGCCATTAAAATATCTTTCCCTTCTGATGTGAGCAGTTTCAGAATTACCGGTCTTGCCCCCGAATTTCCTCTGGGCTGCCCCAATCAAAGGACTCTGTCAATAACTGGAATCTCTGAACCTTCCCCTAGTAAGTGTGAAAATATTTCTGTAACAACATTCTTAAGAGATGATCCTTTTTCCCATTCCTGTTGTATGCCAAAAATATGGATGTTTTTACGTCTAGCACGGTTTTCAAAATCATCCAATTTATTTTACAAGTCTAATTGCTGCTTCTGAATAACTTTTAGGTCTCTTTTCACTGGGTGGACCAAGTCTTCAAGCTGAGATTGGCGGTTCTCTAACTTATTCTTTTTGTCCCTTGCTCAAGCCTATTTTTGATACTCAAAAGAGATCCTTTTAAGTTATCAATTGCATCCAGTACCACCTCTAGTTTGTCAGAGATGCTTGGATAGTTTGAACATTAAAAATGTGTTGCTTTGCCCATTCTGGGAGGTGGGAGGAGTCATTTGAACATGTTGGGGATTGTATTTTACTTGTAGCTTTGCTGGATGCCCTATTCCCAGTACAGTCTACAGGGGAGTCAGCTAACTCCTCCTCTTGTAGAAGATTAAGCTCATTATTAGTGGCCGCTGAGTCCTGACTTGACTGATTTGCTTTGCTTGAAGATGCCACATTTTGTGCCTGCTTCTCTTGTTTTTCCTTTTTCTTTTCTGGGTCTTTTTTTGGTGGCATTTTGAGCTCTATACAGCCCGAGGGATCACAACAGTTTTTAAAGGGACGTTGAAGCTGTCTATAGTACTTTTTAGATTGTGATGAAAAATTTTATTTGTGTTTATAGTTTCTTTTGTGCAGGGGCTTTTATTTGGTTTTCTGCTGGATAATTGAAAAAGCTTACTTAGCCTTTTTTATCTTGTTTATTTGCTTCGTTGTACATATAGAGCAGAACTTGCTAAAACAGCTTCCTTATACTGAATGCATATGTGGTCCCAATAAATGCCTCACCAATCATGAAATATGTGATTGAAATTCTAGCTGTAGACCCAGAGTTTCCCTAAAAAGGGACAGCAGCACTTGCATGAAAAAGCTTTAACAAGAGCTGAGGTCTGGGGGAAATTAGGCCGGTTAGCCCTATGTAAATAAATCAACAACCAGGGCTTTAGAGTCCACTTCTTCTTATGGATAGGTGACTATAAGTGCAAAGTCAAAAATACTGAATAATTCACCTGAAGAAGTTGTTGAGGGAAGCAGGCCATTGATGGTTATTCAGCTGGTCGGCATTTCAAAGGAGTTGAAAGCACCCTCAGAGAGGCCATGTGGTCTAGACCTGCTGAAGATTTCCTGGTCGTCCGGGCTACACCAGTCAGGATCCCACATGGACAGAGGAGACAACCAGATGTCGGGGCGATGGGGTACAACAAAATTCCATAGCGTGCTCAAACGGACCAGCAAGTCCTCATTCTCGAGCCGAAATTAATCCACCATACACGGTTATCTGCTAACTTGTCGGCGGACTTGGCGGAGATATTACCAGGTGCTGCTCAGTACTCACAATTCAGCCACATGCATCGATATTCAAATGCTGATTTATCAACAGAGAAGCTGGCACCCCAAAATCAGAAGGTAGGCCTAGGAGAGTAAGACTGAACAAAAGTGAAACGCCATAGGTGTGTGTGTGTATGCAGGTGGGGAGGTAATGTCATCTGAAATTCCTAGCTGGTGGCTGTGCACATTGTGGCTCCTCCTCCCCCCAGCACCGCACCAGTGGGTGACACCATTGGATATCCAAAAACACTACTGAGCAGGCTCAGAAAAAACATTTAAATCTTTATAACTCTGGAACCTTTAAATATTTTTTCATGAAACCTTTGAAAGACATTACCTTGTTACAGGCCACTTCACCTGAAAAGCTTTGTTAAATAATTATTTTCCATCTAGGCTGTAGGTGAGAGCACAAAAATGTGTTTTAAGTATAGGAAAACATTTAAACATTAATGTAAAAACAGCATGTGTGGCTCTCAGAAACCGCATGAGGTGCTGTCACAAAACTTTCCATATATCGAGACCTTGCCTCCTGGACAATGTATGCCAAATTTGGGGTAAGTTCATCAAATGCTGCCAAAGCTATTATGGTGCAAAGTTAAGGGTTTCCACTGAAACTCTCAGTCAACCCTAAGCATACTGGTGCTACCACGCCAGAATAATATAAATTATAATAGAGCGGTAGCACCCTTATAGTTAGGGTAGAGTAGCCGGTTCAATGTTAAACCCCTAACTTTGGACATTAATATCTTTAACTCCATTTGACGAAATGAGCGGACATTTTGCATGTGTTGTCTAGGAGATAAGGTCTTGAACTGTGGACATTTTCGTGATGGCAGCTTGTGCTGTTTCTGAGATCTGCATTTGCCATTTTTTGTAAATGTTTAACTTTTTTGCTATACTTAACATGCATTTTTTTGCTCTCCCCTACAGCCTACATGGAATAGAATTTGTATCTTAAAGCTGTAGGGGACATGTGTTATGCCCTATGGTACTGCCTTTGACAGGTCTGGTGAACAAATATTAAAGGGTTCCAGAGTTATAAGGCTTTAAATTTTAGTGTTTTCCAAACTGTGCATGTGCAGTACAGTTTGTGAGATAACATTGTGCAGCAAAAGTAAAAATTTGATATTGCAAATGCGTTTTTGATGTCATGCTATGATGTGTTTGCAAAATCAAAAAAAGTTTTGGTTTTCGTGAAAGACACCACCTAGTTTTCTTGCTTCAGGAACAAACCAGAGATTTATATAGTGACGTTTGGTGTGCTTGTGGAATTTGAGCCATTGTTCTAAATTGTTTGACCAGCGTGGTTGCCATTTCGAATTTGTTTATATTACAATACTGATTTTATAACTAGTTTTTAGTTAACTGTTATTTGTGTTTTTAATGGTTGTTTTTTTTTTTCATTTCGTGCATCTTTTTTCTGTTTTGTGATTTTGATATTGCGGTATTAAAAATGAAGCATGAAGTAATATTTAGTGGTAGTCGATGTCAAGAAGGTGTTTTTTTGGTTTTGCTGTAACATAAATCGTTTTGTGATATTAAAGTGCGGAGTGTAATTTCATTCCGCGGTTGTTTTTTTCATTTCGCACATATTTTTCCTGTTTCATAATATTGATATTGCGGTATTAAAAATTAAGCATGAAGTAATATTTAGTGGTAATTGATGTCAAGAATGTTTTTTGGGTTGTTTGGTAAAGTGTGGAGTGTAATTTTATTATGCGGTTGCCTTTTTTGAATTGCGAATCACTTTTATAATTTCTTGTTGTTTTTGAGGTCTCGTCACTTTTCAATTCGTAACTTATTTTGTAGGTGTGTTTACTATTTTGATGCCGCATAATGTTATTTTTTTGATTGTAGATAACAACAGCACTTTTGCGATAGAAAGTCATTTTTTTAAATCATGATTCAAAACAAGAAAGTGCGAAATGCAGTTTGCATATTCAGTTCTTTTTTTTTGAACCATGAATCATTTTCATTATCTGTTCAATTGCTGGTAAGGGTTAGGATTAGGATTAGGGTTAAAATAGGGTTAGGGTTAAGGATAAGGTTTGGGTTAGGGTTAGGGATAGGGTTAGGGGAAAGGGCTAGGGTTAAGGATAAGGTTAGAGGTTCAGCTTAGGGTTAGGGGTAGGGTTAAGGAGAGGGTTAGAGTTAGGGCTAGCGTTGGGGTTAAGGATAGGATTAGGGTTAGACCCAGGGTTAGGGTTAAGGTTAGGGTTAGGTTTATGGTTAGGTTTAGGGTTGGTTGAGTAGCTTATTCAATGTTAAACCCCTAACTTTGTACATTAATTTCTTTGGCCATGTTTAAAGGAATGATCTGAAATTTTGTATGTGTTGTGTAGCAGGCAAGGTCTTGATGTGTGAAAATTTTTGTTACGGCAGCTTATGTGGTTCCTGAGATTTACAGATGTCACTTTTTGTAAAAGTCAAATTTTTTCCCCCTGTTCTTAACATGGTATTTTTTTTTACTGTCTCCTACAGTCTACATGGGATGGAATTCTTTTAGCTGAAACTTGCAGGAGAAATGTCTGATGTTCCAAGGTAGTGCATTTGATATGTGTGGTGAAAAGATATTCACCAGTCACAGAGTTATAAGGTCTCCAAGTTTTGTGTTTTCCGTTTTCCATTCCGTTTATATGCACTACCATTTTTTGAGATAAAGTTCTGTGAGGAAATACAAAATGTGATGTTGCGACTGTGTTTTTGATGTCATGCAATGATACATTTGCAAAATCAAACAAATTTTACTTTCGTTAAAGATGCCATATTGTTTTCTTGCCTCTGGAACAAAATACAGATTTATATAGTGACGTTAGGTGTGTTCATTGAATTCATGTCATTGTACTAAATAGTTTGACAAGTGTGGTTGCCTTTGTGAGTTTGTTTGTGTTACAGTACTGATTTTATAATTAGTTTGTAAACTGTTATTTGTGGTTTTAATGTTTTTTTTAGACCCGTGCATTTTTTTCTATTTCATGATTTTGATATTGCATTATTAAAAATGAAGAACAAAGTCATATTTAGCAATATTGTTTTTTGATTCATGACTCACTTTGTGTATTCTTTTCATATTCTGATGTTGAGAACTTTTTTTGGTTTTGCGGTAACATATATACTTTCACGATATTAAAGTGTGGAGTGTAATTTTCTTACACGGTATCAAATTATGGTTTCGCGATATGAAATTTGAAGCATTTCTTTTAGTTTTGTGCAAAAAAAATAGTATCACAGTGTAAAATATTTGGAATCGCAGTACCATATTTTTGGTATTGTAAATAGAATTTTTTTTTCTTTCTTTAATGGTTTTACTTAGCAATACAGGATGTATACCTGACAGGTTGTTGGTGTCTCAGGTAGTTTGATGAGAGTGCAACAACTGTTTACAACACTGTATTGCCCTACCTCCTAGTATCTGACCTGTACTGAATGTGAATCATTAATACAGTGTTCCCCCACCCACCCCAGACATCTCCCACCCTGATCAACTGGTTAAATGAAAAAGCTGTTTCATGATCAGTGCTTACAGACACTTGCACACAGACATACACAGAAACTGAGGCAGACATGCACACATACATGCATGCAGAAACATACAGACACACACACACACACACACACACACACACACACACACACACAACAAACACAGTCCTATCCTTGTGCAAGTACCTGGCAGTTTACCAGCAAAGTGTGATGATTAGTGGCCCCCCACCACCACCAGGACTCCCAGAGTCAAACCTTGCTACCAACCTCAGGTGGCTCATGATCAATGCTTGCACACACATGCACATACACACTGATACAAACAGACAGAAACATACACACAGACATGCAGATACACATCCTTGTGCATATACATACAGACACACACACACACAGACCCAGACTTTCACTTTTTTGGTGGTATGGCATAAATGGAATACGCCCACCCCCTTACTGGAAATACTGTCAATATTTTCTCGTGTTGAATGACCCAATGACATTACACTTGACTTTGTCACTTGTGATGTTTTCGGGTCAATTGGCACTTGAACAAAAAATATCAACAATATTTCCAGTAAGGGATTGCGTATCCCTTATTATAGGGGCATGGTAGCACCCCTATAGTTAGGATTAAGTAGCCTATTTAGTGTTAAACCCCTAACTTTGCACATTAATATTTTTGGCTCTGTTTGACACAATGAGCTCAAATTTTGTGTGTGTTGTCTAGGAGGCAAGTTCTTGATCTGTGGACATTTTTGTGATGGCAGCTTGTGCTGTTTCTGAGATCTGCATGTGTCATTTTTGTAAATGTCTAACTTTTGTCCTATACTTAAACATGTTTTTTTTTTTGCTCTCCTCTACAGCCTACATGGAATATAATTTTTTGCCCAAACTTGCAGGGGGCATGTGTCATATCCCAAGGTAGTGCCTTTGACAGGTCTGGTGAAACAATATTAAAGGGTTCTCAAGTGATAAGGCTTTAAAATTTAGTTTTTTCCATCCTGCACATGTGCAGTAGCTCTTTTTAGATAAAGTTCTGCGGTGAAAGTAAAAATTTGATGCCGCAAATGCCCTTTTTTTGGTTTTGCACCATTTGATTGCAGGGCACCAAACATTTTTTTGTGCCGTGCCAACCACCATCTTGTTGATTTTTTTCTGACAACTAACAAAGGTAGAAAATACATAAAAACGCTTGGATTTCAAAAAACAACATCAGAACCTAGTTAAACAAGACCCGTTTAGCCAGATTCTGATGTTTATTTTTTAATATGCTGCCACAAATATGTTTTCTGGGCACCAAAATCCCTGGTGCCCAGTTTAGCAAGAGGAGTGCTTCCCCCACATTCTCTGTATGAGAACAGCTGGAATTTCTTCACTTCTGCAGCCACAGCTGAACTAGCGCTGCCAGCTGCAGTGTGAGCTGTGAGCCATCATTTCCCTGTTGTTAGTGCCCTCCCCCCACACTCCAGTGCCATTCCTGGCAATGTGTGATGTTGCCCTGGCATCTAGTGGCACCCCTCACCCACATATCCTCCCTGTGAATAAATATTCTCAATCTTTGGTGTCTAGTGGCCCCTTACCCACCAATCATCCTCACCATGAATAAATATATTCCCTGGTGTCTAGTGGCACCCCACCCATTGATTGCCATTCCCCATGTCCCTGGTGTTTAGTGTCAACCCCCACCTGCCAATCGCCATCCCTGTTATGACATTTTTCAACATGGCCTTTTGGGGACCACAAGAGGTAGGGTTGATGACCCCAAGGCACACTCCCAATGCCTGCTGGTGTGAGTAGGGTGGAGGTGTAGTGTTAGGGTTGTAAACCCTAATGCCACATTTCCCTATTTTTGTCACGTTAACCCTAACTAGAGCATAACAAAGTGTTTTGCAGTATATATATTCTTTGCAAAATACTTTATTACTGCATCAGGTTAGGGTTCAGTGACAAAAGTTGGGAAATGTGGTGTTAAGGTTTCCAACTCTAACACCCCACCCCCACCCTGCAACCAGCAACAGACACGGGGGATGTGCCTCGGGACTGTCAACCCTAACGCTCACCCCATTCAATGAGTAAATAAGCTGAGATGAATACAGAATAGTATAGGAGAATGGGGTGAGTGTTAGGGTTGACAACCCCAAGGCACACACCACACCTGTTGCTACATGCAGGGTAAGTGGGGTGTTAGGGTTGGAAACCCTAACAACGTGTTTCAAACTCTAACTGATGCATTAATGAGGTTTTTTGCAAATAATTATACTGGCATGATCATGCCGGTATAGTTAGGGTTGCCTGGCCACTTCTATGTTTAACCCAAGATTTTGCACTTTAAGAACTTTGCAACCATACAAACAATGTGCCCAAAATTTTTCATGTGCCTTCTGGTACCATAGATCTCTGGATCTGGCAAGTTTCATTCATGTCAGTGGTGCAGTTGCGGAGCTGCAGAGTGCCACAAAATGTTAAATCTACCATTTAGGTGCAAATTCTTTGCTCGGCCACATCTCTGAAATGGCTTTGGTGTCTGGTCTGAAATTGTTAGAGTATATGGGGTCTGGGCTGCAGATGCACCATTTGAAGGTTTGGTGAAAAAATATTAATCCATTCAAAAGTTATAAAACGTTAAAGTTTCCCATTATATCCTATGAGAAAAAATATATGTACACCTCGAAAGCACTTTCTGCTGTGTCCAATGGAAAAGTTAGTGCTGTGCTGCCACTATTTTGTTTTCAGTAAGCGACGGGGAAAAACACTGTAATTCAGAAAATACTGCCCCTTGGTAAACACCAACAGTTGTGTTTACCTAATTGGGACCCGAGGAACATGAATCTGGCATTATTTCTTTAAATGGTGGCCAGAAATATGTTTTTTTGCATTCGGCCATTGCAGCACTACTTTTGTGAAACCATCACAAATTGCGGCAATTTTCATACAATGAATGGCACTGTTGCACAAAAACTGCTGCAAATGTGTGGCACTTTTTGCAAAAATTGCCACAAATTTACGGCACTACTTCAATATAAAATAAACATCAGCCCCTGTAAAACAACAAAAAACTTTTCTGCCCACTTTTTAGGCCAAATATGAACAAAATCGTGTTCCTTGGCCCCTGTTTAGGTAAACACCTGTTGGTGTTTATCTAATAAAATGAGGTTTTCTCCTTTTACTGCCTCCAAGGGGGCCAAGGCATATTTTAATAATAAAAAATGTTTTGCCAACATCAGGGTACCCAGTCTCCATGTCAGCATTTACTCTCCCCCCATAGTGTGGGACACTGGGGAGCCCACCACCAGTTTCCCAAAATATTTATATTTTGTTTATTGTTTATTTCTGACACAGGGAAGCCCACCCCTGGTGTCGGATGCACCCCACAAAGCCCGTTATAATTACTGTTTGCTGACATCGGGGTGCCAAATCCCTGTGTCGGCATTTACTCCTCCCCCCATTTTGTGGCACACTGGGGAGCCCAGCTCCAGTATCCCCAAATTCTTAATTGTTTCAGTGTTTTTTCCGACACTGGAATGCCCACCCCTGGTATCAGATGCCCCCGAAGCCCGCTATAGCCTTTATGTTTGCCGACATCAGGGTGCCCAATCCCAGTGTCGGCATTATGAAGACCCCCACAGCACTGTGAGACACTGGGGAGCCCACTCCCAGTGTACCAAAATAAAGATTTTCACCCTGTTAAAAAAATAAAACTGTTCTTCAATTACTTTTTTTTTTGTTAATCCTGTAAAAAAGGAAACGGTCCCTCGTCGTCTCTCCATGCCCCATCCCCATCCGACCCTCCCACTGAGCAACCCACCACCCCACCCCTCCTTGCCCTTTACTTACCACTGTAAATTGTCTTCTGTCATCTTCTGTGGACCGAGACACATCTGCACTCTTCAAAGCCGAACCGCAAACTGAAGAATCAAGGTAAGTGCCGTATAATGGCTGTCAATGGTATTTTGAGCTTATGTTGCTATCTCAGCCATTTTTCAGCATTTTTTCACTCAAATTTTCAACATGGGCTTCTTAGGACTCCACCTCATGAGTACTGTCACCATTGTTTCATTAATCGGACCCATAAGGTGATTTTGTGGTCGTTGAGTGAAATCTTCTATCGGGACCTAGTAACAAAATGACAGTGCCAGTGCTCATGAGGTGGGGTCCCAAGAAACCCATGTTGAAAATCTGGTCCAAAAATACCAAAAAAAACACTTGCGTTACATGCGGCCATTGAAATGTTTCGTAACTTCTGCAATTTTTAATATTTTCACTCCAAATTTTCAACATTACTATTTTTTCACACCACCTCATGAATAGTACAACTGCCATTTTTCACATCCTCCCCAAAATGTGTTTTCACACCTGTGGTGCAGAATGGCGAGGTTAATATGTGAAATCACCTTTTGGGACAGTTGAATGAAATGGCAGTGTCAGTGTTCATAAAGTGGGGTTCCAAAAAGGCCATGTTGAAAATCTGGTGAAAAAATTCCTAAAAATGCCCGTTACATGCGTCCATTGAGTTTGTTCTACGCACGTGCATTACTTTGGTACTTCTCAATATTTTGCCACCAAAATTTTCAGTATAGCCATTTTTCCATACCACCTTATGAACTGTACAACTCTCATTTTTCACTTCCTGCCCAAAATGTGTTTTCATACCTGTGGTGCAGAATGGCATTGCAGTTGTGCATAATTACATTTTGCCTTGCATTTCACAGTTCCTCTGTACTGGGGTACATGAGATGGGGTAATATGATGGCTGTGTTGACAGTTTGGTCACTGTTGTTTGACACATAGATACATAGATACATAGACAGTGTCGGCAGATAAGGGCCTATGGCCCACCTAGTCTGCCCATTTGAGCTTGTAAGTTCAGTTTGTTTTCCTAGAAGTCTATTTCCCCTTACCCCTGACCTCTAGAATTCCTTTATGTCTATCCCATGCATTCTTAAATCCCGTGATTGTTTCAGCCCCCACCACTTCCTCTGGCAGGGTGTTCCACTTGTCCACCACCCGTTCTGTGAAGAAATTCTTTCTCATGTTTCCTCTATGAATCGTCCTCCCTCAACTTCATCCCATGCCCTCTAGTCCTGAAACATCTTTTCGCTTAAAATAGTGTTTTCCTGCACCCTGTTCCTCCCTGTAAGATACTTGTATGTCTCTATCATATCCTCTCCCTCCTCTCCTCCAGGAGTACATGTTTAGTTCCTTCAACCTGTCTTCATAGGACTTGTGATGCAACCCATGCACCATCTTTGTTGCCCTCCTCTGAACCTTCTCTACCCTGTCTATGTCCTTACGTAGGTATGGTCTCAGAACTGTACACTGTACTCCAGGTGGGGCCTCACTAGTGTCTTGTATAGCGGAATTATGACCTCCCTTTTCCTGCTGGTGATGCCCCTGCCTTACATCCCAGCATCCTATTTGCTTTACCTGCTGCCTTGTCACACTGTTTCCCTACCTTGAGGTCATCAGAGATGACAACCCCAAGATCCCTTTCCTGCTTGGTGCATGCTATATCCTCACCCCCCAACTGATATATTGTGCCAGGGTTTTTGTGCCCCATATGCATTATCTTGCACTTCTTTGCAGATGGCCCTGTGCTTCCACAACTACATACATATGTGCATTTATGGAGGGACTGGAGTGCAGGGGTTGGAGTGCAGTGTCCAAAGGACCCTGTGCTCCCACAGTAAAATAAGGATAATATTATACTATCTCAAAAAGTAAGGAAATTCATTGCAAAAACTCCATTAATGCATCAGTAAGGGTTCCTATTACAGTGACAAAAGTCTGGAAATTTGGTGTTAGGGTTCCCATCTCTGCACCCCAACCCACCCTCCACACACCAGCAGGATCAGGGTGTACCTTGGGGTGATCAGGCCTAACTCTCACCCCATTCTCTTATAATGTACCATCTCAGCTTCCTTACGCATGGAATGGGGTGAGAGTTAAGCCGTGGGGTTTTCTTTAGTGGAGCAGGTGTGTGGTGTTCTCAGGAACAGCGTGCAGTCAGCACGATCAAAAATGTGGCAGTCTTGTGAGTGGCATGCAGTTGACGGGGTTGGGTGGAGCATGTGGCATGGTTTTGCAGTCGGGAGAGGACTAGGAGTGGCTCTTCAAATGGCTGGAGCAGTGTTTAGTAGAGGGGCACAGTGAGAGCAGTGAGGGACCTGCCAGCACTGTTTGGAATGGTGACAGCATGGAAGACCTTGGAACAGCATATTTGAGGTACTGCTTTGGTACTTTGGGTACAGTACGTTTCTGCAGGTGTGGGATGGAGATGGTGGCTGTTGTATGTGCTATGAAGGGCCTTGCTACATGTGTCATTAACAGGCTTGTTAGATGTGTTAATGGGCTTCTTATCTGTTACTGAGGTGTTTTGTAGTGAGTTGGGTATTGATAAGTTATTAAGGTGTTTTATTAGAGTGTAATTAGCTAATTGTGTTCATAATACCCTAATTGGCTACCATCATACTGTATATGGGGAAATATATTATGGATAGCACGTGTTCCTCTATATGGAATGTAGTTCAGCACTACACAAAGCTACAGAAAAAATAGTTTTTCGCCTGTAAAGGTACTTTATTTGTGTATAAAACCAAACAGAACTTGATCGATCGATCAATCAATCAATCAATCAACATTTATTTATAAAATAGCACTATTCCAAAACCATAGTGCTAGTACATAGCCATAAAATCCCATAGAAACAACTACCCATATAAAAACAGCTGGAGCAGATCAAATAAAATCAGGGAATGCCAAAATAAATAAGTGAGTTTTTAACTCAGGCTCACCCACATAAAGAAACAGGGGGAATTATCAGGTTTAAAAATTGTGAGTGATAATACATGCTAGGCAGAAGAGCAGACTCAAGTAAGATTTCTAACAGCATACCTGAGTGACAAAATTGCTGCATAGGTAAATTCGCATCTAGAGCAAACTGGGTGCAAAACATTGGTACAATATCAGTTCAACATGAATACTCTTGCTACTTACAAAATTAAGTTTCCAGTAATGGTAGCCCTTTGGCTAGTTGTTTCGCTGAAGTTTCAAAGCTGAAAAAAGGAACTACCAACAGGCATACTGCCCACAATACCTGTAACAGGCAACGAAAACTTTCCCCTCCAGGTAAAAAAACACGCGCTTACATTTCAACTAGCATCATCATCAAATATATGATGGCTTTTTCAATGGGGAGGAGGGCCCAACCATGCAATATATATATATATATATATATATATATATATCGGTATGGAGAGAAACAAAATTAATTACAAACAAAACCACAACAATAAAAGAAATACAGTAACAAATGCCAGTGGAGCAAACACAAATGCCACTGGGGCAAAAACTTATAGTAAGAAATGTTACGATACATAAAAGAAAAACAGAAATACAAAAATCTGTTGGACCACTAAGAAACCCATTCTTCACCCTCCTCTCATTATGCCACTCAGAGCCATATCTTGGCCTAACCTGCCACAGTGCTAGGGACACGGCTTATTCCTTCTGGAGGAGATGTCTACCCTGTCCAGTGTGAATGGCTGCTGAAGCACTGTGCATCGATGCTGACCCTCCTTGGGCTGGGACTCACTGCTACAGGCAGCAGCTCCTTACCCCAGGCACCTGAGTTTTCAGCATGCTTTCTTTGGGTCATGAGGTGGCCCTTTAGTTATTATTTTTGAGAAGGAGAGATGGGTGAACCTCTTCCAATTTTACTTAAAATTTGCTTTAATTAGAACCCTTAAAAGTTCTAAAATAGTCTTGTTTTTGAACCTTGGAATGATGAGGCTGGTATGCTGTGGCCCCATGCCATGGGGTCAGTGGCCAGTCCTCCACTGGATCTAAAAGTGCTTGGCAGAAGGAGTAGCCATCCCACAGAGCCCTGCCATGGGGGAGGGGGAATGTGATGGACAGGCAGTGACAGGTTAGTGGAAGAGGAGTTGGGCAGTTGCTGGTCACCAAGGAGGGTTCACACAAGGCTGGTTGTGGCATAATAATCTATACGAACAGCCCTCTGATTGCCCAGTGACAGTTCACCGCATTGCTTTGTGGGTGTACAATCCAGGTAAGGGAATGAGCTTGGCACACCACGTTAGTGGGGGGAAGGTAGGTCAGGCCAAGACAGGCTGGGGGAGGACTGGTGGTGGGTTCCAACATCACTGTGACCCCTGTAGCTGGGACAGGAAGCTTGCTTTTGCTGCAGTGGGAAGCCGTGCATGGTGCGGCTGGCACAGACATCATTTATGCCTGGGAGGAGTGGGGAGAAAACCACAGAGGAAAAACCTGACTGCCATCTGTATAACTGCCTGGTCCTGTGTCCTGACAAGGGTATATCCCTCTGAAGAGAATATATCCCAGCAAGATGGATAGCTGGCCAGAAAATAAAATGTATATGGAGCAAGGAAATTCAATATGGAAAAAAAAGAACCTATCTTCGTTTGGTGTTGGACATTATTTACAGACAGATTTGAGTACTGTACAAGGTAACAATGACACTAGTACGGTGAGTAAGAAGTGGAACAGTCACAATATATCTATTTTACATTTTATCCATTCTAGTCACCCTTTAGGACAGGTCCTCTCAGTTCACCTCGGAAAGGATAATCTGACCACAGACAGATGCTGAGCCAGAGGACGTAGTTATAAATTAAATATTAAAATAGTTCCTGAAAAGCCAGGGTTCGAGTTTCTTTTTAAAGGTCTCTGTAGACAAGGCAATTCTTATCTCCCTTGAGAGTTGATTCCAAAGTCTGGGCCCCAGAACTGAAAAGGCAGCCCTGTCATCTGCCATGGCCAGTGTCGAGTGAGGGACAGTCTGCAACTCTCTAAGCATCAGATCTACACAAAGAAAAAGAAAGCCGGACTGGGAAAGCTGTGGTGCTATGGAAAAGCAGTGACAAGAACAAAAAATTCAAGCACCCACAGCAAGAACACAAGGTAAGCAGTGGGAGTTTCATCCATCTTACCTTTTATTTCAACAAAAGTACATATTCAGTGCAGACTAAACAGGCACAATTGGCTGTATTCTGACCTATGGGGGGAGGGGAGCATGCTTTATGATTCACCCAGGGGCTTCCAATGAAGCCCAGAAGCCTAGAGTCAAAATATAAGACCCCCATGCATTGTTATACAGCCAATTGTGCACTTTTGTTGAAATAAAGGGTAAGATGGACAAAACTCTCACTGTTCACCTCATGTTCTTGCTGTGGGTGCTTTGAATTTTTTGATCTAGGCATCAGATCTTCCAATTAAATGGCGTATACATTTTATTTTGCAAGACGCACAACTGCTTTGAAGCAACAGAAAGAAATTAATTAAGCAATAAGGCATGGCACGGTGTGCAGCATTACTGTGGGATAATGGTACACTTCAGGAAGTGAAGCCTGAGGCAAAGACAAGGTCTTTACGCACCCGTCAAGTGCCGTTGTCCCTCAACTACACACACCCTGGAATGCCTTATTGCAATTATAAAATGGCATCTCTGATTTTTTTTTAATTTTATGACCAAGTAATGAGGTCAGAAAGTTAAACATTTCTGACCTGTGCTGTTTTGCTGGGATAACAGCATGGTCATGTGACTGGATTCCACCAATCACAATACAGAATTTCTCTTACAGTTGGTCCTTTAGCGCAGTGTTAACATTATTGCTCACGATGCTGGTGGCCTGGGTTGGGAGCAAACTCAAGTTGTCAGGCTGGCTGAGGGACAAATTGAGCATCTCAGGGACAGCTCTCACCCTTCAGGGACACCTCTTACCCTTCAGGGACACTTCTCACCCTTCAGGGTGGGAGGGATGTATGCTAGCAGCATGATAACTATATAGCAGAAGCTGGAGGGTATCACAGTCAGGGACACTAGAAGAAGGGAGGAACGCCTCAATATGGTGGCATGACTGCATGTTGGTGCATGTTTTTGTGCATTATTTCATTGTGAGTGTCCCTGTGCAAGAGAAACCTGGAGAAGAAAAGCCCTGGCCTGCCAAGGAATGATGCTTAGTACCATCTGCAGGCCACAGCACTACTAACATGGCTCTCCACTCACCACACGAGGGCCCTGGGCTAGTAGGTGGTCAGTGTAAATCCATGAGAAGGTACGTAATAGGGGTTGTTGTGCCATCTGGAGGGAGCGGACTGTAGGACAATGAAAAAGAGAGAGGGTTCTCCCAGTGACCCAGTAGGTAGTGTGCTGTGCTGTTGTGCAGGCAACCCGAGTACATGAATAGGCTCGGGGTCCTAGCTTTGTGGTCTGGGACTGGGAGATTGTGCTGCTCTGTGGCAGTGCTCCCAGCTCAGGGAAGGAGGGCACTCCTTGCTGTGAGCTGGGAAACTTTTCTTCACAAGGTGCCCCTGTGCATGATGAGACCAGCTCTGGGCTACACACTGTGTCCAGAGAGGAGAGCGGGCAGAAAATGGAAAAATAACAACAGATGCAGCTGAAAAATTCCTAGTCGCTGCAGCTCCTGCACCACCTACAGGGCTCTAGGGGATGTCTGGATTGCGCTTCATGGGAGGACAGCCTCCCTATAGACCTACCCCCCGTGTGAGAATATCCATGGGGATTTCTACTCCAGGTAAGTCCCTGAGAGGATAGAGGATAGGGGTGGGAGGGAAAGCTTCAATGACAAACAAACAAAAAAAAGAGAGATTAATGGAACTAGTTGGGCCTATGTCTAAATTATTTAATGCATATACTTCCCATAATGCTTTGCATTGTTAGGATATGTGTGATTTTGTAATTCTTTGAAACTGCCCTTTTTGCCAATGCCCTTTCATGGGTAATCCTTGCCTCAGTGCTTTTGTGCTGAGGTTCTTTGTCTTGTTTTAGACTGCTTTTCTATTTTGGGTTCACCATGACCTAAACCCAGAATACCATCATAGAGCTTATTCCTCCTTTGTCTGGATTGAGATAAAGAAGATACAAACTGATGACTCTTTAGAAGAACAAAACATGTGCCTATGGTTTTTATATCCACTCTCTGAAGAATGAGTAAGAGGCCATTTGGCACCATACACTTTTGCTTAAAACAGAACCACTCTAAATTCTGTCATGGCGATTAGCATATATTTCCCATGATGCTTTGCAGTATTTGGATATGTGTGATTCTATATTTCTTTGAAACATGGTTTTACGGCTGTTGCCCTTTCCTAAGCAACCCTTGTGTTGGTGCTTTTGTGCTGAGGTTCTTTGTTGTGTTTTAGATTGCTTTCCTATTTTGGGCTCACCATGACCTAAACCCAGAAGACTGTTATAAAGCTGATTCCTCCATGTCCAGGCTGAGATACAGAGGATGCAAATTGATGACTCATTAGAAGAACAAAACATGTGCCTATATTTTTTTGTTCTCACTCTCTGAAAGACTGAGTGAAAGGCCATTTGGCACCATACACTTTCACTTAAAACAGAACCAATCTAAATTGTCACAGTGATTAGCATATATTTCCCATTATGCTTTGCATTATTTGGGTATGTGTGATTTTGTATTTCTTTGAAACCTGATTTTACTGCTGATGCCCTTTCCTAGCCAACTGTTATGTCAGTGCTTTTGTGCCGAGGTTCTTTGTCCTTCAGTTGAGCCTATGGCATATAATTAGGTAGAATGCTATGCAAATGTAATAGGCAATGTGTGTACTCCTCTATATGCATGCAGATCAATAAAAAAAAGTTTTGGTGAGCTCTGCCACATTCATTCACTAGACTGTAGGGTGGGCTCAAATAAAATAAGGTGGGTGAGCCGTGCCCATCTGGCCCTGCCCTGCCTATAAGTAGAGGCACTAGAAAACTGCACCTGCAATTTTATCATGTTATCCCAAATTTGTACCATTCTCCACACAAAATCCACAATTTCTTACAGTTTATTGAATTTTTGACTGAAATTGTATAACAATATTTAAATTACTGAGGAACCATACTAACAGTTTGATACCCAGACTTGGATTTGGCCAAAAAAAAAAAAAAAATACAGTGTGAGGCGAGGAAGAGTCTAAAGTGACTCTGCTTTCATCTGATTTCACTTCCCAGGTTTGGTCTCAAAATCCTCTGGCCATACATGTGTACACTTAGGGCCCCATATTCAGAGCCTGGCAGCTACGTGCACAAAAAGGTGCACTGTATGAAAAAATAGGGCCATCCGGCTCTGGCACCATATTCAAACAGATAGCTCAATCTGAACTGACAGCGCTATCTGTTTGTATATTGGACTCTGACAGCACGGTGCACAGCAAGTGGTCACCATGTTCCATGCAGCACTACCAGGGTGCGGGGCTGAAGACCACCCACAGGGGTACAGTGCGATGCACACTGGTTAGTGCCATGGCCCCCATGGGTGATATTCAGTCCAAAACATGCACATGAGCCCATTTGGCATGCATGGCGCTATGGGGCCATTTGCATGCCCATTATGGTCTCATCTGCATGTCAGCACCTGACCTGAGTGTGCCTCCCCTCCAAACCCCAATCCATGTCATAAAAATAGAATGATCCCCAGTTCCTGGTAGTCTAGTGGTCCCCCCTCCCTGAGCCCCTGTCTGTGTTATAATAATATAATTTCCCCCCCATCCCTAGTAGTTTAGTGGTCCCCCCTCAATGAGCCCCAGTCCATGCCATAATAATATAATTCTTCTCCGATCCCTGGTAGCCTAGTGGTCCTCCCTTCCTGAGCCCCAGTCTGTGTTATAATAATAATAATATTCTTCTCCGATCCCTGATAGTCTAGTGGTCCCCCCTTCCTGAGCCCCAGTCTGTGCTATAATAATAATATTCTTCCCTGATCCCTGGTAGTCTAGTGGTCCCCCCAAGCCCTGATCCCACTGAGCATAAATAAAATCCCTACATCCCTGGTAGTCTATTGGCCAGTAGTTTTAAATCTGTGTTAAAAATGTATTTATTTTCATTGGCTTTCCCAGACTAATTTTAAAAATGTATACTGCTGTTTGTATTATAATATTTGTGGTTTATACTGTGTACAGTGCCTTGATTTTGAAAGGCGCTATATAAATAAAGTTTTGCTTGCTTGCTTTGGCCCCCACCCCAGTAGGCAGTGACCCACTACCCCACTCCCCCCAGCCCAACTGGAGCTGACAACTGGCACAACCTTCCTCACACCACCACGGCCAGTCATCAACTGAACTGTAGCAGAGTATATATAGTATACAGTACAAGCTCCGCTACAAGTCAGTCACTGGCTGGTTGTGGTGGTGTGAGGAGGGCCATGCCAGTCATTGGCTTTGGTCAGGTTGGGGGGAGTGGGGTGGTGGATCACTGCCTACCGGGGTGGGGGCCACTAGACTACCAGGGATGTGGGGATTTTATTTATGCTCAATGGGATTGCGGCTTGGGGAGGGGAGACCACTAGACTACCAGGGAGCGGGGAAGAATATTATTATTATTATAGCACAGATTAGGGCTCACGGTGGGGGGACTGCTAGACTCCCAGGGATCAGGGAAGAAATAATTATTGTAGCATGGACCAGGACCTGAGGAGTTGGGATGACTAGACTACCAGGGATCAGGGAAGAATATTATTATTATAGCATGTTTCAGGGCTCAGGGAGGGACCACTGAACTGTCAGGGTATCCAGCCCTTGACAGTGGGTAGAAGGTCTGCGCTCTGTTAAGGGCTGGGTGTTTTAGAAGTGCTAAACTGTGCCACTGCTGGCTGCCATTTAGCACTTCTGAAACCTTTCAATATTGTACTACGCTGCATGTGCATAAGGGATCTTTCATTTGCATACACACAGCACAATACTGTACATGACGGTGCTGTCGAAGGTGCGTTGCACATCTGTGCACTTTGAATATGGGCACACCCCAACAGATGGTACTATTCCAGGTTAGGATGGCACAAACCCGGTTTGTGCCATGCTAACCTTTTGAAAATGGGGCCCTTAGGCCCTCAAAATATGTGCTGAAGCAGACTAGAAAATTTGCTACTGCCACAGAAACTGAAACAATAGGTGTGAGAAAAGGTGCAAATTGCCCCCTTCACCAAAATGGAGCACTAACTACAATATTTGTTTTTGCAGTGGTAGGGTAGAGTTTTGTTGTAGACTTTCATTCTGAACTAATTTTGATTCAAACGTCTGAGGAGTTTGGATGGCCCTGCAGGTTATAAACTTCAATATACTTCCGAGAGAGAGAGATAGCGACAGTGATCTCTTACGTGATAATCTGCCACACCTTCATAATCATGTACAAAGCCTACAAAAAACTTGACTAACATTTCTGAAAACATGCTGATAAAACAGGTGAAGTATATTTAAACAGTTGCCTTCAAATAGATAAGCATCACTGCAACCTACCTGAGTAAAACAAAAGTGCCATATAAAACAAACTATGGTTTGATGTAGTGAAACGCTATTGGTGTGGTTTAACACTTTCATCAAAATGTTTTGTACTTACAGTGCTGATTAAGAACAGCAACTATTTTAACAAAGTAAACAGTTTTTTTTAACTAGAACTTGATTAGAACACCCTAGTTATCTGCTTATTTTTTCTTCCACCAAAGCAAGTAGTTGTTAAACAGACTTCATTATTTTACATGTAGAAACTGGCAAAAGGTGTTGTTTTAGGATTTATTCAATATTGACTGACTGTCAATTACTAAATAAAATTGAGTTAGCACTACATGAAGTAGAAGTTTTTAGATTTTAAAAGATGTGCTACATAATGATTGATTTGCTATTCATTTCAAAAACACAAACCTTTCTTCATATTGAAGGCATACACATGAGGGAATATATTTATCCAACAATTTATGTGATCAATACATGCTGTGGCAAACAATAAAAGATTGATGCGGTAGCACTGGGGATGTATTGTGGACCCCGGCAATTTGACCACAATTTCTGCAAAAAGTCTCTGCATTCTTGGGTAACATTTTCCACAGGTTTCCACTGACCCTGCCTATGAGTAAAACTCACTGAAAAGAGTAAATGAGTAAGTCTGGAGTTCAAATGATTACCTTGAAAGAGTTCAAAAGATACCTTCTGTGATCTTTCAGTGGGGAGGGATCATTATTCTTTGTGACTAGAGAGACATAGCTAACACATTTATGATATGCCGTGTGAACGAAGACACCAAACAAAATATTTTGCCAATCAAAGAGGATGGTCTGGGGTGTGATTAATTTCACTTCACAGAACAAATTCATACAGTCAAAACTGAATAAGACCATATTTATTTACCATTAAAAATAGCTAGTTTTGTTTCTTCCATTTTCAAGCCTCGATTCTACTTTACACATTTTTCTGATCACTGAATGAGTTTTCTATCCATAATCTATTAAAATGACAATTTGCATGTCTGCCTTATATGCCACTAATGTCTGTCAAGCCCTTGAAGCATGAGCAAATAAAATTAAACAGCAAAACTATGTTTCTGTGTAGGGATTGTGGAAAATATTGAGGTCTATGCAGTGAAGGGACATCATACTCACAGTCGGCAGGGCACACTGACACTGCTTTAGAAGAGGGCAGAGTTTAGAGCTTCAGGAACTGCCACAGCCATTGCATCAAATCACGTCTTGTTTATAACATATATTTTGGAGGTACAGTATATGTCCACCAGGATGAGAAGCAGGTTCACAGTGTGTCGCAGTTTCCTGCATGACAACTACCATTGAACTGCATGGTTTCCTGCAGAATTGAGTGATGCTCTGTGCAGAATTCTGCAGTATCAGGCAACTATTCCTGGTGGAGCAAAGGCTTGGACAGGAGACCCTGGTTCAAATCCAACCCGTGCCACTTACTTACTGTATGACCGTGAGAAAAATCCTTTACCTTCCTGTGCTTCAATCTTCTCAGCTGTAAATGTAGATGAAAAGCAGGACCCCACTGAAAATGAGATACTGCATTCTAGTTGGACTAGTCTGGTTAAATAAACTATAAATATGTGATTTGCAATGGCCCGACTCATGATATGCAGTTCATTTTCAAGTGTAAGGGGACAAGACCATACTTCAATGAGTGGTGGAGACACATGGGACTAAGGAGAGCCCTGCCCCCTCTCAAGTGATGACAAACTGTATCTTGTGAGTCAGGCTATTGCACAGTCAATGTACGCATCAGTTTACAAGTTAGAAGTTTTACACCAGATGCTGGTGTGAAGATTTAACTATTTCTCTTTGAGTTTAACTAGCAGGTTCAGTGCTGCAGCGGTACTGTGATGCCATGCACATTGTAAAAGCTGCTATATGATTGGTTCAGTACTGAAGAGCTCACATATGACAACACTAACAAGACAGCATATTTTGTTAACCCTTGTGTGGCAAGCTGCTGTCATCCAGACTCAGCCTGCAAGACTGTTACCAGCTTTTTCAACTTTTCAGTTGCTGCCACCATGCAGTATAGACATTCTTTTGGTGTATCTCTAAGTCTGAATCCCTCCAGAGCCACTGCTCACACAGTACAGTGTTCCTTGCCCAAGGGCAAAGGACCCCTGTTACAGCTGAGAACACCTTACTTTAGAAACAAAATATGGTAGTTGTAGCCTACTCTTCAGAAGTGAAAACACAGTTTTTGTCAGTTATAAACCAGCTACTGGTACCTCAAAGCACTCAGTCACAGAAACATGAAGTATGTAAAAAAAATAATATTTTCATACTTCAAGATATTTACACATATAATGCAGGATACTACACAAAGACTGGGGGGATCAGTAATTCTACAGAAATAAAAAGAAAATGTTTTGCACACAGCAGAAAGAAAACACACAGAAAAATCTTACCACATTTCCTAATTTTCCCAAAGTAGAAAGGCTTATCCACACAGGACACTTTGGTGACTCAGGACAGACTCGAACCTTAGATATTAACCATTCAGAGTCCCGGCCTGACTAACTCAGGCCCTGGCAGTCCTCTAGACTCTTCGGCCCACCGTATAACACATCATCCAGTATGTCACTCTGGCATCATAGATTCAACACTTCTTTTGTGTTCTGGAACACCTCCCATCTAGTAAAACTGGACCATACTGGAATCTTGGGTCTTGTGGACTGCAAGGTCCATCCCTTTGTCTTACCTGCTGTCTTGTACAGCAGGAGTGACTGCTTCACTTGTTAACCAGGGCCCTTCACAAAACATGAAAGGGTTGTTTTTACTTTCAGCTCTCCCATTAACTGGCCAGGGGTCCTGTAGTACATGACAAAGCAATTGTGATCACTCTCCAAAGTCATCTGGCATGCTTCTGGCCACTAACTTTATCAGACAGTTTTTATCTCAACTGAAATATTTACAACAAGTCTAGATGATAATAAAAATTAAACACAGAAACATGAGGAAGAAAATTACACAAACGTTGTTACATCTTGCTTAAGTGCTTTTGCTCCAAAGCTCTTTGAGCTGGATGTAGGGTCCTTACTGCTGGTGGCATTATGGTGGTGTTGGCACACTGCCAGTCAGTAACCCCACCCAATACAGGGTTGGTTCAGTGCCCTGCGCCGTGACTGTACTGCTGACAGGATGCAGCCAGGATCAATCAATCAATCAAAGTCTTTATTTAACCAGGTGATCACCGTTGAGCAAGCTCATTTTCGAGGTGGACCTAGGTTTGTTAACAAGGGACAATATACATGGGATGCAACACACAAGAAAATAGTAATAATACAAATAAAGTGAGATACAATAATACAGTATATACAAAGTATCAGCAGGTAGCATTGACAGTAGTATATGTTTGGAACAGAAGATACAGCTAGTTTGGATAGGACACAATTTTTCATAAAAGTAAAGAAATATACATATCAGGTGCACCGAACACAAATAAAACCTAATATAAAAATATATATAATGATACGGTATGGAGAATTTAGAGCTGGACCCAGGGTCAAAGGAATGTGGAAAGCACAGATATGGGGGTACAAAAAGGGGAGAGGGAAGAGTCAATTATAGATGTGATCAGTCTTTTAACAGTAGTAATTAGAGTGTGCTTGGACTTATAGAAGTCACTATTTAGGGTAGACAGGCACAGAACTCCTTATTATGATGTAGATATAGAGATTTAAAAGCTGCTAGGCTGATGGGGTGAGTTAATTTCAAAGTTTTTTGCAGCTTGTTCCACAGTTGAGGGAGCACAAAGCTGATGGCTGCTCTGCCAATGCGAGATTTTGCTTTGTAAACATAAAGGTAGATATATGAGGTGCTTCTCAGAGCATACTTCCCCAGACTGCACAAAGGTAAACAGACAGAGATATACTGGGGCAGTTTATTTGAGATAGCTTTGTATGTCCAAATCGCAGCATTTTTTTGCCATCTGTAAGCAAGGGATGACCATCCCACTGCCGTGTACAATGCACAGTGGTGGGTTGAGTATGGAAGACCTGTGATAAATCTTATAGCTCTGTGATAAAGTGTATCGAGTTTGGCTAGGGTACTTGCAGGTCCCTGACTATATAGAAAGTCTGCGTAATCCAATAGGGAAAGAAAGGTAGTTTGGACCAGTTTCGGTTTAGCGTCTCTTGTGAGGAGATTATTAATCCTAAAGAACAGACCAAGTCTTTGTCCAAGTTTCTTTGCCAGTTCTTCTAAGTGATCTGTGAAAGTAAGTCTATGGACTAACCAGACCCCCAGGTACTTGAACTTTAGTACGTAGTTGATCCACTCACCTAGAATGGTAGTGATCTGTGGGAGTGTCCCAGCAATTGCAGGATTTATTGCGTTTTGAAGGGGCGAGAGGAACATTGCTTTGTTTTTTTTGCATTTAAGAGCAGTTTCTGGTTTATAAGCTGATGTTGCAGTGGATTAAATTCATTTTGAAGGCCTTTACAGGCCGCTTCAGGTGTGGGGCTACTAGCATAGAGTACCGTATCATCCACGAATAGGTGTAGTTGTGCTTCTTTGATGGGGGCATCTATGTTGTTAATATAAATGGTGAAGAGCAAGGGACCAAGAATGGAAGCTTGCGGTACACCCCTCAATAGGGGTTTTGGTGGAGAAACTTCCCCTTCTGCCTTTACTTGTTGAAGTCATCCTGAGAGGTAGTTGGAGAACCATTTAAGGGATAGGGAATCCAAACCAGTGTTCCGGAGGGACGACAGAAACAGTCTGTGATCAACGGTATCGAACGCCTTGCTTAGGTCCAAGAAAACTGCACAGTTTTTTTTTGTCTAATTCAAGCTGCCAGTCATTTGTCACATTGGCTAGAGCAGAGATTGTACTGTGCTGTGCTCTAAAACTGGATTGTAATGGGTTGAACAATTTTTCTGATTCCAGGTACTTCCGAAGCTGGGAGTTCACTATTTTCTCCAGCATCTTTGACAGGATTGGAAGTAGGGAGATTGGCCTGTGGTTATTGAGGTCACTAGGATCTCCTGACCTAAACAAAGGGACCACAAATGCATTTATCCAAATGGGTGGTAGGTCACCCTGGGCCGAGGATAAGTTGAAGAGATGAGTAATTGGGACTGCGAGGACACAGTAGCCGACCTTTAAGAAGTACAGGTCAATGAGGTCGGCCCCAGCACTTTTCCTAGTGTCCAGCTGAAGGAGAAGATCTTCGACTTCTTTCAGGGAGGTAGGCTGCAGAGAGAGAAGGATGGACTGGGGATGGGTTTTTCTGCATGGTGGTTGTGTTAATGCTGCAGTTGGAGGACCACTGGGCCCATTATTATGCACTCCATACAAGGGTGTGGGCATGCAGGACTGGGTGGATGATGACCATGCACATGGTAGTAAAATTGGGATTGAAGTCTCCTTCGATGTCTACCGCACCCTAAAAGCAACAGTCCCATTCTTGCACTCCCTCAGAATGTCCACGACGTGCCACAACACAATGGTGCCTGTGGCACTGGACCTTCTTTACCACATTAGTCCTACCTGTCCTGCTTGGTTCCATCATCTTCTCTGCAACAGGGGTATCCGTGGCACCATCAGGCTAGGCATCCTGTAACTACCACAGCAGGGGGGCAGGCAGTACATCAGCTAGGCTCATACAAATACATGTACAGCTCTCTCTCCTGATACATGACCCAACAACTGCTGCTTGCTACCACAGGGGGCAGAAAGCCTGCATAGCATGGTAGGTGTGCAGTGCTCGGATTTGTGATACAGACAGCAGTAGGTCAGGCAAGCCTGAATCCAGCTGTTCGTTTCATAGATTTTTTTATTGTTGTTAGTATTATTAGTAAATATATCACTTATCTTTGCAGTTTTATCTCCACTGGTGTTGTAAAAAAATTAAACATTTTGTACCCCAACATTTTTGTTTCTTTGCAGTTTATTTATCGAGAATTGCCCCACCCGGGGGCAACATTTTTTCTAGGGTGTCCTGCTTCAACCAATTTTTACATTTGGGTGGATCAATACCCAAGGAGTTTAAGTGGCTTGTTCAATGTCACACAGTGAGTAAAAGGCTGTGGTGAGATTTGAACCTGGGTCCTCTTGTTCACAGTCCAAGGTTCTAAATACTGCAGTGACTGCTGCATGAGATCTTAATTTGCTTGTTTTGAAATAAGGGTGGTACAAAGATGTGGTTTCACTTGTCTGACACAGGAAGCCAGGTGTCCATTTTTAAAATATAATATTTCACAGTTTATTGTCAAAAATATTTGCCTTTCCGGGAAAATAAAATACAGCAGAATAGAATATGTAAGGGGCAAAACAGACTCCAGAACAGAGAATAGTCATGGGCAGCAGTACTATGGAAATAGCCTTAAACCTGACAGAGCATTTTACTTCCCATGCCCCTCCCTTGGAGGGATGCTACCAGCTATGGGGACTCCTTCAATAATCTTTTTCAAAATTTCCCATAATGCCTGAGCACACCTTTTCATTTTTATTTGACTTGCAACTGTTTTATTACAGTGGCACTATAAGTGGCTCAGTAGTTTGCATAGTAGTCTCTGGAGCCAGAAGACAGGTCATGGATTATAGCCCCAAAGGAACTTGGTCTAATACCAACTACGTAGACTGCAGCGGGGGGAGAGACGTGTTTCAAAGATATTAAATAGAAGTTCTCTCTGCCCATCTCTGGCACCTCTCCATGTTGAAGCTAAAGATCCCAAGGCAATTATTCTGAGTAGGGCATTTTTCCTGGTGTCCTAACCAGTTAAGAAAAAAGGTCCACATAACCCCTCCCCCACTCCCCAGAACACACCTGGAAACGAACAGCTCAACGTGCCATTCCTGGTGGAAAATACACAAATACATTAATATTTGTCTAAGTAACCCTCTCCCCAATATGTGTTGATATTAACAGTACCCGTTTTCTCCCTCTTCAGGGTTTGGCCCTGCATTGGTATGTTTTGGGGTATAAAGGCCATTGGTGGGAACAGCACAGGAGTTCTTCAGTTAGTTACACAGAGGCCAGGAGAGATCCAGAACCCTGACGGTTTGTTTCATTTTGTAGTACCAGCTGTGACAGGCTGGGAGTACCTGCCAGGCTCAGGGGTGACACTATGGGCCATGAATCTGGGATGTGGCACAGTTCTCCCATTAAGTCCTGTCCCCTGGCTGGTCCTTTAGAGAAAGACAGGCCAAAAACCCCAGAGATACAGTGAATGGCCTGTAGTGGAGGCTTGCCCATATGGTTACACTATGGGTTTTGAGTCTGATCCTACAGCACCGGAGATCAGAGCCTCCAGTCAGTTATTGGGACTTCTGTAGAAACATAGAAGTTGACAGCAGATAAGGACCACGTGGCCCACCTAGTCTGCCCATTTGCCAATCTGCTGCAAAACCAAGGAACGTAATTGATTCATGATTTTAGAGGCATACGCTCTCTCCTAGAACTGGAGTCCATTTGCATGGTGGATACAAATGAGCACGCAGAGAGAGTGGTTTAAGACTGTGAGCTGGTGTCCATCAAAGCTACTGATATGCTCGAGTAAATGTGTGCTTACCAAATAAGCTGCAGGGGTGAGACTTTAATCAGGAACCAGACACCTTGGGGGAGAGTGTACATATAATTGAGGAGGTATTGGGTGCAGTTGTGCCCTCACCAAAAGTACTCAGAGTTGGAGATGGGTTCATGCAGTTACCTTCCTCAAAGGTGTGCAGTATGCTATGATATATGCCATGAATCCCCAAAAGATCAGAGGATTACTTTTCTCCAGTCTTTCATTTGGAGAGGGATGTGCAAATACACCATAACTGATGCAAGTGGTTGAGAGATGCTCTGTGTGAGAGTCTTTCTCCTCTGAGTCCCACCATCAACTTCTGGCATTCACCACTGAAGCTACAGTGCATAGCTACTAATAGGTATGGTGATCCACTAGTCCCATGGCAGTCAGATGGTCCACTATAGAGAGAGAGAGAGAGAGAGTACGCCAGACAATATTAAGTGACGGATTTACTCTCTGATGTGTGATTATAGCTGAGGCCTGGGCACAGAAATCCTGAATAAACTTGCTTCTTTTATTATAACTTGAAGTCTGTTGTGTACTGTATGTGTCTGCCTAACAGGATGAAAAGAGATGCCATGGTATGGAAGAGATGTATAGATGATCAAAGGTAATTAGGTAACTGTGTGAAATACAACACAGAAAAGCCCAGTACCAAGTTACTTAATATACAAAAACACTCATGCACAGATAAGAGTGTAAAAAAGGTATTTAATTGTACAGACCATGACACTCGAATCCCCAGGACTGTTGGGGATTCAGGTCTCGTGGTCTGTACAAATAAATATATTTTTTAAGCTCATATCTATGCCTGAGTATTTTTGTATGTGGTGACTTGGTGCTGGGCTTTTCTGTGCTGTATTGACTGTGTCATAGCCCTGAGCACAAACTACTAAAGGCAGGAGTGGCTTTTTCTGGACTCTGAACTGTGTGAAATGTTGAGAGCTAGTCACCATAAGTGTGTGAAGTACAAAATTTGTCAGCTAGCCGCTGTGTGAGCACAACAGCGAGAGACCCCCCCAACCCCTAGGGAAAGTGAATGGCTAGTGCCACTATACCAACTGTGCATTTCCTGAGAGGCAGCACTTCTAGGCAAGCACTACTAAAGGAGCCACCTCGGGTGGGGCACCATGCCATTGAAACCACAACCATTACCGTTGACTTCAAGGACATGGCCCAAAGGACAGATCCTCTAAACCCCCTGAGAATGCATTATGTGCCAGGGCTTAGTCAATCCTTGTGGTCAGAAACTACATAAAGTGAAATGGAGTCACTGTTGGGATTTGAACTCGCCTTTACCACAGAGCTCATGACCATCTGGAAATTCATTATGTGCCAGAGTATTGCCAGTCCTTGTGGACAGCAGTCACATCTACACATCACAATCATTACGGGCCCAAAATAACAGCAAGAATGCAAGAAAGGAAGGACACAATGACTCAGTTAAACGTGAACGACTTTGAGATGCCTCGTACTCCTTCCCCTAGCTACCTCTAAACAGGTTCAGCTGCAGCACTGCCTAGGTACTTACAAATACACCAGGGAACAGTGAGGGCAAACAAGCAGCAGTCCATGGTATCATGAAAATTGTGTACCCGCTGCTTTTCAGTCCATTACAAATCACCCTTTTTTCCCTGTTTTATAAAATGTCCTTTTTCCTCTGTTTGGTGCTCCTTTGGCATTTTTCTTTGGTTATAAATATTTATTGGTGAGCATCAAGAAATATAACTACCACAGCATTTTTTAATCAATACTGTCACGGTATTTCTGCACCATTAGTGTAACAGCACTTTTCTTGTGACTAGGATGAACTAATATACTACAGAAAGTGCTCCCTGACTCTATGGGGCAGAGGGGACACCAGGGTTACCTCCAGGCCACTAAACTGATGTTCTACAATGGTGAAACTAAAATGAAATTTGGCACCATATATAAATCGATATGAAAACAAAAATGAAGGCTAGGTACCATCATCGGGGATGCAAATAAGGGTGACTGAATATGGAAACTGTAACTTCAGTTCAGCTTTGATTTGGACCCTCTGTCTTTGAATAGGGCTTTCAGAGGTGGAGCTGCCCTGTGAAGCACGGAATCGTCTGCTGATTGCAGAAGTCAGGAGAGTCCTGAGTGACTTGATGCAGGCAAAGGGAGAATGGCAAACTACTCTGTAGGTTGGGAGCAGAGTACAAGAATGCTCTGTGCTCCAGTGCTGAGATAACTTGGGGTAAAGTCTTAAGTCTTACATTGTGAAGCTAATAAGCTTGTAGCCTTGCTGAATTTCTTGCAAATATTAACCAGAACAAAACCTAATTTTACTTTCTCATGAGACAGAAAGAGAGAGAGAGACTTAAAAGACAAGTAAACCATATAATTTTTGGGTTCATATCCGTGTAACTATAGATTAAGACATGGCTAAGTTAAAACACTATATTTGTTACCTTTAGTGTCTTGGTTTAAGTTGTTTTTGTCAGCTTTGAAATATCCCCCAAAATGTAAACAAACGAATTCAAAGTGCCGTGTCACTGAGCCACAGTTAGGCTCACAAAGTGGTGCTGACATGCTTTGTGACTACATCATTGGAGTGAGTCTGTTGCACTCCTTACAGTAAAATCTATGGACAGTATTTTAAAACTGTGTATATTAGCGTTGTATCGATAACATAATTATAGGCCTGTCATAAGGAGCAACCAGGGAACTACAGGCCTTTTATAAGGAGAAAACAAGGAAGTACGGGCTGGTTATAAGGAGCAACCAGGGAACTACAGGCCTGTCATAAGGAGCAAACAAGGAACTACAGGCCTGTCATAAGGAGAAAACAAGGAACTACAGGCCTGTCATAAGGAGCAACGAGGGAACTACAGGTCTTTTATAAGGAGAAAACAAGGAACTACAGGCTTGTTATAAGAAGCAACCAGGGAACTATAGACCTGTCATAAGGAGCAAACAAAGAACTACAGGTCTGTCATAAGGAGCAACCAGGGAACTACAGGCCTGTTATAAGGAGAAAACAAGGAACTACAGGCCTGTCATAAGGAGCAACCAGGGAACTACAGGCCTGTCATACGGAGCAACTAGGGAACTACAGGCCTGGCATAAGGAGAAAACAAGGAACTACAGGCCTGTCATGACGAGCAAACAAAGAACTACAGGCCTATCATAAGGAGAAAACAAGGAACTACAGGCCTGTCATAAGGAGCAACCAGGGAACTACAGGCCTGTCATACGGAGCAACCAGGGAACTACAGGCCTGGCATAAGGAGCAACCAGGGAACTACAGGCCTGGCATAAGGAGCAACCAGTGAACTACAGGCCTATCATAAGGAGAAAACAAGGAACTACAGGCCTGTCATAAGGAGCAACCAGGGAACTACAGGCCTGTCATAAGGAGAAAACAAGGAACTACAGGTCTGTCATGAGGAGCAACCAGGGATCTACAGGCCTGTCATAAGGAGAAAACAAGGAACTACAAGCCTGTCATAAGGAGAAAACAAGGAAGTACAGGTCTGTTATGAGGAGCAACCAGGGATCTACAGGCCTGTCATAAGGAGAAAACAAGGAACTACAAGCCTGTCATAAGGAGAAAACAAGGAAGTACAGGCCTGCCATGAGGAGCAACCAGGGAACTACAGGCCTGTCATAAGGAGCAACCAGGGAATTACAGGCCTGTCATAAGGAGCAACCAGGGAACTACAGGCCTGTCATAAGGAGAAAACAAGGAACTACAGGCCTGTCATAAGGAGAAAACAAGGAAGTACAGGCCTGCCATGAGGAGCAACCAGAGAACTACAGGCCTGTCATAAGGAGCAACCAGGGAATTACAGGTCTGTCATAAGGAGTAATCAAGAAACGACAGGCCTGCCATAAGAGAAAACAAGGAAATACAGGGCCTGTCATAAGGAGCAACCAGGGAACTACAGGCCTGTCATAAGCAGCAACCAGGGAACTACAGGCCTGTTATAAGGGGCAACCAGGGAACTACAGGCCTGTCATAAGAAGCAACCAGGGAACTACAAGCCTGTCATAAGGAGCAACCAGGGAACTACAGGCCTGTCATAAGGAGCAATCAAGGAACTACAGGCCTGTTATAAGGAGAAAACAAGGAACTACAGTCCTGTCATAAGGAGCATCCAGGGAACTACAGGCCTGCCATAAGGAGAAAACAAGGAAGTACAGGCCTACCATAAGGAGCAACCAGGGAACTACAAGCCTGCCATAAGGAGCAACCAGAGAACTACAGGCCTGTCATATGGAGAAACCAGGGAATTACAGGCCAGTCATAAGGAGCAATCAAGGAATGACAGGCCTGCCATAAGAGAAAACAAGGAACTACAGGCCTGTCATAAGGAGAAAACAAGGAACTACAGTCCTGTCATAAGGAGCATCCAGGGAACTACAGGCTTGTCATAAGGAGAAAACAAGGAACTACAGACCTGTCATAAGGAGAAAACAAGGAAGTACAAGCCTGCCATGAGGAGCAACCAGGGAACTACAGGCCTGTTATAAGGAGCAAGCAGGGAACTACAGGCCTGTCATAAGGAGCAACCAGGGAACTACAGGCCTGTCATAAGGAGCAATCAAGGAACTACAGGCCTGTTATCAGAAGAAAACAAGGAACTACAGGCCTGTCATAAGGAGAAAACAAGGAAGTACAGGCCTGCCATAAGGAGCAACCAGGGAACTACAGGCCTGTCATAAGGAGAAACCAGGGAATTACAGGCCTGCCATAAGAGAAACAAGGAACTACAGGCCTGTCATAAGGAGCAACCAGGGAACTACAGGCCTGTCATAAGGAGCAATCAAGGAACTACAGGCCTGTTATCAGAAGAAAACAAGGAACTACAGGCCTGTCAAGGAGAAAACAAGGAAGTACAGGCCTGCCATAAGGAGCAACCAGGGAACTACAGGCCTGTCATAAGGAGAAACCAGGGAATTACAGGCCTGCCATAAGAGAAAACAAGGAACTACAGGCCTGTCATAAGGAGCAACCAGGGAACTACAGGCCTGTCATAAGGAGAAAGCAAGAAACTACAGGCCTGGCATAAGAAGCAACCAGGGAACTACAGGCCTGTCTTAAAGAGCAAACAAAGAACTACAGGCCTATCATAAGGAGAAAACAAGGAACTACAGGCCTGTCATAAGGAGAAAACATGGAACTCCAGCCTGTTATAAGGAGCAACCAGGGAACTACAGGCCTGTCATAAGGAGCAACATGGGAACTACAGGCCTGTCATACGGAGCAACCAGGGAATTACAGGCCTGTCATAAGGAGAAAACAAAGAACTACAAGCCTGTCATAAGGACCAACCAGGGAACTACAGGCCTGTTATAAGGAGAAAACAAGGAACTACAGGCCTGTCATAAGGAGAAAACAAGGAAGTACAGGTCTGCCATACGGAGCAACCAGGGAACTACAGGCCTGTCATAAGGAGCAACCAGGGAATTACAGGCCTGTCATAGGAGCAATCAGGAACGACAGGCCTGCCATAAGAAGCAACCAGGGAACTACAGGCCTGTCTTAAGGAGCAAACAAAGAACTACAGGCCTATCATAAGGAGAAAACAAGGAACTACAGGCCTGTCATAAGGAGAAAACATGGAACTCCAGCCTGTTATAAGGAGCAACCAGGGAACTACAGGCCTGTCATAAGGAGCAACATGGGAACCACAGGCCTGTCATCAGACAACCAGGAATTACAGGCCTGTCATAAGGAGAAAACAAAGAACTACAAGCCTGTCATAAGGACCAACCAGGGAACTACAGGCCTGTTATAAGGAGAAAACAAGGAACTACAGGCCTGTCATAAGGAGAAAACAAGGAAGTACAGGTCTGCCATACGGAGCAACCAGGGAACTACAGGCCTGTCATAAGGAGCAACCAGGGAATTACAGGCCTGTCATAAGGAGCAATCAAGGAACGACAGGCCTGCCATAAGAGAAAATAAGGAACTACAGGCCTGTCATAAGGAGAAAACAAGGAACTACAGGCCTGTCATAAGGAGCAAACAAAGAACTACATGCCTATCATGGAGAAAACAAGAAACTACAGTCCTGTTATAAGGAGAAAACAAGGAACTACAGGCCTGTCATAAGGAGAAAACAAGGAAGTACAGGCCTGTCATAAGGAGCAAACAAAGAACTACAGGCCTATAAGGAGAAAACAAGAAACTACAGTCCTGTTATAAGGAGAAAACAAGGAACTACAGGCCTGTCATAAGGAGAAAACAAGGAAGTACAGGCCTGTCATAAGGAGCAAACAAGAACTACAGGCCTATAAGGAGAAAATCAAGAAACTACAGGCCTGTCATAAGGAGAAAACAAGGAACAACAGGCCTATCATAAGGAGAAACAAGGAACTACAGGTCTGTCATGAGGAGCAACCAGGGATCTACAGGCCTGTCATAAGGAACAATCAAGAACTACAGGCCTGTCATAAGCAACAGGGAACTACAGGCCTATCATAAGGAGCAACTGGGGAACTACAGGCTTGTCTTAAGGAGCAACCAGGAACTACAGGCCTGTCATAAGGAGAAACAAGGAACAACAGGCCTATCATAAGGAGAAAACAAGGAACTACAGGTCTGTCATTGAGGAGCAACCAGGATCTATAGGCCTGTCATAAGGAGCAATCAAAGAACTACAGGCCTGTCATAAGCAGCAACCAGGGAACTACAGGCCTATCAAAGGAGCAACTGGGGAACTACAGGCTTGTCTTAAGGAGCAACCAGGGAACTACAGGCCTGTCATAAGGAGAAAACAAAGAACTACATGCCTGCCATTAGAGCAACCAGGAAACTACAGGCCTGTCATAAGGAGCAACCAGGGAATTACAGGTCTGTCATAAGGATCAGTCAAGGAACGACAGGCCTACCATAAGAGAAACAAAAAGAACTACAGGCTTGTTGTAAGGATCAATCAGGAACTACAGGCGTGTCAGAAGGAGCAATCAAAGAACTACAGGTCTGTCATAAGCAGAAAACAAGGAACTTCAGGCATGTCATAAGGAGCAACCAGGGATCTACAGGCCTGTCATAAGGAGCAATCAAGAGCGACAGGTCTGTCATAAGCAGAAAACAAGGAACTTCAGGCGTCATAAGGAGCAACCAGGGAACTACAGGCCTGTCATAAGGAGCAAACAAGGAACTACAGGCCTGTCATAAGGAGCAACCAGGGAATTACAGGCCTGTCACAAGGAGCAAAGGATGAACTACAGGCCTGATAAGGAGAAATCAAGGAAGTACAGGCTTGCCATAAGGAGCAAGCAGGGAACTACAGGCCTGTCATAAGGAGGAATCAAGGAATGACAGGCCTGCCATAAGAGAAAACAAGGAACTACAGGTCTGTCATGAGGAGCAACCAGGGATCTACAGGCCTGTCATAAGGAGAAAACAAGGAACTACAAGCCTGTCATAAGGAGAAAACAAGGAAGTACAGGTCTGTTATGAGGAGCAACCAGGGATCTACAGGCCTGTCATAAGGAGAAAACAAGGAACTACAAGCCTGTCATAGAGAAAACAAGGAAGACAGACCATGAGAAGCACCAGGGAACTACAGGCATGTCAGGAGCAAAACCAAGGAATTACAGGCCTGTCAAGGAGCAACCAGGGAACTACAGGCCTGTCATAAGGAGAAAACAAGGAACTACAGGCCTGTCATAAGGAGAAAACAAGGAAGTACAGGCCTGCCATGAGGAGCAACCAGAGAACTACAGGCCTGTCATAAGGAGCAACCAGGGAATTACAGGTCTGTCATAAGGAGTAATCAAGGAACGACAGGCCTGCCATAAGAGAAAACAAGGAAATACAGGGCCTGTCATAAGGAGCAACCAGGGAACTACAGGCCTGTCATAAGAGCAACTAGGAACTACAGGCCTGTTATAAGGGAGCAACCAAGGAACTACAGGCCTGTCATAAGAAGCAAACAAGGAACTACAGGCCTGTCATAAGGAGCAACCAGGAACTACAGGCCTGTCATAAGGAGAAAACAAGGAACAACAGAGCCTGTCATAAGGAGCAAACAAGGAACTACAGGCCTGTCATGAGGAGCAACCAGAGAACTACAGGCCTGTCATATGGAGAAAACAAGGAATTACAGGCCAGTCATAAGGAGCAATCAAGGAAATGACAGGCCTGCCATAAGAGAAAACAAGGAACTACAGGCCTGTCATAAGGAGAAAACAAGGAACTACAGTCCTGTCATAAGGAGCATCCAGGGAACTACAGGCTTGTCATAAGGAGAAAACAAGGAACTACAGACCTGTCATAAGGAGAAAACAAGGAAGTACAAGCCTGCCATGAGGAGCAACCAGGGAACTACAGGCCTGTTATAAGGAGCAAGCAGGGAACTACAGGCCTGTCATAAGGAGCAACCAGGGAACTACAGGCCTGTCATAAGGAGCAATCAAGGAACTACAGGCCTGTTATCAGAAGAAAACAAGGAACTACAGGCCTGTCATAAGGAGAAAACAAGGAAGTACAGGCCTGCCATAAGGAGCAACCAGGGAACTACAGGCCTGTCATAAGGAGAAACCAGGGAATTACAGGCCTGCCATAAGAGAAAACAAGGAACTACAGGCCTGTCATAAGGAGCAACCAGGGAACTACAGGCCTGTCATAAGGAGCAATCAAGGAACTACAGGCCTGTTATCAGAAGAAAACAAGGAACTACAGGCCTGTCATAAGGAGAAAACAAGGAAGTACAGGCCTGCCATAAGGAGCAACCAGGGAACTACAGGCCTGTCATAAGGAGAAACCAGGGAATTACAGGCCTGCCATAAGAGAAAACAAGGAACTACAGGCCTGTCATAAGGAGCAACCAGGGAACTACAGGCCTGTCATAAGGAGAAAGCAAGAAACTACAGGCCTGGCATAAGAAGCAACCAGGGAACTACAGGCCTGTCTTAAAGAGCAAACAAAGAACTACAGGCCTATCATAAGGAGAAAACAAGGAACTACAGGCCTGTCATAAGGAGAAAACATGGAACTCCAGCCTGTTATAAGGAGCAACCAGGGAACTACAGGCCTGTCATAAGGAGCAACATGGGAACTACAGGCCTGTCATACGGAGCAACCAGGGAATTACAGGCCTGTCATAAGGAGAAAACAAAGAACTACAAGCCTGTCATAAGGACCAACCAGGGAACTACAGGCCTGTTATAAGGAGAAAACAAGGAACTACAGGCCTGTCATAAGGAGAAAACAAGGAAGTACAGGTCTGCCATACGGAGCAACCAGGGAACTACAGGCCTGTCATAAGGAGCAACCAGGGAATTACAGGCCTGTCATAAGGAGCAATCAAGGAACGACAGGCCTGCCATAAGAAGCAACCAGGGAACTACAGGCCTGTCTTAAGGAGCAAACAAAGAACTACAGGCCTATCATAAGGAGAAAACAAGGAACTACAGGCCTGTCATAAGGAGAAAACATGGAACTCCAGCCTGTTATAAGGAGCAACCAGGGAACTACAGGCCTGTCATAAGGAGCAACATGGGAACCACAGGCCTGTCATACGGAGCAACCAGGGAATTACAGGCCTGTCATAAGGAGAAAACAAAGAACTACAAGCCTGTCATAAGGACCAACCAGGGAACTACAGGCCTGTTATAAGAGAAAACAAGGAACTACAGGCCTGTCATAAGGAGAAAACAAGGAAGTACAGGTCTGCCATACGGAGCAACCAGGGAACCACAGGCCTGTCATAAGGAGCAACCAGGGAATTACAGGCCTGTCATAAGGAGCAATCAAGGAACGACAGGCCTGCCATAAGAGAAAATAAGGAACTACAGGCCTGTCATAAGGAGAAAACAAGGAACTACAGGCCTGTCATAAGGAGCAAACAAAGAACTACATGCCTATCATGGAGAAAACAAGAAACTACAGTCCTGTTATAAGGAGAAAACAAGGAACTACAGGCCTGTCATAAGGAGAAAACAAGGAAGTACAGGCCTGTCATAAGGAGCAAACAAAGAACTACAGGCCTATAAGGAGAAAACAAGAAACTACAGTCCTGTTATAAGGAGAAAACAAGGAACTACAGGCCTGTCATAAGGAGAAAACAAGGAAGTACAGGCCTGTCATAAGGAGCAAACAAAGAACTACAGGCCTATAAGGAGAAAACAAGAAACTACAGGCCTGTCATAAGGAGAAAACAAGGAACAACAGGCCTATCATAAGGAGAAAACAAGGAACTACAGGTCTGTCATGAGGAGCAACCAGGGATCTACAGGCCTGTCATAAGGAGCAATCAAAGAACTACAGGCCTGTCATAAGCAGCAACCAGGGAACTACAGGCCTATCATAAGGAGCAACTGGGGAACTACAGGCTTGTCTTAAGGAGCAACCAGGGAACTACAGGCCTGTCATAAGGAGAAAACAAGGAACAACAGGCCTATCATAAGGAGAAAACAAGGAACTACAGGTCTGTCATGAGGAGCAACCAGGGATCTATAGGCCTGTCATAAGGAGCAATCAAAGAACTACAGGCCTGTCATAAGCAGCAACCAGGGAACTACAGGCCTATCATAAGGAGCAACTGGGGAACTACAGGCTTGTCTTAAGGAGCAACCAGGGAACTACAGGCCTGTCATAAGGAGAAAACAAAGAACTACATGCCTGCCATTAGGAGCAACCAGGGAAATACAGGCCTGTCATAAGGAGCAACCAGGGAATTACAGGTCTGTCATAAGGATCAGTCAAGGAACGACAGGCCTACCATAAGAGAAAACAAAAGAACTACAGGCTTGTTGTAAGGATCAATCAGGAACTACAGGCGTGTCGTAAGGAGCAATCAAAGAACTACAGGTCTGTCATAAGCAGAAAACAAGGAACTTCAGGCATGTCATAAGGAGCAACCAGGGATCTACAGGCCTGTCATAAGGAGCAATCAAAGAACGACAGGTCTGTCATAAGCAGAAAACAAGGAACTTCAGGCGTGTCATAAGGAGCAACCAGGGAACTACAGGCCTGTCATAAGGAGCAAACAAGGAACTACAGGCCTGTCATAAGGAGCAACCAGGGAATTACAGGCCTGTCACAAGGAGCAAAGGATGAACTACAGGCCTGATAAGGAGAAATCAAGGAAGTACAGGCTTGCCATAAGGAGCAAGCAGGGAACTACAGGCCTGTCATAAGGAGGAATCAAGGAATGACAGGCCTGCCATAAGAGAAAACAAGGAACTACAGGCCTGTCATAAGGAGAAAACAAGGAACTACACGCCCGGCATAAGGAGCAACCAGGGAACTACAGGCCTGTCATAAGGAGCAACCAGGAAACTACAGGCCGATCACAAGAAGCAAGCAAGGAACTACAGGCCTGTCAGTCTGACCACTATTTTGGGGAAGTTGATGGTATCACTGTTCAAAAAGGATCCCATAGACTACTTGGAGAGTGACGGACTCCAGGATAGTAAACAGCAGTTTTGTGGCAGGAAGATCTTGTCAGACTAGAGGAAAGAAAGCTGCCATGCTGCAGTGTGTATGAGGGATGCAGAGCCAGGGGTAGCTAACCCTCACACACGAATCAGGCAAAACAACTGGTGCTGCACTCCTTTCCACAAACATGAATTCACTCCAAGTTTGATACACATCAATCTGCAATTGCAAATTAATAAAAAAATTGCACTGTTTTCTTATAAGAACAGTGCAATTTATTAATTTGCAATTTCAGATTGGTGTGTGTCATAAACCCACTCCTGAGGGTCAGGTCCACTGAGCTCACAGTGCCCACCCCTAAGTGCAATCCATGACAGGGAGGGGGAAACAGGGGATACCCTCTTCATGCCCTTCTATAGTGTTCGCTGAATTCAGAGCATGGGGTGCTGTTAGAGCGTCTGTGGTCCATCTGTGGATTATCTGTTATGGTCCTCAGGTGGTTTAGATCTTACCTCAAAGGTAGGACTCAGAGGGTGGTGTCGGGAATTTTTTCCTCGGCATCAGTCTCCCTACCTTGTGGGGTACTGCAGGGCTCTATTCTAGTGCCTATGTTATTCACGGTGTATATGCTGCTGTTGGGAGCGACTATAAGACGATACGGTCTGGGTTTTCATTGCTATGCCGATGATACATAGCTGTATATGTCTTTTGTGCCCGGCCAGGATGCTGCCTTGTCGGTATTTAATAATTGCCTTGCAGAAATCCAAGATTGGATGAATGGGAGTTGGTTGAGGTTAAACCCCGAGAAAACTGAGGTGTTGGTTGTGGATAAAGGTCACTGTGAGGCGGGTCTGCCAGCTGGATCGCACTCTGGCTTATGGCTTGCAGGCGTTCCGCTGACGACCGCAGATCAGGTGCGGAATCTTGGTGTAATAATTGGCGACCACTTGACGCTTAAAGCTCAGGTGTCAGCGGTGGTCAAAACTTCCTTTTTCCATCTGAGGAATATCGCCAGGGTGAAGCATCTGGTTCCTCCAGAAGATCTTCCAACATTGATCCACGCCTTTGTTACCTCCCGCCTTGACTATTGCAACTCTCTGTACCTAGGGCTATCGGGGGTTGAGCTTCGCCTTCTGCAGCTAGTGCAGAATGCAGCGGCCAGGTTGTTGACTGGTTCTTCTAGATCCAGTCATATAATGCCTGTGCTCCGTGGACTGCACTGGCTGCCAGTATTTTGGCGAATCACCATCAAGGTCGGTTTGCTGACCTATAAAGCTCTACATGACCAGGGACCAACTTACCAGAAAGAGCTCCTTTGCCCCTACTGTCCCTCCCGCCCCCTCCGATCCATTGATGAGGGATTGCTGGAGATTCCCAGGGTCCGTTTGAAATCTTCAGGGGCTAGGTCATTTATCTTTATGGCCCCGAACCTGTGGCATTCTCTACCTCGTCAGGTGCGAAATAGTCCGACTGTCCTGAGCTTTAAAGGAGCCTTGAAGACCCACCTTTTTAGTATAGCTTTTAAGAATTTATAATAGTTTTAAATTCTGTCTATTTATTGTTTTATGGTATTGTGCAGGCGCTTTGGATTTGAGAAAAGCGCCTTTTTATAAATAAAAGTTGATTGATTGATTGAGAGCTGAATACTTGCCACAAAGTCCCGGGGTCCCTTCTTTACTCTGGATCAGGGTACTAGTCTCGAGTCTTGTAGCCAAATATGAACCCTTCTTGGTTATTATACAAAGGAGGAAGATCCAGGCAATACAGCCTCTTCGAGGTAGCTTTGTAACCCTGATTCTGCCTTCTCCCACAAGGTCTTGAGACTTTGGTATTCCCCTTTATCTTTATTCTGACTTTCCTTTTCAGACCCTTGTTTGATTTGGTAACTTATGATGGCACCCCTTAGCAGTAACAGTTTAGTCACACAGTATTACCGAAACATCCCACAATTCACACACAATATAAAAAATCTCTCACTCAGACATGTTTTCTTAAAAAAATAAACAAATGTTTTTACTAAATAATTTAATTATTACCATACATTACAAAAAAGGTTTGATCAATTTGGTCACAGAATAACACAAATAAATGTGGACATGTACATACAAAAAAAAAGAACATCTTAAAATTGTTAGCTAAGTTCTACCTTAAGTTTGTAGTGGATTGAAGTCCAGGAAAAGTAAATGAAAGTTTCAGTTTCCTTTGATAGCAGTCTTGCTTCCTGTGTGTCAGGAGAAGAGTGTCCCTTGAAGATGCTCAGCAAAATGAGAGAGGCCCTGGTTTTCAAGCTCTTTATATAGTGTCAAAATCCCTGGTCTGTCCTAACTTTTAGGCCAGTAGATGTCACTCTTACATTTTCCCAACAACACAATTTTCTGGTTACCTTGTGATGTCATACTTCCCTGACAATTATGACACTTGTAAGAGAATTCGCAATAGCCTGCCAGAATGGATATTCCTGTCCTTTCCTTTCATCTCATCAAAGGCAATATACCATGACAGTTTCCTGGGACTAAAGCCTCCTGCCTTTGAGGTGAAAAAAGGGCTATCTCCTGAACATTTTATTTACCTCTGTTTCCCTCAGTTAGTTAACCAGGGAAATACCTTTTGATCAGCTATCACCAAGCCTTTGACAAGTAATTGTCAGCTTCCTGGCAAACAAGCTGGTTCCTCTCAGGTCAGAGGAAGGTCAAACATTTTAAACAAAATCCAGTCTTTCTCACTATCCTATGAGATTGTGCCAGTTTAAACATACACAAAATATAACAGAATATAACACCATATATCTGCGCATCTGACAGTAGCATATCTCACCACAGTGTGTACATAAACCACTTTTTATAGCTTTCTGTTCACTTTTTGTGTGGCGGTGTAATTATATGCTTAACACAGGTGATGTAATCTATGATGTCACATGCAGGTGACTATTTAAGGGACCTGCAGTCTTTTGGACAACTGCCCCTGATGAAGCCTTGACTGGCGAAATGCTGGGGCAGTCTATTCCCAGGTGACTGGCCCAAGTTCGGTACACTGTCAGATCTTAGTGGACAATAAAATTGCATTAAATTGAATCAACCTTGGAGTGAACTCATGTTTATGGATGGGGTGCAGCATCAGTTGTTTTGCCTGTCTTGTCAGACTAGCCTGATAGTTTTCTTTGACTGGGTAACAAAGGAAATAGACAAAGGGCATGCAGTGGATATGATGTACTTTGACTTCAGCAAAGCTTTTGATTCAGTACTGCATTAGAGACTGCTTAAGAAGATGGAACACCTGGGTGCAGCTAAAACTTTAATGGACTGGGTGGGTAATTGGCTAGAACAAAGGGTGGTGAACAATTGGGTTAAATCAGAGGAGAGGAAGGCAATGAGTGAGGGTCCACAAGGATCTGTCCTGGGTCAGGTCCTCTTCAACATGCTCATTAGTGACATTGGTGATGGTGAAGGAATCTGGGGCAGGCCGTGTCTCTTTTCAGATGACACAAAATTATGTGGGAGTGTGGATAATGAAGAAGGAATAAGGGATATGCAGAAGGACCTATGAAAGTTGAGGGGTGGTCAAAGGTCTGGCAGTTAAAATTCAATGCCAAAAAGTGCAAGGTAATGCACCTAAGGAAAAAGAACCCCAAGACAGAGTACTGGATGGGAGGGGAGAGACTTAGCACTACAGATGAGGAACAGTATTTAGGAGTTATCATCAGTAACTCCCTTAAACAAACGAGCCAGTGCAACAAGGCCTATGCCAAGGCTAACAGAATGCTTGGATGTATCAGAAGGGTTATTGATAGCAGAAGAAAAGAGGGAGTTTGTTATAGAGGGGTTCTTTATAGAGAGGGAGCACTGTACTTCCCCTCTACAGATCCCTGTGAGGCCTCACCTGGAGTACTGTGCTCAGTTCTGGAGTCCTCACCTTAGGAAAACAAGGATAGGTTGGAGACAGTGCAGCACAGAGTGACCAAAATGATTCAGGGACAGCAGGACAGATCCCATGAGGAGCATGTCAAGGCACTAAATATGTACTCACTGGAAACCAGAAGGGAGAGGGGAGATATGAAAGAGACCTTCAAATTCCTCAAAGGAATTAATAAAGTGTACTACGGCAAATTATTTAGCCTGAATACCAACTCGCAGTCATGTGAACATGAATGGAAATTAGCAGGTGGGAAGTTCAGGAGCGACGTGAGAAAGTACTTCTTTACGGAAAGGGTGGTGGAACCTTGGAACAGTTTGTTGGCCAGGTGGTGAGTGCAAACATAATCAGGGGATTCAGGCAGGTCTGGGATAGAATGAAGGTAATAGTGGTTGCCTGGGGCAAGAGGTCCAGGGAAGAGAATGGGGAGAGGACCACGAGGGTTAGTATCCTGGAGGAACAGTAGGTTCCAAGGCAGGTTCCAGGGATAAAGGTAACTTGGCAGACTGGGTAGATCTCTGGTCTTTTTCTGCCATCATTGTCTATGTTTCTGTGTTTCTAAGGTACAAGTCACCACCCATGGAGCCACCACATCTATGCTACTGACTGGACCAGGTATCTCCCAATTGCTGCCCCAGCAGAACAGGAAGATAAAGCGCACCCATGCAGGACTGGGTGGAGGCCTGACCTCCTGTCAAATCACAGGATTGCCTATAAGTAAGAACGTTTGTGGAAGGTCTGCCTTTGGATTGCAAATCTGCAGCCATTCTCATCACCTTTGATCTGAGCTGACATGGTGACATGGTCAGAGGGTAACCGCGTAACCAATCAGGGTTGGACTGCCTGAGGAGAGAGCCTCAAGGGCTTGTAGACTTTTGATGGACTTGATTAATTTAGGTGTCTTTGCAGCAACCAATTACCTGTTGAGCTGACGGACTGAAGGGATGGTGTGTCTGTTCACAGACGACATCAAGATATGTAACAGGGTGGACACTCACAAGGAGTGAGCAAGATGGAAGCTGGCCTCAAGAAACTAGAAGAATGGTTGGGAGTGTGGCAGCTGAGATTTGATGCCAAAAAGTGCAAGGTCATGCACATAGGAAAGAAAAATCCAAGAGAGGAGTATTACTTAGGAGGAGAAAGAATGGCGGCATCAAACCAAGAACGAGATCTGGGAATCATAAACTCAGATGACTTGAAGGTTAGTAAGCAGTGTGAGAAAGCAACATTGAAGGCCAACAGAATGCTGGGCTACATTGGGAGGCGAATCATGAACAGGAGGAGAGAGGTGGTACTACCACTGTATAGATCGCTGGTCAGATCTCACCCGGAATACAGAGTTCAGTTCTGGAGGCCTCACCTCAGAAAGGACATTGACAGGGTAGAAACAGTACAGAGAAAGAAGACAAAAATGATTCAGGGTCTGCAGTACATGACCTACGAGGAAAGACTTAGGGAACTGAATATGTACTCCCTGGAGCAGAGAAGAGAGAGGGGACATGATTGAAACATTCAAGTACATAAAAGGCATTAATAAGGTACAGGCACATGAACTTTTTCACTTCAAGAAGGGCTCCAGGACCAGGGGACATGACCTCAGGCTGCAAGGATGGAGGTTCTCTACCAACACCAAGAAGTTTTTCTTCACAGAAAGAGCGGTGGACTCCTGGAATAGCCTGCTGCAAGAAGTTGTGGGGGTCAACACTGTGGGGGGATTCAAGAATGCATGAGATAGACACAAGGGAGCCCTGACTACAAAGGTCAACTAGAGTGTCAAAACAGGTCCAAAACAAATGGGCAGACTAGATGGACCTAGCAGTCTCCTTCTTCCGTCAATGTCTATGTTTCTATGAGTGACAAACTTCCAGGCCAGAAGTAACTTTGATTGACAGATCCGTCAATAGGGAGCTGCTATTCCAAAGTGAACAAATAACAGACTGTTCAAGACCTTAGTCAGTCTGCATGTAGCTGTAGTGAGAAGTAAGCTGGTACCTGAATGCTGCTGAGTGTTGAGAGAGACTGTGCTGCTGTACTGCAGAGACAGACTGCATGTCTGCCAGAGAGGGAGAGAGAAAAAGTGAGAAGCAGCATTCCTGCTATGCAAAAAGGTGGTAATTGTGTGCTACGTGTCGCATGAAAGTGAAGCTGAAGGTTGCAGCAAAATTGGCAGAGGCTTTTGCTCTGCTTCAGTTGGAGACCACGACTGAGACAGCCATAGTTTGCCCGTGAAACTGCCTAGCCAGTACCATAGCCCAGAAACAGGGAATTTGGTGGCAGGCAAGGACCTCTTGGCCCACCAGTCTGCCCATTTTTTCCCCTGCTTATTCTGTCGCCGCAGATCCTGCTTGATCTCTGCCCCCCGCTTCCCAGCTAAGATCCTTTTGTGCCTATTCCATGCATGCTTGAAGCCCACCACTGTTTTTGCTCCCACCACCTCCACTGGAAGACTGTTCCAGGCATCCACCACTTTTTCATTGAAGAATTACCTTCTCACATCTCTCCTATATTTACCTCCTTCCAGCTTCATTGCGTGCCCCCCTTTGTTCTCGTGCATCTTTTCCTCTGAGAAATACTCCCCTCTTGTACCTTATTTAGCCTCTTGAATTATTTATAGGTCTCTATTATATCCCCCCTCTCTCTCTCCTCTTTTCTAGGGTGTACATGTTGAGGTCCTTCTGTCCCTTCTCATAGGGCTTCTGATGCAGCCCCTGCAGCACTTTAGTTACCCTTCACTAGACAGCCTCCACCCTTCCTATGTCCTTCCTGAGATTTGGTCTCCAGAACTGGACACAGTACTCCAGGTGGGGTCTCAACAGTGATCTATACAGTGCTAACACCACCTCTCTCCTTCTGCTGGTGATGCCCCTCCCTATGCACCCCAGCATCCCACTGACCCTAACTACTGCCTTGTTGCACTGTCTTGCCACCTTGAGGTAATCACATATGATTACTCCCCAAGCCCCTTTCCTGTTTGGTGACTGTCAATACCTCTTTTCCCATTTTGTACTCCATCTCTGGTTTCTGTGTCCTAAGCGCATGATTTTGCACTCTGTCGCATTGAAATCCTGCTGACATGCCCTTGACCACTCCTATAGTTTTCTCAGGTATCTGTGCATTCTTTCCACCCCCTCTAGAGAGTCTATCCTAATGCAGATTTTGATGTCATCTGCAAAGAGGCATACGTTCCCTTCCAGCTCATCTACAATGTCAGTTATAAAGACACTGAAGAGGACTGGTCCCAGTACTGAGCCCTGAGGCACCCTGTTGGTCACCCTCCCTTCTCCGGAATGAACTCCATTTACCACCACCCTCTGTCACCTATCTATTAACCAATTTCTTACCCAGTTTACTATTTCAGGACCCACATGCTAAGCTGCCAAGTTTCTTGATGAGTCTTCTATGTGGTACACTGTCAAATGCCTTGCTAAAAGTTAAGTAGGCCATGTCCACCACCCTGATCTATTTTCTGAATCTTTTAATGCTTTCAATTTAATTAATTATTAGCTACTACTTTCATGCTTGTCTTTCTATAGGTTTTCTTTGAATGGTTTAAAGGGAGACAGTCAGCACAAAGTGTCCCCACATTTAGGTGTGGAGCTGGTCCCAGTGTGCACTTTTTGTGCAAAAACATTTTGGTTTACTTATTATTTACTGTAGTACAGTAGGTTATATCATACTAATTCTGCTTAGTTGCAGGCTGACATTTTGGTTAATACAAATCCCAGAATTCCCTGTAGATGACATCAGAGCAGTAGGCAGCAGTGGGAGATTGAATAACTTGCAGTGCATGATAGAACTTCTAATCTCAATCTGATATTTTCTGGGTCTGCTGTTCTCGGGGACTAAGTACAGTTTTCTGTGACCATACATAGCCCAGGGAGGACAACGAATGAGCAAACTAAAGATCCGAGCTTATATAAACTCTGACATGAACTGCAGGCTATTGAATCTCTCACTCTTGCCTACTGTTCTGATGTCAGTTGCAGGGAATTCTGGATTTGCAGTAACAGAAAATGTCAGCCTTCAACTAAACAAAATTGGTCTGCTACAGACTACATGCTACAGTAAACAGTAAGTAAAACAAAATGTTTTTGCACACAAAGTGCACATTGGAACCAGTCTGTCACTCAAGTGTGGGGCCCTTGGTGGCGACTGTTCCCCTTTAAATTTGTTTTCTTCTTATTTACACTGGAGATTTCAATCTATTCTTTGGGATGGTGTCTTTCTTTCCCTCCTCCTGTTACCACTGGGGTTCCACATGGTTCTATTCTTGGTTGTTTTATTTCTGAATCCTTTACCTTCCAATATTCAGAATTATTTTATTTGCCTGTATGCTGACGATACTGTTCTTTGTGCATAAGTCTGCTCCCACCTTATCTATAAATTTGCAAAATTTTAACAAAATTGTAAACTGGTTCTCAGAAAACCTTTTAATCATGAAAGAAAAAAACTCAAATAATGTTGTTTGGCTCACAATATTTTTATTAAATCTGGATTGTCCCTTTTCTATTACATAAAAAAATCAGCCATTGGAAAGGGTGACTGAGTTTAAATTTGTAGACTTTTTTTTTGCTCCATCCTTAACTTTAAAAAGTCATAGTGACAAAGCAATTCTTAATGTCTGGGTCATTTGAAACATGCCAGACATTGTTTGTGCAGACAGGAAGGAAGCATATTGTACTTCAAGTAATTCATTCAGTCTGTGATTATGGAGATAGTATTCATCTTCGTGCTTCTGAAACATCCTTGGTTCTCTTAAATGTTGCTTATTATCAGTTGTTACAATTTATCTGCAAAATGGGATAAGCATCACTGCTCATTACTCATTAAATTAAACTGGCTATCCTCTTCCCCCAGAAGGGACCAAAATTGGCTTTCTTTGGTTTATAAAGCAGTGAATAACCAAGCTGCAGCTTACTTATCTGAGCGTCTGGGGCTCGATTTTCAGAGGCCTCAAGAATGCCACAAGCCCCTGGTGCACCGATCCCAGCACACAGGGGCGTTGCAGCATTCTCCCGGCGGCAGTCGAGTTTTCACTCCCACGTCTTCCAAGTGCCTGGGTTAGACCAGCTCTCCACCCCGGTAACTTGTGGCATCAGGGGATCGTTTTTATGGGGCTTGGGCCAAATATTTGGTGCAAGCTGCCGTAAACTGAGGAAACTGTTGCAACTGCACTTGATGTATTAAAATTGGATGCAGTTGCAGCAAAGTTGTTTGGCACAGCTGCGCCAAACAATGAGTTTGATGCAGGTCTTGACACAAACCCTGTATCACCCTTTGAAAATCGAGCTCCTGCTGACTCCAGCTAATAGGTATGTTCTAGGTGATGTCCAGCACCGCAGTTGTCATTTACACAAATTTGTTTCAGGTTTGGTAGAGCACTCTTCTTCTTTGGAGCTTCTCATTCATGGAACAGTCTAACCCCCAGTTTAGAAATTGTACCAGGTTAACGATTTTTAAGAATTATGTAAAATCAGTTATGCTAATGCTCAATCCTGTTACAGTTGTATTACTACATGAATTTTATATATTGATTCAATATTGTATGTTTTGCAGTTTTAAGTCCCTCCTCTGCTCGTCCAGGAGTATGGTGGTGAAAGTCGGGGGGCACTATACAGAAGAAAACAGTCACATACCTGGATGATCTGTTTACCAGACCTTGGTGGAAATGGGGTGCCCTCTGATTGTTGTGTGCTAGCTAGTTGACTGTAGTGATGATGATACAGGTCTTCATCTGCCTGGTCTTGCTCTCTTCACCCCTGAGACCCCCATGGACAGTCCTCACCAGGCAGGCCCCTTGTAGTCTCCTTGGATGGTGCCAGATCAGTTGGATGCCACTGTAGAGCACATTAGAAGCTGGGCTTGAACGGGGTGAACACTAGGACTTCAGAAACAGGGGATCCCATTTATTGAACAGTTAATTCAAAACAGAAAACATTCACTCCATAGAGCACTAGAACACACAACAGATGGCTGTGAACTGAGACATCACATCAGAAGCTCAGTTGTTGCTCAGGACCATGTAGGTCACTCCGGAAGCTAAGTTCCAGGCAGCTACCTTACAGGCCAAACACAGGCAGCATAATTCATGGCCAGATCAGGCCTTTTACCACAAGCAGCCACAGTTCTCCTTTCCAGGCAAATGAACGTCCTCCAGGCAGCAAAAGTGAGCATCCTCATCTGGTGCCAACGCCGGAACTGGACAGCCTCTGCACAGGGTCCTCGCAGGACTGGAGTTGCCCCTGGATCCTATGGTCCCTCCTCCTCACAGTCCTTCCATGTCCTCCAACTGGTGAACAGCCTTGAGAGCAAGGGCTGCACCTGGATCCCTGGACACCCCCACCTCCCAGGTGCCCCTCTGCCCCGTCTGCCCCCTCTGATCCCCGGCACCAGATGGCAGCCTCTCCCTCCACGCTCCCCATGACATTGATTCCTCCTAGAGGAGTCCCGCTCAGAAGCGGTCCTCCGGGCTGGATGCAACACAGTGTACCCCCAGGCAGCAGGTCCCAGCCAGTCTCACCCTCACTTGGTCCTCTATCCACCCTCCTCTTTCTCCCCCAACTCCTGTTCTCTCTCTCCTTTTATCCTCTCCCCATCAGGCACCAAACTCACTTGCCAAAACAAATTTCTAATCTAGCCTGATCTCAAAGGATGCCAAAAACTTCCCCACTCCCAAAGACCTATGAGACCGGTAGTCCCAATCTAAACTATTTACAATTTTGCCTATATCAGCACCAGCCAACACTAAAACCACCTCCACTAATATGGAGCAGCCGCTCCTTTAAATTTCCTTACTTGGGCCAGCCCGGTGGCGCTGAGTGCTGAGGCGCTGGATGCCTTACCTCACGCTATGCTGGCGACCTGGATTTGGGAATGACCTTGGGTTGTTGAGGTGCCGGCATTTGGGGGAGGAGGGAGGATGGGATTGATCAGGCAGCAGTCTGCTTTCCTCTCCTGGGGTGGTGGAGGTGGGTTGTCGCCCCCTGTAGTTCCGCTCCCAGTGGGTAGTATAGGCAGGAGGGGCAGCACTGTTATGAGTGGGCAGAAGGGCTGAGCTAGCACCTGGGGTGTCAAGTGTGCGTGCCTCACTGCGCACACACAGCCGTGCTGGGGCCTCGGGCAGGGAAGCAGGAGAAGAAAACTACAAATACCAAAAAAACCTATATATATAAAAAAAATGTCTAACTTGATGGACATGCAAGTGCTGTAGCGTGGGCCACCAAAGAACTATTTACAAATTTATTATTTAAGCAATAATGACCGAACTGACAGTCATTTCCTGGTGATTAATGACTGGCTGGGGGGCCAGAGTGGCCCGAGGCACAGCCGAGGGTCAACCCCACCCAGTCGCTCGTTAATCAAAGGAAATGACCAGCTGTGAGGTCATTATTGCAATTACAAGTCTAATTGCAACAATGACAATTCTTTTCTTCAAGTTTTTAGCACTGAAAACAGTTTTGTTTTGGCGCCGCTGCTGTCGGTGTACAGATGTGAGTCCAGTGTCGCTGCCGTGCCGGTCATTTCTAAGAGACTTCAGACCAGTACAGCAGTCAATCAGTGAGCTAGCTCAGCTAATGAATAATTAATTAGACTTATAATTTTTATTCTCTGTGTCCACCAGACCCCTGAAAATGCACCCGGAGACACGGAACAACAACCTGGCACTTGGCCCCTCTACCACAGGCTGAGACACCAGGATCTGGTGGCCGGAGCCACAAAGCCGCAACAGGACCAGAAGGTGGGGATTCCCCCCATAGCCACTGGACACAGAGACTCCTGGGGAGACCGGGAGCCGCAGATCCTACAGGTAATCCCGTTTGCAGGGCTTACACTCTCCCGCCACTGAACGCTTGCCATTCCAGCAAGCCAAAACCCACCATAAACTAGTTACACTATTCTTACACTAGACAATCTTACACTATCTACAGTAACACTAGCCCAGCTCTCTAACCCACCAGGGATCACTTTCTCACTGGGCCACTCATTGCCAGAACCTACTGACTCCCTGCTTTCAGCCAAAATAATGGCGTCCCCAGTCCATTAACTAGTCCCTACCTGGCCACCCTTTGCTAGAACTACAGATGGATTGCTTTTAGACTACACAATGGTGTCCCACATTCCCATATTCTAATTCAAACTTACTGCTAACACCCTTGGAAGCTGCCAGCTGCCTGCATTGGACTACCTGGAAATTTAAATAGAAGACAAGACATAGCAGATGCAGAAGTTTAAAACAGTAATTACCAAACTGCATTAACAAACATCATCACAAACACTTTCTCACTCTCTGCAATCCAATAGAAAACTGTGAGCTAGAGAAACTATGATAGTTACCAATAACCATTTTTACACAGCACATTTTTCTTTCTAATCCCCCAAGGAAACATCCCCCTTTGAAGACAGTAAATTACACTGAACAATGTCCTTGAAGAACTAAGGACAATAAGAGCATCATTTACTCCTTAATAAAGATACCATAACCACATAGTAGAAACTGTTATAACAGTTTTTTTCCTTCAAGGGTAGTCACATTTCCCCAAAGCCCATTGTCTACACAAAACCATTTATAAGTCTCTGCTTGGGCTACTTTTCAGTTCATATCCATGGAGCTTTAGATAAATATTGGGCAGACCACCCACCAAACCTGGGCCCTAGGTAAATGGAGCACCTCGCATTGTGCAGTCTCTGCTCCCACAAAGTCTGCTCATGCTCCCGTCCAAGCCTCAGACAGAAGCAATGGCAACAGCAGCTCCACAATAAAAGGTGCAAAATGTCTCAGTCTCTCACGCCATCTTGGTTGCACAATAACTAGTCTAGCTGATGGGAGGACTTCCACCACTTGCCCAGCACCCCAATTTACAGTTCACCAATGGTCGGAACACCAAAAAATCATATCCTGGATGAACCCCCACCTTGTAAGCCCCTTTCTCTGCCTCTAGGGGTATGGTGGTGAAAGTCCTGGGGAAGGGGGCCTATACAGCAGAAAAGAGTCACATACCTGGATGGCCTGTTTACCACACCTTGGTGAAACTGGGATGCCCTCGGACTGCTGGGTTCTAGCTGGTTGACTGGAGATGATGATGTTGGTCTTCACCTGCCTGGCCTTGGCATTTTCACCCTAGAGGCTCCCATTGACAGTCCTCACCAGACAGGTCCCTCACAGTTTCCCCAGATGGTCCTCTGGTTCCAGACCCATTGGATGCCACCCTGGAATGCACTAGGAGCTGGGCCATGGAGGCAACATCCTGCCAGCATCAAATAGTTGATCCAAATGAACGAGGAAGATACCAGGACTGCAGAAACAGGGAATCCCATTTAATGAACAGTTAATTCAAAACCGGAAACAGTCACTCCATGGAGCAGTAAAACACACAACAGGCGGTTCTGGACTGAGAGGTCACATCAGAAGCTCAATTGTTGCTCAGGACCGTGTAGGTCACTTCAGAAGCTAAGTTCCAGGCAGCTACCTTACAGGTTAGGCAGCCACAGTACAAACACAGGCAACATAATTTGTGGCAAAATCAGGCCTTTTACCGCAAGCAGCCTCAGCTCTCCTTTCCAGGCAAATGAACATCACTCCAGGCAGCAAAAGTGAGCGTCCCTCACCTGGCATTAAACACCGGAACTTGACAGTCTTTGCACAGGGGCATCGCAGAACCAGGGGTTGCCCCAGGCCCCTGAATCCCTATGGTCCCCTCCTCCTCCTCACAGTCCCTCCATGCCATCCAACTGGTGAACAGCCTTGGGATCAGGGGCTGTACCTGGACCCCTGGACCCCTCACCTCCCAGGTGCCCCCCCATCCCCAGCACCAGACAGTAGCCTTGCCCTCTGCATCTCCATGACATTGATTCCTCCGAGAGGCTGCTCAGAGTGGTCCTCCAGGCTGGCCGTAACACAGTGCACCCCAGGTAGCAGGTCCCAGCCGCAGTCTCTCCTTTTCCTCTGTGCGTTGATCCCACAGTTGCCCCAGGATGGGGCTCTGATAATAAGGAGCTGCCATCCACCCACCTTGCAGACTTACCCCAACACCTAAAAGAATAAAGAAAGAATAGTGGTCTCACTGACTGAGTGGGCAATCACCTCCACTCGGTCCTGTCTCCACCTGCCTCTTTCTCCTTCAAGTCCCACTCTCTCTCTCTCTCTCTCTCTCTCTCCTTTATCCTCTCCCTCAGGCACCAAACATCACCTGCCGAAAAAAAGGTCCAATCTGGCCCGATCCCAATGAGACCAAAAACTCTCCTTGCTCCAAAGACCTATGGGACCTGTAGTCCTGATCTAACCTATTTACAATTGTGCCCCTATCGGCACTAGCTGACACTGAAACCACCTCCACTAAAACGGAGCAGCAGCTTCTTTAAATTTCCTAAGTTGGCAACTGTCCTTGCGCTGTAGCGTGTGCCGTCAAAGAACTATTTACAAATTTATTATTTTTTATTTTCTGTGCCCACCAGCCCTCCAGCCCCCTGAAAATGCACCCAGAGGCGCAGAACAACAACCTGGTGCTCAACACCTCTGCCACAAGCTGAGACACCAGGATCCAGTGTTCAGAGCTGCAAAGCCACAAGGGGGCCACAAGGTGCGGATTCCCCCAGAACTACCCAACACACAGACCCACGGGGAGACTGGGAGCCGCAGCTCCTAAAGGTAAACCCATTTGGGGGGATTACATAGTCGTTTGATTGCATTATGACTTCATTTTATAAATGAGACTTGTATCTCATAGAACCTATCCTATAAATTATCAACTTTTAAATAAATAATATTAAAAACAAAATGATTATCGCCACCCCCGGACTGGATGCCAGATCATGGTAGGTGGGACAGATAGAACTGGGTTTTCACTGGCTAAGCTACACTGTGCAATACAGAATCATCTGCTGACTGCAGAAGGAACATGTCCACTGACTGCAGAAGTCAACAGAGGCCTGACTTAGACCAGAGAAACAGCCAGTGTGCTAGCTGACAGCAGAAGTTGTCACAGATGAAAGAGAGGGAAACCAGCAAGAGAATGTCTTGCTGCAGACTGCTCCATTACTTCTGTGCATCGAGGGAGATCTCTGGTCAGAGAACCATGAGTAAATTCAGGGTTTTGCCCTGTACCTGCATCCTTTATCATAATTTAAGAAAGCATTTATTAGAGTAGGCTAACAGATGGGACTTAAAAGTACTGTACCTCTTGTGGGTTTGATGAGCATTGAGGTTTTGGGATTTAACTTTGCAAAGCTTTAGTGGCTGGGTTTCAATACGAAAAAGTACAAAATCATGCACCTAGGACACAGAAACCCAGAAGAGGTGTATAAAATGGGGGAAGTGATATTGATGGTCACTAAACAAGAAAGGGACCTTACATTATATCTGATGACCTCAAGGTGATGAAGCAGTGCAACAAGGCAGTAGGTAGGGTCAGCGGGGAGCTGGGGTGCACAGGGAGGGGTAGCACCAGCAGAATGAGAGATGTGGTGTTACCATTTTGTCGATTGTTGGTGAGATCCCATCTGAGTACTGTGTCCAGTTCAGGAGCCACATCTCAGGAAGGACATAGACACAGTAGGGGCGCTTTTCAGAGGAGGGCAACTAAAATGGCACAGGGGATGCATCAGAAGCCTTATGAAGACAGACTGAGGGATCTTAATATGTACACCCTGGAAGAGAGGAGGGAGAGGGGGACATGACAGAGCCTATAAATAACTAATGAGGGTGAATAAGGTACAGGAAGGAGTATTTTTCGGAAGAGAAGGTGAAAAAGAACAAGGGGACATGCACTGAAGCTGGAAAGGGAAACTTTAGGAGGGATGTGAGGAGGTATTTCTTCATTAAAAGTGTGGTAGATGCCTGAAACAGTCTTCCAGCTGAGGGATGTGGGCAAAAACAATGGTGGGCTTCAAGCATGCATGGAATAGGCACAAAGGAATCTTGGTAGGAATGCAGTGTGGGTGGGAGTACCAGGAGATAAAACAGAGTTGTGGTGACAGTACAAGCAGCGAAAAAATGGACAGACTGGGTGGGACAAGCGATCCTTATCTGCCAACAAATTCTTTGTTTTTATTGCTAACCACTGGTCAGCTATGTGCAACATCATTGGGTCAACTATGTTTCCATGGCTGTAGGCCCAGTGAAGTAGTGGGAGCTCCATATTAGATAAAAAGGTTTAAACACTGGTACCAGCAGGAGCACCCCTCAGTATGGCTGGGAAAAGTTACTGTACTGTGCATGTGTAGTGTGTGGGTGGGCATTGTTGTGTGCTTAGCCTGGAAGGGTATATGAAGCACAGCCAGGGGAATAATATTTGGCTGCCCCCAGGACAGCACTGAACAGTGCCCTGTATTATCTTAAGCTGGGCCTGGAAAGGCATGGAGAAACAAGCTGAGAATAGACTATACTGCACTACTTTATTGCTGCTAGTCATTTTCTTCAATTAGGGCCTGAAATTGGACCCCAAATAAAGGTCATGTTCTTTGTTTCTAATCACTGACCAAGCACAGTTTTATTTTATATGCTGGCACTCCTAACCACTGGGGTGTAGCTAGGAATGTAAAGTTTGTACACCATTTTGGATACCATGACCCTCTTTGTTGCCCCCACCCTCTTTTTTGACCCAGTAGTACTCTTTTTGTTTCTTCTACCCTGCTTGTTGCCCCCAGTCATTCCCAGTTTGTTGCCCGTAGATGTCACCTGTTTGATGCGCTACAGTTGTATACCCCAAAATAAAGCAGCACCTAGTTGTATGCATTTGCACAGTGACTTGCTTACACAGAGCACCAACAGTCATATTATACCATCAGAAGGTGGGCTAAATAGTAACCTTGGGATCAGGCAAAATGTTGCCCCATAAAAATAAATTTGTACACCATGGCTTACATGGCATATGTACTGCCTACACCATTGCTAACCACAAATTGCCACAGGTACACAGATGCATTCCAAACATAAATGAAAGTTTATTGTGGCACCAACACAGGCTCACACCAATGACCCCAGTGCTTCAGCTACCATCTTCCTCCACCCCCTGATGAAGACAGTAGTCGAAGTACTGGGGTCGTTGGTGTGAGCCTGTGTTGGGGCAACAATAAACTTTCATTTCTGTTTGGAATACATCTGTGTGCCTGTGGCAATTTGTGGTTAGGAGTGCTGACTTATTTGGAACTGTTTTGGATCGGGCTGGCCACCCACCTCGCACTGCTGATTCATGGTGAGTCATTTGTTGAATTCAATATTTTATACACTGCTTGCTTTGTGGAGATTGTGAGTGCACTGAAATGCAGGTGTGTTGACCCTGTGGGAAGGTGGAAAGGTACTGCATCCCAGGGGTTGTATCATACTTGCACCTGGCTAATTAATTTTTCTGTGAGTGGAGATACCATGCAATTTATTTAATCTCTAGAGATGGCCCCCCAGTCAATAATTTTTAAGGACCCAGGCCCCTCGACATTGTTTCAGATTATGTGGTAGGGTTAGTCACCATAACACCCATGGTGACATGGTGGCATTGTAAGCAGGGAGTGCCATAACAAGTGCACAAGACACCCTCTGGAGAGTTTGCAAGTGGAGGCATCACTGGGATCTCCTGTTTAAAATCTAGGCACCCATGTGGACCCCCAGTGTGGTTGGACGGTAGTTTGGTGCCCCATCAAAAATTTTCAGAAATTACAGTGGTCTTCCAGGAGGTCAAGGAACGGTGTCATGTTGAGGATTTGGATCTTAAAAAGATGTTTACTGGTACAGAATGTTCTGGAAGGATTTAGTAAAGAGTGTATAGTAGGAAAACTACTCTAGGGTGTTAAAAGAATGGGAAGATTAAAGACTCAGTGTCTCGTACATAATGAAGGTACCAAAACAATTTGTGTTACAGTGGAAAGTGACAAGGACTTAGAAGCTGTAGTTACCCAAACAATTTTCTGTAGAAAGAACTAATGATAAGTCATAGATCCTAAGCAGGGGCACACAACAGTAACCCCAGCCTAACTCCAGCTATAGACTAGAAGGAGTGAGCTAGAACTGTCTCTCACAGGAGGAAAAACGGAGCCGAATTTGTGGGATTGTTGATGCCCAGTGCTGGAAATGGCACCAATGGAGGTATTAGATCACCTGATGGATAAAATACAAAAGTCTATGAAGAGTACAAGGAACACCAGAGGCTCAGATCTTTTTGAACTCAAACCCACTCCCAGGGAGGAAACGTTTGACACATGTATTGAGTAGGCTACCCTGATAGTACAGGACTGAAGTGCTTGGACTTAAAAAGAAGGCTCATATGGGAAAATGTCTCGAGGATCAACACTGAATTCTACACAAGCTTTGAAAATTTCTCAGACTTATGCTACACTGTCAGACTAACTGTCCACCTTGGAAAGTTGGAATGCACCCTTGGTAGCCTGGAGAAACCAGACAGCACTGTCACGTAACTGTCACTTCTCAAGCTGAGAAAAGAAGAGGAACTCTCAGAATTCCTGTTATGTCTGGGAAAAGACAATACAGTGGGCATATCGGAAAGGCAGCCTGGCTGTTTCACACATAGATACAGTACAGGTAGAACAAGTATACAAAGGAGCTATAGTTAGTCAAATTCTGATGAACCTTCAGCTGAGGCACAGGATGGACAAGCTACCAGTCTACACAGAACTGGTTGGTGAGGTGAGAGAACAGGAAGAGAGACTATTTCTGTGTGTACCCTTTGTACTTCTGCCTGGATGGCAATTACTGCAGTGATAGGGAGTGCACCCATATCCGTTCAGCAAGCTCATGGAACCAAAGAATTCATGGTACAAACTGAGAAACTGACAGAGTTGGTTCTGGAGCAACAGAAGGATGGATGCCTTAAAGACAGATAGCACAAACTCATCGACTCCCCCCCCCCCATGGGGAGGTGGAAATTGAACTATGCCATGGATGGCACCGGACTACCATGGAAAGAGGGATGAATGTGTGTGGTATCAGCATTTTAAGGAAAAGCATAGACAAAAAGAGTGTCAAAGTGCCAAGTACTGTACTTACAGAGAGTAAACAAGCATTTTGTCCAGATACTGGAAATGCCAGTGGGATCCAGTAAAGGAGGACACTGGAGCCCTGGGTGTTAGATGCACCCAGCATGCAGTAGCCAAATCAGTCGTCAAATCTACATAGAAACTGCCAATTGTATTAACCGATTTAAAGGGGAACAGTCAGCACAAAGGACTCCATACTCAAGTGTGGGGCTAATCCCAATGTGCACTTCCTATGCAAAAACATTTTGGTTTACTTACTGTTTACTGTAGTATAGTAGATTGTATCAGACTAATTTTGCATAGTTGTAGACTGACATATTCTGTTACTATAAATCCCAGAATCCCCTGTAGCTGACATCAGAGCAGGACTGCAGCAGTGGGCGATTCAATTGCCTGCAGTGCACGTTAGAGTTTATATAAGCTCTGGGCCAGGATTCACAAAAAAATGCAAAGTACCGCACAAAAGTTTGCATGGCACCTTGTGATTGCCCAGGTCACAAAACTTGCTATTCACAGATGGATAGTGAATGGCGCTATCCAAATGTGAATAGGACTGGATTGAGGCAGCAGTAACACCAATACCACTATCTCTAACCCCACCAGCACAGTCCTGACCTCCAGCTGAGTGATTACCCCTGCATGCATAGCGCTGATGCGCTAAGTTGGTATTCACTAAGGCAACCATGCAAATGAGCCCATTGGGCATGCATGGCGCTAACTGGCCATTTGTATGCCCATTATGGGCCCATTTGCATGGCCTGTGGCAGGAGGTTAGCACCCCCCAATGCTGATGCCGTCCTGATAGTTAATACACATGTGCCTGGTGGTCTAGTGGTTCCCTCCCCCATCCCCATTCTCCGATCACCCTCCTGATGGTGAATAAAAATATGCCTAGTAGTCTAGTGGTTCCCTCCACCCTCCCTGGTCTCCAATCACGCTGACCCTATCAGTAATAAAACATTTTCCATAGTGTAGTGGTCCCTCCCCTCCCGATCACTGACCCTGTCAGTAATAAACTATTTTCTATAGTGTAGTGGTTTCCTCCCTTTCCCTGGTCTCCGATCATCTTTCCGATAGCGAATAAAAATATTCCCGGTAGTCTAGTGGTTCCCTCCTCCCTTCCTGATCTCTGTTCGCCCTCCCAATGGGTAATAAAATATGCCTGGTAGTCTAGTGGTTCCCTCCCCCCTTTCCATTCTCCAGTTGCTGACCTGTTGTAGGAAAATCTAATCCCTGGTAGTCCAATGGACCCTTCCCTCACCCAATCACCCATCCAATATGTATATATTACTATAAGTGTTGTGCAGTCATCCCCCCTCCCACATTCCAATCCCATATCCATGACAACTCCCCAGTACCCTGGCAATATAGTGGGCCCCCCAGCCTGTGGGTGTTTTCCACCACCCCGCTCCCCCCCTTACGATCCCCAGTGGGTGACCAGCACAGCCCTCCTCACACCTCCACAGCTGGCTGCCCACTGAACTGTCAATGACAGCGTACAGTATACATTACAAGCCCATTGGTTCACAGTGTCAACCAATGGGCGTGTAATGTATACTGTTCACTGTCTTGACAGTTAAGTCGGCAGCCAGCCATGAAGGTGTGAGGAGGACTGTGCTGGTCACACACTGGCAATTGGGTTGGGGGAGCGGGATGGTGGAAAACACCCACAAGGTAGGGCTGGGGGGTCCATTATGCCACCAGGGTACTGGGGAGCTGTCATGTACATAGGATCAGAATGTGGGGGGTGGAGGGATGACTGCACAATTCTTCTAATAATATATACATATTGGACAGGTGATTGGGTGGGGTGGGGTCTACTGGATTACCAGGGATTAGATTTTTCTTCAACAGGTTGGTGATCAGAGAACAGGGAGGGGAAGGGAACCACTAGACTACCAGGAATATTTTATTCCCTATCGGGAGGGCAATCGAGACCGGGGACCACTAGACTATGGAAAATGTTTTATTACCTATCAGGAGGGCGATCAGAGATTGGGAGGGGGAGGAACCACTAGACTACTAGGAATATTTTTTATTCCTATCAGGAGGGCGATCAGAGATTGGGGAGGGGAGGGAACCACTAGACTACTAGGAATATTTATTACCTATCAGGAGGCGATCAGAGATTGGGGAGGGGGAGGAACCACTAGACTACAAGGCATATTTTATTACCTATCAGGAGGGCGATCAGAGATTGGGGGAGGGGAGAACCACTAGACTACTAGGAATATTTTATTACCTATCAGGAGGGCGATCAGAGATTGGGGAGGGGAGGGAACCACTAGACTACTAGGAATATTTTATTACCTATCAGGAGGGCGATCAGAGATTGGGGAGGGGAGGAACCACTAGACTACTAGGAATATCTTATTACCTATCAGGAGGGCGATCAGAGATTGGGGAGGGGAGGAACCACTAGACTACTAGGAATATTTTATTACCTATCAGGAGGCGATCAGAGATGGGGAGGAGGGAACCACTAGACTACTAGGAATATTTTATTACCTATCAGGAGGGCGATCAGAGATTGGGGAGGGAGGAACCACTAGACTACTAGGAATATTTTATTCCTATCGGGAGGGCAATCGGAGACCGGGGGACCACTAGACTATGGAAAATGTTTTATTACTGACAGGGTCATTGATCGGTGACTGGGGAGGGGGGATAGACCACTAAACTATGGAAACTGTTTTATTATTTGCAGGGTCAGGGACTGGGGAGGAGGTGGAGAGAACACTACACTATGGAAACTATTTTTGCCAATATCAGTTGGGCGATTGGTACCTCTGCCAACCACTGGGGCTGTGCAGATTAGCAACAAGTTTTTGTCTGCAGTAATTTCTCCACGCAAGGGCCTTCGCAAATGGCCCTTGTGTGAAGCAAAAACTTTGTGAATTGGGCTGTGGGGATATTCAGGTTCCCTCCCCTTCATTTAAATTGCCACCCCCTCCCAACTTTGCTCGGGTGCAAACCCAATTTGTGGGGGCAAACTGGACTTATGAATACCAACTCCGGGCAAAAATCTGGGCAAAACCTAGTTTGCTCCAGGCAAACTGGATTTGCACCTGGGCAACGGTTTGTGAATCTGGCTCCTGATTTTTTGTTTGCTGGTCCCGCTGTCCTCCCACTACTATGTACAGTCACAGAGGACTATACTTAGCCCCTGGAGAGTAGCTGAGCCGGAAAACATCTGATCAGAGCTTATGAAAGCTTGAACATGCACCGCAGGCTATTGAATCTCCAACTGCTGCAGTTCTGCTCTGATGTCAGCTGCAGGGGATTCTGGGATTTGTAGTCACAGAAGATGTCAGCCTAGAAGTAAGCACAATTTTGGTGCTCTGTAGTGCTTAATACAGTTTTCCAAACCCAAATTTTGCAAAAAGCTGACTAGTAAAGAAACTGTTGTTCCCCCGGAAGATACGTAAATCTAGAACTATACTGTATCACTCTAAAGTAATCTGCAATGCACCTTAGGCACTTTTGACTCCAAGGACAAGGTCCAGTACAGCCAACAAATGGCCACACTTGTACATGCATACAACCACATAAAAAGCAATGCCACCTGATACTTGCTGTACTATCTAGTGTTAGGAGGGAAGCCAAATTACCAATCAATTTGTGCTTCAGAGTCTCTGCTGATGGAGCCTGGCCAGAGATTTATCTCTACCATGTCCAACGCTTCAAAGATTAGTTGAACACAACCTATTAGTTGGCTTCAGACATGTGTGGAAAGTGGAACAGAGCCAACAAAGTCAGGTATGACAAAAAGGTACAGGCACACAACTTGTTGTCTGATGGCAGAGTGCTGTTGTTGTACCTAGGACTACCCAGAATGCATAAATTGCTGAAAGATGGGACAACAGCCCTTATGGTGTGATGGAGCAAATACAGAACATGCCAGTTTACAGTATACTGTATGTCTAGAAGGAAACTCGAAAAGGACCCGGATATTTCATAGAAATCACTTACTGCCTATTGAGCTATTGGACACTTACATTACTCTGGAAGCACATGAAGTGCCTCAGCAGTCAGAAACCCAAATCTGTTACGCACAGAAAGAAACCTACAGTCAACGAAAAACCTTGCATTACCCTGGGAGTAAGGAACAGTGGCTCATCTGATGAGGAAACAGAATTACTATGGTATTATGCCACCATGGACCATCATACTTTGCTTCAGGACGTTATACCTAAGAAGAAATCCAGTCAGACTGGAACCCAGTTAGATCCCAATGCAGAACCTATGATGTGCTTGTATGCACAATCAGTACCTGAGGCAGAGGATGGAGAGCACTCAGACGCAGAAGACATAGTGGAGCTGACTTTGACTGGAGACACTGCAACGTTTATTAAGGAGATGGGAGCCATGACTCTGAGCTCAAATGAAGAAGTATCAGTCCCATTATGCTGCTCTGAAAGACCTGTCAGACCCTTGATCAGACTGATACCTTATATGATGCTCCCGGTGCCTCTACCAACCTGCTCATGCATGTAGTATACAAAAGTGTATACGTAACAACCCAGTCCTTACCCTGTGCAGTGTTAGCAAATACCCAGGGCGATAACATTAAATAATGGGTACTAACACTTTGGGAAATACTTGAGGAAATTCCTGTTAGAGAGGAATGCATTTGTCTAGGTAGAACTGTTGGGTATATGCCATTTATGGTGTTCACCTGGCTAAATAAAGATTTTGATTAATTTACTTACGGCTAGAAAGGAACCAGGTGACTATATAGCTTCACCCAAGGCAGTAGTCAAAACATCAGCAATTCAAAAGAATAAAACTCAAAATCAAGCCATCCAGTGCACCAAAATCAGGACTGAACCCACAGCACTAACCCCAGCGCTTCGAATCTTATCGTGGCTCTTCGGCCCCCTGATGAAGAGTCACGCTGAGACTCGAAGCACTGGGGTTAGTGCTGTGGGTTTGGTCCTAATTTTGGTACACTGAATGGCTTGATTTTGAATTTTATTCTTTTGAATTTCTGATGTTTTGAGTGTTGCCTGGGTGTCGCTATGTCTGTAATATTATTAGGCATGCACACCTCATTATCCTCAGTGCTGCCCCACCTGTGGATTTCTCTTCTTTGTCTGTACAGCCTCATTGTTGCTTAAATGTGTTTGGACTTTGACCTTTCCTGTTGGAATTGATGTGTATGTCAGTTGCTTCGCAGGGAGAGAGTGTAACCTCCCTATGGGGACTTCACTACTAAGGCTCCCTTGCACTCGTACATCAAAGGTCCCATCTTCCAGTAACAAAGCTGGGAATCCCCCGATCACTGCCCTGCCCCAACTGGATGTCAAAACATACCTGCATAGGACTGCTTTGGGGCCTCTACTATTGTTAAACCATAAGATTGCCTGCAAATAAGAACATCTGTGAAAGGACTGTCTTTGATAGGCATCTTCATCTCCTCTGATGAAAGCTGGCATGGTGACGGGTGAGTGTGTGACTAATCAGGTTTGGATTGCCTGAGAAGAGAGCTTCAAGGGCTTGAGGATGGCAACCTAGTGGCACTGTAAGCCGGGAGTGCCACAACAGATATATAAGTCACTCTCTGGTGAGCTTCCATCTTTAGATGCTGATTTTCAAACAGTGATTAACATTCTGTTATTTGCCCATTGTTTCTGGCCTATTAGTAAACACAGTGGGTATTTGAGCAATAAGGTACAACAAGGCATGTGTTATGGTGGGATAACATCACACCATGTATGTGCATTGTAAGGTATGAGGTCTAGCCGAGTGTTTTCAACTACCTGAGACATGACATTACCCAGCCAAACACATGCCAAGCTGTGTCTAATTGCACTTATAAAATTCATCTTTTAGAATTAAAAAAAAAAAGCTTCTATGTAGGTTTTCATCAGAGTAACTTTGGATAATGATACTGTACTAAGATAACATAATTACCTGAACTGCCTCTAGATCATTCAGCTTTCAAGATTTTTTAATTCATTGTTTGAATCAGAAACACCCACTGGGTTTACCAAAAGGCAAGTAAAGACAGAATAACAGAATGGGAACCAGTAAGTGTACAGGAAAAAAAATGGCATACAGCTTCTATGCAGTTCTTTTTTAGTGAAGCTAAAGAATACGTATTCTTATTTCCCAGCACATTGGGGACATTATTTTCAAATGTTTCCAACTGGTAGCTTCAGACTAAAGCCCACAAGACGCAGCACATGAATAACAAAGGAAAGAAGAAGTGGAGGTTGCCGACAAGCAGGAGGCAGACGGAAGAAATATGATCACACAGGATTCTCAGGTGAGTGCACTATTTCACTTATAAATATATCCTGTTTACTTATCGCTATTTAGAAATCAATGTGAAATGGACTTGCACCGAGTTGGAGTTACTTTTCACCTATACTTTTCCACAAACATGTCATTGATGTAGCATTCAAGAAAAGTTACCTATTATCCTTTAATAACAGTAGCAAGCATGGGCATTTTGCCGGCATGGCCAGCAAAAGTTTTATGTCATTCTGACTCTTGAAAATGGCAAATCAGAGTAGAAGGGAGATGAACTTTCAGACCCTGCCAAGCAGGACAGTAGACCAGTCAGCAATTAAAATGGTATCTAGCTTTAAGTGCCTAAGTTTATTTATTTATTTATTAGCTTTTGGTAACCAGGTAGATGCGTTAGGCAATTGGCCTGCCTATTTTCAAGCATGACCCTGGAGAGTACAAAATACAATGGAGCAATTAATACAGGGAGCAAACAGGTAAATCAATATAACAAATAACAGGACCCCACACAGCGAAGGTCAGAAACATAATTACAGTATAAGTACAACACCCACATAGGAGTATATAACTTTTACACAGAGACAGGTCATGTAGCACACAAAAACAGTAGTATAAATCAAAGTGACCGCTTGATTAACAAGGGTCCCTGTTAGTCAAGTGGTCACTTTGATTTATTCAAATCGCAACTCTAACTGCTACAAAAATGTTTAGAAAAATCAGCCCCATTGACGTCATTGGGGGTGCACCCACGTGGTCTTCATTTTGTAACATCACAAAACAGGACTGCATGAGCCTGCATGGGGGCATGTCGACAGTTTGAGGAAGCGGCTCCATTTATGGCTGGGGGATATTTAAGGAGGATATAACTTTTAACAATGGGGGAACTAAATGGTATTCTTTATGGAATTCAACTCTGGGCCAGGTGAGCTGTAGAATATGCCTGGGGGAGCAGCAACTCAGCAGCTATGAAGCTGCCCTTTAAGTAGAAGGCTGACAGTGTCCCTTTAAATCTGAATCTATCTAGGCATCCTCCTCCAAGCTTTGAAGTGAAATGCTCCATTCCTAATGTTCCTGCATGAGAGACCACTGCACACAGGATAAGAGGTACAGAGGCTCTGTTCTCTCATTGGCTAAAATCCTATAAGTGATTTATAATCTCTATAATAATGTCTGCCAGTTGTCATACGTGCTGACCGAAGGCCATATCACTGTGAGGAGTATTCAGGACTGGGCTGTCTGACATTTAAAAACTGAAGTAAACTGTTTATATTGAGAAACCTATGGCATATTTAAAATGATGACAGGAAAAATGCTTTGAATAACTTATTTAAAATGATGGATTCTGATTATAGTACTCTGTCAAGAGACTGTCTAACTCTGGCAGTACCTTTCAGATGAGCTGCAGCTAGACAAAGAACTTACAGCTGTAAAGCCATAAAATACTGGAACACACATCCAACCAGTTTTATGAACACTGGCACATTTTATCATTTTAAATTTTTGTTAAAGAGACATTTACTAGACTGTATTTAGTGAATGTTTTAATTAATTATATGTGTGCTTGTTATACATACATGTATTTTCTGTCTGGGTCACCCATAAAAGTGGACATTTGTGCCCTCATGTTTTACCTGAATAATAAATACAGTGGCCCCTCTATAGTGCACACCTCAGGAGCCACTCAATTTGTTCATTGTTATCTATACATTTTGTACTTTCCCTCTGGATCACCCACAAAAGAGAACATTAATGCACTCAGATTTTACCTGGTTAATAAATACAGTGGTCACTGTTTATAGTGAACACCTCTGGAGCCAATTTGTTCACTATAGCTAGGATTCACATAGCAATATGCCTACTTAGAAAACAATGGGAGCCATCATTATAAAATAAATTTGTTATAGTCGGGTTCCCTACAGCGAGGGAGCACTGTAAACATTAACCCTAAAGCCTATGAGACAGTGGGTAGCAAGGTGATTAACTGGCCTCAAAAGCAAAGTCTTCTATTTTGAGATTCTGTAAAAGTTTCCCAGCCAGCGCAAGGTAAGGGTGATTATATGTGCACAGGAAGGGGTATAAGGGCTCTAGCAAAGTGGTGGATTGTGGATGGAGTCTAGCATAATCCTCACAATTGTCTCTGCATCCCGCATTCCAAACTGGTGCAAAGAAAGTTAAAAAACATTAAGTAAGTGACTCATCAGAAACCCCAGTTAAGGTATTCATGCTGGATGAAACAAAACTGTTGACAGTATCCATCTAAGAGGAGGGGGGAGAAAGATAGCGGCCAGGCTGAGCTACTGTCTTTATGGGCTCTAACGGAGCTCACAAAATCTAGCATAACCCTCTTGTGCTTTTAAATTTTATTATAGAAACAGGAGAACCTTTGATTATGCCGGAAGCAATTCGACTATCCAGGGTAAAGCTTTTTTAGCTAATTATTTAATTAATTTTATTCCTGTAAGTAAGAATCATCGTGAACTAGATTCAAGGTGATGGGTAAAAGGCTAGATAGGATGGACAACTGAGTCAGCATAGGAGCTTAGCTTTATTGTTTTTAGAGAGGAACCCATGGGTGTGCTGCTGAGGAATTTTATCTTCACCTACCTGTCACCACTTGTTACCGGCATCATTCGCAGTTGAGAGATGCCGATTAAGTGAACTGTTGAATGTGTTGTCCGGGCCTGGAGGCTTGGCATAAAGACTATCAGAGCCTGGAGTTGGGATGAACTGCTACTATAACTGCCTGAAGTGAATAGGAGCAGAGCCTGTAAAGTGGCTTGTCTGCTGGTGGTAGCCAGGAATTCTGGGAGGTCAGCAGCTATGATCCGCAGTCGAGTGGAGAGCAAGCAGGGGTGCTTGTTGGCCTGGGATCCTGCATCGGAGACAGTGACTCAGCCGGTGGACTTTGCCCCTAGACCATTGGGAGAAGTGGTATTGATTTACAAAGTGTAATATCACTTCAACCGGTCTGCAAGATACTGGCTCCTATAAGAACTGTAGCTCACAGGAACCATGTGGTGAGAACAAACGTTTTCGGTCGTACAGCACACTTTCATAAACTGTTTTCCACTTTACCATCCTTGCACTGGTGAGTGCATTGCTGGAAGGCATTTCTCATTGAACTGGGATTGTGCTCTAGCTTGTCAAGTTTAATATTACTTTGTATTCTGGACTATTGTTTGGGCATTTTTTTCTTAAGCAGCACATCTTTTGGATTCTCCTCCTGTATATTTTTAGTTACCGGGAGGTTGGGAGGGCAGTGTGAGAATATTCGTTAGAAGATTTGAATAGGGGATAATTCATTTAGTTATTTTGATGTATTAGCATTGGATTACTGGTGGTTGCTTGTGTGGGATTGTGTATTCTATTTTAAGTATAGTTTTATTTATATGTCTTCTGAGGGTGGGTTTTGGGTAATTTAAGTGGGGTGATTTTTTATAGTGGGAAACAGCAGTCAGAAGATATGCCTTGGTCTCAGACCCCAGCAGATTACCTATCCATCATCCCTGATGCTTGACCTCTGCCCTTTCATTGACCTCCCTTTATCAGCTACAGCGATTAGGTGCTGTAAGGAGGCTGGGATTGGGAGAAGGCAGGATGGTAGGCAGTAGGGTGTTGGGGGTATAGCAGGAGTGAGCCTTATTGGGGTGGTCAGGAATAAGAGATGCCCTGGGGTAAAATGGGGCCTTAAGAGAGCCCAAACATGTTTGGCACCCATACTCAGGGCTCCTACCAGACCAAGTAGGCAGGTAGCCATTGGGTTGGCAACCTCCACTAGTCCCCTTCAGGTGGTTCTGTGCAATGCCAGATTGATTAGGGACAAGATTGCAATTACCGTGGACTTGATTTCCTCGGTCAAGTCTGGCTTGCATTATGGAGACCTAGTTCAGGGATGACATGGATCCAGTTTTGGAGGTGTCTGTCCCAGCTGGGTTCTTTGTGGTGCACTACCCAAGGAGGAAATGCAAGGGTGGGGGTGTGGCCATCTGTTTTAGATTTGACCTGAAATTCTCTGTGCACCCAGTGGGCTCCACTTTCGTCATTTGAATGTGTGGCCATGCACAGGGATCCAAGTTCAGGTTGCAGAATCCTCCTCATATACCAGCTTCTGGGGTGCGAGAGGGAATTTCTGCAAGAAGTCATGAACTTCATCACCAGTAGGGCGCTGGAGTCACCCAGATGGTTTATTCTGGACTACTTCAATACCTGGATCAGCGATGAACTCTCACACTTTGGTCATGACTTCCTCCAGACAATGACCTCACTGGGCCTTTCACAAGCTGTTGCTTCTGTGACCCACAGCCACAGTCACGCCTTAGAATTTATGTTCTCATTGGGGCTTGAGGTCACTGACCTCAGGATTGATCCAGTTGTTTGGTCGAATCACTGCACGGTAGAGTTCTTATTTGGGCCCCCCCTTTAGTCCTTCCCCTGTAGAGATAGTCTGCTACTGCCCTTTAAAGGGGTTGTCCCCAGAGGCACTGACGGCAGTACTGGACCTATCTGGTTGTGATAGGTTTAGTCTCTCCCCCTTCCCCGCCATTTTTCAAATAAAGGTAACTCGAGGCTTCCTTCTTATCTGTCCCCTTTTCCAAAGTCTGCTGCAGCAGCTATAAATCTTTCCTTTTCTTTAATTTTCACATCTTTACTGCAGTAGGGTGGCCTCCTACTGTGGTATCTCACTTCTATCAATGCCCCTGTTTTAAATTCCTCTTTGCCTTGAGTGCCCTTCTTGTGTTCCATTTGGCAATATGTGCCTGGAACCCCCCCCCTTGTGTCTGTAAGAAATGCTGTTTGTGGGTTAAAAAAAGCCCAAAAGCCTGCTAGATGCTTGGTAAGCAGACAAAAGTAAATGTAAAGTGCTTCTAGCACTAATTCATTATTGCAGACCTTCTGTTTTTCTGTGCACTGGTTAGCTAATTGGTTTGTTGTTGTATCAGTGTAGCTACCAGCACAGTTAAAAAGAAAAACCCTCTTTTCTTATTAAAATATTCCCCATGGCATTAGAATGGCTTTAGCAGCTGAAACGTGCAGTAACTGAAAGGGTGTGGTGAAAAACATAGCCTGAGCACCGGGTGTGCTGAGCCAAAAAATCAGGAACCTGAAAAGAAAGTGAGAAAGACTCAGAACATTAAAACAAAGTTGCTTTGCACAGCTAGTTCTTTCACAGGATTGTTTAAAAAAACACTAGGGCCCAGATATTCAAACTGCGCCAGTCTGAGGCGCAAGCCCCTGCGCTGCTCAAAATAGTTGCGCAGGGGTGTGGCGAGTGATATTCAAAGGAGTTGCGCTGTTGACAACTCCTTTGAATATCACCCGAGCTACAACGCACTTCGCGATGGCACAGTGGAACTACTTGCGCTACCGCAAGTTGCCAGAGTTGAAGCATTAAACTTGCGGTGGCGCAAGTACCATTGCGCCATGCAAATTTCCGATATTCAAAGGTGACATGCAAATGGGGCCATAATTTATGCAAAGCGCGGGGGCCATTTGCATCTATTTATAGCCCCATTTGCATGCCATTTCATATAGTGCGCCCGATCCCGAGGACTTGCTCCTGGCCACCCTGCCAGGCAGCAGCCGTCGGACCGGCGCGACTAATGCAACCACGATCGCGGGCATCACAGTTACATGACACCCCCACACATCTCTCACAGCCCGATCGCGGGCAGAACACGTATGTCGCCCCCCACCACACATCTCCCACAGCCCGATCACGGGCGAACACGTATACATGTCGCCCCACCACACATCACCCACAGCCGATCGCGGGCAGAACCGATACATGTAGCCCCCCACCCAGCTCCACAGCCTGATCGCGGGCAGAACCTGTATAGACCCCCTCCAGTGCCTGATCGCGGGCAGAACCTGTATGAACTCCCCAGTGCCCGATCGCGGGCAGAATGTCTGGCAACCCCAAACATCTCCCTGGTGTCTAGTGTCCCCCACCCACCCACGAAGCCCCTCCACCCGCTCCCCGCGGCCGGTAGTGACAGCCATCCACCTGCCTGCCGCCCCGCCGCCCTACGACAACTGTCCGGTAGGGCTGCCGCCCATTGGTGCAGAGCTACAGCCAAGCGCGTGCAGCCCGCCCGTACATGACAGTCAGATTTGTGAATGATCATTCACAAATCTGGACTGTCGTATACCGGTATGAACTGCGCCCGTGGCAACAACTCTGCACCTTCTGATCAGCCGGCAGCAGCGACAACGAAATAATGCTATCGCCCGCCTCGGAAAAGCGGTGGAAAACTTAAATGAAGTGAATGAACCTGAACACCAAAGTGAGAACCTCTTTGTGACATTCTGCCAGCGATCCTTTGACGTCCACTGGACCACCGGGGAGTTATTAGGGTTGGGGAGGTTACATTCTGCCAGCGATCGGGCACTGGGAGGTTCATACAGGTTCTGCCGCGATCGGTAATTGGGGATCATACAGGTTCTGCCAGCGATCGGGCTGTGGGTGATTGTGGGGGACATGACGGTTCTGCCCGCGATCGGGCTGTGGGAGATGTGGGAGGGGGGGACATGTACGTGTTCTGCCCGCGATCGGGCTGGTGGGGGCACAGGGAACGAGTTGGGGGCCAGCCAGGGTGGCAGCTGCTGTGTGCGCCTGCAGTGCAGCAGCTCACCTGTGGTGGCCCTCAACTTAAAGCCTTTTTGGCTCAAGCATGCGGCTTAGGTGGGGGTTACATAAGAACCTCTCACCCGACTGAATATCGGGTTGCAAATGCATGATCCTCCTCCTCCGTTGAGCATGCATTCATTTGCATTGCTCTCTTGCGCAACCTGTTGCCAGTGGTAACTGCCTCCTGCTGAATACTCCAGAATGGCTTATTTTGACTTATGACATGGCAGAACCCAGCCGCGCAGATGGCGCAACCCTTTTGAATATCTGGGCCTAGGGAGTGAAAACTGTCTCTTTTCTGTAGCACTTTCTAATGAAAATAAAACAGGACTTGTTTGTTCATTTCCACCAGCTTCTGTAACGTATAGCAGTTGGGCAGCAATGCTGTTGTTTAAAATGCCCCAAAATGTTTTTAACACAAAGTTACAGCTGTCCTAGTGGAGAGAAAAGTTTAAAGAGCTACAAAAAGAGTTCATTTTAAAGCTGTATTAGAGAAGACCTTACCTGGACCCTGTTGGTAGGCTGGGATTTTGGATTCCTAGTAGGAGGCAGGTGGCCCAGAAAGAGGCTTATTTATAGAGGGAGAGAAGAGTGACCTCACATAAAGGGGAGGGGCTTCTTCTTGATAATGAGACTGTTAGTTATTCAGATAGAATATCTTGGTATGTTTATAATGAAACTTGTTTCTTTAAAGCTAGACGTATGTTAAATAACATTTATTTTGATTATACACCTATTTGATCCCCCACAAGCCTGTATTAGTGTAGAAATTGTATGTTATTAGAAATTGGGGTGGATCAGACTAGCTCACATGACCCTTTCATCATGGTTCTAAGCATATATAAGAACATGCAGTGCTCAGTTGAAGTAGAGAGTGGATCTAGCTCTTCTCTGTGGAACACAGAAGATTGTGGAGAATTGCCTCTGATTTCTTCCACACTATGTTCTAGTGATTTAGATGGCTATTTAGAGCTAAAAGAAAATTTAATTTCTTTGTTTTATTGTTTTCCTTAGTTTAAAAGTAAAGTCTGAAGTTTAATTTGGTTACTTAATAAATGGCTCACTATAAGTTATTGTGTGCCATACCTGACAAACCTGTGTCCTGTCTCTGCTGTGCCTTCAAATGAGTTATCTTACACCCACACCTTACCACATTGGAGTGAGTATTGCATGTGCGATGGGTACAGGTGAGGCAGTGACAGCCTATAATAGTGCTATCTCCAAGGCACTCAACTTCATCGTAGCGGTCCGTATATGACCCAGGTCTTCTCGCTTAAGAATCCCGTGGTTTGATGGAGCTCTCAAGGACATAAAGACCAGAGGTTGGAGTGCTGTTGGTGGAGGTCCCAGTCCAAGGAGGACAAACTGGCTTTGAGAATTCACTACAGTGAATTTCAAAGGGCAATCAACCATAAGGAGACAGTGTTCCTGTCTGGGGAGATTGCTGCAGGGAGGAACAGACTGGCTCTGCTTTTTCAGGCTGTAAACATGCTACTCCATCCTGCCTGTCTGCAGCTGAAAAGAGCAGTTTCAGTCACTCAGTGCAAGGAGTTTTGTCTGTTCTTCTCTGACAGTGTGTCCTCCATTAGGGCTGGGATCTCTCCAATGGGGCGGTTGCAGCCCTGCAGTGGCAAGTTGCACGTTTCCAGGAGCACTCCTACTGTATGGAGCGAGTTTAGGCCAGTGGGGGTGGCAAAGGTATGTTAGGTGATTTCAAGGCTGCGGCCCACACACTGTGAACTGGACCCAAGCCAGACCCATCTCTTAATGGGATACGTTGAGTCAATCAGTTCAGTGTTCACTGAGATTGTCCGGTGTTTGCTTTTGAAGGACTTTTCCACAGCACCTTAAAAGAGGCACTGATGAGGCCCCTCCTAAAGAAACCATCTCTCAACCCTAACATCTTAGCTAATTATAGACCAATCTCTAACCTCTCATTCCTGGGTAAGGTTATTGAGAAAGTAGTAGCTCTGCAGCTCGAGGCGCACCTTGCAGCCTGTGACATCTATGAGCCCTTTAAGCCTGGGTTTATATCCAGGCATAGCACCGAAACAGCATTAGTAAGAGTGCAAAATGATCTCCTCAGGGTGAGAGATAGAGGGGATTGGTCAATACTCGTTCTCCCTCTCTCTCCTCTGCATTTGACACTAGCCCATGTAGTGTTGCTGGATCATCTAAGGGAGCTCTGTGGGCTCACTGGTACTGTCATCAACTGTTTGAGTTCTTTCTCACAGGTAGGATGCATAAGGTAGTGATGGGGAGTTTCTCCTCCTGCCTGAAGCCCCTGCCATGTGGAGTTCCCCAGGGCTCTATCCTGTCACCTATGTTGTTCGCAGTGTACATGCTTCCCCTGAGTGAGATCATTGGACAGTACAGCTTGGGTTTTCACTGTTATGCAGATGATACCCAGCTGTATATGTCATTTGCACCTGGGACATGTGGTGTCATTGAGGTGCTTAATGTCTGGCCGAGATCCAGGACTGGATATCCTCTAGCTGGCTGTGACTCAATCCTGACAAAACAGAGGTGCTAGTGATTAAGCCTGGTCACCGGTGGGATGTGGATGCTGCCAGTATGGGAACAGGGTTATTCCTTGGCCCTAATCCTTTGGTTGCATCTACTAAGATGAAAAATCTGGGCATTATCCTTGACAATGGATTGACATTTGAGGCTCAGGTGTCGTCCGTCATCCAGAGTAGCTTTTACCACCTTAGGAATGTTGCCCATATCAAAGCCTTAATTCGACATGACCTGCCCTCACTGGTACACAGTTTTGTGATGCCTAGATTCGATTACTGCAGTGGTCTTTACCTCAGGGTCAGTGGAGGAGTTCTCGGTGCCTGCAGCTGGTGCAGAACTCAGTGGCCAGCTTGCTGATGGGCCTTCGAGTCTTGTCATGTGACACTGGTCCTACATGACCTGCACTGGCTGCTGGTAAGTGGAATCATCTTCAAAGTGGGCTTGCTCACCTATAAGGCCCTATCTGGATCGGGCCCTGGCTGTCTAAGTGACCTCCGGACTCCTGCCCGCCCTGTGCACTCCTCCACTCCTCCACGAAAGCCTCCTGATGGTTCCCAGAGCCTAGCTGAAGACCTCTGAAGCTCGATCATTCAAGGTGGCTGGCCTGGCCCTGTGGAACTCGCTTCCAAGATCTTTGAGGAGGCCCCATCGGTGGAGGTGTTTAAAGCTCAGCTTTACTGGATAACCAGGAAATGGTTATCAGAATTCTACTTTATGCTGGTATGATTCAGTCATAATTCTGATTTAAGAATATATGCATTTAAATGTTCTGTGATCTGCACAATTGATAAAAATAAAATTTACAAAGCGCTACAAGAAATATGGTGGTTGCCGTGTTGGCTATGTTTTCTCAATGTCCTTTTCTACATCCTCTGTGTACTTCCATTTCCCTGGCTTGCGTGCTCTCACTCCCGCTCACTAAACTGCATGCTGCCATATCCTTAGTGGTGCCAACCAGTATAACATATCCTTTGTGTTTTCACTATGCTTATTTTATGTCATCCTCCTTTTTTCATTGTTTGGTGGTGTATCCATTTTATGAAGTTTGCTTGATGGTGCCATTTTGTGAAGCCATATTGTGCAATACAAACAGAAGAGGAGGGATGTTGGGTTATGCCGCGCTACTCAGAATGCATCGCGCTGGGGTTTGCAACACAGAAAATGGCTGCTAGTCATGACAGAGGAGTAAACAAAGCAGACAAATAAAAATATATTTTTTCAAAGGGAAAATGGGCGTTCTGGCAGAAAAAAAACGCTGAGCAGTGAATCTGGGACACAGAATGGCAACATGGACCAAAAAAATAAGGTACCTTTACCTTGCACTGCTGCTTTTATGGGGTCTGAAGGTACATCTTTTAGAGAGGCATTTGCAGACTGTTTATGAGTTTTCAATATTGCTGACTGCTGAATTGTTTATTTTAAATAAGGATAGTATGTAGGTATTATTGTTTGTAGCTGATGTTACTAAAATATGTTTTATATTTGATGTTTGCTATTTATTTTCATGTCTGCCTGCCTGTAAAGTGCCCAGAGCCCCTGGGATGGAGCAGTATATAAATAAAATATTGCTTACTTACTTTACTAAAAAGACATGGTCAAACTCACAAACTGACAGACTCCAAAGTAAACAATAATAGTCGGCTGCCATTCCTGCCACAGTACACAAGAGTGGTCATGGGGCACAGACTTTACAGACAAGTAACATGTACATAATGAGCAGATGGTCCTGTTATCTTCAAAACGAATCCCAATGATGGCAAGTACCTTGTGATGGCCACTGATGCACAAATGACTTATATGGTCAAAAATAATTTTAGGCTGTCGTATTCTGTAAAATGTAATTGCACTTTTTGTACTGTATGTACCTAGGCAGAGGTTTGTGAAACTTCTGAACTATAATAGTACCCTTACTTATACATCATAGCTGTCATGTGCACCTGGCGGAGCAGACTACCCTCAGTCACTGCGATTCTCATATCACGTATGATATGTATGATCATGCAGAGGTACAGTATACAGCTGAGGATTACAGCTTGCTGTGAATTCTTGTTGGAAAGAATCTGGTATTTTACACAGTCAGATTTGCTGGACCCTCTGTTTAAACTAGGACACTGTTCTGCCTCTAGTACTTGAACACATGATTATTACCAGTTAGACACTGACCTGCAGCATCCGCCAGGACCATTGCGTGCAGGCTCTCCACTGCCTTCAAGACTCTCAAGTTTGCTCCTGCATGTCTTTAGCACTTTGATCTGGGGGTTACCTCCTAGCCACCACTGACCTGCAAGATTCTTTCATCCATAAAGGACTAATAACTGCCCTTGACCACAAGGTCTCATGCTATCTCTCTCGTGCCATCGATTAAACCTTCAACCAAAACTGCAAATTTCCCTTCTTATCTCTGATGTAAGATGCTTCTAGTTTACTGGACCAGAGCTGGACCTGCAGGAGGCATAACAGGACCATTGTTTCCAAGCTGTCCACTGCCTACCTCCAAGACTGTACAAGCTTGTCCCTGCATAACTCTAGCACTCTGAACTGGGGGTCACCACCCAGCCACCACTGACGTGCAAGCCTCTTCCACCCCCACATGTCTGTTAACAGCTGCCCTCCGCTACAAAGACTCATGCTATCTCTTTCTTCATCCATTACAGCCTTCAACCAAGAATGCAGATTTCCCTTCCTTATCTCTGATATAAGATGTTTCTAGTTTACCAGTCTGGTTTCACCTGCCTACTCATCTTGGTAATCATTTTATCTCATTCTTTGAATAATGTTTCCTGCTGCGCTGTATCTGCCTAGTCAACCCTTTCTAGCCCTGTTTTTGTGCCTAGTCTAGCCTGTTTAGTTTAACAGTTTCACTATTCACTACAAATACAATCAATAGCTTAATCTGGTTCTGTAAATCAGTGTACATCTGCACACATACTCCCCTTCTCTTGTCCCCTGGTCACACCTGGAAACAAGCCTTGGCTTAGTGTGCTCTCCTGGTCACAAACTTTCAAATAAATATATAGTTTATTTACCAATTTTTCTTTCTAGGTTTTGTAGTCATCTGCTAAGTACATCCATTAGTGCTTCTCCCAGCTATTTGCACTTGTTCAGCTTAGTCAGAAATCTATTGTGTACATCTGTTTCAAAAGCTCTGACCTGTCTGTTGTTATTCCAAAGTCCAGTTACAGCCTAGGCCTATCAGGTGACTGCAGTTTTGTGTTTTGACCAAATGTTCATTCATACTGTCTGCTACTGTACTGCATAACTGATGGCTGTTGCACCTCACCTCCTTTTCACAATGTACCTTACCCTCCTCTATCTTATCCCCTCCCCTGATCCTACCCCTCCTCCTCCCCCATTCCACCAACTTCCCCTTCTTCACCCTCCACCCTCCAACCATCCATCCCTCTTTCCTCTCCTTTACCTTCCTCCTTTCCTATCCACCTGTTTTTCTCTCTTCCCCTCCCTTAACCTTGAGCTTCTCCAAGGTACCCTCCTATCCTTTCCTTTCCCCGCCTCCCCTCCCCCCCACTACTGTGAAGGGGCAGAAACCACACTACATCTTCTTGCTCTTTTTCGTACTCCTGCTTCTGTATGGTGACATGGAGTCCAACCATTGACCCTCCCCTCCTTCCTTCTCTGCCTCGCCAACTGCTAGAGGCCTGAGCATATTTGACCTCAATACTCAGAACTTTCTTCCAAAACTTGACCTCCTGTCTGTCAGGATTTCAACATTCCTCCGACATCCTCTGTATCTCTGAGTCCCGGCTGTCCTTCATGATCTTAGACTATTGCCTGTCTGTACCTGACTATCATCTTTTCAGGCAGGACAGGGGAAAATGTGTGGTGGTGTTGCCCTCTGTGCCTGTCAGAGCTTCTCTTTCGCCATGGCTCTCAGAGAGGTCACGTCTTCCTCCCACAAATCCTTCCATGTCAGGCTATCATTCCCCTCCTCATCTTTATTGGGGTTTTCTATGCCTCACTAAGAATATCATCCTCCTCTCTGGTTGATTTTCTCTCTACTATCACCTCTCATGCCTCTGCTGGTGAACTCTTCCCGCTGGGGACTTCATTGTAATTGGCTCTCCTCAGCCTCAGGCTAACCACCCACAAGGTTGAGTCCCTTAATCTTACACAGATTATCACTGAACCCACCCATCTGAACCCCCAGTCTCACAACCATTCCTTCCTGGACTGGGTTCATTCCTCCCAACCTCACTGTATTGTTGCAGCAGGTATCCTGCCAGCCACTTTCAGTGACTACTGCATGACATTCTATATCAGGAAGATTTGGTGTCCACCCTTCCCCAAATATATCTGGACCAGGTCCCTCCAGTCACTCAACACCTCTGCTCTCTTGAGTGACCTTGCTGCTGCAGATTGGACAGCCATACCCTCTGCCACAGATATCAACATTGCCCTCTCCCTGTTTTGCTCCAAATTCTCCTCAGTTTTTAGGACTAGCATGCCCTGCTCAGAAAATCCAGGGTCAGAACTCCCCATTATCCCTGGATTATTCCTGAAAACACTGACCAATGCAAGACTTGTGATCTCACCTGGGCATGTTACAAATTATCTCACTCCCTTCCTGACTTCCTCTTATACAGGACTATCAGGAACTCTTGTACAAAAGTTGGCTGAGCTGAGAAATCACAGTATTTCAAGGCCAACCCTCAGAACAACCTGAATGCCCCTTCAAAGTTCTGGAAGGTGATTCACTCCTTCTTAAACCCTCCCACCCAGTCCACCCCTCCGGTCCTTCTGGGCAATGCTTCACCAGTGTCTGATCTTTCCTCTGTTGCTGCTCACTTCAATGAGTTCTTCATCACTTGTGCTCTCCCTTCTCACCCTCCAACCTCCACTGCTCCACCATACATTCCCTCTCTTTTCCCCCAAAGAGTTTCCTCTTCCCCTGTTACTACCCAGGAAACCCTGTCTGCCATTTACTTTCTTAACCTGTGCAAATATAGCCCTGATGTGCTGCATCCTAAGTCACTCCATATCTCCACTCTGGCCATAGCATCTCTTCTGACTTAGCTACTCAACCTCTCCTTCTCCCTCAGTGCTGTCCCTCAGTCCTGGAAGTTGGCGGTGGGGGGGATCTTTCCTCCTCGGGTAACTTCCAGCCAGTCTCCCTCCTCCCTTCCCTTGCTTAACTGCAACAGAAGCTTGTCTACACCACAATCTCTGATTTCCAATCCTCCACTGATTTCTCTCCTGCTATAGTCTGGTTTCCAGAAGCATCACTCCACCGCCTCCTCCCTGTTGCATGTACCTGATTCTGTCTTTTCAGGGATAGGTCAGGGGTATATCACAGCTGCCATTTTCATCAATCTGGCCAAGGTCTTTGACTTGGTGTCCCACCCACTCCTCAAGGATAAGTTGACCTCTGCTGGCCTTTCAGCTCCTGCTGTCAACTGCTTTCGTTTTTACCTCTTGGACTGTATGCAGCCAGTACAGATTGGTAGCGCCCTGTCACCTCCACTTCCCATCCAGGCAGGGGTCACACAGGGCTCCATTCTGAGGCCCATCCTGTTCTCCATCTTCTTTAGTGACCTCCCCATGGCTTGTGGCAACTCACATATACACATGCATGTAGATAACACAGTCATCTACACCTCCAATCTCTCTACCACAGAAGTGGAAGATCTGATCCAGCACAGCTTCCACAATGTTCTGCGCTGGTTCCAATCAAAGCATCTCCAGGTCAACACAAATAAAACTGTGTCTATGACCATTGGCACAAGCTAGACATTGGCCAGACTCCCAACTCTGCGTATCTACTCAGCCTTGGATGGCACCCTTTTAGAAGGGGTTCAGTCCTTCAAGTACCTTAGTGTGTGGCCAGACAGCAAACTTGACTTCTGTGCCCACATCCACCATCCTTACCAAGCTCCACCCTAAACTTGATGCCTCATACTGCAATAAAGATTGTCTGTTTCACAGGTGCGCGAGAGTTTGTCACCATAATGGTGCTCCCGATCTTTGACTATGTGGAAGTGGTCTATGGCACTGCTCCCTCAACCTCCCTGGCCAGACTGGACAGCCTCTGCAACTCTCTCTGTCATTTTGTTAACAACCCCCCCTCTCATACTCATCATTGCTCTCTTTAGTCCTCTTTAGCCATTCTCCCTCTACCCTCACGTCACAAGATCCACTCTGCCTCATTCATATGCAAATACTGGATTGGGTCCCTTCCTTCTTTCTTCTCATCACTCCTTTCCCTCATCACCTCTGCCTCCTGCTCCTTCTGCTCTAAGGATCCTTGTACTTTCACCATTCCTCATTCCTGTTCCTCTGCTTGGCAATCAGCCTTTTCCTATCATCTCCCATCACTTTGGAACAAACTATCCTCTTCGCTCCACTTCACTGCCTCCTTCAGTTTTCAGCTGAAACTCCCCCCGCACCTGTTTTCCCTCCACCTGACTGTTCCCATTGCATTTGCCTCCTACCCTAGTGTAGGGGTGGCTGAAACACCTTGTTTTATCACTTCAACCTTGACTGCTCAGTTTGCACTTACTTCTGTAATTAATTCATGTTCTCTCATTGCTCTTTATTCTAATTGTGAACTGTGTCTGGGCTATGTATTTTGTATCTCCTATTCCCTTCCTGGGGTAACACCTGGAGATGAGCCTTGGCTCAGTGTGCCTTTCCCAGTCACCAGTTTTCAAACAAATAAATACATGTATACCTTTGTGTGTGTCTGCAATGTCCATAGTGATGTGGGAGAGTTGTGTCTCAAGCGTAATGTCTCAGATGAGCACATTATTGTGAAACAGGCCAGTTTTTTTATACGTAATGTTCAAATCTGTAAGAAGTTTTTGAAGAGTAAGCAAAATGCTGTTGCAGTCCAAAACTGGTAAACTTAGTTGGGTGTCCATTTTTGCTTTAGTACTTATAGACAAGCAATTAGAAATCGTACTCAAGGCACCAGTTCTTTTGCTAGCCCTCCTTCAAATGACCTTCTATGGCAAGTTTCATAACAAATACATATGTGGTTTTCAACGTACGGCCAAGGATCTAACAGCCAATCACAACAAATCAGAATTTACGAACAAAAAGAACCGAGGCAGCTACCTGGTACTGGCCTGTGCTCCTGCAAACTAAAGAAGTAGCAGAACAAAACAGTGGAGCAACTAGGCAACCGACAAAAAAAACAAAGTTGGTTTAAAGTTGAAGTTGAACTGTCCCGGTAGAATAACGGATTAAAGTTTTCAGTCTAAAAAGGAAAGAAAATGCATCAAAATGATTTTTGTTTACTGTTTACAAAGTGTTCTAGGAGATGGTCCATTTCTGCCCACATCCTGTGCTTGTTACACCTGAATGCTCCATGCTGCCTGGTCACCACCCTCAGGAGTATAAACATGGGTATACAGGCAGACACCAGAAGGTTCACAGGTTGGAGTCAGAATGCATTAAAGGACTCTATACAGGAGAGATGAGGTTTCCTGCATCAAAGCTTTAGTTGCAGCCAGCTGGAGGGGCTTGCCAGTTTGGGGTGGTGGAGGGTCTCGAGTCTGGGGTGACAGTTGTTCTCTCAGGCCTCATTTCTGGATATTAGGTTCTGGCTGTGATCCAATGTTGGGATGATAAAGACTGTCAGCAGCCCCATCAAGGGTGGGCCTGAAGGTGATCACCGGTAAATCATGGTGGTCTGTAAGATAAACTGAAGATTCCTCCATGTACCAGGTTTCAAAAAACAGAGACTGGGGACACTTTGCTCAAGAATGGGGCTGTCACTGTGACATCAAAATCAAGAGGTGAGATAAGGTGCAGTGAACTCCACAGTAACTTCAGTTTTCGTCCTAAGCAGGCACCATGGTTTATTGCTTTTTCTTAGGTGTGCAGAAGGCCATGGTACTGGCTGTCCCAAGCCGAGGCACCAACAGGAAGGTACTGGGACCAGGGGGGGGGTTGTCTGTGCCGCATGGGGTGGGGGGTGTTCCTGCTGGGGTTTTGGGGTTGGGGTCAGAGCGATGTTGACAGGGGCACCTCTGTGTGTGTGTGTGTGTGTGTGTGTGGGGGTGGTGGTGATAGTACTACACGGGGTCAGGGCTGCCATGACCCGATCAGCTGCCCCAGTCCTGCTCCTTCTGCCTAGTGGGCTGGGGCAGCAAGTAGGTCATAGCCCAGTCCCGCGCACGACCGATGGGTGCAGTCCATGGGGTGTGCAGTGATACAGCAGGGTCCTGGCAGCCATAACCTGTGCCCCCATGCCTAGCACTATGCCCTTTGTGACTGGTATGTAGTGGTGCGTGGTGTGGGCATGGCCAAGACACACCCTGCCTGCCCCTGGCACGTTGCCGACCATGCAGCCGGGGATCAGGCATGTATCCACCTTGCACGTGGATAGTGAATGCCACAGGGGTCTGCAGGACCCCGGCTGTGTGTTTCTACCTTGGGGTTGCTAGCACCAATGCCTATTAGAGCTGAATATAGGATCATTGTGGCCCAACATTAAGCCATAGCGCTGGGCAACATGGCCTGAATTTGGACATCCTAATGGCTTGTGCCTATGCTACATTTCTGGTATTCAAATGGACCCATACAAATGAGCCCATTGGGCATGCGAGGCACTAAGGGACCATTTGCATGCCCATTATGGGCTCATTTTCATGGGCAGCCCAGCAATTTAGCACGGCATCACCTCCCACTTGCCTGGTCCCAGAGAGCTATTCCTGGTGCTAGAGGTCTCTCCCCTGCTGATCACCAGCCTGAAATAAAATCGACACTTTCCCTGCTGTCTAGTGGTCCCCCCCTTGCCAATCGCTGGTCCAGTGTTATAAAAATACCGTGCTAGTAGTTCCCCACCTCGCTGACTGCTGGCCCAGTGTTAGTAAACATCATTCTCTGGTACTAGTGGCCCCCCACTGATAGCGGCCCAACATGAAATAAAGATTATTCCTGGTGCTAGTGGTCTCCTCACTGGCTGGCCCAATGTAAAATAGACACTTTCACTGGTGTCTAGTGGCCCCCTCACCGATCATTGGCCTGATGCTAATAAATTTCTGTCCCTGTTGTCTAGTGGTTCCTCCCCACCCGATTACCCCCACATACTGACACAGTTTCCTGGTGTCAGTGGTCCCTCCCATCCTGATTATCGTAAAAGTTCAACCATTTCCTGGTGTCTAGCAGACCCCCTCCTATCCCCAATCCCCTGTATTAGGAATGTATGCCATTCCCTGGTGTCTAACAGACTCCTGCCTCCCAGCCCTGGCAGGCAGTGCCCCGTCATCCTGCTTTCCTCAGTCCTGACCTCGACTGGTGACCGGCAGTTTTCTCTCCATGATGAGTTGGCCACTGACCGAGCTGTCAACGAGCGGTAACTGTAACAGTATGTACTCACTGACAGCTCAGTCAGTGGCCGCCACGGTGGAGAGTAGAGGATTGTGCCAGTCACTGGCTCGGGGTCAGGATTGGGAGAAGTGGGGTGGTGGGGCACTACCTACTGGGGTGGGGGTCTGCTAGACACCAGGGAATGGTATAAATCTAATACACGGATTTGGGATAGTGGGGTCCACTAGACACCAGGGAATGGTTTAACTTTCTACTACAGGGATTGGGATGGGGTGAGGGATCACTGGACACCAAAGAAACTGTGTCAGTATGTCAGGTGGGTGATCAGGTAGGGGGAGGGACCAATGGACACAGAGGACTACTAAATAACTCATCAGGAATGGGTGCAGGTGGGGGAGGTACCGCTGGACACCAGGGACAGATATTTATTAACATCGGGCTGGGGATCAGCGAGGTGGGGGGACCACTAGACACCAGGGAAATTGTCCATTTTACATTGGAACAGCAATTGGTGAGGGGGAACCACTAGACACCAAAGAAAGTGTCTATTTTACATTGGGCCAGTGATCGGCGGGGGTGTGTGTGTGGGAGACCACTAGCACCAGGGAATGATGTTTATTAACACTGGCCAAAGAATGGGACCAGCAGCACCAGGAAATCATTTTTATTTCACACTGGGCTGGTGATTGGCAGGGGCACCACTAGTACCAGGGACTACTGTGCTGGGGGTTGGGGGTCTGCAGCACTTTCTCCACCGACCACTAGGGTTGAGAGAAGTAAGTTAAGGTTTTGATCGGTATTGCACTGTGCACTGCAGACTGGGCAAATGGCCTTGGTGTGGCACATGTAATCTGAATATTAAACTGCACCAATATTCAGGTCCCTGCCCCTTCATTTGCATTTCTGTTCCCATCTGAATATTGCCTGGACAGAAACCCTGTTTGCCCATGCTAACCAGGCTTTTCAATATAGAACATCCATGCAAAATCCAGTTTGCACAATAAAACTCGGATTTGTGCCCAGACAAACCTTTGGCTATCGGGCCCCAGATATCTAGTGAACATTAAACTAATCATATTAAGGTGTTTCTACCTGAAAAAGAGGGGAAAAAAAAAAGAAAAGAAAAAAAAAGGAAAAAATATTCCATATAATATTCTATCCTAATAGTCCTAACCAGTGCTTTTCAAATTCTAGTATGTATTTTTAGTTTCATCCTGTAACAGGATATGGCCATGATGACTGCACATCTGGGTGGGTGCAAAATCCATGGTGGGTCTGTGGAGTCTGGCGCCTACTCTAAAGGATCAGGGTGAGGCTGCTCCCCAAACAGAAGGGGACTGAGGATTCCTGGGGTGATGGCATGGCTAAGGAGAGCCAGTCTGGTAGTTCATCTAACCGTAGAGAAAGCGGGTACATCCCTTAATTTAGTGTCTCCTAGCATGTAGCAGTCAAAAGCATCTGCAACTTGACTGGGAGGGTTATGTAATCTGTAAAGCCATTTGTGTAAGTGAACTGCCTAACTAATGGCAGTGCAGATTTCAGAGTACATAAATTGTTTCTGTTCTGCAGCTTCTGTTTCAAGAGTGAGTAGCCTGTATCCAGAAAATATTGTTGGGGGAAGTGACCAAAGAATAAAAAGGGAAAAATATCACAACTGTTGGAAATTAATGTTAAACCTTATCATCATGCTACCGACTGATTATCCCAAAAGATCCATCTATACCTGGCCTGTGTACCATCCTGGATTTACTGCTCACTTGCCTAGTGGGTTCAGTGCTTGAGTGTTGTGGGACACTCTCCATAATATTTCTCAGATGGAGGCACCATTCTAATTATATTTCATGTTTTTCCCTGTACCCTTAAAACTGTAAAGGACCCCAGGCTAGCCTTGTCAGTGTAAAGGAATGTACTGTCCCTGAAGGGGTCTCTGGTACAGTCACTGACAGACTGCCCATCACTGCCACTGCCAGGTGTATGGGCACTGGTGCCCATGACCCCCCCCGGCCACCATTTGCAGCATGGAGGCACTGCTGGGATTTTGAAAGCTTGCACTTTGCAATGGCATACCTGATTGCTTGGCACCCTGTGGATCCCCATTTGGGCAAGGCAGAAAACTACTCCAAATTTCATTTTCAAAGACTGGATTAAGTTATGAGATGTTGTAGTGAGTGAGGGCTGCCACTTCTGATTTTGTAGTACCTGCTCCCCTACCACTTTAGAGTCTTGTCAACCTAGTGCTTCAGTGTCCCAGAAGGGAGCATCCAATGTTTGTGTCCCAGAAGAGAAGCAGCCAGTCTTTTGGCATACCAGTAGGGGAGCACCCAGTTTTGGGCATCCCAGAAGGGAGCACCCAGTTTTCAGTATCTCAGAATGGGAGGTACAGTTGTTCGACATTCTAGACAGGGAGTCACCTAATGGTCCAGGAAGCAGCACTTTGAAGACTTGCCCATCCAGAACTGATATCATATTATGCTAACTCTGTTTCCCTTTGGATCCTTTTGATCTTTGGAAGCAAATATACAGTACTGTACTAGCTAAACTCAACCGTTACAAATTTCAACTATAGCTGGCTCTATTCTGAAGCAAGTGGGCTCCTGCAAATATCTGGGAGTCTGGTTGGACTCTCAGTGTAAGTGGGATGTCCATGTAGATAATTTAATGAAAACATTGAACATAAGACTAGAGGCACTGTATAGAGTCAGACAAAAGTACCCCATGGATGTGAAAAAGCAAATTGTGAACTTGATGGTTATTCCATTGTTTGACTATGGAGACATGGTTTATGGGGGATTGGAGGAAACTGGGGAAATTAGATGTAATGTATAATAGATTTGCACGTTTTATACTGGATGTCCCACGACAAACACATCACTGTTTGTTGCACCATTTATTAGGCTGGTTAAATTTGAACAAATGTAGAAATTTGCACGCTTCGTATTTGATACACTAAACCCTGTTAAAGAAAACTCCTTACCTTGATAACTTTGTTCCAAATCCAGCCAAAAGGAGTAACCTTAGATTGGCTGGAATTTTGAACTACAACCCCAGTATTTAAAACGTCCTAGGGCAATCTGAGCATAGTTAGTTCTGGACCTAAGGTCTGGAACAACTTACCACATTTCCTAAAGGTAATAAATGGGAAAACATCTTGGAACCAGATAAAATCCTGGTATCTAAAAGTCTCTTCCCTACCTAAAATTTGCTGCACTAATTATGAAAGGGGCCAACGAGAGTGCTGTTTCAATATATCCCTTTAACTATATTTTGAATCAACTGTTTTTGATAATTATATGTTGATGACCTTTTATATTCAAATGTGTCATTTGTATGAATAATGTAGAATGGTGTTTGTCTGTTGTATGCATGAAGAAACTCATTGTAAATGAGCCTTGGCTCAACTGGGTCATCCTTTTCTTGACTGTCAAGAATAGACAATTACCGCTACTATTACTTTGCTGGTTGAGCCTTTGGTAAGAACCAGATTGTTCCATTTTGCAGACTCGCTCCTGACTGGCCACAGGGAGTGAGGCTCTGGAATTTGGGGACTGATGTGCTGCCCAAAGGGACTGTGTCAGTGTGCTTGCAGACTTGTTGCCCATATAATGGGGCACCTAAACGCTGTGAACTGAATTTTTTTTTTTTACCAACTCCATGTAAAGATTCTGTGTGTCTTAGAATGGTGATTTTGTGCTTCCTTTGGGGAAGTGAAGAGATTGCAAAGTAAATGCATAATACCCTGAACCACTGTATAACATTTCAGTGTTTAATGTGTCATGTGTACATGTATGCTGTTACCAGAGAGGTGGTGCCATGACATCGAGACCAAGAAATGGTCAGATGCAGCAAGCCTGGATAGCCTTTATTTTGTGTATCAGAAGAGATGCTAAAACATCAAGACCCCAGGAAGTGGTCAGATGCAGTGAGCCCAGTTTTTACTTCATGCCCATGGCTGGGTATTGTATTGTGCTGTCCTTTTGCACCTCCCTTGACCTTTCAGGCTTGATGAGGATGTCAAGCATTTGGACAGTGGAGAATGTAACTTCATTTTGCTGGCACTTGCTGGCTTATTTTTTTAGCTAGGACTATGCCAGTCAGGAACTGCCCATTAGAGTAAACTGTTTTAAGTTTTCAGTATAAAAATAAAGTAAATGTATCTAAATGTTTCTTGTTTACTGTTTTCAAAGACCTTGGTGATCTAATAGCTGGTCAATTTCCTGGGTGCATCCTATGCTTGTTAAGCACCTGCAGGGCTCCATGCTGTCAGGTTGCCTGCCAGAAAGAGTATAAATGTGGGTATTGAGGCAGAAGTCACTCAGTTCAGAGTCACTCCATACGGGAGAGACAGTTTCCCCCATTGAAGCTCCAATTTTGACCAGCCAGAGGGTCTTGCCAGGCTTGGAGGCAGTATAGCGCAGTGGGTTATGGCTCTGAGCTGCAGATTTGGAGACCTGGGTTTGAATCCCACAGCCGCCTAGGGGCATACTGTGTGATCCTGAATAAGTCACTTAACTTCCTTGTGCTCCCAGGTTGCATCTGGAAACAAGCTTCGGCTTAGTGTACTACTCCTGGTTAAACAATGTTCCCTTCCTTCCTTCTCCAAGCCAAGTCTCCAGAGGTTGGATTCTGGCTGGGATCTGTTCAGGATGGCAGGAACCTGTTGGCAGCTTCTCCTCAAGGCATAGGCCTGATAGCAGTCAATGGTAAATCTCAGGGGTCCGGAAGATAGAAGATTCCTCCATGTACCTAGTTCGGAGAAAGAGAGTCAGTAGGGACCTTTTGCTCAATGATGGGGCTGTCGTTGTAACACTAACACCCAGAGGTTGGGTAAGATGCAATGAGCTCCACGTTTACCTCATGTTTCATATCCTGAACAGGTACAGTAGTCTACTGCTGTAAAAGCATGGGGCTGAACTGGCTGCACACCTGGCTGGGTGCAAGATCCTGATGTGGGTCTGCAGAGTCTGACACCCTATTCTTGTGGGTCTGGTTGAAGTTCCAAACCCCCCAGAGAAGGGGGGACTCTGGATTCCTAGGGCAACAGCGCATGGTTAAGGACAGCAAGTATAATGATTCAGCTAATTGTAGAGAGGGAAGGAGGGAGGGTATATCCCTTAATTTAGTGTCTCTGGGCACTAGCAGTCAAACGTATCTGAGACTCAACTAGGAGGGTTATCTAACCTGTAATGCACCATCTGTGTATGTCTGCTGCCTAACTAGTGACTGTGCACATTTCAATGTAAACAAATTCTTTTTGTTCTTTAACTTCTGTTTCAGGAGTAGTACCCTGTGTCCTGGATTTATTATAGGGAAAGGGACAAGAAAAATAAAACAAGAAAATATAAAACTGTTGCAAATTGACTTAAACCTGATCCCTGTGCCACTGTCCAATTCTCCCAGAGATCCATCTATGCCAGGGCTGTGTACCATGGTAGAGTTACTGCTCCTTGCCCAGTGGGTTCAGTGCTTGTGTGTGCTGGGGCACCTTTTGATAAATATTCCTTAGGTGGAGGCACACTGCTAATTATATTTTTATGTTTTTCCCTGTACCCTGAGAACTTTAAAAGAACCCAGGCTGGCCTTCTAGGTGTGAAGGGGCATGCTGTCTCCTGAAGGCCTTGGTACAGCCACCAATGGACCGTCAAACACTGCCACCACGAGCCTGTGGGCACCAGTGCTCTTGGCTCCCCCATGGCCATGGCGCAGTCATCCGCACCATACTCATGTTCTGCTGTAGAACTCTGATGCTGAAGAGGACATAAACTGTTGTACAGTACATCATACAGTTCTGAAATGGCACTAACCACTAGTGTGTCAATTAGAAACACCCACTGAGTTTACCACAAGTCTAGTAATGACTGAACAATAATCAAATGGGATCCAGTATTTAAAAAGGAGCTTCTATAGGAAAAATAACTTACAGGTTCCCTGCAGTTCTACATTAAAACAAACTTCATTGTGTAACATTTTCACATTTTCTTTGATCCATCTAGCCTCTTAATCCTTCCCAGTGGTAGCAGTGGCTTATCCTTCCACCTGGGAGACGCGGGGGTTCAACAAAGATCCTGGAAACTGACAGTCACTCTGTCAACCCCAGGCCACCATTTTGAATAAGGTTACATAACACCTTTCTACTTCATGTTTATACTTTGGGACTGAGTGAGGTAATGCCAGCTGGGTACTGAACATGTCTTAAAAATGAGCTGTTCCTCTCTCAGGAAGGGAGGCTGTGGGCCACCCGATTTTCCATATCCCCCTGCCAGCTGATCAAGGATCATCATTATCATCAACTGTGAAGGAAGTGACCGCATACCCTCTGGGCTCAAAGAAGCAACCACCAGGGGCCACTTCATCAGGGTGGAGGATCAGGTACTGTAACCAAGGGGGGAATGTTTCAATAAATGACCCCAATGTCTACTGCCTGCACCCTTGAAGGGTATAGATGAAAACTGAACAACGGAACCAGACCAGACCACATTGGTGAAAGCTAAACTGGCCTGTTTGGCTGGACTGGGCTCATGTTGTGCACATTTTGGAAGTCCGGCCTATTTAGTAGGGCAGGTCAATCTAGCTTTTACCAGCCTGGTCCAGTCTTGATCCAGTAGTCCAGTTTTTCACCAAAGTCCAGGCAGTGTGAAACTGCATTGACAGAACTGAACCACACCAGATTAGCACAAGATGGCTTGTCACAATTTGCACAACTTGTGCCCGTTCTGGCCAGTCTGGCTTTACCAGTCAAGTCTTGTTCTGTTCCAGTGGTCCAGTTTCCACAAAGCCCTTTGAACTGTATCTGCATGGCTTGTTTTTAAAAGGTACAAAACTGTCTTTTAATAAAAGTATAATCGGTCCCTGTAGACCTTGGCCACAGCCCAACATTACACTGGTAGCCACATCTGAGAATCACTGCCCTAGAAATGGTTGTTATTCTCCAACTTACATCAAATACACGGACAAAACCCACTGGAAAAATTGTTGAAAAATCTTTGTAAATATTGTAGTTTCTCTGGGTATGTATTTGGTCTGGGAACAGTTGTACTGAAAAGTTCTTTTCTGGTATCTTTGCAAAGTGAAACTGGGGCCACTGTGTCTGCCTCCATTAGCCCTGTGAGAGATGTCTAGCTTTGAATTCTGCCTTTATATCATGTTTCTGAACAAGGATTCTGTATCATGAAAGTGGAAACCTTAATTAAAGTGCAATGCCAAAGCTTAGTGAGCTGGTTGCACTTCAGTCTTGGAAGTTTCAAAAAAAGGGGGGAGCAGTACCAATACAGTAATAATAATAAAACTAAGCAGCACAGTGTAAATACTGCCATTTGTCTTATAAATACTGTGGTTCATGTTCTACAGTGCAATTGCAATAGTACTTGGAGAAACACCCAAATAACTCAGCTTCTGACAGTCTTGAACTCACAAAATAATAAGCAATGTTCACGCCTGCTCTGTAATATCTGTATGCCTTCTTTCAGTGCGAGATACTGTGACTGCAGCCATAGCAAATGGTAGGGCAGATCCTTCAAGGAGGGACTGTGATGGCATTGCAGAAGAACTAGGATACTATGATGGCAGTTTTATGTAACCCCCATACAAATGAGGCTTCCAAAAGTCTTCCTTGGTATGCCTAAATGCCCACTGCCAGGTTGGTGTCCTGTGTCCCAGCAGGTTTAAAAGTGTTTGCATGTGAGTGCCCAGCTAGCCTCCATGCCTGTCTCTGTGATTGTTTGCTCATTATCTGTTTTAATAATAGTGATAATGTAGTTTACCTAACCTGCCTTCCTTTGCAGCATGGACATTTCTGTTATGTGCCACCATCTTGGTTCTGGACTGCCAGTCTGCAACAATCAGTACCTTTGGGGGCTCTAAATGAAGCCTGTCCCCAGGGTCTTGTGGGAGTAAATTTCTGTAGGAATTGTAGTTTCACCCTTTGGCACCTGAATGGACCTGGAGGGGGAACCGTTGTTTTGAAAGACAAACATTTGGATCACAGGGAAATCCCAGAGCTGGCTGCAGCAGACAGGGAGAAGTGAATTGAGCTGCAAGAGAGAGCAGCTCATGCTCGCTGCTGCTGCCCCATGGGATAGCGTGGGGATTCGTGGAAGGCTGAGTCTGGCCTGCCCGCTCTAGCTGTCCCTCATGGAGAGATTTGTGCAACCTTAATTCGGACTTTCCTCCTGAATAGTTCACTGTGCCCTGTATATTAGGTACAGTGAGTCAGTGTGGAGTAAGAGTTGAGACAGTGAAGAGCTCGAGCAATTCGAGCAGCTGCTCCTGCGTGGTGCACAGGGAGAATCATTGGAAAGGCTGTGTCTGGCCTGCTTGCTACTATCTTCCTAAACTTAAAAGACCTAATCCGACCACTGGACTTTATCCGAATTTGTGACCTTTATACTGAATTGCGACTAATTTCACCTGAAGAGGACCAAGACTTGCTTTTGTGCGATCGGCCTATCAGGACTTTCAACATGACTGCAGAGCATATGGTTTGCACAGGAACACTGTGAATTGCAACCGGACTGTCATGTGAACTGCGGTATTTGTCTACCTTTACTATAAGTGTGCTGAATGTGGACAGTGGGTCGCAATCTGGTTCCCCACTTTGCTGAATGTGTCATGCTTGCTGGAAGCTGCATCCAGCAACCTTACCGGACTGCATCCGAACTGTTCTCCCTGTCTGGGCCCTGCTATCCTAGCCCAGACACCCACTCACACTGCAGAGAAAGATCCAACGAGAGACCTACCTGGAGATTCGGCTCCCTGATCAACAACACTGAACAGCATCAAGCGCCACGTCGCATCGTGCAGGGCCCTGCTTCTCCTGGCCATCCAGCTCTTTATCTAGAGGTCTCCATTTCGTCCATCCTGCATCCAACTTTGAGTAGTGTGAGTAAAACCAGGTCAGCTCCCTGCAACACAGCTAACAATCACAGTGTGTCAACTGATTTAATTGTTGTTAAGCTTTTGTGGACTGAGCCATCCGGCTCCGGATTACAAATTGTGGGTTACAGTGCGTGCCTGTTTCTTTCCTTCACGGGGCCCCAACCAGCTGCAATGCTGGCCTACCCAGGGCAACGCTTCAGGTTAGCCTGTAGTTCCAACTGGGTACCTAGAGTGTGTGTGTGACTGTGTTTCAGGGACCTTTGAGTGCATGCCTTATAGCCTGAATCAATCAGAACTAAAATCAGTCACCAGATTACTGCCCCTCCCTTGTTCACATCCCCCAATAAATCAGATTTGGATCTTTCTGCAGTTAAACTGGGTGTGGTGTACCTCTGTATAAAAAGTACAGCATCAACATTGTTTAATTGTTACAGGTCTTGTTTTCCCGGGGGTCATCCAAGGCGTTCCAGCTGATCTTAGCACTGGTGGTAAGTGGTCACAAGGAGGGAGTCACTGTGTGTTGGTGTGGGGGTAGCTGCAAGCTTAGCCAGGCCACTAGGGGTAAAGAGGGGGATATCAGTGACCTAGAGGGCTGTACCCAAGGCAGTCATGTTGCCAACAACCCTGTCCTCCGGGTGGAGGCACCCCTATTCAAGAGCCCAGGCCCCTCAACCTACAGGCTACTGTGCAGGCAGGGGTAGTAGCCCTCGGAGTAGTGCCACCTAGGGGGTTACATCTATATTCTGAAATTAATACAGTAAGTCACTGTATCATTATGCTACTGAAATTAAGTTTGCTTCAACACTCGGAAACAGTGGAGAGGACATGCTTGAATGCAATGCCATAAATGTATCATTCAGTAGATTTGTTTAGGTTCTTCTGATTCTGACTTTCCTGTTTTTTGCACCAGTTTCCCTGAGGTAGCTCCAACTGTGCTGGTAATATGACATCAAAGCCACCAGAGGCATCCTGTCTGTCAATGCTGGCCATTGTTCAGCTACACGAGCCCCTTGCCCACAGTGCTCTGGCCACTGAAGACCTGTCTCTGAATCCCTTCTCTTACAAAGGGACCTGCTCTAGGAAGACTGATTATTCCTTTTATTTTTTCTTTCCTTTTCTGACTCAATTTTTGATCAGCTCAGTCTTTTTCATTGTGTATCTCTGGAGATTAGATGGAAATAAAAACTACTTCTGCAGTGGTTCTGTGGAACCCCAAAGACCCCAAATAAAGAGATGTAACTCCTCCCTACATCAACTGGGGTCTTACCTTTTGGCTGCACAAAGACGCCACTCTGCCTTCACCATCTGTATTGCTTGCTCTGGCCCCTAGCACCTGGTCTGGCAAGGGGAGCCAGAGTGAGGGATCAGGAATGCCGAGTATCAGCACTGAGTGTGACATGGATAACTGCAGATCCTGCCACACATCAAAAGGGGCTCTGTTGCTGCTGATGGAGAGTGTGTTTGTAAACTTGTGCTGAGTGGAGTATTCCCCCACTAGACTGCTCTGACCAGCTGGCCCAGTGGCGCTGAGGCGCTGGACACCACACCTCGCACCACGCTGGTGACCCGGGAACGGACTCGGACCATCAGGGGCTGGAAGGGGAGAGGAAGGATTGAGAGTCTTATGACTGCTCTCCTTCCTCTGGGGTGAGCTCGGGGCATGTGTCATGCTGCAGTGGCACCTAGCAGAGGCTGGGTGCACTGTCAGCAGCTAGCATACTTAGGGGAGGGAGCACGGCGGACGTCTGCCCATTGGTGCTGTCGACGTCACTGCATGTCCGGCTCCCATGGGGAATACATGGTGGAAAAATTGCGGGCAACCATGGTGGCTAATGGCCATGCCCTGTACTCCCGGACATGAGAGGCATGGCCATCTGCTTCCTGGTCAGGGGCCCCCTAGGGGGAGGGGTGTCCTGTTAACTTTATTGGGTCCCTGTGTGTACGTTGGACCTGGTCCGGAGGGTGTGGGTGCCAGCAGCCGGCGGTCATTGTGGCCTGCTCTGCACAGGAGGAGGATAAATTGTTAAATGATAAAAAAAAAAAAAAGACTGCTCTGACCCAACTGGACACTAGCGTGAACCCGTGCAAATACCACCAGAGGCACATAAATGTTAAAAAAGAGCAGAAGCTCTGTGAAATAATACATTTGGGGCCACTGCCCCTTTAGACTGTTGGCAACAGCCATTTTGAGAGTCTATGACCCACACAGCATGGCACCTGTGGTTAGAGGGCAGCCCACTAGCTGATCAGGCTCCAAAACTTGCAAAGGAACCACAGGAAGGACTTCATTAATTTACCCATGATTGAGGCAACCAATCATCCATCAAGGATCAGACAGACCCTCTCCTGTGACTGAGGGCCTCAATCAATGGGTGGGCTGGATTCGAGTGAAGAGCAGCAGCTGCTCCAGAAGTGTTCAGTCTGTGTCAGAAACTGTCTGGTGGCAGAGCTGCTGTCTGTGTCAGATACTGTCTGGTGGCAGAGCTGCTGTCTGTGTCAGTGTAGGAGGCTTGCCTGGGGCTTCCACAGGCAGGAACCAGGATGTATGCACTGGACTTGAACAGTCACACATCTAGAAAGGACTGCTACATGCAGGAAGAGAGAGAGATAGCTATCCTGCACTCATTAGCTGAAGAGAACATTGTGCAGAGGAGCTACTGGCAACAGAACAGTGTCCCTAGAGAGACCTTTCCAGAAATAGACCAGAGGCGTCTAAATAGCAATGAAACCAGCTGGGACTTAATGCCACTGTGCTAATCACCACCACTGGGGGACAGCCTGCAAGGAGTATTGCCCTGGGACTTTTCAGACGTGAGCTGCAGATGCCTTGGATCCACAAACCACCTCAATGGACTGACAGCATGAGAGCCCAGCTGAATCTGCAAAAGGTGCCAGACAGACTGACTGGACAGCAGAGATGAGAAGTCATTGAAGGAAGGTCACAGGACTACAGGATGGAGCAGGTACATCCAGGCAAGACTGTAGCCTGAGACAGTGGCTCATTACCCTCAGTGTAACTTTTAGTACTGAATAACAGCCTATGTGTTCTGCAGTCCATCATTTGTTAGGGCACTGGGTCATAATGCCGAAAAGAAAAATGTCTCTGGCAACAAGTGTTATGGCAGCATGGCGATGCTAGACACAGTTCACTGACAAAATGACGAACAGTCAAAGTAGTGCAAACCAGCCCCCCCGCAAAAAAAAGAAACAAACCACAAGTGACAGCTGTCTACTCAATGTCCTTTATTTCTGTATCCCAAAGATGCAAACTTACATTAGTAGAGCACCGCAACAGGGAAAAACAACATGAATAAGTGTACCAAGGAAGCGTTCTTACATTCTAATGCGGGCTGTTCCCCCATACCACCTGTTTTATATATATATACATATATATATATATATATATATATAATATATAAATAGGCACAGTAGTGCTACTATAGTTAGGGTTGAGTACCCCATTTAAGGTTAAATCTGACATTTTGCACCTTAATAACTTTGCTACTGTAAGACGGATTTGCCTGACATTTGAAAATACATGGTCTGATATCCTAGATCTCTGGACCTGCCAAGTTTGGTTACAGTTGGATGTACGGTTGCAGAGCTACAGAGCACTAAAAAAACACATAAATTACGGGGTTTTCTGAGTTTCTTTGCTTGTGCCTACAGCCTGCACGGTTTGTGCAATCGGTCCAAAAACTTCAGGGAACATGTAGCCAGGGTGCCCGATGTGCCTTTTGAACATTTTGTGAAAAAATTATAAACAGTTCAAAAGTTATTCAAAAACACTGAATCCCATTATAATCTATGGGAAAAGTTAGACTATGCGAAAGTGTCGCAAATGTAGTTTTTACTGTCGTAAATAACTCTTTTACTTTCGTGATTCAGCCATTTTTTCTTCAGTTGGTGGTCAGAAAGTGCTTGGCATTTAAATTTGGGACCTCTAGGGACACAATTATTGTTGTGTTCACCTAGTTGAGCCCTGAGGAGGCTAACCATGTCTTTTTTGGTGGTAAAGCACCCCAGAAATATGTTTTTAAAATTTTTAGAAGTGGTCGCAGTACTATCGCAAATGCGACACTATCATGATTTTTTTTGTGAAAGTGTCGTGATTTGCAAAAGTAATTTGCGACACCATGCCCAAAACAATAGGAAATCTTTACCACCCTGCTGCAAAACAACAGTTTGGTCTTTTGGGCTGAAATTTGCAGGAAAGAAAGTCAACATCCCACAGATGTGCCTTTTGGTGTGTTGGTGCCAAAATATTACTGGGCTGAAAAGTTACGGCACTCTGAAGTTGACAGTTTTGCCCATAGGATAACATTACAGCATCCGCCGCGCCTTTTGGGTCCCGTATCTCAAAAATGGTTCGAGATACAGACTTTTCTTCACAAAAATTCTTTGTCCCCCACTGGGGGGCTAAATGCAAAACTAGCCTGGAAAGTCGTAAATAATATGAGATTTACATTTTTTTTTTACGTCGTTCGGTTCTTGAGATATGAGCAATTTAGTATTCCAAGTGCTCATTTTCTGGCTGGAAGGCCATTATTATGCCCACATTCTTTGTATTCACTGTGCTTCTGAATGCACCTTTAGGGACACAAAGCGTGTGCTTATGCTACTGTTACAGTTAGCATTTCCGCTTCCACTTGCTTCACTGTTACTGTTTGCTTTACCATTTATGTTTGCGTCAATGTGTTGCCATTTGTGGTTGCGCTTTATGCTTGCATTACTGTTTCCTTTTGCGTCACCATTGGTGTTAACATTTGCGTTTGCATTACCATTTCTGTTACTGTTAGTGTTTGTGTTTGCGCTTGCATTTCCATTATCGTTTGTGTTACTGTTTCCTTCTGTGTCACCGTTGGCATTACCATTACCATTTGCATTTGGGTTACTATTTGCGTTTTTGTTATCGTTTGTGTTATCATTTGTGTTTTTGTTAACGTTTGCGCTTGTATTTACGTTACTGTTTGTGTTTCTGTTTATGTTTGCACTAGCATTTGTGTTACCATTTGCATTATTGTTTCCTTTTGCGTCACCGTTGGCGTTACCGTTTCCATTACTGTAACGGTTTTCGTTTTCGTTACTGTTTGCATAACCATTTGTATTTGCGTTTACCTTTGCGCTTGTGTTTACATAACCGGTTGCATAACCATTTTCGTTTGCATTTGCATTTGTCTTTCCGTTACCGTTTGCACTAGTGTTTTGCATCACCATTGGCGTTACCGTTTACATTTCTGTTTCCGTTACCATTTGCCTTTCCGTTACTGTTTGTGTTACTGTTACCATTACCGTTACCATTAACGTTGCACTTGCGTTTCTGTCAATGTTTATCTTACTGTTTCCGCTTGTGTCACCATTACCATTAGCGTTTCCGCTTGCGTTACCATTTGCTTTTTTGTTACTGCATGTGTTTACAAGTGCACTTGTGTTTCTGTTACCGTTTGCGTTATTGTTTCTGTTTGTGTCACCGTTGGCGTTATGATTTACATTTCTGTTTCCATTGCCATTTGCCTTTCCGTTACTGTTTGTATTACCATTATCATTACAGTTTGCATTAACGTTTGCACTTAGTGTTCTGTTAATGTTTGTCTTACTGTTTCGCTTTGTCACCATTACCCTTACCATTTGCATTTCCACTTGCGTTACCATTTGTTTTTTCATTACTGAATGTGTTTACATGTGCATTTGTGTTTCTGTTACTGTTTGTGTTATTGTTTCTGTTTGCATCACCATTGGCGTTACTGTTTGCGTTTGTGCTTAAACGTCACATTCTTTGTGTAATTATAACTTTACAACTGTTGAACGGATTTGTGTGACATTTGTAATACTTGGTCTACTATGGTACTTCTGTGCATTTACCAATTTTCATTTGACATCTGCATACGTTTTTGCACAATGAAGCCAAAATGTATTTTTCAAGCACTCTGTGCAGTTTTTACCATGCTGCTCTGCAACCGTTGAAGAGATTTGGATAAGATTTAGTAAACATGAAGTGGAATGGTACATCTTTTTATTTACCAATTTCTATTTCACTGGTACATATGATTTCTGTGCAGTAAAGTGCAAAAATGCAATTATTGCTATTTTTTGCACTGTCTTACGTGACGCATAGCACAGCCACTGTGTGTTTTATTGGTCTGAAACTTGGACATAGAAAGCCTTTGTTCAAGGAAGATGCCAGTTTTTGTTTGGTGAAAACATGTTGTTCTGTTCCAGAGGTATAAACATTTGAAGTTGTGCCCCTTCACTGTCAGAGATTTTTCAGCTGCGAGTTCTGCCATTTTACCACATTTTCGTCTACGAGTTCCGCCATTTTGTGGTGGAAGACTTCTTAAAGGTGCAGAAATTTAAAAAATGAATATCTCTGGAACAGTTTGGTCTTTAACATGAAATAATTTGGAGGGTGTTGAGTAGATGTCCTGAGATGTGAATTATGCTGTTTACATGTTTGGAATATAATTTGCTGTGGAGATACAGCATGACACAGTTAACATTCTGCATAGCATTATGCATGGTGCTAGTGGCTTGAAATTTATAGCATATGTAGCCCTAGTGGTATGGAGGTGCCTTTCAGTGGTTTGGTCACATAAGCCTTTGTGCCATTATCTTGGAAACAAAGCGAGATACAGACTTTTTGCTACTGTTGGTTCAGATCACCTTTGTGCTGTTATCTCGGAAACTAAGCGAGATATAGACTTTTGTCTACTGTTGGATCACATTGTCTTTGTGCTGTTATCTCGGAAGCGAGCGAGATGCAGACATTTCACTACTGCTGGCTCAGATCACCTTGCGCCGTTATCTTGGAAACGGCGAGATACAGACTTTTCACTTACTGTTGATTCATGTAGCCCTTTGTGCCGTTATCACAAAACAAAGCGAGATACAGACTTTCCTACTGTTGGAGCACATCGCTTTTGTGATTTGATCTCGGAAACGAAGTGAGATACAGACTTTTGTTACTGTCGCCTTACATCAGCTTACTGTTACTGTTTCTGTTTGCATTACCATTTGTGATTACATTTGCATTTCCTCACTGTTTGCATTATGGTTTGCGCTTGTGTTTCGTTACCATTTGTGTTTCTATTTACATTACTGTTACTGTTAGCATTTGCGGTTACATTTCGCTACCACTACCATTGAGTTTCATGTTTTCATTTGCATCACTGTTACCATTTGCAATACCATTTGCATTACCACTTGTGTTTGCATTTCCGTTTGCAATACCGTAACAGTTACTGCTTGCGTTTGCATTCACATTTATGTTGGTGTTACAATTACCATTAGTGTTTGCATTTCACTCACTGTTACCATTACTGTTAGCATTACCGTTCTTACGCAGACATGGGCAGCATGGTGGGAGTGTGGGGCCCTCCCACTACCATATTCCATTCACTATTTATATTGCACATACTCAAAAAGAAGGGAAATTCATGGCAAACAACTCAGTTTAATGCATCAGTTAGGGTTGTTCCACAGTGACAAAAGTGAGGAAATTCAGTGTTAAGATTACCACCCCTTGCACCCCATGCCCACCCCGCCCCCACCAATAGGCATTGGGGTGTGCTTTGGGGTCGTCGGGCCTAACTCTCACCCCATTCTCCTATACTGCACCATCTCAGCTTATTTACACATGGAATGGGATGAGAGTTAGGGCTGATGACCCCAACACACACACCCCGATGCCTGTTGGTGGGGGCGGGTTGGGCGTGGAGTGCAAGGAGTGACAACCCTAACACTGAATTTCCTCACTTTTGTCACTGTGGAACAACCTTAACTGATGCATTAAACAGAGTTTTTTACCATGAATATACACACACACACACATATATATATATATATATATGTATGTATGTATGTATACACATATATATATATATAATTATATATATATATATATATATATACACATACACAGAACAACTCCAGTGCATGCACCAGATGGCACAGGATGAAATCAGACACACAGCAATATTATCCCTGCAGCATTATTCACCCTGCTATTTTTGACTTGCTGTTATGCCTTAGCTGTACTTCATTCAGCATATTGACTGGTTACCATTTGTTAGATGCAGCAACAGTCTGATGTTAAAATTTAATGGACTTGACTGGGATTTACAAGCTGGGTCAAGATAAATATTAATTGTTTCACAGAGTGCAATGCTGGCCAACCACATACACCGCACCCATCAGGCCTGCCACAATCCAATGCCTGGGTACCCAGGATTCACCAAGAGCTCCTTATGACTAAGGGTATTGCTAGCTTGTACCAGAGGGGATTGGATTAGCAGCCCAACACTACAGTTAGTTTGGGAACTGTGACTGGTTGGAACCCTGTGTTAGAAGACTAGATTGCCACTGCATTATTGTTTTGTTTGCATTAACCCCTTTCCCTGCCTACATTCTTATGTTTGAACCTCCAATTAAACTCTCTTATTTATTTATTTTTTACAAATTTTTTCACTGACTTGTGCACATATTATTTGCAATTTACAAATGTGTTCAGATTTGTGGCATACCATCTAGGAGTAATTTATAGGCCTTACAAAGCTGTCCCTTTGACTGAACTTCTAGCATTTTGCAGAATAAGTCCATTAACAAGAGGATGCAGTCTGGGCCTTGACCTTCCACCCCTTCAGGAATGGCCAATATTCTTACTTTTGACATTCATGCTCTATTCTCCAGATGCTCACAGCACATGCATGTATTTTATTTTCTTGAACAATGCCAGCAACCGTGGTTGCTGATTCGTTTTGGTCATGGCTTGCAGAGATTCCATTGTTGTCAGTTCCATTTTTGTTTCTAGCAGAGTTACTTTTGCAGTGACATCAATTTTTTTTATCCATGAAGCCTTGCAATTTCTCAGCAGCTGTTAGGACTTCACTCAGAGTTGACTGTCCAGCCCCATTCATATTAGCCACAAGGTGGCCCTGAGCCACTCCGACTGGCAGCTCGGTTTCCCCATTGTTGATGAGCTCAATTTTGACACCACAGTTGGACCTAATGTGGCTTTACACATTGTTGTTAGTTTGTTAGAAATGTTACTGCTATAACTAGATCAGTTTAAACTAAACTAGCAATGGTATTGCAGAGCACAGAAAGAAGTGTGCCATTCCATTGGCCACTAGCCACACCCCAATTAATTTTTTTTCCCCTTGGTGAAAAATCTGGATCTTTAGATGGAGGCTGAGAGTTCCTAAATGGCCGTGGCCTTATATCTCAGAGGGTTTCAGGAGCAACATGAACCACGACATCCCAACATTGCATGTAGCTTGAGGAACTAAGCCTGGGCATGCGAATACTGATAAATACTTTTAGGTGAGTGGATACAGCTTTGAAAATAATAACCAATGGATTATGGGGCTTTATTCTGATGTCTAGGTCCTCTTACAGCTGGCTTCCAGGGGATTTTAATTAATTATCTTTATGTCTGACTTCTGAGGTTGTATTGGTCAGAAGAGTTAATACCATAATCCTAACTCAGTATATGATTCAATTGTTACAGTTGTTTTTTTTTTTTTTTACTGAGTTTACTTAAGCTCTTTTCACAAGTTTGTTTATGTTCTATTATGATGTTTTTGTTTGCAGAGCACAAGCTTGGAATATTCTTAATGTGCTTACTGCACCGACTGGTATTCATAGACCCACAAGTCACTGGATGACTTTTCTGTTTCAGTACTCAGGATATTATTGGGACATTTATCTCTACTTAGAGTTTGTGGTCCTGCTGCATTATAGCTATCTGTTTAATCAATTTCTGTATCTATCTCAAATTACACCCAGTATGTGTAGAGAATGTATGATAGGAATCATATCCTGCTATGAGAATTAATCTATTCTTTGATATGCCCAGGAAACAACTTATTTCTTTTAGATGTATGTATTTGTTGCAGTTTAATAAAAATACATCTTAAAAAGTGTTTAATTTTAATAAACTGCTGATTGTTTTCATGACAGTTGGGTGGGTGGGCTGTACCAATGGGGAGTCTAGTGGGCTGGTATTGTTCTTCAGATCGGGGCAGTACAAAGCATATTATCTAGCCCGCTTAATTTTTCTTTAGTGGAGACACCGCACAAGTAACATCTGATCATCACCTTTGGGAAACGAATCCCACTAGTTACTGACCCTCGACCTTATCTGAGTCCATAAAGCAGGGTTAGTGTACAGTCACCTACAGGAGATGGCGCATAGAGGCAATTCCTTACTGCTCCAACTAAAAAGACTACAATTCCTCTTTGCTCCACTAATTGCATCTCCTTTTGATGCATTGATCCTAAGTTTTATTACAGGGTGAGACCTTCTAGCAGAAATGCTAATGAAAAAGTCATACTAACATACAACTCATGGTTCCCATTTCTGCACTCCAGCCACTATTATTATCATCCACACACCACTTATGAAGGGGCAGCCATCCCAAATAAGTGATGCCACCACTTACACACCGGGCATATGACTCAATCCTCTGGTCACCACTGGGATGTGGTGTTGAGGCCTCTGGGCAGTGGACCCTGAGTCTTTGGTGTTGCTTGTGTTCTCACAAATAAAAAGTGGCAGTGTCTCCACCCTGAGAACCTCTTGAATCACCAGGGCTCCAGTCAGGATAATATTACCAAGGAAAAAATATCACGTGACAGCTGTGCTCACTATAAAGTCTTTTGCTCATTGTCCTGCTACCTCCCATATGGGACTTGTACCAAAGGAATAGGTTATAATGCCTTCTCTTTGCCTTTATCTTTGTGCATGCACTCCTGCATACAGGTCACCTGCATTGAGGTTTTCCAGCACTGTCCCATAAAATCTCTCCTTTGGACATATTGGGCTGCTTTGGATAGATGTATCTTCAGAGAACAGCTGGCACTGCATTCTTTACTGTGTTCTTTTTAATCAATTTTATTAAAGAAATGTTACAAAGTACAAAACAGTATAGCAGTCATTACAATCGCTGACACCTCCAATGTAAACGAAAGCCCAAATATGGTAAGAGTGTGGGATCCAGTAAACAGCAGATGTTCTCAGGAATGGAAAATCAGTATTGGCACTGCATTCTGTGTGAAACTCAGGGCACAAACACACACACACACAACCATGGGAAAATAATCTCTCTTGTTTGGCCATTTACAGAGATCAATTCCAGTACATGGAGGATTCTTCAAAATATCCCTGCTCTATGTGGATGTATATTAGTACAGGATTCAGTTCTCAGACTGTATATCTGTGTGTCTTTCCCAAACTCTACTCTCCCAAACCTGTCTGTCTTTTTAAGATTCCAGGCTGCCTTCCTATTGTGATAGTGAAGGTGTGAAACCCTTTTCTTTGAAATTCCTAGCTAGCAAACATCCTCTAAGAGACTGTCTTTGCTTCCAAATAGCCACTGCACTCTCTAGTAGATTTCAAGGGACTTGGCCCCCTTAAAGTCTTTCTCTCCTGATATTCAGGCTTCCTAGCCATATCTCTGGCTGTTAAAGGAGTACTACAGTTAACATTAGCAAAAACATGTCATGTAGAGTGTTTTAATTTGTGTGTTTATTCCTGGTGTGTCCTTCCCTTTGTTTGCCATTAGGAATTTTTCTCTAAATTTGCTTACTAGTTTTATTTATTTATTTATTTAGTTAGTTTTTGTTGACCGGGTAAGTGCACTGGACAAATCCTGCCTATTTTCAGGCACGACCCAGGGAGGAGGATACAGATGAATGCCAACTGACCTTGAACCAGATTAAAGCTATATACAAATGTTTGCTCATAACTGAACTTGTGGCCAACCTCAGATTCATCCCAAAACTAAGCTCTTGTTAATATGAACAAACTAGCAGTGAAATTAAACACATAGTTGGTTAGTACTTTGCCTTGCAAATTCCATTACATCTTTAAAAATGAAACAGTTCCTGTTGTAGTTTGTGGAAGCCTCATACAGCTCATTTGTGGCCCCTGTAGATCTCCATGTTAGCATAGTTTATTGCTTGTCTTTCTCCTACAATGCCTCCTGTCTCATATGACAGTGATGCATCCAGGACCACTGATTCAGAGAGGGAAGCACTGCAGCAGTAATGTAAAAGCAGTGCATGATGTTCTGGCCTTCGCTGAGTAACTCTAATTCAATATTTCTGCATCTTTGCCCAGGTCTAGGTGTAAGCCAGCAGGGGTAAATGCTTTACTTTAAAAGCTTTTAATTTCATCAAACTACACCCAGCCATAAAAAGCACACAAATCACCCTAGGTCATCAATTCTAATACAAGTTTGTAGATGACACCAAAATCTGCAACAGAGTAGATGATCCAGATGAGGTGGGCAGAATGAGAAGTGGTCTGGATAAACTGGCAAAATGGTCGGAAAAGAGAGGCAACTGGGGTTTAAAGGACATTTCCGATATAAGGTATTGGGCTTCATAGCCCAATACCTTATATTGTTAGGAGCTCACCAGTACAACAATTTCAATTTGTAGTGCAGTATTTTTATTAGGGGAAGGGATCGTAACTGGCGTCGAAGCCTCAGCCAGCTGATCCCTTCCAGCTTCCTGGTGCCCCCACTCTGCCCCAACTCCACCCCTGTGCTCTCTGAAATTGTGGCGTTTGGTCAGGGAGAGTGTGGGGGCGAGCCTCATACAAGTCTATGGGGGCTATTTTAAAAGTCAGATTTTAGACATTTTAAACATTCCTAGAGAAAAATTAAAGCAGTCACTTATATTAAGAGGGATCCTCTTAGTTAAGCGACTGCTTTAATTTTTCTCTGAGGCTGTTTAAAATGTCTAAAATCTGACTTTTAAAATAGCCCCATAGACTTGTATGAGGCTCTCCCTCGTGCTCTCCCTGGCCACATGTCACAATTTCAGAGAGCGTGGGGGCAGAGTTGGGGCAATACGGGGGCACCAGGATGCTGGAAGGGATTGGCTGGCCATGGCTTCGGTGCCAGTTACGATCCCTTCCACTAATAAAAATACTGCATTTTAAATTGAACTATTTGTACCACTCAGCTTGTGCTGGTATAAGGTAGTAAGTCGGAAATTCACTTTAATGCAAAGAAATGCAAGATCATGCACATAGGGAAGAGAAACCCTGAAGCCACCTATAGGTTGGGAGGGGAGTTGCTGGCAATCACAAGAGAAGAAAGAGACATGGGCATCATCATCACAGATGACCTGAAATCATCCAAGCAGACCACTAAAGTGGTAGGTAAGCCTCCAGAGGGATGTTGGGGTGTATTAGTAGGAGTATCATAAGTTGTAAGAGGGAGTAATAATCCTCTTTACAAGACACTGGTTAGGCCCCATCTGAGTACTGCATGCAGTACTGGAGGCCTACCTGCACAAGGACATTAACAAAATGGAGGCAGTCCAGAGAAGGGCAACTAAAATGGTGCAGGGACTGCAACAGAAAACATATGAGGACAGAATACTGGAGCTCAATATGTATACCCTAGAGCAAAGGAGGGAGAGAGAGGTGATATGATCGAAACATTCAAATATCTTAAGGGCATTAACAAGGTGAAAGAGTCTAACATGTTTCAGTATAAGAACAAATAGCAAGGACAAGAGAACACAGCATGAAATTAGAAGGAGACCAACTAAGGGGTAATGTGAGGAAGTTCTTTTTCACAGAAAGGGTGGTAGATGCATGGAACAGCTTCAGGAAGTGGTGGATGTGAATACAGTGCAGGGCTTCCAACAGGCATGGGATAGGCATAGGGGAGCAATACAGATGAGTATGAATAGATAGGCCATTGACAGAGTACAGGCCTATGGCACATTCATAAGGTAGAAAAAATGGGCAGACTGGATGGACCTCACGGTCCTTAGCTGCTGTCAACTTCTATGTTTCTATATGTTTCTAGTAGAGACTCTAGCTGTTTTCTTACAGAATACCCACTCAGTGAAACCTCCAGTGATTGCTGAGTTGTAAATGTAGCCTTCAGTGCCCACTGAATAAGGAAAGTGACTTAAAATCACAGCTGTACTGTTATAAAATTGAATGTAAACCAGTACATCCTGAATCTATGGTCCCAGATGCATCTCTGTCCCATGGGTCAGGAAGCACTGTAGGAAAAGAAGAGCAATAAACCTGGTAACATGGAGATCCCCAGAGGCCACAAAACTAGTAGGCAAACTGCGTAAAAACTCCTAACAGCAAACAAAGGGAAGGACACACCAGGACTAAACACACAAATCAAAACACTCTGCACAACATAGATTTTTGTAAAGTCTGATGGTGGTACTCCTTTAAGAGAGACAATAATGCCTGAGCTTGGGTACTCTCAACTAGAATCGTACATTTCACCAGCTAAATAAAACTAAAAAGAAAACTGTGCTATCTTTTGGAGGCAAGGTGACTGCTGCTAGTAGCTGTCAGTCATACCTTCCAAGTCTTCCTATTTTCAGAGAGTCTCCCTGATTTTATTTTTTGAGATTCCCCCTGCTTTTTATGGCACCATTCAATAAAAACATTAGCTAGATGCTGACAGTGTCCCTTTAAATGACTTTAAAAATGCATTTCTAGCACTTCAGATGCAGTTAGGCATATACACTAGGGTCTTGTGAAAATCGACGTTAGTGGTCAAAATCAGGAAATCTCCCTCATTTGAGGAGTGCTGACTTGGAAGCTCTGTAACCTGTGCAAGTGACAGGGTGAGTCACAACTACTCTGGCCCCTTGCAGACCCTCCCCACAGTATCCACAACAGCAATAAACCCAGTAGCAATAATAACACCATATTCAATGAAATTGCTGTACACAGCAAATATAGTCAAAACAAGGGATAGGTTTTATTATGGGGAAATCTGGAACAGAGTTTTGGGGATGGAAATTAGGGATTAAGGCAATAATAAGGCAATACAGTGAAACACAAATAATCTGTGCTATCAGGTAACCCCTGCATACCGCCCACCAATGCAGTCCCACACAATATAACTCACCTTCACTGGCCAGTAGTGGTAAGTACATCCCCTATAACCCGGGTAGCTTCCTTACAATAATTAGCCGGTGTTACCATGAAGCTTCAGTCAACATACAATGCAGGCCTGATACAGGAGAATATAATTAGGCAGTCACAATAGTGAGATACTAGCAATTTAAATCAAAGTAAATTGTAATCCTAATAAAAGGTTAAATGAGCAGGTCTTCTGACTGAGCTACGTCCCTCCCACACAGGACTTGCACAGCTCAAGACTTCTGACAAACCTACAGGCCTGAATCTATCTAACTAAATGCAAACCATTACAGAGTCAGGGACCTTAATTTGCACTGCTTTCCATTCAGAAGTCTCAAAGGTTGGGCGTCTAGCTCAAGCCAAGTCCAAAACCAAGGCCTGCTTTCATATACACAGCTGAAGAGCTGACACTCTTCTACCCTCTAAGATCAAATACAATCTGACTTATACTGGGATGGCCACACACTCAGTCAAAACTTAGCTCTGTAGTGGCTCATTCACAGAAATTGTCCGAGCTGTATCGCAGTGTCTCACTCGTGATTGACTGTGGCTTTTAGCCAGTCTCAATGCCAGTATGTCCATGACTCTTCAAACTGAGTCATTCCTGCCACTGTTGGTGCCTTTACAACAAAGGAAGCCTGCCTCACTGCATGAGTGTGCAAGAGTTTAAACAAAATCTGGCAGCAAGAAGTTAGCTCCACCACCGTCAAAACCAAATAAGTACTATAATAGAGGCTAGAAACTGCAAAATGCAAAAGTTTAATCACATAAATAGCACAAAGGTACCTCTTGTGCCAGCCCCTCACAGAGGTATCAGCAGGACCACTGGAAACACTCTGACTGTTGGTGCTTTCTCAGCCTTGGCTGGCAAACATGCCTTCTGACCTCTCACAGTGCATCGTGGCTCAAACATGTGTGTGCGCAAGGTCTTTGTTTACATTTCTAAAATGTTTCCTTCCCCATAGGGGCTGGAACTGGGGAGAGCTAATAGGGTCATGGCTCTACCACTTTCATAAGTGGTAAGGCCTGGCCCTATCAGTTTTTGCAATCAATTTAATGCATTAATAGGAAGGACTGTGCCTTTAAACTTCAGTATGTGCAGTAAACAATGCTACTTACTAATCAATCCATTTGTGGCTCACAGGGTGTCATCAGGATTTTGTAAAGTAAGCTCCTTCTTTCCCTTTTTAGCAGAGTGGAAAGCATTCAACAAAATGTTCTCCCTAGAATTCTATATTTTCTTCAGACATTACCCCTGGTCCCAGACAAGCAGCATTTCTACCATCGGAGTAGGGCAGTTTCCAGATTCCTCAGATGAGGTAAGACCATGAATAAAATGTTCTACCTTACAGCTGCCAAAGGAGAAAGAGGATCTTAATTTACCGGTTTGAAGCAATATTTTTGGCAGTCCAGCTTCACCTTGTCTGTACCAAGCTTGTCCAACACCTACAGCCCAAATAGAAAGAAACTGAGTTTTGCATTAATGACTTGCATAATGTAGACAAAATATTATTCACCCACCCCATTAATAGCATTCCACATAGTCACCTCTCCAGGTCCACAGCTGTCACCATCTAATCCTGGAGACTGGCATGTCAGAAATATATCTCTCCAGGACTCACAGTTTGGTTGAGGGCTTTGGCATATGATACAACATACCCCAAAATGCCATAGATGCAATGCTCCATGCTTGGAGTAGGTTGTGTCTATATACGCCCACCATTGTTACAATTCCCAGGGCTTAAATCTTTCCCTGCCATGTGGCAAGTGTACCAGCTCCTGTCCCAAGTCAATATACATTATTTTTAACTTAGATCTTACCTTTTGGGAATGATCAAACTTTACAAATGAAAAGGAAGGGCCTGACCTGGAAGTGTCAAGGATCTAGACACAGGGGAGCTATCAGTCGGTGGTTGGGAGAGTTCCTTCACAGATTACAAAGCTGGTTGAGAAAAAGCAGAGGGTGAAGGTGAAAAGCTCAATGGTGGGGGGGGGGGTGGAATTTACCCCTTACGTACTTAGCCTTACTACTTTTCAGAGCCTTCATCACCATGTTCTCCACAATCTGCTCTGCTTGCTGTCACAGTGCCAGCATCCCCAATGCTTGCCATGGGGTCCATCTGCATATGTTCTCATCAAGGACCTTGGTTTTCCAATAGTATGTATTATAAACTACTGAATGGCAATTCTACTTTTTTTTCCTAAAGCAGATTACAAAAGCAGCGGCTAGGGGCCAGTCCGTTAAAGTAGCAGTAGGGCTCTGTTCATGATGCAACAACCCAAATTCAGGAATGAGCCTGAAATGTCAGGGCCAGCTAGCAGGTGGAGAAGCAAGCATCCCAGAGAACGCTGCCCCTCTCTAGAGGAGGGAGGATACTGTTCTCTGCCGTGATTCTGGCACTTGGGTAACCACAGAGGTTTTATGTGATAACGGCAATTCCTTAATATCACCAACCACAAACCACGAATCAAAGAGCACCCAACATCAAAAGGGCAAGCAGGATAACAGTGACTGCCACAAATAGCGACAGTCACTTACATTTCCTCCCAGTGCAAAAACAAAATGATTTTTATGCAGGCTCTCCGCACCACGCTTTGTGAGGGCAAGCTCCCACACCCCAATCTAAAGATTATCAACTCCAAGAGGAGCAGACTAGGAGGAATGATGAAAAAAAAACCCAGAAAAAAAGCTCTCCTGCAGCCAGACCCAAGACCCAAATCCAGGTCCACCAGCTCAAGCGGCGGTGGTGGCTCTAGCCACTATGCCAAATGGCCAGTTCAGCAGAGCTTGGCCAAACAAATGTCTATATCTTGTTCCATTGAGTGCAGCTCACTGCTACACTTGCTGTAACCTGCTTAACGGTGTTCCTTCCCACTTGCTTTCAGTACAAGAAGTATTATTGAGTCATTCAAATTGAGAAGCTTAGTAATACTCGCTCACATCACTGTACACCACCACGGATGGTAGTGCTGTCGAAGGACAGGCAGAAGGGCGGGCCATTGCTGACACTGGCAAGTGGCTACACACTGCGTGTGTGCTCCCTTGATGTCCTTGCACTTGATATGTCCCATGGGGCTAGGAGAAATGGAGAAAATGGCCCCAGTGCATCTGAGACGATGGACCCCAGCAAATCTCGGCCCGGCGTCACTGCTACAGTGCCTCCTGACATGACTCAGAAGACTCAAGGGTACATACCTGTTACCCCATCCCTGCTTGGGGAAAGAAACAAGGCTCCACAGAGGATGGTGACTGTAGGTAGGTAGGTAGGACAGGGGGTCCAAATGTGCACTGGGTGCTTCTGATGGAGACAGATACTGGAGAGACAGGAAGGGGCATAAAAGCAGAAAGGAAATAAATAAATAAAACAATGGCTGGAAATGGAGCATTCTGATATATATTCTAAAGAGTGCTATAATGTATGGGGAGCCCTTATTATTAACTGAACTCAAGCAGATGACAACCTTGTTATGCCATTGTTATGACTTCACTCTGTTGTTAACCCTTTTTTTTTATACTTTAGTTTTATTGATTTACTGCATAAAAGTACAGCATACATTCCCAGTAGGCAGGCTTGTATGTCATATCAATGGTATAACAAAACAGAATGCTCACAACAATCTCGAGGTTACCATGACATCTGAAAACCTCTCGAGCTGCGCTCTCGAGGTTTATACATGATGTCATGGCAACCTCTCGAAGTGTTTACAGCGTGGTTATTAACCAAAGACCATACATTATCCTCTATGTTATCATTGCAAACCTTTATGTACGATAATAACTACAAAAAATAGTTCCAGTTTTATAATAGTATTAAGACACTCCAAGGTTTTGATTACTGTACCTTTGCTGATCTAACCCTAGTGGCAAAAAATATACTCTGGGATACCATGCGAGAGAGGCACACTGCAATGACAGCAGTGTGTAGTATTCATTTTAGGGCCCCATTCTCACTCACATTGGGCGGCAGTACAAAATGGGATGCAAACAGGTGCAAAGTTGTACCGTCACCTATTTTTACCAGTACCCAGCTGCAGGGGGAGGAGTCTTCCTGTGACTATGTTGCAATGCAAGTACCTTGTCAAGATGTTAAGGGGTGCAAACAAGCTGATTCAAGACTGCTGTGCTCTGCTACTTTCCTGCCTCCTCCACCTGCGTTGATGCTGGAATGCATCTACATGGCCCCCTTCAGTGCAAATGCAAGCTACACTGAGAGGAGCTATGAGTTCAGGGAATGGTGATCACTGCAGTTTCTTGCTGTGCACTCTCACTACCCCTTGTTCTGTTCCAGTCCATCTGACACATCGGCAAGGATTCCAATAACTCATTGTTGTAGCACTTTAATTGGAAAACTGCAGTATTATAGCAAGCTAATTGGGCAAAGAAGGGTGCTGAAAGTGTTCATCATGGGCTGGAGCAAGCAGTTCAACCAGTCTACATGGCTGCTCACACAGCTCACTCTGGAACTCATCCCCAACTGTGCAGTGGCTCAGAGAGAGAGGAGGGAATGACTTATCACCATAGTGTAAGTACCACGTGACACACATTTGCAATGCAGTATCCTGAGCACTTGGGTTGCTGCAGTGCAAAGCGTGGCAGTGTAAACAAGTCTTCTGTTGACTATCAGTGCTGCTAGAAGTCACCCCCAAAACCCCATGTTCTCCTTGCTTTAAAGCCTCTTCTGGGTACTGGTTCATGGCTTTTCTAGTGGCCCTGGTACATTCCTCGATAGTCCACTGGTCCCCACTCGCTCCCCAATCTATGCACTGCATGGTATCTTACTGGAACCCCATTCCATGAACCATAACCCAGTGACTGCTGACTGCTGTTCTGTGTCTCGTAATGATTTTAGCCATCCTCTTGGCTTCTGCTGCCATGAGTGCAGCTTTGTGACCTAACACCTCTGCCTCCAACCTGTAGCAGTTCTACAGGCAGAGTGTAACATGGAAGTCTGCAGAGGGCTTTGTGAGTGTCGCCATGCAATGTGAATGGCCCTATGAAGTATTTGCATGATGACCCCTGCCCCCTATCCTGTGCAGCCGATAAGAGTTTTAACTACTGAGCAGGAAAAGCATGTAACCCTAGTGGCACACAGAACAATGGAGCCGCAGAGTTACTTGAGTCCCTAAGTGGTCACTGAGGCTCTTTAGTGACACTCTCTTGAGACTGTGCATCAGGTCTAGAATGTACAAACTGTTTGGTTTCTATATGTGTGTGTGTGTGTGTTTATCGCTCTCTCTCCCTTTCTCAGCCACATCACCACATGCATACACTCTAAAGTGTTAAACCCAGTGCAAAGCAGCAGGCACTCAGTTTTGTCTCATGCCTCATGACTAGTGTTATACCTCTGTCAAAAAAGTCATGTATTCCATGAGTTGTACCAGTTTTACGAAAATGGCATGAGTTTTGTCATTTTCCATGACAACCTCATGACTTTTAGCATTTTCCATGAAACCACCATAGTTTCTGGTGTTTGTAAATGACAGACCTATAATTTTATGTCTCACCACCACAATGGGCTTGGTCCACCAGATGACCCCAGTGTAGATTTATGGGCTTGCATTCAAGCCCCAGTTCACCTGATAGCAGCACAATGTGTTGCCTCCTGTCACTGGGCCAGCTTAAGAATGTAATTTGTAAGCCGGTGCAGCAGTGACACTACTGCTTGTGACACTGGCAACCCAGGTTCATGAATAAGCCCAGAGTGTCAGAGATCCAGCCAGGGAGGTTTGAATGAGCATCCCAGGGACAGCTCTCCACCTTCTGGGGGGAGTGTTGGTTGCATCTGGCACTTGGATGACACCTGGTGGAGACCGGGAGTACACCAAGCCAGGACCACACAGCAAGACAGAAGGCAGTGGTGGACATCTGTTGGACATGTGTGGGAGCATACATGCCTAAACGCTGACATCATTGCACATCCATACCTTGGGGGCACTGACAAAGGAAAAACCCTGTGCACCTGTGCACTGTGAATTCCTCCGACCCTACACAGAATGATGCCACAGCCAGCCCCAGGATTGAACTTGGTAGATTTTGGTCTCTACTTTGGGGGCAAAGCAGTGAGGGGTAAGTCACGGGCTTGGGTTCTGGGGCAGCTGCTGGGGATGGTGGTGTCAGGCATGGAGGCACTGAGTCAGGATATCCCACCAGAAGCACACTGAGAAACAAAGTTGAAAAAAAAAAATAATGTAATTTTTAAAATATTTAAATCTTCGCTGATATGCTTATGTAGAAAAAAAGTGTCAGAACTGAGGTCATTTGCTTAACACAGAATGTATATATGATGTTTCGTGACTTTTACTATGATTTCAATCATTTCTGTCATTTTGACCAAGAAAATACCATGATTTTCACCAAGAGGTACCATGACAAAAATACAGCCCTACTTATGGCTAGATCATCTGATGATCATCCCAACCATCCGCCCACCCAGTATGCCTCAATGCTCAAGAATGTGCTGGACCTAGAAATGAGGGTGTTAAGAAGGTCTTTGGAATCAGACAGTCCCATGTGAGGTAATAAAACAAACCTGGCTTTACTCACCTATAGGATGATGCAAAACTCTGCAGGGAGGGGGAGAGTTGAAGAAATCAGAAGATCCTACTGGCAGAAGCTTCTCTGTGAAATTTGCACAGCTGCACCCAGATTAAAATAATCATTCCTCCCATTTACAATTTTTGAATCAGTCTGTTTGTAATTCACACATGCTAAACTGTTTGATATCCACATTATACGATTTTAGAATTGCAACAATAGAACATTCAGATAAACACTTCCCTCTCTGCCTGGAAGGAATAAATGCATATCTGTGCCCACTTATCTTCTGAGACTAACAGAAGGTCTGCCCATACAAAGGCGGGTTTTGACTATAAAATCAAACACATTGTTATGAAGGAGAGGTATTTTCTGTTCATGTTTGGGCTTAGGCATCCTCCATCAGCAGAAAACCTAATAAAATTCTTCCACAGGGCCTACATAAAAGACTTAGTGTCTCAGAATGCTCCGATAAATCACATTTTGATTGCTGTGGGCTGTCATTCAAGTGAATCTCGTATGCACCATTGAAATATTACACTGTGGTGGTACATTTTGAAGAATGAGCCAATCAAACAATTTGCAACATCTGTAGACCTGAGCAAAGATGAACTCTTTTGGAGCCTGGTGTAAGTTCTTCAGAGGAAGAAAGAGTTGGCTTAAAATCCAGGAATAAAACTTCCACAGAACTCCACTTTCTAATCCTGTAGAAATTCCATTAAATTTTACGTAGCATCTTCTATAGATGGTATCAATAAATCTGTAATGATAAATTAAGATATAACAGAAAAATCAAATATCAGTCAAAAACAGGTGATGATACAATAGGGAGGGAGGGAGGAAGGAAGGAAGGAAGGAAGGAAGGAACCCCTGGCATCAAGTTCTTTCCCTAGCAGCTCAGTGCAAATACCCTATCACCTATTCTTGTTTAAGATACTTATCCAGCTTAAGCTTGAATGTAAAAACAATGTCAGTTGACACCGTTTGCTCTGGAAGTCTTTTCTGACTGTCCACCATTCATTCTGAGAAGTACAGTATTTCTTCCTGATAATCCCGCTGAATCTTTTTCCTTTCACAGACACTGAGTGCCCCCTTGTCCTCTTATCTTTGTACAGCCACATGAGCTTCATTTCTTTCCTGATGATGTTATTGCTTTCATATATTATATACAGAATAAAGTATGGGGTGGTGTGTGTAATGAGAAGTTTGCACACACTCAAGGTGTTAGATGCTACATAAACCCCGAGAGTGAAGCTTGAGGGATTTGTGAAAGCATCTAACACCAAGGGTGTGTGTAAACTTTGATTTTTATCACCACCCCATATTTTATTTTATATAATTTCTGGGTTTTCCTTTTTTGCCACAGCAATTATATAAAATAAAAAGACATTCCTGTGTGGCCACGGTCAGGTCTGAGTGCGCAGTCCGTGGTCGCCTTTATTTATTTAAAGTTTTTTAATCATTTCTTTCTGTCAGCAGATGAAATTTAGTTTTTATTTCTTGGTACTTGATTTTGTTTTTCACAGTCACTTACTGCTGAGTCCGAGTGCCAGTTCAGTTTCTTGGGGAAGACAAGGTGGCTAGCAGTTGGAAAGGAAGAGCTGTGTGGGCACACTTGCAGACTGTGGGAAACCGGGTGCATTTGCTGTTATTAACACTTCATTGTAACAGTAAATTACGCCACAGTTTCCCTATGGGAAAAAGGAAGACCCAGTTATTATATACAGAATAATACATGGGTTAGTGTGTATAACATATACAATAATGCATGGGGTGGTGTGTTTAATGAGATTTTACATACATACCGAGGTGTTGGATGCTACATTAACCCCTGAGAGCGAAGCTCAAGGGGCTTATTTAAGCATCCAACACTGAGAGGTATGTGTAAAATCTCGAGCTAAACACACACCATCATTATTATTATATAATTACTAAGGGATCATTTTTCACCACAGCAATTATATAAAATAAAAGACATCCTCCTTGTGGTCTGGTCGGTTTCAAGCGCATTCATGTGGTCGGGAAGCAGCTGCCAAAGGAAAGGCTTCCTTACTTTTTATTTATTTTGTGAAAATCCTTACTGTTACAGTCTGAAATGCAAGTTACTTCTATTTTTTAATTAACTTACTGCCGGGTGACAGCATCCGGCACAAAGGACTGGTGGCTAGTGCTGAGCGAAGGAAGAGCTGCTGCTGGGGCAAGCGCACAATGGAAACTCGGTGAGAGTTCAGTTATAACGGCGAATTATAACCTGGGTTCCCTTAGGGAAAAAATGATCTCCAGTTATTATAAGAACTTTACGCACACCCGAGGTGTTGGATGCAACATAAACCCCGAGACTGAAGCTTGAGAGGATTATACAAGCATCCAACACTGAGTGTGTGTGTGTGTGTGTGTGTGTGTCAAATTCGGGTTTTACACACTTCCTCATGTCTTGTTTTATATATTTGCTGTGGAATATTTTTTTCACCACACCAATTATTTTTACAAAAAAGAGGTGCATAAAAAAGCAGCAAGCAGCACCGGAGCAGAGATGAAATAGCAACGGCTTCATTGACTACAGCAAGTTTTACATTATTGTAAAACACATCCAGAAAAAGAAGAACACTTCAGTGAAGGAAGTCAACTAAGGGTCTCTTCAGTCTGACATGAAGTCAGTGGTGGTAGAAATAATAACGGGGGAGGTATGGGGCTTCCCACAGTATATAAGCAGCACTGACATACACCAGTGTGGGCAACCCCTGCTAGGCAAAAGTGTCCAAGTTATTGATTTCAAACATTTTACTAGGAGGGACTTACTGAGCTGAGAACAGCTCATTTCCAGATGCGTCCAAGTGGTTCTGATGCAGATAGTGTACAGTTCCAAATGTATGACTGTACAGAGGGAGATGCCTTTAAAGAAGATCAGGCCATTGTGTACCCCCTATAGAATAAATAATAGAAAATAGAGAATTGCCTTTCTATAAGTCCATTGAGGGACACTGATGATGTAATCCTCAAACTGGTGAGACCTCAAATTTCAGACATTGCTGAGGTTGTGCCTTCTTTTAAAGACTCCTTTACATTGTGTCATTTAGCTGCTCCTCCCCCTCTCCTGCTAGCTCTCCCTTCCTCTCTCCCCCTTTCTCCCTTCACCTTCCACACCCATGTGTAACAGTCCTGATGGGCTTGACTTGGAACTCTTCACTTCTCTGCTCCTGCAAGCACTGACCCAATCTCTTCCCTGCTCATCTTCTCCTTTCAGCTTGGTAAGGTTCCCAGGTCTAGAAGTAAGCTAAAGTTTTTCCCCTCCAAAAAGGGGGCGACTCCTTCTCCCCAGAGAAGTACCATCCCATCTCTCTCCTCGCACTGGCTGAGTGCAGTAAAAATTGTGTTCTTCAAACTCCTCTCCCTCTGCTCCTCTGATGCCCACTCTACATTCTATTCCTCTCATCTCCCCTTGTCAGGAATAGCTGCATCCCTCCCACTCCTCTTATGCCTCCTCTTTCAAAGCTCTCTTCTGGGATCTTTCTGCCCATGCTTGCTCTTGCATCAGGCCCCCCAAATCCTCCTAACCCCCCATTCTTGGCTAGAACCATTACTATAGCTTCCTGCTCTTCTACTCCATTCCCTTACTGCCTCCCTGAGCCACAGTTGTATCTAATTGGATACAGCTTGTATCTTGGATTTCCATAATTATGGAATACTATTGTATATCCAGCTCTGAAGGGAGGGAGATGCACACTAGTCCTTTTTCAGAGGTGGGAGGCCTAAAGGAATTTGCTAATCTGAAAGAGGACAAAGCAATGAGACCAGATGGAGTACATCCTAGGGTACTGAGGAAGATAAGGGAAGTACTGACTGCACCTGTGCCAGTCCTGTTTAACAGTTTACAGGAAACAGGAGTGGCTCCAGAGGACTGGAGGAGGGCAGATGTAATCCCACTTCACAAAAGTGGTAGCAGGCAGGAGGCTGGCAATTATAGATCAGTCAGCCAGACATCGGTGGTAGGGAAGTTAATGGAATCACTGCTGAAGGAGAGGATAGCAGAATATTTTGAATCTAATGGGTTACAAGACCCAAGACAGCATGGATTCATGGGTGGGAGGTCATGTCAAATGAGTCTGATAGATTTCTTTGCTTGGGTGATCAAGGAATTAGATCAGGGTGGAGCGGTGGATGTAGCCTTCCTAGATTTCAGGAAGGCATTCAACACTGTTCCACATAAGAGACTATTAAGCAAGCTGAGTAACTTAGGAGTGGGTCCAAAGATGGTAAACTGGGTAAGAAATTGGTTAGGGATAGGCAACAGAGGGTGGTGGTAAATGGAGTTCACTCCAGAAGGGATGGTGATCAGCAGGGTGCCTTAGGGATCAGTGTTGGAACCAGTCCTCTTTAATGTCTTTATAAATGACATTGCAGATGAACTGGAAGGAAGGCATATCTCTTGCAGATGACACCCAAATCTGCAATTGGGTGGACCCCTGGGGTGGGGTGAGGTGGAAAAGAATGAGCAGAGACCTGAGAAGACTGGAGAAGTGGTCAAGGTATGGCAACTGGCTTTCAGTACAAAAAGTGCAAAATAATGCACTTGGAGCACGGAAACCCAGGGCAGAGTACAAAATGGGGGAGTGTTATTGACGACCACCAAACAGGAGAGAGACTTGAGGTAATAATCTCTGATGACCTAAATGTGACCAGGCAGTGCGACAAAGCATTTGGAAGGGTTCATGTGATGCTGGGGTGCACAAGGAGAGGTATCACCAGCAGAAGGAGGGAGGTGATGCCCCTCTGTTTATATTCCTGGTAAGACCTCACCTAGAATACTGCGTACAGTTCTGGAGGCCACATTTCTGGAAGGACATGTACAGAGTGGAGGCGGTCCAGAGGAGGACAACTAAAATGGTGTGAGTCTGCATCAAAACCCCTATGAGGAGAGACTAAAGGAACCAATATGTACACCCTGGAACAGAGGAGGACGAGGGAGGTATGACAGAGACCTTTAAATACCTCAAGGGGGTTAAAAAGGTACAGGAGGAAAGTATTTTTCAGAAAAAAAGGTGCACAAAAGCAAGGGGACATGCTATGAATTTGGAGGGGGGAAGATTTGGGAGAGATGAGAGGAAGTACTTCTTCACAGAAAGAGTGGTTGATTCCCAGAACAGCCTACCAGCTGATGTGGTGGGGGCAAAAACAGTGGTGGGGTTCAAGAATGCATGGGGTAGGCATAAAGGAATCTTAGTGAAAAGGAATGGATGGAGGAGAAAAGAACTGGAGATAGGGTAGAGTCTACGGAGATGCTGTAGGCAGGGAAAATGGGGAGACAAGGTGGGCCTAGCAGGCCTTATCTGCCATCAAATTCTTTGTTTATATGTATATTAGTGCATATTCTTGTTTTAGCCCCATCTATTGTGTTAAATGTACATACGGTTCTTCCTCGAGCTTGCCTAAATGCTCACTGCCAGGCTGGTGTCCTGCGTTTTAGCAGTTTAAATGTGATTGCCAGAGAGTGCCAGTATAGCCTCTGTGTACTGTCTCTTTAAGAGCTGCCTGGATTGCAGCCATAAGTAATCTGAGAGGGAGCTCTGTTGAAAGATGTAACTATTTGCTATAAAATCATTTAGAGCGATAATGATAATGTAGTTTGTCTAACCTGCCTTCTTTGCAGCAAGGACTGTTTTGTTTATCTCCACTATCTTGGTCCTGGACTGTGAATTGAACCAATCAGTTCTGGTGGGACCTAAAATGGAGCCAGACTACAGGAGCTGTCTGGAGTCAAAATCTCTAGGAATTGTAGTTTGGGGCTTTTGGCTCCTTTTTGCACCTGAAGGGGGAGCTCCTGTTGTGACTGACAGATGAATCAGCCAACCGAACCTTTTGGATCTTGGGGAAATTCCCAGGCTTGCTGCAGTTTGAGTCAGATCTTAGTTGGGAGCTGAATGAGCAAGAGCTTGAGACAGTCAAGCAGCCATCTGAGTAGTTTCGCATGGGAGAACTGTGGAAAGGCTTGAATTGTGACCTGCATGTCTACCTGCTGCCCCTGAGAGGGAGAGAAGAGAATTATTTTGGACTAAATCCAAGTTTGTGAGAACGAAGTAAGCCACTGATTTTTTTACCAGGTTCATACCTGAAGAAGACCAAAGATTTGCTGAATGCGATCGGCCTGTCAGGATTTCCAGCTGCTTTTGAATCCCCGGTTTATGCAGAGACTTTGCGATCGTGACCAGAGAGGGGTTTGCCTGGTACAGTAGAATTTCCTTACATGTAAATGTGCTGTGTATTGAAAGTGGGCCGTGATTTGGTTCCCCACTGTGTGAACTGTGTTCTGCTTGCTGGAAGCTTTATCCAGCCTAATTGGACTGAATCCGTGTTCATCTCCATTCGGCCTGGGCCATGCCATGCTGGCCCTGCCAGACTACCCCACTGCACAGAGAAAGCCACCGACGAGACACCTGCCTGGGGATCAGCCCCCTGCTCCATGCTTGAACAGGAACAATGCCTCGGCAAATCGTGTGGGTCCTGCTTCTCCTGGCACTCCAGATTAACCACCTGCTGTCTTGATTTTCGTCCAGCCTGTGTCCAGTCTTGGGTATCGTGAGTAATCATCAGGGTAGCTCTCTGCAACAACAGCCTAATCTAAAGTGTGTCATCTGGTTGTCTTGTTGTTTCTTTTCTCGAACTGAGCCCTCTGGCTCCGGATTACAAATAGTGTGTGTGTTGTGCATGTTGTTTTCTTCCATCACAGGACCCCAACCAGCGTAACATTCCTGGCTAGCCCACCATTCTCCATCTGGGTACCCAGAGTGTGAGCTGTTTATGGACCCTGAAGTGCATGCATATTTGTTTGATTGATACAGCCTTTAAGCAAATTAACCTGATTACGCCTCTCCCTTGTTTAAGCCCCTTAAATAATCAGATCTAACTCTTTTTGCATTTACCCTGACTGTGGTTCCAGTTTGTGCAAGAGTACTGTACTGCTGTTATTTGTTGTGTATAACCTTGTTTTACAGGGGTCCCAGGACTGGGCCAGAGGAAAGCCCTGGTGGTAAGTGCAAACAGTGTTGGTACTTGTAGGGTGTATCAGGGGTATTGTGAAAGTGATTATTGTGTATTGTTCCGGCCACTAGTAAGGAAAGAGGGGGGGTTACAGTGTCCCGGAGGGCTGTGCCCAGGTTAGCTTGACCACTACCAACCCTGACCTCCGGGTGGAGGCACCCGTTTCAGAACTCAGGCCCCTTGACCTGCTACTAGCCAAGCAGGCAGGGTTAGTAGCCCTTGGGATAGCGCCACCTAGGGGTTACATGTAGATTTATAAAGCAGGTTGAAAAAATCCAGCAATTCAATTGGCTGGAAATAGTCTCATGATGTTAGGTTATTCTGAGCATAGCTGGGCAGCTCAGTCCTTGAGGCTGATTTTTTATGTTTACTCTTTTAAAACTATTTTATAAGTAAGATAACATACTTCAGGTCCTTCCGTCATACAAAATTTATAGTTGTCTGGAGGTTGAAGGTGCTCTGAATAATGCACTCAAGGTGTACATATACCTCAATGCAACCAGGCATCCTGACATGCTATGTATTACATACATATGTATGAAATGAAGATACCAGTGCCTCAGTTTCACATGTTTTTCCTTCTAAAGGTCTCCAAATTATGATCTGTTGAGTTTCAAGAGTGACTGAAATATGAGACAGATTTACAGTACATTGCTCCACACTACACAACTGACTGATGTCCAATAAAAGATGTGTGTTATTTCTCAAAACAGAGCACAGCAAAAGAGCTTCCTTGTTGTGTGGCCTTATCTCATCTCCAATTAAGGCACAGAACATCAAAAGGAACCAGATAAGGTATTTTTTTTCAAACATAGCATCAAAAGAGACTGCAGGTGTTGTTTGTAAAATGCAGCGTCCTGTTTTGTGGCCTGCAGTAAGATACAGGCCATGTAAAAAATATCATTAAGAAATAAGGATGTACACCTGTCAGCTTTTCTAAACCTATATGATCTGTTTCATTTAAATCTGAAAGAACCAAGATCAGAGCCAAGATTAGTATTTGTTTCGCATTCCATTAGACCACAGCTGCCCCCCTCTCCCTCTGTTGCTTTCTGTTCTCCTTGCTGTCAGTTCTGTCTGTTGCCCTGTTGGTGAATGACAGACTGACATGCGTGACTAACTTAGGGTTGCAATCCGGCATGCTGCTAGAATCTTGACTGATAACTGCCACTGTTAGGCTATAGAATGTCAGCTAACACGCTGGCTGGGATGGGCAGGATGACATCTCTGGCATCTGGTGTTATATTCTTTGATTTGGCCAAAGTGTTTGACACTGTTAACCACTCTCTTCTTTTAAATAAGTCTGCTGTTTCTGGCATCTCCAGCCTTTCCTCTCCTGGTTTTCATCCTACCTCTCTGGCCATACCCAGCCTGTCTCCTCTGGCCTGGTTGTATCTGATCCTGGACTAATTACACTTGTTATACCACAAGGCTCTGTCTTTTGGCCTGTCCTTTTTACTATTTTTGTAAATGAGTTACCACAGTAAATAAAATCCCATAATAGTCACATGTACGTGGATGATATCATCCTTTGTTGATCCAGTTGTTGTCATGCTGATCAGTACCAGTTCAGGTACAGGTAGTGTATGGAACTCCAGCACAGGGAGAGAGCTAGATAATGCACCTGGGAAACCCACTGTCAGAATGGTGAGTAAGAGGGAGGTGCTGCTTATTGGTGACTTCAGTCTGCCGGACATGGAGTGGAGGCTCCCAAATGTGGTTTCAGCAAAGAGCAGGGCCATCCTTGACTCCCTACAAGGGGCTTTTTTCAGGCAGCTAGTCAGAGAACCCATTAAGGGTGGTGCAGTGATGGACCTGGTGCTTATGAACAGGGACAGCATTGCAGATGTCACAGTGGGCAGTCTTCTAGGTACGAGTGGTCACAATACAGTGTGGTTCATCATAAAGAAAGGAGCAGAGGCAAACCACTTAAGGACGAGAGTCCTGGACTTTAGGTGGATAGATTTTAAAGAAATGGGTGACTGCTTCAGAAACTGCCTCAAGTGGGGGGATTAGCAGGGAGTGGTAGTGGCACGGTAGGGAAAAATAAGGAGAGTATAATCAAAACAACCAGTCTCTGGGTGAAGGAAGAGAGTAAAAGCAAAAGAAAAAAGACACCATTATGGTTCTCCGAGGAAGTTGCAAAGGTGGTGAAGTAAAAAGGGGTGGCATTCAGCAGGTACAGGGAGTCCAAGTAAAGCAGAAGTGAGCAGGCAAGGCACTGAGGGAAGCAAACGTGCAGGCAGAAGAAAGGACCACCAAAGGTGTCACTAAAGGGGATAACACTTTCATCAGATGCATGAGCAAGAAGAGGAAAGCAAGGAGTGGAGTAGTAAGGTTAAGAAGGACAGAATGGGGAGACTGCGCAGAAGAGGACCAAGAAAAAGCTAACCTCCTAAACAGGTACTTCTGCACAGTCTTCAGAGTGGAGGGAAGGTGGACCATCAGGGAGAAGCAGAAGTGTGCAGGGAAGTGGACAGCAATCCATTTTCAGAAGGACTTGCAGCCCTGAAGCTAGACAAGGCTATGGGACCAGACTGGATACACCCCAGGGTACTAAATGAACTCAGGGAGGTGCTACCTTCTAGCTGCACTGACAGCTTTGTTCAAAAACTCACTAAAAAAAGGCATGGCTCCTGAGGACTAGAGAAGGGCTGACATGGTGCCTCTATATAAGAGCGGTAGCAAGCAGGAGGCTAGCAGCTATATGCCAGTCAGTCATAATTCAGTGGTGGGGAAATTGATGGAAACCCTTCTGAAGGAAAGATTGGTACAGTATCTTGAATCCAATGGGCTGCAAAACCACAGGGGTTGCAGATTCACCAGAGGACGGTCAAGCCAAACAGATCAGATAAAGTTTTTTGGGAGATCAGGGAAAGATCTGGGTAGGGCTGTGTACGTGGCCTATCTGGACTTTAGCAAGGCCTTCAACACTGTGTCACACAAGAGGATAATAAAGAAGTTGGACAGTCTAGGAATGGGATCCAGAGTGGTGAATTGGGCTAGAAACTCATTAATGGACAGGAGACAGAGGCAGATGGTTAACAGCAAACACTCTAATGATGGAAGAGTGACCAGTGGGGTACCACAGGGATTGGTACAGGACCAGTCCTCTTCAATGTCTTCATAGAGACACATTGCAGAAGAACTGAAAGGAAGGAAGGTATGCCTTTTGCAGATATCATCAAAATCTGCAATAAGTGGACACTCAGGAGAGGTGTAGAGAATGTGCGGGATCTTGGGAAACTAGAAGACAGGTCAAAAGCATGGCAACTGAGGTTCAATCCCAAAGGTGCAACATTATGCACCTAGGGTATATGAACCAAAGAACTAAGTACAGGATGGGGGAGATACTGACAGTCAATAGACAGAAAAGGATCTTAGGATCATCATGCCTGAGGACCTCATGGTAACAGGCCACTGTGACAAGGCAGTGGGTAGGGTTGGTGGGATGCTGGGATGCATAAGGAGGGGTATCTCGAACAGGAGGAGGGCGGTGGCATTGCCACAGTATCACTCATTTGTGATAACCCACTTGGTGTACTTTGTCCAGTTTTGGAGACCGCACCTCAGAAAGGACATTAAGAGGGTGGAGGTGGTCCAGAGGAGGGCAACTAAGAAGGTAGAAGGTTTGCACAACAAGCCCTATGAGAAGAGACTAGGGATCGCAACATTCATACCCAGGAAGACAGGAAAGAGAAGGTGGCAAGATAAAGACCTACAAGTACCTCACAGGGATGAACAGGGTGCAGAGGGGAGTCTCTTTCAAAGGAGAATGAGCACCAGAGGGCTGACTGATGACCCAGTGGGTAGTGCTTTTATTTATTTATTTAAGATTTCGGAATTACAACCTTTGACTCATAGATTCATTTCCAAAGGCTCCACTTCATGGTCACAACACGAATGCCATACAGTTCAACTGTAATAAAATGCATAATACATATACAAGAATAATACATATACAAAATCATACAGATACATTCACCAGGCACGTGATTGTTCTCATAACATTTGTAGTGTTACAGAGGTACTTATAAGCTATACATATGCAGGCCTGGTAGTCCAACCTGTGCAGTCTGTGGCAAGACTTTGTCAGCAGCCAAGGGTCCCCGACACCAGGCTCAGCACTAAGTGGCCCTGAGCTGCAGTAATCATGCTGTTGGCAGGAAAGACAAAAGAAGGGGGACTACTGTGGGCAGGTGCATGTGTGGGAGGTTAGAAGGTGGCTTTTCAGGGTGACCTTGAAAGGGCCAAGCTTGGCGTGGCAAATGACAATCGTGGGCAGGCGTTAAATCAGGTGAGGGCCTGACCAGGAAGATCTCTGTGCGGGGTTGTTCTGACCCTAGGGACAGTTATAGCTGCTTTATCTGAGCTGCATGTATTCATGGAGGGTGGAAGTTGCTAGAGCAGTCGATAGGCTGGAGGTCAGGCCAAGCAGTAATTTTTGGCCATGGAGGCAGGCCTGGTATTATACTCTCTCATCAAAGTTTAAAATCTGGGCAAGTGAATAGTGGGTGCAAGTAAGGGCCATTCGGTCAGCCCAGTTAGGAGCCTGAAGACTTTGTTGATCACAACCTTCAGTTTGCCGATGGCTGTGGCATCAGCTGCAAAATAAACTGGCAGGCCATTGTCTATCAGGAAAAGACCCGATGATGTGAGAGCTAGCCTTAGGACTTCTGGGATGAGAGCAGGCTCTGTGGCTATAAAGAGACCAACCTGTGCATTGGCAGAAGATATGAGGGTGTTGATGTGTATGTGGAAAGTGAGGGCCGTATTGAATATGACCCCAAGGTACCTGTAGGATGTGACCTGTTCCAGGGTATAGTGCGAGCTGGATTGGATGGACAGCTGGGCATTTTTTAACTTACTTTGGTGGTAGGCAAATAAGAGGGTCTTTGTTTTTTTTAGGTTCAATACCAGCCTTTGCTCAGTGAACCAACACTCTGTCCGACTGAAGGCAGACTGGAAGGAGGTCTGTAGGTCCGATGGGTTTGGGTGAGATTCACAGATGACTGCGTTGTCCGCATACAGGAGGATCTTTTCAGTGCACGAGGTGGGAAGGGCATTTAAGAACAGGCTGAAGAGTAGGGGACCCAGGATGGAGCCTTGTGGAACTCCAGAGTGGATGGGACGTGAGCCGGAGATGGTGTTATTGATCCTGACACATTGGGATCTGGATGACAGATAGCCAGCAAACCAGTTAAGTGGTCCTTGTGAGTATCCCAGTCATGTAAGGGTGTTGAGCAGGAGGGGATGGCTGACTGTGTCAAAAGCCTTGGATAGGTCAATAAACATGGCTGTGGCAATGTGCCCTCGGTCAAGGGTGAGGTGCAAGTGGTTAGAGAACTCCAGGAGGACAATGGTAGTGCTGTGCCCATCCGGAAGCCATGTTGCTCCTTGCAGAGCAGATTACGGTATCTAGGTAGCCTGACAGCTGGTCCACCACAATTTCTCCAAGGCCTTGGAGAGTGGGGAAGAATGGAGATTGGGCGGTAGTTACCCGAGGATAGGGGGTCACCTCCTTTGTGGATAGGGGTAACCACAGCATTTTCCAGGCCATCAGGAACTGTCCTAGACAGAGGAGAGGTTTAGTATAGCAGTAAGTGGGGCATGAAATATTTCTAGTGTGAGTCGGTGTAGTTTAATGTCATGAGGGTCGTTTAGGGGCTGGTCCCATTTAGGGCCTTAGTAAGGAATAGCCTCACCTCATGCGGGGAGATGGTCTGGAGATAGAAAGGCAGCCACGGGAGGTGGGGCTGGGCTGTGTTGGGTACTGGGTCAAAGAAGTTTAGGGGGAGGACGGAGCTGAGGTCTGTGAAGCTGTTGTTGAGGGTATTGGCAATTTCTTTTGGGTCTGTGGTGACCGACCCATTATTAGTGATTTGGGATGGTGGTGGTGTCTGTGACTTGCCATTCAGGGTCTTTATATTGTCCCAGAATTTGCAGAACGAGCCCCAGGAGGCAGTGAGGCAGCTCTATAGTGGTCAGCTTTAGCCTTCGAACAGCCCAGGTACCCATTCTGGCAGTTGGGTAAGACTGCCTCTCCACTGGTTTCTGAGTTATTTGCTTTGTACCATAAGTCATCATGACTTTTAAGAAGTTGTAGCAGGGATGTTGTTATCCAGGGGGCATTGTGTATTTTAGTGGTAGTTATTCTCAGGGGGGCAAAAGTGTCGCAGGCACAGGTGAAGGAGTCGTAGAAATAGGAGACAGCAGCATCCATGCTGGTGGCTTGGTAGATTGGTGGCCAGTTCCATTAAGCGAGATGCTGCCTAAGCTGGCAGAGTTTGCCTGGGAGGAGATGGTGACAAAGGGAGGAGGTGGTGGGAGGGGGTGTGGGTTGTTTGCCTGACCAGGTGCAAAGCATAGGGGAGTGGTCACTAAGGGCATTTGGGAGGACTCTAACATCGAATAGTTTGCTTGGTCTGTTCATGATGACGATATCCAGGAGTGTGTGGGTGCCCGTGGAGGGGTTACACCTAGTGGGCTGGATCACTACCTGGTGGAAGTCAAGGGCTGTGAGTGCACCTATGGATGAGGAGGCCGCAGTGCTCAGCCAGTTCAGGTTTAGGTCTCCTAACAGGATGTGCTTGGACTTGTGGTTGAGACTAGAGATTTACTCCGTTGGAAAGTGGAGGGCATGAGCCTGCTTATGTGGGGGGATGTAAGCTACAGTGATTATTGTATACACTGTATATACTTTTTCTTCCTTGTATATTATTGCTTTTTGTATACCTGCTTCTGTACTGTACTTTGATGTATTCATGACCAGGTCCACCTTGCAAATGAGCCTTTCTCAATGGTGCCCGCCTGGATAAATAATGATTTTGATTGATTGATTTTGATTATAAGTGCTGCCTTGGATGGGTCAGGGGTGACTTTTAGGGACATAGCTTGGGCTCTGTGGTCTACATTGGGTGGTGGTATGGCTTGGGCCAACAAGTTGTGCCTTGCCCCACTCTTCCACCCTGTCTAGTCGAAAAAAAGAGTAGCCGGGAAAAGAGACTATAGCATCTGGAGTGGACTTGGATAACCATGTTTCCGCTAGTGCTAGGATGTCTGGTTGGTAATTGGAAATCCAGCACTGATGCTCGGCTGTTTTTTTTAGGATGCTACAGATATTCATGGACCGTACGTGAAGGCCTCTGGTTGGTGGTGGCTGCTGTGCATTGGTGGACCCTGGGCCTGGACTGGGGTGAATGTTTCCAGACAGGAGGAAAAGCAGTGCGAAAACCCTGAAAATGGACCTATGGGTGGTTACCCATTTGGACAGGAGGCAATGGGGTCCACGTGTGCCCCCATGCATGGAATGCCTAGGGACCGCAAGGCAGGGATAGCAGAGCCAATCGCAAGCCAGGGCAGGGGCCCCAAAACCAGCAATAGCGGTGTATGCGTGGGTGGTGGGTGGGGTGCTAATCCTGGGGAGGGCAGTGTTGATGGGCTGCAGTAGTGGGTGCTGGCTTGGAGCAGAGGTGCGCCTAGGTCCTGGTCATGGGGAGGTCCACAGCATGTGGCGAGGCACAGGAGCAGCAGCAGGAGAGGTGGCATGTCGATGAGGTTGGTCGCTTGCCTTTGGGAAGCATAAGGGGTGGCCTGCTGCATAGCCTGTGAGAAGGAGTCTCTGTGGCTCAATGGTAGAGCTGCGGCCTTTGGTGCATGGGGTACCACGTTCGAGTCCAGAGGAGGGAGACTCCCAGAAATGCAGTCTAGCAGGCAGGGAAGGGCGAGCCATTGACCCCATGCCAGTGGGTGCCAGGCAGAAAACTGCAGGTAGTAACCTGTAATGAGTGTGCATGGTAGCGACTCCTGGTAGTGGGTGGCAGAAAAATGGGGGGGACCAGAGCTGGGGTGCGTTTGGTAGGGAAGAGTGGGGTGGGAGGGAGAAGGAAGGAGATGAAGTAGAGGAGGTAGATAGTGGAGTAGGGAGGTGATAGAGTGGCTGGAGGAAGCGGTGGCTAGCGGAGGAGGGGTGGTGATAGAGTGGTAGGAGTAAGGATTTGTGGTCAGTCACCAGTGCAGGAAGTGAGAGCCCTCTGGTGGTGGAATGCTATAATCTGCAGCTGGGAAAGTGGGGACTTAGAAAAAAGTAGAACAGAAAGTCACATGACCAGAAGTGGGCTGTAAGTGGAGAGTTGGGCTTGGGTGGGTGGGTGGCTGGAGCAGGCAGGGCAGTCAACACAAAGACCAACATCCCTCATAAAGGTTGTGTAGTGGGGAGGTTCGTAGTTACCTCTTGTGTCGCTCAGGACTGGGTTCCTCTGTCAAGAGTGCTGCTGAAAGCAGCTGGTGAGTCTCCCATGTTGGCAGTCTGGGTTTGGAAGCAAGCCCAGGAAGCCAGTTGGGTGACTCCAAGAGTTGGTACTAATGACCCCTGTAGTGGGCCAGGGAACTTGCCTCTCATGCAGAGGTACACTAGCATGTGCGAGGTCTGAAAGGGCAGTCCCGATGTCAGGTAGGTGGGGCTAGAAAAAGAAGAAAACTAGGAACCTGCCCGCAGGCCCCACACGAACTGAGCCCTGGCTTCCCATCTGGAAATGTGTGTTCTCCTGTCCCACCTGCTCTTTCAGATGTGGTTTTCTAAAAGGTTTATGTTACCTAGTCTAAGATCAGCAAAAGTGGTTGTTTTGGCTGAAAAATCATGCAAATTCAAGGTTGGCGCCAAGCCTTTTCTGTAGCCACCCCTCATTTTGGAATGATTTACCTGATTAGTTATGCAACCTTCCTCATTTCCAGTTTTCAAAAATATTTGTAATTGTACTTAACTCAGTTATGCCTGGTTGGCCATTTTGTAGCAAGGTTAAGCAACAGAAGGCTCAGATTTCAAAAAGAATCTCCATGTGATAATTAAATGCCATGTTGAAACTGTATTTTTATTTATATTTTCTTTATTTGTATGTATAATCTGTACTGCATTTTTATGCCCTGGTCGAGCCTGAAAAAGGACCCTCGGTCCAGTGCTTCCTCCCAGTTAACAGACAGATGAATAATGATAAATAAATAAACAAATAAATAAATAAATAAAGTCACTGGGGGTGGGAGGTCAGGCCTTCCTCCCTCCCCTGATGCTCTGCATGGGGCAATCTGTGGGGATCGTGGAGGCCAGGTAAGTCCCAGAGATGATGGGTCTGGGCAGTCAGGCGCTGAAAGGGGCTGGAGGAAAGGCATAAACACAAGATGGAAAAGAAAGGGAGAGTTTAAGAAGATGAGAGAAATAGTTCTTCACTGAAAGTGTGGTAGATGCCTGGAACAGACTGCCAATGGAAGTGATGGGGGCTAAAACAGCAGGGGCTTCAAGCATGTGTGTGACAGTAGGTTAGGTGGTTGGCATGAGGGTCAGAGATGGCCTCTGCTCTGGTGGAAGGCTCCTCAATGACTGAAAGGGAGGATCCTGGCACTAGCTATTTTAGAAACTGTGGTCATGACCCCTGCAAGGTGGGGACTGTGCTGCTTCGTTTGTGTTTGATCCATGTATGGCTGGCTGCCTGTTTTGAAGTTCAGCACTGCACACGTTTGGCTGTGTCGCTGATTTTGTTTTCAAGGTGGGGACTGCCCTGCGAGGTACACAGCCCATACAGAGGTTGAGGGGGTCAAGGCCTTGACACTGCCAGTACTTAATATTATAACCTAAAACAAACTATATATATATATATATATAAAAATATAAAGAGACAAAGGTGCATTGAAATCACTTTGGTCCCGGATCCAGACAGTGGACAGGAAGCAAAAAAACTTTATGGCTCTCACTCCTTACTCTGGAAGGGAGGGATGATATCTTCTGGCCAATACAGCCATACACAGCTACAGCAGATGTCAGGATGGTAAATGAGATCCCTGGGCAGGGGCTTATCGACCACCCATCAAAATTTATTGGAAGTGCCGCTGCACCCTGGGCAATTTAGCATCCTCTACAGTAAAGCATTCCAAGCCCTAGTTACTAGGGGATACAAGTTCTGCAGGAGACATTCACTTGAGCACTCAACTCCATTTAGTTGAGTTACCACCTACAATGGCCCACAGTAATGTCACAGAGCCTGCACCTACCTGTTGGCGACCCTAAGAGGGGCTGTCAACCAAGACGTCATTTAACCTGACTCCTCTCTACACTCCACTGCAACATCCTTCAGTGAGTGTGGGGTGGGTATCAACAGCCTTGAAGTTTGTTTGTATTCTGATATTAATGTATTGCCTTAGGTTTTGTCCTGCCAGTTGCAGGACCCTAACTGTTCAAAGATTCTGACTGGCATATAGTTATTCCCTCACTGTAAACCCGCTGTTTGTGCCTATCGGTATACCCGAATGGTTGCTCTCACAATAGTCTCATATAAGGTTAGGAGAATTAGTCCTGCAGGAACTACAAAGGAAGAAGGCCAGTATTGTCTCGTACAGCAGACTCATTTAACCCCTCAAGAGCACCTCAAACTGCGGAGGAGCTGGGTTGGTGAGGTATGTGTCTTTCACTTTAAGGCCCACCCACACAGGATGGGGTAGTCATACTGGTACAGTGCAACACCTCACTGAAAGTAATCCAGGCAGAGCATGACCCTGAGGGAAGGTATATAAGGGTATGAAGAGAATATAGAGGGAAAGCCTGCATATTCTTGAACATATATTCTCTGAATGTAGAGGGGAAACTGGTTGTCATTTAAAAAGAAAATTATAGGAGACATGGTGTTAGAGCCTCACTGTGTAATTGTGATGGGACGGACTTCTATTCTGTGCCCAATCCCTCCCTAGACAAATCGGGACAGTGTGGCCAGCTGCTGTTCAGAACAGGGAAGTTGGTAACCAGATGGTGTTCAGAGCTGGGCCTTGTAGACGCTTGGTGGTTTCAACACCCGGAAGGCTGAGAATACACCTGCTATGCTCTGAGACACAACACCTGTTCAAGACTAGATTATGGTTTGCTAGCTGCAGAATGGGTACGTCAAATGGTGGGATGTCAGATTGGGTCCATAGCGACCTTGATCTTACCGCTGTGGCACTGCAGATGACCACCAACCCGATCCCTAAAAAAACCTTGTGGAGAATAATGTAAGCTTATCAACCCAAAAGGAATTCACAGTGGTAGTGAAATCTAAGATAGCATATTTTCTCAGATTAAACCCCACTGAAGGCATAGGTCTGGGGAACAGATGGGATGCTCTAAAGTGTTCCATCAGAGGAGAAATTATAAGTACGCTTCACAGGTAAAGAGGGGAAAAACACAGAAGATAGATTTGGAACACAAACTAGCAGATTTGGAGTTCCAACACAAGGCAGTGTTGGACTAGGTAGTTAAGGCAGAATTGGAACTAAAGAGGAGACGACTGAGTCAGATGCTGGATACACAGAATGAAGGGCAACTCTGGTATTCCCAACAAAGATATTTCAAGCATGACAACAGGGCTGGGAAACTACTGGCCTGGCAACTTAGGAAGGAGGCAACCAATAGAGCAGTTACCAAGATCAAATACTGGGGGAAGGGGTACCACCACAACCCCCTCCCCAAAGACACAGCAGGCCTTTGCACAGTTCTATTCCTATCTCTATCCAGGGGAAAGACACCCCAACCATCCTGCTAAATTGGGGAGTTTCCTAGACTCCCTGCCCATTCCCTGTGTTATATAAGAAGACAGAGATGCACTCAATGCACAGATCACAGAACAGGAGATGGCAGCAAAGATTAAAATGCTAAAAATGGGAAATCCCCAGGGACAGATGGGTACACATCTGAATTTTATAAAACATTTGCCCCACAGGTGATACTGGTACTAACCAAAACTTTTATTCTAGAGAGATGGGGGGGATCCTGCTCTCCTGGAACCAGGCCCAAATCTCGGTCCTGATTAAACCAGAGAAGGACCCAGAGAGCTGCGGATCCTACAGACCCATCTCTCGCCTACCTGTCAACCTCAAGATTTTTATAGGGATCTTACTGGACTGCCTACAGAGATGCATCACTAAGCTTGTACATTACAATCAAACTGGGTTGAGTTCTGGGAGAATGCTTCAGGATAATATCTGCAGATTTCTGAACATTATTGTTACCCATAGAAATAAGAGGGCATTTCAACTGGCCATTAATATGGACACGGAGGAGGCCTTTGATAGGGTGGACTGGGCCTTCATAGTAGCCACCCTGGAGAAATTTGCCCTCAGCTGTCAGTTATCTGGGGGTGGCAATATTGCCTAGAGGTTAGAGTAATGAGCTGTGAATGAGCTTGGTACATCCAGCAGGCAGACCTGGGTTTGATTCCCACAACCTTCACTTGCATACTGTGTGAGTCTGAGCAATTCACTTATCCTCCCAGTGCTCCCGGGTCACCCCTGAAAACAGGCACATGTGCCTAGCTGGCCTAACCCAGTTAACAAAGAATAAAATCTTGGCTGTCACCTCTCTGTAGCAGGCCAGAAGCTCTGGTAAAGGTGAATGGCCACCTCTGAAAGTCCTTTCCTTTAGAGAGGAGCACCTGCTGCAGTGTCCCTTATTGCCACTATTTGCTTTGACTCTAGAGCCTCTGGTAAAAGCAGTTCACATGAATGAACATATCAAAGGAGTCCGGGAGGGAGTGGCAAAGCAGAAACTGGCACTTTATGCCAATGACTTCCTCATCTTCCTAAGTGATCCACAATCCTCCCTCCTGCATGTGCTGGAAACCCTGTAGGAATCTGGAGAATTATCAGTTACAAAATAAATCTGTCCAAATCTGAGGCCACGATATTAAGTGGAAAACCATCACCAGAGTTTAAAGGAGTACTACAGTCAAGATTTGCAAAAATATGTGCACGGTGTTTTGTTTTGTGTGTATAGTCCGGGTGTGTCCTTCCCTTTGTTTACTATTAGAAGTTTTTTTTTTCTAAATCAGCTTGCTAGTTTTATGGTAGTTTATGGCCCCTGGGGATCTCCATCTTAGCAAACTTTATTGCTCTTCTCTTTCCTACAGTGCCTCCTGTCTCATGTGACAATGATGCATCCAGGACCACTGATTCAGCAAGTACTAGAGACAGGAGTCTGATGGTCTAGTCACCACTAAATAACTCTAATTCAGTATTTTTGTTTTCTATGTGTATGTGTATGTGTCAGATCTAGCCAGCAGGCGTCAATTTTGTGCTTTAAAACTTTTCATTTCATCAAAGTACAGACAGCCATAAAAAGCACACAAATCACCCCAGATAATCAGTGCTATAATTAGTAAAGACTCAGGCTGTTTTCTTAGAGAATAACCCACTCAGTTAGCTTGGAGGTATTTGCTAAACTGTAAATGTAGCTTTACATGCTTATTGGATAAGGAAGCTTACTGAAAATCTCAGCCCTACAGCTGTAAAATTGACCCTAAACCAGTACTTGCTGAATCGAAGGTTCCGGATACATTACTATCACATGGGACAGGAGGCACTGCGGAAAAAGAAGAGCAATTAAGCTTGCTGAGATGGAAATCCCCAGAGGCTGTAAAACTACCAGGCTAATTTAGAAAAAAATGCTAACAGAAGACAAGAGGAAGGGAAGGACACACCATGACTACATACACAAATCAAAATACACTGCACAACATATGTTTTTGCAAATTCTGACTATAGTATTCTTTTAAAGCTACTTTTCCCCTTTGTCTGGGTGAAATGTAATACCTTTAGGTATTTGGGAGTTCAGGTGTCAGCTGAAACTTTCTTATTATTTAAAAACAATTATATTACACTATTCCAGGCAGACTTTGACAGATGGGAAGCATATTTAGTTAGTTTGTAACTCTATATATTTCCGCAATGTACCTATGCATTCACTGACTCTGTGTAATTCTGCTATGCATCTATATAATTCTCAGTGGGCCCACCCAGTTAACAAAATTCAATAAATAAATAAATTGATGGACCCTCCTGCCCCTGCCGCAAGCTGATCGAATCCTGTTGTGTTACTTCCAATGTTGTTTTTTCTGTTTTTTGCCTAGTACTGAATCTTGTTTTATTGAATATTTGTTATACATTATACCTCACTGTTGACTTCCTCTGTTGTATTCTCACAGGTCATGCCTGAAAATAGACAACTGTTTTGTCTGGCACACCTACTTCATAAATAAAAACTAACTAAATAAAAGTAATGTTCCCCTCCGCCTTCTATTCCTGTTCCAGACCTCATCTTTCCTGACTATTGGAATATGTTTGATAAAGATATCTGCAAATTTATCTCTGCAGGGAAGCATCCATGGATTGCAGAAAACATCTTACAGGCTCCCGGAGGGGTTGCACCTCCTTTGTCTCAAGCTATTATCTGGTGGCCCAAGGAACTTTTTGTGAACCTGTGGCAAACAAAGGTTGAAGTCAGGATGGTACCAGACAGAGGAAGACATGCTTCTGGTTTGGGCACTGTTGATGCTTCTGACTGTGGTGATACCACCTCAGCTGTGGCAACACCTGCATAACCTGTGGACTAAACGTTCATTACGCATTTTAATGAAACTAAAGAAGCTCACAAATACACCTAACATGCCACTGTGCCCTCTCACCCCAATGGCACTGCCAGGGCTACATCAACCCCAGGTCAAGTCCTTCCAGGTCCCTCCCAATCGCCGCCCTGCCAGGAAGTGGCGCAGTGCCTGTAGACCACTTCTTGGCTGGTTTAAAGGCACCCCCCTCTTGCAACCATGGTGGGGCTTCTGGAATTGGAAAAAAGGGGATGGCACAACCACCCTTGCAGCTTGGCGCACAGTAGCTTCTTCCACAAGGGTGGTGCAGGGTGGCTTTGGGGCACGGCATCCCAATTTCAATGCAGCCTGCATTCCAAAATCGGGATAACTGCAAACCATAGCTTTTAAAGTATCCCAAAAATCCCCCACTGATGTCTGGACTGGCATTGTCCTGAACTGCCTTCATAATAGTCTGGGAAATTTGTTCCATGACCTCCCTATCTTGAAGAAGGGAGAGACTGAGCCACCAGAAAGTAGATTTCTGTTGTAGTTGTAAGTTAAGTTCTATAGTGAGAGGAGCACGATCCGAAATCCCCAAGGATCCCACTGAACATTGAGTCAGTCTGGTTATGGCCACCTTTGAAAGCAGAAATAAGTCCAATCTTGAATACATTTGGTGTGCATGTGAGAAATAAGTATACCCCAGAGTAGACCCCTCCAGATAGTGCTAAGCATCCTGGAGACCCAATTTCCCCAGCAACCCCTTTACCTGGTTTGCTACCACATGTGCCGTCCATGGTATATAGTATGTGCTATCCAAATGAGGGTCTAATATGAGATTCCAATCTCCCCCACATATCAAACGCCTCGGCCTTATCATTACCATCATTAGTAACTTTCTAAAAATCCATAGGGTGAGCCTGGGGTGCAGACACTGATACTAATGTCAAGAGCTGTTCATTAAGCCTTTCTTTAAGTAGGGCATACTGACCTTCATTATCAGCCACCATGTCTAAAAGTTCAAGAGGACCCAGTTCAGGATGAGAATGGCCTCCTCCTCCAACCACATTTATATGAGGAGGAGCGACCTCTGCATACCAAAACTGTTTCAGTTTCTGATGATCAACTCCGTCAAATGAATCTCCTGCAAAAACACAAATTCTGCTTTGGTCTGCTTTATATATAACCTTCTTCTGTTTTTTGAGGTTAGGCAGACCATTTACATTATACGTCAGGATTTTAGTTATTATAGATGATATAATATTTCAAAGGAACTACCAATCGGTAACACCAGAATATCCGGGGGCCATCCTTGTCCACCTCCCACCACCAGAGACCAATGGAGTCACACAAATTTATGCCCAGGATGAGGCGTGGGGGGAGGCATGTTCACGGCACAGATAAGGATGGCAGCATGAGACTGCAGCCCCTGCTCACCTGCTTAATTAATGAATCATTCTGCACAAATAATTCATAAGAAACAAGACTTTTTTTGTTTCATTCATTAAAGTATCAACCCATCAAGCAAACTACTGAAAAACAGCATGTTACGCAGTTTATTTCTGTTTTTTCTTCATTTTTATTGCCGCAGCTGTGTACCGTGATATGGCCCCGATGCTGCAGAGGGTCTCAAACCAACCCTTAGCAACTCTTCAGCTGGAAACCCCACAAATAGTAAGTCAGGCATGCAGACAATAAAAGAAATGCTAGCTAACATTCAAGTGGACGTCTCCGTTATGAAAAAATCAATGGGCTCACTTAGAAATGACTCCGATAATAATGCTAGGAGAACTGAAGTTAATGAAAGTAGAACAGCGGGGTTAGAAGATGTGGTAGCTTTTCCTGAAGACAAGACTGAACAACAGACAAGTCAAATCCAATGTTTATTTAAAAAGGTGGATGATCTTGAGAATAGAGGGAGGTGGAACAACATATGAATTGTTGGTATCCCTGGAGGGCTGGAAGGGAACTGCATGACACCATTCTTACAAAAAAAGTTCCAGAATTTCTAAATTATCAGTGGCCCTGGGTGCTAGAAACATAGCAGTTAACTTTTATTTTTCCTGGGGGGGGGCTCAATTAATGGCTGGGGGTCTAGGGGCAGCCAAGGCCCTCAGAAGCTCTGGGGTTTTGATCCTCTGTGGTGCCTTTGGATGGCTATACTGAAGAGATAGCACAGTACAAACAATCACCATTGAAATCATAGCACAGTACCCAGGCCAAAGGCCAAAAAGCCAGGCAAATGCAGTCACCCTCGGAGGATCCCTAGGCTACATCCCCCAGGTCCTGGTAGGGACTTGGGTGTGGGGGTGGGTAGCCTAGGGATCCTCTGAGGCTCACAACTTGACTGTATCATACTATGATAGCACTGAATTCCTTCCTACTGGGGAAGGAGGCAGGTGTTGGGTCACTCACAGCCACAGTCACAAACTCCAGAATCCCTCTGGGCCTGCCTTCTGCATAGAAACATAGACTTTGACGGCAGATAAGGACCGCTTGGCCCACCTAGTCTGCCCATTTTCCTACCTAGAGGATAAGCTGCAGATCCTATTTAACCAACAGCCTATTTCTTCCTACCCCCCACAAAAGTTGCCTTATGTCTGTCCCATGCATTCTTGAATTCTCCCACAGTTTTAGACCCCACAACCTCCTCAGGAAGGCCCACAGCAAATAACATCTGAAACCCTACTCCTCTCGCCAGTGGTTCCACTGTTCCACCAATGAGAATGAATGCCCCGTACACAAATTAAGTGGATCACTGCCACTGGAATGCCTAGCTGGGAGGGATGGATAATGTGATGCAACTGATGGTCCCCCCTCCATTGCTTCAGCCTCCAGACAGGAAAAAAAACACATTGTTGACAAAAGTGACAACCAACCGTTACCTAGCCTCCGGGAGGGACAAAAAAAAACACACACACACTTCTGGATCAATTTCTCTGGGGGGGAGGACAGAGCCCCCAATTCAACTTCCTGGGGGGGGCTTCAGTCCCTCAGCACCCCCCCATAGTTGGCATCTATGGCTAGAAATAAAATGGGACCACCATTCCCTAGTATCTAAATCTCAGTCTGGTGGCAAGCCAAGATCTGTTACTGTCAATTTCTTAAGGTTCTCAGTAAAGGAAAAAGTGCTGACAATCACTAGAGAACATAAACAACTGTACTGGCAGGGAGAACGTATTTATTTTTTTCAAGACTACTCCACGGAGCTTGTTAATAAAGGTAAAGCCTTCTATGAGGTTAAAAAGGAGCTACAGAAATTGGGATGGTCTTATTTCTTTAAATACCCTACTATGCTTATGGTTTCTGTACCAGGCAGCCACCCACAACTGTTCAAGTACTCGGATCAAGTTTGGAGTGTGATTAATAACTTTTCCTCTAGGCCATCTGAACAAACCTCCATTAATTATTCAAACAGCCCAAGGAATTCTCAGGTAGCTCGGGACTCGAACACTCAGTCAAGTCAAACCTCCACACCTCTACCCCCAGCAAGCTAGCACCAGTATGTCCCAACAAAGTGACACTCAAACGCCAGAGCAAACATCTGTTAAATCAAGCACACTTCTGCCATACTCAGCCGTTGTAAAATACATAAAGAATGCTCCAAAACCAGCCGCATATTCCAGCGTCAATAGAAGAAGCAAGCCCTTGAATAAAACGTTTTTCTCTCACTGCCAAGTGCAGCCTGGGTTCTATGCAGGAACAAGAAAAGGCACAGAAGCAGAAGTAGGGGTCCGAATATTTCCAGCTGGTAACTCTGCCCACTCTTCACTGATAGATCCTGCTCCTTCTCCTTCCAAGGTACATCAGGATGGCACCCCAAACGGACAGCTCGCTGATATGTGTACTACCCAAAGTCACTTCCTTCCTCCTTCGTCTTGCTTTGCGACTAGGTTGAAGACTGCATACATCACTGCATGTATTTGGCTCTATCTAAGATGTAACGGAGGACTGAGGGCTGTGCTCCTAGCTAATAAACTATTTATTTATTTATTTATTGGAATCTCGGATAACACCTTTGAGCTAAAAGTTCATTTACAAAGTTTCCACATTGTAAGGCAATAGACAAGGTACATAGACATTACAAAACAGATAGGGGTATATACAGCAGGCAAGTACATTATGGTACATACAGATACAGATTCAAGCAAGTACAGTTAAAATACATCAGGTAGGAGAGGTCAAATTTTTTGCAACAGTACTAAGAGCATACCTAAGGTGGACAAGCAATTTATAGTGGTAGTTGAGCTTTAGAGTGTGCAGGTAGAGTTACGGAGGGTCAGAAGTGGTGGTGGTGACCAAAGGAGGGAGGACAGAGTAGATGAGAGCAGGGAGGGTGAGGCAGAGACAAAGGGGTGACAGAATAAGTGGGTTGAGTAGTCAGAGGGTGGGATTGGATAGAGGATCTACCAGGGTTACTTAAGTAGGTGATAGGGCAGGGCTGGCTAATGTGGGGGAGAGGATAAGGAAAGGTTTTAAAGTGGGGGTGAGGTGAGGGAAACTGGGGGAGGGTGAATATTGGGGGATTAATATTTGTGAAGAAAGCAGGAAGGCGGGGGATAAAGAGGAAGTGATGGGGGTAATGCTCAGAGAGGTCACACCAGGCAGGGGAGGAAGTTGGGGGAATGGGTGCTATGCAGGACAGATAAGCTATCAATAACAGTAGGATTAGGCACAGGTGACACAGTTGCAGTTACTAAGAGTGGTCAGGTACTGCAGCAGCTTGGCCTTAAATGGGCGTAGTTTTGTTTCCTCAGTCAGCTCAGAGTTAAGAGAATTTAGCCAGCAGGGGGCCCTGTATTCAAAGGACCGTTGCTCTAGTGAGGTCCAGCGGAATGGGATAATGAAGGCAGCTTTACTCGACCCCCTAGTTAGTCTGGAGGAAGTGGAGTTTCTTAGCAGTTTCCTCTCTCCAGGAGGAGCAAGACCGAGGGTGGATTTTTTTGCTAATAGACAGACTTGGTACTGAATTCTGCTATTCAAGTTTAATCAACCAGTGCTTGAGTATAGTTCATAAGTGTGAGTTAAACAGTCCACACCCAGGACAAGTCTGCAGGCTTTGTTTAAGACAATCTTGATTCGCTTAAGTGCTGTATCGGTACCGGCTCTGTAGACTACCAGTCCATAATCTATGATAGAGAGCACGGAGCTGTTAACTGCAAGCTTGATGGCACTTTCGGTGAGGCACTGCCTATGCTGGTAGAGCTGACCTAGTCTGGCACTAGCTGCCTTGGCAACATGGTCTATGTGCTGGCTGTAGTAGAGAGAGCTGTCAAGGTAGACACCAAGGTACTTAAAGGTGGTGACCATTTCGAGTATATCAAACTTGTTATTGTAGATATTGAGGTGATGTGACTTATGACGGTTTTGATAGGAGGCAAACAACATTGTTTTAGCCTCAGTGTAGTTGTGCAAGAGCTTAGACTGAAGGAACCATTTTTCACAGCAGTATAGTCTTGCATGCCTTTCCAGCTCTTCGGAGTAGAGTGACACATGTAGAGAACAGCATCATCTGCATATAGAAGGATCTTATTCTGGCAGACTTTGGGGAGTTCATTTAGAAACAGGCTGAACAGCAGGGGGCCCCAAATGGAACCTTGGGGCACCCCTGTGTTGACATGCTGATGGTCGGATAGAACATCAAGAATCTTAACCTGCTGGGTCCTGTTAGAGAGGTAACTCAAACCAGCCTAGAGAGACAGAGGCTATACCAATGTCAGAAAGTTGTGTGAGAAGCAAGTCGTGGTTGACCATGTCGAAGGCCTTGGTGAGGCTGATAAAAGTGGTCCCCACCAAGAGCCCTTGGTCAAGTGCTTCATGGATATGATCGTAAACTCAACCAATGCTGTTGAAGTACTATGTCCTTCCCGAAAGCCATGTTGTTCCTGGCATTGAAGGTTGTACTTATCAAGGTACATACCTAACTGATCATATACTATCTTCTCTAGTGCCTTGGGGTGGGGCAGAATTGAGATTGGCCTGTAGTTGGTCAGGCAGGTTCTGTCCTCACTTTTAAAGACTGGGATGATGACCTAGCTTCCAGCATTGAGGAAAATGCCAATGGTTAGTGAGAGAGTTAGGATCCAGGTTAGAGGAGGAACACATCCAGGGTGAGAGCCACAATCTTTAGGTCAAGCCGAGTCCCACTGGATCAGTGTTTCCAGAACTTTCCAAGTATTTGTTTGGCTCAGTTGTAGAGATTACCTTCAGGTAGAAGGAAGTGCTGTGTGTTGGAGGGATGTCGGTACAACTAATGGCGGAGCTAGGCACAGGTCGGAGACAGTCTGGAGGAAGGACCCCACTAAGGTCTGTGAAGGCCTTGCTGAAGCCATCTCTGCGATAGTTTTGGGATCCTGGGTAATTGCACCTCAAAGTTTATTTGTGATGGTAGTGATTTACTTGCTCTACCTGTTAGGGTTTTATATTGTCCCAGAATCTCGGCTGCCATGCCAAGAGTTGTCCAGTTCACTTTAAAGTGAGATCTTTTTGCAAAGGCGACTGGCTTGAGTGCACTATTACATACTGCTTTGTATTTCTGCTGTCAGAGGGGACCCAGTGCTCTTAGCCCTATGCCACAGGCTATCCTGACCCCCTTGATCTCAAGGAGCTGTGGTGTGAGCCAAGATTCTCTGGTTCCTTTGATTTTCCTCATTTTTAGAGGGGCAGAGATGTTGAAGGCCATGTTAAACTTGTTGATAAAGCACTTAAGAGCAGCATTCACGTCAGCAGCAGCATAGACCCCCTCTAGTTGTTTTTAAGTGCTATCAATTTTTAAGCGCTATCAAAGTGTTTAGTGATAGTTAAATTCTATCTTTTAAACATAATGTATCAGTTGTCATTTTATTTTAATGTGTTTAGTCATAGGGATGACTCATGTCATGATGTGGCTAGCTGAACTTGTTACATGCTCTTGCTTCTAGGAATCAGTAATGGTGCTGGTAAGTCCAGGCATTCGACAATGCAATGTGTTTTTACACAGGTAATTTGACAGGGATGAGTGCATTCTTTTTAATTAGCTCCATAAAAGTAGCTGTCAATGTACAACAGTTTACATAGTTGCATATCAATAGAGTACTGCAAATAACTAAGTATGGGCAATATTACCATATTTTAAGCTTAGATTCAATGCAAAGAAGTGCAAAGTAATGCACCTGGGAAACAAAAACCCAGGGGAAGAGTACACAATGGGGGAAGGGAGGTATTAACAACAACAAAAATGGAAGGGGACCTGGGGGTAGTCATATCAGATAACCTAAAGGTTAGCAAGCAATGTGAGAAGGCAGTAGGAAGGGCTGGGGAGATACTGGGATGCATAAGGAGAGGCATCACCAGTAGAAAACAGGAAGTTACAGTATCTCTCTGCACAGACAGTTGGCGAGACCCTATCTAAAGTACTGTATGCAGTTCTGGAGACCCCATCACTGCAAAGACATGAACAGGATGGAGACAGTTCAGAGGAGGGCAACTAAAATGGTGCAGGGTGTGCAACAGAAGCCATATGAAGAGAGACTAAAGGGGTTTAATATGTATACCCTTGAGGAAAGAAGGGAGAGGGGGGACATGATAGAAACTTTCAAGTACCTCAAGGGAATCAACAAAGTTCAAGAGGGTAGCATCTTTCAGAAAAAGAGGTGTTCAAGAACAAGGGGACAGAATTTGAAGATAGATGGGGGACAGCTCAGGGGCAATGTGAAGAAGTATTTTTTCACAGAGAGGGTAGTGGACGCATGGAGCAGCCTTCCTGAGGAGGTCATGGAGTCAAAAACAGTGGGGGAATTCAAGAATGCATGGGACAGACATAAAGCAATTCTGGTGGGGGGTAGGAAGAAGTAGGCTGTTAGTTAACTAGGATCTGCAGCTTATCCATTAGGTAGGGAAATGGGAAGACTAGGTGGGCCAAGTGGTCCTTATCTGCTGTCAAAGTCTCTGTTTCTATGTTTCTAAGTGCAGCTGCTGGCAGGCTGGTTTGGGACATTTGCCTTGGCTGCAAAAGTTGTAACTCTACAATGAAAATTCAATGCTGCTCGCTGTGTAAGAGAAGGGGCAGTACTTCCCAATCTTAAAACTTATACACATGTATACAGGGCTCACTACAGAATGTGGTCTGCAGGACTGTCAATTTATAGATCTTGATTAGACACAACTTATAGATATGTACAAGGGATGAGTCATTTATTAACTTAGGCTACATATGTATGGAATCTGTCTCTTTCATTTAATTCTACATTTTATGCCATGCAGCTACTGGCATATCATTTCCACAAGCAAAATGGCTTTATCTGACATAACTGAATGTCCGTCTCAGGTAGCCATGAGTTGGCTTGCCATGGCTTAGACCCCGGTGGGGGTTGACACTATTCTACCAGTTCCTTCCACGTCTCCATCCTAATTTGGCTGCCACGAGGTGGCTGGCTGTTATTAACAATCTGGTGGGGTTAGACAGCATAACAAAATAGTTCACCTTTTCCTTCTCCTATTTTGGACTGTTGGAATGTACTGAGCAGTCATCTAAACCTCACATTAGATAACAGAAATCACTATTTCTACGTCTGAGATGGAGTAGCCCATTTTATATGTTAAGCATACTTGATTCCCTCATTTCAGTATTTGTGTTCCTCTGACAATTGAGATACCTGCTTACCATCTCTTGGTGAACTTTATGCTAGAAAAATGATTTCATATAGTTATTTCAGATTAAGGTTTCAGGATTGCAGTACTGCCTTCATTTTGATATATGTGGGCTGTCCCATTTTTCGTGAGTGGATCTGATTTTTATTACTAAACCAGCAGTGTGAGTTTAGAAGAAGAATACAAACAGGTGTAGCAGATAAGTTTCAATGCTATCTGTCTTCACATATCCTACTCAGGGAATCACTGAGTGATATACAAACTAGCGTACTAAGTTGCCAGCAGATTAGGCCAATCAGTCTATCGAGTCGGCTCAAGTTGCAGCCCACAGTTACATCGCTGTAGCTGCCCCCTCCCTTTGTGCTCTCCTTCTCTGTTCCCACCCCTCAGAGCATCCTTCCTCTCCCTGCTCCCTCTTCCTGTACCCTACCCATGTATCTATCCCAGCCCCTCTTGAAAACCTCTATTATGTTCAAAGCCACCAGTTCCATTGGCAGTGCATTCCATGGTGCCACCACCCTCTCCATGAAGAGATGTCTCCACACCTCACCCTGAATCTCCCCAACCAATCTCAGGCCATGACCCCTCATGAACTCCTCCTCCTCCTTTAACTGGAACAGACCATCAGTGTTGACCCGATTTTTCCCTTCAAATATTTAAAGACCTCAGTCATATCTCCCCGTCCTTCCTCTCTCCTCAGGAGTACATATTCAACTCCCAAAGCCTTTCCTCATAAGACCGATCCCAGACCATGAATCATCCTAGTCACCTTTCTCTGGACCTTTTCCAGCAGAGCAATGTCCCTCTTCGAGTATGAGCACCAAAACTGTACACAGTACTCCAGGTGCAGTCTGACCAAGCAGTTGTACAGGGGCAATAGGACCTCTGTTCTCGATGGTATACCCCTGGCAATGCACCTGAGCATTCTATTAGCTTTTGCTGTTGCCCTCTTACACTGCTCCAAGTTGTTTATTTTGGCATCTACTATCACCCCAAGATCCTTTTCTCTCTTGGAGATCATCAGCTTTTCCCCTTCCAGAAGGTAGTCCTGCTCGGGGTTCCTAGTACTCAAATGGAGTATGGTACACTTCTTGGCATTAAATATCAACTGCCAAGTGTGTGACCACCTTTTGAGCACCTCCAAGTCCTCCTGTAGTGTCATTCTCCCCTTTTCCCCATCAACCTCTGCCCCCAGCTTGGAATCATCAGCAAAGAGACACAGCCTACTCCTTACTCCACCCCTGATGACAGAGTTGAATGCATTAAACAGGAGTGGACCCAACACTGACCCTTGAGGGACCCTACTGATGACCCATCTGGGAGGAGATCTCACCCCGACTACCACTCCTGAGACTGCTCTCTTAACCAGTTTTCAATCCAATCCACCATCTTTCCACCACCCATGCTACTCAGCTTCCTATCAGTCTACCATGTGGCACCGAGTCAAAGGCCTTGCTGAAGTCCAGGTAAAGGACATCCACCAGACTACATTGGTCCACAGCCCTCATCACTCAATCATAGAATTCCATTAAATTTGTTTAACATGAGCTACCCTGGACAAACCCATATTGGCAGTCATCCTGTAGGTCATGTACCTCCAGGAACTCCACCATGCTCTCCTTCAGGATTGTCTCAGTCAGCTTCCTCACCACTGATGTCAGGCTAACTGGTCTGTAGTTACCTGGCTATTCCCATGGGCATCCCTTGTGGAGCGGCATGACATGTGCCATCCTCCAATCCGTCGATACCCATCCTGACTGAAGGGAGGAATTAAATAGGTTCACCAATGGTGCTGCCAGGACACCAGCCAGCTTTTTCAACACCCTGGGATGGATCCCATCTGGGCCCAGTGCCTTGTCAGTTCTCAGGGACTTAAGGGCCCCCACACCCTTTTCATTGTGATCACGCCATCGGTGAGCGCCTCCCCCTCCCCAGTTAAGCGTTTCTTAATAGTACTGTATTATTATACTTTTTTCACTCCTTTTTGGCTACTCTAATTACTTTTTACTAGTTTACAGTTAAGTGTGGGGTTTCTAGTGATAACTCTTATTTTCTGTATATTGTGGCTGTTTATAGGACTGATTAATAGAAGTTTACATCAAACTTAGTTTCCTCTTTATCATTAATCTAAAGTTCACATTATTTATTACTTTTTGTTGCTTTAGCCTTTCTAAGATATTTACTGCTCCAAAAATTCTAAGGTAGTCTCATGGAACATCAAAGGTTGTAATAACACAATTAAGAGAACAAAGGTTTTAGATTTTTTTAAATCCTTGAAAATGGCGTGAGTATATTTGCAGGAGACACATCTAACTCCTGAAGAAACTGCTAAACTAAGTAGGTTCGGTTTATGGAGTTCTTTTAATTCAAAAGCAAAGGTGTGTATTTTATTTCATAAGAATTTAAATGTTACTGTGGATGCAACCAGGACCCGATTAGTGTCAACCAACCTAGAGATGGAATTTAAACTACCAGATTGCGGTAAAGAGGAAGTAAAATTATCTTAACGGAACAGGATATTGTCAGAAGACTAAAAAAATTATTCAAACAAATCTCAGGTGCCAGGTGGGCAGCATCCAGAGTTATTAAAGCATACAGCTGAACAAATAGCTCCCCTTGTCCTGGATATTTTCCAGAGCTCCTTAAATCAAGGGATAGTGGTGGATGACTGGAGGCTGGCGCATGTAACCCCATTATTTAAGAAGGGGGATAGGGGACTGACGGGAAACTATACTGGGCAAAAAGGTTGAATCCATAATTAAAGAAAATATAGAGATATTTTTGAGCAACACTGGGCAAGTTGATGTACTGCAGCATGGATTTAGAGAGGGCAGGTCATGCCTCATGGGCTTAGCAAGTTTCTTTGAACCAGTGAGTAGGGCATGGATCCGAAGTCCCTGTGATGTTCTCTACATGGACTTCTCAGCTCTGTGATCCAGTGTCACATAATGAAGTTATTGGCTACACTGGATGAAACTGGAATTGACAGAACACTCCTCAATTGGATTGGATCATGGTTGGGTAACAGGAGACAATGTGTCATAGTGAGAGGGCATCATTCTGAATTAGGGTTGTCAGAACTAGTTCTAAGAAGATTTGAACCCTGCTCGAACTCTGGTGTTCGAGTTCTAAATTAGAACTCGAACACTAGAGGGTTCGCAAAAGGGTTTGACTTTTTTTTTTTTTCGCTGTTTTCTTGCCCTCTATGACCTGCTGCGGTGCCCCCCCCCACTGTGAAGTGAGACATCCTCCCCTCCCGGGCTGCGCCACACCTATTGGTGTCCTTTTTGAAATGTGTACCTTTTTAAAGTTAAGTCAATGCATGCACATGCAGTGAAAGCGGGAATGTGATTGGAGCAGCAGGCTCGAGGAATCAAGGCTAGCATAAGGTGAGGGGGTCATGCATATAGTGAGAGGTCCGATCGGAGTGGATTTGCCAAGAGAATATGCGCCTGAGCAAGAGCAAAGCAAAATGTGGGCTAATCAGAAGGTGCCAAGGTCTAAGGAGGAGGACATCCATCGGAAAGGTCAGTCAGCAGTGCTATTTGTAGCCGGAGAGTCGGAGACCCAGAGTGACGGGTTGGCTTAGAGGCTAGAATTCAGTAGGTACAACTGCTGTGCAAATTCCATAACAGATGTGAGATTACCGTGAAGCTCTTAAAGTTTATTTTGTGTCTTTTGGGGAGCCTGGAGTGTCTCACACTTGCATAGGTACATGTCATTTTCCCCTCCCTGGTTTTTAAAAAAAAGATTTTTTTAAATATAGTATGTGCTCTGAGTGGCACTGGCTCCCTTCAAGCCTATCTCTTGAGGCTCAGGCCCCAACTGGGTCTGAAATTGGAGACAGTGGGGGCCTACTGGGGTGGGTTGGGTTCCCACTTTAAAGAGGGCTTCCTGATGGCTTCTGCATCATCTTCTCTGTGTTCCTGGTAACAGTGGAAAAATAGTGGATGAAATTCCTGTTCTGGCAGGGTCCTGTGACCTTGAGAAAAGGTCCTGTGTATTCTGTGGAAGACCAGGGCAGTGGTGGCCAAGGGTATGAACCCCAGGGGTAAGGATGGACTTAGTATCTGGTAAGCCACTGTTGCTAACTCAGGGCAAGGGCAGACCACAGAAGGCAGTGTTACCTCATAGTTTGTATGTGTTTTGCTAGGGTATACCCCTTTGCTATCCTCTGCCAGAGGCACTGATTGCTCTTTCTGTGCCTAACAGGGCTGGGTACACCCCAATATCCTTCATTCCTTTAGTAATGCCACCTAAGTCTAAGCCACCACCTTGGGGCTTACTCTAGCTACCTTGTTCTCCTCCTGTGGTTCACCTGTTACGGTAACTGGCAGCTGTGTCTGTCCTCATGGGTGTGTCCTTCTGGCTCATCTGTAATAAAGGGGTGTTGGTAGAGAGTTCGAGAGGCCAACGGTGACATCTGTGCACAAGTGTGGGGACACGCGGTTCGAACCTCGGCCCGGAGGCGGCCTTCACTTTCTATGGGTGCTCTGTGCTTGGTTCCTGTTAGTGGTTGGCAAGGAAAGTGACCCCTTTTCAATTATTTAAGGAAGTTGTTACCAGAGGATTTATGCTGGTGGGCCACCCCATGCTCACGCGGCACTGAGGTGGACAGGGCCTGTTCCAAATTTGTGTTGGATTGGCAGTGGGGCACTGTGGCAGTGGCAGCTGCATTGTGCTCATCCTGGTGGTGGCAAACCTGGGGCCGTGTCCATCTCTCATCCATCTATGATCGATCTATGAATCTGGTTATCTTTCTATCCGTGTAATGCAGTGCAATTATTTTACTGTTTTTTCTCTTCTGTTGTAGCCAGGGTTTGTTGCTGTCCACCTGATAGTAACCCCATTCAACTGCTTGCCCAGCTGATCCCTCACTCAACTCAGTTGCTTCCTGTTCCACCTCACCATGCATGGACTCAAACTCTCTACCGTCTGCAAACATGATTGTTTCTCTCTTTAATAATACTCTACCATCACATGTCACAGGAGCTGCTTTCTTAATATTTATTTGTCCTGCCTGGAAAACCAACAGAACTGCCAAACTTGTACTTTTCTATTTATCTCCTTCCTGTATTGGCTAGAATTAACCTCACACCCACCATGATAGAAACAGTTTATTTTCACAGTACTGCCTCCTTCAGGAAGCACTGGCCTGGCTATGCATTCAATTTTTTTTGAACCAGCCACAACACTAAAATGATAGCTTTTTGAAATGTTAATCCTAGAGGTTAGAGTAATAAGGAGGAGGTGACAGTATAGCGAGTGGTTTAAGGTTCTGAGCTGCAAACCTAGAGACCTGGGTTTGAATCCCACAGCCCTACTTGCATACTGTGTGACCCTGAGCAAGTCACTTAACTTCCTTGTGCTCCCAGATTGCACCTGTAAAAAAGCTTTTAGCTTACACTCCTGGTTTAAAAAAATGAGTTTTGAATGAGCTTGATACATCCAGCATACCTGGGTTTGATTCTCACAATCTCCACTTGCATATGGTGTGACTCTGAGCAAGTCACTTAACCACCCCAGTGCTCCTGGGTCACTCCTGAAAACAAGTACCTATGCCTAGTGGGCCTTACCTTGTCACCAAAGAATAACAAAACAAAATGAAGGCACCAAAGAACAAAAGCTTTTGCTGTGATGTCCACTACATAACTTCTGGTTTGCACTCTCTCACCCAGTTATGGATGCCAACCTGCACACACACAAAGCAGTGATTTTTTTTGCTTACTCCTTGCTCGGGATTGTAGTCCTCTCATAGTCACTCGGAGGATGCCAGCAGCAAACCTCAGAGAGCAGTAACTAAAATTTCCCTTTAGGTATGAATCATGGATGCAGTTCAGTGCTGAGCAGATCCATTGCAGTCATGCTGGTTTATGTGAAAGTAAGAGTGCAATTTTCTTGTGTTCTGTGATAACTTCTTGGACTGGGAGTGCAGACATTTCTTGCTGTAAATTTCAGTACCTTCAAAAATAGAAAACAAAATACATTCTTGTACATACATTAACAGTATGGCTGGTATGATGGGGCTGATTGTTTTTGGCTATTCTATTGCTGAATTGGTTGAGCTTTGAAGCTTGCAGTTTTGCATCCAGCCTTGATCATAGGCAGAAAAAGGCTCAGAAATTGCCTGTCATAGCATACAGTACAGCCAAAGTAATACTTTAAAGAGATGGCACACTGACAGAAATTAACAACTTTTAAAAGTAATCAACTGTCACTTTTTATATTTGAAGTACTTTTTTATCCTCCTGTTTGGAAGTATTCAGTGGTTAAACTGGGAATGTTTAGGTGGGGGGGCTCTCACATCTCGGTGGTGAAACTGTCATTTCTAGGTGGTTGGGGTTTCCTATAGAAGTTGTGTAGGAAAGATGACAGGGTGGTGGAGCTGTCATACATTTTTGCCAGAGGTTGCAGAACTGAGTTTATTTATTTATTTAACCCCTAGAAGTATTTCTACCTGAAAGTGCTAGGTATGATGCATGGAACAGTACTCAACTGCTCAAAGACCTGGAACCATGTAGTCAGTAAAAGCCTCTTGTAACATGAATTGTAGCACTTTGATATTTTTGGGACTCAAACCATCGACCCTGATCCTGGTGCCAGGGATGCATGCTGCAGCAGAGCACTGCCCACTCGCTGCTCAGCTCGGGATGGAAGAATCCACTTGTGCTGGCGCTCACAGTCACAATCACCACCTCCAGCCCATGTGTGCAGTGCATCCATGTGGTGATTCTGTGGAGATGCACCCAGGAATGGGGGGGGCATTACACAGGGTCCAGTGTGTGATTTTTAGGGGTGGGGATGAGGCTTGTACACTATATGGGGTGAATTGTCTTGCTATGCTTTGCATGGAGTCTTGATTTGGGTGCAGTTGTGGTTTGTTTTTCCTGGATTTTTTGGAGGTGGGGTCGGGGCTGTGGATTGCACATAATTCAAAGGGTGCCTTGCTATGCTTAATTGCTTCTGGTCCAGTTTTAGGGAAGGTGTTGTGGTTTTCACAGATCCTGGTTATTTGGCGGTACACTGTATAGAGAGTCAGTGTGTTGGCATGTGTGTTGCCTCTAGGGTGTGTGGGGATTGCATGGGCCATTGGGTGTGTTCAGGTTGCACCTGCTCTTGTTAGGGTATAGAGGGTGCAGTATCCTGGTGTGTGTGTGTGTGTGTGTGTTGCATTACATTGAATCCTGGCTGGGTGAAGGTAAGGATTTGTGTGCGCATGTGTGCATACACAATTTGCATGACTCAGCTGTGGGCAGTGCGCATTGACGTGCACTGTTTCTGGTTTGGTTTGTGTGCACATGATGCGTTGCATGTCGTTCCCGAATAGGTGGTGGTGAGTTCTTTGCATGTGCCCAGGCTGGAGTTGGCTGTGCCTCCTTTGAGCCCTGCTGTGTGCCCTTTGACTGCACTGCACCCTACCCAGTGTGTGTGTGTCTGTGACTGTGTGCAGTTCAGCAGCCAGTTGTGTGGTGGTATCCTTAAATATATTCAAAGCAAGTGAGGGGCTCAATTCACTCCTGGTAAAAACTACAATCCAGTGCCTGCAGATAAAGGGCCTGAATCAAGAAAACATAAGGGTAAAATTGCCCAAACAAAACTGAAGCACTCGACTGAAAGTTTAAATGCTACATGTGGGATTAGCTTTCAGAGCACTTTAATAAAGGACGACGAACTGGTAAGATTACCTCTTGTTTTTATATGTTTGAAGCTCCATTTAAGCTTTAGGTTGAGTCAAGTGCTGCAGTTTTGTTTGTTTGGGAAATTTTGCCCTTTTGCTTTGTTTCCTCCTTAAATACATGCCAGAAGTATATTTCCTTGTTGGGAGGAGAGACAGAAAAAATCCCTTTCACTGTGTTGTGTGACCCCATCTCCTATGTTGTGTACTGGCCAGCTTATCCTGCTGTGTGCCCTTTGACTGCTGCACCATAACTAATACATCAAAGTCACACATGATCATTTTTCTCCTCTTATACTAAACAGATTTTATTTCTTTTTCACATGTATTTCATTATTATCTTCATTATTGCAGCACAATTAAAAAATAGGGTTCGAGTTCTAAAAGTTCTAAAAAGATTAGAACCCTAGAACATTTTCAAAAGTTCTAGACTAGCACTAGAACCCAGAACTTCAGAGGTTCTGACAACCCTATTCTGAATGGGCTGAATTGATGAGTGAAGTACTGCAGGGCCTCGGTATTGGGCCCCTACTTTTTAACACATTTGTGGTATCATTAAACTGTAGCCATAAGGCATGGCTAAGCAACTTGCAGATGATGTAAAGATGGGAGCATTGGTAAATTCTATTGAAGATGCAGAAGGGTTCCAAACCAAGATTGATAGGTTGATAACTTGGCTAGCAGCAAGAAACTATATTTTAACATAGTCAAATGCAAATAATGCATTTTGGCCAGGTAATATTAAGGCCAAGTACTACTTAAATGGAACAGAACTTAAAAGTCACTGAGGAGCAAAAGATTTGGTGTAAACATTAGTAACAAATTAAAGTTTGAAGGTCACTGTAGAGATGTATTGAAAAGGGCAATAGAATGTTGGGCTCAGAGCAAGAAATATTAGCAGCCGGACAGGAGGTGGTGTTGTTTGTATGGAGCCTTGGTTAGGCCCCATGTTGAGTACTGTGTACAGTTTTAGGCACTAAATAAAACAACTATTCCATTCCTCCTCCTCCTCCCCACCTCTATAACTTCAGCCCTAAATAATTTCCTCTCTGTGAACTGTACCTGCAATTAACCTACCTGGTATTCCTGACCTGCTTCCCAACCTCTATCAATATATTAAGTAACTTTTCTGAATGACAGCTCCCTTCCAGCCCCACTACTTTCTTTCCCTGCAGAGATCCCTACCTGGCCATTCCTTTGGGTTATCTGTAACTACCAATATAATTATGACTTTAGATTCCTATCAATCTACAACTATCATTACAGCTATAACCTTGATTCCTAGTCATCTGCTCCCTTCCAGCCTCGCTACATTTCTACCTCTGCTGTTACTCCTCATCCACCCCTTCCTTTCAGGCTAAATGGTACCATCATCATGAATTTAAGGTGTCATCCTAATGTAATGCACTTGACCTGTCTATTGTGACCTCTGTAAACAATTGTACTCATATGTTGCACTTAATATGTTCTTTCTGTTATGTGCTATTCACCGCTGCCAATATTGTTGTAACAATGTTTGTTGTTGTATGCATGTATGTATTTCCACTATCCTTTCCCTCAGAACACACCAAGAGATGAGCAACTTGTTGTTCAGTGTGCCTTTCCTGATGAAACATTTCAATAAATAATAAATAAACTTGAAGTATTGAACAGGAAAGTGACTAGGATGATTTATGGTGCAAGAGGGTTGAATATGGTGAGAGGATGCAAAAGTTACATGTGTTCATTACAATATAGAAGGTTGAGAGGCGATCTCTGTCTGATTTACAAAGCTTTCAAAGACAGAGATTTATGGGGATGCTTGGGACTAACTAGAAAGGAAACAGAAAGAGATATTAGGGGTCATGAGATGAAACTCAGAGGTGAGAGATACAGGGGGAATGCCAGAAGCCAATGGTTTAACCAGAGGGTGGTTTCAGAATGGAACGGCCTCCCAGAGGAAGTGGTTCAGAGTCCAAATATGGAGCAGTTTAAGAAGTCACAAGATAATTTTATGATAGCAAGGGGAAATGTGGGCTTTTGTGGATAAATTGTCAAGTCATCATGGCGAACAGCTTCTGACTTGTATATGTCCCATGAATCCTAACCATTACTGACCCCCAAGGCAGGTTCAGTATTGCCAATATTAAAACAGAGGATGGGAAGTTACAGTACCTTTGGTTAATGTATATGCTCGTAATAATAATCATTCTGATTTTTTTGCAACTCTGGTGAATACAATCACAAATAACATGTATGAGAAAATGATTATAGCTGGTGATAAGAACACTGTGCTGATGTCTGTATAGACAGTACTTATATGAGCCCTACAGACCATTCTGTTTCCTCCAATGCCTTTAATATATTCTGTGATGAATTCAGTCTGGTTGATGCATGGAGAATCATCCATCCAAAAGACAAGGATAACACTTTCCACTCTGCAAGGCATGGTTCTTCTAGTAGATCAGATTACATTTTATTACTAAATCACTCCTTTCAGCCTCATTACAAGTAACATAGGCAATATAACTATTTGATCATGCCCACGCTTTTATGGGTATCAGTGTGGGACATGTTTTGTCATCAGAGAGAAGTTGGAAATTGACTACCACTTACTCAATCATAACCATTTCCTCGTTTGGCTAGGAGACACAAGTGTTCTCTGAATGTAATGATAATGGTGAAGTAATCGATTCCACTTTTGGGATTCCTCCAAAGTCTTTTATCAGGGCTGAATCATTCTTTTCTCATCACACAGGAAGAAGCTCAGGAGGCTGAACGCTCTAACCTTGAAAGGAATCTGAGAACCAAAGAAAAGCTTTTCCTGGTTACTGGGTCTGCATAGAGAAATTACTAATCTTAAGTTTGTCATCAGCACTATCTATAATTAAAAGGCAGAATATGTGTTATTCTATTTAAAACAGAGTTACTGGGAAGCTAGGGAGGCACAAAGAAAGTTTCCTGCCCATAAGTTAAGGGTATCCCATAAAAACAGCAAGCGCAAAAGGACCACAAACACATACAGTGAGGACAAAACAGCGCTTGCCATTTCAGCGACTTACGGCTTTCCCCTCTCCTTGAGTTGTGACCCCCCCTCCGGAGTTGCTTATCCATAGTAAGGGTGTGTGGAGGCAAAGCCCCTCAGCAGGATGAGGGCATAGCCCCTGTATAAAGCACTCTTGTTGTATGTGGCTTCACTGTTTTGTTCTCGCTGGTTCTGTGTCACTGTTTTGCACTTACTGTTATCACATGAAACCAAGTTAAGAAAGGTGTCTGAGGCAACTAAGATTGCATCTGTTAAAACTAAAATGGTAATCCAGATTTCAAAACAAGACAAATTTTAGGTACGTTTAGAGAATATTATGCTTCCTTATATCAGTCTGAGGTTCACTTTAGTCAGGACAATTGTGATTTATTCTTAAGTAACCTTAATCTGCCATCAATCACAGAACAAGATAAAAGAAAATCCCAGAACAAATCTATCTCCAATGATGAAATCTCAAAGGCAATTTTCTCCATTCCTACAGGTAAGGTGCCAGGCCCTGATGGATTAACAGGGGAATTTTTAAGGCTACTACCCAATATGCAACTCCTGTCCTCCTTAGAGTTTTTAATACTTTTGATTTGGGAACCCTGCCTCCTTCTATGACAGAAGCCACTATAACTGTTCTACCTTGAAAAGGCAAAGATCTTACATTGTGCGAAACCTACCGGCCAATATCATTAATTAATGTCAACTGTAAAATTCTGGCCAAAATTATGGCAAATAGATTGAATAGAATTATTCAACAACTAATACACCCTGACCAGGTTGACTTTGTATACGGATGTCGTAGCTCAGATCTCCTATGAAAAATTATTCAAATAATTCATGCTTCTAAAACAATCAAATCCCAACCTGTATTGCACTCCCTAGATGTAAATAAGGCTTTTGACAGATTAGAATGGGATATTTTATTAAATTTCTTAATGGTTATAATTTGGAGGACTATTTCTGTAAATGGATTCAAGTCTTATATTCCAAGGTATATGCAAAGGTCAGAGTTAATGGTCTTTCCTCTGACAGATTCCATATCTATCATGGCACAAGACAAGGGTGCCCTCTCTCTACCCACTTATTTATTTTGGCTTTGGAGCCACTCCTTGTTACGATAAGGACAACCACCCTTATTTCTGACATAGTCATAGGGAAAACCAAAAAAAATATCAGCTTATGCAGATGATGTGATGCTCTCGATCACTAACCCAACAACTTCTGTGCCCTCATTGTTAAAAATTATACAGGAATTGACAAGCTTCTCAGGGTTTAAAATTAATTTTAACAAATTAGAAGCTCTCCTGTTAACAAATAACACTGATAAAACTGTCTTCCATTAGGACAATATTAAGATTGCTTCAGATGGAATTATGTTCTGAGGGATAACCTTAACCTCAAGTATCTCGCAGATTATTACCCATAACTTTTATATACTCTCAGAGAGCATGGATTTAGATATCATCAAATGGAGCAAAATGTTCCTCTCATTTTGGGGAAGATATAAGCTTTTAACATGATACTTGCACCAAAGATGTACTGTCTTATTCAACATCTACTGGTGCATATACCACTTCACTTCTTTAATAAGACTTATGCCCTGAATAAAAAATGTTTATGGGAAAACAAACCCCCAAGGATCTCCCTTGAAAAACTCCAACAACCAAGAGATAAAGGGGGTTTCAGTCCACCAAATTTTAAACTCAGACACAACTCATTCATTGCAGCTCAATGTGTCAGGTCATTACGGTTAAGCAATAAACAGGACACACTTGACTGGGTCCATCTAGCGAAAGCATTACTAAAGGGACAGTATCCCAAAATATTTCTTTACATAGGTACCTTCTAAGGCACTTGAGTTCAAATCCTATTTGAACTAGTGGGTAAATCTTGGCACGAAGTCACCATGGCATTAGAATGGGACTCTAACCTCATCACCCCATTGTCCTATATGGGGTAATAAGCTTTCCTAATAGATGGCAACTGCCTGTACTGGAGCCATAATGAAATCAAGGGGTATTAATTTCTTAGACAATATTATTTACCCCACTTCAGCCTCCCAGATGTCATTCTCACAACTATCTCAAAAATTTCAGTTGCCCAGAACAGAGTTTCATAAATAACTTCGGCTCAGAGATATTCTGAGAGCTGCCATAAACAAAGATGTGAGCTTCCCATCAGTACATACACTAGATAAGATCTGCATGACTTATAATGGCCACAAACATATCTACAAAATGCTTATTGTTTTCAAGCCTAACCCTGTAGACGCCTTAATAGCCAAATGGCAAGCTGAGTTGAAAATGACTATTTCTCCTGAGGAATGGGGCCAGATATGGAACATGACCTTGAAAGCTTGCAGAGAGGCCAAAGGCAGACTTATTCAGTACAAAATTATACACAGATGGCATCATACTCTATGCAAACTGGTTGAATTAGGCCTCTCCGCAAATTAGTCATGCTGGAGAGGTTTAAAGAGAAGGGCACTGCCTCCATATACTGTATTATGGTCCTGTTCTTCTTTAATTTTCTGCATGGGCATAATTTCAGTTTGAGAAAAGTAACTAAAACACAGATTTCTTGTTCAGCAAAATTTGCAGTCCTAGGAATTTGCTCTGATCTGGTAAATTGTACAGACCTCCAAAAAATCTGGCTTCTTGTGGCCTTCATCACTGCAAAAAATACGATACTTAGGCATTGGAGGAACACAAATGCTCCCAAAGTGAAAGAATGGGTGCAAGATCTCACTGTTAGAGCTACCGATGAAAGAGTGGAGTATACTAATATGAAAAGATTAGACAAATTCTGTGATATCTGGGAACCATACCTAAAGTTGAAGTTATTTTAAAAGCTAATTTCGTATTTTTAAAGTTTTATATTAGTAGCTTTTTTCTTATAGTTATAGAAGATATTGAAAGTTAAGGAAGGGTGAATTTTTGCTTTCTTTTTTCCTTTTCTTCTTCCTTCCTTTTCATTGATGTTTACACATTGATATATTCTTTGTTTTAAAAATGTACTCATTGATCAGAGCACTTTACTATTTATATTTTCTCATCCATACTTATGTAGTATCACTTTTATGTGTGTTTCAAAAAATTCAATAAAATATGAATTACAAAAAAATATATATTACACCCAGTATATAAGTAAATAGACAGCATAACTAATAGGCCAACAGGGCCAACAATCTATAAAACATAAAGAAACAACATACAGTGCTTCCAACATTGGGGAAGATAATTATATCCTTCCTGTCTCTGGGTATGGGGTACCCCCAAGCAAACTTCAGCCCTCAACCCAGAGAAGTAGTAGTGGTGTCACTCCCCCTGAGCACAGGGGCCACTACTAAAGCTACCATCCTATAAGAGGAACCCATAGAAGCACTCTTAACCAACAGGTAGCTAATTAGAGCATAAAACCACAGCCGGAACATCAGCTCAATAACCATCTCCCCCTTCCCAGAGTGCTTATATCTAAATAAAACTTATTAGATATAAATTAAGGTAATCATCTAAATAAAGAACTGAGAAAGCCAGAGGTGAAAGTCAGCCAACCGCCATAAGCTTTACTACCTGTAGGGTGTCCCTTTAAACTAACTGGCACACAACTTGGCACCGCTTAGGTGGGTAATTAATCATGGTCTCCCTGCCACCCCCAGAATGATTGTTTGTATTGCTAATGAATACAAAATGCAAAAGTACACAACTGTTACCATGGCAGACCCAGCTAGTACATGGGAGAGCACAGAAGTACAAATGAGAGTGGAGAAAACATTTAGTGTTACAACAAATGTACCATAGACTGCAGTCCAGTCTCCAAATGCTCTCCCTCCCCCAGGTTATACCCCCATCCAGCTGGAGCATAAACTAGGCCTGTACTATGAAGAGCTCCACTTTAACAGGCTGGGTCATCTACCAGCATCCATAACATTTTAAGGAAGATGAGAGCCCCTTCTGGGGGAAAAGGGCAGGGAAAAAAACATTTTCTTTTTATGAACCTCAATGGCTCAATAGTCACATGAATCGGAGCAAAGCCAAGCAAGAGTAGTATCATTATATCCCACAGCATAGACCCCACCCTTCTGAAAATACAAGAAAATGATGCAATCCAGTTGTAGGTGATACTGGCATCCAAACCACAGAGGCACTGTACAGTACTCAGCCTGGTCCTGTTACAGGGTGTCCGCTTCTTCAAGTAGGAGAGCTGTGTGCTGCCGTGGTTTAGATGGCTGTGCTGTTTTCTGTAATAAAACACAAATGTCCACCATGGCTCATGGAGCTGATCCACGTCCCACCACTCTAATGTTCCATTGGGAAATGGTCTGCCAATTGCCCACAGCGTTCCGAGTTTGAGAGCGTAGCTAGTTCTGGTTTCTCTGTTCCAGGGGTATTCCATGGGCTTTCAGGCTGTCGCTGCATCCTCAGGTGTGGTTTAAAGCTGGACTCCATCTTCCCAAAAGATTCTGATCCAGGCTGGGTAAGGCATTTGAAATTCGATTTGACATGCATGGAGCACCTTGCTAATATCTAAATATTGCAAGCACAGTCTTTGAATTTCGGGAGGGTAGTCTTGTTCAAAGAAAAGCCTGGATCCATTATATCTGACATCTCCCTTTTGCCAGGCTAAGCAAAGGGTGTCTTCTTTCTTGCGCAAACTTGCAAATTTCATGATAATAGCCCTTGGTCTTGCTGTGGGATCTGCAGTTTGGGCAACAAAGTGTGATGAGCCCTTTCTATGTGGAGCTCAAATGTGGGAGGAGGGAGTGAGAGAAAATCTCTGAAGAGGTCTTATAAAAAATTACACATACTGCCAGTCTCTGCTTCCTCTGGAAGCCTAGTAAAGTGAATATTATGATGCCAGGATCTTGCCTCCAAATCTAGACATTTCTCCTGAAGTGCCTCCATATAGTGCAATAGGGTGTCCACTGCTGTACCCAACTGCAGGGTGCTATTTTCCAGTATGGCAACTCTCTCCTCTGCTGCTTCCATCCACTTTTCCACACCAGCAACTCTATCATGAATTTTTAAAAATTCAGTCCAATTTTCAGAGTGAGAGGCCTTGATTTCCCTCAACAGAGTTTCAAATCTGTTTTGGGTGAGCCGTTCGTTGTCCTGGTTGGTATCATAATTGGGCCAATGTGTACTGGCCTGAGAAATATTGTAACTGCTGTCTGAACTGAGAGTTCAGTATCTGAATCATCCTCCGATTTATTTGTTTTGTTAGACATCAATCTGGTCAGCCTGACCTCCCTCTGTCTCTTGCTGACATTTTGGTCACTTTGAGCATGATCAGTCATAGAGAGTAGTTTCAAGTTCCGGAGGGATGGGAGCTCTTTCTTCAAGCTGCTGTCCTGGCTGTGATATCATCAGAAGTCCCACTTTTGTGTGTGTGTGTGTTGACCTGGAGTGGTTAGATTGACACCAGTATTAGACATTGTGGAAGTCTTGCTGAAGCAGACCTTCCATGGCTGTAGTGGAGGGACTGGAGGTGTAAATAACTGTGTCTTTGCATACATGTGACTGTGCAAGTTGGCACAAGCTGTGGGAGGGTCATTAAGGAAGATAAAGAATAGGATGGGCCTCAGGATGAAGCCATGTGGAACCCTGGCCTGGATGGGAAGTGGAGCTGACAGGGCACTAGCAACCTATACTGGCTGCAGGCGGCCAGAGAGATAAGAACAGAACCAGTCTACAGCAGGAGCTGAGAGGCCAGCTGAACTCAGTTTATCCAGGAGGAGAGGGTGGGACACTAAGTCAAAGACCTTGGCCATATTGATGAAAACAGCAGCTGTGATGTACCCTGATTCATCCCTGAGAAGGTAGAATCAGTTACATGCAGCATGGAGGAGACAGTGGAGTGATGCTTCCAGAAGCCAGACTGGAATGGGAAGAGGAAACTGGAGGATATGAAATGGGAGTCTAGTGTAGATAAGCTTCTCTTGCAGTTTAGTACAGGAGGCAGGGGGAAGGTTGGCCAGAAATTACCCAGGGAGGAGGGGTCCCTCTCTTTGTGGAATGGAAGAACTTATGACCACATTCTAGGACTGAGCAACATCACTATGGAAGAAGGAGAGGTTGAGTAGGTGAGTCAGTGGATGTGCTATGGCAGGTTCAAAGATTTGGAGTAGTTTAGGATCCAGTCCATCAGGACTGGATTTATGTAGGTTGAGGGAATAATGGGCAGTGAGGGTTTCCCAGGTAGTAACAGGAGAAAGAAACCACCAGTGGAAGCGAGACGACAGCGAATATGCGGAGGAGTGGAGGAGGCTAGAGGGTGAGTGGAAGGGATGGCACAAGTGGTGAAAAACTCATTGAAGTGAGCAGCAACAGTGGAGTGGTCAGACACTAGTGAATCATTTACTAGAAGGACCAGAGGGGTGGACTGTGTGGGAGGGTCAAAAATGGAGTGAATTACCTTCCAGAACTTTGAGGGGGCATTAAGGTTGTTCTGAAAGTTGGCCTTGAAATACTGTGATTTTGCAGCCCGGACAGCGTTAGTACAGGAGTTTCTGATAATCATGTATAAGAGGAGATCAGGAAAGGAGTGAAATAGTTTGAAACATGCCCAAGCAAGGTCAGGGGACTTGCACTGATCAGTGATTTCAGAGGTGATGGTGATTTTTGACCTTGGCTTTTCTGAACTGGGTGTGCTTGACCCGTTCAAAGGAGAATCTGGAATGAAACAGAGAGAGGACAATGTTGATATCCATGGTGGAGGGTATGGCTGTTTGATCTGCAGCAGCAAGGTCACTCAGGAGAGTGGAGGTGTAGAATGAGTGGAGGGACTGGTCCAGGTGTATTTAGGGAAGGAGGGTGTACACCAGATCTTCCTGATGCAGAACGTCATGCAGTGGTCACTGAAGGCATCCAGCAGGATTCCTGCTGCTACAATACAGTGGGGGTGGGAGGAGAGAACCCAGTGCAGAAGGGAGAGCTTATGAGAGTGAGGGTTGAGCTGGTTGGATTCAGTGATAATCTACATGAGATTTATGGAGTCAACCTTGTGGATGGTCAGCATGGAGGCTGGCAATTGACTTTGAAGTCCCCTAGTAAGATGAGCTCACCAGTGGAGGATTGAGAAGTGATGGTAGAGAGGGACCCAACCAGGGAAGAGGGGGATATTCTAGGTGAGGAATAGAAACCCCAATAAAATGGGCACAGAGGAGGGAATGACAATCTGACCAGGATGAATTCATGGGAGATAGATATGACCTCACTAAAGCTATGGTGTAAGAGGTTCTGACAGGCATTGATTGCAACACCACCTCCATATTTTCCCTGTCCTGCTTGAAAAGATGTAGACAGGAAGGGACAGGCTATAGTCTAAGATCATAAAGGACAGCTGGGACTTAGAGATACAGAGGGTTTCCGGTGAATGGAAATCCAGACTGACAGGAGGGCGAGCTTTGGAAGAAGGCTCCGAGTACTGATGTGAAATATGCTCAGGTCTTTAGCAGTTGGAGAGGTAGAGAAGAGGTGAAGGGATGGTCCAGGGTTGAACTTCACATTGCCAGACAGGAGAAAGAGTAGGGACAGGATTAGGAGGATGGGGGATGGAGAACATGAGAGAGGGAGGGAGGCAGGGAAAATCAAGAAGGGCACCATGGAGAAACTCCAGGTTAAGGGAGGGGGGAAGAGAGACAACCAGTATGGGTAGGAGGGTAGAGGGGTGGAAAGAGGGATGATGTGTGGCTAGGGGAGGTGGAGGGGGGAGGAGAGATAGGGGATGGAGCAGGAAAGGGGAGGAACGATAAGGGAGAGAGAAGGAGGGGTATGGGCCTCAGAGGGTAAGGGGTAAGGAAGAGAAGGGTAAAGTACAATGCGATCAGGTGAGATGCAATAGCCATCAGATATGCAATAACATAAATGAACATTTGGGCAACTATAAAATGGCAGTCACCTGGTAAAAGGCTAAGGCTGTAACTAGAAGTTGGGATAACTACAGGTAATTGAGCTATGACACAGATGTATAAACTTCAGGTTACTGGCTAAGCAAAACAGGTACACAAAACTGGGAGAAACACTAGTGGAATGTTCTGAGCACTGACAAGTATAAAGCCTGAATTATACAATGGCAAGAACATTTCCAGTATTCTGATTGGTCAGTGTACCTTTGGAACAGTGCTGTTATCTGAGAATAACATCAAGTCCAGACACTCACGTGACTGGATAACACAGTCAGAAATCATCCCACCGCTCCACAAGTTACTGCAGCTCTAAACAGCTTCAGTGCATCAGATGCAGCTTCATACTCCTCTGTCAGTACCAATTGCTCTTGTCTGGCATACAAAACAGCCCCTCCTTAATAAAGAATCTCTAGCAATGTAGCAGTAAAAAAAAAAACCTCCTCAAGTTTTCACAGCACTCACAACAGTCACCGGTGTCCCGCTGTTTTCTAGCTCGTCTGTGTTGTACTGCGCTCCACTTCCACCTCAGCACGGTCCCATTTTTCCCCCGGTCCACTTCGCCTTGATGTATTTTGTTGTGTTTAATTAAAACACAGCAAAGCTGAAACAGCACTTTCATTCCCACAATCCTGCAGGCGCAAGGACAGTTCAGCACGGCCCTTCCCAGTGTTGACAGCTGCAGTTAAAAACAGCCATGCTGTTTAAATTCAACATGTCCACTCTGCATATACTGGAAGGATTCTGTCTTCTAAAAACTATGGATAGACAGCCCGGGGATGAACAGCATAAAAACAAGAAACCTTTATAAAGACACAGAGCACACATCATGACACCTGCTGAGACTAAGAAGTCAGGCAGTATGTAGCAGCAGTACCACCTAGTGGAGAAATAAGAAACTGTGGACTTTTTTCCCAAAAAATATACTTCCACATCAGAAAATTAAGGAAAAACAAACTATTTAAAAACATTTTTAATCTTTTTCTTTGATGACAAATGAACCATTGTATAATAGTAATAAGGCACTCCAGAGATGTGTGTTATTGTGTAATAATATCATCTTGTCATTGAATGCACTTGACCTAGCCTCCAACTTCAACCACCCAAGGCATGACGTTATTATGCACAACACACACACCCTGTCATGCCTTACTGCTTGAAAATGAGCAGTTGTTAGGTAGAAAATGCAAAACTGAGTACACCCAGCTATGGTTTCACAAGGGGGTCAGCAAAATGGCAAAACAAAATTGAAACTATTGCACTGACTAGTATAAAACCTAAAAGAAATGAACAGATGCTAGGTAGCAAATGGAATAAATGAGGTGATGCATAAGTGAATGAGGTAAATGGGTGGAGGGCAGTTGTCAGGCAATAATAATGTATATATATCGCAGTGAGTTCAGACAGACACATTTCGCTTATATAAACACCATCCAGTGGTTATTGCACAAAGTGGGGCCCACATTTTATCATATGGCAATGCTTAGAACGCTGTCCATGACTGACAGTGCTTCAGATTAAAAGGCTGAACAATTTGTTCTCTGTTAGGTGCTTATCTATTGCTTCACAACTTGTGACAATTAAGAATTGAAAACTACCAATTTGGAACAGACATTCTATTGCCCTGCTGGTAACAGTAGACTTTAAAAAGAAATATAGCTTTAAGCCACAAACAGTTTGAATTATTAGTTTAGCTGTGCAGCCCCAAGAGATGTGGCTTAGACTTCTGTATCTATCCCTTTATTGTGAATAATGGCTCTAAGCAGTTTTCACTTGACACGATGTAACCTCTGTCTGTGTTGTTTGTCTAGTTGCATGTATTCCTGCAATCTGATACAATCCGTATGCCTTCATGGAAAATTATAAAAAAAAAAATTAATCACTAATGTTCTTATTGGCATATCTGAGCTGATACAATATTTAAAGGGCCACTGTCACCACTGGGAAAACTTAGAAAATGTGAGATACAATTCAGTTGATATATTTTGTACATTTTCTGTAATTTACTACAGAGGACAACTGCAGGAAAACAGAATCACTGTCCCATAGATGTTATCTGCCCTGGCTTCTTGTCTACATCAGGACATCATAACCATGGTTTTGTTGGGTTTTTTCTTCTGTTTATGCCCTCTGGGAACTCTCTTGGGCCACTCCTTCTGGCCCTACACTGCTCTAATGCCCACCTGATCCTCAGCAGCTCTGCCCTGCCTCCACCTACCTCCAGCCGACGGACTCCCCAGCTCTTAGCCCTCTGGGGTAGGGCCACCTCCACTCTGAAGCTTTATCTGCAAATCAAGTGTGCCGGCCAAGGAGATGGAGGGCAGCCCAGGCAGCAGAGATGGGGCCCAGTGTTGGGCATGTGGCGGTATGGCACGAAGGAGAGCCGTTGCCTATCCGGAGTTGGGTGTTTTTTCCAGGTTTTGTTCCCCAGGAGTGTGGCAGTGCAATGGCACCTGCATAGCAAATGCCATAAGCATCTGCCATGCTCCTCCCCTTGTTGGCTCCGTGTGCTAGTTGTGCCTTCAGTCTCTACCGGAGGGCACTGCTGCACTAGAGTACCCCTGGATCCCTCCCCAGGGAGAGGAGAGCAGTCCATCAGATGTTCGAGCCTACTCCCTCCCCTACCGACCCCCGGCGACTGAGCCCGTCCCTAATTTGGGTCACTGGTGTGGCGCGAGGTGTGGCGTCCAGCGCCTCACCCTCAGAGCCACCGGCCAGCTCATAATCCATTATTTATGACATCATAATTATCTCCACAGCAACAGACTGTGATTGCATAAACAGAATTATGATGTCAGGGGTAGACCAGGGGCAGTGCAGACAGGGAAGAGATTCTGTATTCATGCAAATGTTCTTAGTAATAGAGAAATAAAGGTGAGAATTACAGAACAAAATATGAAATATAAGCCTAAATTTGTCTAAATGTTACATTGTTTCAAAGTTGTTACAGTGATGTCACTTGCTCTTTAAGGACACTGGTTTAATGGTGATTTCAGTGACTTTCTGTTGCCAACCTTCTGTAACTTGCACACATTACTTTAACTATGCAAGTTCATAAATTTTTCTGGGTCACTCCTGTAAATGAGCTTTATTTCCAGATGGCTTACTTAATTAGCAGCACCTAAATAAATTCTACATTTCTTTGCTGCAGGGATCCAAACAGAAAACAAGGACAGTGTTTATAGGTTTCTAATGTACTGCCTGTGTGTGCTAGTTTCTTGTATTGTTTTAAATAACCTTGTAATAAATAATTAAAAAAGCAGAATAGATTTTGAACATCTGTAACTGCAAACCCTGCTTATTGTCACCCTCTGGGGACTCAGCCTACAGGGGTGAGAGTTTCAGGCACTTCTGACTCCCTGCCTGCTGAGCTGTCATCCCAGTTAGCTGACTGCTCTTTTTTCTGGGGACAGTCTACAGGCATCTCTTGCTGCACTTCTAGGCCATCCTTACAGCTTGCAGGTCCCTTTCTGTGGCTGTGGAGGATCGTCCTTGTGCACTGACCATGCCTACCCTCACAGTTTACAGGCTGTCTTTGTAGCTGTGGGGAAAACTTGTGGTGCCCCTGACTACACTTCTCAACTAACAGCCTGCACATGCCCTGTCATCCCACTTTGTGCCTCAGTTTTTTCCTTTGCTTCTGTTCTCCCTTCACCATGGGACTCTGTTAGCGAGTTCCATGTGCACACACATCACCAGCATCGCAGGTAGCAATGCCACAGGTGCAACGACAGGATTGTTCCTGAACTCTGTCACCAGCATCATGGGCAGCAATGTTACAGATGCACCAACAGGACTGTTCCTGAACCGCATCACCAGCATCATGGGCAGCAATGCTACAGATGCACCAACAGGACTGTTTCTGAATCTGCATCACCAGCATCGTGGGTAGTGATGCCACGGATGCACTGACAGGATTGTTCCTGAACCCATATCACCAGCATCATGGGTAGCAATGCTAAGGGTGCACGGCAGGACTGTTCCTGAACACATGTCAACAGCATCACAGGTAGCAATGCTACAGATGCAACGACAGGATTGTTCCTGAACCCATGTCACCAGCATCACAGGCAGCAATGCTACAGATCGCATCGACAGGACTGTTCCTGAACCCATGTCACCAGCATCACAGGTAGCAATACTACGGGTGCACTGGACAGGATTGTTCCTGAACCCATGTCACCAGCATCATGGTTAGCAATACTACAGATGCACCGACAGGACTGTTCCTGAACCCAAGTCACCAGCATCATGGGCAGCGATGCTATGGATGCACCAAAAGGATTGTTTCTGAACTCATTTTTCCAGCATCACGGGTAGCAATGCTATGGGTGCAATGGCAGGATTGTTCTCGAACCCATGTCACCAGCATCATGGGTAGAAATGCTACAGACACACCGACAGGACTGTTCCTGAACCCATACCACCAGCATCACAGGTAGCAATGCTACAGATGCACCAAAACAATTGTTCTGAACCCATATCACCAGCATCATGGGTAGCAATGCTACAGATGCACCGACAGGACTGTCCCTGAACCCATATCACCAGCATCACGGGTAGCAATGCTACAGATGCGCCAAAAGGATTGTTCCTGAACCCATATCACCAGCGTCGTGGGCAGTGATGCTACGGATGAACTGACAGGATTGTTTCTGAACCCATGTCTCCAGCATCCTGGGCAGCAATGCTACAGATGCACCAATAGGATTGTTCCTGAACCCATGTCTCCAGCATCACTTCAGCATAACTTTGAGAAAGTTCAGCAATGGCTACGCTCCCATCAGCTTTTCCTCAATGCCAAGAAACAGTCTCTGTGACATTCAGCACTAGGCAGAGACTCTGTAGGCTAACTAAACTGCCCTCCTTCCACACCCTTGATGGCTTTACTCTAGAGGACACCTGCTCTTTAGGTATCTCAGGGTCTGGCTAGACCATCACCTAAACTTCATTGGACACATAGACTCCAACCTGAAAAAGCTGTGCCCCAAATTAGGTGCCCTTTACAGGAACTGAAGCTGCCTACCTCTACAGGCCAGGTGGGAGATTGTCCAGAAAATGATACTACCCATCTTTGACTACTATGACGTAGTCTACAGTGCCACACAGAAGTCATCCTTAACCAGATTGGATACCCTTTTCAATGCTTTATGTCGTTTCAGTCTGGATGCCCCTTTCTTTACCCACCACTGCAATCTGTATCACTCTCTAGCTTTTCCTTACCTGGAAAACCGCCATCTAGCCCACTGCATAAAATTTGTCTATAAATTCTGGTTCGATACGCTTCTCCCTTACCTTGCCTCCTCACTGTCCTCCTGCCCCGCTGCCTCTCTCTCCCTCAGATCCAGTGACTCCCACATCCTAGCTGTACCACAATGCACCACCTCTATAGGCCAATTGTTCTCCTATAGGTTCCCTAACCTCTCAAACTCAACAAATCAGACACTCCTCCTCCCTGTGGTCCATCTCAACCTCCTTCCTCAACTTTCCTCTCTCCATCCTGCAGCTGCTCCTAATTTCCCTCTGGCTCCTCACCTCCTATTTCCTCTCTGGCTTCCCATCTCCTTTCCCAGCCTAGCACTTAACAGGGAGAAACCAGTGTACTTTATTGCACTTTTTGTCCGTTGAAGTGTTAGTCTGCAGTGCTGTTAATTTGCTCCTCTCACATCAAATCCCATTGTTTATCTAATGTTGTTGATCTATTGTTTTTCACTCTGTTGCTTCTCTGTTTTATATTACCTTTGGAAATGTGTTGTTGAGTATTGTATATATGCTTTCTATAGTACTGCATGGAAATGTGCTTTGATTACTGTACTCCCATGTTGCCCTTCCCCAGGACGCCCATGAGATGAGCAATTTTATATTGTTCAGTGTGCCTCTCCTGGTGAAAATTTTCAATAAAATAAATCACGGGTAGCGATGCTACTGCTGCTTCGATAGGGATGCTCCTGAACCCATGTCACCAGCATCATGGGCAGAGATGCTATGGATGCACAGACTGCCAGCTCAAGCTTGAGCTGTAATAAAGCCTTGTGCTAATTTTTCTGCCTCCTCTCTTGCACCCTGGAGTGGTGTGGGAGAGGGCAAAAGTACATGGGCATCTGCAGTCTCCCTCCTGCCATTCCTGGTTTTTGACCCTGTGGCAAAACAGGCATATTTCCACAACGATTATGATCACTGCTCACAACAGCATCAAAGGGTAGATATAAAACCCCACTCTCGGAGATCCTCCTATGCTTCCCATATGACACTAACTTTAGTTATGTGTAACACCCACTGTGGCCCCCAAAAATAGACCTCATTTTAGCAGTCTCCCCTGTCAGTTTGGCCTTCTAACCCCAGTGGATTGCTTAATAAATGACAGGGTGCAGTATCTCCAGTATCATGAAAGCCTGTAGTAGATGTACCATTTACTAACTCCTGATGCAAACATTGCACAGAATTGGGTGGAGGGTCTCTGATCAGCAGTTAGCTACATGCTCACTCCCTTGGGTTGAGTTCTTTCTCCCAGTCTTTGCTCGACAGTTTGCATTTTTTCTGCAGTGCCTAGCCATATCCCAATTTTGCCACTGAAGGAGTTGTCAGTTTTCCTTCTTTCACTGACTGTTTGGGTCAGTTCAGTTTAAAGTAGTGGTATGACTATTTCGCTGGTGCACCTTTGGGACTACCTGCTGGTGTTCCTGCAGGTCTGTTGGTTAAGGTGCAGCTCCCACCCATTCTTTTATTCTGAGACCTGTCAGTTAATATCAATCAACCCACTTAATTAACCATTTGTTGTAACCTGTCACACAGCCAGTTCCCCAGCTCCTTAAGGGTAATTTTTAGAAAATGATCCAGTAACATAAACTCACTGAGCTTTTCAAAAGATTTTTCCCAGATTAGTGCACACCCAGTGATCAAAACACATGTACATTTCATTTCAACAGAAAATTCTGGATAGCTAACATTATGTTGCTTTCTCGCATTTCACAGTATCAAAATGTAGTTCTTAGGTGTCAGTTCATACTTTTTCAAAATTACTTTCATCAACACATTTGATATGAACTAGGAACCTCTGGCATAAGCCTGTAACACATTAGTTGTAAGCAAGGGTGCAAGATAAATAACCCAGCTATTTTGTCCGATTTTATACTGTCAACAAATTTTCTCAAAGGACTGTAGAAATGTGTCTATATTATCATTCTCTTTTACAAGAGATAAGCTATTTTTAAATTTAGTGACTAAAAGACCTGAGGCTGACTTATTTGTGCCATTACTCCCCATGTCTGGTGCTTTCCGTTTTGCCAATTCTATGTAATGTTGACCCTCTCTTTCCTTTTCTTCCAGCTCTAGTCCCATTCTCCTCTTCTCACTCTTTGGGTCTATTTACACAGCTGCTGTACTCTTACCTGCAGTCATATCCAGTCCCGAATCGATCTCCTGCTTTGCATCACCGTTGCTTCTCTGTCATGGTCCCCCTTGGTCTGGTACACTGCTGGTAAAGGAAAATTGGTGTTCTGTCTGAAATTAACAGAGAAACCCACTGAGAAAGATGCAAGAGTATTAGGCTGCCACTCGGGTATGCAAAGGTCAAATATTAACTGGTGACCAAGGGTAAGTAATTTACATGGCACCTGTGGTTTAGTGATAAAAATAGTCTCAACGTTAAAAAGTGTGTAACCCTGGTGCCGTTATACCAAGGACTACTACCCCTGCCTGTTTTCCTGACTGCAGATTGAGGGGCCTGGGTTTGAAAATAATAAATACTGAGGGATACCTACCAACAGTAAAACTACAATTATGATGCCTCCACCCAGAGTAGTGCTTAAGTGGGTTCCTAACAGAATTGGTACAGCCTTCTGGGAAGCTATAACTCCCCACAATCCCGCCTAGTGACCTTCTGGATTTAACAAAACAGTTGCAATGCTTAACAGTCAGACTATAAAGCAGTTGGACCAGTAATGATATGCTGATGCACCTTCCACTTACCAGCGGGGTTCGGTCTCCTGGCATTCACCCTGCAACCCCTGCAAAAGACAGTTTCAATAGCATACACATGCACTTTCAGAATTATTTGCACTTTAGACCAAGCAATGATATGCCTCAAGCCAGGTTAACAGTAAAAGAGCAAATCAGATTTATTAAGGGGATGTGAACAAGGGAGGGGCCAAGAATCTAGGCAAATGATTATGTCACTGTAATTAAGACAGGCTAGATTGCTTTAATCACTTAAGTCCATTAATCTATCAGTCTGGCAACTACTGGGTACCCAGAGTGAAACACAGGCAGGCCTGAGGTGGTGCTGTGGGTTGCCGGTCGTGTTGCAGCTGATGTTGGGGCCTTGATGGAAAGAAGGGTGATTAAATGAGAGCAACACATTTGGAAACCATAAACAATTTGTATCTGTGGTCAGATGGCCTAGTCTGTTCAAACACATGAACACTGGCTGAACACAATCAGATGGTACCATTTATGATCAAAACATTTGTTGCAGGGAGCTACCCTGGTTGTACTCACTGTACCTAATTTGGTGTCTGCCTGAAGCTAGGGGACCTGGGCTGACATGACTTACTCCACTTCATGGCCTTCTCTGTAGGTGGCCACAACCTGTGATCGACTGCTGTGCAGGGGTGAATCTCACGTTGGTCCCTCACCAGGATGCTGAAAATGGCACAAGAACAGTCTGGCTGGGCAGTTAGTGGCATTGAACCAGATGAAGAAAATGTCTTTCAAAGTTAGACGGCATGCTGGTGAACCCTCCAGCTGGTCTTTGCAAGAAAAGTCCTTATTGTACTGGAGGGCCTCCTGCTTTGCTTCAGGAGTCCCAGGATCAATGTCTCCACACACGCTGTAGGCCACAGGCTCATAGCTGAAGAAACAACAAACTTCTCCTTTTCTTCGTAAATGGATGGTTCTTCCTCAACCTTCTGCTAAAGAACCTTTTTCTGTCTGCTAAGATGCAGTCCCAGACCACTCGATCCCTGTTTGGACAGAGTAAGAAGTCACAAGAGGCAGTTACAGGCCTCCCTACCTGCAGTTTCTTTCAGCCCATCTGCAGGCTGTGTCCTCCACAGTGGTTCAAATTGAACTGAGCTCTGTTGTAACAGTCCCTCATTTAGTTTGAGAATACTGTATTCCAGTTGGCTAAAGGAGCTGTCAATCACAGTTAGAGTGCTCCTAGTGATCCATTTAGGCGCCAACAAGAAAGTTTACAGTTTCACCCATAATCCATTGTAATTAGGACCCCTCAAGGACCCTTTGATTCCAATTGGTCCAAACCAGGAAGTTCCAGATCAAACATGGTGGCTCCCATCAGAACAAACTAGTGCTTCGGTACTGGCAGTCCAAATAAGTTATTTTATTTAAAAACAGTAAGGATTTAGAAATAAATATTTACAGTACATGCAAGGGCTCCCTCTGCTTTGTTAGCGACCGCAGAGTGGAATCAATTAGGGTAACGCCTGGCTGATTGTGAGCTTCGTTGTACTTGGACCCAGCCCAGGTTATTTACACTATACACAAGGCTGGAGCTCTTAACGGGATAGCAGCATGGATGTGCGCACACACAGAGCAACAGCAGCACCCTCCTGCACATGAATTTAACTTCTATTGCTGGCTGTCTGACAGGCAGTGGGCATCAGAGGAGCAGGGACAATCAAGGTAAGCCTCCAAATTGGGGGAGGTACAAGTGTAATGACTGCAGAATGATGTCTCATGCCCTGATCCTACATCCATTGCATCCAAAGTAAATCAGTGTTCCACACACAAAAAAGATAGTTGCCTCTAACACGAGGAGTGAGTGGTGCAGGATGCCTACATGGCTGCTTTCACCACTCACTCTAGAACGCCTCCCCTACTCAGCTGTGACTTGGGGAGAGAAGTGAACAATTTACCTCAACTGGGTGTCAACAGTGCCACACCTGCACAGCAGCAACCCGAGTGCTTGAGTTTCTGCAGTGCGTGTGGCAGTGTAAACAGGCCTTTTCACAATTTTCCTTTCTTCTTGCACCATCTTTATTTTCTCCAGCTCAAAATATCATTGCAATTTTAGCCTCTCAAGCTTCACTGCATCTGGGATCTCATTTTTTGTTTCATTTTTCTTTAATTCTTTATTTGAGGATTTATATCACATGACTTCACTAGAAACAAGCAATGAAGAAGGGCTAACACATTGCATGCTGGATAAGGAGGGGGCACAGAGACAGAGAGCAGGAGGTACTGGATGAAATGAGGTGAATATGCAGTAAAACAACAATGGCAGCTGAAAGTTTTTTGGGGACAGTGGACCGACAGTGGATTGGGCACCCCGCTGGCTATACATATTTTGTCATGCTGGGGTGGGCTCCCAGAGTGGCAACTGGAATTCTGTGGGGTGCTGGAGCCGGATGAGGGATTGGGCACCTCTATCAGCCATACTGTGTGTGGTGGGAAGACATGAGCATGCTGGGGTGGGCTCCCAGCATGCTACTTCAGTGTTTGGGGAAGGGGGAACATGAAGGGAGCTGTCTATGACAGCTGTGTTCAGCATACAGTGCTGAGTGTAGGCACTTTGCATACTGCCGACGGCAGTATGTAAATTACCTGCTGATGGCAGTATGCAAATTGCCTACATGTTACAACTGCTGATTGCAGCGGTTTTTCTATTTCAGCTGTACACCGCTGCATCTGAACGGCTGTCATAGACAGCTTGGACATTCATTGGCGTGGTGCAGCCCCACCTGCAAAAGGAAGCAGGACATTGGAAGTGGGGAGGCACACCTACAAAAACTTGTATGGTGGCAGTATGTTTCTTGCACATGCATGCAAGCAAACATAAAAAGGACTACAGAGCAAAGAAAGGTACCCTAGCAAAAATGTACATCACACATGGAAGCCACCTGTTCTGAAATAATTGCTGTTGGTCATGAAAATTATGGGTCAGTTTTGTTTTCAGTTAAGTTTTTTTCTCTCCACCAAATTCTCTTCTCCTTCCTTAGGATCACCTCTAGCAACCTTCCAGCCCACTTCCATTAGCCAGATCCTGCTGCCAGTGCTCCCATGGCTGCTGTCTCCTCTATGGCAGAGGGCTGCGTGGGCAAGGCTGTTCTTCCTGACACACACTCAGGATCTGCTGTAAGGTAGCCAATCACATGAGGCAGGGCCTAAACTTACCAGTCTCCATTATTCTAATGGAAGTTTTGCTTTTTCCAATTTTTTGTAGTGGGCCCTCTCACCATCTACTGTGCCATGCAAGCATCATCTGGACCCACCTCCATGCAGCCCTCCCCTCACAAAGAAGGCAAACCTTCTTGTCCTACTGCAGTGGGGTTGCTATGGCCATGAAACACATCACAACCCTCCCTGGTCAAAGAAGTACTGCTGCTGGCCGCACACCTCGACCATGGAAAACCATTCACTGGCATGATGAGCTCTCTGCTAGACCAAGTGGCTGGTACTGGAGTGCATAACACTACCACTGGGTAGAGGTGGGCAAGCCAGAAAGTTTTAACCTAGAACCAAGCCATGAGTCTATCTTGACTCTACAAGCCAAACCATGAGGCAAGCCATGGCTGCTGCAGGCTGTCTGTACATTGCTGACAGTGCTCCGTCTAACTGGTCAAGCTGACAAAATGCTTTATTTAAGCAATAGGGCATGACAAGGTGTGTATTATCATGTAATAATGTCACTCCTGGGGTGGGTTGAAGCACAAGGCAAAGCCGATGCTTTCTACCACCCAGGAGTGATGTTATTACACGATAACACACATCTTGGAGTGCCTTATTGCAATTATACAATGGCTTTGATGTTATACAATATAAAAAATATTGAAAAAAGGTTTTAGTAGATTTTTAGGGTAGCAGTATATCTCTGTTTCTTAAGAGCAGCTCCAAAACAATCATCCAACAAATCCACAAAGTGATGTTATTGTGTAATAACATCACTGTCTCAGGCACACACTGACCAATCAGAGCCCTGGAAATTTTCTTGCCATTGTATAATTGATTATAATTGCTTGGCTGGACCTTGGCTGTCAGTTGCTTATAGAGGTCAAGTTGAGTATAACCAGATACTAGGCTTAAGCCAGGCTCGAGCCTACACTGGCTTGTCCACCACTGCCACTGGGCCACTGGGCCACTGGGCTGTCCTGAGTTGATTTTCTATTTGATGTGTACCAGTCAGCTATCTGTAAGAACTTAGGGCTTCACCATTCATTTGCAATTTCTTTCTCAGTCATTGTAACCATCAATGTCACTACATTTTTAGAATGAGGAGAAGACAGTGATGGTGGGACCAATACAAACCTATAAAGCCTGTACATTAATTTCTCTTGAACAGAAAAAAAAATCTTCCTAATTGCACTTCCAGTCACTAAGCAGAAAGTACATACCTCATGGCTTTGAAAAAATACATGGGCTTGTGCTACATGAAACTCACTCTAATTTCTTCAACAAGCGGCTTAGTGCTGGAGAGAATACTGGGCTCTCCTAGACATGCTGAAGATAAAATTTTGATACCCACCTTCCTTGTAAATTCATGCCAGGAAAGTAAAGACGAAATTAAATGTTGAGCAGAATGTGACAGAGATCCTGCCACTCTTGAGGACCAACCTTTTCTTAAATCTGTTGCAACAGTTCTTCTATTTCTTAGCCTAATCTATCCTTTACCATTTCTAGTCCATAAGATTGGCCCTCTATGAGCACCCCTTCTCTTTCTTCTCTATGCTGTAGTGTCCTCTTTGATTTTCTTTTTCCCTCTCAGGTCCTCGTACAGGGAGGTTATTGTGGTGACCTCCGAGCTGATGTAAAACAACAGGCTGTGTTCCTCATTATTGGATTTAGTATGCAATAGCACTATGTCATAAAATTCTTTGATGTATATGCCTTATGTGTATGAAACCTGTAAATGTTGAAAATACCACAGCACTAGGTGCTTAGGGTAGAGATATCAGAAAATCCCCGTTGTGTTATTTAAATGCATGTAAATTACAGATTGTTTGAGAGGCCATTTGGCACCATGCATTCCTGCTTCAAGCTGAACCAGCCTACAGTTTCATGGTGATATACATATACATCCCATGATGCTTTGCATTATGTGGGTATGTGTGATGTTGTGTTTCATTGCAACTTGGCTTTATTGCCAATGCCCTTTGGGGTAACTCTTGCTTCAGTGCTTCTGAACTGAGGTTCTTTGTCTTTGGCTTGTTTTGCTGTTTTTGTTTTTGGGCTCCCCATCACCCAAACACACAAGACCAACATAGGGATGAAATAATTTTCACTAAAGAGATAGATCAATAGATGCTGACTAAGTGCAGAGGAAGGACATGCATAGTCTGTTGCTGCAAACTGATGTATTGAAGAAGGGATATGTCATTGCTTAAGGTTATCTCATGTGTTTTAAATAAATATCACACAGAGATTGTGTGTTGAACCTGAAGTTCTGTGTCTGGTCCATCTGTTATCCCATAATGCCTCCACAGACTTGGTGTCAGAAGTGGGATAACTTACTGAAAATGTCTGGACTCGGCTAGGGGGACATTTTCCAGTGGATATCACCCAGACATCCCAGGTTGACTGTTGCATGAGGAGTTGCCTAGAGCAGGGGTTCTCAAATGGTGAGGCCAGCCTCCCTGGGGAGGCCCCAACCTCTTCCAGGGGAGGCTCAAGCAAGTCTGAAAAAGTACTGTATTTAAATTTTGAGTTTTATGTATTTTGTGTGAATAGATGAAGCAAACTGAAAGAGGATAATAGGTGAATGTTATGTATTTATTTACTAATAGGTGACAAGGGAAGGTGAATGAGCCAAGGCTCACTTCAGGTGTACCCGGGAAGGATAGTTAGTGAATACATTCCAAAAGGTAACTGCAAAACAATCAAGAAATACACAACGAACAATAGTACAAACAAATATGAACAATAAACTAATAATAAGTGATGGTAATTGATCAATTTGTAGCCTGATGGCAGGACAGCCTAAATACAAGGGTTGTGCATAGAAGTGCTAAGAGCAATAGCAGGAAGGAGCAAAGTAATCCAAGAGAAGTTGCTTAGGAGCAGGGAAGGAGGGGGCTAGGCAAAGTATGTAGGAAGGTTATTTCATATAGAAAGGAAACAGAGAAAGTAGTCTGACCCACGAAGGTAAGTCAACAAGGGATAACAGTGGTTCAAGAATGAAAATAGCGGAGCAAGTAGTCTGGCCTGTGTGTGTGTGTGGGGGGGTGTTACAATAAGCTGAATAATAATATTTATTTTATTTATTTGTTATTCAAGATAACACCTTTGAGCACAGGAGCTCTTTTCAAGGTTCCACATTAGTATAAGACAAAGAACTGGACGAAAGAACTGAATGGAGCCAAGTACTCAAAGGGGTTTAAATTTATTCATGGTGTACTGCGTGAAGTACAGTACGCTATTTTTCTTTGGGGAGGCCCAAGATTATTTCAGTTTTTGGGGGAGGCTCAAAATCTTTTCCATGGATTTGGGGAGGCTCACTGTGACAAAGTCTAAGAACTATTGGCCTAGAGGAGAACCCAGAGAAGGAAGTCCATGGAGCTCTGACCAGAACCATGGTCGACAGACTGAGAGAGAAGCTACTGCCTGAACTGGACCTGGTTGTTCAAAGGAAGGCCAAGACTGAAGACAATGAAAAGATGCAAGGGGATGAGGAACTACCATGGGGTCGACCCAGACCAGAGATGCAAGATGACACCCCGATGGTGGAAAACCTGACGAGGCTAATACGGTGGATGAGTGGGCAATGGATGGAGGCAGACTGACTATGCACAGAGGCAGAACACTAGTGCCAGGTGCTCAAGAGGTCCCTGCCAGAGAGTTTGGATAAAGAGTCAGAGGAGGATTTTTTATGGGCTCAGCTGGAGGAGGACCCCCTGACTGAGCAGGATATTCCTTTGTTGCCTGTGTTCCCAGGATGTTACCTGTTGGAGGTTGGAGATGCAAGTATGGAACTTGAATGTGAGATCCTCAGGTAAGACTGTGCCTAGTGATATTGTGCTGGGGTTGAAGACTCCAAGCAAGCAAGAAGAAGCCTATGAGGCTGAAGGGACTTTTTCTTGTATTGATACAGCTAACTCTATTAACAGTATTGACTGAGGTATACTGCAGGCTAACAATGCTAATGTTGCCAAACAGTTACAGTATGTTAAGGTCAAAGAGGGTATGCAGATTAATGGTAATGTGGTGGCAAAACAATGTTGGTGGCACGATCTAAAGAAGGGTATTCTATGCCATGAGGCCCAACCTCCATCAGAAAAGTGTGATTGTCCAGGTAGTGGTGCCTAAGGCCTACAGACAACAGGTGATAGAGGCTGCTCACCCAGTCCCTGTGGGCATCTAAGCAATAGCAGTGTCTTGGCTTGGTTAACACCTTCTTATTACTGGCCTGGTATGTACAGACAGGTGGCAGCCTATATTAGGACCCATCCAGTGTGCAGTGTAGTGGAGGTTCCTGCTGGGAATGGAAGACATCTGTTCAGTAGAGATACTGTTTCATGGGAGTGGGAAGAGTGTCCCAAGGGAAGGGTAATTATGAGAAGAAATGGCGCCTTGAAATAAGGGAAATCTCCCACACAGGACACATAGTACCAGATGGTAACAGTCCTTGGTACTGTTAGTTCACATATTGTTGAGTTGATCACTGTAAATCATGATGATGTTAATGACTTTCTAAAATGAGATAGTACAGAGACTGGTACCTTTATCTGTGTTGAGAAATGTGTTAACGCCTCAGGGTAAAGAATGATGATATATATCCACTATGTTTATGATGGAATTTTTATCATTAATGGGGTCTCTGACACAGAGCTTCTGAAGATGGATGGGTGGAGGCTCCATCTCTCCTGGGACAGAAAGGGGTAAGTAGTCTGAAATCACTGTTTCCTATTACAGGGGGGATATGTGACAGGGAGATCCTGCCACCTTGAGGACAACCTTTTTAAATCTGTTGCAACAGTTCTTCCATTTTTAGTCTAATCTACTGGGATGCATAGGAGAGGCATCACCAGTAGAAAACAAGAAGTTATTATCCCTCTGTACAGACAGTTGGTGAGACCCCATCTGAGCACTGCATGCAGTTCTGGAGACCCAATCTCCCACAAAGACATAGACAGGATGGAGGCTGTCGGAGGAGGGCAACTAAATGGTGCAGGTACTGCACCGGAAGACATATGAAGAGAGACTTATGGAGCTGAATATGTATAACCTTGAGGAAAGCAGGAGAGGAGGGACATGATAGAAACTTTCAAGTACCTCAAGGGAATCCAACAAAGTCCAAGAGGGTGGCGTCTTCAAAAAAAGGGTGTGCAGAACAAGGGGCACAATTTGAAGATAGAAGAAGGGGTGGCTCAGAGTAATTTAAGAAGTATTTTACACAGAGAGGGTTTGGATGCATGGAACGGCCTTCCGGAGGAGGTTGTGGAGTCAAAAACAGTGGTGGAATTCAAGCATGCATGGGACAGTCATAAGGCAATTCTAGGGGGTTGGGGTAGGAAGAAGTAGGCTGCTGGTTAACTAGGATCTGCAGCTTATCCATTAGGTAGGGAAATGGGCAGACTGGGTGGGCCAAGCGGTCCTTATCTGCCATCAAAATCTATGTTCCTATGTTTCTATGTTTCTAGTCCATAAGATTGGCCACCTATAGGCACCCCCTCCGCTTTCTTGACTATGCTGTAGTGTCCCTTAATTATCCTTTTCCTCTTAGATCCGCCAGACAGGGAAATTATTTTGGTGACCTCCGAGCTGATGTAAAACAACAGGCTGTGTTCATTTTTGTTGGATTTAGTATGTAATAGTACTATGCCATAAAATACTTTGATGTATATGCCTTATGTGTATGAATCCTGTAAATGTTGAAAATACCACAGCACTAGGTGTTTTTGATAAAGGCAAAAGTTACTAGGGACTGTATTTATAAAAATTAAGTTACCGGGTAGAGATATCAGAAACACCCTATTGTGTTCTTTAAATACATATGAATTACAGATTGTTTGAGAGGCCCTTTGGCACCATGCATTCCTGCTTTAAGCTGAGCCAGCCTAAAATGTCATGGTGATTTACATATACATCCCATGATGCTTTGAATTATGGGGGTATGGGTAATTTGTGTCTTTGAAACTTGGTTTTATTGCCAATGTCCCTTAGGGTGACCCTTGCTTCAGTGCTTCTGCACTGAGGTTCTTTGTCTTTGGCTTGTTTGGGTTTTTTGTTTTTGGGCTCCCCATCACCCAAACACACAAGACCAACATAGGGATGAAATAATTTTCACTAAAGAGATAGATCAGTAGATGCTGATTAAGTGCAGAGAAAGGATATGCATAGTCTGTTGCTGCAAACTGATGTATTAAATAAGGGATATGCCATTGCTTAAGGTTATCTACTGTATTTTAACATCACACAGAAATTGTGTGTTGAACCTGAAGTTCTATGTCTGGTCCATCTGTTATTCCACAACCCCTCCACACAGAACAAAAAATACACCAGTACTTTACCAACATAACAGTAACCATATACTTTCCTCACAGCAAAACTGCATTAGGGATTGTAACCAAATAGCTTTTAAAGTTGCAATATTAGGTGAGCTGCAGACAGATCTTCAAGGAGAAGGTCTGGAAAGAGTTGTAAGATTGGCCCATCAGCTTAATCCAGGAGAAATTTTGTAAAGACTTTAAATATGATTTAATCATAAAAAATTGAAAAAAATAAGTAAATGACAAATTATGTTTTTTGCAGAAAATGAACTTATTGTACCTCATGAAAAAAATGCATGATAGACAGGCTGCTTCTTCACCAGTCTGTGAACATTAAATCGGAGCATATGTTCCACCATGATATGGTACCTTGAAATCACCAAGAGTGTTCACATTACCAGATCTATAAAAGAAAAAGTTTAATGGACATTGTAGGCTGTTAATACCACAGTGTAATTACATGAAGGTATTTGATTAGAAAGCAATAAGACATGATTGGGCATGCATTATGCTACTCTAAACCTAGTGAGGCACAACACAACAGACGGAATGCCTTCAGTCCCTGGAAGTGCAGTTACATCAGCATAATGCAAACCCCCTGAAGTGTCTCACTACTCTTAAAATGGGTAAACTGAGAAACTTAAAAAAAAAAAAACCTTTTTAATTAAAACAGGTATTTTCTTTTGTTAATTGTAACTAGTAAAAAGTAGTCCCTCCTCAGCTGTTAAGCATCTGTCTATCTATACATTCAATAGATGGAATGTTTGTTTATCACAGAATGCAGGAATTCAAACTTCTACAGAATTCTACTGAATGAATGTTCACCTCTCAAAACACAAACACACACAAAAGAAGGCCTTGGTAAGGCCAACAATTAAATTGTACCTGTAGCAGGGCAAACAGCAACAATTTCCCTGGTAGGCACACAAGGATGTGTGTGGGGGTCAGAAAACAGCTTAAAAATGGAACTATGAATAATACTTATTTTTGTTATTTGGGTATGTGTGAGGTGGAGAATGTAAAAGAAAAGAACATGTAATCAGGTTTTTATTTTTATTTTGAGGAGCTTTTATTTAGAAGCCTAGATGATTTTTTTAGTAAATAAGGCTGGCAGCCTTGTTTGTAATAGCAATTATGATTTTTGAAAAGGGCATAAGTATTGCTAATGTTCTGTGTAAAGTCTGCCAGCACTTTTTCACTTGTGCATGAGAAAGATCAAAGACAGTTGCCAAACAATCAGGATGCAGAATTTCCCGCTATCCATTTTATAAAGTAATCTAATTTAATCAAACCAAATGAACCTCAGTTCAGTAGTGCGCTCCCGTTACCAATTTTAAATAAATAAATTAGTCAATAAAAATTATCTCCATGCACCCTCCGCTTATATCTAGCTGTTCTCTGTAGTTTCTAGTTATGAAATGTAATGCAACCGTTTCTTTGAATGGTGGAAAAGCCTTGTATCTTTGCTATTGTGTATACTACTACTTGCTACTCAACTGAACTCATACCTTTCACATTCAGTGTGGCGCTCCTCCTGGTGAGTTTTTGTGGTATGGGGATTTTAGGGAAAAAAATAAACGTATTCACCTTATATAAGTAATCATGTCATCTATCTACAGTGGAGCTAGCCAGGATGCAATGCAATGCCTTGCAGTAAATGACATGTCACCAAACAATGCATGATGAAAGGGCTTAAAGGGACACATACGTGCCCAGTGGCCACCATAATTTGAAAGCCCACCAAAAAAGCTCTTTCAAACAAGATAGTGGGATCATCTGTAACTGGAAGCACTTCAGATATACAGATGACTGAGTCTGTTCAACATTACTACTACATTTCAGCCATTTTTAGAACATTATGATGTCATCAAAGATCTAACTGTGCCTAACTACATTGAGTCAAGCACTGCTTGTTCCTCAATGACATCACAGTGTTCCACAGGTGGCTGCAACATAGTATTGCTATTGAACAAACTCAATCATCTATATCTCTGAAGTTTTTCCAGGTACAGGTGAGCTCAATCTCAATTTGAAAGAGCTTTTCGTGGCTTTCAAACCATGTCAGCCACGATACATGAATACATCCCTTTAATTGCCATTGAATTACACTGTTCCTTGCAGCATGCTGCAGCACTCTGCAGTAGTACCGTGTTGCATCTTTGCTGCACCACATTTGTCATATACACTGGATGCACTTTCTTGACCTCACACCTCTGGAATCGCTGTAATGGCATGATGCCAAACAATACTGAACTTGAACCTGAACCTCTGGAATTCCTTGAGCCTATCTCTGGGTCTGTAACTTACTTTGTGTGATCTTGTTTAAAATTAACAAGCTACATTGCATCTTCAAGTGATTTAACAATAAGTGTGTGTATACTGAGTCTGTAATGAATTCCCCAAGTTGCACTGTCATTTTAATGGGCAATGCATACAGACTGCAAGGGTACAGCAGGATCCTACTTCTATTAAAGTGCTCTAGCACAAAATTTTGGGGCATCCCTCCCAAGACTCCCATGGTTATATAGCTAATTTCTGCTGCTGTGAATTGTCGCTCTGCAATATAACTGGATTACTAGGCAAATTATATCTGCAAATACTTCTGACTTTGAAAGAGGTTTTCTCGGCTTCTACTGTGCTGACCTAGTGTGACTTTTCACTTTTGAATTTTAGCAGCTGCACAGGTACATCTACGGTACACCCATGTTTTGTGCAATATTGAAGACCAATCTAATAATGTTTCTCATGTTCCTGACTTGAGAGATGAGTCTCTTGGAAATAAATTGTGTATGGCCTCTCGCACTTAACGGAAGCTAGAATCTCGGACCTCTTGGCAGGGCTGTCTATGCAGTTTACATTTAAAGAGTATAATTTCAATGGTATTGTCACTATCCTTCAAACTGAAAATGACCTGCAAATAATTCAAACAAGAAAGTCATGCCATCCAGACACTTGACATAATGTCCATCCTGACCTAAATGTACAGACAGGCAAATTCAGCAAGATTCTTCAGTCTGCAAAGAATAACATACATAGGAAACAAAGAATTGCGTGCAAACTATATCATTAACCGTGTCTTCCAAGGCAGGGACATGCACTGTGAGTCCTATATTCTTGAAGGTAATGTACTGTAGATGAAAGTGACAAAAATATTAGATATTTTAATAGGACACAAATATTACAGTAAATATTTTCTGTCATGACAGAATACAAATCTTCCAGTAGGTCAGATTTTGGGTCATGTTTCTGTGTTGGTGCCGAGCTTCAAACCACACACCCACTAGAGTACTGTATCCCAGGGGGATGAACCAAGGCCACAAATCACAGTTTGTAGTCAGAATGTATTGCCTAGTGTCAAAACACTACACAGACAGTGAAAGAAAAAGGAAAAATGATTTATTTATAGGTACAAGTTTTCAAACTGATAATCAATTCATTCTTCAGGTACAAAAGATAACTAAACAGGCAGAGGAATATACAGGCAGTGGAACGGCCACTAAAGATGAAAACAAAGAGAGGAGAGAAACAAAAGTGGGGGGGGGGGGGAGAAAAACGTAGGCGGAGAAAATGGATGCAGATTCCCTGATAATGCAGTAAGGGTGCAATTAGCACCATAAACCTTACAACAGCTTTTCCCAGGACACTGTTCAGACTGGAGGAGCAAGATGGCAGGGTCTCAGGAAGGAAAGCACCATAAACTCTTTGTAAAAAGCGACTTGTGTTGTTTGTGATATACCCAAATCACTTGTCCGGGGACAGGTATTGAGGATAGGCCTCTCTAGATCACAGAAGCAAACATTTAAAGAGCAGACTGTAAAAATGTACTTTCTCAGCAAATCATGATGACCTCATGACCACTGTAGTGAAGGAGACTTGAGGAGTTTTAAATGACAGAACCTTTTGTCTGAGAAGGGCAGTCTAGTTTTAAATGCAGTCCAGCCCAGAGTTTGATAGCTGCACCTCACAGAACTGACAAATTAATTACAACTATAAGTAAGCTTAACCCCTTGTACCCAACACAAAGTGGTCTGTGAATATTGTGTGCATGAATAAAATACAGTTTATTTTTAAGAAAGATCTGAGTGCATCTCATTTTCATCTCTGAAAAGCAGAGAGGATGCATCCTACACTGAAGCGGTGCCCAGAGACTGAAATACAGTGGTGGTACTTGACATGTTACCTGGTACACCTGGTGTAAAATTCACAGACAGAATTACACAAAGAGGGTATATGCAGACACTAGTACCAGATGACCGACACGCTCCATTCACTGGAGAATGCAGGAGTTGTTGACGGTCTGAAACTGAAAATAAAAAGAGAAGCAACCCCTCCAACTGAGGATGAGTGACCAAAAGAAACCAAGTAAAGCAATTAGACATTTCTAATGCATGGTCAGGGGCGCAGTGAGGCAAAAGGCCACAGTCCAAGTGCCTTCAGCCCTCACCGTGCATTAGAAATGTCTAATGCACATCCACGGAGTGTCTTATTGTGCTTTTAAAATGGGCCTCTGTGTTCTACATATAGTGTATATAGTAGTCTAAATGTTTTATGTTTATAGAGAGAAACATTTAAATCTTGAGTGCATTTTCATGTAAAATAGTCCCTCTGCCTCCAATAGATACCTGAATTTTTTTTGCTCTTAGGACATTTGTCCTAGTGTGGTCACCGTAGCTGTAGCTCACACACACACACACACACACACACACACACACACACACACACACACACTCAGTCACAGCCCCCCCACTACACCCACAGTGTACATTTATTTTATTTATTTATTTTTAAAGAAAGTATAGCCATAGTTTTATTTGCTGACTGTGGTGAAAGCGAGAGGGTGACCGAGTGGCAAGTGAGCAGAGTGAGCCAGTCAGTGGTTGGGTGGGAGGAAAGGTGCAATTGCGCCATGGTGTGAAAAGCACTGGCAAAGTAGCAGCTGTGGTTTTAATAATTTTAAAACAACCGTGAACATGTACACCAATGTGAACTATGTGTTGTTGTTTTTTTGCTTTTTTACCAGAATCCTAATTCATTTAACTGTTGGGCAGTGGCTGGTAGTATCAGTAACAAACAAGCAAGCAGTGAGAAAATAATGGTGGAGATTTAAAAAAATGAACATTCCATTTGCTGCTTAATACATAATTGTACAACTGTGGCTGTGGTTACCTGAACTTGTTGCTAGCTGTGCATTGGACACTTCTAATGCACGACTAGCAGCCAATCAAAATACAGGATTTTCCTTGCCCATTTTATAACATCATAATGACCAAGTCAGAACCTCTAGAGACAGGGAAGAGTCTGAACACTAAAAAGACCCGAGTTCTTGGGGAGCACATAGCTCCTCTCAATAGGAGAAATGATTGTAAGCTCACTGGGGAACATGAGGAGCCCAACCCTCAGCTACCAAAGGACAACATACATAGAAACATAGAACCTGACTGCAGAAAAAAACGGATGGTTCATCAAGTCTGCCCATACTTATGACTGCCTAACCCACTGACCTAAATCCATGGTTGGTTAATCTCCCCTTGCCCTTTGCATCCTGTCCCTTCCTGTATCCCTCCCCCCCTTGGGTCTATGAGTACCTTAGTTTTGTCCCAAATATGCTTGAACTCATTCAGAGTTCTTACCTCTACCACACTTATTGGCAATTTGTTCCATGACTCCACCACCCTTTCAGTGAAGAAGAACTTTTTCACATCTCTCTTGAATTTACCCCCCATCAATTTTCAATTGTGTCCTCTCATGACCGCATCCACATTTCTAACATACAAACCCTCGACACTTACTCTATTTATATCCCTTAGGAACTTACAAGTCTCAATCATGTCCCCCTCTCCTGTCTAGTCTCTAATGAGTGCATGCTCATGTATTTTTGTTTTTACTGAAAGAGTTTGTTACAGAAGGAAAAAAAAAACAGTAACAACAATGACAATGGGAGCTGCAAAGACTAGCTATGACAGAATCAGAAACAGCCTTCTTAAACATTGTGTGAATGTTGAATGCATAGCTATCTATACAGTTTCAACTTTATTAGCAATTACATAGTATTTCAAAACTGCAGTGTGTTGCCAAAATACAGATGAAGAGAAAAGATTTCTAATAATAAGACCAAAACTGACTCCCTTTAGACTGTTTGTAAACTAATAATAGCTAATAATGAAATCTGGATTCTACATGTATTACCCAATGGCTCCAGAGAAGTTTGAATTTTGGATAAGTGTGGTTTAAATTAGCTGTTAGTTTTTCCATTTGGTAAATTATCATACATTCCCGTCATGCAGCAATAGTAGGGATTCTTTGTCTGAGGCATTTTTTTTGTTGTGGCCTTTTTAGCCAGGACCAACTAAATAAGTAACAGTTTTCCATTTGCAGCTGAATGATACCCCACAGGGAATTCAGACAACAGAAACACTCTCTCCGTAAGCTGTATGTTACACCTAAGAAATCATGTAACTCCCGCTTGAGCTCCATATAGAAAGGGGTTCATCTATGACAGGATAAAAATATGTGTCCATGAGTAGCCACTGGTGTGCCACACTTTCTCCAACATGCTGCCACTAGTTGAGGGTAAATATTTCACTTGTCTGGCCGGGGTAATAAAAAAGCTTATTACGGTTTTCCAGGAAAACGCTTTCCAGAGATGTGAGGAAGGAACCTGTGTGTAATCTAAGCAGTGGTCCCATTGTTAATCTGTAATATTGATAATACTGAAGAAAGGAGCCACGCCTAACCAGCCTGTGCTGCCACAGGTGTTCTCATTATATCAGACCTCAACAGCAAAGCTCAAGAGGTCCAATGTAACTGTAGCCTGAGGTGGTAGTACAGGCTGGTTGGGCATGTGTTGCTCAACCAGTGTTTTAAAGTATATCGCTTTTTGTTTTATTTTTTAATTTTTAAAGGAAAGTGTTTTCACAGCACTCTGTGACAGCAGCAAATGTGCAGGCGGTTTCAGTTCAGAAGTGGAACTGACTGCTGTGCACGCAGCAGCACTGTGAAAAACACCAACTGTCTTGAGGAGCTCCAGTCAGCTAGAATGTTGTTGTACCACAGAAGGGTACAATGGCATTCCAATGCCTTTGAATTGTGGTACAACATGATTTCAGCTGGCATGGAAATCCATGCAGAACATTCTCTCACTATACACTATAGTAAATATCCAGGTCTTCCTCCCACCTCTGCCTGACATGCTGAACCGAGGTCTCCTGCAGGGGCAGAAATGCAAAGTATAATCTGGAAATAACTTGCTTAGTAAATCCCTGATCTTTGAGAGTTTGAATTAACATTTGTAGCACAGAAGGAACCTCATGCTCCAACAGCCGTGTGCCTAGGGGAGGAAGAATATAAGCACATATTTGTAAAAATCTAAAGAAATATGTCCCAGGAAGACCCAAAGTGGTAACTAACTCCTCGAACAAATTAAGTTCCTGTCACTGCAATAACTGAAACATATTGTAAAGCAAGTCCAGCCCAGCCCAAAAAACAGGATCCAACTGCAGGGTGGACATCTGCACTGTAAGGCAAAGCACAAGCAAAAATCCAGTGGCAGCTACCCTCTTATTACAGAGGTGCAGTAGCAACCCTATAGTTAGGTTGAGTAGGCTATTTAATGTTAAATACCAATTTGTGCACCTTAATAACTTTGGCGTTGTTTGACAAAATAGCTCAAACTTTGGTATGTGTCATCAGGCTGCCAGAATCTCAAAATGTGAAAAATTTCACACAGCATCTTGTTCAGTTTTCAAGGTACGGGGCACCAAAAAAACAGAAAAAAACCCACGTTTGGTTTCCCTATACTTAACACTGACTTGGTATTTTTTGCTCTCACCTACATCCTATATGATGTGCATTTTCTTTCATGAAATTTTCAGGGTTGAAGAGGCCCATGCCAAGGGTGTGCCTTCAGAAGGTTTCATGAAAAAAATATTCTATGGTTCCAGAGTTACAACGATTTTAGAGTTAATGTCCTGATGCGAATGGTAAAAAAAAATGATCACGCCTACTTATTTCCAAGATTTACTTCTCGTTCTGACAAAAATACCAATCATGTTGGTTGCCTTTTTTTCTCATTTTCAATTCACAAACATTGAAAATGCATAAAATTAATATCTTTTAAAAAAACAAAAACCTGAATTGAGCTAAACAGGACCCATTTAGCTAGATTATGCTGTTTGTTTTTTTATAAAACTTTCCAGAAATACTTTTTCTGAACATCCCAAAATCCAGGGTGCCCAGCTTAGCAAGAGGAGTGGTTCACCCATGTTCTGTGTATGAGAACAATGGGATTTTCTTGAGTTCTGCAGCTGCAGCTGGAAGTCATGCTGCGGGCTGCAGTAAAACCAATGAGCCACTGATCCCCTGGTCTGCCTGTTTGTCTGTCTATCTATCCATTTATTTATTTAGCAGACCAGAGTGCCCAACCCCAGTGCCGCTTCTTTTTCCTCCTCCTCCAGGTTGCCCACCGCCCTTCCCAATATTTTTTTATTTATATAAGTGTAATGGGTGCCCACCCCCTGGTACCACTTTTCTTGACCCCCTTACCCTGCAGGTTGCCTGCCCCTGTTCCATTTTCTAGGTTGCAGCACCAGAGTGCCCACCCTCAGTGCTGCCGAACAGTCGTGCAGCACTGAGGTGCCCAATCCCCAGTGTCAGAATGTCACCTGTCCCCTGAAAATAAGAAAACTGTCCCTTTTCCTGCAAAAAAAGAAATTGGTCCCTTACCGATCTGACCCCCACTGCAACCTCCCACTCAGCACCCACCACCCCACACACACACACACACACACACACACTCTCACCTGATCATGTCCCAGGATGAAGAGCCACTCTCCGATCAAAGACACGTCTTGCTGCTGGAACCACCAACTGCAACATGAGAAACTAAGGTAGGTGTGTTTCAATGTATTTCAATAGGGTTTTGAACTTTGAAGCATAACTTTCTCATTTTCACATATTTTTGACTCTAAATTTTCAACATAGTCTTTCTTGGGCTCCACCTCATGATCAATAGTGGTGGAATTATGCAGATCAGGCCCGGAAGGTGATTTCACAGTCACTTGGCAAAATCACCTTTCAGGCAGGATTTGAACATTTCCACCTCCCTTGTTCATGACCTGGAGTCCCAAGAAAACTATGTTGAAATTTTGGGGTCAAAATATATAAAAATGGCAAAGTTATGCACATACGTTGAAATCTTACTACACTCATTCATAACTCTGGTAATTTTAAATATTTTGACCCCAAATTTTCAACATAGCTGTTTTTTCCCCACTACCTAATGAATGCAACAGCTGTCATTTTTCAAATCCTGGCCAAAATGTGTTTTTGCACCTGTGGCATAGAATGATATTTCAGTGGCAAGGAATGACGTTTCAGCAGGGATTTGAAAATTTTCACCTACCAGGTTCATGAGGTGGGGTAATAACAAGGCTATGCTGACAATTTGGTGTGCAAACGCAGTAAAATGCCCAGGCTATGAGTGAACATTGCAGTTTTTCAACAGTCACTCATAACTTCACTAATTTTCAATATTTCGACTCCAAACTTTCAACATAGCTACCTTTCCACACCACCTAATAAACGTGATGCATCATTTTTTAAATCTTGGACGAGATGTGTTTTCGCACTTGTGGTGTGAAATTACATTTCAGTCAGTATACTAAGAATCATACTAAGGACGAAAGAGGAGCAAGGAGACCATGAGGTCCATACCTGCTCCTATGCCAGTCAGTTGTTATAGTATGAGAGATTGTATCCTTTGGAGATTAATCTGTCTAGACGATATTTAAATAAGTTTTTTGTTTCACTTATAACCACTTCAAGATGCAAATTGTTCCAGGGATTGATTGTTCTTAGAGTGAAGAAAAATGTTCTATTTTTGTGATTGAATGATTTAGTTGCAATGGCTGACCTCTAGTTTTATGGTTATTGTTTTTGAATGTGAGGCCAAGTTCAGAAATTAAATAGGGGTCCTGAATAAGGTCATAAAGAAAAAGTAAATCCTCTCTAATACGTCTAGTGGTTAAAGACATACTACAAATGGTATATGTTATATCTAAAAGGCAAATCATAAAACGAGTATCTTGAAAATGTGGGGTAAAATTAAAAAAAATATAATTCTTAACATACTTTTGTGTGTAGTGCAAGTCTTGACCCCAGCGGGTATGTTTTGATCCCATGCCAGTGAGCTGAATTGGAGGTGAGCTCAGTGACCTGGGGAGGGTGGAGGATGATGCTGTTATGCAACACCTCCAGCCAAGAAATGAAAGGTGCAAGGTTGTCTGCATGGGCCTGGGTACCATATAGTGAAGACAGCTGTCCTCTTGACATAGGGCTCTGCATCTCTACACCCGGGGGTGGCAGAGGGCCCTGTGTACTGGCTGACAGATGCACTCTTTGAGACAAAAGCAAAAATGATGGAGGGGCTCCCTTCACTACAGTGTGTGAACCTAGTCTGGTGCCTGCAGTTACAGATTCACAAAGCAACTACCATTAGGGAATATATTTCCTGATTTATCTGCAGCACTGACCCAAGAGCCAAAAGCTCCACATTAAATGAAACAAAACAAACTCAGCTCACTTTATGGGCATTAACTTTATTAAGTGTAAAACACTGCATAAAAGTGCCTCAGCTCTGAGGAAGGTGTGTAGCCAAAATGTCACGTGCACACATGATGTCTGTGGGCTGCAGGTTGATCTGCTGCTATGGGACGCACCCAGAAGGTGCTGGCATGAGTTTTGTTTTTGTGGTTCATGCATAAGTCCTGCCGCCACTTTTAAGCACTCTGCACTTTGTTACAGTTTTAGGGCACTGCACTTAATAAAGTTAATGCCAGTAAGGTAAGCTGAGTTTGATTTGTTTCATTTAATGTGGAGCTTTTGGCTCGTGGGTCAGTGCTGCAGATAAACTGGGAGAATATATTCCTAATGTTAAATGCAGTCTTTGCCTTGTGCAACTGCACCTGTGGCTACATGGATGCACAGGGACCACAGGGACCTCCACTTCCTTAGCCCACCACACAGCCCCATGAATTCTTCACATCTGTCGCTGCATGGAAGCACATGGAAGATGGAGTCTTCCCTTGGTGCAGGGCATCTACATCTGTTCATGAGGAAATTATTCTACTATCTCAAAAAGAAAGGAAATTAGTTGCAAAAAACTTTGTTAATGCACCAGTTAGGGTAACTTAACACCACAAAAGTAGGGAAATGGGGTATTAGGGTTTCCAATCCTAACTCCCCACCTGCACCCCCATCCCCCAAGCAGCAAAAGGAAAAAACAATTAGGGTTTTGGGTCTACGGAGTGTTGGTGAATCAGTGGTGGGGTATTTGTTGGAGTTTTCAACCCTAATGCCCACCCCTTCCCTTGAACAAACAATGTCACAGATGATCGCCTTTCTTCACATAGGGCCTGTTGGGCCCAGCATAATGAAAGCTACAACAGATTATCTTGGCAACATGTGTGAGACATACTTCTACCTCTGAAGACTGTATCACTTGAGGCACTGGCTTGGAGCTGTACCTTGTGCTTCAGACTGGAGGCTACAGTCTGGGGAGGGAGTATTAGGGTACACAACCCCAAGGAAGGCCCCATCACTGATTCACTAAGACTCCGGAGACCCAAAACTACTAATGTTTTTACTTTTACTGCTTTGGGGGGTTGGGGAAGTAGGAAGTTAAGGTTGAAATTCTAATGCCACATTTTCCTACTTTTGTGGCATTAAGTTACCCTAACTGGTGCATTAGCAAAGTTTTTTACAAAGAAGTCCATAGAGTTTTAAACCATAATTTAACAGTATTGACCGTGTATGGATTATATAGTACATCCAATACATCCCGGGGTTGGCAAATACTACCTTTAGCGAATTGAGGAGGTCTTCTTCTACCAATTCTAATGTTTTCCAGTGTGCTAAGAGGAGGTTAGGCAATAAAAACAGTGCATGGCTGTGCTGCAAAGTGGTATAAAGCTAGATGTGGGAGTGACAGCCCTCCTTGTACATTAAGTGTAAATGAAGTACAATAAAATGAATTTGGAGTCTTCCCTTACCAAAGATAATGAGAAATGAACTTGTTCCACAAGCAGAAGTATGAGCGTGGAAGGGTAAGTGGTATAATCTGTCCTAGATATTAGTCTGCCTTTTTCCCTAAAAGGTAAGGGTAGATGTGATCAGTTGTCAATGTTTTGTCTGTAAGCCTGTCATCATGGGTCTTAGTTAAGAGAGCACAAGAGTTTGGGGTCATTAGATGTAATAATACTTAAATATTTGAAAAAGAGCAGATCCCATTTAAACTGTAAATGATGGGAGATCTCTTGGGTAGGAACATAATTCAACTGTAGCACACCACAGTCTTAGCAGTATTTAAATTGTCCAAACTGCATCAAAGCTTGCCATAAAGGGGGCAAGGACTGCTTCAGATTCTTCAAATAAATGTAATCATCTGCCTACAGTTCAAGCTTCTGTTCTCTCTGGTGAAAATGCATACTTGTAATTTGCTATGTTTGCCTCAAGGTTTGTGCTGGGGTTCCAGATACAAAGCAGAAAGGAGAGGTGAAAGGGGGCACCCTTGCCAAGTCCATCTGACCAAAGAAAAAGTGGAAGAGGCTGTTCATTGACCTAAACATAGGCCAAAGGAATATTATATAAAGTGATCTTAACATCTGTACATATTTCTTATGGATACCAAAGCATCAGAGAGTTTCAAACCAAAAGGACCATGCAACCCTGTCAGGCTTTCTCCACATCCAGGCTCAGCAACAGGAAGGGATTCCCTGACTGGCCAGTGTGGTGAAGCATATGAAGAGAACACTTAATACTGTTCTTGGTCTGCAAGGAGGACACAAACCCACCTGATCTTTATCAATTAAAGTGGGCATGAGTGGCTCCAGACACTGAGCCATGACTGCAGTGAGTAATTAATAGTTCACATTAAGGACTGAGATAGGCTGGTAAGAAGTATATGAAGTTTTATTCTTCCCAGGTTTGGGAATGGCTGAGACAGTGGCCTGCCTCCATGTAAGCAGTGCGGGCTCTCCATCCAAGATCCCCCTGCAGGCTTTCACAAAAGGGGCACCTAGAAGGTCTCAAAATACTATATAAAACTCTCCTGTATACCTGTAAGACCCAAGACTCTTGCTGTTTGAGAGGCATTTTATGGCGGCATCTAGTTCCTCTAGTCTAAACTAACAGGGGAAGTTATTAATTGTTGCTAAGGGCATGGAAGCATTGGCAGTCAGAGAGGGGCTAAATAATGATGGATATCAGCTTGGCTAGGATATATATCCACTTCATAGAGATGGGAATAGTAACTATGGAAGGCTTGGAAAAAATTTTAGCATTCATCTCAAAGTTAGCAGTAATAGGGTGATTAGATCAGCTGTTTAAAATGGTAGGCCAAAATCTCTGTGACATGTGCCCCCTCTCTTATTATTGTTATGCTTCAGAGGTCATTTCCTTTTAGGTAAGTAACTCTTGAATTTTTGCCTCAACTTACGGACAGTTGTGGTAGCACCATCTGGTCCCCTGCATATAGCCCAGGTTTAGCTCGAGGAACAAGGCAGCATGGTCTGATAATAAAATAGGAAGCATACTACATCTAGTCAGCAGCAACCTGTGTTTTGTCTCTGTTTGAGCACTGAATAATTGTGCAGTTTGCATTTTGCAGCAAACTTTGGCAATTGCAGTTTTTTCCTTGAGTGTGCTGTCCTTGTCTTCTAGTACATTTACAAGTCCTGTGGGCATATTCTGCTGATATCCTGAAGACATCTATAAGAGTATGTATCCCATGAGGCAGAAAATGATGTGTGAACATCTTGCCAGTTGAACTAAGGCTGACTCACAGGTTTAGTGCAGTTCTTTAAGGCTGCACCAGACATCTGCCAAGCCAACCTCCTAAAAAAAGATCTACTGGGTTTCTGAGCTGAAGTATTCCTGGGAGGATGAGGGTTAGTAGTATCCCTAGTGTTCAGAGTTAAATTGAAATCACCCGTTATAATCAGCATTCCTATTTGGAAATCTACAATTTTCTTGTGTAACGGCCAAATAACAATAACAGTTGATCCAGGTGGTGTATGTATATATATATATATATATATATATATATATATATATATAAATTAACCAAGGTAACAGCTGTACTCAGGAATGTGCCCTTAAGCATAGCCAAGCAACCCTGCAAAGTCTACTGAAGTAGTCACAGTTTGAAAGGGGGTAGTGCAAACAGGAGAACTGCAGTACCCCTCCTCGTGCCCCGCTGAAAGATGGATACATTGACTTGAGCAAAACTGGATCTAGTCAGGTTTTTTCATGTTCTGGGTCTCCTGATGAAAAATAAAAGAAGGTTTCTGCCAGCGTATCTCAGCCAGTACCTTTGAATGTTTGACAGGGTTATTAAGCCCTTTAACATTTTGAGAATATAACATTGTTGAGTTATTGGTAGACGTAGGGGTCTAAAAGTAAACTCTTCATCCACTTAAACCTATTCCAAGTAGTAAACGAAGGCCAGTGATACCAGTAAGGAATAAAAAGTCATGTGCTTTTCTCTTTTTTTTTTTAAATTCAAAATACTTTATTGAGCTTGTTTGGAAGTAAAGCACAAAGAACATGGATGACACATGAATTCATACACTAATAACCAACAAATAGCAGTTACATTAAGTACATCAAGCTATGTAACAATTATATATTGAGAATGTCCAAAAACATGTCTTCGTAACCAAGCTATAATCATAGCAATTCAACCTCCTGCCCTCCCGCATCCATCCCAACCTCTCCCTCTCCCCTTCTCCAGAAACTGAGGTGTCCCAAATGGAGCCCAGTTGATAGCAATTAGAACACTGCAGAAGGAAAGCATCCCCCCAAAAAAGGGAGAAATATGTATCACATTAATATGTAGGTTCAGCACCTAGTGGGATCTAATTCTTCTCAGGGGTATGAAACGTGGGAGCCAAAGGCAGTAATCCATAAATAATAAGTAGTAAGTAATGAGTAGCGGGTAACTGACCATCACCCAGTAGCTAGAGTCAACAAAGTAAAAAGGGGTTCCCAAACCTAATTACATTTCTTGTGGGAGTATGACATACAGTGGTGATCATACAAAAGTTTATCAGTAGTGAGGTATACCTCAAGGTATACCTCGGTGATACTGAGGCAGGATCACATTACAGTCAATGCAAATTGAACTTGAGTGCCTCAGTGGTACCTCGAGGTATACCTCAGTACTGATAAACTTTTGTATGATCGTCACTGTACTTGCAATAATACGCTTGGCCTGCAGTGCAAAAATAATTTCTCGGTACCATTCCAGATAAGTAGGGGTTGCCTGGTTACACCAGTGCTGAAGAATGACCTTCTTGGCACAGGCCGTTATTAAAGCAATATGTGGCTTCTGGTTACCAATTAAGGCTTTAGCAAAGTCCCCCAGAAAACAAATTTCAGGACTGAAAGCCTGATCAAGCCCTAATAGGGGATCCAACCTTTGCCTGATATCTTCCCAGAATGGCCTAACCTTTTTACAGGTCCAGAGGATATGAAATGAAGACCCCCATTCCTTCTGGCATCTGGTGCAAACATCCAAGGCCAGCTACCCATTCTGTGAAGCTTAATTGGGGTGTAGAACATGTTATGTAGTATTTGAAACTGCATGAAATGGTATCTGTCCCATTTAATATATTTGTATACCCCTTTCCAAATGCGAGACCAGTCATGGGGGCTTCCCTGTTAGGGAAGAACCTGATCCCAGGAATAAAAAAATGCATGCTCACTCTCTGCGAGGAGGTCCCACAGCCATGTATGAAAGAAAACTATGGCATGAGAGATAGGGGTAGTCGATAACAGGGGAAGCAGTGTATTTCCATATTCTCTGGACCAGACACCAGACACTAGTACTGAAATATTGTAACAACATGTGCCTAAGTTGCAAATATTTAAAATACATGTGTAGGCCAACCACATTTTTGTTGACACTCTTTAAAGGTAATAAGTTTGTAGGCGGACAGTAACTGATCAACTGACCAGAGCTCCAGAGATGGCCAAACCCTCCTGGTCAGCTTCTCCCCAGCAATCTTTAAGTTCTGATTTTCAAGAATGGGTTGCGTAATGTCATGGCAGGGATCTAAAGCTAGTAAGTGACTTAACTGGTTATGAGCACAAAGAGAACAGCCAATGGGGGCATCCTTCAAGAGGTCAGGAATCCTCCTAAAGGGAACATATAACAAGGCACAGGAGTTTAGGCTAAACTGGTTGCACAGTGAGCATTCAATGTCCAGCCATGGGGAACATAGACTGGATTCAAGCCCCCAAGGGTCAGACAGAACCAGAAGGAAAGTCAAGAACAGTGTATGGCCAGGTAGTAAAGATTGATACCGGAAACTTTCAGACCACCAGCTTCCTTGAATCTCATTAACTTTGTCGGAGCTCTCTTCGGGGGTTTCCCCTGCCAGAGAAACTGAGAGAAGAGTCTATTGACCTGGAGAAACCATGTTTTAGGTAGGGCTAGACTGAGCATGAGGGGGGATACACAATTTGTGGAAGAACATTCATTTTAAGAATACTCACATGACCCCATGGCGACAAAGGTAACAAAGACCAGCGATTGAGATGGTTTTGAATTTGAGAGTGTACTTGGTCCAAATTGTATCTTCTAAGCTTAGACAGATCAGTACTAAGGTACAGCCCCAGATATTTCAATTTATCCTTAACCCAAAGAAAGCCCAGGTGTTCCATACTAGCACGGTGAGTTGCAGCAGTCAAGGGTAAAAGTTCAGTTTTTGAAAGATTGAGTTTATAATTAGAAATAGTGCTAAAATGGGTTATAATATCCAAGACTTCCAGCATGGAAGTAGAAGGAGACGTTATATGTAAGAGAATGTCATCTGCGTAGACAGACAATTTAAATTGTGAGGGACCTAAGGATATACCCTGGACTTGTGGGGAAAGATTCATTTTCCTAATCAGAGGTTCGAGGTATAAATTAAACAAAAACAGGGATAAGGGGCATCCTTGGTGGGTTCCTTGTTGTAAGGGAAAGTGGTCAGACAAAATCCCATTACAAAATATGCACACCATAGGATTAGTGTAGAGAACCCTGAGCCATCTGATAAATTCAAGAGGGAAGGTATATCTAGGGAGCAGGTGGAATAAATAATTCCAAGACACCCTATCAAAAGCTTTCTCTGCATCCAGGAAAGCCTGCACAGATGGTATAGAGGAGTCCCTGGATTTGGATATAAGATGCAGGAGTTTTCTGGTTTGGTCTGCAGACAGATCCCACCTGTTCCCTACTAAGAAGACAGTCCCAGACCAAATTTAGTCTAGTAGCTAGAATGTTTGCTAACATTTTTAGATCCACATTAATTAAAGATATGGGCCTGTAGTTAGTCACTAATGATGGGGGACTGGCCTGGTTTAGGCAGGACTACTATGGTGGCAGCTGTAAGAGAGGAATCGAGAAGCCATGCAAAAAAATATACTGAAATAAATCCAGAAGACATGGTGCCAGAAAATCCCTAAATGTCATCCGGGTCAAGGGATTTATCCGGGGCTAAGGAGTCGATTGCTGTAGTCACCTCTGCCAGAGTCAAAGGGGTCTTGAGCTGGGCCACCTGGGCATTGCCTAGCACAGGCAGATCTAAATCCTGAAGGAAGGTCTCTAAGGTTGAGAGATCAAAATAGTCCAGGGAAGCCACATAGAGAGAACAGTAGAAGACCTGAAACTGTGATACAATGTCTTTGGGGGAGGTAAGTAGACCACCGGTATCTGATCGGATGGATGGAACAATCTTGTCTGCTTGCTGAGTGCATATGTGCAGGGCGAGAAGCTTTCTGGCTTTCTCTCCCTGATCGAAGTACTGTGCTCTGGTCCTGAGAAGAAGATGTTCAGCTCTCTCACCGAGGAAGGTATTATAATTTGCTTGAAGAGCCTCAAGATGCTCCCTATCCAGTGTTGGAGAAGAATCTGAAAGATCCCGCTCGGCTGCCCGGATTTGTGACAGAAGGGAGGACATGACTTGAGAAAGTTCCCTCTTCCTTCTGGTTGCCAACCTTCATAGTGAATGGAACACATTCTGAAGAAAGGGGGGTTACTAGTGGAGTACCTCAGGGCTCAGTACTGGGTCCAGTCCTCTTTAACATCTTTATAGGTGACATTGCAGAGGGTCTGGAGGGAAAGGTATGCCTCTTTGCAGATGACACAAAGATCTGTAACAGAGTTGATACACAAGAGGGGGTAGAAAAGATGAGAAGGGACTTGGCAAGGTTGGAGGAATGGTCAGATATATGGCAGCTTAGATTCAATGCAAAGAAGTGCAAAGTAATGCACCTGGGAAACAAAAACCCAGGAGAAGAGTACACAATAGCAGGGGAGGTACTAACAACAACAAAAATAGAAAGGGACCTGGGGTAGTCATATCAGATGATCTAAAGGTTGGTAAGCAATGTGAGAAGTCATTAAGAAGAGCCGGGGGATACTGGGATGCATAGGAGGTGGCATCACAAGTAGAAAAAGGGAAGTGGTTATCCCTCTATACAGACAGTTGGTGAGACCCCATCTGGAGTACTGTGTGCAGTTTTGGAGACCTCATCTATGCAAGGACATAGACAGGATGGAAGCAGTCCAGAGGGGAGCAACTAAAATGGTGCAGGGTGTGCATCAGAAACCATTTGAAGAGAGACTGAGAGAGCTTAATATGTATACCCTTGATGAAAGGAGGGATGGGGGGACATGATAGAAACTTTCAAGTACCTCAAGGGAATCAACCAAGTCCAGGAGGGTAGCATCTTTCAGAAAAAGAGATGTGTAAGAACAAGGGGGCACAATTTAAAGATAGAGGGGGGACGGCTCAGGGATAATGTGAGAAATTTTTTTCATGGAGAGAGTGGTGGATACATGGAACTGCCTTCCTGGGGAGGTCGTTGGGTCTAAAACAGTGGGGGAATTCAAACATACATGGGACAGACATAAGGCAATTACAGTGGGGAGTTGCAGGAAGTAGGCTGTTGGTTAACTAGAATCTGCAGCTTATCCAGTAGGTAGGGAAATGGGCAGACTGGGTGGGCCAAGTGGTCCTTATCTGCCGTCAAAGTCTATGTTTCTATGTTTATATGTTATGATTTCACCCCAGAGGGCACATTTAAAGGAGCACCAAAGAATGTCAAGTTTGGGCATTGTAGGCAAGTTAAGAGTAAAAAAATCAGAGACGAAGTGCCATAACCTCTCAACTAACTCTAGAAGCTTTAGTAAATGATTATTGAGGCACCATGTCTTATCTCGTAGCTGAGATGGGACAAGATTGACTTGAAAGAGAACTGGGTGATGGTCATAAAGTACCTTAGCACTATGATGACTCAATAGAACACCTGGCAGTGCTTCAACGCTCACTACAAAGAAATCAACATGGGAGAAAGAGTTATGTGGGATGGAACAGAAAGAATATGCCTTCAAATCTGGATGAAGAATTCTCCAAGGGTCTATCAGCCCTAATGAGTCCATGAGGTCCCGTAGCAAAAATTGACTTGGGGTAAGGGGTTGACAACATCTTGAGGTCCTATTCAAATCACTGTCCAACACTACATTCCAGTCTCCCGCAAGTATCACAGGAAGGGAAGCCCACTGGGACAGAATGGGTGGGATCTGGGAGAAGAAGGAAGGGTCTGCCATATTGGGTCTGAAGACTGAGCCCAGAATCACCTCCAGATGTCCCAGTAGTGCCCTTACAAAAATATATCTGCCCTGTGGGTCACCAACCTCCTGGAGGAGATGGAAGGGGACATATCTGGACACCAAGATGGCCACAACTCGCTTGCAAGAGTCTAACCCAGAACCAAACACCTGGCCAACCCAGAAACCTTGTAAAGACATTACTTGGGCTGGGGGAAGGTGAGTCTCTTGCAAAAATGACACATCAACCTGCAGCTTTCAAAGATGCAGTAAAATGTTGGCACGTTTTGTCGGTGATTGGGCTCCTTTAACATTCCACGAACAATACCTATAATTGTGTGCCATAACACAATAAAAAATACAATGGATATCAGAGGGAAACATATAGCCCATGGGAAAGGCCCCACACTACATACCACATATCAGCAGGTTTCCAGAGAAGTACCCCAGTCCCCCCCACTTCCCACCCTGCCCACCACAATCTTGTAAAATATAAACAGTACGCAATGAAACAATTTAACGGTCAAGTTCCAAACATTCTGTACCCCTGCCCCCACTCCTCCCTCCCCAAACCTCACTTCAGCATATAAACCTGTGTGATCCCGAACAACCATATCGAATAATAATAGTCTCCACCCTCCCACCCTAACCCTCCAAAGAAAAATATCAGAAATACAGTCCAGTAAGAAACATCCACCCACCCCATCTTCCCCTCTCAAAACCCCAGAACTGGTGCATGAGACTCCGAGCCGACATAGTCCACACTTCATTCCACCAGCTCTCCCCACCCCCACACCTTAACCTAAACAAAGCACACATCTTATGATAAAAGAGAATACTAAACATTGTATCCAATATAACATAGCTTTCCCTACTCCCTTGGAACATTAAACCATATCTAAGTAGATCCCAACCAAGTAATGAACCATAACGTTTAGTAACATGTAAAGCTGAAAAAGGGGGAATAACTATTAACGATGTCGCTGCAAACATAATATGAAGGAAAACATATAGGAACAGAGGCCTAACTAAAGTTTAGAGCTCTCACCTTCTATACATAATGTTTGTATAATGTTTCCTAGAACAAAAAGCTATGTTAAGTTTTAGTAATTAGTACAGTCCTTGTAGCTTAGCTGGATTTCTCAAAGGCCTGTAACTGCAACATGAACATAAAAGGAGAAGGTGTTGTTCATCCCAGGCCACAGCACAGGTAGAATCCTCCGTCCAAGAAAAAAAAAAAAACACAGAGAGGAGGAGCCACCTGCACAAGAACCCTAGACATGACTCACCCATATGGATCACGATGTCATCTTGGGTCCTGCCTCCAGTGCGGCCCTCTGTCACCCCCTTAAACAACAGCATAAGTTCTGAAGGGTAATACCCTTGATACTGTCTGAACTGTCCCAAAGAAAACTGAACTGGGCCAAGGACACTAAAGGACTGGGTGGGCCTCTGTGTACCTCGGAGAGACGGTCAATGATATGGAAATTTATAGAGCACAGCCCTGGAGGTGGCAACAAGGTGAGAAGGATATCCATAGCACCGGGGGAAAAAAGTTACTTCTAGTAGCAAGGGGCCACTGGTAGACCAGGAAAACACATGGAAAACATGCCAGAGCCAAAGACACCCCATCATCAAAGATCCTCGTATTAAAGAAAAGGAGACAAATTCAAGCTTGATTAGGTAGACCAGGAGGATAAGTTGTGTACTGCAGGGGAGGCTTGTAGGCAAGGGAAGCATAGATAAACCAGGGCAACTGACAGGTTTATAATTTTCCAGACAATGGGACATGGCATATATGGTCTCTAGATCTCACCGCTCCTTGAAAAGGTCTGGCAACAGTTTTTTCAGAGACTGAGTGGCTGAATCCACTGCTTTGTAGGAATGCCATGTACCTTGGAGCATTACTTGTAAGCGTGCGAGATATAGCATTCTGAATTTTATTCCCGCAGCAATAAGCTTAGCCACCATTGGGTGGAATGCCGCACGCTTCTGGCGGGTTCCTGCCAGGAGGTCCTGTGTAATTCTTAACCTTGTACCTTTCCATAGTATTTCCTGGAGGTCTCAAACCTTATGCAGTATATGTTGCTTGTTTAAAAAGTTCAGCAGTTTAAGTATGAATGGACGGGAGGGGGGGAGTGCCAGCGGGAGACTTTGGGTGGAGGGAATGATGGGTCCGCTCCACTATGTAGGTTGGGCTGTTTGGAGAGGTGCCTGCGACTCATTTAAGAAATTTCTGGGTGAACAGGATTGGCATGGTTCCCTCTTCACCTTTAAGAAGCCCAAAGACCACCAAATTATTATGACGGCTTCTTCCCTCAAGATCTTCAAGTTTGGATTCAACGCTGCTAAGTTTATGCCGCAGTTGAGTTGTCTCTGACTCAGACCTGTCTTTCCATTTTTCTAAAGAAACAAATCTGGTCTCCAAATCCCCCACTCATTTATTGATGTCTCCTACTTCTGAATGGAGTGATTTGAGCTCCTCTGTGAAGTCTTTTAAGGCATCTTTAAAGGGCGCAAATTCTTGTAGAAATCTCTCCTCCAAGAGTGGGGCAGGCGCCGCAGTTGCTCCATTGTCAGATCCTGATCTATGAGCTTTCAGACTCTTGGCATTCTTGTCCGGTGTCCGCGAGGGTGTATGGTAAGGTCCAGCTGATTTCATTTCAATTTCAGACATACTAGCTGCAAAACGATTGAAACTGCTACAACTCACTCTGGAGGTGTTCTCAGACGAAGGTTATTTTATTATTTATTCAAGTTCTTGGATTAACACCTTTGAGCCAGAGGCTATTTTATATAGGTTCCACATCAAGGTACAAGTAACAGACAAATGGTACAACAGTGAAGAGACATAAAGACATCAGGGTACATTCAGGCAAAACATCTAACAGTCAGATTGGTTATGTACATTTGAAATTAAACTAGTCTTAAGAGTCCTAGAGGGAGGTAGGGGACAGGTAGTAAGAGGGAAAGAGTTGCGGAGACATGGATAGGCAACAGTGCAGTGATGGGAGCCACCAAGTGGCATTGTTGACAGAACGTGAGAGGTTAAGTGCAGAGGCAGAAGTGCCATGGGAGGTGGTAAGCAGAGGGTCCAAGATTCAAGAAGAGGAGCAATACTAATTGATGGTGAAAAAAGGATGGTACATGAGCTGGATATTGAGCTGGAGCATGGGTGGGATAGGGAGGGCAGTGAGGGAGGGAGGAAGGGAGGTGGGGTAGCGGAAGGGGAGACTGAATTAATTTGGCTGGCCGCAAGTGCTAGTCAAAGCAGTTACAGGAGGCACAAGTCACTAAGTACTCACGAAGCTTGAGTTTAAAGGGGTGGTCGCATTTACAATGTCAGCGCACAGAGCATTATACTCTTTTGGGGCTCTGGTTGCAAATGAATGCTGCCCTTGCGAGGTCCAACAGCATGGGACTTGGAGGACGGAACTAACAGAGCTCCTGGTACAATGTGAATTGCTAGAGGGACTGAGGAGAGTACCGACACCCGGTGGCAGGAGACCTAGAGTAGCTTTCTTTACTACAAGAAGTGTGGAATTGAATTCTACCTTGTAGTTGCAGCCAGCTGGCTTGTTCACAAAGGTCACAGGTGTGCGTCTGCATGCTGGCCCCAGTTAATCGCTGTCAGGCTTTGTTTAGGGCAATGGAAATACGCTTTAAGGCTGTGTTTGTAGCAGCACCATAGATCACAATCCCATAGTCGATTATGGATGCAACTGTGCTTAGGATTGCTAGCTTAAGAGCTTCCACTGTTAGGCAGCTCTTATGCCTATAGAGGAGTGCTAGGTCAATGTGCACAGAGTAGGAAAGAGTGCTGTCTAACGTCACTCCAAGGTACTTAAAGGAACACGTCTGCTCCAGTGCTGTGCCAGAGTTATTTCTAATCAAAAGCTGTGTAGCTTTATTCCTATTATGTGCACCATGGAAAAGCATTGACTTAGTTTTTTTGTAGTTGAGTACTAGTTTCTGGGAGATAAACCAGTCTTCGACAGCTGTGAAGCTTTCCTGGAGCTAGTTCTCCAATTGATCAGAGTCAGAATTCCTAGCAAATAAAACTGCTTCGTCCGCATACAGGAGTATTTGATCCGGGCAGCTGGCAGGAAGGTTATTTAACAAAATGCTAAAAAAAAACAGGCCCAGGATTGACCCCTGTGGAACTCCCAACTGGGCGGGAAGCTTGTTCGAGAGGGCATCATCTATTCTGACTATCTGAGATCACTTAGAGAGGTAGCTATCAAACCATCATAGGGTGTCAGTTGATAAGCCTATCACTGCTAACTGTTTGAGCAGTCGGGGGTGTGGTTGACCGTATCGAAGACTTTCGATAGGTCAGTGAAGGTAGCACCAACCAGTTCACCTTGATCGAGCGCATGGTGAATGAACCCTGTGAATTCGAGAAGTGCGGCAGTGGTGCTGTGGCCTTTCCTAAAGCTGTGTTGCTTAGGAGACTGAAGGTTCTATTTCTCCAGGTATTCAACCAATTGGTCAGCAACAGTCCTTTCGAGTGCCTTGGAGAGTGGGGGGAGGATAGATATAGACCTATAGTTGCCCTGCAGAGCCTTGTCCCCACTTTTGTGGATTGGGGTCACAAGGGCTAGTTTCCATTTGTGGGGGAACTGGGAGAGCATAAGCGACTTGTTGATGAGTTTAGTCAGGGGTGATAGGACTATGTCAAGGCATAAGGGCGATAAGCTTTAGGTCTAGTCTGTCACCACTTGTTCTGTTCCGACCAAGGACTTTGAGTAGGTATTTCTTGGCCTCACTTTCAGATATGGCTTTGAAGTAGGAAGAAGGGTGTTTGCAGACAGCAGACAGATTAGGAGCTGTTGAGTAGCATGTGGGAGTGTCAAAGAAGTTCGATGGAAGTACTTGGCTGAGATCGGTAAAGGCTGAGTTAAAAGAGTTTGCTATAACAGTGGGGGTCCAGGGTTACATCACCATCGATGTTTAGCATGAAGGGTGCTGTCCTAGACTCTTTCCCAGTATTTTCTTGATATTGTCCCAGAATTTCTGACCATCTTTCCAGGTGTTTGCAAGTGTGGTTCAGTAATAGTTTGCTTTTTCCACCTGAATCATCCTGGTGCAGGTATTTCTGGCAGTTTTGTAAGCCTGTATATCAGCAAGCCAGCCAGTAGCCCTAGCAGTATACCATAGCTGGTTATGTCTTTCATTTGTTGCAGGATGTTGTAGGTCATCCAGGGGGTGACGGTTCCCCCCAACTTTTCTCTTTTTGAAAGGTGCATGCACATTGAAGTTGACATCTTTGTACTTACAGGTACTAGGTGATAGCCAATTGGCATTGAAGTCTCCAAGCAAGATGACCTCTGGAGTTATGCTTAAGATCGTGCCAGCAGTTAATAATGGAGTCTAGGCCCAGGGATGTGGACTTGGGTGGGATGTAGACCGACGCAACAGATAGGGCCTTTGTTGTGTGCACCGAGGAGGAGCTGAATTGCGAGAATCTGAACTTCAGGCCTGGATGAAGGCAGCCGCACAGCATGCACCTTAAGGGATTCTTTCACATATATAGTGCAGCAGCCTCCTCTGTTTTAGTGGACCTATCCTGTCTGAAAAAGTTGTACCCTGAGATAGCAACGGAGCTGTCAGAAGTCCAGGGGTCAACCACGTTTCTATTACTGACAGGATATCCGGGCTATGCTGACGACCCACGCAGTGAGTACCACAAATTTTTTATGAAGGCTACACACGTTAATGCTCACAAAAGTGATTGTCCCAGTTCTAGATTTGTCCCTTGGGTTGTTCTGTGGAGGACCTGGGTTAGGGTGTATATTCCCAGATATAAGTAGAAGGAGAAGTATTAGTCACTTCAGTAACAGGGAGATGAGCTTGCCTTGTGGCATTTGCCCCTTTTCCCCAAGGGGTATTTCCTGCCAGTGAGTAGCTTAGTGAGGCCCCTTTGCAGGATGGCAGTTTCCCTAGCATTGGTTGGTGGATCTTGTTGGATCGGACAATTAGTCCATGGCAGCGTGATCCCACTGGTGACTGCCCCATGTCAATTTAGTTGGAGTTTTTCATGAAGTGTTGGGGAGGCAGGAGGTGTCCACATGTCCTCTGTTTCCAATGGTAAAGCTGCCAGACACAAGGTAGTGAGTAGAACGATAAAGATATAGGTTGTCATTGTAGCTAAAAGGAGGAGGATAGTAATAGGAGAGGGTCATACCGAGGTACTGGGGTGATCATGGAGTAACTGGAGTTCTGATAGGCAAGTGTACTTGGGCCAGGAACAGTATTGGAAGAGCTGGCAGGTACTTCCTGACAATTTAAATCCCCGACTGAAGTAGTTGTCCAGGAGAAATTGGTTCAAAGATTGAGGAGAGGCAGTTGGGCTGTCTGGAATGGGTATGGCAGAGAAACAAAATGTTGGGCAAGTGGCGGCTAGGTGCTCAGTATTTCATATGCAGAAAAGTGGTGGAGTATTACTTTGCAATGACCGGGAGTCAAGAGGGTTACACCCAGTATTTAGGCTTGGCGATCCAAGGGCAACTGGCAGAGATGGAGGCTGCCATGGATGTATATTTTGAAATATGTGGTAGGAGTGCCCAGGGGCCAACCAGGGCTGAAAGGTAAGGGATCAGTTCAAGGTCAATGACAGTCCATCAGGACAGTCGGGAACCAAACTATTAAACTTGGTTCCTAAGCTAGTATATGCTTGAACTGAGACCTGTGATGAGCTTTGGCATGAGGGAAAGGGGCTGGCGTTTACCTTTGTGAAGCTCACAAGAGGAAGGGTTCTGCTGTAAGATTTTGACCAGGCCCTCTAGCTGGCATCAAGTATAAGCTGCAGATTGTGAATCGGGCTGTTAGTAAACTTCAGTCAAGTCACATGATCTTTGCAGGCTATAAATAAAGAGTCCGAATACGATGGGCGGGTAGGGGGGGGCGGGAAGTAGGCTTTGCCATGAATACAAGTGGAGTTTAATTTAATTTGCGGTAACAACACTATTTGCCCCTTTTTAATTACAAGTGGAGCTTAATTTCATTTGCTTACCCCTTGTAAAGCATAAAAAAACTTCAATTTATGCTTAATTTTAGTGGGGCACCCAATTAAGTTGCGAGCAGCGGAGGCAGATATTGCAGGAGTGAGCGCCGATCAGCAGCAGTTCCTCTGCTTGGTGCCAAGTTCAAATTTCGGGATATGGCTCATTACCTGTCTTTCTGTCGGGGCATTGGTAGGTTGGAGGAGGAGGCGGCAGTCAAAGCCCAAGCAGGGCTAACTGGACCCCTGAGGGAAAAAGGACAGACAGAGAAAAAATATTAGCAGGCAGAATGGGGGAGGGAAAAGCAGAGAACAAAGAAAAGAAAAAGCAGGGGTGGGCTTGAGGTGAATGGGGAGGGGTTGGGATCAGGGTGGAGCAGCCTGCTGCTATGGGAGCGGGTAAGCTGACGGCCAAAATCAGCAGTGGCCAGCCAAGGTCGGGACCCTCAGGACATGGAAAACTAGCCATTTCACAAGGCAAGCTTTAAATCTGCGAAAAGTAGAAAAGTCAGAATAAAACAAAGAGAACAGAATTTACAGTGGTGCAGAGACTGTAATCACACGAATCCTTGGTAACAACACTATTTGCCCCTTTTTAATTACAAGTGGAGCTTAATTTCATTTTCTTGCCCCTTGTAAAACATCAAAAACTTCAATTTATGCTTAATTTTAGTGGGGCACCCAATTTAGTTGCGAGCAGCGGAGGCAGATATTGCAGGAGCGAGCGCCGATCAGCAGCAGTTCCTCTGCTTGGTGCCAAGTTCAAATTTCAGGATATGGCTCTGTACCTGTCTTTCTGTTGGGGGGGGCGTTGGTAGGTTGGAGGAGGAGGCGGCAGTCGCAAGCCCGAGCAGGGCTAACTGAACCCCTGTCTTTCTGTTGCGAGGAGCCATCAGTAGGTTGGAGGAGGAAGCGGCAGTCACAAGCCCGAGCAGGGCTAACTGAACCCCTGTCTTTCTGTCAGGGGGAGCTGTCGGTAGGTTGGAGGAGGAGGTGGCAGTTGCAAACCTGAGCAGGGCTAACTGGACCCCTGTTTTTCTGTCAGGGGGAGCACTCGGAAGGTTGGAGGATGAGAAGGCGGCAGTTGCAAGCCTGAGCAGGGCTAACTGAACCCCTGTCTTTCTGTCAGGGGGAGCTGTCAGTAGGTTGGAGGAGGAGGTGGCAGTTGCAAGCCTGAGCAGGGTTAACTGGACCCCTGTCTTTCTGTCAGGGGGAGCTGTCGGTAGGTTGGAGGAGGAGGTGGCAGTTGCAAGTCCGAGCAGGGCTAACTGGACTCCTGTTTTTCTGTCGGGGGGAGAAGTCGGTAGGTTGGAGGAGGAGAAGGCAGCAGTTGCAAGCCTGAGCAGGGCTAACTGGACCCCTGTCTTTCTGTCGAGGGAGCCATCGGCAGGTTGAAGAAGGAGGTGGCAGTCACAAGCCCGAGCAGGGATAACTGGACCCCTGTTTTTCTGTCGGGGGAGTCATCGGTAGGTTGGAGGAGGAGGTGGCAGTCACAAGCCCAAGCAGGGCTAACTGGACCCCTGTCTTTCTGTCGGGGGAAGGGAGCCGTCGGTAGGTTGGAAGAGGAGGTGGCAGTCGCAAGCCTGAGCAGGGATAACTGGACCTCTGTCTTTCTGTCGGGGGAGGCGGCAGTCACAAGCCTGAGCAGGGATAACTGGACCCCTGTCTTTCTGTCGAAGGGGAGCCATCGGTAGGTTGGAGGAGGAGGCAGCAGTCACAAGCCTGAGCAGGGCTAACTTTGCACTCAATGAGGTAAGGCAGCTATATAATGGTAAAATAATAAAATAATAGCGGGGTGGGATGGAGAGCCAGTGAAGAGCAGCTACTCACTAGAAAGCATCACGTGACTCCATCATGTGCTTCTTAACAGTAGTAATATAACCCAAATCCAAATAAACTGTGAAAAAAATTGGCAGAAATCCCCCACAGAGGATCACAACAAATAACTCTCTGTTTAAAACAGGCAGACTCTGAGGATAGGCTATATACATTTGTGATCCATTGGGTGCAGCGAAACATTGACAAAAGAACAGATGAATCATAAAACAAATAACTGGAGGACTCAACGGCAGTTAAACAACCCGAAGTACAAATATGATACAGTCATTCCGAGGGAGGAGGTCTTACTAGAAGAACCTATGTAAAATGGAATTGAATGACCAAAGAAGTGCACGATCAATCCCCCATAGGGAGGGAAAGTGACTACCTAAAAAACAGCTAGCCTGCCTGGCACAGACACTGAGTGCTGTACCTCCTGCAAGCTGAGGATGTCCCTTCAGGGGGCAGAAGAAGCAAAGTACATCAAGAATCAGAAGAAACCACAGCAACATGGGTGGCTGGACCACAACTATTTCGAGATAGGATCGGAATAATCTTGCACCTGCACCCCTTATTTATAGACAGATAAATGCGGTTGCCCCTAAAGGACAACCTAAATTGTCAGGGGGGTCCCTGGAAAAGGGGCATGGGGTTGGAATGGGTGGGGGAGGCTAGGCTAGGAACGGGTCCAGGTTGAGGGGTGGGGGAGGTAGAAAGGAAGTAGGAGGAAGGGATAGATGGGAGGGCTCAGGTAAGAGGGGAAGGGTCGTGATGTCATACCTGCCATGACAAATACGACAAGGCAGGTAGGACAGGTGAGGATTGGGCAGAAGGGAAAAGGAGGAGTTTGGGGGGGTATTTAGGAGCCAGCAGAGGAGGGGGTCTCCCTCTTTTTGCTGGGTTTCAAGATTAACCAGAGCTCAGCACTTTGACTGGCAGGAGATTAGAGGAGGTAAGGTTGGTTTGGGATTAGTAGGCCCGGATGCATGGCAGAGAGCTGTTTTGAATCAGGAGGCCTAACAGGGGCTGCATGAGAGGCTGGAAGCATTCAGGTTGTTTAGGAAGCCTATAAGCATAGAAAGGGGATGCTGTTAGGGAGGCTTGTAATTCTAACATCAACTAAAGGCTGATTTTTACCACAGAATGCACTGTAAATTTCTCATAAATCTGCTATGAGATTTGCAAAAGAATATAAGTGAATCATAAAAGAATGTCTATGTAATGCCACAAATGTTGCAATGTGACTGATTGCTGCATTTGTTAATTCTATGTGTGGTATGGGCTGTGGGGGAGCTTGGTACATCCAGCAGACCAGAACAAGGTTCGGGAAGATCAGAGCTTCACTTTGTTAATCAGGAATTTGAAAAGCTTTCAAAAAAAAAAATGCACTTACTAGTTTTCTGTGGCCTGGTTCTGTGCTTTTCGCTGCTGAACTTGGTGCATCCAGCAGGCCAAAAAAGGACTTACTGGTTTCCGTGGTGCTGGCATTGTAGCTAGAGAATTAGGCCAGGGTCTGTATGTGAGGATGGAGAAAGTAGTGCTGGGGTTGATTCCTCCAGTGACATTTGTCTTGGTTCTGTGCTTTCGCTGCGGGATCCAGGGAGGCTAGGGGGCATCAGCTGGTGTAGGGCACTCCATGATTTCGGGAGTCCTAGGTACCCGGCACAGCGGAAGACAGAATGAGAGACATTGGGAGGCATGGGAGCTGTGGATGAGGGCCGCGCATGCTGCATCTATTGAGCCAGTGTGTTGTGGGGAGAGGACTGGACAGCAGGGACGAGGCCCATGCCAGCTAAAAGGGAAAGGAGGCTGCAAGAATGCGACTGGGAGAGGTGACAGAGGATTGCCGGTGGTCGCGGTGACTTGCGGTCCATTTTCAGTCCAGATAGGGACTGTTTGCCAGGGGGACCGTTACAGGTCTGGGGGAGGGCCTACATGGAAGGAAGGTCGCGAGAGCCATAGGCCCACTGGGAGCGGTGGGGGGTCTTTTTTATGTATGGAGAGAAATGGTGGCTCCTGCAGGAGCAGAAGCAAAATTTCAGGAGGAAAAGGCTCTTCTGCAAGGCCAGAGGGATGTAAGCACCCATCCATGGGCGCAGCGGTGAATGGTAGGCCCTAAAGGAGCATCGTGGATGCCGAGCTATGAGGGCAACGATGCCAGAAGACAAGGGACAATGCGACAAAGCCAGGGGGGAAGGCAATCCCGAAGAACCAGCCAAATAGCAGCCGAGCTACACAGCCCCCCACACAAAGGGGGGTAGTTTTAAAGAATTTTATACCGGGAATTGGCAAAAACAGGCAGGGAGCCAGGGTAGGGAATATCAGGAAAATAAAAGGCAATAAGACAACGGGTACAGAAAGGGAGAGGATGCAGAGACCAAGGGAATACAACAGGCACCAGCAGTAGCAGTGCACAGTATCCTGGACAAGTCAGGTACACATTTGAGTGCTCTATATCAGTTAGGTAGGAGGTGGGGAAGTGGTTATTGATTTCATGAGGGATTTAAAAAAAAATGAGCAGGGAGGCCACAGACATAGGTAAGCCTATGACACACACACAAAAAAAGGGGGGGTTCGGGGACATTTCTGATTTATCTGGGCATTTGAGGCTGTCCAAAAAGATTGGGTGCCGTCGTTTAAAAGGAGGGACATAAAAGTGAAATGCCTTCGGGGAACTCTCCTAAACGGTAGGGAACAAGGAGAGAGGTTGGGGCAAAGGGGGAGTAACGTAATAATAATAAAAATATATATATATATATATATATGGTGGAATCAATAGTGGGCAATAGATAACCTTGTTTGTTGTATACTCCCCTACAAGTATTTAATTATTCAGGATGGCAGAAGTCACAAGCGTGCAGGTGATGGAACCGGTGGCAGAAATGATGAAAAAGGTGACGGAGATGCTGGACACGGTGAGAAAGAAGGAAACGGAAGAAGAGGCTGCAACGGCAAGGAACAAAAAGGGTCAAGGGAAAAGCCTGATGGAAAAGATAAACAAACTGAGAGAGGCAGCAAAACAGAAGGAGGCCAATGATCCAGCAGGAAAACGGAAGACACCGGCAGGAGGGTCTGGAAAGAGCCCAGCAGAGAAAAGGGCACCAAGAGAGGTGCCAGAACAAGAGCAGATGGAAGACCTGGACGCAGACGAGGGCACAAGTGGTAAGGATAAGGGTGAGCAGACCCTGGAGGGGGATCTGACTGAATATCTAGCAGGTATGCTGGAGGACATGGGGGAAAGGGCTTAGAAAGAATGGAAAACGCGTTGCAGGAAATTAAGGCAGCCGGGGTAGAAGGGAATACAAAAACTAGAGTGGGTAATGACGGGATACCAGGTATGACAATGGGAGATGATGTCCTGTTAACTATTAAAGAAAAAATATGGAAAGGGGAATATGTAGATATATTCATGCTGGTGGACAAGGAGTCGGCCAAGAGGTACGCACAAAAGGAGACGGTAGGGAAATCTGAGATGGCAGTGGCTTTGGCGATCGCGGTGAATAAGGTAGAAAAGATAAGTTACAAGGGGAAAAATATAGAGGCGTGGCAGGCAGGGTTTTCGATATTCAGCGCCATTATGCTGGAGAAAAAAAACAGAGCTGGCCATCCCATTGCTCACGTACGCCTCCACTATAAAGGACGCCTATAAGGCAAGGATGGAGGTAGGTTGGCTAAAGTATGACGAGGCATTCCGGCAGAGGATGGTGGCCAGGGGAGATCTGAGGTGGGATTCCACTCATCCAGAGCTATGGGTGAGAAGCCTGGCAGGTTTTATAGGGATGGGAACAGGGAATAGACAGGGAGGAAGTGGGCAACAGGAGAAAGCATGTTGGGGATTCAACAAGGCATCGTGCTCCTGGAGCAACTGCAAATTCAGACACATTTGTTCAAAATGTGTGGGGCAACACCCGGCGACCTGCTGCAGAGGATTGGGGGACAGGAAAAGCGGGCAATGGGGAAATGGGCAGCCCTTTCGAGGAGGAGGGGGGGGGAATACCAGATTGGGAGGGGAAGGGGATTTCAAGGAAGAGGGGGATTTGGAAATGGAGGTATGGGGAACCAATAAGAGGGGATGTGGCGACAATGGGGGGTTAGTCTAGCTAGCACGCCGATCAGGTTGGGGGTGATAAAAGAATGTATGAGGGGATACCCGGCTGGGAGGGCAGGGCAGATGTTAGTGGAAGGCTTCGAAAAGGGATTTAGTTTGGAGTATCAAGATGGGAGGAAGGGCACGAGGGCCAAGAATTTGACATCAATTAAAGGTAAGGAGGACATAGCTTTAAAGAAAATAAGGAAGGAAATAGAGGCCGGGAGGATGGGGGGGCCATTTCGGACACCTCCATTACCCCATCTGCGGGTTTCACCATTGGGCCTGGTGCCCAAGAAGCAACAGGAGGAATTTAGGCTTGTTCATCACCTGTCAAACCCAGAGGGGACTTCAGCAAATGACCACATACCGGGGGAGTGTAGCATGGTCTCGTATGTGACACTGGATCAAGCAGTGGAGTTCATTAGAGCGAAAGAGGGAGCATGGTTAGCAAAGATCGATACTGAGTCAGCTTTCCGGCTACTACCAGTCTGGAAGGAAGATTGGGACCTGTTGGGATTCTGCTTCGAGGGAGTTCTTCTACTTTGACAAGGCAATGCCCATGGGCTGTTCCACAGCCTGTGCAAAGTTCGAGGCATTTAGTTCCTGGATCCAATGGGCATTTGGGAAAAAGTACAGGCACAAGGCAATAGTTCATTATCTGGATGATTTTCTGCTGGTAGGGGAGAGTGAAGATGAGACAAGAGCAATGCTCCTAGATTTTGAGGAGATGTGCAGGCAGTTAGGGGTGCCACTCGCGGGGGGAAAAAACTGAAGGTCCCGACAGGAAGCTGGAATTCCTGGGGATTGAGGTCAATGCAGAGGAGCAAGACTTCAGGTTGCCACAACAGAAGGTGTCCAAGCTCAAGGAATTGCTACAAGAGGTTAAAGGTAGGAGAACAGTCCCCCTGAGTCAAGTCCAACAGTTTTTGGGGCACATGAATTTTGCATGCAGGGCAGTTGCACCCAGGAGAGTGTTCATCAGGAGACTAGCCAAGGCAACAGTGGGCAAAAAATGACCGCACCATTGGGTGGACATATCACAAGGGATTAGACAGGATCTGGAAGTGTGGGAACAATTCTTAAAAGAATACAATGGGGTCACATTCTGGCAGAAAGAATGGCTAGGGAATAATGATTTGGACCTATACACGGATGCATCCGGGTCTATTGAGATGGGGGCATATATTTGGGAGAGATGAATCACTGAAACTTGGCCAGATTCTTGGAAGGAGAAAGGGCAGCTGAAGGACATAACCTTACTAGAGATTTTCCCAATATGGGTGGCAGTGTTGACATGGGGGGAACATCTAAGGAACAAAAAGATCATGTTTTGGTGTGATAATAGAGCCATGGTAGAAGTTATCAACAGGTAGGAAGGGCACTCGGTGATGGCTAACAGAGTTCTGAGACAGCTAGTTCTGAGGGGGTTAAAGCTAAACATGTAATTTAAAGCCAAGCATATAGAGGGGGTTAAAAATGACATAGCTGACAGCCTTTCCCATTTACAGCTGGGAGAGGTTCAGGTCCATGGCGCCACAAGCGGCTGCAAAAAGAACGCCAGTATCAGAAAGAGTGTGGAAAATTGGCTGGAAGGAGCCCGACTGTTATACAGGAGCTCCTGGTCCGCCAACATGCTGAAGGCATGCGAGGCGGCGTGGGGGGCATTCCAGGAGTTCCAGGAGCAGGAAGGGTTCAAGGTAAGTGAACCAGTTTCACAGGACCAGGTAACAAAATACATGGTGAAAAAGTGGGAGTCAGGAATGGCTAGTGGGACAATGGGTGTTCAACTAGGGGGGATAGGATGGGCATGTAGCACAAAAGGTTGGGCCTAACTGAATAAGTTTAAGGTGGTTCGATGCATGTTGATGGGGTGGCAGCGGCTGAAAGGAGGGAAGGCAGATGCAAGAAAGCCCATTGCAGGGGATAAACTCAAGGGATCGGTTGGGGTCCTAGTGGAGATTTGTATATCAGATTTTGAAGGCTTCTTGTTTAGGGCCATTTTCACAGTGATGGCAAGAGGTGCATTCAGGGTCAGTGAGGTAGTGGCGGCCAACAAGAAAGATGACATGGGGGGGTTGTGGGAGAAGAAAATACACTGGGAACAAGAGAAGTTCACAATCTGGCTTAGACGTTTAAAGACTGACCAGAGGGGAATGGGGGCAGAGATTGTATTGGATAAACAGGAGGGTGAAGGAACATGCTCAGTCGCCTCGCTATGGAAATACAAGGTGAAGAGACAGAGTAGAGGCAGGCAGTTCTTTACACATAGGGATGGGTAGCCAGTGACATGTTTCCAGGTAAGGGGGTGTTAAAGAAAGGAACAGCACACTTTGGGGAGAACCCACAGAATTACTCCTCTCATTCATTTAGGATAGGAGCCGCATCTGCACTAGCAGAAAAAGGAAGGTCGGAAGAAGAAGAAATCAAAAAAGCAGGCAGGTGGAAGTCAAACTGCTATAAGACATATGTAAGGAAAATGGTTTAATATGTGCATTTGCTTTTCACAGGTCAGGAAAGGTGCAGATGGGTCTGGATACTAGGGCATTCATACATTTACTGGGCAGAGAGGTGGGCCACTAAACGTCAAGGTGGGAAACAACTAGGACAAGATCCCAACAGAGTGATGGTTCATTGGAAGGAGGTATGGGGCATGAGGTGGGCAAAGATCATGCCAGCCTTCGAGGAGTTGAAGCAGAAGTGGCAGAAACCAGATCTGCTAATAATACACTTGGGAGGTAATGATCTAGGAGAACGACCATGTGGGTTGTTGTGCAAAGAAATGATAGAGGATTTGGGGACAGTGCAACAGTTTTGGCCACAGGCAAGGATAGCTTGGTCAGAAATGGTACCTCGGATGGTTTGGCGGCAGGCCAGGGACATAAAAGGGGTGTAACGGGCCAGGAAGAGAATTAACAGGAAAGTGGTGACTTCACTAAAGGGGGTGGGGGGAACATACACAGACCATAAATGCATTGCTTTTTGCAGTCCAGGAATGTGCAGGCAGGATGGGCTACACCTCTCGACACTGGGGATGGCAACATATTTACTGCAAATAGGAGACAGCATAGAAAAGTGGGAGAAAGAGGGAGGAGGCCATCATTCCATTGTATAAGCTGGAGATGGGCTAGTGGAAAAGTTTGAAGAAAATGAAAATAAATGGGGGGGTGGTGGAAGGGGGGGCCCACATAAGAACCATGGGCTGGGCTCAGACGCCCGGACGTGGAGGCAAGCAAAAAAGTACGAGAAAGGAAGGAAGGATTAATATGAGGGCCAGTTGCCATTGGCAGCCGGACAAAGGGTGGGCAGCAAGGGGAATAGGAGAAGGGGAATAGGAGAAGGGGTATTGGGCTTTCAAGCATCCAGACCCCAAGAAGACAAGGACAACAGACTGTTTCCAAGAAAAAGAGGAGCAAGGGATATCGGTCTTTAAACGTTCGGACCCCAAGAAGACAATGAAAAAATGGACAAAATATTGAAATATGTGAATAGAAAAATGTAAAGGTCTGACTGTATGTTGAATGTAAAATGGATAACTTTGGAAAATGAAGGAATGTTGAAAATGTAAGCAAAAGTAAAATGAAAACATTGTGTGATATGTATAATAAATGAACTGTCAGTCGAGCACCCAATATCAGTTGTCTGTGCCTCGTTTTTCTGGGGGATCTCCCTCTGACAATAACAAATTGAAACAAGGGATGGATCCAACTACCTATGGGGTTGACCTGTAAGAAAAGCCAAATGGTTATGTCAAGGATGCTGCAGAGTGTGAGCCCAAGCTAAATAAAGAAAAAGCACAGTATAGGCCAATCCAATAAGGCAACAGAGAGCCCATGAAAAGGTTCACCAGGCCAGTAAAACACTAGACATAATGCTATTGTTCAGGAGGACTGATATATCCAATGATAAGGTGAAAAAAAACAGAGACACAACAGCATCCCACTCACCCAATAACTCTGAACCTGCTCTTGCCAGTTTAAAGGACTTTCTGCAAGTCCAAGGCCCCTGCGTTGTAGCTTATATAAAGAACAGATCAATGGGCTTAGCACAGGGCAGACAGGGCAGGATCAGGGCCCCAGAGAAAGAGAGTGACCCCCTCGAGGGTCACCACAGCTGAATCAGGCCTCCCTAGTCCTCATAGAGGAACCTCTAGCGCCCCCCCACTAGGTCACCAACACCCTCCCCATAAGCACGCGACCACAATATGCAAGACATCCGGGTATACTGTAAATGTGTACTTATGCTGATATTTCAACAAAACAAAGTCTAAACCATGAGCTCCCCAGATGGACATCTAAAGCAGCTAGTCAAAGGAGTCAGAGGCAAAAAGTGAACAGGAAGGCAGTCAAGGTGGAAACAGAAATTAACATGGTACGAAGCATATCAGAAGTATCAGTAAACAGTAGGGTAAGGTTGTACCAAGTTAAGGAGTCTCATGACAGAAGGTTGGTTTATGAGACTGCATACAGGAGAAAATTATGGAATAAAGAGCAGCAGATATAGTCATACACATACCATAGGGTCCCTTTTGGTGGTAACAAGGACTGAAGTTAAAAGTCATCTCCCTCAGCCTCAGTCAGAAACAAGGAAATTGGGCACGTGTCCTGACGACAGAAAATGACTGTTCAGGTGCCTGAGGCTGAGGGCGCTGTTGTCAGGTGTTGGGCAGTAGGAAAGACCTTCAGAATATAACGCACATCTTTCATAGTTGAGGAGGCCAAGCGCCTCCCACTGGATCAAATTTGCTGCAGTTTAACTGTTTGACAGTCAGGACACAGCTGGTTCAGCAAAGAACTAGGAGCAGAATAAGGCTGTACTGACCATCCCTTAGCCTGCAGTTTTTACAGCTTCCTACAGTATGTGGTAAATTTGTGTTCCTCACTGCTGAAAGACACAGAGTTGAGCAGGATACAGGGTCTAAAAGCACACATGATGTTCCTTCAGGGTGCACAGTATCCCTACAGAGGCCTCTCTCTTTTTCATAACTGCCGGGGGAGGGGTAATCCTGATTGAAGTACAACTTTGCTGAGTTATGAATGATATCTTTGGTCTGCCAGGTGATGCATAAAATGCCCTAGTTATCCCTGCAGTTGTCTAATTTCATGATGATCATGGCTTAACACTGTGCTCAGTTGGTTATGCCAGAAGGGCCGTGTACACCCGTTCAGTGCAGAAATCCATGATGGCAGGCAGGGGCAGAACATCCTTGAATAAGTCTTCTAAAAACTCAGTGAGCCTACCCATCTTGGAACCATCGGACAGCCCACAAAGTCTAAGTTTGTTCTGGTGGGAGTGCCCCTCTAAATCTTTGCACTTCCCATGCACAGCTGTATTCTGACCCACCAAGTATTTGTCGAACAGGTCTTCTACGACTGAGGTCAGCAGTTCTCACTCATGCATTCTGGACTGTGACCGGCTGTGGCGCCTGGCACATGGATGGCTGACAGTTCTAGACCGTGATCCAGAGCCCAGCACCAGACCCTCACTGCCTCCCAGCTCAGGTGGCAAGAATGGGTCCCCCCTTGTTTGTTGATGTAATAGACCACACTGAGGTTGTCCAACTGCACCAACAGTGGGCCTGAAGAGAGAGATGGTTCTGGAAAGCCTGGAAGGCATACAGATCTGCCCACATTTCCAGAATATTTATGTGGAGGCGGGTCTCCCACTGGGACCAGATCCCCTGTGTACGATAAGGGCCCAGGTGTGCTCCCCAAGCCACACCTGAAACATCCGTGGTGAGGACTTGGTGAGAGGTGGGAATAAGAAAGGGTACTCCTTTCAAGAGATTGTCTGGGTCCATCCACCACTGAAGTACCTTGTGTACTGGGGAGGAGACAAGAACCAATTGACCCAGATTGTTGGAGCATTGAACCCACTGGACCCGGAGGGTCTTTTGTGGGATCCTCATATGCAACCTGGCCAAAGGGACCTTACCAATGGCTACAGCCATTAAGCCCATCTGCCTTAAGAACATCCTGGCTGGGACATACCAGCACTGAGCCACAACCCGGGCCTGATCTATGAGGCAGTCCGTCCTGTCTTGTGGTAGGAAGACCTTATTATTTTATTTATTTATTGAAAATGTTTCACCAGGAAAGGCACACTGAGCAAAAAGATGCTTGTTTCCCGGTGCGACCTGGGGGGAAGGGTTACAGAGGAGGCAGGTATACATACAATAGTTGAGATTAGCAGCAGAGCAATACAGATAATATACATTGTTGGGAGGGATTACATATGAACTTGTTACATAAGGAGAACAGTACAGAACATAATCATCAAGGACATGGTATACATATCATGGGTACATATCAAAGCAAGAACAGTACAGAACATTATCATCCGGGTCAGGGTAAACATATCATGGGTACACAACGAGGCAATACATGAATTACATAAGTGCCAGTAACAGAACTAGAGTGCCAGTATCAGAACTTGTGTGCCAGTAGCAGGACTTGAGCTGCAGCGAGATGCACCAGTTGACAGTAGGAGTTGGAGAGTGAAGTTGGGGGGTAGGGGAGGAGTGGACTAGTAAACATTTGGTGTATAGGGGGGAGGTTTAGGTGAGGTGGGAGGGGAGGAGAGTGGAGTTAGTAGCTGTGAATAGGGCTGAAGAGCGTAGGTTAATTAGTAAGGAAGGAGAGAAGGGGGATGTTAGGAGAGAGAAGAGTGAGTAAGAGTGAGAGTATAAGTGCGTAGGGCAGTATATAAGCCAGACAATTAGGCGATGGCCAAGCCACTGGTCAGGCGCTAAGCGGCGACGGGGGAGGAGAAGCTATCAAGGAGGGGGCGGTCTGGGGCAGTTGCAATTTGGAGCAAGGAAGTTAGTGAGGGCAGAGGATAGGGAGTGTTTGGATGAAGAATGGCAGATCTGGGCTGGCAGATCATTCCAGAGTTTAGGGAAGAGGTAAGAGAAGGCCGACTGGCCAGCACTGGTCCTCGGTGGGGATGACTAATAGCCTAGTGTCAGTGGACCTGAGGATGTGGGGGGTAGGTGGGAAGATGGGGAGGATCACGAGGTGAGGGGGAGGAGCCGGGCCAAAGTTGGAAGCAGATTTAACACCTTATGAATTAGGCGCCGGTTACTCAGGATGGCAGGCCAGTGGGCAGTAGGGCTCGCAGTGATGTGAGCGGGGGGGGCATCGAGGGCAAAGCAGCAGAATGCATTAAAGAGGGGGTCAAGTTTGGCTAGGGTGGTCTTTGAGGCGGTGCTGTAGACAACATCACAGTAGTCGAAGGTGGGTAGAATCATTTTCAGGACTAAATCACGTCTGACAGGTAGCAGGAGACTAGTGCGGTTCCTGTAGAGGGCACCAAGTTTCGGGTGCAGTTTTGAGATGATGGCATCCACGTGTGTGGAAAAGGAGAGATGACAATCGAGCCAAACCCCTAGATACCTGAAGGAGGGCACTTCATCAAGGATGGTGTTGTTTAGGGTATGGAAGCTCAGAGGGGGGTGACCTTGGATAAACGCTGTCTAGTGCCGAAAGACATAGAGACAGTTTTTTTGGCATTTAGGGAGAGTTGATTGGTATTGAACCAGTGCTGGATTTTGTTGAAGTCAGTTTGAAGTTTGGAAGTGAGTTCTTCGTGAGTCCGGCCGGAGGTAAAGAGGACCGTGTTGTCTGTATATATGTGGATCGTGGTAGAGGAGCAAGAATTTGGTAGATCATTTAGAAGGATGGAGAAGAGGATGGGGCCAAGAACTGAGCCTTGGGGAATGCCGGTGGTGATGGGGAGAGGGGGGGAGGTGTGGTCTGCTATTTTAGTGGATTGGGTTCTATTTAGTGGGTAGGCACTGAACCAGTTTGTGGCGGATGCTGCTAACCCTGCCCCTAATAGGCGGGATAGTAGGAGAGAATGGGATACCTTGTCAAAAGCTTTAGCTAGGTCAATGAAAATAGTGGCAGTGATTAGCCCTTTATCCATCCCAGTGAGGATGGAGTCTGTGAGTCTTAGTAGGGAGGAGGTGGTAGAGTGGTGTTTTCAGAACCCGGACTGAAATGGGGTGAAGAAGTTAGTTTCTGAGAGAAAGTGGGAGAGCTGGGATAACACTAGGTGTTCCTGGAGTTTGGCGAGGGCCGGGAGGAGGGAGATGGGATGGTAGTTAGTAGTGGAGGAAGGGTCGCCACCTTTAGGAAGGGGTAGGACAGTGGCATGCTTCCATTTGGAGGGGAGAGACTCGGTGGTGAAAGATAGATTTAGTAGGGTGGCGAGGGGAGTAGTGATGGTGGCGGCAGATAGGAAGAGGAGTTTGTTATCGAGACCATCTGGGGATTTGCCTTTGGAGGGGTTCAGGGAGTGAAGGGCATCTAGGGTTTTGGTGGGGGAGATGGGTCTGAAGGAAAAGGGGTTCCTACCAGCTGGTAGGGGGCTAGATGACTGCGGGGCCGGTGTGGTTATAGATGTAAGGGGGTGGGTGTGGTAGCAGGAGGTGAGAATCGAGGGAGGACCAAGGCGCAAGTAGTGAAGTAGGAATTAAACTCGGAGACTACCTTTGGGGGTCGGAGAGAGTGTCCTGGGTGAGGAGGAGGAGGTGGGGCTGCTGTTTGGGGGGAGAAAAGGGAGTTAATGACCTTCCAGAATTTCGAAGGTCTCCCAAGATTTGCATTTAGGGTATTGTTGAAATATTCAGCCTTAGCTAAGTGGATGGCCTTTGTGCACTTGTTGGGGTGCATGCGGTAGGTGATAAATTTGCTTGGGAGGAGCGTGGCTTTGTAGTTATGCCAGGCCTTGTCACGGGCTTGTTGGCAAGCTATCAGCTCAGGGGATATCCAGGGTAGGTGAGACCCATGGACTCTAGCCCGGGGCAGGGGGGCGTGTTTGTCCCAGGCAGTGAGGAAGGTGTTCCGAAAGTGCGTAATGGCCAAATCCATGTTAGAGCAGCTTGAGCTAGGGACCCAATTTGAGTGAGATAGATCTTCCAGGAGGGGGGAGATGTTGAGGGATTTGTATGACCATTGGAATATAAATTTGGGAGGGGATTTAACTCTGTGGATTTTGCGGACCAAGTAGATTAGGTGGTGGTCACTAATGGAATCAGGGAGGAGGCCTGAACTGATGATGCGGTGTGGGTGGGATGTAAGTGCCCAGTCTAGTAGGGAGTGATTATGGGACTTATGGTTTGAGCATGTGGGTTCCGTAATGGTTTGGCTAAGGTTAAGAGCGGTAATCTCAATTTGGGTTTTGTTAAATGTAGGTGCTAGCCAGTTGTGGTTAAAGTCACCCATGACATATAGTTCACCTGACTGGGCAAGAGATAAGAGTTGGCACAGTAGGTCGGTGACTATTGTGGTAGGTGTGCCTGGGCAACAATAAATACTGGCCACAAAGATAGGTAATGAGGAGGGAGGGGACAGTTTTACCATGAGAAGCTCGTAAGCTTTGGGTTCAGCTTTTGTAAGAGAGACTGAGAAGTGTAGGGCTGATCTGATGTAGATAGCCACCCCTCCGCCTCTGGAGGGCCGGTCTTGCCTTGTGATAGTGAAACCTGGACTAGCAATGGTATTATCTGGTAGGCTGGAGTTTAGCCAGGTCTCAGATGGGATGATTATGTCAGGGGCGTGGTGGGTGGCTAGGACCTGAAGCTGATCGAGCTTAGGGGCTAGGCTACGAATATTTAGATGGAGAAGGCGTAAGCCTTGGGGGAGGCAGCCTGGATGAGTGTCGGTGGTGGCCTTGGCTGAGGGGTTAGGTATGGAGTGCTCTGGGCCTGTGGTTAGGGCTGGGCCGGGGTTAGGGTGTATATCCCCTGCAGCCAGAAGGAGTAGGGCAATGGTTAGGTGGCAGCGTAGAACACGGAGAGACCGGGATTTTGCCATGCGCTGGCTGGGGGCACCAGTAGGGTGTGCTGAGTGGAGGGAGAGGGTGCAGGAGTGGGAGAGAGAGGCCAGAAGGCAGCCGAAGGAATAGACTGAGGAGGAGAGTGGTGTGAGGAAATGGGACCAGGAGATAGCTGGGAAGGATGAAGTGGACTTAAAGGGGGGCATATGTAGGATGGGTCAGGATAGGCAGTGGGGGGGTGCTGGGAAGCTGCTTGGAGGGAGACTTAAAATGGGAAGGAACAGTAAAATGGGGGAAATCAGAAGTACAAGGGTTGTTGATGGGACCATTTTACCAGATTTGGGGAAGAGGTGCCCTGGCATAGTGCCTTGGTAGTAGCAGGGTGGTGAGTTTCAAGTATCCTGGTTGCTCCTCAGAAAGTGTAGATACCACTTTGGAGTAGTGGTACTGTTACAGACTCTGGTAGACAGGGTACAAGGTTTGAGACCCTGTCAGGGCATTTGGAATAGGACCTGGCTGGGAGCAGGGATCCAGGTTATAGGTGACATAAAGCGGGCTGGGTTTGGGCCAGAAAACAGGGTTGAAATAGTGACTCCTAGTGGTCAAATGGGGTTAGTGACAGGTTGGGTACGGGACAGGTGATAGGGCAGGAGTTGTGAGTAGGGCTAGCCAGGTGGCAGGGCGAGGGTACGGCGTGGGCAGAGGCAGGGGTGGGAGTAGGGAGAGAAGTAGCCTAAACAGGTAGAGAGGTTACAGGAAGCAGGAAGGGATTCTGGTGGGGAGTCTGAGGTGGGAAGGTTGGAGGGTTCCTCTAGTGGCTAGCAGGTATAACCTGCAAATGGAAAAGTGGAGACTTAGTAAAACAAAAGAGAGGAAGTGATGTCACAGGACAGTGCCTATATAGGTAGTGCCGACCCAGGGTGGGTGGGGCAGTCGATGCGTGTGTCAATGGGCTAACCCCCCTCACAAGGGTGCAGCTTTAGAGGTACTGTAATTACCTCTTCTCGGCACCTGTGGTGGTCTGCTCTGCTCCTGGAGGGAGCTCTTGATGACTGCAGGGCCCCAAGTAAAGTCCAGGACTACCCCTATGTACTGCAACTGCTGAGACAGGGTCAGCACAGACTTGGGCAAATTGACAGTGATGCCCAAGGACTGGAACAACTGCAGGGTGCTACTAGAGTCAGCAACAATATTTGACTGGACTTTCAGTAACCAGTCGTCCAAATATGGAACACATAGGCCTTCGCGCCAGAGGGCAGTTGCTAAGCACTTGGTAAATACTTGTGGTGCAGAGGATAAGCCAAAGGGCAACACTCTGAACTGGTAATGCTCCACCTGGAAGAATAACCATAGGTACTGCATGTGAGGGGAGCAAACCATGATATGCAGATAGGCATCCTGCATGTTCAGGGAGCATAGCCAGTTGCCCTGCTTGAGCAGAGGAAGAAGGCTGTGTAGAGCTACCATCCAGAACTTTCTGTATTGGATGCAAAGATTCAGCTCCTAGAATGGGCTTCAAGTCCCCAGTTCTTTTGGGAACCAGGAGTAGAACCCTTTGTTCCTCTGCCACCTGGGCACTGGTTCTATGACCCTTTTGCACAGCAAGGTGAGCACCTCCGTGTGGTCTGGAGGGTAAGAAGTGGGAACTGGTGGAGCATCTGGAAGGTGTTCTAGAAGTTCTAGAGCATGGTCTTGTTGGATTATTTGCAGTATCCAAGCATCTTTGGTAATGGTTCTCCACTGGGACAGGTGGAGGGAGAACTGACCTCCAACCACCACCTCCTGGCTAGGAATAAGAGTGGGGGAGTGGCAAGGAGTCAGGCTGAGGCAGAACCACCACCTCTGGAGTGCTTAGCAGAGGGACCAGTGGTGGAGGAGGGGGCAGGCAAGGCAGAGCTGGCCCTGCGCTTGCCCTGGAGCTTGGGTCTGGTGCCAGACTTTTGAGAAACCATACAAATGGAGGGCCTCAGTCTGTTTCTAGGCTAGGTATGATAAAGGGAATGGACAAACCTAAAGCCCTGCTGGATGTCTGTAAGTCATTAATGATATCCTGCACATTAGGACCGAAAAGTTTGTGACCCACAAAAGGGGCATTTAGGACCTTTTGCTGGACATCAGCAATGAAACCAGAGACTCTAAGCCAGGAGTGCCTACTAAGGCAAATGCCAGTGGCAGCTGCCCTGGCTGTAGTATCAGCTGTATCATAGGTGGCTCTGAGAAGATGCTTACTAACATATTCCGAGGCCTGGAGAATTTTGAGAAGCTGTTGTCGCTGGGAACCCTTAGGATGAGCCTGAGCAGCAGCCTTGCCCTTCTTCCAGAGGCTGTTCTGGTACTTTATCATATGAGCCGATTAGCTGGCAATTCCAAAGCCCAAAGTGGCTGAGGCAAATGTCCTCTTGCCCCAGAGGTCAATCCTCCAAGATTCCCTGTCAGGGTGGAGGGAGCTAAGGTGCTTGGGTGCCTTACACCGGTTATAAGTTGCCTTGATTACAACTGAGTTGATTTCTGGCTGTCTGCATAGAAAGGCAGCCCCAAGGGTGCCTGGTAAAGCTTATCAGCCTTTCAGGGCATGGCTGGTACCAGGCTGGGCCTATGCCGTGCAGAATTGGCAGCATCATGCAGTGCTGGAAGCAGATGAGGAATGACTTTTGGTGGAGATTCTGGGATCTCCAAGAAATCTACCAGGTTCCTCCTTGTGACATCCTCCTCCTCAGTCTGAAACCCCATAGTGGAGGACAGCTGTTTCCTAATATTAAAGAAGAAGAAAGGGTCCTCCGAGGGGGACCTTAGGGTGTGTTTGACCAAGTTCTCACTCCTGGAGGAGATAGTGAACCTGTTAGAGGAATCAACCTCATCATCTTCTTCTTCATTCTCTTTGTCAGGGAGGATGAGATCAGGGTGATATTCCTCTTCTACGTTGGCCTGTTCTGCAACAGGAACCAATGACAAGAATACTGATGGCTCTCTAGAGGGCGCGGGGTGGATAGGTCAAACTGGTGTCGAAACCGAAGCAGTGCTTGATGGCAAGGGCGACGAAGGCCCAGACCCTGAAACAAACTGTTGTATGACAGCCAAGGTTAGAGAAGTAAGAACCACACTGAGGTTGATGGCAGCATAAGGAAGCATCGACAACACAGGTATCGACAGACAGCGCGAAGGGCCCAGCTCTGATGAACCGCCACCAGCTGCAGTAGAGGTGGTGGAACCCCATGCCTGCGGACCTCATGGTTCAAGAGGTCTCAATGGGGGGGCTGGGGCTGACAACCCCGAGGCTGATGGCCTCTCTGCAACCCTAGGAAGGCTGGGGGAACTCTCCACCATGGGGGGCCTGATAGGAGTAAAGGCCTGTACGAAGGGATGTATTGAAACTGAAGCATTCGACAGTGCGATCCCAGGTGAAGAAGATGAAGAATGCAATGGGGACCAGAATCTCCACTGGGGAGGGAGTGGTCCTTAGGTCAGTCCTTATCCCATGAGAATGCTTCCCCAAGGACTTGTCCTGGGCCTTGACAGCCTGAGAGCCCAAACAGGATGCTGGCAACTGGGAGAGGGGAGTTCCAGAATATCACAGCGGAGAGCGCGCTGCCTGTTGCTCCATGAGGAACTTCTGCAGGGCTTTCTTGCATTGGCGTCAAGTGGTAAGGTTGAACTTTAGGCAAAGCTCACAGGCAAGAATGCTGTGACCAGGCCCAGGACAGCAGAGACAAAGTTCATAGTCGTCGGTTGAATAAATCTTCTTTCTGTAATGGCAGTGGTGGAAAAGAGCCGTCGAAGGAGTAGTTCTCAACATACAAAAATTAAAGGAATCACTTTAAAATAAAGTGATTCAAAAACTGTAACAAAAGAAAAGGTAAGTAGAATGTTGGCATTTGACTGAGTGACAAAGTTTCCGTGGAATCTGTGTGCAAATGATCGATGGCAGAAAACAACTGAGGAGGGAGCGGGGCTGCCCATGCTTATGTAGGACTGTGACATCGGAGCCTGACGTCGGCATGTGCAGCCCCTACTAGACTGCTGCAGAAAAGTTTCTGTGTGATCCTAGCACCTGATGGCTAAGTTCCATAGGTGTGACCGGATGACAGAGATATCCCCTAAGAAGATCAGTATTTACAGTACATGCTAAAGTAATTTTCCCCTATACCAGAGTGGTCAACTATATTAACCGAGGATTTATACTGTCAACATACCGAAAGCAAACAGATCGCAGAATACCATGTTAGAAAGCAAAAAATAAACAGTTGGCCAAATTATTAATACTCACCTCAGACCAGCTACAGATATATGTAATCTGTCTAGTATACTGCTTCAATATCATCTCTTTGTATGAGGGCAAGGGGTTGAATAAAGAAGAATAAAAAGGAAAATGCCCCCATTATTAGGATAAGCATAGCTACCAGTACTCCACTTTCCTCCTCCTCACAAAACATACAGCCGCAGCTGTTTATAATATACTAATCCACCCGTCAGCTTAGTGTTAACAATAAGTGGATTAATACACGGTAGAGAAGCCAAAAAATAAAATAAAATTCAGGAGGCAAATATAGACAAAGAACAGAATAATAATTTGTCTTAACCAAATAATAGAGTAAATAGATGCTCATTCAACATCTGGAAACAGAGCTCAAGTCATTTGTATGCAGAACCAAAGAATCTAAATCTTAGAAATGTCAGGCAAAGCCTGTGACCCATAAAGCATCAATAACAAGAGTCAGCTCCAGACCTTGCTGATGGGCAAGATGAAACATTCTTTGCCACCAGCAACACAAATTAACAAAAACAATACAAGTACTGTAAGGGCAAATATTGTACATACTGTGGCAAGTAGCCCAGGAAAGTTGGCAAATACAGTCAGCTCTTGATCATTCTGGCAGTATAAGAGGGTGGCTCCAGGAGAAAGGAACCTACTGATGTCTCACAGCAGGCTGTTCAGTGCAGGCTAAGGTAGCTCCATACCACCTATATGCCGGTTAAGACACCAACCCCCCCCCAAGCACCTAACACTCCCAACCACCCCTTTCCTCTGAAGCCAGGAACCCATCTGTAACCCAAACAATGTTTGTCAGTGTGGAGGTGCCTCAATGTGAAATCCATGACATTATTCACAGCTGTCCCCATCACACCCACCATTTGTTGCTTGTATAGGGCTGCTGTAAGCACACCCTTGGAAAACATCAGAGCACATAACTCCTCTTGGAGAGGGGGGTGCTAGTCCTCACTGCTGTACCGCTCCCTGGGTGAAAACTGGGAGAGGTACAGATGGAGATGGCTTACTGGAGAGGGAAGGATGCTGCTGACATTGGCATGCATGCATGCATATTGTGCACAAGTGTGTCTGATGATATTATGGTGGCCGTGTTCTCAGGGTAGGGGAAACTGACGGAAATCACCACCCACTACAGCATAAAAGACCTTACCCCCACCTTCACGCTCAGCACCTGCTAATTCAGGCAGACCTCTTTCAATGATTAGAGAGAGAACTGTCCAGAGGAGCTTGGGCCATCCTGAAGGCCCTTCTATAGGGGGTTAGTTACAACAGTCTGTTAGAATGAGGTGATCCCTGAAAGAAACTGGGGTGATGGGGTCAAAGACTAGAACAGTGGGTCCAAGTGCGGATGGAAGTAGAAGCATAAAACTAATTAAGAAAAGAAAGGTAGAAACTGCATGATGTGGGGCCCCTCAGTGCTTTTCGGAAGGTCATAAATATGAATGTTATTACACTAGATTTTCCCCTTCAAGTCCTGACAATTTCTTTGGAGCTGGACTGGGTTCATTCATGGCTGGCAGTATAGCCTAGAGGTTAGAGGAATGAGGTGCGAACAAGCTTGATACATTCAGCAGACCAGACCTGAGTTTGATTCTCACCACCTCCACTTACATACTGTGTGACTCTGAGCAAGTCACTTAACCGCCCAGTGCTCCCAGGTTGCCCCTGAAAACAGGCACTTGTGCCTAGTGGGCCTTACCCAGTTACCAAAGACTAAAATTAAAATTTACTATAAAGACAAGTGAGTATTCTGTCCCCCTAATTGGCCATCTCAGTGGCAACAGATTGCTACAGGTGTTTCCAATTCTCTGTTCTGTTCTGTTTCTTTCTTTTTTTTTGGGGGCCCATTCTGATATCCCTGGTAACAATCTGCATTTCGTACAAAATAGGCTCTAAACTCCTCCAACATGGCTTCAGTTTTGCTTGGGTCTGTAACTGGCCGAGACAAAGATCTGATCTATGAGGTATGGGAGTCAGACACCCTCATTGAGGGCTGCAAGCAGTCCTCATCAGTATCTACCACCCTGAATCCTGAGGAATTCTGTGTTTTATTGGACTTGGCTACTGTACAGGGATCAAGAGAGTCTAAGAAAAAAGAGGCATAGCTTGAACCATGGCTGCGGGTAGTTTGTAAACCAGGTTAGTAAACTTACTAGTGGGTTGTCCACTTGGTTGAACACTTTAGTCAAATCTACAGATATGGCCCCAGTCAAGTTTAGAACAGAATGACAAGCAATGCAACTTGAGGAGAGGAAGTTTAAGAGGGATGTAAGGAAATACTTCTTCACAGAAAGGGTGGTGGATGCCTGGAATAGCCTGCTAGAAGAGGTGGTGGGGGTGAAGACAGTGGGGAGCTTCAAGCATGCATGGGATAGGCACATGGGCATAATAGGTAGGGAAAAGGGAGAAAGGAGAGAGGGACACCAGCAACCAAAGAATGTCCAGGGTGTAGAAATATGCAGGGAAAACAGGGCAGACAAGATAGGCCTACCGGTCCTTTTCTGCAAACAAATTCTATGTTTATATGCTACTTAACTGCCTGGGCAGGATGAATTGATACAGGATAAAATGCAACAGGACATAAAATGTATTAGGGTTCACATTTGAGGGGTAGCACCTCCATCTAATTGCCACCCCAAACTGATTTACCCAAGTGTGATGCCCATTTGCTCTTATCCTTATACTCTGGCCCACTGTGCAAAGGACTTTTAGAAAATACAGTCTTTTTAAATGTTGATTGAGGGCCCTTCTGAGTATCCATACCCACCGCCTGATCAGCAGGTGGGGGTGGGGGGTCACATAACCGGATGTTCTGGTCCCATCACTCATGGAACAGAATGATCGGTGATATGGGAGGGGAAGCAGTGACAAGCTCCCACCCCTCACTACCCCCTTGCAGCCTGCCTGGAGAAGTTCTGTTGAGTGAAATGGTGCCAATTGTGCCTCAACTGGCTTAGTTCTTAGTGTGTACCCATCTACTGAGGCATGACTGGATGTCTGCCACCCACTGCCATAATGGCAAGTGGGAATCACATGTCTGGGTCCTCCTGGACTGATCAGCAGAGAAAGACAGCAATTAGTGTATGTATATTTATTTTTTTACAATTTAATAAACTTTATTACATTTTACAAAATACCAGTCAACAATACAACAACCCATAACTTAGAACATGTAACGAGAATAACAATTTAAACAAGAAAACAACATCAATAATGAACAATAAAAAAAAAAGAAAATGAGACCACCAATAATTACAGATCTAAAAACAATCCCCTTATCACCCCCCTGAGACCCCCCCCCCCCCAGGTGGACACACAGAATAGAATAATATGTGGTTAATGGACATAGAAGAAGTAACATCACCCATTGCTACATAATATTGAAATGAAAAATGAGAGTGAATAGCAGCAGGTATGGGAACAGCCCAAAAGGGGAAAAGAAGAGAACCCATGGTAGACAATAGGATTTATGTCAGACCAACAGCACCCCATCAGTACTACGGAGTTGTGAGAAGCAATGCATGAAAGCCCTCCACTGTGACTTACATGTTGGTAAGGTATGAAATAACCACACTATAGATCTTTCAGCATTCAAAGCGAGTAACATTTCTCGGACCCATTCCAGTCTTGCAAGAGGGGAGCCCATCTTTCCAATGTCGAAGAATAAACAATTTGGCCGCTGCTGAAATCAAAGCCATATGCACCTTCCTAGGTCCCCATAATGGTGGTCCATAGTCCCCTAATATACAAATGTCAGGGGTTAAAATCTCTGACAAGCTTAGAATGGGGTCCAGACTATTCTGGATAGAATCCCAAAAAGAAAGTATCCTAGGGCATTGCCAGAATTGAAAAGGTGAAATAAAGTGCCCTCTGAACAACTGCACCTACGACAAGTGGGTGAGGGGGCTTTTCCCATTCTAAAAAGATGCATAAGAGAGTAGTACAAGTTATGAAGGATATTAAACTGAAAGAGGCACAACCGATCTTGCTTTATATACTTACAGATGTCTGACCAAATCTTAGATGAATAGGAGTCTGGTTTATTTATTTATTTAACAAATCGGAAAGACCTTTGAGTCAAGGGTTCTTTTACAGAGGTTCCACATCAAGTCACAAGAATAGCAAATTACAATGGTTTCAGTAAGTAGTACAACAAGAGGAAAGTAATTACATAAACAAAAGAACACTATGGCAAGATAAATATTGTGTCAAGTGCAGCCAGTGGCCTTGTCTGAAGAGGGGTGAAAGGGTTTACAAGGAGAGAAGTACAGGGGGTGAATTGAAGGGTGGAAGGAGCAAAATAAGAGCAAGGAGGGAGATTCCACAATGAAGCTTAAGCAGGAAAGACCCACGGGGTGGGAGGGAGAGGGAGAGAACAAGGTGAGGAAAGAGAGGAGGGGGGAGTGGTAGTGGAGTGGTAAAGGAAGGGGGGGATGAGGTAGGATGAAAAGAGGGCAGGAATGGGAAAGGGATAAGGGAGGAAGTGCTGTGAAAGGAATAGCACAGCAACAGGATAGGGCTATACAGGGGCAAATGGTAAAAGACGGAGGTCCCAGTGCATTTAGCTGTCAGCAGATATTAGGTATAGCAGTCACACGATGCTCTAGAAACTAGAAATTGATGCAGCTTCCGCTTAAATGGCCCCAAGGTTGCAGTTGTCGCAATCTCTGGAGGAAGGGAATGAAATAAATTAGCATCTCTAACTGCAATGTATCACTGTCAGAGTGAGGTTCGACAGCGAGGAATAGTAAAAGTTTGGCTCACAGAACTTTGTGTGCTCCGAGTGCCTTGGGAGGGACTGAAAAGCTGAAGGGAACCTGGTAGTAGCAGATCAAGATCTGCCTTCTTAGCCAGAAGGCAGGCTTGATATTCAGTGCGAGCCTGGAGTTGAAGCCAGTTTGCTTGTTCGTAAAAGGTCACAAGTGTGAGTATGTTACACTACACCAGTTAGTAGACAGCATGCCTTATTCAGAGCTGTGGTGAGCCAACATAGGGTTGTGTCTGTGGCAGAACCATAAATGACCAAACCATAGTCAATAATAGACACAACTGAACTTTGGATAGCCAATCTAAGGGCTTCGGTAGTAAGGCAGTGTTTATGCTTGCGTTGAAGGCCTAGGCGAATGTTAACTGCCTTGGCAACATTCTCAACATGGTTGGAGTAGGAGAGTGTACTATCCAGAGTAACTCCTAGTTATTTAAAAGATTGAGTCTGATCAAGGACAACACCTGCACTGTTTTTAATCACCAATTGTTTGGCTTTGTGCTTGCTGTGGGTACCATGGAAGAGCATGACCTTTGTTTTTTTGCAATTAAGCACCAACTTATGAGTGATGAACCAGGACTCAGCTTCAGTAAAACGTTTCTAAAGTTGGGCCTGAAGGAGGGTAGGGTCAGCAGTCTTTAAGAAAATGACCGCATCATCCTTGTAGAGGAGTACTGGTTCAGAACAGGGTGCCGGAAGATTATTGAAGAAGGTGCTAAATAGAAGGGGTCCCAGTATCGATCCTTGTGGAACCCCAGAGCAGACAGGCAGTTTAGCAGAAAGGGGACCCTATTCTTACCTGTTGTGTGTGGTTTGCTAGACAGCTGGTGAACCACTTTACGGCTTCTGGAGATATACCAAGCCCAGCAAGTTGATGTGTCAACAAATGGTGATTGACCATGTCAAATGCTTTAGAAAGGTCAATAAAGATTGCACTAACAAATTGACCCTGATCAAGAGTATGGTGAATGAAATCTGTGAATTCCAGTAGAGCCGTAGATGTGCTGTGCCCTTTCCAAAAACCACGTTGTTGGACACATTGTAGGTTGTATTTTTCCAGGTACTCCACAAACTGGTCAGCAACAATCTTTTCAAGTGCTTTGGACAACCCAAAACATTCTTCCAATAAAAACCAACAGGAGAGGTATTGTCCCAAAAAAGCTAATCAATACCTTTATAAAGGTCTGAAATAGGATGGGATTGTTGGGAGAGGGTACACAGGGTGTAAAAAAATATCCCAGCTTCATTAACCCAGGGAGGGTGACCTAAAAATTGTAATATGCAGTGCTTTAACAGATAATATTTAAAAACAAATGAGGGCAGGAGACCGAATTTGACTGGAAAAGCTTCAAAGGAATAAAGGTATTGTCCAGTAGCTGGTCAGCTAGACGACAAATGGGGATCCCCTGCCAGTATTGAGCGAGCAGTGGCTTACGGGCAATACAAAGATTGGGATTGCTGAATAAAGGCTGGGAAATAAGTAATATATGGCATTTTAATATGTCTGCAAAACTGACCATGAGCCTGAACAGACCAAGCTATGGGGAAATTCCGAAGGTCTCCAGGTAATTTTGGAGAATAAAGAGCAGCAAAGAAAGAGAAAGATAATGTTGGGCACAAAGTGCTTGTTTGACATACAATCAAGATGGGATATATTTATCCTCAATTGGGTCCTCCGCCACACTATTCCAATGAGAGTAAAATAATATCTTTGAAACTGCGGGAGAGACAGACCCCCCCCAAATTCCTAGGACTCACTAGTTTAGAGTACGCTCTCCAGGGAGGTTTATCCAACCATAAAATATGGACTATAAAGTAGGTAGTTTACGAAACCAGGAATTGGGAAGAAAAATATTCAACATACCGAGGGGGTAAAGCAACCTTGGCAAAACATTTATTTTAATAATACTGGCTCTCCCCCACAATGTTAAAGGCAAGGATTTCCACCATCGCAAATCCTGCTCAATCCGTTGTAGGAGGGGGTCAAGATTAAGGAATCTCAATAGACTAACATCGTTAGTAATTTGAATACCTAAATACATAAATGAATGGGAAGCCCACTGAAAACCTAGATCAGAAAAATCCTGTCAAGAGATGGGAGAGCGCGAATAAACCACCATTTTATGTAAGTTTAATTTATAAACTGAAAAAATATCAACGGTTTGGATTATAGTAAAGACTGCAGGAACAGAAACCAAAGGATCAGAAAGATGAAGCAAAATGTCATCTGCAAACTTAGATATTTTCCAGTCCTGTTCCCCCCAACAGAATATCCGAAATATTAGAAGAGATTATTTTATGAACCAATGGTTCTGTATATAAATTGAACAAAAAAGGAGAAAGGGGCCAACCCTGGCAAATGCCCTGAGTCAGGGGAAAGAGGTCAGAAAGTATTACATTACAAAAGAACTTAGCAGAGGGCGAGGAATACAAACGCCCAACCAGATAAGATAGGGAGCAGGGATACCATAAAGGAGTAGAACAGAAAAATGGTATGATCATGAAACTCTATCAAAAGCTTTTTCTGCATCCAGAGAGACAAGGATTGCATCTGGACCCATCTCCTTGGATGCAGAAATCAAATGAAAAAGCTTTCTAAATTAGTCGCCAACAAGCCGACCCGCCATAAATCTGATCTGTTCCAGGCCACTTAACCTGGTCCAGACCCTACACAATTGGGCAGCCAAGACTTTAGCCAAAAGCTTCATATCCACATTTGTAAGGAATATCAGTCTATAGCTGTCTGAGTGGGTCAGATCCTTCCCCGGTTTAGGGAGCAACACAATTCTAGCTTCTAACAAAGAAACATCTCAAAGATCACTATGTTTTAAATAATTAAATAAACAGGATAAAAGCGGGGCAAGATCATCCATGAATGATTTATAAAAATTGGATGGAAAACCATCCAGTCTGGAGCTTTATTCAAAGCAAGGGAAGAAACTGCTGCGCTAACTTCTTCCTCCTTATTAGGCGCTGATAGCAGTTCTTGTTGGGTTTTTGAAAGTTGTGGGAGAGTAACATTGGCCAAAAAGTTATTCAGAGCCAGTTCACTATCCTGAGACAAAATGGGTGCAGTACAGAGGGAGGAAAAATATGTCCTAAAAGCAGCAGCAGCAATTTGACGAGAATCAGTAATCAACGTGGACAAAAGGGGTCATGGAGAGATGAAACTCTGCGGGAGGCCCATTGTTCCCAGAGGCGGAGAGACAATTTGCTCACCTAGTTGCCCTAACCTATATAGGTGGCTCCGGTCTTAGCAACGGCTCTTTCAACTCGAAACCTGTGATGAGTAAGAAGAAAGCACAAGTAATGTTTTTTACCAAAAAAAGACAAAAGAAAATGGTAATAGCATAACATCGGACAAGGGAATCTTAACTAGAAGTGGTAAAAAATGACTTGTCACAAACCAATATAGACACTTAAGAGTGATCCTAGATAGTTCACTTACATTTGGTGACCATATAGAATATATAACCAAGAAAGTCAAAACTAGAATAGGGGCGCTGCAAAGATCATCCTCAATTGTGACTTATCAGATGCGAAAAACAATTGCAACACAGTTAATATTGCCAGTCTTGGAGTATGGCAACCTAGTTTATGGTTTCACTGAACAAAAACATTTAGATAAAGTTAACAAATCTTATAATCAATTGGCAAGATTTGTTTTGAGATGCAACTTCAAGACTCATCATTGTTTAATGTATAAAGATTTGAAGTGGGATAGCCTGGCGGTACGGTTAGAAAAACAATAGTCAATATTAATATTTAAAATTAATAGGGGGCTGATCAAGGGAAATCTTAATATCCAATTTGGGTGTGAAACTCAATGATATGAGCTGATGGAGGCAGCCCATAGGGGTATAAAAATACCAAAATTTAACACAAGGTATGGTTGTATGACATTACAATTTCAAGCAGTGAAAATCTGGAATGAGATTCTACCAACAATGAGGAATCTAAAAAGAATATCTACTTTCAAATCTAAATTGGAAAAGAGTTTTATCCAGGAATATGCAGGTATATAAGTATGTATAATAGTACACTCACATAGTCTTTGTGTCTGCACTGTACTGAAGAATAGGTGTATAGTTGATTAAATTAAATTAAAAGTAGATGGCATGTTAGTTAGGCTTGGATCAACGTTTGCTGTAATTTGTGATAATGTTATATGTACGTAATTTGAACTGTTGTTGTAACATATGTATGTATTTATGCAACAGAACAACTTTGAAAATAGGTCTTCGTATCTAAAGTTTTATCCTGTCTAAAAATAAAGTTTTAACTGAACTTTCAGCTTTGACAAGCAAACATGCAGCATATTGAGCTTTCAGTTGAGAAAGCCATGATCTATCCGTTTCAGAGGATGATGGGGAGAGGTACTTTTACAAGGTGCAGATATCATACAAAAGTTGGTTTACCTGACAGTCCTCAGATTTCTTCCAGATGGAGGCTAAACAAATTAACTCTCCCTGACAAATACATTTTAAAGAACCACAGCGGACGTCCAGGGCAGGAAGGGATGGTACATTCTCTTTATTCAATTGCTGAAGGATTGCCCAGAATCAATCAATAAAATCAGTATTCTGCAGAAGCTGGGTGTTTAAAGACCAGGGGCAGGATTCACAAAAAAAAGGCAAAGTGTAGCACAAAAGTTTGTTACATACCTTGCCATTACGCAGGGGTCAAAAATTGCTATTTACAATCGAATAGCGCACCACGCTATCCGACTATGAGTAGTTGCAGGCAGGGGCATCACTAACCTAGGAAAAGCACTGAGAACCTCAGTAGCGCTGCCCACACAGCCAGCCAGGAGAATGGGCTGCCAGCAATAGTGCCACTGTGCTAAGTCCCCATTCAAGAAGAGAGCCATGCAAATGAGCCCATTGGGCATGCAAGGCGCTAGTGACCATTAGCATGCCTATTATGTGCTCATTTGCATGCCATTAGTGTGGCGGTGCGTGGCCCCTCCCACCAGCCCAAGCCCCATGCAGCCACATTCTCCCATAGTCTAGTGGTGCCCTCCCCCACCCTGATCGCAGACCCGACATTAAGAAGAAATATTCCCGTAGTGTAGAGTCCCACCCCAGTCCCCGATCTCCCACCTGTAATGTACAATAATTGTACCATAGTGTAGGGTCCCTTCCCAGTCCTGATCTCCCACCCATAATGTACAATAATTGTTTCCATAGTGTAGCGTCCCTCCCAGTCCCTGATCTCCCACCTAATATCCAATAATCCATTTTCCATAGTGTAGTGTCTCTCCCCCTTCCCGCCACCAGTCGCTGTACTGTAATGAAAATAACCACCTTTTCTGTAGCATAGTGTCCCTCCCCCACCACTGATCATCGCACTGTAATAAAAATAACCCCACTTTTCCATAGCATAGTGTCCCTTCCCCTCCCCACCACCACTCGCCACACTGTAATAAAAATAAACCCCCTTTTCCATAGCATAGTGTCCCTCCCCCCACCACCGATCGCCGCACTGTATTATAGAAAGAAAACATTTTCCATAGTGTAGTATTCCACCCCACTCTCCGACCACCAATCCTCGTATAAATAAAAACCTTTTCCATAGTGTAGTGGCCAATCCCCACTCCCCGATCTCTATTCCAAAATACCTACAACCCCACTCCCTGGTAGCCTAGGGTCCCTCCCCCCACCTCCTCACCTCATCAAGTGTGACCCACCATCCCATTCCCCCATCCCAATCTTTGATCAGTGACCAACACAGTCGACCTCTCACCACCGTGGCTGACCACCGACTGAGCCCTCTTCGAGCGCGTACTATATGCAGTATGGCACCTTGACTATGATAGACCAATCACAGTCAAGGAGCCGTACTGTACACAGTACGCACGCCAAGAGGGCTCAGTAGGTAGCCAGCCATGGTGTGAAAGGTGGGCTGTGCTAGTTGCTGACTGAAGATTGGGATGGGGGGAAGCGAGGTGTTGGGTCACACTTGACGGGGTTGGGGATGGACCCTAGACTACCAGGGAATGGGGTTGTAGGTATTTGGGGATGGAGATTGGTGGGTGGGGAGGGACCACTACACTGTGGAAAAGGTTTTTATTTATATGGCGATCGGTGGTGGGGATGGGGGGGACACTATGCTATGGAAATAGGGGTTTCATTTCATTGCAGTGCAGCGATCAGTTGCGGGAAGGGGGAGGGACACTATGCTACAGAAAAGGAGGTGTATTTTTATTACAGTGTGGCAATCAGTGGCGAGGAAGGAGGAGGAGGGACACTATGCTACGGAAAAGGGGGTTTGCTTTTATTACAGTGCGGCAATCAGTGGCAGGAAGGGGGAGGTTCACTACACTATGGAAAATGGATTATTGGATATTGGGTGGGAGATCGGGGACTGGGGAGGGACACTACACTATGGAAATAATTATCGTACATTATGCGTGGGAGATCAGTGACCGGGGAAGGACCCTACTCTATGGAAACAATTCTTTTACGTTATGGGTGGGAGATCAGGGAATGTGGGGAGGTGCAGTACCACTGCACGCCACTAGGGTTGCACGGATTACCGCCATGTTTTTACTGGCGGTATTTTTTCCATGCAAGGGCCATCGCTAATGGCCTTTGTGTGGACCGCAAGTTTTGTGAATGGGATTGAGGGGATATGCAGGTCCCCTCCCCCTCTATTTAAATGACTCACTGCATTACCAAGCCCTGTTTGCGCCATCCCTAGATCATGGTGCCCAAGCCCTCTCAATAAAACTCTCCCCTGACCCAAACCGTGATCCTCTTACTCTCACCGTCTCCTACATCCCACCCTGCAGCCAATCCCCTGCCTGTAAAGCACTCTCTGACTATCTAGCCAGCCACCCCCACAAAATGGAACAAATCCTAGTTGGGGATCTCAACATAAACTGGCTAGCGAACTCATCAACACACGCCAAAGATACATTTGCTGCATTAGATATGACCCAACTGGTATCCCAGCCTACCAGGGCCAACCCCACTAATGGAACCCACACCCTACTAGATATCCTGCTCACTAATCATCCCCACCATATTACTGACCTAGGTGTCCTATCCAACGCCTTAAGCAACCACTCTCCAATCATCTTTGGCTGGTTCTGTCAGCTACCTAAACCACCACCAAATATCACCTTTTGTCATCAACTATGCCCAGGAGGCATAGCCAAACTCAAACAATATCTAATTAACTGGGACTGGTCCCCTATTTCCCAAGCCCAGCACATAGAAGATGCATTGCACTACTTCACCACCACCTTTAATACCGCCTGTGATGCTTTTGCACCGACCATCAAAGTGACCACTAAGAAACATAGTGCCCTCTGGATCACCCCAGAACTCCTACAACAGTTCAAAATGCGTGACAACCTCTGGCATCGTGCCACTGCCTCCAGTTTGCTAAGCGATAGGCAGGCCTATAATGCTGCCCGCAGTAAGTGTACCTGGGCAATCCGCAAGGCTAAGGTGGAGCACTATAGAACTGCCCTAGCCACCTCCTGGGATAGCACAAGAATGTTCTGGGATAACATCAAGGAGCTTAATGGTAAATCCTGCCCCCCTCACAACTTAGTGTTAATGGTACTACACCACAGACACACTTCACATAGCTAACTGCCTCAACTCCACCTTCTCAGACCTCAGCTTAGTCCTCCCTAGCAACTTTTTTGATCCAGTTCAGCCTACCCCACCACCTGAGCTTCTCCACCCCCTTTCAAACTCAGAGTCATTACCCCTACAGAAGCGAAAGCCTACCTGTCCAAAGCCCTCCAGAGCTCCAAGTACTGCAAAGACGCCTTCGATATGTGTATCCTATACCTTGTGCTAGACTCAGTTATCTCCCCACTCATGGACCTTCTAAATCTGTCCCTACGCTTGGGCAAGTTCCCAACCTCATGGAAAATGGCAGTGATAACACCAATATTGAAATGTGGCAACAGCTCCCTCCCAAACAATTACCAGCCCATCTCGATTCTCCCCCACTCTCTAAAGCCCTTGAAAAGATCATGGCCAATCAGTTCACTGACTACCTTCTTGCACACAACCTCTTATGTAGGAAGCAGCATGGTTTCAGAGCTGGTCATAGCACTACGACCACCCTCACAGAATTCGCTAACTCTCTGCACTCCATGCTTGACAAGGGGCACCTCACAGGGGCTGTGTTTATAGACCTCTCAAAGGCCTTTGACATGGTTTCTCATCCTCTCCTTCTTAACTCATTTGCTCCCGGTGGATATTTTGGGTCCATTCCAGCAATGGATGGTTCCGACGCCATATGGCGTCTATGGGAATGAATGAGTAATTAACACATTACAACAAATTGGGGTCTCTCATTGTCCACTCTCGTGGTTCTCCAGCTATCTTTCATCTAGAACCCAATGTGTTAAAATTAATAATACCACATCTACTACGCAGCCTGTGCACTCAGGAGTTCCCCTGGGATCTATCCTGGGTCTCCTGCTATTCAGCATGTACTTTAACGCCCTGCCTAAATCCTGCCCCGGCAACTTTCTCCTCTACATGAACGATGCTGTTCTTTATGCTGCACATCCTGATCTCTCTCTCTCTCTCTCTCTCCAGCGTACCTTACAAAACTCCTTCTCTCAGATTGAACACTGGTTTGCTGAACACAGATTGGTGGTTAACATTAAAAAAACTAAGATGATGCTGTATGCCCACCACCAAAACAGATAAAAGAATTTCCCCCTGGAAATACTCTCCGCCTCTCTCATCCCACTGGAACAGGTCCAAAAGTACAAGTATTTAGGTATTACATTTGACTCTGCCCTCTCATTCCATGAACATATAAAAATCCTCACCTCTGCCACCAACACCCACATTGGTCTCCTATACAGATATAAAGACTGCCTGCCACCTGAAGCACTTCACCTAGCCATTACCTCCTCAGTCTTATCGCTGGTGGACTATGGCCTCACAATGCCGACCCTACAGTGCTTCATCAAATACAAGTAGTCATCAATAAGGCCTGCCGGCCCCTCTCTGGTGCCAACAGAAATACACATACCTACACCCTATACGCACTCACCAATATCCTCTCCCTTGAGGAAAGACTATTATACCAGACCTGTCTCTTCACCAAACAAATCCCCCTGGGTTTAACCCTAGTAGGTGCCATGGCTTCTCTTCAGGCAGCTACCATCTCAGCGTCCACATGGTCTGCCCCAAACACTATCTGGAAGGTGCCTAGAGTCAGGACCACCCCTGGCCCAACGATTCTTCCCCCTTAGAGCTCCATCTTGGTACAATGTCCTCCTTCTAGCTGTCACATCAATCACCAATCTAGGTCCTTTTAAAGCTGCCTTAAGGGCCCATATCCCCTCTTCACGTCAATACCAACATAACCGGTAACCTGTGGATCCTGCACCATGCCACTAGGCCACGCATCCGCCCTTGGCCAGGCAGTGGAAAGCCCTTACTATTTCTAGCCTACAGACGCCTCACCTCCCTCGGTTACCATATAGTTGCACTGGACTATAAATGCATTGTATTATGTATAAGACAAGGCCTCCCTGAGGCGGCTTACCACCAACTCATATCATGCATTGTTTTAGCTACTAATTGTATAGGTCTTAACCGCTCCATTAGGTGAACATGTTGATAGCTCTGCCCTATTTTAGCTACCAACTGTATAGGCATTAACCCGTGCTTATTGTACTTATGCTCTGTATGATTGCTCACCCACATTTATTCTATGTATGTACTGTATGAATGTCTATGTTTTATTCTGACATGGAGCCTTTGGAAATGAGTCTCTGACTCAAAGGGTTGTAATTCCAATTTCCTAACTAAATAAATTTGTACTGCGGCCCCCCTCATTGCATTGCCCAGGTGGAAACCCAGTTTGCAAGGGCACACTGGGCTCTATGAATACCAGCTATTCTCAAAGCCCAGTTTGCTCTGGGCAAAGATTTGTGAATCTGGCTCCAGGTGTGGTCACTATGACTCCTGGTAAATATATCCAAATTAATCAAACCTGGGGCATGATCAAAAATAACAACTGTATCCATGTAACCGGAATATAGTGTTGGCAATCGGGGAGAGCTAATAAAAAAATAATCTCGATGAGAATAAGAATTGTGAGGGGGAGAATAGAATGTGCAAGCATGGTCGGATGGGTGAAGTGCCCCCCTAAGGGTTTACAAGTCCCAACTGGTCAATAAATTCTCTCAAAGCTCGTTGGGCGGGGGAGAGCCCAAGCGTGAGTCTGTAAGTCCTATTTAAATCATTGTTAAAGTGTATGTATATTTATAAAAACACACACACACACACACACACACACACACACACACACACACACACACACACTTACTTTTACTTCATTGTAGGCCTCATCAAATGACTACGTGTTGTGAATCTGAACCTCCTAAGAAACAGACTTCAGAGGGCTTATTGTAGTGGAATATTGTTTGAAAGCAAAAGCTGCAATTGGAGTTAAAAAGTTTAACAACTTTCATTAACCTTGATTTTCTTTCCAGAACTGAAAAACGGGTTGCTTCATTTCACATTTTCCACTGCTTGTTCAATATTCTACCCACTTTGATGCAAGAAACCTTGACGTATAATCAAGGCCTAGTAAAAACAAAACTAAACAAAGCAAAACAAAAAAAACACTGGTTATTTTTGTTAACATGTTTGCTGTTCTTAATTTGAACTGCAGGTGTATACTTTTTTTAACGTATGTATGTATGTAGTTTTTGTTTACCAAGAAGGGTGTACTAGGCATACATTTGCCTATTTTCAGGCATGACCCAGTAGAGTACAACCAGTGGACCTTTACAATGCTGACAGGGATAACACAACGACCTTAACAATGCTGACAGGGATAACACAACGACCTTAACAATGCTGACAGGGATAACACAAAGCATTAACATAATAACCAGAGGAGTACATGTGTGTGTACAATACAGAAATTGGTCAGGAAAATTCACTGGAGAACAAATACATAGAGAATAATGCATATGCAAGTGTGTGATATGCAGTTTTTTACACACCCATGGTGTGTGATAATATATAAATCTCGAGAGCGAAGCTCGAGAGGTTTATATATTGCCACACACCGAGGGTGTGTAAAAAAACTGCAGATCACACACCTTCATATGTGCCATTTTTTATAATAACTGGTGCTAAGTAAACAAAGCTCAGAATCTTAGCATTATGTTCTTCCTGTGTTGCTGATTCGACCTCTGTATGGGCTCCATGGCATGCTGGTTGTTATTTTATTTATTTATTTTTTATTTCAGTCTTTGGTAACTGGGTAAGGCCCACTAGGCACAAGTGCCTGTTTTCAGGGGCAACCTAGGAGTACTGGGCGGTTAAGTGACTTGCTCAGAGTCACACACTATGCAAGTGGAGTCTGTGAGAATTAAACCCAGGTCTGGTCTTCTGGATGTACCAAGCTCATTTAGAGCTCGTTACTCTAACCTCTAGGCTATACTGATGACAAGGTGAAGGTTCAATGGCTTCTCCACTATTTAAAGTTTTAAAAAAACTGAACGGTTCAGTTTTTTGAATCGTTAAGTATGTTAGCGTGGTACACACCATCCAGCGCACAGTAAAAGCCCACCATATCAACTCGCAGGTTGATACGACTTTTTACAGGTTACAAAAACAGGTTGATACCGGGGGTCACCAGTTATAATGTAATTCCATACAGTGAACTGTGATAATAGCTGAAAACTGTAAACAGAGAGTGTTGAGAAAAGAAAAAGCAACAAGGAATGTGCCTAAAAGCAGGGAAGCGTAGAAGGAGTAAATTGACTGAAGCATAAAAGTGCAGACGACAGAGTTACTAAGTGCAACTAGCTGACATGCAGGCAGGAAGAGTAGTGCTGTAGGGGTTAGGAACAGGAATATACTGTACATTGAAGCAGGTATGATTGGTATTGGCATTGGAAGGTGTGGGCAACTGGGTACTGACACACATGGGCAGGTATGCTGTTCCATAGTTTCGGAGCAGTGACAGAGAAGGCAATCTCCCCATGCTTAGTCCAAGTTCTAGGGATGGATAACAGGTCAAGGTCAGAGGATCTGAGGGAGTAGGTATTTTTACAAGGCACCAGGAGGGAGGCTAAGGATTGGGGCACTTGGTTCTGCAATGTACTATGAATACTACAGAACTACCAAATGAGCGGTCCCGAAGAGCAGAAGGGGTGGGCCAGCCAAGTTTGGAGTAAAGGGTACAATGATGAGTAAGTTGATTACATGCAAAGGCAAAATGACAGATATTATTGTGTGCCACATCCCACTTATGTAAGAAGGAGCTTGAGGCATAAGCAAAGATGGGTAGGGCATAGGATAATTTGAGGGGTGAAAGTCCACATGCTACAGCAATGTGAGCTGATGAGGAAAGATTTGGACTGGCTCGATAGGCTAGCCCAAGACTAATGTTAACAGCCTTACTAATGGAAATTAAATGTAATGAGAAGTCGAAGGAGGGATCGAGTGTCACACCAAGGTATCTGAAGGAGTTTATGGAGTCCAAAGGGGAGCCGTTATCACAAACCACACTTAATAGAGTGCAACTGTTTTTTTGTTGGTGGGTAGTTCTGAAAAGCATAGCTTGAGATTTAGAGGGATTCACTAGTAGCTATTCTCCATAAACCAGGTTTGAATGGCCTTCAGGTCCACAGTGAGGGCACTATTGATGCTGGCAACATTCTGTGCACTAGTAAAGAAGACCAGGTTGTCTGCGTAGAGGAGAGGGGTACTGTTTACACAGCAGTGGTGAATTGAGTTATGTAGGGATAAAAGTAGAGGCCCGCGTATGGAGCCCTGGGGGACACCAATATTGGTGGGTAGGTTGTCTGAGAGAGAAGAGCTGACCCTGACACATTGCTGTCTATTATTAAGGTAGCTCTTGAATCAAGATAAGGCATGTTCAGATATCCCCAAGGCACTCAGTTTAGTGCAAAGGAGACAGTGGTTTACCATGTCCAAGGCCTTTGTGAGGTCAGTGAAAACTGCTCCAGTAAACTTGCCCTTATCAAGAGAGGTGGAGATACTATTAGTAAGAGTGGGCAGCACAGTGATAGTGCTATGGCTCTGGTGAAACAAATGCTGAGCAGGACAGAGGAAATTGTAGTTAGAAAGGTAGGAGGCGAGTTGGGCAGTGATGATTTTCTCAAATACCTTGGCCAGAACAGGTAGGATGGCAATAGGTCTACAGTTAGTGATTAATTTGCAATTCCCTTTTTTGAACACAGGCATTATGTTAGACATTTTCCAGACTGTCAGTATGCTGTTAGAGGTAAGGGAAAGATTGAAGATTCAACTAAGGGGAGATGCCAGTTCACGAGCAGGAAGTTTAAGGAGTTTAGGGTCTATACCATCCGAGCCAGCAGATTTGGTTATAGGGATCTGCTTCATGAGTTTATAAACCTCAGGGATACTGACTTGTTTGTCAAGGAAGGGGGGATGTTGCCCTGAGGGAGTGAGTAAGTAGGGGAGAGATCTGACTATTCAAGGGGGTAGTGAAAACTTCAGTGTACACAGAGGTCAGAGAATAGCTTGTTGAAAGCATTGGAGATAGTATAGGGGTTATTACAGTTTACACCATCAATCTCAAAGTCAGGAGGGGTAGAGGTGCTGTCATAGCCAAGAAATGTTTTGAGGCAATTGCAATATTGATGAGGATTTTTGTAAGGGGAAGCTAGCTGGGCTCGAAAAAAAAGCAGCTCTTACTCTGTCAGATGGCTTGTTTGCATTTATTCCTGAGGGCTCTGTAGGTGGAGCAGTCAGAGGTAGACTTGGAGGCCATGAAAGCAGCCCTGCATCTATCTCTCTTGTTTAGTTAGGACAGAAGAGGGTGAGTTAGCTATTTAGTTTTAGGACCACGTACTCTCCTAGAGGTGATAGGGACATGTTTATCCTGTAGGCTACAGAAGGTGGTATTAAAGTAAGAGACATCCTGATCGATGTCGGAGGTAGCCCACAGGTAAGACCATTCAAAGTTGGCCAGTTCAGTTTTAAATTGAGAGGGGTCCAAACGAGAGAAGTTATGGAAGTGAATTAAGTGAGGTGGGTCTTTAGGGGATTTGGCACGCCATACACAGAAAAAAACAGGTTACTCACCTGTAACAGTAGTTCTAGGAGTGGTATATGATGTACATTCACACTTCTGGCAGTGTTCCTTTTTCCTTTAAATCTTGCCGGAATGTCTTCAAGCTGGCTCCTCCCATCCACCCAGGTGGTAACTCCCTTGACACCACTCCGTGATGCCAGATCTTACTTGCTGGAAGCAAGACCAGTGTGCCACTTGCCAGGGGAGGTCGGGTGGGTCAGTGTGAATGTACATCATATACTAGTCCTAGAAAGTACAGTTACATAAAAACTTACCATAATGGTAGATCCTTGAGGAGTGTCTCTTGCAGTAGGTAATACTTTTGGGTTATCAACAGAGGTCGCTGTGGTGCACGACAGCTCTTCTAGCGGTTTTTCACCAGGGACCACTCACACATGACATCAACTTCCCATTTCCTATATAAGTGTGGGCAGTCCCTGATATCCTCAGTTTCCCTGCCAAATTCAACTCGCAAAACGAGGACCAAGGGGAAGCCGAGGTACCAAAGGGGTCTCAACCCACAGTCATTGGACCAGAATTTGCTCTCTTAGAGAAGGAGGGGGTTGGAGGGTGAGAACAAACCTACTGCAAGAGACACTCCTCGAAGATCTACTGTTACGGTAAGTTTTTACATAACTGTACTATCTTCCACGGAGTGGTCTCTTGCAGTAGGTAATACTTTTGGGATGAATTCCAAGCAGTAATGTCTATGTGGGAGGACAGTTATGACAGAAGACCTTGTAGGACTGCACATCCGAAGGCCACCTATGTCATGAGGCAATATCCAGATTATAATGTCTTGTGAATGTATGAATCATGGACCAGGTAGCCACATTGCAGATATCTGAAGTGGAGGCTCCTTTAAAGCAAGCCGCAGTAGTGGCCATAGCTCTAGTGGAGTGGGCTTGGACAGGTCCAAGCAAAGGGTTGTCATATTATTTGTAACAAAATGTAATACAATTTGCCAAACAAGATGAAAGAGTACGTTTAGCAACCAGGAGGCCGTCATGACCTGGGGCCAAAGAGATGAACAGTTGAGACATCTTTCTAATTGATTGTGTCCAATTAGTATACTAGCACAGTATACAATGGACATCTAAAGTATGTAGTAGATGTTCACGCTAATTGGAGTAATCAGGATAGTTGACCAGAAGCTCCAAGGACTGTTTTAAAGTATGTTCGGAGACTACTTTAGGAAGGAAGGAAGGGTTGGTATGAAGGACCACCCTGTCTTTGTGGAAATCAAGTAAGGTTCCCTACGCATGAGTGCATGAAGCTCGGATATACATTGAGCGGAAGTGACAACCACCAGAAATAGGGTTTTCCATGAAATAAAATGAAGGTCACAAGTGGCTGCTGGCTCAGAAGGTTCAAGGGTCAATTTTTCTATCATAAAATTGAGATCCCACGGAGGAGTGGGTCTTCTAATAGGTGGTCTAATATGTAATATTCCTTTCAAAAACATCTCAGCTAGATGATGTTGGTACAGTAACCTGCTATCTAGAGGTTCATGGAAAGCTGAGATGGTGGCCAAGTGGACTTTGATGGAAGAGTAACTTAAACAAGACTCAGATAGTGAGGCTAGGTAGTCCAGAACCTTCATCAGCGGACAAGAGTAAGGGTCCACAGATCGAGAGACTGACCATAGGTCAAAGCGTTTCCATTTGGAATTGTATGTTGCTCTTGTTGCTGATTTACGGGAGGCCAAGAGAATACTGGCAAACAGGAAAGGACACTTGTAAGCTAGTTATGAAAGCGTCCTAAAGAGCCAGGCATGAAGGTGTAACACCTTCAGGTTGGGATGTAGGACAGACCCTTGACACTGAGTCAAAAGGTCTGGTCTGATTGGCAACAGAACAAGGTCCTGTACTGACAGTTGTAGGAATAGGGGAAACCACATTTGGTGAGGCCACATTGAGGCTATGAGTAGCATTGTGGCCGGTTCTAGTTGTAGTTTCAGTAGAGTCCATTGAGGAGAGGGACAGGAAGCATAAAAGAAGAGTCCTGTCCATGGTTGGGACAGGGCATCTATAGACTGTCCCTTTTTGTTAGGGATAATGAAAAAATACTTGGGAAGACGGTAATTCACTGGGGAGTCAAACCGACCCAGCTGTTTAGTGCCCCATAGGTTGAAGATTTCTTGGAGTACTTGCTCGCTGTCAGGAGGTCTAAACCTCACACTCAGGTTCTTGGCAATATTGAGAATGCAAGGAATCACAAACACGTTGAGAATAAATTGCGGTTTCCCTAAGCAGTTCTTACCAATATGAACTGGGAGCCAATGCTAAGTGCTCCCTATACCTTGAGGTTTCTTCATGCCTCTTGGGGTCTCTGAGGTATAAGACTCAGTGTCTCACATTATATACCTATGATAATTACTATGGTTACTGTAAGATAGAAACTTTCCTAGTTACAGAGATGAGCCCTATTGGCTAAATTAGAGGTGGCTCCACGGTCCAAGATAACATTATACAATTTTGTAGTAGTCATCACTTTGTGAAACAAAAGAGTACAGTTCTTACAGAGTCTTACACAACTCAGTGTAGTAGTACAAATCACCAAAAGGTGGCAATGCCGACTTATATATCATAATCATTACCAGGACACAAATGTCCCAACATCTTGCAAGTGAGAAATACACAGAAAATACATAGAGAATATATATATATATATATATATTAGCAAGCAAAGTGTGTAACAATAATATGCATACATATCCTGACATCTACTCTTGTACGGTAGATGCCCTTAGCCCTATATGTTAGTATAACATATGCCTAAGCACTAGCTGTCTACGGTGTACCTCTGGGGGTACCAAAAAGGCTGCAGGGACCTCGTGTAACATCGTGAAGTGTCCATTCGTGAGTGGGGGACTGGCGACTCAGCCGGTCAGCTAACTGTTTGCAATCTCCCGGTAAGTGGACAGCTGTTAGCATCAATTGTTGCTGTATGGCCTCCTGCCAAACTGCATGAGTCTCCATGCATAGGGTGCGGGATTTTGTACCCCCTTACTCGATGAGGTAGAGTACTACTGCAGTGTTATCTGACTGGATCAGTAACGATCCTGGCACGTCAAAACGTTAGATCTTCCTACCGCAATGGCAGGAACGAAATAATGCTTGTTTGTTTGAAGAATGGAAAAACTTATCCACCAGCAGATAGCTGACCATCTACTTAACTTCAACCTTCAGTCTCCTGTTCAGCATGGGTTCAGGGCTGGTCATAGTACCACTACAGCTCTCGCCCTATTCTCCAGTGATGTCAAGTCCAACATGGACAAAGGTCTGCTTACTGGCTCAGTGTTCATTGACCTAACCAAGGCATTTGACCTTGTTAATCATGCCTTGCTCTTGGATAAGCTGCATTCACTTGGAGCCACTGATTCGACTGTATCATGGATCCGTAGTTACCTTGATAACCGTTCCCAATCAGTCTCTTTCTGAAAATCGCTTTCAGCTCCTGCCCTTATCACCTGTGGCATTCTGCAAGGGTCTATTCTTGGGCCCTTGCTCTTCTCTTTCTTTGTTAATGACATTCCTACTTCTCTAACCCACTGTCACTCTATCATGTACGCAGACGACTTGGTACTCTATTCCGCCTCCCCATCCGTCTCAAAGCTTAATGGCTGTCTATCTTCGGCCTTCCAACAACTTCAGTCCTGGTTCTCATCTAACCAGCTAATTCTTAACCTCTCCAAAACTCAGGCAATGCTCTTTGGTTCCACTAGAAATGTTCAGGTTGAGTCCACCAAACTTCAAGTGCTGTGTCACGATGGGACAGCTGTCCTGTCCACAGATAACTTTAAATACCTAGGGGTTATGCTGGACCCTTCACTTGTCTTCTCTGCTCACATAAATGATGTGTGCAAATCTGTTAACATGAGGACTGGAGCACCTACCGCGTGCGCCACTCCCTAACTCCTGCAGCTAGGATCTCTGTGGCTAGAGGCATGCTGCTGCCCAGGTTACTTTATTCCCTCCCTCCCTCTCCTCTCCCATGCGAAGGATAGTATTCTACAGAAGTGGGACACCACTTATAACAACATTTGTAGATTTGCATTATCGGCCCCTCACCTCATGCACCACTGTCTTCTCTACTCAACCCTTCGCTGGCTATCTCCTAAGTCACGTTGACATTACTCTCTGGGATGTTTCATTGACTCCATGACAAGATGCCCTCGCCCGAGTTCTCTGGCTAACATGTTTAAACCTGTATGTCTCTCCCGAACTCTTAGGTCCTCATCCACTTTACAGTTTTTAGTGCCTCACTGCTCATCTAAAATGGGTAAACAAGCATTTTCTCATTTCGACCCCAAATTTTGGAATTCCCTTCCCCCTAGTTTAAAGGGTCACTTATCCCACTCTGCCTTCAAGCCTGCACTTTTCTCTCACCTCTATGCACTTGATACATGTAACTGTACCTGTTACACTTGACCTTACTGTTCTTGAACTTGGTGTCTATTGTTTGCTAAAGTGTTTTAATCTACATCCATACATCCCTGCGTGGATTGTCCTTCACACATGAGTTTAACTGGCTATCCCTGCGTGGACAACTGCTGAGGATTGTTATGATGGTATCTATGTACTTGCATATGTAATGTCTGTTTACTGTATTCTCCCGGTCGTGGTTTGAAAATAGGCAGGACTAATGCCTAATGCTCCTACCAGTTACCAAAACAAAATAAATAAATAAAAATATAAATAAATAAAAGAATCTGTAGACATTCGTCTTAGTTCCAAATTTCTCGTCGATGACTGCTACACAGAAGTTGCACTAGCTGCTGCGCAAGCTGAAGACAGCAGGAAAATGAACTGAGGATACCAGGGACTGACCACAATTATATAGGAAACAGGAAACTTATGTCATGTTTGGGTAGTCCCTGGTGAAAAACTGCTAGAAGAGCTGCCATGCACCACAGCGACCTCTGCTGGTAACCCAAAAGTATTACCTACTGCAAGAGACCACTCTGTGGAAGATCTACTGTTACAGGTGAGTAACCTGTTTTTCTAGGGATGTGGATATCATATACAACTCCACACTTCTAGCAGACTCCTAGCAGTTCTCCAGGGAGGTGGGGGCAAGGTGCATACCCCCTACTTACGGAACAGAGATTGAAGAACTGAGGCCCCCAAACCAGCATCCCTGCATGACTCAAGGTCATAGTAGCAATGGGAAATGAAGGTGTGTGCTGACTTCCAGGTAGCAACCCTGCAGATTTCCTGGATAGGGACATCCCTGGAAGCAGCCACTGAAGCAGTAATACGGCAGGTGGAATGAGCCCTTACTCCTACAAGTGGCTCCCTACCCACCAACCTATAGGACAGGTTGATGCAGGAAACAATCCACCCAACAATCATCTGTTTAGTTGCCGATCTGCCAGGTGTGGCTTCGGCATATCAGCCCTTCAGGGAGGCATCGGTCATGATGATGACCGTCAGCTCCAGGTGGACAAATGGGATTCCTTCCTCTGGATGTTCTTGGAATCACCATCACTGGAGTGTGTCCCACATCAACTAGGTCACAGTGACCAGCTGGTCAAAATGGCCCTGACACTGAGACCACTGATGGGTTAGCTCCCACTGCAGAGAGTGTATTCTCCACTGGGACCAATGGACCACACCGGTGCATACCACTGTGTATCCCAGGCAGGGCAGGAAATCCTGAGCAGGGTGTAACTGCCCAACTTGAAATAATCTGGCAAAGGAGGAGGAGAGAGTCTTCACCCAGTCTGCCAGCAGCCGAGCCATGGCTCTGCAAGAGTCGAGCTCCGCCCTGATGAAATGCATCACCTGTGAAGGTAAGAGCTCTGACTTGGCCTAGTTCACCAGAAGGCCAAGGGACAGGCAAGTCTGGAGGGCCAGGTCCCTGGACCACTCCTCCTCCTCTCCCTGGAGGGACCTGATATAAGCCAGTCACCCAGGTATGGATACACCCGGATGCCTCAGCATCTCAGGTAGGCTGCCACCACTGCAATGCACTTGGTGAAGACCCTGGGAGCTGAGAATAGGCCAAAGGGTATGGCCTGGAACTCATGCAGAATCACCTCCACACGGAATTGAAGGAACCGGCAGTGGGATAGAAGGATGGGGATGTGGATGTGGAAGAACACGTCCCGAAGATTCAGAGAGCAGAACTACAAGACCTGCTCCAATGATGGAATGATCTGAGACAGAGTGATCATCCTGAAGGTGCACAACCAAAAGAATTTGTTCAGGATGTACAGATCTAAGATGGGGCACCAGCCACTATGTCCGCTTTGGGACCAGGAAGTCCCTGGAGACAAACCCTAGGCTTACTGGACAGTCTGGGACTGGATCCACTACCTCCTTCTGGAGGAGCTGTTAAAGAGGCAGACCCTGGCTGACCACCTCGAGGACCCACCTGTCTGTGGTGACAGTGGACAAGCCGGAAAGGAAGTAGAGGAGCTGGTCCCACACAGGAGGACCCAGGGGAAACAGGACAGGTATGAGGGAGGCACCCTCATCCCATCACTGGGCAGGCTTGGAGGAGAAGGAGGAGGAGGAGAGACCAGCTGAGAAAGCAGCAGAACCTCAACCACCTGATTTGCGGATGACTGAAGTGACCTGACTTCGGTCGAGGATGCCAAGCCTAAACCTCCTGCCCAGTCATGGGTTCATATGGGCTGGCTTGGCAGCAGGGGCAGAGAGCAGCTGAATAGGCTTCTTCCTCTGAAGCTTCAAGCCCTTGGGATCCCTCTGGGCAGAGGTGACAGAGTCTAGGGTGGCACTAGACTTTTCAATACGAGTGAGGTGTCCTTTCACCCCTGGCCCGAACAGGTCGGTGCCCAAGAAGGGGACATCCACTAACTCGTACTAGGTATCCGCCGTAAAGGTAGAGATCCACAGCCAAGCCCTGCAGTGCATATCCACAGCAGCAACCACGGACTGGGCACAGAAATCGCTGATGTCCCTGGCTGTCTGGAGCTGCTGTTTCACCACCGCTTGGCTCTGGTCCTGGACTTGTTTGAATGTGGTCTGTAAGTTAGCTGGGAGCTGGGGAAGCACCCTGTTGAGAGTGCCCAAAAGGGCATGAGCAAAACGGGCAATTAAAAGGGCCAAACTTGCTGGCCAAAGGTCAAGTGAAGCGGCTGCATAGACCTTTTTGGCCATATGATCCAACTTCTTGGATTCCTTGTTGGAAGGCTTGTCCACATCCCCGACATTGCCAGTATGCTGAAAGACCGAGTTGGCCACCAGACCTTCAGTCGAGGGATGCTTGGTGGAACCCAACAGGGAACCTATAGGAACCACATATTTTTGGGTCATATGGGCAGACGGCGCAAGGGTAGGAGGCAGAGTACTGTCAAAGCTCCAGAGTGGGGCCAAGAATGGCCTCGGCAACCCAGAAGGCAACCCCAGGGGATCCCCTCAGTTGAGAATTTTGGTCAAGGGATACTTGGCCCATTTCTGGACAAGATCCATCTGGATCCTGGTAGACTCCAAAATCAAATAGAGCAAGCCCCCAAAAGAGGTGGGATCATGCTCCGTGGACAAATCCTCTGCCAACTCGGCATTCAATGGACAGGAATGCAGGGAGGAGTCCTTACAATCGGAGGATTTGCCAATAAGTGGTCAACCACATGAGTCCCCACTGACCCTATGGGGTCTGTCAGGAGTCATGCTGACAGACAGCTGACGAGGAAGCTTGGGAGTGGTGCGGGCATCCTTGGGGGCACCCTCCTTTGGCTGCTTAGGAGGCGACTCCACCTGGATGAGCAGAGAGGCCGGAGCCGGCCAAGCCAGAACCAGCCATGCTGGGGTAGGCTGAGGCCTAGGTGGCATGAGCCACAGAAGAGTTTGGCTGGGTGCCAGAATCAGTTTAGCCCCCAGACAACATGAGCTGCTGCCACATGAGTTCTTCACAGTGCCGGCGCATCTTACATTGGAGCCTCTCTTCGTCTGAGGAGGAGGAAGAAGAAGAAGAATAGCAGCGGCTCCACTTGCCAGAGTGCTGACAGCAGGAACACCGATGTCAGGGTGGGCTGCTGACTCCTGACTTTGGGATCGTGACCTCAACCATTGGGGAACCCGACATCCAGAAATGGAGGGCACCAGCAAAAGCCAAGGATCCTACGAGGTAATGGGATTCTGAGGGTTAGTGACTGGATCAGCATGTTGGTCCGGCCAACAGGTAGGACTGGAGTCCTAGAAACTGAGGTATCCACCTCCACCTGTGATAGAGCGTCGACTGACTCGAGAAATATCACGACAAGTTGGTCGACAGGCATCTCAACCAACTGGCCTGATGGGGAGGCCATGGAGCCAGTGGCCTGGACCGAAGGATCGATTATAGTTAAAATCTTCAGAGAAGCGCAGGAGTGCAAGGCCTGAAAGTGCTTGTGATCCCACGATCGATTGATGAGACTTTTTTCTTAATCTCCTTTTTTGAAGATTTGGAGTATTTGTTGCCCTCAGAGGGGCACTGCACAAGGGTGGGAAGGGACCAGCACAAATCCCGAAATGCCCCTGTGAAGGTGACGCCAAAAGAAAGTGGCACAAAGACCTAAGCCAAGAGACATGCACTGTGGCCTGAGCCGACACCTCTTTAAAAGCTGCAAGTTGCTCTGTGGACCCCACAGCTGCAGAGACTGCCTGATGCGTCCTTCAATCGAATGGTAGGGTTCTGTACATCTGGGTGCCCTAAAAACAACCGAGTGTGCCAGTTTTCCAAAGTACTGGGATGCAAGATGCAACACTGGCCACAAACCTGGGGATTGTGATCTAGGCAGTAGATGCATGAGGAGTGTGGGTCAGTCAGGCACATCTTTGGTCCGCACTCACATTTCTTGAAACGAACTTCGAGTCGTCCATGACAAAGAATTCGAATAAGTTAAAAATTCACTTAAAGACTTGACATTTTCATTACGTTTGAAAGCAAAGGGCCTACTCAGCATGGAGAGTGGTAAGGAGGGAATCTTCTTCCAGCAGAAAGGAAGATCTGACGTCACTGGGCGGTGCTGATGGAGTTACTACCCAGTTGGGAGGCAGGAGCCAGCTTGAAGATGTACCGGCAGTATTTAAAGGGGAAAAAAACACTGACAGAGGTGTGGAGTTGTACATCATAGCCACGTCCCTAGAACTGGGGAATTTATTTATTTGTTGGTTGACGGGTAGGTGCACTAACCCAAGGACCATTTTCAGGCATGACCTGGGCCATGGAGATGGCACAGGAGACACAATACAATGCAATCAGGAATAATACAAAGCACTAGGTAATAAATAATGGGAGACTATACAATAGTTTGTAAGTAGGACAAAAGAAAAAAAAATAGTAATGAGGGGGTACCTCCCAGTGAGGTACAAAGAATACAAAACTGCAACAAATACATGTGAACCAGTGAATTTAAATACATCCAAAACAGGCACTTAAAGAGTCAGGGAGGACACCTGAGCAAGCAGCTTTGTCCACATTGGGAACTAACACCCAATCAATAAGGGTGGCACATTGCCACTTCTTAGAAAGTCTGGTGGAATCACTGCCACTAGGGGCACTTTACAAGATGGCAGCTTGAGCATCAGGCTGTCTAGCCTAGAGGGTTTTATCCAGCATTATTCTGCAGCATCCTAAACACTACAAGACTTTCTACCACCTACAGCTGCGCAGCTTGATCCGAGGATTACGAAGATTCCAATATTTCCTCGTTTCCTTCTGACACTGAGTAGTGTACACAAGGGGATTTCAACTGAGGTGAATTGGGGCCCCGTGGACTACAGCATGGCACAGCCTCCTCCACAGCCCACAGTTTGGGACAATGATTTGGTAGAGGGAATGTTTGGACAACTACTGTCTCAAATGGCCCAAGTAACACTGGCTGCTAACCATACAGCCCAGGTCCTGCAGTCTCTGGATACTCGCAAGTTCCAAAACAAGCACCGCATGGCTACCACAGAGATAAAGGCACAGGAAAACACAGCCACCCCCCAGGAACATCAACAGATTATTCAGAAACTGCAAAATAAAATTGATGACCTAGAGAACCGGGGGAGAAGGAACAACCTCCAGTTCCTAGGTTTCCTGGAGAGGGCAGAGGGCTGCAACACAGTACTGTTCCTTCAGACTGCACTGGCTGAGATTTTACAGTTAGATCCCACACGCAGACTGCAGGTGGAGAGGGCCCACCATTCCCTCGCCCCCATGCTGAGGAGTCATGAGAAAGTGTGACCGATCATAGCCAGGTTTCTGGACTTTAGAGATAAGGAGCTGGTCATGTCCAAATCACTGGAAATCCAGCACCTACTATGGCACACCCACAGGACCTACGTCTACCCAGACTATTCCAAAGAGCTCTCCGATTGACAGTGCACCTACATAGAGGCCCACCATGCCATGCACCACATCAGTCTCAAGTTTTCCCTCCACTACCCTGCCGTCATGTGGGTAGAACATAATGGTGTCCCGCTTATGTTCTCCTCCCCGGAGGCACTGATGGATTTCCTTCAGAGGAACTGGCCAGATGATGCAAGGCCAAAACCGCTATATGCTCAGCCTTTCCAGGGGAATGGGAAGATTTGGATTGGTGCTCCCCCCCTACATCCACACGGAGGGAAGACATGGCAGGCCAAACCACTCAATTAATGGGAGCTCCCCACCCGGAACAACAGAAAGCACTTCTCCTCTCATTGGCATGGCAAAAGGGACCACCCAACAGAGTGGTCCTGAAAGGCAAGTCCAGAAGACTGGCGGATGGACACCACAACAGTGGAGGGGCTCCAGGATCTCTACTCCACCAACAGATATGACATTCTGCAGCCTTCCTCACTGGAGCAGCACCCGAAGACCTCGGAGGAGCCACCGTTTGAATCCTCAGCACAAGAGCTTCGCTAGCCCTCTACTACAAGCTCCTGGGTGCATTGACTCTCATCTCCTGGGAAGACTGCTCCAGAATCCCTCACTGCAGCACCTAGAGCCAGATTGCCGAAGGCCTGGCCAGTAAAGCAGTGGAATCCAAGCCGAAACACCAGCTCGACTTCCCCAGAGCACCGCCATGTGTCTTCTCCAAAGGTCTCCCCAGGACCAGAGTCAGATAAGTAATGTTTTTTTTTCCTTTCCTACCTTTAATCCTATTTCTCAGGGCTGCAACTGGCTGGTAGGAGAGTTTAGGAGGACCCTGGGGGTTAGATGTGCTTTCAAGGGGGTTCTTTCATCTGCGGCCTATTGATGGGATTGAGGCCTGTGGATCCATGTGACTAGCCCCCGCACCTCCCTGGCCTCCAATCAACTGCTGGTGCTACTTACTGTTGCCAACACGAAGACCGCACTCCTATACTGGAAAGGATATACTGGGTCATGGCAGTGTCATCCATCAAGCTCTGTTTTCAGTATTATTGGCCCTGGGGAGGAGAGGAGCAGTTGCGGTTCCTATGAGGACTTCCACCTTGCTGCCCCTGCCCCCTCCGAGGGGTCTGGAGTGATTTCTACAAGCAATGACTAAATCTGCAGAAGAGCCTCTGCAGCCCTTCACTTTAGCCTACAGGAGCTGCTGACTGGTCACAGGACTGGCAGTTCTGACAGCAGCCCCACTCCTATACCAGAAGGACTCAGGGGTGCTGCCAGCTTTGGGACTTGGGTCTTCTATTGTGTGGGAGAGATCACCAATTTCAGGCTTAAGGCTCCCCATGTTAGAGGTGCCCCCCATCATTGTCATACACAGGCAACATCCAGGGAATGGGGGTGCCAGACATACCCTTGATGGCCCAGCACGCTTGCACCCACATAGCCTGCTTCTACTATGTTCGGTCTAGGACCTGATGCATTCTCAACTTGGCAGGCTATGTTTCTGCAAGGCTGAGGCGCAGGGGTCAGGAACTTGCTCTGGATTAATGACACCCTAGAGCCATGCCTAGGGACAGACAGCAGCCAAGGGTTGCCCGCCCCTGCCTTGCCACCTAGCTAGCATGGCTGCCCTTGCTCAGCTTGGTACCCCCCGACAGAGTGTCAGTCTGCTTAGATGTTAGGCTCTCAGTCCACCTTGCACTGGCTAGACATGGGGAGTTCGCAGGCCAGATGTTTTAAGGCCTGGCTCACCCCACCTACCCCTTCCCCAGATAGCACACTCCCACTTCCTCCTAAAAGTGGGTGCCATGGTGAGCCATTCAGTGCACACCACACAGCCTCAATCCCTTCCCACCCTCTCAGGCTAAGAGTAGTCTACCACCCACTTATTCTGAACCCCCCAGTTCAGAAGACGAATCCAGGGCAGTACCCGTCAAGGTGCTTACCCCGGTTATAACTGAGGCTAAGCCTTGTACATGTGCCCAGGGAGTAGGGGCAGGCCTTCAGTGTGTAGCTGTTGCTGACCGACCACCCCTGTGTCACTACACATATGGTTCACATCCAATTGTATATAGTTATTTGTTAATTTTGTTTATTGTTTGTTGCACACACTCAAAGCTGCTTCTATTTGATTCCAGGGACTACGTCCACACCTGTGAGTCAGCTGAAAGCTGAGAGACAGGAAGATGGGTCGAGAAAGAACAGAGCAAAAGCTACTGATTGTTTCATACTGTCTCCCCATCTCAAGGTATTGGCATTTGGGTAGTAGAGACGGAGAGTACAGGAAGTGACTTGGGTATTGTAGTTCCCTGGTGTATGTAGGGGAAACTACAGACCCGGAGGGACGTGTCACTGTATTTTTATTTTTAGCTCAGAAGGAGCGAGGTTGGGGTGAAAGGCTCTTCTAAGGACCAGAGGGATGTTTTTAGCATACTGTTTGAATGTAAGAGCTGTTGTGTTATGGCCATGAAACCATGATCCCGATAGCATTTCCGGGGCACAGTAGTTAAATTCAAGCCCAAGAGCGATCGCCTGTGATTCCAGGGACTACGTCCACACCTGTGAGTCAGCCAAAAGCTGAGAGATAGGAGGACGGGTCCAAGAAAGAACCGAACAAGAGCTATTGATTGTTTAACACTGTCTCCCCGACTTGCGGTATTGGCATTTGGGTAGTAGAGATGAAGAGTACAGGAAGTGAATTAGGTACTGTAGTTCCCTTGTGTGTGTGTGTAGGGGAACTACAGGCCCAGAGTGACATGTCACTGTATTTTTATTTTTAGTTCAGAAGGCATGAGGTTGGGGTGAAAGGCTCTTACAAGGGCCAGAGGGACATTTTTAGCCTACTGTTTGAGTGTAGGAACTGTTGTGTTAGGGCTGTGAAACCATGATCCCAGATAACACTTCAGGGGCATGGTAGTTAAATTCAAGCCCAGGAGCAAACGTCGCAAGCTTGAGCACGTGGAGACATGCGCAGAGACAAGTGTGTCTCTGTGCGTGTTTAGCGGGAAACGGGGAGGTGGAGCCTGAACAACAACAAGGTCGCTGTAGCAAGTACACAGCTGAACAGGACTATGGTTGTGATCTGTATTACCTAACGTAACATAGGGAGCTACAGGATGGGTAATTATTTTGTCACACTTAAAACAGGAGAGTTGGGCATTAAATGCAGGGACTGCCTGAAGTTTAGTGTGGAGGAACCTCTGGACTACCCAAGTACGTGTGCAAACAGTGTATAGAAATAAAAGATTTGAAAGTACAACTTGTGGGCCTTCAGCTAGAACTGAAATGTTACAAACAAGTAAACCCAGACTGTGAAGGTCAGGGAATAAATGAAACAAGTACTGAAAGAACTCAGAAGAGGGACAGAACATGTACTGAGCCAGGCGATGACTGGGAATACCCAAAAACACTAATAAACCAAAAAGGGGTAGGAGGGCCATGGTGTTTGAACTCTCTGACAGTAACTCTTATGCACCACTAGTATATTCTCTGAGAAATGCCGTGACAGAGGTAGATGATTCCTCTTGGCAATCACATAATGAGAAGTAACACAGATAATACTATAGGGGAACAAGAGGGATCCACCTCAGGCTGTAACCAGACAGAAGTGACAATGATTGAGGAACAGGATGCTAATAACTGTGAGCTTAATACAGGAATGAAGGTCAATGAATTACATAAGCAAACTTTAAATGGGAGGACTACAGATAGTGCAGTAAGGAGACAAGATAGAATAGTATCAGGCTGTCCCCAAACACAGGTGCTGCCAACTGATGATCTGGGAGAGAGGGGACATGATAGAAACTTTCAAATACCTCAAGGGAATCAACAAAGTCCAAGAGGGTAGCATCTTTCAAAAAAAGAGATGCGCAAGAACAAGGGGGCACAATTTGAAGAGAGAGGGAGGACAGCTCAGAGGTAACGTGAGGAAGTATTTCTTCACAAAGAGGGTTGTAGATGCATGGAACAGCCTTCCTGAGGAGGTCATAGAGTCGAAAACAGTGGGGGAATTCAAGAATGCATGGGACAGACATAAGGCTATTCTAGTGGGGGGTAGGAGGAAGTAGGCTGTTGGTTAATTAGGATCTGCAGCTTATCTGTTAGGTAGGGAAATGGGCAGACTAGGTGGGCCAAGCGGTCCTTATCTGCCATCAAATTCTATGTTTCTATGGTCACTCACGATAGTGACTCAAACACAGAAATGGAAGTTGAAAATCAGAGAAGGAGAGGTTACACCTAAAGACAGAAAGGAAACAGTAACCAGTACCTTTTTACCTGGGGCAAAATTAGCAGATATATTTTATTTATTTATTTAGGTTTTGTTGACCGGGTAAGTGCACTAGACAAATTCTGCCTATTTTTAGGCACGACCCAGGGGAAGGGGATACAGATGAATGCCAACTGACTTTGAACCAGATTAAGCTGTTGGCGGTATTTTAGTGAATGGGGGGAAATTTGGCCAGTGCACCGGTGAAATTCCCCTACTCTTTTCGAGAAGTGCCATAGGATCTTTAACATCCACCTGAACTACCACCCGAACAGGCAGATGGGACCTCGGTTTAACGTCTCATCTGAAAGATGGCACTTCAGGAGTGCAGCATCCCCCTCATGCTGCACTGCAGTGTCAGTATTGGGATATTAACCCAAGTGCCTGGTGTGGGGCTAGAACCCACACCCTTCTGATCTCCCAGCCTCAGAGATGAGTGTGCTACCTGCTGAGCCACTGACACTGTCATATAAGTACTCTTACCAAAAATAGTGAGAAAACAAGATGATAAACCACTAGTAATTGTACATGCAGGGACCAAAGACATAAAACATACCAGGGAGGATCAAATTTACTTAGAGATTATGAACATAGAAAGGTTGGTTAGAAACGTGGAAGGTACTGTGATATTCTCTGAAATCGTGCCAGTGCCAAGAGCAGGTGAAAGAGTACAGGAAAAGATACGTAGCGTTAATAACTGGCTAAGGAGATGGTGTCATATGAACAAGGCCTACTGTATAAGAACCTGGGAAGTGTCTGAGAACAAGACTAGCCTATTTGGAAAGGATGGATTACATCTCTGTAAATTGGGTAGTAAGGAACTGGGACTGCTGTTCAGGAACACTATGGATAATTATTTAAACTGAACATGGAGGGGAGAAACTCACAGGATCGAGAGATAGGGGGGATGAACGCACCAGAGGCACAGACATGCACTCAGACTAATACCATCAAAAGAAAACTTGAAGGAATAAAGATCCTATAAGTTAATGCAAGAAGAATTAAAAAGAAAATAGATGAACTGAAGCACATTATAGATGAAGAAAATGTAGATATTTCTGGTCTGACGAGACATGGCTAAAAAAAGACGAAGGGTTTGATGAAATTGATGAGTTTGACTTTTTTCATAAGCCTAGAGGTCACAAAAATGGTGGTGGTGTAGGGGGTGTATGTCTCGGTGCACCTCAAAGCGCAGGTCCTTGATCAAATAAACTGTGAGAATGAACAAGTGGAACAACTCCGGTTAAAAATCAAAACACAAACTAAGATAATAAATCTAGGAGTCTGTTATAGAGCATCAAATCTGGATGAAAAACAAAATAATTAATTACTGGATGTACTTTACAGTGGTCTGATTACTAGACAAACTATTGTGATGGGGGACTTTAATTTTCCGAACATTTGTTGGGAAACATACCAGGGCAAGACTTCAATTGAGAATAACTTTTTGGATATATGTATGAATAACAGGTTGATGCAGATAGAGAAAATACCAGAGATTATCACCTATTAGATTAAATTCTCACTAACATGGAGGAAGAAGTGGGAAGTGTCGCGGTAATGCACCCACTAGGTGGCAGTGACCGTAACATGGTTAAATGCTCAATATTGGAGGAGATACAAAAGGTTAATGGTAAAACAATTATGAACTGAGGATATGAAACAGAGGAATCTGATTGGCTGAGAGCTTTTTGAAGCCATGATGATATCGGGCTACATCATCACAGCTTCAAAAAAGTTCCGGCGCCACCAACCTCCTTGGTCTTTACTGTCTGAGAACCATTTTTTCAAAATGTACTCCTACACCACCCAAAAACACATTCATAAAACATTTTAAAACCGTTTTTTTTTTTTTTATTTATAAAACTTCAAACTCAGTTCATAATAGCAATAAGTCACTCCAGGGTGTGGTATATCATGGGATATCGTCACTTCTCAGGTGGTTGGATGCACTTGGCCTGCGGCCTCATGCCCAACCACCCGAGGTGTGACAATGCCCCGTGATAAACCACACCCTGTCATGCCTTATTGCTTAATTAGAAACTACACTAAAGCTAATTATACACAAATTATGCAAACATTATCTGCCCATGACTGGAAAGATATGGAAGACCAGACACTAGAAGACATTTGGTTTAAACTAGATAATATATTACAAAAATGCATAGAAACCTCCGTTCCTCACTCCAAAAATATAACAAGAAAGGGAGGGTCCCCAAATAGTTCTCTAACAAAATTAAAAAACGAATTTACAGGAAGGCGAAGGCCTATAAGAAACTCAAAAAGAACCCCACCCCCAGAAGGATGGAGACTTATAAAAGGCATGTAAGGCAATGTAAAAAAGCCATTAGACAGGCTAAGGCAAAAGCGGAACTCGGACTAGCCACAATGGCTAAAGATAATGGGAAATCTTTCTATAATTATGTGGGAAGTTTAAAACATGGAAGGAGCCAAATACACACCGTGAAGGAAGGGGATGTTGAAATAACAGGAGAAGAACACATCTAATGTATTCAATAAACACTTTTTAAGTATATACAAGAAGGATTATTGTGATTATCAAGTTAAAGAGGATATAGCTGAGGGGCCGCGGGAAATACCTGAAATAATGGCTAAACAAGTCCACGAGAAGCTAAAAAAACTAAACAAACATAAATCAGAGGGACCAGACAGATATCATCCAAGATTTCTGTCAGAACTGGCAGAAGAGTTAGTTGTGCCCTTGGCAATATTATTCAATAAATCCCTGAAGGAAGCAAAGGTATTGGACACATGGAGAATGGCTCACATAACAACAATACACAAAATGGGCGATACCAAGAATGTAAGAAATTACCGGCCAATTAGCATAACATGCATACTTGGGAAAATTATGGAAGGATTTGTAAATGAATATTTAGAAAACAACTTTCAGAATGTTAAACCACATAGATATTACTCAACATGGGTTTGAAACTGGTAAATCATGTGTGAGTAATCTCATGAGTTTCTTTGAACCTGTGAGCGAGGCACTAGATGTGGGACTGCTGGTGGATGTGGTGCATTTGGATTTGAGTGGAGCCTTTGATTCTGTGTCGCACGATATTCTGTTGACTACCATGCAAAAATTGGGGATAGAATTATATTTAGTAAAATGGGTAGCCTCATGGCTTACCAACAGACATCAGAAGGTCCGGATAAAAGGTTTTCTGTCAGATGAAGGGAGAGTTACCAGTGGAGTCCCCCAGGGTTCCATTTTGGGACCAAAGCTATTTCGTATTATGATATCCTCTATGGAGGTATCAGATGGGGTCTGGATCTGCAAATAAGTGGATAACTCCAAAGTTGGAGCAGTTGTGAATGACATGGACTCTGTTAAAAACCTTCAGAAACAACTGGACAGATTGGGGGAGCGGGCTGAAGAAAATAAATTAGAATTTAACAGTGACAAATGTAAGGTAATGCATCTTGGCTTTAACAACAAACATGCACAATACAAGCTGAGCAAGATGCTATTACTGGATACAGAATATGAAAAGATCTGGGAGTCCTAGTATCTAGTGACCTTACTTTTGTCAAACATAACTGTGAAATGGTGAAAAGGGCAAACAGAGTTACATAGAACATTCTAAGGAATATTAGGAGTAGGAACAGAGAGGTTTTGGTTCCCTTGTACAGGTCCTTGGTCAGACCAATTTTAGAATATGGAGCACCATTCTGTATGCCTCAGGAAGCAGGGCCATGTAAAAAGGTGGAACAAGTTCAGCGCATATTCACTAAAAGGATATACTATGTAAAAGACATGGATTACAAAAACAGATGCAGTCAGTGGAATTGTATTCCATGTCGTACACAAGACTGAGAGGGGATCTATACTTTGTGTATAGGGCCACAAGTGGATTACTGTGGGAAGCTGCAGAGCTATGTTGGTAAGAAAGATTAGGTATGACAACTAGGTTGCATCTGATGCAACTGAAGGGAGTTAAGTACAACACCTCTAAGAGAGGGAGGTGGGTTAGCGAACGGGTGGTGAACACCTGGAATGCACTCCCATCGGAGGTGGTGTGTGTAAACAGTCTATCGGCCTCCAAGATTGCATTGGCTAGGTATATGGGAAATCCAAAATGGGAACTTAACCACTGAAAAATGGCAGGACCAGTTGTGAGTGGAACATGCAAGGGATGAACACCCCTAGCAAGAGGAAGCAGGCGTTGTCCCACCTTAAGAGACTGTGGGCGGGACTGGCCTTCCTACAGGAGACCAAACTAAATCCTGTCACCCACGATAGGCTACGCAGGGACTGGGTAGAATTGGTCATTCACACCTCCGCCACCACTAGGAAAAAAGGGGTGGCGATCCTAGTCAGCAAAAAACTGATTTGGCCTACAACCAGAAAGGACAGCGACCCTGAAAGGTGGTGGGTATTGGCTCTGATGTCTACCCCGGAAGGGCCCCTAATACTGGGGAACATATACAGGCCCAATGTGGATGTTCCACACATTAGCCCAGGAGTTGGGGGGGATGTCAAAGGGCCCAGTCCCTGTGCTCATCGGCAGGGATTTTAATCTCACATGTGATCCCTTTCTGGACAGAAGCCCCTCCAATACAGAACCGCACGCCAGGGGTGCCAAGGCACTGGAGACAGCTCCAAAATGATATGGCCCTTATGGACATATGGATAGTCTTTCATCCCAGGGAATGGGATTACTCATTCTGCTCTCATGTCTACAACTCCTACAGCTGAATCAATTTTTGGCTTACATCCCTGGATATCACAAAGGCGTCCCTCAAGGCCTCCATCCACCCAATAGTCATTTCAGGTCACGCCCCGGTCCAATTAACCTTCATGTGGGACCCCCTTCTTTCTCCTCTCCCTCCTGGAGGCTAGACCCCCTACTTCTGAGAGACCCAGAGTTTCCCCCTGTGGCTGCAACAGGAGGCCTCTACCTTTTTCCAAGAGAACCCCATTTTAGACAACTCCACAGGCAACAACAGGGAGGCTTTTAAAGCCACCCTGAGGGGGGTCATTATGGGAAACACGAGTAGAAGGAGATGGAGAGAACAGCACCTGGCTGACCTAGAGGGTCAGTTGCGTGAGGCTGAAGCCAGACTTAAAATTCAGAGGTGCCCAGATCTCCAGTCCCAGACAGGATGTGCTGTGGCAACCCTTAGGATGGAGGTCAACGAACTGCTAGCTAGGAAAGCAGAGGTCTCCATCCTATGCCTTAGGCACAAATAATGGGAAGTGGGGAAAAGGGGAGGGGAAGGTTCTTGCTTACAGGCTTAGGAAGCAACAAGCTGAAAGGCATTTTGCAGGGCTAGCTGATGATCAGGGGAAGACCCAAACTAAAACAGAAACCATCAACCGCATAATGGCAGACTTCTATTCCACTCTGTACACCTCCTCCAGGGCCCCAAACCCGGAGAGAGTTGTCCCCTTCCTACAGAATCTGAACCTTCCCATGCTCAACAGCCAGCAAGCCCAAACACTTGACTCCCCCTTCATGACAGAGGAAGTGGCCTCTACCCTCAATTCCTTAAAGACTGGTAAGGCTCCAGGAGGGGACGGCTTCCCACTGGAAGTCTGGCAACACTTGCAACAGACAATCTCCCCTGTCCTTCAACAGGTCTACACTGAAGCCCTGGCAACTGGGGCCCTTCCCCCCCCTCCTTTTGAGAGGCGGTGATTACCATCCTCTCTAAGAAAGGGAAAGACCCTCTTAAAGCCGCTAGCTACAGACCCATCTTGTTGCTAAATGCGGACAGCATGGTCTTGGCCAAAATACTTGCCAACAGACTCAATCACCTACTGCCAAGCCTTATCCACCGCTTCCAAGTGGGTTTTGTGAAAGGCCGCTACAGTAAAGACCATATCAGGTCCCTCCTGATTTTGATCCACAAAGCAAAAACACTCCATACCCCTGCTTCAGTGGTGGTGATTGACTTTGAGAAGGTGTTCAATTCCCTCGAGTGGGATTTTGTCCAACAAGTCCTGAAATCAATGGGATTTGGAGAGGGCTTCCAAGCATGGGTGAGGGAAATATACCATTCCCCCATGGTAAGGGTGCTGATCAACGCCATGCCATCCCCCTCCTCTTAGGTAGGGGAATGCACCAGGGCTGCCTGCTATCACCTCTGCTGTTCGTACTGGCAGTAGAACCCCTGGCAGCAGCAATTACACAGCACCCTCTCATCAAAGGGGTGGTAGTGGGAGAGGTAGAGTACACCACCCTCATGTATGCAGACTACCTCCTGATCCCCCTCCTGGCTGAGCTTAAACCCACCCCCCTTCCTGGATACCCTGTCAAGCTTTGCAGCTTACTTCAGGTTACACCTTAACCAGACCAAAACTGAAGTGTTTCCCTTGAATGGCAAGTGCATCCCTACACTGAACTCAGCCTTCTGCTTACGCTGGGCATCATAAGGTATAACTTATTTAGGGATACTAATAATATCAGATCTCTCCAAAATATGGGAAGTTAACTTAAAACCCCTGTTGGCAGTTATCCAGATGGAGTTGGATAGATGGAGGCCCCTCCAACTCACCATTGCAGGCAAAACATAGAAACATAGAATTTGATGGCAGATAAGGACCGCTTGGCCCACCTAGTCTGCCCATTTCCCTACCTAATGGATAAGCTGCAGATCCTAGTTACCCAACAGCCTACTTCCTCCTACCCCCCCACTAGAATTGCCTTATGTCTGTCCCATGCATTCTTGAATTCCCCCACTGTTTTTGACTCCACGACCTCCTCAGGAAGGCTGTTCCATGCAAAAGTTTGGCTATTAAGATGATCACCGCCCCTAAGCTCCTAGATATGTTGTCCCACATTCCATTAAAACTCCATCCTTCCTAGTTCCATAAGATTGATGCCCTATTGGGGGGGCTTCCTCTGGGAAGGAAAAAAAACAGGTACAGTCAGAACAAACTACGGGCCCACTGGTCGGAGGTAGGCTGGTGTCTACCATGGTTTGAAGGTTATAAGTGGGCATTTCAGGTTACCCAAACACTCAAATGGTTCACAGATCCGGTGCCTGATGCCCCACAGTGGTTAAGCATGGCGTTGGTGTGCAGTTCAGTGGCTCCTCTATCCTTGTTGCTATAGAACAGCCCCCAAGAGGGATTTCCCTTCATTCCATGAGCGCCCCCTCTATAGACCACTGGGGGATGCTACACAAGAAACTGAAGATGAATCCCACCCCCATTGGCCTAACCCCGCTGTGGGGAAACAACAACAACATCACAGTGGAACAGAAACCTATAAGCTGGCCCTCATGGGCTGGGGTGGGCTTCAGGCTCCTCTCGGACACTTATGCTTCCAGCTCCACTACTGTAAACACATTCAAGGGCCTATGTGACAGCTATGGCATCTCATCAAAAGAGTTTTGGAGGTACCTACAATTAAGAAGTGTCATTACTGACCACACCCATAAATCCTCCTCGTTCAAATATCCTTCACCAGTTTCATAATGGATGCCCCTGAAGAGAGGCCAGGCCAGTGTTATTTATGCTGCACTCGGGGCCCGAATCCCCTCCCAATCCCTGGAGGCCAAAGCCAAATGGGGAGCCTTGCTGAACATTCAGATTACCAATCAAGAGTGGGAATCTTGCTGGAAGCTAGCCCACAAGGCCTACTCAGACCCAAGGAGAGCTCTAATTCAAAACAAGATTTTACAATCTTGGTACAAACCCCCCATGGTTCTCTACAGGGCCAAACTCATCCAGGATGAACTATGCTGGAGGTGCCGCTCCCACAAAGTGGACTTGCCCCACATACTTCGGACCTGTTAGGCCATATGGCCACTATGGAGGAACATCTACTCGCTTGGCACCCAGGTATTACAGAAAAAGATCCCTTCCTCACCGGAGGTGCTGCCTCTTGGTCACTACACAAACACCCCTCAGTTCGTACCACAGGATCAGAAGTGGATAGCTATTTAAAGCATGCAGGCCAAGAAACTTATCCTCTGCAGGTGGAGAACACAGGAGGTCCCCTCTAATGCTGAGGTGCAAAACAACCTGTTGCAGGTTTCTACCATGGCAAGGATATCTCATGTGGTGGCAAATACCCTTACCCTTACCTTCTGGCACCCACTCATCACATACCTCAAACCCCAGGAGGGGATAGGGTAAGCCAACGCGGAGGAACCTCTCTTCTCACCTCCCACACCACCAGCAAGGGTAAGGAATAGCTACTTTGCACCCCCCAAAGTCAGCTCATGTGTTTGCATTTGGACTAGTAACAACCATATCTCCAGTAGTTCCTCAGATGCTTTGTGTGTGCTCTGTTTTTTCTCTGTTTTGATGCAGGTAAGCTGCTTAGGGGGTCAAGCTCAGGCGACATTCCATATTTCACTCCGAGAATCACCTCATAGAGCTGATACTCTGTGCAGAGTTGACACCCCAGACCTCTCTGGGTAGGCAATGGTATACTGTTTCAAGCCACATTGTATAGTGCCTCAAATATCTCAGCCCTCTTGTACAAGAACCATGTTTGAAGCCTGAATTAGTAGGGCATCCCATGTTTGCTGCACATTGCCCTGCACTGTTCTGTGTTTTATTTTGTTTTGGTGCTGAGTTGCCGTGCACAAGATGTGGTTATGAGCCTGTTTCCAGACATTAAGTATCCTTATAATATAACCCTATATTGGAGTTCACCAGCCATGTATGTGTCTGCGGTTTCTCCGAACAGGGCAGGGGCTTGACCACTAAGACCCCCCCACACACACACACCTTTACGCACATAAGGTTGATCTGTGAGATTCATTCTTTAGTTAGTGAGGGAGGGTGGAAAGGGTTTCTGGTAATCATACCAGGAGGTTGATCCTGTAATTATAATGCAGGGGTCACCCCTTCCCAAAACTGCTTCTTATCATGATTATTATTGATATGTATAAGCTTTGGTCACCCAAGCTTCTTTCAGTTCCTAAGGACACCAAATGTTGTGATGTACCTTAGGATGTATGTAAACTGATTGTGTGCTCCAGTTCGAAAACAATAACAATAAAAATCTTTAACAGCAACAACAAAAAAGAAAGTCTGGTAGGATGGGAGATTATTTGGATGAGGAGTAGCTTATTTAGGGACAGTCCCACTGTGTGTCTATTACACTTGAGTAAATCTATGTTAAAATCTCCACGGATAACAAAATCATTATTATCCACACGGGGGCCAATGATGTGCATTAGGGGTGGAGAGGCTTTGAAGGCAGCATTCAGGAAGTATAAAGAAACACAGAAGGAGCAGGACAGAGAACTGTACCAGTTAAAGCAGAAGGAAGCGGGGAAGGCAGTCAGAATAGCAAAGGCCCAAACCGAGGAAAAGATAGCCAACTTGGTTAAAAAGGGGGATAAAACCTTTTATAGGTACATTAGGGAGCAACGAAAGACTAAGGTAGGGATACTGAGGCTGAATAAAGAGAAGGTGGTTGGGCAGAGAGTGACAGTGAAAAAGCAGGGATACTGAATGAATATTTCTGCTCAGTATTCACAATGGAAAAGCAGGGGGAGATACTTAATCCAGTTAATAGAAGCACTCTGGCTAGGGGGTTGATATTAGTCCTTTCACAGAAGAAAGGATTCTGAAAGAACTCTTAAAACTGAAGGTGGATAAATCAATGGGGTCTGATGGGATTCACCCCAGAAGTCTAAAAGAACTAAGGGAAGAACTAGTAACACCACTGACTACCCTTTGTAATGAATCATGGGAGGATGGTATGGTACCTGAGGACTGGAGGAGGGCAGATGTGATTCCCCTTCACAAAAGTGGGAGCAAGACAGAGGCAGGAAACTACAGACCTGTCAGTTTGACCTCAGTGGTAGGGAAAATGATGGAATCACTTCTGAAGGCAAGAATTGTTGAGTACCTAGAGGCCAGTGGGGCATAGGACCCAAAGCAGCATGGATTCACAGCAGGAAGGTCATGTCAGACAAATCTAATTGATTTCTTTGACTGGGTGACCAAAGTAGTAGACCAGGGAGGGGCTGTGGACATGGCCTACCTAGACTTTAGCAAGGCATTTGACACAGTCCTGCACAAAAGATTAATAAACAAATTAGCCAGCCTGGGAGTAGGTCCCAGGGTGGTAGCCTGGGTAAAATACTGGCTGGACAACAGGACACAGTGGGTAATAGTAAATGCAGTCCACAGTGAAGAAAGGAGGGTTACTAGTGGGGTACCGCAGGGTTCAGTACTGGGGCCGGTCCTTTTTAATATCCTTATAAGTAACATTGCAGAGGGACTGGAAGAGAAAGTATGTGTCTCTGCAGATGACACAAAGATCTGCAACTGGGTTGATACGCAAGGTAGGGTCGAAAGGATGAAAAGGGACTTGGCAAGGTTGGAGGAATGGTCAAATGTATGGCAGCTTAGAGTCAATGCAAAGAAGTGCAAAGTAATGCACCTGGGAAACAAAAACCCAATGGAAGAGTACACAATGGGGGGGGTGAGATACTGATGTAACCCCCTTGTTACCCGGGGTTACTAGAATCCCAGTAAGGCCTAGTGGCAGGCAGAGAAGGCAGCTTGTGAAACTCCAGTTAAATGGGTTTCACACTGTCTCACTCTGTTCTCAGTCTCAGCTGAGACTGAGGGATGACATCACCAATAGAACTTTCGCAGCTGCATAAGCCACATTGGAATCTGCAGCAGAGGGAGTTAGATAGAACGTTGGGAGTTTTCAAAGGTAGTAGTCAGTGTCCAGTTTGTCTTCAGTAAGTGAAGGTGTGCTCAAGTGGTGGAGACCGCTGTTCGGGTCTCAGTGCCCCTCCGGGATGTAAAGATCCCCATGCAGATTCCTGGGGCATTCCCCTTAATTCTGCCAAGAGGAAGAAAAGCTGCCAGTTCAGTTCAGCATTTATTTTGAAGGTTGGAAGATTTGTGAGTCACCTGTGGGGCACCTGCAACTAAAGGGTGAGTGTCTGCTCTGACTAAGAGGGCAAAATGTTTTCTTCACCCTGGGACATGTGTGAAATTTAGGGATTGAGCTACATTTTGGGAAGCCTATAGGACTAGGCCAAACAAGTAAAGTAGTGTCAAATGCTAGAGTGCTGTGTGATTCAAGTAATATGTAGAGGAGATGCACCCAGATCATCTACCCTTTAATCTACATTCAGAAGTTCAGAAAAAGGAATGGTTCAGTTTTCCCAGGGAAATGGCCAGGTATGGGCTGTGGGAGCTGGAGGTGGGCAAACCCCCCATCTTTAGTAACCAGGTCCACTTCTACGGATTTCTGCTGTGGTTGCTACTTTGCCTCATGCACTTGGCCAGTGATGGGGAAAGCACCCAGACGTGGGGTTGCAAAAGGGAAAATCTCTCTAGGAGTCATGGACTCTAAGTGGTGTGGGGAGCCACAAGTAAGGAAAAATTCTCTCTATGAGTTGCCGACTCTAAAGTGGTGTGGGGAGCCATGACAGGATAATTGGTTCATTCTTCCAATGGACCGTGGGGAAAACCCAAATGTGTACAAGTCAGGCTGTGTACCCAAAGCACGTGCAAGTCTGGGCTGTGTGCCTGGTGGGTCCAGAGCCTGAAGGCTGAAAATGGTGATAAAGTGTTCTGTAGTCTCTAATCTGCATTACCAGGAAATGTAGCCCCATGGGGTCCGTCTATGCTTTGTTTTGTTCAGCTAGTTTGTGAATAAAAGCCACACTGAAGAATCCCATTCCTGGTTCTGAACATTACAGTTATTGCTTCCTGTGTTCAGATTTACTTGGGTGCCCCTGTGCAGAGTAGCCAAACCTAGGTCCCCCTTTGCCGAGTAACCTCATCCTCCCCGAGCCCAGGTCCCCACCAGGTACTGCTGTCAGCTTCAACAGCATGCCACCTGTCATTTTGGCAAAAAGGCAGGGGTGAGGGGTTACAAAAATGGAGGCACCGCTTTGGATTTTGTTCTGGGAGGAAGGTGCTTTGGCAAGGGGGCTAGTGTTTGGCTATCTGGCAGTGGGTAGCCCAAAAAAGCTGAAGCAATTTGCCTAGTGTGTGTTGCTGTGTGCTGTGGATCTTGTGCTGCTGTTTAAAATTGCCAACTGTTTACCAAGGAGCTGTAAAGCCAAAGAGTGTGTCCTTGTCCTGCATCAAAATTGTTTACAGCATTTTTGCCTGCTTTTAAAATGAACTGTTGTGAAGAAAAGTGTGGAAGACTAGGGGTAGCAACAGGAAAATTGTGCCCTGGACGTTTGAAATGCTTTTAAAATGAACTGCTGTGAAGAAAAGTGTGGAAGACTAGGGGTAGCAACAGGAAAATTGTGCCCTGGACGTTTGAAATGCTTTTAAAATGAACTGTTGTGAAGGAAAGTGTGGAAGACTAGGGGTAGCAAAAGGAAAATTATGCCCTGGACGTTGGAAATGCTTTCTGAGTGAATTGAGAGACTGCAGAGTAAATAGCTATATTATATGGCTGAAATGGGCTCCTGCCGTGGAGTCAGTTGGAAAAAAAAAAAGTTGCATTCTGCAGTTTAAATTTGCCTGCTTGACTATTGCCATGAGGAGAAGAGCCCTTGCAAGGAAGAAGAGGCTCATTTGCATGGCGTCATGTGGTTGGTCAGGCTGCAATCAGTCCCGCCCCTCAGCCAGCTCTACAGAGACTGCCCCAGCATTTGAGAGGGAGTGAGAGTGGAGTGCGTGTACTGGCAGTGGAGGAGCGTTGCAGAGTGTTCAAAGCATTGTAAACAGTTCAAAAATTGACTTTCTTGTTTAAAATCGGGCTCAACCCGCTAATCGATCGTCCAAATTGCAAGTCTGGTGTTTAAAAAGACGATCGCTAGGACTGCCCGCCCGTTTGTGTACCAAGGCCTCCAAGAACTGGCTGCAGGCTGTTTTTCCCCATCGCAGCAAATTGTTACTGATAACAGTGAGTAAACAACCAAGAAACTGCTCAGTGATTTTCAGCCTACGCCATATAAAATGTGTGTGCAGCAGTGTAGTCGCTTTGCAAGTAATGACTGTGTAAAGTCCTGCCAGCAAGTGCAAGTCTGTTAAGCCATTGACTGTGTGCATAGAAGTGAAATTAGCCTCAGTTTAAAGTTTGCAGCCAGAGAGAGACTGTGGGTTGTAGCAAAGTGCAGCACTAGAAATACAGGCAATCCTGTGCTAAAAACCTGAAGCTTTAAGGGACTGTGAATAAAATAAATATTACCAGCATATGAAAAGTCCAAGGAAAATCCTGTAAATGTGTTTAAAGCCTGATCAGAGCAAGTTGTGCAGTTTGAGTAAAAGTTATCAGTAGCTTGTGTAAATCGGGTGTGCAGTGGCTTGACCCAGATTCTAAATGTTGATGCACAGGAGTGCTGCCGCCATTACAGGGTGGGGTAGTAAAGTAAACACAGCAGCAGAGGAGCCATTTTACAGCTAAAGAGTGTGTTCAATAAAGTGGGACTTTCAGTTACAGTGAACTTTTGTTTATTTTTCTGCAGTTATGGCCTCAGGACCAGCTCGTTACCCGGATCATGCCCGGGTTGCAGTAACAGCAGCAGTAAATAGATTGAGAGATATTGAAAATTGGTGCTATAGAGGGCAACTCCCTCCTGATGTGACAATTCCTAATTATCCAGTGCGTGTATGCCAGATGTGCTTGGGAGCTGGAAGTGACGTCTTCATGATTCCTCACTGTGCTGGATGCCTAGAAAAATATGGCTTGTATAAAGCACCTCCAATTCGTTTGGCCCCCACATGGACAAAAATTCAGGAATCTGCAGTTGGCAGCACACAGCACCAGACGAAGCCTGTGGAGGAAGGCCCCTCGGGGGAGTGTGGCACAAAGCTAGAGGGTGCAGAGTTAGAGACAGAACCTGAAGTTGAAGTTTCGGATGCTGGATCCCAGAAAGAAAGTTCAGATAAAGAATCAATAGACCCCTGGGGGCCTAGCCTGAGTCTCTTAGGTGAAGATGAGATGCGGGAGGCCTTTGAGTGGGAGGTGTCGACCTCCGCGCCTAGTGATGAGTGGATAGTCTCAGGGGTGAGAACGACTGCTCACTCCTGGGCTCAGATCCTCAGTGAAGAGGAAGATGAGGGGGAACCTATGTGGCCTTGTGAAAAAGGAACGGGTACACAGCCTCAAGATCTTGCCTCGGAGGAATGTATGGAAGAAAGTGGTGATGCCACTGCCCTGGCTTTACAGGAGGAAGAAGTCAGGGATCCGTTTCTAATTTCCTTAAGGATGCATAGCTGGCAGAACCAGGACTGGCCACCCCCAAGCCAGGCCAGCAGTCTCAGATTGACCAAAGCAAGTAAAGAGGAGAGACTGGTTCATAGAAAGGCAAATGAGATCTATGGTATGACCTTTCCTACCTTTCCTCGAAAAGTCTGGGAGGAGATTGAGAACTGCAGGAAATCCTGGATCTGGGATGAAGCAATGAAAAGTGTGCATCCTGGGGCCAACAAGCATGTAAAGAATAGACTGTTCCACGAAAAGTATACCCAGTGGAAGAGAGGCAGGACACTGTTTTTGGACAGAGTGAGAATAGTGGACGGAGAGGGACGTGAAATCTCCCACTGTGTGAATTATGTACGCCCAGACGGGGTAATAATTCAAGCCCCTGATCCCCGGTACTATTGGCCTCAGTGCAAGGACCTCTCAGCAAATGTGCCCATGCCTACAAAATGGAGAGCCGAGCAGTGGTAGTCAATACTGCCACACCAGACTGTGAAGTGCCTTATTGATCTGCCAATATGAATATCCAGGACTCAGGTGCCCCACATTCATCAGTCTACAGTGTACTGTCCTTCCCAGAAACCAGCAACTGGCCCACCAAATGACTTCAGATCCAGAGAGGACACCACCCCAGCTGTTTCCTGTTCATCGCCTGGTAATCGGATGACGTCGGACCAGCTGTTTTCTTTTTGTTCCTGTTCTAAGGTTCCATCTCCAGAGATGACATCACCCCAGCTGTTCCCAGATGTGCCCTCCTGTGGTTCCCAGAAGATGTCCGCCCAGCTGTATCAGAAGAAATGCTGCCAGGGAGAGTCTTCGTCAGAGATGCAGGTTGGTGCTGAATCTCATACTACAAGTGGCTGGTAAGTCCGAACTTTTCTATCTTTATGACATTGCAGTACACACCCTACACTAACAGACTTCAAGATGTGTGAACTGTCCTCAAAGACTCTCCCCTTCGGGACCTTGGCCTGTTAGAACTGTGCTCACCGGGCTCCGGCCCAGGAGAGACTCTTTATTGGACTAGCCTTCGGGCCTTGTGGTCACTAGTTGGGACTTTTAGGGCACTCCATCCCTCCCAAATGTGTATTGTAAATAATGTCGTTGTTTTCTAATGTAAATACTGTTTTTCCTACCTTTTCTTCTAAAAAAAATCTTTTTGGGATTTTTCAGTGTTTTGATGGTAGGGGTTTAGGTAGCCTGTGTATGCAGACTAGGAGCGTGTGTTTTGTATTTCTTTTTCTTACAGGTGTTCCTGGGAAGACAGAAGAGAAGACAAGAAGAGGAGGAGGGGCTCATCGGAGTTCCTCGTCAGTGCTTTATTGTGTAGAAATTTAAAGTACTGTGGTGTTATTGTTATGGTTATTGCTGTATTAACCCTTTCCTTCCACAGGTGTGGTTGTGGGGGTAGGGAGGAGGTAGTAATGTGGTATTTTAATGGTGTGGTTGCAGGTTGCCCAAGGTCGGGGAGGTCCCCGGGTTGTTTTTGTTTTTGGAATATTATGTTAGAGGCAGATAGGTTTTCCCTAGAGGGTTAGGGGGGATAGACAGGCTGTGGTCCTGAACGGCCATAGGGACTGCAGTGCTGATCTAGCAGGGCTATGCTCTGGATGGTTCTACCAGAGCCACTAGGTGTCCATAGTAAGTGGATAGTGTAGAGGCTGATATGTCAGCTACATGCCTCTAGGCCCTTAGTGTTGCCTGCCTGTGCTTGCACATGGTAGTAGGGGGCCTGATCACCCCCCTCCGCAGGTAGCACATAGGGTGGGATGGCCTAAGGCCAGGTAAATAATGACTGCAGATAGTCATTTTCCTGGTCAAGGGCGAGTGTAACCCCTTGTTACCCGGGGTTACTAGAATCCCAGTAAGACCTAGTGGTAGGCAGGGAAGGCAGCTTGTGAAACTCCAGTTAAATGGGTTTCACACTGTCTCACTCTGTTCTCAGTCTCAGCTGAGACTGAGGATGACATCACCAATAGAACTTTCGCAGCTGCATAAGCCACATTGGAATCTGCAGCAGAGGGAGTTAGATAGAACGTTGGGAGTTTTCAAAGGTAGTAGTCAGTGTCCAGTTTGTCTTCAGTAAGTGAAGGTGTGCTCAAGTGGCGGAGACCGCTGTTCGGGTCTCAGTGCCCCTCCCTCCGGGGGGGGGGATGTAAAGATCCCCATGCAGATTCCTGGGGCATTCCCCTTAATTCTGCCAAGAGGAAGAAAAGTTGCCAGTTCAGTTCAGCATTTATTTTGAAGGTTGGAAGGTTTGTGAGTCGCCTGTGGGGCACCTGCAACTAAAGGGTGAGTGTCTGCTCTGACTAAGAGGGCAAAATGTTTTCTTCACCCTGGGACATGTGTGGAAATCTACGGATTGAGCTACATTTTGGGAAGCCCATAGGACTGGGCCAAACAAGTATAGTAGTGTCAAATGCTAGAGTGCTGTGTGATTCAAGTAATATGTAGAGGAGATGCACCCAGATCATCTACCCTTTAATCTACATTCAGAAGTTCAGAAAAAGGAATGGTTCAGTTTTCCCAAGGAAATGGCCGGGTATGGGCTGTGGGAGCTGGAGGTGGGCAAACCCTCCATCTTTAGTAACCAGGTCCACCTCAACGGATTTCTGCTGTGGTTGCTACTTTGTCTCATGCACTTGGCCAGTGATGGGGGAAGTACCCAGACGTGGGGTTGCAAAAGGGAAAATCTCTCTAGGAGTCGTGAACTCTAAGTGGTGTGGGGAACCACAACAAGTAGGAAAAATTCTCTTTGTGAGATGGGGTCATAACAAGTAAGGAAGAATTGTCTCTAGGAGTCACAGACTCCAAGTGGTGTGGGGAACCACAACAAGTAAGGAAAAATTTTCTCTATGAGTCGCCGACTCTAAAGTGGTGTGGGGAGCCACGACAGGTTAATTGGTTCATTCTTTCAATGGACCATGGGGAAAACCCAAGTGTGTACAAGTCGGGCTGTGTACCCAAAGCACGTGCAAGTCCGGGCTGTGTGCCTGGTGGGTCCAGAGCCTGAAGGCTGAAAATGGTGATAAAGTGTTCTATAGTCTCTAATCTGCATTACCAGGAAATGTAGCCCCATGGGGGTCCATCTATGCTTTGTTTTGTTCAGCTAGTTTGTGAATAAAAGCCACACTGAAGAATCTCATTCCTGGTTCTGGACATTACAGTTATTGCTTCCTGTGTTCAGATTTACTTGGGTGCCCCTGTACAGAGTAGCCAAACCTAGGTCCCCCTGTGCCGAGTAACCTCATCCTCCCCGAGCCCAGGTCCCCACCAGGTACTGCTGTCAGCTTCAACAGCATGCCACCTGTCATTTTGGCAAAAAGGCAGGGGTGAGGGGTTACACTGACAACAACAAAAATGGAAAGGGACCTGGGTTAGTCATATCAGACGACCTAAAGGTGGGCCAGCAATGTGAGAAGGCAGTAAGGAGGGCTGGGGGGGGGATACTGGGATGCATAGGGAGAGGCATCACCAGTAGAAAACAGGAAGTTGTTGGCCCTCTGTACAGACAGTTGGTAAGTCCACATCTGGAGTACTGTGTACAGTTCTGGAGACCCCATCTCCGCAAAGACATAGACAGGGTGGAGGCTGTCCAGAGGAGGACAACCAAAATGGTGCAGGGTCTGCACCAGAAGACACATGAAGAAAGATTAAATGAACTTAAGATGTATAGCCTCGAGGAAAGAAGGGAGAGGGGAAGATGATAGAAACTTTCAAATATCTCAAGGGAATCAACAAAGTCCAAGAGGGTAGCATCTTTCAGAAAAAGAGATGCGCAAGAACAAAGGGGCACAATTTGAAGATAGAGGGGGGATGGCTCAGAGGTAATATGAGGAAGTATTTCTTCACAGAGAGGGTTGTAGATGCATGGAACAGCCTTCTGGAGGAGGTCATAGAATCAAAAACAGTGGGGGAATTCAGGAATGCATGGGACAGACATAAGGCAATTCTAGTGGGGGGTAGGAGGAAGTAGGCTGTTGGTTAACTAGAATCTGCAGCTTATCCAATATGTAAGGAAATGGGCAGACTAGGTGGGCCAAGCGGTCCTTATCTGCCATCAAATTCTATGTTTCTATGGTGGCAGAAGGAAGGTAGACACAAAAAATGTGGAGTTTCTTGGAATTTCCCCAAGGTTAAAATACCACCACATAATTCAAGTGATGTTCTAGAAGGAGATGGGGGGGAGCTAGAAGCAGTGAAATTAAGGTGGGATTTAAAGTAAATCACTGTGCCCCCACCTCATTTAGGGGAGGCTCTGTCACATCTGATAAAGCTGTACCCTGCAATAATACAGAGACTGTCAGGTGTTAAGGGCTTGAGCATTGTCTCAGAGGCACATAGTATATCAGGCTGATAGTGGGAAGTCCAGGCGGTTAAGTTTGTTCAGGTTATGTAGGAAGCTTCTGACATTGAGGTGAGCTAATTTGAGCCCTTTCACTCTTTGCCAGGAAGGGGATGAAAGAGTGGGAGACGCAGGTTTGGGTGTCCCAGGATTGGTTTCTTTATCTCCAGCAGTTAGTAACAGTAGACGCATCAGGAGGACAATGACAATTACTTTAGGGCAAGTAATTATTGGAGAGAAGTACCAACAAAATTTGCTGAGGTAACCTGATAAGAGGTACCAGAGTTTTAGGGCACATAAGCCTAATATATTATTGATCCGCTGAGTGTAGACTAGGGCATTGGACATGGCAAAGTCTGAGATGGGACAGGGGTTACTTTTTGAAGGCACAGAGGTGGGCATGGTGTCTGTGACGAGGAGGAGGATGAATAGAGCTAGCAGGGAGATAAGCAAGCAGCAGAGTTGTGCCATGTTACAGAGTACAGGGCTCCCAGTGCCAGATGAGGTAGAGGACCTAAATACACTTATAAAATGGCAAAGATTAATCCTAGAAGCTGATTGACTGAAGCAGACTTTGACCTGTGATGATATCTCACAATTGCATCACGGTCCAAAACTAATTACCAAGATCAGCCATTTACTAACACTTCAGGGCCATTTTATAATCGCAATAATACACTCCAGGGTGTGGTATATCATGGGATATCGTCACTTCTTGGATGCATGAGACACTCTGCCTGTGGCCTCGTGCCTCACAATGCACCTGAGGCGTGATGATATCTCATGATATACCACACCCTGTTGTGTATTGTTGCTTAAATGTAATATCTATGAAGCTGAGGAAAAAAGGAGAAACAGATTACAGCAACAATGACGAAGGCGTCAGTTTGTAAGCAGGCCTTCCCTAAGCAGAGTATAAGGGAAAGGGGAAATTGTTTAACCAGGAAAGGCGCCCTAAGCCAGAGCTCGTTTCCAGGTGCGACCTGGGAGCACAAGGAAGTTAAGTGACTTGCTCAGGGTCAGACAGTATGCAAGTGGGGGGCTGTGGGATTCCAACCCAGTTCTCCAGGTTTGCAGCTCAGGGCCCTAAACCGCTATGCTATACTGCCTCCTAAGGCTAAATCCTGAAGAACTGGCAATATCAAGTTTCAGGCTACACTAGCATTAGGAAGCAGCAGTAACACGTATCATGCCGCACTAGCATTCTGAGGCAGCAATAACACAGAAAGGGAAAAGATTACAGGGATGCCTTGCCTCTGATAGGGTGTATTTATTTATTTAAGAGTTTTACCAGGAAGCCATACTGAGTGGAGGACCTCTCGATTCCAGATGTGTCCTGGGGGAAGGGGGAAGAGGAGCAAAATAGAACAGATATATAATAATTCAGCAAGTTTACAGATAGTACAAGTGATATCGATCCTGTATATACAGATTACAGAGCTCCCATGGCTGTGAGCCCTGAGGTAACCTGGCAAGCAACATAAACATTCGGCACATGTGATGTACGTGTGTATAGCTGGCTCCAGGAGAACTGGCAATATCGAAGTTTCAGGCTACTCTGGCTTTCTAAGGCAGCAACAACATACAACGGTAAGAGACGGAAAAGTAGGCCCACCCAAGACAGGGTGTTTGGCTAAATCCTAATGCACTGGCGATTTCAAAGTTTCAGGCAACAGTAGCATTAGAAGGCAGCAAAACCATTCTATAGTAGAGGATTACAAAAATAGGGCAACCCTAGATGAGGTGTTGGTTGAATGCAGAAGAAACTGGAGAGTTCTAAGTTTCAGGTTATGCTAACGTTAGGCGGCAGCAGCAGCATACAATGGTAAGAGTTACAATATTGGCTTACCCTAGATAGGGTGTTGGCTATGTTCAGGAGAACTGGCAGTTTCTGAGTGTCAGACTACTCTAACAGACACAAGGCAGCAGTAGTGTACAGTGGAAAAGAATACTGCATAGACCCACCCTAGATAGGGTGTAAGGTTAGCAGTTTCTGCTTTACTGACTACAGCAGCAGATTATGGCATCAACAGCACAGAGGTAACATGCCTTAGTGTCCCTACCTACACGATAGTGGTGGCAGTTGTCCTAAGAGGTATGGAGCAGAGTGGCCAGCCAACTGGCAGCCTACTGACTGACTCCAGTAGACTCAAGGCAAACGTTAGTGTTTGTGCTGTGGTGCTTCATGTGGGGAGCCACAATGCAGGAGTCCGCTTGTGATGCTCTCCTAAAGTACAAAAGAGACCAATGCCCCCTCTGCATCAATCAGCCTACTGATAGGCTGTTGGTCAGCTCAGGGAGTCAGTGGCACCAAGTTCAAAATGTGCTCAGTCCGACTTTGCTTAGCGCTAATTTCAAAAGCTGAGCAGCCCTTTTGTTCTGGCTAGGGCTCCGGTGGGTGTTGCGGGGCGAGGGCTCAAGTCCTGAGCAGTGGCCCTTGTGACCTCTTGCTGCTCCATGCCAACTCAGACCACCAAGTTCAAGCGGGCAGAGACCAAGAACACCCCCTTTGTGTCAATCAGTCTGCTGATAGGTTGTTTAAAATTACAGATTATAAATGTGAAATTTTACCAATATCATTTACATCATACACTGCTCTGATGCACCTTTATTTTTCTTTGCAATGATTTTGTTCAGTTGAAGGTAAATGTTTGGGTACACATTACCCATTTTATCAGCTTGTTTCCAGTAGGAATTTCATTGTAGTCAGTGCATAGGAACACCTACCATAGGCATAGCTCTCAACTGTCCCCGATTTTGCTTCAGAAATTGCCTCCATCCTGTTAATATTTGGCATTTCTGTCACTGAACAGAACAGCTCCAAGTGATAAAACAATGTCGGCCATTACTGTTACCGTCTAGTTCTCAAGAGGAAAATCTTGGTACTGTGCAGCATACTGTACATAGCTTTTTTTCAGCTGCCATTCCTATATTTTCAGATGCACCTTAATTTGGGTCATTTGTTCCAGATTTGTTTTAAGCCTTGTCCCCGATTTGTGCAGCTGGAGCTTGGGTGGTATGTAGGTAGTGGATTGTCAAGTTAGGGATCACTGTGAGTGACTCCCTTAGAATCCGAGGCACATTCATGTTCATAATCGGTGAATCAATCCCAAATACTCAAATCAAAATCTATTCCAAATGAAAGCATGTTTACGTGGAAAAGTTCACACGGTCATTCACAAAAAGGCTTTGCTGATGCTCCATTCAGGTAAATGCAGTTGTCTGCACCTTTGCTCCAATCAACTGTTTCAGTTCCACAACAAGACGTTTTCTGATACACTGCCTCAGCACAGGTGATGTCTAGTGCTGAAGGACCAATGGGTTATTCACACCCAGCCTGGTGGGTAATTGAGGGTAACTAACATGGGGGAGATGATAATGCACTGAAGTTGATTGGGGCAGATGGCAGATACTGAGGGGACGGATAAGAGAGGGAGTTAACAAGCTCATTAAGTCCATTACCTGCTTCTCAGTGGGTGACGTCCTTGATAAGCTTCTGCCTTCTCATATCTTAATTTCCTACATTCCTAACATGGAGGGTGATTTGTACAGGGGGAAATAGTGGCAGAAAACCGAAGGGTAAATAAGCAGGGTAGTAAGCAACACCATATCTTCTTTTCTTTTTTTGACATTTTGTCAGCCCAAGGTTAATTAACCATCTGGTAAAGTAATATGACAGAAAGGCAGGCATCAGCTGAGAGTATTAGCTTTATTTGCTTCAAGTCAAACAATAATAAAATACAACAGAATAAATTAAACGACTACATAAAATAAAGATTCCAGTCCTGAGACTGACAAAAACAGCAGGGTTTTCGGAGCAGATATATAAAAATAATGTATCACATAACAGTAACAACATCTGCAGGTTTGCACTTGGACTACAGAGAGATAAAAGCAGTCACATGGGACAAGGGGACTGTAGGCACATTCAAGAGAAGTTAGTCCCAAGGCTAAAGAAATAACAGCTTTTCATTTTTTATTACACTCCATTAAATAATCACGCCTTCTTCCAAAACAATTTTTTTTACACTTTAATCCTGAGGAAACTTACATCTTTGAAATATAAATACAATGGTGAGAGTTCCAGGAGCAAAAATGGAGGGGCACACACTGGTTCTCAGCTGCCAGGACTTTGTCTGGAGGCGTTTTTGGTATGTCAGATGCTGTTACAAAGCTACAGCAACCAAATGCAATGATGTTTACGAGAGAATAACCCAGAAAAAAAAAAAAAGAAAAGAATTGGACATGCAACTTTTAGATGTTTGTCTATAAGTGAGAAACTGTAATCCTTCACCCTGAAGTTGCCACATATTCCCCAGTAAGAAGAACGTGCTTCTGCACTGCCGGGGTGGACTGTCATTCCATTTCTTTCTTGTAGCATATGCCATAGATCTACAACTGGAGACCTCACTTTTGTACTCCCTGTCACTACATCTGCTATGTCAATCAGACACAATAAACAGCATCCGAGTTTTCACAATAACTGGACCTCTAGTGGAGTTGCCAACATGAGAGGACTGTTTGAGATTTGAGGTGCAGCCTCTACAGAGTTGGCAGTTTTGATTAGTGTACACGGAATAACTGGTTTTCCCTTCACCATACAGAGCCACAGCTTTGGCTAATCCAACCGGGATTCATTTACTGTAAAGTGTTCACCTATTCACCTCCCTTCCACCCCTCTGACACCAGCACTGCCCCGCACCTCTAGTAGCAGTCTTTCCTCCGTGTTCCTTATTTGGATGTATTGCTTACTGTGTAATGTTCTTTTTCCCGTTCTGCAATTCACTGTCTTGTCATTTTACTTTCTGGCAATTTTATTCTTTAAGTGTTCTTGAATATTTATTATATTTATTTCCATATTTTTGTATTGTTTTCATTGTACTAGTATCTGTTCTGTTCTCTTCCCCCTCCCTCCAGATGCATCAGGAAATGAGCGGACACCAGTGCAGTATGTCTTTCCTGGTCAAACTTTTGGAATAAATAAATAAACCAGCATGATGCCACCACGTTGCATTGTTAATTGGCTGTCACTGGTGACTGAGCAGAAAACGTTCTTTCTTTGAAAAGCACTCTCTTGGTGATGTGCTGTCATGCACTTGGGCAGGACCCCCAGCTATGATGAGGTCATCAGACTATACGCATACCTGAAACCCAATGATTAAGAGTTACTAGTTCCATTTCACTATTACCGTTAAACTGAAGACCCATCAGTACAAACCTTGAAATGTATCTGCAGTACACCTCTGCTGGAGGTAATTAAAGAATTACTTACCCAGCAGTTACAATATAACTACTATAGACACACAAGAAAGTGCAACAGTCACACAATGCAACTTGAAGTTTCTTATTTAGTCTTTTGCTATCGATAAGAATCAGCCATTTTGGTTACAAGGAACCAGAGATTTAGTATGTTAGACCATTCCTTCATATTAGCTTCCTCTTGGAAACAACACAAATTTAAGAGTTAAATGATGTTTTCTGCTCAGAGTAAGCCAAGTGATACAAAGTGGACACACACACGGTTCACACCTGTTTCCATGGTGGAAGGGTATGGTTTACTCTGCTCCACAGACATTTTTGAAATTCTTTCACATGGGAGATGAAAAAGGCTTTCCTTTAGTCATAAACATCAGATGAAAAATGAAAGAAAGAAAGCTTCTTAATGAACTTGGTGCACAGACTGCCCTTCTTTCATGCGGTCTCAAAGGAGTTATTTTTTGTCAAGATGCCCTTGAAATGCTGATAAAACTGCCTGAGAGTAATGTGTAAAGTCTCAGGGAAAGCTGATTAGTGACTCTCAGAGGACAAAAGTGGATAAACAAGGGGAGAAAGAGTTGTTATTTTCCACATTCATATTGATAGAAAGAAAGCTGTCCCAAAATACATTATTCAATGTCTTTCCTAACACAAGGACCCATTTCTAGTAAGGGTTCCCACTACATCGAATACAAGGAACCCTCTCCTCCCCCAAGGTGAGGCTTGCCTTTCGGTTCCATGGAGCCATACCCCACCAGTGATGCTTCCCTCCGGTCCCTGAGGACTAGGACTACAGCAGTGGGGAGAAGAGTGGGAGCAGTGGAGGAAGAACCCCAGCACTTCTTCCAGATTCCACACCATTCTTCTAACGCAGCACTATCCGTACAAAGTTTTGTGGCCATCTGCCATGGATGGTGGGTGGCAATCCCCGACAAGTGTCTTGCCAGACCAGACAACTACCTGGCTGCACTGGAACATCAGTATGGTTGTGCTGCAACAGGCAAGCGGGGAAGCACAAAAGTAAATGTATAATGGCAGCAGCCCTTCAGATATGAACTTTGGGGCTACTGCACCTCTTTTGTAACCTCCCAGGCTATACCTGACAACAGGCAATTGTACTGTCTCGCACACTTACAGGGATTCCTGTGTTTTACAGAGACATGGAACTATCTACAGGGAAATTCTTCCCATAGACTTGAATTGGTTATACAGGAAAACAGAGGAATTCAGCTTCCTTAGGAAATAATGTAATCTATAGGAAAAGTGCCATGGAGTTAAGGGGAAAATACCAAATCAGTTTGGGAGCACTGCACTTACGTAGTAAATAAAATAGAGAATAATACATGGGGTGGTGTGTTTAATGGGATTTTACACACACCGAGGTGTTGGATGCTATATAAACCCGAGGTGAGCGTGGGGGTTTGTTAGCATCCAGCACCTCATGTGCATAAAATCTCATTAAACACACCACCCCGTTTTATTTGATATGATTGCTGGGGCGTGTTTTTTCACCACAGCAATGATATAAAATATATTGTAAATGCATTGCTGTTTGTTGAGCTGCAGTCTTGTCAGGAGCGCTGCCGAAAAGTTACCTTTGTTTTGCCCAAAACTGCATTGTCACACATGCCAAAAACTGCACTGATGAGAGGCAAGTTTTTTTTTGTTTTTTTTATTTGCTTACTGCCGAGTGATAGTGGTGGTGAAGTACCCTGTCCAGCACTGAGGAAGTAAGGAAAGAGCAACAGCTGGTGCATGCATGGGCAGAGGGAAACCTGATGCATCTTCGCCATTATAACCCATGGGTTATAATGGCAAATTATAACCAGGTTTCCCTTAGGGAAAAAATGCTAGCCAGTTATTATAACTAAATAAACTACACAGGTAGCAGACATCTTTGCTACCCCTGACCCCCAGGATCCCTAGTAATGGGTTCAGGGGACAGCATAACAGACAATCTGGCTCCTAGAGCGTGCAGAGGGAGCCACAGAGGGTTCATGGGATATGAAAGGACTCCTTGATTTTGCCTGCAATGTTTAGCTAATAGGATGTCGAGTGACAGCTCTCCTCAATGACTGACAACAAGGATTTGCCAATTAATCAATCAATCAATATCTTTATTTATCCAGGAGGACACCATTGAGCAAGCTCATTTACAAGGTGGACCTGCGACATACAAACAATAATACAGCTGAACATATAAGTACAGTCATTGTAACAACAGGGTTAGGTAACAATCTGCAATAATAATACATATGCACAGAAAATGACAGAAGACATAGGTCAGCAAAACAGGAATAGGAGCAGTGCTTGTGCAGGATTAGTGCATGAAACTGAGCAGTTCTACGCGTTTGGTTGTAATATCTGAGGGGAAGGGCAGGAGCAGGAGATTTATGTGGCAGGTACTGTATAGTGCAGGGAATCATAATGTTCTTATGTACGGTAGACTGTTGGTTGCGGTTGTATAGGAACGGCAAGCGGTGTGCTGGCACAGGGATGAGACTGCCAGCTGACTATTGGCCATTTACCATAATTGCGGCAGGTATGGAGATGAGAGCCCAATGAGAGGGCTGGATTCCCCAGTGAACAGCAGAGGCTGTTCCAGAACTCTGTCAGTCTGCTTCAGACTGCGTGAGAGACGGACTGATGGCAGAGCTGCAGCCCGATCCTGCCCACAGCTTCCAAAGCCAGGAAACAGGAGGTGACCAGGGCAGCCTCCAGGCCATAGCCTGAAGGTCTGGGTCTTCATTTCAACTGTTAAAATTTTGACTACAAAACCTAAACATCTCTACAGACTATGAACCCAATCACACTCAACAACACTTGGGCCATCACTTTTTAAAATCTTATGACTCTCCTGATGACTGCTAGGCTTTAACAGCCAAGGAGCCAATAACCTAGAGAAACCGAGAGAAGAGGCGATTTAGCTGAAGGCTCGATACCTGACTAAAGGGGTCTGCTGACTCAGTATTACAGGTCAGTGTCCATAGCACCATCACCATCAGATGCTACAGCCAGATGACTGGTCCTCAGTGATGGGGGACAATGCACTGGCAGGTTAGTGAGAGCTTGTGAGCCAAAGCTATATTTAAAGGACCTGACCTCTGTGAGGTGTCAGTCAGAGAGTGACCGGCAGAGACAGAGGCCAACCAATTAAGAGCTGATTGTCAGAGGGACATTCACACTGATGGAAAGAGGCCAGAGCCATGCTGATCGTCCTGAGAGTGTGACTGCCCAAGGCACAAAGGAGAGATTGACAGGAAAACTGATCCAGGACCACACAGCCAGAGATCACCTAGCATCTGGAAGGCTCCCTGGTCAAGGTTCTGTGAGTACATATCAGGAACTTTGGGCTGTGCATGCAACACCCTCTGTTACTAGTCTGAACAGGGCTACAGTTTGTCATTGTTCAACTGTAATAGGCTATTAGGCCACGATTTACAAATATTGCATCTGAATTTGTTATGGTCTTGTTACCCCTTACAGTTAGACATCATCTGTCCCTGCTGCTTGAAGTCATAACCCTCCTGCTGTGACATCACAACCTATTGCTATGTAAATGATTCTGATGTCACAAGCAGAGACTTTTGACTTCAAGGCAGGAAAAGCACAAGGGACAGATAAAGCTGAAAAGGCTAACAGCCTTTTTTCATGCAAAATGTCTTAAAATGGACTGTCCAGAAATTCAAATTTTGGGGAATTCTGTGCAACTGAATTCTACTGATGCCAATTTTGAATTTTTTTGCAGGAAAAAAAGAAAAATTCTTTAATTGCACTAACGCTAGCCAACCGGGCCTACACCAATCCAACTGCTGGGTACCCCGTGAAGCACTGAAGGAGCTCCCTAAGAACTAGGGATAATAATACTAGTGCCAGGAGGGGTTGAGGTAGTCGCCCAGCAGTAGTTGGGCACTTGTACAGAGCTGGGGGTGGGCTTGTGGCCAAATGAGGCAAACTGGTTGGTCAAAGCTACTGTATACTTGCATTAACCTTTTTTCTTTCAAGGAGGCAGCATAGCACTATTGTTTAGGGCACTAAGCTGCAAATCTGGTGACATCCAGCAGACCAGACCTGGGTTTGAATCCCACAGCTTCCACTTACATACTGTGTGACCCTGAGCAAGTCACTTAACTTCCCTGTGCTCCCAGGATGCTCCTGTAAAAACACTTTCAGCTAAGTGTGCTACTTCTGGTTAAACAACTTAAAAAAAAAAAAAAAATCTGGAGACCCGAGTTTGAATCCCAGTGCCCCAACTTGCTTTTTGTGTGACCCTATGCAAGTCACTTAACTTCCTTGTGATCCCACATTGCACCTAGAAACGAGCTTCGGCTTAGTGTGCCTTTGCTGGTTAAATAATTTCCCCTCCCTTTCCCAGAACCCTGATCCTGCTTACCCCTAATAAATTCTACTGATATCCATTGCATCCATGTGCCTTGAGTATATTTATGGAATAGCATGCTTTTATATTCTGATACAACGGTGCTTGCATTGTGCAGGAATGGAGGGCTATACCAGTGGGTCTGTTTGGTTTTGTAACTTAGCCCACTTAATCTTTCACGGGGGGAGGTGCCATGCAACTTTTTTCCATCCAGAACATCTTTGGGTAATGAATCCCCACAGGAGTTTTCAACCCAGGCCCCTAAACCTTTTTTGAGCCCATAAGGCAGAGGTAGTGTACTGTCATCTACAGTGGCCAGTACATAATGGCTTAAGTAAACATTAATTTCAGTTTCATAGGAATCTTTTAGTACCACACGTAGCTTTCCCAGAGGTCATTCATAATGTTAACTCATTATTTGACAATCGCACCGTAAGAATGAAATAATTCACCATAATTTCTTTCACTGTGTGGATGGGAAAGATGCCTTCGCCCTGGAATTGGAATGCAAGGACATATACTATGTTACAGCAGAGGTAAAACCTTGGTGTTTCTTTATTGAATTCTTTTCCTCCAGCGCTGATGCCATTGTTAGCAGTGACATGCAGAGTACAATAATGCTCTCTGCCTCATCATAAAAGGGTAAGCACTAGAAGCATATATGTGATGACATAGTTCTCTGCAAGCAAAATGCCGTCCAAACAGAATTCTTCAAAAAAAAAAAAAAAAAAAAAAATGAATGGGTTAAAGGGTCAAACTTCTTGTCATCATGACAAAGAAGGGTCTTGTGATCAGAAAGTGAGGAAGAAAATGTATTTTTGAGGTTCCGCCACTAGAGGGAAACAAATTCTGCTTTTCCCCCCTACAAAAAGGCAGGAATTCACCTTGCCTTAAAAAGTATAGAGGCAGAAGAAAAGTGTCACAATAACAACAAAAACTGGTTCTTTTGTAAAGGACTAACAAAAAAAAAAAAAAAAAAAACTCCCTTCTGTGGTGTTTAACAAATGCAGACTAGACTGTTTTGTTTTTACACAGCTAGGGTCATAAAGCTGGAAAATTATCTCATGGTCTGAAAATTGGTGAGAGATGAAAACAACTCCCATTCCTGATTGAATTTTATTCTCAAATGCACAGCACTGCCAGCAGAGGACAGCTGTTTGCTTAAGCCCTTCCACTAAGACGAGTTGCCTTTGTGAAACAAAAATAGGCAGCACAAGATGAAAAATGTGTAACAAACAATATTTTTTTGCAGGGCTCCCTGAATGTAGTATGGGTAATTAAAACCAAGTCCTCTGATGATCCACGTGGAGTTTCACACTTGAATACAAGCCTGACTCTGTGCATGCAGCCATGGATTTCTCCATAACGAGATCCCCTTTTGATTAGACCTAGTTTCACTTGGAACAATATGGGAGAACATACAAAAGAAACCTATTTTCCATGGGCCCTAGCACTATGGGGTGAGTAAGCTGAAAGAAATTCCCTTCAGAGCTCTGACAAAATTATATCCTCAAATGAACACACAGCCCCTACCTCTGTATCTCTGTTTGTTTAAGCATTAAGCCTTTTCACTCGGCTGAGGACCTAGATAATGACACACCATATGTCGCAGTGCCTTAACAGCTGAGGGAGACAAGAGGCTGAGTGATAGCAGCTCGCAGTTGAAATCTATTTGGAATTTAATACTATTATCCTAATGCAGGCGGCTCATTGTTTGGTCCAGGAATCTGCTGGCTTTGCCGGAGCTGATAGGGTCACCATGGGTGGAATATATTCTGGATTAACAGCACTGGAGCCCAAGTGGAGTCAGCAGAGCGAGAGGATTCACCAACAGACAGAGCGGAGCCTGAACTCTTTTATAAAACCTCCTTGCCCCTCTGGAGCACAACCCATCAGTCAAATACGGAGGCAATGATTTAACTGTACAATGAAGGTTTTAACACGACCTTGTGGCCTGTGGAAACCTAGGCTGAGCGTTCAGTATAAAGTCCTGCCATTTTATTATTAATAATGCCTACCATTTGCGGAAAGTCACCTTTAAGGGACAGTTGTCAGAACAGACTTGTTCCAAATTGCAATGGGTGGGTGGAGTGGGGGCTGCAGAATACTTTCAAAGGCTGCCAAGAACCAAACAAGCAAGGTCATTAGCACAAGGGCTGACATGTAAAGCTGGCCACAGCCATCTCACACTCAAGAAGGGAGACTGTTGTCATTTCTTTGTCATGTTTCACTCATCATACTGTGAGTTTCTACAGCAAGGTGCAGTGTTAGAATTAAGAGCTTTGGAAGCTGTGAGGCTCCGTAAGAGTCCTATCTTTACACTGAGCCCCCCTTTCCATTATAAGTCTGTAGCAGTGATGCATGAGCTACTGATGTGTTTTTTCAGAGCTTTGTGAATGAGTCCGTGCAAGCCCTCTGGTTATTCTAACACTGGCGAGGTAAAAACAGATTAAAAAAGTGCTTTATATCAGTCGATAACTCTTCGCCTTCCAAGACTTTCAAGCACAGTTCCTTTCCTTTGAAGAAACATGAAGTTTAAAGAGTGGTACACTGGGTGGAAAAAGGGGTGGAGCAGTGTTAACCCTCCCCCCACCCCAGAGAAAATCTCATTTTTTTAAAAAGGAATTCTTAATGAGGATCTTGGAAATCTTGGATTTACGTTTTGTTCCATGTAAGCCATGGAATGTATTGAGTATTGATAACTCCTAGAAACAATTTGGTATGCTTGACATTGTTACCATGCTGCTCCCTTTTAAAGGGGGACATTGGCACAGAAGGCCCCCATACGTAAGTATGGAGTTGATCCCAATGTGCACATTGTAGGCAAAACATTTGGTTTACTTGCTGTTTAGTGTAGTAGATTATATTAGACTAATTTTGGTTAGTTGTAGGGTGACATCTTTTACTACAAATCCCAGCATCCCCTGCAGCTGACATCAGAGCAGTAGGCAGCAGTGAGAGATTCAATAGCCTGCAGTGCATGTTAGGGCTTTTATATTTTTCAACTAGATATTTTCGGGAACTGCTCTTCTCCAGGGGCTAAATATAGTCCTCTGTGGCTGTACATTTCTCCTGGAGGACAGTAGGACCAGCAAACAAGATCAGAGCTTATATAAACTTTAACATGCACTGAAGGCTATTGAATCTTTTCCCTGCTGCCTACTGCTCTGATGTCATCTGCAGAGGAATCTGGGATTTGTAGTAATAGATGATGTCAGCCTTCAGCTAAGAAAAATTAGTCTGATGCAATCTGCTACACTACAGAAAAGAGTAAATAAACCAAAATGTTTTTGAACAATAAGTGCACATTGGGACCAGCTCTGCACTTGAGTGTGGGGGGCCTTGGTGCCGACTGTTTCCCTTTAAACGTCAGGTGTGCCATCCTTAAGCTGAGCACTGAAGTGGAACAAGCTCATTCCAGAGTTATGGAATATTAGGTGATGATGTCTTCTGCCTTTCACAAGCATTAGGATTTCAAGAATGTATAGGGAAGGAGAACAAAATACACAGCTGAAATTAGGAAAGACCTACTCAACATTTAAAGTGCAAATTCTGCAGTTTGTGAAAAGTTCCCTCAGTGCAGTTTCCACTCCCAAACCAAAGCATTGTTCAGACTCTGAACTTCGGTTCTGTTAGCCCCTAAGATCAAGTTATGTTCAACACAGATGACTTTAAGGAGTGTGTGATGCCTCTAAGAACCTCTAAGAAAACTTTGTATATTATGCATCATTTTAGATGCACTTCCTATATTTGTTTTTATTTTCCCTAGTCTTCTCTTTACTAAGGAAATTTGCATGGAAACAGGAGCCTTGTCCTCTTGACTTGATCAGCTCCTGCTGCTCCCCTACACCTTAATAATAATTTCCATAGCAACCAACTGTGATTGAGAACAGGATGATGACATCACATGTAGACAGCAGGAGCAATGAAAGTCAGAGGGAGCAGGGTCCTATTTTTAAGCAGCTATCCTTCGCAAATAAAAAAAAAAAAGAGGGGAAGATAAATACAGAAAATGTGTGATGCACAATGTAAGCAGAATTGTGTGTAAATACTTTATTCATGTTTTTTGATGTTTTCCCAGAGATGTCACGGACGCTTTCAGAGCTGCTGCATTTCTAGAGTTGCCTGCATTTTCAAATCCTTTTGCACACCTTAAGTTTAAGATCAAATCCACAAAGTGTTTCAGAGACTCTTCCTGATACTTGACTGCTTACCGGAACTGTGAAGCGCTGGGGTAAGTGACGACTCGGAAACAGCAAAACATAAAACAACCCTGGCCTCTGTGCTGGGCTCCCTGTGTACAATACCCAGGCAAATTACAATTGACATAATGCAGTGAACACTGGCACTGAATGAGTCATCAGAAATCCAGACCTGTAACTCAGATTTGGATTAATATACAGTGACATGTGGCATTTAGAAACAGTTTTTAAACTTACATGGAGAGTACTGAATTACCATCGGGCTGAATTATGAATTGGCTTAGAATACCTAGTACATTCCCTGAAAACAGCATTACTGCAGCTGTGCATATTATGGTAAAATGTTTGTACTTACATACACTGTACTTTTTTCTTCTGTTTTACACTGTCATTTTGTTCCAGTCCTGTAAGATGCCCGCACCCCATTCCTCCCCGTCCATAACATAACTTTTCTCGTAACTAAGGTGAACTAATGTGCAACAGATACTGGTCCCTTATTGGGCAATATGAGCTCAAAAACAGCTAAGAATACCAATGAAAACTTGGAGATAGCCATTTTTAAAGGCACCCCTTTTGTTCCAAATAAAAAAACATGTAAATCACAAGCAAAATGGGGAATTACAAGACAGAAAACACTAGGCAATCTAAATTAGAATAACACAATTTGGGTACACGATTTTCACTGCAACATGCACTGCTGCTTTAATAGTTTTTTTAAAGTAGCTAAAGCAGTTCTTTATCTTCCATTTTGCTAATTAAAAGATTATACATAGTACAGTAACAGAGATAATGGGGGGGACCAGACAGTGTTCTAGTTGCAGGCTGGTTTATCTAAAAAGCTTTTCCCCTTCATACCTCATCAACGTTGTGACCCCACTCACTGCAATATCATGAGGAGGTTATCAAGAAGAGGCACTCACCTTTTTCCAGGATGGTCACTTGTGATGCCCACAGTCAGTGAGGTCACAATGCTGATCAAGGACTATCCCAAAAAAAGTCTAGAAATGGAGCATTCTGATTGGCTGGCAACATTCCAAAAGTAGAGGTTAATGTCGGAAACTCTTATTTACAACAGAACAATTGGAATTTTAACTAAGCATTCATTAAAAAAGAATACTGTACTTTAGTTTAATAATAGCATTAAAGTCAAACTGCAATGAAAAATGTTTCCAAAAACGTTTGTTTTTAGATACAGTTAAAAAAATATCAGCACATATGTTAAAATTTGCTTTGCTAGGTGTTTCCTATGCTGTGTACGCTCTCTCTTTCTATATATGATGTGCATGTGTGTATATATTTACTGTATGTAATACATTATGGTTTGCAGCGGAATAACACATTTATCTCCACTAGTGAGTGGTAAGACCCATAACTCACAAATGGTGATGCCACAAGTTAGTTATAAAGGTCTTACCATTCATGTGTGGAGATAAATGTTATTCTACTGCAACCCATTATGTATTTGATATATAGCACACCATTTGTAATGTTTTTACTGGTGTTTTACTTTGTTTCAGCTTAAAGCTGCCTTTCTTTCCATTATAAGTTCTCTATCTGGCCCATTGTTCTCTGTGTTCTATTTCCAGATTCTAAGTAGAAATAACATGTTCTAAGTGAAAATAGTTATCCCAGAATAATGTGATTTATTTACCCAATTTATTCACCACTGGTGTAATATATATATTTATTTAGCTTCTCAATCCTTACTTTTGTCAGGTCCACAGTGATATTTCTATGTCAAATGAGACAGACATCTTTTTTCTTTAGAAAAAATACTTACATCAATTGAAAGGAAATTGTTACAATTCTAGTGGACATGAACCATTTTTCTAGCAAACAAAAATGGAAGATGTCTGGAATCTTATGCAGTGGAAAAAAAAAAACGGGACACTTTCTTGCCAAACTTTGCTGCACTGCTGCTTTATGGCACTCCAGGGATTGGGTTACCCTTATTAATCTAACTTCAGGGATGTAAAGCACTCTGCTTTGCCTCAAGCCTTCTGGCCTCCTCCCAATGTTCGATTAACTGATAGTACTGACCATGATGCTTAATTAAGGAGAAAGAGCATTAGATATGCCAATGTGTAAGTTGTGTACTGCTCTGTACGTCACATCCATCACAACCTGGTAGAAACTCTTCTAACTGTCAAGAACAACAATAACAATGATTCTGAAACAAGCAAGAAATGGGCACATTTAAGTTAAAGGAAAATACACTTAAAAATTTTTTTTATACAATAAGAAAATTTGGCATGTGTGAAACCTGTTGAATACTGGAGCAATTCAGGACCTGCCTTTAAATAGCTGTTGCAGTACTGCCACAAATAGCAGACAGAAAATGTTAGCAAGGTTTAAAAAGGACATCAACCAGGTGTTCTTACATTTTTACTACAGCATATGGGTGAACGTTATTGCCAATGGTAATCAGTTACCGGAATCAGCTTGTTGTGCGGCAGTAGTGACGCCAAATTATTGTTGTGCTGCACTAGCTATGTCACTACTGTAGCACAACTTTGAATGCCTTCGCACATGCATATATAGGGAACCTCTGCTCCTTTTTTTTTAATTTTTATTCTTTTTATCCCCCTCCTGGATGCCCCCTGCACTCCCTTCCTTCGGGCTGTCTCAATGCCCACCAGACTCCCCCACTGAGTCTGCCCCTAGAGTGTCTCTTCTCTCAGGTGCTCCTACCTGCCTTCTTAGCACCTTACACAGCGGGGTCTGCCAGTGTTGTGTCGTCTGGGTGGCGGAGCTGCCGTCATCAGTGCGAGGTTGTTTTCCGGTTTTCTGTCCCTCCCCTCACCCCGGGGCGCCAGCTCAGGCGGGCGTGCTACGCATGCTGCCAAGTGCCCGTAGGCATCCTCCCCTCCCGGCTCCTGCCCTGGAAGCGCCGTTGCCGAGTTGGTGCTTCCGCGGCTCTCTCGGCGTCCGGGTGTATTAAACACCCCTAGTCCCTCCCCGAAGGAGGAGAGCATCCATTGGGACGCTCGATCCTCCTTCCCTCCCTGCCGACCCGAGTCCGTTCCCGAACCCGGGTCGCCAGCATGACGCGAGGTGTGGCGTCCAGCGCCTCAACCCTCAGCGCCACCGGGCCGGCTATCTCTGCTCCTTTTGAAACAGCCATGGTGACAGCTGGACCTGGAAGATAGTGGCGCTGAAAAAAAACCCTCAAAACTAAGGATGCAGTCTTCATTTTATGGTTGTTCATACACTATAAAAGACTGTGTATGCGCTATCATACACAACAAAGCTGTTTAACAATGTTGAGGTTTCCATGGTAACGAGACCTCTCGAGCTGTGCTCCAGGTTTCCTGTTACCACGGAAACCACTCGACTGCAAAACAGCCTAGATGTGTATGATTGCTCATACACAATCCGCTATATAAGTGGAGATATGGGCATGTGTGAAGCCTGTGTAAACTCCTCACCGTACTGTTTTGTGTTGTGTGTTTGTTTTGGAATGGTCTTATTTCGTCCTTACTAAGGGTCCCTTGTCAATGCCACCTTTTCCAATCCAACTTTCATTTTGTAATTACTTTTTAGATCCGGAAGCTGGTGATGTCAGTTGAGCAGAAGCCATGCGTGGAAAGCTTCACTGTAGGCTTCTGCTCACTTGATGTTACTAGATTCCAAAACAGCTAAGTAATTAAAAAATGAATCTTGGGAGGGAGAAGGGCGGCATTAACAGCAGGCACTAAATAAGAAAAAAATAAGACTACTGTATATCTCTGATTAGAAGCTGTGGCTTCTAGTAGACTTTGTCGTTTTTTTGCCACGGCTTCTATTCGACAGTGACTAGTAAGTATCCAAGCTTGGATTTTATTTGAAAGCTGCAAAAAACAAGCTTACATTGATGTTTTTTCTCTGATTGTGAATTATGATCCTAGCTGAATATTCTGTCAAATTCTGTCAAAATCTCTCTCATCTGATCAGCCATACATGCTGTACCTGTCCACCCCCAGTACTGCATCTTGGGACTCCTGTAGTCCTCGTCTGGCAGGTTTAAACAAATTGGTGTGATGGCAACAACAAAACTGAAAGCGAAGCCCCTCCCCCCATTCTGGTGAGCTACTGCCCATTCTGTTGCAGTACCTAGCCACTCCAGTACTGTACCTTGTGTCCCCGTATAGCGTACCTGTAGTCAGTGTTTTGTTCCACCACGTCCACCAAAGTACAGCTAAAAAAAAAAAGTCAGCGTCTGGCATGTTTAACAAACTCTTCATGGTGGCGCCTACAAAGCTAAGGAGCATGAGTACCTCCTCCACTCCTTCGGCAGTGCTACCTTCTATTCTGCTGTGATGAAAATATGCCTCTTGTTTCTTGTCTGCTCGCTATAGAGCATATTATAATTAAACAAGTTGTCTCTTTCCTCATTCACAACAGACAAGTACTGTTGATTGAAATGGGTGTTCAGTTGTCTCCAATGACTAGTGTGCCTTCCATTGCTAGTCATGACCTCTAAACGAGGGTGGCTTTTATTAAAACCTTTATTTTGCACTGCGGCTTTCATTCGAGGGTAGCTTGTAATCAAGGGCAGCTAGTAATTGGAGATATATGGTACTTCAAAACAAGCACAAAAAATTTTTTTTTTTTTTTTTTTACACATGCTCATATCTCTAACAATAATAATAATGGAAGAAAATATGGTTTACAGTATGTTCCTTATAAACATTACAAACATTTTCTGTCCGCTGTCTGGAGCAGCAGTACAGCAGTTGTTTAACCAGCAGCTTCTTAATCCTCCAGAATTTGTTTGCAATTTATGAACCCGGGATAGGCCGTATAGGCTGCTCTCGTCTACAGTGGGGTCCTGCAGAAATCGACACAGTTTTTGGTATGAAAGCAGCACCAGGAGATGAAGGGGTGCTTGGTAAACAGTAAAATCCAAGACAATACAAAAACAGCACTTACCCCACCTCCCCAGCTGTATTGGATATGACACTGAAGAGACAGGTAGCATTTGCACTTAGTGCAGACTCCATTTTCAGCCGTGAATCCAATTCTGTCTCACTTGGCAACAAAAGGACACTGATCCTAAGTTCTAAATTTAAACAGTAACATTTTTATTTAAGTGCAAATGGGCTTACAAAAAAGTAAGTAAGCAAGCAAACCATCCACCCCGAACTTGTCAGGACAGAATCTTCACGGCTACAAACAAAGTCTGCAGCTAGCGCAAATACTATGTGTCTCTTCAGAGCTATATCCAATACAGTGAGAGGATAAGTGCTGTTTTTCTAATGCCTCAATCTACACAGCTTTACAGTGACTGAAAACCAGGTAGATCAATTGACTCTCTCGGAGCTGCACACTGAAACAGTGGCTGTGGCGGGATCTGAACCTGGTTTCTCAGAGCTCACCATTCTGCGCTGTAACTGCTAAACCACATACAGTAACCTCCACAAACTCCTCATGAACCCCTAGGAGAAGGTTTTCATCCAAACCAGAGTTTTAGCTGAATAGTGTAAGTTTTGCCTTTTAGATTTACATCACTGTTTACCCAAAGAGAAAAAGACGCCACCATGAAGCAGAATGTGCTGAACAGCATGCTGTTTTTGCATTAATATTTACAGCTGCGGCAATGTGGTAAGGTTTCCACTTCGGACTGGAGAGGATTCCTGACACAGCAAACAAACAAACAAACAAAAAAAATCACCATTAGCACAACTCTGTTGCATAAATATTGTAAAACCACTGCAAGCCACTCCATGCATTATTACTCAGAATGTTTGCATGGCAACTGGATCTTTCTGCCATTAGCATTCATCTGCTCCAGGCTATTATTAGACCCTAGCTCAGATCATAATCTTAGTTTGTGACATCACCATCACTCCATAGCAACAGACTGTAACATCACAAATGGGAGAATGACGTTGGAAGTATCAAGGGGAGATATGAGACAAAGCTTCTGCTTTTTGTCATTCATTAGTAATAAAGAATGAAAAGGCAAGAACATTTTTTTAGATTATCAGATAATTAGAGTTCAGTTGCTGACAGGTGTAATTTTTCTTTTTCTGTGGCTGAAGTCCTTTAGATTTCCTTGATCCTAAATGCTTTCGGTCTAATGTGAAATGCTCATAACCATTCATGTTTGGAGTCACCATGAAGCTATGTCACATTTCTTCCCAGCATCAGAATGGGGCTTAAATTGGGCAGGAACCCAAAGAAACCTGGTTCCCCTTCCTGATGCAAAGGAAAGGAAATTAGTTTTATATAGCACAGGTCATACAAACTATATCCCAAATTGCTTTACAATTGGGGGGTTTGGTGTTGCAGCTATTTTCAGCACATGGGAAGATATAAGGAGTACAGAGACTGATTGGGGAAGATTACAGAGAAGTTGAGTACACGGTGTTTAAAGGAACAAACCCAGCACCCTCCTCAGTACATATGCCCCCTTCCAGGGTTTAGCCAAATCATTCCATTTTTTTTTACTACCTCACAATATGCTTTTAAAAGTATAACCCTAGTGCCACAATTTCTGATTTAAAAATGCACCTGTGGTTATCTCGCATGCACCAGATGACTTTCTGTGCTTGCTTTATGCTAATTAGTAGTGCTGACCTCTGCCATTAGTGTGCTACTTAGCATAAAGAGAGTACAGGCAGCTGTCCGGTGTGCCGAGATGGTCACGGATGAGTCTCTAAAATCGGAAGCTGCGGCACACTAGGATTACGCTTTAACATGCATGTTGCAAGGCAGTAACCAAATCTGAATTATGTGGTAAAATCCTAGTCAGGGGCATATCTATTGACTGGGGAAGGTGCTAGGATATTGCAGTGTTTTCCTTTAAGTGACTTACTCAGGGTCACATGGGAAGTAAGCGGCAGCTGTGGGATTCAAACCCAGGTCTCCAGGTTCACAGTTCCACGTGCCAACCACTAAGCCAAACTGACAAATTTAAGAGAGTTACTGCTCCTCTGTTATCTTTCTCCAATGAATTCTATTGGAGAATTTTACCTCTTAAAGATGACAGCTCCTCCTCCTAGAAGTCTAGAGATGGGAGTTTCCCCTCTATGATATTTACATTGAAGCACTGCATCTAAGTACTAGAGTAGACAATCCCATTGAAAGGAATGCCAGGACCTTGCACTCATCTCTCGTTGAAATGGGATGATAGCGTTTGCACTGAGGCACCAGTACTCATCAAAATTGTGTAACTTCACAAACCTTTTACATTTTCTACTTGAGAATATCAAATGGAAAATAAAAGCACCCAACAAAATCCAGGAAGAACGTTCAAACTCGAGCCTGGGTTTATTTTCGAAAATGCAACAGTATAAGTGATACTGATAATCAGTACCACTTCCAAAACACAGTAGTCAGAGTGAAGTCAAAAGTACTCCTCACAGTACAATAACATTGCTAGTTTTTGCACAAACATGGGCTTCAACGTTTAAGTGCACTGTGTGCTGAACAGGCCTTTTATAGAGGCAGCATCTCTTTTCCAACCACCTCCAATCGTGTATCCAATGTTACCACAAATTCAGTGCCTCCCGTCTCATCAGCAACACATTTTAGAACTGTATGTGGTTTGCGAGGCCAGAGGTTGAGGTCCACAGTTTAAAAAACTGATTCTCTGTCCCACTGGACGGCATACAGCTAACAAGTAGCAGTACACAGACTACCGTATGCCCCCAACCCACTGATAGTTTTCCCCCTATATCTCCGTCCTTCTCTGCATGGACAGACTTTAAATATTTGCGGTCTGTCTTTAAAAAGCAAACCTACTATAGAGGACTATCACCATACCTGCTCTACTCTACCAGCTGCACTTATTCTGATTTACTGGTATTTCACTGCTGCTGATGGAGGAGGCTAAAAACCTCTCAGGCATGGCCTTAGAGGACATTTCAGGTAGTAATACCACATACTGTCATAGGCAATATGAGATATGGGAAAGATTTCTTTTGCTGTTTTTATTTTTAAACTCTAAGATTAGAAAATACTAACCAGTGCGTTATTATGGCATAAAGTTAGAATGTTATTACTTGCCCAGCTTAGGTATTCTGCTGGCTAAAAGCAGACCTAGGGTTCTCCTCTTGGCTGGGCTGTTATAGACCGCCATTCATTGCTGAAGCAGTTGGCAGATGTTGGTGAATTGACTATTACTCGGGCTACTAAGTGGTGAGAAGTCTGGAAACAGAATTGGTCGTTCTGCGACTTTTTTAGTTTTGAAATCCTATTATGCTATTACCTTAGCAAAAGGCCATCATTCTGAAAAGAACAGCATTAAAAAAAAAAAACAACATTTAGAAACACATAATACCCATGGTGCTCATCCAAGGTAAATCTGAAATAAGTGCTTCCCAAACAAACTGACTCTGGTGAGGTTTCGGTGAGGGGGTGGTCACTTATAAGGTTGAGAAAAAGAGATACTGCCTCTAAATCGCTGTTGGGTTGCCAACATTATTTTTCACAACTTCAGTTTGCAGGATTCAAAGAACATTTGGAAGTCAGAAATCATTTTACCAAAACAAACAGGTGAAAAGAAAGGAAAGTGTCATGGCAGCGCATTCCTTGACAGCACTGACTCCGGACTCGTCCTGTTCTACGGCAGCAGCGTGCACTCTCAGGCTTGTCAAGTGTCAGTCAAAATAGCCTCCAAACTGTAAATCAACAGAAACGAAAGATCTAGAACTAAGCAATAAGGAAAAAAAGACTTTTTTCTTTAGCAGCCAACACATAAATGTATATTAAACTAAAAAAAAAAAGTTCAAGTTTTCAAGTTTCTTAAATATACTCCAGACTGTCCCCAATTTTTAGCTTTATTCAAAGCAGTGCAAGTTATTGACTTCAACTAGTAATTAATTAGGCATTAGCTCCTTCCTGGGATGATAAAGCGGCAATGGTGAGGTGTTTTTTTTTTGTTTGTTTTTTGTTTTTTTGGACCACTTTTTTTTTTTTTTTCCTTTTCTCATTTTACGGAATTCAGAGCGGGATAGAATTTGGGGTTCTTCCACATGCAAACCCAACTGGCACACACAAACTGTGAAGCCTTCTGCCTGGGTAGCAGCAACCTCTTTCCTCTTTACAGTACTGTAGATAAACAATTTCTGATCTATAAACAAGCATTCTTTCATTCTTTGCTTCCAGCAGCTATGGTAGCCTGTGCAGCCCAAATTAATTCCAGCGGATTTTATCCCTGGGTCCTCTAGAACTCTCAAACCCTTCGGGTGCTGGATCGGAGAATATTCATAACAGATGTTATCACCATTATCCATTATGGTTTGTTTTTTTTAAGCAATATTAGTCTCTTATCTATAAACAGGCAGACGAATGTGAGCATGTTGATGGTCCAAAAGTCGGGGCACTGACACAGTCTCGTACCCTTTGCCCAGCATCTGTTCCTTAATGCAGGGTGGGTGAATGTCATTTATAAGATACTCCAAGGACTGCAGGCTACTGCTAAGGATAGAGGTGTTGCACAGCGTCTTGCTAGGTAGGCTGGAAAGCCCATCAGAAGGGTGAACTCCTAGCTCGCGGTGGCCATTTGCAAGGTCCTGGGGGTTGTAACAGTCACTGTCAGGGGTCACCAGAATGCTGTTCCATGGAGGTGCAAAGTAATGTCCCACTGAAAAGTTACCATGCATGCCCACACAGTTCAATGGAGAGGAGCTAATTTTTTCGACTGCACCTGTTAAAGCATAAGGACGAGGGATGCCGGCACACATTTCTGGTGATTTGCTGATTGCTCCACCTCCACCACTACCACCGCTGTACATTCTAAGATGCTGTTGTTTTTGCTGCCATATTAGATACTCCATGCCATCTGGGTACATGCCAGCTTTCGGACCAATTGCCACATTTACATTTGAGCTGGCTGCTATATCTGCCCCTGTACGGCATTCTGGTAGAACAGTCCCAGCATACGCTACAGCTCCAGAAGTCATACTGGCAAATCCGGTTGCAGTGGCATGTTTGGCAGGGCTTGGATTGGTCACCACAACTCCTTGGCAGGCAGGATGGGAAACCTGAGCCTGACATTGCTGATTTATCTGGTAAATGATACTTTGGATGGAGGGCAAGTTGGACTGTTGGAGGGTCAGGCTTCGACCTGCTAGCGGAATCACAGATGTAGCTACAGTCACATTAGGTGGAATGGGCCCTTCAAGTGGTTTTTGAGTACTGTGGTAACTTAACTGTCCATTACATGCCTGAGCATGAGATAAGGTGCTTGACACTGGATATGGGGCAATAGCAATTTGCGCTGGGGACATTTTAGTTCGCTTTCCCTCGGCATTCTTCACCACACTCTTGGCAGTTGCCTTGACTATTGCCAACAGGCCCTGGTATCCAGCTGTGTGCATGGGATAGGGGCTGTAGCGTTGCCCAGTCGTGTCATATCCATTGACAGTCCGGTTGAGGTGCTTGTGCTGTGGAACCCTGATGTTGGTAGGAAAGATCTTGATGCTTAGTGGGTTGTTGGCTACTTTTTGTGCGTAGGCATCCAGCTCCGCGGGACTGGGGTACCTTGAGGAATGCATTGATGTCACAGCTTCACCTGGTGGAAACACAAAATATACATGTTAATTCAAATGCAAATCAAGGTGCTTTGCATTCAGTTTAGATGAAAAGAATCATATATAAGAAATAAAGACCAACTGGTCCTTCATTAGTAGAATAAGGACTGGTTGGTTCGCTTTGGGCACCAACACCCTATCAGTCTATATTCTATTACTAAAGGATGAGTATGGCACTCCTTATTTAAGCAATAAGGCATGACAGGGGGTGTGTTATGGTGGGATAACGGATCACCTCGAGGTGGGTTGATGCACGAGGCATAGCAGAGGGCTTCCACCACCCGAGAAGGGCCATTAGCCCACCATTACATACCCCCTGGAGTGCCTTACTGCGATTATGAAATGGGTAATTTTTATGCATTTTTAAACATAATACTTTCAGCTGGGCCATTGTGCTGGGATAACGGCCTGGCTGAAAGCAGCTCTCGGCCAATCAGAATTCAACATTCTTTCTACCCATTTCATAATTGCTATTATACACCTCCCAAGCAGAAGTTCATATCATGTCTGTCTGTCTCTCTATCTATTTACAGTATCTGTATATACACACACACACACACACACACACACACTCACTCTATTCATCCCCTGCCCTTCATTTCTGGTTCAAAGTCTATTTATATGGTGACACATGTAATTTTATGGATCACTTTGATGTAGCTCACTATTTGCATGTCTGCCGTCTCATCCTGTGATAACGAGAGGCATGTTTCCTGGCAGTCACCTGTAATAGATTACATTTCTTCCTTTTCACCCTCCCCTTTGTTAAGCAATCTAGGATTTAAACACTCTTGCATATATTCTGAAATGCTGGTTAGTTTTCAATGCAGCTAATGAAGGGATCTGAGACGTCTTGAAAACTTGTGCAAACATTTTTCAGTTAGTCTAATAGAAGGTATTACCACAAAAAATGTATGTAATTTTATGGGTATACCATCACTGCAGGACCATCGCAGTGACAGGAATCAGGCAAAATCCGCATGTCACTGTGATGGTCTGTGCAGTGACTGGGACAGCCTCGCTAGGTGTCCCCTCCCGGGTGGGAGGCACAGCCCCCTACAAGGAGGGGTTGAGTGCAACCCAGATTGTATCACCATGTCCCGGACTACAATTTCAACAGTCAGCATGGTAGCTGTCGCTGTAGGGGATGTCGGCGCTAGCGCTGTCAATGAGCTATGGTAAAACCAATTGTATGCCTACCATATCAGGTTTTTATTGCCTAGGGTTATGTCCTGATGACTCCTGCTTCCCATAAGGCAAGAGAGCAGTTTCTGTTGCATCCTAGTTCATTTTTGTCACAGGAAAATTGACTAGGAGGCATTCAAATACAGCATGCAATAAGGATGAAAACCCGGAGCATCCATTGTTAATGATGGTCACCATTAACCAGTTCAGATCTTACAAACACTGCTAAGGCAGACTCACAATGGTGGTGGCAGGGGTCTCACAAGACAGGAGAAAACTGTAAAACGGAATAAAAAGGCATATGTGCAAAATGTTCCCTGTAACATTAACGTCTGCTTTTAAATAATGTTAAAAGGTATTATTTAAGCAATAAGACGCGACACAGAGAACCTTAAAAATCTGATAACGCAGCCAGCCCCGTGATGTGAAGGGATAAGGTACTTGCACTTTAGTTCTAGTCACACTAGTGACCCAGATTCAGGAATGGAGTCAGGTCGTCGGGGATCAGCCGGGGCAGGAGACGATCGAGTATCCCAGGGACAGCTCTCCTCTCCTAGGCTGGTTGACCTGGCCGTAGACTGCCACCACCAAGTGGAGGCCTGGTGGTAGTGCACTGCAGGCAGCAAAAGCAAGAGAGGGACACTGTGAGGAAAGTCAGCTTGCTGTGCCTCCTTCGTATGAGACTGCCGCTCTGCACTGCAGGACAGGGATAAAACCGAAAGCAGGAAATGTCGGCAGCTTAGTGAAGCCCAGCCTGCCGGTCTCAGTGCCTGTACCACCACCCAAATGCCACATGTGGGCTGCCTTGGATTATTCGTTGGGGAGGGGAGGATGAACCTTCCTCCTCTGGCCCATGAGCGGGAATTCGGGGTGAGACCTTGACCAAGGTGGGTATTGGAGGAGGTAGGGACCTGTTCTGGGCAGCAGGGTCTGGGCTGATAAGCCACCCCTGGATATTGGAGCAGATACAGCATATAGAAATAAAAAAGTTAGATAATGCCTTGGATGGCTAGGGAAGGCTGCTCAGGGCATTATCCAACTGGCACAGCCCTATACGGAGAGCCTTACTGCTATTATAAATCTCTTGACATTTTTTTTAAATTAAAATAAAGCTAAGAATGCTTTATTTTAATTTAAAAACAGTTGTAGCACTGCGTGACTGCTGCAGGTCCCGTGTTCTGTTTGCACTAGCAGTTCGTTACCAGTGGAATATGGACTGCTATTGATCAATTAGAGTGCAAGACTCCTTGCCAAACATTCAGTAAGGTTTATGATTTCATTTAAAAATGGATATCGGAGTAGTTCCAGGCCAGATGTACCTTCGATGAACTCTCCACTTCTGACCTGTTAATTTTCAAGATAACTGTCAAAAATCTGAAAATTATCTCTTTTAATCTACATAGTTGGCTGCCTTAAGGGTTCTGGAGCAGAAAAATATTACTTTAGATGTGATCCAACTGAAAACACAGCAGTCGAGGCCTGTGAAAGTGGCACCACCATCTACACTTAAGGCGATAGATGGGTTGGGTGGTGCCAGAGTTAGAAGCCCATACGTGACGATAGAGCCCCTTTTGCATAAAATGATCAAGTCCATGTGGCCATGGATGGAAAAATCGAAAAAAGTCCCAAAACATTAAAAAAGTTGGAAACGCATGATACTGCAGTAAAATAACATATGTGGTTGGTTGCAGAGATTGATAAACAGTCCAAACTTCTCCTTAAAGAGAGGGTCCCCACAGCCGTTTATCCTCTTTACTTGTGTAAACTGTAGGCATGAACAATGATTGCCCGTATTGCACCCTCCTAATTTCATCAGGATTGAAATGTAAATGAAGGTACAGTACTGAAGTCTAATACGAAGACCTGTTTGACTCCATTGCAAAGGTCATGACCCAACTCATGTAAGGCATCCTGAAATGTTATGATGCTTTAGTGCTAAAGCCTGCAGTAGTCCTGGCTGGGTGGCATGAAGCTGTCCCTTGCAGGCACCGCCCCTGAGAAGGCACCTCCCTGGCTGGATCTGTGTTGGGTTGGTTGAGACGCTCCCCACCATCCTGCCACGAAAGGTAAAAATCGTGGGGCTCAAGGGAGGGGGTCTGATCCTTGGGGGAAGGCACTGGGGGGACAGAGGACAGGGTAAGGTGTGCTGGCCAGGACGAAGGGAAGAAATAACAGATATATTAGGATGAAATTAGGGGGATGCTAGAGAGGGAATTATTGTTCATGCCTACAAACTACAGAGGTATACAGAAGATAGGTTGAAGGGACTTTTCCTTTAAAAGTGATGTTTTACACCTCCAAATGCCTTCTGTTTTCCTTTTAGTGTCTGTCCAATACTTCAATATGTTTTGACCTTTTTAGAAATTAATAATCACATTTTTTGCCATTGTAATTATCCTGAATACCTCTCTCCTCAGCTGTTGCCTCTCTCTCTCTTGCTCTCTTTTCATACTGCCTGAACATTCTGTGACATCGATAATACCATTCCAGGTCATTCAGAAGAACAGCATGGAAAGGTGCAACTGACGTCATGGAACGTCTTAGAAATATGAAAAGAATGAGCAGTAGTTGCTGAGGAGAGGAGAACTCTGTAGATCTGAGGGCACCCCAGAGATAGATTATTTATTTTTCAAAATTGGTCAAAGCATATCAGAATGCATAACTAGTACATGGAACAGAAAATGGGAAGTCTGTGCACTATGTAAAAATAACTTCCCATCACCTTTAACAGCTGTAGCCACTTTCACCAAGGAAAATACACAGCTCTGTGGCAGAATGGAAGCCCTTGAGAATAGCTTAGTGGGTATTCTGGAGGGAGCTGAGAGAATAAACTTGCTAAACTTTGTACTGCAGTGGCTACAAGAATCTTATTTATTTTGACAATCCAATTTATTTTTATTTATTGGATTTTGTTACATAGAAATAAATGAGATTTTTGCAGCTACTGTACTACAATAGTCAACAAGTTTGTTTACTCAGCTCCCTCCAGAATACCCACTAACTGAAAGTTCCCCACCCTGATCTCATTCTTCAGGGCTTCCATTCTGCTGCGGAACTGGGTATTTTCCTTGGTGAGGGTGGCTACAGCTGTTAAGGTGGAGATCAATCATTTATCGGTCTCCATGACCAACCCCATAAGTTCTTTTAATCAGTAGCTTTACCTGCACATTTTGATCCAGCTGGATTAAAAAAGTTCATAGGGCGAACCTGTACATGCGACCTTCAACACCCAATTAGCCTTGAACTGCGATTCTCAAAACTGCAGGGTCAGAAGTGAGGGACCTTTTGCTCGCAGGAGCAAGGGCAGCATATCCCACTGAGATAAATGGGGCAGACGAAGAACTTTCTGGACCTCTTCTATCAGACAAAGGCCTGGATAAAGCAGGTTGATGCAGTTAGTCAGCGCCTCTGGCCCTAGGGATTGTACACACTCATTTTTGTTGCCATCTAGATTCTGTATAGTTTATGGAGGAAACACGTGGAAATTGAATGATCCTCAAGATGTCAGCCAATGGGTAGAGAAGACAGAGGTTGAATCTGCTTCCAAAGCTGCAGCATGAGAAACAGCAAAGGCAGACAATTCGGAAGAAAACTGCTTACTGTGAGGGTATTAAAGAGCAGCTGATGCCTTCAGGAGAACGTTACCAAAACATAATATTTAGACACAGTGCAGTTTGTATTTCACATTAGTTCTGTATTCCATCTCCTTATTATATATTACCGAAGTCATCTGCATGAAAACAGGATCTTTGTTCCTGAAGAGTTCATTTACTTCTGTTGCTGTCTCCCTACCTGAGGTCATAATGCACTGCTTGCCACATCACAGTTACTACCATGGCAACAGACTGTGATGTCACAACAGAGGATTATGACTTGAAGTAGGGAGTCAGCTATAGAGGCAGATGAACCCTGATGGATAAAAATCATATATTCTTGCAAACATTCTTATTAATAAATACTGGGGAGGAGGAATCTTTAGAATATATATATGGAATGGAAGCTGAATTTTACCCAATGACTATGTTTTTCAAAGTTTTTTTTAAGGTGTCAACAGCTCTTTAATACTGTATGTGATCTAAGTGCCTGATCGGGAGTCTGACTTGACTGTTATAATGTGCCTCCCCAACTTGGTGAGAAGGGAAGTTACATATGTTATTCCTTTGATATTTTTGGTTTACTGCTCTTGTGCTGTGTCGGGCGGCTTTCTAGTACTATTGGGAATTGTAGCGACCATGTGGTAGCTGCAGTAAAACTGTCATTCTGTGTTTGCCTTTACCCACCACTTAGAGCATGGCAATAAGTCAGAGCAAAAGGTACCTAGTCTTATCAAGAAAAGATATTATAATAGCTTTTTATAAAGGTTTTCAGGAATACATATATAATAGTGGTGTTAGGTGGGGAAGGGCTCTATAGAAGCTCTCTTTTCCTTAGTTTAAACTTTTTCATATACCAGATTTAAATAGCAATCAAAAGGGATTGTGGTACTTAATTCCTTTTTAGGCTCCCTAATGTTACTACTTATAGCCACTAAAGAGGTTGACAATTTACTGGAATTCTTTCACTAACTGTATGTACTGGGTACCCCACCTCCTATTGTGACTGATTACAAGGGGACCAGAATTGTTATTGAAATTATAGGCATTGCAGTTTTCACACTGCACCAGTTTCCTACAACCTTGTGTGAGTGTCCAGATGTTGCATGTCTACAAGAAAGTAATCAACATAAAGTAACAAACAAAAGGAAAAAAGGACGTCGAGCTGCATGAGTTATTAAAAACAGGTGTATTATTGTCTAGTGCACATACCCAGTAATCAAAACTGAAATGAATAAAATAAATAATGAGTGGAACAGGTCCAGTTATATTTTCACTAGCAGTAAGGACCACTAGTGATTCTAAACCAACCAAAATGCAGAACTCCGAGCACAATGTTCCATGAGGTTGACAGAACTAAGGCCCTGCCCACACTACACCGCTCAGACCCTGTAATGGACAGAAACCGTTACAGCCGGGGAGTAGTACAGTGTGTCCACACTGCAGTGGTGACGATGCGATGCGGTACCGCCAGTCCACCGCCAGGGAACCAGGCAACGTTACCGGGCGCCCAATCCCACAATGCAGCTCATGCTCGCGGCTACAGGCCCTCCACGAGGACCGTTACGCCATCCACACACTACCCCAGTAAGGATACGAGGCGGGACTGGTTTCATAACCATTGTTGAAACCACCTCATATGTGTTTTAACAATGCTTGTGAATGCCTTCTGTAACGTTACAGGTGTAAACGCAAACCACTGCAGTAACGGTTTGGGCACTCTGTAATGTTACAGAGGCGTAGTGTGGACAGGGCCTAAGGCTGCTTCACATGTCACAGATCAAAACTGCTAGGACTCCATTAAGTCTTCTGGCCTTCACTGCTAAGCTATCACAATGGTAACATCAAATTGTTAATGAATGGGTCCCATTCTTTAGAGGCCACAGTAGTTCTAGGTCTGATGTCATTTTTTTAGTTGTTTAGTTTTGGCAATTTTTATATAAAGGGGAGAAAACTGCTTCCACGCTTGTACTGACTAACTAAAGTGATAGCACCTCAATGACAGATGCTTCCTATCACTTCTTTCAGTAGACATATCTAAGACATCCTGCCCTTTTAAATGAAATACAGATATAGCCTGCTTTTGCAGAGGCAGTCAAAAGGCTTATGGTTGTAAAGCCAATTAATTGTTTCACTCTTTTTTTTTTTTTATCATTTTTTCTACATGCCCCCACCTAAAAAGGCCAAGAAGTTGTGTTATGTCCTTAAAATACCATCACATTAGCCAGAGTATTTCTATATGTCAAAAAACACCCCATTACTAGGGTAGAGTAAATCCGTTTCTGAGCTAGTGGTTAGTTTGGCCATTAGCTTTTGAAATGTGGTAGCCAAATCAATATTTTAAGAGGTTATCATTCAAAGGCTCAAAAATCACTTTGGGGGCAGGTAGACAGTCTGCTGGTAGCTTTCAAAATCTGGTAGCCAAACCAATTCCTTCAGCAGCCACTGGCTACCTGATCTGTCCCACATGCCCATCACGAACACATATGAAACTCTAAAAGCAATGGACTCTCTCCCCAGTCATGAGATATGTTGGTTAATTGTGATGATTACTAAAGGTTGTCACTGCTTCAGGATGACCAAAAAAACAAGGTACTCATTTGAGTCTATACATGAAAAGTCACATTTTGCTAGGCCCACGTAAATAAGGAATTTTGCCCTTACAGCAGTCTCTATTAAGCAACACTACCAAGTCCATTTTGGTTGGTAGTGGGATGTGAGGGCAGGGGATGGTGTGTCTGGACAACACAGTGCATTGGTAGTGGGTTACAGAGCCTTTCACCTCTAGGTCACCAGTTCAAATCTAGCCCAGGCCAGTAAGGACTGAAGGCTGTCTGGTGCACTATGTGACATGATTTGTGGGGGCTTCAGCCCAGTACATAATAGAACATAATCCACACTCGAAACTGGCCCCCTTCTTGGCAGTTTCAAGTGACAGGTGCAAAGGGCTGGAAGTGCATCGAGTATTACGTACCCCTTCATCAGTTAGATCTGGCACAGTGGCGAAGCACTGGCTGTCGGGGATCCTTGCACTGTGGCTGCCTGTGCTGTACCATACATGTACAAAAACAGAAGACATTGGGGGCTGGCCCAGGCATGTGGTGGCATTGTGGCACGCTGTTACATGGGAGACCAGAAGTCACTTTCAAGCCCTGGAATCCCATGCTGAGGCTGGCAAGGAGTCGGTGTATTGGTGGGGGGTGAGGTGGTTGGTTTCGGGGCAAGTTCTGCAGCCCCTGCTGGCTGATCACAGAGTGGCATTGGCTGTAAAGGCAGATGCCCACACACTCTCCCAGTTGAGGGAAGGGTACAGCCATGGCAGCCCTCATTGTCAGAGCTATGGGTTGGGGACCAGGGCATAAAATGAGGGAAAAGAAGAAAATGACAAATAGAGGATGTTAGTGTCAAATCTGGCACTTTTTGCAATGTAGGCTAGCTAGACAATTCACTACAAAATGAAACAAAACCACCTTTCAGTTGCCTGGAAGAAACACAGCACCTGAACAGATGTGAGTGAAGCAACAAGAAGGGCAGAGCAACAACATTCGTTGCAGGCATCCACGCACCATGAAAAGAGATGTGCACTGCGATGAGATCAGAAACCAGGCCAGATCATTATCTTTCTTTCTCACTTATGATAAGCTAGGTAGGGCATCGCAGCAGCTAGAGGTGCAAATGTTGAAGTCAGGCCTTTGATTTATGTGTTGTGCATTGTACACAGGTTCTTCAAACAGCTGATAAAAAGTGTACATATATATCTATATATCTAGAGAGAGCGAGAGACAGTTTGCAACCCATTCTTTTCATGTGGCTGCAATGAGTTGCCAACTAGTTGGTTTGTTATTGGCCCTTAAGTGGCAGAATGTGGCTTTCAAATTAAAGTAAATTCCAGCAGCTCACTTAGAGCTCAGCAGAAACCAGCTCACAACCAGATATCACTGATTACAGAATTTCCTATGCAGAGCCTTAACAGCGCAGATGCTAGTAGTCTGTGAACTGATTGTACAGCAAGTTTAATGTGACTCGTACCTGTAATATCTATCCATCTGTCTGCCTGTCTGTCTCTATCTATATCAATACACACACACACACATATACACACACACACACGTATACAAGGTGCCAACAGCTCATAAATAGGTCTGATGGCAGTCTCATGTTCGAAACATACAGGAGTGCCATCATATGGATTTAGAAATGGAACTGTGGTTCCTTGAGAACTGCCAAGCGATTTACTGCAGCTGCTGTAGCTTGCTGTTGCCTGTTCTTCTTCATATACATATAAGAAAATGGAAAACTACACAGCAGGCGGTAAAAATCAGCATTTCATTTTCTCTCTGAAAACAAGAGGCAAGCACCATACCTTACACATGCTTGCAGCTTCTGGAAGGTATGTGGTCTTTCTCATTCCTGAAATAAACATGCAGATTTCCCTGGCCTCTCTGTGAAGCATCCGCTATTTATTGCACACCCACGCCTCATAACTGTGCTTGATAAGGTGCAATAACGTTATCAGGCAGAGCTCAGCAGTGTGTAACTACAAGAGGCATTACTTACTGGGTCAGAGGTCAACCCCGACTTAATGGATTAAGGGCAAAAAAAAAAAAAAAAATGCGACATACTGTACCAACAGACCTGTGTATCCTCTAAGTTTCACATGACTCGCTCTAGCCAAAAGCAGGAGAAAACAATTTTTGGTTTTATTCTTCTGTAACTGGGTAAAGCCCACTAGGCACACGTGCCTGTCTTCAAGGGCAGTCCGGGAGCACTGGAGAGGTTAAGTGGCAGCTCAGAGTCACACAGTATGCAAGTGGAGGTTGTGGGAATCTAACCCAGGTCTGCTGGATGTACCCAAGCTCATTTACAGCTTGTTACTATAACCTCTAGGCTATACTGTCTAAATAAAAGATAAAAGTATAGGAAACACTTTTATGTGGTGAAAGTCAGATCAAACGACACCAGCAAGCGGTTCCACTGAATGAAGAAATGCTTTAGTTGGCCTAACAATGTCCTAGTCACCCAAACATATGATCCCAATGTTCTCATTCTCTTTATGACCCTGTTCCAGGAGTGTGCAGGTTACTGTAAATCCACCAGCAAATTCTGCGATTTTGCTAATCTGTCTTATAAATACGATGAACGAACAAGGGCAGCTGTTGAGATATGCTTAGCAATGTTTCTGTTGAGCAGACCGAACCATTATACTGTATATATGCTGGTCTGTGAATTCTTGGCATCAGGTGACTTGGTACAACAACACTGACAATCGAATGGAGAAGAATTAGTTTCAACTGCTGATCCCCCTCCCCGCATGCATACGTTGTTCCAGGTTCATTTCTAATTCTGCAACGTTTTCATGCTCCCTGTTTAACATCTGAGATTTGCTGTTTACTGTACAAAGTGGTGCCTACAGTACCTCATCTCAGAACAAAACAAGGATCCCTTAGGAAATAAGCAATCGGACTACTTTGGGTGCTCCAGTGGGACCGTTTCCATAGTCACTGCTCCAGAAGGATCAGTTTACCAGCTGAACTGCTCAGGGAAACCAAATCTGGAACCAATCTGGAATCGGTTTACTGCAAAAATATTTTCTTTTTTTAACTCCTTTTAGTGTGGCTCTGCTACTCCAACACCACGCAACCATGGATCTTGACTCTGGTGAAATCCGATTGAAAAAAAGTTTCATAACTTTTGGTGGGATTTTTAATGATTTTAGTGCTTCAGTTCAGATCTCCAGGTTTACAGTGCTGTGTCCAAACCACAGTGGTATGCTGGCTGCTGTTTTGCTTGCTTGTGGTCAGACACATCTCTGATACAAGCGGATCCAGGTCAGGGCTCGAATTCTGAACAAAAAGAAATAAGCAGCAATCAGTCAGTCACCTGCCCCAGCCAGAACTGGGAACTCAGCAGGTAAAAATGACTACATTGTGAATTAACTGCTCCCCCCAGCCCTATCTTAAAATTTATACTGTTCCTGTCAAATACTTCATCCTCTTTCCTTCTTTCTCACAGCCATTCGGGTTAACAGCCTGAGTCCTGCTGAAAAACCCAAACTGCCATTATTTTCCACATTAGCCCATTTTTCTTTGGTATCTGACCTGTGTCTGTTGTCCTTATTGCATCTCTCACAGTCGCCTGGTTTTCTTTTCTCTCTGGCCTCTTGGGGTCTTTTTCTGAACTTTCTTTTTTCCTACACTGCTGTTTTCTCCTGCCTGCTGTTTTTTTCTCATAGTGCATTCTTTATGATCCTCCTGTATTAGTTTCTCCTCTTTCAAATTCTCTCCTCTGAGCTCTTTTTCTTTAGTTTACTTCTAACTGTGCTTTTTTTTTGTTACTGTATTTAGAATACTTTTCTCCCTTACTCCCAACTGACCCCCTTCGGTCATTTTGCCCTGCCCGGCCCATCATCCACCATCTCCAGGACTTATTGCACTCCTTGTTCCCCCATAGATGACCCCCCCATGGGGATGTTGCAGGGGTCACCCCAGCTCCCCCCTGGACAGAGCTGAAGTTTTGATGGGGGAGCGACAGCCTCAGTTGGAGGTGCAGGATCTGTGCCACGGTGGTAGACAGCATCCTGCTTGGTTGGAGGGGGCGGATTTTCACTTTTTCTGCCCTGCCACATTGTGAAGGTGTTGCATCTGATGTGCAGGTGTCACAGTGATGACTTTCCTCTCCCTATTACTGGCTCCAATACCGAAAGGCAGCGTGACCTGGAAATGTGATGGTGCTGTTTATGCAGTAGTTACCTCCACAAATATCCAGGCAATAAGCAAGAAAAATGCACTCGCAGGAGAGAAAACAAAAGTCAAATGTAGAGTTGCAAAATGAAAAGGACTTCATTGCGATACCTCAAGGACTTTGAGCTCTGGCGCTTCAGCCGTTACTGGCTTTTGTCAGGGGAGTGTGATGATTGCAGGAGTAACTGAAGCTGCCTGAAAACCATGCTCTGCAGCACTTCAGGTTCAGAGTGAAGTCATGCAGCTTCTCTTCAGTGTCTGTGCCTACTCGAGTCCTGATGTAGACGTGCAAGAGGTGCAGTCAAAGTCTTTTTTTGAGTGGCAACTACCTGCCCCTGTACATATAGGCAGCTGGCAAAACATTATTTTTATTTGCCATTTTGCCAGTGCTAAAGTCGAGCTCTGATCCAGACTAGTTTGACGGGAAACTGATCAGGTGCATCTTTCTGGGCATTGACTACCTGTATTACTCTGGATCCGTCTCCAGTTATAGATAGAGTGCAGAGCCTACAAGGATGATCCAACTGGGTGGACTAGTCACAGAGCTAGTTTGGCTTCATCATTGCTTTTTGTCTGGGGTTCAGTTACTTGTTTCAACATATTAGTGAGGATACTCTATCCCAGACATCCTCTCTGAAACGAGGAGTTTCATCATTAACTGGTTGAAAGAGTGAGGTGGGGGGGGGCAGTATATGAAAAAAACATAATGTGTAAGAAAGATTAGAGATGAAGAACATTTAAAAAGGGACACCCCTCCCCAGTACTTCAGACTTACTGATGATACCCATCAGATGGTAGTGAATCTGCTTGGACTTTGATGCATCTATCACAAGATTTAGAAAGGTATCATAGTTTGTAGGTTGTTGATCTTTCCAATGCCGCAATGCTAACTTCATAGCATTTATTAAACTACAAACTCATTAGGTCTATAGATTGTGAAGTCAAATCTAGAGAATGAAATGAGTGAAGGAGTATAACCCCCAGATCAAAAGGTAACTCTAAATCCATAATATGAGAAATCAGAACCAGACGTTTGCACAAATAACTCTTAATATAGGACAGGAAACAAACATATGAAGTGTTGAGCCTTTATTACCGCTGCAACATGCAGACAGCGATCATAGTGTGACTGCATTTATTTTGCTTTTCAGGGGTGTAGCAAATTCTGTGCAGCAGATTGAACTGAACTGGTTTCAGCTTAGTATGTTGCGACACAGTCATATGGTTAGCACCCCTTTTAGCATCATTGTTAGGTGCTCTCCGACATCCATCCTGTCAGTTCTCAGTAGGGATGAGGTCAGAGCACAAACCTGCCCTTTGTTTGTAAAGTCCGTTCTGAGTGACCTGAAATAAACTTGGTGTGGAGAATGGAAATGTCACTTTACCCAATGGGGGAACCTTTCTCTAAGATTGGATTTAAACTACATTATACAGGCAATTTCATGGGTGCTTAGCGCCACTACAGGCACCCCGCAAAAATGGAAAAGCATTCCATTTACAAGTAATAAATCAGCAGCGGCTATAATGAGCACAAAAATGTCACTTTCATGCAATTTTACAGATGAACAAAACTGGCGAAATTAACTGTGATAACAACCTCGTCAGCAAAAAGCTATTGCAGAAAATTCTCTCTCTATTTTTTTTCCTCTGTGCAAGAAACTATTTTAGAGCAAGTTTCTGCCATTCTGGTGTGAAAACTCATTTGTCGTTCCCATTATACTTTCATTTGGAGTTTATCTTGAGTATCCAATGAGCCACCAACTGTGAAAATGATTAAATCTACAAAATCTATCTAATAGATGGAATAAATTAGGCGCCCAAACCACAAAAGAATAAAAAGCTGAGTGGACTGGGATTCATTTTTACAGTAAATTTCAGCTTCTCTTCCTTTTTAAACAGTCAGAGGTCCAGCACTGAACCACTCGTAGAGTTGAAAGGAGCACTCAAAAATAAACAAGGGGGTGGGGGTGGGGTAGTCATCTGGTATTTCTGAGGTTATAGGGTTTCAGTTCTCAACTGCCACAGGTGGGTTGACGAACCCCCCCCCCCAAGATGGAGGTGATGGGAGCAGTCCTGTGGGGATGGAGAACAAACATTTCCCAATCCCACTGCACAGCCCAGTGTTGACCAACCAGTAAGGTGAAAAAAAAAAAATAACTTTTTCTTTTTTAAAATACTGACAGCAGTTAGCACAATCAAAAACAGCAACACACCCATTTTCTTTCCGTTTAATTTTATTCCTGAATGGAAATATGCATATTTTAGATTTTTAAAAAGCTTCTGCTTCCTTGCTGCATTCACAATGACAAGGCTAAGCATTTTAGATTGGTGCTGTGCTGTCTACCATAAGAAATGCTCTCTAGGGGCCAACCCGTTGAGACAGCAGTAGGGCTACTGCTCATGACGCCAAGGACCCAGGTTCAGCAATGAGCCAAGGGCATTGTGTGGACGCTCTTCTTTGCTGTTGAGGGAGGGCGGGCAGCACTCTGCTTGGGATGGCAATATGGCTTAGAGGTTAGAGTAACGAGCTGTGAATGAGCTTGGTACATCCAGCAGGCCTGAGTTTGATTCCCACAAGCTCCACTTGCATACTGTGTGACCCTGTGCAAGTCACTTAACCTCCCTAGTGCTCCCAGGCTGCCCCTGAAAACAGGCATTATGCCTAGTGGGTCTTAGCTGGTTATCAAGGAATAAAAACCAAAAATACTCTGCCACAGCATCGCCCACCTGTGCGCGCTGATGTGGTAGTGTAGCCACAGAGTCTAATAGGTTGGGGGGGAGCACAGCTTAGCTCCATTGCATGGACACACAATAATGTGTACATGCAAGCCATGGAGCCCTATCCAACGACATACTGTGGGGAGATGGCAAACTGGGAAAGCCTGAGGTGCAGCACCAAGAAGCCTCGTTTTCTCTTTGCTTACTTCTCTCCTTACAGATAATTCCTGAAAAAGACCTATGGGCGAGACGGCGATTCTATTTTCAGCATGCCTTTAACATTTTTTTGGTTTGCAGTCCACATGCTAACACAGCACTTTGCAATTTTTTTTTTTGTTCTTGCACTACAAGGCCAGCAGTCTCAGCCTCCAGCAAATGCCTGACTGCCCGTTGGTTCCCCCAAAACATATGAGGAGCCCGAGGGAGGTCATGTCTGATGACGGTCCCGAAGGAACCCACCATGGAGAAAATGCTCTCTGTGGACCCTGTAGGGAATCAGGTAAGTGAAAGGGAAGGGTGGTAGCTGCCGCTGGGAGCTAGCCTAGCAGAGGTGGGCAGTGTTGGCAATAGGGGAGGGGGATAATATGAAAAAAATGTGTTCTAGCGCTATCCTGACACAGGCACAGTATAAATCCAGTGTGCACATGACTATCGTGAGTCATTACTTGCAAAACAGGTAACAGCAGTTTTTAAAAATGTCCAAAGGAAAAATCTACTGACGATAATAAATCTGAGGATGCCAGGACTATAGGATATTATTTATTTAATTGAAAATTGGTAATTGGGAAAGACACAGTGAGCCAGGGCTCATTTCTAGGTAAATCCCAAGGAAAAGGGATACAATGAATCAGAAACAGCAGTAGTGAAGCATTCCAAAGATAGCGTGCAAACAGTGAACAATTCAACAAGGTGTAAGTGCAAGGAACAATAAACAGTGAACAGAAGTCGATTCTGTGAGCAGCACCAATACTCAATTAAAATGACAAAAGCAGGTTGATACAAATAATGCAGCCATTGTAGTGACATGAACTGACCCCAGGGGACCATGGTGGGCATGAAAAGGGTACCAGGGGCACATAAGGTAGGGGTCTGACAGGAACCAAAGGGGGAAGGGGAGGAGCTTTAGCTGGCACCTCTGAAAAATGTGGGAGGGTGAGACAGAGAGAGGAGGGGAACTGGTTCCAGAGGACGGGAAGGCGACAGAAGGCTGAGTGCCCAGCAGAAGAGTGAGGGCAGGAAGGGATACTGTACCTAAAAGCTACACTGTAAACTAAGTGTAGCTTGAAATGTTTTGCTAACTAACAAAAACTACTGCTTTAAGACAGAGAGAGAGAGAGAGTGGAAGATCGCAGCAATTCTGGGGCACCCCCCCAGCAGAGGTCACTGTGGATATGAAGCTGACCACTTGCTGGGATATCCGATAACTTGGGAGGGATGGTTTAAAGCTGAGTGTACAATGCGTTGAGATTTTACGTAGTATACTATGAGGATAAATAATACTTCTTAAAAAACTGCTGTTACAAAGAAAAATGTGTACCAATGGCAGGAAACAACGGTAGTTTCCTCTTATGAGCCCCACTGATTTGCTGCTGAGATGCCAGTTTTCAGAAACCAGCAGTAAACGACTTTATAAAACAAGGGTTTCTGTGGCATAATCTCAGTTATTGATCATGTGTACGGCTGCACTTTTGTCATGGTACATTTTGCAGAAAATCATTGTACTGTCATGGTCGAATTTTCAGACGTCATGGAAAATCATAGTGAAAGTCACAAAAAGTCACTGATCCATTTTGTGTCAACCAAAGTACCTCTACTTTGGCATACTTTTATAAACGCACAGCAAAGAAATGTTTTAAAAATTAATATTTTGGGCAGGCCTAATGGCAGGCAGCACCACATTGTGCTAACATCTGGGACAGGGGAGTTCATGTACAAGACTCAGAATCTCATACTGTGGTGCTTTCCCGACAAATATTACAAATCAGGCTGTTGTCATGGAAACTGTCAAGCATCATGGAGGTTTCATACAAATTAGAAAACAATGGTATTCGTAACTTCCAAGACAAAGGTAAAGCCCTAATTTCGTTCGACGCTGCACACTTGTGATTTGCTATCGCTGATGTTGCCGCTGTATCTGTGGGGCTCACCTGCTCCTCACTGAAGAGTTTATGTATCACGATCCCCTATCCCTACTGTCAATAATTGTAATTAATGTTAAAGGGAGACATCCACAAAGTACTGCCCCACATCTTAGTTTTGGGCAGTCTCCAATTAGGGTTTTCCTCTAAAAGGTAAAATGTTATCTCTTTGTGTCCTGCTGTTATTTAGGTTTATCTGGATGATCCAGCCATCCCTCCCAGTAATTTGTGAGAAACACCTCTTGGGTCGCATCCCAGAACCTCCCACAGCTGATGTCAGAGTGAGGAATCAGCTGCGGGAGAGTGCATGAAAAAAATAAGTTGTAGGAACTATTAATAGCTCCAGTTTGTCATTACCTGATCCCTGTGCCAAACTGACAGCAAGTATAGACTGTGCACGAACAAACGAAGAACACTGTAGGAAGACTGTGGAGATTGTGGATTGTTAAGGAGGCAGTACAGCGGTATAGTGCAGTGGTTTAAGGCTCTGAGCTGCAAACCTGGAGACCTGGGTTTGAATCCCATCCAACCCAGCATACTGTGTGACCCTGAGCAAGTCACTTAACTTCCCTGTGCTCCCAGGTTGCACCTGTAAGCAAGCTTTCAGCTTAGTGTGTCTCTCCTGGTAACAAAAACCAAAAACATACGTGCCCCAACTTCCAATTATACTGAAAAACAAAACTGTTTGCTTTGACATAATCTCATTTTTCTTTGTTTTTAGGGTCCCTTGCAGAAGCTGCCCCCCCCCCCACCTTAATATTCATTTTTATAATTATTGATCAATCCTGGAACGCCATGGTATTTGCTGGCGGAGACCCTGCATTGTAATACATAAGGAGAGCTGCTGCCCAGCTAATGTCATGGGGTTTTGAACTGATCAGGAAATACAGAAATCAATATCAGGCAGAATAAAAGGTAACATTAACAAGGGACTCTAAAGGGAGCACAGAAGACAAGATTATTTCTTTTCTTTTTTGAGGGCTGTTGTCAAGTTCTTGCCTCCCAGGATATATCGGTAGTCAGGGATATACCCTGGTCAGGCATTTTCACCATCATTTCGATGGCAGTTTTTTTTTTTACTTCCCTGCTTTTCTTCCCAAACTCTCCCTCTTCTTCATGGTGTGACCAATGCCCCCCTCTATCTCACATGCACACAGCACCACTGCAATGATGGCATGCTCTCTGGCCCAGTCACAGGGGGTCCAGAACCCACCATCAACTCTCCCAGACTGAGGCACGCTGCTGCACGGTAGCTACCTCAGTCTGGCGTACCTCCTGACGCTGTGACCCCAGCTCGTTCGTGAACCTGGGTCACCTGCATGGCACTGTGCTGGGCTGTCGAGGTGGACCACGACAAGATTATTTCCAAGGGAACAAAATCACAGATGAGAGATTAAAGTGGCAGCATTTTTTAGCCAGCAAAAATTTTCATCATTATAGTTTTTTTGTTAGCAAAAATGTATTTCTGACATACCATGATTCATAATTAGTATCTTTTTAATTCCTCAGATATTTAAAAAACTGTTTTATAACGATTTGTGTAATTAAATATGAAAGTGATTAAAGATGTCCCCTTCTAGCAATGACAAATGTTATTCAAGTAAAATCAGATGAATGTGAAGTAGCAGCCCCATGACACAAAGAGCATTAATGTTTTGCATTGCACTGACGCTTTCTAAGCGTCAGTGTGACGTGAAATTTTGACACTCTATATGTGGTGGGGTGCTACTCCGAATTCATCAGACTTTACTTGAATAACGATGGTTATTGGCTCCAAAGTGTTGTGGATCCATGTTTTTTTATCTGCATGGTGTAGCCAAGCTCCTTTTCTCGTGACTTTGTGCAGTGTTTGCTTTTGGCTCCATCCCATGGTGTCCTGAGCTGCCTTCCTCATGTGTTTGCACCTCTTGCAATATTTAAATGTCTCATCTATTCATGGTGCCTTTTGACTGTAACTACTGGATTTATACTATGAATGCATTACAATGGTGCTACCACATGCTTACAATGGTAAACAGCACCACTCCACACACCACACACCACACACCACCCCACCCCACTCCACACCACACCACCCCCCCACTCCACTCCACACCACCACCCCACTCCACAACACCTCCACTCCACTCCACCCCACCCCAGATGCTTCATTTTCTTTATGGTGGGAACTGTAAGGGAGCAAGAACTACAAACTTCAGAATCACATATCTCAGTTCAGGAATGAAAGAAAATGGAAATAAAAATTGGTATAGTGATTTTCTTTTGCCAGAAATAAATTATTACAAAAAAAAGGATAACTAACAAACAAACACTGCTGCTTTAAGGGGGCTACACAAACACCCATATTTCTAGCTATATTATAAAAGGTAACAACATAGTTTATATTGCCCTTTAGTGGCATTTCCTACCCTCCTAATTCCTCAGAATGTCCACAAATTTAAAAAAAAATAATTACAATGGCTAATCTTTTGCAGAATTTGCTGATGAAGCTAGTTGTTGTATATCGGTTTCTTTTCTTATTGATAAAAGTGAAAAACTGACTGGCCACCATAATGGCTTCACCACATAAAAACCTGTTTGTCGACAGACCTTAATCTACACCCACTGCATCCTTCCTGAAACTTGCTCTCCCCCAACTTTGTCCACAGATGATGAAGTGGGAGCTCCCCCAACTCTCTCCACATATGATGCAGTGGGAGTCCCCCAACTCTATCCATGTATGATGTAGTGGGTGCCCCCTCCCCCCAAACTCTGCTCACATATGATGCAGTGGGAGAAGATAAGTGTATCATAAGCTGCTGGACTCTGCGGTGCCATTCATGTAGTTCAGGGAGGACACAGTGAGATGACTGAAAGGATTTGAAACAAAACAAAAAAAAGTATTGATATGGTTACACCAGTAGTTGCTTTTTTGGCTAATACTATCAAGGAGGAAGTGGATTAAAATAAGTTACATCAATAAACTCTACAACAGGTGAGCAATCAAAATGTGTTTTTTGAAATAAAAAAAGGCCAAAGGGATTTGGAAAGTCACAGCAGAAACAACCAGAACAGTTTTCACTGTAAAAAGTAAAAAAAAAAAATAATGAAATCCCTTAGACAAAGACTGGTAGTTCTAAAGTGTCGAACTGTCCCCCATCCTTCCTTTCCAAAGGGGATTCACAAAATGGGCAAGTAGCACAAATCTGTGTGTTGTACACATGTCAACTTGTCACCTGTAGGACTGGAACCTTCAGAGATTTACATTTGACTGGATCAGAACTAGAAAAGGGTTACCCAGCCCTCTCCATAATAGGAGCACTGCCCACCATCTCCTGAGCAGGTAAGACAATAGTTATGGGATGGCTTTCTGTTATGGAGCATGCCTGGACTCCCGGTTTCACTTTTCAAACAAAAAATTACTGTAGGAAATAGTCCTCAGTTTAAAAAAAAAAAAAAACGAGTTTATAATGGACATAAGGACACTTATCACTATTCAATAATATGTTTTGTTTACATGCCTCCAAAATCACCAAACTCATTCATGCACGAGTTCAGCATTCTACAGTGCCATTCCATACGTCAAGGATAGGCAGGAAGGAGCTGATCGCGCATTTCAGTCAGGATGATCGAAAGTCTTTTTAGTAAAAAAAAAAATGCATTTAATAAGGCACATATCCTGTACTAAGTGAATCAGAGCCATTACTGACTACAGCTCTGTTAACAGGCACCAATAGTACCAGAGCACCAAAAATGGGTGAAAAAATTTACAGTGTCCCTTTAATAAACACCAAACCCTATTCAGCAATCCTGACTGACATGCTTCTTTTCTCCGTGCAAACGGATGGAAACTAATGCAAACAGAATTACTGGCTAGGGCCCACAGTATCTCGTGTATGCTTTTTAGACCCTCTCACTTGGTAGATGCTAGGAGAAAGAAATATGACATTAATGGAAATCAATCTAAATGTGCACACCGAGGTTTATCCTGTCACTGCAGGACTCCAACTATTCATCAATCTCTGCTCGAAGCTGCCCCAGGACTGGGAGCCCAAGAATGGCAAGGCCTCAGTCTGATAGGAAAACGAGATCTTCTTAACAGGCTGGCGCTGACAGCACAGCAGGAACGCCACACTACACCTGACCCTGCAAGAGCTTAGTGCTGGCCTAGCAGAGAGGAATTAAGCACTCTTTTTTTGCTTCACTTTAATGAGTATCAGAAAAAAAAAATTACACTGGTTTACAAATCGTTGGTTATTTTGTTCCTTGGACATCTTCTCCAGAGTCCTGCCCTCCCTCCTCCTTCCCCAAAACTGCATCTACAGTGACTCTCTGCCCACTCAAAACCACCCAGCTACAAGCATCTGTCTATCCTGACTGAGACTGAGCCAGTAGTGTACTGCCACGGGACTATTTTGCTGGCAGCACTCATTCTCACCCTACACCCTTTTACACAGTTGCTATTTAAAGCAGAAGTAGAGCTTGTCAAAGTTTATGCTACTGCTCAGTTCAGCATTGACTTATGTCTTCCTGAGCTTATTATTATTATTTTTTTTTTTATTTGGTGACCAGATAGGCCCATGAGGTTCTTGAAAGAAAAAAAAGATGGTACTCAAAATTCCTTCAAGCTTTCCCACTGTTTGCTGTCCTTGCTCCCCTTCAGATGCTAAGTATGAGCTAAGTATAGCCTCTGGTGGTAGTCCAATGTGTAAATCCTACATCACTGGGCCAGCCAGTCCCATTCTTTTCAAAGGGACCTGCTGCATGCCGTCTAGTACATTCACCAGTATGGTGGCAAAGCTGCCCTGCAACTGCTGGTTGAGCAATAAGAATAGACAAAGTGGCCAATGGCTAATGAAAATCACATCTGGCTAATTAAAAATACAATTTAATAAATAAACAATACTGCAATTCGCAGTACATTTTAATCACAAATACTGCAATTTGCAGAATGTGGCTAAATGTTTTTCTCCTAGCATGCAGCCTTAACTGACATCACTGGATAGAGCAGAAAGAGGAAACCAGGGCAGTGGGGTTAAAGGTCAGCACACATGTCCTTGAGTGAAAGGAGTTAAAAGTTTAATATTGTTGAGGTTTGGGTAGACTAATCAAGGAACAACTAGCAGATACAGTGATCACAAAAGCAAAAGGGTCCGACTGCAACCCTTCTCTCCACCCCACTTCATTGCACTGCTACCGAAAATCCTAATTAGACTAAGTATGAAGCATTGAGATCATATTATATATTTCTTTATTGACTATTTTAACATATGACTTTACAATCCCATGAAAATAGGGTGGAAAAATAAAAGCATTCTATAAATAACAATATAGACACTAAATAATGGACAGTTCTCTTGTCCTGTCCTAAACTGCACTTGATACTCTGTCTTTTTGCCTCAGCGTTATCTAATTCTATGTGCTACAAGCTAAACTGTAACCAATGTTGCTGTCAATAACTAAACTGTAACCAATGTTTTCATTGTGCTACTAGTTGAACTGTAACAAATTTCGTATCCCTGTTTACCTCTGTATCTTGTATAACTGCATCCTCAGTCTACTGTATACCGTATTAAATGTAAATCTCTTGATAACCTGCGTGTTATCTCCCACTGTACCCCCTCCTCCCAGGTTGCACCGGGAGACGAGCATCTTCTTGCTCAGTGTGCCTTTCCTGGTGAAACAATTTCAATAAATAAAAAACAGTTTTAAGAATTATTAACAATGCATTGGTTCCCTCTTTTTCTTAGCATCGAACAAGAAATGTCTAAGTCTCAACAGAACATCCAAACAAGAAGATAAAAACAGAGCCGGGTCCAAGGGCATGTAGAGTGTAGGTAAAATGCCACCAAACCATCTAAATATGGGCAAATCATTCCATGAGCAATTAAATAAAATGTGCAAAACATTTCTCCTTTTGTTTTTCTAATGTAATTTTATGTGATTGTAAAGTCTTACACTAAGATGATCAACAAAGAAATATCTATGAAGCCTTCACTCAAAGCTAAAGCAATACATCTTGGCTGTACCATCCACACTCTCCTGATCTGTCTCATTACCCCTTTGTCAACATCTGGGGGTCTTAAGAAAACAAAAACATACCCTCGGCTTCTCAGTAGTTTCTGCTGCTGGAGAAGGAGCTTTGTACTGTGCGGGATGTGATGTCGCACACACTTGCCACAGTGGGCTCTTCTGTTATTATCTTGTGATGGTGGCCTTGTGCGGGTGCCCCATGGTTTGCTTGGTGGATATTTCTCACCATTCCAGGGCCCCTGCACCATATTCCTGTCTGTGAAGGCTGAGAGATATGGATGCAGCAGTCAGCAAGAGCCAAGAGGCGACGTTGGGCCCCTTGCATTTTTTAAATCTTTAATTACAACAAATGCCCCTCATATTTTTTTCTGCTTCACCAGGACGACTAATGGTTGGAAATGAGAACTCTGCTAGTTGCAGGAACAGGCGTAGCTACTTGTCAATACAGTATGGGGAGACTAAATTGATGCCTTCTGTCAAGCAACACAGAACGATCAATTCCTCCATCTCAAGAGAGGAAAAAACAAGGTAAAAGGGATGAAATCTTGATGGAATTCAAGTAGCCAATCATCAGTCTAGATTTCTCCAGAACCATTAAAGAGTCAGTATACTGCCTGAAATTAAGATGAACTTTTAAAAGTAATTTATTTATCTAAAAATTGGTAACCGGGAAAAGCACACTAAGCTGAGGCTTTTTTTCCCAGGTGCAACCTGGAGAAGGGGTGACAGGAGTAAAACTGTAACAGTACAGTACATGACACAGATAAAGTGCAGACAGTAGCAGAAAGAATACATAACTGGTACAAACGTGGAAGAGGATAAAGTGCAAAATACATTGCAATCAACTATGATTTCTTATACCTGAACTTATTTTGTTGTTTTCTATTTGCTAATTAGAAAATGTCTACCTGACATACTTGGTGTGATGTGTGGAACAGCTTTTTAGCTGGTGGCTGACATATTGAGTTTTATTCCTCATTATACCTCATTAGCACTGTGACCTCACTGACTGTGGCATCATAACTGATCAATATGAGCCAGCCACCTGCTGCCAGATCGGTCACTAGTTATGTCACAATAAGTGATCTCACAATGCTGATGAGGTACGGAGAGAAACAGAAGTAGATATTTCAGCCACCACGTAAAGCACTGCTCTTCACATCACACCCAATACTATCAGGTAGAAAACATTCTAATGAGCAAATGGAAAAAAAAAAAAATCTGCCTACTGTTTTTGGTGCTACTAGTCCTTTAAGCATCTTCTAGAAGGACAGAACTGTGTGGTGGCACATGGACACTAGATGCAGAAGTGTAGGTTAAAAAAATTTACACGAGGGGCTTGATTTTAGAAGGGACTTGGAATGCCACAAGGGACTTGTGGCTAAGAGTTTGACGCAAGGGGCGTGTTGCATCAATCACTGCAGCTACTGCAATTTTGCAAAGACACTTGCTGCAAACACTGACACAAACCCCTTCCACCAAACACCACAAGTTAGACCAACTCCTCCCTGGTCTAACTTTGTGCCATGCGGGGACCCACTTTACGGGGCTTGCACCAATGCTTTGGTGCAAGATGCCGTAAAATGTGGAAAATGTCTCAGCTGTGCCAAACCTTGTAAAACTGGTCTGCACTGCGTCACAGGAGTTTGCCGCAGCTGCGCCAAACACTGCGGTTGACGTATGGCTTGACACTAGCCCTGCATCAACCTTCTAAAATCGGGCCCAGGAAGTTAAGATTGGAAGGGACTGTAGATCCATCAGATCTGCCCCTACTCTGTGAACATAACTAATTTATCAGAATTCCCTCAGTAGACAGAAATGTGTCCAGGCTACCCTGCAGGCCTGTACTGTCTTCATATAAACTGTCTCTGCAGGTAGTCTACTCCACTGGTTCACCAACCTCATGGGGAGAAAGTGTCTCCTAACTTTGCCCCGGATGTTAGCACTGCTGAAATTGTAGACTTTATTATGCACAGTTGTGCAAGCCCGCTTTCAATCCTGTTGTACAGTATGTTGGAAAATCCATTTATATGGCGTCACAGTTCATGTTATAGTCACACTGTTTTACCCGAATCACTGTATCTGTTAGGATGTTTCCTAAAGAACCAGTCTAAAAAAAAACAACACACCTAGTTGAACAATGCAGATGCAATTATTTGTTTTATCTGAATATATGCATCTCTCTTAGCATGTTCCCTAAATTACCTACTATCTGTGCGAACTGTATGTTTTACAACCTTGTTTATCGTACGTACATTTTTTTTTTTTTATTGTACTTGCGATCTTGTCCTACTATCTCGGCTCCTGGGTCACTCTTGTAAACAGGCCTTGTGTCCTGTGGGCCCTACCTGGGTACCAAAGAATTAAAAAGATTTTATGCTACTGTTTTACTAAGAAAAAGGAAGCAGATAGAAAAACAACCAGCTGCATCAACAAACAGCACCGCAGGTGGACGATCCTAAAATGTATTTTGTAAAGTAGAAACAATGAGGCTTAACGGGTGCCTCTGTCCCGTTATGTTTTGTGGCTTGGATTTATCCCAGATATCGACCAGTACCTCCTAACATCACGGAGCAGTGTCTGCTGCATGCTAGTTCATCTTCGTCACAAAAAAGATGATGTTTAAATCGGGCGTGTTCACATTCAGAGGAGAATACTGATGAATAGCTTGTGGCAGTCTTATTTAATATTAATATTAATTATTTTGAAATCTAAAAAAAAATGCTACAGCAGACTCAAAATGGGAAAAAGGGGCATCTTATAAACCAAGAGAAAGGGAGTGAATGGAAAAAGGAATCAGAAACACATAATGGGTAAAACAGTTCAGCTGTAATGTGAACTGTTACTTAAAAATTATCAGTGGTCACTCAAATAGTATTTTTATTCTTTCCTTTGAATTTTTATCTTCCAGCTGGCACACTTCCCATCCATCTCCTGGTGACCTCCCAGCCCCGTCAGCACCCTGCCATCACCCAGTGCCGTAAGGGTCAAGTGTAGGTGCAGGACTCAAGAATGCCTGTGCTGTCATCCTGGCAACTACCATATTCTACTAGTTTTTTTCTTCCCACAGTGGTACCTGACCCTCCCTCCTGCACTGCACTGAGCAATGCCTCTGACAGCCACCCATACAGCAAACCCTCTGTAGAGCAGCACGCTCCTCGGCCCACTGTAGGGGTCACTGTTGCAGCCAATCTCATTGCTACCCCTTCCTGAGCTGGGATCCCTTATCATGGTTGACCTGATCCAGCTCCACTTCAAAACCTGGGGCGCTGACACGATGCTCAGCCACTGGGCAGCCATTTACATTTTTTTTTTTGCTATCGTGCTTTTTGCTTCCACACTGCTGCCTCTCACTTACTTCTGGCCATTCCAGATGGTGATGACCTCCCAGTGCAATTTTTCATCTCCCCCCACTATTGAAGCCAGTGGTGAGCCATATGGTGTGGGACTGAGATTATCAGTGGTCATCATACAGGCAACCTGGGAGGCTTGGATTTTTTTAGTTTTCCTCCCAGCCCCTACAGTAGCCCTTACCACCTCCCTGATGCTGGGTGGTGCCTTGTCAGGCCTCGCATACATGCCGCAAAACCTGCGGAGGAGGCAAGTTCCCCACCTCACCATAGAGACTGCTGCAGTGGCAGAATCACAGCACCATCCCTTCCCAACTGGGAGGCTACCCCAGCCCCTTCAGCCGCCAGACCCAGCTCTCAAGTCCACTCCCAAACTCAGATTGGTGGCATGGGAGTGCTACCTGCTACACACTGCGCAACCGGGTGACCCTGCCATTTAAATTAAAATGGCTAGCAAATGTCCACCCTAATGGCTGAGAAGGCTGAGATGCTAGGCACCTCCGTTCCCAATGCACTGGCGACCCACGTTCAGAAACAAAGAAAGGTGGCTCAGGGGCTTGTTGGGTGGGGGGGGGGATTGAGCATCCCAAGGATCAAATGTACATCCTGCTCGGTGGCTGCCACTTGGAGGATCTGGATGGCAGTGCAACAGGATGCCAGGGAATGGGTTGCCACATGTCTGACACACAGAGGAGTCTCCATGGAGGCAGAGCTTGCACTGCATCACTGCAGGCACTAGTGGGCCCAGGGGTGAAAATGGGAGGAAAATCCTGACCACAGTCAGATATGGGCCTGGTCTCCTGCAGGCCCTGCACTGGTGACTTGGCACCTCTAGGGTCCTGTGGCAGAGGACCCCAATGGAGCATGGTAAGTGCCTGAGGATTCAGGAGCTGGGGCTGGGGGAACCAGTCCAGATGGGGGCCGATCTGTAGTTGAAACAAACAAACTACTGATAAAAAAAATAGCTACCAAGATTAGTGAATGATATGCATGCTCACTCCTAATTTTTGTCATAATAATGGAAGTTCTGAACACCAAAAAAATTTAGCCTTGGTGACCATTAGCTATAATCTTCAAAACAATGTTCCCCTCTTGCAGCTGAGCATAGCAGAAGGGAATATTTTTTTCTTTAGTTGAATTATGTATACTCCAGGTTAGTAATATCCCGTACATGACAACACGTCATTTCAGCTCCTAATATCAGTCATTAGCAGAGGACAGTGACAGGTTCCACTTGATGATCTAACTGCCCACAAAGAAATGGCACCAAAAACCTGACATAACCTTTTAATTTTATCTACGCATGACTGTCCCGGTGAGATGCAGCCTCTCACATAGTGTGGTTGTCTATCCAGTTGTGCAGCTATGCTGACTATAGCCTAGAGGCACACACTGAGGCCTGTGAATCTGGAGGTCCAGGTTCAAACCCCACCAGAGCTGCTTACTTCACAGTGTGATCGTGACCAAGCCACTTAACCCTCTTTGTACTCCACCCAAAAGTGGGGTGAAGGAGGACAACACTGAAAATGAGATGCTGAATATTACTGTCTTCCTTCAAAAGGTATCAATTGGACCTTTTTCAACAGGTGATGAGTCTCTCTCAAGGAGGACTCTACCTCTGCCAATGCTTACAGGGAAGCATGGAGACTTTCTCTATAAGGAAGAAGGGGCCGGGAAGGCTCAAGTTGCACTCTTTCCTACAGGAGGCAGTGAGATAGTTCCACGCACCATTTTTTGAGGGATGCTGAGTAAATGACGGTCTCTCCAAATAGTGCAGTTATGTAGCTTCTTCAGGCTGCACGTCACCTACTGTAGTCATCATCATTGCTCACACATGCCATGTTGCAGTACAGGGTTTCTTTCTGAAAAACTTAAACTGTAATACACAGTAGGAAATCCAAAATAGCCAAATCAAAAATGTTTGTCTACTGCTTCATATCCTTTTGAGATATAACCCCCCAACACACACACACACACACACACACACTTCAGTACTCATATCCCTTTCAGCTCATCTCAGCAGAAAAAAGCAGGGCCAAGTAGTTTCCTCTGACACTTGTCTTGGTTGCCAGAGACTCCTAAAAATGTTCTTCTAAAAAGTACCAATTTGTGCCTACAGAAAATATAAAGCTGGCAACCAGTTTTTTTTTCAGTTGGGAGCCAGTGGCTGCCTACTAAAATTACATAAGCCCTGAAAAGCCAGGTTTCCTAGAGACATTTGCTATAGGCATTGACTAAGGCACACTTGTGAGACTAGGCCTGCTGCACCGTTTGTTGCTGGGGTGGGGGTGGGAGGGGACAGCAAAAGCCAGCTCTCTTTATCAACCAGTCTACACCGTGTTTCTGTGCATATTGTATGAACAGCATGACAAAGGAAGAATTGCTGTTGAAAATGAAATTAAAAATGCGAAGTGGAAAGCAAAGGGGAAATAAAACAGGGTTATTTATTTCATTGTTAACTTCTTTGTAAGTGCTTGTTAAAAGCGACAGAGCTGTAAGAAGGTTATACAGCTAAAAACCTCATTGTGGCTTTTAACATAACCCATTTCCAGTTAGAAAAGTAACATTGGGTGATATTCAAGACATTAGATCACATTTGTCTGTCATAACCTTCAGCTGAGATGATGTCTGAAATGGAGAGAGAGGATAATATAATATTTTATACATGGCTGTAGGGAATACACAGATTTATTAGGCTGTGAGGGTTAACCCTTGCTAAGCATGATTAACTCCTTGACTGCAGATAACGTTGTACAACTGGATCCCAGTCAAGGTCACAAGTTAAAAAAAATGATATATTGTATATAAAATGATCTTGCAAACTAAGCAATGTGACTCTAAAGCCTTTGTATGGATTTAAAATATTAATTTTAATGTCTAGTTTCTACAGTATGTTATTGCTCTTTTTGTATTCGATGTTTATGGCCCATATATGGACTTGCTTTAAATCAGTTCTAGAAACCTTCCCATTGCAGCACAACCCCCCCTTTCCCCAATGGCCCCCACAACTTGCCCCTTATGGCAAGATCTTTGGGGTGAGGCATCAATCCACCCCTTCCCCCCAAAAAAGTCACAGTCTGGTTCTTATGGCCCTAGAGGTTTTCATCCGATGTCAATTGTGGATCAACGTGCTTAGGCCTGTGCATTCTCTAACCTCCTGCTAATGCCATGCACAGCCCTGTAGGGGTCTCACAGGCAGGCATCCCTTGTGAGAGAGCTCCCATAACCACCACTGGAGTCATTGTAGCATGGCATCACTCTCCCTGGACTAGGAAATGGCGTCATCATCAGCATTTCTCCAGCTCTGACCAGCTGAGTCAGTTTTCAGACTGGGCTACTCATTTGGTAGCATGCCATGCTATCACTACACCACTGGGTGACACTTTTTAACCCTTGCTGTGCTGCTGTATACTCTTCCTAAAAACCAATATGGTCTAAATCTTCTGGCAACCTAAGGGTTAAACCTTCCTTCCAGTGTCTGCCTGTGTGGTCTCCTTTGGTGCCAACCTTTATAGGAAGGCTGGATTACCAGATCTTTATCATTCACCACCGGCATCTTATTTTATTCCAAGAGAAGCCACTGACCACAGACACTATCCTAGCAAGGGGGAAGTAATGGGTGTGTGTCCCCATTTTAATAATGTCAGCAACTTTGGCCTTGGTTAGCAGAGAGAGAAATCACTAACAGTGCACTTGGATGATAAAGGGACACTGTCAACCCCCTTAGGCCACAAAGTGTCTCTAAAACACATGTTATGACAGGTACAGTAGGGTGAGCAGAATTTCCCAATGAAAAAACTGGAACACATGGCAAGGTCTACAGCTGGCGGATACATTGACTAGTCTGGAACACATGACAAGGTCTATAGCTGGTGGGTACATTGACTAGTCTGGAACACATGACAAGGTCTACAGCTGGTGGGTACATTGACTAGTCTGGAACACATGGCAAGTTCTACAGCTGGCGGATCCATTGACTAGTACTTCCTATTAGTTTGGGACTCTCAGAACACCAGAACAAATGCAACATTTTCTAATAATGACCAGGACAGCTGATTAAAAAAAAAATAGGAGTGCCCCCCACCCCAAATTCGGACTCCTGGTCACTCTCTGATTGGTCACATTCAGAACAGATTGCTGATGTAGCTGGTAGTTTGATTCTGAGTCCCTTTTTTTAAAGCAAAAAAATGGACCAAAAACCATACTGGTGTTACCACACAAAACTACGGTTGTTTACAGTCCTTGATTAACCCCCACTGCATGTATCCTGGACTTCGGAACACTCCCAATCACCAACAAAGTCCAGCCACTCATGATACAGTGTGAGGAAGGAAGACTATTGCATCATGAGTGGTTGCACTGTTTGGGAGTGTTCCAAATGTCCAGGAAGTATGCGATAAGAGTAGATCAAGGATGTGAAACAAAACAAGGCTGATTATAATTACACCATCAGCATAAATTTTAACTTTACTAAGAAAGGATACAAATAATACAACCAGCAACATCAATGAATTTTAGAGAAGGTACACAATCATAAATTGTGGGTTTTCAACTAGAAAAATACAATGCAAAAAGCAGTTGACTGTGTCTCTCTAAAAACCTTGCTTCATTCTTCACCCAGCCCATGATGTCAGCCAGCTCAGAAGCCTACAGAACACTGGACAGCTGTGGTCTTCAAGTTCTGCTGATTAAGCAGCAAAGCACAATGGGTGTGGGGCATGGTGAGATTTACCTACCACTTGTGTGATGCAGCACAAGGGGCAGTAGAGGGCCTTAAACCACCAAAGTAGTGGACATATCCTAAAATGACCCACACCCTGGAGCTCCATGCTGTAATTATAAAATAAATCACAGTTTTAAAAAAGTTTCAAAGAGATTAAAAAAAAGGTTAAAAATATGCTTTTATTTTAAAAAATGTGATCAACTGCAAGGACAATGCAAGACTCTATACCGTAGCTTATGTTGAGATTTACCCACAAGTTCTAATTCTCACTGGCCAATCAGATTGCAGTATGCCAACAAATAATTTTATAATTATGCAATAATACATGATGAGGTATGGAATAGCATGGGATATTGTGACACTCTGGGTGTGCTGTGAGGCACAAGACAGCCGACTTCCTTCGACCACCAGGGACGTAATACCCCATGATATACCAAACCCTAGAATATATTACTGAAATTATGAAATGGATGCTTTGGACCCTTTTTTGCAAAATGAAAAAAGTGACACAGTAAAAACAAACTCTTTTTTAAATTTTAATAATTATTTTTAGTGTGCATATGCACCTTTAAAAAAAAAAAAACAGGGACAGATGGCAGTCCCTAGGTGTAGAGTTTCAAAATAATGTGCAAGCAGGTGCTGCACTGCAACCACACACCTAGCAGCCACCCACAAAGGGATAACTTCATTGTCAGGGGCAAGAATCCCCCCCTGCCAAAAATGTTTTTTTTTCTGTTTGTGAATTTATAATTATTTTTGTTTTTCATTTCTTTATCCCCCCACCCCTGGTGACTGCAGGCAGGTCCCTTCACTCAAGGGTGTAGCTACTGATACTCCAAGTAAGCCATGGCATACCAAGTTTAGTAGCAGGGGGTAGCAAACAAGTGGGCCAGCATTGATCTGCTCTCTCTAGTCCATCACATTTAAATTCCTTTGTTTGACGTTGCAGTCTTTTTCTTTTCTTTTTCAGCTTTGTTTTTTTGGGGCTGGGGGGTGGCAGAGTGAACCGCTGATGTTGACGCTGAAGGTCTCAATTAGGTCTGCATGGTTTGCCTGCATAGTGATTGGCAGTGGCATCTGGTACGGGGTGTGGCAAGTCTTGGGTGGCAAGTTTAAGTGCCCCAGCAAAGTTAGAATCCATACTATTAGTTCAAATGTACTGGGAGCAAGAGAAGCAGTAAAAGAACTGAGGTGCAGCAGATGGAAGAACAGACTCAGAGTCAGCTAAAAGAATGAAGACTTCAGGTGGAGCAAATCTGCCTACTTGCTGGGGGGAGAGAGAAGACATTTCTGCCATGGTCTTGAACTCATTGTGCAGTCAGTGGTGTTTACCAGCAGGCAGTGGGCAGCAAGCACCACACTAGCAGCACAGACAGACAGCAGGTCTAATGTAGGAATCATCTGATTGGAGCCAGAAACCTTGGACTCAAGTTGGGGGGGGGGTAGCAGTGTGGCAGGTTGGTGTACAAATCTGAAATGCCTGGCTACACCCCTGCCTCCACTCTGTCTGCCACCTGAGACTGTCCACAGCTCCCCTCAGTACCGCCGAGCCCCATTTCTGCAATGGATTTCCCCCCATGGTGGGGCCAGAAAGGGGAGGGCCATTCTCCCCCCACCCAGGGCTCACTATCCAGACTGGGGCTTCCGGCAGTCCAGTGGCGGAGCGGGACACTGGTTGGCTGCAGGGGTTCACAGAGCTGTGGTTGCTCCTTTTCCATTTTTCATCCCTCCCCTTCGTGGCCCTGAGCACGCACACCACGTAGCCACCCTTCTTGCTTTCCTAACTCTTGGTGCTGCCACCCGACCTCCACCAGGACGCAGCCAAAGAGAAGGACAACCTTCCCTCCCTCCCTGGGAGAGGAGAGCCATCATCGGATGCTCAATCCTCTCCCTTCCCTGTTGACCCCTGGCCACCCAAGCTCGCTTCCGAGCCCAGTCACTGGTGTGGTGTGAGGTGTGGCATCCAGTGTCTCAGCCCTCAGTGCCACCGGGCTGGCTTTTTGTGAATTTTTTTTAGTGCTCATGAAACGTGCCAGACGGCAGACAGCACAAATTACTGAGGCCCTCTATTTATCCACATAACAGACACAGCATGGCAAATTACTGTGCAGTGTTCTCCACAATGCCCAGAAAATGTGTCTCAACCCTGTCATGGAGGGACCACCATGTAGGTGACAGGGTAGTTCAGACCCCATGCCCATTCAAACCTTGGCCTCTCATGTGAGACTGCTATCAAGGGTGCTAATTGGTGCCAACAGTGGTGGTGATTTTATGATGTGGGCAGCTGCTCTCTGGGAACTGGACTGAGACAACCACGGCTCATTTCACATATGCCACTGAGCAGCCCTGAAGTGATAATGGCTTTCGGCCACTACTGATCTGAGCTGGATTTGAATCAGTGACCTAGAGGTGAAATAATCCTTAAACTGCTACAATCTACTAAGCCATCCTCCCCCTCATAGATACATAGATACATAGACAGTGTCGGCAGATAAGGGCCTATGGCCCACCCAGTCTGCCCATTTGAGCTTGTAAGTTCAGTTTGTTTTCCTAGAAGCCTGTTTCCCCTTACCCCTGACCTCCAGAATTCCTTTATGTCTATCCCATGCATTCTTAAATCCCGTGATTGCTTCAGCCCCCACCACTTCCTCTGGCAGGGTGTTCCACTTGTCCACCACCCGTTCTGTGAAGAAATTCTTTCTCATGTTTCCTCTGAATTGTCCTCCCTCCAACTTCATCCCATGTCCTCTAGTCCTGGAACATCTTTTTCGCTTAAAAATAGTGTTTTCCTGCACCCTGTTCCTCCCTGTAAGACCCTCCTCCCTTTAACGCAAGTTGGAATGCACATGTAAATGTTCACAAGCAGGGTTACATTCTCCAGTGTTGAATGGGACAAACCTGCTCCACTACTCAAATATGTTCACAGGCATCCTATAGAACACCCCTTCAAACATCTCCCTCCTCTACCTTAATATGTTTCCCTGGTGTCCAGTGGAACAATCCTCACTAGGCCCCCCACCCATGCATTCTTTCAAGTCTAGGTCTCAAATGATCTCGTTCTCTCTGGGTAAGCCTGTTCCAAGTTGCACTTCAATGACACCCCAACACTCACTACAAAACAGTTCTACAGGCAGGGTGCATCACTTAAGTCGTGACCAGGACTGCGGGGGTCGTAAGCCCCCTTCCGCAGAAAGTTGCCATCAGTTGTGCAGCTGCATGAAAGGTCCCTGGGATTCCCTTTAAACAAAGTTGGGGATAGGAGCTGCAAACAAGGGTCTGGCTCAAAATTGTCACAAAGCCTTTGAGACAGTCCCCTGCAACTGTGCTTCAAGGCCACAATACTGATCTTCAGAGTGGTTATTTTTCCTCAGCTATTAGAGGGTGCAGAGTGTTATTAGAAGGGCATGTGTACTGCACATACATAATGTAGCTGCTGAGTATGTGCACCAGTGGGATTACTGGTTCCAGTATTGGGTGTTTGGAGGGAGAGCTGTTTTTTGCCACAGTGGGGCCTGCACAGTTAGTCTGGCAGGAAGAGTCATCAGAGTGCTACTCTCTGTGCTGCCTGTAAAGTGGGTGTAGCATGGGCCATGGGGCGCTGCTGTTTTTGCCACAGTGCACCATGTAATGGCTTGAGCAACCCACCCCACCTGACCCACTACTGTCCATCGCCCACATTTGACTGCCATTGCAGCATTAGTAAGGACCTGATTAGGGTGTAAATTCTGATGCCGTTGACAATGGCACTAGCTGCTCTCAGCAGAATCGGCTTCATTTTGCCTTGGAAAAGTGTATGGGACTGAAGTCGCCTCATCAGGGCCTTTAAGCGATGCCATGACTGGCACTATTACTAGCAGCTCCATGGGGGTATTTAACATAGTCCGTAAGGGTAGAATGGAGTACTGCTGCTGCAGGAGCAGCTATGGCTGTTGCACCCACCCACCCACCCTCCCATCCATCCGTCCAAGTAAACTGGCATTATATAGAGGACATACCTGAACTGGAGTAGGTACAGAGTAGGGGCAACAAGGATGATCAAGGTTCTAGAGTGCAAGGGCTATGGACTAAGACTGGAAAAGTTAAGACTGTTTTCACTGAAGGAGGTTGAGGGTGGACATGATAGGAGTGTTTTCAGATATTAAAAGGCATGGAGAAGGCAGACGCCAGCAGGTTATGTTAGGACACTGGTATGAGGCAGTGTGGTCTAGTGGTTAGAGCACTGGCTTGAGAACTGTGCGATTTCAGGTTAAAACCCTGCCAGAGCCAAATACTCATTGTGTGACCTTGGGCAAGTCCTTTAACCTCCTAGTGCTCCAATCCACCCAGCTGCGGAAATAGGTAAAGGCAGGACCCCACTGGAAACGAGATGTCACTCTTCAGCTAGTCTATCCTGGGGTAAATAATATGTAACATAAAAATAAATATATAAATTCTTGGTGTCTCAAGAAATAAGGGGGTACAGTCTTAAATGGAAGGGAGCATGGGTAAGATGCATTTCTTCATAGAGAGGGTAGTAAGAATGTAGGGAAGATTGCTGCCTGCAGCAGTTGAGGCAGATACAGTACAAAATTTCAAGCCTGGATGGGTGGACCGATAACTAAGTAACTAACCAACCCAGAAGAGCGGTCCCATGGTTTTACTTATGAAGAATGAATGTGACTGGCTGTTGCCAACTTGGGGTGCCGTAGATACGTTAGTCTTATGGATTTTGACACTACAAACAGACAGAGAAAAAGTCTTGTGTCTCACAGTAAGCCTGACCATTTGGATAAAACACATAAATGAAAAAATATGATGTACACATGCTGATTTTATTTTCTCTACAAATGACGACCAGTGGGGAGATGTTGTTTCAGTGACAAAACATCAAAGCATAAATACCCTTACAGAGAAGTCAATAGAGTGAGGTCACAGAACTACTTACAAGTGGTCACTCATCTTTCGCCACAGCTGCAAAGCTAAAACATTCTCAATGTTTCTCATTCTGTTTTCTAAAAATATAAATTATCATCACACCAGATATTGGTGAGCTATTTTTCACTTGAGGGATTCTGCTGCTTAAAAACCACACCAGCTGTGCTCCTGTGGTTAATGATGTCAGCTCAAGTGAAACACAGCTTTTAATTCAGCTCACGTATATGCTCACCTTTATTACCACAGAGAATGTAAACAAAAAATATGTGCCGGAGACAAAAATAAAAATACAGAACTTAGCTGGTGGTAGTGTCACAAGTCTGTGGCTTAATCTTTTTTGATAGGATCACTACATCTAACTGCGTTAACTCAATCTGTTTATGGCCAGGAATCTTGTAGCCTGCACCAAGGCCTTGGCCTGTGACCTTCCGTGTGTCTAGGGGGAGCACTGCTGCCTCGTGCGATAATGCTCCTCTTAATCGGATCCTCCCAAAAGACACTGCAAGTGAAAAGACACACATCTGCATTCTCCTTCATGCTGGCACTGCTGTCCTTGGGGGTGGCATGATCCTGAATACTCAATTAACACAACGTTAATTAGCTGGTGACACTCGCAGACTCTTAATGAGCCCGTTCTCCGAAAAGTGAGGAAAAAACGCTTCATTTGAAATAAAAAGCCATCCATTACAAGAAAAAAAAAAAGCTATCCATAATTGTGATAATCGAAGGCAGCTGCGGCGCACGGTGCAGACCTGAGAGAGAAAAGAATCCCATTCCTAAACGTCAAATCTTGAGGTTATCTCAATGAAAATAAATTCATGAAATCAAACGGAATATGGGAAACATAACTGGTGATTAGGACATTAACATTGCTATGTATTGGCTTTCCTGAACTAAATACCATTCTGAACCAGCACTCATGCAGCTGACATAAATTAAAGCCCAGTTGTTACTTACAGAAGCTGGGCCTGGGTTTCTTTTGCCCCATTTCCTTCCATGTCTTTGCCCCCTTCCCCATCTTTTCGGGTGTGTGTAAGGGGTGCACGAATCTCAACTTTCCTCTAGTGGAAAGAGTGAAACAGATAATGCCATCACAGCTGGCATCTGTGCTCTTGACCAGTCGTGGGACTTTTGAGTGCCAGTGGCTGGTACCACAGCTACTTGTGTAATGATCTACTTGGTAGTCAATGACTGGGGACATTGCTAGGCTGCCATGGGCAAAGCCTCTTTTTTCCACGTCCCTAGGTTGCAGAAAAATGTTCTGCACTCTTGGGACAGGGTCTAAGGTCAAAAACTGTGGAAACTTTTCCCACAACTTCTAGCCTTATGCTGCTGCACATAACCGACTAACATATTTTTGCTAGGATTTTACTTTGGCTAGTAAGAGTTTTGGCTGGTGGCCAAAGTGATCACCTAACAAAAACCTTAATGTTAAACTTGACTCTGTGCAACAGAGCACCTCATCTCTGCAATGTGTGCAGGCCTGAGGCTGGAAAACTGGACATGAACTTTGATCTCTCAGGCATCAGACATAGACCCATGCAGTGCTACTCGTATATATATTATACAGGATGGAACAATCCAACAGTTCAGTTTGTCACATGGTGTTGGGTTATTTTAGCATAGTGGTTAAGGGCACTGAGCTGCAAACCTGGAGACCTAGGTTTGAATCCCATCAGCCTCCACTTGCACACTGTGTGACCCTAAGCAAGTCACTTAACTTTCCTGTGCTCCCAGGTCGCACCTGAAAACAAGCTTTGGCATAGTGAGCCTTTCCTGGTTAAACAATTTCCCCTTTCCCTATTTCAGCATAAAAGGACAACTCGACTTTTGCAGGTAATTATTATTTTTAATCTTTCAGGCATATTTCATAAGTGCAATAACACCCTCTAAAGTGTCTGGTGGTGCAGAAATATACAGTCTTCTTAGGTGGTTGAAAACACCTGGCTTTCCCTCACCTCACAAAACACCCAAGACTTCCATATAGTTGAGTAAGACTGTATACCTTGTTGGACATTATTGTTTCCTTATATTCATCTCATTGCACTTTGCAAAGTGAGCTCCAATACCCAGAATAGGTGTTAAATGGCGACTCAGAGTTCATGTAAATGAATGTCTTGTTTTCCACATCAAGCCTCTAACAGCCTTCACCTGTGGAATTTCCAACAGGTCGTGAATTCCATGGGGAGGGGGTTAATGTTTAGCAGCCCAGTAAGACATACCTGTAACATTAGCCTATAATGTTGGAACAGCTGATAGAGGTTTATTTTTTATTATTATTTATTTATTTAGTATTCGGAAAAGACCTTTGTGTACAAGCTCTTTTACAAAGGTTCCACGTCAGATTCACATACAACAGACAAATTACATGACACAGTTATAAGTCTTACATTTGATTACAATACTATAGTAATATCACTAGTACCGTGAAGGAAAGTACCGCGTCAGTGAGGATATCTAGAGTAGTGGAGGGAGTACGAGGGGGGAGACCCCCATCGAGTAGAGGATAGACTTTAGAGAGGCAGCTGCCTCTCGTTCGGGCTTTGTCAATATAGGAGGGTGAACATGTGGCTGGTGGGTGCGGGGTGAGGGGGAAAGTGAGAGTGGAAAGGGTGACACCAGGGTGGGGAAATGCTTGACTAAATGGCCATGCTGGGCAAGGTGAAGTTAGTGGAAGTGGACAGGAGGAGTGTCTGCTGCGGGGGGTGGACACAGGCTGAATGGGGGAGGGGGATGCAGCAGGGCAGTCATATGAGCAAGATGCATAAGATGTAGAGGGCTGACCTCTGGGCCTGTGATGCTGGACAAAGTACTGTACGAGGTATTCTCCTGGACGGGGACGGCAGCAAGTTGCTGAAACTTAAGAGTTGAGCCCTACATTCTCTGCACAATCTCTTTTTTTCCCCCCAATAGGTTTTTTATTTCCTTTTGCATCTGCAAACCCTCTTCTGCCAGCAATCCCCATCCCTGTCACCTGCCATCACTAGACATCCCACCCCTTCTTAGCTCCATGGGTGAGTAGGCCCCAGCAGGTGGCGTGGAGCCTGTGGGGTCGCAGGTACAATATCATCCCACTGCTGGCAAGATTTTTCCTCCAGTTTTTCTTCCTCCTGATTGGGTCTCACATGTGTGCTATGACGCACATGAAGAAGCTGTATGCTTCGACATCTGTGTCCTGCCTTTGAACTGGTGGCCACCTGTTGTGCCACACAGCCTTTGCTGTGTGGCAGTCCAGCAGTGGTACATGCTGCCCCTCCTTCCCCCTGAATGAGGAGAGACATCTCTGGATCACAGTACTCCTTCCCCCGACCGGGCCCCTGAGTGACCACGGTCAGTTTCTGAACCCAAATCACTGGCGTGGGGGTCCTGATAGTTTTCCTAGCCTTATTAGAACTCTCAGAACTGTTTACTGTAGTTTAAAGTACAAAACTGTTTTAACCATCATTGTCCACCCTTAAGCTACTGTCAGTGAAGGGAAAGAAATCTAAAAACAACTTAGCGCTGCACTACACTACCTCCAGCCTCCTTTCGGGTCTTTCTACCACCACCGCCGCCAGCTTTCTTACTTGATAAACTGCAGCGGGAGTAAACTGAGCTCCAAAAGCAACATTTTGAAAGTAATCAGAACCTTTTAGAATCTGGAAAAAGGTTCTGATAAGGATCTTACACAGAACATGGCACAGATGCTAGGTGCTTCTAAACTCATCTGAACCAGCTTTCCCATCCCTACTACAAAGAAAAGTAGCAGTCTGCAGATAAGAATGGCATAGGCAAGGTGCTACTCCATAGTGCAGCTGAACATGATGGTAAGTAAATAGTACCAGCGCAGTGCAAGACGGACACAATGGTGGTGTTAGGAGTCCAAAACGTATGAAATTTGTTCCATGTGATGGACGGGGAAGGGGGATGAAACAGAGTAAAGTCTCCACTTTAGGATAAATGCTATATCAGAGTAAAACCATATCATGTAGTCTTTTAGTCCTGGTTTTGCCTTTTTCTGTGCCAGCACTGTATGTATACATGTGTGAGGTGGAGGTTAATTTCGAAAAAACGAATTGCCACCAGCTCACCGGTGCAGCGCTAGCACTACCGCTCATGACATCGACAACCTGGGTTTGGGAACGGGCTTGCCGCTGGAGGAGGACTGAGCATCCCACGGACTACTCTCCTCCTCTCCGGGCGCGGGGGGGGAGCCGCAGTGTCCAAGCCCCTTTGTGGCAGCTATGGTCAGAACCACTGGGACCGAGTACATCTACGGTATGGACAGACGACGGCTTGCCATCCTCACGCCACTGCATGCAATGCCATGCCTACTCGGGGGGGAAAAGTGGAAAAAGGTGATCCAACTTTTGCATGATGACATCCGCTCCCACGCCGCTGACCTCATGCCACCGATTGGGCTCTCGATGCGTCGCACCGTTCAGTCTTCATCGGGGGGGGGGAGGGCCCCCCCCCCAGCAGACCTGCCCCTGGGGGGTAAGCTGGGGGTGCTCGGGAGTGAGGCAAGTCCCGGGGTGTGTGGCAGAGCTTAGCTAGTGTGTGAGAACTGATAGGGACTGGCAGACAAAAGGAAGAAAAGGCATACTGAAAAAGCAGATTGCCTACTGTGAATGTGAGTTGTCCCTCTTCCCAACCGAATATTTACTTTCCTCCTAACAGATCTTTCTCCATCATACCACAAGTATCTGTGCAGTCTGCCTGGGAGCCAACCCTCAACACTAACTTGAGCATCATGCACGACCCTCCCTCAAACGTTACACTGACCATTGTGGCAATTGTGAGCAATGGTGGAAAGGGAAGACACAGAAGGACTCGGTTCCAGGAGTGAAATTAAAAGTCTGACTCCGGGAGCCAAATGGGGACGGATTTCTCCTGTGTAAAATGTAGCCCCCTAAAGGCATAACATTAACTAAATAGAATGTAAAAATGCAACATACAATGTGGAAATATGTTCCCAGACCCCTGTCAGGTATATTTGAGCTTACATCGAAGGTGATAGGTTCCCTATGGGAATTTTGTCAATTTCCAATACTGCCTGTAAGAACACAGCTTTACTGGTTTTAGGGGACAGGTTGTTAACAGAGGAGAGCCCCTCAAATCAACCCCAAAGGCATGGCTGGATGTAGGCAGCTGTCATTTTGACGTTGAGTACTATGCTCTTCTGTTTGATCCTAGGAAACCAAGCCAACAAGCCAAGGCCTATCCCTTGTGGATGAACTTGGCTAAAGAGGCCTCAGACCTCTCCCCCTTCACCCACAGATGCCCACTCATCCTGCCCCAGGCACAGCCTGTCCTGGGCATCAGGAGCTGCTAAGGTGGCTAAATGTGGAATTCCTCCCTCCCTGGAGATGGACAGGAATTCTCTAGGATGCTACTCCAGCTCAGACCAGCCATGGTGGTGGTGCCTGGGATGGGACACAGTTCTGGTCACCAGAATTAGCAGTTACTTCCCCAGCTACTGCGATATCATATCAGCTTCAATATAGTTATTTTTATTTATTATCTTTCTTAAATAAATAAAAAAGATAAAACAGCTCCAAGAGTTCAGGTCTCTTCAGCCAAGGCACTTTTTTTGTATATATAGATTATAGATTATAGATATAGATAACCCTACAAATGGGGCTTCCTGAAAAGACTTCCTTGAGCTTGCCTAAATGCTCACTACCAGGCTGGTGTCCTGCGTTCTATCCATTTAAATGTTATTGCTAGAAAGTGCCTGTAATGCCTCTACGTACTGTCTCTTTAAGAGCTGCCAGGATTGCAGTCATAAGTAATCTGAGAGGGAGCTCTGTTGAAAGATGTAACTATTTGCTGAAAATCACGAGTGATAATGATAATGTAGTTTGTCTAACCTGCCTTTCTTTGCAGCAAGGACTGTTTTGTTTATCCCCATCATTTGGCCCAGGACTGCAAATTGGACCAATCAGTTCTGGTGGGACCCAAAATGGAGCCGGACTACAGGAGCTATCTGGAGTCAAACTCTGTAGGAATTGTAGTTTTGGGCTTTTGGTGCCTTTTTGCAACTGTAGGGGGAGCTCTTGCTTTGACTGACAGCTGAATCAGCCAACCGAACCTTTTGGATCTTGGGGGAATCCCAGACTGCTTTCAATGTTCAGTTCGTTCTGACCTGGGAAGTGCAATGAGTAAAAGCTCAAGTGATTCTGAGCAGCAATCCTGAGTGGATTTGCATGGAAGAACTGTGAAAGGGCTGAGTTTTGGCCTGCATGTCTGCCTGCTGCCCCTGAGAGGGAGAGAAGAGAATTATTTTGAACTAAATCCGAGTTTGTGAGAACGAAGTAAGCCACTGATTCTTACCAGGCTCATACCTGAAGAAGACTGAAGATTTTGCTGAATGCGATTGGCCTGTCAGGATTTCCAGCTGCTTTTGAATCCCCAGTTTGTGCAGAGACTCTGCAATCATGACCGGAGAGCGGTTTCCCTGGTACAGTAGAATTTCCTTACATGTAAATGTGCTGTGTATTGAAAGTGAGTCATGATTTGGTTCCCCACTGTGTGAACTGTGTTCTGCTTGCTGGGAGCTATATCCAGCCCAAAACGGACTGTATCCGAATTTGTCTCCATTTTGCAGGGGTCTTGCCACACTGGCCCAGCCAGACTACCTGCTGCACAGAGAAAGCCATCGATGAGAGACCTGCCTGGGGACAGCCCCCTGCTCTACGCTTGAACAGTAACGACGCCTCGGTGATTCGTGTGGGCCCTCCTTCTCCTGGCATTTCAGATTAACCACCTGCTGTCCCGAGTTTTGTCCAGCCTGTGTGCAGTCTTGGGTATCATGAGTAATCATCAGGGTAGCACCCTGCAAGAACAGCCTAATCTAAAAGTGTGTCATCTGATTGTCTTGTTGTTTACTTTTCATGAACTGAGCCCTCTGGCTCTGGATTACAAATAGTGTGCGTTGTGCATGTTGTTTTCATCTATCACAGGGCCCCAACCAGCTGCAACATTCCTAGCTAACCCACCATTCTCCATCTGGGTACCCAAAGTGTGTGACTGTTTATGGACCCTGAAGTGCATGCATAACTGCTTGATTGACACAGCCTTTAAGCAAATTAACCTGATTACACCCCTCCCTTGTTCAAGTCCCTTAAATAAATCAGATCTAACTATTTTTTGCAGTTACCCTGACTGTGGTTCCAGTTTATGCAAGAGTACTGTACTGCTCTTATTTGCTGTGTATAACCTTGTTTTACAGGGGGTCCCCAGGGCCGAGCCAGAGGAAAGCCCTGGTGGTAAGTGAAAACAGTGTGGGTACTTGTATGGTGTATCAGGGGTATTGTGAAAGTGATTATTGTGTATTGTTATAGCCACTAGTAAAGAAAGAGGGGGGTTACAGTGTTCCAGAGGGCTGTGCCCAGGTTAGCTTGACCACTACCAATCCTGACCTCCGGGTGGAGGCACCCGTTTCAGAACTCAGGCCCCTTAACCTACTACTAGCCAAGCAGGCAGGGGTAGTAGCCCTGAGGATAGCGCCACCTAGGGGTTACATTATATATATATAGTCCAATGATAAACTGGCAAAGTATACACAAATCTGTATTCATTCATTCATTCATTCATTCATTCATTCACTCACTCACTCACTCACTCATTTATTTATTTCACTATGCTGACCAGATGAAGTGTTCTGGCATAAAACACCTTTTTAGCCATGGACTAGGTACTAAAAAGGTGTAGTACGACAGTATTACAATATAAAACAGAGAATTACAAAATTCAGATGTAGACGCGAGACAGTTACAAATACATACTCAACCTTCATAATACAAAATTAAACATAACGTGCAAGCATTTGCTAATTGTAAATAATCTTGGAGACGCCTAGAAAAAATTTCAGGGGTTAATTTAGCTATAATCAAAGAAGGGACAGTATTCCAAAACTTCGCAATGCAATAACCAAAAGAATTCTAACCCATCTTTGTTCGCATAAAAGGAACCTTTAGATGGTAATTTGATGTTGAATGAGAATGAGCCAGGACAACAAAGTTAATTTGCTCCAGGAGACATTTGGGAGTTTTATCGTAAATAATCCAAAACACTGTATTCACCAATTCTACTGGGTTTCAGGCTTGGCCAGTAGCCATCGCCATGTATCCAATACAGAACAATGATGGATTATATGAATGATGGTTTAGATGAAGCTGCAAATGTTGCAGTTTTTAAATACTAAATCTTTTCTTGTTGAGTACAAATTTAAGTGCTGCATCTGTTGTAACCGAACCACTGTCCAACAAAGGAAAAGCAAATTAGCCTGAGCTATCTTAACTTTTGAATCAGTGGTAAGAAATTTTTGCATACCATACAAGGACCCAATTGTTTGATGTATTATAGCTGTAATATGTTTTGCATGGGTGTTAAATGTAAAGCAGCGGTTCAAGTATATGCACAAATATCTGAAGGCGTCAGCAGAATCAACATGGTTACCATCAATAGTAAAAATACAAAATTTCGAGCCTGAGTTCCTGACCCTCTGGGTAGATATAACCAACACTGCCTGGGTCTTCGGGATATAAAAAAACATTTTATTCAGAAGCCAATTCTGTAATAGATGAATGTGGAGTCATACAGATATTTAGGGGTTGTAGTAGATTCATGACTAAAATACTCTGAACATATCTGTAATCAAGTTGGCAAAGTCAATCAAAGACTAGGAGCTCTGAGAAGGGTGTCTGGATGCCTCTCAGTTAAAACAAGGGAAAGGTTGGTTAATCAGCTGTTAACACCTGTCCTAGAATATGGGTCTAGTGTTTATATGAATTCTCCCCAGGCCTATTTAAATAAAATAAATCAGACCTACCATAGGCTTGGCAGGTTTGTGACCAAAGCAAAATTTGGAACCCATCACTGTACAATCTATGAAAGTTTAGGATGGTTAAATCCAGCTTCAAAGCATTTATATCATTGGTTGATGAACTTAGTCTACAATAGGCATCCCCTAAAACAGTATGTTTTATTAGCACCCCCACAAATGTTATCTGTTTCCCTATGGTCTTCAGAATTATATGTACCCAATGTAAGGTCCAGGAGTAAAATTGGGGATACTGCCTTACAGAACTATCTTGCGGTCCACCGGAACAAATTGCCAGGAGAGTTAAAAATAGTTCAGGACCATACACAGTTCAAAAAAGCCCTAAAAAGTTATTTGTTAAAGAAGTGTATTTGTTTTAGTTAGATTATTGCCTCTGTGGGGCTAGTGGAGAGAACATTTTTAATGTATGTGTGTAATAGTGTGATTGTATACTGGTAAGAGAAAGGAGTTTATGTTTGTGTAATGTATGTACAAAGTGAGTTTGATGATTGTTTGAAATGAATGTATGAATTCACATGACATTGTTGAAAAAGGGTCTTAACCCAACAATTTGTATCCTGTATAAGAATAAACTTTTATCATCATCATCATGAAAATTGTGGTTAAGAATTGAATTTATCTCCAAAATATCCTTGCTGTGTATAAAACATACAGTATCATCTGGATAAAGTAAAATGTTCACTGATTCACATATTCGCAGCCCATTGATAAAACCTGAAAATAACAACGGGCCCAATATTGGGCCTTGAGGAACCCCACACTTTAAAGTACAGAATTTATTTTTATTTTTTTATTTTAGTCTTTGGTAACCGGTTAAGGCCCACTAGGCACAAGTGCCTGTTTTCAGGGGCGACCTGGGAGCACTGGGCGTAGTTAACTGACTTGTTTATAAAGTGGAGGTTCTGAGACTCAAACTCAGATCTGGTCTGCTGGATGTATCAAGCTCATTCACACCTCATTCCTCTAACCTCTAGGCTATACTGCCAGCCCAAACAGCATTTAGAAACAGCATCACCAATCCTCACAACTCACAGGTTGTTACAGCATCACCAATCCTCATAAGTTGTTGTCTGTTACTCAGATTGGGAGGCAGTATAGCGCAGTGGTTTAAGGCTCTAAGCTGCAAATCTGGTGACATCCAGCAGACCAGACCTGGGTTTGAATCCCACAGCTTCCACTTGCATACTGTGTGACCCTGAGCAAGTCACTTAACTTCCCTGTGCTCACAGGTTGCGCCTGTGAAAAAAAGCTTTCAGCTTAGTGTGTCTCACCTGGTTAAATAACTAAAAAAAAAAAAAAAGGATAGTTTAGGAACCAGGCTACAGTATGGGTACTCAAACCCCGTCCAGCTAGCCTGTGAAGCACTCAGTCTGCAGGAATGCAACAGATCATTGTCAGGAAAATAAAATGCCTTGGTCAGGTCCGTTAACACAGCACCTGTTAACATGCCATTATCCATGGCTCAGTAAACCGCTTCTGAGAACCTGACCAAGGCCATACAGGTGGCATGTAGTTTTCTAAAGGTTCCAGCCTGGAACATCACAGTAAAAAACATCGCCGCACATAACATCGCAAGCAAAACATCTCCGCCTGCAATATCAGTGACTAAAAACATTGGTGGACAGAACCGCACAGGCTGGTGGCAGACAGTACATTGTAAATAATCCCTAGTGCCCAGTAGGTCCCCCATCCCACCTGCCGATGGCCCCAGTAATAGTAATTGTACCAATCCCCCCAACGCCATCACCAGCACAGTTGTCACATTCTTTATATTATGTCACTATATCCCTGGTGTCTAATGGACCCCCACCCCAGCAGGTAGCTCCCCATCGCCCCGCTCCTACCCCCACCCCATGAGGGCGACCAGCAAAGCCCTCCACTCTCCACAGCTGGCGCGCCTAACTGAGCTGAAATGAATGAGCATGCCTCATGCATTTCAGCTCAGTCAGCATAACTCCAGCCATAGTGGAAAGTGAAACTGTGCTATTGCCTGCATGGGTAGAGAATAGGCAGCTTGGCCCTGCTGAAATGAAATCCTAGGCAGAGATATGTGACATGGCATAAAGAATGTGTTTTAACAATGCAGCTTGATGGTGGCCCGGAGTGGCGGGGAGGACTGGTACAGTGCACACTGAGCCATTGGCGATGAGGACCTACTGGACACCAGGGATTATTTACAATATACTGCCTGCCGCCTGTCTGTTCAGTCTGCCGATGTTTTTGGTCACCGACATTGCAGGTGGAGATGTTTTGGCTGCTATGTTATGTATGATGATGCTTTTTTACCGCGATGTTCCAGGTTAGAACCTTTTCTAAAACCATGCTGCACTTCACAGAGCAGCCCATATTGGTCAAGATATGCAACCACCTGATTTTGCACAAGTGTCTCCTGCACCTTTGCCAGGGCAGACAAAATGGATGTTGGTTTATAGTTACCTATGTTACTACAGCTGCCTTTCTTGTGAAACGAGATCAGGAAAACCTGCTTCCGCATACCAGGGATGGTTTTGGTTTCAAAGGACAAATTTACAATTTTTGCAAAAGGGGAGGCAATTTTGGGTGCTGCAAGTTTTAAGCATTTCAGGAGTAAAACCTCGCTCCCTGCTGACTTACCAACTTTGAGACCATGCAGTTGTATAAAAAAGCTACTACTTGTGAAGTTTTCAAAGTAAAAATTTGGCTGTGTATATTCAGATTTGTGGCATATGCATCAACAACTGTTTTTCTGTGAGTTTTTTTAGATCACAAAAATGAGAGTTAAACAGATTTACTACTGTTTCTGGGTCAGTAATTGTGACAATCCACCACCTAGTATCTACCAAGGTTCCTTTTTATGTAGCTTCAGTGGGACCTGAACCCACAACCTTCGAATTAGGTAGTATCAATATCGGGGGAGTAGGAAATCGGAAGATGAAATACTTTGTTACTTGAAAAGTCCCACTTAACCTCCAACTCTCTTGAATAAATCACTCAATTTAGAGAATTTTTTAAGTCATTATGACGTTAAAATATATTTGTTTTACATTTTTTTGAAATTAATTAATATAACTCTCTCTTATCCATTTACTATTATAGAATATGATTCTACACTTCATGTTCTGGAATGGTTTAAAGGCTCAATGTCTGAAGAAGGAATTTTATAATTCCGAAACGTTACTAAATTAAAATGAAAAGAGCCATACCACAAAAAAGAATTCTCTAAATTGAATGATTTATTCAAGAGAGTTGGAGGTTGAGTGGGACTTTTCAAGTAACAAAGTCAGTAATTGTGATACCAGGGGTATCAAGAGAGATACAACTGCAGCACTTACTTTGGGTTTTAAAAATTAATTTATACTACTCCAGAATTTCTTGGGTTACAAAAATGTATATCTTGTTGTTTGTAAGATGCATTTTTATAAGCTGTTAACCTCTTTCTTACATTTGCTTCTCAAATATCTGTAGTTAATCCAATCCAACTGTAAATTAGAATTTTAGAATCTTCCCCAAGCGGCATCCCTCTCTCTCATGCGTTTAAAAAGATCTTTATGTAACCATTTAGACAGCTTATTCTTAACTCTTTGCTTGACAATTAGGGTATGCATATCCAATACCCTGGTAAACTCTTCTATGAAGTCATCCAAAGCGTCCGGCCCGGTGGCGCTGAGAGTTGAGGCACTGGATGCCACACCTCGCCCAAAACGCTGGCAACCTGGGTTCGGGAACGAGCTCAGGTTGTCAGAGGTCGGCAGGGGGAGGAGAGGATTGAACATCCGGAGGACTGCTCTCCTCTGCTGGGGGTGGGTGGGTTGCGTCTCCCGCTGTGACAGTGGCTCCCAGTGGAGACTGGGGGCAGCGAGACAGACGGAAGACATGCAAGCGGGTTGCAAGCGGCAGCAGATGGCTTGTGGGTGGGTGTGGGCGTGCACCCGTCATGCGCTGGCCATCATTGCATGTCCACACCTACGGGGCACGAAACATATGGAAAAGCCCTGGCACCTGGACAGGTGAAGGTGGGGCTAGGGATGTCTCCCTTGCCCACAGCCAGGTCCTACCTGGCCGATCGCTGTCTCTCTCCTCCACTCCCTGGCCACTCTGCTAGATTGTAGAAAGAGCACTGAAGAAGTAAATGGCAGGCCCAACCCAGGGGGCCCGGAGCTGGGGAGGGGGGGGCGCGGTGGTCGGTGGAGATGGGGGACAGCTCCCAGGAGCACCGGACCAGTCCAGGTGGACCTCAGGCTGGGCAAGAAATGGATGCCCCAATATCCCCACTGGAGAGTTCTTCGGGACCAGCAAGGAGGTGTAAACAGAATTGAAAAACAAAACAAATCATCCAAAGCATGGTGTACATCCCTGACGGAGTCTAGAACATTCCAATTTACCCAAGCAAAATCTTATCCAAAGGCTGGAAGGACACATTTAGTGCAAGTTTGGTAATTGATTACCCCTGATGCTGAGTTAGAATTCACGCGAGATGAATTATTATGCCAAAAATGATAAGTGGCTGAATGGTCACTGGTAAAAATCAGATAAATGACCAAAGGCATGGATTCTGCTTTTGTTATTGATCATAATCCAATCAAGTAACAAGTAATTACCCGTTTCTATATTTTCCCCTAGTAGGTAAGGTGAGTTATTTTTAAATGGAATCACCCAATATTCCGGTATAGGTATTGGTGTTAACCAACCAGTTTAGGTTCAAATCCCAACTAGAATTAGTTCCATTTTACCAAGGGACATGGGCGTAATTGCCATATCCCTAAGCCCCTCAATTCCACCCCTAGGGGGATCATACACACAACTGAAATCAAGCTTCTGAGCCCCAATACTCAGTTGGACAATCAGCCACTAACAATCGGTGGTAACTGTATGCTTTGGGCTATTTAGTTCTGCAGTCAGGTTAGACTTAATATAGAATAGTACACCTTCTACTTTTTTTGTCTATCTCATCCTGCCTAAAAATTACCTAGTTTGGTATCCCTATCTTATTATCTTAATTGTGGGCTTTAACCAACTTTTGGAAGTAGCCATTATATGAAGATCATGTGGGGTAATCAGTGCCTCAATTTTGTTTAATTCTGGGATCAAATTATGAAAATTTAAAAGCATCATTCGGAACCCCCTTGAACTCGACCAGACATTATTTGCTAGTAATGGTGTTTTTGGGGAATTAGAGTGCCCAGGATTGCTTTCCACATCACCAGAAATCATGAGCAAATAACAAACAAGTTTAAATAAATGAGCACCATTACAAGAAGAAGAAAAATTCTATAAAAAAGATGCCTTGGTGAACTAATGTGTCTCCTGGATAACAAACCAGGCAAAGAAAAGTTCTGTTCTTGAGGTGATATGATAACAAAACCTTGCTTAACAAATTGGGGAATCTGGGTGTGGGCTCTAAAGTGGTAAAATGGACTGGTAACTGGCTGAAAGGCAGGACCCAGAGGGTGGTAGTAAATCGCATAAAATCAGAAGAGGGGGAGGTGACCAGTGGGGTTCCACAGGGATCGATGCTGGGTTCTGTTCTATTCAATGTCTTCATGAGCAACATTACAGAGGGACTGGAGGGAAAAGTATAGTTGTTTGCAGATGACACCAAGATCTGTAATAGAGTTGACATACAGGAGGGGCTAGATAAAATGAGAAATTACCTAAGACTACTTGATGAATGGTCAAGGGTTTGGCAGTTGGGTTTCAATGCTAAAAAGTGCAAGATAATGCACCTGGGACACAGAAACCCAAGAGAGGAATACAGGATGGGGGTGCGGGTCCTAGCCACCTCAAGTCAGGAGAGAGACCTGGAGGTTATCATATCTGATGACCCGAAGTCAGCAAAGCAATGCGAAAAAAGCAGTGGGGAAAGCAAACAGAATGCTGGGGTGCATAGGAAGGGGCATAACCAGTAGGAGGAGTGAAGTGCTGATGCCACTGTATAGATCACTGGTGAGGCCTCATCTGGAATACTGTGTCCAGTTCTGGAGACCGCATCTCAGAAAGGACATAGACAGAATGGAAGCAGTCCAGAGAAGAGCAACAAAAATGATACATGCACTGCACCACAGGCCTTATGAGGAAATGCTTAAGGAACTAAACATCTATTCACTGGAAGAGAGGAGGGAGAGAGGATAGAGACTTTCACATACCTTAGAGGAATAAATAGGGTACAGGAGGGAAGCATATTTCAGAGATGAAAGTGCACAAGGACAAGGGGACATAACATGAGGCTGGAGGCTTAGGGGGAATTCTAGGAAGTATTTTTTCACAGAAAGGGGTGGTGGTGGTGGTGGATCCATGAAACAGCCTACCAGTGGAGGTGGTGGAAGCAAAAACAGTACCGGGATTCAAACGTGCATGGGATAAGCATAAAGGCACCTTGCTGTACAGTAGAGCGGGGGAAGACAGTCCAGATAAGAGTAGGGATTGCCAAACCAAGCAGGAAAATGGGCAGACTAGGTGGGCTGTATGGTCCTTATCTGCCAACAGATTCTATGTTTCTATGAGAGTCTTTGTTGAGCTGTGCACATCTTCTAGTGTGGCTCTCCTTTTAAACTGTTGGGCCTCGCCCCGTAGTGCACAACCCGCTGACACACCAAACCGATTGCTGCCACCAGGTCAGTCCAGTCCGGGGCTTATAATGTCAGTCAGGCAGGGTGAGGGAGATGGCTAGTGACAGAGGCTGGAGTAGGGAAGAAAACTGCAAGTAAGAAGTCTTTGTTGAACTGTACCAATGGTATGTGGTTTATACCATTAGTTCATTTTGTAATAGTCTGAAATAAAAAAAATTAAATGGAAACAAAATCCTGAACTAGCCACTTTTTTATTTTTATGATCAGCTATGCATCAGTAATGTCCCATTTAGAATCTCCAGAATTCTTTTTATGTATTTAAAGCTCTGTCCAGTAGAGGATCTGGGATACAACTCCTTGAGACAAAAGCCATGTTGACATGGTATCATCGCTCCTTACCAATGTCCACTCCAGAGTGGCTCCCATCTCCTGAGCCAATACTGGATCCCATTTACATGACCCCTCTCTCTGCTGATGCAAGTCGTGCTGAAGAGGAGCCGTAAGTTTTGGGATGGGTGGGCAGGTGTTTCTAAATGGGAGTGACAGTCCTTATTCATTTGACCGGTGGCATTCATGGAATGCGAGAGTGCAGTAGCTGCTCCATCCTGTACCCAGCCCAGGCATTCAGATTCAGCTGTTTTCACCACTTACTGAACTTAACTGCATAACTACTGCATGTAGAGTTGGGATTCTATGGTAAGTGCAGTAGCTGCCCCATCCTCTGTACCCCGCCCAGGCCTCAGATTCAGTTGTGTTCACTGTCACAAACGCACTCCGCAGGTCAGGCCCTCTGCTCCCACAGTGCCAACCTTAGAGCACAATAGTGTGAACAGGTAACAGACAGCGTAACCCTCCTGTCTGCTTTTGGGTCTGAATCACCTTTAGTCTCAAGTTCTGGGGGGATTCAAACTGTGAACCTCATGCTAGTGTACCCAACTGTACAGGCTCAGATAATATTCTCTTCAGGGGGATGCAATATATCTTTCGCCTAAGGGCACCTAATCAGGCATCCAAAATGAACCCTTAAAACTCTGTAAGAGACCTTAGGTATATTCTTACCTTTGTCAAACTTAGTAGCACCATCAAGCCTTTTAAACAGTTGTTAGATGTATAATACATGCACTTCACATGCAAAAAGAACTGGGAAGAGACAGGCAGTATTTCAAGAAAATGTGGTTTTACTGAAAATATGAAAATAAGTAAGATAAAATACAGAACAAATATCAACAGCTTACAATCTCAAAAGAAAATGAGAAAAGGTACAGAATAAAACTCCTACCACAATACAGTTAGATCTTTTCTATCAAATGTATTACCTCTGCAAGTGCATTTAAAGTTAGATGTCAGAGAACTGTGTTTCTTAAGAACCCAAGATGACGAATGTATACATTTCAGATACACTGATACATTTTCAACTCTATTTCCACACCCACTTGAGTCATCTAGCTCCTCCTTTTAGAATATAAAATTACAAACATAATTTCTTACCAGGTGGTATCTTTAATTAATGGAACATCGGAAGAAAAAAAACACATTTCCTAAATATGACCTCCTTTTAATTAAATATTTCTCTTTGATCTTAGCAATCCCAGCATTTGTCATTTAGGTGTTAAGTTTGATAGGAACAGCCAAATTACCCTTTCTTTTCGGACGTCATAAACTTTAGATTTTGTTTCAACTTCAAAAGCCTGAGCATGTCATAAAAAGCTAATAAATGCCATTTCTTTTAAGGAAGTCTTATTTACAGGAATCACCTGCTCAATGTAATACATCCTGTGATTTCAGTTGCTGACCTTGTAATTCAGAGGTCAAATCTCTCCCACTGAAATGGTCATACACAGACCATGCATTTATAATACCAGTATCATGCAATACTCATAACCAGCTGGCCAAGCATCATATTCATCGCTTACTAAACTTAACTGGGTAGCTACTGCATGCAGAGTTGGGGGTTCTACAGACAAAACAAAGTAGGCTAGGTTACTGGGTTTCAACTAGGGAACTGGTTTACGGTTTTCCTTTTAACCAGTATTATACCCTTTGCAAGTTTCAGACCCTAGGTGAGGAAGGAGCACTTTAGTTGGCAATTGAATGCATAACTGTCAAGGTCAGAGCAAGACAGATGGGACGAGATGAACATGTTGCAGTGATGTGAATGTCAGTTCACATGGTAGCTTACACTGCTCACAACACTGCATGGTCCCAACTTTTCTGAGACTGCCAGTTTTGTTTGTTTTGTTGAATTTTGTTGACCCAGTAAGCCCACTGGGCCTAGAAGTCCCTTTTTCAGGGGTGACCGGGGGACAGATGGTAAGCAACTGAAATTGAACCAGATTAAGCTGTTGGTGGTATTTTCAGTGAATGAGGGAAATTTGGCCAGGACACCAGGAAAATTCCCCTACTCTTTTCGATAAGTGCCATGGGATCTTTAACATCCACCTGAACTACCACCAATTCAGGCAGATGGGACCTCGGTTTAACATCTCATCCAAAAGATGCCACCTCAGAAGTGTAGCATCCCTCTCATGCTACGCTACAGTGTCAGTATTGGGATATTAACCCAAGTGCCAAATGTGGGAACTGAACCCACAGTCCTCTAATCTCCCGGCCAGTGCAGAATGATTAAAGAGTAATTTACCACAATCTGGAACGTGTCCACACTGAATGTTTGGGTTGCGGCGGTGCAGATGTGGTGGTGTAAACAGACCTAAAAACTCATTACTGTGGTTCCAGGGCAACAGGAAGCAGATCACAGATTTAACAATAACATCTCAAAAAATAAAGAAGCAAAAGTTTTTATCACACGATAAAAAAAAGTGGTAACACTTCCTTTTAGGTTCCTGTAACTTCACTGTAGTTACTGTGAAACTGCACTGTAACTGTTTGGTACTTATGATGTACTTAAATGCAATAAACATGTAATTACTGTGTAACTAATAGACACTTAAAAGTTCTGCCAAAAAAGGACCGTGATGAAACAAAAATGACAATTTACAACATAAACGCCTTATTTTTAATATGATTTTTCTTTAGAGGGATCAAACTTTCCATCCAGGCCGCAGTTTAGAAATTAGTAATCATGCTGCTCCTTGCTAGCATGCCTGTGTTAGTCTGTGATGCTGTTCCACAGCAGCGCAGTAACATTTCGAATGATCCTGAGCACGGTGTCTGCACAATGAGTGTTTAGTTTAGGTTTACAGCAGGGAAGATGGTCTCTGTACCTGGGAAAGTTCACAAGACAAGGACTGAGGTTTATATTCCTGAAACTGCAGGAACAAATGGCTGGAGATATAGAATGTGGTGCCCGCATGGTTAAGACCGTGTAACCTTTAGTTCTGGCTGACAGTGGAGAAGCTACCTCTGTACCTGGGAAAGTTCACAAAAGGGAGGGCAAAGGTTTGCATTCCTGAAACTGCAAGAATGAAGGACTGGAGCCACATCATTTTCTTCATGCCAGCTGCTTCCGATGTGACAGGCCGCAAATTCAGTGTGTTGTCACATGTCAGGGTGACGCGCTGGCTCCACACTGAGAAAATTACAGAGTTTCCGATTTCGGAGAGGCTCCCGGTGTGCTCTCGCTCTCCGCTGGTGAGCACCTCGCTCTCTCTGCAGTAATTACTGCTTTCTAACGGGCTGTAATTACTGTGACATGCAAACTCTCCCAAATCATTGCCATCACCCATCAAATACCGACAGCTAGCCTGACACTCACGGCATTTCTTCCCCTAGAACTGCCAGGAACATTATAGATGTCCCTGTGTTGCAACATTCCAGGGTTCCATCAGTTCCTCAACTTCAGACTGAACAAAAGCCCCAGCTAGGATTGCAGACAAGTTGAAAGTGGAATCTCATTGCTTGGTTTTAGATTTCTTCTTGTCTTTCTGAAAAGTGGGTTATTACAGTTTGTTTTGTAAGGAAATCACCAGTGAACTACACGGGGGCTGAAGGTGCATGCAGAAGGGTGGACAGACATTTTGTGTGCTGGGTTGCTGATGGATGGGCAGAAGTAGCTATTCCATTCATCTGTGGCGCTCAGCATGACTGTTCACGAGAGGACTCGAACCGATTACAACAGTGGGACACACAATGGCCACACACACACGCGGAACATAATTCCTTTATTATCCAGTGCTAAACTACATTTGTAGGAATGTATACGCTATGGTTTACAAGTTGATTTTGGGAAAGGATGGCATTCCGGTCCTGGCCATTGATTTAATTGCTCAAACTGCCTGGTCCCCATGTTTCCTGATATCATAATAGGACTGCTGTGCACTGTTTGACAACATACCGCTTAATACGTAACACCGAGTATTTTTTTGATAATTTTTACTCCCCTTTCCTCCTTGTCTATGACACCTGCCTCCCTCAGAAACCCCATTGCACTTGTCAGTGCCCCCCCATCTCTCTGCCCACACGTACCTATCTCCATCCTGCCTTGGAAAGCCCCTGTAGATGGGGCCCTGGGATGTGATGTTCCCCCAACAGTGTCTATATTGTTAGGCAGTGGAGTGGCGGAGGTGTGGGACCCAGACATACTGGGGTCCATTGTCTATGGCATCGGTTGATTTTCTTCTTTTCTGGTCCCCTCCCACTGAGAAGCCATTCACAGTGATGCCATGTGCGCACACTGTATGACGTTGGTGGGCATCGTTCCATCATAAAGGTGCACCAAATAGTAACCTCATCAGGGAACAGCCTGGTGGCACTAGCATGGCGGCATTCCACAGCTGCTCTCCCCAGAAGGCAGATCATCAGCTAACATGCTCAGTCCTTCTCCCCACGGCCATCCCTAGGTGAACCAGGCTTGTTTCTGAACCCCATTCGCCAGCATCGTGTGTGGCAGCCCTGCCACTGCAAGTGATTGGTTGGTTCACACAACTTAAGTATTTTCTGGCTCTTACCATTTCGTTTCTGAAGTACAACATGGGGTGGATGAGTGAACAGGGCAACAAATATGGCTAGGTATACAACTTTGGGGTTGAAGCCAAAGAGAGTTCCTTGTGTACTAGTTGCACCGTGCCTCAATAAAGGTGGGTCTCGAGCATCTGGCAATGGTTTGTATACTGCCTGCATGGGCCAGGATTTTCAAAAAATGCAATCTCTTCCGGGGCTCTTGGACATGCGGGTACCTGTGTCCGTTTTAAATAGCAGGTGCCTCAGAAAAATGTGACTTCATATTTCCAGTAGAAAGGAAGATCTGAGGCATGGGGGGAGACCACAAGATGAAGGGGAGGATGTGAAATTTTAGTCAGTTGGCTTTCTTAGGACTCTGCACTGTGCACATGCTCAGATGACTGCACAGCTGTGACTCGCTGCCCTCCCCTGATTGGTTTCTATGTTCCCCGCTCACCTGGTCGAAGACCTCGATCAGACTCGTTTGGCATGACACCCCCCCCCACCAAATGAATCCATGTTGCCTGTGGTCTTGCAGCCTGTTGAATTCAAGATACTCTACCAAACTTTTCTTTATTAGGGTTTCTACAAAGACCTCAAGTTGCTACATTTGCCAGACCAAAAAATGTTATCAGATCTTGGACACAGACGGAACCTTGTTCCACAAATCTGTCATTACCAGAAACAATGTAGGAATGTTGTTAAAAGAGACTAATGTTACCAGATCTTGGACACAGACAGAACATTGTTCTATGAATCTGTCATAACCAGAAACAATGTAGGAATGTTGTTAAAGAGACTAACTACTGTGCCAGCTTACTAGCAGTGCCATGGCAAATATGAAGCTTTTTTTGTAGTACCTGAGCAGTAAATTTACTTCTACTGCGTAACATAGCAACATAAAAACACAGGATATGTCAACAGGTCAGGACCGCCTGTCCCACCCAGTCTGTCCAGTTTGTCTATGTCTATGCTGTCACTGCAGACCTTACCTGATCTCTGGATAGAGAAGTTTGCAGAGTTAAATGCTAGAATAAAGGTCTGCAACTGGGACCCTGCTACTATTAGCAAATGTTGCAGAAACTGTTATTTTACAAGTTATCATTGTGAAAGCCACACCTTTATATACAGAAAAACAGCTGTATACGGAGGATGCCATCATCACTGCCATGCAAAATATGCTGTGTAGCCGACATAAGAAAGCCAGTTAGTACAGTGTACGTCACACAATACCTGTGTTAATTGTGCAGAAGTCAGCTGGCACAAACTGCCATACAAAAAAAAACAAAAAAACAGTTCCGGTTATGTTTGGAGACACAATAACCCCTGAAAAAAACCCAGCTGCTAGACCCTAATTAACCCCGATTTTAACGGAACACTTTAAATGCGGTAAAGCAGTTACAAAGTGGGGAACAAGGCAGGGTTAATAACTGAGACCTAAATTGCAGGCCCAGAGGGGCCTAGGCCTCAACTGAAATAATAGACCTGTCCAGGCTGCTCAGCTGTCAGTCAATCAAACAATTCCACACCCTAGGAGCTTACTGACAGGAGAGGAACGGCAGCATCTGGACTCTGACAATCAATCTATGCTCATTTGAATAATAGTTACAGGAACAAAAGGAAAGGCGATTTTTAATGAACTTCAGATTATTTATTTATTATTTTTTTTTACAAGCTAGAACGTCCAGGCTGCATGATCACTTCTGAGTCAACATGTGCCATTCCTTGTAAATGGTATCTTTAGTTTATAATCAGTTACTTCTTAAGGTTGCTAAAATGATAAGATATGTCTTCAGCAAGTCACGCACTTTACAAGTAAACAACACTTGAGTACTTGGGCACACCACAAAGGCTTTGGGTACCTGTAACAGCTTTGAGGACATTGCAGGTAATCTGTACCACACTTTCAAACTGCAAACACACAGTACATGAAACCCCCTCCCCCCAATCAGATTTAGTATTTAAAAACTCTTTTATCAAGAACCTGTTACTCCAATCCTTGGCTTTGTTGGGCTGATTAGACACAGTGCTGTCTGTTTTCTGTAGGCAGGTTTATTCCAGGCAAAGGCCTGCTGCTAATTAACTGACGAAGGGCATTTTACTGTTTCCCCATTTTCTATGACTTTGTTAATGCAATACATAATTGGACTCCATAGCCTCAGACAAGTCAAAGTTCAGTTCACTACAATCCCGTATAAACGTCACACTTTTCACAGCTGCCAGACCAGTTGGTGTATCTTCGGTTCTGCTAACTCAATGATTGTGGAATTATTTATCCCCCCCACACACATTTTCTCCCCTGCCTTTTTTCCCTCCTGGCTGCATTGTCTGGAGGCTTCACTTACAGTCCAAAATTTCCTTGGCAGTGGGATCTAATTTGGGTAGGCCAAGCCCCCTTGAGGGAACAGAACCCAATGAAGTTGGGCGATCGGACAGGATGGATACAGCAGACGGTACATGATGTCAGCTCAGGGTTGGACGATGGCTTCTTCTTCAGCAGAAGTCAGACACCTCGCTCTGCATCTGAAGGGAGTCTGTGCTTACAGTCTCTCTTTCCCTGCCACCAGGGACAGCTTAGCGGTGACAAGAAGATGAAGAAGAAGAATCAGCATTTATATAGCACTTTTCATACACAGTGTATCCCAAAGCACTTTACAAGCAATGCTAGACTGATAGTGAAGTGACTGAATGTGTGGTGGCGGCCATATCGCACATCATCACCCACACACAGTCTGGATAATTTCATGAACCAGTTTATGCTACCATTCTCCCTTCCCCTGGCTCAACAAGGACCAGGACATGGGATGCAAAGCCAGTCCCCATATGAAAGCAAAGCTAGTGCCCATATGGAAAGTGGATGCACCTTTCACTAGACCATGAAGTCAGCTTTTGTGTGTTTAAAGGGCTGTTACTTTTTTTTTTTTCACAAAGCAAAAGGGATGTGCCCTTCAGAGACTGCAGCTTGCTGTGGGGGTGGGGGAATACCAAATGATAACCTCCCCCCATTCCCACCTGTTGCCTTGCTGGTGTTACAAGGCAGGAAGTCTTAAGGTTTTTTTTTTTAATTACATATAAAAAATGTTCCTAACAGCTGGACACATGCGTGACCCATGTGAATACTCTGTGGTAGTGCTGCATTATTGAGAGAGATGAGATGTTAAACCAAAGTCCTTTTTGCCCATCTCTGGTTACTGCCCAGATGGAAGTTAAAGATCCCATGGCACTTATTGAAGAAGAGTAGGGGAGTTTCCCAGTGTCCGGGCCAGCATTTCTCCTGCAGATAAAAGAGGTTCATATAACCCCCCACCCCCGATGCACCTGGAGCTAAGCTATGCTCCACAGCTTAGCGTGCCTTTCCTTGTCAAAAATAACATAACCCCTCAACCCTTCCACTCAGCATTCTCTATGTGTTATTCTTAACTTATATCATTATTTCTAAAAAAGGATGTCTTTTATGCACAGTGCCAATGCGATACAAAAATGTATTACAGTGTGTTACATATATGGAAAGGCATTAAACAGCAGCTGACGCTTTCAGGAGAATTTTACCAAAACATAATATTTAGGCAATTCAGCTTGTATTTCACACTAGTTCTATATTTCTCCTCCCCATTATTTATTACTGAGGTCATTTGCATTGAAAGAGGATCTTTGCTCGTGAAGAGTTAATCTACTCCTGCTACTTTCTCCCTACCTGAAGTCATAGTGCACTGCTTGTGACATCACAGTTATTCCCATGGCAACAAATTGTGATGTCACAACATAGGATTATGACTTGAAGTAGGGCATAAGCTATAGAGGCAGATGAATTCAAATGGATAAATTATCATGTATTTATGTAAATTTCCTCTGTAATAAATAATGGAGAGGAGAAACCTATAGAATACATATGGAATGCAGCTGAATTGTACCCAAATACTATGTTTTTCAAAGTTTTCTTTGAGGCATCAGCAGCTCTTTAAACTATCTCTTCAGATTTGGTTTCTCAGGTTCTTACGCTCTGTACGCCCACATTCTATATGTAGGCCTCCCCTCAGGTATTTCTGGTAGCAACACCTGCTGGAAGGGGCCCAAGTAACTGCAGGCTTTGTTATTAATTGTACCCATCACAACCAAGTTACTGCCATGCCCAGATCTTGAAAAATGCTCAAAGGACACCAGTGCAACTCCTCAGGTGCAGGAGGAGGGCACCGCAGCCTGACTCCCATTCCTGTAACATGAAGTTGAGTTGAGCTGAGCTTCCCAACCAAGCAGCATTTCTGGGGGTTAAATGTACAACCTCCAGTTGGACATGCTGGCAGGAATGGTGTTGTCAAGCTCGTTTGCATTAGGGGAAAAGGGAAAGAGGAAATTGTTTAACCAGGAAAGGCACACCAAGCCAGAACTTGTTTCTAGGCGTGATCTTGGAGCACAAGGAAGTTAAGTGACTTGCTCAGGGTCACACAGTATGTAAGTGGGGCTGGTGGGATTCAAACACAGGTCTCCAGGTTTGCAGCTCAGTGCCCTTAACCATTATGCTATACTGCCCCCAAATGCTCAGCTGCATTAGGCGGGAATCGAACCTAGGCCTCCCGCATGGCAGGTGAGAATTCTACCACTGAACCATCCATGAACAATAATTGCTTTTCACAATAAAACTGTCAATATCTTACTCTGAAATGGAGCCAAAACCTGTTGCTTAAAGGTCACTTTACAAGCACGTCACCAAAACAAGTTCACACACACACAAAAAAAATAAAATAAAACACACAAGAGTTGATCCACACTGAGCTCAACACACCTAGAGGAGGAAGCAGAATGTGGGGAGGGGTGAATAACACACCATGGCCCTAGGTTGGTGGGGAGTAAGGTAGTAATAAATATGGACTAACGAGAGGGTTGGGACAGGGTCAAAGGAAAGGTCAAAACTGAGGGGATGCTGGGGAAGGGACGAGGGTAGACTGGGAGGATAAATCAGATGGACAGGAAATGGGTGGGGGGCAGCTGTAGTAATTAAACTGGCAGCTGCACACTGGAGCAGACTTGACAGATCATTGTGGTCTGTGGCATGCTTGTCTGTTCGTCTGTATGGGCTTCACTTCTTTCTGCTGTCAGATTCTATGAGCCATTCTGTGTGCCTTTCCCGGTTACCAATTTTCAAATAAAAAAAAAAAATGAATATGATTTATTTTTTTGTTGGGTGGGGGAATGAACCATCACTTTAAAATTTAAAAATACTTGCCTGCCTGGAGCTGTACATCAGCTGCCTCCAACACCTGGGTGCAGCTCTTCCAGTTTCAGAATGCTCAGCTTTTAAAAAGAAGAAACTACAAACCTAGCAGATACTCGGATACAGCTCCGCAGTCGCCAGTATCACTCCTTGATGAAAAAGAAGACTGCTGTGTGCGAATTCCTCACCTAATTAGAAAAACGTTTACCCTACCTCACGCAGCCTAACAAACTTAGATGGCTGTGCTATCTTGACCGTTGACTAGCACCTTTTTTCATATGCTGTCTAATAACAGGCCACACCACACTGAACTTTTTATACGCCTGCTGCTTTAAGCTGCAGTGAAAGAGTCTGTTTCCGTTTCTTGAGTCCTCCTCGACTGCTCTGTCTGAGCAGTGCACCTTCATGTGAGCTACAGTTTCAATCAAAATAGGGCATCAGCTATCTCACTGATGACCACACACCAAATGCGTGGGAGAGGAAAAACAAGACGAGGCTGATAATGAGAACTGCACAGAGCTCTGACACCTTTTTTAGCAACCAGGTATGGATGAGAATGGTAACATAACAGGTAGGTCTATCTCTCAGTTTAACCACTAAAGCTGAGAGCAGCACGTTTGTTCAGTGCACAGAAAGCTGCATGTTACGGTGCTGGAGAGCAGGCCAGGAGGATGCAGATTATGTGAGCGAGAAAACTGCAGTATCTCAGAACTGCCCTTTATTGTCATGGAACACAGAGCTTTTACATGAAGACAAAAACCATCAGCAGAGGTTCCACATGGTGGTTGTAAAGGATTAGTAGAGCGGCAGGACCTAGTTTTGAATGCTGGGAAAACAGAATGACACTTCTGGTTACAGTAGCCTCATCCAAGACTAATAAAAACTACTGTAATTCAAATTAAATAAAATTAGCCTCTCCCCTTACTAGATACAGTCTTGGTTGGTTGTGGCCTTGGTTAAGGCCACATTGGTTCTGAAGTTCTGGTAGACATCCTATAATAGAGAAATTCTAGCATGCACAGATATAAATGATTCAGACTTTTTAAATAGACTGCCAAGGTGGGTTGCAGACCCTGGCAATGAAAACAGAAAATTATTCAAAATATATATGATGCAGTTCACCTAGTACTGACAGTATAGCCTAGAGGTTACAGTGACAGGCTATGAACAAGCTTGGTACAGCTAACGGACCTGGTTCGACTCCCATAACCTCCACTTGTACAACATGTCTGCCTGAGTTTAACCTCCCTGTGCTCCTGGGATGCATCAGGAAATGAGCTGTGGCCCAGTGTGCCTTTCCTGGCCAATAATTTTAAAATTACAAAAATAAATAAAAATAAATATGATGTGGTTCAGCTATCACATTTTATTAAGGAAAACATTTGTATAATGTTCTGTTTTCATTTCCCAAATTTATAACACACACCTTGGTAGTCTATCCAAAAAATTCTAACTCAGATGCATCTGCCTCTCCCCAACTGACCTCACAGTGCCTGTGTTTATGACATCACAGTGCCCACCATGACAGAAGACTGTGATGTCATAAAGACAGCAACTGTGAGTGAAGTCAGTTCGGGGAAGTCAGGTGTTTTTTGAATGACACATTGAAACCAGTACTGCATTTTCTGAAATGACTCACAGATTAACAACAGGAAAAAGTAAAAAAAAAAAAAAACTAGAAAACTTTAAACAAACATAATTGTACAGTAACTATAACAGTTTTAAGCTTTTTATTTTAATAGAGAAACACTCTTTAGTAGCTTAGCAGGCATGAGCATCCATTTCCCCATTAACTCTTCCAATCTCCTGCCGCAGTATAATGCACATTATTCTTTTAATGTGGCCTTTGTGTCCCTCGCATAGGAACCCAACAAGCCTAGTAGGGATCGGACAGGTGAAAGGCGAAGGTTTCTCTACTCATCCCCTTCTCAAATGTCTTTTTCTGAACTGGGAAATGTTACCAAGTTGCAGTTTCCCACACACACAGATGACAGTTAGCTCTTGTATTGAAAAAAATAAAATAAAAAAAAAGGCTAGTGCCGGACTAGGTGTATATATTAGATAACTAATAGCTTGCAGGTTTGTTTTTTGGTGATGATTGTTTTCACTGCTCCACGCTGTAATTTCACACCACTGAGAATGAAAAATGGTACTAATTTCTGAAACCCAGGCAATGCAAATACTGTAGCAGGTGCCTTGGGAGATAAAATATCTATTAGATATTAGATAGCAGCAATTTCAGCAGAAGTATTCAGGTCTTTTGGGCCTACTCCGAACTAGTCTTACTTGTTAGATAACCTCTGTCTTAGTGTTGCCACCGATGTGCCTAAGGAAACGGCCACAACTCTGACAATTCCCAGAATTCTACTGCAGTAATTTAACGTGGACCAATACTCAATACTGGCACTGTAGTGCAGCACTTGGGGGAAGGGGATGTTGCACCATTGAGGTGTCGTCCTTCAGATGAGATGTTAAACCGAGGTCCCTTCAGCATACCTCTTGTGGCTGTCTAGCTGGCAGTAAGACCAACAGCCACTCCAACATATGGCTAAGCTGAAAGAAAACCAGCAATTTTAAATTAAGAAATTTCTGCTCTGTAAAGAGACCTCTGATTAACTACACGCTGCCTGAAACGTTAGAGTGTCTCTTAGATCATTGCTGCTGCTGCTATATGTAAGTTACACTGAGCTCTTTCGATGCTATATGGAATTAAAGGCTCTGAGCTGCAAATCTGGTGACATCCAGCAAACCAGACCTGGGTTTGAATCCCACAGCTTCCACTTGCATACTGTGTGACCCTGAGCAAGTCACTTAACCTCCTTGTGCTCCCAGATCGCTCCTGTAAAAAAGCTTTCAGCTTAGTGTGCTATACCTGGTTAAACAACTAAATAAAAATAAAAAAAAATAAATAAATAAAAAAATGATCTCTTGGATGTGATTTTGGTGTATTGCAGCTTCTGTCTTCCCTTTTTTGGCACTGGCCATAGGACAGAGATTTCTTGGTTGGGAAGTAAAAGATCCCAATGGCTTAAAGGTGAAGGTACTCATCTTCCACTGGGGGGACCAGAGGTTTGAGCTTTCAACTTGTGGTCCCAACCAGACACTGCAGGAGGTGGAGAGACTGTTCCAAGGGTGTGTTCTCTCCTTCCAGGGGAGGGGAGGGTTCCTGCACTCTTAAGGGAATGGCTGCCCCCGGTGGTGATCCAGGGGGAAGGGAGTCATTTTGAAAGGAACTCCTGAGATCTGCCTGTGTCATCCGGACACAGCAGCAGCCACGAGGGCCCACTGGTGGGAGGGTGCAGAGGTACAGGCACCGACACCTGGCCCTTGCTTCCCACTCGCTTGGAATCTGGGGCACTCAGCTGATCTTGGCTGTGGCAGGTGAGGGAGTTGCATGTGGGACGGCCCACAGTAGAGATAATTAGACATGACAATGAATGGAAACCTTGACGCTTATCATCAGAGAAGGGAATTTTCACAGTGTCCTGGCCAATATTTTTCCTCTCAATAAAACAGGTTCATGTAACCCACCCCCTGGACATACCTAGCAATCAGTAGTCACAGCTCCAGGTGCCATTCCTGGGCAAAATTCACAAATAGATAAAACATTTAAATTTCACTGAAATATTGCTTGAGCCACACACCAGGGTGTGCAGCGATATAGCTTAATGTACACATAAGCTACTATAGAACTCGTTATTTTCACGCAAAGTAAAATTAGCGCAAACACAAATGCAACCATAATTGTGTCAATTTATTTTTGCACTGTCACAATTACCACATTCACTATAATGAAAAAAAATACTAAAAGTGCTTGTTAACGCAAATTTATTTTCACGCAAATCGGTGCTTCAGCGACAATAGTGAAAATTTATGTTAAATGTTGTATTGTATTGTGATGTTATTTGTTTATTGTAAACATCCTGACTGTATATGTACTCAGTCCCCGGGTCGTACATGAAAACGGGCCTTTGGCTCATTGTACTTACCTGGTAAACAAATGTTTAAAAATAACATTTGACAGTGAAAATTTCAAGTTCTACTGCTACTCACCAGGGTGTCCAATTATATAGCTTAATGTGCACTATGGAGTGCATTACTGCACTTATAAAATGGATTTTGAGCAAGCAAAATATGTAACAGAAGTCAAAAGCTTTGATCATGCATTAACCAACAATGCTGCAAGGGTAGGTGACAGGTTTCAGACTATAATAGCACTCCCTCTTTTTTACCCATTTTATAATGCAAGTTAAAATATGTTGTTATAGCACAACATGCAATCTGATTTAAAGGGGGGTCTGGCAGCCCACAAAAAATAAAATCACACTGCACAGCAATCTAACTCTGTGGCATTACTTTCCCAGAAAAATATCCCTTGAATTTCTAGTCATTCTACTGTTCACACAATAGCACACAACAGGGCATGTGTTTAATGCATGCCCTTGGTGAATTGGAAGGCACGAGGTCAACGTCCGAGTGACTTTCAACACACCGAGGAAGTGCATTAATTTTCAAGAGACCCATGCCCTGGAGTGGGTTACTGGACTTACAACATGAAACTTTTTTTTTAATGGATAAAGGTTTTATTTTCCTTTGGTTAGGTTAAAGCTAGGTAGAAAAGGGGAGTTTGGTACAAAGGCTATGTGCCTTTGAATGAACTTGGGAACTGCATTTATTTTGAAGAAACCTATGCCGTTTGTTGTGGTGTTTTGTGTTTAAAAAGTGGAAAACATTTTTATTTTAAAGGAAATATGTTTTATTTTCATTTAGTTAGCTTGTTGCTAGGTAGATTAGTTATGAACTGAGCAGTTTTTAGGTAAATAATCAATGTACAGGTGCTGTGTTTTAACCAAAGAAGCTGTTCGATTTGGTCAGATTTTATACCCCATTTTATAAAAGGGAATTTACATGAAAACAGGAACCTTGCACCCACCCCACAGTTCATCTACAGCGAAGGCTTGTTCAGGAGCTGAAGTCATAATGCCCTGTTTGTGACATCAGTCATTCCAACAGCATGAAGTTTGTCAACTCATGAATGTTGGTGAACATTCATGAACATCCATCAAAGTTCCCAGACTGTTTTTCAGCTCAGTTCACGAACCATCAACGCAAAGTTCATGGAGTTGCTAAACCTTTAATTTTTTTTTTATACTTATTGAATATGACGATTAACAAACCAAGAAAAAATCTATTTGCATATCACGATGCACTGTTTTACACTGAAAGAGTTACAATGCATCGCAAAATTAGACCTTTTTTCAGTTTTGGAATTGAAAATATGTGCTTTACAAGTCTGAGCACCCAAAAGGAATAAGATTTTAACTCAAAACATTTTAAAAGAGTTTCAGATTCCACTACAAGTAGCAATTGGGCCTTTTTTGTAATATGTCGGTTTTATTAATTTTCAGTCAATAGGGCCTTTGGAAGGAAGGTGAGCAGTGAATGGTTCTATTTCAAAGCGGACCAGAAAAAAGTCAGTATGAGGTACATTACTAATTCTACAATGCGTGGTAAGAAAAGCTGATCCAGTTTGCACGTAGATGTCATTAATAGAATGGTCCGAAATTTGTATTTAATTAGAATTCTGTGTAACTGAGTTTTGGCGATACAAATGTTTTTTTTTCCAGTTAAGATTCTTCCTCTCTTCTGGCTGCATGTTGTGCCCCTCTTACGACCAGGCAACCCGCAGCCCATCTACCACTAACTTGTCAGCTACCACAATCCTACAGTTTTCCACCTGAGGTGGGGTCGCCCACGGTGCTGAAGATCCATGTGTGGGTGAAGGGCTTCATCGTCCGGGTTCTGAAGATGCCCGCCATCATGGAGATGACAGGTTTTTCTTGCTCAGTTTTTTCTCCTCCCCTCCCATGGTGACTTTGGCCCAGTATCGATATCGCACGATGTAGCCACTTGTGCACACGTGCCAAAAAAGCAAGCTGCCCGGCTCACTGGGAGATGATCGCTGTGTCTGTGTAAAATGCTGTAACCCTCCCAGGGCTGCCTCATGCTGTGAGTGGCAGCACTCCCGAGCCATTACTGCACCAGAGCCCAGATCCCAGAATCTGCTGCCAAACCCAGGTCACCTGCACAGAAGTGGGATGTGCTTCCGCTGGCGGCCCTAAGAGCTACCATTCATGATTCTATCGCTGGCGACTGGAGACCCCTTTTGGCAGCAGCAGTATTTGCTAGTTAGCAAAAAGTATCACAGTGGTCAGCATGAATGTATTCCCCACACCCATAGATTCACTATCAATACATAGATTTGTTCATGCTGCCACAGCCGAAGGGGTTTCCCCCCATTTTTCCATCCCATGGCACTCGGGAGGCTTCAGTGGGGGGAGGGAGTCTGACTACAGTGATGCACAGCATCTGCCAGCACCCCTTCCCCCACTGAAGCCTCCCGAATGTCATAATACCCAGCCTCCACTAGGGGTCAGGTGCACTGTGGAAGGCATGTCCCTCAGGACATTTCACCCCCTCCCCCCCCCAGTCATACCTCTATGACTCGAGAACTTGCCTCAAACCTTGGTCACCCAGCACAGTGAGCAGTAGCACTACTGCTGTGCTCCGAGGTTGGCCAATTCCGAAGGTTTCTGACGGTTTTAGAAATGTTTTTAGTATACCTTTGTATGCCAGTTAGAGCACTTGTATAGTAAGTACTACAGGATAAAAATCTATTGCAATGTCCACTGATGGTGGCCTCTACTACCACTGTACAAGGTCCTGTCAAGGCACAGGTTACAGAATATATAATGATGTTAAAAACAGTGAAGGGGAAATACCTTATCGAACTGGCCTTAAGATGATCTTGGAAGATTAATTGTTTCTTCCGGGCAGCAGAGATGCAAGATCTTTGAGAACTGAAATTACTTACAGGTCGACAAAGAAAAAAAAATCCATCCATCCATACACTGCAATACCAGACTCCATCACAAAACACAGAACTCTAAATGTCAGGCAAAACTTCATTAACTAGGCAAATACAAAAAATGTCTGCCTAAGCATACCTATCTCTCTGCCCATTTATCCTTTTTTCATTTTTAAGTTGGCATGTCATTCCAGACAGGCTTTTTCTCCCCCCCTCTGTTGAATAAGCGAGCGTCGTCGGAGGCGTTAGCTGAATTAGATCACCTCAGGGCGAGCACTTTATTATCTGTAGTCAAAGCGTCACCACAAATACCATTCTACATACACAAGTGTCACTTTCTATTTGTCTCCTCTTGGAGGTATTAGCACACAGCGGTCGAAGACACTGCCGCCCTGTGCTTGCAGTGTGCACACAGTGCCACTTACAGAGAGTAAATGAAAAATAAACAGTGAGGGGAAACAAGCCATTTTCCCTCAATGGGTTTGCAGCCCGGTGCTTCTTAAAGGTACAGTGTGGTTTTGTTTTATATATAGCCAGCCCATAGGGAACATCAAAACTTTAGTCTTGTCCTTCTTTCAGACATTTCCCACATACTAAAACAGCTGTCTCTCTCTCTCTCTCTCTTTCTTCTGTCTCACTCTATATTTCAGTTCACAGCTATTTTTTAACCTCTAATGTTCTTTTTTTGGCAAGTTTCATCAGCTGCAGTATAGGCCACTAGTCAAATGCTGGTAGATTTTGTATTGGGCTATTAACATTTTCCTTTAACTAGCCCTGCTGGCTTGTACTGGAGAAGGCATTTCATTAAGTACAACAGCTGGGTCAGGGAAAAGACCACAGAGCCTGTGTGTTTCCCCAGTGACAAGCCCTTCATCTCATACACCCCCCCCCCCTCCATTTTTTCGTTTCTTATCCGGACTCTTTTTTCCATATCAATGCCTCCTTCCACTCTCCTTAGCCCCACACACTTCTGTAAGTTCAAATTTTTTTATCTGCATGAAAAGTTACAGAATTAAGATGCAGACAAAACAAGATGGGACAGCAGTATAATAAAGAGGTTACTTACCTGCAAACGTAGTTCTACTACCAGTACTGAGTTTGCACCCACACGTAAGCAGATTCTACTGAGCATGCTCAGTCACTGGAAACCGCTTTCAAGCCTGACTCCTCCTACTACCAAATCATCCGTCCTCTGGCCTTTGGCCCAACTGCACCCAAATCCGGACACTGGAAAACCAGACCCAATGACAAGTCTGGCCAGAGGAGGATGGGTGGGTAGTGTGGATAATAACTGTATCCAGGCAGTAAAACTACCCATAGCAAGCCGCTTACAGCAACAGTATTCGTTAGTAGCCATGTAGTTTTTTTTTTTCAGCCACAATGTTGGCCTGGCAAAAATATCAAGATTAACATTTTTCTTTTTGTTTTCTTTCACTCCTAAACCAAGATACGGGGTTCTGAAGTTTTTAAAAGTTCCTACTCTGGTGCCGCACCAGTCGTGAAAAAATTGCGTATCTTGGTATAATGTGCTCTTTACCTTCAGAAACAGGTGGTAGCGCCATCCTAATACATCTACAGTATGAATCTAACATTTACATTCAACAAGTAACTTCAGTGGAAGAGGTTCTTAAAAACTGTGCATGGCGGTCATCTTTAATAATGTGTCATTAATTACAAAATTAGCTATGAAAGCCATTTTAAAAATATCTGAGAAAACTAAAAATACATGGAGGATGAATCTAAGGATGCCAGAAACATGTTTTTCTTCCTTAAACCTTGTCCCCTACACACTGGAAAAGCCCCAATCCACCTTCGGTTGCAGAATCACTGCAAGATCTAGTGGTTAGAGCTAGCTATCAAAGATGGGTATACATTGAAGGAAATTTCCAACATAAGGTATTGGGCTATGCCAGTGAGACCTTATTGGTGTGAATATTTTAATTTAAAGTGACTCCGTTTACAGTGGGAAGGGATCGTAACTGGTGCCGAACCCACAGCCAGTCGATCCCTTCCAGCTTCCTGATGCCTCCGCTCCGCCCTGCTCCACTTCCTGCTCTCAGATTTTGTGACGTGTGGCCAGGGAGAGCATGGGGGCGTGCCCCATACAAGTCAATGAAACTTTTTAAAATGCCATTTTTAGTAACCCGTGCACTTGCAGGAAAATAAAAGCAATCGCTCAACTAATGAGGGTCCTATTAGTTGGTGACTGCTTAATTTTTCCTGTACAAACTCGATAATGCTAAAAAACAACATTTAAAAGTCTACCAACAGGCCGGGGCTCGCCCCATGCTCTATTATCACAAAATATCTGAGCCTGAGAAATGAACAGGGTGGGCTGACATCAGGCAGCTGGAAGGAACTGACTGGCCGTGGGTTTGGCACCAGTTATTAGTCCTTCCCACTGTAAATGGAAGTGTTGAGGACTTATGAAACTACAGAACCAGGAGCTCTGGACACGTGGTGGGACTTTACACTGGTCTGATATGTAAACTTCACATCTCTGTTAACAATACGTAAATATACTGGCAATTGATTCTGTTCTAGATTTGGTTTAACTCTGCACTACGAAATAAAGAAGTTTAAATAAAAAATTATTCTGTGATACTAATGACCTCTCTCTGCACCTTCAATTTGCGGTTCTTATACCCTAACAATGCACGTGAGACTATTCACACAACTGTAAGCGTGATCATGGCAGTACTATTAACATACATACATAACAAAATATCCTAAACCAGTCATGCACACTGATGGGAACAGGAACCAATCAATGTTCACTTAATAGGAAGTTAAGGGTAACCAACATATTCAACGAATAAGTAAATGTGTCCCGCTGGCATATCTGCCCAGGTTTACATAGGATAAACTAATCCATCAGGACTCCAGGTGGATCCTCCCCAAAGCTGTAACTTTAACATCCACCCTTCAATTATCACAGCACAGTGAAGCAGTTTTGCACAAAGTGCAAGAATTTTTTTTTTTTTTTTTAAATCAAGCTTTTCTTCTTCTTTGCCGGTCCACCTGATCCTCAGAGAGTGGCAACAGCCCTCATTTGGAGGCTGGACAATGTGTTTTTAATGTTTACTCCCAGGTCCCGCCTCCCTCATGGTGTCATTGATGCCTACTGGTGGCTTCTATCCACAGTTTACAAGATATTTTTCAAATTTACTTTTCAGCTGTGTACTTGGTCAAATAACACTATTTTGTTTTCAATCTATGTTTCATCCCCTCACTCCTCCTGTCCTACCAGGGATATAACCTATTGGTGGGGATATACCCTACTGGCATGGATATACCCAGTTGGCGGGGATATATGCTGTTGATGGGGATATATCTTGTTGTTGGGGATATATCCTGTTGGCAGGGATATACCTTGTTGGTGGGGATACAGCCCATTGTCGGGGATATATCCTGTTGGCAGGGATATACCCTGTTGGTGGGTCTACAGCCTGCTGTCAGGATATACCCTGTTGTCGGGGATATACCTGGTTATCGGGGATGTACCCTGTTGTCAGGGATATATAGCCTGTACAGGCTGCTATGAGCCATCATGTAGATGGCAGGGAGCATTTTTTCGCCCTGATTTTCAACCCCTGACATCCTCCCTCCTCTTGCTGGTGTGAGCAGTGCATTATAGCCAAGCATGCACTGCACAACCCCTGAGGGAAGAGGAACTCCCTGGCCTACTTGCTGCTCTCGCTGCTGTGCCAATACCTGCCGCCAGCCCTTCCCCCACCAAGCCACGCTGCCCTTCGACAGCTGCCTACTGCTTGGTCTGCCCTTGACGAGGTAAGCAATGTGCACTCCTCAACACTGGTTGTCCACACGGCAGCGTGAGGCTATCTAATGGCCTAGGGACAGCGCATAAGTGCAACGAAAAATATTTTTCCAAAAAGCTAGTTTCAGCTACAGTTAATAAAAATATTACCATATCTGTCAAATCTACTTTTCTACGTACCTCCTATACTGTGCACCGTAAGTTTTTTTTTTTTTCTCAGTCCTGACCCTTACCAGGTCTATTAAGGTATTTCCAAGCCAAATGTGGTGGACATCTTTTTATCTTAAGAAAAAAACTAAATTAAAACATCTACAAAATGTCAGATACTGTGAAATACTGATGTACCTCTGGGGGGTGCAAACACGTACTGTACTTCTTTAATGGGTTTATATTACTTTTACAATGTTGCTTTCAATGGACATACCACCGCCATCTGCACAGCGGCAAGAGTAACACTTGGATGAGCCAGCAATTCACAGCCCCCATAATTCCCACGTAACAGCCGACAAACAAATTCTTCAGTTAGGTGACGATACCCATTAGCTAAGCGGCACACTGATTTTGTGGTTTAAAAGAAAGCTGCTAAATGGCTTGAGCAAGCTCCAACAAAGCTCTCTCTGAGCTGCCTGCACTATTTCCAGCTGCTGAGACCACACCCTAATGTTTCAACGTCACAGCTGACACCAACGTCAGAGTGATGGCTGTTATGTGGGAATTCTGTGAGCTGTGAACTGCTGCTCATTCACGTATTAATTGTGCTGCTGTGCAAGTGGTGGTGGTATGTCCATTGAAAGCAATATTTTAAAACTGGCCTGGTGGCACTGAGGGCTGAGGCATCCGCCTTATCTTGTGTCATGCCGGCGACCTGGGTTCGGGAATGAGCCCGGAGAGCCGGGGGTCAGTTGGGAAGGAGAGGATTGAGGTTCCAAGAGACTGCTCTCCTCTCCTGGGAGGGAGGGGGTGTCCGTCCCACAATGCTAGTGGTGCCAAATGGAAACTGGGTGCATGGCAGTCCGGGACTTACAAGGGGGACGATGTCAGGCGGCCATCCTGTGGATGTGGGTGGAAGCAGGCATGTCATGTGCTGGATGGCACTGCACGTCCTGCATCTGGGGGGGGACCAGAAAAAGTGAAAAACAGTGGAACACCAGTGGCCGAGCCCACGCACCCAGTGCTGGCTCCGACCCCGACTTGACTCTCCATGGTCCCCGCCTCCTCTTGTAGGGGCCAGTGGGAGAGGGGGGACCCAGCACCTGATTCCTCGGTCAGGGTTCAGGCGGGCGGTGGAAGCAAGGTCAAGCGGGTCCACCCAAGAGATGCCTCGATCGACGGAGAGATGAGGGATAAAGAAAGTTAAAAAAAACAAAAACATTGAAGTAGTATGTGTTTGCAATGCAATCTGCTTTATAAGCTGAGTGACTGAAACGGTGCTGACCCACCTGACGTACATTAGTATTCCACAGTGTTTAACTCTGTAGTAGCCTTGTGTATGTGGACGTTCCAAAGTATGAGCAGCTGCTGACTTTTGTGTTTTTGACATTTATAAAATGCTCAGATTTTGTTGGAACTAGTAAATGTTACCATCAAATAATACTGGAAGATGCCTGGCATCTTTTATAGTGAAACATGTCAGAGTCAAATGTTTTTGGCCCGTATCATTGTGCTGCTGCAGTATAACTGCACCCATAAACAGTAGTGTGATGTGCGCACATAGAAGAGGTAGTCTGAGCTGATACATGATAAAGGTGATTTTACTTTATTTTTCTGGGTGGAAAATTTGTTTTGAAGGGTTTGGATGCCACTAGCAATTGCACAGGGAAAAGGAAACATTTTAGAAACTAACAGTGCTATTTAAAGTTGGAAAGGACTCTAGGTCTAGTAAGACCACCCCTCATCCCCTGCTCCATAAGTGGGGAGGGAATCAGTATGCTGTGCAAAATGTGCAAATGTACAGGGAGTTCTATAACCACTCTACTTACCCAGGGCTCCCTGTGACACCTGTACTGTCTTCATACTCACTTTCTCCACTGCTAGGCTGGTCCTCTGGCTCCTCACAGTCTAGGAGATGTGCCTCCTAATGTTACTCCCCAAGTCAGGACCTTGCATCTTCAGAGCATGTCCTCCCATCCTGCTGGAAGACACCAGATCAAACATCTGTCTGTCCAGTCTTGTCAATGCCCCTGCGTATGCAGAAGGTCCACCCTTCTCTGCCCCCCACAGGGGGACATGTTGATGGCCACCAGCTTCACCTCATCTGTCCTCCATATCCCTGATCCTTTTGACGGTTCTGCATCACACCGTTGACTGCTTCATATCCTTTCTCTATTGAGGGACCCCAAACTACACACACTACTCCAGGTGTTGCCTGACCAGGACCGTGTAAATTATCAGGATTACTTCCTCTACACTACAGGTCTCCCACTTTTCATGCACAGCACCATTTTGTGGCCCACTTAACAGCAGCCATGCACAGACTGCTAGTCTTCAGTCCCTTGTCTATTATGACCCCCCAGGTCATTTGCCTCCTCAGCTGCAGAAAGGGGAGCCACACACAGCACGCAAGTCTTACCTATATTTTTTCTCCTGAAGTATAGCACCTTTTTTTTTTTTAAACTTTGTTTATTACCTACACCCCTGGGCTTCCTTCAGGAGTGCCCGCTCGGAGTCCGCCCTACTCCCAGCCTGAACCCCCGCATCTCCTCTTGATCCCCTCCCCCCGAACGACTACAGGCAGGCTCGACCCCCGGTACCATCTCCGGGGCTGATTCCGCCCTCCCTCGGTGGCTGGCTCCTAAGTGTGAAGTGCCTACCTGCTGTCGTCGGGTCGGCTCTGGAGGGAGATCCTGGGCGCGTCTGGGCCGGCATTTGGGATGTGGGCGAAATCCCCCGGGGCCACTGTCATCTCACCGACAGTGTAAGAGGCTTTTTCTGGCTTTCTTGTTCCCCTCAGAGTGCGGCTGACAAGGCAATGCTATGCCGCAACTGTTCCCCTTTTGCATCCGCTGCGTCGTCATGCTGGGCGCCCCTGATCACCACCAGAGGCCGCTCCAGGAGCGATCACTTCCCCCAGCCCTCCCTGGGAAGAGAGAGCAGTCCTACGGACACTCGATCTCTGCCCCCTGCCCCCGTGGCCGGGCTCAATCCCGAACCCAGGTCGCCGGTGAGGCGTGAGGTGTGGCGTCCAGCGCCTCAACCCTCAGCGACACCGGGCCGGCTAAGTATAGCACCTTGCATTCATCTAAATTGAATCTGAGACTCCAACCAATTGTACAGCTTATTTGGGTACCCCTGAAGCTTGTTCTCACTGTCAAGGGAATCCATTACTCCGGTCAGCTTAGTGTCATCTGTGAACGTATGCAGCCTGCTGGAGAGTCCAGTTTCTAGATCCAAACAGCTGAGTGGCCTCAGCACAGATCCCATAAGGGTGCTGCCAAGTACATTCTCCACTCAAGTAATGGCACATTAATGGTGCCCTGGGTTCAAAGTGCTCTATATGCCCCGTGAGGGCAGGGTTGCTCCAGGGGCAGAGGTGAGATAACTACGAACTGTGTACCAGGTATCAGAAAGTATCTGGACTGAAATGTGGCATTTTTTTCTAGTTCAAGCCAGCTGATATTAGACTGCAAGTCTGTGTAATGGTTCTCTCCAATGTACACACTGGCTTTAATGATGGGTGACTGTGTGCCATTTAACACTCAAAGAATAAAGAATTTACAGAAACAAAATTTGAACATTAGGTTTTGCCTCCTGGAAATGAAGTGTTTATCCTTAATATTTTGAAACCATAAAAACAATGTTCCTACAGTGCTGACAGGGTTAATACAGAGTCCGTGTAAGAGCCAGACTCATTAGAATCATATGGCGGATAAGATCAGGATTTCTTTCTGACCAGAGTGTGTGATCTCATCAGGGCCGACTGTATAAAAATATTTTCAGTCAAGATCTATTCTAGGCCTTAAATAAATGCTCCACTTCAAAAAACAACCGGGGGAACAGTTTGTAAACTAACAGAACACACTCTATGCATGTACATAATCAATGTAAACTAACAGAGCACACGCTCTGTGAATGTACATAATCAATGTAAACTAACGGAACACACACTCTGTGCATGTACATAATCAATGTAAACTAACAGAACACACACACTGTGTATGTACATAATCAATGCATGTACATAATCAATCAAATCAGTTCCACAGGACTTTGTTGCCCAATAAGGCCTACAGCAGAGTTGGGGAGGGCACTTAATGACCAGTACGAGCAATGGTGGCAGATCCAGATGGATGAGGGACTTACTGCAATTAATCGACCTGTCACCCTGCAGAATCAGTTTAGAAGCATTACCAAACTAAAGCACTACCACTAACAGTCACATGTGAGAAAGGACACTTACTTACCAGTAACAGTAGATCCTAGAGGGAATCTCCTTTGGCCAGTCAAACCTGTGGAACATAGACGCTACTGGCATTGGACCTATCTGGAAACTTTTGCCTAGCGGGCTGCCCACGATGATGCACATTGTTGGTACCTATATAATGTGGGCAGCCCTAAACCTCCTCAGTTCTGCCTGTCCACCAGAGACAAAGAAACAATGTCATGTCACACCGATGAACGGTGAAGGCAAGCACGTTGAAGCCCCAAAATGGAGGGACAATGACCAGCACATAAAATCCAGTACAGGGGAAATAGGGCAAAACAATGATGTCCAAAACCCAAGCTAGATCCAACAAAATCAAGGGGGAAAACAGGATGGTGCACTGTGGCTCACTGGAGGAGAGTCCCTTGAAGATCTACACTTCTCGGTAAGTAGCGGTCCTCTCTTCTTCAGGGATATCTGCTTTCAGTGAGCCACACCTATGAAATGATTTCCAAGCAGTACCCCTAACCATGGTGGGGGGGGGGGAGACCAGAAGGAAGGCATACAAGCCAGCCAACATGCTGGCCAGTGTCCCATAGGCCAAGAAGAAGGGAGCCACAATAAGGTGACCCCAGCAGAGTAGAAGGGGCATGGGAGCAAGACAACTGGAAGCCGGGCTGACAACACAAAAAAGCATCAATGGCAGACACACACCATGACCACGCATAGACATGGAGACGGGATATAAACAAGGAAAGTCAATGGGGACATGCCCTGCAAACAAACCACAATGTCGCCAAGAAACCTGATGACAAAGAACGCCGCCAAGGTGAAGCTGGGGGTGTGTGGCAATCAAACATGAAACAGGAGACAAGGCAAAGCCATGTGACTGGATCCAAGACATGGAGTGGGAATGCTGACAAGGCATAGCCAGGTGACAACCAGCACAAAGGGGAACGCTGAGGAAACAGTGACCCCAGCCCAAAAAGCAAAGCCAGGCGACAGAGCCAAAGGGAGCCATGAGCCTCGCAGTGATGGGAGGCTGGACTAGCAAGCCAGAAACCAACCTTGGCATTTGAAGATGGTCGCAGCAGCAATAAAGGCCTCATATATGACTAGCATTCACAATCTCCATGAAACAATGCAACCACCAGCAGAGATCTATGCCAGAAAGGGTGGAACAAGTGGTCAGTGGGAACCCAGACAACAACAAGAGTCCTGCCAACAGGGGGCCATGAAAACTGAGACCATCAACAGCCAACATCCAGTGACAACAAGGCAGCAGGCAGTGTCTGTACACAGGAAACATGGCCCATGAATGAAGCAGAAGAACAGGCCCATATAACCAAAAACTGAAGAAGAAGTCCAGCAAGGCACCCAGCAACAAAGTCCAAGGAGGGAGTTTTTCGGTCTGATGTGAGTCGATGGCGGAAAAGGAAAGAACCAAGCAGATTTGGGGCCACCCATGTTATATAGGTACTGATTATGCATGTCAATGTGGATGACCTGCTCGGCAATGATGGTGAGTATTCACGCACATCCTGTCAGATGACAATGAAGCGTTACTTGTGTTGGCTGTAAAGGCAACTGGTCACCGGCCCTCCCAGCCAGAGAAAGAAGAAGAATCTGCATTTTTATAGCACATTTCATACACATTGTGTTCCAAAGCGCTTTACAAACAATGAGAGACTGGTAGTGAAGTGACTGTAAACATGTAGTGGCAGCCATTTCATACATCAACACCCACACAGAGCTGCAAACAATTACCTGAAGTAGTTCTATGAGCAGGGGTATGTTAGCCAGGTCGCCGTGGAACATCCCCTACTCTTGTGAAAAGTGCCTTGGGTTCATTTTATTTCCGCGTAGACAGCCACCGGGACAGTACCAGAGATGGGCAGAAGGGACCTCAGTTTAACGTCTCATTGGAAGGATGACCCACCCGACAGTATAGCATCCCACTGGTACACGGCCGGATTAAGGCATAGGCAACACAGGCCTATGCCTAGGAATCCTGCCTTCCAGGGCCTCAGCAATACTCAAAATATATTTACAGTGTATCCTTTTCTTTCTTCCTGAGCTGCATTTTTTTTTTGTAAAGGACTCAGCCGTCGAGTAATCTGATCAAGGCAGAGGCTAAATTGTGACACAACTCTCACCTCCCTGATTAGGTGTTAAGTGCAGCTGATCGCTTCAAGGGGTCCAGGCCAGGCTGATCTTTAAGGCGTGAACAGGCCCATTTCCTTTGCTTGGTCTCCCACCTCCACTTAGAATCTCCACTTAGAATCAAGTGTAACCCCCAGGTGGCGCTATCCCAAGGGCTACTACCCCTGCCTGCTTGACCACTGACAGGTTGAGGGGCCTAGGTTCTATGGCAGGTGCCTCCACCCAGAGGTCAGGGTTTGTTGTGGTTAGACTAGATTGATCATAGCCCTCTGGGACACTGAGACACCCCTTCTAGTGGCTCACACAATGCACAGAATGCTCACACAATGCTCAGAAGTTACAATCCCAATACCCCACATGTACACACTGTTCAAACATAAAATACCACTTACCCTCGAGACGGATTCTGAGGTTCGTCTCTGAGGACCCCCCTGTAGAATAAGGTTAATCAACATACACCAATCACTACAATTCTTGATAAGTAGGTACTGACACTGCAAACAGTTTAAAGTTTAATAACATCAAATCTGGTTTATTTAGGGGGACAGTAACACAGGGAGGGGAGATCAGGTTAATTAGCAGCATAAAATCACAGTACTGTGTACATTACAGGGTCTGGAAAGTCACACTCTGGGTACCCAGGTTGGGGGGGGGGGTGCTAGCCAGGTCCATTGCCCGGGGTTAGCCGGCAGGTGCAGATGGAAAAGGGCCATGTGGAGGAAAATATGCACTACACCCCATTGTAATCCAGAGCCGGATGGCTCAGTCCATGAAGAAATGGAACCACAATGATTAGATGGCACACTTGCAATTTGATAAACCGATGGCAGGGAGCTACCCTGATTTGTACTCACAAACTCGATGCCAAAAACTGTCACAGATGGGGTTCTGGATTGCCAGACTCCCTCACACAGCAGGGAGATGAAATTCTACAAGCCAGGCACACAGCTTCGATCAGCAATGGATTCAGTCCGCATACATTCACTTGGCTTTCAGTCTACACCGCATGGGGACAAGAAGACCCGTTTAGCTGTCCTTCACAAGCACTCCACACATTTATATGTAAAGGGAATTACTATACCAGGCAGCTGCTTTCAGGTCCCGATCGCACTTACTGCTAACCCAGGAGTTCACACTGCAGCTTCACTTTCCTGACAGACCGAGCGCGATTAAGCAGTTTCTCCAGTCTTCTACAGGGTGAACCTGGTTCCCACTCATTCAGCCTCTCTTCCTCTTGGTAGGTGTGGATTTAGACTGAATCAAAGTGGCAACGCACCACCCGAGTTTAGGCCTCCCACGCGCTTCCCACATGAAAACTATGCAGCGCAGAAGCTCGGAACTCCTTCTCTTGTCACAGTCACAATGGATCTGCCCTGTCCAGACACAAGGCAGGGCATTCCATTTGAGCGCCACCGGGTCCAGTTGGTGGACTCAGTTGTCAATCACTTTGAACTCCCCCTGTTGGTGCAAACAGGCGCCAAGGTCCAGAACTTCACTTCCCAGAATTACTAGCTACATCTCCTATTGCAAGCCGGCTCTCAACAGAGTCCTGATTCTGGTTGGTCCAAACAAACTTCATCTTAGAGGCCCCCTTGCACTGATTGGATCTATTCAGTAGTTCAGATCCAAAATGGAGGGGCAAAACACACAGAGTCCCAGCTGCAAGAAAAGCAGGTTAAACAAACTACATCCTACTTAACACTCTTACTAGTGTCAGGCAAATAGTTAAATCTTTTGATAGGACTCCATCTGTGCATAGAGCGACTGCAGAAACGGAGCGATTTGCTCAGTAGCCCAGGCAGGACTCGAGCATTAAATACACAGTACCTCCCATACAAACTAACGAAGTCTGCAAGCAGACAGCTCTTAAAGAGATAGTACCAGAGGCTCTAAAAGCACTCACAGATACACGGCTTAAACGACGAACACCATTCAGGCTGGGAGCACTCAGCCAGCTCCTGGAAGACCTTTGGGAACCCCCATTTGCAGGGGGGTTACACAAGTCTCACTTTTAAATATAAAATATTTATTTATTTAAAGGTTTTACCAGGAAGGCATACTGAGCAGACTGCTGCTCGATTCCAGATGCGTCCTGAGGGTAAGAGAGGAAGGAGGAATACATATATATTATACAGTGTCCAGAAAACCTTACACATAATCTTAGAAGGTGTAGTGCAGTATAGGAGGCAGTTGTGTGAGGCATATGACAATAAAATATAGTATACTGTTACATAATATATAAACAAACATATTCATTCAATACCTATTTACAGTCTCATGAAGAAGTAGGCAAGGCCGTGGAGCTAGAGTAAATATGGGTGCATGTGCAGGTGGAGGAGAAACGTGCTTTGAGAAGGGAATTGAGTTGCTGACTGGGGGAGGTGTGCCAAATATCCGAGGGGAGGGAGTTCCATAGTTTAAGCCTGCGAGATGTAAATGCTGACTGGCCTGCCGTGGTGGATATGAGTGGAACGGACAGGCGATGCGAGTCATTTTTCCTGAGTGCATACACCAGGAGGGTAGGGGCTGAAAGGACAGAGGCGAGATATGGAGGGAGGGAATGTGCCCAATATTTGGCTGAGATGTTAGCACAGTGGGAGTGTTGCTGGTCCTGAAGCGAGGGGAGGTCTAGGGTCTGGTATAGGACACAGTGATGGGTGGTGGGAGGACAGTCAAGGGCAAAAGGAGTGGAAGAGGGGGTCCAGTTTGGCTAGGGCGGACTTTGGGGCGGCACTGTAGACTACGTTACCATAGTTGAAAATAAGGAGAATCATATTCTGTACAATAGCTTGGTGAGCTAACAGTAGGATTAACAGTGCAATTCAGTGTATATGCTTTATATTTAATCTCATTCCTAAAATCAAGAGATGCGTTTCAATGGTACAGTTAAAAATCGTATTCTTGTTTTATTCTCTCATCTCATGCATTTTGAAGTTCTTTCTGATCTTGCTATATTTCCATTTTCAGGGTGAACAAATGAACATATTTCCAGGATCCCATCAGTACGTCTTGCCATTTATTGATCCTGGCCTACTTATCAATAACAGAAATGTTTGATCCGAGGAATGATTTCTTCCAACAATCACTCGCCTTGCAGTATAATCTCTATAGTTCATGACTCCTCTAGTAAACTACCAACTTTTTAACTCCTATACCACCCAGGACCTAGCCTTTTTCAGGGATGGGTCCCAATCTCACTCAACAAAACTCCCACATCCTGGTTCATAGAAACATAGAAGTTGACAGAAGATAAGGATTGCAAGGCCCATCCAGCTTGCCCATTTCTTTTTCTACCTTTTAAATGTGCCATCGGCCTTTACTCTGTCAATGGCCTATCTATTCATACTCATCTGTAATACTCCCTTATGCCTATCCCATGCCTGTTTGAAGCCCTGCACTGTATTCATATCCACCACTTCCTGAGGTAGGCCGTTCCATGCATCCACCACCCTTTCTGTGAAAAAGAACTTCCTCACATTCCCCCTTAATCGGCCTCCCTCTAATCTCATGCTGTGTCCTCTTGTCCTGCTATTTTTCTTATATTGAAACATGTTGGACTTCATTATAAGAAAAATAGCAGGACAAATGATAACACCCAGACTGCAACTGCACACATGTATGTTAGGGGGAGGCATCTTTGTAGAAATGCAAATCATGACATTTCAAACCCAAACATTATTTCACCAGGTCAGTCAGTAATTATTTTCTCTAAATGATCAAAACTCAGACTAATGTTATTTTTTCATACTGATATTATTAGTTGCATTCATTTTGAAGCATTACTTAGTTTTTTAGGTTTTAGGCTACTTTTTAGGGATAGTAAGAAAATATATTTTCAAGATCAGTAACTTATATGAAATGGCAAAGTGGCATAGTCGTGGCAAAGGTGTGTGGTTGTGGGGAAGGAGGCCCCTGATTTCTCTTGGGCCTAGGGCCCCACGTTGCCTTAATCTGGCACTGCACTGGTACTGTACTTAGGTGCCAGCACTGAAGATATGAACCCAATACCAGTTTTGGACTGGAATCCATGACCTTCTGGCCCAGAGGCTGATGTGCTACCAACTAAGCCATGCTGGCACCAAGGTTGAAGTCATAATCGTTCACTGTCGGGGCAGGGGAAAAGGGCAATAAAAGGCAATATTGCAATAAGCTTTCAGTACATCAGGGTTTTTTTTTTTTAATCATTTTTTGGTCTATTTAATATGTCTGACCTGCAGTCTTTGAACTGCGGTCCTGCATGTAACTGCTGAACATGATGGTATCATTGGCCCCTTTCAAACTTGGAACATACACTTTGCACATTTTTCATTTGTGCTTGGAGCCATCAGTGTCTCCAGATATGAAGTGCTCCAAATAACATGGCATAACCAGCTTATAGTACTAGCATAAGAGAGCCAGCACGCAGCTCATCTTGAACCCTGGCAGCATTGCCACAGTACCCTATGTTCAGCTGCACAGCATCAGTTTCTTCTATGCCAAAAGCTGCGGTGAGAATGGAACCAGCATGCAGAACTGTCTTTGCAGGCCAGAGGTTGGAGGCTGTCGCTCTAACACATAGATGTGAATATCTCAGTTCAGCACAAATAAAGAAGGAAACGTTACGAACCATGACTGGCGCACCAGCAAATGTTGTCAAATCCTATTAGGCCTTCCAAGCAAAGATCAAAGTGCACTGCACTGTGAATTGATTTTCTATAATACGAACTTCACCAGCGGGTCTATAGTGCTAGAGTCAATTCTATTTAGATGGCCTATAAATAAACACTGTACATTCTTGCCAACAGCACACAGTACTTCACTACAGTTTGTTAGTGATGGACTTAAGGATAGGTGGGAGACCTAGCTAGAATGGGTTCCTCTCTCTGGCAATAACTCAACCACTTTTGACCCTACTTCTCACACATTGAGCTAGTCCTGTCATTGGACTTCACCCAGACTCTAAAAAGGGGGTCAAAGATTAGAAAGAACTTTGGTACTTTAACATCCAGTATTCTGTTTTCACCTTACACAATACTATCCATAGACATGAACAACCAACAGGTGCAGGGTGAAAGCAGAAATCCTCCTACGGTAACCAGACAAACACTGCTGGAGAACCTCTACTCCACTTGGAAGTTTAGACTTTGTTTGGGATTCCTATTTTTCTGTGGGAAGAACTTCAGATGGTGTCTGGCACAAGTTCAAAGTGTACTTTCGAAAAGGTAGGAACCTTCAAATGCCAGCTTGCAAAAGTCAAACATATTTGCACTTTCACTGTCATGCTCCACTGCCCTTTCAAGCACTGCTATTAATGTAGTTTTAATATTATTTCACTCACTGAAGTTGTTTTACCAGCTAAACAAATAGAGATAAAAGAAAATCTCGTTTACAGATACCACCTGCGGCAGGGGTGGGGAACACAAGGGAATAGTGTACAGGATAAATATATTAATAAAACAGTGTAACAGAATTACAAGCACAGCACACAGGCAATACAAAACACAGTATAATACAAGACAGCTCCTTGTGAATGAGCTAGGAGGGATAACTGGTTTAAGCTGGAGTCATAAACTGAGTCAGGTATAGATCAGGTAGAATCGCAATGAAATGTAATAAGAGTCTTGAGTGTCTGCTTGGCAGAGGAGACACTGGCTGGTAAAAATGGGACCCAGGGGCAAGCTATTCCATAACTGGGCAACCTGTACTGGATGACAGACTTTTTAGAATTTCTTTTAGGCCTGGGTATGAGAAATCCATTACCGTCAAGAGAGCACAGAGTCAGAAATAGGGGTTAGCTACTGATTCAGGCAAGACTGAGGTTTGTTGAACCCAGTATTTAAAACCATAGTACCCAAATTGCTGAGGGTGCATGCAACTGAGTGAGGGCCAGCACAGCTGGTCGTACAAGAAAGATACAATGGTGAGTACGAAGAGGGTAACAGAGAACAGGGTATTGAACAAAGTATCTAGCCTGGAAAGGTGACACTTGGGGGCAGTGGTACAAATAATAGCCCCATAATTAATAATGGATAAAATCATTCATTTCACTAGTCATTTCTTCGTTCCCTGAAAGAGGAAATCAATGACCATGTATGGGGACCCAAGTTTATTTCTTTTTTTTTATAGATTTGGAGACCAGGGACTGCATATGCAAGGACAAATCCAGGGACTGGCCAAGAATAAAATGAAGATATTCAAACTGTGATATGGTATTAAGGGTGTTCCCATCCACAGCTGTAATATGTAGGTTTGGGGCAGTTAACAGGCATTGCCGCCTACCAAAAAAACATTGTGACGGTTTTGGATTGGTTCACTGCTAAACAGTTTGATACAGACCACCTTGTGTGATTGTTATAAATCAAGCTGAAGAGAGGCACAGATAACAGTAGAGCTGGGACCAGTGATGAAAAGAATGGTATAATCAGCAAACATATGTAGATTATAGGATTTGGCAGCAAGGGGGACGTAATTTACAAAGTCGTTGAAAAGGAGTGGGCCCCGCATAGAACCTTGGGGTCTCCCAAGTCTACTGGCAGAGGGTCAGAGAGGACAGACACCATACTTACTGTGTGTGTTCGGTAAGATAGGGGAGAAACCCAATATAGAGGGAGATTTGATATACTAGAGACAGAGAGTTTAGTGCAAAAACGCAAATGATCAACTGTGTCAAATGCTTTAGCAAGGCTGATGAAGCTAACACCAGTAGGGAAACTATTATCCATGTTAAGAGAGGATGTAGTCAATCAAACAAAATAAGGAAGTAGTGGTAGAATGGACAGCATGGATGTCAGACTGGTTGTTAGTGAGGAAACCAGTTCTGGTATAGAAATAAGACCGATGCCTGGCAACTAATCTCTCAAGGGCTTTGGAGAGTACTGGGAGGAGAAAAATTGGTCTGCTGTTCTACAAGAACAGGTAGGCCCACCTTTGTTGTGTGGAACTACAGCAGACTTCCAGAAGGCTAGGAAAACTCCCGCTGTGAGGGAGCCATTGAAGACATGAGACAGTGGTGCAGCAATTGAGGGAGCCCCAGGTTTATAACACTAGGTGGTATGTCATCAGTCCCTGCCAATCGCCGGTATTTAGGAGTTGGCTCGTGCAGAGCTTCAAAAGAACGGATTATTTATATATTTGAAAATTGGTAATGGGGAAAGGTACACTGAGCCGAGGCTCCTTTCCAGGTGCAATCCAAGGGAGGGTACATAGACAAGAACAGCAGCACAATACATATAACCAACACTTTTGAACAGCATACAGTACAAAATTTGTACAAAATAGAATAAATATTAGACAGTTGTATGTGCAGAGAGTAAAGTATGGTGCAGCAGAGTACGAAATGCCTAGCAAGTGCATATTCATAGGAAGCAACAATACTTCGTAGAAAAATATAAATAACCCCCCAAAAAAACTCTAATCTAGACAATTAGTGATTGACCTGGAGGCAATAAATTGCCCATCCCTCACAATGGAGGAGAGAACTGTAGTGGCACAGAAGTTTAATCAAGGCAGGGGTGGAGACTCAGCCAGCTGCTTACTCCGGTGGTAAACAGCTCAGCCATGGTTGTCATGAAGAATGGCTAACAGGAACAAGTGGGGAGTGGTTGGAGATTCAGCTGGTGTCTGAGGGAGCCAGGGGATGGGAAGAGGTGGACAAAGGAGAGGTGCTGATTCCAGAGTGAAGGAAGCCCATAGGAGAAGGTAGATTGCCCAGCAAAGGACCAGAGGTGCAGAGCAGCAAAAATGTGAGGGTCCCCAGAATGGAGGGAACAGGAAGCAGGGGGGAGGTCAAAGAGGAGGTGGAGGAGAGGTAGAGGGAAGGGAACCAAACCAGTATTTGTACATGAAGGAGGTACAGTGAGTCTGGCGACGTGAAGGCAGAAGGATGATGGACAGGGATGAATACAGTGAACAATGGTGAGTGCAAGAGGGGGAGTTTGTAGCAAAACAGCAGAAGGAGTTGCAGAGGGTGTTTAATCAGGCTAGGGAAATGGAGAGGGTTTAATGGAGGATTACTAATGTGGAGAATTATGAAGAATTACTATCACTTAGTGTGTGTGAGTGACAGCCAGCCTGGTGGCGCTGAGGGTTGAGGTGCTGGATGCCACACCTCATGCCATGCTGGCGACCCAGGTTCAGGAACAGACTTGGGTCGTCAGGGGTTGGCAGGGTGGGAGGGGACTGAGCATCCGTAGGACTGCTCTCCCCTCCCGAGGTGGGTCCTGGGGTATGCCCCACTCCATTGCGGCTCCTGTTGGAGACCAGGAGTTCTACAGGATGCTGAGGCTCGACACAATGTCAGGGGCGGAGCGGTGGCGGCTGGATGCACACAGGTGCACCACTGGCATTGCATGTCCGCGCTCCAAGGGGTACAAGAAAAATACCCTGGTGGTCTAGTGGAGGCAAAAGGGGCTACAGCCTCCTGCCTACATCCCAACGTTGGGCCTGAATTCCTGATCCCCTATCCGGCACTCCATGTTCCTCGGCAGTCCCTCTATTTTCCAGAAAAGCCTCCAAGGGCGCCAAGGGTGGGCAGGCCCTCCCCTGTGAAGTGATCGGGGTGGAGCTGTACTGATCTGAGGAATTCCGGAGAGGGAGACCTGGTAAGGAAGGGCTTCAGGCAGGAAGTAGAGTCAGCAGACATGTGGGTTCCCTGGAGAGATGCCCTAGACCTCCGGAGAGAAAAAAACAGAGTTCACAAAAAAAAAAAAAAATGTGTATGTGTGTGTGGGCACACATGCAACATTAACAGCTGGAGTTAATTTTTCCAAGTCACCACCCCTTCTTCCAAAAGATTGCACTCCTTTGATATTCACAGTTGAAAGAAATTATGCAGTAGTAAGTTCACAGAACTACAATACTATTCCTTCAGTCAGTGGTCTTATCTTTTGGTGCCATGCTTTGAAAAATGTTTAACTTTCTCCCACTTTTCTGTCTATGCTATTTGAGGAGGTAAGGCTCTACCCAGCAACACCTCATATATCCGATTCTATGATAAATAGTTAAGAAAACTGATGCATAAATGTAGATACATAGAAACAAGCAGGCTGCATGCTCTTTATGACTGACCGTTGATTCTAAACGATCATATCCAGTTACTCCCCTGGCATTCATATGGTCTTTGGTGCTTTTCTTGTTTAACTCTAGGCATTTGAATAGTTTGGGTTTCCTTATGGCTCTATATGTCAGTATTACATCTCCCCTTATTCTTCTCCTCTTAAATTAAACAAGACCAATTCTTACAGTATCTCATCCCAACTTACTCTTTTTGTTCTCTTGACCACATCTGTTAATCTTTGCTGCGTACCCTCCAATCCCACTATGCCCCTCCTAGTATAGGAGCACCAGTACAGCACACAGTACTCAAAATGGGGCCTCACCAAAGAGCTGCACAACAGCATCAGCACCTCCTTGTTTCTGCTCACTGTGTTTTTTCAGTGTGCTTCGCACTTGAAATTATTGGTCATAATAACTTCAAAGTCCCTTTCTTTGTCAAATCAATGTAATATTGTTCCTTTCAAGTTGTAGTCTGCTTTTTGATTTTGACAACCTAAGTGAAGTGCCATGCACTTGTCTATGTAAAATTTCACGTTTGCAGTATTTGCTCATTCCCCCGGTTTATTTAGATCATCCTGCATTACCTGTATATCTGCCTTGATGTTTACAGTACCCTTCAATTTAGCAAATTTAATCATTCATCTGATGATATCAGAGTACATGTGATTTACATGTAGGCTAAACAATGTAGGCCCCCAGTACTGACCCCTGCAGGACTCCACCTGCCACAGCTCCTCACTGAGACACATGATCATTGTCCCTCAGCCTCGGTCTCCTTCCTGTCACCCAGCCAGCAATCCACAGCACTATATTCTGTGCAGTGCCCTTCGCCTTTAGCTTATATATCAATTCCCTATGCAGGACAGAATTGAAAGCTTTACTATCAAGACAAACTACATCAGCTGGTTTTCTGTCCTAAAAACATAGACTCTAATGGTAGATAAAGGCCGCTTGACCCACCTAATCTGCCTCCCCCCTTTTTTTTTTTGCTGCAGACCCATCTCGATCTATGGTGCTGTGTCTCCCCCCGGCCCTTTCCTTTCCCCTCAATGCCCTTGTGTCTGTCTCAGGCATTTTTGAACCTCACCATGCTTTCGTCCCCACCATTTCTGCTGGGAGGCTGTTCCAAGAATCTGCCACTCTTTCTGTGAAGAAGTAGTTCCTCACATCTCTCCTGAATCTATCCCCCCCCCCAGCTTCACAGCATGTCCCCTTATTCTAGAGCACCTTTTTTTCTGAAACATACTCCCCTCTTGTACCTTATTAACCCCTGTGAGGCATTTAAAGGTCTCTATCATATCCCCCTTCTCCGTCTTCTCTTCCAGGGTGTACATACTGAGCTCTCTTAACCTCTCCTCGTATAACTTCTAATGCTTTGCTGACTAGCTGGAAGAAATTGATTAAATCTATTAAACATGACCTATCATGGGCATAGCCATGCTGAGTGGAATCCAGGATGCAATGTTCTTTCACCCAGGTGTCTATTGTGTCCCTTATAATGCTTTCCACTACTTTGAAAATCAATGAAGTTAAGCTTACTGTCTATAATTTGCGACATTTACTTTGGTATCGTAACCTCAAATAGTGATTTATTTTTACATTGCTGTGATCGAACCCCCCAGTTCAGCTGTTAATTCAATAATTACACACGGGTGCGTGTCATCAGGGTCAGCTGATTTGTTTGGCTTTTTTTTTTTTATTTACTCATAATGCACTCTTCCTATATTGTAAAATTATTTTTGATATCACCACATAGTCTCATGCCTTCCTTTCCTTCTGATTTATTAAATAACAAAATAATTCATTTAGGGTTTCAGCTGTTTGTCATTTCTAACCATCATTCTTTTCACTACAAGAGGCCCTGCTGTTTCTGTGGTTTGTCTCTTACGTCTTGTACTTGAGTAGAACTCTTTAGAATTGTTAGCAGTGTTCTAGGCTATATTTTCTTCCATCCTCCATTTTCCTTTTCCTCTCTCTTCCCTTGCATTTTTTTCTGTAGGTCATTGTACTTCCTCAGATTCTGCTTGTCGTTTTGTGTCCTCAGTAACTTGTATAACCTTTTTTTTTATCGATTAACCTTTTGACTGATAAATGGTCCAATCTTTAAGTATTTTTCCCCTCAACAAATTTAGTGCTTGTGAAAGACGAAGTCGGAAGGAACTGAACACTTGATGACCTCTACTTATCCGCAAGGCTGCCTAAGGCAGGGGTGCCTCAGTTCTGCTTCACAAATGCAACTCCATCCTGGCCTGCAGAGACAACCTGTTTCTGAGGGGAAAGCACAGTCAAGTCACTGTGCTATTAGAGGGCAGACGTTCAGGGATACACAGTCAGGAAAAACTGGGGGTGGTTGTTATTTAAGCAGATCTAAGTTACCCTATCAATAGAGCTGATGGACAGCTGTGGTGGAGACGTAACAGTCCTATATTGAAATCCATACATGTGGGACCCAAACACCAGGATATCCAGCTCGATCAGTATCAAAAGATAAGGAACTTGATCTCATGTTCTTGGAACTACTCTGTATCCTCAGATGGTATGGACCATTAGATTACAGTTTTTACAGCCAGAAGGCAGCAGTTACAGCATCAGTAATCAAGAGTGACTGGTCATGGTGTTACATAGCCATCAGGCCCTTAAAGAATGACTATCCTTTCTAAGATCTGCATTTATTATTAAACAATAACAGGTCCCACTAATGGATGAAGTGAGAACACGGCTACAGGTCACGGTCATCCACCCTTATCCTGAAAAGGATTTTTTAATCAAGTCAAGGATTTTAGTCTCTTTGGGGGAAGGGGTGAGAACATAACTTATTTTCTGTGTCACTACTTTGGAAAAAAATGGGATTTCTAAGTAAAGGATAATCTGGCGCTGTTAGCACTCTGTTAAGACTGGCACATCCACCCCACATGACTAAGCTGATTTTAGCTTGACAGGTTGACTGGCAGATCAACTTCTATTATTGTTTACTTGTGGGATTGTTAAAAAAAAAAAAGGAACAGTGTCCCTTTAACACAGGCCTGCATGCTGCACTCCCTTCAGCCTCTTTTCATATACTGGTTTCTATAGAGCTCTCTGGCTAAAAGAAGGGGAAAGGGAATGCTACATCTATAACTAGCCAGGGGAAGAAAAGCACATCCCTTCTGTCAGAAGGGAAGAGGAGTTTTCGCAATGGGCTGCAGGTAAGTGAAACTGAAAGGCCCTGCAGCTTGCCTGAGGCACTCGAGAACCCTTCTGTTCTGTCATTTAAGAGACATTCTCTCAAGTGATCTCCAATTAATATTTTATACATTTTAAGAAACTTGCTTTTCATGTCGACAACTCCCTGCTGGTCATCAGAGTAGTGCAATTTTGTATTACAATTTTTTTTTCTAACAAATGTTGGAAATTAAGAACTGTCAGGTTCACGTTTTAATGAGAGTGCTCCCCGACTGCAGAACAAAAAGCTTAAATGTCTCATGCACTACTTCTCTTTTAAAGTGCTACTGTCTACCTTCCTTTTTCTTTTAGTGGATCAGACTAAGGGGAGAGAAGTTATTTTCAGATGCTTCCACAAAATGACTTGGACGCATGAGGCAGCGTAATAGGTAATGTCGCAAGTGGCACCAGCCGGGCAATGCAATGGTAAGCTGCTGGAAGGGAGCTAGTGACAAGGTGTTCTTATGATGTCAAAGGTTAAAAAAAAAAAACATGTGGCAAGGAACTACAAGGCCAATAGTTCAGTTATTATCACCTTCTGGCATGAGAGTACCCCAAGCTGGACATCTCATTTCCAGGTACATCCTGGTGGCAAGGGGGAGAATGAATACATCAGCTGGTGAGTACATCACAATACAGCAGTAATACATACAAAATAGTCAAAGGCAGCCTGGACAGTAACAACTCAGAACACAAATGAAGCAAGGAAGATGAGCAATTTTCTCAAGTAAGTAAATTATATTTAACATAGTTTTGCTGTGTGAAGGAGAACTGATGCTGGAAGACAACCTTTGAGATGCAGCTGTTGTGTATTTCACAAAAGTTTGGGTAGATGGGAGAAACAGAGGTCTCCATGCACAGTGATGATGTGGCAGTACAATATTTTCAACACATGAAAGCAGCACACATTGATTTAAACCATTCTAAGCTGACTATGCTCTCAGCAAACTAAATTACAAGGACTAGCTGGTCAAAATTAGACCTCGCCAGGCATTAGAAACCCAAATTGATGTGAATGAATAATGTGATCACTCTGCAGTGGTCGAAAGAATATTTTGCAGCCACTAGCAGGTGGGGCTAGTGGCTGGGAAAATACACTGGCCTAAACGAGTGTTTCGTCATAGAACTCACTCACCACAAAAGAAGAATCATTAATTAAAAATATGTATCCATCCATTTGTGTGTATGTATATATACTATACATTCTTCAGCCCACTGGTATCTGTCATTTCACCATGGGGCTTCACCAGGGAGTGGGGGGGGACAAAAATGCTGTGTGTGTTCTCACACTGCTTCTGAGAAAGTCTTTAAATCCGAGTAGTCTTTTAAATCTGCATGGAGCCATACATTTGATCAATGCATCAGTTTCAGCCTTCCTGACCGGACCAACAGGCCTTGCAAGCCCTCGGATATGCTGATATTTATTAGAGGATTTGAAAGGCTACTCAGCTTTAAAAGACTTTCTCAGAAGCAATATGAAAACACATGCCAAACTCTAATCCCCCCGCTCCCTTATAAAACCTCATGGTGAAACTTCGCACACTGAAGAGCTGAAGATTTTATATATAAACATATATATTCTTAAATTCATCTTTTGTGGTGAGTGAGTTCTAATGTGGTCTCGGACTGGAACAAGAGGGTCTTTTAATTTTTGTTTTTGCAGGGATGTAGACACACTGGAGTACTCTGCCCCCAAAAACACAAACTAACCCAAATGGCATACTTACTAAATGTTACCTCCTCCAGTACAAGCCAGCAGGGATTACAAGAAAACTTTCACTGAGCCAATACAATACGTCAAAACCAGCCAGGGGGCTAATTCCAATATAGTCTCTTACCACTGGAAATTGAACCCAGATCCCAAGTACCACCTGTACGCTCCACCAACTGAGCTGTCATGAGTACCTGGAATGTTTACAAATGTTTTCAAGTACTTTTTAAAACAAATGTTATCATGATCATCATCATAAGTGAATGGATCCCTTAATACATATCTTGCAATAGGCAGGAACAGCTTCAAAGGTTGCACCCAGCTGTGATATCAAGTTACAGGAGACGGATCAGCTCATTATAACTAGAACAAGTTCTGATGTGCATTATCCAAAAAGTGGGTGACAAATAAAACCACTAGGGATATGCAACCCAGACTAAGCTGGATCAGGTCAACAGAAAGTATTCAGATTCAATTCTACTTCCTGCCTAGTGTTTAAGTCCAGTAATGCTCCACTACTTACGTACAGCCAGTTCATCTGTATGTCACATTTATATACAACAGAGTTGCTAGGATATTGAGGGGTTCTTGTGACGTCACAGAATGATGAGAGCATAGCTGAACTGGTACTACAATGTCACTAGAACCCTGCAGTGTCCAAGCAACCCTATGCATCACAGTTAGAAGTCTTATTTTTTTATAATACACAATTTGCCTATTTTGCATACACAATTTATCTAAAACCACACCTTCTGGAGGTCCTGAACAGTGTGTGGGGGAAGAGAGTGCGTTGACAGTGCCAAGGAGAACCCAGGGCAGTTGTTCATGCCTCTACACTGATAAGAAAAAGGTGTTTTTCTGGTTTCCATGGAAACCCATCCTTCACATTCCAAGTCATTCTGCACAGTTCTTTGTGAAGAATGGCTTTCAGAAACCACCCCAAAAATGGGCTAATCATCTTTTATATTTCAATGAAAGGTAGCCCATCAGCATAGTAGTAGTGCTGCTGCTCGCCACACTGGTGAGCCTGGGTGATCAAAGACCAGTCGGGGAGGATCACATATCCTAGAGGACGCTCCCCTTCTCTGGGAATGGCAGGTACACCGCTCTGCTGCAGCACTGCCAGCTGGATGACCATGGGTGGAAGTGCAGGTGGATGGGCTGGGGAGAAAGGATGTTAGCTGGTTCCTCTCATTGGCATGTGGCTGCATGCACAATTGGACACTGCAGCCCCTGCCACCAACGTCCTGGGAGGGAGAAAATCATGAGGGAAAATGCCCTGGCCTGCAAGATGATGCCCATTTCACTCAGGCCCCCGACAGCCTTCTTTACCCCACTTTAAACCCATGTATGCTTCGGGGGGGGCTCCTCAAGGGAGTGATGGAGCTTTGTGGTTGACTGGGCTGGAAGGGGGCACAGTCACGGTAGTAGGGAAAAAAGTATGGATTAAACAATACATTTTAATTTCAACTCTTGCAAGGTTGAAGAGACTTTTTTTGGTTCTTATTATGTTTATCCTCCTGATGCTTTGACAACCCCTATCTACTTGCCCCCATCCCAGTCACCTACCATCTCCAGGGCTTACCTCGTCTCCCCACTACTTAATCCACATGGCAGGGTTAGAGGGGCTTGCCCTTGCCACTATAAGGCATGACCTGATCGGGTGCCCAGTCAGTGTGGTGTCAGGACTATGGAGACAATCCTTCAACCCCCCCGGTGAGGGATTTTCTTCCATGATTCTGCCCCAGAACATCGACGTGCAAGGATGAAGAGCATCTCCTGGCATCCCACGCCCTTCTTGGCCTCCTTACTGCCGGATACCCAGCCTCTGCTAGGTGTCAGGTGCATTCAGGGAGGCACAGCCACCCCACCCACCCTGTAAGAGGAGAGCAGTCCCGGATGCTCGATCCTCTCTTCCCTGGTGACTCATGCCCACTGTCGAACACAGGTCGCCAACACAGCAGGAAGTAGCACTACCACAGTGCTATGAGGCCCACAGGGAGATATTTATTATATGCTTTTTGGGCATAGCTCTGGGGAAGTTCATCAACAATCTGACATCTTAATCCAGCCAGTAAGCTGGCGAGCAGAAATAGCTTTGCAACAGGAAATCATATAGCCAGTGTTAGAATTACAGGGAGGCTTGCCAGGGCTCGGCCCCCCTTGCTCTGAAGTGAGCCTCAGCAGCTCAGGCATCACTGCCACTGACTTATGATGAGAGGGGGGCCTCAATTTAAAGACAGGACCTGCATCGGCCCCCCAGCCCCCCCAGCTCCCAAAGCTCATAAAGTCCAATTCCAATACTGCATATAGCCAAATACTGAATTTTGTGCAGCAAATTGCTCTGTTATGTCAGTTATTTCCTGGCTTGCATAGGGATCTATCCTTCAGCAACTGGAATGCAATGGAAGAGAACAGCACTAATAAACTGGCTTCATTTTATCACTAAAAATATAGGCATATAATGGACGATGAAAGTGAGGCAGAGTACCTTGTTAAATAGTCGAGTAACAGTCAAGATTTCCTTTTAACACTCCGTCAAGCCCCTAGACTCCCCCTTGAAGTCTTGGGTCAGCATGAAGCTTCCCAGCGCACTTCCTGGATTGATTGACTCCGTGGACACACTAAGAACTGTAATTTATGTTAAAAGCCCCAGTGGAGCAATGATGTGAGCATTTAATACAGAATGCACTTTAAAAGCCATGGTATCTTGCTAAATGAGAGCGAGGAAAGAGAGAGGAAGACAGAGACAGTGAGCGAGAAACAAGCTCCCATGTAAAAGCCAACAGCTTAACTTTTTATATTTTTTAAGCTAAAATATGGACCGTGGTCATGGATTTCCATAAAATAAATAGGGAGTGTTGTATAAAAAATTACCTATTTAGAATACATTTCAAAGCAAACTTCCTTAGGTTGCAAACACACAAGCATATACAAGTCTTCACTGATGCAAATAAAAGCCAGTACAGGGAAACACTGCTCTGTTATTCAGAATAAATTTCCTGGCTATGAAAAGACCCAACTCAGAAGATACCATTCCTGTTACTACTCCAGAAATTTTGAGCTTCCCACCTATTTTACTGAAATTCCCTCCAATTCCAAATTTAATCACATCCCTACAAGCAGAATTAAGCCTTCCAGTGGAGGCAGTGGTGACGAAAAAAGTGGTGGGGTTCAAAAATGTCTGGTATAGGCACTAGGGAATCATAGGGGTAAGAATGGGAGGGGGAGAGACGCAATGGCGGCTCTACACCAGGGCATATCAGGGCATGTGCCCTGGTAAACAGATGCTGTGTCCTGGTTGGTGCCCCATATGTGGCAGAGCTTCCCCCATAGTAACAGTACATCAGTGCCCTGGCTGCCATCTGTTGTGCCCCAGCAGTGCCCTGGTAACTAGTCGTGGCTAGAGCCGCTACTGGGGAGACGGCACTGTAGATCAAGCTGGGTCTAAGGTTAACAAGCATTTGTCAATGCTGAATGTTGTCTTGCTGACATTGGCACTGGTAGTGCAGGAGTTAGAGAGATGCATAATAGGAATGGCAGTGAAGTATGGAAATGACACCAACCCCACACCACCCTGCAGAGACTGACAGGCATTGAGGTGTGCCTTTGGGTCATCAGCAATAACACTCATGCCATGTCGCCTCACCCTACCCTGCAGACTCCGACAAGTATCGTGTTGTGCTTTGGGGTCCTCGGGCCTTACGCTCGCTCCATTCCATAAGGAAATATGTTGAGATGGGTGCACTGTAGGAGAATGGGGTGAACTTTGGGGCCGAAGAGTCCAAGGCACACCTTGATGCCTATTAGGGACTGCAGGGTGGGGGTGGGGTGGAATGGCATGAGCATTACAGCTGACAATCCAAAGTCACAGCCCTGATGCTGGTCAGTCGCTACAGGATAGAACGTTATGGTTAGAAACCCTAACACCCCGGGTGTTTGTTGGTATTTGCACTCCAGATTTTCAACATGAGCTTTTTGTGACACCACCTCATGAAAGCATTTGGGACCTCTGCTCATGAACAGTGGCACTGTGATTTTTTTTTTTATCTGTCCTGAACCTTGATATCCCACAGTGACTGCACTATTCTGAGCCAGATGTGCAAAACCTATTTGAGCAGGATGTGAAAAATGATGGCTGCACCATTCATAAAGAAGTGTGAAGAAATGGCAATTTTGAAAATCTGGAGTGAAAATATTAAAAATTCTCGAAGTTATGCATGTGCATGGAAACTGCACAACACATGCGCAAAACACAGTCTTTGTGTGGAATTTTGTCACCAAATTTTCAACACAGGCATTTTGGGACCTCTGCTCATGGACAGTGTCACTGTGAGTTTCTTAATCTGTACCGAATGTTGATTTCCCACAGCGACCGTGCCATTGTGTGCCACAGGTGCGAAAACACATTTCTGGCAGGATGTGAAAAATTACAGCTGTACTGTTCATAAGGAGGTGTGAAAAAATAGCAATGTTGAAAATCTGGAGTGAAAATATTAAAAATTCTCCAAGTTACGAGCGTGCATGGAAACTGCACAATGCACGCTTGTAACACAGTCATTTTGTGGAATTTTCAAACCAAATGTTCCACATAAGCATTTTGGGACCTCCACTCATGAACAGTGTCACTGTGATTTTCTTAATCTGTCCTGAATGTTGATTTCCCACAGCGACTGTGCCATTGTGCGCCACATGTGTGAAAACACATTTCGGAAAGGATGCGAAAAATGACAGCTGCACTGTTCATAAGGAGGTGTGAAAAAATGGCAATGCTGAAAATGTGGAGGGAAAATATTAACAATTCTCGAAGCTACGAGCGTGCATAGAAACTGTACAAAGCACGCATGTAAGTCATTTTTTGGAATTGTTTCAGCATACACTTTTTGGGAACCCACCTCATGAACACTGACACTGTTGTTTCGTTAATCAGTCCCAAAAGGTGATTCCGCGCAGTGACTGCAAAATCACCTTTCGGGACTGAATAATGAAATGACAGTGACTGAGTTCATGAGGTGGGGTCCCAAGAACCCCATGTTGAAAATTTGGAGCCAAAAGTTGCAAAAATGGCAGAGATATCCACCTAAGTTGAAAACCCCCCATTTATGCCATTATACAGCCTTCAGGCATCTCTTCAGTTTGTGGTCGGCTTTGAAGAGTGCAGATGTGTTCCCGCTCCACCGAAGATCATTGCACCAGGCTCCAGAAGTAAGTATGGGGTGAGTGGGGGAGGTGTGGGGAGATTGGGTGCACAGAGGGTGGGTGCGAGTTGGGGGAGGGCACTTCACGGTGAGGGATCATTTTCTTTGTTTCAGGTTACTAAAATAAGTAAATAAATAAATAAATAATCACCGCAGAGCGTTTTCTTTTTTAACAGGTGTTGGGCATACTGGTGTGGGCTCCCAGTGTGGTACACAGTTGGGGCAGGAAAATGCTGACGCGATGGGGGGGTTAAACATGCTGACAGGGGGACTGGGCCCCCCATTGGCAAGCGTGTCTGTGTTTGGGGGGATGATGCCGAGGGGGATTGGGCACCCCCTTGGTAGACAAAAACAGTAAAGGAGGCACATATGCTGACAGGGGATTGGGTGGAGGCATGTTTATTGAAATGTTACACCAGGCAAGGCATGCCCTGCAATGACGGGTTGCTCCCTCATTGCAGTGGGCAAAATTGTTTCAAGTTGGTGGCACACTTTTGCACTGCTGTCATAGACAGCATGTTATTTCATTTGTGCCACAGAGCCCAGCCCGAAATAGCAGTGGCACCACTGGCCACAACACAACTGCACCTCCAAACCCTGCTATTCCAAGCTACCACAATATGTTGCTTGTGTGTGCGCAAGACAACATAAAAAAATGGTCAAACTGGGGTGGGCCCTGCAGTCCTTATCTGCTGTCACATTCTATGTTTTTGTTTCAAAATCGCATTATTTATTGTCTTCCGTTTTTCTTCTGTTTGTTTACAATTTATTTACCCGGGATAGCCAGCTGAGATGCACCATCTTGTTTCCAGTGGAGTCTCACTTCTGCCCATTTCATCCGTTGGGTGGGCTGGAGTTCTGAGAGGTTAAGTGACTTGCCTAAGGCCATATGGTGAGTATTTGACTCTAACGGGTTTTGAACTTGTGATCTCCTGGTTCACCAGCTGATGAGCTAACCCCTAGACCACACTGCCACCATTACGTCATATTAGGGGAGTAAACAAAGAAACAGAGAAACTGTTTACAGGCAGAAAAATGACAGAATCCATCTAATCGATGCTATTCCTACCTATTCCCCACCAGCCTAGCACTGTGTGAGCATGGCTGGGACCCTCAAGGGTAACTCAGCTCTCACTTAATTGGTTGTAGCATCTGTTTGTTATGTCTGTATGTCTATGAATTTGATAAAAATTCAATAAACTTTAATTACAAAAACAAAGGTTTCCATTTCCATCAACTCCTTGGGCAGCCCACTGTACTTGTCCACCACTCTTTCCATAAAGAAATATTTCCTTGTATCTTTTTGAAACCTCCTCCTTTCAGCTTGTACCCATGTCCCCTTGTGGTGGACCCCTTGCAATGCTTGAAGAGCTGCTGGTAGTCAACCCTGTTTATTCCACTGAGAAACACAAAAGTTTCTATCATGTCACTTTGCTGCCTCCTGGTCTCCAGCAAATACATACTAAGGCTGCACAGGCACTCCTTGTGAGATTTGCCCCTGCTGTCCGTAAATCATCTTTGTTGCCTTTCTCTGCACAGACTCTGGGTTTTCATTGTCCTTCTTTAAGTGGGAGCTCAGGTGCAACTGATCCAGAAATCTGTACCCGGACAGAATCATGTTCTCATTCTTACTGGAGAATCCTCTATCCATATACCCCAGTATTCTGAGTGTCCTCCTACTGCCATACTGGCCTGCGCCACATGACCTTTATGTTACCTTCTCTAAGCATGCACAGACCCCTCTCTTCAATGTCAGAGCTATTGTGACAACCCAAGCCAAAATTCAGTGTTGGGACTGCTCTCACCAACATACTAACATACTAATTGCCAGCAGATTAGGCCTTATGGTCTATCGAGTCTGCTCGAACCTCAGATCCCTAGTTGGGTGCTGAGGCCCCTTGTGTTCCAGAAACCCCCATCATCCATCCCCACCCCCCTGGGCCAGGCCATCATCTGATACTTCCACTTTCTGGGTCTGTACCACCCTCTCTTGAAGCCCTCCACTGTGGATCTCTGAACCAGCTCGCCAGGCAGTGCATTCCAAGGGTCCACCACCCTTTCAGTGAAAAACCTCCTCCTCTTTTCCCCCCTCACCCTTCCACCTTCCAATTTCAAACCATGCCCTCTGGTGATACCTCCCTGCTTTAGTCTAAAGATCCCCTCCATGTTTACCCTATTTATTCCCTTGAGGTACTTGGAAGACCTCAATCATGTCCCCCCATCTCTCCTCTCCTCCAATGAAAACAGGCAGAGCTCCTCAAGTCTGTCCTCATACGTCAAATCCCCTAGTCCTCGTATCATCTTAGTTGCCCTCCTCTGTACCCTCTCCAGGAGCTGTATGTCCCTCTTCAAGTGTGGTCTCCAGTACTGTACACAGTACTCAAGGTGTGGTCTAACCAGTCCATTGTACAGTGGCAGAATCACTTCCCTGCTCCTAGAGGTGATCCCCCTTACGATGCATCCCAACATCCTGTTTGCCTTGCTAGCAGCTCTCCTGCACTGCTCAGAGTTATTCATACATACATGCATCCACCATGACCCTAGGTCTTTTTCCCTGTTGAGGCTTCCAGCGCCTCCCTCCCAGGGTATACCTGTGTTTAGGGTTTCCCCACCCAAGATGTAACACCTTGCACTTGGTGATATTGAAATTTAATTTTCATGTGTGAGCCCAGCTTTCCAGGGTGTCCAGGTCCCCTTGCAGGGTCAACCTCCCCTCTTCCCCCTCAACTACTGCTCCCATCTTGGAGTCATCAGCGAAGAGACTCATTTCACACTCTATACCCTCCCTGATGTCAGATATGTATGCATTAAACAGTATCGGACCCAGGACCGAGCCCTCCGGTACCCCACTACCGACCTCTCTAGGGTTCGAGAGCTCCCCACTGACCACTACTCTCTAGGTGCACCCAGCTAGCCAGTTTTCAATCCATCTGACTATCAAAGGGCCTACTCCCAACCCCATCAGTTTCTCCACCAGACCATTGTGGGGGACAGAGTCAAACGCCTTGCTGAAGTCCAAGAATAATACATCCACAGGCTTTCCCCTGTCCAGTTCTGATGTTACCCATTCGTAGAACTCCACAAGATTGGTTTGACATGATCTACCTTGCACAAACCCATGCTGCTGACTATCCAGACCTCCCACCTCCTCCAAGTACACCCCCAATCGTTCCTTTAGTATACTCTCCATTAATTTTCCCACCACTGAGGTCAAACTGATGGGTCTATAGTTACCTGGTACTTCCCTCGACCCCCCTTTATGGATTGGCACCACATGTGCCTCTCGCCAATCCCTAGGTATCCTCCCTGTCTCAATCGACCTGTTGAAGAGCTCCGCCAGGGGTGCATCCAGTATGTCCGCCAGTTCCCATAGTACTTTCGGATGAATGCCATCCGGCCCAGGAGATTTGTCTTTCTTTAGGGCCTTGAGGGTTAATCACACCCTTTCGGTGGAGATAGCATCATCCGCCCCCTCCACCTGTATGCATGACTTTGCATTTTTTAGCACTGAACCTGCGATTGGATGGGTTTGCACTGTGCATTAGCAACTCCTACGGTAGGGCCCCGGAAGATTCACCTTTCAGTTGCAGGACAAGCTGCATGCTGGAAAAGGCCCCAGCAGCTATGTTAAGTGCTAAAGGGTAGTAGGGGGGTAGAAGTACAGGAGAGAAAACAGTCGGGATCATCTGAATTTTATTTTATTTTTATTTTTTTAATTTTGATAACCGGGTGGACCCACTGAGACAAGGTCCCTTTTTCAGGGGTGACCGGGGAAGGGTAACAAGGGGAGAAAAAGGAAGTGTATGCAGACACTTAACAAGAACAAGTAAAAGGGGAGTGTGTGCAGACACTTCTTCAGCGTTAGCATATAAAGCAATTAACAATTAAAAAGTGCAAATAAACAGTGGACAATAGACAATTAAAGTGCAGACAAAATATTAAATCAAACATCAAGTTCATACTGGTGGGGGAGTTTCAGTCTCCTCCTAAAGTGTAGTAGGTTGGAACTCCACCGACAGCATAACAGAACAGAATATGAGCTGGAGGGGGAGTGGGTGGGTGGGGGAAGATAGTGGGGAGAGTAGGGGTGAGGGAGAAAGGGAGAAAAGTGGGAAGGCAATAGAGGTATCGCAAATTAGTGACAGCTGCAAGTAGGAGGAGGAAAGATTTCCTTGTAGAGTCTCTTCAAGGGAGGAAGTGAAGTGCAGGAGTTTGTTCCATTTTTGAGGTGCAGCAACATGGAAGGATCTGTTGCCTATGGCTAAGCGGGGTTTGGGGATACTTAATATGGGGAGATGAGAGGCTCTAAATGTCCTAGAGAAGGATTTCAGTGAGAGGAAACTGGAGAGGATGGGAGGAGAGGAGGGAAGGTGGATTAGTTTGAAGGCAGTACATAGCACTAGGAAATCCATTCTGGCCTCGAAGGACGGCCAATTCAATATGCGGAGAACATCGCAGTGGTGTGCCCGAGAGCGGGAGTGGGCCACAAAATGGGCAACTCTGTGATAGGCCTGCTTAAGTTTGGCCTGGATAGGGGTCCTGGCTCAGTTAGTGATTGGGGCAGCAGAGAAGAGTCCAGGGAGAAGAGTAGTTGAGGCAATGGGGTTAGAGATAGGAGGAAACGCGGTATACTAGACCGAGTTTTTGGTTCGTTATCTTGATGACGTTTGTTGTGTGTGATTCAAGGGATAGACGCACATCTAGAGTCAGTCCAGGTATTTGAAAGAGCTCACTTCTTCTAGTGGCTCACCAGAGGAAGTGTGGATTATCAGGGCAAGCAGTTGCAAGCTGGTATACTTGTACTTCACATCATGAAGGCCACTACCTGTCTTGGAACCAAATATAAGTCACCAGGGGAGGACTCCCTAACTCCCTTGAAGGCATCTGCCATGGAATGAAGAACTGTGGGAACTGGCAGCAGTGGTGAACTTTGTGGTGGATGGGGCCAGGTGGTCACCAGAGGATTGGAGGAGGGTTATGAGGACCAGGTCGGAGAGAAAAGAAGAATTTCTATTCATCTAACCAACTTATCGTAATTTCTTTTCCTTTTAGCTCCAACACTGTCACTGGAGGAGGTGTGCCTTCCATCTTTATGCATGAAGCCGAGGAATTCAAAAGAAAGACATTTGACTAAGCTTGATGTGCGCAGAGTGCTCAAAACATTTCTTATATGGTTGGAAGATTTCTGTAAGTCCGATAAGTTGTTTCATACTCTAAGGAGATGCAAAGAAGGGGCACAAGGCTTCCAAAGCTACCCTGGCTAGATGGGTCAGACCAGGTGTATCAAATGTTTATGTGGCTTCTAAGTAGAAACCACTGGCATTGGTCAAGATGCATTCAACCAGGGTGATGACAGCCTCCTGGGCTGCTCCCAGTAGAACTGCATAAAACCATATGTGTATTCCCAGTGAGAACATGGAGTGATACGTAAAAGCTTGATTTAAAAAAACAAACTAAAAGGAGTTATGGGGCTGCCCGATAGTCCAGTGGAAGTGCTATGAACTTCCACACTGCTTACCTGGTTTGAGAGCTGACTCAGGGAGACAGGTAAAGTGGCCGTAGAGCTGGGGAGGCTCTGCCATGCAGCAGTGCTCTAATCAAGGGAGGGAGACACCCAGGTTCCAGTGCCGTATCGACCCCTGCAGAGGACCAAGGGAGCTTTGCTCTCCCGCAGGATGTCACTACATGCGCTGAGATGCATGCGTGGGGACGCATATCCTCTGCGGAGGGTCAGGGAGGGGGGAATGGGAATAAGCAGGGAAATAAATCTGTGTGACCAGACAGCAAATATGACAGCACCAGTGCCCTTCAGATACCATCCCATGTGGCTCCCTGCCAGCACGATGGTGAGGAAAATGGCGTATGGGACTAAAAAACTGAAGCAGATATGTGGCAGAGATAACAAGAAAAAAAAAAAAGGACTTAAGTCTCCTCTATCAATCTGCTGCCTTTCATGAACATCAAATTCACTTCACACATTATAAAACTACGGCCTGCTCAATGGAGGGTGAAAATGGACATTTCTAAAGATACTGCTGCCATTGCTGCTCAGCACTGTCACAGGTTTAATATACAATTCACCAGTGCCTGTTTGCCTCAGATGTTTTCTCCCTCAAACTGCACCCCTGACACCAATCAGACTGCACTAATTAAATCAGCCACAACAAAAAAATTACTGCAGGAGTCACTGTGCTCAGCATGAAACAATGTATCGAAATTGGAACAAAACACGGCACAGGTTATCCACGTTAAGGTACTGTAGAAACATTATTTTATTACAAAAATGTGATATACATATATAGTGAATGTTATAGTAATCCCAGGAAAAAAAAAACACACCAACTTAAAATACAGGCAACAGTGGCTCAACCAGAGATGCACTCAAATGTACATAAAAAAAACCCACCCCAAATGTTTTCACACTTGTGTGTCCTCGAGTGTCTCTGGTTGCCTTAAGGGGGAAAGAGCCAACGCTAAGAGCACCACACCCAGGTGTGGGACTGATCCCAAGTTGTACTTGGCATGCAAAAATTTTTTTTTTTTTTTATTTACTGTTTATTGGTTGTATCGGGACTAATTTTGCTTACTTCCAGGCTGACATTTTCTGTAACTACAGATCCCAGAATCCCCTGCGGGTGACATCAGAGGAGGGCTGCAGCAGTGGGAGATTCAATATCCTGCAGTGCAGGAGATTTTATAAGCTCAGATCTGATGTTTGCAGGACCTGCTCTTCTCCAGGGCTAAGTACAGTCCTCTTTGACTGTGCATAGTCCTGGAAGGACAGCTGAGGTAGTAAACAAAAGATCAGAGGCGATATAAACTCTGACATGCGCTGCAGACTATTGAATTCTCAACTACTGGAGTCCTGTTTTGTCACCTGCAAGGGATTCTGGGATTAGTAGTTACAAAAATAGCCTGGAATTAAGCAAAATGAGTCTGACACAATCTATTATACTACAGTAAACTGTAAATGATAAAATTATTTTCGTACACAAAGTGCAAATTGTGACCTCCCCAAACTTGGGTGTGGAACTCTTGACGCTGACTGTTCCCCTTTACAATGGAGAGCAGGTGCAGTGTTTAGTTCAGATTTCTAACATACTAGACACCAGCAGAGTAGGCCTATTGGTCTATCAAGTCTGCTCAAGCTTCAGCGTCCTGATTGGGTACCGTAGCCCTCTGTCTGTCTCCTTCCACTGTTACTCCATCCCCCAGTCCTGCCCCCCCTGGGGCAAACCAGCCTCTGCTTCACCCCTTCCTATACCTGTTCCACCCTCTCTTGAATCCCTCCACCATAGCTGCCTGTACCTGCTCCCCGGGCAGCGCATTCCACAGTTCCACCACTCTCTCAGTGAAGTATCTCCTCCTCTTTTCCCCCCAATCCTACCACCCTCAATCTTCCAACTGTGTCCTCTGGTGATTCCACCCTCCTGCAGTCGAAAGATCCTATCTCGGCTTACCTTATTTACTCCTCTGAGGTACTTGAAGACCTCAGTCATGTCCCCCGGGCCCTCCTCTCCTCCAGCGAGAACAGGTTGAGCTCCCCTAATTGTTCCTCATATGTCATATCCCCCAGGCCCCAGATCATTCTGGTTGCTCTCCTCTGAACCCTCACCAGGAGTTGGATGTCCCTCCTTAGGTGCAGCCTCCAGAACTGCACACAGTACTCAAGATGTGGTCTAACCAGGCTGTTGTACAGTGGCAAAATCACCTCCCTGTTCCTTGAGGTAATCCCCCTAGTGATGCATCCCAGCATCCTATTTGCCCCGACCGCAGCCCTCCTGCACTGCTCTGAATTATTCATGTTAACATCCACCAAGACTCCTAGGTCTCTTTCCCCTGCTGTGGCCTGCAACTTATCCCCACCCCCCCAGGTGTACACATTGTTGGAGGTTTCACGCCCTAGATCACTCTCAAATCAAATCACTCTTTATTTATATAAGGTGCCTTTTTTAAACCAAGGCACCTGTACAATATTACATACAACAATAAATAGCTAAAACAGCATTCAAATATTCAAAAATCATTATAGGCTTTACTAAAAAAGGTAGGTTTTCAAAGCTCCTTTAAAACTTTGGACAGTCGGGCAGTCTCGCACCCGACGAGGTAGAGAATTCCACAGGGTTGGGGCCATAAAACTAAAAGATCTGGCCCTGAAGTTTTTAACCGAACCTGGGAATCTCTAGCAATCCCTGTCAGTGGATCAGAGACAGCGAGGGAACAGTAGGGACAAAGGAGATCTTTCAGGTAGCAGGTCCCTGATCATGTAGGGCCTTATAGGTCAGCAAACCGACCTTGAAGGTGATTCGCAGCAAACTGGCAGCCAGTGCAGTCCGCAGAGCACAGGCGTTATATGACTGGACCTAGAAGAACCAGTCAACAGCCTGGCTGCCGCATTCTGCACTAGCTGCAGGCGGCGAATCTCAAACCCGGTAGCCCAAGGTAAAGGGCATTGCAGTAGTCAAGGCAGGAGGTAACGGAAGCGTGGACCAAAGTAGGAAAATCGTCTGGAGGAACCAGGTGCTTCCCCCGGGAGATGTTCCTCAGATGGTAAAAAGAGGTTTTGACAACCGCTGACAATTGAGATTTTAATGTCAGATAGTCATTAATCATAACGCCTAGGTTCGGCACCCAGTTTGAGGTAGTCAGCTGGACACCCCCAAGCCATAAACACGAGGGCGATCCAGCTAACAAACCCGCCTCCCAGCGACCCTGGTCCACAACCAACAACACCTCAGTTTTTTTCCGGGTTCAACCGCAGCCAACTCACATTCATTCAGTCTTGGATTTTCGGCAAGACAGTTGTTAAAAACCGAAATGGCAGCATCCTGACCGGGCACAAAGGACATGTACAGCTGGGTATCATCTGCATAGCAGTGAAAACCCAAGCCACACCACCTAATAATCGCTCCTAATCCAGCATATACACTGCAAACAACATGGGTGCCAAAATGGAACCCTGTGGTACCCTGCAGGATAGGGAGACTGATGTCGAGGAAAAAATCCCGGACACCACCCTCTGAATCCTACCCTCGAGGTAAGATCGAAACCAGCTGAGGACTATACCAGACAGTCCACAGATAAATCGCAAACGTTCCTATACCACACCATGGTCCACAGTGTCAAATACTGCAGAGAGATCAAGAAGGACCAAGATGGAACAGGTCCTTCGATCTCTCGTTATTAGGAGGTCATTTAGTACTCGAACAAGTGCTGTTTCGGTACTATGCCTTTTCCTAAATCCAGACTGGAGAGAATCATAGACATTGTGGCTGGTCAAATGTTCATCCAACTGCAATGTAACCACCTTCTCAATAACTTTACCCACAAAGGGTAAGTTAGAGACAGGCCTGTAGTTTGCCAGACAGTCCGGGTCCAAGGAGGACTTCTTAAGAAGGGGCTGAACCACAGCCTCCTTGAGAGGATTCGGAAAAATGCCCCTCTCCAAGGACCTCCAGACTATCTCAGCAAGGATGGGGCTGATTTTATCCACACAACCCACTAAAAGACGTGTGAGGCCTGGGTCCAAACCACAGTTGGTCGGACGCAGTGATTGGATGACCATCACAATGTCACTGATTGTGGGGAGGCTGAAGTCAGACCACACAAATTGGGTGTCCAACATCTTCTGCCGACCATCACAACTCCCACTGGAGAGGGTTAAGCGGACTTCAGATCTGATTTTGGCAACCTTATCTGCAAAGAACAGAGCAAACTCCTCACGTCGTTCTTGAGAAAATGCTCTTCTGGGCTGAAGACAGATTGAACTGCACAATCTGTCCACAGTCCGGATGAGCTGAGCTGGTTTATTCTGTGCAGCCGCAATCTCTCTGGACAGGAATTCTGACTTCTTACAAGAGATTGCGGATTGATAGACCACATAGTGGTCCATCAAACTAAGTTTGTCACCATCCAGACCCGACCTCCGCCAGCACCTCTCCAACCTTCGTCCAGTTCTCCTCAACTCCCTCAGAGTCTCATCGAACCAAGGAGATCTGGGGCGGAGAGTGAGAGGACGAACATGAACAGGAGCAATGAAATCCAGGGCCCCTGCTACCACTTTATTATAGGCTAGTACCAACTCTCCTGGATCCATGCAATCTCTCGGTAAGCCTGATAGGACCATCAGGTCATCCGGGTAAACACCCCTTAAAGGGCGGTACCGGACCATTTCCATAGGGGCTGACCTACTAGGTGTAACCCCTAGATGGCGCTATCCCAGGGGCTACTACCCCTGCCTGATTTGCCACTAACAGGTTGAGGGGCCTGGATCCAATGGCGGTGCCTCCACCCAGAGGTCAGGGTTTGCAATAGTTAAACTAACTTGGTCACAGCCCTCTGGGACACTGCAACCCCTTTCTTCCCACTAGTGGCCCACACAATATATCAGAATTACCTTCACGGTATACACTTACCCCAGGTCTGGTTCCGGCACTGGGACCTCCTGTGAAATGAGATACAGTGCAACAATCACAGTACAGTACTTTAACATAGACAAATACCTCAGGCAGTATAACTTTGTTGAAACAAGCAGCTCTGATTTATTTAGGGGATATAACAAGGACAGGGGAAATCAGGTTAATTAGCTTATCACCTAATAATTCATTTCATGGCTCTGTGCACAGGCCTATCCTATCAGTTACTGTCCCTGGGTACCCAAGCCCTAGTGGCTAGTCCAAACCTGGCAGCTGGTAGGGCCCTTTCACACAGAGAAAAGGAGAATTAAACAGTCAGCAGTACAGTAATTCCATTTGGATTTAATGTGGCAATTCAACAGGAGCAACCCTGAATTAGTACTCACGACCTCCAAATAAGATAGGGTCCTTCAATGTCAGCAGGGCTCACTTGAGGTACACAAACCTCTTCACACATCCATATAAAAGAAAGTACTATACCAGGCAGGCTGCATCTGTATCCCGATCGCAATTACTGCACAATACCCGGAGAACACACAGCAGATTCAGTTCCTGACAGACCGAGTGCAATTTTCAGCAATTCTTCCAGTCTTCTACAGGGTGAGCCTGGTTTCTACTCTTCAGAGATCCTTTGATTCTTTTCACAGGACGATTCAGTCCTAACAAGCTGTTACACAAGCTGCAGACCGGAACTCTGGGCCTTACACACGCTTTTTGACTAAACTGCACACTGAAAAAGCACAGGGCTCCTTCCTTCTTCACTGCCAAAGCTCAACTGAACTCCAACTGACAAAACCGGCACTTCCTTTGAGTTCCTCCCAGTTCTTGACTGGATTGGCTGTCACTCACAATAGACTGCTGCTGTTGGTCCAAAAAGGCACTGAAGTCTAAACTACATCTCCCAGAGTCACTGCCCATACAATCCTCTTGTGGCTGGCTCAGATTATGAGTCCAAGTTCTGATTCGTCCAAGGCATCATTTTAGAGCTAGCTACCCCACACTGATTGGTCCAGTTCAGCAGTTCAAAACTAGAATGGGGAACTAGCAGACACAGTTCTGACTGCAAAGAAAGCAGGTTAGACAAACTGTAATTTCATTATTACTCTAAATAATTTCTGGCAAACAGTTACATCTTTCAGATAGGTTCCCTTTGCACTCTAGTGACTGCAAAATGAAGTGAATTGGCAGCAGCTTGAGTGGTACTCAATCAAAGAAACACACAGTCCCCCATACAACTAATTATGTCTGCAAGCAGACAGCTCTTAAAGAGACAGTACCAGAGGTTCTAAAAACACTCACTGATAAATGGCTTAAATGCCAAACACCATTCAGGCTTGGAGCATTCAAGCAAGCTCCTGGAAGTCTTTTGGGAACCCCCATTTGCAGGGGGGTTACACCCTTCCTGGCCTGGGAAAGCTTGACGTCCGCGTCAAGCAAGTACCCCCATAAGTTTCAACTGCAACCATATACATTTGCATTAGGCTCGCACATGTAATCATCAGTCAATATATCATTTTACCAAGAACACATTTCTGAAACATTGCAGTACGTCACTCTTTACACAGTATTACATACACATTGTACCATAACTCAAGTTATTACCTCTTGTACATGAAACCTGAAGAGAGGGGGCCCTTCCCTATCAGTTACCTTGGGGCTGGATCGGGCAAGGGCACCATACTTAGAGGGCAACACAAGTAACTTGGAGTTAGCACTGATGCTCAGTTTGGGCAATGAGCTCGGGACACATACACTTTTATGGACAACATTGAGAGGAGTCCACAGGCCTCCCAAGTGAATCATAACTGAGGTGCACCACAGGCTTTACAGCTCGACCAGTCTTTCTAGGGGAACTGTTATAGTCTCTGCACCTGAGCCTCATTTTCAGCATTGTCCTCACTTGTCAGGGAGTCTCCATGGGGGTAGAGAGGCTAGAACTTGGGGCACTTTCAGCTCCAGGAGTTACAGTTTCTGAGTCCACAACATTTGGCTCGCATGGAGAGCTTTCGGACACTGGCAGTGGACTGTCAGGCACTCAAAATACTCTTCTTGTTCGGTGTATCACCAGTCTGCCCCAATCTATCATTTTCTCCCTGAAAGCTCAAACAGTTCAACCATGCACAATGATTCCATTTCATCTGATCTGATGCTTTGCACTTCACTTTCTGGGAGCATTGGCTCCAGGGATGAAGCTGGGGGCTTAGACAGTCCAGAAGGCCCAGCTTTGTCTCCAGTATTGACTAGGGATTGCCTCAAACAATTGACTCAGTTCGTAAGAAGGATAGTATTCAAAGTCACTCTCACTTTCTTCCGATATGGACTGACAGTCATGCTCAACTGGGACTTGTGGAGGGGAACACTTTAACTTTGCTTCTGTAGGTGCAGACTTTCTTGATCTTTTCTTAGCAGCAGCTCTAGTCACTGGTCCAGAGGGGCATCTTCTAGGGCTCAGACTCAATTAAGATTTGTCCAATGGGCAGTAAATGATTTCTATGCATTGTTTTTACATCTTTTGAATTATTCTCAGGCCTTACTTTGTACACTGGCAGATCATCTAGTTTGCCCACTACAATGTGAGGGAGATGGTGCCATCTGTCAGCAATCTTGTGCTTGCCATGCAGTCCCAGATTTCTTAGCAATACCCGATCTCCCTCCTGGAGTTCCTGTGCTTTCACCTTTTATCATACCTTTCTTTGTTGGCCAGATTTCTTTGGCAGCCATGGTTTGAGCCAGTTGGTACGCATGAGTTAGCTGGGCCTTTAACTTTGCACATACTGTAAATAGTTGTCAGCTTGAACCCCATCAGGAGAGACCCCAAAACACACATCTACTGGTAGTCGAGCTTTCTTCCAAACATCAGGCGGTAGGGGAGAATCCAGTGGCATCACTTTGGTGCAGTTATAAGCATGTACCAGGGTGCTAATTTGTTGGCTCCATCTAGGCTTGTCCTTTGGGTGCAGGTGCCTAGCATATCTAGCAAAGTGCGGTTGAAACGCTCAGGCTGTGGGTCCCCTGGGGTGGTAAGGAGTGGTTCTGACTTTCGCACTCCACAGAGAAAGCATCTCTTTGATCAGACGACTCTCAAAGTCTCTCCCTTGATCAGAATGGATTCTTTGTGGAGCCCCATAGTGAACAAAAAAGTTTTCTACAAGTACTTTGGCCACAGTGGATGCTTTCTGGTCTTTGGTGGGGAAAGCTTGGGCATATCTCGTGAAATGGTCAGTGACCACCAGCACATTACTGATATTTCTTTGATCTGACTCCAAACTCAGAAAATCAATACAGACCAGCTCCATGGGTGCACTGGTGGTTATGTTAACAAGGGGGGCAGCCCTCTGGGGCAAAGCTTTCCTCTGTAAGCAGCGACTACAAGTTCGAATGTGTTGCTCCACATCAGCCCCCATCTTAGGCCAATAGAATCTGGATCTCACCAAGTCAAGTGTTCTGTCTATACCAAGGTGCCCCATGTGGTTGTGCAAGGACCTCAGTACTGAGTCTCGAAAGGCAGGGGCAGCACTAGTTGTTGTTTGTCTACTTGTCCCCTCTGTCTACTGTTTCTCTGTATAACAGTTTATTGATCAGTTTCAACTTAGGACCTTCTTGTATAACAGTGCAGTTCTCAAATCAGTGGAGCGTAATTTGACACATCTTTTCCTGCATAGAGGGCTTCTAAAGCTGCTTTGATCATGGGATCGCGGATTGAGCCCAGCGAATACTGTCATTGTCCAGCTGAGGCAGTGCACCAATGTCTATTGCAGAAAAGTGGCACAAGCAGCAGGTATGCACTTCTCAGAGGTCTCATGCAATCCACCATGCAGTCCACTCGCGTCCGGTGACATTTGTTCCTCCCTGTCAAACTTCGCAGAGTGCCCGAATGTCAGGTTCTGCCAATCGGACCCAATCATTCTGGGGAACAGGCCCCGGGAGAGAGCATCAGCATCTATGTGGTTCAGACCTGCTCGGTATTCGAGACATAGTCATATGTAGATAATGCAGAAAGCCACCTATGGCCAGTGGCATCCAACTTAGCTGAGGTCTGCACATAGGTCAAAGGATTATTGTCAGTTTTTACTAGTATTTTAGCCCCATACAAGTACTCATGGAATTGGTCAACAATAGCCCACTTCAAAGCTAGGAACTCTAACTTATGTACAGGATAGTTCTTTTCGGATGGGGTCAGGCTTCTACTGGCAAAGGCCACTGGTCTCAGGCCATTCTCGTGCTCTTGGTACAACACAGCCCCCAACCCTTGCAAGCTAGCATCAGTGTGCAGGACGAAGGTTTTCTTGGATCGGCATAGGCCAGCACTGGAGCATGGGAAGTGATATATGATCTCATGAAAAGCAGTCTCACAATCAGAGTCCAGCGGCCCCAAATACTTCACTCGGATGAAAATACACTCTTTCAGTCTTGAGGACGCTGACTTTTGGTATTTTTGTGGGTTGGGGATACCCTTGAGTAAGGTTAAAGGCGGATCACTCTTGAATAGTCCTTGATGAAGCGCCGATAATAACCACAGAATCCCAGGAATCTTTGCAGTTCTTTAGATTTTTGGGCTGTGGCCAGGTGGTCAAGGCCTCAACTTTACTTGGGTCGGTCTCTATTCCTCGGTGGATACTATGTGTCCCACATACTTTACTGATGTTTGAAAGAATTGACACTTATCAATGGACAGTTTAAGGCCAAAGTCCTCCAGTCGGTCCAATACCTTAAATAATCTGCTCTCATGTTCCTCCAGTGAGCTGCCAAACACAATAACATCATCTAGGTATACCAGGCACTCTAGTAAGTTCATGTCCCCACTGCACGCTCCATCAATCGTTGAAAAGTGGCTGGGGCACCTGAAATCCTTGAGGCATCCTCATGAATTCATAGAAATAGCGGGACAGATAAAGGCTGTCTTTCACGGTCCTCTGGGGCCATCGGGATCTGGTAGTACCCACTGCGGAGATCCAGCACAGAGAACCACTTGCTCCCGCTTAGGCAGTCCAAAGCATCCTGAATGCGGGCATTGTGTACTGATCAGGATAGTCCGCCGTTTAAGGTGCGATAATCCACACACATCCTTACTGTTCCATTCTTTTTCCTCACTACCACAATGGGGAAGCATAAGGGCTTCTGGATTCTTGTATTACACCAGCAGCTAACATCTCTTGCAGATGCCGCCTCACATCATCTATGTCAGCAGGTGCCAGGCGTCGAGACCTCTCACGAAATGGTCTTCGTCATGCAGCCGGATATTGTGCTCAGCTCCTGCACGCATCCTACATCCCATTCCTTTAAAGAAAACACCTGGTCTCTGGGCAAGCTTCTCACTGATCTTCACTTTCCATTCAGCTGGCAGCGGGAGTCGCGAAATCAAACAAGTCAGGCGTACTCTGTCATTCTTCCTTGAACTCTTGCTGCTGGGTAGCACTGCAGTGTCTGCACAATGCACATTAGCCAGGATGCAACCTCTGTTTACTCGAATGTCTCTTTCAGACACATTATGAACTTGGACCATTACCCTCTGGCATAAGCATGGGCTCTAGCGGCAAAATACTAGGCTTGACCAGCAGTCCTCTGGCAATTTTCCATCGCCTGGTGCATCCAACATTAATATTTTATTCTTAACATCCTTTCTGATACGGACCTCTCCTGTAAGGTACACTGGGCATTTGGCGCCAGGATCAGAGACTCAGGATCCTTCTTCCATACAATTCGACCGTTCCTCTGGTTCTGTTTTTTCAGCATCTCTCTGTGCCTCATAGGCCTTCTTAATTAAAGCCGGAACTCTTAAAGCTCTACTAGTCTTTGACCCTGTTTTCATAACACAACTGTGCCAGCCTTCCGAACATATGAGCATTTGTTCCAATCAACAAAGGGACACCATCATACAGTCCAGTGGGGGACACACTAAGGCTAGGGTCTCTACTTGTTCGGCCACTCCAGCCACGGAGGTGGGGAAAGACAGCCAAATTCGGATATACCCGGAATAGGGTAGGCCTTCTCACTTAACCCCATACATGCAGTCCTTCTAATGGTTGTAAGGGCACGCCTGACAAATGCTTCTGATACCAATCTTGGAACATAATTGTCACTTGGGAGCCACTGTCTAATATAGCTTTTGTAGACACCTGCTCACCTTACAGTGGTCTCCATGGAGGGACCCACTATTCTGGACCAGTCTGGAGAGGCGGTAGGGGGCCTGGGCAACTGACCTTGCCACAAAAGGACGTGAATTAGCATTTTGGTGCCCTCACTGGGATCATGTCGCACCTCTTAACCACTGATTTCTTCTCCGAAGCTCTCCTTGTAGCCTATATGCAACTTTGTCAGTGTCTTTTGGGACTGGCATTCCTTCATGTGCCCATCTTTCCCACAATTATAGCAAAACATACTTTCTGGAGTTTGAGCTGGCCGAGGCGCCACACTGGGAGCCAGGGCGGGGTATTACTAACTGGAAACCTTGGTGCCATCTCTGTCTGCGGCGTGATAAGCATTTGGAGACATCTCGTCAGTTTCTCCACTTCCATGGTCAAGGAATCGAGTTCGAGCTGTTATCAGCAGGAGATACATGGTGGGTACCCTCACCCCATAGCAGATGCAGTCGGATATAGGTCAGGGTCTGCATTGCAGGCGTGGCCTTCATAAAGGGACTGTTTTTGAATTCTCGGATCTCTCAACAGTTCGCCCCATTGTGACATATCTTTTTCCTTGTCAGAGCACTCATTGACTGCCAACCTCTGCCCCTGAACTTCACTTGATGGGTCACCCTCAGTCACTGGGTCGAGCCACAGCTATTGGTGCAGGTCCTCCCGAGGTCGCCTTTTCTCAACTCCTCGAATTTCTCTCATTAACTCATCATAGGAGGGTGGGGATTCCAGTCGATCTGCCAGGTGTAACTGAAGCAACAGCAGTTCTGAGAAGGGGCAGACTTAAGGATTCTGTCCAGTCTGGTTCGTCCAGTTCAATCGCTGGCAAACTACCCTTTCTGAGGCATTCTTGCAACAATTTTTCCAGCCGAGACATACACAGACAACAACTCCCTTGGTACTGTTGTGTATTTCTTACTCTCCACCATAGGTCCTCATCAGAATCTGGGCTCCCATACACATTCTCCAAGGCCTCAAGATAGGCCTGTGCAGTCACTTCAGGGTTACTGGCCCGTTTAGCACGGATGGTAGCCAGGGCAGGACCTCGGAGGCTCTCACTAACCCTCTTCGCCGCCCGAGCATTGCCATTCTAGCACTTGGGGCAACATAGTCTATCCAGGTCTCCCAGTCATCCTCCCTTGGGGGTGGGAGGTGCCAGAGAAGATCCTCAACCTTCGTAAGAGTCGTGACTAATGGCAGGTGCAGAAACAGGAGTCTGCATTGGTTCAGCCACCATTACGGCACTGGAGCAGGAGAGGGTGTTGGGGAGGAACACCCCAGGTGGCAAGAATAGTTTCTTCAAGTCCTCCACAGTTTTCCCTCTCCCAGCAACCATTCAGCAAATTTCTCCTCAAAAGTTTCAGATAGTGGTGGGGCTGATTCTCGGTCTTTACTGTCCTTAGTTATCACTCTCCAAGCAGTGAGGGCTCCTCTGGGGTAATGGTCTGTGGCACTTTGGAGCTATCTATGGGATCCTTAAACTCTACTAGGGCCAGGAAAGTGTGGGTGAGCAGATTGGCATGCCGACCCACCACCACAGGGTTTGTAAACCTTCCACCTTGGAAAGTACTCCTGCACAGTGTCCGTATTGATACCCAGGGGATGTCCAGGATAAGCATAGCATTTTGGGGGTCGATCTCTCCCCAGTACACCACTCCACCAGCCGGTGCACAGCCACTTCTGTCGGGTACCCATTTTTTTCTTAACAGTGGTTCGGAATATGGCCACTAGAGGACACACAATCCCAGCGGTGAGCCTCCAAGATGTAACCCCAGATGGCGCTATCCCAGGGCTACTACCCCTGCCTGATTTGCCACTAACAGGTTGAGGGGCCTGGATCCAATGGCGGTGCCTCCACCCAGAGGTCAGGGTTTGCAATAGTTAAACTAACTTGGTCACAGCCCTCTGGGACACTGCAACCCCTTCTTCCCACTAGTGGCCCACACAATATATCAGAATTACCTTCACAGTATACACTTACCCCCAGGTCTGGTTCCGCACTGGGACCTCCTGTGAAATGAGATACAGTGCAACAATCACAGTACAGTACTTTAACATAGACAATACCTCAGGCAGTATAACTTTGCTGAAACAAGCAGCTCTGATTTATTTAGGGATATAACAAGGACAGGGGAAATCAGGTTAATTAGCTTATCACTCTAATAATCTACTTATGGCTCTGTGCACAGGCCTATCCCTATCAGTTACTGTCCCTGGGTACCCAAGCCCTAGTGGCTAGTCCAAACCGTGTGGTAGGGCCCTTTCACACAGAGAAAAGGAGAATTAAACAGTCAGCAGTACAGTAATTCCATTTGGATTTAATGTGGCAATTCAACAGGGAGCAACCTGAATTAGTACTCACGACCTCCAAATAAGATAGGGTCCTTCAATGTCAGCAGGGCTCACTTGAGGTACACAAACCTCTTCACACATCCATATAAAAGAAAGTACTATACCAGGCAGGCTGCATCTGTATCCCGATCGCAATTACTGCACAATACCCGGAGAACACACAGCAGATTCAGTTCCGACAGACCGAGTGCAATTTTCAGCAATTCTTCCAGTCTTCTACAGGGTGAGCCTGGTTTCTACTCTTCAGAGATCCTTTGATTCTTTTCACAGGACTGATTCAGTCCTAACAAGCTGTTCACAAGCTGCAGACCGGAACTCTGGGCCTTACACACGTTTTTGACTAAAACTGCACACTGAAAAGCACAGGGCTCCTTCCTTCTTCACTGCCAAAGCTCAACTGAACTCCAACTGACAAAACCGGCACTTCCTTTGAGTTCCTCCCAGTTCTTGACTGATTGGCTGTCACTCACAATAGACTGCTGCTGTTGGTCCAAAAAGGCACTGAAGTCTAAACTACATCTCCCAGAGTCACTGCCCATACAATCCTCTTGTGGCTGGCTCAGATTATGAGTCCAAGTTCTGATTCGTCTCAAGGCATCATTTTAGAGCTAGCTTACCCCACACTGATTGGTCCAGTTCAGCAGTTCAAAACTAGAATGGGGAACTAGCAGACACAGTTCTGACTGCAAAGAAAGCAGGTTAGACAAACTGTAATTTCATTATTACTCTAAATAATTTCTGGCAAACAGTTACATCTTTCAGATAGGTTCCTTTGCACCCTAGTGACTGCAAAATGAAGTGAATTGGCAGCAGCTGAGTGGTACTCAATCAAAGAAACACACAGTCCCCCACATAATCTAATTATGTCTGCAAGCAGACAGCTCTTAAAGAGACAGTACCAGAGGTTCTAAAAACACTCACTGATAAATGGCTTAAAGGCCAAACACCATTCAGGCTTGGAGCATTCAAGCCAAGCTCCTGGAAGTCTTTTGGGAACCCCCATTTGCAGGGGTTACATAGGGATGGCCTCAAAACTGAACCAAATGGAGTGATGGTCCGACCATCTGACTGGTTCCACCACCAAGTCAGATATCTCCATCCCCAGAAGGAACACCAAATCCAATGAATGACCACCAATGTGGGTCGAGGAGGAAATAACCTGCGTGAAGCCCAGTGAAATCATTAACTGGAGGAAGTCTTGACCAAAATGTGAGAGTTCATCGTCGACCCAGGCATTGAAGTCCCCCAGAACCAACCATCTGGGGGACCCCAATGTCAGGTCAACAACGAAGTCTGCGACTTCCCTCAGGAAAACATTCTCGTCACCTGGTGGATGGTGTACAAGAAGTATCCTGCGCCCCACACCCTCGCCTAAGATACATTCAAAGGATTTGGTAGTTTCCACTGGTACCTCCACTAGGCCCAGTTCTCATCTAAAACAGATAGTAACACCCCCGCCCCTACGATCCACCCTCGGGCGGTGTATCACAGAGTACCCGGCTGGAACTGCAGCCGCCAAAAGTGGTCCAGCATTCTCATCCAGCCAGGTCTCGGTGATGCACGTCAGGTCAGATGACCCAACAAAATCAGCGATAATAGCCGTCTTGTTTTTAATAGACCTGGCGTTGCACAACACCGCTCGAGTAGGATGAGCCTCCGAGGATGACCGTGCTATCTGCTGACTATAGTCAGAACCTTTGGGTATGGGCACCAGACAGGGAGGACCCCTTTCCTGGGCCCATTTCGCCCCAGGGTGTACCCAGCCCTTGTCCTCCTCCTTCTTCCAACAATTCCCAGAGCCCTACACCGTCTAGAGACCTCTGGCGGAAGGGGGACAAGAAAAAGGACGAAGGTCCCTGAGCCTGGAGGGGGAATAATACCCGACTGTCCTTGTGTTATCCCAACACATAATTAACACAACAAATTAATAATACTAATAAAAAATGAACCCACCTCTTAACGCTTAAATAAATACTAAGCCCTTTATAGTAAAAATAAAATATAATATAAAGAAACCACAAACCTCAAACTATTGATTTAGGGGCTCTCACCCCCTAAACCCGAACAAAAAATATAATCAAATACAACAAAACACTAACTACATTCCCCCTCCCCACCCAGTCCTCTCACCACTGGGGAAGAGAGGTAAAACAATATACAATAAAGTAATTAGTTAGTTAATTAATTAATTCCCTTCCTACCCAGTCCTCTCACCTCTGGGAAGAGAGGAAAATACTCAAACTATAAACAAATAAATAACTAAGTAAATAGCTGGATACAGAGTCCTCTCACCACCCAAATATCCAGACAATAAAAAAATATTACAAACCAATTCCTTTAATCCAAACTAAATATCTATAACTTAGAAATGGCTAAAATCTAAAATCAAATGTTCAACACAGTTTCACCAAGCTCTGAGATGGCCAGTAACCAGTTCACCCCTCTCACAAGTGAAGACCAGTTCAATAATGCAGACCGCTCTTATTAAGCTCAAATTAAGTCAGAACTTGTCTCTCCAAAAATAATAATTCAGGTTTCCAAATGAGCTCTCACTTTCACTTGAAAAACGGAAGACCTCAAGCAGAAGTCTTATATTCAAAGTACATAGGAGCAGTCTGCAGTTAAAGTTCCCTGTGCAAACCCACAGAGCAGGGAAAAATCCAAAATATCAAACTAAAATTTAAAAACCCATGACTGGAACCAGATACAATGGAGCAGAGGAAATCACCAGGATGCCCAGAGGATAAAAGTTCGACTCCTTCACACAGTCAGAGGACGAGAGTTCGATTCCTCCATACAGCCAACTAGTTCATTATATGGCTTCAGGGAGATCCCCACTCCAGCCCGATCCCTCTTCCCAGATCCGCTCACCACAACGGCTGGCCGCCAGCTACCGAGCGGTGAAGGCAGAAGAGCCGAAAGTACAGCCACCCTACGGCAGCTGCACCACGGCTCACCACTGGCTCAAGGTCAGGGCCAGGGAAGGAACTCCCCCAATCCTCCAAAACTCCCTCAGATTCAGGGCAGCAGAACTCTCCACACTCCTGGCTGCTTACCCAAAAGTTCAGAGCAGCAAAAGCACTCCTCGGACTATAAGCAGAAATGCAGGCGTCCTTCACCGAAATACGCACACAAAACCACCACGTAGTCCGCTTGCCTGCCTGCTCTTGGCAGCACACTCACTGTGCTCCACTCCTCACTGCTCCTCGCTGCACGCCCAGGCAATCCATGCTATTCCTTAGTCCACCTCAGACCGCTTTCCCTTTCCAACTCCGGGACTCCACTCACTCTACTCTCTGTTCCAGTTCCTGGTTCGAATCCAGATTCGTAGTCTCGAGGTAAAGTGTGTTGATCTTTCGCTGTTTTAGAACAGGATACCTTTCCATGGAGGGATCTGCTCGGAAGTCTCCTCTGTGAAGTACTGTGGTCCCATTAGGAAGCAGGAAAAGCAGCATGGCAGCACCTGGTGTTGCACTTTGCACTTGGAGGAGTTAAATTTCAATTTCCAGGTGCAGGACCACCTATCCAGAGTATCCATGTCCTCTTTCAGGACCAATCTCCCCTCCTCCCCTTCCACCATCACCAGCTTAGAGACTCATTTCACACACGATACCTTCCCTGATATCGGAGATGTAGGCATTAAATAGGAGTGGCCCCAGGACTGATCCCTGTGGGATCCCACTTATGACCTCCCTAGGAGATGAGACCTCCCCTCTGACCACTACCCGCGGAGTGCAACCTGAAAGCCAATTTCCAATCCACCTAACCATCAATGGGCCTACCTCCATCCCCCCAGCTTCTCCCTTAGGCCAATGTGAGGGACCGAATCAAATGCCTTGCTGAAGTCCAGGGACAGTACATCAACTGTACTCCCCATTGAGTGCTGATGTCACTCACTCATAGAACTCTACAAAGTTTGTTTGACACAATCTACCTGGCACAAACCCATGCTGCTGGTCATCCAGGTAACCCATCTCCTCCAAGAAACCTCCCAGCCTTTCCTTAAGTATGCGCTCCATTACCTTCCCCACCACCGATGTCAAACTGATGGGTCTATAGTTTCCTGGCTCTTCTCTCAATCCCCCTTTATGGATGGGCACATGCACCTGTTTCCAATCTCTTGGCACCCTCCCTGTCTGCAGCAACAAGTTAAAGAGATCCGCCAATGGCGCAGTCAAAACATCCGCCAACTCCCTCAGTACTCTGGGATGAATAGTATTGGGCCCCGAAGATTTCTCCTTTTTTAGGGACTGGAGGGCTTCCCACACCCGACTGATAGGAATATCAGCATTTGTCCCCCCATTCAGCAGAACAAGCCTGATATCTCACCCCTGGCCTACCTCCCCCAGTGGCTTGTTCTTCAGCAGGTACCCCAATAGTCAGGTCTGCTGTGCCTTCTGTGTCTTTCATCCCCTTTTTTGGATGTTCCCCAGCCTCCTCCCTAGTGGACACTTAGGCAAAAGTACTCATTCAGTACCTCCGCCTGCTCTCCAGCCCCTTCCACCCACCCCCCAGCTGTCCTCAACTTACTGAGCTGGCCCTTGATCTTCCTCTGCTCACTAATATCCCTAAAGCACCCCTTTTCCCCACCCCATATCCCCTGCATCAGCCTCTGTTCTTTCCAGGCCTTTGCCCCCTCACCACTCTGGTGATTTTCCTGGTTGCAAGGCAACAGTTCTCTCTATCCCTCTCTCCTCTCATTTTTTTTTTTTTTACCGACTGTAGGCAGCCTTCTTCTCCCTTACTGCCTCCTGGACCTCCTTGGTCCACCAGCATGGTTTACGAGACCTACCGCCCTTGCGCTTCACTCTTGCACAGGTTCTGGTGGCCTCCTGTAGCCCCCGCTTTATGATCTCCCACTTACCTTCCACGTCCAAACCTGGTTTTATCTCCCGCAAATGCCCCTTGAGAATTTCCCTCATGTTCTGAAAGTTTGCCCCCTAAAATCAACTATCATTGTCCTTGAATGATCCCCCTCTCCCCAAGTTTAAGCCAAAACCAGACTGGTTGTGGTCGCTCCCAGCCAGGGGTTCTTTCACAACCAGATCTCGTACAAGATCCCCATCCGCTAAAACCACATCCAGGATATAACCCTCCCTCGTTGGGTCCATCACCTGCTGATTGAGGAACGCATCCAGGAAACCATCCAGCAGCTTCTGTTCCCTGGTTACAATGGATGTCACAGTACCCCAGTCAGTAGCTGGCATATTAAGGTCCTCCATCAACACCACTTCTTCCCTTTCCAGTCCACATTGCCCTTTAATGTTAGCCAACAGGCAATCCTCCAGGTGCTCCGCTAGTCCTGGGGGCCTATATACCACCCCCAACTTGATCTTCTCTCCCACGGGGGTTCGAAAGGTGACCCATAGGGCCTTCACATTGCCTTCTGCTTCCTCCACTCTCATAATCTCAGTGTTGTCCCTAATGAACAGTGCTACTCCTCCCCCTCTGCCCACCTTTCTGTCCTTTCTTAGCACAAGGTACCCACTCAGATTAAGATCCCAGTCATGGCCAGAGGTGGCCCAAGTTTCAGTGACCACTGCTACATTTTTTATTTTTATTTTTTTTTTTAGTTTTTGTTGACCGGGTAAGTGCACTAGACAAATCCTGCCTATTTTCAGGCACGACCCGAGGGAGGGGGATACAGGTGAATGCCAACTGACCTTGAACCAGATTAAGCTGTTGGTGGTATTTTTAGTGAATGAGGGAAATTTGGCCAAGACACTGGGGAAATTCCCCTACTCTTTCCGATAAGTGCCATGGGATCTTTAACATCCACCTGAACTACCACCAATCCAGGCAGATGGGACCTCAGTTTAACGTCTCATCCAAAAGACGGCACCTCAGAAGTGCAGCACCCCTCTCATGCTGCACTACAGTGTCAGTACTGGGATATTAACCCAAGTGCCAGATGTGGGAACTGAACCAACAGCCCTCTGATCTCCTGGCCTCAGAGGCGAGTGTGCTACCTACTGAGCCACTGACACATCAACCCCACCCTCAAACAGCATGGCCTGGAACTCAGGCATTTTATTCCCCAGGCTCCTGGCATTTATTATAGCCACCCTCCAACCCTTGTCCCTACCCCTCTTTACCATACCTTCCCCAGATCTTTCGTATGTCCGTCCACACTTTTCCTAGTGTACCGTCTGTTTCCCCCATGCGGTTGTAAGTAGTCCTACCGGTGGTATGGATGGCCGGGTCAGCCCGGCAGTGCCCCTCTCCCCCTTCACAAGTTTAAACCTCATCTAGCCTGAATGAAATCCATCATCCACCATTTGAGAACTTCCTATCCCGGGCATACAGTCCCTTGTCTTCCAAAACTCCCCGCCACCCCCAGTCTCCCAACATCCCAATCCCCTGTGCTTCACCACACTGCCCGAGCCAGTCATTAATCTCCCTGATATTCTGTTTGTTCTCCACAGTGGCCCTTGGCACTGGCAGGATTTCTGAGAAGGAGACTGTGCATCCATTGTCATGACAGACCCTGGCCAGTTCTCAGAACCTTGCCTGAATTTCCAGCACACTATTCCCTTCAATATCATTTGTTCCCAGATGCATCAGGAAGTCTGGTGATCCTCCACAGTCTCTCTCCAGCTCATACACCATGAACTTCGCCCTATGCACAGTCAGACCGGAAATACCCAGTACTTTAACTGGACTGGATTTTCCCTCACCCTGCCCCTCCCAATGAATACCCCGATCATGGAGTCCCCCAGCAGGAGAACCTTAGTGTCCCCCTTGATCTTTTGTGCACCTCTTTTGTGGACTCCCCTGCCAGCCCCTTCCACTTCCTCGAGACCACTTCCCTTGGCTTCTCTCCGGACCTCTACAAGAGAACCTCTAGCCACCCTACCCTTCTTGTCATGCCTTTTATAACAGAGTTCCTCAGCTCCCCCTAGTTTAGCCTCCACCCCACTCCCTACCCCTTTCTCCACGACCTCATCCCCCTTCTGGCTCCCACCTCCTCATTCTCCACACAGTATTTCCATCACCATCACCCTCCTACCTCCTCCCTTCCTCTTGCCCCCTCCATGCCCACCTGCAGGTCCCCTTACCTTTGGGCCTTCTCTGGTATGATCCTCCCCTTGGACGCCTCCCTCATCTCTATGTCTCCTCTTTTCTCACCGAATTGACTTGCAGCCTCCACAACTTCCCTCTGCTGGTTCCCCCCCCCTTCTTTGACATTTGATTTGCCCCCTCCTCTGCTAGCATACTTATTTGAATTACTGATGCCCACCCTTGTCCGATTCACCGTATCCCACTCTCCTCCACCCTCCTTTTCCTCCTCTACCCCCCTCACCACGTCTTCTCCAACCAACTTTTTCAGTGGCTCAAATTTATTATAGCACGCAAAGCCAGACTTTTTTTGTCCTGATTTCCCACTATCTACTCCTCCAGTAGGCCCCCTGTCAGTCCCAACCCACCTGTCCCCCCCCCCCGCCTCCTATGACTTGGCCTGTTTCCTCTACCGGTTACCTCCCAGGTAGCTACCCCCTTTGCTACTAGCCCACACCCCATAGGTTATCCACTCCTGCCTGATGAAACAGATCCAGGTCGCACTCTTATCACTGCCCTCCTGCTCCCCACAGGCTCTCCCAGACATGTTTATTCCCCCCCCAACAACTCCAGTTTCCTATGTACCCAGTTATTCTCACCCCTGATCTGCCCTAACTGCCTACAGACTGGGCAACCTCCCTCCCTCTAGACCCAGTTTAGGACCATGGATGCCCCGCAGCCAGTGCACCCTACAATCCTACCAAATATGCCTGCACTGGTGGGAAGGGCCACCCCCAGAGGCCCTCTCCAAACAATCTTGGACGTTCACTTTTGACCAGGTCCCCAACCCCAGGTAGACCTACCCGCAACCCTCTACAGCCAGCCATATGGGGCAATGTAGCACGTGAAATTAAAAACACAGCTCTTGGACCAAGCTACTAAGCAGAATAAAAGAGCATGAACAGAGTTACATCCCCTAACAGTTCCAAGAATAGTCAGAGTCATGACTGGAGAAAACCCCAGTACAGCTACCCAACCAGTCAGTGACCTACTTCCACCTGGCCCCTCCTCTGAGCATTTAATAGAGGTTGGGGCTGGCGGGGGTGGATGGGTAGCAAACTAGCGTCCCAAGAGTGGCTGGGCTTGTCCCTTAAAAGGCCTAGCCATTAGTCCTGAAAATGGCGCCCTGGCTTTCTATTGGGCACCCCAACTCAGATCACTGAACTCCTCCTAGCCACCGATGTGGCCTTCCCCGGCCCCAAATTTGCTCCCAATACAGCTCCTACAACAGCTCTCTCACCGCTGATGTGGCCTGCACTGTCCCTCAGGACCTCTCTGACTAATTAAATCTGCACATTATTGCACCCCTACAGCTGCATACTGCTCAGGTAAAGACAGTGCAAGTTTTCATAAGACTCTCATCATATACGTGTTTTAAAAGCAGAAGCATACATTCCTGCCTTAAAAAAAACCCTGCTCCATCTTTTAAGATCAAGGCAACTGCTTTTTGGGGAAAGTACTGCAAGGCTGATCGGAACAGAAAAACAAAACAAAACAAAAAAGAATAGAAGGAGTTAGCAGAAAACTTCCATCACGCTACTGTAAATGTTGAGTTAATGTTGCATCGTTACATGGAACTGGACTGTTTCATGTTCAATCACTGACCCGTTGCTTCTTTGCACTGCACTCTCATCTTTAAAGCTAAAAACACATGCAAAGTGCACAGGCAGCCTAGAGCGGACGCTGTAAACAGGTCGATTTCATTTCACACACCTTTGATGAGATTTCTTCAAAGTCTGCATATGGAAACTATGACTGATGGAGATCTCGTACTCTGTAACTCTTTAGTGGCTAACACTCAGTTTGCTAACACATTTTTTTATCTAAAACAGGGTGCTTATCTTAATAACTCTGTGACAGTGTGCAGGTGTGCATTTCAAATAGCAAAAGTAATGCACCAGGCCTTAGAAATGTTTCTGCAAGGACGTGCCTCAGCAAATATTCGTACAGGAAATGTTGATCTTAATCAAGTAAAAACAGCGATCAGGTGAGCGGTACATGAGAAACCGTGGATGATATCGGGTTTATTAAATCTATCACTTAGTCTATAGACATTATTTTAGAGTTTGTGCAACAACCCACGGTGCTACTTACTGTGTGTATGAAGTCTATAAGCAAACAGCATTTACGGTGGCTTTGACCTATTTTTAGTCTAACAATTGTTGACATGGTGCAACAGCAGAGCTGTCTGTTGCAACACCAGTAACCTGGGTTCGGGAATGAGCTAGGACATCTTGGGTCAACACTGGGGGGGAGGGAAGGGGTTGAGGATGAAGCTTCCCATAGAATACTCTTCTCCTCCAGGGAGGGAGGGCTACATCCTCTTACTTTTTTTTCTCCCCATTGTTTAACCAGGTGAGACACTAAGCTGAAAGCTTGCTTTAGGTGCAACCTGGGAGCACAGGAAAGTTAAGTGACTTGCTCAGGGTCACGGTATGCAAGTGGGACTGTGGGATTCAAACCCAGTTCTCCAGATTTGCAGCTCAGAGCCTTAAACCACTGTGCTATACTGCCAACACCCTGTGTAGGAGCACAGGAAGTACAGCAGCAGGTTGGCTGAAGGTGAGGGTGGACGCTGCAGAACACATGGCGGGGCGTGTGCAAGCGCTCACTTCTACTAGTGCAGATGTCCTGGTGCCAGCGTCCCAGTGGGGACAGGACTGGCAACTGGGAGACAACTAAAGAGTAAATCCTTACTGTCCAGCTCCATGATGGCCAGCTTGGCAAGAAAGGCAGTCCCTCTGCCCCACCAGATGGAGGAGTGAAAAGAGAATTAGAAAATTAAATGGTCAATCAATGTCAATGAGTATATAGTAGGTGTTCACTGAGAGCTCAGTCAGCGGCCAGCCGTGGTGGTGAGATGAGGGCTGTGCTGGTCATTGGCTGGGGGTCAGTTTGGGATGGGAGCAGGGTGGTGGGTCACTCCATTATCAGGTGAGGGGGGCCACTTGACCACCAGGAATCTTTTCATCTGCTTCTTACATGGGTCATGATGGGGGGGAAGAGACACCAAAGTCTATTTCTGTTCTGTATCGGGCGGGTGGGAGGTGGAACTGCTAGACCACCGGCGATATTACTTTGCTTATATGGGGGCAGCAATCAGAACATTGGAGGCAGGAGGGCCACCAGACTACCGGGGATCTTTTCACAATAAGGGGACGGTGATCAGACATCAGGTAGGAGGGAGGGACCACTAGACTACTGGGGATCTTGTTTTCACAATACAGGGACAGCGATCAAATATCGGGGGAGGGGGAGCAACCACTAGACTACCAGGGATCTTGTTTTCACAATACGGGGACGGCGATCAGCCATCGAGGAGGGCCACTAGACTACCGGGGATCTTGTTTTCACAATACGGGGATGGCAATCAGACATCTGGGGAGTGGGGAGGGCCACTAAATTACTGGGGATGTTGTTTTCACAATATGGGGACAGTGATCAGACATCTGGGGAGTGGGGAGGGCCACTAGACTACAAGGGATCTTGTTTTCACAGTACGGGGATGGCGATCAGACAATTGTGGGGGGGGGACCACTAGACTACCAGGAAATATGATTTTCAAGAATGGGAGGGCAATCAGACATCAGGGGAGGGACCACTACACTACCAGGGTATTTTATTTATTTTTTTATTATATGGGAACGGTGATAGAGGACAGGGAGAGACCACTAGACCACCAATGACTACAGCCGCATTGGGAAGGGGCTGGGGGGCGTTAGACACCTCAGAGCCCTGGTAAATGAGCCCACACTGGGCATGCAAATGGCCAGCTAGTGCCTTCCATGCCCAATGGTCTCATTTGCATGGCTGCTTTTGTGCACATCAAATAGCTCACCGGCGCTATTCATTCCAGGGCCATTTCAGGGAATGTAGGTCAGGGTAGCGCTAGTGAGGTTAGAGGCAGCGGTAATGGGGTTACCACTGCCTCTACCTACCCATACTCTCAGTCGGATAGTGCCCTATGCCATCCATCTGTGAGTACCATTTTTTTTTACCACCTAGGCAGTCACAAAGTGCAATGCAAACCTTTTGTGCTGCACTTTGCATTTTTTTTGTGAATTTAGTACTAAGTGTTTACAGGCTACAGTATGTGTGATGTTTGACTAGGACCATATCCTTCCGTACCTTCAGGTGTCTGTACCTTTGTGCCAGAAGGTCGTGGGTTCTAGTCCCACACTGGGGTTGGGCTCATATCATAAACCACTGGCATCAGAGTGCACTACAAGGGGGATGCTGTGCTGCTGGGGAGTGCTGTCCTTCATATGATATGTTAAGCCAAGGTTCCATCTGCCTTTTCTGGTGGTGGTTAAGGTAGATGTTCAAGATCCCATGGCATTTCTCTAGAAGAGTAAGGGAATATCCCCGGAATCCTTGCCAACTTCCTACCATTTCTTCACATAAATACCACCAATGGCTTAATCTGATTGCTTCAGTTACACAGAAACACAAGACAATAATGGCAGAAAAAGACCAGAGGTCCATCTAGTCTGCTCAAGTTCTCTATAATCCCTAGAACCTACTGTCACCCCCAGTAACCATTATTCCCTTCATTATATCCCAGCCCTGCTTGAATCCCCTGTTTCCGCTCCCACCACTTCAGCTGACAGACTGTTTCATGGTTCTTCCACCCTTTCCATAAAGTAGTACTTCCTCACATCTCTCCTTAACCTATTCCTGTTAATTTCCATTCATGTCCATGTGACCGCAAGTTGGTATTCAAACTAAATAGTTCCCTACAGTTCACTTTGTTAATTCCTTTAAGGAACTTGAAGGCCTCTATCATATCTCCCCTCTCCCTTCTGGTCTCCAGTGGGTACATACTTAGTGCCTTGAGGCACTCCTCATAGAATCTGCCCTGCTGGCCCTGAAATCATTTTTTTTACTCTGCACTGCACTGTCTCCAACCTGTCTACCTATCAACCTAGTTGAATTGCATCTGTATCCCCCCTTCCCCTCAGAGAAGGCTGAAGACAGGCAATACTCTCTAGCCCTCCTTCCCTGGTTAAGAAAACTAAATTCATACATTAAGAGCACAGGGGAGTTTTGCCAGTACGATTCACACAGTGGGATAAATCACTCTGTGGGCAGGTGGACGCTCGACCACTAACTTTCAAAATCCAGGTGCCAAACCCATTTTGTTTGTGGCCATTAACCACTTGGCTAGCCAATTTGTCTGCCCTGTAAGGTATGCTCATGGTTGCAGTGTCTGTGCCTTATTCTGCATGCTAAGGCCCAAAACTCGAAATGGTCACCTTTCCATCTGCAGGTCAGTGCTGGGGGGGTTGGAGCCCACCAGCTGCAAAGAAAACTAGACTTTGAAGTGTTCCTTTCCTTACAGTTTTTCAGTGAACAGTATGGTGCAACTCACGTAAGGTGACCCCATGGTTTAATATATATTCGGTCTGTACTATTTGTGTGCCTTCATTTATTATACGGCAGCCTCAGCATGAGTGGGCACTTTATACCTTATCCCACCTTGCAGTAAATGACTAATAACTAATCAGAAATTAATTGGCTTCATTTTGGTAATCAAGCCAAAAAAAGTCTAGCTGTTGGGGGAAGGGGACAACTATAAACACAGAATGGCCTTAAAGAGTCAAGTCCCACTCACTTCTTGGATCACATGGAAGGCTTATTATCCGTCTCAGCATGAAAGGGAACAAGTGAAAGCATGATAAGAAAAGATGCTGAGCCACTCTCTATTAAAGCACCAGCTCCTTGTAATCTTTATTATTTAGAACTATCTTCATTAAAACATGAACTTTGTACAAGTGCCATGTTGCTATGGAAACCTCTTTTCATGCCCCAATTTTATATATTAAAAAAAATGTTTTAATAAAAGAAAAGACCAGCTAATCATCATTTTAAAGTAAGTTACTCTGCCAAACTCTTACAAAAGTTTTAGCGTATTTGAGAGATGGCAGAGTTGGAATAAATTGGAGCTCAGTTTTAATTAAACATGGTTACATGAGCCATGCATGGGAAATGCATAAACTAGACTTGCTATGATAAATTGAAAAAAAAAAAAAAAGAAGAAGTTACGTAAGAACTTACCGTAACAGTAGATCTTCAAGAGAATCACTTTCATCAGGTCACACTTATAGAAGTATTTTATATGCCGTCAGGCACTAGGACCACATGGAAAGTTTTCTGTAGCAGTCTACTAGGGGCCACCCACGATGACTTTGGATGTCATCGTCTCTATGTATATAACCATGGGCGGCCCTGCTCCCTCCTCAGTTCCCCTACAGAGACCATACTAGCTAGGCCTCCCTCTAGGGAACCAAGAAGAGAGAGATGGAGTGCCCAGCTGTTTGAAATGCTAGAGCAACAGGAATGCCATCCTGAAGAAGGAAACGGGCGCTAAAGAGCTCTGAGCCCAAGGGGGTTGGAAGATGGGTTGACATGATCTGATGAAAAAGATTCTCCAAAGATCTACTGTTACAGTAAATTCTTACGTAATTGTTCTATCTTCTTCAAGAATATCTTTTTCATCAGGTCACACCTATAGGATGAATCCCACGCATTACTGACAGACAGTCTGGTTGGCTGGATGCTACAGAACTAAGAAAGAAGGCCTTGAAGCACAGCTAGACCAAAGCCTGCCCGTGTATGTGAGGCAATGTCCAAATGGTAATGCTTGGTGAAAGTATGGACAGTACTCCAAGTTGCAGCTGCACACATTTTTGCAGCCGACACGTTCCTGAAAGAGGCAACAGAAGTGGCCATACCCCTGCTGGAATGACCACGAACAACCCCAAGAAGTTCCTTACCGTACTTCCTGTAACAAAACATACTACGGATGGCCAACCATTTGGACAAAACTATTTAAAAACTGGAACACCCTCTTTCCAAGGGGCAAAAGAAATAAACAGCTGAGAGGACTTCTGCAGTCCTTAGTACGGTGTGTATTTTCTATCAATACATTTTTTTATTGAAAACATAAAGAACACATGAAATGAAAAAGTTTACATATATGAAAAGATCAAGTTCATGAAGTAAATATTGTTACACCATAACATCTCAGATAAAAAAAAAAGCAATAAGATTCAAGTTTAAATACTATTTAACTTAATATCCGCTAATTAAAAACCTAAGATACTGTACATGTATGGGTAACTTAATGCAATAAATGTCAATACTCCCTGAATCAGCCAACTTTATCATCAGTAAAATCTTGAAGAGCACTATCTTAACCTGTATAATCATAAATATTTTGCATATATTAAAATATAAATGATACATTTACCCTGAAATTTCTACTAATATTTTTTAAAAAGCGAGAAACATGAGTTGGTAAGTAATCACGCTACACTAAGGTAAAAAGTGTAAAAATGACAAAGACCAATAATAAGTGAAAGACCTTAAAATTATCCAAGTAAGGAAAGAAAGAGCAGGAAAGAAAAAAAGAGAGCAATGTGACAGAAAGAAAGGAAAGCACCCTGGAACAACACTAGCAAAATGATATCAGAGTATTCTATGCACATCAAGCGTACGGAGCAATGCTTCTCCTGGATTGGCTTGCTCTGAAAAATAAACAGGCAGGTGGATGGTCTGATTTCAAGTAAACTCAGACACCACCATAGGAAAAAAACCTAGGGTTTGTATTCAAAGGCACCCTGTCTTTATGGAAAATCAAATAAGGAGGCTCACACATCAGAGCCTGAAGCTCAGAAATCCTCAGAGCAGAAGTAATAGCAACTAAAAACAACGATTTCCATGACAGAAAGCATAGCTTGCAAGTTGCAGCTGGCTGAAATGGAGCCAAAGCAAGTTTGTCCAACACAAAATTCAAGTCCCAAGCCGGGATCAGATTGTGGATGGGAGGCATCAGGTGGAAAGTGCCTCACAAAAACATACGGGCCACGTCCATCTGGGCCACAGTATGACCATCAACAGGCACATAAAACACAGATATAGCAGCAGAAGTGCCCTTTAATAGAGAAGTATTTCAGGCCTGAGTCTGACAAGGACAGTAAATATTCCAGAATCTGATTCACTGGGCAAGTGAAGAGAGCCCAGTGATGGAAAGTGTCCCACAAAGCAAAATGCTTCCACTTCATGGAGTAAGTAGCCCTGGTGGAGGGCTTCCTGGCAGTCGCCAGGGCATCAACCACCTTAGGAGACATCCTAAATGTCTATGTCTTTAGGAGCCAGGCATGGAGATGGAGTGACCTGATGTCCAGATGGACCAAGGTTCTCTGTTCCTGTGACAGCAAGCCATTGCAGAGGGGCTGGGGTACCGGTGGATCCACTGCTAGCAGCTGAAGCAGTGGGAACCAGATCTAATGAGGCCAGAAGGGAGCCACAAGAATTGGAGTGGCTCTCTCCACCTGAAGCTTGATTAGCACCATCTGAATAAGAGGAAAGGCGTAAAGGAACCTCCCTTTCCAAGAGAGACACTAGGCCCTGGATCTAGTGAGCAGAAAAGTGGCAGTTTTGCATTGAGTGAGGATGCAAAAAGGTCCAACTCTGGATGCCCCACTTGTCGAACAGGTCTTCTACTACTGAGGCCAGCAGCTCCCACTCATGCATTCTGGACTGTGACCTGCTTAGCCTGTCTGTCAGGACATTTTGGATGCCTGGAACATGAATGGACAACAGTTCTAGACCATGCTCTACAGCACAGTACCAAACCCTCATTACCTCCCTGCATAGGGGCAAAGAATGAGTGCTGCCTTGTTTGATTATATAGTATACCATACTGGCGTTGTTTGTCTACACAAGCAGATGCCCCAGGGACAGATGGGTCTGGAAGGCTTGCAAGGCATACAGAATGGCCCTCATTTCCAGGACCAAGAATTGGTATTCCAGCTAAATAGTTCACCCACAGTTCACTTTGTTAATTCCTTTAGGAAACTTGAAGGTCTCTAGCATATCTCCCCTCTTCCTTCTGGTCTCCAGTGAGTACATATTTAGTGACATGCATTGAGGAAATCCACATCAAGCTAAAACTGATCATAGATTAATAAAAATCTGTATGCTTTTCCTTGTTCCAATACCTTTTGACTTGTAGCCTCTCGGGTCATGCCTGAAAATAGGCATTTGTTTATGTCTAGTGCACCTACTCGGTAATCAAAAAACAAACAAATAAATAAATAAATGATAAAGGTCTTAATTAAAAGCCAAGTATGAGGGAAAATGGCAACTGACTTTGATGAAGCTTTTTAAAAGGACAGCTGTGCAAATTAGATTCCACGTCCCAGCTGATAGTTGTCCCTTCAGATTAGGGATTTTATGCAGAACAATAATTTTTTTCAGTTCCATTACATGATTTTTAGAACTTTCCAGTATCACACCACAACTTCCTGGGAAAACAAATGCCTGCAGCCATTTTGCGGGCAGCAGCCTGCTTCCAATGCTCACTCAATCTGTGCCATTAGTCGGCAAGGCAGTGTTCATTAGAGTAGAATGAACAGCAGAAGTGGGCTACAGCCCCTGAAATGACTACAGGCAGTTGTATACCATAGACATTTCAGTGTGGTATTAGAAAGCTCTAAAAGTCAAATGACAAGGTTCTGAAAAATAAGATTATGCATAAACATCCTGATCGGGGGCACAGCTATCAGACAGAGAGGGAAATCTTACCTGCACAGCTCTCCTGTAACAGATTTTTTGATAGCATGTTTATGCAGTTTACAGTGACTGCTGCTTCTTGGCAAGTTTTGAAGCCAGTGTGCTGTTTTTTCTCTCTTTTTGTTCATTTTTTCTTTAAATGTGATGTGGCTCATATTTTACGTGTGATAAAACCTAGACATGGCAATTGAGCCAGCATCTAGAACATAGTCTCAGGAGAGCTACGTTGTTGAAAGCACAGTCCTTCAGAGGAAGCTATAGATGCGATGTTCAGCCTAGACTGCAGAAAGTCAAGCTCCCACTGGGTATTACTCACTGGTGCCCAGCCTGAAATCGCCAAGACACTTTTCTTGTCCAGCGTAAATAAGTACTGAAAGCATAAAGAATGCTGTGATACCGATTTCAACAGTCAGAATTACAAATAAGTGTGGGTAGGGTAGAAAGGAATCACTGTTCCATAGGCCAGAGTTTAGGAATACCCAATAGTATGATGGTGGAAACATGCTATTCTGTGAAAGTACCGAACGATGCATTATGACCCCATTTAGTGCAACACATCAGAACTACCCCAAGATAGCAAGACTGCGATGCACCATCTGATTTGTAGGGGGGAACTGCTGTTTCTCTGGTGTACCACTGAAAAGATTAAAGTGGGGAACTGGAGGGGTCAGTGGATTGGTAGCAGGTTAAGGAGCCTATCACCCCTAGGTCACGGGTTCAAATCTGGCACAGGTCGGTAGTGGCTGAAAGTCATTATCACCCGAGGGCTGTTCAGTGGCCTATGTCAAATAAGTTGTGGTGATCAATTTCCCAGTGGGCAGGTTCCCCACATCACAAAACCACTAGCACAACTGGCACCCTTGTTGGTAGTCTGTCATGAGAGGCCAAGGTCTTAATGGGCATGGAGTCTGAACTACCCTCTCACCTACATGGTGGTCCCTCCATGGCAGGGTTGATGCACGTTGGTGGGGCAGTATAGGAAAGCTCGTACTGTGATCACCCGGGCAGCACCTGTCATGCGGATAAATAGAGAACTTCAGTTTCCAGTGCTGTCAGTCCAGCACCTTTCACAATCACTAAAATTCACACAAAAAAAAAATCTTAAAAACAAAAAAAAGACTAAAGCATTAGAAGGTCAAATGACTTGATCAATGAGGATACCGGGGTGGCAGGGAAGCCAGGGGGCAGATAGCATGGACACAAATGATGTATGACGTTTAAAATATTACAGGACGCCACATTAAGGGAAGATCTTAAAATGTCATATAGAACAGGTTGGTCTAGCACTAGAAAGCATTGCATGCAATTAGATCTGCCTAAATGGAATACTAATTTAAGGAAACACTGGTTCACTGTAAGGGTAGTGTCGGCATGGAATGGCTTGCCAGTAAATGTGGTGGAGTTCTAGTATGGACATGTTCAAGTCTAGATTAGACGAGTATCTATATGATAAGACTACTACGTTTTAACATTAAAATGGTGAGCATTATGGACGAAAGTCCTGAAGCTTGATTTGACTTATGAAACTTATGAAACAAACTCTATACATGCACTAGGTCTCAGGGGTAGGATAGGGGATTATGGACAGACTAGATAGATCAATGGTCTTTTTGTGCCATGAACTTCAAGGTTTCTATGATTCTAGTATAGTGCTCTTGCCACTAGATCACAGTAGCCTTCCAAAAAGTTAAACAGTTCACAGTTGCGACATTTCATCTGTCTAGCATCATAGCTTCCCTCTCCCCAAGACACACAGCAGCAATCAAAGTACACAAAAAGTTGGAAGGCTACGAATGCATTTTTTTTTTCCTCTCAACGACCCTTGTTCTCTATTCCATAAGCAGCGGTAACACAGACTACTAAAACTTCCCATGTAAGTGACATTTAATTAAATATGAGCCACTAACACATTTACGAGCAGAGTAATACAAGAAAAAATGTGGCAGTTCTGAAAGTGGTATTATGATTTATAATTCAAGTAATGCTAGGAATTCCTTTAATTCAACTTGAATAAAATCAAAAGGGCCATCCAGTTGAAGTTAATCCGATGTGAAATTTTTCAGGGCAGCTAGTCAGCAAGCTTTTAAAAAGCCTCTCTTTTTTCCATCTTTTTCTGCCCTGCTGTATGCTATGTGAAGAGGTGAGGAGATGCTGACAGAACTGTGATAATGGAAATGTTCTTCTGCCTTTGTATGGCTTGTCTGCTTTTTAAACTGATTGAGTGAGCTTACTTAAATGCTTTCAGCCGTTTATAAAATAACCATACTTTTTGGTGAAGGATTTGAGATGTGACTGCTGTATTCTAAAGCTTTTTTGAACTGTAAAGGTTAGTTTTTCTTGGAAACTAGACACTCAGTATTACTTTAGAGGTTACTTATGTCCCGCAAACAGTATATGCTGTTCTGCCTTGTAGTTGGGGGTATCAACATAAAATATTTCTCAGTACCATTACATTAACTTATCGAAGCACATATTACCAAAACAAGTTGAGTCTCCATTTGCACTTATTGTGTAAATGTTCATTAGTGCCCCAAGCTGTGAACCTGGAGACCCAGCAGACTTGGGTTTGAAATCTGCAGCCGCCATGTGCATACTAAGTGACCCTGAGCAAGTCACTTAACCTCCCTGTGCTCCCAAGATGCTCCAGGAAATGAGCTTCAGTTCAGTGTGCCTTTCCTAACTAAAAATTCTATCCCCCCCCCCCCAAAAAAAAATGGTTACTCATCTCTGCACCATTTGGAATGCAATTGTCTTTAACTGAACTGGCGGAATGCTGAAAGAAAGATAATCTGAGAATGTAGTTCAGATGCTCCACAGCTGGCTTAAGTTAGAAGAAAAAAAAAACGGAGCCAAACATAGCAAATGATGGGAAATTATAGTGGAAAGGACATCTACATACTCACAAGCACATTGCTACCTATAAGTGATGTCACAAATGTCAATCAAATTCAATGCTGATGTAAAAAAAAAAAAAAAAGGCTAAAGAAAATCCCACTTACTGATTGGTCAGTTACAGTGTGCAACTCTCCTGATGGCACACTTACAAACCAGAACAATTCTTTGTCTTTATTCCCCCTGTATAGCTTTGTCTCCTTTTCTGAGGTTGGTTTTGCCCTTGTTGGGCCAGAATGACCAACCAGCCCAATCATCTACAAGTCCACCATCAGCTGCTGGGTGGCAGGGTCCATGATGTGGAGCCGGAGCCTATCCTTTTCCCCGCCTACCATCCACCCACTAGATGGCGCTACCCATGTCTCTTGTTGGGCTTGGACGTTGGCAGTGGAGCACCTGGGAGGATTTACGCTCCCTAGTCCACTGCAGGGGCTGCTGCAGTACCAGATGCAGCACCATCCCCTCCCCAGGCTGGGAAGCACTGTTGTTGGTAGCAGTAATTCCCAGCCCCAATCACAAGTTCCCATACCAGAGTTCCCTCCCGGACCCGAACTCAGATGGCTGGCACAGCAGTGCAGGCACCACCCAGAAGCATGTGCATTTTGCTTACATGACCTAGTCACTTAGCCATGTCCCTCCCATAAGGGTCATTCCTTGTAAAGCAAGATCAAAACCACAATAACGTGATTTTATTACTGACGGCTTTCATAATTTATAGAATACTGCCAGGCTGAAATAGTCTCTGGCACAGCAAGGCACAGACTGGCGCACATGTTTGTGACCTCCCACCTGGATTACTGCAATGCTCTATATCTGGGCCTTCCTGGAACAGAGATGCATCGGTTGCAGCTAACACAGGATGCTCCAGCCAGGATGATAACTAACAAACTCCTTAGAGAACATATCACGCCTGGGCTGCGCAGACTGCATTTCTTGCTTCAAAGGTGATGCACAGACTTCAGGTTTGTCTTCTGCCATACAAGGCCTTGAATGGATGAGGTCCACACTACCTCTGTGAATGTCTCATACCTAACCACTCCCACAAAGCCCCTTCATTCAGCTGGACTCCTGAATCTTTCTATACTCAAAGCAAGGCTAAATATTTCTGGTACTAGGGTTCCTGCTGCTGCAGCATCAATTCAACGGCCCACCCGCCCTGTTGTGGTACAGCCCCAGCCAACACCTGACCATTTTAAATAAGCCCTGAAGACCACTTGTCTGACTTTGCATGCCCCAAATTTTAAAAATAGCTGATATTTTTTTGAGTCGTTCAGAGTTGGTTTTGTGTACTGCATTTGGTGTTATGTCCTCATTTTTACCTGTAAAGTGCTCAGAACCTGATGAATTTGGGCACTATACTAAGGCAGCAGTGTGTGTTAGCAGGGAAAATGTTGGCCTATACTTTATTCTGTTTTAGATTGCCCCTTATAGCCTGTGTTGTACAATACTCTTTTTCTGCCTTTTGAGTCTGTGTTAGCATTTTTCTTTACATTTGAAACAATAAAAAGAAGCACTCCTTTTATTACTTCAGATCCAATCTCCAACTTTACAGTATTGATACATGTTGGGTCATTCCAGTCAGGTCAGTCTTGAGAAATCAGTTTTTTTTTTTTTTTTAAAGACTACCATAAATCCTAATTTAGACTTCTGGAATGAATGCTGCATCTTTAAAAAGCATGGCATAATGATTAAATTTTTCAAATGTGATTTAAAAAAATTTGTGAATGTAGGTCACCATAAAGGTTACCGTCTCCTTTATACCTTGTAAAACACTAACCTTGTCCTAGTTAGACTGCATAGACATCATTCTTTAGGCCTCAGAGGTTTAGCACTGAAGAAATAATTAGTGTTAGCATTATTGAAGTAGTGAGGTATGTCACGTGGCCCAGTTCTAAGAGATTGCCATCAGCATATTGGATATAATAGGATTTTTGCCTAAGTGGAACTGAAGGCTGCACATGGCGCATAAAGACTATATTATGAGGGATGAATGTTGGCAAACATTCTAGAGAGCCCAGTACTACAAGCCGTTTGAAGCACAGTGGAAAAAAACAGAATGACACATTGAAAGGGAAATGAATACACAAGGAAAACAAGATTAAATGCCATCCCTCGCTTTTGTTTTTATATTTTTCTTTTGCTTCTCTTGCGCTCGTTTTTAGTGTGTTTGGACCACCTCAGGTACAGTTTATACAAATATCAAGTTCCTTTAAGATAGGGTTACCACCTGTCCTGACTTTCACAGGACAGTCCTGATTTGGACAGCTGTGTCCTGCAAATAAAACATGAAAAATGCTACATGTCCTGACTTTATAATAGAAAAAATATTTTCTAACTTTCTACTAAATGTTGCAGAAAACTATAATACCTTAACTAAAATACATTAAAATGATAAGAAACTATAGAAGCTACTAAGAATCTACAATACTTGGCCTTAATTCTGATTATATAGAGAAAACAAATCTGTTGCAGTGGCCAGGGTTACGTACTGTCCTGCGAAAAATCATGTTTCAGTAAGGAATGTCCCACTTTGGGCTTCTTAAAAGGTGGTAACCCTACTTTAAGATCACATAAACAAAATGGTCACTGATCCTCCTTAAGGCCCATCCTGCCACTGCTCCCTGTGTTGCATCTGAAGGAACATCACCATGGAGTGAGAGGAAAAGAAACCCATATTTTACCTTATTATAATAATGTAAGGAGTAAGCTTGCCAGACTACAGTATGTTTCATTTGACACCTGACCTCAGTTCCTCTAGAGAAACATCACACTGTTAATCAGGTTAATCTCCTCTTGTGAACTACCATCTCTAGTATTGAGCGTGCAGGTTTCACAGGGTATGTAGGGAACAGAAGTGTTTGGTGAATAAATTTGGATCTCTAGTTCAGTTTGTTATTTAACTTTCCACAGACGTAGCGCCCAGAACTAAGTTGTGTCACCATCACTGCAAAGCATTCAGTAAGTCCAGGAGGAGGAGTATATCAGTTAAGTTTTAAAAGGGATTAGACCACATTGGAGTCTGGCAGTATAGCCTAGAGTTAGAGTAACGACCTGTGAACGAGCTGGATACAGCCAGCAGACCGGACCTTGGTTTGATTCTCACAATCTCTACTTGCATACTGTGCGACTCTGAGCAAGTCACTTAATCCCCCAGTGTTCCCAGGTCACCCCTGAAAACAGGCACTTGTGCCCAGCGGGCCTTACCCAGTTACCAAAGACTAAAATAAAGAATTCAACCCAAGACAGTTTGTGTCTATGCCCACAGCAGCAGACAGTCAGTATGTATAGACATCCCACTAAACTATGTGACTACAGATCAACAAAGCTCATTTTATAGCAGCAGTGAATGTTGATGCGCCAAATCTTGACCTACACCTTTGGCCGAATTTTAGAGTGCTCTTGCTCCCCTGTCTCGTAAGACGCCCTTCCCCCATTCTGAGTCTGCTTCAGTGCTTTTTAAAAAATGTTTGAAATAATTAAATGGAGCGCTCCTTTTAACAAGGCTATTCCCCGGTTTTCATCATTATTTTCAGCTCTTTTTGGACACATATTGTTTACTGTCACTTTTGTTGAGACTAATAGTATTTCCCCTAGAAAAAATTGAAAGGATGGGCCTCTGTCAAGCCAGACAGGCATTATTTGTGCAGGTCTCTTCTCTGATCTGTGATTTTTCTCCCCATTTTGTATCCGAGACCACTTACTTTTCAGTTCCTTTCTGCACGTTTTCTCATGGCTCGTGGTTATCTTTATTTTACCGTTTTCCTCTGCAATTGTAACAATACTGGGGACCATGGTGCTTCATTAAACATGGGAGGGAGCACGGGGGTAGTGCAAAAGGATAGGGACTCAGAATAAAAGGATGGGGGCAACCCCATGCATAAATGCTTTGGGGGTGGGGAACCCTGGACTAAGATAAATTGTGATGAGACAGACGGATGCTACTCACTAACATTATGGGGCAACGAGTGCTCTGACACTGAGCAGAACAGAGTCGAAAACCTGGGGAGAGCCATATTAAGAGGTGCACTCCTTTAATTATTTCAAATGTTAAAAAAAGTACTAAAGTAGACTCTGAACATGGAAAAAGGTGCCTCTTACAAAAGACAGGGCAACATGAGTCGGTGCGTGCTATGCTGAAACCTTTTACCTGTACCTTTTCATTCTTGATTTTACAATGTCCTTGTTCTCCCCTCTCGTAAGAGGTCTCCCCATCCCCACCCCACCCCATTTGGAGGCTGCTTTAGTACTTTTTGACATTTCAAATAATAACAGGAGTGCTCCTTTTAATACAGTTACCCTCCCAGGATTTGATCAGTATTCTCCACAGTGTTTGACACACATTGTCCCATAAGGTCAAAGAGCAGCATCTATTGCATGCTAGTTCACCTTAGGTGCAGTATAAACAAATGTTACACAATGGGGGTTCAGAAACAGTCATGACTAATGACAAAAACCCTGAGTGGGTGGCCATATTAAAAGGAGTGCTCTTTTTTATTTATTTATTTTATTTATTTATTTAGTTTTTGTTGATCGGGTAAGTGCACTAGACAAATGCTGCCTATTTTCAGGCACGACCCGGGGGAGGGGGACGCAGATGAATGCCAACTGACCTTGAACCAGATTAAGCTGTTTTAGTTTTAGTTATTTCAAATGTCAAATAAACGCAAAAGCAGTCTCAAAATGGATGGAGAAAAAAGGCACTTGAAATTAGAATTAAAAAAGGGCAACATGTTTCACCATAACACACACTGCTGCTTTAAACTGGATCAAGACCACACTGAATGAGGGGCATGGGAACTGAAATGCCGACTTTTAGTAAAAGGGTCAAAGCTCAAGATGGCTCAGCATCAGAGTTTTGCTAAAAGGGTGCTAGCTGCTAGAACTCACTGCAGCTACAGGGGCAGCCAGTGCCACCGGTAGTGATATCAGGCCCTGTTCCTTTATACCTGGGGTTCTGACATCATTTCCTCAAGAGTGCAAGGTGCATGTCACTGTCATATCCTCCTCTAGCACACTGCACTGACAATATAAGCATAAACATTGTATAATATAAATATATATTTCTACATTACATACCAATCACCTAAAAAAAAATTAAAAAAAAAAATGTGGGGAGGCAATGTAATGGCTGTGGGCACCAGTCTTCCGGGAGTCTTTCTGGAGGCTGAGATGCTGCCCTGTTGCAGACAACTGTCTGCCCTGAGGAGGAAGTTGCCCGTCTTCAGGCCACACTGGACAGTAGTACGGGACCTTCCCCAGGCCACAATGGACAGTAGGAAGGAACCTCCCCATCCAGGAGCACCAGAACCACCACCACTACCTCAGAGGTTGCAAAGAAAGCACAGCAGTTGGACCACAGTGGGCTCAGGGAGGATGAAGATGGTGGAACAGAGGCACACCAGTCAGATGTTACACACCACAATCCATACACCATTCTGGGGGCATAGCTCCCTATGGATACACCATGAGGGAGACTAAGGAGGCTGAGGACAACTGTCACAAGGAGGCCCACAGGAAGGAGGCAGAGGACATCACAAGGAAAGGAAGCAGCTCCTGGTGGGGGACTCAATTATTAGGGGATAGAACTGGGAGGGGCTGGGAAATGAGTAAGGTGCCTGCCTGGTGCCATGGCTTGGAGGGACAGGAAGCGCATCCTCAGGATCACGACAACAGCTGCAAGGGATTCTGAGCTGGACGCACTGTCCACCTAGGGACAAATGACTGGCTCATCATGAGGTTAGAGCAGTGCAGGAGGACATTGCAGAGTTGGGGAGGGCCTAAGACAAGTAGCACACACAGTATCATTCTCAGAGGTGCTGCCTGTCAAAGGCATGGGGGAGAGCGAGGTAATTGGCACCATGCAGTTTAATGAATGGTTGAAAAAATGGTGTGGAGCACAGGGTTTGGCTTCATTGGGGACTGGGGTTCCACCTGGAGGACACCAGCCTATACTAGCAGGATGGTCTGCATCTGTCCAGGAAGGGAACAAGTCTTTGAGCAATGGTTTAAATGCTTCATTGGCAAGCTTTTAAACTAGTCAATGGGGAGGCACTGACAAGCAGCAGAAAATCCCAGCCTCTCCCTACAAAACAGGGTACTAAATGAGAAAAGACCAAGGTAGAGCGGTCAGTGGGGATGCTGCAACAGAAGGTAAGGCCATCAAAAATGGAGAACAATAGTACCAATGCCGTAGTCTGGGTAACAAGCTTCCTGAATTAGTGGCCTTGATGGAGGAGGAACATCTGGATATCGTGGCAGTCACAGAAACATGGTACACACAAAACCATGACTGGGATGTAAACATACCAGGATATACTATCTACAGGAGGGACAGGGGTAAAGAGGAGGAGGTAGTTCTTTACATAGGGAAGGAATAAAGCAACAGAACAAAAGGGTAAACAGGGAGGAGAAGAAGCACTGTGGGTAAATTTGGAGACAGGCAATGGCACCACAATCCGCACAGGGGTTGTATACAGACCTCCTTCTCAGGGGAGGAAATGGACAAGGAAATGATAGAAAGTATACTTAGAATGGCAGAAAAAGGGGAGGTATTGCTGATGGGTGATCTGAATATGCCAGATGTTAACTGGAGTGCAGTTGCAGCTGCCACTTCGAAGAGTGCAGTTATTCTAGATGCCCTACAGGGGGCATGCCTTAGACCAATGGTTCTTAGACTTTGTCACAGTGAGCCTCCCCAAATCCATGGAAAAGATTTTGAGCCTCCCCAAAAAACTGAAATAATCTTGGGCCTCCCCAAGGAAAAATAACATGCTGTACTTTGCGCAGTACACCATGAATAAATTGAAACCCCTTTGAGTACTTGGCTCACATTCAGTTCTTTTTCTTATACTGATGTGGAACCTTTGAAAAAGAGCTCTTGTGCTCAAAGGTGTTATCTGAATAACAAATAAATAAAATAAACAAATGTTATTATTCAGTTTATTGTAATCCGCCCCCCCCCCCCCAGCCAGCCTACTTGCTCCGCTATTATCATTCTTGAATCATTGTTACCCCTTGTTGCTGTATCTTCATGGGCCGGACTACTTTCTCTGTTTCCTCTCTATATGAAATAACCTTCCTGCATACTTTGCCTCTCCCCCTCTTTCCCTGCTCCTAAGCAACTTCTCTGGGATTACTTTGCTCCTTTCTGCTATTGCTCTTAGCACTTCTGTGCTCAACCATTGTATTTGGGCTATTCTGCCATCTGTCTACAAATTGATCAATTACCACCACTCATTATCAGTTTATTGTTCATATTTGTTTGCACTATTGTTCACTGTGTATTTCTTGATTGTTTTGCAGTTACCTTTTGAAATGTATTCCTTACCTACCCTTCCCCGGGTACACCTGAAATGAGCTTTGGCTCATTCACCTTTCCTTGTCACCTATTAGTAAATAAATACATAAAATTCACCTACTATTATCTCTTTCAGTTTGCTTAATCTCTTCACACAAAATACATAAAACTAAAAATTTAAATACTGTACTTTTTCAGACTTTCTTGAGCCTCCCCTGGAACAGGTTGGGGCCTCCCCAAGGAGGCTGGCCTCACCATTTGAGAACCCCTGCCTTAGACAACTAGTACTGGAGCCCACTCGAGAGGGAGCAATATTAGACTTGATACTCTCAAATGGAGATGGAGAGAGGATCACAGATGTAGAAGTGGGTAGCCATCTGGGAACTAGCGACCATCGAACAGTATGGTTCACAATAAACACAGCAATAGAGTCAAGCCATACAAAGACAAAAGTACTGGACTTTAGGAGGGCTGACTTTGCCAAAATGGGTGAGTGCCTAAGAATGCACTAGCAAATGGGGCGGGAAGGAGGTGGAAGAACAATGGGGAATAATAAAACTGCCATCACAGAGTAACGAGCCTTTGTGTGAAGCAAATAAACAAAACAAGGCGATGTAGAAACCACTATGGTTCTCAAAGGAAGTGGCAGTGAAGGTTCAAGAAAAAGCATTCAGGAAGTACAAGGAATCGCAGCAGGAGCAGGACAGAGAACTGTATCAGTTAAAGCAAAAGGAGGCTGGAAGGCAGTCAGAACAGCAAAGGCCCAAACCGAGGAAAAGATAGCCAACTCAGTTAAGAAGGGATAAAACCTTTTATAGGTACATCAGGAGCAAAGGAAGACCAAGGGAGGGATAGTGAGGCTTAATAAAGGGAGGAGGGTGGGCAGAGGAGACTGTGAAAAGGCAGAGATACTAAAATATATTTTGCTCAGTATTTACAAGGGAAGAGGAGGTACATAAAACAAACAGTAGTAACACTCTGGATACAAGTTGATACCAACCCATTTACAGAAGAAAAGGTTCTGAAAGAACTCTTAAAACTGAAGGTGGACAAAGCAATGGGGCCTGATGGGATTCATCCCAGAATTCTAAAAGAACTAAGGGTAGAACTAGTGACACCACTGACTACCCTCTTTAACAAATCATGGGAGGATGGGGTGGTACCCGAGGACTGGAGGAGGGCAGATGTGATTCCCCTTCACAAAAGTGGGGGCAAGGCAGAAGCAGGAAACTATAGACCTGTTAGTTTAACCTCAGTGATAGGGAAAATGATGGAATCACTTCTAAAGGAAAGAATTGTCGAGTATCTAGAGGCCAGAGGGGCACAGGACCCTAGGCAGCATGGATTCACAGCGGGAAGGTCATGCCAGACGAATCTGATAGATTTCTTTGACTGGGTGACCAAAGTAGTAGATCAGGGAGGGGCTGTGGACATGGCCTACCTAGACTTTAGCAAGGCATTTGACACAGTCCCACACAAAAGATTAATATACAAGTTAGCCAGCCTGGGAGTGGGTCCCAAGATGACAGCCTGGGTAAAGAATTGGCTGGAGAATAGGACACAGAGAGTAATAGTAAATGGAGTCCACTCAGAAGAAAGGAGGGTTACTAGCGGGGTACCGCAGGGTTCAGTATTAGGACCAGTCCTCTTCAATGTTTTTATAAGCGACATTGCAGAAGGACTGGGAGGAAAAGTATGTCTCTTTGCAGATGACACTAAGATCTGCAACAGAGTTGATTCACAGGGTGGGGTGGAAAGGATGAGAAGGGACTTGGCAAGGTTAGAGGAATGGTCAAATGTATGGCAGCTTAGATTCAATGCTAAGAAGTGCAAGGTAATGCACATGGAAACAAAACCCAGGGAAGAGTACACAATGGGGGTGAGATACTAACAACAACAAAATGGAAAGGGACCTGGGGTAGTCATATCAGATGACCTAAAGGTGGGCAAGCAATGTGAGAAGGCAGCAAGGAGGGCTGGGGGATACTGGGATGCATAGGAGAGGCATCACCAGTAGAAAACAGAGAGTTATTATCCCTCTGTACAGACAGCTGGTGAGACCCCATCTGGAGTACTGTGTGCAGTTCTGGAGACCCAATCTCCATAAAGACATAGACAGGATGGAAGCTGTCAGAGGAGGGCAACTAAAATGGTGCAGGGTCTGCACGGAGGACTATGAAGAGAGACTTAAGGAGCTAATATGTATAGCCTCGAGGAAAGGAGGGAGGGGGACATGATAGAAACTTTCAAGTACCTCAAGGAATCAACAAAGTCCAAGAGGGTAGCATCTTTCAAAAAAAAGTGTGCAAGAACAAGGGCACAATTTGAAGATAGAGGCGGCTCAGAGGTAATTTAAAGTATTTTTTTCACAGAGAGGGTTGTGGATGCATGGAATGGCCTTCCGGAGGAGGTTGTGGAGTCAAAATCAGTGGTGGAATTCAAGCATGCATGGGATAGTCATAAGGCAATTCTGGGGGGTTGGGGTAGGAAGAAGTAGGCTGCTGGTTAACTAGGATCTGCAGCTTATCCAGTAGGTAGGGAAATGGGCAGACTGAGTGGGCCAAGCGGTCCTTATCTGCCGTCAAATTCTATGTTTCTATGTTGGCTGCTACTGTTATACTGAAATTGCCATCTATGCATTAGGCAGCATGGCGCCAATGAGAACAATATCGCCGCACGGCCCACTATAACTTTTAATATCATTCCTGATGAAGTTGGGTACAGTTATAAGATGGCGTTCGTCTTCCTGTCCTCTACCTGCCAAGTACCTATTAATAAAAGGATTTACAAATAATGTTTTTAATTGATCATCTCAGTATCAGGACTGTTGATACTCAAGTTGAACATACATGTGTATATTCAGGTTTTAAAATCGACCTATGTGGCAGCTATTGTGTGCCTATTAATGTGTTTTTAATATTACCAAAAATGCTGTATATAACTAAATACTTCATTAGTAAGGACACCATTGAAAATAAGCTCCAGCTCAGTGGTCTTCCAGTTCAAGTGATTTGCTTTTAATAAACATACTGGGCCAGATATTCAAAAGGGTTGCGCCATGCGCAATAGGGTTGCGTCTGCGCAAGTCCGAAATGCTCCATTTTGCGATATTCAGCAGGAGGCAGTTGCGCCACAGAAAACAAGCTGAGCAACAGCGCAATGCAAATGAATGCATGCTGAACTGGAGGGGGAGGAACCATGCATAAACTGCACAGCCCGATATTCAGCTGGGCTGTGCAGGATGTCTGGCGCCAGCCCCAACGGCGCCTGCGCTTTGAGCCCAAAAAAAATGCTTAAGTGAGGGCCACCCACAGGTGAGCTGCTGCATTGCAGGGTGCAACACAGCAGCTGCCACCTGTGGCTGGCCCCTCAACCCACCCCTGTGCCCCCCTGCAGCCCGATCGCGGGCAAAAGTAAAAATCCACCACCACCCCACAGGCCCGATCGTGGGCATAGCTAACCCTCCACCAGCCCGATTCGGGCAAAAAGTCCCCCAACATATCCCTGGTAGGTCCAGTGGACCGAAGATCCCGATCGGCGGGATGGTATAAAAAACACCCCACCCCACACATCTCTGGTGGTCAGTGGACGAAAATCTGTCGAGGTTATTACCCCCACCTCCGATTATATCCCTGGTGGTCCAGTGGACCAAAAGATCGATCAGCGGGATGGGTGTGCAAACAACCCCCAACATCCTGGTGACCTAGTGTCCCACCCACCCACCCAGCCCCCGCAGAATGAGTTCATTCACAAATCTGGACTGTCTGGTACGGTATGGGCTGCGCCCATTGGCTCTTGCTCTGCACCAATGGGCGTGCAGCCCTACCGGCAGTCAGTCGGCGGCGGCTGAGGCGGCAGGCGGGTGGGATGCTACCGCCCGCCCGGCAGCGAGGCGGGGTGGGGCTTCGTGGGGTGGGTGGTGGGACACTAGGTCACCAGGGATGTGTTGGGGGTTGTTTGCACACCCATCCCGCGATCAGGATCTTCGGTCCACTGGACCACCAGGGATATAATCAGGAGGTGGGGGGTTAATACTCAATCCCGCGATCGGGAGTTTTGGTCCACTGGACTACCAGGGATGCGTTTGAGGGGACACATTGCTGCCCGCGATCGGGCTGGTGGGGGGGGAGATTACACTATGCCCGCGATCGGGCCAGTGGGGGGTGGTGGTGGGGATTCTACACTGTTTTGCCCGCAATCGGGCTGCAGGGGGCGTCGGTCCCCAACGGCTGCTGCCTGGCAGGGCGCCAGGCGCAAGTCCTCGGGGATCGGCACACCTGCATGCTAATATCAGATGCAAATGGCCCCCCCTACGCCTTGCATGAATTATGGCCCCATTTGCATGTCACCTTTTGAATATCGGGATTTTGCACATGGCGCAATGGTACTTGCGCCACCGCAAGTTGAATGCTCCACTCTGACAACTTGCGGTGGCGCAAGTTCAACTGCGCTATGCACAGTGCTGTGGTCGGGTGATTTCAAAGGAGTTGCTCAAGGGCGCAACTCCTTGAATATCGCTCTGGACTCACCCCTGCGCAACTATTTTGTGCAGCGCAAGTGCTTGCTCCACAAAATAGCGCAGTTTGAATATCTGGCCCACTGTATACAATGGTAATACATAAAGGGTTGCAGTGGAATAACCCCTTTATCTCCATTAATAAGCATTAAGACTCTGAATGCTAAGCCACAAGTGAGTCATGAAGGTCTTACTACTCATGTGGATAGGACAGGGTAAGAGAGGGCAGACTGCATGGACCAATGTTCTTTTTCTGCCAATATTTTCTATGTTGCTATATTTGCTGAGATAAATGGGTTATTCTACTGCAACCTATTAGGTATTTGGCATGTACCACACCATTCTAATGCTTTATTAGTATATCCGTTTTGGCTTAAAACTGCCCTTCTTTCCATTGCAAACTCCCCATCAGACCAGTTGTTCTCTACATTTTATTTCCAGATTTTAATGGAAATGACATGCTCTAAGTGAGGTAACATATGTTCTAACTGAAATAAGATGTGTTCTAAGTAATATACGGCTGGCACTATAGCCTAGAGGTCACAGTAATGAGCTGTGAATGAGTTTGCACATCCAGCAGACCGGGGTTTGATTCCCACAACCTCCACTTGCATACTGCATGACTCTGATCAAGTCACTTAACCTCCCCAGAGCTCCAGGGTTGCCCTGAAAACAGTCACTTGTGCCTAGTGGGCTTTACCTAGTTACCAAAGACTTAAAAAAAAAAAAAAACAAGATCTAGTTAGCGAATTTATTTACCACTGATATGTTAAATAATATAAATATTTCTGTACCATGCAGACTCAACTGAGATGTGGACACACCAAATGAAAGGAACTTGATTCATAGTGCTTAAGATAAGCAACACTTTAACCAGCCCTGACTTAACTTTAAACACATAACTGGCGATGGTTCAATGCCTACTTCAGTTGGTGTCAGGTACCTACAGGCAATTAGGAAGAGAGAGTTAATGGGGGTGAAGGCAGGAAAGAGGTCAAAGCCCCAATTCTGAAACATCTGTTAGCAACATAGAGCACCAATGAAAGCTGGAGAATCAGTCAGCTCACCTTTGAAGTAAAATTAATACAAAAATTAATCAGAGGCACAGGGCAGGATAATAGGATTTCACAGTGGTGCAGACCAGACTGCAGCCTACCAGCGAAGCAGACACATTTCATGTCTACAGAAACAATGCCAGAGGACAGAAATCAGACCCAGTGAAATAATTACTGTGCTGCTCCGGAAACAATTATGTAATCAGGGGGCACCTCTAAATTGCGTCTTGTTTTAAAGTAGCAGTATTTGTTAGTTGGCAAAACATTTCATCAGTTTTTTTTGGTTTTTTAGCAAATATGTATTTCTGACATTCTTAGATTCATGCTCAGTCTATTCTTAGTTTTTTCCAAAATCTCTAAAACAGCCTTTATAGCTAATTTTGTAATTAATGACTCGTGTCATTAAAGATGGCCGACAATCGCAATTAAAAGAAAATCTCCTCTGTTAAAGTTACCTGTTGAATGTATGGGATAGATATTCATAATGTAGCTATATGAAAATGGTGTTACCACAGTTTTCCGATTGTAAACAGCATCACACTGTACCAAGATATTTAACTTTTTCATAAAGGGTGGAATAGTGGAATCTTTTAAAAACTTTATTTTAAAGACATAAAAAGTAACACCAGATTACTTTTAAAAATTAACAACATTTCTGCCTGCATTTTTTTGGGTGCTACTAGTTCTTTAATCTGGATCACCCAGAGTTCCAACGTGCTTGCCCAAACAGGCAAATGTAAAATAATTGTTTTGTATTGTAGCTCGAACAAGTGCCATGCCTGTCATGAAAGAACTAAAATATCTTGGTACAGTACAGTGTGGTGCTGTTTGCCATCAGAAAAATGTGGTAATACCATTTTCATGTATCCATATTGTGACCATCACGTACATTCAACAGATTACCTCAGTAGAAGAGATTTTTTAAAACTGCGATTGGTGGCCACTGGGGCTGGCAGTATAGCCTAGAGGTTAGAGTAACGAGCTACAAATGAGCTTGGTACATCCAGCAGACCTGGGTTTAATCCCCACAACCTCCACTTGCATACTGTGTAACTCTGAGCAAGTCACTTAAAGGGGCACTGTCAGCTTTATCCCTCCGTTTTCGTTAATCTCTGTGCAGTGTGCCTTTTGGCATACGCGTAAGTAATTAACAATGCAGAATTACCCCATGGACTTAGAAATTCAGCACAAATACCTTATATATGAATATTTAGTGAAGTTCGTCTTTCCCTTGGGTCCTCCAAAACTCCACTGAGACCGGAACCATAACCCCATTGAGGACGCGCACCAGGACCGAGCGCGGTCACAAAGTATCATTTTATGCCAATCCTGCTTTAAGAACACACTGCCCATCGAAACTTCTACCTTGCGAACTGCTCTTAGTAATTTAAAATTAAAACCGAGCCCTGTGTGGCTCACAATTTACTTTTTAAAACAATGCCGAAATCCCGCGCATGCTTGCAATGAAAAATGTGGAATCCATGCACGCAAAGATAGTTACCGCCCTTGTGCATAAGCTGGATTTTGGCATCAGTTTTAAAAAGTAAATGACGAACCACAAAGATCGATCCCTAATTACAAATTACTAAGGCACGATGATGACGCATATAGGCAGCATGATCGCAAAACTGGCTTGACATAAAATGCCACTATGACCGCGCTCGATCCTGAGACATAACCTCAATGAGATATCCCAGTCAATAAATTTTGAGACAAAGAGAAAGAACAACGTATTCACATATAAGGTATTTGTGCTAAGCTAAAGTCACGTGATAATGCAAGTGTGTGCAAAAGGCACACTCCGAAGATACGGCAGGAGGATAAGCGTGGTACGCTGCTTTCCCAGTGCTCGGGTTGCCCTGAAAGGAAAGGGAAACTATTTAACCAGGAAAGGCACACTAAACTGAAGCTCGTTCCAGGTGTGACCTGGGAGCACAAGGAAGTTAAGAGACTTGCTCAGAGTCACACAGTATGCAAGTGGGGCTGTGGGATTCAAACCCAGGTTTGCAGCTCAGAGCCCTAAACCTCTGCGCTATACTGCCTCCCAGGGAAAGGGAAAGGGAAGAACAGGCACTTGTGCCTAGTGGGCTTTACCTAGTAACCAAAGAATGGAAAAAAAAAAAAAAACCTTGAAAATCCCATATCGTGGTTCAGGAATGAATGAAAATGAAAAGATAAATGGGTAACTTTATATTTTTGCCAGAAAAAAACATTATTGCTGGAAAACAAATATGGCGGCAAACAAATCCTGCTGCTTTAAGGCACCACTATCCTTTTCAATTACCTAAGCAAATATTTATAAAAATAAACATTTGCTCCCATAGATCTAAGCAGTTGGAATGCTGTTGCCCTCTGTTCTGTCTGGCCAGGACGAATGAGCAGTCCCTGATGACTTGTTCGAATGACAGTACAAAACAATCACTTTACATTTGGCTGTTTGGCAAGCATGCTGGAATCCGGGGTGGTCCAGATTAACAGCTAGTAGCACCAAAAAGAAAGAAAAACAGGCAGAAATGTTATTAATTTTTTAATAGTAGTTACTTTTTATTTCTGAAGTACTTGTATTCTTCCATTTGCTCATTAGAATGTTTTCTAGTTAATGTTAGGTGGGATGTAAAGAGCAGTACTTCATACCGGACATATTTAGTTCTGTTCTTCCTCTTACCCCATCAGCATTGTGAACTCACACATTGGGACATCACAAGTGACTGATCTGGCAGCAGGTGACTGGCTCATTTTGGTCAGTTGTGAGGTCACTGACAGTGAGGTCATAAGGCTGATGAGGTATGAAAGGAAAAGAACAAGCTATGTCAGTCTCCTGGTAAAATACTGCTCCACATATCACCCCAAATATTGTCAGGTAGAAAATCCTCTAATTAGCAAACAGGAAAAGGAAAAAAATACTTCAGATATAAGAAATTACAGTTTTCTACTTTAAAACGTTCGGGCAGTACACTAGCTCTTTAAAAATTCACTGGAGGAAGAAGGCGTATCCCAGAGCTCTTATATTCCTGTCCCCGCAACAACTGTGAAAAATCAGAAGCAAACCAATGTGCTGGATTTCCCCATACTGTGCTTTGACCAAACTGACCTGGGTTCAAAGCCAGCCCAGGCAGGTAGGAACTAGTAGGCAGAACAACAATTACAATCTCCCACCTATATCCCGTTTCTCCTCCCCTTCCATAGTGCCACTGGTGGCAGCAAGGACAGGGTTCTGCCACATACCTCTTCAAAGCAATGTTTGGTCACTGTATGTTCAGTTACTGTGTGAACAAGCCAGGGAGAAGTCAGAGGGGCACTGTATGATCCATTGGGCAAATCTGGTCTATTTTTTAACTCAAACGGAAAACTGATACTTCATGTTGGAACGCATTTAAACAGGACTACCAGCTCTTGTGGGCCCAAAAAGCAAACAGAAGGATTTTAAATTCCTTTAAATACATTATGTTCATTTTCTTACAAAGATTTACAATGAAAGACACACTAATCCATGGGTTTGTGGATTCCCACAAAAATGTCCTCAACAGACCCCATAGTGCTTCTGTTCATTATGTCACAAGGCTTACCATCACAACAAGCTGTGATGTCACAATCAGCAGTTGTAAAGACAGCTGGGGACAGTTAGATGCCTTTTGTAAGACACACTTAACATACAAAACTGGCAGCTGATAAAGGCCATGTGGTCTATCAAGTCTGCTCGATTGTGCAGCTAGCAGCCCTTATACTGCAGCTGCCCCTCCCTCCCTTCCCCTCCCCTCCAGTGGCCTTCCCCTTTACCCTGTCCCATTCCCTTTTGAAGCAGCCCACTGTTCTACAGGATACCACTTCCTCTGGCAATGCATTCCACCCAGACACCACCCTCTCCATAAAAAAGTGAAAAGTGTCTCTTCATTTCCCTCCTGAACCTTCCCCCCTTCCAATTTCAGATTGTGCCCTCAAATGTCTCTCCCCCTCCTTAAGCTGAAAAGCTCCTCCATGCCTGTCATATTTATTCCCTCTCTGTACTTGAAGGTTTCAATTATGTCCCCCCATCCCTCTTCTCCTCCAGGGAGTACATGTTCAACTCCTTCAGCCTGCTCTCATAGGGTAAGTCTCCTAGCCCCTGGATCATTTTTGTTGCCCTGCACTGGACCCCCTCCAGTAACCTAATGTCCTTCTTCAGGTATGGTCACCAGAATTGCATGCAGTACTCCAGGTGTGGTCTAACCAGTGACCTGTATAGCGGCAGGATCACCTCCCCACTCCTGGAGGATATGTCCCTGGCAATACAACCCAGCATCCTGTTGGCTTTTGCAGCTGCCTTTCTACACTGTGCTGAGTTGTTCATTGCTCCCGTTATGATCACCCCCAGATACTGAATTAAAGGAGTACTACAGTAAAATCTGCAAACACAAATGTTGTGCAGTATGTTTTGATTTGTGTGTTTAGTCCTGGTGTGTCCTTCTCTTTGTCTGCTATGAGGAGTTTTTTTCTAAATTTTCCTACTAGTTTTATGGCCTCTTGTGATATCCATGTTAAAATGGTGTAGTGCTTGTCTTTGTCCTACAATGCCTCTTGTCTCATGTGACAGTGATGCATCCAGGACCACTGATTCAGTGAGGGAAAGTACTGCAGCAGTAATCTGCAAATAGAAGTCTGAGGTTCTGGCCCCAATTAAATAACAAATTCAGTACTTTTGTTTCCCTTACGTTTGTCTAGGTCTATCCAGCAGGAGTAAATGGTTTGCTTTTAAAGCTTTTAATTTCAGCAAACTACACCCAGCCATGAAAAGTGCACAGATCACTAAATCTACAGTGCTATAATTAGTAAAGACTCTGTTTTCTTACAGAGCACCCATTCAGTTAGACTTCAAGTGATTGCTAAGCTGTATACGAAGCCTTCTGTGCCCACTGAATGAGGAAAGTCACTTAAAATCACAGCTGAACTGCTTTAAAATTGAGTGTAAAGCAGTGATTCCTCTTGCTGAACCTATGGTCCTAGGTTTATTTATTTATTTAGTTTTTATTGACCGGGTAAGTGCACTAAACAACAACATTGTCGATTTTTAGGCATAACCCGGGAGAGTTACAGACAAAACCAGCATATTATAATAGGGTAGTTCCAGACAGCATACAGCACAGAAAACAGTGGGGTACACAATAAACACATGGGGCCCGATTGCAAGACACATGGCGCAACTCATGAGCGTATGCAAGCTGCGCCATGCACCGCTATGTCGGGGACCCTGTGCTGCATTCCAAGACAGGCAGGGTCCCCGGCACTTAAGTCCCCCAATTTACAGCAGCCACAGGCTAGCACCACAGGAATGGCGCAATGGACTTGGGTGCCTCAAGTCACTGCCCATGATGTACTGACCCCCTGGACCCTCCCGCCTAAAAGCACCCACAACCACCTGGGGGCATAGGGGGGCTGGCTGTGTGGCACAGACATTTGGGGGGCAGTGCGGAAAATGGACCCCGGGTGGTCCCTAACATTCGGGGGATGGGGGCATGACCTTGCTGGGGAGGGCATGGAGCAGGGATATGTGCTTCCCGTGGCACTGCAGAGTGGGCAAGGACAGATGCCCATTAGACCACCTCCATGCTGGTCAAAGTCTGCAGCGCCATAGTGGGTCTTGGAATGACATCAGTGAGTTATGGCAGCTGCCCTTCCGGAATAGGTCACAGCTGCTGCCATTACCCACCCTTGTGCCATACTGCAGTGGGTTTCGGGTGTTGTGGGTGGTGTAGCCCACCTTTGGCACAACCCACACATGACGTAAGTCGCAACTAGGAATACCAACTTGCGGAACACATGGCGCAATGTGCGATTTATGTCACTGGGTCTGGTATAAAGCACCTTGCGCCATGCACAAGACATTTTGGAATCGGGCCACTGGTATGCAATGAATATACACAGAGAGTACAAGGAAGTCAACAGGCAATCATCACTGTAAGGAAAAAAAAATAACGCATGTAAGTACAGAAGGCACCATGAAACAGAGGATGGGAAGAATTACCCAGAGGACTAACAGGGGAGTCGAGGGTCAGTAGCCAGCAGCTTGGTTCTAAGAGCAGTGAGCTGGGATAGGGGATTCCCAGAAGTGCTAGTGGGGCCTTGGGGACAGACAAGAATCAGGTCAGTACTCCATAGAGTTTAGGGGCAAGAGCATTTGTCCTGGATTTGTAGGTGGCTTTTGAGACCATTTTTAAAGATATGGTGGGACTGCGCGTGTTTCAGTTCCTTACGGAAAGAGTTCCAGAGTTTTGGTCTAGGCACCGCAAAAGTATACTCGCCCATCCTAGTGTTGCATTTGGGCATATCCAGTACAGAGTTGTCCATCGAGTGCAGGGAGTGGGTCGGTAAGGAAGGTTTGAACCAGCAAGCGACAGACCCAGGAAGGGCTTCTCTGATTATTTTGTCTATGGCCCAACCAGCGGCATATGTCTGGTACGAGGGAGGGAACAGCCAGCCAAGGTCAGCATAGAGCACATAGCAGTGGGGTGCACCTTGGCAGAGATAGAACAAAATGACAGATGCTGTTATAACAGGTCTCCCATTTGCTTAAAACAGCTTTATTTGCATTCATGTATGATAAGAGGCCGTATGTGAGGCCAGGCCTTAGTACACCCTGAGCAATGGTGAGTTTCACAATGGAGGTAAGGTTGTGCTAAGTCTTATATGCAATGCCAAGCTTAGATGCATCACTGTCACACAGGATTAGATGCATTGTAGGACAAAGGAGAGCAATGAGCCATGCTAATATGGAGATACCTAGAAGCCATAAAACTAGTAAGAAAGGCTATAAAAACTAGTAAGCAAATACATATGTTTCTGCAAATTTTAACTGAAGTACACCTTTAAATCCCTTGATAAAGCCTTTCGGGCAAAACCAGGTCGGGAGTGTCCTACTACGTGTTTTCGCCACCAAGGCATTGTTTGATTTTTGTATTTAATAAACTTGTTTGATGTTGCACTGATTCCTGGTGCCGGTATTTTTGCTTGCCCTCCTTTAAATACAGCATTATCTGACTTACGTCCTGTATGAATAATGTATGAATAACAGAAGAAAGACAAAAACTCAGAAAACCCTTAAAATAGTTGTAAGCCTTTAATATTAGTAGCTTTCTACTGTTTAAAAGGACTATGATTTACTTCTATCAAACTTAAGGATAAGGATGTCCTACTTGGGTTTAGAAAATGGTTTGTGGTAGTCTTTTAGCTACATCCCCAGTTTCCCCCTCTCATTTTTCCCCCTATCTTAAGCAAAGTCAATGTTATTGCGTTTCTTTCTTTGCCCAAATATGCTGTATATTTTTTAAATACAGTCTGGGCACCACTGTTGTGAGCACAGACACTAAAAATAACACACCTAATCAACTATATAAAGTATACAAAATCACACATGCCCTCACAATGCAAAGCATCATGGGCTATATATGCAAATCACCACAGAATGTTATGCTGGTCCAACTTTAAGCAAAATTGCATGGTGCCGAAAGGCCTCTCACACAGTTTGCAAAGGGTGCTAACAGAAGACATAGACACGTGTTTCGTCCTACCAGGACTCATCAATATGCCTCGTCTGCTTGACACCCCAGTGGACTGGACCAGCTACCCTAAGACACTGTGTTTTGGATATGTTGTGGTGAACCCATTAAAATAAAAAACTATTTAAAAGACAAAGAACCTCTGTGTGCAAACACTGAGGCAAGGGTTACCCCAAAGAGCATTTGGCTGGGAAGCCAAGTTTCAAGAAAATACAAAATCACGCATGCCCTCACAATGCAAAGCATCATGGGCTAAATATGCAAATCACCTCAGAATGTTATGCTGGTCCAACTTTAAGCAAAATTGCATGGTGCTGAAAGGCCTCTCACACAGTTTACAAAGGGTGCTAACAGAAGACATAGACACGTGTTTCGTCCTACCAGGACTCATCAGTATGCCTCGTCTGCTTGACACCCCAGTGGACTGGACCAGCTACCCTAATACACTGTGTCTTGGATATGTTGTGGTGAATCCATTAAAATAAAAAACTATTTAAAAGACAAAGAACCTCTGTGTGCAGCCCATGATGCTTTGCATTGTGAGGGCATGTGTGATTTTGTATTTTCTTGAAACTTGGCTTCCCAGCCAAATGCCCTTTTGGGGTAACCCTTGCCTCAGTGTTTGCACACAGAGGTTCTTTGTCTTTTAAATAGTTTTTTATTTTAATGGGTTCACCACAACATATCCAAGACACAGTGTCTTAGGGTAACTGGTCCAGTCTACTGGGGTGTCAAGCAGACGAGGCATACTGATGAGTCCTGGTAGGACCCATTGCAAACTGTGTGAGAGGCCTTTTGGCACCATACAATTTTGCTTAAAGTTGGACCAGCATAACATTCTGTGATGATCTGCATATGCAGCCCATGATGCTTTGTATTGTGAGGGCATGTGTGATTTTGTATTTTCTTGAAACTTGGCTTCTCAGCCAAATGCCCTTTGGGGTAACCCTTGCCTCAGTGTTTCCACACAGAGGTTCTTTGTCTTCTATATAAAGTATACTTACCTTGCTGGACTGTAAATATTGCTGGTTCAATTTGAAACGAGAGAGTCAGGGTCATGCCAGTGCAGATACTACAAGTGCAATATGGGGGGAGGGCTCCCCTGTTGGAGGTGCCATCCTTTGGAGATGAGAAATCATTTGTGGTGTCTAGGTGCCACTTAAAGATGGCATGGCACTCTTTTGAAAAGAGGTAAAATCCCTAATGTCTCCACTAATATTTTGCCCCTCAACAAGATCACTTCTGCTCCTAATAGCTGTCCATGGCAGTCTGTGAAGCAGTCAATGACAGTCTGTGGAGCAGTCCATGGCAGTCTGTGAAGCAGTCCGTGGCAGTCTGTGGGTGTTGAGGGCTCACTGGCTGCCATGCAAATCTGCAAACAGTCCTTCCAATACCAGTATCTGATTCACTGGTGAGCAAAGCCCTTTTATATACAATGTATGGTAAAGGCACATTATAAAACATATTCTGATTTTTTTTGCCAAAAAAACAACAACTTGGAAATAGAATGTACATCTTAAGGTGGTTCCTTTGTCCTGGTTTAATAAATAATGAATTACAAAAATATTTAAAAAAAAAAACAGAATCTGAAAAAATGAGCAATAAAAAAATAATAATCTATTAGGGAATCTAGTCCTAACTGTAGTAAACATTTCAACATTTTCCATTAGGATTGATAGGGTTCCAAAAAATGTTTTGTTTTAAGTTTTATACATAGAAACCAACATTTTTACATGCCAGCCATTTGAGTGTGCTCAGTACACAGCTGACTGGAAGTTCTCATCTGAAGTGGAAATGCAGACAAATGGTATAAGGCCTCTTTTAAATCCAGAAAATAAGACAGAATTATACCCTGTTATACAGGCAGTCGGCTCTCTGTTTTTTTGTTAATAAGGGTCAAAAAGCAACATGGCATGGTTATTGTCTCTTTATGGCAGCAAGAAGAATTTGCAAAATATAGCCAGCCCAGTGGTGCTGAGGGTTGAGGGGCTGGACGCCACACCTTGCGTCACACCGGCGATCCGAGTTCGGAAGTGAAGTCTCCAGGGGTTGGTGAGGGGGAGGGATGGGAGATGATCGTAGTGGCCGCTGGGCTGATTTCATCTCCTGGATTGAGGAGATGCATTTCCTCACTCTTGGCTGACACCCAGTGGAGGCTGGGTGTCACAGCAGAGGTATGGGGAACGGATGTTATGTCGGGAGGATGGTGGGAGCTGTGGTTCCAGGAAAGCATGCGCACCTCTGTGTGCATGCGCCTACCCTACATGCCACAGTTCTGAATCAGGATGCAGAAAAAGCAGAAAATACCTGTGTCTCCCTGTTGCCGAGTGTGATGGCTCCCTATACCCTCGGCCCTTGCTCCTTGTGGATACCCAGTGGTAAAGACAGTGGAGGGGGGCTGACTTGGTTGGGAGTGAAGGGGGGGCCTGATGGCAGGAGTAGGTGGCAATGGGGGCAAACAGTTATATAGAAAAAAAAAATTTGCAAAATATGCAAGCCATGGGTTGCCTGTTGGCCCTGTGATAGCCTGTCACACAGCTGTGCTAGTGCTGGGCCTGGAGGCAGTCTCTGAGTGTGTGGCCAGGTTAGGAGATAGTGCTGCCGATGGTAGTATTTCCTAGCCTTAGGATAGGACAGTGCCACTTCCTGAACTACAGTGATCCCTATGGGGGGCTGGAAGCCAGCTCCCCAGAGACTCTGCTGTGGCAACCAAATGACTGGCAGTGCCATCCAGTGGGAAAGGTAGGGGGGAAATAGGAAACCCCCAGTGCCAGCTGAATGGTGGGCGGGGTACACATGAGCCTAATTCCATGGATCCTGCCACTCACCAGATCTTGTTTGATGAAGGAGGGCCATGGAGGAAACCGGCAGCAAACTAGTGGCGGAGGGGCCAGATGATTTCCCAAGCATGAGGAGAGTGACATGTCTCTGCAAGGACAAAAAACTAGATAAGTAAGCAATAAGACATGACAGAGTGTTGATAGTAGTGCCATAAATGCATACCCAGGGGCACAGTAAGGGTCAAGGCCACAGGCTGGGTGCCATTACACCCCAGAATGTGCATTCATGGCACTACAACCAGCACACTGGAATACCTTATTGCACTTATAAAACTGGTAATTAGGGTAGTAAAAAATAAGATACATGAAACTGTTACAGTGTTAAACTGATTAGTTGAATTTACTGAACTGTTGTAACGAGAAAGAAAACAAGCCAGAAACCGGGAGATGGGAGACATTTACAAAACAAACAAACGAAAAAAACACTGGTCTTCTTGAGATTAGAGATTAAGTGATGCACATTGGTAGTTATGAAACAGAAATTTAAATTGGCACAGTGATTTGTCAGGTTAGTGGAACAGGTGGTACTGGAACTTTTTTTTAGGTGTTGGTAGTAGTGTGATAAAGCATGGCTACTAGCCAATCAAAATCCAGCATTTCCCTACCCATTTTTATAAAAAAAGGAGCAAACCATGGTTAAACTAACTTCACATTTTTATATAGCTGTCATGCCAAAAGCTCCAATTTAAGGATTTAACCTCCTGTATCAAGCAATGCTATAAGAATTGTCACTTGATAGTTAATTCCAACAGACAGCAGCAAATAATTGTGAGGATCCCGTTCTGCTTTTCTGTCCCACACTAGGAGCCATTCATTGCATCCCAACTAGTGCACATAACAAAGTTTCAAGCAGGTTATAATGCCTTGATTACAAAATCTCTGGGTCCATTTCCATGGTATATAAGCATCAGTGGATTGGGTGACATGGCTGAGAGGAATGATGTAACGACCGTGGGTTGTCCCCACACCTGGAAAACTTCAGAGATGACATCAGATCTCAGACTAAACCATAACATTTTGAGGAGTCCTCCAGCAGAAATTCACAGCCCTGCAGAGACCAAATAGCAAAGCATGCTGTCTCCCGACATTCATCGCTAGGAAATCTTAATATGTCTTTCCTAGTCTAAGAGGTCAAAACTGCAAGCCTAAAGCAGACTCATTAAATATACATTTAATCATGGCTTGGACTGAGAGATAGAGACTGGTAGAGACAGGTGCTTTACCAAGGCGACCTTTAGAACTCATTTTAATGTAACTAGTTTACAGCTTATCTGGAGTTCAGCTCATCAAAGACACTATAGCTTTAGTAATAGAAAAAAAGTAATTACAGGAAAACGAAAGAGTAAGGGACATTGTGAAGCTTTGAAAGTGGTGATTGGCAGGCTGTCTGCCATGACAGTTCACAGGCTTCTTTGCAAGCTACTAAAGTCAGTATTAGAAACAAGAACAATACAATTTCTCTTCCCTTTCTTCTCCTTTCCCAACTGCTTGATGTTTAATGACTTCTTAAAGGCAACATAAACGTTGCTGGTTCACTCTAGTTCTGCAAGCCCATGAAACAATCTTCCAAACGAGGTACTGGGCTTATCTGTAGATGTCAGGAGTCCTGAAATAGTGTGTACCCAGAAACTAAAGCAAGGCAGCGGCCATGATAGGGAATCTCGAGATAGAAAGTGAGGTCACTGAGGGGCAATGTGTACGCTGATAATTACAGCTTACTCCTCAGTGACATCACTTTCTGGCTCAAGATTCTATGAAATAGCTGTAGCTTTAGATTTAGTTTATGGATGGACATTTTATATTTCCAGACTCCTGACACCTTCAGGTTAAGTCCAATACCTCCCTCGACTGAAAGATCTTGGCATGGGTTTTCAGAATTTGAGTGACCAAGCACTGCTTACTTCCCCATTAAATATGAAGGAATGGCCAGCAGATAAACAATATGTGAGAAAATAAAGGTTTTAAAATCTTCAGAAGTCTGTGAAAGCATACAGACACCTACTGAACAGTCATAAACCTAGGCAAGACTTTCACAGTAACCCACCATATGCAACATGTAGCCCTGTTTTTTTTTCTTCTCTGAAATGATTATTCTGTTTTACTTGACTTTATTCTATAGCTTGAAGGCTCTTGACTGTCTTACCAAAATGTTTTAAGGTAAAAACATACAAAGAAGCATAACTCCGGATAAAGTGCTCACCCAACACCACCTATGCAACATTTAGAGGCACGTTGTATTATTGGATTCAGGGTCCAAATCACAACAAAATAAAAAAATAAAATAAAAAAAAGGAAGAAAACACAATGTAAAATTCACACTTACATTTTCTTGGCTCCAGGGTCTTGCTTGGACAAGTCAGGTGTTGTGGTGGTGGGTTCTGTGTTCTCTGAAGGCAGGCCAACATGGTGAAGGTTTTGGTAGTAGTATAAGTTGAGACTCTAAACTATAAAAACTGGGGAAAAGAAGAGAGAAAACAATATTAATGTAAGCTTTTAAGAATAAATTTTCAGTGTTCAATTCCGTATGATGCCCCCCCCATTTGCTTTCTCCAGAGTCTGCTAATATTGCATTAATGGAGAGTTAAGTAGACAAGTAGAATTTAAGAACCGGCAGCAGCCTCAGTTTGCTCTGACAAATTGGATCATTATGGGAAAGAAAAGGCGCTTCTAGTGGAAAGGGATTTCCATATGGGATTGTGTAGCTGAAATATGGGGATTTTTTTCATTCAGCGAGTGTACTGCTTGATTTTCTGCTAAGGAGACAGCTGAACAATGTGCTATGTAGGACTAAAATGGTTACGTAGGTACACACAGGTGCAAATCCCCTTCCAGATTTGCTTGATGGTCTTCAAGGCCCTGCACAATCGGGGTGCTGGCTAGAGTAACAACCTCCACTTTGGGAGAACTTGCTGGGGGGTCCACATGTCTGCCACAAATCACCTGGTGATGGGGCTTTTGCTGATGCAGCACCTCAACGGTGAAACTCTTTACCAGCAAACATCTGCTGCCGCTCTTCTGCAGAAGATTTTAAGAAGGCCTTGAAGTCATATCTATTTATTCTGGCTTTTAAAGAAGGATTTTTAGTGTTGTTTTAAGGTTTTACCACTGATGTGATTGCCTTTTTTTTCTATAGCGTATTGGCGCTCTGCATTTTCCCTGACACCATTATTTGTTACTGTGCCTTTATGGAAAGCACCCGAGCTTCAGAGAGGGGCACTACGTAAAAATAAAATTACATTACTTTGCAAAACTGCCAAAGAAAAAATCATATAATGCCCTGGTTCCTGAGATTTCTTTGAATTAATGGAGCAGTTGTACAGCACTGAGTCAGAGTAGCTAGCCACAATTAAAGAACTACACAAGAAATATTCTAGCAAAACACCTTATTCAGAATAATTAACCCCTAACTAAAGAACATGATTGATACACACCGAGGGGTTCTTGTGACATTACAGAACAAGGAGAACAAAGCATGACTGGTAGTATGATGTCACTAAAACCCTGAGGTATGCACAGTTATTTTTTAATGATGCATACTTTACATAGTTTGCAAACATAGACAATTTGATTAAAACACCAAACCTCCAAGAAGCCCTGAACAGTGTGTGTGTGTGTCTCTGTGTGTGTCTGTGTGTGTTACCAGGGCCTACACATCTGAGCTGCTGTTCAAGTTCCCAAGTTGATGAGAACAAAAAGGAGATCGCTGATGGGATGCTTTCCATGGCAATCCATTCTGCACATTCCAAGTCATTCTGCATAGTTCTAAGTTCTGAAAAACCATTCTGCATGGTTCTATGTGAGGAATGGCCTTTAGAAACCATGGGCTAATCATCTATTATATAATTATAAAGCACATCAAAACACCAGTTGAGAGGGGTAGTTCTCATTAAGCAGGATGTTAACATCAATGAGTGCCACTTTATCAGATACTTTAAAAATTAAGATTTTACTTTTGGTCATTACCATTCTCCAATGATCTTTTTCCCTGATTGCTATTATTAAATCTAAAATGGTGGATCTACTTTTTATAAGGTAGTGCTCATACAATTTCCCATTTCGTCAACCTTTTTTTTTCATAAAACTTCCTCCTTTGAACATTCAGCAAGCAAACTAAGGGACAATACTTATTCTACTTTATTTATTTGTTTCTAATGCTTCGTCTAACAAATACATTAGGGTATAATATTCCATTTTTATGTTAGTGGATGCCAGGAACAAATCACTGAGGTACAATACCCTGTTTTCATGTTGGTGCTTGCCAGTAACAAATTATTAGGGTATAATACCCCGTTTTCATGTTGGTGTATGCCAGTAACAAATTATTAGGGTATAACACCCCGTTTTCATGTTGGTGTATGCCAGTGACAAATTATTAGGGAATAATCCCCCATTTTCATGTTGGTGTATGCCAGTAACAAATCATTGGGTATACAGGCACTAGGAGGCAGTATAGTGCAGTGGTTTAAGGCTCTGAGCTACAAACCTGGACACCTGGGTTTGAATCCCACAGCCCCCACTTGCATATACTGTGTGACCCTGAGCAAGTCACTTAACTTCCTTGTGCTCCCAGGTCACACATGGAAACAAGCTTTGGCTTAGTGTCTCTCTCCTGGTTAAAAAAATATATATATGCCGTTTCATGTTGGTGCATACTGGTAACAAAAAAAAAAATGATCAATGGCAGAACAGCACTGTCCCTTTATCCTTTGAATCAAACACAGCACACCAGGAAAGGGTCCCTGCAGAACTAGCAGACAAAAAAAGAGAAAGTTTAAAAAGGAAATAGAACCCGGGGATTAAGGGTGTGTGACTTGTAGGGCTAGTATGACACAATGATTGATACAATGAAAGTTTTAAATAACTGATATTGTTTTAAAAGTTGTTTAAAAAGTTGGCCATAGGCACAGTGGTAGTGCTACCAGTCACAACACTGGAGGCTGTGGTTTGGAAGAGAGTCCTGGTCATCGTGTACTAACCCGGGGGCGGTGGACGGGCTTCCCAGCAGATGCTCTCTTCCTTCAGGGAGGAGGTTGGCATACTATGTTGCAATAATAATGCCACCTAGGCAACCACAGGTCATGATGCAGTCAGAGCCTGCAGAGTGGGGGAAGAGAGGCTGGAGCTGGAGCTGGCACCAGCCTCAGTGGCAGGGAGTAACATAAGGGGAAAGACCCCCAAGGCTGTGCAGTATGGAATCCCAGATGCCTGCAGGCCCCGCACCTGCCGATCTGGGATCAGCCATCCCCAGATTAGCATCTCACCTCCCCTTCCCAATGGGATTAGCCCCTCGGTCTCCGGGAGGGGGGGGCACCACAGGGAGCAAGCTATAGTGTCTTGGAAATGGCAGGTAATACCCTAGGGAAGACTGGGCAACTGAGCTGGGGTGCTCCGCAGTGGATATATGGGCGATATCTCCTGATGCCAGCTGGGGAGATGAAGCGATTTCAACAACAACAAAAAAAGTAGCTCAAAAGGCCCCCCAGTGGCAACACACTGTACTGCCATGCAGGCAACCTGGGCTCAAAAGCAACCTAAGGCTGCTCATGCCAGAGCGGCTGGGAAGAGTGCAACACCCAGCAGCGCATCACGTCTGGAGAGGCTAGGCACTGTTGCCCAACAAAGTAGTGAGCCCTTATGGTGGGATCATGGGGAGTCTGCCTCTTCCTTATGGGTGCACATGCCCACTATGCTACTGTGTGTGACACCATCAATGACTGAACATGGCACTTAGGAGGTGGAAGAGTCATGGTTCCCCAGCTGAGCTTTGAATATTTCACACCAAGTATTGTTCTAAAGCACAGAAAACAGGTCAGTACATTCCACAATCTTGAAGCAGAGCTGGAAAATGCCTGTTATTGGTTCCGTCATAATGGCGATTGCAAAACAGTGATTGCCATTAGAGCGAGTGTACATCACTGAAAAGCACAACAGTGATGTACTCTTGTGGGTGACAACACATCTGGCAAGTTAAACAGCCTATGGTGGGCTGTACCCCCCACATAACTTTGCCCTCCTTCGCCCTGACTAAATATAACCAACTCCAGGGGTGCATGTTGAGAGGGGACACAGTCTAGAAAGAAAAAACAAAAAAAAACACTATGGCAGCAATAAAATATTCTCTGGCCCCCAGCCCCAAACCCAGTATCTGCCGCACCGAAGCTAGCCACCCTCACCACCACACCACACCACACCACGTGGCTAGCTTGGTGGCAGCACGACATACTACCCCACACAAACCCTCTTCCCTATCCCTCCCCTTCTGATCACCCTCCCTCGCTCATCCCTGCTGTCCCGTTCATATTCTGTCACTACCCTCAACATGATAGCGCTGTAAATGAGATGCTCTTTTGAGAGTCATTCATTTACAGTTGCTATAATCATTGGATACCTGTTATTCTACTTCAGAGAGCATTTTCTTCAAAAACCAAACCAGTCCACCATAGCCAACCACAGAATGACAAACACCAAGCAGCACGGACCTCCTTGTCCACTGAGAGAAGGAAATATTGTAAGACAGTCAAATGGCAAAATCCATGTTTTAAAAATTAGTCCACTGACAAGACTGTGGCAACTAGCAAAAGTTCAGAAGGAACAGAACTCTTAAAGGTTCTTTGCGAAGCCAGCCCAGTGGTACAGAGGGCTGAGGTGCTGTATTCACCTTACCTCTCGCCAAGCTGGCAGCCTGAATTTGGGAACAAGCTTGGGGTGCCGGGGTGGCAGGTTGGAGAGGACTGAGTTGCCACCTTGCAGCTCTCCTCTCCCAGACTGGGGTGGCGGATCATCCCTGCTCTTGGCTACCACCAGGTAGAGGACTGGTCATAGCGCTGAGCTTAAGGAGACAGATTTTGCTCAGGGATGATGGAAGGGCCCACGGTTCCGGAACACATGTGCACCTCCATGTGCATGCACCATCCATGTCACCGTGGGACTAGGAAGGGAAAAAAAATGGAAAACAGACGTTGGCCTAGGCTCCGTTACATCCCACCTGCCTGCCCTCAGCTCCACAGTGCCACCTGGATGGGGATCTAGAACAGGATATGGGTCTCCGGGTGGCCATTGGGGGCAATCCATGGGAGTCGAGTTGTGAGCTGGCAAAATTGAGGCAGATAGCTGAGGGAGAGGGGGCAGGGATGGGACTGAAGAGTCCCACCCGGGCAGACCGGAGGGAGAAAATGATGGGGGAAAAAGGAAGGTTCTTTGCAGAGCTAGAATTATGTGCCATATCTTACTTACTCCTGTGCCAGAAATGATTTGGTTCCATGGAAAATTTCTGTCCAATAAGTGCCTAGCAGAGCAAGTGATGACATCACATACTGAGAGAAAGGGAGTGGCTTCGGGATCACAAAAGGGGGAACCTGGAAGTATGGGAAAAAAATACCAACAAATGGCAGATTTTGTGGCAAGAGGCACGCAAGTTTTTTTTTTTTTATCATAAATGCTGCTTTTCAGCCCCACGGTCACTGCCGGGGCACCAGATCAGCTAGGTCTCGGTACTTACTGGGATCCAACTTCATGGATCTCAAGTTGAGGAATTTTTGCCCCAAACACCCCCCCCAAGTCAGCCAATTTGGGTCTGGTCATGCAATGACCCCGGCGCATGGCCAGGTGCGCTTATGGCCCCAACGTGCAGAGGTCCGCCAGTCCCCACTGGGCTTCCTGCTATGGTCCTGGCTGCTGTGCCTCCCTGCCAATGCTAGGATTTGGGATGTGCAGAGTACCAAACACCCTCCTTCCACGGAGAAGGCAAGCAGTCCCTGGGATGCTCAGCCTTGTCCCCCCAACCGGCTGATCCTCTAACGTCCAAGGTCCGTTCCTGAACCCTGGTCATTGGAACCACAGACAGAAGCACTTCTGCTGCACTGGCAGGCCAGCCACCGGAGGCACACGAGTTCTGTGTTGGGAAACAACTTCTATAGCCTGTGTGGCTGCAGAACCACGGAACTGCAGAGGCTTTTACTGTCAAGCAAATCTGAGTTTCACTCCGTGGAGGATCCTTCACCAGTCTGAAATGCACAGTGAACTGAGACTCTGCAGTTCCCAGAGCAGCATGTCAGTGTAAGGGGTCAGACATGCCAATAGAAGGGGTCAGACATTCCAGTGTAAGGGGTTAAACAAACTAAGACTAGCAGGCACATCCTCTCACCCTGGTGCCCTACCTGCAAAGCACACTTGTAGCACCAGGGAGCCTTCCTGTCTCAACTGCTCCAAGCTAGCATGTCAAGGTCAAATCTTATACCCCAGATGAAGATGTACTGGTTTTTCTGTCCCAAGCCTCTTGGAACCACTGGCTTGATTTCTATGGTGTGATCTAAACTCATATTCATTTTTACTCTTCTCGTGGTGTAGCTGAGGGGAAATGACTAGAGCATGAGCTGTGGGACTGGGTTTCTGAGGGCAGGTGGAGAAAACATTGGAAGCACAGCATAACATGTCAATGAAAGACAAATTAGCAGTCCGCCCCTTTACCGTCCTGCATCCAAGTCATGTATTATAGGAACTGACAGTTAAGCACTGACAGCGCTGTTTATTTTTCCATCATGAGAACAGCACAGCAAAAGCCAAATACCAAGTGGTGACTTATGAAACTGACGTTTGGTTATTTTTAGCTAAACTGATAGAACAACATATTTTTTACAACACGCTGACAGCTTTGAGAGCCAAACTGATCTCCAACAAAAGGGCAACTAAACAGAAGGACTTGTTTTCCCACAGACATAAAATGGGGAAAAAAAGATGGAGTCAGAGTAAATGATAAAGTGACGGAGCCCCTGAAAGCTGCATTGTCCCCTTTGTGCATCCTAACGTCGCTTTAAAATCTAACCAGTCCTGTCAACCCGTGATCCCATTTATTTCAGCACAAGCTTTACAAAAGGCTGCTTTATCTACCCTTTCACCTACCTCCCTAAATTCATACTGAAAAGGCTTAGCAAGCACACAGGCCATTTAGGACAAGATGCCTGTTAGAACAGGACATTAAGCTCAAATTATGAGAAGGGAAACATTTGAACAAATAAAAGTGACATAAAAGGCATTAAATAAACAGAAATGTGTCAGGTCCCATAGGTGTGTACTTCTATTGTACCTTGGTGTCTTCTACTGTCATGTAAAGTTACTAAAACATTACATAAAGCTTCCAGTATTACCTGCTTTAAGGAGAACTGTGTTGAACCTGGTCTGTTTTTTATGTAAAAGCTGTTTTTTTTTTTTAATATGGTTCTAATTCTGTGTTCTATCATTACTGCAGTTTTGATAAACTCAGTGACTGTTTCTGATTAACACACTGGTGGTACCATTTTAGAACTGCAGGTCATTTATGTCCCCTTCAGCAGCAAAGTTCTATAGAAGAACACTGATTCATTATGACAACAATGTAAGAGCTTAACAAGGGCATGAGCTGTATCGCATGGTTACCAAATGGTCCTTACCAGCTGTGTGTAAATCAAAAACACCCGCTTAGTTCGCTAAAAGCCGAGGGAAGATGGAACAATTGCAGAAATAGATCCAGCAGTTGAAAAATCTGCTGCCTGGTTAACCCACAAGCCAGGACATCATGCCAAGGAATTTTCGGTGTGGGGGAGAGCACACGATTAAAAAATAATCAAGAGAGTAAATTATACTTTTACAGCCTTCTCAGCATAAAAAAATACCTGGATGGAAATTCCCCCCAAATATGGGTATAACAGCCATGACCATGAGAGTGAAGTGGCATCACACCTTGGGTGTGTAAAAAAAAAAAAAAACTCATATCACACTACCTATTTGTCAATATATAATGCACACCTTGTTTTGTTTCATGATGGGGCTATTCATCTCCTAATTCTATTTCATCTCCAGCCCAAAGTTCAATTCCATTTTAGTCCTCCTGACTATTTGGAGGAAGCAGTATTTCACCCCATATTAAAAAAAAATATTAAATATTTAAAAATGCTGGAGAATTTCCTGGGATTAAGCTTCAAGCCATAAGAAACAGCTTGGAAGTACTGTGGTGTCGCTTTTTTTAAATTCTAGCTCTGATACTCAAGGGTAATATTTAACTTGTTTGTCAGATGTTTGGGAGCTTTGAACAAAAAGACATCTGGGCTCAGTCAGTGCAAAACCAAGGTCAGGGATAGTAACAACTTACTGTTTTCTTGTGGTTACAGCCGTTCTGAATTACCCCCAAGAACTGAATTCCCTAGGTTAGTGTGGTATTACACTTTAAAACCTGGAAATTTATTGTCAGTTTTAACTACTCAGAGCATTTACAGAATTACATCTCAATGGCATTTGCTAATCAAATGTGCTGGTTTTACTAATTAATGAATTAATTAGGAGACAAGGAGGCAGTATAGCCTCGAGGTTGGAGCAACAAGCTGTGAACCTGGACCTCAACAGACCGGGTTTGAATCCCACAATAACCACTTACATATATGCGACCCTGAGCAAGTCACTTAACTGCCTGCTGCTCCCCGGTCACACCAGAAAATGAGTTTCAGCTCTGTGTGGTCCTTTCTGGCAAAAAAAAAAAAAAATTCTAAAGGGAAAATAGATTACAAATTACATGAATGTGAGCATACATTCCTGAGAATCACCCAATCCAGTCTTTATCCCCTTATAAAATGTGTTGCTTTTGTGAACTGAAGAGGGACACACATTTTACATGTCAATGACCCAGGACCAGCTAGTTTCTGTCTAGCAAAACACCTAGTAGACCAAAGAAAATAAGAAAAAAAAAGGGAAATAAACCAGCATTAGAATTTAGCTATCCAGAAAAGCACAAAAAAGGCTCTGTAGAAAGTTTGCGAAGTGCAGCAGAAATTAACACACAACCAAAGTGCAGAACTTTCAGTAGTGAATTAAAAGACTGTTTTAGCATGCTGATCCCAATATGAACATAACAGATAACTACCGGAAACAGAAAAAACACTTTGCATATAACCAAGGGTCTAATGATATTTATTTTACAGTTTCTTTACCCACGGTAACCCGCTGGAAATTCAGACTCTTGTCTTCAGTGGGGTCCTGCAGCTACCCAATGTTATAGTTGGGTGGGCTTGGACACAAAAGATTTTTAAGTGATTTGTGCAAGGTTACACAGTAAGTGGATCTAATGGGATTTGAACCAGTGTCTCCTGATGCCCAAGCCTGGGCTTTAACCACTAGATCAGACTACCCACCAAATTTACAAGAACAGAATTTTGCTGGATCAGAACACAGCTAATCAATCTGTTAACTGAGTTTACCCCTAATCAAGACAGTCCCTGATATGGATTCAATAACCAAAACAATTTTTCAGATCCATTTAAGAGGTTCACTTACTTGCTTACATTTACTTTAGACGGTTAGGGCAGCACACAACTCCTCAGGATATTAGGATCCCATCCCATTCACCTTGTTGGGTCTCCTGGTACTGACAGATTACAAAACCAAAGGCAGGCATTCTGCAGTCCTGACAGACCAAGCAGCAGCACATGGCTCTCACACAGGCCAACTGTACATCAGGTCGATTGAGAAACCTAATCAATCTCTCGTTGAGCAATTAATCCCTGCAACAGTGACACCGGAAAGAAACAAGGAGGACAAGGACAAATCCGATTGCATTAGGGTCACGCTGAAACTTGCTAAAAAGAGCGTGCAGTTTTGTTACAGGAAAGGAAGGAAAGGAGTCCCGATTTATATAGCGACTTTAAAACAAACTGTACCCAAAGCCATTTATAATCCGGGGGGGGGGGGAGAGAGTGTTGCTGCCATTTCAGGTGCATGGGAAAACTCAAACAGCATATAGACAGATAAGCGAGAGAGAGAGAGAGACAGAGAGAGAAGTACGAAGTGATTTGCTCAGGGTCACACGGTGAGTGAATGGCAGATGAGGGATTCATACAGAATCTTTTTCACCAGGTTCACAACTTGGCCCTCGAACCACTAGACCGAACTGTCTCCCTGTTAAAGGTTTATCTGCAAAGATCTCACATGTTCATTCAAAAGATGCTTCTCCTGGTTAAGGCGTAACTATTTGCAGTCAGTAGGTTTGAATTTAACGTGAATTAATAAGGGGCTACTAGTACTTCTGGTTTTAGTAAGGAATTTGGTTGAAATGGTGTTGGAAGATATTGCTGCTATTTCAATCACCACTACTGTTGTACGGAGCTCTGTGCAAAGTAAGGTATTCAGTGAAATCAGACTGATAACACTGAGGTGTTATTAATCCCAATCTCATTTGCAATGACATCAAAAGCAGGGACACTGGTTTACCGGGATTGAGAAAGGGCATATTCCATTTTGCACATTGTAAAAAATGGTATTGTCACCGGTGTCTGCTAAGCCAAAATCTGGTTTTACTGGTGTTTGGTTTTGTGTACTTTATTTAACAATTTTTTACTCTGCTAACAGGCATTTTAGCAATTTTGACCTCCACTATTACACACCCTTCCATCCTTGTACCAATTTAAAGTTATTTTAGGCACAAGATGAGATTGCAGCAGCAACACTACAGCCTCCGTCCCTAAGGTGTGATGAAAGCAGCACTAAGGGCCCCCATCAATCTGATGTGACAGAAGCAGCAGCACTATGGCCCCCATCTCTTAGGTGCGATGGCAGCAGTACTACAGTCATCATTCCTCATGTGTGATGGCAGTATCAGCACTATGGCCCCCATCCCTCATGTGGGACAGCAGCAGGCCTACATTCCCCATCCACCAGAGGTGATTGCAGAAGCACTACTGCCCCCACCCCTTCGGTGTGATGGCAGTAGCAACAATGCAGTACACATCCCTCTGGGGCGTTGGCAGTAGTGACAGCACTATGATCCCCTTTCAACACTCACACCCCACATGCACAATTTACAAATGACTTGGTCTCTTTGCTTATTAGAACTCAGATGTGAATTAATCTGAACCATCACTGCTAAGGTGGACTGCCTTTGTTTTTTTCATATCTATAATTGAACCGCCTGAACTGGATATCCGCCTGTGACACCGCTGACCAAGGTTAAGGAAAAGACTTGGGTGTTGGAGTTCCAGCTGGTGGGTGAAGGCTTGAGTGTCCGATGACCACTCCCCTTCTCCTGAGAGGGAGGGTGGGTTCACGGCTCAGCATTTGCTGGTCCATGGTGGAGCCAGAGCACGACAACACACCAGTCCTCACTGCGGAGGAGTGTGACGGATGTCGGCTTGTACCTTGACATCATGTAGCCTGTCACGATCCCAAGAAAATGGCAAAACACCCGCTGGCCAACTGAAGGATGGCTGCTGGTCCCACTATACACCACAAGTCCCAGACATGTGTCCATTCTGACCCCATGCCCAGGATACACAGGAAGCTCTTTGGGGCAATTATCCTCTCCTGGTAGCATCCCACAGGGGTAGGGGCCCACTCAGTGAAGGGTTACTTTGGGTTACCTGGTAGCACAGTAGTAAGGGGCAGTGGATGGTGGTCAGAACTCAGCAGCGGTGGTAGGAGGCCTTGACAGGCCTGAAGGAGTGGATGGCCAGGGGGTAGGAGGAGCAAAAAAAAAAACTGCTTGAATTTGCTTCTTTGAAATAAAATGTTTTCACCTAAAAAATCCACAAGTAATTAGTGGAGGACCTTCAAATGGATTCATACATCTCCCAGACATGTGGATGCTTTTTTTTTTTCTACTTGGTGTCCATGAAAAGTGTGTCTCCCAGTTTTCATGTCTTTGTTCAGATGTGAATTGAGCACTACTCTGCCCACCAGCATCATACAGCCCCTGGGGTCTTACCTTCTGTGTGTCATTGACTGTGCTTTCAAACTCCACTGGCCAAACATAAGTACTCTTAAATACTTAACATTTGCTTTTGTTGAAGCAGTCTATCAGAAAACATTTTGTTGTCACAGAGACAGTACCAGTAGGTGGAAGAAAAGGTGCAAATGATCCAATTCACTAAAATGGGGTGCTAACTGTCAAGTCTTTTCATAAGTAGTAAGGCAGTTTCTTCTTTGTGAACATACTTTCATTCAGACTAGTTTTCATTCAAACAACTGAGGATTTTGGATGGCCCTACTGATTATAAACTTGAATAAGTTAGTTGATAACAGTGATCCTGCATTTAACAATCTACAACCTAGATGCTTATATGCAAAGATACAATAAAAACCTGACTAAAATCTAAAAACAAGCTTATAAAATGTATCTGAATATATATCTTTACCTATACAAAATCATTGCAGCCCAAGTAAAACTCAAGTAAATTACATGGTACCCTGGCTACTATCCTATGTGTAGTAAACATATATTGGTTTTTATTATATTCTTTGTAAAGCAGGTAAGGCCCTCTAGGCAGAACTGTCTATTTTAAGGAGTGACCTAGAAGCACTTGGGAGGTTAAGTAACTTGCTTGGATGCAAGTGGAGGTTGTGGTACTCAAACCCAAGTCTGCTGGATGTAGCAGTTCAATCACCATTTGTTACTCTAACCACTAGGCATGGGTGGTTAAACTGAATGGCTGATTACACAAAGCAGTGCGGGTGATTTCCTTACTGTTTCTATCGCAGCAAAGCAGAAAGAGTGCAAAGCACAGCAGCATTAATAAGATGCTGAAATCTGGGTCGACCAACTGGTGCTGCAGTAGCACTATTGCTTGCAATGCCAGTGACCCATGGTCGAAGCAAACTCAGCTTGCTGGAGGTCTGGCCAGGGCAGTAGGATCGAGCACCTGGGGACTGCTCTCCTCCTCCAGGGAGGGTGGGCTGCAGGTCCTGCTTCTTTACCACCACCGGTGTGACCACGGGTGGTGGTGCAATGGTGCTGCAGAGTGATCAGGAGGGAAGGATGCTAGTCAGGATCTGGAGCAGTGGCATGTCTCTATGTGACCTACCTCCTTGGATCTCTAGTGCCAGTGCCCTCAGGGACAGAGACCAGAAAACCAGGAACAATCACCCCACATCGGCCACTGGCAGAAGGGACCCAGGTGCCCCAGACTTCATAACCAGGCTCCATGAGAGACCCACTGGGCTGCCCGACACACACTAAGGGAGTGTGGAGGGGTGGCCCAGGGTCCCTCCTTCCACCTTGGGGGGGTACAAACTCCAGGCAGGATAGGGAGGCCCACAGGAGCTCCTGAGCATTACCTGGGAGTGAAGCTAGGGGATACCGATGCTGTGAGAAGGGACATAGAAAGAAAAATAAAACATTTTAAAAAGATACTGAAATCTTAGAGATTCTATGCAGTGATATGCAATTTCCGTGAGGCACCGGTACAAGAATTCAAATTCCGCAAACCAAGCAGGATTCCGTGATTGTTACCGGTGTTACCGGTAAAAATGGAAAACCAGGGTCCCTGATCAAAAGCAATAAAAAAAGAGCTTCTGTATCTGGACTAGATCTGCATGCAAATTACATGGATAGTGACAGAAACTGAGACAAAATCCTGGCCCCTGAGCCAGTAGCCAACAATATAGTCATGGCTTACAAGACAATTTACTGGTTACTATTTAAAATCTACATTAGCGTAATAAAATGGCATTACAAAATAAAGTTAGAACATAACTACAGTTGACCAGAAGCAGATGATGAGGAAAGGGACAATTTCAGAAGGTGCAGAAATACTGAAAGGCTGCTTACCCTGCCTGAGTTTACAATGGGTAATTAGAATAAAATAAACTTTTTTTTTTTTTAATTATAGGCTGCTCTATGACCCAGTAGCAGCATGCTGTACTGCCGTGCAGATGACCCAAGTTTGGGAATGGACTTGGGTCATCTCGGCAGGACTTGGGAGGCAGGCCAAGCTGCAGGCAGGTGCTACAGGGCAGGGCGTCTTGGTTGGGGAGGACTGCCTGTGGATGCCAGAATGCAGCAACCTCTGTGGGTGGGACGGGGAGCTTGCTCCTTCAGCTTGGACATGCAGCAATGTTGGGACAGATGGACATTGCCCTCGCCAGGGGAAGGAGGGAGGCAGCAAGGGAGAAAAACATGGGAGAAAAATCCTCTTCTGTGTGAATGACAGTGAAATTGACCAAACAACGCACATAGCTAACAACAGGGCATATTTCCGGTCCACAGTAGGGGCAAGGAGAAAAACCTATGTGAAAAAAAATATATATATGTTCCTCTCTATCCTAGAAAGACAAGTCTTATTATCAGGGAGGACTGGGAGGAGCAGATGACAGGGAAAATAAATACATGAAAAACAAATTAAATAGCCTGTGCTGCTGTCACAATGCAATAGACTGTGTGTGTCTGGTGCTGCCTACCACCGTGGAGACAGAAAGGAGACCGACATAATCCAAGGGGGGGCTGTGTCAAAAGGTCTACTTCCTTCCTGTACGGGAACCTAAGAGGAAGATTCCTGTGACAGCCCTGCTACCAGCTATAGCACAGAGAACAAGTCTTATTTCAGAATGTAAAGAGTGACTCCTGCCACCCACAAAAAAGCAAAACAAAAAACAGCAGAGCTCACATACACAACACTGCAAACAGTTTTGAATTTCAAGCCATTCTGTTCTCTATTATTAAGGGTACATGCCTGAATTAAGTAAATAATACATGCCAGGGTGTGGTATATGTAATCAGTAAGCCATGACAGGGTGTGCATTAAAGGATTTTAGTACATTCCCTTGGGAAGCGCATTCACGTCCTTAATAAACACCCTGGGGTGTCTTACTATGCTTATAAAATGGCACACAGCTCTTTTGTATTATATGTAAAATGAAACATTTTTAATATGATTTTTTTATATATATTTGTTTAAATACATACAAAATATATACATCAAATAGTTCCTTTCTTGCCTTGGTAATAAGATCAAGCATCTAACCATGCGGTAATAGGAATTTAATGCACAGTCAGGTGACATCTTTTGGCCAATGAAGCTTGTAGATTTTTTCTTGCCATTTTATACATGAGCTATCATTATGCCTTGGGTGTGTTGTGAGGCATGAAACAAAGTAGAGTGCCTTCAACAACCCAAGACGTGACACGAATCCCACAGTATACCACACCTTGGAGTGTATTATTGCGATTACAAAATGGCCTCAAAGCCTTAGAAAATGCCTAATCCTGCCAATCAGTTTTGAACAGTGATATACTGATACTGTATATCATCACAGGTTGAAGACTGCTTCAGCCAATCAGCTTCCAGAGATTATTCCAATCTCTTTTATAATACAGGATCTTTGTCCCCTTGAGGTACTCTACTCGATGTGTAATCTCTATCTGGGGTTCTAATCCCCTGCTTATATTGGCCTGTTGCTGTGGCAATATTTGTGATGCCACAAATGGGACTACGACCTCAGCATGGGAGTAGGCAACTGAAGTAGATAAATTCAAGGAACAATGATCTAGTTTCATACAAATGCCCCTAGTGGTAAAGAATGGGAATGGCTTGCAATCTGAGTTGTCTTTGAAACGGAATGCAATGTGAGTGCTCTGGTGCCACCATGACTTATTTTGCTGGTGGTAAGGGTCCCACTTTAAACAGCTGCCTCGAAATGGAGACATTTCAGCATGCAGGTATTTGGTAAGCAGTCCGAGCTTAGCTTATTGTTTTTTTCTGGCTACTGGGTTGAAAATTCAGGCCCAGTGGAATCTGTCGCCTGCCTCTCTGATTTTACAAATGAGGGGAGGAATCAACAGGATATTGTTCAATAAGAACATCAGCCCCAAATACTATTTATTATAGAGTCTGGCCTGTGTTTTTCCAGTTTAGTAGAATGAAGCTAAAGTAAAAAGTGCCAAATTGTGGAATTTATTTCTTTTACTGATATTGTAGGGCAGGCTTGCCTGGTAGGTGCTGGAATAGTGGAATCATTATAAAAGCATCTGCTCCTTTTGGCATTTATGCTTTCACCGATGAGAACTGTAAGATGGGGGCATTCCGCCATTTTCAGGCTGATGCAATGAACTGAACTTTGTTTCTGCAGTCCCTCTTAGGACTCCTCCTGATTGCTGCTTCCCAGCACTGCTGCGATTACTGATCCAGGATGGAAGAGAAGACAAGTTCCCATTCCTTGGATCCAACTGGGACAGACTCATCTGCTTCTTGGGAAAAACACATGCAGGATTCTATGATGTATGTTACTACTGTCATCGGTACCATTCTTACAGTTGTAAGAGTGGTCTCACATGCATTCTTAGTGTTTGAGAACCGTGAATTAAAGGTGAACAGTTCTGATACCCTAACGGTGTAAGTGTGAATGTATAGGGCAGGCTGCCAGGTGGTATAGCTTAGAGGTGAGAGTAATGAGCTTTGAACAAGCTGGCACATCCAGTAGACATAGGTTTGATTCCCACAACCTCCACGTGTATGCTGTGCAACCCCAAGCAAGTTACTTAAGTTCTCCAGTGCTCGCAGGTTGCCCCTGTAAATGGACCTTGAGACTTACCTGATTACCAAAGAATAAAAAATAATAACAAGCACTATATTAAAATATTTTTATTTATTTAGTTTTTGTTGACCAGGTACGAGCACTAGACAAATCCTGCCTATTTTCAGGCACGACCCGGGGAAGGGGGATACAGATGAATGCCAACTGATATTGAACCAGATTAAGCTGTTGGTGGTATTTTTAGTGAATGAGGGAAATTTGGCCAGGACACCGGGGAAATTCCCCTACTCTTTTCAATAAGTGCTATGGGATCTTTAACATCCACCTGAACTACCACCAATCCAGGCAGATGGGACCTTGGTTTAACATCTCATCTGAAAGACGGCACCTCAGAAGTGCAGCACCCCTCTCATGCTGCACTACAGTGTCAGTACTGGGATATTAACCCAAGTGCCAGATTTCGGAACTGAACCTACAGCCCTCTGATCTCCCAGCCTCAGAGGCAAGTGTGCTACCTACTGAGCCACTGACACTGCATATAAAACATATAAGAAAAATAAAAAATACCCTGAACGTGCCTGTTTCCAGGGCAGCTGCACATCAGACACTCTTCTCAGAATAGCAGTGTCTCACACACAGAAGAAAGAAGCATTCTGATTGGTTGGAAGCGCTCCCTCGATCAATAAAGTATTTTCCTAGCTGTTGCAGAGGAGCACTTTAGTATAAATAAAATGATCAGCTGCCAACAATTACCAGGGAACGATGGGCTGGCTCTGCCATTTCGTTTACCCAGCATGCTTCCACTTTGGTAGCTCCCATTTGTTGCAATAATATCTTTACTTTTACCCAAGAAGTGACCATTAAGTAGAACCAGATCCTGTTTTCAAAGTCGTCCTGCAGTTATTTATTATTTCAGAGTACACCTCTGAGCTACAAGCTCATTTGCAAAGGTTCCACATCAACAGAAATTGTACAGGCATCACCATGCCGGCTTGACAAAAAAGATTGTGACCGGCATTACAGCGACAGGCTCCATGGCGACTGCAAGTTGCAGTCGGCATGGAGCCGCATAGTTTGGCTTTATTTTTCACATTGGTGGCTTCAACCCCCCACACCCCCATACAGGGGGCTTTGCCCTCCGCACCTCCCAAACTAAAGGATTCTAACTCCAGATCAGAGTTAGTTCAGGGAGGGGGTGCAGGTCGAGGGAAGTGGCTGCCCCCTTCCAGCAGCACTTCTATGGCAGCATGGTGCTGTTGTCGAGATTGACGCATGTTGCCGTAGAAATGTTGCTGTTAGGGTGGCATACCACCAAAGCATAGCAGGGGAAACTGGAAACATTACAAAACTATCAAACAGGAGAAGCAAGGAAATATGTGCAGAGTTTACATCAATTACAAGTCATTGCCGCACGACAGTGCTTTGTCAATGTCATACAAGGACCAGAACAGAGCTATACACAGTATTTACACTATTAGCAAGAACCGTTTCAATCTGGACTTGTATCACACAAGGCCACTGTTGTAACTGTTAACCAGAAGGCTGTATAGTGGTAAGGTAAACTCAGTATTCGGTGCTGCTACTAATAGGTGAGGTAACCAGTTGGTGAGACAGGAAAGTGGATGGCAGCGAAAGATCCTTGTCCAGTTAGGGAAATTGTTGGCAAAATCCAATCAAGGCAGTTCAAAAAATGTAAAGCTCAAACTTTTCTGACAAAAATTCCAATATCCCTTAATGGAAGAGAAGTACTGGGAAGGAGAAATGCTATATTGGTTTTGATCCTGTAACGCTTCTGAAGATGGAGGAGGGACTCCCGGTGCTTATAGCACCAATAACTTTAACCTGTTCCAAACTACTGTTGAGACTATTTTTAAGATGTAACCCCTCTACAAATGGGGGTTCCCGAAAAGTCTTCCTTGAGCTTGCTTAAATGGTCACTGCCAGGCTGCTGTCCTGCATTATAGCAGTTTAAATGTATTACCAGAGGGTGTCTGTATAGCCTCTGTGTACTGTCTCTAAGAGCTGCCTGGATTGCAGTCATAATTAATCTAACCTAAAAGACAGGATCAAATACCAAACTTGCCTCCTAGGAAAGAAGACACTGCTCGGAAAAACCCCACCCTGTGTAGGAAACCTGCTTGAGACTTCTCTCTCAACACACATCACCAGACGGAGGAAGAATGGAGCACTGTCCATACCATTCCGCCGAACCTCACTAGGGCAGCGCGCTTTCTCCTATCGGGCACTCCTCTGGATAAATGAACTCCTGATGAAATTACAAACAAACAGCCCGTCTCAATTCAAAGTAGGCCTGAAACAGCACCTAATGTCTAACTCAAAATGCACCTGCTTCTCAGGCCCCACTTGATAGACAGGCCTACCTCCAAGGTAACACCCAGCAGGGTTACCTAGAGAACCCTGCCTCCATTCCAGCCTAGCCAAGGACTGAAGTAAGCTATCAGTCCTCTTTAAACGCACTTGGTACGGCCCTCCCAAACCCCCACACACACACCATACTCGACAAAGCCCTCTGGAGCTGCTCCCCCATCTCAGCCCCTCCCCGTTTCACTATCCCCCACCTCTTGCTCTCAGGGTTGGTTTCAAACCCAATCCCCTTGTTTCACTGTCACCCAGCCTCTCGCCATCTGGATTAGCATTAAACCCTACGCAGTTACTCTGCCACAGTCTATCAACGGATTTGGAGGTTTCCAGGGGTGTGTTACCTAGGGCAACTGATTAGAAATAGTTTAGTATTCAATTACAACTGCTCAGTTTTTTTTTTCTCCTATTTGTCTAATTGTTGTGTAATCGCTCTTTAATGCCTGATGATCAGGCCTCTGTAACCACTGAATATGTGTATTGTCTTATTGTCCACCCTGACGTGGAACCTTTGTAAAAGAGCTCACGCTCAAAGGTCTTTCCGAAATACTAATTAAACAAACAATTAATCTGAGAGGGAGCTCTGTTAGAAAATGTACTTGCTTGCTGATCATTTGTTAGAGTAGTAATAATATTGCAGTTTGTTCTAGCCTGCCTTCTTTGCAGCATGGACAGTTCTGTTTGTTTCCATCATCTTGATCTTGGACTGCAGAATGGGCCATTCAGTACATTTGGGACTCTAAAAGGGAGCCTACCTACAGGGGCTTGGTGGGGGCCAAAACTTGTAGGAATTGTAGTTTTGGGCTTTTGGCTCCTAAAATAACCTGGAGGGGGAGCCCTTGTTTTGACTGACAGACAGATCAGCCAACTGAACCTTTTGGATCTTGAGGAAAGTCCCACACTGCTTGCAGTTTCAGGTAGATCTGAGCTGGGAAGTGAAGAAGTAACAGTTCGAGATAGTTAGAGCAGCAATCCATACTGAATTTGCGTGGGAGAACTGTGGAAAGGCCAGAGTTTGGCCTGCATGCCTGCCTGCTGTCCCTGAGAGGGAACTTGAGCTTTTTTTTTGGACTGAATCTGAATTTGGAGAGCGAATTAAGCCACTGAATTGTGACCAGGCTTTAACCTGAAGAAGGCCGAAGATTTGCTGAATGCAATCGGCCTGTCAGGACTTCCAGCTACCTCTGAACTCCTGGATTGTGCAGAGACTCTGTAATTGCGACCGGAGAGCCATTTCCTGGTACAGTGGAATTTCCTTACATGTGAATGTGCTGTGTGCTTATAGTGGGTCGTGATTTGGTTCCCCACTGTGTGTCTGAACTGTGTTTTGCTTGCTGGAGGCTGTATCCAGCTCCACGGACTGAATCCGTATCCATTTCCGTTTGCCTGGGCCTGCTACACTGGCTCAGCCAGAATACCTGCTATGCAGAGAAAGTCATCGATGAGAGACTGGCCTGGGGATCAGCCCCCTGCTCAACGCCTTGAACAGGAACAATGCCTTGGTGATTTGTGTGGGCCCTGCTTCTCTGGGCACTCCAGCTCAACAGCCTGCAGTCTCGATTTTGTCCTGCCTGTGTCCAGTATTGGGTATCGTGAGTAAACATAAGGGTAGCTCCCTGCAACAATAGCTAAATCTAAAAGTGTTGTCATCTGATTGTCTTGTTGCCTTTTCTTTCATGAACTGAGCCCTCCGGCTCCAGATTATAAATAGTGTATGTTGTGCATGTTGCTTTCTTCCATCACAGGGCCCCAACCAGCTGCAACGTTCCTGGCTAGCCCACAGTTTTCATACCTGGGTATCCAGAGCGTGTGACTGTGTAGGGACTCTGAACTACATGCATAACTGTCTGTTAATATAGCTTTTAAGCAAATCAGCCTGATTACGCCCCTCCCTTGTTCAAGTCCCCGGAATAAATCAGATTTAACCTATGATTCCAGTTTGTGCCAAAAGTATTGTACTGTTGCTATTTGCTGTGCTTAACCTTGTTTTACAGGGGGTCCCCAGGGTCAAGCTAAAGGAACCAGCCCTGGTGGTAAGTGCAAACAGTGGGTAATTGCCTGGTGAATAAGAGTCATTGTGAAAGTAATTATTGTATATTGTTCAGGCCACCAAAAGGGAAAGAGGGGGGTTAAAGTGCTGTGCCCAGGTTAGCTTGTCCACTAACAACCCTGACCTCCAGGTGGAGGCACCCGTTTCATTACCCAGGCCCCTTAACCTGCTACTAGCCAAGCAGGCAGGGGTAGTAGCCCTTGGGATAGCGCCACCTAGGGGTTACAAAGAACAAGGATGTTCCTGCTCCTTTGACTCAAGATCTTCTGTATTTCCAGTCCCCCACGCTCAAAAATCTGCAAATCAAGCTATTCTTCACTTGCCACTCCTTTTTTCCTTTGCACTTGGGAAGCAGGGGAAAGCAGCGATGGTTCCATTCACAGTGCGCATCCGCAAACCGAGCCAGATTAGAGATGAAGAAGACGATTAGCCACCAAGGTGGGAAGAAAAATGAATCTACAAAAAATGCAGGCTATGTGTGACTGGAACAAGGCCCTGGGGAACCTGCAGCTGCTTCAGCCACATCTCCACCACCACGTATGGTCACAGAGTAATGGAGACTGTACGTGATAAAGAAGCAAGAGGCACCCCCAAAAAAGAGAGGGACCTAAAAAAAAAAAAATTCATATTACACGATCGAGCTACTTTACTACAGGAGAAAATGCTGAAAAGTTTTACTTGCACTAGAAATAGTATCCTTCAAAGCCTACACAAAGTGCTGAGTACACACACTATACTTTCAGGCTAAGGAAAAAGTTATTTAACAAGAAGCAGGTGTCTTGAGATGTTAAAAACAACTGCTTTCTTCCAATTACTGACTATTCAGGCTTTAAAAGCTTTCTTCGCTACTTTCTTAAGAAGCTAATTTCACAACAAGCTCCTTGTTACTGAGCAATTTTTTCTAATCTTCTCTGCTTTAGTTTGAGCCTCCATCTGTCTCGGCTTCTCCACAAATGAAAGACAATCATGTAAGCACCTTTCATTATTCACTATTTTACTTTCAGCAAAGGTATCCTGCAAGACATGATTTTCTCTGAAAGGGACTTTTATTCTGTTTCAAAACCAATTTTCCTCTATTACTGTCTAAAAATGGTGTTTTCATTTAATGCACTAGGTATCGCTTGTTAATGTAGCTCACAATAAAATGGCAGAATCCATTTTCCAGCTTGGATTTCTCATGATTTAAAAAATATGCAACTGCCGATCAAGCATAAATATTAGAGTTTAGCAGCAAGGAGAAAAAAAATCTTACTTTCTACATAAGCTAAACAGGATGATCTCTATTTTATGCCCCCCCCGGGACAGCCTAACCCAAAGCAGCTAAACTAAAGCCTCAAGGGGGAACAGTCATCACTGAGAGTTCCATGCTCAAGTGCAGGTCTGGTCCCAATTTTCCACTTTAATGTGAAATAACTTTTTTTTTTTTTTTTTAATACGTGCTGTTTTACTGTAGTATAGTAAATTATATCAGACTAATTTTACTTAATTCCAAGGGGACATTTACTGTACTACAAATCCCAGAATCCCCTGCAGCGGACATCAGAGCAGGACTGCAGCAGTGGGCGATTCAATAGGCTGCAGTGCCTTTCTACAAGCTCTGATCTTTAGTTTGCTGTTCCCGCTGCCCTGTCTGGGCTAAGTACAGTCACAGAGCACTTTACTTAGTCCTGGGAGAACAACAGGACCAGCAACCATCTAATCGGAGCTTATAAAAGCTCTAACATGCACTGCAGACTATCTTATCTGATCTCATACTGCTGCAGCCCTCATGAATATCAGCTGCAGAGTTCTGGGTTATAGTTCCAGAAAGTCACCTTGGAAAACAAAAGTAGTTTGATACAATCTACTATACTACAGTAAACAGAACGTGAAAAAAAATGTTTTTGCACACAAAGTACAACTTGGGACCAGTCCCACACTTGGGTATGGAGCTCTTAGTGCTGACCGTTCCCCTTTAAAAGGCATGAACTGGTGAACTGGTACCAGACCATAAACTAGATTTATAAATGTACAGGAACACATTGCAATATGTTGCCAGTTCATAATCATTCATCTAAGTGTCATCATTTACCATCTGTTAACATCTGTTTGACCTTTCCCTAAAACGACAGTCTCGTTCCCTCGCTCTTCATATCATGGAAACCTTTTTCTATATATGTTCCAACAATCCTGAAAACCCATTTTGTCAAACTGAAACCATTTATTTTATCATGTGTGAATGATACGTTGAATTCAGTCCCCACTGCAATTGCCTGAATTGGTTTTAGCTTCAGCCACAATAAATATTTTACTGTTCTGGCTTTATTGTATTTTTTTGGGTGCTTCTACAAATGCATTTAATTTTTTGTGAATGTATTTTCTTGTATCTTTTTACATTTTTTATTGCAAGAAAAGAGAAAATACAATTTTGATTATTAATTAGGGTAGGTAACTATATAAATATAGACACTGCACAAAATAGTAAAAGAAAACAAAACATTTTTAAATTAGCTTCAAAACTCCAGCCATTATCTGCGTGAATCTAGTCCCTTTATCACCAAGGCCTTCAATAACTTTGATATTCAAGAATTATGTCAAAAATAGATTAACAAATAAATGAAATAAATAAGTGACTGCAATATCCACTGAAACCTGATCACTAAATATAGTGATGTAGTATAAACCAAATATCAGGTAAAGGTTGGAGTCCCAGTACTACTCCATTTATCTTACATAATTCAATTATCTTTGAAAAAAAAAAGTATTACAACAAAATTTCCTTTTAGAGGGAGCCTCATGACCTGACATTTCAAAAATTCAATTGTCCACTTAATTAAGAACAATTACAGGACACCAGCCTATAATGATCTTTAATTCATCTCTTGAACATTTTCATGCATTATATATATATATATATATATATATATATATATATATACATACATACATACATACATACATACATACACACACACACACACACACACACACACACACACATATATATACACACACACACACATATATATATATGTAATGGGGTAGAGATAAAGAGTATGAGAAATCTGTTTATCTGAGTAACTGTGTACATAAATTTCATTTATGTATACAGTGCTTATGTCATCAGTCATTTATCTATACAGTGCTTATGTCATTTAGAATGTTCGGCCTCAGCAGCAGAATTAACAATATTCAAATGCGAATAACTTTAAAATGAAAAATGATAGCATGGTACTGTGAGCATAAAAGTTGTTCAGCACGGAAATATCTGCAAAATGAGTGGTGTTTAATTTATTGATGCCTTTCAGATTTTTTGATAATTAGCAAAAACACAGCAGAAAATTCATATTTTTTTTCATTTTGTCCGCAAACACATGTAAATAACTTTAAAATGAAAAATGATAGCATGGTATTGTGAGCACAAAGTTTATTCAGCACAAAAATATCTACAAAATATCTACAAAGTAGAGTGGTGTTTCATATATAGATACTTTTTAGTTTTTTCAGAATTAGCAAAAAACAGCAGAAAATTTAATTTTTGTGCACTTTTTCATTAAACAAATGCAAATAATGTAAAAACAAAAAAATGATAGTATGGTACTTTGAGTGCAAAAGTTGTTCAGCACAAAAATATCTACAAAATGAGAGTTGTTTCATTTCTAGATTCCTTTTAGATTTTCTATAAATCAGCAAAAAATGGCAGAAAATTCAATTTTATTCACTTTCTTTGACTAACAAATGCCCCCTACAAAAGCAAAGACAAAAGAATTGCACAAATGGAATATGCAATGGAAAACTCATGTAATAAATTATTTATCTGCACTCAAGCAGTTTGACCTTGGACACCTCACTCATGGCTTATGCCACTTGTGAGGTTACCAGAGGTCAAACTTCTCTTGTGCAGATAAATCATTTATTACACTTGCTTCAGTTGCATATCCTCTTATATATGCAACAGGTGTTTAAAGATAAACTATGTGATAAATCCATTTATCTGAGTCAGTTTGTATAAATGTATTTATCCACACAGTTACTTCAAGCAAAGTTGCATAAAGTCCTATTACATTGCGCAAGTCACGCAAATTCTGCACTAAGTCGTGCAAATTCTGTGCTAAGTCGCGCAAAGTGTGCGCAATCCGTGCTAAAGGCCAATATCTCTGTTTTCATGAAAATGGATATAAACCCCCAAAAAAGCCTGTTGCATAAATGGAATATGCAGGGCTTGACTGTGTGATAACTCATTTATGTGATACAGTTGATAGTGACCTCTCATAACCATCACTCGTGAGGTTACTTGAGGTCACTAGCAACTGTAGCAGATAAATGAGTTATCACACAGTCAACCCCTGTATATCCCTTATATATACACATATACATATACCACCACATCACTGCAGCAGGTATAGTGCCAGGTATAGGTCAGTGACCACTGCATAACATTTTGTGTCAGGAAAATCCAGCTCCTGCCCTCCTCCCTAAAGTACTTCTGGTCCAGGTTCCTTTAGTCACTGAACAAAGAAGCCCTACTGAGTGACCTGGCTGCAACTGCAGGTCCCTCCTGTTCACTGCACCAGACACGGATATGCCCTCTCCCTCTTCCACTCAATATTTACTTCTGTCTGGGACAAGCACATCCCCATCAGGAAATCCAGGGTTAAATCCTCTCACCACCCCTAGATCACCTTCGATCTCATCGACTTATGCAAGACCTGCGACTAAGCCTGGGCCAGGTATACATTATCCCACTCCCTGCCAGACCTTCTCTCCTATAGGGTGCTTAGGAACTCTTGCACTAAGGTCGTCATACAGCCAAGTCCCTCTACATCAAGGGCAGCCTCCAGAATAATCTTAATTCCCCAGCCAAATTTTGGAAGGTGATTCACTCCCTTTTTGACTCCCCCGTCCTCTCCTTCTGTCCTCATGGTTAATGGTTCAGCAGTGTCCGACTCTCCCTCTGGTGCTGCTCACTTTTTGTTTTTGGTTTTTTAACTACTTGTGCTCTCCCTTCCCTCCCCCCTTATGGCTCCTCACCTCCCCCCTCCCTCTTCCTTACCTCACCCCCTGGGGTTTGATTCCCCCTTCCCATCATTCCCCATGAGACCCCGTTCACCCTTTCCACACTCGACCCTTCCAAATCTAGCCCAGATGGACTGAACCATAAGCTTCTCCATCTGTCATCTCCTCCACCTTTACCCACCTCCTAAATGGCAGTATAACCTAGAAGTTAGAGTAACGAGTTGTGAACGAGCCTGGTACATCCAGCAGACCTGGGTTTGATTCCTACAACCTCCACTTGCATACTGAATGACCCTGAGTAAGTCACTGAACCTCCCTGGTGCTCTCAGGTCACCCCTGAAAACAGGCACTTGTGCTTAGTGGGCCTTACCCAGTTACCAAAGACTAAAATAAAAAAATAAGTAAATAAATCTCTCCTTCACCCTTTGCACTGTCCCTCAGTCTTGGAAAATTGCCAATGTTCTCTCCCTCCGCATAGGGGGTGATCCCTCCACTCCTGGCAACTTCCTCCCTATCGCCTCCTCCCTTCTCTTGCAAAGCTGCAGGAGAAACTATCTATTAATGGCTTGCAGACTTCCACCACTCCTGCAACTTCCACTCCCCCTTCCAGTCTGGCTTTAGGAAGGATCATTCCACCATATCCACCCTACGTAGGGTCACTGACTCCATCCTCTCAGCGATGGATATGAGGAACATTCCAGCCACCATTTTCATTTATCTGGACAAAGTCTTTGATTCAGTGTCCTATTCCTCCTGAATAAGTTGAGCTCTGCCAGCTTCTCAGTCCCTGCTGCAGACTGGTTCCATTCCTACCTCCTGGACCATCAACAGTCAGTACAGGTAGGAGGTGCCATCTCCCCACCCCTCCCCATCCAGGCCAGGGTCCCACAGGGCTCCATTCTGGATCCAGTGCTCTTCTCCATCTTCCTAAACAACCTCCCCTCCACCTGTGCCAACTCACATATTCACAGGTATGCAGATGACACAGTTCTCTACACCTCTGGTTCCTCAACTGCATCTGTGGAAGTCTCTTTTCAGCAAGACTTTTACAATGTTCTGCACTGGCTGAAAAAAAACCCTTCTGCAAATGGTTGCCCCACATCCCAAAACAGAAGTACAATTAATTAAAAATTGATTTAAACCATTTACAAAACCACAGGTACATTAATACTGTTCAGAAGCTCAGAACATGATTTAAAACATATACTAAATCAGTTTTTGCCTGTAGTTCTTCTTTAATGCACACACAACTGTGTAATGAGGCATGAGGTGCTACACTGAGTGCCTTTAGCATCTGGATGTGCATTAGCCCCAGACAGCCAATGCCCTGGAGTACCTTATTATGCTTATAAAATGTGTAAAGTGAGAAATAAAAAAAAATATTACATTAAAAACAATTTTAACTGGCAAAAAGTAGTCCTTCCCACCTATCTATCCTGTCTTTTTTATACATTTAATAGACGGAAGGTTTGCTACGGAACACAGAAATTTAATGCCCTGCAGAATTCCTCTGACAGAATGTTCACCACCTTTCCACACAACAGAAGGCCTTATATGGAGCCACAGCCTCAATTTTTTTAGTGGCAGGGCAAGCAGTAAAGGTTACCCTAGCAACCTGGTAAAGATAGAAGGGGGATTTATTATGGGTACCAAAGAAACACAGAGACGGAAACAGTGAAAAGCACTTCAGTTTTTAAATTCATTTATGTTTGTAAGAAGGGCATCATGAAAGGAAACACCATTTTATTATTTAGTTATACAGTTTAAGTTTTAATTTTAGGGCCTTTTTCAAGGTTTTCAGTAAGTAAAGGTGGCAGCCATGTTTGTGATGGCAGTCAGGGATGAGTGAAGGGGGTCATGAATTCTGTACGTGCTTTGTCCAAATTCCAGCTATCAATGCCTGAATGTGTTCCAACTTGTGCATTTCTTGGGGAATTAGAATACTGGTCTTGGAACTTGTTTAGCCAATCAGAAAGCAGGAAATTTCCAACGCATTTTTATAATCAATCATTTCTCTGGTGATATTCTGCCTCAGTATGATCTTATGTAGCCAGATGTAAAAGGTATCACGCCTAGCTACTACAGTCTCCTCAGATGGACAATTCCACAGGCGCGGCAGTAGCGCTACCCCGCATGACACTGGTAACCAGAGTTTGGGAATGAGTTTGGGTTGTTGGGGGCCAGCCGGGAGGAGTACAGAGTGTCCCAGAGGACGCCTGTCTCCTCTGGGGAGGAAGGATTCTGTCCTCCGCAGCAACACTGCCACCTGGGTGGCCACAGGTGGTAAATGCAGCAGGCAGATAGGAGGATGGGGACGTTGCTGATGTCTGCAGGTGGCATGTGCTGGGTGAGTGCACAGCCTGCCCTGACGTCCTCGCATGCGACATCCCCTGGGGGAGAAAATGGAAGGAAAATGGCCCAGAGTCCTCCGTGATGATGGCCCACGGGAGCTCCCCGGGTTTCCATCGCTTACCGGTTCACAGTGTCTACCTGACGAAGGCTGAATTTCGGGGGACACCTCCCCGCCCTGACCCTGCCATGGAGGCATAGCCAAGGCTCCATGGAGGTGGGTGGGTGACTACGACTGGGGAGGCTCAGGGGAGAGCTACCCACAGGGCCTGACATGCTTGAGCCAGTGAGACAGGGCATTATAAACAGAAATTGAAAAAAAGATAAAAACCTCAGACTGTCCCACCCTCACCTCTGGGCCTGCCCCTATTGATTTTCCAGATGGACCCATGTACCCCAGTCCGACTATACGGGTCAATACCATTCGAGTGAAAGAATCTTTTCTGACTTTCCCCTTACCATAATCCCTCAGTGCCTTAGTTTATACCCCCCTCCCTTATTTTACGATCACATATTATATGCCTCCTTTTCTACTATTACATATTATGTGCTCCCCTTGTTCTACTATGACATACTATGCTCCCCTTGTTCTATTATCACATATTCTATTCTATTCTAATACCTGGTTAGTGAGGACTATCAACTGTGGGCAGAAGCTGTCAAATTTTGTTATAAATGGATAGTTATACACATATGTATAACTGAGTTTGATTATACACATATGTGTATAATCACCCATGCATAATTTGGGTAAGCACCTTTTGCAAAAATTCTAAAAAAATAAAAATAAAATAATCAAAGGAACCAGTTATTATAAAAAAATAAAACATGGGGAAGTGTGCGTCAACTTGGATTTTATGCATACGCTCAGTGTGCAATGCCTTGATAACCCCTTGAGCTTTGCTCTGGGGTTTATGGGGAAATCGCACACCTCGGGTGTGCATAAAATCCTCATTATATACACTTCCCCATGCATTATTCTATATATCACATACTATGTAAACAAATCATTCTGCTATTACATACTATATACCTATTTGTTTTGCTATCACATACTATGTGCCTCCCCTGTTCTACTATCAAATACTATTTGCCCCTCTTGTTCTACAATCACATAGTATGCCCCCCCGTTCTAGAATCACATGCAGTAGTTACTGTTGCTTCCTGCCCGTAATAATGTATATTGCTGTATTGTATTATCTTGCTGCTTACTTACTGTATGTTATGACAGTCTTGATCTGTTTGTTTTGTTCTCATCTGGGCTTTTACTGTCTAGTGCACCTACCTGATTAACAAAGACTAACTAAATACACAAACTATTTGCTCCCCTTGTTCTAGTATCACATAGTATGTGCGCTCTTGATCTACTATCACATATTATGTGCCCCCACTTGTTGTACTAACTCATAGTATGTAGCCTCTTGTTCCACTGTCATACACTATGAGCCCCATCCTTGTTTTACTATCAAATTGTATGTACCCTCTTTGTTCTACTGTCACACAGTATATGCCCCCATTGTTCTACTATCACATACTATGTCATGTGCTCCCTTATTCTAGTATTACAAATTATATGCCCCCCTTGTTCAACTATTTCATACAATGTGCCCCCTTGGACTACTATCTCATACTACATGCCCTCTTGTTTTACTATCACATACTATGTGCCCCCTTGTAATACTATCACATACTACTATACGAACATATGAAATTGCCAGCAGATACAGGCCATTCGCTCTATCTAATCTGCTCAAGTATGCAGCACTTCAGTCCATTAGACTGCAGCTGCTCCCCCATATGCACCCCCCATCTTGCGCCCCTCCGGTTTGTACCCTCCCCTTGAATCTGTCCCACCCCCTCTTGAAGCCCCCCAACACTCTGCAGTGATACAAATTCTTCTAGCAGAGTGGTCCACCCTGCCACCACCCTTTCTGTGAAATAGTGCCTCCTCAGGTCCCTCTTGAACCTGCCCCCTTCCAGCTTCATAGACTGTCGCCTGGTTTCCCTTCCACCCATCAGATTGAACAGACACCTGGCGTCCACTCTGTTCAAACCCTTCAGGTACTTGAAGATCTCAATCATATCCCCTCTACCCCTTCTTTCTTCCAGGGTATACTTATTGAGCTCTCTCGGTCTCTCCTCATATGGTATGTCCCCCAACCCCAGGATCATTTTTGTTGCCCTGTGCTGTACCCCCTCCAGTAGTCTGAAGTCCCTTTTCAAGTAGGGGCACCAGAATTGCACACAGTACTCTAGGTGCGGTCTCACCAGGGACCTGTACAGGGGCAAGATGATCTCCCCATTCCTAGAAGTAATTCCCATTGCTATGCACCCTAGCATCCTGTTTGCCTTTGCTGCTGCCTTCCTGCATTGAGCCAAGTGGTTCATCTTCCCAGTTACCAGCACTCCCAGATCCTTCTCCTCCTTGGATTTTGATAACGGGACACCCTCCAGCCAGTAACTGTGTCCTGGGTTCTTGCCTCCTAAATGCATCACTTTGCACTTCTTAGCATTGAAAACAAGCTGCCAAGTGTGAGACCATTCCTCCAGTTGGGCCAAATCCTCCCGAAGTACTTTTGCTCACTCCCCTCCATCTACCTCGGCACAAATCTTTGTGTCATCTGCGAAGAGACTGATCTAGCTCTTAATCCATACTGCAATGTCGGCTATGAAAATGTTAAACAAAACCGGTCCCAGCACTGAGCCCTGTGGTACACCACTTATTACTGCCCTGGGTTCAGATGCCCCCACAACTACCTTCTGCTGTCTACCCTGCAGCCAGTTCTCAACCCATCTGACCAGTTTTCTCCATGCTCCCAGACTCCTCAACTTGCAGGTCAGCCTACCATGTGGCACTGAGTCAAAGGCCTTGCTGAAATCCAGGTAGAGGACATCCACCGCATGTCCCCAGTCCAGTGCCCTCGTAACCCAGTCGTAAAAATCAACCAAGTTCGTCTGGCAGGATCTGCCTGAGACAAACACATGCTGACTGCTGTCCTGGAGGTTGTTATCCTCAAGAAATTGCACCAGCCTTTCCTTGAGGATTGTCTCCATCAGTTTTCCCACAATTGCAGTAAGGCTCACCGGTCTGTAGCTCCCCGGTTTGTCCCCGGGCCCACTCTTATGGAGAGGTACCACATGTGCCTCCCTCCAGTCATGCACCCAGAGTTCAGAGAGGTATTGAACAGGTCCACCAATGGGCCTGCCAGGACCTCTGCCAGCTCTCTCAGCACCCTGGGGTGAACTCCGTCTGGGCCAGGTGCCTTGCCCACCTTCAGGGACTATGTACCCCTTTGTACTACTATCACATACTACTATGTGCCCTCTTGTAATACTATCACATGCTATGTGCCCTCTTATAATACTGGGTTTGAATCCCACAGCTACCTAAGTGCATACTGTGTGATCCTGAGTAAGTCACTTAACTTCCTTGTGCTCCCAGATCGCATCTGGAAACAAGCTTCAACTTAGTGTGCTACTCCTGGTTAAACAATGTTCCCTTACTATCACATACTATATGCCCTCTTGTTTTACTATCACATACTATATGCCCCCTTGTACTACTATCACATACTCCTATGTACTCCCTTGTACTAGTATCACATACTACTATGTACCCCCTTGTACTGCTATCACATACTGTGTGCCCCTTGTGCTATTATCACATACTATGTGTCCCCCTTGTGCTAGTACCAAATACTGTGTCCCCTTGTGTTATTATCACATACTATGTGCCCCTTTGTACTACTATCACATACTCCTATGTACTCCCTTGTACTACTATCACATACTCCTATGTACCCCCTTGTACTACTATCACATACTATGTGCCCCTTGTGCTAGTATCACATACTGTGTCCCCTTGTGCTATTATCAAATACTGTGTCCCCGTGTGCTATTATCACATATTATGTGCCCCCTTGTGCTATTATCACATACTATGTGTCCCCGTGTGCTATTATCACATATTATGTGCCACCTTGTACTACTATCGCATACTATGTGCCCTCTTGTTTTAATACCACATTGAGCCCCCTTGTTCGACTATCACATACTTTGTGCCCTCTTGTTTTATTATCACATATTATGTGCCCCCTTGTACTATCACATACTATGTGCCCCATTGTACTACTACCACGAACTATGTGCCCCCTTGTACTACTATCACATACTATGTGACCCATTGTACTACTACCACGTACTATGTGCCCCCTTGTACTACTATCACATACTATGTGACCCATTGTACTACTACCACGTACTATGTGCTCCCTTGTTCTCCTATCACATACTTTGTGCCCTCTTGTTTTATTATCACATATTATGTGCCCCCTTGTACTATCACATACTATGTGCCCCACTGTACTACCACGTACTATGTGCCCCCTTGTACTACTATCACATACTATGTGACCCATTGTACTACTACCATGTACTATGTGCCCCCTTGTACTACGATCACATACTATGTGCCCCAATGTACTACTACGTACTATGTGCCCCCTTGTACTACTATCACATACTATGTGTCCCCTTGTACTACTGTCACATACTATGTGCCCTATTGTTCCATTATCACTTACTATTTGTAACCCCCCCCCGTTCTACTGTCACCTAATTCACTGAAAAAGCTTTCCGTGGTCCACTCCATCAATCCCCTTAAAAATGCAAGTTTCTGTATCATATCCCCTTTCTCTTGGTCAGTGTGAAATCAACATGCTCAAGTCTCTTTCTTATAGAACTCTGCTCCTCTAACCCATTCATCGGGTTTGCAACTATGCAGGTTGTGAGGGTACGACTTTACACATTACGCTATAGATTAAGTATAATTTGTCCTAGAATGGCACACGATCATCTGGTTTATCGACCTTGATATTTTACCAATCCCATAATAAGCTTTGTTATATTTTTAGTATTAGAGGGTCTTCTATGCTTGAATGTAAGTAAGTAAGTAAGTAAAAGTTTATTTATAAGCACTTTTCAGAAACCAAACGCTGTACAATATGTGCAATGGATAAGCAATCTATTTTTAACTGGAACTAAAATCTCCTACAATTATGAACTATGTAGTGATGTTCATAATAGATGAATTAAAACACCATAAAAGTGGCAATCATTTTTTTGTTTTGATAATGCACTTAATTTTTAATAAAAAAAATCCAGGTTACCAATGTAACATAGTTGGTCTCCAATTAAAACCAGGAAAGTCCTAATGCCATTGATGATTGCTTACAGATGACATTTAAACACAGCTAAACAATTTCAGAATCCAACATATGTCTTGTCTTAATCTCCAGTCTTTGACTCACCACTTTGTGTACTTCTACAAAGAGGACTCTCCTTTTTTATCCACACTGATTGACAGCTGAATGCCATACTAAACCTAATTGCAAACTGTGGCCTAGCTGCTATCTTTGCTTGTTAAGCTTTAGCAGCCATCCCACAGGTGTCACCATCTGGATGATTAACACAAGAATGTCACATCCTCCAGAGTAGCCCCCCTACCCGACCTGTGGTTAGTGTACATACAACCTCCATTTACTCAGAAATATGCTAATCTCAGCCTGTCAAATTACCCCCTACAACAATACCTTTTAAAGCTTATTTAAATCCCCATCTCTTTCCGCCACCCACAAATTAACCAGGAAGTGAAGGCCTCCCATCACATTTTGCCTGTGTTTTAATAGGAATCTCTGTTTTGTCTGGGTAGTCAAACTAGAAGGTAATCAAACCCCTACAAGCACATTCATTAACTGGCCTGCTCAGTTCCAGTTTCTGACTTTTCAAGCAGTAGCACATACAGATAAGAAAAAAAAAGGGGAATTTTAAATGAAAATATGCCTTTTTTCTTCTTTGAAAAAATGCATAGGCAATAAGGAAGGCTATACTTTGCAAGTTCAAATGGCTACAAGGAGCAGTCTGATTTGTGATTATCGATTCCTGCAGATGAAAAGCTGAGCTCCAGATACTGATGCAGAATGAAAACTATTAATTACAGTAAGTAAGCAATAAGTAATAATACACAGCAGGGTGTGTAATAAGGCATCTGTAATATAAACCCCACAAGTTTTAAGAAGCATGAGGCCGAAAGCCAAGTCTACTCACACACCCCAGTAAATGTATCACAAGTGCCTTAATGCACACCCTGTAGTGTATTACTGAGCTTATAAAATAGATTTGGTGTGAAACACAGTTTTTTTAGGGACACAGAAAGGTGATCAAAAACTCTGACCATGAAGTACTAGTGCAATAGTGTGCGGTCAGGTGACTGGTTTCTGACCAATAAGGTTCCTCCTATATTTGTTTGTGCCATTTTCTAAATATTTCTGCTTTGAAAGAAACGTGCAATAGTGTATTTCAGAGCAAACATCAAAAGCACTTATTTACAGTACCACAGATGATTAATTTTGAAATTGCCCATTCACTGTCATCCTCATATCCTTCCCTCTCATGGCAGCTCTTACTATAGGGTATTCACCCTCATGCAAGTGACGCAGATAGATCGGAGGCACACCCTGCCTAACTTCTGAATGACAGATAGAAGGGGCTCTCTCCTGGATGTCCTATGCCGTTCCTGCCTTAGCTGCTTTGCTTCAGCGGGACAGTAGGCACATCAGGTAGGAGTCCCTGTTCGTCAGGGCAGTGTGTGTTTGGCTTTGGTCATAGATTCAGTACAGCACGTTGCTCTATAGGTTGCAGTATAAACTAGTTCTGTTTTTATGAGACAGGGAGAGCTCTTTACTTAGTGGGGGTGAGTCGCACACAAATCTGCAAGCCAGGCAGGAATACCATGCTGTGACAGAGTATTTAAAATGCCCAGCATTCTAAATTTCTGCTCCAAACGGAGTGGCCTGAATTCCTTTGATTTCAAACCTACTATGACAATGAGGCTATTGATCCAGTTCCTGTTACTTCACACCGATTCTGCCCTATTATTGAAGATGCTGTAGCTCTGATGAGATGTAATTACACTTGCTTTGTCCCAGCAAACGGTTCCAATAATACAGCACCACTATTACAGACACATTTCAGTCCGACTGGTTTCCACTAGAAAGTGAATGAGTTTGGTTCAAAGAAATGAGAACCCACCGCTCCAATATGCTACTTTTCTAACATTTGACCCAGATGGTCTTTATTGCACCGTGCGCAGACCAAACAGAACAAACTCTAGTCCGAGCTGAAATGGAAGCTAATGCATTAACATGATAAGGTATACAAAAACAAATACAAACATTACCCAGGCCCTACTTTCAGTGCCAGCTCCACTGTCCCCACTTGTATACACTACAACCTTGGCCCCCTCTCCTGGGGTTGAATTGGGCAGAAGCCCATGGGAACTCAGTTCTACCCCCTCTATTATCTTTCTCTATTGACTATAGGACAGTTACACAACAAGACATGACAGTTCCACCACCTAGAAATCCAGATGTGAGTTTCCCCAGTTTCCAAATTTTAACACCTGCTCCTCTCTCCACTAGTTATCCCTCAACGTTACCAGCTTCCATGCCTCCACCTTTGCCATTCAGTTCCCCATCCCCTCCATCCAATGACTTGCCTTCCACAAAACATCCCCTGTCCCTCCCACTATTATCTGCCCCTTTCCTAGTACTAGCTCCCATGCCCACTATTTTCTGACAGCTCTCATCTCTCCTCTCTGCCTTTAACGCATCCCTCACCAGCACAGATTTTCTTGCTCCCTCCTTCCTTCATCACCAGCTCCCGTGGCACCCCTCCCACCACCACCACCCACACATGGCAACATGCTAGCTGCTCTTGGGCCCTCTTTTCTGCCTCCAACCACCTTGGTTTACCATTGATGGCTGCTGCAGGATCTGGATCTTAGGTATACCACAGGTTGCGAGAGGTAGGAGAAGTAGATAGCCCGAGATTACTTGGAACAGGACTTGCATGACTCTTACTTAGACTTGCAAAGACATCAAGACTGGGGAAGCAGATCCAAGTTTTTTCTTACTGACTTTGTTTATTACCATGTGTTTATCTCTTGATGGGGCCAGGCCACGCTCCCATCCAGCATCTCTTCCTAGTTGCTGCAACACCTCCTTCAGCCATGACTCATTGCTCACTGACTTACCAATTTCCAGCTGCCCCTCTTTCAGTGTACTCTGGGATGGCATACAGATCACCAGACCATGAACAGTTTTGGGATTGATCCCTGGAGTGTCTGACAGACATGTGTGGAGGCTGGCCGTCTGTCATTCTTCCTCCAACTGGAGGGCAGAAATTCACTTTTTTTAAGACTTTTGAGCTTTTTTTTAGAAAACGTACTTCATACTACAAATTGTTGGTAGGGTGTATATGTGCTGCAAAGTTTAGTACTTTGCTAACAGTTTACTGGCAAAATACTCTAAATCATCACAATGCTTCGGGCAGCCATCATCTTCCCCCTACTTAACTATTGGAAGTTCTTTCTCAAGTTCGCCGGACTAGGGGTGTGCAGAACTGGTTCCGATTAAAACAAGCCACCCCAAACTTGCATGGCTCAGAAAGAACCAAGTCTATAACTAACCCTCCCAGTTTGGCTTGGAAATGGTTCAGAACTTTTTTTTCTGAGGGGGAAAAATAATAAAAATGTCCCTTTGAATCTTCCTCCCGTTGCTTTGATGAACTCCTCTTTCTTATTACTGTCTACAAGAATGCATGTGTACACACAATACAAAAAAAGTGCGCACAGGGCTGGTGGTGCTCGCGACAGAAAGACACTGTTTCAAGCGGAGCAGTAGGGCACGCACCACCTCAAGAACTAAGACACCAAAGTTGCTCTGTTGTCTCATTTGTTTAAAAGACAATCAACAGGACAAACACACATCCTGTGCCCACCTGAGGTGTTTTGGATATCAGCCCTTTATCAAAGGCCTTTGATAAAGGACTGATGTTCGAAACACATCAGGCGGGCACAGGATGGGTGTTTGTCCTGTTGATTGTCTTTTAAACAAATGAGACAACTGAGCAACTTTGGTGCCTTGGTTCTTTTTTTTCCTCCCTCCATATAGCTGTGTATGGCTCCCTGAGCCCAGCAGGTGGCTCCGGTCCCTCCCTTGGAGGGACTCAGTCTCCACCCACACTGTTTTCCTGACCCATCACCCCCCTAAATCCCCCAAAGGCCCCCTACGTGGCAGGGCCAGGGTGAAGGGGTGCCACATTACCCTCACCCTGGAGTGAAATCCAGATATTGGGGGTCTAGTCGGGCACTGGTGCAGCCATCATGGAGCCTGACGGCTCCAATTTTCCTTTTTTCTCCCATCCCCCCCCCACTGATGTGATGACACCGGTGCATGCCTTCCTGACTCATACTGCCCTCCAGCCACCACCAGAGGGCAGTCAGCGACTGGGACGACCAACCTCCCTCCCCCAGGAGAGGAGAGCAGTCCTCCAGATGCTCGATCCTCCCTCGTCCCTGCCGACCCCCGGTGGCCCGGGCTTGTTCCCGAACCCGGGTCGCTTGCATGGCACGAGGTCTAGTGACCAGTGCCTCAACCTCCAGTGCCACTGGGCTGGCCCCTAGGTGTCTTGGTTCTTGTGGTGATGAGTGCCCTACTGCTCAGTGTGAAAAAGAATGCATGTGTACACTCCAGAATTTTTCGGTGTGCTGTTTAACATCCTAGTGATGCCTATGTGTGTGTGGTGGGGGGGGGTGAGACTTAGCTAGCATAAAAAAAAAAAAAAAAAACGAAGCTTGCTACCCATCAGGTCCTCCCCAAATCAACTACTGGTCAGGTGGGAGAGTTAAGATGCTTCAGGTGTTCTTGCCCCAAAAGTTACCGACCAGCAGGGTAGCAATGGGGTCTAAAAGAGTATGGTAAAGAGTGGAGACTGGTAGGAGGCCAGCTATACATCTTAGTTGTGGGGAGGTGGGAATTCCAGGATTCAGTAGTGGGTGAACTTGGGTAACTGCCCTCTGCTTACCCACCCTGTTATCTATCTACAGTTTTAATCTTGTAAACCAATGGCAGCAGTATTCTTCCCCATCCTTCTCGAGGATGTGTGCAAGGTTGAATGAGCAAGGGCTGACGTCAGTGAGGTGGGTGGGTCAGGGAAGGGAGAAACAGCACCCCCCCCCCCAGCAGGATGACACAAGTCAACCTGCTGTAGACCATCCACTACCAACCAGGGGCCTGGCTCCAACCTGAACTTCCCGATTACATACTACTGACACATATTTTATCATGGTTTAATATTGCTACTGATTTTGTCTACTCTGTACAATGCCCAGAGCCTCTTGGAACAGGTGCTTTATGAATAAACTTTGCCTTGCCTGGATTAGGACACTGGGGCTGGCTAGGATGGCCCTCCCTCCCTCCCTCCCATGGCCTCACCATGGCAGCAATCTGTGGAAGATCTAAACCAGGTCACGGGGATGGTGGGTGATGGGGCTGGATGGGCTGAGAGCCCAGGGGGTCTAGCAGTGAGAAAGGGGCATAAACACATGATGAAGAAAAAGAATGCAAGACCAACAGTAAGTTCTGGCGATCACACTTAGAGGCTACCAAGATTTTAGACTTGCCAACTAGTGTACTAAACATAGGACTCACATTCAACCTGGGAGGGGGACAAAGTCAGTTTATAGGAAGATTAACATATACTAGGAAAAGAAAAACAAAAATTTAGGACTAGCACTTCATCAGAGAGAATACGAAGCAGTCTCACTTTTTCCTACTATTTTGCAGTCATTTCCCTTCCCCAGATATTATTCTTTATGGTAGCAAAACAGAATAGCTAAAAAAAATAAACATAATAGAAATGAATACAACTATTTAAACTGAAAAGGGTGGGCCTTCTTTCACTTGGAGAACCTGGAGATAATGGAAGGGCTCCCCTTTTCAGCTTGAAATGTTATATTCATTTCCATTATGTTTATTTTCATTTGCCATGCGACTGAAGTCTACCATATGAGTATTTATAATTACAGTATGCATACAGAGGAGAAATTTATACAACAGCCTACAGCTGAATAATACACTACAATATGAGTGAGAGAAGTCAAACTACAGTCAAAGTGCATATGCAGAGTTACACAGGTAATGGATGCAAGTTTTTCTCTCGTGTCAGGAGCAACAGTGTGCAGTGTGCAGCTTCAGGTTGTTTCTTGCCTGGATACTGTATGGGCAAAGTAAAACTGACAGCAGTGGGGGAGGGTTGCATTTCCAAACATAAGCAACCTGCAGCAGGAAGCTGCTTGTCCAGCCTTATTTTTTGCAATGCGGAACGTGGAGCTTATGCAACTACTGAGACATTTGCAGGTAGGGAGGGTTAGCAGATGGAATCATTCGACTGTTTAGGTAATGAACGAGGCGTTTACCAAATCAGCAATTGCCACGAAGCAGAGCTGTAAGTTGGCAACACCTGCTCTCAAGGGGTACCCAGCTCAGCTGGGTATACATGATGCAGTGGTGGGTGCTGCTAAACAGTTCAGGATGAAGCAAAAGAGGGAGTTAGTAAGGGTATTTTGTTTGTCAAGCCGAACTTTGAGGAATGCATCATTTAATACATCCTCATAGTCAATGGAAGGAAACGGCACTTGTTCTATGACATTACACCTTGTCACTTGATAGAGATAGACACCCTTGACTAGATATAGGGATCCCAGATTAGGGTAGCTGGTTGCAGTTAACTGCTCAGCATAGGCTGAGTAGTCCAGGTTTGTGTCAAGGGTCAGATTACGGTGAAGCAAATAAGTTTGTGAGCTGGTGGTGCGTTTGGCCACTAGCTTTTAAAATTTGGTAGCCATAGCAACATTTTTAGTGACCAGCAAAATTAAGGCCTCAAAAATCACTTAATGGGCAGGTTACCAGTTGGCTGGTAAAGTACAACATTTGGTAGCCTGATCAACTCTTCAGTGGCCATTGGCCACTTGGCTACCTTAGTTGTCCCCATGACCCAGGTATCTAAACTGAGAAATTCTACAAAGAATATTGCCATTAAAGGTATGGCTAGAGGGGTGCATTTCACTGCACGTTCATGGAACCACATATGAAGAACACAGTCTTCTTTTGGTATACAGAAAGCCTGTTTACTTAAAACCAGCCCTGGAGGATACCTAATTTACGCTAGAGGCAGGCAATATTTGTTGTAAATTATGTTTTGTGTTCAACAGGGATTAAACCCTCAATTTTAAGGGCCATTAATATGAGCAAGGCTGCACTGTTCTGAGTGGTGCAGAGCAGTTACAACAGTGCCTGCCAAGACACGTAAATGGAAGCTGTATTGTACTGGAAGCATGCGTTGCAGCTCAAAGTGATCCCTTCCTTCCTGGAAACGTGCAGTGGTGTGGCTGTTTTTGAGCCACCATCTACACAGTCTGCAACACCTGCATCAATGCAGGCAGTTTAGTGGGGTCTCCCCACTGTGACATGTTTGGTTGTCTGTGGTGACAACATGCCTCCCAACCATCATGTGATCTCCTGTACACAAATATTTTAATATATTTTAATATATCCAAGTATGGTTAATCTTTTCAAGAACTTAACTGTAAAGGAGCACCTAGTGTGTTTATGTTGACTTAGAAACTTGGCCGGCTGGAAACATGTTGAAAACACCAGAAGAACATTGGGAATGCTTTGCAGCCGCAGCATATAAACAAGACCAGCAGCAGTGCCATCAGAGTGGAGGGGGCCGATTCAAACAGCAACATCTCAGGTATGCTTATGTGTAAACACACCTTTACTTTTATAAGGGCCTTAAACAGCACCAAATTTGGTTATCGCAAAAATAAAACCCTTAAGTTCCACAAAGAGGATTTACCTCCCTACCGAGTCACCGGCTGCAATAAGTCACGTTTTGTATTCTTGGGATTTAGGAAGGGATCGTATCTGGGGTCTGTGGATCCAAGAGCATGATCCTTTCCTCTTTATAAATACTGAGCCCCTGGCAGTTTGAAAAGAAAAAAAGGCCACTGCTCAATTAACAAGGCCCTTGTTAGTTGTCTGGTGGTTTTGATTTTTTCAAATTGGTCATATCAAATTTTTAAAAAGTAGAAGATAAAATGTTCCAATAAGCCTACTAAGCATTACAAAAATTCCAAGCGAAGGGGTGGGGCTCACAGTCTGGATGTGGAAGGGATTATGTTCTTGGCACTAACAACCCCTTCCTTTCTTAAATCTAGGGATTACAAAATTAGACTTGTTGCCGCAGGTGGCTCACTATGCGGTAAGGTTCCTTAGTGTGTTTTTTAATATGATCTGTAAAGGTGCTTTTTAAGAGCCATGGCCATGCTCCTTGGTCCTGCACTAGCAAGCAGGGTAAAAATAATATGCTAAATTGGTCAATCCAATGCCTTTTCCTTTAAAGGGAAACGTCCAGCTACTGTCAGAGAGTACAGTTACATACCATGTGTTAAATCCTGCTGGTCTATAAAAAAGTTATTTTCTTACTTGTGAAGCCGGCTTTATTTTCCCCTCATAAAGTATTACTTCTGTTGTTGTGTCTGCAGCATTTTTTTTCAAACCGGCGCATGCACATTGCACTTCTCCTGGTCCTGACGTTGGATACGGGAAGGCTGTTAACTGAACAAAGTAGAATATAGTGGAAACCAGAGAGGATAGGCACTGTACAAGATGATGGGGGTCTGACTCACAATTGAAAAACAAAGTAGTAAAGAGAGAAACGGTAACAGAAATCCAGGGAGAGTAGCCCATAAATACTTTGGTTAATAGGTATCAGGATCTCTGTGTTGCCCAATCACTGAATGCCCCGTAGTGAAAGTCCTGAACAGAAAAAATAGAGAAGGGCCAAACCTCTTCTCCCCCCCCCCCAAAAAAATCATCTTGTACAGTGCCTATCCTCTGTGGTTTCCACTATATTCTACTGTGGTCAGATTAACAGTCTCCCCGTATCCAACATCATGACCGGGAGGAATGCAATGTGCATGTGCCGGTCTGAAACAAATGCTGCAGACACAACAATATAAGTTACTTTACGAGGGGAAAATAAAACCAACTTCACAAGTAAGAAAATTTTTTTTTTTTTTATAGACTGTCAGGATTTAACATATGGTATGTGACTGTACTCTCTGACAGTAGGTGGATGTTTCCCTTGAACAACTCAAAAATAAAAAAAGGTTCATTCCAAAAACCCAGAGATCCGGGTCCAGATTCTTACAGCCTGTGGAAATCTAGCAGCTGTGTGAAAAACTTGGCACAAGTGGGTTGCCACTTGCAGAACCGCAGTTTTTCCCACAACTATGGTATTCTCAGAAGTGGAGCTGGTTTACAGCCAGCTCCACGATTTACAGCAGCTTGTGGCTGTTTTTTTCCCCCAGCTGCAGACAGATGTTATGGCCAGTGGGACCAGGTATAACATCTTTCGCAGCTACGGCAGATGAGAATACCAATATCTGCGGATGTGGAGATTTTGGTCCACAACTAGAGTTGTGGCGTGGGACTTGGTCCCACGCAGTTTTGAGAATCTGGTCTCCAGTTTCAAGCTGATTACTGTAATGCTCCACATAAATGGCCTCCAGGCGTTTCTTCAGTAGCCTCTAGATTATGCATTTATTAAAGAAAAGGTACCTTCTTTACTGCAATTCATGTATTACATCAGAACCTGCAAACTTTCATATACTGTGCTTGATCTTATTAAAATACAGTACTAGTCTAAAACTTTTTTAAAACATGCATTGCGTACCTTTCCCAGATCTATATGAGCCCTTACATAAGCAAAAAAATAGTCAATTGTATCTCCTAGAGAGACTACAGGTGTTACAAAACAGAGAAGCTAGAATTATACCTGAATGTAAAGTATGCACATCCAGGAGATACCTATTTAACCAACTGGGCTAGCAACCACTAAATAGGAGAAGAAACATACATGTAGCAATTACCATGGGTGTCGGCAGGCATACTTGGTGTACTTTGCTGAATACAGTAAAATCTGGAAAATCCAGGAGCAACATGGGCCTCAGGCCAGGGCAACAAACACAAACAGAGCTTGATGTACCTGAAGAACTGTTTTTCCACTCCTTGGATGCTTTAGTGTGAGTTTGTGAATGATCTTTGGAAGGTGTGTGGGTGATAAACTTAGAGGTTATGTTTGTATGAGTGACCCACTCGAGTATGTATGCACGAGTGCTGGTGTGAATGGACTTCTGTTAGGCTGGCTACCTTGATGGGGTACAGAGGCTTATTACAGTGTAGCCTAAACATTTTAAGTAAAAGCCAGCCAACTTCTGTCTGATTGGCAGTGTGTGCATGTGTTAGATAAAATAAAATGTTGTAAATCCATATCATTGGCTCACTACATACTGTTGACGGAAATGGAGGTGGGGCAATGTCTGTGTGGTGGGGCAGCACGTCTTTTGGTTTGTGTTTACGGGGAGGGGGCAACAGTTCTGTCAGCTCTCAAGTACAAGTTTAGAATTCCTGGCTACACCCCTAGCAATTACAATGCACTGCAGTCTGCATGGTGTTACTTCCGATTAGATGACACAAAAGTTCCAACCAGAGGCAGTATAAATGACAATACATCCCTAAACTTTAACCTGATAATGGCAAACCATAACATCTGCGTGCAGGTCCTGCACTGTAGAACTCACTCCCCAGTGATATTATAACAGCTCCCAGCCTGGCTACTTTCAAATGAATGGCCATTAAACATTACGAAACAGTGATTATCTACGTTTAAACCTGTAGACCGAAAATACTTGTGTAAATGTATTTTTCTGCAACATGTAACTTTAATCTGTCATCACATTTTATTGTCTGTGTAATGGTTAACCATCTGGGGCAGGAATGCTTTGTAAAAAGCTCCTTAATGTAGGCTAGCCTGTAAACATATATTCAAATAAATAAAAAACTAAAATTAAAAAAAAAAATAGGAAGAGTCATTTATGAGTACTTTAAATGTTCATGTAGTCATCATTGTGTTGACATTGAGGAGTTCTGATCTGCTTTTTGTGTCTTCAATACTTAACAGCCCTCCCTTCCCCATCCACAAAAACGAAATAACTAAATAAACCTAACTTAATAAGAGTGGCAGCATTCCAAATGTCATGAGCAACTTGGTTTTCATGATTAACCAAGCAGATGAAGTAATGACTCATCTGGTATTAAACAAAATTTGAGGTTATAAGCATTCAGAATTTGTATTTTTACATTGGAGCAAATTTATCCACGAGGATAATGCATATCTAATGAGTACTCAGAAAATTGCAAAGCTAAGAAAAAAACGGAAAAGACAGTTCCATGAATGGCTTAGATGTGCTTTAACAGCTTTCCTTAGTGGGGAACTATAATGCCAACTTATAGAATTTTTTATCATAATGGCTAAAATAAGCTTAAAAAAAGAGCTGTCTGAGCAACTATTATATTCAAGTTTACGGAGTACATTTTGAAAAATGCATTTACCTAGAGTAATGTGGCTGGTTCACAGTAGGCAGAAAACCTCATTAAAGACAAAAAAGAAAATCCTTTCATAAAGAAATGCAATTTTAATAAAAAGCATAATCAGACTGGTGCATAACAATAAAGGCAGAGAGTGTACAAAGCAGAAGCAAAATTAGTTTTAAGGCAGCGTCATAAAAGAAATAAATAAAAAGGATGAGGATGTTAAATTGATGGGACTGTCTCAGAGTCTACTAACTCTGGCAGGTCACACATTCCCGTCTCCCTATCCGCCCATGGAGACAATTTCATCTGTTTTCATTAATTGCACAGTCAGGCCCGGGATAGGTACGGATCACTTTCCATGGGTCCAAAACAGTCAGCCATTAATCTTGCACTCCTTGGAACCCTGGCACAGCAGGTTTGACATCATATCGACCAATAATTTACTGGATAAAGGAATATGTGGTGAAGTGGGGTTGTCTATATAATCAATGACAAGTACGGAACACATTCCAAATAAGCCCTTGAATTAGCTGTGGAGAACTAAGCATTGTTCAGTTCACATACTGTAGTAAACATTAGCTTACTTGGCTCCATCTATACTTGAAGTAATTCTAATTAGCAGGATCCGATTTAATGCAATCTGCTCTTGCCCTTTCATACTGTATTAAAATATATAGGGCACTAAGTAGTTTTATTACCCAATGAGAAGCCTCAGCACAAGTAGACTACTGAGCATGCTCCGCCAGGTGTCCTGGAAAACTGGCACAACATGAACCGCAAAGTCCCTTCAGACTGTTGAATTTATTTTTTATTTAAATGAAATAAAGATTCACAGCCAAAACATAAGGAAATTCACCCAAATAAAACCGAATGTGGAAAATTCCACCAATACTTTATTACAAGTGATGCTGTCCTTTAGGTCAACTGACTGCAAATCCTTTTACTGTTATGTTTACTTTATTAACAGTAAGAACAGGTGACCTCAAAACCATTTCAATGTCTGCCTGTGAATTCTGAAACAACTTTCATAGCCTTTTATGTCTCTCCCTTGCTCATCCTCAGTTTAAACAAAACCTCAGCGATCAGATCAATTTGACAGCAGTGGTTGCCACGGTTTCACCTGACTGCCAGATATATATACTAAAGACTACTAAAACTGCTGAAAGTAGGTAGCACTATCGTATGTTTATAAATAATATCTTTGTAGAAACTGCCATCACGCCAAGAAGGTCTCTGTGCCAGAAAGCTTGTGTACTGAATATTTCTTGTTGGTCCAATAAAAAGGCATCAAATCACCTAATTTGTTCACCTATATTAAAACCAGGATGCACTGTATGTTGCTACTAGGGATGTTACAGTATCGAGATTTTGCAGAATACCACAGAATCAGAAGTCACCTTATTGATACTTTGGCCGATTTCCAATACTGTGATAGCCGTATTTCACAGTACATCACAGTTGTCAGGCCTTTCCCTAATTTCTGGAGTCCTTTTTAGGAACAACTGCCCCTTCTGCACCAGCTCTCCCTGGGCTACATCACAAGTCATCCCAGTAATTTTGCTCCCCAACAACTCGCCCCAAACAACTAGCTTCGGCGTCAATCAGCTCTCACACCCAGTTTTTCCCTGGACAATTCACCCCCAGCATATATATTATAAAATAAACTTCAGGTGGGTGCAATTTGCCCACTAGATGAGGCAATGTGCTTGGGGGTTGCAGAAGGGGAAGTTGTACTTAGAAACATAGAAACACAGAATTTGACGGCAGATAAGGACCGCTTGGCCCACCCAGTCTGCCCATTTCCCTACCTAATGGATAAGCTGCAGATCCTAGTTAACCAGCAGCCTACTTTTTCCTACCCCCAACCCCTAGAATTGCCTTATGACTGTCCCATGCATGCTTGAATTCCACCACTGGTTTTGACTCCACAACCTCCTCCGGAAGGCCGTTCCATGCATCCCGACCCTCTCTGTGAAAAATACTTCCTTAAATTACCTCTGAGCTGCCCCCCATCTTCAAATTGTGCCTCTTGTTCTTGCACATCTCTTTTTTGAAAGATGCTACCCTCTTGGACTTTGTTGATTCCCTTGAGGTGACTTGAAAGTTTCTATCATGTCCCCTCTCCTCCTTTCCTCGAGGCTATACATATTAAGCTCCTTAAGTCTCTCTTCATATGTCTTCCGGTGCAGACCCTGCACCATTTGATGCCCTCCTCTGGACAGCTTCCATCCTTTCTATGTCTTTGCGGAGATTGGGTCTCCAGAACTGCATGCAGTACTCCAGATGGGGTCTGACCAGCTGTCTGTACAGAGGGATGATAACTTCTTGTTTTCTACTGGTGATGCCTCTCCTATGCATCCAGTATCCCCAACCCTCCTTGCTGCCCTCATTGTTTTCCCACCTTTAGGTCATCTGATATGACTACCCCCAGGTCCCTTTCCATTTTTGTTGTTGTTAGTATCTCACCCCCCATTGTGTACTCTTCCCCAGGGTTTTTGTTTCCCAGGTGCATTACCTTGCACTTCTTAGCATTGAATCTAAGCTGCCATACATTAGACCATTCCTCTAACCTTGCCAAGTCCCTTCTCATCCTTTCCACCCCACCTTGTGCATCAACTCTGTTGCAGATCTTTGTGTCATCTGCAAAGAGACATACTTTTCCTTCCAGTCCCTCTGCAATGTCACTTATAAAGACATTGAAGAGGACCGGTCCTAATACTGAACTCTACGGTACCCCACTAGTAACCCCCCTTTCTTCAGAGTGGACTCCATTTACTATTACTCTCTGTGTCCTATTCTCCAGCCAATTCTTTACAGGCTGTCATCTTGGGACCCACTCCCAGGCTGGCTAACTTGTATATTAATCTTTGTGTGGGACTGTGTCAAATGCCTTGCTAAAGTCTAGGTAGGCCAAGTCCACAGCCCTCCCTGATCTACTACTTTGGTCACTCAGTCAAAGAAATCTATCAGATTTGTCTGGCATGACCTTCCCACTGTGAATCCATGTTGCCTTGGGTCCTGTGCCCTCTAGCCTCTAGATACTCGACAATTCTTTCCTTCAGAAGTGATTCCATCATTTCCCTACCACTGAGGTTAAACTAACAGGTCTGTAGTTTCCTGCTTCGCCTTGCTCCCACTTTTGTGAAGGGGAATCACATCTGCCCTTCTCCAGTCCTCGGGTACCACCCCATCCTCCCATGATTTGTTGAAGAGGGTAGTCAGTGGTGTCACTAGTTCTACCCTTAGTTCTTTTAGAATTCTGGGATGAATCCCATCAGGCCCCATTGCTTTGTCCACCTTCAGTTTTAAGAGTTCTTTCAGAACCCTTTCTTCTGTAAATGGGCTGGTATCAACTTATGTATCCAGAGTGTTTCTACTGTTTGTTTTAGGTACTTCCCCTCTTCCTTTGTAAATACTGAGCAAAAGTATTTGTTTAGTATCTCTGCCTTTTCACAGTCACCCTCTGCCCACCCTCCCTCCCTTTATTAAGCCTCACTATCCCTCCTTGGTCTTCATTGCTCCCTGATGTACCTATAAGGTTTTATCCCCTTCTTAACTGAATTGGCCATCTTTTCCTTGGTTTGGGCCTTTGCTGTTCTGACTGCCTTCCCAGCTTCCTTTTGCTTTAACTGATACAGTTCTCTGTCCTGCTCCTTCTGTGATTCCTTGTACTTCCTGAATGCTTTCTTTTTCTCTTGAACCTTCACTGCTACTTCCTTTGAGAACCATAGTGGTTTCTTACATCATTTCATTTTGTTTATTTGCTTCACACAAAGGCTTGTTACCTCTGTGATGGCAGTTTTTATTATTCTCCATTGTTCTTCCACCCCTCCTTCCTGCCCATTTGCTAGTGCATTCCTTAGGCACTCACCCATTTTGGCAAAGTCAGCCTTCCTAAAGTCCAGTACTTTTGCCTTTGTATGGCTTGACTCTATTGCTGTGTTTATTGTGAACCATACTGTTCAATGAGTCGCTAGTTCCCAGATGGCTACCCACTTCTACATCTGTGATCCTCTCTTCATCTCCATTTGAGAGAACCAGGTCTAAGATTGCTTCCTCTCGAGTGGGCTCCAATACTAGTTGTCTAAGGCATGCCCCCTGTAGGGCATCTAGAATAGCCCCACTCTTTGAAGTGGCTGCTGCAACTGCACTCCAGTTAACATCTGGCATATTCAGTTCACCCATCAGCAATATCTCCCCTTTTTCTGCCATTCTAAGTATACTCTCTATCATTTCCTTGTCCATTTCCTCCCCCTGAGAAGGGGGTCTGTATACAACCCCTGTGCGGATTGGGGTGCCATTGCTGGTCTCCAAATTTACCCACAGTGCTTCTTCTCCACCCTGTTTTCCCTTTTGTTCTGTTGCTTTGATTCCTTCCCTTATGTAAAGAGCTACTCCTCCTCCTCCTCTTTTACCCTCCCTGTCCCTCCTGTAGATAGTGTATCCTGGGTATGTTTCGTCCCAGTCATGGTTTTGTGTGTACCATGTTTCTGTGACTGCCACGATATCCAGATGTTCCTCCTCCATCAAGGCCACTAATTCAGGAAGCTTATTACTCAGACTACGGGCATTGGTACTCATTGCTCTCCATTTTTTGATGGCTTTACCTTCTGTTGCAGCATCCCCCACTGACCTTTCTACCTCGGTCTTTTTCTCATTTAGTACCCTGTTTTGTAGGGAGAGGCTGGGATTTTCCTGCTGCTTATCAGTGCCTCCCCCCTTGACTAGTTGTACTGTACTTGTTGTTGGAGTACAGTACAATCTGTAGTGGAAGGGAACTGTCCAGGGCCAAACTGATGTGGGAAACGACGGATGCCAGAGCTAATAGTCTGGGGCGAGCTGTTGCGGAGCAAAATGACAGGTATGGACTGATGTGTTCCCATCTTCCTGACAAGAGTTTGAGAGACATTTTTTATCACTCTATTGATAACTGCAGTACTACGTTTCATTTTTATCAAAATGGATACATTTTTAATCATGACTTCCTTAGTTTATATGATGTACTATACCCTAATAATATTTTTAACTCCAGCCCTGCTGTGAGAAGTCTTAAAGGAGATCAACAGCATAGAATGCTTGAGCCACTGGTGCATAGATTGTGGCTTGAGCACCCTAATCCCCCCCCCCGGAGTCCCAAAAAGTAATAAAGAATAAAACTACCTCATCGCTCATAAATTTTCATTTTCCCAGGGATGCAGCTGGCATATTGAGAACCAGAGCACTAACCCCTGGGAGATCACGCTGGAAAACACCACAATATGATGACATGGTTTTGCCTCTACCTCTCTATTGCACATATGGTACAGAGAAATTAAAATCTCCATTTTAAAATACCCGGTGTTATTTTTACAAAAGGTGCATGTATGCCATGTGGATCTCCTTTAATATGTATCTGTACTTGTACTATTGTGCCTCTTAGTTTGGGTCACTCTGAAAAGGGCCCATGGCCCAGCGTGTTCCTCCAATCGAGCTTGTTTCCAATTGCAACCTAGGGGAGGGGGGTTACGATTAGGAAGAGAATATAAAAAGTAACAAAAAAAATACAACATATCAAATGTAACCAATAATACAATATGCAATTAGCAAAATAACAAGCAATTTATTAAACTTATTCATGTTTGTTAACTTAACTTGGTTAGCCCTAACGTCAAAAAAAAAAAAAATGAAATTTACTTGTTAACTACAGGTGAAATCTTTTTCTAGGAAAATAAGAGGCCTGATAATATGGCAGGTGCAAAGCAGTCACAGTTACCATTCTGAACCTTCTGAAGAATGAACGAAAATTAAAACAGGAAGCTCCAAAGGTCAGAAATGACTGGATTTGGGCAATAGCACCAAGAAGAGAAAATAATACTAGTGAACGGAGTTGGTGAAGGTGAGGCAAACAACTGTAAGAACTCTTGTGTTTTTCACTTATCAACTCATTTAGAACAGAGCACTGTAACTGTTATTTGTTCTTGTGTGGAGTAAAGAGGATCTGAGTGAATATATACGGTGTCTAGTCTGTCCTTTAAAACAGAGCGCTGCTCAAATTTTTTACCACGGTGGCAAACAATTTCTATGTTTCAAGTTTTATCAGCATGTAGGACTCTACTAACTGACCTTCATGCCCCAATACTGCATACCTGGAATGGGTGGATACTCACAGGAACAATTTTTCAGCACTGCAAAGCTCTACTAATCACATTAAATTTCAACACTTAATGTAATTAATATAGAGCTGTCACTTAGTAATAAATAACTGCAAAATGTTTCCAATCATTTGAATGGCATGGGGAGAAAAAATAAGATCTGCCCAGTTTTATTGCCAATTTAAATGTTACTCCGTTTTCAGAGTGTAAAGTACTCTCGTGAAGATCATGTACAGTACATACAGCCAGGGGTTCAGTTAATTTATTTTCAATGGAAGTCTAAAACTTCCAGCACTTCAAATCTGAAAGTCATTCCAGTTTTTTTGGATGTCAAAATACTTCCAGGATCCCACTTTTGGAAGCCAGTATTCTAGGATGGGCAAATCTATGGATGTTAACATACTATATTAGTGGTAAAATACAGTTTCTTACAGAAAAATCTATTATTTCTGACTTCCATTCCAGCAATTTTGGAAGTAATCTAATTTTTGGTTTCATATCTGAAAGTTAATGACTTCCTCCCTCTTTATTTTGGAAGTTTTTGCCTTATTTTTGGAAGTCAAATACTCCCAAAATGGAGTTAACTGAAGCCCTGCATATAGCACAGCACAGCACAATATAGCTTAGGGTTTTATTTAACTCTAAAAATTGATTAGCGTTTTGCACATAAAAGTTATGAAACATTGTGAAAATGCATAGCAGTTGCCTCACTGTGTTTAACAAATATAACACTTCTATAAAACCTATAGAAATGCCTTCTGTACAGTTACAAAAAAATGTTGTAGGTGCCGTATTGGTCCTTTTAAAAACAGAGCCAGAAACAAATGATTTGATACCTTTTATTGGACCAACATGGATGTTACAGAAAAGAACAAAGTGCTTTAGCTTTAACCAACCAGGTCCTTCTTCAGAAGCTTTTGGGTTAAAACCACAAAGCTTCTGAAGAAGGACCTGGTTGGTTCGAAAGCTAAAGCACTTTGTTATTTTCTGTAACATCCATGTTGGTCCAATAAAAGGTATCAAATCATTTGTTTCTGGTTCTGTACAGTTAGTATTGTCCCAAGAAAAAAAACTGCTACTCAATTATTTAAAACCCTGTATCTTCACAAGGGAGAAAACATGATGGAAGGATAATTTTCAGGGGGAATATCTGTTGTCAAATTCCAGTAGTTTCTCACCAATGGCAGTTCCAGGAATTAAGAATGACTGGAGCACAAGCAGGGCACAGAGGCCTTGTGACCAGGAATTTCAATCTGGACTGTGTTGGCAGCTGGCCTTGACCTAGAGGGCCACTCTTCCCACCACATCTGTAGCTGGCTCAGTGGCTGTCAAGGTTTGTTTGCCCTTTTTAATTTGGGGGAGTGGGAGGTGTAATGCACACCTGTTTCCAAACATTCACAATATATTTTTCTGGCTTGATTCATAGCTACCACTGTCCCTCAATTACACCTGCCATTAAGAATAGAAAATGTTGCATTCCCTTTATATGTCAAACTGAAAAAATATATACATGTCAAGCCGACTCAAGGTACACTTTTTTCCCTTGCCTTTGATAATTAGCCAACCAGGGCACTCAATTTCCTGGGACCCACATTTGAAGACGGGCCTGGACAGGCTGGAGACGGTCCAAAGGAGGGTAAGGAAAACAATACAGGGTAAACAGTGAAAATCATATGAAGAAAGGTTGCCAAGCCAGTATTTAAACACATCTAACTTGAGTGCATCAAGTCTAACCACAACCAAAATACTGCTAACAGCCAACCAAGCCCAGACACTTCGTCCACTAGAGCTATGTTGGGGGGGGAAGGGGCCTACCCGAGTGGTGTAGTGGACCAGCTTATATTGTCAACAAATGATGGCATTATTGCCAAATTATACATATTTTACCAACTTAGTTTCACTCTTGAGACAGAACCTTTCCAATTTTTGAGTGACTCATGTCCACAACGAACTCCGCCACCCATCTCACCCCACAGTTAAAGTCACTGCAGACGTGTCGCATCTTATCTCCCATTTGTGAGGGCTGGCACATGGGGTCCTGGCAACTGATGGCCACAATGCTGTGTAGCCTTTAGGTAGCAGCTCCTGTGGGGGTACCCACAGTGGAAAACCATAGTCCAGATGCGAACCTTTGTGGGTCTACAATCATTGCCACTTGGACCAGCTGACCCTTCAACACCATCTCTGCAATGCCATTACTCAGAGAGGCAGTCTCCTTCCCCATCACAGCTTCTCAGAGAGCTGCATTTATACACCACGTGGCAGAAACAAAAAGGGAATCCAGCTGGAAGTATTGATCATGGATTTAATAAAGACGCATCTTTCACTGAGAAATCATATTTGTCTTCTTAGGAAAAATGTTAGTGTCACAGTTATTCTTGACTAGAACAGACTACAATGAACACATTAAAATGCAAATACTTCAACAAAACAAAAACAGGGAAAGGACAGTTGCTTTGTTTTTTGTTCCTTGATGCAGCATCCTCTCTTCTCTCTCCCCCCCCCCACTCCCCAGTCTTTAAAACTTAAAGCAGCTGGGTGAACAGACGAACCCAGTTGCAGCTGTACCACTTAATCTGAGAAACAGTATTTTTCTAAAAATGTATTGTTTAAATATTGAAATAATCCATGTTTAAAAGGCTGTACATTTAAAAAAAAAAAATATGTCTGTTAAGTGCAATACCTTCTGTCCCTCCCCCAAGACATTAGGGTTAGGGTCCTGTACCCACTAAACTATTTTCTGCCCAACCTTCATATTTATCTTTAATTAGCATTTTTAAATAGTAATTTTAGGCCCACCTTCCTTTTCTCTTACAGCTAATGTGTCACCCTCCCAAGCAGTCTGTAAACATTTGTACTACTCCCTCACTAGCTTGCTAACAACAATATGGTTGTACTGTCGTCAAAATAGATTTTTTGGGGGCTTATTTTACTGTTATCATTCCAGGAGGGGGAAGTATGTTGAAAATGTTTATCCCCTCCAGTCTTTCAACCTGCCAAGCCCTACCGCCCACTAACTCCACCGTTTCCACATTCCCCCATGGTTCTGCTCTCCAAGGCAGAGGGTACAAGGATGCCCCCCGCAGCCCTGTCCAGATCCGATAGTGGGCTACAGGGCTACATGATGTGTGACCTGGACCTACTGACAGCTGTCATCCATGGTGGGGACTGGAATATTCCCTGCTTTGTTCCAGAGTCCCTCCCCTCCCCTTCCCAGGCATGGATGCAGCCTTCTGCCTTCTGTACAGCATGCCTCAGTGGCAGGAACAAACTTCCTGACCCAGCCATGGGGGTTGTTGTGCTGCTAGAACCTGCCATCAGCCCTTCCTGACAGAGGTATACTGTTGTGGAGCTGCCACCTTGACCTGGCTTGCCTTATGAAAGGATGACTGGAGTCTACTCCCGAACTCATACCATCTGCCCGACAGCATATGGGCCATTCGGATGACCACAATTATCTCTACGTTTAATTCCAGTGCTCACTCTTTCCCACATCATTCCTTCCACGGCACACTTGGTAACAAGCAGTATCTATCTTGGTATGCCCTTTCCTGTCCAAATATAGTAAGTAAATAAATAAATCCCTGTTCCTACTTAGTTTCCTGAACCTCCATCCCCCACCCTTCTCTTCCCCCAGCAATCACACTTCTCTCTCTGCTATGACTAGTAAACACATTCGGGGACAGATTTACGAAAGATAAAATACACTGTATAGTAATCTATGTTAAACAGAACATTGAGATGAAATGGTACTTCTGAAAGGGAGCACTATCTCTTTAAATTTTCTGTCACGATTCTGTGTAGGATTAACTCGGAACTCAGCTTTATTTCAGGTGTTTGTTTTCCCCTCGAGGGATCTGACTGCAAACTGTTTACAGTTAAACTTACAAAAGCCTTAGTGGGGGTCTAGAACCTTAGCTGACAGGGGAGGGAGCCTTTTGTCTCACAGTACATCACAATAGAATACAAATGCTTGGGACCATGGGAAGTATTTGCAGACAGGTGGCTTACAGACGGACCTTTATTCATACACAACTGAGGCAACCACATAAACAGAATATACCTCACTTCCTGCCTGCAGATCAGCTATGATCCATTATTATCTGCATGATGTATCAGTTGATGTCCCAACAAACTAGCAACTAAGAGGCAAATCGCTAGCCAGCTGTTGCCAGAGTGGTTTTTCATTTCTGCCCTCACAAAATTTTGTTTACATGTAAACATGTCATCTCCCCCCACTTCGTTTGGCATAAATGAAGGGCTAAATAATGTTGCCACCTTTTGGTACAGTACCGTAATGAGAATGTGGCTGAGTTGTGCAACTCCATGCCACCGCTTCCCTTCACTAGGAAACTACTTGAGCAAAGGTCCGCCTTATTCTGGCTTTTCTGGTAAAAAACAAAACAAAAAAAACTTTAAATTCATTTTTATAAATATTAATAGAAATGTAAAATATAGCTTGTTTTATTATTAGTGCTAGCATGTACCCGCAATAGAAACTGTAGTACAGTCGATTCCACTTGTGTGCAATTTGGTCGTGTGCACATTCCGCTTGTGTGCACACAAACGGCAGGGTCCCAATTCATTCTCTATTCTTTTTTCATTATTTTATCCTGGTGAGTGCACTGTCATTTTCAGTTGAGTGCACACATTTTGACCAGAACTCACGGGTCTGTGTCATTAGGAAACAATTGTGTCCTTAATTTCTCTTCTCCCAGGTGGCGTAATTAGGTGTTGAATAGTTCTAACAGTATTCACAGTCTCTCAATAGCTAGTAGCCACTGAGCTGTTGTGAATCTGGTAATTGTTCCAAATTGATTCCATAGCTCTCTAGCCTGTTAGAGCTTACCTGTGAGCTGTTGTCTTAAGTCGTACGGGTTTTTTTGTTTTTTTTATCCCGACTGCCATGGAGAAGTTATCACACACTGTCTTATCCCTGGAGCAAAAGGTGAAGCTCCTAGAGAAGGTTCTCGTATCCGGCGTCTCCCGTAAAGAACTCGCAGCAGAGTTCTCGAGTGATGTGTCCTGTGTTTGCCGGACACTGCAGCAGAGAGAGGTGATATTGGCACAGTGGCAGTCAGGTGCTAAATAAAGAAAACGCAAGAGGGAAGGCAAAGACTTTAGAGTCGACGAAGCACTTCTGAAGTGGTTCACTGCTGCTCATCATCATGGAGTCCCTCTGTCTGGCTATATCCTTGCCGAAAAGGCACATAACCTAGCTACCATAATGGGCATCGACTTCGAGCCATCAGCTGGATGGCTGTCAAGGTGGAAAGAATGCCACAACATTGGGTACAAGAAAGTGCACAGTGAGAGAGCTGAAAATAATTTTGAGAGCTCAGAGAGGTGGTTGCGGGAAGTGCTGCCAACATTAACAGCATCATTTGCACAGAGAGACATTTTCAACGCGGATGAAACCGCACTCTTCTTTAGAGCCACACCAGATGGCACCCTCACCTTTAAAAAAAGAAAATCTCAGGACACAAGAAGGCCAAGGAGAGGGTGTCCGTGCTAGTGCGTGCGAACAGCATTGGGACTGAGAAACCACCCTTGCTCATTGTCGGCAAGTCTAAGAAGCCTTGGTGCTTCAAAGGGGTAAACATTTCTGCTTTGCTAGTAGAATACACCTCAAGTTCCAATACGTGGATGACATCAGCATTGTTTCATAACTGGCTAAAGCTGACTGCCAAGAAAATGGGTAGGCAGAGGCACTTTATTGACTAAATTAAAGAACATGTAACCGAATTTCCTCTTCAAAGGCTGTTATTTATACAAATGTGAAAAACTGCAGCATAACTGAGGTAAATTCGGTTGTATGCAATTTCAGATGTGCACACAGTATTGGCAGGTCCTGGCTTAGTGTACACAACTGAAATTGGCTGTAATTTGAAATGCAAGTCAATACATTCTGTATTAATTGTAATGTGGTGTATGTCAATTGATGTTATGCCATTTCTTGTAAGCATGTATGGTAAATGTTTGCCATAAAATGTAATAAACATAAAATAAAAAATAAAAACTGTATTTAAAAACAGTACTGTACCTCAGATTTACCACAGAGATTATATGAACGTAGAAAATAATGGCAGATGAATGCACGGGTGGCCATCCAATCTGCCCAAGCCTGTCTAATCTGGGGACTGTGTCACTGTTAGTCCTCGCTCCTCCTCCTCCTCCTCCATCTGCACCTTTACATTCTATTCCCATGTGCCTGTCCCATCTGCTTTTGAATCCTCCTGCTGTTTCAGCCCCGATGACTTCCTCTGGGAAGCTTGTTACAGTTCGTCACCACTCTCTCTCTGTAAAAAAAGTACTTCCTGACATCCTTCCTGAACCTCTCCAACCCCGTCAGTTTCAGGGCGTTACCCCTGGCACCCATGTCACCACTCGTCATGAACAGCTCGCCCCTGTCCACCTAGTTAATTCCATGGATGTACTTGAAAGTCTCAATCTTGTTGCCCATCTTTCTCCTGTCATCCAGTAAGTACAAGTTTAAATCCTCCAAGCGCTTCTCATAGGACCTACCCTGTTGCTCCTGTATCATTTTGGTTGCTCATCTCTGCAACACCACTAACCTGTCCCTGTCCTTCCCGAAGTGTTTGTTAATCATGACACAACACGGCCTGGTCAGTGATGCTCCTTTACCAATTTCTCGTGCCCACAATACTCAGATGTTGATGATGAAGTCATTTTAGTCCATTGTCTCCGTTTCTACCTCAGCGCTTTACTTTTTTCTTTGTTTTTTTAGAAATAACATATATATTTATGGTGGCGAGATTCATTTTTATGTACCAAAGTAATCAATTTGCCTGTTTTAGTAGGAGGAAGATTATATGTTATTACTGACACAGAGACACTCACTCTTAACATTGTACGAGTGCTTTCACAAACATTGTTAGGATATGTGACCCGCAGACCGAAGGTGAGCAGTTCTGATACAAGGCCAAGAACTAAATGAGTAGTGCTCATTGGGAAGTCGAAGTGCTGGGGTGACTTAAGCTGTGTTTACATGGCTGACCTTGCTCCTTCTTTGGAGCATTGCAGAGCTGCATGACCAAAAAGACGTTTCACGTAAGCTCATAACCGCCCCTCAGCGCCATGTAAGATGTGCTGGAGAGGGGCTGGGAGTCGGGGCAGTCAGTTGATGGAAGCATCCGCAAGTGGGAGTGAGCAGTGCAGCCTGTCCATACAGCCGCTTAAACTGCTCGCTCCCAAATGCATCTCCAAACTTTCTGGGACTGCTGAGCGTTGCATGGAGCGGCTTACCGCAATTCGGTAAGTGTCCACACGGCGGTATTTGCACTGCAACAACCTGAGTGCTTGGGTTGCTGCAGTGCAAATGCTGCCGTGTAAACACGGCTTTACAGTGGGATCTGCAAGTTACTTCTGGACCTGTTTGTTGGGTTTGCACTTGCTAATGCACTTTGCTTAATATGGATGGTGGAGTCTGCAATAAATTCAGAATACCTTGGTCACAATATACTCTTGTAGCATTTTTTCATGCAATTTATCCACTGAATTTAGTGTGCTTACCCATTTGGTTCTTGGACTTTCTGTGGTAGGGCTGGCCACCACAGGTTTGCACCTCCTCCTGTCCTGTGCATGTTTCATGTGTTAAGAGGTTTGGTGCAGTTCTGATGCCCGGTAATGTAAGTGAGACCACTCTTACAACCGTAACACTAGTCTCTGCATCAGTAATTGATCAATTACATATTTAAACTCCTCCCATGGCCAGCCCAGTGGCGCTGAGGGTTGAGGCGCTAGACGCCACACCTCGTACCACGCCGGCGACCTGGGTTCGGGAACGGACTCGGGTCGTCGGGGGTCGGCGGGGAGGGAGGATTGAGCGTCCCCAACGGATGCTCTCCTCCTGGATTCTAACCTGAGTATGCAGTGGGAGCACCGGCGCTCCAGAGGGTTGAAGGCTCCATTACGAGTCCGGGAGGGGCGTCGTTAGGCGCTTGAGGGGAGGTGTGCGTCAGCATTCGCCTCTAGGACGTACGCCCTTGTGTGCCGCGTCCCCAGGGGCGGGGAAAGTGGGGAGATAAGCGGAAAATGGTAGTCCTCGGTGTCCCTAGATGAAGACTGCCCCATCCAGAGAGTCCACCCAGGGCAGAACCCGCTGTGCAGGAGAAGGAGAGGTAATGGCACTCTAGGGGCAGATCCTGAAAGAGGGGCTACGGGGATATGTGCAGTCGGAAGGAGGGGGACACCGGGGACAGGAAGGAGAATAAAGAAATAAAGCAAAAAAAAAAAAACTCCTCCCATTTCCAGGGTACCTGCGTACGAGACATTCAAGAGACACGCACTGGGGAAAGAAACTCTCCAATTATTCAAATGTGCTCCCTCAATCTATGAGACTAAGACTAAGCTGTGCCCCACAGAATACTGTGGCTCTGAGAACTCAAAGCAGAGACAGCAGTAACAAAAGTAAGTAAGTAATAAGACATGACAGGGCATTGGTTGTCTGGGGATAATGCAGGCCCACATGCCTAGTTTTATTTATTTATTTGGATTTTGTTAACAAGGTAGCCTCACTTAGACTAAATGTCTTTTTTTCCCTCCCATCCTCTGGCGGCCCCCTTTGGTCCTCGTGGTTCACCCAACCCAGTCACCTGCCATCTCTGGGACTTACCATAGGGCCATGGAGTGCTCCACAGATTTCCCCCTGTGGTGGGACCATCAGAGGTCCCCAAAGCCCTGTTCCGGTGCACATGTTCAGATCCGTGGTCCTGAGCCCAATAGGTGGTGTAGTATCTACAGGGCATCATCCTGCAGCCAGCAGTGGGGCCGGGGGTTCTGGTGTTCTTCCCAACCCACGGACACTCCACAGAGGTGACGGTTTGACATGTGCACATTGGAGGATGTGCTTATGTTTCCTGCCAGGGAGCACCCCCCACCCAGAACTGCTATCCGGATGTACTGTCACCCATGGTAACCTGGGTGGCGGTGTTATGGTGGCACAGTCTGCCCTCCTGCCTCCGAGGAGAAGATCATCTGATGGGACCCTCGATCCTCCCCCCCAGCCAATCCCTGAGCAGCTCAAGATTGTTCCCAATCTCGGGTTGCTGACATGATGGCAGGTGAGGCATAGGTGCCTCTGCCCTCCCCACCACTGGGCCAGCCTTAAAAGTCCCTTTTTCAGGAGCGACCCAGAATGAATTACAAAAGGACATTCATAAATAAATAAATAAATGTGACCGCCATAATTATTGTGATACCGATAAACACTTTCAGTAAGGTACAGACAGACTTTTAGTACCTGGAAAATCATTAACACAAGATAAGCAATGATTTGGAGTGTCTTATTTCACATACAAAATGGGTAAACTGAGAAACAATGTTTTTAAAAAAATGACTTTTTTAAATTAAAAAACAACAAGTATATTTGTGTTTTATAAGTAACTAGTGAGACCAGTTCCTACCCAGCTGTCAAGCTTCTGTCTTTCCACACATAAAATGGTGCAGGGTCTGCACCGGAAGACATATGAAGAGAGACTTAGGAGCTTAATATGTATAGCCTCGAGGAAGGGGGAGACATGATAGAAACTTTCAAGTACCTCAAAGTCCAAGAGGGTAGCATCTTTCAAAAAAGAGGTGTGCAAGAACAAGAGGGCACAATTTGAAGATGGGGGCTCAGAGGTAATTTAAGGAAGTATTTTTTCACAGAGAGGGTTGTGGATGCATGGAACGGCCTTCCGGAGGAGGTTGTGGAGTCAAAATCAGTGGTGGAATTCAAGCATGCATGGGATAGTCATAAGGCAATTCTGGGGGGTGGGGGTAGGAAGAAGTAGGCTGCTGGTTAACTAGGATCTGCAGCTTATCCAGCAGGTAGGAAAATGGGCAGACTGGGTGGGCCAAGCGGTCCTTATCTGCCGTCAATTTCTATGTTTCTATTCAATAAAAGGAATGTTTGTTTATTATGAAATACAGGAATTCAAACTTCTGCAGAATGTCTCCCCACACACACACATACAACATAATGCTTTCTATGGAGCACAGGTCTCAATTTTAACTGCAGCAGGGTAAGCAGCAGTGATTGTTCTGGCAAGCCGGTAAGGATAGAAGGAGGATTCTTATGATCAAAGACATACCAAGAATTAAAAAATTGAACAGTACATAATTTCTTTAATTTGTTTATACTTGTAAAGAAGGCACCATGAGAGGAAAGAATGTTTGATTTTTTTAAATTGTAATGGAATTTTACCTTTAAGGGTCTTGTTGAAGGTTTTCAGTGAGTAAAGGTTGCAGCCATGTTTATGATGGCATACAGGGGTGAGTGTACTGGCTCATGAATTTTGTGTGTGAGTTGCCCAAATTCTAAATCCCACTGCCTGAACTTGTTCCAACTTGTGCGTTTCTAGGGAATTAACATGCTGGTCTCAGAACTTATTTAGCCAATCAGAAGCAGACCATTTGTAACCCATATTATAAACACAATTTAGTGGTATACTTCAGCATTGCTAATTTGAATATTTTGCTATAATTATACCTCAGAAGGGAAAATGTGCATTTTTATATTTCTATTGATGTTTAATAATATATACTAAAAATTGCTATTCATGCAATTATCAGCACTGTCACTGGTCTCATCAAAGTTCTTACTGTCACGACAGAGCTTTCTTGGTAATACAGTCTCTGGACTTCAAAAAGATATTTTCCATAGACACAAAAGGGAAGCAACATTTTTGAAAATTGGCCCTCTGAATCAGCAATTGGCTATCCAGAAGGAAAGAGAAATCCCAGTTATACAGCTGGAGTAGCATTCAGTCCTAATGCAGAAAGGTACTTTACACAGAACAGAAGGTAGATATGATTAACAAGGGAACACAGAGCACCTTGACTAAAAATTAGTTGGCTGGGGGCACGGTCAGCAATTTATATTGCAAGTTAATACTGTAGCTTTTTTTGAAAAATTGAATATCTGACAAGCCAGAGAGGGTTCTGGGCAGCAATTACTTTATATATCCAGAATATGAGGGCAGAGACACCTGGTCACAGTTTTTCTATTGTAACCCCCCTTCCCTTCCAAATCACCTATATGCTTCTATTTTTTTTCTTTATAAGCTCCTCCTTACCAATTTTTATAGCATTACTCACTGGGCAACAGGCAGCACCAGTCACTGGCCTCATCAAAATTCTTAATGTTAACATCAGAGCTTCCCTGGTAATGCTGTCTCTAGGTCCTATTTCCAAAAGATTCAGAGGCTTCCTTACTAGGCAGCAGCATTGGTGGTGACGGGTGGCAGTACCACTGTAGACATCCTTATGGGGCAGCAGCGTTGGTGGCAAGAGACTGCAGTACCACTGTAGGCTTTCTTACAGAGCAGCACCGCCAGTCTAGACTATCGTTACAGAGGTATGCACAGGTGCACACAGCAAGGTCAGTTGGGACCCTTTTTCTTGTCTTCCTACTCCTCAAGATGCCTACTGCAAAAACTACCTCCCTCCCCAGGGTTTACAGAGACCTAGAAACTCATTGATCCCAAAGTAATGATCAAAGTCCCCATTGGCTGTCACTGCAGTAAACTCTCAAGACAGCCATGGCTCACCACAGGTTCTTCATGAATAAAGGAGTGGAAAATAGATAGATGGTTCAAACACATGGAAAAAAAACAAGTACTCATTATAAAGGACAATAGTAATGAGTGGAAACTGACTGGGGGAGGGGCCAGCTGGTTAGAGTGTGATTTTGTTTCCGCCATTACATAAATAAATGTTTCACTTTCTCTCCACCAACCAATAAACAATACTCAAAGAAATGTGTAAACAGCTGACTCTGTTCTTACATTTGATCAAGAAGAACAGTCAGACTTCCTCTCCAGCAAAAACCATGTGTACCAATTTACAAGTATATTGCTCCAGTCAATTACTGTACCTATATGAAAGCAGTATGAAACAAAGTATTAGGTAAGTATTTGGCTACAGTCTAAGACACTGGAGCCAACTGCCCAGTGCTAAAATCTTCGGTTGTGAACATATCTATTTCTCAGATGTACAGATCTACCGTCCCACTGGTATGGTGATGGAGATTAGGTAGATATCAGCAACTTACTAATTCTACACCACAGCTCAGGTCCCAGATATTTGAACCAAACATCAGACACCTTGGGGTACTCATCTCTTTATTAAAATATCAGAGAAAGCAGATACAACTTGTCCACGAATGGATAACTATATTCCAATTATATTATTTGCAGCAGAAATATTGGAGATGGGGGCTTTTAGGTTATCATAGGTCACAAATGTTTGGGGTGGGATTATCTGGCATTTTGGGAAAGGGTAGCAGATACAACCAATTTTCATGCATGAACTTCAAGAAGAGAGAATTAGCCAATCATTTGAGGTTCTAATTTAAAGGCATACTACAGTCAAAATTAACAAAACATATCCTGTGCACAGCATTTTGATTTCTATGTATAGTTCTAGTGTATCCTTCCCTTTGTTTGCTATTAAGAGTTTTCTTTTTTATTTGTCCGCTAGTTTTATGGCCCACAGGGACCTCCATGTTAACAATGTTTATTACTCTTCTTTTTCTTACAATGTCTCCTGCCCCATGTGACAGTGATGAGTCTAGGACTACAGAGTCAGTGAGTGATAGCTGCAGCAGCAATCTGCTGTTAGGAGCATGATGTTCTGGCCTTAACTAAATTACTCTTTCTAATTCAATCTTTTTGTTTCCTAGGTAAGTGTCTAGGTCTAGCCAGCAGGAGTAACTCTTTTGTTTTTAAAGCTTTTCATTTGATTAAACAGCACACCACCACACACAAATCACCCCAGGTCATCATTTTTTCAAGTAATTTATCCACTACAATTAGTGAAGACTCTAGCCTTTTCCTTACGGAATAACCCATTCAATTATCTGGGGTGTGTGAGAAACTGTGAATGTGGCCTTCATTAGTGCTTGCCGGAGAAGGAAAGTTATGTAAAATCACATCTCTACTTGCTTTAAAATTGACTCTAAACCAGTGTTTGCTGAATCTTGAGGCATACTTATACACAGCTTATCTGGAGCACTGCTGTCTGAATCAGCTCCCTCATCTCTGATCGAACTGCTGCCATCTTGTGTTTACGCACTACAGTTGTGCAGTATTCCCAATGGCCTTCCTGTGTTTTTGGTGCATTTTCGGCAATGCATCATGCAAGCAGAAGTGGCGCAGTCAGCGCGTGCTTGCATTGGTGCTGGTGAAGCAGCATGTTTACATGCTTGCAAAAAATGCCTACAGCGGTAGAGCTCCCAACCAAAACAGGGAACACTCTGTGCCACAGTGGAGCAGCTTGCAATGCTCTGGCAGCTGTTTACACTCCCAGATTTGCACTGATGCAACTCAATGATGCAGATACAGTAGTGTAAACACACCTTATGGTCCTGGATGCATTGCTGTCGCATGGAATAGGATGCACTGTAGGAAAAAGATGAGCAGTAAACAGTGCTAACACTAAGATCCCCAGGGGTCATAAAACTAGTAGGCAAATTTAGAACAAACTCCTTTAAGAGGTTAATTGTGTTCAACATCATGCAGATAGAATGTATGTTACAGGAAACACTGGACCGTTTGTAATGATGATGGCTTTCTAACTAAAGACACAGGTCTGGCATCAGTCATCCTGAATCAGGTTTTCAGAAATTTGGAGAACAACCCCTTATTTATTTATTTATTTATTTATTTATTTGAATCTCAGATAACACCTTTGAGCTAAAAGCTAATCTACAAAGGTTCCATGTCGTAAGGCAACAGACAAGGTACGGAGACATTACAAAAAAAGATAGGGGTATATACAGCAGGCAAGTACATTATGGTACATACAGATACAGATTCAAGCAAGTACAGTTAAAATACCATCAGGTAGGAGAGAGCAACTTTATTGCAACAGTACTAAGAGCATACCTAAGGTGGACATGTAATTTATAGTGGTAGCTGAGCTTTAGAGAATGCAGGTAGAGTTATGGGGTTCAGAAGTGGTGGTGACCAAAGAAGGGGGAGGACAGAATAGATGAGAACAGGGGGAAGGTAGGGGCAGAGACAAAGGGGGGGGAAACAGAATAAGGGGGTTGAATAGTCAGAGTGGTGGGACTGGATAGGAATCTACCCAGGGTTACGTACCCCTGGCCAGTCACACCTGATAGACAACGGATCGGTACATTTTCATGGCCCAGTAAAGCGTTCCTTACATGGCTGGCACAAATGCTGCAGCTTAGCAATTCATGACAAAATTCATGACTTTGCTACTCGGCTTTTTTGTTTACATAGCAGCTACAGGTATCCATGCGGTCATTCTGCATGCCAGACACTGTGCTACAATGAACAGTGACAAAAAAGATGTACTGTAGCGAAGCCCCTCAAACATAAAGTGCTGCACGCTGAAGTCACTTAGTTGTAGCCAAGCTTTACTTTATGAAATGATTCTCGAGTTTCCTAATCTCTTCCCTCAGCACAATTCACCCTGCAAGATGGTGGCTTCACACTTTTTTTTTTTAACAAAAATATGGCATTTACACATTACTTTAGTGAAAAAATACCAAAATGCATTAAAAAAAAAAAAAAAAAGGAGAGGTTTCATAATGTTCAATTGCATTGGGAAGACATTTAACAGGTTAATTTGTTAATGTAAGATCTACCTTTTTCTTGAATTTTTTAATATTTAACACCTTCTTTACAGTCAAACCTCCTACCTAACCTGCAGCACAAAGCTACAACCAACCCAATGAGACAAAATACCTTATCTACTAAAGCTACGAAATTTGCACACCTTTGAAATAATAGCATTTTAGTTCAAAGGTGTAGTATTTGCTTCACTTGTTTTATAAAGTAACATTGTTTAATTTTATCTCAATATACTACCCTGACTGATGCAATTTAAACTGTACTGTTTGTGTAAAGCCTTTTGGAAGGGACACTTTATAAATAAAAGTTGCCTTGCCCGATGAAAGAGTATTTTATCCATTTCATAGGGAAAAAAAGCAATTCCTTTTATTAACAGCAGTTATAGAACTACCTGCCCAATTCTGAAGCAGCTCAGACTGTGACTTGTTAAGGAAATGTTTATTAGTTTGTACCAAGGACTACCTGAGTATGCAGCAGGAATTCAAATTAGTTGGTGAGACTTCCAGGCAAAGAGGGGAAGTGTGCTAGCTCTGTTGTTATCTGGTCATTTTTATGGCTAACCTAAACAATTTCCTGACACAAGAGTGGTATTTAGGGCAGGTACTATTTCAGCCACTGAGAATGGGTGTTAGTCACGCTGACATTTCCGAGGATTTGCTTAGCTGGCTGCTTATTTGCTTGCCAGCGGATGAAAGCAACTGGTTCACCAGAGCAGTGCATTATGCTGGTGTACACTGTGTTTGGTTTTGTGCAACCTGTTTGGTGCAAGATGTAACATGGGAGACATATTTTCTTCATGGCTTCATGTCTGAGGGGGTTGTGGGTGGGGGGCTGCTCCCATTAGGGCTCACAGCTGACAAAATTATCCCAATGGTTCGGACAATATTAACCTGATGAAGGGGCTTAAAGGTCTATTATCACCATCACTTTTTTTTCTTTTTTTAAACCTTTTCTTACTTTTTGCACTTGTCACAGTTTGGTAGTACTTGAACCCTACCACCAGTTCCTTGACTGACAATAGTATTTGTCAGTGAGTATACCTTTTTAAAATTTGTATAAACATGGGAAGCTTTGCCAGTGGGCAGGACCCTTGATAAAGCACAGAGTGGAGTTAAACGTTGGGGACTCTGAAGTATAGCGGAACCACCTATCATTGCTGCACCCTACTGTGATACAATGTTCTTGCTCTTTATTTTTGGACAGCTAGTGTCCTTACTGGTATGCTTTTCCTCTGCCTTAGAGGCCTCCACAGCTCATGTATTTGCCACACCAGTTCACTGAGCGAAAGTGTAATCTTTACTAGCAATGTATTTCTCTTATTCTTTTCCTGAACCTTTAAATGACACCCTTGTATAAGAGGCCAGGTAGAGAAGGGGTTGGGAAAGGGGTGGCAGTGGGGTAGTAACTTCTAATCAGTTTAGTACATGTGTGTATTGGAATCAGAGTGCCTAGACCAATAGATAAAGGATATAGTAAGGATCCCCAAACGCCTTTTTCACATACAGTAGTATGCTATTGCCAGCCATGCTTCAGATGTTACAGCTGCAATTTGTTTTGTAAAAAAATCTGTCATTTTTTTTTTATGTTTTATCAGCGTTTTGTCCTCCAGTTTTCTGTGTGTGGCCACACCCCTAGAATGATGTCATAGCAGGAAGCTGTCAGTGTTTTACATACAGCAACAAGGAATTCTGGGTAATTTATAAAGTTACCTTAAATGTGCCTTACTCAGAAGTACAGTCCCATATGTTGATAGTGGTGAGCACATATGTAAATGTACATAGCAAGGCACTGTGGGTAAAATAAGAACCTGTTTTCCAATTTCCTTACTGTGAGATGCTGTCTCATACTTCTGTAGTGGTATCAACAATATGAGCTTTCGTATGTTTATTTTCACAGTACATTGTGCATACTGTATCTAGCAACAAGACTTCTATACTGAGAGATGTAGTCTCCTATTTCTGCAGTGAGCACAGAAACATAATAGCCTGTATACTACATTACAAAGTGAGGCATTGTGGGTACAATACATAGCTGATTTGTCTATCTAAAACTAAAAAGTAACAGTGTCCCTTTAATAGCTTTGTTTCCCTGGTATGATGTCATAGTTGAGTGTTGCAGCACCGAGGAAAAAAATGTCAGGTTATGCAAATGAAGCAGTGCACCAAAATAAAAGGATTTATTTAATGGAAAACAGCACTATTTGGCAGTTTGAATGGTAAGAGACTGATTCACAACACCTACAGGTTACTATTCCCATTTCTTATGGCAAACGTTGGTAGATCCCTTTAATGAGTAGCAGTTGTTACAAAGTATTCAACAGTTTACTTGTGATTTTATTAGTGATATATTTCGGAAGACGTTAACATTCTGTCATGGCCTATAGTCCTGTTTCAACATTAACTGTTATGACAAGTGACATCAGAAAGGTCATGTCGGCCTTTATTTGAAGAATGTCCTTGTACACTGTCAGATATCAGCTCAGCTTTAATAATAGCTAGACATTTGTTCACTAGGCCACTGGTTGCATTTTATTATCTTCTGAACTTCCATCATGCTTCTAGAAAAACACAACTAAATTTCTATGTACCCCTTTCTTTATATTCCCCCTACTGTTTGGAAGTAGAGGGCCCAGCATGTTTACACTTTCGCACCAGTAGAAAATAAAAGGAACTTATAAGAAAAATTATTGAAATGTGGTGAAGGAGTAGTGGTAGAGCTTGCTACACACTGACTTGCTGAATGCCAAGGGTAGCCACAGTAGCCAATGGCTAATGAAAATCAAATGTGGCTAATAAAAAAAAATACAGTGTGGCTAATTAAAAATACTAAATTATATTACTAAACCTTCCCCCCTTTAGCATTTGTCCAGCCATAGGTGTTGCAATGCAGATGTTAATGGGTGCAAACTTTTTTTGCGATTTGCAGCCCTTAAAGGGACACCATCACTCAGGTTTCAAGGTGATTTTATGGTATTTATACTTCAAGTGTCCATAGGAAGCAGTGTGGTCATAGAAAGGAGTCATGTCTAGCCATTTTTTAATACCCCCATGATATTTCTTGCCTTAAACAATATTACCTTAAACAATATTACTGCTGGTCCACTTGGAATACACGCGGTGCATGCCCACAAGCAGGAATGGCACCGAAACGTGGGTGAACTCATTCATGAACAAGTTCATGATTCAGGGTCATATAATAGTAAATGGTAGAAGAGCATACAACATATATTTCAATGATCCCTTCCAGTCGAAAAATGAGCACTCCATTCGGATTTTTTTTTTTTTTTTTTTTTAAAGTTGAAGCCGCGCTTCCGGGCATGCACATTAGTATCAGCTCTAATGCGCATACCCAGAAGTGTGCCTTCAACTTTTAAAAACAAAATAAATCAGAATGGAGCACTCGTTTTTTGATCAGAATAGAATTGAAGGGATAATTGAAATATGCAGTATACTCTTCTACCATTTACTATTATATGACCACGAATCACGAACTCGTTCATGAACGAGTTCACCCGTGTCTCGGAGCCATTCCTGCTTGTGGGCATGCACTGCGGGTATTTCAAGCAGACCGGCAATAATATTGTTTAAGGCAAGAATGGGAAATATTGTGGGGGTGTTAAAAAAATTGCTTGGCACGACTCCTTCCATATTTAACTGTACTAGAATAAACACTTACGTGAAAATTTACGTTTTGACTTGTTTTCTTTTTATAGACACCATTCTGCCTAGTTCTCTTCATGGAATCACTAATTTGGAGTTTTTACTATGTCACGGTTTGTGTGCAGAATGCCAAGCATGAGCTATTGTCCTATCAGAACCATGTTTAGAGTTCTGTGCACAAACCGCGACATAGATAAAACTCCAGATCACTGGCTCCATGAAGAGAACTGTAACAGAATGCTGCCCATAAAAATAAAACAATGTAAAACACAGTTTTTCAAATCACTTTTTATTCTGGTACAGGTACACGTGGATCATGTAGGCTTGTGGATATCATTTCTATAAATGGGAATATTATAAACAGCTACCAATTAGAAATAATTTCCTGTCCTCTTTAACAACTGATGATCCTAATTTGCAATCCTTCACACGGAGAGTGTCTGACATTTGTATATCCACAAAAGGGGGGGTGTGGCAATGAGGATGTTGTTTGCACCCCACCCTCAATTTGCAGTTCTTTATGTTCAGACTGTGTATCGGGGCCACAATTTCTTCACATGTTTCATATTCTTATTTAAAAAGCAATAAACATTTGACTACATGATCTTTTCCAGCTTTCTTATACTATACTATTGCCATTGTATATATACACATTTTAAAATCCAAACACGTACAGTGTATAAGCATGGCTCAGTTAGAAGCACATATGCCTCTAGGCCAGAAGGTCGTGTGTTCTAGTACCACACTGGGACTGAACTAATACCATAAATGCTGGCACCAGAGTGCAGTACTAAGGGGATACTTACTTCACTGTTGGTGTGTGCTGTCCTTCAGATGAGATGTTAAACCAAGGTCCCGTCTGTCTTTTCTGGTGGCTGTTCACAGTGAACATTAAAGAACACTTCTCCTACTCTTTTCAAGAACTTCCCTGTTGTCCTGGCCAATGTTTCCCCAATCACTAAAATATCACCAACAGCTCAATTTGGTTAAATTTCAGCTGGTTAACATCTGTATAGCACCCCACACACACACACACATATATGGGATGAGGCTGAAAATAGGAAGTACTGTCTAGCCCATCTTCGACTTCCATTTCATTCATTATGCATGTCTAACCTGGTTTTGAATTGACCAAGTCTATTACTGGTTACAACTTACAATACTGCTGAGTAAGTTAGTCCATATTTTGATAATTCTCTGCATGAAAGTTTCTGCTTTTACAGAATTAAAATGTATCCTTTTCAACTGGAAGCAGCGACTTCTTGCTGAAATTCCCTCTCTGATTTTCAGAAGTGTAATTAATGTTTTTGTATCATGCAGTGATATGAAAGTTAGGATTAAGTCACCTCTAAGGTGTCTCCTCTGCAGAGAAAACAGGTTTAATTTCTTGTACAATTGATCGTACAGTAATTCAAAGCACCTAAGCCATCCAGCAAGCTGGTCATTCTCCTCTTCACCCCTTCATTCTTGAAAAATCCTTTTTTTGGCAAGGTGACCGACTGGCCAAAACTGCATACACCTCTCAACATGCATCTCACCAAAGAACTATGAAGGAGCTTGGGTACCTCCCTGCTTCTATGGGTTGTTCTAGCGGATTCACAAACAAACACACACACACCCACACACACACATGCATGCCTGCACACACAAACACATGCAAGCACACACCCACACTCTTGGACTTGCCAGAGGAGGGATTTCAAGTGACTCGATCACAAAATAAGTGGCTTTGGTAGGACTGGAACCTGGGATCTCCCATTTCACAAGCCTATTCTCTAATGACTGACCCATACTGCCTCCAGTGAAGGGGTTGTTCCCACTAATTCACACACACACACTCACTCACTCACTCACTCTTGGACTTGTTGGATATGGCAGGAAGCCTTTAAATGGCAGCACCCCCAATCACTGGGATGATTTACTACCTAATCTCCAACAATTAAATTTAGCTGAACGCTTTAATCAAGACTAAGATCATGTCTCTTTGAAAAAATAAATGGATGTAACCATGCTCAACAAATATTCCTACAAATGTTCACTAGAATTGCTATTTCATTTTGCCTCATCATTCTTGGTTTCTACTACAGGCTTTTTGATGGAATGCTGCTCATGATGCAGATTTTTCATACGCGTGTGTTATTGCGCTGGGCATGCCCCAGACTGCCTTGTGCATATTTCTCTTCCAGTCATCAACATGCACTGTAAATGAGATTTTAATATCAATAATTCTGGTTTTTATATTAACTCATTTTTTTTACATGCCATCAATATAATTTTCAAACAAACCTGCCCCATATGAATATTCATTTTACGTACCAATAACTGTATTCGCTAGTCCCACATTTTGGAACTCTGTAACATAGAGACTGCTTGCTACCTATCAGTCATGTACGACATGCCCATTGAAATGCATCATCTTGCAAAAACGCATCTGATTTCTGAATTTGCCATCACTGTGACATATGAAGGTACTGCGGAGGTTGTGTAGACCAGTGGTGAAAGCACTGAACTGTGAAAAAGATGATCTTCCAGTCTAAATCTCACCGTTGCCTCTGGCTCACTGTGTTGCCTTGTTCAAGTCCTTGACCTCCCTATGTTTTAGCTCCTTCCAGCTGTACAACTGGGTAAAACCAAGACTCCACTGTAAATGAGATGCAGCACTACAAGTGGGCCATTCTGGGAGTAGACAGATTAAAAATAAAATTGTGAAAAAGGTCAAGGTAATCTGCATTTCTACAATAGCGTTGAAGGTATATGTCATTGAATATATACCCATAAAATCACTCCCGTTGTACAACTAAACAATGATGTATCCACAGTGGAATAACTGAAAATGAACTGCTATGTGGATACATCACAAGTTAAATAATTCACTCCAGATACGTAACCTTCTACTCAGCTAAACTGTTCCTTAAACACTTTTACAATTAGTTAAAACACCTGAGATTATCTGGCACAAAGTACATTCCACGTATCTCTCATGCACTGCAGAAAACGGCCAGTAATAAACCTCTCTCGTGTACTGCAGAAAATGGCCAGGAATAAACCGAGCAGCAAGCCAAAGCGTCACATCTAAACACATTCGGGGACCCTACTGTATAAATAGTACAAAATGTGCAACTCTGTGGAATATAGTAAATATATGCATTCATGCAGAGTGACTTGGATAATATCACTCGTGGTTCTACCACTCGTGATATTATCTGAGGTCACTTGGCAATCATGCAGTTATTTATCATATTCCACAGTCCCCCATCATGTATCCTCTATTTATTTTATCAGCAACAGATTCCATCAAGTGATGCTCATTTATTGGTTACTAGGGCTTTGAAAATCTTATAAGGTACCAGAGGTATGGACTTCAAATTATGGCACTCCTAAGGCTTGGCATTATATCTAAGCAGGGGTTTACTTTAAAGCATTTAGATACAGTACAGTCTGGGGGTTACCATCAATTAATCTAATCCAGTGTCAGTGGCTCAGCAGAGGTTGCACACTTGCCTCTGAGGCTGGGAGATCAGAAGGCTGAGGGTTCTATCCCCACACCAGGCACTTGGGTTAATATCCCAATACTGACACTGCAGTGCAGCATAAGGAGCCGTCTTTCAGATGATACGTTAAACCAAGGGTTGTCTGCATGTTCAGGTGGGTGTTCAAGTGCATGTTAAAAATCCCATTGGCACTTCTCAAAAAGAGCAGTGGAACTTACCCAGCACCCTGGCCAAATGTCTCACTTTGACTAAAAATGCCACCATCAGCTTAACACGATTCAATATGTCAGTTTGCATCTATGTACCCCCTGCCCCCCAGAGACGAGGCTAAACATAGGCAGAATTGCCTAGTCCTCCTTTTCTGGACAAAGAAAAAAAGAAAAACCCCTAGGTGGATCATGTGGTACGAGGTGAAGTTCAGTACCTTATGCCCTTAAGTTTCAGTTAACAAAGGTAACCCAACCTCTGGAGTGCCTTGATGCCATTATTAAAATAAAAACCAACAGTTTTTTTAAAGGAGCACTTTTATGGTCAAAATTCTAATTGTTCTTTTACATATTAGGTTTTCTAGCCATTACCCAAACCCTTGAGCATGCTGTCAAACAATCAGAAAGCTCAAATTCTAGCCACAGTTATATAACAGACATTATGAACTGAGGACTGTAAATAGAGGAATCTGATTGGCCGAGAGCTCTTCGAAGCCATGATGATATCAGGCTATCATCACGGTTTAAAAAAAGTTCCAGCGCCACCAGCCTCCTTGCTCTCCACTGTCTGAGAACTATTTTTTCAAAATGTACTTTTACACCACCCAAAAACTCATTCATAAAACATTTTAAAACCTGTTTCTTTTATTTTTTTATTTATAAAACTTGAAACTCAGTTCATAATAGCAATAAATCACTCCAGGGTGTGGTATATCATGGGATATCGTCATTTCTCGGGTGGTTGGATGCACTCGGCCTGCGGCCTCATGCCCAACCACCTGAGGTGTGATGATATCCCATGATATACCACACCCTGTTGTGCCTTATTGCTTAAATGAAAAGCTATAAGAAAGCAATGCATTTGAACCACACCTGAGACTAAGAGCAGGACGTTCAGAGACATCTAGATTAATTATAAGGTAGCATGGTATTGGGTCACTTGCTTTCTCATTACAATTAAGGCAACATGGGCCATGGGACATGACAAAAATTGGAATATCTCCCCCATCCTTAATGGTTGCTTCTACTTATTCACTATTTACTGGTAAATGGTTTGCGTTTTTTATTTGGTACTGAACATTTTGGCAGGTATGTTACCGCCAATTATTCAAACTCTTCCAACTGATCCTGCCCTAATTTTGCTGTCTGAGGAGGTATATCCCTTTCAAACCAAAACCATACTGGAAACATAGGTTGTGTATTTTAACACATTAGAAGGAAACATCCAGTCCAAAGGAAGACAGACCCAACAGTACAATAAACCTCTGCCCCAATTCTCCAAGCACACTCCAGAGACTGGGGCATGTATCTTCCAACTGAAATGATGCACACACGCATATGCGCACGCATGCTCAAACACACACACACATATGTCCCTGACATGATTTAGACAACATTTAGGTATTTTGTAAAGTGTGAAGGAAACTACACTTCACTACTGGGGTATCAAAAGTCATATGATGCAAATGGTGTGTCCATCATCCTCAGACACACACACGGACGACCCCCTATTATACACACAGGGCTGAAATGTGTGGGGACTTATAATCTGGATGGGGTGCAGCACTGTTCAGTGACCTACCAGAAAGCTCCTCCTCAAGCTGACCGTGTGTGTGTGTGTGTGTTTAAGTAGGGGGGAGCTGCAATCAGGTGGTAGCAATGATTTGAAAATCTAGATCGGTGCTTCAGCTCAGCCTGTGTGAACTGGAACAGAGATGCTCTGCTCTGTTTTGATGTTTACAACACTGTTGGCTGTGAAGTTTTTGGACCTTTCAGCCATCAAGTTAGGGGCATCAACAGAAAACCAAAATAACAGCTTGCCTCCGTAAGACCAATGGACAAGCAGACACCTCTTCAGCAGTTCGTCATCAGACAGATGAAGCAACACAAAACAAGTGATAGCACAAATCTTGGTGGGAAACACTTTTTTACTGCAAATTATTTTTAACAGAAAGTTTGGAATGCCTGACCCTTTGACATTACATAAATGGGTCGATTTTCATTCCTGGCTGGTCCCCTGATACTGCAGTGCATAATAGTACCACAGCTTCGATTTTATACAGGTCTGTAAAACAGATGTCTCTTGTCACACACGTCTCTGAAACTTTTAATGTGAAAGTTTCTGCACGTGGTAATTCAATTAGCAAACTCACCAGCCATGGCTAATTTTAAAAAAAGCTATCTTCAATCTCACAATTTAGAAGCCCAAGGTCTTTGTGACTTTAATAAAAAATGTCTCAGGCTGCAATGATAAAATGCTTTGGCACCTTCCCTGACATCAGAAGCTGATAAGACAGCCTTATCTCAAAGAAGAGCCTCTGTGAAGGTCTCTTCAGCGAGATAACTCCTCCACAGCTGTCGATATATCCTTTCATACCCAAGGATTCAGATAAAGGGAAATGTGACAGTAAGAAAAAATTCAAAGTTTAAGGCTGACTGATTTAAATGTTAGGTGCTTCCTTGAAGGGACAATAAATAAAAGATGATCTGTATAGGAGAAACTGTTTTTTTTTTTTCCAGTTTTAGAATCCCAGTGCTTTTCCCACTCTGAAGAATGAGGGGGAAACAGAGCATTACCAAACATTCTGCACAAATTATGGCACAATTAGGCCTGTTGTCTGAAGGTGCTCCCTGAGAGCAGTTTTAGAGGCAGAAGGGGGTGGATTTGCTTCTCAACTCTGGAAAACAATTCGGAGTTAGAAATTTTGGAATGGCCTCTTTCAAAGATTTATGACAAAAACGATAAATTTTTAGATCTGCGGTAAAACAAAAATTGTATAGTAATGTTTGCCATTACTTTACTTGATTTCTGTGTATTATGAGTAATGGCTCCTTGGGGAGGGGGGGCATGTGTTTTATTTTGTTTGTTTATTTTTGTATTTATTTTACTTTTGTACTTGACTAGGATGCATTTTGTAAGTGGTTACTTGTTGCCCAAAGACCTTCATTACTATAAAATGAAATGAATGTCAGGGAGTGCTTAAATCTTTTGAATTAACAGTCAACCAGTATTAAAGATCCCCTTTGACTTTGCAAACAATTTCAATGCACATTTCTGAGACCCCCAAGAGATGATCACTTCTTTCAGTCTCACTCCATCCATCACATCCAGTATGCAGGAGCAGCACTAACAAAGACAGCAAGATGCATCGGACCCAAATTCCGTTGGGTAGTGGAGCCAGCCAATGCAACTGGTGTATAATGTTAGTTGAAAGAAAGAAAAGTGAACAATAACCCCCTCCCCCACCCCAGGCAATGTTTTGCTACTGTACTGGTGAAATTTGTACTTTTGATTAGTTTTTTGACCCAGCTGTTTCTCATTTTTGATTTACATCTGTTATACCAGGGCATCTAATATGACCCATTTTAAAAGAAAACAAAAAAACAGCACTGTTACTGCCAATTTTGTCAAAGTCCATGAGAAAAAGAAGAAACTGGCACTACATAGTAACATTATAACATATTACATAGTGCCATTACATATTACTCAGTACCACTGCATATTACATAGTGCTGTTACATATTACATAGTACTATTACATACAATATTACATAGTGCCGTTACATATTACTCAGTACCATTACATATTACATAGTGCCGTTACATATTACTCAGTACCATTACATATTACATAGTGCCGTTACATATTACTCAGTACCATTACATATTACATAGTGCCGTTACATATTACTTAGTACCATTACATGTTACATAGTGACGCTGCATATTATTTAGCAACATAGTACTTTAAAACTGGAAGGGACTCTAGGTCCATCATGCCCCCGCTTCATAAGCAGGAATCAAATAAGTATGCTGTGCAAATGCATTTTAATTTATAGGAGTTCACATACCACAAATAGCTCCCCGTCTTCAAAATCTATACTGTACTGACCTTTAACAAGCCACGGTAGGTTAAGGCAGGTTCATTTCAGTAGAGAGAAGTTTAGCTTACTCCCAAGACAGACAACACCATTACTTCTTAAAAGGTCACTGTACACACTCACCATTCAGCACAGTGGTCCATCTATGCCCTCAGACAGGTCGACAGTTGAATGGGCAAGACGAAATTCGAGTCTAGACCCAGACAGGTAAGAGGTTTGATTGCTGTTCTATGTGAGAGTAGACAGGCAGGAGACAAAACATGTTTCGGAACTGAACATCTGCATTGTAGTGTACTTGGTCTTTGGAAAGAGCTATTTGTAGATGCAAGTCAAAGAAGCCCAGCACACCTGCTCAATAAAAACCCATCGAACAACTACAGATTCTTTTAAAGAGTCACCGATGCCAACTGGATAAAATTGAAAAATTCAAATTTAGATACAATTTGTTTTAAATTTCATGTTTTCTGTAATTTTTCACCCACTTTTTTTTTTTATTACTGACATTTGCACGAAAACAATATCAAACTCCTTTAAACTTTGCCTGCTGTCTGCTTATCTACACCAAACATCACAGTCATCATACTCCTCTGTTTCTGACAGCAGAATTATCTCCACAGCAACAGACTGATGTCATAAACAGAACTGTGATGTCAGGTACAGATAAGCAGCCAAAGTAGATGGGACAGATATACTCTTTTCATGCAAACTTTCCTAAAAATAAAGAAATAAGGGTGAGAATAATGGGGAAGAAATATATGAAATCTAAGCTAAACTGTATTTAAATATTACAGTTTTTTCATCATTGTCCTAACAACATCAGGGCCTCTTGAACTGAATGGCTACAGTAACTGCAATGGCAAAATTCAAACTGAAGAGGTAAAGGCTGTAGCACTCCTGCTCCCAAAGGGTCAGCTACACAACTGAACCTGAGGTACAAAATAAAATTGCGTACCCACCAAATACATAAGGCTTATAAATTTACTGGTGCAATATCAGGATATCATGACCAACCACCCAATTTGATGTTTGCACTATTTTAGTATGTACTTCAGTAACACAATTCAAGCAGTCTACCACAATGGAAACGTCGCACAGAACCACAAAAGAGGGACAGCAGGAATCCTGAATGAATTGCCACAAGATAAATAATAATGCAGATGGAAAGACAAAGGCAAGCAAATGGCCAGCATGAGCGCCAAGAGCACAGCAAACACAGGAAATCTACAGGAACCACAGAAAGAACGAAGGGGATAGGCAGGAAAATACAGCCAAGAAGCAGAAACCATAGCCAGTTATAACCCATGATCCTTGCCCAATTCTTCCAGCCCAATGACTCTAGATTTCAGCAGCACTGCATGATGTTGTGACAATTTTTACCTACACCTTTTTATTCCATTATAGATTTCCCCATCTCTCCTGTCTTGTATGATGCCCTTTTTCCTAATTTTGAGTCTGCTTTCGTAATTTAACTTTTGAAACAGCAAAAGGCATGCTCCTTTTAACATGACTATCCCAGGTTTCTATCCTTTTCCTCAGCTGTTTTTGAGCACTCTTGGTGCCCTAAGGTTAGGCTGACGCAGTGCCTGCTGCAGGCTAGTTCGTCTTTGTCGCAGGAAAAGTGATGGTAAACAACAGGTGTTCAAAAACAGCACAGAATAGTGATGAAAATCTGGGAAAGCCACATTAAAAAGAGAGCTCCATTAATTATTTGAAATTTAAAAAAAATATATATATTACAGCCGATTCCAAATCGGGAAAAATGTCAACATCTTATAGGATAAGAGAAAAAGGGGAATCAAAAATAGAATAAAAATACATAGGTACATTTTACCATTACACACGCAGTACCTTTGCCATGTAAGGAAAGACACACAACAGGGAGTGCGGTTATGTGAAATAAACACTCACCACTTCAAGTGGCTGTTTCTAGTACTGGAAATAAAACGGGGCTTGCCAGGGCTTGGTTCCCCGTACGTCAAAAGTGAGCCCACGTAGTTCACAAATCTCTGCAGTTGACTGAGAATGGCACATGCGGCTCCATTTAAAGACAGGACCTTAATGAGCCCCCATAGCTACCAAAGCTCACAATGTGTAATTCCAACTCTGGTTGTTGTTTCATCTCGTGCCACCAAACCACTCGAGATGCGAGTTTATTCAACTCTGTCACAACCGCATGCCCTGGAGTATGTTTTGTAAGCAAGAAGACATGACAGTGTGTTGTATTTATTTTCAGAAACTGCATGCCAAGGGGTACAGTGAGGCAGGAAGTGCTTGCGCCAAGTACCTTCAACCACCTGGAAGTGTGGTTTATGAAAATTTTTATTTATTTAAACTTTTGGTAACCAGGAAAGGCACACTGAGATGGGGCTTGTTTCCAGGCACAAACCAGGGACAGAGGAAGAGGTACAAAGTACAAAAATTACAAGAAACGCAATCGATACAATTGGTTTGGCAAAATAGATGAACTTCAGTGCAAAAATATATACGGTATTTACAGGCGAACATTACGTCCACGGTTAAGAAAAAGACATTGTAAGGGGAGCGGCGGCTCACATCTAAATAAAACAACTCCCTGAAGTATCTTATTGTGCTTATAAAATGGGTCAAATATTTATAAACTAAGACATCCATTGCAATTTAAAATTAAATATTAAGCCTACTGACTGAATAGCGAATGAATTTTGTGGGAGAAAAATCCCTTTGAAATGCAGTGCTCGATCATCATTGAGGTGGGTTGTTAAGAACACAAATTGTTATAACTCTGGCCCTGCAACCTCGCTTTCATATACAAACATAGAAAAAGCTGGATCAGGAGCTTGCAGTGGTTTTCTTTTTAAATTCCCAGTTGTGCTGCAGTTTGATAGCCAGGGGAAAACAACTTGTGGTTTCTTGATTTACATCATTTACCAACCAATCGTGTGTTCTGGAAAGAATCTGAGTCAGTCGTTGGCATGGCTGTAGTTGAACACCGGCTAAGGAGTCTAAAGTTTCACAGTGTGGGATTCGGGTGTTGTAGCTGGGACTGCAGTGGGTGGAGAATTTACCAACTGGAGCACCGTGCAAAGTGGATGTGAGCAGAGTTGACGAATTGGGTGGTTGACACCTGGGGCTTGCAGAGCTCAGCGGCTAGCGAGGTCAGTGGAGATCACAGCATTGCAGCCTCCCCCCCCCACCAACAGTGACCAATATTTGTAATTATTATATTACAGTATTTATTCTTACTGGAGACGTGATTCGGGTGTGAGTGTGAATAAAAACATCGTGGCTGCATGTCAGGAGCCTGTAGGAACAGCTGAGATAGTTCAATGTTGCTGGCAGCAGGCTGTGTGAGTGTGACTGTATTACTACTTACTGCATGAGGGGAGAAAAGACTTCATTTTGACATAGCTGTAATCATGCAGCACAATGATAGGAATGATCAAATTATTTTTTAAATCATTCAAAGGTATGGTGGGTGGACCTATTTTGCCTGCTGCACTTTTCCTTTAAGATATCAAGACGGAGAAAGTCTTTCCATTTGTTGCTGTCAGTGCCTTGGACAATAAGCATTAGTGCTTATTTCCAAGTCAAGCACTACTAAAACAAAATTAATTCAATGTGAAACAACTGGTGGGTAATCTTAGCACTTTGTTATTTTATTTTTTTCAGATATTCTCCGAAACCATTGAGTACGAGGGGGAGGACAGCAGTCAGAAGTACAGAATTGTTCAGCAACAACAGGGCCAGAATCAGGAGACAACTGTAGCTGCAGGATCATTCATTTCTGTACCCCCCCCCCAAAGTAATGGGGCTTACCATATGTTGTCTCCCTGGGCACCTCCTTTGCCCTCCATCTGGCCAAGCTCCTGCCATGTGTGCTGCTCTTGAACCTGGGCTAATATTCAGCATTAAGGTTAAATCCATGTAAAGTATTGCTGTGTCCATGGTTCCTGTGCGAACGTGTGAGCTGGTGCGTCAAACTATAGCTTTAAGAAGCTCAGTACCTGTATATAGTATCCATAGCCTGTGCTGGGTCCAAGTAGTCCGGAGCTCGCGACCGGCCAGGGAATCTCCTATCAACTCCACTACTATACCAGGTAATAGTGCAGAGGGGAGCTCTTCTGAATGTTGTAAATTAATTAAGCTAACCTGATTGTTTATAAAAATGAACTTTAAAGTTGGACTGCTAGTTGTTTGCCCTGCAGCAGCTATTTTGCTACTCTGATCTTTCCTTTCAGCCAGTCAGAACTCAAAAGGTCCTCGAGGGGTCCTTAGCTATGGCTGTTGGGAGAAATTGGGAACTGTATATGGCGCACAGAGAGTGGCCAATCAGAATGCCAGAACTGTGATTGACAGCCTCATCTACCAATTGGATTACAACATTGTGTTTACTTCCATTAAGGAAGGATGGTTGAGCAGTGTGGTTCTGAGGGAGCCTCTGGAGAGTGAGGAGGTTTGAACTGTGTACTCTAAGAAAGTTTGGAGGCCTATCTGGTTTTCCAGAGCCAAATAGCCTAGATGTGGTCTGTTCAGGTGTGGTCTGTTTGAACTCCAGTATCTGCAGCAGTTCCTGCAACTCTTGAGAAGAGAGAAAAAGCTTTACCTGTAAGCCCAGTTCTGCTGGTTTGTCTGAACTGCATCACAGACTGTTGGTGACAGCAAAGCTGAACTGCTGCGAAGAGAGACTCCTGCATCAGGGACTGCTGTTTAAAGCCAAAGCCTGTGTCTGCAGAATTTGTCTTCTGCCTAACTGCAAAAGGAGGAGGAGATTTAGAGATAAAGTTTTTCCAGTGTATTGCCTGAGACTGCAACCTGCCATTTGGGTAAGCTGTGCACTCCAACTGAAACTACGCCAGAGCTGACATCTTAAGTGGCTCCAGTGACTGTTTCTGCATCCTGACTTTGAATTGCAGCTGTCTTCAGACCAGATTGGGGGAATCGGCCACACCAGAATGAGGCCATCACTTTGGCGGTCCACGCAGAGTTGATGCCTGGATGTGCTGCTGGGTTTTGCCGGCCCTGGTCTCTGTATGCCGGTCTTGTTCCAGATGCCAGAAGCCTTCTGCCTGCAGCAGAGTGTCAGTGGTTCAAATCCTGTTCCAGGAGACAGCAGCCTGACTTCAGTTTCCAGCCTGAGGAGCTAAGGTACCGTGAGTAATTCCAGGGCTTGTCCCTGCAGCCAATTCCAAGTTGCCTTTGCTACCAAGTTGCACAGCTCCAAGTTTGCTATCAGATTGTTTGTGCAGGCCATTGGGCCTGGGATTTTACAGATGCCTGTTCTCTTAAAAGTTTCTGCAAATCATTCTAACTGTATGGTTACAGAGGTAAATCCAATTATTTGTTTACATGCACCAACGTCCGTCAATCAGCTGCATCGCGCCAGGCCTGCGACTGTTCTAGTCTGGGTGCCCTGTGAAGCTAACTGGGACTCTCCATGTGGACTTCTAATTGCTGTTTAAATGCTTTGCCAACCCAACAGAAATACAAATACCCAACCTTTAATTTGCATTCCCCATTCCCCTTGTTTTTACCCTACTGTCTATGAGCATATTCTTACTGAGTGCCAGTTTGCTGTGTTTAGCTATAAAGGGCCTTGCTATTACTAATAACCATTCCCTGCAGGTATACAGGGGGCATCCCAGTAGCCAGAACCCCACTGGTAAGTGCAACACTGTGAGCATATTATTAGCGGTCACCAATGATTGTATTACTGAATGCAAGGTAAATTGTTATATAGTAATCCATGTGTTGGGACACTGGTTGGGACAGTGGGGGTGGGTACAGCCTTCCAAGGGGACCCACTTAAAATCTGCTCTGGGTGGAGGCACCGCGCAAATATTTTTACTACTGGTAACATGCCCCTTTTGTCACCAAAGAACGAAACCAGTCCCTCAACCTGCATTGTGGACAGCAGGCAGAGGTAGTAGCCCATTGGCACATGGCACACAGGTTACATTTCTATCTGTAAATATGTCTAAGGAGGGCTACGTGGGAGGGTAGAATTTCTGGGGATGGCTAGGAGGGAAACGCAGCCACTTGCACTGCACCATTTGGACAGATATCGCTATGCAATGTGTGTCAGCAGGTGGGGACCACAGACTGATAAAAATTAGGGCAGGAGGCTTCTGAGGCCTGGTTTCGTCATGTGTGTAAAACAGGTCTGAAACAGATGCAGGTAGTATTACAAACTTTGTAAGATTACTTGTCAGATGGGGTGGGTTTGGGGCTGCTGTCTGATGAAGGATTACCTTTATTGTTTTATTTTTACTAGTGACACAGCTGATAGGGTAAAGTTTTTACTTACATGGCTAACAAAATGTTTTTACCAACTTTTGAAATAGGCATTGATACCGTGAGTGCACTGCGCCCTGGCTGCTGGAAGAAGTGAAAAGCCATGGGTTTTCTTTTCTAAATTACCTGGCTTCCGAACCTTCTCAGCCAGTCGGGACACAGGAAATTCCCTCTCCATTTTGTAATGTTAAAAACATTAAGGATTCTAAAAAAAATATATATATCTGTTTGTAGTTCATAGTAATATGATCTTTCAAAATAAAAACATGGGGTTTGGAATATGGGCACCCAATCCCACTGCTATATTTTCCACAGCCATTTGATAAGTTCAGTTGTTTTGCTACCAAAGGTAATTCATGATGGAGAGTTAAACCGATGACCCTCGACAATTTCTTTGATCATCTGCAAAACTACAACCTGCTTAATATGAAATGGATGGATTCTTGACTAAACAAGGTTCGTTATCATTTGGCATTCCAGTTCCCTTTTAACGAGAAGAATTATTTCAGGCAAGCTTCACACCACAGAATATTTTTGAAGTGTGGTGTGAGGCCTGTCTCCAATGGCTCTCCTTGTTAATTTCAGCTCATATGCCTATAGTTCCTTGCAATAGTGTAGAACTGGAAGCGTCTGATAGAGAGGCCTGTACTTGGAAAAATCTGGCTTTGTGTTTTTGTTATTATACAGAGAATAATGCATGGGTGAGTGCGCATTGTGAAATTTAATACACACCAGAGGTGTGGGATGCATACATAACACCCCCACCCGAGGCGAGTTTGAGAGGTTTATAAAAGCATCCCACACCAAGGGTGTGCATTAAATTAGAGTATGCAGACTACCCCATGTTTTTTTTTTTTTAACTGCTTGTGAGCATTCTGTTTCCAGCCAGATTCCTGTGACCAGACTAGCTGCATCCTGAATGAGATGCACATACCAAAGGTGCTATAAATATCACATTTTTACTTGCAATTTTCAAACTGTTACCATTCACTGTTACAATTTATTGTAATTAATATTTTTTAATTAAGAAAAAAATGAAAGTGAAGTATGAAAAAAACAAGAAAAACAATCAATGCAGAGCATCTTGCATTTGGTTTTTTGTGCTGTGTTAAGAGTACCTTGGTGAGAGTAGGCAAGTAATTTATACTATTCTAAACGTTTAACATTTTTAGTTTTTAACTGTTTATGTAGTTGCCTTGTACTGCCATGTGTTTCTGCAGTCCGTTGGCTGCCCGGACAATGTACTGCTGTGGCTTTGATGTTCCTGTAGAAACATAAGGGACGGTGCTAAAAGTACCTACTTGATATATGTGTTTTCCGTGACAGTTACTGGACTTTTGACGCATTTTTTCGTAAGTGTTCTGGTTTTTCTTCACACTACCTGAAGATTTGCTGAGGTAAGTGATATAGTTTGGGGTCGGACACTGTGGCTGAGAGACACGTTGTGCTTCACGCTGATGTTTTCCGTAGTGAAAGTGTTTTTTTTCTCTTAGCGGTGTTTTGTGAGTGTTTGTGGTGCACGCATACTATTCTGAGAGCTGAGCGCTTGTTTACTGTAATAACCAGCCAGTTATTACAGTGAATAACTGCATGAGCCCTCAGAAAAAATGCTCACCAGTTTTTATATCCCACTTGCAAATCTGTGCAGGATGCAGAGTTCAGCCTTAATAGTCAATCTATGTGGTCCTCAGTTTTCTGTTTATTTCTGTACTACCATACCAACACAGGGACTAAACCATGAAAAAAAATAAAACTATTTAGAGTGGACTTAAAACACCAGCTGCCTCTCCTAACAGTTCAGCATGTTATGCTACAGTATTACAAAACATCTGCACACCCTCTTGCTGTTACAATGCCCATTCCACCCTGCTGTATTATGGAGTCTGCTTTTGCCATTCAGAATGTGCCCAGTTAAGATGGCTTCACAATAATACTGTACTGGGAAAAAAAAAAGAAAAACATGTGGGGATTAAAGTTGTTAAAACTGAACACTGCTACTAAATTTTCCAATTTATAGGTCATAAACAATTTTAAAAATAGCTGGCAATAATGAACAATGGCTGCTTTGGACCTACCTTGTTTTCTGTGAGTTCCTGCTTTTTATCATGAGTTTGTGTCAGACAGCCAAGCTCAGATGCAACATCTCATTTTCAGTGGGGTCCTGGTTTCACCCATTTTTAAAATGTATTTACCCAGCATCCAGCTGACATGCAATATCTCATTTTCAGTGGGGCCCTGCTTCCACCAATCTGTACTCAGTATTTATCCTTCGTAGCCCAGTAGAGATGCAAACCCCCGGTTTTTGTGGGAGCCTACTTTTACCATTTGCAAGATGCAATATCTCATTTTTAGTGGGGTTCTGCTTTCACATATTTGTATAATGTATAGTAAAAATACAATTGAGATGCCACACCTCATTTTCACTGGGGTCCTGCTTTAATCAATGTTACACAGAATTTTCCAATAGTAGCTAAGCTGAGAAGTCATACCCTGTTTTCAGTGAGGTATGGATTTTACCAACTTTGACAGTACATTTACCTAGCCACATCTTATTTTCAGTGTGTTCCTGCTTTCACCAGTTTTATACAGTATTTACCAAGGATAGCCCAGCTAAGATGAAATCTGTTTTTTATAGTGGAGCCCTACTTTTACCCATTTTACACTGTGTAGCCTGGCCCAGGTTATAACTGCAATATCTCATTTTCACCAGAATGCTGCATTTCTCATTTCTTGAATGTACTGTATTTGATATCAAAGCCAAAATGCCACATCTCAGTTTCAGAGGGGTTCTACTTTTACTAATTGCTATACAGTACTGCAGTTACCCAGGACAGCAAAGCTGAGATGCAATATCTTATTTTCTGTAGTGACTTGTTTTAACAATTCTTTACTGTAACCTGGGGTACCTCGTCAAAGATGTAATGTCTTGTTTTCAGTGTAGTCCTGAATTTAGCCATTTCTCTGGATGTATTTACTCTGGACAGCCAATCTGAGGTGTAACATCTCATTTTCAGTACAGTCCTGCTTTTGCTCATTTTATACCATGTTCCCCCATAATAACTGAGCTGCAGTGCCACACCTTAGTTTCACTGGGATCCTGCTTTTAGCCATTTTTTTTTAATCTGTTGGCCAAGAAAGGCACAGTCAGACAGAATTCATTTCCAGGTGTGACCTGGGGAGGGGGCTAATGAAGGAGGGCAGACAACAGAAAGTGGCAAATAAATACAGGTAGATGAAATTGGGACCGGATAGAAATTTATTCAAAATTTGAAGAAGTATTTACTGTGGATAGCCCAATTAGGACAATATCCTATTTTCAGTGTGGTCCTACTTTTACCCATTTTGAAATGTATTTACTGTGGAGAGCCCAAATGAGATGCAGTATCTTGGTTTCTGTGGGGCTCTGCTTTTTCTCCCATTTTTATATTTTTGTTACCCAGGAGATCCCGGCCCAGGTGAGCTAAATACACAGATACACAGAATGTGACGGCAAAAAAGACTCAATGGCCTAGCTAGTCTACACATACGTCAGCCTGAAGCCATGGCAAGCCTTCACTGCACCGGAGTTATCAGATCACCCTAGTGGTTCTTCAGCACCCTCTTCCATAAAATATCCCGGTCCCCTTTTCGCATATTTTGTACTATTCCCTTGTGTGCATCCCACCCATGTTTGAACCCCGTCAGGGACTTTCAGTGGACTACCTCACTGGGCAGTCTATCCCACTCACCCACTACCCTTTCCATAAAAAAAAAAAAACTTTCCTTATGTCCTTCTTGACTCTCAAGCACACGAAAAAGTTCTGTGCTCCTTGAAGCAACCTCAGTGCATGGCTGGGTGGCCAGCTTCAACAGCATGCATCCAGAACAAAAGACATGAGCACTCACTCCAAGATCATCATGCCAAAACTGCTGTTGGTCAGTAGAAAGAGCAAGTCCACACCGGATTCTGTGGTATTTAATTTTGCAGTTCAACCAAGGGGGCGTCTAGGATCGACTTGTTAGCTGATACAGCACTGAAATCATGTGGTTTATTTTAACACTCTATCCGCCTATGATGTTACTGGAACTGAACTTTGGTCAAACTGCAAAACTAAAATTCCATGATGCTAGAGTTTGACCACAGCCAGGGAAAATACTGGATCTTTTCACTCAGGGCAATGGAAAATAGGGGTCTTAATGGTCGGACTGAAATTGGCCCCTTTTTAGAGAAATTAGTTTTTCTCCAGTCTGATTGTTTGATCTAGAAGGGACTATGATTCTCTATATATACTGAGGTGATTTATTACAAATTGTTTGGGGGTTGGAATGCTGACTGTGCAACTGTCTTTACAGTGCTTTAATGTATGTAAAATTATTTATATCATTATGTCCTCATTTTATAGAGGTGCACCTGTGACTGCCCCTATACTTACCTGGGAGCTCACGCTGTGTTTAAGGTGAAGCTGGGGAGCCATCAATGCTGTATTTTGACTGCATGATGCAAGCAACTTGATTAGGACATGCTATGGTATACACAATATTATGCATCTGTGGTGCCTGGGTGCACATGTACATTGAGTGACACAGGTTGTTGAATGTATAAATATGTACCTTATGTCATTTTGCTGTTTTACCTGTTTTTTGCATGTATTTTGGGAATGAGCCAAGAACTGCACTCATTACATGAATGACTTACTGGGCACTGTCACTTTAAGGGAAGCAAATATAAGGGATACAGATTTTAGTTGGTGTCAGCCTCTGAGAAAGCACCTTGGGCATGAAACGCATTAGGTGATGTCACACTTGCGAGGGGGGCTGGAGCCTTCATGACAGTTGCCATGTTTGGGACTATGTGGGCCTGTTGCCCATTTGTGCTGTGATTCACTACGTGAAATGTGATCTGGATTTTATGGCTTTTTACATATTTATTCATAATAAAGAAGTTTTGTACACTATAACGCCCTGGATCTACAGTCTCGGTTTCTGAGGAGCAGCATTGCTACATGAGCCTTATGCTAGGTGCCAGTCTTCTGACTGTTCTTTATTAAAACTAAAATACCACAGAATCCATCTGCTGCAGACTTGGTCTTTCTATTGACCTATAATAGTTCTGGCGTGATTATCCTGGGGTGAGTGCATTTTATTCTGTTCTTACGTCCTTCTTGAACCCATCTCCGTTAATGTCAACACACAGCTGCTTTTCACAGTACCTCTTTCCTCATGGACAGTCAGAGCCAGCCTTAGCATGGTGCAAACTGTGCATTCGCACAGGGCCCCAAGAGCAGAGTGGCCCCCCCAAAAGAAGCAGCTGTCCAGTTGACCTCCTTTAGTCCTGGTTGTCTACGTACTAATTTAAGTAGAGTGCAAACATGGCACAAAATTAGCTGAAAATGAAGCTCTAGGGAGGCAATGGGAGGGATGAGGATCCTCCTCGGAGGCTTCATGACTTCTGTTATGGAGTCCCAGCAAGAAGGTTTACACAGGGCCTGAAACAGCTAGGGTCAGCACTGTGAACAGCTCACTGCAGACCACCTTGCTGATACCCCACAAGTACCTGCAAGTCTCAGTCATGCCCTCCCCCTTTCACTTCTAACTGCCGGTGTGTGTACAAGTCGAGGCTTGCTAGCCTCTCCTCACACAACTTTTCCTTGCTGTCCCTGGATCTTTTTTGTGGACCGCCTCTGGGCAGAGTCCAGGCTGGTCCCCGTTCTTCTTAAATGTGGACTCCAGAATTATGCACAGTATTCTGGATGAGATCTCACCAGATCACCAGAGATCTGTAAGAAATATCTTGTGTTTTTACCCATTTCTGGCATCCGAGTGCAGTATTGGGGGGTGCTGTACTGCTGGGGTGTGCCGTCCTTCGGATGAGAAGTTAAACCAAGGTCCCTTCTGCCCATCCTGGTGTTGTCCTGATGGGTGTCCAGGTGGAAGTAAAAGAACCCAGGTACTCTTAGTAAAGAGCAGGGAACATTCCCGGTGTCCTGGCCAATTATCCCCTTCCCATAAACCAGTTCATGCAATTATCCAGCCTGTGTGTGGGTGATGATGTGCGATTCGGCCACCACCACACATTCAGTCACTTCACTACCAGTCTAGCATTGCTTGTAAAGCGCTTTGGGATACTGTGTATGAAAAGCGCTATATAAATGCTGATTCTTCTTCTTCTACTAGCCCACCCAAGAGTAATGAGCCCCAGTGGTCTCCACGCCCAGTGACCTGGTGATCAGTTACCCTGACAGACACCTCACATGCTCCCTCCAATATCCTAGTCCCTGGTGGTCCAGTGGTTTCCTTCTTTCTTGCCTCAGTGTTGCCTATTACCTGGTGGTCTAATGCCCCCACCCCCTAGACATGGCCGATCACCAAGCTTGTGCACCTGGCCTCAGTGCTGCGCCTCCCATTACCTCCTGTTTTAACAAGTAGTAAGCAGATGGAGGGGAAGGTGGCTGCAGCCTGGCCCACCCCTTGCTCCGACTGCTCACAATTACATATGAAAAAGGTTTTTGATCTCTAAACCACAAAAAAAAAATGGTTCAGAAAAAGCTTAGTGCAAAGGAGGCTATAGTTTATTAAATAATAATGATCCGGGGAAACAGCACCAATTTGATGACAACCTGCTTGTTGCATAATATGCTCATTAGTGCCATCATTCTGCCTTTGAAATGGTGTTGGTTTGTAAAGTGAACAAATAATTCGATGCAGAATCATGCAGGGCAGAGAGCATGAGAATTTAAGAGCGCAAAGGGGTTTTAATATCCTGTGGTGGCAATGCTCTGAGCTGTCAGGAAAAGAAAGATTTCTTACAGGATACAAATGATATCTCGTGTGTGAGAAGAAGACCTAATGCATTATGAAGGTCTTGCCCTCATGAGCAGAATATTTTTCATATCCCGCTTCCCGCAGAACAGTTACACCGTCAGTTTGTATCTCACTTTTGACCATCACAATAATCATGAACGACTACGCCTACGTCTCACCTTGAAATAACTCCCCAAAACAAGACAATAAAGTTGGTGCCCCCCCCCTCCCCAGTTAATCTGATCGGAGACACAAAAAGGTCACGTTCTCTAAATTGTGACAAATAAAAAAAAAAGTTTCTGACGACACCTTGCCGGGGGCTATAATAAAATATGCCCAGTTACTGTTGTATCTCAAAATGACCTTCCCCTCTCCACTTGCAAATGTCTTGCTCAGCCTTGCCTAATGCATACTGAACAAATGGTTACACACACACACACACACACACACACACACACACACACTCAGCCCTAGGCGTTTCAAGGGGCTCCGTTAATAATTAAATGTTAATCTAAAAAGCAATTTTAGCTGCAATACTGAAGATCTAGTTAGAGATTACATTAGCATGTGAGAGCAGAGGGTAATTTTCTCACACCCTTGCCAGCCTTAAAACTATGACTTTAAAGTGACAGTGACGCTTTTATTTAAAAGCTCCACAATGAAACAATTAAGCCATAAAGACAGAGATGATTGGGGGTGGGGGGGCTTTCTGTAGATTTCAGACCAACTGCATGAGATTAAGAAGATGAGCCAGAGGGCTCTTAATTGTCCAACATTCTCCAGAAAGTATGCAACAAAGGCCCATATTGCTATTACTAGCCACTGGACTGTAAGTGGACACACGTCTGTATAGGTCTCAGGGAGCAGATTGTTTGCCAAACTCCAGCAGGCCTTTCCAGGAGATCAAAGCCTGCTGGTGTAGCCTAGAACACCACTGGAAAACACAACTAGACATTCCATTAGGGTTAATAGTCTTGAAGTCAGTTGATCTCATCCTGTTATCATTTAAAGAGCTACTGACCTCTCAAAGAAAACTTTAAAAAGCATAATAATTAGGTACACTTCCGATTGTATTCCATTTCTGTTTTATACAGTTCTCCTCCCCAAAGCTTATTACTAAGGAAATGTGCATGAATAAATGATCTTTATCCCTTAGAGTTCATTTTGAGTTCATCTGCCTCTGTAACTTGCTCCCTACTTCAAGTCATAATCCCGCTGTTGTGATATCACAATCTGTTGCCATGGGAGTAACTGTGATGTCACAAGTAGTGCTCTATGACATCAGGTGGGGGGAAAGCAGCAGGAATAGATGAACTCTTCAGGACCACAGATCTTGTTTTCACATCGATGACCCAAGTAATAAATAATGGGGAGGAGGAATACAGCACTGATGGGAAATACAAGCCGGACTGTGTCTAAATATTAGGTTTTGTTAAAGTTCTCCTGAACATGTCACCGGCTCGTTAAAGAACGAGTTTCACTGCAGAATGCTTCCTTAAATAATATGGTGGAAAAAAAGCAGTAGGGCAAATCAGCACTCCAGATTTAATTATTAAAACCTATACATGTGTACTGAGTAAGTGCATGGTAAATGTGTTTATACTCCAAGGGTGTGTTAATTATTCTTAATAATCCATTACTTGGAACACTCTACACAGAAACATAGAAATTGACGGCAGAGACCCTACTTGATCTCTAGCTATATACTCTTTCCTATCGTTAGGGTTCCCCTTTGCCTATCACATGCAATTTTGAATTCCCCCACTGAGTTAGCCCACACCACCTCTGCTGTGAGGCAGTGCCATGCATCCATCACCCTTTCCATGAAAAAACACTTCCTCATGTTATCCCTTAGTCTACCCACTTCCACCCTCATGTCATGTCCCCTTGTATTAGAACATCTCTTTTTCTTAAGGGTGCTACCCTCCTGTACCTTATTTATGCCCTTGAGATATCTCAAGGTCTCCATCATATCCCAAGCGTATATATACTGATGTTTCAAAAGCTACACAAAGCAAGCTAGCACAAAATCCCTGCCTGCCCACTACTGCATTTCTTACTAATACAACATTTTAGGGGGCAGTTTGGCTTAGTGGTTTGAGTGTGCAGCTGTAGATCTGGAGATGCGGGTCTCAGTCCTACAAACATCACTTGCTCACTGTTCAACCCTGAGCATGTAACTTAACTTGCACTTAAACTCTCTCTAATCTCCTTCTGTCTCTGTGCTGTTCAAGTCTCCCTATGCTGCGCAGCATTATAAATCATGACACTGTCCTTAGCCAATCAGCACTGTTTATTCCTAAACATTCCAGGTACTCATATAACCACAGGAGGGTGTCTCAGGTACACAGTTCTAAAATTCTGAAGTTTTTTGTTTTTTGAACTTGCTATTTTTCCCCCTTCTGATCCCCAAGCACCACACCTTCGGGAGACGCCTGTGGTGTCAGACCCTGCTTCCTTCACCTACCTGGAGCCCTGCCGAACCCCCATGTAGCCATGGATCTGCACCCCAGGCAGGGATGAGGTGGGGTCCGTACACCATAAATTTTTTTCTTTTTATTGGGTCAGCTTCGGGATAGGCAGGTGGGGCATGTGCCTTGACATCAAGGCATCACCACCAACGTCTGCCATGCCCATTCCCCAGCAACGTGGCTGGATGCTTGCTATACCCCAGGCCTCCGCCTGGGGTCGGTCAAGCGCCGAGCTGCAACCTCCCCTCCCTCCCCGGAGAAGGTGAGCGGTACCCAAGACACTCAGCCTCCTCCTCCCCCGGCCAGCCCTCCAACTCCCTGGGCTCGCTCCCGAACCCGGGTCGTCAACATCGCAAATGGTAGTGCTACTGCTGCACCAGCGGGCCAGCAAATTTTGACGTTTTAAGTTTAGTTGGCATAGTCCATTCCCCACTGAGGAATTTTTTTTTTTTTTTTATCAAGTAAAAATATTTTGATGTTAAAGTCAAGTTCTATTCGTTTAAAAGAGAAATCTTTAATATAATTTGTAATGTGTTTATATGTATGGTTCTGATGTCTCATATGGTTATAAGAGTGCTTTCTCAAGTCCTTTGTGGGGCCAGAACTGCTCAGCTTCACTTCCCAGTTCTCCCACTCAGAGAATATGAGAACCCACTCTTATAACCATGAGAGACACAGGAACTGTATGTACAAATATGTAGCAGTCTCTCCCTTCCATTCCCAAGATCATTGTATAAGTTTGGGCTACAGTTGGTTCAAAGGGTGCTATATAAAACCACATTCCTTTGTTTCTGAATCCCTCATCCAGACTAGCTGCCAAGCTTCCCCAATCCAAGCAGCAGTTGTAGCCTCTTCGTCTATAATCAGTAAAATACCCTTTGAAGTACCAAGTTCAGAGAAAAGTTATTCAACATTTAAAACGTTGTTATAAGGAAGAGATGTTGAAGCAATCAATTTACAATTAACAGGAATTCTCAGAGGTACATCACAACACTCCAGTGGATAGAACTCACACTGTGCACCTCTAATGCGTAAAGTGCATAATTACTTAGCCAGTTTACGAAAAAACATATCCTCTTCCCAGTATAACTTCCATTTGCAACAGTGGCTTAAAGCACATTCAGCCTTTACAAAAACATGATTTAGAAGCCACAAACAAGCCCAGTTTGCAGGATCCACTTTTGTTTTTATTTGTGTTACAAGGATAAAACTCTATGGAGCAGTTCTCATTTTCAAGGGGGTTCTGGATAGGGCATACAAAATTATAACAGGAGTTACAATACAAACACATTGTACCAGTTATTCAAAGGGGTTGCACCTGGCACAACAGAGTTGCACCGGTGCAACCCCGCAATGCGCCCCGGTGGGATATTCAAAAGGCTGCCAGGTGCAGCACAAGTCCCAATGTACCAGGGCACAATGGTAATGTATGCATCGCAAATGCAGGGGGCATGCCCATGCGTAATGCTGGCACAACCCTGATTTGCGTTGCATACGGGGGCTCAAAGTTGAGCTGGAAAAACAAGGAACAAACCCAGGCCACCCACAGGTGGGCAGCTGTAGAGCAGGGTGCAAAACACAGCACCCGCCAGCTGTGGAAAGCCACACGCTCTGCAGGCACACCGTCCACAAGCACCCACACCCTCCCTGATGGTCCAATGGTTCCCCCACCCTCCGGCAGTCCTGATTGCGGGCGGTGGTGTATACAAATCCCTCACCTGGTGTTCCAGTGGTGTCCCCCCTCCCCCCCATATCGCCCAATTGTGGGCATCCGAAATGAATAAAGCCCCTGGTGGCCCATTGATATCCCCCTCCCTCCCGTTATGCCCGATCATGGGCATCCGAAATAAACATATTCCCCGGTGGCCCAATGCTATCCCCCTCCCTTCCGTCTTGCCCAGTTGTGGGCATCCGAAATAAGTACAGTATATTCCCCAGTGGGCCAGTGGTACACCCCCGCCACCCACAGAGGACTCCTGCCACCCAGCCCTCCCCTGTCATCGGCAGACGGCTGCACTCTGCCCACATACTGCCCGTTTGTCCGTCAAATGACAGCTTACAGTATGATCTTTAAGCCAATTTGTCCACAGTATAGGTGAATGGGCATGCACACCATACTGTACTACACAGGCATGAATCTGTGAATGAACCCATTCACACATTTGTGCCTGTGTAGTACAGTATGGTGTGCAAGCCCATTTGTCCACACTGTGGACCAACTGGCTTACAGATCATATTATAAGCTGTCATTCGGCGGGCAGCCTGGCGGTATGCGGGTGGAATGCAGCCGCCTGCCGATGACAGCGGGGGGAGCTGGGTGGCGTGGGTCCTCTGTGGGTGGCGAGGAGGGGGGTATCACTGGCCCACTGGGGAATATACTTATTTCAGATGCCTGTGATCGGGCAAAATGGGAGGAGGAGGATAACAATGGACCACCGGGAATATAATTATGTCAGATGCCCGCGAATGGGGCGAATGGGAGGGAGGAGGAATACAAATGGACCACCGGGCCTTTATTCATTGTGGATGCCAGAAAGCAGGTGAAATGAGTGGAGGGGATTCACATGGCCCACCAGGTGTGGGACTGTCATTCTACAGCCACTTAATCGGGCATCTGGGGAGGGGGCACTAGACTGCCAGGGGCTTACAGTGGCACATGAGGTTGCCGCACATTTCGCCAGGCTGCCCAGACACGCATGCAAATGGCACCATAATGACATGCAATGGTCCCATTTGCACCTTGCATATATTATGGCCCCATTTGCATGCCCTCTTCTGAATATTGCAGGCGCTGTGCCCAGTGCAACTGCATTTGCACTGGTGCATCCCCGGTGCTCCCTATCTGTGGCTTGCGCTGGTGCATTGTCACTGCACCATGTGCATTCCGTGTCATATTCAATGGTGCTGCGCCATGGCACATCAGAATTGAATATCACCTGGTCCTGGCCCCGGCGCATCCCAGATGCGCTGTGCCCATGCTTGCGCCATTGCCAGGTGCAGTCTGAATATCCAGGCCATTGTGTCCAGGAATTTCAACAGAAGCAAACTGAGAGTCAGTGGTTTTCAAAAATGTCCAATTTAATTTGGCAAAATCTTAAAATTTTGTTTTTTCTGTCCCCCCCCCCCAATTGAGGGCAAATCTGTACTTGGGAAAATCAGTACATTGCATTTTATTTATTTATTTTACATTTTGTATGATAATGTGGCTCAAAATGGGGGGGTGCACAAAACATTGATGAACAGTGGGGTAGTTTGCATGATAACATGGTACAAATACAAGTTTTTGACTCCTAAAGTGCCGGTAAAAAAATTTCAAATTCCAATTTTTCCAGAGTTTTCCATAAAAAATGGAAAGTCACTGGCCTTACAAATTATGTATATGAATAATTCAACATGAAATTTGTGTGAAACGCATACCAAACATTGCAAAAGGAAGCACATGCAGACCAAAGGTCTATTTTATTTTCCCACACATTTGGCATTTCAAAATGTACATTGACTTCCTAACCAGAACCATAAAATTATAAAAGTATCTAACACTCAAAACACTAAGAAGAGAGGCTGCAGTTCAAAGCAGTTTATTTCATTGCTAAACTGGTCATTACCACCCCCCAACCCCCAAGCAGTGACTGGTTTATTACATTGTATCTATGTTGTGGTGTTTTAACTTGAACTTTAGAAAAGGGAAAGCACAAAGGAGTGAAAACTGGATCTGAAAATACCACACACAGTCTGCACATAACTTCAGATGAAATTTCCAAGATACTGTAGAACCTAAATGCATCCAAAGGATTTTGGTGAAATCGTTATGTGAATCGAGTCCCTGTCCCCTCACTGCACTACAATGCCCAAGTCATATTCCAGGATCTGTTCCTGGCATGTTAATGCTACTGCAAGTACAGAAACAGAAGAACCCCTTAAACATGGGAATAAAGCAGGAGAATGACCCACAAAACAAATGGCATGTCATATCTGGTAACTGCCTTAATGCCATGCCATGCCATGCCCTGCCGTGCCCCACCCGCCGTGAAGCTGGTCGTTTGGTGAAGTCCTACCCACTCTAACCGTCTATCTCGGATTGCCTTGGTTCTACCTTTGTGAATATTTAGGAGACATTTATTACACTCAGAGGTCACTTATCAGAGAAATGTAGTACATACGTCCTCAAAAAGAATTCAGAGCGAGAGAATAAATGTTCTCACTGATTGGTTTCTCCTCTCTCCTAACTACAAGCATACACTCTAAAACCTCAAACCAACAGCAAGCATCATGGGTAGCATCAAACATGCACACTAAAGCCGCAACCTCAGGAGCAAAGCATCATGGGTAGCAACAAACATGCACACTAAAGCCGCAACCTCAGGAGCAAAGCATCATGGGTAGCAGCAAACATGCACACTAAAGCCTCAACCTCAGGAGCAAAGCATCATGGGTAGCAGCAAACATGCACACTAAAGCCTCAACCTCAGGAGCAAAGCATCATGATGCTACTACCCATGATGCTTTGCACTGAGTGTGACCTGTAGAGTGTATGTGTGTGGTTGGGGAACAAGAGAGAGACAGAGAGAAAAAGAAACTGAGCAATACTAAAATTCTGATTTCTTATAGAAGTCTTGCCTCACTCCTGTGAAGCGAAGCCATTTATGTCCAGTTATACTGGAATACAGCAAGATGATTAAATCCTTGCCCTCCAGCCACTACAGAGTGCCTAACGCTGGTTCTGGGTACAGCTGCATTCAGTTAGAGTCCTGTTCATCCTTACTGGTTTCTTTAGGATGCAGCTTTCAGAGCAGTGTACAAAACAATGGCAAGTACGAACTAACAAAGAAGAACTGTGTTGGCATCAGACGCCTAACAGGCGTGCACACAAAAAGCCTAATATTCAGCCCCTGTCATAATATGCATGTATTTGAAGGAGGCAGAATTACACTGCATCTCGGTAGATTTTCTCCTGAGGCAGTGGAGGACGCAGTTTGGATTTTTCATAAGTCCACCCACTCAATAAGACTGACTGCTGAAGCCTTCCATCCATAAAACAGTCAAGCAGCACAAGGGAACTTGAAAAGAACACTGGGGATCAGAGAAAGTTTCAAAACAGGAAGTCAAAGTGCTATTTTTAAAGTCAAACTATTAAAGGATCATCTGTTTTGGATGTCTCTGGCTCACAGTTGGCAAAGCTCATGGTCTGCAGCCCTTCTTCTGAATAGATAAATGTCTGATTTTTCTGGAGAAGAGGTAACATTCACCTGCCTAAAGGGCTGCAGCAAAATGAAGACTGCCAGGAATTGAACAACATCTGGGCTGTGTGTAGGCCCTTTTATGTCTATAGTGTATAGAAAGCTAGTTTAGCCTAGTGTTTGTAACAGAGAGCTGTGAAACTGGGAGACCCAGGTTTGAATACCACAACCACCATGTACTTTACGGTGCAACTCTGAGCAAGTCACTTAACCTCCCTGCGCTAAGTTCCATCCCTTTCTCTGTACCTAATGGCTGTTGCCAATTTTTCCAGAACTGTAAAACACCTTGAGATACAAAGTGAATGTCCAGCATGATATACAAAGTGCATGGCAGGCACAATCCAAGATGTATGTGACTGACAAAATATAGAATGTACATGACCGACACTAAGTAGAAACTGCATGACCAGCACAATATGGAAAGTTCATAGCATTCACAATATAGAAAGCAGTCAATATAAAGCAAGTGCATGACCGTCACGGTATACAAAATGCGTGGCAGGCATGACATAGAAAGTGCATGACCGTCACAGTATAGAAAATGCATGGCAGGCATGACATAGAAAGTGCATGACCATCACGGTATAGAAAATCCATGGCAGGCACGACATAGAAAGTGCATGACCGTCACAGTATAGAAAATGCATGGCAGGCACGACATAGAAAGTGCATGACCGTCACAGTATAGAAAATGCGTGACAGGTGCTATATAAAACCAAATGTATTTCCTTTCCTCAACAGTGCTTTGCAAACCATGGAACTGTACCAGCACTGCAAGGCCTGTGTGCAAACAAAACAATCAACATGCAAATGCAGTTATAGACAACACATAATAACAAGTCTTATGAAAAAGTAATATTAGAGGATGGTAGTCCTGTATAAGCCTGTGTTTCTTTAGTTCTCTGGCACCTTTGAATTCCACCTGGAAAACCATCAAAGATGGACAGAGGTGAACTCAATTGAATCTCCCTTCTGAAGAACCCCTCCTCCTCACCAATACTTCACTGCAGCACCTGCATTGAAATATGAACCTACGTCCCAGGTGTGTGCCTGAGAAAATTAGAGGTTCTCAAATTCAAGTTTAATACAGTTTTTGCTTGGTTAAAAAAATCTGTTTTTTTCAGGCTCTGCATGCCACTAACATACATAAACACTAAGTTATTTGCAGTACTTGTCAAAGTGCTTTTCATGATTACTGTATCTTTAAATGAGGTCACAGAAGAGTGAACTTCGTTTTGAATCAGTATTGAATAGGGAAAAAAAAAAGGCTGTGACAGCACAAAGAGTAAATTGAATCAGAGTACAGAAGTAAATTGCCTGGTGACTGTTACAAACGATAGGATGTGAATAAGAAGGTATCAGATGTGTACATAACAATAGAGGTGTGAATTTAAAAAACAATGGATCAGCTATTGAGTGTTCACTTGTACAAAGAAACTGGGCGGTCTAGAGAAATGTAGGTGTCAGCTCCAGAGGTCTCTCCTCTACCAAATAAAGCATCAGACTAAGGAGATGAAAAGGTAGTGGTGCTCGGTTACCAATCGGGTTGCGTTTACAGTTAAACAATCTTCTTTTGAAACAGACATCTACAGTATTCATGGTTTGTGAGGAATTCATAATTAACTTAAGCACATAAGACGGAAAGGCTGCTGATGTAAATGGTAAAGAGAAAGTAAGTGCCTGTCACTGTGTGTATGAAGGGGAGGGAGGCTTGGTCTTCGGGGAGCTAAGCCCATCCTACCTAATTTGCATGCGTTGTCCCAGCTGCAGGGTCCCTAGTTTCAGGGGGAAAAAATGACTACATGAAGCTATCTTAGCTCGTAGAGCATCTGGGTGTTATTCTGGGTGCCCAGTTTCCATTCCTTCCAGATTGGTCACATTACTTCTTCCTACAATCGGCATTAGTTTCCAGCACTCAGCAGTGTCTAACTAAATGCCGACAACTTATTTTCATATAAAAGTTCCCAGCTAAAGGAATTCCTGTAAGAACAACATCGCCACAGATAGCACAACTTAATCAGTTAGCCTAGTAGCATAGGTGTCAGCAGGCATACTCCATTTACTTTGCTGAGCACAGTAAAATCTGGAAAATCCAGGGGCAACACGAACCTCAGGCCAGGGCAACAAACAGAGCTGGAGTAAAATAATAAAGTGGCCTGTTCCATTCTTGTGCCTGGGGGGATTATGCAGCAGCTAGTAACAAGTACTCAAGTGAACTTGTGAATGATCACAGTGGGTGAAGGTAGGGTGAGAGCTATAATGTCAGAAGTCAGAACCCATGCAGTTTGTTCCTTTGGACCTCTGTAAGGCTGGCTACCTTGATGTGGTACAGAGGCTTATCACAATGTATCCTAAACACTGTTACTACAATCCAGCCAACTTCTGTCCGACTGGTAGTGTGTGTGTGTGTGTTAGATAAAATAACATTTTGTCAATCTATTAGGATCACTGGCTTACTACATGCTGATGACTGAAATGGGGGGGGGGGGCAATGTTTGTGTGGCAGGGCAGCAGATCTTTTGGTTTGTGTTTATGGGGTTGGGGGGCACAACAGTTCCATCAGCTCTCAAGTACAAGTTCAAAATTCCTGGCTACATCCCTGCCTAGTAGGCCATCCAGTAGAGCACTGGGATGGTATGGAGAGGGTCTGTTTTTTATTTCCAGTTTGGTTGTTATTGCTTTCTCACTAAAAGTTGCTCCATTTAAATGAAGACACATAGCTGTGGGTTAAAGTTTTCTGAATTTGCAGCATAGGAAGATCTCCAGATTTCTGTATAGTTCTCGTCCCTGCTCACAGTTCCAGTAGACAGGCAGTCAGTTACACAGAACGTTACTCTGCAGATGCCATTTGCCAGTTTCACACAGATGGCTTTGATGTCACTTTTAATTTTCACATCAGTATTGGGGTTGGGGGATGAATGGAACATATAGGAAGATGATATCTAGCAACAGGTGAGATTTTCCCCTACTTGCTCAGGAGAAAAAAAAAAAAGCAAACGAGAAGAGACTAGTATATTACAAAAACACAAAATATGAAGAGAGGCTTGGACAGTGTATTTGTATAGGGCAGTTCAATAAAAATGCAATACAGTTATAATGCCTTATACAAACACATCGTAAAATGCTTTACACTGGGGAAAGATACAGTGGCGTCTAATACAAATGTATCCCAGAACGCTTTACACTGGGGAAAGATACACTGCTGCCTAATACAAACGTATCCCAAAATGCGTTACATTGGGGAAAGCTACTGTAGCATCTCATACAAACACATCCCAAAATGCTTTACATTGAGGAAGAATACAGTGGCATCTAATATAAACATACCCACAATGCATTTCGCTAGGGAAAGATACAGTGGTGTCTTATACAAGTGCATCCCAAAATGCCTTACCTTGGGACCAAATAAAGTAGTGTCTCACATGAACATATCCCAAAACGCATTAGATTGGGGAAAGATACAGTGCGCTTCATACAAATGCATACCAAAACACTTTATGCTGAGGAAAGGTACAGTAGTACTTAATACAAACCCATCCTATAATGCTTTACATTGGGGAACAATACAGTGGCTTGTAATACAAATATATCCCATAAAACTTTACAATGGGAAAAGACACAGCGCTGTCTAACACACACGTATCCCAAAATTCATTACACTGGGTGGCATTGAATGCAAACATATCCCCAAACCCCTAAAACTGGGGAAAGATACCATGGCCTTGAGAACAAACGTATCCTAAACCACTTTACATTTGGGAAAGATATAGTGGCGTCCCATTCAAGCGTATCCCAAAACGCTTTATATTGGAGGAAAAGATGGTGGCATCTAATACAAACATATCCTAAAATGCTTTCCATTGAAGAAAGATACAGTAGCATCAGAAACATATACAAAATACATACTATCATAATTCAAACAAAAGTATATACAACAGGCTGGGTCGCTTTATCCTTGACACCTCACTGCAATTTGTATATAGACTTGAGCTGGTTAAAATCAGAGAAACTTTGACATTTATGTTTAAATGTCATAAAATAAAATTCCCACAATTACATCACAGAAAACAAAATGACATGGAAGGATAGTTTGAGAACTGCTACCGGACTTAAATTTTTGGCACCTAAATGCAGCTTGGAGGTAGGAAGAGCTTCCTTCTATTATCTGGGAACGACATTATGGAACACTATTCCCTACACTCTGAGATTTGAGGATGGGAACTTTCGACTAGGAGAAATTAAAAAATGGTTAACACAACAGGAACACACCGGGCTATCAAAAATCTACCTTGTTGTCAAAAGTTGGGCACTGGTTACTGTCACCATGCCTCTTCAATAGATTTCATGGTATTTTTGATTTGACCAGATATTGCCTATTTGCTTTGTATATAATTTGTGTCACTTGTGTATGTTGGATTATTTATATGAAAATGGATTATTTATTGTATATGTTATACCCACCACTGCACTTTATTTGAGGAACTAGGATGGTTACCAAAGTACTTCATACACAAACTCCAACTTACCTGTATGAGAAGTTAGAAAAAAATCTACCATCACCACAACTTATGTCCGACACTTCTACAAGGGTTTAATCCTCCTAAGTTGATTAATATGTGTTTTCCAGCTATCACGTTTCAAGTATGCAGTTCAATTAACAAATTGTCTATTGTTGTCCAGCACAATGTTAAAACGTTTATGAGGGAGTTAAAGTATGAACTGAAGGTGAGATGTATGTGTAACGACTAGAATGAGAGTGCTATGTAAGTTGCATATGATGATCTGATTTCATGTTTTGTACAATTTGTTTTTTTTGTATTGTACCTAAAATCGGAGCATCTACAATATAGGACTTTTTGTCCTAAAGATGTTTTATTCCAGCTCATACGGTATAAAAATAAAGATTTTTACTACTACTACTATTGCTTCACAGAGGCTAAAACAATAGGGGAATTCAAGAATGCAGGAGATAGACAGAAGGCAACCCCAGTGGTATGAAAGAGAAGGTAAGCTACAGATCATTTAGGATCTGGAATAAAGGCAGAATAAGGGGTGCTAGCTGCACGTTCGAGCAGACTTGATAGACCTCTAGGCCTTTATCTGCTGGCAAATTTCGTATGTTCGTACATTCATACGGAACATATGTAGGTAGGGAAATGGGCAGACTAGGTAGGCCAAGCAGTCCTTATCTGCTGTCAGATTCTACAGTATGTTTCTATGTTTATACTCGAAATTAGTTGATCTGTGTAATTGTTGACACCATCTTGTAATATGTACAAAGAGACCTCACTGTAAATGAGCCTATGGTTCAACTGAGATTCTATATCCTTGTTCATTATATATAGAATAAAGTATGGGGTGGAGTATGTAACGAGAAGTTTACACACATCCGAGGTGTTCGATGCTACCTAAACCCTGAGAGCAAAGCTCAAGGGGTTTGTGAAAGCATCTAACACTGAGGGCGTGTGTAAACTTAGAGTTTAAACACACCACCCCATATTTTATTTTAAATAATTGCTGGGTATCATTTTTTCACCTCCGCAATTATATAAAATAAGGTGTATTGGTTTAACTGTGGTTCGATCGAGTTTCCCTCTGTGTCCACAGTCAGACGTGCCACTTCAAAGAAAAGAAGTTTCCCTTTTTTTTTTAGTCATACTTAAGTATTTTTAGCCAGGAGATTCTTTTGTTATTTTAAAATGACTTACCGCTGAGATGGAGTGGCAGTGAAGCATCTGGCAGTAAGCCCTGGCATCGACCATGAGACAGTGGACAGCGGCGGCTGGCGCATGCACAGAGGAGGGGAAACCCAGTGCATGTTTGCCATTAGAAACACTCCTTTATAACAACAAATTACACCACAGGTTTCCTTAGGGAAAAAACGAGAGACAGTTATGTTATGAATGAAACGATTTACTACTACTTTTGCTATAAGTTCATGTTACAAATTGCTGTCCCCAGTGTCCAACAGGACAGGGGGGGGAAGAGTATTGACTGAATGAGAGTTCATCTTGGTAACAAGAAAAGTGATGTAAAAAAAAAAAAAAAAACTGGTGTTCAGCACGGTGGTGCGGAGGATTGAGATGCTGAACGCCACACCTCGTGATATGCCAGCAACCCGGGTTCGGGAGTGAGCCTGGATCATCGAGGGTTGGCTGGGGTGGGGAGCAGGGTTGAGTATCCACTTGGCAGCTCTCCTCTCCCAGGGAGGGACCTTGTTGTCCCCGCGGTCCAACTGCCCCAGGTGGAGGCCTGAGGGTAGGGGGGGGGTGGCACGCATGGGGGGGTGCTATGGATCTGCAGTGTGCACGTGCCTTCACATGCATATGTGTGGTCATGGCACAGATGGGGTGACGATCAGAAAATGGAACAGACAGGCTCCATGAAGCTCCTGACTGCAATTCTAGTGATGGGTGGGAGATGGGCACGAGCCCTCTGGGAGGTTGGGGGGGTGGGACCAGAGCCCGTCTGCCAGCTCTAGAGATAAACACAATTAAAAACATATTTATTTAGCCACACTTTCGATGATTAGACTATCTGAATTTGTAATTTTATTTTACCGATTTATTGTTGATATTTTATTGCTCTATTATGTCTTAACTCTGTACAGCGCTTTGATACATGCTGAATTGCGTTTTACAAATACATTTTATTATTATTATTAAAAGAAATGGTGTTCAGATTCAGCTGAGAATATTAATGAAAATCTTGTGACAGCCATATTTAATGATGCTCACCATTAATTGTTTGAAATCTAAGCAATGCAAAAGCAGCCCCAAGAACGGGAAAACAAGAGCATCTTACTAGACAGGGGTGACCGGGTCTAAAATGGAACATATAAGTGTAGGTATGCTCTGCCTCAAATCTAACCACCACCCAAGGTGCACATCATTCCCTTATAACCACACACCCAGTCTTGTGTTACCCTTACATAAACAAGTGCATTTGTGAGAGATATCCTGTGCTCTTCCGGTAGCCCAATTTTAAGTTCCACATTAACAACTAGCAGGAAACAGTATAGCCTGCAACTATGTGATAAATGTCCTTTTCAGTAACCATTTTAAGGCAACCGCCTATAAATGCAGATCAGATCTCATCACCTGGGGCTAGAAGGAATGTTCTTCCAGTTACAGCGTGAATCCATGAATAACGTACAAATGAAAACTTCTCCATTAAGCTGCAATCTGCTATCCTATTTTGCTCACTGTTATATCCATTTTCATGTGACGGGCGTCCACTTTTGTATTGTTATCGAGAGACAGAGGAAGCCTGTTTAAACAGGGTTCGGTTGCATTAAAATGCATTACATGTAGGCAAGAAAAATAATTTCAATATGAAGTAAGGACAGCGCTCCCATACACAACCATTGTGTTTTTTTTTAAGACATTGGAAATGTTTTCTTATTTAGCTACAGTCTAAATTCAATTTATTCCAGTTGCCACTTCAACCCTTTGCTGTGTGTTAAGCCTGTGAGACAAAAATCTGATACAATTGTTTTTACTTTCATGACATAAATTTTACAAATTGAAGAATGGATGTACCACTGTTATCTTCCATATGCATTTGCATCAGAATGAAACTGTTGATCCCTTCCCAAGAAAAGCCTATAGCCCTGTCTGTAAACCTTTCCTTCATTTAAAAAACAAAACAAAAATGAAGTCTGAAGCTGCACAATCTCAGCTTTTTACTACTTGTTCTGATTTGGGTTATAACAATAACAATCCACTCATGAATGATCACATAAAAGGAGTGAAGCACAAATCAAAGATAGAGGTTTCAACCCCAAAATATATCCTTTTTACAGAACAGCCGACACATTTATTACTCTGAGACAGGCAACCCTTGCCTTTTGCTTCTAGTCCACAAGACTGTGGTGTGAATTCCACATGAAGACTTGTCCGATACCATACACTGACACAGCAGAGCTGCACTAGTGTAGTGCCACACTGTGAATGAAACAGGGTCCTTCTGCCTGTTACTGGTAGAAGCCTAGATGGATCTCGAAAAATTCCATTGCTGGGGTTTCCACCAGTCTGGGTTGGCTAGTTGGTACACTGCTTGCTGTGCCATCTAATCTGTCTTAATCAAAAGATCGTTCCTCTTGGGTATCCAGTTCTGCACTCATAAGCCTGTGATTGGCACCATATACTTTGCTCACACAATGAAGAGAAAGGAAAGAAATATGGATTTACATAATGCTTCTCATACACGCTGTATCTCATAGTGCTTTACGAGACATCAGGACTTGCAGCATTCATCAGGTGTGGACAGAGAGGTTCTCTGTCATCCCCATATCCATCCACCCAGCTACGTCAGTCACTAGGACAAGAGCTTCCTATCACAAAACATTGGTACACCTGACACGGACCGGACAGAGTAAGTTTTTCCTCAGAGAGTAGCCAAGCAACCCTTTTTGACCTCCTTTCCTTCACAGAAAATATTGAACAAAAGTAATCACTGAATTTATCAGCCTTTTTCCCCACTCACCTCCACACCTGTTTCTTCCTGGTTAATCTGACATTACCCTCTTTTAGTGTTCCTTTTCTTCCTAAAGAAGGTTTCTGTACTCCCTTGGCCCCCTTTGTTATTCTCAGCTCGATCGATACTTTACTTTTTGTTACAATCATTCTGGCCTCTTTCAGCTGTTTCAGATAATCTTCCAAGCTGGCCTCACTCTGTTCCCCCTTGTAGTTGCAGAATTCTGTCCTTTTTGCCTTTACTGCCTCTCCCACCCCTCTGGAAAACCAGACCAGCTTTTTGTGCTTCGATCTGTCCCAAGCATGATGTCATCATCTACATTATGCCCCACTTTATGACAACATCCCATTTGGCTTCTGCCCCGTCCATTCCCTCTACCCCTACCAGTTTACCCTTCAACAGTTCCCACCATCTTGCCCTAGTTTGCCCTTCTGAAGTCCAGGGCCACATTTTGTAAACTGGAGTGATGTGTTTCTGTCGTTATGTTTACCCACACATTGTACTGTTGTCACTGGACCCAAGCTGCTCCTTCACCTCTACATCTCTGAATAGCTCAGCATCTGCCAGAACCAGATCATGGGAGGCGCCCCCCGCCAGTCGGTTCCCTGACTCATTGCACAAGAAAGTAGTCTTGCATTACATCCACCAGTGCTGGACTTCCTGCACTGTGAACAGCCAGGATTTTCCAGTTCACATCCCGTCACCCACGTGCACCACCTCCACTTTGGCTGATGCCCTTCTGAGCTCATCTCCTAATTCTTTGTCCCATTCCTTCTTCTGGTTCAACCGTCTGTACACCACTCTGACTCTGATCTTTTCACCCCTTCCATTGTCAGTTGCACCTAAACTGCTTCTATGTTTTGCCCCGAGTAGCATCTTCCATGGTCTCTGTACCTTCTCTAATTAATGTAGAGTTTAAGTGATGCTGGGTCATAGTACATAGCGTGGGAAAAATAAAAAAAAGAATATGTGTTCTCACTGAATTAAGTGAACACCTTAATGCAGTATTTTGAGATATTGTATCTATTCTGGGAATACTTGGTTGGACATAGGTATTTGAGTTACGAAGTTCATTTTATGGAGCACAACTGTAATTTGGAAATGTCTGTGTGTTTGTGTATTTATGAATGTAAATTGGGACTGTTACTGCTTCACAGACGCGAACACATGAACATAGCACTGAGAGTGCGTGTATGTGCTGGCAAAATACATTTTGGAGATTGATTAGTTCTACTTATGTTTTGATCAGAACACTTGGACTAGTTTCCCATCTGTATTTAATTTTAAGTAAAAATCCAGAGATTTTTCGGGTTGCTGCTGGGAAACGTAGAAACGCCTACTCGGTGAATGTCTTCCATACGTTTTTAAAATCTAACATTTTGAAGGTTTCTTTTGTATGAAAATGCTGTGATATCCACAATGCATCAATCTTAACTTTTTTTTTCTTTAAGAGCATACATGAACCCCCCAGGCTCTGACAGCACTGCCTGTGGTGCTCGAATCAGCATTTTAAAATTACATTTAAATTACAGCTTTCGGATGCCTTTGCTGCCTCATCAAACTGAAACTGGCTTTACATTTTAATGGACGCCAACAGCACAGCTCTTCACTCCATTAACTTGCCTAACAAAAGTATTTGGAAAATGTAATATTACTTACAGCTGAAATATTTAAGCACAGTAGCAATTTCTTTTTCTATAACTGCGCTTGATCATTTAAACTCAGGATCTGTTCTAAAACAGCGTTGTCTTTCAGAAGCTTATATTTATTTACATATTTATCTATTTTGATAACTGGCTAGGTGCATTGGTGCCACTTTGTCTTTTTCAGGCACGTGTATACAGAAGAGTATAAGTCAGGACAGTGGTACATGATACAAATATATAATACATGACACATAGTAAAGTGACATGGTGAAAGTGCAAACATTCAACCTTTGCAGTAACAGACTGTTAAAATGATGCACAACATGTACAGTACACATACAAACCTGCTGGAGATGTTCCTTCAGTTTAGCAGTGAAAGTTTTAGGGGTAGGAATAGCTGTTGCGGAAGACAGGATGGTATTACAGAATGACACTGCCCCATAGCTGAATGAGTTTTGACACATGCCCGTGTGCAGGAATGGAACCATTAATAGGTTGTTTGAGGAGGAGCAGGAAGAGGAGTTGTCCACAAATATGAAACATTTAGTGAGGCATTGGGTTGCACTCCCCTGAAGAATTCTAACACCAAATTTGCTAAAGTTAATTGGGTTCAGGTTGCAACAACTGAGATGTTCGAAGTTGGTACAGTGATGGGATCATGGATCCTGGGAGGATGCAAATTTATCAACCTTGTGGGTTAGGGCTCTTTTTTTTATATCTATACAGCAAGGGACACAGCATTTGTCACATACAGCCATATTTAATCGGGGGGAGAATGCTACTTTGGGCGATTCAGATTTTTGTGTCAGGTGCTAAATACACTGAGGTGCGGTAAAATAATCCCAGTCTTTGATGAACAGTTCTAATAGTATTGGTCAAATGATTGTCACAGGTGAGACAGGGATCAATGGTAATACAAAGGTATTTCATTTCCATTACTAATTCAAGTTGGACACCATCTAGGGCTAGTATACTGAAGTCCTGGGAGAATCTTCTGACCTTCGGGGCAGAACCGAGTACACAGCTTTTGTTTTAGGGACATTTATTTATTTATTTCATTTTTGTTTATCGGGTAGGTGCACTAGCCAAAAAGACTATTTTCAGGTACAACCCGGGAATTGTAACCAACTTTTCATTCACTAACCATCTTTGTGGGGAATGAAAGTTGCCATTTCACCAAAGTGAGATGCAACATCCCATGTTCAGTGGGATCCTACTTCTGCTCAGTTAGCATATGGGAGGAGCTGAAATTCAGGGCAGTCACATGACCTATTTAAAGGCACAAAGGGAGTCAGTAGAATTCAAACCATTGATCACCAGTTCCACACTTCTGTGCTTCAACCACCTAACCTACAACCTCTTAAAATAGCACTATACACATGTAGTGTTGAAAAACATGTCCAAAGACTGGTATTTCAACTGGCAAAGAGTAGGACATAGTATTCTAATAAAACGGCACAACTGAAAAGTAAACAGCTGTTGAAGGGCTTCCCTCAACCACACGTCTGTGGATAAAAGCAATGTTAAAAAAAAAAAAAAGGCAACTAGCCTACAGGGGTTGAGATTAAATTTTATAGCCACTAGCCAGTAGGGCTAGTGGCTGCAAAAAAATCCACAGGCCCCCATAAGCATTTCACTGGTCCAACTAGTGTAGATATTGAAAGATTATCTCCTTCAGCACTAGCCAGCAGGGCTTGTTAAAGGAAAAGTTTACTGACCTGATACAAATCTGCAAGCCTGTGGGCAGTAGCCTAATGCCAGTTTCAAACCCTAAAACTGTCAGTGAGCTAACCAAAGCTGAGCAAAAAAACTACTGCAAAAATTAGTACAACACTCATCTCATAGGATTCTTCCAAGAAGGAAAAGGATTACAGGAGTACAACAGTGACTCATTAGTTCCTGAAAACCAGGACAGAACTGGTGACAAATTGCTCTACAGGAGTCATATTCAAGAGTTTTATTCTGATTAGCAAGAGCTTGCATCAGCAGGACTATGTAAAAGAGACCGCCTTTATATGAGGACCCAGTAAACAAAAGCTAATAAAATAAATAAATAAGTGTACATCAATGCTGTAGGACAAAACTGTGTAAAAACAAACAAAAAAAATTAAAAATAAGATGAAAGCCTTGGTATCATCACCATCATGTTTTTGTCCCCACTAACACTTCTCATTCCTCATCACTCTCTTCCTTGGACACTTAAGAGCAAGCATAAAATGGAACAAGGTCAGCCCCTGGCTCCAAACTGGCCTGCCCTGTCTTTCTGCACCATTTTTCTTTGAGCTGACAGCTCAACCTTGCCCCTAGATAACTTTATAAATTGAGCCCCCTGCCTCTAGGCCTGCTCCTACCCTTTGCCCTCTATGTCTATGTATTGGGGGGGGGAGACAATGCAGCCTACCCCCTATACACTACACAAAAGGGCTCTATGTCTAGAGGCCAGCTTGTTCCTATACCAGCACTCTCTCTTTCTCTGTGTTTGGGCACAGGGTGATCCCCTGCCCTGAAAGCTATGAGCAAACACAATGGCTGCATCTCACATCAGATTACTCCACTAATTCAGGCTCACCAACATTCCAGCGTGGCCTTAGGGACCCCCCTTCTCTGTTGGAGATGGCTCTTTTCACAGTGCAAAGATAGGCAACAAGGCCCCTACATGTAATCAAAGACGTATATTGAACAGACTGATATATCTACCAGTCGACAGATGGGTAGGCTATTCAGGCCATGATCTCTTAAAAGCTGCAGCGACTCTAAAACTGCCACCCTGACATAATTAGGTTACGCTTCATCTCCACTGCAAACCTTCAACATTAACTCTTCTTCACAGTATTTAAAAAGTCTGTCCTCATACTTCTCTTCACTGAAGAGCAGACGAGTCGCATGCTGCACTCTAAGCAAAGGCTGTCAAACATTACCATGCTCTCTTTTACAAGAGAAGAAAAAAAAATAGTGTTTTTATTTTTTTTATTGTTATTTTGTTGCAAATTCCTGAAAATGTATAATGAAGTTCATTTTGGCTTCTAGCAGCTGACACATGATATAACACAGACTTGATCTGTATCTTTTAATAACATCCTTGAACAGCTTTAGGGAAACAGAGTTTGGGGAGTTTTCATTTCCTGCCAACCATTTAAAATGATAACAAGGACCCCCCACAAAAATGGTGTTTTGTATCTCATGGGACCATTCTTCCATTTTTTTTTTTTTTTTTTTTAATTTGGTTTCAGTTCCTGCATCCAGCAGCCAGATGTACCATGTCCTGATGCTTGGATGGCAAGGATTTAGTGCTTAGTTTCCCCCGATCCTTTCACCTTCCATTGGGAACATCACTGTAAGGTTGGCTATCTGGGCAGAAGCATGCACCTGCCACACACTCTGATCCATCACCCCCGGCCCCCCATCTGTTACACCACCAATTGTACTCATACAGGCAGTAGTGACAGAGCAAAGAGATGCAGCCTTCGCTCTCCAGAGGAGGAGAGCTTTCACTGTTGTCTCAGGCTCATTAGTCATTCCCAAACCTAGGTTGCCATCACCACAAGTGATAGTGCCACTGCTGTGCCAACAGGCCACCATCTATTAAGAATGACAACATTTCATATTTTAGCACAGCACCATCAAAATTCAGAACCCAGTCCTGCTTTTACACTGTCATACATATCCCACAACTCACACTTCCTGCTTTAAATATGATGATTCAACATTTACATTTTTTTTTTTTTTTGCCAGATTTTCTAAGATGCACTGAAGGACAAGTTTATAGACACCAGTCCAGAACACTGCATTTCACGTTTATAATAATTGATAAAGGAATTAAAGGTATCAATAAAAGAAAGGCCTGTTATTACTGGATATTTGACAATCGGATAAGACGGACTACAGCTGAGACAATGAGACTTTGAAAAATATGTGTGGCAGTACCCTTCACACTAAAGTGGTTCCTGTTAAAACAACACAGACTGCTAACCTAGTTGTGCATTCCGCAGAGTACTGGTAGGAGTGAAGAGTCCGTTTCAACTATTGGGCAGAAACATTCTACTGTGTTATTATTACAAATGCTTTAAAGTGTCATAAGAAACAAAACGTTTTATGTTTTCACTTTTGCAGTAAAAATATAAGTTAAATAACAAAACACTGCTTTGGGCTGCCACATGGCCCAACCTAAGCGCAACGCACTTCCATGCCTGGACCCAGGTTTGAGACCAGATTCGGGAGCCAACTTAAGTGTGGCCTGAGGCTGGTTAAGTGCTGCCACCTTCAGCGTGAGCCAGCTCTGGGAGGATGGAACCAGACAACCACCAGCGAAGTGGCCCCATGCAATGGGCCATGAAGCCAGCTCCTTCATAAGGGGGGCACGCGCCACGAACACTGGGTCATATGAGGCCACTAAAAGCCTGGGCAAGGTAGGAGGGAAAGTAGATAGGAAAACAAAAAAAAAAAACGGGAGGGGGAGGGAATACCAGTCTCTGTCAGATTGATGGAATACAGTACACACAGGCCCCATGACAGGAAACGTGATGACCATCCGCCATCAAAGATAAAATGGAAAACCAGCACTCTTCACTCTGAGGGATATAGCACTAGTATGGAAGTGAAAAAAAAAAGATATATTTGTGCAAAATATCTTCCTTACTCTGTGCCACAGATGTGCAAATAAGTAAAATGGTATCAGTAGAAGGAGTAGGCTTCACTCCCAATATGTTTCACATATCAGCACCTTATTCTGGTATCCAGATGTGAAAAACACACTGGGAAGGTAGCACGTTCCTCTACTGATCCCACTTTGCTTCACTGCATTTCCTTGGCCCAGAATAAAGACGATATCTTGCATAAATATGTTCTTTACTTCCTTACTACTGCCACGTCCCTTGGAGTGGGGAGTGCTGGTCTTCCATTTTTTTCTTTGAGTTTTAGTGCACTGAACTACGGCACCAGGCACCTTGTGTGGATGGACTTTCCTTGTATCACCATCCACCATCACCAGATCCTGGAGCTCATGGGGGGGCTCTGTCATGGAGCCCCTGCCATACTGGTGGGGAAGAAAACAACCATGAAGGAACACTGGTGGCAGAAGGTGACAGATTAGTGCTAGATGGGGCAGAGTGGTCATTGGCTCAGTTAAAGGTAAGTCAATTGGCTGGGGATTAGTATATAAACACTGCTTTAATATTTTTTCCCCATCCCCCCAAAAAATGTAATTCATATAAATTATATGAATGTAGGAGATCAGATAAGAAAATGCTACGATGCATGACTAGTAGAGACTTTTTTTTCCAGAAAAAACAATTTAGAATTGACTTTTCCAGTTCCATTATACTTGCCTCCTTGACAACCATATAGTCAAGGTTTAATGTCATCATTGGCTGTCAAGAAGGCAACTACAGACTCATTCCTTCAATAAATAAAAACTCATAATACCACGGGCTAAAGCTTTCAGAAAAATTAAAAACAAATGGTGGTGTAATTCCCGGGGATGAATATATTTCATTAAAAATGTATTGCCTTAATAATGGTTTGGCTGAAAGACAGAGGAAAGGTCAACTTAATTGGTAAATATGCTGTTGGCTTCTTGCAGCCTTAAAATGGTAATGTGTCCTCTTCTCATATTTTGTACAACATACATAAAAAATAATTATACTTTAAAAAAAATTATGAACTCAGCATATTAAAACGCATGGAAAACAGGCTGAATCAAATGTGCAATCAAGCACAGGGCCTTGTAACAGGGACAGAGAAAGATGGCAGATTAGTTAAGATGTACAGCAGCTACTAGAACACCCCCAGACCCACTCCTGGTATCTCAATACGCTTATAACAGTGAACTACTTATCCCTGAGAAAATGAAAGATCCTAGAATACAACTAATTTTCATACACAAAACAACTTCCTTATGGAAATTTCAAAACAGGTTTTATCCTTTAAAGCAGCAGTATTTGTTAGTCAGCTAAAGGTGTCATCATATGGGTTTCTTTAAGTAAAAATGTATTTCTGACATCCTTAGATTCACGCTCAGTTTATTTTTAGTTTCCATAGATATTGTTACAATAGCTTATATAGCGGTTACACTTTATTTTAAGTGTCTGCTTGAATGTAACTAATCATTAATTACATACAACAGGGTAATTACACTGTAGTTACATGTTTGTTGCATGCAACTACATTATAATTGTAATGCAGATGGTCACTGCTTGCAATTGTTAAAAATCTCTTCTCTTCTCTTCAGGTTACCTGTTGACTGTGCCTGCTAGATTATTAAAGAGGAACTTTCATGATGGTCCACAAAGTTACAGATTATAGTCATTATATGCAGTACTAGACCTGAAAAGGTGTATGCATTTGTTATTTTTGGCCAAGGTTTACTCTGCTTTCCATAATCTGGATCGGTCTGTGAGCCCTGCTGCACTTGCCTTTGCTGTTCAGCTGCTGGGCTGCTAGCTCCTGATGACATGACTGTAGGGTAGAAGAGTGCCTCACACTGTGCAGTACCATGCAGTTGCAACAAAGCTGCAAGGGAAACCTACTGGTATTCAGTGTACATACTGCGTTTCCTCTTCCCCAAGACATCCTGCTAGCAATGTATTATGCCAAAATCCAATTGCCTTGTCAGTACGTTATTTTTTTTTTGTGTGTGTGTGTGAAATTGACTTTGCCCTATAGTGATGTCAGCAGTACAGCCCTGGACCCACAGCAATACTAGGCTTGCTATAGAAGCTCTGGTACCCCTGCAGTTTTTAGCAGCTCAGAGTGCAAAAACTAACTGCAGTGGACCGTAATGAAATACAATTCCAGAATCAATGCAAGAAGGGGTAATTTATGCATGAAAGTCAAAAGGACTGGGGAAGTTCCTCTTTAATGTGGGTGCATTAGTATGGTGTTACCACATGTTTCTGATAATAAAACAACACTGTACCAAGATATTTAGTTTGTTGATTTACTGGTTTTGCCTATCATTCAACTCATCATTATTCTTTGGGTCCCTATTAGTTGAGCAGTGGCTTTCATTTTTAACAAAAGGTAATTTAAAGTTATGAAAAAAATGCTCTGAAAATGAGCCCCATAGAGTTACATGGGGCATGTCCCTGCACTCTCCCTGGTACCACGTCACAAAATGGGGAAGCGTGGGGGCGGACCAGGAAGTTGGAAGGGATCGGCTGGCTGTCAGTTCTGCCAGAGTTACGATCCCTTCCCAAACTTTACAGGGTGCATTAAAAATTTTAATTTTAGCACAGAGGGGCTATCGCCGCCCCAGGGTAGCAGGCTGTGAAGCCCAAACTGTTAGATTGTACCTTTTCTTTAAATCAACTTTAATTTCTTCATGGTGGGCAGAGCACAGGAGTAAGAACTTTTAAAAACTTTAAATTCCTGTATCTTGGTTCAGTAATTAAAAAAAAAAAAAAAAAAAAAAAAACTGGATATCTTGCTATTTCTGTCAAGACAAACATTATTGCAGGAAAAAAGAAAAAAAAAACCCTATATGTTGACCAACAGCATTCTGCTTCTTTAAATAAGTCCCTGTTGAACATGTACCTGTATAAATTACAGCAGCACATTTCTTAATTCATATGACCCTTAAAACAGCCATTATAAAATGGACTGCAAATTTCATGTTTCCTGATAGGCTGAACAAGTTCTGAGACCCATATCTTAATTTTCCACAACTGTCCAGATTTGAACAAGTTCAGGCAGTAGGATTTTGAATTTCGGCAACTCGCATACAAAAATCACGAGGCACTTGACTCATTCCTGATTTACATACGGACATATGAAAGAGCCAGCAGAAGAAAGCCATTTGGTCTATAGAGTCTGCTCATTATTGCAGGGTCCCTGGCTTATGCCATTGACCCTGCCCCCCAAAACTTCCCTTCCTCTCTCACTGCCCCCAATGGTCCCATGGATTCCCCATATGCCTGTCCCAGGCCCTCTTATAGTCAACCACTGTCTTCTCGGACACCAATTCCTCTGGCAGTGCATTCCATGTGGTCTCCACCCTTTCTGTAAAAATGCTTTCTAACATTACTAACCCCCCACCAGCTTCAAACTGTACCCCTCATGGTTCAGTTGTCTCTAGCTTTAAGGGACCTTCCTCTCCACTCTGTTTAACCCCTTCAAGTATTTGAAGGTCTCTATCATCTCTCTCCCCTCTCCTCCCAGCCCCTCCCTGTAAGACTTCCCCCGCTGACCCACGATCATCTTGGTTGCCCTCCTTTGGACCCTCTCTAGCAGTCTATTACAAACATGGCTACCACCTTTACTCATATATAAAAACCTTCAACTAGGCCCTACAAATAAAGTCCAGGAGGCAGTACAGTGCAGTGGGTTAAGGCTCAGAGCTGCAGATCTGGAGACCTGGGCTTGAATCCCACAGCCACCTAGGTGCACACTGTGTGATCCTGCGCAAGTCACTCAACTTCCTTGTGTTCCCAGGTCACATCTTGAAACAAGCTTAGTCTTAGTGGGCTACTCCTGGTCAAACAATGTTTCCTTTCCCTTTAAATTAAACAAAATAAATAAATATTATTTCCACTCATGATCCCCTCCTTATACACGTAAACGCATTTAAAAAAAATTAAGTGCTGTTCAGAGTTTCCATTGCTGGCATTTCTTTGATGACCATGAAACATTCCTTCTATCTGTACCAGTTTGTTAGAGAACTCCCTGATCCTTACCCTGCAACACATGAAACTGAGGTTCTGGTTCAAGCAGAGGCATGTGTGTGTCTGTGTGTGTATATGCCAGTGGAATTCTGCAGAATTTTGAATTCATGTATTCCATGTTATGATTCCGTGTGTGTGTGTGTGTGTGTGTGTGTGTGTGTGTGTGTGTGTTTGTTTTCGGAGGACAAGGAGAGAGCATTCTTCTATTAGAATACCGCAGAGTTTTGAATCCTTATAATCCATGGTAGACAATCACACAATGTACTGAATGCGTAGAAGAACAGATGACTGACAGGTGAAAACCATCTGTGGAGGGACACTTTCAGGGGCTGAAACACCTGGCCTGTGGTCTTCTGCCTTATTGCACCCTTAAGACCAGCACAGCCATTGCCCCATGATGTCTTACTGCTTACATGACAATGGGTAGGGGAAACGGAAAAAAAAAAATAACACAACTTTTAGACATATTTAAGATATTCTATGTAGTTAGCTTCCCCCACATAAATAATTAATAGCCATATTAAAAAAGGAAACTGGACCACTGTTCCCTAGACTTTATCTCCTCTGGCTATATTTGTACACCTGATATCAAAAGCTGTTGTGGAAATGATTATGATGTCAAAAGCAAAGGATTGTGATGTCAGGTGTAGAGAAGCAGCCACAGAAGATTAATCATAGACTATCATAGTCAATAGTGTCTCTGTTTTTAAGCCAACATGCAGAAAAGGAGAGAAGCAAAATAATGAGTAAATATAAAATATAAATTGATATGTATCCAGAGGGTGGGATATTCAGAAGGGCTGTGCATGGCGCAACACAGCTGCGCCATGCACAACCCACTGATGCGCCCTGGCACGATATTCAAGGGGAAAGTCGTGGCACAAATCTCGATGTGCGGGCACATCAGTAATATGTGGTGCAAGTGGGGGCATGCCTGCCATACCCCACACATCCCGATTTTCAGCCAGGGATATGCGGGTCAAGCGCCAGCCCCTACATGCGCTGCACAGTTGTTCCAAAACTAAAGGAGCAACAGCCGGCCAACCACAGGTGAGCTGCCGTGTTGCAGGGTGCAACACGGCAGCTTCCAGCTGTGGGTGACCACCCAAGCTCCGGCGGCATCCTCTATCATGTAGACATCCCCCCCCATGCCCGATCACGGGCATAAGTTTAGAAATATGTAACTCCTGTATCCCTGGTGGTCTAATGGACCGCTCACAGCCCGATCGAGGGCATAAGTATAGAAACATACAAACATAGACTTTGACGGCAGATAAGGACCACTTGGCCCACCCAGTCTGCCCATTTCCCTACCTATTGGATAAGCTGCAGATTCTAGTTAACCAACAGCCTACTTCCTGCAACCCCCCCACTATAATTGCCTTATGTCTAGCGTATGCATGTTTGAATTCCCCCACTATTTTAGACCCCAAAACCTCTCCAGGAAGGCGGTTCCATGTGTCCACCACTCTCTCCATGGAAACAAATTTCCTCACATTACCCCTGAGCCGTCCCCCCTCTATCTTTAAATTGTGCCCCCTTGTTCTTACACATCTCTTTTTCTGAAAGATGCTACCCTCCTGGACTTTGTTGATTCCCTTGAGGTACTTAAAAAGTTTCTATCATGTCCCCACTGTCCCTCCTTTCATCAAGGGTATACATATTAAGCTCTCTCAGTCTCTCTTCATATGGTTTCTGATGTAGACCCTGCACCATTTTAGTTGCCCTCTTTTGGACTGCTTCCATCCTGTCTATGTCCTTGCATAGATGAGGTCTCCAAAACTGCACACAGTACTCCAGATGGGGTCTCACCAACTGTCTGTACAGAGGGATAACCACTTCCCTTTTTCTACCTGTGATGCCCCCACCCCATGCATCCCAGTATCCCCCTGGCTCTCCTTACCGACTTCTCACATTGCTTACCCACCTTTTGGTCATCTGATATGACTACCCCCAGGTCCCTTTCCATTATTGCTGTTGTTAGTACCTCCCCTGCTATTGTGTACTCTTCTCCTGGATTGTCTATTTCCCCGGTGCATTAGTTTGCACTTCTTTGCATTGAATCTAAGTTGCCATATGTCTGACCATTCCTCCAACCTTGACAAGTCCCTTCTCATCCTTTCTACCTCCCCCTGTGTATCAACTCTGTTGCAGATCTTTGTGTCATCTGCAAAAAGGCATACCTTTCCTTCCAGACCCTCTGCAATGTCACCTATAAAGACGTTAAAGAGGACTGGATCCAGTACTGAGCCCTGAGGTACCCCACTAGTAACCCCCCTTTCTTCAGAATGTGTTCCATTCACCATTACCTTCTGTGTCCTGTTGTGCAGCCAGTTTGCTACCCAGGTTACCACCCTGGGACCCACTCCCAGGCTGGCTAACTTGATTATTAATCTTTTGTATGGGACTGTGTCAAATGCCTTGCTTAAGTCTAGGTAGACCATATCCACAGCCCCTCCCTGGTCTATTACTTTGGTCACCCAGTCAAAGAAATCAATTAGATTCATCTGACATGACCTTCCTGCTGTGAATCCATGCTGCTTTGGGTTCTGTGCCCCACTGGCCTCTAGGTACTCAACAATTCTTTCTTTCAGAAGTGATTCCATCATTTTCCCCACCACTGAGGTTAAACTAACAGGTCTGTAGTTTTCTGCTTCTGCCTTGCTCCCACTTTTGTGAAGGGGAATCACATCTGCCCTCCTCCAGTCCTCAGGTACCACCCCATCCTCCCATGATTTGTTAAAAAGTGTGGTCAGTGGTGTCACTAGATCCTCCCTTAGTTTTTTTAGGATTCTAGGGTGAATCCCATCAGGCCCCATTGCTTTGTCCACCTTGAGTTTTAGGAGCTCTTTCAGGACTCTTTCTTCTGTAAATGGACTGGCATCAACCCCACTGCCCAGAGTGCTTCTACTGTTTGGTTTAGGTAACTCCTCCTCTTCTTCTTTTGTGAATACTTAGCAAAAGTATTCATTCAGTATCTCTGCCTTTTCACTGTCTCCCTCTGCCCACCGCCCCTCTCCTTTATTAATCTTCACTATCCCTCCCTTAACCTTTCTATGCTCCCTAATGTACCTATAAAAGGTTTTAACCCCCTTCTTAACTGAGTTGGCCATCTTTTCCTCGGTTTGGGCCTTTGCTTTTCTGACTGCCTTCCCCATTTCTTTCTGCTTTAATTATAGATATATGTAACTCCTAGATCCTAATTGGTCAGTTGACCGCTCATGGCAGCCAGATTGTGGGCAGATGTCTAAAACAGATTAGATCCATCCCTAGTGGTCAGCGGTACCCCCTCTCCACGGCCCGCCACCCGCTTCCCCTGGTCAGCGGCGGGTGGCAACTCCCACCTAAGCTGCCCGCTTCGCCCGCCGACTGACAGTATTGACTGATTCATTCACATATCTGGACTGTGTAGTATGTTGTGTCTTGCAGCCCATTGGCCCATGCTGTGGACCAATGGGCGTACAGCTGTACGTTCCGGTCAGCGGCCGGGTGGCTGTGGGTGAGCTGCCGCCCGCCGCTGACCGGGAGCGGGTGGCGGGGCTCAGTGGAGGTGGGAGGGGGTACCGCTGGACCACCAGGGATGAGATCTAATCTTGTTTTAGACATCTGCCCGCGATCGGGCTGTGAGCGGTCTAATGGACCACCAGGGATATAGGAGTTTCATATTTCTATACTTATGCCCGCGATCGGGCTGTGTGGCACTTTGCCACTTGTGCAGGGGGCGTCGGTCCCAGACAGCTGCAGCCTGGCAGGGTGCCAGGTGCAAGTCACCCGGGGATGGGCGCACCGGCATGCAAATGGGTCCATAATGGCATGAAAAAGGCCCCATTTGCACCTTGCATGCATTATAGCACCATTTGCATATGCACCTTTGAATATCACGGTTGATGTGCCTAGTGCAACGGCACTTGTGCTAGCGCATCCCCTTGCCCCTCTCTGGCCACTTGCGCTGGTGCAGTGCCACTGCACCATGCGGGTGGCCACAGAGTGATATTCAACAGTGCTGAGCCATGGTGCAGCACTGTTGAATATCACCCTGTCAGCACCCTGGCACATCCCAGTTGTGCTGCGCCCAGTCTTGCGCCACAGCCTGGCACAGTCTGACTATCCCACCCCCGAATGTATATTTTTCCAAAGTGTCCTATGTGAATTTAGAGACTCCAACTGGAAAGTGTTGCTCAGAAAGCTGAATGCTTTATAATGGGAGTAATTTCAAAATCTCCTGGTGGCAGAGGACTGTGTTTCTTCACAGAATATTAACATTAGTAGATAAGTGAACCTAGGCCACAAGAGGGAACAGTACATATGGTGGAACCGAAATCACCTCGCGCACAGTGAACTTTAAAACTGGTTCTTGCCAGGCTGCTGTAAACAAGCAGGAGGCGGAGGTTCACAACAGGCAGCTTTCCATGTGTGCTGAAAAAACAATTCAGACCAGTTCAGGTTTACACAGGAGAAAATCAATCTTCATCGATCGCAACTGCAGACTGGGAATAAGCTGAGATCAGATAGCAGACATCTGGTTATCTAGTGGATACCATAGAGGGGACGGGGCTGTAGGTCACATAGCACTGTCTTACACAAGTTGAAGAAAAAGAAGATGCATGCCTTTCCTAAAAACAAGACTGCTTTATTTATGTATTATTTGAAACACAGTGCGCCAAGTAAATAAGCTGGACCAGGAATAACAAAGAAATGCCTGTAGTTAAACAAAGCTTACCAATAAAATCTTAATTTTTCTGTGGCGCAATTGAATTCCTTTACGTACCTAACAATTCTGCAATGTTTTTATTGAGGAAAAGAGTGTGCAGTAAAGTGTTGCTGAGCAGAGTCTACAAATTAGAGAGGGCTACCAACCCACAGTACACTCAACAGAGCCAACTGAGTCAGTTCAAGGTTTATTGGTCTGTCAGTAAGGACAGCCTCCAGTTCCAAGCAGTTATGGGCTCTAGTCAGCTTGAAGTCTGAAACCCATAAAAAGCTTTTTCAGATGAGGTATTATGCTTACTTGTAGGTCTTAGCAGTCCTGAGATCTTTATTTATTTAAAATTTAGTGACTGGAAAGTCAACAATTCCTTTTTTGGATCAAACTGTAATCTATTACATTTCCTCAGGTGGAAGTTGTACACTTACTCACTGATCACTTTATAAATATAACTTTCTCTGTATATGAGTTAAAGTCACCTTGTTACGATGTCATCAGATAAGGCAGTATAAAATAGCATTACAGGACAGGTCCTCCGATGAAGTTCAGGTGAGCACAGCACTGGGGCCAGTGAGCAGTTTGTTTTTATGCAACACTCACCACTGATTTGACATAATATACCTTTGAATTATTAGAACTCTTGCACGGTTACTTTTCTTTGGAAATCCCATTAAAAGTGCTGACAATGGAAGTTTAGTGAATCATGGTACATTTTTTGTTTGAGGGAGTACTCTTGCAGCGTACTGGTGAGCTTCCTTTTGTTGTTTCATTTACCAGGATGGGCACACTGAGCCGGGGCTCATTTTCAGGTGCAACCCAGGGGAGGGGATGGAGCTGGCAGTGAAACAGCAACAACAAAGTGACAACAATACAGTCCCACACAAAAGATTAATACACAAGTTAGCCAGCATTTGAGTGGGTCCCAAGGTGGTAGCCTGGATAAAAAATTGGCTAGACAACAGGACACAAAGGGTAGTAGTAAATGGAGTACACAGTGAAGAAAGGAGGGTTACTAGCGGGGTACCGCAGGGTTCAGTACTGGGACCGGTCCTTTTTAATGTCTTTATAAGTGACATTGCAGGGGAACTGGAAGGAAAAGTATGTCTCTTTGCAGACGACACAAAGATCTGCAACAGGGTTGATACACAAGATAGAGTGGAAAGGATGAGAAGGGACTTGGCAAGGTTGGAGGAATGGTCAAATGTATGGAAGCTCAGATTCAATGCAAAGAAGTGCAAGGTAATGCACCTGGGAAACAAAAACCCAGGGGACAAGTACACAATGGGGGGTGAGATACTGACAACAGTAAAAATGGAAAGGGACCTGAGGGTAATTGTATCAGATGACCTAAAGGTGGGCAAGCAATGTGAGAAGGCATTAAGGAAGGCTGGGAGGATACTGGGATGCATAAGAAGAGGCATCAATAGTAGAAAACAGGAAGTTGTTATCCCTCTGTACAGACAGTTGGTGAGACCCCATCTGGAGTACTGTGTGCAGTTCTGGAGACCCCATCTCCATAAGACATAGACAGAGTGGAGGCTGTCAGAGGGCAACCAAAATGGTGCAGGTCTGCACCAGAAGACATCTGAAGAAAGACTAAAGGAGCTTAATATGTATACCCTTGAGGAAAGAAGGAAAAGAGGGGACATGATAGAAACTTTCAAGTACCTCAAGGGAATCAACAAAGTCCAAGAGGGTAGCATCTTTCAGAAAAAGAGATGTGCAAGAACAAGGGGGCACAATTTGAAGATAGAGGGGGGACGGCTCAGAGGTAATGTGAGGAAGTATTTTTTCACAGAGAGGGTTGTGGATGCATGGAACAGCCTCCCTGAGGAGGTCGTGGAGTCAAAAACAGTGGGGGAATTCAAGAATGCATGGGACAGACATAAGGCAGTCCTAGTGGGGGGTAGGAGGAAGTAAGCTGTTGGTTAACTAGGATCTGCAGCTTATCTGTTAGGTAGAACAATGGGCAGACTAGGAGGGCCAAGCGGTCCTTATCTGCCGTCAAATTCTATGTTTCTAACAACAGCTGCACATACATGGACAATAAAATCAGACTACAAGTAGTGAATTTCAGAAAAAAAAGGAAAATAAAACCACCATTGAAAATGAGTACAAAGTACATTTGTTATGGGAGAAGCTGGGATGAAAGCTAAAGAAGCATACAACCAACATATGGAAAGATATTTGTAACACAGTCATGATGGCATACACTGGGTTTAAGCTACACAAAAAAAAGGTAAGATGCAAATGGATTGGGGGCCGGGAATAGGGTGGGTTGTTGTAGTGTGGAAAGAAGAGAAAGAGGCCTAGCTGCAGGTGCACACTTTCGTGAAGTGTATCAGTAAGAGTCATTTGAGGGAGTGCAGGAAAGAAGAGAGATGGATGGGGAGAGGGAGGGAAGGAGGCTGTTCCACAGTGTTGGAAGGCAGATACAGAAACAGACTGGCCAGCTACAGATTTACTGTGAGGGATATGAAAGGAAGGAGCAGTGGATGATCAGAAGGTGTAAGTAAGAACAGTGGCAAGCAAGTATGTGGGCCTTAAGGGGTGGGAATAGAGAGATTAGCATGAGACAGCAAAGATGGGTGAGAGACGAAGCACTAAGGAAAGAGCAGCAGAAGGCACGAACAAACTCTGATCAGAGCCAACATGGCTGCTATGCTGCTTTAAAGGGACATTCTCCAGTTAAAATGATCAAAGTTATGAGTGTGTGTTGGAAGATTTCAATGTACACTCATAACTTTATTGTTTTGTAATATTTTAACCCCAAATTTTCAACATAGCCTTCTTATGACCCCACCTCATAAATAAGGGTGGAGAAAATTTTCAAACCCTACCCAAAGATGATTTTACGCATCGACGTCACAGGTGCGAAAACACATTTTTGTCAGGATGTGAAAAATGACAATAGTCATGTTTATGAGATGATGTGAAGAAATGGCTATGTTGAAAATGTGGGGTCAAAATAGTGAAAATGACCACAGTTATGAGCGTGCATTGCAAAATTTCAACATACACTTATAACTTTGTAATTGTTTTAAATATTTTGATCCCAAATATTCAACATAGCCTTCTTATGACCCCACTTCATGAACAAGGGTGGAAAAAATTATGGCAGTCCACTTAATAGGTAACATTATTGGCAATAGTTAATTTCACCATAAACATTTAACAAATGCAAACTTACAAAAATTTTACACTTGCATGAAAAAAAAAAACAATCCTTACAACTAACAGCCATATTGTCTACTTTAACAATAGCTAATAGGTTAGAAATGGTCATACATTGCTCCTGAATACTAAAAGATGACGCATATAATGTAGAAAAAAGGAACAAGTGCATGAAAAATCGATCCCTACAACTAATAACACACTGTTAAAGAGCACCTTTCTTGCTATTAAAAAAAGAAAAAAAAAAGGGGGAGAAAACTTAGGCTCCCTTACCTGAATGGCAGTCCCTCCATTGATGTTTTACATTTTTTTTTTTAATTCAGCCCCCTAAAAAACAGAAAGGATCATAATTTTCCCCAGAGGGCTAGCCACCCGATCCCTTCCTGACTGCTGACTCCAGTCCATGCTCTGATGTTTTGTGGTGTATTAATATGGAGAGTGTGAGGGTGAATACCACGCAAGCCTGTGGAGCATCTTTTTAAAAGCTTATTTTATGAATGTAATCAGGTTTTTGGCACAAACTGATGGCAGGGTCCAACTAACAACGATCTTGTTAGTTGAAGCCGGTCTTTGATCTGTACGAAGATTACATTCATTTTAGCTTTTAACAACTCTATCCATCTGTGCCATTTTGGGTTGGGTTAAGCAATGGATGGTTCCAACGCCATATGGCACTACCGGTAAGAATGGGTTACCAATTCCTAACCTATCAACTACTGTTAAATTTAAAGGATAACTAAAGTCAAAACTTACACAAAAAAAATGGTGTGCAGTGCTTTGATTTGTAGGTGTAATCTTAGTGTGTCCTTCCTTTTACTAGCTATTAAGAAGTTTATTTTAAATTTACCTGCTAGTTTTATGGCCACTGGGAATCTCCATGTTTGCATAATTTATGGCTCTTCTCTTTCCTAGAATGCCTCTTGTCCCATATGACAGTGATACATCCAGGACTATTCATTCAACAAGAGTTGTTTCTTTTTTTGTCAAGTTTATAGCCGTAGAGCTGTAACTCTCCTTGTCCAGGGAACTCTAATGATGGCTAAATTTATAGATGACAGTTACCTGAGGGATACATGAGTGGGCTTTTCTGTAAGGAAACAGCCAGAGTCTTCACCAATTACAGCATTGATGACTTGGGATGATTTGTTTGCTTTTTTATGGTTGTGTGTAGTTTAATAAAAAGAAAAGCTTTAAAAACAAAAACAGTCACTCCTGCTGACTAGACCTAGACACTTACCTGAAAAACAGAAAGTTTGTATTAGGAAGAATTATTTAGTTGAAGATACAATATCAGGCTCTTATCAAGAGATTGCTGCTACAGCAGTTATTACGCTCTGGATCAATGATTCTGGACATATTAGTGTAATATGGAACAGGAGGCATTGCAGTAAAGAGAAGAGCCACAAAAGAAATGCTAACATGGAGATCCCCAGGGGCCATAAAATTAGCAGGCCAAAAAAAAAAAAAAAAACTCCTTACAGCAAACAAAATGAAGGACACACAGGAATGCACCTGCAAACCAAACCACTCTGCACATTTTTTTTTTTTGTAAACGTTGACTTCAGTTCCCTTTTAAAGAACACCTTCTCTGGTGCTCAAAAGGAGAAATCTGAGTCTCCCTCACCTGAATGGGAGTCGCTCCATTAATATTTTAAAATTTTAAATGTATCCCCTTATGAAAGTGAAGGAATTGTGATTTGCCCCCAAGGGGCTAGCTGCCCGATCCCTACTACTTCCAGAATACTGACTCTGCCTCCATGCTCCAACATTCTGTGATGTATTAATAGCAAGAGCATGGGGGAGTGCTCCATACAAGCCTATGGAGCATATTTTTAATACATTGTTCTCAATTGTTAAAATAATCAAAAATACATTATGAATAGTACAAAAAGGGATCCAGTATCCCCACAAGATATTCCTATTTTACATGTTCAAATGGCTGGGCAAATATTATCAAAAGATCGCCAGAATGGGATCTACCACACTGCAGTGACACCAAAGTCGCTGACATCCTCCACATTGACAGGCACAATGTCAATTGTTGGCACTGTGCTGTCAATATTCCGCTGTGTTTTCCTCGAGGGGGGTTAAGCCCCCCCCCCGAATCCTCCACCCCTCCTGGTATTTAATTAACCAACTCTGAGCCAGCATTTTTCAGGAAGAGGGTGAATACTCGAGACGCAGAGTGTTGTAAAAACAGCGGGGACCATTACAGTGACCTTTCGATTTCTGTCGCTGTAATGGTCTTCGCTGTTCCGGCTTTGTTATTCAGTCGGTACACCACCAGAATGTGCAATGAACATTCCAATCTTCAAATGAAATGAACATATCAATGTGTTTCTAAAGAAGAATATATTTCTTTTGAAAAAGAAAGAAATTTTACTGAATTCGTTTCATTTGCTGTTTGAAATTTGAAAGGTAAATACAATTTCATCACGTACACAACTATTATAAAAGTAGAAAGTCATTTAGTAACACGTTAAACAATAAATAAAATTGTGTTGTTTATTCAAAAGATGTTAAACACCTGGGACCAGATTTTCAACCCCCCCAGGAATTAGCGCAGGTGCAGGAAAAAGGTGTGCAAGTGGGTCTTCACTTGCTGACTGCAGTTTTTCCCCGCATATGCCAGATTTTCCAAGACAGAGCCCTTCTACTGTTGGCACCATAATTTACAGCAGCTTGCAGATGGTTTTTGGTGAACTGTGCCAAAATGTTATGTCTGGTTGGACCAGACGCAACATCCTCCGCAGCTGCACCTGTCGTCTGTGCTCAGCATGGGCTAAAAATATGACTGTCTGCCTGTACTAAGATTTTTTCCACACTGGCACTGTGGCAGGGGACTTGGTCCTTCAGCCATTTGAAAGATCGGGCCCTTACTCTTTAAGTACAGCTAGTCCACCTATGACATCACTTCTTGTTACAGTTTAAAAATATAGACAACTGCCATGCTTTAATTTATGACTGATTTGCATATGAATATCTCTGGACTACTAGGACCAATAAGTGCAATACCTTGCTGGAATAAGCTTTTGATGTGCTTCCAGACTTCAAGGGGTCCTGCAAACTTTACCTCCCCTTTAAGTAAACAGAAACAGACATTTACAGGCAGAAAGAAGTCCTGAGGTCCATCAGGTTTGCCCAGCGATCCTAGTTAATGGTAAAAGGGGAACAGAAAACGATGCATGATAGAATTATTAATATTTTGGGGGGCAGGCTAGATGCTAACAAGTGGTGGACTCTTGGAATAAACTTCCAGAGCAGGCGGTACAAGCTGATATTATAACACACCTCAAGTTCAGGCTTAGAAAGTACTCTGAGGAAGGGGATGAAAAGATCATTTTCACTAAGGTGGTAGGAGGAAGGAACCTAAAGAGCTAGTTTATGGTCTACAAATAACATTACCTTTCAAGAGCACCATTTCCAGTGCTTCCCTCAAGCCCTGCACTTCTGACTTACCCCCTCTGGACTTACACAGTCCATATATATATATATATATATATATATATCTTTCAATCTTCTAAGTTTAGAGAATGACATGAAAAGGAAGGGGAAGGGGGCATAATTCTTGGCTCAGAGGAGTTGGCTACCAGATCTCTTCCCCTTCCTGATGCTTCTTGCTGTCAGCTCCGCCACCATACCACTCCTACACTCCAACGTTTGAGATGAGGTTGTATGAAGAGGGGGGTAGGCTGCACTGAAATGAATGGGGGTGAGTTTTAAAATTCTTTTTGCCATATTTTTAGAAGTCCACTGGGGTTAATTCAAAGTCGCTCATGCTTGTGTATACATTAGCTAGCTCTGCTTGCTCTTCAGTCAGTGGCTTCTTTAACAAAACAAAGAAGAATCACAAAATTTAGCTTAAAGCACACATTTACAAGCTTTTTCCACAAATTTTTCGTTATTCTAAAACTTTGCAAGCATGTTGTTTGCCAGGATGAACACTGCATGGTCACGCTACAGTCAAACCAAAAAGTGAAAGTGATTACACTTAAAACACTCTTAGAACTTGCAAGATCAACCAGATAAGTTCTTTAACTATAAAAATCATGGCAGGATCAGATAACTCTTTTTTGTCACCATAAACCGATGACAGTCATAGCAGGATCAACCAGACCATCCAAATGAAACATTAATTTGTGCCAGACAGGGACTACTTTTTGTCCCCTTCCCCAATATTATAAGATAGAAATCCTCTACAAGGCATGTGGTCATCCTCTGATATACGCATGCCGTGGGTGGTCAAATGCAGTTGGCCTACAGCCTCATGTGCCACAACATACACCAAAGTGTGCGTGTGTTCAGAGCTCAACCACATGCCGTGTAGTGGATTATCCATTACATATACACATGTATAAACACACACACACATACACATATATATATATATATATATATATATATATATATATACACACACACATACATACATATATACACACATACACACACACATATACATACATATACATATATACACATACATACATACACACATACTGTATATATATATAGAGAGAGGGGTTGGGGTTATAAAAACAATGGGGGGTTTTGACAGCAGTCCACATGTTAAAGCTTACAGGCAGAGTGTAATCCATTGGGTCTGTCAAAACTACTTAACTAATTAATTTTATTTACCCAAGTTCTGAACAAAATCTGGTCACTGCATTCTTGTTGTACTGTTATTTGTATAAAATGTTTTTTTGGGGGGAAAAATTATCCAAAATTTACTTTTACTACCATCTTTTATTGCACTACTATCCCTGTTTTAATACCAGCACCATGTTGTGAATTTTGCACATATGAGCAATGTACATAAGAATCCCAAGGAATTGTGTGCCCCAGGCTATCCTAGCCCCTCCCCCCATTATGGCTCCATATTCTCAGGCAGAAATCAGGGAGCACTGCTGTCTGGGTATAAACGTAGATGGTTTTTTTTTGGTGGGGGTTATATTTTCAAGGGACCACTTACCTTAGGAGTCCCCCACGGGTAAGTTGGATAATAACTTTAAACTGAAGTATTTTTAAAAACATTCCATAATGTTTCTCCATTCCTTGTCAAATGTTAAATTTCTTGTGGTTATCTAAACATTTAGAATCCGCATAATAAACCATGGGTTGCCTTCCCTGTTTTTGAGTTACATGGTAAGGCTTCATATGCCTCTTGCTGTAAAAAAAAAAAAAAAAGAATCATGAATTGCTCAGATTATTTCTAATAATTATAGCATCAATATTTTATTGTCAATATGAGTATGAAAGAAAAAAATGAAACTAATGTGTGTGATGTTTGCATTATTTTTTCCACCAATGCAAAAATAAAATGTAAATTATCAATGCCACTTGAACCAAGATTAAAAAAAAAGGTAAATTTTTTATTTTCATAAAACATTTTTGCCAGATAGCGAATATGGTTGTGGATAAAGCAGCAAAAAAGAAATATAGAGGTTGCCATGCCATGCTTCTTTTGGTTGTATCCGCTTTCAGTGCTGGAGTTTCAGAGCTGGTTGACTCTGAAAACCAATAACTAAAAACCTCAATAAAAACTAAAACTTGCCAGCCAGAAAGTCATTCAAACGATTCAAAAGTACGTACAGGTTGATAAAGACTTTAACATAAAAGAAACAAAGTAACTCAAGAGGGAAAAATATGCACATGGTGCATCTTGAAAGAGGCCAACATCTAACAATTGTGGGAGCCGATTTCTTTGGTGCCATACTATTTAGATCCTTAGAGGGACATAACATACTAAGGTTACTCAAACTAATAATGGCTCCAGGGCTTGCTCTGCCGTTCGACATTTGAGCAAAACACATTTTTTTTTTATTTTAAAATGGTGATATTTAGAACTGTTGGGCACTATTAGAGTTTAAAATAGGTCCTGCATACCATACATCACAAAAATATACATTTTGGAAAGATATTGGCACATAAAAATAAAAAGCCACAGCTAGCCCCACATTCCATACATATACGAATTTACTTGTGTTATTAAACTGCCTTGAAAACTTTTTGGGGTGCATCATAAAAAGGTGAATCTACAATAGCAGGGGAGGTCGTTAATGTACTAAGCACATAAAAATGCTAGAAATCATGTACAGTTAGTCAAAGACAAGAAAAGAGATGCGTTTTCACTGTTACAATCATCCTACAGGACCTGCACAGGACAGGAGGCAAACTGTTCATTGCTGGTTCTTCTGCAATCAATAACGGTTTTACCTAATCAAAATACATCACTTAGAAGACAGACTGGTGGTTTCCAACCTTGCATTAACCCCCTGTTCAGAGGTCACAAGACTCCATCCTGATCTAAAATTTGAACAAAGAGCTTGGAAGCCCTCTGTAATTTCCCTTGTTTGATCTGCGCTAGCACTAATTAAGCAAAGAACTGGAGAAACTTTCCAAGATGAGATGAGAAACTGGTAATGAAAAAAAAAATTACACTTTTTAACCTTTAGAGCGGGACTCTGGGAACGATAGCAACCAAATCAAATAACCAGAAAATTGTATTTTATTAATGGCAGCTGTACAAGGCCCTCGGCAGAGCTTTCTAATCACTTTCATAAAACACAGAGTAAGACTTTACATTTAAAATAATTAAATCCGAATCTCAGCAGATCTGACCTGATCCCAAGTCTAACCTTCAGAGACACCTGGTGCCATTTTAATTTCTAGAAGCTGTACAGAAGGAACCATGAGTTGGATAATAGTCACTGGATTTTTCGTTTTTTTTTTTTTTTTTTTTTTTGCAACTGGAGATATGGATGGAGGTCTTAATTCTATCTGCAATTAAACTTGCACTTGCTTGCTTGGTCAGTTATCCTAACTAAGCGATCGGTCACAGACATTCAGTTTCACCCGTACAATGTGGAAAGCTTATTTTTATGTCCAGAATCTAAATATGTTCCAACCATATTCAGAATTCAAAGGGCTGATACAGAAGCTTGCATAAAGATAAAGTCCTATGTAGTGTATACAAGTTATAATTACCACAAAATGTCACTAATATGATGTCTGTGATAGTTCACGGAACCAACAGCATATCAGTGAATTACAGCCTTCATTTCTACCCACTTTCGATTCATCCTATTACATCACCCTCGGCCGTCCCCCACTCCAACTACTGGGGTCTCCACGGCTGAACTCTTCCCCTAGTTGGGAAGGTGCGTGAGCAGCTGCCTTCACAGCAGTGCATCTCACCCTCACAACAAATCTGCTCCCCCCAGGTGATCTGTGTCTGTGGGATTCTGAGATTTGCATGAAAACTCCCCATCTCCCAAGTGGCATAAGTTTCTGAGGAAGGACCTAGTTGATCTGAAAGCTTAGGCACCGTTTTCCTTTTGTAACATCTATGTTGGTCCAATAAAAGGTATCAAACCATTTGCTTCTGGATCTGTTCTTAGAAGGACCAATATGGCAACTAAACTAATTCTGTATGTCATCTCCCAGGTGGCAGTGCACCACTGGGCCAACCCAAGTAACAGATTCAATGCTTTTGTTTTCTACTGTCATCTTGAGGATGGACAGGTTCTCACAAATAGCTAACGGATTACCAGCAGCACCCTGATGGGGGCACTTCTGCACATTTAAAACTTTTAGCAGTTCCAAAATCACATCTGAAAACTGTTGGTGGTAGTCGGGCGTTTGCTGTTAGGGATCCTTTGATTTGGAATGCCCACTCTCCTGCTCTTAGGCAACGTGATTCCCTAAAAGGGTCGACATACAATATTGTCAAGTTTTAACTTGGACATTTGTGGTATTAAATCTAAAGGTCTTACTTTTAATTTTGAATGTATTCTCCTAGCACACACATTCATTAGTAATTTCATTTACAGGCTTTGCCTGCTTGAGTGTTCAGCTTGTCTAATGGATTTGACCTTGAAAATATTCTCAGTAATAGCAAGCTAATGGGATGCTATTCATTCCATTTAAATTTGTGATTTTTTAAATTAGGTACCTTCAACCAATGAGAATTTTTTTTTTTTTTAAATGTATGATCTGGGTGTTAATAGATTGTGACTCTGAACAATTGTCATAAGACTCCGAGGAAGGACTTGGTTGGTCCAAAAGCTTAGACATTGTTTTCTTTTTGTAACATCTATGTTGGTCCAATAAAAGGTATCAAACCATTTGCTTCTGGATCTGTTCTTACAAGGACCAATACAGCAACTAATTTATTTCTGTATGTCCCTAAGAGGGTTTAAGTCTGCCCTAAAAACTTGGATGTTTGCACGTCTAAAATTTCGTGAAACGAATGTATCCAAACAGTTTATTTCACTGGTTTTAAAAATTATTATCATATTGCCTGAAATTGTTTTACATCATGTATTTATATGCTTTGCATATTATGTTTGTGTTTTTGGTTTATTGTAGGTCTTCATATTGCATGGTTACCATCTTCTTTGTCTCGGCCATGTATATATTTTTATTTTGTCCACTTTTCCAGATGCTGTACAACTGTATTCCCGAATAAAAATTAGAGTGCAACTGTCCACCTTCTGAGTCTCAAAGTTCATTATTTGTCCATTAGTCCATTTCTGAGACGGTTATTTCATTGTTAACAATGCACAACATGTGCTACGAACCTGTTCAATCTGACCCAACAAACACAAAACTATATATGTAAAAAAGGAGAAAAAAACAAAAGGAGAAATACAAAGTCTAAATGAAATAATGATAGAAAAAAATAGATGAAATTCTTGATCTTATTCTGCCAGTCCCTGTCATTATTTTTCATAAGTGGTATGAACTGGGCCTTATTAGTACTTCTCTGCTTGTTGAGACAGGACTAAATCTCCCTTCCAATTCTTCTATAAAATTCATAAAGCGCAACCAAACCCCCTGTAGTGTATCTGTCTGCAACCTCAAATCTGCAGTTGGTTTTTCCGATCGGTAAATTGATTTTATAATAGCCACCAAGGAATTAACAGTTGAACAGTTGGGAGTCGGACAATTTCTTGTGATCGCTCTGCAGGCTGCTGCCACCAGGATTTGAACAAAGCCTTTCTGCTGATCAGTGATGCTTGGATAGTATCCTACCAGGTTGGATACTATCAGATACTATCATTCTGGTCAGATATTGAATAGCCTCGGATGGCATAGACATCCAACCTCCTAGGATCCACTGTAAGTATCCAAGGTATCAGTGGATCTGACCGGGAACGGACCATCGGATCCAACTTTCCGAGGTTGGTCTGATGATCCACCATCACATCCAACTGTGAGGTTGGATCCCATGGATCCACCCATCGGATCCAACTATCCAAGGCTGGATCTGATGGCTCTGACCGTGTATCCATTGGCTGGATCCTAGGTCAGATACCAGCATTATCCAATGGAGGATATAGTCTGATCCACAGAAGCAATATCCAAGCAGCACTACTGCTGGCTGGGTTTCTTACCCTGTGGTAACCTCCCCAAAACTAAGTGTGTAAAGTAAACCTCCATGGTGATGCCCACCATATGTTTGCATCTAGGCCTTACATCATTCCAAAACCTGGCTAGTTTAGGGCATTCCCGGAAATTATGGTGTTGTGTCCCACTCCCACATCCTCTTCAACATCTATCCGAACCGCCCATGTGTATAATGTGTTGTCTTTGAGGGGCCTAAAAAGTACCTGCCCATCATCTTCCATCTGTACTCCCTCCAATTATTGGAGGCAGAGGGGGGAAAAAAAAAAAAAACACCCACGATATGCTCTTCCAGTTCTTCATCTCTAGCTGCACTCGTTTCTCTAATTCCTACACCCTTTGGCCAAACAGGGGTAGGGGAATTTTTCTGTAACTGTAACAGATTGGAGATATGCTGTTTAGTAGTCACACCTGTACCTGCATTCTCTAAAAATATCACCAGGGGATAGGGGTTCTCCATAATGTCCTGGACCTTTGAACCTTCCCTAAGAAAGGAGGCCACCTATACGTACCTGTGGAAGTCAGTCCTGCTTAATGTAAATTCTCCTTGCAGTGTGTCAAAGGTTTTTATTTGTTGTCTCTGGAGGAACTGAGAAAATCTAGAAAGACTCAAGGTCTCCCATCTTTTAACAGCTATGTCTGTAGTAGGTGGTAACCCCCCCCCAACCCCGTATTGGGTTATGCTAGTGAATCTGGTTAACCCATTTTGGATTCGAGGGTCCCTTTTAATCCTATGCCAATTCACTAAAATTTGCTTTGTCCAGGGATTAGTCCATGGGCTGTTCAGAGTTCTTCCAGTAGGTGTGTCAAACAACATAATCAGGTTCACTCCGGTATTACTATTTTTTTCCATTACCAAACAGACATTTTCAGCTATCTCTTCTTTATACGTTATTCGTGGTATGGTTTGACCCATTTGGTAATATATTTTTAGGTCGGCAGACCAAGACCACCTTCTCCCTTGGGTCTAGTGAGATCCTACCATTAGCCTCCAAGTTTCCAACCCTGCCACATTAATTATTGGGAGTGCTGTTTGGATTTTGCCCCCGTTTGCCCTAGGAATATTAAGAGGCAAGGTCTGCAATAAGATTAAAAACCGAAGCAGCACATTCACTTTAAGAGACTCTACCTTGCCCATCACAGATAGGGGACGAAGCTCCCATCTCTTTAGGTCAGCGAAAACTTCTGTGATTAGATTTGCTTACTTTGCTCAATATAAATGCTGTAGCTGTACTGGGATTTTGATAAGCAGGTATCTTATCTAGGATGTAACCCATTTATAGGGAATGCATAATCTAAGTGATGTCATAGCCTCACTTACTAGCATCATTTCATTTTTACCTACTGTATTTTTACCTATTGGCAGTATAGCCTAGAGGTTAGAGGAACAAGGTGTGAACGAGCTTGATACATCCAGCAGACCAGACCCAAGTTTGATTCTCACAACCTCCACTTGTATACTTTGTGACTCTGAGCAAGTCACTTAACCGCCCAGTGCTCCCAGGTCGCCCCTGAAAACAGGCACTTGTGCCTAGTGGGCCTTACACAGTTACCAAAGGACTAAAATAAATACAATTAAATCCAGATACTACACCATAGGTTATGGTTTTCTAACATAATATGTGTGATGATTTGAGCTTTACAGTGTTCAGAGCTTTTTGGAGGAGTGCTTTATAAATAAAATTGGGGCGGATTGAAGAGTATCCCTTACTGGATATATCTGCTGTCCACCAGCCCAGGGAGAAAAAGACCTACAGCTGCCTCTCAGCCCAGAGTCACTAGGGCCAGAATTGTTTCTTTCAAAGCAAACTGTTTCAATTGCATAAGGATAACCCTGTCTGAACATTCAATTAGTATGCATCGTAGGATACATGGGAGTTAGTGTTGCATAGTGGTTGGAGCATAAAGGAAAGCGCAGTGGACCTTGGAACCCAGTTTTGAATCCCACCCCAGCCACTTCTTGAACATGTTATTTAATCTCCATGTGGTTACACACACACACACGCGCACACACACACACACCGTCTCTGTACTCAAAGAGACACTGTCAACCCCCTCAGGCCTTATGGTGTCTAGTTTAAGAAACACATGCTCCAATTGATCACATTCTGTAGAGGTTGCTGATGAAGCTGGTAGTTTGATTCAGAGTCCTTTTTTCTTTTTAAATGTGAAAAACAAACTGCCCACATACTGGTGTTACCATACAAAAATATGTTTGTTTATAGTCCTTGATTAACTCCTACTATATCTTTCTGGATTTGGGCACATCCCAACACAGCCTAGCCACTCAAAATGCAGTGGGAAGAGAGAAAACAACAGAAGCATGAGTGACTGCACTGTTTGGGGGTGTTTCTTTATGTTCAGGAAGTGTGCAATAAGAGGAGATCAAGGATTTCAAACAAAACAAGGTTGAGTATAATTACACCATTAGTATGCATTACAGTTCTACTCAGGAAAGAGGCAGATAAATGAACCAGCATCATCAATGAATTTTAGAGACAGTAAGCAATCATAAAATATGGGGTTTCAACCAGAAATGCAAAAAGGGTTGAAAGTGTCCCTTTAAACTCCCTTAGATTTCCTTAACCACTCTCATCTCAGCAGTTCATGTTACAGTGAAAAATGTGGCAATCGTACTTTTTTTTTTTTTTATCCCATTTTAGGTCTCCCTTTCCTTCTGCCTTGTAAGATGTCCTTTTAAAAAGGACATCTTACAAGACAGAAGTTTTGTCTCCAGTTTGCCATTGGCATTAGCTGGGTTATAAGATTTGAAGTAATAAGTGGTGAGCTGCATTAAATGTGGCTGCCCCCAGGTTCTCTTTTCAGCAATATTCGCATCTGTATTTGAACACCCATTGTTTACCATCACTTTTCTTGTAAGATGATATAGCATTCAACAGACAATGCTTCCTGACTCCTGGGGCACTGGGAACATCAGGGCTAACTCCAGACCACAACACTACCTAGTGTGGTGGAGAACATTTCAATTTTTTGGGAAAAAAACATGAACAGAAATAATGTACTGGGGTTGCATAGGCTTACAGAATACAGTATATAGTCATGTATAAAAGTATAATTTTGGTACAAAAGATAGGCATACAAGAAAGGAAATTTGACTTCTATGCGAGGTCAACCTATCTGTGGGGTTTACAATAATTAACCATTGTTGCAACTGCAGAAACAGATTCAGCTCTGGACACAAAAATAGATGCTGTGCTCAACTTTGGTCAAAAAACAAGATTTCTGCATTAACTTTTTGCAGCAAATTCTGTTGGTAATTTTGCTGGGAAATGGCTGATTTATGCGAGGTTGGCTTAATAGGCATAGATATACAGTACATATTATTTATACAGTACATATTATAAATCTCATTTATTATCCATGATATCAGAACATACTCGGATTGGCTGCTGTACCAGGTGTTAATCCCTTAGCAATGCCTGGTACAGCTCACAGCAGTGGACACATACACAATGTCTTTTAAAAAAAATAAAACTAGCACGATTAGTCTGATCATAATAGTGTCCTTACCACTGGGTCTTTCCGTGGACTTTATGTCCTGATGTGCAAAACACCCCACCAGCCAGGCAGTAATCCCTAGCAAATGTCCGGTATTTCAGGCATTATGCTTAAAGTGATTTTCTAAGTTTCTGTACATCTATTGACTATAACGGAGCGCACCCCTGTGCTCTCTCAAGCATCTTGTCATCACGTTAGTGAGCACGGGGGCGAAGCATGGGCAGCACTTACAACTGGAAAGTCCTTGGGACCAGGTTTACTTAATTTTACAAGTGAAACAGTTTTTTACCAAATTAATTATTTCCTTACATCTTCACACCGCCAGCATGCCGTGGAGGCAAGGCACCTATATATCAGGTGCAGGGGCTGTAAAATTTATCTTGGAGGATCGGTTTAAAAAATATGTACTTCAGATGAGGTGTGCTGTTGCCAGAAACACACTTATGTGATGTGTTTGGACCAATGAGGTTACAGAATTTTCATGGTACATTTGATAATGACTGTACAGCACTTTGGGATACAGTGTGCATATTTCTTTTACTATTAATTACCAGAGGAAAATGATTGTGGTCATCTGGCATGGCCAATCAAGTTCTAATGAGCACAAAAATGTCATTTGGTGCCGCTTGCTTTATGTGTCTGCACAATAGGACTGCTAGTAATCCTATGTCAGTGCAACGTGTGAATATTAAAATGTTTTATCGGAAGTTTGTGAGGGAACTGTTTAGATACAGTTCAAATGATCTGCTGTACATATGTGTTGATACAGCTGTTCATATTTAAAAATGCAGAACCACTGATGACTTACAGAGCATTAGTCAATTCAAGTACTGTCATTTATTCCACACAAACTGCTAATGTTTCTCACAGCAGGCATACCCTGCCTGGGGCTAAGCCAGGGCCTGTACATGGCTATACCAAAGAAACCATCAGCCAGGTCTCAGGACAGTGCCCCAGAGTCAGGGGAAAACAATGAGCCTAATAAGACAGCTGAACTTAAAACAGTGCTGCAACGGAAAAACACAACAGTGAAGGCTGGAGGCCGCTATCAGAACCTCTAATTGCTACATCAAAGGGAGAGTTTAAGAAACCAGATATTATCTTCATTAAAGAACATACAGCTAGAATTACAGACCTAATGATTAAACGGGAAGAAAAGCAATCTCACAAAAAAAAAAAAAAAAGAAGAATATTCTGCAAACCTTCAAAAATGAATCTGTAGGGTGCAATACTTTCTTCACTGTATTTATCGCAGTAAGAACCCTGGTGTTAGGATTTGGACTATGGATTAAGTATGTTCAAAGCACAGATGAGCCATGGTCAAACATGACTGTAAAGAGCAAATACATACAATAAATGGCTAGAGAAGACCAAACACAGGGCTGTGGGCTCTTGCAACCCAGCACAAACACAGTGTAAATTATTTGTATTACCCAGTAATAATGCAAGCATTGGGAGTCTTACTGGAGATTTGGGGTGGGGGGGAAACTTTGCAATTCAATTCAGCTTGTTACATCACTCCCCTGCCAAACATCAGCCCCATTTCGGAGACATATCTGCGAACACATTAAACTCTCAAGGTTCATGTCCCGGTCACGCCACCCACCTAGGCGATTCAGCTGAGCGCTAGCAAATTTCATACATAGTCAAGAATCCCAGCAGGATCCTACCCTACGACCTCGGCAGTAGGATTTTAAACTCGAAGCGCTCCTTTTCTCCATTTGCAATATTAAAGATGCAATTTACAGATTATACATCATATCACTCCTTTATGAGAATAATATTTAAAAGCAAATAATATCAAAGGCTGCACAAAGTTTCACTGCTCTGTGGAAAGTGTTTCAGTTCAGACAGAGTGAGAGTGTGTGTGTGTGTCTGTCTGTTATGGGGACGGGTAAAAGAATGTGTCTTAATTTAAACAGGAAGAAAAAAAACAGTGAATATCGATTTTAGTGTTAGGGCAGAGCTTTCATTAATATTCTGTTTATTTTCAGGTGCCTTTCTGTGTATCTCAATCCTCCTTGCTTCAGCTGGCATTAGGCTGCTAGTAGCTACCTGTCAGGACTCCAAGCTTGCGCACCAAATATAAAAAATAAAAAAACCATCAACATGAATTCGGGTAAACAGCACTGGCGATTACTTTGCATGTGAGGCCCTCCAGTACCTATACATCCATAACCTGACACTGTATTCTAGTTTTTCTTAAAGCAACAGATATTGCAGCAAAACAGATAGCAAACTGTGATCTCTGGTGTAGACAGGCAGCCATGGAATAGTAAGCCAGACAGTGGTCCTGTTTTGATGTTAAAGTAGGTAGTTGTAATGAAAATGGGAATGTTTAACATAGAAAATGTGAACTAGATAGGCAAAAATAATTCTAAAAATAATAATATGTTTATACAGTACGCCCTCCACCCCCACCCCGAGATGTCAGGTGCTCTAACCTAGGCTACCTCTGCTTAGGGTCAGACTGGGGTGTGAGGGGCCCACTTGGTAACTGAATGGGGGGGGGCCACAATGAGGTAACACACATATCAGCATTACATTTCAATATGACACATGGACTTTTTTTTTTTTTGCCATGTTATATCTCCTTGAAGTGATCAAAGAAACACATTTACTCAGAAAATGTTGCCATACGAAAATATTTATAGTAATTAAAATGTGGGGAAGGAATCCAGCCGAGAATGGGCCCATCTAGAAATCTCCAGATATCCAGGTGGGCCAGTCCATCACTTCCCTTGCAGAACAGCACCCCCCAACCACTTTACTACCTTCATCCCTGAGCCTTCATTAGTTAAGCAATGAGGTAGGATAGGGGTGTGGGTTATTATGGGATAAAAGCATACCTCAGGGAGTGAGATGAGGCAATGCCAAGTGCCTTACACACCCGAGAAGTGCCTTTATCCCACAATTGCGCACTCCCTGGAGTACCTTATGGCAATTATAAAATGCTTTCTCCGAGTTTTATTTTAGATACTGAGAAAGGAGGTTCAGGTTAAAATAAAGTATCTCTGACCTGTGGTATTCTACTGGAATAAAGCACAGTCATGTGCTTACAGCTGCCTAACCTTTGTTTCTTGTGCACATTTTTTGATCTCCTCAGTCTCTGTGCACACATAATGGCTGCTGCCACCTGTTGATGGCTTGTAAAGTACTATGGGATACAGCATTATTATCTGCATCCAAAATTATGATGAACCTGAAACAGGACACTTTATAGAGATGGTGTGACTTTTACCACTTAACTAGCACATCATGTGCAATGCAAAAGGCAAGGATTTTCACAGAGCTGGCCTTAGCATGGTGCGAGCTGTGCATCTGCACAAGGACCCTAGAGAAGAGGGGCCCCCAAAAGGCCTCAGCTGTCCAGTTGGCCTCCTTTCTTCCTGGTCCCCCGAGTCTCTGTCTGGATTTCTCCAGAATTTATCACTGATCTGTGCATCTCCTCATTGCGTACAGATTACATTCTAATTCAAGGAAAGTGGAAAAATGGCACAAAACTAGACGAAAATGAAGAAACGGGGAGGCCATCGGAGGGATGAGGACGTTCCTTGGGGGCACCCCCACTTCTAACATGGGGACCCAGCAAGGCGGTTTGCACAGGACCCTGGGACAGCCATGGCCAGTGCTGGATTTTTGGACTCGCAGCCTGCTGGCTCACAAATTTGTTGGCTGTTTTGTGGCACTGCGTGTCCTCATTTTGACAAGAGAGATGAGCTGCTACCAAGAATAAGGGATCTTGGGAAGAAGGCCTTTGCTGCCAAATTTCTGCTGCAAACTGTGAAGCACTAATTCCACCAAAACACAGACCATGCCACTTTTAAAGTAAAAAAAAAAAAAGTTGAAAAAAGTTGATCTAAAGAACATTTGGGGACAGCAACTCCCTTGTTTAGAAATGAAAGTTGAAATGTTTCACATAAGCAAAGATCTGGGTGTAAATATTTGAAAGCAGCAAGATTCAGGATTATCCGGCATCAGAGGTGAAACTAGCCAAACCTATTATGATGCCAACAAAGGTTGCCACCGTTCAGCACCCTTTCATTAGTATTTCCATATCACAATAAATTGGTTTCTAATACAAGACATTTCAGAACACTGGCTTTCTTGCAGATAGCTGGAGCAGCACTGCAATTGGCGTGCAAGGAGAAACCTTTCCAGTTTGTAACCTCGCCAGATTTGCATTTCTGCCAACAACAAGTCATCATGGTTCGACTTTGGCCAGACCAGTAGTGGCAAAGTTATAAGCAGCAGCAGGTTGTTTTGCTGGAACCTGCTGAACACGGGATCTTCAGAGTCATAAACTGCTTACTGTCCCATTCACTGAAGGGCCAGCTAGCCTTCTGCTCATTGTGTTTAATATTACCATCTCAGCCTCCGTCACACTGCCACACATGAAATTTGCAAACTGGTTTCTCTAGGCACTAACAAATGATATCACTGCAGTACAGCCAAGCGCTTCCCTGCATCTCCCAGCATTCTGTCAATAAACCATACATCATCTTGCCTTGCTGTTTTTTACCTGCTAAATGACGACTGCATAAATGGAAATTTTACTGGTCACTGAAACAAAATGGTATGTCTTCATGGCTCACTTCTAGTATAATCAAACACAAGTGGTATGGTCTCGGTTTCTAACAATGACCCCCTGCTTCTAGCTGAATAGATTTAGCACTGCAGAAAGAAAATCATGAAATGGGTACCTCATCATATGACACAAAGCAATCACATTGAACTGGGGGCCTTTCAAATCAATCGCACTGATCAAGGTCTGGAGCGAAAAACAAAGTCTTTTTGTTTGGGGAATCTGCTTACCATCTGAACCAAGTTTAAACCCGTTGCCTTAAAAGACCAACTTTTAATTAGTCAGAAAGATAGACAGGATCACAAACAGAAATAATCAGCAACTACTGAAACCAACACATTCAGCTGAGCAGTCAGTGTTCTGCCCGGAAGGTTATATGTGCAGCATGGTAACTGATCCAGCTTCTCTGTCTTCCTTCTGGAACTGGAGTTCCCACTAACTATAAAAATTCTCAGCGGGCTCTTGTCAGTTTCAGGTCATTAACTTTCTTTCATTGGGAGTTTGTTTACAGAGAGCCATAAATAGATTGTTTGTACTCTTCTTTAACCAAAACACACGGACAGCCTGCCGCAATATTTTAGGAGGGAAAGACACAAACTGTGTTACAAGACCAGCAATTGTAAATGAACGACCTGCTGACTTGAATGGACAGCACTAACTTGGTCTGGGATTTCCAAGCAACATGAACAGAGAAAGAGGAACAGAGGGCGATCCAATGTTCCCATCTTCACCCTCTCTGCCTGCATTGTCCAAAATCATCACCTGCCCACCTGCCAAGGAAGCAATCACCCACAACAGGACATGGGTTTCTAGAGTATGTACGCTCAGGGTAGAGTGGAAGGCATCAGGCAGTATGGCAGAAGGGAGGCAGTATAGTGCAGTGGTTTAAGGCTCTGAGCTGCAAATCTGGAGACCTGGATTTGAATCCCACAGCCCCCACTTGCATACCATGTGACCCTGAGCAAGTCACTTAACTTCCCTGTGCTCCCAGGTCGCATCTGTAAACAAGCTTTCAGCTCAGTCTGCCACTCCTGGTTAAACAATTAATAAAATAAAAAACAAACAAAAAAAAAAACGCATTTCAGAAGTGCAATTATTCCCCCCCCCCAAAAAAAAAAATCCCTGGAGTGTGTTGTTGGTAGCTAAAATATGAGATTTTGGTAACAAAAGCTGGATGACTTTAAATGATTCCAGAAAGTGATTTTAAAGACAGCAATGCCCTGTTGTGGGTTGTTGCATTTAAAAAGTGAATTTTTTTTAAAATTTTTAATGGGTAAAGGGTTTATTCTCATTTATTTAGGCCATTACTAATTAGAGTAGGTCAAGTTAGTTACGAATTGTGTGTATGTTAGGAAATTAAATCAACAGTCAGGTGACGTGTTTCAACCAATGAATTTTTAGATTTGATCACTTAAACCTCATTTCATAAATGTTGATAGATTTTGTATTGGTCTTATAATACGATTCATCAGCCAGTCCTGCTCTGGTTTGAATTGGCAGAGTTAAGATTTCAATAAATACATCAAGTTTGGCCAGTGAATTATCCCAGTCATTAACCCTGCTGGCCAATGGTTACAAAACTTTATTTCCACTCATGTGCTTGTAACCATGTATCCCTAGCCTGACTATTGCCAGAGCCAAACTAAGTGCTATCAGCCCTGTGTTCTTTCATACAGTACATGGTACCACCCACTGACTGCCTCTAATTTCAGGGCTGAAATATTTCAGTAGCAGCAGCAAAGAAGTTTGAGCAGGGGTTCTTGCCCTGCAACACTGCAGGCCTGAGCAGAATCCAGCTTTTCAAACAAAATGACTTTGCTTCGGTGAATAATCCTCAATGACCTCTACAGAGATTCATCCAATCAGATAGGCAGGTCCGGAAAAGCAATCGGCATCCCGGCTGCTCTAGGAATAGATAGACTGACCAATCTTTTTTTTTTTTTTTAAGCTGCATCCCTTAATCAAAGAAACGCAATAATCTCCCCCTCCCCAATAAATTAAAACCCCCATTAGGCAGATTTCAAAAGATGTCAGCGAGCTTATAATTATACATGACATCTCTCAGAGATAAAAGTGATTACCGTGGATGCAAATCGCTTAGCAACCAATCATAACCCCCAGAGTGCAAAGCAGTGACCAGCCATCCATTTTCGCCTCGTCCTTTTCCCTGCACCAACCAAATACAAACACAGATGAAGACAGGCACAATAGCTCTTGACACGCAAATAGGTTAACATAATAAAGCTGGCTTTAGCTGGCTCACTCGAGGGAGGAAAGCAATTCTCAGGCAAGCAGGAGGTAATAAAACAGGGCTTTTGTGTTCCCAGATTCTATTCTCACCCCAACTCTGCTTGCTATGTCAGTCGATAGGAAGCGCTGCTTTATTGAATTACCTTTCATGAATATTAGCTGGGAAAAAAAAAAAAAAAAAACATTGTGTGCTCTCATTATGTTTAAAGAGATTTAGACCAAGAGTGCTCTCTGCCTTAGAACCACCCACCCTACGGCTTTTGTTCCAGGCAAGAAATTAAGTTTCAAACCAGGACACAGCCATCTCAAGGTTTATATTTTTCAAGAGCATCCTGTAGGAGGGGAACAGGTTTTCCTTCACTGCAAAATCTGAAGTTAAGCTCCCATTTCAGTTAGGGGAAGGAGGGAGAGAGAGAGAGTGAGTGAGAGTGAGAGTGAGAGAGAGAGAGAGAGAGAGAGAGATGTACATCAACATAGATGTAGTAAAAGTCCATTGTATTAGGTTTATGTATTATGAACAGTTTCCTGTAGAAACCACCACAATGCCTGCATTTTTATTTTAGTTATTTAAAAGTTGGTAACCTGGAAAGGCACACTGGCCCAAGGCTCGGTTCCAAGTGCAATCCGGGGTCTTGCAAAATACAGATACAGGGAAAAAACATATGGTACAGTAGAAATAAATGAGCAGCTATGTACAATTATAGTGCATACAAGTGAATAACAAGATATATACACACACACACACACACACACACACACACACACACACACACACATGTTAGCAGCAAAACAGTACAATAATGAGCATCACAGTACAGGTAGGGAGAAGAAAGCACTAAGTCAAAGCGTGGAGAAGGTCAATACCTGTATGTCTCGTCATGCCAAAAAAATGAACTGAACTGAGAAAGATAAGAGAGATAACTGAAACCCACATTCAGATTGTAATCACTAAACAAAAATCTCACACACACACAAACAAAACATCCAGGCTCCTGCACATATGACTTGGTTTTGGTGGAATTCAACAGTGCAGTTTTTTTTCCTACTAGAGAACACAAATAAGGACTCTACAGCCCTTAATTAGTGGGATTCAAGTTACGATCCACTCATTGGCTATAAAAAGATGTTGTATCCCTTTTCAAATGAAAATCTTAACTAGCTTTCAAAAGTCTACACTCAGCCAATCAGGTGCCCATCGGGGTCAGCTGCCTGGCCCTGGGATAAATGTCCTGAGACTAGGTTTAAATATTTAATTGCAGTCACTGTTTGAATGAAAAATATCATCTTGCAGCTCAAGAAGGTCCTTTTGCTGCCATTTATTGATCCCCCTAACCCAAAGTCAATACAGAGAACGGGGAATGGGAAAAAAAACAAAAAAAAAAAAACACTTTCCTAACAAAGATAGTGCTGTATTCAGCTAAATGGTATATTTCATGCCCACTTTTCAAAACTGCTTAAGTCCATTTAGCAATTATATTTAAACACAGATATACATTATAGATTATATATTATATATTCTGGTTAAACAATAAAAAATATTCACACACATGCTAGGTACAAACATACACATACATACGCATGCAGTCCTGACAAAATAAGGCTTTTCTTTGACCACTACAGCACATTTTTTTAATGTCCAGATTAACTGAACTTCTTGAAAAACCTGAGCACCTATACATTTAGCAATTTCACACACACATGTACATTCTGCTAAAGAAGACTGAATGACATGCCTAAAAAGACACCCCACTATAGAATTAATTGCAGACCCTAACATATAAAGAGGCTGACATGTTCCAGAAGGGAAACGCTAAAGCCTGTCCACTTCAGCCAGACACAGCTGATCACTGGGGGTTAGTGGATCAGCTACACTTGTCAGCCCAGACAAAGCCCTATGAACAGAGGAACCCCTCACATCCATTCTAGGGTAGCAGACTGACATACTGGAACACCTAGACCGAAACATTAATGCAACATGGACCTGTGAGAAAGGTTTTTTCTGGTCCTTCAACTTCCTGAACTAGTTTTAAAATTCTTCACTGCTAGTTTAGGAACTTGCCTTATTTTGGCAATGGTTAACTAGTGGGCCAGTGACCACAACTACAGGAAAACAAGTGTCAAACATCGGTATATGTAAGCAGTAACCCACAACAGGGCATGGGTTTCTCGAGAACTGATTGCCCACACCGGGAGAACTGGAAAGCATGAGGCCAACTGCAGAGTGCATTACAAGGCACCCAGGAATTGCATTAATTCTCAAAAGACCAGGGAATGTTTAAACTGGGTAAATCTCACCTCTAGAATTTTAAGTTGGGGAACAGCCATCTTTAGGTAGTAGAACTCTATTTAATGGTTCAAATGACAGAGGTGCAGGAACTCTGTCATCATTCAATGGCAGGAGCTCTCATTCCATTTTGTAACAGGTGGTGAAACCAAGTCCCCATGCCCTGGAGTGGGTTACTGCACTTATAAAAAAGGGAAAAAAGTTATGTTTTATTTTCCTGTAGTTAGGCTGTTGCCAGGTAGAATATAAATATTTGGCAACAAAGGCTAAATGCCTTTAAATAATTTGGGGAAGTGCCTTTATTTTGGGAAACCTATGCTCAGTTGTGGGTTATTCCATTTATACAGTGCAAAATTGTTTAATTTTAATGGAATTTTTTTTGTCATTTAGTTAGGCTGTTGCTAGGTAGATTAGAATACGGTTTCTAGGAAATTATCAACAGAAACATAGAAACAAAGAATTTGTCATCAGCAAAGAACCTCTTGGCCAGTGCAGTCTGCCCAGATGGTCCCTGCCAAACTAATTGGTCTACTGCGACCCTCCCTCACCCCTACCCATTTCCTAATATTGCCCTATGTCTATCCCACACATGCTTGAAGCTCCCTACTGTTCTTGTTTCTATCACTTCCACTGTCAGTCTGTTCCAGGCATCCACCACTTTCAGTGATGTATTACTTCCTCATCCCTCCTACCGCCCCTTCACCCAGCTTCATCACACGACCTCTGATTCTGGTGCTCTTCCTCATCTGAAAGAGACTCCCCTACTGCACCTTGTTCACCCCCATGAGGTACTTGTAGGTCTCTTTCATGTCTCAGCTCTCTCTTCTGTCATCTAGGGTGCAAATGTTGAGATCCCTCAGTCTCTCCTCATAGGGCTTTTGATGCAAACCATGCATCACTTTAGTCGCCCTCCTCTGGGCTTCCTCTCCCCTATGTCCTTTCTGAGCTGTGGACTCCATAACTGGACTCAGTCAGGTGATGTGTTTTGACCAATCAATTTTTTATATTTAGTCACCCAGTTAGAGAATCCAGTGCTGTTCCTAGGTATGTAGAGAGTAATCGAGATACATTCAGGTTTATATATTTGCACTGAATTTTTTTACAAGTTCAACTACAGCATGAACATCATGACATAGCGTGTCTGAAGGCAGAGAAAAAAGGCCCAGCAGATCTGGGCAAATGTTTATTTAAACTGTACCCCATGGCACCCAACATGTGTGCAGACCTATATCCATAGAAAGCACACAAAATATCTTGCTAATATCAATTTAACTGAACTCAACAGTCACATACCAGTTTAGCCAAAACCTTTTTATGATGCCATGTTGTAGTCAACAGTTCACATAAACAAAAACATCAACATACCCAGTCTGTTTCCTTTTAGTTCATTCCTGCCACAAGAGAAGTGATTCAGAAGTCTTTAGAAGTTCCTGGGCCCTTTTTCAGTTGCTGTGGGTGGTGGTACAAGAACAGAGTTCAAACAATGCCCCCATTTGTGCTGCTTACAATTTCTGCAATACAAATGAAATTCACTTTGCAATGGAGGCGGTATAAGAGCAGAGTACACAGCCCCCATTGTGCTGCCACCCATTTCTTGTCATACATATATAACGTTCACAGTCAAAATGGGCAGTGGTGCAAGAACATGGTGCAAACAGGCAGATGAACAAGGGAACAACAGATCTGTCCATTTAACTTGTATAGTGGGTAGGCTGCTAAAAAAAAAATAATAAAGGGAGAGAATGACAAAAGACAACATGGGCTCATGGCAAGGGTGGGATTGCGCTCATGTCCAGACCTGATCAATTATTTCAAATGGGTGACAAAGATAGTGGACAAGGGATAGGTGGTAGACACACAGTGCCTTGACTTCAATAAAACCTTCCAACTCTGTCCCACATGGACAGTTGGTAATGAAGATACAAGTCCTGTCCTAAATGGTCAGAAAATTGGTTGTATGGCAGAACCCAGAGGGTGGTAATTAATGGGGAATCCTCTGGGCTCAGGGGGTCAATAGTGGTGTGCCAGAGGGATCAGCCCTGGGACTGGTCCTCTTAAACATCTTCATTTGCATGCTCAGGGTAGGGATACAGGGAAAGACATGCATCTATGCAGACAACACTAAGATCTGTGAGGTTAAAATTATGAAAGAAGACCTAGGTAGATATGAGAACTGGTCACACGTAGAGCAGTTAAAATGTAATGCCAAAACATGCAAGGTGTAAACTCATAGATTTCACTAGTCTGTTTCCAGGGATCATGCACCACTCGGGTGAAACTAGACTTTAGCATATAACTGAAAGCAATATTCATGGATTGATAGCTGCTGTTGACAGATGAGAACCGCTTGACCCACCTAGTTTGCTTTTAAATTCCCCCCCTAATATTGCTCTCCAAGCCACTACTGGGGGGCCATCATTCCCAACCCTTCTTTAACCAATGTACCCATGTGTTTATCCTATTCATTCTTAAAACCTGTGATTGTTTCAGCCCCCATCACCTCCACTGGGAAGCTGTTCCATTCGTCCACCACCTTCTCTGTGAAGAAGAACTTTCTCACATTACCTCTGATCCTGCCCCCCAACTTTATATTGTGACCCCTAGTCTTAGAAGATCCTTTCCTCTGGAACATACTCTCCACCTGTACCTTGTTTATTCCCTTGAGATATTTGAATGTCTCTATCATATCCCCCTGCCTCCACCTGACCTCCAGGTAATACAGGTTTAATTCCCTACACCTCTCTTTGTAGAGCTTTCTATGCAGGCTGTGCACCATTTTGGTAGCTCTCCTCTGCACAGTTTCCAACCTGTCCCTGTCCATTCAAAGGTGGGGCCTCCATAACGCACTGTTCTCAAGGTCTGGTCTCACCAGCGACATACTGATACATCTATATAGATATTTAGTATACTGTATATCCACATACACACACACACACACACACACACACACACACTCACATATCTAAATGTATTTAAAATGTTGGTAATTGGGAGAGGCACACTGAGACGAAGCTCGTTTCCAGGTGCAACCGGGGGAGTGAAGTGCAACTATAAAGAACGGATTACAATTTAAATAAAACATTCAAGTAAAAAAAATAAATAAGTTGCTTAAAGGTACAATTATGACAGTAGTAAGGACTGGAATAATGCCTGGCTATATACACAATAAATTGTTAAAGGCAAAAACTATAAGAAGTAGCAAAGAAAAACAGGAAAGAAGGGTAAAAATCATGCAAAAAGGGAGCAAGACAATTGCAGTATAGATCTACATATTTAATTTATATCTTATAGATATCTAACATACAGTATCTATATAATATATATATATATATATCAAAGTTCCTATCTGGATTTCAACACCAGTCTCTTGCTTGAACTGCAAACATTAAATGATTCAAGGTAGAAATCTAATCTTAGCCTCCTGCTTCCTAAACCTCCTGCACAACCACTATGCCACTGAGCTGTGCCAAACTAAAAAAGCAGCTGCTGTAGCCTCGGGGTTAAGTCACACACCTAGGAAGTAGGCAACCTAGGGGACCTGGGTTCGTATCTAGGGCGGTTCCACAGAGCAAAAACTATCAAAGGAGCAAGCCAGCTGCCTCAGGGGCAGCACTAGTTAGATAGTCCTGACTTTTCTGCAATTTCCTTCCAAGCATTTGAGCCCTGGTTCAAATTTAGTCCCAAAGAAAACTGTGCTGCTTTTATACAGTCAGGTAGACTTTACTAGTTTCATCCAGGTACTATTCCACATAGCCAAACATATCTGTGCAACAAGTGTGCCAGTACAGAATAACCACTCTACGGTCCCAGATGGTATTCTGTCTCTTTTGTTGCCACGGAGTGAGGATCATAAACAATTTCAGTTCTCTAAAAACAGCAGAGGCTTTACACAAATATAGACAACACAGTATCCTTTAGAACCAAAACGTGAGTCCCGTGTGCCATACAGCACACACAGCGCTTTATAGCACCAATCTGTGATGTTAAACTGGAACATTAAAGTGGTAGCTTTCACAACTGTATAAAAAGTCACCTTTACAGACCCAACCAGTCCCCACACGCCCACTGCTGAAAGTCCTTTAGAATGGATCCGTGCTAGACAGAAAATCAATGAATTCAAACAGCTGTAATTGTGCTACTTAATATACTCTTAACTCATTATCAAATTTAGTCAGTCTTGTTCAGGTAACAGCCATATTTCAAAATGACCCTTTCAATGAAATTAATATTTTTTCCAACCTTCAGGTAGTACTTGTTTTTTAATTAAATGAAATACTGTATTCTTTAGCAAAGCATTTTTTTTCCCCCCCGAGAATGGTTTCTTAACATAGGTGGATTACACTGGTGACTGCATACACCTACGTGGCACACAAGATTTTAAAAACAAAATTATCTTACTGTAGGATTTAATGAAACCAGGAAAAAAGACATTTTTTTCATGTGTGAACCTGATTTTTCACACAGTAACCAAAAGATAATTGTTTGAGATTCCACAGCTCCCAGACAGCTGGCAAACTGCTCCATTTTTACATCAGCTCTGGCAGTATTTAAAAAAAAAACAAAAAACAAAAAAAAAAACACACAAATCATGAACACTAAAGCCAGAGTTAGAGAGACCACTTCTTCCCTGAACCTGCCATGGCTATTCTCTGCCCCAAAGTCTCTCCATCTTAGCACTCACGTCTGCCCATCTCCAGCCATCATGAGATCTCAAAATGAGCCAGTCAGGCAGACAGTGACTGATCATCCCAGTCGGATCAGCTATTCAGGCTGGTTTGCAAAACACATATATGGCAAATGGAAGAAACAAAATACACACTGTGACCTGAGAACTGAACTCCGTTCCCCGAATAAAAAAGGCATAGAGGTTCATATGTAAAAAATAAATAAATAAAGACAGATACTATAAATTACTTCTGGAAAACTTTTTTTTTTTTGGCTTAGCAACAACAATGCAACACATTTTCGGCTCACTGTGAACCACCAAAACTCTGAGTGAGCACGAGATAAAACAAAGTTTAGCCACATACTGCAAAACAGCAGTATTTGTGATGAAGAACTATTTTATACTGCAGCACTTTTCATTTGCCAAACTGGATGCTTAGCTACATTTAAACTTCATTTGCTGTTGGCTACTGTGGATATCCTTAGCACTCATCCGAAGATTGGTGACACGAAATGCCAACTAATGGACTAGCCTCTGGCCCTGCAGCAGTGGCCTCCCCAGAAATCAAATGAAAGTTACGGAACAATCTGGGGTCTCTTACTTGTTCGGAAGGGGAATGCAGCCCAGCAGTCCTCATTGTTCAAGCCCTGTCTGCAGATCAATGAAAACCCTAATCCAGACCACACCTTGAATTTATTTCACTACAGTGCCACCTTCTGCAATACAGCTATGTGAATGATGCAATATAAAATACAATCATCACTGCAGTACCACATTACTTTGATTTATTAAAGCACTTTTCCGATTTCCAGCAAACATTTACAGTTGCCACCAGCAGAACTCAGTCACCCAAAATTCCCCCAATTTTTGAAATTTCTTGAGAGTCCTTTCTTTTTTATTACTGACATCTGCATGAAAATGGACTCTTTTCTTTTAGCCTTTATCTGTCTCAGCTGCTTGTCCAGCCACCCCTGAAGGCACACTCCACTGCTTGTAATATCAGAATCACTTTCTGTGCCAACAGGTTGTGATGTCATGAGCAGATGATTCGGACTTTAAGGCAGGAATATCAGCAGCAACAGACAAAAAACTAGGGGGTAAACAGCCAGTTTTCATGAAAAAGTCCTGCGTGATAAAGAATGGAATTTCCAGAAATTCAGTTTTGGGGGAAGGTTATGATACTGGATCCCTGCTGATGCCAACCACCCATGTTTTGCAGAAAACTGACTAATCAATTAAAAAAATATATTTGATTTGTTTTGCTCTTTCTACAAAGAAAAAAAAAGGCTACAAATATGCATCTCGTTAACTTAATATTAACCCCATCTTTTTCCAAAAGCTTTTTGCCACAGGCACTGAATGTGAAAAGCTCTTTTGAAAAGAAGGTCCCTTTTGTTGCAACTGAAAAGGCTTTTTTTATCCGGGATGTTTTTACAAATTTTTGGAATTCAGGCCATTTCCACTTAGTCGGGTTACAAGAGTTCAAGGAAATAAGCCTGACAAGTCAGCTCAGTTGGGGTCCCTCAGTCTTGAGCCCTGCACCTTGTGCAGTCCCAGCTGCTGATATTTCTAAGTGGGACCATCTATGAATTCTATGCAGTGGCCCAAAGTCCTGCTATAACTTCTATTGCATTTACTGACTTTATTTTTCACCAATTTAGCAACAGATTTAAGACGTTACCATGACATTTATTTTTTTTAATAAAGGTTTTTTTATCCGCCTAGATTGACCTGGCAGCTGTTCAGCCCTACACCCAGGTGTCATCGGCAGCTTGACTGCGTCGCTCCTTCTGGGGGGGGTACTTCACCTGTGGATTTCCCCCATGGCAAGGCCAGGAGGAAGTGCCACCCCCCTCCCAGAGACTCTCATCCAGACATATCCCTTACCCCATCAGTGTGGCAGGGCGAGCAGCGGCACCTCAGGCGGGGCTTCACGAATCCCCATCCCCTTCCATTTAATTCCCAGTTTTTCTCCCTCCTGAGGCTATGACAAGCACAGAGGACACACGTGCATGGGAGCACACATGCGCTCTGGAACCGCCAGCGCCTTCCACTCACCTGACTCATTTTTGCCTCCTGAGTGCCAGCGCTACCCCCAGGCCTCCACCTGGTGGCAGCCAAGAGCCAGGATGGTCCACTGCCCCAATCAGGGAGAGGAGAGCTGCCAGGCAGGTGGTCAGTCCTCTCCCTGCCCCAGCTGACCACTGGCAACCCAAACTCGTTCTCGATTTGGGGTCACCAGCATGGTGAGAGGTGAGATGCTGCTAGTGCCTCAGCCCTCTGTGCGACTGAGCTGATGTTAACATGACATTTAGCATCCTACTCCTAGCACACAGCCATCACTCCTAGCGAGGAAACAGAGCGAAGCTGGCGAGCTCTTAAGAGCTGGGACTGGGGCCAGCTCACTTCTGCATATCAAGAGAGTCAGAAGGAGAGCATCTACAAGCTCAAAGGGGAAGTGACAAATGGAATCCCAGCAAGATGCTTGCCCACGGCCCAACATGAGGTTGTTGCTACTAATTGGAGATGAGATAAATCTGAAATGGGGGGTATCCACTGCAACCTTGTGCAACTGGAGGGGTCAGTGAGTCTACTAACTGAAGTCTCCTTGTGTCTCAGCACACAGTTCAGCAGCACTGTGTCTGCTAGTACATCCCCTCATCAGTGGCAGAGCTAGAGGGGGGCTGGGGGGGCGGTCACCCCTCTTGGCTGACCCAGTGTGAGTAGTGGTGCCCCACCACCATCATCTTTATTCACTATTTAGTGCCCATTGCAGAGCCCATGACTAACTGAATGCCCCCCCCCGCTCCCAAACCTGACTCCGCCACTGCCTCCCATACATGCACAACGCAGAAACCAAAATCATTGAACATTTTCACCAGCAGATTGTGCTTGAGGAGGGGAGTACATTACAGTAACAAGCAGACCCAACAAGGTCCTGTTTACTGTTAATCACACAAAGTGTATAAGCAACTTCAATCTGGGTGTCAGATTATAAAGTGGTTTGTGTCGGAAGAACTTCAAAGGTGACCTGTTATCAAATACTTCTTAACCTTCTCTTCTGGTCCCCACAGGGCTTAAAACAATTTGAAAAAAGTCTGACCAAAATCAGGGACACCCGTCAAACGGGAATTACACACAGGAAGCTGTGCAAATAACTGTGTTAAAATCCTTGAAGGAGCCTTAGACGGGGTCACGGTAATGTAACAAGGTTTGACAGGGTTAATACTTGGCGCCTGTAAATACCTGCTCTTGAGTGGCAAGCATCCGTTTCACGGAAGGCAGGCGGAGGGACTTAAGGAGCAAAATTAGTGACATTTCTAAATACTAGGGGACATATGAGAGGTATACAAGTTCAGTACACCAGTGATCAAGGGGAAAAACAAAATATTAAGACTATGTAAACTCCCCTACAAATCGATGCTGCACATATTGGAACTCTCATTTTATCAGTATTTATAGACCTGAGCTCAACTTATCCGTCAGTGCAATGTGAGACCAGTGCCGCGGCACCTTCAGCTACTAGTGATGGGTATTGGATAAAGGAGACTGGGGGAAAAAAATCAAAGTTTGCAATTCAGCTGTTAGTTAAAGAGGGGGTTGGGCTCTTCTGTTAAATGAAAACCAGAGTTAATTTCCCTTGAAAAGGATGCTAGACTCACTGAGACTAGAGCCGTATAAATATAACCCACATCCCCCGGCCCTTGCTCAGTCACTGATGGACGAAAGAAAAAACACAAAGATTAAAATCGGTTATTTACCATCGAACTCCCTTTCAGAGAGACGAGCAGGCGATGCTGTGTTGCTGCGGACGAGCTGTCCCCGACTGTTGTGCTGTCGTCGTCCGGCTGCGAGTCCCGACACTGACCGCCTCTCTCCGTCCTCCTCTCGGCTCATCCAGCCCGAGTTCGGGATCCCTCCTCGGCCCGGCGGCTCCAGTCCAGATCCGGACCGCTGGCCGATCGAATTTCCCCCCGGACCCGGACACCAGAACCTCCGAATTTCCCCCTTGCCGGAAGCGAGCAGGGGCTTCACCCGCGGATCCTAGTACAGAATAAAGTTGGATTTTTTTGTCTTTATTTGGTAATCCAAAAAGGAAAATGCGTTTCCAAGCCGGGCTGTGATTCAATTTATAATTTCCCTTATAAAGAAATCCAGATCAGCACGGCAAATGACAGAAGTACATCTGAGAGCTGCTGTAAACCGCAGTATAATATTTTTATTTCTTTGAAAGTCGATGACCTTTGATAAGCATGTAATGAATGGAACTGTCTCGGTTCAATCTCTCCGGTAGCTCTAATTTGCAGGACAGCAGCCGAACATTCAGTCACGATGCACCGAGACAGATTTTGTGTCTCACCCAGCTGCAGAGGTCGCCGTTCGTGGCACAGTAGATCTAAATTAGATTCCGAGCCAATTTAGAACATTTATCATCGCTCCTCGGTCGGTCGCCGCTAGGAAAAACGAAACTCGAGCGTAATATCCAGCAGATGGGGAAAATACTAAATTGCCGCCAGCAACTGGGAAGGATGCATCTTCATTAGGATGTTATTTCCCCTTCTGGATGCTGTATTCCAATCTTTTGCACCAAGCTGTCAATCATGCAGAGTCATTTCGAATAAATATTTTAATATTATAAAACACAGAAATGAGGCGAGCGAGCCCTACTCATCCGGACCGTACTCGCCGCCCCGACGGCTCTCTCCAGTCAGTACGAGTCCTCGATCGCTCGGAGTAGCCCGCTTCGCCCAAGTGGCAGGGCTCGGTCTCAGCGGTGGATGCCTGATTGCAGTAAGTGCTGCCTTCTACAGCTGATAAGCGAGCGCTGTGAGAAAGCCGCTTACCCACGCAGCTCCAGCGGGCTGCTCAGCGCTGCTGAAACTGACAATAACCCGGAACGGCGCAGCCTCTCACCGCCGCGTTCCCCCGCCCACAGTCCTGAGTGCCAGCCAATGGGGGCGGGCATCGCACGTGACGGGCCAATCGACGGCGAGCTGAGGCGGTTACCAGGGTGACGCGAGCAGCTTCCCTACGACTCCAAAGGAGAAAGCAGCTTACACGCTGGATTTTCGCGGAATTTTCAAACAGTCGAAAATGATTGAGGGAAACGTACGCCATCACACCTTCTAGCGGATGTTTAAGCGGTAATCCTGGCTGTCAGATTTCCAGCAACAAAAAAATATGTTGAAGCTTTTTATTATTGTGGACAAGGACCAGAAAACAAGGCTTATTGTGCTGTTAAATTCACGCAGTGTAGTAAATAAAAAGGTACTAATCAGCGTGGATTCCATCATCTTGCTCAGATAACATAATTATGCTACAGAAGACTAGTACTGTCACGAAGGGACACGTGCTGCATTACACATGTTGTAGATTAGAACTGTTTGTTTCCTCAATAAACAGTACATCATTACATCTTAAAATATTTATGCCAACAATGCGGTCGATATTGGCGAGTACAGTTTATTCTTTTGTTAGCCAGGTAAGGCCCGCTAGACACAAGATCTGTTTTCAGGGGTGACCCGGGAACAGTATGGAAGTGGAGGTTGTGGAAATCAAACCCCGGTTTGCTGGATGTTCCAGGCTCATTTACAGCTCATTGCTCTAAGCCAATAGTTTTTAGAGTTTGTCACAGTGAGCCTCCCCAAATCCATTGAAAAGATTTGGAGCCTCGCCCAAAAACTGAAATAATCTTGGGCCTCCCCAAAGAAAAATAACATTCTGTACTTTGCGCACTACATCGTGAATAAATTGAAGCCCCACTTTGAGTACTTGGCTCACATTCAGTTCTTTGTCTTATACTGATGTGGAACCTTTGAAAAAGAGCTCCTGTGCTCAAATGTGTTGTCTGAATAACAAATAAATAAATATTATTCAGCTTATTGTAAAACTCTCCCCCCTCCCATAGGCCAGCCTACTTGCTCTGCTATTTTCATTCTTGAACCATTGTTACCTCGTTGCAGTGCCTTCATGGGTCAGACTACTTTCTCTGTTTCCTCTCTATATGAAATAACCTTTGCCTCTCCCCATCCTTCCTTGCTCCTAAGCAACTTCTCTGGGATTACTTTGCTCCTTCCTGCTATTGCTCTTAGCACTTCTGTGCTCAACCCTTGTATCTGGGCTGTTCTGCCATCAGTCTACAAATTGATCAATTACCACTACTCATTATTAGTTTATTGTTCATATTTGTTTGCACTATTGTTCATTGTGTATTTCTTGATTGTTTTGCAGTTACCTTTTGAAATGTATTCACTACCTACCCTTTCCCGGGTACACCTGAAATGAGCCTTGGCTCATTCACTTTCCCTTGTCACCTATTATAAATAAATACATAACATTCACTTACTATTATTCTCTTTCAGTTTCCTTCATCTCTTCACACAAAATACATAAAACTCAAAATTTAAATACAGTACTTTTTCAGACTTGCTTGAGCCTCCCCTGGAACAGGTTGGGGCCTCCTCAGGGAGGCTGGCCTCACCATTTGAGAACCCCTGCTCTAAGCTGTACTAGTGCCAGCCCAAGTCTTTATTCTTTAGAACTGTTTTCTGAATACAGGATCTTATCTAACTTTGCTACAGCATCCTCTTATAGATGTGCTGTATTCTTTTTTTTGTATAACTTCAGATAATGAGCAATAATTATGTGCCAGAAGTGTCATGCTTTTGCTAAGAGCTGATTTTTTTTCTGCTGTTTTTGTCACTTAGCTAGATAGACAGACAGACAGACAGATAATTGTATTTATATAGCACCCATTTCAAAAGACTCTGGGTACTGCACAATATGGGTAATAATCATCATCATCAAACTTTATTTTTTTATCCAGGTGCATACAGTTGGGACATAAAATCAAATTTAAAACTGTAGATCTGCTTTGTGCAGTACAATGGACATAACAACATAAGGACACTGAGAACAGCAAGGAACAATTATACATAAAATTATACACATTTCAAATGCAAACATGTTTAATCAGAACCTCAATGTATGCAGTTGCATGGATGAACTTTTGTTTCTTTGAGAGATGATTGGAATTCAAGAATTACATTTTTTGCTCTGATTTCAGTTCAGATCTGATTCCATGTTTGGGCTACAGAACCTTGTAAAGTGATATCACCATATCTAAATTTGGTACTGGTGTGGGGCAGGCTACTATGATATGGATTTCTGAAAGAGAACCAACCTGGTATTTTTAGAATTTTCGATGACACGTTTTTTCAGGGGGCATTTGTTGCCGTTAAATATCCTAAATACCTAGGTTGACCAGTAAAGGTCTCTATTTGCATTTGGCAAGAGCCAGCCAAGTTGCCTAAACATCAGTCAGTGATGAGTGCGATAGCTACAGGACAATACAAATCGAGCAATTTTTTGTTGTATGGTGTGGCAATCTTTTGGAGGGCTGTTGTGGATGAGTGTCTGTAGACTGTTTCCCTAGTTGAGGACTGGCAACAACAATTGCTGTATAATTAATTTTTGACAATTTTGGCAAGCAGTGGAAGCCTCTTCTATGGGCCCCTAGTTTCCTGTTTGTTTGCTTTTTTTTTAACCATGGAATTTATGTGGCCTACATCAAGACCTGGGGCTGTGTCTGGATTTAGTGCTTCACAGCTATGAATTTTTGCTAAGTCTGTAGGAGTTACAGGAGGGTGGTGTTTGGTTCAGTCTTTACCCACTCATCTTAGGTTTTTCACATACCCCAGGAGAACATTGTTGGAGGAGTTAAATGCTGTGTCTGCCATTAAATGCATACTGCGGCTTAATGGCGGTTCATTTAAAAATCTGTTTATGCCAGCTGTGAGACCAGTATAGCTGGAGATGCTGTATGGCTCTCCGTTGCTGTTTCTCACTGAGCCATAAAATTGCCTCAGGATGTTGTTAAGTTCTGTTGGGTCTATTGTTAGAAAGTCAATTGCTATTTCTTTTTCAGTGAGCCAGTCTTTTAGTACCAGAACTGCCCAGGACATTTGTCACTTGGTATTGGCCTCTTTCGAGTCTAGTTCTAGTGTGTCAAATTCTCTGTCAGTGATCTCTAAGTGCCTGGTTTTCTCTTTCTTTTTTTACTTACAGGCATTTTGGCAGTTGTGGCTGATGTTGTGGCACTCTCTTCTGGAAAGATTTTTTTGGCGCGTTTCTTCAGTGAAGAATGTGAAGCTGGTTTCAGGTGAGGCTGTCGACTGTTTTTTTGTCATAGTGAGGCAGTAGTTTTCTGTCAGTGTGAGAGCAGCTGTTGTATGATTCTTTTTTCATGTGATGTGCCCAGCTGTGCCAGCACTAGATACAGTGATGTTATACTGAGATAACATCACTGTTGCTAGGACTGGCCAACCAATCAGGTTCTAGAAATTCTTATATGGTATTGTATAATTAAGCAGTTCCACTATGCCGTGATGACAAATTTCTTGTTGACTGATGGCACAGTGACAGCACAACAGCAACAATTGGTGTTGTGCTGTCACTCAGGAACAAGTGTTTTCTGTGGGGGCTTCGCACCCCCCCACACCCCCATGCAGTGGGCTCTGCCCCCACACTCCCTTTACTTTAGATTGCTAACTCCAGTCAGAGTTAGTTCGAGGATGGGGGCAAATACCCCCCCGGCACCAGTGTCAGGTAGTGGAGACCATCACAGCAACTGCCGACAATGTTGCCGTGATGGTCTTCACTGTAGAACCGACGCTGCATGGTTGGTATACATAATTAAGCAATAATGCATGATAGGGTGTGTGTTGTGCTGGGATAATGTCATGCATGGGGTGGTTGGACATGTGGACGCAGGCTGAGTGTTTCCAACACCATAGAAGTGCCGTTATCCCAGCACGACACACACCCTGGAGTGCATTATTGCTATTATACAATGGCTTGTTTATATTAAAAAAAAAAAGGAAAAAAAGCATTTTTGAATAAATTTTCATTTTATTTATCAATGTGGAGGTATACAAAGGAAAAAAGTAGTTCTGTTTGGCCAGTAGGCGGTGCTGCTGGTAAATGAATGGCTCTGTGTGTGCAAAGGCGCAGTACAGTGCAGGGCTTCAAACAGGCATGGGATAGGCATAAGGGAGCAATACAAATGACTATGAATAGATAGGTCACTGACAGAGCAAAGGCCGATGGCACATTTATAAGGTAGAAAAAGAAATGGGCAGACTGGATGGGCCTTGCGGTCCTTATCTGCCGTCAACTTCTATGTTTCTATGTTTCTATGTAAATCCCCCCCCACACACACACACCCACATCCCTGACTTATGCAGTCCACACTGATGTATTATCCATGACTTATGCAGTGCACACCGGTGTATAATCAGTATAACAGGGCGAGCCCCAGGATCCACGGTCACTGGCCCTCCGGCGACCTTGCAGCCGACGGCAGCCACCCGCTAAGCAGATCCAGCGCAGAGAAGCCCCTTAACAGGGCGAGCCCCAGGATCCATGGTCACCGGCCCTCCGGCGACCTTGCAGCTGACGGCAACCGCCCGCTAAGCAGATCCAGCGCAGAGAAGCCCCTTAACAGGGCGAGTCCCAGGATCCACGGTCACTGGCCCTCCGGCGACCTTGCAGCCGACGGCAGCCACCCGCTAAGCAGATCCAGCGCAGAGAAGCCCCTTAACAGGGCGAGCCCCAGGATCCATGGTCACCGGCCCTCCGGCGACCTTGCAGCTGACGGCAACCGCCCGCTAAGCAGATCCAGCGCAGAGAAGCCCCTTAACAGGGCGAGTCCCAGGATCCACGGTCACCGGCCCTCCGGCGACCTTGCAGCCAACGGCAGCCACCTGCTAAGCGGATCCAGTGCAGAGAAGGTACGGCATCCAAAGCCAACCAATCAGAAATCAGACGCTTTTCCTATTAAGACGCCGATTGGTCCAGTCCTCACCCCAGTGCAGGCTGTTCCCCGAGGCTCTTTCTTGTGTGTTTTTTTTGTTAGAAATGCAAATGTTTAGAGATATTTCTTAAGCCTGACTGTTGTAATTACTGTTTTACTGAATTGAAATCTGCCAAGTGATTACAAGCCCTTTCATGCATTGTTAGCCAGAACCCCTCTACCCCCCCGCCGCCCTTGGCATCTTTTTGTGAGCTTCCCATTGTTTAGCTTCTCCTCTGATCTCTGGCTCCTTGCCCTGCACCTACTTGGGTCCCCCTATAAATTTTTGCTTCTCTCTTCTTCATTTGTAGTCCCTTAACAGGGCGAGCCCCAGGATCCACGGTCACCAGCCCTCCGGCGACCTTGCAGCCGACAGCAGCCGCCCGCTAAGCGGATCCAGTGCAGAGAAGGTACGGCATCCAAAGCCAACCAATTGGAAATCAGACACTTTTCCTATTAAGACGCCGATTGGTCCAGTCCTCACCCCAGTGCAGGCTGTTCCCCGAGGCTCTTTCTAGTGTGTTTTTTGTACCCACCCCCTCCCAGGCCTCCTTTAAATACACTGTGGCCACACCCCCTGTATCCACCTAGCCATCCTATAGGTTACTCCAGTTGGCAGAAAATTAACCTCTCTCTTACATATTCACGCAGAGCACAGTGAGTCATGGCACTCTCCTCCATAGTCTACCTACTACTATTAGCCTGCGCTCCCGGTTTGTACCACACTAATACTTTAAAACAGGGAGATATTACCATGAAAAACGATACCTATTATGCTCCCGGTCACTATACCCATCACTATTCCTCATGCCCCCGTCCCTTCCTTCACTTATCACCCTCTTCTTTCTCTCTCTCCCTCCTCCCATCCCCACTGTCCCTCAAAGCACTCCCTCTCTTAGTCCCAAACTGTTACACAAGCCTTTGCATAAATAACACACAGTTTTTACACTCCAAAACAAATACTAGGCAGTCTGAAAGGAAGAAAGATATTAGGTCACATTTTATCTCCTTAAGGAAATTGCTACTTCTCCTTCTTCTCTGCTCAGACAATGTTGAGTTAAATCCAGGTCCCCCTACATTGATACCCTCACCATTAGAATTTGCAGATGCTTCTGGTTTAAAAATAATGGTGGTCAATATACTGAGTCTAATCAAAAAATTATCACAGTTACAAGCCTGGGCTGCACATACTGAGTCTGATATCATTATTGTCACCGAATCCTGGCTTAACAAAAATACAACCGATCAGCAAATTAACATAGTGGATTTTGTCCCATTCAGGGCGGACAGGGGCTCAAGATGGGGCGGAGTAGTTGTCTATGCCAAATCAAAATACACGATTAGTAACATTATTACCATATCCAAGCCTAAGGAATTTGAAATTGTTTCATTAAAGCTTCATCTCCCCTCCTCTGACAATATTACCATCATAGGTGGATATAGACCACCTACTGCCGGCACTGATATCCTTAGTGCCCTCAAAACCTTAATCACTAAAGATAACACAGAAACACTAATCCTTGGTGATTTTAATATGGATTGGCTATCATCAAAATCCTCCGACCTAAAGTCACTTTGTGACGACCTTGGATTAGCCCAACTTATCAGTGAACCAACCAGGATTAATGCCCAAAATGCAGCCAACAGTTCATTGTTAGACGTTATCCTAACTACCCATCCACATAAAATCCTACAAACAGCAGTGTTTCATAATGATACGACTGGTATAACATTGTTGTCTGCACTAGGTCACAAGCCAAAGTTATCCTTCCCCCTAAATTCATAACCAAACGGTCGTTCCGTAAGTTCAATATTGACAATTATTTGACCGATCTAAGCAACATCAGATGGCAAGACCTTTTTCTTGCTAAATCAGTAGACGAGGCTGTTAATGTCCTTAACTGCAACATGACTGCCCTAGTTAATAGACATGCTCCCACTATTAAGGTTCGGACGCGCAAAAACTCTCACCCCTGGTTCACATCGGAACTTAAGGCTGCACTGTCAAACCGAGACAAACTATGGGCCCAGGCAAGGAGTTCTAAGAGTCCCATAGATTGGCAGGCTTTCAGAGCAGCCAGGAACACATGTGTCAAATGCATTCATGAAACTAAATCTAGTTACTATGTCTCTACCCTAGAGCAGGCTAAAGGGAATTCCTATAAAATCTGGAAGACCCTCAAGTCTATTGAGGGTCGCTCAGCTGCACCATCTGTTCCAGCAAAAATCCTCATTAGTGGATCATCCATTGAAAGTTCACATCAAATACTAGAAGAACTTAATTCCCACTTCATAGCCGCCAGCCTAGCATTTGATACTTCCCCACATGCCTCCCAAATTAGGAATATCGATAGCACGTATTCAGCACCGAACACACCAGCCTGTTCATTCCAGTTGCTCCCTCTTAGCTATAAAGAAGTAGAGGAGTCACTTATTAACCTGGATACCAAAAAAAGTGAAGGAGAGGATAATATAGATCCATTATTTCTAAAACTTGGATACCCCTATCTTACCGCCCCGATACTTCATATATTCAATCTCTCTCTCTCTATTTCAACTGTCACAGTTCCCTCATGTTGGAAATCCGCCCATATTATCCCCCTATTTAAGTCAGGTGACCCATGTGATCTCAATAATTATAGACCTATTTCAATACTACCTATCCTCTCAAAAGCATTTGAAAAACTGATCTACGCCCAATTGAAAAACCATATAGCAACGCAACTTATTCTTAACCCTCTTCAATCTGGCTTTCGCCCAAACCATAGTACCATTACAGCTCTAGCCAAAGTTACTAACGATTGGGTATCTGCAATGGACTCTAAGAAACCTACGTGTGTGGTTTTTTTATCTAAGTAAAGCATTTGATACAGTAGATCATAATTTACTAGTTCTCAGCCTTACTAATCTTGGCTTTACTCCATCTACTACCCAATGGTTCAAAAGCTACCTATCGGGAAGGACTCAGAAAGTCAAATCAGGAAATTTGTTCTCATCCTCTCTGCCTACTGTCAGAGGAGTCCCACAGGGATCTATTCTAGGTCCCGTCCTCTTCTCCTTATATATAAACAACCTCGACCATCAGATTACCAAGTCTCAGTTGCACTTCTTTGCAGATGATACTGTCCTGTATACTTCTGGGCCATCGTTAGAAGCAACTAGGGACATCCTTCAAGTCGACTTTACGCAATTAGAAAAAACACGTAATCAATGCAAAGTTACTCCTTAATGCCAAAAAAACGAAAGCTATGATCCTACGCCCATGCTCCTCACACGCTAGTACCCCCTGCTTTGCCCAATGATTTCATAAATACTACCCTAGGTGAGCATCTGGAAATAGTTTCAAAGTTCAAATATCTCGGTTTCTGGTTAGATAACAGGCTTTCTTTTAATGATCATATCGATGACTTGGCTAAAAGGCTCAAAACCAGGTTAGGTTTCTTCTTCTGCAATAGATCTTTCTTTCCTGCTGAAATTAGAACAAGATTGGTACAGGCCACTTTCCTCCCCCTCCTTGATTATGGCGATGTAATCTATAATTCCTCAACTTCTACTAATCTCCATAAACTAGGTGTTCTCTATCACCACTCCCTACGATTCATAACAAACTCCCTCCCTCTAACTCATCATTGTGATCTATATGCCTTAGTTGGCTGGCCCTCGCTCTCTGTTAGATGGACAGTCCATGCAGGTACATGGACTTTAAAACTTCTTCAGAACAAACTACCGCAATACCTATCCTCTTTAATACATATAGCGCGCCGTGTCTACTCACTTAGGAAGTCCGAGTTTCTCCTACTTGATGTACCTAGGACCCGCACTTCCTTTGGGAAACGTGCTATTTCATGCTCACTGCCAACTATTTGGAATCGACTACAGTCATTTTTGAAATTAGCCAGTATTGTCCCTGTTAACTTTTTCAAAAGGATAGTTATGGCTAAACTAAAAGACACCTGCAACTGTGTTTAATGAATTACTTTCACTAGGACACAACCTAGTGACTCCGCGATATCCCAGGTTCCATTCCTACACTTCCTCAACTCTGTTTTGCACCACTATCAGTGTCTTAGGTGGAATCTTTGTTGAATTGTTATGTAATTACTGTTATTTTCTAATGTATGCAATGTATTGCTTTTACAAACAGTACAAACTTCTCTTCATGCACCGAGAGCATCCTGGGAGCTCCTTATCATTTTGCTCACTGTGTATTATGATGCAAGCTCTTATTATTATGAATTCTGTTTTTTTATGATGTAAGCACTTAACTATTTGTTTGTAAGTCAGTCGCAGGACTTCATTGTGAATGTATGTATGTCTCAGGACCTCCTTGTGAATGAGCTTGCTCAACGGAGTTTTCCTGCAATAAACTTGAACTTGAACACACTTCTTTGTCTTGTTCTTCAAGACCTGTGATCTAGTCTGTGAACCATACTTTCATGAAGTTTCAAGGATGGCAGTTGGAAAGGAGACCGGGAGAGGGAGAAACGTGGTGTACTGAAGACTACTGGGTGAGCCATCTCACGTGCCCTGCTGTTTTGTATTATACCGATTGCGATCTATATAACTGAAGAAAGATGCTGATTGCTTCAATCCTGCTGCCTACACTGGGACTGATGAAATGCGTTTTACTTTTTTTTTCTGTGGGAGTCTTGAAACAGGTATCGGGAATGACTCTATGACCAAAGCTGAGAGCGTGCCTGTGTTAAGTGCAGGACCGCATGGAAGACTGCATCAATGATGGACTCCATTAGCAGCAGCAATGTCAGAAAAATGTTATTTGTGTTGCCGTCTGTAATTTGAAATGTTTTGTACAGCTGCTTCATTCGGTTCATGTGGGGAAAATGGCTGCTTTTTTCCTGTGAACTGAGAGGCGTCAATGAACAACGCGACTGGCAGTTGCGGTCTTCATGGTTCACTGAAGACACTTTTTCAGCTTTCTTTTACAGTGACAGAGAGTGAGGAAAAGCAAGTAAACCAAGATTCTTCTGTGTTTTTTGTTGAATGTCAGCGCAAGAGTCAGCATTGGTTTTGGGGGGGGGGGTGTTAAGCCCTGACAGCTTCAGTGTGCCCTACCCTTCAGTTCTGCCTGTTTCAGAAGCCATGACATGATCTGAGAATCTGTTATGTGGTTGTTCATGTGCTGGACCTTCATACAGTGATGTTGTACTGGGATAACATCACTGTTGAAGGAGGGCACCGACCAATGAGAGCCCAGGATTCTTTCTTGCCATTGTATAATATAGAGGATAATGCCTGATGTATACGTGATAACCATGGTGTAATCCCTTCGATTGGTTGCTAGGGCATCAATAAACCTCAAGAGCACAGTTCGAGAGGTTTATCATTGCCTTAGCAACCATGAGACGTGATTACACTATGGTTATCACCTGTACATCAGGCATTGTCATTTATAGTGTATGGGACTCGACATGAAAGTTACAATCCCTCCCAACACAAGTAATTTAGTCTTACCATTACAGCCACATGATTGTGTAGGAAAACAATTTATTAGGATACACGGACTGAACAACAGCCGAAATAGCACCAGAGTTAAAATATCTATCAGACATAGTGATCGCTAGACTCAGTAACAGTAAACTGTGACAACTGGAATGTTATTTGAATACTGTACTGAGACTAACACTTGCATTCTGGGTGTGTAGAATACTAAATACACTGGCATTCCATTTTGTAACCCCACTGCTATGACATAGATGAGAGAGGTTTATAAGGTTCTGACATCACAACGGTGGGATTACAAGGTTGTAAACAGTTTACTTTCAGTGGGTAATAAGGGCTACCCATACATTATTAAGCAATAATGCACAACAGAGTGTGTGTCATGCTTGGATAACGTCACGCCTCGGGTGGTTGAAGCAGGAGGCCGCAGGCCGAGTGCGTTCAACACCCGAGAAATGTTTTAAATATTTTTTTTTTACTTGCTTTTTGTGTGTCGAAGAACATTTATATAAAAATAAGTTCCTTTATCTGTTTATTCACTGGGGGAAGCTGTTTGCATATTAGAAGCATTGTTGTTATGTTTTACTTGTTAGTCCAGGTTGTGGTTTTCTTTAGTTCATTCTGCCCCCCCTCCGTGCTACTCGCTGTTCTCCCGGTGCCAGTGGTGCAAGTGGCAGACAAGAAGTACAGGAACTCAGGCATTGACAAATATGAAATGCAGAATGAAGATCCTCAATCTGAAGGATAGCTGTGTCAAGACAACACATCTCTTTTGACACTAGTAGATTCAGTTAGAGATATTGAACTATTTCTTGGAAAATAGCATTGTTGTATAAGTCAAGTGTTGGTATGGAAACCCAGATTTCAGGTCACAGGCCCAGAAACTGTCATTATGTTGCTGGGTCAAGAATTTCAGTTCCAGTGTCAGTGACAAGAAGTATAGGAACTCCGTTCCTGCTACATAAAAGGTACAGGAACTGCAGTCCTGTGCATTCCTGTTCACTTTCATCACTGCCCGGTACGCACTACTGTGATAGTTAAATGTACTAGGAGATTATCGTACTAAGATGGCATTTTTACTGAGCCACCAGTGTTTCAGGGTGTCAGGCAGTTGCAGCTCTTGCAGCCGCTCTGAGGTCCTGAGCAGGACTGTTGAAGAAGACGTTGGAGGTACGGAGGAGGAAGGGAGGGAGAATGTGGGTTTAGGTATGTTGTGTTGTTTTTATATGTATTTAGAGGCCAGAAAAGGTGGTGGAATGGAAACAAAAAGAAACAAAAGGAGATGAAAAATGAGTGAGCATTGCCAGAAGAGCCGCATGCTGACAGTTGACCTGGCTCACCTTGCTCGATCGTTCGTTCATTCAGTGAAGCTTTTAATTAAAAAAAAAAAAAAAAAACTGTTTTGCTTTACCAGTAATGCTGGTACAATTACGCAGACATTACTGTGTTGAGGGGTGCTAATGAGTGGTGTGTGGGACGATGGCAGAAAGCACATGCACTAAAGTGGGGAATTTGACAGGGAAAGCAGTGAGGATCCTAGCAGGTAGTGTAGATGGGGCATAGTGATTTTTTAATTTATTCTGTGGTCATTTTTGCTGCTGGACCTTCATACAGTGACGTCATACTCAGATAACATCACTGGTGAAGGTGGGCAGCAGCCAATCAGAAACTAAGAAATTTTCTTGCCATTGTATAATTTATTTTTTATTTAGTTGTTTAACCAGGAGTAGCACACTAAGCTGAAATCTTTTTTACAGGAGCGACCTGGGAGCACAGGGAAGTTAAGTGACTTGCTCAGGGTCACACAGTATGCAAGTGGAAGCTGTGGGATTCAAACCCCAGTCTGGTTTGCTGGATGTCACCAGATTTGTAGCTCAGAGCCTTAAACCACTGCACTATACTGACTACTAGTTGTCCATGTTTAAAATTAAGATTGGTCAGAAATCTTGGTCCAAGCATATTTTTGTCTGTGTGTTTGGTTGGTTGTTTGTTTTTTTGTTTTTTGGTGGGTTGCCAAATTGTAAGTATTGTTTTTTTTTTTTTTTTCAGGTTCATAAGAAGCCCTGACTTAGGCCCTATACACACTACAGAACTGTTTTTAAAACCAGTTTAGCTAAACCATTTCAGTGCATCCACACTACTCAGTAACCATTTTTGATAATGATTTAGTGTCCACTCTGCTAGTGTTAAACATGTTCTCCTTGTTTTTGTGTTAAGTCTAGCACACAGAACTGTGCTTGCCTGTACACACTGCAGCTGGAACTGTTTTAGTTAAACCAATACAGCTTAAAACGTTTTTACTCCTGCCCAGACCTGTGAGTAAAACCATGCTAGCTCTAAAACATTTTTAAAAATGGTTTTAAGATAAGGTATCTAGCAGGGTTTATAGACATTTTTGTTAAAGTGTTTTAAGGTGCTTGTAGTCTGGATGCAAACAGTGCTAGGGGGATTTAAAGGCCCTGTCCACACTACACCACTAAAATCCTATAATGGTTTCAAACCGTTACAGACAGTAAGCGTTACAGTGTGTGTCCAGACTGCCAGTGAACCATCATGATAATGGTTCAGAACCATTATAGCCAGTCCGCATTGTGGGTGACGGGTGACTGTTATGGTCAGCACCCTATCCCACAATGCAGTTTGTGCTACACTGAGGGCAATATTGGGGCTACACGCTCATGCATCCACACTACAGCTGATAACATTACAGAGGCAGAACCATTTTCGTAACCGTTATTGAAACCTCCTCATAAATGGTTTCAACAATGGTTACAAAAACACCTCCTGTAACATTACAGGTGTAAACACAAACTGTTGTGGTAACGGTTTGGACCATCTGTAAACGTTACAGAGGGGAGTTTTCCGTGTAGTGCAGACAGGGCCAAAATGTTTTAAGGCACTTCAACTGTTTTAAGTTCCCAGTGTGTACAAGGCCTAAGTGAACCACTCTTCCATGACTAAAAAATCTACCTGTAGTGTAGTTATTAACTCACTTGGACTTTCAGCGGATGCGACCAAGACAGTATCATCCATGTATAGTCTTAGTTCATAATTGTTTTAACAAATCTGGGAGTTTATTTACATAATGTTAAAAAGGAGGAGGCCCAACATTGAGCTGTGTGACTCTTCTCTCAATGAAGCAAGGAAAGTATTTCCTTGGACAACACTTTTTTTTCCTGTTTGTTAGGTTGGAGTGAAACCATTTTAAGGATTCATAGTGGACTCCCTCAGTAACCATACTTTCTAGCAGGATAAAGTGGTTCACCTGTTTAAAGAATTCAGTCAGATCTGTGAACACTGCCCCAGTGTACAGACCAGAGTCCAAACGTTTTGACAATAGGTTGTGAAAACTGATAAGAGCAGTGTCCGTACATCGTCCTTCACAAAATCTGTACTGACAGTCTATGAAAATATCTTGAATTTCTATATCAGTGTACAGCTATTGGTGTATCATACACTTGAACACTTTCAGGATTATTGGCGTAGGGCAATGAGGTGAGAGCTTGAAGCATGACATGAACTGAGTCAATTTTGCTGAATTTCCAAGGTTTGATAAATGACTTCTTACAGGCTCTCATTATAGAGATAGTTCAGAGTTGTAGCTATGATATTGGCTCCAAATGCCAGAAATTTGGCTTCAGTGTTATCTGGCCTTTTGGCTTTGTTGGTCTTTCCCATTTTTAGTGTCTTTAGCACTTCATGTACCCCTATTTTGTGAAACCTGAGTGGAGGTACTTTTTTGAGAAGCCAGCGTCCTACTATCAGGCCAGTTGCAATACCTGAACCAGGACAGAAGCTCTTTGAGTCATTTGACAGCACTGGATTGGTAGGGAGACCAAGATTAAGATCAAGTAGATTAATACAATAGTTATTCAGCATTTCTGCAACCTAAACAGGGTCATGAGTTAGGCTTCCATTTTCCTGCAATCCAATTTGTGGTTTTAAAGTTATGGAGTTTTGCAAATTTTTTGTTAAATGCCAATATCTGGATCATTTGCATGGCTTATTTTGTTTTTGTAATACCTTGATTTGGTCATTCTTATTCATTTTTCACTTTTGTTTCTTCAACCTAAGAAATTTCAGTCCTCGGGGTCCTTGACTTGCCTGCATTTTCCCCAAGTGCTTTTTTATTTGGATTATAATTCGGATCTTGCCAGTCTGTCAGAGATCCAGGATGGGTTACCTTTTTTAAATGTTTTCCTTTTGATGGGAGTGTCGGTTGCACGTTTGTACAGAAGTGTTTATAAAAACATCTACTGCGATGTCTAGATAGGGACTTAATCTGTAGCAGTCCCAGCTTTCACTCATTAAGGTTCATTAAGCTTGCTCTGAAAGCTTTCAAGTCAAAGTTTTTCATACAATTATAGAGAATTTCGGAAGCAAGTGGGACATCTGGCTTTGGAATTTCTATAATACTTTTAACATTAAAGTGGTATCCTAAGTTCAGTGGTAGTATTTTATTTTCTAGGACCTTTAAATTTTCTGGGGAAACTAGAGGAATGGTCTAGGGGTGGCAGCTGTATTTCAGTGCCAAAAAGTGCAAAGTCAAATCAAGTCAAGTCAAATTTATTTAAAAGACGCCCAATCCCGGAGGCTCTGGGCGCCGTACAAATTTTAAAAGAACATAATACATAAAAATAAATAGAATTACAAATTATAAATAGATCATAGTCTAATGTAGTCTAAACATCAAATGCCTGAGAAAATAGAAATGTTTTCAGGCGAACCTTAAAGATATCTACAGTCGAGGCCTCTCTGACCAAAGCTAGTAATAGGTTCCATAGAGCGGGAGCCGCAACGCTGAAAGCTCTGTCACTGGCTGACTTCAGCCTCGCTCTAGGAACAGTCAGGAGGCCACTGCTGGAGGATCGAAGAGGGCGGACAGATGGAGCAGGTGTCAGGAGGACTGACAGGTAACCAGGGCCCTGCCCATGTAGTGCCTTAAAAGTGAGAAGACCCACCTTAAAGAGGACTCTCCACCTGACTGGCAGCCAGTGCAATTCACGCAGTACCGGTGTAATATGGCAGAACTTTTTCTGCCCAGTCAATGTACCGGGTAGCTCGTTTGCACCAGCTGCAGTCTGCGGAGAAGTCTCCTGTGACCCAGATAGGCGCATTACAGTAGTCCAGCCTAGATGTGACTAAGGCATGTATCAAGGTAGGGAGGTCCAGAGATGGAACAAAGGGCCTAATCCTGGCAATGTTTCTGAGATGGAAAAAACAGGTATGAACCACGGAAGATACTTGAGTCTCCATGGTCAAGTTCCTGTCCAGAATCACTCCAAGACTACGCACCCTAGAGGAGGCCTTCAATGAGACAGCCCCAAGAACAAGTCCAGTTGCTGAGTCAGAGACCTCCATATCACGAGCTCGGTTCGACTCCACTACCAATACCTCAGTCTTGTTAGGGTTCAGTCGCAACCAGCTGGAGGCCATCCAGTCACTTATCTCGGTCAGACAGATGCTTAGCACATCCACTGCATTGGATGTTCCTGGGGTAAAGGAAAAATATAGCTGAGTATCATCAGCATAGCAATGAAAACTCAGACCATACTTCCTAATGATCCCACCCAGGGGCAGCATGTACACTGCGAACAACATTGGGGCCAGTACCGAACCCTGAGGGACTCCACAAGGAAGGAGATTGGGTGTAGATGAGGAATTACCCATCATAACCCATTGCCTCCTGTTTGTAAGAAAGGACTCAAACCAGTTGATGACAGTACCGGTGAGTCCGCATAACTCCCTAAGGCGGACAAGCAACACACAATGGTCCACAGTGTCAAATGCCGAAGAGAGATCGAGAAGAACAAGAATTGTCCTGTCCCCCCGATCTCTAGCCCTGAGGAGATCATTCTTCACCCGTACAAGAGCAGTTTCTGTGCTATGTCTGGCCCGAAAAGCCGACTGGAAGGGATCGTACAACTCGTGAGTCATGAGGTGCTCTTCCAATTGAAGCGCTACCACCTTCTCCACCACCTTCCCCAAAAATGGGAGGTTGGAGATAGGATGGTAATTCGCCATGATCTCCGGGTCCTGCACAAAGTCATGCACCTGGGGCATGGAAATGCAGGGACTGTGTATAAGATGGTGGGGTGGAGGTATGTACAGTCACCAAGCAAGAGAGAGACCTTGGGGCAGTCATAGCTGATGATCTCAAGGTGGAAGGGCAGTGCGACAAGGCAGTAGGCAAGGCTAGCCAGATGCTGGGATGCATAAGGAGGGGGATCTCTAGCAGGAGAAGGGAGGTGGGGTTGCCACTGTATCACTCACTAGTGAGACCCCACCTGGAGTACGGTGTTCAGTTCTGAAGGCAAAGCCTCCACAAAGACATTGACAGGGTGGAAGCAGTTCAAAGGAGGGTCACCAAAATTATGTGGGGGTTGAATGAGAAACCATATGAAGAGAGGCAGCAGGAGCTCAGCATGTATTCCCTGGAGGAGAGGAGGGAGGATGAGAGGCCATATGACTGAGACCTATAAGTACCTCACGGGAATAAACAAGGTGCAGGAAGGGAGCTTTTTTCAGAGGAGGAACACCAGAACACAGGGGCATGTTATGAAGCTGGGCAGCGTTTAAGAGGGATGTAAGGAAATACATTCTTCAGAGAAAGGGTGGCGGATCCCTAGAATGCCCTACCAGAGGAGGTGGTAAGGGGAAAAGACAGTGGGGAGCTACAAGCATGTGGGGGATAGACCCATGGGCATAATTCATAGGGAAAGGTCCCCACTTGCATACTGTATGACCCTGAACAAGTCATTTACCCTCCTTGTGCTCCTAAGTCACACCTGAAAACAAGCTTCAGCTTAGTGTGCCTCTCCTGGTTAAAAAAAAAAAAGAAGAGGGAGGAACACATGAGATAGAATAGGGTCCAGGGTGTAGCAATAGGTAGAGAAAGTAGGGCAGACTAGATGGGCCTTCCAGTCCTTTTCTGCCACCACATTCTGTTTCTATGTGGGACAAATATTAGGTCTAGTATGGAGCATTGATGGATTGGGCAGACACAGCTGATTGGGTCACTTATAATTTGCTTGACTCCCGATATTCGTAAATGCCCTCTAAGTTGTTTTCCTCTACTAATTGTCTGGTCTGAATTCAAATATCCAAGAAGAATCAATTCTTGTTCCCCTAACCTTCCACGTATTTTGTTTGCCAGGAATCCAAATGTTTTTGCATTGTTTTTTTGGGGAGGGGAGGGGATAGATCACAGGTATAGCTGTTTTGATGGACAGAATGTATACCATCAGACAGTCCAGTCTGTATGACCCTGAGCAAGTCATTTAGCTTCTCAGTGTTCCAGACCACACAGCTTTGGAAATGGGTCGAAGCAGGACCCCACTGGAAATGGTATGTTGTATCTAAGCTGAGCTATCCTGGGATATAAGTTGCAAACAGTAAAGCAGTGCACAAAAGAGTCTGTTTAGTGAAGTATAATGGTGTTAAAGATACACAGACTAGGTTATACACAACAAATACAAACTGCAATGGAAATAAAAAGTTCTGTTGAGAAACCTACAACATTTCATATAGGATGGAGAATGTCTGTTGGGTGTCTAGGTCTCCTCTAAAATATTGTAGGAAAGAGAGTTTGTAGCAGTGTAGGTTTTTGGAAGACAGGAGTTACTGGATAGTTTGATATGTTTTGCTGGACAAACATATGTCTAGTACAAAGAGTGCAGTACACAAGCTATCTGGGCCACAGTGACACAGGTCCCTTTGTCAGGATTGCACCCGATGGAGGGACCTGTGTGCCCCTGAAAGCTTGTGTACTATATCATCATAGTATATGGTGAGGGATTGTTGTGTAAGGAAATCATACACTCAAAAAAAACCCTGTCGTACCACATAGTGACATAGCTACTGTTGTACACATTTTTGTTGTGCCACAGTAGCTACATCACGGAGGCAAGCACATGTGGCATTTAAACCACTATGTGAAACCGCAACAACATGGAGCAGCAAGGGTTTACACACCACATTTACTCATTGGACAGCTGGGTGAAAGTAACAAAGGACAGTGTATATGTTCAACCATTCAAATTCAGCCATGTTTCCATCTCGGAGATCATAATGACACCGAGAACCTTTTAAAGCCTCGCTCTCGAATACCTTGCAGTGGCATCACAACCTATCGCTAGAAACACAGCATTGTTGGAAATGGTTGCACATATGTTATTCTTTATTTTGTACAAGACTTGTGTTGGTCCAATAAAAAGTACAAAACTATCTGGCAACTCATTTAATGTTGGAACTATTCTTTTTTGCTCCTTCATTCCCCTTGTTCCCCTCCATAGTGTCCAGAGGCCACCACGGCTACACTGCTCCCTTTGCTGGAAGGGAATTGCTAGAAGGGTAGTTTTTTTGCTTCCTTTATTCCCACTGTGTGCCACCCCTGGTGCCTAAGACTGCTGCTAAACTGTTCCTCTTGCCTGGAGGGAAGGATTTTCCCCTTTATTCCCCCGTTCTCCATCCCAAGTGTCCAGGGTCACCACAGGTACACTGCTCCTCTTGCCAGGAGGGAAGGTTTTTTTTGCCTCTTCATTCACCCTGCTCCCTGACACAGTGTCCAGGGCTGCCATGGCTACACTGTTACTATTGTCAGGATGGCAGGTCTTTTGGCCTTTCATGTCCCCTGTTTCCCACCACAGTGTCCTGGGCAGTCAGGGCTACATTGTTCCTCTTGTGAAGGGAAGGTCAGCAGCCACCTCTGCAGCTGACGCTTCTCCTTAAATCCACAGTATTTGTTAGTCATCATGTTTCTTTTTTAGCAATACTGTATCTGGCAAAAATATCACTATACCAATTTTTTTTTCATATTCTTCTGTTGCTGAACTGAGATACGAGTCTGAAGTTTGTAAACTGTTTTGCTTCCTTGAAATGCCCCGCATAAAAAAAAAAAATTTAACATCTTGGTGTGGTGCAGTGCTAATTGCGATCAGAAACATGCTAGTACTAGTTATAATACATACACACACAATGTAAATCTAATGGCCCAGATATTCAAAAGGGTTGCACATGGCGCAACAGTGTTGTACCATGCGCAACCCACTGATGCGCCCCGGCGCGCTATTCAAAAGGAAAAGTGCGAAGCACAAATTATGGCCGGAGCACATCAGCAATGTATGCAGGCACAGGTGGGGGGGTGTGCCCATGCATAACCTGCACAGCCCGATATTCAGCCCGGGATGTGCACAGCCATCCATGCGCAACCCCTACCTGTGCCAGCACAAAGTTAAGCCCCTCAAAAAAGGAACAACTGATGGCCACCCACAGGTGAGCTGCCGTATTGCAGGGCACAACACGGCAGCTGCCACCTGTGGGTGGCCACCTGAGTTCCAGCTGCACCTGTCGGCGCCCCCCCATGCCCGATGACGGGCATTTGTATAAAATAGAATAATTCATCCAATATCCCTGGTGGTCCAGTAGACCACTCTCTGCCTGATCTCGGGCATCTGTGAAAAAAAAAAGTCCTATATCCCTGGTGGTCCAGTGGACCGCTCTCTGCCCGATCTTGGGCATCTGTGAATAAAAAGTCCTATATCCCTGGTGGTCTGGTGCCCCCTCCCACCCGTCCACTGAGCCCCACCCCCTCCACCCCTGGTCAGCGGCGGGTGGCAGTACCCTGCCTGCCGCCCGCGCCCGCTGACTGACACCTCGGTGAGGGCTGCATGCCCATTGGTTCTAGCGTGAGCCAATGGGCGTGCAACTTTATCATACACATTCCAGATGGCAGAATGGATCATTACATATCTGGAAGGTATAATGTAATGAGAACCTACGCCATTAGCTCACGCTGTCAGAACAATAGGGTACTGTAGGTCCTCAATCGGTGGGTGGCGGGGCGGCAGGCGAAGTGAGGTGCATGCGGGGAGGCGGGCGTGGGCTCAGTGAGCAGGTGGAGGGCACCCTAGACCACCAGGAATAGGACTTTTTTTAATTACAGATGCCTGAGATCGGGCAGAGAGCAGTCCACTGGACCACCAGGGATATAGGACTTTTCTTATTTACAGATGCCTGAGATCAGGCAGAGAGCAGTCCACTGGACCACCAGAGATATAGGACTTTTTTTATTTACAGATGCCCGAGATCAGGCAAAGAGCGGTCCACTGGACCTCCAGGGATATTGGACGAATTATTCTATTTTATACAGATGCCTGCGATCGGGCAGATAGAGGTCCACTGGACCACCAGGGATATTGGACGAATTATTCTATTTTATATAAATGCCCGTGATCAGGCAGATAGAGGTCCAACCAGGGATATTGGACAAATTATTCTATTTTATACAAATGCCCGCGATCGGGCAGATAGAGGTCCACTGGACCACTAGGGATATTGGACGAATTATCCTATTTTATACAAATGCCTGCGATCGGGCAGATAGAGGTCCACTGGACCACCAGGGATATTGGAAGGGGATCTTTTTTTAAACAAATGCCTGCGATTGGGCTGCAGGGGGTGTCGGTCCTCGACGGGTGCTGCCTGGAAGGGCGCCAGGCGCAAGTTGTCGGGGATCAGCGCACCTGCATGCAAATGGGGCCATAATGACATACTAATGGCCCCATGTGCGCCTTGCATACATTATGGCCCCATTTGCATGTCAACTTTTGAATATCGCTGGTGCTGTGCTTGCCACAATGGAACTTGCGCTAGTGCATCTCCATGCTCCACTCTGCCCACTTGCGCTGGCGCAGTGCCACTGCGCCATGCACACTGGGGGTAGCCAGGGTACAATATTCAAAGCTGCTGAGCCATGGCGCAGCTCCGTTGAATATCACCCAGTCCACACCCCTGCGAGTTGGTTGAGCTGCGCCCAAGCTTGCGCCACAGCCTGGCACAGTTTGAATATCCAGGCCAATGTGTACAGTCCAAAGACACTCTTGGTGGAAGAGATTTTTAAATATTGTGACTCACAGTCTTCTTTAATATCTTCAGTCATTAATTGCAAAAATAGTGATGAAACTTGTTTTTTTAAATACGTGAGGGAATTTTTAAATACTGATGAATCCAGTGATGTCAGAAGTATATTTTTGCTGAAAACCTAAATGACAAAAATGTTTGCTAGTTAGCAAATACTGCTGCTTTTGTCAGCTAGCAGGGTGTGCCTAGAGCAATAAGGCATGACAGGGTGTGCATTATTGCTGGATAAATGCACACCTTGGAAAGTGAGGCACAAGGAAATGCTGTGTCTTATGCACCTGAGAAGTGCCACTATTTCACAGTTACACACACAGTGCAGTAACATATTTTGATTATAAATTCAAATCGTTATTTAAAAAAATGGAATAATTTCTGACCTGTGTAGTTGTGCTGGAATAACACATGGCCATGTGATTGCATCTGACCAATCAGAGCTTGTGGGTTCTGTTACCCATTTTATAAAGAATGCCTGCCCACTACACCTGCCCATGCCTCCCACAGGAGCTAAGCACCCATTATGTCATTAGGAGGTACTTTATACATTGCAGCAGCCCTGTCTGATTTTGCTGCTGAAACTGAGTCAGACTTTCAATTTCTCTCCCAAACCTGAGTTCCCGTGCCCCCTTCACTTTTTTCACCAATGGCTACAAACTAAATATACTTAACAAGGACCTCTTTTCAACTCATTTTAGCAATTATGTAAAAAATATCTTTACGAAATGTTCTACTGGTACTGATAAACCAAGTGCATTATTTTCCAGAAAGGTTGTCCAAAGTCCAGACAGGCAGAGATGATGCTCAAATGAATTAAATAGCTTGTATACCAAATGAATAAATAAATAAATACTGTCTGAAATTAATATTACCTTTAAAAAGTAGTGAGTTCTTACTTCTTATAGAGGAAGTATTTTATTTTTTTTATCTTTTGTTAATCAGAAGATTTTCTACTAGACAATATGCCAGACCTCACACACATACTGGATGCCCCTGCAGGATAGGCAAGATCCCTGGCCCACCACATGGGTCGCCAGAGTGATGAAACCTGACATTGCCCCCCCCCTCCCCCGAGCTTGGAACACAGTCAAGCAGCAATGTATTCCCAATACTCGGGCCACCCAGCCAGCTTCCCAAGTTTGTTCCCAAACTCAGGTCATCAGTTTGGGAGAACATAGCAGCACCCACTGGGTCATCGGTTGACCCCTAATTGGAGGGGGGGGGGTGTACTTTTTTTGTATCAAATTTAAAAAAAAATGTTTTGTATAAAACTGGACAATACAATACAGCACATTCAGACACTGAACTTGGATAACATGCAAGGTAACAAAACAAGTCATTCTATATTTCATTAGTATCAATTACATTGTCATGGCTTGGTATTTTCTTAGAAGTCTTTCATGTTAAAGGGACACATTCATGCAATCATTTAGGTACATCCCCCCAAGGTGGGATATCTTAGCCTCATAACATGCCCTCAGGCAGTATCGTAGCTTCTGCTGGCAGGAGGGAATCCAGGTATCGGCCCCAGCTCCTGATGATCAAATCTTCCCTTCCCCTGAGTGCATATGTTAAGCATTCAAGTGCTAGGGCTTGTAATATGAGCATTTTCCACTGGGTCTACGTGGGTGTGACACATGATACCTAGATATTTTGCACTCATTGTCTAGAAAAGGTGAGTAGCACATGTACCCATCTTGAATAAGGTTCCCGCCCCATGTCCTTCATTCCTAGGAGCAGAGAAAGAGGTGTGCATCTAACTAGTCTGCCCAGAAAAGGACCCACATCCTGCGCCACCATTCCCCAAAATGGCTTTGGTGTTGTGCACCCCCAAGAGAAATGTATATATGTACCCAAAGCTGACCTGCACCTACCTCAATTTGGTGATATGGTGGGGTTGAACCTATGTACCACACTAGGTGGGTAACACAGCCTATGAATAAACTGATAGTGTGATTCCTTGTACTGATTATAGAGTGCACACTCATGTGAAGGTGCAGCACAGTGCCCCAGTTCTCTTTGTGATCAGGAGACCCAGCTCTCACTCTCAATGGACTTTAACCTTCCTGGACAAATCTGGTAAGTAGATTCTGTCGTGCCTTGCCAGCTAGCTCCTTTGCTGACCTCTGGAATGGAGGGTCGCCTGTTCCTGTGAGGCCAGTGGTGAAGCCCCAACTGGGTCCCTCCTCATATTCCAGTGAAAGACTCGGACCTGCGTGTACCTGTAGTGGTGGGATTGTGGTATGTCCAGTTTCTCCTATAGATCAGCGAAGGACCACATACCCTCACTGGTGTACAGATCCCACACACATAGAACACCCTTGTCATCCCATTCCTTAAAGCCCCTGTCTTCCAGTCCAGGAAGGAATTCGGGATTCCCTGAAAGTGGCATCAGCAAGATCTGGCCTCTGTGGCCCCTCTCCATTTCTTTACCTTCTCCCATGCCTCCAATGTGTATTTAAGCAGGGGATTAGGGACCTTACTTTGGCAGTAATTTCACCTCCCTCCTGGTGCTAGGTAAACTGAAAGTTACCGTTGGCCCCCCTCCTCCTCCAGGTCAAGCCACTTAGCTGCTTCTCCCCTGCCATAATTGTCAGCCCCTGGTTTTTATCCCCCACCCAAGCCCTGGTATGCCCATAATGCACAGAACACCATGGCAGTGACTGGTGAACTAGGGGCTCTGCTCCATCCCTTCCTGGTGGTCTAGTGGCCCCCACCTGGCAGGTAGTGCCCACCACCCCACTTCCTCCCTCATCCTATACCCTGCTCGGGCTATTGGCACAACCCTCCTCACACCACCATGGCTGGCCAGGCACCCAATGAACTGTCAGAGTGCGTACTGAACAGTTCAGTTAGTGGGGGGCCACTAAACCACCAAGAAAGAATGGAGAGGGGACCCTTGTTTGCCAGTGACTGCCATGGTTTTCTGTGCATTACAGGCATACTTGGGCTTGGGGCTTGGGGGGACGGAAACCAGGGACTGACAATTATGGCATTTCTATACTGTTATTGCACATCAGGGGCATATCGGGGATTGGGGGAGTCAGTTGCTAGTTCACCAGAGACTGATAGTCTTATAAATAATAACATTAAGGCATATAGGGCCGGGGGTGACACTGGAGGTCACAATAGGGTGTGATGCACCTACTGCTGCTGGAGTTGGGAATCGGCGGGAAGGATGGGGGAGCCACTGGACACCAGGGCGTCTTTACAACATACTGCCTGCCTGCGTGGTTCTGTCCAGCAATGGATTTGTTTGCCGACATTGCAGGCCGCAATGTTTTGCCAGCTTTGTTTTGCACCGCGATGTTTTGTCCCACGATGTTCCTAGCCAGTTCCAGTTATCTGCCATATAAAGGTGGTAAATCCCATCTCTAACCTCTTGAAGTTCGCTTCTGTCGGTCTCATGGGCTTCATTTGTAGCATAATAATAGCCTGGGTAATGTATTCATTTTCAAAAGATTATTGCAGACTAATCAGGATATTAGCAATGCCCTTCATCTTTCAATTTCTCCTAATATGGTGGTGAACAGGGGCTTGTAGTTAAGGGTGTGCAGACTGCCAAGGTCTCTTCCCACCTTAACTCCTAAATATGTAAGGGACTGCTCCACCAACTTCAGGTCCCACATATTCCTTGCCCAGTCTTCAGGGGGAGCATCCCCATATTCATCAGCCCCACTTGTGCAAATTTAATTTGTAGCCAGAAAGGCTGCAGAGTTCTCCATTGTTCTCAGCAGTGTTGGCATGCATTCCTTTGGTTCCATGAAGGAGGTTGTCAGCATATAGTGTTGTTTAAGTTGTCTATTAGATGTCCCCAGTACTCCCCTAATTTCTTTTGTATCCTAGATCTTAACCCTTAAGCTGCCAGAAGATTTAGAATGTATGGGTTTTTAGGCCGTGTATACACGCCGGCGGCACAGCAAGAGTTAAATGCTAGGGGACCTATGGTTAAGATGAATAACAGTGGGGACAAGGGGCATCCCTGCCTCATGCCCCTATGCAGCTGGAGTTCCCCTGAAAGACCTCCATTTTCCAGAATCTGGGCCTTAGGGCCGCTATTGAATAACTTAAGCATATCCACATATGTGTCCCCCAGCCCAACTATCTCCAAGACCTCAAACACATGCTCCCACTCAGTACAATTGAATGCCTTCTTAGTGTCCATTGACAGCACAAGTTCTATACCTGGAAGCTAAGAACCAAGTGCACCACATACAGCAGTCTGCACATATTATTGTATGACCGTCTTCCCTGCATGAAACCTGTCTGGTCCCCATGCACAAAGTGTGGGAGCAGCTGTTTCAGGTGCCGCACCGTAATCTTAGTTAGTATCTTAAGATCACAGTTCAGTAGGGAGTTTATTTTGGGTATCCAAATGAAAGATGGTGCTGGGTTCCCCCATTAACAGTCAACCAGTTTTGGTATATGTCCTTTTCGAGTATGAGATCACATAAGCTTGCAATGAAGCTTGCAAGGCCTCCCGTCTCATATTTGGAGCCATATCTAAAGGTAGATTGCTTTCCGGTTTTGAGCTCACCATGACACAAACCAGTAACACCATCATAGGGCAGGTTACCCCTTAGCCTGGGCTGAGATACAGATGAGGCACACTGATGAGTCCTGAGAAGGATGAAACATGTATCTAAGTCTTCTGTTGTCAGCCTTTTTGAACTGTGTGAGAGCATTTGGCACCAGACTCTCCTGCATATAGCAGAAGCAGTCTTAATTCTTTCATGGTGGTTTGTGTATATTTACCATGATGCTTCACATTATTGGGGCACGTGTAATTTTCTTTCTCTATCTTAATGAGAATTATGTACCATAAAAGTATCAATCTGTACTTCTGTTTCATTACAGAATTGGTTATCTTGTAACAATAATTGCATTTCCATCTTTTGGCTTGAGTACATTCTTCTACAGAGCTCATTGACATAATGGGGGAAATGGTGTTAAGAAAGAGCTGTAGATCAGGTACCGTGTGCAGTAATAGTGTAGGTAGGGAGGAATAGGCAGACTAGATGGGCCAAGCGGTCCTTATCTGCCATCAAATTCTATATTTCTGTGACTGATCTGATAAAGTACGTGGTGAATATTTAATCCTAATAATTCTGTTCAACAGGGTCTGATCTTTTCATATGTCAGCTATTTTAGAATGTGTTCCATGCACTTTTATAATAAAATGAATAATCACAAAGATGTGGATGAATGACATAATACTTCTTTTAAACCCAGGTCTGTCGCTACTTATAGTAGGTTTGCTGCCGTGTAGCTATTATAGGGTTTTGTTGAATTCTCTCTAAGATAGGATCCATTATGAAATTTCAATCATCTCCTATAATCACCTTAGATCCCAGGACAGCCACTAGTGTAATAGCCTCTGGTATAAAAGTCAGATCAGTTGCATTTGGCATGTATGCAGTACATTTATCAGGGTTAGGTCTTTGCCTTGCAGTTTCTCCTTTATTTTTACAGTAGTGACTGAAATCGCAGCCGCATCGGGTGCTCAGCAATAAACAAAGTGCAGGCGTCCCATCAGCGGCTGTGGTGCTGGCCGATGATTTTATTTTTTTTTAATTATTATTTTTAATATATGTGTGGCAGATAAAAGGGTTCAGGAAGGACTTACTTTACCTTCCTTGACCTCAGTATTCTGGTGGCAAAAACTCTGTTATTTAAAAAGGGGCAGTGCCGCCCCGCAGGAATCCCAATTTAGTGGCTCCTGCAGCAGCACATCAAAGGCTCCTGCAGTCAGTGGTTTTGGACCGTAAAAGGGCAGTTAAAGCCGTTGGGGCTAGCGTGTCCTAGGGAGGCAGTGTGAGGGCTGGGTAGCAGCCCTCATTGCTGACTGGTTATGCATTCAAGTCCTTGATTTGCATAACCAATCAGCACTGCCCCCTTAGCCATCCAGTCAGGGGGGTTCCCCAGGGTAGCCACGGCCCCCGAAATGAGCATAAAAGAAGACTGCCAGGAAGGTAGAAGGTAGTCAGGAGGGGGAGTCTGGAAGGGGAGTTCAGAGGAGGAGCCCCCGGAGGGGCCCCCAGGAGAAGAGCTCCTGGGGAAGGAGCTCATTGGAGAAGGGCTCCTGGAGTAGAAGCTCAATGGAGAAGAGCTTCTGGAGAAGGAGCTCAGTGGAGAAGGAGTTTGGAAGGAGAATTGAGTGAGGGGTTCAGGAGGGACCATGAAAAAGAATCCCAGGAAAGAGAATCGTGGGACCTGCAGGGGCAGCTAGGAGAGCCCTGCCAGCCTGGTAGCCTTTCCCTCTTGCTTCTTAAGAGCTGTAGCAATGAGGCTTGGCAGTTGACTCTGGCATTCAGCAGCAAGGGAGGCTGGTGAAGTCAAACAGCCTTCCCCAAACCCCTGCAGGTACCTGTTGGGAGACTCAGCTAGCAGGTTGGCTAGCAGCACTGTACCTTGGGAGACTCGGCTAGCAGGTTGGCTAACAGTGAAGCACCTTGGGATACTTGGCTAGCAGGCTTGCTGGCAGTGCTGCACCTTGGGAGACTCGTCTAGCAAGTAAGCTAATGGTGAAGCACCTTGGGAGACTTGGCTAGCAGCACTGCACATTGGGAGACTCAGCTGGCAGGGTGGCTAGCGGCGCAGCACCTTGGGAGACTTGGCTAGCAATGGAGCACCTTGGGAGACTCAGTTAGTAGGTTGGCTAGTGGCACAGTACCTTAGGAGACTCGGCTAGCAGGGCAGCTAGCAGCAGAGCACCTTGGGAGACTTGGCTAGCAGGACAGCTAGCGGCGGAGCACCTTGGGAGACTCGGCTAGCAAGCTGGCTAACAATGAAGCACCCTTGGGACACTCAACTAGCAGGTCAGTTAGCGGTGAAGCACCCATTGGAAAACTGACTAGCAGGGTGGCTAGCAGCACTGTACCTTTGGGACACTCAGCCAACAGAGCCAATAACAATGCAGCACCTTGGGAGACTTGGCTAGCAAGGTGGCTAGCAGCAGACTTTAGCTTCAAAAGGCCTATATATTTTGTAACTCTTGCAGCAGTCCTTGCGGGAGGTGTGGCACCTGAAGAGGGAGCCCGGGGTGGTGTGATAAAGTTGTTGTTGTTAAAATTACAGTTATAGGCCTTTTTGCTACAATTACAGTTGTAAGCCTTTTTCTAAAGTTACAGTGATAAGCCCGTTACAGTGATTTGTTGCTAAGATTACAATGGTAAGCCCTTTACTGTGATTTTGTTGGTAAGTTACAGTGATAAGCCCTTTATAGTGATAGACTTGATCACAGTGAACATTTTATATTGCTTTACCCTTTATTCTAACAGTAAGGGCTATTTATTTCACTAGGTTCTGTCTGTGAATGGTTATTTTTAGCAGGTTTTGGTTAGCCTTTTTAGTCTGTTTCTCTGGGTGGTGGCCGTGGCATCTTTTCTAGGGAACAGTGCCTCCCCCTTATTAAGGCACTTTTTCATTCCAGCCAATGGCTGGCTCTGCACCACTCATTGAGTGTCCAGCTGTCAGGCCAAACAACCTGACGTTGTCCCCTCGTCAGTTTAAGCCCGTTACCTTTGACTGAGGGTGGCGCCGCCAAGGAAGAATCTTGGTGACGTCAGCAGACAGGTATAAAAAGGCAAGTTTATTAGTAAAATACATCTGTTCATTACTATTCTACCCTTATTATCACCCCAGATGTCCAGTATTTGAAAATTAAATATCTTCCTTTTCATGATTTTTTTTCAACTACCTTTAATGGATTAGACAAGTGGCTGGATGAGAAACCTTGGCTATCCTCTTTGTAACTTTATACTGTATGTGGTTAGCTGTTACTTTCTGGTGTGTGTCCCAGAATGGGTAAGTACAATGCCCTAATCTAAAATATTGCCTTGTATGTGTAACCCCCTTGGGGCACTACCCTTAGAGCTACTACCCCTGCCTGCCTCCACTGAAATAGGGTGAGGGGCCCAGATCCGTTGACGGGTGCCTCCACCCAGAGGTTGGGGTTAACACGGTCGAGACTGCCTCGGTTACAGCCCTCTGGGTTACTGCAACCCCCCTTTTGTCCAACTAGTGGCTCACACTGGGTACCAACAATTCTTTTCACCAGTACACTTACCCCCTGGGTAGTATCTCTCCGCTCACTCCGGGGACCCCCTGTAAAGTAAGGTACAGTTATATCACAGTCACTATGTAACAGTTCCCCAGGGATACACAAACCAGCCAAGATGTAGTTGCAACACAATAATCTGATTTATTAAAGGGGGCAGATAACAAGGAAGGGGGAAAAATCAAGGTAACTGGCTTATACTATAATTATCTACCTAGGGCTCTGTGCACAGGCCTAACCCTAAGATTTGCTGTCCCTGGGTGCCCAAGCCCTAACGGCTAGTCCAAACGTGGCAGCTGGTTCGGGCCCTTAACACAGATAAACGTTACAATCCTGAGCAGGTCAGAATGGGAAGAAAGTTTAATTAGGCAGTCAGCAGTATAATAATACACTGGAAACCACTGTTTGCACACTTGGCAGGGAGCTACCCTGGTTCAGTACTCACAACTCCAGCAAATAACAATTCCTTCAACACTGGCAGGGCTGAGCCTGAATTTTACCAGCCTCCCCACACATTTATATGGCAAACAACAGAGGGGTACCATACCAGGCAGCTGCTGTCAGGCTTTCACGAACTTGCAGAAGACTCGGGCAGCATACGGCAGCTTCAACATCACGGGTGGACCGAGTGCGATTTAGCAATTCTCTCCAGTCCTCTCAGGTTGAGCCTGGTAGGTAGCTGGGCTGGCACCAGCCTCCTCCGACCGCACGCCGGCGGATTTAACCGACTCTGCTCTAAAGGGAAAACGGCCCTCAGACCTTTCCACGCCGCCTCACGAACACTACTCCAGTGCAGAAGCACAGCCTCTCTTCTCCTTAGCCACAACGCATCTGCCCCCAGCAGCAAGGGGCTCCTCCTTCAGTTCGGGCGCTACCCGCTCCTGTTGGCTGGCGGCACCTGCCAGTCAACTTCTCCTGCTCTCAGTGGTGCGAAAAAGCGCCATAGCCCATAATGCCTTTCCCTGATTACAAGCAGTTTCCCCATTGGTCAGTCGGTTCTGTACAGTCCCAAGGCACTGATTGGTCCAATTCAGCAGTTCTGGACCAAAATGGAGGGGACAATCGAAACAGTCTTTGCTGCAATGGAAGGCAGGTTAGAACAGCTGCATTATCATTATTACTTTAAGTTATTTCCAGCAAACAATTACATCCTCCAATAGAGCTCCCTCTGCACCACTGGCAATGGCAGAAGGGAGCTATTTTTCATCGTCCCAGGTGGGACTCAGGCATACAACCACACAGCCCTCCCATTTCAGTTAATTACGACTGCAAAAGGCAGCCCTTAAAGAGACAGCTTGCGGAGGCTTTTTAAAGCGCTCACTGGCTACCCATTTCAACGGCTTTATGCCGATCACCAACCAGGCATGGAGCAGGGAGACAAACTCCGGGAAAGCTATTAGAAACCCCCGTTTGCAAGGGGGTTACACCCTTCCTGGCCTGGAAAAACTTGGCATCCGCGTCAAGTAATTACCCTTGAATTAGTTTAAGGCAAACATCTTAGTTAACACTATATCACACTTTGCATTATAGACATGAATATTATGTTCACAGTGTACTATGGTTTACACAACATTATACACACAGACTCTTATTTCCTGTTCTAAATCAGGTCATTAGTTTCTGCTCATGACACCGGGACTGGGGGGACCCCTCCCCTTTCAGTTGCTGGTGGGTTACCTGAAGCAGGGGCACCACACTCAAAGGGAAATACTTGCAACCTGGAGTTATCCCCCAAGGCTAACTTAGGTAAAGAACTCGGGGACACATATACCCCTTTGTGGACCACATTTAAGGGCAAGTCCACTGGCTGACCCAGAGACTCATAACTCAACTTTATTACCGGCCATACTTCCCGGCTGGAGTGCCTAGGGGTCTCAAGAGATCCTGAAACAGGCCCTGATTCCAATTCAGTTTCATTGACATTAGCAACGGGAATCTCTACAGGGGAAAAGGGCCCAGTGCTCATAGTACTATTGGGGGCCTGACCTTCTACCCCAGGACCCACCCCACTGGACTCAGCCGGGGGCTGTCTAGGTACAGGTGAGGAACCATCAGGGCATTCATAATATTCTTCTGGGTCGGGCATATCACTGGTTTGTTTCCCCATCTCACTCTCTTCTTCTGAAAAATCAGATAAGTCAGCCAGGCCAGACAGTTCAGCCATGCTCAAGGATCCCACCCCCTGGCCATTGCTGCTACCCAATTCAAGCCCTGGAAACATGGGTTCTGGAGACAAAGCTGGGGGCCTAGACAGTCCAGAAGGCCCAACCTCATCTCCAGAGTTAACAAGCGGATTGCCCCGAAATAACTGACTCAGTTCATGAGAGGGATAGTATTCAATATCATCTTCATCGTCTTCTGACACCACTGGTTGATCATTTCCTTCTGCAGAGGTTGAGCGAGGCCCTCTGGGTTGGCCTGTTGAAGAATCAACAGGTTTGGTGCTTTTCTTGGCAGCAGATGTAGTCATAGGCCTGGAGGGGGAGGCAATTGGAGATTCCGCTTCAATCAGGATTTGCCTGATTGGCAGCAGATGATTCCTGTGTATAGTTTTCACATCTTTGGAATTGTTCTCAGGCCGCACTTTATATACAGGCAAGTCTGTCAATTTTCCCACAACAATGTGGGGAAGGTGATGCCATCTGTCAGCAATTTTATGTTTCCCATGCAGTCCCAGATTCCTCAGTAACACTCTGTCCCCTTCTTTTAGCTCCATTGTTTTCACTCTCTTATCATATCTTTCCTTGTTGGCCAGGTTTCGTTTAGCAGCCATGGTCTGGGCCAGTTGGTAGGCATGGTTCAATTGGGCCTTTAGTTTCTGTACATACTGTAAATGGTTCTCTGCTTGCACCCCATCAGGGGAAACCCCAAAACACACATCCACTGGCAGTCTAGCCTCTCTCCTGGACATCAGTCGGTATGGGGAAAATCCTGTGGCGTCACTTTTCGTACAGTTGTAAGCATGAATTAGGGTGCTAATCTGCTGGCTCCATCTCAGTTTGTCTTTTGGTTGCAATGTGCCCAACATGTCAAGCAATGTACGGTTAAACCTTTCAGGCTGAGGATCTCCCTGAGAATGGTAGGGGGTAGTTCTTGACTTTCGTACCCCCCACAAAGACAACATCTCTTTAATCAAACGGCTCTCAAAGTCCCTTCCTTGGTTGGAATGGATCCGCTGCGGGGCCCCGTAGTGGACGAAAAAGTTTTCAACAAGTATCTTAGCCACCGTGGTTGCTTTCTGATCCTTAGTCGGGAAAGCCTGTGCATACCGGGTAAAATGATCAGTGACCACCAATATGTTACTGACACTTTTCGGATCGGGTTCTAGACTCAAGAAATCAATACAGACTAGTTCCATAGGGGCACTAGTGGTAATGTTGACCAGGGGAGCAGCTCTCTGGGGTAGAGCTTTCCTTTGCAAACAGCGGCTACAGGTCTTGACATATTGCTCTACATCCGCACTCATTTTCGGCCAGTAAAATCGAGCCCGTACTAGATCAAGTGTCCAGTCTATGCCGAGATGCCCCATTTGATTATGCAAGAACCTTAAGACCAGTTCTCTAAAAGCTGAGGGCAGCACCAGTTGTTGTTTGTCTACCCGGCCTTCCTTATTCACAGTCTCTCTGTTTAGTAGTTGGTTAATCAGCTTCAATTTGGGCCCTTCTTTATACAACAAGGCAGTCCTTAGCTCAGTGGAACATAACGTGGACACATCCCTCACGGCCTGCAAAGCCTCCACAGCCATTTTTATCATAGGATCACAGGATTGAGCCTGTTGGAGACTATCATTGTTGAATTGGGGCAGGGAGCTAGTGTCTAATGCAGAGAAATGACAGTAGGCAGCAGGTAGGCAGTTTTCGGATGGCCCCAAGCAATCCACCACACAGTCCACCGTGTCAGGAGACACCTGTTCCTCTTTGTCAAATTTCTGGCAGAGAGCTCTTATGTCAGGTTCGGACAACCTGACCCAATCAGTCTGTGGCACAGGCCTCCGAGAGAGAGCGTCCGCATCTATATGGTTCAGGCCCGCCCTGTACTCCACAGCATAGTCATAAGTGGCCAAGGCGGAGAGCCACCTATGGCCAGTGGCATCCAACTTGGCAGAAGTCTGAACATAAGTCAGAGGGTTATTAGCAGTCTTTACCAATATCTTGGCACCATACAAATAGTCATGAAACTGATCAACAATGGCCCACTTCAGAGCCAGGAACTCTGAGTTTGTGCACTGGATAATTTTTTCTGAAGGCCAGGCTTCTGCTGGCAAATGCTACAGGTTTCAGACCATTCGAGTGCTCCTGGTATAACACAGCCCCCAATCCTTGTAGACTGGCATCGGTATGAAGAATGTATGGCTTGGCCGGGTCAGCATAGGCCAGCACTGGGGCATGGGTAAGTTGATACATGATGTCATAGAAGGCTTCCTCACACTCAGCAGTCCAACGGTCCCCAAACACATCATTCGGCCGGAAATACTTCTTTTCAGTCTCAGAGCGCACAACCTTCTTATACCTTTTGTGCATAGGTGGATACCCCTGAGTGAGGTTGAGGAGGGGGAGAATCACTTGAGAATAGTCCTTAACAAACTGCCTATAGTGTCCACAAAACCCCAGGAATCGTAGCAGCTCTTTCAAATTCCTGGGTTGAGGCCAAGTGGTCAACGCCTCCACTTTGCTAGGGTCAGTCTCTATGCCCTCAGTGGATACTATGTGGCCCACGTATTTCACAGAAGTCTGGAAGAATTGACACTTGTCGATAGACAACTTGAGGCCAAAATCCTCCAACCGATCCAAGACCTTGAATAATCGTTGCTTGTGTTCTTCCAACGATCGGCCAAACACTATAACGTCATCTAAATAGACCAGACACTCGAGTAGATTCATGTCCCCCACAGCCCATTCCATCAAGCGCTGAAAAGTGGCTGGGGCACCCGAAATCCCTTGAGGCATCCGAACAAACTCATAGAAGCCTAGAGGGAAAATGAAGGCAGTCTTTTTAAGTTCCACTATTACTGGAGATTACGGTATTTTTTCCTGTAATCAGACCCCTTTGTACCGATAGTCTCCTTTCCTCCATTGAATTCACTCCACTGACCTTAGTAGTTTTTTTACTTCTACAAAATTCAGTTGGTGCATTCTTTTCATTTAATTTTTTATACGTGTAAACACAATGAGCATGTCTGCCCGTTTTCATATGCGACAAGTGTACAAAAAATAAATGCATAACAGAAAAGACAAAAATGTCAGCAGACATAAATAAATACACAGCAATCAGCTCAAAGCCTAAAAACAAATGCATTTATCCGAATCATTGCACCATTGTTGTAATGTTTTTTTTTTAAACAGACAGTGGAGCAGTTGGCAATATTAGACGGCAGTGTGTCAAACAATTGGGGAGCCTGGTAAAGTGAGGACCGTTGACCGTAAGTGTTTCTGAAAAATTGGATGGAAAAAGTTAACCTGCTTTGCGATCTGGTTCCACACCCATTCAGAGCCCTTGGGAACAGGGCAAATATAGAAGGAAGTCAAAGACCCAGGGCACCTTTGAAAAGAAATAGCCCAATCTTGTAACAGACTCTATTCTGAAGAGACAGGCAGCCTTTCATCCTTAGTTTAATCCTCCCAATTATATGTTATAACCTTCCTGAATATTGAAAGAACCCCCTTCCTCTCCCAGTTGCTAGTGTCCCCCTAGAACCCCCATCTCCTTTCTGCCATCTTTCTAGGGTGTCACCTCTCCTTTTTATGTTGGTTCGCGCTCACACACAAGCAACATTTTATGGCTGTAGCACATGTCAGAGGTGTGTCAGTGTTGTGGCGAATGCAGGGGGCACTTTAGTGGGTGTGTTCCTCAGCTGCCAGTCAATGAGCATGCTGGCAATGACAGCAGCTTCAAAGAGAGCCCAGGAGTTGAAATTAATCTGCTGCTGCAATCATGGGCAGTTTCGTCATTGCAGTGGCACTCCCCCCTCGCAACCTCGTTGGCTCCTGTTGCGTGCCGAACACTCTGTCCCAGGGCCTTGGTCTACGAGAACAACTTGCTTGCTCACTGTGCCTTTCCTGGTGAAACATGTCAAAAAATAAATCAGCCCCTGTGCGACTTTCCACGGTGGCGGCTCCTGCCACCTGCCATGCACTCCCCGGAAAGTCAACATTGGAGCACCCAATCACCAAGTCAGCATGTATTCCCCCACATTGTGGCACACTGGGAACCCACCCCAGTGTGCCCAGATAATTTTTTTATATTTATTTTTCCAATACCGGGATGCCCACTCCCTGTGTCGGATGCCCCCCACCCCCTCCAAGTGCACTGTCTTTGCTGACGGGGGTGCCAAATCCCCATCAGCATCATGTTTCCTCTCCTCCCCAGGCTCACTTTCTTGGCCGACTGGGATGCCTAATCCCCGTCGGCATCATCTCCCCTCTACAACTCATATAGCACATTGGGAGCCCACCCCAGTGTGCCCAAGGTTTTTGGTTTTTTAATCTGTAAATTAAGAAAACCATCCCCTGGCATTTTTTTTTAATCTGCAAAAAATAAATAGGTCCCTCGTAGTCTACTCACTGCCCTCCCCATCCCCACCCTCCCACTGAGCACCCACCTCCCAACACCCCCCATTACCCCATACTTACCTCTGGAGGTTGAGAGCAGTGATCTTCTGTGGAGCGGGACATGTCTGCACTGTTCAAAGCTGACCAGCAAACTTAAGAGTCAAAGGTAAGCACGTATAATGGCTGTCAATGGGAGTATCAACTTATGTTGATATCTCAGGCATGTTTAGGAATTTTGGCTCCAAATTTTCAACATGGGGTGCTTGGGACCCCTCCTCATGAACATGTCACTGTCATTTCATTACTCAGTCCCGAAAGGTGATTTCGCGGTCACTGCACGGAATCACATTTTGGGACTGAGTAACGAAATGGCAGCACCACTGTTCATGAGGTGGGGTCCCAAAAAGCCCATGTTGCAAATTTGGTGAAAAAATTCCAAAAAATGACTGTGTTACAAGCGTGCATTGTGCAGTTTCAACGCATGCTCGTCACTTCACCAATTTTTAATATTTTTACTCCAGATGTTCAACATTGCCATTTTTTCACACCTCTTTATGAACAGTACAGCTGTCATTGTTCACATCCTGCCTGAAACATGTTTTCACACCTGTTGTGCAGAATGGCGCAGTCACTGTGGGAAATCAACTTTCAGGACAGAGTAACAAAATCACAGTGTCACTGTTCATGAGGGGAGGTCCAAAAATGCCCATGTGGAAAATGTGGTAAAAAAATTCCAACAATTGATTGCATTATGGGCGTGTGTTGAGCAGTTTCTATGCACGCTTGTAACTGCCAATTTTTCATATTTTCACTCCAGATTTTTAACATTGCCATTTTTTCACACCTCCTCATGAACAGTACAGCTGTCATTTTTCACATCCTACCCAAAATGTGTTTTTGCACCCGTGGCACTGAATTGCGCAGTTGCTATGTGAAATCATCTTTTTGGGATTGAATAACAAAATTATAGTGCCACTGTTTATGAGGTGGGGTCCCAGAAAGCCTATGTTGAAAATCTGGAGCGAAAATACCAACAAGCACCAGGGGTGTTAGGGTTTCCAACTGTAACACCCCACCTTGTAGAGACTGACAGGCGTCAGTGGTGTGACTTGGGTTCATCGGCTGTAATGCTCACAGCATTCCACCCCTGCTCTGCAGCCATTGACAGGAATCAAGATGTGCTTTGGGGTCTTCGGCCCTAGCGTTCACCCCATTCTCCTATACTGCATCCATCTCAGCTTATTTTCTTATGGAATGTGGAAGGTGTAAGGGCCAAAGACCCCAAGGCACAACACAACACCTGTTGCTGTCTGCAGGGTGAGGTGAGGTGAGGTGGAATGGCTTAAGCGTTATGGCCGATGACCCAAAGGCAATCTTTGCAGGGTGGGGGTTGGTGCTAGTTCAATACTTCACTGCCATTCCTATTATGCATCTCTCTAACTCCTGCACTAGCAATGCCAATGCCAGCAAGTCAACATTCGACATTGACAAATGCTTGTTCTTGTAGGATTTGGCCCACATTTCCCTTCATTCTTTGGTGTGTCCCTTTCCTAGTTCATTCTGTTATGTAGAAGCTGGGTAATTACATCCTTATAACCCATATAACAGCTATTCCATACTGAAATTCACATTTACCCTTTCACACATTGTAATCTCTGAGATTTGCTTATGTATATATACATAACATTAGTATACATACATTGTTTTAAAAAAAATTATATATGTCTTTCTTAGACCATCTCTTGTCTAGGATTTTGTCTCAATTCCAGTGCCGTGTTTTGTGAAATGTCTGAAGTGCAATTTCAGCCAATCAGGTTAGGTGACTGTAAGAAATGTTTTCGCCTCTTCAAGCATATCAGAAAATACAAATTTGCCTTCTATTGACAATCTTAGTTTTGCCAGATGAGTCACTGAGAAGAGTATTTACCTTTCTTGTTGAATACTTTAATTGAGTCACACATTCTTTGTTGTTTTGCCAACTCTGGATTCAGAGCATGATATACTGACAGTTTAATGCTTTCCAAATTGTATCTTTTCTGTATGTGGTTCAGAGAGAGCTACAGAAACCAGAAAAACTTAGAACTTTGATCTTTCCTTGTATTCTTCGTGGATCCCTAATCCTGCTCTTTTATTCCAGTCACCCTTTCTGATGTGCTACCTCACGTACAACCTACAGGTTCTGACTGCCCCACTGATAGTCTTGTTCAACAACTTACTAGAAACAGGAGTGGTTCCAGAGGACTGGAGAAAGGCTGACGTTGCCCCTCTACATAAGTGCAACAGCAGGGCTGAAGTTAGTAACTATAGGCTAGTTGAGAGAGTGAGAGAGGCCCCCACTATAGAGGCCTTTAAGAGTCGTCTTAAGACCTTTTTATTTGTGCAGGTGTAACCCCCAGATGGCGCTATCCCAGGGGCTACTACCCCTGCCTGATTTGCCACTAACAGGTTGAGGGGCCTGGATCCAATGGCGGGTGCCTCCACCCAGAGGTCAGGGTTTGCAATAGTTAAACTAACTTGGTCACAGCCCTCTGGGACACTGCAACCCCCCTTTCTTCCCACTAGTGGCCCACACAATATATCAGAACTACCTTCATTAGTATACACTTACCCCCAGGTCTAGTTCCGCACTGGGACCTCCTGTGAAATGAGATACAGTGCAACAGTCACAGTACAGTACTTTAACATAGACAAATACCTCAGGCAGTATAACTTTGCTGAAACAAGCAGCTCTGATTTATTTAGGGGATATAACAAGGACAGGGGAAATCAGGTTAATTAGCTTATCACTCTAATAATCTACCTATGGCTGTGCACAGGCCTATCCTATCAGTTACTGTCCCTGGGTACCCAAGCCCAGTGGCTAGTCCAAACCGTGGCAGCTGGTAGGGGCCCTTTCACACAGAGAAAAGGAGAATTAAACAGTCAGCAGTACAGTAATTCCATTTGGATTTAATGTGGCAATTCAACAGGAGCGACCCTGAATTAGTACTCACGACCTCCAAATAAGATAGGGTCCTTCAATGTCAGTAGGGCTCACTTGAGGTACACAACCTCTTCACACATCCATATAAAAGAAAGCACTATACCAGGCAGGCTGCATCTGTATCCCGATCGCACTACTGCACAATACCCGGAGAACACACAGCAGATTCAGTTCCTGACAGACCGAGTGCAATTTTCAGCAATTTCTCCAGTCTTCTACAGGGTGAGCCTGGTTTCACTCTTCAGATCCTTTGATTCTTTTCACAGGACGGATTCAGTCCAACAAGCTGCAGACCGAACTCTGGGCGTTACACACGTTTTTTGACTAAAACTGCACACTGAAAAGCACAGGGCTCCTTCCTTCTTCACTGCCAAAGCTCAACTGAACTCCAACCGACAAAACCGGGCACTTCCTTTGAGTTCCTCCCAGTTCTTGACTGGATTGGCTGTCACCACATTAGACTGCTGCTGTTGGTCCAAAAGGCACTGAAGTCTAAACTACATCTCCCAGAGTCACTGCCCATACAATCCTCTTGTGGCTGGCTCAGATTATGAGTCCAAGTTCTGATTTGTCCAAGGCACCATTTTAGAGCTAGCTTACCCCACACTGATTGGTCCAGTTCAGCAGTTCAAAACTAGAATGGGGAACTAGCAGACACAGTTCTGACTGCAAAGAAAGCAGGTTAGACAAACTGTAATTTCATTATTACTCTAAATAATTTCTGGCAAACAGTTACATCTTTCACATAGGTTCCTTTGCACTCCTAGTGACTGCAAAAATGAAGTGAATTGGCAGCAGCTCGAGTGGTACTCAGAGAAGAAACACACAGTCCCCCATACAAACTAATTATGTCTGCAAGCAGACAGCTCTTAAAGAGACAGTACCAGAGGTTCTAAAAACACTCACTGATAAATGGCTTAAACGCCAAACACCATTCAGGCTTGGAGCATTCAAGCAAGCTCCTGGAAGTCTTTTGGGAACCCCCATTTGCAGGAGGGTTACACCCTTCCTGGCCTGGGAAAGCTTGATGTCCGCGTCAAGCAAGTACCCCCATAAGTTTCAACTGCAACCATATACATTTGCATTAGGCTCGCACATGTAATCATCAGTCAATATATCATTTTACCAAGAACATATTTCTGAAACATTGCAGTACGTCACTCTTTACACAGTATTACATACACATTGTACCATAACTCAAGTTATTACCTCTTGTACATGAAACCTGAAGAGAGGGGGCCCTTCCCTATCAGTTACCTTGGGGCTGGACGGGGCAAGGGCACCATACTTAGAGGGCAACACAAGTAACTTGAGTTAGCACTGATGCTCAGTTTGGGCAATGAGCTCGGGACACATACACTCTTTATGGACAACATTGAGAGGCAAATCCACAGGCCTCCCAAGGGAATCATAACTGAGGTGCACCACAGGCTTTACAGCTCGACCAGTCTTTCTAGGGGAACTGTTACAGTCTCTGCACTCTGAGCCTCATTTTCAGCATTGTCCTCACTTGTCAGGGAGTCTCCATGGGGGTAGAGAGGCTAGAACTTGGGGCACTTCAGCTCCAGGAGTTACAGTTTCTGAGTCCACAACATTTGGCTCGCATGGAGAGCTTTCGGACACTGGCAGTGGACTGTCAGGGCACTCAAAATACTCTTCTTGTTCGGTGTATCACCAGTCTGCCCCAATCTATCATTTTCCTCCCTGAAAACTCAAACAGTTCAACCATGCACAATGATTCCATTTCATCTGATCTGATGCTTTGCACTTCACTTTCTGGGAGCAATGGCTCCAGGGATGAAGCTGGGGCTTAGACAGTCCAGAAGGCCCAGCTTTGTCTCCAGTATTGACTAGGGATTGCCCAAACAATTGACTCAGTTCGTAAGAAGGATAGTATTCAAAGTCACTTCACTTTCTTCCGATATGGACTGACAGTCATGCTCAACTGGGACTTGTGGAGGGAACACTTTAACTTTGCTTCTGTAGGTGCAGACTTTCTTGATCTTTTCTTAGCAGCAGCTCTGGTCACTGGTCCAGAGGGGCATCTTCTAGGGCTCAGACTCAATTAAGATTTGTCCAATGGGCAGTAAATGATTTCTATGCATTGTTTTTACATCTTTTGAATTATTCTCAGGCCTTACTTTGTACACTGGCAGATCATCTAGTTTGCCCACTACAATGTGAGAGATGGTGCCATCTGTCAGCAATCTTGTGCTTGCCATGCAGTCCCAGATTTCTTAGCAATGCCGATCTCCCTCCTGGAGTTCCTGTGCTTTCACCTTTATCATACCTTTCTTTGTTGGCCAGATTTCTTTTGGCAGCCATGGTTTGAGCCAGTTGGTACGCATGAGTTAGCTGGGCCTTTAACTTTGCACATACTGTAAATAGTTGTCAGCTTGAACCCCATCAGGAGAGACCCCAAAACACACATCTACTGGTAGTCGAGCTTCTTCCAAACATCAGGCGGTGGGGGAGAATCCAGTGGCATCACTTTTGGTGCAGTTATAAGCATGTACCAGGGTGCTAATTTGTTGGCTCCATCTAGGCTTGTCCTTTGGGTGCAGGGTGCCTAGCATATCTAGCAAAGTGCTGTTGAAACGTTCAGGCTGTGGGTCCCCCTGGGGGTGGTAAGGAGTGGTTCTGGACTTTCGCACTCCCCACAGAGAAAGCATCTCTTTGATCAGACGACTCTCAAAGTCTCTCCCTTGATCAGAATGGATTCTTTGTGGAGCCCCATAGTGAACAAAAAAGTTTTCTACAAGTACTTTGGCCACAGTGGATGCTTTCTGGTCTTTGGTGGGGAAAGCTTGGGCATATCTCGTGAAATGGTCAGTGACCACCAGCACATTACTGATATTTCTTTGATCTGACTCCAAACTCAGAAAATCAATACAGACCAGCTCCATGGGTGCACTGGTGGTGATGTTAACGGGCAGCCCTCTGGGGCAAGCTTTCCTCTGTAAGCAGCCATCAAGTTCAATGTGTTGCTCCACATCAGCCCCCATCTTAGGCCAATAGAATCTGGATCTCACCAAGTCAAGTGTTCTGTCTATACCAAGGTGCCCCATGTGGTTGTGCAAGGACCTCAGTACTGAGTCTCAAAGCAGTGGGCAGCACTAGTTGTTGTTTGTCTACTTGTCCCCTCTGTCTACTGTTTCTCTGTATAACAGTTTATTGATCAGTTTCAACTTAGGACCTTCTTTGTATAACAGTGCAGTTCTCAAATCAGTGGAGCCGTAATTTGGACACATCTTTTCCTGCATAGAGGCTTCTAAAGCTGCTTTGATCATGGGATCGCTGGGATTGAGCTCACCAATACTGTCATTGTCCAGCTGAGGCAGTGCACCAATGTCTATTGCAGAAAAGTGGCATAAGCAGCAGGTATGCAATTCTCAGAGGCTCCCAAGCAATCCACCATGCAGTCCACTGCGTCCGTGGACATTTGTTCCTCCCTGTCAAACTTCCGGCAGAGTGCCTGAATGTCAGGTTCTGCCAATCGGACCCAATCATTCTGGGGAACAGGCCTCCGGGGAGAGCATCAGCATCTATGTGGTTCAGACCTGCTCGGTATTGAGAGCATAGTCATATGTAGATAATGCAGAAAGCCACCTATGGCCAGTGGCATCCAACTTAGCTGAGGTCTGCACATAGGTCAAAGGATTATTGTCAGTTTTACTAGTATTTTAGCCCCATAGAAGTACTCATGGAATTGGTCAACAATAGCCCACTTCAAAGCTAGGAACTCTAACTTATGTACAGGATAGTTCTTTTCGGATGGGGTCAGGCTTCTACTGGCAAAGGCCACTGGTCTCAGGCCATTCTCGTGCTCTTGGTACACACAGCCCCCAACCCTTGCAAGCTAGCATCAGTGTGCAGGACGTAAGTTTTCTTGGATCAGCATAGGCCAGCACTGGAGCATGGGTAAGTTGATATATGATCTCATGAAAAGCAGTCTCACAATCAGGAGTCCAGCGGGCCCCAAATACTTCACTCGGATGAAAATACACTTTTCAGTCTTGAGGGACGCTGACTTTGGTATTTTTGTGGGTTGGGGATACCCTTGAGTAAGGTTAAGTAAAGGGCGGATCACTCTTGAATAGTCCTTGATGAAGCGCCGATAATAACCACAGAATCCCAGGAATCTTTGCAGTTCTTTTAGATTTTTGGGCTGTGGCCAGGTGGTCAAGGCCTCAACTTTACTTGGTCGGTCTCTATTCCTCGGTGGATACTATATGTCCCACATACTTTACTGATGTTTGAAAGAATTGACACTTATCAATGGACAGTTTAAGGCCAAAGTCCTCCAGTCGGTCCAATACCTTAAATAATCTGCTCTCATGTTCCTCCAGTGAGCTGCCAAACACAATAACATCATCTAGGTATACCAGGCACTCTAGTAAGTTCATGTCCCCCACTGCACGCTCCATCAATCGCTGAAAAGTGGCTGGGGCACCTGAAATCCTTGAGGCATCCCTCATGAATTCATAGAAGCCAAGCGACAGATAAAGGGCCGTCTTCTCACGGTCCTCTGGGGCCATCGGATCTGGTAGTACCACCGCGGAGATCCAGCACAGAGAACCACTTGCTCCGCTTAGGCAGTCCAAAGCATCCTGAATGCGGGCATTGTGTACTGATCAGGGATAGTCCGCCGGTTTAAGGTGCGATAATCCACACACATCCTTACTGTTCCATTCTTTTCCTCACTACCACAATGGGGAAGCATAAGGGCTTCTGGATCTTGTATTACACCAGCAGCTAACATCTCTTGCAGATGCCGTCTCACATCATCTATGTCAGCAGGTGCCAGGCGCCGAGACCTCTCACGAAATGGTCTTTCGTAATGCAGCGGATATTGTGCTCAGCTCCTTGCGCCGCATCCTACATCCCATTCCTTTAAAGAAAACACCTGGTCTCTCTGGGCAAGCTCTCACTAATCCTCACTTTCCATTCAGCTGGCAGCGGGAGTCCGAAATCAAACAAGTCAGGCGTTACTCTGTCATTCTTCCTTGAACTCTTGCTGCTGGTAGCACTGCAGTGTCTGCACAATGCACATTAGCCAGGATGCAACCTCTGTTTACTCGAATGTCTCTTTCAGACACATTATGAACTTGGACCATTACCCTTCTGGCATAAGCATGGGCTCTAGCGGGCAAAATACTAGGCTTGACCAGCAGTCCCTCTGGCAATTTTCCATCGCCTGGTGTATCCAACATTAATATTTTATTCTTAACATCCTTTCTGATACGGACCTCTCCTGTAAGGTACACTGGGCATTTGGTGCCAGGATCAGAGACTCAGGATCCTTCTTCCATACAATTCGACCGGTTCCTCTGGTTCTGTTTTTCAGCATCTCTCTGTGCCTCATAGGCCTTCTTAATTAAAGCCGGAACTCTTAAAGCTCTACTAGTCTTTGACCCCTGTTTTTCATAACACAACTGTGCCAGCCTTCCGAACATATGAGCATTTGTTCCAATCAACAAAGGGACACCATCATACAGTCCAGTGGGGAACACACTAAGGCTAGGGTCTCTACTTGTTCGGCCACCCAGCCACGGAGGTGGGGAAAGACAGCCAAATTGGATATACCGGAATAGGGTAGGCCTTCTCACTTAACCCCATACATGCAGTCCTTCTAATGGTTGTAAGGTACGTCTGACAAATGCTTCGATACCAATCCTGGAACATAATTGTCACTTGGGAGCCACTGTCTAATACAGCTCTTGTAGACACTCCATTCACCTTTACAGTGGTCTCCATGGAGGACCCACTATTCTGGACCAGTCTGGAGAGGCGTAGTGGGGCCTGGGCAACTTACTTTGCCACAAAGGACGTGAATTAGCATTTTTGGTGCCCTCACTGGGATCATGTCGTGCACCTCTTAACCACTGATTTCTTCTCCGAAGCTCTCCTTGTAGCCTATATGCAACTTTGTCAGTGTCTTTGGGACTGGCATTCCCTTTCATGTGCCCATCTTTCCCACAATTATAGCAAAACATACTTTCTGAGTTTGAGCTGGCCGAGGCGCCACACTGGGAGCCAGGGCGGGGGTATTACTAACTGGAAACCTGGGTGCCATCTCTGTCTGCGGCGTGATAAGCATTTGGAGACATCTCGTCAGTTTCTCCACTTCCATGGTCAAGGAATTGAGTTTGGAGCTGTTATCAGCAGGAGATACATGGGTGGGTACCCCACCCCATAGCAGATGCAGTCGGATATAGGTCAGGGGCCCTGCATTTGCAGGCGTGGCCTTCATAAAGGGACTGTTTTTGAATTCCGGATCTCTCTCAACAGTTCCCCATTGTGGCATATCTTTTCCTTGTCAGAGCACTCATTGACTGTCAACCTCTGCCCTGAACTTCACTTGATGGGTCACCTCAGTCACTCGGCTCGTAGCCACAGCTGTTGGTGCAGGTACCTCCCGAGGTCGCCTTTTCTCAACTCCCTCAATTTCTCTCATTAACTCATCATAGGAGGGTGGGGATTCCAGTCGATTTGCCAGGCGAACTGAAGCAACAGCAGTTCTGAGAAGGGGGCAGACTTAGTGATTCTGTCCAGTCTGGTTCGGTCCAGTTCAATCGCTGGCAAACTACCCTTTCTGGAGGCATTCTTGCAACAATTTTTCCAGCCGAGAACATACACAGACAACAACTCCCTTGGTACTGCTGTGCATTTCTTACTCTCCACCATAGGTCCTCATCAGAATCTGGGCTCCCATACACATTCTCCAAGGCCTCAAGATAGGCCTGTGCAGTCGCTTCAGGGTTACTGGCCGCTTAGCACGGATGGTAGCCAGGGCAGGACCTCGGAGGCTCACTAACCTCTTTCGCCTTCCGAGCATTGCCATTCTAGCACTTGGGGGGCAACATAGTCTATCCAGGTCTCCCAGTCATCCTCCCCTTGGGGGGTGGGGAGGGTGCCAGAGAAGATCCTCAACCTTCGGTAAGAGTCGTGACTAATGGCAGGTGCAGAAATAGGAGTCTGCATTGGTTCAGCCACCATTACGGGCACTGGAGCAGGAGAGGGTGTTGGGGGAGGAACACCCCCAAGTGGCAAGAATAGTTTCTTCAAGTCCTCCACAGTTTTCCCCTCTCCCAGCAACCATTCAGCAAATTTCTCCTCAAAAGTTTCAGATAGTGGTGGGGGCTGATTCCCCCCCGGGTCTTTACTGTCCTTAGTTATCACTCTCCAGTAGTGAGGGCTCCCTCTGGGGTAATGGTCTGTGGCACTTTGGAGCTATCTATGGGATCCTAAACTCTACTAGGGCCAGGAAAGTGTGGGTGAGCAGATTTAATGCCGACCCACCACCACAGGGTTTTGTAAACCTTCCACCTTGGAAAGTACTCCCTGCACAGTGTCCGTATTGATACCCAGGGGATGTCCAGGATAAGCATAGCATTTTGGGGTCGATCTCCTCCCAGTACACCACTCCACCAGCCGTGCACAGCCACTTCTGTCGGGTACCCATTTTTTCTTAACAGTGGTTCAGAATATGGCCACTAGAGGACACACAATCCCAGCGGTGAGCCTCCAAGATGTAACCCCAGATGGCGCTATCCCAGGGGCTACTACCCCTGCCTGATTTGCCACTAACAGGTTGAGGGCCTGGATCCAATGGCGGGTGCCTCCACCCAGAGGTCAGGGTTTGCAATAGTTAAACTAACTTGGTCACAGCCCTCTGGGACACTGCAACCCCTTTCTTCCCACTAGTGGCCCACACAATATATCAGAATTACCTTCACAGTATACACTTACCCCCAGGTCTAGTTCCGCACTGGGACCTCCTGTGAAATGAGATACAGTGCAACAGTCACAGTACAGTACTTTAACATAGACAAATACCTCAGGCAGTATAACTTTGCTGAAACAAGCAGCTCTGATTTATTTAGGGGATATAACAAGGACAGGGGAAATCAGGTTAATTAGCTTATCACTCTAATAATCTACCTTTGGCTCTGTGCACAGGCCTATCCCTATCAGTTACTGTCCCTGGGTACCAAGCCCTAGTGGCTAGTCCAAACCGTGGCAGCTGGTAGGGCCCTTTCACACAGAGAAAAGGAGAATTAAACAGTCAGCAGTACAGTAATTCCATTTGGATTTAATGTGGAATTCAACAGGGAGCGACTTCTGAATTAGTACTCACGACCTCCAAATAAGATAGGGTCCTTCAATGTCAGCAGGGCTCACTTGAGGTACACAAACCTCTTCACACATCCATATAAAAGAAAGCACTATACCAGGCAGGCTGCATCTGTATCCCGATCGCAATTACTGCACAATACCCGGGAGAACACACAGCAGATTCAGTTCCTGACAGACCGAGTGCAATTTTCAGCAATTTCTCCAGTCTTCTACAGGGTGAGCCTGGTTTCTACTCTTCAGAGATCCTTTGATTCTTTTCACAGGACGGATTCAGTCCTAACAAGCTGCAGACCGGAACTCTGGGCCTTACACACGTTTTTTGACTAAAACTGCACACTGAAAAAGCACAGGGCTCCTTCCTTCTTCACTGCCAAAGCTCAACTGAACTCCAACCGACAAAACCGGGCACTTCCTTTGAGTTCCTCCCAGTTCTTGACTGGATTGGCTGTCACTCACAATAGACTGCTGCTGTTGGTCCAAAAGGCACTGAAGTCTAAACTACATCTCCCAGAGTCACTGCCCATACAATCCTCTTGTGGCTGGCTCAGATTATGAGTCCAAGTTCTGATTCGGTCCAAGGCACCATTTTAGAGCTAGCTTACCCCACACTGATTGGTCCAGTTCAGCAGTTCAAAACTAGAATGGGGAACTAGCAGACACAGTTCTGACTGCAAAGAAACAGGTTAGACAAACTGTAATTTCATTATTACTCTAAATAATTTCTGGCAAACAGTTACATCTTTCACATAGGTTCCCTTTGCACTCCTAGTGACTGCAAAATGAAGTGAATTGGCAGCTCGAGTGGTACTCAGAGAAGAAACACACAGTCCCCCATACAAACTAATTATGTCTGCAAGCAGACAGCTCTTAAAGAGACAGTACCAGAGGTTCTAAAAACACTCACTGATAAATGGCTTAAACGCCAAACACCATTCAGGCTTGGAGCATTCAAGCAAGCTCCTGGAAGTCTTTTGGGAACCCCCATTTGCAGGGGGGTTACACAGGCTTTTGGGGTTTAAGTTATGTGTATGATATTTTAACCTTTTGTACACGGTATGACATACTGTATAGGTTTTGTGCGGCGCCCAGAGCCTTCGGGATTGGGCGTCTTTTTAAATAAAGTTGACTTTGACTTTGACTTTGACTTTGACTTTGACTAGTTGGTCTCACTTCAGTGGTGGAGAATTTGATGCAAACACTACTGAAAGAAAGTATGATAAGTCTCTTGAATCCAGTGGGCTGCAAGACCACAGACAACACTGATTCACAGGGGGAGCTTATGCCAAGCAAATCTAACAGATTTCTTTGACTGGGTGACCAGAGAGATCAATCAGGGAGGACCAGTGGACATGGCCTATTTAGGCTTTTGCAAGACTTTTGACATGGTGACACACAGAGGGCAGATTAGGACGTGACCATTCTAGGAGTGGGATCCTTAGTGGTAAACTGGGTTAGACACTGGTCAAATGATAGAAGCCAGAGGGTGATGGTTAATAGCACTCATTCAAAAGAGGGAAGTGTGACAAGTGGGGTACCAAATGGCTCAGTACTGGGACCAGTCCTCTTCAAAATGTTTATAGGGAACATTACAGAAGAGATGGAAAGGAAGGTATGCTTTTTGCAGATGATACCAAATAATAGGGTAATAATAGTAATAGGGTGAACACTCAGGAAGGGATGGAAAAAATGCACTGGGTTCTTGGGGAAACTTGAGGAATGGCCAAAAACATGACAGTTGGGATTCAGTGCCAAAAAGTGCAAAATAATGCACCTAGGACATAGAAACCCCAGCCTTGAGTGTATGATGGGGTACTAGCAGTCACTAAGCAGGAAAGAGACCTCTGGTTATCATATCTGAGGACCTCAAGGTAGCAGGACAGTGTGGCAAGGCAGTGGGTAAGGCTAGGGCAATTCTGGATTGCATAGGGAGGGGTATCTCCAGCAGGAGGAGAGAGATGGGGTTGCAATTATATTGCTCCCTTGTGCGGCCACACCTGGAGTACTGTGTTTAGTTTTGAAGGCCGCACCTCTCAAAAGACAGAAGTGGAGTAGACGCTGTTAGGAGGAGGGCAGCTAAAATGGTGCATGGTTTGCATGAGAAGTCCCATGAAGAGAGATTATGGGATATCAACATGTACACCCTGGAAGAAAGGAAATATAGGAGATATGATAGAGACCTAGAAGTACCTCAAAGGGATAAATAGGGTACAGGTAGGGCATCTTTTTCAAATAAGAACAAGCGCCTGGACCAGGGGACATGCAATTAAATTGGAGTGGGGGAAATGTAAGAGTTATGTGAGGAATATTTATTCACTGAAAGGGTGGTAGATGCCTGGAATAGATTGCCAGCAAAAGTGGCGGAGGCTAGAATTTTTTTGGGGGGGGGGCTTTCAAGCATGCATGGGATAGACATAGGTGTATTTTAGATAGGATGCAGGGAAGTGAAAGGGTCAACGGAGACCAGATATGGTCTGCAGAGACAGAATAGGTAGAGAATATCTGGGCAGATTAGGTGGGATAAGTGGAGAATTTAAACAGCCAGGAATTTGTTCTTTCTGTATTTTATTTTGAGTTCCCTGGCTGAAACTGAATTTAATTGGAGTCTTTCTCCCTACCCCTGCCACTGATCCCTTGCTATTTTTGTTTCTTTTTTCCCACACTGCACCCCCCCACTCCTGTAGCAGCCAGCAGCTCCGCCCTGCTCTAACCCTCCCCACTGATTGACCTTGGTCCTTCCCCAGCCATTTGTCCCTTTTTTTTCTCTAAAAATTCCCTCCCCATCTGCCTGTTACTAATTGTCACCTTGTCCCTCTCTTTTCTAGGGGATTGCCTGCCTGCCTCGGGCACAAGACTGTCCTCCAAATGAACTACGTTTGTGGTTCAAATCTACTCTCTCCAGGCACAGCTGCTCACCAGCTCCCCACCGAAAAAGGTATGGAGCCCTGGACTTGTATTTTTTGAAATTGGCATCTAATCCTCCTGCTGGCGCTCACTCCAAGACGAGCTGGAAACTCCATCTTAAACTCCAGCTCCGGCCCCAAATTGTTTTTTCTCTTGGCAGCCACGCTCACACTGTGCTGCTCTCTAGTGTGCTGAGAAATTTTCTCCCACCCACACTCCCCCACTCCTGACCAGTATTAAATGCACTTGAGCTCCTCCCTCCATACATGCCCCACCCTCTGATTGGATGCTGACTACTACTGACCAGAGCATCCTTAACCTCCCTCCCAAACCTTGGCTGCTACCTACAACAGCTCCCCACCCACACAGGGCTGATTGGTTCCGCTTTACACCACTTTGATTGTTGGGTAGTGTTTCTTTTACCTCTCACCCAAACGTGTGGCAGCAGTGGTGTCTAGTAGTTCTTGGTAACTAACACCAGTTGCAACAACCTTCATAAGCCCTTTTGTAAAACACACTGCATAACAGCCACCATGCAGATGCATCACAAGATACTGCTCTCATTATCACCTGTTCTCTGCCTCAGGACAGCAGTACTTAGGGAGAAGGTTACACCCTCTCTGGACCATCGCATACCATATGAAATACCTTTGAACAAGAGGGTTACTATGAGTGGAATGAATGTGGATCCCTTCCTGCAACAAGCTCTCAGAATCCAACCCCTCTAAACTTCGAACATCCAGCCCCCCCAATATCTCCATAGTAGCATTACTTCACTGCCGCTCTCCTGCAACCAGTGACTCTAAGCTGCCCTGGATGAAGCACACTCACTCACTCTTGGTACACTGGTCATACTTTTTCAGAAAGCTTATTCTGCTACTACTACTAATATCAGGCAATGTGCATCCAAACCCAGAACCCCCTCACGCAGGACCCACCCTAAAAATGGGACAACTAAAGATTGTCTCACTCAACATAGGGAGCCTCCTGCCCAAGTTTGCACAGTTACAGGCTTGGGTGGATTTGATCAAACCCGACATTAGCTCTCTCATGGAGACCTGGCTCTCCCCTAAAATTACTGATGCAGTCATCTCCCTAGATGGTTATAACTCCTTCTGCCAGGACCGTCTATCAAAGTGAGGAGGTGGATGCATGGTCTACCTCAGAAGCGATATTAAAAGTCAGACTCTGCTCTCCAGTCTACTTAGAAAGGAGGTTCAAATCTTAAACCTAAAGCTACCCATAGGCAAACAGAACAAGACCCTACTGCTCACCACTACATACTTACCACCTGCTTCACGCACCACTGGCTTTCTGCAGTTCATCAGTAACCAACAGCAGGTTGGGAAACAATGAGAAAAGATTATTGTTGGTGATTTCAACACCAGCTGGAACTCCCATGATGAAACATCAGCCAAAGACCAGGTATCTAGCCTCTACCTCACTCGGATGGTAACACAAACCACAAGACAAAATTATAAAATGGGCACCAGTACCCTTATAGATTGGATCCTCTCCTCCCGCCCGGAATATATCTCCAAGGTATTAGTCCTTCCGGACTCCCACAGTGATCATTCCCCAATAATCTTTGTTCTAGATTGTAAACAAACAAAAAAAAATCAATAAACATTTTTATGGCAAAAAAAAAGTGAGCATTCCCCAGTGAGTTGCACCTGGACGAATAACTTCATTAAGTGCCCTCCCCGTGTCTCTAGGAACAGATCCCTGAGACCTGGACTTCTGGATGCTTTCAAACATTACCTGAAGCAGACTGACTGGACCCTGCTTGAGAAGGCCAGGGATGGTAACCAGGCCCTAGACTACTTCCTTAAGATCTTCACTAGGGCCTGTGACATTTTGACCCTGTTCAAGTCTACAAAGGTAAAAGGGGCCAGTAACCCCTGGCTCTCTGGATCACTCACTGGGCTCATGCATCACAGGGACAGCTTGTGGCACAAGGCCAAGGAGTCTGGGATGCTGGCTAACCTATCTGCCTATAGGGCAGCCAGAAACAATTGTACTAAACTCAATCGCTTAGCCAAAGCCTCCTACTACAAGGACCACTTAAACAAAAGCTGGGGATCTGGCAGGGAGTTCTGGAACTCCATTAAATCACTTACAGGAAAGACCTCAAAAGCCCCACCTGACCTGATAATAACTGGATCTAAGTCACTACAGGAACTCTGTGACATAGCTAACGCACTCATCACAACTCTCACTGACCTCTCTGCTGTGCTACCGAGTGAATACTTACACCATCTACAACAGGTCTGTCCCCCAACCTGTATACCCCCCCCCAGCTTCAAATAACAATACACCGCTTTTCTATTTCAAACTCATAACTAAGTCAGAGATGATTAAACATGTCAAGCAGGTCCTTTGGAAGACCAGAATAGGAAGTGACCAAGTCGATATGAAGCTGGTCGCCCTCATACTGGACATGTTAGCAGACTCACTCAGAAAAGTGTTAAATGTCTCCTTAAGATCGGGTATGTTCCCTGATAGATGGAATGCTTGTCACCCCAGTCTATACCGCTAGTGATAGAACCAACACAGCTAACTATAGGCCTATCTCTATTCTACCCCCCACCATCCAAAACCCTTGAAAGGGTTGTCTCAGACCAACTCACAGAGAACTTGGAAAAGTACAGCTTACTCTGCACACAACAGCATGGCTTCCAAGAAAAGCACTCAACCCTTACTGCCCTGGTCGAATACAACTCTCTACTCTGTGATGCCTTGGATGAAGGGTCAACCATCATCTTCTCATAACCGCCTGCTAACTATAGGACTGTCTGCCAATACTGTTACCTGGTTTGACCACTATCTCTCCTGCAGATCACAATGTGTCAGAATTAATGGCAGACTCTTGGAACCCAAGGAGGTGAGCCTAGGAGTCCCACAAGAGTCCATCCTAGGCCCGCTGCTTTTCAGCCTCTTTATAAATTCCCTTCCCTCTGCCTACCCGGCACATATTGTGCTCTACGCTGACGATGCAGTCATTTCAGCAGCTGGCAGAGAACTATCCTCTATCACTATTGAGCTTCAAGAAAGTTTCCTTAAGCCAAAACATGGTTCACACAGAGCCAGCTGATGCTCAACCATAAAAAAACAAAAGCATGCTCTTCACTGTACCACAGAAAAAGAATAAGTACAACTCCCTAATGATATGGAGCTGGCAGGGAGATCTGATGGAACAAGTTTACACGTTCAAATACCTTGGGGTACACCTAGACAGCACACTCAGTTTCACTACTCATATTGACTATGTGGTCAAAACAGCAAACGTTAAACTGGATGTCCTTTACTGTCACAAAAACTCTATGACATCTGCTGCCCTGAAACTAGCCACAAATAGCTCAGTCTTATCTTCAATTGACTATGGCCTGCCAGTTTATGGGTCTGGCTCTGTCACTGCCCTTAAAAGAGTAAGAACCCTCCTAAATAAGGCCTGCTGATTGACACTAGGTGCTGACCACCTGGCACATACCTGTTTCCTATACAACGAGTCAGGATGGCTCCCACTCCACCTCAGGTTTCAATACCAGACCTGCCTACTAGTAAAAAAAGCAGTACTAGGACTTATACCTGAATCGACCTGCAGACTATTTAAAGCTGCACAACCCACTCAGCAGACTAAAAGAGTGACTAAAGGTGGACTCCTGGTGCCTTTCAAGTGCACAAAGCTTGCTCAGAAATCTCTCTCCTACCGGGGACCCAATTTGTTCAATGAGCTACCTACCACCCTCACAGAGTGTACTAAGGTCAGCCAATTTAAACCAGGGTTAGGATCCCACCTTGAGTGTGAAAAGGTCTGTCGATGCCCTAACTATTAGTGGCCCCTGCAGTCTCTACCCTGATCCCAATGAACACTCCCTTTTTAACCCCCCACTGTTTGCATCCTCCCTCTACTCCCACTGCAACGTCTTCCCAGATCCCCGAACCCCCCGAAACCCCTCAATGTTTGCATCCTCCAGCTACTCCCCTATAATCCCTGGACTCCCTGTTCCCTTCCATCCAAATCCCCTTATGCCCCCACTTGCCCCATCCTCCCCCCCCCATGAAGTACACCACCATGCTGCCCCATGTTCTCTTGACAACGCCAACTCTGGCTGAACTACTCCTGTATCCAACCCATGACAAAGCCTCTGGCTGCATACCACTCCACCAACTACTGGGATTCCTCCGAACCTGTCTGTCTCCCAGCACTTTCACAATGACTTTTAACCGCACTTGTAGTGTACCGATCGAATGTACTCTTAAACCCTAATTTTGGCCTCTGATGTTCCTCTTGTTTTTTAATGTTAATTATATTTTCATGGTCATGACATTAACTGTAACCTGCTATAACAACTGTGTGTCTCCATCTGTATGGTTATGCCTTGTATTGTATTGTACTGTATCATGTTTGACTGACGTGGAACCTTTGGAAAAGAGTCCCAGACTCAAAGGTATTAATCCAAAACTGAAATAAATCAATAAAATAAATAAATGTGCCTTTGTCTCTGACAAGGCTTCATCAGGGGTGGTGCTAGAGAATCACACGTGACTTTATATAGTCGTAATAACGCATATTAATAAAATATTTAAATTTTACATGAATCACGTAAATAAAAGGAGCAAGTGAAATCCTATTAAAGTGGTGTGTGCAATAATCATTGCAATAAATTCAGTGCCATTTTTGATGCAAAGTGCATTCATTTTATGTGCAATATTACAAACAATGTGATATAAAAGGAAGTCATTGTCTCCGGTACAGTTTAATGAAGGGAACCAAGGAGTTTCGTCAGATCTATATTGCACTGCCAGAAGTGTGTGGGTGTTGGTTTCTATGTTTGCCCTTATTAAAAGACATATTTGAAGAGGACCCTGTCCTGAGGAATAGTCCCGAAAAAGGGTAATGTGTGTGTGATGTGTGTGTGTGTGTGTGTGTGTGTGTGTGTGTGTGTGTGTGTGTGTGTGTGTGTGGACAACACACACTGAAATGGAAAAATTACCCTCCCTTTGCCAAAAAGCAAACAACCCCCACTAACCTCCCTCTCAGACTCCTCCAAGAGGATGAAACCCTTCCAATATGAATAAAGAGCAGCAAAACTTACTCTGGTCTCTCACCCCTCCTGGATAATTGATATGTGCTAGAATAATCCTGAAATATCATATGGCTTAGAAAAAAAAGGGGGTGGAGATTTAACTTTGCAGTAACAGCCAAACACTGCCAGATTCCAATATTAGGATACTTTCTAATTTATGACAGAATAAAGACCCATGAACCTGTGGGTATGGGGGGGCTGAACATGTGGAAAGATATAACGTACCAAATTAAATGACATAATCAGAAAACAATACGTAATTCAAATGTATACACATTCAGTCTAAATGTTATTTACTTAACACTTGTTGAGATTTTGAATGCCCCAAATTCACTCCGAACCTCAGTCTTATATGATCCTTGTGAAAAGAACCAAAACTCAACCTTCCTGGCAAAGTTTTAAAAATGAAAAGAGAGCTAAACAAACACAGTGAGCAGGGCCAAATATAATTTAATAATGTTTCAGATTGTTAAAGTTTGTCTGTCCCTCCCAGCACACAGATATACAGGACCTGGCACAGTATTACAATCTCATCATTCGAATATATTAAATCAGGGGGTACCACAATCAGTGCTTCATTCTATGGATATGGCCTAGGGTCAAACATTTCATTGAGCCCTGTCGAGACTATTGTGCCCAGTTTGTGCAACCATGCCAGTTCCTGTCTGTCTAGAACCTCAAGCCTGCTACCAACGCTTTTGGTTCTGGGGATGTGTTCAAGTGTAAGAATTTAGACAATGGTTATATGAGATTTTCTTTGTGCAGTCCCACTGAAGGTTCCTCTACACATCTGTGTGATGAATGCTGTGGGTCACTGCTGTGTTTTGACAAACACTGTAGTGAACCAGAACTATTCCACAATCTTCTTTATTTTTTACAATATCCCCCAACGTTTCACCTGTACAAATCCAGGCTTTTTAAAGGGAAATCTTATGAGTTTTTTCTCTCACCCTACTCCTATTAGTACTTGCTGGGGACAGCGAACTAAACCCTGGGCACCCCTGTCCTATGACCACTCACTACCCTACCGCTGCAAACCTAAACCTCCCCAAAGGTCTAAGAATAGCCATATGAACATTCGAAGCCTCCACCCTAAAATGGCTGAATTAGAGGCCTGGGTTACTCATGTATTCTCGGATATTCTCTGTATCACTGTGTCTTGGCTCAAGCCTGCTATTGGCCAGCATGAGATTGCTCTTCCTGGTTACAATTGCTTTAGAAAGGACAGGCTAGGTATGAGAGCTGGTGGTGTTCTAATTTACACCCGATCTGACCTCGACGTCAGTGAACTCGCTAACCCTGACTCTGGACCATCCTCAGCAGAGTCTCTCTTCCTCTCCCTAACTCTCAGCAATGTCAAAAAGTTAATCATTGGGTGTGCCTACCTGCCTCTGGATGAAGCTTTGCATGATCTTACCCCTTTTCTCCACTCTCTCTCCAACCTTCCTAACCACGATCAAGTGCTGTGTGGGGATTTCAACACGGATTGGCTTAACCCCACTGCTAACAAACTGCAAGCCACCCTAGCTGACTCAACCTTGTTTTTCACTTTTAGCATATTGTACTCTGAAGAAAAAAAAAACACACACAAAAGAAACACCGGTATAATTAACCTTGCACTGTGCTTGGGACCTTGCGTGTGCCCTTACTGCTGCACTACTTGGTATCATAATGTCTCTTATAACTGCTCTATTTCCTAGAGGCATTATATTGCTCTCTCTATTGACCCTATCTGACCTTGCCTGTGATAAGTTTCTAACATCTACCTCGCCAACATTGGATAGTAATCATTTATATATTTATAGTACTATCACCTTATCCCAATGCTGTGACTCTCTTACTGTGCCATGGAACCTGCATTCTCCTTGTGACTGGGGATTTCCATTTCATTGCCCTAGCTGGCTAACCCCTTTGGCACTCCTCCGTGGGATCTTCAACTTACAAGCCAACTGTAAAGCACGCTCAATTTGGAGGAAGCTTCACAAACTCAGCAACAAACAGTTAAAGCAATATCTGTGTAGACTGGCCTTACTGTTGCTGCTGCTGCTTTCTGGCAATATTCACCCCAACCCTGGCCCTTCACAACTTACGGTATACCCACAGTCATCTACTGGGTTACTTAAAATTGCCTCACTTAATATATGCAGCCTCCTCCCCAAAATGGATGTTCTGAATGCATGGATCTTACAACATAACCCAGACATCTTCTCCGTCGTAGAAACATGGCTTTCTCCAAAAGTAGCGGATGCATCAATTTCCATCCCAGGCTACACAGTCTTTAGACAGGATCATCTCTCCAAGCATGGGGGCGGTTGTGCGATCTACCTCCAAAACAACCTTCAAGGTCTTGTCCTAACTCTGCCCAAAACTGATGACCATATACTAGTCCTTGCCATTAAAGTGCTTCTAGGTGCACACAACAAAACCCTTAATGTGTTTATAATCTATATTCCTCCAAGACAGACGGCCTCCTGCTTTGATTCACTCCTGGAGTGTTTTGGCTCTCTGAGTCTTAATTCAGAAATTATCATGTTAGGAGATTTCAATATCAATTGGTTCTCTCCTGACACAAACCCTTTCAAAGATGCAGTTTCAGCAGTTCACCTCACCCAGCCAGTCGAGTCCCCCACTAGAATCAACTATAAAACTGTGACTGGTACCTTACTGGACTGGGTGCTGTCTAACTACCCTGATCATATATCGGACACAACGTACTCCCAAATGCCTTCAGTGACCACTCCCCAGTCTTGTTTCATTGGGCGAACAAATTCTCGAAACCAGTCGCTAGAACAGTTACCACCAGGGTACTCATCCATGGGCATCTTGAATCGCTAAAAGCTGACCTGTGTAATCAGGACTGGTCAGTGGTTTACACAACTAACAATGTTGACATTGCCCTCGACCAATTCATCCTTCAGTTCAACGTTATATGTGAAAGGCACGTCCCCCCATAAAAAGCATAAAATCAAAGGCCACTGTAATCCCTGGTTTTCTCTGGGCCTCCTTGAGCTTCTGAATGCCAGGAACCATCTATGGCACAGGTCTAGGTCTCTGTGTAACCAGGACGACATCCAGAGGTACAAAGCGGCTAGAAACAACTTCACAAGGGCTATTTGTGCAGCTAAAAATCAATATTATAAGGAAGTGCTCTCTCGGACCTGGAATGAAGGCAGAACATTTTGGACTAACATTAAAGAGGTCACTGGGAGAGACCTCAGATCTGCCCCTACCATGCTTAACATTGATGGTGTACCGTCACTCGACCCCAAACTTATTGCTAACACTTTTAATAATGTCTTCACGGACCTAAGTGGTGTCCTGCCACCTGGCTACTTCTCTCACCCCCTCACAAGTGACTACTCTGGGAAAGAGACTCTGCACCCTTCTCATCCTCCTTTCTACTTCAAAACCCTCTCAACCCATGAAGCCAGGAATTACTTACTCAAGGTATTAGGGAAATCAAGATTTAGTGGTGACATCCTGGATCTTAAGTTTGTAGCCCTTATGCTGGATGAAATTCTGTCACCTCTAACACATATTATTAACATGTTACTTAGATACTCTCAATTTCCTCAGAAATGGAAATCTGCCACTGTGACACTAGTTCATAAGTCTGGGGATCGCACAATTACTGGGAACTACAGGCCTAGCTCTATCCTGCCCCCCACTCTCAAAAGCTCTTGAGCGTATAGTTGCTGACCAACTGGTTGAATACTTAGAAAAATATCAGCTACAATGCCCGCAACAGCACGGGTTCAGAAATGGTCATAGTACCACTACTGCCCTTTTGGAGTTCACAGGCTTTATTCACCACTCCTTAGATCAAGGACACCTGGTTGGTGCAGCTTTCATTAATTTAACCAAAGCTTTCAACACAGTGAATCATGCCCTCCTGGTCAAACAGCTTACCACCATTAGCCTAGCTCGTGACAACGTAGCCTGGTTTGAAAGTTACCTGCACAATTGTTCACAGCAGGTGAAGATTGGTAACACCCTCTCGGATAGCAGGCCTGTCCTATCTGGAGTTCCTCAAGGGTCAATCTTGGGCCCTCTTTTATTTAGCATTTTCCTCAACAACCTTCCTTACTCCTGTCAGGGTCACATCCTTTTATATGTTGACAATGCTGTCCTGTTTACCAGTGAACCAGACCCTAAGGTTCTTGAATCTAGGCTACAGAGTAATTTCATAGTTGTAGAAAGATGATTCCATAAGCACAAGTTAGTTATGAATTACAACAAGACTAAAACTATGCTGTTCTTCAGCTCCCAAAACAGGCACAGAACTTACCCTCTTTCTATCACAATGAAGAGGGCTCTCCCCTGGAGCTAGTTCAACTCTTTAAATATCTAGGAATTACTACTGACAGTACGATGACCTGTGCCTATGACATTGACAACATGTCTAAGGATGTTAACACCCACATTGGACTACTTTATAGGCATAAGCAATGTTTGACCCCAGAGGCTCTTATCCTGGCCACTCAAAGCTCTCGTCTCGCTTTTTGATTATGGCTTACCAATCTATGGATCAGCTACTGAAACAACTCTTCGCCGCATCATAGTTGCACTCAACAAAGTATGCCGGCTCCTTACCGGCTCAGCCTGTCTGTCCCATACCTGCGACATGTATGCTCAGGCTAACTGGCTCCAATTTAAAGGTAGACGCATGTACCAAACATGTTTACTGTCCAAAAAAGTAAGCTTAGGCAAAATGCCACCAGGAGTGCAAAAGCTTATTACCCCCACTATCAACCGTCATTACACCAGAAGCTCTACTAGCCAGATTTTTAATATACCCCGCTGTCGCACTTCTCTGGGACAAAGGTCCTTTGCCTACCGTGCCCCGCTATGGATGAACTCGCTGCACCATGACATCACTTCAGCATCCACCTTGGGCTCCTTCATGGTTAAACTTAAGCAACAACTAGTTGCTGATGCCAGTTATGACTGCTTCCAATAACCTTCCTTCTTGTGACCAGCACTTATTCTAACCTTATGCTATCATGACCTTATGCATAACTGTTCTTAGCATGCAAATAATTGTTCTAAGTTGCTAATCATTCTCCTTCACATTTCCTCTTGATCCCTTCCACTCTTTCCCCTCACCTCTCTATGGCTTTCCCCCATCCCCCCTGCCCCCTGTTATATCTCCTGAGCTCCCTTGCTCACTTTAAAATGCTTTGTCCCATACTTTCTCACCTCGGACAAGGCCCCTGGGCTGATGCCATCCCTTATGTTATTGATTATTAGATATTAGGCTGAGTCTGTTCTCATTTTCCTGTAAAGGGTCGTTTCATAAGACCCCACCCCCTCTAATATGACCCTTTGAATTTCAGGTTTTAATCAAATATGCACCATGGCATACATTGTACAATACCACATGTATTGGAACTTCTCTAGGTATACACTCTTGTAATGTTTTGTATAATTCCTTTTTTAGTTTGTTCTCCATCTCATACTTTCCCAATATGTATTGTTCATCTGACGTGGAACCTATGAACTGAGCTTGCTCTCAAAGGTGTTATCTGAAATTTCAATAAATAAATAAATAAAATAACCTGGATCAGCTTGTACTTGATCCCACCTGCCACAATAATAAGTCTGGTAAACATACCCTGCTTGACTGGGTTGTCACCAGTTGCCCTCTGAAGATTAAAATAGCTGCAGTTTTGCCTGACTGCATAGGTGATCATTCCCCCACTTTATGTGTATGGAGGAATAACTTCTCAAACCCTCCCCCCAAGATCACTCTAGTCCATGATATGTCCAAATTTGACGTTAACGAATAAATCTCCTTGATCCACGACACTGACTGGAGTCCCATACAAACACTCTCTGATGTCATCCTAGCCCTGGACTATTTCATTGACACGTTCACTCAGATTGTTAACTGCCATGCTCCCCCTAAAAAATGCAAATCCAAGTGCATCAAGGACCATGGCTCAATATGGATCTAAGGATGCTCATGTCCTCCCATGACCGGGCCTGGCATTCTCACAAAAAAAGCAGGCTAACCTCAGACTGGGAGAGGTACAGGTACCTTAAAAAATTCTGTAAGAACTCCCTTTATAAAACGAAACGCTCCCACTACAAATCATTGCAAACTGACTATCTTTGTAACCCAAAAGAGTTCTGGAAGCAGGTTAACTCTCTAATTAAAGGGAAAACAACTGAGCTAACTAGCTCCCTTATCGTGCAGAGTGTTCTCCTCACTGACCCTGCAGATATTGCCTCCTCATTTAATGAATTCTTCACTGATCTCAACAAGTATACCTCACCATTTCATAACTCTTCAGCCCCCCCCCCCGCTACGCCGCCTCAGGAGGACAACCATGGAGCCCGCCTGTCCTTCCGTCTCAAATTAGCCACCCGCAAAGAGGTCCTAAGGCTACTGTCACTCCTCACTCTTGCTTACCATAGAGTTGGAAGATTCACCCTAGGTGTTCATATTCGTCACCACCACTGTGACATCTTCACATCCCTGGGATGGCTACTCTGTGTTTCCAAACTGAGATATTCTACCCTGAGTTTTATGCACAAGTTGGTATACAAGTTCACCCCCTTTGTCTCAATGACACCGCCGACCTAAAACAAGCCCCGAATGCACTCAGGTCTGTATCCCTCCCCCTCCTCTCAAAACCCAATCTGCAGCTTACTGTTGCTCGCAGGTCCTTCTCGTTTGCAGCAGTGTCTGACTGGAATTCACTACCCCCCTCTATACTCTCTTGCTCCTCTCTCCCCCAGTTCCAACATGCCTTATGTACCTCTCTTTCCTCCTCTGCTAGTTGCTCCTGCTTCCTTTGACCCTCCTCCTCTCTTCTCTGCTCCCTCACTGAGCCTCTCGCTTGTCTAGATACTTGTTTACCTTTACTTATTACTTTAGCCTCTATATGTCGAATGACTTTATTCAAAGGCAGTTTTTTTCTGTACTCTGAGCTAAAAAAAAATAATTTGTAACATTGATTTGTACCAGGTCATCTTATAATGTCGATGTTTGACTTGAACTCCAGGCCATGCTCCTTGTTCTACATTTAATTGTTTAAAACTATATGTACTACATGTCCTTTCTCTGGCTATACATAACTGTTTTGTACTGCAATGTATTTTGTACTGTGTTGTCCCTGGTCGACCCTGAAATAGGGACTTCTTTTGTCTCAGTGGTCCTACCCCGGTTAATAAAATTCAAATAAATAAATTCAAATAAATAAGTTGTGATACTGTGGTTCACTACCATTATAAGCTTCAGCCTCAGTAATTCATAAATGCTCTCCAGGGTTTGAAAGCCAAAAAACTTCTAAAGATCTGCGGCTTGACTACCATCCGTTGAGGCGTATGTGGCATTTCATTCAGTGACATCCATAAGAGAGATCACTGGACGGACGGTAGTCAAGCCGCAGATCTTTAGAAGTTTTTTTGGCTTTCGACCCCTGGAGAGCATTTATGAATTACTGAGGCTAAAGCTTGTAATGGTAGTGAACCATATCATGAATTAAGAAAATGCTTATAAGATTCCCCTTGAAAAGACCTGGATTTGTACAGGTGAAACGTTGGGAGATACTGTAAAAAAATCAAGAAGATTGTGGAGGATTTCTGGTTTACTACAGTGTTTGTCAAAACACAGCAGTGACCCACAGCATTCATCACACAGATGTGTTCAAGTGGCCTAAATCTAAAACTTATGGAGTTACTGTCAAGTTTGTCCTTCAAATGTTGTTCCAGGGCATTTTGCCCATCCCAGTGGTGATGGTGCGGATGCGTTCTTGTATGCAGAATCTCAATTGGCACAGAGTCCTGCCAACATATAACATCATACACTCACACCAGCCAACATAGACAACATGGGTTGTCTTGCAGTTGGCATAGTGGTTGATGCCAAAGATGTCTCCTGTGTTAGGGTGCACAAAGTCTGGTCCAGTGGCAGCAAATTTGCATATGTTGCAACTAAAACGTTTCTGAAAACTCTTGATTGGTAGGGCCTTGTTTCTAGTTGGATTCACATAATGACTATGGCTCACAATATCTGAAATACTTTTTCCCTTCCTGTTGGACATCCTGGGTTTTGGTCCAGCCAGGGCTGCCAATTGGGATCTGCTGTAAGAATTGCCCACCTCTTGTGGATCACTTCCTTAATCCTATTGGACTCATGATGGTGATCAGTAACAAAACTGGTCCTCTTTTCATTGGCAATAACCCTGCTCTTTTTTTGGGACCAGTAATCATTTCCTTTGTTGTCGCTTAGCCTTCTTATAGGCTTCACTAATCACTTCACATGAGTAGCCCCTTTCCCTGAACCTGATTGACAGCATCCCCACCTCCTTTTCAAAGATTTTATCTGATGTGCAGTCCCTTCAAATTTGGAAGGAACTATCTGTAGGGGATACTGTTGGCCAAGGTCCTGAGATGGGCACTCTCAGCCCTCGAAAGGTGTTGCCTGAAATGGACTTCCTGTATGGTTCTACCACAATTGTACCATTGTTTCCCTTTTTAAAGCAGATATCTAGGTATGCCAAACTAGTTTTGTAATAATGATACATGCACATGATGTTCAGTGTATTATTATTCAACCAATCAATAAGCTGAGGAATGGACTCCTTGCCTCCTTCTCAGACTCATGTGATGTCATCAGTAAACCTGTATCAGTGTACAGTGTGTTTGAGGTGGTGGTTGGAGTCCACAAAAGTCATTCCCTCCTCTCACCATGCCAAAAATAAGTTTGCGTAAGGAGTTAAGACTGCGCCCATAGCCATACCTCTGAGCTGTAAATAAACCTTTGATCAAACAAAAAATAGTTGTGGTTTAAAACAAAAGCTAATAAATCCAAAATAATTTTTTTTGGGGGGTTGGGGACTAATTTCAGTTCTCTGTCTCTGACTAGAAATTTATTTACTTCCCTAACACCATGCTGAATAGGGATATAGTATTTATCATAAGCCAATCATAATGGTCCTGCCTGAGAATTTCTTCCATCTTTCATATCGTGCGTATGGTGTCGCAAAGATAACTGATTTTGGCTGTAACATTTTTTTTTATATAGGTTTTTCTCCTGTCAGGGCTCCGGGTCAGGGCTCCGGGCAGGCAGACTGTGGTCCTCTCCCAGAGGATCTCAATCCTCCCTGTATTGGCTTCAGGATTTCATTAAGCCTGCCATGGAGCCCCATTTTCTGTTTTCTCCTGTCCATCCCAGAGCAGTGGCAAACATGTGGAGGCACACATGTGCCCCCAGAAACAACTCTCCTTCCATCCTCCCGACATAAGTCCCCCAGACCTCCCTTCATCTGGCATCCAGCCTCCACTGGGTGTCAGTTGAGAGTGAGGTGGCTAGCCTCCCTGATCCATAGACAATGTTGGCGTAGCCAACACGCCTCCTAGTTGATGTCATCGGCCCAGTCCTGGCCATTATGGTCCAGTGCTCCTTAGTGACAGGGGTCTTCCCTGAGCCCTTAAAGGAGGTGGTAGTAAAACCCCTTTTTGAAGAAAGCTTCACTGGACTCAGACTGCCTGGCCCATTACAGACCTGTCTCTAACCTTCCCTTTGTGGTTAAGGTTATTGAGAAGGTGGTGGCCCATCAACTGGAGACCTATTTGTCAACTCATGACATCTACGACCCTCTCTAGTCGGGTTTCAAGAAGGGCTGTATCACCAAGACTGCCCTTGTTTGAATGCTGATTTTCTGGTAGCGAGGGATCGAGGAAGTTGTTCCATTTGTATTCTTCTTGATCTCTCAGTGGCATTTGACACTGTGGACCATGGGATACTGTTGGAGCACCTGCGGGTTTGTTGTGGATTGACTGGTACAGTCCTCAACTGGTTTAAATCATTCCTCACTGGGAGGACGCAGAGGGTGGTGTCTGGGATTTTTTCCTTGGCACTCCTGCCATGTGGGGTTCCACAGGGCTCCATTTTGTCCCCCTTGTTGTTTGTGGTGTATATGCTGCCACTAGGGGTTATAATAAGACATTATGGGCTGAGTTTCCACTGCTATGCAGATGACACTCAGCTATACCTGTCTTTTGCACCTGAGCAGCAGGAGGCAGTCTCAGTGTTTAATCAGTGCCCTGCTGGGATCCAAGATTGGATGGGAGCCAAATGGTTGAGGTTGAACCTGGATAAGACTGAGGTGCTAGTAGTGGAATCTGGTCACCCGGTGGTGAAGGTGCAATCTGGTCAAGTGTCCTGGTTGATGCCTGGGGACTTCCAGTTGCTTACCTCAGTTGGAGTAAAGAACCTTGGCATTATTTTGGTCTGCAGCTTGACACTTAAATCACAGGTGTCGGCTTTGGTCCAAAGTGCATATTACCACCTAAGAAAAATCACCAGGATCAAACAGCTGATACCCTTGAGTGATCTGCCATCCCTGATCCATGCCTTTGTGACTTCATGGCGTGATTACTGCAATGCCCTCAGCCTGGGGCTATCAAGGATTGATCTCAGCTGCCTGCAGCTAGTGCAGAATGTGGCAGCCAGGTTGTTGACCAGTCTTTTGAGATCATGTCATATTATACCTGTGCTACGCTCTCTGCACTGGCTGCCAATTAAGTGGTGGATCACCTTCAAGGTTAGTTTGCTGACCTATAAGCTCCTTCATGGTCAGGGGCCCAGCTACCAGCAAGACCTCCTATGGCCCCACCACTCTGTCTGTCCCCTTCACTCTGCTGATGAGGGTTTCCTGGAAATTACCAGGGTTTGCCTTAAGACATCAGGTGCTCGTGCATTTTCTTGCAGTGCACAAACCCTGTGAAATTCCCTTCCTCGTCATGTAAGAGAGAGTCAGTCTTTAGAAAATTTTAAATGGGAGCTGAAAATGTTTTTGTTTGGTCAGGCTTTTTTATCTGGTTGGTCTAGCTGACCCGTTATTAAATAATTTATAATTCTGTTTATGGTATGTTTTTACTGTTTTTAGGAATTTGACTCTGTAAAGTGCCTTGAATACCAATTGATGAAGTGTGCTATACTAAATAAAGTGTGATTATGATGATGATGAAAGGGATACAGCAGGGGAAATACAAGAGATTTACAAAGGCCCCATAGTAAATATAGAACAGAAAGGTACATGAGCTAGAAGATCAGGAAGACAGCAATAGGTAGGTGGTAGGGTTGCTTGGATTTTGGATGCACAATTCGGGTACATCAGCTTTCAATCTGTTTTTGGATTTCAGATTTTCAGTATTTATGGTCAAAAATCCAAACTCCTAAAAAGTGTTGTTTTAATTGGATTTCAGAATCTGATCCATTCAAAGTACAAATTTCTAATTTTGCATCTGACTTCTCCCACCTCCCTCCAACGTAGCCAGCAAGCCTATCTGAGTTCTCTCTGGTCCATCCAGTCCTATTCAGCTAACTGCAGTTCTTCTGAAACCACTCAATACCATCCCCCTGGCCACTGACCAGGTCCCCTTCTGGCTCCGTCCCGAGTCCTGAGCCAGCAGCAACATTCATCTCTGGCAGGCAGGCAGGTGGTACTGGCTGCACCAGCAAAGAGTTCCTTCTCCCCCCAAAACTCGCCTGGCCATACTGCGGATGCAGTATCAGAAATCGAGTCCAAGTCTTAATTCAATGTCTTAATTGGCATCAGAACCGATACAGAGTCAGTATCAGATTTTCTGATAATCCGACGGCAGGTAGCAGATTAGTTTCCACAGAATCAGAACAACCTTAGTAGGTGAGGGGCAGAGGGGAAGGAGGAATGGAAGAGGGGATGGGAAGGACAACTATCAAGTACCCTTGTAATATAAGATTATATCAGATCATTTGAGAATTAGCACCGTTTCTAGTATGATTCTGTACATTTTACCCAGTATAGCCCCTTGATGCAGTGTATGTCACTAGTGTATTTTTATTGTTCAACTTCCAGACCTATCTTCTTCACTCCCTTCCACCCCTCCCCCCATACCTTTCCTTACCTACTTTCCAACTCTCTCAGTATTTCTTGTTCTTTTTTTTATGCCGTATTCACTAAGGGGATTTCAAAAATGTGTTGTCATTTCCCCTGTTGCATCCCTCATGATCTTACACAATCTCATATAATCTTGTACTCCAAGAGTACTTTGTAGTCCTTCCCTATACCCCTACTGCTTTCCAACCCCCCTCCCCGACACCTACCTAATACTGTCTTTCTGATCTTCTGTCTCATATTCTTTTCTGTTTCCTATTTTCTATGGGAAGTTTATAAACCTGCTGTATTTTCCCCTGCTGTTTCCCTTTAAGCTCTATTACAATCTAATATAATCTAATGCCACCAGGGTACATCGTGGCCGCAGTTTTCAGCCATGCACAGTATTTTGATTTCAACATCAAGAATGAGGTTTTCAAATGAGTGACTATTCAAGTCATGAAACTGTTTCTAAATAGCACTGTATTTATCTATGTATCATGTATGTATAATGCATGTCTTTGCACATGTACTTTTTAATGAAAAATGCAAAATGCCTGTCTCTATTGCATGTAAATTTTATACACTTGTGCAATTTGACTTTTTAATATTTAAACCATGTCATCTGCAGAGACAAGCACCTTGACAAAGCACATGGAGGCTGCGCGAAATGATCAGTTTGTCCTTCAGTGCGTCTGTCTTTGATACCTTTGCCCTTTAATAAACAGCTTGATCAGCTGAACTTTTGTTAGCATTTAACATTCATTTCTGAGTTGGCGTCAGTGCCCAGACTTTCAGTACTGTCGTGGAGAACTTTGACTGAGAGCACCACATTTCTGAGTGTCATTCTGTTTGAGCTAGTATTTCCCATCTCTCATTAAGGGGAAGGGAAAATGGGGTAGGCAGTGGGACCAATTGGAGGGGATGGTGCACTAGTATTCAGTCAATTTCACACGGTAATAATGACGCTGCAAAAACCGCACTGTGAACATAGTGTCGGGGAAAACCAGTGACCAGGATAAAATAGCATCGGATGTTATTGCGCCCGGCTGCCACCCTCCCGCAGTTTTTCATATACTAAATCTCACCCCGACTGACTTTATCCTCCCCAAGTTCCATCCCTCTGAGGCTGTAATAGTACATCACCTCTCACCGACTTTCTCCCCAAGTTCCGCCTCCCCAGATTGTAATAGTAAATCCTCATTGAATTTCTCCCGAGTTCTGCCCCCTAGCTCTACCCCTAAGGTTGTAACAGTAGATCCCCTCACTGACTCCCATCCCCAAGCTCCCACCCACTGACTTTCTCCTCCCACTCAGTTCTGACCCCCTCCCCCTGGATGCGCGGTCATTGTTTCCCGCTGTATTGCCAACGCATGTTCTTTGTTGTTGACATTTTTTTCCACACGATAACTGACCACACGATTTTTCTGCCGCAGTATTGACCAAGAGCCGGTGCACTAATTAGGATTACAAAGGATGCCCCTGGTGGGGTTAGTAATACACCTTGATGACAATGACCTAGTCAAACTCATGGCCCCCCCCAACTGATATGTAAGTTTAAGACGGGCTTAGCCCATCTGGGGCAGCTCCTACCAGCCAGTCATGGAGTGGTCTAGAACCATGCTGTGGTTCCACTGGCATGGGTTTTGCAAACTACCAGCCATAGAGAAAAAAATGGAAAGAGGTGAATCAGGAGGTGTCCCATTTCACTCTCTCCTGTGATGCATCACTTCTACATCACCAGTACCTGCGAGGCTTTATACAGCACAAATGGGTACATCTGTCAGGCATTCCGGGATGTGTGTGACAGGATTTTGAGGGTATAGCAGGGGACCCCTGGGGCATCAGTGGGGGAACGTGCATCTGGGATGCATGTCTAGTGGTTGATATTCATATACAAGACATTTCTGGCAGATGCAAGTGGTTTCAGGCAGGGGTGAGTGACAACCATGCCAGGTGTGCAACCCCAGTGGGGTACGCATTCTGGTCCGAGCTGTCTTCGAGCAAGGGCATGTGACGGAATAAAGGAGGCCAGGACAAGAGGAGAATGAGTGTGGCCCTTGGCAGGCATGTTCTTCAGAGAAGCTTTTGGAATCTCTAAATCTGGGTGGGAACTGTCCATAGAAACATAGAAGATGATGGCAGAAAATGACCTTCTGACTCACCTAGTCTGCCCTGTAGTTCCTGTCTAAAGTATCAGCCCACCCCCATTTAGTCCTCTGAGTTCCCTTGCATCTGCTGCATTACTAAGATTCCTTTATGCCTATCCCATGGATTCTTGAAGACTGTGATCTTCTTAGCTTCCACCCCTTCAGCCGGAAGTCTTTTCCAAGCTTCTATCACTCTTTTCATGAAGAAAAACTTCCTAACCTTCCCCCTCAGCCTCACCCCCCCAGCCTCCCCCAGCCTCATTGTGAGATCCCTAGCTCTCGAGCATCTTTTTCTCTGGAAAATACTCCCTTCCTGAACCTTGTTCGCACCCATGAGATATTTATATGTCTCTATCATGCCTCTCCTCTCCCTCCTCTTTTCAAGGGAGTACATGTTTAATTCCCCGAGTCTTTCCTTGTAGGGCTTCTAATGCAGGCCCTGCACTATGCTGGTTGCCTTCCTTTGAACTGCCTCAACTTTGTCAATATCCTTTCAGAGGTGGGGTCTCCAAAACTGTACACAGTACTCAAAGTGTGGCCTCACCAGTGATCTATGCAGGGGTACTATTACCTCTCTTCTTTTGCTGGTGTGCCCCCTGCCTGTGGACCCAAGAGGGAAGACACAGCCCCAAGGGGTTTGTCTAACTTTAGAGTCAGAGTTTTTTGTGGGGGTGGGACAGCTAAGGGTTTAGCCAGGCTTGAACATGAATTGTTGCTTCAGGGCACTAATTTTGTGTATCTATACTTGTACTGTATAATATGTTAAAAAATGTTGAGCAAAACTGTGGCCTTGTTATCCCAAAGAAGGGCGTGGTGTGGTTGTTGGTGCATGAGGGATCTGTTGGGTAATGCAGCTGAAATGCATGAAGTTCACTTAAACTTCCTGCAAAAATGTATCTCATCGGCTGTGTAAACAGTGGTTGGCAATGGTACAGGTGAGGCAGCGGGTGTGCGGTGCAAGCAGCAGCAAAATGGAACAGCATGTGCAAACGTGCCTGATGACATTGATGCAGTTCCTAGGACCAGTTAGAGGAGGCACGCATACAACAGAACAGCTTACACCCTGTCCCCAGAGTCAGAGCAGTGTCACTGCGATTACACCAACATCTGGCTTGATAAATGTGTAACCCCTAGGTGGCACTACCCCAAGGGCTACTACCCCTGCTGGCATGGCTAGCAGCAGATTGAGAGGCCTAGGTTCGAGAATGGGTGCCTCCATCCAATGGTCAGGGTTGGTTTTGGTCAAGCTAACCAGGCCACAGCCCTCTGGGACACTGTGACCCCCCTCTTTTCCCACTAGTGGCCCACACAATACACAATATGCACCTTCCCAACACCCCAGATATGCTTTGTACATACACTTATACTTGGCACTTACTCCCAGGGCTGGTTCCTTCAGCTTGACTCTGGAGACCCCCTGTAAAATAAGGTGATACAGTACAAAAGCAACAATGCAATACCTTCAACATAAATTGGCACAACAGTCAATGTAAATTGCAGAAAAACAGATCTGATTTATTCAAGGGTCTGTAACAAGGACGGGGAGGGGAATCAGGTTAATTGGCTTAAACACATTAATAATCACACTACTGTGCATGCAATTAGAGTCCAACTCAGTCACACTCTCTGGGTACCCAGGATGGGGGAAGAGGCTAGCCAGGTCCGTTGCCTGGGGTAGGCCGGCGGTGCAGCTGGTTGGGCCCTGTGATGGAAAAAGAACATGTCCACACACAATTTGTAATCCGGAGCTGGAGGGCTCAGTTCTTGAAAAGAAAACACAAGACAATCAGATAACACACTTTTGATTTGAGAAGAGTTGCAGGAAGCTACCCTGATAATTACTCACAGTACCCAGGCTGAACACAGGAGGGCTGATGGATGGGCGGTCTGGATTGCCAGAGGAAGCAGGGCCCACACGAGTTGCTCCGATGCTGTTCTGGTTCAGGCAAGGAGCAGGGGGCTGATCCCCTGGCTGGTCCCTCATCGATGGATCTTCTCTGTGCAGCAGGGTGGGGAGACAAGACCCTCGTGGCAGGGCCTATCTGCATCAGGCAACAATGGATTCAGTCTGAAATTAGCTGGGAACAGTCTCCAGCAACTAGCACACAGTTCACAGCAAAGGGGATTTGATCGCGGTCCCCATTCAGCACAAAGCACATTCATATGTACAAGCCAGCAGCACACAGCCAAACTAAATTACGATTCTCTTTCAGTACACAGTACATTTATATACCAGAATTCTACCTGTACCAGGCCAATGCTCCCCAGTCATGACTGCAATTCTCTGCACACACTGGGAGCTCAGAAGTGACTGTAATTCCTGACAGGCCGATCACATTCAGCAAATTCCTCGGTCTTCTACAGGTTAAGCCTGGTCCCATATCAGCAGCTTGCTTTGTTCTCCAGAATTTGGATTTAGTCCGACAAAAGTCCTCTTCTCCCTCTCAGGGCAGAAATCAGGCTAGCAGGCCAGCAATCAGGCCTTCCACGGTTCTCCAGCGCGAACTACTGCGTAATACGGCCGTTCGAACACTTCGGGCTGTTGCTCTCTCAGATTCCAACTTGAATCTGGCTTGCCAACAAACAGCTCAGGGGATTTACCTTAGATCCAAAAGGTTTGGTTGGGCAGTTTAGCTGTCAGTCACAGTAAGAGCTCCCCCTTGTGTTGCAAAAAGGCACCAATGGTCTAAAAGTACAAATCCCAACTAGTAGTCCATGTAGTCCCATTTCAGCAGACTCCATTTTAGAGTCCCCACATACTGATTGGTCCAATTCGGCAGTTCAGGACCAAAATGGTGGAGCTAAACAGAAACAGTCCGTTCTGCAAGAAGGCAGGTCAGAACAACTTACAGTATCATCACTATTCTAAACAAGCATTTGTCAATGCCGAATGTTGCTTGCTTGTATGTGCTGTTTAGGTATTTGGAAGTGATAGTTCCATGCCTTCCTCCCAAGGCATGCACTGTGTCTTTCCATTCAGTATTCACAGAAGAGTGGGAGAGCAAGGGCCACAGCAGTACAGCAGTTGCCAAGGGGGTGAAGAGGTGGACAATAGTCCATTCAAAGGCAAAAGAGTCCTGCAAGAGCTCACTAAATTGAAGGTGGACAAAGTGATGGAATGAGATGGCATACACCCAAGGATATTAAGAGAACTGCAAAGGAGATAGCAGTATCTCTGGCAGCCATGTTTACTGAGTCATTCAACACGAGTGAATTGGAGGAGGGCACATGTGGTTCCTCTACACAAGTCTGGCAGCAGGGAGGAGGCGGGGAACAATAGGCCGTTCAGCCTTACCTCAGTAGTGGGGGAGATCATGGAGACATTGCTTAAAGAAAGGCATCTAGAAGCCATCAGCGCCCAGGACCATAGACAACATGGATTCACAGTGGGGACATCATGTCAGACAAATCTGGTTGATTTCTTTGACTGGGTGACAAAGGAAGTGAATCAGGGTGGGGCAGTGGACAACGCTTTACCTTGATTTCAGCAAAGCCTTTGACACCATCCCACATAGGAGGCTGATAAACTAGCTGGGTAGGCTGGGCATGGGGGAAAGGGTGGTAAACGGGTTTAGAAACTGGCTAACAGACAGGAGTCAGAGAGTGGTGGTAAATGGGGTGCAGTCTAGGGAGAGGGGGTGACCAGTGGGGGTGCTGCAGGGATCGGTCCTGGGGCCAGTCCTGTTCAATGTCTTCATTAGTAACATTGCAGAATGGCAGAAGGGAATTTTCTCACCAAATTTTCAACATAGCCATTTTAAGACCTACGCTCATGAACAGTGTCACTGTGATTTTCTTAATATGTCCCAAACATTGATTGCGCACACCGACTGCGCCATTGTGCGCTACATGCACGGAAACACATTTTAGGTGACATGTGAAAAATGACAGCTCTACTGCTCATAAGGAGGTGTGGTAAAATGACAATGTTGAAAATCTGGAGTGCAAATATTAAAAATTCACGAAATTACAAGTGTGCGTAGGAACTACGCAACAACCGTTCGTAAAACAGTCATTTTTGGGAATTTTTTCACCAAATTTTTAACATAGTCATTTTAACACCTCTGCTCATGAACAGTGTTACTGTGATTTTCTTAATCTGTCCCGAACATTGATATCGCACACCAACTGCGCCGTTGTGCGCTGCATGCGCGGAAACACATTTTGGGCGAGATGTGAGAAGTAACAGCTATACTGCTCATAAGGAGGTGTGTTAAAATGGCAATGTTGAAAATCTGGAGTGAACATATTGAAAATTCGCGAACGTACCAGCATGTGTAGGAACAGCGCAACGCATGCTCATAAAACAGCCATTTTTGGCAATTTTTTAACCAAATTTTCAACATAGGGTTTTGGGGCCTACCTCATGAACTGTGACACTGTTGTTTCATAAATCGGTCCTGAAAGGTGGTTCCGCACAGTGACAGCGAAATCACCTTTTGAGGCCAATTAACGCCATGACAGTGACAGAATTCATGAGGTGGGGTCCCAAAAACTCCATGTTGAAAATTTGGTGAAAACGTCCCCAAAATGCCCAAGATATGCAGTAAAGTTGAAAAAAACTATTTATTCCATTATACAGCTTACCGGCATTTCCTCAGTTCGTGGTCGGTTTTGAAGAGTGCAGACATGTTCCCCGTCCACCAAAGATCGTGCTGCATCGAGCTCCGGAGGTAAGTATGGGGTGAGGGTGTGTGGGAATGAAGGGTGCGCAGAGGGTGGGCACGGTGGGGGTCAGGACAGTCTGCGAGGGAAGTTGTTTTTTTTTAGGTGTTTTTTTTTTTACTTGACAACGCTGGACTTGCGCCACGCTGGGGTGGGGCTCCCAGTGTGGCAGATGGAAGGCTGTTTGGGGGTGGGGCAGTAGAGCCGACGGGATTGGGTACCCCGTCATATAGACCTGTTGCCACGCTGGGTGGGCCCCAAGCATGGCACCTGATAGTCTCGGGGAAACACATTATGGTCAAAGTTCAAAAGCAACAAAAATTCACACATTACATGTAATACTCAACTGTTTTTCAATAGGTTTTCATCTCTTCCTTCCAGTGTACATACACTCCCCCAGTGGAATCATGGTCTTCTGCACTGCAGGGGTGAAGGAACAGGTGCAGTTATTGAAACTGAAAAAGGCATAATTTTATTATGCGTTTTTGCACTGACTGCTTAAGAACTTGGGCTGGGAAGGTATGGTGTTGTCCTTCTTGACAAAACTGCGTATGTAGAAGGACAACTTGAGGGAGCGTATGCTATTGCTAACAGGCAGCAAAAGTGGAAACGCAAGGAGCATCCATCGAGAAGTTGGGAAACTTCTGAAAAGACGTCAGCAAGCTTTCCAATCAAAACGATATGAAAGGAATGGCAATACCAGTCTTTATAAATCGATAAACGTTCAGTTCATTCCTAGTCAAAATACTCAGTTCACCTGGGGATCAATGTAAGTTATAGATACTGCAATATGCATTACATGTCAACGGAATTGCAGGTTACTGTTAGCATAAACCGGAGTGAATGGATACGTATTTTGTGTTTGAAGTTAGGAGTTTCATATACCATGAAAGTTAAATATAACCATAAACAAAGCAGCGTGTAAGTTCTATTGCACGCAGGATGTATAAAGTGTGGAGCCGGTTTTAGTCTAAGCAACAAAACTTTCCAGGACTTACTTAATGATGCGTGCGTGTGTGTGTGTGGGGTGGCACATGAGCACGCGATCTTATTGTTGCTCACTGAAGTGTAGCTCTCCCTTTCAACTGTACAGCACTGCATTTTCAACTGCTGTCATAGACAGCTGCAGTGTTGATTGGAGAACTGCGGCCATGCCTGCAAATACACTGACTGAATTGGGAGAGGGCTGGCACACCTCCGAATACTCGGATGATGGCAGTATGTTTCTTGCACATGCGTGCAAGCAACATAATGATTACCAGCAATTAATTACATCTTTTAACGGTGCTCACTCTGCTCAGGTAGCAATGGTAGAAACGGAGTGATTATTCAGCAGACTGAGCGGGACTCGAGCAGGGAAACACACAGACCCCCCCATTCAGATTAATTATGACTGCAAGCAGGCAGCCCTTAAAGAGACAGTACATGGAGGCTTTAAAAGCGCTCACTGGCAACAATGTTTAAACGGCTTTGTAACATGGCATTAATACTGTGCCTGTGATCCGGCGAACCCATAGGTCGAGGAGCGTCACGAGTCGGCAGCCGAAGCGGGCATTAACCCAGCTTATATGCCGTGCCTGCTTTGGCAGTACCATCAGCAGCCAGACCCCCAGCCTAGCAGCACTGGGTGCTATGGGTAAATGAGAGGAGGAGCGGGACGAGCAGCGCCTCTGGAGCTGCACTAGCCAGCCGAGACAGGGAGGAAATGCGGGGGGGGGGAGAGAGAACCCGCGGTGCACAGTGCGCCCATTCAGAGCAGCAGAGCGGAGAGCAGCCTGGGCAGCATCATCCACAGAGCACATCGAGGACGACCCAGCCAGACGACAATCCCAGGAGCAGCCGGAAGAGAGAGTGACCGAGATGCAAAGCGTAAGGGCATCGCTGGTCGCAGCCATGGAATCGTGCAAGGCAGACCTCCCACTGTGGGTATGAGCACAATACCCGCATGGAAATGTTCAGAAGCTCGCAGGACTGTTAGGTAGCCTGCTCTGCGACACTACAGGGACAGTCTGACTTCACCACATCAGTATGTATGTGACGTGTTAGAGCGCTTTGTCACAGTGCATTAAAGTTGTGAAAAATTCTGACCGCCTCCGCCTCTTACTCTATAGGTGTCACAGTGGGCCCCCTCGACATCCCTCCACCAAGCACTGGCCCATGTTACAAGCGCATTAAGCCACTCATCGGTGGGCTCTAATGGCTATTGATGGCTGGGAGCACCCTCGCCCTGGGCCTCGGGCACCCACCGCCCCCCCCCCATGCATCAATCCAGCATTAGAGCCCACCTCCGTCGTGGCTTATTGCTTACTTAACACCGGACACCATCCAGGCTGTGAGCAATTAGGCAAGCTCTTGGAAGACTTTTCGGGAACCCCCATTTGTAGAGGGGTTACAAATGGACCCCAGGTTTCCTACAAAGTAGGCCATCATGCTACCCCCTAAAGCCACATTAATTACCAGTTCTGATACAATGTTCAGTAACCTTGTGGTGTTCTTTTTTGACATATCTTTATGCAAGAACTCTGGCTACACTATACACATGGAGCACCTCTCTTTGAATTCTGTTTGATCTCTGAACTATTGTTTTACAGATTATATTTTCAGTTGTTTCTCTGTTTGCTTTATTACAGTCTGATTTGCAAATGTGTATCATTTTATCATTTTGACAGTTTTCATTTCGCACTTTTTGTGCCTCCTCCTTTGCACTTCTGTTGTGTGACTTCTTGCACCCTTTTGTCCAATTTGTATTTAACTGCATTGATGTATTACTTTTGCACCTTTCTGTATCTTGTTGTTTGCATTACTACCTCCTCCCTTTCCCCCAGGACTAATCTGGAAACTAACTGCTTGCAGCTCATTATTCTCTTCTTGTGAAAACCTTTCATCAATAAATAAATAAATAAAATGATGTTGTACTATTATTGAGAAAGTGTTGTATATAGGATAATGCATGGAGAAGTGTGGTTTATGAGGGTTTTATGCACCCCTGAGGTATGTGATGCCCCGGGGTTTATATGGGCATCGCACACAGAGAGTGTGCATAAAATCCCCAGAGAACCATACTTCTTCATGTTTTATTTTTTATGTTTACTGATTTTTAGTGTTTTTTGGTTTAAATTCTTTTTTATCACTTTGCAACAGTAATTGTTACTGCCAACAAGCTTGTCTTGTGCTGAGTGACCGATTGTGTAGCGCTTGTGAACGTCCAGTGTGAGGACAGCTTGTTCAGTGTTTTTTCTGGTGTTGCTGAGGTACAGTTCTGCCTGTGGTTTATGGAGCTGTAGGGCACTTGCTGGCAGTGGTTTAAACCTGCTAACCAGTAAATATACTGTTGTTATGAATGATTGTATACTGGTGTGTTGTGACTAATCACGTTGCCTCTGCCCAAGGAACCCTGTGAGAAGGAAGTGTTTGATCAGAATAAGGCTATCAGGTGCTGTGTCATTTTGTTTTATTGGCCAAACACCCCTTTTTTCCTTGTTATCCAACTGTCCTCCCCTAATCCATAGGATTGCTGTGGCTGCACCAAAACACTGGAGTAGGAGGGCAGGCAAGTAAACACTTGTTTTGGCAGTTGTCATCAGTAAGCAATGGGTGGCTGGTGCACAAATGCTGGGGCCCCACAACCTCCCTCCTCCCTAGTGAGCTAAACGGCTCATCTTCACGACACATCTTGCCCCTGCAGTCCTAGGGCAGCCCCCCACATTCTACATGTGAATCCAGAGTTACTAGGCCAGCCAGGGGAACAAATTTAAAGCAGCTGTGCACGTTTGCAGTGAACATTTTGACCAATACCTTTTTATTGAAAGACCCAGAAAAATTGTGCAGGTTGCCATCTCTTCTACTGCCCAGAAGAAAACAAGCTAACTAAGCTGTGACTTTTGTCTGAATGAGACGGTGTTCTCTGGTACCAAAAAGCTATTCCTGTTTTTTGGTCCATCGTGCTTTTTTCCTGCAGGGGCTATGTGGGAGAGTTATCAGTCCCATCCCTGCCCCCCCCCAGGACCAGCATCCACCACATCGACTGGAGATCCCTCGTGGATTTCCCCCGTGGCGGGCCGGGGAAGGAAGGGTCACCCCCCCAGTGGTGATAATCCAGATGTGGGTGGTCAGCTAGTGGTGCAGGCTTCATTATCCTGCACTGCCCCCATTTTCCATTTTCTGGGGTGTCCAGCTCCTGCCCCAGCCAGGCAGTGGTGCATGCCATGAGGAGGCAGGCATGCACCATGCCAAATTGGGGCCACCCCAGCCTTCACTACCAGCAGGTCTCCACCTAGTAGCAGTCAATGGTAGGGCTGACAGAGCCTCCCCCTGAGAGAGGAGAGCAATCCTCCAGACGCTCATCCATCTCCCCTTCAGCTGACCCCTTGTGACCTCAGTCTGCTCCTAAACCCGGACTGCCAGTGTGGCTGCTCGGAAGCACTACCACTACATTACTGGGCTGGCTGAAACTATTCCTGTTTTAAGGATATTCTGAACCAGATATGAAACATATTTAAGTTGATATGCTTGTAAGAGATAGAACACAGAAACCACCAGAGTGCTTGACAAAGTGGCATTAAGGTCAAGAAACTTTGCCCACTGATGTGTTGTGTGAGGCTAAATAAAATAGATTACTACTGGAGTAAATTATTGGAGTGGACCCCTAACTGTCTTATTTGCTCTACCTTTTTATTCTGTCTTATATTGTCCCTTATCTCCAGTCTCATATGATATCCTTGGTCCCCATTTGGAGTCTGTTTCAGGATCGTTTACATTTGAAATAATAAATGGAGTGCTCAGTCCAGGTTGTCCTCAGCAGTACACTGTATAAGGCCTACGGGCAGACTGGATGGGCCTAGCGGTCCTTATCTGCCAACAATTTCTATGTTTCTATGTTGTTTTTGAACAGCCATCGTTTAACAGGTGTTGACTGTAGTTAGAGGCTGCATTTACTGTTGCCAGGATTACACCCTTTGTTTGAATCCAAGGTGTGCAAAACATGATGCAGCCCTGTGCTGTCTCAGGTGGTATATGTAGATTTATATGACTTTGTACTGCTCTCTTTTATTCTTTTACAACTAGAACTGTGAGTGTGAATATGGGAGCCCATTGTAAATGAGCCCCAGCTCCACTGGGATTTTTCCCTTTCTGGATTTTCCAAAATAAATCTATTTACCACTACAGTCGAGCCACTTTCCAATTTTTAGGCAAACTGTGCTAGCTGATCGTGCCTTTTCCCTTGCTTTCTCAGTTTTTGTTGCCTATAAACCCAAGTTGGCCTGTAGGTTACCAGATCTTCTGTCCAGCTCATAAATTTTCATGAATTTTCTGTATCTTACACTTGTGTTTTTATCTTAATTTTCATGAATTTTCTGTATCTTACACTTGTGTTTTTTATCTTTCTGTTCCACATCATGCTCTGTCGCATTTGTTAATTTGCAGCATTCGTCTTTATTGTATCGTGCTTGTCGTTATTGTACTGATTGTCTTGTAACCTCCTGAGTCGTACCTGAAGATAGACACAAATGTGTCAAGTGTCCTCACCTGCTCAATAAAACTTAAATAACTACATATATACATCTGTGAACATCACTTTTCTTGTGACTAAAATGACTAGCGTGTAGCAGACAATGTTGCCTGACCTTATGGAGCAAAAGGTGTGCAAAAACAGTTGAGAATATCGAGGAAAACCTAGTTTGAACCATAATAAAAGGAACACTCCTTGTATTATTAAAAATGTAAAAAAGTGCTAATTCAGACTTAAAATTGGGACAGAATGGTATCGTACAAGGTATGAGGTATGGGGCACTGGAATAAAAAAGTATATGTCAAAATGTTCACTATTGCATGCACTGCTGCTTTAAATGGTAAATAACAGTTAAAAAATTCTATACAATACTATATTCTGTTCAAATAGAAGTACTGAACTGGGACGCCTAACACAGACAGTCACATGTTGCACGCACTTCAGTAATGGAGTTACTGCCTTTCAATGCGTGTCCTTTAGCCACTTCTCTTGCTTTTAAATATATTTCCAGTCTGTGCAGATTTTGTATACGGCTTGATGCAGTGATCCACAATATTGATGGCGGACAAATCAATGCTATCTCTTTTTTCCATGCCTGTGCTTTCATTGATTTTCGTTGTTACCTCTCTGTTTATGTAGCGCCTGAACTTTGCACGACTGAACCGTTTAATGTGCAGAAAAGAGCCCTGTTGCCATGAAAACAGGTCTCCAAATGACAGAATGAATACTGTGATATCCCTGTTTTATTGGTGTGTATAAAATGTATTTTAACCTTGATAAGTCAATAACTTTTGCTACAATAGAACTAAAGCAGACAGGCTTTTAGCTCTCTGAATGCACTTTACTGATGAGCCAGAGCAGGGAGTTCTGCCCCCCCCCCCCACAGAAATCCATTGGCCTGAGTCTTTATTGTCAAGCTGAAACATGAATCTGTACACACTGTTTAGGTAAAGCCATCTATAAGACTAACTGAAGAACTTTTACACAAGCTTTTGGGACCTCCAAGATCCTTTCATTAGGTGCAGATGAATCTAACCAGCATTTCAGGAAAGGACTTTGGACTAGTATACTGCCTTTCATGCAGACTGTATCCAAAAGCACTTTACAACCCAAGAAGGGAGTGCATGTTCATAGGTGTAGTGGGGGTGGGGGTGGGGGGTAGTGGTGGTACTGGGTGCCAAGAAACACCTCTCATTTTGCTTTCATTATTTCTTCATGACACGTTTTTATACACCTGGACTAAATAATTGGATTTCTTTGGTGGAAAGTAGCCTCCGTTCCAAAATCCTGGCTTTTCCTCTGATGTTGCTACCATTTCAGGGCACAGTGACTTTCAAACAGCACAGAGATAGATGAGGAAGTGGTTAAGAACCAGGAGGCTAAGTGACTTGCTGAAGGTTACACAGTGAGTAAGAGGCTGTTGTGGGATTCAAACCTAGGTCTGTGGGTTCACAACTCTGTGCTGCAATTCCTAGGCCAAACTGCCTCCAGAGAGAGACAGAGTGGGTTAGGAAATAAAAACATTTGCTACAATAAGGGTGATTACCAGGATATCTTGCCATGGTTCCACATGAGGTTAGACATCAGACAAGCTAACTGAGTGGCTGCATCAAAGAGGCATTGCTACAATCAATGTTTTATTAGAGTGTGCTATAGGTGTTGGTAAGATGCCACGATAAGGCAGTATAGGTTAGTGGTTATAGCATTGAATGATGAAGCTAAAGCTCTTCAGTTTGAATCCCACCACTGCCTCTGACTCACTCTGACATTGGGCCAGTCACTTGACCTCCAGGTACTCCTGAAGACATGCATGCTGAACAAAAATTGGTTGAAGCCAGACCCACTAAAACAGAGCTATTGCATCTTAAGCGGTCTAGCCCAGGAAAACATACTATAAAAAAGAACAAGACTTTGTTTGAAATTTTCCACATACTAACCCCTTATGAAAAGAAAATAGTAGGGCCCCATATTCAGAGCTGGCTGACTGCACCCGCAAACAGGTGCGCCATGCAGAAAAATAGATCCGGATGGCTCTGGTGCCATATTCATACAGATAGTGTGATCCGAACTGACTGTGCTATCTGTCTAAATAGGAGGCCATGGTAGTTCGGTGCACATCAGGCAGCCACCATGCTTGGTGCAGCGCTAGGCTAAAGACTGCCCATAGGGGTAAAGCACAGTGCACACTGGTTAGCGCCGCAGCCCCCATGGGTAATATTCAGCCCAAACATGCAAATGACCCCATTGGGCATGCACAGCACTAAGGGGCCATTTACATGCCCATTATGGGCTCATCTGCATGTGGGCACCATCTGAGTGCACTGTGCCAGGCCCCCCCAGCCCCGATCCTTGTCCTCATGTAAATCCAAATCCATCAGTGGTTCAGCAGTCCCCCAGCCCCAATCCTTGTCCCAGTGTAAATCCAAATTCATCCCTGGTTCAGCGGTCCCCCCAGCCCCGATCCTTATCCCTGTGTGAATCTAAATTCATCAGTGTTTCAGCATTCCCCCCAAGCCCCAGTTCTTGTTCCCATGTAAAAAAAACTTCATTGGTGGTCCAGTGGTCTCTCCCCCCTCCCTTGTTCCCTGATTGTTGTCCCCGTTTCACAAAAATACATCCCTGGTGGTCCCTCCGCTCCCGATTGCCATCCCAACCAAACCCAAATGCCCTGGTAGTCTAGTGGCCCCCCACACCCTGGCAGGTGTGACCCACCATCCTGCTTCCCCCTGACCTGTGACAGCAACTGGCATAGCCCTCCTCACACTGTCACAGCCAGCCATTGACAACTGTCACCAAGTGTGCACAGTAGACAGTCTGCGCTTATCGGTTGACCATTCAACCAATGAGCATGGGTCACACCTGCTGGAGAGGGGGGCCACTAGACTACCAGGGCATTTGGGTTTGGTTGGGATGGCAGTCAGGAAATGGAGGAGACTGGAGAGACCACTGGACCACCGATGAGTTTTTTTTGACATGGGGACAAAGACTGGGGACATCTTGGATAATGACAAATCCCTGGGGGTCACTTTCCCCATGACGGAAGTCATTATTGGACCAGCTCTGGAGATTTGGCAGCATCCAGCATCCTGCCCAGCACCCTCAGTCCATATGATCTGAAAATGTGCTGTCCCTACTGACTCTCTGCCTGGATTCTCTGACCACCCCTCAGCCGAGGGTCTGGTCTCTGACTTGGTCTTCTGGAAATCAGGAAATACCAGGGACATGGATGAGCCCCCTGACAAAGATTGGCCATGCAGCTAAGAAGGTCTACACCCATCCCCTCTTGGTCTCCGTCAGGTGAGTTATGCTCTGATGATGGCTCACTTTGGTCTCTCCCTGCCGGGAGAGATTGATACTGTCCTCCCTTACTTTCCTACAGATAAGCAACCAACAGTAAAGCTCATCAGAGACCAAGATTATCTGATGGCTAAATACCAGCTCCAGACAGCCTTGGACATTGGCAGTTCCTCTGCCCATGCCATGGCAGCGGCTAGGCCTGGCTGAGGATCACCAACTTCACAGTGGATATTAAGCATAAGTTGGCCGATGTCCCATTCCTTGGACAAACCTCTTTGACCCAGTGGTGGATGAGCATCTCACTAGGGCTGAGAAGCCCAGTGCCACCCTAGATTCTGTGGCTTAATCCCAGAAGGACCCAAAAGGTCAGAATAAAAAAAGAATACATTTCAGCCCTTTAAGCCACAGCAATCTCAGCAGTAAAAGCCTCAGCAGGGGCAGTTTCAAGCCTGGTGCCCCTAGGCCAAGTTCTCAGGTGAGGGGCCTCAAAAAAGTGAGGGTAGGGGAAGTGGTGCCCCTCCAGCCTCAGTGTCTGGTATCCCCTCCAATGCTCCCCAGTGACGGTCAGGGGATGTTCACTTCCTGCCTGTCTAATCCTGGCCCAGCTCCCTGAGGGGGGTCAGCTTTGCCACTTTTGGCCTCACTGGTTCATCATTACTACAGACAGGTGGGTTCTTAAGATGGTAGGCAGAGGGTTGCTTCTCAGCTTTGAAGCTTTCCCACCTTGCCGATCCCATGCTTTGAGGGAGTCCTTGGTGTCGCAGAACACACTGTCTGCTCTCAGTGAGGAAGTTGCTCAGCTCCTTGCAAAGGGGACCCCATAGCCCATGCCCCAGATGCCCTGGAAAGTCAGGGGTCCGTGTCCAGGTACTTCCTGGTCTGAAACAAATGGGGGTGGGGGGGTTGGTGCCTCATACTGGATGTTCATGATTTAAATCAGTTTCTCAGGAAGCGCAAGTTCAGGATGGTCACACTGAACCAGATGATACCATCTCTGCAATAGGATATGTGGTTTTGCTCCCTGGACCTCCAGGATGTGTTCTTCCACATCCCAGTCTGTTGTCTACAGCTTAGCTCCCCAGTCATCCCTTGCCAAATTAGAGCCGCTGTTCAATGTTTTCTGTTGGTTCACTTCAAACCTCCCTTACCGTACCCATCACTGCTCCCTATACTCTGCTCTTGACCACCCCCCTTGCTGACTGTCGTCTCACACACTGTGCTGCCTTTGCCAGGTGTACTTGTTCTCAGCCTTCCCCCCCATATCGCTCCTCCCTCTATTCCCCCTCGAGTACATCTGGCTACTCCCTCAGAACCCAGGATTCCAGGACCTTCGATCTCCCACACCCCCACCTGCAAGCTGGCAAGGCTGCTTTCTCCTTCCGACTCCCTGATTTATGGAATTGTCTCCCCCACTCTATCCACCATGCACCCACTCTTTCCATGCTGAAGTATCAACTAAAGCGCCTCCTCCCCATTCCCTGGAACTGCTCCCCACCTGGCCCCTCCTTGACCCCTTTCTTTCCTTTCCCTTCCTCCCTCTCTGTCTCTCACTTTCCTCTTCCTGATGGCTTTTCGTGATCCCTTGCCTTTCCCTCCCATGCATCCTCTTCTATGGCCCCCTATTTCTAATCCCCTTTTCCCCTATTTCTAAACCTTCTTTCTCTTGCAGTAGACTAACTCCTTGCAATACTTTACCCGGCATGTTGAATAATCACAAACTGCTAATGTAAAATTTGCATCTTATTTCATATTTGTAACTTGAACCCAAATTTAATAAAATGTACTTTGTACAATTGAAACATTGTTTACATAGATTCACATGTACTTGCACTTTGTCCAGTGCAACTTAAATGTATGTTTGCCAACTACGTATTTGCTAAACTGTATTCATGTTTGTCCAAACTGTTGTATTATTCTGTCTTTTGTAAATTGTAATGTTTGTGTATTTTTGCTCAACTGTATCAATGAGTATCCAAATTGCTTCCCATGACCTTTGTAAACCCCCCTACCCTCTACCCTGGGTCACACCTGAAAACGAGTCTCGACTCAGTGTGCATTTCCTTGTTACCAACTTTTAAATAAATAAATAAAATCAGTGGTCTCGGATGCATCACTGTCACATGAGACAGAAGCATTGTAGAACGGAGAGCAGCAGTAAAGCATGCTTACATGGAGATTTCCAGAGGCCATAAAACTAGTAGGCAAACTGAGAAAAAATCTCCTAATAACAAAGAAAGGAAAGGATACACCAGGACTTAACACACAAATCATAACACTCTGCACAATATATGTTTTTGCAAATTTTGACTGTATCGCTGTAATGGACAAGGCGCATGGTAGCAGCAAAAATACTATACAGAAGCAAGGATTCAAGTACAAGGATGCATAAGGTATAGATTAAGCACTGGCTTCAGTTTCAGGTACTGACATATATGGACAGCAGATAATCCCTGAATTTAAGTCTAAAAGGTTTGTGAGTGGACATGGTTATTAGAGCCACGAGAAGAGATAAAGCCCTCCAGGGCAAGAGACATACAGCACAAAATGTCCTATCTTGACATTGTAGTCTGAATCACAGCTGTTAACCCCAGTGCATTTAAAGAGCAATGCATTTGACCTGAGCCTGAAAGTGGAGTACTTTATTGTAGCCCGACACCTAATATGTGGGGCTCGTCCAGATGTATGGTTTACAAACTTTATGCCACGGTTTGCGTCACTTGCATTTTGTGACAGTAATCCTCTCTGATATTGTCTGATGCTCCAATCTCCAACCCCAACATAGCGCAAACATTCACTGCTCAAGCAGCATCTCAGTACCCATTCTCCAAGATTGATGTCATCGGCACGAGGAGCCACAGACGATTTGGTTGACGGACTGGCATAGTGAGTTTTGTGATACTCCAACTTTGCCAGTCACCAGTTCCATGCCCCTCCCAAGGCTAGAGTACCACTACTAGTACTACCAGATCTGCACCATGGCTTTCTGAATGCATGGTAAGGTAGTGGTTTATTTACCTCACTACCCAGGACCAGTTTTAGACCTAATGGCCACCAAGTAGTAATACTTGTGGTGTCCACTTCACCACTCCCACCAGCCCCTCTACTCCCTTTTGCCCCTCCCCACATCCCAAAAGTAGTAAAACTTCTATAAATACAAGGGTGACAACAATAACTTTAGTTTTTATATTAACATCTTTTGCATTTCAAGCTGATGTCTGTTTATACAGTTCTTTCTGCTTTAGCGTGCTCCTTCTGTGCTGATGCTCCAGGCAGCCGCTTGGTTCTCTTGTGCCTAACACTGCCTCTGTCACTACCTCAAGCTGCTTATGTTTTGAGGAAACAATTGCAAAGTATCCGAAATTGTGCTTCTTTCAAAAAAAGCTTCTACATTCTGTTGATTAATCCCACATTTTATGTGCTTTTAAATAACTTATTTCTTCCCCTAGGGGAAATCTTACAACACTGGCAGAGTCCTGCATTACTATAAATTCTGATGAATAAAAGCCTCCTTTGAACTGGGTCTGTTAGGAAAATAAATTTTGCTCACTGTTACGAGGGAATAACACTTAAGGCACTATATGTAATATAACGCTACTCCTTCCATACATGTTTGAAGGAAAAACTGAGCAATTCAAATGAAGCTTTGGCAATAATGGCTTTTAAGATGTACTATCCTTTTATAAAGTTTACACCATGCTTGACATGCACAGCTGTTCAGTTGCATATAAACACAACAATGGCTGTTGCTAAGAAAAGAAATTAGAACTGCAGATTTTTTTAGTTGTACTGTTCATATCTTAACATTTGCACATGACTTTCAGCTTCCTACTACTCTGGATATGACTATAGAACCACTGTCAGTCAATCCATTCACCCCCAAAATACCCTTTTTACCAATATGGGCATTTAAGTCACATCAAATGTGAGGAGGGGGCATAATTCACTAACATCTGACACCCGATTATGCATGTATTTTGTTAATACACAGTGGGCTTGATTCAGAGATGAGCCAGACTGGTGCAAGCCTTGGGTGTGTAGAACATTTGGTGCATGGCACCTGTGGCCATCAATCAGGATTCACGATCCCTGGCACCATTTACTGTGAGTCAGACCAACGTTTTGCTGGTCGAATTTTGTGGCAAACGGGGGACCTTTTTACGGGGTTTGCACCATACAGTTGATTCAAGCTGCCATAAAGTAGGGAAAGTGTTGGAAATGTATGTGACCTTTCTGAACTGGGCACAAGCTGCATCAATGTGTTTGGCGCAGCTGTGGGTTTCATGCAGGGCGTGATGCAAGCCCTACGTCCGCCTTTCTGAATCGAGCCCAGTATTTCATAGAGGTTAGAGCTACGAGCTGTGAATGAGATTGCTACCTCCAGAAGGCCAGAGTTTGATTGCCACAACCTTTATTTGCTTACTGTGTGACCCTAAGCAAGTCACTTAACCTCTCTGTGCTCCCGGGACACACCTGGAAACAAGTTTCAGCTCAGTGTGCCTTTCCCAGCAACACATTGTAAAATAAAGCAAATTAAATAAAATTGATATCAACTGAGCACATAAAGAAAGTGTACAGGGTTGTGTTGCACAGAGACCAGAATATGTTATTAACGATGACATTTACAATCTAGTTATGATGTTAGAAAACACTGCCATTCAATCTCTTCTCAGTTTAACCTAAGAAGCTCTCCATCTTCTCATGTAGCTCCCCCCCCCCCAAAATGATGCCTTGCTGGATTTGTTGGTCTGTCACAACTCACGTAAGACTGCTTCAATGGGGTATCCCATCAAAAGAGCGAGCGCAAAAGGGCGAATATAAAAGCAGCGATGGCAAAACAGCACCGCACAAAGAGCGATTGGAACTAACAGCAATCACCAAAATGGCAACCTATGGCTTTCTCCCCCTCCCCAAGTTGCGTCCCCCCTCCCCAGGAGTTGGTTATCTATAGTAAAAGGGTGCAGGGGAGCAAAGTCCACCGCAAAGAGGGGTGCGGGGGGGGGGCAAAGCCCCTTGCAGAAACTTACTGCAGCTCTGTTATCACCGTTTCCGCGATCGCTGTTATTTTCTGGTCATTCTTTGTGTCCGTGCTGTTTTGCCATTGCCATTTTTGTATTCGCCCTTGTACGCCAGCCCTTTTGACATGGAACCCTTGGGTGGTGTGATCCAGAGTTTGGCTTACTTATTCTGTTACGCTGTCACCAGCCTGGTTACAGCTCTTTTGGGGCTGCTTCTTTTGAGTCCCAGCACAGGGTTGTGCTCACACAAAACGAAGTCAGGCTCCTGCTCATACAGTACAAGGCCTCTGGGACATAGGAATCCATTTAGATATTCCAGATAACCTCATCCCCTGCTCTGTAGCAGGCACAGGTTTTACATTTTAAGTTTGGTACTGTTCCCTCCAGAAGTGGAACACATAATTGCCCAATAAAAATGGATTACCTGTGCTTATTAATACACACATTACTTATTTAATATTTACACAACCTTTACAATATATACAGCAAAGTAAAGGAACAACAACACTAAGAAATAAAAAATAAAGAGTTTGGAAAAAAAATTACAGATAAAAAAAAGCTCACAAACACTCCCATCAGTCTGGATTCTTTACCCCATGGATTTTCATAGGAAATAATAGACCTTTGGCCACCTAGACCTGAGATTTAAAAGACTAGTAACTCCCTTGTTGGCTTGATGGGCATCCTGCATTATGTCTAGCTCCAAATCTGCCCGTAGGAGCTAAAAGCCTGTTTTCACTGCCTGATCTACACAGTTGCTAGAGGTGCAGATGTGTTACACCAGTGCAGCTCATGTAGTGTAAACTGCTTGTGGAGCATTGCAGGTGACTTTGCTGCAGTGCTGGTTGATCCCTGGTTGGGTGTGTTCCTGCACCACTGCAGGCATTTTATGCTGGTGTGTAAGCACGTCACTTCACCTGCAGTGGTGCAACCCCATAACACACCACACTAGTCAAACTGTTATTCCTCCTATGTGCAGTTGTACCTGTTCAGCTGAGATGAGGGCAGTTAATAAAGCTGATATGACCCAGATGTTAATATTCTTTTAGAGGTAGGTAAGCCAGGAATTTTTCACCTAGAGCTAAGCCCGAGCCGAGCCAGGAATCTGGTTTGACTCTACGAGCCAAAACATGAGCCAAGCCCTGGCTATTGCAGGTTGCTTTGTGTATAGGAATTGAATGCTTCAGACACTACCATAACTACTCAGGTTGACACAAACGCTTACTCTGGCCACAAATGACTTGGCTTGATGTTGGCTCTCAAGTGCTTATGGAGGTTGAGCCGAGCCGAGCCAGGCACTTGGCGTGAGCCAGGCTCGAGTCTGCCGTGGCTTGCTCACCTCTATTCTTTACTGATCCCTCTGAGTGGCTATATCATTTAAAGAAGCCCTGGCCACCTCAACTGCCTTCCTTGACCTCGACCCTGATCCTGGCAGAAATGCAGTGGCAAACTGCAGGAAGTCTGAATCTGGTCCTGCATCGATGCACTATGAATGTAGTGTAAACAGCAGTTGGGAACAGTGCCGGTGGATCAGCAGCTTTGCAGTGTAGACCACAACAAAGTGGGTGAGTGTAAATGCACATTCTCTGCTTATGCCTCCTCCTACATTGCAGCTGTGCCACTCACTCAGGGTCCTCCAAGGTACCGCTGGCTAGGTGTACTACTATACTACCCCTGGTACTCTGCTTTCACACTGCTTCAGATTAACCCCCCAGCCAGGGAAGGAGAGAGCACCCCCTTTCTACTCCCCCCTACCTGCATACTTTTATCAGGTGGTGGCCATGGGTTTCTGGGTTCAGTCCTTTGGCGTGATACCGGAGGCTGTCATCGGGCCAGCTGTGGGGTTTTTCCATTGTTTCTCTTGTCCCTGACAATGTTGGCAAGCCTGGAGGTCCAAGGATTATGTGCACTCAAGATGTGCTGCCACTCCAGATCTCGGCCGATGTCCTCCCTTCCCACAGTGCCCCTGAGCTGCACCACCACCTGTGGTCACCCAGGTGGTAGTATTGCAGTAGTGGTGGTTACTCCCTTTCCCGGTGGAGGAGAGCATTCCCTGGGCTGCTGAATCCCCCCCCCCCCGGTTGGCCCCGCAGCCAGTGCTCGTTCCTGAACCTGGGTCACCAGTGTCATGGGTGGTAGCGCTACCACTGCACTGAGTAAATGCACCTTTTGACCCACGTGGATATTCACCACAGGCTACATCTAGTCACATCACAGGCCTTAGCTGATCTCTTTGCCATGTGACTTGAAGAGTTCAGCCCACTTTTTTCTAAAGATTTCCACATAGAAGCCCACATTTGATTTGCAAGATGCTGACCAGTTGTTTGACAAGCTTGATTCTGTAGCTTTCCATGTTGATTTGGGGTCTTGCATATAACACACCACCTACCTACTAGTGTGAAAGCTAAAAACTGTCACATTTGGGGGGGGCATGGTTGACTGGCATTCATGAGACTACTGGCTCCATTTCATTCGCATTTTAAGTGAGTACTCCCGGTGGTATTCAGTGCTATTACTATAACCACTATGTACTAACAGTCTTAGCCTGCATTTCACGGTTGGCCAACAGATGGCTGTCAAACAAGAATGGTACTGCTGCATCTGTAAGACGTTCTTGTGAGACAATGTTGGCGGACACAACCATACATTAATTGAGGATCAATGTATGGTCAGCTGATGCAAGTTGACCAGTCCTGTGCAACCCTTTCTTTTCCACATGTTACAATGCAGTTTAATCAATTCTGGGACAATGGAAGGTGTTCTTTTCTTAGCTGCGGCAGCCTGCATTCAGATCGCTGAACTTAACCTCCCACGTGTAGACCTGTTGGCCACTGACTGGTCCCATATCTCTTCAGCCACTGATGTCAACTTGGCCCTCCACTCCTTCCACAACAAATTCATGGTTGTCTGGGACTACCATGCCCCTTCCCCCAAAGAAAACCAGGGTTCATGGCTCTCACCTTCCCTGGATCACTGCCAAACTGCTGGCCTGCATACGAGTTCACGATCAAGCCTGGTGGTCGTATAAGACCAGTGTTACCCCTGCTGCCCTGTTATATTATCAGATCCATTACCATGCTTGCACCAGTGCCACCAGGCTAGCAAAATCTGATTACTTCGTATCCACACTCCAGAAGAACCTTTATCACCCCTCCAAGTTCTGGAAAGTCAATCACTCCCTTTTCTTCCCTCCTTCCTAGTCCTCCCCACCCATCCTCTGGCTTGGCAGCTCCCACATCACTGACCCAGCTGCTGTTGCTGCTGCCTTTAACTCCTTTTTCGCCATCTGCTGCTGATCTCTCCTCCCCATATCACCCCTTCCCCTCCTACCACCCACCCTTCCCTCACTCTCTACACTTTCTCCTTTTCTTCTCCCACTCCCTCACCACTCTTAAGGCCTTCCTTGCTCTTAACCACTACAAGGGTATGAGTCCTGATGACCTTGATCATAAACAGCTATATCTCTCTGCACCAGCCATAGCCTAGCCTATCTCATTCCTCCTTAACCTCTCCTCCTCCGCCTCTGTCCCCAATGCCTAGAATAAGACTACTGTCATTCCCCTTCCAAAAAGAGGTGATCCCACCAGTCTTGAAAACTTCTGTCCCATTTCCCTCCTCCCCACTCTGGCCAAACTCCAACTCACCCCCTACCTCAATGACTCCTCCTTTTTCACTACATTCCATTCTGGTTTCCGGAAATCCCACTTCACATCCACCTCCCTCCTCCAACTCAGTGACTCCATCCTGTCCAGTATGAATCAGGGTCAAATCACCTCTGCCATCTTTGTTGACCTGGCCGAAGCCTTCAGTGCTGTGTCACACCCCTTTCTCCTGTACAAGCTTAAGTCAACAGGGCTCTTTGACTCCTCAGTCAGCTGGTTCTGCTCCTACCTTGAGGGCAGGTCACAAGCTGTCCATACTGGGGACTCCCTCTACACTCCCTATCTGCTCTGGCATCCCTCAAGGGTCTGTCCTGGGCCACTTACTCATCTCCATTTTCCTAAATGACTTCCCCTCTGCCTGTTCCTCTGTGTCCATCCATATGTACACAAATGACACTGTGCTGTTTTGGTTCTGGCTCCTTTGCTGCTGACCTGACTGCCGATCTCCAACAGGACTTTGACAGTGTGAAGCATTGGTTCTGTACACACTTTCTGTCCCTCAATGCCAGGAAAACAGTCTCTATGACCTTTGGCTCCTGACAGAGGCTTGCCAGATTCTCTCCTCCTTCCATACCCTTGATGGTACTATGCTTGTTGATGTCCCCTCATTTAAGTGCCTTGGGATCTGGCTGGACTGGCACAGCGACTTCTCAGAGCACAGTGATGCCATCCATCACAAGTTTCACTCCAAACTGGGTGCACTGTATAGAAACAAAGCACTTTCTCTCCCCACCCACAGGGAGCTAGTCACGAAGATGATCCTTCCCATCTTTGGCTACAGCAATATTGTCTACAGTACTGTTCCCAAGTCCTACCCTACCAGACTGGACCGCATCATCTCTTCTGCTCTTTCTGCCACTTTGCTTTGGACTGCCCCTCTCGCACACACCACTGCTCTCTCTACTCCTCCCTCTCTTTCCTGGAAGCTAGATGCCTCATTCACTGTGCCAACTTCACTTCCAAATTCTGGTTTGGCTAACTCTCCTCCTGCTTTTCTACCCTTCTTTTGTCCCCCCCCTCCTTCCTCCTACCCCTGAGGAACACTTCTCCCCTCTCTCTCTCCCTGTCACTGCCACCCAGGAAAACTGCCTAAGGCCAAGCTGCCTTCTTGTATCGTTATCCTAAGCTATTGTCCTCCATCCCTGTCCCTGTCCAACCACTCAGCCTCATCTTTCTCCTCTCTCACAGTGATAGAACTGGGGGGAGCTGGGAAAAATGAAGGAAGGTGCCTGCCTGGTGCCATGGCTTGGAGGGACAGGAAGCGCATCCTCAGGATCACGAGAACAGCTGCAAGGGATTCCGAGCTGGACGTAATTGTCCACCTAGGGACAAATGACTTGGCTCATCATGAGATTAGAGCAGTGCAGGAGGACATTGCAGAGTTGGGGAGGGACCTAAGACGAGTAGCACACACAGTATCCTTCTCAGAGGTGCTGCCTGTCAAAAAGCATGGTGGAGGCGAGGTAATTGCACCATGCAGTTTAATGAATGGTTGAAAAATGGTGCGGAGCACAGGGGTTTGGCTTCATTGGGGACTGGGGTTCCACCTGGAGGGACACCAGCCTATACTGGCAGGATGGTCTGCATCTGTCCAGGAAGGGAACAAGTCTTTTGAGCAATCAGTTTAAATGCTTCATTGGCAAGCTTTTAAACTAGTCAAAGGGGGAGGCACTGACAAGCAGCAGGAAAATCCCAGCCTCTCCTACAAAACAGGGTACTAAATGAGAAAAGACTGAGGTAGAACGGTCAGTGGGGATGCTGCAACAGAAGGTAAAGCCATCAAAAATGGAGAGCAATGAGTACTAATGCCCGTAGTCTGGGTAACAAGCTTCCTGAATTAGTGGCCTTGATGGAGGAGGAACATCTGATATCATGGCAGTCACAGAAACATGGTACACACAAAACCATGACTGGGACATAAACATACCAGGATACACTGTCTACAGGAGGGACAGGGAGGGTAAAGAGGAGGAGGAGTAGTTCTTTACATAAGGGAAGGAATAAAAGCAACAGAACAAAAGGGTAAACAGGGAGGAGAAGAAGCACTGTGGGTAAATTTGGAGACAGGCAATGGCACCACAATACACACAGGGTTAGATACAGACCCTTCTCAGGGGAGGAAATGGACAGGAAATGATAGAAAGTATACTAGAATGGCAGAAAAGGGAGATATTGCTGATGGGTGATCTGAATATGCCAGATGTTAACTGGAGTGCAGTTGCAGCTGCCACTTTGAAGAGTGCAGTTATTCTAGATGCCTACAGGGGGCATGCCTTAGACAACTAGTACTGGAGCCCACCTGAGAGGGAGCAATATTAGACTTGATTCTCTCAAATGGAGATGGAGGAGAGATTACAGATGTAGAAGTGGGTAGCCATCTGGGAACTAGCGACCATCGAACAGTATGGTTCACAACAACACAGCAATAGAGTCAAGTCATACAAAGACAAAAGTACTGGACTTTAGGAGGCTGACTTTGCCAAAATGGGTGAGTGCCTAAGGAATGCACTAGCAAATGGGCAGGAAGGAGGGTGGAAGAACAATGGGAATAATAAAACTGCCATCACAGAGGTAGCGAGCCTTTGTGTGAAGCAAATAAACAAAACAAGACGATGTAAGAAACCACTATGGTTCTCAAAGGAAGTGGCAGTGAAGGTTCAAGAGAAAAGAAATCATTCAGGAAGTACAAGGAATCGCAGAAGGAGCAGGACAGAGAACTGTATCAGTTAAAGCAAGGAGGCTGGGAAGGCAGTCAGAACAGCAAAGGCCCAAACCGAGGAAAAGATAGCCAACTCAGTTAAGAAGGGGATAAAACCTTTATAGGTACATCAGGGAGCAAAGGAAGACCAAGGGAGGATAGTGAGGCTTAATAAAGGGAGGAGGGTGGGCAGAGGAGACTGTGAAAAGGCAGAGATACTAAACAAATATTTTTGCTCAGTATTTACAAATGAAGAGGGGAGGCATAAAACAAACAGTAGTAACACTCTGGATACAGAAGTTGATACCAGCCCATTTACAGAAGAAAGGGTTCTGAAAGAACTCTTAAAACTGAAGGTGGACAAAGCAATGGGGCCTGATGGGATTCATCCCAGAATTCTACAAGAACTAAGGGTAGAACTAGTGACACCACTGACTACCCTTTTTAACAAATCATGGGAGGATGGGGTGGTACCCGAGGACTGGAGGAGGGCAGATGTGATTCCCCTTCACAAAAGTGGGAGCAAGGCAGAAGCAGGAAACTACAGTCCTGTTAGTTTAACCTCAGTGATAGGGAAAATGATGGAATCACTTCTGAAGGAAAGAATTGTCGAGTATCTAGAGGCCAGAGGGGTACAGGACCCTAGGCAGCATGGATTAACAGCGGAAAGGTCATGCCAGACAAATCTGATAGATTTCTTTGACTGGGTGACCAAAGTAGTAGATCAGGGAGGGGCTGTGGACATGGCCTACCTAGACTTTAGCAAGGCATTTGACACAGTCCCACACAAAAGATTAATATACAAGTTAGCCAGCCTGGGAGTGGGTCCCAAGATGACAGCCTGGGTAAAGAATTGGCTGGAGAATAGGACACAGAGGTAATAGTAAATGGGAGTCCACTCAGATGAAAGGAGGTTACTAGTGAGACTGCAAGTTTCAGTATTAGGACCGGTCCTCTTCAATGTCTTTATGCGACATTGCGGAAGGACTGGAAGGAAAAGTATGTCTCTTTGCAGATGACACTAAGATCTGCAACAGAGTTGATGCACAGGGTGGGGTGGAAAGGATGAGAAGGGACTTGGCAAGGTTAGAGGAATGGTCAAATGTATGGCAGCTTAGATTCAATGCTAAGAAGTGCAAGATAATGCACCTGGGAAACAAAACCCAGAGGAAGAGTACACAATGGGGGTGAGATACTAACAACAACAAAATGGAAAGGACCTGGGGTAGTCATATCAGATGACCTAAAGGTGGGCAAGCAATGTGAGAGGGCAGCAAGGAGGGTTGGGGTTACTGGGATGCATAGGGAGAGGCATCACCAGTAGAAAACAGGAAGTTATTATCCCTCTGTACAGACAGCTGGTGAGACCCCATCTGGAGTACTGTGTGCAGTTCTGGAGACCCAATCTCAGCAAAGACATAGACAGGATGGAAGCTGTCCAGAGGAGGGCAACTAAAATGGTGCAGGGTCTGCACCGGAAGACACATGAAGAGAGACTTAAGGAGCTTAATATGTATAGCCTCGAGGAAAGGAGGGAGAGGGGGGACATGATAGAAACTTTCAAGTACCTCAAGGGAATCAACAAAGTCCAAGAGGGTAGCATCTTTCAAAAAAAGAGGTGTGCAAGAACAAGAGAGTACAATTTGAAGATGGGGGGCGGCTCAGAGGTAATTTATGGAAGTATTTTTTCACAGAGAGGGTTGTGGATGCATGGAATGGCCTTCCAGAGGAGGTTGTGGAGTCAAAATCAGTGGTGGAATTCAAGCATGCATGGGACAGTCATAAGGCAATTCTAGGGTGTGGGGGTAAGAAGAAGTAGGCTGCTGGTTAACTAGGATCTGCAGCTTATCCAGTAGGTACGGAAATGGGCAGACTGGGTGGGCCAAGCGGTCCTTATCTGCCGTCAAATTCTATGTTTCTATGTTTCTTCCTGCAGCTCCTGCTGACCTTTGACCCTTGTTTTCCCTTCATTCATGTTGTTAATGCTCTCCTTGTAATCTCTGCTCCTGTTTATTTATTTATTGAATATTTCAGAGAATACCTCTGAGTACAACACAAGTGCTCTTTTGCAGAGGTTCCACATCAATAACAGAGATTACAAAGCAACATAACAAATACAATAAGCGAGTTCCAGTGGAATGAAGTCAAACAAGTACAAATATGATTGAAAAAGTACAAATAAACAGGCTGGATCAGTTGCATACAACTTTACAATAAGACAGGTAGACAGAATCAGTGTAAAATAAGCAAAGTAATGGTACATGGCCTCAGAGCCAGAGTCTGACACAGTTCAGAGAGTATACTGAGAGGGGCTTTAGTTAGAATAATTAGCAGTTACAATTGCATTGAGCTGTTAGGGTTGCCTGTAGTGCACTCTTGAACTGGTCAAAATCAAGTCGACTGAGCAAGGTAGCTTATCTAACCAGCCAGCAGCCCTAGCTGCAAATGAACGCTTGCCCACCAGGCAGTTCAAGGGCATTCCCAGCAGTGCTACTGGTGTTTTAGAGACTGTCGACGGTAGAGCCTTCATGGATAGAAGGCATATCTGGATCTTATTTCTGCTATGTAGGGGTAACCAATTTGCTGAGTGTACAGGGTGCATCTATGGGTGCGCTTTTCAACCCAAGCACAACTATTACAAATCAGATTTATTCTGCTGAGAACTGAATCGCAGGTAGTTGCATAGACTGGGAGGCCATTGTCAACTAGTTACAGCACTGAGCTTGTCAGTATGAGGTATCTAGCATCAGCAGTGAGTCGTTGACTCTCTCCCCTGTCCCCCTGGGCTGTGAATAATTTCCGCTACCGTGCCCAGGTGAACTGTGCCTTAATATCTGTTTTGGTATCTGTGTTCCTGAGTACACCTCTAGCCCTGCCTAGTTAGTTGCACCCTGTAGTCTGGGTGGTACTGTCCAACTGCCATCTGTATTGATTTCTGCACTGTTTAGCACATGCTTCTTGATTTACGTTATACCTCATAACTGTGACTGTCCACTAATATATATATACTTTTAATTTATTGACTGCATTTTTGGAGTACAAAATGTATTACTACTGCACCTTACACAGTGTATTTGTACTGCTGCATTTTGTACTGTTTACTCTCCTGCCTCCCCAGGGGCAGCTGGAAATGAGCTGTTACAAGCTCAGTATGTCTTTCCTGGTGAACGTTTTGAAATAAGTAAATTAATAAATCAATAACTCAGTCAATCAATCAACTAATCTTTAAAGTGAGAAGACAAACTACAGCTGGGCATGCAGAGCTGTACTTACTTTTTAAGTATGGGATCTTTGTACTGTGTCTCTATTCTTTGTGTGGAATTCACTGAGGCACTAGCCAGCCTTTGTAGCCTTGTGGATTCATAGATACATAGACAATGATGGCAGAAGAAGGCCTGTTGGCCCATCCAGTCTTCTCACCCTACCTAATTACTCTGCACTAGCCCTAGTGGCCATCCTTCCACTTTGTTTCTAACCTCCCAGGACCCAGGTAAGTGCTCATGCAATCCATTCCCTTGAGCCCCACCTACCACCCTCATCTCTCACACACACACACACAAACACACACACACACACACACACACATATTTTGGGCAGAGTGGACTGACCATCAGTCTCTTCCTGGTGACAAATTCCATGTATCTATGCACTCCCGAAACCCACTTCCTTTAGAAGTCCCAGAGCCCCCCAACACACACAAACACCATGCTCCCTGTTTCCTTCCTAGGTCCCCATCAAACATGTTGTACAGTTCCCTGCACCACCTCACTTCCACATGTCCTAGATTTCAGAAGATATGGAAGAGTCCTGATCACATACACACCCAGAGGTCCAGGGTCCCTCCTTGCACCCCCCTAATCCCAACTCCCTTCCTCACTCCCTGATCTTTGTCATATAGTCTTTACTCCCTGACTCCAACCCCCCCCCGAACCCTGGTAACTGCTGATACACTTCCATACTCCTGGGCCCCAACTCCCTTACTCATGTTATGAGTTGTTTTTGCATATTTTGACAGGGTATAGTTTCTCAGATGGTGCTGTGTCCTGGTTTGGAGGGCACCTGAATGGAAGAACTCACTGTACAGTTACTGAAGGTTTTAGATCAGAGAGCAATGTCAATAAATGTGGACTTCCTCAGGGGCACATTTTGGACCCTTTGTTATTTTCTTTGTTCTGAAATACAATGCTGGTGATTTGCTCTTCTACAAAACTCATATTGTACGTGGATGCTGCTGTTATTTTTGGTTCTGACAAAAATGTTCTTGAGTTACAAAAAACATTGCAAAAGGATTTTCATAATATGCATAATTGTTTTTTGTCCCATAAATTACTGTTGAATTCTGAAAAAACAAAAACAAAATCACTGTTTTTTCATGTCCCAACAGACTGGTTTCGCGTGATTTCCAAATATTTTATTTGTTGGGTAATTGGACAGAAAGTGTTAATAATTTCTGTTACTTGGTGGTTCACCTTGACACATTTTTCACCTCTGAGACTCATATAAATTGTTTAATTAAGACAATACACAAGAGACTTTGGTATATTATTCAGGATCAAGCAGTTCTTAATTCCAGAATCACAAAAATTGTTAGCCACTTGTCTTTTATTGTCTAAATTTGATTATGGAAGTCTATTCTACTTTTTCTATTAGTGAAAAAATATTTAACAGGCTTAAAGGGGAATTGTCATCACTGTACATGTAAAACCATGGGACCTGTATTGTAGGTCCAGATGAACTAAAACGTGTGGACCGTACCTTTTTTAAATATTTTAACTGTTGAAATCCATAAGTTTATCTGGTTGTTCCTGTGACCCACTGGCCACTACTACTGTCTGAGAGTCCCCAGCGGCCAGCCCTCTGATGATGTGACTGATGAACTAAGCCACAGGGGAACCCTATGTGTCAGTATTGCTGCCGTGAAATGCTAAAAAACATGTAGGACATGTTTAGGCTTCTAATGTTGGTGCAGCTCAAACAAGAAACATGCTTTCTTTGGTCGATCTGTACCAGCATTAGAAGACAACCAGATAAACTTACAGATTTTAACAGTTAAAGTATTTAAAAAAGGTATGGTCCACGCATTTTAGCTCATCGGGGCCTATAGGTTCCGTGGTGGTTTTACATGTACAATGATGACACTTCTCCTTTAATACATTATATAATTGAATATGTAGATTTGCCACTGCAATGGTTAGATTGGTTCACCACTGTGTTCTCTACAGGGAATCTGGTTGCCTATTGTTGAAGGATCACTTCAATTACAAAACTTCTGTTTTTTTTGCATGACTACTCTGGAATCATGCCTCATTTTGTAATGGAACTCATTGCTAGAAGTATTAACACATTTTTTATCAGAACCCCAAAAACATCTGTTTTCTCAGTCCTTTGTATCTTCCTTTGGTCAAAGAGCTTTTAAATACAAGACTATTAGTTATTTTAATAATTTGCCTGAATCTGTGCTAGGGTGTCTAAAACTGACTGCATTTAAAATGTAACTGTATAATATGCTATCTATAGGCCCAGACTGCTCGTGTTTTAAGTAATGTTGTAAATCTGTATGTTGTATCTTTTATTACTATTTATGTATACTGGTCACTGTGAAAAATGGTAGTTCCTGCCAATCTTCTTATCTGTTAAAACAATAAAATGAAATAAAATAAAAAAACGAAATGTCACACACACACCCACGCATGTGCACACACACACACACACACACACACACACTCACACACTTACACACTCACTCTGTACCCCATGACTCCTGCTTCACTCCATCAAGTCACTGATCATCTCTTGCATACTGCATACTCCCAAGCCCCACCTCCTTCTGGTACCTGCTACTTTATCACCTTAAACACTGCTTGCTCCCTTAATGTGCATCCCTGACTTCCCAGGTCCCACCTCACACAGTTTATACTTCCTGGCCTGCATTCCCCAACAAATTATGCACCCTGAACCCTCAACTGCCTCCCACAGGTCCCTCCTCACACACCAGGTACTCCCTGGCCCCACCTCTCTCCAACCCATCAACTTTACCCAATTGGAAGCCACGACTATAAGGTAATGCAGTCTTTTTGCACCAGTTATTGTAAAAAATAAAACCTATGTTGTAGGTTGATATGCACGTTATTGTTCACACCCTCGGTGTGTGATCATAGTGAAACCTCTCGAGCTTCGCTGTTGAGGTTTCTTCATTATCACACACCTTGGGTGGAAAAATGCATATCAACCTACTACATATGCATTATTTCTCTCTCTCAATATATATATATATATATATATATATATATTATACTGGTGCAGTCACACCAGTATAGTTAGGGTTGGTTGAGTAGGCACTTTAATGTTAAACCCCAAATTTTGCACTTTAATAACTTTGCAGCTGTTCAACGGATTTGCACAAAATTTGGAATGCATAGTCTGGTGTAATAGATCTCTTGATTTGCCAAGTTGTGTTTTAGTAGGACTCACATTATTTGCACAGCGAAGCACTGCAAAAAGGCATTTTTCACCACTTTTGACACCTTTTTTGCCCATCGTGCTGCGATTACACCGTTTGGTCTTTTGGTCTGAAACTTTCAGGGCAGAACGAGTTTGGGTCAAAGAAGAATCCAACATGGTCTGGTTATGAAATATTAATCCATTGCGAAGTTATTTAATTTAAAATTTTTGGGTTCTGAGGATACTCGGTTCACGTCAAGATTTATATGTAATTTTTGCAAAAAGGGATTGGGCTCACAGTCAAGGATTTTGTCAGCACACGTAAGGGGATTAAAAAAATCCCAGTCTGTGAGGAAAGATTCCCCTTTCACGAGCCGCCATCTTGTTTTGATTTTTTCCCCCAAACAAAATGTCGTAGCTTCCTCCACGGGTGACTTCTTGTTACAATAAGGCATGGGTTTTTTTCAGAGAGATGCTCTGTACAAACCTATACTTTTGGTTTACTTCATTTTGGCCAAAAAATGGCAGTTTTAAATTTTTTAATTCTTCTTTCGCAACTCACTTCCCATCCCCTTTTGCATGCTGACAAAATCCCAGTCTGCGAGTTGAGCCCCTTTCACGAGGTAGCAAAATCCTTGACCGTGACTTAGGGACCAGATGGCCCTTCTCACAGATGAGGATTGACTCACAGTCAAGTATTTTGCTGCCTCACTGAAGGATCAGCTTAGGACTGGGATTTTGTCAGCTTGCAAGGAAGATTTTTGAATTCCTTTCATGAGCTGACAAAATCCCAGTCCAGTGAGCTGACAAAATCCCAGTCTGCGAGCAATCCCCTTTTGTGAGGTAACAAAATCCTTAGCCGTCACTTCAGGACCAGATGGCCAAAATCTGACGGTCAAGGATTTCTCACGGATGGCGATTGTGACAGTTCGCAAATGGAGATTGACCTCGCTGTCGGGGATTTTGCTAGCTCACGAACCAGGAATTTTTAAACTTTTAAAAACTTTCCCACTGCATTGTAAATTAACGGTTTGGTCTTTTGACTTGAAATTTGCAGAATATAAAGAGGATGCCCCAGAGATGTGAATTATGTTATTTAGGTGTTAAAAAGTGAATCAGTTCCATAGATATCCCATCACGAAGTTGAGATTTCCCATAGGATAACATTGTGGTGCCCATAGCGACATTTGGCGCCTGTATCTTGGAAAAGAAGTGAGATACAGATTTTTCACTAACTAAGCCACAAAACAAATTTGGAAATCATAGATTACACCTGCCATCTAATTTATTTCCCAGGTTGTATGGTTACTGAGATATTGGCAAATTAGTGTTACAAGGGTTCCTTTTCAGGCCTATTGGGCTACTGTATGGCTCCGTAGTTATGTATAAGTGGGAGCGCAGGACCTGGAGGGATCATGCTCCCACAGACGCATCTCATTATGCACAAATTGGCAGTTTGGTGGGAGCGCAGGGCTCGGAGGGCCTGGGCTCCCACCAACACATATCAGTTACACGGTACATTACACTGTAAATTAACAGTTTTTTCTTTTGTCTTGAAATTTGCAGGGTATAAAGGGGGTGTCCCAGAGATGTGACTTATGCTGCTGGATATAAAAGATTTTATCGGTTCCATAGAAATGCCATTACAAAGTTGAGATTTTTTTCCATAGGATAACGTTGCAGCGCCCACAGTGTTTTTCAGTGCCTGTATCTCGGAAACAATGCAAGATACAGATTTATTTGATTATATCTCATGTGGAGGTCTCGCTGTCATGATTCAGCAACACTTGAATTTCTTTCATAGCTGCTACGTTGCTGAGATATTGACAAATTAGTGTTACAAGTGTTCCTTGCCCTATAGGGCTGCTGTATGGCTCTGTATTTAATGTGTAAGTGGGAGTGCAGGGCCCGGAGGGCCCGTGCTCCCACAGACACATATCATTATGCACAAATGGGCAGCTTGGCCCACCAACACATACCATTTACTAGTTATATTACACTTCTTCAAAAAGTAAGGAAATTCATTGCAAAAAACTTCATTAATGCATCAGTTAGGGTTAAAGCGATGAAAGTGGGGAAATGAGATGTTAGGGTTGAGCCCCTAACCCAGCCCCCCCCCACCCTCATCCTCCACAGACTGACAGACACCGGGTGGTCATGGTGTCATGAAGCTCAAGTCTCACACCATTCTCTTTACTGTAGCATGTCAACCTGTTTACACATGGAATGGGGTGAGAGTTGGACCTGACGACTTCCATGGCACACCCCGCATCTGTCGGTCTGTGGAGGATGGGTGGTGGGTGGGGTTAGAGGCTCAATCCTACCATCTAATTTTTCCACTTTTGTCACTTTAACCCTAACTGATGCATTAACGGGGTTTTTGCAATGAATATGTATATATATATATATATGTCTGTTTAACCTGCCATTTTTAAATATGGGGTCATTAAAAAGGAGATATTCATTCTCCATTTTCTTTGGACTAGATAGTTTGGACTAATGTAAATTATTGATGTGGTAGGGAAGTGATCTGATATTATGTAATTACCAATCTCAGAACCAAACATCTCCTGACATAAATCTTTACAACGGAAGCATGGCAAGCAGAGAAATACATAAAATCCATTCCGTCAGGGTGTACCACTCTCCAAATATCCATTAGGGCAGATCTGTTGTAATGGATTGTGCAGTTTTTCTTGATTTATTTTTCTGATCCAGGACGAGCATTCGTGCTCCTGTCCAAGTCTGGATCCAGTGCCAAATTAAAATCACCACTCAGTATTAACCCTTAGGCTGTCAGTAGATTAAAATATATTAGGAATTCAGGACATATAAAAAAGTCCACTGCACATTCAGAGCTATGATCAGTACCCAGCAAGCTATCAGTTTCTGCAAAGAAGTCGGGACAGCCTTGTGTCAGGGCATAAAGATTATATACATTCAGTGGGATACTATTAATGTGACCTGAAGGGATTTGCCACCTCCCTTCAGAATCAGGTTTATGTGACTGTACAACCAGAGTTATCCCCTTTGTAATTAATACAGCTACCCCTCCTTTTAGTAGAAATACTATTGTGATAAACCATACCCACCCATGAACTTTACAACTTTTCGGCTTCAGTTGAAATCAAGTGCATCTCCTGCAATAACACTACATCTCAGACTGTTTGATCTAGTTGATACCTCTTGTGTTTGCAACAGACTGTGGTCATGCTCCCTCTCAGTCTCTTTTTCTCTATGGTAAACATGTTAAGGGTCTCTAGCCTCTCCTCATGGCTTTGTCCCCCACCGAAACATAGAAATTGACTGCAGATAAGGACCACTTGGCCCACCTAGTCTAACCAGATTCCCTACCTAGCATGATATTGCAGACCCTACTTGGTCTCCGGCTTTACCCCCTCTTCCCAGCAAATAAGGTTCCCATATGCCTATCCTATGCATTCTTGAGTCCCCGTTACAGTTTTTGCCCTGACCACCTCTACTGGAAGGCTGTTCCAGGCATCCACCACTCTTTCAGTGAAGAAGTGCTTCCTCTCATTTCCCCCGAATCTACCCCCCTCCAGCTTCATAGTATGAGCCCATGTTCTTAAGCATCTTTTTTTCTGAAAAATGCTTCCCTCTTCTACCCTATTTATACACATGAGGTATCTGAACATTCTATCATACCCCCCTTTCCTCCAGGGTGTACATATTGAGGTCCTTTAGCCTCTCCTCATAGAGCTTTTGATGCAGATCACACACCATTTTAGTTGCCATCCTCTGGACCACCGCTACTCTGTCTATGTCTTTCCAGAGATGAGGACTCCAGAATTAGACACAGTACTCTAGGTGGGGTCTCACCAGTGACTTATACAGCAGTATCACCACCTTCCTCTTTCTGCTGGTGATACCCCCTCCCTATACACTTTAGCATCCCACTAGCTCTCCCCACTGCTTTGTCACACTGTCTGGCCACCTTTAGGTCATCAGATATGATTACACATACCCCTGATCAGTTTGGTGGCCCTGTGCTGCAACTTCTCAATTGCCTCAGTGTCCTTTTTGTATTGAGGAGACCAAACCTGTATTCAGTACCCCAGGTAGAGCCTGACCAGGGCTATGTAAAATGGCTGGATTACTTCCCCTGCTGTTCTGGCAACCCACCTTTTAATGTAAAATCAAATGTAAGCACCCCATGGGTACTTACTAGTCAATTTTAGGTTGCTACGTGTAGTTGGGCTGGTTGCTAGGTGTAGCTAGGCAGGAAGATCTAGTGGTGCTGTTAAGTCTGAATGTAAGCCTGCTTGCTGCCTGCAGGGGGATCCCATCCCTAGAGGGTATAAATAGGAGAGAGATTGTTTTTCTGGAGGATTCTGGAAGGGGGGAGGGGAGAGAAGAGAGAAGTTGGGGAGGGTACATCCCGCAAATTTGGTCGGAGGGCCATGGTGGGGCCAAGGTGGTCTGCTTGCCGTCCCGGCCCTCCACCCTTAAAAACCCACAAGATGGAAGTTGATGATTCGGATGTGCTGAAAGGGGAGCAATGGAGCAAAGCATGGGGGCCTGTTGGTGTATTTGGGAGCCGGAGCCTGGGGAGAAAAAATGAAAATGGAGGCCCACCAAGTGAATTTCAGCACCTTGGTAGGGTAAGCATCAATAGGGCCTAAAGCCCTGAAAGAAAGATTGCCCATGGGTGAGATCAGTTGTTGGGTAGGATGGTTTACTGTGGGCGGGCCTGGGACACGGCTTGGAAGTGGCAGCACTTGCAGTTGAGGGCGTAATGGTGGCAGAGTTACCCCCTAATCCCTAGGCTGAAGGCCATCGCAGAGTTGGGACCCATGGGGTGAGCCGCTTATGGAGGTGGGGAAAGTCCATTTGGGGGAATGATGTTTGGGACCCCCACAGGGTGGCAGTCCATTGGGTAATCTGGTGTGGCAGTAGCAGAGGTCCCCCTGTTAAGTCAGTTCACAGGTTGGAATCGCTGCATGAGTGGAACGTGCTGGGAGCAACTGGTATCAGGTCCAGGGACCCCAAAACTGCTGGAATAAGGCCCAGCCACCGGCCGAGGCATCTGTGATTGGATGTCTGAAAGGGTCCTTTCTGGTGGTTCAATTCTTGCTAAAGAACATCAATGGAAATTTATTGAGTTAAGACCGTTTGGAAAGGAATGCTCTATAAGAATTAGCCCCCAGGTGGAGAGAGTGTGCAACCAAGCAGATTAGAAGGAAATGCAAAATGTTAGAGGGTTTGGGACAGTAGAAACATCTCGTGCTGGCATAAGCCTAGAGAGAAGTAGAGAGGAATAGAATTGCAAAGAAGAGCCTGACTAGAAAGGGAATGTAGCTGCTGGAAACGATAGCTGGGGAACAAGATATAAGTTGAGAAAGAGAGAGAGTAATCATGTCAAGCCACCTCAGTTTAAGGCCTGTGTCAGCCCAAGAGTGCTGCCAGGAATTTAGCCTACACGGCTTAAGAGAAACTGCAAGAAATAATTAGTCTGTTAGCACAATAGACTGTTGCAGAAGATTTTCCAGCTGAGTCTGTGAAAGAAACTAACCGTATTTCATACCCACTGCTCCATGGAGTGGTTGTTACTGTTTTTCAAGTTTAATTAAATAGCTTTTTGCATTTTGATCTTGGAGTGGACAATGAACTTAATCAAAGTTACTGTGTATGTTTGCCTGCTAACCCATTTGCCCCTGTAGCCTCCGGAACATCCTAGCAGCAGATTTGGTTCCCCGGTTACCGTGATCTCCAGTCACAACAAATCAATGAACCAGGTAATGAGTTGTTCTGTTCTATCTCCTTGGACTGTAGTTGCTTGAGTTGTGAAATGCCCCTCTCCCATTTTTTTGACCACCTGGATACCCCAGATGGGGGGGGGGGGGGTGCTTACACAAACACTAGTGTAATCTGCAAAGGGAAACATGTTTTGTCTGTAAATTATGCATGTTCTTGACTTGGATATTAATAGTCTAAAATGGGGAGAAAAGTCCCATTTAAATTGCTTACAGTGAAAGGCAGTTTTTTCCCTTTGCTTCTCTTTTCAATCCATCTTTGATTTCCTTAGTGAAGGCCCATCTTTGACAGTTGCAAACAACTTGCCAATCCTGCACTGTCTGCTTTCATTCACCATGATTTTGCTAAGGAATTGCTTTTTAATCTAAACACTGGAACATGATGCCTACAACAGTAAGCGGTTTAGGAAAACATATATTTTCATTTTCTTCCAGTTTTAAAGTGTTTATCTAAAAACCTTAAATATTTATGGAGAAAAGCCCTAGAGAGATGGTGCATGTAGTTTCCACATAGACACTGACACAACAATTTAAACAACTGAAATACAAAAGCAGAATATATAGGCATAACCATTTCCTAAATAAACAATTTTCTCTGGCTTGCCAAAACAGTGGCGTGAGCTTATTAGTAGAGTCTAGTATTATACAGACAACCCTTAACCCTCTCCAGGGTCTACAGTATGAACAGAATATAACTATTGTTTAGTACCTGTGGACTTGCAGTTCCTATACCCAGTCACTACTTAAGTCACTTTTAGCTACATTTTACAATTAAGATCCAAGAGCCATTTGTCTTCTGGTATTCGCATCAGTCAGAAGATCCAACAGCTCTTAACTGCCCTTCAAAAATCTGACACCCCATCCATGCACCACAGTGTAGGACTGGTTGTTACAGTCTTTAAATGATCCACCATTTGGCTTCCACTGTTGCCCACTGTGGATTTTTCCATCTACGAAATATCGCCCGGCTGAAGCCCTACCTTCAGTATGGAGACATGGTGATTGTGGTGCACTCTGTTGTGGCATCCCATCTCGACTACTGTAACGCTGTGTGTCTAGGGCTTTCTGGAGGTCCGCATCATCTCCAATTCATGCAGAATGTTGCAGCCAGGCTGGTCTCTGGTACAAGCATGTTTCATCGTATCACACCTGTGCTTTGGAGTCTGCACTGGCTTCCAGTTAGATGACGTATCACCCTTAAAATTTGCTTGATGGTCATCAAGGCCCTGCATGACCTGGGTTTTACTACGTTAAAGACCTTCTGTGTCAATATACTGTATGTTGACCTCTCTGTTCTACCAGAGAGAATTTGCCAGAGATTCCAAGAGCCTGCCTTAAATTGTCTGGTGACAGGACTTTCGTGTTGGTGGCATGTCAATTATGGAACTGTCTTCCTTCATATGTCTGTAGTACATCCTCAGTGTAGGGATTTTAAGAACTTTTTGAAAACCTAGCTATTCACCCTGACTTATAATGATTCTTTATGACTTTATATTATTGCTGATTCTTACATTGTTATTGGTGTTCTGTTTTTGTGCTTATTTTTAATGGTTATATATTTATAGTGCATGGTTGGCCCTAATTCTGCATGGATTTCTATCTCAGGTGAGATGTTGTTGTGTCTTAGTTCAAAGCTCATGGAACACTGTTGTACCATTCTGTGGTACAATAACATTCCAGCTGATCAGAAATTCTCTTGCTACCTGGACTGAGAACCATCATGGGTGCAAATTAATTTAAATAAAAAGCAATGCAATGGGGCTGCTTTCAAAGACCCGGATGTACCCAACAGATTGGAAACAACAAATGGAAGACAACATACCACAGCTTAGACAATTCTAACTTTTTACATTAAAATTATTTTTTTATAACTTGCCTTCTTCAAATGTGACTGCTATTCAGCAGTTTAGCTAATCCCTACTTTTGGTTCTGCTGCATCTCTTACACTGAAATGTGGTAGCAACAATTTGTGTCCCTGACTCTAAAAAACAAACAAAAGTATAGTATAAAAAATACTGGATGGGCAATCACTGGCACATAAAGCCTGTGCTGCCACAGAGGGGTTCTAATTACATAAGACCTATTGAGCTTCGCTGTCAAGGTCAGTGATGTAATCAGAATCCTTCTCTGGCAACACAGGATTGTTGTGCATGGTGGACCATCAACTATTCGCTATATATTTTATGTACAATACTCCAAGCCTCTGGTATGGAGCACTCTGTAAATTAAATTATCTATCTGTTCAAAAGCTTACAGTGGTGGTCAGCATGTTTGCTTTCCACTGTTGTCTGCTGTGGATGTTTCCATCTAAGAAAAATCACCAGAGACCTAGGTTCACATCCCAAGCCAAAGCTATTGCACATCGGGGGCTGAGGCAGTGTTGACAGTTTGTTTTGGATGCCTCTTGCTTCAGGGAGGGTTGGTTTCTCCAGCTTATGCGTGTTTGCCCTCTGAGAAATCCATTTTTTTAAAAGTGAAAAAGGAGAAAAATGTATAGCTCCACCATATAATGAGGATAGGAATTTGTGGCTCGGGGAAGGATGTGGTGAAATCGGGTTGCCAGTGTGATGCAGCCTGGAACAAAGGAAAAGATGCTCTCAGTGCAGGGAGGGTGCAACACGAGGTGGCCAGCTCAGGCAAAACACAACACAGCGCAGTTATACTGCACTCCAGTGGCCATCTAATAATTATTTATGGGTCAGAATACTTAAAGGGGCACAGTCAGCACTGACAGCACCACACTCAAGTGTGGGGCTGATCCCAGTTTCCACTTTGTGTGCAAAAACAGTTTGTTTTACTTACTATTTACTGCAGTATAGTAGCTTTATTAGACTGATTCTGCTGACTTCTAAGCTGACATTTTCCGTAACTACAAATCCTAGAATCCCCTGTAGCTGACATCAGAGCAAGGCTGCTAGAGTAGGAGATTCAATAGCCTGCAGTGCATGTTAGAGATTTTAGAAGCTCAGATCAGATTTTTGCCAGTCCTGCTGATCTCCCATGGCTAAGTACAGTCCTTTGTGATTGTACTTAGGACATGGTGGACAGTGGGACCAGCAAGCTCTGATGTCAGCTGCAGGGAACGCTGGGATTTCTGTTCACAGAAAATGCCACCTTGGAAGTCAGCAGAATCGGTCTGATACAATCTACTACACTGCAGTAAACAGTAAGTAAAAAAAAATGTTTTTGCACCCAAAGTGCAAATTGGGACCAGCTCTGCACTTGGGTATGGGGCTCTTAGTGCTGACTGTTCCCCATTAAATATTCTGACCCATAAATAATTAATTATTAGATGCACCCAATGTCCAATCAGTGTAAAGGCACACACATGGGCCATTCTAATGGACAATTTCTAACAGTCCTGCACACGATACTACCAGAAAAACAATATAATTGAAACATGAACAACAAACACTTTAAAAATTTTTTATTTTTTATTTATTTATTTTGGTTTAACACCTTTGAGCCAAAGGCTCTTTTACATAGGTTCCATGTCAAAGACATCTGAGTGGGATAGGGTATAGTACAGAAAGGTAGGGATTATACAAACATACAGGTAGCAAAATTGTACAGTCATAACAAAAAATAAAAATTGTATATACAACAGCATGAAGGTGAAACACATTTTTTTTTCACTTCCATATATAGAAACTGTATCTTGGCTTCAGTTACACTTTATTTTGTAAACAAGTATAATGCAGAGTATTAAAGTATGACATGAAGTCACTTCGTCCAGCCCTGTGCTGGTGAGTGTCAATTAGAGGTCCACCTCGAAAATGAGCTTGCTCAACGGTGATCGCCTGGTTAAATAAAGACTTTGATTGATTGATTGATTGATAGAGTGTATGGTGGGGGATCAGGGCCCCAGCTCATGTCTAATTGACTGCAAAGTTTTCCCAACTCTGACCATTACCCAATGCGATGGGATTGAGATATGGGTGTAAAATTTGATGGCACTTAGACCGATGACACATGATGCTCTTCCCATCCAGTTGCAATGCCAAGACCTCAGGGTCTCCTGCTTCCCTCACTCTGTCTAAGTCTAGGACAGCTCCACCTCTCTAGCAAGTATGGGAATCTAGGCTTGTGGATGATCTGAAGGAGAGCTAGGCCCAATGGATTGCAGAGGATAAAAAGAAAAAAAATGGAAACTAAAAATATGCAAAATTGTGCACTCATCAGGCACACACACAAAAAATATAAAATTGCACACACATCCCCCAGTACAAGGCATCACATGTTATATATGCAAATCACCATGACAGAATTTAGACTGACTATGCTTTAAACAAGACTATAAGGTGCCAAATAATCTCCCAAAATCTACGAAGGCTGAAAGCAAGCAACCATAGACACCCTTTTCATCTTTATTAGGACATATCAATGTGTTTTGTGTATTGTTTCAGCGCTAGACAGGAAGTGAGGCAGCGAAATGATGACAGTTGTTTGGGTTATGGTGAGCCTAAAGCAGGAAAGTAATTTGAAAGATACAAACTTCCAACTGAAAAGCAGTGAATCAAGGGTTTCACAAAAAGTGCGCTGGCAATAAAGTCAGATGCTCAAGAAACACAGAATTACGTATACCCCATGAAAAGCATCATGGGTAATATATGCAAATCACCGCAACGCAATTTAAGTTGGCTATGCTTTAAACAGGACTGTGGGGTGCCAAAAAGCCTCACAAATTTGTGGGGCATATGTAATTTTATGTTTCATCAACACTTAAAGATTTCCATTTTCATGATATCATAGAATGTTCAATTTTTTTGAATTTAAAGGGGAATAGTCAGCACCAAGGGCCCATCACCCAAGTGTGGGTCTGGTCCCAATGTACACAAAAAACATTGTGGTTTGCTTACTGTTAACTGTAGTAGAGTAGATTATATCATATGAATTTTGCCTACTTCTAGGCTGACCTCTTCTGTTACAAGAAATCCTAGAATTCCCTTGCAGCTGACATCAGAGCAGTACTGCAGCAGTGGGATAGTCAGTAATCTGCAGTTCTTGTTAGAGTTTATATAAGCTATGATCTTTCATTTGCTGACTCCGCTGTCCTCTCTGGGCTAAGTACAGTCACAGAGGACTGTACTTAGCCCCTGGAGAAAAGCAAACTCGGAAAACATCTGATCAGATATTATAAAAGCCGCAGACCAGATGGGAACCCGGATCACTTACTAACATTTTAATATCATCGCATAGACAACATCATCAGAGTCTGTGATCTTGCCTGCTTGAGGCATCGCAATTGTGGAAAACTGGGATCCTATACGCAATTATAGTGCATTTCACAAGTCCTTTCCTGGCAACAGGTAGGCGCATTAGCACAGGGAAAGGTGAGAAGAAATTGACTTAATAAAGGCACTGGTATGTGTGGACCTGCTATGCTATACCTGGTACCCTCACTCCTTGGTCACAAGGCATTACAACACATGCCATGCCAGGGGGTCACAGCCTTGCTTGATGTGGACAACCAGTTCACCGGATTTTGGCACCAATGGACCACCAGTCAAGACTGGCAAGGAATTATATATAAAAATATTGGCATGATCATCAACAGGGGTGTCAGCCCAAAAAATGGGGGCATGTGCCCCCCAATTTAAGATCGCGCCCCCCCGTCATTTCTCCCTCCCTTGCATTAAATTAGAGGGCTTCACAGCCCACCAGCAGTACCAGATCAACAGTTTCTCAGTGTTGAGGAACTTGGTATAGCGCAGAATCAGTTTCCCACATGGCTAACATTAGCTGCAGCACCATTAGCGTGTCAGTCAGAGACATTAGCTTGAAGCGGGAAAAGCAGTCTTACAGACTATTCGCCGACATTGAGCAGCAAAGCAACTCAAGCTGACTGAGTCAAGTTGGGAGATGAAACCCTTAATCTGCTATGTAGTGCTGCAAAACCCGACCCAAGGAAAGTAGGCTAAAATGGGTCATTTCACTGTTTGTGTGCACCACCATTTTGCATTTGACTGGTATTTGGTATTAGCGGTTTTATCAGCAAGAGGGGAAGAGCCAGTGAAGAAATAGAACTGTTCAACAGGCACAGTTCTGCAAAGCTCCTCACTCCTCACTTTTAGGGAAAAAAATAAATAAGTAGGATAGGCAGTTGTATGTGTCAGGGCTGTAACTAGAGTTTCTGAAATGCTGTGGTAGGAAGTTTTTACATGCTGTTTTTCTTGCATTTGTATACAAATCATGTTAGAAACATGGGTGTAGGCAGTCACACCCCATGTTCCCCATGGTGTACAGTGTAATGATGGGGGCAACATCAAGGCTTAGTACTGCAACAGTTGTGACATGCAAAGCAACACTGCAATGTCTACTCCCAGCTGTACTGTCACTCCTGGTAGTCACATCTAGAAGTGATTGTCACTGTACCCCAAGGACCATTCCATTGTACCAGCATAGGGTGATATTTGGGTGTCTGGGGAAGCACTATAAGGCACATGCATGTATCAGTGCATGGGTGCAGGCACCAACTTGTGTTATGGTATACAATGGTTGTGTATGGTGTGCCTGTTGGGGTGAACAACATAGTGTACATATTTTGTTTTATTTGACTACAGAAATAGGACAGCAAAATAGTAGTGATTCAGGAAAGACCTGTAGAGCTAAAAATAGCAAAATGAAATTCAAACTTTAAAAGTCAACCATAGCGTTAATGACTTATCAGCCTTAAACAATGTGAGTCATTCACATTTAAAATTCATGCCTGTTATCAAAACAAAATTTGAAGATACGGGGCCCTGGTCTGCTCATGCTTCTCACAGCGCTCAACTCATAAAAACTCAAGTGAGAAGCTCCAGTTTATGAAATACAATGTTGGCAACCCTAAAGTAGGACCTGAGAGGCAGCCAGGTGGAGAGAGATGATAGCAGGCCTCTGCAGTGAGCAGCTGCAGCCTAGAAGCAGCACACAGATAGCAGGTTAAGTTCCAAGCAAGGAAGAAAGTTTCTGGAAAGAAAAATAGATACTTGTATACTAAAAGAAAGGAAAAAAAAGAGGAGAGAGAAAGCAGAAAGAGTAAAACTGAGAGAAGTGAGGCCAGGGGAAGGAGGGCCATATGGCTGTGTCAGACACCTACCCCAGAAGAGGATAAATAACAGCAGTGTTTGCTGCCACAGTCTATAGTGCTTTGTTGCCCCTAGGGTATTTCTCCAATCCCAGTTACAAAATTCCTATTCTTGTCTTGCTGGAAATTTCATGGAATGTGCCTCTAAAATACACCATTTGCCACCAAATTCTTCAAAATTTCTTCGGGGAGGGGGCGAATTCCCCCAGACCCCCCTTTCTGGAAAGCATCACTGATGGGGGCATGTGCCCCCCCACTTTTAGAATCCTGCTGACACCCTGTCATCAAGGTATAGGACAAATGGTGTGGGGTGGGGAAACAGCTTCAGCAATTGCACCCCTGGTGTTATACTTCGAGACCTGCAGCTGTCATACTCCAGTATGTTAATGGTTGCACAACTTACATGCAACCACTAAGATAGGGGCAAACAGTCTGTATAAGTGTATGTTGCCCTGCTGTCACGGGGACAATTTATCCCTTACATAGAGTAGTACCCATTTGTATATAGCAATTTTGATGGGGGGGGGGCAGTACAGGGAGACCTGTGTGCCACTAAACTGCACCACTCCTTCTGCATATAGGGTTCCTGTTACTGAAGCCCAGGGAGAGGAAGGAAGTTGGGACATGGTGAGCCCAAAATTGAAAAGCAGTTTTGAAGACAACTTCTCTGCAAAATTGCTAAAGCAAGATTTACCTGGAAGGTGATCAGTAACAAAGCTAAGTTTCACAGAAATAACAGATTTTGCATACCTAATACAACGCATCATGGGAACTCTACATATGGTGATTTACGTATACTTCTCATGATGATTTGCATTAGTGGGTAAGTGTAATTTGGTATACTGTATTATAGAATGGCAAGAATGTTTGTAGCTCTCTCATTGGACAGTGCCTGCCTTCAACAGTGATGTTATTGTGGCATAACATCACTGTATTAAGGTGAGGCACTTACAGGACCACACAGGTAAAAAAATCAGTCACTGCCTCCTCTGAATGCTGAAGTTGTCCTCTGATCAGCTTTTCATACACAGTACCCTCCCGTTCCTCAGCCACCCTTCCCGACAGTAACAAAAATGACCACATTCTCATCTTTTTCTAGTCCTCAATAAACTGAAATAAAAACCATCATTCCAATCAATGTTAGTCTCTTGGTCTTCAGCCTGCCTAAACAGTTTGTCTCCTTTCAGTGCATGACCATCTGCTTTTCAAAAGCAGACCGCAGCCGCCGCAACATAGCGTACTAATCGCTGGCTTTGTTTTTAATTTCGGACATCATTGTGTAAGTAATAAGCCATGGCAGGGTTTGCATTATAGGATTTTAATGCATGCTCCAGGGGTGTAATAAGGCATGAAGCCGAAGGCTGAGTGTCCTTATACCCCCTGGGAAGTGCATTAAAATCCTATGATGCACACCCTGGAGGGGCTTCTTACACTTATAAAATGGCTCTAAATAGGATTTTTTTTTGTGAAGAAAATAGATTTGGCACCTGACTGTTTGTTTATAGAGATTTAATGCAAGTCATGTGACATGCTTCAGCTAATCATGTTTCTTGATTTTTCAGTGTCATTTTATAAAAAACAAACAAACAAACAAAAAAAAAGACCTTCTCCCTTCTGGATTACTTTCTATACTGGACAGGGGTCAGGAGAATGTGAGGTTACTTCCTAAGAGCGGCAGCTACTTCCTGTACTAGGTGTGGGAGAGGGGTTGCTACTTGTAAGCGGCAGCAGCGGCAGCTTGGGGGGGGGGTCTTGAGAATACAAAAAAGGGACATTAGCTCCAGCTCCAACATAATTTATTGCAAAAATAACGTTCTAGCAGTTGAGCAGATTTTTGTCTGGGGGTTGGATGGGGGAGAAGCTTACTTGAAAGCATCCAGACCAGTACAGTACTACTCAGAAGTGCCACCTACTGGCCTATGCAGTAAGTCAGAACTTTTTTTCCTATTTATACCTATCCATGCAAAAATAAACTTAAAATGTATTTAATAAAATCTTTTTAAATGTTTTTTTCTCTTTTCCTTACAAACAAGCCATTGTATAATATCAATAATGCACTCCAGTGTGTGTGTGTGTGTGTGTGTGTGCTGACGCATGTGTAGTAGTCGGTTGGGATAACATCACTTGGGTGTTGAACGTACTTGGCCTGAAGACTCATGCTTCAGCCTACCCAAGGCGTGACATTATCCCAACACAACATACATCTTGTCCTGGTTTATTGCTTAATTATTCCTTATATACAATCTCCATGGAGATATCCTTGAGCAGGAATGGTAAGGCAGAGGCACACAAGGCATACATAGTCCATGAGGGAAGAGTACATTTGGGACCACTTGTGGTAGATTTCTGCGTTGAGCCCATTTGTGCTCTACACATGGGGTCACAAGTCTCTCCCTGTACTAGCTTAATGCACTCCCCAAATAGCATCCCCCATCACTACCCAGACTGGTGAATATTTACATGTTGGCATGACCAACTAGCATCTGTCAAGGAATGGTGCAAGGCAGGTTGGGGGAACAACTTTGGCAGTAGCACTGTGCACCTGGTCCCATACCATGCATCGAACCCTACAAGGCACACATATGTGGAGCTGTGCCACTGTGGCATGAGAGAATACATTTCCTGCAGACAGTAACACCCCTTTCTGTACGGCAGTTTTAGTAAGTGGTAGTAAAGGGAGCGCTGTGCTCCCCAGAATAGCACTACCGACCACTGCAACTATATACGAATCTACTGTTAACTGAACCAAGGGACAGGAAGGAACCTGCCTGGTGATCTCATTGGATCATGGTGAGCCCAACATTGAAAAGCTATTTAAAAGTAAAGAACTTTAGTGCAAAAGCAGCGAAGCAAGATTTGCCCTGGCAGGACATTCGCAACAAAGTCAAGTGTCAAGGAAATTGTAAGTTACACATACCTTATTAATGCAAAGCATCGAGGAAAGTTTATCCACAGTGATCTGCAATGCATATACATCCCATGATGCGCTACATTAGTTGGGTATGTGTAATTTGGTATAAGTTCTGATCTGCAGTCTCTTTGGGGATATCCTTGGGCAGGCAGGGTTAGCCAGAGGCACAGACAAATATAGTCCATGAGGGAAGGTACATTTGTGACCACTTTGTGATACCGTTCTATACTGCACCCCTTTGTGCTATACACAAAGGAGTTACACATCTTTTCTTACCATAGCAAGCAGCTCAGCATGCCAACACAAGGAAAAGAGTGGAGGAGTATTACTAAATGAGGGCGCTGGTATGTATGGAGATACTCTGTTATGTATAGCAGCTCTCTAGCTCCCTCGCCCCCAGATGCAAAATGCAGCAATCACTGTCACTATAGACATACTGAAAACAGTTTCTGCAGGGGTCATAGCCTGTGAGCTGGAATGCTTATTCCAACAGGAGTAAGGGTTAGGCAGTGCACAGCACCACTGTGGAGAGGTTGTGGGATAACAGATGGACCAGACACCGGACTTCAGGTTCAACACACAATCTGTGTGTGATGTTTATTCAAAATACAGGAAATAAGCTTCTGCAATGTCATATTCCTTCTTCAGTACATCAGTTTGCAGCAACAGACTATGTATGTCCTTTCTCTGCAATTATCCAGCACCTACTGACACTGATCTCTGATCCAACTTACCAGTTGAAATGTAACCTCCACCCCTATGAAGGCCCCGTTTGCTTGGGTAGTGGGGGCCCAAGAAGAAAAAAAAAACCAAACAAGCTATAGACAAAGAACCTCAATGCAGAATCACTGAAAGAAAGGTTACCCCAAAGGGCATTGGTAACAAATCAAGTTTCAAAGAAATATGACATCATACCTGCTTCCATAATGCAAAGCATCATGGGATATATGCAAATCACCATGACATTTAGACTTGTTCAGTTTACAGCAATTTACATGCATTTTAAACAGCACAACTAACATAATTTCTGTAATAGTCACCTAGTACTTTCTACCATTATCAAAAACACGTAGTGCCATGGTATTTTCAACATTTACAGGTTTCACAAACATAAGGTATATACACGAAGGTATTTTATGACATAGTATTATTACATACTAAATTCAACAACAATAAACACAACCTGATTTACATATGCTTGGAGGTCACCACAATAACCTCCCTGTACGAGAACCTGAGAGGGAAAAGGAAAATTAAAGAGGACACCTTAGCATAGTCAAGAAAGAGGAGGGGGTGCCCATAGGTGGCCAACATTATGGACTAGAAATAGTAAAGGACAGGTTACGCTTAGAAGTAGAAGAACTGTTACAACAGATTTAAGTAAAGGTCGGTCCACAAGAGTGGCAAGAGCTCCCTGTCACATATCCCCCACCTTAAGAGGGAAGCAGTGATTGCAGACTGCTTACCACCTTCCTGTCCCAGGAAGGGATGGGGCTTCCACCCATCCATCTTCAGAAGCTACGTCTCAGGGTCCCTATTAACGATAAACATTCTATCATAAAGATAGTGGATATCATCATTCTTTACCCTGAGGCATTAATTCATTTCTCAACAGAGACTAATGGTACCTTCCCATCTCCTTTTAGGGAAAGTCTGTCATATTTCTTAACCAGAAAATCTGGATGGCTGGAAAGTCCAGTACCATAGAAACAATTTCTTTGGGGTGAGTAATTACCTGCTCCAACCCCACCAGACATGTCAGTTTTAAGCAGGGGCCCAGTCCTAGGTTCAACCCCTCTATATAAACCCACTATTTCTCTTGATTCATTCATTTTACCTGATACAGATACAGACACCTGAGGATAGACACTCTTTTGGTGTTACCCCAACACAGGTTCCAATCCATTTTCTACCCACCACCTCCTTGGTAGGTTTTCCATAAAAAAAACCAACAACAACAACAACAACAAAAAAACAAAACAAACAAACACATGTACCACCTCCTTGATCTTAACATATTGTAACCTTTTGGCAATATTAGCATCTTTAGCCTGCAGTATACCCCAGTCAATACTGTTAATGGATTTTAGCTGCATCAATACAAGAAAAAGTCCCTTCAGCCTCATAGGCTTCTTCTTGCTTGCTTGGAGTCTTCAACCCCAGCACAATATCACTAGGCACAGTCTTACCTGGGGTCATGCATTCAAGTTCTATGCTTGCATCTCCGACCTCCAACAGGTAACATCCTGGGAAGGCAGGAAACAAAAGAATATTCTGCTCAGTCAGGGGATCCTCCTCAAACTGAGCCCATGAAAAATTCTCTGACTCTTTATCCAAACTCTCCAGCTGGAACCTCTTGAGCACCTGGCACTAGTGTTCTGCCTCTCTGCATAGTCGGTCTGCCTCCAGCCATTGCCCACTCATTCAGTGGATCATCCTCATCAGGATCTCAACCTCCTTGGTGTTGTCTCTTGCACCTCCAGTCTGCATTGACCTGCATCTCTTCGCTGTCTTCAGGCTTAGCCTCCCTTCGAGCTCCCAGGTCCAGTCGAGGCAGCAGCTTCTCTCCATCTGTCAGCCATGGCTCTGGTCAGAACTCCACAAACTTTCTTCTCCGGGTTCTCCTCTGGCAACTCCTGGTGCATTGGTCCACCTGGGATATCTGGACAATATCCACCAGAAAACTTCCCTCTTCAGCCAGTCCAGATGCTTCCAGCAAGTTATCCCACTTCTAACACCAGGTCTGTGGAGGGGTTGTGGGATAACAGATGGACCAGACAGCGAACTTCAGGTTCAACACACAATCTGTGTGTGATGTTTATTCAAAATAAAGGAAATAAGCTTCTGCAATGCCATATTCCTTCTTCAGTATATCAGTTTGCAGCAACAGACTATGCATGTCCTTTCTCTGCACTTAGCCAGCACCTGCTTACACTGATCTCTGATCCAACTTACCAACTGAGATGCAACATCCACCCCATGAGGGCCCTGTTTGCTTGGGTAGTGGGGGCCCAAAAATAGAAAAAACAAAACAAGCTATAGACAAAGAACCTCTGTACAGAATCACTGAAAGAAAGGTTACCCCAAAGGGCATTGGTAACAAATCAAGTTTCAAAGAAATACAACATCATACCTGCTTCCATAATGCAAAGCATCATGAGATATATGCAAATCACCACAACATTTAGACTGTTCAGTTTACAGAAATTTACATGCATTTTAAACAGCACAACTAACATAATTTCTGTAATAGTCCCCTAGTACTTTTTACCATTATCAAGAACACGTAGTGCCATGGTATTTTCAACATTTACAGGTTTCATAAACATAAGGTATATGCATCATATTTTATGATATAGTGCTATTACATGCTAAATCCAACAACAATAAACACAACCTGTTTTACATACGTGTGGAGGTCACCACAATAACTTCCCTGTGCGAGGACCTGAGAGGGAAAAGGAAAATTAAAGAGGACACCATAGCATAGTCAAGAAAGGGGAGAGGGTGCCCATAGGTGGCCAACCTTATGGACTAGAAATAGTAAAGGATAGATTAAGCTTAGAAACAGAAGAACTGTTGCAACAGAGTTAAGTAAAGGTCGGTCCTCAAGAGTAGCAAGAGCTCCCTGTCACAATCACCAACAACAACAAAGAGCAACAGAAGGGATTAGAGATGGGGAGGGACTGATCCACTGGACTCCAGGTATGTGGACAACCAATTCACAGGATTCCAGTGCCCCTGGACCACCAGGGAAGACCAGCAAGGAATGGTATATATACATGCCGTATTGGCAGAAGCACACACAAATACAGTTCCTGAAGGAAGGGTAAATTTACAATCATGTTGCAGTAGATTTCCATTTTGTGCTTCTGTGTTATACACAAAAGAGTCCACAAGACGTTCCCTGTAATTGCTCACTGGTAAGTGTGCCAGGACAGAAAACATGGTAGTGGGAGTCTGTCCTATTGAGGACACACTTGTATGTATGGCGGCACTGAGCTATGCACAGCAGCTTCCCTGTGCCCCCATGACACAGGATGCAGTGGCCCCTATAATACCTTGCATGGATCATAGCCTTGTGAGCCAGAATGTTCATCCCACCAGGAAAAAGGGCCATTGTCAACCATAAAAGAAGGAAGTGGTATTAGGGAGGGAGGAATCTGCTGAATGCCAGGGACATGAATAACCACTTCACAGGGATCAGGGGACACTGGACCACCAGGACTGGTGAGGAATGCTACATATACAGATATTGGCACAGCCATTAAAGTACAAGGTGAGGAGAATGACTTTAGCAGTAGCACTGTGTGCCCTGTTAAATGCTATTAGCCATCCCCAGTGGCTGTCACAGTCCAGTTTGTTGGTGGTCACACTGTCTATATGCAAGCACTAACATATGGACAGATGATCTGCATTAGTGTATGCTGGACTACTCTCCGAGGGGAGAATCCACCCCCTGCAAACTGCAACACTTGTTTGTGTATGGCAGTTTTGGTGGGTTAAAATTCATGGAGTCCTGTGCACCCCCTCAAGTAGCACTCAGACTGGCAAGGAACAGTACATATACATACTGGCATGGGCAACAAGCAGCCATCAAAGTATGGTGCAAAGGGGGCAGAGGGAACAACTTTGGTAGTAGCACCATGCACATGGTGCATGGCATGCCATGGGCTGACCCAATGCTATCACAGTTCAGCATTTTATTTATTTATTTATTTGAAAACTGGTGACTGGGAAAGGCACACTGAGCCGAGGCTTGTTTCCAGGTGCGTCCCGGGGAGGGTAAGACAATATGAAGTACATGTGCAAGACCAAAACTGTGCTAGGTACATAATAACAAATAAGAATACCACAAAGTACTTAAGAGCTTGGAACAAATTATATACCATTACAACATAACAGATACTCTGTGGAGGCCCTATTAACTTATTAAAAAACAGTTACCTAGCTAGAGTGATGTATAAGTTTTAAATATATTGTTTTTAATTTCAAAACTTAAATAAAGCCACATTCCCCATGTATGTGATATGAAACGCTTGACCCCTAATGTGTCTGCATGAGAGAATACTGTATGCAGGATAAGATGTACAGCGGCTCTGTGCTCTGATTGGCTGAAATTACATTAGGGATTTATAACTGAAATCAAATCCTCCATTCCACAAACAAGGCTCTTCCTGCACCCTTCATCCCAGGAGCTGAGTGTCTCACCTCCGTGACAAACCTGGCACCCTGCCAACTTCAGTGTGGGTTCTAGAATCAAGCTACTTTAAATGCATTTTTCTGTATTTTACTTCCCAGGAATGATAATATAAATTATTTGATTTATTTTAAAAGTTTCACCAGAAGGACACACTGAGTTGGTAGCAACTCGTCTCCAGATGTGCCCAGGGGGTTGAGGTAAATAGACAATACAATAAGTGCAAGAGGAAAAATGCATTAACATTTGGGCAGCCACAATAGAAAGTGCCAAGTAAAACAGTGCACACAATATGATGTGCGAGGTACAGTACATAACAGATGTGCAAAACCAATATTCAGTGTAAAGTAAAACCTGCTCAATAAAATGCCTAAGGTAGATAGAATAGCACTTGGTCAGTAGCAGTGAACCACATTATTACTAGTGAAAATATTTGTGTTTAAGCAAGTGCTTTCTGCGTCATTATGGTCCACCTACTATTATTGCTGGGGCACGTGGCAAACTCACAGTTCTGTGTTTGTGACATAATTTCCATGGTAGCAAATTGTGATATTGCAAGGAAAGGACTATGATGCCATAATGTGCTCAATCAAAAGAAGTAGAGGGGGGTGTAAGTGAGAAGGTCTCTCCAGCAACCCCAGTGTACTGTCTGGTGTGTATGCCTTGAAACAGTCCCACATTCTTCCCATTCAGGGAACCTTTTTAATGCTAGTAGCGAGCAGCAACAGCACTCCGCTACTGGTACTTGCAGTGTCACTAGCAATAAAGAGATATAGCCAGAACTGGTATAATCTGTTTTGTATTTTGTTGCTGAAATTATGTTCCATAAAACATACAAGGTGTGACAATGCTTTAATGTGCCAAACTCACAAACACAGGTGTCCTGGCACTTTGCTCAGGTCGAGCTGCATCAGGGAGTGGCTACCTGCATGTGCTCTCGTCATTTTGAACCACACTGACAGAGTCAGAGCCCACTACTCAGAGTTGTCGACTTTACAGATTAAAATAGTGACTTATTAAGTCAGTGTGGTCAAAGATGCCACTTGAATCCATAAAGTAAAATAGTGAACAATTAACAACAAAAAAAAATAATTTGTTACATACAGAAAAACTTTTTATACATGTTTGAGTGTAACTCGATTGTGTGTGGACATTTAAAAGATTCAAAGATTGCCAGAAGAAAAAACTCATGCTAGTCCTTAAGACATTACATTACTAGTGTTGGAAAATCAATTTTAAGTACATTTTAGTGGCACATGTAAAGGCTCATTGCATTCCCCCTACATGCTGACTGAAAATTACATGGTCATTTTTTATGGCTGTTGGCGGAGCCTACAGTCATTTTGCTTCCGCTCCTAAAATGGCTGATCATGGCACGCTTCTGTTGGACTTTTGGAGTATCCTTCCGAAAGTCCAACAGAGCTTGGAGCACTCCACCACGATCGACCGCTATGGAGCAACAGCAGAAACAGACGCACTATTTTGGCTGTTACTTCTGCATTCTGGGACAGGAACTGTGCATGTGCGCCTCACGTACATGCGCAGTTCTGCTGGTGCCACCGTCTTAGGAATGGCAGAATGCCATTCACCGCAACTATGCATGCGCATGAGTCAGGCATGTGTAGTTGCATCACCACTGCCATCTTAGAGATGACACTCAGCGGCACTTGGGGGTGCTCATTCTCCGACTTCAAAAGCTCGCCACAGCCATATCAGCTCTGGCTAGACTTTGTTTTATTTATACCTGTAGCATATATGAGGGAGGGAGTGAAAAAGTGAGAGTATGAAGGAGTTAGCCACAGATGGGAACATTTTTCTGGTTCCATTTCAACTTACCGAGCTGCAGTCTCCCAAGTTCCTAGACACTCCCCCAAAGACAGTAAAAAGATAGAAAACAATGAAATTGTAATAGAAGAAATAGAAAAAATAGCTGCACCTGAAGAAGGGACCTGAGAGGTCTCAAAAGCATGTTTAAAAATTCTTCATTTAGTCAAATAAAAGGTATTACCACAAAAAAAGTGTAATAGAAAAAAATGTGGTTATAATACAATACGTACATACAGAAACTTACAAAATATTAACTAAGACTCAAAACAGAGAGCAATTTACACACTAATCCGGGGAGGTAAATAAGAAGAAAAGAGATAGGAAGAGACTAAGGCAGATAAAAGGATGGGGAAGGGGAGGGTAAGAAATGGTATTGTGAAGGCGCCATGAGGATGATCACCTAATTCTATAGTTAACTTTGGACCTGATAACAGTATTGACCATAATTTATATACAATACTGCCAATTTGGCCTGCAAGTACATTATTCTGTGTCACAATTGTAACTGGTGCATTCTGTTTTGATTGTCTGTTTCTGGTGGTTAGCGGTTCTTTCCTATCAAGAACTCTTGCCTTGTCAAGTGGTGATTGTACAGTATCTTTACTGTAGCCCCCATCCAGGAATCTCTTAGTGAGTGACAGTGCCTCTCTTTCTAAATCCTCATCCCTTGAACAGTAACATCTAATGCAGAGGAACTGTCCATATGAAATGGAAGCCGTGAGAGATTTTGGGTGGGCACTATCAACTCTGAGCAGTGTGTTGCCCGCTGTGAGGTTCCTGTAGCCTTTAGTGTAGACATAGTTGTCCAAACGCACCTTCAATGCAGTGTCTAAAATATTCAGTTCAGCTTCCTGGATACAACCTGTGGACTTTAGATTCAGAGTGTTGCAATTCAGCCAGTGTATGAGGAGCATGGTTCCCTTCCACACACAGATCACATCATCGATAAAGCAATACCAATGCGGGATGTGGTCTGCATGTGGCTTATTCTCAGAACTCATAACAGTGTTTGTTTTCAAGCAATACATTTGTGAATGGGAGTTCTCTGGCTGCCCTCATTGCTGTGCCACGTTGTTGCACATAACATTCTCCATTTAACTCCGAGTAGTTGTGGGTGAGGAAAGAATACAATGCATCCAAAATGAGATCGATTGGAATGATGCCAGCAATGAGGTCATTTTTAGGAAATACTCGTAGGCTTTGATGCTATCCTGGTGGACTGTAGACGCATATAACGATTCTACATTGAAGTCAATCCAGGGCAATCCAGATTCCCGACATTTCTCCAGTAGGTGCATAGTGTCCCTGAGGTGGGATCCAAAACCTGGACCACTTGTCTGTAGAACAAAATCTAAGAATTTGCAAAGGTTATTTGTTAGGGATCCCACTCCAGAGATAATTGGTCTACCAGTTTTTTTTTTTTAATCTTTGTGCACCTTTTTATCTTTGTGCACCATAGGGAGTATATAAAATGTTGGAATATTCGGTGTTGTAGACCATAAAAAAAAAATTCAGATTCAGTTATTTCATCAGAATTCTTAGCCTGTTCTAACAAAATCAGCAATTTTTTTTACTGAATTTGGATGTAAGGTCTCCAGGTAGCTTTTATAGCTTACTTCATGGTTAAGTAACTCTAAGACCTTCGTTTGATGACATTCTTTTGTCATCAACACTATGTTCCCCCTTTGTCAGCTTGTTTGACAGTTACATCCTACGTTTGCTTTAAAGGAGTCTAATGCAGCCATTTCATCTGGTTTCAGATTTTTAGAGCCTAATTTAGCATTTTCATTCTGGGCTTTTTCAACCTCACAAAGTACACACTGCAGTTGCTGGATTGATTTAAAGGGGCAATAAGATGATTTTTTTTTTTGCTTTTCTTAAGCAGTTAAAGTCATTACTGTCTGCATTTAATAGCAACTCAGTTACAAAATCTAAAGACTCACTTAGTTCAGAAGCATTTTCTGTAACATTCCCATTATAACATTCATTTAACGCTTCCAGGTTTTTAAAGTCCTGGTTAGATGGTGTCTCTCCCATAGCATGATGCTGTACTGTTCAATTCTGTATCAGTAATAGTTCTGCAATTACCTTGTACAGTATCTGATGTGGAAAGTACCATGTCCACAGGTGGATCTTCTTGATTCCTCAATGTAGACAGTGCTCCTGCCATATTCCTAGTTTCTGGGGTATTCTTAATATAGTAGTCCTTCACCTGTAGTTTTGGAAGAATTTATACAGTTCAACATTAACCTGGAATTTGTCAGGAAGCATGCTTGATACATAAGTCAATCCCTTGGAAGGCAAGTTAATAGTGATTCAGTGAGTGCCAATGGCATCAGGTTTATTACGGTTTGTCTTTCTTCCTGGCTGAGTGGTGTTGCTCTTGTGTGCTTCCTACGTCCCCTGCCTCCCCTCCTAATTTTCCATTTTCTGTTTTTATTGTGTGTTTTTTTTTTTTTTTTTTACAATTCTTTTTGTAGCTCCCCCAGCTCTGGAACTCTCTCGTGCTTCTCCACTCGCCTGTGCCACTCTACTGCCCACTGTGAACCCTGCCATCTTCAAGGTCATTACTTTCCCCTTGAGCACCGGGGAAGACATAGGGCCCAAGGAGATCGAAGGGGCAGAGCTCCAGTGTTGGGCATGTGGTGGGATGGCACTGGGAGGGCCATCGCCAATCCGGGCTGGAGGGGATTTTCTTGATGTTTACGCCCCCAACGTTGGACATGCAATGCTGCCCAGCCTGCAACGTGGGTGCTCCCACCCACATCTGGAAGGCAGCTGCCTGATGTCTTCCCATCACTTATGAGCCCCTGTGCATTGCAGTGCTGCCGGTGTCCACCGGGGACCGCTGCTGCACCAGGCTACCCCTGGATCCCTCCCCGAGAGAGGACAGCAGTCCTCCAGATGCTCAATCCTCTTTCTCCCCTGCCGACCCTTGGCGGTCCGGGCTTGTTCCCGAACCCGGGTCACCGGCATGGCGCTTTCCATTTCCTGTTGGTTTGTCTTGATTCAATTTCCTTTTTATTTTTGCTTTGGGATCCTCTTATCTTAAAAAAGAGACCAATTTGGGATCAACAGTACTAGCTGGAGCTTCCTCCTCACTTTCCTCTGTGTTTGAATTATCTACAATATATTGCTGTGGAGTTGCTCATCTCTGGTTTCTGCCTCTGGACTTTGATCAGGTTAATCTAACTGTCCTTCTCCACAGATAGAGCATACCTTTCTGGTAGTGGTTCCTGGGGTCAGAATGTGCTGATATACATCCTGCATATCCAGGGTGCTAACCCATCCTGGAAGAAATAATTATACATTTCTTAAGTCAAAGAATTTGATGAGGAAGGGGTGCATGTCCCCTGTGAATAAAGCAGAAGTCTGAACCAGAAATGCCTTCTGATGCAGGTTCTTGCGGCTGAGCGGGAGCAAAGGCATCAATGTGGGTTAGAGCTGATGATTGTTGGACAAAATTCCATGAATGGCAGTCAGCAGAATCCTTTATTTAGACTCTGCCAGGAACCTATGCAAGCTCCAAAGAGGAGTCATAATAGGAAAAATGCTCTTGGTATCTAGCAATCCATGTGCCTATGGTAGCTGCTGCACTGGCCCATTTTCCGATAGTGTAAAACTTGTGTGATTCCTCATAAGAGGGTGTGCAGTGACCTCTTGTTGGAGAATGGCCTTATCATTCACAGGGAGAATAACATGGCATCAGCTAAGGCTGAGAAATATACACAGTACCATCTTACTTATAGGGCCTGGGTCCAAAGAGTTCAGGCTAAGAAAGTAATCGTTGGCACCCTCAGAGAAGATGAGGTTAGGGTCAGACTCATCCCCCCTCTACATCCACCTGGGGGGGGGTGTAGAGAGAGGTGGATAGCAGGCCCTCTAATCCAGAAATGTGGCCTGAGCAACACCAACAACTAAGGCACCAAGGACAAAAGTCTGGAACCAGGGGTGGTGCCAGAGCCAGAACTTAATCCAGCACTAGGAGATACCCGGTGCTAAGGGCGGCACCAGGACTGCCATCAGAACTGGTGCTGGGCCAGGCCATAAAGAGCCCAAACCTAGCAATGGAACCAGACCCAGCGCTAATGACCTGCAGCTTTCTTTTGTTTTCTAATCACTAACTCCAGTTCGTATTTTGAATGTTTCTTCTGTAGTTCAGTGTCTATGTTCTTAAAGGCTGGATGAAGTAGATATTTGCTTAGTTCTTGTTTGACAGTCATAGTGTTTTTGGTTTTTTTTTTGGAAATTTCAGTGTGCTTCTTTGTATCCTCCTTAATGAGGAGTTGCACAAATTTTCATGAACACTCCAAGGCTGTTCCTGTCTAGGCCTCATGATTCTTAACATTTTCTAAGCCACCCGATGGGAGAATGTTCATTCTGAGATCTTGAGGGGCTTATTTACATGCTAGATAAATTTCCAGGCTACTAATGTTATATGTAACATTTAGTTCAGTAAATAGTTGCCTCTCAAGTTTAATGAATACTTGTTTCACCGCTGTCTCATCAGTTTGAGGAGTAGCGTTGGTGTTGGCTTTGTATTTGGTTTTTAGCAATTTATTTTCTTCTGGTGAGCTCATCTGTTGACGAGGGGCACACGAGGTGGACCGAATCTGCTGCTCCAAAGTTTTGCTCATCCCTGCTCATGGTACAAGAAACAATATGTATACAAATAGATTATTTTACTCCCACAGTTCACCAATATTAAAGGGCATGAAAGTATTATGCTGAACCTGATGTTTACTTCTGTTGGGCAAAAATCCAAAATGCTCAGTTGTACTAATGCCCAGGTCATGATGCACTGTGCTGGAGAATCCAAACCCTGTCAGGTGCTCTCCAATGCTGGATCTTGGGGCTGTGGAGGGATTAGCAGTTCCCAGGAACAACCAGCTACTAGCAAGAACCAACAGCATTCCACGACCAGTACTTACAGTGTCAGTAGCAGTAAAGAGATACATCCAGAACTGGTATTGCCTCTTATGTATTTTATTGCCAACATTACATTCTCTAAAACAGACAAGGAGTGACACTGCTTTAGTGTGCCAAACTCACAGACACAGGTGCCCTGGTGCTTTGTTCAGGTGAAGCTTTGTCAGGGGGTGGCTACCTGTAAGAGTTCACTTGAACCACTGGCAGAGTCAGAACCCACCAATCTGAGCTGTTGGCTTCACAGAATGAAAAAGTGTGACTCATTAAATCAGTGGTCAAAGGTGTGACTTGAACCCATAAAGTGAAATAGTGAACAATGAATCAAAAAACAACATGTGTTACATACAGAAAAACATTTTATACATTTTTGTGTATAAATATATTGTATGTGGACACTTAAAAGATGCAAAGATTGCCAGAAGAAAAAACTCACACTAGTCCTTAAGCCATTATGTTACTGGTGCTGAAAAATCTATTTCAAATAAGCTTTAGTGGCACATGTAATGGCTCTGTTAGTCAAATGAGACTATTCTTATGCATTCTCCCTACATACTGACTCAAGATTACAGGACACAGTGTTTTTTTTAATACCTGGTGGTTGTATGAGGGAGAGAGTCAAAATGAGAGAGTATGATGAAAGTATCCACAGATGGGAGAATTTTTTTGGCTCCAGTTCAACCTGCTGAGATGCAGTCTTCTGAGTTCCTGGACAGTCTCCAAAGGGAGTATAATGATAGAAACCACTGGCCTGAAATACATAAAAAAACAATTATGGTTATAATATAATATTTACACACAGAAACTTACAAAATGCTAGCTAAATGATGAGAATGCCCCCCTTTGGGTGCAATATGAAACTGAAGTAGTCCATCCACACTTGTTATACCACCTCATGGTAGGGATACTCCCAACTAGGATAACATCATATCCATACATGAAAGTGGCTGTGGGGAACATAAAGCAGCTTGGTAATTTCCTAGCAACTACCCTGTTCCACCTTGAATATAGCCCCCCCCCACCATGGAGAAATCCCAAGACTACTACAGGGGGATGTACTCTAAGAAAACATAATGGGAATGTAGAGGCATTTCAAATATATGGGACCTGGTAGATCACAGTAGTGGTGTTCTCCCGTCGTTCACTGATTTGAGAAGCTTATATAAACTACCTTATACAGAGTTCCATTCCTTCCTTCAAGTTAGAGAGCTTTGCAAAATATTCTAGGTACTAATTATACCATAGACCCTTCCAAAGAACTGACTAACTTGATCAAAATAGTGAAAGATAAAGGTGGGGCTAGCAAACTATAAAAATTATTCATTACAATGGGTCCAGATCTAACAGAAAAAAATAGAGATATGGGAAGAAAGGTTAGGGCATATGATCTCTCAGTCTTCTTGGGACCTTATGTGGAGAAATGCATACAAAACCAGTAAAGATATGCAAGGTTGTTTAGTGCAGTTCAAGATTTTGCATGATTGGTACTTTTCACCAGAAAAGTTATACAATTTTGGCTTGGCTGACAACAGCAAATATTGGAGGTGTGGATCTGCTCATGCACGGCTCTTACATGTGCTGTGGAGCAGCCAATTAGTTAGGCCACTTTGATTAGTTATATGGAAGGTATGTGACCAAATCTTTGACACAACTTTGCCCTTCGAAGCAGAGATTTTTATATTAGGTGATACAGATAGGGCGTACACACTAAGCTCCATAAGAAAGAAATGGCTATTGTTAGGTGCCTTAGGGTACAAATGGCAGATTCTAAGTCACTGGGAAGATGGCTATACACCTGGGTTGGGAGGGTGGTCCAAGCATCTTACCAATCTTGCCAGTAATGGAAAGGTTAGTCATTTGAATGCAGGAACACTAGACAAGTATGAAGACATATGGAATCCCTACTTTAGATGGTTCTCAACTGACTAAAGTGAATAATTTGTTATTTGTCCAATTATGATGTAGAATGTAGCCTGTAGCTTAATGTATATTTAAATTATGGGAATATGGATATGGCAAAGTAGGATTTAGATACGCTTTACTATTCACTAAAAATACCACCAACAGCTTAGTCTGGTTCAAGGTCTGTTGGCATTCATCTGTATCTCCCTCCCCCGGGTCATGCCTGAAAATAGGCAGGATTTGTCTAGTGCACTTACCCGGTCAACAAAAATTAAAATAAAAAAAGAAATATATTTAACAGAAGTGAATTCAATGTTTTTAGAATTTATGAGATTTTTTTTTCAGATACTTGTTATACAGCTACTTACCTGTATTGTTTAATCCATGGTTTCAATGATTCATGACTGTATTAATAATGGAAAATAAAAAATTTTGTTTGAAAAAAAATACTAGCTAAGTCACAAAATAGAGAGCCGTTTACATCTTGAAGCTATTCCAGGCAGGTAAATAAGAAGAAAAGAAAGAAAAAAAGCCAGATGAAAGGATGGGGAGAGTAAGTTCAAGTTCAAGTTTATTGCAGGAAAACTCTGTTGAGCAAGCTCATTGACAAGGAGGTCCTGAGACAGGCATACAGACAAGTGCTTTAAAAGAATTACATGATATTACATGAAGTACATAAAAAACTCCCTGGGTATACAAAATACATGATGGGAGGTGACACTGATTATAAGACAATACATTACATACATTAGGATTTCACCAGAGAAAATTAAAGTTCCTGGAGAAAGTAATAGTAAGTACATAACTGTATCTAATGTGTTAGCAGAATTCCAACTGGTACACCATTAATGGTTAGAGACAGAGCTAATGACATGGAGAGATGGAGCCCGAGATACCGTGTGATTGATAAATTGATGCCCCAAAAACAATATTCAGTTTAATGACAGTTACAGGTATCTTTTAATTTGGCCATGGCTACCCTTTTAAAAAGGTTAACAGGGACAATACTGGGTAATTTCAGTGATGACTGTAACCGATTCCAAATAGTTGGCAATGAACATGATATAGCGCGTTTGCCAAAGGAAGTACGGGTCCTAGGTACATCGAGGAGGGAGAAAATCAGACTTCCTGAGGGAGTAAACACTGTATGATATGTGTACTAAGGAGGTTAGGTATTGCGGTTATTTGTTCAGGAGAAGTTTTAAAGTCCAGATACCGGCATGGACTGACCGTCTAATGGTCAGCGAGGGCCAGCCGACTATGGCATATAGATCACAGTGATGGGTTTGGGGAAGGGAGTTAGTAATAAATCGGAGGGGGCGGTGGTAGAGAACATCTAGCTTCTGAAGACTGGTAGGAGCTGAAGAGTTGTAGATTATATCACCGTAATCAAGAAGGGGGAGGAATGTGGCCTGAACCAATCTGGTTCTAATCTCTGTGGGAAAGAAGGACCTGCTGCGGAAGAAAAAGCCTAACCTGGCTTTTAATCTTTTGGCTAAGTCGTCAAGATGATCATTGAAGGAAAGCTTGTTGTCAAGCCAGAAACCGATATATTTGAACTTTGAAACGATTTCCAAATGCTCACCTAGGGAAGTGTTTATAAAATCGTTAGGTGGAACAAAAGTAGTAGAGGGGGAGGTACATGGGCGGAGGATCATGGCTTTCGTTTTCTTGCCATTGAGGAGCAACTTTGCATTAATTAGATTATTTTCTAGTTGTGCAAAGTCAGCTTGAAGGGTGTCCCTGACTCCTTCCAGTGAGGGCCCAGATGTGTACAGGACTGTGTCATCTGCAAAAAAATGTAATTAGGACTTGGAAATCTGAAGGTCAAGGTTGTTTATATATAAAGAAAAGAGGATGGGGCCTAAGATAGATCCCTGTGGAACTCCCCTAACAATAGGTAAGGAGGATGAAAACAAATCTCCTGATTTAACTTTCTGAATCCTACCCATCAGATAGCTATTGAACCACTGGGTTGTAGATGGAGTAAAGCCTAGGTTAGTAAGACAGTGAAGTAATAAATTGTGGTCTACGGTATCAAAAGCTTTACTAAGATCTAAGAATATTACACCAGTAGTTTTCTTAGAGTCCATAGCAGAGACCCAATCATTAGTAACCTTGGCCAGAGCTGTTGTGGTGCTATGATCTGGACGAAAGCCGGATTGGAGAGGATTTAAGAGAGATTGAGTCTCAATGTGTTTTTTCAGTTGGGCATAGATCAGTTTTTCAAAGGCTTTTGAGAGGATGGGCAGTATCGAAATAGGTCTATGATTATTGAGATTGCAGGGATCACCCGTCTTGAATAAGGGGAGAATATGAGCAGATTTCCAACATGAGGGAACTGTAGTGGTTGAGATAGAAAGGTTGAATATATGAAGTATAGGGGTGGTAAGGTAGGAATAGCCAAGTTTTAGGAACAATGGTTCTATGCTATCTTCCCCCCGCACTTTTTTTGATATCCAGATTAATAAGTGAGTCCTCAACTTCCTTAAAGCTAAGAGGGAGCAACTGAAATGAACAGGCTGGGGTATGCGGCAATGCATTCGTGCTATCGCTGTTCTTTACTTGGGTGGCATATGGGGAGGAATCAAACGCTAGGCTGGCAGTGACAAAGTGGGAATTGAGTTCTACCAATATTTGATGGGTACTTTCAATAGCTGTTCCGTTGATGTGGATCTTTGATGGAACAGATGGGGCAGTTGAGCGACCCTCGATTGACTTAAGGGTCTTCCAGATTTTGTAAGAATTCCCTTTAGCCTGCTCTAGAGTAGAGACATAGTAGCTTGATTTGGTTGCACGAATACATTTGACACAGACATTCCTGGCTGCCCTAAATGCCTGCCAATCTAAAGGGCTTTTGGTATGCCTAGCCTGGGCCCATAGTTTGTTGCGGTTTGTCAGTGCAATCTTGAGTTCCGGGGTAAACCAGGGGTGTGAGTTTTTACGCGTCCGATCCTTAATAGTGGGAGCATGTCTATTAACCAGTGTAGTAATGTTGCAGTTGAAAACATTAACAGCCTCTTCTACTGATTTTGCAAGGAAGAGGTCTTGCCATCTGATCTTGCTTAGATCGGTCAAATAATTATTGGTATTGAACTTGCGGAATGACCGTTTGATTATAAATTTAGGGGGGAGGTTCACTTTGGCTTGTGATCTAGTGTAGACTATGATATTGTGATCACTCATATCATTATGAAACACCGCTGTTTGTAACATTTTATGTGGGTGGGTAGTTAGTATAACGTCTAAAAGTGAGCTATTGGCTGTTTTTAGTGTATTAATCCTAGTTGGTTCACTAATTAGTTGGGCAAGTCCAAGTTCATCACAAAGTGATTTCAAGCCGAGGGATTTAGATGATAACCAGCCCAGGTTGAAATCCCCAGAGATTAATGTTTCTGTATTAGCATTAATGATTAACGTTTTGAGGGTGCTAAGGATATCATTTCTGGCAGCAGGTGGTCTGTATCCACCTATGATGGTAATATTGTCAGAGGAAGGGAGATGGAGCTTCAGTGAAACAAGTTCATATTCCTTGTGTTTAGATTTGGTAATAATATTGCTAATTGTGTACTTTGATTTGGCATAGACAACTACTCCGCCCGTCCTTGTTTCCCTGTCTGCCCTACACAGAGTATAATCCACTAGGTTAATTTGCTGGTCGGTAATGTTTTTATTAAGCCATGACTCAGTGACAATGATGATGTCAGGCTCAGTGTGGGCAGCCCAGGCTTGTAATTGGGATAGTTTTTTGGTCAGACTCAATATGTTAACCATCCCGGGTGCAGCTGCAAATTCTGTTGGGGAGGAGAGCAGTGAAGGAGGGCCTGGATTTAGCTCAACATTACCTGAACAGAGGAGGAGAAGGAGTAACAATTTCTTTAAGGAGATCAAATGTGACCTAAGGACCTTTTTCCTTTCTGTCTGACTATTGTTTGATTTTAAGCGTAGCAACTGTATATTAAATGTGAATGAGCTTATGTTGCAGTCTGGGACTAGGAGAAGGAGCGCTTTAAGGGACATTGGGGAAGGGAGGAGGGAGAGTAAGAAAGAAGAAAGTGGAGAGTGGGTAGAGGGAGGGGGGCGTGAGGCGTGGTGAGTGGTATAATGGCCGGAGACATAGTGGAAGTCATTTTTCATGGCAGTGCTCGCATATTGTGCTGTGTTAGTGTAGCATATGCCAGGAATAAAAATTATCATTAACAGGCACACTACGGAGTAATGTGCCATGACTCTCGGGTAAGTATAGTTATAAAGTTAATAATGAGATCAGACTGAATGAATATGTAGGAGAGAGTGGAGGGCTTCTTCTCCTTTTAGCTTTTTTTTTTCTTCCCCAACTAGGCAGTAACCTATAGGATGGCTAGATAAACAGAGAGGGCGTGGCCACAGTGTATTTAAAGGAGGCCTGGGAAGGGGTGGGACGAAAACCAACAGTAGAAATCACTCGGGACAGCAGCCTGCACCAGGGTGAAGGACTGGACCAATGTTGACTTTTAAGGTGCCTGAAATCAGTTGGCTGGCTTGTGCATTACCTTCTCTGAGCTGAATCCGCTTTTCGCGAGGCTACCATCGGCTGTGTGGGCGCCGGTGACTGGGAGTCCTGGGGCTCGGCTCGCCCTGTTCAAGGGCTGCAACTAAGGGAGAGAAAGGCAACAATTTATAGGGGTTCCAATAGTGTGGCAGGCTGAGGAGCCAGAGATCAGGGGAATTTACAAGACAAAGGGACACTTCAGAAAGGCGCCAAGGGTGGCGGGAGTAAAAGACTTCTGTCTGACAAATCTTTAACAGGGCTGGTAATCACTTAGCATTCAAACAATTTCTGACTTTTTGCTTTCAACAGGCAGGCTTCACTAACATTTTAAGCAATCTTAATCCTTGGCTGAAAACCAACAGTAGAAATCACTCAGGAGAGCAGCCTGCACCAGGGTGAAGGACTGGACCAATCGGCGGCTTTTCAAAAAAGGCGCCTGAAATCCGGTTGGCTGGCTTGTATGCCGTACCTTCTGCGGAGCTGAATCCGCTTTTCGGGAGGCTGCCGTCGGCTGCGTGGGCACCGGTGACCGGGAGTCCTGGGGCTCGGCTCGCCCTGTTCAAGGGCTGCAACTTCTGTGGAGCTGAATCCACTTTTTAGGAGGCTGCCGTCGGCTGCGTGGGTGCCGGTGACCGGGAGTCCTGGGGCTCGGCTCACCCTGTTCAACGGCTGCAACTTCTGTGGAGCTGAATCCGCTTTTCGGGAGGCTGCCGTCGGCTGCGTGGGCGCCGGTGACCGGGAGTCCTGGGGCTCGGCTCGCCCTGTTCAAGGGCTGCAACTTCTGTGGAGCTGAATCCGCCTGGAGGCTGCTGTCCGGCTGCATGGGCACCGTGACCCGGAGTCCTGGGGCTCGGCTCGCCCTGTTCAAGGGCTGCAACTTCTGTGGAGCTGAATCCGCTTTTTAGGAGGCTGCCGTCGGCTGCGTGGGTGCCGGTGACCGGGAGTCCTGGGGCTCGGCTCGCCCTGTTCAAGGGCTGCAACTTCTGTGGAGCTGAATCCGCTTTTCGGGAGGCTGCCGTCGGCTGCGTGGGTGCCGGTGACCGGGAGTCCTGGGGCTCGGCTCTGCGCCCTGTTCAAGAACAGCCTGGAGCTGAATCCGGCACCCCGGGAGGCTGCCGTCGGCTGCGTGGGTGCCGGTGACCGGGAGTCCTGGGGCTCGGCTCGCCCTGTTCAAAGGCTGCAACTTCTGTGGAGCTGAATCCGCTTTTCGGGAGGCTGCCGTCGGCTGCGTGGGCGCCGGTGACTGGTAGTCCTGGGGCTCGGCTCGCCCTGTTCAAGGGCTGCAACTTCTGTGGAGCTGAATCCGCTTTTGGGAGGCTGCCGTCGGCTGCGTAGGTGCGGTGGCCAGGAGTCCTGGGGCTCAACTCGCCTCTGTTCAAAGGCTGCAACTTGGGGAGCTGAATCCTGCTTTTTAAGGCTGCCGTCGGCTGGTGGGCGCCGGTGACCGGGAGTCCTGGGGCTCGGCTCGCCCTGTTCAAAGGCTGCAACTTCTGTGGAGCTGAATCCACTTTTCGGGAGGCTGCCGTCGGCTGTGTGGGCGCCGGTGACCGGGAGTCCTGGGGCTTGGCTTGCCCTGTTCAAGGGCTGCAACTTCTGTGGAGCTGAATCCGCTTTTCAGGAGGCTGCCGTCGGCTGCATGGGCACCGGTGACCGGTAGTCCTGGGGCTCGGCTCGCCCTGTTCAAAGGCTGCAACTTCTGTGGAGCTGAATCCTGCTGGGAGGCTGCTGTTGGCTGCAGGGCCGTGACCGAGTCTTGGGGCCCGGCTCGCCCTGTTCAAGGGCTGCCAAGAAATGATAGTGTGAAATAAGTTGGGCAGTGGGCATGGGAGTATTTTGAAAAAAGTTACTAAAGAAGAAGGAATTTTTAATGCAGTCCCTTCCTACCTAATATTTACCTTTCAATTACATAGCAGGTGTAGACCCAACCCAGTGATATTCGTTGAATGGGAGTCCTACATAGCATATTAATGGTCAAACAGCCTATATGCTACCATTACTATCCAGGCAATAAACCTTCTTAAGTGAAGCTATGCCACTATCACAGAAGATGATGTGCCCTCTATAAACAGCCAAACCTATCTGGGTGTGGCAGTTTTAGTAAATGGATTTCTGTGCTCCCCAGTATAACACCACCCACTGCTGCACCTCTAGATGGATTTCTTACTATCTCATCTGAGGGACAGGAAAGAAGGTGCCTCATGACCTCATTTATTTGGGTCATGGTAAGCCCAAAATGGGGAGGTAGAAGGGGGGATAAATAAAAACAACTTCAGTGCAAAAGCACTAAAGCAAGATTTAATGTGAAAAGGCATTGCCAAAAGCCAGGTTTCAAAGAAACATTAAATTCAACATATCTTGCTAATGCAAGCCATCATGGAGAGTACATGCATGATGATTTGCATATACTTTCCATGATGCTTTGCATAAGTGGGGTACATGGAGCAGTGTTGGAATTACAGGGGAGCTTGCCAGGGCTGGGCCCCCTAGCTCTGAAATGAGCCCCAGCAGCTCAAGCATCACTGCCATTGACTTATAATGGGAATGGGGGAATTCAGTTTAAAGATAGGGACCTATGGGCCCTCCCTAGCTTTCTCTAAGTATATAAAGTGTAATTCCAACGCTGATGTGGAACTGGGTACAGTATACTATAGACATCCTCATAAGCAGTCTCTATGAGGATATCTTTGGGCAGGCAGGGTTAGGTGGAGGCACACACAAAAGTAGTCCACAATTTACTGCATAATTTTCTTTCTTCCTTCCAGTAGAGCTACTCTTGTGTGTCCGCAAGAAGTCTGCTGGATACTTCAAGCAGCCTTAAAAATGACATAGAAAAAGTGCTTCTTGAATAGTAAAGTGTAAAAGCTCTTATACCACTGAAAAACTGCTTCATGAACACAGGCCAGTTCTAGCTAAATGCAATTGCACATAGGCTTCCTTGTCCAGGATGGTATGTGGGGACCAGGGTTCAATTCTCAGCTAGGCAGCATTTTATTTCTTGCACACTAAAATTTGAATTATTAATGCTGAATGTTGGCTTTAAGCCAATAACACCCTTCCTTTTGTCTGTTTCTCCCTGAGACTTTCATGTAGCCAGTGCGAACTGCATAATAGAAACCCAAAAGCTGCTGTATACCAATCTGATGCTGACTCATCATTTACTGTAACATATTTGCTCCAGTGTGGAACCTGGTTCCCCCAGGAATAACCAGAGATTAGACTGTCATAGCTCTTAACTGAACAGGATCCAGGGCATTTAACTTAATAGTTTAGACATCAGAATACTCAAAATAAGTAAACAAAAAAAAATGAACGAGTTTTCAATAATCCTTTGAAATGCACTTTCTCTTAAGTCAAAGAACTATCACATTAAAATGGAGTCTGAAGCCACACAAGTGTTATGCTAAGTAAGACACAGTTGGCAGGTCTGTGACCCTTTTAGTAGCATTTTACACCACTGAGCTAGCAGGGATATAATTTTCTTGTTTTCAAGCCATGTCTGATGAACTAATTTTAGTTTTAACTTGGGTCAAGTGAAAAAACTTCTTTCCTCTGATAGATCACGTAGTACATCTTTTCAGCAGTTCAGACATTTTGATAAGCTGGAAAAGTCTCTTTTCTGGTGTAAGCATACTTTATCCTGGCAGGGTTAAAGAGACGACGCTTCATGAGAAGCAAGATACTGTAAATAGAAGAGGTGAGATACACAATTCAGGAGGTGTATGAGAGCGGATACCAATCAGATGGCAAACAGAAGGGTAAAAGGCAGCTCTTAGGATGTGAGCTTGGATACTATTTCTGACACCTCCACTTAATGCATTGATATGGAAAATGTGTTAAAATGAAGCTGGCTGTTGATTAAACAGCCGGGAGTCAGGGGTCGCTGACTCCAGAACTTCAGAAAGGCAGCTTCAAAGGAAACAAGCTAAATACTTCAAGACGGATTTGGGTTTCAGCAGTTTTTATCACTGGGACTTGATGGATTTAGAGCGAGGTTCCATACAGCTAAACTCTTAAAGCTCTGCACATAGCATCACAAATATATTTAGAAGCCAGGCATTTATAATCTAGATAACTGTAAAGAAGCATTATCCCTTCTTCTGCCTGCTGCGCAGATGTATCTACGACTTTGCATCTAGTACAGGCTCTATCTTAAGTCACGTCAACCCTACAGATTAGGAAAATCATTGAAATATAGGCATTTCCATATTTTGTATAAAGTTTTATGATCACAGTGTGGAATCGGGAATCTGAGCTGTGTGTGTGTGTGTGTGTGGGGAGCCTGAATCAACATGTCCAAACCCACTTTTTAAGCACACAATTGTATTTTTTATTATATGTACATAGGTTAATTTTGAGAGAGAAAATACACTTTTTACTCATGTGGGGGTGACCACACGTTAACCAAACCCAAACCTTTCAGCTCCTAGTCTATCACCAATAAAACTGCACCAAGGGGAAACTGCTACAGTGAAACATAGAAACATTGAAAATTGCCTGACAAAGAAAGCCTTGTGGCCTATCTAGTCTGTTCTGTGAGATGGTACATGCACCGTAGCAGTTCATAAACATTCCCCCACCTCCCTTAACCAGCCCTTTACTGTATGTTGGTCCTATCTCCTCTTTAATTTTTTCACTGTTTCCACGCTGACCACCTCTGTGGGTGGTCTAGTCCGCTTGTCCACCATCCGCTCTGTGGAAAAGTACTTTCCAATGTTACTTTCTAATGTTCTTTTTAGCTCCCCCCTCCAATTTTCTCTTGTGCCCCCTGGTGTTGGTGATAACACTCTCTGTGAACAACTTGCTTGAATCTGCTTTGTTTATTCCCTGCATTTGTTTAGACATTTAAAACATGCCCCCCAGGCCTCTAGAGAGTACATGTTGTGGCTGTCCAGTCTCTGCTCATACGTCCTAACCTGCTCGCCATGTGTTATCTTGGGCATCCTCCTCTACACGGACTCCAATTTGTTAAGGTATTTCCTAAGGTGTGGGTTCCAAAATTGCACATGGTGCTTCTGGTGCCATTGTGCTAGAGTTCTGTACAGGGTAAAATAACCTCTTTTCTCCTGCTGCTGATCTTTTTCCCAGTGCATACCAGCATTCTGTTTGCTTACCTCATCACTTTGTTATATTGCACTGATGTTTGAGGTTGTTGGAAATAACCCCCCAAATCCTTTCCTCCTCCTCAGTTACAGCAACCATCACACCTCCCAGACTATATCTAACCCAGGTTTCAGCTGCATACGTGCATGATGTTACAATTTCTGTCATTAAATCTCAGCTGCCAGAATTTCAACAATTTCTCCAGCTCTTCCTTTGTACCGCGGATACCCTCCTTACAGTCTACCCTGCTGCACAGCTTGGGGTCATCTGCAAAGAGGCAGATTTCCCTCTGATACCCTCCCCATGCCACTGATGAAGCTGTAAAAGCATACCAGTCTATGGACTGACCCCTGTGTGACCCCACTAGTGACCTCCCTCACCCCAGGTGCTTCTCTTTACCTTTACTCTCTTTTCTCTCCCCTTAGCCAGTTACCAACCCACCATGTTAATCTGTCCCCTACCCTGAGATCCCCTAGTTTCTTGACCAGCTGCCTGTATGGAACAGAGTCAAACACCTTGCTAAACTCTAGATTCTTTATACTCTATCAGTTGCCTGGCCTGTATCAACAGCCTTCATCACCCAGTCCAAGAAGCCAATCAGGTTTATTTGGCAAGATCTGCCTGCCACAGACCCATGTCATCTACTGTCCTGCAGCCCATTATCCACCAGGAACATCACTAACCTCTCCTTGGTGATGGATACCAGAACTGGAGGGGAGGAGGCTGGGACATGAAGAAGAGTTCAAGGAGAGAAGAAAATTATAAGAGAGAGGGGGAACATGGCGGGAAGAAAAAGGGTGAGGGTGTAGAAGGAGTGGAGTGGAAAAAAGGAGAGGGGTGAGGCCAAAATGACAGAGTGGCAGGTAAGAACCAGGCTAGAATAAGGCTTAAAAATATTGGTTAAAATGAGACTAAGCAATGCATACTAAAATGCAGGATGCATACTAATTAAACAGGCCAAAGTGAAGTTTGCAATACAGGTATGAATGCAGGCTGAAAACTATAAGCAGAATGCAAACAATAGTGCAGGGTACTGTAGCACCATTAAGCCTTTCAAAAATGGTAAACTGTCAACACAGCATTGGAATGATCACGCAGTGAAATGTGTGCCATGAAAATAGCATGAGTGAAAAGTGCTACATGTACAGAAGAGCATGGGGATATTATAGTGCTGTACATGTAGCATTTTCACTCACGCTGATATTCATTTGGTAACATTCGTCTCCCTCCTCGACTCCCCCCCCCGACTTTCTTCCTCCAGGAGTTTACAATAGTAAATCCCCCCACCCCCACTTTCTCTGTCCCAGAGTTTAGAATAGTAAATCCCTCCCCAACTTTCTCCCTCCTGGAGAGTTAATCACCCCCCCCGCGCTGTCCTTACCTCGCACTGTATTAGTGACATGCAGTTGTTGCTGTCAGCGTTTTGTCTGCACTGCAATTGACTGTGGCATTTTTGCGGTCTTGTGGTAGATCCTTCAAAACACACTGGGATAATTATATGAGAGCTCTACGTCAAGTTGGCAAGAAGAAATCCTGTGCATTAAAAACAGCATGGCAAAACCCCCGAAAGTCAAAACTGCACATACAGAATACTGGCGAGGATTTGAGGAAAGTGTGATTTACTATTACAACACCACACCGCCATGGACCACCACTACAGTGAAATTTTGTAATTGACATTTCTCTGCCATCCCCGGCTGTATTCTGCATGCACAGTTTTGACTTTTGAGGCTTTGTCTGTGTTGTTTTGACCTTGCTGGATTTTCTCTCGACGACTTGACATGCTACCTTATATGAGGAAGGTAAGTCTTCAGTGCAGTGATTCAACTGCTTTGGAGCAGAGGGTGGTTTCCATGGGCTAAGCAGCCTGCTTCTTCAGACATTCTAATATTCCAAATGACCTGAGTTTGAATTTCACAACCACTTACTGTGTGACCCTCTGCTTAAACTCTCTGCACTCCCTCTTTATTCTGTCGCTGTCCTGTTTAAACCTCTGTGATGAAAACGACAGAAACATTTTCTCCCCTTCTTTTCTGGGATCACTGATAGCTTACACACATTTACTAGGAGGACTTCCTCCTCTTGTTTTAAAAACAGCCATCTGTTTTTGGTCTTCCTAATCCTTCTTGGTGGTGATCAGGTGAATCCAGCCCCCCCTTCCTTCTCCTCCAACAGTAGTTTGCCTTCCCTTCCCAAGGGGCCCAAGGTATTTCACACAAATATCAGAAATCTTCACCAGCCCAGTGATGCAGAGGGTTGAGGTGCTTGCAATGCCTTACCTCACCCACACCGGCTACCCCAGTGCGGGAACAAGAAAAGGGCCTCAGCCAGAGGGGAGAAGGGTGGGAGAGGATCAAGTGGCTGCTAGGCAACTCCCCTCTCCTAGATTGGGGTGGTTGATCATCCCAGCTCTTGGCTGCCACTGAGTGGAGGCTCAGTGGTAGTGTTGGGCAAATGAGAGGCTGACATTAGCCAAGGTGGGTGGAGTGGGGTCACTGGTTACAGTGCACATGTGCACCTCCATGCGCATGTAGGACTGAGTTTGCTGAGGCCCTGGGATATAAAGAGGAGGAAACTCTGGGAGGAAAGTATGTCATGACAAGGCCGCATGACACCCCCTCACCACCCCCCACCTGCAATGTCACTGGGCCAACGTGCAGCGAGGACTGGATAATATGCTTCAGGAGGTAGGGCAGCCCTCCCTCTCCTAACCACAACATGGGAAGCAATCCATGGGGGTATCCTCACCATCAAGTATGGCTCAGGAAGACAAGTGGACAGTGTAGAGGGGTGGTGGCAGCCAACAGAAGGGGAGCCCTGCCTCATCATAGCCAAGGAGGCACAAAGTATGGAAAATATATCAGAAGTCTTCTTCCCAAGATTGATTTAATCAGAATTTGAGTCAGCCAAAACAACCCTGATGTCCTTGTTCTCTCTGAGACTTGGTTGTCTTTTTTTATTATTATTTATTTATTAACCTTTTATATATTTAACAATTTATGTTATCGACATCAGCAAAAATTCATTCAGTGTTAGTCATTCAGTATTAATGACACAACATTAACTTAAAGATAAAGTCCACTATAGTTGGGATGATCCAAGGGCATTGATAGAAACAATGATTAGAACTAAATTGGAAACTTGAGCGGGTAAGCCACAAGCTTATATTGCCATGAACCCTTAATGAATACAATTTATTTATTCAACCCCCTGGTGACCAAATCATAATATAGTATTTTTTTTAAAGTGTTAGAGAATATTAAAAAATCGATTTTCAGAGTTTCATCAGAATTGCATCTATCCCTCATCTCCATTTTCCAAAGACAGCATTTCTTCCTCTCTATGGGTCAGTTCTTGCTGTTCTTCATCCTTTTTGGTTATTTGTTTCCCATAATATAAGACTTAAGCTGATCAGGATAAAAAAAAGTCTAGTTTTCTCATTACAAGTAAGGAAACACTTAGCAGGGTAAAGAACCTTAATTAACAGTGGCACCAATCCCCTTCAACTCATCTTTATATTGTAAAAATTGCTTTCTTCTCTTCAGTGTTGATGGAGCAATATCAAGAAAAATATGGCAAACAGTCTCTTTGTAATGTAAGACACCAATTTTCCCTACTGTATTTAGTACCAAATCACTATCCGTGTTGAATGTCAGAGAAAAAATAAAGTAGATTTAGGTCCCGATGTGTAAGTGAAAGCATGGGTCTGTGTCTGGGCTTGAGTAAAAATGGCAGTGGAATCTGGAGGAAGCAATTCAAAACTGGCATCTTGGGAAGAAGTTTTCTGTTGAGCCATATCGGGGAATTTTCCTCATAGGAGCTCAACAAGCTCTTGTTACAAAAGACAAATTGGACTCGGGAAGTTTTAAGACAACAACAAATAAGTCCTTCAAAAGTTCTCTTAATGAAGTGAATGCCCTGTCATAGGAGTTAGGCACCCCTACTAGTCTCAAGTTCTTGTAGCGCATAGTATTCTTTAATGTTTCAACTTTCCTCTGCAAAGTAGTTATTGCCCAGAGATTTGCAGTGATTAAAGCTTAATTTGTAAGGGATTTTTGTTGTACATTTATTTCTCTCTGTAGGATTTCCTGAGTGTCTTGAATTTTAGTCATCTCAGTTTTAATTGTTTTAATATCTTTGTCAAGTCCATCAGATCAAGTAATCAATAATTGAAATCTAACTTTTTATCAAATACAGTCAAAAAGGAGAAGAGCCCCATAAAGGAAGCCAACGCTTCTTTTACATTTTTAAAGTCAGCTCTGGCAGGCAGAACAGGCATCTGAAGGTGAGAATGATTTGCATTCTCCACTTTGAAAATAGAATCACGCTCAGAACTCTCCGGGCTGACACCTTTAGCCTGCCATTCGAAAACAATAGCAGTATCTTTAATCTTTGGAGTCTTCTTCGTAGTTACTACAGTCACCACAACCGGGGAATTATCAACCCGATCCTCGAAAAGTTTAAACAGGTCAGGACAGTCAGTAGGATTGTGCATCACAAGACCAGAAGCTGAATTGGGAAAATAAGGTAAGGGATCAAAATTGTCAATTTTATGTGCATTCGTCTGGCACCAGAATGTTTTGAAGTAAGCTGCTTGCTTGTTTCCAGGTTGGGGTTACATGAAGCCGCCACTAAGCGGTAACACCAATCAACCTAGCTGCTTGACACCCCCCTCACCACCACCCCACCCGCAATGTCACTGGGGGTATCCTCGCCATGACGTATGGCTCAGGAAGACAAGTGGACAGTGGAGAGGGGGTGGTGGAAGCCAACAGAAGGGGAGCTCTGCCTTATCATAGCCAAGGAGGCACATAGTATGGAAAATATATCAGAAGTCATCTTCCCAAGATTAATTTAATCAGAATTTGAGTTAGCCAAAACAACCCTGATGTCCTCATTCTCTCTGAGACTTGGTTATCTGCCTGAATTAATTCTTCTGATATCTCAATCCTGGGCTACTCAATTCATAAGCAAGATCATGCCAGGCAAGGTGGGGAGTATTCACTTCTACACTGCAAATCATCTTAAATTCTGTATTGCACACCAGGAGTTCATCATTAAATCTCATGAATCACTGACTGGTGTACTTTCTTTCACCCACTCCATACCTGCGTTTATCAGTGGTAATTACTGAGACCGTAGTAAATCCCCTGTTGCTACCTCTGATACAATGCAAAATTTTCTGGATTCCTGTCCTGAAGGTGAGCATATTCTCTTGGGGGATTTTCATTGCTAACTGGCCTGAAGTAAAGAAGGTCTCTTATTTCAGCACTCTTCACTCTAGGTTCAATCTCGCCCAGCTGATTACATCATCTACCTTCAACACCAGATCCTCCAACCATTGCATAATTGACTGGGTCCTTCCATCTCACAGTCATAGAATGGTGGTAATAGATACCCTTCAGGATAATTTCATTGACCATTGCATGGCCTATTGTGTAAGGAAGGTTAGAGCCACCAAAGCCCCTCCCACAATTGTTCTGGCTGGATCATTTAAATATTTTCAACTGGATAGTTTCTTGGAAGATCTTCATCTTGCTGATTGGGTCCCTGCCCTTTTGTCACCCAACCACAACAAGGCTTTAACTCACTTTCTTGACACATTTAACTAAGTCTGCAATAAACATCTTCCTTTAAGGCATTCTACAGTTCGTGGCACACACCTTCCCTGGGCCTCATCAAATCTACTCAAGCTGTTCCATTTAAGAGATGCTGCTTGAGTCAGGCATAAAGCCACAGGCACTCCAGCTGACTGACAAGCTTTCAGAAAACTCTGAAACTATTGCACTAAAGCCACCCATTAGGCTAAAGCCACCTACTTTCAAAATCAGTTCCTATTTAGTGTTTGGAACCATTCAAATTCTGGAAAACTGTTCAATGCCTCCTTAACGTCTTCCATTCCTTAATGAACTTACAGGCCTATATCAGCCAGCTCATATTGGCTGAGGCATTAAACTGTTTTTTCATCAGCAGCCCCAGGTCACTCCTCTCCCCTTCATCTGCCACCAGCCTCCACTATTGTGTTTGACTCCTGGGAGTTTGAACCTGCTCCCTATCCTCAAGATGGGCATTCTCTGATAACAATCCTCTTTGAATGTTTTCTCAAGTGGTGGTTCTGATGGACTTTTACTCAGACTCCTAGCCCTAGGTGCTTCTGCTCTGGCTACCCCCTTCATCCACATTTTAACTGTTCCCTGGCCACTGACTCCTTCCCTTCTATATGGAAACATGCTATAGTCATTTCACTTTAGAAAAGATGGTTCCACTGGTGCCCCAATAAGCTACTGCTCCATATCTCTGCTTCTCTCTCTCCAAAATACTTGAGAGACTGGTCAGTAAGCAGCTCACAAATCAGGATATCTTACTCCCTTCCAATTGGGCTTCCATCTAATTCACTCTGCCTCTACCTCCTTAGTCAGAATCACGGACCATATTCATTAGTACATGGATTTGAATCAAGGGACCAGTGCAGTCTTCATCGATGTGGCCAAAGAGTTCGATACAGTAAACCACTCTCTGCTCCTAGCCAGACTTGTAGCTTCAGATGTCTATCCCTCTTTGTTATACTGGTTTGAGTTCTAACTATCAGACAGATCTCACTCAGTTAAATTAGGAATAATTATCTCCCGTCAGTCACCTTTCTTTTTAGGGGTCCCACAAGAGTCCATTCTGGGCCCCTCCTCTTCTCTGTTTTCATAAACAATCTCCCTGTCTCCCTAACCATTTGTAAATGCCACATGTATGCTGATGATAACCATCATCTTCTCCCTTGGCCTCTCATTTTCATCCATTGAGAAATATCTTCAGGCCAACTTTGACAATGTAAAAAATGGTTCTTTGCAAATCAGCTGGCCATGAATCAGAAGAAAAGTGTATCTATGCTTTTTGGCACTGCCCATTTGCTTCACACTGCCCCTCCTATTTTGAAGTTTATGTTTTCTATCTGGTACTATCATTGACTCCATAATGTCTTGTAAATACTTGGGCATGATCCTTGCACAACACCTTGATTACTCCCTCCACATTAACTACATTGTGGGTAAGAGTTTCTTCAAACTCGGGCCCCTTTACAGAGTAATAAATTGTCTTCCTCTTAACACAAGAAAAACTGTAGTGGAATGTTTCCTCTTTCCCCTACTTGACAGTGGGGGGATGATATTCTCCAGAGCCTCTAACACTACACAGTCTAGCCTCTCCCCTCTTTTCAATGCCCTTTGCAGATTTGCCTTGGCTTGCCCTCCCCAAACCCACCACTGTACTATGTACAAGGAGTTAGATTGGGACCTTTCTCCTGTGAGGCACTCTCTTCATACTGCTTTAATAAGCACTACATTCTGGCTGGGCAGACTACCAGAACACCTCGATGAGATATTTACCCCTTCCTCAAAGGTATCCTATCCCCTATGTTCAAAGGCAGGAAATCGATTCCAAATCTTCCACTGCAGACACAAGGTGGGCCAAGCCTCAATCAGCTATGGATATACTCACACTTGGAATAGTTTTCCAACCTTACTCACGTCCATCTCAAGTCTCTAGTCCACAAAGACCAAGTTCAAGGAGTACTTCAAGGCCCCGCCAACATGTCAAACTTATCCTAGAGGTGGCATAAAATAACTTCCATTGGGGGGCACATAGTGTGTGTTGCTTGGTGTAGGGTGCCATCTTGATCCACCTTAGGTAGCAGCCCCTTCCCCTTCCCCTTCCTGTGTTACGTTTTACTTCCTTCAGATTTCTGGAAACAGTTGACAGTGCATATCATAGAGTTTATTCTAGTGTTTTACCTTGTTTCATTGTCCCCCAGCAACATTCCAGGGCATTTGTATTCATTTGTTCCTGCGCAGTCTGTAAGTGGTCTTGATCTGTTATTTTTATGTATAGTGAGTTAGGAATTATCTGTACACACCAGTGCATATAATCGCTGCTTACCTCTTCAGAGCTGTTTTTGTATACCCGCTGTTTATTGTAGCATTATTTTTTGTTGATTCATTATTGTGAATTATCTGCGCCCACTAGGGCATGTAATCTCTGCTATACCACTTCATGGTTGTTATTGTATACCCCCTGTTTACTATAAGATAGTTTATTTGTTGATTTGTTATTGTATTTTTGTATCAATATTGGAACTTAGTCTATGTTGGAATTGCTTGTATCATGTCTCTTATTATCTCCCCTCCCCTCCCCCTTCCCCAGGTTGCAACTGGAATTGAGCCCAATGGAATCTGCTTACTTACTTGGTAAAATAGGATATAAATAAAATAATTTTATTGAAAAATATATATTATGTATCCCGTTTTTTTTGCTATTAAGATTTTCTACGCCCACATCTCTGGCTGTCCTGGAATCCCTAGCATCTCCTTCCCAACAACCACCTACCTTCATCTGCCAGCCCCTACAAATCCTTGGCTCACCCACTGGGTGGGGTATGGCATGGTGGAATAAATCCTGAGCATGCACTGCATCCGATTGAGCAGTAAGAGTCAGCCCAGATATGCCAGGATTCCTAGGAAGCCAACACCAGTGCCGTTTTTCTGTTTTCTTCCCCAAGTCCCCTAGTTGATGTTGGCATGCAAAGGGGATAAATGCACATGCTCATGATTGCGTGCACAGCTCAGGTCCCCAGCCAGCTCCCCCCCACACACCCACACTGCATCCTGAGTTACACTGCCACTTGTGGTCACCCAGGGGGCTATATCACAGCAGGGATGGTGGCCCTTCCTCTTTGGAGGAACGTGTTCTCTGGGATGCTCGACCCTCCTCCCCTGGGCTGGCCCCAAATTTCTTTTTTTTTCCATAGTCTATATTCTGTTTTTAACTTATGTGAAATGAATCTAGTACATATGTACTTTTACTTATTCTTATTTATTTGAAAAATCCAATACATTTTCATCGTCAATAAAGTGCTTTGGGATACAGTTTCTTTCAAAGGTGCTATATAAAAACAAATCATTTCCTTTCTTTCCCCAGTACAACCTGGTCTTGCCACTGCCTGCCTGGCAGTCCATGTTGTGAAATCACCTTTGTCACCCTCCACAAATGTGAGCACTCCCCCCACCTGCGGGAACTCCCAGGCTGCTGTCCAGTCAAATGCTGGTGTGGCACATGCAACATAATGACTTTGAATGAAAAGTCTGTAATATAGAAGCATAGAATCTGAGGGCAGATAAGGACCTCTTGGCTCACCCAGTCTGCTCATTTTTTCCCTACCTGTACTGACACTGTGGACTGTACTTAATCTCCAGCTTCCCACCCCCACTTTCCATTGAGATTCCATTATACCTATCCCATGCACTCTTGGATGCCACCACTGTTTTCGCCCCCACTAGCTCCATTGGAAGATTGTTCCAGGCATCCACCACTCTTTTAGTGAAGAAGTAGTTCCTCACATCTCTCTTGAACATACCCTCTTCCAGCTTCATTGCATGTCACCTTATTCTTGTGCATCTTTTCCTCTGAAAAATACTCCCCTCCTGTAATTATTTACCCCTGTGAGGTATTTATGTCTCCATCATGTCCCCCCTTCCTTCTGTCTTGCAGGGTGTGCATATTGAGGTTCTTCATTCTTTCCTCATAAGGCTTCTGATGCAGACCCTGCACCATTTTATTTGCCCTCCTCTGGACAGCATCCACTCTATGTCCTTCCTGAGAAGTGGTCTACAAAACTGGATGCAGTACTCCAGTGGGGTCTCATCAGTGATCTATACAGTGGCAACACTACCTCCTTCCTTCTGCTGGTGATAGTCCTCCCTATGCATGCCAACATCCCACTGCCCCTTCCAACTGCCTTGTCACACTGCCTCACCACCTTGAGGTCATTAGATATTATTACTACCAGATCCCTTTCCTGTTGGATGACTTGTCAGTACCTCTTCTCCCATTTTGTACTCTGCCTCTGGGTTTCTGTGCCCTAGGTGCATGATTTTGCATGTTTTTGCATTGAAACTCAGCTGCCATGCCCTTGACCACTCTTTAAGTTTTCTCAGGTCTCTGCACATTCTTTCCACCCCCTCTGGAGTGTCCACCCTATTGCATATTTCAGTGTCATCTGCAAAGAGGTATACCTTCCACTCCAGCTCATCTTTTTTGTTTTCCAATTGTTTAACCAGGAGTAGCACACTAAGCTGAAAGCTTGTTTACAGGTGCGACCTGGGAGCACAGGGAAGTTGAGTGACTTGCTCAGGGTCACAGATTATGCAAGTGGGGGGCTGTGGGATTCAAACCCAGGTCTCCAGATTTGCAGCTCAGAGCCTTAAGCCACTGTGCTATACTGCCTCCCGATCTGCAATCTGCAATGTATGTCACTTATAAAGACATTAAAGAGGACTGGACCCAGTATTGAGCCCTGAGGCATGCTGCTGATCACCCTCCCTTTCCCAGAATGAACTCCATTTACCACCACCCTCTGTTGTCTATCCCTTAACCAATTTCTTACCCAGTGTAGCACCTTAGGACCCACTCCTAAGCTGCCCAGTTTCCTTATGGGTCTCCTATGTAGAATGGTGTTTGTTAGGTATTCAAGCCAATGATTATACTGGAAATGAGGAATTGCACACCACAAAGCAAGGTTTATTGAACTAACACACATATACTGCATTAGCTCCAGTAGCTCAGCTTACAAAGTACCAGTAAGGATCAGTTACCTTCCCTTGGGAGATGAACCAGGCAGGTCTGAAAGCTTCAGCACTTCATTTCGGGGTTTGTAGCTTCTCACTCTCCACGTCTCACAATTCATCTTATATACACTTTCCACTAACTGTTATTTTTACAGAACTCAGCATATGTCCATACAAGGTAATCTTTCACTGGGGACATTACTGTATTTTTCCAGTCTGAGTCTGCATGTCTTGCATGGCCCTTGCTATCTCTAATTTTGTTTATATGTTCAGCAGTAACAAGCTGTGCACAGTGTACAAGCTACCAACTCTATTTTTGCAATAGCAAGGAGGTTAGCACAAAAAGAAGAAAGCCTTTAGCACAGAAATATTCTCATTAACCCTTTTGCCTTCTCCTGGCAGCGCTTTACAATGTATCAAATTGTCATATTCCTACAGTCCCCTGCTTGATGCTTGCAAAGCACATGCATCACCATCCAAATATCATAATCCAATATGTGCCTCAAATGGTGCAATGGCCCGATACGGTTCTTCCAATCAGTCAAACAGCACAGTAAATATACATTTTCATGTTAAATACTGTAGAATACAAAAATGCCGCGTTACTTTTATTTAGCGGTTTGAGCTTTGTTGAGACACTAGCGTTACAAAATCTTCACGCTAATAACAGCTCTTCATGTTGCCATTAACAAACTTCTAAAGGATTACCTAAAGCAGGCTTTCACAGGATGGTACGTGGCACTTATAACTGAACAACTGAACACTGAGTCACAGTCTGAGGCCATTACAGTGGATCTTAAAATGTCATTGATTAAATCAAAACACACTGAATGGCTCGTTCATGCTTTTAACTGCTTAAAAGACAGACGTGAGGACTGTAACCATGGATTTCTGCAAGCAGGCATTGTGGAGGCTCACAATACATACCTGAATGTGGTAAACAACTTACAGTTTTGTTCAGTATTCTGTAATTACTGTAACAGTTATTGTAGATAGAGCCCTGCTGTTAGGTTTTTTTCTTAGGTTTTTTGTTACAGGTTAACGGCAGTGAAAGTGGGATTGAAATGGAATGAACCACCCCCAACCATCACAGATGTCTCAGCAACATATGCTTTGAAATAAGGACTCCCTTTATGTTTTCCCTATTTTGGCTTGCTTTTTAGTTTGCGTTCAATAAAGATGGCTATAACTATTTTTAGCTGTTAGTTTAATTTAGCACTTCTGAATACATTGCGAACATAGTGACTTTTTTTAGTAGCTAACATTTTGTGTTCTACAGTATTATATGTATACAGTCTATATCCTGTACTCACTGGCATAGCTGGCCACAAAAAAAATTTGGTCTGTTGCATAGTGTGTAAAAAGTGTAATCACTGACAGTATTGAGCTAAAACTTGTAGCAAGCAGCAAAGAACTATAACAATAAAAAAAATGAAGACAGCTTGAAATATTACAAATACCTTAAAGGTAAGTTTTAGCCATATGTTGGAGAGAACCAAGTCCAAGCCACCATCATTTATTAATCAATTAAGTACATTTCCTGCTTCATGCTTACAGTAACAGATCATAATCATGTGATGGTCCTTACAATTAAGATGGGATTTTAAATTTAAAGACAGCTTGGCTATGGGGACCTCAAAGACTGATACATTTTTATCAAGATTGGTAAAGGATGGGGCACCCCAAAGAGTGGTTTCCTTATACAGGGGCACAGGAATGATGACAGTGGTACCTAAAAGGGCTTTATAAGTAGTAGTAAAACAAAAGATAGGCATATGGATTGGACACTGCCAGAGCCACGTAGGAAAAAGTTGTGGCTAGTAACCACGCAATACTGTCATCCCATATTATATGTGAACTTTGCTTGTGGTGCCCTCCATTTGATGAGGTGCCATGAGCAAGTGAGGCTGTTGGGTGTCCTTGGACCCTCGGTTGTTGGCATGGGCTGACCACTAGTATTGGAGTATCCACATACCGGTGTGATAATATCAAACACTAAGGGCATCGATAACCTCTGATGTCACAGTAGGCTGTATGAGGGACTAACCATTGATCTAAGTTTGGGTGGTACACCACCATGCTAGGAAGGTTGAACCTTTCCTTATAAACATCTCCTTCAAAGTTACCAGTCAAGTGAATAGAGGCTAACTTGTCAAATGTGGCTATATCCTTATCAAATAGTGGGAGAGATAAAGCGAATGTTACAAGCATGGTCTCAGGCAGTGTACAACTTCCTGCTTGTAAACATGTTCCATTGATTACTGCAGGATGGGGTGTTTCTGATCCAAAATTCCTAACAGTACTCAATGGTAAATGAGCACACATTTCCAAACATTCCTGACTAACCTGACAATTTGGACACTACCACCTTAGCAGGTGACTGTCTTGTAAAAGGTCAGGTACCCTTCCTTTATCAATATCCCCCAATAGCTTGGTAATAGAAGTAAGGACATAGGCCCCATAAGCCAAACAAATAGCTGCATTGCCTGACTTTTTAGACTTAGCTTTCACTTTATTGTCTTCTACCAGTTCACTGAATTTAGCTTGAGTTTCTTTAAACAGTTTAGCGATGTCATACATATTGAAAACAGTAAACCATTCTTTTGTGTTAGGCTGTCGATCCCATGTATCATATGTTTGGTAACCTTATCTGCATTTTGGCATTCAAAATAATGCACACGCCTTTTTATAGTCACCATGTCAGCACTATTCCACATGGACAAGCGAGATGCAAATTGGCCTGAGGTGGTACAAGTAAGTTCTTCCAGGTCTCAAACCTGTCTGGTACAGAAGACTCCATCTTGGGGTCTCTTTTCTTGCATAGCCATGGGATCATGGGCTCCAACATGATAGGAAGCTAACATATCCAAAAGCAAAGCATTGTATAATAAAGAAACATTAGTGGAAGCACAAGAATGACTCTGCTTAGACATATCTTAAACTTCAAAACCACCAAAATCATAGGAACATGCATAAACCGTCCCAGTACAGAACATCAACAGCTTTTGCCTGATGAGTGATAATCACATGTAAAAGCAAAGAAATATAAAACAATGATACTTATGTTCCCACAAAAGGTCCATATTCTGTCATATCCCAATGTAAAAGCAAAATCACAGATTAAAAAGCACATGTTTATGCATATACTGTACGTTATTCAATAAAGTCCCTGGGGCAGAAGTAGCACTCAAACCACTGAGTGGGCCTGGTCCCACTTCAGGGCACAGTTCAGTTTCTACAAGAGTCTCTGATGCAGATGAGTGCACAATGTTGGGAGCCAGTAGTAGCAGTCTAAGGACCCTCAATATGATATGTGTCACCGCCTGAGGGCATGGTTCTGCACCACATACTTGCTTAACAGTCAATTGATGTACTGGATTGATCAGAAATTATGCATTATTTTGATACAGATGTATGTGCTCTTGGTAGTGTTGTCCAATGCTGCTGGTGTTTCCTGAGTACAAGCCAGCAAGGTGCTCATAAAAAGTTCATGATTGACATCTGCTGCTACCATATCAAGTGTACTTTGGTGGTTAGAATGTAACTGACTGGCAGCAGAACAGAATCTCCTCATAAGCTGACACCTCTCACTGGTGCACTGTCACCTGAAGTCCTGTGGCTGCCAGTCACATATCACTTAATCCCTGAAAGACAAAAACAAAGAGGAGGGCTTTTGGCCCCTTCTTCATTGGTAGGTTAGTTCTGATCTTTAAACAATTTCAGTTGCTTTACATGAAATCACTTGTCAGTGGCTACTTGGATACACACAGTGTAATTCTCAAAATACCTGTGTATGTCTCTTTCATATGCCACCACCCTACTGTCTGCATTTTCAAAATGTTTTGTCTGCTCCCTGATGACCTCCCATGCGCACATCGGGTGCGGCAGAAGTCAATTATTGTCTGTCTCTGGGTGGCAATTGCAATTTCTTTTAATGCCTTTTTTTTACCAGTAAGCTGCTCAGATAAATGGGCACTGTTTGTTTTTCTTTGAGGCTTGCCACAGCTTATAGGGGTGGGGGAGTGGAAAAAATCCATGCCCCCCATCCCCCGCTCCTTGTTTTGCAAGGAGATTGACTTGGGCATCACCGTTGCTAAAGGGAGTAGTTTTTGAGTGTGCTTTAGCCATTTAATCCTTTTAACATAAAACTGACAGGCTGCAGAAGTGGCCAGAAAAACAATGTACTGTAATAAAACAGCACAGATGAGGGATGTGCCATCTGAGGCAGTGAAACTGTTATTCATAGCATTCATAGTAGCATACGAGTCAAAACAGGCAGTAGCCCATGTGCTGCTTGCCCTTGATTCAAAGGGAATATCCACCTATAAACTGTAAAGCACAAAACATGTCTATGCCTTTTTTAAATGTAGTCATACTGGCACTACCTGCCACCTCCAGTGGCAACCTGTTCCATACATCCACCACTCTCTGGGTGAAATATCCCACTCTTTTCTTTGTTCTATATCCTTGACCCTTTAGATGAAGGTCATGTGATCTCATATTGGGGCCTATGCTCGAAGGTGCAGAGTGCCTCTATGCCATGTATGTGAGTCATGGATACACTCCACACCCATTGCCCTCCTCCATATGGGATGCAGTAAGGGGGGAGCACACAGCCCTACGCACCTGATCCCCCACCCATGAGGACCGCAACATGCAGGGGGTGGGCAGGGGCATGCCAGCACTACACAGCATGCACATAGCTGTGGAGAGCTAAGCACCTGGGTGCATAGGAGGGTAGCTGGTATGCCAGGGTAAACCCTACCATAAGTCCCCTACATGCTCCATGCATCCATCCCACACCAAGGGGACCACTGCCTCCACATCAGCTGGCTGCTCGGGGTCACCAGTTCCAGCACCCATCCGAGCCCCCACCATCCCCATGTATGCCAACCCCCCCCACACATACACACTCATGGGGGCACTGGCCCCTGGACTGCATGAACCTCCTCCTGCCCACCTCTGTGGCTCCCTGTGCTCTGGATGGTGTGGTGGGCTGTTGCGACCCCCCCCACACATACACACACTCACCCTTGTGGCACCACCCCCCTGGACCTCTCCATCTGATCGGGGGCATGACACGGCCGGCAGCACATCCCACCTCTCACCTCCACAGCCACCGGCTGTGTGGAGATTTGTGGGGGAGGTGCAGCCAACATGCCCCCACCACATAAGGGATCCACTGATGACCCATTGGATGCCTGCCCAGGTGCGCAACTCCACCCATGGCCACCCCGTGCAGACCTGCATGGGCCCACGCTCCGAGGGGCTGCGGACCAGTGGCCGGCAGTCATGAATGCCACTGGTGCACACCTATCTGCAGGTGCTGAGCTCCGTGGGCAGGATATGCACCTTTGGCACATAATTCCAGCCTGTTAGAGCATAGGCTCCATTGTGACTATTGTTCCTATGAGTCGGTGCCAGGCACTCACAAAGGTCATTGTTAGTGTATGCCCTATAGACTAGGCACATGTCTCCCCTCAAACACCTATACTCCAGTGTGTATAGATCCAGTGCTGCTAGTCTATCCTCATATCTTAGATGTTTTACCAACTTGATCATTCCAGTAGCCCTTCTCTGGATGCCTTCTAGCGATAAGATGTAATTTTTTGCTAACAGAGATGTGAACTATGCACAATATTCCAAGTGGGGTCTCACCAACGAGGTATACAAGAGCAGCAGTACCTATGATCCCTGCTAGCTATATGCCTCGATATGCAGCCAAGTATTCTTCTAGCCTTTTTTTCCATTACTAGGCAATTTTTGTTCATCTTAAAGTCACTGGTGATTATTACTGTACCCCCCAGGTCTTTTTCCTCAGTGGTCTCCCATAATATCTCCCCCCCCAACTGACTATTGTGTCATTTTATTTAGAGCTACACAGGTGTATGACAGCACATTTATCCAAATGGAATACCACCTTGTGCTTCTCTGCCCAGTGTTCTAATCTTGTCAGTTCCAACTGTAACATGTACATCAAGGCAATCCTGTACCACACACCCTCGTTTGGTGTTGTCAGCAAATTTTGACAGCTAAACCCCCTCTCCACACCTCATAGTTGTAATGTATATATTAAAGAGGGATGGTCCCAGCACAGACCTTGTGGCACTCCACTAGTCACTTCCTCCCATTTTAAAGTACACCCCTCAGGCTGACCTGCTCCTTCCTATTTGTGAGCCATGATAGTATCCAATTGATGATATTCCCATGCAGTCCTAGGTTGTTCTAGGCCTCAATAAGTTTCTTATGTAGCACCTTATTGAACACCTTACTAAGGTCTAAAAAGATCACATCTACAGGCAGACCTCTGTCAAGTTCCCTGCTCACCCCCTTGTAAAACTGTAGTAAATTAGTTTGGCACAACCTGCCAGAGGTGAAACAGTGTTGTGACCCATCCCACGCATCCATGATACTAAAATGATCGTTGATTATTTCCTTTATAATATCCTCAAGTACCTTACACAAGACTGATGTTAAACTGACAGGTCTGTAATTGCTACTCTTCTCCCTATGTCCCTTCTTATATATAAGCACCACTGTTGCCTCCCTCCGTGGATTAATCACTTTGCCTGACCTTAATGTCTCCTGAAAAAATTTAGTTATAGGTCCTACCAATTCCTCTACCAGCTCATAAAGAACCCTTGGATGTACCCCATCAGGCCCTGGGGACTTATTAACATCAAACCCCCTTAATCTATTTCTGATGTCCTCTTCCTGTAATGTTCCAGGTGGCTCACCACAAGTTTTTTCCCCCCTCAGCTACTGTGTATGTTTTATCGTTGAATACTGACACAAAATACTCATTCACCATTTTTGTTATAGCTCTATCATTGGTTATTAGCTCCTCTCTAATGTTAACCAGCGGGCCCGCCCTCACATTGAGTCCCCTGTGTGGTTAATGTGAGCATAAAAGGATTTATAGTTATATGTATCCTTTTGGACAAGGCCCAGTTCATAGTCAGTCTTTGCCTTCCTTATGTAATTTTTGCATTCCCTTGCTGTCCTTCTATATGCAACCCATTGCTGTTCAGTATTCGCTTTCTTTGCCCTCTTGTACACTTTTTTCTTTTGTTCGTAAGTGTATTAACTTTCTTGTTAAACCAAGGGTGAATACTTCCACTGTTATTATATTTCTCCTTCTCTAGGACATATTTAGTTACTAGATGGTTTAACTTATTATAAGTACTGCCCACATTTCATCCAGAGATCTTGATTCCATCTCCTTATCCCAGTTCTAGCTGGTAATTTCCCCTGGCATGGCCTCAAAGTCTGCCTCCCTGAAACATTTTATTTTGGTATTACATCTGATTTTTATTTGTGTATTTTTAATAACAAATTTTACCATGTCATGATCGCTGTTTCAAAGTGGGTACATTACCCAGCAGTCAGAAATGGAATCCCCTAGGTGGTTTATAAACAAATCTAGAATGTTATTCCCCCAGTTGGAAATGTTACAAATTGTTCCTACCTCATGTCCCCAAGAGTAGTTTTAAATTCCTTTTCTAAATTTGTTTTACCCACACCTGTGTCCTAGTCAATTGTGGGTAGATTCAAATCCCCCATAATCAAGAGCCTGTTGTCTAGGTTAAGGATGCCTTGTTGCTCAATCAACCAATTGTCCAATTCTTGTGTTTGTGATGGTGGTTTATATATATCAAACCAAGAGAAAATGTCTTGCCAAAGTCTGGTTTTATATTTAATCAAAGTTGCTCCAGCTTGTTACCTTCTCCCATACCTGAGATTGGTTCTACTGTGATGTCATCTGCTATGTGAATAGTTACTCTGCCCCCTGCTTTATGCTCCCTTTCCTTACTGTATAGGCTGTATCCTCTGATGTTGCTATTTCACTCATCTCCTAGTTGCTACTGTGGTCTCAGTTATGGCACATAGTGCAATATTCTCTTGTGCAAGAACCTTCTCTATTTCACACTTCTTTTTCATAAGACTCCACGCATAGCTAACATACATTTCCAATTTTTATTATGTCTCTTAGCCATTGTATTCTTTATGGGAATGGACCTCGGAATAAAAGTTGAAGATTCCCCTCCTTCTGTCCCCTGGCTAGTGAGTTTAAATGGTTGTTGATCATTTTTCTTATCCTGAGGCCTAGTACTCGAGAGCTGTATTTATTCAGATGCAGCCTGTCATTTCTCTACAGTCTTTGGTCCCTGAAAGCATCCCACTTTTTTTGGAAGGAAAAGTCCTCACTCACACTCCAGCATCTAAGCCACCCATTTAGTTGCACTATGCCCCTGAATTTGTGACAGTATAATGCTTCATCCCTTTTCTTTCAGAATCTTCCCCAACCCCTCAAAGTCCCTGTGTATAGCTTCATTCCTTCTTCTCCCAACATTGTTCGTGCCCACGTGCATCACCATTATTGGTTTCGATGTACCTCATAAATAACCTCCAATAGTCTCCTTCACATCTGACAATTTAGCTCCTGATAATGATGCCACTTGTGTGTGATCTTTTGAACCTTCGTATGGAGTCACCAATTACTATGAAGTCTCTATTATGGGATGTAGATTCACTAAATGCTGCCTCTGTATGCTCTTTGTCATTGTTGCACTGGTGGCTTGTGCCTGCTTCCTATGTGTCCATCCCAGTGGGTTGGTGGTTGGAAAATCAGGGCCTGTGTCCCTATGACTCCTAGATCCATCCCTTAAGCCATCTTGTTAATTATTACTATTAAGATTTGAATCAGCACAATTATTTCCCTTTTCCAGTAGTGGTTCAAACCTATTGGTGAGCTCTATGTTGACGGACCTAATTGTCTGTCTGTCTTCTTCTCCTTTTTTTAACCTGTGACCTTGCACCATTCCTCATCACTCCCTTCCTCCTCATTATGCAATCTATTATTTAAATCCCTTTTTCTCTTTTCTCTTCCCCCATCCAGCTCACTTGACTCAGAGTGTTGTAACCCATCACCTTCCCTTGATATCGACAAGATGGTATCATCTATAAACTATTCTAATTCATGTATTTCTCTTTCTGCCCCTAATCTGTTGTTCCCCTCCACTTTGTCTCTTTGCAGAGTTAATGTACTATAATAATCTAGACATTTTCTGAAGTTGTCTATCTCCATCTGCTGCTTGCAAATAAGGGTGCATTTATCACATACAAAATGGCTAAGGCTTGTACCCCTGATATACATATTACATGATTTACATAGGCACAATTCGGTCTCCATGCTAAATCTAGTAGGTAGCTGCTCCAAAAGTTATAATCAACAGTACAAAAACCTTCTAATAATATTGATGATCTTTCTACTATACCTTTTTTTTTGTTTTGTTTTGTTTTCTTGCAGCTTGTAAGTGCCCTGGCCACCTTCCGCGCCATTCTCAGCAGATGCAGGCAGATGCAGCTTGCCTCTGCCAGTGTCGCCTCCACCCTGCGCTCACCTCTGCTTGTGTAGGCTATGACTTTATTCTCCCTAAAGCAGCAGTGATGTCCGCAGTTTCTGTGACAACTCTCCAAGGTTTACAACTGTTAAAATACACTCTGTGACTAAGGGACTACCCCAACCACAGTAAACCTGTGGCAGTGTACTACTCTCACCCCTCTTCTCATGAGGGGTCAAGGGTTCCAAATTGGTGCACTGAATGTGCTGCACAAGCAGTGAAGTCCCTTCTGTGCAATGTCACACTTAGTATAAAAGAATCCCCATCCCAGACAGCACGTCCAGGCTAAGGACAATAAAAATAACCTCTCTCCTGTACCTCCAGACATGTAAAAATTCTGGTATGGAGTAGCAAATCAAAGGTTTGGAGTGGGTGACCCCCTTTACCGACACAGTGATATGTTCATGCTATGGACCATGTATGCATAATAACACAGGGGAATCCAGTTCTTGATAAAATGTTAAAACCTTAAAGTACTGAAATGAAATGATTAGTTTCAGAATATAAACTTTGTTCCATTTAATGAGCGCTTAACACATTAAATAGCCCTGTGTCTGTGGACTGGACTGCAGCCAGCCACTTCCCTTCTCGAGCGAAGGCTGCCGATGAGCATAACTGAGAAGTTAAATATCAAGATTAACGCTGCGTTAGTCTGTTTTGGTTTGAGGCACCTCTTTCAGAAACTCCCTTCCCCCTTTGGAGAAGGAGAGTAAAGAAAAACAAAAGTGAAAAAAAAAGTTCTAAACCTCTTATGGTTAAGAAATAGTAAGGTACAAGAAAATCCTGCTGCTTACGCAATAGGGGTATGCTGTAAATTGGGATTCCCTTGCAACTGAGATGGCACAGATGTTCCAAAAATGGAAACGCTACAAATAACTTCAAAGGAGCAAATGTTAACAACCAAAGGAGAACCTTCTTGTTCCTGTTCACAGCTAGGTATGTGCCTCCCCTTTACTAGGTTCAAATCATTGAAAGTGGTGGTAGCTGTCTGGACTCCATGCCTCTTAAGGAATAATTTCAGTAGGTGCATAGGGCAGGGATTTAATTACATCAGTTCATACCACATCATACTTTTGCATTAAAACACCTCTTTTTACTTTCCCAAGAAACATGCATTTCTCATGAAACAATTCCAAAGTCTCCACCATCAGATATACTCTCTGTATTCTGGCTTCTTAAATTTAGACTTAAACTTCAAATAATTCTCTTTCACTGTCCTTCATGTACACAAACTCTTGTCACATACAAACACAGTCTTGCCGTCATTTTTATCGGGTCTAACATAATATCTTTGCTTGCCCAATTATCTGAAAATACTTGCGTGTGTGTGTGTGTGTGTGTGTGTGGGGGGGCTGACAATGCATTCAATACCCACCGTATTTCCCAGAAACTACATTGTTTCCTTTAAATAGGCGATTGCAAAATATCTATAAAAGAAAATCCTTTTTTTTTTTACCTTTTTTCCTTCCTCTCAGGTTGCAAAAAACTGAATAGTGGAAAATATTGAATTCTTTCTCCGCCTGTTGCTTGTGAACTCTGGACAGTAGCCTGCCAATGAAAGACATACTTTTGTGTGTGTGTATGTTTGGGGGGGCAGGGATTAGACTGATTCAAGAGACTAGACGGTCCCAGGTACAAAGTAGAATATGGCACAAATATTCAACCCAAAATATCACATGGCGCTATTATCAAAATCATCAATGTCATCACAGTTATTGTTACTGTAAAACACACATATGAAGAATGGCTATAAACATTTCTGTCTCTCTGTTCCCCGTATTGACCTGACTGCTCCATCTCTCAAGTAATTGACTAACTGAGGTAAGGTTTTTAAAACATGCAGCGCTTTAACTTTGAATATTTTACTTGCTACTCAGATTAAAATAGTCTCAGTTCAGATTCATACAATATACAGTGGTATAATGTCTGAACATTTGTAAATCACAGAATAACATAAAATTCATAGTATTCATTTAACCTCTATCACACAGAACTAAAAGCCAAAGCTGTGCCCTGTACTTCTGAAGCAGCATATTTTGTGTGTGTGTATGTGTGTGTGTGTGTGTGTGTGTGTGTGTGTGTGTGTGTGTAGAGAGAGAGAAAAGTCAGAGCATTAAGAGGTTTCTAAACTGTGGGTAATCAAATCTAAGTTTAGATGAGATAGAAGATAAGATAGGAAGAATAGTATTGGAGTAATGAGGACTGCAGCCCAAAATAGAGAAAGTTAAAGTTTAAGGTTATCTGGTATGAGATGGTTCTCTAATTATCTAGTAGATCAGTTCCAGCAGGTCAATGTGGAAGGGGGAACTCTCTCTACTTAAGCCCCTCCTGAGAGGCGTATCACAGGGTTCTATATTAAGCCCATTGCTTTTCACAATACACTATACAGTATATTAACAGAATAGATGCCTGCCTCAAAAATGCCAATATACATCTTTTTGAAGATGACATGGTTCTTTACACCAGCAGACCTACCCTCGAGGCTGCTTGTAGTCACCTTCAACAGGATTTCAGTCTTCTGCAACATCAGCTTCTTAACCAAAAGCTACTCCTAAATGCCAAAAAAACTAAGGCAATGTTCTTCTCCCCCATTGCACCATCAAGATATCTGGCTCTACTTGGAACACTGCCTCCAATCACCACCCTTTTTTGGTGAACCACTGGAGTATGTATCCAAGTTTAAGTACCTGGGGGTATGGATTGACCACAGACTCTCTCTTCTCGACCATATCGAAGAACTTTCAAAAAAGCTTAGACAGAGGTTGGGTCCGTTTTATAGGATTAAGCATCTTCTTACAAGAGATGCATTGTAAAGACTTGTCCAAACCACCTTCCTCTCCCTCCTGGATTACGTAGACTTTCTGTACAGCCAGGGCCCAGCTGCTGCACTCTCGAAACTGGACACGCTCTATCATAGAGCCCTAAGGTTTATCACCAATCTTCCTTACAATACACACCACTTCTCTCTATACAATGCTGTGAGATGGACATCTCTCCCTTACAGAAGACAGAGAAACGTCTTTCTCTGGACCTTCAGAGTTATCACCAAGAAGCTGCCTCAATATATCTTGGATTGTTTACCCCAAAGTGTGATAGGTACGTATACACTGAGAAGTGCCTCTTATATCTACCTGGCAATGCCAAAGGTCAAATTACACTTTGATAGGGCTTCCATGAGCCATATGTTACCTGTGTGCTGGAACAAACTGCAAAAAAACTTGAAATTGGCCCATAGCATCATTATATCAGCATTTAAAACTCTCTGTGCTTGTTCATTCAAGGAAACTTGCAATTGTTTCTCCTGATCTCCCCTTCACCTCCTCAGTGACCTGCCTGTCACCTGTCTGAAGAAGTATTACATATACTACCCAATCTCATTGACCCCTTCCCCTCCTTCCTTAACCTATTCATAGCATTCCTTTTTTGCTTTTTCCTTGTGTAGCCTGCTCCCTTTTGTAGGTGTCAGTGGTCTTAAATTAGCATTTACCTCTTGTTCATATGCCCCCTACCTCCCTTATCCTGGAGCATTCACCTTACCTACTGCCTCTCTGCACTCCCTTCATCTTGAACCTGTCCTTACCAGTGGCCCTGGTATCACTAATTGCCGCTATGACCATCACGGGTTCCCTTGCCTACCCTCCCTCTTATAACCTTCACAACTCCCTTCCTTTTTCTCAACAGCTTCCTAACTTACCCTTGTTGCCCCCTCTTTCTCATTTATTTATTTTTTATTTATTTATCAAGTCTAGGATTACAAATAACTTTGAGTCAAGGCTCTTTTACAAAGGTTCCACGTCAGAGAAAATACAAATTATGGTGGACATCAAGACAGACCTTACAACAAATGGGAACATTGCATACAATTTACAGATTAATACAAATTGAGGGTAACAATGTAAGCAAAGCAGCCAGTGGCATTTGTCAGAGAGAACAGACAGGAGACGAGAAGTGCCAGAGTCGCAGAGAGAGGGGAAATGGGGAGGTGGGGAGCAAAAGGATGGGGCAGGAGTGGGGGGGGAGAAGGAAGGAAGGTATGGTGGGGAGAGGGTAGAAAAGTGCAGCACTGGGTGTACCAAGATGTGAGTGGTGTGCCTGGGGGGTGGGGGCGGGGGAGGCAGAGGACCACAAGAGTTTTTGTACTCGTGTTTGTTTTTTCTGTCTTCACCACACCAAAGTGTCCAATCTCAACTATAACCTGTATTTATGTGCTCATGTGTGAGTATAGTTCTCAAGCACTACCACTGTTATTACCCTGTGTATTATATTTAGCTCCGACTATGTTAGTTAATTATATATATATATATATATATATATATATATATATATAGTGTGACTTTATTGTTTTCACTGTGCTGTGTAATGTTCTTATATCCTGTCCTGGTCCATCTCGCAAATGAGCTTTGCTCAATGATGTTTGCCTGGTTAAATAAATATTTTGATTGATTGATTGATTGGTATGCTGATGTTTTTCTTCACAGGTGCTTAACCTTTGTCATTTAAAGCTTGCCCTTGCAATTTCCTATACTTTTGGTAACATCTGAAGAGATCAGTCTTGGCCCCCTTAGCTAGTGCTTGCAACTGTTCATGTTACACATGCATGGCTCCTTTAAGGTCCATGCACTGCTGCTCAAGATCGTACTTATCACAGGTTACACATTTCTTTTTTTTAAACTTTAATCTTTATTTAAGCTTTGCAGAGAATTTAATTACATCATAGAGAATCATTAAAACAGATTTGGTATATTGTGCAGAAACACATCTCAATTAATTGTTATACCAGTTGGGGAAAAAATCTGAGGGTCTATGAGGCTGTAGCGGGTCTAGAATATAAAAGAAGAAGCCCTAGGTTTTAAATCAGCATGAGGTCTTCTCCAATTACACACAATTACCAAGATTTAAATTTATGGCTACGGATCGCCCTAGCCCAAAGGAAAGGTGTATGTTCTCTCTCAATTATCTACCCCGGTTGTCCCATCTAGCTGTTGCCAGATTACCCACCTGGACCATCTTTGGACAAAAAGTGTGGTCTTGTGGTTTATTTTAAAAGTGAGTTCCTACAGCTCAGCCAGACCTTTAATAATCGAAATCAAATCTTGTTTCTGGGGCACAGTGGGACTAAGCCATGTTCTAGTTATCGCCTTGTGGGCCGCTGTCGTTAAGATTGCCCAAAGGTACACTGAGTCTAGTCCCCTGACCTCTAGAGGAGGCACCCCAAGATCATTTCTTCCCAGTGCAACTGCTGAGTGATAGCAAGAATTTCTTTTATCGCTGAAATGATGTTGGCCCAAAAACTGTATAGCCTGGTGCAGGCCCCAAAAATGTGTAGATAGCCTGCTTTATCTTCTCCACACCCCCCCTCCAGCAGCCAGCCGAAAAATTTGAGTTTCTTTTATTTAGCACATCAAGAGTGAGGAAAAAACGAATCCTGACCTTCCAGGCAAACTCTTGCCAAAGAGGTGATCTAGATGCCAGTTTAGCAGTGCTGAAAACTGAGTTCCAATTAGAGGGGGAAGAGCCAGGTCTGGCATCCTCCTGCCATTTGTTTTTAATTTTAATTAGGGGGTCAGGTCTTACTGTTCTTAGAGCCTTGTATAAGGCAGAAATCTGGCCCTTCTGGTCCGTTGATGATTTTATTTGTTGGATGGCTGCCAGAAGGGGAGCTACCCCAACCGGATTCACCACTCTCTTCTGGAGAGAAGTGATATATGTTCTTACTTGGAGGAACCTAAAGTGGTCTGAGTTCTTAAGACCAAATCTGTTTTTAAGAGAATTAAAGTCTAAGAGTAAGGCCCCCTGGGAAAACTGCCCTAAAAATGTCAGACCCAACCTAGTCCATTGTTTATATGTGAGGTGACAGGTTACGCATTTCAAGTGCACTTACAGTCTGTCTATCTCCTTTTATTTCTCATCCAAATGTGCAGTCAGACCACGCTAGGTGACAGTTGCCTGTAGTTCCTTCTGTTCCTCATGTTCCTTTCGCAATTTATAGTTAATGTTTTTCACCTCTGCCACATGTTTCCTAATATATTTGACTTTGTACTACAAAGTCAAAACAGTAGCATATAGATCTTGTACACAATAACTTTTTTTCTGTTTCTCCTTAAGTTTCTTATCTGATTCTAAACAAAACTGTTGCTTAACATATTCCCGGGGTCTCCTCGATGTCTAGCATCCTTACAAAAATCCTGAGCCCCACAGGCAGTCACAAAAGTAACAATAAATTCCTCCGTGTTATGTAACCTGTATTTCTTAGCCAAACCAGGTTTCAGGAAATGAAATCTTCCACTGACAGTCTATATCCTACTATCAGTTCCCACCAACAGAAGTATCTAGGTTGCGATCCTTGCATACCTCTGTTCCTTGGTTTTGGGGTGCAAATTAACCTAGTCCCATCTGAGGTGACAAGATGTTAAATATTGGAGTCAACAATTACACTGGAAAAGAGGAATTTCACACCACAAAAACACACATATACTGCGTTAGCCCCGGCAGCCCAGCTTACAAGGTACCAGTAATGGGAGGACAAACCAGACAGGTGTGAAGGCTTCAGCACTTCATTTCAGGGTTAGGAGCTTCTCACCCTCCACCTCTCACAATCTATCTTATGTACACTTTCTACTAGCTGTTATAGCTACAGAACTCAGCATATGTTCATACAAGGTAATCTTTTGCTGGGTACATTACTGTATTTTTCCAGTCTGAAACTGCATGTCTCATGTAACCCTTGCTATCTCTAATTTTGTTTATAAGTTCAGCAGTAACATGCTGTGCACAGTGTACTAGCTACCAACTCTTTTTTTGCAATTGCAAGAGCATTAGTACAAAAAGAAGAGAGTCTTTAGTACATAAATATTCTTATTAACTCTTTTGCCTTCTCCTGCCAGCACTTTATTATGTACCAAATTGTCATATTCCTACATGTTGAAGGCCTTACTGAAATATAAGTAGGCCACACCCATGGTCCCTCCCTGATCTAGTTCCTTGGTCACCCAGTCAAAGAAATCTATCAGATTTATCTGACATGACCTCCCTACTGAAAATACGTGCTGCTTTGGGTCTTGTAACCCGCTGGATTCAAGATACTCCACAATCCTTTTCTTTAGCAGTGACTCCATTAACTTCCCCACCACTGATCTCTAGCTGACTGATCTATAGTTGCCAGCCTCCTCCCTGCTACCACTTTTATGAAGCAGACCTACATCTGCCTCCTTCAATCTGGACTCTCTCCTTTGTAAAAGGAGTTGCATCTACCTCCCTCCCTCTAGTGTTCTGTTGCTTTTATGTGGCCCATCCCCTTCTTCTGTGAAGACAGAAAAAAGTATTTGTTCTTGATATCTGCTTCTTCCTGATTCTCCTCTGCACAGTTCCCACCTGCCCTTCTTAACCTCATAATTCCTCCCTTAGTCTTTCTCTTTTCACTTATGTACCTAAAAATGTCTTGTCCCCCTTTAGTTACCCCCTGGGTTATTTTTCCTCAGATTGTGCCTTTGTGCTCCTCACAACTTTCCTTGGGTTCCTTGTCATAACAGCAAAATTTCTACGCCGACTCACACAAGAGTGAATACATTTCGCTGAATACAAAATCTGCACTGAACCCACCTCAGTAGCTACCAATATGGTGATGGCACTACAATGTAAGAGAGTGACGTTAACATTAATGTTTTATGTGGGGGGGCTATGTCCCCGCACCCCCCATATTTATACAATCAACCAGGCGGACACTGGGGACAGGAGAAGACTGGGAGGGGCTACAGTGAACAGGGAGGATACCACGGCTTGGGCAACAGAACCAGAGAACAGGCAAAAAAAAAATTGCAACACCAAAAACAGTTGTAAAAATGTACCTGCAGGCAGTCTTGAACCCGGGACCATTGTCACCATAGGCGGCGTCTGTACACACCATGGGAGGTGGACAGCTCGGCCAGGAGCAGGCTACACTCCTCCATTTAACCCATAGCACCATACAACCCTCCGTCATTCACTGTCGCTGTTCCATCCCTCATCCCTCACTATTCCCTTCCCTCACTATACCTTCACTGTCACTACCTCTATGGGTGCGCAAATTGGGGCGCTCATATTTGAGTCTCTCAATTTGCTTCACCCATATGATGGGACACCCTTTTGTTGCCTCCCTGTACCTTTTCTGAAACACGTCCCTTTCTTCTTCTCTCCGTATCTCACTATACCTCCTGCATGCTACCCTTTTAGCCTTTATCTTTTCAGTCACTACATTTGAGAACCACAGCGATCTCTTTTAACTCATGTTTTTGCTCACTTCCTTTGCATGAGGTTCATTGCCCTCACTATGCTTTCCCATAACTTAGCTCACTGTTCCTTCACCCCACGCAGGTCATCCCCCCGCTAGGTCATCTCTGTGGCGTTCACCCATTTATTAAAAATCTGCCCTCCTGAAGTCCAGGTGGCCTCCCACCTTGACATCTTGTTGGTGAGCACCAGGTCCAGTATTGCCCTATCACAACTGGGCTCCCTGACTAGTTTCTGAGAAAGTACCCCTATACTGAGTACTGGATGTCCCTGCTTCTAGCTGAAGCTGTAGCTGGGAAGCTCCAATCTACATCTGGCAGACTGAAGCCCCCAACCAATAACACCTCTGCTTTTTCTGCCATCGTGCTAATGGCTTCCACCAGTACCTGTGGTTGGATGAAGCATGAAAGTATGTACCTGTAGTTGGGGGAAGCACTTGCATTTGAGGACTGTAGATACATAGACAATGATGGCAGAAAAAGGCCTGTTGGCCCATTCAGTCTGCCCACCCTACCTAGCTCCTCTGCACTGGCCCTAGTTGCTATCCCTCCCCTTTGTTTCTGCACCCCTTTCTAACTAGCTCCATATGCCTCTTCCATCTCACCTTGACGGTATTCACTGATTTGGTCTGTCCCACCTCCGCCTGCAGCCCGTTCCACTTGTCCACCTCTCTTTCTTTGAAAAAGTGCTTTTGGACTATGGTGGCAGTGATCAACTCAATTAACCCAAAAAGCACAGCAAGATATACTCCTGGATGAGACATTATGAAACGGTCCCAAAAGAGGGCACCTCAAAGATACACAGTTTAGTCACCACCTGGGAGACATATGATTATATTACCCCAGTACTTAACATCACATTCATGCTTCAGCGGGAGCTCTGTTGTTTCTATCTCTGGCCACTTCTGCCATGGCAAGCAGCTACGTATGATGGTAGCAAGTTTTGGCACCCAACCTGCCAGGGTAAGCAGCAGAAGGTCTGTGCAGTACTGAGAGGGGGTCATTGGAATGCTCCCCATGTTGAAAAAGATCCATCTCGGGGAAGTCTACACCTGAGCACCAAGGTCCTGGGCCTCTCATCATTGATTCCTTCTGTCAGGGCAGGCAGAGACAGGGTGGTAACTTGATTCAGGAGGCCTGGTGGCCCACCAACTAGTTAAGGATACACAGACTGAGGGAGAAGGGTGATTAGTCAGGGAGTGGGGTGAATTTGATCACATCCCAAGCTTAAAATGTCTACCTGGCCAGCGGAGTCAGGTGTGCTATGGATGTCGCATTTTCAGAATCTGGAGGTAGAGGACCAGTCCTCTTCTGCTTGAGTGCTAACTTCAGTAGGGGATTGCAGTGGCAGTGGTATCATAGGTGATCACACAATGTCAGCCCTCCCCACAAATGCCAGGCATGTCGAGGGCAGCATAATACGTGGAAAGTGCAATGAATTATACAAGTACAAAGTGGGGAGAGGAACATGGAAGCATGGAGTTCTTTAGCTGCCCATACTTCTGTGGCCTGCTGGTCATAATAAGACTCTCTGCCATGCTTTGGATCCTAGAAAGATGGAAGACCCTGCTGTGGGAGGAGGGGGATAGGAGCTCTACAGGGATGCAAAAGTGCATTATCAGATGGACAAATAGTGCAGACTCGACGGTGTAGGATAGGGGTTGGTTTGAGGGACAGCAGTAAGTTGCTCCCCTCAGGAAAGAGAATAAAAATACTGAGCAAAACCATTACACAGCATTAGGGATATTAATAATTAAATGTATAATTTTAATATAGTGTCTTTCAAGCACAATGTATGTTACATCACTTCACAAAACAATGCCAGTGGTAGACAGTGTGCAGTCACTTGCAGTCATGAAATGTTTGACACACAAATAGACATAGATAATTAACACTACAACCTGTTTTACGGGAAAATAATTTTGCCACTGAGGCTGACAAAGGACAAGATTTATTGACTGGCATTAAAATGTGCAGGTAGGGTTGGCATCTTAGTTCTCTGTGAGACACATACACAGACTTTTTTTTTTCAGGTTTGGGAAGAGAACTTCACCATAAGCAAAGCACAATATGTTGATTTGTGTAGCCTTTCACTGTTTTGCACCATAATGTAGTGCCCCAGAGTGGGGGCCTTACAGAAAAATAGGTTTGGGACCCCAGGGGGCATAGAGGGGAGCACAGTAGGTATTCAGGGACCCCTGCAGGTGTATAGAGATAGCAAGGGGAATGGGCAGGTGGTGTCAGGAGCTCCTGGGTACAGCATGGGGGAACTTTTTTTTACTTTGGGTATTCTGACCACACCAGAAACCCCAGTATAACCAATTCCCACAGTACAGTCCCATGCTGCCAAACAGTTTCCCCAGGAAGCACCCTTGCAGAACTCCAGTAAGCTCCAGAATGTCCCCAGCAAGGACTAGTAAATCTCAGGAAGCCAGTTTCCCCAGTACAGCAGCCATCACAGAAAATACCCCTTTCTGCATCCAGTTCCTTGCTCAACCCTATAACTGGGCTATGTTTAAAAATATTTTTCCTGCTGTCTGTTCTCATTCAAGCATCCCCACCTCACAGGCAGCTGGCAATGAGTCCATGCTGCCATGCACTGGGACTACTGTCCCTCACCAGGCGCAAGGGCTATTTTCAAAAGTTAGAGCCATTCACGGCTCGCACATTGGGGTTTAGAATGGAACCCCAAGCCCTGAAAAGGATGATCAGAGTGACTGTTGAGGAGTTCCTGTTGGACCAGTAAGAGAGAAGGACTTGAACAGCGACCCAAGGCTTACCTGAACAAATTGAAGTGGGTCTGTTGGCTCTTGTCCTTCCTGCCAGTCCAGTGATGGTAGCAGGTGGTCACAGTGGCGACACTCAGTGGCAGCAGCTCCAGTTCAGATGTGGCAATCAGGTGGCCCAGCTCCTTTCAGTCAGCAGCAATGTCGTGCCTCAGTTGCCTTCCAGCAGTGGCATGGCCCCTTTCTGTCAGCAGCAGGAAGTGCTGGACCCCATCAGGCTTCTCCAGAGAGACCGTGCCCCTTTCTCCTCACCAGCAGCAAAAACAGCATTGGGAGCGGAGCCTCTCCATAAGGACCCCTCAGGCCTGGGCAACGATGGTGACTGAGGGGAGGGCATCCTTGCTAAGTGCTGTCTGCCCAAACTAAATGTTGTTTTTTTTAAATAAATAAAGAAGTCATGCCACTCCAGAGAGAGAGAGAGAGAGAGATAGAACAGCATAGCTGCATGGGTGGGTGGGAACTCCGAACATAAGACCACCCAAAGAGGTGGTGGAGAGTCTCTGTAGGAGCTGGTCAGGGGCAATGCCAGCTCCACAGTGAAGTCCATTCATAGGGTGGGTTTTCTGAAAAGCTTCACAGAGAGAGGACCGCAGGGGCTTGGGCTCCAGGGGGCCTGAAAACCACCCAGAGGGCTGGAAAAAAAATCAGTGCTCCACAGGAGCCATTTCAGGGCAGCCAGCCCTGAAGTAAAAAGGGCTATCCAGTAAGCAAATAAATTAATTTAAATAGGCTCCACAGGAGCAAGCACATGGTGGGGCTAGGCAACAGGGGCTCAATAGAAGCCAATACTGAGGGACAGACTAATGAAACAAAGCGATGTATATTGATGAACCTGCCTAACAAAACTGCATTTATAGGGACAGTGTACTCCTTTCTACTGCTTCTATACGAACTGCATCTCAAAGTGATTGTGCCCTGTTTCCAAGAGACTGCCTATTCAAAACTACCTGAACTTGTGTGGTACACCTTTGCTTGAACAAACTACCTGATGTTGAGTGCCCTGAAAGTGAACTGCCCAATTATGGGGTGCCCTACCAATTGACTGTCTATCTGCCTGTTTGTTTGGTGCCCTGAAAGTGAACTGCCTAACTATATGGTGTCCTACCAATTGACTGCCTATCTGCCTGTTTGTTTGGTGCCCTGAAAGTGAACTGCCTAACTGTATGGTGTCCTACCAATTGACTGCCTATCTGCCTGTTTGGTGCCCTGAAATTGAACTGCCTAACTGTATGGTGTCCTACCAGCTGACTGCCTATCTGCCTGTTTTTTTGGTGCCTTGAAAGTGAACTGCCTAATCATGTGGTGCCCTGCCAATTGACAGCCCAGCAGACATGTAGACAGACTTGTGCCACTAAAGATTACCTAATTATTGATACCCTGTTCAACAAATATTTTGATTAATGTAGAGACTGCCTATCCTTCAACACCAGCTAGGCAACCTGTGAATCCCTTCTCTGGATGGGCTTGAACTCTGCCTAAAAGTGTGTAAAAGACATTGACCTTTGCATAGCCAAGAAACCACATCAGACTTGTCAAAAAGACTTTATTCAAGCAGCTTCTCCATCCAGCACCAGTCTGGTTGTGCACTTGTCAGTCCTGGGGCCGTTTGTCAAGCTAGAATAGGGTGCTACTCAAGTTAAGTTCCCTTTGCTATGTCTCTACCTGCAGCCCATCCCCAATAGGAGAGTGAGGATGTGTAGGAGCCACATCGGCTTCCTAGTTTAGTACCAAAGATGCAGACTGGTTGTGGGTTCTTTTCTTCTAGGTTCCACGTTCTTCTGGATCAGCATGAGTCATGATCAGTGCTCTTTGTCCTGCATCCTCCACAGCAGGTTCTGTCCTGTTGGCCCACTGGGGGTCTAAAAGCCAATGCCTGGTGGAGTTTCTCGTCCTCCACATCTTGGATCTACTGGAGCTTTGTCTCGGTGACCCATTGGGTCACCAGCTGGTGGTCCAACAGCTGATGCCTTATGAATTCCTTTTCTTTTTGCCTTTGGATGTGCAGTAGCTTTTGCCACAGCAACCCAGTGGGGGTTCAACAGTTGCTGTCCTGTGGATTCCTTTCCTTCTTGCCTTTGGACCTACAGCAACTTTTGTCTCAGTGACCCATTGGGGTCCAACAACCGATGCCATTAGGATCCTCTGTGTTGCTGGTTCTGTTCCTCAGTCGCATCATGTCCAGTGACTCATTTTAATTTGTTTTTTATTTATTTATTCATTTTGGTAACTGGGTAAGCCAACTGGAACCAGTGTCCCTTTTTCAGGGTGATCTGGAATTAATAACAGCTATACAGTTATACAAATAGAATATAATTTCATTATAGACAATTATACAAACAGTCAAACATAGCAAGCGCTTTTACAGTACATAAAGGAATGAAAAATTTGACAAGAGATTAATAACAGTTGAAATGTGGGCAAGTAGCTGATGACTGATGACCCTTGTTCTGATTTCAACCTAATAAACCCCTTTTCAATGTGACATCTTGTTCTGATGAAACCCCTCAACAGTTCACAAGTGTGAGTCTCCAGCTAGGTACCCAGTAGCCAGATTGCCTAGTCTTAGAGTTTAAGATTGCGTAGAGTTTGATAAGTGGTTTCATACATTAGATTAATTAGTAATATAACCTGGCCAGGCATCACTGAGGTCATAGAGTAATATGTTTACCACAACCTAGAGTTATTTGTTTATAGAGTCAAACCTTATAGCACTAGAGTAACCTTATGGTACTACAGGTAATAGCAGCTGCAGTAAAGTAAAAGTATTTACCTTAGTTAAGTTGCACATTACAGTCTTCATTTATTGGTTATTTATTCAGCTATTTTCTCTCTTGTTATTTACTGATATTGTGTGTTGATGTTGTTGCTGTAGATAAAAACCTGCCTCTGTGACCCTTGCCAACTTTCCTGCTAAATTAAATTTTTGGTTACATGTTGACCTATGAGTATGACTCCTGCCTCTTCTTGCTGAGTGACTACCTCTGCCACATCTGGGAACCTTCAGTGCACCTCACCATAAAATCTACCTGAGGTGGCACTCATGCCAGTGAGGAAGAGCTTGTTCCCACTTCACGACCCGACACACAAGAGCATGACAATAATAATACTTAAAAAGCCTGCTAAAAGAACAAGAGCATTTTTCAGCAGTATCTTGCATGCTTTTCTTAACTATATCCCTTATTTACTTGGTGGCGGGGGGGGGGAGGGGAGTCCATACTAAAGCACTTTGCCCCAGGCTTCAAGAAATTGACAGTGCAGCTCTGTACAAAGCTAGCTCAACATTTATGGTATGATGATGCCTTCTCAAAGATTGGAATGGCAGGAAGGCTTTATAAAAATGAAGAGCTTGCCTGCCAGAGTAATTACTGCTGTTTTTGTCAGAAATCTTTCCCTGACAATAGAACTCCATTAACTTACTGCAGGGAAAATCGTCACACCTGCCACTCTGTGCCCATACACACAGGAACAAACGATGACATTTCCAGCACTGAGCCACACTCCTTGCTGGGGCCCACCGCTGGAGACGAACTGAGGGTTTGGCCTGTGTTTGACAGGTTGAAGTGCATGCTGTCTCTATTTGGTCATTAAAAAGCTCAGAAAGATGAAAGGGTTGTAATTACTTTTCTCTCTTTAAAACTAGATGAAAAGTTATAAAAGGAGGGGGGCTGTTTAATAATAGACTGATGCATTACCCTTAATGCTTTGCATCCCCTTCTCTCTCTCTCTCTCTCTCTCACTGAATTTACATATTGTACTGTATGCCTGAAAGCACTTTTCCCACTGAAGGCTGCAATTGCCATTGTGAATCAAAATATTACCATTTTTCATTTGCACAAAAAGGTTTTTCTTGGCTTTTTGTTTATTTTCAAGAATTAGGACTGTGTGGTTTTAAAGAATAGAGGAAGCATCATAGCATTCCCTGATTCATATTTGTTTTCCCCCTGTTCTTGTTCTGTACATTACACTTTTTTTGCTTTCCATCTCTTTGCTCTGTAAAGAAGAACATTCCAAAAGGGTTCGGCTCTCCCAAGCCACTAAAATAATTTTTGATTAGCACTTCAGCAAGTAAAGACATTTTTAAATAACATCTAAAGGCAGTTTTTAATGTTTTAAGCAATGCACTGCAACTTCAGTTTTCTAGGGCTGGCAACAGCCATCACACAGGCTGTGCACATCCCTAGTTCATTTTATATTACTATGCCCTGCCAACTTCTGCCATTGGTCAGCAGGGCATAGCAGCATAACCTGAGCTAGGGAAGCATACCACTGCATATCAGATAGTGGCTGTCAACCTTAGAATGGAAGTTGCAGTGCATTGTTTGAAACATTGAAAAGTACATTTAGAAGTAATTTAAGTAATTTCTTTACTTGCCAAAAGTGCTAATATCAGGCATTTTTGTTGCAGCTGGGGAGAACTGTGCCTTCTGTGGTGTACTTCTTTAAAACCAGCTCTGTCCGTCTTCTCCTATTACACCATTGCAGATGCTCCAACCAGTGACATCACTGGAGGCAATCAGTCAGTGGCTCCTGATGTTGATACCGCTGTGTGCAAGGGCTGTTACACTGACGAAAGTGAAGCAGCTCCTCCATGTGCTGAGTTGTCAACTAAGAAGCAGTTTATGTAATTAGTGGGATCAGCACAAGGAGACACTGACTAATTGCAACTGATGATGTCACTGGTTGGAGCATCTGTAATGGTGCAGTGTTGGGGGTGTTACATATGGAGTTGTGTTTAAAGACCAAGGAGACAGAAAACAGAAAAGAGAAGCATACAGAAAGAAAACAGGGGGCAAGCAAATATGAACTGGAAATGCTGCAGTATTTTCTTTCCCCTTTCGATTTACTCACTTCTGTAGCACATATGTGAACTGAAACATTCTTGTTCAACCCTATTGAGAATGGCCACCATGAACTGAATGAGTTTTAAAGGAATTTCCTTCATTTCAGTCTCAAAAGCTAAAACGGAAAAACAGAACTAAAATACTGACTTATTCCCTGAGTGAATAGCTCGTAGTCTCTCTGAAATATACAAACTTGTTGATCCTTTAAAAGTGCCGCCTGAAGAGAGATTCAGAATTTTTTTTAAGTCGAGGGATTCTTTTTTATATAGCATCCCATCTAAAACAGGCTTGTAGCATTTCACAAAATTCCACAAGCCATAAAATAATTGAAATGTAATATATGAAAATTACAATAAATATGCACAAATGCAATAAATTAGAAAAGGATAGTGCCTCAGCTGAAACTAATTAAAATCTGGAGAGAACAGATGGGTTTTGAGCCCCTTTTCAAAGGTCTTGACCAATGGAGAACTCAAGTATACAGGCAAAGCATTCTAGATTAAAGGGGCTGCCACTGAGAATGATCTTTCTCCAGAGAGCTTCATATGTGTCCCAGGGTGACTAGGAGAAAATCAATGCAAGAGTGAAGTGTACAATTGGTGGCATGCCAAGCTAAGAGACCTTTAAGGTAGTCAAGACCCAAACCGTGCAAGGCCTTGCAAGTTAACAAAGTGATCTTGAAGGTGGTGCACCACCTAATGGGGGCCAGTGCAGCTGCCACAGTGCAGGCCTGATATGTTCACTGTAGGAGGTACCAGTAATCAGCCTGGCTGGGGCATACTGTACTAGCTGCAGGTGGCACACCAACCTCCGGGACAGCCCAAGTTTAAGAATGTTACAGTAGTCCAGTCTCGAGAACACAAAGGCATGGACCAGTGTGGCCAGGTCCACTTACTCCACATATAGGGTTTAATCTGGAAGATATTGCTGAGTTGGAAAAATCCACTGTATTTTAAGTAGGTAACCATTTCAGAGCTTCTAAGTCAATAAAATGAGGGAGAGCTCCCGATTCCGATCACTGTACTCTGGGAGATTTTAATAATGTCATCATTTATTTGCCTAGCTGAGTATAAAATAGTAGGAATGCAATAGCTGATCCATCGTAAGACAGGAGAAACAGTTTGTTCATTGATTTCGTGGAATTGGAATAGTGCCATAAGGTATGGGGGAATGTCATAAACGGGCAAAATCAGGGGGACTTGGCAGGCATGCCTTTTTGTTAAGAGTAGCACATTTATTACCTTTTAAAACTCAGATTAGGCTAAACCATCTACTGGATGCTGGCCTAAGGGGATAGCAGGTGTTACAGTGCTACACAGCTGCAGTAGATCAGCTAATGGATCCCCTCATTAGTAAAGCTCTCCCTTTTATCAACATCAAAGGCAGTGTGGCCTAATAGTTACAGCACAGAACTGCAAGTAAAGAGACCTGGGTTCAGATCTCACTTCAGTCAATAGCTGTCTGTGTTATCTGCTTCTCTTAACTTTCTTTTACTTCAGTTTTGTTAGCTGTACATTGGGTGGAAGCAGGATCTTGTGGAAAAAATGGATTACTCAGTTTAAATACATTCAAAATCAATGTTAATTTGCCCATCTTAAAGTTAAAAATGTCCCTATTATAAAACATCCCATTTCCATAGACACAGTTTGTCTGATAGTGATTTTTGCTCAGGAAACCTACATCATAATCCTTTGACTTGATTCAATTTTGGCTCCTGCAGATACGTCTGTCAGCTCTTGTTACCACTGTTTTCAATTAGAAAATGGCTCCCGTTTTGTTAAAATTACTTCTGGAGCCAACCAATAAATCGTGTAAAGTGCTGCATACTATAATCAAACACAGAACACTTCAGCAATGGAGAACCATGGAATGCAAACGACAGGTACAGTAGTTTAAGCACAGCAAAGCACCATCTGCCAGCTTATCAGCCAGTTGGAGCAAAAGCCTTTCAATATGCAACTGATGACCCAACTGCAGAAACCTTTCTTCTCAATGCACAGCAGCACCATCTTTCCCATGTCCTTCCTATCTCAAAAAACATTTAGAGGCTGCAAGTATATCTACTTGCTTACAAAGTGATTGCTTCCTTATGGAATTTATATGGCTGGCAATTCTCTGGTAACAGTGTTTCAGTGGGTCACCAGGTTCTTGACATAGGGGTTAATGAGGAAAACTGATGGTGTTAGGAGGCTGGATATGGTTGTGGGATAATTTGGGAGGACTGGATTGTCCGGGAGGCAGTTTGTAAATGCTTGTGCAATGTGAGAGTAATTTTGGCTTACACTCTTTCTGCTCCTGCTAAGGGGCTAAGGGCTACCAACTCTCTTCTGGTGCAGAAACCCTCTAGAGGAGGTTTCCACCAAAAGAGGTGTCTCAGAAACATGGTCCTGTAGACCAAAGTTACCATAGGGAAAAAGGCTCAACCCCAAGAAGGAAAGGCACCATTGGAAGAGGAGGGGAGGTTGATGGTAGTAATGAAACCTGACGTCTGAAGGAAGCTATTTGTGCAGTATGGGGGTGCACAGCTTGAGTCACCCACTGCCTCACTTAACCACAGGCTGTGCCCTTTGCATCATCTTTTTATTTTAAGCCCTTATGCTTCTGCAACACCCCCTGCTTTGCCCTTGTTTCAAGCACAGACCAATGGCCCAAGTTTCAAAGGGCACATGTGGCATGAAATGTCATGCAACAGAGGGGTCCCATTGTGCTCCCACAATTCCTTCTGCATGTGTGTCATTTTCTAAAAGGGTGACTTTTTGCAACCCTTTTTTCTCCTTATGGCAGTTTGCAGCTCTTTATAAATGTATATGCTGTGGCTCATGTTTAGTTTATTTATTTAAGAGTTTCACCAGAAAGGCATACTGAGCAGGGTTGCTTGTTTCCGGATGTGTCCTGGGGTGGGGAGGGAAATAAACAGTTCGCATGCAATGACAATAGAAACAGGGATAAACAGTATGCATACAATAATGACCGATACAGCACTAGATTAGCTTTAATGTATAGTATACAGTAAACTTGCAGTCTACAATGAGCATGCAATAACAATAGATGACAGCACAAAATAGCAATATCCATAGGATACCTAAGTATCTTGCAGTGGGTGACAACAGAGTGCTGAGCAGTTACAGTGGGACACTCCAGAAACATAGTGGTGGGACATGACTGGGCATGTTGTATTGACAGTAGGCATACGGTGTAGCAGAAGGTAGGAGTGGTGAGAGAATGCTTTCACATAGTAGGTATGGAGAGAAACAAGGTTGCCAACCTGAGAGGAGGATTGGAACTGGGCTTGGGCGAAGGTGAGTTGGGGCAGTCACATAATATTTCGAGCAGCGTTGAGCCATCGTGTGGTGAGACGTAGACTAAGAGTGTAGCTGAAGGTATGGATGGGTACAGAAGGATTGCCATTTAAGGAATGGGAGGGAGCGGGCTTTGTAAAGGTCACAGTGATGAGTCTATGGGGGAGCAGGACAGAGGGAAATGACAGAAGGAGTGAAATAGGGTGTCCAGTCTTGCAAGGGAGGATTTGGAAGCAGCACTGTAGACTATATCAGCATAGTCAAAAGTGCGCATGACCAGGTGTAATGTATGGAAAAAAGGGAAATCATCATCCCTGCTAAAGCCCTGTTTACACCGCCGACTTTGCACAACCCATGTGCACTGATTGATGCACTGTAAAGTCAGGTGTGTGGACTAATTCTGGAGCACCCCAAATGCGGCTCCAATTCATTTTCTACACCAACTCAGTTGTCAGTACCCATATCAGAACAAGTGCAGCAACTGGCAGTGTGGACACTTTGCTGTGCTCACTCCTCTTCTTTCCCCATGTCTCCTGGCATCTTCCTTGGCATTCACAGCCCCTCCTCAGAGTGACCTGCAGCACTGTGAGGGCGGTCTGTGTAAATGATAGAGTGCTGGCAGAGCAGCAACCTCAGCGGGAAGGGAGCAGTGCAAATGCCCAGAGCGCTGTGGCCGTGTAAACACGGCTTTAGACACTGCTGAAATAATAGTTTCTGTGCGGGTCACTGGTGCAGAGCTTTTTCCCTGCAGAAGGCAGCTGGGTATCAGGCTTAGCTCCTGGCCTGTTCCTGGACTTTTTTTCAAAATCAAGCCCCTGGTCCACAGTATTGTTGTGGCTACAGTAGTTCTGGGACAAGAGACAAAGATAGGAAATACAGTGGAGCCCACTTAAGTGCACATTGGATAAGTGCACATCCTGGTTAAATGCACACAAATTAATTATCCCGATTTTTTTCCTATATGTGCAATGTTAAATTTACTGGATAAATGTACAATAAAGGGAAGAAGATCCAGAGAGAACATGAAATGTGCTGAGATACCAAGAATATTATAGGATCCTGAGAAAGAATTGTGAAGAGAATAAAGAACAGAGAAGGAGGCAGTCTGTATCATGTCTATGTTGCTCAGCAAAAGACCACATCCTATTAATGTTTTCTAGGGGAAACAGTGGGTAATATTTATTTGAAACTGCATAACTGGGGTAGCCTTGGAAGGTGTAGTATAGCATTTTGTTTTTAATGGGGTCTTGAGGAGGACATTAGCAGACAACAGAACTTAGTTCTGAAAGCAATTATTATTAATATACTGTAGCAGAAACACAGAATGTCACATTATATACAGTTCAAGGTTACACATATGCACAAATAAAGCTACGTATAAACAAAAGTAGAATATGGGGCACGACTGTTCAAAGATAAGTACAGTAAATACCTATGCTCTGGAAAACTACGTCAAAATACCACTGGCAGCATTGACATTGCCATGTTTATGTCTTTTGTTTGAAACAAAATCATGAATTCATCATCAGAGTCCCTCTGACTTTGTTTGTAGTAGCATTCTCTCTTCTGTATCAGTAGGCCATAGGTTCTAGTCCCACACCAGGACTAGGACTCATAAACAATGCAGACGCTGGGTAGACAGACATGCTTGCCATGACTGCAGGTTCCTGAAAAGTATATTCTGGAGTGGGGACCTGATACCTTTCAGTAACAGTTTTGTTTGCCTGCTCTCATAAAATTCATCATTGAAATTAATTTTGTGAATAACAAGGGTTTCGATGGGACAGAACACAATGTAATTTGGATTTATAATGTGCTTTACATAGTGCATGTGTATCTTAAAATGCTTTACAAAGCAGCAAGTTAGATACTAGTAGTGCAGTGACTGCATAAAGACATTGGGAACTGCCTTTGAGTGAAACTCCCTTTGCATAGTCAGCAATGTCCTATGCACAATCACAGGCAACTGCATAAAAGATTAGTTTACTGACTGAAGAAATGTTGGCCATGACAGCAGGATAATTCCTTACTTGTGCTTCTAAGTGCCATAAGATACATTTTTTTAAATGAGTATTTTTGCTCCTTGACTGCTATTTGCCATCCCTGTCAGGACTCACACTTCAGCCATCATCCCAAAGGATTTACCTTTTTCCCCTGGGCTACCATTGCTTTTACCCCCCCCGACCCCCCATGGCAGGGCCGTCACCAGGGCTCCCCAAGCCTTTAAGGAATCCAAATTCTCTACCTAACTTGGGGGAAGGGGAAGAGATCAGTGCATTGAGTGGGTGGCTGCAGGGCCTGCAGGTTGTGGCATCTGTTATGTTGCTCAAGTGGGGATTTACTGCTCTTCTAGACCTTTCCTCTTTGGACGCTGCCCTATGACAAAATCAAATGCACTTGTGCTCACATGCGAGCATGGTGACATCAGTGGTGTACTTTCCCATATGGTCACCGGGAGGGTGATATGTCTGTGTGGGCTGGCGCCATTGCTCCCCAAAGGAAAAGAGCACCCACTAGGATACTCAGCCTTCCTTTGCCAACTGGTCCTCTGGTGATCCAAGCCCATTCCCAAACTAAGGTCACCGGCATCGGGAGTGGTAACCCTACCACTGCACTGGTGGGCTGGCCATACCATAAGATCTTTAACCTTGACTTGGACAGCCACCAGAAAGGGATGGAAGGGGTCTTAGTTTAATGTTACAAGTCCCTCCTGCCAGTATCGCACTGCAGTGCCAGTATGAGATATGAGCCCAAGTCCCCAGTGTGAGACATGAACCTGCAACACTCTGCCCCAATAGGTAAGTGTGGTGCTACCACTGAACAGCATTTGTCTACAGGATGACATGCACTAGAATAAAGTTAAACACCGGTTGTAACAGGGTTAAAGGTATGGCCACAGGGGACACATTTAAAAACTGAGGGCATTCAGTAATCATTTACCTCAGTTGGCATACATTAGCTAAGCCCATTATGCTTCCATCTGCTCCTCCAGTTTGCGTACATCTGAAGTCATTACCCTCAGAGGCAATGTGCTCTAGTGGTTAGTGCACTGAACTGTGAAATAGTATCACATGTTCAATCCTATCATGGCCATTGACTTACTGAGTGACCTTGAAATTGACCACCCCATATTTCTGTCTTCTCAGATGTAAATTCGGAAGGAAGCAGGACCTCTCTGTAAACAAGATGTTGCACCTCTGCTGAGCTGTCATTGGTAAATGAACTGGGGAAAAAAAAAACTCTTGCCTGCTTGAGACATCACAATTGTGGAAAACTGGGGTCCAGTACACAATTACAGTGTTGGGTGGCGGGCTTCTTGGGCACACAGCATCTCTCTGTACCTCTTCCAAAACAGTGATACACAAATAGATGTTGCTGTCTGCAGGGGGGTGGATCACCCCCTGTGAACTTGCAGCAAGCCCTCGTTATTCAAATTACTAATCCAAATGTTATTGGTCAAACATAGTGTGTGCAGTCACTAGCATGCTGGATTGTAACTGCCACAGGTGTTGGCCCATTGCACAGTAACAAAGGCAAGATGCAATGGCTTTTGCCCTGGACATGTGGGGCAACCACCGAAGTCTTACCCGCACCCCCTGTGCTCCGTCCCTGAGTTCCCATTCCAGGCTGGAACCCCTGTGAATTTTCTCATCCCATGCTGCTGCTCCCTGGTAGTCCAGTGGAACCAACCCCTCTGTGCAGGAGTCCATGGTGTCCAATGGATCTCCCCCCAAGCCCTGCTCATAACCTGCCCATTGTTTTCTGTCCACCTCTCAGAATAGACATTCCAGCTAGCAAGGGCTATGACCCCCTAGAAGAACTGCTTTTAGCAATTCTACACATCCTGGGTCTGCTGTGCCTTGTGACTGTGGGTGAGGGCACTGCAGAGCAGCTGTGCCTCCTTGCGTACTGGAGTCCTCATCAACACACTGCTTCACTCCACCTCTTTCTCTGTGCTGTTACATTGACTAGTGGGATAGCATGGGAAAAGGAATGTAACTGCTGTGTGTATAGCACAGAGGAGCACAATGCAAGACTGTGCCACAGAGGCCCCAGTAACCACAGTGTGGCACATATTTGTGACTATGTATGGAGTCCCAGATGCCAAAAACAGAAAATTATGACTTCACATATAGACAAGATGCAGTTAAAGAACATGAAATTAATGATTCAAATATCCAATTTTACATAAACAGCCTTATTAATAACACAAAGAGAAGAATTGCAGAACATATATTAAATATAAATAGAATTCTGTCTAAATGTTTAATTTTTCAAAATTATTCCTATGGCATCAGGGACTGTCATTAAAGATGCTTTTGTGTGGCAATTCCATTAAAACTAATTATACATCATGGCCCAGATATTCAAAGGGATTGCGCCTGGCGCACCCCCGCAATGTGCCCCAGCATGATATTTAGAAGGCAGCCTGGTACAGTGTAAGTCCCAATGTGCGGGTGCACAATGGTAATGTATGCGGCGCAAATGCAGGGGGCGTGCCCATACATATGCGGCACACCCTGATATTCAGCCCGGGATGTGCGATGCATATGCTGGCACAAACCTGAGTTGCGCTGCATATGAGAGGCTCAAAGTTTAGCTCAAAAAATAGGTTCACAGCCAGGCCACCCACAGTTGGGATGCTGTATTGCAGGGCACCTGCCAGCCGGAGGTGGCCACCCGCCCTGCAGGGACACAGTCCACAAGCATCTACACCCTCCTCAGTAGTCCACTGCACTCCCCACCTTCCTGTACGTCCGATTGCGGGCAGCAGTACCTCATAACCACCACCCGGTGGTCCAGTGGATACTCCCGTTACGCCCGATCGAGGGCAATTGTACCCATTACAATACCTGGTGGACTGGTGGCATCCCCCCACTCTCCTGGCCCGTCCAATTGTGGGCATCTGAAATGGATAATCCACCTAGTGGTCTAGTATTCTTCCCCTCCCTACCGTCTGTCCTGATTGAGGGCAATCACTACTATGTGACTACCTGGTGGTCCAGTGGTATTCCCTCTCCCTCCTGTATCACCCGATCATGGACATTTGACATAAATATCCACTTGGTGGCCCAGTGGACCCCTCTCCCATCCCAACCACAGAGGACCCAGTCACCCAGCTCCACCCCCCAGTCAAAGGACTGCAGCAACCCACCCGCATACGGCCTAGCCACCATGCCAAATGACAGCATACAGTATGTGCTGTACACCTGTTGGTCCACAATGTGGACCAATAGGTGTTCAGCATATACTGTAAGCTGTCATTTGGTGGGTGGGCAGTATGCGCTCGGGTGCTGCCGCCTGCCAATGACTAGGGGAGCTGGTTCCTCTGTGGGTGGGATGGAGGGAGTCCACTGGGCCACCAGGTGGGGTATTTATGTCAAATGCCCACAATCGGGTGATACGAGAAGGAGGGGGGGGAGCCACTAGACCACCAGGTTGTTATTTATCATACATAAGTCCATGATCGGGCATATGGGAGGGAGGGGGACCACTAGACTACCAGGGAGGGCACCTTTAACATCAATGCCCGCAATCAGGCATCCAGAAGTGGGGGTGCACTAGCCCACCAGGGACCCAACACCTGCTGTTGCCAGCTATGCAGGGCGCCAGACACATTTTGCTGGGCTGCCCTGCGCACTGCATGCTAATGGGGCCATAATGACATGCAAATGACCCCATTTGCACCATGCATGTATTATGGCCCCATTTGCACCATGCATGTATTATGGCCCCATTTGCACCATGCATGTATTATGGCTCCATTTGCATGCCCTCTTTTAATATCATGGGTGATGGGCCCAGTGCAACTGCATTTGCGCTTGAGCATTCCCAGTCCTCCTGTCTGTGTGATGTGCTGGCGCACTGTACTTGCGTCATGCGTATTCTGTGCCATATTCAATGGTGATGTGCCATTGTGCATCACCTTTGAATATCACCCTGTCCTGGCCCCGGTGCAGCTCAGTTGTGCTGCACCCCACTTGCACCGTTGCCTGGCGCAGTCTGAATATCCGGGCCCATGGGAACAAAATGGAATTATAGATATGGGAACAAAAGAAAAGTTACTTACTTAACTATTGATCTTCTAGACTATCATCTGCATAGAACCACACTCTTTAATCTTAGAGTAAGAAGCAGCAGAACAAGAACTTTTGAAGTAGGTGGCACGGCATCATGCAAGCATCATGCAAGCCCACAGGATATGTAGCAGCATTGGCCCCAACTGCTTCAGTACCTTTTTTACTGAGGAGAGAGTGAAATGCTACTGATGAAAAATCCTAAACATAAACAACAACAAAGTGCATAAGACAGCACACCAATCCACATAAGAACGGATAACAGCAAGCATCTTCATAGCCCACACCAGCTCAAGGTGGTGAAAGGACTACAAATATGATCAGCTAACAGCAGAACTGAGTCTGGCAGTTTATTAATTTATTTATTTTTGTTGACTGGGTGAGATGCAATAGCCAAATGAATGACTATTTTCAGACATGACCCAGGAGGTTACATAGTAGTGGTACAGAATACATGACAAAATCAGTGTGGCTCTATGGAGAAGATATTCTAGAAGATCAAGAGTTATGGTAAGTAACTTTCTCATCTTTCTTGAGTCCATCTTCTCCATAAAGACACACTTTTTGGCTAAGTGATCAGCAGGAAAAATCTCCCAAACGTGGGGAGGTTAGAAACAACAGGACTCATGGGGAGAGCAGACCGTGCAGTACAGCCAACCCGAAACCTGCATGCCAGCTTGAATATATGTTCAGGGCATATTGTTTTGTGAAGATGTGGACACTATGCCAGGAAACAGGCCTAGATATTTCTGCGATAGGGACTGAGTGAAGTGAAGCCACCGAGGTGGACACTGTCTACGTGCAATGAGCTATGACAGACCCAGTTGCTGTCCTGCTAGAGCATAGCTGTGCTGGATACAATTTACAATCCAAGTAGACAGGCTCTTTGTAGATGTGAACTCCCTTCCATTTGGGGTTGAAAGAGACAAACAGCTGAGGAGTCTGCCTGCATGTAGACTTTGGTTCTATCAAGGCAGAAGCTGAGAATCCTTCATCGAGAAAATGGAGCAACACTTCCCCCAGATTCTGTGATTTGGGATAGAAAGTTGGAAGCACCAGGGACTACTTAAGATGGAACTCTGACACCATCTTATGCAGAAATGTAGGATGTATATAGATAATTACTCTGTCCTTATGGAACACTGTGTGTTGGGGATCCATTACTAGGTCAAGGAATTTAAAGGACTAGATGACCACTCACCAAATAATTCAAGTTTTTAAAATATTTTTCTTTTATTGTGCACACCACAGAAAGCACCCTAACCCACCAATATTATGGTAAAATAAGAAGTGCTTCATCTCCTTTTAGTTTCTTTATTAGTTTGCTGCCTTCATTAAAACCATTGTACCCATTAGTGCCATATGGCATCAGAACCATCCATTACTTAACCAATTTAGCCAATAGGGCTCATCTCTGTAACTAGAAATGTTTCTATCTTTTGGTAACCATAGTAATTATCATAGGTATATAATGTAATGCACAAGCTTTACACTTTGGAGACCCGAGAGACCCCAAGAGACTACAGAGAAACCTCGAGGTGTACGGAACGCTTAGCACTGGCTCCCGGTTCGTATTGGTAAGAACTACTTAGGACAACTGTGATTTATTCCTTTGGTAGTAATAAACTTGTTTATTACTCTAATGCAACGTGTCTGTGATTACTTGCATTCCCAATATCGTCAAGAATCTGAAAGGAGGTTTAGACCTCTTAACAAAACATAAGCCATTACGGTGAAGTTTCTGCTGTGGGCGCCTCCCTCCCCATGGACTACATTCTGCCTCATACCCCTAGACACCATAGCGGGGGCGGAGCTACATAACCAATAATGAACTGTAATAACATGCAAACTCAACCAGCTAGCAGTACATTCGGAGTTTATTTTTGCCCGACAAAGTTTGCAACAGGAGAATCTGTCTATATGTTTGATCTGATAGTGACGTTATCATATATCTAGAAGCAGTTAATCAACAGCAGACTGTTTCTTGCAATTGTTTATGCCTAGAACTGTAACAACATATGCTAAGTGGAATGCTGCCTGTTTATTTTTCCAGGATAAAGGTAAATATTTATTAACAGAATGTATCCATTCAGCACCATTCCATTAGGTATATTTTCATCACTACCACTTGCACAAGTTCGTATATATTTGTATCCAAATCTTCAAAGATCAGGGGCCCGATATTCATTTGAGCACAAACGCAGCACAAATGTTTGTGCTGCACTTTGCAACTGCCTGGGGTCGGAGAATACTATATTCAGCCACTACTCTACCGAATATGGGGCCATGTTGTTGCAGTGCTAAGACAGGTACTGCTGCCCCCACATGTGTCCTGAAGTTGGCCTCAGGTGTTGATAGCACCAGAGCGCTATAAGCAATTTTGAAATGTACCCATGCAAATGATCCCACTGGCATGCAAGACATTAAGGAGCCATTTGCATGCCCATTATGGGCCCATTTGCACGGGCAGCATAGGCAGATAGTGCGGCACCACCACCACCCCCCACCATCCATAATAGCTGTCACTATCCCTGGTGGTAGTGGTCCTCCCTTCCTCATATCACCAGCCCTAAATTGAATAATACACATCTCTGGTGCTAGTGGTCCCCCATCCCTCCGATCTTCAGCCCCATATTAAATATTAACTTCCCTGGTGCCAGTGGTGCCACCCTCCCACCAATTGCCAGCCCAAAAGTAAAACAAAAAAAATCTCTCTGGTGTCAAGTGGTTCCCCCCATGGCACCAGGCATACCCCCACTAACTGTAGCGTTATCCACAGTGCTGCAGAAGCATACAGTGACCAGCACAGTCCTTCTCGCACCTCCTCGACAGGCCACCGCATATGCAGGCAGGGAGCGCCTCTTGTTTATAGGACAGGGTGCGTCACCCTATCCTATAAATATGAGGCATACTCCCTGCCTGTACCAAAGAGGTGTGAGGAGGGCTGTGGCAGTCTCCGTGTGCGCCCACGGCACTGCGGATAATGCTAAGATGAGTTGGGGTTATGCCAGATGTCATGGGGGGGACTGGATGCCAGGGAGGTTTTTTATTTGTACTCTGAACTGGCAATTAGCGGTGGGGGGACCACTAGCACAAGGAAATTTAATATTTAATACAGGCTGGGAATTGGGGGGGGCGACCATTAGCACCAAGGATGTGTATTTTTCATACGGGGCAGACAATCTGCATGGTGCAATTGACCACAGATGCAGGTATGCTCCCCCAAAGGCCAACCAGCTAGTTGGCTGCATTACCTCCAGCAGTCACTAGGGCTGCACAGAGTAAGAGGGGGTTTTCATCAGCAGTATTTGTGAGGTGCAAAAAGACTGCTCAAACCCTCTTGTGCCACACAAATCCATTGAATATCAGCTTGGGCCAACATTCCTGTCCCCAACCCTCTATTTGCATACCCCCCCATTTGGTTTCCATCTGCACTACCCCTGTTTGCCAGTGCAATAGAGCCCTTTCGATATTGGGCTCCAGCGCAAAGCCCAGTTTGCATGGGCAAACACCGGTTAGCACCCGCACAGACTCCTGAATATCGGGCCCCTGTCTTATTGCTAGTGCCGCTACTTAGTTTTTGTCCAATAACCACCATCAAACACTTTTAACCAAAATGTGAAGATAAAAGAAGAACACTATACAAATAATGCCGGCTATTTAAAGGGTTTTTGTTTTTTTTACCTTTCTCTAGTGGAAATATTTCGTTGTTGGCATTCCTGAGGAAGCTCATCCTTGATGTAATCCAACCTGTTGGATAGTGTTACATTAGCCAGCTCAGTTACAATGTTTTTTTTTAAACTTTATGTCTATTGATTTCTCTTAAACACATAGTTTCATATTACATTAGTCAGATATCGACAGATTAATACAGGAAGAACTAGTAGCAAAAGGATATCTTAATCTAGACAAATAGGTTATGAATTTGGGGGTACTGCAACAATGCTAAACCAGCGTTTCATGTTCAGAAGTCCCAAAAAGCTACATTTCCACATAAGTGGTCAGTCCAAATATTGTACTCTGAAGAATTAGAAAAAAATTCAACATCCAGTGTTGATTAGACCCCTAAACCGAACATGGGAATCCCAAAATGCAAGTGTGCCCCCCCACACACACTCTAACAACTTGAAATCAACATCTTAAGCCACTACAGCATATCATGGAGACTCGAACATTCCCAGTTAGTTAAACTGATTATTTAATAAAATAAAAAAAAAACTTGAGCCAAACACTCCAAATAACTGGAAAGTATGAAACCCTTCCTTTAGTGTAAATGCAGCATGTATTAAGCCCTACAGTCTCATAAGGATATCGAATTCAATAATATTTTAAACTAAAAGTCTCATTTCAGGGTTGTTAATATGGCGAAAAGTCTATGCTGCTACACTGAACTCTGAGCATTCAATTCTGTACTTTACCCTTTTCAGGTATCGTCGTCCTCCAATTCCTGATCCGATTCAGCTCCGGTTCTAGTCGCAGCTTCTGAAGCCTCAAACTCCCGTTGGATCTGCTGCACGCGTTTGCCTGCTTCTCCCAGATTGGTGAATTGTAACGTATGGCCCCCATAAAAGATTCTCAAGCATGCGGGCATCATCAAGGAATGGGCCACTCCCAGACTTCTAAGAGTGGCACGGACCCCGTCAAATCGTTTTCTGTGGGCCCTTGTAGCGTAGGAGAGATCCAGAAAGCAATGCAAGGTATGCCCCTTGAAATTAAGATGGTCTGAATTTCTGGCCACTTGAAGGATCCTTTCTTTCACAGCTGAACTCGCCGTCACCAACAGTGCAGTTTGGGGCAATTCTTTTTGCGCTCTCGCAGAACGAGGGGATATTCGGTAGGCCTTGATAAAATGCATCCACAAGTCCTGTTCCAAATGTAATGCAGTAGGGAGCCAAGCTTTCAGGAAGGAAAGGAGGTCAGGGTTTTCGGTCCCCTCCAGCAGTCCAATAATTCTAACATTTGGCGCCCTGGATGCATTTTCCAGCACTTCAAGACGGTAACAGAGCTGCCCATTTTCTTGAACTAATTTAGCTGCTGTCGACATGGCTTTTACTGCCTGGGATTCAGCCTGGGATGCGGTTTTAGTGGCAGCCTCAATTTTTAAATCTTGCTCCCCCAGTCGCTGTAAGACCGACTCCACCTTTCCATCTATGGCCTGCATGGCTGCCTGTAGAGCCTTCCAGGGCGGCTCACCGGAACTGAAAGCTGTCGAATTGGATGTGGCCTGTTGCTCTACAGTGGTCTAATTTTTTGCACTTCCAGGCCCGCTTTTATTCGTTGAGCCCATGGTCAAATTTGATATCCAAAGCCGCAGTCCAATATCAGGAATCCAGAGGTACCAATTATTTTATTCAAAATCTCCTTGGAGCCGTAGAAAATCTAAGTATATTTCAATTAGCTGTAGAGCAGGTGGGAGCCACGTCTATTCAGTAGAAGTGCTCAATAGCGCCCCCCCCAGTTACAATGTTTTTTATAAATTTCTGGCTTTAAACAAGTTCTCACAGATTATTCCTGCTCACAGCACTTACTCAGTGGTGGGGTCTGGTGCAGCACAGCATCCTGCCTGCCGGCTAACAGGAGCTCCCGCTAGTTAGCAGACTGGATGCTGTGCTGCACTGGTTAAGAGCACTTAATAGTGGTTGTTAGACAGAAACTGAGTAGCAACACTATCAGTAAGACAGCATAACTTTGAAGGTCTGGATAGCCTAGGGAAAATAAACAGAATACCACTTAGCATGTACTGTTGTAGTTCTAAGCATGACAATTGCAAGAAACAGCTTGCTGTTGACTAAATGCTTCTAGATATACTACAATATCAGTATCAGATCAGACATATGGACACATTTTCCTGTTGCAAACTTTGTTGGTCAGTTAAAAAATAACTGAACACACTGCTTGTTGGTTGATTTTGCACATGTTATTACAGTTTAGTTGCCATTAGAAAACAAGTAGTGCTCTAAACCAAGTAGTGCTCTGTTTAAGAAAGTTATAAAGGACGCACGAAGCAAAAGATACACTTTTTATTTTTAGATACTTATTAGGATTCAGACAAACCACAAACTTTAAAAGGAGGCCATATGGCACAGTTATGCCAATTGTAGATATGTATACGTGTGTGTGTGTGTCTATATATATATATATATATATATATATATATATATATATATATATGTAGCTGTGTGAACAGTATTCGAGAGACAAAATGTGACATTCATTTACTCAAAAAAAGTTTTATAATTTGTCATGACGCTACCTTAATTTTAATGTATATATGTGGTAGTTGCATAATACAAAATATAAAGATAGTTCTGTATTTCCAAGTTTGGAAAAATGGCACAGTTAGTTATGACACGGCAAATACTTTCGTGGGTAACTCGGTATCCATTACGCATTATTTCCCATTTCTAGTAATACATTTTCAAATGCAGTGTCTCTGTCTTCTGTTTATGTGTATTAGTTTGCAACATTTAATGATTTGATGTTCTTCCATACCTATGTGCCGCTATTTATCCTCCAACATAGACAGCAATGAAAATACAAAAAAGAAGTTACTAAAGTTTCATTACTTCATGCTTATACTGTTTATGCCCAGTCCACATGCCTTTCACAATTAAGCTGGACCTTAAGCAGTAAGATGAACACAAACAAATCACTTGATTGCACTTGATTTATTATGTGACCATCTTTGTCTCATACTACTACTGTGGGTAACGTGGACACCACAGCAGCAATGCAACATGCAAAATACAATGTACAACTTTTATCATTGGCTTATTAACAACCAAACAGCCCAAACACATTGATAAGTACCACACTAGTGGTGAGTACATTAGTTAAACTGTTTTATCTTTGGATATTTACAGTGTATGCAGTAGTAAAATGGGAGTCAGTTTGATCCTGATTCAAATGTTGGTGGTCAGACCCAAACACCTGGGTTCATAAATTTCTAGTTTGGCTTCATACCACATTAATCAATTCTGTTTCTGCCAGTGTTAACTATAAAAACCTTTCAATATCAGGAGTAGAATTTAAGATAAAAAGGGGTATTCCTGGTGCAATATCAGATGCAGAATTTTGGTAACCCACCTGGAAATCTGGTATTCTACCTACAACACTATTGTTGGGGAGTGTGTGTAGGGTGACAAAGCACCAGATAACACTTATAATATGGTGATGGGAGTGGATGAAGACCATGAGTGAGGCAATACCAACTTATTGCAAACTGGAGATCATTAGATCATTTGGTTACTGACTTAGAGGGTCCACCCAAGACTGCACTACACCCACGTATGTGGTAAGTGGGAAAGGTGGGAGAGTGACCTGACAGTTCTTATATAGGGTCATCCTATGGAAGGATTGTATGGTCAGTCATCCACCTTGCTCACTTACTATCAGGCAGTAGAATCTCTGGTGGATTCAGTATCAGTCACCAAATGTCCCAACAATGAACTCCATCTTGCCGTAAGGTTGGTGACAGACATGACACCTTCACCCCACTGACTCCCACTGCCACTGTTCTGACTGCCATGCCTTTGGTGTTCTGTCACCTACACACTCCCGAACAACAGTGTTGCACTCTGCTACTTTGGTACTGTCTTTGCTCTTTTAGTGTTGCAGGCCCTTGTGCCTTTCACTTTGCCACTGGTCATATCTCTCAAGCAGGGTTCATTAATGTGGACTTAAAATAAAGATTTTTTTTTTTTAATTCTGTCTCTTTTTGTTTGGGGGGCATATTTTGCATAATAATATTGATAGTGTGCCAAAAGTACAAATTCTTATACAGAAAATGAAGTTCAACAAACCTCTAACAGCAATATCTACATAAAAAAAAAGAAAGAAACCATTTTACACATCGACATTGTCTCCCCAACATTAGCACCATAATCAATATTACAAGAAATTACCATGAAATAAGTAAAAAATTCTGCCCCATAAGAAACCTTTAAGTCAATACAGCTGTGGGAATAGCAACCTGGGCAAATGCTTGCATCAAATGATTTTGTTCCTTGTTGGAGGCCAAGCTGTGTGTGTGTGTTTGCAGGGCCAGTGCAGGAATGAATGGGTGGCCAGCCCAGCTAATCAGAGTACAACATCAAGTAGCAACTGCACTCAAGGAGTGAAAACCCATGCACACTTTCTTCTATATGATTTAAATGCATTTATTGTGCGATATCCAAAACAGAATAAGAAACAGTTGCTCATCACCTGAACAATATTCTGTATTCTGACATTGTAGAAGTTAATTGCCTGAAGTCATCATCAGAAAACGACAAGTTTTTAGAGTTGGATTTTAAGGGAACACTGAATTTCCATAAAATGTCATCCAATGGTTGTGTTGAATACTCAACCATGTCTTCATCAGCGTAAGTGCATGCATTGCCTCTGAGCCTCAACAGGTATTGAACTGTGACTTCTGTAGCTGTGGATGACATCACCTCACCGAGGCAAACTGCAATAACATTTTTCCCCATCAGAAACTTGACACCTACAAAGCTCCCAGCATTGAGGTCCCTGCAAAAAAAGATTGTACTGAGTAAATGTCATACTAGCAAGACCCCTCCACTTCAGTCCCTCAACCCTCAATCAAAACAGGAGAAAAAAAAAAGTATGATTAACACTTACCATTTTGGTTACTTGGACATGAAGGTTGCTTTTGGAGATGTTTTGGCTCTACTTGACCTTGCACGTACCACTGGGGTGCCTTTGGTCTTCATTATATTCTTCTTTGATGACTGTGTTATTGTTTGTGACACTGGTGCAGCTTCTGAACTTGAAAATGCTTCTGCTGGTGCAGGTGAGGGTGGTGGTGGTGGTGGCGGTAGTGGTGAGTGCAGTCTCAAATCTGTTGCTGATATAGCCATCTCTTTCCCAGATTTTAAATAATACATTTTCCAATCTCTGGTTAATGTTGCATTTCACACTGTCCTTCATTGAGTATGCAGTTGTCACAGAAGCAGGCTCCTTGCATTCGCATAAATGACATATGGCTCAATACCTCTGACACAGTGAGTCATGCATGTTTGGTAAAGTCTTAACGTTGCTTCTCTGTGTATGTTTGCGATTGATTTCCCTTTCTTTAACAAAGAAGAATGTTCTCCAAACATGCACATGCTCATCCTCTGATTTTGGACCAGTCAAATTTGATTTCCCATACATAAATAAGTCATGTGCATTGCTAATCACAATGCGTCTTGCTGTTACAGCTGTGTTAGCACTCTTTTTGAGCACACCAACTTCCTCGTCACATGGAATCTTTCCATGCCGACTTCCAAAGAAGTGCTTCTCTACTGGAAATCCAAAGTCTGTCACGCCAAACAATGCATCAGTGAAGTTCCCATTACTTTTGTACTGCGTTGGTGCACCATCAGAAAAATGAATTACATTTGATATCTGTACTCCCCTGATTTTTCAGATATTCTGTTGCTAAATGCGAGAAGTGATGCATCGCATGAAAGTCGTGCTTACGGTCATCACTGATGAAGATCAGCACATTATGCATTACCATCCCACAGTCTGGTTGTGGACACCTGTAGTAAGCAATGACTGGATGAATTGTGGCTTGATTGTAAGCCCAGCGGGCACTCTGTACCTCATCTTGGAAATGGCAATTGTAATTTTCACCGAAATCTAAGCAATATATAAGCTATCCATCGGGCACATTTTTTTCTGATATAATCAAACTGTTTGGCCTGCCATTTGGAATTGAAAAGATGCTTTTCAAAGTTTTCCAATTTTTCTAGTTCTTTGATCAATTCCAAAATGGTTCCAGTATGTTGTTTTAGATGCATCTGTTTATATTCTTTCATATTCCCCTCTCTTCTGTTTGTCACATCCTCCAACTGCTATTTTCGCCACGTCACTGTAGAATCATTAAGCTCACTTAATAATGGTGACAGTTTTCTTCTAATACCATTGACACCACAATTGCTACAATCTCTGTCTGTGCATTTCAATTTGTAGAATTCTCCTTCCTTGGGACAAAGTGTAAGCGAAGATGCCTCAAATTTGTTCATGATGGATGACTCTGGAATTTTGAACCGAGTACATTTAGTGGCAATGCTTTTCAACTTCAGTTCAATATTTAGACAATATTCACACAAACACTGAAGCAGCTTATGTTTTGACACTGAGCTGATATTCTTAGATGCATTTTCACAAATTTGCTGTACCCGATTACCACCTCAGAATGTTCATCTTTGAATTGTTCATATGTTGCATGTAATGTTGATTCTAGAGCCTTTTTAGGAAATATTCCTTCTTTACCAGAACATGTGGAACATGGCAGTTCTCTTGCCACATCTCCCCTTTAATAAAAATTGTTTACAGCTGCAATAGTTGACAGTGGTAATGAATCACATCTTTTTTTCCGTTTCATTAAATAGTCTTCATCAAAAATTGAGTTGTCACAGAGTTAGTTCCAGCTAAATCCGAACTCCCAATGCAGCTGTAATTTTCTAAACTTCGTTTTGATTTGGGCAGATTTATGTATCAGTCTTTTCAGTCGTACATTGTCCTTCTTCCATGACATTCTGATGGGTTTGAGTACTGATTTGACTGTTTCTTCACAGGAATGTAAGCGTTTCTTTGACGGTGCAAGGATGCCTTTCCCCAACAATGCCTTCTGTCTTCGTGGAGTCGTGTTTGATATTATTGATGATAGAACTTCCACAAACTTGTCTGGACTTCTGGGTATGGCTGTCACTGATTGTGACACAGCTTTTCCCTTTGCAACCTTACTGTTATATGGCATTTGTGAGACAATGGTGTCCTGCCTAGTGTCATTTGGAGTTGTTGAGATGGATGACAAAGTACGTTCAATGTCAGTGTTGGAGACATCAGTGCCTATTTGAGTAGATTTATTTATTTTGGAGGGCCCCAATTTCTTCAAAGCATAACGTGCTCTCTGTCATTCATTGATTCTTCTTCTTTTCTGAACAGTTAATTTTTTCCTCTGTTCTTTTTTTTGTTCTCTCCACTGTGCCCTCAGTTTTTCTGTTTCTGCCCTTGTCTGCTTTCTGTCGTTGCCTTCTTGGTTCGCTCTTTTCCTTGCACAATAGTTTCACATTTGAATCTTTGCTTTTTCCTTGTACTGTAATTGTTTTTCCTCAGTCATTGACATCTTATACTGTGTAATATGCTCATTTTCAGCCTGGTGGAACAGTTAATATATGTAAGGATCGGCTTTTATTCATGCCCGGTGCCATCTTATGAATTCCTTATTAGATTGTCTTTTGGAACTGTTATGATCAATAGAATTAGTTGCTGATGAAACTGATGGATTTACTTCCAATCCAACTCCGACAACATCGCAATCTCCACTTGAAGAAGTCACACATTTGTCTTTTGATGGTCGTCTCCTTTGGCTGATTCTTAGGAAATCCATCTGAAATGATACAATGAAATCCATGTTGTTGATGTCAACAAGATGCCATCGGAAATATGGTCTGCATTCTGAGTCAGTCATGACTACAACACTATATCACCAAGATTTCATGAGGCCAGCCCTAGGAGGAGTCACAGGTAAGTCACAAGGGGGAAGCGGTGGTAAACAATTAAGGCAGCCATAGAGAATGAAACAAAACTCTTTGTCAAAGAGCTAACCAAAGGAAAGAGAAGAAAGGGGCCACTGCGGTTCTCTAGAGAAGTGGCTAAAAAGGTTAGAGATGAGAGGGTGGCCTTCAAGACTTACAAGCAGACTCAGGCAGTAGAAGACAGAATTACCAAGTAAGGGAACACAGGTCACAAACAGGAGCGATATCAGGGTGCCATCATCTCATAGATCCTGAAGAAGGACAAACAATGCCACAAGGCAGTAGTAAGAGCTAGTGAGATGCTGGGTTAAATAAGCAGGGGAATAACCAGACAAAGGATGGAGGTTATACTTGCACTGTATTGATAATAGGTGTGGTCTCTCCTTGAGTACTGCATCCAGTGCTGGAGAACCCATCTCCAGTGGGACATACACAAAATGGATGCTGTACAGGAGTTCAAGAAAGATGTTGGGAGGCGTACACAACAAACACTATGGGGACAGGCTGAAGGAGCTGAATATGTACTCATTAGAAAAGGGGGGACATGATTAAAGCATATAAATATGTCACAGGAAGAAAGAGTGCAAGTGGATGAACTTTTCAAAAGACAAAATGCTCTAGCACAATAGACCATAGCATGAAACCAGAGAGGCAAGGCTAACAGGAAATGTGAGGCAGAGCTTTGACATGAAGAGGGTGGTGGATAGATGGGAACAGTCTGCTGGCTGAGGCAGTAGGGCAGAAACTGTTACAGGCCTCTAGGCATTCTACCTTGCAACCACATGCCTCATCCTTTTGACATGGAGCCATACCAAGGCAAGGCTGAGCCACCGAAAACACACAGTAGTAACACATGCATAATGCCCCCCTGGCAACCCCGTGCCAGCTTTAATGACTGAAATGATGCCAAAATTACACATGTACCCTCTCTGGCATCACCACAACGTGCATCACAGGGATGCCACAGCTGTGGTGTTCTTGTACTGCACATGGAACGCCACCCCCAAACCTCTATACAAGTCAAAACAATACACCAAAGTGCCCCACAAACAACCAAAGGTGTACCCAGAGACAGCTGTATGCTACAGGGCGGGCCACAGCCACACCAAGGTCATTTTTCCATCACTGTACCTCCACCGAGCCAGACCGAGGGCAGGTCCAAGCACAGTCAACACACAGAAAGGACTCAGGCAAGCTGTTTGGAGCAGATACCTGCAGATACGAGGAACACATGATGCCCCCCTGGCAACCCCATGCCAGCTTTTGTGACTGAAATTATGCCAGAATTACACATGGACCCTCTCCGGCATCGCACCCACATGCATCACAGGGGTGCCGCAACTGCGGTGCTCTTGTACTGCACGTGGAATGCCATCTCCAAACCACTATACAAGTCAAAACAATATACCAAAGTGCCCCATGAACAACTGAAGGTGCACTCAGAGATAGCTGGATGCTACACGGTGGGCCAGAGCCACATCAAGGTAATTTTTCCATCGCTGTACCTCCGCCGAGCCAGACTGAGGGCAGGTCCAAGCACAGTCAACACACAGAAAGCACTCGGGCAACCTGTTTGGAGCAGATACCTGCAGATACGAGGACCACATGATGCCCTCTGGCAACCCTGTGCCAGCTTTTGTGACTGAAATTATGCCAGAATTACACATGGACCCTCTCCAGCATCACACTCACATGCATCACAGGGATGCCTCAGCTGTGGTGTTCTTGTACTGCACGTGGAACACCAACTCCAAAATGCTTCATAAGCACTCTCATAATAAAGACATTATACTGTTGCATTACTAGAACCCCTGACGTACTGCTATGACCATATTTCTACAAATGGTATCACCCCCCTGAATGTTCAGAACCATAAAAGTTCCTGGTGATGACTCACCTTGAAGACTGTGTCCATTTCTTGATGCCACACCTTCATAAGAATGTTGACAATATAAAGATGGTGCAGAGGATTGCATTCATAATGGTAAAGGATTTACATCACAAGCATTATAGGGAAACAGTGAGGGAACTCAATTTGTACATGCAACAGCAAAGGAGGGAGAGAGGTGGCATGGCAAACATTCAGATACATCAAGGGCATCAACACGTTGAAAGGAGACAATATATTCCAGCATACAAGTAGTGGCAGGACAAGAGAACATGACAGGATAATGATGGGTGGCCACATAAGTGGAATTGTCAGGAAGTTATTTTTGATAGAGAGCATGTGGGGTGAATGGGATAACCTGCCCCAGGATGTTGTGGCCACATGTACAGCGGCAGGCTTCAAACAAGCATGGGACAGGAATAAAAAAATATTAGAGATGGGAAGAAAAAGCTTAAGCTAATGACCAGGTAGGGTCTCTGGACGCTTAAGCAGGTAGCATAAACAGGCAGACTTGATGGGCCTGGTGGTCCTTATCTGCCGACATTATCTATATATCCATGTATCTTTATGCCACCACTTAACATAACATTCACAATCAGTGTCATAGTAAAGCCATATTAAAACTGTTTCTGCCAGATTACTACAACCCCTGATGTACCCCCTATGCAAGGATGTTCAAATCAAAACTTTTAGGACTTGCACAGCCATTACTGTAGAATTTTCACTAGGCCCTATTCATTCTGATGACATTAGCTCTCTTTTTGTACTAGCCATTCAAGGAAATGTACTTGCCTTAGACGAGGGCAATATGATTTGAACAGTGCTGACCTCTATGACCATATTCCAACACATGCCGCCCTCCGCATGTTCTGAACAATGCCATATGCAAGCAGCCATCTTGACGTAGGCCTTGGTGCTGCATTTTTTATCTTCACAATACCACCATCATTATGCCACTACTTAATGTAACATTTATAAGCAGTCTTATAATACATAAATAAAATTTAAAAAATACAGCACCTGGGCCTACCTCAAAATGGTGGATTGCTCATAGCATTGTGCGTACCCCATGACCACATTTCAACACACGGTCCCCCCCCCCCGCATGTTCTGAACAATGCCAAGCAGCCATCTGGAGAAAGGCCCAGATGCTCTGTTTTTATCTGCACACAGTACTACAATCACTACACTCAAAGTCATGTTTCAAAGCAGCAACTTAATCATAATAATGATTTCAACAACTTAAAATACCCATTTCAAACAGAGCCAGGCTTACATCCGCAGGTTCCCTCGTCCCATAGTTCCCAGTATCAGTTTTTCCAAAAGTTACCAGCATCACACACACACACACACAGGTGCTGTTTTCCCCCCTTAGAACATTTACCAGAGCCAGGATCACATCCCCTTGAGATGCATGCCCCTTTAAAACATATGCTAGCATAATTACAGAGGTGTGCAGGTACATGTACAGCAGCAGCATACAATTTATTAAAATGCCAGGATCACATCCCCCATTCGATGCATCAGCATGTGCCAGCATAATCACCAAGGTGTGCACCACAGGTGAGATCAGGTACAAGCACAGTACTAGCATATATTTTAAAATGCTGTTAATTATTGTTGGTACTTTGGTTTACCCTAATTTCACCATCCTGCATTCTGCTTTGTGGGCTCCTCACTTATTTATGTAACAAATAATTATTCAGGCTTAAACACAACTACTGCAGTCCAGCTAACAGTCCCATACACAACAGACATTTTATTTTCTACCTTCAGTATGCTGGCCATCCTCCTTTGGTATAGGCCCACACAGAAAATCACAACATGCAGTAATCATGTCATAATCCTGCCCCAAAGCCAGCACCGCACAGCACAAGTGCTTCAATCGAATTAGACATTTGTTGTTTGCGATTAAACATTTGTTGTTTGTGTCTGCAGTGTAGCACACCTCTATTCAGCTGATCGTGATTTCAGATCAACTTTGGTCCTGACTTCCATGCAGCACGCTCACTCCAAAATGGATGACGATCTTTCAGGCTGGATTTTAGGCATACAATAGAGAGAATCTGCGTGAAGAGGATGATTTTAAATACATCGCGATTGGCAAAAACTATCACAGGATGTGACCTCTGAATCACCGCTCTCTTGACCAAACCCTACATCACTACCCACGTGGGTAACAGCAGGACATGGCAAAATGAGCAGATCTATTTGATCTTGTGCCTTCTAACAGGCATCACATAGGGCAGTACAGAAACTGCCTAATTTAAAAGGGAAACTAGCTCACTCACTTAGAATGGGCAAAAGAAAAAAATAAATAAAATGAACTTCACCTACTGTAGCAAAGTGACCCTGCTACTAAATAAGACGCCATGGGCCGGATATTCAGACTGCACCACAACGAAGCGCAATAGCAGGAGCAGGCACAATTGCAGTGCACCCCTGCGCAACATACGCAATATTCAAACACAGCACAGGCCAAGGTGCGCTTGCACAACACAGCTGAATATCATGCCAACTGCGCCATGGCACAACCAAGGATGCACAGTGGAGCAGGGTAGAAGCGCAATAACATAACCAGGGATGCACAGGGACAGGGACAGGATGCAGGGATGCACCACCCATGGAAGCCATGGGTGGAAGAGCACGCAGCAGGCCAGACAGCGCCCCCCCCACACCCCATGAACTGCACAACCAGTGGTGAGCTGGATGGACCACCAGCCCATGAGCACCAGCACCGAAACCACAGCTGGGGCACGGTTCCCAGCACACCCCCCCCCGCAAGCAGTGACCACAACACAAGGAGGGCCGGCCACCCTGTGCCACCCCATCCCACCAATGCAGAGCACACCCTATACAGCAATCCCCAGACACCCGGCCCAGGAGCAGTGCCCAACAGTGCATGGCACTGAATGCATGCCACCACCCCCACCGTAACAATGCTACCCTGTGCACCATGGAGCCATGCATGGCAGCCCCACTGTGAGCACCCCACAGTCGGTGGCACCAGCCACCGATGCAACAACTGCAGACACAGTGCCACCCTGCACAGTCCCGCTGTGGCACAGCAGAGAGGTCGACGCTGCGTCAGTACCGGAGGGAACCCGCATGTGACAAGGCCTGCCCTGGACTCCACCACCAGCAGGACAGCACCCCGCACACCCACCCATGCACACACCCTGTCACAGCACTGGCTCCAACAGCCAGCACAGCCACCCACTGTGGTGCATGGAGGCATGCGCCACACAGGATGCGACATAGGGCACAGACATACACCCACACTGACCAAGGGCACCCTGACAGAGGGCCACAATAGCGGGGCAACAAATGCCGCTGGCAAGCGTCCACTGATGCTGTGTACCCACGGCCTGCACCCCACCATGGCACAGGTGTACCAGCCATCCTGCGCATGCACCGTGAAGCTGTCCACCGCCAGCATGCATCCGGAGCACAAGCGACAGACATCAGAACACAGACACCGCAACAGACACCAGCGACAGCATGGAGGGGGGGCAACAACAGCATAGCCCACAGTGTCACCCAAGGCAGACGTGCAACATACTGGTGACAGGAGGCAAGACACCATTGCGCCGTGGCCAGAGGGTGGCTGGCATGGACAGCTACCAATGACATGCCAGAAGACCGTGCGTACCACAGACATGCAAGGAGGCCAGCTGCACGGGCCATGGACATACTGACAGGGGCACCAGGGACACAGCGCTTGCACCAGGGACCACTGTACACAGGCATCCAGTGCACAGGGAACAACACACATACCACAGACAGGGACCGAGTCCCCCACCCACACCATAAGCAGGTCCCTGCCGGACACACACTGCACCACCCCCGACGCCATGCACACCACTGCAGCCAAGCACCATATTCATGCTGCAAATCAGAGACCACCACAGTTGTCATAACAGATAAGTTTGTAATAAAGGTGTGAACTGTACAAAAAATACATCAAACTAAACTATTTACAATGTGGGGGGGAAGGGCCACATACCAGGTGTGAGTGGGCATGGAGCAAGGGTGTACGACAGGGAGTGGGATGAAGGGGTGTGAGGGTAAGTTTAGGGGGGGAATGCACAACAGGTGCGTCGTAGGGCCTAATGGCGACCCCTCTCCCCACTACGGTCTTGGTGGTGCCTCCTGTGCCTCCTTCTGTCACCCCATTCAATGTGTTGGAGCAGCTCCAGGGTAGCCCTTGATAGCTGCAGAAGCTCCTGAACATATCTCTATAGGGCAGTCCAGCGTTGTCCACCTAGGACAATGGAGCAGAGTCATTACACGTGACTGGCCAGACCCCTGCAGCCCACCCAGTGTGCACGGCATATGGCCGTGGGCCACAACCCTGTGATGGCATGTGATCACCCACAGTGTCTGCACCCACATGACCCACCTACCCAGGCACCCATAGCCATGCAGAATGCTGCACACACCCACAGCCCATGTCCAGCACAGCACCACCGTGGCCGTACAGTGACATGGCTATTCGGTGCGAAGGCAGTGGCACAGCCATGGACCCAGTGCACACACAGCTCACCTGCGACACCCACCCACTCATGCAGTGCCACAGAACAGTGCTGAGTGCACCATGTGGCATGCACGGCAGTGGGGCCAAGTGCGGGTGGCCATGCCCTGCCACCACCCCTGCAACCCAGCATGCACAGATGTAAGGGGAAACATGGCACTCACCTGCATCCTGGCCAGCAGGGTGCTGCTGACCCATGGCCCCTACAACGTGGCCCGGCTGCATCTGTACTGCACTCACTCCGGCCTGCTCCCCCTGTTCTCGGGCCAGACATGCCCTACGGTGCTCCTCTGGACCTACAGTGCAAACATGAAGAGGGAAACATCAGTACAGGTCAGTAACAGCCCCCCATGTGCATGCCTGCACAGCCCAGCCATGACGCCCCCACCCCCACCCCACCCACCTAGGACGCCCCTCGTGGGGTGGCCTTATGCACACCATGATACCTGGACAGATGGACACTACCAGTGTTTGGATGGAGCACCTACCTGGCCGTGGCACGGTGCCTTGCTTGACACATACCTGCAGATGCCCCAGGTGGTCAGGGTCCCGCCACTGGAGCTCGCCATAGCGGTGGCGACACTGCTCTGCTGACCGGCTGATCCCAATCACCTCCTCCAGGCCCTCTGACACCTCCTGCCACACAGCAGTCCGTGGCCTGTGTAGGGGTTCCTGCCCAAAGAGGGCACCAGCATGCGGCTGTATGAGGGCCACCAAGTTTGCCAATTCAATGGCGCTCTTGACCTATGCTCTGGTTCGTGGAGCTCTGTAGTGCACTTGCCCCAAGTGCGGAGGCAGTGCGGCACTGCACTGCCAGTCACTATTGCGCTGTCACCGGACTGCGTGATAGGGGTACAACCATGCGGACGCATGGTGCTTAGGGGGCAAAGGTCGACCGCAGGGTCAAAGGTCTGTCCGTGAACAGTGCGCCACAGCGCTATTGGGACGCCCTGGTGTAGCACAGTAGGGTGCTTGAGTGTGATGTCCTGCAGTGGTCTACCGCGCTGTGGTGCCATGGCACCCATGGCACACCAAGGCACGAGCACCACCACAGGCAAACAGCGCACTAGCACAACAGACACAGTGGTGGCCATGCCCTGCACTGCCTCCTGTGCACAGGAAGTCAGCAGTGCTGCACACATTGGCGTCAGCACCCCGGGCATGCACTGTTCGGTGCTGATTGCATACGTCACAGTGCTGCGCCATAGCCTGAGCACACTCACCAACATTGCACAAGGTGCAACAGTGCGATATTCAGTCAGCATGTGCAAATCAGCCCATTAGCCATTCCACGTCACAACCACTGCATTAGCATCCACTTACAGTTGCGCCTGCCCTCATTTGCATGCGTTGCGCTATCTAAATGTGACATGGGGGCTGCAGAGGCCATGGTTAGGTATTGCAGTCCATTGTGGAAGGTTGCATGCTGTTGGTATGTGGGGACTGTTGCTTGGGAGGGCTGAATGGGACTGCACAGTCCAGGGTAACACCTGTCATTCCCACAGGCTCGAGCATGACCGAGCGTGAGGAAGAGGAGGAACAGTTAAGGGGGAGAAGGAGGAGGAGGCCCAACTTCACCAGGGTGGAATCAGATGCCCTGTTTGAGGCATATCTGGACAAGGAACTGCTGCTCAGTGGACAGCGGGGAATGCCATAGGCCCGTGCTGCGGCATGGGGTGAGGTGGTACGTGCCGTGAACCAGCATGGCAGCCACCAGTGGTCCGTGCAGGAGTGCAAGAAGAAGGTAGGCACGGACAGGAGGTGGATCAAGGACAAGGTGGCTGCCATCAGGGCTGCATGTGGTTCCACCGGTGGGACCAGCCGGAAATACCACACCTAACACCACAGGAGGAGCGGGTGGCCAGCAGCATGCAGCATAGTGCCATCGAGGGCATTCCTGGTGGTGGCTTCCAGATGGGTGGCAGCCCATCACTGCATGGTAGGTCCTGTGCTGTCAGTGTGTAGGTGGTGGAGTGCATGCCACAGGGAAAGGTGGAGCCACTGATGCTAATGTGTTCCCTTACAGCTCCTGAGCATCTACATGGGGCAGCAGTGGTGGGTGTGTCCACCAAGGAGGAGGCCTTGGACACGGAGGATAACCCATCCACCTCCACAGGTGTCTGAGGGACCAGCCAAGTGCATACCTGCACATCTGTCTGGACTGATGTGGGTGGTGTGGGTGCGAACAAGGCCCTGCCTGAGTCCCAGCATGACAGCGCCCATGGTCTCCAGCATGCTGGGACACAGATTGGGGCCAGATCCAGCACCGATGATGATGGACCACACATCCCGGACAGTGATACATGTGGGACACAGGATGGTCCCACAGCGGGCAACCGCACGGGTGTTGCCGTGGGTGATGCTGCCGTGGCTGCCTGCGTAACAACCCAGTCCCAGCCTGTGCCTATATGCCCAGTGGGGCAGCACTGGTGTGGATCCAGGGCAGTGGGGCTGTTGCAGCTGCTGCAGCAGCACCGGTGAGCTCTGGCGATTGGCAGCCGGAGGGGCAAAGCCTGCAGTCTGCCAATGACAACGGGGGGACAGTGTCGGGGTGGTGGCAGTGCACCGTGTGTGGATGTACCCCAGCATGGCTGTGGTGTGCAGCGCCCAACATCAAGGGGTGCTGGCCAGCAGGGCCAGGAACACCACGAGGGACAACATGCCGGACCAGCGTATGACCTCTTTGATGAACACAGCCGTCTTCTCCAGGCTTCAGTGGATCAGGAGATGTGGCTCATGACAGCGGTGGATGCACTCAGTGCAGTTCTGTGCCAGGCAGACGAGCGGCACAGCAGGGACCATGGATTGTTCCTGGCAGAGATGGCCCGGCAGCGGGCGGATGTGACCGGTGCCATTGACAGGCAGACCAATGCGTTGACAACTGTCATGGCTACACTGGGCACCCAGTTTGGTGCCCAGCCACCCCAGACACCACACAGTGTTATGTCTACCCCCCATTCCTGGCGCCATGTGACACCTGCTATGTCTACACCAGGTTCAGCTGTCAGCATACCGAGCACACCTGGCACGGGCATGTTCGGTGGGCTGCTGACCCCTGCGCAAACACGGTCGTGTTCATGCAGCGTCACCCCTGGGGGACTGTCAGTGCCACCCCATGAGGCCAATGGTCAGCCTGGCATGGCCGGCAGGTCTCTGCGGGGCCGCCCATGCATCTGTGGTGGCCATGGTACTGTGCCGCGTGACTGACCTGTCTCCCACCATGGCCACTGTCTGCTGCTGCTGCCCTATGTGCAGTGTAGTGTGCATTGTGTGATGCATGGTTGAGTACCTGGCCCTGCACACACACACGGTCCCTGTGCACACCCTCCCGGCTGCTGGCCTCTGTGGTGTGTGCATGATGATGCTGCGTTGTGCTGTCTGCCAGTGTGCAATGGTGCCCAGCGCCTGAGGCTTGCACAGTGATAGCCACTGGGCATGATCGTGTGTGGTCCTGTGTGGGGGTGGGGGTGGCTGTTGGGGTTGGCATACCGTTTACTCCTTGTACATGTGTTGTGGTGTGCATGCACGTGTCGTGTCTGGCCCTGCCCATCCCTGCCGCCGTGTGCTGTGCCCCGCTCAGACACATTCCCTTACCACTGTCCATCCCGATGTCCTGCTCTGGCTGTCTGTGGGCTGTGCCCTTGCATTTGGTGGTTGCGCATGGCTCAGTGACCTACCTGTGTTGTCCAAAGTGCTCCTCTGTAATGGTGTCCCGGTGCAGCTGTGCTATCCTGATCAGATGGGGGTCTTGTCGCCCAGGGGGTGGCTTCCCATCACCAGCTGGACCAGCGTCCTCATCGTCCCCACCACTGTCCCTCTCTTTGACCTCTACAGCTATCCCACGGTCAGTGGCCATGTTGTGCAGGATACAGCAGACCAGGAATAGCCCGCAGGCCTTCGAGGGGCTGTACTGTAGGGCACTGCCTGATGTGTCCAGGCACCGGAACCATGCCTTCAGCAGCCCAAATACCCACTCGATGACATTCCATGTTGTGGTGTGTGCCTCACTGTACCGTAGCTGCGATGGGTTCATGGGGTGCCGGTATGGTGTGAGTAGCCAGGGCTGTAGCAGGTAACAACTGTCACCTGTGTGTAAAGGGTGGACATTAGCATGGTGGTCTGCATTGCTATGCCATGGACCAACATGGCCGGTACCCATGGCACCTCTAACTATGCACCCCCCAATGTCTGCTCACATCATCCTGCGTGATATGCATACTCACCTACTAGATGGCCAGTGGGGATGTCCCCACTCTCAAACCTATGGCACAGTGCAAACTGGTGCCAGATGAAGGCATTGTGTGCTCTCCCAGGGTGCGTGGCACAGACATTGGTTATGCACCTCCTGGCATTGCACACCACCTGGCAGTTTATGCTTAGGTATCCCTTGCGGTTGATGTATGCCGCAACTTCTGGGCTAGGTGGCATGCGGATGCCTAGATGGGTGCAGTCAATGACCCCGAGCATGCCAGGCAACCATACTACCCTGTGGAACTCCTGTATGTGTGCTGTGCGCTCTGCCTGTGTGCTGGGGAAATGGATGTACTCCGCAGCATGTGGCAGCAGTGCACTGAGGAACTGTGTGAGTAGGCATGACGTGGCTGCCTGGGTTATGCCCGTGTTTCCTGTTGGTCTCTGCAAGGTGCCCATGGTGAGCAGGCACATGATGGCTGTCACCTTCATTTCCACTGACAGAGCATGGCTTCGTCATGTGGGTGCCTGCATCTCATCACTGCACAGCTCACAGAGCTGCCTCAGTATTGCTCGGTTCAGATGGTACCGGCCCACAATCTCCATGTCAGAGTACTGTTCGAAGCTGGTGCAGGCTCGGTACTGCCTGTTCTGGGTGTACCACCGATGGACCCTTCCACGGCCGTGCCTCCCTGCTGCCTACCTTCTCACACCCATCATTACTGCCTCCATCTGAAAAGTGGCACTGGTCATGTCCCTGGCTGGTGTCCCCCCGTTCCTCCCGCTGTCTGTTCCTGGTGCTACCCCTGCACCAGGTACACCTTTTGCCTGTGGCTGTCCTGCCTCTTGCCACTGCCCTCAGTCCACTGTGGCACTCCATGCCCTTTTCTGCACAGTGGCATGGGCACACCCACTCCTACCCTCATTCTGGCACAGTTCTCGTGTGCCCTGTCCTGTTCCTGCCCAGTCCTGCGCCCTGCTTCCTTTTATTCCTCCCTGGCTCTCTGTCACCATGCTCCCACCTGTGGCTTCCCTTTTGCGTTCTTCCTCCCCTCTCTTGCTCCCTTTTATTTTGGCTCATTTCCGCTGCCATGCAACTTCCACTTGCTCCGCTATTGTGCACGGCGCATGCTGTTGAATATTGCACTGCGCATGTTATTCATGGTTCCTCCCCCTATGGTTGCACATGCATTCATTACTGTTGCACTCTGGTGCATTGTTTATTGCACTGCGCAGCCACCTCCTGCTTATTATCGCACAATGGCGCATTTCCGTACTTGTGCTGGTGCATCCCTGTTGCATATGGTGCATCCCCTCTGAATATCCAACCCCATGTGTATTGCATGGGAGCAATTAATTCCATGTGTTGTCTAGTACAGGTCATAATAAATATGCGAAATCCCTATACAATGTAAGGTAGCCATACATCCACTCCTCCAAAATAAGCCACAACTTTATGGCTTGTGCCTGCATTTAAGCAATATTAATGCTCACAAAGATGCATTGCACAGCCATGTCACAAAATGGCTGCTTTTTTAGCCCCTATTTTCACTCCTAAAAGGGTGCCACAATAAAATAAAAAGACACACACACATTGTTTTATGCACACTATCTCTTTATTATGTTAACAACAAAAAAGAGCACAAATTCTGTAAATTTAACATCTTCTGAGTTAAATACAGATATGATTTTAAAGGGACACTCAAGTCTCTTGAATACTGTCCACACAGCTATATATATACTGTGTATATATATATATATATATATATATATACACACATACAGTATGTATATAGTCATTGCAAAAAACTTACTTAATGCATCAGTTAGGGTGAGTACTGTAGTGACAAAAGGAGGGAAATGAGGTGTTAGGGTTTCCAACCCTAATGCCCCACCCCTACCCTGCACAGACTGACAGGCATGGGCTGTGTGCCTTTGGGGTCGTCGGCCATAATGCTCACACCATTCCACCCCCACCCCACCCTGCAGGCAGTGACAGGCAACGGGGTGTGCCTTAGGGTTATCGGCCCTAATGCTCACTCCATTCCATAAGTAAATAAGCTGAGATGGCTGCAGTGTAGGAGAATGGGGTGAGCGTCAAGGCCAGTGACCCCCAAGAAACACCCTGACATTTGTCAGTATCTGCAGGGTGGGGGTGGAATGGCATGAGTGTTATGGCTGATGACCCCAAGGCACACCCACCATTCCTGTCAGTCTGTGTGCAGGGTGGGGGTGGGGTGTTAGGGCTGGAAACCCTAATGCCTCATTTCCCTCCTTTTGTCGCTATAGTACTCACCCTAACTGACGCATTAACAAAGTTTTTTTTTTTTGCAATGAATTTCCTTACTTTTTGAGATACCATAATAGTATTCCCATTTTATTGTGACAGCGTAGGGTCCAATTCCACCGTAAAGGTACATATGTATGTAGGTGTTCAATGTGTAGAGCAACAGTGACCAAATTGTTAACATAGCCATCTTATTACCCCGCCTCATGTACCACAGTACAGAGAAATTGTGAAAGGCAAGCCAAAACATAATTATGCGCAAGTGCAACGCCATTCTGCGCCACAGGTCTGAAAACATATTGTGGGCAGGATTTGAAAAATAACAGCAGTGACTACAAGTGGTGGGGTGTGGTAGTTGAACCTCCCTCCTATTTAATTAGTGCTCAGCTAGTAGAAGTAGTAGTATGAACATAGTGTTTATTTTCCTGGTAATTCTCCTCTCCCTATACAGTCTGTTGCACAACAGGACTATCTATTACTGCCTCATGCTTTCCTTTTTGTTTTTCATTTCTTTCTACCCTTAGGTCAGAATGTTTTGCTATCAGAATGGCCATCTGCTGCTACATATCGCTGTAAACCCTCTTTACTTTACTTTCTCTTTGTTGCTATTGTTCTACTAACTGCACTAAAGCACTAAACTGTATAGAATTCAATATGAGTCTTAATAAACAGTTTATTTATGGTCTAGACTGTATCTTGAAGTAGTAGTTCAGAGTTAAAAATAGATGCGGATCCAGCTGTTTACCGCTCGCACACTGGTGCAGTATGCGTGGTTTTCAAATGGCTTGCACATTGTTCAGTTCTTGTGTATGTATGCCGAATAAGGGTGTTTTCGGCAAAACCCTAAGCCAGTTCTATGAGGCACCCTTACTTTGGTCCTCTGGTCCATCTGTTTGGGGAGAAGCGTGTGTCTATAACAGTGCCTCAGCTTCTATGATGTTATTTCCACAAAGTAAATATGAAGCTGGTAATTTCGGTCAGAACCGAATAGTGGTTACCGCCAGCTCGAGTGTCCAAAAACAAGTAAAAGATAGTCTTAATAAAAATAGGTTAGCATTTTAAAATAAAAGAAAAGGGTAATATAATACAATAAAGGGAAAACGAAGTATGGACAACCTGTAAAAGTCCTAGCAACCTCATAGCTCCAATCAATGATGTTCTCCTTGCTTGGTGCTGTCTCCTATAGAGAGTCAGTGGCACCGAACTCCCTTCTTTTATATGATAGAGTATTTTATTTCTCTTCAGGTGGGAGGGGTTTTGCCTATAATGCTACCCACTTCTGCATAGAATATCTCTAGAACCTTGTGGGGCCTTGTTTTGCTAGTATTAGTCATTATTATGGATTATTTATTGCACTATAATCTTTTCCTATACTATAGCTTTGTAATTATTTGAAGAACCTATGTTTTTTCCCTAACTGTTATAATAAGGAGGCATGGCTATGGGTAAGAGGTGGAACTTCTGCCTTTAAAAAGAAGCCAACCTCAGTCATCAGATCAGATGTGGTGGGGGAGAGCTCCTGTGAGGATCTCCTATTATGGTGATGCACAGTCCATGTTTGTCTTCTAGTTCTATGGCAGAGAAGCTGTGCTGATTTATTTCTTTGATTTGTTTGTAATTAATTGTCATCAGTTCACTGTGGTAAGCTGTTTATTTGCAATTTTTGTTTGTTTTAAATAAAAAAGTCATACCTTTAAGGTATATTGTACCTATTTGCTGTTTCCTGAGCGACCCGATGTATTCAATGCATGACATGGGGTAATGAGAAGGCTATGTTGTAAATCTTGGGTCAAAATATTGAAAATATCCTTAGTTATGAGTGTGCGTAGTGAAACTGCAATGAATTATCATAACGTTGTCATTTTTTCACATTTTGACCCCAAATTTTCAACATAGCCTTCTTATCATGTGACTTCATAAACCCCATAGGGGAAAATGTCTTAATTCATGCAAAACGTTATTCCGCGCCACAGGTTTTTTTGTTTTGTTTGTTTTTTTAAACATTTTTTTTATTGAGTTACAATAAGTAAAAACAACCATTACATAGATCTAAACTATAGTTTGTAAACATTACAAATAGATTATGAATAATAGGGAAATAAATATGTATTACTGTAATGGTATGTTAATACACAAGTTGATAACTATACATTTTTTTTGGTTCCATATAATTTAACCATCTATATGCCAGAGGTGTGAAAACATGTTTAAGGCAGAATGTGACAAATGACAGCTGTACTGTTCATGAGGAGGTGTGAAAAAATGGCTATGTTGAAAATTTGGAGTGAAAATTTTAAAAATTGCCATGCGTAACTTGGGTGTCTTTTGGTATTTTTGCACCAAATTTTCAACATGGGCTTTTTGGGACCCCACCTCATGAACACTGGCACTGTCGTTTCTTTACTCAGTCCTGAAAGGTGATTTCATGTAGTGTCCATGAAATCACCTTACGGGTCTGAGTAACAAAACAATAGTGCCAGTGTTCATGAGGAGGAGTCCCAAAAAGTCCATGTTAAAAATGTGGTGTAAAAATGGCAGATATATCAACATAAGTTCAAAATGCCATTGACAGCCATTATATGGCACTTAACTTGATTCTTCAGTTTGCAGTTTGGCTTTGAAAAGTGCAGACGTGTCCCGGTCTACAGAAGATGACAGCCGATGACATCTGGTGGTAAGTATAGGGCAGGGGGGTGTAAGGTGGTAGGTGCTCAATGGGAGGGTGGGGATGGGGAGGGAGTGACAGTGATGATGAGGGACCATTTTCTTTATTTCAGGGGCAAAAAGACAGACAGCTTTCTTTTTTTCACAGGAAACAATCATTTGGGGACACTGGGAGTGGGCTCCTCAGTGTTCCACACTTTTTGGAGGACTCTTGCAGTGCTGACATGGGGATGGGCCACCCCAATGTTGACAATTAAACAATGAAAACAAGGAACTGCGGGGGCGAGGACGTGACATCTGACACCGGGGTGGGCATCCATCCCAGTGTCAGATACTAATACTGTAATACATATCAGATAAAAAAAATAATGACAGTCGGAGGGGTGGGGGTGAAAAAGCCATCTGGGGCAGTTGTTTTTTACAGGAAACAAAATAATCATTTGGGGACACTAGGAGTGGGCTCCCCAGTATCCCACATTTTTTAAGGGGGAAGGGTCTTACAGTGCCAACACGTGGATTGGGCACCCCGATGTTGGCAATGAAATAATGAAAAGAAGGGACTGTGGAGGGAGGACGTGACATATGACACCAAGGGTGGGCATCCTGGTGTCAGATAATAATAATTCATAGAAGAATAAAAAAATTATAATAATGACAATCGGAGGGGGGTGCCATTAGACAGCAGGGAAACATAAAGGGGAGAGGTATCACTATTTCACATATTTGCGCAACTTGCAGGGAGCCTATACGTGTGTGGGGAAGGGGCTACGAAGAGCCACTTAAAAAAAATAAGTATTCCCAAGTGAGAGTTGAACTCCCAACATTCTGCATGCAGGCCACACACCTTCCTCTCTCTACCACAGCAGAAGCCTAAGAAGTGCTGTCCTTAAATATATCACGTAATGGTTTTGTGCTGCACACCTGTTACAGCAGTGCATGTTTTGTGAAACATACTAAATTATGCAGAAGAAAAAAAAAAGATTTTGCACGGAACATCTAACTTTTCCCATTGGAAATAATGGGAAAAAACAAAATTCAGTAACTTTTGAATGGATTAATCTTTTTTCACCAAACCTTCAAAAGGCACATCTCCATGGCAAAGGTGTTTGACCCTTAAAATTTCACAGCACAACCTTTTCTGAGATACAGGTGGACAAAGAATTGGGAAAAACTTGCAAAATTTAGCGTTTTTTGAAGTTTAATAATTCAGCCACTATTCAACGAATTCACACAAAATATGGGATGTCAAGGGACCTACCCCTAGAGAATAAGCATGGCAAAGTTTGAGCAAATCCATTGAAGGGTTCCAAAGTTATTAACCTTCAGAGATTTTGGTTTAACATATACATTACCTTTCACCCTAACTATACTGGCACTATCATGCCAGTATAATATTTAAAATATATATAGTTGGGTTTTTTTTTGAAGTATTTGAAAGTAAAGCATTAGAATACTAAGGGAATTGTAACTGGAAATCCATAAATAATTCACTTTATTTGGCACCTAGGGTAATAACATTGCTGTTTAAATATATATTAGATGTAGCACATCGGCAGACATTTTGTGGTGCTCACTCTTAAAGAGACTTACCAAGTTAGCCTCCTGCACCACGCAGTTCAGTGCATTGCCTCCCAGAAATGTTTTCTATGTATATCTGACCCAAAAATATGCAATTGTATTTTAGTTATAACACTCATAAAATCTTGTTTACCGGGGCAGAGGCACTTCCCCATTCTAAGATCCACCCCCTGCACTGCCCTGCACTCAGGAAATTTAAGACATGATCACAAGGAGAGTGTAGGGGTGTGAGACACTGTAATCTATGGAGGAAAATTTTACGATAATTTTTTAATATTATAATGGCCGTTTGGCAATGAAGTGTGGGCACTGGTCGACTAACAAGGCCCTTGTTAGTCGACCAGTGCCCACGTTTCATTGCCAAATGAGCATTATAATATTAAAAAATTATTGTAAAATTGTCCCCCCTAGATTACAATGTCGTACATCCCCGTGCTGTCCCTGTGATCAAGCCAGAAATTTCCTGAGCGCGGGGTGGTGCAGGGGGTGGATCTTAAAACAGGCACGTGCCTGTGCCCCAGTAAACAAGATTTAATGAGTGTTATAACTAAAATACAATTGCATATTTTGGGGTCAGATATACATAGAAAGCATTTCTTGGAGGCAGTGCACTGAACTGCGTGGTGCTCAGCTACATATATTTAGCTTGGTGAGTCTCTTTAATTAAATAACAAGGAATAAGATAGTAACTAAAAGTTAGAAAGGTATAATATAAATATAAATAAAGTTTTATGCTCTTTAATTTTAGGAATATTAATTATGTATATATTTTGTAAATTTACCAGTAACTGCTTTGCCCTGAGGAAGAGGATAATAAATCCTCGAAATGTTGGTTTAGTTGCAGTTGGGCAGTCCTGACAGTGTATCGATAGTCAAACATGATAATGAGAGTTATGTGGTGAGTGAGTCATCTCTCCAAATTAGTTGCATTTCTGAAGGGTTATTTGGAGCAGACTCTCCCTGTTGTTTCTATTTTCTGCTGGCCTGGCTATACTGGAACTGCTCTGCTTCTGTACCGAGACACTCACGAACAGAGGAGTGGTGGTCTGAGACAAATCATTGCTGGATCAAAATGCCATTTCAGGTGCCCTACTTGTCATAACTGATACTGAAAGTATACTTTGTTGAATAAGGTTAGGGATGTAATAGAACTCAAATTGAAAATCAACACCATGACTGTGAAAATAATAAAATTTGGTGATGTAATACACACATGATGAATCAAATTATTAGAGTGCTATTTGTATGCAAATTAAAGTAAATGTTGAAGGTTCCCATAGCAAATGGGAGTAGTAAACTGTAGGTGTTGTGAATCAGTCTCCTACCATTCAAACTGCCAAACAGTGTTGTTTTCCATGAAAAAATGCTTTTATTTTGGTGTTCTGCTTAATTTGCATAACCCACCCCTTTTTTTCTCAGTGCTGCAACCCCCAACTGTGTCATCATACCAGGAACACAAAGTTGTTAAAGGGATACTGTCATTTTTTCAGTTTTAGATACAAAAATCAGCTATGTACTATACCCACAATGCCTCACTATGTAAATTAATATACAGGGTGTTATATTTCTGTGCTCACTGAAGAAATAGGAGACTACATCTCTCAGTATAGAAGTTTTGTAGCTAGATATGGTGTGCTCAATGCATTGCTGTGAAAATAAACATACAAAACTTATGTTGTTGACACCGCTATAGAAATATGGGACAGCACTCACTTTAAAGAAACTGGAAACCAGGGTTTTATTTTATCCATAATGCCTTGCTATGGACATTTACATATTAGTGTTCACCACTATCAACATATGGGACTGTACTTCTGAGTAAGGCACATTTAAGTCAACATTATAAATTACCCATAATTCCTTGTCGCTGTATGTAAAACATTGACAGCTCCCTGGTATGACTTCATTCTGGGGGTGTGGCCACACACAGAAAACTGGAGGACAAAATACTGATAAAACATTAAAAAAATTACTAAGATTTTTTTTACAAAACAAATTGCAGCTTCAACACTTGAAGCATGTCTGGCAATGGCATACTATGTGTAAAAGGCATTTGAGGAACCGCAAACATTTGCTTTAAAGTTCTGGTCCCCAACAAGTAAGTGCCGCATTTTGTTGGTTGAAAAAAACACTGAGGCAGCTGGGACTTTTGTCAATATATACCCTGTGGGCACATGCATGACACCATGCATCCATGCTACTGGCTCCAAACGTTTTGGTTCCCATAGGCCTTGCCATCTCTGGCCCTAAGACCAAACTGTGGATCACAGAGAAGATTAACTCTAGAAAGATAAACAAGATTAACCAGTACACAGTATTATTATCTTAAGATCACATTTTCTATGTATTTATTTACTTAAATACTTACAGTATATTTCAGGAGGAAAAGTACACAAAGAAATATAAAATCTTTGTTTCCAAGTATATCTGGTTATCTGGTTAGGGGACAAGTGGCAGCAGCATACTCAAAAAGTTACACAGTCATACAAACAAATCAGGCCTGTATGTTAGGGGGTTTGTGGGTTCAGACGAACCCCCACACAAGATAGATCAAGTTATGCTTGCCAGAGTTTTTTTCCTCTTAAGACAATAAAGAACAGACATTGCTGGGGCACTCCAGGGCAATGACAGAGATGGACCAGTGAGGCACTCCAGAGCAGTTACAGGGATGGACCAGTGGATGTGTCTGCTGTGGAGTGGCATCAAGATGTACTAGGGCTTCACTCTTGCTGAGTTGTCACCACTCTGATTGCGCACTGGATAATCGAAGTAAAATCTGTCCGCCTGTGATCGTGACACACCTGCTGATCCATCATCAGTCATGAGGGAAAAGTCATTTATTTCGGGCGCGATCTGAGACCCTACCTGCAGTGCCAATTAATTTTTGTGCTGAGACTTGAGGAGGTAGATAAAATAAAGCCAGGAGGACAGTTACAATGCTCTTTTCCAGTCCAACCTACTGACCACCAATGATGTACAAAATCACCCTCTTTTGTGATACAGACTCTAAACATGACAGGCTGCAGCAAGAAGGAAAACAATAACATCCAACCGCTGCTGCAGCCTGTTCTGATAAGAACCACCGAGGCGTAGCAAATGTTGCCCACAGTCACTACCCCCCCCCCACTGAACTTCAGCAAACTATTAATTCAATCTTTTTATACTACATAAAAAAAAAGAAAAACACATATTCCTTTGGTTGGGGTGGTTGACCTCTTGTACTCTTGGCTGCTACTCTGCCTCTCTCTCTACTTCACTGATTGTTTTTTTTTGTTGGGGGGGCAGGGAGTCTTCACTGATCTTCACTCTCTGTGGAACAAGGGGGTCATCCCAAATGTTAGCCTCTGTTGCCTTTAATGGGGGGGAAACCCTCATTATCTGGGGATGCAGAAATCTGGTCCCAAGCAGACCTGGATTTAAAAACTCCTGCTCATAGATACTATTCTGTGGCAGGCTGTAAAAACCTCTGGAGGCCAGCTGGACAATAGTCATTTAAAAATCAACAGTGGACACCACATTATTATGCCTATTTGGATGCATTGGGTTACTAGGTTTGGAGTGCTCACCCTGTACAATTGCATAAACTGGTTATATGCACGTGGGTATTTTAAATCACAATAAAATGCTGGACTGGTGCTTCATAATTCAGTGTTTTGTGGCTGGTGCTGTCTGACACACAAGAAGAAACTAAGGGACGGACCAGTGGAAGGTATGATTTTTTATTGGGATTTATTGTTTGCATGCCTTTGTTTTGCTTTCTATTTTTAATTTTTTTTGTAAACTTTATTTTATTCAGTTTCAGCACAATACATATAGCATAGCAGGTACATTATATACAAAGAAAATGTGAATCCATATTCACAATACTGTATCAAGTTGAGGACAAGACCACTCCAGTCTTATTAAAGAAGGTGTCTGAGAGTGACCCTTTTCTGCTAAATGTTTCATTAACTTCCATTCTTCTGGGTAACTGGGTGACATACCTTTCTGCCTTCTATTATGACCTCTTCAATGTCCTTTCTTTAACAATTGTACAAGAGTTAGTTGGATTTGAACACTTGTATTTGGAATGTTGCCAGGCCATGGATCTCATCCCCCAAGACTTATGTACCAACTGATGGTGGTGGTGGTGGTGGTGGTGGTGTGGGAGAAGTCCCCCTTCACCCAAGTGACTAATTAGCTGAGAACCACTGAGCCTCCAGAGCCCGTTCCAGAGGGTCCCATATTTGATGGTACTTTTTTTCCTGGCCAATTACTTTATATTGAATATGTCCTAGTTTCATAGCCTGTAGCAAAGTTGTGACCCACTGTGCTACCTTAGGTGCCTGGTCTGAACCCCAGTTTCAAGCTATGCGTTGTTTCACCATGACTATACCTATATCCCATAATGTAGAGATCCCTTTAGCTCCCCCTGTATGTCCGGGTAAACCCAGCAATAGATAAATTGAATCCAGTTCTACCTGGGAATCAAGTACCTGGTTTTACAATTTAACTATTTCTTTCCAGAATCTATTCACTTTGGGGCATTCCCACAGAAGGTGGAAGAATGTGTCTTCCTGTACTTTGCACTTTGGGCACAACTCCGAACGTTCAACATTTATTTAATATGCCACAGAAGGAGTAAAATAAGTTCTTAACAACATTTTATAATGTATAGCCCTGTATCTATTATTCTTGGCGCAATCTATCCCCTTCTTCAATATCAGATTCCAATCACCTGCTCTTAAGCATTCAGGGGATAAATCCTTTTCCCATTTTTTTTTAACTCCTTCAAAGGAGTCCGATAATCCACCCAGTATTGCTCCACAAATCCCTGCCAATGGCTTCGATTTAGATTTCTTCCCTTCACTGAGAAGGATCTCCTCAGTTGGAGAGCACTTCAATTCTAGCTGACTACCCAGAACATTTCCACTCCCCAGCATTTTAGTCCTGACATGTAGATAGACAAAAAAAGTGTCCCGTGGGTAGGCCATACTCTCCCACCAACATTCAAAAGGTTTTAAATTCCCCACAATCTATCAGCTGTGATATGTTTTGCTTTCTAGGTTTAGACATCTAGATTTTCAAGCGGTTTGCATTTACAGTGTTTGTAAAGCAGCTCCTCCACAGTGTCTGTATGTTAATAAAGAAGTTAAAAATAATCAATTAGCCTGCCTCATAACCATGAGTCTTACTCTCATTTATTGTAATACCCTCGCATGTCAACACAACTTGTGCTGCCCGCAGTTCCACCTTGGCCAAAAAAGAACCCACCCATTTTCTGACCAGTGTATGGGCCTGCTAGTGATGTGCTGCCACCTCACTTTTTTGCAGTGTACAAGGACAGCGCTGTCACAGGAGTAGGGCTGGGGTTGGAGTCCCCCACAACAGTATTACTTGGCACTAAATGTAAAGAAGTTGATCCAGACATTAGTGGGCACAACCCCTAATGTTCTTTCCTTCAGCCAGTGATTGGTCTGTGCATGGCAGAGTGCCGGTTACACGGTGACGTGTCATGAACATCACCCTTGTGACATGAAGGCTCTGCCATTGATATTCTGTCACCCGCCCAATCCTCACCTTGTTGCCAGCTTGTAGGCTGGTGTATCTGAGTCCTCCATAGTCTTCACTGGTAGTCCAGTGGCCTCAAGCAATTCAGCAATATTAACTATTCTGTTTTCCAGTGGTTTCCCCCCTTCCAAGCCCTGTTCCTCACCAGAAGACCTGTGCACCACCTAATACCTTTCCCCTCCTGAACTGCTATCCCAGTTGAAATTATATAAGTTTAACTCTGGACAAAAACCATTGAGCAGAGCTTGTTTTCAATGGTGTGCTTTTAAGACAAACTTCAGATGATAATCAAGCACATTACAGACACAGATAGGGCTAGATACAGTCTATATCATACAAGGCATTGCATGGTTTGCATAGGCATTATATACTATGATTTAAAATGAAAGGGTAAAGCCTAGTGCAGGTGGGGTGTAAGGATGCAGGCTCAAGGTTACAGCTACCTATATTACACCCTTGGAATGAAAGCATGTTGCCCGATTCATAAGCCTGCATCCCCCCTTTACCCCCCCATAGAACTTCTTGTAATAGCTATACTGGCAGAGTGGTGCTTCACCATGCATCTGGGAGTGTGGGGATCAGAGAGTCACTGAGCATGGTTCAGATGCTCATCACTGTACTGGTCCCCTTTATTTCCTTGGCAGCTCCCTGCCCCTTTTCGCTGCAGTTGCAGCTCACTTAGCAACTGCACAGCGGAAGACTTGCAACCCCATAGTGCTGGTAAACCAAGAAACTGACACTAAGCATTTGCTGTGACCACTTACTGTAGCTCCGGTAATTTGCAATTGTGTATGGGGACCAATGTCTTCACAAATTTATAAATCATTACATCATTCTCAGCCATTCAGAATGATTTTTTTCTTAACAGTCCAGGTATTCTTTTGACCAATGTCATGCTAATAGGTCTAAACATCTGACTTCAGTTGACATAGTCCATTTCTCATGCAACGGTTTCTCTAATTTTCTTCAAAGTGAAAAAAACATTGCTTTTCAATTCAAGTTACTGTGTGAAACAGAAGTCTTCCACAAGGTTTGTACTGTTTTATATGTACAGTTCCCTATCTTCTCAAGCCCTCTGTGTGTGGTAGAGCTGCTCATCTTCCCTTCACAGTTCTTTTATACAAAGAACTGGAGAATGCACTTATGACTATAACAGATGCAGTAGTTGCACATATAAATATACATTACACATACAGTACTAGCGTAGTGCTGCTTTGCTTCTCAAACCATATGTCACATTACTGAGAGGGGTTAGCAAGCTGCTCTGATATTCTGGCAGATTGCCCAAAAAGAATCTGGAGACGAGACATGAAATACGTATAAACCTTCTAGTGGAGGGTCTGGGCCACCCAAGTTAGCACACATTAGGCAATGAGAATGAGTACAACATCCACAATGAAGGACAAAACAGAGTGAGATGAAAACAATATTTTGCACAGTTTGCTTCTTGGAATCTATGGATAAGTTATACTGGTTCTTGTAAAGAATTTCCAACTTACTATGAAGTCTGGAAATTACTGAAGTCTAAACTATTCCTCCGGTTTCAACTAGGCACCCAAATATTTGCAACAGTGCAGTCATTTTCTTATGAAATTTTTAGAATTGACATCATTACAGCAGGTCAATTTTTGTTGGGTGCCATGTTACAATAATTCTCCTTTACATTATAAACCATTTGGCAGTAAAAAAATAGAAGCATTAAGCACATTAATAGATGGCACTATTAAAACTTTTTTTTTCTGTTACCAAAGAACAATCAAAACCAGAAAACAAACTGTCACCCCATGCCACTTTTGGTAAGTTGGACACCCCTCATAAAACAGGACTAGTACCCACATATGGCATACCATTTACTTTTAGCAGAAATTCAAGATTGGTACCACCTTTGGCATTAGGATATATACCAGGCTCACTATCTACAGAAAGGAGGTAGGGGGTACAAGAACTAAAAATGAACCTTTTTAACTACAACCAGGTCCAGAGCAGAGGATGCTAAGCGTGTGCTAGACCTAACTGGGGATGGGGCCCCATTAATTCCACACAGAAGCAAGGATCAGAATGTCCAAAATAGCAGCTGGGATTTTGCAGTATGGGTTTATTCAACAGTTGTTACCAAAGCATCAGCGGACCCCCAAAGGTTGGTCATGGCAAATGGGTACAATTTCCAGAAGTCTCCTTGCTAGGCAGTACAGTTTTCCACAGAAACAACAATTTCTTTCTTTTCCCCATGGTGTATGCTTATGGACTGTGCCACACACCCAAACACATTTCCATTTCTATTTCCCCAGAGTGTATACTTGTGGAACTGGGCAACACACTCAGAACATCTTCTTTCCTAAATAGGTGTATGCTTGTGGAACTTTGCCACACACCTAAACCTGCAGCAATGGCCTTTGCTCAGATAAAACTGGTGCCCTTCCATGAATCAGTTAGCCCTGCTTGTAAGCTTCCAGATGACGTTCCTCCCACCCTTTGCCCCAACCGACAGTCTCTGCCATTCCTTCAGGGTTATACCACAGAAGCCTTCATTCCCCACTGAAATGCTAAAGACTCTGAACTTTACTTTATTTCACCCACTTTGGTGAACAAGGGACACTGACAGGTGTGATCTAACCTTATCTATGGGCACACACACCCCAGAACAAACCCCTAAATGGAGAACTTGTCTCCCAAAATAGTACTTACAGAATAGTTGCTCCTTCTTCTAGGTATGGAAACAACCCCAAAACACATTTTTATTCTGTACTCACAAATTTGTTGCCTCTTCCTTTAGGCATGGTAACAATCAGAAAGCACCTTTTCCCTTGGTAGCTTGTCAGGACAGCCTCTCACAAAGTCCTTTTCAAAGGCAGCTGTACACACACAAGGACCTTCAGGGGATTGCCCTATGGATCCACTGAACTAGCAGTCCCTTCCACTTCTCCTGGAGTGAAAATCAGGAATCCTGCTGAAGAAAGGTCTCCACCACTTCACTGAAAGCTGGTGATTATAATCCAAACTAGGGTGAGAAACACGGGGGCCCTAGACTCAGAGTTCACTGACAGAGCTCATGCCACTCTCACTCCCACATGAAGACTAACTGAACATTTTAAAACTTCCCCAGAGCAGCTGTACATAGAAAAGGGTTATGCTTCTGCGAGAGTTCCAAATGAAATACTCATTCTTCCCTCAGGCTTGCTGAATAAATAATGATGTCATTATGTAAGAAGCCCCTAATGAACTCCTTACCAGCTACCCATTCTACCTGCCTAAACACTAACACTGATAGGATTCTAGTAACCCCAGGGGACTGGGTGGTTACAGTACATTTTGTTCACATTTAAAGGCTCTTTTAAGTCTTTACTGAGAAACGGAAATTCAATGCTGGTGAATATACTGGAAAAACAAACATGGTCAAAATTATACATTAAATATATATGATATTCTATTGTTTTGTTCTTGTGGAGTCAAAATCAGTGGTGGAATTCAAGCATGCATGGGACGGTCATAAGGCAATTCTGGGGGGTGGGGGTAAGAAGAAGTAGGCTGCTGGTTAACTAGGATCTGCAGCTTATCCAGTAGGTAGGGAAATGGGCAGACTGGGTGGGCCAAGCGGTCCTTATCTGCCGTCAAATTCTATGTTTCTGTGTTTCTATATCATTGAAATAGAACATGTTTGGTATAGATCACTTTAATATATTGAGACTTCCTCTAAAGGATGGACCCATATCTAGTATTTTTGCTAGGAAATCATTTTGTTTGGCCTTTATAAATTAATTTACTTTAATATTCTCAATAACCTTTCTTTTACACCACAAAATGAAATAGGGACAAGCTACTTTTTGATTACTGCATTACGTAACAAGTCACTGGGAGATCTTATTAATTTACTGTGAGGGTGCACAGCAATACAATTATTTTGACTTCCATTCATTATTTATTTGTTTTTAAGTATTTAAAATATTTTAGCAAGTAAACATACAGAGATTAATAAAATAATCTTGTTTACCAATGCAACCTTGGGAGGATAAGGGACAACCAGAAGCACACAATATAAATAATTAAGCATATTGTATTAAGTGTGCAGATAACACATATTATAAGTCTAATTAATTATTTATGAGGCAAACTCACACTCTGATTGGCTGGTGTGATGGTCATTAATCCTTTAGAAATACCTGGTACTGATCACAGTTGCGCGCGTGATCATAAACTCTCTTGTCTGTAACATGATTAGACTTAAAATCACAATGGCCTTGCAGCCATTCATTTCCTTTTGAGGTTGGCCCTCAGCTACACCTCAGGTCACCCTGCCCCCCAAGGAAATGACAGGTTCTTTGGTCATTATTGCTTAAGTAGTGGATAGACAGATAAACAGGTACTATAAGTAGGCAATGCAAAACACGGTTAAATAGAGACACTGAGACACAGGTGAAATTATCAGGGGAGAACAGATCTAGGTGGGAGTATAACACAGTCCAATATATGTCTTGTACAGTCATAATGAGATGTAAGACCTGTCCTGAGCAACCAGTTGTCATTAGAACCTTTGTGATACAAGTACTGGGCATGGTTTATTGCTTCACTCAAAAAAATCTGATTAATTAGCTGTTTTACCAGAGATGGGCAGAGGGACCTCCATTTAATGTCTCATCTGAAGGACTGAACCCCAACAGTGCATTCCCAAGAGCTGTACCACACTGTCCATATTGAGAATTAGCTCAAGTTCCTGGTGTGGGACAAGAACCCATGATCTTTCAGTGCCAGAGTCAAGCATGCAACCTACTGAGCCACTGAAAATGGCTATAGAAATATAAGTAATTCTTTTGTTGGCAAAAATTTCACATAGTGTGCCCTGTGAAGGAAGAGTTTGAAAAGAAATACTGAAATCTCCTAAAAATATTGGCACACATATGCAACAATGGTTGATAACAGCAGCATTGATTAAAATAAGAAACTGCTGCAAAACATGTTTTAATATTAAAGATAGATAGTAGCCTACTAATCTTCACTTATGCAATAAGGCATGACTTGGGGTGCATTATTGTGGGAATACGGCACACCTCAGGATGTGAGGCATGAAGCAGCACTGAATGCCTTACATAACGGAGAAGTGCAGTTATTAAACAATTACACATACCCTGGAGTGCATTATTGTGATTATAATATGGTTCCTCTGATTTGTATTTTAAAAACTGAGTAATGAGATTCAGAATATTATTTCTGAACTGTGCTGTTGTGCTGGAATAACGCACAGTCATTTGATCACATCTGACCAACCACAGGTGTTGGTTATTTCTCCAGTTTATAATCTTCAATACTAATTTCTGTTTCTTTTTTATTTTTACTTAGTATTCTTTATCCCCTGTCACCCAGTTTGCCTCTATCAGCCCCAATTCATCCTGGTGCGTTGCGTGACACATTTCTTGGTACTTACTGGCTGCAGTGCCTCATGGCTAACCCCCTATGGTGGGGCTCCTTGGGCCAATCCCCATTCACCTGGGAAGAATTGTAGTAGGGATACTAAGCAGCGGGTCTGGCAGGCTGCACAGGCTGGTGAGGAGAGCAGTGTCATTCTGTGACTGAGGGTTTTCAATATAGCTTCACTCCTGACCCAGTGACATCAATGGTATGCCAAGTGTACTCATTCCCATACACCTCCAACCCGCCAATGTTGTCCCACTGTCTGTGGGCTCCAGTGTTCATTTGACACCTGTGGTCACCTGGGCAATGGCATAGCACCAGAGGCATGTGTCCCCCTGGAGGTGTAGAGTGTCCATAGAATGCTCAATCCAACTCCCACTGCACAGCCCTTTGATGCTACAGGATAATTCCCAAACCCAGGTCTTTGACATCGCAAGTGGTAGTTCCACCACTGGCACAGGCAATTTCTGTTTGTATTCTTTTGTGACCAGCTTAATTTATTGTATGGTTAATCATTTATTTTGTTAAATGAAACTTTACATAGAAACATAGAAACATAGAATTTGACGGCAGATAAGGACCGCTTGGCCCACCTAGTCTGCCCATTTTCCTACCTAACAGATAAGCTGCAGATTCTAGTTAATCAACAGCTTACTTCCTCTTACCCACCCCTAGGACTGCCTTATGCCTGTCCCATGCATTCTTGAAGTCCCCCACTGTTCTTGACTCCACGACCTCCTCAGGGAGGCTGTTCCATGCATCCACAACCCTCTCAGTGAAAAAATACTTCCTCACATTACCCCTGAGCTGTCCCCCCTCTATCTTCAAATTGTGCCCCCTTGTTCTTGCACATCTCTTTTTCTGGAAGATGCTACCCTCTTGGACTTTGTTAATTCCCTTGAGGTACTTGAAAGTTTCTATCATGTCCCCTCTCTCCAATTTCTAATAAAATGTGTTATAAAAGAATAGAAAGAGGACAACAATGGATTAGAAAACATATAAAAGGAAAAGCAGACTTAAGTGTCATTAGTATAAAGTTAACAATCTATATTAAAGCCAGTCCATTGTGTGGAGGGCTGAGGAATCTATGCCTCATCTGCCATCGTGCCAGTGACCCAGGTTCAGAAATGAGTCTGGGCTACTTGGGGTTGGTTGGGGGGCAGGATTGAGCATCCTGACAGGTACTTTCCTCTTTTGGGGAGAGGGAATTACCTATTCTGCTGTGATACCACCTTCTAGGTGACCATAGGGGGACGTACAGGCTAGAGCAGCAGTTTCAGGTGGGGGATGCTCCCAATGGAAGATGTCAATGCACCGCACATGCATGATGCCGCCACAGCCCCGGAGCATCTGGAGATTCCCCAGAATGACAGAAAAACACCCCAGCAGGCACAATGATGCCTTCCTCTTCCCACATGTCCCACACCCACCTACTGGGTGTGACAACCCTCAACTGAGCTAAACTCCTCCTGGGAATGGCCCCCCGGTAGGCTTCCTCACAGGGGGTAATCTGTGGGGCACAGCAAGGGTCACATAGTAAGTCTCAGAGATGGTGGGTTGATGGGGTTGGGGGGGAGAGAGAAAAACGGCTGATGGTGGTAGGCTGGGTGACATGGGGACAAAAATGAAAGAAAAAAACAATATATATTACATTTTGATATTAGGTGGCAAAGAGAGAGTATATAGATTATGAAACAAAGTGTATCAATAACCTAGCCTTGCGGAATACTATACCAAAGAGGATGGGAGGAAGAGGAACATTTAATATCAGAAACTAAATGGTGTGATTAGAGAGGTAGGTACAATCAAAACCAAGGGAGGCAGAGACTTCTGAAAATGTTTCAAGATGATGAATAAGGATAGAGGGATCAATAGTATCAAATATAGCACTAAGATCAAGGAGAACAAAAAGAAATAACGAACCTCTGCTCAATACACGAAGATAGTCATTAGCCATGCTAAGAGCAGTTTCAGCACTATGAAAGGTGAAAATGCATTTGATAAGGGTCAAGGATATTGTAGAATGAAAGGCAGCTAGAAAGATGAGGATGAGCAACTTTTTGCATTTTTTTTTCACTCGGGAAAGGAGGGCTGGAAATCAGGCAATAATGAAAGAAAAGGAGAGCGAGAAAGAGAGAGAGGGTCACATGAGGTTTTTTTTAAGAAGTTGAAAAACAGCAGCAATTCTGAGAGTAAGGAACAGTACCAGCAGACATAATGATTTATGACAGATGAAATGGCAGGAGTAATATTTGAGAAAGAAGAAGGAATTAAATGAATTGGGATTGGATCAGGGGTAGAAGAGCATTTGTTAGCCGAGGAAAGGATTTTATAAGGAATTTTAGGACAGAATAAGAATAGACTTAGGACTGGGAGGACAATTGAGTGAAACAGAATAAGAAAAGGTGGGAGAGGAGGAAAAGATGCAGTTTTATCAGGAATAGAGACACTTTTTGACTGGCTTTGTGGCACTAGTCATGCAGGTATGCTCCCATGTGAAGCACCTGGTTCATGGTGTGACCCACCCCCACTGCTTTTAGCCAGCAGAGCTTAGTGACTGACGAGGAAGTAGCATACTGTGGTTTCAGGAGGGGGGGACTGTGTCTGCTCACTGTGCTAATAGGGACACAGAACTAGAGAGTTCCCCCTGACAAAGCCCTTCAGTTGTAGAGGTGCAGCACCGGGGTTCTTTGAAGCCATGCACTCATTTATGTTCCTTAGCCAAATAAACGTTTTGCACTGTACCTACTTTTGTATGTTGCTTCTGAGTATGCTGAGTAATTGTGTTTTTTCATCATTGTGCTAGTGCCTCATATAGACACAGGTGCAGCATTGATATTGTAGGTGACATTGGCCCATGGAATGTGTTGCGAGTAGACAACACATTTTTGTTTAGGGTGGTGGCAGTGGGAGTAATTATTATACAGGGGTGAATCCCACTAACAACCTGAATAACAGCTGGCCTCCACTCCTGTTACATAAGGCCTGACACCCCCTCTCCCTCCCTCTTTTCCCTAGCATTGACCATGATGGATGCCTAGGACACTAAGTGCGAGAGCTGATGCCTGAGGTGTGCCATAAGAGGGTTACTTGCTGGATGTTGTTGGTGAGTCAGAAGCCTTGTCTGGAGGTACAAAGGTGTTGGCAGGTCTCTTGAAAGGAAAGCAGTGGGACAAGAGCAGCTCAATGTGCAGGACACAAAAATTGTGAATTAAAAAAAATTGGGCAATTTTATGCTAAGAAGGAGAATCAAAATCACCACAGTGAGTATAATATAAAGAAAAGCAGAGTGGGCACTTTGCCTGGAGAGGAGCGTCAGAAAAGTAATTAAAGATTATTATGTATGTATGTATTATGTATTTATATTACTATAACACATTGTTAATTCATATAGATGCCCCACAATTCTTACATTATTAAAGAGACTTACCAGTCTCAGCCCCTGTACCTGACATATAGGTGCCTTACCTCCATGGCATGCTGGTAGCATGAAGATGGCACGAAATAATCCATTAGGTAAAAACCTATTTCACTCATAAAATTAAGTAAACTGGGTCCCAAGAACTTCCCGGTTGTAAGTGTCACCCATGCTCTGCCCCCGCACTCACTAACATGATGATGAGATGTTAGGGAGAGTGCAGGGGCACGCTTCATTATAATCAATGGGTGGCAGCTTTCTGATCAGTTTTTAATATTATAATGGCCACTTGGTAATGAAACATGGGCAGTGGTTGACTAACGAGGGCCTTGTTAGTCGACCGGTGTTGTTTGGCATTTTTATCATCTACATCTTGCATGGCATTAAGAACAAGATTAGCCTTTTTGCAGACAACACAAAGATTGGGGCAGTGGTGGATGACACAGTACGGTGGCAGGGGCTGCAGGAAGATGTGCCTAAATTTGAGTGCTTGTTAGACATGTAGCAACTGGGGTTCAGTGCAAAGAAATGCAAAGTCATGCACATGGGGGCAAGGAACCCAAGGAGGTGATACCAGTTGAGAGGGGTGCAGATAGCCACTACAGAGGAGGAGAAGAAAGGTCTGGGTGATAATAATTGGGCAAATGAACCACTTAGCACAGTGCAGGAAAGGAGCAGCTAAAGCCAATGAGATGCTAGGGTGTAATGCTAGAGGTACCACCTCTGGGGAGGTAATCCTGCCACTGTACAGATCATTGGTAAGGCTGCACCTGGAGTACTGCATACAGTACTGGCACTCATACTGTTAAATTACTGGAGGGGGTCCAGCACAGAGCTACAAGGATGATCCTGGGATTGGAGGACAAACCCTAACAAGAAAGGCTAAGGGAACTGAATATGTACTTCCTTGAGGAGAGGAGGGATAGGGAAGATATGATAGAGACCTTTAAATATGTGAAGGGTATTAACAAGACTGGTACAGAGGGGAATTTTAAGTTAAAGGGTGGGAGGAACATAAGGGGGCATGGCCTGAGACTGGAGGGTGGAAGATTCAGGAGAGAAATGAGGAGGCACTTTTTCACGGAAAGGGTGGTGTCTAGGTAGAATGCACTGCCCGAGGAGGTGGTTTCCTGCAAATGGGTGGGCAGCATACCTCTCAACCTTTTTTCCCCCAAATGTGGAACATTGCCTGTCACAATGTGGAACAAATGGGCAAAATGTGTAACACTTAATCAAATCTTTACCTAAGAAGCTCAAAACACTATTAAAATGTTGCATTTATGTTGAGAATGTCTGTTATTAATTGAATAAGTTATTTTTTCCATCATTTACTATGGATATTTGCTTTAAAATGTTGACTCTGAATGTGGAACAAGTCCTCACAATGTGGAACAGGGACCTTTTCTGAAGTAAAATGAGGAACGTTCCTCGTAATGTGGTACAGTTGAGAGGTATGGTGGGCAGTTTTAAGAGGGGGTGGAACAAAGAAAGGGGGATGGTTACCATTATGATGGTCAGGGAGGGAGGAGCAGCTGCGGAGTAAGGGGATGGCAAGCTGCACACTCGAGCAGACTTGATAGACCTATAGGTCTTTATCTGCTGGCAGTTTTGTGTGTTCAGATGTTCGTATCTCCCATGTTTTTTTTAAAGGTAGGAAATTGTTTATTCTATTACTGCTGTAATTGAGGCTGTAAAGAGCTCATTGCTGCAGAAACTAGTCCTGGTGACAGCATGTGACCACGGTAGCCTCATTTGAGAAACACTGGTCTAGAACACGAGCTGGGGAACAACAGACTGAGTAAGGTTAAGGGATTCAAGCAAAAAAAAAACCTGAATGTAAGAGAACGATGGTGAGAGTCAACAAGAATGCTGAATTTGCCAGAGTTAAGCACAGAGGATGAAGGAAGAGTTCATGAAGAAAGGAGATAATAAAACATAAGTTACAAATAAGTTGTTTTATTTTGGAGGGAAGTAGACAGTTATATGGTTAAGGAGAAGACAGAGAGAGAGAGAGAGAGAGTTCAAATGAAGATAAGTTAGGATCGAAGAGTAAATAAAAGATTGTCATGGAAAAAAACTGCCACAACCCCCGACCGGTAGGATTCATAAAAATAATGTACAGTACAGTCAGCTACAGAAAGAAAAAGATCAGCAGAATGTCAAATATAAAATGAGCAGGATTTTTGCAAGAATTTGCAGAAACACATTTGTGGAAATTTCTGCAACTCTAATCAGTAGCAATAAAGAATCCAAAAGTTACTTTTTTTTTCTTCTTCTTCTTTGGTAACCGAGTACGGCTTACTAGGCACAAGTTTTCAAGGGCGATCTGGGAGCACAGGGGAGGTTAAATAACTTGTTCAGGGTCACACAGTATGCAAGTGGAGGTTGTGGGAATCAAACCCACATCAGCTGGATGTACCAAGCTCATTTACAGTCCAGAAACATTATGAAAATAAAGTGCAGAAATTGTAAGTTCTCAGATTCTAGATGACTTTTTTTCATCACCATGTTTAATAAAATCGGCAATTTAAAGAGCTAGTAGCACTAAGAATAGCTGGCAGAATATCGAGAATACTAGATGGGCAACTATGCACAACCAGTGTGTTCTGCCACAGAGGGGTTCTGATACCCCTCGAGAGGTCTGTGGGAATCAGAACCCCGAGGTAGCAAAACACACTGGTTGTGCATAGAGCTGCTCATCCTGTGTTTTTATAGTGTATGATACTGTGTGAAATTTGTGTTTGTGAGTTCGTTTGCTTTCAAAATGAAATTGACTCATGCAGTCTCTAGAGGTCTAGAATGCTGTTCTACCACAGTAGGGTAGAATCACATTCCATGACCTTTGAACTGTGGTACAATAGCATTTTGAAAGGGATGGAATTCTATACAGAACAACACTCCACTATACACTATATTTCAATAATTTTTAAAAGTAGTTCCTTATTACATTTTATTTCTGAAGTGTTTTTCTATATGCTCATTAAATGGTTATCTACTCAACTGGTGAAAGCAGTGCTTTACCTGGAAGCAGACATATTTAGTTCTGTTCCTCCCACTGCATCATCAGAATGTGACCTATGAACATACAAAATTGTCAGCAGATACAGACCTGTTGATCTATCTAGTCTTCTTGAGTGTGCAGCACTTCAGTCTTTCAGACTGCAGCTGCCCCCCTTCCCTTGCCTACCCCCCATTGATTTTGCCCATGTATCCTTCACTCACGCCCTGCCCCCCCACAGTTTGAACCCTCCCGCTGAACCTGTCCCACCCCCTTTTGAAGCTTCCCACCATCTACAGTGATATCACCTCCTCCAGATGTGCGTTCCACCCTGCCACCACCCTTTTGGTGAAATAGTGCCTCCTTATTTCCCTCCTGAATCTGCCTCCTTCCAACTTCAGACTGTGCCCCCTGGTTTCCCTTCCACATTTTAATTAAAAAATACTTCTGGTGCTTACTCTGTTCATACCCTTCAGGTACTTGAAGGTCTCAATCATATCCCTTCCCTCCCTTCTATCCTCCAGGGAATACATATTGAGCTCTCTCCGTCTGTCCTCATAAGGTTTATCTCCCAACCCCAGGATCATTTTCATTGCCTGGCACTGTCCCCTTTCCAATAGCTTGATGTCCTTTTTCAAGTAGGGGTGCCAGTACTGCATGCAGTACTCACAGTGCGGTCTCACCTGGGAGCTGTACTGGGGCAGGATGACTTCCTCTCTCCTAGAGGTAATTCCCCTTGCGATGCACCCCAGCATTCTGTTGGCCTTTGCCGCTGCCTTCCTGCACTGGACTGGGTGGCTTATTTACCCTGTCACTAGCACACCCAGATCCTTCTTCTCCTTTGACTTGGATAACTGCACTCCCCTCAACCAATAACTATTTCCAGGGTTCCTGGCTCCCAAGTGCATGACTTTGCAAGTCTTGGCATTGAACCCATGTTGCCATGTGTTAGACCATTCCTCCAGTTTTGCCAAATCCTTCTGGAGTACTGTACCACATTCCCCTCCATCAACCACCGCACAGATCTTGGTGTCACCAGCGACCTCTCACTCATTGGTACATCACAAGACCTGCTGACTGATTGGTAACATGTGTCACATGTTGCCAATCAGGCAGCAGGATTCTCTGCTGATGATGTATAGGGAGCAGTGGTGCAAGTGGTAGACAAGAAGTACAGGAACTCGGGCATTGGCAAATATGAAATGCAGAATGAAGATCCTCAATATGAAGGGCAGCTGTGTCAAGACACATCTATTTCAACACTAGTAGATTCAGTAAGAGATATTGAAGTATTTCTAGAAAATTGCATTGTTGGACAAGTCAAATGTTGTTATGGCAACCCTGATTTCAGATTAGAGGCCCAGAAACTGTCATTATGTTGCTGGCTTAAGAATTTCTGTTCCAGTGTCAGTGGGAAGAAGTACAGGAATGCCATTCTTGCTGCAAAAAAGGTACAGGAACTGAGTTCCTGTGCGTTCCTGTTCACTTTCATCACTGATAAGGAGTATTTTTTTCCCAGTTCAACCGTTGGGGGTGAGGCGCCTGTGTTTTAATGCACCTCAATTCATGTAACCGCTTGATGTAACAATACGTTGTCAGTTTGCTCTGGGCCCACTCCCTGCCCACCTATTCTTCAGGGGATACCCAGCCTAATCTATCCCTCTTTTCCCCAGGTCTCTCTCCTGCACTTTGTACTTCTTCTGCTAACCACCTATACACCCCCAAGGGTATGGCTTACCCCATATGGTTTGCTTTGTTGACAATTCCTGCACTATTCTGTATTATGCTGTTATCTACCTAATTAATCTGTTATGTATTTTATGCTATCTACACATTAATCTGTTGTGCCTGAAGTTTCTTATGCTGTTAGCTACCTATTAGTTTCTGTTATGCCTGATGTTCTTGTATGTTAACTTTGACTCTTCCTGATGTTCTTGTGTGTATGTACCTTGTAATCCTCCTGGGTTGCACCTGAAAATAGGCACTTGGCTGTCTAGTGTGCTTACCCGGTAAACAAAAGCAAATAAATAAATAGAACTCATTATGTTAGCCTCCAGATAGAGTATTGTTCCACACATCACACCTAGTACAGTCAGGTAGAGAATCTTCAAATTAGCAAAACAGAAAAAAAATACTTCACATATATAAAGTGATATCTATAAAGTGATAACTGACTACTTCTCAAAGTTACAATTAATTCCAGGCAGTACACTAGCTCTTAAATGGTCTCAGCACCGTTGAATCCTCTGTCCCAGTGAAATGAAATGTGGACAGAATGTGTTTACTTTCACATTAAATATGTGATCTGTTGATTGTTTTCTATTACTAATTACAGCTGCAGAAATTTCCTAAACGATTTCTGGAAAGTCTTGCAAAAAAAAAACTGTGTTATTTTATATGGTCAACATATTCCAGGCCATGCCTCTGAAGAAATTGTGTACGAAACTGAGCTTTGGCATAGAAGTGAAACCCCACCCCCCTGGGGCAAAACGAGGGGTTAAGGTGACGGGTTTATTGCTATGCCAAAGTACCATTTATATGCAGAATTTCATCAGAAGAAAAATCCTAGAGCTTGTTGACCATGTAAAATGATGCCAGCATTTTTGCAAGGATTACCAGGAAAGTTTGCAGACATTTCTGCAGCTCTAATAAGCAGCAGAAAAGAAGCTCTACACATTATATATTTGATGAGAAAGTAAAGACATATGTTCCACAAGTTTGCAAATTGTGACCTTTTTTCAAAGTTTTCTTTTTTTCAGTTTGAAGACTAAAAATGAAGTGCAGAAATTTCATGCAGCTCTTTTTTTAAAATATAAGCTTTGCAGGAGTATAGAAAGATACCACCTCTGACTTCAAATAAGTTCTCGGATGCTAGATAACGTTGTTTTTTTATTGCCTTATTTAATACTTTCAATGGTGAAACATTGTTCAATCCACAGCCCCAATAAAGCAAATGAACGGTTCACATCATGCTCTTCATTATTTGATTCAATGACAGTTTGCTGGCTCACTACCGAAGGTCTGTAACAGCAACATGTAAGGATTTTTTTTTCAGGCAGCATAGTTTCACAATGAAAGGGATAAGATCTTAGAAAATGGGGTCTGGGGCAGCCCGATGGCCTGGCAGATACTGCGTCGTGAGCCCACTCTGGCGACCTTGGTTCAAGAGTAATTTGGCAGCGCACCTGGTCAGGAGCAGATGGCACTGGGTTCCACAGCTTTAGTGACCTCTATGGTGTGTCAGGGAGCTTGCCTCCTCCACAGGGGCACAGTAATTGCTACTGTGGCTTGTTGGGGTCTTGCCTGGTGCTGTGAAGGAGGTGGGTGAGGTAAAGGGAGTAAACTGAGGAAAACCCATGTGCATTGGTCATGAATCATGATATGTAATGGTGCCAGCACTCACAGGTCCCACGCCATATGGATCCCTAATGATGTGACAAGGGGAGAGGGGCAGATGGGACTGGGAAGCTGGGGAACACATGATGCAGACATGAAGTAGCAGATAGGGGCCACAATGCTAGATAACAAAAAAAAAAAAAAGAAAGAAAAGGAAATGGATTTGAAAATCATTGAGGCTGATTGGCTGATGACATTCTATTGCCATACATTTATGTGCCAGCACTGACTGCTAAAAGAAGTCCCAGTGCCCACCCATCTTGTTACCCAGAAGATACATGTGCACTGATTCAGAATCCTAAATTCTGAATCAGTCACTCTTTTTTTCCACCGTGAATTGGGTGCAAGAGAGAGAGAGAGAGAGAGAGAGAGAGAGAGATAGGAAGCATGTGTGAGTCATGCAGAAATGGATGTGAGCCGGGTGAACATGTCTAGAAAGAAAGAGTGAGAGAGAGCAACAGTAGGCATGAATGAGCTGACAGAAAATGGACTACACTCTGCAGGGTTGTGCCACGCGTGAAAGCACCAGCTGTAAAGCCACCCATGTTCTCTCTGCCCATCTTCACCTACAGTACTGCAACAAGTGAGCAGAAGGGCTATTTTAAGAAATACAACCCAGAGAATTTAATTACAAAAATATGAAGCTGTCTTTTCCCCATTTTCTACTTGAAATAAGACTATGAGATGGGTAGTGTTGGGCTGTACCTGCACTTTACATGGCTGTAAGGCCCTCCACCTGCAGACTCGGTTTTCATTATGCCCTTGAGCATTTGGTATAGCTCAAGGCTTCCCACCCTGTCATGTCTTATTGCTTACATGTTTTTAACTGAACACTAGTGTTCTGCACCCCTTGAATATCCAGACCCCTGGTCCAAGGATACTGTCTCTATTGCCTTCCTTTCATCTAACATTAGCAGCAATGCACTAACTAGAGGGCATACCCTCCAACTAAAAGGAGGGAAAAATAAGAACAACATTAGAAAGCATTACTTCACGCAGAGGATGGCTAGGATGTGGAATAGCCTACTCTATGAGATTGTTCAGATGTTTGAAGCAGGGCTAGACAGATTCCTGAGGGAGAATGGCATTGGGGGTTATACAGAACAAGTAGCGTAACATTTCGTCTGTTAAAGAGCTAGTAAAACTAAAAACAGAAGACAGAAACATCACATTAATATTTAAAAGTAGTCAGTCCTTACTTTTGTTCCTGAATAATTTTTCCTTTTCTTTTTGCTCATTAGAAAGCTTTCTGTCTCATAGTGTTTGGTGTGATGTGAAGAGCAGTGCTTTCCCCAGCAGCTGACATAATCTAGTTCTAGTCCTCTTCATACCTCAGCTGCACTGTGACCTCACTCACTGTGACATCATAAGTGACTGTTTTGGTAGCAGGAGATTGACTCTTCCTGAGTATCTGTAATGTCAAAGTGAATGAGGTCACAATAGTGATGAGGTATGAAGAGGACTACAGCTAGGTAGAGTACTGTTCCACACATCATACTTAGTACTGGCAAGTAGAAAGCCCTTTAATTAGCAAATGTGAAAAGAAAATGTGCCCTCATATGAAAAGTAATAGTTGACTGCTTTTAAAAGTTAATATTAAGCAGCCCATTGGCTCAGTGATAGTGTTACCACTCCTTACACCAGTGGCCCAGCTTGGGAAGTGAGCCGGAGTCATCAGGGGCCGTCTGAGAAGGAGGATCGAGTGTCCAGAGGATACAGTCCTTCTGTGAGGAGTGAGGCCAGCCTGCTCCAGTGCATGACTGCCACCTGGGGGATCACAGGTGGTAGTGCACTCTGGAGCAGCTAAGTGGTCGGGGAGAAAGGATGGCGTGCACATTTGCACGCACGCTTGCGTCACATCCCCAGGCCAGTATCTTAGAGGGAAAGGGAAGAGATATCAGAAGAAAAACTGTCTGCAGACCTTGGAGTGAATAGTAAACCAACCCGTTGCCAGCCCTGCACTGGTGACGCGGCTGCCCTCCTCTGAACCAGATGCGATTGTGTCAGTCGGGGCCTTGCAGCCCCTGCCATGGTATGAAAGCCAAGCGGGATGTGGGTCATGAGCCCATTAAAAGGCAACATAAACAGATAAACAAAAAAAGTTACTATTATTTTCAGGCAGTACACTATCTCTTCAGGCTTAGACGTGTGTCTGTACTCAAGCTAGGTATAGTCACCAGCTGAGCAGCAGAAGGGAAGGACAAGATGGATCACCAGTCCCTTCCATCATCACAAAACTATGCTTCTATGTTACTTTGAGAGTTATGAGACTATTTTTATTAATTTAAAGAAACAAATAGGTTGTTTTGGTATCCTTGAATAACCTGCAGTATATTTTTATATCATGTTGCTGGTGCTGTAAATTACTCGCGAACCTAGTAGCTAAGAAGGTAAATGAAAGATTGGCCAGATTAAAAGGAAAGTGTTGTAATAATGTAACTTGATTAGCGGTGGCTATAGGGAGAATTGTCGCCTTCAAGAAATTAATTTTATATGCTGAGAAAGTGGCAAAGCTGTTAATAGTCTTGAATTACATTAAGGAGAGATACCCATGGTTCAGAAATGAAAAGCAGGCCTTCATCCACATACAAAGCTATCTTATCCTGACAAACTGGCATAGACAGATCTTGTATATCAGGTGAGCAATGTACTGTACAGGTGTATTCGCATCCAGGTGTTTGATTGGAAACAGAAAACAAAGGTAGCAATAAGGGCACCCTTATTAAGTGTCCCTAAACTACTAACTTCTTCAGTAAGGGATGGATTTAAATTTAGTTTCATATAGTGTATTTCATAAATGAAGCATCCAAAAGTGCTTTACAAAGCAACAATGTAAAAAATTGTACCGCTGAATCTGTATGGAGACAAAAACAGCAGCCATTAAACATACAAGAACATTTACATACAGACAAGACAACGGCATTAAAAAAACCCATTTTGGCCGACCTGGTGGCACTGAGGGTTGAGGCGCTGGACGCCTTACCTCGCGCCACACCAGCGACCTAGGTTTGGGAGCAAGCTCGGGTTGCTGGGGGTTGGCATGGGAGGGAGTGGATCAAGCATCCCATGGAATGCTCTCCTCTCCCGGGGTGGGTCGGGGCATGGTGTCCGGCGTAGCCTGACACCCTAGCGAAGGCTGGGTGTCAGCATGTCCGGCCTGGTAGAATGGGGTGGTACGTAGGGCAGCCGGTGGGTGCACTGCATGCAGACATGTGCACAGGGAGCCCTTGTCGACATTGCACGCCCTGCCTCCAACACACACACAGAACACGGGAAAGAGAGAGTGCCCAGCTGTTGCAGCTTGGTGGCCATCCACGTTGTCCTGCACTGCTCCACCGTGAGTGGATCCATTGTCGTGGGGGAGTTGGTCGACTCCCACTGCCCCACCACAGGGGGGAAGCCGTAGGATAATCAGTGGTCGCCCTCAGTAGGAGACGGCACAGTTTGGATGGTGGCCAGATCACAGGGATGCGAGGATGATGAGACCGACTGGGGAACCCCATGGGAGAAAAAGTCATAAAAAAAAAAAAAGACTCCATTTTACTGAGAGAGAAATGTTGTCCAGGACACCAGGGATATCCCCTATTCTTTGAAATGTTTCATGGAATTGTTAACTAACCTGCCACCCAAATATGGGCAGAAGGGACTTTTTGTTCAGGGATGCCATCTCCAATGATGACCTGAAGACCTACAATCTGTCACATGTTTATATGTACAATTCTAATATCTGTTATGATTGTAAGAGTGCAGTCTTTAGTTCTCTGGGTCAGAGTAGTGTGAAGGGAAACAGTAGCTGTGGCATGTAAAGGACTTGAGAAGAAGGCCCTTTTATACCCATAACAGATGCCTGAACTGTACATATAAACATAAATTGTTAAAAATGTTCTGTTTTTCAAAAAAAACAGAACTTTGATCATACCACTTGGAGATGTGCCATAAGGTTCAATACTGTAGGGGCTTAATCAAGGAAGGGACTTAGCAGAAGAGGGCAGGAGCATAGCACTCTGCATGATTAAAGGAAAACTGAATAACCATGAACTGAGGTAAATAGAAAACAGTGCCTACTTTAAAGTCTGTTTCAGACCTGCATACAGAACTGGCATCCATTCCTGAAAAAGGACATCAGATTGCCAGAGGGGGTGCAGCGTAGGGCAGTGAAGATGATACCGGAACTGGAGGGGAAGTCCTGTGAGGAGAGGCTGGGGGAGCGGAACTGTATTCCCTGAAGGAGAGGAGGGATGGGGGGGATATGACTGAAACCTTTAAATACTTAAAGGGAATAAACAAGGCTAGTACTGAAGGGATCCTTCAGATCAGAAGGGAGAGGGACATGATGAGAGAGCATCGACTGAGATTGGAGGGGGGAGATTCAGGAGGGAAATCAGGAGACACTTTTTCAGATAAAGGGTGGTGGACAAGTAGAATACTCTGCTCGAGGAAGTGGTATCGTGTAAAACAGTGGGAGGATTTAGGAGGGGGTGGAACAGAGTGTGGGAGTTGCTAAGGGGAGGAGAGGGAGGGGCAGCTGCATGTTGAGGAGTTAGCTGCACAATCAAGCAGACTCGATAGACCGTGAGGCCTGTTTTTGCTGGCATTTTGTATGTTCGTATCTACTCACACCAGGCACACACACACCAAAACTATGTTCAGGTGAGCTGGTAGCTGGGAGGGAGAGCTAGGCAGCTGCAAGAGATGTGGTGCTGATGTGGTGTCATCATTTTCCAGAATCTGTGCTGGATGCATGGGGAGGGGGGCAGTGTGTAAGAAGATTGGGGCCCTTGTTAATGAGATTGCTGGCCTCTGGGCTGAAATGAAGTTCTTGATACTCAGGACCCTAGAGGGCTGCAGCTCCAGTACATCAGAAACCCTGGAGGGTCAGCTGGGTGGGGGGTTGTGGTGGGGGGTGGGGATGGGGAAGGGGAGATGCTTTTTAGGCTGGCAGACTTCAGGGAGAAATAGGAACTGATTCATGCCTCTGGCAGAATCAATTAAACCTGATGACCTCAAGGGGGAAGCTGCACTGGAAAGTCATGGGGGGCAGCCAATTCCACCTTGTTCCAAAAATGACCATTGCCATCCTTATCAGCAAATGCCTACTGGGTCCCCAATACAACCCCCTTCCCTGATGCACTCAGCACTGTCTTGCAACCCAAAGGAACAAGGGAATGGATAGACAACCGAAGGCAATGTCCATAATGATTGTTCATTATTTCCAAGACAGCAGTCTAGGTTTATTAACTCAAATTTCTACGGTCCACTGTCTCCCTTGGCAAGTTGTTCCATACTGAAACCACCCTCTGCATGAAGAAAGCTGTTTTTCACTCTGACCTAAAATGCTTCACTGCCTCTTCTGTCTGACTCACTGGTGTCCAGTGTGGGCTAAAACGTTGTAGGTCCTGCCCTTTTTGCTTTTTATGACCTGGTCACTTGCAGCTTGCTTTTGATGGTGGTGAGCTATCTGACTGTTTGCATGCAAGGCTTACAGTAGAACAGCCATTAAACAGCCCTCCCACCTGCCCTCACAGCAGTGTTATGGCTGTGTACTCACAAATGGTACTGTGAGTGCACCAAGGGCATCACAGAGCACATGCTAACGCCAATCAATATGACATCACCAAGTGATACAGGATTGTGTGTAAGGTGCAAGTCCCTTTTTCAGGAGGAAATCCTTCCACTATTGGGACATTTTTTTTTTTGCAATAGTACAAATATTATTTTCTTGCTTTACTGAAATTTACTTTATGTGATAGTATCAGGGGTTAGGCATAAGCTTGGCTACAGGTCTCTCGTCTATGTCAGCATAGTAATTGATCACTCTTTATTGCCAATCTACGTTGCACTTGAACTGGTGTCTCATTTTTGCAGTGTCAGTGGCTCAGTTGGTAGCACACTCGCCTCTGAGTACGGGAGATCAGGGGGCGGTGGGTTCAGTTCCCACATCTGGCACTTGGGTAAATATCCCAGTACTGACACTGTAGTGCAGCATGAGAGGGGTGCTGAACTTCTGAGGTGCTGTCTTTTGGATGAGATGTTAAACTGAGGTCCCATCTGCCTGGGTTGGTGGTAGTTCAGGTGGATGTTAAAGATCCCATAGCACTAATCGATAAGAGTAGGGGCATTTTATTAGAAAAGTGGGCTTCATTACAATGAATTGACAACATCCTGTACATCAAATACTAGGACCAAAAAAAACAGAAAGAACAAAAGAAAAATAAACAGAGAAACATTAACAATCAGAAATCCAGGCATCACAATTGAGCCACATAAGGTTGACTTGATGTGTGTTATAAACAAGATAATCATGCTTTTTGACTGAACATAAAGCTTTACGAATATTGCTGATAATTTCTTGCTTATGAATAAATTTTTGATGCAAAACCAACATACATCTTGCTTGCCATAAATAATATCTAATTAGAGCAAAAACCACATATAGAGTTTCAACATGATATTTAACATTAAAGTCAACATTTGTGCAAAACATGATGTGTTCGTAGGTTATGTTAAGAAACAAGGGTTCTGTCCACACTGTAGCTAGACTAGACTAAATATCCAGAGAAAACGGACAGTCAAGAAACAGGTGTTGCTGAGTTTCTAAAACTGCTGAACAAATATCTCTGGGGCAATGGCGCAGATCCAAAGCTTTATGCTTATGGTTACTTTTAACCCCTAGCCTATCATAATTACTCAACCACACCATGTCCCAAATGTATGGAGGTAAACGGGGATTACGAAGCTGTAGGAGAACCCAGGGGAGATGATTCGAGGGGCAAAGGGGAAAGACTACATCTTCCTGGGCCTCCCGCCTCCAAATCCTGTCATATAGCATATGCCTTGACAAAACACAAAAATCCTGAGGGAAAAGGCTCCAAGATAAAGACATTTTGAAACCTTCTTTTCCATAAGAAGGTATATCCGGTGACCGAGAAATAATAGCTTTGTGACTGAAATCCCATTTATCTAAGCACAAAGAAAACCAAAACATAAAATAGAGTTTCCAAATTACATACCCAGGTTTAAGGGCCTTACCAAAATTATAGTTAAAAAATAAACTATAAAAGAAGCCAACAGGGTGAAGCATATTTACCCCACCATCCTTTATAGGCCTATAAGCAAGACTTCGCTTTATGGGGTTCAGTCTGGACCCCCAAAACCCTTTAAAAAATATTCCATATAGCCTAGTGAAAAGAACTGCAGGAGGCGGAAACACATAACTAAGGTACAGGAAAATAGGAACAACTAATGATTTAAGTAAAACAACTCTCTTTGTTTTTCCGATCAAGGCCTGCCTCCAACCGGCAATTAAGCCTTCCGCCTTATTTAGGGCAATATTCCAATTATAGGATGACATATCCCCTGGCTCAAAGTAAATCCCCAAATATTTAAAGACATCAATTTTGACAGGAATCCCAGCATAGTTGCCATTTTTTGGGAGAGAGGTATGACCTATTGGTACACCTATACTCTTGTTAAAATTAATTCTAGATCCTGATACGGCTGAAAAAACATGTAATACATGAACCAGTGCATCTTGTTTAGTCTTCATATCTACTACTAAAACCAAATCATCGGCGTAGGCCAACAATTTAATTGGTGGCGAAGAGGGAATACGGTCCAAACCTATAATTTCTGGACAAAGTAATATTGCCCGTACTAAAGTGTCAATATAGAAATCATAAAGCAACAGGCTCAAAGGACACCCTTGTCTAACCCCGCAAGCGAGGGGAATAGAAGTCCCTAACCAACCATTTACATTGGGTATTATTACTGCACCCTTTTATAACGTTTGAATCCAGGAAAGAAACACTACGGGAAAACCAAAAGCCTTCAAAACTTGGAATAGGTAAGCATGAGAAACCCTATCAAATGCTTTCTCCTGATCTAAACCTAATACCCATCCGGAAACAACTTTCCTGTCACCTAAAGCGAATAACTCACATAATAAAACTAGGTTGTCGTGTTGATACCTTCCTGGAATACCACACGTTTGAACAGGACTTATGTGGACAGCTACTTTCAGTGCTCTAGTCAACAAGATTTTTGCAAGAATCTTGTAATCAACATTTAATAAACTAATTGGTCGCCAATTATTGAGATCAACGGCGTCACCTTTTTTCTTAAAAATCAAAATTAAATGGCTTCCTTCATAGTTTTGGACATGGTGTCCAAAACCAACATTTCATTATATAATAAAGTCAAAACTGGAACCAGATCTGATGAGAAGGTTTTATAAAACTTTGCCGTAAGCCCATCTGACCCAGGGGCAGAATGTAGACACAGAGTATCAATAGCCTGTTTTACTTCTCGCTCTGTAATATCAGCAGTTAACATATCCTGTTCCACTGTAGAAAGCTGGGGCAGGTGCAAGAAGTTCAAAAAACTCTCTGCACTCTCACATTCTGACTCACTACCTAACATTTTAAAAACATGCTGTTCTACAATAGTAACTAGTGCCTCAGGTGATGTAACTAAATCACCAGCCGAAGATCTTAAGGACCAGATCAATTTAGAATCAACACTGTTTTTACAAGTCCAAAAGGGATCCAAACTTCCTTTAGTTGTCCGGGTACCAAAACGAGCTTCTTGACCTAAGGAACTAGCTCGGTCATATTGAAGTTGTCTCATCTGACTACAAATTAGTTCCATTTGTTTACTGTAGTCATTACAATTAGAGTTAGCCAGAGAAATCAAGTGTTGTAACTGATGTCTCAGAGTTAAATAATTCAGATATTTAATATTCTGTGCGTCTGCAGCCTTCTTTTGAAAGACTTGCTTCCATCGTAATTTGGAATCTTCCCACCAATCTATTCCCGTGTCATAAAAATCCACAACAGATAATCGTGCTGCAAATTCCCTGTGCCATAATTTCAAAAAAGAGGGGTCTTCCAATAGAGAGTCATTAAGGCGCCAACCATTTTTTTTACAGCGAGGGGGCAGAATTCCAAGAAAACGATGCACAAAGGGCAACATGATCAGAGAATTCTATCCCCACAGTTTGACATGAAAGAAGTAGCAAAACTTTAGACAAAAAAATAAAATCAATTCTAGTTCGTAGGTGCCCCTTAAAAAAAGTAAAGCCACCAGTTGCATGACAATGCCTATATGCGTCCACAAGCTGGGCCGTGGATACAATGTCTTTTAAAGCTACCGAATCACAAAAAAGCTTAGGGGTTGTTAAACCTCTATCAGTTTGATGTAGGCCACAGTTGAAATCCCCTACCCACAGAAGTAATCTTGAGGTGTGTAAAAAAGGTCTAACTAAATGAAAAGGAGAGACTCGTTGGGCTTTTGACTGTGGGGCATAAATCCCAATTAATCGAAACCTTTCCAGTTTATATGTGAAGTCTAACAACAAGGATCTGCCAGGAGAAATATCGACCAATCTGGATACATGAAATTCTGCAGTGGAAAACAAAATGCCAATACCATCACATGTGTCGAACCCTGTCGACCAAAAGGAGGGACCACTAGTCCATGCTCTCGAAGCTTGACTGAGCTCTCCATGGGTTTTCAATCTTGTATCCACTAAACAAATAATATCACTCTTGAGATCTTTAAGTGCCAGAAAAACACCCCCCAGCTTCTTTTGGCCTTTAATACTATTTACATTTAATGAACAAATCGATAAAGAAGCCATTTAGGAGCCACTTGGAGATTTACCCCTCTGACTTTGCCTAGTACGCTTAGCTATAGGGTCTACATCTGTGCCTCCTTCTACATCCGGATAAGATCGAACCGAAGAAGTGTCCGTGTCATCCCCGCCAGAGTCTCTGTCTGATAAATCAGTGGTTAAGACAGCAAATTTATTATTAGACTGCCAATTCGTGCAGTATGTTCCTTACTTCGACTAACAACAGCAAGGCCCTTTCTAGTCCTTTTATGGGTGACAGTGGTAAAACTAGAGGTATCCGATCAGAAGCAGATGGGGGAGGAGGCATTATATCTCAGAGACGTTTGCACTAGCAACCTTAGAAGAGACCTTAGAATCAGGAGGAGAAACTTTTTCTAAAAGAGTGTGAGGATCCTGATCAGGGACCACAGAGGGCTCCTTAGGAACAGTTACAGTGGGAGGAGAGGGAAGACCATTTACTAAATCTCGGGAAGCAGCCTTATGAGTCCGCAATTGTTGAGCAATGGTAATTAAACCTTCGTGAGAAGGACAGTCTTCCCTATTGTGGGATGCCCAAGGGCAACGACCATAAGCATGGCCAACTCCTTCACATAGGTTACATTTAAAAGAATTTAAACAAGTCGTAGAAGTATGTCCATACTCAAAGCAATGACTACATCGTAATGTATCACAGGCGAGCTAAGATGGGTGCGAGAACCACATTTAAAACAAGACTTGGGTTGACTCATGAAAATAAAACCCTTTATCTTTACCTAAATAAAAAACTGGGTAAATGTTTAGGCCTGTGTTGGTAGGATATAGTTTAACTCGGACCTTCCAGCTCCCATCCCATATTTGCTCACTGCCCAGCGTAGGTATAGGCCAATTTAATACCTCACATCTTTTATTCAACCAAAAAGAATATCTTCAATATTAACCTCCGTTTTAAAAACTATAGTAATGTTTCGTACTGCTGGTTTAGTTAATGGAATGGCTTGAAAAGGGGACCAATAGAGAGGTCTGAAGTGAATCATACTGGAGCCCAGAATTCATTCAACCCAGAGATTTGCTTAAAACTAACATCAAAATTAGAGTTCCCTAGGTTTATTAAAGCAAAAATCTCAGAAGAAAAAAACTTCATAGACCCTTTGAGTAAGGTTTTAGCGATGTATAACCGGTCAGGAGGTTCCTCCAACCCCCCTTTGTAAAGTAATCTAACAGCATTTCTCTTAGGTGTAGGTTCACCTTTAGAATTAAACAAATCAGCCAGTTTAAAACTTGCAGGACGACCTAAACTCTTATCTACAGGGGTTTGCATAGTAGGAGTAGAAGTAGAATCTAGTGGAATCGAAATTCCAGTAGGCATAGAGGAGGTATCAGTAGGCAATTCAACAACATTGTCAGCATTTAAAGAAGAGACCTCATCATTAGCAACATTAGTAATAATAGTAGTAGTATCAAGTCCAGAAAAAACAGTTGAAGAGTCTTCACCCCGGGGTTTGTTGGAGCTTGACGGTTTACTAGGAGACGTAGTTAAAGTTGCCTTTTTTAGCATGTTAATATAAGCTGGGTCTTGCGAGTCTGGAGTCCAGACACCCCCTGCCCCTTTTTCCCAACCGGCGCTTGTAAGCGCTTTCTCAGGTGACCACTTATTCTTGGGGTCGCTATTTGAATGCTTAGTCAAGGAAAAGTGTGTATGTTTGGATAAAGAAGATCCACCTCGTTTTGTCCAACCTGGGGCTTTGTTAGCCAAGAAGAAAAAAAACTCCGAGTCAGAGGACTGCTGTGCAACGGACTGAGAATGGCTAGAAAGGGATGCAGCACTTACTTTCTTGACATAACCGGCAGTCGCGACTTTTTTCAAGAGTTCTATGTTCTGAAGATTCAATTCCGGCTGTAGGCACGCGTGGCGGACCTCGAGAAACCGCCAGTCAGACCGGCGGCGCTGGACGCGAAGTAACCTGCAGAATGCATCGCATGTGTTACGTTAGCGGAGGGCTTTGCAGACTCAGCGTCTCTTGAAGAGTTACTCGTGGAGGGTGTCTGTTCTAATGCCGCAATCTTAGAGTCAAGCAGCTGCAACTGGAAAACCAATGCCGAACGCTTCTCCGCGAGTTCAGAACAGGAGCAACCAGCGGCCACAAAGTTAGTCACTTCAGTCTTCTCTTGCATTACAGTGTTATTTGCGGAATCCGCTTCAATTATGGTATCAACGCTAGCGGTAGCCACATCAAGTCGTTCCTCAGTAGCCTCTAGAGTAGAAAGCACTGGGGAAGAGGCCCACTTCCCAGAGCACCCGACATCCATCTCTTCCGAGGGATCATGCATACTGGCCATCATGCAGCCAGCAGCAAAGGCTCCACCTACTCAGTGTAGGGGAATTTCCCCGGTGTCCTGGCCAAATTTCCCTCATTCACTATAAATACCACCAACAGCTTAATCTGGTTCAAGGTCAGTTGGCATTCATCTGTATCCACCCCCCCCCCCCGGGTCGTGCCTGAAAATAGGCAGGATTTGTCTAGTGCACTTACCCGGTCAACAAAAACTAAATAAATAAATAAAATAAATTTTGAGCTGAACCGCAGTTTACTTTTCTGTAACAGTTTTATTTTTGTACAGACTAGTTTGTTTCTGTACCGGCTATTGACCAAATATTGGTGTATTAATCTGCTGCTTCTGTTATTCCCCGTTCCCCGGGTCACATCTGGAAATGAGCCAAAGCTCAGTGTGCCTGTCCCAGTTACCAATTTCCAAATAAAAAAATATATTTCAAATCAAATCAATCTTTATTTATTTATTCTTTCTTTCTTTAATTTTTTATTGCTAGCTTCACAGAATCGTGTTTTGGCAAGCAACAATTCTCTGTCCTGAGTTTTGGCAAGTAAAGTTCCTCAGCCCTGGGTTTTGACAAATAACATTTCTCATCCTTGTCCTACCTATACAACAGATAATTAAGGATATTACATGCAACTGCTAGCTAATTCATTAGACTGCGTGAGGGGTTTCTTGTTAGTTCCGATTCTAGCATTTTAATTATTTTACTTTTTCAGAGTATTTTGTAGTTCACGCCAACAGCTTTATAAAATGGCACCATTCAAATATACTTTAGCTATAATGTTTAAAGCAGCAGTGCAACGAAAGTGGGTTAAAATTTAACCCCACCTTTTTTTTTCTTCTTAATCAATGCCAGATGTCCTCCAGTTTATTTTGGTGGTAAAAGTTTCAATTTTCATTATAATTTAAGAATTTTATGAATGTTCTAAAATAATTATTTCTCAAGAAAAAAAGATGGCCGCCTCATTTTTGCATAGAAATAATGTTGAGGACCCGAGGAGGATAAGAGTCCAGACAAAAATGCAGATGTACAGTGCACAGCACAGGAAGCATCCAGAATACCCATATCAACAGTTCTGCAAATATTTTTCATAACCATATCAGAAAATTAGCTTTTTAGAATGCGTTTTTTGTTACACTGCTGCTTTAATAAAAACAAGTTTATTAGTAGACATAATAAGGTCCCAGTGTTCTAAAAAAAGCTAAGAAATTGAAATGTGATGAAAGTACACTAAGGCGAAGACTGTACTGTCAAGAATCAAATCCTAGAATCAATTCTGTAGGGAGTAAGATCAATAAGATATGAAAGTGCATTGAAGTATGTCATGGAGGTAGTGATCCTATTACAGAGGTTTCTCCTTCAGCCAGATGTTAAAACAATGTCTGCCTTTGGGACTCAGGATCTATGGTTTGATTCTCATTCAACACTCTTTCTGTTTGTCATCATAAAACACAAACTACTGTTGAGTCTGTCCACCAGCTGGGCCAGAGATAACAGCTATCAACCCTAAGCATACCAGTTCTGTCCTGTTATTGTGTTTTCTTTCTGAGCCTTTCTACTCCATCCCCACACCTTCTCCAGGCCCCCTCCCCATACTGACACTATCATTACTTTTGCGATTCCTCCAAGTACCTTGTGACTGTGTCCTCCGAGCCACCCTACAGTTAATTACCACTGCATCAGCCTCCTGTGTGTGGCATTGCTTTGTGGAGTGAACTGAGACCTTGAGATTGAATCAGAGCCTTTGCTACACTGCCCAAACTGCCTGCAGGAAAGAATGGAAAGATACTTTTATATTGTGTTATGTGGGCGGGGGACAGAGGGCAGGCGGGTGCAGCAATTCCGACTGTTTGGGCAGGAGATGGGGGGCATCAGGCAGGGGTGTGCAAACCCTAGTGCCTGACATTCGAGGCTCACCGAAAAGCTCTGTCGGGCAGATCCTTTCATCTGCTGACTTCAGCCCAAGGACAAATGATTTGCAATGAGGGGCCCCCGACCCTGGAGTTTTATCAATTCCTGGAGGGAAACACAGTCCATTTAAGAGTGGAGCAGGCAGGCACAGCATTGGTGCAGGGGGGTGGTTGCCATGGAGATGGAGTGCGCGACCCGTTCTGATGAATGTGGTGCATGTACAAGAGCCAACTTGCCCATTGGTCTCAACGGCCGTTTGGCGCCAGTCAATCCATCCTAGAGAATGGGCTCTTGTCAAGACTCGAGGAGGGAGTCAGTGCTACTGGAACCCCAGACCATTAGTGGCAAAGGGCTTTAACTTTATTCAGTATCAGACTATGGTGCCTATGATTTTCTGGCCGGGAACCATGGTGGAAAGAAAACTGGACACACACGTTCGGGTATATTTTGTTAAAAGAAAAACAACAACATTAAAAGAGCTGTTGGGGTGTGACCATGTGACAGAGCAACTAGAGGTGGAGGGTCAGGGCTTGGGAATGACAGAGTGAGTCGGTCTATACTGGTTGGCCCGGTTACTTCATCGGTTTCGTAGTGGTTAGCTGGTCACACTCACTAGAGGTGGAGGGGTGGGGCTCGGTACTCAGGAGTGAGTTGGGCCAGTGTGCTGTGATCGGCCATCAGGTCAGAAGGGTGTCACATCTTTGGGAGCGGTAGGTCATCTCACCTCATCACCACCACCAGCCAGTCAGGTGAGAGGTGACACAGGCCACAGCAGTTCATCAGAACAGCTCAGACATGGTGGGAGGATGGACTGGGAGCAGCAGGCTGAGCAGTACAAGACAGAGACAACACATCAAAATGGGCACTGTTGCATTTGTTGAAGCCAAAGGTAAGGAAATATATTCAACCCTCACCCTGCCTCCATTCATCACTCATCACTCATCACTCATCACTCGTCATTCATCATTCAATATTCATCATTCATCATTCATGTCACTGTGCTGAGTCCAGACTGGAGTTCAGTTAAAATAAGACTTTTAGAGGGGTGGGGAATCTGGGGATATATGTCTCGACATGTGCTGTACCATGGGGCATATCAAAGTATAGATTGGATCATGGCTTTCCAGTGGAGCTGTGCACTATGCCTGGTCCCCTGAGGCAAACAGGCCATGTTCTTGAGCTATTAGTGGTGGCTCCATGGTGACTGTGGCGACAGGAACAGGGGGCAACAGGGTGGCAGTTCTGACTGTGGAGGTGGGGAACAGAGGGCAGCAGGGTGCAGCAACCCCAAATGTCCATGCAGGGGCAGCTGGGTGCAGCAGCCCTGATTGTTCAGGCAGGGGGTTGGGGCAGCAGGGTGCAGCAGCCCACACTGTGTGGGAGAAGACAGTGTCCAGCAGGGTGCAGCAGCCTCAAATGTGAGGCAGGGGACAGTGAGCATCAAGATGTAGTAGCCCTAAATGCAGGGGCAGAGAACAGGGGGCAGCGGAATGCAGCTGCCTCAACTGTGAGGTAGGAGAGAGGAGGCAAAAAAAATAAGTTGTTTGAGCGCTGAGGGCACTTTGGAAAGATGGCCAATGTCCGAGAGGAGGTGGGCCAGAAGGGACTAAAATTTAAATATTAATTTAAACATTGGGCACAGTGACTCCCAGGAGGAGGGGCCAGGGCATAGAGGTCCATAATAAATGTATAAATATTCGTGAGGGGCGGAACTAAGGTGGGCAAAAGAGGGGTGACAGACAGGAAGGCCCAGCTAAGGCCTAGAGAAGGATTTAAGGTGGCAGCACCTGAGGATAGTGTTAAAAGGGCAAGACAAGCCCTGCAGTCCAAAGGGGGCCCAGCAAGGATAGCCCTGAAATGTAAATGGGTCCAGCTAAGGTCCACAAGTTAAAGAGGACCAGGAGGGAGGAGCCCAGTAAGAAAAGCCCTATAGTGTGAAAGGGGCCCAGTAGGAAATGCCCATACAACATTAAAGAATTATTTAAAGAAACAACTCCCCGGGGAAAGTTTAAAAGGGGCTAAGCAAGCCCTGTAATTTAGAGGGGGACCAGCTATAGCTAATTGGAAGGCGGGCAAGCAACCCAGGTGTCCTGCACTTTATACAGTACCCCCTTGTTCCCAAGTCACTAGAAAGGGGAGTCAGTGTCCCAGAAAGTGGACAATTGTTTTATAGGACCCCTGGTGAATTTTGGTGCTTTGGGGACAGCGACTGTGGTCGCATTGGTGGGGAAGAGGGTTTAAAATATTTCCCCCCTTCGGACCATCTATAGAGGAGGCCAAGGAAGGAGCTGGCTAGTGTCTCTCTAATGGGCTAGTATTGGGCAAGAGGGCATTTGGTATCAGAAAGTGGCAATAAATACAAAAAACTGACTGAACTGTGTTACATTGCCTGAGAAATGTTTGAACTGTGTTTCATTCTCCCGAACAGCATCTCGCACCCTGCAATTGCCCGAACTGCTTCTAGTACCTTGCAAATGCCCCAAACAGCATCTGCTGCCCTGCAATCACCCAGACTTCCTCTAGTACCTTTCAATTGCCCCAAACAGCATCAGGCACCCTGTAATCACCTGAACTGCCTCTAGAACCTTGCAATTGCCCCGAACAGCATCTGGCACCCTGCAATCACCTGAACTGCCTCTAGTACCTTGCAATTGCCCCAAACTGCATCTGGTGCCCTACAATTGCCTGAACTGCATCTAGTACCTTGCAATTGCCACAGACTGCATCTGGTACCCTGCAATTGCCTGAATTGCTTCTAGTACCTTGCAATTGCCCCAAACAGCATCTGGTGCCCTACAATTGCTGGAACTGTTTCTAGTACCTTGCAATTGCCCCAAACAACATCTGGCATCTTGCAATCACCCAAACTGCCTCTAGTACCTTGCAGTTGCCCTGAATAGCATCTAGTGCCTTGCAATTGTTCCCAAACTGTGACATTTCCTTGCAAGTGCTCTGAATTGGGTTTCACTACCTGCAGTGACTGTTGCTACTGACTTTTGCATCCAGGCTTCCAAGTGATGTAAACTTCCTCCACTGCTGCTGCTGTGAATGGACTGCTGTGTTCTCTATTGACCTAGTGGATTATTTTAGTGGCGGCCATTGAGCTAGAGTTAGCCAATAGGTCAGGCCCCATTCAACTGCTCTACATTGCTACATCCCAACCCTGATAACGAAAGTCAAGTCAGCCTGTGAGCCGCCCTGGCTCAATAGTTAGGGCTCCGATTCGTAGTGGGGTGGGATTTTGTTGTTTCAGGGATGATGAAAGCTGCATGAGCAAGGCCAACGAAAGCTGCTAGATGACAAAAGCTGCCAGACGTCTTCGTCACCGGATCCCAAGATTCTGACAACAGTAGTTGGTGGTCTGACCTGACCTTTCACCGATGCCTAGAGGATCCTGTGGATAAAGCATCTGTCTTCCCAAGTGATCAGCTGTCTGCCACAACCTTCCACTGATCGACCAGTTCCTTGTGCTTCCTGCCTGGTGGTCTGGGATGACCTGTACTTGGCATCCATCATTCTTCCTGTGTCCATCAGTTCATCCTTCTTCTCAAGTGCATCTGGCCTAGTGGTCTGTTATGACCTATTCTGGGCTACGAGTCTGTTCTTTGGGGATGAGAAATATCCTCTGTTGATCCCCGCTTCATAGACAGTTGCCTCCAAGCCCTTGGAAAAGTCTGTGCTTGACCCCTGTGTGGTTCTCTCATCCCTGGAAGTCTTTTCCCTAAGAATCCTTTTGTCTGCACATCGTCACTTCACAACTGCAATGACTGCTGCAATGAGGGTTAACCTAGAACATACTTTAACAACCCTGGCCAGAGTGATAGAGTCATAGTGCTGATAGAGTTGTAGCAGTGATAGTTATAGTACTGATAGAGTCATTGTACTAATAAAGTCATAGCCCTTCATGGCAGCCACGCTGGGCTAGCTATTGAAATGCAGCAGCAGCAGCTTCAGTTTGAGTTTTAGTTTTTAACTTAGTTACGTTATCTTATTTTATGTAGTATCATTTGTTCTGTTTATTTCCATTTATGATTGATGTGATACTTCATTATCATTTATTTTGTCATTTTAGTTAGTTTAGTCACAGTGAGCTAGGATAAAGAAGTGAGCTAGTACGATTTAGGACTGTGTTTTTGGGCTTATAGGTAGTGTGTCAGTGAAAAATAGAGAGTCACAAAATCTATTTACAGAGTTCTCCGTGTTAAGTCCAGCACTGCAATTCATTGTGCTGGACAAACTTTTTTAAATAAGGAAGGTCCGATTAAGTTTTCATGGCTGTCAGTCATCTGAGATGTGCACCCTCTTACCTGCTTGGGGGTTGAAGGGATGTGGCCAGAGGAAGAAAGAGAGAAAGAGAAGATCCAGAGCAAGTAGTCGGCGTTTGAGGAGGAACCACAGAAGTGGGGCCTGTGAGAGCTGGAACATTGCAGGAGACATCTGTTTGACAGCTTAGGATCCGGAACATCATCGGTCCTGTTCTTGTGACAAACTGTGAGTGCCAGAGGTTCTTCCATCTTAAAGGCTTGCATAAGGGGTCTGGAGGATTTTGCTTGCAGAGCGTCTGCCTCAGTTTACCTGGAGGGAGTGGTTGCGTGGCTGGAACTAGGTCCGCGCAGGAGATGCCGGCGGTGGGCCCACTGAAGGGTGGGCTTTTAATTGCTGGTGCCTCCTAAACTGCCCAGGGAGTCGGCTGGTGGGTTGACTTGGCCCTGGAATTGTAGCAGTGGTCTCAGTAGGTGGAGAGTGGCTACTCCCTGGGTGTGGGTTGGAGGGGCCCTTGGCATGCCAGGTCCTGCTTGGTGTCCTATCCATCCTTGAAAGGGGGTAGGTCTTTACTTTGTTCTATTTTTACTTATTTTATTTTATTTTATCCACCACCCTGTGAGAGAGAGAGTGGAGGATTGTAGTTTTGGGTAGTTTATGTGGGGTGGAATTTGATTTAATTAAAATTTTGGGGTTTTGTTTTGTTTTTAGTTTTGTCCCTCACTCTGTGAGAGATAGTGGAGGAATGTATTATTTGGGTTTTGGAGAATCTGATTTATTTTATTGCTGCTTGCTGCATTTGTGGTTTTGAGTGTTCTGGGTTTTTAGGTGTTTGATGTGAGATTTTGGGTGCCTAGATGTGTGTTGGTGGACTGCTCCTCCAGTCGTGCGCTACTCACCCTCTGAACTTCGCGACCTCCACCCATTTACTGCCCCCCTTTACATTTTACAGTATACCAATATTGTAGAGCATTGGGAATTGTTTGTGGAGGGCAGGGCTGAGTTGGAGTTTCCGAACATCGGAGGGTGAATGAGCGGGGTTCTCGTATTGGGGTAGTGAGGCCCATGAGACACCCTGTGGTGAAATGGATTCTGGAACATGGTCCTCCATGCCTGGTCTCCATACCAAAGGGTTCCACTATTGATGGGCAGATAGCTCAGGTGTCCCCAGAACCCCATCCGAATCGAGCAGCGTTATGCAATGCCAGATCTATCAAGAACAAGACTGCAATAATTGCAGATCTTGTTGGGACTGCAGATCTGGTTTGCATAACCAAGATCTGGCTGGACGATAATGCTGGCCCCATATTGGAGGCTGCTATTCCAGCCGGTGCTGGTGATACACATTTCGAGCGGACGGGGGAGTAGCTATCTGTTTCAGGTGGAACTGGACCTTCCAAGTGTGCCAGCTGAGACCAACTCATTTGAGTGTACCATGGTTGCAGGTGTAGGCTGTAGGATCGTTCTCATCTACCGTCCACCCAGGGATGAGAAGCAGTTCCTTCAGGAAGTGGCGAACTTCATGGTTGACATGGCATTTGAGTCGTCCAGGTTGATGGTCCTGAGTGACTTTAACACCTGGGTCAACAACGCACTCTCGCGATTTGGACAGGACTTCCTCCAGTTGATGACATCACTGGGCTTTACACAGGTGGTTGCCTCTGCTACCCATAAGTTCGGTCACTCTCTTGACTTGGTTTTCCTCCTGGGGATTGAAACCTCTGACTTGGTGGTGGGACCAGTCAGATGGTCAGATCACCACACTGTGGGGTTCAGTTTTTATGCCCCCCCCCGTATAGGCCTGCCCCTATGGGGATGGTCAGATATCTCCTTTTATGGGATGTGAGTCCTGATGGTCTATCGGCGGTATTAGACCTATCGGTAGTTCCGGAGGCAAGTGGGAGTCCAGAGAGCCTAGTTCAGGCCTATAATAAAGCCATTACTATAGCGCAGGACTCTATCATTCCCATCTGTGTTTGTCCTCTCTCCCTTCGCCCTCGGTCCCCTTGGTTTGATGGGACCTTGAGGGAGTTGTGGCGACTTGGATGAAAGTTAGAGCGTCGCTGGTGGAAATCCGTCCTGGTTGCTGATGACCTTAGATTGATGGAACATTATCAAGTCTGTCAATCAGCAATCACCCATAAGAAGGCAGAGTTCCTGTCTGGGGAGATTGCTGCTGCTCAGAATCGACCGGCCCAGCTCTTTCGAACCGTGAACAGGTTGTGCAACCCAACCTGTCTTCAGGTTGAAGAGCTTTTTCACAGATTGAGTGTGATGACCTTGCTTGGTTCTTTGTGGATAAGGTGGCCAGCATCAGGGCAGAGATCCAACTGGCACACTCTATGGGAGCTGATAGTGGTCAGTGTACAATCACTCTCCCTTGGTTTACCTGGAGTTCCTTCTACCAGCTGGAAATCTTGGATGTTGTGTGGATTGCCCAGGGTATGCGCCCCAACGTGCTGTAGTTTGGCCCCCGGCCCAACTTCCCTGATAATGGGTTGTTGTGACATCGTAGGCCCACTGGACTTTGTCTCTTTGTCTTGGGGATATCCAGCTTCCTTCCTCTGAATGGGTGCGAGACCTGGGAGTGATTCTTGATGACGGGCTGATACTGTGTTTGCAGGTGTCGGTGGTCATCAAGTCCTCTTTTTACCATCTGAGGAACATCGCCAGGGTTAAGCACCTTATTCCATCTGGCAACCTTCCAACATTGATCCACACCTTTGTGACCTCACGCATTGACTACTGCAACTCCCTTTATCTAGGGCTTCCAGGGGATGATATCCACTGCTTGCAGCTAGTGCAGAATGCTGCGGTTCGGCTGTTGATGGGGACTCCTTGTTTGAGTAACATCACGCCGGTGCTGCATGAACTGCACTGGCTGCCTATTCAGGGATGGATCACCTTCAAGGTCGGGCTTCTGACCTATAAGGCCCTGTATGGACTGGGTCCAGACTATCTGCAAGAGTTCCTGTGCCCCTACTGCCCCAGGTGACCACTGCGCTCAGTTGACGAGGGGTTGCTGGAGATTCCCAGGGTGTGCCTTATGTCATCTGGGGCCCATGCATTTATGTATGCAGCCCCCAGGCCTGTGGAATTCTCTACCCCATCAGATACGTGAGTACACAACCGTGGAGGGCTTTAAGAAGGCCCTGAAGACACATCTATGGCTGAATGCCTACCCAGACTGATTATTTTAGCTATTTCATTATTTCCGTTGTTTTGTCGTATTATTATGTATTTTACTGTTTTTATATGTTTATCTAGTATCCAGTGCCTTGGTGCTTGAAAGGCGCTCTACAAATAAAGATTATTATTATTATTATAGTAATGGTGACAAACACAGTAATCTTACAGAGTTATAGCAAGTTCTGCAAGTTCTTAAAGTACTTTCAGTGTGCCTGTGATTGCTGCCTACAGCGATTGGACCCCTGCTCTTATCCATGAATAAAACTGTTTGTTGCATTTAAAGTTGTCATCTGCCTCTCCTTGCAATCCCTTTCTGTCTTCCTAGAATGAACCTGGAGCACTGGATAAGTGCTGAAAGTTGGTTACACTTCAGTCAGGTGCTCACTATTATCTGTGGATCACCAAACGAAAACTTGGTGTAGACAGCAGGATATTCAAATGTCAAGCAGCCCAAAGCAGTACACTCTTCAAGCATAATGCCTTCAGATCCAGAAGAAGCCAGTGGATCTACCTACAGAGAAGGAGCAGGTGAACCAGTGGTACAGATGTCGCTTCTTACGATGCCCTACTATTTTGGCACCCCATGGCTGCCTCAGTATACAGGGGAACTGACTGATTCCATGGCCAGCAGCTTCAAAAAATTAAGGGACAAGCCAAAAGCCATGTTCAGACTGTACAACATTCCAGAACGTCAAAAGGTTGAGATCCTTATTAGACAACTAGGAGGTGCAGCACACCAGGAAGTGGTCTCATGGCTGGAACAAGAAAGGGCTGAGCAAATCTTGGCAGGACTGAGGCACACCTTTGATACGCGAACATTATCCAAATTCAAAATGAGATTCTATTCCAGAACTCAAGGACCCAGGGAAAGCCTAAGAGAATATGCCCTAAGTTTACAGGAAGCCCTGAGCACTATTGAACATCTGGATTCCAGAGTTGTGAGAGATTCTAACAAGGTACTGATAGATTGGTTTATTGCGGGAGTGTGGAGCGATACCTTGAGATGGGAACTTAGGATACTGTACCTGCAAGCACTGGACAACACTTTTCTAGATTTTAAAGAAAAGCCAATAAAGATATTTGGAATCAGATGACCAGATGGAAATGCAGCTATGTGCCCACAATACGTGCCGCCAGCATACTCACTGTGGCCTAGTAACGACCTGCCCAGAGAGACTCGCTACGCAGATCATAGAGCTGGATTTGCAGAAGAATCAGCAGGCTTTTCTCTGAAGTATGATTATGGTGATCAAGGAGCATGGCCAGGAGGAATACACCATGCGTAATATGGCTCAGTTGTCTGGTAGACATGCCCAGTGTGAGGAGTCCTCCGTCCTTGATGCGACTCGTATATTACAAGAACAACTGATTTAATTGATAAAGAAGATGGCAGAGATGTGCCAAGAGGTGAAGACCCTAAAAGAAGGGTGGAGACAAGTGCCAAGTTCTGAACTGGTGAGGCATGTAGAAGCCAGACAACCTGCCCCAGTGGAGAGACAGAGTTATGGCAGATGACCTAGTGATCACTTTGATGCCAAAGGCAACCTTATATGCAGAAGATGTGAGATAAGCAGGCACATCGAGCAGAGTCACATCAGAGTGTCATCAGAGTGTCATGGTGGTGAATTAAAACAGAGAGTCCCTGAAGCAGAGGACCGACCCTCGGGCCAACCAGAACTAGGTCCAACTTATCCTGAACAACACAAGTTCGTGGGGAGATGTCCAGTCATCCCTATAAAAATACACAGCATTGAACTCCAAGCACTTCTAGATAGGGGATCACAGGTCACAATGATATAGAGCAAAAATTTCTGTCAGCACTGGCCAAGCATCCTGCTCCAGAATCTGCCTTTCAATTGGATTGACTTGTTAGCAAGCAATGGCCTACCCATTCCTTATGTGGGGTACTTCAAAGCTACTATTCAGTTGGGAGATGCAACTCACCCAGATCAAGGACTGATTGTTAGTGACTCTACTACTGAGAATCTGCCGCCTGTGATCTTGGGGATAAATGTCCTTTGCCATTGTTACCAGGAACTGGTAGCTGACTTGCAACAGCAAGGAATGCAGTTACCCAAGACAGAGAAACTGGTCTGACAACACGCCATAAATCTCATCCAAAGTTATCGTCAGTTCGCAAATGAAGAGGGAGAGATCAGTAAAGTGCAGATTGCTGATCAAGAAGCAGTGCAGTTGTGCCCAGGAACTGAGATGTTCCTAATTTGCAAAGCCAAAGCAGGAGTTCAAGGGCAAGACTGTACAGTATTACTAGAACCCTGTACTAGTTTGGCAGACAACCCAATCATGTTGGCACAGAGCCTAGTGAAAGTCAAAAAGGGACAGGTACCTGTACAAATACTTAATTGTGGAACTACCACCATATGCCTATACCAGCATCAACCCATCGCATACCTGTTACTAACTGAGCCAGACGAGATGGTGGAAGCCAGTCCCAGAGAACCTGGAGGCGAGTCAGGTGTCCACTGTTCAGCAGTAGCTACTGACATTTCCCAAGGTGATGGTATTGAAGAGTGGCTGAAGGAAATAGACCTGGGTACAGAAGACACACCTGAGGACCAGAAGCAGCAAGTATTAGAATTGGTCAAGAAGCATTGTAACGCCTTTTTGCAACATCCTCTTGATTTTGGGTGCACAGAGGCTGTCCAGCACCATATCCGAACTATGAACCATCCTCCTATCTGAGAGAGGTTCAGGCCACTTCCTCCAGGGATGTACCAACTGGTAAAAGAAATGTTGAAAGAGATGCTGGACAGCAAAGTAATTAAAGAGAGCCATAGTCCATGGGCAGCACCCATCGTTCTGGTGAAGAAAAAGGATGGAAAGTTGCGATTCTGCTTGGGCTACAGGAAACTGAATCAAATAATTCACAAAGATGCATATCCATTGCCCTGGATTGAAGATTCATTGACTGCCTTAAAATCTGCAGCATATTTCTCCATGCTGAATCTAACTAGTGGGTTCTGGCAGGTACCACTAGCTCTGGACGATCAAGAAAAGACAGCCGTCATTACACCAATGGGATTATTTGAGTTTACCTGGATGCCCTTTGGTCTGTGTAATGCACCAGGCACTTTCCAGAGGCTAGTTGAACACTCTCTGGGCAACCAGAATTTTGAGATTGTCCTACTATATTTGGATGACATCACAATCTACTCACGAACCTACCAAGATCATCTGTGTCACCTAGAGATTGTGTTCAAGTGACTGGCAGAGTACGGATTGAAGATCAAACCCTCTAAATGCCATTTCTTAAAGAATTAAATTAACTATCTGGGACACATTGTGAGTTCTGCGGGGGGGTATCACCAGATTCCAAGAAGATCAGAACTGTAAAAGAGTGGCCCATTCTCACCACTATCCAGGTCATAAGGAAGTTCTTGGGATTTGTGGGCTACTATAGAAGGTTCATTAAGGACTTTTCTAAGATTGCTGCTCCACTGCATGAACTTCTAAGAGGGAACAAGAACCAAAAAGTAACCCAAAATACCCTGGTGAGGTGGACAGATGCTCAACAAAGTGCTTTGGAACAGTTGAAGAAAATGTTGACCAAGGCTTCAATCCTTGCTTATCTGGGCTACAGTAAACCATTCCAGGTATACACTGATGCCAGAAGTCATGGACTGGGAGCTGTTTTAGCCCAGGAACAAGAAGGGACAGAAAGAGTGATTGTATATGCAAGCAGAGGCATTTGAGGCTCAGAGAGGAATGGCAAAATATACAGCTCTTTCAAACTCGAATTCCTAGTGCTAGTGTGGGCCATGGCTGAGAAATTTAAAAATAACCTGGCTGCCAATAAATTTGAAGTATACACAGATAACAACCCCATGGCTCACCACAACAAAGCCAAGATAGAGGCCTTAGAACACCGATGGGTATCCCATCTGGCCAACTTTGAATTTTCCATCCAATACAGATCTGGCTGATCAAATCCAAATGCTGATGCACTGTTCTGGGTACCTACCCAAAATGAACCCAAAGTGGATGGCACCCAGCAAGAAAATGTAGAAATGCCACCATATTTGCAAATTTCAGTCAAAGCCATCCAAGCGTGTTGCCAATGTCTCCCACAAAGGGTGCAAGATAAATAGTCTGAATCTGAACTCCCAAGATTCAAGCAAGATGATGACCTGTGGAAGCAATTGCAAATGCAAAGTCCCCATACCCACTGAATACAAGAGTTGATCCTCACTAATCTGAGTTTATCACTGCAAGAAAGAAAAATGGCACCTGAGGAGCTAACCAAGCTATTGCGCCACTGAGAGCAATTTGTCATTCAGCAAGGATGACTGATTCGGAAAACCAGAGATCCGAAAACACATGGAAAAACCCTAAAAGTGGTCTTACCTCGTCAAGCAGCACCTATCACTCTGGAAGTGTTCCATGATCTGTCTGGACACTTTGACTGTAAAAAGACTGAGAGTAACCTAAGAGAGCAAGTTTATTGGACTGGTATGCAAGAAGATGTGTTGCAATGGTGCAAGAACTGTGAGGCCTGTAATTTAAAATGCAATCCAAGTGACTCTGAATGAGCCCGTATGATCCCAACTGTCAGCAAAGCTCCTCTTGACCTGATCGCCTTAGATCACCTCAAATTAGATCTCAGAAAGATGGATACATATACCTTCTCACCATGACCGACCATTACAGCAAATTCCTAGTAACAGCACCTGTGTGGGATCTCACAGTCAAAACTACTGCCAAGGCCTTTTGGAACAATTTTGTCAATCCATATGGGTACCCAAATCAAATTGTAACAGATCAAGGGACAGCATTTGAGTTGCAACTTTTTAAAGAATTGTGTGTGTTGTATGGGAGTTGCAAGAAGCGAACTACCGCCTACCACCCACAAACTAATAGACTTTGTCAGAGAGACAAAGAACCATAATCAACATGCTAAGGTCCCTTTCAGAACTGCGATGTCAAAATTGGCCAACTTTCCTTCCTGCACTTGTATATATCTGCAATAACACTGTGCACTGTTCAACAGGGCACACGCCATATTATCTGATGTTCAGATGCCATAGACGTTTACCTATGGACTTGGTGCTTGGGGTACCGACAGAGACTGTAAAAGAGCCTAAAACAGAGTGGGTTCAAGACCACCACAATCAAATGCAAATGGCTGGTGAAGTTGTTACAAAACAAATGACAAAGGTGAGAGAGCGACAACAGGCCCTGTATTACAAGATAGCTAAAGCTGAGCCACTGTTGATCGGAGACAGAATTCTACTTAGACACACCCATAATTGTCAGAAATTAAAGACCAAATGGGGTCCAGGTCCATATATCATTATAGACATTCCTTACCTGGACATGCCCGTGTACAAAATCCCAACTAAACTAGTACCCCCACCCAAAAGGTGGTACACTGTAATCCGATCAAGCCATATGCTTTCCGGGTTATGGCAGAGTCAGAAGAACCAGGCAAAGAAGTTGAGGACTCAGATGCAAGTGAGAGACAGAGTCACTTCCTCCAGGAGGCACCAAGCCTTGCTCCAGAAAACTGCCCCATGTTACCTTGGATCTGGAGCATCCCTGATAATCCTCCTAGTCCAATGCCTACATAATCTCTGATGACAGAACAGCTACCTAGACGGTTGCAGAGATCAACCCATGGGATACCCCCAAAAAGATAAATTCTGTAGGCAGCCCAAGTCTCAGATAGAGCCTTTCCATAAAAACGATGCTCCTTTAGTGCAGGGGTTATAGTAAAATCTCAAAGTGGCCACTGGATGATAAGTAATACATTTTAGAGTCCTGATTTAAGATACGTTAAGTAGATATATTTAGAAATTATAGCATATATAAATTGATAATCTATTTATTATGACTACATGGCGACATGTATTTTTAGGTGGGCCCAAATCTGTAGTGCCCTAAAGTATGAGGCCCAACAGTAATTTAAATAAAATAGGTGCCCCCTTATGGTCCCTGGGCAGTGTGGGCAGCATGAGGGGTGGCACAGGGACAGAGTATGTGGGGTCCCTTTGCAGTGTGTTCCCCTCCAAATCACCAGGCAGTGGGCAGAAATGTAAAAAAAAATTTTTTTCTCTTTGCTTCCCCTGCCCACCTGCTGCTTCGTTTTATGGACCCCAGGAAAGCAGCGCAAGCCAGAGGAGCATTTTTTGAAGTCCAGCCCATGCGGGACTGTTGAGAAGCGGCCAGCGCTGCCTCTGACATGGCATCCTGAATGCTGGTCAGGGGGACAGTTGAGCAGTAGCTGGGGAAGTGGTCAGCTGTGTCGCCGTGCGGTGGGCAACAGAAGAACCTGAAGAGAGTGCTTTCAGGCACTCAGAAGAAAGGTAGCCCAATTCTGTGGTCATGTGAGGGAGAAAGGGGACACAGGTCTAGAGGCATAGTGAAGGGACTTACTTGTGGTCCGCCTCTCGTCCCTCGTAGTCAGTGTTGGGTCCTGTTGGTGAAGCGGTCCTCCAGTAGTGTGGTAGTCCCATTCGTGTACCTCCGGTGCCACGGTGTGGGCTCTGTTCAGCCCCTTTTATTATTTTCCTTGCTCATCTAAAAAAAACAAAGTTTTATTTATTTATTCATTCATTCTTGGATTACAACACCTTTGAGCTCAGGCAACTCATTTACAAAGGTTCCACGTCATTTAGGGAAGGGTAGTACAAAGAATGAAAGGGAGAGAAAAAATAAAATGAAAATATATAGAATATACAATATGGAGGCATTTACAGTGCAGAAGTTATTTAAAATGTACAAAATGAGGTAATTACAATGCACAATTGGAATAATAATACAGCATTAGTTAGGTAGTTAAGAGTGGAGGAGGAAGGAGGACAAATAGTTAATGGAGGGTGAAGGTTGCTGCCAGCTGGCAATGTCATTGAGGAAACTGGAAGGAGGAGGGAGCAATGAGAGGAGGAGCAAGAGGATGTAGAGGATGATGGGAAGGGGGTAGGGGTAGACATGTGAAAGGGAGGAGGAAGAGGGCATAGGGGAGAGGAGAGTCAGAAGCTATTAATTGAAGTCTTAGTGTGGTCAGGGAGTCAGAAGCCAGTAAGTGCAGTGTACATGGTGGCAAGGAAGAGGGCAAAAGTTATAATGCGGGGAGGGAAGGCAGGGGTGTTGGGGCGGGAGGAGGGGTAGATGCAGCCATAGGCCTTGTCATCAAGACTGTTCCTTTTCAGACATCACAGGATAAATGCTAGACATTAAGAAGGGCAGTCACAGGCATTTTCATTCAAGATATACTGGTGGAGGAGACGTTTGAACTGGGAAGTATGAGGAATATCAGTAAGATCATGGCCAGGCTGATTCATAGAAACAGAAACATAGACTTTGACAGCAGATAAGGACCGCTTGGCCCACCCAGTCTGCCCATTTCCCTACCTAGAGGATAAGCTGCAGATCCTATTTAACCAACAGCCTATTTCTTCCTACCCCCCACAAAAATTGCCTTATGTCTGTCCCATGCATTCTTGAATTCTCCCACAGTTTTAGACCCCACAACCTCCTCAGGAAAGCTGTTCCATGTGTCCACAACCCTCTCTGTGAAAAAATACTTCCTCACATTGCCCCTGAGCCGTCCCACCTCTATCTTCAAATTGTGTCCCCTTGTTCTTGCACATCTCTTTTTCTGAAAGATGCTACCCTCTTGGACTTTGTTGATTCCACTGAGGTACTTTAACATTTCTATCATGTCCCCCCTCTCCCTTCTTTCCTCAAGGGTATACATATTAAGCTCCTTTAGTCTCTCCTCATATGACTTCTCTTGCAGACCCTGCACCATTTTAGTTGCCCTCCTCTGAACTGCCTCCATCCTGTCTATGTCCTTGCAGAGATAGGGTCTCCAGAACTGGATGCAGTACTCCAGATGGGGTCTCACCAACTGTCTGTACAGGGGGATAACAACTTCCTGTTTTCTGCTGGTGATGCCTCTCCCTATACATCCCAGTATCTCCCAGCCCTCCCTACCGCCTTCTCACATTCCTTGCTAACCTTAAGTTCATCTGATATGATTACCCCCAGGTCCCTTTCCATTTTTATGTTGCTTGCACGCATATGCAAGAAACATAGTGCCATCATCCGAGTTTTCGGAGATGTGTTAGCCCATCTTCCAATGCAGTCAGTGTGTTTGCAGGCGAGGCCCCAGTTCCCCAATCACTGCTGCAGCTGTCTATGACAAGCTGAAAATGCAGTGGCATACACTTGAAAGGAGAGGCTCCGCTTGAGTGAGCAGAGCTCTCCCCCGCCCACACACGCGGCGCGCATGCCTCACACACTGAGTGCTCATGCACCTTCCCCTCACTGTATGGCCGGACGGGGTGCCCAATCCCCGTCGGCTGCACCCCCAAAGCATCCAGGTGCCACGCTGGGAGCCCACGCCAGCATGGCAAAATGATGTTATGGCCGACGGAGGTGCCTAATCCCCCGTTGGCTCCACTGTCTCTCCCTCCCCCCGAGTACAGGGTGCCACGCTGGGAGCCCGCCCCAGCGTGGCAACAGATGCCATGGCCGACAGGGTGCCCAATCCCCATCAGCTCCACCCCTCAGCCGTCCTTCTGCCATGTTGGGAGCCCACCCAGTGTGGCAAGCGTCCCATCGTCGTTGAAAAAAAAAAAAAACCTGAAAAGCGGTCCTCGCAGTGTCTGCACCCACTTCACGCACCCGCACCCTGCCTCCACCCCATACCCCATACCTCCGGAGTCGGCGGACGATCTTCGGTGGACGGGGACACGTCTGCACTCTTCAAAGCCGACCGTGAACTGAAGAAATGCCGGTAAGCTGTATAATGGGATAGATAGGGTTTTTTTTAACTTTGTTGCATATCTCAGGCATTTTTTGGAATTTTTGCACCAAATTTTCAACATGGGGTTTTTGGGACCCCTCTTCATGAATTCTTGCACTGTCATGGCGTTACTCGCGCTGGCTGCGAAATCACCTTTCTGGAATGATTAACGAAACGACACTGCCAGTGTTCATAAGGTGGGCTCTCAAAAAGCCTATTTTGAAAATTTGGTGGAAAAATTCTTAAAAAATGACCGTTTTATGAGTGTGCGTTGCGCAGTTCCTACGCACGCTTGTAAGTTCGCAAATTTTCAATATTTTCACTCCAGATTTTCAACATTGCCATTTTACCACACCTTCTTATGAGCAGTACAACTAGCTGTCATTTTTCACATCTCATCCAAAATGTGTTTCCGCCCATGTAGTGCACAATGGCGCAGTCGGTGTGCGAAATCAATGTACGGGACACATTAAGAAAATCACAGTGACACCGTTCATGAGCAGAGGTCTTAAAATGGCTATGTTGAAAATTTGGTGAAAAAATTCCTAAAAATTACTGTTTTACGAGCGTGCATTGCGCAGTTCCTACGCACGTTCGTAAGTTCACAAATTTTCAATATTTGCACTCCAATGACTTCCAAATTCCTAAATAGCACATAGAAGCAAGCAACATTCGGCATTGACAAATGCTTGTTGCTGTTGTTACTACCTCCCCCTTCCCCCATTGTGTAATCTTCCCCTGGGATTTTGTTTCCCAGGTGCATTATTTTGCATTTCTTTGCACTGAATCCAAGCTGCCATACTTCTGACCATTCCTCCAACCTTGCCAAGTCCCTTCTCATCCTTTCCATGCCTCCTTGTGTATCAACCCTGTTGCAGATCTTTGTGTCATCTGCAAAGAGGCATACTTTTCCTTCCAGTCCCTCTGAAATGTCACTTATAAAGACATTAAAAAGGACTAGACCCAGTACTGAACCCTGCGGTACCCACTAGTAACCCCTCTTTCTTCAGAGTGGACTCCATTTACAATTACCTTCTGTGTTCTGTTGTCCAACCAATGTTTACCCAGGCTATCACCCTGGGTCCCACTCCCAGTCTGGTTAATCTGACTATTAATCTTTTGTGTGGGACTGTGTCAAATGCCTTGCTAAAGTCTAGGTAGGCCATGTCCATAGCCCCTCCCTGGTCTACTACTTTGGTCACCCAGTCAAAGAAATCAATTAGATTCGTCTGACATGACCTTCCCACTGTGAACCCATGCTGCCTTGGGTCCTGTGCCCCACTGGCCTCTAGGTACTCAACAGTTTTTTCCTTCAGAAGTGGTTCCATCACTTTCCCTACCACAGAGGTCAAACTGACAGGTCTGTAGTTTCCTGCCTCTGTCTTGGTCCCACTTTTGTGAAGGGGAATCACATCTACCTTCCTCCAGTCCTCAGGTACCACACCATCCTCCCATGATTTATTAAAAAGGGTAGTCAGTGGTGTCACTAGTTCTCTGGTTAATTCTTTTAGAATTCTTGGGTGAAATCCATCTGGCCCCATTGCTTTGTCCACCTTCAGTTTTAGGAGTTCTTTCAGAACCTTTTCTTCTGTGAAAGGACTGGGATCGACCCCCCTATCCAGAGTGCTTCTGTTAATTGGATTAGGCACCTCCCCCACCTCCTCTTTTGTGAATACTGAACAGAAGTATTCATTCACTGTCCCTCTCTGCCCACCCACCGTCCATTCTATTCAGCCTCACTATCCCTCCCTTTGTCTTTCTATGCTCCCTGATATACCTACAAAAGGTTTTATCCCCCTTCTTAACTGAGTTGGCTATCTTTTCCCCAGTTTGGGCCTTTGCTATTCTGACTACCATCCGTGCTGCCTTCTGTCTTAACTGGTACAGTTCTCTGTCCTGCTCCTTCTGTGTTTCCTTATACTTCCTAAATGCTATCTTTTTCTCCCTAACCTTCACCGCCACCTCTTTTGAGAACCATAGTGGTGTTTTCTTTCATTTTGATTTATTTGCTTCACACAAAGGCTTGTTGCCTCTGTGATGGCAGTTTTGATATTTCCCCATTGTTGCTCCACCCCTCCTTCTAGCCTGTTTGCTAGTGTTTTTCTAAGGCACTCCCATATTGCCAAAGTCAGCCCTCCTGAAGTCCAGAACTCTCACTTTTGTATGGCTTGACTCTGTAGCTGAGTTTATCATGAACCACACTGTTTGGTGATCACTTGTTCCCAAATGGCTACCCACTTCTAGATCTGAGATCCTCTCACTTTCCCCATATGAGAGTACGAGGTCTAAGATTTCTCCCTGATGAGTAGGTTCCAAAACTAGCTGTCTGAGGCATGCCACCTGGAGGGCCTTGAGAATGGCCCTGCTTTTGGATGTGGCTGCAGCAAAGGTGCTCCAGTTAACATCTGGCATATTAAGGTCCCCCATCAACAGTATCTCCCCTTTCTCTGCCATTCTAAGTATACCTTCTATCATATCCTTTTCCATTCCCTCCCCCTGACATGGGGGTCTGTATACAACCCCTGTGCAGATCGTGGTGCCATTTCCAGTCTCTATGGTGACTCACAGTGCCTCCTCTCCTCCCTGTTTACTCTTTTGTTCAGTTACTTTTATCCCTTCCCTTACATAGAGAGCTACTCCACCCCTTCTTCTCCCCTCCCTGTCTCTCATGTAGGTTGTGTACCCTGGTATGTTAACATCCCAGTCATGGTTCTTTGTGTACCATGGTTCTGTGACTGCTACGATAGCCAGGCATCCCTCTTCCATCAAGGCCACCAGTTCAGGGAGCTTGTTGCCCACACTATGGGCGTTGGTACTCATTATCCTCCATTTCTTGATGGCCTTACCCCTTTTTGCCCCATCCCTGTCCTTATTGCATATGTCACTTTCTCCATTTACCCCTGTACTTCTCCCTATCAACATCTCTATGTTGGTGTCTACCTCACTTAGTACCCTGAATTTTTGGTGGGGGCTAGGATTTCCCTGCTCCTCTCCAGTGCCTCCCCCCTTGGCTAGTTTAAATGCTTGCCAATGAAGCTTTTAAACCGATCACCTAGGATCCTGGTTCCCCTCCTGGACAGATGCAGACCATCACGCCAGTATAGGCCTGTATCCCTCCAGGTGGATCCCCAGTCCCTAATGAAGCCAAATCCCTGAGCTCTGCACCAGTTTTTCAACCACTGATTGAATCTCATGGTGTGGAGCACCCTAGCCTCACCAGTGCCATAGAGAGGCAGTACCTCTTAGAAGGTTACCGTGCATGCTATTTGTCTAAGGCCCCTCCCCATCTCCACAAATGCTTCTTGCATTACTCTGATCCCTTTCTTAGCCAGGTCATTTGTTCCTAGGTGGACAATGGCATCCAGTTCCCTTCCCAATGCAGCTGCTCCTGCGATCCTGAGGATTCGCTCCTTGTCCCTTCAAGCCATGGCACCAGGCAGGCACCTTACATCCCTCTCCCCTTCCTCCCCCAGTTCTACCTTCCTAACAATGGAGTTCCCCACCAGGAGTTGTTTCCTTCCCCTGTGGGGTCCCATGCCACCCTCCTGTGGGTCTCCTTTGTGGAGGTTCCCAGCATCCTCCTTGGTCTCCACTGTGGGTGCCTCCATAGAGGAACCACACTTTTCCAGAACGGCATAGAAATTGTGGAGAAGTACAACTGGAGGGATGCACCTCTGTTCTACCACCCTCACCCTCCCTGAGCCCACTGTGGTCGAACTGCTCCTCTTTCTTGACAACCTGTGAGGCAATGGCAGTGACCGTGGTGGTCCCTGGGTGGGAGAGGAGGTCCTACAAATCCTGGCCAGCTCAGCCTGGAGATGAGCAACCTCCTCCCTCAGCCCAGAGAGGTGCCTGCAGTTGGGACAACACTGTATCCTCCAGAATGTCTCCCAGAAGACTGCTGCTCCACAGCCACTGCACTGCACCACTCCCATCATGTCTAACTTCTGGCTCCCTAACTGTTGGTTGGAATACTTACTCTTTCCTCTGTTTATTTATTTCTTTTTTTCTCTCCCTACTTACTTACTGCCCCTCTGCCCTTTTAGTTCCTGATCTTCCTGTTCTGAGACAAGAAGTCCCTATATTTCTCAGTAGTCTCCTTACTTGCTCAGAGTCAGACCTCCAGCAGCTGGGGGGGTGGAGAGCTGTGCCAAATCCTGTGCCTATAAAAGTTGAACTGGTTTAGGGTGGTGGGGTGGTGGGGAGGGAAGGAGGGCAATATAGTCCCAGTAGAGAAGTTTAGTTATACCAGCAGCTCATTCCTCCTGGTGCTCTGCCTGTTCTCTGGCAGAAGCTATCTAGGGCAGTGTTTAAATCTGGTTTTAACCTGGCTCCTTCTAGCTAAGCCACTCCCCATACTTTGCAAATCTTTCTACACTTAGTTAATTTCACAGATAACAATTCCCTTCAGCCACCTGTGACAAGCACCTAGATAACTACACAGATAACAGATACACAGATGACAATTCACTTCAACTAACTCTGACAAACACATTAACTTTTTTTTTACCCTAAATTGAAGGTCCCAGTACAAGAGTTCTAGTTCTTAGTCCCAGTAGAGGAGTTTAGTTATACCAGCAGCTCCTTCCTCCTGGTGCTCTGCCTTTTCTCTGGCAGAAGCTATCTAGGGCAGTGTTTAAATCTGGTTTTAACCTGGCTCCTTCTAGCTAAGCCACTCCCCCTACTTTACAAATCTTTCTACACTTAGTTAATTTCACAGATAACAATTCCCTTCAGCCACCTGTGATAAGCACCTAGATAACTACACAGATAACAATTCACTTCAACTAACTCTGACAAACACACTAACTTTTTTTTTTACCCTAAATTGAAGGTCACAGTACGAGAGTTCTAGTTCTTAGTCCCAGTAGAGAAGTTTAGTTATACCAGCAGCTCCTTCCTCCTGTTGCTCTGCCTGTTCTCTGGCAGAAGCTGTCTATGATAGTGTTTAAATTTGGTTTTAACCTGGCTCCTTCTGGCTAAGCCACTCCCCCTACTTTGCAAATCTTTCTACACTTAGTTCATTTCACAGATAAAAATTCCCTTCAGCCACCTGTGACAAGCACCTAGATAACTACACAGATAACAATTCACTTCAACTAACTCTGACAAACACACTAACTTTTTTTTTTACCGTAAATTGAAGGTCACAGTACGAGAGTTCTAGTTCTTAGTCCCAGTAGAGAAGTTTAGTTATACCAGCAGCTCCTTCCTCCTGGTGCTCTGCCTTTTCTCTGGCAGAAGCTATCTAGGGCAATGTTTAAATCTGGTTTTAACCTGGCTCCTTCTAGCTAAGCCACTCCCCCCTTCTTTGCAAATCTTTCTACACTTAGTTAATTTCACAGATAAAAATTCCCTTCAGCCACCTGTGATAAGCACCTAGATAACTACACAGATAACAATTCTCTTTAACTAACTCTGACAAACACACTAACTTTTTTTTTACCCTAAATTGAAGGTCCCAGTATGAGAGTTCTAGTTCTTAGTCCCAGTAGAGAAGTTTAGTTATACCAGCAGCTCCTTTGTCCTGGTGCTCTGCCTGTTCTCTGCCACATAGGGCTCTGTAAAGAAAGGAGTGTTGGCACTGGGTAGTTCTGAACCTAGGTATGAGTAGGAGGTCCATGTCCGAGGCCCTAGTTTAGTGAGCCTTTCGGGATCTGGGAAGAAGACTAGAGAGGCCCATTGGAGGGGTTCCTAGTAGCACTTTTTTGTGAGTAAACATGAGTGGTACTTGATACTCCCCTGTAGATTGAGCCAGCCTGTTAGTGCATAGAGATCACATGTGTGGGTGTGGGGTGCAGCACCAGTGAGAAGTCAACAAGCTTTGTTCAGTGTAGTTTTTAGTCTATTCAGAGAAGTGGCAGAGGCAGCACTGTAAACAACCAGACCATAATCGATCACAGATAAAACTGAGCTATTTATAGCAAGTTTGAGTGCTTTATGGGTCAGGCTCCTTTGATGTCTAAATAACAGACCTAGTTTTACATTAGTTCTTTTGGCAGTGTTCTCAATATGTGGTACATAGGAGAGGTGTTTGTCCAGGGTGACCCCAAGGTATTTGAACTGATGTACTTGTTCCAGGATTCAAGGTATCAAACGCCTTTGTGAGGTCAATGAAGGCTGCTCCAATGAGGCTGTTGCTGTCAAAGGAGTCATGTAAAAAACTGGTGAATTCTAGCAGGGCTGTGGTCATGCTGTGATTTTTTTCTGAAACCATGTTGCGGGCATTGAATGGAGTGCTTCTCTAGGTAGTCCACAAGTTGGTTTGCTACTATTCACTCAAGTACTTTAGATATGGGGGGAAGGATGGATATAGGTCTGTAGTTGGACGGTTCTGTGCAGTCACTGGCTTTGTGCACAGGGGTGACCAGAGTGGTCTTACAGACAGTAGGGAACTGTGATAGTGAGAGGGATAGATTAAGAATCTTGGTAATAGGTAGGTGAACTTCTTCAAGAGTGAGAGAGATGAGCTTAAGGTCGAGGGAGTCCCCACTGTGCCTGGATTTCCCCAGGACTTTAGCTTGGAGTTTTCCGACCTGGGCTATGGAAACCCGCTTGAAATATAGAGGTGGGCGATTAAGGTTTTTGTTTACCTCAGACCCAGTAGTAAAAGTGTGAGCATCATCAAAGAAGTCTTTTGAGAGGACATCAGCTAGGTTGGTGAAGGCTGTGTTAAAAGTATTGGCAATGGTGACCCGGTCAGTGATGGTGTTGCCATTGTAGTTTAACACTGTTGGAGAGGTCTTCACTTCTTTGCCAGTTATGTCTTTTTATATTGGACCAAAATTTCCTACTGTCACCCCAGGAGTTTTCTTCATTTGGTGGTATGGCCGAGTGGTGGTTGCATCCTGAGGAGCTTCGGGAGAAGACAAAGGACCCTGAGGACCAGAGTCATCTGCCGAAGCACCTGTCTCCCTGCAAGAAGCCCTCCCAGTGCCTGAAAGTCAGCCCTCCCACTGCCAGCAAGCCTTCCGTATCTAGCTTCTTTCTGCCTTTGGCCGGGGTGGTGAGTTGGTGGCAGCACCAAGAGCCAGGTGCTGACCACCCGATTTGTTTAAATAAAAAAAAAAAAGTTGTTTAAGCGCTCAGGGCATTTCAGAAAGACAGCCAATGGCCAAGAGGAGGCAGGCCAGAAGGCACTAACATTTAAATATTTAATTATACATTTGGCGCAGTGACATCCAGGAGGAGGGGCCAGGGCACAGAGGCCCATAATAAATGTATAAATATTCATGAGTGGGTGGAACTGAGATGGACAAAAGATGGGTGACAGACAGGAAGGCCCAGCCAAGGCTTAGAGAAGGATTTTAAGGGGCAGCGCCTGGGGATAGTGTTAAAAGGGCAAGACAAGCCCTGCAGTCCAAAAGGGGCCCAGCAAAGATAGCCCTGCAATGTAAATGGGTCCAGCTAAGGTCCACAAGTTAAAAGGGACCAGAAGGGAGGGGCCCAGTAAGAAAAGCCCTACAGTGTAAAAGGGGCTCAGTAGGAAAGGCCCTTACAGCATTAAAGTATTATTTAAAGAAACAACTCCCTGGGGAAAGTTTAAAAGATGCTAAGCAAGCCCCAGAATTTAGAGGGGCCCAGCTATAGCTAATTGGAAGGTGGGCTAACAACCCAGGTGCCCTGCACTTTCCATAGTACACCCTTGTTCCCAAGCCACTAGAAAGGGGAGTCAGTGTCCAAGAAAGTGGAGAATTGTTTTAAAGGACCCCTGGTGAATTTTGGTGCTTTGGGGACAGCGACTGCGGTTGCATTGGTGGGGAAGGGGGTTTGAAATATTTCTCCCCTTCGGACCATCTATAGAGGAGGCCAAGGAAGGAGCTGGATAGTGTCTCTCTAATGGGTTAGCATTGGGCAAGAGGGCATTTGACATCAGAAAGTGACAATAAATACAAAAAACTGACTGAACTGTGTTACATTGCCTGAGAACTGTTTAAACTGTGTTTCATTCCCCCGAACAGCATTTGGCATCCTGCAATTGCCCAAACTGCTTCTAGTACCTTGCAAATGCCCCGAACAGCATCTGCTGCTCTGCAATCACCCCAAACTTCCTCTAGTACCTTGCAATTGCCCCAAACAGCATCTGGCACCCTGCAATCACCCAAACTGCCTCTACTACCTTGCAATTACCCCGAATAGCATCTAGTGACTTGCAATTGTTTCCAAACTGTGACATTTCCTTGCAAGTGCTCTGAATTGGATTTCACTACCTGCAGTGACTGTTGTTATTGACCTTTGGATCCTGGATACCAAGTGGTGTAAACTTCCTCCACTGCTGCTGTGAATGTTAGCCGATAGTCAGGCCAGGCCCTATTCGACGGCTCTACATTGCTACATCCCTACCTCAATAAGGAAAGTCAAGTCAGCTTAGGAGCCACCCTGGCTCGATAGTTAGAGCTCTGATTCATAGTAGGGTGGGATTTTGTTGTTTCAGGGACGACGAAAGCTGCATGAGCAATGATAATGGAAGCTGCAAGACTAAGGACAATGAAAGCTGTGAGATGACGAAAGCTACTAGATGTCTTTGTCACCAGATCCCAAGTTTCTGACAACTGTAGTCAGCAGTCTGACCTGACCTTTCACCGACACCCAGAGGATCCTGTGGATAAAGCAACCATCTTCCTGAGTGATCAGCAGTCTGCCACGACCTTCAAACTGATTGACCAATTCCTTGTGCTTCCTGCCTGGTTGTCTGGGGTGACCTGTACTAGGCATCCATCATTCTTCCTGTGTCCATCAGTTCATCCTTCTTCTCAAGTGCATCTGGACTAGCAGTCTGTTACATCCCATTCTGGGTTACAAGTCTGTCCTTTGGGGATGAGAAGCATCCTTCATTGATCCCTGCTTCATAGGCAGTTGTCTCCGAGTCCTTGGAAGAGTCTGTGCTTGGCCCCTGTACGGCTCATGCCCCTGTACGGCTCACTCATCCCTGGAAGTCTTTTCCCTAAGTATCCTTTTATCTGCACATTGTCACATCACAGCTGCAATGAGGGTTAACCCAGAATGTACTTTAACAACCCCTGGCCAGGGTGATAAAGTCATAGTACTGATAGAGTTGTAGTAGTGATAGAATCATGGTACTGATAGAGGCATAGTACTGATAAAGTCATAGTAATGGTGACAAACGCAGTAATCTTATAGAGTTATAGCAAGTTCCAAAAGTTCTTAAAGTAAAATACTTCCAGTGTGCCTGTGATTGCTGCCTACAGTGGTTGGACCCCTGCTCTTATCCATGAATAAACCATTTGTTGCATTTGAAGTTGTCATCTGCCTCTCCTTGCAATCCCTTTCCATCTTCCTAGAATGAACCCAGAGCACTTGGTAAGTGGTGAAAGTTGGTTACACTGCAAGTCAGGTGCTCACTATTATCTGTGGATCACCACACAGTCCTGATTGTTCATGCAAGGGGTGGGGGCAGCAGGGTGCAGCAGCCCCAACTGTGTTGGAGAAGACAGTGGGCAGCAGGATGCAGCAGCCTCAAATGTGGGGCAGGAGACAATGGGCATCAAGATACAGTAGCCCTGAATGCAGGGGCAGAGAACGGGGGCAGCGGAGTGCAGCTGCCTCAACTGTGGGGCAGGAGAGAGGGGGCATCAGGATGCCATATAGTTTTTCTAGTTATACACATACATGATGTATTTTCACACAGAAATCATCAAAGAACCAAAATTTGTGAGTTCATACAGTACAAGTGTCTGAAATACCAGAGTCTGGCAGGCACCTGTTTCTCAATCTGACATGAAAAAATGTTCTTACGTGAACCTATTTATGTAGGCTACATCAAAGACAAAGTACTTCTATGAATTAGCACAATTTAGATTTATTTTATATTCATTAAATAAATAACCCAGTGTTATTTAATTGGAAAAAAACACAGTTTTGATGAGAAAGAACTGACAGCTTTGATACAGACAAGCTGATTTAACACAGAGACACAGTCATACCACTTCAATTTAGAACTGAAACTCAAATGATCAGCTTTTTATAAGAACAAAATGATAGATTTTAAGTTAATCAATTGAAACACAAACCAGAGACTGTTAGTGAAAACCTTGGAAGCAAACAATTAATCTCTACAGACTGCTCTGACTGGGAAGTGAAACAGCTCTTCGGTCAAGCAGGCATTTAGACTGCTGGAACCAACCAGCTGCCCCAATATGATGTCATTGCTCTCCAAGGCTCAGTCAGACAGACAGAAACAGCTTGACTGGGTAACCCGTGAAGTGGGCACATGAGGAAGGGTGCCATCCGTTGCGATGACTTCTTCCCAGCGCAATCCACTCACGGCGATGGAAAGATAGGGTGACTGGATGAAGGGGTGGGCAAACTAGGTGACAGGATGTCGCTATACGTATGTGCCGCGGGGGTGGAGTGGGAGCGAGCATGGTGGCGTGGGCTGGAAGAGGTGGAGAGACTGTAGGGGGTGATGCTGTGGTTGCTAGTCGAGAGCTGCGTGTGGCATCAGGGATTGGCTAGTGGCTAGAGTGGCTGAGGTACTGGTTTTGGGTCGGGCTCAAAATTTTTTGTTGTGCCTGGCAAACCTTTATTATTGCTTTCACCCCCGACATACACCCCCTGGGTTAAGAATCCTTAAGTATGGGTGCAGAAACGAACCCCAGAGGTGTGGTAGCACAACGCCCCCACAGAAAGCACAGCAAAATCTGTCCTGGCACCGTTGTTCTGGTGCATCAGGAAGGTCAGAGTGCCAAAAATGTGTTCGGCACTCTGACTGAGCGATAACAGTGATCGCCTTTAGGCATTTGCCGTTAGCACATAGACCCGCTTGACTGTTTTCAGTTACTGCACAGAAAGTTAACAAATGCTGATTTAAATAAAACCACAAAACCAAATAGCATGACATTTTCAAGAAACACTAATCATGACACAGGGACTTGCATTCAAGTTTTTATTAACAATTTATAAAAGAGTTGCCACTGATCTTTAAGAACAAGTACCCTAGAAACGGGATTAAAACTTCATGGTTAGACAATAAGGTCCTGGATGCTATATGAACCAAAAGGAAACTTTAAAGATGGCTATAGACAGGCTAAGGTCAATGGAACCAAGAAAAGCTGGGGACAATATCTTACAAAAGCAAGAGAGTGTAAACTACTAATCAGGACCATTAAAAAAGATAAAGCAGAAGATATAGCCTCCCTGGTCTGACCTCCTTTGAAATGTTTAGTTCTCTTAATTAATGTATCATCTACTGTCATTGTCTGACTTTGTGCTGATACTCCATACCTGCATTGTTTTGTACATTACTGTACGATTGTATTTATATGTATTATTGTATTATTCTGATTCTACTGTATTTATTTTTTTGTTACTTTTCTGCTTTATAATTTTGTACATAGCTGCATTATCTGTACTGTGCCAAATTTTTTTTTTTAACCCTGTATGTGTCTTTTTATCCCAGGGTCGCACCTGGAAATGAGTCTCGGCTCAGTGTGCCTTTCCCGGTTACCAACTTTTAAATAAATAAATAGCCAGAAAATCCTGTGAAAACCCCAAAATTTTCTGGACTTATGTGAGAAATAAAAAGGGTGCTGGAAGGGCAGTGGGACCACTCAAGAAGGGATCAACCATGATCATTAATTAAAAAGATGCAACTTATGTTCTCAACAAATGTTTTGGATCAGTATTCATGGATTCTCATTTGGAGACAGTCAAAATTAACAACACTGATAATCCACTGGAGATTACCAGAGAGATGGTGTATGAGGTTCTAACATTATTAATAACAAATCTCAGAGCCTAGATGTACACCCAATAGTATTAAAGGAAATGGCTTCAGAACTAGCTGGCCCATAAATCGCTGGAGGTGGGAGAGGTAACAAATGACCAAAACTGTGGTGCCTATATATAAGAAAGGAAATGGGGTTATGAAAGAAAACTATTGGCCGGTTAGTCTGACATCGCTGATGGGGAAGGTAATGGAGACCATCTTGAGGAAACCAAGTAGAAGAACAATTAAGTAACAAGGGGCCATGGGATCAAAACCAACATGGCTTCAGAAAAGGGAGATCATGCTAGACGAATCCTATCTGCTATTTTGAGCAAGTCAGCTGAGTTCTTGATGAAGGGAAACCAGTAGATATGGAATATCTCGACTTCAGCAAGGCATTTGACACCATACTTCATGCTGAATTGATCAAATGCCTGGAACAGTATAAAATAAACATTAAAATCATAATCTGCATTAAAAAAATGGTTGACCAATTGATCTCAGAAAGGAAGAATAAATGGAATAGACTCAGAAGTGAGTGACTAGTGGGGCACTTACTGATCCAACAGTGACTCCCAGGAGAGTGATTCTGTTACTGCGACATCCCCACAGTGATAGGCGGCATCCCAACAATTGTTCCAGTGTGACAGGCGCCGCCCAGTGATGTGTGCAATTGTGGCAGCTGTGGACCGCCGACAGTGGCATACCAGGAATGGCGATCCATTGATGGGCAGTGCGTCGGCGAAGGAAGGGGTACCCCAGTGGTCAGTGATAGGACCCATATTATTCAACATTAGTGTAGCCAGTATGAACGTTACCAAGGGTGAGTGGATCACCACGTTTGCTGACAAAACTAAGATAGGCCATATAGTACAAAACAAAGACCAATCACATCAATTACAGAAAGAACTAAAGGAGATAAATGAGTGGGCCAGCAAGCATAAAATGAGATTTAACCAAGAAAAGTGCATTGTCATGCATTTAGGGGCCAGAAATCTTAATGCAGTCTATAAATTGGGTGACCACATTCTCAATACATCACAGAGAGAAAATGATCCTGGGGTTGTAGCATTCAATGACCTGAAATTCTTACAGCAGTGTAAAGAAGCAATTAAAGTGTTACAGTATCATGGGATGTGTTAAAAAGAAGATTACTATCGACCTGCTGGTGCTGAGAGTTAAGGTACTGGGTGCCACACCTCGTGCCACTCCAGCGACCAATGTTCGGGAACGAGCATGGGCTGCTGGGGGTTGGCAGGGGAGGAGAAGGATTCAGCATCTTCAGACAGTTCTCCTTCTCTGGGGAGGGGGGCAATCAGTGGTCAGTGCTTGCCTAGCCCCTAGCGGTGGCTGGGGACTGGCACAGCAAAGCTGCAGATATGTGGGTCGAGAGCGGTGCAGACGCTTAACAGGGCGTGCACGGGAGTGTGCATGTCACTATCGCAGGCATCATTGCACACTCCACTCTTGAATGGGGGACAAATAAAGAGAGAAATCGCTCACGGCAGATAAAGGAGGAGTTTGCAGGCTCTGCCCCTGACTAGCCATGGCACCAGCACACTGGATCCTGCTGACCCACTGGGGGGGGTAAGCCCTGGAGGTATACAGCTGGCTCTGGATGGTAGACGTTAGGGTGACAGGGCTGGGACTCCCCCAGAATGGGAGGGCCATGGAGCAGGAGCATAAATACAAACCAAAAAAAGTGTCACACTTCCTACAATACATATAGAGCTCTCGTCAGACCACATATGAAGAATTGTGTCCAGTTTTGATCACCACAAAATGTGGGTGACATTGTCAGGTTAGAAAGAGTCCAGAGGAGATCAACTAAAACAATAAATGGTTTGGAAGACAAGGGTTATGAAGAAAGTTTGGAGAATTAGGGCCTGTTCTTCATGGAGATGAGGAGGGTGAGAGGGGTTTAATTACTGTTAACAAATCAATGTCAAATCATGATCTAAGGACACATTAAGTTTTGAAATTAAAATGTAAGGGATATAAGAGGACACAAATTTGATAGACCTGGAAAAGTTTCAAGACGACCAAAAGGAAGTAGTGGTTTTCACAGAGAGTGGTGCAGTCTTGGAACTGACTGATGGAGTCAGTGGTAAACAGTGGTAATCTAAATACATTTAAGAATAGACTAAACAATTATTTTAAAAGGAAGGTTCTAATGGTACTTTCCACTGAGCAAGCGGAGGACAGGATAGATGGACTTCAGCTTCCTCTCTGTACTTTCTATGTTCCTATGAATTTTTTAACTTAGTAATTTAAGTTTTATCTCCTCTAAATCCTGAAAACAGGGCCTACATCTTTAAATCTCCACAGTATAATGCTGATGATGCTGGAAAATAGCTCTGCCCTCTAAGGAAGAGTCAGAGAGGCTTGGAGCAACTAGGGGAGAGTGGGTGTCCACCAGAGGATTGCTGTTTGGTCATGTTCTGTCCTGCTGCACTCTGAACTTTTTGAAGAAAATAAACTGATGGTGATGCACCGGAGAAACTGAAAATGCACTTGTAAGTGCTGTCTTGAGTGCCCTCTTTTGGCTTTGCTGTTTCCATGGTGAGCAGAATGTTGGACCCTAGCATTCTAAGCACCCTGCACTCCAGCACTGCCACCATCCAGTGAAGCAGCTTCGGTAATGGTGCCCCCACTCTGCTGACAACACTACAGAAGGTAATCTGTGCTAGCTTGACAAGGACAAGGGGCAACGGGATTGGGAGGGCACCACGACTTGAGGTCTGGATGGGGAAGTCTGGCCTGGGGACATTACAGATACAGAAAGAATGCATGACACAGGGTAGGGCTACCACACTCAATGCTGGTGAGACAAATTTGAGAATGAGCCTGGAACATTGTTGCTGGCTGTGGGAGGAGGAGGAGGAGGAGGAGAAGGAGGAGGATTGGGCATCCCAGATGATGCTGTCCTCCTCTGGGGAGGGAAGGAGGCAGCTTGCTCTGCTGTGATACGTCTTCCTGAGTGACCACTGGTGGCAGTGCAGCAGGAACAGCTTGCTGGTGGGAGGATGCCGGCTGGTGTGCTGCATAGAAAACAAAGCAGGAAAGAAAGTGGTGCACACAATTTAGATGGAGGTATAAATTACTTTAAATTATTTTAAAGTAGCAAATCTTCCCGGTCAAACACCGCTATGTAATGCTTCAGATAGCCTTTATCAGGCTGCCACCTGATGACGCCTGTCTGAGGTGCTATGTAGGGATATTTGGCTGGAAAGACTTTAGCTTTAAAATAATTTAGAAATTAAAAGTAATTATGCTGAATATAGTGTGTGCCACTCTCTCTACTGTTTACTGAGCACTATGGTACTTGGTGGCGGCACCCTTAGTGATGGTTGGCGTGCACAGTTTTGTTGCTTTGAGTAAAAAGTGTGGCGCATACCCATGGAATGCATACACATGTCCCAACCCTAGCCACCAGCATTCCGAGGGTGAGGAGGAAGAAGCTGGAAAATCCACGGACACACCCAGGAGGATGCCCCAGTGTCTTCTGGCCCTGAACTGCTGCCTGGCTGCTCAGCTCCCCACACTAGAGGACTGAAGGGGGCCAAGTGGAGACTGCCTCAGGAACCACACCAGGTGTAGAAACTGTGCCTTTGGTATTGAGGACGTGAAGTAAGGGCACTAGGTCAGAACTGTACTGGTCATAACAGCGTGGTCCAGAAGAGCAACATAAAAGCGTCGCTCACCAAAACAGTGTTCACCCAAAACACCAACTGCAAGAACAGCAGCAATGGTAGCGGTCCCCAAAGACACGCACCACTACCATAAAATATCACACAGATTTCTGTTTTTGCAGAGGGCTCTGCCACTCGCACTTCCTGTTACTGGGGCCTTTGCCCCTTGAGCCTCCACAACTATTTATAATCACCTCCGGGGGGGAGGCAACTCGGAGAAGGGGGAAGGGGTGAAACCTCTGGAAGGGGGCCTAGTACAGGGGAAGGGGAGTGGCATGGGGGCAGACACAGTACCCCCGTGGTCAGGAGGGGAGAGAAACAAACAAAAAAAATGCGTGCCTCCTGAGACCAGGAATCAAACCCCGGTCCACCAGAGTTCTTCAACCCTCTGCTGCCCATGGCGCTACCCTCTCTGCCACAGCTGCTGCTTGATGAAATCCCTCCCAGCAGAGGCTTAATCATGTTCTCCACACCCCTCCCCCCGCAACTGCAATACAGCCATAGGGATAGCGCTAACCTGACTTGTAGCGTTCTATCCCTATTGCTGTATTGCACAGCACTATTCTGACCATGAGGTTTACACTGTGCAATTCAGGATATGCTTTTGTAGCCGGTTACTGAAATAAGTGCCAGAGATGGGAAGGGATGAGGCCAGAGACCTGGGCTGAATGGGGTGATAAGAGGTTGTAAATAGTATAATGATCATTTAAAAAAAATGTAGGGACATTAATACGAGCATAGTGATGAAATCTAAGCCACACTGTGTTTTTATCTTACATTTAAAATGTGTTTCCTGGATACTGGAAAAAATGCTTTCAGAAAACTAGTCAACAACAGAAGGAACAGTAGATTCAGCAGTAAGTTTCATTTCCTGTCCTTGATGACAGAATGCCAAGTTGCATGGAGCATTTTGATCGATATGACAAAAGCAACATGTGTATATCTATATTGCCTTCACGCACGTGTGTCACAGAGTTTGGCGTGAAGATATTGTAAATAAATAAAAACACTGAGTCACTGGTGTAAGCGATACTAAATAAATGGAGCATGTAAAAAGTCCCGATGTCAGCAAGCTGCCTGAGCTAGCCATTTATGAGTAAAAGGCCAGTTGGAACAGATATGTCTTCAGCCTTGATTTAAAGACCAGAACTGTTTTGGCAGACTGATTGTCAGCTCAGAAGCTGTTTCAGACAGTCAAAGAACAGCAGTTGGAAGGTCCTAAAGCTGGAAGATTTGAGCCTATACTTTCAATAGTCTGAAACACCAGAAGAAATAAAACGTAGAGAATGTATATCTTAATGGACATCAGTATGTAAATTCTATGGGGAAGGGGAGGTGATGGAGCAGAAACCATACATGGTTAAAACTGAAGAGGAGTGAGAATTTGTGCACCCCCTACTCCACTCAGCTTACCATTTATCACACTGCACATAGATGAGCAAGACACATTTTCTTTGATGCTGCATGCTTCTAGAGGGTAGCTATGTGGCAGATACTGGATTTCACATTTATTTTTTGGAGACTGTGGCTGTTATACCTCCTTGTATTCTAGATACTTTGCCAAATGTTGATCAAAACACCACCCCAGGTCTGATTTCTTCAGAAACCTAAACATAGAGCAAGAAGTAAATTGCAGCACCCATGTCCTACTGTTGCATCTTGTATAGGACTCTTAAAAGTCTTTACTGTGTGATCCGAAAAACAGAATGGGGGCCATGTTGGCTTTTTTTAAAGCTTTAAGCAGTACACATTTATGAACTTATGTCCGTAAAAATTAGGCTTGGTTTAGTCACGTTCAATATTACAAAATCTTGATTATCAAAAGGGTTACTCAATTTTGTGCTCCCCTCTGCTTTTTTATCTCACGATGCATTTTTGCCCATAGGCCACCTAGTGAGTAAGCTGGCATCAGCAACTGCCCAGTCGTCCTTGTGGTGCTGTACCCTGTCTGCCACTGTTCTCTGCCTCCTTGCCTGCCTGCCTCATCCTGCACCGGTCTCATGTTTTGGGTTTTTTTCCTGGATGTCTGCGCCATCTCTGTGCTTCTTCTCCTCCCCCTGCCCTCCAGCCCCCTGACTTGCTATGCTACTAGTTGCCAGCCTGCTTTCGTTTATTTAGTTTTTATTGTCCAGATAGGTGCTCCAGGTAATCAAATACCTATTTTCATGCGCAACCTGGAAAGTTACAACAGAGTTGACAGATCATTAAATAACAGTAATATCAAATACATACATTACGGTAATCGCAGAGAGACACAAATACAAAATTTCAATCAATCAATCAAAATCTTTATTTTGCCAGGTGGAACATCATTGAGACAAGCTCATTTACAAGATGGACCTGGGGCAAAACAGTTGCCAACAGGGTTAAGACATAACAGGTTGAGTGAACATACATAACAATCACATAGTAATAATAACAACATAATAACATATAACTATCACATGTGACAAGATACTTGCACCAGAACATAGCAATAGGTTTAACAGGAGGTAGTGCCATTTAAATACAATTGCATGAATACAGATACATGGATGTAAGGTAATGAGTTAAAGTTTATACAATAAACATCATTGGAGGAAACATAGTGAGCAGGAGTGGCAGTTCATCTAGCATCAAAGTGCGAAGAAGATTGAGATGTAAGAGTCCTTTGATAAGTACTGTAGGCATGTCCTGGTGGGCGGAAAGGGGAGGGGGGTATAGGAAGTGGGGAGGGAAGGTCAGCCAAGACAGGAGAGGGTTGGGCATGATGGCCTGGGGGGGAGGACTGTTCAAAGGGGAGAACATAACAGATGCCACAGGCAATGGTTGGGGTTTAAGTCCAATATTTGAAGAAAAGACAGATCGTGATGTTGGGACCTTGATTTGAACAATGACAGAAGAGAGGACTCAAATGATGCCTCAGGGAATGGTTGAGGATTAAGTCTAGAATTTAAAGCAGTAATAAATTGTGATGTTAAGACTTTGACTTGAGCAATGACAGGCCTCAGAGAAGGTCCTCAGGAACAAGGATTTGAAGAGGGAGAACGTGATAGGGGAAGTGAGCCTTAAGGTTTTCTGGATCTTATTCCAGAGCGTAGGAAGAGTGAAGCTTATTGAGGCTCTACCAAAGTGAAATTTGTGGCTCTGCTGCCATTTGCCTTTTCTGGGTTAGTGCTGGACATCTACCGCCATGTAGCTTTCATTCTTAGCTGCTTCGCCACTGGACTCCACTTCCCGCTAACCAATAGACCACCTCTTTTCAACTAGCTTGGGATCTCAGTCCAACTTCTCAGGGCTCCACACCTGCTAACCACTAAGACTCCCTGCATACCAACCTCTGGGGCTGCTTCCGACATGCAATTGCTCCTCCTGGTTTCCTGCCCTCCTCCCCTCTTCTTTCCTCACTTTTGCAGCCTGGTTGCTTTCCTGCATCCATCCTTCTGCAGGCTACGATGCTGCCCACTGCTGGCACCTACCTCAGGTTATTTTCTGTTGATATGTTTCTTCTGGCTGCTCCCTGTATTGCTTCTTTATTCTCCACATTTTCCTCTATTTGCTGAGTGGCGCCTTTAACCTTCCTTTGCCTTCATCACCACTCTGTTTAAAGAGAACCTTTCTTGTTTTTCTTCAAATAGTCAAACAACAAACGGGAAGCTCCCTTACCTCACGGGGAGTTCCTCTGTGATTCTTTAATTTTTGAAACAGCCCTCCAGGGAAGGGAAGGGATTGTAATTTGCCCCTGAGGGTCTCACCACATGATCCATTTCCTCTTCCTACTAGCCCACTCCGGCCCTGCACTCTGACATTTTATGACATTGGTATAGTGGGTGCTCTCCATTCACTTCTATGAAACATCATTTTTAAAGCAGATTTACTGATTTTTAAACAGGGTTTTGGTAAAGACCAATGCCAGGGTTCAACTAATTTACTGGTCTTTGCCCTGGCACCTCCAAGAATGTAGCCCTCAGCAGGCTGGATGTGTTTAGTTGCAGAGCAACACTCTGAAGCTCCTTCATGAGGATGGCAGTCTCAGCTGTTACATTCAAGATGAGGACAGCATTGATTTCCTATTGATGAAGCAGCATGTTGCGATTTCATTCGTTGTCCTCCTTGCCTTCAGCATTGACCTTTGCTGAATATTTTTTTTTTTTTTACAGTTTTCGTTGACAGGGTAAGTGCACTAGACAAATTCTTGCCTATTTTCAGGCATGACCTGGGGGGAGGGGGATACAGATGAATGCCAACTGACCTTGAACCAGATTATGCTATTGGTGGTATTTTAGTGAATGGGGGGAAATTTGGCCAGGGCACTGGGGAAATTCCCCATCTCTGTGGTAGTGGGCACTGTGTTTCTCTTGCCTCCCTCAGTCTGCTTGCTGCTTGAAGAGAGGTTGGATGTGTGGGAGGCTAAGGAGCTGATCACCTCCTTGGCCCCCTTTTTAACTAGTGATCATTATGGGTGCTACTGTTCCTGGAAAAGATGTTACACCGTTGGATATTATCCCGGATACCTCTGTTCCTGTTACTTTGGACCCATCGACTAAGCCTGCGGTAGATTCCATTTCAGCTGTAAATTGCAATGCTGCTGAAATTTGACGACAACTACAAGAAGAAGAGCGACGATTCCTGTTTGTCAGGAATCGTTTATTGCAAGTCTTAGACCGCACGTCAGATGCCTTGAGGGGGCTCAGGAAATGGATGCTGCACGATCCTCTGTTTGGCTGGACAGTGCACTGCCTGGATCACTGGAAAATGAACCTGTGGCTGCTCACATGACTTCCCTGCATTGTACGACTCCATCACCGTTGGCTATGAGTACTATTGATGTGGGAGACAATTTAATTATTAAATCAGAAGACTCACAGGGGCCTTTGATGGGCACAGACTCTGCTCCGGCTGCTTTGGTAGGGACAGAGGTTGTGGTGTTGGGTAGCGAGAGCTTCTCCCAGGCTGGGTATCTCTCTACTAGACTCTCTCCTGATGGGCCTGAGATTAATTCCGAGAGGACTGACTATACGGGTAGCGTTGACAACCCTAGTTTTTCTTCACAACTAGGGGAGCATTCTCCTTCTATTTCTACTCCCCCCATGGATATAGAACATTCTGCTGGGGTTGTTCCAGCCCCTGCTGCCTGGGTGATGATGGCATTAGAAGCCATTGGCTGGGTGAAAAATCCTGCTGGGCCGGGATGGGATGCTAACTTTACTGGAACTTCTAACTTGCTGGAATCCACTGGGGATGTTCAAGCCCTGTTCCAGGCCCAGAAAACACTACCCCTACTATTGGGACAGAGTCTATTTCCTTGCCCCCTCCTGGACAAGTTACCCCTTCATTATTTATGCACACTACCTCAGAAGCCTCTCGTCATCCTAGTTTGGATGTCATTGGGCATCTCGAGGGTGACTTACCTCTTGCTTCTGCCCCCCCTTTGAAAGTTGGGGATTTGGTAGCTGAAACTCCACGGCAGGATTCCCCCTCGGTGGCTGATTCTGAGCACCTGCCTCACATTCAGCAAACCCCTCATACTGTATGGTATGACAAAGTGAATGAACGTTTATTCCCTGCTACTTTTGGTTTGCTTTCAGAACCAGCAACGAGATGTAATGCTGTACATCTCAAATTTAGAGGACCCTTATCAGAAGTTTCTAATAGGCATTTTGTAGGGTGTGAACTTCTCAAAAATAGTATGAAGTTTTGCGCTTACGAAATATATGTCCTTATTCATATGCTAGATGACTCGGTGTTTGATGTCAGTGTTAAACATCCGGTGGGCCTGGAACGTTTCTGGAAACAATTTCAGGCCCTCAAGTTAACATCTTTGTGGAAACCTTTCATAGCTATCCCTTTTACTAAACCTGTGACAAAGAAGATTACTGTTTTGTTTCGAAATGAGGGGGTAAATGTTGCAAATATAACATACTGGCTGGAACAACACTATACTGTAAAGGGTCAACCTGAGCCTATATTGGATGATGAACACCTTTGGACTGGGGGTTGGCATTATCTTGTTGATCTGCATTTAGATCAGGATCTGATTAAACATCTCCCTAATTGTTTTTTTTGGGGGGGAGGGATGGGGGGGTCATTTTTTATCCTGGACAGCCCAGAGTGTGTTACAAATGTGGAACTTTAGGGCACCTCAGTAATGTCTGTGACCAGCAAAAATGTGGCCTATGTGGAGACTTGGGGCACATAGGTGCACACTGAAGGAGACCCATGAAATGTAATTTAGGTGATGAATATGGTCACACCTTTTGTAATTGTTCATGGGCTTCCCATAATAATGCTGATCCTACCATACGTGCTGAACAGGATGTTTTTGTTGCAAATGCCCAAAAAGAAAAACAACAACTGCATGATTTACATCATCAACAGCCTCCCCCTGCTCGTCAGCCTCAGAGAATGGAAGAGTCAGAATTTGCAGTACCAATTGAGACTGCTGGTGAGGGGTGCTCTGACATGGATACTACATGTGTAGACACTGCGGGTTCGGAGGTAGTGATGACCACTGCCTGTGCAATTCCCCTACCTCAGACTGCCTCCTCCACTGTACCCCCGCCTGCAGTTGCTGTTACGATTGCATCAGGAGATGATTCTGCCCATATTCCTGGGACTGATCTTGATCAGGCTACTATGCCTCCTCTGGATTTACAGCAAGATGCCCCTTTTCCAAGGGTGACTCGCTCTAAATCATCTAGGGTTGTGCTGGACTCCCATCAGGCCCCTATGGTCCCCCCCCAGTTCCTGTTCATAATTCCTATACCATGTTGCTTGACCAGGATGGTGAAGAGGATGGTATTGATTAAAATATTTCATCTATGGCCTCCTCACATACTGAGACTGTGCCTGATGTGGAAGTCTAAGATAAACCGCAGCCCAAAAAACTGAAAAAAGGAAGTGACAAGTTTTTTAGGTTTATTCTTTTTCTCGTTATTACTGAAGTCCCTCACCTACCTGGATAGTGTTTCCTTCCCATTTTTACTATCATGACTGAGAATATTAATTTTCTATTAATGTCAATAGTATTAAGTCTCACATTAAGAGAAGGTCACTTTTACAGCCTATGGGAATGCAGTGGAATGTCATTTTATTACAGGATACAAGATTGCATTCCTTGTCTGACCTTAAAATGGCTGAAAGGGACTGGAGGTGAGGTGTTTCTATTTGTTCCTTGGGTGAGGACCAATGTTCGGGCTTGGGTTTCTTGTTTACAGATATTACTGTTACCATATTACATGTTCTGGATGTAGTTCCTGGTCGGGCTATGCTCATTGATGTGGTTATCTATGGTTGTGTATATTACATTATTAATATATATGCCTCTCTGCTGAAAGCTGATCGATCTTCACTTTTTAGATGCATAGCTCCTTATTTACATACTTCTAAATTGGTATTGTGGGGAGGAGATTTCAACTGTGAACTTCTCCTCGAGATTGGGGCCATAAGACACAGAAGCTTTATTGCGATACTAATGCATTACTTCAAATTATTGATCAACACCATCTTCGAAATGTGTATGATATATTACAAGCACCTCCTTCTCATACCTTTCATAAAGGTGTTTTATCTTCATGGATTGATTTTTGGTTCCTCTCTGAACGAATTACTGTCTCAGAGGCCTCAGTGTTGCCTCTTGAAACCTCTGATCATATGGTGGTTAGGGTGTTGATAGGTCAATACCAAAAGCTTTTGATGGGACGGGCCTATTGGAAGTTGAATCTGGCTCTGTTAAATGAAGACCTTACTAGAGGTCATATACAGTCCCTTTTGGAATTACGTTCTACCCTTAGTTGTCTGTATGACAGTCCCATTGAGTGGTGGGAAAATACTAAGCTGGACTTGAAACTCTTTTTTACTCAATTATGTTGAACAAAAGGTAGAGATGAATACCTATTATATCTTAGTCATAGAGCTCAATATTTAAAGCTATTGGCTCAAATCACATCTCCAGATGGCACGATACATCAGAAGCTTTTGGATCTTAAGGGAAGAATGTTCAGTTTTCTTAAATTCCAGGAAGATAGTCTTTTTTTTCAGCAAAAATATTTACTTCGGGGTACTTGACAACAAGTCAATCCTTATGATTCATCTGCCTCTGTGTCGAATCACTATGTTATGTCAGCTTTATTGGATGGTACAGGTGCTATGATTACAGATATTCGGGGTATTCGTCAAGTAGTCCAGGCACATGTGATAAACACTTTTCAGGATACTATTTCTGGCTCTGATGATTTATTTTTTCACCATGTTAATATACCATCCTTAATACCGGAAGATGTGAAAGGTTTAGAGGCTGCATTTAGTGACACAGAGGTTGCTGAAGCAATTGCTAAGTTATCGGTTCGTACATCACCTGGTATTGATGGTTTACCTAATGAATTTTATAAAACTTATCTGGATTTATTGTTACCCTGGTTAAGACTTCTTTTTGAGGGCAATTCAGACTGAGCATAGACTTGGACTTAGTATGAGGAATGGAGTCATGATATTCCTTTATAAAAAGGATGATCCTGCTGTTTTGAAAAATTGGAGACCTTTAAGTTTATTAACCTCAGATTATAAAATCTTAGCAATTATTTTGTCCTGTTGGTTATCTACTGTTGCTCAGAAGTTATTAATTCCCACACAGTCTTGTGCAGTCCCAGGTAGGAACATAATTAATAATCTTATATATCTTCGGGAACTTGTTGAACAAGGATTGCAACGAAAATTATCAGGTTGTCTGTTATCATTAGATCAAGAGATGGTGTTTGATGCAATTTGACATTCTCATATTTGGGAAGTTTTGCAATTTTATGGCATACCACCATTTATGCTTGAATTGTTATAGACACGATATACTGATGCAATGGTTACTCCTTTGGTAAATGGACATATGGGTATTCCTGTTGCCTTACAATGTGGTATTCATCAGCCCTTGAGTCCACTGCTTTATGTTTTTGGGTTGGATCCATTGTTAAGATTGATAGCAGAGGAAGCTCAGGTTTTACCTATTGTAACAAAACGGGGCTTTGTTTTTCACAAAGTTTTAGCATATGCAGATGATTGCATTTTTTTCTGTGGCAGACTTAGCATCTGGTAAGAGGATACTGCTGATAATTGAACATCTCCAAAGTATAACTGGTATTAAGATTAATTATACTAAAAGTAAACTACTGGTTTTGGGAGGTGCTGAGTTGGTGACTGATTTTGATATTCCGGTTATTACTGATAATATAAAGTTGTTAGGCATTTTTTTTGGTGCACAAAATGCCATACAGCTGAATTGGATACTGTTTATGATTTCTCCTCTCAGAAAGTTCTCCGTTGGCAATCCTGGAAAATGACCAGAAAAAAACAAGTTTACCTTCTCCGTGCTTACATTGCACCTGTTTTTTTATATGTTTCCCATATGTTTCCTTTACCCTTTACTATGCATGTTAAAGTAATGAGTCTTTTCTTTCAGCTGCTTTGGGGTAGTCGATTGAATCCAGTGAAGAGACCCCATACTTATCGATCATGGAAGTCTGGTGGTCTTAATATGCTACAGCCATTGGTATATTTCTTTGAGAATTATTTCTATAGCTCCATAAAACCTATGCTATTAGGGACTATGTAATTTGGTGATTTTTGTATGCAGCTGTGGGGGACCCTTTTTTTAACTGCTTGGGGTAGCTGTAAGTGGCATCCCTCTGAGAAACTGCTCCCCTCTTATGTCAGGGATACTTTGAAATATAGTAGACTTTGGAAAGTAGAACTTAGTTGGTTTATTTCTCATGGCAAGAAGTCCTTTTATACCTTTATTGTGAATGCCTGTTATGTTGAGGAACCTTTGTTTCACATTTCTGATAATATTGATGTTTCTTTACTTTTAGCTAGTATAATAGACCCTAGGATACCTTTAAAAATGCAGGACATAAATTGGCTTTGTGGTCATCAGAAGCTGAATGTAAAGAACAATCAAAAGCATAAACAATTGTCTGAAAGGGGTTGTCCTGAACATTAGTGTTTAGGTCGCTTAGAAACTATATATCATTTATATTTTGAGTGTATACATATGCAAGACTTTTGGCACTCCCTTGCACATTCATGGAATGAACTTCTTTTTGGTACTATGTCTTATAAGATTTTACTGCTGGGTCAAATACCTGGTGGCTGGCTGAAATGGCATAAAAGTACAATATTTGTTCTCTTAGCCTGCCTCAAATGGTCAATATGGCAGTGCCAGAGATTCCTGCAAAATAAGGTGATACTTCTGCAAGATGTTTTTTTTCAGCTTCAGAGTGAACTGGATAGACTTTATGATCATGAAACTCAGACTCTGGGACCTGCTATTTGCAATAATTTATGGAGAAATATTAGTTGGGTGGGATAATTTACTTTGTCTTTCTATGACTGCTTTATTCCTGTTTTATGTTGATGTATTTTGTTTTTTGGGGATTGATTTTTTTTTTATATTAAGTAATCTGTTTTGTACATGTATAACAGTAATACTTATTTTTGTTCTGATTTGTGCATCTTCTTTTGTGTGCAATAACACTGTTCTGTATTCCTTTGCTTTTGTTCTTCTGAATAAAAAATCCCCTAATCTTTTCAAGAAGTGGCATGGGATCTTTAACATCCACCTGAACTACCACCAGAACAGGCAGATGGGACCTCAGTTTAACATCTTATCCAAAAGATGGCACCTCAGGAGTGCAGCACCCCCCTCATGCTGCACTGCGGTGTCAGTATTGGGATATTAACCCAAGTGCCTGGTGTGGGGATAGAACCCACAGCCTTCTGATCTCCCAGCCTCAGAGGTGAGTGTGCTACCTGCTGAGCCACTGCTGCTGCCATATTTATAAACTTATGTGCCTGGTTGGATGGTGACCTTAGGCTCTGGGTCCCTAGAAGTTTCCTCTGCAGACGTTCTTTCCTCAGTGTCAAATGTCATAACATTCTCATGTGTGCTGGGTCTGGATAATGTCTTCATCTACTTTTTTAAATATGCTTTATTAATTTTCAAAGGCAAACAAAGAAACAAGAACAAACTATAACATAGAACATGGAAATACAATGAACACAAGCCATAAAATAGCAACGCCCCCCCAACTCTTCTAACTAGTGCTGCACTGCAACATAATAAAATAACTCAAGTTAACACAGTGTGCAGTGGATTTACAATAATAAAGAGGAGATACACATTGATAGGCAATAATCAAACAAGAAGAGTAAACAAAAACCAAATAAGCCTGTACATGTACTATTTATAAAGTAGTTACTCATGCATACTGTAAGCCCCATTTCATTAAGATTGTTTGCTATTCTGCATATTAGCAATATGCAACTCTGCATTCAAGGTGCGAAGGATTTTGGCATGCCATTCCGACCATGTTGGAGTTTGATCATCCAACCAATGTCACAATAAAATTATTTTAGCCCCTGCAAAAATTAAAGCAATAAAACCTTTCTTATAACCCAGAGAAATGTCTTTATAAGAACCCAACAAACAAATGTCAGGTGTACATGCCCCAGCTAGGTCAAAAGATGGATCTAAACAGGTTTTAATTATGTCCCAAAATGGTGCCGCTTTCTCACAAGACCACAAAATATGATCAAGAGAACCAGTATACTTCGGACACCTGGAGTAGATGGGAGGACCATGTTGACCCATATGACAGAGCCTGTGAGGAATAAAATATAAATTATGCAAAATTTTAAATTGGGCTAATCTATCGTGATCTTGTTTATAAATTTATAAAGATCTATCCTCACACATTGCCAGTCCTCAGAGGTCCAATCCAAATGAAGCCCATTTTGCCAGTAATAACAGATGCCTATAAAATAAAGTGGATCAGTGGACTGAAACCTATTATACAATAGAGTAACTGTGGAAGGGGAACCAGCAGCCAAAACCATTCCTTCAAAAGATTGTTGGTGCATATCAACTCAAAGGGGGAACCAAAATGGGCAGTGATTGCCTGCAATAATTGAAAATATTTGAAATACTGTTTAGGAGCCAAATTATGTATCAGCTGGAAAGATTTGAAATTAAGATGTCTAGCCATAGATGGTGCCATATGGACAGTAATAGTAGCTTCGAGGGGGAGGAACGTGAGAGAGATCGAGCGATGGGCAATTTTAAAATTAGGGTTAAGTAGTATCGGTTGATCTAAATTATGTGCCACTGAGATATGAAAATGTTGGCAATATTGTGCATGAGCAGTAGTGGGGAAGATCATGGAAGCACTACTGAAGGAGAGATTGGTGGAACATCTAGTTGCCAACGGACAACAGGACCCAAGGCAGCATGGTTTCACCAGGGGGAGGTCATGCCAGAACAATCTCAATGAATTTTTCAACTGGGTGACAAGGGAGGTAGATCAGGGGAGGGCAGTGGACGTGGCCTATCTGGACTTCAGCAAGGCCTTTGACACTGTGACACTTGTGGAGGACAATTGGCCCTGAAGTTGCATTATGTTGACTATCAGGGGGAAGACTCCCGAAAGAAGGCTGAATTTTTGTCTAGGGAGATTGCTGTGGTGGGAAACAGACCAGCTCAGCTCTTCTGCATGGTGGACAGATGTTTACATCCTGCCTGTCTTCATGTTGGGGGGGCAGGTTCTAGCACTAGGTGCATGGAGCTGGCTCTGTTTTTCACCGACAAGGTGTCCTCTGTCAGCGCTGAGGTTTTCTCGAGTATCTTTCGAAAGGGCTGCAGGGTCCAGCTTGTGCCAGAACACTCATCCTGTCTGGGATGAGTTTGAGTTGGTTGGAGTGAAGGAGGTAGTGGGGATAATCTTGAAGCTGCAGCCAATACAGTGTGATCTAGACCCAGGCCTGACCTGACATTTGTTTGGATGGGTGGTTGCTGAGGTTGTCTGGAGTTCCTTGAGGAGTGGGATCTTCCCTTTGGCCTTGAAAGAGGACTTGGTTAGACCCCTTTTGAAGAAACCCTGTTTGGACCTGGACTGCCTCAGCAATTACAGGCTGGTCTCTAAGCTCCCATTCTTAGAGAAAGTTATTGAGAAGGTGGTGGCCATTCAGCTTTAGAGACATCTTGCCTCTTCCTCCACCTATGAGTCTTTCCAGTCAAAACCCCTGTGTTGTGGGGTTCTGCAGGGTTTGGTCTTGTCACCCTTGTTGTTCATGGTGTATATGCTGCCACTGGGGGACATTATCAGGCGGTACGGGCTGGATTTTCACTGCTATGCAGATGATCCCCAGCTGTACCTGTCCTGTGTGCCTGATAACCAGGTGTTGGCTTCTGTATTTAATAGCTGCCTCGAGGAAATCCAGATATGGATGACTCAAAACTGGCTTAAGCTTAACCCAGACAAGACTGAGGTGCTAGTTGTAGATCCGGGTTGTCGGAGCAGAGGGTGGGTGTGGGGTTACCCCCTGGCCTAGTGCTGGGGGGTGTTCCACTTGCCTCATCTAGACAGGTGAAGGATTTGGGCATGATCCTAGATGATGGTCTGACGCTTGACGCTCAGTTGTCGACTGTAATCAAGAGCGGACTTTTTCATCTGAGGAATATTGCCTGAATCCAAACCCTGATTCTGCCTGAGGATCTGATCATGTTGGTACATGCTTTTGTCACTTCCAGGTTGGACTGCTGTAATGCCCTGTACCTAGGGTTATCTGGAGGCAGCCTCTGCGGGCTGCAGCTGGTGCAGAACATGGCAGCAAGATTACTGATGGGGGTGAAAAGGTGTGATCATATTACTCAGGTCATCTGCAAACAGCACTGGCTGCCAGTCAGGTGGAGGATCATCTTCAAGGTAGGGCTCCTGACCTACAAGACCCTGCATGAACGGGGACCTGTTTATCTACAAGATCTCCTTGTCCCCTATCGTCCATTCTGGGCACTTCGTTCTGTTAGGGGAAGCTTCCATGGTGTTCCCAGGGTTAGGCTGTGGCATTCTGGGGACAGGGTGTTCTCGGTGGCCACACCTACCCTGTGGAACTCCTTGCCGGTTTATTTGAGGGAGGCTTCCTCGGTAGAAGCTTTGAAGAAGGGCGTGAAAATGTATCTGTTTCAGCAAGCATTTATTGACTAATTATGTGATTTTAAGGGGATAGATAGATTGAATATATGCTCCTGACTGAAATTTTATATACATATTTTTATGTATGATTTTAATAATTGTACTGTTATTGTTTTGTACAGTGCCCAGAGTCTCTGGAGATGAGTGCTTTTATAAATAAAATATATGTCTATCTATCTATCTATCTATCTATCTATCTATCTATAGAAGGCTATTAAAAAAACTGGGGAATATGGGAGTGGGCAGGACAGTAGTGTGGTGGGTGGGTAATTGGTTGGGTGGCAGGACACAGAGGATGGTCGTAAATGGCTGTCACTCCACAGAGGGAAGAGTGATCAGTGGGGTACTGCAGGGATCAGTGCTGGGACCGGTCCTATTCAACGTTTTCATTAGTGACATTGAGCAGGACCTAGAAGGCAGAATTTTCCTGTTCGCTGATGACCACCGCTCTGTGACAGAGTGGACATGCTAGAAGGTGTAGACAGAATGAAGAGGGACCTGCAGAAGCTTGAAGAATGGTCAAGGGTTTGGCAGTTGCAATTCAATGCCAAGAAGTACAAGATAATGCATATGGGGCACAAAAACTCTGGAACAACATATCATTTGGGAGGTGAGGATAGAGCATACACCAAACAGGAAAGGGACCTTGGGGTTATTATCTCTGATGACCTCAAGGTAGGAAAACTGTGTGACAAGGCAACAGGTAAAGCAAATAGCATGCTGGGATGCATAGGCAGGGACATCACCAGCAGGAAAAGGGAGGTCATAATTCCACTATACAAGACACTGGTGAGGCCCCACCTGAAGTACAGTGTGCAGTTCTGGAGACCTTACCTATGTAAGGACATAGGGTAGAGAAAGTTCAGAGGAGGGCAACAAAGATGGTACAGGGATTGCAACACACAAGTCCTATGAGGACAGGCTGAAGGACTTGAATATGTACTCCTTGGTGGAGAGGAGGGAGAGGGGATATGATAGAGACATACAAGTACTTTAGAGGTAGGAACAGGGTGCAGAAATACACTATTTTCCAGCAAAAAAGATGTTACAGGACTAGAGGGCACAGGTTGATGTTGGAGGGAGAGCAATTCAGAGGAAACATGAGGAAGAATTTCTTCAGAAAGGGTGGTGGACAAGTGAAACACCCTGCCAGAGGAAGTGATGGGGGCTGAAACAATCACAGGATTTAAGAATGCATGGGATAGACATAATGGAATTCTGGAGGTCAGGGGGAAGGGGCAACAAACTTCTAGAAAAACATAAAGCTCAAATGGGAAGACTGGGTGGGCCATAGGCCTTTATCTGCTGACAGTGTCTATGTATCTATGTATCTAAAGACAAATAGATGGGGTACATTTTAAAGAGGGAAGAAGGGCAGAGGAGGGGACGTACCTAAAAGAGGAAAGTTGAATATTAAAATTCCTACATAAAGCCTTTTGAAGGGGTAACCACTGTGGTTCATATGAATCATCAGTAGTACTCATAGAGGGGTTTCCCCACTGAAAATATTTAGACCCATGTAGGGCCAAATAGTAAAAATAAAAATTGGGGAGATGAAGTCCACCCTTCTGTTTAGGTCAAGTAGGATTATAATATGCCCTTCTAATTGAATTACCCTGCTACAAAAAGGTATTAATGAGAGTCTATAGTTGCCAAAACCAAGCACAGGTTAAAATAATATTTAACATCCCCAAGGGGTATAAGAGACAGAGCAAAACATTCATTTTAATTACATTAACCTGTCCCCTTAAGGGTTGGTGCTGGGACCAGTCCTATTTAATGTCTTCATTAGCGACATTGCAGAGCCTCTGGAAGGAAAGGTGTGTCTCTTTGCAGATGGCACCAACAACTGCAACACAGTGGGCACACCGGAGGGGGTGAAAGAAAATGAAAAAGGACCTAAACCTATTAGAGGAGTGGTCAAGTGTTTGGCAGTTGAGTTTCAATGCTAAAAAGTGCAAGATCATGCACCTGGGTCACAGGAATCCAAGGGAGGAGTATGGAATGGGTGGGGAAATTCTGGCCACCACTAGTCAGTAGAGAAACCTGGGGGTTATCATATCTGACAACCTGAAGGTTACCAAACAGTGTGAAAAGGCAGCAGGAAGAACAAACGGAATGTTGGGGGGCATAGGGAGGGGCATAAGCAGGAGGAAAGAGGTGGTGATGCCACTGTACAGATCACTGGAGAGGCCTCAGCTGGAGCACTATGTCCAGTTCTGGAGACCACATCTCTGGAAGGACAATGACAAAATAGAGGCAGTCCAGAGTAGGGCAATGAAGATGGTACATGGACTGCACCAGAAGCCCTACGAGGAAAGACTTAAGGACCTTAATATCTATTCACTGGAGGAAAGAAGGGAGAGGGGAGATATGACAGAGACTTTCAAGTACCTCAGGGGAATAAATAGGGTGCAGGTGGAAATTATATTTCAGAGAAAACTCTGCACAAGAACAAGGGGCCATGATATGAGGCTGAAGGGTGCAGGGCTCAGGGGTAATGCTGTGAAGTACTTTTTTCACTGAAAGGGTGCTGGAGCCATGTAACAGCCTTCTAGCAGAAGTGGTGGGGGGTGAAAACAATATGGGGGTTCAAGAGTGCATGGAATTGACATAAGGGTACCCTGGAGATGCGACGAGCAGGAAAGCTGCAGATCAAATAGGATCTGGGGCTGCAGCAGTGAGTAGGGAAATGGGCAGACAAGGTGGGCCATATAATCCTTATCTGCTGACAGATTCTATGTTTCTATGGCAGACCACCTATGTAAATCTTGTTTAACAGAACAAAGTAAAGGGTCCAAATTCAACTTTCTTAAATTTGATAGATGTCGGGAAATATATAAGCCCAGATAATGAAAAGCTTTAGGTTCCCATTGAAGGCCAAGGGTGGTAATAATGTGTTTATGAACATAAGAGTTGAATGGCAGGACACAAGTTTTGCCCAGATTCAATTTATAGGCAGCAAGTGCCCCATAAGTGTCAATTTCAGTTGATGCCACAGGAATAGAGGTTTCCGGGCAGGATAACTGCAGTAGAATATCAACCGCATAAACAGAAAGCTTATACTCCGTTTGTCAGAGCCGGATTCCTTGAACCCGGGCAGGGGTTTTCTTTCAGTCATGAAATTAAAGGTTCCATATATAAATTGAAAAGGAAAGGTGACAAGGGACATCCTTGTCTGGTACCAGAAGTAATAGGAAATGGTTTTGAAAGAACACCATTACACAACAAAATGGCAGAAGATGGTCATAAAGGTGCCAACCCCATTTAATGAAATCATCGGGAATATCATAAGCCTGGAGTACAGCAAATAAAAACGGCCATGAAATCCAATCAAATGCCTTCTCGGCATCCAGGGAGACCAAAGCCTCTGGAATCTTGCTCTCTATGGAGGCTGAAGTTAAATGAAACAATTTACGGGTATAATCACTGGAGTGATGACCCTTCATGAACCCTACTTGCTCTGGTCCTATAAGACTGGACCAGACACTCTATAACCTATGGGCTAAGATTTTTGCCAATATTTCAAAGTCAGTATTAATAAGTGAAATGGGGTGGTAACTAGAAGGGAGAAGCTCATTCTTCCCAGGTTTAAGAAGAAGGGTAAGGCTAGGTAAGCTACAGGCTTGAGAAAGATCAAAATCAGAGAGGTCATGAGAATGAAGAAAGTTAAAAACCTCCACCAGGATTGGAGTAAGTCCCACAGAAAATGTTTTGTAAAAATTACAACCATCAGGGCCAGGAACCCAATCAGAAGGAAGAGAAGAAATGGCCCAGTTCACTTCGTCATCTGTAGTAGAGAAGTGCTCTCTACCTCTGACAAATGTGGCAAAGATATATCCTGTAAGTACCACAAAATGATGCGTCAGCTGGAATCGCAGAGTACAAGCTTGTGTAATAAGCTCTGAAAGCCTCGATAATAGCCCGAGGATCAGTAATAATATTCCGAGATCCTTCTGGTTTTAACCCTTGTACTACCTGGGCAGATTTCCACTGCCTTAAGTGTAAAGCTAACAATTTACCTGCCTACTTCCCCTGCTTAAGGTAACGGACCTTGGTTCAAAAAAGCACCAATTCCACTTTTTCATTCAAAAGAGTCAAATATTTGGAGCACAGGGAGTTCAGGGATAACCTTGCGTGTTCAGGGGTGGTGGAAGAAAGAGAAGTGTCCAGAGCTCTAATTTGCAATAGCAAATCATGAAGGTGCACATGGAACTTTTTATTCTTTTTGGAGCAAGACAAATGCATTCTCCGTGAATGGCCGACTTGGCTGCACCCCAAAGCACATCTAGATTGGCCACTGAATTAGTGTTAGTATCAAAAAATTTCCATATAAACTGTCTTAAAGTATCCACTATTTTATCATCCTGCAATAACTGAGTGTTAAAGCGCCAGACAAAGTCTTTATCAGAACCACCCTTAATAGAGAATGCAAGTCAGATGGGGCATGATCGGAAGGAACAATTTCTTGAATTTCATATCCCATCACCCTGGAAAAATTTTCCAGATATATAAGGAAGAAATCCAACCTGGAAAAAGAATGGTGTAAAGAAGAATAAAACGTATAACTATGTTCAGTGGGGTGGAAGAGGTACAATTGGTCCTTAAGACCCAATAGGTCCATGAGCTCTTACAGGCCTCACTGAGCAGGGGAGAGGCCTCCTCTAACACAATGCGACCAGTCTAAATCAGGCTAATATAATATATTCTAATCACCACCAGTAATTATGGGGGTATGAATGTAGGAAGCTAACTGGGAGGCTAGATGGGTAAAAAATTGAAGAGTGTCACAAGCTGGACTGTAAACAGAGCCAAAAAGCACTTTGTGTAGGCCTAATCTCCTATGAAGAAATATATAGCACCCCTCTGTGTCCCAAATTTCCAATATAAGTTGAAATGAGAGTCCTCCAGCAAGCAAAATACAAGCACCTCTCTGCCTAGTACTGTTACCTGCCCCATAGGCCTGGCCAACCCAGTCCCATCTAAAAAAAGTAATTTGTTCCCTTTTCAAATGAGACTCCTCTAAATAGGTGACCTTAGCACCCAGCTAATTTAGGTGTTTCAGAATGGCATACCTCTTTTTAAGGTTCTGGGCACCTTTTACTTTCCAAGTAACAAATTTATGGTGGATCCCCATAAAATAAACCAGTAGAAGAAACTATAGATGTGATAACTACTACATAAAACTGTAACAGAATAAAAAAAAGGCAGCACACCCCATCCCTATATGAGACTTCGATCCCATATCTAAAACACATGACAAACAGCTAGAACAGAAGATAAGGAAAAACAACAAAAATGAGAAACAAGCAACACTGAAGAAAACACAGCCCCTGTCCCTAGGACCATAATTCCACAACTAATAGGTTCGCGATCGATCCCCTCCAGTACTCCCACTAATAGCGAACTCCAACACACCCCTCCCATTACAGAGAAAAAACACATTATCCCCATTAACACAGCAAAAGGAAATTTAACTATATAGTGACCATAATTTAATCTGCAATAGGGCAGGGTGGAGTCCAGAACCCAGACAGCAGAAACACTGCAAAATAACTTCCATTGCTAAAATGCTTTGCAGTGTTCCCATGAAAGAGTCTGTGGGATCTACAGAAAGAACCTCCCATTCCAGCAATGAAAAGGTGTGCTGCAGGCCTCACAAACCATGAATTGGTCCCCAGCAGGAGGCAGGAAAAGAATCTATGGTCCATGCGAACCACGGAGCACAACCCCACTAGGCATACTTCACTGAAAAAAATAACAAATGTCCTCAATAACCATTAATGAGCAAAGCTATCCCAAATTATCCAGAATTGCTGACAGCCAGGAACCCATGCTCCACACCACCCAAAACCACATCTTAAGCACTCCAAAAGGTAATTCACATTAAAGCAAATATACAACAAAAACCAGACAGCAAATGTCAGCAGGTAACTAGGTAAAAGAGAAGCCAAAAAAGTTAACTCGAACATTAAAACCACCTGCCAAAAAGGATTGTCAGAGTGTTAATTGAAGACTAGAACTGTAGCTGGATCACAAAGTCCCAAATATGCACGGAGCAGTAAAATCTACAACAGCAGTCCACACACTTCTCTAACAAGCCAAAGAAAAACAAGCACCCATTAAGTATCAGAAAAAAATCATATGGCAATCTTAAACAAGTCCAGAAAAAAGATTGGGAGCTCCCACTGAGCTTACCCAACAGGATGAGAGAGTTCTTGATTCCCAAGGTAAAATTGAAGCCCAAAAAGTTAGCTCGAATATGAAAATGACACGTTGAAAAGATTGTCAGGGTAGCAAATGAAAACTTTAAATCTAAATCACAGAGTCCCAAATGTTCACGGAGCAGTTAAATCTATAACAGTCCACACACTCTTCTAACCAGCCTAAAGAAAACAGAAACCCATCAAAAAGCAGACCAGTTCATTTGGCCCTCTTAAACAGGTTCGGAAAAAGAATTGGGAGCTCTGATTGAGCTTGCTCAACAGAGTGAAAAAGGTTTTGAACCCCATCATGAACAATCTATAGTTTAGCAGGATATAACCAAAACTGAACACTAGCAGCAGACAGTTTTGTAGTAAGAGGACGAAACGCAGCTTGTTTCTGCTGAATGTGGAAGGGCAAGTACTGGTAGATAAAAACGTGAGTGTCCTTCCACATAACTTTCTGCTGACCTCTGACCTGAGCCAGGATATGCTGGTGGTCCAAATAATTTAAAAGCTTAAAGATCAATGGCCATGGCTTGTCTCCTTCTGCTGGCATAGATCGAAGAGCTCCATGGGCCCGTTCTATGATGTATTGTGGGCCATTAGGAGGGGGGCTAGTTAACTTTTCACAGAGGCACTGAGTGAATGTAATAACATATTTTCCGTCACTCTGCTCTGGTAATCCAATAATCACAAAATTATCACGCCTGCTTCGCCCTTCCTGATAATCAAGTCTATCCTCCAGCTTGGCGAGTTTCTGTTTAACAGCGATCAGCTCATGGTTGAATTTATATCACCAGTCTTCCTCAGAACTGATCCGTGCTTCCGCATCTCTGAACCAGCACGTAAGTTCAGTAAGGGCCGGCCGGGCGAAGAATTTTCATTTCTTCAGAGAGGTATAATATTGTATCTCGTAGCGGTACTAACTCTTGTAAAAAAACTCTCCACCATAAGTAGGCCAGTATCAGAAGTCCCTGGGGATCCAAACATGAAGCCTGCTTTGGCCGCTTAGGTCTGCGGTTCTTTTCAGGAGTTGGTGGCGGTGTGTGACGCACTTGCTGCAGCTCAGCCGAAACCTCCATTTCTGGCTCCATAAGGCACACCAGTCAAAAGTGCAGCTAATATGGTGATGGCCAATATTAAAATTAAACCAAAAAAACCAGCCCCAGTTCCCCTCCTCATTGCTACCCGCCCTGAGTATACCACTATACCCTTCACTCTTTTCAGACATGCTTGAAACCATTTATGGTTTTGGCACCCACTGCATGAGCTGGCAGACTGTTCCATGGTTCTACTACCCTTTCTGTAAAATAAAACTCTCTCATATCCCTTTTGTACCTCCTTCCCATCAGTTTCCACTTGTGCGTGCATGTCCTTTTATTACGCATGCTAAATAGTTTCTCACAGTTCACCTTGTTTATTCCAGTTCACTTTGTTTATGCAATTCAGGAACTTGGAAGGTCTTTATGTTATCATTCCTCTCGTCTTGTCTCCAGTGAGTACATGTTCAGTTCCTTAAGCAAATCTCTGCAAGATCTGCCCTGCTGACTCTGAATCATCCTGATCACCCTTTGTTGCACCATCTCTAGCCCATCCTTAACTTTCCTGAGGTGAGGACTCCAGAACTGGGCACAGTACTCCAAGTGCGGCCTCACCAATGATCTATAAAGAGGTAGTAATATCTCTTTTGTCTTACTTTAGGTCTTGTTACACTGGTTTGATTGTTTAAGGGAGTCACTAATGATGACTTCTAGGCCCCTTTCCTCAGCCGTAGTGCTCAGCTTTACCCCTCCCATTCAGAATTCTGACCTGGGGTTCTTGTTCCCTAGGTGCATCACCCTGCACTTTTTGGCATTGAATTTCAACTGCTAAACCTTAGGCCACCTCTCTAGCTTTTGCAGGTCACTCTATCTCCCTTATTCCCTCATCAGTGTCTAAATTCCATCCTTTGAACAGAGCTTAGTGGCATTTGTGAAGAGACACAACTTTCCCCAGATTCTCTCTCCAATGTTGCTGATGAACACATTGAAGAGGACAGGACCCAGGACAAATCGCTGTGGCACCCCACTTGTGATCTCCCTCTCTTCCTATTTGACACCATTAATCACAATCCTCTGCTGCCTCTCCTTCACCAATTCCTACACATCTTACTATGTCCCTTACCACGGTAGTTATTTGGCGGACTCTAAAGAGCTTTGCTGGTCAGGTCAGTTCTGGGCAGGCTGTCTGATGCAGTGGTGAGAGTTACCACCTTTGAGCTGGCAGACCCAGGTTTGGGTCTGGCTAGGGGATGTACTTTTTTTTTCTGCTTGTTGTTTAACTGTTTTTTTTTTCTTTCAACACCCATTTTCCCACCCTCCTGACTTCGTTCCCCCCACCCACAGGCTGCCCCCCTCCAATGTTCTACCCCAGCCAAATTCTGTGCCCCCCTTGGGAGTAGGCCCTCCATGTTTTCCCCTATTCTTCAGTGTCCTCCCCTCCCCAGTGATAATTATTTTAAAATGGAGGGGTACGGGACACAGTCGCCATCATAAACAGTACACTTTGCACCCCCTTAGGTAAAGTGGCCTCTGTTCACTGTTTTTGTACCGCGCTGTAGTGGTAATCGCTGTTTTCATTTTCACCAATGTGCACTTATGGATTTTGGTTTTGCAATTTAAAAATCGCTTTTATCACATAGAACTGTCCACAAGGTCCTTTTTAACTAGTGACTCCATCAATTTACCCACAACAGAGGTAAGACTGACAGGTCTATAGTTCCCCAATATGCTCCTTGCTCCTCTACCCTCCAGTCTTTTGTAACTATCCCCATTTGCAATGAGCTATTGAATATTCCTACCAGTGGATCAGGTAGTTCTGCTGCCAGTTCCTTGAGCAACTGTGCAGGGAATGACAACACAGTGGGAACATTTAAACATTTTAAAAACACGTTCAGAAACACAATGAAAAGAAAAATGGGTATATTGTTGTCTTTGCTGAAATACTGTATATTATTGCAAAAAAATTGAATTTTCTTGCAGACTAAAAATACTGCTGCTTTGAGTAGCAATGGAGTTCAGCTAGTCAGGCATGCATTCTTTGGCTTCTCAATGCCACCAGTCTGATTTGCAAACAGGGCACCATGAGTAATAGAAACTCAGCAGAGATGCACCCACTGAGAAGACAGCTAGAAAGCATTGATTTGCAGCAAATAACATTGTATTTTCTTGGAAGGGCAAACTTGACTGAGACAATGGAGCAACACCACAGTGCTTCACCCCCAATGAAGCAACTAATGATGTGATGCACTGTGTTGTTGGCACGATATGTTTGGTCAAGTTTTTCCTTTACAGAAAGTGAAAGTTATTTGCTGCAAATTGATCCAATCTGGCTGCTTTCTTAATGACTCCACTGCTTCTTCTATTTTTTAGTTAGTGTTTTTCCATCTCCCAGTTTGACTTATCCTCAGCCTAGCTACCACCCAGCCCTGTCGCCTAACCTGGACCCCAGACAGCCCTGCTTACCTGCCCCTTGGAGTAACCCTCACATGGTAGGGCCAGTGGGGGGGGGGGTGGAATTGGTAATCTCCTCAACCAGAGTCTATGAATCTGGTAGCAGTGGAGCTTTTTTATGTTGGGTGGGTGGTTGGGTGGTGCCTGAGTGTGCTGATGTTATGCAGCCAAGCTGGCAGTGTTTCTACCCTGATTCATCCCTCCTTCCCTGAGATACTAGTCTGTGAATGTGTGGCTGATCTTTCCCCTCCCACAGCCATATTCCACTAAGCTTCGGCCATCTGGGCAGCCCCAGGTGGTGCTCAACTGGTGGGGATCAGCCTGTCACCCCACAAGAGGAGGATAGCATCCTCTGGAATGCCCATTCCTCCTTCTCCAGCTGACCCCTGCTGATGCAGGGTCATATCTGAAGCAGAGTCGCCGGCATCATGAGTGGTAACCTCACCATTGTGCTGATGGGCTGGTCTAACTGCACCTGTTCTGAGTTTCTATTGGCACATGTGGACACCTGCTGACTTTTGGTGGCACTGGGAATCATCTAAGTGCAACCCTTACTCTATGTGAATTATTATCAGTGGTAGAGTGGGTAGAAAAATCCCTATAAATTGAGACACGTTTGCAAAGAATATTTATTTATCTCTGCTATGAAATGGAGGAGTCAACAAAGGTACCTACTCCTAGCGAGGGATGGAGGGGTTAGAGGGGAATGCTCAGTTGTCATTCTCCTTGACCTCTTATTGGCATTTAATACTGTGGATCATGAGGTTTTGATGGGTCAGCTGGTGGAATATATAGAGCTCACTAGGACAGACCTGAAATAGTTTGAGTCATTCGTGTCTGGCAGGTCCCAGCAGGTCATCATGAGATCTTTCTCATCACATTCTGTTGCTGTCTACTGTGGGGCTCTTTAGAGTTTAGTTCTGTTCCAATGTTAATTTTTTTTCAAAGTAAGTAAGCTTTATTGATCAGCAACATGCTGTTACAGTTTAATACAAGATACATAAATGCAAATTTGACCATACATAACAGAGAATCCTAACAGAGATTAAAAAGAATAAAATGCACACAATATATCAGGTTACATTGAATTTGACATGAATACATCTTACATACATTGGGAAAAGACAAACCTAGTAAGCTATAGGTTAAGAAGCATACAATTTCATAATATTAAAATGTGGCTTCTAATTAATCATTTGCCATTTTATGGCTGAAATTATTTTTTTTTCACTATGCCATCATCATTCAGTTCTGGACTAATCAACAGTTCAATTCCAGACTTTAAAACTTCAATAAATTACATATCATAGAGACTGAAGATGTCAACCTTAGCTTATTCAGACAACACAATTATATCTAGGCTAATAAAGTGTGCCATAATGTCCTCATAATAAGGGAACAAAAAATCTGGTAGTAGACAAAATGGGGTCAATAACTAGAAACCCATATTAGCCAAAGATGCTGCAGTTTAGAAAAAGGTCAACAGGACTTCCCTAGGGCATCACAGAGTACATTAGCCAAACACTTCCCCATGCGGTTAACCATTCCTATGCCTCACATATATGCTTGAGACTTGTAATTGAACCCAAGGTCAACTCATTGAGGTACTTAGCCCGGACAAAAATAGCAGAGATCATAATCACTGGTCCATATTAGGTCATCCCATGTTGTCAGTAAAACCTGTCATCATCAATGAGATTCCAAAAGGCACCATGCAGCGTGTGCTGCTCTGTGCCCTTCTTATCACCAGTTGTGTCAGGAATTATACACCAGCTACAATTTGTAGACCATATATGGGTCCCTATGGACACGTGCCTTCTCCCATATGACCAGTCATTTTGACCCACTTTCAGACCTCTTGGCCACAAACAGCCCCAAGCATGGCTTCATATTTAAACTCCAATTAGAGCTAATGAATGGCTTCTTACAAAGGAGCGATGGCAACCTACTGTTTAAGCCTTATTAGGCTAGCCCACATGATCTTCCTGGTTAGCTGCCTATTAACAATCATGTGAATCCTTTTGGATTTCTCCCCAAGTCTAGATCCTAAGTTAAGGTCTTATAGTAGTTAAATGGGTTTACTATAGTGCTTTGACAGCGCTCGCATCGACATCCCCCACAGCGATGGACACAATGCCGAGTGTCAGCACTGTACCGTTGGGGATGTCAGTGCGTTTCCATCAGGGGATGCACCCCTGAACCCCCTCATGTGGGGGGGTTCTACCCCCACACCCCCTGGTCTCTAAATATCTAACTCTGAGTCAGAATTGGACCGGGGGGGCTCAACACCGGGAAATGCACCACTGGTGTCTTCCTCACACCAGCACAGCGACTCGCCGCAAACAGGTGAATTCTGTCACTGTGCTGGTGTTTGCTGCATGGGTGTCAACCTTGCATCGGCACACCTAGTTGGTTAAGGCTTTCAAATTGCTCCAGTAATTCTTTGTTACACAAGTTATCCCCCATACCGAAAGGAGCTGTTCCACTTCAGCACTACTAATAAAACACAAGGAAACACTTGAAAAAATAAACAAGCACAAAGAGATCTAAAAATACATATAAACATATTACATATGAATACTACCAAATTCTGAAGGTGTAAGATATGCTAATATTATAATAAGAAGTAGCTACAAGGCTTTAAATAAAAGTATCACAGTCAAGTGGTGAATAAAAGACCTACGGTCAAAAAATACTTAGGTAATTGCTCCAAGGTTGACTTTTCTCCTCAGGTGCTGAAGTTATCCTCCAGGTAATAATTTGTCTATATAGTCCAATAGCCTGTGTACTAGAGTTCTTTAGAGTTTTTAAATTCTACAGGCCACAAACATGTCAATACATAAGGGACCTTCATAGCTGATGGTATAGAGTCCTGACCAAACTCTTCTGTTCATTCTGGCTCTCTGGCTACTTATCTTAAACCTTCTGCCCTTCAGGGTTAGCACCTCAACTAGCACATCTTGCTGGGCTCCCAGGCTTTCATCGCCTTCATAAATGCTCACCTGTGTTTTTTTGTGCCTTACTATACATTGGTCCTGGAGGAGGAGGTGCATTATTCTGCCAGCTGTACAGTGGATAGACTTGATATCCTGACTATTCTGGTTGGTATGGGCTTGTGGGCCCTGGAGGGTAGCCAGGGTATGCTGGGTTAGGCCCTGGAGCATATGTCTGTTGTGTAAATGGTGGGTATGGTGCAGTTGGAGCAGGTCCAGAATAAGGTGGAGGGTTTTCATAGTTCATGTGGGCTGCGTAATGTCTCCTAACATTATCACCAACTGCTGTTCCTCTCTTGCTCTACGACATGCCTAGGAACTGGTGCCTTGCTGCTCTGATCTGTGCCTCACTCCCACTTCTGCTGCACTCCCTAACATTAATAGAGTATACATGTTGCCTTTGGGATGGGTCTTTAGACAGTACACGTTGAGCTTTTACTGCTATGTAAATAATACTCAACTGTAACTGTCTTTTTCACCAGACAGGCATATTGTAATCTTGGTACTCAGCCAATGCCTTCAAGAAAACTCTGACTGTTCTCCAGCTGGCTGAGTCTCAATCTGGACAAAACAGAGTTGTTGATGATGGACCCATACCCTCTGTAGTTGGCTAGATTTGGGTGGGTGCCAATTTTGCCTTCTCTGGATTGTACCACTCTGTCAACAGTGGATAGAGTAAAGCAACTGGGGTCACTCTGAACTGCAAATTGACACTGCAAAATCATGTGTCTGAAGGAGTTCACAATGGCTTTTTTGAATTACAGAATATCTCCTGGCTTAAACCCTATCTTGCGCATGAGCACTGGGTGACCTTTGCACATGCCTTTGTTACTACAGTACTCAGTTCCAATGATGCTCTATACCCAGGGCTGTCTGGAAAGTTGGTGTGCAGAGATGTGAGAAATCCTCGAATTTCGTTCCACGAAATATTTTATGAAATTCACATGTTTTGCGAAATAATTCACGGGTGCAAAATTCCGCCAATGAAATTGCAAATTTTGCCCGTGAAATTGTGAATTTTGCCAGCGAAATCATGAATTGTGCTCACAAAATCAGAATTTCACCCATGAATGGTGAAATTTCATCACTCTCGGGCGAAATTCCTCATTTTGCGGGTGAAATTCATTATTTTGCTGGCGTAATTTCGCTTTTCACACCTGTGAAATTCATCAGCGAAATCTGTGACTTTCACAAAATGTTTCACACATGCCAGCTTCTCAATTTCACCAGAATTTTGCCTGTGAAATTTAATTTCACTGCATCTCTATTAGTGTGTCGCATGCAGCTGGTGGGGAATGCTGCAGCCAGATTGGACACAGGGCTTCATGCATGGACCAAGTTTGACCTGTGCTGGGCATTCCTCTCAACATACTAGGACCAAAATCAGGGTACTCCTCCCAAAAATCAGGGAGAAAAGACCAAAATCAGGGACACTATAGTTTACTCAACGTGGCACAGCGCCATCGCATGACATGTACATCTCACGATGTAGTACTGTACATATATAAAGTACCTTTAATTTATGCTTTTTAAATGTCAAATTCAGTTGCATGCCAGTATCAGTGGTTCAGTAGGTAGCACACTTGTGTCTGAGGCCAGGAGATCAGATGGCTGTGGGTTCAGTTCCCACATCTGGCACTTGGGTTAATATCCCAGTACTGACACTGTAGTGCAGCATAAGAGGGGCGCTGCACTTCTGAGGTGCCGTCTTTCAGATGAGATGTTAAACTGAGGTCCCATCTGCCTGGATTGGTGGTAGTTCAGGTGGATGTTAAAGATTCCATGGCACTTATCGAAAAGAGTAGGGGAGTTTTTATTGTAATAATAAACACAGAGTACAACACATTATAACAAATTATACAAGAAATTTGTATCTCTTTAACAAAGAAGACAAATCATTATTCACATCTAGTCCTTTCCTATTCATAATAAATCACTTAAATGTTATAAAATGAGTGAAACCCTTCCACCATTTCTTGATTTTATTTGAACTGAATATCTGTGTTTCTTGTAAATATATTTCTGACAATTCATATGATACTAATATACTATAGCACTCGTAATTCATTTTCCTTTGATAAAGCACCCATTGGCATCTTGCCTGCCATAAATAATAACTCACACAACTAAAAAAACAGATAATGTGCTTTTATGGTATTGTGCCAAACTAGCGGGATAAATCCCTAACACTAGAATTTCATACGTAACAGTAGAAAACCATTTAAAATTCCATATTCTTGTTAAGTATACCATATGCCTTTTGTATAGGAGCACTGTAAGAAAAAATGCTCCATTGTTTCTTCTGTATTTATACAATCTAAATAAGGACAATTCCTCTCTTCTTTAGCTTTGTACTTTGCATTCCCCCGTACATTTAGGTGTCCATACATTATGAGCCATTGTGTTTCCCACCGGTAAGGAGGTAATCTGGTTTATTAGGTTGTGCCATTACCATGGGGTTTTGAGCTGATGAGCAGTTCTTAAAACAAGGAACCTGTGGATGTATTTTCCCCATAATTAACCTATACATGGTCTGTGTGTTATTATTTTGTATCATAATTTTGGTAATTTGCCATCTATATAATTTTTGTACAGCAGGTTTAAAATATTAGGGAATATGTATGTGAGGGTTCATTTTGGGAGCTATATTGTGCCAAGCTTTAAAGTATTTACTTAGGGCCCTGTCAACCCACCCCTTTTCAATGCTCTCTAATTGAGCCAAACCGCATTTGATGGTATTCATAAAGAACAGGGTGTTTAGAAATACTATTGGGTCTATCATCTCAAGTCCCCCAGATTTTTTATCTAAATAAGTATAACACCTTTTGACTGGATTTAATCGATTCTGCCATAACATTTGGAAAAATACACTATACATTTTGGTCTCCAACTGAGGTGGTAGGGGGAATATCATGGCAATGTATTGTAAACAAGGTATAATGTACTGTTTTATGATGTGTATATGTTTAAGCTTAGAGAGTTTCCACTGCTTCCATCTATTCACTTTCTTTTCCACTTTCTCTATCACTATTTCCCAATTCTCTACTGGAAGATTTTGAGGTCCAAAAAGAAGTCCTAAAATTTTCAGTGGGTTTCGTGAAATAAAAATATTATCCTGCACAACCTCTGATGGTCCAATTGCCCTTAAAAATAAACCTCTAGTCTTCTGAAAATTTAGTTTGGCATTTGAGACTGCTGAAAACAGTTTAAATACATCCAGAAATTCATATATTTGTGCATGGTCCGAAAAATATAAATTCAAATAATCAGCATAGGCTTGCAAGTCTAGCTGATGATGAGATACCTCCCCAATAATTCCAGTCCACCTTGGTGAATTTACTAAAGAATGCAAAAGGGGATCTAGTGAGAAAATATATAAAAGGGGGCTCAGGGGACAACCTTGTCGGACCCCAGTTTTTAACTGGAAGCTCGTAGCTGTACTTCCTTTTAAAAAGGATAGACTAAGTTAGACTGATAAAGTAATTTGATAAGTTTAATCATTTGTATAGGAATACCATAGCTTTTCAATACTAAAAAAGGTAAGGAAGGTTAAATCTATCAAAGGCTTTTTCAAAATCTGCAATGATGATACATCCAGATTTGCCTACTAGTGACAGATGCTCAATAACATCTCTTATAATCATCAGTGCGGATTGAATTCTTCTATCAGGTATTCCATAGAATTGGTATGGAGATATAACCAGCTTGGCATATTGTTTTAATCTACTATTTAAAAGTTTGGTAAAGATTTTATAATCATAGTTTAAAAGGGTGATAGGCCTCCAGTTCTTTATATTATTTCTATCTCATGATCTGAACAAGTGTATCAATAATCCATCAGTAAAGGAAGGAAACATTGAATTATTATCCATAAAGAATTGAAATAAGATTTTTAAACATTCTCCTAATTCTTTCTGAAAGCATTTATAAAGCTGATTAGGAAGCCCATCTATCCCTGGTGAAATTTTAGGCTTCAGCCTTTGAACGACCTCATTTATTTCTGTACTAGTAATAGGCCCTAACAATTTTAAAGCCTCAGCTGATGAAGAGGGTAGGTTAATGGAATTTAGATAGTTAGATATTGTTTTCTTTAGAATGGGTGAACAAGGTTCTAATGTCTGATAATGTTTTCTAATCGGATCCCTCATTTGATCTATTGTTTCAGCTCTAGAGCCATCTGAATTCATAAAAAGTCTATAGTTGAAGATTCTTTTAAGTTTTTACAAGCCTCAAATGGGTCTCCTATTTTTTTTTTTTTATGCCATTGAAAAGAATAGCTTGTATCATCCTTGCTCTATCATATTGATACAATTTCATTTTAGCCTTAATACAACTAATTTGTTCTGAATAATCCTGTTTGGAAGTACATGAAATCATAATGAGCCTTTGTAGCTGCTGTCTCAAGGATAAATATTTTAAAAAGTTACGATCTTTTGCTACTACTCCATGTTTTTTAAACCATTTACAAAGATCTGATTTTGTTTTAACCCACCATTCACCTACATCCGAGTATAAAAAAGCCACTGATAAACGAGCTTGTAGTATGAATTTTATACTGGTTTTTATTTGAGGGGAATTTAAAATTGAGGTGTTCAATTTCCACCTTACCTGCCTGCTGAAGGTCGGGCCTATGGATTGAAAGGAACATAGTAATAAGAAGTGGTCTGAGAATTCCATAGGTCTCATTTGAAAGGAATTAATCTGCACTGATGGAGAAACTAACATGTAATCTATCAAAGATTTTATTTTCCCTTTCATAAATGAAAACCTGGGTCCGTGAGAAAGGTGGGAGGTACAATTAAGTAGACCAGCTGTCTTAATTATAGATTCTAATGCATGAGAGTTACAATAGGTTTTCTTATTCTGCTGAGGTACTTTAATTAGGCTAGAATTAAAATCACCTCCCCAGAGAACCCTAACAGACGTAACCAAGTATGGTTGTACTGCCTTCATGAAATTTACTCTATCTGTTTTAGTTTGGGGATTATAGATGTTAATGAATCTATAACATATATTATTCCATTTCCCATCTAAGATCAAGACCCTGCCTGGTATAAGGTCAATTAATTTGTGAAGGGAAAAATCAAAAGAGTTGAATAAAATACCTATCCCATCTGAGCTATCTGTTCCAAATGACCAATAGGAAGGGCCCCAGGGCCATTCCCTCTTAAAGATTTATAATTGCTCAATATCCAAGTCTCCAGCAAAAAACATACTGAAATGTTTTTATCATGAATATATTGGAATAGGGCTTGCCTTTTAGTAGTATTTAATAAGTTGTGTGCATTCAGTGATCCCCATGTTGTTAGCATTAAGTAGCCCTTTGGTTGATGTTATCTCTTATTTTTTCCATTTTTTCCTTTTTTTTTTCCTTTACAATTGTCCATTGACTGTGAAACAGTGGACAAAGTAGATTTTTTGGAGTCTGAATCTCCAAATTCCATTTCTGTCTCACCCCATGGAGTGAACAAGGCTGCATAGGAATTACTAGACTCAACAGGAATGGAAGGGGGAGGAGATTCTGGTTGCAGGTTCCTGGAAGATCTCCTGCGAGGCAATGGAGATGAAGGAGCAGTACCCTCTGAATCTTTCTCGGGAGCAACTGGATCTTCATAACAGACTGGAGCGAAATCTAGATTTCCAGGAGGGGCCTTAAGAGGCTTAACTTCCTCTTGGGGTTTTGTTTCTGAGGCCTGAGCTTCCACCAAAAGACCTGGGGAAGGGGGCCTAGTAGGGGAAGCAGTCTGGGAAATATGTTTTCCTACCTTGGGGGGGGGTCACAGCTTCTTGAACTTGCTAGATCAAAAGATCAGGACTAGTACAAGTTGCTTTATTTTCTGCAGCCCAAGGACATTCCCTAAAGACATGGCCATATTCCTCGCATAAATCGCATTTGGTATGATTTGCGCATTGCATGGTAACATGACCAATTTCACCACAATTATCACATCGGGGTTGGTCACATACACTTGAAAGGTGAGTCCTTGAGCTGCACTTATAACACACTCTAGGCTGACCTCCTTAAAAACAGACCCCTTTATCCCTACCTAACAAAAATGAATTAGGTATATGTTCAATTCCAGTATCTGATTGCCGTAGTTTAATTTTGTATTTCCAACCCCCCATCCAGAATTGTTTGGAATCCAGGATAGGTTCTGGAGCACTTAAAACTTTGCATTTCTGTGATAACCAGAAAGTGATATCTTCCACATGGACCCCCTCGTTCCAAAACATTACAGTCACAAACTTTATCAAGGGTTTTGTAAGGGGGATAACCAGAAAGGGGGTCCATGTGGGAGAAAATTTCACCTGCCCATACCTTTCCCAGAAAGGTCTAATGCATACGATGTCCTAAAACTAACATCAAAATTGTCCTCTCCTGTTATATTTATAAAAGCAAACACATCTTTTGGTGAAAAGTGTAGGGAGTCCTTTAGTAGATTTTTCCCAACATAATATCTGTCTGGCCTATTCTCTAAACCTCCTTTGTAACGGATGCGGATTGCGTTCCTCCTTGGAACAGCCTCCCCTTTTTGTTGTTGAGAACAGTTCGGACATTAAGGGCTTTTGTTTTGGTGGTTCAGTATCATCCAAGTGTGATAAATTAACCTGAGGTTTTAAACCAGAATCTCCTTTAAGGGCAGTATCCTGTGAAGACTGTGCTTCTAAAGGTAGGGTAGAGTAGAGGAGTTAGGCCTAGGTTCACATGGCTTTTCCCCCTTTGTCAAGTCCTCTGTGTTAACGCTGGCGTTTAATCCTGGTTTCCATACAGGGGTATTTTGAAAAATATAAGTCTGTATCCCACACAGGGTCAGGTAACCAGATGCCTGAGGGTGCCTGCTTCCATCCTGCTCCTACTAGGGCTTTTCCTGGTGACCAGTACCCCCCAGGTAGATTAGGAGCATTTTCATCTGATCCTGGCGTTTGTACAGGGAGCTTGCATTTTACAAGATCGACTCCACCCTTACTCTGCTGATTAGACTTTACTTTAGAAAAAGTAAATTCAGTAGCACCAGTTTGAGACGCAGCTTTTGACTGATAAACAACAGCAGGAGAGAGAACAGCCTCTTCAATAGCCGTTTTTTTTAAATACAAAACCCGCCGATTTACTCAGCAGTACACTGGGTTTCAGGATAAAGTCAGTAGATTTAGAAGCCACATATTCCCCTTGTTGAACAATCGCACCAACAGATTCTGTAAAAACATTCCCCTTTTCCAGTAAGCTATTAGGCTTTTGGCACTCGTTAACTCCAACAAATCTACTGCCAGCCTGTAAATCGACATTGTCAGTATCAGTAGGGGTTAAATTGACAGAAAAGGATTGTGCTGACTCAACGAGCCCTGCTGGGCCTTTTGAAGTCTCCTCATCAGCTGCCGTGCTGACAGGTTTGTTTTTGCTAATGACAGGGAGTGCCTTCATGATCTGCAGCTTCTTTACCGACTCAGCATCTCCCGGTTGTTGATAAACTCTTTTCTTGTCCATTACTCCAGGTTCCTTGAATACTCCGACCTTTTGTGAGCTGAATTCGCTATTAGTTAACTCGGTAACTTTTTCCATTTCCTCCATGGAAATAGGTGCTTTGTGGAACTCGTCCTCTGAATCAGCTTCAACAATGCTCGTTTGATTAGCCTCCGTTTCCATTACAGTGGGAGATGAGGCAAGAGCTCCTGCTGTGCAGACGTCTTCTCCCTCCAGCATCTCACTCTGAGTGGCCATCATGCAGACAGCCTGTCCCTCTACTGTAAGAGTAGGGGAATTTCCCTGGTGTCCTGGCCAAATTTTCCTCATTCACTAAAAATACCACCAACAGCTTAACCTGATTCAAGGTCAGTTGGCATTCGTCTGTGTTCCCCTCCCCCGGGTCGTGCCTGAAAACAGGCAGGATTTGTCTAGTGCACTTACTCGGTCAACAAAAACTAAATAAATAAACAAATAAATAAATAAAAATGACATAATAAAACACAGCCAAATGTTCTGCATGTTTATGCTGTAATTTCTCTTCATTTACATACTTGAACCTAAAGTGGAATATAGGCACTGATAAAGAAATATTTGTTTTAGGATCCAGTGTTAAGTTAATTTCAAGGCTTTTTAAGGATCCACTGTTATTACTTTCCAGGCTTAAAGGAGAACTGAACTGAATCTATAGGCAATTTTTCCCCAGTAGAAGCTGTTTTTAAACAGTGCTTCAAATTGTGTTATTGCTCTAGCTATCCAGGCTTTTCAGTTATCCTAGTGGGTATTTCTGATTTACATGCTGCTGGTAAAAATCACTTTAGAATTGTATGATGTAGTCTATGTCCCTGTTCTACTCTTCTGTTGTTGGCACAATGCATCTGTGTTCTACTATAGAACTGAATAGAATCTATGGCTGAGAGGGACATAACCTACATCATACAGTTCTAAACTGACACTTAACACCAGAATGTAAAGCAGAAACACCCACTGAGGTTCCTAAAAGGCCCATATAAATGGAACAATGTCATGTCAATTAAAAGCAGCTCCAATACTTTTCTGACATGCAAGATAAATTCCAATAATAGTAATCCAAAGAACCAAACACTGACAAATGATCCAAGATCAAGACAAAACTTACTCATGTGACACGTCCTTGTAAATACAAATCCAGCACACCTTGCCTGTTACAGCAGCCATGGGTTCAACCCACTAGTGGCCCCACTATAGATTGGATTACTACAGATGGAACAATAACAGAAATGTAATTAGTACTTAAAACACAGCTTCTATTGGGAAAAATAACTTACAGGCTCAGTGCAGTTGTCCTGATCAGAAATATACTGTACTGAAATGCAGTGTGTGTGTCTCTCTCTTTCTCTCGCTGTTTCATTCCAGAAACTAAGCCTGTAGAATGCAGGGGGAGAGGGAGGGGCGCCCCCTCCAGACTGCTATTATCTGCTTAATTTAACCTGTGTTGCTGGCTGATATATCAGTTCAGAATTCCTAGACTTGCTAATTCTGTTGGTAGCTTAAGGGTTAAATAACACACTGGTATTCAAAAAATCTGTCACAGAAGCAATTAATTCATGACTGTGGGACAAACAGTCTAAATTCGTGAAGTCCCGGGAAATCTGGGAAAGTTAAGAGGTATGGTGCTGGGCAGTCTGCACATTTAGTGGTGCGCCATTTTCAAGACTGCTTCGCTGGCAGCCCCTAAGTAGATGAGAGATCTCCGACTGCTCGACTTGTATCTATATCACCTTGCTATAGCAGCTAGTAAATATTTACTATGGTTTCCTGAGTCTAGCACGCAGCAGAGTCAACACTATGTGCTCTTATGGATACAAACTGAAGAAGCCATTTGTAAAGTTGAAAAGACAAAATTACCAGCACTGCTATTTATTACACCCCAACTTCTTCCCAAAAGGCTGCAGCATGCATCTGTAGCGGCCTACATCCATACACATGGACAGTTATGCCGGTTACTGAAATGGCATGCAGAACAGATTTTGCACAAACCCTGGTGTTAAATTCCAACTTTAGTATCGATGGGAAACCAATATGTAAACCCCTGTGGACTAATCTCAATACTGAGAAAGTGGACCAATTATTTCTGGATAATAAATTTATAGATTTTCATACTTTTCAATGGAGATATCAGGTCCCCAGTATTGTGGTGTTTTCCTTCTTACAAGTTATGCACATACTTGTATAGCAGTACAAGTTATGCACATACTCATATAGCAGTACAAGTTATGCACATACTCATATAGCAATTCAAGTTATGCACATACTCATATAGCAATGCAGGGGTTGGCCCAGAAATACTGCCCATAGTGAAGCAATGTTAGCCAAGTGGACCACTATACTCACCCAATCTTAACCTACATAAGTCCTTATATGACTACCTCCTGTACGAGGTGGATGGCACAGCACCATATTGGCAGAAGGTGCTACCTAAGGAACAGGGTACCTATTATTGAGAGTGTATCTGGAAAGAAATGTATAGATATGTCAAATTTATGTGTTAAAACGTCCCTCAGAGCCACTTGTTGCTGAAAATGAGTGGTTTCACGTGCCTTCAGCTGGAATGAGAACAGTGAGTGGCTCCGAGGCATGTATTAACACATAAATTTTTCTTAGGACTGATTATATATTTAATATGTCCATATCTCAGCCCAGTCGAAACCTACACGGTCAAAAAGCATGCTGCGTGGAGACCTCAAAAGCGCATGGTCAAGAACCACACTACAATTAAATAAACTAACTCCAAACCACACACAAGCGCCCGGATATTCAGACTGCACCTGGCAATGGCGCATATGTGGGTGCAGTGCATCTGGGATGCACCAGGGCCAGGACCAGGTGATAGTCAATGGTGATGCGCCATGGTGCAGCACCATTGAATATGACATGGACTGCAAGCCACAGATAGAGAGCACAGGGATGTGCCAGCACAAACACATTTGCGTTGGGTGCAGCACCCGCGATATTCAGAAGAGGGCATTAAAATGAGGCCATAAAATATGCAAGGTGCGAATGGGTCCATCTGCATGTCATTATGACCCCATTTACATGCCTTGTGCAGAGCAGCCCATCAAATTGCGCCTGGTGCCCTGCACAGACTGACGTGTGGAAAGAGGAGGTTCCAGGGCATCCCTGCCCCATAGCCACGATCGCCGGTATTCATTTTCAAAACACAATCCCTGGTAATCTAGTGGTACCCCTCCTCCTTCCCGTTGCTGCAGTCACCGGTAAAATGTAATTCCTACATTCCCTGATAGTCTAATGGTACCCCCTCCCTCCCGTTGCTGCGATCGCTGGTACAATGATCCAGTGGCCCCCCACCCTTCACACCCACACAGGACCCCTTGCCCACCTCACTCCCCCCCATCATCAGCGGGTGGCTGCAACCCACCCGCGTACTGCCTAGCTGGCCGCCCGCTGAATGACAGTATACAGTATGGGCTTGCAGGACATACTGTACTAGACCGTCACAAATATGTAAATGACTTCATTCCCATATTTGTGACTGTCTTGTACAGTATGCCCTGCAAGCCCATACTGTAAGCTGTCATTGGTGGGTGGCCAGGTGGCATGGCGGGTGGGTTGCAGCCGCCAGCCGATGACGGGGCAGGGTGGGCAAGGGGTCCTGTGTGGGTGGAGGAATGGGGTGCCACTGATCACCAGGGACTGTTATAACATCATTTTACCGGCAATCGCGGCAATGGGAGGGGGGTACCACTAGACTACCAGGGATAGTACGGGTGCTTGTGGATGGTGTTCTGGGTGGGCAGGTGGCCACCCATGGCTGGCGGCTGCTGTGTTGGGCTCTACAATACAGCAGCCCACCTGTGTGTGGCCAGGATTTGTTCCTCCTTTTCATGGGCTCAACTTTGAGCCCCCCTATGCGGTGCAATACAGGGTTGTGCCAGCATATGTGCTGCACATGCCGGTCTGAATATTGGGATGTGCCGCATATGCATGGGCATGCCCCCTGCATTTGCGTCACATACATTACTATTGCACCCTGTGCATCGGGATTTGTGCTGCACCTGGCAGCCTTTTGAATATCCCACTGGGGTGCAGTGTGGGGTTGTGCCCTCTGTTGTGCCATGCGCAACCCCTTTGAACTTTTGTTTTGACAGCTTGGCTTTTGACTGCGCATATATTTCTTCACGATCTTGACAGGATACGATTCTAAACATTTAAGTGAAAACATTAATGCTACAATAAGAGCTAGAAAACAAAAAAATTGTGTGTGTCATGTTCCTGGACCTTAGCAAGGCCTTCGACACTGTCGACCACTGCCTGCTTCTTTCCACCCTAAAAGCAATAGGTCTGGACCCGACCTCTTTGTTCTGGTTCAGTAATTACCTTACAGATAGGCTTCAGCAGGTCAAGGCTGAAGGAGAGCTCTCTCCACTCAAACCACTAAAAAGAGGTGTTCCACATGGATCCATCCTGGGGCCTCTGTTGTTTGCCATTTATATAAACAATATTGATGTTGGCATCAAGGAGGCCAATATTCACCTTTTCGCTGATGATACGGTGTTGTACCTAAGCCACCCAACTCTGGAAGCTGCCTGTGGAGATTTACAAACAGAATTCAACTTGTTGCAGAATCAGCTCCTGAATAAAAAAACTCTTACTCGATGCCAAAAAAACAAAAGCTATGCTGTTCTCTCCGGCTACTCATTCGGCGATTCCTGCTATCTCTGGCTCCTTACCTCCCATAAACACTTTACTGGGAGAGAGGTTGGAATTTGTTACGAAATTCAAGTACCTAGGGGTCTGGCTAGACCACAGACTCTCCTTCATGGAGCATGTCGAGGATCTGCTGAAAAGGTTGAGGCAGAGGCTTGGTCTCTTCTTTAGAATAAACCTCCTCCTGACCAAAGATGCCAAGATGCAGTTAGCTCAATCCACGTTTCTATCCCTAATTGATTATGCTGATATAATGTATGTTAGAACATAGAAACATAGAAGTTGATGGCAGATAAGGACCGAAAGGCCCATCCAGTCTGCCCATTTCTTTTTCTACCTTATAAATGTGCCATCGGCCTTTGCTCTGTCAGTGGCCTATCTATTCATAGTCATTTGTATTGCTCCCTTATGCCTATCCCATGCCTGTTTGAAGCCCTGCACTATATTCATAGCCACCACTTCTTGTGGTAAGCCATTCCATGCATCCACCACCCTTTCTGTGAAAAAGAATTTCCTCACATTCCCCCTTAATCGGCCTCCCTCTAATCTCATGCTGTGTCCTCTTGTCCTGCTATTTTTCTTATATTTAAACATGTTAGACTCTTTCACCTTGTCTATGCCCTTAAGGTGTTTGAATGCCTCGATCATATCACCTCTCTCCCTCCTTTGCTCAAGGGTATTCATATTGAGCTCCATTAATCTGTCCTCATATGTCTTCTGATGCAGTCCCTGCACCATTTTGGTTGCCCTTCTCTGGACTGCCTCAATTTTGCTAATGTCCTTGTGAAGGTGTGGTCTCCAATACTGCACGCAGTACTCCAGATGGGGCTCAACTCAGTGTCTTGTACAGAGGGATTATTACCTCTTTACGACTTCAGATACCCTTTACTAATACACCCTAACACCCCTAGCCTTACCTACTGCTTTAGAGGTCTGCTTGATGATTTTAGGTCATCAGTGATGATGATGCCCAAGTCTCTTTCTTCCTTTGTGACTGCTAGCAACTCCCTCCCAGTCTATAGGTGGCTTCAGGGTTTCTCTTCCTATGTGCATGATTTTGCACTTCTTTGCATTAAATCCCAGTTGCCACTCTTCTGACCATTCTGCTAGTTTATCCAGATCTCTTCTCATTCTGCCCACCCCATCTGGATCATCTACTCTGTTGCAGATCTTGGTGTCATCTGCAAACAGACAAGCCTTACCCTCTAGTCCATCTGCAAGGTCACTAATGAAGATGTTGAAGAGGACTGGCCCCAGGACTGATCCCTGAGGTACCCCACTTGTGACTTGCATCTCTTCTGACTGTATACCATTTACCACCACTCTCTGTTTTCTGCCCGTCAACCAGTTTGCCACCCAGTTGACCAACTTCTCACCCACCCCGAGCCTACCCAGCTTATTTATCAATCTTCTATGTGGAACAGTGTCAAAAGCTTTGCTGAAGTCAAGGTAGGCGACATCAACTGCTCCCCCTTGGTCCACCACTCTGGTTACCCAGTCAAAGAAATCTATGAGATTAGTTTGACAGGACCTTCCTTTTGTAAACCCATGCTGTCTTGGATCCTGTGCCCCTATGGATTCCAGGTGTTGCACTATCCTTTCCTCTAAGGAGTCCTCCATAATCTTGCCCACTACTGAGGTAAGACTGACCGGTCTGTAGTTCCCCGCCTCCTCCCTGCTACCACTCTTGTGGGCGGGATCACATGAGCCCTTCTCCAGTCTTCTGGGACTCTCCTGTGCTCAGAGACTCACTAAACAATTCTGCTAATGGCTCTGCTAGTTCCTCCTTTAACTCCTTAAGTACCCTGGGATGTATGCCATCAGGTCCCATTGCCTTATCCACCCTGAGCTTAGCAAGCTCTTGTAGGACCCTTTCTTTTGTGAAGGGAGTAGTGCTCCTCCCTCCCCCTGTGTCCATGATGCTGAGCTGTGGGCCCTGCCCTACCTTCTCTTCAGTAATACTGAGCAAAAGTATCTATTTAGGATAGATGCCGTTACAGGGTCCTCCTCCTCACATGCTCCTTTTCTCCATTAAGCTTAGCATACCCCTCTGGACTTTCTCCTTTCACTAATGTATCTATAGAAAGTCTTGTCACCTTCTTTTACTGTTAGTGCTAGTGTTTCCTCAGTTTGGGACTTTGCCTGCCTTACTGCCTTACCTGCTTCCCTTAGGGCAGTTTGGTATGCCTCCTATCTTCATCCCGCTGTGTTCCTTTATATTTCCTGAAGGCCAGCCTTTTGACTCTGACCTTTTCTGCTACTGTATTTGAGAACCAAAGTGGTTTCCTTCTTCTTTGCACTTCCTTTTCTGTCTAACACAATGGGATGTTGCTTCAAGTATTGCATCCTTAATGCTTGCCCACTTTGCCTGTACCCCCTCACCTGTGTTTCTTTTTGCCAGGGCTAGCTTAACTCTGTTGGCCATCTTATCAAAGTCAGCTCCTCTGAAGTCCCATATTTTTGCCTTGGAATGGGATGATTTAGATGCAGTAGCCAAACTGAACCATACCATGTGATGGTCACTGGCCCCCAGGTGACCTTCTACCTGGAGATCTGTGATCCCTTCCTTGTTAGTCAGTACTAGATCTAGGATAGCCCTGTCTCTTGTGGGTTGCTGTAACAGTTGTTTGAGGCCCTCCCTGCAGGGAATCCACTATGTGTCTAGTTCTGGCAGATGTTCCTGCTGGTATTGACCAATCTGTATCCGCATGTTGAAGTCTCCCATTATCAGAACCTCCCTTTAGCTGTCATGTTTTGTATATCTTCTAACAGTAATGTGTCTATGTCCTCCCCTGGTCTGGGGCCTGTAGACAATGCCAGTTCTTATGGCTGTCCCATTTCCTGTTTCCAGGGTGACCCACAGTTCTTCTGGCTCCTTATGTGTATTCTGAATTTCTGTAGCTTTGATATTTTCATTAACATACAGGGCCACTCCTCCCCCCCTTTTTGCACCTCGGTCTCTTCTGAACAATACACAGCCAGGTACTGAAGTCTCCCAAGTGTGGTTACTGAAACCACGTCTCACTAATTGCTACTATGTCCAGTTTAGCCTCTGACATTATTGCCTGCAGGTCTGGGATCTCATTTGCCAGGCTGTGAGCATTTGTGTACATGATTTTCCATTGGCCAGATTTTGGTGTGTTAGTTGTTGGGTGAAGTTTGGCATTACCCCTGTGTGTCGTATGGGGAGACAAACCTTTTTTCTGCTGTGAACGCTGTTAACCTTAGGAAATCATCATTTCCTAAGGTTGTTAACCTATCGATGTGACGTAGATATGGTGACAACCTATCTATCTCGATCACGCTCGATAGATGCTCATCGCGGAGTGGATCTTGCGTAATGGCTTTTTTTTCGATGGGGAACCGACTGAAGGGAAACCGACGGGGAAGGACTGAAGGGCCGTGGTGGTGACTTTTTAAAAAATGTAAGCCGTTATACTTTTTAAGTGGCACCATACACTATAAAAAATAATGTATGGTCCCTCTATCGGCAACCGGTCAATTTTAACCATCTCGAGGTTGCCATGGCGACGTAAACCTCTCGAACTTCGCTCTCGAGGTTTACATGGTCGCCATGGCAACGTCTCAACTGTTAACTGACCGGTTAATGATAGAGGACCATAAATTATCCTCTATTTCATTTATAGTCAGTGTAATGCCTCCTGTCTTACTAAACTGGACACCTTATACCACAGAGCCTTGAGATTCATAACTGGCCTACCTATCACCAGCCACCACTGTTCCTTATATGCAGCTGTGGGGTGGACCTCCCTTCATTACAGAAGGAATAGAAATGTGGCTCTCTGGACTTACAGAGCTATTACCAACAAATTACCCCAATACATTTCTGACTGCCGTTATACATGGTAGGAAACTACTCACTGAGAAGCTATTCTCTGCTTCTACTGAAGGCACCTAGGGCCAATACACACTTTGGGAGAGCGGCCATAGGCTTTGTGTTACCTTCACTCTGAAACAAACTACAGAAATCTATGAAACTGAGTCTCCCTGTTAGTCTTACCACCTTCAAGACTTTGTATGCCAAGGCTGTTAAGGAGCTATGCAGCTGTTTCCAGCATGCTTAGTGTGCTAGGGTGCCTACTGCTTACCTGCCCACTACATCTCCACCTATACTCCCCTTTCTTTCTGGTAATCCACTACCTTTCTTACCCTCAGACTCCTAACATATATGTCCCCAGCCGATCTACTGTAGCACCCATCCTAGAACAACTGCAGTCCTGTACCCCTCCTCTCCATATCTGCCCCTTAAGTTTGTATATGTCCTGACCAATGATATGCCATGCTGTTTGAAAATGTTTTAATATGCTGGCTGTTTCAGAATATTTTAATTCCCCTTCTCATACCATTCTACCTAACATTGTTAACCCTATACCTGAAATACTTGTTATTGCTCTGTGTATTTTTTTTTCTATGTCTGTATAATTATGTCTATTTACTATCTGTACATAAAAAGTGTAATTCTTGACCTTGTGTAACGCAGGTCCACCTTGTAAATGAGCCTGCTCAATGGTGTTTGCCTGGATAAATAAAGACTTGATTGATTGATTGATTGATTAATTATACTGAAGAGGATTACTGCAGATTAGAACCCCAGAAAGCAATCTAATCTATGCAGCTGCCAGTGTCAATATCATCATCATTATTATTATTATTATTATTAATAAAAAAAAGGCTGGGTGTTAACTTGCTGTGAGCAACCCAAATTCTGCAATAATCTTTTTTTTTTGCTCCCATAATCCAGAGCATCCCTTTCTTGGCCAGGCAACCTCTGAGGCCTATCCCATCTTCTCTGTCACTTATTCCCCATGGCCTCCAACTACAGATGCACAGTGCTCCTCTTTGGTAGTGCCTTTGTGGGACCTGCCCATACCATGCTGGACAGCCAGGTTCGGGTGATGAGCTGGGCATTCAGTTACATGGGGTCGAGGGTGCCCGCATCATGCTGCTAAGCTGTGGGGTGTTCCTGCTTAGTGCTCCCTGCCCTCAGGATGCTGATGAAGTGTCTCCATGGTGCGTGTGCATGCAAAACATGTGTGACGGAGTTTGTCAGTCCCTCCTCACTCTTTACAGTCCCAGCTGCAATGCTATTTTAGGTCATGCAGGTGGCAGTAGAGCACAGGATACTGGCACCCTTCTGCCCCAGAGGAGAAGAACAGTAGTCCCTGGGATGCTGTATCCCCCTCCCGCAACAACCCCCTGACAGGACTGGTTCTAGACCTAATGGCACCCCAAGCAGAAATATTTGTGGTGTCCCGTTTACTGCTTTCACTGCCCCCTCTCCACCATTCTGCCCCACTATACATCTAAAAAGTAGTAAACCTTTTATGAATACAAGTGCAATGACAGTAAGTTTGTTTTTTATATTAATATTTTTTTGCATTTCAGGCTGATCTCTGTTAAATACATCCCACTTTAATGTTCTGTGCTGGTGCCCCAAGTGGCTGCTTGGTTCGCGCTTGTGCCTAACCCCGCCTCTGCCCCCTGATGTCCCCGGCTCATTCACCAAGCCAGGTATTGGCATCATGAACAACAGCCCTGCTGCTGTGTCGCTGGGCCAGCTAGCAGTCTTTCTTTAAACATTAAAAGGGAGTTCCATTTTGTAGTAAAGCTATGTTTAGTCAATTTAAATGGCTAAATGATTTTAGAGTTATATTAAAAATAATAGAAATGCATACAGATAGATTCAGATGTTAGGCTAATGTCATTTTTAGAACTACTCTTTGATTTAAACATCTTAGCTTTGCTGGCATGTTGGAATTTGTGGGGTGGGGAACATAAGAAAAGGCACTTATAGTGTAAATGGCTTAAGGAGGCATATTCCATATGAGTATGCAAAGGTGGGGCCCCTGGTTATAGCACCCATGCCACTGTGTGCAAGTTCCACTTTAATAATAGGTCCTGCATGGTCATGATTGGTGTTGCTGACAGTGCAACTGATAAACTGGAAGCATACAATTTAACAAAAATGACTTGCAATTTTCATTTGAATACACTGAATGGTTTCAAAATTCTTCAAGTCAGTAGCTAGAAGACAAATGAGAATCAGTCAAAGTGTGTAGAAGATGGCAGGGACCTGGCTCCAGTGATGATCATGACTTGACATTGTTCTGAACAAAGGGAAGAGGCATGTGGGTAATGTCATCCATCAACCTTGGGCTCAGCCACCAAGCCAGGGTTAAAGAGAAGAAAGACATGCTGTCTTCCTGGAGTCACGGAGTCCATCTGGTAGAAGAACTGGATCAGCACAAATACACTGCTCCATCATGACTCTAGACAGGATGGAGGCATAGCAGCGTGATACTATATCTCTGTTACAAAGACAAACAGATACTCTATTGTCGTGAAATGGTGGTTCCTTCTTCGAATCCTCTAACTTTGAAAGATAATTTAAAGAGGGGTAGTAGAAGTATTAGCACTGAATATCCAGTTAACAGAAACAATAGGAAAAGGGTGTGTGTATATGTGTGTGTGTGTGTATGTGTATGTGTGTGTGTGTGTGTGTGTATAATTTAGAAGATTGAAATGTTTTACTCCTCTACGTCAGCTTTGTTGGCCTCATTGCCTGGACACCAGTGCAAATGAGAATCTGATCTCCACATATTTCTCAGCACCCAGTTAAATAAAGAACTGAAGAGGGAATGGTTTACAAAACATAGAATTACAGCAATACAACAAAGATAGGCCAACAACCATAAGCCACAACACAACCGTTCATTCAGTGTACAAAACATTTTTGGCACCTGAATAATAAGAGACATCAGTGTTAATGTATTAATTTTACTGGATATTATAAAACAGGAGCTGTTATAAGCATCAGTCTTTTTTTGCATATTTTATAAAACTATAATGGCTTTCTTTTTTTGCTCAACAATACCATGGAATTGATTAATACTGAGGATCTCTTGTTGGTCCAATAAAAGGTATCAAATAACTTACTTTGTCTATCTGTTTGCACAAGGACTAATATAGCTACAAACATTTCTGGGAGGACTATTCTCTGGGAGAGGAATAACGTCCCTCAGATGAGTCCCAGAGAGAGAGAGAGAGAGAGAGAGAGAGAGTGCTCGAACAAACAGAAAAATAATTCACAAAAAGTCCGATTCAACAGCTCCTATGTATAGTAGTTTTTCTAGAAACAGTTGACAAGCACTAGGAAGACCTTTTAATATATCAGGGACACTTGCTTTGAGGTATGGTTCAATCAGGCAAAAACTCCAGATGATGCACGCACATTTACAGAACTGTTCAGCTACTAGTTTACTGGAGAACATCTTCTTCAATTTCACTTATTCTTTTCAGGTTTTGAAGTGAGACTCTACCAGTTTATCTATGAAGTCTGCATAAATGTTTTGGCATCACAGTGTTTGCCATGACAGCTGACTGTGATGACACAAACACAGAAACTGTAAGGCCAGTTGGGAGACTGTCACTGTTTTGGAAACAGACAGCAAAATAAGCTGGAATGAAGCCATAGGACTAAGAAAGGACAGGAAATCATTTCTAACTGGTAGCTGCTAATAAAGTCCTTATTCTCAGAAATTATATGTATTCCCCTAAATTATCCATATTGAACTGTACCTGAACAAAAAGAGATATGAAAAACTGTATTTTCCATTATTTTGTTTTTACGGACAGTGTTTTGTTACAATTCCCTTCATGAAACTAGTGATTTGGAGTTTTAACTATGTCACAGTTTGTGCACAGAACTCTAAACATAGTTCTGATAGATCAACAGCTCATGTTTAGCGTTCTGTATGCAAACCGTAACATAGTAAAAAGTCCAAATTGCAGGTTCCATAAGGAGAACTGTAACAGAATGCTACCCATAAAACAAAACAATGTAAAATGCAGTTTTTCATATCACTTTTATTCAGGTACAGCTAATTATGGATAATTTAGGGGAATGCATGTCATTTCTGAGACTAAGAAGTTTATAAGCAGCTGCCAATTAGCACAAATTTCCTGTCCCCTGTAAGACTAACTGCAATTGTTTTACACCTAAAAGTAGCAGTGTTTGTTAATCTGCCGCAAATGTCATCCATCATATGTAAGTTAATGGGGTCTCCACGGGGGGGGGGGGTCTCTTATGGTATAAGAGATCCCGTGCATGGGGTTTGGGCATGAGGATCACAAAGCAAAGCTGAGCAGTTCTGTCTGCCCAAACCTCATGAGAGGAGTCTCTTACACCACAAGAGACACCCTTCAGAGGCCCTAGTAACTTACTATAAATCACTTAAATTAGCTAGAGTGATTTATGTTAAGTTTTAAGTCATTTTATTTTTACATTTTTAAAGTTTCTTTAGCTGTCCCTCACACCCCGGCTCTGATGTGGAGCACCCCACACCCAATTCACCTACACAAGACCACTGTTTGGAGAACAAGAGCTACAGTACCCCAGCCTGCTCACTGGCCAGAATCATTTAAGTGATTTTTACTAATGTTTTAGCATTTATATATTTCTGAAATAATTAGATGCATCATCAGCATATGCTTCTTTCTCTCAGAAGTTTTTAAACAGCTTCTATTACTTGTTTCATAATTAATTACTCTGGTCATTAAAGATGGCCGCCACTAGCAATTTTTAAAGCTCCATTTCCTGGAGGTTACTATTTGACTTTACGTACTGAATTCATACCGTGGCAGTATCAGCAGGGTGCTAGCACACATTCTTGAAGGCAAACAGCACTGCATCAACATGTTTAATTTATTCATAGTGGCTGTGGCCAGAGAGTAGGGACCTTTGAAAATGTGGAAACCCCATATTTCAGTCAAGGAGGGAACTGCAATGAAAAGAAAAGTGGATACACAGTATTGCCAGAATACATTATTACTAAAAAACTGTATGTTGTATTTTTTTTTCTGCTAATAAACTAACCAGGACCTCCTTGCAAATGGGCACTGCTCAGCTACGCTTTTCCTGGTAAAACAAATTAACACAACCCCCCCAAAAAAATATTTAGTGGATACTTACTGTTTGAATGTGTGCTGTCCGAATGGATAACCCTTTTTTCAACCAGTGTTGAAGAATTAGGTATTGGGACAAAAAAAACTAGTCAACTGTGCAGAAGTTGCAGCTGGTGGAGGTGGTGGGGGTGTGGGTGGGCAGTTATTCACTGTGTGCTTTTCACCAAAACTGCTTACTGTGGGTAACTCCCTGATGCACCATACTCATCACATTTGCATAACAAATGTGTTACAGAACATCTCTGCCGACCTGAGTGACACTTTCTTATCATAGTTCCGGAAAAAACAAGACTGTCAATTTCTGCTGGAAAATTCTGCTTATGTAGATTTCTATTGTTCCCGGTAACAGCTTTGTTCCCACATCACTGTTATATATATACATATCTCTTCAAGCTGCCATCTGTAATAATAGAGGTTTCATGTTTAGTTTGTGTGTGTGTGGGGGGTCTCCAAATAGTTAATGGCATAAAATAAAGCTTACAAAACTTCAGACCTCAGATAAAACTATTAGAAAATTGGAGGAAGGGCATCTGGTGTGTATGTGTGTGTGTTTGTGTGTGTGTGTATGTGCGTGTATGTGTATGTTTATATATGTGTGTGTTTATGTATGTACATGTGTTTGTGTATGTGTGTACAGTATGTTGAGTATATGTGTGTGTTTGTATATATGTGTGTGTATTGATGTTTGTGTATGTGTTTGTGTGATGAGTGTGTATGTGTGAGTGTGTATGCGTGTGTGCGAGCTATGTGTCAACGAGCAGGAAGGAGAGTTTTTTTCTGGTGCACTACTTGTTTGCAGTAATTGACAAGTGGTTATTATTTATCTGTAGAATTAAAGAGCCCCTGACACCATTGTGACAACTTTGAAAAAATGTAATGTTTAGCACAAGTGAGCTTATATTTTAATATTGTTTCTGTATGTCTCATTCTTCTTTATTACTAAGGACATTTGCATGTAAACAGGACCACTGCCCTATCTGTTCTGGCTGCTTGCCTACATATGACATCACAGTTCTGTTTATGACATCAGAGTCTGTTGCTGTGGGAATAATTATGATGCCATAAATGGGGGATTATTTATTTTATTTTTTTATCTGTTTAAAAGTTGGTAATTGGGAAAAGCACCATAACCAGAAGTTCATTTCCAGGTGTAACCCGGATTATGATGTCATAATAGCAGAAAGAGCAGATAAAATCTAAGGCACAGTAAGCCTTTTTCATACAGCTGTCCTCAGTAATAAAGAAAAAAGGTAAATAATTATAGAAAATACATGAAATGTAAACTGAACTGTCTAAATCTCAGTTTTTTTCCAAGTTTTTCTAATGGTGTCAGGGGCTCTTTAAGGGTTAATGTGGGGTAAGAGTTAAATGCAGGTATTTTCTCCTCTGGGATATTTCTTAGGGTGGGAGTTACTTTAGGGCATTATTGCAATCACAAGTAAAACTGAACAGTTGTTCTACTAGTGAGAGGTCTTCAGCTGGACTATACCAGTTTCTCATTGGTCTACTGCAGTCTTATTTGCAGTCATGAGGGTATCTCAATGCAAGCAACATCACAATTTGAGACTAATCTGGATAAAAATGTACATAAAAAAAGCATTTTTTCAGTTCTACAGGATCCATTTTATAATCACAATTAGGTACTCTAGGGCATATTTATTTGTATTTTTTTTTAATTTTATTTGTACAATTTTTAGCCAGGAAAGACAAACTAAGCTGAGGCTTTTTTCCGACTGTGCCCTGGGAGTACAGGGAGGTTAAATGCCTTGCTCATGGTCACACAGTGTGCTGCCGGTGGCTGTGGGATTCAAACCCAGGACTCCACGTTTGCAGCTCAGTGCTCTTAACCACTTCATTATACTGCCTCCCATGTTATGCTGGTTAAAGTCACATCTCGGGTGGCTGGAGACAGTTGACTGTGCCTCATGCTTTGTAACACTCCTGAGGTGTCATGGTATTGGTTCCATATGATAACGGCCACCGCGTAATAGCGATCACTGTTTGGGCGAGTCTGCATTGCCAAAAATGAATTTCGGCAATGTAGACTTGCGGCGCACAGCATGGTGGCATTTGACACTTCGATTTTATTGTTTTATGTAGGGGGGCTGTGCCCCCCACACCCTCATACTAAAGGATTCTCAACTCCATGAGTGGTGCATGTCGGGGGGGGGGCTGCAAAACTAACAAAAAAATCCCCCACTACCCGTTGCAAAAAATGAGCATGCCCAGAAACGAACCCGGCACCCTTCCAACCCCAGCCTGTCACCAACCCACCATGCCACACATCTAGCTTGGCAGACCATGGCTGCACTACACCCCACAAACCTTCCCTTCCCTTCCACCTGTCACATGGCATGGTTCCTCCCCACCCCCCCCATGCACGTGTATACATAGCGACATCCTGTCACTATAGTCGCCGAACCCCCTATCCTGTCGCCCTCCCTGCCAGGTAGCCCTGTGTAAAAGCACCATGATTGAATCGTCCTTTTTGAAAGCGCTCAATGCCGCCGAATACACGGGATGCCGATGGCATATCAGCACAATATAGCCTCTACCATGCCTTATTGTTTAAATAGCCCCTGACACCATTGGGGAAAATGTTGAAAAATGCTAAATTTCAACACAATCCAGTTTATATTTCATATATTTTCTATTATCCATTTCCTTTTTCCTTTATTACCAAGAACAGTCATGTGAAAACAAGAGTACTGTCCAGTAGATGTAATCTGCTCTGGTAGCTTGTCTGCACAAGGCATCTTTCTCCTCCTGTTTATAATGTCATACTTATTTCCATGGCAACAGATTGTGATTTCAGAAACAGAATTATTATGTCAGGTGTAGACAAGCAGATTGGGCAGAGATCCAGTTTAATACAAGTGTCCAATAATAATGTTATAAGGGTGAGAATTACAAAAATAAATAAATAAATGGAATACAGTATAAGCTAAATTGTGTCTAATGTTAGATTTTTTTTCAAAAGTAGACACAATGGTTTCAGGGGCTCTTTAAGTCTCTGGAGGGACTCCTGACACCTGTGATTAAGTAGCACTTTTGTGTATTGCAGATAAGAGTGGTGGTACAATGGGGCAACAGTTCCTCCCATTTTGCACCCTGTGGTAAAGGGGAGTCCTCAGCGGGTGGGCCAATGGGGGGATGCCACATGGTCAGGGGGTTGGGTGGGGGTCTGCTACATAACCAGGGAAACCTGTACTTTTTTAAAACATGGTTGACTGGAAAAGGGGGGGTCCACTAGACTACCTGGGATTTTAAACCACAGGTTATTGGGGAGGTCCACTAGACTACTAGGGAATAACATGGGCCAGTGAGGGGGAGGGGTGCTAGACTACCAAGGACATAAGAATATCAACCATCAGGGATATTTTGGGGTGGGGGACCACTAGACACCAGGTAATCCTTTGGTCACAAGCCCAGCATGGGTGTTTAGAGGCTGCTGTGTGACATGCAAATGAGCCCATAATGAACATGTAACTGGCCCCTTAGTGTCTTGCATGCCCAATGGACTCATTTGAATACTAGGGCTGAATATGACCCACAGGAGCCCTGGCACCTTCCCATTTTCAGCAGCACTATTTCCAGTGGGCTTCCCTATTAGCCTTATCAGCCTTGGGGTGTGTCAGTGCAGTGCATAGTCACTCTGTACTGCACTATGGCCCCATTGTCAGACAGTTCTGCCGGAGCATGTTAACTGTCTGAATATTGCTTAGAGCAGGCCATGCACTATTTGCTATACAGTGCCACTGGCTGCACAGCGCTACTGATTGACTTTGAATATGGGGGTCCTGAAGTAGAAGAGACAAACAGCCAGTTTTCATGCAAATGCTATTAATAATAAATAATGAAATGTCCTGGGTTTCCAAGATGACAGTGGAGAAGCAGCAGCAGTTAAGAAGCTCTCTTTAGAAAATAGTACTGAACTTACATGAAAGCGTGAAAAATTCTTCAAAGTCACAGAAACAACAACAGATGAACTGGAAAAAGGAAACAGACTGCTTCTGCTTCATGGAAGGAGGAGTCTCCTGATCTGAAGGATGTTAAGAGGGGTCCAATTACCATTTTTTGACCACGTTGAAAACTGGCCCAAGGAACACCAGTGGGATAGCCCTCACAAAGGTGGCAGTGGATAAAGAGCCACTGGCCATGGCCTCAGCAGTGATAATGAGTACTGAGACCCTAATGACGTGTTAGCTCTCTAAAATGGAATAAGGGAGAGCAAAATCCTTCTCTGAAACATGGTAAGAGCTGCAGACTCTGAGATGCAGATATATTATTTTACATACATTCTAAATACATAGACATAATTGAAAAAAAGGATCTATGGGTAAAACAGTGGAAAAATGAAAAGGTTCTTGAAGCTGTTTAGTTTGACATTAAAGAAAAAAAAAAAGACACCAGTCAGTGTGAAACTCAATGAGACTGCAAACACGATGCAAACAAACAATGCACAGGGTATGACAAATTTACAGAATGCAGTGTTTTTACACAGGAGAATTGAAAATTTAGATAACTTACTGAAGCATAAAAACTTAAGGTTAGCTGATCTTCCAAACTACTTGGACACAGAATCTGGGAACCTGCAAGAGCTGATGTTTGTACGTGTCTTGTATGATTTTTGTATTTGCATTTACTGTCTCTGGGTTGAGCTGGAAGAAGGGCCTTTGGTCCAGTGCTCTTATCCGGTTAACATATGAAATAAATAAATAAAAATAAATACAATTTTTATTGAAGCTTTGAACTTGACAACAGAGTATCTCCCTTTTGTCAGTAGGGTATTCTACATTTCACAACGGTGTAACAGATAGTGGCATTAAAGAACAGTGTGTCACAGTTATGTCCTGTCAGCTATAAGATGGATTGGGAGACTATTATCGGTTTGACATAAAAAAGGAGCTTCAGAGTTTTGGGAATACAAGTTCCCAGAGGAGCTGGGTTTGTAAAATTTTTGGTGGATCCCAGGGGTCAGGGGTTAAGACCCCGGGGTCAGAGCCCCACCCCATGGGCTGGGGTCAGAGGTCAATCCACCACCGCCAGGTGTCTATGGGAGTGGAGCACCTTGTATCATGATGTGGGTGGTTACATCAAATAAAAAAAAGCAGTTAATATAACCAGACATTTTAGCACAAAAAAATGTACATTGCACAAGAGGCCATTGGGACTGCATATAAACTGTGCTAACACAGCCCCTGTTGGATGCTGGGTTCAAGGGCAAAGAAAGATAGGGAGACTGATTTTCAAAGCCCTGAAATGCCGTAAGCCTCGTACCAATTTATTGGTGCATGGGCTTATGGTATTCTCCTGGCTGGTGATCAGGATTTTCAGTCCCATGCGCCAATGCCATAGCTTAGACCAGCTTTGCTCTGATCTAACTTATGACATTCATGGGACCCTTTTTACGGGGTTTGCACCAAATATTTGGGGCAAGCTGCCATAAACTGAAGAAATTGTCTCAACTGCACCTGATGGTAGAAAACTGGGAGCAGTTCCAGCAAAAGTGTTTAACACAGAAACATAGACTCTGACAGCAGATAAGGACCGCTTGGCCCACCTAGTCTGCCTATTTCCCTACCTGTTGGATAAGCTGCAGCTCCTAGTTAACCAACAGCCTATTGCTTCCTACCTCTCACAAGACTTGCCTTATGTCTGTCCCATGCATTCTTGAACTCCCCCACTGTTTTTGACCCCATGACCACCCCAGGAAGGCCATTCCATGTGTCCACCATCCTCTCTGTGAAAAAATACTTCCTCACATCGCCCCCAAGCCATCCCCCCCTCTATCTTCAAATTGTGTCTTCTTGTTCTTGCACATCTCTTTTTCTGAAAGATGCTACCCTCTTGGACTTTGTTGATTCCTTGAGGTACTTATAAGTTTCTATCATGTCTCCCCCCCCTTTCCTCAAGGGTATACATATTAAGCTCCTTTAGTCTCTCCTCGTATGGCTTCTGTTGCAGACCCTGCACCATTTTAGTTGCCCTCCTCTGGACTGCCTCCATCCTGTCTATGTCCTTGCAGAGATGGGGTCTCCAGAACTGCACGAAGTACTCCACTTGGGGTCTCACCAACTGTCTGTACAGAAGGATAACAACTTCCTGTTTTGTACTGGTGTTGTCTCTCCTTATACATTCCAGTACCCCCCAGCCCTCCCTACTGCCTTCTCACTTTGCTTGCTAACCTTTAAGTCATCTGATATCATTATTCCATTTTTGTTGCTGTTACTACCCTCCCCCCCCATTGTGTACTCTTCCCCTGGGTTTTTATTTCCCAGGTGCATTACTTTGCACTTCTTTGCAGTGAATCTAAGCTACCATACTTATGACCATTCCTCCAACCTTGCCAAGTCCCTTCTCATCCTTTCCACCCCCCATTGTGTATCAGTCCTGTTGCAGATCTTTGTGTCATCTGCAAAGAGGCATACATTTCCTTCCAGTCCCCCTGCAATGTCACATAAAGACATTAAAAAGGACTGAACCCAGTACCGAACCCTGTGGTACCCCACTAGTAATCCAGCCCCTTTCTTTGGAGTGGACTCCATTTACTATTACCCTCTGTGTCCTGTTGTCCAGACAATGTTTTACCCAGGCTACCACCTTGGGACCCACTCCCAGGCTGGCTAATTTGTTTATTAATTTTTTGTGTAGGACGGTGTCAGATGCCTTGCTAAAGTCTAGATAGGCCATGTTCGCAGCCCCTCCCTGGTCTACCACTTTGGTCACCCAGTCAAAGAAATCAATTAGATTCGTCTGACGTGACCTTCCCACTGTTAATCCATGGTGCCTTGGGTCCTGTGCCCCCATTGGCCTCTAGGTACTCAACAGTTATTTCCTTCAGAAGTGATTCTATCATTGTCCCCACCACTGAGGTCAAACTGACAGGTCTGTAGTTTCCTGCCTTTGTCTTGCTCCCACTTTCGTGAAGGGGAATCACACATCCGCCCTCCTCCAGTCCTCAGGTACCACACCATTCAGACAGCAATACTATCAAATCAATAAACACAGAGATATCAAAACTGAAGAACAATGGGCAGGTGCCCACCAAGGCTTACACAGATTTCAAATGCATTCCACCCATTCCACCCATGCTTCAAACACCATACAGTGACTAGCAGGAGGTGCTGATATGAGAAGGTAAAGGATTCCACTGATGTGAAGCTTGATAAGCAAATGAACTTGGACCCCTAGTTGCCCTCAGCTCAGGAGGGAACAGAGTATGCTGACCAACTGATTAGACTGTATTGGATTAACAGTTATATGCCACATGCCACATATAATTGCTAAGAGTTTGCATGTGAAATGCTCACAACACCCCTTTCAAATCAGTCCAAGAGTGGAGCCTAAAAACGCAATTGTTATAAAAAGTGGCTGACATTACAGCCTAAAGGTTATAGTAATGAGCTGTGGATTGCTTGGTACATCCAGCAGACCTGGGTTTGATTTGCACAACCTCCACCTGCATATGTTGTCTCTGTAATCTATATGTCTGACATGGAACCTTTGTAAATGAGTCCTTGACTCAAAGGTCTTTTCTGAATCCTCAATAAATAAATAAATAAATAAAAATTGACTGCCTGCATTGATTTACTCTGCTCCCCCCATCATGTGCTTCCATCTCATAAAATATTACAATGATGGTATTTTCTGCTGTTACCTTGTTTATGTTTGCTTGTCTATACACCATTTTAATTTATCTTACTTGTACTACCTGCTTCCCTCCTGCTATAAAACTCAGGGAAGGTTTTGTTAAAAATGTTTGGCGAACAACATTACATTAGCACTAGCTGTTCAGTTCTTTCTGCTGCTGCCAGCAGCTGCCTACCTTTGGTAGGGATCATGATGCATCATGCTGGATGCTGGTGGATGTGCTGACACTCTCCTCCTCTGCTGCTTATCACCTCGCTCCTCCTTGACCTGCTGACTGCTTTTCTGTGCTGGTGCCACCTGGACCAAAGGACCCTCACCACCCGATGACCTGGCCACTTTAACCGCTTGCAGGCCTGCCACCTGCCTAAACCAACCCAACCCCACCCGGCATACTCATGTGTCCGTCGCCCGACTCGCCCACTCACTCTAGTCCTCCGACTCCCCCCCTCCCCTCCGCTCCACTCCACTCCACTGTAGCACCACTAATCTGCTGCTCAGCCTGGCATTCCTCCTTGCAACTTTCTTCTGCCAGTGCCTAGTGGTGTGGTGTCCCAGACTCCTGACTGGCTGACTCCCGGTGGACTCTCTGTCTCTCTCCTGGCCAACTCCTGCTGCACCGCCGCACCAGTCTTTCACGCTTGAATGCTCTCCCTCTCCGACTAAGCTTCTCTTGGGCATCCTTCGACTACTTCTTCTAGGCCAGCCCGCCACATTACAAGATGGAAACCATCGCCTCCATGCCTCCTCGCGCACAGAATAAATCACCCGACGCATGAGTAACTATCGTGTCCAGTAAGCCCTCCCCCGGCCAATCACAGTGCACTTGCCAACCACTCACAATGATTTTCTGGGGGGGGTGATAAACCAAGCAGGCAAAGAAAGGCGCCAGTTTTAAATAATGACAGCTACACTGGCAGTCAATTAAACAGCAGCGGGGGCGGTCACAGTCAGCAGAGGGTGTGTGCACAGAGTGACAGAAAAACCAACCAGGGGAAAAAAATTAAAGAAAGGGAAAGGCAGCATGTGGCAAGATATTGCTGGGGCTCAGCCCAAGTCAAAAAATATTGCTGGGGCCAATGTCCCACGGGCCCATACAACCTGGCGCCTATGCAAGTTCCATATATTTTTGGATAGTTCAAATACCTTTATACAGAGAAGAGAAAGCTTTTAACCCTCTGAGAAGACCATCTCAAATTCGGAGTGACTGTTAAGCCTCCCTATCCAACCAAATGCTGTATGCAGCTTAACGGCCAAAAATACATATTGTTTTTACCTTAATCAAGTGAAGAATGTTCTCAGAACACAGGAATTAATAATATAAGAGGCTCCATGGAATCAGAAGACTAACAGTAAAGATCTAAGCCCATTCTCTATAGCAGACCAGCCTGTACTTGACTTAGAGATGTCACCATTGGAGAAGTAATTAAGTACTGGAAATACAAGATACCTTCATTAAATCAGTTTGATTTTGTTTTCGGAGGGCTCTCACTACACATTAAGCACACTCACCTTACTTTGAGCTGAAGTTAGTACTATGTACATAGGCCTCTACTAAATGTACGTATTTTTATTTTAACTACAGTTCCTATTCCCATAAACTATCTTCCCTTGTGCAGACAAAGGAAGACAGTTCATAATAATAATAGTAATCTCTATTTATAAGTGTAGTTCATAAATAGCAAAGTGCTGTACAATCTTGAAATGTTTAAAACATTTTAAAACACTCTAAAACTAATTGACAAATATCATTAAGCAAACATATTCACATAACATATTTCAACTCGAACTCTTCCACATTATTCTGTATTGACTACTATAATGCCTCTTTCACCTAGTTATAATCCTCCTAGATTTCCATGGTAATGTTAGCACTTATGACCTAACTTAAATGTTATTTGCTTTCTTGTAATTTTTACTGTCTTTACTTTTATTTTTATTTTGTCTTTGTTACATATTTTACTATGCCTGTTATTTAACCTCCAGCCTGTTTTGTATTCCTATGTTTGAATATTGTGAATTCATATATTGTAACCTGTTATCTGATTGTTTCTGTTTTGTACCCTCCCGGGTCGTGCCTGAAAATAATCATTGTTATGGCTAGTGCACGCACCCAGTCATCAAAAACTAAATAAATAAAAATAACATAACGTAACAGGGATACCATGATAATTGGGAAAGAACTGGAATCCCTATGTTGTGGATTTGTACTAAATAGACGCATTGTCTTACTTTTTGTAGGTTATGGGCAGGATTGTCAAAAGTCATTAAATTGGACAAAACTCCTAGTTGTTTCAGTGTCAGGAACTGCCCCGTTATTTCTGGAACACGTTCTGTTTTACTGGAGCTATTTCCAAAAGTTGGACTTCTCTGCAGCATTTCAAATGTTTTTTTCATACTTTATCAATGATTTTGGATAAAAATGGCTTGACACCTTGAATACTGCTCCCAGTTTTAGTCCCCAATCACTAAAACTGAGATTGGGATACTAGAGAGGGTGCAGAGGAGGGCACCCAAGATAATGGCTGGCATTGAACATTTATGCTATGAGGATAGGTTGAAGGACTTGGTCCTAACTCACTCAAGTATAGAAGGCTAAGGGGGGACTTGTGCTTGCTGTACAAAGCTACATCTAATAATGATTTACGGGAGTGTCTACGTCTAGAATTTTGAGAACAAACTTATACAACAAGAGCACATACATTACAGATCAAGGGTGAAACTTGTCTGACTGAAAAAAGAGCTGGTTGGTATAGTAATAGAAGTGTTAGCCTGTGGAATGGGCTACCACTTGAGGTTGTTGGTAGCTGCTCTATGTTGGTATTTAAAACCAAACTAAACAATTACCTTAAGAAAATAGGAGTCAAAGGATATCCCTTTGTGTAAGGGTCAAGCTTCATTATGGGCCTACAGCTCTACTAGTTTGCACATTTACATCCGAACTTTGCAAACTGGACATTAAACTTAGTCTGAGTTTTGAAAATTGGAATCAGCTATGTCCTAGCTTTGAAATTTGGACACAAGGCAATTTGCACTAATGTCCAAATTTCTACACAATAGAAAATTGAATCCAGACTTAGGCTTTGAAAACCCTGCCATGAATATCTGCCACTAAGATGGTATTCTCTTTATTCTAATGAACTTAACTTGACTGAAATGGAGTCGATATAGGTATGTTGGTGAGATTTTTAAACAGGGTGCCACAGACAGTGTGTGATCAGTCCACGCCTGCAGATACCTGATTGTGCCCTATGGTACTGCAGGCTATTTTTCATACAAGTGGTCTATCTATGACCACAGCCCCTGGTGTCCGGTATACACTGGACAGAGACACTACAGCCAGTCATGGCTGCAATCAGCAGCTAGTGCCTATAAGTGCTAGATCATCTAATAAATGGGCTAACACTTATGTAGATTAGGTTGGTTTGCCATTGGGCACCAGAGCAGGTGGTGAAGGAGGTCTATTGCACCATATTGTTAATGGCTGTACATATCTACCTTGTGGACAGTCGAGCAGCAGAGAGGAATTATACTGCAGGTACTAGGACAGTCCCAGGAGCAAATGACAATATGTGGCATGGCAGTCAGTCAGTAAGCACCCATTACCCAGTCTCTAAGCACCATACAAACACACAGCACCATTCACAGCAGTATATGTTCTCTTACAGTTAGATACTGTCCGCACAGAATGGCAATGGTGGGCATCACACACACAGAGTAATGAACACCAGAGATAGAGGCAGTTGAATACTAGTGTGGATGTAATGTCTGCCAGTGAATGAAGTGACTGCTGGGGTGGGGTGGGATACTGGCTCTGTTGCCTCTATGCCAACTTATACTGGTGAAGCTGAACTCAGAGGATCTTGTTTGTCAGAGACTGACCTCATTCTACATTCTGCTGTACTGCATGTGCCACATAAGTTCTTGAAGCTTGTATGAGATGCCTCTTATTGTCCATTGTTCCTTGCAGTGTAATAGGCATACTAATGAAATACATGTACACTACTGTACTGTTTGGAGCACTGTGCTATTGGCCAACATAAGCTACAGCCGACAGCAGTGACCAAAAATGTACAGGAAATGACAGCTGGTGAAGTATGAGAATGGGAGGTGGCACTGAACAATATTAGTATCTTGCATGCTTATAGGCAATACTTGAAGAATCTTCTGTGCTGTGGATCAACTTGCCAATGCCAGTAGCAGTTAACAAACTGTAGCTGTGACAGTCGACACAAAAATGGGGTCTGATCATGCTACCAACTCACAGGGTTCACTGTTGATAGGAATTAACATCGACAAGGGAACCACAACCTGCACATGCACAGTTGTCCCTTGCCCAAGAGCATCCACTTTTACCCACTCCATCAGCAAATCTACATATACACCTGGTGCTCTGGTGTGACAACTGGGAAGGGTGTGGCATTCATACTGTTACAGGGTGCACATGTGACATGGGCAGGGCTCCTCACAGACATGCATCCTGCTGGCTTTGAAAATACAGTTCTGATGCATCCTCATTTAACTGCTTCTGAACTTCCAGACCACTGCCAGCAGCATGCATGGCTTTGAAAATCCAGCCCATTATTTGTATATAAAGTCTTAAATCTGTATGACAAAGAATATAGAAATTTGCAACTTAAAAGTAAAAAAAAAATGGAGGCTGGTGCTGCGGTATCACAGCCACTTATTACACCATAACCTGGGTTCAGGAATGAGCTTGGGTCATCAGGGATTGGCCAGGGATAGAAGATTGAGTATACAATGGTGTGTGCAAATCCTGTAACCTCATTGGTCAAAACATGTCACATGACCGTGGGTCAATCCTGCATAACCCACAGCTATGGAATGGCATTTATAAAAAACATAATTAAACAAATTTTAAATTTATTTTACACATGGGTCTATTGTATAATCACAATAAGGCACTCCAGGGTGTTAGTTATTGGGTGATTTACCCACTTCTTGTGTGGTTAAGTCACTCGGCTGCACCTTGTGACACACCACACAAGGCGTGGGTAAATCCCCCAAAACCCACACCCTGTTGTGCCTTATTGCTGAAGTATACTAGGGATAGCGTTCCTCTGTCCAGGTGGGGGGACACTACGTCTTGCTGCTTGACTGCCACCTGAAGGAGGCTGGACGGTAATGCAAGTGAGCACACAACGCAGGGACAGGACTGCTGCCAGATGCAATGTACAGTATGCATGCATATGTGTGTGAGCTAAATACTGCATGCTGGCACTGTGGGGGAGAAAAAAAGAAAGGAAACTTGCCCCAGTCTCATTTAGCACCCCTGCAGGTCAACACATGACCGACATTGCATGCTACCCACCATGAAGTGTAGTCTTGGGTAAGTGGGGGATAACTGGCAAGTTCATGAGAAAGTCAATAATGGGGCTGGGGAGTAGAAGCTGCAGGAATAAAGAAAAAAATAAAAAATAAACAGAAGGTACTGAAAGTCAAATTGTTTTAGACTGCCAATGCTAACTATCTTTGCTTGGCAGGACGTTTAATCACTGTAAGATATAAAATTGCTGGCTTTGTAGCATTTTAAATGGGAAAACTCGTCTAAGGACCTTTGTGGTCGCATAAATTATTCTGGTAGCCTCATATGGTTACATGCTTTCGAGCATGCATGTGGACTGTACAACCAGCACATAGTACATACAATTATATACATAAAAGACCACCGTGGGTCCATTAATAATTCTTGTATTATTGTATACCATGCCTTCTGTGCAATTTGCAGGTACAATACTTTACTTGTCATGTTTTGTCCATGAACAAAAGGAATAAGAACTACTGAGCTAGTTGTTATTTCAGAAAGAAAGCTCTATTCTTTCTTTTAGTAAAATCAGGGTGCTGGCTACTCATCTTGAATGAAAAGGTTTTCGAGTCATAATCCATTTTCACATCAAACTGAAGTACAAGTGCCAAGTACAGTCTCTCTGATCAAAGTTCCTCCAGAACAAGGAATGCGTTCAATCAATAGGCTGTGGCAGGGATTCAGAGACCATTAAGACCATTGTTAGTTGCTTACTTTTACCACAATGCATTTCCTGTGTTTTTCTTTGATCTCTTGCTAAATGTCTGACATCCGGATATTGCTCCAGTTTGAGCTGCGTAAATTGACTAGCCAAGGCACTTTTATAAAGGTTATAGATTATGTTACATTTTCATGGTTTATTGTTTGAGTGATTGCTTCCACTTTCCATCTAAATCTATCTATCTATATATCTATCTATCTATCTACAGACAATATCTACCTATCTACCTATCTATCTATCTCTCTATCTATCTATCTATCTTAACACATAAGATAGTGTATGAGTTTGCTGAGGTATACAGATGCCAGCAGTGGGTGTGAGTTAAGCAAGGATACATGACAAGTTGTACTTTGTTGTGGAATAATGGCATGCCTCCAGTGCATTGTAAAACATGAGGCTGTAGGCCCATCAAGGTCCTGCAACTATCAGGTAGTGATATTACCACACAAAAGCATGCCCTAAGGTATCTTGCAGTAAGATCAAGAAACAAAGGAAGCCACATTGGCTAAATAAACAAGTGAGGGAGGCAATATGGTTCATGGACAGAAGACAGTTTCTGTTGAGGTATTTGAAGTGAGCACAGGCTTGCATTCCACTTACTGTAATCTGGACCCAGGTCCTACCTGGCTGTTGGTGAATTGCCAGGGTTTTTTTGAGTCCAGTGGTGGCCAGTATTGTCAGATGTTCATTACCAAAGGATGTGTTCCCTGTGACTCCTAAAAAAGTAATGGTGAGGCCCTTTCTGACAAAAACATATTGCTAGAGCCAGACGTGCCAGCAAGCTATATGCCTGTCCTAAATCTTCCCTTTCTGGTGACATTATTGAGAAGGTAGTGGCAATGTAGCTTAAGGCTGGCCTTGAGGAGTTTAACATCTATGAACCTCTTTAGTCTGGTTTCAAGCACAGTATGGAAACCTTGTTAGTCAGTGTATTTAATTACTTGTTCCTGGCAAGAGATAGGGGGAGAGTACTCTGTAGCAGTTCTCCTATATCTCTTGTCAGTATTTGACACTGTGGATCAATGGTTGTTATTGAAATGTATTGAGGAGTATGTGGGACTCACCAGAACAACTCTGACATGGTTTGAGACCTTCTTCTATAATGGATCCCAGCAGATGGTGATCAGCCCATACTCATTCCACCCAGTTGTGATAAACTGTGGTGATCCTTAGGGCTTGATCTGATCCCCTATGCTTTGCCCGGTGTACATGTTGCCCATGGGACAAGCCATATGATAGTATGGAGTGAGTTTTAATTGCTGCACAAATTATACTCAGCTGTACCTGTCTTTTACTCCTGACAGGTATGAGACAGCCACAATTCTGAACCACTGCCTACAAGAAATCTCAGACTGGAGAAATCTCAGACTGGATAGCCTCCATCTGACTTTGTCTTAATCCAGGCAAAACAGAGTTGCTTCTGGTAGAACCTGTTTTTTTTCTTTTGTGGTCAGCGGAGAGCGTGGTTTGTCTACTTGGCCATCATTGGATGGCACCATGCAATTGACTGTGGATAGGGTGAAGAATCTGGGGAGTCATTTTGGACAAAGCCTGATATCTGAACATCAAGTGTTGGTGGTGGTCTGCAGTATGTTTTTCCAATTGCAAAATATTTCTTGGATTAAGCCCTAGCTAGTGTATATGAGGATATGGTGACTATCATGTACCTTTGTCTCCTCAAGCCTAAACTATTTTAACTCCCTTTACCTAGGGTTGTCTAGGAGGTTGGTGTGTTGCCTTCAGCTAGTGCAGAATGCAGCAGTGAAAATGATTATGGGGACATTTAGCACAGACAATATTTTTTCCTATGCTCTGCAGGCTGCACTGACTTCTGATGAGGTGGTGCTCAACCTTCAAGGTAGGATTGTTACTATACAAGGCATTACATGGACAGGGCCTAAGCTACTTGAAAAAACTCTTTGCTTTATATGCATCTGGTCATCCTCTGTTCCACCGCAGATAACCTTTTGGCTGCCCTAAAACCCTGCCCAAGACAATCAGGAGATAGAGCATTCATGGTGGTGGCCCTATTATTGTGGAATACATTACCATGGTTCCATGTGATTTGGGTGAAGTTAAAAGGGTGAGAGCAGTATGGGCGACAGTATTTCGGCAACTGCAAGTACAGTGACCATCTATATGGATTAGCACCGAAATGGCGACGATTTGATAAATGCTTTACTGTGCAGGGCTTTTCCCCCCACACCTCCCTTTTGGGGGGTGTTGTCCCCTGCATCCCTTTACTAAAATAACCAGCTCTGAGGTCATAATACCTTGGAGAGGGGGGAAAGCATTTGTCGCTGTTTTGGTGATCGCCCATATGTACAGGCACCATTCTTGCATTTGACAAAATGCTGTCATACAAATTGCTCTCGCCCTTTTTATTTTGCCCAAATTACACAAACTTTAGAAATTCACCACTGATTGAGACATTTAAGCAGGGTATAAAAACATTCTTATTCATGCATGCATTTGATTCTAAATAATTGTTTGTAGTTAAACTGCATCTTAATATTTTGCCTACAGCTGTTGTAACATTTTTAATTTATTTACGTAATCAATTATTTACTTTATTTATAATGTACTTTACCTGATTTTGATTCATAACGTATTGACCTACATAGTGAAACATTTTTAATATTACTTTTTTTATATAAAATCATTTGTTTAAATACATTTTAAGTCATTAAATAATATACATACAGTAGCTCCTGATTTTGTAGGTAATGAGGCTTTTTTGCCTTGGTAATGAGATATGGACCTGACTGTGCATTGCTAGCTTTTTAATGCACAGTCCAGTGATTTTGCTCAGCCAATGAGGTTTCAGAAATTTTCCCTTGCCATTTTATAAAGGGAAATGCGAAGCCAATTCTGCCCTTGATTTTGGTAGAATAATTTTTTTCTAAAGTCAGCCTTGGCTTTTTATTTTTCTAGAGGAATTTTAAAATGATTTTGTTTAAAGAAGCTATCTGCCAGAACCACTGGTATAGTCTGGAACAAAAATGGTAATTTAGGTAGGATAGATATCTTAATCAAATTACGCGACTCATTAGTGTCCATGGTAAGTTTATTAATTTATCTAAATCAGAAGAGATTTTGCTTATTGAAGGAGGGAAACTTAGACAGAAAAGTTCTCAGTTAAATTTGAAGAGAAAAACACCTCAGTATTTAATTCAGTTGACTTTATTGAAATGGTTATCAGCTGGTCAATAAATCTGGATGGGGTCCTAACTTTAAAGCTTTGGCTTTAGCCCAACTGACCTTGTAGTCAAACTATTTACAAAATGCTTCCATTATAGAAAATGCAGATTTTTGGGGACTGTTGAGGACTGGTTAAGAAAAGCATGGTGTTATCCACATATAGTGCAAGATTATCTCATGCCTTTGATTCCTTTATGGTTTCTGATTTCTACTGCTAGGGGCTCAATGTCAAAAGCAAATATAAGACGAGAAAGAGGGCAGCCCTGTCTTGTGCCTTGTTGTAGATGACATTTCTGTGAATGGTTATTATGAGTGCAAATGTGAGTCTTAGGTGTTTGATAAAGAATTTTAATCCAGCTTCTGAATCGGGGTCCTAAGACAATCGTGGATAATGCCTCATGTACATTTTTACATTTTGTTTTTGTTACCCAGGTAAATACAACAGACAAGAAGTTGTCTATTTTCAGGCATGACCTGGGAATTATCCTATGCCACATGATTAAAGGCTTTCTCAATGTCGAGAGTTAATATAATAGCCTCAGTGTTGCTTCTCTTCTCAATCAAATTGATGATTCTTCTGATATAAGACCCTGATTGTCTGCCTTTCAATAAATCCCATTTGGACTACATGACTTAATTATGGTAAAACCTTCTCAAGTCTAGTGGCTAGGATTTTAGCAAGAATTTTCATACCACCAGTGAGCAGACATAAGGCACTTTTACACACACACTGCTGTTCCGAAACGAGCGTTACCTGTCCAGCGCCGATACAGCCTGTTCCGCTTCACATCCTGATTAGACGAGTTCTGTGTTTCACCACAACATTGCCCTGCCATCCATAACGGTGCAGTACTCCTTGGGAGATTACCAAGGGGAGCTTAGAGCTAGAGTTGTTGCGCCGGAATGGGCGCTTTACACTGTGCACTGCAATGGCACATTTGGGAACAAACCACCTATGCCAGGGAATGCGGTTCAGGTGACCGCTCATTTTACAATGGAACAAAAAGTGTTTACACAGCATTGGATGGACCAGTAAGGTCCTTCCGTAACGCTTATTCCGTTGTAAGACTGCCTGTGTAAAAGCAACTATAGAGGTTTGTAGGTGTAGCATTTTAAGTATTTTTTTTAAATCTTTTTTAGGATCACTAAAATGTTAGCATTATAGAAAGACTCTAGAAGGGATCCCAGTGGCAGAAGTTGATTAAACAGTTCTTACAGATGTGGGGGCTAGACTATTGATGCATGATTTGTGTAGGTCAAGTGCTGTGCTGTCAGCCCAGTAAGCTTGGTGGATGACAGTTTTTGCATTGCTGAAGTGACCTCTGATAATGTGATGTCACCTTGTAATAATTCAATTGTTGTTTTTTTTTATTTGCAAAGTCATAGTTTTGCCCAGCTTATCAGCAAAATTGTAATACTGTGATGGCTTTGGTTATAAAGATTTGCCTTTCCACTTTATTAATAATGATTTGATTGTATTTTAATATTATTTTTATAAGTTCATTAAAAACTGCTTTAGAAGCTGATGAGTTATATAAGTCTTCTAGATGCTTACCTTTTGCTCTGAACAGTTTAATTCAGTACCTATTTGTTATTTCTCAGGACTGAGAGATTGTAATGCCTCTCAAATAGGCATTACCAGTATCCAGAAAGCATGAGGAGAGATCCCAGGTACAATATGTTACTAGCTCTAAAGAAGGATGGGATTTTACTATTTAATAGACTAATGATTTCTGCATCTTTAATCAATAATGGACCCCATTGCTAATGTTTTACTTCTCTTTTTCAAGCTTATATTTGGTATGAAAGCTACAGGAGCAAGATCAGAAACAATAATACTATTAAAATTTATAGTGTCTAATAGAGTAGAGAGCTGTAAGTCAGGAAAAAATCATTATGAGAATACAATTGATGAGCCATGGGGGAAAATGAGTATTGAATTTCATCTGGATTTTTCATTTTTCCAGCAATCCTTCAGGTTTAGATCCCTCATAAAGTTTTTTACTGTACTTACAAAGGAGGGATATCTATCATGGAACCTCTTTTTTCTATCTAAGAGCTTGTTTAATGTCAGATTGAAATCTCCCCCAATAATAAAGGGCAGTGTAAAAAGTGAGAGATTTAAGAAGAATACCATATAAAAACTGTGACTATTTTCACTGGCGTCATATATGTTAGCCGGAGTAATGGTCTGTCCACGAAATTTAAATTCTTGAATGGTATATTGGCCAAAGGGGTCTGAAAAAGTTCTGACACTGGTAATCATTTGTTTTGTTTTAGTGAACATGGTAACACCTCTTGAGTTTGGCTGAAAGAAGGATGCCACACCCTTCCCACAATTTTTATTTACATAATTTACCTAATATGGGGGTAAAATGAGTGTCATATTGAATTGAACAGTCCACATTCTTGTTATCAGCAAGATTCAGTATTTTTCTGATTTCTGTCTTCTGTCTGAGACCTTTAACATTCCTTGTTAAAAACTTGAATGCATTAGTCATAACCAGCACATTCTTTTCTATGCCCAGTGAATGTTTACTGTCATTGCCAAAATTCAGTTAGAACTCTGTCAAAGGATCACTTCAGTATTATGCATCATTTTAATGGACTGTACATATGTCTAGAACTGTGCATATGTTTGGTACTGTGCATGTGGACTGTGCATATGTCTGGGACTGGGTTTATGGACAGTAGGTGTGCCATCAGCACAGCATAATCCCTAAATCGATAGCAATGTGGGCACTGCAACCCAAGCCACAGTCATTCTTTTAGTTGGGATTTTGAAGCACCCACCGTCTTGCCATCCCAGGGGTGTTGTGCTGTTTCCCCCCTACACCTCTGATCTGGAGGTGATTATATTATTTTTTTTGGGGGAAGCCCCCCCATGGTGGGGGTTGTAGGGGGCAGAGCCCTCATAAATAGGCGGGATGTGCCCCAATGTTTTGCTGCGATCACAGTCAGGTGGCACAATTGCCAGGCGATAAGGTCACTGTTAGCATTTTGTTGTTGATGCGATGTCAGTTGACAATATTTTTGTCTAACTGACATGGTGGAACCTGGACACTGAATATGTCTGGAACTGTACTCACATGGTTCTTGCTGGAATCAATCATCAAAGATCACATAGTAGATTTTCCAGAAGTAAATGGACTCGTGGACTCATGGACAGGAATCAGCAGAGGTTTACGAAGGGCAGATTATGTTAAACTAGCCTAACTGACTTCACCGACACAGTGATGCAGATGGCAGGTAGGAGCTAGGCAGCTATACCTCAACTTTAGTAAGGCCTTCAACTCAGTGTCTCACAGACAACTGAAGCAAAATATCAGGGAAACAGGGCAAGGTAAAAATTGACAAAGTGGATTGGAAATAGTTGTCTGACAGGTCCCATATAGTTTTTCTAAATGACAAAAGAGGTCAGGAAGGTGATGAGTGAGGTACCACAGGGATCGGTGCTGGGACTGGTGTCCTTCAATATGTGTATTAATGACACAGGCATGGGACTGCATGGTAAGGTGAGCTTATTTGCAGAAGACACAAAACTTTGTGGAAGAGTAGACGCTGACAAGGGGACTGACAACATGAAGAAAGACATGGAAAGACTTGATCAGTGCCTGAAGCATGGCAGCTAAAATTCAATGCTTAAAATGCATGGTAATGAACTTACACAACAAGAACCCAGGAACGGAATGCAGTAATTAGCAGTAAGTGTTGAAGCCTCAAAATACGAAATGGGATTAGGTGTAATAATAAATAGCAGCATAAAATCTTCATATCAGTGTAAGGAAACATACGAAAAAGAAAACTGGACACTGGGGTGTATCAGATGGGACAACACTAGCTGGAACAAGGAAGTGATCTTACATTGTACAAGTCTCTGGTTAGGTCACACCTGGAGTATGGCATGCAGCTCTGGAACCCTCATCTAAAAAAGGATAAGGAGAGGCTGGAAAATATCCAGCAGAGGGCTACAAGGATGATTCACTGTCAAGAAGGGAGGACCTATCAGGACAGTCTGGGGAACCTAAACGTACACTCACTGGACAACAGTAGAAAAGAGGCCATGATAGAAAGTTAAAGATATGTGCAGACACATAAAAAGGTAGACACCATAAATTTATTGAAGATAAAGGGCCACATGTCCACTAGTGGACACAAACTCAAATTTGTGGTAGGCAATTTCAAGAAAGACAAAACAAAATCTTTTTTTTATAGAAAGGATTATAGATAAATGGAACAGACTACTCAGAGAAGTGATTAATCCTTGCAGTATTTTGGGGTTCAAAGTCCAAATGAATACCTACAAAAGGATAATTAGAAACAATCGAGAGGTTAAAAGATGCTCTGCAAGCTCTGAAAAGATTGAGTAATCCTCAATAGCAATAACTGACTCGATGAATTTTTGTCTTAATCTACCTTTCACATCATGCATGTATCTATGCTGCAGTCATTCATGGAAGAGAGGGAGCAGTCAGTGGCTGTGGATACCTTTCTTTCGGGCCAGCAGCACATATTGCAGCGTTCCTTGGGGGGGTCATCAACTCTTTCCCCATTGCTATTCATTGCGTATATGAAGTATCGGGTACCACTGCTAGACATATGATACTTAGCTATACATCTCCTTTCCACCCAGTCAGGGTCAGGACCATAACTCTGTATGATTATTAGAGAGTTGCCTGGAGTAAGTGAAAGACTGGATAACCTCCAAATGATTGGAGCAAAATGGAACTGTTACTGGTTACTATAAAACGCTAACTCAGGCTCCCCGTCCTTGATGGCAGGGAGGGTGACAAACAACCTTGGAGTAGTTCTTGATGAACAGCTTTCTCTGGATTTCCAGGTATCTGCAGCAGTCAGGAATTGTTTTTATCATCAAAGAAAAACTGCCATGTTGCACCCCTTTCTAGAATCTGGAGATCTGAGAACACTAGTGTAAGCGATAATCTTATCTCCAGGTTATGATCTTTTGTTGCTGGTCCCACTGTCTTCTCAGGGCTAAGTACCATTACAGAGGACTGTACTTAGCCCTTTGATAATTTTCAGGACTGGCAAAATCTAATATGCACTGCACCCTATTGAAACTCCCAGTGCTGCAGCCCAGCTCTGACATCAGCTGCAGGGGATTCTGGGATTTCTAGTTACAGCTTATGTCAGCTTCGGAGTCAGCAGGATTAGCCAGATATACTCTACTATAGTGCAGTAAACAATAAGTAACAAGAAAAAACTGTTCCTCTTTAAAAGTCATGGTACCTGGCCAGCTCAGTCGTGTGGCAGTAGTGCTATCACCCCTCACACCAGCAGCCGGGTTGCTGGGAGCTGGCTGGGGAGGGAGAGGATGAATGTCCGATGGATGTCTCTCCTCTTCTGGTGAGGGAAGCTTGCCATTTCTGATGAACAATTGCCACTGGTGGCAGTGAAGGCCTGAGAGTGGCAATGAATGGGGGGAGGGGTTGCTGTGGGACTTCACAATGTGCACATGCCTCCACACATCCATGTTGATAGAGACGCTGCAGCAATTGGTCCAGAGACAAAAGCAGAAGGAAAAAGTGCTGTGAGGCAGGAATAAATGACATTCTGCACACCAAGCCTCCACCCACCCCACCACGAGGAGGCACCTCTCTTCTGAAACTGGATTTGGACTTTGGGAGACGAGGAGGACATCTCTCCTCTCCTGACCTTCTCCATGGGTGTGTGGAATCTGTAGGGATATCAGACCAGTCAGAAAAGACTGGGGAGGTCCTGGATGGTGGGGATCAGTGGAGCAGGGCAGAAAGGAGCCTAAGCCTATCTCAGCCAGGGTGATAAACAGACTATGGAAATAAAAGCAGCTGCACCTGGAAGCTTGAGATTCACTCAAGAGCTGAACTTTCAATACAGGTAATTTAACAACCCCAAAATGCCAGCAATTTCATTTTCATGGAAGATGTGTCAGTCAGCCTTTGAAATCAGCATTGACACATGGTGTGAAATAGACTGATTTTAAATCTGTATATCCATTATATGCTGCTGATTAATGGAAGAAATGAGTCTCCTCTCTTCTGAGACTGAAATTAAACCTCAGCATCAAATCTGAGTAAGAGGAAGCCTGCACTTTAAAAATTGATTCAGACGTACCAGGAAAACATTAATTACAGATCTGCTTAACACCAACATGAGCAGAAACCAGAATATGAACAGGATGTGCTGATTAGTGCAGGACTGCCTCAGAATATATTAAAAATGCTGAAATGCTATTAAAAATGCAGCAGGCTAAAGTAATGCAAGGTACCAGAGATTCTGGCCAAACTCAAGCATTAGGGAGCAAATAAGCATTTTGAAGTAAGCTGTAAATGCAAAGTACTATATGCTGTGCCTATTGGGAGAACATGTGCTGTATAATACTCACTTGATCTTGAGAGGGATGGATGTTGCAGAGATGCTATCTTCAAAGGCTGTGTATGACCAAGGCTTTTTGCAAGCCTGTTTCATTCCATGACACTTATTAATAGAGGGCAGGGGAGAGGGGGGCTAACCCAGTATTCAGAGGATACATATTGTACAACAAAGAGTGGAGGTTCAACATGTGACACCTGCAGGCAGAGGTGATGACCATGGCAGGTTGAATGCTCTCAGCTGCATCGGAAGATCTTGTCAATGAGAACTTGGTATTGAAAGCCAGACTGGAATATGTGGTGAACTAGTTAAGGAAATTGAATGTGCACATCAATGGACTGCCGGAGGGATTTGAAGGGATGGAACAGACAATGGCAGAAACTATCCAGGTGTGGCTGAAGGAAGTGTTGGGCATTAGGGAACAGGGACAGGGTCAGGGACCACAAAGACAGCACTCTGACAAAGACTGTGAAGTACAATAAATTACTCACAAAGATGTAGCGTAGCCAGTCAAAGTTTATTTTCACACAAGGAAAAACACATGCATGTAGCCCCTATACTTTGACTTCTTTCATTTTCGTAAATGGACACAATGTTACATGTTTGGTTGATAGGGGCAGCTGATGGGGGCTAACCACATAATGAGGGTGTAAATGACAGCTTGTCCACCTCGTGGGGATGCCAGCATCATGTATACCTATTATGTTCAGTAACTTGCAGAATTCTGCAGAGGACCATGGGATTGGTTACAAGGCTGTCCAATACATGACAGGATGTTTATGCACTGTAATTACTGGTCTGTAATTGTAGCCTCAGTTATAAGTTTCTGGTTCAATAGTTACCGGTTACATAAGTTTGCAGCTGATGGTTGGAGCAGGATGTAAGGAGGGTGGACTTGCCTGGAAGGCAACTGCTGTGCTTATTATTATAATAACTGGTGCCCCCCTTTATCAACTCAATTTTGGTTGATGGCAAATGCTGTAATAACTGGGTGTGATGTCACACCCAGTTATTATGGCATTTACTTCCACATGCTCACACAGACTGGCCAACCGTGGTAAAGTGACAGCACGAGGCCTTGGCACTGTCAAACCCCCATTCAATCAGTGGGAAAGGGAAAACATAAGCTGGTCTCAGAGCCCAGACTGTTTCACAATAACATAACCTTTCCACTTGTAATCAGGGCTACGAACCTCACATAACCAATTTTTAGAAACCAATCCAGTCTTCTGTCAATTCGCTGGTTCAGCACTGGTCTATTTTTTTTTATTTCTTGCATCAGTTATTATGAAAAATAAAACTCAGGACATCTGAGCGATTATGAGTTTTCTTTTCACACCCTCTGTGTGTGATGACCTCATAAATCTCTTGTGCTTCACTCTCGATGTTTATGGGTCATCACACACAGATTGTGTGTAAAAACCCCTCATAACACACAGGTGCCTGTACATTATTCTATATAAATAATCTCACCAACCTTTTAACCTGCTTTAGTAGCTCATGTGTTGCTGAAATCATATGCCACTTTACAATTTGGTATGTATTGGGTGGGGTGGGGCTGTGCAACCATTTTAGAGCTGCATGCATGTTGAACTTGATTTCTGTAATCAAGTTCTACATGGGACCTCTGCCTATTGGTAGCGTTATGCTTATTTAGTGTTTATTGTTATTTGTGGAATACTATTAGAGGACTCCCGTGGTATCCCTCATTGGATGTAACACTAAGAAAGTTAACCAAGTATTCTGCAATAACCGAACACAAGACATGTGGCCTTGCTTTCTTGCAGTGATGCTTCATAATTTGCAAAATGCAGAAGTAAGAATAAAAACAAAAAAAATGACACAATTGTCATTCATTGTAGTACAACTTCCTCTCGTTTGGATGTGGCTGCATCTAGTGTTCAAACCGTGCTAGACAACCACCTTCTATGTAGTCTGCCAGCATCAAAACTTCCAACCCAGCCATGACCAAACTGGGGCACTGGGCACAGGACTCTGGGATGGCAGTATACCCTAGAGGTTAGAGCAATGAGCTGTGAACAAACTTGGTGCACCCAGCAGACACAGATTTGATTTCTGCAACCTCTACTTGCACACTGCGTGATCCTGAGCAAGCCACTTATATTCTCTGTGCTCCCATGACATACATGGAAACAAGCTTCAGCTCAGTGTGCCTTTCTGGCCAAAAATTGTAAAATAAAACAAATGTGAATAAAGTGTCAAGAGATTTTCCTGTTTCTACCAACAAATGCACAGATGGTATCAGCAGGACTCTGTCAGACCAAATTCTCCCAAAGCTTGAATTTTAGGACCTTCCCCTTTTTTCAGAATGCATGTTCTTTAAAACAATATATTTTTTTCCTTCCTTCATCTGCTCACATTGCTTATTCCTGCCATAAGGTTAGAATCCTTTGATTATGATATCACATCCTGTTGTCACATAAATTATTCTGGTGTCATAAGCAGAGGACTTCAGGAGAAGCAACATGAGCTGATCATGCCAAGAGGGCAACGGAGCCTGTATTCATGTAAATATCTAGTAATACTGTAACTCCCGTGTACCTTACTATTTTCTAAAAAAAAAAAACTGCTAATTGCTCAGTCAAATCTCAGTCTGTTTCATTTCCAAATAAAAAAGTAATTGTGCTTTTTAATATTTAAATCAGGCATTCCTTGCTTTTGTTGAATAGGTTAGCTGATCAGTGTTTAGCAGTCAATGTTTTATAGCGGTTTAAGTTTCATTTAAAAATATGAACAAACGTATAAGTGACAACCCCTTCCTGCTGGCAGAGGGAGGTGGAGTTAATTACTCGAATACCAATCGTGGGGCATTCCAATTGATAGAGCCTTTGAAAGGGAGCCCAATGGGAGGAGTTTAGAATGCCAGAGTGAGAGAAGCCTTTGGGACTCCTTTGCCGCAGGTCGCTTGCCAGTCCAACTGAGGGGGCAAGGTCCCCTCACAGCAGCAGCTGTCCATGGGTCCAGCATTTGCAACTGACCTATCTCATTGTCTAGTCAGCTGGCAGCCTCCAGAGACAGGCACCATGACAGCAGTGGAGACCCAGGGGTTTGGAATCTAAAGGCATTTAATGTAGATCACGGTCAATTTTATTTATTTATTTATTGAAATGTTTCATCAGGATGGCATGCTGAGCAACAAGTTGCTCATCTCCCGGAGCGACCTGGGGGGTAGGGGAACATGAGGATAGTATACAGAGATTTGGTACACAATGCAGATATGCAATTTGTTTACATTCAATAAAGTGAGCAGACTATACAGAAGTATTGAAAAGGAGGAATGCTAACAGGTATGAACTAGATGGATACAATGCTAACAGTCTTGAACTAGATAGATACGATAGCACAAATATCTTTGGCAAACACTTGGTGGGACATAACTTTGTAGTTAGAAAATGGCTGGATAGAATACAAGGAGGTTGAACTATGGCAAGATTGCGAGGAGAGACACAGATAGAACGAAATTTGCAAGGTGTAACAAAAGTGCAAGGTTGACTATAAGTGCAATAGAGATTAGAGGTTAGCCAATAACTATGGCTAGGAAGGAGGGGAGGTGTATGGGTGGGGGCATATAGGCAGAGAGCAGGGGGTGGAAAGGGGGGATTTGGAGGAGGGGAAGGCAAGGGGTGGAGGAGAAGGGTCTGCCAGGGCCTGACCCCTCCAGAATGCTGGGGACCCTGCCTGCACCATGCAGAGGTCAAGCATGAACAGGAGGGAAGCAGGTTGTAGGCAATGGGAGTTAGAGCACATCAGGAAGGAAGAGAGGGGGAAGAGAAGGGTCTGCTGGGGCCTGGTCCCTCCAGTATGCTGTGGACCCTACCTGCACAAGGCAGAGGTAGAGCATGACAGGAGGAAAGTAGGCAGCGATGGGGAGTAGGCTTCAGAAGGACCAAGAGAGAGGGAGGTGGGAGAGAAGTGGAGTCGAGACCCAGCCCTTTCAGGAAAGAATGGGGTGGGAGTAGGAGGCGAGGAAGATGTTTGCCTAGGTTCGGGACCACTCCAGGATGCAAAGAACCCTGCCAGGGGCGTAGGCTAAGCAACGGTAAGTGGGTAGTTAGGGTAAGCTGGTGTACAGAGGAGGGAATGGGGGCTGGGAGTAAGGTGAAAAGGAAGGGGTGCTGGGGGAGGATGTAGGGGGAGAGGGTCTTGCAGGAAAGAGGTGAGCGTGAAGCTGAAGCAGGCTTGTACTAGCCCCATCCTCCCCTTCTCCTTCTTCCCCTTGACACCCTCTGCTTCCCTCAAAGCCCTCATGATTCTAAACCTTGCATAGGTGGGATCACTGATGGTATTGACTTCAAACTCCTATCTTTTTCCACTCCTGACATTGCTCTCCCTATCACTCACCTTCTAAACCTCTCCTTCAATCTTGCCTCAGTCACTGACACATGGAAACAGGCTTCACTTATCTCCCTTCCCAAAGGGGGGGTGACCCCTCCTTCCCTGGTAACTACCACCCTATCCCTTCCTCCTCCCCACTCTGGCTAAACTCCAGGAACACATTGTTCTCTTCCAAGTCTCCCTTTTCCTTGTTTCATCATCTTTCTTCACCACCTACCATGCTGGTTTTAGGAAGTCCCACTCCACTGATACCTCCATCCTGTGTCTCACTGACTCCATCATACCTGGTATGGATTAGGGCTTTGTCACCTAAGCTATTTCTGTCAACCTGGTCAAAGCCTTAAACACTGTTGCTCATGCTATCCTTCTGGACAAGCTAGAGGCAGTAGGGCTGCCTGCTTACTCAGTTGAGTGGTTCTGCTCCTACCTCGAAGGCAGGTCTAAAGCTGTCCATATTGGTAATGCCTTATCCCCTCCTGTCCCTAGCTGCTCTGGCATACCCCAAGGATCCGTCCTTGTCCCTATTCTCATTCCATATTCCTAAACAACCTTTCCTCAGCCTGTTCCTCTGCATCCATTCACTTGTGTGCAGATGACGAGGTCCTCTATGTCTCTGGATCCTCTGCCTCTGGCCTCTTGGCTTGACTCCAGCTGGTCTTTACTAACATCCAGCAGTAGTTCTGGGCTAGTCAGCTATCCCTCAATTCCAAGAAAATGGTCTCCATGACTTTTGGCACAAGGCAGAGACTAGCTAGGCTAACCCCACTCCCCTCCTTTCATAACTTTGATGGTATTATAATTGAGGATGTTTCCTCCTTTAAATACCTTGGGGCCTGACTGGGTCATCACTTCAGTTTCTTTGTTCATGTGGATGCCAAACCTGGGTGCACTTTACAGGAATAAAGTGATTATCATGTGTCCTGTCTGCAGTGAGATTTTATTGAAGATGATTCTCCCTATCTGTGACAATGGTGACCTTGTTTTCAGTGCTGCTCCCAAATCCACCCTAGCCAGACTGGACCCACTATTTCACTCCTTCTGCCACTTTGCCCTTGACTATGCCCCTAGAACCCACTATTGCTCACTTTACTCCTCCCTCGCCTTTCCCTCCCTTGATGCCAGACACCTTGCCCACTGTCCTACTTTCATCTCTAAATTCTGACTTGGATCCCTCCCTCCTTATCTTTCCTCCCTCCTCAATTCCCCCCATCAACCACCTACTTCCTTGGCAAATGTGGCCCTCACTCTCTTGCACTCCCCTCTGTAAAATCCTCAGCCAGCCTGCCTTCTCCTTCAGCTTCCTCAAACTGTTCCCATTACCATTCGTACTTTACATTCTTACCACTTACTCAAATCTCTCCTCCATGAATTCACTGCTCAGTCCAGCAGTTGTCTCTGTGCTGTATTTTGCCACCCCACAATTCCCTCTCCCCTCTGCCCCTACTCCTGTCCTAATTAATTTCCCCCGCCCTCCAATTTCCTTCATCCTTCCCTGCTGAAAAAAGCACCAACAGTGCTTTATTACCCTTTAAATTGCTGCCATCTGCACTTTGATACCATACCTAGCAGTGCCTTGTTCACACTCCAGTTGTGTTCCAGTTTGCACTTATATTACTTGTTGCTCTTCAGGTGCTCCGCTTAACTCATCTTGTTCATTTTGTTGCTGCTTAATTGTTTAACTTATATTTGTGATTTGTGTATCTGACTGTTGTAACTTATTGCTGTACTCTCCTCATATTCCCCTCCCCAGGACACATCTGGAAATGAGCTATTTCAGCTAAGTATATATTTCCTGATAAATCTTTTGAAATAAATACATTAATTACTTAATCAACCAATCAATAAAATAAAGGAACCCTAGAGGTTGTAACTCAGGTCCAGAGTCAGGATCAAACCTGCCTGTACTGTGCCAACAAGAAGAGTATTTGGGGATGGAGGTTCCTGCATACTTTAAAACTTGAATACAGTAAATGACTCGGTGAAGAGTGACAGCTGCTTAAAACACCTTGCAGTAGGGCATTTTCTGTCCAGAGGATCGAAACCAGCTCTCCTCACAGCTCAGGGAAAGGAAACAGATATGTGACTGATATGTGGGGAACCCTCTGGTGAGCATACCACCGTATCCCAAGATATAGAGTGTCTCCATGGGCTATGCCCATCCCTTTCTGATACCAGTAGAGGGTTATCATGTAGTGCCAGCACAGCTGAGAGACAGAGTACAGAGGCAACTGAATGGGTTTGCATGATTCTACGTACACCAAGGAGGGGTTGCATGCAGTGTCAGTGGCTCAGTAGGTAGCACACTCACCTCTGAGGCCGGGAGATCAGAGGGCTGTGGGTTCAGTTCCCACATCTGGCACTTGGGTTAATATCCCAATACTGACACTGTAGTGCAGCATGAGAGGGGTGCTGCACTTCTGAGGTGCTGTCTTTTGGATGAGATGTTAAACTGAGGTTCCATCTGCCTGGACTGGTGGTAGTTCAGGTGGAGAGGGGTGCTGCACTTCTGGGGTGCCGTCTTTCAGATGAGACATTAAACTGAGGTCCCATCTTCCTGGACTGGTGGTAGTTCAGGTGGATGTTAAGGATCCCATGGCACTTATTGAAAAGAGTAGGGAAAGTTTATTAAACAAAAAGAAACATAACATCACAGAAAAAATCAAATTACAGAAAAACCATACACAGAATCATAATATTATTAACAGAAAAGAAAAACCAGGAAGAAATCATAAATTTAAACATAAAAAATATTCTACAATTTGTTGAATTTATCTCTGGAAAACCTTTGTTCATCATTTTCTTTAACCCTGAACAATCCTGCTTCTATTTGTGAAAGAATAACAGTAGTTAATACAATCTGTTGTTGCAAAATATATTGGCACCGAGCCTGCCATAGAAAATATTGAAGAAAGGCAAAAAATACATTCAAAGTACTAGCATGATATCTCTTCCACATTCCCGTGTAATCCCCTAAAATCAAAGTTTTTTAAGAAATGTGTTAAAAAAGGAATATTCCAATGAAGTGCAGCATCTGCCCGAAATTGCTTACTATGAGGACAATCAATAAAAAAATGCACCATACTTTCCTCAATATTAGGACATAGAAGTCTAGGACAATACCTATCTGTCTGTGGTTTATACTTTAAATTACCCCGAACTCCCAACCTCCCTTAAGCGGAAATCCAGACAATATCCCAAATATGAAAAGGAAGCCTAAAATCTGAAAGTTTGTGTAGAGCAAATACCATTTTAGTAGGCACACAGTTAAGAAAGATAAGATGGACCTGTTGTACCTCATAAACAATATAGGAGTAAAAGGATTTTCTATCTAAAGACAGTAATTTTGGAAAAGGAACTTTCCATTGCTGCAGTTTTTTAATTGTGGCTACCCCATAAAAAGGTATAGAATCGGAAAGCAAAATTTTTGGTGGTAAAAGGGTCCATTTAGCAAAAAACTTTTTCCAATGAAAATGAGCCCACATTTGCCAAATCAAAGTAACAGAGGTCCATAAATAACTAAGGGAAGTAACAAAATATAAGGAATTGAAAAAAAACAATAGGATTGATCATATGCAAACCACCTTTCTTAAGTGGTAAATAAGTAATTTCCCATTTTACTGGGTCCAATCGATTGCCCCACACCATTTGAAAGAATAAACTAAGAATTTTAGTTTCTAAATTTATCGGAGGTGGGTACAAGTAACTTAAAAAAATAAATATAGGTAACAAAAATTTCTTAATAATCAAAACACATTTTTTTTCCCAAATTTCCAATGTTTCCACATATTCACCTTATACAGTATTCCCCCACCTTCAGTTGTTGTTCCCAGTTATAAGTAGCCAAATCCCCGTGTCCAAACCAAACACCAAGGATTTTTTGAGGGCCAATAACAAAAGGAATAGCCAAATTAACTCCTGGCTCTGAGTTAGTGGGAGCTAGAGAAAGTATAAAACTCTTTTCTATATTAAGACATGTTCCAGAAATGCATCCATAACAATGGAAAACCTCCAGAGCTAACTGTACAGAAGTGGTATCGTGTAAAAGCAGTGTAACATCATCAGCATATGCTGTAATTTTCTCAGGTGGTAAGGAGGGTGAGGGGGCTAAACCCCTAATACATTGATCTCTGTAAATACAATGAATGACAGGATCAAGGGCAAAAATGTGTGAGAGGGGACTTAAAGGGCAACCTTGCCTAACACCTTTGTTAAGAGACACCTCCGTACCAAAAATTCCATTAACAGTGGGAATTATAGTAGCATCTGTGTACAATAGATGAATCCATTGTACAAACTGAAAAGGAATACCATATTTTAATATTAAGGGAAAAAGATACCCCTGTCTCACTTGATGAAAAGCCTTAGCCTGATCTAAGGCTACTTCATAACCTGAAACTGAACCCAGTTTACCTGCCTCAAAAAGTTCTCTTAAGAGGTATAAATTATACTGAATTTTTCGATTAGGTATTGCACATGTCTGAGCAGGGTGTATAAGGGAATTAGCTACTTGTAATAACCTATTATTGAGAGTTTTAGCCAATATTTTATAGTCACTATTTAAAAGGCGAAGTGGTCGCCAATTAGAAAGTAATTTTTTATCACCCTTTTTATACAAAAAATGAAGGAGGGACATACTAAAACCAGAGAACCATGTATGAGAGGTCAACATAAAATTAAAAACTAAAGGTAAAAAAAAAACTCATGAGAGGAAAAAAAAGATTTATAAAAATCATTAGGGATCCCATCAATCTCAAGAGAAGTACCCGAAAAAAGTTGTTTAATTACTACTTCAACTTCTGCAGCTCTGCTGAAGAGATAGGCTCTATTAGGCAATGTTGCATAGAATCTTCTACTTGGGGAAGTGAAGAGAAATAATAATCCAAAGGGGCAGAAGTAGATTCTCCAGAATCATGAAAGGTGGAAGTAACAAATTGTTGTACAACTGATAACAATCCAAAATCAGTGGTAACCAAAGTACCATCACTAGTAAGAAGACTGGACATCAATGTGTTGTCCAAGCGCTGTTTACACGCTTGATATGGATCAGAAGCAGGTTGTTTATTTGTACCATAACGAAATTCCATTTCTAGTGATTTAGCTCTGTCATATTGGTATTGTTTCATCTGTTTTTTTATTTCAAAAATCTGAGTTTTAAATTTTGCACTATCACATGGAGAAAAGAACATCAATTTATACAGCTGATTTTGGTGGTGTAAATATTACAAATAATTGGAATTAGCTTTTTTCCGACCAAAACTAAGAAATAATTGTTTCAGGTCATTTTTCGTACCTATCCACCACTCATAAATATTATCATAAAAACACAAGGTAGAATTACGGGCCTCAAAAAAACCTTCCAGGCAAAAGGAACAGTCTGGTGAACTCAGAAGGGATATATTCAACCTCCATCGTTGAAAAATGGAAAAAACTTTAGTAGGGATATTATCCAAACCTAGGGTGCATAATAACAGCCTATGATCGGAAAACTCCATAGGTGTAGCAACACAAGGTGTTGTGACACAAAAAACATACTATTCGAGTAGCATAAATATGCCTCTGGTATGTGGCCCCACTCACTGTGGTATGGAGATATCGATAGACATCTAACAAACTGGCATCGGAAACAGTATGTTGTAAGTGATGAGATTCACAGTACATTTTTTTCTGTGCAGTACCCTTAAATTTAATATCCAATTCACAATTAAAATCCCCACCCCATATAATAAGTTTTTTTGTATAGAGAAAGAGTTTAATGGTATCAAAAAGTTCTATCCTAGCTGTTTTCACTTGAGGGGCATACAAATTAATTAAACGAAAAGAAAAATCTCCCAAAGTGCAATCTAAAAGTAAAGCACGACCTGGGAGAATATCTATAAGCCTGGTAATATGATACTGTGTAGATTTAAATAAAATCCCGATACCGTCTACAGTATCCAAACCAAAGGACCAATAGGAAGGATCCCACCGCCACCCGGTTTTTAGCTTGATCAATATCATATAATGAAGAAAGTCTAGTTTCCTGAAGGAAAAGAATGTCCACTTTAAGTGAGTCTAAGAAAGAAAATACAGAAATCTGTTTTTTAAAATTCTTTAGACTGCACACATTGAATAACCCAATTCCTAAAGTGGCCATTTACAGGTGGTATAGGAAAAGAAAAAATAAAGGCTCATTTCTGGCTAGTCTTCCTTTTTTTCCCTTTTTTTCTTTAGATAATTCAGTAGATCTACTATCCTCATCTTCAGTTATCATTTCAGATTTGTGGGAAGTATCAGATTCAAGATCGGAATCCCCTAAATCATCCTGCAGTGGTAAAAAAATATTGTCTGTAGGTATAGGGGCTGGGGTTGTATGTTTAAGACAGGCCCTGGTAAATCTTCTATTTTTAACAGTTTCAAACATGGGACGGGGCATAGATTCACTAGTAGGTGTTACCTTCACACAAGAAGAAACTGCAGAAGAGGTAACCAGAGAAACATCTAAACTATCCTCAGCAGGAGGTTCAGTGTCCAAAGGAGAAGCTTCAACTGCCATAGTAACTGAAAGAGGGCCCTCTTCCCCATGAGAAGGGGGGGTGGGAAAATTAGAATCCCTTCTTTTCTCCTGTGCCCTATTTACAAGGTCATCCTGATCCCAGCCTTCTGCCCTATTTCGTTTAGCCCAGGGACATTGATGAAAAGCGTGGCCTTTTTCATCGCAAAGGTTACACTGAAAGATGTTTTCGCAAAGATCAACAGAATGCCCATATCCCCCACATAAAGAGCATTTAAGCATGTCACAGGTACTGCTAATGTATGTTTTAGCCCCACATTTATAGCAGGTCCTGGGTTGTCTGCCATAAAACAGGACCTCCCTATCCTTACCTAAAAAGAAACTATTAGGTAAATGAATAACTTCAGAGTTAGCTTGAAACAATTTTACTTTAAACTTCCACCTCCCCCTGTCCAAATCCCTTCTAAATCAAGAATGGCTTCTGGAGGGCCTAGAATGTCACACCGATTTTGTAACCAATTATAAATATCACTGACATTGACCCCCTCATTACGAAGCATAACAGTAATATGTCGAATCTGAGGTTTTGTAAGAGGAATTGCATAGAAAGGGGTCTAGAGTGGAGTAGATTTAAGGGAAGAATATTTATCCCAAAATTTTTCTAGGCTATTATTATGTTTGAAACTGATGTCAAAGGAATCTTCATCAGAAATATGAATGAGAGCATAAATGTCAGCAGGAAGAAAATGCATAGAGCCCCTCAAAAGTTGTTTGGCCACATAATACCTGTCTGGATGTTCAACAAGACCCCTTTATCACGCAACCTCACAGCATTACGTCGAGGTGCTTGATCTAATTTGTTTTTAAACAATTCAGACATCGGTACCCTAGTAGACTTGTGAGGATTTGATTTATCTGAATTGAAAGTCGAAGAACCATTTTCCCCCATATCAGTACCCCCACCCTGCCCCGAGGACATACTTGGCACAATACAGGCCGCAGTTTGGTCCCCAACTGGATGCGCATCCTTAGAAAAACTTTTAATAGTAACAGGCAGTTCAATACCTGAGCTCAGGGTAGAATCTATGGTGGCATGCATTGAAGAAGTAATAGAAGAACCAGAGCCACACTCCGGATCCGGTACCCATTGTCCAGAGGCCATACGTTTCCAGCCAGAAGTCTGAAGGGCAGAATCCGCTGACCAGTCAGTAAAAAATTCCTTTGAATCTGATGAGAGTACAAACTGCTGTCGCACAACTTGCGACGTAGAACAGGAGGCCTGCGGAGAAGCAGCAGAGAGCGCAGCAAACTGCCGCAAAAGCGAGGAACCCAGAAGTCCCGGTCGGAAACAGGAGCAATCTCAGCCGAAGGCACAGAAGCAGGAGAAGAAGGAAGCAATCCAGGGGAACCAGACAATTGCACACTCGGTTCCAGCATTAAAGCAGGTACCATCTCCGATACTGATGGATCACCAGTACAATCCTGCGAATCTTGTTGTAGCACCAAAGCCGAAGGGTGAAAGGCATTTTCTTCCTGCATAGCGGGCACAGAATTCTCGGTAGCAACTATCTCCATATGCGATGTAGACTCAGAAAGCAGCACGTCCTGCTGCACGACAGGCTGAGCTCCATCTGTCATCTCGCAGACAAACTCCCACACCTCCCCCTACAGACCACAATGCAGCAGCAGTGTAGAGGAATTTCCCCGGTGCCCTGGCCAAATTTCTCTCATTCACTAAAAATACCACCAACAGCTTAATCTGGATCAAGGTCAGTTGGCATTCATCTGTATCCCCCTCCCCCTGGTCGTGCCTGAAAATAGGCAGGATTTGTCTAGTGCACTTAACTCGGTCAACAAAAACAAAATAGAATAAATAAATAAATAAATTTGGGTGCAAAATGTTTGATTATATTTCTTCCTTTTGTTACAGTTTATAAAGGAATTTGTTTTATATCATACTGGCACAGTAGTGCCACTATAGTTAGGGTTGAGAGTAGGTTGTTTAATGTTAAGCCCCTAACTTTGCATTTTAATAGCATCACTACTGTACAACAGATTTGCACAACATTTTGCATGCATGGTCTCAGGGCCTAGTTCCCTTGACTTGACAAGTTTTGTTCCAGTCAGATATGCACTTTCTGGATAGTGAAAAAAGTGAAACAAATCTGTTGTTTTTTTGCTGGTTTTTTTTTGTTTTGTCATCATCTAGCACCCAAACAGTCTGGAATTTTGCTCTGAAATTTTCAGCGTAGAAAGGGCTTGAGCCACAGTGGTACATTTGACTGGTTTGGTGAAAAAATATTAATCCTTTCTAGAGTTATAAGGATTTGAACTTTCAGTTCCGAGCACACTCAGTATGGTCTTTTGGATAGCTGTTTCATACAAAAAAAAAATTTGGTCCAACAAAAAAAGATTCTGTTTCTTATGGGGGTAATCTTTTTTCGTGAGAAAAAAATATTTTTTTCATATGGCCACCATCTTTTATCTGTTTTTTTTCCCAAATAAAAAAAAATATCCTGCAGAGACACCAGCACATGTATTTTGCTAATTAGGACTCCCTTAGGCAGATTCTGCAGTTAGTTTTTGGGGAAAAAAAACACATGGAAATGTGTTTTTAGCAGATTTTCTTTTCTTTTTTCTTTCCTTTTCTTTATTTCAGAAAACCTTTGATCTAAAATAACCCATTTTCAAAGGTGTCACACAAGATTTTAAAATATTTTTTCATGGCCCAAATTTCTTTTTTCTTATGACCAGATGAAAAAAGAATATGGCCATATGAAAAAAATATTTCCTTCATACAAAAAAGAATTTGGACTTTAGTTTTTTTTTCACATTCTTTTTTCGAATGAAGGAATCTTTTTTCATATGAATGACTCAGCCTCATGAAAAAAGATCCCTTCATATGAAAAAAAAAATTGGACTTATTTTTTTTTCCACAATCTTTTTTTGTATGAAGCAATCTTTTTTTCATATGAACAACATGACCTCACAAAAAAGATCCCTTCACATGAAAAGGAATTTGGACTTAGTTTTTTTCCCCACATTTCAACTTTAACAAGCCATAGCTCCATCAGTGTATACAGTTATGGGACAATCTAGACAAAGGTCTTAATGGGTACTACAGCACTAACACATAACGCCCCCCTCCAAAAAAAAATTAGGGGGCACATAAAAAAATATAAAAATTAAAACATTACAATTCCCACAGGATAACATTGCAACTTTAACAAGCTGTAACTCCTTCAAACTTTGGAGTTAATAGACAATGTATGTGTATAACAATGGAAAGGTCTTAATGACTAGTACAACACACAACACTAAACCCCTAAGAAATAAGAGCTGAAAATGGTCCATCCCTACAAAAAAAAAAAAATTACAAGGAAGCACATACATTGCTACTATAGAGGAACGGAAGGGCCATGCACTTCCACACCCACATACACATGTGGATAAATGGAGGCATGGAAGCACTGGGCCCAGAAGGCCCTGTTCTTCCATAATCACATGGATGTATTCATGCAGGTCCCAAAGGGACCTGTGTGAATGATGATACAATTTTGCTACCTCAAAAGTAAGGAAATTAATTACAAAAAACATTGTTAATGCACCAGTTAGGGTTAAACTAATAAAAGTAGGAAAATGAGGTGTTAGGGTTCCCAACCCTAACACCCCACCCACACACTGTAAGCAACAAAAATAAAACATTTTATGGTTTTGGCTGTCCTGAGTCTTGGCAAATCAGGCCTGAGATCTTCCTTGTGGTTATCAACCCTAACGCTTACCTCATTCTCATATTGTCTGCACATCTGAGCTTATTTTATGATGGAATGGGGGGAAGGGAGTACATCCCAAAACACTTTACAATTCAAAAGATGGAGGAGAGAGAATGTTATCACCATTTTAGGCACGTGTGTAGATTCAAACAGCACAGAGGAAAGAGAAATTTCATTTTTTCATTTTCATTTTATTTTTTATTTTTCAGCTTGTAACCAAATTGGCATAACTACCATTTTTCATAGCGACCAGTATACATAAATTGTACAAACAACAATAATATGAACAGTAGACTATGAAAACACCTACATACTGACCCGTGTGTCAAATTAAATTCAAATTGAAAAAAGGCAGCTAAGCACAGGAAGGCTGCTTAATTTGCTTAGGGTCACAGATTAAGTAAATAATGGTTGGGCAACTTAACCCTGGGTCTCCAGGCTCATAGTGTGCCTCTGTACTCTAACCACTAGGCTACACTGCCTCTTAACCATATACCCAGGAAAACCCAACTGGCATGCAACATCTTGTTCACAGTTGGTGCTGCTACTATCCAGTTTAACTGGAAGGACTGATGCTCATGGAGATCAAATGAATTATTCATATCAAATAGACCCTTTCCCCACTGCACCCCTGAAACTGGTTTAACACTGGTGTTATACTAGCCATTGCTTCAAAGGAAGATTGAAAACATGGCTGGGCATTTTATGAACATTTTGAGATTTTCCCTTCACTGTTCCCTCCTGCAATTAACTCTCTTTCCACCCATTTCCCTCTCCCTGCGCTCTTACCCTTCCCTCTCTTCTCCCTCCCCATTCTACTACCATCAGCCCCTTTGTGCTTCTTTTTGTCAGCTCCTGTCTGTCCAGTGCCTTTTCCTCCCAGTATGGGCTTACCTCCTGTGTACACCTGCTTGCTGGGACTCCCCTTGCTCTTTTGAGTCTTCCCTCCTTGGTACCTGCTTTTTTGCAGTGACCCCATCTGCTGAAGCAATTGTATGTTCCTTACTGGATTTGTCTTATTCTGCTTCATTTGCAGCTTGAATATGGTGTTGTATTGTATTTTATTGCTACTGCACTTCCATTTGCACTATTTTGTACAGTATTATTTGCAGCTGTTTTGCTTCTTCTTTCATTGCCATTTTAGTTTACTTGTTCCTTTTATATTGACTATATCTAACTAATGTTGAATTTAACTCCCCCACCACGGGAGTCACACCTGGAAATGAGCCTCAACACAGTGTGCCTTTCCTGGTGACCAGTTTGTAAATAAATAAATACATACATTTTAGTGAATGGGGCTGGGAACCTGACTTCTGTGGTAAAACTCTGGAACAAAAGTGGGACATATTGTATTCCAAACTACAGTATTGTATTTGGAATTTCACACCTGAGAAAGTTAAGTACAATAATATGGGTAAAATTCCCATATGGTTTAATAACAGTATAAAAAGACTGATTAGACAAAAGAAAAAGGCTTAAGCTAAATATAAGAATATCCTATCACCAGTCACATGGCAGGTATACAAGGATAGAGTTAAACAATGTAAAAATTACATTAAAAAATCTAAAAGGGAATTTGGGCTGAAACTTGCCACGAATACTAAGGATAACAAAAAATATTTTTTATTCAGTTATATTAACTCAACCAAAAATGGGCCTTATAAGGATGGATAAAGACCGAATCAAGGAAGGTTCAACCTTGACAGACATATTTAATACTCATTTCTTGAGAATTTACCAGCCAAAAGACAATAATTAAAAGAATACTATTGTAACTGGTATTAGGAATATAACTTTAAAGGCCACTGATGTTAAAAATAAACTATTCAAATTAGACCCTAATAACCAGACCCAGGTGGGCTTCATCTTAGACTACAGAGGGAATTGACAGAGGTACTGGCAAGCCCATTAGCTGACATTTTTTCAAGCTCTATTCTAGAAGAAAGAGTGATACCAGAGTGGAAGGAAATGAATGTCATCCCAATTCATAAGAAGAGACCTAGAACTGATTATAAAAATTATCAGCATATACGCCTTACTTCTATTATAGTGAAAATTATGGAAGAGTTCATAAAAGAAGAATCTGTTAAACATATGACTAATGAGGGATGGTTGATACCTCCCAACATGGGTTTAAGTCTAAAAGGTCATGTCTGACCAACTTACTCCATTTCTTTGAACCCATAAGCAGTGCTGTGGATGTAGTGTTCCTGGATGACGTACTCTTTTTGGATTTTTCCAAGGCCTTTGACTTGGTGCTTCTTCTGAATTTGATAGAAAAACTCAATGAGCTGAAATTTGATGCTATCATCGTTAGCTGGGTAAATTCATGGCAGGACAATAGCAGGCAAAGAGTGTGCTTAAAAGGACATTTCTTGGAGTGGGGGGGCTGTGACCAGTGGGGTCCCACAGGGATCAGTTTTGGGTCCTACTCTTTTTAATGTATATATCTCATTGTTCCAGACAATATCCAATACTTGGATTTGTAAATTTGCTGATGATGCAAAATCAGGTGCTATAGTTAACAATACCAGAGCTATAGAACACTTTCAAAGTGAAATCCTTAATCTGAAAAATTGGGCAAGGAAGCATAAGCTATCCTTTGACCTTGAGAAATATAAGGTAAAATATCTCAGCAATAGAAATAAGTTGGCAACATACACTCTTAAGGGTAAAAAATTACAGGATACATATAAGGAAAAATATCTTGGAGTCATTATCAACAATAAATTATCTGATGAGCAGTGCAAAGAGGCAGGTAGTAGGAGTAACAAGATCTTGGGTTGTATCCTACACAATATTAGTGGTAGGGAAAGAGAGGTTATAGCATCCCTGTACGTGGCCTTGGTTCGGCCCCATCTGGAGTACTGTGTTCAGTTCTGGGCACCCCAAACTAAAAATAATATTAGGCTACTTGAGAGAGTCCAGAGGAGGGCTACAAGAAGCATTAGGACACTATCCAACAAGTCTTATGAGGAGATATTAAGGGATTTGACTTTGTGTTCTCTGGAGTATAGAAGACTCAGGGTTGGCTTATGCCTAGTTTATAAAGCCTTTAATGGCGAGGACCTCTGGGAATGTTTTGGGCTTGAGAGGAAGTTAATTGATAGAGAGATCAGGTTATATACTTTTTAGTTAAAAGGTGATTTCTTTAAAACAAGTAAAGGGGGCGCATGGTTTAACCCACAAGTGGTGAACCTCTGGGATGGTCTACTAGTGGAAGTGGTCCAAAGCAATTCACTGAATGGCTTCAAAACATCACTGGATAAATAAATATATGGGTATTAAAACCACTTTGTTTTCCTATTAGGATCTGACGAGTCATATAGGCCTCTGGCTAATGGAATTGTATTTATCCTACATTCCTATGTTCCATACATAAATAATGGAAATTAAGTGTAAGTTTTCATTTGACTTGCCTGGTTATTGCTTTAACGCCCCTCTCTGTACCAAAGTTTTGGAATTGCTGGAGCCATAATATTGCTTGTTTTGAACTTAGGATTGTTTTCATGTTTATATAAATGATGTGCTTATGTCATGCTTTATCTGTGTGTTTTAATTGTACAGTGCCTTTGTATGCCTGTATGTGTGTGTGTGTGTATGTACAGTATGCATACAGTAGCTGCCTGCCCTTGAACAGGGCTGCTTCAGCTCCCTCACAGTCGGACGGCACCCAGCCGACTGAGACCAGGAAGGCCGCCTGCAGCTCCTTGGAAGCTGCCTACCCTTGAACAGGGCTGTTTCAGCTCCCCCACGGTTGGACAGCACCCAGCCGACCGAGACCAGGACGCCCGCCTGCAGCTCCTTGGAAAGTACGGCGACAGCGCAGCCAATCAGAACACAGGCACTTCCAGCAACCCTGCTCCGATTGGCCAGGACTTTTTCCCCTGCTTTTGCCGCCTGGCGCTTTTTACAAATAGATTTAGCTGCAACTAAGCAAAAGTCAAGTGTCTCATAGAAGGATTTTTGGCCCTACCACCCATCCCCACCCCCTCCACTGATTAAATACACCTATTGCCTGCCCACATTCCCTCTCGCTCCATCATTGGTTTGTAAGCCTAGCAGCACTCTCTCTCCCTCATTGGTTAATAGGCCTAGCAGCACTGCTCTCTCCCTCATTGGCTACCTAAAACCCTCATTCCCTTTGCTCCCCCATTGGTTCCTAGTCCTCACAGGTCCCTATCATTTTCCTGCCCCCGCATCCCAGCCCTCCACCTTCTCCACTAAGTAACTGCAGCTTATCCAATAGGAAGGGAAATGGGTAGACTGGGTGGGCCAAGTGGTCCTTATCTGCCGTCAAAGTCTATGTTTCTATGTTACAGCACCTAGCTTCCCCGGTAAGTAACCACAGCAGTAGGGTCCTCCTAGCACCTGATCCACACCATGATCCCTCTACGAGGCCACCTGACCCTACTTATCCCTATTCTCTTCTCCCTCCCTCCCTTCCCTTCCAACATGTCACCCACCTCTCCCATGCCCCCCTCCCAAATCCTGCCAAACCTCGTTGAGCTCTCCCACCCCTCCAGCCAGCGTCCATCTCCCCTTTCACCCAAGCATGGACACACTCTGCCACACGTCCCAGCCCATTTCTTTTTAGCCTATCTCTCCCCTGGGTCATTTTTCAACTTATTCCCCTATGCCCAGCTCATACACGCCATCAATCTAAGAGATGTCCACTCGCATTCAGTCATATACAGCTATTCACTCACTACCTAACTCTCACTCTCCTGCTCCTTGCTGCAGGTGACATCCACCCTAACCCCAATCCCAATACTACTCCCCCCATGCCCCTCTCCAACATCAGCTCTTCTTCACCTCACTCTGGGGACCTTCTCCCACATGGCCTGTGCCTCCTGCACCTAAATATAAGAAGTCTTGTCCACAAGCTTGACTCCCTTCAGGTTCTTGCCATCCACTATGCTCCAGATATCCTCACCTTGTCTGAAACCTGGCTGAACAAAAACATCAACGACTCCTCTGTGGCTATCCCAGGCTACACTATGGCCTGCCAGGATAGAGCCTCTAAAGGCGGCAGAATAGCCATCTACGTAAACTCGGACTTGCACTATTCAGTGGTCCTGACCAAGTCCAAACCAAAAGTCCTTGAAATAATACTAATTCAGCTTGTCCTTCCCTTCTCGCTACCAATCTACATTGCTGGGATATACTGCCGCCCTGGTACACCAGCTTCTGCTGTCATCGACCTCCTCAAGCAAATCTCCTACCTAACCACAACAGGAGAACTCTACATTATGGGTGATCTTAACCACAATTGGCTAGCTCCTGCCCTCAACAAAACCAGGACTGAAATTTCCACCCTAAACCTCTCACAAATCATTACTGAGTCCACCCAGCTTAACCTAAAATCTGGTTACCACTCTCTCATCGACTGGGTCCTTACCACACACCCCCACCAAGTTAAACAAGCCGGTATTCTTCCTGACTCCCTCAGCGACCACCACGTAACCTTCTTAGTGCATAAAATCCACCGCCCAAAATTCCCCATTAAATTTGTAGTCCAAAGCTCCTATAAATCACTCAGTCTAGCCCCTGTATTAGATGACCTTGCACTAGCAAACTGGGCCCCTGGCCCTCCTACGATCTCCATTGACGATGCCTTCCTACACTTTAAAAACACATTCCTCAGCGTCTGGAACACACACGCCCCACTGCATCATACAAGAGTACGAGGAAACCACCTACCTTGGATCACCCAAGAACTGATTGCATGTCAAATCGCATGGGACAAAGCCTGGAAAATGCATAAATCCTCACGCTTCCCACAACACCTCTCCACATACTGCATGCTGTGTAACAAGTGCACCAGAGTCACTCGTCTTGCAAAAGCAGAGTACTTCAGCAGCTCCCTCCAGTCAAACCTAAATAAACCCTCAACATTCTGGAAGGTCATTCACTCCCTTTTCACCCCACCTGCTGCCAATCCCATTCTAATGCTAAATGTTAATAACACTCTCCTATCAGAGCCCACAGCAGTCGCCACTGAGTTCAATGTGTACTTCTCCACTTGTGCTGCCACCCTCCTCTCTTCCCTGCCCAACACTACACCTCTCGCACCACCTACAGACATAAAGACCCAGACTAGGCCTCACTCCTTTTCCTTCAAAGACATCTCTGCAACTGAGGCCCTAGATGCATTACTTTCTCTCAACCCTTCAAAAGGCAAATCCCCAGATGGATTAGACCACAAACTTCTATACCTCTCCACCCCCGCTATAGCAACTCTGCTTGCCAAACTCCTAAACCAATCCTTTGCTGCCGATGCCATCCCACATGAATGGAAGCAGGCCATTGTCATCCCTCTGCCAAAAGGAGGAGCCTCTACCTCCCCCTCTAACTACCACCCTATCTCCCTCCTCCCGGCCCTAGCAAAACTACAAGAGCACCTTGTGCTCACCCAACTTACCTCCTTCCTCGCTGACTCCAAATTCTTCACACCATTCCAGTCTGGCTTCAGGAAAGGACACTCCACCACCTCCTCCCTGATAAGGCTTACAGACTCTATCCTGACAGGCGTGGACAGTGCACTGATAACCTCAGCCATTTTTGTCGACCTTGCAGAAACCTTCGACACCGTCTCCCACCCCATTTTGCTCTTGAGTCTCACTGAATCAGGCCTCTCTGTCGCAGCCACAGTCTGGTTCAGATCATACCTCTCTGACAGAACTCAGTCCATTAGAGTCTCAAATGTGATCTCCACCCCCCTTCCCTTAACTACCAGTGTCCCACAGGGGTCAGTTCTTGGTCCCATTCTGTTCTCTATATTCCTAAATGACCTGCCACTCATCTGCTCTACTTCCTCAATCCACATGTATGCAGATGATACTGTACTCTACTACTCAGGCTCCGCCCCCGATGTGGTACAATCAAACCTCCAAGCTGACTTCAACAAGGTACTGCAATGGTTTAGCTCACACCAGCTCTCCCTTAATGCAAAAAAAACTGTCACTATGACCTTCGGCACATGACAGCGCCTGGCCAGACTCCCCTCCCTTCCCTACTTTGCCACCCTGGATGGCCAAAAACTTGAAGATGTCTCCTTGTTCTGTTACTTGGGGGTCTGGCTCGACAGCCATCTCTCCTTCTCTGACCACATCGATGCTATCTCAAAAAAACTACGCCCCATGCTCAGTGCACTATATAGGAACTGCAGCAGCCTCCCTCCCTGAGTCCGACATGAACTGGTCCTAATGATGATACTGCCCTCCATCGACTACTGCGACATTGTATACAGTGCAGCCCCTAAGTCCACCCTATCTAAACTGGACACACTTTATAATGCCTTCTGCCACTTTGCTCTCGATGCCATTCCTCTCACCCACCACTACGACCTCTACCGAGCATTGGCACTACCGTCCCTCGAAAAACACCGCATCTCTCACTGTGCTCAATTTGTCTCCAACCTATGGCTCGGGTCCATCCCCTCCAATCTTGTTACCATGCTCATAGATGCCCTACCCCCTCCCATCATCTTAGATCCAGTGACTCCCACCAACTTTCAGTCCCTAGGTGGAAGACCTCTGCCGATCAAGCTGCCTTCTCACACTGACTATCCAAGTTCTGGAACGCCCTCCAACCACAAATTTGGCACTCCTCCTGTTCCTACTCTCTGTCTACCACCCTAGCAAACTTCCTTACTACAAATTGCTCCTGCCCCTGAACCTGCCATGCCCCATTATCCCTTCCCCAATGCCTGACCAGCGGCCTTAGCCTTGCTACAGAAGCTGACATATAACCCCAACCTTGCACTTATGTCCTGGGCCTATTTTGCCCTATGTACTGTGTATAACTGTATAACTGTGATATACGTCCTCTGTTGTTTACAGCTGTTACTACTGTGCTAATATAACTTGTCTGCTGCTTCTTGTTACAAAAATTGTTATTTGATACTATAATATCCTAAGCATTCAATGTGCGCTGCTTGTATATTCATGCAGTCGTGTATCCTTATGCTGCTTTTTATTTGCTTCTGTTAACTGTTCACTTGATAACCTGTGTTATCATATCCATGTGTGCCCCCCCCCCCCAAGGTCGCACTGGGAGATGAGCATCTTGTTGCTCAGTGTGCCTTTCCTGGTGAAACAATTGCAATAAATAAATAAATGTACGTATGTATGTATGTATGTATCTATCTATCTCTCTATTTATCTGTCTATCTGTCTGTAGTTCGTGATGTCAGAAGGTTACCCATGTGATATGTAGTATAGCAACTTCCCAACACTCTACAAAAACAAAGTAGCATTAAGGGTTCCTCCAGTAAAGCAAATCAAAAAACAAAGTGTCAAACAGCATTATGCATTTTTTTCAACCTTATACCTCAGACACCATCTGTTCCTCCATCTTTTATTTCTCAAATGTTAAAAGGCTTTTCATCCAGTGCCAGCCCAGTGGCACAGATGGCTGAGGCAGTGCCAGCCCAGTGGCACAGAGGGCTGAGGCAGTGCCAGCCCAGTGGCACAGAGGGCTGAGGCAGTGGCAGCCCAGTGGCACAGAGGGCTGAGGCAGTGCCAACCCAGTGGCACAGAGGGCTGAGGCAGTGCCAGCCCAGTGGCACAGAGGGCTGAGGCACTGTTAAGTGCCTTACCTCAAACCATGCCTGCAACCTGTGTATGGGAATGAGCTTGGGGGGGAGTCAGCGGGGGGGGGATTGCTGGGAGAGGATTGGGCAGCCATCTGGAAGCTCTCCTCTTCTGGACTGGGGTGGTGAGTTTTCCGCACTCTTGGCTGACACCAGGTGGAGACCTGGTGCCAGAGAAGATGTTGGGAGGTAGATGTGATGTCAGAAGGGGGGAAGGGGCTGTGGTTCCGGAACAGCATGCATGCCTCTGCAACACCCATGCCACCACAGCGCCAGGACTGAGGGAGAAAAAACTGAAGGAAAAACAGTGGACTTGGGCTTTGTGAAGCTCCACCGAGGCACTGCAGACCACCCTGCTGCCTCCGATCCTAAGAGTGACTTCTAGGTGGAAGTCACTGGGGATGGGGAGGATGGCCCCTGCCCTCACTTGGGTAATAAACAAGGGAACCTAACCTGGGATCAGAAGGCGAAGCACAGGACTGCTGACGGTGACCCGAGAACAGGGCTGATGACTGCCCATGTCTGACCAGGAGTGTAAAAACCTTGATGGCTTTTCCTCCTTAGTTACATATTTCACTTGCACATATGTATACATTCTTATGTGGATATACACATATCACGGGGGGAGAGAAGACCATCGGTCCAATTGCCTCCCCTGACCAGCTCGGTGGGAAGGAATTCCCTGTTCCACCCATTCTCTTTGAAATACTTGACAAGTGTAGGAGACAGTATAGCGCAACAGTTTAAAGCTCTGAGTTGCAAACCTGGAGACCTGGGTTTGAACCCCACAGCCCCACTTGCATACTGTGCGACCCTGAGCAAGTCACTTAATTTCCTTGTGCTCCCAGGTCGCACCTGTAAACATGATTTCAGCTTAGTGTGTCTCTCCGGGTTAAAAAAAAGTGTCAGCTTAAAGGCCATTATCATATCACCTGATACTACATGCTTTGGACCTCTGGCAGTCTATTTTAATTGCTCCCCACTCAGTCTGTGAAGTAGTTTTTCCTGAAGTTCACTGTGAATTGTCCTTTCTTCAATGGTATTGACATGGGTCTCCCCTCATCCTTTAATCCTTGTGTATCATGAAGATTTGCACTTGGTCTGATGGTGTTATACCTTTTAGATACCTGAATACTATAAACCTGTCACCCCTGAGTCTTCTCCTTTTCATGGAGAATAGTGCCAGTTCTACCAGTTGGTCCTTATAGCCTATGGTTTCCAAGCCATCAATCTTCTTTGACGCTGTCCTCCATACTTCTGCACAGTAGTAGTATACTTCCTCAGATATGAGGACCAGACCAGCACAGTGTAATAAAGATGGGGCCTGTCCAACTTAACAAGTTCCTTTTAATATGTGCTATGGTGTTTCCCTTGCTAGCTGCTGCCTCACACTGCTGCTCCCATTTAAAACTGTTGCTGATCATAAACTCTCAATTCCTCCCAAGTCCATATTTATTCTGGTTTAAATTTTCTTGTGACTCTTGCATGACTTTATAATTTTGTATGTTGTATGCACTGTGATAGGCGGCACTCAGTTTTAAAAGAAATTGCTGCTAACTCCTGTTATTGTACTTTTGTAACTTATTTTTAACGTAATCTGTATACACTTCAGGAGGCCATTGTAAATTAGCTTTGCTCAATTGGCTGAATGACAAGTATTCCTGTTTTAAATAAAAAAAGTAAAGTCCTAGTACTTGTTTGACTTCTAAAAATGACATTTCAGTAGGTTTTGGTTATTATCTCAAGTGGCATACATGCCACATGTAGTCAAATTAGCCGCAGCAAGATCACTGATAGGTCAACTCTTTGTAGTCGTTCACCACAACATGTCATCAACCCACCAAGCTTGAGTGGGAGCACTTCAGAGGCATGCAGAGCACAGGGCAGTAAATATATTTATAAAAGAGGGACAAAAATACAGATGTTTTGCAACAATACAAGGCATGATTGTTGACAATAAAGACATGAGAAGCAACAACATCCTCAACACTGGCTGCAGCTACAGTCCAGTGATGAACATGACAGAGGCTCATTAAAAAATGCTGTTACATATCACCCCATGTGAGTTGTACAAGTGTCCTAGTGAGAATGGCATTAAAGCTCCAGAGGGCTCTGTTAAGAGAAATGATTGGTCCCTTGGCTGCCCGAAAATATTCATTCTGTTCATTAGCTTCTGCTATGTGTTGCACCCATAATTAAACAACCCAAAAGTTTATCATTTTCTTTAAAGCAGCAGTATTTGTTAATAACCATATATTTTGTTAGCAATAATGTTTGTCTGGCAAAAATATCAAGATACACACTTTTCTTTTCATTATCTTTCATTCCTGAACCAAGATACAGGATTTAGACGTTTTTAAAAGTTCCCACTCCAGTGCAATGCCCTGAAAATGTAAATATCTGTGCTGTTTAAAATCCTAAATGTGTGGTAACACTATCCTAATAGAGCCACAGTACGAATCTAGTATGTATATTCAACAGATAACCTCAGTGGACATTTTTTTTTAAATTTGTGAGTGGCAGCCATCTTTAATGATGTGAGTCATAATTACAAAATTTATGTAAAAGCTGTTTTGACAGTATCTGAGGAAACTAAAAATACACTGAGCATGAATCTTAGGATGTCAGAAACACATTTTTTATTTAAAAAGTTATATGATGAAATATTTTGCCTCGTAACAAGTACTGCTGCTTTAAAGAACCACATGTACCCACATACATGAAAAAAATTCCGCACTCTGTAATAGAAAAAAGGACTGTTCACCACTGATTATCCATAAAGTGCTTCATTTTATTTAAGGTGCCATGTGCAAGGCCCTGATGCGTTTCAGAACTGAGTTCCTTCTTCAAAGGCCCCTGGTACCATCGCAAGCACTTAAAAGTATGTAAAATGTAGACACAGTACAATTCATATTTCTTTTATTTTCTATTATCCTTTCTCTTTTTTTTAATTATTGATGACAGTTGCATGGAAACAAGGCAAATGTCCCCTAGACTTTATCTGCTTTGGCTGACTATTTACACCTGATAACATAATCCCCTGTTTTTCATATCATAATTATTCCCATGACAGCAGATTGTAATCATACATAGGATTGTGATGTCAGGTGCAGACAAGCAGCTGGACAAGACAGGGCAGAGATCTTGCATCCATTCAACTGTCACTTGTAATAAAGAAATAAGGGAGAGAACTACAGGAAAAATGTGACATATAAGCTGAATTGTGTCTGAATACCACACATTTTCAAAAGTTCTCCTATTGGGGGCTGTATAAGTAAATGCAGTCTAGTGGCTAGGGCTATGTGATCCTCAACACGCACAAACAATTTACTGCAATTTGGTTTCCTTTTCTTTATTATTATAGCTAAAGGTTAGAGACCTACTTAAGCAGATATGTATATAGTACCCTGAAGGATTGGTATAGCTTGAGTGTTATGTTGTTTGTAGTAAAACATTCTGTTTGATCTGTTGGATAGATTAAGCTATACTGTAAAGTTACTAAATATTTTTATACAACATTGAACCTGTATGTACAAAGTTATGGACTGCATAAGTACTATAATATTTATATTTTCTTATTGTTCCTTTAAAATCAATACAATATTTAAAGTGAAAAAAGATCACAGAGTTAGGAAACAGGAGACCAAGGTTCAAATACAACGGGTACTTACTGTGAGACCCTAAGCAAGTCACTGGACCTCGCAGAGCTTCTGCCCACCAGCCTTGATAAATGGGTAAAGGCAGGATCCAAACAGAAATAAGGCATTGCACTTCAATTGGTCATCTGAGTAAATGAATGATAAAAAAAAAGCATTCAGTTCTAAACTTTATTGTTCCACAGACCATTTCAAAAAAGTGCAGTTGGGCACTTGAAATCATGTCACAATCCCACAGTATATACATAAAAAGAAGAATTTCAAGTGAGAGTATTTGTTAGGACAATTACTATGGGGTTGGGGATTAGCCAGTTGAACACAGGGATTATGATGAGCTATGAAAAATTACAAAGTGCTCCATTCCATAATTTGCATGAAGATGAAAAAGTGCCAGCCCTTAGGCAGTAGTAACCAGTGTGTATAGTATTTACAAAATGTCAGCAAAAGATGAAGAACATGATTCGCTAAACCACATCATGTGGCCATGCAAGAAGATTTGTCCTACTGCACAGCTGACTCTCAGACAAATTTAAAATGTCTTTGCTCAGAAGCAAACCTGGTGAGTCATGTCATGCAGGGTACCAGACCGAAACAGCTGCCGCTCACATTGCATCTCAGCCAGAGAGGGCTGGAGGTGGGCTCTGACACCTGTAAAGGATCAGGCTATGTAGCGAAGTAGTGTCCACTACCCCTTTATGAAACCATTCACTGTCTTGTTTGTGCATTTAGCCAGCAATCTGCTTCATCATGCTCGAGAATGTAAAAGGTGTTTTTTCCCCTAAACTGTGCTGATAGTATACAGTACATGGGCCTACTCAGGGGGTCTCTTCTCCTCTCCTCACACCCTCACACTCATAAATTATAAACCGGGAGATCAAAAGGTTGTGGGTTCTATCCCCATGCCAGGCACTTGGATTAAATCCTAATACTGACACCCCCCCCGCTGCACTCCTGAGATGCTGTTTTTCAGATGAGATATTAAACCGAGGTCCCATCTGCCTGTTCTGGTGGTAGTTCAGGTGGATGTTAAAGGTCCCATGGCACTTCTCAAAAAGAGTAGGAGAATTTTTATTTGATCAAAATATATTTACACATATGGTACAAATAATACATCACAATCTGAAATCAAACAATTTGAGAACGAAGAAACAGTAAATCTATATGCAACCTACAGCACATATTTTACACAGATGTGGGAAGTACTGTCTTGTCTTATATAGCTTAAAAGGTCTATACCGTACATATATTAGTCGACACTCCTTTCCATCATATATTAAGTTCTGTCACAGGCACAAATTGTAATTCCTTCTTCCATATAAGGCTGATTTCTTTTTCTATCATTTTTACTGTTATTCTTAGAGTAATAAACAATTGTTGCATCACAAATTTACATCTCACCTGCCACAATATAAATTTAACACAGGTAAAACGTATTCTTAAAGTCCCTTCTTCTATATGCTGGCAATCTCTAATATATCCTAAAATTACATTTTCATGAGTAACTGCTTTCCACCAGTCTTATCCCCATTGAATACTGATTTCTTTTCATATTTGCTGTGCATAAGGACAGGTCACCAAGACGTGTTCTAAGGATTCCGCCGTTTGATGACAGGTCGGTCTGGGACACCATCTTTCTTCCAGCACTTTGTGTTTTGCAGTCCCTTTAACACCCAACTTCCCATGACTACAGAACCAAACCTTCTCCCACATCTTGGAGGGTATTCTTTTATCTATTAAATACAGTGTCATTCTACTGTTATTGTTTGAATGTACTCCTTTGTATTCTGTTTTTACATAATATCCTTGATCTTGTATTGCGGCATATAATTTTTCCTGTCCGGATTTGATGCCTGTGTAATAGTTAACTTACATTTCCTTATTTTCTCTATGGCTGGTAAAAAGAATTTAGATATAGTTACAGTTTTCTTTAATTTTTGCAGGGACTGCACCCAGATTCTTATTATCGGTAGTAACCAATATCCAGCCACTTTTTTCCATTTAACTGCAAATGAACCTGGAATTTCATAATATTTGCATGCAAAAATAAACCATAAAAAAATTCCACTGGGTTCAACAAATTAAGTCGCATTCGTTAACTGGTTTATATAACATGTCTCTTTTTATAGGGTTTAACTGGTTTCCCCACACTACCTGAAACACTAAGTGATAAATTGTCTTGTCCATATTTGAAAGAGGCAGAAATACCACACTCAAATAAGTAAATACTGGAATCAAAAAGGTTTTAATTATTGAAACTGTTTTTTTCTTAGTCTGCTGCCATGATTGCCATATCATTACCTTCTTAGCCCCTAATTCCAGTGCAGCTTTCCAATTTTCTGAAGCCATATCCCAGAGTCCAAAGGTTATTCCTAATATTTTTATATCCCAGTCTGAGATTGTTATTCTTTGAAAATCTGTCATATCCTCCATATTATCCCTCAGTCTGTGTCCTTTACTTTCATCATGATTTATTTTTGCTCTAGTTAGAGTCAAGAAATGATCTATCACTGTAAGTGCATTGCCTACAGAAGGTATAGTTGGTAAAAGAAGGCCAACATCATCTGCATATGCCATTACGTTTGTAAGATGTTCTTCACTAGGTATGTTTATTCTATCAATATTTTCCTGTTGTAATTTGAAAAGAGGAGCTATACAAAATACATACAGTAAGGGACTCATGGGACATCCCTGTTTGACTTCTCTATTGATTTGAACCATAGCTCCAAGGTAACCATTAATTATTGGGATTGATGCAGCTACCCTACAGATGCAGCTAACCCAGTTTACAAACTTTAGTAGTGGGCCACCATACTTTTGCAATACTACTTTTAAATATTTATGAGGTATTTTATCTAAAGCTTGCTTCTGATCCAAGCTAATAATATATCCATCTGCCTTGTTTTGTAGCCCTAATTCCAAAACTACTCTCATCAGGAGAAGATTATCCTGTATACTCTTCCTGAGATTGAACTTGTTTGATGTTAATCTATTACATAAGATGCAACTATTGCTAATCTGTCGTTAAGTATTTTCATTAAAATGTTTAAATCCATATTCATAGGACTCAAAGGTCTCCAATTTCTGAATACTTCTCTGTCATCTTTTTTATGGATAAAGATGTGTGCAGTAAGTCCTAATTGTGGTGCAATAAGTTCTTTATCTAATATAGTGTTAAAAACTATGACCAAAATCTCTAATTCAGTTGTAAAAACTTTATAAAATTCTGTTGGTAAACCATCCAGGGGTAATATTATTATGTAAGGACATACTAGCGCTTTATATTTCCTCTAGTTTTATGGGCAGGAACATTTCCTCCATCCTTTCTTCTGCTATTTCAGGTATATTTAAATTCTCTAGTGCATCCTTGACCTGGTCCCCTGTAACACATGGGTCAGAGAACATAGCTTCCATATAGGTACCAACCTCCCTTAGTATGTCTTTTTGTTTATCAAGAATAAATCCATCCCAGTTTAACAGTTTATCCAACCTCCTTTGTTGTACCCTTTCCTTGCACCTTTCAAATATATCTCCCGTTGTTAATTTCCCTGGTGTGCTAATTCTGTGTTCATACAAAGTGAGGTAGCTCTTGAGCATTGTAAATTTTCCATTTCAGTTTTAATTATGTGAACTTGGTCAGTAAATGCCCCATAACCCTCATTCACTAAAGACAGTAGTTTAAAGAACTGAGCTCCGAGAGTCAAATATTCTTTATATTAATCCGAATGATTATCTCTAGCTAAGCTTTGTGATCTGTGTTTTAAATCTCATTTAGTGTTATCCTACCACCTACTTAAATCTTCTTCTAGACATGTAACTAATTTTCTTGCATTTAATAAGTCTATGATCTGCTCCTTAATTTCCAGATTTTCCAATATTGTAGTATTTAACTGCCAATAACCTTTACCTCTCTGTACTGCAGTGTCTAGAGATAAATGTGATAGAACTAATAAATGGTCTGAATTTTCTATTGGAATAGTATGTGCTCATAATGAATGCAATACTTTTGATGCAAAAATAAAATCTATATGGGTAGCCAAAGTGCTCTTATAAAAGGTATATCCTCCTGTAGGGTGTACTGTACTGTACATATCTTGTAATCCACCCTGTTCTACAATTTTATTTAAGGCATTTATATCAAAGAATCATATGTTTTTGCCCCCTATCTACTATATTCTGTATACAATTGAAGTCACCTGCCCAAATAAATAATTTCAAAGTAAATAAATAGAGTTTCACCAGGTTCATTAAGTCTACTCTATCTTTTTTAGTGTGAGGTCCATAATAATTAATTAATCTCCAGGCTGTATCATTGTGGAATACATCAAGTATTAAGACCCTGTCAGGATGAATGTCTACTATTTTAGTGATAGTATAGTCATACGCTTTAAAAAGAATACTCACCCCCCACGCTGTTCAAGTCCCATAGAATAGAAGGATGGGCCCCAACACCACAGTTTACTAGCTGCAGCTATTTCACTATTAGTTGACAATCTAGTATCTTATAAAAACAAATATCCAGATCAAGTGCTTTTAGTATGGAAAAGAAAACCACTTTTCTCCTGGGATTCTTGATGTATTCACATTCAGTGTAGCTGTTTTATACGTATGGGAAGAAAGCATGAGGAAGAGAAAAAAAAGAGGGGGGAGAAGCTATTTAGACAGTGTTCTTTTTCCAATCTATTGCTTCTTCTTGGCCTGAGCCCCAAATGTTTTTGTTTTACTCTTGCTGCTTGAACTTTTTCTAGAAGTTGATCATTCTCTGAGTCTGAGGTCATTCCTTGTTGAGATGACATAGTGGTGGACGTCTCAGCCTATCCTGATTCTGTAGGAGGCAGCAATTCATGTTTGTTAGACAAGACAATGGGCTGGGGAGATGTAGTGGTTCTTGGAACCTTTGCCTTAGGATTACTTTTTCGCAACTCACGTTTCTTTGACACAATCATGACCATCTTGGGGGACATTATGATGACATCTGGATCTTCTTTTTGTTCTAATTGTTGTTGTGTATTAAGTTGAACCTTTTGTCCAGCAATCCCCTGCTCTGTGGTTTCTGCAACAGTCTCAATCTCCATTTCTATTCCTGTCTGTTGGACAGAAGGTGTCTGTGTACTATCTGTATGAATTTCCTTTTGTGTTTCATTCTGTTCAGGTACTGCTTGAGTCTCCAGAAGTTTCCGATGATTGTCTATACTTTTTTTTGCACCTGGTTTAGTATACCTTCTTGTTCCACACAATCAGTTCTGTTGTGTGTTGCCCATTCACAGGTTCTGTAGACATGACCAGTCTCTTCACAGAGATTGCACCACAAATCATTACAGCATTGTGCTCCAGTATGTCCAAATTCCAAGCAAAGATTACATTTCATCCTATCACGTGTGCTACTCAAATGTGAGAGTGCCCCACACTTAAAACAGGTCTTAGGTTGGCCTGGATAGAAACAATGACCTCTGTCTCGACCTAGAAAGAAAGAGTTTGGCAGATGTTTGGGTCCTTGAGGCCTCACCTGTAGTTTAACATGAAATTTCCATCCCTCCCCATCCATATATGTTCGCCATCCAAGATGGGGGTTGGCTCTCCCAATAAATCACATTTATTTTGCATCCAAAGCTTAATATCATGCACATTTATACCTTCATTCTGAAATAAGATTGTAAAACTTTTAATAGCTGGTCTAGTCAGGGGTATAGTTCTAAATGGGTGTCATAGTACTGTATATTTTACTTTTACATACGTTGCCCAGAATCTGTCCAGTCCTACAGGTGTCTTAAATCTTACATCAAACAGTGTGTCTCCTGCTGCATGTATTAAAGCATAGATCTCATTTGAAAAAAACCTTAGGGATTCCTTTATCAGTGTTTTCCCCACATAAATTCTGTCAGGTGGGTGAAGAAGGCCTCCCAGATTCTGCAGCCTAACCGCATTCTTCCTCTGCGCTGGCAATGTGTTTTGAAAGATTTCGTCTTTTCTCCTGAATTATGCCCACAGCTGTGGGGCTTGAGGTCGTACTGTTTCTTTATTCTAAGCAGTCTCATTATCCATTTTCTTCCCCCATGTTTGTATTGTATCTGGTTCACTGTCTTCTGAGCTATTATCTGCAAAAGGCAATGGGGGGGGAGGCCATAGTCAGGCCTCTGCTTATCAGTGCCTGTTATAACATCTTCTGCATGTAGTGATAAGTCAAATTCAGCTGCAAAACTTTCCTTTTGCTTTGTAACCTTTTGTTTCCCTTTCTCTGACTCTTGTCGGGTGCTCGTGGTGTCAGAATTTGCCAGCCATTCCCCCAATTTTGACTGTTGCCAGCCAGTGTTAGTAAGCACTCGCTCTACAGTCCATGTAGTGTGTTTTTCTACTGGAGCATCATTATCTCTCTTACTCCTTCTCAAAGTTCTATTTGTGGGCACATGTGAGCTCCCCTCACCTGCCTCCACATTAATTTTGCTTTTGCAGCAATACAGTTTTAGATACGTTACATTTTTCACTTTCTCCTCGTTCTTTTGCAAATGAACTACCTCTTGAATGCCTGCAGTAAATTCAAAGCAAATTGAACTCACAGTAGGGGTATTTTCTGTTAAAAGTTGTTGCTTCTGCTCCAGTTCCGATGTTATCCTCTTGCCTGGTTTCACTGCTTGGCTGTCACAGGGCATTGGCCACTTGTCAAGTGGAGCCTTTGATGCAGCTGCATCACAGAATCCTACAGACGCACCATGAGTTGGCTCCATGTCTGTCTGTTCCACAGTTTCTAGTTCTCATAATTCTGCTCCTTTGTCTTGTTCTGTTTTGTCCTCTGCTGCTGTAGTATTTTGCAAAAGTTGCAGAAAGCACCTTCTTTGGTCCATCGTAGGATTTCAAACCAAATCATACTCTGCCAAGAAAACTGGTTCATTTTCATCTATTTCCACTTCCATTGCTACATTCTGTACATCACAACGCCCATCTGTTTCCTGAGCTGGACCAGTAGGGAGGGAGATCTGCTCACCTGCAGGTATACCAGCAGTCTGAATCCTCTCTGGGTTGTCAGTCATGGCACAACAGCTCCCCCTACCTAACAGTAAGGGAATTTCCTCAGTACCCTGGCCAAATTTTCCCATTCACTAAAAATACCACCAACAGCTTAATCTGGTTCAAGGTCAGTTGGCATTCATCTGTATCTCACTCCCCTGGGTTGTGCCTTAAAATAGGCAGAATTTGTCTAGTGCACTTACCCGGTGAACAAAAACTGAAATAAAATAAATAAATAAATAAATACAATGCTCTGCCAGTTATTTTAACCCTTAAACTCCTGTTGAAATTATCTCTGTCTTCATGCCCTTTCAGCCTCACCCTCCTGTCACTCTAAGTTGATCATTCACTTCCTGTAGGGGAACAGCTGGGGCTAGATTTTATACAATGGGGAAATTAGCACACAAGCAGCAAAATGTTTTCACAAGGGGGCTTCCCTTGTGCACCTGCAGGTTTTTCTACAGGCGCTGTATCTTTGCACGTGGAACCATTTTGTCACTGGCTCCATGATTTATGACAGTGTGCACCCATTTTCCTTTGCACAGTGGCATTGGAATGCTACACCTGGTAGTAGCAGGCATAATATCCCCACAGCTGTATCCTCCAGCCATGCAACTAGTTTGCCAAAAATAGTTACGTGCGTGGGTGCAGAGATTGTTTCTGTACCGGCAGACTGTGACATGGGACTTAGTCCCTGGGTCATTTTTGGCCCACTGAAAATCTGTCCCATGGCATTTTCATGCTCCTTACCCTTTTGAGCCAGCCTGTAATGAAACTAGGGTTACTACCTTCTGTGAAGCCCAAATCAGGGCATTTCATAACAGCAAGTATGTTTTTTTGTAGGATAACATATAACCTTGACCAATGCAACAGACTTCTTTTCTCTAAGTCATTAGAAATAAGACTAAGGGCTCAATTCTCAAACATGGCTAGGATTAGTGCAAGCTGTGGCAAACAGCAGTTTGTGCCAAACCTCAGTGCGCCTGGGACCATGCACCAGATTCGGGTACACAAGGGGTCCCGGCTGGCACCTAAGTCAGCACACTTGTGACAACCCTCCCACGCAGCAAACACTTGACGCATGGGAAGGGTCTGCCGCAGGCCCCTTGCAGCAAACGCAAATGGTCCCCCTATCCCTGCCCCCCATGTACAGTACATAAAACCCCTACCCTGGTGATCTAGTGTCCCCCAACCCTGATTCCCAATGCTGCCCTAATTATAATTAATAAAATCCACCCCAATCCCTGATGCTGCCTGTATTATATCTAACAACATTCCCCAATGCTGTCCGTAGTTCGTAATTCATAAAATGTCACCCCTCCCTGATTCCATCCTTATTATAATTAATAACCCCCTCATCCCTGATGCTGCCCATATTATATATTTAATACAACCCCCATCCCCGATGCATCCCCATTACTAATGAATAGCATGTGTACCTTGTGGTGGTATAGTAGCCCCCATTCCCAGCCCCAGCAGGTAGTGCCCACCCCCCTCTGCCCCTCATCCCAAGTGACAGCCCGGTCAATAGCACAGCCCACCTGTCACTTCAGTAGCTGGGTGCTGACTGAACTGTCTATCAATGAGCACGTATACTATACAGTATGCACTCATTGATAGACAGTTCAGTCAGATCCCAGCTGCAGAGGTGAGAAGTGGGCAGTGCTGGGCACCAGCTGTCATTTAGGATGGAGGGGAGAGGGGGTTGGCACTACCTTCTGGGGCTGGGGGGGTGAGGGGCCACTATACCACCATGAGGGGGGACATGGCATTCATTAGCAATGGGGCTACATTGGGGATGGGGTGTGGTAATAAATATATAAAATGGGCAGCATGGGGGATGGGGGTTATTAATTATAATAAGCATGGCATAGGAGATCAGGGAGGGGTGGCTTATTCTGAATTATGAACTACGGACAGCATTGGTGATGGGGGTTATTTATAATAAGGATGGCATTGGGGATCAGTGAGGGGTGACATTTTATGCATTTTACACTATGAACAGCATCGGGGAATGTTATTAGATATAATATGAGCAGCATCGGGGATGGGGGTGGATTTTATTAATTATAATAAGAACAGCATTGGGGATCAGGGAAGGGAGCCACTAGACTACCAGGTAAGGATGTACTAACAGTACTGTATCTACTGGTGGCATCCAGGCTGGGAAGGTGGGGTGTGGCACATTGCCACACACAGGTCATCTCTCAGAGGGGACTCTTCGAAGTACCCTTAAGGGGTACTTAAAATTTCTCCCTCTGGGAGAGATCTGCAAATCTCATTTTTGGGGATATGGCAGCTTGCATCTGCCACATGCCCCCAGTGCCAGGTCACAGCCCATCATTGGGTGCATGGGTGGCACAAGCCCCATTTGGGGCAGGCAGCCTGTGGTTGACGCAGGCTGCCTTTGTGAATTGCTCCCAGTGTATCTTTTGGTGCAAGGGGAACTTTGCACCACTGTTAATGATGCAAGCCCCTTGAGACCTGCTGGGAGCTTTGAGAATTGGGCCTTAGGTGTTTTAGTGCTTCATGTTGTTCCCTAAATTTTTTAGATACTTAATTTAAGATGCCATACTTTTTTATTCAACTTGTAGAGGAATCTTGCAACCAAGAAATGTGCTCTGGTTCAGCTTGCCCTTCCTTGACACAATTTTAAATAATAAACTGTAAATACATAAAACGACACTTTGTTGACAGCTACCAGATTAGGTCAAACTAAGGCATCCAAAACAGTAATTCTTGTTTGGATTTTTACTCAGTTTTTTTTAAATTTGTAAATGAAATGCAGATTCATGCTTGTACCATAGACATAACAGTAATTTAACATCAGAAAGGACTCTTTGGTCCACCATGCACCCCCCCAACATAATGAAGAGTGAAATAATATGCTGTGCAAACAGGTACCAGTTCATGGCAGAGTTAGGCTACACCCTCGGCTGTGACTGATGGACCAATTTTCTATCTCCTTGTTTCCTAGCAACAGTTAATGCTTTTCTCTTTGCTTTTCTTCTTTTCCCCCTACCCTAGGGTGGCCACCTAGTGTAGCTCTTTACTGTCCCTACTAAACTTCCTACTAGTTCTCTCTTTTCATTCTTTTTCCATTTCCTTCCATCCATCCAGTCCCTGGAATGATGCCAAACACTTGAAGGGGTGTTGTGTAAAGTGCATAAGTGCATTTTGTGTACAGAAAACATGAAGGCTATTTTAAATAGGAATGAACGCAGTAAAGCAGTTTTAAAGAAAAATGATCAGAAGTCATATAAAACAATAATAATGTCATGATTAGTATAGTTATAAGGAATTCTGAAGATATTTTCATAAATTCACATAAACTTGTTACTGTATAAGGTTCTATGTAGAAAAGAGCTTAGTCACTGTGGATTAGAGATCTAGAAAGTCAATATCTGTGGATATATGCACTGTACCTTTAACTGAACCAGGAAGTCCCATGAAATAACCCTTCACACCTTGGTTTTGAAACAACGTGTTCAGGCATGAAACAGCATGTCCAAACTTGTAAATAGAAAGGTCTTAGTCAGGTGACCCTCCACCAAAATATATAAATACCTCTTCACAGAGTTTACTTCAGTTCAGCCAAGTGGGACTCAGCCCTGAGAGGGAGGAGAGAAGCAGACAAGTTGTTGAATGCAGATGAGAAGGGTCTTAGGAGCTTTAAGATCAGGACTGCATTATATGAGAAACTGCTGATGTTAAGTAGTGATTTTCCTTGCAATTTTCTGGTTTTTATTTATTACTTTTCAAACTTCTGAAAAATAAATATCACACCAAGGTGTGTTTTAAACCTGTAAATTTTCCTTGTCTGAAGTTTATTACCACATGCTGTAACAAACTTGATGTGAGAAGTGGGATAGTACTGGTTGTCCAGAGAAACAAGTGGGAGACTAGTACCCAGATACCAGCCCTGGTATCCAGACATAGGGGGCAAAGAGCAGGATGGCATACCTACAGGATCCCGTGGAGGACAAGGATCTGTTGCAGGAGGAGGGGCTTACCAGTGTGCATACCAGAGCCCAGGTGAGGAGGACCGGAGGGGAATTACTAACTCAATTGGAGTTCGATGGAATGCAGAGGTGGACCAGTGCCAGAAGGAGGGGCAGAGTACCCCCTGCCAGGTGCTGATGGAGGGTTCTTGACTGGAGGATTTCATGGCCAAAGCAGAACCAGGATCCATGGGTTCTAGAGGAGGAGGACCCCTGATGGAACCTATTGCCAGCCACTTTTGAGATCCCGTTGTTGCCCATTTTTCCAGGCAGTTACTTTGAGGGTAGTGAGATGAAGGCCCCAGGTAAGACTGTTTCAGGACATTTGCATACTAGGGTGATGACTACAAGCAACAGGGAAGACACCATGGTGGTTGAATGAACTTTCCCATGCTCTGAACTCCTATGTGATATGGTAGGAAATGTATGAAACATGTAATGTTTAAAATGAATATAGCATTAAGGCTGATGCTGAGTACAGTCAGTTGAGGGTACCAGAATGGTGTAAGGGTTGAAAGGAAACCTCTGGAATGTTAAAAATAAGGGTTGAAAGGAAACCCCAAAGGTTTTGGAGTTAGGAACTGGCTGGTTGATGTTCAGCATGAAAAGGTTCCTTGTCTGCCAGAAAGTATATGAAAGGGAAATGGATAAATAATAAGTATGAAATGACTACAAGAAATGTATAACACAAAAGAAATGCCTATACTGTATGATATAAAATGAGAAACCTAGGGTCATGGAGGATCTAGGTATGGGGTGGAACCTACGACTGGGCCCCTGAGTAGAAACAATGCCAAATGATGGGTGGAGGAAGCTTGAAGTCAGTATAAAACTTCTGTGTATTACTTCATCTTTTTTAATGTAATGATGAAGGTACGATAGGAGGTGCACAGGGCTGAAATGATGCCAAGTGATGGGTTCTGAAACAATGACAAGCGATGGGTGCTGAAATGATGCCAAGTGATGGGTATGGAGGAAGCTCAAAGTCAGCATAAAACTGCTGTGTATTACTTCCTCTTTTTTAATGTACTGATGAAGGTACGATAGTGGGTGTACAGGGTTCTGAAATGATGCCAAGTGATGGGTTCTGAAATGATGTTAAGTGATGGGTGCTGAAATGATGCCTATTGATGGGTGTCTAATATTCCATATGAAATGTCTGAGTTGTAGTAACCAGAGTGAAATAGTTAGGGGATAGAAGTCACTACAGACTGAAGTCCTCAGAGTGCATAGATGAGTACTGTGCTGAACTGTATGACAGCCCCAGGGTAATGTTAGACAAGTAGCATGCACGGTAACCTTCTTGGAGGTGCTGCTTGTCTATGGCATAGGTGACACTAGGGTGCTCCACACCATGGGATTCAATCAGTGGTTGAAAAACTGGTGTGGAGCTCAGGGATTTGGCTTCATTGGGGACTGGGAGTCCACCTGGAGTGATGCAGGCCTATATTGGAGTGATGGTCTGCATCTGTCCAGGAGGGGAACCAAGATCCTAGGTGATAAGTTTAAGTGTTTCATTGGCAAGCATTTAAACTAGCCAAGGGGGGAGGCACTGGAAAGGAGCAGGGAAATCCTAGCCCCCCAAAAAAGAAATCAGGGTAGTAAGTGAGGTAAACACCAAGATAGAGATGTTGATAGGGAGAAGGACAGGGGCAAATGAAAAAAGTGACAAAGGCAATAAGGACAGGAATGGGGCAAAAAGGGGTAAGGCCATCAGGAAATGGAGGGTAATAAGTACCAATGCCCATAGTCTGGGCAACAAGCTCCCTGAACTGGTGGCCTTGATGGAAGAGGGATGCCTGGATATTGTAGCAGTCACAGAAACATGGTACACAGAGAACCATGACTGTGATGATAACATACCAGGGTACACAACCTATAAGAGAGACAGGGAGGGGAGAAGAGGGGGAGGAGTAGCTCTCTGTGTAAGGGAAGGGATAAAAACAACTGAACAAAAGAGTAAATAGGGAGGAGAGGAGGCACTGTGGGTCACCTTAGAGACTGGAAATGGCACCACAATCCACACAGGGGTTGTATACAGACCCCCATGTCAGGGGGAAGGAATGGACAAGGATATGATAGAAGACATTCTTAGGATGGCAGAGAAAGGGGAAATAATGTTGATGGGAGACCTGAATATGCCAGATGTTAACTGGAGCATATTTGCTGCAGCCACATCCAAGATCAGGGCCATTCTTGATGCCCTACAGGTGGCATGCCTCAAACAGCTAGTTTTGGAACCCACTCATAAGGGAGCAATCTTAGACCTCATACTCTCAAATGGGGACAGTGAGAGGATCTCAGATCTAGAAGTGGGTAGCCATCTGGGAACAAGTGACCACCAAACAGTGTGGTTCATGATAAACTCAGCTACAAAGTCAAGACATACAAAAATGAGGGTACTGGACTTCAGGAGGGCTGGCTTTGGCAAGATGGGAGAGTGCCTTAGAAAAGCACTAGCAAACAGGCTAGAAGGAGGGGTGGAGCAACAATAGGGAAACATCAAAACTGCCATCACAGAGGCAACACTTTGTGTGAAGCAAATAAACAAAACAAAAGAAAAAGCCACTATGGTTCTCAAAAGAAGTGGCAGGGAAGGTCAGGGAGAAGATAGCATTCAGGAAGTATAAAGAAACACAGAAGGAGCAGGATAGACAGCTGTACCAGTTAAGGCAGAAGGAAGCAGGCAGGGAAGTCAGAATAGCAAAGGCCCAAACTGAGAAAAGATAGCCAACTCAGTTAAGAAGGGGGATAAAATCTTTTATAGGAACATCAAGGAGCATAGAAAGATAAAGGGAGGGATAGTGAGGCTGAATAGAATGGACGGTGGGTGGGCAGAGAGGGACATTGAAACAGCAGGGATACTGAATGAATATTTCTGCTCAGTATTCACAAAAGAGGAGGGGGGAGGTGCCTAATCCAATTAACAGAAGAAGTCTGGATGGGGGGGTGGGTGATCCTTGTCCTTTCACAAAAGAAAGGGTTCTGAAAGAACTCCTAAAACTGAAGGTGGACAAAGCAATGGGATCTGACAGAATTCACCCCAGAATTCTAAAAGAATTAAGAGGAGAACTAGTGAAACCACTGACTACCCTTTTTAACAAATCATGGGAGGATGGTGTGTTACCTGAGGACTGGAGAAAGGTGGATGTGATTCCCCCTTCACAAAAGTGGGACCAAGACAGAGGCAGGAAACTACAGGCCTTTCAGTTTGACCTCTGTGGTAGGGAAAGTGATGGAATCACTTCTGAAGGAAAGAATTGTTGAGTACCTAGAGGTCAGTGGGGCACAGGACCCAAGGCAGCATGGGTTCACAGTGGGAAGGTAATGTCAGATGAATCTAATTGATTTCTTTGATTGGGTGACCAAAGTAGTAGACCAAGGAGGGGCTGTGGACATGGCCTACCTAGACTTTAGCAAGGCATTTGACACACTCCCACACAAAAGATTAATAGTCAAATTAACCAGCTTGGGAGTGGGCCCCAGGGTGGTAGCCTGGATAAAACATTGGCTGGACAACAGGACACAGAAGGTAATTGTAAATGGAGTCCACTCTGAAGAAAGAGGGGTTACTAGTGGGGTACCGAAGGTTTCAGTACTGGGTCCAGTCCTTTTAATGTCTTTATAAGTGAAATTGCAGAGGACTGGAAGGAAAAGTATGCCTCTTTGCAGATGACACAAAGATCTGCAACAGAGTTGATACACAAGGAGGTATGGAAAGGATGAGAAGGGACTTGGCAAGGTTGGAGGAATGGTCAGAAGTATGGCAGCTTGGATTCAATGCAAGAAGTGCAAAATAATGCACCTGGGAAATAAAAACCCAGGGGAAGATTGCACAATGAGGGGGGAGGTAGTAACAACAACAAAAATGGAAAGGGACCAGAGGGAAATCATATCAGATGATCTCAAGGTTAGCAAGCAATGTGAGAAGGCAGTAGGGAGGGCTGGGAAGATACTGGGATATATAGGGAGAGGCATCACCAGCATAAAACAGGAAGTTGTTATCCCTCTGTACAGACAGTTGGTGAGACCCCATGGCAGTCAAGAGGAGGCAACTAAAATAGTGCAGGGTCTGTAAGAGAAGCCATACGAGTAGAAACTAAAAGAACTTAATATGTATACCCTTGAGGAAAGGAGGGAGAGGGGGGACATGATAGAAACTTTTAAGTACCTCAATGGAATCAACAGAGTCCAAGAGGGTAGCATATTTCAGAAAAAGAGATGTGCAAGAACAAGGGGACACAATTTGAAGATGGGGGGCAGTTCAGGAGCAATGTGAGGAAGTATTTTTTCACAGAGAGGGTGATGGTTACATGGAAGAGCCTTCCTGAGGAGGTTGTGGGGTCTAAAACTGTGGGAGAATTCAGGAATGCATGGGACAGACATAAGGCAATTTTTGTGGGGGGGGGGTAGAAAAAATAGGCTGTTGGTTAACTAGGATCTGCAGCTTATCCTGTAGGTAGGGAAATGGGCAGAATAGATGGGTCAGGCGGCCCTTATCTGCTGTCTAAGTCTATGTTTCTATGTTGTCATATTGCAGTAACTTGATATGGTGGACAATGCTAAAAATAGCTGAATTAAGGGACCCTGGAGTGAAGCTTTCATGTGGGTGAGAGAAAGTTTCAACCAACCCCATTCTACTGTTTTGGTAGAAAATGTATAACTGAGATAGGGTTCTTGAAAAAAACAGTATAGTTTTGAGAACTGTGTTTTTCTTAAGCAGGGAGGTGTGTGGCAGAGTTAGGCTACACCCTCAGTTGTGACCGATGGACCACTTTTCTATCTCCTTATTTCCTAGCAACAGTTAACGCTTTTCTCTTTGCTTTTCTTCTTTTCCCCCCTACCCTAGGTTGGCCACCTAGCGTAGCTCTTTACTATCCCTACTAAACTTCCTACTAGTTCTCTCTTTTCATTCTTTTTCCATTTCCATCCATCCAGTCCCTGGAATGATGCCAAACACTCAGAGAGATGTTGTGTAAAGTGCATAAGTGCATTCTGTGTACAAAAAACATGAAGGCTATTTTAAATAGGAGTGAATACAGTTAGTAAAGCCTTTTTAAAGAAAAAGAAGTCAGAAGTCATATAAAACAATAATAATGTCATGATTAGTACAGTTATAAGAAATCCTAAAGGTATTTTCATAAATTCACATAATAACCGTGTTACTGCATAAGTTTCTATGTATAAAACAGCTTAGTCACTGTGGATCAGAGATATAGAAAGTCAATATCTTTGGATATATACACTGTACCTTTAACTGAACCAGAAAGTCCCCTGAAATAACCCCTTCCCCCTTGGTTTTGAAACAACATGTTCAGACATGAAACAGCATGTCCAGACTTGTAAATAGAAAGGGCTTAATCAGGTGACTCCCCCACAAAAATATATTTATTTCATGTTTGTTTACCGGTAAGTGCACTAGCTATAGCAATGACTATTTTCAGGCACAACCCGGGAGGGTACAGTATAAACAAGCAGGCACACATTGCAATACAAAAATTTTAACATAATTGATAGTAGAATACAGAGCAAGTTTAGACATAGTAAACAATACTATACAGAGCAAGTAGACAATAGATAGTTATAGACAAGGTAGATGAGATAATAGTGTAAAAAATATACTAGAAAAGAGTATATAAGACATTTTGATAACTAAGGTTAATAACATATTGTACTATTTGTGACAAATAATGTAGTACAATAGTACCATATTATTCATATAAGATTTATATAGGGTAGTAGGGGAGGGAAAGGGAGATAGAAATCCAAGGCCAGAGTAGAGGTTTAGGAAGAGGCTGGCAAGAAGGGAGAAAAGGGGAAAGTGCTATACATTTGAAGAGTGCAACAGAAGTGACAGGAGAGAAAGGAAGGAAGTATGGGGGGGGGTTTAAAGCAGGAGCATTTGTAGGAAGTGGCAAGATAGTTACGCAAGCCTTTCTTAAACAAGGCTTGGGATTGTGATTGGCGTAAGGCTAGTGGGAGGGAGTTCCAGTATAGGGGAGCATGGCAGGTAAAGGCCATGGTGCCTTTGGAGGAATTATGTCTGGGGATGAAGACAGGCACTTGGTCAGCAGACTATAGTGGGATGTCAGATTAAGGAAGAGACCCACCGGGGGTTTGGGTATTTGTGATTGGACAATATTGTCAGTGATGGAGCCATAAACATAAAGCCTTAGCTCCGAAGGAGGAAGTCATCCCAGATCTGAATAAAGGAGACAGTGGTGTTTTAGTCGATGCGAGAAGGATGCATAGCAACAGATATTGTTGTATGTGACATCCCATTTTCAAAGTCTGGATTTGGACACAGAGATATAGGTGGCAACACTATAAGTTAGTGAGGGTAGGAGTATGCCATGGGCAGTGGCTAGCCTTGCTGGGGGGTGAGCATAAAGCTAGTCCGGTAGGCTATCCCAAATTTAGCGTTGACCAGCTTGCAGGTCTGTTGGATGTGTAGATTGAAGTTTAGTGATGGATCTAGTGTGACGCTCAGATATTTAAATGAGCTCACCACCCATGGAGTTAAACCATTGGAGGAGGATATCTTAAATTTAGGTAGGGAGTGTTTAAGCTTAGCATTAGGTCCAAATAGCATAGCCTGGGTTTTGGACACATTAAATGACAAGTTTGTGACTAGATAGCCATTGTTGGATCAGCTGAAAGTCAAGAGAGAGGTTTTTGATTGATGACGTCAATGCTATTACCACTAGTGTAAAGAATAATGTCATCAGCATATAATAGGGAAGCAGTCCTATGGAGGTTTGTGGTGATGTTTTTGATGAATATAGAGAAAAGCAGAGGCCCAAGGATGGACCGTTTAGGTACCCCAATGTTAATGGTGGCCTTGTCAAAGAGGGTGGTGTTATATTTCACAGTTTGAGTCCTATCTGAAAGGTAGCAGTCGAACCACCTTACAACTTTATAAGAGAAACCTAGTGCTCTAAGAGAGGCTAAGAGGATGGAGTGGTTGATCAGGTCAAATGCCTTGGTCATATCAATGAAAATGGCCCCAGTGAGAAGGCCAGAGTCCATAGCCACTAAGGTATCTGACGTAAATTTGAGAAGGGCAGTAGTGGTGCTATGGCCCTTGCGAAAGCCATGCTGGGCCTAGGTAAGATGGTCATATTTCTGGAGAAAGTCAATTGTTTGAGCGGACACCAGTTTCTCCAGAAATTTATTGAGAACTGATGGGATGGCTATGGGCCTGTAATCTGAGGAATCTTTGCGATCTCCTTTTTTGAAAACAGGGGTAATCCTAGCTACCTTCCATATATCTGGTATATAGCTCTGGGACAGGGATAATGTGAAAATTTTGGCTAGGGGAGCAGCAATGTAGGGTGCAGATAGTTTTAGGAGCTTGGGTTCTAGGTTGTCTGAGCCTACTGGAGTGTAGTCTGAGATTTTATTTAGTAATCTGAGCACCTCACGCTTAGAGACTGCCTTAAAAAAGAAATGAGGACCACTGCCATTAGGCAAGGTGGCTATGTTCGACTGGACAGGGAAAGAGGAGGTATAATTGGTTAGGTCAGAGAATTTATCATTGAAGAAATTGGCGATGGTACAGGGATTGTTGCAGCGTACACCATTTAGTGACAGGTTATTGGGGTGGATGTCGTATTCAAACCAAGAAAGAATTTAATATGGGATCAGAATTATTTTGAGTCGCCATAGGAGTTTATTAATAGATCTTTGCAGTAGGAACTTTTGGCCTTTATGATGCCCTTTTTGCAGGAATTGTGCAGCGCCCTGTAGGTATTTAGTTCAGAGGATAGCCCTGAGCTCTTGTTTCGGAGCCAGCTTTTATCTCTGTTTTAGCTTAGAGAGAAGGTCAGACTTTAGCCAGCCGGTTTGCCTGTTTTTTACCCAACGAGTTACTAGTTTGCAGTGCTTATCCTGCACCATGAGGAAGTGTGTCATGAATAGATGAAGAGAAGTCTGAGTATCATTTGATAACAGTTGGGAGGACCAATCATTTGCAGCAATGTCATGTAGGAAAAGCTGTGGGTCGAAATTTGCATAGTTATGGAAAGTGATGAGGTGAAGTTTCGATGGAATGGGCTCGCTTTTACCCCAGATACAAAAGGTAGGGGAGTGGTCAGTGATGGCATCGGGTAGTACGCCAGTGGCAATAATGTTTTCAGAGTGGTTGGTCATAATCCAGTCCAGTAGTGTGCTTGTATTTGAGTGTGGGGTTGTTCTGGTGGGATCACATATAAGTTGGTGCAAGTTAAAACTTTGCAGCCTGGACAGCAATGTTGATTGGGTGTTCCACAGCCAGTTTATATTAAGGTCACCTAGTATAAGGACCTCATGTTTCCCAGCAATAAATACCTCTTCACAGAGTTTACCTCAGTTCAGCCCAGTGGGGCTCAGCCCTGAGAGGGAGGAGAGGCAAACAAGCTGTTGAATGCCGATGAGAAGGGTCTTAGAAGCTTTAAGATCAGAACTGTATTATATGAGAAAGTACTGATGTTAAGTAGTGATTTTCTTTGCAATGTTCTTGTTTTTATTTATTACTTTTTGAACTTTTGAAAAAATAAATATCACACCAAGGTGTGTTTTAAACCTGTAAATTTGCCTCGTCTGAAATTTATTACCACATGCTGTGACAGCTACATAAACGTTTAAAAATGGATGTATGGGTTTTGACACGCATTAATTTGTGTATTAGTTGGTATTTAAAATGGTTGACAATTCGACTTTAGGAAGACTCTACTGTCTCATATACAGTACAAGATTTAGGGTATGGTATGCTTTCTTTTTAAAATGTTTTTTTCAAGGAAAGCAAATAAAATAGTATTTTTTTGGCTGTTGTACAATATCTGCTATTTATAGAAGTACAGTCATGTCTCTGGCATATTTGACCAAAGAACATTTGACAGTGGGATTTAAAATGTTAAAGCCTGAAGAATACTTAGCAGCCCTCACCTAGGAGAGGGTTCCATGTGATAATGCTGAGCGCAAAAGGGTGAGGACAAAAATGGCGATGAGAAAACAGCGCAGCCACATAGGGCAAGTGACAAACAACAGCGATCGCTGAAATGGTGCCAACAGTGCCACGGTGACTCTCTGTGGGGGGGCTTCACCCCATGCACCCCCTTTGTGGGAAACTTTACTCCCTACACCTCCTTACTAAATGTAACCAACTCTAGGGGGGCACAACTCGGCGAGGGGGATAGTTTTTTTTTTCCACTCACCCTATGTGGCCACACTGTTTTCCTTTGCTGTTTTCATTCTCGCCCTTTTTACAATTGTCATTTTCACAGGATACCCCTAAGGTTGGAGCAAAATGCTTATATTATTGGACTGCTGCCATTTACTTGCAGTCACTTAGCAGACCCCAGAACACCTCAGTGCTATGGAACAAGCATGCATCAGGCACATGTAGTAGTAGCAGTACTAGTAGTGAAATAGTAAATAAGTTTATTCATAAAGCCCAGAAAATGATTGCCCAACTGAGCCAAAGCTCATTTCCATTGGGGTCCATACCACACCATACTATACCATACATGCCATACCATACCATACCATACCATACCATACCATACCATACATGCCCGTGCCATGTCATACTGTACCATACCATACCATATCTTAACATAACATTCATACTCACAGTTCCAAGTAAACAAGATACAAAATATATAACAATATTAGCTTATGTATGTTTCAAGCCCATATTGCTCTACACTTATGCAGTCAGTATACAAAGCAATCCATTAGTGAGTCAAATATACAGTTGATAAACATTTGGATAAGAAGCTAACTAAGCATGGCTTTTGGGCACTCATGAAGGAAAGGAAAGGAGTTTTTTATTTGAGTACCTTTCATATAAATTATATCCCAAAGTGTTTTACAATTCAGGAGATAGAGGGAGATAATGTTGCTGCCATTTTCAACCCACATGGGCATTGAAGGAGTACAGAGATAAGAGATGAGAGTTTACAGGGATGTTAAGTGACTTGCTCAGGGTCCCACATTGAGTGATGGTGGTGGGACTCAAACCTAGCTCTCCAAGTTCACAGCACTGTACTCTTTTCAGTAGGACACAGTGCCTAGTCGGAGATTAGAGCGCTGCTGGAGGAACTCCCGTCTGGAGATGGGCAAACTGGTCCTGTGTGCGCATTATTGCGCATATCAGGAGGCAATCAACCAAAAGAAGGCAGTATTTCTGTCCAGGGAGATTGCTGCTGGGAGAAACCGACCAGCCTCACTCTTCCGGACTGTTGATAAACTTCTCCATCCTGTCTGTCTGCAGCCTGGGAGAGTTTCCTCAAATGAGGATTGTGAGGATTTTGCTTGGTTTTTCTCGGACAGGGTGTCTTTGATCCGGCGGGAGGTTTCTTCAACCAGCAATACCATTACTGACAGTGGTCGCCAGTTGTGTTCTGAGTGCACTCCGCCTAGTTGGGGAGAGTTTAGGCCAGTGGAGGTTCATGAGGTTATTGAGGTGGCAGTCAATCTGAAGCATACCTTTTGTGAACTGGACCCAGTGCCAACGTGTTTCTTAATGAGATGCATTGACTCTGTTGGCCCGGTGTTTGCCTCGATTGTTTGGTGCTCCTTGGGTCAGGGTGTCTTTCCAGATGCCTTGAAGGAGACTCTGGTGAGACCCCTTTTAAAGAAATCTTCTTTGGACCCGGAGATTAGGGCAAATTCCCATCCTATCTCCAACCTCCCATTTTTGGGGAAGATTGTTGAGAAGGTGGTATCGCTTCAGTTGGAGGAGCACCTCATGACTCACGAGTTGTACGATCCCTTCCAGTTGGCTTTTCAGGCCAGACATAGCACTGAAACTGTGTTAGTTTGGGTGCAGAATGACCTCCTCAGGGCTAAAGACCAAAGGGGCAGGACAATTCTTGTTCTCCTTGATCTCTCTTCAGCATTTGATACTGTGGACCATTGTGTATTGCTTCTCCGCCTGAGGGAGTTGTGTGGACTCACCGGTACTGTCATCAATTGGTTTGAGTCCTTTCTTACCAATAGGAGACAACGGGTTGTGATGGGAAATTTCTCATCTACACCCTCCCTCCTTTTGTGCGGAGTCCCTCAGGGTTCGATATTGGCCCCAATGTTGTTCACAGTATATATGCTGCCCCTGGTGGGGGATCATTAGGAAGTATGGTCTGAGCTTTCATTGCTATGCTGCTGACACTCAGCTATACTTGTTCTTTGCCCCAGGAACATCAAATGCAGTGGATGTGTTAAATATCTGTCTGGCTGAGATTAATGACTGGATGGCCTCCAGCTGGCTATGACTGAACCCTCACAAGACTGAGGTATTGGTAGTGGAGTCGAACAGAGTTCATGATGGGATGGCCTCTGACTCTGCAACTGGACTTGTGCTAGGAGCTGTGTCATTGATGGCCTCTTCTTGGGTGCGAAATCTTGGTGTGATTCTTGACAGTAACCTGTCCATGGAGGTTCAAATATCTTCCGTGGTTCGTTCCTGTTTTTTCCATCTTAGAAACATTGCCAGGATTAAGCCCCTTGTTCCGTCTCTGGACCTCCCTACCTTGATACATGCCTTAGTCACTTCTAGGCTTGACTTCTGCAATGCCCTCTATCTCGGGGTCTCTGGGAGTTCTCTTCGCAGACTGCAGCTAGTGCAAAATGCTGCTGCCCGGCTTTTGACCAGGCAAAGCAAATTTTGTCATATTACACCTATATTGTGCAAATTGCACTGGCTGCCTGTCAGGTGGAGAATACTCTTTAAGGTGGGTTTTTTCATCTATAAGACCCTACACGGGCAGGGCCCTGGCTACCTGTCAGTACTCCTGGTATGTTCTTCCTCTACCCTTAATCTCCGCTCTTCTAGTGGCGGCTTCCTGACTGTTCCAAGAGTGAGATTAAAATCTGCAGGCGACTGAGCTTTTAGTGTTGCCGCTCCTGCTCTTTGGAACTCTTTACCAACTGCAGTCAGGGAGGCCCCCACTATAACTGCCTTTAAAGCCCGCCTGAAGACTTTCCTATTCCTGGAGGCGTTTGGAGTGTAATGCTGATTATTTGTATGTCTTAATCTTAATTTATATATTTATGTGATATGAAATGTTGTAAAATTTGTGCGGCACCCAGAGCCTCCGGGATTGGGCGTCTTTTAAATAAATTTGCCTTTGCCTTTAGAAGTACTTTTAATGACCTCACGTCTATGCCATTTTTAAGAACAGCTTGAATAATAATATTAAATAGCAAAATAAGTCATTCCCTGAGCTGAGGGAAGTACATATAATTGCCTTAGAAGTCTAAATCCTGCATATATTTATGGCAAAAAAATCTGTGAAAAATATGACAGTGCCCCTGTTAAAAGTTAGGTGTTTTTTTTTTCCATAATAGTTTTTCTTAAAATTTATTCAAGCAAAACTATACAGAATAAATTCAAGAAGATTATATATACCAATTAAGTATGATGAACATTACAAAGGTTTCCTAATACAGTAATGATAATGTGACTATATTTAAAAATATCATAGGCAGTTTTAACAAAATACGGTAATCTAGCAGCAAATCAATACAAAATAGTTCACGTATCAGACCAATAAAGAAACAAATAAACAAAAACAATTTCTATCATATCACACTTATCAGGTTCTAGAGATTAATAAACATATTCAAAAGCTATTTTAATTCCTACATGCAACCTAGAAATCAACAAAGTTAGGATTTTTGTGTGTGTTGGGGGGGGTAGGAGGTGGAGGGGCTGACACAAAGTACCTCCCTCTGAAATTATAAGGGACCCTATTAAAAAGTAAATCAAAGGCTCACATTTTCAACAGAAGCTATCTTTTATTGTATTTTCAAAAATTCATTTTTTTAATTAGTTTTGTGGGGGAGGAGATAAGCCCCACCCACAATGTGTCATGCAGATGCCCCTTAATGTTGGGGAAAAAATACCACCCCTTAAGAAAATCCTGGATTTGCCCCTGTCTGTCACCACTTCTGGGCCAGGGAGCTTGCTTCTGCTGCACGGGAAGCTGTGTGTGTGTGTGAGAGATGCTGTGATAGGCAATGCCCACGCCAGGGGAGGAGGGAGGAAGACAGACACGTGAGAGATAAACCTTGTAGCTGTCTGCATGCTGGCGAGATACGGCCTGATCAGGATATTTCCCTGTGAACAAAATTTAAAATGTTTCTTTAAGATGTTTTTCAGCCTAAATGAGCCATTTTATAAACACAATAACCCGCTCCAGGATGTGTGATAAGACATAGCTGTGCCTTTTGCCTTATAACCCACCTGCGGTGTGTGGTACAATCTGTGGCACACAGTGTTGTGGATTATTTGGCTGCATAATTTACGGAGCAGAGTGCTACACCTGAACAGCAGCTTCACAGCAGCTTCACAGCAGCTTCAGCCATACAAGCACCACAGACAACCATACTTCAGCTGGGAAGCATTTTACATATTTGGCAGTTCCTAGGTATTGTTCCCAGTAGTACAGTCAATCATAGATTTGCATACCTTCCAAATCTCCCTATTTTTAGGGAGTCTTCCTGGATTTTACCATCTGTTTGGAGATTGGCCCTGCTTTTTATGGCACTAGTCCATGTCTATAAAATCATCAGAATCAAAGCGCAGGGTATTCCTCCTATTGTTAAAAATAACTTTAGCAATGCATTTTCCAACACCTTTGATTCAGTTAGGAATATACACTAGGGCCCTGTGAAAATCTCCCTGATTTTAATGGTCATAATCAGGAGATCTCCCTCATCTGAAGAATGCTGACTTGGAAGCTCAGGATTTGTGATTTGAGTTTCGGTGTACTATTGTGTAGTGTAACTCACTGCTCTGCAGTTGCACTGGTTAGTCACATGAGTTATGAGCTTTGTGGAACATAGGATTGCAAACAGCACAATGGGATTGACAATTCTACTAGTGACTAGCTGCCAGGAAATGACTGCTAGAGTAGCTCAGGATGGATAGATGGCTGTCACCTGCAACGGATAAACTAAAATAAAAAGGGTGTTTGTTTGGAAATTACTGGCTTATAATAGCAATAATGTGTTCCCAGTATGGTATTTCCTGTCATGCTGGAAACCAGCTGGGTTAAGGATCTTTGGCTATTCTTCAGGCCCTCCACTCTTTCAGTCAGTCAGCCACCTGGAAATGCCCACCCCTGTCAAGCTTTACTGTTGATGTATTCTGTTCTTTTTGCAGACATGCAGAAGCATCAAACAACCGCAGCAATCTGTACTGAGAGAGAATGTGGTCTAGTGGCACGGACTTGCAAACCAGATCAAAAGGAAAAGAAAAACTATTACACTCAGGTGCACTAGTGGATTCAGCTAGGTAATGAAGTAACACTCACTGCTCGCTACCCCTTAGGTGCAAAACAGTAATTGTTTTAGCCTAATGTGAACTTTAAAAGCAAAGGGAGCACATTACATTTTTCAGTAAAAGTGCCACCCTCTCGACAAAATTGCTAGCACCTTGAAAAATTCTAGATCCCTGCTCCCCTCACTCAGTTGCAAAATCATCACTCCAAAAGTTGGGCACAGATGAGCAGTGGCCCAGACTCCCCCAAATGTTTTCGCACTTCAGGCAGGGCTGCTTCAGGGCTCAGCTCTAGCTGTAAAATGTAGATTTTGCTAGTTACTCTGCCTGGATGTGCCCATTTCTTCTTTTTATGTTAAATTGTTGCCACGTGATACCATGGTAATGTACCCAAGAGACTGTGTCAGTATCCTTTTCATACGTATCAACCTTTTATCACTGAAATATGGGACACTGATACTCAAAATGTGGAAAAATGTAGGATACTTGACCTCAAAATGTAGGACACATCATCAAACATGAAGATGCATGCTGAAAACACTATGTAAACTAGTATTATTATTATTTGTTCAAAGTTTAATTTTGCTAGCACCCTAGAGTGCTGTGAATTTCTGGTTTAAAGTCTGTGTTCACTGCACTTTTTCCATGTGAGCAGCCCTTTTTCAGTGTGGGGCAGATGTGAGACTGAGTAGTTTTGGGAGGCATAGTGAGAGATATCCCTTGTCTTGCCATTCCCTTTTCCTGTCCCTTGGGAACTGGGAGACATTACTTTAAATCCCACCTCAGCCACTTGCTCATTGTGTGACCTTGAGCAAGTCAGTCAACCTCTCAGTGCTTCAATTCCCCAGCTCTTAAAATGGGTGCATGCAGGACCCCACTGAAAATAAGATTTTTCATCTCTGCTGAGCTATCCTGTAGTAAACACAAATACATTTTAAAAACAAACAAATCACAAAGGTTGAAAATGAACTCATGTTGTAACTTTTTTTTGTAGTAAAACTAAGATTAAAAAAAATATTAATAAAAAAATGAATGTTGCTACCCCTGTGAAGATCTTATTAAAGGAGCACTGATCTTTGTTTTCTTGTAAATGCCTAGTGTTCTCTTCGCCCGCTATGTTTAACATAGAAACATAGAATTTGACGCAGATAAGGACCGCTTGGCCCACCTAGTCTGATCATTTCCCTACCCGATGGATAAGCTGCAGATTCTAGTTAATCAACAGCTTACTTCCTCCTACCTTCCACTAGAATTGCCTTATGCCTGTCCCATGCATTCTTGAATTCTCCCACCGTTCCTGACTCCACAACCTCCTCAGGAAGGCTGTTCCATGCATCTACAACCCTCTCTGTAAAAAAATACTTTCTAACATTACTTCTGAGCTGTCTCCCCTCTATCTTCAAATTGTGCCCCCCTTGTTCTTGCACATCTCTTTTTATTTCTGTAGTAACCGTTGTTAAACTTTAATTGAAGTTATTTTTAATTCCAATAAAGGTCCTTTGTTACTTCCTGTGACCATCACCATTTCGAGTCTGTATACATGCTATGTGGTTGACTGGGAAAGTGTTATGAGCATGAGTATGCTACTGGAAATTCAAAATATTGGATATGCTTTGAGCCATCAAATGTTGGCTTTATTTTACAATCACAAAACGTAAATGTCTATTTTCTGTACAGAGCTACATGGTTCTAAAACCAGTCAGTGTCTGACAATGTGTAACATCAGTAGACTTTTTGGTGTAAACCACCATGCAGTGAAGCCTGAGTATGCCATCTGTGGCCATCATCTTGATGGAGTTGGCTATTTGATCCTCCCCTTATCTTTTCCTCTCACCTCCTGTGGCACCTAGTAGCAGTCCTGAGGCCCCACACATGCACAGACAGCTTCCTGTGAGAAAGCAAGCTCCCTGGGTCACTACAGGACTTTCTGTAGCACCACAACCCAATGCCAGCCTTCACTAGGTGGTAGCGTTGCCAGTCTCTCCCCCAGACCACTTGGACAGCTCTCGAGCCTGCTCCCTACCCGTGGCTGCCAGCATGGCTGCACAATGGCCATTGGGCGGCCATTGATATTTTGATGCTACACTCAAGAAAATATATTGCAAGAGGCTGTTAGGTGATTTAGTGGCCGCTAACTCTAAGACCACCATCACAGAATGTATAAAGATGACTGGAGAAGCATGTGCCAATGTAAGTGAGAGAGCGCAATTACCCAATGCTGTGTAGCCACACTTGGTCCTGCACTACAAGACTGACCAAACATACCTGGTGAGCTGGAGGTTGATGGCACTAAAGAAAGAGTAGAGATGACAGCCAGCCTCCAGACCCTGAGGGGTCTGAGGACAACACTGAAGACAAGCTCCCCCTGGATGATGCTATCCAGGCACATGATCAAATGTCCATTAGTGACATCACTGAATCAGTGCTGCAAACCAGGAAAATTAGTGAAATCAATGACGCAGAGTTGGTGGGGATTACAAAAATCGACAGCAGCCGGTGCCAACCTACCAATGAGGTGATCTGAGGTCTAGAACTGGGGCTTTCTTGGCTACGGTGTCAGGAGGCAGATCCACTAAAAGTTATTCAGCTGATACAATTGACATAATTTGCCAAAGACATGGTTGGAAACAGAAGTCAGAGGAAGACTACAATGACAGATTTTTTTTTAAGATACAGTAAATGGACAGAACAGAAAATAAAAAAGACACCTAGCACAGTGCAAGGAAAATACATTAAAACCATTAGTTTTAGCAGTTTATCATTTACAGTAAGCACTAAGCATAAAGAATCACATAAGAAGTGCACCACATAACCCCTACTGACAAAAATCACCTCTAACTAAAAATACACAACAGGCTTCTCCAGTATGAAGCAACGTCCCTTACTGAATGAGTTACTGTGATGAACAGATATGGTGGCTTCAAACTTGTCCATTATAGTGAAGGACTGCTGTAAGTACTTTACACTGTGTGGGTGCTCCCACCATTGGAGGGGTGCCTGTACAATAAATACGTTTATTACTACTCATTACTGTTTTTTTATAAATTCACTGGCATCTATGATTTGTGCCCCAATGGTGAAGACCACTGTGAAGCCATTTGACATCAGCTACCTTGCAGTTTATTTCATTGTTAACCTCTTCTTTTAATAAGTTCCTTTTTCAGGTGTCTACAGTCCCAAACAGAGCTTGTATTAGCCGCACTTCAGGTTGAACTGATAAATGGCTAGTACAGTATCAGCTGCATTTGCCTATCAAAAGGATTGGAAAGTGAGCTATCCCATCCATTCAGCTTGGCTAATGGATCCGGACTGTGCACTTGTTTACTTTGAATATGCAGATAATTCACCTTATCCAAGCTATCCAAAACTGAATGGGTTGTATCCACAATAAACCATGGGCCTACATATTCAAAAGAGATTTGTGGCACATCTCTAGATGTGCCTGTGCATCTGCGGACATGTGGTGGCCTTCAGGGGCATGGCAATATTCAGAAGCCCCCGATGTGCCATGCAAACCCAACTGTGCTGCAGCACAGAATACTGTGATGTGGGCATGCAAATGAGGGGTACCTCATGCATATTCCCTGCATTGCAATATTCAAACCTCCCCTGGTGAAGACACAGCCAGATGCACCCACACACAGTTAGGAAACCAAAACCCTTTCCTAACTTTGTGCGGGGCAGGGAGGTGCCCCGTGCACAGTCCAGGGCCAGTCACATGATCCCCCCATCCCCGACCATGGAGTGCCATAAACAGTAAAACAAATCCCTGTTTCCATAGTGTAGGTTCCCCCTCCCTGCACCGATCACAGACTGTCAGATAAAGACATACATATTCCCTTTTTCCTTAGTGTAGTGGCTCCCTCCCAGCCCCAATCCCCGATTTAATACATTAAAATCAAATTCCCCTTTTCCATAGTGCAGTGGACCCTCCCCAAGCCCCAATCCTGGATATAATAAATTAAAAACATTTATAGTGTCCCCCGACCCCCACCACATTATGCAGTAACCCCCTTCCGCTCTCCCCCACAACCCGACCTGTGCCAATGACTGGCACGGCCCTCCTCCACTCTGCCACGGCCAGCCACTGACTGATTGGTAACAGAGTGTGTACAGCAAAGAGTATGCACTCATTGGTTGGTGACAACTAATGAGCTCATGCTATTGCTGTTCATCGATTACCAATCAGTCGCAACACCATGGCAGGTAAAGGGAAAACTATGTAACCACTAATACAGGTTGAGCTGAAAATGTGGGGTTACTGCCTACTGGGGTTGGAGGACACTACACTATGGAAACCGGGTAAATGCTTTTCATTTATTATGTCACGGATCAGGGTGGTCGGGGAGGGGGGTCCACTGCACTATGAAAAGGGGAATATGATTTTAATTTATTACATCAGTGATCAGGGTGGGAGGGGCCACTACATTATGGAAATGAGGACACTGTTTTTGATGTATTTCATCGGGGATCTGGGCTGGAAGGGGGTGCACTACACCATGGAAAGGGGAATATGATTTTAATTTATTACATGGGGGATCAGGGCTGAGAGGGGGGGTCCACTACACTATGGCAATGGGGAAGATGCTTATTTTTGATTTCATCGGGGATCTGGGCTGGAAGGGGTGCACTACACCATGGAAGGAATATGATTTTAATTTATTACATGGGATCAGGGCTGAGAGGGGGTCCACTACACTATGGCAATGGGAAGATGCTTATTTTTGATTTCATCGGGATCTGGGCTGGAAGGGGTGCACTACACCATGGAAAGGGAATATGATTTTAATTTATTACATGGGGATCAGGGCTGAGAGGGGTCCACTACACTATGGCAATGGGGAAGATGCTTATTTTTGATTTCATCGAGGATCTGGGCTGGAAGGGTGCACTACACCATGGAAAGGGAATATGATTTTAATTTATTACATGGGGATCAGGGCTGAGAGGGGTCCACTACACTATGGCAATGGGAAGATACTTATTTTTGATTTCATCGGGGATCTGGGCTGGAAGGGGGTGCACTACACCATGGAAAGGGGAATATGATTTTAATTTATTACATGGGGGATCAGGGCTGAGAGGGGGGGTCCACTACACTATGGCAATGGGGAAGATGCTTATTTTTGATTTCATCGGGGATCTGGGCTGGAAGGGGATGCACTACACCATGGAAAGGGGAATATGATTTTAATTTATTACATGGGGGATCAGGGCTGAGAGGGGGGTCCACTACACTATGGCAATGGGGAAGATGCTTATTTTTGATTTCATCGGGATCTGGGCTGGAAGGGTGCACTACACCATGGAAGGGAATATGATTTTAATTTATTACATGGGGATCAGGGCTGAGAGGGGGTCCACTACACTATGGCAATGGGGAAGATGCTTATTTTTGATTTCATCGGGGATCTGGGCTGGAAGGGGGTGCACTACACCATGGAAAGGGGAATATGATTTTAATTTATTACATGGGGGATCAGGGCTGAGAGGGGGTCCACTACACTATGGCAATGGGGAAGATGCTTATTTTGATTTCATCGGGATCTGGGCTGGAAGGGGTGCACTACACCATGGAAAGGGAATATGATTTTAATTTATTACATGGGGATCAGGGCTGAGAGGGGGGTCCACTACACTATGGCAATGGGGAAGATGCTTATTTTTGATTTCATCGGGATCTGGGCTGGAAGGGGTGCACTACACCATGGAAAGGGGAATATGATTTTAATTTATTACATGGGGATCAGGGCTGAGAGGGGGGGTCCACTACACTATGGCAATGGGGAAGATGCTTATTTTTGATTTCATCGGGGATCGGGACTGGGGAGGGGGGAGGGCTGGCCTTGCGCCTATAGCCTGGCACAGCCATGCTAATGAGTCCATAATGGGCATGCATGAGGCCCCTTTGCACCATGCATGCCCAATGAGCTCATTTGCATCTTTGGGCTGAATATCTCCCTTGGAGGACACAGCACATCCAGGTATGTGCCACGCATTCCTCATTGGCGGTCTTCACCCCCAAACCCTGGATGCACTGTGCCCAACATAACATCCAAGGTCCGATATTCAAACAGAATGCGCAATCTGTTCTGATCATGCATTTTGTTTGAATATCCTGTCGGAGCTGCCAGGCCCATTTTTTTGTGCGGTGTATCCATTTGTGCCGCGCATCCGGCCAGCTCTGAATATGGGACCCTATATCATTGTTTATCAGAGATCATAGATCAGGGCCTAGAGAAACCCTTTACAGGCTTATAGGCCCCTGAACAAGAAATGAACATATACTGCCATTATTTAGTATGTGCCAGCAGCAAAATCAATTGTTCCCAACCCCCTTGTCCCCTGCCAACAGGCCCAACACCCAAATATATTTCAAATTATCACAATGCCTAGTTTTCTGGAAAATGGCTTCATCCCTAGTGGTCCAGTGTATGCGGGTAGGTGTGCATCTCAGCTGACTTGGACCCCTCCCCAATACCTGCAGCATGCATGCATGCACTGGAGAAGCATGTAGTGTGTATGCAAGCATGCTATGTTCGGCCCCACCAGTTTTAGATACAGCAACCACTAACAATATTGATTACTTGCATAAGTCTGTGTTCGATATGCAAGAAGTGGCCCTGTGCCTTTTAATCACTTGACCCCTCATCTGAAGGAAAGCATCCACAATTGCGCAACAAGTCGTAGTACTGCACTGCAGGTCCAAAAGCAGATGCGAGCCCATGTCCTGATGTAGGACTTGAACCTACGGCCTTCTGGCAAAGAGCCACGAATACTTCCACCTGAGTTACACTATGATTAGACTGCCAATTTACATCCTTGCAGCTGTTATGTCAGCACTAGCGTTTTGATGTCAGATTCAACCATCAAATCACTGAAGCAGTGTTACAGGTTTGGCAGTTCAGATTGTCCTCAACTTTTTTCATGATCTTTCATAGGCTGCCAGATTTTGTGACAGGCTACTAACCTTTCAAAGCTGATGGCATGGCTAGCTACCACAAAGCAAGAGCAGTTGCAGCACCTGGCTTTTATTGACAAAAGATATGCTTTTATTTACTAGCTTTCAACCAAAGAAAAATGTTACATTATGATTGTTCTCATTTACCATACACTTCTAATAGATTTCTTCCAAATTTTCCTGCTCTCACCATTTGTACAGTGTGATTTGATATCTAGCAAGTGTTAATTTTTTTCTGATCACACGTTGGCAGGTTTAGTCTAAAACGTGTCTCAGTGTTAGCATATTGTTCCCTCTAATTCACACCAGCAAATCAATTTGTCGGGGCAGACATTTCACTACAGCTGTTATTATTATTAATTTTTGCACTATGTAGCTATGGGAATAGATCAAATGGCTGCTGGGCAACAAATCCGCTTTTTTTATTTGCAGGAAGTGGCAGCTGGTGTCAAATGGTCACGCACTGTGAACTGGTGATATCACCAATTATTAGTATTCAGAAATCGTATTTGTAAGCCAGGTGGGCTTGCTTTTGATAATTTTTTTTTCTTTGTATAGATTGCTTCAGGTAGATCATTATGACATAAGTTGAACCCATAGAATAAAACAATTCATAAACTCGACTATATCAAACGAATTGTTTCCAGTAACAGCATGGGACATCCAGTTCTACAGAATGTGAGCTGAAAAGGAAAAAAGCATTGTAAGGGAACATGACACATGCCAAGTGGTGCCGTGAAGATAGTACTTGACAGCACACACAGCACTGGGGCTTCTTCTGAAAGAAACACTGACTACCAGCATTTATCTTCCTACTCATGTCTGAAGAGAGAAGTTTGCTCCACTTAAAGCTCTCTCCTTTACCATTTCATTTCAATTGGCTGCCTGCAGAAAGACTCCTTTGCTGGTACAGTAAACACCTGCTTCATGCCGTGCCTTTCTTGATGCAATGCAGGAGTGGGTGTTTGCAGCTGCATTAACCCTTGGAAAACACAGATTCATTGAAGGTGGTATTGCATTATAATTACTGGTGACCCCCTTTAATACACGGAGTCAATCTATGTTTCAAATGCCGGAATAACCAGTAGAATCTGTTGTTATGGCATTTTGTGTCAAGACATTTGTAGCGCAGCACTTCATTGGCTCTTATTGTGTGTGTGGGTGAGCCGAACCCCATAAACAAACATGGCAGCTCCGTTTCTCGGTACCAAGGAACCGCAGTGCTCATTTGCCTCTCACATCCAGCACAGGTAACTTAAGATTTTTACAGTATTTATTTGGGTGACCCTACCTTTTCAAATTAAAAATATAACTGGATGATCCGGCTGTTGATATGCTTCGGGTGAGGCTTCGGGACACAGCAACTGAGACTGGGAACAGGCTATTGCTCACTACACGCAGTTCCACAGTGTAACTTAAAAAAAAAAGAAAACAATCACTGTACTGCAGAGGGTGAGACAGAGAAAGAGTGTGTGTGTGTGTGTGTGTGTGTGTGTATGGTGAGGGCTTGTTGTGTATGGAAATCGGTGGCTTTCAAAATGTTGTTGTACCACAGTTCAAAAGGTCATGGAACATGATTGTACCCTACTGTGGTACAGCAACATTTTGAAAACCTCTAGAGGTTCCATGTACTCAGCTATTTTTAAAAGTGCACGAGACATAGAAATGGTAGGATTAACCAGATACACACTCAGGGCAGTGGCGGCGGCATGATTCCCCAAACCCACGACTCCAACAGCATATGACGCAAAAAAGGCAGAAGTAATAAGATATTTTCCACTAAAACAAAAAATGAAGCTGCATGATCAGCCAGAACTTTAAAATTACTCACATTTACAACAGCAATTCCTCTCAGTCACAGTCCTCTCGCTTAGTGAGAGATACAGCCACCATGTTTTTTTTCCTGGAAATCCTTCCCAAACACAACTGAAACAATGGCAGACTGCGCTACAGACATATTGACATTTGGTCCCTAACAACCACACCACAGACCCTAGCAATCAGTCTTAAATCCCCTACTAAGATGCAGCAGCAAGAATTTATTTTTCTCTTAAAAACAAATGAAACAGTTTTTTTTTTATTATTTAAGGGGTACCATACACTATAAAAAACACTGGATGGGCAACTCTATGCCCAACCAGTGTGTTCTGCCTCTGGGGTTCTGATTCACAGGAACCTCTGAGCTTTGCTCTCGAGGTCACAGGGAATCAGAATCCCTCTGTGACAGAACACACTGGTTGTGCATAGATGTCCATCCAGTGTTCTCTATTGTATGTGTGTCTCACAGCAGTGCTCCACTAACTTTGACATCTCTGAAGTGTTGGATGAAAAAAATCCTTGCACCAGTAATTATAAAATACAAAGGCCAAGCAACTGTGTTGTTATGGATTTTTTTTACACCTCATAAATCTCCGAGCTTTGCTCTCAAGGTTTATGAGTCATTGCACACCTCAGGTGTGTAAACAAATCCATAACACAAGTTGCATAGCATTATTCTCTATATAATTACTGGCTTCCCAAAGGGAAACTGTGGCATAATTTGCCATAATAATGGAGTGTTTATTAGGGTAAATGTGCACAGTTTCCCTCATTCTGCACATGTGCCTGCCATAGTTCCTCACTTCCCGTCTGCTCTCCGCTGCTTGCCTTCTCATCGAACCACTAAGGGACAGTGAACCGCCACTTGGACTTGGCAGTAAGTCAGAAACAAAATGTAAACAATAATTTGAAAAATTAACTTTTGGCTGGCCACAAAATAAAAAAAAAACTTCTTTTAAAGAAATAAAGAAAGTCGGCTGCGGACCACAGGCTGTAACCGGACTGCGGCAACACAGCAACTTCATTTTATTTTGTATAATTGCTGAGGCAAAAAAGGGAAACCTAACAATTATATAAAATAAAATAAGTGGTGGTGTGTGTGTAAACTCGAAGTTTACACCTTCCCTCGGTATTAGATGCTGTGATAAACCCCTTGAGCTTCGCTCTCAGGGTTTATGTAGCATCTAACACCTCAGGGGTGTGTAAACTTCTCGTTACACACACCACCCCATACTTTATTCTATTTTTGTTGGTCCAGTAGAATGCATCAAAATATTCAGTGAATCCATGATGCTGTTCAGCAATTTTATGGTAGAGATTTGTAGGCATGCTGACATTTTTGCCCTTAAGTGTAATTTTTAATACTGACAAAAGAGCCGCTGTACTCATATTTGTGTAAGAACCATACTTTTTCCAGTGTTCTTTTACCACCGTGTACTCACTCAAAAGTGTACAAGTGGTGGGCTCGTGTAAATGCATGCTGGTTGTAGTGATAATTATAAATGCCTTCTCTACAAGGGAAATGAACTGGTTATTTGTTTCTCCAACTCGTCATCCTTGTTACATGTTTACTTTCAACTGCTGAGCCCCCTCCCACTGCATCCTGTAGCGTATACAGAGTCAGTAACCAGATGGACCCTAGTCTGTCTACTTGGCTAGCAGGAAGTTTCATTTTAGCTCAGGGATTGGAGCTGTGGCCTAGGGATGCAAGGATCAGTTCCATGGCCCATCACTTAATCGTGCAAGCCAGTAATTCAGTTTACAGAAGATGCCCCCCCCCCCCAAGATGGGGAGAAGACATTACATATGCTGCAGAAGAGCTAGCCAGCAACAACTGGGCTGGGACACACCACTAGGTGTTTTCTCCCAGCAGTCCATCTCTGGCTGATGATCTAGCAATATGAGCCAGCTCAACAATATTATGATGCCCCTCCCAAACCCTGATTTTGTAAAGCCCTTGACAGCAGGAGGGCACTAAAAGAGAATACCTCTTGCTTTGCAAATTGTGGAACTCACAGTAAATCAGAAGTATATTTCAGCAGTCACAGTGGCTGAGAAGGGCCTCTGCTCCCATGTTTGATACAATTGAAAAATGAGGAAATGTTTCCAGGGGGTTAAGCTAGTTGCATCTACCTGTCATGGGGTTCTCAACTGCAACCACCTCCCCCTAACTTATTCTCATAAACATTTCTCATGACTGGTGGGAAGAGGCTTTAGGAGGGGTGTAAGAAAGTTCTTCTTTACTAAAAGAGTTGTAGAGAAGTGGAAGGAGTTGTCAGAAGAAGTGGTCTATGTGGAGTCCATTGCCAGCTTCAAACACAAGTGGGATAAATACATAAGAATGGCCCAAATCAGAAGAGGCAGAGAACATGGGCAGTCAAGGGAATGGGATGAGTGGACTAAGTCGGGGGTATCAAAATACAGTCTGGGCCATTGGTAAACTAGCTGCAGTCCGGCAGTCCATTGGTAGACTAGCTCCAGTCCAGCAGGAGGCTGGGTGTGGATGTAGGCAGGTACTCGGCAGACTCAATGGGCCACTGGGCCTATTTACGCTCTTGACATCTATGTTTCTTTTTCTAAAACAGAGATCATTGCTGGTCATGCTACACTGACTGCCATCCTACCCTTTCCAATAGTACAGAATCCATTAAAATGGCCACAGAAATAAAACTGCTTAGTCCCACAGTAACTAATGACCCAAGATGGTACCCTTATGTTTTGCTGAAACTCACTATCCCGACACTGACCTGCCAGTGCAGTATTGCCGACAGGTTCAGTATCTGGATAGTGAGAATTCCGGCAAGTGTAAACCTGACGGACGTTTATAGGGGTAAGGTAGCGGATGTGATGGGTTGCGACCTTACCCCTGTTGATGGTATTGAAATTCTGGATGGATTCGGAGGCTGGAAGAGCTGCCTCAGTGGTGTTGAGGGTTAAGCCATTAGCAGCTCGGCCAGTGTGCCCTAGGAGGCCCGGGTTCTGGTTTGCGCTGCGTCTATTTGTGATTTTACCCCCGTAACTAATATTTTTCAAATGCTGAGGTCCGCTCCCCCTCAGAGTTAGTTATTTTAGTAACAGGAGATGTGGGGGGCAGAGTCTCCCACATTGGGGGGTTCAGAGGCAAAGCCCCTCGAATTGCCTTTTATAATTTTCAGTCAGATGCCCGACATTGTATTGTTGGGCATCTGATTGATTCGGGAGTGTGAATTTTGGGCCACTAAACTCGAGATACTGAGACTCAGGGTCTTGAGTTTAGAGATAACATAGTATATCCCCTAAGATGGGGCAGACATGTTCAGTTAGCAGTGGCTAAGGCTTGCAAGAGACTATATTAGTTGGGATTTGCTGCTACTGTACAATATCATATGATATCAAGAACTAATGAAAAGTTTGTCTTACTGTTAAAGTCAATCAGCATAACACTAGGGGGCACTCATATCAACTGCAACAAAGACATTTTAAAACCCCAATGAAGCAGCATATACATATGTATTTTTTGTAAATTTTTGTTTATTGACATTCATGAATAAAATCAATACAGCATGTATTTGCATAGATTATACATCAAAACAAGATGCACTTGATATTGCAGTAGGGTGGCATATGCAATCTATACTGGATTTTAGGGGTGTTCTTCATACTTGTTCAAATGAATAAATGCAATTGAGCATACTGCCAACAACACTAGGATCCATTTTTCTAAAAAAAAGTCCCAACCAGTTATGCATATCTGCTGTCCGAAGAGCATGCTGCAGTCAACATTTACTGACAATCTCTTATTTATGCTTTACATCCCCTGCAAGGGGAGTAACACAGAACTGCAGAGTCTTCATGCAAGACAATATTTTTATGTACAAAGGATTGTAGGGCTGTAGTTGGGTCGGGTTGCCAAGTGATGTGGTATAAGCTAATACTTTTACAACTTTAACAAAACCCTTAGTAGTTATATGAGGGAAAGAAGTGAGATCAAATATTAAGTCAGTTTCTTTTATTGCACAGATTACAAACAATCCTAACAAATACACATGCAATAAAAAGATACATTTCAAGACTGGACAATACTCTGAGGCCTTATCATAAATATTCATAGAAACATAGACAATGATGGCAGAAAAGGACCAATGGCCCATCCAATCTGCATAAGTTTCCTATTTAGTTCTGAGACCAAGTGTCCCTTCAGGGTCTTAGCCCTCCCCATCCTTCCCCCATTCTTCTCCCAGTTTCTGCCACCCCAAGCAACCACTATACCCATCATTTCGTCCCAACTGTGCTTAAAACTGCCAATGGTTTTAGCATTCACCATGTTGGCTGGTAGACTGTTCCATGGCTCCACCACCCTTTCTGTAAAATAATAATTCCTTATGTCCCTTTTGAACCTCCCTCCTGTCAGTTTCTACTCATGTCCACATCACCACAAACTAGTATTCAGTCTAAATAGTTCCCCCACAGTTCACCTTGTTAATTCCCTTTAGGAACTTGAAGGTCTGTATCATATCTCCCCTCTCCCTTCTGGTCTCTGATGAGTACTTGTATAGTGCCTTGAGGCACTCCTCATTGGACATGCCATGTTGGCCCTGAATCATTTTTGTTACTCTGTACTGCACTGCCTCCAACCTGTCCCTATCCCTCCTAAGGAGAGGATTCCAGAACTGGATGCAGTACTCCAGGTGTGACACCACTAAAGAGCTATATAGGGGAGGTATTACCTCTTCCCTTCTGCTATCAGTACCTTTCCCAATACATCCCAGCATCCTAGTTTTGCTATATGCCTTGTTGCACTGACTTGATTGTTTGAGGGAGTCACTGACGATAACTCCAAGGTCCTGTTTCTCAGATGTAGTGCTAAATCTCACCCCACCCATCCAGTACTCCATCCCGGGATTCTTGTTCCCTAGGTGCATTACTTTGCACTCTTTGGCATTTAATTTCAGCTGCTAATAGGGTTACCACCTTTTAGGAAGCCCAAAGTGGGACATTTCTTACTGAAACATGATTTATCGCAGGACAATATGTAACCTCGACCAATGCATCAGACTTGTTTTCTCTAAATAATCAGAATTAAGACTATATGTGATAGTTTTTTCGTTGTTTCTAGTGTTTCTTATCATTTTAAGGTCTTTTAGGTAAGGTATTATAGTTTTTTTTGCAACATTTTGAAGAAAGTCAGAAAATATTTTTTCTACTATAATGTCCGGCCATCTAGTATTTTTCATGTTTTTTTGCAGGACACAGCTGCTCAAATCAGGACAGTCCTGCGAAAATCAGGACAGGTGGTAACCCTAGCCTGCTAAACCTTAGCCCACTCCTCCAGCTTTTGTAAGTTACAATGCATTTCCCTGATTCCCTCATTGCTATCCACTTTTCCACAGAACTTAGTTTCATCTATGAAGAGACACAACCTGCCCTGGATTTCCTCACCAGTGTCGCTGATGAACATACCGAAGAGAACCAAACCCAGAACAGATACCTGTGGTACCCAGCTCGTGACCTCTGGCTCTTCTGATTTGACCCCATTGACCAGAACCCTCTGCTGCCTTCTCTTTAGCCAGTTACCTACCTAGTTTACTATGACCTTTGCTGCACCGAGATCCTCCATCTTCTTCCTCAGCAAGCATCTGTGAAGCACCAAGTCAAAAGCCTAGCTGAAGTCAGAGTACAGCAAATCCACAGCATGGTCCTTATCCATTTCCCTCATCGCCCTGTCAAAGAAAACAATCAGGTTAGTCTGACAAAACCTCCTTGCCACAAATCCGTGTTGTTTACTATCTTGGAGACCGTTGCTTTCCAAGTAATTAACGAAGTCTTCTTTGACAAGTGATTCCATTAGCTTCCCTCCAACAGAGGTAATACTTACAGGTCTGTAGTTCCCCGCTTGTTCCTTGTCCCCCACCTTATGGAGCAGAACTATGTCTGTCACCATCCAAACCTTCAGCACTACTCCCATCCTTATTGAGCTGTTGAATAGACCCACCAGAGGTTCTGCCAGTACTGCTGCCGGCTCCCTGAGTAACCTTGGATGCAACCCATCTGGTCCCAGGGACTTATCTATCGTTATACATGCCAGCCCTTTCTGGACCCTTTTGCTTGTAAATATTGGCTACCTCATCTCTGGGACCCCCTTAGTAGCCACTTTGATGCCACTGTCTCGCAATGGCCCACCGCTCTCCCTCGTGAAAAAATGAGCAAAAGTAATCACTAAGGATGGCGTCCTTTTGCCTGTCCTCCTCTATCACCCTACCCCCCTCAGTTAGTTTGTTAGTTATGGAGGCAGTATAACACAGAGGGTTAGGGCTCTGAGCTTCAAACCTGCAGACCTGGGTTTGAATCCCACAGCCCCCACTTGCATACTGTGTGACCCTGAGCAAGTCATTTAACTTCCTTGTGCTCCCAGGTCGCTCCTGGAAACAAGCTTTAGCTTAGTGTGCCTTTCCTGGTTAAATAATTTCCCCTTTCTCTTTAGCCTTACGAGTTTCCCTCCGTTCTTCCTTTTTCCCCAAATATATCAGAGAGAAAGTGTTTTTCTCTGTTTTTCACCCCCTCTACCATAGCAACTCTGTGTCTGCTTTTGCTTCCTAACCGCCCTCTTTGCCTCCCTATTTTTCAGTAAATATTCTCCCCATTTTTCCTCCCCTTGCTTTTCTTCATACTGGTAGAATGCCTTTTTCTTGGCCCTCACCGCTTCCCTGACTCTTGCCAAGAACCATAATGGTAGCCAGCCCAGTGGTACTGAGGGCTGAGGCGCTGGGAGCCACACCTCATGCTACACCAGCGACCCATGTTCAGGAACGAGCACAGGCCACTGGGGGCAGTAGGGGAGGAGAGGATCAAGCATCTGGAGGACAGCTCTCCTCTCCTGGGGAGGGTGGGTGTGTGACTCCCCAGCACCAGTGACTCCCAGCGGAGGCTGGGGGTATAACAGCTGGGGGTCATGTCATTGACGGGATGGGAGCATCGGCCGACATCCGCTGGACATCACTGCACATCCGCGCTCCCTTGGGGACCTCATGCTCACGTTCACGTACAATGGAAAAACCACGCTGGCTGGGAGGAAGATGTCGCCTGTCCCCACCTCCAACTCCAGACTCTGCTCACTGGATCTCAGCACCCACCACCTCCACCTGATGGGGGCATTGGGTATGCAAGGTAAGCACCGGGGAGCTGTAGGTGGCCTTGCACTGGGGGCAATGACCATGGGGGTTCCCCTGTGTGTGTGTCGTGAGTGGTTGGGGCACTGGGATCGTGGATCGGGAGGGCCTCAGAAGGAGGGGCATAAGGCAGGATGACTGATGGGGCCCCAGCCAGCAGCGACGGGAGGAAAAGAAATTGGGGGGAAAAAGGACCATAGTGGTCTCTTGAACCTGCTCTTTTAGGTTACCATTCTCATGCATAACTCAGATGCCTTGAGAATGGTTACCTTTATTGCCCCTGTCTCTCTTCTATCCCCTGTGTTGTTCACCCTGACTAACTTTTCCCCAACCAGCTCCTTCAGCCTGTTGAAGTCAACCCTTCTACAATCAAGGACTTCAGTCATATAACAGAGAGTGAAAACCCACCAAGTTATAGTACTCTTAAACTTCAATTGATTAAATAACTATATTCAGTAGATTATGTAAACAATCCCATTCGTTTGAGTTTAATAGAAAAATTGCCTAGAGCGCCAGCATATCAAATATTCATTGGGTTCAAAATGCAATTAATTGTATTCCTTATTGGTCTGCCTATTAAACTTTTCCTTTATTTTTTTCCATCCATTGTGCCCTGAGTCTTTCAAGAGCTGACATTCAAACAGACAGACAGCTGATCTATTAACAGTCAAAAGTGGCTTTGATATCTATAAAGGTCTTTTTTTATGTTGTGTACTTATTAACCATGTAACTTAGCACAAATATATGGCCTACAGTGCTTCTTCTGTCACTTCTAAATCTAGTCTGTGCTTCAGAAAAAAATATTTTGTTATTTCACCCATAGTTGTAGTTTGCTTAGAATATATCCAGCATATATTTTGCTATCTATGCAAAGAAGCATGCTCTGATAATTTACTTAGAAACACTGAAACATAGAAATTGACAGCAGATAAGGACCGATAGGCCCATCAGTCTACCCATTTTCCCTACCTACTTACAAAAGATGCAGATCCTACTTGATCTCCAGCTTTACCTCTTCTTTTACATCGTTAGCAGCCCCCCCCATGTCTATCCTGTGCATTTTTAATTCCCCCGCATACTTTGCTCCCACCACCTCTGCTGGGAGGCTGTTCCATGCCTCCACCACGCTTTCCGTGAAGAAGTACTTTCTCATGTTGCCCCTTAGTCTACCACCTGCCAGTCACATGTTATGCCCCTTTGTTCTAGAACATCTTTTCTGAAAGATGCTACCCTCCTGTATCTTCTTTATGCCCTTTAGATATTTGAAGGTCTGTATCATATCTCCCCTCTCTCCTCTCCTCCAGGGTATACATATTGAGTGCCTCCAGTCTGTCCTCATATGTCCTTTGGCACAGGCCCTGTTTTGTTGCCCTTCTCTGAACTGCCTCTACCCTGTCTATGTCCTTACGGAGATGCAGCCTCCAGAACTGGACACAGTACTCCAGATGAGGTCTCACCAATGATTTGTACAGTGGCATCACCACCTCTTTTCTTCTGCTGGTGATACCTCTCCCTGTGCACCCCAGCATCCCACTGGCTCTCCCCACAGCCTTGGCACATTGTTTGGCCACCTTTAGGTCATCAGACATGATCACCCCAGATCTGTTTCCTGTGGGGTGGCTGTTAGTAACTCCTCACCCATCACATAATCCTCCCCTGGGTTCCTTGAACCCAAGTGCGTGATTTTGCACTTTGCATTGAATCTTAGCTGCCATACTCTTGACCATTCCTCCAGTTTAGCTAGGTCATTCTTCATTTTTTCCACCCTTCCAAGAGTGCCTCCCCTATTTCAGATCTTAGTGTTATCCGCAAATAGGCATACCTTCCCTTCCAGCCCCTCAGCAATGCCACTAATGAAGATATTAAACAAGACTGGCCCCAGAACTGATCCCTCTGGTTACCCACCCTTCCTCCGATTTAGCTCCATTTACCACTACCCTCTGTGTTCTATCCCTCAACCAATTTCTAACACAGTTCACCATCATGTGACCCAATCTCAGGCTGCCCAGATTGTTCACAAGCCTCCTATGTAGAACAGTGTCAAATGCCTTGCTGAAATCCAGGTAGGTTACATCCACCACTCCCCCGATCCACTTCCTTGGTCACCCAGTCAAAGAAATCAATCAGATTTGTTTGACATGACTTTCCTGCTGTGAATCCATGCTTCCTTGGATCCTGTGCTCCGCTGGATTCAAGGTGTTCCACTAGCCTTTGTTTTAGCAGTGATTCCATAATTTTCGCCACAAATGAGGTCAGACTGACAGGTCTATAGTTTTCAGCCTCCTCCCTGCTCCAATTTTTGTGAAGAGGGACTTCAGCTGCCCTCTCCAGTCCTCTGGAACCACTCCCATATCCAGGGATTTGTTGAAAAGGGCTGCCAGTGGTGCTATCAGCACCTCCCTTAGCTCCTTTAATAGTCTAGGGTGTATCCCATCTGGTCCCATCACTTGTCCACTTTCAGTTTTGTGAGTTCCTTAATGACTCTCTCCTCTGTAAACGGACTGGTGTCCACCTCCCTCCCTATCCTGTTGCTTACATGTGGTCCCTCCCCTTTCCCTTCTTCTGTGAATACTGAACAAAAATATTTGTTCAGGGCTGATGCTTTTTCCTGGTCTCCTACCACACACTCCCCTTCTTCCCCTTTTAGCCTTACAGTCCCCCCCCTGGTCTTTCTCCTTTCACTAATGTTCCTATAAAAGCCCAGGGAGGACAGCAGGACCAGCAAACAAAAGATCAGAGCTTATAAAAACTCTAACATGCACTGCATGTTACTGAATTTCTCATTGCTGCAGTCCTCCTTTGATGTTAGCAACAGGGAATTCTGGGATTTGTAGTTACAGAAAATGTCAGCTTGCAAGTCAACAGAAACAGTCTGATATGAGGCTGCACTAAACAGTGTTTTTGTACATAAAGGCCCAGATATTCAAAAGGGATGCGCCATGCGCAACAGAGATGTGCCAGTGCAAGTACGAAAATGCACCATTGTGCAATATTCAGTGGGAGGCAACTGCGCCACGCAAGTTGCACTGCACAAGAGCGCAATGGTAATGAATGCATGCACAACTGTAGGGGGAGGAACCGTGAATAAATGGCACAGTGCGATATTCAACAGCAGGCGCCATGCGCAATAGGGAAGCTAGCAGAAGTTGCGCGATAGAGGAAATTATCCAAAATAAAAAGGAGCAAGAGAGAGAGGTGCAAGAACGCTACAGGGAAGCCAGAGGTGGGAGTGAGGTGACAGCAACCAGAAACAGGGTAGCAGTGAGTGGGACTGTGCAGGAGCAGGACAGGGCACACCTGGGAACACACAGGAACAGGACAGGAGTGGGGAGCCTGTTCTACTGTGCAGGAGAGACAGGGTAGTGCCACAGTGGACTGAGGGCAGTGGCAGTTGGCAGGACAGCCAAAGGCCGGAGGTGTACCCGGTGCAGGGGGAGCATCACAGAGGACAGCGGGGGGGGAACGGGATAACAGCTGCTGGGGGGGACACCAGCCAGGGACATGGCCAGTGCCACCATCCAGATGGAGGTGGTAATGAGGGGTGTGAGAAGGCAGGCAGCAGGGGGGCGCGGCCATGGAAGGGCCCGTCGGTGGTATGCCCTCAACAGGCAGTACTGAGCCTGCACCACCTTTGAGCACTACACCAACACAGAGATTGTGGGCTGGTACCGCCTGAACTGGGTGATCCTGAGGCAGCTCTGTGAGCTGTGCACTGATGAGATGCAGGTACCCACATGTTGGAGCCATGCTCTGTCAGTGGAGACAAAGGTGACAGCTGTCATGTGCCTGCTCGCCACAGGCACCTTCCAGAGACCAACAGGGGACATAATAGGCATAACCCAGTCGGCCGCGTCACGCCTACTCACACAATTCCTCAGCGCACTGCTGCCACATGCTGCAGAGTACATCCATTTCCCCAGCACACAGGCGGAGCGCACGGCACACATACAAGAGTTCCACAGGGTAGCACGTATGCCTGGCATGCTCGGGGCCACTGACTGCACCCATGTGGCCATCCGCACACCACCTGGCCCGGATGGTGTTTCATACATCAACCGGAAGGGTTTTGCCAGCATCAACTGCCAGGTGGTGTGCGATGCCAGGGGGCTCCATAACCAATGTCTGTGCCACGCACCCTGGGGAGCACATGATGCCTTCATCTGGCACCAGTCCACACTGTGCAACAGGTTCGAGAGTGGGGACATCCCCACTGGCCACCTAGTGGGAGAGTATGCACATCACACAGGATGACATGGGCAGCTGTGGGGGGGTGCATAGTCAGAGGTGCCATGGGTACCGGCCCTGAAGGCCCATGGCAGGGTGATGCAGACCACCATACTAATGTCCACCCTCTACACACAGGTCACAGTGGCTACCCACTCCGTCCCTGGCTGCTCACACCATACTGGCGCCTCGCGACCCCATCGCAGCAATGGTACAATGAGGCACATGCCACCACATGTAATGTCATCAAGTGGGTGTTTGGGATGCTGAAGGCACGTTTCCGGTGCCTGGACACGTCTGGTGGTGCCCTACAGTACAGCCCCTCAAAGGCTTGCGGTCTATTCCTGGCCTGTTACATCCTGCACAACATGGCCAACGACTGTGGGATAGCTGTAGAGGTCAAGGAGGGGGACAGAGATGGGGACGATGAGGACGCAGGTCCAGACGGTGATGGGCAGCCACCCCCTGGGTGAAGGGACCCCCGCCTGATCTGGATGGCACAACATCACCAGGACACCATCACAGAGGAGCACTTTGGCCAACACAGGTAGGTCATGGAGCCATGTGCAACCACCAATGGCAAGGGCGCAACCCACAGACAGGCATGGACGAACCCCAGGGGCGGATGGCAGCAAGGGAATAGGTCTGAGCGTGGAACCGCACATGCCATCAGGGATGGGCAAGGCCAAACATGACACACGGTCACACACACACACACACACACACACACACACACACACACACACACACACACACCACAAGATATGCACAAGGGGTAGAAGGCACGCCAACCCCAACTGCAACCCCTAGCCACACACAGGTCCACACATGACCACACCCAGTGGCTGTCACTGTGCGTGTCTCAGATGCTGGGCACCATTGCACACTGGCGGACAGCAAAACGCAGGCATCATCATGCACACGCCACAGTGGCCAGCAGCCGGGAGGGTGTGCACATGGACCGTGTGTGTGCAGGGCCGGGTACCCCACCTATGCATTGCACAGTGCACAACACACTGCACACAGGGCAGCGGCAGACAGTGGCCATGGTGGGAGACAGGTCAGTCACGCGGCACAGTGCCACAGCCACCACGGAAGCGTGGGCAGCCCCACTGAGACCTGCCAGCCGTGCAAGGCTGACCATTGGCCTCATGGGGTGGCACCGACGGTCCCCCAGGGGTGACGCTGTGGGAACGTGACCGTGTTCACACAGGGGTCTGCAGCTCACTGAACATGCCCACGCCAGGCGTGCTTGGTATGCCCACAGCCGAACCCAGTGCCAACATGGAAGGTGTCGCACGATGCCGGGAATGGGGGGTGGATGTGACACTGCGTGGTGTCTGCGGCGCATGGGCAATGAATTGGGTGCCCAAAGTGGCCATGACAGCAGTGATTGCACGTGTCTGCCTGTCAGTGGCAGCAGTCACATCCTCCCGCTACTGGACCATCTCTGCCAGGAGCAGACCATGGTCCCTGCTGCACCACTCCTCTGCCTGACACAGAACTGCACTGAGTGGATCCACCGTCGTCACAAGCCACAACTGCTGAGCCACTGAAGCCTGGAGTAGGTGGCTGTGCTCATCAAAGAGGTCATCCGCCTGATCGGCATGCTGTCCCTCATGGTGTTCCTGGCCGTGCTGGGCAACACCCGTTGAAGATGGGCGCTGTGCACCAGAGCCATGCTGGGGCATGTCCACACGTGGTGCACTGATGCCCCCATCACCATTGGCCGATTGCTGGCACTGCCCCTCCGGCTGCTGGTCACCAGGGCTCACTGGTGCCACTGCAGTGGCCACACCAGCCCCAACAGCCTGGATGCACACCAGTGCTGCCCTGCTGGGGCATACAGGCACAGGCTGGGACTGTGATGTCATGCATGCCTCCATGGCGGCACCACCCACGGCAACGTCTGTGCCGTTCCCGGCTGTGGGACCATCCTGCGTCCCACACGTATCACTGTCCGAGATGTGTGATGCATCATCATCGGTGCCTGATCTGGTACCAGTCCGTGTCCCAGCATGCTGGAGTCTGTGGCCGCTGTCACCCTGGGACACAGACAGGGCCTTGTCCATACCAGCAGCACCATCTTCAGTCCGGACAGACAGGCAGGTATGCGGTGGTCCTGACCCTTGGACACCTGCGGAGGTGGATGGGTGCTCCTCCATGTCCAGGGCCTCGCCCACAGTGGACACACCCACCACCACTGACCCTTGTAGACACTCAGGAGCTGTAAGGGAACACAGTAGCGTTAATGTCTCCACCCTACCCTGTGGCATTCCCCCCACCTCCCACACAGTGACAGCACAGGACCTACCATGCAGTGACGGGCTGCCACCCATCTGGAAGCCACCACCTGGAACGCCCTCTATGGTATAACGCCGCATGCTGCCGGCCATCCACTCCTCTTGTGGCATCAGGCATGGCACATCCGGCTGTCCACCACCGGTTGCAGCACGTGCTGCCCTGATGGCAGCCACCTTGTCCTTAATTCTCCTCTTGTCCATGCCGACCTTCTTTTTACATTCCTGCACAGACGGCTGGTGGCTGCCATGCTGGTTCACGGCATGCGCAACCTCACCCCATGCCGCAGCTCGGGCCTGTGGTGTTCCCCACTGTCTGCTGAGCAGCGGTTCCCTGTCGAGGTAGGCCTCGAACAGGGCATCTGATTCCGCCCGGGTAAAGTTGGACCTTCTCCTTCTCCAACATCTCTGTTCCTCCTCTTCTTCACGTTCAGTCATTATAGAGCCTGTGGAAATGACAGGTGTTACCTTTGATTGTGCAGTCCCATGCATCTCCCACACACCACAGTCCACACTTCCAAACAGCATGCAACCCACCACAGTAGACTGCAATACCAAAATATGTCCTCTGCAGCCCCATGTCTCATTTATATAGCGCAAGGCAGGCAAATGAGGCTAATGCAGTAGCTGCGCCATGGAACTGCTGATGAGCTGATTTGCATATGCTGGCTGAATATCGCGCTGTTGCACCTTGCGCAATTGTGTTGCGCATGCTCAGGCAAAGACGCAGCTCTGTGATGTGCGCAGTAGGCACCGCATGGTGCATGCCCGGGGTGCTGACACTGCCTGCCACGCTGATGACGTGCTGAGTGCGGGAGACAGTGCAGGGCATGGCCACCACTGTGCCAGTGGTACTAGTGCACTGTCCACGTGTATGGCACTTGTGCCCTGGAGCGCCATAGGCGCCATGGTGCCACAGCATGGTAGGCCACTGCAGGGTATCACACACAGGCATCCTACTGTGCTACACACAGGGAGTCCCAGTTGCGCTCTGGCAGTCCGTGTGCGACAGACCCTTGACCCTGCGGTCGACCTTTGCCTCCTAGGTGCCATTCGTCTGCATGGGTGAACCTCTATCGTGCTGTTCGGTGATAGCGCAATGGGGAATGGCAGCGCTGTACCGTGCAGCATCTGCATGTGGCGGACGTGCGCTACAGAGCACCATTTTGTGATCCTGGCTGCAATAGAGATGCACGGAGGAGAGCAACATTGTGGAGCCCTCTGGAACTGGCAAATCTGGTGCCCATTGTAGAGCCCCATGCTGGGGCCCTGTTTGAGGATGACCCCTTAGAAAGGGCTAGAAGTGCAGTGTGGAAGGAGGTGGCAGAGGCACTGGAGGAGGCCACCGGGAATGCCCGCAGTGCTCAGCACTGTCACCACCGCTATGGTGACCTCCAGCGGAGGGACCCAGACAGGCTTGCCTGTCTACCGGCATGCGCCAGGTGAGGTGCAGTGCCACGTCCAGGTAGATGCTCCATCCATATACTGGTAGCGTCCATCCAGGTATCACGGTGGGCATGTGTCCACCACATGGGGGAGGGCCATCCAGGGTGGGCGGTGGTGGTGGTGGGGTTGCAGTATGGCTGGGCTGTGCAGGATTGCACACACCTGGGGGGCCTTTGCTGCTGGTTTGTACTGATGTTCCCCTCTCCATGTTTGCACCCTAGGCCCTGAGGAGAGGCGCTGAGCCCATGAGGCTCGGGCACACCATGAAGAGGAAGCTAACCAGCAACAGGGACGAGCTGGCAGGCCTATACTGTATCAGTGCCCGGATGTTGCAGATGCAGGTGTGTGCTTTTCTTCCAGGTAATTCTGTGCATGCTGTGTTGAGGGGTAGGCGGCGGGGCATGGCCACCAGCCATTGACACCACTGACGTGCACGCCACACAGTACACTCAGCACTGTCCTGTGGCACTGCATGTGTGGGTGTGCATCGCTGGTGGTCCATGCGTGCACTGGGTACATGGCTGTGCCACTGCCTTCGCACCGCATAGCCATGTCACTGTACAGCCATGGTGGTGCTGTGTGGGACTTGGGCAGTGGGTGTGTGCAGCAGTCCGCATGGCTGTGTGCACCTGGGTAGGGAGGTCTTGTGGACATGATCACTGTGGGTGGTTGCACACCATCACAGGGGCGTGGCCCACGGCTGTATGCCATGCACAATGGGTGGGCTGCAGGAGGATGGACATTCACACGTATTGACTCTGCTCCCTTGTCCTAGGTGGACGGCGATTGATGGCCATTGAAAGGGGCATGCAGGAGCTATTGCAGCTGGCAAGGGCGTCCCTGGAGATCCTCCATCGAATGGAGCAGCACGGGGTCAGGAGGCGGAGGACACGTAGGTGCCACAGAAGTGGAGAGCGGGGCAGACGATAGGCCCTCCATGCCCCTGGAAACACCTTACCCCCTGGACCCACCCTCACACCCCTTCTTCCCTCTCCCATTTGTTCACCCCTGCCCCTTACCCACCCCACCTGGTATGTGGCCCTTCTCCCATTGTAAATATATGTAAATAGTTTTGTTTCTCACCTCTTTTTAATACATTTGTTTTGTTATGACAACTGTGGTGGTCTATGATTTGCAGTGGGCTACAGGTGCTCAGCTGCAGTGGTGTGCATGGCGTCAGGGGTGGTGCAGGCATGGGCGTGTGTGTGTCCGGAAGGGAACCTCCTATGGTGTGGGTGGGGGAATCAGTCACAGTCTGTGATTTATGTGTTGCTCTCTGTGCACTGGATTCCTGTGTGCAGTGGTCCACGGTGCATGCACTGTGTCCATGGCACCCCTGTCAGACCATCCATGGCCTGTGCAGCTGACACCCTTGCATGTCTGTGATATTCACAGTCTGCTGGCATGTCAGTGGTGGCTGTCCATGCTGGACAACCACTGTAACTGGCACAATACCAGGTTGCCTCCTATCACCGGTATAGTGCACGTCTGCCTCGGGTGGCACTGTGGCCTCCGCTGTTGTTGTCCCCCCTCCATGCTGTCACTTGTGTCTGTTGCAGGGGATGTGCTCCACTGTCTGTCACTTGTGCTCCAGCTGCATGCTGGTGGCGTACGACTTCATGGTGCATGCACAGGGTGGCTGGTACACCTGTGCCATGGAGGGGTGCTAGCCATGGGTACACGGCTGCTGTGGCCACATGCCAGCGGGTTTGTTGACCTGCTACTGTGTCCCTGTGTTGGTGTGCATTTGGGTATGGGTGGGTGTTTGTCCATGCACTGTGTTGCATCCTGTGTGGCACATGCTTCCATGCACCACTGTGGGCATCTGTGCTGGCTGTTGTGGCCAGTGCTGGGATGGGGCGTGTCCTTGGGAGGGTGTTCAGGGTGCTGTACCACTGCTGGTGGTGGTGTCCAGGGCAGGTCCTGTCGCAAGTGGGGTACCTCGTGTGCCGACGCATGGTCGGTCTCTCAGCTGTACCTCGGGGCATGCAGGGCAGCACTGTGTCTGCAGTTGCTGCATCAGTGTCTGCTGCTGCACACTTCAGGGTGCTTGTGGTGGGGCTGCCTTGCATGGCTCCATGGTGCACAGGGTTGCATTGTCACAGTGGGGGTGGTGGCATGCATGGGGTGTCCTGCACTGTTGGGTGCTGCTCCTGGGCAGGGTGTCTGGGGATCGCTGTGCAGGGTGTACTCTGCATTGGTGGGATGGTGTAGCACAGGGTGGCTGGACCTCCTTGTGTGCCGGTCACAGCTTGCCAGGGAGTGTGCTGGAGCACCATGCCCTGGCTGTGGGATTGTTGCTGGTGTCCATGGGCCGGTGGTTCTTCCAGCTCTCCTCAGGTTGTGCGGTTCATGGGGTGTGGGGGGCGATGTTTGTTCTGCTGTATGCTCCTCTGCCCATATCTTCCATGGGTGGTGGACCCCTGCATCTTGTCCCTGCACATCCCTGGTTATGCTATTGAGCATCAGACCTGCACCACTGCGCATCCCTGGTTGCGCCATGGTGCAGTTGGTGCGATATTCAGTTGTGTGGCGCAAGCGCATCTTGGCCTGCGCAGTATTTGAATATCGTGCGTGTTGCGCATAGGAGCACTGAACTTGCTCCTGCTCCTGCTATTGTGCTACTTTGTGGCGCAGTTTGAATATCTGGGCCAGTGTACAAATTGGGACCAGACCCACATTTGGATGTGGAGTGTGGGGCTCCTAGTGCTGACTGTCCCACTTAACAAGTTATTTCTGTAACATGCATTCTCATCATTTGTTTATTAAAAATCAGTGACCAGGAAATGCACACTAACACCCAGGCTATAATTCACCAGGCCCAGCCTGTTACCTAAATCTCATAAAAACAACCACAGAAAAACTAGCATTATTTCAAACAGACAAGGGATAGTGAATGGGACACATTTAAAATGTGTTGAAATGCTGTACATGATGTTTTTCAGTTATTTAGTTTTATAGAAAAGGTTGTTTTTTTTTTTACTTTCAATCTTTATTTTATGCTGATAAGTACAAAGACAAACTTTTACAGTACACTTACACACGACTTAAAATAAAAAGTAAATTTAAAGTAAACATATAAAGTAGACAAAGGAGTGCACTTGTGTTCTATAATCCTTCCAATTTCATTCGTTGCCTTAGGTGTGATAAAATAAATGCATGGTAATTCAGTTGGTTCTCTCATAGTATACTGATACCTAAAGGTTAAGCTCAAATCAAGGTTGAAAATCTGCCCGAAGTGGCGTAATGTACATAACCCATCTTCTCCACATATTTCCAAACGCATTTTGGGATTTATCGTCTTATTTATCTCACCTGCACAAAGGTAAAAAAATCTGTCTTGGGACTGACTCCATTATGTATTCAAAACCTACTCCGACTGAATCCTGGCTCACGACCCTCCACCAGATCTGAACGCCAACCTTTCATGGTTCCGAGATGCCGGACTGCATAGGGACAAAGATCTTTCGCATACAGGGCCCCGACATGGTTCAATGCGCTTAGTCCACCTACTCTATCCTCAACCTCGCTTGAAGCTTTCAAATCCATGCTCTATGCCCACCTCACCACCACTAGCAACTGTGATTGCGCTAGATAAAGACTACTACTCCTCATGTCCATCCTCACATCTGGAGGCCTCTTCCTCCTGACTAATGAACCCTCGGTACCTCTACTACTTCCTGTCTCCCATCCAAACTCACTGCCCCTTTTTCCTGTCCCTCTCACTTACTCTCCTGCTCACCACCTTTCCCGCCTCTAGCCTCTTTTTGGCACCCTAATGATCACCCTCTCCCTGGAAGTTTCCTTAACCTCGAAATTTCTACTCGCTTAAACCTGTTATAGCTTGTTTTTCTATGAAACTTAAAAACGTTACTGCCTTAAACTGTTAATAGCAAATTTATGATGTAACTTTCCTGTCTGGTTTTACCTGTAATGTGTATCGTGCTTTGTTAAATGTTCTTTGTGACGTGGAACCTTTGTAAAAGAGCCCTGGCTCAAAGGTATTGATTCCTAGACTAATTTATTAATAATGGCAGTGAGCCTCTCCATCCTATAAATGTCTATCATTATCTGTTGCCATGTATCCAGAACAGGAGGCAGAGGGGAACCCGATCCCTTCGTAATAACCTTCTTGGCAGCAAGTAGGGCCAGATTGAGGAATTTACTAGACGGAATATCCATCAGTTCTTGAGGGCTGTCTCCAAATAGGAAAAAGTGAGGGCCCAGAATTAAATTAGGTGATATCAATTGTTGGAGAGCCTTATGTAAATGATCAAGGAATGGGTGTAGTTCCATACATGACCAGCGAAAAGGTTTGTTATTGTATAGATTGTCCTTGCTGTGCACATCTGTATCAACATCAACTCTGCTGATGTGGTTCCATTGAAGTATGCCACTGTATAGACAATTCTGTTTGTGTTAATCTGTACCAACTTCAACTCCCCTTGGGATGGTTGCCAATAAATGCAGTTTGATTTGATTTGATTTGGGAGACAGTATGGCCTAGAGGGTTTAAGCACCACATTGTGAACCTGAAGACCCAGTAGGCTTGACTTTGAAACCCATAACAGCCACATGGATACATTGTCACCCTGAATAGGCCACTTAACCTTCCTGTGCTCCTGGGAGGCACCTGGAAATGAGTTTCAGCTCCCTGTGCCTCTTCTGGTCTCAAAACAATTGTATATTTGAATTTGTACTTTTAATATAAAAGACTAAATCTGACTTAAACGGCGGCAGTGACCTCAAACCCAATACGTATTTTAGCGCTGTATTCATAACACTTCAGTAACTTCAAGTTACCTGTTCCACACTACCTCACTCCAAAACTGTGTGCCTTTCTGCCCCATCAATGGAAAAAGGGAAGGTACACACACACAGAGATACACAGAAGGTGATGGCAGATAAGGACCTTGTGGCCTAGCTAGTCTGCTCCTTTTCCCTACCTCATGCATTACCGCAGACCCTAGTTGGTCTGCGGCTTACCCTCTCTTCCCTATTGCTAGAATACTCTTATGTCTACCCCATGCATTTATGAATTCCCCTACTGTTTTTTCCCCCACCTCCTCTGCAGGGAGGCTGTTCCAAGCATCCACTACTTTTTCTATGAAAAAGTACTTCCTCACATTGCCCCAGAGCCTACCCCCCCAGCCTCATACCATGCCCCCTTTTTCTTGTACACCTTCTTTTCTGAAAGATGCTACCTTCCTGTATCTTGTTTCTACCCCTGATGTACTTGAATGTCTCTATCATATCCCCCCTCTCCTCCAGGGAATACATATTGAGGTCCTCTAGTCTTTCCTCTTACGACTGTTGGTGTGTTCCTTGCACCATGTTTGTTGCCCTTCTCTGGACTGGCTCTATTTTGTCTATGTCCTTCTGGAGATGTGGCCTCCAGAACTGGACATAGTACTCCAGATTAGGTCTTACTATTGATTTGTACAGTGGCATAACCACCTACTTTTTTCTGCTGATGATACCTCGATCTATGCACCCTAGCATCCCACTGGCTCTCCCCACAGTCTTCTCACATTATTTGGTTACCTTTAGGTCATTAGATATGATTACCCCCAGGTCCCTTTCTTGACTGGTGGCCATCAGTGCCCCCCATCTTGTACTCCTCCCTTGGATTTCTGTGCCCCAAGTGCATGATTTTGCACTTCTTTGCACTGAATCTTAGCTTCCACACTCTCAACCACTCCTCAAGCATGTTTAGGTCCTTTCTTATTTTTTCCACACACACACACACCCCCCATTGCAGATCTTAGTGTCATCTGCAAAGAGGCATACCTTCCCCTCCAGCCCCTCTGCAATGTCACTTATGAAGACATTAAAGAGGACTGGTCCCAGCACAGAACCCTGTGGCAACCCGCTGGTCACCCCCCCCTTGGATTGGACGCCTGTTACCACCACCCTCTGTGTCCTATAACTCAACCAGTTTCTGACCCAGTTTAATACCTTGGGGCCCACTCCTAGGCTGCCCAACTTATTTATCAACCTCCTATGTGGGACAATGTCGAAGGCCTTGCTGAAATCTAGGTAGGCTGCATCCACTATCCCTAACCTATCTACCTCCCTGGTCACCCAGTCAAAGAAATCTACCAGATTTTTTTGACAAGATCTTCCCACTGTGAATTTGTGCTGCCTTGGATCCCGTGCTCTGCTGGATTTAAGAAATATCACAATCCTTTCATTTAGCAGTGACTCCATTAATTTCCCCACCACTGTGGTCAGGCTGACTGGCCTGTAGTTATCAGCCTCCTTCCTGTCCCCACTTTTGTGGAGTGGGACTACATTTGCCCTCCTCCAGTCCCCTGGAACCACCCCTGTTTCTATTGATTTGTTGAATAGGGCTGTCACCCTTGTAGCACTCTTTTTTAGAAACACATACAAACATTTCCATATTAGGCACATTTGTGAGCATAAATTGACAGGAAATTCCTCATGAGAAAAATGTTTTGTCATCCAAAGGGGCAGAACTACTTTTTAAAACAAAAACACAGAGACAGACTACATGGACCTCTTTGTTGACAAACTGACCTTTCACAAATAGCAGACAAATGCACCCACTGAAAGCACAGCCATTTTGAGTGGACAAGTCCAATCACCAGTTCAAAAAATCAAGGCTCAAGACTTTGAAAATCACTGGAGACATTTGTTTTCCACATTTTCTTGCAATAGAATAGGGCAGGCGTCCAAAGAGACATGAATGCTCATCATCAAATGAAGTAAATCCAGACGGTCTTCCTATTAATAGTGTGAACATGTTTGCCAACTGACCTGCAAAGGAGATGCAGTCTACAGGGTGCATGCATCATTATAGCAGAATCATATGCACTTTTGGATGTCTAGCTTTGTGTTAATATGACATTATAAATAAATGTTATTTTATGCACTGAGAGAGCAGCAATCTGTAAAAACCTTAGTAAAGGGATTATTATTATCAGCAATATAACACTGTTTGAGCATTTGGCTCTAGGGCATCATTCGCAAAACTTTTTTGAACAGAATACCAGCTGTCTATGTAATTATCAGGACACTGAGTGATGGCTGACAAATTAGGGCCCAGAGGGTCTGTCTATCTCGCTGCCATAGGTCGCTGTCTCTACCATTAACACCTTTACTTAAACTGCATATGGCTGCAGTCAGTCACCATGGAAACAGAACAATCTGCTGGATCTTTCCCTGTTCATAAACCTCACTGAGGGGGACAAAAAGTTTGAAAAAAGATCCCCTCTAACAGAGCACTTAAACACACATGTTTAAAATGGAGATTTGGATCATTTGGATGGCTTCATTATTTTATGCAGAATTTGCTGTATCTTTTTAAATTTTAAGCCAAGATAAGGTGGTGGAACCATCTGGTCACCACTGACACATTTCTGTTTTTCAGTTTTTGCCTCATGTGCTATATTTGCTTAAAACCTGCTTGGTCACAATTACATCTAATTTAATTTACAATTACTGTATTTGAATTTTCCTGTTGCAAACTATAGTGATCAATCATTAAGAACTTCTAGAATGATGAATTTTTTGCTAGTCTCCAGAATGAATGAATGAAATCTTATTTATAGGGGTGTGTTCCAAAAGTTATAGGCACATAATGATGAGGCCTAGTATAAACGGAAAAATTATAAAACACAGCACCAAAGCAAAGAATATGTTATTCTATATTGGTAGGCAGTTTATTGTATTTTTTTTTGTTTGTTTTTTTCTTAAGCAAGACATACTGCACATTAAAAAATGCATATCAAATTACATTAATCTGCCCTAGAAACGACATATGTAGAAATTCTTACACTTCTAATGGTACCCTACTGAATAAAAAAAAGATTTCTAAACACTGCTGGTTTGAATCCCATCGGAATCTCTTACTCAGTGTGTGACCCCAAGCAAGTCACTTCACCTCTCTGTGCTTCAGTCTACCCAGGTGTGCATATGAGTAACAACAGGATCCCACTGAAAATGAGATATTGCATCTCTCAGCAGAGCTATCCTGGGTAATTAATTAATGACAAGTATAGACCATGCAGCATATTATGTGAAATGATGACAGAATAAAATAGTTTTTCTTACACCAGAAAATGTGTATAGTCTCTTAGAAAGTGTGCAGTAGGAACATGAATGTTTTGGAGGCATGTTTAGGCTACACAGTAGTCCCAGTTCTGGAAGTGGTCATGGGACATCTTCAGTGGGTTGGTGGAACTTGGGTTTCATCACAAAAAGGACGTTCCTGTAAAAATATAAAAACATAGAGGTTGACGACAGATAAGGACCACAAGGCCCATCCAGTCTGCCCATTTTTTCTACCTTATGAATGTGCTATAGGCCTTTGCTCTGTTAATGGCCTATTTATTCATTCTCATCTGTGCTGCTCCCTTATGCCTATCCCATGCCTGTTTGAAGCCCTGCACTGTATTCATATCCCCTACTTCCTGAGGTAGGCCGTTCCATGCATTCACCATCCTTTTTGTGAAAAAGAACTTTCTCACATTACCCCATAATCGGTCTCCCTCTAATCTCATGCTGTGTCCTCTTGCCCTGCTATTTTTCTTATATTGAAACATGTTAGACTCTTTCGCCTTGTTAATGCCCTTAAGATTTGAATGTTTCTATCATATCACCTCTCTCCCTCCTTTGCTCTAGGGTATACATGGAGCAGCTAATGACCAATGTGTTCGGTGCCAGCTTTCAGTGAGCAGGGGTCATCCGCTTATCCTTGTGTTATACCTGTACCAGGGGGCCATCTCCTAGCACCTATTCATTGCTTCCTTGTTCAGCTGACTGGATTTAGCCTTGCACCATCTGTGGGGACAGCATCCCTTCTGTCTACAGGAAATTTGGACACCTGGGAAGACACCAAGTCAGTGCTTCCCCCTGTGGAGCCCTATGCTCCTGCACCTGATGTCATAGTGGAGTCTATGGAGGAAGAGAACTTGTATGGTGGGGTAGGGCAAGGAAATCTGCCTGGCCCTTCCCCACCACCACCTGCTGAGCCTCCCTGTGGCAGAGGGAGAGGTAAGCTTGTTAAACCTGCCAACCCTGCAGGGCCCAGGGAGTCAGCTCATGCTCCCTCACCACCCAGAGGTGGTAATATGCCAGCTGACCAGGAAGATGCTTCAGGGAAGGAGTCCTCAGTAGTTTTAGAGGATCAGAGAGAAACATGTGATGCAGAATATACTGAGCCACCTGTCTTGCCCCCTGGACAAGCACCGCATGCCTATATGTTTGCACATTAGGAGAGCTACAGGGCCATCCCCCAGCCATACCATAGTTACCCTACCAGATACCTTTCCTCACCTTCCAGTGATGTCCAAGAGTCTCAGAGTGAAGATGGATGGGTTATTGAACAATAATCCCATAAACTTACATTACAGAACTGGAGTCTGGCTGGAGCTTGATCAAGCTTGGCAGACCAGTGTTCAAGAAATTCCTGAGTTGTCCCAGGTGGAGTGCTGGATCTGGCGCCAGATTAATCTGCAATTTCCACGGGAGGATTACTCATATACAGTATATCAGAGTGCCTGTGGGATATTATAGAGGAGAAGTGGGCAGATTGGGTTTTCTGGGGGATGATCAACAAGCTGCAGCTGCAAAACAATGATTGTGGAACCTCCACTGAGGAGATAACCCACTGTGTCTGTTCCACGTGCCACTCAGCAGCATGAGCTGGACTGACCATCTTCACGAATTTCATCCTGGTACAAGATGTGGCCAGTGGCAGGATGAAATATTGTATCATCTCTTCTGATTCTTTCTCCAACGAGATGACCCAGCTGGATCTCAGCTACTACTACCCCCGCGGTGGTGGACCTGCTATTTGATCAGGAGCACCCGTGGAATAGTACAGTTTCACCAGGACTGCATAGGCTAAAGTGCTTGACTGTTGGTGAGTTACTCTGGCTGTTCCTGTTCTGGTTTATTTGTTCCTCAAGCAACCTGTGCATGTAAGCAAGTTGATAGCCCAGAAGTGAAGACTACAGGGACTGTGCCCGTATTTTGGGCCTGGACTTTGGAACTGCTTCTGAGACTGTACCTTTTATGGGACAGAAATGTTACATTTAGTCCATTTGTAAAAAGAGAAAAAAAAGAGAAAAGAAAGGAGTGGGGAGTGCCTGAGGTATGTGTGTGAATTGCTAATGCTGTGGATTAGTAAGGAGGATTATCATTAGGACCATCACATAGGTAATAGGTAGGGTTGGGCAGACTGAATGGGTCAGTAGGCTTTTTTCTGCCATCACATTCTGTGTGTATGTTCATATGTGTGTGTGTGTGTGTGTGTGTGTGTGTGTGTGTGTGTAGCCCAGTGGTGTGTACATGGTGTGTTTGGTGAGTGTATGGGAATAGTTTCCTGTTACTGTTTAGGCCCTGGCAGCATTGTTTATTATTAATTCTGTTGAGGATCTGCTGGAGGGGGCTTAAAGTTTTGAATGGGCTCCATCTACCCCTATTTTTGTATTGTTGGAATTCTGGTTCCTCCCTGTTGGTCTGGCATTCCCATGGGGGGGAGGCCACCTGTGGGAGAGTGTGCATATCCCACTGATGCCCCTCCCCGTAGCTGGCTGAGTGCCTCATTCCCCAGAGGAGAATGGTTAAAGGGGGGACAGAGTGTAAGCCCCCTTTAGTTCAGGGCTTGCTAAAGTTAGCTCTCTCTTCTTTTTGCCCATGTAAGGTTGAGGGGGGTACTGGTGTCTGCCCCTGGGTGTGGTTTGCCTGCTCCTCCAAGGGATTAAAGGGAGAGGTTCTGGAAGGATTGAGCAGCTCAGTGGGAGACTGTCACAAGGGAGCCTGGGGTTTGATCCCCAGCCCAGGAGAGTGGCCTAAGCACCGCGGTGAATTGTAAATGCTCAGGAATTAAGTGGGGAGATTGCCAAGGAGTGCGCTCGGTTGGATGGGACCCTGCATAAGGAAGGGAGCTGCGCCTCAAGGAAATTGGAAGTTTAACCCACCTCATGGTCCACGGCACTGTGGTGGGTCTGGGGCCTTGTCTAGCACATTGGAGTGAAGGTGGTGGGGATCCTTCAGCAGTGGCAGCACCGTGGCATGTCCTGAATGGTGATGGCAGCACTGAGGAGTCTTACCCATGTGGCACGCCGTCTCCGGAGGAAATTGGAAGTTTGACCTGCCTCATACTCTGTGGTACCACATCGGGTCTGGAGTCTTATCCAGAACGTTGAAGTGGAGGTGGTGGGGGCGCTTTTTGGCAGTGGCAGCACCGTGGCATGGCCTGGATGGTGGTGGCAGCACCAAGGGGTCGTACCTGTGTGGCATGCTATCTTTGTCTGGTGGCCTGCTGGGAGTGAGTAAGGGTCGGTACCCACATTTCCCATGTTTGTCTAGGTCTGGGAATGGGGGGTGGGGCCCAGCCGTAGGCCCCATGCAGCAGATAGGAGGGGTAAGCAATGATCGGAAGCCACCTGCATTTTAAGAGCCCCTGTGCTTGAGAATGGCTAAGTGAAATTGTATTTGAGCAACATTGAGAATGGACTAGAGTGGTGCCAGGGAGTGAAGCATGCATGTACAAGGGGAACCCTGGATGTGGATGATTTTCTCACAGAAAGTCCAGGGACCGTACCTGCCTGCTGTGCCTGCTGCTTGTTGCTCCTGCAACCTGGGCTGCCATTATCTGTAGTAAGAGGCTTTGGAGATGCCTGTCTGTTGTCATCTTTCAGGTGGGACAAGCATTTCTTTATTCCTTTTGGATGGATGGATTCTCGGCTTGTGTCCCCGTCCAGTCAACTTTTACACCAGGCCCCTAGACACCAGCTGAAGGGAAGGTTACAAACTGCTTCTCAGATATTGCTGTATCTGCACAGAGTCTGCTTATTCATTTGTATTCTTTTGTATGAATCCAAATATTCTATCTCTGACCAGGTACAAGAGGTTAGGAAAATACAAATTCATAAACTGAGTATGTCTTGTGTTTTTCTAGTCAGTAAGATGATACTTATGTTCTTTAGAAAGTGTTGACAAGCTTGAAGTGTGTGAATGCACAATTAGTACACTGTGATCTACATCTGAAAAACAAATGTCGTGTGTGTGTGCATATATATAAAGGAAGGGATGAAGTCCACAGAACTGAATAACATAAAGAAAACCAAGGGATTAGAAATCCTTTAGGTGCAGACTATCATGGGAAATGAAAAATAAAAAGATCAAAATAGGAGTGGTATACAGGCCAACATCCCAGAACCAGGAGGTGGACAGGGAGTTGGGAGGGGGGTCATCAGGAGGACAGCAAAACTCAGAAAGGTGCTACTGATCGGGGATTTCATTATGGAGGACATGGACTGTACTGTCCTGATGATGGCAAGCACAAGGAATTGGTGGCTGGTGGCAGAAGTGGTGTTTGGCACAAGCGAACCAAGTGGTCACTCGGGGCGCAGCACAGAAGAGCTGCACTAAAGTAGAAAGTATGAGCAGAGCTCAGCCTAAAATGAAATAAGCCTCAATTAAAAATACAAAAAACTGTTGTCACACTTGTATTTATAGAAGTTTTACCACTTTTTGGATGTGGGTTGGGGCAGACAAGAGGAGAGGGGCAGTGGGAGCAGTGAAGGAGGCACCACAAGTATTTCTGCTTGGGCTGCCAGTAGGTCTAAACTGGTCCTGCTGGGTGGAAGCTTGCCAGGAAACATTCCTGACGCAACTAGTTCAGACCCCTATATGGGAGGGTGCATACTAGACCTGACTGTCACCAATGGTGAAAGGATTCACAATGTCTCAGTACTGGAGCCCCTTGGTACAAGTGATCAAGAGACGGTGTGGCTGAAGATCCAGTTAGAAAGCAGCAGGACCAGGCTGGCCTGGTGGCACTGAGGGTTGAGGTGCTGGACACCACACCTCGCTCCACGCCGGCAACCCGGGTTTGGGAGCGGACTCGGGTTGCTGGTGGGTCAGCCGGAGGGATATAGGCTTGAGCATCCAAAGACAGCTTGCCTTCTCTGGGGAGGGTTGCAGCCTAAGTCCTGGCACTTGTCTGACTCCGAGCGGAGGCTCAGAGTAGTACTACAAGCTCCAGTTGGGAGAATGGGCGGCTGCATTACAGTGCGGACGTCGGCACTCATCGCCTTGATGTCAGGGGTTGCACACTGTCGGGGAAGGGAGAAAAGGAGGAAACAAGCCTGTCAGCTCTGGGAAGACAGACATCCCTAAGCGTGCCTCTGATATGCCTCACTCACCAGGACCACCATCTCGGCCTGATGAAAGTTGATTTACGGGGTGATGGACCCCACCTCATCCCCGCTCAGGGGGAATAACCGTAGCTCCGTGGAGGCACGAGAGGTGAGTCCTGGTGGGTGTGTGGTAGGAGGATGACTAAGTTGGATGTCCCGAAGGGTCGGGGCTGGCAGGCAGGAGGAGGTAAAAATTGTAATTTCAAAAAAAAAAAAGGCAGCAGGACCAATAGCCAAAATGAAGGTATGGGACTTCAGGAGGGCAGACTTTGGGAGGATATGGAAAATATTAAAGGACAGCAAAGGGAGAATAAAAAGGATGAGGGGAGTGGACAATGAAGCCTTTAGATGGGGTAGTTATGGGACTTTGCATTGGGAGGTAGGCAAATGTAGGAAAGCAAAGACACTATTGTGGTTCATGAAGAAGGTAAGAGAGGCAGTGAGGGAGAAAAGAAAGGCAATCATGAGGTGCAACGAGAGTTAAAATGATAAGGACAGAGAAACATGCCTAAAGTTAACAAGAGAAACCAACAGGGTTCTGATGAAACTAAAACCCAGGGCAGAAGAGTTGGGGAAGGGATGAACCAAGGGGATAAGACATTCTTCCAGTATATATGGGAGCAGTGGAAAAACTAAGGAAGGAATTGTGAGGCTGAAGCAGGGAGTTAGTTGGCAGGAAATGGGATAAGGGTAAAGCCAATATACTGAACCAGTATTTTTGTTCAGCATTCATAAGAGAGGAGGGGCCACTGCCAGAATGTGTAGTCAGGCCAGGCAAGAGAGGAATGGGGACCAGTGAAGCTCTCATTGCCGAATGTAGGGTGCTGGAGGGTCTGAGAGCATTAAAAGTGCACAAATCAATGGATCCAGATGGGAAGCACCCACATGTACTAAAATAAATGGTACAGGTGCTTAAAGCCCTGCTAGAGGACATCTTTAGCCACTCGTTAAACACCAGGGTGGTCCCCATGGCTTAGAGAACAGCCGATGTGCTTCTGCACAAAAGCAGCAGTAGGGACAATTCTGAAAGTCAGAGACCAGTTATCTTATTTATTTATTAAATTTTGGTGACCGGGTAAGCCCACTGAGCCCCGGAGGTCCCTTTTTCAGGGGCGACCCGGGATTACATAGTGAAAGAGAACAGTACAGTGAGGCAGCGTTATTTCAGGTTATAGTTATAACAATGACACATTTATAATGGCAATATTGCTAATTTAAGAGATCTGCTGGCAGACTTCCTAGAGGTAAATAATCTTCATGACAGTAGGCAGCATGGGTTTATGAATGATAGGTCATGCCAGGCAACCTGGTCAAAACATTCAACTAGGTAATAAGGATGGGTAAAAAGGGGCAGGCCATAGACATACTGTACCTGGACTTCAGTAAGGCCTTCATCTCAGTCACCCAGAGGGCGCTGGTCAAGAAATGGAGGGATTGCAAGATACAGGAAAAAGTAACAACATGGGTAGAGAACTGGCTAAAGGGGCGAATGCAGAAAGTGGCCATGAACGGAGAACACTTGGAGGTTAAAGAGACAACAAGTGGAGTACCCCACAGTTCAGTTGTGGGGCCCATCCTCTTTAACATTTTCATCTGCAATACAGGAATAGGGTTGCTGGGGAGGAGCTGCATCTTTGCGAATGACCGCAGGATCTGCGGGTGGGTGAAGAGTGAGGATGAGGTGAGAGTAATGAGCAAGGATTTGGAAAGGCTTGATAGGTGGTCTAGGGTCTGGTAGCTGAGATTCAGTGCCAGTAAATGGAAGGTAACCAAAACCTCTAACCTCAAAAACGCAACACCCATCCGATGGGAAGGGTGGTAACAGAGAGCACAGCTGAGGAATGGGACCCGTGGGGTGATAATATTGCGAAGCCTGAACTCTATAGTGCAGTGCAACAGAGCAGTGTGTAGGGCAAACAGGACTCTGAGGTGCATAGGAAGGAGATCAGTAGTATAAGCAGTGAGGTGATCCTTCCCCTGTATAGGTCCCAGGTTTGCCTCCACCTGGAGTATCGTTTGAGGTTCTGGAGCACACACCTGTGGAAGGATTGCGATAAGGTGGAGGCTGTACATAGGAAGGTGGCCAAAATGGTCCAGGGGCTGGGGAAGAAGTAATATGAGGAAAGACTGAACTGTTCACCTTAAGTGCAAAGCCAAATACAAGGGGGAATCTATTAAAGCTGACTTGGGATAGTTTCGGGGGATGTCTGCAAGTATTTTTTTCACAGGAAGAGTGGTGGACAGGTGGAATGGATTACCAGAGCAAGTGGTTTGTGCCAAATCAGTGAATGGATTCAAACATGGATGGGACAGCCCCATGGGCCTGATAAGTGCAGGAGAGGGTGTAACAAGGGAGGGATAAGGGGAGGAGGATTATCATTAGGACCATCACATAGGTAATAGGTAGGGTTGGGCAGACTGGATGGGTCAGTAGGCTTTTTTCTGCCACCACATTCTTTTTTTTATACTTTATTTTTATTCAGAGAGAAAATATTTTAATAACTGATACAACAAAAAAAAACAGAATCCATCTCGAAAAAGAAAAAAAAAAGAGATATCGAAAAGTATAAAATACATTTTTGGGGGGAATAAAAAGAAGTTCTATCGTTATTCCCATATTTATGCTAAGAGCATCTGTAAGTATGCCTTTTTATTATCTCTGTTTCCCATACTCCAAGCTATAACTTCCCTTTAAAAAGCATTATCAAAAGAAATATCTGTGTGGCAATAAGGAAAAATCACTAATAATGGGGCAAGTTGAAAACAAAGTAAATCACTCAGCTAATCAGTCACCAAAAAAAAAACTAAAAGAAAAAATTTCATGTTGACACTGGAATATACTGCGTGTTGTCCACCAAATCTTCCTCTTCAGAAAGCTCAGAATCCATTTCAGTGGGAAGAGCAACATTCTTATTATAGAAAGCTTTAGCTACATCAACATCTTCAAAATAGTAGTCTTTATTCTGAAATGAATCTTTTAACCTCGCAGGGGCTTGCAACACTGCAGTAACCCCTGATTGATGAAATTCAGATCTCAGAATCAAAAAACCCTTCCTTCTCCACTGTGTTGTCAAACAAAAATCTGGATATAAATGAATTTTTTGACCTTCATAAATAAAACCTTTCTTTGATCTGGCAGCACGTAACATCTTATTTCTTTGATCCATAGATGAAAAAGTGCAGATGACATATCTTGGTGAAGTGTCCATTGCGTTACTAGATTTTGATTGCGGTCTAAATACAGACTCCAATATCACCTGTTGGTCGGGAGAAAAAGCTATAGTCAGAATTTTTTCAACCTCCAATTTCAATTCTGGAGAAGGAATACATGTTGTGAGCCCAATCAGCCTCAAGTTCATCAATAACAGGGTATTCTCCATTTTTTCCAGCTTGATATAGTGTTTATTTGTTCGTGAAGTGAGGCGTTTATAGCTCCCTCCACTGTTAGAACCCTTGCAGCCAATTGTTCTGTCATTTTTTCTACCATCTCCACTTGTTCTTCAGTCTCACTCATCTTCTCTTCTATATTTCCACAACGATGTGATATTTCATTGAGCGATAAATGAACTTTGCTGAATGTTTTCCTCATATCCCCTTGCATCTCCACTAAAAAAGCTTGCAACGAAGCCAAAGTCGGCTTCGGTGGATTCTTTGCCTTTGCGCCCTCTGGATGCAAAATAACTGGAGAGGACGTCTCCCCAGTCAGGAGCTGCACACTTGCTGCCCCCCGAGGCAGAGTGACCTTGCCGGTATTCGTTCTGGGAGAGATGAACTTATCCATAATTTTACAAGCTTCACTGCCTCCTTCAACTTCAAAGCTTTGAATGTAAGTTCATACAGTTCGCAAAGAAGCTAATAAGCCGAAAGTTTGTATTGAAGCAGCAATTGAAGCAGGTTTCAGCTTTAACTGTGGAGGAGCAAACAAGAAACATGAGCGTTCATCTAGCTCTCTCTAGTGCCCCCTCCTGTCATCATGTTCTGTGTGTGTGTGTGTGTTTAGGGAAGGTGTTATAAAACAATAGGAGGAAACTCAGATGGATTTGCATCTTGGAGTAAAACACAGATACTGGTAGGAGTTCCAAAAATGGCGGATGCAAATGAGAATGCATATCCAAAAATCGGGAGATGATTTTTAGCTGCTGTTTTTGTTTGCAACAGACAGTTACAGTTGTGACAATTTGCATACAAAAAGATGCAAATTCAGTTTGTGCCAATTGCTTTATTCAAATGCAACCTCATATTGGACAGACACTCAGATATTAGCTAGTATGTCCAGGTGAATGACACTGCAAGTCTGCGTTCCTTAATATGGGCAGGTGAACCCTGGATGCATCTGTTTGAAACTCTAGCCCTTGGAATTTTGAATGTTTTCATTGAAACTACTCAAATGATACTAAAATTATGGCACGGTCAACTGTCCTTTTTCAGAGTAACTATAAACTCCTTCCCTCTTCTCTTCCTTCTGTTGTCTGCCTGCCGGCCTGTCTGTCAAAAAGATAAGGATCCTGTTTCCATGTAAATTCCTTTAGTGCAGTGATAAGAAAATTTAAGGAATATAAAATACAGCCAGGGTTGTATAGAGAAACAGGAAACGTTGAAAATGGTGGTAGAAAAGCCCTAGTGACCGACCCAGTCTGCCAGAGCTGGCTTAAATTTTGGAACTGTGCCATTGCCAGTCTTTGCTATTCCCGCAGTATATAATTTCCTATATTTTTTTCCAGACGCATTATAGGTTCTTTAAATTTTCTCACATTTCAGCCAGGTATAGTTGATACTCTCACCTGATGGTCTGCGTGACTGCACAGCACTGAAGTAAGTGGACAAATATCAGTATAACAACTGCAACAGCAGAGTTTCTGGGCTGGATTCTCAGCCAGTTCTGACATGACTTGGCCACCCTTCCGGTACTTAAGACAAGCCTGACAGACCATTGAAAAACATTTTGTCTATCCACCTGTCGCAAGTTCTGCGAGATGCGCACCGAAAATGACGCATGAATTTCATATTTGACGTATGCGTCCTTATATGGCCATAAACTGATCAAACTGTAATAAATGCATCAGTATTTTTGAAAATTGCGGCAAACATTCTGGTGCATTTACATGGACACTGCAGTGGCTGTCCAACTGATGCAAGTGCTACATTAATGTAGTTCAAAATACAGACATCTTAGAAAGAGTGGTGAGTACTTGGAATAACCTACCCCAGGAGGTGGTGGGAGCTAGGACAGTGAGGGTGGGGGTTCAAACATGCATGGGATAGGCATAAGGGAACCCTAATGATGGGAAAGAGAGGTGAAAGCCAATGACCAGTGTCAGTGGCCACTAATGCAGGGGCAGACTAGGTGGGCCTAGTGGTCCTTATCTGCCATCAATTACTATGTTACTATGTTTTAACCTAATCACAGACTCTGAACTGAAGTTCTACTATTACTCATTTAAATTGTCTTTTTCTTGCCCTGTTGCACACTTGCACCTACACAGTAGCAGGACCATCTAGGATTTCTCTTTTTCAGATTTCCGCCAATTCAACACGGCCAGACCAGGGATTCTGCTTATCACAAGTGAGCTACACTGTTGATAATTGATCTCATACAGACATCAGCATCACTAAAAGGTAAGGGTGGCACACAACCTACCTGCCATAATATTTTGTTACCTAGGCATCACAAAGTGCCTGTCAGCCTGAAGCTGCTGGAAGATGCATGGTTGTTGGCTGTAACATAAAGGCCAGGAAAGATTTTATTGACTTTCACACACAGCAAAATTATGCGTGGATCAGAATCTTGCCTTCGTTACTTTTATATACCGGTGACAGTGAACTTAATTGAAGACATACAGCTACCAAAAACAAAGTTGACACCATTAATAGCACACCAAAGGGACTGAAAGTCATGCACCTAAACATGTGGGGCATTTTATGGAAAGGTAGCAAATCAGAGGCCTAGATCACTTGTAATAACCTGGATGTAATTTCAGAAAGTGAATCATTGCTTAAACTGAGCAACTGAGAAATTGCCAAATATCTTTTTTTTAATATTTTTTATTTACCATCCTCCAGCACCTAACCCCCTTCAGCCCAACTCCCCACACTCCATCCCCACCTTCTCTAGTACTAACTTGCTGCCTCCCATGGCTTACTCTCTATGGTAGGGCCATCAGGGGTGTAATCAGCCCATCGAGAGACTGAATCCAGTGGAGAGCCCAGACGGTGGAGTAGGGCCTGAGGTCATTGGGTGTCATCATGCGAGGTGTTGGCATTTTCTCCTCTGGTTTTCTCCTTCCCCTAGGATGGCAGAAAAGTGCATGACCAGTGCACATTCAACAGGCATGCACGGAGATGCACTACTATTCCTCACTCCCCTTGCTGAGTGCTTCACACCGGCTCCCCAGGGTCACTCAGAGGCACTCATGCACTGGATAATGGATAAGCACCCACCCCAGAGGAGGTGAGTCTCCACGGGGATGCTCTGGACTCTTCTCCCTGCCAGCCCTTTGGCAGCTTGGGTTCATTCTTGAAACAGGTCACCAGCATCACGTGTGGCAGGACTGTCAAGATGGGCCAGCTGAGAAGACATACATCATAACTGTATAGTATGTGCCCCAGTACAAATACAATTTTATTTAAAAAATAAATAAATAATTTCATGAGATTATCCCTGTGAATAAAGAATGTATTGTATTTATAATCCAGTTGTTATAACAAAAATGTCAAAATAATCACAAAAAGCCGACCTGTCAGTGCAACGATAGTGGCACTGCTCGTGACATTGGTGACCTGGGTTTGGGAATAAGTCAGAAATATCAGGGGCTGGCAGGGGGGGGGGATGTCCCAGCAGACACATCTCCTCCTCCTCCTCCTCCTCCATGGAGGGAGGACTGTAACAGCTTTCTCTGTCACCCCTGCCTCTGGGAGTACAGGTGGTAGTGTAGTAGCCGGGATGTAGGGGATGGGATGATGTTGCAGAGCACTTGGCAGGGCACGCACATGCACATGTTTCAGCCTGGACAGCCATCTTTGTGCCAGTGTCCTCCCAGGGAGGAAGAAAAGGGGAAACTAAGGGGCAAATCCCTTCAGTCCGCCGCCCTACGACAGCCAATATAGCAAGAAAGACTCTACACCCACCTGCCAGATGAAACAGCAAAAAAACAGATGAAAAAAAATCACAAAAAAGAAATACGAGAGAGCTGATCCCTTGGTCCTATGGTAGATCACACTGCCATTTCACAAAACTTCAAATTGAAGGGCTTTGTTTCCCATGTTTTCTGTCTTTTCTGTAGGGCAGCCATCCACCATCACGCCCTCTTTCTTGCTTACATCTACCCATACTTCGGCATATGACGCAATTCCTCCACCCTTTTGACTCTTCCTGTCTGTCCTGTAGAGACTGTACCCCTCTGCACTTGCATACCAGCATACTGTGTAATGTCGCCAAATTTCTGTTAGTCTACCACACTGTATCCCACTTGAAGATCAACCTCCAGATCATCTACTAGCCGTGCTCCTTACAGTCAACATCATGCAGTGAAGTACTGCATTTCTCTTGTTCCCTTCTTTAGGGGTCCTAGGGCTTAACTTTTTAATTCTCCCCTGTCCCTGGCTATGGCATAGTCATTCTCCTTAAGATTCCATTATCTAGCCTTGTCCTGGTTTAAAGCCTCCACCACAACACGATCTGTCCTCTGTGCCAGCACCTCACCTCATCTGGTCTCATTTGAAGCCCATACACAGCGTATAAGTTTACTTGGGCTAAGAATGCCTTCCAGATGTGTAAGCAACCTAATCCCTTGCTTCTTACACAAAACCCTCAGCAACAGTGCAGCCTGCCAGGATGGAAGGCAGAATATTGCAGAATTCTACAGCGTTACTGTACGAAACAGTGCAATTTCATGGCACATGATCTCTTTTGTCATGCAGGAGTCTGTGACACTGGGTTGCATCCTGGTGGGCTCCACCCTGTGGATTGACATGCCTCATTTGATGTCACCTCCCTCGTCCTGTGCATGGTATTGGTAATAGCTGACAGCAAATTACTGTGAGGGTCCTGCTGCAAAGACCCCTGCTTAGTTCCCTATATCTATGTTGCTGGGCCTCTTCCTTGCCTCTGCCTATGTCATTGGTGTCAACATGTACCCACAACAGTTGGTTCCCGTTTCTCTTCCAACACAAGCCTGTCCATCATCATTGAAATGTTTATAACACATGCAAGTGACCTAGCAGTTGATAGTGCCCTGGTGTCCCAGAATTCCACCCACCTTGCTGACATCTCACAATAGAGTGCCCTATAATTACTACCTTCCTGCTTCACTTCTCTCCACAGACCCACATGCACTTTGTAAGCCTCTGTGATTCAGCTTAGAATCGTGCAAAATCATAGCCAGCAGTTGGTTACTCATCTACTGGACAATGATTCACTGGCTAAAGCCTCATCAGAGACTTCTACTATTCCTGTAGTAAATTAACTATTATCAGTAGGTAGGGATATTAGCGTTCAACCACAAACAGTTGCTGTAGATACCCCACCATCATCAGACATTAGAATTAACATGGAGGGGTTATGGAGGAGGACACTGCAGGTCCAGGGAGTTTGCAGATTTAGATCTATGTATTGGGAGACTCTCTATTGCCAAATACACCGACAGGTACACAGCTGGGAATAACAAAAATGTTATAGCAACAAGTTATTTCTCCAGGGCTAAAATCAAAGACATTGAGAACATGTTAACTAATATTATTACAAATGGTGCCCACAAGTCCATGGTACTAGTCCACATGGGCACTAGCAACATTAACTACAGGGAAGAGCTGGATATACAAAATGATTTTACGAGTCTGAATGCTGCCCTGAAATGTTTGAATTGTGAGGCATATTTTTCAGAAATCTTACCAGTCCCAAGGGCAAGTTTGCATAGACCTTTAAAAATAAAATGGATGAACAACTGGTTAAGAAGATGGAGTATGTAGGAAGAGATTAAATGCATTACACACTAGTAAGAGTATGATGGAATGGATGGATACTACTGCTATGATGGTTTCCATCTCAAAAAACATGGAAGCAGAAAGCTAGGCATCAAATTAAGAGGCTATATTAATATATTTCATGTTGGCTTGCGTGTGCACAAGCAACAACTTGCGGTAGTAGCATTTGCAGAGGTGTGTCAGTGTTGTGGCCAATGCAGGGGATGCTTTAGTGGGTGCATCCCTCAGCCACCAATCAGTGAGTATGCTGGTGATGACAGCAGTTTCAAAGAGAGCCATGGAGTTGAAAGAAATCTGATGCTCCAATGAGGTGCAATGTCCTCATTGCCGCGGCAGATGACAAGACTCTGGCCATGCGCATTACAGTGCACAGTAAAGCGCATAGCTGGAGTTACCAGCAGAGATTCAGTGTGCCTTTCCTGGTGCAACATTTCAATAAGTGAAATAGCCGCAGCATGGCTTTCCACAATGATGACTCCTGCCACCCAACACACACTCCCCAGAAAGCCGACATCGGGGTGCCCAATCACCATGTCGGCATGTCCCCCCCCATTATGTGGCACACAGGGAGCCCACCCCAGTGTGCCAAAACATGGTGGCTCCTGCTGCCTGCCACACAGTCTCGCAAAGCCGACATAAGGGGTGCCCAATCCCTATGTCAGCATATATCCCCTAACATTAATGAGGCACACTGGGAGCCCACCCCAGTGTGCCAAAATAATTGTTTCTGACACCAGGATGCCCACTCCCAGTGTCAGATGCACCACCCCCAACCCATCTATTTTCTTTACAGACAATGAGGTGCCTAATCCTCGTGTCAGCAACGTCATGCTCTCCCCCATTGAGGCACACTGGGAACCCATCCCAGTGTGCTTTAATGTTTTTTAAATTGTTTCCCCCTGTAAAATAGAAAAACAGCCCCCCACAGCCTTTTTATTTTATTTAAGCTGTAAAACAGAAAACAGTCCCCTCGTGGTCTCCCCCATCCCCTCCCCAACCTGCACCCTTCCTCTGCACATCCACCTCCCCGCACCCCTCTCACCCCATACTTACCTCTGGAGGGCAGAAGCAGCGATCTTCTGTGGCACGGGAGATATGTGCACTCTTCAAAGGCCATCCGCAAACTGAAGAAATGACGGTAAGCTTTATAATGAGGGGTTCCAACATAGGTTGATATCGCAGCCATTTTTTTGAGTTTTGGCCCCAAATTTTCAACTTGGGATTCTTGGGATCCCACCTTGTGAATATGTCACTGTCATTTGTTACTGTCCCTGTGTTGTACTGTCGCTGTAACAGAATTACTCCTTGGGACAGATTAATGAAACCACAGTGCCACTGTTCATGAGGGGAGGTCCCAAAAAGCCCATGTTGCAAATCTGGTGAAAAATTTCCAAACAATGACTGCGTTACGAGTGTGCATTGCGCAGTTTCTATGCACACTCTTAACTTCACTGATTTTTTTTATTTTCATTCCAGATTTTCAACATTGCCATTTTTTCACATATCCTTATGAACAGTATAGCTGTCATTTTTCACATCCTGCCCTAAACATGTTTTTACACCTGTGGCACAGAATGGCGTGGTTGCTGTGGGAAATCAACTTTTGGGACAGATTAACAAAATCACAGTGCCACTGTTCATAAGGAGAGGTCCAAAAAATGCCCATGTTGAAAATTCAGTGAAAATATTCAAAAAAATAATTGCATTACAGGTGTGAGTTGTGTAGTTTCTACGCACAGTCGTAATGTTGCCGTATTTTCACACCACCTCATGAACAGTACTGTTGTCATTTTTCACATCCTGCCCAAAATGTGTTTTCTTACCTGTGATGTCAAATGGCACAGTCGCTGTGCAAAATAACCTTTCGGGTAACAAATTGTTAGCTCCACTGTTCATGAGGTGGGGTCACAAAAAGCCCATGTTGAAAATTTGGAGTGAAAATACCAACAAACACCTGGGGCGTTAGGGTTTCCAACAGTACTGCCCCACTCTGTAGAGACTAACAGGCATTAGAGGTGTGACTTGGGATCACCGGCTGTAATGCTCATACAATCCCACCCCCACCCCCACCCTGCAGCCAGTGACAGGTATTGAGGTGTGCCTTGGAGTCTTTGGTCCCAAAGTTCACTCCATTCTCCTATACTACACCCATCTCAGCATATTCTCAGCATCTCAGCATAATTACCTCCAGGACTACCTGGAACTCCATTACCTGTTATCCTCTTATCAACATGGTTTCAGGAAGGACCACAGTACCCTTACGGCACTGATAAGGGTGACATCTGACATCTACCAGGCGATGGACCATGGGTCTATCACAGGAGCTATCTTTGTTGACCTAACAAAAGCATTTGACCTGGTGAACCATGGTCTTCTGCTTCGGCAGCTTCAGGTCCTTGTCCTTGACTTTAGTGCTATATCCTGAATCAATAGCTACCTGTCCTGCCATTCCCAAAGTGTAAAATGGTCTGGATCGGTCTCTAACCTGAAACCCATGACTCATGGTGTTCCTCAAGGCTCCATTCTGGGCCCTTTGCTATTCTCGTTATTCATTAATGACCTACCTAACTTCTGTGGAGGGGCATCAGTTCACTTATATGCAGATGATGCAATCACCTATCGCTCCCCTCTGGATGCTGTCTGGGTTAACCATGTGCTGGCTGCTGACTTCTCGGCCCTCAAGGATTGGTTTTAGGGTAGACAACTTGTCCTGAATACGAAAAAGACAAAATGTATGATATTTTCCCACCTACCCTCCTCCCAACATACTGTGTCATACCTCACCATCTCCACCCTCTCTGGTGATACTCTTGAAAATGTCCACTCCTTTAAATATCTGGGTACTACCTTACATGCATCTCTATCCCTTAAAATGCATGCCACCAATGTCTCAATCTCTGAACCAGTGCCTAGGCCTGCTCTACAGCATACACCCTTTCCTATCATCTGGTTCCTGCCTCAAGATTGCCACATCATCTTTTATACCTCTCCTTACCTATGGTGTGCTCTTGCTGGTCCCTCTGCCTCCCTCAACCCTGTCTATTCCATCCAAGGCCTATCATAGGGTGGGTAGGTTTGCTCTGGGGGTTAGCGCCCGTCAGCACCACTGTTCCATCCTCTCCACTCTAGGATGGTTACCCTATGCATCAAAGTTAAGATACCATTCCTTTAGCCTCCTGTTTAAACTTGTGCACAAATGTACCCCTCCCAGCCTCAGTGAGTTAATACGTCTGAGACATGCTTCTTGTTCCCTTAGATCTGCCTCACTCCTCCTACTAACTAAGCATAATATGCATCTTTCCACTGCCCGTAAGTCTTTCTCCTTTGCAGTAATTTCCGACTGGAACTCATTCCCACCCTCTGTTCTATCCTGTTCCTCTCTCCCCGTGTTCCAGTCCACCTTATATACCTCACTCTCTGCCTCAACGACCTGTTCCTGTCTCACCTAATATCTCTTTTCCTACACCTGCCTCCTTTTCATTAGGTTGCAGTTTCAAGAGTGAGACAGTCCTGCATGGAAACTATATCTATCTGGCATAATTTGTATTTATGTAAATACCAGCCTGTACTTTGTATAAATTGCATTATGTTCATAATGCTTAATCTTTCCTATTAGCTAGCCTCAGCATGCTGTTACTTTTACTCTGTACCGTCCTGTCTGTAAGGTTTTGAGGCTGTTGTATATAATGTTTATATTTGTTTTTTTTGCCTTGCCTGTGCTTTGTATCATTTGTTTATGTACCTTACTCTGCATATTTAACATCAACCTCACTCCTATACCTCGTATAACTCAGTTCTATTCCTAACTGCTTTGTTTTCTACCCCCCCAGGTCGACCCTGAAAATGGGACTGCAGTTGTCTCAGTGGACTTACCCAGTCACCAAAATTCAATAAATAAAATTTCCTTATGGAATGGGGTGAGCGCAAGGCCCGAAGACCCCAAGGCACACCACAACACCTGTCAGTGTCTGCAGGGTATGGTATGGGGAAATGGCATGAGAATTATGGCCGACGACCCAAAGGCACACCCCCTGTGCCTGTCAGCCTCTGCAGGGTGGGGTTGGCATCAGTTCAATGCTTCACTGCCATTCCTATTATGCATCTTTCTAACTGCTGCACTACCAATGCCAATGCTAGCAAGCCAACATTCGGCATTGGCAAAAACTTGTTTGAACTAGGTGAAAAGGGGAGAGGTAATACATTAGCTCAAGATAAACCCAAATGACAAATGGATTAAGATATCCTTTTCGGAAAACAAAGATGTTAAGGATGCTCTCATTAAATGCTGGAAGCCTTAATCTGGTTAAAATATCAGAATTACAGACCATACTTTACAAACAAAACAGACAGATGCTCAGTATGTGAAACTTGGTGGGATGAAAAAATTACATGGGTTCAAAAAATTCTAGGGTACCAATTATTCCACAAAAATAGAACAGAGAAGAAAGGTGGTGGCATTGCACTCTTTATTAAAAATGGCATCAAATGCACTGTTATAGACCATGTACATGCCTCTCGTTCATATTATGAATCACTTTGGATCAGTATACATGGTAAGCAGAAGAAAAAAATATATTTTGGGGTATATTACAGACCACCAAATACTGTTGATCTAGTTTTGACTAACGTGGCATGTATGATAAAAGACATTCAAGTAAAGGAGACCTTAAGTAGTTCAGATCATTGTATTATAGAGTAGTCACTTCATTTTGAGACTAGGACTACTCAGGGAAAAAACGTTATTAAAAATGAGAGTAAAGCTAATGTTCAGCAACTAAAGGAAGAATTGAAGAGATGTAATTGGAGGAGAGACTTTAACTCTATGACAACAGAAGAAATGTGGGTTATTATGAAAACTAAGCTACTGGATTTAGAATCCAAATATGTACCTATTAAACAGCTGTATAATAAAAAAGGCAAGATTCCAGTGTGGTGCACTGGGAAGGTATTAAATCAAATCAAAAGAAAGAAATGGGCTCATATAAAAATGAAAAAGGATAAAACTACACACAACATAGCTAGTTATAGGACAAAGCTTAAAAAACTCAAATCTTTTATAACATCTGAAAGGAAAAAAAAACTGGAGTTCAGGTTAACCCGTATAAAGGATAATAATAAAACATTTTAGTCATTTATCAATAGCTTAAGTGCATGTGATAATTCTGTGGGCCACGTACTATCAGAAGGGATTGAAATAAATAACACACATGACATGATGATAGCATTTAACAAATATTTCTGAGAGGTGTATAACTCAGAACTGCAGATTAAACATAGAAAAACAACAGAACAGAACACAAAAACAGAGAATTTATCTTTAACCTGCACTGGGGTTTTCAAATTATTAAATGATATAAAACCCAATAAATCTTTTGGTCTGGATTTATTACATCCCAGAATGCTTTGTGAGCTAAAAACTTTAACTGTGGATCCACTAACATGCATTTATAATAGATCTCTTGCACATGGGGAAATTCTGGCTGATTGAAAGAAGACGATAGTGATGCTTTTATTTGAAAAGAGGGACAAGAAATTAATGGACAGTTATAGGCCTATTAGCCTAACAGCTATACTTTGCAAAATTGGAGAGAAATTAATTAAACCCAAACTTGAACAGAACATGTTAGAATTAAACATCAACGATGCAACACAGCATGGATTTACAAAAAATAGGGCCAGTATAACTAATATGCTTTGCTTTTATGAAAAAATAAATGAACAAATGCATAAATGAAGGTGACCCAGTTGATAACATTTACCTTGATTTTCAAAAAGCATTTTATAAGGTCTCATATGCAGTATTAATAAGTAAGATGGAAATGATCGGATTAGATACAAGAATTATAACTTGGGTTAATAATTGGTTGAGTTGTAGATCCCAAGTGGTACGTATAAAGGGTGTTATGTCAGATGAGGGTGCAGTGACTAGCGGGGTGCCACAGGGGTCTGTTTTGGGCCCTGTGCTGTTTTCACTTTTTAGTAGCGATATAGATAAGAACTTTAACAGCTACATAGTGAAATTTGCAGATGATATTAAAATAGAGGGAGCAGTTTCAAACATCGAAGACAGATATAAACTAGCTGAGGACTTACTTAAAATTCAGCAATGGGTACTAAATAATAAAATGGAGTTTGGCATTGATAAGTTGTTCAGTGATCAAATCTGGGGAAAAACAACTCAAATCAAATATATCATTTAAACAACAGGTCTATCGACCAGGCTGAGACAGAAAGGGAATTAGGAATATTTATTGATAAGGATCTGAAATATAGCACTCAATGCACTACATTGGTCCACAAAACCAATTATCTAATATATCGCTTTAAAAAATCTTTCCTGTCTAGATGTAAGAATTGTATTATACCTGTTTACAAAACCTATATAAGACCCCACTTGGATTATCCTATTCAGCTGTGGAGCACTTGTTTGAGAGCTGATGTTGGTAGAGTGGAGGGGGTACAGAGACGGATTACGAAGATAGTTTCCGGGTTAAAGCATTTGCAGCATGAGGCTAGGATAAAAAAAACTGGGGCTATTTTCTTTGGAACAAAGGTGTGCATGAGGAGACCTACTAATGATGTATACAATCATGCATGATTTTGAATTAAAGAATGAAATGAGGATTGAGATACAGGCAAAACCATCAGGATTAAGATCACACAAGATACAGATCCAGTTAGAGAATACTAAAAAGAATGGGATACTAGTTTCCTTTGTACAGAGGACTGGTAGACTGTGGAATGCATTACCTAAAGCAGCTGTATATAGCAATAACATGGAGCTGCTCAAGAAGAGACTTGATGATTATATACTTAACCTTCAGGCTCCAACAGAATTAGAACGTATAGGAATTTAGGACTGATATATCAGTCCGTGGCACAGCAAGAGTTAAGAATCGTAAGAAGTGAACCCACTTTTGTGGGCTGACAGTCTTGATGGGCACCTGTGGCCTCCTACTGTCCATTAATCCTAGTATAGTAACCTTTGTTACTCTGAGATCACCGTCCATCTACGCAGTCAGTGCCTGGTAGCTGGTTTGGACTGCCATCAATGGTAGCTTCTGCCTCACCTCAGCAGCTCCATCCCTCCCTCCCTCCCTGCCTACCTTAACCCAGTCCATGCCTATAATGCCATCCTCGGACCTAACCCATAACTTTCCCATCTCTACATATTGGAGCACTGCTAGTTGTCCCTGAAGTATGCCAACTCTGGCCTTGAGTGTTGAAACCACCTTACAGTGGTAGCAACAGCAGTGGTAGCAACACAAGCAGTCCACTGCCACAGCCATGAGCACATATGTTCTGGAATCCCCTGAAAAGCACTGATTGCAAAACCATGGTCCTAGACTATAAAATGCCCATGCTACCTTACTTGAGAAAAACAGTTATTAGCCCCGAGGCCCCTTCCTTCCTTTCATCTCAACTCCCACTCAACCAACTCCCAATTTCTTTATGCTCATTTGCTGCTAGGATTAACTTGCCAATGGCACACTTGCTGATGAAGCAAGATGTGCCTCTGCTCTATGATTCAAGTGGCTAGTTTCAGCTGCAGTCATAATCCCTCACTATTTTGCAGACAAATTACCTTTTGCCTCAAGGGTTAAGGTAACTTTATTGGGCCCTTACATTTAAAATGAATAACTCGACTCCTTGGATTAGAGCAGAACTTTTACTGCCCCTGAGTTAAATTCTTTTGCTTGGCCCCCAAAGTATATTATCCTTCACTCCGACCTCTTGATGGCCTCCAATAAACAGACGCTCCTCAATTTGCACCCACCCTCATTTACTTCTGGATAATTCACCCACAAACTCTGTTGTCCGTATCTTTCTGTAGACTCACTGTCTGACTCCCAGGTCCTCTCCATATTGTTCTAATAGTTCCCCACAGGTTCATTTTGGGTTTGCTCTTAGTTTCCTTTTTCATAATGGTGCAGACCCAGTTTTTGCTCAAAACCAGCTTGAATTAAATACTAGGAGAAGAAATGTAATTATTGTGGGGTCTAAAATTAGTCTAGCAAAAAATTATGAGAGTTTTGTAAAAGGACAACTACAGATAAATTACCCTGGCCTTGGTTGAGGTAGAAGAATCAGCATTAATGTGCATAGAACTTCTCATACACATTGTATCTAAAGCACTTTACAAGCAACACTAGACTGATAATGAAGTGACTGAATGTGTAATGGCAGCCATATTGCAAGTCAATACCCACACACAGCCTTGAAATGGTTTAATGGGAAGGGGGAATATTGGCCAGGACATGGGGGGAAATTCCCCTACTCTTGGCAGGGGGTGCCACTGAGTGCAATCCAAGATGGAGGATCTGTGCGTGGAGACAATGGAGGTGGAGGCTGTGGTGGAGTCCTCTCGCCCAGCCCAGTCACAGCTTGAGGGTGAAGAAATGTTGGAAGATTTACCTGTAGTACGTAACGAGCAACATGTCAGAGATATGTCAGCAGTACAAACAGAGAACATAATGGTAAGCTCTAACTTACCAGGTCTTACTCGGGTACCGGAGCAAACAAGGGGAGTGCCCAGCTGTGATATTTTCAGAAACAACGGCTACTGAAGCATTGTGATAACACCTGCTTTGACTATGTTTGAGCAGGCACAGAAGACAGCTGTTCGTGACAAACAAGTAATGGAAGAGTGCAGAGGAGTGCAGAGGACATCCAAACCTATTTCGGTCACACAGTAACTAAGGCAGCAGTTTCATTTACCTCGCAAAGACAATGAGCAATCAGACAAATCTTGGTCAGCAGAAAAAGCATTGCAAAATGCTGGATGGACTCCGGATTGAACGGGGCAGTGAATCCCGGACCCAACGTGGGATGCAACAATTCATTTACCAGAGGCTTCACCGGCAACCAGGCCTGCAATAGACACACCCACAGACAATGTAGACACCAAAAATGGAGAGCTGGAAAGCCATAGCAGAATCCAACACAGGTACTGCACCTAAATAATTCAAATGGGGCCTCACAACAAGTGGCAGTTATGAATACTGACAGACACTCCAGAGATAATGAATTGCCAAGCACCTCGGTTGTCAGACATGCACGAGAATGCCATGGCAACTCTGGAAGGCATCCTAGGAGAGCATCTAATGACAATGACACTGGTAGTATGAAAATTCAAGAGGTACTTCTGGGAATGCTAGTGGGAGTACGAGGGGGACTACCCTTTCAGACCTCTTTAAAAATAATTTAGAGCAGGCTCCAAGAAAAAATACGGTCAGGTTGAGGTATTGAAGGGGCCTGCCGGAGCACCGTGATAGGGTATATGTGACAATTAAAGAATCCTTGCAATTTGTTTCAGCTGATATCTGTGCATTAATTCACGTGTCTGGTGAGGATACTTTTGATATAAGCTTTAAAACTAATGCAGGTTTGGAAACATTTTGGTGGAAAATTGACACTGTTAAACAAACTCCTTCATGAATCCCATTCTATGCAATCCCTCTAACTAAACATCAGTTAAAAATGCTTACTGTTATGTTCAGGAATGAAGGGGTAAATGTGAGCAATATCTATTACTGGTTACAAAATAGGTACAATATCTTGGGACCCACGAAGCAATTATTGACTCAGAGGGGCTATGGACCGGAGGGTGGAAGTTCAAAGTAAAATTGTTTCAGGTTAATTCTAAAGTTATACACCTACTGCTCTGCATGCAGTCCCATCTCACAGACCCCACCAGGTCTGCCTCTGCCACCAGGTCCACCTGTTCCATTAGATGTGACCATTCCACTAAACAGGTCCACTCCATCACAGAAACTGCCACCTCAGGCTCGTCCATTGCTGGGCCCAGCTCTGCCTGCACTGTTACCATGACAGGCCCTGCCTGCCCCATTAAATTCACCTGTTCCACCAAACTTACCCATGCCTTTTAACTTTCATGCTCCTCAGCAGGAACTGACTGCCCCGTCATTTCCTTACACTACTCCATGGTTTGGATTACATCCTCCATGGGCTGTGCCTGTCCCGTTGCCCCCAGGAGTGGAGGAACTGGACCCAGAGGTCGAGGAACTAATAACTAGATGGATGCATGATGATCTTCCACTCAGCAGACTCTAATAATACAGTTAAGCCATTCAGGCCTAAGCATTTGCTCTCCATTTTCTGCTTATCAATAAAAAATGCATTTCTGTGTGTACCAATTTGTCTTGATTGACAGTAATTGCCAGTGGGTTTTAGTGTGTCAATTAATGGCTTAACAGTTTAGAATCTAGTAGATTGTATTCTGCAAAGTTTAAAATTTGTGTACTTAGTTTTTACTTGTTATATATTTCTAATTAAGATACTGCAGACAGACTTGTAAATTTCCAGACAAGCTGTGTCTTCATGAGTCCTGGAGCATGACCCTCTCAAAGCACCATTGAGAGACTTTCTACTGATAAACATAGACAGTATATTTTTACCCAATCAGCTTAAGCCGTAAGAGGTCAATGACTGGTCAACCCCATTGATTTGTGGTTTGTCTAGCTCACATGAGTGATCAAGGCAGTCAACCCTGTCCCATCAAAACTAATGCCTGACCACAACCTTGCTCTGTCTGGCAAACAACTAACCAGAAAAAATGGCCAGCTGTTCAAATCTCCATCTAATGTGTGATTTATCAAATGGTGTATTTTATATCCATGAGGGTTCCCCCCCTGCCATCTCGTACAAGAAGATATTGTGATGTCAAGTCAAATTTACAAATCCAAACAACTTCCTTATATTAAGTAGATGCCTTCAGGTCACGTACACCCTTCAGCACCTAATCATCTAAAAACATCAAAAGCATTCTGGATATTAGAGCAATCAAAATAATTTAGTTTTCTATATTATTATTCTCCCATTTGCTGTTAATTGGGATTCAATCTCCCGTGTATTGATTTATCAAAAAGTATTTAAACTGTTACCAACTTCAGGCAAGGTAGGAGTCTCAGAGGGAAGACCACAGGTCACTGCAACTCCTAGGGCCTCACGGGGACATTGGTTTGTATTGGTCTGGTGAGTTTGATTACCTTTATCTTAGGCATAAGACCTAAGGCTGGCAAATCTGGCATTTGCTTTTATTCCTTTTTGCGACCACTTTAGCCTGTGCTGGGAATATTATTTTCTGCTTTGCAACTGCTGTGCAGAAAAATTGTAACTGTATTATGAATTGTCATTTCAGTTTAAAACTGGGCCTGTCTGTTCCTTTTACTGCCAAAACCACCTTGTAAGACTTAAATGCTCACATCAAAAGTAAACAATTTTATTCATGAATCCTGACTTTGGTATTCCTTCTCAGTTTAATATCATAAAACTTAGAGTCATGTTTCTAGAAAAAGATCATTTAAAAAGTAAAACAGGTTTAGATTTCTGTTTCCTAGGCCATCCTGGTACACTTAAAGTAACTGTTACAGTTTATATTCATATGATTAGATGTACAGATTTGTTATGCCTGCAAATTACTACACAAACATTTGGGTTGGTGTATCAAAGATTCTAGGAAAAGACTCTCTGCCGACTCTCTGTATTTCTATTACTTTATCCTGATCTGGCCCAGTTGGTAGATAATTTACTAAAATGCCAAAATCAGTCAGTGGAAAATGCAGAGGACCTGTCAGACTCTGCCGGTCATGGTGAAAACCATGTACACAATTATGACCAGGGGAGTTATAGCGGAGAGCTGGAAGCCATCTGGAATAACCCCTGCTTATCACTACCTAATAGTTTCTCCATGGGAAAAGGTACTGGTGTATGTTTCTATGCAGGGCAGCCAAGAGCATGCCACAAGTGTGGGGCAAAAACTCATCTGAGCAGCACATGTGACATGCTTAAATGTGCACTATGTGGGGGCTTTGGACATGCTAGTGAATTAAGTGTGACTATCTTTTAATGCAATTTATGTGATGATAATGGCCATGCTTCTCACCAGTGCCCATGGGCCAGACATAATAGAACTGAAGGATACATAGATACATAGACACTGTCGGCAGATAAGGGCCTCTGGCCCACCCAGTCTGCCCATTTAAGCTTGTAAGTTCCCTTTACATTTTTCTAGAAGTCTGTTGCCTGTTACCCCTGACCTCCAGAATTCCCTTATGTCTATCCTATGCATTCTTAAATGTCATGATTGTTTCAGCCCCCAACACTTCCTCTGGCAGTGTGTTCCACTTGTCCACCACCCTTTCTGTGAAGAAATTCTTCCTCACGTTTCCTCTGAATCGCCCTCCCTCCAACTTCATCCCATGCCCTCTAGTCCTGAAAGATCTTTTTTGCTGGAAAATAGTGTATTCCTGCACTGTTCCTCCCCGTAAGGTACTTGTATGTCTCTGTCATATCTCCTCTATCCTTCCTCTCCTCCAGTGAGTACATATTCAGGTCCTTCAGCCTGTCCTCATAGGACTCGTGATGCAATCCCTGGGCCATATTTGTTGTCCTCCTCTGAATCTTCTCTCCTATGTCCTTACATAGGTAAGGTCATCAGAACTGTACACTGTACTCCAGGTGGGGCCTCACTAGTGTCTTATATAGTGAAATTGTGACCTCCCTCCCTTTTCCTGCTGGTGATACCCCTGCCTATGCATCCCAGCATCCTATTTGCTTTATCTGCTGCCTTGTCGCACTGTTTCCCTACCTTGAGGTCATCAGAGATGATAACCCCAAGGTCCCTTTCATACCTGGTGGATGCTGTATCCTCATACCCCAACTGATAAGTTGTTCCAGGGTTTTTGTGCCCCATATGCATTATCTTGCACTTCTTCACGTTGAATTTCAACTGCCAAACACTTGACCATTCTTTAAGATTGTGCAGATCCGTCCTCATTCTATCTACACCCTCTGGCATGTCCACTCTGTTACAGAGCTTCATGTCATCAGCAAACAGGGAAATTCTGCCTTCTAGGTCCTGCCCAATGTCACTGATGAAGACGTTGAATAGGACCAGTCTCAGCACTGATCCCTGTGGTACCCCACTGGTCACTCTTCCCTCTGTGGAGTGACAGCCATTTACCACCACCCTCTGTGTCCTGCCACCCAGCCAATTACCCATCCACTGCACTACTGTCCCGTCCACTCCCAAATTCCCCAGTTTGTTTAATGGCCTTCTATGTGGCACAGTGTCAAAGGCCTTTGCTGAAGTCCAGATAGGCCATGTCCACTGCCCTCCCTGATCCACCTCCCTTGTCACCCAGTCAAATAATTCAATGAGGTTGGTCTGACATGACCTCCCCCGGTGAAACCATGCTGCCTTGAGTCCTGTAGTCCATTACCAACCAGATGTTCCACCAATCTCTCCTTCAGTAGTGCTTCCATGATCTTCCCCACTACCAAGGTCAGGCTGACTGGTCTATAATTCCCTGCTCCCTCTTTGTTCCCGCTTTTGTATAAGGGGACTACATCTGCTGTTCTCCAGTCTTCGGGTACCTCCCCTGTTTCCAATGATCAGCTAAACAGGATTGCCAGAGGTTCAGGCACTACCTCTCTTAGTTCCTTTAGGACCCTGGGGTGCACCCCATCTGGCCCCATTGCTTTATTTACTCTTATTCCTTCCAGTTCCTTTAGGACCTTTTCCCATGTAAAGGGACTTGTGTCCATTTCTGCGCCATTCTCACCCCTTGTGCTCCTTTCAGGCCCATTACCCTCCTCTTCCTCAGTAAAGACTGATCAGAAATATCTGTTTAGTATGTCAGCTTTACTGTTGTCATCCTCCATGTGGTCCCCATCCTCCCCCTTCAGTCTCACTATCCCTCCCTTTGCCCTTCTTTTTTCATTTATGTACCTGTAAAGGTTTCCCCCTCTACCCACTGATTTTGCGATGCACTCTTCTGTCTGAGCTTTGGCTTCCCTTACTGACCTCCCGGCCTCCCTTTGCTTCTCCTGGTACTTCTCCCTATCCCCTTCTGCCTGTGTCTTTTTGTATTGCCTGAATTTGATCTTTTTTGGCGTTCACTTTCTCCGCTACCTCCTTGGAAAACCATAATGGTCTCATCTTCCTTTTCCCTTGTTAACTTTCTTAATGCATAATTCTGTTGCTCTTGTAATCCCTGTTTTAAATAGTGCCCACTGTTCCTCCACCCGATTCCCTCCCCATTCCCATTAGAGGCTCTTTTAAGCATGTCCCCATTTTTCCAAAGTCTGTTCTCCTAAAATCCAGGATATGTGTTTTTGTGCCATTTGGTTCTGCCTCTTCTGTGATTTCAACTACAGTGACCGGTGGTCATGTTCCCCAGGTGCTCCCCCCGTTACTCTATCACACTGTCCCCATTTGTGAGCACGTGGTCAAGTGTTGTCTTCTGCCAAGTTGGTTCCATGACCAGTTGCTTAAGGAAGGTACTTTGTAGGGAGTCCGGGATAACTCTGCTCCTGGTTGACACTGCTGCTGGGAGGCTCCAGTCCACATCTGGAATATTGAAGTCTCCAACCAACATCACCTCCCCCTTTTCTGCCATCCTTTGGATGGCTAGCATTAACTCCCTTTCTGTCTCTTTCTCTTGGGCTGGTGGTCTGTAGACCACCCCTGTGCTGATGGCTGACCTGATTTTCCTTTCCACCTTGACCCACAGTATCTCTCCCCTGTTTTGTTCTTCCTGGATCTCTGTGGCCTTTATGCCATCTTTCACATAAAGTGCCACTCCTCCTCTCTTCTTGGCTGCCCTGTCTCTTCTGAATATGTTGTAGACAGGTATGGCCATCTCCCAGTCGTGGTTGTCATTACACTAGGTCTCTGTGATGGCCACAATTTCCAGGTCCAACTGCAGCATGGCAACCTCCAGATCCACCATCTTGCTGCTATGGCTTCTGGCATTGGCACACATGGCTTTCCATGATGTGAACTCCCTGGACTGTTTAGCTGTTCTACTGCAACCCCCTCCCTAGTTGTCCTTTATCCCTGGTTCTCCCTGCTGTCTTCCCTTCTGTTGAGTTTTGCCCCTTTCTGCCTATCCACCCTCCATCTTTTGCACACTGCTTTATAGAGATATCTCCTCCTCCTGTTCACTGGTTCCACTGCTAGCTATGGCAGCACCCTCCTTGCTGGTCTGCCACCCCCTCGGCTAGTTTAAATGCTTGTCCATGTAGCATTTAAACTTATCAGTGAGTTCTTGGATTCCCCTCCAGGACCAGTCTAGATAATCTAGATCAAGACAATCTCATGCAATGTGCTCAGGATAAAGGAAGGGGCCCTACATCTACCCTTGCCCTACCCCACCTTGACAGACACAACCCCTGAACAGAGAACCCACACAAGGGCACAGGGAGAAGGACATCTGCCAGATACTAGTAATAGAGATGAGGGAGAACAGAACATCCCAACTACAGACTCCCCCTCCACCCGGGGAACAGAGTGAAGAAACCTCACAGCAGGAACTAGTTGCACAAAAGCAGGGTACCCAGGGTTTAGCTGGTAAAGAACAACAAGTAATGCCCCCCTGAAAAAAAATACACAGGCTAGTCATAGACTCACTACAGCAGCATATAAACTTCTAACACAATTCTCTATACCTCTATAGAAGGAAAAAAAGAGATTTAAATGCTCACAACAGTATAAAGATTGATCCCAAAACTACCTGCTAATAAGTCATCACCATACACCTAGCATCCCTCAATGCATGTAGCCTAAAAACATTGCAAAAAGAGAATATCACTTTTGTCATACCTAGAGCAATTAGCAAATGACATAAATTTTTTTTTACAAGAAACAAGACTGAATTCTTTATTTGATGTGGAACAACTAAGGAGAATCTGGGTGTGGGGGCCTTCCTTTTGAACGTTCGGGACAGAGGTAGCGGATGGAATAGGGATTTTATTAAGGGGGTTTCAATTTTCAATAACTAGAGTGGTAGACATATTACCAGGCAAGGCACTACTATTAGATTGCAAATATAGGGAATATTTCTTTAGACTTAAAAATACTTATGCACCTCAAACCAAGGCAGCCAGGATTAAACTCTTTGAATCTATCAAACCATACCCATACACTAGGAAACCTGTTATATGGTGGGAGGGGGATTTAAACTACAGTCTAGATTCCAAACACTAGGTGGGGCAGTTTGGAAAACTTATTGTGCCACACATGCTTTAAAACAGATTTTGATAGGAACTAATCTGCAAAATGCTTTTCGACAAACCAGGAAAGACATGGGTTTCACTTACTTCAGACACATATGCCACGCAGATTGATTATTTTTTTACCTTTAAATTTGTAAAATCCATTAAAATGACAATAAAACCTTCTCTGATCATCACATTTTATTAGGGGATTTTTGTTTGGCAACAGCACCCCCTAGGTTCTTTTCCCAGTCTCAAAGATGGAAACTGAATTCTTCATTGTTAGAACAGATGGATTTAAAAATACAGGTAGAACAATTTTTAGAAGCCAGACATTCAACTATGTGTCTATATGATGACTTATGGGAATGGTGGCAAGACTCAAAAAAAGGCTTAAGACAACTCTTTATAAAACTGGTATGCCAGAAATCCAAAACAGAATATCTAAAGTATTTAAAGTTCTGGAACCAAATATACAAGTTGATATATTTTCCACCCAAGGATCAGGCCAAATATAAGACACAGGTGGCAGAAGTAAAAAAGCAAATGTTTGCCTACCAATATGATAGGTCAAGGATGTTGGAAGCGGAAATGCAATTTGGAACAGTTAAACAACCATCTTCCGACCCATATATGGTGTATAAACAAAGATTAGATGCTACCATTATGACAGGCCTTTATATGCAGTCAGGCACTTTAGTGACGACCGATGTAAAAATGCTCACTCTAGTGCAAAATACACTACAAACTACTTTTTCTAATGACAATCCCAATCAAGATAATCTATTTAACTTCATGACAGTGCCAATACCACAACTTGCTTTGGAATCTCAAGCTATATTAGAGAAACCTATAACACAAGAAGAGGTATATGATGTAACAATGTCATTAAAAACAGGAACTTCTCCAGGACTAGATGGCCTAACGAGCAACTTATTTAAAACTTTTGCAAAGGAATTGAGTAATTTATTGGTCCTGGTTTTTCATTATATTTTAGAACACAATGTAGTACCCAGACTTTGGGAAAGCCATTATTAGTTACATTTATAAAAGAGAGACAAACATAATATTTGAATGGTAAAAGAGTTTTGCCATAACAGCAGGGTTACGCATCTTGCAACTCAAAAATGTAACCATTCTGGCGATATTCAGAAGGGCCAGTTGCGCCACCAAAACATGCTGAGCAACAGCGATGGAAATGAAGGCATGCAAAGCGAAGGGGCGGGTCCATTCATAAAGTGCGCAATGCGATATTCGAACACTTAGCGTAATGTGCAAGAGTGGCTCAGCCAGAAGTTAAGAGAAGGAATTGAGCCAAAATAAAAGGCTCAAGGAAGGCAAGAACCCTAGCAGGCGTAAACTGGGGGAGAGAGAGAGAGAGAGAGAGAGAGAGACAGGAGCTGGAAGGGCAGAGAGGGACAGTGGGTCCAGGAGGACAGAGAAGGCCAGTGGGGGTGCCTGGTGCAGTGGAAGCAGCAGTGGGGGCAGTGGGGTAACACAGGAACAGCAGCAGAGGCAGAAGCCAGGAGATGGACAGTGCCGCTTCTCATGGAAGCTGTAATGAGGGGTGAGACACCATGCTGCAGGGGGCGTGGCAGGAGGGGCCCATTGATATACCCCGACGCAGGCGATGTCGTGCCATCAGCTTGAGCTGTACACAGACGTCCGAGATTGTGGGCGGTACTGCCTGAACAGGGCAATACTGAGACGGCTCTGTGAGCTGTGCAGTGATGTGATGCAGGCACCCTCACGACAGAGTCACGCTCTGTCCGTGGAGACCAAGGTGACAGCCTGCATGTGTCTGCTCACCACGGGCACCTTCCAGAGGCCAACAGGGGACACCACAGGCATTACACAGTCGGCCCGTCACGCATCCTCACCCAATTCCTCAGCACACTGCTGCCTCATGCTCGGGAGTACATCCATTTCCCCAGCACCACGGCAGAGCGTACAACAAACATGCAGGTTCCACAGGGTAGCATGTATGCCTGGCGTGCTAGGGATATAGACTGCACCCATGTGGCCATTCGCACACCACCTGGCCCGATGGCCAGGCATATCAGAACCGAAAGGGGTTTCCAGTGTCAATTGCCAGGTGGTGTGTGATGCCACTGACGCATTATCAATGTCTGTGCCACACACCCTGGGCGGAGCACATGATGCTTCATATGGCACCAGTCTGCACTGTGCCATCGATTCGAGAGGGACATCCCCATGGGTCATCTAGTGGGTGAGTACACATGTATGGAATGCAAACTCTGGGCAAGGGTGAATGACACAGGTGCCATGGTAGTGGCACACAAGGATGTGGGCAATATGGACCTGACATGACACTGATCTCCACTATCTCCACACAGGTGACTGCGGATACCCACTGTCCCTGGCTGCTCACCATGCGGCGCCCCGACCCCAAGCGCTGCTATGCTTCAATGAGGTACATGCTGCAACATGTAACATCATACAGCCGGGTGTTTGGGATGCTCAAGGCACGCCCGATGCGTGGACACCCCGGCGGAGCCTACAGTACAGCCCCAAAAGGCCTGTGGGATATTCCTGGCCTGTTGCATCCTGCACAACATGGCCAAAGACCATGGGATAGCCAGTACAGGTCCAAGAGGGGACAGCGATGGGGACGCCAGTGGCGCGGTGATGTTGGTGATGAGCAGCCCCCTAGGATGGAGGGACCTCGACTGACCCGGAGGCCCAGCTGCACCGGGACACCATTGCAGAAGAGCACTACGCCCAACACAGGTAAGCTCAAGGGACATGTGCAGGCAACACTGTCCATGCGCAAACCACAGGCACACAGGGAACACACCGTGCATGAAGGTCAGGGAGTTGAAGGTTCCAGGCATACCAACACACCATCAGAGAGGGGTGAGCACTCATATGAACACACACACACCAGGCAGCGTACATGGGCAGCAGCACAGCACTGCGGAAATGACATTGCCAACACACACAGCACCACCGACCACCCCACCACCTGTACCGTATAAGTGCATGTGTCAGGACCTGGGCACCCTTGCACCTAGTGTACAGTGCAATGCAGGCATCATCATGCACACGCACCTGTGGACAGCAGCTGGGAGAGTGTGCAGGTGGTCCGTGTGTCAGCATGGTGAGCAGAGCACCCAGCAGTGCACTGCCCACCATGAGACACATTGCACACAGGGCAGCACCAGACAGGGCCCGCACTGGGAGACAGCTCAGTCAGGTAGCACTGTCCCACGGCCACCATGGATGCGCGGGCAGCCCGCCATGGCCCAGCAGCCCTGGCAGGCTGAGCAGGGGCCACATGGGGTGGCGCTGTTGCACCGCCAGGGGTCCCACTGCGCGAACGCCGACCTTGCCCACACAGGGTCTGCATCCTGCCAAACAAACTTGCACCAGGGGTGCTCAGGATGCCCACAGCAGAACCCGCGCATCGACAGGCCTGTGTCGCACGCACGCCGGAACGGGAGTGGAGAGCGACTGTGGGGTGTGGTACAGGGCATCTGACAGTGGCCACTCGTCCACCAGAGAGACCACTGCCTGGGTCAGCCTGTCAATGGCAGCGGTCACATCCATCCGCGATAAGGACCAGCTCGGCTCAGTCCCAAGCACACTCCCTGCTATGCCGCTCCATGGACACAGACAGTGCCTCCACGGACCTGTAACCTGCCTCTGCAGCTGTACCAAGTCCTGCAGCAGGCGGGTGTGTGCGTCCAGCGGTACTGTGCCCCAATGGCATCGTGACCCCAGGGTGTGGAGGGTCCTGGTGCCAGCACCCTGTGTGGGTGGGCGCTGTCTCGCCAGGACCGGTATGGTGGATCAAAGGGCGGGAGACAGGTGCCACCGCGCGACACCGTACCCAGACCTGGTGTGCGACTGCTGCTGCCGCCTCCAACTGCTGAGCTCCCAGGTCCACCTGTTCCACCTCCATGCTGACAACAGTGCCAGACACCTGCACAGCCACCGTGCTGCCCCACGGTGCTGACAGGCAGCAGCCTGGGACTGTGCCAGCATGCTGGTACACAGGTGTGAACCAGGAAGGCCCAGGGGCACGTGCTGGCCTGCCATGTGTCCGTCATGGGACACACACCTATCACTGCCCATTGCAGGCCTGCTATCATCAATGGTGCAGGTGCGTGCCACTGCCATAGGCACAGCATGCTGGCATACCTGCATGCCAGTCTGCTGAGACACAGGCTGTGCACCCCCTGCACCCGTGTCACTGACACCGGAGTTGTTGGCCCAGCGTGCATGCCGCTGCAGTGCCTGCAGGCTGGTGGCGGAGGTGGATGGTCCCTCCTCCACGTCCAGCAGGTCTACATCACTGTCTGGACCCACCACCACCACCGTCTCCTGAAGACGAACAGGATCTGTAACAGAAAGAGAGTGCATGTGAGTGCATGTGAACAACAGCCCCCCCCCAACAACACCACCATGTCATACCGTGCAGTGATGGGCTTCCACCTGTCTGGAATCCTCCGCCTGGTAAGCCCGCAATGGCACTCGGCTGCATGGCCATGACCAGTGTCTCCTCTGTAGGGGTCAGCTGCAACACCACTGGTGGGCCCCACCAGTGCCAGCCGCGCGCCGCCTGAAGGCTGCCACCGCCTCCTTCAGCCTCCGCGGTCAGTCCCCATCTTCTTCTTGCATTCCTGCATGGAGCGCTGGTGGCTTCCATGCAGGTTGACGCCTGAGCTACCCCTCCCATGCAGCTGCATTCCTGAGGGTGCCCCTCCGTCCACTCAATAGTGGCTCATCCTCCAGGTAGGCCTGGAAGAGGGCCTCCTCTCCTGCCGCGGTGAAGTTCGCCTCCTCCTACACCCGCTGTCCACACCCTCAGCTTGGTTCTGGTCAGTCATGGTGATCTGTATGGGTGGAAGTGGACACCTGTCAGTGCAGTCGAAGCATTTCCCCATGAGCATAGCTGCGCCGGCCTGGGGGCGGAAGCCCCACGCTTCCTCTCCGGCATGGCAGATACTGATAGAAAGGGTGCCCTTTGTCCCTTTCTAAGTGCCCTTTTCATGCTCAGCCCCATCAGCCTTTATCATCCTCCACCCATGAGCATTGTCCTGAGCATCACACAGCATATAACTCACCTCTCACCTGCAGTAACCAAATCTGGCCAGCACAGCCCACTGTCGCATTTTTATAGTGCAACACATGCAAATGAGGTGTGGCGCAACTTTAATGACATGCTAATCATGCCACTGCGCCTATGAATGGCTGATCGAATGATTTGTATATGTCGGTTGAATATCGTATTTGCGCTTTGCGCAATACGGAAGGTCCGCTGGACAATGGCGCAGGTTTGTGGCTGCATGCTACACCGCATTGCGCATGCCCAGACAGCGACGACGCGCCTATTGCGCTGCAGACCTGCTGAGCGATAGGTGATTCAGGCATGGCCACCATTGTGCCAGTGGCGCCACAGCACTGGGCACTTATATGGCGCTGTGGCACTACTGCGTGATAGTCCACTGGGCACTGGTGCGCAGCTTGGCAGTTGCAGGATGCCTATACGTCCGATGGGCCGTGAGTAGCCTTGCATCATTGCCGTGACCTTGTGTATGCCCTCTGACCCTGGCACTGTTGGCATGCCATGTACATATCTTCATTGCGCTTGTCTGGTGACAGCGCCATGTAACTGATTGACGCTGTTCGAACAGCGATTGGAGCCTGTGGTGGTCTATTGCCACAACTCCACGTGGGGTTACGGGCGCAGCGGGATGCCATATTGCCTGCTGTAAAGTTGGTGCCATGTCTCAGGAGGAGGGCGGTGTCCTGAGCCAGATTGAAGTGGCCAACCTGGTGCCTCCTAGTTGAGCCACACTATGATGGCTCAGCGGTGAGGCGCCCTCACCAGTGCCAGGAATCATCTGTGGCAGCAAGTGGCCACTGACCTGGTGGAGGTCACTGGGCGGGGCGGTCTGCTGAGCAGTGCGGCACGGTACAGTGACCTCACGGAGGAGCCAGAACTTCTACGTCGCTGCTGGCGGTCACGTACAGGCGGGGCGAGTGCCTAGGCCAGGTGAGTGTACCATCTATGCACCCATATTCTCTTTAGGGGTGTGTGTGTGTGTTGGGTGGCTGTGCATCCGGCGGCTTGGACACAGTTGGCTGTGTCAGTGTGCAGCTGTGCGATGGATGGTTATGGCTGTGTGGGCAGGCACTCTCACTGGGGCAGGGGCACTCTGCTTTTGAGTCACACTGATGTTTGTCTCAACATATGTCTCCCCAGGCGGAATCTGAGGACGCAGGGCAACGTGACGTGGCGTGGCTAGGCCCCGTGCCGGGGGTGTTGTGCCCAGCAGCAGCAGCAGCAGCAGACAGTAGCAGCAGCGGAGCCAGCTGCTGGAGGAGTGTGAGTATCATTACTTCATGGATGCTATTGCATGCTTGGGGGGGGCAAGACCACCAGCCATGCACAACACAACCATGCAGGAAAGGGGAGGTCATAATTCCACTATACAAGACACTGGTGAGGCCCCACCTGGAGTACAGTGTAGTGTTCTGGAGACCATACCTACGTATGGACATGGACTGGGTAGAGAGGGTTCAGAGGAGGTCAACACGGATGGTGCATGGATTGCATCACAAGTCCTATGAAGACAGGTTGAAGGAACTGAACATGTACTCCCTGGAGGAGAGGAGGAGAGGGGATATGATTGGGGACATACAAGTATCTTACAGGGGAACAGAGTGCAGGAAAACACTATTTTAAGCGTAAAGATGTTCCAGGACTAGAGGCATGGGATGAAGTTGGAGGGGACGATTCAGAGGAAACATGAGAAAGAATTTCTTCACAGAACAAGTGGTGGACAAGTGGAACACTCCTGCCAGAGGAAGTGGTGGGGCTGACTTGGTCACGGGATTTAAGAATGCACGGGATAGCCATAAAGGAATTCTGGAGGTCAGGGGTAAGGTGCAACAGACTTATAGGAAAACAGAGTGAACTTACAAGGTCAAATGGCCAGACTGGGTGGCACATAGGCCCTTATCTGCCAACACTGTCTATGTATCCATGTATGTATGCACAACACAGGTGACTTGCATCACTGTGCAGCATCACAGCACATCTGTGTATGCGTCACTGGTGGTCCAGGCATGCACTGGGCACATAGCTGTGTAACTGGCATCGCACCACATTGCCACATCACTTGCCAGCCTTGTTTGTGCTGTGATGGACATGGGCAGTGTGTGTGTGCAGTGGTGCACATAGCTGGTGCTGCCTGTTTGTGATGGCTATGTGCATGTTCACTGTGGGTGGGTGCATGCCATCACAGGTGCGGGACATTGGGCTATATGGCTTGCAGGTTGGGTGGTGTTCAGGGTTGTGGTCAGTCACAGCCATTGTCTGTGTTCCCATTTTCCTAGGCCTCGAAGTTCTCCGGAGGATAGATTGAGGCATTCGGGGCCTGACACAGGTGTCCCTTGAAACCCAGGCCATCCTGGAGTCCATTAGGCGACATGGCTCATGGAGGAGGTCACAGGGAGAGCAGAACCAGGCACAGGATAACCAGCCAGCTGGGCCTTAGGACACAATACCTTTCCCACTTCTCCCATCCCTACCACCCTGCCTTCCCTCTCCAAGTTGTTCATCCCTACCCCTTGAACACCCCTACCTTGTACCCGTCCCCCCTTGTACATAGTTGTTGTTTATTGTTTTATTTACTATTTGAAAATTTAAAAATACATTTATATTTTGATATGAATACTGTGTTGGTCTCTGATTTGCAGCTGGCTATGGGTGCTCAGTTGCAGTGGTGTACATGCCATCTGGGGTGGTATGGTCCTGGGTTATGTGTGTGTGTGTGTGTGTGTGCGTGTGCTTGGGGAGGTATCTCCGGCATGGCAGTGACTTTCTGTTGGTCTTGCCGTCTGCTGCCACCCACTGCTGGGTGCACAGGGTGTGTCTGGCTTGTATGCTTCTGTGCTGCACGGGGCTGACGTGTGCTGGGGGGACTGCATGGTTTCCTGCAGTGCCAGTCACTGCACATGGGTGGTGTCTTGGGGTCACAGTGCAGGGTGTGCTGTGCATACGGGGGGTTGATGTGCACTGTGGTTGTCAACCCCCTGTGTGTGGCACTCTCCGCCTGCCAGTGGTTGTGCTGGGGTGTCAGGGCTCTGCTATGCTTTGTTGGCTTGTCCCCATGGGCACGTGGATCATCCGTCCCACCCCCAGTGATGCTGTGCTTGGGGTGTGCAGGTGTGGTGTGGGTTCTGCAGTGTGTTCCTGTGCCCATGTGTGGCATGGCTGGTGGTGGGCCCCAGCCTGCCTCCCTGGATGTGCAGTTCCATTGCTCGGGGGCTGTGCTTACACTATGGCAGCTCTGGAATGCTCAGCTGAGCTTCCCTGGTTGCACCATGGCGCAGCATTTTGGCCCAGCTTCTCCTTCCTGGTTGCGCAATGGCGCTGTATGTGCGATATTCAGACGTTGGTTGCTTGAGCAATTTGCTCTGCTCCATGTTTGAATATCGCACCTGTTGCGCATTTGCGCACCTGGTTTGTGCTTGCTTCTGCTGTTGCACTACTTTTGAGCGCAGTTTGAATATCTGGGCCAATATCTCCAACTGAGATTTATAAGTATTCTTAATACTGATTATAAAATTCTGTCCAAACTAATTTATCAAAGATTACAGCAAGTAGCAGAACCTCTTATTGGCATGGGCCAAACATGTGTGATCCCTCATAAAAAAATACAACTTAATCTTTACCTGTTAAGGGAATTGTTTGAAAATAATAGGAGTCAGGATACATCCAGTTATGTGATGGCCTTGGATCAATCAAAGGCATTTGACTGGGTAGGACATCAATATCTTATGTAAGTATTATCAGCACATGACATTCCAAAAACAATGGTGGCTTGGATAAAGGGATTATATGAGGGAGCTTGTTTTGTACCCTTGGTTAATGGATATTTAGGGGACACTTCAGCTTTAGAAAGAAGGGTACATCAGGGATGCCCTTTAAGTCCCCAGTTATGCACTTTTGCCTTAGATCCCATCATTAGACAAATTAAATCGAATAACTGAATCATAGGCATAGCTCCACATCTTAGTGTACGCACAGAAAATATATCTGTATATGCGTGTTTTTGTAAAATACATTTCTTCAGGAGAACAAGTAATACAAACATTTTAGGTGTTCACCTCCGTTTCAGGGGCTTTCTTAAACCTAAAAAAAACCCAGTGAGCCTACCAATAGGAAATTGCCCAGGAGGTGTAACTGAAATTGCCGGAGTTAAACTGACTAATACTCCACAAAAATATTAGGTATATGGTTTGGGAAGGGAGATTCTGCTACTTTAAATTGAGAGAAACATCTGGAAATATGTGAAACTAAAGTAAGGAAATGAAAAAGCTGGAAATTGGAAAAAAATTAAAGAATTCTGGTAATAAATAAATGTTTATTGCCCATTTTGTACATAGCTGAGCTACAGCTACGCACCACCAACACATTTAGAAACAAGAAGACTTAGTAACCTTTTTCAGATGCTCTGGGGAAGCTGTCTGAATCCAGTGAAGAGAGATTTTATGTACTTATCACACAAAGATGGTGGACTCAGTGTGATAAACCCGCTAGTATTTTACTGCTCCTTCTTCATTAAACAGTCTCTTATGTAAGGATGGAATCTTCCGCAACATTCTTGGCAGATATGGATACACCACTCCTTACAAAAATGTCAAGATGGGAACAGGGAGCACCAAAGATTAGTATGACTTATAAAATACCTGAGTATGCTGCTGCATCCCTTAAAAAGATGAGACGGTGGAAACCAGAGAAACAAACCAGACAGACATTAGGACGAAAGCAACTCTATAATCACATTGTATATGAGGTACACAAAGTCATATTAATATTTCCAGAATGTACACCTTCCAAGATGCCTCGGGCCTTAGCTGTTCAGAATGATAAGAGGATACCCCAAAACACTTGAGACATTACCTGGCTATGCAGCCAGGGAAAGTTAGAGGTATGAGGAAATTTGAAGCATAAGGATATTCAGGAAAGGTATTGCCCCAGAGCTTTATGCAACAATGTCGAAGAAACAATACACCACTTCTATATAACTTGCCCAACACAGTATTCAGTTTTGGGCACAACTGGCAACCAGATGGCAATGGCCTTTTTTAACTAGAATATCTTACAATACACTTGTATCAGGGGATTATTCTGGGATTTGGAGAATTTTTCATGTCAGTGCATTAAATGTCATCTTTGCAACTATAAAATATTACCTCTGGCAAACCAGATGTCAGTACTTATTACAACAGATACAACTACCAAATACTGTTCTGATTACGCAAATAGAGACAGCACTATAGAAAGTAAAAGAAAGGGATAAGCAGACATAAGCCCCAGATAAATTGAATAATTTATGGACGAATTTGGAGTGTGTGCTAAACAAAAAGAATATGTTGGGAAAGTATTGAGGGTATAACACAGAATATAATATGCAATGACTATAGTTTGAATGGATAAGAATTTCATATGAATGTACATATTGGATATTTACTGTTTTTGTTTGACATGATGTAATGTTTATTTTCTTTTCTTTAATAAAATTTCCCTACTCCTTGCAAAAAGTGCATTGCGTTCTTTTACTTCCACTTGGACACCTACCAGGACAGGTAGAAGGGACCTTGGTTTAACATCTCATCCGAAGGACAGCACATCCCAATAATACAGCACCCCCCCGATACTGCACTTGGATGCCAGCATTTTAAGTGTGAGCCCAATCACAGTGTGGTACTACAACCCATGACCTTCTGGCCCAGAGGTGGATGTGCTACCAAATGAGCCAGGCTGACATGCTGAATCAGTATGTTCATCTTGTAGAGTGGCTAGGCATTTGTCTTATGGAATTCAGATGGCTAACATTTCTTTACTCTGTTCACTATGAAATTGGTTTGTTGTATAAAAGTAGGTATTGTTTAAATGATTAATGTGGAAGGCTGCTATGGAACTTCTATAATCAGCCATTGATTACAGTGATGTTGTTTATAGGGTTGGCAATCCTGGGCTCTCTGAAGATTATGAATATTGGAAATCCATACTGTGCCCATGTGATAGCTTATCATGCAGGTGGAATGCACCCACCACAACTGCACTGGGATTAGTTTGCAGCTGAACTGATCCAATATCAGTTTTAATCATCCAAAGTGACCTAAGATCAGTTTGTGTCAGACATGTGTCTAACCACAGGCTTGTAGAACAGCAGTTAGAATAGCACAGTAGTTAGAGCATATGACTGGAAATCTTGCCCTGCCCTAATAATGACCCCTCCCCCTTCTGGGGAACAAACTCCATAGAGAATCAAGTGACTATCTGAGGCCACTGCCTATTATAGGGCCCCTGGACCCCCACCACCAGCAGCTGGAAGACCAGTGAGAGAAGATCAGACACCCTGGGAAAGCCTGCCATCTAGCTAGGATGCATTCAGTGACAACTGCATGACATTCTGCATCAGAAAAATCTGGCGGACCCCTCTCCTCCCCAAAATACATCCGGTCCAGGTCTCCCTGGTCACTACACATCAGTTTATGTGTTCTATGGCACTACCCACTATACCAGCCAGACTGGGGCTTGCAGTGCAACCTAGTGGTTAGGGTAATGAGCTGTGAATGAACTTAGTTCATCCAGGAGACCTGGGTTTGATTCCCACATTCCCAACCTGAATACTGTGTGACTCTGAGCAAGTCACTTAACCTCCCCAGTGCTTCCAGGTTGCCCCTGAAAACAGACAGTTATGCCTAGTGCGCCTTAACCAGTTACCAAAGACTGAAAAAAGACTGGACACCCCCTGCAATACCTTTTTCCACTTTGCTACAGACCCCTCCCTTTGTTCTAACCACTACTCTTTCTACTCCTATGTATCCATCCTCCCTGTACCTTCACATTGCCAGACTCACTGCACCCCCTTCATATCCAAATGCTGGTTTGGTTCCCTTCCCTCTTACCTCTCTCCCATCTCCTATCCCCAATCCCTCCTGCCTCCTGCTTCCTCCACTCAAGGACTCATTGCACTTTCTCTGCTACTCATCCCCACGCCTCAGGGGGGCAGTCTACCTTCTCTTATTAACTTCCCACACTCTGGAACCTGCTGCCCTCCTTCCTCTGCCTCTCCTCTTCCCCATATTCCCTCAGGTACCAGCTGAAATTCCTCCCCCACCTGCTCCTGTTACCCATCCTCCTGATGCTTCCCCAGCTTCGAGCCCCCGCTGTCCATGTTTGTGCCTCTGGCTGGGTCTCACCTACCTGGTTTAATTTCTACTGGTTTAATTTCCTCACCACCTTTGTACTTTACTCTATGTTGGGGTTAGGCATACACAGTTCTATGTGATAACAGCGATCGCCGTTACGGCGAATGTACATCAGCGAAAATCTATTTCGATGATGTACACCCTGGCACACAGCAAAATGGCACTGGAGACTTACATTTTTAATGTTTACAAGGGGGGCTATGCCCCTCACCCTTACTAAAGGATTCTCAACTCTACAAGTATATATTTGGGGGAGTGCAAATAAAAAACAAAATTCGGGCCAGGCACAACAAAATGTATGCATACCAGGACCCAAACCCAGCACCCTCACAGTTGAAGCCTGCAACCCACCCACCGTGCCATGGGGCAGCTCAGCAGCCCATTGCTGCAACATGCCACACAAACCCTCCCTCCCCTTCCACTGTACTTGCTCCCCCCCCATGCATGTATATATAGCGACAGGATCTCACTATACCTGGAGTTGCCCAGCCTATCCAGTAGCCCCTGATAAGGTGTCGCTACTGAGTCATCCTTTTGTGTGCGCTTGATAGCGAGTGCTCTTATCACTGGATGCTGGCATGCACCTGCCCTACAGGTCTCTGCCTGTTACAGAACTATTTATTTACATACTGTGTCTTGATATTGTTTTAGTTGCAGGTGTACAGATGTTCCATGTTGTACTGTGACCATACTTTATTTTTGTACCAATCTTATATATACCATTTTTGTACAAAGGATTTGTTATTGTGTATTGTTCTTCTTCTGCTCCCATTCCCCCCAGGTCCAGCGCTGAGTTGATTCATTTAATTTTCTATTCTCATTTGATGAAGAGCAGGGTGACATTTGGCAAAAGTTGCTGATGAGGGATTGAATGATTAATTGTCATGACAACCATTCTTGGTTAATGGCAGGGATGAGATTGGCCCTAAGTAAAAGACAAAGAGTAACCTTAAGTGTATTGGTGGTAAATTGCTAGGCATATCAGTATCTGTGCATTTGGTAAAAGCGGCTGTGCATTTCTAATGAAAGGTTAACTGAAGCTAGACACGGCTCAGTGTGCCTTTCCTGGTTACCAATAAATAAGAGCACATCCAGCCATCTTGCTTGACAAGTTATCAAGTATACCAGAGAGACCCGAGAAGCTACAAAAGCATGAGTAATCAGCAGGGTTTCAGTCCTGCAATTGGGGTGGTTGTAAAATTGTGCCTAAGACAGAGGGAAAAGCCCTGTGTGGGACTGTACTAATTCTGATGAGCCCAAGAAGAAGAAGACTTGTGGAGGCCATCCTGCCACCCATTTGTGTCGATCACAGATAAGGGCCCCTTTGTTCAAGTTTAATTGTTCAGTAACAGTTTGGGTTTTCGTAACAGTTTATGTGCCTGCAACAATTTGTGAGTGCCAGTGAGCCACCTGCCCTGCTAGCAGCAACTGTGTCCCCAGTGATCCTTTGATCTGGCATAGAACCGTAGCTAAGCTGATGTGCATGCCCCATAATATTTACAACAGAGTACATTTACATAATTATAACAAAGTACAGTACAGTTTCATAACCTATATTACATATGTACAAAAATATGTACAAAAATATAAGAGCTAGGAAAGGCACGAGGCAGGAGAGTGAGGGAACTAGGAGAAGATTGGAAGGCTGGAGAGGAGGGAGGGAGGGAGGAGAAGACAGTAGGAGGAAGAGGGTAAAAGGTGCATTGGGGTAAGAGGAAGGGATTAGGTGCAATTTATACAATGTCTTTTAAATTGTAAAGCTTTGTAAAGATTTAGCTATTTCTGTTTGGTTTCACTTTTGCTGTAAGTGCAGCAGAAGCCACTGTGATGTTATCAAGATTTGTGCAAGCTGCTCTCCTATTGGTTAAGGGTTCCTTTCTGACCTTTCCAAAGTGGTGATAAATGGTTAAAATGAAAGTTGATGGTTTATTTTCATTTGAATGTTTCAGTGGCTAAAAAATCATTTATCTGCAAGGTTTGCCTCTACCTACGCTGTATAAATTCAGATACTGAGCCCCAATGTATTTATATATTCTTGTACATTAACAAGAACACTCTGTGTAACTTAAGAAGCTAATTTCCATGGTAATTTTGTAGTTATTAACAAAAATGCTCCAGCGCTGAGTTGATTCATTTAATTTTCTATTCTCATTTGATGAAGAGCAGGGTGACATTTGGCAAAAGTTGCTGACGAGGGATTGAATGATTAATTGTCATGACAACCATTCTTGGTTAATGGCAGGGATGAGATTGGCCCTAAGTAAAAGACAAAGAGTAACCTTAAGTGTATTGGTGGTAAATTGCTAGGCATGTCAGTGTTTGTGCATTTGGTAAAAGCGGCTGCGCGTTTCTAATGAGAGGTTAACTGTGTCCCCGAAGTAATTATAACCAATTGACGAGGTAGTTAGTAATTAGAGGATTAACTATAATGATTCTCACCTGCAATGGTTGTCATGGAGATAGTGTTTTAGATCAGGGTGTTAAAAGGACAATTTGTATACTGTTTACAAAAAGTATTAAAACTTCATTAACAAAGTTCTTGATTGAAAGCTTGGATAATCAGTGTTCTCATTTTTTTTTCATTAATTAAAGCATAGCTGACAACCATCATTAGCAACAAAAGGGTCCAGTTTAAAAACACAGCCATATCTGTTCAGTTTTTCCAAGTAACATAAAAGATAGCTGAGTTTACTGCTGCCTACTAAATAATCATGACCAACAGAATGTTCTGAAATTCAAAATATTTGAAATTATTGTAGTTCAAATCACTGCAAGCCAGTTACAAATATTGAAGCAACGCTTTCCTAATCAGCACATTTTTGATAACACAGGGACACCAGATAATAAAATAGTGAAACATAGACCTTAGGAGCCGTGGACATTCTGTGTCAAGAAACTTCTGTGCTCAAGTGAATGTTCTGGGAGGTTCTGCCGATGGGGTCAACTACCCAAACGGACCATGGCAGTTTCAGGATTTAGCTGCACTCCTATTGAGGTCCTTAAATAATTAGCCAGTGCTTCACATACGCTACTACAAATTTATTCAGCAGAATGATAAAATAACCGACTTATATTTTCAAGCTCAACAGGCAGCCATTTAACTGCAGTGCTGACCGAATTCCACAATCACCTTAAAAGTCTGTGCCCCAGCTTTGCTATGTGTCTTTATCAGAGGGTGGAGACTAATCTGACTGACAGTTTTTCATAGTCACTACCTGATGACATAATGTATAGCCCACCATGTGAATGTGACAAAAAGTGGAATAGAACATAATTATATTCACAATATGATAGAAGCATGATATCAAAATTGTTATACAAAGATTAATTCATTCAAAAATCAAAGGGCCCATTTCTCAAACCGGCACAAAGATCGACGCAAGCTGCACCAAACAGCAGTTTGCGCAGATCGCTGGTGTGCCAGGGACACTGCACCCAGTTCCCATATGGGAGTGGCTCCTGGCACCAACACCCACAGTTAGCAGTAGGCCAGCTCGTGCACAACACAAATGAGTGCATCGAGGAATTTGCTAAGGGTGCTGCATGGGCATCCTCTCAGCTGTGATAAGATGTGACCACTGGCATGACTACTGTCTGGCAACATGGGAAAGCTAAGTGACTGGAAAAAACACAAATGAGACTGAGTGATGACAGTGATGTGGATTGTCAGTTAAAGCAGTGATGAAACGTTACTCAGTAAGATGCATCCAGGGCATTAATTTGGTTGTATCAAAGTTTCTAGGACACAGCATGCTTCCCCTAAAGTGACACTAATTTACCTTTTTGCTAACTATTTTCACTGTCATTAATTTTTCTTTTCTCCCAGTATACTTGTTCAGCCTTTGCCCACTGGTACAAGTGCCAGGCAAACCTGTGCTCCCACCCAGCACTGTCTGTGGACTGGCACAAGGGCTGTTAGACCACCCTTTGACTGGTGTAAGCCCTGGTGGGTCTAGTCAGCTTCCAGAATCTCAAATATGGGGATGGTGCAGCTTGCATCCACTGCAGACCCCCTACCACCCTAGTGCACCCCTGTCCTTGATGCAGGCCTGGTGCATGACTGGTCTAACGTAAGGGTCCCCATTTTTCCGCAGCTGGCGTATGGAAACTCTGCTAGAATTGATGCAAGGTACCCCTTGCATCACTTCTGTTTGATGCAGGTACCTTGCTTCAACCTCAGACCTTTGAGAATCAAGTACAAAATCTTTTAACCAACAAAGTCCCTAATGCTCTAGCTGAAATAACATTCAGATTACTTTAAGTCAGAAAACTGACTATATATATATATATATATATATATATATCTCTTGCAAAAAACTACATTAATGCAGAGATTAGGGTTGTAAAAATGCGAAGTGTACAAAGACGGGAAATGAAACAACATTAGGGATTTGGGTTTCCGGAGTATTGACGAATCAGTGGTGGGGTATTACTCAGGGTTGTCAATCCAAATTCCCCCCCCCAGCCCATAGCCTTCTGTCTGAAGCAGAAGATACAGCTCCAACCTAGTGCATCATAGTGATACAGTATGGTCAACATAATCAGTCAGAGCTTTCTTCACTCAGGGTCCTACGTGAAGACATCACATTTGACCTTGTCTGATCCATAGTAGGGGTGGTCATTAGGGTTGACAACCCCAAGTAAGATCCACCACTGATTTGCCAATACTCCGGAGACCCAAATCCCTAACGTTTTTCATTTCCTGTCTGTACGCTTTGCATTTTACAACCCTAATCTCTGCATTGACATTGTTTTTGTAACTAATTTCCTTCTTTTTGTGATAGTGGACTGTATCTCATTTGATCAGGTCCTTTGACACCTGCATAAAATGAGATAAATACAATATTGGAGACAGTCATGATGCAGTGCATGGGCCCAGCAGACACGGCCCCCATCTCGATACCTTGTGGATGAGATTCCCTGACCCACCACAGGGCGTGGCGTCTGTGCCTAAACACTGTTCCATCCCTACCCAGGCTGTGACTAGTTTTACATGCTGCAGCACCTTCCCCATCAGCCTTGTTCCAGTGAACCAGCTCACAGTATTCACATCTGAACTCAGCTTACTGGCATGGTAAGGCAGTGTGTTCCCCAGAGGCGTAACAGGCATCCTTACAATCATTGTTACTTAATAACTTCTTTGTTTTTTTTATATTTTGACCCCAAACATTCAACATATTCTCCTTATGACCCCACCTCATAAACCCATAGGTGAAAATTTTCAAATCTGTGATGAAACGCCATTCCGCACCACAGGAACAAAAACACATTTTAGACAGGATGTGAAAATGACAGCTGTACTGTTTATGAGGTGATCTAAACATATGGGTATGTTAAAATCTGGAGTCAGAATATTGTAAATTACCAGTTATGAGCCTCATGTGAGAAACTGGCGCAATGCACGCTGATAACGTGAGTATGTTTTAGATTTTTTCACCAAATTTTCAACATGGGCTTTTTGGGACCCCACCTCATGAACACTGGCACAATTGGTCCAGAAAGGTGATTCCGCACAGTGACTGTGCCATTCCACACCACAGGTGTGAAAACACTTTTTGGTCGGGATGTGAGAAATGACAGCTATACTGTTTATGAGGTGGTGTGACAAAATGGGTATGTTGAAAATCTGGAGTCAAAATATTGTAAATTCCCAAAGTTATGTGCCTGTGTAGAAAATGCCAACAAGTGTTCATAACTCTGTCATTTTTCAGAGATTTTCCCACTGAATCTTCAACATGGGCTTTTGGGACCCCCACCCCCACTATAATTTCATTAATTGGTCCTGAAAGGTTATTCCATGCAGCCACTGCGAAATCACCTTTCAGGTCCGATTAATGAAATGACAGTGACAGTGTTCATGAAGCGGGCTCCCAAAAAGGCCATGTTGAAAATTTGGTGAAAAAATGAAAACCAAAAATGGCTGAGCTATCAACATAAATTCAAAATGCCATTGGAAATATATTATACGGCACTTACCTTGATTCCTCAGTTCACGGTTCGGCTTTGAAGAGTGCAGACCTGTTCTGGGCCACAGAAAATCACATTGTACGACCTCCAGTGGTAAGTATAGGGTATGGGTGGGGTGGTGGGTCAGGTGCTCAGTGGAGGGAGGGATGGGGAGGGGGACAGCGGCAATGACGAGGGATGGTTTTCTTTTTGCAGGTAAAAATAAAAAGACGTTGAGGACTGTTTTCTTTTTTTTACAGGTAAAAATAAAGTACATTTATCTCATGATACTGGGAGTGGGATCCCCAGTGTTCCATACTGTTGGGGAGGAGACATATAGAATTCTGACATGGGGATTGGGGCCCCATGTTGGTAATCGAATTAAATAAGGGGCTGGGGAGGGTCTGACACCGGGTGGGTATCCTGGTGTCGGTATTTATAAACTTTTGTAACTCTTTTGAACACTGGGGTCAGCTCCCATGTGATCTATACTGCTAGAGGGGATCTCATAAGTGCTGACACAGGGATTGGGGCCCCTGATGTCGGCAACCATTTATAAAACAACTGACTGGGGGTCCGACACAGGGGTGGCCATCCCATGTCAGATTATACAGAAAAAGTAATTAAACAAATTCCAGAGAAACAAAGACTGCCACTGGTGATTGGGGCCCGGTGTTCAGATGACAGCACAGTCAGGATGCAGAGCGAGTGACGATAAACTGGCCAGTTGCTCTATATGACACAGTTATCATTTAGTAAAGGACAGCCTTTGACGATACTGTAACTATATGACACAGCTGTCCTTAGTAAATGACAACTGTGTCATGTAGTGCATCCAGCTTCTAATAACTCCAAACACTTTTAGGCAGTAGCTTTTAATTCTTCACTTTGCAGTATGGCTTTGAAGAGTGCAGTTGTGTCCCGTCCACAGAAGATGACAGCTTATGACCTCCAGAGGGTAAGTATAGGGTGGGGTGGGGAAGGGCAGGGGCGCTCAGTGGAGGTTCAGTATGGGGAGGAAAATGATGAGGACAACGATGACCATTTTCTTTATTCCAGGTTTAAATAAAAAGACGTTGGGACGTTTTCCTTTTGCAAGTATACTCATAATTGTTTTGGGAAACTGGGGCTCCCCAGTGTCCCACTCACTGGGGGTTAATTATGACTGTTGACTCAGGATCAGGCTCCCAATGTCAGCAAACATTATTAAAATAACGGGCTGCTGGGGGGGGGGGCATCTGACACAAGGGATGGGAATCCCAATGTTGGATTGTAAAAAAAAAAATAAATAAATAACTTAAATAACTACACTGCCACCTGGGATTGGGGCCCTCGGTGTGCAGATAAAGTTGAAGGCACAGCACAGTCAGGATGGGGGGGGCTACAATGACAGTAGCCCCGTCCCTTACATATGAGTGGCGACAGCAGCAGGGGTTGCACTATATGAAATAGCTGTTGTTTATTAAAGATAGCTGTGTCATATAGTGCAGACCACTACAAAAACTCAGTTATAAATACAACATTGATTTTTGCACTGCGTATGCTCAGAAATGGAACACTTTTTTTTTGTTTGTTTCATATGTTTATTAATGGACAGTTATCCATATACAATTCATAGCCAACAGCTATAGGAAATCCATATGATACAGTCATATACATTTGCCACAACACTCACCTGTAGATAATAACATTTAATAACATTTCGGACTTCATTCCACATTACCGTCCTTTTTTCGTGTTTAAACCCCCCCCAACCCACTAACCCCTAACAATTAACTATTAACTCGGTCTGTGTCCCTTCTTTCTATCCCATCCCCATCTTACCCAAAGGTCCGTTCTCTCAATTAAATAGCCCACTACCCTCCAGCAGCATTCTTTCTCCCATACTCAGAGCACCAAAATATTCTGCCCAGGTTCTCTCAAATCTATCTTCCGTCCCTTTTAAGCTGTATGTCAGCTTATCCACAGCTAAAGTTTTCACCGTGAGTTCTTTCCATTGACCCACTGTAGGCCCCGAAGCCATAGTCCATACATTTTCCTATTCTAGCCAAGTATACGTAGCACCCTTATCCATCTAGGATAAAGAACCCATTCCCCATTTTCTTCTCCTTCTACCCCTAACAACAGTGATTTTTGGGAGATCTCAATAGGCTTTCCTCTCATGGATGTAATTTCTTTGGATATGTCTTGCCAGTAGGACTTTATCACTGAGCAACCCCAGTAATAATGTTGGTATGTGCCCCTATTTATTTTGCACTTATTGCAAAATGGTGAGACCCCTGGACAGAAGCTGTGCACCATAGCTGGTGGATAGTATAACCTCTGAATGTATTTGAATTGGGCTTCTTTATACTTGTTACACTAGCAGTCCCTGGTGGGATTCTAACATTAGCTGCAGTTAGCCTCACTGATTTCCTCCCGATATCCCGCCTCCCACCATACCTTCACCTTCTGGGAGGATCCCAAAAAGCCTTCCTGTCCAGCCTCACAGCCCTCCCTATTAATCCCTTCTCACACCTATTGGCCCCATTTCTTCCACATCCTCCATCAGTCTCCTTGTTTCCTTAGATCCGGTGAGCCGCTTATGATAATCCCTTACTTGAAGTATCTATACATGTGTGAGGTGGGCACATTCACCCTCTCTTTAACCTCCTGGAATGAGCACATGCCCCCGATGTCAAGGTCGCCATGCATTTTACCACTTATCCTGCCATATATTTGAATCCATCATCCTCCAGACCTGGCAAGAAATCTGGGTTCCCCACCACTGGGACCAGTAGAGTCTGACATACCTCAATGCCTTGTCTCTTTTGATTTTACCCATGCAATAAACCCGCCACCACCATCGGGTTAGGTGCATCCAACATTTCTGTACTGCTTAAGTCCTTCTTCACATAGGTAACTCGAGATTCTCCTTGGGCCCCATCCTTCTAACTCGACCCACCCAGCAACCTCCTGTCTGTGAACCCAGTTTTGTATGTACCTATATTATGCTGCCAGAAAGTACCCCATCATGTCTGAAAAATTTAACCTCCCGTGCTACTGGTGCTTTTAACCGCTTCAGACTAATTCTGGGATGCTTGCCCCTCCAGACAGAAGTTGTAAATGCATCTTCCAGCTTCTTTATATCTTGGGCTGTCAGGCTGAAAGGGATCATCTGCATTTTATATAAGATTCTGGGCAAAATGTTCATTTTAAGGAGGTTGATCCATCCCATCCAGGAGATACTCAGCTCCTTCCACCTACTCAAGTCTTGTAAAACTTCTCTTATCAATGGTCTATAATTCGCGTCATATAGGCTCCCCACTTGCTATCCCACCTCAATTCCCAGGTATTTGAATGTATGTCGCACTTTTTAACCCCAGGCCTCCTTCCTGCTACCCCTCCCAAAACATGATTTCGACTTTGCACATTAATTTTATATCCGAGAAAACTGCGAATTGTTCTATTACTGACAGCACCTTAGGGACTGACACATTTGGTTCTGTCAAAACAGCAAGACATCATCCACATAGAGATATGACATGCCTCCCCCTGTCTTCCCTGATACCCTTTATAGCAGGCTCATCTCTAATTTTAATTGCTAGGGCTCTATTGCCAAAGAATAGCAAAGGAGACGGGCAGCCCTGTCTTGTTCCCCATAGTCTAAATTCGGTTGCTGCCCCATTAATTAGAATCTGTGCCCTTGGTTGTACATAGAAAGCCCCTACCATCTTTACAAACTCTTCCCTCAGACCAAATCTTTGCAAAATATGCAGCACATATTCCCATTCAATTCTATCGAAGGCTTTTTTGGCGTTCATTGAAAGGGCACACGCCTCGCCTGGATGCCTTTCCCCCCACCAGATGACATTCAACAGTCTCCTTAGGTTATGGTAGGAGTGTCTTCCTTTACTGAACCCAGTCTGATCTGGGTTAACCAATAGAGGGAGTACCTCTTCCAATCAGTTTTCTAAAACTTTTTGTCATAATTTTGCAATCATGATTCAGAAGCGAGATCGGTCTGAAGGACCCACATTCCTCCAAGTTCCTTCCTACTTTGGGAAGAACAGTGATCAAAGTCTGGCAGCTCATGCTAGGTATCCCTCCCCCTTCCCTAGTCTCTTGTAGGATGTTACACAGTGAGCCCGCCACTTCTTCTTTCAACAGCTTGTAAAACTCCGCCCCCAGCCCGTCAGGTCCCATGGCATTCCCATTTTTCAGCTGGCTGATCGCATTTTTGACTTCCATCACCATTACTTTTCCCCCCAACTTTTTCCTTTGTGCCTCATTTAGACTGGGTATTTCCATCTCCTTAAGGAAGCTGTCTCTTTCTCCACCTTTCCCTTGACACTGCCCTGTATAACTCCTCAGAAACTCCTTAAATCTGTTACGGATTTCCCCTTCCTCCTTAAGTATTTTCTCCCTATTTTTAATTTACACTATCCTATGACTACTTTTTCCTCCTTTCATTAGCGGACCAATAGGAGGCCTGCTTTATTGCCCCATTCATACATCCTCTGTTTTGCAAAGAAAATGTTAGTATTCACTTCCTTGCCCAGATTTATATTAAGCATCTCCCTCGCCAACCTAAGCTCTCTCTGTTTTTCTTCTCCTCCTCCTCCTCTAAGGACTTCCTTCTCCAGGTCACCTATTTTGACTTCCAAATCCCTTTGCTTCTGTCTTTTATCTCTTTTTTACTTAGCTGTGTAACCAATTATAACCCCTCTTATAAATGCTTTGCCAGCTTCCCAATATATATCCTCACTTTCCACCGTACTTTATTTGTTTCCTCATAAAATTTCCATTGCTCTTTACAAAATCCTGAAACTCCTCCTCGCCAACATGTATGTGGGAAATTTCCAACAACCCTCTGCACATCCTTCTGACCCAGAGCGACCTCCATTTCCACCATGGCATGGTCAGATAGAAATATTGGGCTATGTCCATTGCTCTAATATATTGATACAAGTCTCTATGAATATATACATAGTCCAGCCATGACCAGGAACAATGTGGGTTGGAGAAAAATGTATATTCCGTCACCCCCGGATTAGCTGTTCTCCATCCATCAATCAGGCCTAATTCTGCTAATCCAAGTAGCCATTGTTGTATGTCCCCATCTGTCCTGTCCCTATTCCCTAGGTAATCCATTTTAGGGTCTGCCACGTAATTAAAATGTGTAAATTGTTCCTTAACCAGGACACCTAGCACCTTCTGATAAAAGCTCCGATCCCCATCAGCAGGTGCATATAGGTTTCCAAAAGAGATCATTTTACCCTCGAGCTCCCCCTCTACAAAAACATACCTCCTTTCTGTAGTGTCTCTCACCACCCTCAATGTTTTAAAGGGCAAGTGCTCGTGAATTAAAATTGCTGCCCCCTCTTATGCGAATTGTAGGCTGCTGCGTGACATTCCCCCACCCAACCTCGCACAAGTTTTTTGTGCTCACTATTTGATAAATGCATCTCTTGCAACATAGCCACTGAAACCCTATGTCTTTTGAAGGCCATTAAAATTTTTGCCCTTTTTGCAGGAGACGTAAAAACTTTTATTTTCCAAGAGACTATTTTAACCCCCTACAAAGGCTGGGGCGTACCATTAGTCATTTCTCCAGTATGAACGTCCATGAAATGTCCTGGTCACAGCTCGACATTTTACCTCTAGCAGATACCATAAGACACAGACCGTTCTCAAAACAGTGAAAATACAAGTGAACAATTGAACAATCAGAAACTGTGTAAGGAAAATAAACCCAGCTTTGCCCCTCCCTCCCTTGATTCATGTTCAAAAAGCCCTTCTTTATCTCTACCTCCCCACGCTGACTCTCCTCCTCCCTAACCCCAACTGTTCCCTCCCACTGTATATACTACAATCTTCAGTGTATATAATCACTCCCCCATACACACTACTCCTGCTCCGCTCTTTCTTAGTCCAAACTTATCCACGCTATATTTGCCTTAGAATGCCCTCAACCATCTATCTTGTTATGCTATTACTGTACTGCTTGTGCCCCTCTGAATCGGTGCCTGCACACCCTTTGCCCAAGCCCCCAACCTCCTTTCAATTGGTTGCCACATCCACCCCATTTCCTCCTCCCCCTGCTATGATTGCCCTTCATGCTATCGCCAGACATTTCTCCCCACCAGATCCTAGAAAGCCACATTCCAACAGCCCATTCATTATGTTCCCCATCCATCAGAGCTTCTTCTCATCCCTCCACCCCGGTCCTCAATTTCTACTTCTACTACATATGCCTCCCTTGATTCGAGCATTGTGTATTTCCTGAATTTGTGCCCCCACTCAAGCCCTCCCTTATCACCAGGGGGGCAAACAACAAAAAGGTGGATGCTTGCACCCCACGGTGCCCCCTGCTCCTGGTGGAGAAAAAATTCTATCTCTAGTTCACAATCGTGGGGCCACCAGCAACCCTTCCACCTCCCCTTATTAAACTTTATAGGATTATAGCATAACCACCCCATGGTGTAGTCTGCCTCTGTCAAAGGCCCAGTTCTGTCTCTAGTCCACACCGATCGAGGCCTGTGGGGATCACATCCCTGCCGCTCTTTAGTGCCAAGTTACAACTCACCAGCATTCCTCCTACACCACCTGTAAATCCCTGGAAATCAGCTTCTGTTAGCCACCCACAGGATTAAGGGGAAGGGCAACTGAACACAGGTATACAGGGCAATCCGAACAAATTTCCATCTCCTTCATGCTTTTCTTTCCCCCCGCTATTTATTCCCCTGGTAAATGCAGCCACCGATCCAGTTCATCAATCACCAAGTCAGCCTCCATCTTCTCACCACCTCCACGTACTCTGGTCCTGCTCAGGTTCTCCCATTCTTCACAGTCCTCCAGGAACGCTTGCAGTTTCTCCGACTCCCAAAATGAATATGTAGCCCCCGATTTTTTACTTTGACTGTAGCCGGGTATACCATAAAGAAATCGAGCCCCATTGTCTCATCCCATCCATCAGTACATTAAACTGCTGTCTCTTCTTCTGTATTCTTTGAGACATATCTTGATGCAGAGTGAGCCTATGACCTTTGTATACTAGCTTGTTCTTATTTCTATAGGCCACCAATAAGGCCTGTCTGTCTGGATAGTGATGCAGCCTGAGATCACCTGTCGGGCGGTTGCCCATTCTGAGGCCTCGTGGCCAAGGCTCTGTGTGCCTTCTCAACTTTAAGCTTGGGCTTGGGCAGGTCCATGTCTAGCAACTTCAGCAGAGTCTCTGAGCAAAATTTGAGCAGGTTCCCTCCCTCCGTTCCCTCCGGCAGGCCTCTGATAAGTAAATTATTTCTCCTGCTGTAATTTTCCTGGTAGTCTAGTGCTTCTTTAAGCTCCTCTACCTCTTTTTCTAACTTTTGTATTTTGGAAGGGATTTCACTGCTCTGGTCCTTGAGGTCTGAGATTCTCTGTTCCACCTCCATCATCTGCCTCGTGTGCTGCGTCAGTTCTTGAGCTAGCCCCTTCAGAGTGTGCTCCAGGTTCTCCCATCGCGCTTTAAAGTTGGCCAAGATTTGTTCCGACACCGTGCTGCTGATCACAGCTACCTCCGCTGCCGATAATGAGACTGGGCCTGGTCCACTGCTTGTGCTTCCCTCATGGAGTGGAGTTTTTTGGCATTTTTACCCGCTTGGCGTGCCGACTTGCCTGAGGTGATGTATTCGTCCATCTCCCTGCTATTAAAGCAGTTCTTCTCAGTTAGGCAGACTATCTAATTATTAAATTAAGCACTTTTATTTCAGTGTTGAAGACGGAGCTCCGGAGTAGTGTGACCAATCAGATCAGCTGCTCATTAGCGCCCCCCGGAACACTTTTATTAAATATTTTTAAAACTACTTTTTAACTACAGGACCTAAAAACAACAAAAACACATACCTTGGACCGTCCTCTATCAAACCTGAAAGTTTCAGGTTTCAAAGGCTCCTATTTTTAAAGTTATCGGGTGGCAAAAAATGTCTTAACATTTTCAAAAAATGAGACTTTTGAGGTTTTTTGCACCTCTGTAACTTTGCCTCCTTTGCACCAATCAATCTGATATTTACAGGATCAAGAGATCCTGGCACACAGGCAGTGCTTTCCAAATGTCATGTAAATCGGTTGAATGGGGGGCAAAGTTATTAAGGTGCAAACATTTGAGATTAACACAGAAGTGCTTACGCAACCCTAATATACAGGCACTATCATGCCTGTGTAATATACAGCATATACAAAGACTGTTGCAAGATAAATACAAGTGGCTTACAAATAACCTATCCAGTGATAGTCCTACAAGTGTAGCTATACCAGGGGAAATCTGGGGATCCACAGGAGTGGTCTGTTCCAGCAACTGGTGGTAATGAGTTCTTGTAACAGTTCGGGCATCCACATGCACATTTCTAAAATGAAGAGAAAATGCAAAAAATAAAAACCAGTCATAACCATTAAATTATCAAATCCATACACATAAAGTGGTGTCCTGTTTAACAACTGTATCCTGACACTGACAAGGAAAGTGACCCCAGGAGAGGTGAAGGGTACAACAGAACATCAACTGTAGGTAATGCATTTTATCAGTCTATTAGTTTATTTCAAAAATGGTTACAAATCCCCAAATTCATTAAGACCCTTCAGACTAACTGTCTGAAGTCTAAATGTCTAGTAACTTTCTGTCCCCGAAAGCAAGTTCAGTCTCCTACCTCTCCTCCTCGGAGGTTTTATTGTTTCCAGGCCCAAAAATCTAAGCAATTTAGGATTAGCATTGTGGAACTCACTGAAGTGCCTACTGCAGTGTCCTGTCTCCTGTGCATTATAGATATAACATGTTCCTGTATCCCCTCCCTTAACATGTGGATTGTACTTCCAATATAACACAGGTTGCACTGACACCAAAGGACGTATACAACAAAATTGGTAGTTTATGAAATGAAGTCCCTTATCTCGTTTTTTTGACTAGTTCTTGGACACTCAAAGTTCTTAACTTGACTGGAGTATTGGCAAATATTACAGCTGTGACACTTGTAATAACCTTTGGGTTTCTGCAGCAGCCAATTCATCTGGTGTTCCCATGGTTGTAAGTATTGACTGTGGACCAGTCTGTCTCTAAGACTTGGGCTTTTTCCAAATGTAACCCTAATATTGTTGCCTACAACCTCCTTAAGATGTTCGTAACAGAGTAATACAGGCCAATTTTTCCATACACTATTGCCTATTTGTTCTGCAATATAGTTGAAGTCTGTCGAAAATGTAATGGGGACCCATTCATGAGTGCTGTGAGTTATGTTGTCCCTTGGTTTCAAAAGTATCTCTCTATCCTGTGATCTTACCTCTTGGTAAGCCTTTTCTAGCAAGGCAGCACCATACCCCCTTTCATTAAACATGTGCCTCAGCTTTTCTGACTGATTATCAAAATCCCTCAGGTCAGTACAGTTTCTTCTTCTTATTCATGGGAACTGACTGTATAGAATTGATTTACATAGGGATTCTTGGTGTGAGCTATCATATCTAAGTAAGGCATTTTTAGATGTTTGTTCCCTATATCCCTTTGTTTCAATTTTGCTTCGCTCAGCATTTCGAGACCCCATCTCCACAAGGACATAGACAGGATGGAGGCAGTTCAGAGGAGGGCAACTAAAATGGTGCATGGTCTGCAAGAGAAGCCATACGAGGAGAGGCTAAAGGAGCTTAATATGTATACCCCTGAGGAAAGGAGGGAGAGGGAGGACATGATAGAAATGTTTAAGTACCTCAGTGGAATCAACAAAGTCCAAGAGAGTAGCATCTTTCAGAAAAAGAGATGTGCAAGAACAAGGGGACACAATTTGAAGATAGAGGGGGATGGCTCAGGGGCAATGTGAGGAAGCATTTTTTCACAGAGAGGGTGATGGACACATGGAACAGCCTTCCTGAGGAGGTTGTGGGTTCTAAAACTGTGGGAGAATTCAAGAATGCATGGGACAGACATAACGCAATTTTTGTGGGGGGTAGGAAGAAATAGGCTGTTGGTTAAATAGGATCTGCAGCTTATCCTCTAGGTAGGGAAATGGGCAGACTAGGTGGGCCAAGTGGTCCTTATCTGCCATCAAAGTCTATGTTTCTATGTTTCCAGTGAGTGTAAGATCTAAAAAGCTCACTGTTTTTATATCAGTTGCTGTTGTGAACTTTAAATTCAGTGGGCAGGATTTTTGAAACTCCTAGATCGCCGTAAGCCCCAGGGCACCAACAATACAGCACACAGGGCTTGCAGCACTCTAACAGGATGTTCTATCCCATGTAGCAATTGCCGCAAGTTAGAACAACCTTTTCAGACCTAGTTTGTGGCAGTCCTGGTGGCCATTATTATGAACTTGTGTCAGATATTTGGTTCAAGCAAGCTGTAATATGTGGAAACTGTCTGAGCTTGTGAAATGGGGTGTAGCTGCGGCAAAGGCATGGGCATCCACCAGAACCTAAATGCCCTGCACAAGGCTTTGAAAATCCAGCCCAGTGTGTTTACACTGAGCCACTTAAACTCGCAGCTTCTTTTGTCTCTTTCCAATCATTTGTATACCGGTACAACTTAATAATGTTTTTTCTGTAGGTGTTGGCCTCCAGATTGTTGATGACCTTCTCCTCCAATAACTCTAAAAAAAGGTTAGTGTATACAGGGGCCATGGAACCCCCATGGCCGTACCCAACATTTAAAGGTAATGTTCCTGTTCAAACTCAAATATATTGTGGTTAAGAACATACTTCAAGGCTTTAGTAATGAATTCAGCAGGTGACCTCTCCCTCATTAGGCATTTCCACAGGAAATGTGTGTACTCCCTGGTCCCACCTTCATGTCAGATGGATGTGTAAAGTGCCTAGACATCCACGGTTCCACCAAGCCAGTTCAAAAACAAAAAATGCAATGAACATCAGATCAACAGCTTCACCCTGACAGCCCATGCATCGCTAGCCGACGGGAGAGGAACACCACCACAGTGAAAACAACCACTGACCAATGTGAGGGGGCTCTGCCCCATGCACCCATCTCATGGGGGGCTTCATCCCACACACCCCCAGACTATAATATAATCATCTCCAGGTCAGAGGTGTAGGAGATAAACAGCACAACACCTGTAGGGTGGCAAGATGGTGGGTGCTGCAAAATCCCAATCGATGGAATAATTGTCGATTGGGTTGCGGTACCCACATTACCGTCCCTGTACAGGTGTCGCTATGCTGATGGCACACTGACATTCACTCATACCCAGATATAATCTTCTCTCCATTCCATAGTATTCATTTTCCACAGACTGTCAGTAGTATCTTGTACGTATGATGGTAGGGTGTGCACACTTTGCTGCAGAAAATAATTAATGAAAGTGCAAAAATTGCTGGCCAATGAATCCACCTGTTAGGGCCATCATTTTTTCTTTGTTTTTGTTTGTTTTACCAGGATAGCCAGGGGTTGTGGTTGAGACTGCGGTGGGTGGAGGAGCTTTGCAACCCCATGATACTGGTGAAATGATGCTACTGCCAACCCTGAAACAACTGGTCATGGGGGGGGGGTTCATAAAGATTTTTGTGTACTTTAGGAAGTATTTACTGTAGTACATTGGAGTTATTAGAAATTCACACTGTAAATACTTGAATTCATCCTCAGCAATACTTCCATTTGTTGCTCCTTCCTGCAAAAATGCCCATAGTTCTTGCTTATAGACAGGTAATGGATTGGACAAAAGTTTCATGTAATTATTGGTATCATTTAATAAGTTCATTGCTATATTCTTATAGTGGTCCCTGTCTAGGATCACAATTTTGCCCCCTTTATCAGCTGGGTTAATCATTACACATTTATCCTCTAAAAGGGGTTTTCAGTGCCTGTATTTTGAGGGAGAGGGGCAAGATTGTGGTACCTTTTACTGTTTTTTTTCCCAATAAATCATTAACTTGTTTAGTGACTGTCATTGAGGCACAGGTCAAGAAGCATAGAAAAAACAGGAGAAGTTATAAATTTTGCAGATAGCTTTTGTTATTATCAACAACAATAAAATAAATAAAATTGAGCAGGATAGCTCTTATACAGGCAGATCAAACAAAACAAAGTCCTTCATCTGAGGGTATCTCTAAATTTAAATCTCAGTCTCTCTCTCTCTCTCTCTCTCTCTCTAACTCTCTAAACAGACATTGCTGTCTTTTTATAAAATGTTTTCATCTGGCATTTAAATTCTGCATCCTGTTCTCGTTAAGCAGAAGCTGTATCTCCTGTTTTCACACAAGTACCAAGCTCTGTCAATTTCTTTCCTGTGACCAGTACATCCACTCTTCTCAACAGGTGAAACCTACTAAGACATTCTGGACAGAGCTGATTTTCCTGCTGACAGCTCTACAAATGAGCTTGAGGAAGGTCAAAAGGTTTCTCAAGGTCATCCCCGTGTTCCAGCTTGCTGCCTTTTCTAATAAACCCCAAACAGCTTTCTGTAACTCATTTCAACAATATAACTATATACATTTGCAAACCAAGGGATCTTAGTTTAACATAAAGATTCACATATAGGTTTTAACTACAGAGAAACAAGGGAGATAGAAAGAACAGAAACAGCAAATAAGGAAAGGGAGATAACTGGGGGACATTGTGAGATAGAGTGGCCAACTTCGAGGTTCCACAAGGAAAATTTGATTGTGCAATCAGGTAGACAAAGATGGAGAAGTGACAGAATAGGAGAGGACAGAAAAATAGATCATTGCTTTTAGCTCTGTCTGTATAACATATGGGACAGGGTCTTATACAACCCTGTCACATAACCCCTCTTTAAGAGGAATCCTGTTTTTTTCCCCTTTAAAAACAGGTTTCTAAACCTTCTTTTATTTCTCTTTAACATTACCCTATAGCATTTACAGTTCTTTGCATATGCGGTATCCCTTTTTTATGACACCTGTTACAGCTAACATTTCAGTTCTTTACCTTTTTGGTATGACCAATTGTTCTATCTATTCTTGCATCTGAGAATTAACCCAAACTCTGTACATTAGCCCATTACATAATTTAAACATTGGTTCATCCTGTTTTTGTTTCAACCCCACTGCTTAAAATAAACTTGAAGAGAAACATCATTAGTTTGCTTGGAAACAAAATCACAATCAGTTATTAGCTTAGTTTCAACATTTTCATATATCAACCCTTTATGTCCATCAGCCTTTTGTTGCCACTGTTTTTTCAGGTTTCTTCTTTCTTTCCTGACTTCCGGATCCTGGATCTGTGTTCAGACAAGCCTGAATCAAAGTGACCAAAAGGAAGAGAGTCCTCAACATCTGAGATTTTCTTTGCTTGTGCACTTGTTATCACAGCCACTGACACAGTAGGGTTTACTCCCTCTATGATTAACTTTGCAAATCCTGGAAAGTCATTTCCAATAATTACAGGTACAGGTAACTTAGGTACTACCCCCACTTTCATTTGGTGAGACACCCCATTAATGTTCAGAGTAACTTGGGTGGTGGGATAGTATCGAGTGCCCCAATGGATGCAGATGTCCCCAGTACTTGGTCCTTTTTCAACAGTCTTTTCTCAGAACTTCAGCATGCACCAGGGTCTGTTGGCTTCCCGAATCTGTAAGTCCCTTCACAGTCTTTTTTTCCCCCCAATTGTTTAACCAGGTGAGACACACTAAGCTGAAAGCTTGTTTACAGGTGCAACCTGAGAGCACAGGGAAATTAAGTGACTTGATCAGGGTCACACAGTATTCAAGTGGGAGCTGTGGGACTCAAACCTAGGTCTCCAGATTTGCAGCTCAGAGCCTTAAACCACTGCGCTAATACTGCCTCCCCAAAGTCACTGTCACTGCATCTCCACCTTGACATCTGTGAAATACATGCCCCAGTTTGCTAAGGCCAAGTTTGCTCCAGTGTTACCGTTCTTATTTTTATATCAGTTTCTTGCAATATGGCCTGGCTTATTACAGTTGTAGCAAATAAAGTCTTTGGGTGCAGATTTGTTACCCCCATCAGAGTTCTTATCTGATCTGGACTTAAATCAGGAAAAAGAAGGTCTTACCATTCTGTTACTTCACTGCTGTAGTGAAGTAACAGCTCTGTGTCCATAGAAACATAAAATTTGATGGCAGATAAGGACCGCTTGGCCCAGCCAGTCTGCCAATTTCCCTACCTAATGGATAAGCTGCAGATCCTAGCTAACCAGCAGCCTACTTCTTTCTACCCCCACCCCCTAAACTGATAGTCCTCAGCCAAAGAAACAATCTTTTGTCCACTTTCTTTTGGTATTCTTTTATCCAGAGCTGCACATCTGTGCAAAGGATGTTGACAAATTGCTCCATTGTAAATATGTCAGTGATGTGTGGGACTGTTTTTCCTTCCAATTGGAGCTATTTAATGAGGAGTTCTCTGAGTTGGGTGAAGGCTTCTTGAGGATCATCAGCTGATTAGTTCTTCAGGGACCAGAATCTCTGCCTGTAGGTCTCTCCTGAGATGTCATATCTTTTAAGGCTTTCTCTTTTCACTATGTCATAGTTTTCTAACTGTGTAGTGTCCATTTTTCTGTGTGCAAGTTGGGCTTTACCTGTCAGATAAGGTACTGGCCTGATTGCCCACTGCTCTTTTGCTCATTGGCACGCTATAGCAGCCCTTTCAAGAGTTGTCAGATATGCTTTGATATCCTCCAAGGGAAACAACTTTGTAAGTTTAATGTCTTTTAAGTTGTTTGTATTTTGTTGATCTGCTGGACCTGTACCAGATCCTCCAGCTTTGATAGCTTGCAAGGCATCCTCCAGCCATCACTGCATCTCTACTTTTCTTTGCCGGTCCTGTCACTGCATCTCTTCTTTTCTCTGCTGCTCCTGTCACTGCATCTCTTCTTTTCTCTGCCACTCCTATCACTGCATCTCTTCTTTTCTCTGCCGCTCATGTCACTGCATCTCTTCTTTTCTCTGCCGCTCATGTCACTGCATCTCTTCTTTTCTCTGCCACTCATGGCACTGCATCTCTTCTTTTCTTTGCTGCTCATGGCACTGCATCTCTTCTTTTCTCTTCCACTCCTGTCACTGCATCTCTTCTTTTCTCTGCTGCTCCTGTCACTGCATCTCTTCTTTTCTCTGCTGCTCCTGTCACTGCATCTCTTCTTTTCTATGCTTCTCCACCTGTCTTTGTTGTACAGCTCACCATTTGAAGAAATCAGACATGCTTTGAGGCTGTGTCAGTTCCTGTTCTTCTTCCATCACTTGTGCTGGCTGTACAGTCTCAGTTTGGACCTTTGTTTCTGCTTCTAGTTTGGCTGCCATTCTTCTGCTAATCACTCATGGGTTTGCTGTTGCAGGATCCATATCTTATGTCTGTGCTTCCCTGGTATCAGCTCTAGTACTCACCCTCAAAACTCCTGGTTTAGAGTTTGCAAGACATAAATCCCACTGCTAACACCAACTGTTGTTGAGGCACAGATCAGGAAGCATAGGCAAATCAAGAGAAGTAATGAAATTCAAAAGTAGCATTTTATTATTATCAATAACAATAAAAAATAAAATTGAGCAGGATAGCTCTTATACATAGAGTTCAAACAAAACAAAGTCCTTCATTTGGGGTTATCTCTAAATCTCTCTCTCTTTCTCTCTCTAAACAAACAATGCTCTGTTTTTATAAGATGTTTCCACCTGGCAGTTAAATTCTGCATCATGTTCTATTAAGCAGTATCTCCTATTTTCACACAATGTACCAAACTTTGTCAATTTTTTTCCTGAGATCAGTGCATCCAGTCTTCACAACAGGTGCAGTTGACTAAGATATTCTGGACAGAGCTAGATTTCCTGCTGACAGCTCAACAATCAAGCTTTTGGAAGGTCAAAAGGTTTCTGAAGTTCAGTCCCTTGTAGTCAAGCTTGCAATCTTTTCTAACAAACCCCAAACAGCTTTTTGCAATTCATTTCAGCAATATAACTACATACATATGCAAACCAAAGGATCACAGTTTCATATAAAGATTCACATACAGGTTTTGACTGCAGAGAAGCAAGGGGAAAAAGAAAGAACAGAAACAGTAAGTAAAGAAAGGGAGATAATGGGGGGCTTTGGGACCATTGGAATGTCCATTTCTGAGCTTCCACAAGGAAAATTTGATTGCACAATTAGATAGACAAGAGGCAGACAAGTGACAGAATAGGAGAGGACAGAAAAATAGATCCTTGATTTTCACTCTCTCTTTGTATAACAAATGGGACAGGGTTTTATATACCATGTCACAGTGACCACCTGCTCATAGGTTTGTACTACATTATTTGTTATGTTTGGAGAGAAATCTTATTTTGATTTAAATAAGCTCTTTCTAATTATTCAGCCAAGCTCATACCTGCTGTCCTGTTAGTGGTTGTTTGCTCCATTTGATTGGCTGTCATTAATTCTAACAAGGCATCTAGGTTCTATCTATCTAAACTACTGTCCATAATGTGAATTTTGTCAGAATTAAAATGGTCATCAGCAGCTGTTCTGGTCCCAGCAGGATCCTCTTGTGCCACAATCAGGAGGTCCAGATCTTCATCTGCAAGGTGATCTTCTGCGGTGTCAAGTAAGCAATAAGACACAATGGGGTGTGCATTGAACAGATATTACCACATACTCAGGGGCATAATGAGGCACGAAGCCACAGGCTGAGTGCCTTCAGCCCCTGGAAATGCAGTAATATCTGTTCAATGCACCCCAGAGCGTCTTATTGCCCTTATAAAATGGGTTACCTTTTTTATTTTTAAATCTTACAAAAAAGTGTATGTATTTAAACAATAATATTAGTAAAATGTGACAAAATAGTCCTTCCACCAGCTATAGTTTATCCTTATTTGTGTTTTTTTTTAACCTTAACCAAGTTGACCTCCCCAATCAATGGATGACAGACCAGTATTTTATTTATTTATTTTTCTTCAGCCTCTAACAGCAGAGTAAACCTGTGTGAATCTTGAGAGGAAATGTGAATTTATTGTGTGAATCTGAAAGCCTTTTAGCTGCATTAAAGAGCACAACTGCTTTTACCAGTTATACAGGAGTGAAGAGAAGTATGTTTTACAATGAGTGCCTCTGAAGAAACAGATGCACCCCACCCCCTGTGGTAGAGCGAATGGTGTTGACAAAATGGCAATAACTTATGTTCCACTCTTAACAGACCAGTGGCCAGTAATGACTGTAAAAGTTAAAAAGAACAACAAGGGGAAAAAAGTAGAAACAGACTTTATGTGACAGCGGCAGCATGATCGTAGTCGCAGCGGGAGTGGCACATCATGTTGGAGAACAGTATCAGTCTGTAAATACATTTCTTTCATTCTAACTGTCACATGTGTGAAGAGATGGTAGTTTTTTCTAGAAGACATTCAAAAATATGTATGTTCCCTGATCTGAGAGTGATAAAATCTTAAACGTGGCAGCACCCAAGGGATGTACTTCTCTGTAATCAGCTGGAAGCAGGTGGAAACTCAGAAAAGGGGCAACATGAGGTATCAAGAAACAGTTTCTATGTGCTGTGTAACCCCAGGAGAAATGCTGTTTAAAAGTAACAGCTGAGAGTAGATGGGATCTTGGAGAAGCAGCAGTATGGTGTCACTGGGAATGGTCTTTTGTTTATGGGCAGCTCAGGTTAAAGCAGCAGTGCTTCCATTTGTAGTATAAGAGCGAGTGGCTGGTAGTGGCAGGAGAGCAGAGTTTAAATAAGAAGCAGGGCAATGTCAGAAAAAAGTGTATTTCCTGGTAGTACACAACTAGTTCTTGTCACTCACTAACAGGAACAAAGTGGTGGCATTTGAAAATTTAAAGTTCTGAAAGCCCATTGATATTATTTTTGAATGTGGTCCTGCTTTTCTGAACTTGTTTTTACCTGTGCATCGAATGGATTTGATGCTTAGGTAAGAACCAATCAGAAAGCAGGATTAACTCTACTCATTTTATAAATCCCATTGTGCTGCTTTCCCTTGGATCACAATGACTTTTACTAAAGTAGTACCTGAATTTTACTTTCCTAAACAGTTTAAAGAGGTCAATACTAATTAGGAAATGATCCAGTCTGTCAGTCAATACTAAGTTTAATCCCTTCTGTAGTAGTGATTTTTCTTGCTAAGAAAGATCCCTTTCTGAAAGATGCATCACTTGTAATAGTGTGTGTGTGTTTTTTCACTCTCAGTGTTCTTTTTTGGCCCATGGCACTTTCTTCATCCTCTTCTACCTCATGTTGTCTTTCATTTTGTTGCTTGTTGGTTTTCTTTTCTTTCCCCCTTAAAAACTGTCCAACTTGGAACTATTTATATTAATATGTCTCCAGGCTTTCCTCACTCTCTGAATTCACTACTACAGTCTGTTTTCTTAGGGCTCCGTTAACCCTCCCCTTACTGCTTGTTTTGTTTTTTTTCCACCTTGTCTGGGTTCAAATCTTGTTCTGGTTCTAGCTCTTGAATGCCCCCTACTTTTTGATCATCCCTTTCTTTCCAGGCTACAGGAAACTATTCTGTTGTTGTTGTACTCTTGTTGGCCTCTCTGTAATTTAGAGGGTTTACAAGTTATCATCCTTTTTTTGTGTTCATTAATTTTAAGTTGCAAATTTTTATCAGGTTTCTCAAATTCTGGTGACAATATATTTTGCCATGGCCTCTTTTACAGTTTTTTATTCTGTACTTAGGGATTCAAAATGTTCACTATCTTCCTTTATTATGAGCTCAGTAAACCTCAGAGAACATTCCTCTGCTAGTTTCTCCCAAGCTAGCCTGTTGTTAAAGTTATCAATTCCACTGAGGTACCTTCATTACATGTAATCTTTTGGGCACCTGGCATTTCTCAAAGAATGTCCCTAATGTGTATGGGTGTGCATAAAAAAATTTAGCTGGCGGGATTTCTGCGAAAGTGCAATTTTCACTTCCACTAACGTTAGGAAATCATTTTCACAACTTTCACAGAAATTCCACCTTAAAACTGCAAAATAGATATACAGACAGCAGGTTAATTTATTAAACTGTGGAATCACTGCCAGTGGTCAGTTCTGAGGCTTTTTTTAACTGCAGTTTAAATTAATCCACCCCCTGCTGATCAGGGGTCCCAGTAAATAAATAAATAAATAAATAAATAAAAAACTCCAATCCCTCCCTCAGACCCTCCTGGTGTCTAGTGGCCCCCCACCCACTGATTGTGGGTCCCAAGTAAAAAAATTCCTGATCCCTGGTGTCTAGTGGTTCCCACCCCCCACCTGGGAATCACAGCCCGTGGGTCCTGGTAAAGAAAAAACCAAAACTCTAATCCCTCCCTGGTGTCTAGTGCCCCCCACCACCCACTGAACATGGCCCCTGAAAACATTTTATTTCCCTGGTGTCTAGTGGATCCCTCTCTCTATCCTGGATTCCCTTAATGCAAAAAAAAACCCAGCCGACAGTCCACTGACTCATTCCACTCTATTCCCAGTATTCCCTGGTGTCTAGTGGACCCCCATCCCTGACCCCTTATTAAGAAAAGGTAATCCCAATTCCCTGGTGTCTAGTGGACCCTCAACCTGACAGTTCATCTGCCATCACCCGCCCCACCCACCCTGCCCCTGAGCAGGACATCGAGTACAGCCTTCCTCTTCCTCCGCTACCAGTAGCCCACTAAACTGTCAGTGAATGACCATATGGTTGTACAAGCACGTGCTCATTCACTGACAGTTCATTAAACTGTGGATAGAATAAATTCCACAGTTTATATGCATTTTTCAGCAGTTCACAAAAAAGTCTGTGGAACCTGGAGAAAATCCACTGCAAATCCCAATTTCACCAATGGCAAAAGTTCAGAAATTTCCACAAAATTTCCAAAATTTTGCGGAAGTTCAGCGAAAACGGAATTCATAACGTTTGCCCACCTTTACTAGTGTGATCAATCAAGCAATCAATCAATCAGAGTTTATTTGTACAGCGCAATTCTCAGAAGATTCAAAGCGCTTTATATTCTATAACAAATTAAAATCCATATAATATACATTAAATCCCTTAAATTATATAATAAAACCCCAATTATACTAAATTATAATTCATACTTTAAACTGTATCAGGGAATGCCTGGCTAAATAAGAATGTCTTCAATTCAGATTTAAACTTGTCGGTGGTCTGGAACTCTCTTATCTGATGAGGTAGAGAATTCCACAGGGTCAGGCCAAAAAAGCAAACATACAGGCCCCAGATGTCTTTCATCTGACCCTGGGAATCTTTAGTAATCCCTCATCAGGGGAGCAAAGTGGGCAGGTGGGGTGGTAGGGACACAGAAGATCTTGCAGGTAGCTAGGTCCCTGGTCATGTGGGGCTTTATAGGTCAGTAAACTGACCTTAACAGTGATCCACCAATTTACCGGCAGCCAGTGCAGATAGCAGAGCACAGGTGTGATATGGCAAGATCTCGATAAGTCAGTCAACAACCTGACCGCCACATTCTGCACTAGCTACAGTTGGCAAAGATCAACCCCGGATAGCCCTGGGTATAGGACGTTACAGTAATCAAGGCATGAGGTTACAAAGGCATGAACCAATGTTGGTAGATCACCAGGGGAAATCAGGTGTTTTATCTGGGTGATGTTTCTCAGGTGATAAAATGAGGCCCTGACCACGGCCGACACCTGTGATTTTAGTGTCAGACCATAATCCAACACAACACCCAGATTTCTCACCTGATCTGAGTTGAGCAGCTGGGAGTCCCCAAGCCGAAGACCAGAGATCTGACCAGCTTTCCCCCCTCACACCCTAGTGACCATGTTCTAATACCAACACTTTGGTCTTGTCTGGATTGAATCCCAACCAGATGGCACTCATCCAGCCTCAGATCTCAGCCAGGCAGTTGTTAAAGACTGAGACTGTCTCCCCTTGATCGGGTGCAAAGGACATGTAGAGCTGAGTATCATCTGCATAGTAGTGAAAACTCAGCCCATACCACCTAATAATGTCCCCCAATGGCAGCATATACACTGCAAACAACATTGGGGATAAGACTGAGCCCTGCGGGACCCCACAGGACAGGGACAGAGAAGCCGTGGAATAAATTCCCAGTACTACTCTCTGCATCCTGCCCATGATCACGTTATAGGTTATGTTTAGCTCTTCAGTTGGAAGTTTTTCCAGTTTAGAAAAAAAAAATTATTTAATGTCATCTGTTTTTTCAGAAGATGTGAATGCCTCTGCTTCTGTTTCTGCTCCTCCTAGTTTTTCTTTAGCAAGCCTGCATCGACCGGTGCAGCAGTAGAGCTAATTCTGTTGACGCTGATGACCCAGGTTTGTGAACAAGCCCAGAGCATCAGATGGCCAGCCAGGGGGTGGTTGGATGAGCATCTTAGGGACAGCTCTCCACCTCTGGGGGGGAGGGTTGGTGGCACCCAGTGCTTGGGTGATACTGGGTGGAGACTGGGTGAACACCAAGCCATGACCACATAACAGAGGGGACAGCAGTGGCAGATGTCTGCAGTGCATGCATAGGAGCATGCATGCCCACGCGCTGACGTCATTGCATGTCCACGTCTTGGGGGAGTGACACAAGGGGAAAAACCCTCTGCAGCAGCACAGTGTGATGGCCTCCAACCCCACACTGAATGATGCTGCAGCTAGCACCAGGACCAAAACATGGTGGATCTTGGTCTCCCCGTTCGGGGGGCCCACAGCAGGGGGGTAATCTGTGGGCCTTAGTCCCTGGGCAGCTGTTGTGAGATGCCTGTGAAGGGATGGGCACGGGGGCACTGAGTCAGGGAATATCTCCATCTGTAGCACAGAGATAAATAGAAGTGAAAAACAAAAAAGCCTGCATCTGGTTTATAACATCTGTCCTATCTCCAGGCTGAAGTGCCTTCCACTTTTCTTAGCACCAAGAGCCGTGGAATCTTCACTCATCGTTCTCTTCATTCCAGATGCTGTCCAGAACCTTTCCAATACTGAAGATTGTGTTGTCATTAAACTTATAACACTCATGGTACTTTATTTAACTGAAAATCAGCTCCAGCCACTTCAGACTTCCACAATGGCATTAATGACTCTCTTTACAACCTTCTCAGCCTTATAATCAAGGACAGCTGAGAGGTACTGTATGCTATTAAAGAGCTAGTGTACTGCCTAAAACTTGTATTATTTTTTAAAAGCAGTCAACCATTACCTTTTATATCTGAGGTACTTTTTCCTTTCCCTTTGGTTAATTATTGTTTACCTGATGTTAGTTGGTGTGATGTGTGGGACAGCACTGTGTGGTAGGTGCCATATCTAGCTCTGTTCCCCCAACTACATCATCAGCATTGTGACCTCACTGACTGTGACATTACTGCTGCTTAGGAACAGCCACTCAGTAGCTACCAGCTCAGTCACTGGTGATGTCACTGTCAGTGAGGTCATAGTGCTGATGATGTCGTGGGGGGATTAGAGACACATATGTCAGCTGCCAGGATGAGAGCTGTTCCACACATCCAGCACCATATTATCCTGTAGAAAACTTTCTCATGAGCAAAATCAAAAAGGAAAAATATTTTAGAAATAAAAAGTCATAACTAGCTACTTAAAATTTGCATAATTTTCCTGTCTGTCTATTTTGGTTCCACTAGCTCTATAGTCAGGTGGCAGTATACCACAGAGGTTTAAGGCACTGAGCTGCAAACCTGGAGACTTGGGTTTGAATCCCACAGCCCCCACATGCATACTGTATGATCTTGAGCAAGTCACTTAACTTCCTTGTGCTCCCAGGTTGCACCTGTAAACAAGTTTCAGCTTAATGTGTCTCTCCTGGTTAAAATGGTTAAGAAAAAAGTATCTAAGTTATTTTCCTGTTCAATGTCATGGGCATAACCATTTGTTCCTTTTCCTCTAGGTACATATCTAGCCTTAAAACAGCAGGGGCCAGATTCACAAAACTTTGCCCTTGCACAAACCTAGTTTGTGCCATGTAAACTGGTCATGCCTATAGTATCTAAGCCCAGTTTCACCAAGAAACTGTGTTTGCACCGAGCAAGTTGTGAGGGGCCTCAATGCAAATGAGGAGGGGGGGACTTGCATATCCCCGTAGTCCCATTCACAAAGATTTTTCCCCATGAAATGGCCTTGGAGAAAATATCGCTGACCGAGACCTGGCAGTATTCCACGGAACCCTTGTGGTTGGTGGAGGTACTGTGGCCTCTGTCCCCCTCCCCATGCTCTGATCACCATTCCATAATGAAAAACTGTAATCCCTGGTAGTCTAGTGGTGCCCTCCCCTCTCCCCATGCTCCAATCATCGTTCCATAATAAAAAAAGTGAATCCTTGATAGTCTAGTGGTTCCCTCACACCTCCCCATTCTCTGATCACCATCCCGTAATAAAAAAGTGAGTCCCTTGTAGTCCAGTGGTGCCCTCCCTATTCTCTGATTGCCGTCCGTAATAGGAAATTTGATCCCTGGCAGTCTAGTGGTTCCCAATTAACAGCAGGCAAAAGCACTTGGCCAAAATGAAATGGATTTTGTAGTCAGGATGGCAATCAGAGAACGAGGAGGGGGGAGGGACCATTAGACCATCAGGTCTTATGTTATTTATATTATACCAGAGGATAGGGGCCGGGGAGGGTCCACTGGACCAACAATTTATTTTATTATACTTGGATGGTGATCAACATATGGGAAGGGTCCACTGGACCACCAATGATGTATTTTATTTTACTCGGATAGGGATCGGGACAGGGGTGGGACTGCTGGAACACCAGGGTACCCAGCCCTTAACAGTGCATGGAGGGGGTGTGGGGTACCTTCCCCCTCTGTGCACTGTTAAGGGTTGGGTTTCAGAAATATTAAACTGCGCCTCTGCTGGCGACCATTTAGCACTTCTGAAAACTTTCAGTATTGTGTCACACTGCATATGCATGAAGGATCCCTCATTTGCATGGGTGCACTGTGCATCTGTGTCCTTTGAATATGGCCATGCCCTCGGCAGTCGGCACTATTTCGGGTTAGCGTGGTACAAACCCAGTTTGTGCTGTGCTAACCTTTTGAAAATGAGACCCTAATGCTGTAAAAGAAGGGTTGTTTTTGATCCTGTTAAATGGTTAAAAACCAAAGTACAATTCTTTTTGCAGCCAGTCTGTGAGCACAGTGGTAGCACTATTGCTTGTGGTGCAAACAGCTCGGGTTTGGAAGCAAGCCTGGTGCACTGGAGGGTTGATTGGACAGAGGAGGCTAGAGCATCCAGCAGACAGCTCATCTCCTCTGGGGTGGGTGTGCTCAGGGCTCCAGCAATAGCATGCCTCCTGGTGGCGGCCTGGATGTACTGAGTTGGGAGCCTTGGAGAAACTGGGGAGTGATGGGATGCAGCAGACGTCAGTGTGGTGTGCACAGGAGCATGCACACTACCCCATGACATCACTGCATGTCTGATTCCATTGGGAAAACTGAACAAGTAAAAAGCCAGTTGGCTGGGATAGTTGACGTCGCACCACGCAGCCACCATGCCACTTCAGGATTCTGCCCTCTGGGGCCTAGACATCCCCTCCAGTCTTAATCTCCAATTGCAGGAGTTATTGGATTCAGGTACAGGAGTTCCAAGGAGCTGAAGGTGGCTCCATATTGTTGTTCAAACTGTGTCTGCAAAGATATTTGCAATCCATATGCTCCCTCACCACCCAAAAAAGTTCCATGGAATTTTCACCAGTCTTCAAGCAGGCCACCTAGTAATCCACAACGAAAGAGGTGCAAATCAATCATAAAACAATAAATAATAATAATAATAACAATAATTCTTTATCTATATGGTGCCTTTCAGCAACCAAGGTGCCTAACAAACATTTAAAATAACATATCAAACTTCACAGCATCAAAAATAGTATAAAAACAGATGATACAACTAAAACACGATTTAAATCAGTCACCAAATGCTTGGATCCACAGATGCATTTTAAGGGCCTGTTTAAATCCCTCCACAGTCACACACACCCGTAACAGATGGGGTAGAGAATTCCAAAGGGTAGGGGCTGCATGCATGAATGCCTGGGCCCCAGAAGATTTTAAACATATCCTTGAAATCTCTAGCAACCCCTCGTCAGCCGAGCTGAGTGATTTCCCAGAGCAGTAAGGTACCAGAAGCTCTTTCAGGTAGTCTAATAAATAGATAAAAATAAAAAATAGCACTGTACAAGCCCAAGACAGGATCAGCGAATGTAGGTTCCCCATAGAAGCCTTTGCCTCTCTTGAATAAGGCCACCTGGTATTCCATGTGTAAATGTGAAAATTAAAATAAAAAGTAACAAAAGTCCAAAAGCCCAAAGCAGGATCACAGATGACTGTAAATTTTGCTTGGAAACCTTCACCTCTCTTGAATTAAGCCACCTAGCATTCTACAGGAGAGTGCATTGAACATTACACATAAAAAAGCCCCAAACTTTGACCTCTCTTCAGAGATCACCTACTAGATCCACACACTAAAGACATCTACAGAGAATCCAGCCTCTTCTTGCATATCTGAGCCGCCTGCTCCATCTCCTGTGAAATGGCCTGCCTCAAAGAATGATGTGGAGTTTCGACTGACAGCTTATAGAGGACACATCAGAAGATGACCACATCACAGTGAAGAATGCCTCCACAGATGCCACACTGTCTGGCTGCACAGCGAAGATGCTTCCCTTCAATGTCCCTGAGTCGATTGAGGCTACACATGTGCATAGCACATATCATGCAATCATGCATACCATGCCCACTAGCAAACTGGTAGCCAATCAAGAACTGGGACATCAACCAATGAACTATAAAGTCTCCATGAATGACTGACCAATCCAGAATAGCTGCCACCATGGTAACGGACAATATGTGTCAAAGTTCACAGTCCCATTTATTGGTCCTGATGATTGATAAAAGGCAGTTTCACTTTTTAAATATGAACAAAATAAACTGCAGCTTCTAAACAGTGCCTACATAGCAGCCCACACCAGGTGTACAAGTTGAATATGACATGGGTGAGAGTAAGATAGCAGAAATAGCTCCAGTCACTGACATTAAACTCTTTGTATACCACTCCTGGTTTGCCACTCATGGGATATGAAGAGTTCAGTGATAGTTTGTCGAGATATTTCTGCTATCTCACCGTCACTCATGTCATATCCATATCTATCTATCTGTCTGTCTGTCTGTCTATCTATCTATCTATCTATCTATCTATCTATCTATCTAGCTAGCTATCTATCCTATCTCTTTCTCTCTTCTCTCTTGTTCTGTCCCTCGCTCTCTATATATATATATAAAATGGGCAGAGAATTTCCTGTATCCTGACTGACCTAGAACATTCCAAAGCCATGTAGTTTGGAAAATAAAGCCCATGGTTTGGCATTGCTTTCAGCAACTAGGACGAAGCATGTTCAGGTATCAATACAGTAACTCTCTAAGATTTCTAGAAAATAATTTTGGCAGACATGTTGCTATAGTATACATCATCTGTACCATATTGAATAACCTAAAAAAAAGAATGACCCCAGAATGGCCCCACATTGATCCAGCGCAACAAATTCAAGCAATTGGCACACGTTTAAAATGAGCAACCTTAAATTAATTCTGTTTGGTAAAATTTTTTTTCCTACAAATTAGCTGTTGGCCACACTTTCTGCCAGCTCATTAATATCTCCATTTCCCACTGGACATAAATCTGACTCCCCCAAACACACACAGTGAATGTTTTTAACTGTGAAGCTGTGGTTTTCTGTCCATTTTTTCCCCTGCCAGTACATAGTGTGTTTAGTAAGTCACCGAATCAGATACTCTGTGAGTCCAGAGCTTTATGGTTGCTCCTAGTAGCAGCTCATGGTTCCCACTCTGCTGTGAATCCACACCTGTGCTTCCTCTGCTGCTTAGGCCTTGTATAACTCCTAGAAAAGGTGACGCTCCAGCCCGAGTTTAATGATTTATTTGCTGCCAAAGCAGAGAACAAAGAATGACTGAGGTTTTTCTGTTCCGGTGATGACGAAGGTCCAGGTGCTTGCTCTGCACCTGACTCTCCCTACCAGTCTAGTTATCAAAAGTTGGCAGGCAACAGAAAACAGCACCATCAGCCACCACTGAAATCTGGTTTTCAGTTGTCTGCCTCCCAGGAGAACACTACTCTCACTGATTAAACCTCCAATGTTCCCCAATACCTGTTCTTGATAGCCCTGCTCAGCACCTGGCTTGGTCAGAGATACACCGCTCAGTACTCAAGTGATTTCTGCCACATACTGATCATTGCTTTCTGAACAACAACAACAAAAACTTGGCATGTGTATCTTTTTTCCTGTGCACTGTTCTGCTGCCTTGCATCCCTGCTCCTGGGTATCCTTACTCTGCTTCACTCCTGCCCCCCCTCCACAAAAGACATGTTCCCAGGAATGGTTCAAAGTACCCCGCTGAGCAGTAAATTTACAATGTTTTTAATTAACTAGTTAATCAAAGGCATTATTGGCCTCGAGAAGGGAGGTGGGGTCCTGCACAGTAATATTCCTATATTGGCTGCAATCATTTGTTAAACATCCATTATCAAGGATAGGCAGACAGTATGTGAAAATCCTGCCAACAGTCTAAGTTTAAATAGTCAAGAACGGAAGAAAGGTTTACCTAAAATTAAATGCCAGTCCAGTCATTTTGACAAACACAGCCGATGGCAGAAAACACTGCCTAGTAGAACAAAGAAGAAAAAGGGATTACTTTTTATTTAAAGGGAATCCTTACGATTCCAAAAATGATTATTTCAACAGTTACCATAGTTGTGCAGAAATGAATTGAAAAGGATACATTTAGAAAAGGACTTTAATAAAACATTGAAAAATGCTTTTTAAATTAGGATATGGGACATCTGTTTTGTGAATAGGAAGGAGGCAGTGATGATGTCACTGCCTCACCAATGTTAACAGTGTGCAGTGCGGCAGGTGAGAACAGTTTGGCTGTGCTGTTAGGGATCCTATTGTATTTTCAATAACATCCTGGATTTTATGTTTGCCAGAGTATAGCAAAGGAATATAGTGCTTTTCTTTATGGTTTAACTGGGTATCTGCTGTAGGAGCAGCTTGTTTTAACCTGCTTCACTGCACACTGTTAGAGCAGATAAGCCAATTACATCATCACAGCACTCTTCTTGTCCACAAAATGGATTTGTCTACATCATAATTGTATAAGTATTTTCTATCATATTGAAGACATTTTCTAAATATAACAAAACAGTTTACATACTGGATCCTCATAGTAACCTTTACAGTAATTATATAGGGAATCAGTATGGCTTCCTGTGAAGTAACAAAAATTACTTTTTAATGTATGTGTTTCATAATTAATTTCTAAATACTAATTTTTTCACATTTTGTAAAGGATACCCATTTTATAAGCACACTAACACACTTCATGGTGTGCTTTCATTTATAACTGCTTTTCGAGGTGGTTGAGGCACTTGGCACAAGTGCCTTGTGCTCTAATGTACCTGTGTGCTGCATTTCAAGTCTCTCTCTCTCTCTCTCTCTCTCTGTGTTTAGTTTCCCTACATGGCATAACCTTATTTTTCAGAGCACACTGTCATGATACTCGCAGACATGGCAAATTGATTTAGCATATACTTTACTAGCATAGCAGTGTATCAACTCAGTGCTACATAGGCAGATTGCTGCCCCTAAACACACACACACATATATATATATATATGTGTGTGTATATATATATATATATATATATATATATATATATCACACACACACACTAGGGTTGGGCGAAAAAGTCCTGATCCTTGTTATCAGGATCAGGATCCAAGCCAAAGTCCTGACGAGTTCTGATTAGTTCTGATTGAATCCAGAACCTTTTGTAAAATGTGATGAAAACTGCAAATCTGCTATATAATTGCATAAAACAGCACTGACATTTGTGACACACACATAGAATTGTAGTCAGCATTTTAGGGTATGAAAACTATGAGTTTATAGCACTGATGTGCTGGTCAGTTGAATATGGCAGTCATGCAGTTGATCTCTGTTCCTGCCTGAGAGTCAGTAGTACTAGTGCTGCAATTGTAAACTGAAACGGACCTGTCTGGCCACAGAGGAGGAATCCCATTCCCATTTAGTAGCACACACTATACAATGGACATATCATAGAAACACAGAAACATAGAATTTGACGGCAGATAAGGACCGCTTGGCCCACCCAATGTGCCCATTTCCTACCTATTGGATAAGCTACAGGTTTTAGCTAACCAGCAGCCTACTTCCCTCCTAACAGATATCAGTTTGGTATTGTTGTTCCAGTTCCTTCTCTGCTCCACTAGAGTCATGCAGTTATTTTCTATGGCATGGGGTCCCCTCCACCCACCCACCAACCCAAATTGATGACACATTTAGGGGACCCTACCAAAAAATAACTGCATGTCCTAGGAATCCAGCGACCTAGCTACTGTGTTGGAAGGGGAGTGGTTATGAAGTTGAGCCTGTACTGAGTGGGCAGAGACTTACATTCAGGTAATCCAAAATGCAAAATTAGACAAGTCCATTAGTACATACTGAACAACGTGTGCCATCATGTTCAGGCAATCCAGAAATTAGGACATACTGAAAACATTCTGCCATCAGTCTCAACTACAGGCAGTCCAGAAATTACACAAGTCCATGAGGACATGCTGAAAAAAGTGTGCCATTATCAGGTTCAGGCAGTCCAGAAATTACACAAGTCCATGAGGACATGCTGCGAAATGTGTGCCATCATCAGGTTCAGGCAGTCCAAAAATTACACAAGTCCATGAGGAAGACATGCTGAAAACATTGTGCCATAAGTCTCAACTTCAGGCGGTCCAAAAATTAAAGAAGTCTATTAGGACAAAATACTAAATGTGTGCCATCAGGTTCAGGCAATCCAAAAATTAACAAAGTCTGTTAGGACATGCTGAAAACATTGTGCCATCAGGTACAAAAATTGTGCAGGCCACATATGGGCTTACTTGAGTATTAATTTATTTTTCTGAAGAAACGGTGATCTTTCTACTCTTCCAAGTAGTCATCTTTGAGGTCACTGCGAAATGTATTTGCTGCCTCTGGGTCATAGCTGTGACCAGTCAATGAAAGGTTTACTTTTAAGAATGTTAACTTCTCAACATTTTCTGGTAGTAGCCTAGATCGTGTATCTGTTACCACATTTCCTGCACAGCTAAAGAGTCGCTCTGAAAATACACTGGTTGGGGGACAGACCATGTACTTCAAGGCTACCTGCACAAGTGCAGGCCATACAGGCTCCTTGCTTTGCCAGTACTTAATGGAACCTTCATTCCATTCTATACCTTTTTCTGCTAAATAACAGTCAACCATGGCCTGGGCAGAAGCAGTGACATATGGAGAAGGAAGGGCTGATTTTCTCAGGACGACAGCATCCAAGTGACCAAAGATGACTGCTGGGTGTAGAACGAATGGCAGCAGCTGGCTGTTTTGTAGCCTGACTGAGAAGAGAGCTGTGAAGGTGCAGGAGGAATGGATGAGGGGCTGCTTCTGTTGTCATGTTTTTTTCAAAAGCAAATCTACTTCTTGAATGATTTTCTCTCTGCAGTTTTGGAACACATTTGGGTCATACTGTGAGAGGTGTTTCATCTTGTACCATGGGTCTAGTACTGTTGCAATTATGTAATGTTCTGCCATGAGCATTTCACCAAGTTTCTCATCATCTCTTAATCATTCTATGTACTATGTCTTTTTAATTCTTGGTGGCAAGTCCCTTTCAGTTGCACTAGACTATCCCATCTAAAACTGGCTTGTTGCACTTCCAACTCATCCCTGATTGCATTCAGCTGAAATCTAAGACTCTTGATCAGTGGGATTATTTGGCTGAGTGGGGCACTGTTGGAAGTCACTTCCCTAGTAATTTCCTCAAAGGGTTGCAGGATCTTGATGAGAAGTTCTAAAACAGCCCACCGCTGAGGATTAATGTACACATCAGCATCCCCTATGCTGTTCTCTAGTGTATACTGTCTTACAGCCTTTTTTGCTCTAGCAGTCATTGGAACATGTAAAAGGTAGAGTTCCACCTTGTTGCAACATCCTGGATGAGTGTATTAGGAGGCAGTACATGCTCTTCTTGTATGGCCTGAAGACGCATGCGTGCTTTGCAGGAATGGCTGAAATATGTGCATATTCGTTTTGCCACATATGTGAGAGCCTTTATATCTCTGTCCTCTTCTATAAATGCATGCACAATCAAATTTAGGCAGTGTGTAAAACATCAAATGTGGACAAAGCTCCCATTAAACAATGCTTTCTTTATGTTTGAACCACTGTCAGACACAATAAAACATATAGAAAGCCCTTGTGATGTCAGCCAGTACTGTATCTCTCTATTGAGCTCATCCAGGATGTTTGAAGCAGTGAGATCCTGCGGGATATACTGGATGCGAAGGGAAGCCAGTATCAAAGGGGAAATGTCAGTGTCACTACAGGGAGTAAATGATACCCAATGCACAGTCAGTGACATAAATGGTTCTGGCTGGTGGCTTGTCCATGTGTCAGTAGTCAGATGGACAACCCCAGCAACTGCATCTTTTAAAGCATGTTTCAGTTTAGCGCTTACTAAATCTTACATCTGCGGTATTGCAACAGTCGAGAAATATTTCCTGGATGGAATACTGTATCTTGGTGACAGGTGATTCAAAAGCCTTTTGAATCCTACATGCTCCACAATTCTGTAAGGCTGTAAGTCCAGTGTTATCATCTCTGAAATTAGTTTTGTTATAGCAATTGCCTCAGGATGAGTACGCTGGTACTTAACTTTATGTTCAATTGTTTCTGAAATTGTGAGCTGTCTTCAAGCAGTCGAAGTTTTCAGATGGCCAACATTAGGAGTGCTGGATGATGATAAGGGCAAAATGGGACTGTTTGTAGTACTTATACTAGAAGAAGACTGAGAAAGAGTTGACAGTACAACTGAAGCAGTAGGGCTGCTGCTATAGCGATATAACAGGTGCAGGTGGAGTCTGACTTAACTATGCCTGCATGTTGTCTTCTTTCTCTCTGGCCAAAAAAATCACGCCTGAGACGTAATGGGTGACATCTCTCTAAATGTATTTTTAATGCTGAGGTACCCAAAGCACCTTTTTGCTCCCTCTGCTGATGGTCTTTTTACATAGAGAGCAAACAGCTCGTAACTCATTATTGGCAGCCAGAGAAAAGTAAGACCACACATAAGATGTCATCTTTTTTGTTTTTTTGCCAGGCATACTAGACTGTCCTCCTTTGCCATTTCCACTATGTTGTTCTTTCTCAACACCGGGAAGCTGCTCATCATGGTCTTTTTCTGTTTCACCATTATCATCATCCGACAGCTCCTCCAGGCCAGTAACAGAACCTAAATCTGAATGCACTGCCCCCTCATCCTGTTTCTCTTGCACCTGCTCCACTCTGTTTGTGCCCAAATTGCCCATCTCATTCAAGTCCAAATCATCACATTCATCCTGCGTCTGTGCAACTGCCACCTCTACCTCATTCTGGCTTTCCATTTGTTTCTGCTTTTCTCCCTCCTTGTCTACAGCCTCCGTTCATAATCATTACTCTCATTAGAGCTAGATTTCTCCTCCTCCTCCTCTGTTTCATTTAAATCTGTACTGGTACTACGGTACACATCGGTACCATATCTTGGCTTGCCACTCCTTGTGGTGCCAACTACTCCTTTAGTTTTAACTAAGGTAGTTTTGGCCTTTCCTATCTGTTTGGACAGCATTGTGGAAGAACCACTACTGCTACTGGATGAAGACCCAGGAACTGGTCTTTTACCAGTCAGACTGTGCAGTGTTGTTTGTGCCTTACGTTTCCCCATACCTTTCCCCATTTTGGCCTCCTTCTCGCCCTGTCTGGTGCACATTTTCAGCCTTTTTTTATTACACAGAAAAATGCTTTTTCCTGTATATGTTTTCTTTTTTTTAATCTTCTCAGTTGTTTCTAAGTTCCTCTGACAACTCAGTACAAGCTCGGCCTCATAGCCACACTCCCCCTTCCACCACTGTATCTATTTTTTTTTTTTTACACACAATGCTTTTTCCTGTAGGAATTTTCTTTAGTCCACTCACTTGTTCTCAAGTACCTCTGTTCTCTGCGGAAGGGCTCAACCTCACAGACAGACACCCTCCCCTTCCACTACTGTAGCTATTTTTTTTTTTTTATTTGAATGTAGGAATTTTCTTTTTTTTTTCCCTCCTCTCACTTGTTCTCAAGTTTCTCTGTCTTACCAGGACGGGCTCTGCTTCACAGTCACCCTCCCCCTTCTACCAATGTAGCTTTTTCTTTTATATAGGTTATTTTTATTTAGCAGGGAGCATGCCGCAATGATATAATATTTTTACAACAGCAGCTGGTAAACAAACACACAGTCAGTCATACACAGGCAAACTGGCAATTTTTTTTAATTAATGTCTTCCAGGCAAGACAAACTACAGCACTCCAGTAAAGGCAAAGTAGAATCTTGCAGCAATTTCCACCCTACTTCAGAGCTCGGGGGGGGGGGGGTAAACTAACTCACTGATGTTTTCTTTTTTTAAAATCAGGTAAAGCTCAGCTAACTTGAAAAGAAAAAGCAGAAAAGGTAAACGCAGGGTGCACTCAAAGCTTCCAAGTTCCAACCTGCCAGGCTGGTGGTGATCTGCTTTTTTCTTTCTCTCTCTCTAGTCCCCTTTTGTTCTTTTCTAGTTATATACCACTAACCTGCTTTTGTTTCTTAATACAAGTCTTGCACTTTGTTTGTTTGCACTGCAGTAGGCTTTATGTTTGCAAATAATCGCAGAAAAGATTTGATAAAGATATAGAATCAGGCCGTCCACTGTGAGTGACTAGCACTCAAAGCCCGTCAGTAGGTAGGTTGATCTTTTTTTTAATTCCTTTATTTCCCCAATTTTCTCTGTAGTTGTTTGTTTCACTATTTTAAATTTCTTGTTAAGTAAAAGTCAATCACTCGCTGGATGCTTTTGGTGAGGTATTTAAACTGCAACTGATATACACACAATAAAGACAGCTCACTAGCTCTGTCTCGTCGTATCTCTCAGCCACACACTGAGCAATTCCTGCCGCATGCAGCCTTATATACCTCAGTACCATCTGACCAACACACAGCTAGTCAGGTGGCAGAGGTATGTCACCATCATGTGTGTCTGTGTGTGGCGCAAGCACAATTAGGACCAGCTGCAAATGTGAACCTGGCAAATGTGTGTAAAAAAAAAAGCTCCAGGGAATAAAACAGGGACCTTTGGCTGCACAGATACGCTCCCAGATGGGTCTTCGGTAAAACTCACGCCTGCCGCATTTTTTACAGTTACTCCACCATTTTTTTTAATCTGCTCACATATATTAAACCGTCATCCCATGTTCTGTGTGCACAGTGGTGGAGAAAACAAAATGGGTGTAAAAACTAAGTACTCTAAAATTAAACACATTTAAATCCCCTGCTAGGACACGCCTGTCTGGTGTAAATGCAAATGATTGAATACACTGCTGCTACAAAGGGCGAGATAGGTTACAGCTGCTCCCGTGACCTCTTGGAACTGGTCACTCACTGCCTTGTGTAAATATGCGACTACTTTTTTGAAAGGCTGAAGTAAGTAGTACCTCGGAAACTGATGGCTAGTTGTTGATTGACACCTTTTGGTGGGGCAAGCACACTTCTCTCTGTCTTCCCTCTGACTGTGTCCCCCCAACTTAAAAGACAGGTCCAGCAGGTACCTCCATCCCCATCTTCTATTCCCTTTTGTCTAGTGGACCCCCACATTTTCCGATCGCGCTGGTCACATATTTTTAAATTGATCTGCTCTCTATATCCAGGTGTGTGGCTGTTGGGTGAGAGTAAACTGGCTGCAGTGCTTACTAACACTGACTGTCAGCCTTCTTGTTCCAAGTCCAAACTTCAGTGCAAACAGCAGACAGTTTCAGAATGCAGCCCTGATCTACGATTAAGCCGGCAGCTACAAGCTGCAAGAATGGTCTTGCAGCTTGTAGCTGCTGGCTTGATCGCGGCTCTGGGCTGCATTCTGAAACTGCCTGCTATTTGCAGTGAAGTTTGGACTTGGAACAAGAAGGCTGCCAAAAAGCAGTCAGTCGCCTCTCACTCTTCAGCCACACGCCCGGAGGGTGGATCTGTTTAGAAATTTGTGACCAGTGTGATTGGAGGATGGTTTTTCTAACATTTTTTAAATTGGGGGAAATTTCTAGCCACATGCAGCCAGTGGACCTGGACTTAGCACAATTATGCAATGGGTTCTTCTTTATCTGGGTCCGCCGGGCTGCATTGGATCCGGGGGGGGGGGGTGCTGATTTTAGGCGGGTCAGTCTGCCCGTCAATAATATATATATATATATCTATCTATCTATCTATCTAGAGGATCTGGCACTCATACGTACAGTGCTGATCCTCTGTTACATCATACATTCAGATCCCATCATTGCATCTCCCCCTGTTAGCGTGAGACACTCCTAACGTATAAAAGAACTGGAAGATGTTACTTGTTAACAAATGTCCTTAAACATAAATTCAGTCTGTAAAGTCCTGATATCTTACAGGCCTTCTTATTTCATGCCCACTAATCTGACTCACTCCCAGGACTTGTTCTGTAGCTGCCGACTGAGTGCAAACACCTGGAAGCTTATCTGGTATCATTTGAGCACTGGAGGGCATGGCTTGCACCCTCTGTGGCGAGTCCTCCATCACTGGTGCCTCAGAACCTGTGTTGTCCATCAGCAGGTCATCCTGTTCCTGTTCTCTCACTCCCCGGCTAGGCAAAACACAGAAACACAGAATTTGATGGCAGATAAGGACTGCTTGGCCCACCTAGTCTGCCCATTTCCCTACCTAATGGATAAGTTGCAGATCCTAGTTAACCAACAGCCTACTTCCTCCTACCCCCACTAGAATTGCTTTATGTCTGTCCATGCATTCTTGAATTCCCCACTGTTTTTGACTCCACAACCTCCTCTGGAAGGCTGTTCCATGCATCCACAACCCTCTCAGTGAAACAATATTTCCTCCACATTACCTCTGGCGACTCTGTCCTTGGCAAAGTGGCACAAGGCTCAGGGGTCTGCATCAAATCTCCTGTTTCTCCGATAAAGTTTTCCATTTGCTTTGACTGTATATGGCGAGGCTCCTCCACTTGCCTGTGAGAACCCGGGGTCCAAATGTTCTCAGGGGTTCTCAGATGGAGAGGCTGTCCTGATTGCAGAGCAGGGAGCTGTTTGGCATGTTTATTACAATAAAACCGTTGGTTTTTCTGGTTTTCTTGCAGTGTTGCTTGTACATTAGTCTCTACTAGCTTTGGCTTTAGCAAATCACGTCTAGTAGGCATCAAAGTTCTTGTTCTGTGGCCCATAAGTAACTGAGCAGGGGATCCAAGTCCTTCCAGTAGCGTATTTCTCAACTCGAGAGGTGCCAAATAGGGATCTATATGATGTCTCTCTGTAACGTTTTGAAAAGTAATTTTACAGTCTGGATAGCTCTCTCTATCATACCACTGTTTTGAGGGTACTTGGGTGATGACATAATGTGTTTAAATTTGTAACTTTTTGCAAACTACTTAAATACAGTACAGGCTAAATACGGCCCATTGTCGGTCACAAGCACCTTGGGGATTCCATGCCTCGCACATTGTGACTTTATGAGGTTAATGTCCATCTCACTGGTTGTATATTGCAGTCTTGATATTTCAGTAAACTTGGAACAATAATCAATCATTGCTAGATAATTCTTTCTCTCAAATTCAAACACATCTGCTCCCACTTTCTGCCATGGGCACTCTGGTATTTCATGTGGCTGCAATGGCTCTTTCAATTGGGCCTTCCTGTATGGATTACATGCATCACATTTGGCTATGATATCACTGATTTGGCTATTAATTCCTGGTCATAACAAAAAGTTCCATGCCATTTGCTTGCATTTCTCTGTTCCCAGATCGCTGTTGTGCAGTTTTGTTAGCATTTCTTTTCTTAATGATGTGGGGACAATCAGTCTTTTTCCTTTTAATAACAGTCCATTTTCAACTAAAATTTCCTCTCGAAACAGCCAGTATTGTCTAATTTCAGGGTCTACTTGAAACTTTGCAGAGGGCCATCCTTTCAATACAACATCTTTTAATTTCACAAGGGCGGAGTCTTTAGCTGTTTCCTGCTGAAATACTTGTAATTTTTCATCACTAACTGGCATATAGTCAACAGTATGAACTTCATATTCATCTATATTGCTTTTTGGAGTGGATAAGTCACTAACAGCATGGCTCAGGGTATTACTATGCAGCTCCTTTCCACTTCAGTATTGTACTGTCAGGTCACATTGTTGCAATTTTAGCATCATATGTTGAATTCTTGGTGAAGCAGTGGCTAGCGGCTTTCTGAAGAGACTTTCTAGTGGTTTATGATTTGATTCTACATATGCTTTAGGTCTTCCGTAGCTATACTGATGGAATTTTGAGCACCCAAAGACAATAGCCAGCATATTTTTCTCTATTTGAGCATAATTATTTTCAGCTTTGTAAAGCGTCTTTGAAGCAAAAGCAGTTGGCTTCCCCTCTTGTATTAGGCATTTACCTAGCCCCTCTGAGGAGGCATACACAGAAAGCTCCACAGGTTTGTTGAAATCATAATAAGCCAAAACAGGTGGGTTGGTAATAATAGTTTTTAATTCTTGAAACACCTTTTGATGGCGATCTTCCCAATGCCAAGCTATATCTTTCTCTAACAGTTCTCTCAGTGGTTTTATTTATTGCTGACAGATCTGGGATAAACTTTGCTAGGTAGTTAACCATTCCCATAAATCTTTGTAGATCAGTTTTGCATTGGGGCGAGCATCTGCACACTTGCTTTAATCTTTTCTGCATCTGCCAAGGGTTCTTCTTTGCTCACTTTATGGCCTAATACCTTGGACCTCACTCAGTCTGATTTTGGATTTTCTCTGGTTTAAGAATTAATGTTTGTCTCAATCTGTCTCTATAAAACCTTTCTAGTCTCTCTCTTTGTGCTCTTGTATGTTGGAGCCCCAAATTAAAATGCCATATACATTGACTTCAGTGCATTCAAGCCCCTCAAAGATCTGGGAGATCTTTCTCTAGAAAACATCTGGCATGGAACAAATATCAAATGGAAATCATTTGAATTTGTATTGTGAAAGGGAGTATTAAAAGTCACCAGTTCTGAGCTTGACTCATCCAACTTAATTTGCGAAAAGGCATATCCTGCATTTAGCACCCAAAAAAAACTTAGCTTCTGCCAGCTTAGCAGCAATCTCCTCAACAGTTTTTGTTGGATAATTCTGTCTTTTAATAGCCTTCTAAGTCTCTGGGGTCTATGCAAATTCTTACTTTATTTGACTTTTCAATAACAAACAATGAATTAACCCAACTCGTCGGCTTCTCAACTTTCTTTTTTTCTGTTTAAACTTTATGCTTATTGTTATTAAAAACAAACATACAGTTAGATCCCTGCCGAGACCCTCCCAGGGCTCCCAGCCCTTCTGCCGCTCAAACCGCGGCCACTGGGTGGTCGGCACTGCATAGGCTGACGCCTGAGACCTCAAGGCTGGATTCAGCTTGCAGAGAGCTGCCGAGACCCTCCCAGGGCTTCCAGCCCTTCCGCCACTTGAACCACGGCCACCGGGTGGTTGGTGTTGCAGAGGCCGACGCCCAAGACCTCAAGACTGGATTCAGCTCACCGAGAGGTACAGCAAAACCGCAAACCAATTGGAGTATGAACGCCTTTCACCAGGCTCACTCTAATTGGTCCCTTTTTACTTCAACCATTCTCCTTAGCTAGCGAAGCGAAAAGGTGCAATTTTTATAGCATAACTGCCTGTAATCTAACTGTCTAGACCTTTTATTGCTTTATATGCCTAGAATCTGTTAAAATCTTCTTAAAAAAGCTGTCTTAACTTGCTAAAGGTACCCAAGGATACAGTGATTACAGCCCTTTCATTGTCTTTGTACTGCAGCCAGACTCCCAGGCGCCAAGGAAATCACCCCTATTCAATTGGAAATTTATTTGCCACTGACTTTAAGACTCTTTGGTCCTCCCAGTACTAATTGCCTCTTCTCTCCTTCCCTCCTCAGCTGCTGCTGAGACCCTCCCAGGGCTCCCAGCCCTTCCGTCGCTCGAACCGCAGCCACCAGGTGGTCGCCTCTGCAGAGGCCGACGCCCGAGACCTCAAGGTTGGATTCAGCTCGCCGAGAGGTATGGCAAAGCTGCAAAACAATCGGAGTGCAAGCGCCTTTCACCAGGCTCACTCCGAATAGTCCCTTTTTACTTCAACCATTCTCCTTAGCTAGTGAAGCGAAAAAGTGCAATTTTTATAGCATAACTGCCTGTAATCTTACTGTCTAGACTGTTTATTGCTTTATATGCCTAGAATCTGTTAAAATCTTCTTAAAAAAGCTGTCTTAACTTGCTAAAATTACCTAAGGATATGGTGATTACAACCCTTTCATTGTCATAGTACTGCAGCCAGACTTCAAGGCGCCAAGGAAATCACCCCTATTCAATTGAAAATGTATTTGTCACTGGCTTTGAGACTTTTTTGTCCTCCCCAGTACTAAATTGCCTCTTCTCTCCTTCCCCCCTCAGCTGCCGAGACCCTTCCAGGGTTCCCAGCCCTTCCGCCGCTTGAACCATGGCCACTGGGTGGTCAGCGCTGCAGAGGCCGATGCCCGAGACGTCAAGGCTTGATTCAGCTCACCAAGAGGTACGGCAAATTTTCGCCACCCATCCCCTTGCACATTTCTATATAGATCGTCTTGCCCTGCCCCTTTTTGCTATTGGCTCCCTTCTGTCTATGCTAAGCCTCATCATGTGGGGACTCTTACAGCTATGTCTATTGCCTCTCTTACTCGGAATCCCGGTCGGCTGATACCTACCCAACGGACCGATACCTTGCATGGATTATAATCCTTTCCTGTGTCATAGGTCCTCTGGCACCTTAAAGTCTACCTGCCCCTGTATGGCTATGGACATTCAATTGCACCATTACATATGGCCTCCTAGTTCAGGTGGCACAAGTTTGATACAGTCACTTCAGTGCAAGACCCCCTTCACGCAGCACTCCTGCACCACCAGTCTGTATTCACCCAGAGTACTAATAGCAGCAATTACTGGTGGCGCCTTCAGCAATGGGAACAACGTATCACCCAAAGCTACTAAATACTACAAATGGAACAAGACTAAGACGCTAAAGCTATTCTCTTCCACTCTCAGAAAAATACTGCTACTCCTCCTCCTATGCTCAGGCAATGTAGAACTGAACACTGGCCCACCGGCAACAATCCCTTCACCCTCAGACTTGCCCTTGCTAAAGGGCCTGAGCTTTCTGCATATCAACGTATGTAGCCTGCTCAAAAAGCTAACACTGATCCAAGCATGGGTATCCCATACATCCCCTGATATACTAGTGATCTCTGAATCCTGGCTGAGAACAACTACTACTGACAAACGGAAGTAAACATCCCTAACTATGCCCTATTCAGAGCAGATAGGCACACTAGAGAAGTGGCATGGCCATATATGTCAAAGATAAATTCTCAGTCTCATGTACAGCTGCATCCTCCATTCCCAACGAGTATGAGTGCCTTACCCTCAAAGTGGAAATCACCCAGTCATGTGTTCTTCAGCTTATAGGATGCTACAGACCTCCCTCTGCTAGCTTAAAGCTCATAACCTATCTATGCAATATCTTAGAACAAGGATCACTTGAAACCATCATTCTTGGTGACTTTAACCTTGACTGGATGTCCAAAGCATCTGCACTGCTAGTTTCTTTTTGTGAGGACCATGGTCTAACTCAGCTCATCAATGATCCAACATGCCCAAATACAAAAAATCCTGCTAAGAGTACCATTCTGGATGTATTGCTTGTAAGAAAACCCCACCTTTTCTCCCATGCTGGCACCTTCTTCTTGGATGTCAATGATCATTGCTTTATCAGAGGGGTAAGATCTACCAGCAAGCCTCCCGCTCCTTCTAACTTTCGCCAGAAGAGAGCAAGATGAAACTTTAACATAGTTGCCTACATTGCTGACCTGAATTTCTCCTTGCGTTAGCAGGAGTTTTACCTTGCTAAAACAGTTACCGGCGCCTATAACATCTTTCATGATATACTATCAGGAGCTCTCAACAAACATGCCCCACTGACCAAAGTCCGCACAAAGATTATAACCAACAAATGGCTCACCCCTGAGGTTAGATCACTGCTGTTCGAAAGAGACAAACTATGGAAAAGGGCACGAAAATCTAACCTGCCTAATGACTGGAACCTATTCAGAAAGGTGCATAACCTATGCGCCAAATCTATTAAAGATGCAAAAGCTTCTTTCTACCGCACGGAACTTGACGCTTCTTCCAAAAACCCATGCAAATTCTGGAGCACTATCAAGATTCTGATGGGTCACCCTACAGGTAACTCCCTCCCAAACAAAGTTATCAGAGGAAATAATATCATTAATGTCAGGGCAGAGATTTTAGATTCCTTCAATAACCACTTCACAACTGCAGGTCTGGCATTTGACAACTCCCCAGCTTGCAAGATACGCTCTACGTCAAACTACGCCCCTCAAATACCTCCAGCTACTCCCAACCTCTTCAAGTTACAACCCACTTCCCTTAAAGAAGTAGAAGACCTATTACTATGGATGGACAATAAGAAAAGCGCAGGGCTGACTCGTTGGACCCCTACTTTATTAAAATCACATACCATGTCCTCCCTATCCCCATCACTCACCTATTCAACTTGCCTCTCACAGGGCACCCTACCACCTGTCTGGAAGACTGCCCATGAAATACCACTTTTTAAATCAGGTGACCCAGAGGACCTCAACAATTATAGACCCATTTCTCTACTCCCGGTGCTATCTAAATTACTGGAGAAAATCGTGAATACACAACTAAGGAACTACCTCAAAGTAACAAATCAATTGAACCTGATGCAGTCAGGATTCAGAGCCAAATATAGCACTATTACAGTACAGTCCAAAGTCACCGATGTGTGGCTGAGAGCCCTTGACACAAGGAACTTCACCTGTGCAGTCTTTTGGACCCAAGCAAAGCTTTTGACACCATTGATCACAGCCTTCTCCTCACCTCGCTTCAAACCATAGAGTGGACCCTACCTCACTGCTCTGGTTCACTGACTACCTCTCAGGACATCTCCAGCAAGTCAAAGCAGAAGGTGAGCTGTCCCCTCTTAAACCGCTCCTAAAAGGGGTCCCTCAGGGATCTATACTAGGTCCACTCTTATTTGCAATATATATAAATGATATAGATCACCACATAAAAAATGCCAATATCTACCTGTTTGCAGACGATACCGTCCTATACATCAGCCGACCCACACCAGAGGCCACCTGTAATGACCTCCAAAGTGAGTTTGGCCTCCTGCAAAGTCAGCTAATCCACAAAAAACTACTATTGAATGCCAAAAAAACAGAAGCAATGCTCTTTTCTCCGCTTGCCCACTCACTTAGCCCTACAGACAGTGGACTCACTCTGGAAATCACTACAATACTAGGTGAAAAACTAGAATTTGTAACCAAATTTAAATATCTGGGAGTATGGATTGACAACAGACTCTCCTTCACAGAACACATCGAAGACTTGTTGAAAAAACTTTGTCAAAGGTTTGGACTTTTCTACAGGCTAAGCCACTTCCTCACTATTGATGTCAAAACAAGACTGGTCCAATCTACTTTCCCATCTTTGGTGGATTATGGATTTCTTGTACAGCCAGTGTCCCATCTCTCAGCTAACCAAACTTCGACACACTGTACCACACCGTGCACTAAGGGTTTATTACAGGTCTCTCAAATTCTACTCATCACTGCCATCCTGTATGAAACCATGGGATGGACATCCCTAAACTTAGGCACCACAAAATGCTGCCTCTGACCTACCGTGCCCTCACAAACAAACTACCCCAATATATTTCCGACTGCCTACCCCTATGCACAATAAGAAAATATGCTCTCCGAAGCCATTCCTTCATCTCCCTTGCAATACCTAGAGTAAACCTGCATTTCAGTAGAGTGGCAATTAGCTTCACGCTCCCGACCCTTTGGAATAAGTTACAAAAGTCTCTTAAATTAGACTCCCTTGTCCCTCTGCCCATCTTTAAGGCTCTATACTCGCGTGCAGTAAGCAAAGTCTGCAACTGCTTTACTCATCCCCAAACAGCTCCTAAACCACTCGTGGCTCGCCGCTAGGTCTGAACCATGATCACAGCCACCTCTAAACTGCAGTGGTTGCTACCATCCTATCATCTGTATGTTGAGAAAATATTCTAACCTTGAGCTTTAACGCTATGCCCGCTTACTCCACACCCCTTATTCTGCCCCACTTAAGCATGCTGCCGTACTCCTCTCATTTAGCTAAGTGTTCTAGCATACTAGGGGTCTATAATCCATACATGCTTTTATGAAATTATCCTTGCCTCTTAGCGCCAGCCAGCATACAGCTGTAAGCATACATGGGGTCTGTAGTCCACAAATGTTGTTATACAATTATCCTTTGCTGACCAATCCTAACCGGTATCCTAAGTCTTATACATTTATGTATATATGTATATAAACTCGGTGGTGGGGCACTGCCCATACTGTGTACTGTAACTAATGTATGTCGCTTGTATAACCTGTATCCATGTTTCAAACAGGTCCACCTTGAAAAAGAGCTCTGCTCAACGGTGACCGCCTGTATAGATGAAGACTTGATTGATTGATTGATGATTGATTGAGCTCTGATACAATATTATATAAATGCCATGAGGTGCCACTCCTCTTAATAAACTCAAACAGGTTGTCAAGTGCCTTAAGATACATCATCAGGGGGTAAGAAAAAGAAAATAGCTTAACTTGTGAATAAAGTCCAGATATAAGCTGCAAAATGAGTTCATGAGCTGCGTGGATTATTACATATAAAGCATCTCATACCAAAGTCACCATAGTCCTTCTCCTCCACTAGGGTGGGAGGTATCCTTCATGGTTAATCTGACAGTGTATGCACTTAATGTGTTGAATAACTTAATGAGCTCAATAACTCCCATCATTTCCATTTTTCCTAGGTCAGCTTTCACTTTATCTCTCACGACAAAATATATTTTCCAAGGGGGTGGTGTGGATCACAGGGCTCACTGATTTATCTGTTTTAATGTGATATTCTCCCTCCAAGCAGCCTAGTTTCTCAAAGACAGCTGCAAATCCAGACAATATTTCTTCAGTGGTGCTTTCTGACCTCTCTCTTCTGGTATTCACTGAAAACAGTTTCTTTATTAGTTTCATCTCTAGGCAGGTAGACAAACCCAAAACGGGATCATATTTACATCAGCCACTTGAAATGGAAGGAGGTAATACTGAGTCTTAAAACAGGCTAGTAAAACAACTTTGCCTCTCACATTTAGTTTGTGTCCTGAATAGGAGATCAATCATGCTTTCAAATTTTGCACAGGCTCTCTAGACAATGTTTTGCACATTTGCAAAGGTATAACATTGTATTGCGCTCCTGTATCCAACTTAAAAGTCCCAACCTTGCCATTTATGTTCAAACTCACTTTCCAGTCAGTCTAAGCCTTATGAATAGTTAATGTCACTACCGTATTCTTCCTTGACTATGTAGACTTCATTGCTTTTAGCTGTACGACACACTTTAGCAAAAATTATTTTTTTCTATTACGCTGTCTGCAAATCTGTCCATACACAGGGCATTTCTTTGGCTCATGCTTGCACCCACACTTTGCACATTTAGGCCTGTTCACTCAAGCTGGCATGCTGCCTCTGTTTTTATTCGGCCCATTTCTGGTTCCCTCTCCTCTTTTAAGGATGCTGAATGCACATGTTGCTCTTTTCGTGCCATCTCACTTAAACTTTTAAACTGAGTTTCACTAATTTCAGCTGTTCTGCAAATGTCTATCACTCTGGCTAGCACCAGATCCACTTCTCTTAGCAGTCTGTGTCTCACATGCTCACTTTGGACCCCACAGATAATCCTGTCTCTAATTAGGGAGTCGCTCAATTCTCTGAATTCACATGATTTAACTTTTAGCCTTAAATCAGTCACATATGCATCGATTGACTCACCAGGGTTCTGATTTCTGATGTAAAATGAATGTTTCTCATGTGTCACATTTTTTCTTGGGTTAAAATATTTCTCAGACTGGTCCATTATCTGGGAAAATTTCTCTTCATCTTCCTTCCTTCTCCATTTAAACGTGTTATAAACTTCAAGTGCTGGAGTCCCAGCTACATGTAGAAATGTCATCCCCCTGTATTCTCTGCAATTTTTCTGCAACTCCACTGGCAACAAGGAAGATTTCAAATTGCTTCTTGAATCTATGCCAGTTTTTGGCCAAGTTCCCCTGCAGGCTGAGAATGGTGGGAGGCAAAAGGATTTCTGTTTTGACAGCATGTAATGATACTTGGGGACACGGCAAGTGGATTTAGCACATATTTTACTAGCATAGCAGTGTATCAGCTCGATGTTACATACACGAGCTGCTGCCTGCTAAACACACACACATATATATATATATATATATATATATATATATATATATGGATCTGGTATGCATGCACACAGTACTGGGTCACTATAGCACAGACAAAACGCGCATGAAGAATCGCTCGAAGCGCATAAGAAAGTACAGTGACAGGGGTATTAGAGTGATGTGAAAATACCATTACCCCTGTCACTGTTGAATGGAAAATGGAAGTGGGAAAAGGAATTTGAGCACCACTGGTTGAGTGCTTGGTTGAGCCGCATTGTCGTGCGGTCGGTATTATGTACTGCCACTGTTTACTGTGCTCGGTGTTTTCTTGCAGAGTTTCGTCCACAACATTATGATCACATGCCTATGTGCACAGCACTAATCCTCTTTTACACCATACATTCAAACCCCATCATTACACACACCATGTGAATATTGTTGGGAAATGCTTCATTAAGCTCCACATTATTTTTGGCCCGGCAGAACACAGCATGAAGATTATAAAAAGCCATTTAAAAAATGGAAGAAATCAGCCCTTATGTTTATGAAACTCCCAGCTTCAGTTTTATGTATAGATAGTACATTACAATCTTACATGATCATTGTAACCACCTTTGCACTGCCACTCTGGGTCTTTGGTGGACCCAGCTAGATGTCTAGGGTCAGTAATGTAAAGAGTAGCTAACATTGGTGTTGCAGTAAAAGAAACTTGGGGCACGTAAATTGATGCTGAAGCAAAAGGTAAGGTGTAAAATCAAAAAACTCTTTTTTAATTCAAAATGTCTGACTAGGCAGTTAAGCTTACTATCACATCATTATCAGTGCAGTTCTATGGCAAGTAACATTGCATAATGTTTTGTATATACCCTTGTCACTAGTTACTACCTAACTTCTGTTGTGGAGAAAAGCACTACAATGTCCACTAGCTGTGGCACTCAATCCCCTTATGTTTAACCCACATGCTTAGAGATGTAAGGATGTTTAACTGCATATACCTAAATGATTCCCTGTTGCAGCACATAGGTGAATCTGGGGTGCAACCACAGATATCCTTCCTATTCCCTAAAACAAAATCTGGTAACAGGCAGCTACAGTGCCTATCAGACATGGGATCTTCACCCACAGCCCCCCACTGACATCTAATACTACAGGTGACTGAGATCTCCACACAGTTGCCACCTGTCAGTATACTAGTAGTAGTAGTATTTCTCCATTTGTGCATCTATCATGAACATTACAACGATAAAATCACACATAAAAAAAAATATATATATATAAATAATTCATAAAATAATATCAATAGTATCAGACATAAATACATAGTGTTACAGAGAGAAAGAAAAATGTGCATTATAATAATTGCAAATAGGTCTGAGGTCACACTCATGCAAAATGCTGGAAAACTTCTGTATTAGAAAATGCTGCACTGGTGAATGTTGGAATTTCACGGCATAATATGAATTTAAGATTTAGTATGGATCATTTGTTTTCTTATGTGGCAAATTTAACTACAGCTATTAAAAAGAAACCTTCTAGTTGCTCTTTCCAAACTAACTGGGTTAAGTAATGCTCTATAATCATGTCAGAGGTCAAGAGAATTTAGACAAAGTAGTTCCAAACCAATGCAATTGAACTTTAGTAGACCATAAGAACAGGAGGATTATGTGTTTAAATGTTCCTCATGACACATCGACAGCAGAGGTTAATCACTTCCTTCTGATCCTTATCTTTCTTTTATCTAGCTTCCATCATTTTAAATTTAAATACTTGAAATTGGAAAGCAGTAAAAATGCTCAATCATGATGATTATTTAGTAGAGTTAAATAGGGCTCCAGTATGTGGGACACTGTTATAGGCGCAACCAGGGATATAACAAGGTTAAGTAATATCTCAAGATCTCTGTCTGGCTATATCAAATAGCCTTTGTGTGATACCTGCATATAGGTGGGCTTATAACAATTCTATTTACAAAATGTTCCACCACTTATTTAGAGCACAAGATTGCAAAGTGAAATAAACATAACATAACCACTGGGACCTATACACCATATTAATAGATTTTCCCATACACAAATCAGTGGGGCCTATACTTATGCGCTGGTGTCAGTTTAGTCCAATATGAGATAACCTTCAGGTTTGTTTGGTTGTTACATCTACTCTACCAAGCTCTGCAATCACTAGTGGAGCAGGTGTGGTAGGTGGAACTTTAAGTAATATTCTAAAATATTGATTTATAACTCTGTACAAACCTAGCTGTTTTACAATAACCCCAAATTTATGCAGTTTATATAGCTATAGAATTTATTTTGGCTTTCTCAGCTATCACTCGGCTCTAATGTTTTCCCTGAATCATTTGTTAAAATGCAAAAGACCGTTTAATAGTGACTGCCTTGAAACTTTTGCTCCAAGTGCAGTTATTACTGATTTTCTTTTATCATATTTCTATTTTGTCCTCCTCACCAGTGGAGCAGATCTCCATGATCCCCGACCGCCAACATTCATGCTCCCTGGGCCCAGTCTGGCATCCCATAGAGCTGGCCATTATAGCAACCGCACTCTGTGGCAGGATCCTCCTGAGAACCAGGGGAGCCGGGTGCAGCCATGAGCCAGCAAGATTGCCACCCCACCATTTTCTGTGTATTTTTCCCCAGAGAGACGGACGTACAGTAGCGTCTAAGCACATATGTGCTGATGCCTGCCGTGCCCCCCCCCATGCTTATGCCAGCTGCTGTGGTGTGTCTGGTCTCCACCAGTCACTGCTACAGTGCGCTGCAGTTCCCCAACCCTTCCCAGAGGAAGGAGAGCAGTCATGGGATGCTCAATCTTTCTTCTCTGCCAACCCCCGGCCGCCTGGGTCTGTTCCTCGAACCTGGGTTGCGGCATGGGCGTGAAGTGTGGCATACAGCGATTATTACTGAATTTAACCCCAGATATATAAAATCATTAAGAACCTCCAACTTCTCATTAGTTAGCTTAATATTTCAGTATCTTAGCTCCAAACGTCATTATTTTACTTTTTGTTTGTGTTTTTAGATAATTTAGTTAATTGCACCTGGACTCCAGGACAGATTTTTCTGCCTTCCAGAAGAGGATAAGGAGAGAACTACAGATTAGCTGCATATGCAAAATGCAGGAAAAGTGTTCATGATTTGAGGAGCATGATATCTATCATGATTAAGTAGCTTTGGGAAATCCTAAATGTACAGACTGAATAAAAGTGGAGCTATATATACACCCTTGTTGAAGCACTTTATTAATATGGAATTTATTAGCGTAATTCCCTTCTACCCCCAGTGGACTTGTGTCCATGTTTTTGAGTACAGCTGCATGATCACAGAGAGATATTTTGAGCAATTCTCAAATTGTACAATTTCTGCCAGAGAGTGTGGCATGAGAGGGAATCAAATGTTTATTTCAAATCAGTGAAGATAGCATCCAGTTTTTGCTTCCATAGCAGATAATATTTTTCTACCATTTAAACAAGCTCTGAAACATACTTATAGCACCAAGCATTTGGCGAATGACTGTATAAGGATATCAGTGATTTTATATAACGTATGTTGCTGGAATGTTTGATTTGTGATTTTAAATTTGTTAGGCACCTTGGCATTTGAAGGCACCATAAAAATAAAACTATTATTATTATTTTTATTAGCTATTGTTATTATTATTATTAAGTGCATAAGTGTGAAACAAGTGAGTGATTGTTAAAAGACCATGTCTGAAGTCAACCTGAAATTTACCTAAAGCGACACTGTCAACCTTTTTTGCATCATATTATTTCTAGGTAAAAATAAAAACACATTTTATGATTGCTTGCTTTCTAAAATTTGTTGATGTTGCTGTTATTTTATCTGCCTCCTTGTATATTAGAACTGAAATGTATGAGAATGTATAGCTATACCCAGCCTTGTTTTGCTCAAAATTGTTGAACTAAGCTTATTGCATACTAGTAGCTAGTTAGTGTTTTGGGTGTTCCTGAGTCCAGGAAAGATGCAGTGGTAGTTGACCACGAAATGTAAACACACGATTTTCGTATGGTAACACTGGCAAAATTAGGTGCTCAGTTTTCACTTTTAAAAGAAAAAGAGTCTGAATCAAACAGCCAACTACATCAGCAGTCTTTATAGAATGTGAACAATCATAAAATTTGTTTTTTAAACTAGGGACTGTTTGAGGCCTAAGGCAGGTGACAGTGTCCCTTTAATATAGCATTTTTCCTAGTCATATCTCTAATTTTTCAATAATATTGTTGCAGAAATGTGGCTATTGAATCAGGCTAGTAGGCTTGCACATGGCAAAGTATTCCACTCTCCCCTTCTTATGCAGTGGAATGATCTGATTTACTTTCCATGCATTTGGAATATAATCCTGATTTACACAAGTATCAAAAAACATTGATCAATATATTTATTTATATATTTTTTTTTATTTATTTGAGTCTAGGATTACAAAGTACCTTTGAGCCAGGGCTCTTTTACAAAGGTTCCACATCAGTGAGTACAGGCATACAGTTTCAATTACAGTATAGAACAATCAGCAACACTGATGGTCGTAACATGTTATTACAAGGATTACTACATGAAACACAATGAAGTGTACACAAACAGGGGGAAAGGAAAAATGAGGTGTGGGGAAAGGAGAGGGGAGGGTGAGACAGGCAGGGGTATAGCAGCCTAGGGGGCTTTGTCAAGGACAGTCAGGGTAAGTGCATCAGATGGGCTGTGGTGGAGGCAAGTGCTAGGTGGAGGGGCAACAACAGGCAGCAGAAAACAAAGAGCAGCTAGGTGGGAGTACTGATTAGTCATGGCAGTCACAGGTGCTGGAGGCAAGAAGAGCAAGGCGAAGCTTGGACTTGAATGCACCCAGCGTGGGTGAGGAAGAGATGTCACTACTGAGACTATTTAGCTAGCTGGGTGCCCTATATGCAAAGGACCTTTGGCCTTGGGATGTGCGACAGCGGGGGTTTTGCAGAAGTTGAGGTTTAGACCTCCTGGTGTTGCAGTTGTTTCTGAGTTTAAGGAGAGAGTAGACACCAGAAAGGGCACTGCCCATCATTATTTTCTTTGCTGTGATGCAGGTTTGATATTTTATTCGGCTGTTGAGTTGCAGCCACCCAGTTAGAGAGTAGAGGTCACAGGTATGGGTGAGAAGGTGAGATCCAGTGATGAATCTACAGGCTTTATTGAGGGAGGTAAAAACACCTTTGAGAGAGGAGGCAGTGGCGGAGCCAGAAATGATGAGTCCATAGTCAATGTTGCCAACAATGGAGCTCTGGATGGCAACTGATAATGCTTCAGGGGTTAGATGTTTCCTGTGACAGAACAGTAGGCCCAGCCTGATGTTAGCAGCTTTTGACACAGTATTAATGTGAGCAGCATGGGAGAGGTGGGAGTCAAGGGTGATGCCAAGGTATTTGAAGGACTGGACTTGTTTAAGAGTGACTCCTTGCTTGGTTTTGATGGAGAGGTGATACTGCTTATTTTTGTTGTGAGAGCTGCTGAAGATCATGGTCTTTGTTTATTTCTGGTTTAGGATCAGTTTGTGCTTTAAGAACCAGTTTTTGACTGATGTGAAGCCATGCTGGAGGTTTTCTTGCAGTTGTTTTGGATCATGGTGGGAGGCGAAGATTACAGCATCATCTGCATAGAGTATGATTTGCTCTGGACAGGAATCTGGTAGTGAGTTCAGGAACAGGCTAAAGAGGAGGGGGCCCAAAATAGAGCCCTGAGGACACCAGAGCAGACCAGTCTGGCATCTGAAAGCGTGTCAGCAATTTTCACTCGTTGAGACTGGTTGTCTAGGTAGCTTTTGAACCAGTTTACAGAGTTGGGTGAGAGCCCCACTTTCCAGAATTGGACAAGCAGGAGGCCATGGTGGACGTTATCAAAGGCCTTTGCTAAATCGATGAAGGTAGAACCAGTTTGCTGCCTGTTACCCGATGAGTGGTGGATGGCGCCAGTGAATTCAAGTAGTGATGTGAAGGTGCTATGATTCTTTCTAAAACCATGTTGCTGCCTGAACAGTATGTTGTGCTTGTCTAAGAAGTCAGTCAGCTGGTCTGTGACAACATGTTCCAGCGCCTTTGAGAGGGGAGGTAGGATGGAAATCGGACGGAAATTCTCATGGGCAGTTTTGACACCACTTTTGTGTATAAGGGTTACAGTGGCTGATTTCCATTTGTCAGGAACTGGCTGAGACTGAGGGACAGGTTAAAATCCTGGTTAATGGCCTGAGTACTTTTCAAGGGTGAGGGATAGAAGTTTGAGGTCTACTGAATCATTGCTGGTTCTGGACTTGCTAATGGCTTTGGTAACATAATTGCAAACCTGGTACATCTTGACTGCTTTAAAGTAGAAGGGGAGGTGACTAGTGGGAGCAGTAGAAATTGGGAACATAGAATTGTCCACTTCTTTGAAAAAAATCAGGGAGAAGTACAGTACTAAGATCAGTAAAGGCAGTATTGAAAGTGTCCGTAATGATTTTCAGGTCGAGTGTAATATCTCCTTTTATGCTGAGCACCGATGGGGTGGATTTTGACTGCTTCCAGTGACTTCTTTATGTTGTTCCAAAAGTCTCTTCCATTGCCCCTGGAGTTAGTAAGAATGTTCTTGAAATAGGCTGATTTCATTTGCCAAATAGATTTGGTGCAGTCATTCCATGCACATTTGTAGTTAGTGATGTTAATTTGCTTCCCAGTGGTTCTAGCGAGATCCCAGAGGTGGTCCCTTGCCTTTAGTTGCCTTAGAAGGTCTCCTGAGAGCCAGGGGTTACAGAGGGGTTTTAGTTTTCTCCTTTTAAGTGGGGTGAATTTGTTGCAGGCCTCATTAAAGATTTTGATGAAGCGGTCCAGGGCAGTGTTCACATTAGTTGCTATGAAGATTGGTGACCAGTCCTGTTGGAGGAGGTGAGATTTGAGATGAATTAATTGACCACTGGGTAGAACTCTACTGGTAATGGTTTTTGGGAGAGGTTTATTGAATTTGTTAGACCAGAAGTAGCTGACAGCAGAGTGGTCACTGAGTAAGTCTGGGAGGACAGTGATGTTTGAAATCTGGGTGGGGTAGCTGGTAAGGATCCAGTCCAGAAGGGTGCTGGTGCCAGTTTTGTAGTTTTTTCTGGTTGGTGAGTCTACCATCTGGGTGAGGTTGGATGCTGCAATGGAGTCCCTATGTTCCCCTGCCTCAGCAGAGGGCCAGTTTATATTAAAGTCACCTAGCAGGATAGATTCAGTATCCAGTGGGAGTGACCTGACAAAATCCAGAACTGATGTATGTCCATTGCCTTGCACTTTAGGTGGTATGTAGACGGTGATGACTGTGAGGGCTTTGTTGTGAGCACCAAGGAGGATTCTGATGGGAAGAATCTGTGCGTAGTCGTCAGGGGAGCAGTACTGATGGGATGTCCCAAGATAGTCTCTTTAAGGTATAGGGCACAGCCACCCCCTCTTTTAGTCATCCAATCAAGCCTAAAAACATTGTATCCAGGAAGGGTGATAGCCTGGTCAGGGACTGATGGGGAGAGCCAGGTTTCAACAACTGCTAGGATGTCCGGGCTATGCTGGCTAGTAAAGATCTAAGGGCATCCATTTTGGGAAGGAGGCTGCAAATGTTAAGTGTTATAATTGAGAGGGTGCCTGAGTGTTTGTTCTGGTTAGCAACCTTAGTGGGGGATGGGCCAGGATTTGGATGAACATTGCCTGACAGCAGCAGGAGGAGGAGCACTAGCTCAGAGTGCACATCGAAATTCCCTGATCACGCGCTTATGCTTTCTTGTAATGTATGAGCGTGTCATAGGGTGAGAGCAAAGGTTCAGGGACAGAGCAGTAAGAGGGGAAGAGTGGTGTACCTAATCGTCCACAGCTGGGAGACAACAGTTCCTTAGAGGTAGGAGGGGTCCAGGGTGGATGGTTGAGCTCTAGATGTAGGGTACCTAGGTGGTGATATGTGGAATCAAGTAGGTAGCTGCTGGAGGGGGAGAGGGGAAGCAGGCTCTGGGATGGTGGAGTAGGGGAAAGACAGGAGCAAGGAAGAGGAGAAGGGGGAGCAGAGTACTGGAGGAACGCATGTTTAGATGCCAGAGAGGAGGCTGAGGGGTGTGGGTGCTGGGATAGGCAAGATGGAAAGACTAAAGTAAGGAAGGCAGGTGAGACGAGGAGTGGAGTGGAGAAAGGCAATTTCGCTGCAATTATAAGTGAGGAGTCAGCACAGAGGTACAGTGAGACAAAGGTACAGGAGTTAAATTGCAAGAGGGCGAGGTGGTAGGGGAAAGAAGGAGGACCTAGCAAGGCACCCAATAGAAAAAGGGCAAAGAGGAGGGGCTACCTAAAGGGCAGGAATATGGTCTATTTAATTAAGGTGGGAGGTGGGTGAGGGGGTGGGCCAAAATTTTGGCCAGTTCAATTAGAGTCAATGGGCGAGGAGCCTCGAGTCAAGAAAAGCTTCAGTAGGCACAGATAGTTAATCTCAGTGCAGTAAGAAAACAAGGGTCCAATCAGGGTGCATCACAGCAAGCGATGGGCCAATGGTGGCAGCTCACAGCAACCCCAGTCAGTCTATCAGACTTACCCAGCTTTCAGGATCCCGAGGGCAGCCAGGAGGTGTGTGGCTGGGTGGCTGGAGTGCCGAGCCGCAGCTGCACTCTATGAAAATGATGGAGTCACTTCTGAAGGAAAGAATTGTTGAGTACCTAGAGGCCAGTGGGGCACAGGACCCAAGGCAGCATGGATTCACAGCAGGAAGGTCATGTCAGACAAATCTAATTGATTTCTTTGACTGGGTGACCAAAGTAGTAGACCAGGAGGGCTGTGGACATGGCCTACCTATACTTTAGCAAGGCATTTGACACAGTCCGCACAAAAGATTAATAAACAGATTAGCTAGCCTGGAAGTGGGTCCCAGGTGGTAGCCTTGAAAACACTGGCTGGCCAACAGGACACAGCGGTAGTAGTAAATGGAGTCACAGTGAAGAAAGGAGGGTTACTAGTTGGGTACCGAGGGTTCAGTACTGGGTCCACTCATTTTAATGTCTTTATAAGTGACATTGCAGAGGGACTGGAAGGGAAAGTATTTCTCTTTGCAGATGACACTAAGATCTGCAACAGGGTTGATATGCAAGGTGGGGTGGAAAGGATGAAAAGAGACTTGGCAAAGTTGGAGGAATGGTCAAATGTATGGCAGCTTAGATTCAACGCAAAGAAGTGAAAAGTAATGCACCTGGGAAACAAAAACCCAGGGCAAGAGGACACAATGGGGGGTGAGATACTGACAACAACAAAAATGGAAAGGTACCTGGGGGTAGTCATATCAAATGACCTAAAGGTGGGCCAGCAATGTGAGAAGGCAGTAAGGATTACTGGGGGGATACTGGGATGCATAGGGAGAGGCATCACCAGTAGAAAACAAGAAGTTGTTGGCCGTCTGTACAGACAGTTGGTAAAACCACATCTGGAGTACTGTGTACAGTTTTGGAGACCCCATCTCTGCAAAGACATAGGCAGGGTGGAGGCTGTCCAGAGGAGGACAACCAAAATGGTGCAGGGTCTGCACCAGAAGACATATGAAGAAAGACCAAAGGAGCTTAAGATGTATAGTCTCAAGGAAAGAGGAGGAGAGGGACACGATAGAAATTTTCAAATATCTCAAGGGAATCAACAAAGTCCAAGAGGGTAGCATCTTTCAGAAAATAGATGCAAGAACAAGGGCACAATTTGAAGATAGAGGGGGACAGCTCAGAGGCAATGTGAGGAAGTATTTCTTCCTAAAAGGGTTGTAGATGCATGGAACAGCCTTCCTGAGGAGGTCATAGAGTGAAAAACAGTGGGGGAATTCAAGAATGCATGGTACAGGCATAAGGCAATTCTAGTGGGGGGGGGTAGGAGGAAATGGGCTATTGGTTAACTAGGATCTGCAGCTTATTCGTTAGGTAGGGAAAAGGGCAGACTAGGTGGGTCAAGCGGTCCTTATCTGCTGTCAAGTTCTATGTTTCTATGTTTCTATTTCATTGTGAATGTGCAGCACCACACCACTTGCCTCAACACAAGTGTATTCCAAACTTTACAACATTAAAATAAAGCCTCTGTTTGTGACCACTTTCTTTTAAGTAATGATACCATTACTTATTTATCTTTGTATTAACATTTATCGCTGTTTTTAGTTCTATGCTTCCTCTGTATTACTGCAAATGTTATTTTGTCCATTTGTAAGATGCCCTGAGCCCTAGTATTACCGAAAATGTTATTTTATGTGTTTGTAGGATGCAGTGAGCCCTTGGGAAGGTGCGTGTATAAATAAACTTACTAGTACTACTATAAAACAATATAACAGCACATATCTCATCAAATGAATGGATAACTATTACAAAAATTGTTTTTGACCATAGAGAACAGATGCATAATAATCTCTAAGAATTGGTTTGTTCTGGTTATACAGGAAATGAATAATCATATTCAGCTAACCCCTGAGAAAGTTAACCATGCCAACTGCTTCTTCAAAGACAATAAGCCCCACACTAAGGATAAAATCCAGAGGCCATTTATAGGGTGGAAATTGATTTTGGATTTGTATATTCACGAGCCCTCCATAGAGTGCAGCCATGGCAGCACTTCAACCGTCCAGCCAGACACCTCCTGGCACCATACAGATTCTTGAGCCGGTAAGTCGATAGACTGACCGGGATTGCGTGAGCTGCTGCCATTGGCATCGCTCGCTGTGCTGCACCCTGATTGGACCCTTGTTTTCTTCCTGCACTGAGATTGGCTATCTGTGCCTACTGAAACTTTCCTTGACTTGGGACTACTGCGCCCATTGACTCTAAGTGGAATCGGATGACATTTTTAAAATAATTTAAAATACTTCCTGAATGCCATCTTTTTCTCCCTTACTTTCCCTGCTACTTCTTTTGAGAACCATAATGTTTTTTTCTTTCACTTGGATTTGTTTATTTGCTTCACACAAAGGCTTGTTGCCTCTGTGATGGCAGTTTGGATATTTCCCCATTGTTGCTCCACCCACCTTCTTGCCTGTTTGCTAGTGCTTTTCTGAGGCACTCTCCCATTTTGACAAAATTAACTCTCCTGAAGTCCAGTACCTTCACTTTTGTGTGGCATGACTCTACAGCTAAGTTTATCGTGAACCACATTGTTTGGTGATCGCTTGTTCCCAGATGGCTAACCACTTCAAGATCAGAGATCCTCTTTCCACCCCTATTTGAGAGTACCAGGTCTAAGATTGCTCCCTCCCGAGTGGGTTCCAAAACTAGCTGTCTGAGGCATGCCCCCTGTAGGGCATCGAGAATGGCTCTTCTCTTGGATGTGGCTGCAGCAAAGGTGCTCCAGTTAACATCTGACATATTCAGGTCCCCCATCAGCAATATCTCCCCTTTCTCTGCCATCCCAAGGATGCCTTCTATCATTTCCTTGTCCATTTCCTCCCCCTGAGACGGGGGTCTGTATACAACCCCTGTGCGGATTGTGGAGCCATTTCCAGTCTCCAGGGTGACCCACAGTGCCTCCTCTCCTCCCTGTTTACCCTTTAGTTCTGTTGCTTTGATTCCTTCCCTTACATAGAGAGCTACTCCTCCTCCTCTTCTTCCCTCTCTGTCCCTCCTGTAGATTGTGTACCCTGGCATGTTGACATCCCAGTCATGGTTCTCTGTGTACCATGTTTCTGTGACTGCCACAATATCCAGGCATTCCTCTTCCATCAAGGCCACCATTTCGGGAGCTTTTTACCTAGATTATGGGCATTGGTACTCATTACCCTTCATTTTTTATGGCTTTATTTCTTTTTGCCCCATCCCTTCTCCTTATTGCCTTTGTCTTTTCTCCATTTACCCTGCCCTTATCCTATCGACTGCTCTATCTTGGTGTTTACCTCACTAACTACCCTGATTTTTTTGAGAGGCTAGGATTTTCCTTCTCCTTTTTAGTGCCTCCCCCCTTGGCTAGTTTAAATGCTTGCCAATGAAGCATTTAAACCTATCACCTAGGATACTGGTCCCCCTCCTGGAGAGATGCAGATCATCGTGCCTGTATAGGCCTGCATCCCTCCAGGTGGAGCCCCAGTGCCCAATGAAGCCAAATCCCTGAGCTCTGCACCAGTTTTTCAACCAGTCATTGAATCCCGTGGTGCGTAGTACCCTAGCCTCATCCATGTCACAGACAGGTAGCACTTCCGAGAAACTTACCGTGTGTGCTACTTGGCTAAGGCCCCTCCCCAACTCCACAAATTCCTGTTGCACTGCTCTGACCCCATTCTCAGCCAGGTCATTCATCTCTAGGTGGATAATGACATCCATCTCACTCTTCCTTGCAGCTGCTCCCATGATCCTGAGGATTCATTTCCTGTCCCTCCGAGCCATGGTGCTGGGCAGGCACCTCACCTCTCTTTTCCTCCCTCCCCCAGTTCTACCCCCTAACAATTGAGTCCCCCACCAGGAGTTGTTTCTTCCCCTGTGAGGTCCTGTGCCACCCTCCTGTGGGTCTCCATTGTGGAGGTTACCAGCATTCTCCTTGATCTCCACTGTGGGTGCCTCCATAGAGGAACTATGCTCTGCCAGAGTGGTGAATGAATTGTGGAGAGGTACAACTGAAGAGATGCACCTCTGTTTCACCACCCTCACCCTCCCTGAGCCCATTGTGGTCCAACCACTCCTCTTTCTTGGCAACCTTTGAGGTAGTGGCAGTGGTCTGGGTGGTCCTTGGGTGGGGGAGCAGGTTTCCTGAATCATTGCCAGGTCAGCATGGAGACAAGCAACCTCCTCCCTCAGACCAGAGAGGTGCCTGCGAATAGGGCAGCAATGCAGTTTCCAGAATGTCTCCCGGAAGACTGCTGCTCCACAGCCAGTGCATTGCACCACTCCCCACATGTCTGTGTCCCTTTCTGTTACAGATGCTTTTCTTTTGTTGTGTTTTTTTTGTTTCCGTTTTAGTGTGTGCAGGCTTATGAGTATCTCTATCCCCTGTTCAGTGTACTGTGCCTTTAAGGATATGAACGGGTGTATGTTATTAGAAGTTTTGGGGAAGTGATGTCAGAACCCCTGCTATAAAGGAAGTAATGTGCTTGGGGTGGGCGGGGTGAGGGACAGGGTGGGAGGGAGCAAACCTATGCCATCCAGAAACAATCAACTACAACTCTGATCCTCTCCGGGAGTGCCTTCCTTCCTTTCAGACACCTGTTTCACAGAGGTTAAATACTAGGTCTAGTCACAAATGACTGAAAAATCTCCCAGCTACAGTTCTTCCTGGCAAATAAAAGTTAAACCTAAGACAAGTCAACCCCAAAAACTGAATCAATACTAGTTACTTACAAGGTCCAAGTAATAATTCAGTTCAGTATAGTCTAGAAAATAACCTCCTTGACTTAAGGAAGCTCTGGCTGCTCTCTCTCTCTCTCTCTCTCTCTCTCTCTGTCTCAGCAGCATGGAGCCAAGCAGCTTCTTGCATGTAGCGGAATCCCAAACTTTACAACATTAAAGAAAAAAACCTAATCGTGGGCAAGGCTTTGAGGGGCACAGAGCCTCTGTTTATTACTGCTTTCCTTTAATAAATATAGAGATCATTACAGATGTCCAAAAGCTTCCTCAAACAGGCCCTCTCGAAGGCCTCCACTGAGGAAGCCTCCCTTAGGGCTCTTAGTAGGGAGTTCCTCAATACTAGAGTGGCCACTTCAAATGGTCCTTTGAGAATTTATGCTTAGTCCTGGGAACTGCAGAAGACCCACCTCAATGAATCAGAGGAAACCTGAGGATCAGTGGGGAACAGGAGCTCAATAGGTAGCTAGAGTCCAACACATATAGGGGCTTATAGGTAAGCAATCCAACCTTGAAGGTAATATGCCATTTCACCAGCAGCCAGTGCAGTTCACACAGGACCAGGGTCACATGACATGACCTAGATAGGCCTGTCACCAACCTAGACACTGCATTCTACACTACCAACAGTGACATAGGGTGCTTACTTGACCCAAGGTAGAAGGCATTACAGTAATCAAGCCTGGACATCACAAACTCATGTTCTAGCATCAGTAGGTCTGTGGGTGGGGAGAAGGGATAAGGAACCTAATTCAGGAGATGTTCAAGATGGTAAAAGTCACTGTGGACTACTGCTGACACCGAGCCTGAAATGTCAGCCAGTCAACCAGAATGACTCCCAGATTATTCTCCCTAGTGACCGTTTCAAGCCTCTATGCCTCACTTAGGTCATTTTTGGAACTCCTAGTGTATCCTTGTCTGGGTCAACTAAAAGTTTGCATTTATATACTGTGATTTAGTTTTAGTCTTATATGTCTCACCTGGTCATTCCAAGTGAATTCTAACTCATCCCTCTCTGGATTAAAGAATTTACCTGGTCAATCCTAGGGATTCTAGTTTATCCTCATTCTGAGTCCCCTATGTTTTATTGACCCTATATTGTGCTTATCCCAAGCCTAACTGGTCTGATTCTGATATTTGTTCTGCTGAATGCTAAGCTGTGTTTATCACATCAGTCTTGGGACAATAACACTACCTATGTTACTTCTTATGAGGGTAGCAATTATGGGCCTGTTACTGTTGAACACTCTGGTTGCTGCACTGTTAGGAGGCAGTTTATCTCAAATTCACTCTCTAGTGTACACCCACATGGACAGGCTTGTAATCCCAGTGGACTTACATGTCTAATTACATAGCATATATGCAATCTGCAATGCCTTGCCATCTTTTTTTTTCCCAAATGTATCACAAGATGTATTCCTACTTAAGAAAACATCACTGGGGCTATATCAGTAGGTATGAGTACCTGAGATACTGCCCCTTAATTTATTTGCTTTAATTCTCCTGATGTCTGCTGGTGATACTGAATTAAATCTTAGACCTACCATTGCTCCCCTTCTACAGTCATTCAGCTCTTCTCCTTGGCAGTATACTAAGGGACTAAAAATAGTGTGCCTTAACATTAGAAGTCTCATCCCCAAGACTGATGAACTTACAAGTTCAGTGTGTGTCATTACCAACCTGATGTGCTGGGTATATTTGAGAACTTGCTTGCAACCATCCTTACTTATAGCCTCTGTGCAATCCCAGGGTACAAATTCAATCATAGCCACCCTGGTATTATGAAAGGAGGCGCATGCTAAACTACTTCAGATCTCACTCAGTGTAATCTATGCAAGCCATAGTCCACAGCCTGAATTCCATTGAGTACTGCTAAGGTGTACTTATTCTGGGAAACACAGTGGCTCAGTAGGTAGCACACTTGCCTTTGAGGCTGGGAGATCAGAGGGCTGTGGGTTCTATCCCCACACCAGGCACCTAGGTTAAATCTGAATACTGACACTGTAATGCAGCGTGGGGGGGGGGTGCTGCACTCCTGAGGTGACGTCTTTCAGATGAGACATTAAACTGAGGTCCCATCTGCCTATTCTGGTGGTAGTTCAGGTGGATGTTAAAGATCCCATGGCATTTCTCCAAAAGAGTAGGGGCAATTTTTATTTCAAGAAATCCATAACATACATACATACATTTTATTACGTGTTTCCCATCACCAGTCACTCTGTGTTCCTCTTTATCACTCTATCCCTCCATTTTCCTCAATTCTCATCCCTCTTAACACATACCCTAAATTTCTTTCACCTTTTTACCCTTACTGTGTAATAAATGAAATCCCTCCACCACATCAACACATGAGCTCTGGGTGCAGTTTCAAATCTGTTGAGTACACTTCTCATAAAGCCATTTCACAATGCATGCACACCGTTTGATGGATCATTATCTTTTGCTGAAACAGGTATTGGCATCTGCTTTGCCATAGGTAATACTTTATACAAGCAAAGAGAACTCTTAACATACTTGGTTCATACTTTACTAATAGCTGATGAAGCACTCCCAGTGCAACCATTTCATATGTCACTTTTGTCATCCATGGCATTTTCATGTGACAGCTACTTAGTTCCATAAAACTGTGTAATATGAACATTCTGTTAGGAAATGTTCTGTGTTCTACAACATCCACACAATCTGGATATGGACATCTTACTCCAATTCTACCAGTGTACACAGTCACTGAGTATTCCACATTCGTGTTGGGATCTGGGTCTGTCATTTGTTTGTATACCTCACTCTGTCTTCTTTCCTGGCAATATTTAAATTGGGGTTCTTCTGGCCCTAAGATCCATAACACCTCCTGAAATAACTGTCTCCTGGGATATTGCAAGATCATTTGTTTCATTACCTTCCATTTAAACATTTTCTGAAATGAACATTTCATGTATTCTGGTACTATTCTCCGATTACCCTTACTGGCTGATTTACCCAGACTGTTAGCATGCCTTTAATAGTCTGTACCAGCCATGCACTGGCTAGAGTTGTCTTACTTAAAAACAAAGGTTTAATATTCACTACCCAAAATATGCAGTGGAAGAAAACTACAGGGTTTATCATACCCACTCCCCCTTTTTTGACTGGCAAATGTGTAACTTCCCTTTTTATTTATTTATTTGTATTTATTTGGAAAATGTTTCACCGTGAAAGACAACATGAGCTGTAGACAGCTAGTTTCCAGAAGCGTCCTGGGGTTAAGTCTACTTCCCCATAAGAGCTGAAAAAAAACTCTGAATATTCTAGTATCCAAATTCATCGGAAGGGGATAAACAGCACTAATATATAAAAATATAGGCACCAAAAATTGTTTTATCACATGTACCAGTTTTTGATTAGACAATTTCCACCCTTTCCATCTCTCTACCTTTCTTTCTCCTATTTGTAAGGCTGTCTCCCAATTAAACTTGCCCACATCCCCAGGCCCAAAATATACTCCCAAACTTTTTAGGGGTACATGTGAAATCTCTATCCCATGAATCTCTTTTGTCCATACATCCCCCCTCCTAACCTCAAAGCTTTGATTTTCTGTAAATTTAAGCTTGCCACTGACACCATTCTAGACTCCTCCATTTCCTGCAGTATGCCCTGCACCCCTTCTTCATTATTTACCATGACACAAATCATCTGCATAAGCTATAATTTTTATTTACTGTATGTCCTGTCTAATGTATCACTTAATGCTTTCTATGTCCCTATTTATAAGTACCTTTCTAATAAATGGATCCAACATAAATAGATATAATAGTGAGCTCAGTGGGCACCCGTCTTACTGCTTTCCATATATGAAGACATCTGCCACAATATCCTGCAAGGTTTGACATGATTACTGCATTTTTATACAGCACTTTTACCCACTCTCTCAATCACCATGGTACTCCATATGCTTTCAACACTGCAAACAAGAATTCACGGCTCATTCTGTCAAAAGCTTTATGTTGATCCAGAACTAATAAAAAACCCTGGTATTTGATTTGTCTTACAATAATTATAGACATCTCTTATTATACATAAATTATTCTGGATGTGTCTACCCGGTTGTGCACATGTCTGAACTGGATGAATTGCTTTGTCCGCTATAATTTTTAAACGTTTTTGTAAAATACATGGTAATATTTTAAAATCTGCGTTTAATAAGCAAATCAATCTCCAATTCCCAATATGTTCTCTATCCCCTGATTTGAATAAGTACTTTACTGATCCCTTAGTGAATTCTTCTGGTAAAGTATTTTTTGTCAGTAAGTATCGAAAAACGTTCCCCAACATGACTGCCATTATACCCGGGAATAATTTATACCATTCTTTGGGTATACCATCCTCTCCTGGAGCTATGCTTGTCTTTAACCTCTGAATGACTTGCAGTATGTCTGAGTCCTGAATGTAGATATCCAAGTCTCTGCTCAATTCCAGATTTGTACCTATGTTCTGTAACCCCTCCAAATATGCTTTTATCCTATGAGGATTTATATTCTCAGTTTGTGTAAAAACTTGTAGTTGTATTTCTACTATTGATAATATCTCCCATATTCCTTCCTGTCTTACCCCATTTTACCCCATCCTTGTCTATTAATGTTGAAAAGTTTACTGTTTCTACTCTGTCCTTACATCCCGTGCATGGGTCACACTATGTGTTCTTTGTTTCAAAGGTGAAGTCTGCTTGTAAAGAATTTGCCCTGTTGCACTGCATCTCCATCATTCCTTTTTTGTGTTCCTTATTTGTTCCCCTAAATCCCCTCCATATTCATATGCTCTGGATAATAAGTTGTACAATTGTGCCCTTAATGTAATGTACCTTAAGTTTTCCTCATTTACTTTTTGTTTCCCATATTTTTGAAACCATTCCCTGATGTTTGCGTTCATATCCATCCACCATCTCCCTAAATCCTCATATAATGGTAATACTGTAATCCTGCAGATTAGCATGTCTAATGTACTTTTTCATGCTTCATGCTCATATATAGTGCCTGTATTCATTTTCCACCTAATTTGCCTGGGTATCCCTCCAGGTATGGGTTCTACATAAGTGTGCACAGCTAGATGGTCAGAAAATTCCACTGCTGTGTTTTTCGCATCCCTTGTATTTATAGTTTTAAAAATGTAGTCAATTTTCATAAATAAAGTTCCCTTTACAAATGTATATGCAATTCTCGGACTAGCCCCATTGCTACAATCCCTTAAAACTGCTGTCTCTATGCATGTTTTTAATGCTTTTGAATCGCAATATTTTTTTTCCCTTGCCCTTTTCAGGTAGACACATCCAAAGAACAGTTAAAGTCTCCAGCCATATACATATCTCTTGAAGTGGCCAGGAAAGGTTGTAAAGTTTCCAAAATCTGCACCTTCTCAACCTTTGTCTGAGGCCATAGACTCCTATAAATCTGCTAGATATACCTTTCCATATCCCATCTAGTGTTAAGACCTTCCCAGCACCAAATCCACAATTTTCTGCAAGGAGAAGCTAGATCCTGAGAACAGAATACCAATCCTGTCTGCCCTTTCTTCTCCAAATGATCAATAAGATGGTCCCTATACCCACTCTTTCCTAGCCAAAATGCTCAATCTTACTGTGGAAATCCATGACTCCTGCAGAAAAATCACATCTATTCTTCTATCATGCATAAATGTAAACACTGCCCTTCTCTTGCTGGCATTTAGTATACTGTGAACATTTATTGATATTATAGAAGATCCTGCCATAAGAATTTAAGTACAATGGATCCTCAAGGTTTATTAAAGCTCCATTATATATATTTCCTAAGCTTTTCTCTTTTTCTTCTTCCCCTTCTTCCCTTTCCCTGTCATTTTCTTCTTGATCGTTCTGTCTTTTTCAATGGGATTGGACTGTAAAGAGGAAGTGTCTGAGTCTTGATCTCCCAAATCCATGGAACCCCCCCACCCCACTGGATGACCCCAAAATATCATATGGGTTGTCCTTGTCGATTTCTGTTGAGAAAGTCTTTTGTAGTCTTAGGTGCCTTCTGTTTGGATATGGTGTCTTCCACTCAGGAGAAGAAGGAAGACTTGCCTGTTTAATTCCTACATCTGGCTCCTGGCCGTGTATGTCCTGTTCCTGGTGTCTTTCTGTATGTTGTCCCAAAAGTGCCTGGTCAACTTCTTCCATACCATCCTGTACCTGTGTTCCATCCTCTGGAATATTCTCTACTATACATCCTCTGTTTCCTCTGGAGGTTCTGGTTCTTCCGCTTGTTGGGGGCCTGTTTTGGGAAGGTTGAGTCAGGGAGGTACATTTGCTGATTGCTGTGCTTTTTAATTATCTCATCCTGGTTAATATTTCTGGCATTGTTATGAGATGCCCTACAGACAATTTTGAAAAATATGCCCAAACTCCTCGCATAGATTACATTGTGCGTGATTCGCACACTGAAGGCTTATGTGTCCAATCTCATTACAAATGCCGCACCATACCTTATTGCATGCACTTACCAGAGGAGTTCTGTTTCCACATTTATGGCATGCTTTGGGTTGTCCAGCATAGAATAGGACACCTCTGTCCCTCCCAATAAAAAAAAAAAAACTGTTTGGCAAATGAACAGTGACTTCCACTTCTTGTCTTAATTTAACTCAGAATTTCCAAGCCCCTGTCCAGAAATATTCTTCATCAATAACTGCTTCAGGTGCACTCAGTACCACACATCTCTACTGTAGCCAGTGAATGATGTTGCTCCTCAGGCACCCCTCACTGCAAAACATAATTGTGATAAACCTTATAGTAGGTTTTGTCAAAGGTATGCATATGAAGGGAGTCCATAACGTGAAAACTTGAACTGATTATATTTTATCCAGAATCGTTGTAGTGCATGGGGGACCTAAACTTACATCAAATGTCTCTCCCCAGATATGTGGATCAGTGCCTATTTCAGAAGCCATAAATCGATATAATCTTTCATCAGCTTTTTCCCCACATAGTGTCTGTCTGGGGCTACATCCAGACCTCCTTATACCTTATCCTTGTGAAATTGTGTCTGGGTGAAGGTACAGCAGAGGAAAATAAATATGCAGATCTCCCGCTTATGCCTGTGGGGCGGCTCCTACTAGGTGTATTTCCTGATTTTCCCTGTGTTTATCCTGGTATGTTCTGGTGACTGGGTGCTGTGTGATTTGCCTTGACGCCCAAATCATTTTGCTGGTTTTGGGCTCCTTCATTCACATTTCTTGTTGATTTTGAACCTGTATTCTCCCCATCTGTTTTCTCTTTATTTATTTGTTCCCCTCATAAACTCCTCTCCACAGCCTTTTTGTCATTCAACACCTTACTTCCTCCTTCTGCTCCGCCTTGTTTGTTCACCCTTACACCTGGTGGTTCTACAGTTCTTGGTTTCCCTTCACTGTCTTTAGTAACCCACTTCCCGTTTCCCCCATTTTAGCAGTATTTTGTACAGTATCGGGTATCTGGGACTCCTGTCTGGAGTCAGAATCCTTCACCTTGCCTTGCTCCCATACATCCTGATCACCGCGGGATTCCAGAAATGCTATTTCTGAATCAGGTAGCCATTTCCCTGATTCCACATGCTTCCAGCCTGCATGTAATAGTACTGCCTCTGAGAACCATTACTAGTCATCTCCTGGTTCCATTGTGGTGCCAAACACTTGACAGATTAGATCTTTCACTGGTAGTAAGTGTGAAAGTGTCCCCGGTGTTCATTCTGTACGGTCTCGTGGAAAACGCCTGCCGCTTCCATGGTTCCTCTGTCTGGTCTCCTCGGTTCTCTGTTCTCCTCTCTGGTATTTTTCTTTTTGTGTACCTTTCCTCATCTTCAGCCAGGAAAAAACAACACAACAAAGAAACATTGTGCCTTTTTATGCACAGAATCATTCAAAGCTGAACACACTCCCAAAATACATTGTAGAGAGTAGTAATATTAACACATTTAAGCATGACTGGATCAATACATGGGGAAAAGATACATGTTCCACCTATAAACATAATAGGTGTCGAAGTTCATGAAAGACAAATTGTCCATAGAACTCATAACAAACTATGAAATGAAACAAAATATTTTGTCTTGCATCCAGCTCTTTTCCAGCTGGGTGCCTGCTATTTCTATATCCTCCTGGGTTGTTTGCTGATAGTCACCATCCACATCACTCTCCTGTCCTTCACTTGAATCTCCTGACTCTTAATTCCATAACGCCCCCTTGGGCTTTCTTGTTTTCCTCCTTTTGAAAAATAGCTGGTTTGGAGGATGAACCACCAGCCTGCTGCTTCTCACAATGCTCCAGCTCCTCTGAGCCCTCCATGGTGATGAGCCTTCAATGCCCCCTAGCAATGAGTAGGGGAAAGTTTTATTGCAATAACAAAACAGAGAAAAGCAACCAGAAGAGGCATAGTACAATAATCTAAAAAGAAATCAAACAGGAAGAAAACAAAAGAAAAGGGACAAAACAAAACAAAAAATAGCATATAATAATCAAAGGAACACAACAGAGAATAGGAATATGTTATCTATAAAAAAAAAGCAATCATACATCCAATGTTATCCTTCAAAAAAGGAACGGCTTTCCATCGTGCCATCCATTCATCATGTATCAGATGTGTTTTCTCATACATACAGTGATTAAGCAAATCAGATTCCAGTCTTTCAATAACACAGTGTGGAGCTAAATCCAATTGCTGCAAAAAAAATTTACACCGAATTTGCCATAAATTGAATTTGAAGAAGGCAAAAATAAGTCTCACTATCCCATCAGGAAGAATATGTGGCGTTAAAAAGAAACCACCCACCACCTCCACATACATAACAGTCTGCCATCCAGAATCCTGCCATTGCATAGCCAAGTCATTCCACATATCTCGGACATAAGGACAGTGTATCAAAAAATGTAAAATAGATTCCTCCTGAGCCACACAAGATTGCCTAGGGCACATTCTTTCTGGCAAGGCATTATGCTTTGTATTCCCCTTCACAGTGAGGTGACCATGGCTACACAGCCATAAAACATCTCATATCCTAGGGGGAATTTTAGGATCATGTAACCCTGCAAGGATTTTCCCATGATCTGGCATGTGTGGAAAAGCAGGAGAAATAAAATGGGCATTAGACTGGATGGTAGCATAAATAAACTTATTAGAATAGGACAAAACATCAGCTGGCCAAAGTTTCCACTTCTTTAGTTTGGTAACAACAGGTTGAATATAAACAGGAAGGAACGAGCTGTAAAAGCCCTACCGCCTGTGGATTTCCAGACACTATAAAGTCTACGGCTGGAAGTCTCAACAATAACCAAATAGCAGGTTGTGGTTTAGACAGCTCAGCCAGATTCCTATGAAAGAACATACTAAAATAAAACATAGAAGGGCTCACAAAGTTTAAACCACCTAGTGCTAAGGGTAAGTAGAGGACATCCTTTAATGGGGTTCAGTCTACTACCCAAATAATCTGAAAAAAAGCTCAAAAGTTGAGCTTCCACATATAGGGAATGGGATAGACCACACTAAGATATGAAAAAATAGGGAGTAGAAATGTTTTAGACAAGAGAACCTTCTTTTGTTTGGTCTGATGCTTCATTTTCCAAACAGCCACCTTAGTTTTAGCAACATCAAGCTTAGTAGACCAATTCAGGAAGGCATTATCCCACTGCTCAAAAAGTATACCCAATAATTTAATAGGGTCACTGGAAACCACTATGTCTTGTATTGACTTAACTATAGAAGAAAAGTCACAAATAGGATAAATAGAACTTTTAGATTTGTTTATAGATGCCCCAGCTATAACTGAATAAGCAGTAATATGGTGTACAACTCTAGCACCTGAGGCAGCATCAGAAACAAAAACACAAAGGTCATCTGCATATGCATCAGTTTTAACTGGAAGTGCACCAGAAGCAGGAAGTATACCAGAGATAAGGTTGTCCTGAGTAATCAATATCATAAGAGGATCCAAACAAAAACATACAGAAGGGGGCCTCATAGGATACCCTGTCTGACCCCTTTATTAATTGGTATGTAGGTACCCAAAACCCATTGACCGGGAACTGCAGAAGCATGCTGGTACAACAAGGTAAGCCAAGAGCAAAATTCAGCAGGAAGGCAATAAGAGCTGACGACATGTATGGTAAAATGATGGGGAACCCTATCAAAAGCCTTCACCTGATCAAGGACATAATATACCCAGCGATAGAGTTCTCCTTACCCTGTTCCACAAGCTCTCAGAGAACGAGAAGATTGTTTTTTATAGTACGGCCAGGAATAGAACAAGTTTGACTGAGGGAAATCAAAAACAGGGCCACTCTCAACAATCTTACATTTAGAATGTTCATCAGGATTTTCAGATCAGTGTTCAGTAAACTCAGTGACCTCCAATTATTGAGGTCACTGCAATCACCTTTTTTTAAAAAAATCAAAATTTGTACAGCAATGCAGAAATAAAACTCAATAGTGTGATTCTGCAAACTCCAATTAAATATATAAACACGTCTTTTAAGACAGCAGAAAAGGCCTTATAAAATTTAGAAGGTAAACCATCAAGCCTAGGGGCAGCGTCATTTTTCAAATGGGATATGGCATGTAAAACTTCATCCCCATGTATGGAAGCAGTAAGTAATGGGAGAACCTCCTGAGGACAATCAAGGAGAGAAAGGGAGGACAGGAACTCCTCCATGGAACCATCCTCAATAGAAGAGGTGGTATACATGTCCCTGAAGTATGCAGTGGCCTCAGACACAGTCTCAGGTGCAGAAGTAAGCAGAGTACCAACACGGGATCTGACCTGCATCAGAGACCTGCCGGAGGTCCACCTAGTACAAAAATCAAAAGCATCCCCAAACCCCCCTCTTACCTTGTGAACAGATTTTGTGTTCATGCAACAGGAAGCAGCCCTGGAATACTGCAATGACTCCATCTCACGTTTAACTGCCTGAACCTGGAGGTCAGGTTAATATGCTGGGTATTAATGGCTGAATACAATTTTACAGCTGGTTCTGTAATGCAAGATAAGTTTTATACTGAACAATAGCGTGAGTATGAGAAAAACATTTAACCAAAGCCTGAACCTCAGCCTTAGTTTATACCCACCAGGTGCTTAAACTTTCCATCAACCCCGTCAAAGTCATGCAGACCTGTATGAGATCCTGGATGGATCGAACCAGGGGGACATAATCAAGGAAAGTAACATTAAACTTCCAATACCCACTACCATGAGGCAGGTGCATCCCTCCATGCAGGAAAGCAGCCAAAATCTCATAATCAGAAAGCTCAAAGGGAACAGTTTTAGCTTGTAACACATGCGCATGGGCATCAACAAAAAGAAAATCAATCCTGGTGGACAAATTACCTTTGAAGAGTATATCCCCTGTTTATGAACAGACCAGTAAACATCCTATAAGTGACAACCAGAAATGATATGCTTAAGACAGGTGGTATCACAAAAATCTTTATCAGTAAGTGCTCCCCTGTCTTGCTTGGCCACCGCACAGTTAAAGTCCCCACCCCAAATCAGATGCCTGGTAGTGAGGAGATAGGGCCTAATAGCAGTAAACAAATGAACCCTGTCTTTCTTTCGAGTAGGAGCATATACAGTGATCAATCTCCATGCAGAGTTATCGAAAAAAAAAATCAAGCAAACGTGCTCTCCCAGAAGAAATCTCAACCTACTTAGTAACCTTAAACCCATCGCCATGAAATAAAACTCCAACACCATTACAAGTATCCACCCCAAAAGAAAAGAAAGAAGGACCCCACCTCCACAATTTTTGAGCCACTGACAACAAAGATTGGGAATTCAATCTAGTGTCCTGTAGGAGACAGATATCAAAGGCTAGGTCCTGCAAAGCATGAAAAGTCACCAACCAACGTCGTGCATTTTTAATACTATTCGTATTCAAAGTGGCTATGCTCAGTGTACAGGTGGGAGACATTTAAGTAGGGAGCAAGAAAGAAGGGACAGGTCAGGTAACTTTACCCAGTCTAGTGCTCCAGAGAGGCCTAACTCCAGGCCACGCAGACCTAGACTGACCCCCAGCATCAGGCAAGGCGTCCCCATCCAAATCAAAGGAAAGAAGGGTCTGAGAGGATATTTCAGAATACCCACCTGATCTGAGGAGGGATTTCTTGGAAAGAACATCAAATTTATTACTGAGGGGGAAACCAACAGTAAGAGAGGAGGCCTTGGCAATTTTTGATCTGGTTCTGGTCTGCTTAATAGCACGACACTTAGGTGTAATTCCCAGTTCAGGGGGTGGCATAACCTCCTTTGCCCTAGAAACCACCAAAGACGGTGTAGAAGATACATATTAAACCCCGTCAGTAGGAGCAGGGAGAGTAGAGTACTGTTCCATAGGCACCCCATCCAGAACTGGAACAACAGGATCAGAAGAAGGGGAGGGTCCACAGTGGGCGTGACTACCAAAGGAATAGCCACTGGCACTGTGTCAGGAGTTGTTGGGAGATGCAGGACAGGAACATCATCAGGGGTGGGTTTGTGGGCAGCAATATCCCTTTTGAGCCTCAGTAAGAATAGTGTCCTGATTAGAGTGGTCAGACCTGTTGTGGGTTGCCCAAGGACAGGAGCAATCCATGTCCTGTATCCCCACAAAGATTACACCTACGTTCATTCTTGCAATCAGAACTGGAGTGACCATAAGAAAGACAGAGATTACAATGGAGGCAATCACAATCAGAAATAAGATGCATGTAAGAGCTACATTTGAAACATGTTCTAGGTTGGCCCACATAAAAACAGTGATCCCCTCTCCCTCCCCAAAAGTAAATTATTAGGGAGATGGATAGGACCAGAATTATTATATTGAAGTCAAACCCAGTACTTCCAACCCCCAGTCCAAAGATGTTCAGCGTCAAAAATTGGTTGCGGGAATCCCGAAAGTTCACACCGTTGCTGCAACCAAAGGGTAATGCCATGAACAGCAACAGTCTCAGTACAAAACAAAATTGTAACAAGTTTAATTGCAGGTCTGGTTAAGGGGATAGCCCGAAAAGGGAGCCAGAGAGCAGAACATCTCACAAGTGCATATCTAGCCCAAAATCTGTCTAAGCCCTGAGAGGTTTTAAACTGATGTCATAAAGGCTATCACCGAGATGTGAATAAGGGCATACATTTCATTGGTAAAGAACCCCAAGATTCCTTAATCAAGGACTTCTCCACATAAATCCGATCAGGAACAGTAGACAAGCCCCTAAGTACTGCAGCCTAACAGCATTTCTCCTCTGCATAGGAGGAGGTTGTCCAGAAAAGGTGTCCCATCGATGAAATTCCTCCCAAGTATGCTTAGCCTGGTTAGTATCAGCATGATTAGGGCCTGTGCAGCAGAAAGACCATCCATTATGTCGTCCCATGGTCGAGTAGGAACATTGGAGCTAGTACCTTCATCCCTGAGGAAGAACCAGATAACAGCAGGACTTTAAACAGACCAGAAGGAGAGTTTCAGGAGCTGCACATCAGCAGCATGTAAGTCCAAATCAGAGTCAGTAATAAAGGTGGGAGGCAAGGAGAAACCCTTCAGAAGTAATATCCACAGTGGCAACCACTGATTGTTGAGCCCCAGGAACAGGGCTATGCTGAGAGGTCAGGAATCCAATGGCCCTCCAACCCAGGTTTCCAACCAGCACTCCTTAGAGAATGTTCCAAAGAACGAGAGACATCGCCCGGTCTACTCAAGAAATCCCGTTAGGGAGCCTCAGTCCCCCTTAAAATACCTAAGCCTTCAGGAGGAGAAGCAACCAAAGTAGGCATAGAGACAGAAGCTGTACTCACAGTAGCCAGAGAAGGAACAGCTCTGTGGGGTCGAGGAACAGGAGAGAGTCCAGAATCAGCAGAGCAGGGAGCAGAGGCCTCTGTGTCATTCGCGGCATGTCTTTGATGCTGATGCGTCATTGCAGGGATTGACAGCCAGCAACACAGCAGGTAAATCACTCGGCAGTGGCGTTTGCGAGGGAGGGAAAGCAGAGCATTCACTTGGGGCAGACCGAGACAAGGGCGCAATGTTCGCCAAAGGATCAACAGAAGAAGCAGGGAGAGACTGCTCAGTTGCTGCAGTAACTGCCAAAACCTGATCACGGTTCATCAGAAGCAGACGTTTTAGCCAGAGGTCGTCCGCCATCAACAAGATTGTAGGTACAGCACCAATACTTTCCTCCATCACAGAAACCACAACTTCAGGATCTTCATGTACAACAGTAGAAGCGATCTCCTCAGCTGAACCTGCAGGAGTGGAGATCTGCTCTCCTGCAGACACACCAGCACACTGAATGTCAATCTGCTCTCCTGCAGACACACCAGCACACTGAACGTCAATCAGGGTCGCGCCATGGTGCAGCAGCGTCCCCTACCGCAAGAGTAGGGGAATTTCCTCAGTGCCCTGGCCAAATTTACCCAATTCACTAAAAATGCCACCAACAGCTTAATCTGGTTCAAGGTTAGTTGACATTCATCTGTATCCCCCTCCCCTTGGTCTTGCCTGAAAATAGGCAGAATTTGTCTAGTGCACTTACCCAGTCAACAAAAATAAATAAATAAATAAAATGCTCCACCTCTTCTGCATTTATTTACCTGCTGAGGGCATACATTTTTTTCCTCACTATGTCCAGTGGTGCTGTGGTCAAAACAATGAATTCATTCTCTTGGGATTTTAACATTACAGTAACTGGCTCTCTGACTGCAAAAGATCTGTGATACAGGCCATTAACAAACTTCATTTGACCCAGTTAATTTCTGAACCCAGGCATTGGTTCTCAGTGCCTACAGTGAATGAATGACATACTGTTTTCTACTGATGTTGTAATGTATACTCACTTGTTTTTGCCAAAATTTGACACACTAATTGTCTTTGCCTTGTATCCTTCTCTGTAATGCATTTTTGTATGTAATCTCCTGGGTCCTGCCAGATAATAGGCATTTGTTTGCCTAGTGCACTCACCTGATCAACAAAAAGAAAATAAATCAATTATAGATAGACAGAGGATCTGAGCACCAGCCCTGCCTCTTGCTTGGCAGCCACTCACTCCACCCCTCTGGTCTGACTCGATCATCAGTTGAGGCTCTGCCAGCTAGATGTCATCTGATCCTGGATCTCAGCCAGATACAGATTTAGCACCTCATCTGCATCAGGTTTCCTGGGTGCAAATGACTGATACAGCTGGATATCATCTGCATAGCAGTGGAAACCCAGCCTGTAATGTCTGAAGATGTTTCTTAAGGGTAGCATATACACTGCACACAACATGGGTTAGGGGATCAACCCCTGTGGTATGGTGCAGAGCAGGGGCATCAGATAAGAGGTAACTACATTTTAATAATTGGTCAGGATTGTGTTGTGTACTGATGGTAAAGCACTTACTGTTGTGCCTGGCAATAGGCTATGTTTGCCTGCTGCATTTACCTGTAAACAAAAAAGTAAAATAAATTAACATCTTTCTGCTAATGTTTGTAATTACAACTCTTGATCTTCTAATGAAAACTGCTTAAAGAAGCAGCGGAATGAAAAGCGTTTTTCCAAAAAAAGCTAGTTTCAGCTACAGTTAATAAAACTAATAATATACCTGTTAAATATACTTATCTAGGTACTTTCTATGCTGAGAACCATAAGTTTTTATTTATTTTCTCAATCCTAACACTCGTCAGGTTTACAATGGTATTTCTAAGCCAAATATGACAACAAGCTTTTTCTTGAGGAAAAAACTATGTTCAAACATTTATAAATACTTAAAATTTGGTGGAACTAGAACATTTTAACACCAAATAAAACTGGAAGATGCATGGCATCTTTTATAGTGAAAAAAAAGTATGGTCATATTTTTTTGCCTAGTTTTGTTGCACTGCTGCTTTAAAGTCCTATTCATGTGAACTAAAATGGGACAATGCTCTTCTGGATGCCATTCACCTGCTCCTTGGAACTATTTGCATTTGTCACATAAAACCATCAGTTCTTTCGGCTCGTTCATATTGAAACTTAAAGAGCCGCTATTTATCTTATCTGATTGTTGTTGTTTCTGAAATGTCTAAACAACACAATTGTTTTCAATGTTATTGTTATGTGAAATTTTTTTGTCCAGGTCGCCCCTGAAAAAGGAACTTGTTGCCAGTGAGCTAACCTGGTAACCAGAATAAACTAGACTAGTGTGTTGCTCAGGGTTCAGCTGTGTGCGGATTATAAAACGCTTACTGTCATTTATGAGAAGTAGTGATACCAGAGCTGTGCGGAATTTTCAAATTCCATTGGACAGAAGTTCTGCAGACTTTTGGAAACTCCAGCCACATTACATGGAATTCTGTTAGTACCGGAATTCTGACATTTTGAAACTTGAATATTTTTCAACTATTTGTAATATGCAGTTTACATAAATCATGGATTTCTTTCCCACAATCCACAATTCTTCTGTGGTTTACATAATCCATGGGAAGTTATTCCATAGTTTACATTTTTGGGAATTTTGCAGAATTCTAGTAAAAATTCAGAAAAGCATTTTGGAAGGAAATTGCCATTCTGCATGAATTTCATTGGTGGAATTCTGCATTCCACTCTGCTCTAACTGGCACTGTATCCTTATTTTGATGGTAATCAGTTCTGTTGTCATTGCATTAAATTTTGTACATGCCCTTCTTTTTTTAAATGTCATATTAAAACATCTATTTTCTCTTTTGCCTTCCCTTTCCAATTTTCTCTTTCTGTCTGTTGCTCTACTTGAAATCTTATCTATTTATAGTAGTGTCCGCCAGGATCAGATGCAGTGTCACACTGTATCATAGTTTCCTGCATGACAACTGCCATTGAATTGGTACCACAGGGCTCTGTCCTGGGTCTGGTACTCTTCAACATGTTCATCAGCGACACTGGTGAGGGAATCCTGGGCAGGCTGTCTCTCTTCACAGATGACACTAAACTCTGTGGGAGGGTGGACAGCGACGAGGAAATCAAGGAAATGCATAGGGACTCACAAAAGCTAGAGGAGTGGTCTGTGGTTTGGCAGTTGAAATTCAGTGCCAGGAAGTGCAAGGTAATGCACCTAGGGAACAAGAATCCCAGGACACAGTACTGGATGGGTGGGGGTGAGACTTAGCACAACGGCTGAGGAATGGGACCTTGGAGTTATCATCAGGGACTCCCCCAAATAATCGAGTCGTGCAACAAGACATATAGCAAAGTGAGTAGGATGCTGTGTTGTATTGGGAGGAGTACTGATAGCAGAAGAGAAGCAGTAATACTTCCCCTATATAGATCCATAGTGAAACTACACCTAGAGTACTGCACCCAGTTCTGGAGTTCTCACCTCAGGAAAGACAGAAAGGGAAAGGGAACATTGTTTAAACAGGAGTAGCACACTAAGCTGAAGCTTGTTTCCAGATGCAACCTAGGAGCACAGTGAAGTTAAATGACTTGCTCAGGATCACACAGTATGCACCTAGATGGCTGTGGGATTCAAACCCAGGTCTCCAGATCTGCAGCTCAGAGCCTTAACCCACTGCAGAGATAGGTTGGAGACCATGCAGCACAGGGTGATGAAAATGATTCAGGGCCAACAGAGCAGGTTCTATGAGGAGCGCCTCAAGGCACTGAAAATGTACTTGCTAGAGACCAGAAGGGAGAGGGGAGATATTATGGAGACCTTCAAGTTCCTAAAAAGTATTAACAAAGTGAACTGTGGGTAAATATTTAGCTTGAATACGAGCTCTCTGTTACATGGACATAAGTGGAAACTAACTGGAGGGAGGTTCAGGGGGAATAGGAAGAAGTATTATTTTACAGAAAGGGTGGTGGAGTCGTGGAACAGTCTACAAGCTGAAGTACTGGGTACAAAAACCATTGGTGGTTTCAAGCATGGTTGGGACAGAATGAAAGGTATAATGCTTGCTTGGGGTGCCAGAAACTGGGAGGAGAATGGAGAGAACACTGGGGAGGACTAGGACCCTGGTGGGACAGTAGGTCTCATGGGTAAATAGGGAACTCAGGCAGACTGGATGGACCATGGGTCTTTTTCTGCTAGTGTTGTCTGTGTTTCTATGAATTGCACTGTTCTCTGCAGAATTCTGCAAGATGAGGCATCTGATCCTGATGGATGCCACAATAGTTGCTTATACAACTGTTATTAGACTCTCATAATGTTGAAACTACACACGCAAAAAGGAAACTGGGCACTCAGCTTACCATCAGAAAAGACTGGAAGCTTTGACTAGGATGCAGAATACTTTTTCAAGCAAACAAGCTAAAAATAAGACCAGGGCAGCAGGACCCCGAACACATCCAAATGTTTCATGCAAGACATGCGCATGTCTCCCAGAAAACATTGGAATGTGTTTGAGGTCTTGTTGCCCTGGTGTCATGTTTACCCTGTTTGCTTGAAAATAAAGTATTTTGCATCCTACACAAAGCTTTCTGTCTTTCTACTGGTTAGCTGCGTGCCATTTTTTCCTCTGTATACTGTAATTCAGTTCTGTACTTTTATCTTTATTTTTACTGTGAAGTGTTGTGAGATACAACTTGTATGAAACACAAGACACAAAAATAAATGACATTGTACTGTAACCTTAGCGGCACTTTAGGCAGCCAATACAGTCCTTCTCAGAACTCAGTGGTGGGGTGGGGGAGGTCTGGGGGTCTGGCTTCCGTGTGAAGGACTCTCACTCCCACTTTTCCAATGCCATGTGGAGGGGCATGCATCTTTTAATTTCCCCCACTAAGAAAACCCAGGAGTTTCTTGGCACTACAGGTGAAGGACTGCCTCAAGACTCAATGCATTCTGTGTGTGTTAGGCCAGAGATTCAATGTCCCTTGCACTAAATACGTAGTCTTTCATTTGCTTCTGCAGGTCAACCTACAGACGGAAGGATATGTCCATGATGGGGAAATAACATTTTTACACTGGAAAAGTCATAGCTGTGGAGGAAATGGGGGGCAGGGAACTGAGTTCCAGGAGTGAAATTAAAAGTCTGACTCAGTTCCAGAAACAAAATGGTGAGGTTCTGCTTTTGTGCAAAATGTACCCCCTCTAAAGGCATAAAACTGACTAAATAAAGTATAAAAAATGTGAAATATAATGAAAAGACACATCTTCAGACCACTGTTGGTATGTTCAGTCCTATATTAATGGTAATGGGTTAGTAAAATGATTGTTTTTCAATTTCCAACATTAGTTTCACAAAATGGAAATGTTATTCCTGATTTTCATTCAAGACTTTATCTTTCAAAGTTCAGACACAAATAACACCTCTCTGCCCATCACCTGTAGCAGTGACTTCAGAATAGTTGTTTATACCGATATCAACAGCACATGCAAAACCTTGGCCAACCAATGTGTCATGGGAGCAAGCATCAGCCCTCTAAAAATAGCATGGCCTTGTAAAACACAAACAGCATCAGAAAAGTACTTGCATCGGTTTGGAAATCAGGCCCTTTTAAAATGTATTATTCATTGTTTATTCTCCGAATGAAATATACTGAGAGGAAGAAAGTTTCTTGGAGCCAGATGCTAAAGTGTGATGGTATTATTAATTGTACCTGTTGTCAGCTAGGCCCTTTCTCTATATATCTGTGTCAAAAACAGACTTAATATGAATGTCACATCTGCAAAGGCAACACAAGCATTATAATAAACATGCATGCATAAACTATTTCAATTCTGCAGTGGTACAGTCCCAATGGAAATGGTAAATAAGCAGGCAGGAGGCTAAAGACAAATTATGAACAATTATGCTGAAACAGAACCAATGCAGGGTAGTCACTGTAAGCAGTCGTGCTGCTTCTGTGTGCGTTCCAAGCTCTTTTTCTCTTTTGTGCAGTGCAGTGTAACTAATGTTCCACTAGATGGTGCCGACCATGTTAGAAAATGGAGCCAGTACAGTACAGAACGGTAGCTAGGCCTCAACACTTTACTCCTGTTTTTAATTTATATTTTATGCCCCCTCTGTCTCCAGTACCAGCACCACCCTGCCTGCCACAGAGTCCACTGGCACATCCCCACCCCCTCACTTTCACCTGCCATTTTCTATGGATCCTTGTTTACCCTTGGGTGGGGGTGGAGGAGGTGTACTGCTAACTGCACAGGAATATCAGCAGGCAGGCAAGAAGGCAGGAGCCAGCATGGCTATAACAAGCTATAACAAGATCATGTTCCTCGCTCTCTCCTTAGTCCCTCTGTGAAACACTGGAATGAGCGGGGGAACTAATGCACATGTGCAAATGCACGCACAGCACAGGTCAGGTCCTTGGCCAGTGTCTTCCCCTCCCACTCATTTATTTTATATATTTATTTAATTTCATTCATTTATTTAGTATTGCAGGTAGGTACTCTGGAATTTGCATTCCTTTTTCAGGTACGACCTGAGGTCAAGTCGAGTAAACACAAACAAAACATGTAATAACAATAAGACACAGAAATAATAAATGCATCATTGCATTCATTTACATACACATTCATTCAAGCTTTTAAAATGATTACAAGCTGCCATAAAGGAAGTATTAGCAGAGAAAGTTATCTTTCCTGTATTTGAACATACAAGGGGCAAGATCAATTGAGATTTGAAAGATGAGCAAGACTCATAGATGGGAAGAATAGTTAACAAGTAGGTTTCGTAATGTAACTGGAATACCTGTGTTTATTATCTTAAATGTAAAACATGGCATTGATAGCCTATAATTATTCTGAACAGATAGCCAATTGAGTTGTTTTAATATTGACAATGGTGATTACGGTGTGGGGCCAAGAGTGCAAATTTCCAGTTTTTTTATTTTATTTAGCTTTTTAGTCCCTGTCACCTCCTCCTGCCAACTGGCGATGGGGACACATATGCATTTTTTACAGGTTTTCTCCCCTGACCCTCCCCCCCCAAGGCCCCGACACATGGCCGTGTGAGCGTGTGGAAGCATGCTTTGTACCCAGTGGCGGCAGCTCACTCCCTTCCAGCTCCCAATACTTTGCTACCTTCTCTCCGCCTATACTACCCACCGGACTTCCACCTGGTGGGAATGGAACTACAGGGGGGCACCAACCCACCCTCACCACCCTCAGGAGAGGAGAGCTGCCCACTGCATGCTCAATCCTGCTCCCCCCTCCCCCTACGCCTTCACCCCGATAACCTGAAGTCATTCCTGAACCCGGGTCACTAGTGTAGCATGAGGTAAGGTGCCTAGCACCTCAACTGTCTGTTTCACTGGGCCAGTTAAATTTCCAATTTTTTGGTTTTCTAGATACAGTGCAAGCAGAAGCAGTATCAGTTACAAGCGATACATAATTCAATATTGGGAGAGGTTTTGTTGAGCTATGGCAGTACATGTATCTTTTGTTAATAAATGTCATAATCAATAAAGAGGTCCTATCTTTGCATGTAACTTAGTGGTGATTTTATCCATATGAATACTGAATTTTAGGGATAAATCCAAAGTAATACCATGGTATTTGAATGAGTCTACAATTTCAATTGGACTTCCCCCTTGTGAACATATTGAAAAATCTCTTTGAATTTTTTTTTATTTCAACATCAGATCCAAATAACATGGCTTTTGTTTTGATTTTGTTTAAGACCAGGTTTTTTTGATTGAGCCAGTTCTGAATTTTGATAAACTTGCAGCTTAACATAGAGTTAATGTCTAAAACAGATGTGTTATAAGTCAGCAATGCTGCATCGTCTGCATAAAGTATCAAGTCACAGTTATGTGATAACTGTGAAATGGGAACAATAAAAAGAGTAAAAAGTAAAGGAACTCCACACTGAATCCTTCGAAATGTAGAAAAAAAAACACATTAAATCTGACACACTGAAACCTGTTCTCAAGATAATCCCATAACCATATATCTAATACACTAAAATATTAGGCAAGCATTATGGACTGTTGTTCTCTAGCTTGAAAAAACCTATGAAACCAATCAATGGCGTGAGTTCCAAATCCCATGTCCTCAAGCTGCTTCAATGAAATGGTATGGTCCAGTGGGTCAAATGCCTTGGTTAGGTCCACGAACACTGCCCCCATTAGGCAACCGATTTTGGTAGCCCTGTGGACAGTGTCTGTGAACCCAACCAAGGCAGTCTCAGTACTATATCCCCCCCCCCAAAACCATGCTGATTTGGGGAGATCAAATCATAAGTCCTGATGTATTCATTGATCTGTGAGTGTACTGTTTTCTCCTGTATTTTTGAGAGTGCTGACAAGACTGATATTGGATGGAAATTGTTAAATTCAGACTGGGATATTGATTTGTGAATAGGTATTATGTATGATTTTTTTTCTCATAATTTTGGTATTTGGCCTGTTTGAAATGAAAAGTTAAAATAAGCTAATAGGATATGCAATTTTAGAAGCTGCAAGTACCGAAAGTTTAGGTGGGGGTTTGTCACAACTGGGTGCTTTATCAATTTTTTACTTGTTAAAGGGTACCTAAACAAGCAGTTTTTTAAAACTGCAAACTCCAAAATCTGGCTTCATAGCGAGGTAAAGTAAAAGCTGCTGTTTACATGTATGCTAAAACTGCATTTATGTAACTAACATAAATGCAGTTTCATAGCTTTTGAAAAATGTAAACATCAGTCTTTCACTTTCAAAAAACAGCCTTGGTTTCTCCCTAAGATGTCTGCCAAGTGTGTTAAGTGATGAGTCATGATGACATCATCTGAGCCAAAGACAGAGATCCACATCTATTTCTATAGTGCTAACTAGTTCTTCTTTCCCATTTAATTTTGAATTGTAGTACCAGAATGATCAGCACCATGTATTAACTCATGGATTATTTTGATCAGTACACGTTAGGCTATGATTTTGTTCATTTTGTTTACTTTAACTTCCGGAAAATGTTTTGCAATCCAGCTGACTTTTTCTTTGGCAAACTGCATTACAGTACACCACTTCAAATACCTGATGATCTAGTGGTTATATGATGCACTGAATTTTGTTTTTTGTTAACCAGGAGAGACACACTAAGCTGAAAGCTTGTTTACAGGTGTGGCCTGGGAGCACAAGGAAGTTTAATGACTTGCTCAGGGTCACATAGCAAAGTACCGGTCTTGTTCAGTTCCAAAGCTCAAGCTCTCTTGTTAATCCACAAATAAGGCTTTCTTGTTCCATGTGAACCCCTTGCACCTAGCCTGCCTTCTGTTGAACACCCCACCATTCATACCCTGTCCTTAGTACTGCCTGGGGCTGCATATGAGCCTACAGTCTCATGAAGAGAATTATCACAGCTCAAATTGTAATCTTGCACCTCAGAGAGTTGTGCACACCTATACTGATGCGCTTCATCAGCTGGCACTGTTAAAAAATGCCTCCCAAATCACTCTCCAGTCCACATTCTCAATGTTTGACTTATGCTCCCACAGTAAACATTGAGTGGATCACCACCCTTCTGCACAGTAAAGGTAGTATGTACAGTTCCCTGTTGTGTTTTTTCCCCACCTCATTAACCGATAACTAGGTCTTCTGGGACAGCCAAGCAATAAGCATCATGACCCGCCAGAAAAACTGCTGTTCATGCCCTCAAAAGGGCTGCACTTACAATGGGTAACAATATTATTAGCAGGAGAGGCATACTAATACCTTAAGCGAATCCACCTGACTTCCAGTGTCAGTCTACTGTTTTACCTGTGATCTGGAGAACCCCACAGGACAGTTCCCAGGAATTCTTTTCCAGTATTTTGCTATGCTCTGCTCCACAATGTGAGTTGTCTGGCTACCACCCTTCCAAATCTTGAATGAGCTATACACAACTCCCTCAATACTGTCCTAACAAACATCAATACCACCCCCCCCCCACCACCCAAAGGTAATCTCCCTACACTGAATTCAAGTAACAGTTTAGGTGCAGCTCTGCCACTCTGAGTATTTGTCATTGCTGGCTACTCTCCTCCACAATCAGGTAGTGATCACGATTCTGGTGGCCCCACATTTCAGATCTCACAGTGATCTGCTCAGCGTCCTCCTTCATGTCTTCAACTAACCTGAATATAGCTGTACCCTGCTGGAATGGCCTCTTTAGTCCCTCTCTGGCATTCATTCTTCTCACCTGTTCCCCACTCCATAAACTGGTGCATTCACTACTTTTCTGCATCATGAATGTGTTTAGTACAGTCTCCCATGTTATATTTACATATTAATAATAAACAATGATCTTCTGGTAAGCCAGGCTGATAGCAGCATGGCACAAGTGGAAAAATAGGCGTTCCTACCCATATAAGATCTAAGCCACCTATGATTAGGCACTATTATATGACGTGCATAATGATGTGCACACCCATCATTTAATAGTGCCCAATCAAAGGTAGCCTAGATCTTTTAAGGTTAGGAAAGCCCATCATTCCCCTTGTTCCCTGCTGCTATAAGCCTGACTTACTGGAAAGATATGTTTATATTTGATATGTCAAAATAAAACGGGGACTGTACTACTTGCATTCATGTTGCAGAAGGGTGATGAGCTCACCAGTTTTTGGTGTAAGGAGGAATACTGAAGAATGAATGCTAGAGGGGGACTGAGTAGGCCACTCTTGCTAGGTACTTCTATATTCAGGGAAGGACAAAGACAGAAGAAGAGAAATATGAGCAGATTACTGTGAGAAATAAGATGTGGGGCTGCCAGCACCTTGATCACTACCTGACCCCGTTGTCCTGGCCAACATTCCCCTTCCCATAAAACCAGTTCGTGCAATTGTCCAAGGCTGTTTGTGGATATTAATGTATGAAATGGATGCCACTACACGTTCAGTCACTTCACTATCAGTCTAGTATTGCTTGTAAAGCACTTTGGGATACAATGTGTATGAAAACTACTATATAAATGCTAATTCTTCTTCTTAATATTACAACTATTTCCCATGGACTGCACAAGAACTTTGCTACAAAAAAGTGGTGGATCTAGGGGGTGGTGAAGGGTGTGGCTGCACCCCCCCCCACATAGTAATGCACTTGCTTGCTGTTGCATTTCATTTTGTTGAAGAAGCCTGATTTATTGATTGTACAAATATTTACATTCAAATTATGGATTACATTTGTAGGTTCTGTCAAAAACGTAATAGAAAAGAATAATAGCAGAAAATATAAAGGTTTAATAAAAATGTTAAAAAGTGCATATTAAGCATGCACACCACCCCAGCACCCCCATTGTAGCATCCTGGATCCACCATAACCACTAGACCACCAGGTTATTCAAGATTTGTACTGCACTGTGGTTTGCCACAGAGAAAGTCGGTTGGATTAAACCACATTTTCAGCATGTTAAAGAAAATGAACAGAACCATAGCCTGACATGTGCATTATACAAAATAATGCACATGGTTTTGACCATTTATGTGAAACAATTCTAAAAAATGGAAAAAAATAACTAGTTTGCACTACAGAGAGCCCTATATCTCACTCACTTTGTCTCCAATGATGTCATCACATAACACGTTTGGCGGCCATTTTAGGAAGCAGGTAAGACAGTTTTTTTGAAATTGGAAGGCTGATTTTACAATTTTCAAATGCTCTGGAACAACATTTAGATCAATTATATAAATGTTGTTTTAGCATTAATGAATACAGTGGCCTTTCCTTTAGTCACTTACAGAGTCAGATTTTGAATAGTTTGTTGTCAAAATGTTGTTTAGGTAACTTTAAGTAATTTTAGTACTTCATCACTTTTGACAGTTTTAAATGAAAGTTCGGTCTAGTTAGTCTAATTTCTTAATCAGTGTTTACATGTCCCTGTTGTTCCTTCCAGTAAATATCCAAGTTTGTAAACCGTAAATTAAATTTGACAGCTATTAAAATAGGATCAGTCAGCACAACCCCATCCTTAAGCATACTAGGGCTAGCTTCATTAATAGGAGTCAGTACAGATCTACTAGAACTCCAGAACTGCTTTGAATTGGACTCATTTTCAACTTGTTTTTGTTTAAAGAAATTAATTTTAGCTACTGTTATAGAAACATAGAAGTTGATGGCAGATAAGGACTGCAGGGCCCATCCAGTCTGCCCATTTCTTTTTCTGCCTTATGAATGTGCCATAGGCCTTTGCTCTGTCAATGGCCTATCTATTCATACTCATCTGTATTGCTCCTTATGCCTATCCCATGCCTGTTTGAAGCCCTGCACTGTATTCATATCTACCACTTCCTGAGTAGGCCATTCCATCGTCCACCACCTTTTCTGTGAAAAAGAACTTCCTCACGTTACCCTTAATCGGCCTCCCTCTAATCTCATGCTGTGTCTTCTTGTCCTGCTATTTTCTTATATTGAAACATGTTAGACTCTTTCACCTTGTTAATGCCCTTAAGGTGTTTGAATGTTTCGATCATATCACCTCTCTCCCGCCTTTGCTCTAGGGTATACATATTGAGCTCCGTTAATCTGTTCTCATATGTTTTCTGATGCAGTCCCTGCACCATTTTGGTTGCCCTTCTCTGGACTGCCTCCATTTGGTTAATGGCCTTCTGAAGGTATGGCCTCCAGTACTGCACGCTGTACTCCAGATGGGGCCTAACTAGTGTTCTGTAAAGAGGAATTATTCCGACTTGTGATACCCCTACTAATACACCCCAACATCCCCCTAACCTTACCTACTGCTTTAGTGGTCTGCTTGGATGATTTCAGGTTATCGGTGATGATGATGCCCAAGTCTCTTTCTCCCCTTGTGACTGCCAGCAACTTCCCTCCCAGCCTATAGGTGGCTTCAGGGTTTCTCTTCCCCTATGCGCATGATCTTGCACTTCTTTGCATTAAACCCCAGTTGCCACTCTTCCAACCATTTTGCTAGTTTATCCTGATCTCTTTCCATTCTGCCCACCCAATCTGGATCATCTACTCTGTTTCCTTTTTACACTTATTTCTTTTTTTGCTATAGTCATTTTGGTCAAAAACAGTATTGCTTTTTTAAATTTTAACCAAGCAGAGTTCCTGTCTTTCATCATTTTAAAAGATTTTTGTTAAGCCATTAAGCTTTCCTCCCACTAACTCACTTCCTAATGACAGGTGCATATTTATCTACTATCTCCATAAAAATGCTAATAACATAGTCCAATGCACAATCTACATCCAGAATAGCTTTCAAGTAAGACCAATTCACTTCAGATAACTTGCATAAAAAGCTAGAAACATCTGTTTTAGTATACTGTAAATCCTAGTTTCAATGAATCTAGGGGAGGGCTTTGATTTTCTACCACCTTTCCAGAAAACATAACCCCTCCCCCTTTCCTCTTCTCCTTATCCTTTCTATAAATTTGGTATTCTGGTAACACCAATTCATTATACAGAGTTGAAGGGTGAAGCCATGTTTCAGATATTGCTAAAATAGGTTCCACCAAGCTGGTTCAATAATAGAGTTATCGAAGTCTGACACAGTGACAGGATTTTGCCAACAGTGGCCACATCGCCTGGCAAATCAGTCAACGGACAGCTGCAGTGCCCAAGCATCAGGGCACTTTTGCTTTTGCAGGGCACTTTGCCCCCACACACCCCATGCAGGGTGTTTTCCTCCTGCACCAATCAGATCTATATATATCTAACTTTATGGGGGCGGATTTGTAGGATGAGCAGCCAAATTCAGGAGTCAATGAATCTGTTCATCACTCTGACAACCCGTTCAACACTGCGGGTGTTGAACAGGTTGTGTCGCTGTGGGAGATCCATTGTTACAGCATCGTTGTAACAACGGTATACCACTAAAATATCTGGCTTATAATAGTTTACCCAAGCCTCTATTTCATGTAGATTAGAAGCAATGCTTCTGGCATTGAAATTAACAATTTTTAGGCCTCCTTTTACAGTCAAAAAGTAATCTGTGCAAGTTTCATTTGAGTCAGCAATAGGTCCTGGGTTCATTTCTACAGTATGTCCCCAGCTAACATATGTAGCCTAAAAATAAGCACTGAAATAAGACTAAGTCTTGTCCCCACACAGGTGTAAGTAGATTTGCTAATGGAAAAGCCTATGTTGTATGCCAGAGTCTTATAATGAGTACCCCAAAAAATGGGTGGAGTTTAGACAAACACCATCACATGTGGGAGTACAAAATTCCTCTTCCCTTTCCCTCTCACGTAGTGATGGTTGTTTAACATTCTGGGCTAACAGAGAATCAGTTAGGATTAAAAATACAATATACTTTGTTCCCAAGCATAAACCTTGTGTGGCCATCGTTAAAAGAACTGAGGCAGCATTATGATTTGACAAGAATTAAATATAATGTTTAAGTAACAAGTTAGTATAAAACATGTACCCAGAAATGCCAATCAGGAATACTAAATAAATTACAGCAGCACAGATTTTCAGTCTAATATGTAACAACTTTTTAGAAAATAAACATTTTTAGATACAGTTTCCCACTTTCCTACAGATATGCTGTTGAAAATTGCCACTCACACCACGGACTTGCGCTGGCTAGTGGTGCGGGCTTTATGATGGTCAGCCCACCTGGAAATTCAAGCCAGCTCGCTCACCCTCGAGCCCCCATGCCTGCTGTGTTCAGCAAAGTGCTGAACTAAAAAGTTAATTTTAGCCCCTTATTCAGCTGCACAGATAGTAAAAGTAGTTGAATGCTGGCTGGATTCCTCAGGCTGGATGGATGTAATGAGGGCAGCATCATTTGACGTGGTGTGCCTCTCAACAGCAGGATCAGCTGTTCTGGTGCAGAAAACTGCAAACTGGATGCGGGCTAGTGGCGTAGGCTTTTATGATGGTCAGCCTAGCCCCTGGAGTTCAAGCACAGTGACTGGTTCGCCCCTGTGCCTGCTGTGTTCAGCAAAGTGCTGAATTAAAAGTTCATTTTAGCCCTTATTCAAGTGCACAGATAGTAAAGGTGGCTGAATGCTGCCTGGATTCCTCAAGCTGGATGGATATAATGAGGGCACAATCCATTGAGCTGGAGTGCCTCTCAACAGCAGGATCAACTGTTCTGGTGCAGGAAACCACAAACTGGATGCTGGGTAGTGGCACCAGCTTTTATGCTGGTCAACCCACCCCTGGAGTTGAAGCACAGCCACAGGCTCACCCCGAGCCCTCATCCTCCTGTCCCTGCTGTGTTCAGCAAAGTGCTGAATTAAAAAGTTTGATTTACCCCCTTATTCGGGTACACAGATAGTAAAGGTGATGGAATGCTGGCTGGATTCCTCAGGCTGGATGGATGTAATGAGGGCAGCATCATTTGACGTGATGTGCTTCTCAACAGCAGGATCAGCTGTTCTGGTGCAGAAAACTGCAAACTGGATGCGGGCTAGTGGTGTAGGCTTTTATGATGGTCAGCCTAGCCCTGAGTTCAAGCACAGTGACTGGTTCGCCTCTGTGCCTGCTGTGTTCAGCAAAGTGCTGAATTAAAAGTTCATTTTAGCCCCTTATTCAGGTGCACAGATAGTAAAGGTGGCTGAATGCTGCCTGGATTCCTCAAGCTGGACAGATGTAATGAGAGCAGAATCCGTTGAGCTGGCATGCCTCTTGACAGCAGGATCAGCTGTTCTGGTGCAGAAAACCGCAAACTGACATCTCACTCAGCATCCTTGCTGCACTGACACAGTGGTCACCCAGGTAGCAGTATTGTAACACAGACTGTGTCACTCCCACCTCCAGAATAGAGGTGTATCCTTTGAAAGCTTGCTCTTCTTCACCCCAGTCAGTACCCGGCTGACCAGGTAATACCTCTGAACCCAGGTCACAGATGGCCCTACTGCACAGATGGGCTAGCAGTTCACACCTGTTTAAGAAAAACTAGTACTACTACTACTATAGTTTGTGCTGTAATTATTAGAAATTATCTACAGCATTAAAGCCAATTTCAAAAAAAGCCTGGGATACGCATGTCACTTCCACACAGGGAAGAATTCATAGGCCCTAGAGACCTGTAAAGAGGCAGGGGGTAGTCTAATGGAGCTGGGATGACACTAGGCTTCTAATAGGAAGCCTGGGTCAGCTGGAGAGCAATCCTATGCTTCATGTGAATACTGGAATTGTGGGATTGATCAGTCCTCCAAGGACTACCATATCCCCAAAGCACATAGAATTGAAAAAGAAATAAACAAATAGGGACCCTATGACCCCCAGCACTCAGTGCCCCCAGCACTCCATGCTTTGTTAGAGGGCTAGGGCATTTGTTGGGGTGAGCACCTTGGGACCTAGAACCATCCGGGAGCACTGCAGTGGGAGGTGCATAGATCTTACACCCGAGGTCCTCCTGGTGAAGCCTACATGCCTTGCAAGCTCCTTTTGTTGTGCACAACTCATGCAGGGCATCCCTGTGGAGTGCAGGTATTCCTCTCTGGTAGCCCCCAACCCAAATGCCTGCACAGTTTCATGGCCCAGGTCAGCCACCATTTGCGTCTGGTGAAGAGTTCAGTGTGGATGAGTGCAGGCCTCCACCTGTGCGAAGAGGGTCCTCCACACATAAAGGAGTGATTTATACACCTTTATAGGGGTGTTGAGTGCTTTGTGGGTCAGAGCCTGAGCCTGTTACATTGCATATGCCTCTAGCCCATACTATGGTGCTCTCCTTTCCCGTGCTCCATCACTTGTTCAGCTCTCTCTGCAAAGGTTCCTTCTGCAGGTTGATCAGTTCTGCTGCTACCACTGCATGTGGTAGTACTTACAGCAGGTGAGTCTGGGTGATGGGTCCACTAGGGTCTGTGTATTTACTCAGTCCTTTCTGAAGATGTCCTGGCTGGCAAATGCAGACTAAGACTTCAGATGTGACTACTACTGGTTTTGCATGTCACTGCTAATCTTTTTATGCCTTACATGTCTGCTGTTTGCACGGATGTTCTCATGAAGTTACTCTGATTCTGGCACTGACTTGTAAAGCCAGCACTATCCTGATCCAGAGCAGATTACATGCACCTATTGTGCAAGGATGCAGATTATAAAATGGCTGGGTAAAAATTGTAATCTGATTGCCTCTTATTCATGTGCAAAATATGGTTTTACGTGGTTAAAAGGACTGCTCAGCAGTGAAGAGTCTGGAACTCAGATCACTGGGCATTTGTAACACAAGCATTTCAGTTAGCCCCCTACAGCCAGAACTGATCTTCTACCACAAACATGGCTGCTACCTTTACACTGTAAAAAATTCAACTGGGCCCTAAAATAAAACTACCTTAAATAAAAAATTAAATAAATGAATCAAATTTTGTTTCCTGATTATCACACTCTCCTTACATACATAAATAAATTAGAAACATTAGTATTGTTTATAGTTTTCACTACATCTGTTTCTTTGCTGACAGTGAAAATCCCCTTCTGCCTTTACCTGCTCATCAGGAACTCTGTTCTTCTTGCCCTGACAGTGAGATAATTGAGTCTCTGGCTGTAACAAAGGCTTTTGTTGTCTGTGTGTACAATGTGTTAGGAGAGAAACATTCTGCCAGTGGAACTGAGCAGAATGTTGAATCCATGTATTCTGTGGTAAACATTCCATGATAAACATTCCATATCTTGAATGTGGAGAAAAACAGAGAAAAAAAACAGGAAAAAGAAACTAGGCAATAATACAATGACATCATCAATAACATCACTTGCAGTGGGCGGAAGGACTATTTTATCACAAATGCACACAAGTAAATCTATTGTTTCTACATGTAAACATGCTTTTCCCAACAGTAAAATGTAACAAAAAGGAGCCAATTTTAGAAGCGCAATAAGACACTCAGGGATGTGTGTAAAACATATTTTACAACCCGTCCAGCACTAAAATCACTCGGCCTCCTGCCTCATGCACTACACCTGACACTGACTCTGCTGTAAAATATGTTTCACACACACCCATCATGCCTTGTAGCTACATGTGGCATGATCTCACAACATAACTAGAAGTTTGCATTTGTGATGCCTTTAAGAATTATTAAATTGGATCTCCCATTGCATTAGTATCCCATCATGACAGGGCTAGAGGAAATAAGTGCAAATGATAGGGTACTGTAGTCCTGTTATTAACATCAATAACATGGTTTATCTTGTCAATGTATGTCTGTCCATCTATATATCTGTCTCTCCGTCTATCAGTCTATTAGTCATGGTGGCCTGACTTGATATAAACAGTTTTTCTCCATGGGGCAAAAGTCCTGGTCTGTCAGGAATGAAAATGAAGCACATATTCTAAATGAGCCCATTCATATTTTTAAATATACACTGTAATGTTCTTAGAAGTATCAGTGGTTTGTAAAAGCACATTTTATAAATTTTGGGCATCTGTGGAACTTGCTGATGTAACTAATTGTTTTTAGGTGACAAGCAATGCCTTCTACCTATTGTCAAGTGTACTCTTTTATGCAGATTTTAAAGATTGTTGTTAGGTTTAGTGTGTGTGTGTGTGCCGACTGTGCCGAGGTCTGAGGTCTGAGTAGAGTGATTATTTGATGTGATTATCCGAAACATGTTAGACGCTACATTATGCCTGTTGTGTGCTTGGAAGTTTTTAACTTATTAAATATGGACTATACTTTTGATCTATGACTTGAACATTATTTCATGCATCTCAGCTAGGTGGTTTGTGTGTGCTGGAAACTTTTTTGGAAATATCAGTGCAACATCTCCTCCCGAGGCACTGTCTCCAACTGCATAGCAAATGTCCCCCTACTGATGCATTGCATTTTTTAAGAACAGCTGTTCCCATCATTAAAAGCCCAGATTATGAGAAAGTCACCTACGTTGTCAGTGGAAAATGTCCACTTCCCCAGCTCTGCCAGAGGTCCGGTTCTTCCTACAGCAGTTTTAGAAACATAGAATTTGACAGCAGATGAGGACTGCTTGGCCCACCTAGTCTGCCCATTTCCTACCTAAAGGATAAGCTGCAGATACTAATTAACCAACATCCTACTTCCTCCTACCCCCACTAGAATTGCCTTATGCCTGTCCCATGCATTCTTGAATCCCCCCCCGTTTTTGACTCTATGACCTCCTCAGGATGGCTGTTCCATGCATCTACAATCCTTTCTGTGAAGAAATACTTCCTCACATTACCTCTGAGCCATCGTCCCTCTATCTTCAAATTGTGCCCCCTTGTTCTTGCGCATCTCTTTTTCTGAAAGATGCTACCCTCTTGAACTTTATTGATTTCAATGAGGTATTTGAAAGTTTCTATCATGTCCCCCCTCTTCCTCCTTTCCTCGAGGCTATACATCTTAAGCTCCTTTAGTCTTTCTTCATATGTCTTCTGGTGCAGACCCTAGACCATGTTGGTTCCCTCCTCTGGACAGCCTCCACCCTGTCTATGTCTTTCTTGAGATGGGATCTCCCAGAACTGTACACAAGTACTCCAGATGTGGGTCTTACCAACTGTCTGTACAGAGGGCCAACAACTCTTGTTTTCTACTGGTGATGCCTCTCCCTATGCATCCCAGTATCCCCCAACCCCTCCTTACTGCCTTCTCACATTGCTGGCCCACCTTTAGGTCCTCTGATATGACTACTCCCCAGGTCCCTTTCCATTTTTGTTGTTGTCAGTATCTCACCCCCATTGTATACTCTTACCCTGGGTTTTTGTTTCCCAGGTGCATTAATTTGCACTTCTTTGCATTGAATCTAAGCTGCCATACATTTGACCATTCCTCCAACCTTGCCAAGTCCCTTTTCATCCTTTCCACCCACCTTGCATATCAACCCTGTTGCAGATCTTTGTGTCATCTGCAAAGAGACATATTTTCCTTCCAGTCCCTCTGCAAAGTCACTTATAAAGACATTAAAAGGGCCGCCCCAGTACTGAAACCTGCAGTACCCCACTAGTAACCTTCCTTTCTTCACTGTGGACTCCATTTACTACTACCTGCTGTGTCCTGTTATCCAGCTAGTGTTTTACCCAGGCTACCACCCTGGGACCCATTCCCAGGCTGGCTAATTTGTTTATTAATCTTTTGTGTGGGACTGTGTCAAATGCCTTGCTAAAGTCTAAGTAGTCCATGTCCACAACCCCTCCCTGGTCTACTACTTTGGTCACCCAGTCAAAGAAATCAATTAGATTTGTTTAACATGACCTTCCTGCTGTGAATCCATGCTGCTTTGGGTCCTGTGCCCCACTGGCCTCTAGGTACTCAACAATTCTTTCCTTCAGAAGTGATTCCATCATTTCCCTACACTGAGGTCAAACTGACAGGTCTGTAGTTTCCTGCCTCTGTCTTGCTCCCACTTTTGTGAGGGGGAATCACATCCACCCTTCTCCAGTCCTCAGGTACCACACCATCCTCCCATGATTTATTAAAAAGGGTAGTCAGTGGTGTTACTAGTTCTTCCCTTAGTTATTTTAGAATTCTGGGGTGAATTTCATCAGGCCCCAATGCTTTATCCACCTTCAGTTTTAAGAGTTCTTTCAGAACCCTTTCTTCTGTAAAAGGACTAATATCAACCCCCCCCCATCCAGAGTGCTTCTATTGACCGGATTAGGTATCTCCCCCTGCTTTTCCATTGTGAATACTGAGCAGAAATATTAGTTTATTTATTTAATTTATTATGTATTTGGAGAATACCTTTAAGTCACAGACTCATTTACAAAGGTTCCACGTCACATAGATTGTATACAGACAGACATTACAGCAAATGAACTCAGAGACAGATACAGATTGTTTACAAGGAATCAACCAAGATAACATTCGAAATACTAGGATTACTTATTAGAGTAAATTACATCATACACATATGATGTAGTCATGAGCAGCACTGGATGGTCACTAAGAAGAGGCAGGCCAGTGGCCATTGTCATATATTAAGGAGGAGGTGGAGGACAGGGATTCAGTTGCAGTTACAGTTATTGGAGGATAGGAGGTGAGCCCTAAGGAGGGGTTTAAATTGTCCTAGTCTTTGTTCATTAGCCAGGGTGGAGGGAAGGCTTTTCATCCACAAGGGGGCCCTACAGCTGAAAGACCTCTGAAATTGAGAGGTACGGCTGGAGGGAATAGAGAAGAGATGGTGGGCTGAGCTATGGGTACACTTAACCTTGAGGTTTGGGAGGATTAAGGGGGTGAGTCCAGAGGGGGAGTGGCCTAAATAGATTTTTTAAGTCATCAGGCAGGTGTGGAACCTAATCTTGTTGTCGAGATTAAGCCAGTTGGTAGCACCATAGAGTGAGCAGGTGTGTGTAAGACGGTCACATCCTAAAACAAGATGGCTGGCTTTGTTTAGGGAGATATGGAATCTAGCTAGGGTTAAAATGCTTGCTGTCCCGTATATTAATAGGCCATAATCAAGCAGAGAGAGGACCGAGGAGGTGACAGCGAGCCTGAGGGCATCAGGGGTGAGGCAGTGCTTGAAACATTGCAGAAGCCCCATCCTAGGGTTAAGGGCCTTGAATAGTTTGTGGATGTGTTCGTGGAAGTTAAGACCTGGGTCCAATGTGATGCCCAGGTATTTAAAGGAGTCCACCTGCTCCAGAGGGGTGTGGTTAGAAGTTAGAACTTGTGGGCATAGCACCTTTCTAGTGTTCTGCGGATGAGAGAATAGCATAACTTTGGTTTTGTTGTAGTTGAGGATAAGGCGTTGTGCAGTGAACCAGTTTTAAGTGCAGCTGAAAGAGGACTTGAAGGAAGCAGTGAAGTTGTATAGGGTCAGGGCTGGAGGAGAAAATGACTGCATCGTCCACGTATAGTAATAGATTGCCAGGGCAGGACTCAGGGAGGGAGTTGAGGAAGAGGCTAAAAAGCAGCAATCCCAAAATGGACCCCTGAGGGACACCAGAGAGGACAGGTAGTCTATTTGAAACTGTGTTACGAATTTTGACCTGTTGATATTGGTTCGAGAGGTAGTCAGAGAACCATCCCAAGGCATCCCTAGAAGGACCCAAATTGGTCAATGTGGTTAGTAGGAGGGAGTGGGTGATGGTGTCAAATGCCTTTGTGAGGTCAATGAAGACAGCTCCAGTGATGTGCCCCTTATCCAGTACAGAGTGTATGTGTGTGGTAAATTCAAGAAGAGCAGTGATTGTGCTGTGTCCCTTGCAGAAACCATGTTGCTGCTTGCAGAGAATGTTGTATTTGTTGAGGTGCTCTGTGAGCTGATCAGAAATTATCCACTCTAATGCCTTAGAGAGGGGAGGGAGTATGGAGATGGGGTGGTAATTATTTGTATTGGAATGATCCCCTCCCTTAAATATTGGTGTGATGGAGGCAGATTTCCACTTGGTGGGGAATTTACCTAGGCAAAGGGAGTGGTTTAGGATGTGAGTAAAGGGGCAGAGAACCTCGTTTAGAGTGAGACGAAGGAGCTTCATGTCCAGAGAGTCAGAGTTGTATGAGGAGTGGCTAAGGGCTGCTTTGAGGTATGGCTCTGCAGTCAGAGTAGTGATAAAGCACAGGTAAAAGGGGAGGCTGCGGGGGGGGAGAAAGGGCGTTAGTGGCTGGAGGATCAAAGAAGTTAGGAGGGAGAACATTACTAAGGTTAGTGAAGGCATTATTGAAGGCAGAAGCAATATGGGAAGGGTCAGTGGTCAGTGACCCGTTAACCATGACCTGCATTGGAATTTGGTTGGGAGCCTTACCACAGATTTCATTAATGTTGTTCCAGAACTTGTGTACAGAGTCCCAGGAGGAAGTTAATGAGGATTTATAGTGTTCTGCTTTAGCTTTGTGAATGGCCCAGGTGCACTTATTCCGGGCCTCTCTGTATTTATGCCTGTCAAGCGGGAGTCCAGATTCTATGGAGCATTGCCACAATGAGTCTCTTGCCCACAACAAGGCCATGAGGCAATCAGTGAACCAGGGCACATGGTTGCCTTTAACCATTCTTTTGGTGAGTGGGGCAAATTTGTCACATATGTTATTGAAAGACAGGATGAAGAGGTCAAGGGCTATTTCTGGGTCGGGGGAGCTAGTAATGAAGGACCAGTCCATTGCTCTGATGAATGCTTTAAGAGCTGCCAGTTTACCAAGGCCAAGTTTGCATTGGGTTATGAATTTGGGAGGGGATCTAGGGGCTTTGCAGGACCAGGAGCAGAGAACTGGGGAGTGGTCACTAAGGGTGTCTGGGAGAACAGAGCATTAGAGATTTTGTATGGATGATTGGTGAAGACAAGGTCGAGCAGGGAGGAAGACCCAAGGAGCAGGTCAAGATGGGTAGGGGAGGTGACCACTTGAGAGAGGTCTTGGGCTGTGGCAGCATCTATGAGTAGGGAGGTATCCTTACTTAACCAATTTATATTAAAGTCACCTAGAACAATCATTTCTGTACGAGATGGTAGAGTGTCCAGATAGGACACCATCGAGTGGAAGGCTACTTTTTGGTCTCTGGGTGGACTGTAGACTGCAGTGATGTATAGCGAGTTGTGGGTGTGACCCAAGGTAAGTTTAATGGGTGACGGGCTGTGGTCTTGGTCCCAACTGAGGGGAAGGGAGTTGCTGAGCATGTAATATGTCCTTAGTGTAGGTGGCGAAACCACCCCCGTGTTTACCCTGTCTGTCCGCTCAGTAGAAGTTGTAACCGGCAAGGGTTACTGAGGAGCCAGGAACCTGATGAGTGAGCCAGGTTTCAGTCATGGCTATAACATCAGGATGATATTGTATGACCCAGCCCTGGAAGGAGTTCCACTTTTTTAATATGCTGCAGACATTGAGGGAAGTGATGCACAAACCACCTGTAGAAGGTTGGAAGGGTGTTAAGGTACTGGGGGCCCAGGATTTGAATGGACATTGCCTGACCTAAGAAGGAGGAGGAGAAGTGTGAACCATAATGCAGGGCACCAGGAAGTCGTCCTATTGTTGAGGTATGAGAGTTTGGCAGAATGCACAGAGGAAGAGATGGTAGGAATGGGGAGAAATTGTAGATAAGGGGCAGCCAGGAGGAGGAGGAGTTAGCACGAGAGGTGGGAGGGCTGTATCACCTGGTGCAGGTGGTGATGCTGCCAGTCACCGTAGGGCAAGTCCAGAGTTGTGCTCCGAGGATGGTGACCATAGTCCGTAGCTGGTGTGAGGGTCGTATGCACAGGTTCATATTTTTTGCCTTGTACTGCCCACTTGCATGTGGAACTGTTCCCACATTTATAGAGTACGCGTGCGCAAGAATGGCGGCTGAGCTGAGCAGGCCAGAACGTCGTTTTTACTTGTTTGTACTCTTTGTATTTTTAACATCGGTAACATCGGTAATAATTTAGCCTTTTGAGCTTTCTCGGTCCGTTATACTACCTTCCGTTTTCTGCAGTTTGAAGTTGTTTTGATTCTTCGGTCGTTCGCTTTGGCATTTGGCGTGGATTGCTGTAGCGCTGCAGCGTGAAGTTGTTCCTCCTCTTCAGTAATTTATTTGACGATTTTTGAGTGCTCAGAAGTGGATGGGAAGCGGTCTTCTTTGTTGGGCATTGGAGTTCTGCAGCTGCTTGGCTGACGTTCGGGATTTTATTGCCCTCTACTCCTCGCTCTCCTGGCTGGTTGGATTAAAGGTTTTGGAGACCAGGGGCTATTGCATAGAGGTTTGAATTCGGGATTACAGGAACCTGTCCCAGGTTCCTGCCGGTGAGTGTCTCGTGACTTTGGGAGCAGTGGAGTTTGGATTGATGTGGGAAAAGCTGTGCTGCGATGGAGTTCTGCTTTAATGTTAATGCACCGATGTGGTGCTGTCCCCAGTGATTTTGTCCATCTGACCCTCTTGGGAGACTGGTTGTGGCCGACATTAAAAGGAGGATTTATTGCCTTGCTGCCTGAATTAGGTTGTGCAGCCAGGAACTGGTCAAGCTCTCTATTTTGGCCTGTGGAAGTGTCGGAGTTTAGCACTTAAGGAATTAGCCTGAGTGTTCCTAGGGTGGTGCGGTGCTGCTGTTTATACCTGGGGGCTGCAAGCATCTACTGGAGGTTGATGCTTTTTGGGGCCCGGGGATGCTGGTATAGCCTGGCAGAGGCCGGGCTGTGTCTGGCAACCCATATAGGGGGGACAGCATTTTCCCCACACCCTCCTGTGGTCTAACCAGGCTTTTATTAGTTGCAGAGTGCTCTTTCCCTGGCAGTTCTCACCAGGCATAGGAAGATATTGACTTTTTAAACAGAACGGACTTTGCTACATGGGGCGTATTAAGCTTACTGACCTTTTAGCTAGGGTCCAAATCGTGTTTATATATGGATTTTATATATGGATTTTATGATTATACAGGGAAGTGTTAATATTTTTGCGTAGAAGAGTTTTATATTTTTCGTTTCTGTGTGTTTTATTTTATTTTTTATTCTTATTTTATTTTATAAGTAGTTGACCATGTATGGGTCTTGATTTGATTTTATGATTTTATTCTATTCTATTTTTATTTAAGATAGGTTGTTTTGCTATCAATAATGTGTTTGATGGGGTTAAGGCGGTCAGAGCTATTCTCCCGCTCTGCTCCGGGACCTTTGTCCCTTTTTTGTCCTCGATTACCCAATATTGCCTTCAACAATTGCCAGAGAGCTGGGATATTGAGAAGGCATTTGGAATCGATGGACTGGGCAGAATGGGAGAATGATGACAGTGGCGGATTGGGATAGTTGGGACAAGGAGGCGCCTGGGGTGAAATGGAGTCAGGAGAGGGCCTCCTTGCCTGATCTCCATGCCAAGGGCTCCACAGACTGTGGGCAGGTACTGCGATCCTCTCTGAAAACTCATCCAACTAGAGCGGTGTTATGTAATGCCAGGTCGATTAGGAACAAGACTGCTATCATTGCAGATCTTGTTGCAACATCTGACCTGGCATGTATTCGAGACTTGGCTGGGCGAAAATGCAGGTCCTATCTTAGACTCTGCAGCTCCAGCTGGGTTCTCGGTAATGCACATCCGAGATTGGATCGTGAGGCGGGGAGTGGCCATCTTTTTAGACCAGAGCTGAATCTTGTGGAGGTGCCAGTGGGAACACCAGATCCTTGAGTGTATCCTGGCAGCAGGTGCAGAGCTCAGGATTCTCCTCATTTACCGTCCACCGGTGATGGTGGTGAATTCCTGAAGGAGTTCGCGGACTTCATCATCGAGCATGGCACTGGAGTCGCCTAGATGGTTAATTCTGGGTGATTTTAATGCCTGGGTCGACGATGAACTCTCACTCTGGAAAGAACTTCCTCCAACTTATGTCTATGTTGGGCCTGTCGCTGGTAGTTACCTCTGCTACCCATATAGATGGACACTCATTGGACCTGGTGTTCCTACTGGATTTGGATGTCTTGCATTTGGAGGTGGAACCAAATGCATGGACAGACCATCACACCATAAGATTCAGTTTGGAGACTCCCCAATAAGCCTATCCCTCACGGAGATGGTCAATATCGCCCTTTAAGGAGTAAATCCAGAAGGCTAATAGGCGGTACTAGACCTATCGGGTATTTCGGATGAGAACATGGATCCAGGGACATGGTTGTTGCCTATAACAAAGTGGTGACCGGGGCCCTGGATCGGTGCTCCTATTGGAGTTCGCCCACTACTCAGCGGCAAAAGACTCCCTGGTTTGATGAGTCTTTTGAAGGAGCTGAAGAAGAGTGTGATGAAAGCTAGAGAGAGCATGGCGGAAATCCTGCCTGGATGCCGACAAACTTAGATTGATGGATCATTATGTTATCTATCAATCAGCAATATCCTGTAAAGTCAGAATTCTGTCCAGGAGATTGCTGCTGCAAGAAATCGACCAGGCTCAACTCTTTCGGACTGTTGACAGATTGTGCAATCCACTCTGTCTACAGTCCGGAGACTTTTCAAATAAAATGTGATGAGATTGCTCGATTTTTGCTGATAAGATTGCGGCATTAGGGCGGATCTCAGTCGTGTTCAATCTATAAGGGCTTGCAGTGATTGGCGGGAAGCAAACACCTGTGTCACCTGGTCTAACTTTGGTAGGCTGGAATTCATGGACATTATGAGGATTGTGTCAGACTGTCGTCCAACTAGCTGTAGTTTGGATCCGGGCCTCACGCCACTTTTATTAGGTTGCGTAGATATTATCTTCCGATCATTGCTGAAATCGTCTGGAAGTCCTTGAAGCAGGGATCTTTCCTGAACCCCTAAAGGGATCGTTCGACCACTCCTAAAAACCTTCACTGAATCGGACTGCCCAGCTAACTACAGACCTATCTCTAACCTCCCATTCTTGGGTAAGGTTATTGAAAAGGTAGTTGCACTGCAACTGGACGACCATCTTACAAATCATAATGTCTATGATACTCTTCAATCAGGATTTAGGAAAAGGCGTAGTACTGAGACTGCTCTTGTCCGGGTTCTAAATGATCTCCTGATAGCGAGGGATCAAAAGCTTGCTATTCTAGTCTCTTCTTGATCTCTCCATGACCATTCACACTGTGGACCATGGTGTGCTTTTGGAATGCCTGCAGCTCCATTGTGGACTGTCTGGTACAGTCTAAAATGGTTTCAATCTTATCTCACAGGGTGGAGACATAGGGTTGTCACTGGAACTTACTCCTCTGATGCCGTCTCCCTGCCTTGTGGGGTCCCGCAGGGTTCCATTTTGGCACCCATGTTGTTCGCTGTCTATATGCTGCCATTAGGAGACATTATTAGGCATTATGGCTTGGGTTTTCACTGCTATGCAGATGACACCCAGCTATATTTGTCCTTTAGTCCCGGGCAAGTAGATGCGGTCTCTAGACTTAACAACTGTCTATCTGAGATCAGTGATTGGATGAGTGCCAGCTGGCTAAGGTTAAACCCGGATAAGACTGAGGTGTTGGTGGTGGACCCAGGTCGTCGAGAGGCGGGCTGTAGGGCTGGTCTTCCTTCGGGCATATGGATCGATGGAGCCCAGCTCTCGACCTCAGACCGGGTGCGTAACCTGGGTGTTATCATTGATGATAGTTTGACGCTAAAATTTCAGGTGTCATCTGCCGTCAAATCCTCTTTTTACCATCTGAGGAATATCGCTCGGGTGAAACACCTTGTTCCTCCAGCTGACCTCCCGACACTAGTCCACGCCTTTGTTACCTCTCGCCTTGATTACTGCAATGCCCTGTACCTAGGGTTGCCGGGGGTTGATATCCGCCACTTGCAGCTGGTGCAGAACGCTGCAGCCAGGCTTTGAGCGAGGACATCAATTAGGAATCATATTACGCCTGTGCTGCACAAACTGCACTGGCTGCCGGTTCAGTGGCGGATCACCTTTAAGGTCGGTTTACTGACCTATAAAGCCCTACACGAACAGGGACCGCAATATCTGCAAGATCTACTTGTTCCCTACCGTCCCTTCCGCTCACTCAGATCCACCGACGAGGGATTGCTAGAGGTTCCCAGGGTTCGTTTAAAAACATCTGGGGCACGAGCGTTTTCCTATGCTGCCCCGACCCTGTGGAATTCTCTACCTCGTCGGATACGAAGCTGCCTGACCGTCGAAAGCTTTAAATCAGAGTTAAAAACATATTTATTCCAAAAGGCCTATGGGGAGTAGTTATTGCAATGACATGAAATTGGAACTGTATTTTATTGTTGTTTGTTATGTTACATGTATGTTTTATGTATTTAACTACTGTACAGCGCTTTGATTTTGAAAAGCGCTCAAAAAATAAATTTTTACTTACTTTACTTACTTCCTGTTTCTAGAAAGGTGGGTGAGAGAGAATAACCAGGAGTTAATCAACTGACAGGGCACCACATAATTGACTGTATCAAGGGAGGGAGCTGATGGGGTAAGACAGGACAGGGGCCTGTGCAGTGGGTAGTAGAAAGCACAGGAGGAGAATTAGCGGTAACATTCTATCCCTATATGTGAGATGTGTTAGGGATAACAGAAATCCAATGTTGAAGCAGTGGCGAGAGCATATAAGCTGCTAATGGTGAAGTTGACTTATTGGTTGGGAACCCCTATATAAGGGCATGCCAAGCAAAGGTGGTGGTGGGGAGCCGATGCCCTGTGTCGGTGGGGACACCACAATGCCAGTGCTTCCACGGAGTCAGGAGCGGAGCTCCTTGCCACGGACCTGTTGCAGTTCTGGGGATGGGGAAGGCGCCTTGCTTCCTGTGGCCCTCATGACCCTCTGAGGCAATCTGTGAAGGAAGATACAGGAGGTAAGAAGATAGCAGATTTATACACTGGCAGGGGGAGGGTTGAAGGAAGGTTGAATTAAAATAAAGAGACCATCAAGCAGGCTCCCCAATTCGAATTAGCAAGAGTGTTGCTCTACCTGCTTACTGACCCTGATTAATCTGATGTTTTTAGGCAGGGATCTGGTCAGAGTGAGAGGCAGGAGGCCAGGTCAGAAAGCGGAACAAACAATGAAAATACACAGTCCACAGAGCTATTCAGAGAGGCAGCACAACTCTGTTCCAGCCCCAGTATTTTTTCGCGCTTTAAGGTCTACAATTAATTACTGGATCAGCACAATACTGTTTTTAATTTTGTTTTAAGGGCTACAATTAATTACTGGCTCAGTACAATACTGTTTTTAGCTTTAAGGGCAGGTATTTACTGACATTTTACAGGCATGCAGCATAATTCAATATAGCCCTTAAGGTACAGTTCATCACAGCATTCTTGGTGTTGTTAGGGAGAAAAAATGCAGGGCAGGAGACTTCAGTATCCCTGCTTTTTCACTGTCGTTCTCTGTCCAACCACCTTACTCTTTATTCAGCCTCAGTACCCCTGCCTTCATCTTTCTTTGCTCCCTAATGTACCTATAAGAGGTTTTATCCCTCTTCTTAACCGAGTTGGCTATCTTTTCCTCGGTTTGGGCCTTTCCTATTCTGACTGCCTTCCCCACTTCCTTCTGCTTTAACTGGTACAGTTCTCTGTCCTGCTCCTTCTGTGTTTCCTTATACTTCCTGAAAGCTATCGTTTTCTCCCTTACCTTCCCTGCCACTTCTTTTGAGAACCATAGTGTTTTTTTGTTTCATTTTGATTTGCTTATTTGCTTCACACAAAGGCTTGTTGCCTCTGTGATGGCAGTTTGGATGTTTTCCCATTGTTGCTCCACCTCACATTCTTGCCTGTTTGCTAGTGCTTTTCTGAAGCACTCTCCTATTTTGACAAAATCAGCCCTCCTGAAGTTCAATACCTTCACTTTTGTGTGGCTTGACTCTACAGCTAAGTTTATTGTGAACCACACTGTTTGGTGGTCGCTTGTTCCCAGATGGCTACCCACTTCAAGATCAGAGATCCTCTCTCCATCCCCATTTGAGTGTACCAGGTCTAAGGTTGCTCCTTCCTGAGTGGGTTCCAAAACTAGCTGTCTGAGGCATGCCCTCTGTAGGGCATCGAGAATGGCCCTGCTCTTGGATGTGGCTGCAGCAAAGGTGCTCCAGTTAACATCTGGCATATTCAGGCCCCCCATCAGCATTGGTACTCATTACCCTCCATTTTTTTATGGCTTTATTTCTTTTTGCCCCATTCCTGTCCTTACTGCCTTTGTCTTTTTCTCCATTTACCCCTGCCCTTATCCCTATTGACTGCTGGGCATCTGTTGAGAGCGCAATCACGAAGGAGACACAGAGGATAAGAAGCCGAAATTAATCAATGCAGTGTTGTGCTGCACTCCGCTGAACCTGTGTGTGGTGTTCTTGCTGTCAGGTGACAAAAAGCCTAATTATTTTTCCCCGTCGTGTTTGGGTGACAAGACAGCAGGTGCTTGTCAGGGAACCCAACACACAGGACAGTGCAGCAGCTGTGTGGCGTTGAGAGTCTGTCTCTCCTGCTGCTGCTGTCAAGTATCCCTCTCTCTCTCTCTCTCTCTGTCTCTCTCTGTCTGTCTGTCTCTGTATGATGACAAACAGCACAGTGCAACACTATCTTCCCCAGACACAGCAGATTACACCAGCTGTGTTTCACTGTAACTCTGTATTCCTGTGATACACATTTACTTTGTTTAATGTGTGTAGTGTAGTTCTATTGTGTGCTCCCTGTTCCCAAATTCAGCACTGTCAGCAGTGCATGCATAGCAATTCACCTTTGCCAGCACCACAGTAGTTGTGGGGGTGGCAGAACACATAAAAAAGTTCCACTGTTTTCATGACTTAGTCATGCTTTCCTCGTGTTTTTTTCCACTCTGGTGACTGCCCATGCTATAAGCACAATAACCCACTCCAGGGTGTGTGGTTAATGGGGATTAATCAATACCCCAGGAGCTCTGAGGACACTCAGCCTGTGGCCTTGTGCCTCACAACACACTCGGGGTGTTGATTTATCCCTAATAATCGTACAACCTGTTGTGGGTTATTGCTTACAAATATGTTTCATTGTGTTTTCTTCCTTACCTATGGGTTATTTAAGCAATATACCACGAGAGGGTGTGGGTGTGGGTGATACCAGGATTTACCCATGCCTGGTGTGGTTTGGTCACAGGGCTGCTGGCCAAGTGAGGAAACCATACCAGAAGTGGCTAAATCCTGGCATCACCCACACTCTCAAGTGAGATATTGCGATTATACACTGGTCCACTTCTTTTTTCCTGAGAAAAAATAAGGAGAAACTATGTTTGACCGCTGTTTATGAGTGACTGAACCTGGCATCTTTTCTGTTTGTGTTTCAGGGGTCGCAGTGACTTTACAGTGCGGATGGCAGATGTGGTTGGCTGGTACTTCTTCCCATGGGGTGATAGCAGGATTTACACGTTATGAATCGTGCCAGCCAGCCAATCAGGAAGTGGTATTTCAAGGCCTATTGTATAATGTAGGGTTTATCCACAAAGATCCTAGCTGACCAATCAGGTTGCAGGATTTTGTATGCCCATTGTATAATACAGTATATTATAATACACAGTTAGTATGTTTTTATTGTGGTCTGAAAAAGTTGTTCTCAACATATTGAGAAGAAGTCAGAAGCCAGAAGGGGAAGGACACAGATTCATTTCAGTGCTTTACAGTAATTGTACATTGCTATTTTTGTTTTAAGCTTAGATTGTGGGCTTTTAGTGACACTGTAATTTCTTTGCTGTCTTTACTTAGAATTGTTTTTGGGCTGTTGAAAATTTAAAACCTAGTTTGTTGTGCTTGTAGCAGTGGTGTATTTCTTTGCTGTATTTAATTGCTGCAGATTTTTGCCCCCAGCCCCTGACTGACAGGAGCTAAGCACAGGATATAGTAGGGGTTGTGGAGTAGGAGGGCATAAGGGGAAAGAAGTCCGCCCTCAGCACAAGTGTTTTGACTCATTTTTTCTTTTTTTTTTTTTTCTTTTTTTAAAGAAAAATATCTGAGGAGCAGTGGCAGGATTTTTAGGATAGTAAATTAATAAAAAGGGAACTAGGACAGTTTCAGTAACAGACAGTACTGGTATAGCAGTATAAGTGTAGAATAATGTGGGGAGTGGTGCAATGCAGTGGCTGCAGGGCAGCCATATTCAGGCAGACCTTCTGGATGCTGAGGTGCTGCCCTATCTGCATGCATCTCTTTGGACTGCAGGATGAGGTAGCCAGGCTCAGACTGGAAGTAAACTGGGTCTGGAGTACCATCACCCCTATCCAGAGACCACCCAGTCCAACGCCACTGTCGCAAAGGATGCCGAGAACGAGGAGCACTTGGATGACAGTGGGCTCAGTGAGAGTTAGGGTGGTCAGGCAGAGGCACATCCCAGATCCTATTCCACTCAAGAACTCATATGCCACACTGGCAAATGGGGACAACCAAATAGAGGTACCCAGAGAAGTGGAAGGAAAGGATGTGGAGGTTAGCCAAGAAGGTGACCTCAGTGGGGAGAGCAGTGGACCCCAGAAGAGCAGGAAGCAAATCCTGGTGGGGGACTCCATCATAAGAGGGATTCAGCTAGGAGAACAGGAGAGGGAGGACAGGGAGGTGAGATGCCTACCAGGTGCCACGGTATGGAGGGATGGAAGGAAGATCCTGGGAATCGCTGGGAAGGCAAGACGGGAGGGTGAGCTGGATGTCATTATCCACCTAGGTACTAATGACCTGTAAAATGGGGAGCCAAAGGAAGTTCAGGAAGAGTTTAGGAAATTGGGGAGGGGTCTCAAGCAAGTAGATACGTCTGTCTCCTTCTCAGAAGTACTACCTGCAAGAGGCATGGGAGAGCATAGGGATGCATGCACCAGGAACTTTAACTCATAGCTGAAGAACTGATGCTGTGAGTAAGGGTTGGATTCATTGGTGACTGGGGTCCCACATGGAGGGATGGAGGCTTGTTCAAGCCTGATGGCCTGCATCCATCCTGGAGGGGAATCCAAACACTCAATGATAAGTTTAAATGCTACATTGACAAGCATTTAAACTAGCCGGGGGGGGGGTGGCAGGCCAACAAGTAGAGTACCTAATTGCCCCCCCCACAGCTAGCAGTGGAACCACTGAACCGGAGGAGTGGATATCTCTACAAAGCAGTGTGCAATAGATGGAGGTAAGTGCCCAAGAGGTGGGTAGGCAGAAAAGGGGCAAAATTCATCAGAAAGGCAGACAGTAAGGAGAGCCGGGGATAAAGGACAACCAGGGAAGGGGCTGGAGTAGAACAGCTAAGCAGTCTAGGGAGGTTAAATCATGGAAAGCCATGTGTGCCAATGCCAGGAGCCTTAGCAACAAGATGGAGGATCTGGAGGCTGTCATGGTGCAGTCAGACCTGGACATTGTGGCCATCACAGAAACCTGGTGTAATGATAACCATGACTGGGAGATGGCCATATCTGTCTACAACATGTCTGAAGAGACAGGGCAGGTAGGAAGGGAGGAGGAGTGGCACTGTATGTGAAAAATGACATAAGGGCCACAGAGATCAAAGAGGAACAAAATGGGGGAGAAATACTGTGGGTTAAGCTGGAAAGGAAAATGGGGCCAGCCAACCTCACAGGTATGGTCTATAGACCACCAGCCCAGAAGGAAGAAACAGATAGGGAGCTGATGCTAGCCATTCAAAGGATGGCAGACAAGAGTGAGGTAGTACTGGTTGGAGACTTCAATATTCCAGACGTGGACTGAAGCATCCCAGCAGCAGCATCAACTAGGAGCAGATGTATCCTGGACTCCCTTCAGGGTGCCTTCCTCAAGCAACTGGTCATGGAACCAACTCAGCAGAAGGCAATACTGGACCTTGTGCTCACAAACAGGGACAGTGTGATGGGGTAACAGTGGGGGAGCACCTGGGGAACAGTGACAACCAGTCATTGTGGTTTGAAATCACAGAAAGAGCAGAACCAAATCACACAAAAACACGTATCCTGGATTTTAGGGGGACAGACTTTTTTTAAAAAATGGGGAGATGCTTGAAAGAGTCATTAAGGGGAAAGGGGCAGGAATCAGGGGTTGAGGAACAGTGGGCAGTATTTAAAATGGGGATCACAAGAACAACAGAATTATGCATTAAGCAGGTTAGCAAGGGGAAAAGGAAGAGGAGGCCATTATGGTTTTCCAAGGAGTTAGTGGAGACAGTGAAGGCCAAAAAGATTGCATTCAGGCAATACAAAAAGACACAGGCAGAAAGGGATCGGGAGAAGTACCAGGAGAAGCAAAGGGAGGCAGGGAGGTCAGTAAGGGAAGTGAAAGCTCAGAAGAGCACATTACAGGTAGAGGGGACAAAACCTTTTACAGGTACATAAATGAAAAAAGAAAGGCAAAGGGAGGAATAGTGAGACTGAAGGGGGAGGATGGGGGCCGCATGGAGGATGACAACAATAAAGCTGAAATATTGAACAGGTGTTTCTGCTCAGTCTTTACTGAGGAAGAGGAGGGTAATGGGTCTGAAGGGAGTACAAGGGGTGGGAATGGAGCAGAAAAGGGCACAAGTCCCTTTACATGAGATAGGGTCCTGAAGGAACTGGAATTAATAAAAGTTGAAAAAGCAATGGGGCCAGATGGGGTGCACCCCAGGGTCCTTAAAGAATTAAGAAAGGTGGTGGCTGAACCTCTGGCAATCCTGTTTAGCCAATCACTGGAAACAGGGGAGGTACCCAAAGACTGGAGGATAGCAGATGTAGTTCTCTTATACAAAAGTGGGAACAAAGAGGAAGCGGGGAACTACAGACCAGTCAGCCTCACCTCGGTAGTGAGGAAGATCATGGAAGCATTACTGAAGGAGATCTTGGTGGAACATCTGGTTGTCAATGGACTGCAGGACCCAAGGCAGCATGGTCTCACCAATGTGGAGGTCATATCAGACCAACCTCGTTCAATTTTTTGACTGGGTGACTAGGGACGTGGATTGGGGAGGGCAGTGGACATGGCCTATCTGGACTTCAGCAAGGCCTTTGACACTGTGCCACATAGAAGACTATTACACAAACTGGGGAATATGGGTGTGGGCAGGACAGTAGTGCAGTGGGTAGGTAACTGGCTGGGCGGCGGGACACAGAGAGTGGTGGTAAATGGCTGTCACTCCACAGAGGGAAGAGTGACCAGTGGGGTACCACAGGGATCAGTGCTGGGACCGGTCCTATTCAACATCTTCATCAGTGACATTGCGCAGGACCTAGAAGGCAGAATTTCCCTGTTTGCTGATTACACAAAGCTCTGTAACAGAGTAGACACACCAGAGGGTGTAGACAGAATGAGATGGGACCTGCAGAAACTTAAAGAATAGTCAGGGGTTTGGCAGTTGAAATTCAATGTAAAGAAGTGTAAGATAATGCATATGGGGCACAAACACCGTGGCACAATATATCATTTGGGGGGTGAGGATATAGCATGCACTAAGCAGGAAAGGGATCTTGGGGTTATCATCTCTGATGACCTCAAGGTAGGGAAACAGTGTGACAAGGCAGCAGGTAAAGCAAATAGGATGGTGGGATGCATAGGCAGGGCATCACCAGCAGGAAAAGGGAGGTCATAATTCCACTATACAAGACACTAGTGAGGCCCCACCTGGAGTACAGTGTACAGTTCTGGAGACCTTACTTATACAAGGACGTAGACAGGGTAGAGAAGCTTCAGAGGAGGGCAACAAAGATGGTACATGGATTGCATCACAAGTCCTATGAGGACAGGTTGAAGGAACTGAATATGTACTCCCTGGAGGAGAAGAGGAAGAGAGGGGATATGATAGAGACATACAAATATCTTACAGAGAAGAACAGGGTGCAGGAAGACACTGTTTTTAAGTGAAAAAGATGTTCCAGGACTAGAGGGCATGGAATGAAGTTGCAGGGAGGACGATTCAGAGGAAAGTGAGGAAGAATTTTTTCACAGAACGGGTGGTGGACAAGTGGAACACCCTGCCAGAGGAAGTGGTGGGGACTGAAACAATCACGGGATTTAAGAATGCATGGGATAGACATAAAGGAATTCTGAAGGTCAGGGTTAAGGGGCAACAGACTTCTAGGAAAACATAAAGTAAACTTACAAACTCAAATTGGCAGACTGGGTGGGCCATAGGCCCTTATCTGCTGACACTGTCTGTGTATCTGTCTATGTATCTATATGTATCTATGTATTTTAAAAACAGTTTTTTCAGCACCGTTAGAACAACTTTCCTCAGCTGCTGCAATCAGACCTGTGCATTCACTACACTATAGCTAACTAGAATGCAAGCTCAGCTGCAATCTCAGCTGTTTCAGTCAGAGCTGCATACTGGATAAAACTGTAGTTTCAGTTATTTGTAGGAAAGTGAGCCGAAAATGGTAGAGGAATGTGGGGTTGGAGGAAGCAGGATCTTTGGCATTCAGATATCCCACATGGAAGTGGAGACAAGGGGAGGACCACTGCTCCAACTGGGACGTCAAATAGTTCCCCCATCAGATTGGGATAGGGAAGCAGCAGAAGTATAGCCCTGATTGTGCCTTTAGTTAGTCTATGGCATAGTGGGGAGTGGTAGGAGGATTGTAGCCCCTATAGTTTTGATCCTAGGCTCTGATTCATGACCTGATTACTATGTTAGGTAGTGGATTGGTCTCCTCTGGAGCTTTTAATCACAATGAATGACAGACCACTAGCCCAATCAAAGTAGTCAATGAGATATGCAGCCCATGTAATTTTAGTCAATGACCCAGACAACCTTTAAAATAACATTATCTAAAAGGTGCATAGGTCAAAATAAAAAAATATGTATACCATACTTTTCCACTTAGAAGCCGTGGCTTCTATTTTTTTAGCAGTGCACCTATTATATAAGAGGAACTTAGAACTGAAGGTGACTACAATTAAATACTTTAGCCCTGAAGCTCTTCTCACCTGGCCTCTCACCCTGTCACTCACTTTCAGTCAGCGTAGTCAGTATTGTGTTGCTACTAGAATGCCAAAGAGAAAAAAGTATGCTCTTGAATTCAAGATCATAGTTGCAAAGAGGGCAATAAAAGAAGGCAGTTGACATTTGGCAGACTCCCTCTGGATTGATGAGAGCAGGTCCGTAAGTGGAGAATGAACTTGGCCAAGTTAGAGGAAAAGGTCACTGAAGTTGGAAATATTGAATTTAACCCCAAATGCTGGTGGCTAGATTGTGCTGGTAAGAAAGTTTTCCACTAGTCAGAGGAGTGCGAGCTAGCCATCTGGGTTGCTGACCAGTGTGAGCAGCATCTCTGTGCAACTTCAAAATTAATAGCACAAAAAACTACCGCTGTAATTTCATCTGAAGCTTTACATTTTAGCGGGGGATGAGTGGACTGGTTTATGAACTGCTGGGGGTTCATGAGACCTCACAGAACAACAGTGGGACAGAAACTGTTCCAGGATTTTGTGCTGAAAGTTCTGGACTTCATTCTGTGTTATATCAAGCACATTACCATAACTGACATTAAACTGGCCAATACTGGTAATATGGATGAGACAGACATCTGGACAGATATGCCCTGGTGAGTGGATGGTCTGTCTTAAGGGACTGAAATCTGCACTTCTCCTGACAACAGGGCATGAGTAGCTACAATAGGTCTGATAGCAACTCACTCAACACTTTTTTTTTGTTGTTGAAAATGTGTGATTTAGCTCCGCAGTTCATAAAGCTGCCTTAAGTGGCGGGTGTTTTGAGGAAACCCCTCTTCTTCAGGGCCTGCCGTTACTTTGGAGTCTTGTCACATAAAGTAATGATTTGTTTGAAAGTTCTGGTTCGTCAACTTTGCATTTGTTTGGCATTCTATTAGTAGTATGAGCTTCCAGGTTGGTCATCCACCTCTTGGAGTTTCGGAGACTCACGTCCTGCATACCAAATTGCAGGAGCCAATTTGAAATGCAGGCACAAGTCTTCAGTACCGCAAGAGGCATGGGACTGACCTGAAATGTAGACAAACACAAAAAATAACACTCACCATGGTTTGTAAAGTGCTCCAGTAAAATTTATATAAATAGCCATGCTCCAACAAGTTGTCTCCCAGGTGCTTAGAGGACTCACTGCTTCTTCATCAGGGGCGGAGTTACATTGTAACCTCATACATATTTATAGTGCAGGCTTTCTTAAAGTATCAGTCACAATAATTAATTCTGTAAAAGCACTCCAGTACAGTCATTCATATAATACAAATTTACATCCTTGAAATAAAGTGCACTGTAATTGTATGGAGTCTTCACCTTTTGGCAATCATATTAAAATATGTAATATTTGAAGCAGTTTCAAGTTAATATAAATGCAGCTCAAAATGTTCAATACTGCATCTTAATTATATGGAGGTCCTCAAACAAACTTACAAGAAATAATCCTTGTGTGATTCTTAACCCTTTCAGGGCCACAAAATGATATGTCAGTCCAGAATTCCTATATGTTCTAATTCTGTTGGCAGCCTAAAGGTTAAAAATGTCTAGCAAACACAATAAATAGGAAACAGGCATTTATATGATCGCAAAAGCAGTTTCAAAATAAGTGAATGAACTCCAAATTCTCAATACTGCATCTTAATCGCAGGGACGTCCTCAGACATCCTATGAAATATAGTCATTAGTGTAGTTGTTAAAAAACTCTCAACAAACACAGTGAACAAAATACCCTCAGTTTAAAGAAGCTAGAGTGAAAAAAAGAAAGAAAAGCACAAGAACAAAGAACAAGCCAAAAGTGTTTTGAGATTATTTGAAAGGTCATAATACTAATGGAATGCCAAAGAAATGTAAAGTAGATTCTACTCAGGATGTTCAAACAAATCATTATAGAATGAAAGACTTAATATCACAAGGCTGTAAAGTAACTGCAGTCCCTAAAAAAGATGAAGGGTTTCTTTGAAATCTCTGCCACTTAAGCAACTTTATGAACTGAGGAGCTGTATTTGTCTAATTTTATTTATTTAAACCTTAGTAACTGGGAAAGGCACACTGAGCCGGAGCTTGTTTCCAGTTGCAACCCAGGGAGACATGGATAAGCCATGCAAACAGAGGAGGGCAAAGAATTATAAAATAATAATATAATAACTCGCACATTCTCGAAAACCCCAAAGCATGGTGAGCGAGTCATTATCCAGCCTACTGTAGCTTGTTTGAGGGCCTTTTGTTGCCGTAGACTTTTCCCATTGTGTTTTCTTTTATACAGGAGAACCATGACAGACTTTCCTACACCCATTAATGGGGCATGAGATACAGGGATGTCACTGTTTGTTTGGTCACATTCACAGATGGCAGAAAACCATCTCCTTCGTTGTCCTAAAAGACAAGTGACTGTCCAAATACACTGTCAGCATGCCCAGAGTGAGTATAGCCATGACCATCAACGGGTGAATAAACGAAGAGCTAACACTTATGTAGGTGGACATGCTTTAGCGGTCACTTGCTATCAGTGAGTGAATGCTGGTCTGGGATACATTTCACTGCCACATTTGCCCCACTGTCAAAGCCAAATTAAAAAAAAAAAAAAGAAACGCAATTATGGCAGCAATAAATGGGGAGTATAAAAATCTTTTTCAACTATTAGATGTCTTCTCCTGGAGTGCTCCTTCCAAGGCCAGATGCCATCAATGCTATGATAACTGACTGGCCAATGAGGGGCATGAGTGCATGGCTGCTGGAACCCCAAAGGCACCATCGAGGAGCAAAATGGCTGAGTGAGTGAAGGAGTCATGAAGTGCTGTTACCACTAAGAATATTATCCACTCTTTTCCAGTTTGTGGTATTAGCTGTACAGATCCAGATGTTATTAGCTGCATGAAAGAAGATGTTGCTGCCAGTGCCACAAGGGGAGATTAGATTAAACGCCACACTTCTGTGACACCTGATAATCCCATGGCATCCCAGAATAATAACACCAAAGTGTGATTGCAAAGCTGATGATGGAGATTCAGACAGAGAAAGACATTTAGGAGATTCAGGATAACTGGGCAGTAAGGATGAATTGGAGTAGGTACCAATAAGTGAAAACAACAAACTTGACCAATACTTGTAAGTCAACAGCACACAAGAATATCTCAGTCTTTTCTTTTGGTAACCGGTTCCAATAGCGCTACAAATATAACACATGGAGAAAGAGTGATGTCAGAATAGCATATCACAGGCAGCAACAGGGGTTAAACAGCATTGTGCAGTAAGTGCTACCCATGTCGCTATCCATGGTACTAGGGAAAAAAACAAGGGATGAGGAATTGGGGAGGCTGGCCAAGCTGCTCCTGTGGCAGAGAGGGTGGCGTCATGGAGTAGCTTGGCCAGAATGGTGGTGGAGAGCAGGGTTGTAATCCTGGTCTCCCAAATTTTTGTTTTTCCCTGTAATCCAACTCTGACTCAGAGTTAATTATTTTAGTTACGGGGGTGTGGGGGCAGAGCCCCCCAGTAAAATATAATATTGGACTGGTAGTGGTCATCAGTGTGCTTTGCTACCACTACCAGTGACACTGCCTTTACTTGTGGCATTTGTTCCTGCTGCTGTTCTGAGCAGTGCTGTATGGATGGCATTGTTATTGACAACGCTGTTCATACAGGTGCTGTTCAGACCTAGTCCCTTTCTTTTCAGGTATTGGTACTCATACTGAAGAGTGACCTAAGGCTGCAACTGAAGACTCATAACTGCAACCTTTTTATTTTTTATAACTGTTTACTTTATTAAGAACACACTGACACTAATAAAATATTAGAGCAAGGAGAGCACTTACTCAACTGATAAATTTAACTACTAAGTACAGTAATATATATATAATGCATCCCTGGAACAGTACGTTATTTTTCTGTATTTATCTTTTAATGTAGCTGCTGAAGGAGGGCAGCTACTTATGGTGTGTTATAGAAAAATAAACAGCATTAGCTAGCAGAATTTATCACACCGAGTACTGCATATTTATTTACAGTGTCTGTCTGTTTGCAGATGCTATCAAGTATGTGGGAGGTTGGCCCGCCGGCGCAGCGGTTGGATTTCCGCTTGCGACGCCGGCGACCCAGGTTCAGGAACAGATCCGGGTCGTCAGAGGGCCGGCCGGGGGGAGAAGGATTGAGCGCCCACAGGCAGCTCTCCTTCTCCGGGGGGAGGATCCCGATAGTATCCGGAGCAATGAGGGCTCCTAGTGGAGGCTGGGAGAACTCACGCTGCCGGCCTGTGGTGAGGAGGAGGCGAGGTAGGCGGGGCGGATGCTGGCGTCGTGCGTCCCGCCTCCTCGAGGAAGGAAGTAGGGATAAAATCCTGCCTAGCGCCTAAATGACGCTCTGCCAGGATTGCCCTGATTGGCCACGGGCCGTTCCCTAACCAGTTACAGTCCCGGCGGCCGATAAGGGGTGTTACCGTTACGCTCTCTGAAATTAAGCCAGGGATGACCAGGGATTAGGCGTCCGTGGTCGGGCTCCAGGGTCCGTGACCAGATCAGAAAGGCTGACGAAAGGTAGGGGCATAAAGAGGAAAATAAAATAAAAAAAAAAAGTATGTGGGAGGGTAGCCATGACAGAGGGAATTAGGGACCTAGGGGATGATCTAGTAAAAGGCAATGGTCTGGAATATGTCAGCTTGGATTTAATGACGAAAAATGCAAAGCCATGCCGCATGGGGTATAAGAACCAGAAAGCAATGTATTGACTGGGGGTACTGGTAGCAGTATCAGAAGAGGAAAAGGAACTAGGTGTAGCTATGGCTAGTAACCTAAAGTATTCTCTGTAATATAAATTAACAGCAGCTAAAGCAAACAGGAAGTTGGAGTGTATATCAAGGTGTTTCAGTAGCAGAAAACATTAGCAATGGCCTGTGCACTACAGAGCTCTGGCGCATCCACACCTGGAGTTCTGTGTGTAGTTCTGGAGTCCCTACTTAAGGAAGGACATAAAACTGCTGGAATCAATGCACTAAAGAGCTACAAAAATGGTTCTAGGTCTTCACACTCTCCCATATAAGGAAACACTAAGGAATCTTAACATTTATTTGCTTGAGGAGAGGAGGGAGAGGGGGACATGACAGAAACTTCCAAGTACATCAAAGAAATTAAAAAGGTTGAGAAAAGTGATCTATTTATTTTATGTAGAAATGAAAATATCGGGGGGGGGGAGTACTTACGAATGTGTGGGTGGAAGATACAAGAAAGAGGTCAGAAGACATTTCTTTATGGAAAGGGTTGTGGCATGGTGGATTGTGCTTTCAAATGATATAATCAAAAGACAGTAGGGGGCTTCTAGAGAGGGTGGGACATGGTCAAGAGGAAGGTAAGAGTGCAAGGAGGTGGGCGTAGGGCATTATGTAACATACATACATGTGCTCTGAACTGAGCTGACTTGATAGACCATGTGGTTTTCTGTCTGTCTACCTGTCAGTCTATCTGCCTGTCAGTCTGTCCATCTGTCTGACTGTCTCTCTCAGTCTCTCTCTCTCTCCCTCTATCTCTATCTTCTCTTTTTGTTCCCTTGCCAATTATTCTATGATACGTCAGGACAGAAAGGCCTCTAGATGGGGGGGGGTCATGATCATTGGTGACTTTAACCATAACTGGTTGGAACCCTCAAACAGCCTGTTGCTATCCCTCCTCCACAGCTACAACCTTCACCAACTTATTACTGAACCAACCAGAATCTTGCTGAGACATCAATCTTCTTCCCTCATTACCTGGGTGTTGGTGAACGGTGCGGAGCATGCAGCTGTTTCAGGTGTTCTGGCTGATGCTCTAACTGACCACTCCCCCACATTCTGTACATGAGTGGTTGTTGCACCTCCTACTCCTCCACCACAACTAGCCACCTTCATGGATTTTTCTAAACTTGACCCAGACAGATTCCTTTATGATATTTCCAGAATTGATTGGACTGCCGTTTATGTCTCTAGCAATGTGGAGGATGCACTTTGTTTTTTCCTTAACGAATTTCTGACTATTCGGAGTAAGCATGCCCCTCGAGCAACTAGGTGTGTCAGTGGTAAATGCACTAGCTGGCTAAAAAAAGACCTGCTTGCTACCATGCACTCTAGGGACAAGCAATGGAAGCTGTACAAATGCTCGGGTCTGCAGTCTGATCTCTGTACCTACAGAGCCCTGAGGAGCTCATGCAAAAAACAGATTAGGCTTGCAAAAAACAAATACTATAAAGACCTACTTATGAGCTCTGGGGGATCCCAGGAGATTCTGGTCCCTCATTAAAACCTTCCTTGGTTCTTCTCAAACTGTTACTCCCAGTGACATGATCATAAATGGCACTCACTGTAATGACACTAGGACTATAGCTAATGCTTTCAACAACTTGTTCTCTGACCTGTCCCAGTATACCTTCATCTCTCTTCAATTGGGCCATCATCTTCAACCCACCCCTGCAGGCCACACATCTCAGATAAACACTGTATCTAATGTGCCACAGGTGGGTGCAGCTCTCTACTTTAAGGCTATCACTAGATCACAGGTTCTGAAATTTCTGAGCGCTATCTCGGACAATACCAGCTCTGGCTTGGACTCTCTCAAACCTCGGCCCTTGAAGCTTGCAGCATCCCTCATTGCTTCACCGCTGGCGAAGATTTTAACACTGTCTCTCTCTAGCAGCATTATACCTGACCTCTGGAAAATCACCCGAATCACACCTATCCTTAAAAAAGGGGACCCAAAAGACATTACCAATTACAGGCTTATTGCGATTCTCTCAGTCTTGAGCAAAATCCTCAAGAAACTAGTGACTGGCCAAATAATGGACTACCTTAACAAATACAATCTTCTCTCAGAAACTCAACATGGCTTGAGAAAGCGCCACAGTACATTGACTGTTTTTCTGAAGTTTATGGCAGATACCTGGTCACACATGCATACTGGGCACCTTGCAGGTGCTATCTTTATTGACCTGACTAAGGCTTTTGACCTGGTTAATCACCGCTTGCTTCTGACTACTCTCCATAACCTAAACTTCTCACCCTCTGTTGTTACTTGGTTCAGCAGTTACTTGGCCCACAATACCCAAGCTGTGAAATGTTTTTCCTCCCTGTCGGACTACTCCACTATCAACATTGGAGTGCCCCAGTGCTCCATTCTGGACCCCCTTCTATTCTCTTTTTTTTTATCAACAACATTGCAGTTGTCTTAAAACACTGCTCTCCCATTCTGTAATGCAGATGACCTTGTCTTCTATACCAGCTCCCCAAGTGTGGCCACCATTAATGCATCACTGACTGCTGACTTTATGAATGTCCAAAGCTGGCTTTGTGGCCATAAACTAGTTCTGAATGCACAAATAAACAAAAGAATGTTGCTGGGCTCAGCCCCAAAGCTCAAGGCTTGCTCTGTGCCTCTGAGGGTCTGTGACCTCAATGGAACTCCAGCTGACGCTGTGGAAACCTTCAAATACCTAGTAGTCTTTCTTGACCAATCCCTTAACTTTAGCACTCACTTACAGGCTACCTGCAAAACCGTCAACTGTAAACTAGGGGTGGCCTACAAAACTAGCTACCTTCTCACACCATCTGCCAAGCTGGTGATAGTCAAAGGTATTCTTCTTCCTGCACTTACTGTACCTACAGTGCTCCTGTCTTGGCTGCAGCCCACAAAACAACCCTGTAGAAGTGGGGTGTTACATAAAACAATATGTGCCGGTATGCCTCCTCATCTCCTAGTCTCAGGCATCATTGTCAGTTATACAATGACCTACATTGGCTCTCCCCCTCCACCTGGAGGACCTGCTCCCTTGGCTCACTCATTGATTCTATCATCAGGGAGTGAACTCCCCCCTTCCTTGCAACACTACTTAATCCTGTAATCTCCTCTTGAGGGCTTCGATCGGAAGACAGATTCTTGCTGAAGGTGGCCAGATGTCACACCTCTAAAGGTTCTGGCACTTTCTGATGTGTTGCTACTTGGCTATGGAACTCACTTCTCCTCAGCCTTAAAAGGCTGGAGTCCCATCTCCTCTTCGAAAGAGAACTACAGTGGTACTTACTGCTTGTCAATTTCTGCACTTGTTTTGACCCCAGTTGACTCCACCATGGTCTCCACCTTGCTTCTTCCATGCCCCCTCACCCCTGGCTTGTCTCCTAGTTTCAAGCACTCCCCGTCCTGAGATTTCTCCTTCCCCTACAGCTATAGTACTTCTTATCCCTTCTGTCTCTGTCTTCATGCTTGTCTTACGTGTCTCCAAAATCCTTGCTGCATTTATTGTTTAGTCTAACCGTACTGTTCTTGTAATAATCCGAGTGTCCCTATTCTACCAGCTGTATTGCCTTCCACTGATTGTACCTGATATGTTATGTGATGCACTTTGGAATGTTGATTTGCTTTCTACAATTCATGTATCTTTATGCTCTCTTGGAATCTTTTATGCTTTCTGTAATGTACTTTCCCAGGTTGTGCCTGAAAACAGTCATTCTATGGTTAGTGCACCTACCCAGTTAACAAAATCTAAATAAATAAAAAAAATCTGCAATGGATAGAAGTAACCATATTTATAAAATGGGTTGGAAATTTCCTGTTTCCTAATTGCCTAAATAAATTCCAAGACCATATGATACTCCCCACAAATGCAGAGATTGGAGCAAGTTCAGACAGTAGGAGTTGGAATTCAGGTAAATCACACACAGGATTCATAAGCTACGTCACTCACCCCTGATTGCTATCACCAAACATGGCTACCGCCTTTATTCACTGAAAACCTTCGACAAGGCCCTAAAAAGAAAAACTCCCTTAAATTTAAAAACATAAAATAAAAAACTAAACATTCTTTCCTCTCATGATTTCCTTCTTAGTCCTTACTTACATATGCACACACAAAAAAAAATCAAGTACTACTCAGTTTTAATTCCTAGTGTTTTTTTGGGTGAACATGGAAAATCCTCCTCCTTACCAGTTTGCCTAGGTAATCCTTAATCACTACTGCTTACCATAACATGGGCACAGATAAAACTGAGACCGTGGCTCTATATAAGGCCTCCTGTTGTGAATGAGTGGTTGAACATTCTGCCAGATGAATTCTGCAGAAGTATGAATTGCTTTATTCAGTAATAAACAACCTTACCATTTATTGACTGCATGGAAAGATAACTGATTGACTGGTGGGGATGGATCACTTTTAATAAGTTACTTTTAACAAAAAAAAAAAAAAAAAACGTTTTTAATATAAAATGTTGCCATTTTTCAATTGTTTCTCAGTTTGCTCATTTTATAATCACCGTAAGACACTCCAGGCCTTTAGTTGTCCGAGGTTAATTCAATTTCATGTGCTAAGTGCACTTGGCACAAGTGACTCATGTCTGACTATGCACTGGGTGAGTATGAAAGGAGATAGGAAATGATTTTGACATCATTAACTGCCCTTCCATCTTCCTTTCCATGCCAGTTATGTATTCTGATATTCTTTGACCAGTTTTTGATAAATAAATAATCTAGCTTTGGAGTACCCTCAGATCTACATAGAGTTCCACTCTCCTCACCAGCTACTGCTCTTGATTTTCATATTTCTAAGGCATTCTATACCATCACAAACTCCCATTCCATGCTTCATATGAATGACCTGGAATCATATTATGGATGTCATAGAATGTTCAAGCAGGATGAAAAGAGAGAACAGCAGTTGCTGAACGGAGTGGGATTCAGAATAGTTACAAAGGCAATAAAATTAGATTATCAACTGAACAAAAATAGTTAAACAACATATCAGAATATTGGATAGACACTAAAAGGGCAACTGGAGGGCCTCTATGGTCGTAAAAACTGTTTTCTATCACTTTTACTCTCAGACAGTCAGTGTTCTTATTGTTCAATTTTTCTAACATATGAGGATCAGGCCCATTACTCACTAGTGGTGATGGTCTTAGCCTAACTAGCAGGGGTTAATATCGTTTTCCCGCTGCAGCCCATTACAGATGCAATTTTATACCATGTGATCATATGAGGAAACATTTTTCATTTTTTGGTTTTATTTTTCAGATGAAGTTCAAGTTCAGTCATTCCTTGATGACCATGGATCTATAACCATCTCTCAGCTATCGCGAGATCAGACCTGAAAGAAATGTTGCTAACTGTATTTATGTGTAATCTTATCCTGCCCCTCCCCACCTTATCCCTCCCTAAATCTTCTGATGTGATTTAAGGAACTTGGATTGAAGTATTAATTGTAAGTTTTGTGATAGGCCAAGATTCACGAGTGTACATTTAAGAAAGTTCATCAGAGTCAGAATCTTGTTTTGTTGAACATTTCTTTTATTTTGATATCAATATCTAGAGCTGAAAGTATTTATAATATTACTGATTAATTTTTCAAGGAATCTTTTAAAGGAATTCTGATGCTCATCGAAAAGATCATCATTTCCTCATTTTCTGTTTATATGAATATTTAAGTATTTCTGTTTCTGTACATTGCTTTTCAGGTAATTCTCCCACTGGTGAAGTATGCCATTGTGACATACATGGAACAAAAATAAATAGGAAATATATAATGGTTTATAGTAGAATAACAAACTTTTATCCACTAATCAGTATAAGACAGCTCATGAGTGATGAGTCACAGGTTAATTGTGAAGGTCTTACTACTTGTGTGGAGGTAAATGTGCTATTCCACTGCAACCCATTATATATCTTATATACCACACTGTTGTTTTCATTACTGTTTAACTTGTTTTAGCTTTAAACTGCCTATAATGTATGGTAGAATGCTGTTAACCTTAGCAAATCATCATTTCCTAAGGTTGTTAACCTATCGATGTGAAGTAGAATTGTTGTTAACCTATCGATGCTACGTCACATCGATAGGTTAACAACAGCGATCGGCCTGCACATGTGCGCACCTTTTTTTTTACACGGGGAACCGACAGATGAATGCAGCGGTTAGGGAAGGACTGAAAGGCCGTGGTGGTGACTATTTTTCAAAAAGTAAGCAGCCTTTTTACTTTTTACGTGGGACAATACACTATAAGAAATAATGTATGATCCCTCTATCGGCAACTGGTCACTGTTAACCGTCTCGAGGTTGCCATGGTGATGTAAACCTCTTGAGCTTCGCTCTTGAGGTTTACACGGTCGCCCTGGCAACCTCTCGACAGTTAACAGACCGGTTACCGACAGAGGACCATACATTATCCTCTATCTTTTTCACTGTAAACTCTTTAGCTTATACACTGTTCTCTGCATTCTATTTCCACATTCTAAGTGACAATAACATGTTCTAAGTGAAATGACACTTGGTCTAAGTAAAATAACATTTGTTCTAAGTGACAATATACATTTATAATTAATGGGTTTTCATTTTTCCCATAGAAAAACTGTGGCATTATTTGTCTTAATAAAGGATTACGGCAAACACCTACACAGTTTTCCTCTTTCTGCACATGTGACCACTATGACTCTTCCTCTCGAACTGTGGGCTCCTTGTCTTTCTCTTGAACACGGAACTGCCATTCTGACTCAGTGGTAAATCACCACAGAAGCAACAACTAAAAATTTTACAGAAAGAATAAAACATTTCGGCTTGGGGCACAAATAAGTGTATGGACAATGTTCAAATAGATAAATAAAACTGACCACAGCCCGCATACTCAAACCCAAGAGGACCACGGTTGCACGGGGATGTCTTTTTTATTTTAATAATTGCTGTGGCGAAAAATGAACACCCAGCAATTATCTAAAATAAAATATGGGGTGGTGTGTGTGTAAACTCAAAGTTACACACACCTTGGGGTCAGAGCTTGCACAAACCTTCGAAAATGTAGCATTTAACCCCTCAGGTGTGTGTAAACTTCTTGTTACACACACCACCCCATACTTTATTCTATTTATAATAACTGGCCATCAATTTTTTCAATGGTGATGGCCAGTTATTATTTGCAGTAATAACCAGCCAGTTATTACGGCAAATGCATGCTTTCAACAGAAAAGCTGCATGTCACTGTCTCGAGCACAGCACAAAGTAACTGAAACTGAAGCTTTTGAAACCTAAGCTTTCCAAGAAATCCCCCTGCAGCCACGCAAAATAGCAGCCCCGCAGCCACAGTAACCACAGTAAACAAAAAGCCACACAAAAAACTAAAAATAAAGGCTGTAGTCATAATGGCATGGACACATGTTGCCTTTGACACACACAGACTTTCTCTATCTCGAGTGCAGCACTTTCATGATGGCCACTTTCATTTTCATACAGGGAGTCTGACTCAGCAAATGGCTTATTCCTAGACCCCCCCCCCCCAAATACACCAACCTGCAAGGGACCTTCACATAACCACTCAAACTGAAAACTAAAATCCAACTGTAAAACCAGATGCACGTGCTTTCCTGATGGACACCCACTAACAAAAAGTCTGTTTTCTTCTGGCAAACTGGACACATGTACTTTACCAGGGACCTCCACTAAACAAAAGTAAACAACCTCATCAAGCCATGAACTGTCTTTCTAGTAAGCCATATAAGCACATTTTCTCTTGAGGACATTGCCAGAACACTGGTGCTTATTTTTCTTGGGGGGAGGAGGGAATTGGTGGCCAGTAATTATAAAATAAATAAAGCATGGGGTGATGTGCATACTCGAATTTCATGCACACCCTTGGTGTGGGATTCTTTTATAAACCCCTCAAGCTTTACTGTCAGAGTTCATGTAGCATCCCACACCTTGGGTGTGCATTAAATTATTGTAATATACCACCCCATGCATTATTCTCTGTCACTCAAAATAACATGATTTACCCAATTAATTAACCACTGGTGTGGTATATATGCTGATAGTATACAGGAAAAGACAATGTTTCTTCACCCTGTGCATTTCTTCAGCAAGTACAGCACTGCTTGTCACAGAAATGTGTTTCCACTGTACATTTTTATTATTTTATGGCATCTCTCTTAAGTATGTGATACAGAAGAATCATGCATGCAGCTCTTAGGGTCTATTGCAGTCTTTTTGAACTAGGAAAATGAGAACACTTCTTTACAAATTGTTTGTCAAGTGCTATAAAACAACTGCACAGAAAATTATTATATCATATGTCAGGAGGTCTAAACCTCACTTTCAGGTTCTTGGCAATATTGGGAATGCAAGTAATCACAGACACATTGCATAAGAGTAATAAACTTGTTTATTACTACCAAAAAGGATAAAATCACAGTTGCCCTAAGTAGTTCTTACCAATACGAACCGGGAGCCAGTGTTAAGCATTCCCTATACCTTGAGGTTTTTTGTGTTGGGAGCTCCGAGGTACAAGACTTAGTGTATCACATTATATACCTATGCTAATTACTATGGTTACTGTAAGACAGAAATATTTCTAGTTACAGAGATGAGCCCTATTGGCTAAATTAGAGGAGGCTCCACGGTCCAAGATAACGTTATACAATTTTGTAGTAGTCATCAGTTTGTGAAACAAAAGAGTTCTTATACAGAGTCTTACATAACTCAGTGTAGTAGTACAAATCACCAAAAGGTGGCAGTGCTGACGTATACAGTATGTCATAATTATTCCAAGGACACAGGTGTCCAAACATCTTATAAGTAAGAAATACACAGAAAATACATGGAAGAATATATATGTATTAGCAAGCAAAGTGTATTACAACAATATGCGTACATATCCTGACATCTACTCTTATACGGTAGATGCCCTTAGCCCTATATGTTAGTATAACATATGCCTAAGCACTAGCTGTCTAAGGTGTACCTCTGAGGGTACCAATAAGGGTGCAGGGATCTCATGTAACATTCCCCCTCTTGTTGCCTCCAAGGGCAACACAGGCAAATCTAGGGAAAGGTCAGGGAGCAGTGGTCATTTACAAACCTGACATGCAAGCTTTGTAAAGGAACTCAAGCTTCTCATGGTGTTGGCGCAGTGTGTGCCATAGGCAGCGTAGCACGATAACTAAGAAAAATATCAAAAATGCTTGTATAATAACAAAACCTTTAAAAGTAATTTCTAACCAGGTGTTAGTCAATGCATTATTCATATCACCATCATTAATCAATGAAAAAATAGCTTCATTGGTCTTGGTTATATTATTGCTGATGTGGATGAGGTGTGTGTCTTTCCTGTCTAAGAGTGATTTTAATGTAAGTGTGAGTGGGTCTATGTGTACATTAAAATATGGTAAGTATTCAGAAAGTGTAAGCAGATAATCGGGGTTACCATCAATGATGTCTGCATCCATAAAGGGGATGGGGGTTATAACGGCATGTCCAATGACAGTCTTCTGGTGTGGGACAAAACAGAAATTGGGGGCTTCAATAACACATGTCACAGATCCATAAGTATAGCTTTATAGTTAGTTACCACACCGTATTCCCCATCAGAATTGTACTGAGAGTGAACTGTAGGGAGTCTCCACTTTTGCAACTGTACTGGGCAGGTGTAGGTCATCTTCGAAGTCCATGTTGACAGGCAATGAACCTCCTCACAATATGATTGATAGAGCTTATTCGGAGCCAAAGTAGAATCCGAGAAATCCGTGCCATTAGTGGTGATGTCATCATCCATGGTAAAAGTCCAATCAATGCTATCTGGAGAATAACCTCAGACAGGTTGAATAACATCAAATATATCACATCGACACAAGTAAATGTATTGCTTCTTCACACAGCAGTCCATGTGTGGAGCCACCCAGGCATCCAGGAAAGGATGGAAAACCAGTAGAGGTGGTAAATCCAGGCGTTCTCTGTAGATGTCTTCATCCAGGTGCCCAATGGAATGTACCAGTGCAAGCTTGTCGAACAAGGCTGTATTGGGATCAAAGCATGGTAAAGAGACAGTAAAAGAAACAAACATCGTATCTCTTATGGAACATTTCTTAGCAGTGAAACAAGGACCAGTGTTAGGGTGTCTAGTCACAAACCCCAGGTTTCTAGCTGTAGAAAGAGGAATGGTTAGAGATTGTTGCATACACATAGCAATACAGCTAGGGGTTTTACATCATGGACAATACCATTTGGAAATGCATCTATCATGTATGATATCAGGGATTCTTCCAGATTCTAGATCACGGAAGAGATTGTTGATGGTAGTAATAATGTATGAGCCATAGGCAGAGCAGAGGATTTCTCTAGCAATGTATTGTTTATCTGCTTCTTTGTTGTTCCGTGCAATGAGTGCGTTAATCTTGTCTTTAGAGTCTGTAAATGCCTTAGCAATGTCGTGCATGTTGTATACAGTGTATCTTTCTTCCTGACTAAGGCCATTCACACCATGCAATAATGAGGGTAGGATATTATTATCCAAACCAGTCGAAAATTTGACAGTATGAGATTTGATAGCAGCAATGTCTGCTTTATTCCAAATAGATATAGCCGTACCAAAAAGGCATGTGACAGTTCCTGTTGCACCTGTGACATCAGAACTGTCAACTTCATGTGTATTATGTTTACGACTTTGATCTTCAGGATTGGGTTTTCTCCTGAAGTTACCTCTATGTTCAGTAGTATGGACCCCGGCAATAGGGTCTTGAGTATGAATCTGAAATGCAACTAAACTATCAAGCAATAATGTACTATAAAATGCTGATGTATTAATATTGTGACACATACCAAATTCTTGCATATTCCAGTAAGTAAGTAAGATTAAACAAAACAGGTATATGCATAAATTATAAGTTATTAATCAATGAACAAGGGAGGGCAGTGACTGTTAGACCACTGTGGGGACCAGGGGTGTGCTTTGGACATTCCAAAAGCTGTTTATCAGTGGGTGGTAACACAGAGAGATACATGGCAGCAGAAGCCATATGGTGTACAGCACAAATTTTTTTAGCAGATTCCTTAGATAAAGAATTACAATATGAAGGATCAATTAAGGCATTAATGTTGTACAAACCAGAATGCCTGGGAGCAGTTTGTAGCAAGGACAGAGAACCATTTGGTGATAATTTAGCATTGGACCAACCCTGGAAAGTTCCTTTGGAGAGTTTGGCCACAGGGAGAATTTGTCCTTGCGATGTGGTTTGCCACTCAATTTGTAGGGTAGATTTATCAGGAGCAACAACTGAGGCAGTGAGGTAAGCATCGGAACCTTACTGGACAGTAATCAGACTATCGGGTATATTGATGGATACTCCCTCTGAAGGAGATGCTGGATGATCAAGGTGTGGTAGGAGGTTTGGTACCGTGCCTTGGATGCAGGGGATAACTCCTGAGATAAGGAGATAATGGAACAAGATAGCCATCTTGTCAGTGTATCTGAAAAGCAAAATCAAACATTAGTAAGTCAGTACTATTCCACTCAGTGGGGTGAGGAAAAGTACTTAAGCTCCTTTATACAGTGTCAGTTGGTTTGCATGTAACCATTTGTCAGTCAGTTTATTGTTGTGCAGGAGTCTAACTTGATAGACTGCTGGACTGAGCTTGTTGACAATGGGGTATTGGCCTTCCCATTTATTGGAGAAGGAATGGGTGGGATGTGCAAATCAGAGTACTATTATCTGATCTCCAACCTGCCAATCCACTTCTTGTGCATGCTTGTCAAACTATATTTTGGATTGTTGCTGGACCTTACTCATGCAATTGGCAGCATACAAGTGTGTGTGTATGAGGTCTTTTCTGAGTTTTTTCACATATTGATCTACAGACACATGGTCTGCAGTGGGAGTGTGCAGGTCAAACAACAGGTGTTCAGGTAATCTCATCTGTCTTCCAGTCATCACTTCAAAGGGTGTGAGCTGGGTGGTGGCTGAGGGTGTACCCTTAATTGCCATAAGGAGTAATTGCAGTAGGGAATCCCAGGTTTTGGGATTGTCCTCAATAAATTTGGGAAGCATTTGCTTAATCCGTCTGTTGGCTCTCTCTACTAGACCTGAGGATTGGGGGTGGTAGGGTATGTGAAACTTTTGTTGAACTCCAAGGAGTTCAAGAGATTCTTTCATTAACTCACCTATAAAACTGGTTCCTTTGTCAGAGTCTACCTTAAGAGGTAGGCCCCACCTGGAGAAAATCTGTTCCACCAGGATTTTGGCAGTGGTTTTAGCAGTGCATGTTTTAGTGGGGAAAGCTTCAACCCACTTTGAGAAGAGGTCAGTTACCACAAGAGCATACTTGTTATTTCTGCTGGTGTTGGTCAAAGGACCAATAAAATCAATCTGTATGGCATGCCAAGGGCCAGAGTGTCACTGTGGTAAGAGCTTAGCATTTCATTTGGTAGGGATGGGGTTGTTTTGTGCACAAACAAGGCAGTTGTCTATGTACTGTTTAACATCTTTGGTGACACCAGGCCACCAGACGGTGGTCTTGAGCCTTTGGAGGGTGTTTTCCACTCCCTGGTGCCCACCAGTGGGTGTATCATGCACCTGATGCAAAAATTCAGACCTGAGGTGTCTGGGAACCACCCACAACTCAGTGGTGGAATCATCTGGCTGGTACCAGATGAGCTTGTCATCTGGTGACAAGTGTAACTTACTCTCATGCCTCCAGTAGGGGTTATGTGTGGGAGGTTTCTCTTTGGTACTCTTGTCAAGGAATCTGAACACTTCTTTGAGTTCAGTATCAACATGTTGGGCTGCTGAGAGGTCCAAGGGGGAAAAGGGTTCAGGTTTCTTCCTGAGTGCTGCAATATGTATGGCTGCATTGGCCTCTGGATGGTCCATCATCCAGGTGTCCCCCCCTCAGGCTCCTTCCTTGGCAAAGGTGTCTGCTGTATCATTGAAGGCATGATAGGGATCATGGAGAGAACGAGCTTTGACTTTGTGCACATAGAGTTTGTGTGCAAATTTTTGTGCCAGTGAATGTATGTATAATACCAATTCCTTGTACTTCACTGGGCTGCCATCAGAGGAGAGGAAGGAGTTCTTCTGCCAGAAGGGAAGAAATTCTGTAAGAGAACAACAAACCCAATTAGAGTCTATAAAGATGATGGTATCCTCTGTCCCATGCTGGATGAACACAAGGGCACAGGCCACCACTGCCATCTCTGCATACCGGGATGATGCTACACTGCAATGCTTAGATATTTTAACAGTGTTCCCATAGGGGTAAATCACTAGAATGCCAGTCTCTGCAATTTTTTCTGCCTGATAGTAAGATGCTGAACCAACAGTAAAGATACGACACAAAGTGGTGTTGTCAAGTATTTGTGGTGAGGCAGGGAGGAAGGATCTGGAAGATCAGGTGACTGCAGTGTACAGTCATGGGGTTCTCCTTGGAAAAGGAGTCCATGAGCCAGCATAGATGGAATTTTTGTTGGGTGTACCTGTATGTCTCTATCCTCGAGAAGAAGTGACCAGAGTGTCAGTCTGGTATTGGAGACTGACCCATCCTTCACTCTATCTGAGAGCAGAAAGGTAGTTGGTGTGTGGTTGGTGTTGATAATCAGTGGAGAGTACCCAATGATATACAGAAAGTGCTTGACAGCCCAGTAGGTGGCCAGAAGGTTCCTTTCACAAAGGCTGTACTTCTGTTCCACTGGGGTCAAGAGCTGTGATGCATATGCAATAGATCTTAGGGTGCCATGAAGCTTCTGAGCCAGTACTGCTGACATGGCAATGTCAGAGGTGGCACATTCCAGATGGAACGGTAGTGATGGATTGGGGTTGACCAGAGCTGGGGCAGAGGCCAAGACCTGCTTCAGTGAAGTCACAGTTTGGGTATGAATAGGGCCCCAGGTCCATGGGATGTCCTTTTTCAGTAGCTCATACAAAGGAGCAGCTTTCTGAACAAAATCACAGATAAAATCTCTCGAATAATTTACCATACCTAGAAACTGTCGAAGAAGAGTCACCACGCTGGTGAGCAATGGCGAGTCTTGCAATCCTTGTATCTTCTTCCTGGTAGGGCTTTGACCTTGGTCAGTTAGTTTTAGACCCAGAAAGAGTACTTCTTTCTGACATAATTGTGCTTTTGCTGGATTGCATTTCAGGCCTGCTCTCTGAATGAGAGCCAGTAGTTCGCTGAAGAGATCCAGGTGTTGTTCCTGTGTGGCAGTTGCCAGCAACAGGTCATCCATATACTGCAAGAGACATTGCAGAGCAGAGAAACCCCTCAAGGGTGTCCATCATATGCAGATGGAACAGGGATGGGCTGTTATGGAATCCCTGTGGTAAGCAAGTCCACGTATACTGTCTTCCTTCAAAGGTGAAGGCAAACTTATATTGACTCTTGGGAGCCAATGGTAATGACCAAAAACCATTGGAGATATCCAGGGCGCTGAACCATTTCAGGTCAGTGGTCAAAAGTCATAGCATATCAGGTGCTGATGCCACAGTTGGGGAACAACTGGGGGTGACCTGATTCAGTTTCCTGTAGTCAATAGTAAGTCTCCAGGCACCTGTGGGTTTTTTCATCGGCCACACTGGGGAGTTAGCAGTAGAAACACAAGTTATGATTACTCCTTGCTTGAGAAGTGACTTGATTGTTTCTCTGAGAGAAGGCAAGGCCTCAGTTGGAAAAGGGTATTGCCTTTGCCGCTCATGTGCTGGGCCTGGCACTTTGATGACAGTGTGCATTCTGCCACAGTCAAGTTTGTTGATTGTAAACACTTCCAAATGCCACTGCAAAACGGGGAGAAGCTTGGGAAAAAGCTTGTGGTCTTTGAACAAATCTATGACGTCATACTCTTTGTTGTTAGCAGAAATTGTCACCACAACGTGTGAATCAGGGATCAAGATGGTGTGGTATTGACCCTGAATCTGTATCAGTAGCATGTTAGCTAGATCTATCACACAGCCGTGTGGTGCAAGAAAATCAGTTCCTATGATACTAGGATGATCATGCATTACCATCCATTGGAAGGTATGTGAGGCCTTTAAATGGCCTAGCTCTACTGGCAAGGGTAGAGACCAGTATGCAGGTAACCTAGTACCATCTACTCCTGATATGTTGGTCCTCCATCTGGTGGACCAAGGAGATGTGTCTGGGTGTTCATCATGTAATACAGACACAGCTGCACCTGTATCTAATAAGACTACAAGTAGGCAGTCCCAGACCTCGGCCTTGGTGCAGGGCCTTCCATTTGTATCCAAGACCAGCTTGTTTACAATCCGGACTGAGGCCTGCAATTGTCAATCTGTACTTCTGGAGCATGGAGAGGTTGGGCCTGGCTTCTTTGAATCACTTCACCATGCTGCACCAGTGCTTTATAGGGAGGGGCTTCTGGGTTCAGGCCTGTTTGGGCCTGAAGGCCTGTACTTCCAGTATCACCATGGCCCGTTGGGGTCTGGGTCACTGGTTGTATAGCAGCAAGGGCCTGAGCGGAAACAGCATCCGCCGCAGAGCGTACTTGTCCCAGGAGCTCTTGGAATTTCTGATTTTCCTCGGCTATCTCACTATATGAAGGGCCCATTCTTTGTTGTTGTTTTTTGGCCTTATTCTTGTACTTTTTATTCTTATACCAGTTCTGGTTCCCACCCCATTGCTGCTGTTGCTGTTGTGGTTGTTGTTGTTGGTGTTGGGCCTGTTAGGGGTGTTGGTTATCAGCTGGAAGGGCCTGTTGGTGTTGAGTCTGTTGGTGTTGGGCCTGCCCTTCCACAGTGTAGTGTGTCGCGGCCTCGGAAATAGGCTCCACGGTGGCTACTTTCTTGGAACCAGAGCGCAGATCAAAGATGCAGAGTTGGTAAACTCTTTCAGTTTTCTGAAGGATGTCAGCAAACCTGTCCATGTTGGGGTAGGTGGTTGGCTATACCTTTTCTCGTATCGCAGGAATCATGTTCCTAAGGAACAGGGTCTTATACTCAGTAAGATCTACATCTGCAGCTTCTTGTGAAAGGTGCTTTCCTGCTCAGTAGGCCATCCAAAGTCTCTGGTGGTAAGTCGCTGGACTTTCCTTTGCATTCTGTTTTACAGGGTATGCAAGCATCACTCCTACTACACCTGGGCTGTAAGCAGAAATGAGCTCAGCTGCAACCTCATCAAAGGTGGCGTTCTCATCCTGGCGGATGGCATCGGGGAGTTTGGCCCACAAACTAGGATCGATGGTTTGGCGTAGTATCTGGACCTGATATTCTGCAGTGAGGCTAAGCATCTCGCATTTAGAATGCACCTTTTCTAAGTGACAGCTGAGATTGTCAGATGGGTTCATCCAACTGATACTGTCAGCTATTTGCTGAATGGAGTAGGCCATTTGTAGGTGATTATTGGGTTGATCAGGCAGAGGTAGATTGTCTCGGGCACTGTCTAGGGTGGCCCGAGCTGCAACCTTGGCTGCAGTATGAACAATACCATCCTGAGTGCCAGCCTCTTGCAGAAGCTGTCTAATTTGGGTTTTAATGGCCCGTTTACTCCTTTCAGGAAGAGGTACATTACCTATTGAAGTTTCAATCATCGTTTCTATCTCTTGCCTGTCTTCCACAGTAATAATGACTATCGGTGGTGCCATGGGGACCAGGTCTGGGCCTGCTCCCCGCCCATCATGGGGGCTGCCATGCTGGCGTCTTCCATGATGGGCATCATTACGTCGATGACGTATGACATTGTGTGGGTGGAGTGGGGACCTGCCATGTTGTGGATGGCTGGGTGGGGTTTCTGGGCCATAGTAGGGGTGTGACTGGTCATTGTACTGAGAGATGTCGTCATCTGATACCTCTTCTTCATATGATGTATGTAAGGCAGGGGCTACGCCTCCCATCGCCTTAACATGTCCAGCCAGAACTTCCCGCTGATGGCACAGTTTCGCCATCTTTGTTTTACATTCAGCATGACTCACAGTTGCAACATCCATATCAACCTCATCCTGCATTTGCTTCTGCAATACTCTATATGCAGCGCTCAATTCGTGATTGTCCCTAGTAGCCACTTCTTAGTCATTATGTACCTGGTTTATCTTATCCTGTAGCTCTCCCATCTCCTCACTCAACTGAGCATTCACAGTACTTAACAAGTCATTCATATGCAATGCCTGTCCCTTATCCTGTCTCAAACTTTCATACTCCTGCTCCAACATACAAAGTTCCTGTTCTCCAGCTTGAGCTGAATGATTCAAAAATGAATCCTTTTCATTCTGCAGAGTTTGAAGTTCAGACTCGAAATTCTGCTGCAGTCTAACACATTCCATTTCCTGCAAACCCATCTGTTGCTTAAGAGATGAAATTTGCAGATCAAGGGTTCGAAACCTCGCTTAGGAGGCTTCCAGAGCAGCGTAGAGAGTCACGACTATCAGCCCTTTAGCTTGACACTTATTGGTTGATTGTCTCTTCTCTGTGTACTGGGTTGAAGTCCCCAGTATAGGGTTGTTGGATTGACTTGCATCCCGCGAGAAGTCAGCCCATCCTCCATGGGAGGCAAGAAAGTTTGAGACATCGAGTCTCAGTTCTGTGCAGATATTTGATATGGTGGCCATTGTGTGGGAGGGAATGAAAAATCAAACTGAAAAAGGCACTGTGCTATGTATCGATCCACAGCAGGGGCACTTTGTGCACAGTCGGGCTACTGTAAGATTTGTAGGCTTACAGTTCAAAGCTGTGATGGAGTGAGTCGAGTCGGCATCGACCACACCTGAAAAGAAAACAGCCAGACTTTGTAAGTGACTACAAACTGGTTTTAAAATGAGAGAGGTGATACGGGAATGTACACCTACTGTCCCCGTGGGAAAGGGAAAGTAATAGCAACTAGTGAAAACTTACAAACACCAAATATTGCCTGCACGCGGTCACCAATTGTCAGGAGGTCTAAACCTCACTTTGAGGTTCTTGGCAATATTGGGAATGCAAGTAATCACAGACACATTGCATAAGAGTAATAAACTTGTTTATTACTTCCAAAAAGGATAAAATCACAGTTGCTCTAAGCAGTTCTTACCAATATGAACCGGGAGCCAGTGCTAAGCGTTCCCTATACCTCGAAGTTTCTTTGTGTCTCTTGGGATCTCCAAGGTACAAGACTTAGTGTATCACATTATATACCTATGATAATTACTACGGTTACTGTAAGATAGAAACATTTCTAGTTACATAGATGAGCCCTATTGGCTAAATTAAAGGAGACTTCACGGCTCAAGATAACATTATACAATTTTGTAGTAGTCATCAGTTTGTGAAACAAAAGAGTTCTTATACAGAGTCTTACATAACTCAGTGTAGTGTGCAAATCACCAAAAGGTGGCAATGCCGACTTATATATCATAATTATTCCAAGGACACAGGTGTCCTAACATCTTATAAGTAAGAAATACACAGAAAATACATAGAAGAATATATATGTATTAGCAAGCAAAGTGTATCACAACAATATGCGTACATATCCTGACATCTACTCTTATACGGTAGATGCCCTTAACCCTATATGTTAGTATAACATATGCCTAAGCACTAGCTGTCTATGGTGTACCTCTGAGGGTACCAATAAGGGTGCAGGGACCTCATGTAACACATACATCTGGGATATTTACTGCAGACAGCTCCATAAAAGAAGTTTCTGATAAGGAAAGATTAATCTACAGCATTTAAAGGCTAATAGATTTTATGCATATTTCTTCAAATTATGTGCAAATTCTCAGAAATAGGCAATGAAATTATGCTATAAGGAATTTATGCGCATAATGTTGCATACATGTCAACCCAGCTAGAGAGATACGTTACTTTTCAAACTATCATTTAAAAACCTTTGAATACCGTTGACTGCATCACTTGCATATGATTACGTACCATTCATTTTACCATCACATTTATCTCCAGTCATGGCTCCATTTAATAACCAAGCTACAACAGCCAGCCAGTGGTCATCATCACTGAAATACCACTGAACTATTTTTTTGTACAATTCTTAGTCTGTGAACGTATATGATCATTTATAAAGTATAAGACAGTGAAGAGCAAAAGGGAGGCACAGATCACTTTGCTTTTTTCTTATTAAAGCTAGTGAAGAAAAAATGTATATTATCAGACTAAGGTTAATCACAGTGTGCTCTGGCTACCGAGCTTGCATACTGTTTAATTCTTGAGGCTAAATATGCTCCTCTTTAGGGCCCCATTAAGAAAGCATAAAACACAATGGGCTCTCATTATCACATCCCGCATCAGTATCAGTTAGCATTACAAGTCCATGTTACACCATTGTTGGCTTTTAATATTAGTGTGTGAATGTGGTGAATGATTTCTGCAATGAAAATGTTAGCAATAGCAACTCATAAGCTAACTAGCCTTACTGCCGTCATTTGCATTGCAAATAAAAACAACCTAAGCTGCTCAATTCAAGGGGAAAGCAGTACCAATCTAACCCCTAGGCATTCTCATAGGTACACAAAGAGCCCTCTGATAAACATCAGACGTTTTTCTTCTCATTTAGTAAAACAATGAAAGCCTACATTTTAGAGGGAATGTATCTTCATCCATTGTCACTGCTCCAGAGTTTCAGTTTTGGGGTGCAATAAGCTGTTGCTAAGCCCCCCACTCCTACAACACGATCGTATCAAATGGATAATAATAGGGACACATTAATGCTAAAATCCATAATTCATAAAGCTTCCTGCTGTGCAAACAAAAGAAGCCCAAATCATAGATTTAGCAGAGGCTTTTGCTGCCCTGTTGGGCCCGCTCGTAATTAAAGAGGATTAGACAGACTGGCAGTCATTATGGGAGGGCTAGAAATTCTATTATCACTAAAAACATTGGAGATTAGTAGGATAAAGGAAAAGCCACTCAAGGAAAATGTAATTCTACCTTGGAAATGGAGGATTTATGAAACAAACACACCTGATACCACAACAAAAAGCATCTTCTGAGTGAGGTGGAACTAATGTTTTAGATTTATAGCTGTTATCTTTACTTATTTACCCTTAGTAGAGTCTAAATTACATAAGGTATAAAAGTATTTTTTTTGTAGAATTTTAGGCTGAAAAAGGCACATGGAGCTGAAGCTCATTTCCTGGTGCATCCTGGGAGCTAAGAGAGGTTACGTGACTTTCCTAGAGTCAAACAGTATGTGAAAAGAGCTTGTGTGTTGGTGGAAGACTAGGTTTGCTGGCCAAGGCACCTAGATTCACCTGAGCTCTTTTCTTCTAGGTTGCTTGAGAGGACAGAGCAAAGGACCTTACCAGAGCAACACTAAGGATTAAGGCTTCTTTTGGCTAGGCAGGTTTACTGTGTGTTGTTATTTTTATTTTGTACTCACAGGGATTGTTACTGTTTGTTGCAAACATTTTATTGCTTTATTTTTCTCTGATTCAAATTGTTGTTGCTGGGTATACATTCTGTTGCATTATTACAGGGTGTGCCTATAGGTGTCTGCTTACAGATTACTGCTGTAATCTTCTGATTCAAATTGTCTTTTGCAAGGTATATCTTCTGTTACTGCTTTATTTTTCTCTGTAGCAAAGTGTTTCTTACAGGGTATATCTTTTGTGAAATTGTAACAGGTGGTGCTTTACAGGTTTTACAGTTTTATCTGTCATTAGGATAAGCTTTCAGGGCTACTGCATTTGTTGCTGGTTGATTGTTTCTGCTCTTACCTCCTTGTTTCTTTCATCCGTGGTTCTTCTTTTTCAGCAGGGGGAAGGGCTCAGCCACCCACCTCCATCCCCAACCACCCCACAATATACTCCTTTTATAGGGTAGCACAGTCGTGACATTTCCTGTAACAAAGCAGGAAGGGGTGGATCAGAGGGGTAGCCACACAGTGACCTCATTTACAGGAGCACTTGTAATTTAACTTGTTATAACAAGTTATACAAAAACAAACAAACAAAATACAAAATCACATTTTTTGCTTTCATTTTCTTCCTTCTAATTACTCTGACCAGGTTATAAACCCAGCAACTTACCTGGAATGGATATCATTAACTGCAGACACTGTGGAACACTTTTCAGAAGGATAGTTTTACAGGATGTTGGACACTGTCGTACATGCTGGACCATTGGAGATCTAAGGACTCAACTCCAAGCAGCATGGGCAGAGATTGCATACCTCAAATTGCATATTCAAGAGGAAATATATTATAAGAACCACCTGCCATTTCCCCAACATCCATCAGAAGCACCTCAACCGCAGAGGGTAGTTGGTCCGGAAGGTTGGCAGGTGGTTAGGAGGGGCAAATTGGGTGTCTCATCACTCGGTGCTCTCCAACATATCCCCTTCAAAAACCATATAAAACTACAAACAGGTATCTGCCTCTATCTCTGAAATCAAATAAAGGGGCAGAGGACACTGCAGAACAGGACACTGCAGCACAGGAGCTAGCACAACAAAACACACCCAAAACAGGAACCAAAATAAAAAAAGCAGAAAGGAAATCCAAAAAACTTCTGATCATAGGAGACTCCATGATTCGGGGAGTTGATATGTATCTCCAGCCAGGGGTAATGGTCAGATGTCTCCCAGGTACATCAGCATGGAGAGACACTGACTGCATTGCTAAAATTGTTCAGGAAACAGGAGTAAACATTGATGTCCTGGTACAGATAGGGACTAATGACCTCGGCAGCTGGTCAGTTGTGGAGACCAAGGAACACCTAACCAGGTTGGGTGACAAACTATCATCAATTTCATCTGGCATCTCCTTCTCTGAGATCCTGCTAGTCTGGGAGAGGGGGACAGATGGACGGAAGGTCAGAGAAGGGGAGATGGGGAACAAAACATGTGGCTCAAGGGCTGGTGCCAGGAAAAAGGACACACATTTGTAGGAAACTGGCAACAGTTTTGGGAGTGAAAGTTCTTTAAATTTGATGGACTACATCTGACTAAAAAGGGAGTCAGTGCATTAGGGCAGAAGTTTGATGTCTTTGCAGAATATTTAAACTAGTAAATGGGGAGAGGGGTGCAGCACCTGAAACGTCGAAAGGGAAGAACACCCCTCCCCCCCTCAGCTAGTGGTCAAACAGGAGTTCAGCATGTTTGTAGTTCGTTTGCATCACCAGGTAAAGAAAAAGGTCTGGCTCCCCATACAATGCACAGGGGAAATGCGACTCGCCCAACAACTAACACACCGAAATCTGACCAATGGAAAATCATGTACTAAATGCTCGCAGTCTGGGAAACAAGATCCCAGACCTGCAGGCAATAATGACAGAGGCTAATCTGGACATAGTAGCCATTAGCGAGACATAGTTTACCAGTAACCACACTTGGGAGACTTCAGTACCTGGCTATGTACTGTTCAGAAGAGACCGAGGTGCAAAAAGGGGGGGTGGAGTGGCCCTTTATGTCAATGAAAATATCAAAGCTACAGAAATTCAGAATACACATAAGGAGCCAGAAGAACTGTGGGTCACCCTGGAAACAGGAAATGGGACAGCCATATGAACTAGGGTTGTGTACAGGCCTCCAGACCAGGGGGAGGACATAGACATGGTACTGTTAAAATATACAAAACATGACAGCTAAAGGGTAGGTTTTGATAATGGGAGACTTCAGCATGCCAGATACAGAATGGTCAATACCAGCAGGGACATCTGCCAGAACTAGACACATGGTGGATTCCCTGTAGGGAAAGGGCCTCAAACAACTGGCACGACAACCCACAACAGACAGGGCTTAGATCTAGTACTGACTAACAGGGAAAGGATCACAGATCTCCAGGTAGAAGGTCATCTGGGGGCCAGTGACCATCACATGGTATGGTTCAATTTGGCCACTAGAACAAAACCATCCCATTCCAAGGTACAAATATGGGACTTCAGAGTAGCTGACTTTGATAAGATGGCCAACAGAGTTAAGCTAGCCCTGGTAAAAAGAAATACAGGTGAGGGGGTACAGGCAAAGTGGGCAAGCATTAAAGATGCAATACTTGAAGCAACATCCCATTGTGTTAGTGAGAAAAAGAAGTGCAAAAGAAGAAGGAAACCACTTTGGTTCTCAAACACAGTAGCAGAAAAGGTCAGAGGTCAGAAAGTCAGAAGAGGCTGGTCTTCAGGAAATATAAGGGAACGCAACAGGATGAAGATAGGAAGGCATACCAAACTTCCCTAAAGGAAGCAGGAAAGGCAGTACGGCAGGCAAAGGCCCAAACAGAGGAAACACTAGCACGAACAGAAAAAGAAAGTGACAAGGCTTTCTATAGATACATTAGTGAAAGGAGAAAGTCCAGAGTGGGTATTGCTAAGATCAAAGGGGATAAGGGGGCATGTGAGGAGGAGGACCATGTAAAAGCATCTATCCTAAATAGATACTTCTGCTCAGTATTTATTGAAGAGAAGGTAGGGCAGGGCCCACAACTCTGCACCATGGACACAGGGGGGAGGGAGGTGTGCACTAGTCCCTTCACAAATGAAAGGGTCCTACAAGAGCTCGATAAGCTCAGGGTGGACAAGTCAATGGGACCTGATGGCATACATCCCAGGGTACTAATGGAGCTAAGGGTGGAACTAGCAGAGCTATTATCAGAATTGTTTAGTGAGTTTCTGAGCACAGGAGAGGTCCCAGACGACTGGAGAAGGGCTCATGTGATCCCGCTCCACAAGAGTGGTAGCAGGGAGGAGGCAGGGAACTACAGACCAGTCAGTCTTACCTCAGTAGTGGGCAAGATTATGGAGACACTCCTTAAGGGAAAGGATAGTACAACACCTGGAATCCATAGGAGCACAGGATCCAAGACAGCATGGGTTCACAAAAGGAAGGTCCTGTCAAACTAATCTCATAGATTTCTTTGACTGGGTAACCAGAGTGGTTGACCAAGGCAGAGCAGTTGGTGTTGCCTACCTTGACTTCAGCAAAGCTTTTCGATACTGTTCCACATAGAAGATTGATTAATAAGCTGGGTAGGCTTGGGGTGGGTCAGAAGTTGGTCAACTGGGTGGCAAACTGGTTGATGGGCAGAAAACAGAGAGTGGTGGTAAATGGTATACAGTCAGAAGAGATGCAAGCCACAAGTGGGGGTACCTCAGGGATCAGTCCTGGGGCCAGTCCTCTTCAATATCTTCATCAGTGACATTGCAGATGGACTGGAGGGTAAGGTTTGTCTGTTTGCAGATGACAGCAAGATATGCAGCAGAGTAGATAGATCCAGATGGGGTGGGCAGAATGAGAAGAGATCTGGATAAACTAGTAAAATGGTCGGAAGAGTGGCAACTGGGGTTTAACACAAAGAAGTGCAAGATCATGCACATAGGGAAGAGAACCCTGAAGCCACCTATAGGTTGGGAGGGGAGTTGCTGGCAATCACAAGGGAAGAAAGAGATTTGGGCATCTTCATCACCGATGATGACCTGAAATCATCCAAGCAGACCTCTAAAGCAGTAGGTAAGGTTAGAGAGACGTTGGAGTGTATTAGTAGGGGTGTCACAAGTCAGAAGAGGGAGGTTATAATCCCTCTTTACAAGACACTGGTTAGGCCCCATCTGGAATACTGCGTGCAGTACTGAGGGCCACAACTTCACAAGGACATTAACCAAATTGAGGTAGTCCAGAGAAGGGCAACCAAAATGGTGCAGGGACTGCATCAGAAAACATATGAGGACAGATTAACTGAACTCAATATATATACCCTAGATCAAAGGAGGGAGAGAGGTGATATGATTGAAACATTCAAACACCTCAAGGGTATTAACAAGGTGAAAGAGTCTAACATGTTTCAATATAAGAAAAATAGCAGGACACGAGGACACAGCATGCGATTAGAGGGAGGCCAATTAAGGGGTAATGTGAGGAAGTTATTTTTCACAGAAAGGGTGGTGGATGCATGGAATGGCCTACCTTAGGAAGTGGTGGATATGAATACAATGCGGGGCTTCAAACGGGCATGGGATAGGCATAAGGGAGCAATATAGATGAGTATGAATAGATAGGCCATTGACAGAGCAAAGGCCTATGTCACATTCATAAGGTAGAAAAAGAAATGGGCAGACTGGATGGGCCTTGCAGTCCTTATCTGCCGTCAACTTCTATATTTCTATGTTTCTAAGCCCAGGTCTGCTGTGTATCCAGGTTCACAGTTTGATGCACTAACCTCTGCACTAAAAAAAGAATGAAGCACTGCTCATAATAATATGCTAAAAAGTTTGTTTTAAAAAGTGTTTTTGTTCAAATACCTGACAGCAATAACCAAGGAGCATCACACTGACCGGGTCCATAGAGCAGCACCCCCGCCTCTACTGTGCTGTTTTCCTAAATCCCTCATCTTCAGATTAAAATTCTACACTACTTTGAAGTACATTGGTCAACATTCCCTGCAGACTTTTAAAAATATTTAAAGCAGAAGGGTACCAGTTTTATTCTTTTTGCATGGGTGGATTTCCGTGTGAAGCTCCTCCCTCATTAGTGCTGCATGATACTTTGCCTATTGGCTCCTATCTCAATATACTATTATAAGGTTTTACTAGCTGACTGACAGTGCAGTGAGAGGTAATTTGCCTTCTCTCAGTGTGAGCCTTATCCGTTCTTTATTCTTTTAATTAATCTCAACAACTATATCAAAAGATGTAATTGAAAAAATATGTGAAACAAGTAAAGGCTCTAAAGTGAAGAGTGATCCGGCATCATTTTAACTAAATAGTCCCACTGCCCATGCCTACATGATGTGACTGTTTTTGGAAACCGTTTTGGGGTTAGTGCATCCACACTATGTAGTAACCATTCTTGATAATGGTTTACTGCCCACATTACTGGGGTTACACCTGTTCTCCCTGTAACTATTTTCTATTAAATCTCAACACACCCAACGTGCTTGCAGGTAGAACTGTTTTAGTTAAACTCATACAGCTTAAAACACTTTTTTAGAGTAGCTTGCAAGGTGTTCTCAGCAATAGTTTTCAAAAAATGGTTTTACCATGGCAGCAGTGTAGATGCTAACCATTCTAAGCACTGTTTGGCCAGTTTAGTTTAGCTAAATCAGTTTAAGCAGTGCAATGTGGATAGAGCCACCCTGGCAATGCTTTAAGTGAGATGGGACACAGCTCCATTTAATCTGCTACACATTATACAACGGCAAGAAAATTTCCTAGACTCTGATTGGTCAGTGTGTGCATGAGACAGTGATGATATTTAAGCAGTATACCATGACAGGGAGTGGGTATATTGGTGGATTTACCACACCTGGTGTGGTTCGGTAATGAGGCGCAGCCAAGTGACTTAACCACAACAGAAGTGGTAAATCCACTCATATACCCACTCTCTGTCATGGTATATTGCTATTATACAACGTTCAACTTGTGTTATTGTTTTTATAGTGACTGAAAACTTTTACAGTGGGTATGCTGGAGGATTTACCACAGTCATGTGATCTGTTTTGACCAATAAGGTTACAGGAATTTCATACCCCATTGTATAATACACAATAACATGACTGTGTGGATATTTTGGAGGATGACCTTTTTTTTCAGAAACAAATATATACTGCCTCACTAAAAATCAACTAAAAACATTTTTATTTTTATTTTTGTTTTGTATAACATTGAACCATTGTATAATTGCAATAAGGCACTCCAAGGTGTGTGTTATCATGTAATAACGTCACTCCTAGGGTGGAGGAAGCACTTGGCTTCACCTCATGCTTCAACCCTCCCCAAGACGCTGTGACCAGTGAGCCTGTAGCTTAATGGTTAGAGTGCTGGAACGGCATACCAGAGATCTGAGGTTCAAATCCCAGTAGGCCACACTTTTCCTTTCTCATTTCCATCCTTGATTTAAAAAAAATATATATACCTTTCAGGGGTTAAACTGCACTGGAGAAAAGTGGTATTTCTAACATTGGTTCCTAGTTGCATAATTACGCAACACCAGAGAAAGAAGACCAGTGTCAGTGGCTCAGTAGGTAGCACACTCGCCTCTGAGGCCGGGAGATCAGAGGGCTGTGGGTTCAGTTCCCACATCTGGCACTTGGGTTAATATCCCAGTACTGACACTGTAGTGCAGCATGAGAGGGGTGCTGCACTTCTGAGGTGCCGTCTTTTGGATGAGACGTTAAACCGAGGCCCCATCTGCCTGGATTGGTGGTAGTTCAGGTGGATGTTAAAGATCCCATGGCACTTATCAAAAAAGAGTAGGGGAATTTCCCCGGTGTCCTGGCTAAATTACCCTCATTCACTAAAAATACCACCAACAGCTTAATGTGGTTCAAGGTCAGCTGGCATTCATCTGTATTCCCCTCCCCCGGGTCGTGCCTGAAAATAGGCAGGATTTGTCTAGTGCACTTACCCGGTCAACAAAAGCTAAATAAATAATAAAAATAAAAGTGTGTGCGGCTGTAAGGAAATTTCTCAGACACTGTGACCAGTGAGCCTGTAGCTTAATGGTTAGAGTGCTGGAACGGCATACCAGAGATCTGAGGTTCAAATCCTAGTAGGCCACACTTTTCCTTTCTCATTTCCATCCTTGATTTAAAAAAAATGTATATACCTTGTAGGGGTTAAACTGCACTGGAGAGAAGTGGTATTTCTAACATTGGTTCCTAGTTGCATAATTGCGCAACACCAGAGAAAGGAGTGTGTGTGGCTGTAAGAAATTCCTCAGACACTGTGACCAGTGAGCCTGTAGCTTAATGGTTAGAGTGCTGGAATGGCATACCAGAGATCTGAGGTTCAAATCCCAGTAGGCCACACTTTTCCTTTCTCATTTCCATCCTTGATTTATACTAATCTAGTAACCCCTCATTTATCTATTGGGAACTAACAACAACAAGGTGTTATTCCAAACATATACATATATATTCAAGGTCCTGTTTAATTCTTTGTCCGAATTCCTTTATTGTTAAGTAAAAAAAAATGGGTTTGCACACAATGTGCTAATTAGAACTAGCCCCACACTTGGATGTAGGGCTCTTAGTGCTGACTGTTGCCCTTTTAAATTTCATCAGTCCTAACTCTGTGATTTCCATTTTACTGTACAAGCTTGCAATCAGCACCTTTTTAATTTTGAACCTTTCCTGGTCCAGTTATTTTTGTATCGCTGAATGTATAATGTAATGATACGTCCCCCACACCACTCACCTCAGAATAAGAGTGGTTTCACTTGCCTTCACTGCATGTCAGAACAACACTCCAGGGGGACATATTAACACATTTTGAGTATGAGGAAGGGAGAGGATAGTTGAGGAGAGCTGAGGCAGCAAGGAATGAAACCAAGCCACGACTTGGAGATGCTGGAGATACTGTGTGACAGATGCCTGCCTTCAAGAAAGGAAGGGAGGAGCATACCTCTCAAGTGTCCCTGATTTTCAGGGACGTCCCTGATTTTGCCTCAAAATTTTACTCTGTCCCTCCTAAAATTTGTGTTTTTATAGCTAAACAATGGGGACTGTAAGCACAAAACAATGTCAAGCATTAAAGTTACAGACTTGTTCTTCTTTTTCTGGGTGGATATCTCTAATTTTGAAGATGTGTCCCTGATTTTGATCCTTTGTCCCTGATTTATGAGACAGGAGGTTGAGAGGTATGGGGAGGAGCAGAGGACACAGATGGGTCAGGGAGGACAGCTTAGTGTAAAAATGGCAGAATGAGCAGAAGAGGGCATCCAGAATGGTGAGGGTGGATTTGGAGTGACGCCATATACCCCCCCCCCAGTCAAATTCTTCTGAACAAAACTGAAGTGGATAGATCTGTGGGCATTGACTGGTTTTCTTCTAAATGCCTTAAGCTAGCCAACCTCATGATATGTAAGCCACTCTCATCATGCTTTAATCTTTTCATTACTTCTGCATGAGTACCTGGATTCTGGAAACAAGTAATTGTGACCCAGTTCTTAAGCAGGGATGTAGTACAGAAAAAGGGAGCTACTGCTTAAGCTTCCTGCTCTCTGTTTTGGTTAATTTGCAGGAGCAACTGGTATACCAACAACTGAGCTCCTGTATAAATAAGTGCCATTTACTCACACCATGCCAACATTGCTTTACAACGCATCATGGTACAGAAACTGCTTTAGTCACCCTGGCTGGTGAAATACACCAATGTATGAAAAGAGGAATGCTTACTGGGGTTGTGTTCCTGTGTATGAGCAATCATACACAACAAGGCTGTTTTTCAATCGAGAGGTTTCTGTGGTAACATGAGACCCGAGAGCGCAGCGCGAGAGGTCTCATTACCTAAAACCTCAAATAAAAATGGGTGGCCCATGTTGTGTCGATCCACAAGGGGGTCAAGGGAGGAGGTGGGAAATTACAGGCCCGTTAGCCTGACATCGGTAGTCGGCAAGGTGATGGAGGGTATCATCAAGGATAAGCTGGGGGGGTTACTGGAGCACAATGGGTATTTAGACTATAGGCAGCATGGCTTTGTCCTGGGAAGATCGTGTCAGACAAACCTTATGGAGTTCTATGACTGGGTGACTAGGGCCCTGGACTGGGGTAGGCTGGTGGACGTACTCTTTCTGGACTTCAGCAAGGCATTTGCTTCGGTACCCCACAATGGCCTGCTGGCTAAACTGAAGAAAATGGGGGTAGGGAGACAGTTGTTAAGATGGATAGGAGATTGGCTCTCTGACATACTCAGAGGGTGGTGGTTGGGGGGCTAGCCTTATCCCCAAGGTGGGTTACTAGTGAAGTGCCCCAGAAGTCAGTGCTGGGGCCACTCTTGTTCAACGCCTATGTCTCAGACATAAGAAAGGGGATCAGGAGTGAAATGAGTCTCTTTGCAGATGACTCAAAGCTGGGTGCAGTGGTGTATGAGAAGGAGGGGAAGGTGGCCTTACAGGAGGATCTGGGGGCTCTGGAAAGGTGATCAGGAAAATGGAAACTAAAATTCAATGCAGGGAAGTGCAAGGTTCTGCACCTGGGAGTCAGAAATCCAGGCCAGGGGTATACCCTGGGAGGAGACAAAATTCAAGTCACAGAGGGTGAGAGGGACCTGGGGGTGGTGGTAGATGTCCAAATGAACAACTCAGAGACCTGTAGGAGGGCAGCAGCAAGGGCAAATAGGATGCTGGGATGCATCACCAGGGGAATTACCTCCAGAAAGGCAGAAGTAATCCTACCCCTATACAAATGCTTGGTTAGGCCACACCTTGAGTATTGTGTGCAGTTTTGGAGACCATTTTTAAAGAGGGATGTTACACTCCTAGAGAGGGTCCAAAGGAGTGCAACATAAATGATCCAGGGCCTGAGAGAAAGGACCTATGAGGAGAGGCTCAGGGAGCTTGACGTGTACACGCTGGAGGAGAGGAGAGACAGAGGGGACATGATAGAGGTCTTTAAGTACATAAAATGGATCAATAAGGTGGGCCCAGTCAGGGTGCTTCAAAGGAAGAAGGAGGGGACAATGAGAGGGAACAGGTGTAAGCTGGAAGGGGGCAGGCTCAGAGGGAGAGAGAGGAGGTGTTATTTCACTTAAAGGGTGGTGGCGCCATGGAATGCGCTGCCCAGGGAGCTGGTAGAGGACGAGACTGTGGCCAGCTTTAAGAGGGGATGGGATGGGGGAGGGTCAATCTGACCAGGTCCATTGCAGGTGGAACACCTGCGACTGGGGACAGTATAACCCAAGGGGGAAGGAGGACACCAAAGTCAGCTCTGAATGAGGGTGCTGAAAATCAAGTAGACTCAAAAGACCATTAGGCCTATTCTGCTGGCATTTTAGTAGGTTTAGTATGTATGTGTATGGTTGCTCATACACAGTCTTTTATAGTATATGGGAAACCATTATTACTATCCTAAGTCCAAAAAAGGTCCCCCCCCCAGTACTTAAAGTGCCTTACTGTAGCATGAGTGTAGTGGTTCTTTCCAGCACTGCTCACTTCCTGGGCCAACTTTCACCATCACGGCCTCTTCATCATGCCAAACAACTTGTTGTTCTGCAGTAGTGATGTCGCCAGTGCAGCACAACAACAACGCATGACATTGCTACTGCAACAAAACAAGCCTAATCTAGGGACGGAATTCCATCTACAACAACCTTCCACAATACACTATAAAAGCTTTTGACCTGGTCAACCACCAAATGCTTATTAATCAACTGAAAAAGATTGGTTTTGGTAAGTTCTCCCTAAAATGGATTGATGATTACCCAGGTAACAGGTCTCAGACTGTTCAGTTTCCAGGCACATGTTCCACACCCAAGGACATTAGCTGTGGAGTCCCACAAGGTTCCACCCTGGGACCTGTACTTTACCTTTATTTTAAATGCAGTGTGACAGAAGGTGAGCATGTATACACTCAAAGGCTTTCCTGTATGCAGATGATTCTGTGATCTTCTAGATGATAAATAGCCAAGTTGGGGAAATAAACAACAACCTGACCAAAGTAGTAGACCAGGAAGGGGCTGTGGACATGACCTACCTAGACTTTAGCAAGGAGGCATTTGACACAGTCCTACACAAAAGATTAATAAACAAGTTAGCCAGCCTGGGAGTGGGTCCCAGGGTTGTAGCCTAGGTAAAACATTGGCTGGACAACAGGACACAGAGGATAATAGTAAATGGAGTCCACTCCAAAGAAAAGGGGGGTTACTAGTGGGGTACCGAAGGGCTCAGTACTGGGACCAGTCCTCTTTAATCTCTTTATAAGTGACATAATAGAGGGACTGGAAGGGAAAATATGCCTCTTTGCAGATGACACAAGGATCTGCAACAGGGTTGATACAGGGGGTGGAAAGGACGAGAAGGAACTTGACAAGGTTGGAGGAATGGTCCAAATGTATGGCAGCTTAGATTCAATGCAAAGAAGTGCAAAGTAATGCACCTGGGAAACAAAAACCCAGGGGAAGAGTACACCATGTTGGGGGGGGGAGGAGGCACTAACAACAACAAAAATGGAAAGGGACCTGGGGCAGCCATATCAGATAACCTAAAGTTAGACAAGCAATTTGAGAAGGCAGTAAGGAGAGCTGGGGGAATACAGGGATGCATAGGGAGAGGCATCACCAGGAGAAAACAGGAAGTTGTTAACCCTCTGTACAGACAGTTGATGAGACCCCATCTGGAATACCGCGTGCAGTTCTGGAGACCCCATCTCTGCAAGGACATAGACAGGGTGAAGGCAGTTCAAAGGAGGTCAACTAAAATGATGCAGGGTCTGCACCAGAAGCCAAACGAGGAGAGACTAAACGAGCTTAATATGTATACCCTCGAGGAAAGGAGGGAGAGAGGGGACATGATAGAAACTTTCAAATACCTCAAGGGAATCAACAAAGTCCAAGAGAATAGCATCTTTTAGAAAAAGAGATGTGCAAGAACAAGGGGGAACAATTTGAAGATAGAGGGGGGACAGCTTAGGGGCAACATGAGGAAGTATTTTTTTCATGGAGAGTGTGGTGGATGTATGGAACGACCTTCTTGAGGAGGTCGTGGGGTCAAAAAACAGTGGGGGAATTCAAGAATGCATGGGACAGACATAAAGAAATTCTAGTGGTGGGGGAGGAGGAAGTAGGCTGTTGGTTAACTAGGATCTGCAGCTTACCCAATAGGTAGGGAAATGGGCAAACTGGGTGGGCCAAGTGATCCTTATCTGCCATCAAAGTCTATGTTTCTGTGTTTCTTTCAAGACAATTCAACCAAACATAAATTAAATTTTGGTGCCAGAGACACCACAACATGGAACTTTATTTCTGTTCATATTAGGTTAATAAATTCCCATACCAAATTCAAATCAACGCTAATGGAGCATCTGCTAGTAAACATGGGTTGTAACTTGTAGCTTTTACTTATGTGTTCTATATTATGTGTATTTAAAGCCAAGTAGTCATCTCTTGTATTTATTTTTCTTTTGCTCAGAAAGAACTATACTATACCTTGTGCCTGGGTCCCTCCTGTAAAAGGGATCTGGTCACAGTGAACCTACATATCAACCAAATAAATGAATGAATGACTGAAGAAACAAATACATTATATAGTCAATCAAACAATCAATCACTCATACACTCACTCACTCACTCACTCACTCAATGCTGGAAACATCTTTTTCACAATGATTTGCCAGTCCAAAGGAGGGGGAGATGTGATCTGTTTTAATTTAGTGCCCCAAGTTTTGGGAGAAGCTTGCTGTGGCTGGCACCAATAAGGAAAAGTCAAGTTGACTATTCAACCAAATTTCCTGTTATTTAAATATGCGTGTGTGTTTTTTGGGTGGGGGGTGGGGGTGGGCTACTTCTAACTGGGAGCTGTTCAGGGTCCTGAAGACCAGGGAGGACAGGAGCTTGACCACTCTTTGCCTGGTGCCAAAGGTCATGGAGAGCTCATTTTTGGCATTAAGATGTATTGGTGAGCATAAAACCAGCAATGAATGTTGTCAAAATTGCTCTGAAGCTGTGCTCCCAAATCAGAGGCCAAAGAGCCACTATTAGGGTTTAATCACAATGTCAATTTACTGGCCCTGGGCATAGTGCAAACTGTATTGGGCCAGTGCAGTTCCCCCCTGACTTTTCTGTACAAGAGAGTGTAAAAAAATACCTCCCCTATCCATCTCAGCACTGACACCCTCCACACCCATGTCTCCCATCAGAAACTCACCCAAAAGTTGCACAAGTAATAGAAAAAAAATCCAGTACAGTGTGCCACCAATTCTATCCTAGTGTGCTGCCAATCCTATGCTAACAGTAACACTATTCTTAGTGTAATAAAAAAACTACTGTAATTAAAACCCTCCACTACCATCTCAGCCCCACCACCCTTGATCCCATGTCCCCCTTAGTCAGAAACACACCCATAGTAAGTAACCACAGGACGCTTCCTCTGATCTGTTCCCCTTCAGGACTGAATAAGTGAGTCTGAGAAGGGAGGTTAATGTGGAGCAGAGTATTAGTGGTTAAAACTGCCCTCCTGCCGACCTAGTGGCATGGAGGGCTGAGGAGCTGGATGCCTCAGCTCCTGCCACACTGGCAACCCAAGAATGAAAATGGATGTGGGTGGCTCAGGGGCTAGCCAGGGGAGGGATGATTGAGCTTCCCTAAGACCGTTCTCCTCCCTTGGAAAGGGGGGGCATACATGTCCCACTTGGGCCCTTGCTGAGAATCTAGATGGCAGCACTGTTTGGAAGCTTAGGGAAGGGGTACCCTCTAGCAGATGCCAGGGGTTTCTCCATTGAGGGGCATATCACAAAGTGTCATTGCATGTGGTGGGGCCTTACGATGAAAATCAGGTGGCAAAACCCTTGACTGTGGCCAGATGGCGGCCTGACCCCCCCGACCCCATATTGGTGACGTGGCTCCTATGAAGGTCCTGTGGCAGAAGATGCCAGAGCAAACTGGTAAGTCCCAAAGAAGCCAGATTGGGCTGGGTGGGAGGGGGTGTACCAGATGGGTGCTGGATGGACAAACAGGAGATAAGCGACTTATAGAAAAGAACGTACCCTAACCTGACATCGTAAATATTTCCTGAATTAAACTCTTACATGCCTCTACTTTCCAGCTGCACAAGGTTATCCTCTCCTTTTGCCCATACCTAACATTAGTAAAATGTGACTTCTGCCTGCTGCTGTCAGCTGAGCTGCAGAAGTTGCCAGTCATCTCTCCCAAGTGCCCAGAAAGAGGTACCTTGTTGGCATCAGTTCAATGCAAGTGATTCCACGAAACTGTTACGCAGCAGCATTCGCTTCTAACTGATGCTAAGGGTCAGGCACCCCGTGTCTCTTTCTGTGCAGCTGTGGTAGATGACTGGTGGCATCTGCAGATCAGCTGACAGTGGCAAGAAGGAACCTGCATTAAGTAACATTAGATATGGGAGAAAGGGTGGGGAGGCTTTAACAGGTGGGAGATGGAGTAGGTAGGTTTAATTTCAGGATGCTGAAAGAGGGGTTGCTAAGCAGGGAGTTTTCAGTGAACCAGTTTTTTTTTCTGTAAATAAATAACACTTTTACTACTAGTGGGGGTCAAACTTAGGTTTTCTGAAAAAATATTGCTATTCCTAGTGTGAACGCTCTGTGTGTGTGTGGGGGGGGGAGCTGAACATAGAGGTGGAGTCTTTTTTAAATATACACAGCTTCTCTGTGGAAATATTGTTTGGGTAGATAAACACTTTGAAAACATTATTAAAAGTGTTTTAGTTTTGTTTAATAATCCACTGCCAAAAAATCAAGGATCTATTTTACAATTCAGACACTCCAGAGTGTGCGCTGTTTTGAGGATAATGACATTGCATGGCTGAAGGCACTCAACTTTGCCTCTTTCCTCACAACACACCTGAGGCGAGCCATTAACCCACAAAAATGCACACCCTGTTGTGTCTTACTGATTAAATAAAGATTGAAGTGTAATGGATGTGGAAGAATTCATTCTTTTCACAACCTAAGAGGCACTTAGACATTCAGAAATCCTATGCAAATGTTATACCCAGCTTTTTTACTTTAAAAAAAAAATAGAATTTGTAGGAATCTTGAGGATTTCTCAGAGCTGTCCAAGGTTACTACTTTTTCCTAAAGCTGTGACTTTTTAGAATCCACAGACTCCCAGCTTTTCTCAGCTTTTCTGAAGCCTGGTTGTCCACAAACTTTTGAACTAGACTTTTCAGTAGCTTTGAAAGTATGCCGATTTTAATTTGCTACATGTGGGGGGACATTTTTAAGTGGGTCAGTTGCAGATGCAAATGCCTTTTCTGCCGTCATCTGTCCAATTATGCCCGCACTCTAGATCCCTATTTTCAAAGGGTCACATGTTTTCATGACTGTTTCCACAATTTATGGCAGCTTGCATTAAAAAAGGTGCTTGCTAAAGAAAATGCATGCATAAAAGAAGGGTGCATGAATTGAAAAAAGGTGCACGTGTCAAAAATGGTGCATTCCTCCCAAAAACATGTGGATGTGTCAAAATAAATGGCCTATGGTGCAAACAAATGGTGCATTCATCAAAACAATGGTGTGTGTGTGTCAAAACAATGGTGTGTGTCAAAACAATGGTGTGTGTATCAAAACAATGGTGTGTGTGTGTCAAAACAATGGTGTGTGTGTCAAAACAATGGTGCATGGATCAGAAAAATGGTACACACTCTAGAAAAATGTTGCATGCGCCAAGAAAAATGGTGCATGCATTAGAAAAAATAGTGCATGTGTCAAAACAAATAGAGAATGCCTAACATAAATGATGCATGCATCTGTCAAATGGTGCATGTGTCATTGTTCTGATGCAACCACCTGGGTTTGACCCAAACTGCCAGACCTTCTAATAGATGATCTAGCAGTGTGGATAGAAGTCTGCTGTGAAAATACAAGTGAATGGATCTGGTTTGACAATCCAGCCCATATATTTTAAATTAATGTTTATAGGGAAAAGACTCTTTAACTTAAGCCCAGACTTATAATTACTCTTGGATCAACTTAGCACAGTACAATATATACATGTATATCTATGTATCTATACATCAGTTCTATTTTTGGGTCAGTGCTACTTGGACCGGGCCTTGGGGGTCTCAGACACGGCAAAACATTTTTGAGAGATTTGAGGGGAGTCTCATGGGGTCTCAAAGTAGAGCCCTTAGTCCGTGTTTGTTTCTTCTTACCATGACTTCAAAAGGGCATTATGACCCTTAGTTCCTTTGTCCCTCAATTTCCTACAGCAGCTTCATGTTTTGTGCCTGCATTTTAACTTATTGAAAAAATCAGACAACAATGAAAAGGCAAATTCCACACTGTGAAGGAAAAGAGGACTTCCACAGTAGTAGTCCATGCATCTTTTTATAATTATGACCCTTAGAGACCCAGAAGTTTTTTGTTCACACTTTATGCCCTGCTTTGATTAGTACATTAAGTTATTGTTTGAAAAAAAAGGTAAAAAAAAAATTACAAAAAAGAAAGTATAAAGAAAAATATGATGTGAAAAGCATTTATTTTGTTTATAAAAAATATAGAGTCCAGTAATATTTATTGAGGTTTTGTGTTTGTTTTTCTACGTGTCTTGAAGAAGACGGAGCCTTGTCCACACAAAAGAATTAAATTCACCTTTTGTGACTACCTACCAGAGCCCAACTGCCAGTAATAATAAAAAGGGGTGTGTGGAACCATTCTGAGTCACTTCTATGACACCTGCCAGAGGTGAGGAACAGGAGGCAGGGCAGACTGTCTGCCAGAAAGTCCAGAAAAAGAGCTGTGTTTGAATGAACTGATGCCAGTGCAGCTAAAAGGGATGGCTAGCCCTGGATACAGTCAACAAAACACTCCTAAAGAAAGCTGCACAAGCAGGGAAATAAAAATCAATTGCTGCTCAGAATGGGTTGAAAAGTTATTTATTGCCTCTGGAATAGAATACAATGAAGGTCTGACAACAGCCCAATGCATAGAAGCAAAATACCACTGTGGGGGTCACCACTCCAGCACTTCACCATAAGGCTTCATCATGGGGCTGTCTACCTGGCAGGCTCCTTCAGGGGACTGTGCATCTGATGCCTCATCAGGATGAGAGAAGTAATGAGCTGGTATAAACTGTGAGTAATAGCTGCTTGGACCTGGAGAGAAGGGACGCCCAAGTAGTAGACCGTAGAAGAAAAATTATTGGGGCGAGTTACATGCTAATATCCATCTTTGACTCTGGCAATGAGGAAGCAGGAATTAGGAAAAAGGACAGAGATGGGAATTAAATGCAGAAATCTACCTAATGGATCCTCTTAAATTCTGAGGAAGGGGAAAGTGAGCAGGAGAAAGCTCAAGTGATGGAGCTGTGAATTAAGTGCTAAGGACCCACAAATGGAGCCACCTAGGGAACTCAAAAAAAGCAGGCCAAAATATGTGTCTCATTAATCCTTTCAATGTCCCCAAAACATGAAGAGCAGCCACTAAAACAACATGCAACACATTATAACAAGCATTTGTCAATGCCGAACGTTCGCTTGCAGGTATTTGCAGTGGTATTTGGCACTTGGACATGGCTTAAAAAAAATCAGTGACAAAGAAGTACAAGCATTTGTCAATGCCAAATGTTGCTTGCTTCTATGTGCTGTTTAGGTATCTGGAAGTCATTGGAGTGCAAATATTGAAAAATCGCGAACTTACAAGCGTGCGTAGGAACTGCGCAATGCACGCTTGTAAAACAGTCATTTTTAGGAATTTTTTCACCAAATTTTCAACATAGCCATTTTAAGAGCTCTGCTCATGAACAGTGTCACTGTGATTTTCTTAATGTGTCCCATACATTGATTTCGCACACCGACTGCGCCATTGTGCGCTACATGGGCGGAAACATGTTTTGGGCAGGATGTGAAAATGACAGCTGTACTGCTCATGAGAAGGTGTGGTAAAATGGCAATGTTGAAAATCTGAGTGAAAATATTGAAAATTACAAACGCATAAGCATGTAGGAACCGCGAACGACGCCCGTAAAACAGTCATTTCTAGGAATTTTTCACCAAATTTTCAACATAGCCATTTTAAGACCTCTGCTCATGAACAGTGTCACTGTGATTTTCTTAATGTGTCCCATACATTGATTTCGCACACCAACTGCGCCATTGTGTGCTACATGGGCGGAAACACATTTTGGGTGCGATGTGAAAAATGACAGCTGTACTACTCATAAGAAGGTGTGGTAAAATGGCAATGTTGAAAATCTGGAGTGGAAATATTGAAAATTCACAAACCTACGAGCATGCGTAGGAACTGTGCAATGCACGCTCGTAAAACAGTCATTTTTAGGAATTTTTTCACCAAATTTTCAACATAGCTATTTTAAGACCTCTGCTAAAGAACAGTGTCACCGTGATTTTCTTAATGTGTCCCATACATTGATTTCGAACACCGACTTTGCCATTGTGCTCTACATGGGCGGAAACACGTTTTGGACAGGATGTGAAAAATGACAGCTGTACTGCTCATAAAGAGGTGTGGTAAAATGGCAATGTTGAAAATCTGGAGTGAAAATATTAAAAATTCGTGAACTTATGAGCCTGCGTAGGAACTGCGCAACGCACGCTCGTAAAACAGTCATTTTTTGGAATTTTTGCACCAAATTTTCAACATGGGGTTTTTGGGACCCCTTCTCATGAATGATGTCACTGTCATGGCGTTATTCGGGCCCAAAGGGTGATTTTGTGCAGTGACTGTGCAGTGACTGTGAAATCACCCTTCGGGCCCGAATAATGCCATGACAGTGACATCATTCATGAGAAGGGGTCCCAAAAACCCCATGTTGAAAATTTGGTGCAAAAATTCCAAAAATGCCTGAGATATGCAATAAAGTTGAAACCCCCCTATCTAGCCCATTATACAGCTTACCGGCATTTCCTCAGTTCGCGGTCGGCTTTGAAGAGTGCAGACGTGTTCCCGGTCCACCGAAGATCGTCGCCCAAGCTCCGGAGGTAAGTATGGGGTGGGGGGTGTGGAGAGACAGGAGTCTTGCAGTGGGTGGGTCGCGGGTTGTGGGGGGCAGGGAGAAGCACGTGGGACCGTTTTCAATTTACAGGTTTGTAAAAAAAAAAAAAAACGACGTGGGACATTTGCCACATTGGGGTGAGCTCCCAGCGTGGCAGAAGGATGGCTGGGTGGGGCCGTGGGCCCGGCGGGGATTGGGCACCCCGTTGTGCAGGCGACGGGATGTTTGCCATGCTGGGTGGGCTCCAGCGTGCTGTAAAAGAGCCCAGGAGGGGAGGCATGAGCAGTGTTGTGTATGGCAGCGTTGTTTTCTTTGAAGAGAAGACCACCGCTGTCATACACAGCACCGCGTCCGATTGGTGCAGGACTGTGCGCAAGTGAATGTAAAAATGGAGATGGGGCATAAAATACAGAGAATTTTTATTTTGGTGTGTCCCAAAAATGCATGCTGTGAAACTGGGCTGGTTCGTAATGGTATTATCTTCACTGAATAGCATCTTTGGAGTTCAAAGCCTGCTTGCAGTACTTGCATGAGATGACTGTCATTAATGGCATTTCACTCGCTTTACTATTTTCCTTGTACCTTTCATGAACCTTGTAATATCTATTTGGTTTCATCTCTCTGTCCTCTCCCTTCTGTAGTCTCTAAAGCTGCTTTATTGGTGTGGTTTTGTGACCCAGCAGCACCACACTGTATAGTCATTCTGTTTATATCAGTAGCATCAGCTTCTAAGACTCTGTGTGTTTCTACCCAACTGACCATGACTGTCTGCCCAGCTGTACATGCGTGTCAGCACAGGGATCCATGTAAATTAGTATGTAGCTCTGTATGTTTTCAAGTGTCTGTGTTTGAATGTTCAGGGGTCCATGTGTGTCTGTCTGAGGGTCCGTGTGTGTCAGTCTAGGGCCCTGTGTGTCTGTTCCAAGGACGTGTGTGTTTCAGCAACAGTCTCTATGCATCAGTCTGGCTGTCAGTGTGCCTATTACAAGAACACAGTGAAATTGTATTAGCTTAGTGGTGCAGAAGCAATAGTAGAAGGTTATGATGCCATGATCAGAAGCTGAAACTGACACCTAGATCATTGACTTAGTTCTGTGAGAGTCAGTCTGAGTGTATAAGTGTGTGTGTGTGTGTGTGTGTGTGTCTGTGTGTGTGTGTGTGTGTGTGTGTGTGTGTGTGTGTCCTGTTCAGCTGAGTGAGGGTGTGCGCTCATCTGTTCAGTTGTCTCTGCCAATCTGGTGGTCCATCAGTCCATGCATGTCAGAATGAAGCTCTACATGTCTCCGAGGGTCAGTGTTTCTGTGTCCAGTTGTCCATATCTGTCAATTCAGTGATCTGTGTATGTCAGTCTGGGAGACTATGTGTCTGTCTGAGAGAGTTAATATGTGTCCTAGTAATAGGTGTGTATTTCTGTCTTGCTGTCTGTGTGTCGACATAATCTCTTCATGTGTATCAGTCTTTGGGTTCATATGTATCTGTCCAAGGCTCCACGTGTGCCATCAAACACTGACTTAGCACTTTCTGATAGCTAGCAATGGCAGAGAAATGCCCTTTTCTCTTTGGGGGGGGTCACAGTCTCCTCCAGTGTTCCATCAGGCACCCGAATTGCTAGTTCACTGATTGGTGGCAAGGAGCTGCAGCCTGATAGTAACACGTAAATTATTCTGTTGCATGGCAAACTGTGAAGTGGGACAACTGCTGTGTTGCTCCTACTGTCTAGATGCAGGGCATGCATATTGGACTGTGTCTAATCTCCGATCAGTCTCCATTTTTTGAATACCACCAGGATCAACCCCATCTCTACAGCCTGACTCCATTCCCCCTCCATGATAACATAGCAAACAAAATACAAACTTTACTCAGCAAACTAAGGCAGAAGCAACCATTGTTAGCCCTAAGCAACTTTTTTTGTTTGTTTATTTATTAGAATTGTTTTCCCTGGGAAAGGCAGACTGAGCCAAATGTAATTTCCAGGTGTGGCCTGGGAGCAGAAGGAGGTTAAAAAACTTGCTCAGGGTCATACAGTATGCAAATGGAGGTTATGGGATTCAAACCCAGGTTTTCTGGGTCTCCAGGTTCACAGAGCATGATGCTCCAAGTTAGTCTGATACATTAACCTCTAGGCTATATTGCCTATACTCTTGTTATTACTGCCACCCATTCCCCTGGTTAATTAGCAAGCTCATGCAGCCCCCACTGTACATAAAAACATACTTAAAAGCAGAGACTTGTACCTGAACTATTCAATAGATTACAGCCCCTGGAGGCCTATGATTTATTCTTCATCATTTTCACAATTCACTCCATCTGTTAGGCAAGATGCCTCTGTTTTTTTCATTTATGAATCAAACAAAACATTAAACATAACTAAAAGTACAGGTGAGAGCAACTCTTTAAAAACATTTCAAATTTAAGGTGAAATGTGTAGGTTCTGGAAAATGTTCAAAGCAACTGAATAACCAGTTCCTTAATGAGTGAGTTGGTCACTTTTGAGAAACCTTAACACAATCCAGCTTCTATTTACTATAATGCCTGCATACCCCTTCCTTGTGTTTTTTCATTACTTGGTTAATTTTCATGGAAGCAACATTCTTATTCCCTAGAGTTTATCTGCTTGCGCTGTGTAATCCATTGCTGAAGTCATAATCCTGTCTATGAGATCACAGTTGTTATGGCAATAATTATGATGTCACAGACAGGACTGTGACTTTAGCAAAGGACTGACAAGCAGGAAAAGGTTGAACTGTAGGGGGCAAGGATCCTGTTTCCATGCAGATTAACCTTGTAATGAAGAGCAAATGAACAGAAAACAGAACATCTATGAAATATAAATGGAACTGTATTTAAATATTATATTTTTCAAAGTTTACCTAGAAATGACATTTCTTTTTAAGTTTATCAATTTGGCTTAGAAGCTGCGTTCTTATGCATAGCAGAAGAATTAGTTTAAAAACAATATTGTAACTGTGGATGAAGGTCCAGGCATGTGACTGTCCTATCCGGACATTCAACTTGGGCCAAGACTGGTCCTTGTAACAGTATCTGGGGTATCTGTTGGATTATGCCATGATTACCTGATGAAATCTACCACTGTGTCCCAATCTAATATGCTGCAAAGTTAAACTCTACAGGTGAAATTGATATGAAATAGCCCAATTTACACTGCGCAACACTTTGTGTAAGTTTGTTGACCAGCACCAACTTCATCGGCTGAGGTATAAACAAACAGAATAAATAGTAAACCCACACCACCACTCTCTATAGACGCCCTTTTCCCTTCTCCCCCATCCCAGACCTTGCAAAACAACCCCACCTCCCTCCCATCTTTGTAACACCTCTTATGAAATGGCTCCTAACATATAAGAAATGTGATTGGCTACTACCCGTATGCTAAATGTCTAACACACAGGAAGAAGATCCAACACTGCCCAGTGGGCATCGATATAGGTGATGCTGCCCACTCAGAACCTTAAGAAAACAAAATGCATCGATCTTGTTTCTGCCAAAAGTGGTGCCAGTCGAACTGTAAAAAAAAATAATGAAATACCTTTGACCTCCTGTTCACTTGGCCTCAGTCTTTGAATGTTTCTGTTTTAAATCCATGTACCTGTCTCCTCATGGATGTAACATGTAGTAAAGAGGAAAAAAAAATGAAATGCCGCAATCTGTCTTCCAGCCTGCTCGCTTACTCTCCATCCTAATCAGAAGCCGATTACCAATTATTATAGCCAATGAAACATTTAAACAAACTAACTACCATGATCTGTCTCCCAGCCCGACTGCTCAGTGGCTGTTCCGATCAACTGCTAACTTGGCAGCAGGTCGCAACTTCCCCTGAATAGCATCTAATTACCGATTTATGTAGTAAGTTATTTACTGTATTAGTTACAGAATCCTCTTCGTTGCTTGTCGGTGATGGTGGGGGGGAATAGTGCCATGGCAACTAGATGTAAACTACAGAAGCCTTTGTAGGACAAAATTCCTTAAGTAAAAAAAAAAAATAACACACAGGACACTTAGGTGGAGGAACTATTTTATTAAAAACTGACGCAAACATACATGTTTGTTCCTACTTAAAATTGAGAATTTCACTTACTAAATGCAGTTGCAGTACAGATGGCCATTTCATAAGCACAATAAGCAAGCAAGCAAGCAAGCAAGCAATGCTTTATTTATATAGAGCCTTTCGAAATCAAGGCACTTTACATAATAAAACCACAATAAAACAAATAATAATATAAATTATTTAAAACAGTCAAGTAATTAAACAATTAAACAGGGAAGGCCAAAGAAAATAAATATGTTTTTAACATGGATTTAAAATTACTAACGGTCAGGCATTCTCATAACCGACGAGGTAGAGAATTCCACAGGGTTGGTGCTGCAAATGAGAAAGCATGAGCTCCAGATGTTTTAAGATGAACCCTGGGAATCTCTAGCAATCCCTCATTGGTGGATTGGAGAGGGTGATTGGGGGAGTAGGGAGTCAGGAGATCTTTCAGGTAGTTGGGTCCCTGTTCATGTAGGACTTTAAAGGTAAGCAAGCCTACCTTATAGGTGATCCACCACTGAACTGGCAGCCAGTGCAGTTCGTGCAGCACAGGCATAATGTGACTGGACCTAGAGGTACCAGTTAACAGCCTGGCCACAGCATTTGACACCAGCTGCAAGTGGTGGATATCAACCCCAGACAGCCCTAGGTAGAGGGCATTGCAGTAGTCAAGATGGGTGATGATGAAGGACCAATGTTGGAAGCTCACCCGGAATCAGGTATTTCACCCGGACGATATTCCTGAGATGGTAAAATGAGGATTTAACCACAGCTGACACCTGAGACTTTAGGCTCAAGCCATCATCAAAAATAATGCCCAGGTTACGTACCCAATCTGAGGTAATGAGCTGGACACCATCAAGCCACAGGCCCGACATGTGCCCAGCCCCAAAACCTGCCCCCGGGTGACCCGGATCCACAACCAACACCTCAGTCTTATCCGGATTCAATCTCAACCAACTTGAGCTCATCCAGTCTCTGATCTCGGAGAGGCAACTATTTAGCACAGAGATCACATCAACCTGTCTGGGCACAAAGGACATATACAGCTGAGTATCATCTGCATAACAGTGAAAACTCAAGCAGTATCGCCTGATAATATCTCCCAATGGCAGCATATACACTGCAAACAACATGGGAGCCAATATAGAGCCCTGCAGCACCCCGCAGGACAGGGGGAGGGCATCAGAGGAATAAATTCCAGTGACCACCCTCTGAGACCTGCCTACGAGGAAAGATCAAAACCATTCGAGGACTGTACCTGACAGTCTACAAAGGAACCACAGGGTCTCCAAAAGTACCTCATGGTCCACTGTGTCAAAGGCTGCTGAGATCAAGAAGGACCAAGATGGTATGAGCCTTTCGATCTCTCACCATTAGGAGGTCATTTAATACCCGAATAAGGGCTGTCTCTGTGCTATGCCTCTTCCTAAATCCAGACTGGAGAGCTTCATAGACATTGTAGGTTACAAGATAATCATCCAGTTGCAACGCAACCACCTTCTTAATAACCTTCCCCACAAAGAGAAGGTTAGAGACAGGTCAGTAGTTAACTCGATCGTCAGGATCCAAGGAGGGTTTAAGAAGTGGTTGAATGACTGCCTCCTTTAGGGGATCTAGGAAAACTCCCCTCTCCAAGGATCTCCAAACAATTTCAGCTAGGATCTGGCAGATAACATCTACACATCCCACTAAAAGGGATGTAGGGCCCGGATCCAAACTACAACAGGTTGGGCGCAAAGTCTGGACAATCTTTACAATGTCCATGACAGACCGGGTGCCCATCACCTCCCATCAACCTCCGCAGCCCCTCATGGAGAGAGCCGGGCCAATTCTGGACCTGATGCTGGCAACCTTATCTGCGAAAAACTGAGCTAGCTCATCACACTTAATTTGTGAAAAAGCTTTTCCAGACTGGAGACAGATTGGATTACACAATCTGTCGATGGTTCAAAAGAGCTGAGCCGGTCAGTTCTGCGCAGCTAAAATCTCCCTGGACAGGAACTCTGCCTTCTTAACGGGTGATTTCTGATTGATAGCCCTTATAATGTTCCATCAGTCTAAGCCTGTCATCATCCAGGCCAGACTTCTGCTATGCATTCTCCAGCCTTCGACCAACCCGCCTCAACTCCTTCAAGTTCCCATCATATTAGGGGGATCTTGGGTGAACAGTGAGTGGTCGAACATGAACAGGAGCAATCAAGTCCATGGCATCTCCAACTGCTTTATTATAGGCTAGAATGAGATCCCCAGGACCTGTGCTTTCACCCAGCAATCTCGATAGATCCAGCATCGCTGATAGACCATCCGGGGTAACTCCCCTTAAAGGGTGGTATCGGACCACCTCTGAAGGGGTAGGTCCATTTGGGGGGCCCCAAAACTTAACCCTATGGTGTGATGATCAGATCAACTGACTGGTTCCACCCCCAAGTCATTGATCTCCATCCCCAGGAGGAACAGCAGATCTAGTGAGTGACCTCCTATATAGGTAGAGGAGGTAATTACCTATGTAAGACTCAGCATTGTCATAAGCTGGAGGAGATTTTGACCAAACTGCGAGAGTTCATCGTTGATCCAGACATTGATGTCCCCCAAAATTATCCATCTGGGCATACCCCTTGACTGCTATGAATTTAGCATAACGTTATGTTTTTTACCCTCAAACTTACCATTGCTCTGCATAGGTTTACTGATGTTCCTCATAATGTTAGAGCTATTTCTGGACACAAATGATTAAATCATTGAATTAAGTTAATAGAAACATTCCTTATCACTAACTATATGGGGCCCACTTTTTGTAGACATATTATTGTTTAAAATAAGAAAGTGTTACACATTCTGGCCCTTTGCTATGATTTTTTAAGGCCAGTGCTATGATTTTTAATGCTGAGAGATTGAGAGGTATGCATCTGGGGGACTCCAATACCATGTCTAGGCAAGGAGGCTGGACACACTCAGCAGGTGGTCTTGTGCCTCACTACACCTCCTAGCCATGTGTTAAAGTGTCTAACACACACCCTGTCATGTCTTATTGCTTACTTCTACCCCCTTCCCTGCCCAGTCCTGGTCAAGTAAAGCATAGTTGTTGTAATTGTAGTCATAGTACATTGTATCCCTTCCCCCACTCTTGTATCAAGTTTTTCAACATACATTCCTATGTCTCCCACCCTCCTCCCACAGCCCAGCTTAGGTAAATATTAATTAACACCCTAATCCCCACAACCTCTAGGCAGGTACCCACCACACACATGAAGGGATTACTAGAGGTAAAAGGGACTAAGGGCCTCTTCAGTTTAAGCGGTAAGGTGCCAGCACTAAAGGAATACCCAAGTAAATTCTTTAGTGCAGTTCATCTCACCATACAAGGTGCTTTACAATGGATCAATCAGTGCAATCAGTCCACTAAAGAATAATTATTGTGTGAGAATTCATAGCAAATCATTAGCATCAACAATTGTCTCTTGTGTGCTGAGTGATAGTAGGGAGATCACTCTAGGATGTCTGAAATTACTACAGTCTATCTTTTCATTTCCCTTCCAGTTTGAATTTAATATCCACTTTTCAAAAAGTTGCTATATATGCAATAAAAAATATTTTGTATGTTTCATGTATATTATAAAGATTCTGGAGTGTTTGTAGTGAGAGGATGGCTCGTGGAGTATATGTAGTACCTTGGGAATGAATATAACAAAGTTGTTTTTTATGCACATGTGGATTTGTATTTTTAACACTTTTGGTAAGTTGCATTTGAAACTCTTTTTACTGTCACTTACTTATTTACTATTGTATGCTTGTCCCTCATCTATACTTAAAAAATTTGATTGGCTAATGTTGCCTTATTTGGGACTTGTCAAAATTTTTTTGTATATTTTTTCCCTTCCCCTGTCCAGCTGACCCCCATCCCCCAGACACCCCAGGCCTGACACACTGATGTCCTGCAGTGCTTACCTCCAGCCTTTTCCACCCAGGGCTTGCTCCCTCCAGTGGGGTGGGTGGGTTCCTTAACCCCCACTGTTGAACAGATCTGGATGTGGGACCTGCATCATCCTGGCTGGTAGGAGCTTTTCCTCATTCCTGTTCCCCCAGGAGGTGCAGTGTGCAGTGCTGTCATGACACATGTTGTGTTCTCCCACATGATATGTGTCGATGGCTGCCATGCCCCCTTCTTGAGTCTGGCGGCCCAAACTGCCTTTCTCTCAATCATTGTTAGGGGCCAGGCATTCACCAGGCTTCCCCCCCAAAGAGGAGAATTATCCCATGGATGATCTTTCCTTCTCCCCTGGCTGACCCTGTGACTTCTCATGTTCACACCTGAACCTGAGTCATCAGCATTGCAGGTGGTAGCATTACTGCCTGCCCCAGCAGGCCAGGTGACTTTTCCCTTTAAAAGTATTTTGGCTTATGTAAATTTATTTTGGGAGTAAGCTAGTACTGAATTATTTAAGTTGCAGTTAGCCACATAGCCCTGCCCCTTAATGATGCTCTCTTGATGAAGTGCAGGGACATTTGTGGATTTTAGGTTGGTATTGTTGATGCTAAAGATTTGCTACAGTATTGCACACATTGATTATTTTTTTGTGGATTGTTTGTCTGCAGTTTGCACTGACCCATCTAATGCATCTTCTGTTGCGAGATGGACCGTGATAAAGCATTTACAGTACATGGGTGTTCCTTCAGTGTTGGTGCCTTACCACTTTAACTTGAATGGACCTTGATCCCTTTGAGTGTGTTCACCTGTTACTTTTCCATGTGTTCATTTGGGCCAGCCACTGTAGCATGCAATGGCACTTCTGTACCAATGGAATAGTTGTCTGTGTTGTTTAGCACTCCATCACCCACACCTTGGCACCCCAAAAAAGGATAGAAGAAATCCCACTGTGGGTGATCAACACAACCCTCCATCCACCTCGGCTGGCTGCCATCTCATGAGTGAAACCATTCATGCTTCTAGAGTAATCACCTGATCAAAGGTGTCTGGGACAGGAGGGTGGTAGTGGGTACCTTGCCTAGAGGGTGAGAGAAAGAGGGTGTTAAATAATCTATTACTGGGTCAGGTGGGGAAGGGGAGATGGGAAACATGGTTGTGTATATTGTAAAACTGATATGAAGGTAGGGGGAAGGAATCTGATGTACTACTACAAGTGTGCTTTACTTCCTCAAGACTGGGGAGGGGTAGTATGGGTGCTACAATGGTGGGGTGACAGGGTTTGGGTGTTGTATGTGGTTGGGGATGGGGAGGAGGAAAGGAGAAGGATGTGAAAAGGTTGGGGGATGGGTTTGCTTTTTTTTTTATTTAAAAAAATTCACATAGTGGCTCTTTGTTGGTGAAGGGCCGCTTTCACCAGGCGAAGTGCTATGTAAAGTGGCACTTTGCTTGGTGAAGAACTACTTGCAGTGACACTTCAGGCTATGTTAAGTCAGGAAACTTTGCATCTTTTTTTGCAAAGTGAAGTTTCCTAACTTTGCACACTACTAGTCCTGGTAGCACTAGTCAGTTCAGAAGAAAAAATTGTGACATTGCTGGAAGGTTCTAGATCTCAGTATTATAGATAAGGGGTTCCTCCCCATAAAACTGTTTCCCCAAGGGAGGAGCAGAAGACAGAAACCATAGAGTTTCAATCATTGATAGCAGGCGTTCCTTAGTACTGTCTCTTTAAATTGGGAGATCTGACTAGAAGGATAAAAAAATGGAGATAGAAATAGTCTAATGAACATCAACAGAGGACCATAATATAACCATTATAGAACATCCTGTTGCCTGTTTGTTTATGAGCTTATTAAATTTGTGTTAAACAGTATGTTGTATGCAAAGAGACAACAAGGACTATTATCATTTATTAATACTGTCTGTAGCTTTAGTTTACTAAATTATAAATAGGGATGAAGGCATGGACCATCGAGCAAGTGGCTAATTTTTGATGGCATCCCACTTTGCATTGGATGTCAAAGGCACAACAATTAGTGATGTGCGAAGTTGGCAAACTTTGCCCCCTCAAAATATTTGTGAGCGTTTGCCACATTCATGAACTGCAAAGTGGCAACTTTGCAAACATTTTGGCAGGTGAAGTGGCACTTTTTCCAGGCGAAGTTAAGGTGAAGTTGCAACTTTGTCTTAACTTCGCCTTAAAAAGTGCCATTTCCCCAGGAAAACTCAGTGTGAAGCGACAAAGTGGCAAAGCAGACAATTTGGAGTATTATTCGCAAAGGCAAATTTTGCAACTTCGTTGGAACTTCACTGGCGAAGTAAAACTTTGCAACATCTCTAATCACAATTACAGTAAAAAGTATAAAATTAAAAAATTAAAGTTAATATAATTTAAACAATATATTCACACTATATACAATTGCAGTGTATTATGTACAGCTTACTGTATTACATAGAGAATTATAAATTTCATTACAGCACAATAGAGGGACAGTTATGGATGGGACTCCGTTGGATGATGGGCCCAAGACTGCGTCTCAGTTTCACTGGTGTTATGAGTGAAACTCTTTGCCCCCAGACTAAAAAGCCTGGCTAGTCTAGTGGTCAGAGTTCCATCTTGGGAATGGGGAGATCGCAGGATCAAACCCTACTTACAATTACAGAGCAGAGTCCACGCAGTCGCTGGCAGGATGGTGCAAGTGTTAAGGCAGCCAGCCCCAATAATGCACCATACAGATAACACTCACACTGCACTCATGAAAGGGATATTCATGTTCCAAATAAACGTTAGGGGCCTTCTGACGAAGACTGTGAGGTTGACGTGCCGGGGCAGTTGGATTGAGTACACACACATGATATTTGTATTTGGAGACCTGAGGCACTTTTGAATATTGCACAAAAATGAGTGATCTGGAGCATGAACCAGGGACAAACTCACAAGGTCTCCTGAGCAATGACTGTTTCTACAATAAAGGATCTATACTGTTCTGAAACTACTGGGTCACAGAGCATCACTTTCATGAATGCAGTATGTGTTCACTTGTGTAGTGTCAAACCCTGCTTAGTCTCTTAGTGTTTCAGTTCACCCAGTTACGGAGATAAGTAGAAGCAGTCTTGGGTAAATAAATTGTAAAAATAATTATAAATCTAATGAATTATTCATTATGCTACCGACATTGCTGATTGGCTGCTGCGCCAGTCTGAAATCTCTTAGAAGTGACCAGTGTGGAAGCCGCTCAGCTTTTCCTGCTAATCGCCACCACAGAAAAAACTTGCTCATGCCACCCAAACAAATGTAATTTAAACACAAATGAAATGAATCATTATTGCAATTAGACTTATAATTGCAATAATGACCTCAGAGCTGGTCATTTCCTTTCGATTAATGACCAGCTGGGTGGAGGTGGCACTCAGCTGCACCTCTGGCCACCCTTCCTCCCAGCCGGTTGTTAATCTCTAGGAAATGCCTGTCTCTTTGATCATTATTGCTTAAATCACACATAGAAACCTGTCGTCCAGTTTGTTTTCTATATCCAAATATACAATCAGGTCTGCTAGCTTTTATTTATTTATTGAAAATGTTTCACCAGGAGAGGCACACTGAGCAAAAAGATGCTCGTCTCACGGTGTGACCTGGGGGGATACAAGGGAGGAGGGTATACATACAACAATCAATAGGTTGAACTTGGAATTGAGCAATACAAACAATTGTTAGATACAGTAGTTAAGTGTGGTTAATTACAACTTGTTACATGAGGAGACAGTACATACATGTGCCACTAGGAGGGTGGCATAGCATATTTGATTACACATTTAGAACTATACGTGATTACATAAGTGCCTAAATCAGAGACTGAATTGGAGTATGATGCACCAAGTTGGCAGAGAGAAATGGAGATCTGAGCTTGGGACCAGGGAGAGGTGACAGGTCTGGATAGTAAACATGGAAAGATGAGGGGATAGACTTAGGGAAGACGTTGGCAGGAATAGGAAGGGAGATAGCAGAAGTTTCATGAGAGGGTAAGTGCATGGGTTGTTTAGGGCAATGTATAAGCCAGTCATTTGGGTGAAGGCCGAGCCACTGGTCAGGTGCGTAAGGAGGAGTGGGTCGGGGAGAGAATCAGTCATGGGGGGGAGGTCAGGGGCAGGTACGATTAGGTGCAAGGAAGTTAGTGAGGGCAGAGGACAGAGAGTGTTTGGAGGAAGAATGGCGGATTTGGGCTGACAGGCCATTCCAGAGCTTAGGGAAGAGGTAAGAGAAAGCCAATTGGCCTGTGGAGGTCCTTTGGTGAGGGATTACTAATAGCCTGGAGTCAGTAGACCTGAGGGCGTGGACGGGGGTAGGCAGGGAAGATAGGGAGAAGATGAGGTAGGGCGGAAGGGAACCGAGCCAGAAGTTAGAAACAAATTTAGCACTGTGAAGTAGGTACTGGTTGTTCAGGGATGGAAGGGCCAGTGAATGGAAGAGTTCACAGTGATGGGTGCGGGGGGGCATCGAGGGTGAAGCGGCAGAAGGCATTGAAGAGGGGGTCCAGTCTGGCTAAGGTGGACTTAGAGGCAGAGCTGTAGACAACATCGCAGTAGTCAAGGGAGGGTAGAATCATTTTCTGGACTATTTCACGTCTCACAGGAAATGGGAGACTAGTGCAGTTTCTATAGAGGGCAGCTAGCTTAGGGCGCAGCTTTGATAGGATGGCATCCACGTGTATGGAAAAGGACAGGTGGCAATCAAGCCAAATCCCCAGGTACCTAAAGGAGGGCACGTCTTCAAGGATGGTGTTATTTAGGGTACAGAAGATCAGAGGGGATGTAAGTCTGGATAGTCTCTGTCTAGTGCTGAAAGACATAGAGATTGTTTTCTTGGCATGTAAGGAGAGTTGGTTGGAGTTGAACCAGTGTTGTACTTTATTGAAGTCGGACTGAAGATTAGAGGTGACTTCTTCATAGGTAAGGCCGGAAGTAAAGAGGACCGTGTCATCAGCGTACATGTGTATTGAGGTAGTGGAGCAAGCCTTTGGCAGATCATTTAGTAGGATGGAGAAGAGAATGGGGCCAAGGACTGAGCCCTGGGGAATGCCGGTGGTAATAAGGAGCGGGGGGGAGGTGCAGTTAGTTATTTTTGTAGATCAGGTTCTATTTTGTAGGTAGGCACTGAACCAGTTTGTGGCAGACACCAATAGCCCAGCCCCTGATAGGCAGGATAGTAAGAGGGAGTTGGATACCATATCAAATGCTTTGGCTAGGTCGATTAAAATAGTGGCAGTAATTTGTCCTTTGTCCATCCCAGAGAGGATGGAGTCCATGAGTCTTAGTAGGGAGGTGGTGGTAGAGTGGTGTTTTCTAAAACCGGACTGGAATGGAGTGAAGAAGTTAGTTTCAGAGAGAAAGTGGGAGAGTTGAGATAGTACTAGGTGTTCCTGGAGTTTGGAGAGAGTGGAGAGGAGGGAGATGGGATGGTAGTTAGGAGCGGAAGTAGGATCACCTCCTTTTGGTAGAGGTAGGACGGTGGCATGCTTCCACTCTGTGGGGAGTGACTCAGTGGTGAATGAAAGATTTAACAGGGCAGCGAGGGGAGTAGCGATGGCAGGGGAAGATAGGAAGAGGAGTTTGCTGTCTAGTCCATTGGGAGATTTACCTTTGGAGGGATTCAGGGAGCGAAGGGCATCTAAGGTTTTGATGGGGGAGATGTGTCTGAAGGAGAAAAGGTTCTGGCCAGGCAGTAGGGGGGTAGCTGTCTGGGGAGCGGGTGGGGTTACAGGAGGAAGGGAGGCCAGGAGGGTCTTAGCACAAGTAGAGAAGTAGAAATTGAACTCAGAGGCTGCCATCAGGGGGTCGGAGAGTAGAGTCCCTTGCTGAGAAGGAGAAGGGGGGGGATTTGTTGTTGGGGGGGAGAAAAGGGAGTTGATGACTTTCCAGAATTTAGAAGGCCTCCCAAGATTTGCTTTTAGGGTGTTAAAATAGTCAGCCTTAGCTAAGCGGATGGTCTTTGTGCACTTGTTTTGGAGCATGCGGTAGGTGATATTGTCGCTTGGGAGGAGCGTGGATTTGAAAATACACCACGCCTTGTCGCGGGCTTGTTGGCAAGCTATCAGCTCGGATGATATCCAGGAAAGATGAGACCCTCGGACCCTAGCACGGTGCAGGGGGGCATGTTTGTCCCAGGCGGTAAGGAAGGTGTTCCAGAAGTGGTTACGGGCAGAATCCATGTTGGATCATCTTAGGATTGGGTCCCAGTTAGAGTGAGCTAGCTCTTCCAGGACAGGGGAGAGGTTTAGGGATTTATATGACTGTTGGAATATAAATTTGGGAGGGGATTTAACTCGATGGATTTTGCGGACCAAGTAGGTTATCGCTAATGGAGTCAGGAAGGAGGCCAGAGCTGAAGACACGGTGTGGGTGGGGGGTTAGCGTCCAGTCAAGAAGGGAGTGGTTTCCGGTCTTATGGTTTGACCGTGTAGGTTCCATAATGGTTTGGGTAAGGTTGAGAGCAGATATCTCAGTTCGGGTTTTGTTAAAAGCGGGGGCTGGCCAGTTGTGGTTAAAGTCACCCATGACATATAGTTGGCTGAGAAGATCGGTGACTGTTGTGGCTGGAGTGCCAGGGCAGGAATAAATACCGGCCACAAAGATAGGTAGTGAGGAAAAAGAGGACAATTTCAGCATAAACAGCTTGTAGGCTTTGGGTTCAGCTTTTGAGAGAGAGACAGAAAAATGTAGGGCTGAGCTGGTGTAGATAGCTGCCCCTCCACCTCTGGTGGGTCGGTCTTGCCGAGTGATGGTGAACCCTGGAATAGCGATGGATGGGTCAGGGAGGTTTGAGTTTAGCCAGGTCTTGGATAGGATGATTATGTCAGGGGCATGGTGGGTGGCTAGAACCTGGAGCTGATCGAGCTTGGGAGCTAGGCTACGAATGTTTAAATGGAGTAGGCGTAGTCCTCGGGGAAGGGAGCCAGAGCAAGTGTCGGTGGTGGCCTTGGCTGAGGAGTTAGGCATGGGGAAGCTGTGACTAGGGGTTGGTGATGGGCCGGGATTAGGGTGTATATGCCCTGCAGCCAGCAGTAGTAGGGCAAGGGTTAGGTGATGGCGAAGTATGTGGAGGCACCAAGATTTAGCCAAGCGCAGCTTAGGGGAGGCAGTAGGGCAGGTGGTATGGAGAAAGTGGGCTCTGCTTTGGTAAAGGGAGACCAGGAGGCAGCCAAAGGAATAGAGCGAGGTGGTGGGGCTCATAGGGAAACAGGACCAGATGATAGCTGGGAGAGATGCTGTGGACTTTTGGGGGGCATTTGTAGGATGAGTCAGTTCAGCAGAGGGGGGGATGCAGAATAGCAACTTAAAGGGGGTGTTAAAAGGGGTAGGAAAAATAGGATGGATAAGATTAAAAATAGGTATGTTATTGTTTGTGCCATTAGTGCCAAGTGTACAGGAGGCACAGATAGAGAGTGTAGAGAGGTACACGCTACAGTAAGGTAGTGTAGAGAGAGGGAGAAGAGGAGCAGTCATGAGAAATGCTAGGTAGATAGCTAGGGGAGAGAAGAGGGGAGGGGTAGTACTTGTAGGAAAGGGATTGGAGCAGGTATAAAGGGGTAGGGCAAGTAGCGTAATTAATAAGTGGCCTGGGAGCGGGTGGCCTGGGAGGCGGTGGTGGCAGTGGGACAAAATAGCTCAGTAGAAAGGAAAGAAGAGAATCGAGAGGTATTAGATCGAAAGAGACAAAAAGTTCAGGCAGTTTTAGGAGGGTTAGAGATAATGCAGGGGCAGTAGCAGAAAGCAACTTTTCTTAGCAAACACAGTTTGACTAACTTTTTTTTGGTTTGTTTAACAATGCTGTAAGGGCCAGTTACACAGAGTTTTGCAGTACTTTACATGCATCAGCAAATTAATCATGCACAAAAAGCACTAAACAGTCACTGCAATGCAGAATTAATATTACTGCAAGTGTTCAAACCTTGTGCCTGGAAATATGAAGTGCAGGACAATAAAATATTAATTAAAAGGAGTAGGAATTGGATATTTTGCAACTTCTGATCTACGTCATGCAAAAACAGGTTTTATACATACAGTGATAGCCAGTGACATGATGGACAATATCAGAGGTGGACATGGGGGGGTGCATTAAGGGGCCAAAGCCCCCTTTTTGAAAATCCAGACACTGACATTAATTGGGTTTTGCAGCAGCAGAACAGTTTCGTAAACTTCACTTTTACAACAGTAGAATGTGCACCAGCTGCTGATACTTTCCTAACTCGGTAAGCACAAATCTTCTCTGACTTTGCAATGTGATCCATAGCCCCCATCTCAATTCCTTACCTGTCTGCAGTGTGCACCTGTGAGCAGTTCAGATAAATCCCGGGGGGTGGGCGCAGTAAAACATTCGTTGTGTAATATAATGCCACTGAAGTTAAAGGGACACTGTCAACCTGTTTTTTATCATATCATTTCTAGTTAAAAACTTACATTTTATGATTACTTACCTTCTCTAAAATTCATTGATGTTGCTGTTTGTTTTGTCTCCTTGTTTTGTAGAACTGAAATGCATGGCAATGTATATTTAAAAACAACTTTGTTTGCAAGCAGCAGGAAAATCCCAGCCTCTCCCTACAAAACAGGGTACTAAATGAGAAAAAGACTGAGGTAGAACGGTCAGTGGGGGATGCTGCAACAGAAGGTAAAGCCATCAAAAAATGGAGAGCAATGAGTACTAATGCCCGTAGTCTGGGTAACAAGCTTCCTGAATTAGTGGCCTTGATGGAGGAGGAACATCTGGATATCATGGCAGTCACAGAAACATGGTACACACAAAACCATGACTGGGACATAAACATACCAGGATACACTGTCTACAGGAGGGACAGGGAGGGTAAAAGAGGAGGAGGAGTAGTTCTTTACATAAGGGAAGGAATAAAAGCAACAGAACAAAAGGGTAAACAGGGAGGAGAAGAAGCACTGTGGGTAAATTTGGAGACAGGCAATGGCACCACAATACGCACAGGGGTTGTATACAGACCCCCTTCTCATGGGGAGGAAATGGACAGGGAAATGATAGAAAGTATACTTAGAATGGTAGAAAAAGGGAGATACTGCTGATGGGTGATCTGAATATGCCAGATGTTAACTGGAGTGCAGTTGCAGCTGCCACTTCAAAGAGTGCAGTTATTCTAGATGCCCTAAGGGCATGCCTTAGACAACTAGTACTGGAGCCCACTCGAGAGGAGCAATATAGACTTGATTCTCTCAAATGGAGATGGAGAGAGGATTACAGATGTAGAAATGGGTAGCCATCTGGGAACTAGCGACCATCTAACAGTATGGTTCACAATAACACACAGCAATAGAGTCAAGCCATACAAAGACAAAAGTACTGGACTTTAGGAGGGCTGACTTTGCTAAAATGGGTGAGTGCCTAAGGAATGCACTAGCAAATGGGCAGGAAGGAGGGTGGAAGAACAATGGGAATAATAAAACTGCCATCACAGAGGTAACGAGCCTTGTGGAAGCAATAAACAAAACAAGACGATGTAAGAAACCACTATGGTTCTCAAAGGAAGTGGCAGTGAAGGTTCAAGAGAAAGAAAGTATCTAGGAAGTACAAGGAATCGCAGAAGGAGCAGGACAGAGAACTGTATCAGCTAAAGCAAAAGGAGGCTGGGAAGGCAGTCAGAACAGCAAAGGCCCAAACCCGAGGAAAAGATAGCCAACTCAATTAAGAAGGGGATAAAACCTTTATAGGTACATCAGGACAAAAGGAAGACCAAGGAGGGATAGTGAGGCTTAATAAAGGGAGGGAGGGTGGGCAGAGGAGACTGTGAAAAGGCAGAGATACTAAACAAATATTTTTGCTCAGTATTTACAAATGAAGAGGGGAGGTACATAAAACAAACAATAGTAACACTCTGGATACAGAAGTTGATACCAGCCCATTTACAGAAGAAAGGGTTCTAAAAGAACCTTAAAACTGAAGGTGAACAAAGCAATGGGGCCTGATGGGATTCATCCCAGAATTTACAAGAACTAGGGTAGAACTAGTGACACCACTGACTACCCTTTTAACAAATCATGGGAGGATAGGGTGGTACCCAAGGACTGGAGGAGGGCAGATGTGATTCCCCTTCACAAATGTGGGAGCAAGGCAGAAGCAGGAAACTACAGACCTGTTAGTTTAACCTCAGTGATAGGGAAAATGATGGAATCACTTATGAAGTAAAGAATTGTCGAGTATCTAGAGGCCAGAGGGGCACTGGACCCTAGGCAGCATGGATTCACAGCGGGAAGGTCATGCCAGACAAATCTGATAGATTTCTTTGACTGGGTAACCAAAGTAGTAGATCAGGGAGGGGCTGTGGACATGGTCTACCTAGACTTTAGCAAGGCATTTGACACAGTCCCACACAAAAGATTAATATACAAGTTAGCCAGCCTGGGAGTGGGTCCCAAGATGACAGCCTGGGTAAAGAATTGGCTGGAGAATAGGACACAGAGAGTAATAGTAAATGGAGTCCACTCAGAAGAAAGGAGGGTTACTAGTGGGTACCGCAGGGTTCAGTATTAGACTGGTCCTCTTCAATGTCTTTATAGTGTTACATTGCAGAAGGACTGGAAGGAAAAAATATGTCCTTTATGGATGACACTAAGATCTGCAACAGAGTTGATGCACAGGGTGGGGTGGAAAGGATGAGAAGGGACTTGGCAAGGTTAGAGGAATGGTCAAATGTATGGCAGCTTAGATTCAATGCTAAGAAGTGCAAGGTAATGCACCTGGGAAACAAAAACCCAGGGGAAGAGTACACAATGGGGGGTGAGATACTAACAACAACAAAAATGGAAAGGGACCTGGGGGTAGTCATATCAGATGACCTAAAGGTGGGCAAGCAATGTGAGAGGGCAGCAAGGAGGGTTGGGGGGTTACTGGGATGCATAGGGAGAGGCATCACCAGTAGAAAACAGGAAGTTATTATCCCTCTGTACAGACAGCTGATGAGACCCCATCTGGAGTACTGTGTGCAGTTCTGGAGACCCACTTCTAAAGACATAGACAGGATGGAAGCTGTCCAGAGGAGGCTAACTAAAATGGTGCAGGGTCTGCACCGGAAGACATATGAAGAGAGACTTAAGGAGCTTAATATGTATAGCCTCGAGGAAAGGAGGGAGAGGGGACATGATAGAAACTTCAGGCACCTCAAAGGAATCAACAAAGTCCAAGAGGGTAGCATCTTTAAAAAGAGGTGTGCAAGAACAAGAGGGCACAATTTGAAGATAGAGGGGGGCAGCTCAGAGGTAATTTAAGGAAGTATTTTTTCACAGAGAGGGTTGTGGATGCATGGAACGGCCTTCTGGAGGAGGTTGTGGAGTCAAAATCAGTGGTGGAATTCAAGCATGCATGGGACAGTCATAAGGCAATTCTAGGGTGTGGGGTTAAGAAGAAGTAGGCTGCTGGTTAACTAGGATCTGCAGCTTATCCAGTAGGTAGGGAAATGGGCTGACTGGGTGGGCCAAGTGGTCCTTATCTGCCGTCAAATTCTATGTTTCTATGTTTCTATGTTTACAATTCTGGATCTGTTCTTACTGCATACTTCCTGAGCATGAGAAACATACCCAAATAGTGCAGTCACTTATGAGGCAGCAGCCTCCTAAACTCCCACTATATCACAAGTGGCTAGACTGTGTTGTGGTTGTTCCCAAGTCCAGGAAAGATACAGTTGGAGCTGATCAAGGAATGTAAACAAACCTATGTTTGTGTGGTAACACCAGTTTGGTGGGCAGTCTGTTTTTCACTTTTTCTAAGAAAAAAGAGTCAGAATCAAACTACCAGCTACATCAGCAATCTTTACAGAATGTTGGCAATCATAAAATGTGCTTTTTTAAACTAGGGACACTTTGAGACCTAAAGGGGGTTGACAGTGTCCCTTTAAGGTAGCAGCAAACTAAAAGAATGCATTTGTCAACGGTATTGTGCTGTGCTGAATTTCTGACACTCAATCTGATAAATAGCTGCAATCTTGTCAAACCCCAAATTATTACATAGTAGTGACCTGACAATATGACTATATGAGAAGCAAGCTGTCACTGTCACTGCTCATACTACACCTGTATTAGAACAGAATGGATGGACAGTGCAATTCTCTCTCTGAATAGCCAGGTGATGATGATGATAGTTTCTTATTCTCATCAAGTCTGCTTAATGTTTAAACAAACAAAACATAGGAAACCAATTGGAATTCAAATAATTAACAATGTGGGTGGGGTTTGGTGGCAACAAATTAGAGGTTCTACCAGCTGAAGAGATAGATTCTTGTTCCCTTACATTGCCTTAAACAAGAATGATGTGTCTATTTGTGGAGAAATACCCTTTGCCAAATAGTAAAGTTGTGCCTCTTCTGAGAATGATGTTGTTGCTTGCTGCAGATATGTACTGAATTGTGGTGTCAGCCATGACTGAGTGCTTGTGTAAGCACTCCATTGTGGATGACATAGCAGTTAAGGAAACATTTGCAGCAAACAACAGCAACATTCTCAGAAGAGGCATAACTATTTGGCAAAGTGCATTTCTCCATACATTGACACATCATTCATTTTTTCATGCAATGTACATACATACATAAATACTTACATACATACCTACATACATACATGCATATATACATACTTACATACATACATGCATACATACATACTTACATGCATACATAAATACATACATACATCCATGCATACATAAATACTTACATACATACATGCATACATAAATACCTACATACATGCATACATAAATACTTACATACATACATAAATACATATATACATACATGCATACATAAATACATACACACATGCATATATAAAACTTATATATATACATACATGCATATATAAAACTTATATACATATATGTATACATACATAAATACTTACATATACATACATAAATATTATATACATACATGTATATACATACATAACATTATATATACATGTATACCTGTATACACACACATATAAATACTTACATGTATACATACATAATACTATATACATACATGCATGTATACATAAATACATATATACATAAATACTTACATACATGCATACATAAATACATACATAAATACTGTACTTACAGACATACATGCATACATACATACATACATAAATACTAACATACATGCATGCATACATGCATACATACATACATAAATACATACATAAATAATTGCATATATACATACATAAATACTTACATACATACATAAATATTTACATACATACATGCATACATACATTCATAAATACTTATATACATGTATGCATACATGGATACATAAATACATACATATATAAATACATACATGCATACACACATACATACTTACATACATACATGCATGCACTCATAAATGCTTACATACATAAATACATACATGCATACATACATTCATCTTACATACATACATGCATGCATACATAAATACTTAGATACATACATGCATACATACATATATGCATACATACAAGATGATGGCAGGGAAGGACCACTATGCCCATCTAGTCTGCCTAATCAAGTAAGAGACCCCCAGTCTAACTCCTACACTAGAAACCCCTTCCCTAAGTACCAGAATCCCCTTGTGTCTGTCCCACGCCTTCTTGAAGCTAGTAATTGTGTCTGCCCCATACCATCTCCCCTGGTAGACAATTCTAAGCATCCACTACCCTCTCCATGAAGAAGCACTTCCTTATGTTACCCTTGAAACATCCCCCCTCTAGCTTCCAGTCATGACAGTCATGTAGTCATTTTGAATAAACTTCCTTCCTTCACCCTGTTTACACCCCTGAGGTACTTAAAAGTCTCAATCATGTCCCTCTTCTCCCTCCTAGTCTCCAGCGGGTACAGGTTCAGCTCCCTCAATCTCTGCTCATATGGTATATCCCACATCCCTGGTACCATCTTGGTCACTCTCCTCTGCACCCTCTCCATCATCTCTATATCTCCGTGCAAGTGCGGTCTCCAGAACTGCACCCCATACTTCAGGTGCGGCCTCACCATGGTTCTGTACAAAGGCATTAGCACCTCCCTTTTCTACTAGTAAAACCCCTTGCAATGCAGGCCAACATGCCATTCACCTTACCCACCACCTTGCTACACTGGTTCCCCACCTTAAGATTCTGTGATACCGCAATCCAAAGATCCTTTTCCTGTTCCTTTGTCATGATTTCCTCCCCCCCAAGGGAGTAAATTGCCCTCTTGTTTTTCCTCCCCAGGTGCATCACTTCGCACTTCCCTGCATTAAACTTTAGTTGCCAGGTTTCTGACCACCTCTCTAGCTTCTCCAGGTCCCTCTTACATACTAACATACTAAAATGCCAGCAGAATAGGCCTAACGGTCTTTCGAGTCTGCTCAATTGGTCAGCCCCCACCCTGGGGGCTGACCTTGCTGCCCCCCTCACCTTCTCTGGCTTCTCCTTCCCAATTCGGATATTCTTGCTGCATTGGAATTTGCTTCCAGAACCCTTCCCCTGTACCTGTCCCAGCCCTTCTTGAGCCCCCTCCACCGTCTCTGCCTCCACCAGCCCCTAGGCAGTGCATTCCATGGCTCCACCACCCTCTCAGTGAAGTAGCACCTCCTTTCTCCCTGAATCTTCCCCATCCAGCTTCCACCCATGCCCTCTAGTGGCCCCCTTCTCCTTCCTTCAAGCACCCTGACTGTTCCTCCCCATTTACCCTCTTCATGTACTTGAAGACCTCTATCATGTCCCCCCGGTCCCTTCTCTCTTCCAATGTGTACATATTTAGCTCTTTGAGCCTCTCCTCATAGGTCCTGTCCCCCAAGCCCCAAATCATTTTGGTTGCCCTCCTCTGGACCCTCTCCAGGAGTTTAATGGCCTCCATTCCCCCTTCTGAATCCACTGTATTGCAGACTTTTGTATCATCCACAAACAGGCACACCTGGCCCTCCAAACCCTCTGTGAGGTCACTAATATAGATGTTAAAGAGTAGTGGGCCTAGAACTGACCCCGTGGCACCCCACTGATCACTGCCTGTTCTCTGGAGTGTGTCCCATTTACTACCACTGCTTGTCACCTACCCGACAACCAACTCCCTACCCACCTTGAGATTTTGTGGCCCACACCCAGGCCATCCAGCTTATTCACTAGCCTCCCATGCGGTATGGTGTCGAAGGCCTTGCCAAAGTCCAGGTAGGCCATGTCCACTGCCCCTCCCTGGTCCACTATCTGTGTCACCCAATCGAAAAACTCTATTAGGTTAGTCTGGCAGGACCTACCCTTAGTGAAACCATGCTGCCTTTCATCCTGCAGACCATTTTCCTCCAGGAATGCCACCAGACTTGCCTTTAGTAATGTCTCCATTACCTTCCCCACCACTGAGGTGAGACTAACAGGGCAGTAGTTTTTGACCTCGTTCTTCCTTCCTCCTTTGTGTGGTGCAACCACCTCCGCTCTCTTCCAGTGCTCTGGTACCATGCCTGTATCCAATGACATATTAAACAGTCTTGCCAAACGTGGTGAGAGTAACTCCCTCAGCTCCATGAGTACCCTTGCATGTAGGCCATCAGGCCCCATCGCTTTATTTACCCTAAGTCTACCCAGCTCTTCGCTAACTCTGTCAGCCGTGAACACTATAGGATCTATGTGCCTGTGGGTTCCCCACTTCCCTTTCCATACTGGTCTGCTGCCTTCTCCCTCCCTCGTGAAGACTGAACAGAAGTAATCATTCAAGGTCTCCACTTTCTCCAAGTCTCCCTCCAGAATAGTTCCAGCTTTACCCCTTATTCTCCCGATCCCCTGCTGTTTTATTCCCCCCAATTGTTTAACCAGGTGAGACACCCTAAGCTGAAAGGTTTTTTACAAGTGCAACCTGGGAGCACAGGGAAGTTAAGTGACTTGCTCAGGGTCACACAGTATATTTATTTATTTAGTTTTTGTTGACCAGGTAAGTGCACTAGCACAGTATATTTATTTATTTAGTTTTTGTTGACCGGGTAAGTGCACTAGACAAATCCTGCCTATTTTCAGGCACGACCCGGGGAGGGGGATACAGATGAATGCCAACTGACCTTGAACCAGATTAAGCTGTTGGTGGAATTTTTAGTGAATGAGGGAAATTTGGTCAGGACACCGGGGAAATTCCCCTACTCTTTTCGATAAGTGCCATGGGATCTTTAACATCCACCTGAACTACCACCAATCCAGGCAGATGGGACCTCGGTTTAATGTCTCATCCAAAAGACGGCACCTCAGAAGTGCAGCACCCTCTCATGCTGCACTACAGTGTCAGTACTCGGATATTAACCCAAATGCCAGATGTGGGAACTGAACCCACAGCCCTCTGATCTCCCAGCCTCAGAGGCGAGTGTGCTACCTACTGAGCCACTGACACTGACTATGCACTGAATATGCAAGTGGGGGCTGTGGGATTCAAGCTCAGGTCTCCAGATTTGCAGCTCAGAGCCTTAAACCACTGTGCTATACTGTCTCCCTCAATCCCCTGCTGTGCCTTCCTTCTTTCTCCCACATACCTGAAAAAGGTTTTATCCACCCTCATGGACTGCCTTGCTATCCCCTCCTCAGTGACCGCTTTACCCCTCCTTATCATCTGCCCTGCCTCCCTCCTCTTTTCCCTGTAGGTCTCCCCATCCTCCATCCTTTGTGTTGACTTGTACTTCCTGAAAGCCCTGGCTTTCTCCCGGACCACCTTCGCCACCTCTCTATTAAACCAAAGAGGTCTTCTCTTCCTCCTGTGGTTCCTGACTCTCCTGATGCATGAGTCCATGGCTAGCCATAAATTCTCAACCTCCTCTTTGTTCCCCATCCTTGACATTACTTCAGTGAATACCCTCTGCATCTGCATCATGCTAAAGTTTGCCTTCCTGAAGTCCAGTATCCCGGTTTTCATAATGTTCTTCTCCCTGCCTGTTCTCACCTTGAACCTGACCGCTCTTTGGTCACTTGTTCCTATTTCATCCTCTACCTCCACCTCCACCACACTGTCTCCATTAGTGAGGACTACATCCAATAGGTTACCACCCCTAGTGGGCTCCTTGACTTGTTTGTGTAGAAATATGCCTTGTAGTGCTTCTAGGATGCCCTTGCTCCTAGTTGATGCTACTGTTTGGGTATATGTAGCCACAAAGTTTCAAGTAAGCAGACAACCATTACACTAGTGCCAAAAGTTTGGTCCTTCACAGATAAAGAGGACAGACAGTAAATGGTGTCCTCCTGACACTTAAATTTCCTGTTAGTGTACAGGCTGTCTTGCTATCCTTGTTTACTACAACTCTTAGACTTTAGTGAGTGCATTGTCTGACTTTTGCAACCAACATAATTAACTGTGGGCTTCTAACATTTGCCCAATTAAACGTAGCAACAACAAACATTTTCTATTTGTCATTTCAATTTGATGGGGAAAAAAATCCTGAAATGCTAGGCACAACATAGTCTTTGATAAGCCGTATAGAGCAAAGGCTCTTCACTTTCAGTGGCGGTGATTGCTACAGATTTTGATGTAGTACACTTCAACTATCATTTCCATCAAGAGTCAAACTGCGGTTCTGCACCTTAATCCTGGGTGGATGTCTTTGTTTTTGCTTTCAAAACTGAGATCGCATCAGCAGGACCTGCCAAACTCTGTGTGTGTAGTGTGTCCATCATCCTGAATGCAAAGTTTGGCAGACAAAATTAGTGAGAAGGATATGTCTGCCTTCCTAGTCATGACTCATAACCTTTACATGCTCAAAGGCTTTTTCTGCTGTGTATCAAAGATAAAGTCCGAGGTTACATATAGCTTTTCTCATTATATTACAGTGGAATTCTTTTCCTTGCAGTATTCATTGTTAGGGGCCCCTGTCATTCAGGGTCATTAAAGAAATGAAAAGTGTGTGGGGGTAGTTGCTTGTTATAGTTCATCCATATGTTACTTATCCTGCATGCCCGATCAATATTCAGACTTTCTAGACCTTCATTTTTGATTTGATTTATTTACTAACCATGTAAGTGCACTGGACTAAGATTAGCCCATTTTCTTGCATGACCCAAGCCATGAGGCCAGACCATTGCATAAAAAATACAAAAAAAAACCCAAACCTTAAAAACCTCAGTACAAAGGGGAAAATGTGGTATAAATATAGTTTAACATGCAAATAATATTTCTGAAAAAAACACTTGCATAGATTTTCTCACATGAATTAATTAGTGGGGTTAGCTCTGGAATTAACAAATTAAAAACAGTATATCAGTGTGCTTTAGCAGAGTCTACAGATGAAACTCTGTATAAGCAGTAATAAGAGTGAATGAGACCAAATTAAAATCTCATATCTTAATATGCATCAGAAATATAATGAATATATAATGGGTTTCAGAGCAATATTATATTTATCGCTACTAGTGAGCAGTAAGACCCATAACTCATAGTGGTGAAGCCACAAGTTAGTTCTGAATTTCTTACCACTTGTGTGGAGATAAATATGTTATTATTCTACTGCAATCCGTTATGTGTTTGATATACTACATACCACATTATTTGTAATGTTTTTAATAGTGTTTCCTGTGTGTTAGCCTAAAAAATGCCTTTCTTCCTATTAAAACTCTTAATCAGGCCCATTGTTCTCTGTGTTCTGTTTCCAGATTCTAACTGGAAGTAACATATTCTAAGTGAAATAACGTGTTTTATATGACTGTGATATATCATTTTTCAAATGAATGCATTTATTTTCATGTCTGTCAGGCCTAAAGTGGAAATAAATCATTTATTTCAATGTTAGGTGTGTCATTAGCATTTATTTCCATTTTAGGTTGGTCACAAAGGAGCTCTTAACCAGTGGGAGAACAGCTTTCACAATGCCTAGTGACATCACTATGGCTTGTGCTGCAATTGAAAACAGAGCAATGAAATCAAACAGAAACAGCTACATCGTCATTAAAATAACCAGTTTTGCCTGAGGCAGTGCCATTGTATGAATGGCACATGCCATGGGTGACTACAGATATCAGTTTTATTTGAATGGGTTTGACCTCTATAAACCTCACTCGTGACTTTGTCTCTCGTGCCATCATAGAGGTCAAAGTGTTCAAACAAAAATATGTGTAATATGTTTAGTCAGCCCATGGCATAGCCCATATTTAAGTGAAAATAAATATGTATAAACATACAGTAGCATGATTCATTTACTCAATGTATTTACCACTAGTGGGGGAATATATGGACATTAGCTAGCTGCTCCAGTGGTGCAGTGACAGCACCGCCACTTGTGGGACTGATGACCTGGCTTCATGACCTGAGCTAGGAGCTTTGGAGGGCCAGTGGGAGGAAGAGGACTAGGCATCCCACAGGGCACTCTTGTCCCCTTGGGTGGGGGAAGGATGCCTTGTCCCACTGCAGTATCACCACCTCAGTGACCACAGGTGGTAATGCAGTGTGGCCCCCTCAGGAAGCAGAGATAAGGGTGGACTGATGGAACACATACTGTATGAGAAGCTATGCCTGAAGCCAGTGTTTCAGAGAACAGAGGTAAGGAGTGAAAAAGAAAACCCCTAGAGCATGCAGGATAAAGATGTAGCACTCTTGGGTCCCATCACAGCTGATTGGTCACTCCGGTAATGCTGCTCCCGAGGGAGCCCCCCCTGCCCAAATGACCTGTAATGGGTGATAAGCCATGAAAAAATGGGACTAAGAACCAGAGATGGCTGCAGATGGGGCTGGGAGGTGGCCAAATAGACAAGGATGCTCTAGTGTATAGGGGAAAAAGTAAATATATATAAAAAAAACTGTGGGCATTAGCTGATATTACATCTTTGAAAAAAATCTTAAACAAAACTTATAGAGCTGTTTTGAAACTTCCACTGTCCACAACAGTGTAACAAACCTTATCTTTATCTTCTGGCTACAAGGAAAAAAATTACAAGAATCTGTCTTCAGGAGGCAATGAATTTCAAAGTGACAGGCTTTTCATTTAGTTGGTTAAAATTTGTAGAACTCAACCTCTTCAGCAGAGTTCTAGGTTAGTTCCGGTATTGTCCAAAAACCAAGTCATATGACCCCACATGAAAGTCAAATTGAAACCAGAATATTAGATATTAAAAGGCAGGAAAAGACAATTAGCATAAAAGGATCAAAGTGCAGCCCGTGGCTAGCAGGAAATAAGGGTCAATTTATACTCAAACCGTATCTAGTAACGCAACCAGACCATGAACATAGAACAGCTATGACTAGACTAGGATTCCAGACATTCCCAAGTAATTTTCTTAGTAACAGATATAACCCCAAATATGTGATCCCACCAAACTGTGACATAAACTCAATGGAAGACTTAAAAACCTTATCTAATCCATAGTACTGAATATCAGAAGGACACTCCTTGGTAACATTTGATCAGAAAAGGAAAAATCTCCAGAGGAAACAGAAAATATTTCTTCTTAAATCTGAATCTTGGATTGCTTTAATGAAAATAGTTATAAAAACCCTCAATAAAAATCAGGAAAAAATGAAAACAATTAAATGGAAAGAAATTCCATAAGTAGATTCAAATTGAAACAAAGCTATATGCAAAGCAGATGGATAAATTAAGACATATGCAATCAGGTTTTTAAACTTTTGTGAACATGTACATTATTTCCTAAGAATCAACTCAATTTCTGCAATTTTTTTTGTAAGTGTTTTTCTTTAAATTGTTTTGTGACCTGATTCTTCTTGATCTGTTGTAATATACTACACTCTAAATTTAAATACTTTTCTTTTTACCATGTTTTGTTTTTATGTATAGTGATGTCTTGGTTGTAATGGCAAGCTGCTGTTCAATAAAAGAAACTTGACTGTAATTACATTTTTTTATAAAGTTTTTTATTTGTTTGCTCATTTTTTACCTGTTTGTTAATGTTTCATTTGAGAGGAACAGGAGATGGAAGTGATACATGTATACTGGTCACCAAGCAACAGGACCAAAAGTACACCCCAAGGTAAGGAGTAGTAAAACTGATAAGTGTTTTGAAAAATGAAATATGTATGCTTGGAAACAGAAACTTTAAGATGCGACAGAGACTAAAGGTGCATGTAGCTGGTATTTCTGCGGTCCTAGGACTCATACAAAGGCATGTGTTTTTCTTAAAAACAAGGGTGTAAGCAGGCGTACTCTGTACACATTTGGGTGCTGTTTATTTTCAGACCTGCCCCACACTGTCTGCCTTTTTCCTAACCATGATCATTCTACCCTAGAGTACATGATATACTGAGGGCAACGGAGTAGTGTCTATATTTGTTTAAACCTCTGTTATTTAGGACAAGGGTAAAGTTGTACAACCTGTTTAGAAGTTAGAAGAGACATCTGCCAATAATGTGAATTTTGTTAAAGAGCTGCTGACATGATTGTTGGCCCCAGGTAGGCAACCTATACCATGGAGTTGCCTGTCCTGGGAGCTATTTTAGCCATACCTTGAATTTTTTGCTGAAGTACAGTAGATAAGCAGATGTTCCATTTGTAAAACCCAGCTAATAACTTCCTTGTATGAGCCATGTGGCCACCGAGCACTGCAGCCCCACCCCTTAATTACAGCTTAAAGGAAGTCTGTACAGTTCCCTATATAATTATTTTAAAGGTTACTATAAGGATCCAATATGTAAACTGCTGGGTTATATTTAGAAAATGTCTTCAGTAAGGCAGAAAAATATTTTTAAAATTGTGATGTGGAGGAATCCATTTTGTGGACAAGAAGGGTGCTGTGGTGATGTAATTGCCTCAACAGCTCTAACAGGGAGCAATGAAGCAGGCTAAAACAAACTGTTCCTACAGACAGTGATCCTGTTAAATTATAATGAAAAGAACAGTTTTTAGTTACACTTTGCCAAACATAAAATCCAGGGTGCTCTTTAGAATTTATAAAATGGGCAAAGGATTTCGACCAATCTGACTGGTTGGTAGCCATGCATTAGAAGTGTCTAATGCATGGTGACAACTAGAAATCCCACCTAGAATACACAGACCCATTGTTTATAAGCACAATTAGCCACTCTAGGGATGTGCATTAGACAGTTCTAATGCACGGCTAGGGGACTGAATGCACTTTGCCTGTGGCCTTGTGCCTTACTACGCCCCCAACCATGCGTTAGAACTGTCTAACGCACAGCCTGTCATGTCTTACTGCTTACATAACATGATCCCTATAAGCAGGGGTGTAGCCAGAAATTTCCATTTTGTACACACACTCTCCAACTGCTGCCCCCTCATTAAAAATATGTACACATCCTCTCCAACTGCTGCCCCCATTACAAAGAAATCAGATTGCTTTCAGATGACTCACCTAATCTCTAAACAGGTTGTACACATATCTGTCTCCTAAACAACTGAAGATTAAACAGACACCCTACTCAGTGGCCTACACAACTCAAATACTCAAGCGTAGAATGATAAGGGTAACAAAAAGGCACATGGTTAGGGACAGGTACTATACAAAACTGTACACAAATGTGTACAGTGAGTATGCCTGCCTATAAGTACAGCAGCACTGTTCTCATCTGCTGTACTGCACACTGTTAACACTGGTGAGGCAGTGACATCATCACAACACCCTTTCTGTCTACAAAATGGATGCCTCCAATCCATATTTAAGAAGTATTTTTCAATGTGGTTATTAAAGTCCTTATCTAAATGCATAATTTTCAATCAATTTCTGAACAACCATGGTAACTACTGAAATAATCATACAAGGAGTTATACAACTTCCCTTTAATGAGGACTCTAAGTAGGTAACGGGGCTGCAGGTGCCTGTGGAGCTAGTAATGTAATCTGAGGTGAGGAGCATGCCTAAATGTACTTTGATGATCTTTGTTGGAATGTATACATTTTATGGGCCTAATGTATAATATATGTTATAGCCCTATGCACATATGCATGCCAGCAAAGAAAACCCCATCAGACCCAACTATTCACGGACCAAGAGCAAATCCACTTCCTAGTGCTCCAGGCCACTTATCTGTAGCAATTGGAAGAAACATAACCCCATGGGAAATCAGATGTAACATCTCAGCTGGGCATTTCTGGCTAAATAAGTTGTAAGAATAAATACATACAAAAAATAAAACACAGTGACATTCAATATTAGAGCTGTCCCTTTTGCTGCACTCTTAGCTTCAACAACTGTGATGCTGTGTCTGGTGTGCACTGCTTCCTTTCTCTCATCTCTCCAAAAGAGATCATAGCTTGGAATAGTGAGGGCCCAGTCATGTTTGCATGGTGCCCATGTTTCTGCTATGGTCACCATATCTGGCTTACCTTCTGCTGCAGTAGCCTGAAGATCACTCATTTTGTTTCTGATGTGTCTGGTATTTCTGCAGACCACCCTGCAGATCATTATCCCGGAACCATGTTTCCCTACTTTATTGCACCTGGTGACCAGACCTTCCTTGTTAACCCCCTGTGCCATTTTGCCTCCTCTACCACTTTCCCTGCCTGTGGAGATTTTTCTTCCTAGCATGCCTCCCTTCCACATTCTCTGACTGAATTTCCCATGACTTCCTGAATGCCCTCAATAAATGGGGAGTGTTAGCTAGGTCTCCCTTACCTAAATTCCTCCCAAGGATTCTCCTAGCCCCAACCTCTCCTCATGTTAGTTTAAACACCCATAAATTGATTCTTCAAACTTCTAATCCAGTGCCCTTGTCCCCTCCTGATTTGGATGCAGGCCTTCTGGTTTAAGCAAGCCTTCATACCTCTAAAATACACTCCAATCTCACAGGAAATAGAAACCCCTCATCGGTGCATCACTTTTTCAACCAGTTGTTATTTTGGTAGATATTCATCTCCCTTTCATCCCTTTGCCTGTTCACAGGGAGGACTTCTGAGAAGGTCACAATACTAGTCAACCATTCCAGCCTTGAACCCAACTCCCTAAAATGAGGTTTCCCTTTTCATGACGGACTCGCTGCCAGAACATTCTTTCCTAGATGGACAGTGGCATCTGGCTTCCCACCCAATTCCCTAACCAACCCCTCCACCCAGGGTAGTACCCTATCTGTTGTCACCCTATGGACACTGAGCACCACTCTCTTCATCCTTCTTGGTCTGAGGCATAGACCACATTCATGTTACTCCTCACTATAGAATACCCTATGATGAGTACCCTCTTTCTAGCACTCCACTGCTGTCTAATACCCTCCTTGCAGGTGTCAATGCTACAGCAGCCTTGGGAGATCTGGTTGCAACAGGAGGCTTTCCTCTGGGAGGGGAAGTAGCATGTGTATTTTTTGCTCAGTGGAGTGAAATGGCCACATGTTGCAATTCCAGGGCCCCTCCCCAGTTGTTATCATCCACTGACCCCCCCACCCACTAGTTTCCAAATATCCATTGCTAACCATTTGAGGCCACTGAGGAAGAGAAACTACAGTAAGCACCCTGGAACTCACTCTGACCTACTGTACAGCTGGGGTTTCAGCCCAGGCTGCAGCTAGTTTCAAGTGGAGTGCCTTCAACCCTCCTGCAGACTGGGCAGCCTCCAAATTTCCACAGTGTATTCTAGAAGAGTGTGGCACTGCAGTCTCTGCAGCTAATTCATGATCCCCTTAGCTGTCCACTATACATAACTGTTTATGTCCTGCGGCCCTCCCTCTGACCCTTTATCACTCTAGGTACCCTAGACAGGGATTTACTATTCTCCTGTAACCCTATTGTAATACCTATACTTTGAGGTACTTCAGACAGGTTTTTGTAAATGCCTCTCTAACCACTGTCTTGTAAGTATGCTTCTAGCAGAGAAAATACTAATACAATCACAGTGATATTTAGAAATAGTAAAGGGAAGAAATCTCTCAGTGAAACCAGATGGATCTTGTCTTACACATGTGGACAATGGGGAAGAGTGTCCTGCAGACTTCCCTGAAGACTCAACTGGTGATGCCATCCTCCTGGTGTGTGGTCTTCACATTTTGAGGTTCCTTACACTTGGGGGTCACTTGGTGATACTGTTTTTTTCAGTATATCAAATCATATCCTCCCCTCTTACTGCTCCAACCTGATTGGTTGGGAGAAGTCACATGATGCTATCCCCCTAAATGACATGGCCCACAGTGGCCAAACTGCTCCCACATGAAGCTTACACTCCAACAACAATAAGTATTTAAACCCTAGCCAAAAACCAATCTGTCTTGCAAGGCTTTGAATGATGCTATTCATCTTTAGTTCATGGTAATTGGGCTGCTGTTTACTTATATGTTTTTATTGTTACATCTGTGGAATGTTTAATGACTTGTTTACTCGCGTATGTTTGTTATGTTGATTAAATTAGTTATCTGTCTGTCTATCTATCTATCTATCTATCTAGTCCTCTATCTAGCAGTAGCGTAGCAAATTCCCAGAGGGCCTGGGTGCAAGGGTATGTTATAGGGCCCCTCTGGTTTTGAATAGACATCAAAATTATGATTTGGGCCCCTCAAACCTCATGGGCCCAGGTGCGACTGCACCCCTTGCACCCTTGTAGCTACACCCCTGCTATCTAGTCCTCTATCCTGCTGTCTGTCTATCTATCTATCTATCTATCTATCTATCTATCTATCTATCTATCTATCTATCTACCTATGACATCATGCCAAAAGAATTTCTGGGGTTGGGGGGTTACACAATTACAAATTAATCAAGGAAAGACATGAATTTATACTTTTGCAGACCTTCCTCAGCATAAAATGTAATATTTGAAAGGGAATTTGTGGTGGGGGCACATACTCCCCCCATTCAAAAAAACAATGCTCGTAATGATCCTGCTATCTATCTAATTATCTATCCATCTATCTATCTATCTATGTCTGTCTGTCTACATATCTATCAAATTATATGTCTATCTGTCTGTCTATGGGAAAGTACTGTATGAACATTAAGGTTAGAATGACTTTTCTGTTACAAAAGTCCACTCCTTGTTATCATCCATGGATGAAAGCAGCAAACTATTCATCCTCGCTAGAAGCTTGATTTACAAAACTAATGTGCAGAATTACGTGCTAATATAGACAATAATGTATAACTGAACATCTTTATGTGCTTTACAGGGCAACAAAAATGACAAAATGTGTCACCCTTTTCAGGCTTTCATAAACTGTGCATCTTAAAATATACTGCACACCATTTTTGTCTCTCTTTTGTGGATTGATTTATTGCATACTGAATATATGGGTTATATTTTTGTCAAAAATATAACAATTAAAACACTTCAAAGGTAAAAATATATATTAATGATAAATACTTTCAAGGCAAAGGTAAAGACTTATATTAATAATAAATACTCTTAAGGCCATTTTATTCAAGGGAATAACAATGAAACATCCATCATTACTAATCCGAGCTCTTACTTGCTTATCTCTTTACCAAGGATTAATGGGACAAAGACAGGCATATGTCACAGTCTATTAATAATGCATTATGCATTTTTAATCTCAGAAAAACTTCTTAACTGCCCATGAGATGAAACTAGAAAAAAATCATTTCTTTTTACCAGTATGTGTCATTCACTGTTAATGATGTCTAGTTTGATATTTTACCTGTGAACTTGGATAAACCAACATCATCAATAATCTGCACGAAGAATGCTTTTTTCACAGCCTATCTTTCTGATTGGTTAGGGTTTTTCTAACCCCCACAATTCCACTGACTGCCCACATGTTACTACACAATCTGTAACCCCACACATTCATTTCAGGAAGGCCTCTAGACTGTTACTACCACCCACCTAAGCTCAAATGCCACCCAGTGCACACACATGTCAGAATATGGCAGGTCTAGTCAGGGTCTTAGGCACAATCACAAGTTCTGCTTTAAGCAACCCTAAACTCTTCAGCATGTTTAAAAAATAAACCCGTTTAATTACTTTAATGAAAGTATAGGCAGTATGCCTAAACTAGAGGAAATTATAATGCCCAAGAGTTTCATCTGCAGTATTTCACCATTTACTTTAATTGCAGTTCTCTGTTCCTCTTGCTATAGTTAACATTTTATTATGTGTTTTAATGCCATTAACCTTCGTTTTATTCTTACTGGATCAGTCAAAGAGCGACTCTAAATCATCCTGCATCTACAGTGTGCCTGCCTAGTATTCATTTATCATGACTACCATCCCTTGTGATCCATTTAACATAACTTCACTCAGATGTCACTGGAAAGCAACCGTAATCATTTGGGCTCTACTTTTAAAATGGAATATACCCATCACCTGGCAAGTTTTGAGTGAATGTTTCATCTCTAACTTGAGTTCATTACACCCACGTAGCTGGAAACCTACAAGTGTGAATGCACCCCTGAAAAGTAATGCACTTTGAAAAGCTATGTTTGTTCCTGCAATTACCTTATTACTCTGTAATGTTGACTATCCAATAGATTTTATTTAACTAATCCTGGGTTGCCCATGAAAAACGACCTCTGTGCCCAATGGGCTCACCCGGTTAACAAAATTGAAAGAAAGAAAGAAAGAAAGAAAGAAAGAAAGAAAGAAAGAAAGAAAGAAAGAAAGAAAGAAAGAAAGAAAGAAAGAAATACAGTCTGGTCAGACCAGAATACTTCCTCTCCATTATGACAGCAGGACGTAGTCTTTGCTAGTTAGATGTAAACTTGATGCAAGGGAAGAAATCATCATTAAGAATTCCCCCTTCATAGGGCAGAGTCAACAACGTCACACTTTGCTCTTCAGCACAGTTTCAATGTGATGTCCAAGACATTAACTTGTTTCCTAATTATCTACATGACATGGAGAACTATTACTTTTTGTTCATAAGAACATGCTAGTCGAAAAAGGAGGTGCCAAAAGTGACATGGTTAAATCCAAGACTTCCAACTCAGGTATGAAGGTGATGGCAGCTTACATAGAAACAGAATTTGACAGCAGAAAAGGACCGCTTAGCCCACCCAGTCTTCCCATTTCCCTACCTAATGGATAAGCTGCAGATCCTAGTTAACCAACAACCTACTTCTCCCAACCTCCACCCACTAGAATTGCCTTATGTCTGTCCCATGCATTCTTAAATTCCACCACTGTTTTTGACTCCACAACCTCCTCAGGAAGGCTGTTCCATGCATCCACAACCCTCTCCATGAAAAAATACTTCCTCACATTACCTCTGAGCCGTCCCCCTCTAGCTTCAAATTCTAGCTTCACAAGGAAAGGTAACCGAGCATGCAGTCAGAGGAAGAAATAACTCCATAAACCAACTTCATGTAAGATATTGGCAATAAATTGAAGAAATTCACCCAATAATATACAAACATAGAGTACAAATATAGGAAGGAAAGAAAGAAGACCATTGGCCCACAATTTCTTCCCCCACCAACTTACTCGTCCACCCCTTTTTCATCAAAGTACTTATTCTGCTTGAGATTGAACGTACTCTATAAACTGTATCAGCTAACACCACCTGTTCTGGTAGTGTATTCTAGGTCAGCACTATTCAAAAGAGACAAGGAAGAGTCTTACCGGTGCAGCATAATTTAATTTCTTAAATTGGTACAATATAGATAACGTGCAAAACAGCAGTTCAAGACTCAGCTCAAGAAGCAAATAACATGCTGACCCCCCCCCCACTACCACTAAGTAGAGCAAACTCTGTTACATGTTTAGATACATTCTAGGGTAAGGTGTACTTCTTAATAGTGGGAGCTACCAATCTTTGTGATCCTACTGGTCTAGTCTGGGCCCGATTCCAGAATGCCTTATGCATGGTGCAAGGTGATGTATGCCAGACCCTATGGTGTAAATCACATCTTTCGCCATGTGTTCCACAAGTCGCGATTCCAGAAGGTGGCTTGTGCCATGCCGTATGCAGGTTGCGCCAAAGGTGGGCTCCACCACCCACTGCCTGCAACCCGCTGCGACATGGTGCAAGGGTGGGTTACGGCAGCACCTGCACCCTATTCCAACAGAGCGGCTACCATAACCCACCTACGCCATTCCAGGTCCCCTTACGGCACTGCAGGATTAGACCAGCACTTATCTGGTCTAAGGGGCATCCATCCTGGCAAAACAATGGATGCCCCCCTGCAGCGCCGTGAATCACACATTGCCATGCACCCCTGCCACCCCCCAGCACAGTGATGCCCCACCCCCCCATTTTGGGGTGCCACCTGGGTTCATGCTGTGCCATGCCCCCATTGCAGCTGTGCCTGATAAATGTTTTACCATTTACTGTTGGGTTTATGTTTGTAACACTGTGATAAACTGTAGAATACAATTTTCCCCTACATTTTGATGGGGAGCCTGGCTGTCCTGACCCACAGTGAGACTGTTTGGCTATGTCCAGTTGCTGTATGCTGGAGTATGCTAGCTCCCCACAAAAATGTTGGGTTACTATAAGTTTGTAATGGATTCTACAAAATATAAAGACTTGTTTTATGTCCAGCCTGTTATTTAAGTACCTACATTTTTCAATAACAATACATATTATAATACTCTTACAGCAACTAAGAGGGAGTCATGGCCTGGTTAATGGAAAGTTTTATACACTATGTTTGGGGACTAAGGGGAAGTATATGCCCCGGGAATAAATGGTGGGGAAATAATTTAGTTATATTGTTGCAGCCCATTTAATAATTAGTGGGGATATTATACATCCCAACCTAGGCCTTGGTAAACCTTTCATATGGCAAGATGTGTGACTGGTGCTCCATATAACACCCATCCATAGATGTGTATTGTACAATTAAGCAATAATGCACGACAGGATGTGTGTTGTGCTGGGATAACATCACGCCTGGGGTGATTAGGCACAGGCCGAAGGCCGAGTGCGACTAAGCACCCCAGAAGTGACGTTATCCCAGCACAACACAGACCCTGGAGTGCATTATTGCTAATATACAATGGCTCATGAGGCAAAAAAAAAAAAGAAAAAAGATGAAGAAATATGTTTAAAACTAGTTTGTTTGCTTTTTTTTTTAATGAGGAGGTGTACTGTTTAAAAAATAGTGCTGATTTCTTGCCAGTAGGTGGAGCTGCTCTGTTTATCTGTGGCTCTGCAGTCCTGAGTCTGCACATCAATCTTTATGTGTTTTTTTTATTTCTTTTGTGTCATTGCTTTTGTCAGGCGTACTGTTAAGCCCAGGGTTTTTTTTTTTTCCAGCTTTCATTTTTTTATTTTCTGTTTAAGTCTTTCCCCATCTGTCAGTTCTGCAGTGTTAACTAGTGTGTGTGTGTGTGTGTGTGTGTAGGGTTGTCAGCAAACACCAACATGGAGGTGTCGATAGGGAGAAGGGCAGGGGTAAATGGAGAAAGTGACAAAGGCAAGAAGGACAGGGATGGGGCAAAAGGGGGTAAGGCCATCAGGAAATGGAGGGTAATGAGTACCAATGCCCGTAGTCTGGGCAACAAGCTCCCTGAGCTGGTGGCCTTAATGGAAGAGGGATGCCTGGATATTGTAGCAGTCACAGAAACATGGTACACAGAGAACCATGACTGGGATTTAACATACCAGGGTACATAACCTACAGGAGAGACAGGCAGGGGAGAAGAGGGGTAGGAGTAGCTCTCTATGTAAAGGAAGGGATAAAAGCAACTGAACAAAAGAGTAAACAGGGAGGAGAGGAGGCACTGTGGGTCACCTTGGAGACTGGAAAGGGCACCACAATCCACACAGGGGTTGTGCACAGACCCCCATGTCAGGGGGAAGGAATGGACAAGGATATGATGGAAGGCATTCTTAGAATGGCAGAGAAAGGGGAGATACTGTTGATGGGAGACCTGAATATGCCAGATGTTAACTGGAGCACATTTGCTGCAGTGACATCCAAGAGCAGGGCCATTCTTGATGCCCTACAGGTGGCAGGCATTAGACAGCTAGTTTCGGAACCCACTCGTGAGGGAGCAATCTTAGACCTCGTACTCTCAAACGGGGCAGTGAGAGGATCTCAGATCTAGAAGTGGGTTGCCATCTGGGGACAAGTGACCATCAAACAGTGTGGTTCACGCAAACTCAAGCTACAGAGTCAAGCCATACAAAAGTGAGGGTACTGGACTTAGGAGGGCTGACTTTGGCAAGATGGGAGAGTGCCTCAGAAAGCACCAGCAAACAGGCTAGAAGGAGGTGTGGAGCAACAATGGGAATTATCAAAACTGCCATCACAGAGGCAACAAGCCTTTGTGTGAAGCAAATAAACAAATCAAAACGAAAGAAAAAGCCACTATGGTTCTCAAAAGAGGTGGCTGTGAAAGTCAGGAAGAAAAAATAGCATTCCAGAAGTATAAGGAAACACAGAAGGAGCAGGACAGAGAGCTGTACCAGTTAAGGCAGAAAGAAGCAGGGAGGGAAGTCAGAATAGCAAAGGCCCAAACTGAGGAAAAGATAGCCAACTCAGTTAAGAAGGGGGATAAAACCTTTATAGGTACATCAGCGAGAAAGACAAAGGGAGGGATAGTGAGGCTGAATAGAATAAACGGTGGGTGGGCAGAGGGGACAGTGAAAAGCAGGAATACTGAACGAATATTTCTGCTCAGTATTCACAAAAGAGAGGGAAGTGCCTAATCCAATTAACAGAAGCACTCTTGATAGGGGGGTCGATCCCAGTCCTTTCACAGAAGAAAGGATTCTGCAAGAACTCCTAAAACTGAAGGTGGACAAAGCAATGGGTCCTGATGGAATTCACGCCAGAATTCTAAAAGAATTAAGGAAGGAACTAGTGAAACCACTGGCTACTCTTTTTAATAAATCATGGGAGGATGGTGTGGTACCCGAGGACTGGAGGAAGGCGGATGTGATTCCCCTTCACAAAAGTGGGACCAAGACAGAGGCAGGAAACTACAGACCTGTCAGTCTGACCTCTGTGGTAGGGAAAGTGATGGAGTCACTCTGAAGGAAAGAATAGTTGAGTACCTAGAGGTCAGTGGAGCACAGGATCCAAGACAGCATGGGTTCGACGGGAAGGGTCATGTCAGGCAGATCTAATAGATTTCTTTGACTGGGTGACCAAAGTAGTAGACCAGGAGGGCTGTGGACATGGCCTACCTAGACTTTAGCAAGGCATTTGACACAGTCCCACACAAAAGATTATTAGTCAAATTAACCAGCCTGGAAGTGGGTTCCAGGGTGGTAGCCTGGTAAAACATTGGCTGGACAACAGGACACAGAAGGTAATTGTAAATGGAGTCCACTTGAAGAAAGGGCGGTTACTAGTGGGGTACCGCAGGGTTCAGTATTGGGTCCAGTCCTTTTTAATGTCTTCATCAGTGGCATTGCAGAGGGACTGGAAGGAAAATTATGCCTGTTTGCAGATGACACAAAGATCTGCAACAGGGTTGATACACAAGGAGGCGTGGAAAGGATGAAAAGGGACTTGGCAAGGTTGGAGGAATGGTCTGACGTATGGCAGCTAGGATTCAATGCAAAAAAGTGCAAAATAATGCACCTGGGAAACAAGAACCCAGGGGAAGAATACACAATGTGTGGGGAGGTAGTAACAACAACAAAACAGGAAAGAGACCTGGGGGTAATCATATCAGCTGACCTTAAGGTTAGCAAGCAATGTGAGAAGGCAGTAGGGAGGGCTGGGGTATACTGGGATGTATAGGGAGAGGCATCAGCAGCAGAAAACAGGAAGTTGTTATCCCTCTGTACAGACAGTTGGTGAGACCCCATCTGGAGTACTGTGTCCAGTTCTGGAGACCCCATCTCCGCAAGGACATAGACAGGATAGAGGCAGTCCAGAGGAGGGCAACTAAAATGGTGCAGGGTCTGCAAGAAGCCGTATGAGGAGAGACTAAAGGAGCTTAATATGTATACCTTGAGGAAAGAAGGGAGAGGGGACATGATAGAAACTTTCAAGTACCTCAGGGAATCAACAAAGTCCAAGAGGGTAGCATCTTTCAGAAAAAGAGACTTGCAAGAACAAGGGACACAATTTAGAGATAGAAAGAGAGTTCGGGGCAATGTGAGGAAGTATTATTTCACAGAGAGGGTAGTGGATGCATGGAACAGCCTTCCTGAGGAAGTTTTGGAGTCTAAAACTGTGGGAGAATTCAAGAATGCATGGGACAGACATAAGGCAATTCTTGTGGGGGGGCAGGAAGATATAGGCTGTTGGTTAAATAGGATCTGCGGCCTATCCTGTAGGTAGGGAAATGGGCAGACTAGATGGGCCTAGCGGTCCTTATCTGCCGTCAAAGTCTATGTTTCTATGTTTCTATGAGTGGGAATGATCAGGTAAGACACACTGAGGCATGCTCTCACACTTGCCACTAGTGTGTGTGTGTGTGTGTGTGTGTGTGTGTGTGTGTGTGTAGGGTTGTCAGCGAAGAATGCCATGAGTGGTGTGGTTAGACTGGGGGGGGAGAGGGTTAGCAGATTGAGCTGAGGGCTTCTTAAATGTTTTAATTTGTGTGTGGGAGCCACAGTTTCTGGGGGAAAAAATGTTTGCTGTGAAGCTCAGGTCTCGCAGTTACTGTGTGAGGCTGTGTGCGCTATGAGCGGGAGAGAGCTGATGTGAAGGAGGAATTGGTGCGATGTGAACTGAGAGGTATCGGGATGTTTTACTGTTTCTTTAATTTTTTTTTGGTAGTGAGAAACAGTTTGTTTTACTGAAATTAATCAGTGTTGTTTTACTGTGTTCTTTGTTTCAGGGCAGACCAGGAAGTAAAAAAGACAGTGGTGTCAGCAGGGTGACAGTAGGGCAAGCAATCGCGGCTGTGGAATGATTCATTTTATTTTTAGTTTTTTACATTTGATGCAGTCGTTTGTGTGCTTGGACTAGACCCGTGATGTTGTACTGGGATAACATCATGGGTCCAGTCCCAGACTGACCAATCAGAGGCAAGCATTCTTTATTGCCATTGTATAATATGTTACAATGGCCATACCTTAAAGTGAGAAGAAGCACACATGTCCTAAATGTTCTATGCCTTTGCATAAAACAGAAAGTCCCAAACTATGTCACTGAAGTTTTGTCCCAGAGACCAGCCAAGCTGGAGTTACAGTCCTCTGGGGGTATGGAATTTATGATTCTGTATACAAAAAGTATGAAAGACAGTGGTAACTTTATGTTATATGCACTGTATTTGTGGAACTCATTACCTATGAGCCTGCATCCATCCTATGGTGGTTTAGTCCTCTTTGGCCACATGCTGAATTGTTCTAAAAGGGGGATACAAGCCTGTGGTTGTCATCAGTGACTCCTCTGTCTTAGTGTAATGACTGTATTGTCCATGATTTTATATTTTGTATGTCTGGTATGTATATTAGCATTGTACTGCATGCTGTTACTTAGCCTTTAAAAAAATTGCTTAATGTTATTGTAATAATGTAATAGAAACACTGATTCTAATAATATCATTGGAAATGAGCTTTTAGCTTATATGACTTGCCATCATCTTGTTTATATTTTTAATAAACAACATTTTGATTGATTGCTGTCACTACCACTGAATCACTGAGTGACGCTAAGCAAGTCACTTAACCTCTCAGTGCTTAACTTTGTCTCTTTCCCAATTCTCTGCTTAATCTTTTCTAATTTTTCATAACCTCCTTCTACCTGACTTAACTTTTCTGGGCTTGCCTAATGATGGGCCTTTTCACAGTTTGTGATGTGTTTAAAGATACAGTGTGTATGAAAGAGGCTATGTAAAACCAAATTCCTTGTCTTTCTTTGTGGAAAACACCAATGGTCTAAATCACTTAGGCCCCATCAACACTACACCCACCAAGGCTGAAATGGTTCCAAACTGTTACAGGCTGCAAATGTTACAGCGTGTCCACACTGCCAGGGAACAGGTGTGAAAATGGTCTGGAACTGGCACAGCCTGTCCACATTGAGATGTGAACAGTGTGTGCACCCAACCCCTGTAATGTGGAGTGCATCCCATGGTGCACCTGGGGAAGACAAGTGCGAAGACAGAAACCCACCCGAATGAACACCCAGCTGCCAGTGTACACAGGGCACACTGAGTGCGGCAGAACATGGCACGGTGTCCTACAGCAATGTGTGCCCAGTGGCACCCGTGGGGGACCAAGAGTGTGCAGCAGGTGAAGGTGCGGAACCGAAATGAGGGGAAGCCCCCATACATGGCATGAAGGCATGCAGTGATGCACCAACACATGCCGGGAACAGGGACCCCACTGCGTCCCACAGGCAGGCATGTGGTGCACCACCAGAAAATGGCATACCACGCCCCGCTGCCACCGGATGCAAGCTGCATGCCCTAGCAAACACTGTGCAGCCAGGCCGCACACACCCAGAACCCCCACACAAGCAACCCATGGAACTGGAAGACCCACTGTACCCCAGAAAGCAATGTGCACCTGCATGCACACCGCCCAAGCAAACCAGCAACACAGTATGGTGACACAAGACAGCCTTTAATCCAATGCCACCATGGCTTCTGGTGGCAATAATACAAGTAAACAATGTGCAGCAGCAGCATGGCCATGCAGTGGACCATGTGCATTGCTACATAACACCACATATCCTCAAATGAAACTGACACTATCATGTGAACGAACAATGCAATACACAATGCCGGGCCACCATATGGGCGGCAGTGTACACCAACATATAAAGGAACCTACGTGTGGGTCACTGTACTGTTACCCAAACCAAAGAAATACAGAACCATGCACAAGTGGTGCCCTAACCCAGGCACCCATGTGGCCATACTGTATCGAAACCCCTGACACAGCATGTTGCAGAGACACCATGCAACATTGCGTGTGACCCAGGAATTGCACTTTGCAACTGAGTGCCACAGTCAGCACATACCTCTGTGCCAACATGAACTAGGCACTGTTGTCACTGGGCGGACCCCAGCAGTGTCCCCAGTGTAGGAGGGAAATCAAACAGGGAGTCCCGGGTGGCAACCGGCAGGATGCACTGGTCAACCAACCCCTTCATGCTTCATGGGTTATCACAGGGTGGTCCACTGGAACCCATCACTGAACAGGTCCTGTGTGAAGCTGGGCATGCCTGCTGCGGGATCCAAGGAGGTAGCACTGTGCAGAGCAGCGGCACAATGCATCGGGGGTTGGGGTGCTGTGTGTAGGCCAGCGGTGGCTGGCGTGACACCTGTGGGATACTTTGCCTGGGACGTGGGCAGCAGGGTGGTGGGGGCAGTGACGCCACCCATGTACACAGCACCCTATAGTGGGGTGTCACACCTGCGGGGTGCAGGCATAGCCGGGGGATGCATCCTGGTGGCGGCTGACTGTGTCACACAGCCCCTGTCTGTCTGCCAGCGGTGGATGGGTGGATAATGGCAGGGTCGGCCATGCCACTGAGGTTCTCAGTGGCCATTGACATGGTGGTACACCCAAGGGGAAACATGGCACAGGGGGTTGGGGCTGTGGTGGTGTGTGCCATGGGGGTGGCACCCGGCCATTGTGGTGCGGCTACAGGGGGTGGATGCTGGCATTGCATGGCCAGTAACTAGACCATCTGTGTGACATACCGCTGTGTCTGCTCTGCCTCCTGTCTCCATAACCACTCCTCCAATGCTCTCTCCTCCCGTGCCAGCTCCCTCTCCAGGTCCATCAGCTCCCTGTGGTGCTCCTGCATCATTCCATGCATTGGTTCCAGCACCACCCCAAGTACATCTGCCATCTGTGCTGTCTTCGACTTTCTCTTCCTGAGGTTCACCGGGGGTAACTGGTCACCCCGTCACTTCGCAAGGCTGACTCCTCCTGCAGTGGAGCCATCACTGGAGGTTTTTGGCATCTCGTCCTGCAGGGCCGAGGACACTGGAGAGGCCTCTGCTGCATCGGTGTCCACCAATGTCCCCTCACCGGGGTCTTGCCCTGGAATGGCAGAACACACCTGTCACCATTACACACATGTAAGTATCCCACCCCACCCCCATGGCTAACCCCAGCCCCACGCACCTGTGGCCTATCACACCACAGGTGCCACATGCAAACTCACTCAGTGCACCTGTGCCACCACCCATACCATGCCTATCACCATGTGCCGCATGCCCAGGCTACACCTTCACTGGCATGTCATATCCCAGCATACACATTGCACGTACCTGTGTCAGGGCACTCCCGCTGCACACCGTCGTCATCTTCATTCCCCAGGTGTGGGCATGCATCCCTGGTGGTGTCTCCATCATCCTCCATGTCCAGTTCAGGGCTGGTCACCTGTGAGCTCTCCAGGATGAATGCTGGTTCAGTGGTAGGCCGTGTTCCAAGTATGGTATCCAATGTGTCATAGAAGGGGCACGCCACACACGCAGCCCCGGAGCGACTGTTGCTGTCCCTGGTTTTATGGTACTGCACCTTCAGTTGCTTTATCTTGTCACGGTATTGCTTTGCTGTCCGCTCCACCCCATTCCTGAACAGGTAGTCCGCTACCTTTTGATAGACCTTCATGTTGTGCCTTGCACTGGCCAGCTCTGCCTGCACCTTCTCCTGGGTCCGGAACTCCACCAGGAGTTTTGTGGCCTCAGCTGACCAGGTTGCACCGCGATCTGACATGGTCCTGCTGGTGGTCAGGGTGGAGTGCGGCTGTGGTCACTGCTTGGCACAGGCCTGTCTACTCTCCACCAGTCACAGCCGGTGCTTGGGGGATGAGGTCACTCTGCAGTTGTGCTGGGGTGGTGTGCTCTGGCACTGCTGTCCTCTGGGGGCTGGTCGTGTGTTGTGGCAGCTGTTGGGGGCCCCCTTCACACCTCTGGCACACAGTGCTGGTGTCTGTGCTGCCTCCCTATGGCATGTGCCCACTGTTTGCCCTGGGCACCAGCGCTCTTCCCTCCTCACAGTTCATGTACTGCTGCTGTAGGCAGCACACCCTATTGGCACTCTGTTCCTCCAGGCTGCACCTCTCTCAGGTGTGTGCACCCAGCGGATCTGGGCTCCGTGCCTCTGACGTTGTGCAGGCGCTGCCCTGCACTGTTTTCACCTCACTGCAGTGGTTCCAGTCCTCATGTGTCTCTGTGCCTTCCAGGTGCTTCCTTGTTCTTTTGCCTCCCATGTGCCCCTCTGTGGTGCACTGCCTGCTGGTCTAGTGGCTGACTAGGGGCTACACGGTCATGCGTTTAGACGGGCGGCGGTAACGTTACAGCCCTGGAACCATTTTTGTAACGTTGTAGAAACCACCTCCTGTCAGGTTTCTATAACGGTTGCGAAAACGCCTGCTGTAACGTTACCAGTGTAAACGCACACCATTACAGATGCGGTTTACACCCCTCTGTAATGTTACAGAAGGGTTTTCAGGCTGCAGTGTGGACAGAGTCTTAAATAATCTGGTCTATATCTACCAACATTAGAGTATAAGACCCTGTAAACACTACAGAACTGTTTTTGACAACTGTTTTTAAAACCAGTTTAGCTAAACCATTTCAGTGCATCCACACTATTCAGTAACCATTTTTTATAATGGTTTAGTTTGTCCACATAGCTGGTGTTAAACCTATTCTCCCCATAACTATTTTGTATTAATTCCAACAAACAGATCTGTGCTTGCCTGTACACATGGCAGCTAGAATAGTTTTAGTGAAACCATTATAGCTTAAAACATGTTTATGTTTGCTTGCACGCATGTGCAAGAAAGATAGTGCCATCATCCAAGTTTTCGGAGGTGTGGCAGCCCTCTTCCAATTCAGGCAGTGTGTTTGCAGGCGCGGCCTCAGTTCTCCAATGCCTGCTCGAGCTGTCTATGACAGCTCCAAAATGCAGTGGAGTACAGTTGAAAGGGGGAGCTATGCTTCAGTGAGCAGTGATCAGATATCGCCTGCTCATGCACTCCCCTACACACACACACACACACACACACGCACGCATACGCGCCTGCGTGCTGCCCCTCCCCACGCACACACTGTATCAGCCGACGGGTGCCCAATCCTCGGCCGGCTGTGCTGTGCTCCTCCCCCAAAGCTTCCATATGCTATGCTGGGTGCCCACCCCAGCATGGCAACTCATCGTATAGCCGACGGGGTGCCCAGTCCCCGTCGACTCCACTGTCCCCAGAGTACAGGTGCCACGCTCAGCTCACCCCAGCGTGCAATGCTGGCCAATGGGGGTGCCCAATCCCATCGACCCACGCCTCAACCAGCGCCGCTCTTGTGCTGACGCTGGGAGCCCACCCCAGTGTGGCAAACGCCCCGCCATCATTTAAAAAAAAACCTGCAAATAAAAACTGTTCTCGGGCTTCTCCCTGTCCCCTCCCAAAACCGCACCCACCCACTGCGCAGTCTGCCTCCCCACCCCCCATCCCATACTTACCTCCGGACCTCAACAGCGATCCGGTGGACCCGGGAACCGTCTGCACTCTTCAAAAGCCCGACCGCGAACTGAGGAAATGCCGGTAAGCTGTATAATGGGATAGATAGGGGTTTTTCAACTTTGTTGCATATCTCAGGCATTTTTTGGAATTTTTGCACCAAATTTTCAACATGGGGTTTTTGGGACCCCTTCTCATGAATGCTGTCACTGTCATGGCTTTATTCGGGCCCGAAGGGTGATTTCGCAGTCACTGCGTGAAATCACCTTTTGGGACCAATTAATGAAATGGCACTGCCAGTGTTCATAAGGTGGGCTCTCAAGAAGCCTGTTTTGAAAATTTGGTGAAAAATTCAAAATGACTGTTCTGATGTGTGTTGCAGTTCACGCATGCTCATAAGTTCGCCAATTTTTAATATTTTCACTCCAGATTTTCAACATTGCCATTTTATTACACTTCCTTATAAGCAGTACAGCTGTCATTTTTTCACATCTTGCCCAAAACATGTTTCCCGCCCATGTAGCGCACAATGGCGCAGTCGTTGTCTTGAAATCAATGTACAGGACACATTAAGAAAATCACAGTGACACTGTTCATGAGCAGAGGTCTTAAAATGGCTATGTTGAAAATTTGGTGAAAAATTCTAAAATGACTGTTTCTGACGTGCGTTGTGCAGTTCCTCCTTGCGCTTCGTAAGTTTCGCAATTTTCAATATTTTCACTCCAGATTTTCAACATTGCCATTTTATTACACTTCCTTATGAACAGTATAGCTGCCATTTTACATGTCACCCAAAATGTGTTTTCGCACATGTAGCGCACAATGGTGCAGTCGGTGTGCGAAAGCAATGTTTGGGACAGATTAAGAAAATCACAGTTACACTGTTCATGAGCAGAGGTCTTAAAATGACTATGTTGAAAATTTGGTGACAAAAGTCCATAAAATGACTGTGTTACGAGTGAGCATTGCGCAGTTTCTACGCACCTTCGTAAGTTCACGACTTTGTAATATTTTCAGTCCAGATTTTCACCAGTGGCATTTTTCCGCACTTCCTTATGAACAGTACAGCTGTCATTTTTCACAACATGGCTGAAATGTGTTTTCACACTTTCAGCGCAGAGATGCGTGGTCGCTGTGGGAAATCATTGTTCGGGACAGATAAAGAAAATCACAGTGACACTGTTGATGATCAGAGGTCCCAAAATGACTGTGTTGACAGTCTGCTGTAAAAAATCCCCAAACTAATTACATTACGGGTGTGCGTTGCACAGTTTCTATGCACGCTTGTGACTTCACCAGTTTTTTTATATTTTTACTGCAGATTTGCAACATTGCCATTTTTTACACCTCCCCATGAACAGTACAGCTGTCATTTTTTACATCCTGTTCGGAATGTTTTTGCACCTGTGGTGCTAAATGTCGTAGTCGCTGTGCATAAGCAGCTTTTGGCAAACAAACTGATATTGCCAGTGTTCATGAGGTGGGGTCACAAAAAAACCATGTTGAAAATTTGGAGTGAAAATACCAACGAATGCCTGAGGTATTAGGGTTTCCAACCATAACGCCCAACCCTGTAGAGAATGACAGGCATCAGAGGTGTGACTTGGGATTCTTGCCTGTAATGCTCATACCATTCCACACCCTGCAGCCAGTGAGAGACATCGAGATATGCCTTGGACTCTTCGACCCCAAAGTTCACCCCATTCTCCTATACCACACCCATCTCACCGTATTTCCTAATGGAATGGGGTGCGCATAAGGGCCAAAGACCCCAAGGCACACCGTGACACTTGTCAGTGTCTGCAGGGTGGGGTGTGGTGAAATGGCGTGGCTGTTATGCCTGACGACCCAAAGGCACACCCCAATGCCTGTCACTCTCTGCAGGGTGGTGGTGGGGTTGGCTTCAGTTCAATACTTCACTGCCATTCCTATTACACAGCTCTGTAACTTCTACACTACCACTGCCAATGCCAGCAAGCAAACATTCGGCATTGACAAATGCTTGTTACTCCTGTCCAGACATGTGAGTAAAACCATACTAGCTCTAAAACGTTTTTAAAAATGGTTTTAAGACTAGGGGCCCAGTTTTTGAAACAAAGTAGAGCACCACAAGGGACTTGTGACAGGGAATTTGAAGCAAGTGCCAACTTGCATCAAACAGTGCCAAAAGTTAAATTTTCAAAGAAACATGCTACAACCCCTCTGCCGGAAGTCCCATGTGGCCATGCAGCTCATTCCGCCAGCTTCCCCCAGTGTACCTGTGCGTCCACGTTGGGAGCCGGTTTAAGGGGCTTGTGCCACAGCTTGGGTAGTGTCTAAACTTGCATCCCTGGTTATAAAATGAGGTGCAAGCTGTGGCAAACTCTTGGCCACAGGTGCAGCATACTTTGCGGGGATGCAGGGCTTGGGCCACAAGCCCTGCATCCCCGTTTAAAAAAAAATCAGACCCTTGGTATCTAGCAGAGTTTATAAACATTTTTGTTAAAACATTTTAAGGGGCTTGTAGTCTGGATGCAAACAGTGCTAGGGACATTTAAAACAGTTTAAGGCTCATAAACTGTTTGAAGATCCATAGTGTGTACAGTGCCTAATGGTTGCCAGATGGTAAGAAGGGCGAAATGTCAATCTGATCCTTGGAAAATGTGATCCCTATTGCTGTAATTAGTGAAGGTTACATAACTATGTGTATGTTATAAAAGCATTACCTTGTAGTTACATGTTTGCTGCATGCAACTACACTGCAGTTACAATGTAGTTACTATGTAGTTACACTGTTACTACACTGTAGTTCTCATAGGTCTGTTTTTGAGCACTATTAGACAATTTCTCCATTTACTGCTCGTCTTTATCTCAAAGGTTATATCCCTTAATTGTATTCCTTTTGCAATGTATGTCAAGTTTCATTTTTATGTCCTCCTTTGTCCTGCTACTCACAACTTCCAATGGAAGTCTATTCCACATGGACACTACCCTTTGAGAAAACCACACTGCCCTTATCTTAGAATGGTTCAATTTTCCCTTCAGTTGGAGTGCATGTGATCTAGTATTATACAATGTCAATGAAATTTCCTGGACTCTGATTGGTCAGTGTGTGCCTCGGACAGTGATGATATTAAGCTATAACATCACTGTATTAAGTCCAGGCACACACATATGACCGCATAACACAAATCATGCTACCAGTCCTAGAGACACTGCTGCTGTGAAGCCTCATTAACTCAGTGACACTTTTAGCGCCAGGCGGCCCCCCCCCATTTTCTTAGGCTCTCACATTAACAACAGCCACCACAATTGAGTCGCAGAATTGAATCAACAGATTTCCTGCCAGCATTTCGTACCGAAACCAAGCGGCTTGAGTAACCCGCGGTGACCATCCTGAAGCAGCTTCAAACAGTCCCGCTCTGCCCTCGCTCTTCATCGCAACTAAAGACAATGCAAATCACATAAAAACTACCAGCCTCCATTGACATTCGCAACTGTTAGTTGCTTACCATGCTCCACAGCTACTTCGAGACATTCAAAACTGAAACAAAGCTGTGACCGCAGAACGGCATTTCAACGTCCCTCGGCACATAAGAGAACCTCAATGACAAGCGCTTCAGCACTGTTCACACAGCATCAGCCAAGCAACAGCGCCACCCAGTGGTACAAAATAAAAGGGATTTCTTTTTTGAAATGTGTACTTACCCACAGAAAAATCTAATAAAAATAAATAAAAAACATACTTTTTTTTTTTTTTAAAACACGAGCCATTGTATAATAGCAATAAGGCACTCCAGGGATGTGTGTTATCGTGTAATAACGTCACTCCTGGGGTGGTGGAAGCACTCGGCTTCGCCTCGTGCTTCAACCCACCCAGGAGTAGCCCGGTCTCTAAATAACACCTATCGTGTATATTGTAATTATACCGCAGTTCTCTTGTTTCCAGTGCAATACAGTCCCATAGGTCACGGTTGTTAAAAGTTCGATAAACTAGGCAACAATCTCCTCACAATCCATGATACTCTGTGTAGCCCCTGCTTCTTTAATCTTTTTTTATACTCTAAGTTCTGCAAACCTGCCACAATCCTGGTTGCTTAATGCTGAACTCCCTCTAGAGATTTTATCTCGGATTTGTACACGGTGCCCAAAGCTGGGCACAGTAATCCAAATGTGTGCTCACCAGTGAGCTATACAGTGGCTGGATCACCTCTTTATCCCTGCTGTTTATATGTCTCCTTATGCAGCTTAAGATACCATATGATTTCCATGCTGTTAGTTGGCAGTGTTTTTTTTTAACTCATATCATGTGTTATTATAACTCCCAGGTCCCTCTACTCTGTTGCTGTCTTCAATATTTGTCCTCATAATACATATGCTGCCTTTCTGTTATTATTCCCAAAGTTCATCACAAAACATTTTTCCACACTGAACTTCAGTTTATGCTCATGTGCCCACTGCTCGGTCATGGCCAGTTCCTTTTGTAGGTTCTCTATTTCAGTAGTATTTGCAACCACTGATCCAATTTTGGTGTCATCTGCACATTTTGACAACCAAACACCCTCTTTACATGTCATTGATGTTACAAAAATGTTGAATAAGCAAGGCCCAAGCACTGAATCTCGTGGCACACTACTGGTCACTGCTGATTGACACCTCGTACGACCACTTGTTGTGCCCTATCCATGAGCTAAGACTCAACCCACACTATAGATCCTGCATTTATTCCTAAACTCCTTAACGTCTCCACTAGTCCACTATGCAGAACCATATCAAAGGCTTTACTATAAGCAATGAAGATGACAGCCACTGGACTCCCCATTTCCAGGGATTACTGACTCTGTCAAAAAAATATATCAAGTTGGTCTGACATGACCTGCCCCTAGTAAATAAACTGTCACTTAAAGTGCTACCCATTCAAGGTAAATCAAAGATAAATGGGGCCAATGGGAGATGTCCTTTTAACTGATATGGCTACTTTGGCTAGTGCAAGTGAGATGAGTAGAAGACTTAAAGTACCAAATTCAATGGGCTAAGGTCACCTTACAGATTTAAAGAGCCACTGATGCCTCTAGAAGACTACTGAGTAACAGAATATAAGTTATAACTGAAATATTATCTATATCAGTCTTCCCTTTGTTCCTTACTCTTACAGATATTACCATAAAAACAGGATGCCACACCTCTAGAGTTCATGTACTATGCTTCAGTTGTTCATTTCCAACTTGAAGTCATGGGACACGATTCTAGAAGGGTGGCGCAAGTAGCCGCCAAACACAACTTGCACCACCTGCAACTGCAACAATGACCCAGTGCCCCATTCTAGAAGGGGCAGGGTCATCACAGCTAAGACCTGCAATTTGCGACATGTGGCCAGGTACGCCGAACAGAGGGTGCACCTTGCAAGCATGCCGCATGCCGCAACGCAGGTTGCAAGTGCCCCCCCACCCAGCATGTCACAGTAGGCACCCCACAGGACTGCCAACACATCCTGCCCCCGAACCCGTCGATAACTGCCCTGCAGGGTTGCCAACACACCCTGCCCCGAACCCATTGATAACTGCCCCTCAGAGCTGCCAACGCACCTGCCCTTGAACCCGTCGATAACTGCCCAGCAGTCTTATCACACCTTAGCTCCCAAATCCCCGCCAGTGCTCCTTGGGGCACTGTCATCTCCTCTAATGCCCCAACCCCGAGTTATTGCAAATGATCAAATACCCTGCTTTGGCAGCCCAGTGGTTCTCACCTCTCCATTCCAGCCAGCCAGCCCACTCAGTATTCTCTCACGCTCCAGCTGGCGAGCTGGCAGCATCGCCTTGTCCCATGGCCACCATTCCGTCTAGTATGAGCGATACTGAAAAGATGCACTCAGAAATGATTCTGAGTGCGCTTTACAGCACGCACTCATACTGAACTCAGCTCGGTGGCTGGCCATGGAGGTGAGAGATGGCTGTGCCAGTCGCCAGCTGGGGATGGGTGGGGTGCTGGGTGGGATGGCAAGGCTGGATGGGGGGCCACTAGGCTGCTAGGGCAGGGTGTTTGCTGCATTTGTGGTTGGTGACTCGGGGTCAGGGTACAGGAGGGGGTATGACAGTGCTGCCCTGTGGGGCATATCTCAACTGGGGATTTGGGGGGCTGGGGGTGTGTACTTGTACACTTCAGGGCAGTTGCTCTGGATAGCTCTGCGGGGCATTACTCCTACACTTCAGGGCAGTTGCTGTGGGTGGCCCTGCGGGGCATTACTCCTCCACATCGGGGCAGTTACTGTTACTGCGGGCATTACTTGGTACACCGCGGGCAGTTGGTGTAGTAGCCCCTGTGGGGCACCCACTGGGGTATGTTGGGCATGGGGGAAGGCAACTGAGGCATGACTGCAGGTGGGTCTACAGGACCCCTGGGGGGGGCGTCTATAAGTTACACCAGGTGTAACTTACGTTGCCCGTTCTCCTCCGGGGGTTCTTTTAGAATCCCAACATGGGGGACTTTGTTGCTGCCCTTCTGGAATGGGGTGCAGCTGCTGCCGGAAACCCCCTAGCGCCATGTCGCAGTGGGTTTATAGCGCAACTGCCGGCGTGACAGCTGTTCAGCGCAAGTGGCCTGTGACATGTCGCAGGCCACTTTGTAGAATCGCGCATGTCGCAACTGCTGGCGTAAGTTGCTGCATGCGCCATTCTACTTGGCACAAGTGCTGTTATGCCAGGCGTAACTTTTCTAGAATCGGGCCCATAATCTTGTCTTTCAGACATTACAACATGCTGCAAAGGAAACAGCTGTAATACAGTGATCCCTCTTTATAGTGAGCACTTTTGGAGCCAGCGGATGCGTTCCCAATAATGAGTTGTTAATATGGCTATTTAGATGACAATGGGAGCCATCATAGGCATTCACTGGAAAAGAAAATTCATTATAGAGGGGTTCACTATAGTGAGGGAACACTGTATCACAAGAAGAGAATTCTGACTTCAGGTGGGGAATAAGCAGCCCGAACACATAATTATGTCTAAGGGTCAAAAGTCTTATTTACATACAAATATCCTTAGTAAGAAAGAATAAGGAACAGAGAAATGCAGAACATCTGTGAAATATAAATTGAGTCCTGTCCATGTTTTACGTTTTTAAAAGATTTCCTAGACAACTTTGTGGAGTCACGTGATGTCTTGGCACTGAGTTTCATCCTTTCTTTCCCACTCTGTGCCCTGGTCTGTTTATTGTTACTTTTTAATCCATTTTTGACTACCAGGATTTTATTTATAATATTTATGCAGTGTGGTATATGATAGAGACTTGGACTGTGTGGTGGTTTCTCATTGGAAATGGAGGTTTCTATGGAACCTGAAGCAATACGTCATACACCACCTCAGACTCCCATGAAAGAGCGGGAACTGAAGAGCTCTAGCACAGCTCTGGATGTTTTGACTGTCGACTGTTTCCTTCAGGAGCTTGCCCCAATGAAGGAGACAATGTCCTCTCTGGCCTTGGACTTTTGGGTGATGCAGATCGTAACGGAGGAGCTTGCTAGGTGAGTCAGTGATGTGGAGGTCCGAGTAAGCTCCTTAAAGGACTAGACCCACTGGACAGAGCCTGAGCTCACTTCTTTTTGGCAAAAGCTCTCTAAATTGGAGGGATGCACTGAAGATATTGAAGGTCATAGCCAGTGGAACAATATAATTATTGCCGTTTTTTTTCTGGAGAGGGCTGAAGGAGCCAACGTGATTTCTTTTATACAGAAGTTGCTGGAACGTGTGACTGCTCCCTCTCCTAATGGTCCAACATATGTTATCAAGTGAGTGCATGTTGCTTTGAGACCTCTGTCGACTGAGGGAAGCCCTCTCCAATATATTATAACAAAGCTGCTTTACTTTCAGGATAAGCAGCATAGTCTATCTAAGGTCCCCGAGTTAAAAGCTATCTCTTGTGAGGGCACTCGTCTAAGGAATTTTCAGGACCTGCCCCCTTCCATTCGTGAGTGGCGTGCTGCCTTTCAGCCCTGGATTTTGAAATTAGTGGCAGCTAACATTCATCTCAGACTTTTGTATCCGGCTCTGCTTCAAGTTTGGAAGAATGGCACATCTCAGATTTTTGAATCGGTAAACTTGGCCCACTCCAGTTTACCCATCATGTATCCCAATCTTTCGTTGAGCTATGATGGTTGGGAGCCTGCCAGTGATGAGATATCTTCAGTTCCAGGGGAAAGCTGTCATTTATGATGGGTTTAGACAATGGAGTTCTGTTTTTGCGCTGTTCTGGGAGCTTGGACATCTGGGGCCCAATTCTCAAAGGTGGCTGCATCCGGTGCAAGCTGTGGCAAACAGCAGCTTGCACTGAAGCCCCATGCACCAGGGATGCTGCACCAGATTCCGGTACAGGAGGGGTCCCAGCATCTAAGTCCCCACACTTGCGGCAACCTTCCCCATGCGGCAAACAACTGGCACATGGGTAGTGTCTGTCGCAAGCCCGTTGCAGCAAAAGCAAGAGATGACTCCCCCGTCCCGATCCCCAGGGACATGTAATAAAAGCCTGGCACTGGTGGGAGAGTGTCCACCCCCAATCCCCGATGCTGCCCACAGTATACTGTACATAGATGCTCACCATCCCTGATGCAGCCATAAATTGTAATATACCCCACACCATCCCTGACACAGCCCAAATTTAGAATAACTAATATGGATCCCCCATACACTTTGATTCCCCCAGTACCTGGTAGAGTTAGACTAATTGTGAGAAATATTCAGTTGGTGACTGGCTCATTTTATCATTATTTCCATGGCCAGGAGTCTAATCAGTGCATAGTATAGCCAGGTGTATAAGCGCCAGTGTAAAAAGCAGCTGCTTTCACTGAGCGCATATAGATGTATGCACTGATTTGGATCTCAGTTGTCAACTGGCCATGGAGGTGAGTGGTGAGTTGAGCCAGTCACCAGCTGGATGGGCACCACAGGGTGGGGCGGGGTCCACTAGACCACCAGGTATTGTGGAATCGAGTGTATGGGGGACCATGTTAGTTATTCTTACATTCGGGCTGCATTGGTGATGAAGTGCGGGCATTGTGTACAGCTGGGACACATGGAGGTTCGGGAGGGGGTGCCACCTATACGTTCATGACAGGGAGGCATGGGGTTGGGGGAGCATGTTATTTACGGCATGGGGTGGCATTGGGGATCGGGAGAGACCTGTTTATTTTTCATAACATGGCTACAGTGGTGATCTGAGGAGAGACCACAACATACTGTGGCACATATTACAAGTGTCCCAGAGGGACATATTCTAAGTACCCTTAGAATTTCATCATCTGGGTGTTTTTACTGAATCCCGTTTTAGGGGATGTGGATGCTTGCACCATGTTGCAGCTACTTCTGTGGTGCAGTGGTGGTGCAAGCCCAATTTCAGGCAGGCAGCCTTCGGTTGACGCAGGCTGCCTTTGAGAATCACTCCCAGCGTGTTTGGCGCAAGGCACACTTTGCGCCTTTCTTGTGCCATGCTGGAAGCTTTGAGAATCTGGCCCCATGGGTCTGCAAAGACTTTAGTACAGTTTCATTGGTGCATGTTGTCTACAGCCCCTAGTATTTGACTGTGGCTTTGGGAACATTGTTTGTTATTTTGGTCTATTTGTATTTTTTGGTGCATGTGGGCTGTGCTGGGGCATTTGATAAGACATCTCCATGTATATTTCTGAAGTTCCATGAATGTTTTTTTACATCTACAAGCTACTTTGTTATATCTTTCTTTCCTGGTGTTCTCATGATTATATGTTGGTGTGTTGCACCATAATGGCTTGTTGAGAGACTTGTTTACTGTGTGGTTGTAGTATAGTTTATGCCCCAGCATCTCCTTTATAATACTTTTGGTGATTTTATTCTGGGATTTGTGTGGGGGTATAATCGTTTTTATTAAAATTGCTCTCAGAAAAGCATAGGTCGTTAACCTCCTTTTCCTTTCTAATTTTGGTATTTTTAAGGTGGTTAGCCTTGTGTATATATCATGATACTACTAATTAGGGTTAGATCCTCTTTTTTTAATTTTTGTTCAACAGGATTGCAATCTTTGGGCCAGATACTAAAACTTTTCCCCGGGACTTAATTAGCACTTCCCAACATGCTAAATTAGCCTAGAACCAATAGCCCACTATATTGAAAAGAGATAGCCCCGCTGCTAAACCTGCTGAATACAGCATGCTAAGGAAGTCGGGTAAACTGGGCTGGGAATGCAGTGCAAAAATAGCCCAGGAAATAAGACAGCTATGAATATAGCAACCAGGAAGTGCAAACCACAACAGCAGCCCAGTGCACACTGACGTGAAGGAAGGTAGAGGTGAACTACCTCTACCCATTTCAGCTTCCACAAGCCTATCACAGTTCAAATCTGGCCTGAGGCAGCACCTTAATTCCAGCACAACATGTGACTGCTTCTGAAGTCCTCACCACTCCCTATACTCTGCTTTCCAAACTTCCTACCTTGCTGTCTTATACAATACCTCCAACCGCAAAGCGAATGTCTGCATCAGACAGGATGTCTCTCCCCTCCTGTAAGCCCAACCATTGTCTCCCTCCCCCCTTATCCCTCCTCCCCCCCTACTGCTTCCCCTCATCCTCTTCTCCTTAGTCATCTCTCTTCCACCACTGCTGCCCCTCTCCCGACAAAGCCTCTCCAGGGGCTGCTCAACCTTCTCCCTACTGTTCCTCCATGCACCCTCCTTTGGGATCCTCTCCACCCTCTCTTTCCTCCCCCTCTATTGCTACACACACTCTATTTTTCATCTTTACTGACAATGTACCTTGCCTTGGTACTAGTAACTGACTCTGTTCCACTGTAACGTGATGTAAGAAATCGGTCTAGCCGGTCCAGTTGTTATTTATTCTGTCTAATATCTGTAAACCTGATGTGGAACCTTTGTAAAAGAGCTTTGCTCAAAGGTCATTTCCGAATTCTCAAATAAATAAATAAAATGTGGCCAATGTGTGTGCTAGCAAAGGAGTGGATTCTTTAAAGCTGCAAGAACCAGCACATGTGAAATTCTGCAAAAATGGACCATGTTTCAAAAATGTTTGCACAGCGCAGACACATTTGCGCAGGTTTTGCATGGAGTTAAGCCATTTGCCTGGCGCTATCACATTTGCACCAGTCAAACATTTGCTATATTCAAAAGCGACATGCAAATGAGCCTACTTAGGCAGTCTGTGGGCAAACGTCCAGATTAGCATTTCATTATGTCATGATTTGCATGCAGTTTGCCCAGTGCTATTGCAGGGTCCCACAGCTCCACCTGTAGGTCAGTCTGGAAGTACAGGGGATTGCTGGGTCTGCCCACAGCTCCACCTATAGGTCAGTCTGGAAGTGCATGGTGGTAGCTGCAGGCTACATTTGTACAGAACTGCATAGATTATTGTGCCTCAGGGGACTACACAGCACAGGTACAGGTGGTGGTGCTGCATGCAGTTGTCAAACTGTAGTTCCTACTACAGTGCACAGCAGACACTACAGTAACAAGGAGGCCAGTAGTATGAGGGACACAGCAATGCCTATGGTGTGTAAGGCATCAATGACTGCTGCACTTTACACAGTGACAGGCCCATCTTGCAGGTGTGTACTGACAGTGGACATTACTGTTAAGCTGTTGTGCGACCCACAGACGCTGCACCATTGGTATGGGATACTCACAGTGACATACAGTATATATGGCTGGCTGTGTGTGCTGTGGTGTCTTTACAGATGTGCAGTATGTGGCTGGGGGAGGTATATACCCATCAGACAGGCACACTGGTGTTGGGGTAGTCTCTACACTGGACCATTTGCACTGCGTGGATTGTCCCAGCCTTGTGGCAGCACCCAGTATGTGGTGTAGCCTGGCCACCTGTACATCCTCCCCTCAACACCCTCCATGCCTCCAGTGCTGCATGTCTGTGCTGTATTCTGTTGGTGTCCACCGAAGGGTGGTCTACAGGTGTGTGCTGTATGGACACACTACCATGGTGTCCACTGGGCACCGGGTCACCACTTAATGCCTGGCATGGCTGGGACTGGTGGCAGATGATGGCAACATAGGAGGTGCCATCTGTGTGCAGCATGTTTCTTCCATGTCTGGTTTCTTTCTATGTTTAATATTTACTGGCTAGGGTCAAAAACCATTGCTGGCAGACCCTCACAAACACCATAATTCACACTTGTGAATTACAGCTTTCCATAAACCATGGTTCTGTGTTGCACAAAGCTGCACAAAGCCACAAAGTTGCACAAAGCTGGTTTGCCCAGAGTTAAGACTACCTTTTCCTGGGTGGTAATTTGTACCACGCAAAGTGCCGTGCTAAGTCAAGCAAAATCACTTTGCGTAGCGCTAATGCACTGAATATAGCACTGGACCTGTATTCATGTACACGCCCCCTCTTTTTGCCCCTTGCACACATTATACATTTGCCCGATGCTATTGCAATTTTCCTGTGCTATTTGGCCTTTTGAATATAGCTGACCCGTGCAAACCTGGCGCAAACCAAGCACAAACAGTTTGCACTCAGCGCAAAGTTTTGAATATCCGGCCCTTAGAGTTTAGTCCATTTATTGAGGTTTTTGAGGTGAATTGGATTGGAAGAGAGATGGACTTGTTTTTTTTTTGTGCCTGCCCTGCATCTGTTGGTACTTTGTCTTATTGTATAAAGAGGTATGGTGGATGGTGTTTCCGGTTGTGATCCTAGGGGAGTCACTCTTTTTTTAGATCGCCCCTTTTTATTGGTTCCATTTTTTGTTGATTTATCCTCTTTCTATTAAATGGCTTTGGTTGGGAAGTTCAGCCCTTTTGTGTAATCTTGTTTTCTATGTATTGGGGTTGTAGTGTCTCCCTTTTAAAGGGGGTTGTCCAGGCTTAAAGAGTTCATGGGAAAAGTTTATTAATGCTGTCTTATGCAGGGCCAGCATATTTCCGTGACTTGTTCTCTGTTACAGCTCTTTTTGTGGTTTGAACAGATAATGTAATGGTTACTGGGTGGGCAACCGGGGAGGGTGGATGGGAGGGGGAGTTGTTTGCCGCGATGGGAGCAATCATGGACTGGCTATTGCTTGGAGAGTGGTCTTTGGCACCGATTGAATGTTTTAGTTTTTTTTTTAGTGGGGGGTAGGTTGTGTTTGTTACTGGATACGATGTTGTATTTTTACTTTTGTATTGCACTTGTTGGAGTCTTTGGGAGGGAGTTTTGTGAGGTGGTTTGGGAGGGGGAGACTTCAACAGGTTCTTGTTAGATTAGATTTTTATAGTTTTTATGTTTTGTTATTTAAGGGGATATGTTGTTGTTGGTGGGGACCCTGGAGTGCGGCTTTTTTCTTACTTTATAATTGTGACCAGTCTGGGGGAGTTTGTTTTAGACTTCATATTCACTTTGGAAGAGTTGATGGGCAGCTTATTTGATTTTGTTACATGGAATGTAAAGGGTGCCCAAGAGAAGCAAAAAAGGCATATAATATTAAGACATCTGAAACAACTTAAGGCCAATGTTGCCTTTTTGCCAGAAACCTATTTGACTTGGGATTCTGTGCATTAGTTCTGTACAGAATGGGTTGGACAAGCCTATGGGGCAGACTGTAGCCAGAGACAGGACTGAGGTTTGGTGGGTGTTAGGATACTTTTTGCTCTTACTACATCTTTTTCTTTAATTATAGAAATTTGGGACCCAGGCGGTAGGTATCTATTTTTACACAGCAGGTTGGGCCTTCATAAAATTTTGTTAGGTGCAGTATATGGCCCGGACATGGATTTAACAACATTTTTCACAAGTTTAGGGTCAGTCTTAGCCCCATATACTGGTATTCCTATCTTGCTAGGTGGAGACTGGAACCTGCCTCTTCAATCAGATTTGGATTTCATTTCATTTATTTTTTTATACTTGTAAGCAAGATGGGCAAATTGCCTATTTTCACAAGCAGCAAGTTAAACGTTAAACTGGGCTTCTCCCCAGGGCAACATAGTCTCCGCAAGTTTATGGATGGGTTGGTTCTGTTGGATCCCTGGTGCATCCACCATCTATTGAACAGACAATATACTTTTCACTCTTTACCACATGATATTTTTTTCTAGGATAGATTGCTTTTTAATCAACCAATATAGCCTTTCCGGGCTCCTCTCAGTGGATATTCAGGTATCAGTAATTTCTGATCATGTGTCTGTGCATATGCAGCATGCTGTTCAGGGGGTGGAGGACAGGGATCGGGTGTGGCATCTTAACTCACAACTTTTAAGGGACCCAGAATGTTTTTCCAAAATTAAAGATTGCATCAAAGAATTTTTTGAACACAATGATGGCTCTTCAGACTCTTTGGACATGATTTTGGCAGTGGCAAAATGTGTTTTTGGGGGGTGTATCTGCCTTTCCACAAAGAAGCAAAAAATTAGAAATGCGGGTATTGAGCAATTGGTTAAGGACATCTGGATTATGGAGGCATGGTTGAAGGCAGATTCTCCTGAAGCAGACTGGTTAAAATTAAATTTCTTACACTCCCAATATGCAAATTTGTTAGGCGTAAAAGCTGAATTAGCACTTTTGTGTACCAAGACATGGCATTTGCAATCAGTGGAATGGGCTGGGAAACTTTTGTCCTTCATGCTTCATCAAGTTGAACTCCACGAAGCTGATTTCTGCATTATGACCAGTACCTGGGGCCCTCTGGTTACCAACCCATATGAAATAGCCGTAGTGTTTTGATCTTTTTATACTTCTCTTTATAGAAATGAGCAAGTGGACTCCTCCCTGACTGAGAAAATTTCAGACTATCTTCAACTAACGAAGCTTCTTTCTCTTACTGAACAATAGCAGGTTATTCTTAAGGCTCCCCATAAATACTTTGGAGGTTAGTTAGGTGATCAAACAGTTGCCTTTAAACAAGGCCCCTGGACCTGGTGGTTTCCCTAACAACTTTTATAAAACCTACTCTACAGAGCTGGTCCCCATCTGACTAAAATGTTCAACTCCTGGATTTTCTTTTGACTGGCTGATTCATCTCTGGAAGAACCCTGGATTACCTTACTCCTGAAACCAGGGAGGGACATATTGTTACTGGGCAATTTATTCAACATCTTCATCAGTGACATGGCGCAGGACCTAGAAGGCAGAATTTCACTGTTCGCTGATGACACAAAGCTCTGTAACAGAGTAGACACACTGGAGGGTGTAGACAGAATGAGAAGCGACCTGCAGAAACTTGAAGAATGGTCAGGGGTTTGGCAGTTGAAATTCAATGCAAAGAAGTGCAAGATAATGCATATGGGGCACAAAAACCCTGGCACAATATATTATTTGGGGGTGAGGATATAGCATGCACCAAGCAGGAAAGGGATCTTGGGGTTATCATCTCTGATGACCTCAAGGTAGGGAAACAGTGTGACAAGGCAGCAGGTAAAGCAAATAGGATGCTGGGATGTATAGGCAGGGGCATCACCAGAAGGAAAAGGGAGGTCATAATTCCACTATACAAGACACTAGTGAGGCCCCACCTGGAGTACAGTGTACAGTTCTGGAGACCATACCTACGTAAGGACATAGGGTAGAGAAGGTTCAGAGGAGGGCAACAAAGATGGTGCATGGATTGCATCACAAGTCCTATGAAGACAGGTTGAAGGAACTGAACATGTACTCCCTGGAGGAGAGGAGGGAGAGAGGGGATATGATAGAGACATACAAGTATCTTACAGGGAGGAACAGGGTACAGGAAAACACTATTTTTAAGTGAAAAAGATGTTCCAGGACTAGAGGGCATGGGATGAAGTTGGAGGGAGGACGATTCAGAGGAAACATGAGAAAGAATTTCTTCACAGAATGGGTGGTGGACAAGTGGAACACCCTGCCAGAGGAAGTGGTGGGGGCTGAAACAATCACGGGATTTAAGAATGCATGGGATAGACATAAAGGAATTCTGGAGGTCAGGGGTAAGGGGCAACAGACTTCTAGGAAAACACACTGAACTTACAAGCTCAAATGGGCAGACTGGGTGGGCCATATGCCCTTATCTGCCGACACTGACACTGTCTAATTATCAACCTATCTCTTTAATTAATTCTGATTTTAAAATATTTACAAATGTTTTAGCTAACTGGGTTCTTCAGGTCTGGCATGGTCTAATAGGATCAGATCAGGCAGGTTTCATGAGAGGCTGTTTGTCTTCTGAACATCTTCAGAAATTACATCATTTAATCTCCGCTGCCAGGAAGGGTAGGGACTCTGAGGCCCTGGTCTCCCTTGACATGGAGAAAGCCATTGATTGTGTTTCTTGGGCTTATCTCTTCACAGTGTTACATAAATTGGGGTTTCTGGATGAGATTCATGCTTGGGTCAAGGTATTATGTCAGTGCCCCTTGGCCTGAATATGGTGCAATAGGGTGCTTTTGCCTTCCATTGAGTTACAGTGGGGTACCAGACAGGGATGCCCCTTTCCCCCTTTTTGTTTAATTTACATCTTATGTATTTATTTATTTATTATTTTTATTTACTTTTTGTTGACCAGGAAAGGAGAACTAGACAATGCTGCCTGTTTTCAGCCTTGTCCCTGGGCAGGGGGATACAGATGGTTGCCAACTGCCATTCACCAGATTAAGCTGTTGGTGGTATTTTTAGTTATTTATGCATTTGCTAAATCATGAGCCCCTAATTTGTAATCTTAATAATAATAATAATAATAGCACAATCAAAGGGATTAGGACAGGGGTGCCAGTTAATTATCAGTTTACGCTGATGATCTTTATGTTGAGGAGCCTTCTGTGTCCATCCCAGCGGCTTTACGGGAAAAACAGACGTTTTCTGAAATCTCCTTTTACAAACTTAATCTTGATAAAATTAAAGTTCCACCATTTAATGATGCACTGTGCAAAAAAGATATTTTGGGATTGGGACTAGTATGGGAGTCATCTACTTTAACATATTTAGGTATTAAGATTTCCTGTCATCCCTCTGATCTTGCAAAAAATAACTTGACACCCCTCATCTCTTCCATCAAAGCAGACCTGCAATGCTGGATGACTCTCTACTTATCACTATGGAATTGAATTAATATTGTTGAAATTAATCTCCTTCCTAGACTTTTGTATCCAATGGGAATGTTCTGTGTTTTTCTTCCTAAAACTTGGTTCATTCAGTAGCAGCATTGCATTTGCCAATTTTCTTTGGCAGGGATGGGTGGTTGGCAGATCTTTTTTTCAAATTAACCACTCCTAAGAAGTTGGGGGGCCTCCAGCTTCTGAATTTTTTTTGTATTACGGAGCTCTCCGTGGGTCTACATATCTACATTTTGGACGACACTTTGCAGTCTGGGTGGCAGAGGGATATTTACCCTCTTGGCTTGTTATAGAACAGTACCTGTGTAAACTCTCTGGAATTTCCCTTTGTAGTCTCCTATATAGCAAGCCATCCCAATTGCCAGCACCCCTTGACACAAGTCCAATTTATTCATCACGTCATGCTCATAAGCAGCTAGACCTTTATCTAGGTTTGACTTGGTCCAGGGCTCATGTTCAGCCTTGGTCCAGTAATCTCAATATTTTAATAAACCATCATCATATCCCCATTGCTTTTTGCCCTCAATTATGTTCCTACTCTGTAGATATATTGCTGGAAGGGAACACATTTATACTATCTGCTGTTTTTAGGGAACTGTTTCAATTATAGCCATCTTTTTATTTTAGATATTTGTGGCTCATCCAAGTTATCAAGTCTCATTTGGGAAAAGGTCTCTGGGAGAGAGTAGTTGGAGATAGATTGATTGACTTAATTTGTATTGCAACACAGCCCCATTTGACTTCTGGGTATACAAGACCTTTCAGAACATGGACTGAGCAAATCCCTCGGGGAATTGTCATTATTGGCAACAGGTTTTGGGTCTCCAGTGGAGACAACAGGAGTGACAAACAATTTAGCAGAATCTTTATAAGTACATCAAGCAAGATAAATATAGACTTATGCAATTTAAAGTTCTTCGTAATCTTTATTTTACCCCTCAGAAACATTCTAGAATGTGGACATTCATTTCCCTAATGTGTTCCAGATGTGAGTTGCTACACATGTTGTGGGAGTGCCCTAGAGTGACCACATTCTGGTTAGCTATTAAGAATTACCTTGACCCTGTCTTAGGTTTGGAAGAGTATTTTACCCCAGCAGTGTGTTTATAGGATCATACCCTACTTCACTTTCTAATCCATGTAGAGGCTATATAGCCTTAGTGGCAGCTATAGTGAAGACTGTTATTTTGTGGCACTGGATGGATAATACGATCCCTTTGCTTCTTAAGTGGCACTCTGAAATTTTACAAGCCTCAAATATTGAAAAACAAGTTGCATACCTTAGTTGCTGCCCTGACTTGTTTAGGTCCCAGTGGGAATTATTGTATGCTGTCATAACATATTTGTCTGTTAGAGACTAAAGGGGTCATTTATAATGTTTGCTAGTTGACGATGTCCTCTCATGTGTTGTCATTTGTTTAGTTCAGAGGAGATCTCTTTACATCTATTTGTTTCCCCTCAAAGTCAATGTAGTTCTGTACTCCAGGGAGAAGGTGTGGAGGGAGGGGAGAGTTGGACATTGTTCATGCATTTGAATCATTCTCTTATATACTGTAACTTCATTTTGGTTGATTGTACGGTATGTATCGTTCTTGTATGTGTTTATTGTATTTGTTCTGTTCTCTTGTTAATAAAGCATATTAAATGAAAACAAAATAGTCTTCTACTTTGTTTCGAGATATGCCCCACAGATGAAAAGAAAGATACTTGAGCATATGAAATGGAAGGGCAGTCACTGAACATACTGTGTGTGCTGCTGTTCCCAGGATAGATCAGAGTGACATCCATCATGAGTAAACAAAATAAAATACTTTCTATACTCTGTTGAAGTGGACCAGCCAGAGGACTCAGACAATGTAGATGAACTGATCCACTGGTATGCAGGCATGAGCTGAATCTCAACATGGGTTCAAGTTATTTTGTTGCAACTATCAGTTTTGGGCTCGAAATCAAGCAGTGGCTTCAGTTGGGTTTCTGACTGGACATGACGTGCAGTGCTATGCTGATTGAAACAGATTACCATGGGACAAAGGGGAATGGTAATCTGGCAGCAGAACTCATTTCTCGGTGGTGGTGTCTGTGTTTAAACAACACAATCACTAAAGTGCTGGATTCCAGAGGGATATATTGACACTGCAAAGTGAGAAAGGAGTGAATCATTTGCCTTGCTCCACACAGCTTGTTCTAGGGGTTTCAGTGTGACAGTGAGGAAACACCAAGAAAAAGAGACTAGAGAAGATACATTTAGAGAAAGCTAGAAAAACAAATGCCACGAAATGGATAAGACTTTAAAACTAGGGAGGGCTGAGTGTGTGGGCTACTGATAGTCCTCCACCCCTGATGTTGCTAGAACTGTAACAGTGGGAACCAATGTGACTAGAGGCCCTTTATGTAATCTCAACTACATTATTTTATTAATAACACAATAAAAATTAAAAATATAAACTGCCAGATGCTATCAGAATGGAAAATAAATTTGGAAAAAAGATGTTGCAGCTACTTTCAATCAGTTATAAATGATAAGTTTAGCAGGTCTTTTATTCTCTATATCTGCTCTGAAAGTTCTTGCTTGTACCAATGCTATAGATCCCCCCCTTTTTTTTCCTTTATTTGTTTATTCCCCTCCTTGCTCCCTGGTGACCCCCACTCCTTCAGGCTCCTGCAAGTCCTCCCGAGCCCCACGCAGCCCTACCCAAGCTCTCTGGACCTTCATATTGCACCCAGTAATTGGGATATCCCAGATGTAACCCTTTCCCGGGTGAGTCTCCCTCATCTGAGGGGGAAGGCACCAGGGGGAGGACTCCAGCACACTACTCGATAGGGCCCAGGGATGCTGCTCAGGGAAGGGGGGCTCACCAGGGCACTGGAGGTATTGGGGGATGGGAAGCCATCATCCAGCATCCACCAGGCGGTATTTCTGGTTTTCTATGTCCCCTTCATTGCGCTGCTCATGTAGTGCCTCCATTCTCCACTGGTAGCTACTGCCAAGTGAGGCATTCCCCAATCCCACCCTAGGATAGGAGAGCAGTTCTTCAGATGCTCAATCCTATCCTCCCCCTGCCGACCCCTGGCATCCTGAGTCCATTCCGGAACCCGGGTCACCGGTGTGGTTTGAGGTAAGATGCCAGCACCTCAACCAACTATGCCACCAAGCCGGCTGCAGACCCCCTTTCTAAGCTTAAGGAAGGAATACCTTGAAGCTTTAGGTTAAAGTGATTGACTAGGTTAGGTATTTCATACACTCAGCTTCTTATGTAGCCTGCTCCTTCTTCTCAGAGAATTCAGAGTGTGTTCAGAGCCCCTCTTTGCTGCAACTCTCCTATTGCTATTTATTGTTTTTCTGAGCTGACCTCCCTGTAACCTTTTGTTCTCAGCACACCATCCCACACCACACTCACTTAACTGTCCTTCCTGAGCTAACTGATAGAAGCAAACAGGCAAGCAAACAAACAAACAAAGAAACAGAAAGCAACTCTAGTTCAAGCTTGTTAACATGAACCCCTTCCTGCATTCAGAGTTCATTGATTTTTAAACTAATTCTTAGTTTTAGGAAAGAAAATGACTTATTTTCACAGCCTATGGAGCAGCTCACATTCATTTCAACAACTTCTAAGTGTGTGATTACAGACTCTGTAAGTCTAAATTCATGGAGGATTCACCATGTATTGGGGAAGAGAAGAGAAGGAAAGAAATGAAAAGAAGAAAGAAAGAAAAATGAAGACAGCATAAGAAGCAAGTCAGAGAAATGCAGGAGAAGGAGCAAGGAATGGGGGGGAAGGCCATCAGAACACTAGAGGAGCCACCAGGTCTTAGGTTCCACAGAAATATGGTTGTGCAACCAATTTTCAAAACAGTAGAAAGGACAAGAAAGGTAACGGTTAGGACATGGTATAACAGAATAGATTTTCCCCTATAAAATGGTGCAGGGTCCTGACCCTGTCACAGCGATCTCAGAATGAAGAGAGGAGAGCATGGTACCTAACTGTCCCTGAGAGTGATATCGGGGCACTAGTGGCAGATGCAAGCCAAGGACTGGGTAAGGGATCAGAGGCAGATGCCCAGTGCCTGCAGGAGGCTGCAGCTCAGGCTGCACAGCAGCCTGTGGTGGCAAGTCAGACCCAAAGAAGAATACTAGTAGAAGAGCTTCCCCAAAGAACGTGTTGTTCCAGTGGCATTCACTATTATGTAGCCACCAAAAGCAGGATGTTAATATAATTGTATGATTGCTCATATGCCATCATTCAGTAACGTCAGGAAAATGGCTTGAGCTCAGAAGTAGGGGCAGGGCCACCTAGGTGCTGTTCCTACTGTACCACAGACAGCAGGAATGGGGCCTGAGTCATTGTCATTGTCAGTCAGTTATTTAGGTACAACTAATCTAACCACCACCAACAACACTGCCAGACTAAGATCAGCATCAAAGCATAGACTGTATCTGGCACCATTGCTTGGTGTGCTTGGTGTAATTACACACACAGACCAACTTCTTCAAGGCTTGAAAGCTCAATGGATTCTTTAAAAGAGAACTCATGAAACGAAGATCAGAAATACATTTTCAGTTTGTACTGTAAACATTTATTATTAGGTACGCCCCCTTGAGGAAGCCTTAAGGTCCCAACCGGTTAAGGAAAGTCTGAGAGTGGGCTACTTAGCATTTGATATGCTTCTCTGGTGTGCTATATAATAAATTACCATGCAAACTAAAAATTAATTTCTAATCTTTATTTGGTGACTTTTCATTTGTATGCATTTGTGTGTATCTGGCACTGTGCCTGTATGTTGATTACCTCACCACTGTATGTTAGCCTGACTTGAAATTTATCTGTTTACTGTTCATGTCTGTGCACTGTTGTGTGTCCTTACTATATCTTCCAATGTCTGTGCCAGTTTCTGGTCTGGGCCGTGCCTGAAAAAGGTCTTTGATCAGTGCACCAACCCAATTAACAAATGAGTAAATAAATAATGTATATCGCTTTCAAATGTAACTTATAAAAGCTTTCATGCAGTGGGTCTATGGAGTATCTACACTCAGCAGTGGTGCCAGGTATATGCTTTAGCCCACTAGTTTAAGACCTGAGGTTGCCTAGTATAAAGAGCAGGTGGATTCTTAATGATGTTTTTTCCAAGTTGGACAATTTTTTATTTTTAGAAGCGGTATCCTTTTGGATCTCTTATGTGTGCTCTATGGTCAGGGCAAGTTATGGCAACACTGTGTTACAAAAAGAAAATATTCTGTATAATCACCAGCAAGAATGGGACTGATATTAATGTTAGCCAGCGTATGTACCTTACCCACCACAGCCAGATCACAGCCAGGGCCAATCACTGCGTGATAGGCACTGTCACAAGAGGCATCGCAAACAGGTAGAAAAATTAACAAAATGTAAATATAACAAATCATTAACTTAAGAGCAAAGACATAATTCCCACAGCTGCTATGCTGCTGTATCCATCTGCATGGTGATAGCTCCAAATGCCTGGCCATGGAAGTCAAAATAACTAGTAGCAGTGCTCTTACTAGAGTAGTACGTGGTGGTTAATGCAGACATCAGTGGTGTTGTGGCTGTCAATCTGACGCAATAGACAAGAGCAAAGTTATCAGCAAGTCCAGTCCTTGCTACTCCACTTCAAGAACTCTCAAACTTGCAAGTAGGAGTTGTGTTTTCAGTTCCCATCCCGGCTTACATTTATGAGCATTATGAAATTTGGAAATGTTTGATGGAGCTCCAAACCCTGAACCAGAATTTTGGTCCCCAAACTGAACAGCACTGTAGGCGCATTCCCTCCATCCTACCTGACTCATACAGACTATGACAGGCAAAATGTCATTCATTTCAATATCTGCACTGAACACTTGCATACCTTACCTTGTGCTGTAGGACTTGGACACTATTAAATGTTTCTCTGTGTTTGAAGAGAATGACTGGTGAGTTGGCACTTGTATAATTAAGTTGACAAGTTTAATTATTTCTTTAAACTGTAATACTTTTTCAGAGTTCCTCTAATGTTGAATGTTGTATTTAATGATATAGATCAGATGAAGATATTGGGCAGCTCCTGATTTGCAGCTGAGTGAGCGTGCTTGTTTTATAACCTCAGGCCTTCTTTGATCATGAAGCTGTCTGAGGGGACATACAGTATGCTACACTATTTTAATTATCTGGGAAGATGAGACAGCATAGCAACTTTTGCAAGGACAGTAGTATTTGGTCTTGTGCAAGGAAATTTAGAATTGGTGGAAAACATTTCTATTTTCTTAGCTTTTTTTTATTCAGAGCTATACAACAGACTTGTTCTTTTAGAAAATGTCATGATAACAGAATTCTCCTTGGTTAACTCGGATTTGAGGAAGTAAAATCTACACTCCAGTGTGGTAATGATGCTGAGGGAATATTATAGAATTGTTTCATTAGGGTGTGGGTTTTGTTTAATGTACTATTACCCTGATTGTAAAGCTGTATTGATTGGGATATAAATACATGTAAATCAATAAACAGACTAATAAAATTGATTTGTTTAACATTAGTCAGAGTAACCAACTGCCTCTGCTTTCAGCAGCTAGCTATCACTTTCTAATGCCCAGTGACAGTCTTACTGTTGTCTATACGCTAAAATACTGGGACTCCATATAGCAGGAACGAATGAATGTTGACTTAATCCAGTGTGGAACATCTATTTGCAGGGCATTTTGTGTTCTGTTGCCCTGTTATTATCTTAGAACTGGCCAGGTTGTTACACCCAAGAAAACTCATTATTTGAGATACAGTGCTAGGTTATACCATATATTTGGAAAGTGATTTGAGCAATGAAAAGTTTAATGAAAAATAAGCACTTTGAATGAAATATGAGCAGCGAAGTAGTTAATATGGGTCCATAAAACCTGACAATTCCCTGTATCTGACAGCTTGCTGCTATGAATAATCAATACCTCACTGTGGAAACAGAACTATGTATTTCTGATGAGAGCAATCTAGTGTTACTGCTATAATATTTAATGATTTCCAGCCCAAAGAAACCTTTGCTTCCCACAAGGAAAATGATACCAGTCTCCATTATGTCTCACCGATTGCTGCAATCATTGCTGCTAAGTATAGTAGAGTGAAGTTTCAATGGACTATAACAGCTATCTAGAAGACATAGAGCAGAATCGTATGAGACCATCAGAGCTTAATCAACCAGGGCAGACTGCATTTACAATAGTAATCAATAGTCACTATGGAAACAGGATTAGAAGCCTGTGATGAAAGAGTCATAGTGCAAAATTAATATACGAATAACCCTTTTATTGCAGGGTTTGAAAGATCCAGCTGGTGAAGCTTCACGCAGAAGCATCCTCTGAAACAAGTGCCATTTGTGCACATATCTTTAATACATAATTCAGTTTTACAAGGCTTGTTTGCATAATTGTCTCAAAAGTATATTTTCTGTCATTATTTGCTTTGCTGATGGTGCTTCAGTTTCACTTTCCCCATATTCTCATGGCATCCACCATTTCTCAGTTAAAAAGCACAAGTTGGTACAGTATGTGTACCTCTTAGCAGACAATAGCATTAACAGGTGTCTAGTTATAAATTATTTCATTTAAACTGAGTCCAGACCACCCAAGAATGATTAACTGCAGGAAATTACCAGTTTTGCCAAATTTCTTATGCTGCGTGTACAGTCATGGTGAAAAACCAGGTGCCAGATATTCAAAGGGCCTGGCCTTAGTCCCTGTGTGCAGAGTGTGTAGGCTGTTGGTGTAGGGAAAGATTCAAGCACTGCAAAAATGCTTTTTTCAGCATTTTTCATGCATGGATGGCATTTTTTATTTCAACATTCTGTGGTGATTTGCATATGCAGCTCATGATGCTTTGCATTGTGTGGGCATGTGTGATTTTGTATTTTTCATTTTGTTGCACAAATGTTACACATAGCATTACCAGGCTTAGCATCAGTGCAAACAAATGTGCTCAAGCTGATGTCAGTTGCTAAAAAAGGTTGCAAAAAAAGCAACCATTTGTAGAAATCACATGCATGCGGCAGAAATTGTAGTTATGTAAGGGGTCCTCTTTTATGCTACCTTCTCTGTTGCACCTGTGCAATTTCTTCAGTTTTGGAAATCTGGTCAATTGTACATTATAAATGATCAAGCAGTCTCTAAGCATGCAGTCCTGGCCCTAATCTCTTGTGCTCTAGGGCCAGATTTTTAGAAGCTCCATTTTGTGGACTAAGAGTCTAGGGTTGTCATACAGCCCCAATAAAACACAGCCTGTTTCAACGTGGCTATCCTTGACCAAAAAAAAACATTGAGGCAATACAGTCAAATATGAGGTCTTATTTTCAAAATGATTCCTCCCATTCTGTGCCTGTGGCAAAAATCTTTGAAAATAGGGCCTCTGTCAGTCAATCTGTCTTCTATTTGTTTGTCTGCTACTTAGCTCCAACACACATCATTAATAAACACTACAAATATGCATATTTTAGAACATTGCAGCTATGTAATTTTGCTCATTACAAAGAAAAGCAGCACAAGGCCATTATGTTCAGCATCAGCATGACATGAACAAGCAGAGATAACAACAAACAGAATAATGGATAAGAAATAATCTACAACATACCCATGTTCCCAGAATTCTGATGACTTCATAAACTATGAGAGCAAAGCTCGTGTGACATATGGGGCCAGATTCACAAAAAAAATTAGCAAAGTTTGCACTGCGTTTTGCGGTTGCACAGGTGTGAAATCTTGCTATTCACAGTCGGAGAGTGCACCACACTCTCCAACTGTGAATAGGGGCTGGAGGGGGCAGCACTAACATAGTAAAACCACCACTAACCCCACTGGTGCTGCTCTGACAGCCAGTCAGTAGAATGGCCCCACAATGAATAGTGCACCTGCGCTATGTCCCATTCATTAAAGAAGCCATGTAAATGAGCCCGTTGGGCATGCAAGGCACTATGTCTCCATTTGCATGCCCATTATGGGCCCATTTATATGGGCAGTGATGGAGTTTAACGCGGCCCTCCCAACACTGATTGCTATCCTATAGAGAGTAGCAAACATATCCCTGGTGGTCTTGTGTTTCCCTCCCCCTTCCCGATTGCCGATTGCCGTTCCTGTTGAAATAAAAATGAAAGTGTCCCATGTTGTCTAGTGGATCCCTCCCCCCCTCCTTGATTGCCGATCGCTGTCCCTGTTGAAATAAAAATGAAAGTGTCCCTGGTGGTCTAGTGGTTCCCTTCCTCCTCCTTGACTGCCAATCATTGTCCCTGTTGAAATAAAAATGAAAGTGTCCGTAGTAGTCTAGTGGTTCCCTCCTCCCTCCCTTATCACCGATTGCCATCCCTGTTGAAATAAAATGAAAGTGTCTGTGGTGGTCTAGTGGTTTCCTCCACCCTCCCAGATCGCCGATTGCCATCCCTATAGAAAATCACACATAGACAGCATGCTGTGGAGAAAGTGTCCCCCCCAACCCTGTGATAGCTGATTGCCATTCCCTAATAACAGACGATAGTGTCCCTGGTGATTTTCCGGTCCCTCTCATTCCCTGATCACTGATCGCCTGTCCCAGTAATAGAAACCAGTCTCCATGGTGGTTCATTGATCCCTCCCCCACACTGATCACCACCCTGATCAAGTGGAACATATGCCCTGGTGGTCTAGTGGTTTCCACCCCCATCGATCGCTGTCCCAGTCAGAATGACACATGAAACCACAGCAATCCTGGTGGCAAGTGGTCCCTCCCCCCACCTGATCACCCACCCGACGGTGTCCAGTGCCTCCCCTCACATCATGATCCCCTGTAAAGTTACAGGAAAATTGTTCCTGGTGTCTAGCGGACCCCCCCCCGCCATCCTTGATCCCCTGTTCAGTGACACAAAACATGTCCTTGGCATCTAGTGGACCCCCCGCCCTTCTCCTCGTGGGTATTCCACACCACCCCACTCCCCATCCTGACATCAAGCTGGTGGCCGGTACAGCCTCTCTCACTACCACAGCTGGCCACTGGCTGAGCTGTCAATGGAGCATTCGCTGTATACAGTATATGGCCATTGATTGACAGCTCAGTGTGCTGTCAATCAATGGGCGAGTACTGTATACAGTGCATGTTCCATTGACAGCTCAGTCAATGGCCGGCTGTGGAGGTGAAAGGAGGGCTGTGCTGATTGCCAGCTCAGTGTCAAGAAGGGGGAGTGGGGTGATGTGGCATTACCCACAAGGGTGGTGGGGCCGGGGTCTACTAGATGCCAGGGATATATTTTGTGTCACTGAACAGGGGATCAGGGATGGGATGAGGGTCCGCTAGACGCCAGGAACAATTCTCCTGTAACTTTACTGGGGACCTTAGTGTGGGGTGAGCACTGGACACCATTGGGTGAGTGATTGGGTGGGGGGGGCACTTGTCACCAGTGTTGCTGTAGTTTTATGAGTCATTCTGTTAGGGATGGCGCTCAATGGGGGTGGGAACCACTAGACCACCAACGCATACGTTCCATTAGATCAGGGTGGTGATCAGCAGAGAGAGGGATTACTGGTCCACCAGGGAGACTGGTTTCCATCACTGGGACCAGCAATGGGTGATCAGGGAAGGGGAGGGACCAGTAGATCACCACAGACATTATCTTCTCTTATTGGGGAACAGCAATTGGCAATCACGGGGGGGGGGCACTTCCACCACAGCATGCTGTCCATGTGTGTTTTACTATAAGTACAGCAATGAGCAATCAGGGAAAGGGGAGAGAACCACTAGACCACCATGGACACTTTCATTTTTATTTCATCAGGGACGGTGATTGGCGATTAGGGAGGGGGGAAGGGACCATGAGACCACCACGGACACTTTCATTTATATTTTAACAGGGACGGTAATCAGTGATCAGGGATGGAGAAGGGAACCACTAGACCACCACGGACACTTTCATTTTTATTTTAACAGGGACGGCAATCAGAGAGGGGAGAGGGAACCACTAGACTACTACGGACACTTTCATTTTTATTTTAACAGGGATGGTGATCAGTGCTCGGGGGGGGGAAGAAACCACTAGACCACCAGGGTATTAGTTTGGCATGTCAATGGGATGGCGGGTAACAGTACCTCCGGCAGCCACTAAGGTTGCGTGGACTTACTGCCAGGTCTGGCGCTGCAGTATTTTCTCCACACAAGGGACCTTCACAAAAGGCCCTTGCAAGGAGAAAATGGTTTGTGAATGGGACTGCGTGGATATGCAGGTCCCCTCACCCTCATTTTCACTATGGCCCCCTCAAAATTTGGCCATTGCAAACCCAGTTTGCTGGTGCAAACTGGGCTTTTGTGAATACCACTTTGGGGCAAAACCCAGTTTGCACGAAAAGTTTTGTGAATCTGGCCCATGATATTATCAGAGTCCTATGGTTGGTACACAGCCTTGTCTGTAGACGGTTTCCTGTTTGTTATTTTTTATTGTACATGGATACCTAAAACAATTTTAATTTATTTTATCTTGAACTATAACAAATCAATTTATCTACTATCTCCTTCTGCAACCAACTTGTTCGTTTGTGATCATCCTTTAGAACGTTTTTAAAAAGAGCCTGCAACCTCAGGAAATAGGATAGATGAACAGCACTTAGTGAGTGTTTGGTCATTTTTAATTTTTTTCCTCGTGTTTTTTGCAATTGTGCAATGTTTTCTTTTATTTTATTTTGTGTGTATGTATGTATGTATGGGATTCCTCTTGCTATTTCAGTTGCATTGCTTTGTGTGTGATTTTAAAACTTTTTCTTTTGTGGTTGATTTTGTCTATTATGGGAACGTGACAGTTTTAGGTGGATTTTCCATTTTAGGTTGTTCTGGCTGTGCTTCTGAAGGTTTTAGCTCAATTTAATGTTAAAGGGACACTAACAGTGACAACCCTTTTTGCATCATAGTATTTTAAAATGAAAACCCACGTTTTGTGATTGCTTACCATCTCTAAAATAAATTGATGTTATTGTTTATCTGCTTACTTTCTTAGTAGAGCTGAAATACATGCCAATGGTGTAATAATGCCCACCATTGTTCTGTATTAAATCATTCGTCTACTTTTATTGCATGCTTCCTGAACATTAATAACACTCCCAAACAGTACAGTCACTCATGATGCAATAGTCTCTCCATCCACTGCATCACAAGTAGCTAGACTCTGTTGGGGTGTTTCCAAGTCCAGGAAAGATGCAGTGGGAGTTAATCAGGGAATGAAAACAAACATGTTTTTGTGTAGTAACCCCAGTATGGTGGGAGTCTATTTTTCACTATTAGAATGAAAAAAAGAATCAGACTCAAACTACCAGCTACATCAGGGGCCAGATTCACAAAAAATTGCAAAGTGCAGTGCAAAGATTTGCATTGCGCTTTGAGATTGCCCAGGTGGTAAAAAATGCTATTTACAGATGGATAGCAAAGAGCACTATCTGACTGTGAATAGGGCTAGGTAGAGGCAGCAGTTACTCCAATGCCACTGCCGCTAACCCCACTAGTACTGCCCCGACCTGCATTCCAGTAAATGGCCCTGCAATGAATAGCACCGGTGTGCTATTTGGTACTCACTAAAGCAGCCAAGCAAATGAGCCCATTGGGCATACAAGGTGCTAGCTGGCCATTTGCATGCCCGTTATGGACCCATTTACATAGCCTGTGGGTGGCTGAGTATGGCTCCTCAGCCCCTGCCCGATGCAGCTACAGTCCCTGGTGGCGTGGTGCTCCCTTCCCTGATCTCTGATCGTTGGCACAGATTAGCAGAGGCATACCTCAAGGTTCCATCTTGAGGCCCTTACTTTTTTCACTTTATATCAACAACATCAACCATGGAATCAAACTTACTAGTGTACATTTCTTTGCAGAAAACACAGTCCTTTACACTGCTAGGCCTACTCCCGAAAGTGCCTGCTTGGACTTGCAAGCAGATTTCCTTATACTGCAACAAAACCTCCTGAGTTAAAAGCTCCTACTGAATGCCAAAAAGACCAAGGCTATGCTATTATCCCCAATGACCAAGTCCATAAATTCCCTTAAGCATGATAATATTCCCACTATCACCACCCTGCTTGGTGAGTCACTTGACTATGTGACCAAGTTCAAGTACCTAAGTATGTGGATTGACAACAGAACTTTCTTTTGCTGATCATATAGATGAGCTCTCAAAAAAACTTATACAGAGACTTTGACTTTTTTTTAGAATTAAGCATCTGCTTACCCAGGAGGCCAGAAAAGCTTAGTATAAACTACATTCCTAGCTATCTTGGACTATGCAGACTTCCTGTATGGCCAAGTCCCCAAAACCACCCTATCTAAGCTTGACACCCTTTATCATAGGGCCTTACATTTCATCTCAGGTGCGGCATATAATACCCATCACTGTGTACTCTGTTCCACAGTAGGATGGACCTCACATATGCTCAGGAGGCAAAGGAATGCTATACTAATGGACCTATAGATCTATATCCAAGATGCTACCCTCCTACATTTCTGACTGTCTGCCCTCCTGCACCTTATTAAACTATACCTTGAGAAGCCATTCGTACATCTCACTAGCTGTGCCTAAAGTCTTTTCCCATTTTGGCAGAGCCTCCTTCAGCTATGTGCTGCCCCAGCTGTGGAACAACATCCAGAAATCCATAAAACTGGTGCATCCTATTGGTTTTGCAGAACTCAAGTCACTCTATCCAAGATACTTTTTGGAGCCTTGTCAATGCCCTCCCTGTTGCTAAACTGTAGCCATACATTGCTGTTCTTACAGTCAACCCTCTACGCTTTCTATCCTCTTGTTAGAATTACCCTAAGCCATGTTCCTGGATTCACCCTTGCTTTTTGCTTGCTGCTGAGCCCCCAGCTTGCACTGTCACTAGCATTAACTCTGCTCTACTAGAGCTATCAGTGTCTAAAATCACTGGTTCGGCACAGTGGTGCTGACTTGCTTCCACCTCCCTGCTATACTGTTTACTGGGATGAGGCTTCACCTAATGATCGGGCCTCACTGATTATCCTTGTACCTTGTTTATTTTGCTATGTATTGTATTATTATGCTCATTTGTGCAATATGTTCCATTGTGCTACTGTATTATTTATTCTGTACCTACCAGGCCCTCCTTGAAAATGAGCTTGCTCAATGGAGTTTCACCTGGCTAAATAAAGATTGATTGATTGATTGATTGATTGCTTAATAATAATAAAAATATCCCTGGTAGTCTAGTGGTCCCCACCCTCAATCTCCGATCCCTGGCCCATAATAATAATAATAATAAAAATATTGTTGGTATTCTAGTGGTCCCTCCCCCCTTCCCTGATCTCCAATCACCAGCCCATAATAAAAAAAAAAAATATCCCTGGTAGTCCAGTGGTACCTCCCTCCTCCCCCATTCTTTGATCGCTGTCCCCTTACATTAAAAATAATTCCCTGGTAGTCTAGTGGACCCTCCCCCCTTCCAGATCCCCGATTGCCCTCCCAGTAATACAGACAATCATCTCCCCGGTGGTCCAGTGGTTCCTGCCCATCTCTGATCACCGATTACTGTCCCATGCCAAAAAACTAATATCTCCCTGGTGGCTAGTGGTCCTTCCCCCACCAATCACCATCCTTTGGACAGGAAAACACATCTCCCCGGTAGCTAGTGGTCCCTCTCCCACCCGATCACCCACCCAATAGATATGCCAAATATTCTCTGTGTCTAGAGCAGTGAACCCCCCATCCCAACCCCTTGTAGGATAAGGTGACATATGTTCCTGACCCCCACCCCTGCAGGGAGTGACTCACTGCCCAGCTCCCCCATTCTGAAAGAGAGTCTGTGACTGGCACAGCCCTCTCCTCACCACCACGATCAGTCTGTGGCTGAGCTGCCATGGAATGACAGGGTATAACCTCTATAGGAGGGACAGAAGAGAAAGAAAAAGGGGGTGAGGTAGCCCCATACATAAGAGACAGGATAAGAGCAATGGAGAGTAGGGAAGGACAGGGCTCAGCAGAGATCCTCTGGGTCATGATAACTAAGGGGACAGGGGAGGCAGTGTGGATAGGGGTGCTGTACAGGCCACCAGGTCAGGGGGAGGAGATGGCTAGAGGGATGGCTAGTGAAATATAAAGGATGGCTGGCAAGGGAGAAATCCTGGTGGTAGGGGATCTCAACCTCCCTGATGTAAACTGGGAGATTCCTACAGCAACATCAGAAAGGAGTAGGAAGATGTTGGAGTCCATGCAGGAGGGACTTCTTCAACATCTGGTCAGAGAAACAACTAAGGGAGAGGTCATAATAGACTTGGTGATGGCAAATGGGGACAGTGTTCAGGTTGTTGAGGTCGGGGAAAGCCTGGAGGATAGCAACCACAGAATGGTCAGATTCAGTCTTCAGCTGGAGGTGGAAAAGATAAAGACCACCACTAAGGTAATGGACTTTTGGAAAGCGAATTTTAGGAAAATGAAAGAAATTTTCAAAGATGAACTAGAAGGGAAAGAGATCCTAGAGGGTGCTTAGGAGCTATGGGGGCAATAAAGAGAGGAATTCTGTGGGCAACAGAAAAATGCATTAGGAGGGTGAGCAAACACAAACAGGGGAGGAAACCACAATGATTTACAAAAGAAGTGGGAAGAGCAGTCAGGGAAAAAAGAAAGCATTCAGAATCTACAAATCTACACAGGGGATGGTGGAAAAGGAAGCTTATAGGGAGAAGCTAAAAGGAGCGGGGAAAATAGTCAGGAGGACTAGGGTGGATACGGAAGAGAAAATAGCGAGGGAGGCCTAAAGGGGGGACAAGAAATGTTTCCGGTATGTAAGTGAGAAAGGGAAAAGCAGGAAGGGGATTGTGAGACTCAAAGCAGAAGGGGGAGCTCTGATGGAAATGGATGAGGAAAAGGCAAATCTGCTGAATGACTATTTTACCTCAGTCTTCATGGTTGAGGAAGAAGGGAAAGGGCCAGAGCTAAGAAGCAGGGGAAGGGCAGGCAAGAAGATGGACACAAGCCCCTTTTCAGAGGATAGGGTATTAGAGGAATTAGGAAAATTACGGAAGGATATGGCAATGGGCCCCGATGCAATTCATCCCAGGGTACTCAAGTAGTTGAGAGAGGAACTAGCAGCACCACTCATAAAGTTATTAAATCTGTCCTCAGACAAGGGAGGGTTCCAGGAGATTGGAAAAGAGTTGATGTGGTGCTGTTGCACAAAGTGGGAGGGAAGGAAGAACCGGGCAACTATCATCTGGTCAGCCTTACCTATGTGGTGGGCAAGCTGATGAAGGCACTTATAAAAGAAAGGCTGGTACAATATCTGGAGATGGGGGGGCTCACAGTTGATAACCAGCAAGGGTTCACAGGTGGAAGGTTATGTCAGAACAACCTGATTGAATTCTTTGATGGAGTAAGGGAAATATGTTATCAGGGATGAGCAATAGATGTGGTCTATCTGGACTTTAGAAAGGCCTTCAACACCGTCCCTCACAGGAGATTAATAAGCAAGTTAGGCAGCTTAGGGGTAGGGAGCAAACTAACACGCTAGATGGAGAATTGGCAGGAAGATAGAACTCAGAGGATGGTAGTAAATGGAGTGCATTCCAAGATGGGGGGGTGATGAGTGGGGTTCTCCAGGGGTCTGTGTTGGGTCCCATACTGTTTAACAGTTACACTGGGGACATTACAGAGGGCCTGAATGGGAAGGTGCATCTATTTACAGATGATACAAAGAACTGTAGTAGGGTGGATACACTGTGAGGGGTGGAAAGAATGAGGGTGGATCTGTTCAGGCTGGAGGAGTGGTCAGGAAAGTGGCAACTGCAATTCAATGCAAAAAAATGCAAAATTATGCACACATGGTGTAAGAACCTAATGGCAAAATACCAGCTGGGAGCAGAACAACTGGAGGAAACAGAGCAGGAAAGGGACCTGGAGATCATCATTTCATATAGTCAGAATGTAGGGAACCAACATAACAATGTGGTGGGGAGGGCAAGCAGAATGTTAGCATGCAAAGGGAGGGGCATTACAACCAGGAGGAGAGAGGTGATCATGCCACTACACAAAATTATGGTCAGACCACATCTGGAATATTTATTTATTTATTTGTATTTTGGTAACTGGGTATGCCCACTGAGACCAGAGGTCCCTTTTTCAGGGGCAACCCGGAATTAGTTACAGGGAGAGACACACAAAGCATTCTTTACAGAAGAGGACTTATACTAGCATTCTATACAGTAGTTACAATAATTAACACCAACATTAGCAAGGGATGACCCAGATATGTTACAGAGCAAGACACATATGGAGTGCAGTTCTGGAGGCCACACTTACAGGGGAACAGAGACAGGGTGGAGAGGGTTCAGAGAAGAGCAACCAAGATTACTCAAGGACTACACAGGAGGTCATATGAAGAATGACTAGAGGAACTAAACTTGTACACGCTGGAGACAAAGAGGGAGAGGGGGATATGGTAGAAATCTTCAAATATCTGAAGGGAATAAATAAGGTGAGGGAAGGAAGTATTTTCAGGATGAGTGAAAACAAATCAACTAGAGGACACACATTTAAACTGGGGGGGCAGATTTAGAGGAAACATGAGGGAGCAGTTATTCACTGAGAGAGTGGTGGGACCTTGGAATAAGCTACCAGAACGGGTGGTGGGGGTGGATTTGGTGTACAAATTCAAGAGGGATTGGGACAACTACATGGGGCTAAATAGAAGTAACAATGGCAGGGAATAAAGGGAGTAAGATAAACCAGAAAGAGAGAGGGTAACAGGCAGACTCGATGGGCCAAAGGGTCCTTTTCTGCCAGTAAATTTCTATGTTTCTATGAATGCGTACTGTATACAGTACGTGCCTGTTGATTGACAGCTCACATTGAGCTGTCAATCAATGAGTGCATACTGTATACTGTACGTACTCCATGACAGCTCAGTCAGTGGCTGGCCGTCTTAGTGAGAGGAGGGCTGTGCCAGTTGCCAGCACTTTTTTGGGATGGGGAACTGGGGTGGTAGGGCACTCCCTGCAGGGGTAGGGTCCACTAGACTACCAGGGGCATATGTCACCTTATCATACAAGGGGTTGGGATGGGGGGATTTACTGTACAAGACACCAGGAATATTTGGTATATCTATTGGGTGGGGGATCAGGTGAGGGGAAGGACCACTAGCCATCAGAGAGATATTCATTTTTTAGAACGGGACCGCGATTGGGGATAGGGAGGGACCACTGAACCACCAGGGGGACTATTGTCTATATTACCAGGAGGGTGAATGGCAATCTTGGAGGGAGAAGGGAACCACTAGATTACCAGGGAATCATTTTTAATATAAGGTGACAGCGATTGGAGAATGGGGGAGGTACTGCTGGACTTTGGAGATCGGTGAGGGTCCACTAGACTACCAGGGATATTTTTATTATTATTACAGGACAGCAATCAGAGAACGAGGGGGACCACTAGATTACCAGGGATATTTTTCTTTTTATTATGAGCCAGTGATTGGAGTTCAGGGGAGGAACCACTTGACAACCAGGGATAGTTTTATTATTATTACGGGCTGGTGATCAGAGATTGTGGGAGGAGGGAGGGAAGAACCACTAGACTACCAGGGGCATGGTGTTGTGGGTTGGGGGGGCTGCCTTGCAGCACCTTCAAAAACCACTAGGGTTGTGCGGAGTTAAGAGGAGGTTTTCCTCTGTGGTATTTTCTCCACACAAGAGAAATATGCAAAAGGCCCTGGCATGGAGAAAATGCTTAATGAATGGGATTGCTCTGACATGGAGCAAGAAGGGGAGAGCAAAGAAGCTGAGCTGGCTGACTCGGGAGGTAATGGAAGGGGTGAGGTCCCAGAGAAAAGCATTCTGGAGGCTTAGGAAATTGGGACAGCAAGGGGACAAAGATGAGTACACAAAGAAGTCCAGGGAGGTTACCAGGCAAGTCAGAGCAGCCAAGGCTTCCAGGGAGCTGAGACTGGCACAGGGAATCAAGGAAGGGGAAAAGGACTTCCTTCTTCAGAGACATTGGCGAGAGAAGAAGAAACAAAGACCAGATTGTGAGGATTAAGAAAGATGGGGGAGGTGGATGAAGAACGTTTTGAAAATTAAGCCCCAAAAATCTCTACAGAATGTGACCAATCATTAAATGTGTTTTTAAAACTAAAGACAATTTAAGACCAAAGGGGGTTGACAGTGTCCCTTTAAGGTAAGTTTTCCATGTTTTTCCTGAAAACACTTTTCTTTTTACACGTTGCTTTTTCTTTGTGTAAAGTAGGTGGTGTGGGTTGGTTACATGGGGGTTTATCATTTAATTGTTGATGCAGAACCATAGGTCAGAAAGCATAAGCGTAACAGAAGCAGTCATAAAATTCACAAGCAACCTTTTATTATTATCAATAACAATAAAATAAAAAAATAAAATTGTTCAGGATAACTCTTCATACAGGCAGTTCACATAAAGTCCTACATCTGAAACTCTCACTTAGCTTAAACCTCCATCTTTCTATCTCACCCTAAACAAAACATTGCTGTTTTATAAGATGTGGTTTCCAGGTAGTTTAAATTCTGTATCCTGCTGTTGCAAATCACACCACCTGTGTTCCACAAAATGTATTAAGACTGTCAATTTCTTTCCTCTGACAAGCCTGAAAAGTACATCATTGTCTCAACAGGTGTAACTAAAACAGAGCATTCTGTCCCAGAGCTGGCTCCTGTTGACAACTCTTAACAAGCTTGAGGAGGTCAAAATACATCTCAAGGTCATCTCCCTGTATTACAGATTTGTACCTTTTCTAATAAACCCAAGTAGCTTTCTGCAGTCATTTCAACAATATAGTTATATACATTTGCAAACCAAGGGATACCAGTTTCACATAAAGATTAACATACTGTATATTGTTTAACCACAGAGAAGCAAGGAGAGAAAGAAAGAACAGAAATAGCTAGAAACAGCTAGTGAAGAAAGGGAGATAACAGGGAAATTGAGGGATCATCAGAGTGGCCAATTATTAAGTGCCACCAGAAAATGTCATTGTGCAATCAGACAGGCAACAGACAGACAAATAGGAGAGGATAAAACAGATCCTTACTTTTAACTCTCTCTCTCTCTCTCTCTGCACAACAAATGGGACAGGGTTTTATTCAACCCTGTTACACACACCCTTTGTAAGAGGAAACCTGTTCTGTTTCCTTTAAATAAACAGGTTTCCAAAATCTTCTTTTATTTTTCTTTTAACATTATCTTATAACATTTACAGTTTTTTGCTATGCAGTATCCCCTTTTTCATAACACCTTTGACAGCAAACATTTCAGTTAAGCACAAACATTTTTTTAACCTTCTGAATTCTTAGTTCCTGAACCATATCTTGACAGTAAATGAGCACTGACATTCTGTTTTCCAGATTTATGCCCCACTTTCAATTTTACTGGCTGTAGTGCCAGGTACTACCTTGTGGTTCTGGGATTTCTATTCTTTATTTGATTAAGCCAATAGAGAGGATTGCGATCTATTATAAGTACAAAGTCAGCTACTAGCAGATAAAATTTAAAGGGTACCTAAACAAGCAGTTTTTTAAAACTGCAAACTCCAAAATCCGGCTTCATTGCGAGGTAAAGTAAAGGCTGCTGTTTACATGTATGCTAAAACTGCATTTATGTAAATAACATAAATGCAGTTTCATAGCTTTTGAAAAATGTAAACATAAGCCTTTCACTTTAAAAAACAGCCTTGGCTTCTCCCTAAGATGTCTGCCAAGTGTGTTAAGTGATGAGTCATGATGACATCATCGGAGCCAGAGCCAGAGAGCCACATATATTTCTATAGTGCTAACTAGTTCTTCTTTCCCTCTTTATTTTGAATTGTTGTACCAGAATGAGCAACACCATGTATTACATAATGGATTATTTTGATCAGTACATGTGTTAGGCTATGATTTTGTTAATTTTGTTTACTTTAACTTGCAGAAAATGTTTTGCAATCCAGCTGACTTTTTCTTTGGCAAACTGCATTACATTACAACACTTCAAATACCTGATGATCTAGTGGTTATATGATGCACTAAATTTGTTTTTTTGTTAACCAGGAGAGACACACTAAGCTGAAAGCTTGTTTACAGGTGTGGCCTGGGAGCACAAGGAAGTTTAATGATTTGCACAGGGTCACACAGCAAAGTACCGATCTTGTTCAGTTCCAAAGTTCATGCTCTCTCGTTAATTCACAAATAAGGCTTTCTTTTTCCATGTGAACCCCTTGCACATGTGAACCCCTTGCACCTAGCCTGCCTTCTGTTGAACACCCCAGCATCCGTACCCTGTCCTTAGTACTGCCTGGAGCCGCATATGAGCTTGCAGTCTCATAAAGAGAATTATCACACTTCAGATTATAATCTTGTACCTCAGAGGGTTGTGCACACCTATACTGATATGCATCATCAGTTGGCACTATTAAAGAATGTCTCCCAAATCACTCTCCAGTTCACATTCTCAATGTTTGATTTCTGCTCCCACAGTAAACATTGAGTGGATCACCACCCTTCTGCACAGTGATGATAGTATGTACAGTTCCCTGTTGTGTTTTTTTCTCACCTCATTAACCAACAACTAGGTCTTCCTGGAGGGCCAAGCAATAAGCATCATGACCCACCAGAAAAACTGCTGTTCATGCCCTCATAAGGACTGTACTTACAATGGATAACAATATTATTAGCAGGAGAAGCATACTAATACCTTGAGCGAATCAACCTGACTTCCAGTGTCAGTCTACTCCATTACCTCTGATCTGCAGAACCCCGCATGACAGCTCCCAGCAATTCTTCCCTAGTACTTTTCTGTGCTGTACTCCACAATTTGAGTAGGCTGGCTACCACCCTTCCAAATCTTGAATGAGCTATACACAACTCCCTCAATACTGTTCTAACAAACATCAGCACCCCCCCACCCAAGGGTAATCTCCCTACACTGAATTCAATTAGGTGCAGCCCTGCCACCTTGAGTATTTGTCATTGCTGGCTACTCTCATCCACAGTCAGGTAATGATCATGATACTGGCAGCCCCACATTTCAGATCTCACAGTGATCTGCACAGCATCCTCCTTCATGTCTTCAACTAACCTGAATATAGCTGTACCCTGCTGGAATGGCCTCTTCAGTTCCTCTCTGGCATTCATTCTTCTCACCTGCTCCCACAACAAAAACTGAGTTTTTGAGTTCACTACCCTTCCGTATCATGAATGTGGTTAGTATAGTCTCCCGTGTTATAGTTACATATTAATAATAAACATGATCTTCTGGTAAGCCAGGCTGATAGCAGCATGGCACAAGTGGAAAAATAGGCTTTCCTACCCATATAAGATCTGAGCCACCTATGATTAGGCACTATTAAATGACGTGCATAATGATGTGCACACCCATGATTTAATAGTGCCCAATCAAAGGTAGCCTAGATCTTTTAAGGATAGGAAAGCCCATCATTCTCCTTGTTCCCTGCTGCTATGAGCCTGACTTACTGGAAATATATGTTTATATTTGATATGTCAAAATAAAACGGGGACTGTACTACTTGCATTCATGATGCAGAAGGGTGATGAGCTCACCAGTTTTTAGTGTGAGGAGGAATAGTGAAGAATGAATACCAGAGGGGGACTGAGAAGGCCACTCTTGCAAGGTACTTCTATATTTAGGGAAGGGGAAGACAGAAGGAGAGAAATATGAGCAGATTACTGTGAGAAACAAGATGTGGGGCTGCCAGCACCTTGATCACTACCTGACCCCATTGTCCTGGCCAACATTCCCCTTCCCATAAAACCAGTTCATGCAATTGTCCAAGGCTGTGCATTGGATATTAATGTATGAAACAGCTGCCACTACACATTCAGTCACTTCACTATCAGTCTAGTATTGTTTGTAAAGCACTTTGGGATACAATGTGTATGAAAACCACTATATAAATGCTGATTCTTCTTATTTTTATTATTGTTATTATTTCCCATGGAGAAAGAAGACAAGACATGCATATATTTGAGTTTCAAGAAAGTATGAACTCTAACATTGGACTGCACAAGAACTTTGCTACAAAAAAGTGATGGCTCTAGGGGGTGGTGAAGGGTGTGGCTGCAACCCCCCCCCCACACACACATAGTAACGTACTTGCTTGCTGCTGCTGCTGCTGCATTTCACTTTGTTGAAAAAGTCTGATTTATTGATTGTACAAATGTTTACATTAAAACTATGGATTACATTTGTAGGTTCTGTCAAAAACGTACTAGAAAAGAATAATAGCAGAAAAGATAAAGGTCTAATAAAAATGTTAAAAAGTGCATATTAAGCATGCACACCACCCTAGCATCCCCATTGTAGCATCCTGGATCCACCATAACCACTAGACCACCAGATTTTTCAAGATTTGTACTGCACTGTGGTTTGCCACAGAGAAAGTCGGTTGTATTAAAACACATTTTCAGCATGTTAAAGTAAACAAAATGAACAGAACCATAGCCTAACATGTGCATTATACAAAATATTGCATGTGGTTTTGACCATTTGGGTGAAACAATTCTATACAAAGTGAAAAAAGAACTAGTTAGCACTATAGAGAACCATATATCTCTCTGACTTTGGCTCCGATGATGTCATCACATAACACATTTGGCGGCCATTTTATGAAACAGGTAAGACAGTTTTTTTAAATTGTAAGGCTGATTTTACAATTTTCAAATGCTCTGGAACCACATTTAAGTCAATTATATAAATGTAGTTTTAGCATTAATGAATACAGCAACCTTTCCTTTAGTCATCTATAGAGTCAGAAGTTTGAATAGTTTGTTGTCAAAATGTTGTTTAGGTATCCTTTAAGAGACTCCATTGCCCAATTCACAGCAAGGCATTCTTCTTCAATAGTGAAATACTTTTTTCTCTCTGTCATGCAGTTTTCTACTGATATACAGAATGGGATGTTCTTTCCCATCTATGCTGTCACTCAGGACTGCATCTAGGCCTACCTCTGCTGCATCTTTCTGTAACAGAAATTATTTATCAGAGTCTGGACTTCTTAAAACAGGGGCTGGGTGTAATGCAGCCTTGATGGCCCAAAAAGCCTCATCACACTCTGGGAACCAATTCATATTATTTGGGCACCACTTCTTCATGGGTTCAGTGAGGGGAGTAGCTAACTGGGCAAAGCTGGAAACAAATATTTGGTAGTAATCAGCCAGACCTAAAAATGGGCTGCTATGTTTCTTTGTTTTAGGGACATGACTGTTAGCTATAACGTCTGTCTTGGAAATCTCTTAATCTACTTCTCCATTTCCCAAAATATTAACCCAAATATCTGGTTTCCTGCATGCCTAATGTGTACTTGGTAGGATAAATAATCCAGACCTGCATTTCTGATATACTGAATAACTGCTCGTAGGTGTTTCAGGTGGCTTTTCCAGTCTGCACTGTACACTATGACATCACCCAGGTAAGGAACACTAACCAGTGTGAGGGGCTAGAGATATATCTGCGTACTTCTGGAATGTGGCACATGTGCCATGCAAACCAAACAACAGGGTAGTGAACTGATAGAATCCAACTGGAGAGGCAAATGCAGTTTTGTCTCTGGATTCTTTAGCTAGAGGGAATTCACCAGTAACCCTTGGTGAGATCAAACATATTAATATACTTGGCACTTCCCAATCTGCTCACTAAATCAATTATTCTGGGCATAGGATAGTTGTCAAATACAGACACTTGAGTAAGTTTCCTAAAATCAAGGCAGATTCTTACACCTCCTTCATTTTTATTTACAGACACCACTGGTGATGACCAAGCACTTCTTGATTCTTCAATGATACCCATCTCTTTCATTTTTTGTATTTCCTTTACCACATCTCCTCTTAACCACTCTGGTAATCTGTATGTCTTTTGTCTGATAGGGTGAGCATTCCCTGTCACTGTTGTGTGTTTCACCCCTTTTGCTCAGCCTAGTACTGTGATAAAAGTACTTTGAAATGTCTTCACCGAATTACGAATGTCTGCAGTTTGTTCTGTGGTTAAGGAAACTCATGGGTCAGCCTGGTGGTGCAGATGGTTGAAGCATCCATGCCTCCCCTGCTGCCACACCGATGACCTTGGTTCAGGAACGGACTCCGGTCACTCAGGGGCTCAGCCGGGAGAGGGAAGAATGAGCATCCATAGAACTTCTTTCTTCCCTTGGGGAAGGTGGATTCTGTGACTCACCACTTGATTGCCACCTGGAATAATCCAGGTGGTGGTGCATGTGAGTCCCACGGAAAGGGGAAGGGCCAGCTTTCAGAGTACTGGGGGAATCTCCACTGAGGCAGAGTGCATGTTTCTTATTGCACATCTGCTGACTCCAATGGGGAGAAAGTAGGAGTATAAACAATGGAGGATGGGCTATATGAAGGCCCGCCCATCATGCCGGTGGCCCGCCTGATCTCTTTGGTCCAAGGATGATCTGGATGTGTATCCCAGGTGGAAGAGGATGGCCCTCACTTTCCAGCCCCACTGCCAGGGGGTCATGCAATTCATGGGGGATTAAATGTCCCCAGTACTAGAGGAGATATGAGATGGCTACTGCTGGTGGGGACAGGACTGAAACAGCCACCCAATCCTGCCAGGAAGAGGATAAAAACCTGTATAGAAAAAAGGAAACATTAACATTTACAGCATCACAAGTTACAATGTTTTCCAGTCTGTCATAAGCTATATTAATATCTTCTTTAGCAGTTTCTGGTAATACTAACAAGGTAACCTTTTGGGGGTTTTCTCAACCCATTTCTTCAGGAGGTTTGCATGGTATAACTTGGTAGAAATTTTCCTATCAGGGGTCTCAGTCTCATAATTAATTGTACCAGTATGTTTAACCACTTTATAAGGCCTTGCCATTTTATTAGCCGTCTGTTTTATGTAGTGGGTAACAGTAACAAGAAGAGCAGTGCAGAATGAGAAAATTCCAAATTCACAGAATTTTGACAAAACGTCATGAAATTCTGTAGAATTTTGTAAACATTTTGTGGAATTTAAAAAATGTATTGCTATGGTCATAACTCGGTTGTCAATTGAGCTAGAGCTCTGCAATTTGGTATGCTTCACAATTCACATCTTGATAGAGCTCAAATGGCATACTAAATATCATGAAATTAGGATGGATTGTCTCAAAATTATAGGTGTTCAGAATCTATCATTTTCATTTCAGTGGGAACATTCACGCAAGTATTTATCTGCAGGTACCTCAGCCATCTGTTGGGCCAGAGATCTTAAATTTGGAATGATTACTTGATAATAGGTGTTCTAACAATGTGCCAAACAGAATAGATTGTTTCAAAATTATAGGTGCTCAGAATATGTCATTTTAATTTTTGTGGGAAATTTCATGAAAATGTGTATCTGCAAATACTTCAGCTGTCTATTGGTCCAGAGGTCTTACAATTGGCAAGATTACTTGATGGTTAGTGTTCTAAAATGTGCCAAATTGCATGGCATTAGGATGCATCATCTCAAAATTATATGTGCTTAAATTCTGTCATTTTATTTTTTGTGGGAATTTTCATGAAACGTTTTATCTGTATATGATAACGCAGGCACATTTGAAGCTAGACATGTGTAAATTAGTACAAATAACCTTTTGTAATGGTTATATAATTATGTAAATATGGAGAGGACTGGATTAGAGATTTTTAAGTTACAGGGGCTCAAAAGTTTACTATGTAAATATTTGCAAAATTGTGTGAAAACTCTCAAAAATTTGGATGTTTGTAACTTCTCTGCTCTTGCAAGCATAGACTTAACATTTGACATGCAGATCCAATGTGTATCCTGGTGTCTAACACAACTGGATAAATTGGCTTAGCGGTTTTAAATTTACAGTGAAAAAAACAAATATAGGTAACATTTTCTCAAATATTTATGGTAGCATATAGAAGAGTCATCCAGAATTATTTTTGTTGAATTTATCATTCATAATGCATGTATCACTATTTCATTTGATAAACTGGGTGAGCTTTTTGCAGTCCTGCCGTTCCTCTCTGAGTGATTATTTTGTCCTCCCCGTCTCTCTTAGCATAGCCAGATTGACTCAGTAGAACTGCTGTTCCTACTGATATCCTCTTTGCTCTTTACAGTGACCAAATCCCTTCAAACAAGAGTCACCTACTCATTTACCTATCAACCTATCCTGTTGGAATAGCCAGAATTCTTCCTTCCTGGTGCCCCATACATTGTCTTCCCCAGCATATCTTTTTAAGTACCTCTAAGTCCCAGACTTGCACATACATCAGGCTCCCTGGATCATCAATTTACTGTGTGTGATCCTTATATATTGTGCATTCAGGCTGAAATTGTTGACACACTATAATTCCCTGCTCCAGCTTGGGGGTCTATCGCTGGTGTGTTAACCAGCTCCGCTGTTCATTTCTTGATGAAACTATGCATTTAACTCCTAAACCTGGTGACCCCCTGCATCACCTACCTCTCATGAACCTGTCCTTTAATTTGAATTCCCTGATAAGCCTAAGTGCAATTATCAAATTTCAATTTTATGGAATTTTCATGAAATTCCACAATTTCCACAAAGACTCATGGAATTTGACTTTAGGTACAGACGTTATTTTGCAATTTCGGGCAGCAAGTAGTTAATAAAATTGACACACACATTCTCCTTGTAAGGTCTAATAACCTACCAAATTTAGCGGAATTCTATTCTCTAATTTTTAGTTTTCAAGTGTTTATACATTTGCAGTTTACATTCATGCAAAATCTAATTTTATAATGTTATGAAATTTTACTACTTTTAATTCATTCTCATTTGAAGCTGTAACTATGAACTTTTTCAGAAATGACCATGTGGAATAGTTGTTTAAATGTTTTAAATCTAGTTAAATTTGGATATGTTGTTTTAAAATTAGAGGGAAATAACCGAAATTTAAATGTTGGTAACATGTTTGGTAGGCTATAGCTCAGTCACATTTGATGCTAGAAATGTGAAGCTATGTACATATATAAATGTAGTGATAACATGTATACCTGTAAACATTTGTAACATTTCAAAGAATACTACCAAAATTACACTAAAATAACAGAAATTTAAATGTTATCAAATTTTGGCTACCTATAACTCAGACCCCATTGAAGCTTGAGACTTACAACTTGGTGCACTTACTCGTGCTAAAAGTTTCTCTAAATTCCGAAACTCTGGAGAAATTTGGCTAATAAATTTTGAAATTAGATCGAAATAACTGACAATAACATTTTTAATAAATGTTTGGACTCCCAAAACTCGCCCTTTTCAACCTATGATCCTGAAATATGTAAGCATTTATTAACTGTCTGCATACCAAATTTGGTGTCAGTTGGATGCATAGCTTTAAACTTAGAGTGAAATAATTTAAATTTAAAATTTGGTGAAATTCCACTGAATTTTCACACAAATTCTGTGACATTCCACTGAATCAGCATGGCAATTCCACAGGCATTCCATGGGTGAAATGTTATATTTCACACAGCTTTAGTAACAAGACCTTTTCACCAGGCTCAAAAATGTTTTCTTTTACCCCGTGGTCATAAAACACCTTCTAATGGTTTTATGCTTCTTCCAGATTACTGTGGACAATTTCAACCTACAGTATGTTGCCAGGTTTTTTTTCAGTACACACATATAAGATGTAAAACATTTTTTTTTCTGAGTGGGGTTATCTTCTTCTATTGAGTGGGGTTGTATTCCTATGTTTCTTTTATGATATCTAGTGGCCCTCTAAGTTGTCTACCATACAGCATTTCATAGGGTGAAAAACCTGTTGCTTGTGGCACTCCTCTTTAAGCAAAAAGCAGGTAAGGTTAATATTGGTCCCAGTCTTTCACAAACTTTTCTAGCATGTGTTTTAGGATTTGATTAAAATGCTTACAAAGACAGCCTGTCTGAGGGTGATAAGGGGTGGTTCTTATGGTATTGACACCTAATAGCTAGTACAGCTCCTTCAGCAATTCAGCAGCAAAATTACTACCCTGATCAGTAATAATCACTTTAGGTATGCCCACCCTGCTGAAAATTTTGACAAGTTCTGCTGCCACTTTTGGGGCTATGACAGTACACATTGGAATTGCCTCTGGGTATCAAGTAGCATAGTCACATACTTCCAAAGTGAATTGATTATCCTTTTTACTTTTGTCTATGGGGCCAATCACATCCATTGCAATTCTCTCAGAAAGCTTATCTATCAAGGGTAGGGGCACCAGGGGCACCTTGTCTTTTTTAGTCACTGGGGCTACTTTCTGATATTCAGTACAAGAACTGCAATAGGTAGCAACATCCTCATGAATCCCAGGCCCATAAAAGTGGTACAACAACCTGGCAAGAGTGCAATCCCTCCCCGTGTGACCAGCCATAGGGCTTTCATGTGCTGTCTGTAACAACTCAGTTCTATACTGTACTTCTTTGGTATGACCAATTATTTTATCTGTTCCTGTGTTTGAGGATTAACCCAAACTCAGTACAGTAGACCATTAAATGTTTTAAGCATTGGTTCACCGATTACACTTTATTTTAAGTGTTCATTTCAATGTATTTAATCATTAATTACATGCAACAATATAATTACAAGGTAGTTACGTGATTGTTGCATACAACTGCATTGCAATTGCAATGCAGTTACAGTGTAGCTAAACTATAATTACATTATTGTTAATGGACATTTAATGTGTTACCGGTTCACCCTGTTTTTGTTTCACCCCAGCTGCTTAAAATAATTTTAGATAGAAACATCACTAGTGTGTTCTAAAACAAAATCACAATTAGTTAACAGTTTAGTTTCAATGTTTTCATATATCAGCTCTTTATGTCCATCAATCTTTCACTGCCATTGCCATTGTTTTTTGTTTGTTTTGTTTATTTTTGTGTGTGTCTTTTTTCTTTCCTGGACTTCTGAATCTTGGAGCTGGGCTCAAACATGTCTGAATCACAGTCACCAAAAGGAAAGGAGTCCCCAACATCTGAGATTTTCTTTGCCTGTGCTGTTGTTATTGCAGCTGCAGAAACAGCAAGGATTACACCCTCTGTGATTAACTTAGCAAATCTCAGAAAGTCATTTCCAATAATCACAGGTACAGATAACTTTGGTGCTGCCCCCACTTTCATTTGTTGAGACACCCCATTAATGTTCAAAGTCATTTGGGTGGTGGGATAGTATTGGGTGTCCCTGCAGATGCAGATAACCCCAGTACACGGTCCTTTTGCACAGTTGTTTTTCCAGAACTTCAACATGCACCAGGGTCTGTCTGCTTCCTGAATCTGTAAGTCCCTTCACAGTCTTCTCTCCTATCTTGACATCTGTTAAATACTTGCCCCAAATTGCTAAGGCCAAATTTGCTGTAGTGTTACCCACCTTATTTTTATATCAATTTCTTGCAATATGGCCTGGCTTATTACAGTTAAAGCAAATGAAGTCTTTGGGTGCAGATTTGTTACCCCTATCAGAGTTATTATATGATCTGGAGTTAAATCAGGAAAAAGAGCGTCTTACCATTCCTTGGATGTTACTTTACTGCTGTGACATCTGTCTGTCCATCTGAAAGTCCTCATCCAAAGCAACAGCCTTATCCACCACATTCTGCTCAGTGTTCTTTTGCCCAAAGCTGCACATCTGTGGTAAGAATGTTGATGAATTGCTCCATTGCAAATATCTCAATAATCTGTGGGACTGTTTTTTCCCTCTGGCTGGAGCCATTTAATGAGGAGTTCTCTGAGTTTGGTGAGGGCTTCTCAAGGATTATCAGTTGGGTGGTACTTCAGGGACTGGACTCTTTGCCTGTAGGTCTCTCCTGAGATGTCATATCTTTTTTGTTTTCATATAGCTTTCTCTCCCATTGGGATCCTGGCAGGTATGGCTTTGGCTCTCACTCACTTGAGAGGGCTCAGTTCAGCCCCTCAGGGCATCATGAACCTTGCCAGCATTCCTTTTTTCTCATTCCCCGCTGCTGGGGTGCACGCATCAGTGTGCATACTAGGAGGCATGTGCACACTGCAGAGTACCACAGCACTCTCTCATCTGTTGTTGTCCCAGATCTGCACTACAACTAAGCTTCCACCTGGTGGAAGTCATTCAGTGGGAAAGACAATCCACCCTCCTGGGAGAGGAGAGCAGTCCTACAGATGCTCAATCCTCTCCTTCCCTGGCTAACCCCCAGCAACCCGTGCTTGCCACTGAACATGGGTTGCTGATGTGGCAGGAGGTAAGGTGCCAATGCCTCAGCCCTCCACACCACTGGGCTGGTTTGAGATATATCTTTTAAGTATTTCTCTTTTCACAAGGTCATAGTTTTCTGACCATCCAATGTCCATACTGGTGCAAACAAGTTGGGTTTTACCTGTCAGATAAGGTACCAGCCTGATTGCCCATTGCTGTTTTTGCCATTGGCAGGCTCTGGCGACCCTTTCAAAGGTTGTCAGGTATACATCGATATCATCTGAGGGACACAGCTTTGTAAGTTTAACGTCTTTTAAGTTTTTGTGTTTTGATGATCTTCTGTACCTGTACCAGATCCTCCAGCGTTGGTAGCTTACAGGACATCCAGCCATTGCTTCTCAGTCTCCCTTTGTTGGATTGCCAACCATTTGAAGAAGGAGACATGTTTTACAGTTCTGTCCCTGCTTATTCTTCTTCTTTTATCGCTTGTGCTGACTGTACAGTCTCAGTTTGGACATTTGTTTCTGATTCCAGTTTGGCTGCCATTCTTCTAGTAATCACTCCTGGGCTTGCTGTTGCAGGATTCATGCCTTTGTTCTATGCTTCCCCGGTGCCAGTCTAGTACCCGTGCACAAATCTCTTGGCTTAGAGTATGCACGGCGTAAATCCTACTTTGTCTGACACCAACTGTCATAGAGACATTGCTCAAGAAGCATAAATGTACCAGAAGCAGTTATAACATTTGCAAGTAGCATTTTATTATTATCAATAACAATAAAAGAAAAATAAATAACAAAATTGTGAAGGATAGCTCTTCATACAGGCATGTCAAACAAAGTCCCACATCTGAAACTTTCACTCATTTTAAATCTCTAGCTCTCAGTTTCCTTCTAAACAAAAGACTGTTCCTTTTTTATAAGATGTCTTTTCCTGGCCATATAAATTCTGCATCCTGCTGTTATAAGTTACACCATCTGTGTTCCACAAATGTATTAAAACTTTGTCAATTTCTTTCCTGTGACCAGCCTAAAGAATACATTCAGTCTCAACAGGTGCAATAAAATACAACATTCTGTCCCAGAGCTGGTTCCTGCTGACAATTCTGTTAACAAACTTAAGGAGGTCAAAATACATCTTAAGATCAACTCCCTGTGTTACAGATGTTCACCTTTTCTAATAAACTCAATTAGCTTTCTGCAATAATTTGAACAATATAATTATATACATTTGCAAACTAAGGGATCCCAGTTTCACATAAAGATTCATATATATTTGTTAACCACAGAGAAGCAAGGGAAGAAAGAAATAACAGGAAACAACTATAAACAACAAGTGAAGAAAGGTAGATAATAGGGTTAAATTGTGGTACCAACAGAGTGGCCAGTTCTTAAGTGCCACAAGAACATTTGACTATGCAATCAGACAGGCAAGAGACAGACAAGTGGCAGAAATAGGAGGACAAAATAGATCCTTGATTTTAACTCTCTCTGCATAACAAATGGGACAGAGTTTTATCCAGTCCTGGCACAATTGTGTCTCATTGGGTGCGTGAGCTTGTTCCATGGGGGCTTGTCATGTGGTTGTCTCAGTTACATGAAGAAGTGTGGCTCTGAAAGTTTAGACTAAAAATAGTACACCTCTGGCAGGGAGCTATACTCCTTTGACTGGGCTTTGCATGTAAGATAAGGTAGCCCCATGTGCTGTCTCAGGACCAGTGAAGAAGCTGAATTGGCCAGACTCCATTTTAAAAATATATTCATTGCAACATCTAGGGCTAGGTATATTTTAGGATTGAAGCACAATTAGGAAAATGTGATGTGAGGGTAAAAAAGTCTACAGATTCTTGGAAAAAGGTGGGGGGTCATGTTTCTCAGTGTGTAAGCAATTGCTCAACACAGAGCTGGCATTACTTTAACTTCAGCACTGTCCTGCAAGGTATGAAAATCTACTTGCACATCAGTGTTTTGAGAGGCAGCACTGAAATTAGGATAACTCTAACACTGCATTGAGCATAGAAACATAGACTTTGATGGCAGATAATGACCGCTTGGCCCACCTAGTCTCACCATTTCCCTACCTCAAGGATAAGCTGCAGATCCTAGTTAATCAACAGCCTATTTCTTCCTACCCTCCACAAAAATTGTCTTATGTCTGTCCCATGCATTCTTGAATTCTCCCACAGTTTTAGACCCCACAACCTCCTCAGGAAGGCTGTTCCATGCATCCACCATCCTCTCTGTGAAAAAATACTTCCTCACATTGCCCCTGAACCGCCCCCCATCTTCAAATTGTGTCCCCTTGTTCTTGCAAGTCTCTTTTTCTGAAAGATGCTACCCTCTTGGACTTTGTTGATTCCACTGAGGTACTTAAAAGTTTCTATCATGTCCCCCTCCCTCCTTTCCTCAAGGGTATACATATTAAGCTCCTTTAGTCTCTCCTCATATGGCTTCTCTTGCAGACCCTGCACCATTTTAGCTGCCCTCCTCTGGACTGCCTCTATCCTGTCTATGTCCTTGCGGAGATGGGGTCTCCAGAACTGGATGCAGTACTCCAGATGAGGTCTCACCAACTGTCTGTACAGAGGGATAACAACTTCCTGTTTTCTGCTAGAGATGCCTCTCCCTATATATCCCAGTATCTCCCCAGCCCTCCCTACTGCCTTCACACATTGCTTGCTAACCTTAAGGTCATCTGATATGATTACCCCCAGGTCTCTTTCCATTTTTCTTGTTGTTACTACCTCCCGCCATTATATAATCTTCCCCTGGGTTTTTGTTTCCCAGGTGCATTATTTTGCACTTCTTTACATTGAATCCAAGCTGCCATACTTCTGACCATTCCTCCAACCTTGCCAAGTCCCTTCTCATCCTTTCCATGCCTCCTTGTGTATCAACCCTGTTGCAGATCTTTGTGTCATCTGCAAGAAGGCATACTTTGCCTTCTAGTCCCTCTGCAATGTCACTTATAAAGACATTAAAAAGGACTGGACCCAATACTGAACCCTGCGGTACCCCACTAGTAACCCCTCTTTCTTCAGAGTGGACTCCATTTATAATTACCTTCTGTGTCCTGTTGTCCAGCCAAAGTTTTACCCAGGCTACCACCCTGGGACCCACTCCCAGGCTGGTTAATTTGACTATTAATCTTTTGTGCGGGACTATGTCAAATGACTCCTGATGTCTAGGTAGGCCATGTCCACAGCCCCTCCCTGGTGTATTACTTTGGTCACCCAGTCAAAGAAATCAATTAGATTTCTTTGACTTGGTGATCAATAAAGAATAATGAATATCAGATACATACTACAGTATTTTTTTTTTATTCTTCAGTAACAGAATAAGGCCCACTAGACACAAATGCCTGCTTTCATGGGCAACTGGGAACACTGGGGAGGTTATGTATGTATTGGCAATTTCATTTCATCTCATTTTGTTAGTTATTCTGGTTAGCTCACACAATTGCAAATCAATGAAGACTGTAAAAGTTAAACAAATTTGACCTGTAACTGGCTGTAGTTTAGCTTTAAGTCACCGAAAACACAGGGTTTTTGTACATATGAGTGGCTTGGTAAGTTAGAGATCTGTGTCCCATGAGAGTGTACCTAAAAGGAACCTGGAAAAACAGACTCTCAGTACTAGTGGTAAATTGAACTAAAATGACTTTGTGCAAAAATAATGCATTTCTGAGCCTTCATTTATCCTCAAACGATAGACAGGCCATGGTCTTGTATAATGGTGGGTTCTAGCAGGAAGTCCTGTAATGAACTGACAAATAGAATTATACAATGTTCTGACCCTGGACAGTGACCCATGCCCAGTAGCAGAGGAACAGACCAACCCATAGTCTAAAAGAGGCAGAAGGACACTGTTAGCCAATAGTCTCCTTGATTTTAGCACTAAATGAATCATCTTTAATAATATATGTGTGGCTTAAGGGTGAGGGTGCTGTCCTGGGTCAAACCCAGATATTTAAACTGTCTTACCATTTTAGCGTTGTCGCTGTTTCTGGCCCTAATGCAAAAATTCAACCTGCTCATTTTCAGAGGGCCAGAGAATACTTCACCTTTGTTTTTTGTTTATCTTTTTGTTACATTTAGGACCATTTTATGATTAGATCACCAGTCTTGGAGAAGACCGAAGTCCCTCAGAATAAAGGTGTTCAGTTCATGTAGATTTTTTTATTGCTTGTAAATCATCATGTTGTCCATGTAAAGTATCATTTATATGGCTGGACATGCACTGGGCAAAAAATTTAAAAAGAAGGAAAAAATTAAGGGACCTAAGATGGATCTTGTGAGACTCTGCACTCGAGTCGACATTCCTAAGGTCAGAATAGATATTGTGTACAACAATTCTGTGAACCTTTTTAGTTAGGTAGCCCGAAAGCTAACTAACAACCTCAGGGGAAAAGTGAATTTAAGAAAGAGATTTCAGGAGGAGGGGGTATGATCAACAAGGCTGAATTGATGGCAAGCAGTCCCTAGTGTCCACTGGCATTCCTTGCCCTCACTCTACTCGAAGTCAAGCAGTCTCTGGTGTCCACTGGCATTCCTGACCCTCACACTACTCAAAGTCAAGCAGTCCATGGGGTCCTGAGGTGGCCCCTCCTACATCTGGCCCCTGTGTTAAACGGCTCTTGTTGCCCAGTCACACCTTGCACTCAACCTACCCCAATCCAAGTAGTCCTTGGTGTCTAGTGGCAGCCCATTCACTCACCCTGCCCCAGTTCCAAGCAGTATCTGGCATTCAGTAGTATGCAATCCCTCACTTTGTCACAATCACAGCGATCCCTTGGATCCTGAGACACCCCTCCCTCACCCTTTCCCTGAGCTAAAGAGTCACTGGTGTCCAGTACCATCACCTCCCTGACAAAGTGGAAGAGTGCCAGGAAGTGCCACAGTGCTTAGCAGCCTGTTTGAGTCTGCTGGTAACTGAATAAGATTTTCCTTTTTGCACTTAAGCATTGCAATTCTTTATAGCTAGAAATCTATGCACTGTAATGTGTTTCTCCTAGCACATCTGTCTCTCATACTGCCCCTGTGCCAAAGAGTACTTGGTGTTTAGGGGCACCTTCTCCATCTCCCTCCCTCCCTCAATCCCATCAGTCCCTGGTGTCCTGTTGTACTCTCTTTCTCACCTTCCCATGTGCCAAAGAGCATCTGGCATTCACTGGCCACCCTCTCTTTCCCTGCCGCACTGACAAAAAGTTCCAGGTATCTGGTGGTGCCTCTCCTTTCCTCCACTGACCTTGTGTCAGAGTCTCTAACAGCCAGTGACAGCCCTACTCGCGGAACCCTCCTCTCACCTCCTTGGCCATCCTCTGGAAACATTACCACATAGAGCAATATAGAAAATGTAAGCTCACTGCATATAGTTCCTAAATCATCTGACATGAGCTAGCCTGTGTGGGACAATTTAGGAACTAAATGCAGTGGGTGCATATTTCCCATCTCTGAGATAATTTTTCCAGACAGTGGCCAGCCAAAGATGTGAAAAGAGTATTTTTGCCTGCTGTCATCTAGGAGGCTTAGGGACATTGTGGTGGCACCAGGGATAGGGTCCTAGTATCATCAGGACTAGGACAGGGGGTGAGTATGTGTGTGCGTTGGGGGGGCAATTTTCTTTAAAAAAAACAACTGGACAGACAAGGGGTATGGGCTCCCAGTGTTGGAATCATGTGGGGGTGATTATTTATGACACCAGGGTAGGTTCCCAGTAGTGCACTTAATATGGAAAGTGGTACCCGTGACACTGAGGTCAGCTTCCATTGTCAAACCCAGTATGGTGTAGGGGGACTGTCATTCACATCACTGGGATAGGCTCCTTGTGTGCACTCACTATTAAAAGGGAATGTGGTTGTCATTTGCACCGAATGTGTGGGCTCCAAGTGTCACAGACACTGGGGGAGCTGTAGTCGCTGTGTTTGATTACGGGTGTGTAAAAACACCTTATGAAAAATTGGTGACAAATTCATAAGCATACGCACAGATGGCAGTTTTTATTTTATTTAACAATTAAAAACAGTTTAATGACAAAGGCTATGAAAGGGCAACCTTTTGGACAGGATCTAATGAAAGTGAAAGGTTCAGTTTGAAAACTTTACCATGCTTTTATTAGTGTTGAGTAAAACAAAACAAAAAAGTGTCCTTAAATTGTGAATTCTCATGTGTTTGACCCCTCAGCTATAAAACTACTGACCTGAATGTTATCAGATTTTCAAGATATAGGACCTTGTCACAAAATGTGTGTATGCCACTTTTCAGGTTCCTAAGTTAAAAGGTGGCTGTCATATGTGGCCATAGTCACAATGTAACACTAAAGTTCTTCCTGATTCCTAGCTACTGTATAATGTTCAATAGGACTGGGTGAAATAATCCCGCAGCCCCCACTTGCATACTGTGTGACCCTGAGCAAGTCACCTAACTTTCTTGTGCTCCCAGGTCGCACCTGTAAACAAGCTTTCAGCTTAGTGTGTCTCTCCTGGTAAAAAAATAAATAAATTTATCTTCTGCCAGTGAAATTCTGGCTCTTGCTTCCGTGAAATTTCATGAAATTTCCATGAAACATTTGTGAAATTTTGCCAGAATTATTATTTCAGTTATTTCACTCTCATTGTAAATGTCTTTGTCCGCATTGCATCAAAGCTGGTATGGTGACTTTACCAAGGTCCGTTGGAAGTGCACCAAATTGCAAATTTCTATTTTTAAAGGTAACTGAGTTATATGTCTCCAAACTCTTAGAAATTGTAAGATTTCATTTCACAGTTATGTAAACCACAGAATTTTATGCCCCCTATAACTTTAAAACTTGAGAACCAAGTATCTCCAGTCTTTTAAGTTCACTGATCCTAAATATTGGGCTTTGAGGCCACCGCCATGACCCAGCATCAGAGCATTGTGCTGCCATGCTGACCACCCAGGATAGAAAGCGAGCCTGGAGAGGCACTTTGGGAGGCAGACCATGTTGGCAGTGCAGCTCAGTTGGGGAGGGTTGACAGCGGGCTCCACCAATAATGTTACCCCAGTGGCTGAGCCAGGGAGCTTGCTCTTGCTGCAGGGGAATCTGTGGCTCTGTGAGACCGACAGAAGCACCGCCCCCACCAGGGAAAGTGTGAGGGAAAAACATGTGACAGAAGAACCCAGTAGCCAACTGAATGATGGCTAGGTTCAGCTTAACCAGGGTGTATCCCTGTAAATAGGGTATATGTCTAAGAGACGAGCTGCTGGCTGGGAGAAAAAAACAATATGGAAAAAAAGAGGTTGTGTGTCAACTCTGTAATCTCTTGCTCAAAGGCTGGCCAAGTTATAAGCAAAAATGTAAAAGGTATCCAAGTTTGAAACCCAGTTTGGGATTGGATGCCATATTACAACTGAACCAACAAAGAAGAAAAGTGCTGAAATATTACTGTTGTTTAGTGAATTTATGCCCCCACCCATTGACTACTCAAGTTATAAGCAGCCAAAGAGCCTAAAATAACACCAGTAATTAAAGTTGAATTTCCTGAGCTTTTCTGAAATTGTGGAATAGTGTGATACTTTTATCAAAGCCATGTTCATCATCATCATCGTTTATTTATAAAAAGCGCCTTTCTACAACCAAGGCCCTTGTACATAGCACAACCAATCTAGTAAATAATTCAATTTATCTGTTCAATACTATGTTTAAAATCAGCAGTCAAAATACTATAAGTTAAAACCACCATATGCTGATTCAAAAAGAAAAGTTTTAAACTCCTGGATGGTCAGGCAATCTTGTCTCCAATGAGGTAGAGTATTCCACAGGGTCGGGGCCACAAAACTAAAGGAGCGAGCCCCAGATGTCTCTAAGCAGACCCTGGGAATCTCTAGCAATCCCTCATTGGTGGATTGGAGAGGGTGGAGGGGGCAGTAAGGGTGAAATAGATCTTGCAGGTAACTAGGTCCCTGATCGTGTAGGGCTTTGTACATCAGCAAACCAACCTTGAAGGTGATCCTTCACCGCACAGGAAGCCAGTGCAGTCCATGGAGCACAGGCATTATATGGCTGCCTCTAGATGTACCAGTCAACAACCTGGCTGCCGCATTCTGCACTAGCTGAAGTCGGCGGAGGTCAGCCCCCGGTAGCCCCAGGTATAGGGCATTGCAATAGTCAAGGTGAGAGGTAATGAAGGCATGGAGCAAAGTTGAAAGATCTTAGGGAGGAACCAGGTATTTTACCCGGGCATTATTTCTTAGGTGGTAAAAGGAAGTTTTGATGACAGCTGACACCTGAGATTTAAAGGTCAAACCGTTGTCAATAATAATTCCCAAGTTTCATACCTGGTCTGAGGTAGTCAGTGCCACACCCCCAAGACTTAATCCCGACGGTGATCCTGCCGACAAACGCACCTCCCAATGATCAGGGTCCACAGTCAACACCTTAGTTTTAGCTGGATACAACCGCAGCCAAGTTGCACTCATCCAATCCTGGATCTCGGTGAGGCAGTTGTTAAATATCGAGATAGACACATCCTGGCCAGGTGCAAAAGACATGTATAGCTGAGTGTCATCTGCATAGCAGTGAAAACTCAGACCATACCATCTAATAATCTCTCCTTATGGCAGCATGTACACTGCAAACAACATGGGTGACAAGATGGAGCCTTGCGGTACCCCACAGAATAGGGGGAGGGGGCAGAGAAATAAATTCCTGACACCACTCTCTGAGTTCTACCCTCGAGGAAAGATCGAAACCATCTGAGGACTGTACCAGACAGGCCACAGACAAGCCGCAGGTACTCCAACAATATCACATGGTCCACAGTGTAAAATACTGCAGAGAGATCAAGGAGGACTAAGATGGAACGCGTCTTCTGACCTCTCACTATTAGGAGATTATTTAGTACCCGTACAAGGGCCGTCTTGGTACTATGCCTCTTCCTAAATCCTGATTGGAGAGAATCATAGACATTGTGGCTGGTCAAATGATCATCCAGCTGCAACGCAACCACCTTCTCAATAACCTTACCCAGAAAGGGCAGGTTAGAGACAGGTCTGTAGTTTGCCAAGCAGTTGGGGTCAAGGGAGGACTTTTTAAGGAAAGGCTGAATGACCGCCACCTTCAGAGGATCAGGAAAGATCCCCCTCTCCAATGACCTCCAGACTATCTTGGCTAGAACTGGACTGATCACATCAACGCATCCTACCAGGAGGCATGTAGGGCCTGGATCCAAACCACAACTGGTTGGTCGCAACGTCTGGATGATCATCACTATGTCAGTGATTGCAGGTGGCTAAAGTCAGACCAGGTAAACTGAGGGCCCGACATCTCCTGCCGACCATCACAACTTCCACTAGAGTGAGCCAGACAAATATCGGACCTGATTGTGGCAACCTTATCTGCAAAGAATCGAGCAAACTCGTTACACCATTTCTGTGACAAAGCTCCTCCAGACTGGAGACAGGTTAGATTGCACAATCTGTCCACAGTCCAGAAGAGCTGAGCTGGTCGGTTCTGTGCAGCAGCAATCTCCCTGGACAGGAATTCTGCCTTCTTATGGGTGATTGCTGATTGATAGACCACATAGTGGTCCATCAATCTAAGTTTATCACTATCCAGGCCCGATTTCTTCCAGCTCCGCTCTAGCCATCACCCCATTCTCCTCAGCTCCTTCAAGGTCTCATCAAGCCATGGAGACCTTGGGCGGAGGGTGAGGAGGCAAACACGAACAGGTGCTATGGAATCCAGGGCCGCCACCACCGCCTTATTATAGGTGAATACTAGATCCCCTGGATCCACGCATTCACTTGGTACACCTGATAGGTCCAGCACCCTCATTAGGCCATCTGTTCATGAATTTTGCCCAGTCGTACACTTGAGTTGCCATTGTTGAGGAAGGTAAAGGCGGGGTAAAGTGGCAAAAAGGTAGTGGAGGCTCCATAGTAAAAGTATAATGGTGCCAAGTGTCAGGTCACTATCCTGAGTCACTATCCCGAGTGGTGAAATGTGAGGAATAGTCATGGACATCACTGTGCACTAGCCTCTCTTCTTGCAATATACCAGATAACAACTAGAGCCCACTGATGCAGTGACGTGCGGTAGGACATGCAAGTGCATCATTGTTTCTGTATAATGCCACCTACTGGCCCTTTAACAACCATGTAGACAACAATGTATATATTTATTATCTGAAACAATGGCACTAATTGATGTCAAGCCTCATAACTAGTTGTGACTTAGGCCATTGTGACAGAAGTATCCAGATATCTTTAGTCATGATGGAGTATGATGCTGGCCATCCCTGTCACAGGCACGTGGAAGGAGCATTGTAGGGCCATGATGCTATTGCAGGTCAGATGATTCAGTGGTGATAAGTGCTTTGTGAAAGTTAAACTCCACAAGTGCAATTATATGCATCCATGAATTTTTTAGCAAATTTTGCTAATTAATAATTTCTAAAATATCCATAATTAAGCAATAATGACCGACGTAATGACTGGCTGGGGGGGAAGGGTAGCCTGAGGCGCAGCCGAGGATCACTCCCACCCAGCCGGTTGTTAATCATGAGGAAATGACTGGCTCTGAGGTCATTATTGTGATTATAAGTCTAATCACAATAATGATGTCTTTTGAAAGACATTTACTTAGCATTTTCTGTGGCAGCAGTGGGAGCACGACAGCGAGAAGTGCAGAGCAGGCGCCATGCCGGTCACTTCTTAGAGATTTCAGACCGGTGCAGCAACCAATCACGGACGGCACTGCCATCATAAATAATTAGACTTATAATAAATTTTAAGATAATAAACCACATTTATCCAGCTTAATTAGACTCTAGGACATATTTACTTTTGTATGCAAGACAAATCTTGAGTGTATATCTGCAATAACAGTGAAACTATAAACATCCAAATATTTAGAAAATGTTCATACAATTTAACAAATCATTAAATTGTGAAAATTTAAACTCCTGTAACTTGCAAGTTATGTAACCAATTACTCCACTATTTAGCAGCTTCTAAGACTCTTCCAAGAATGTATACATATGCATTTTCAATTATCTAACTCCAAAGGTGGCTACGTTGTAAGCGTTGAAATATTTTCAGAAATGTTTACATGAATACTAAATTACCAATGGTTGAACCACTATAACTTCCCTGCATGTCATCTAAATATCATGTAACATGGTATCTTCTTAGGTCCTTGTCTAAACAGTTTGCTTACCAAATTTCAGACATCTAACTATAAGACTGACTGAGTTCTGACCAATTAAAGAATTGTGGTACATTCCACAAAATTTCATGAAATTGTATGAAAATTCAGCAAAATCAGAATGTGCTAATTTTGTCCAGCCCTGGTGGTCTGTTAAAATAAGTCTTATAGTCACTATTCACTGTAACTGGGTAACAGACAAATACCATTATTTAAAACATCCTTTGCCAGCCTGGTGGCACAGAGGGCTGAGGCGCTAGATGCCTCATCTCGCATCACACTGGTGACCCAGGTTTGGGAATGGACTTGGGTTATCAGGGAGCCATAATGGGGGGAGGGTGAGAGCAGGATTGAGCAGCTGTAGGGCAGCTCTCCTCTCTCAGGGTGGTTATCACCCCCCTGCAGTTCCGCTGCCACTAGGAGGAGGTCCAGTGGCTAGCGTAGGTGAGGGGGTGGTAAGTTGTGGGAGGGTGTCATGAGCCGCGGTGTGTGCATGCCCCCACATGCACGTGCCTGGCCAAGAATGGGGATGGTTGAAAAAATGGGGAGGAAAGCGCAACCCCCCATAATTTAAAGTCAATATATAGCATCAGGAACTGTGAGAACTAAGTAAGAGAAAGAAAGTTAACCCATGGATTCACAACTATAACTGATGTCATCATTTGAAGGGCACCATCATCTGACCTTGCACTCACCAAGCCTGAAGTCATAAGCTGTAAAGGAAGACCCAAAGAAGTCTAGGCTGGATCATTACTCTACTAGTCCAAGACAATGGGCCCAGATGGCATGAACACAAGAATACTAAGAGAGTTGGCCAAAGAACTGTCAACCCCACTGGCAATTATATTTAATGAGTCACTAAGATCTACCTATGTAGAAGAGGACTGGAGTGTGGCCCACGTTTTGCTACTACTAAAAAGTGGTCCAAGACCGAGCCAAGGAAATATAGACCAGTAAACCTGATATCAATACACAGGAAGCTATAGGAAATAAATGCAACAACTAGGATTGTTGAGCACTTGCAGAAAAGACAACTTAGGTTTAGGTTTAAAAACTCTCAGTGTGGATTCTGTAAAGAGAAATTATGCCAGACAAATTGTATTGCTTTCTTAAAGAATGTTACCAAGGAACTTGGCATAGGAAAACTTGTAGCTGTTGTGTACCTGAACTGTAGCAACACATATTACAGTGTCACACACAGTAGGCTAGTTCACAAAATAGAAAACCTAGGTAGAGCTTAGTAACTGACTGTAGAGTAGGAAACAGAGAGTTATAATTAATGTTAATCTGCCAACAAGGAAACAAGGGGCCAGTGGTGATCCACAGGGTATGTACTTAGACAAGTACTATTCAGTATATCTACAAGTGACTAGGAGGTGGGCACTGCTAGCTGGGTTGCCTAGTCTGCTGATGACACAAAGATGGGAAAAGAAGTTGCAATACCGGAAGAGATGAATGAGTCACTGAAAGACTTGGACAAGTTGGGAAAGTGGGCAGAAAGATGGCAGATTAACGTCAATGTACAGAAGTGCGCAAAACTGAGCACTTAGGAAAGAAGAATTTAAAAGCAAAATACTGCTCAAATGATTTACAGATTGTCAAAAGTTAACAGGTGAAAGACCTGTGGGTAACGATTAGAAGCACATACAAATGGGACTAACACTGTAAGACAGCAACTAGCAAGGTAAGCAGAACTTCGTAGATAAATAGATATTTTAATGCCCCTGTACCAATCCTTGGTCTGGCCCCATCTCAAATACAGTGTGAATTTCTGGACCCCATATATGAGAAAGGATATTGACTTTATCAAAAATGTCCAATGGACAGCAACAAAGGTGGCCAGTGACTTGTAGTAACGGACCATTTCTTAAGGTATGAACAGGCTTATCCTACCAAGGCTGAAAAGGCTACTATAGTCACCAAAAATCATAATGGAAAAGTTTATCATTCATTATGGAGCCCCAAAGAAGATCCACTTGGATCAGGGTGAAGATTTAGAAATTATCCCAGTGGGGGATACATAAACTCAGGACCACACTGTATTGCCCACAAGGGAATCCTTAACCAAAGAGGTTTAACAGAATACTATTAAACGTGCTGGGCACTTTGGACCCTAAAGACAAGGCCAAATGGAACCAATATGTGAGCTTGCTGCTACATGCATACAATTGCATGAAGTGTGACTCTGCAGGGTATTCATTCTACATAGAAACATAAAATTTGATGGCAGATAAGGACCACTTGACCCACCTAGTCTGCCCATTTCCCTACCTAATGGATAAGCTGCAGATCCTAGTTAACCAATAGCCTACTTCTTCCTACCCCCCACTAGAATTGCCTTATGTCTGTCCCATGCATTCTTGAATTCCCCCACTGTTTTTAATTCTATGACATCCTCAGGACAGCAGTTCCATGTATCCACAACCCTCTCTGTGAAGAAATACTTCCTCACATTACCTCTGAGCCATCCCCCCCATCTTCAAATTGTGCCCCCTTGTTTTTGCGCACCTCTTTTTCTGAAAGATGCTACCCTCTTGGACTTTGTTGATTCCCTTGAGGTATTTGAAAGTTTCTATCATGTCCCCCTCTCCCTCCTTTCCTCTGGGCTATACATCTTCAGTTCCTTTAGTCTTGCTTCATATATCTTTTGATGCAGACCCTGCATCATTTTGGTTGCCCTCCTCTGGACAGCCTCCACCCTGTCTATGTCTTTGCAGAGATGGGGTTTCCAGAACTGTACACAGATGTGGTCTTACCAACTGTCTGTACAGAGGGCCAACAACTTCTTGTTTTCTACTGGTGATGCCTCTCCCTATGCATCCCAGTATCCCCCCCAGCCCTCCTTACTGCCTTCTCACTTTGCTGGCCCACCTTTAGGTCATCTGATAAGACTACCCCCAGGTCCCTTTCCATTTTTGTTGTTGTCAGTATCTCACCCCCATTGTGTACTCTTCCCCTGGGTTTTTGTTTCCCAGGTGCAAAATCTTTACATTGAATCTAAGCTGCCATACATTTGGCCATTCCTCCAACCTTGCCAAGTCCCTTTTCATCCTTTCCACCCCACCTTGTGTATCAACCCTGTTGCAGATCTTTGTGTCCTCTGCAAAGAGACATACTTTCCCTTCCAGTCCCTCTGCAATGTCACTTATAAAGACATTAAAAAGGACTGGCCCCAGTACTGAACCCTGCGGTACCCCACTAGTAACCCTCCTTTCTTCACTGTAGACTCCATTTACTATTACCCACTGTGTCCTGTTGTCCAACCAGTGTTTTATCCAGGCTACCACTCTAGGACCCACTCCCAGGCTGGCTAATTTGTTTATTAATCTTTTGTGCGGGACTGTGTCAAATGCCTTGCTAAAGTCTAGGTAGGCCATGTCCACAGCCCCTCCCTGGTCTACTACTTTGGTCACCCAGTCAAAGAAATCAATTAGATTTGTCTGACATGACCTTCCCACTGTGAATCCATGCTGCCTTGGGTCCTGTATCCCACTGACCTCTAGGTACTCAACAATTCTTTCCTTCAGGAGTGATTCCATCATTTTCTCTACCACTGAGGTCAAACTGACAGGTCTGTAGTTTCCTGCCTCTGTCTTGCTCACACTTTTGTGAAAAGGAATCACATTCGCCCACCTCCAGTCCTCATGTACCACCCCATCCTGCCATGATTTATTAAAAAGGGTAGTCCGTGGTGTTACTAGTTCTTCCCTTAGTTCTTTTAAAATTCTGGGGGGAATCCCTTCAGGCCTCATTGCTTTATCCACCTTTAGTTTTAAGAGTTCTTTCAGAACCTTTTCTTCTGTGAAAGGATTAATATCAACCCCCCTAGCCAGAGTGCTTCTACTGACTGGATTAGGTATTTCCTCCTACTTTTCCATTGTGAATACCGAGCAGAAGTATTAGTTCAATATCCCTGCTTTTTCACTGTCACTTTCTGCCCAGCCACCTTCCTCTTTGTTCAGCCTCAGTATCCCTGCCTTAGTCTTTCTTTGCTCCCTAATGTACCTATAAAAGGTTTTATCCCCCTTCTTAACCGAGCTGGCTATCTTTTCCTCGGTTTGGGCCTTTGCTATTCTGACTGCCTTACCCGCTTCCTTCTGCTTTAACTGGTACAGTTCTCTGTCCTGCTCCTTCTGTGTTTCCTTATACTTCCTGAATGCTCTCTTTTTTTCCCTTACCTTCCCATCACTTCTTTTGAGAACCATAGTGGTTTTTTCTTTCATTTTGATTTGTTTATTTGCTTCACACAAAGACTTGTTGCCTCTGTGATGGTGGTGTTGATGTTTCCCATTGTTGCTCCACCCACCTTCTTGCCTGTTTGCTAGTGCTTCGAGGCACTCTCCATTTTGACAAAATCAGCCCTCCTGAAGTCCAGTACCTTCACTTTTGTGGCTTGACTCTACAGCTAAGTTTATCATGAACCACACTGTTTGGTGGTCACTTGTTCCCAGATGGCTACCCACTTCAAGATCAGAGATCCTCTCTCCATCCCCATTTGAGAGTACCAGGTCTAAGATTGCTCTCTCCCAAGTGGGTTCCAAAACTAGCTGTCTGAGGCATGCCCTCTGTAGAGCATCGAGAATGGCCCTGCTCTTGGATGTGGCTGCAGCAAAGGTGCTGCAGTCAACATCTGGCATATTCAGGTACCCCATCAGCAATATCTCCCCTTTCTCTGCCATCCCAAGAATGTCTCTATCATTTCCTTGTCCATTTTCTCCCCTGAGATGGGAGTCTGTATGCAACCCCTGTGCAGATTGTGGAGCCATTTCCAGTCTCCAGGATGACCCACAGTGCCTCCTCTCCTCCCTGTTTACCCTTTAGTTCTGTTGCTTTTATCCCTCCCCTTACATAGAGAGCTACTCCTCCTCCTCCTCTTCTTCCCTCCCTGTCCCTCCTGTAGATTGTGTACCCTGGTATGTTGACATCCCAGTCATGGTTCTCTGTGTACCATGTTTCTGTGACTGCCACAATATCCAGGCATCCCTCTTCCATCAAGGCCACCATTTTAGGGAGTTGTTTACCTAGACTATGGGCATCGGTACTCATTACCCTTCATCTTTTTTATTGCTTTATTTCTTTTTGCCCCATCCTTGTCCCTACTGCCTTTGCCTTTTTCTCCTTTTAACCCTGCCCTTCTCCCTATTGACTGCTCTATTTTGGTGTTTACCTCACTAATTACCCTGATTTTTTTTTTGGGGGGGGCTAGGATTTCCCTTCTCCTCTTCAGTGCCTCCCCCCTTGGCTAGTTTAAATGCTTGCCACTGAAGCATTTAAACCTACCACCTAGGATCCTGGTTCCCCTCCAGGATAGATGCAGACCATTGTGCCTGTATAGGCCTGCATCCCTCCAGGTGAAGCCCCAGTCCTCAATGATGCCAAATCCCTGAGCTCTGCACCAGCTTTTCAACCAGTCATTGAATTCCATGGTGTGGAATGCCCTAGCCTTATCCTTGCCATAGAGAGGTAGCACTTCTGAGAAAGTTACCGTGTGTGCTACTTGTGTAAGGCCCCCCCCTCAACTCCACAAACTTCTGTTGCACTGCTCTGATCTCATTCTCAGCCAGGTCAATCGTCCCTAGGTGGATAATGACATCCAGCTCCCTCCCCCTTGCCGCTGCTCTCACGAGCCTGAGGATTTGTTTCCTGTCCCTTCAAGCCTTGGTGCAGGCACCTTAATTCTCTTTCCTCTCTCTCCACCAGTTCTACCCCCCTAACAATTGAGTCCCCCACTCTACTACTTAATATTCAGCATAGAAGCATAGAAGATCAACTAACCACAGACATAAAATTCACTAAGATTCACTAAGAAACAGAGCAGAAAAAAGGCCAAAGCCCATGAGGTTACTCTGTTAGGACATACTGTAATAATTCATATTACCTCCATTGGCATTGTATTTATCCAAATTTCTTTTAAAACTGTTCCTATCTTGATTTATAACTACATTTTCCTGTAACTTGTTCAACAGATTCGCTGATCACGTTGTGTAATAATGTTTTCTTTTATTCGATTCGCACATAGATGTTTTAACTAGTAGCGGGTGTCCTCTAACATTAAATCTTTCTGTTTTGTAGTCTATATTTAGTTGCATCATCAGTTGTGGGTCTGTCATAATGTTGTATTAAATCAGCATGTCCCCTCTTTTCAGCTGGGTTTCGAGACTATGTAGTCCTAACTTGTTTAGTCTATCCCAGTAAGTATTTTGTTTTATGTAATCTATTGATTTTGTGTACCTGTGTTGAACTTTTTCCTGTCTATTTCTGTTTTAGTATGTGGATTCCACAAATGACTGCCATAGTCCATTATTGACCTAACATAAGATTGGTATAAAGGGAGTAAAACTTCGGCTGACCTGCTTTTAATATTTCTTTTGATTGCATGGATTGTTCTGTTTGCCTTTGCTATAATATTTGTGCGCTGTTGCTTAAAGTTTAAAGTTTCTGCCAATGGAGCCTTGGCAGAGACCTACTTGCAATACATTTGACAGCTCATGGATCAACGGAACATACTCTATCAGTTGGGTTTAGATGTGGAAGCCAAATGGAATCATGGCAACAAATAATAATAATGCTTTATTTCTATGACGCCTTTCAAAAACCAAGGCACCTTACAAAAATATTTTTTAAAAACACATCAAACAGTTCAACACTTAAAATATATAAAACAGCTGACACATTCAGGACAAATAAAATCAGTCACTGAATGCTTTAATCCATAAATATGTTTTCAGTGCCTTTTTAAATCCCTCCACGGTCATGCACTCCCGTAACTGATAGGGTAGAGAATTCCAGAGGGTAGGGGCCGCATGCATAAAAGTACGGGCCCCAGAAGATTTCAAACACACCCTCGGGATTTCTAGCAACCCCTCGTCAGCTGAGCAGAATGATTGCCCAGGGCAGTAGGAAACCAGGGGCTCTTTCAGGTAGTCAGGGGCAAGTCCATGTAGGGCTTTGAAAGTCAGAAGACCGACTTTAAAGGTGATCCACCACTGAACTGGCAGCCAGTGCAGTCAGCGCAGCACCGGCGAAATATGACTGGACCGGGAGGTACCAGTAAAAGCTGGGCCACTGCATTCTGCATCAGCTGCAGGCAGCAGATTTCCACCCCAGGAAGCCCTAGGTAAAGGGAATTGCAAATACAAAGACAGGTACAATAAAAAAGTCCAGGTGCAAGAGTTGTTGTCTGGTGATAGAGTACTACTGAGGATTCTGGGACAATCTGGAAAGCATAAAATTGCTGACAGTGGGGAAATGCCCTTTATGTTGTGGAGCAAATACAGTATGTGCCTGTGTACAAGATGCATCCTGAAATAGGATCAAGTGGGACCTGGATGACACACCAGAATGACTTGTTTACTGGGTAAATGAACACTAAGATTACTCTTGTTAAACCTGAGTTGCCTAAGCAGCCTGAAACTAGATCTGCTGTGTGCAAATGTAAACCTACAGTCAAGGAAATAGCTCATGCTACCAAGATAGCAAGGGACAGTAACTCATCATACGAGGAAACTGATCTAGTGCAGCACTACTCCACAGTGGATATCCCCAGTATGAACCCAGAAGCTATATTTCAGAAGGAATCCAGCCACCTGTAAACTCAGTTGGATCCTGATACAGAATCCATGTGGCAGAAGGTACAAGACCAGTACCTGAGGAGGAGGAGGAGAAGGCTGTTGAAGAGAATGGAGAACACCCAGAACTAGAATACAAAGTGAAACCTACTTTGACTGAAAATATTCCTATGCTGGCTAAGGAGATGGGTGTTATGACCCCCTAATTCAGAGGGAGAAGCATTAGCCTCATTATGCCACTCTGTCAGATCTTTAATTCAACTGACCTATGACACTCCTGGTGCCTCTACTAACTTGCCAATATCAGTAGTACATAGAGGTATATATATACCACCCAGATAATTGCTCCACATAGATTTTGCAGATGCCGTGGTTGATGCCATAACAAATGTGTACTAAAATGTCAGTGTGTTTACAATGTATGTGCTAGATATAAATATACAATATGTGTCCAGAAAGGATGTTAAATAACAGCACCTACAGTATGCCTAGATTAGGATAATTTGTCTAAACAGCTTGAACTGTAATTGTATATATGTGGACTAATGCTGGAGTTGATACAGATGTTAATTACTTAGCAGGGAAAGTATAGCCCACATGGGGGCTTGTCTTCGAGGCTCCCTGTAGTTTGCAAATCAAAGGCGCCGATCACTGCTAATGGAGCAAGTGTATCAGTGCTCCCAAATAAGTTAGCACTCCCCTTGATTGTTGCCCCACCTGAATCAGGTACTTAAGTGCACCTGTGCAAGACTTGTCTGGGGCACGGAATAACATTTGCAAGCAGGGATTTGTGTAAATAATTGAATTTTAGGGAAGACTACATGGAGATTACAAATTCATGTGTAAGCAAAAACAAGTAGAGCACTCACACCTCAAAAATAGCAACAAGGGCACTGGTCTTCTAATAACAAAAAAATTTATTACATTAACACTGGCATAATAAGAGCAACCTGATGTGTTTCAGATGACTACTCATCCTCTATCAAAGCCTGCAGAAGGAGCCTTCAAGGGCTCATGGACTTGTGATTGAACTTATTAAAGAGGAACTATGGTCAGATTGCACACAAAAAAGTTCTGCAGAGAGTTTCAATTTGTGTGAGTAGTCCTGGTGTGTCCTTTCCTTTTTTGCTGTTAGGATGTCTTTCTAACTTTTAATACTTGTTTTATGGCCCTTAGGGATCACCATGCTTTCTTTTTTATTATCTTTCTTTCCCCCACAATGCCCTGCTCCCATGTAACACAACAGTGAAGCCTTGAAAACCATTGATGACTTCTTACCCTGTCTGCAGCTGCACTGTGCTGTTAAGTGCCTGCTGTTCTGGCCTCAACTAAATAACTCTTTCTAATCAATTATTTTTATTTTCTAGGTCTATGTCTAGTCAGCAAAAGTGAATGTTTTGTTAGTAAAGTTGTTTTTTTCATCAAACCAAGTGTATCTGACATAAGGACAGGAATCAGGAGTGAGATGAGTCTCTTTGCAGATGACTCTAAACTGGGGGCAGTGGTGGATAGGGAGGAGGGGTGGCCCTGCAGAGGGACCTGGAGGCTCTGGAAAGATGGTCTAGAAAGTGGAAGCTGAGGTTTAATGCAGGGAAATGCAAGGTACTCCATCTGGGGGCCAGAAACCCAGGCCAAGTGTACACCCTGGGGGAATACTACAAGTCTCAATGGCTGAGAGGGACCTGGGGGTGGTGGTGGATGTCAAGATGAACAACTCTGAGACTTGTAGGAGGGCAGCAGCCAAGGCCAACAGGATGCTGGGATGCATCGCTAGGGGGATCACCTCCAGAAGGAGGGAAGTGATACTCCCCTGTATAACTGCTTGGTGAGGCCGCACCTGGAGTACTGTGCAGTTTTGGAGGCCTCACTTAAAGAGGGACATTAACCTCCTGGAGAGGGTCCAGAGGAGGGCAAACCAAAATGATTTGGGGCTTGGGGACAGGACCTATGAGGAGAGCTCAAGAGCTAAATATGTACACTTTGGAAGAGAGAAGGACCGGGGGACATGATAGAAGTCTTCAGGTACATGAAGAGGGTAAATAGGGAGGAACAGTGAGGGTGCTTGAAGGAAGGAGGAAGGGCCACTAGAGGCATGGGTGGAAGCTGGAGGGGAAGATTCAGGGGAGAAAGGAGGAGGTGCTACTTCACTGAGAGGGTGGTAGAGCCATGGAATGCACTACCTAGGGGGCTGGTGGAGGCAGAGACAGTGGAGGGGTTCAAGAGGGGGTGGGACAGGTACAGAGGAAGGGTTCAGGAAGCAAAATCCAATGCAGCAAGAATATCCAGAACTGGGAAGGGAGAAGCCAGAGAAAGCGAGGGGGACAGCAAGGTCAGCACCCAGGGTGGGGGCTGACCAAACGAGCAGACACGAAAGACCATTAGGCCTATTCTGCTGGCATTTTAGTATGTTAGTATGTTAGTATGTTAGCCATAAAAAGCACCTAAATCACCCAAGGTCATCAATACTATTATTAGTGAAAACTCTAGGTGTTTTCTTAAAAAATAGCCTACTATGTTATCCCTCAGGTGTTTGCCAAACTTTGAATGTAGCCTTTATGAGTGTTCATTGGATAAGAACGGGCACTTACCAGTAAAGTTCTACTTCTGAAAACTAGACAGGAAGCTAGTACCCTCTGAATCAATGGTCCCCAGTGCATTATTGCCACATGAAACTGAAGGTATTTGGTGAAAAGGAATGGTAATAGAAGTAGCAAGCATGGAGATCCTTATCGGCCATAAAACAAGTAGACAAATTTAGAAATAAAAATCCTACCTGCAAGCAAAGGCAAGGACATGCTAGGACTACACACTCAAATCAAAACTCTGTGCAACATATTTTCTTGTAAATTTTAACTGGAGTTCTTTATTCAGGCATCTTGGAAGCAATCAATCACTCATTGAATAATGGATCTGTTGTGAGTGATTGACAGCTCTGACAGCCAATCAAGAGCTGCAGTTCCCCTATAAATAGCAGGGACTGTCCAGAACTCAGTTCTGAAGGAGACTGTACAGTAAATGTAAACTGTGTGTTGCTGTTGCGAGAGACAGCTTGCCAGTGCTAAAATGTGAAGGAAACAGACCAAGTGTCTGGCAGATGAGGAGAGAGAGAGACCAAGAAGAATTCATGCTACAACCAAAAAGGAGGTAACTGCATGCCTGTGCAGCGCAAGCTGAGAGCTGAAAACTGAAGCTGAGTGGTTGGAGACGTTGCAATGCTGCAGTTTAAACACTGCATGTGTGTGAAAGCAGCTTTATGTCTGGGAACCTGGCCAGCCAGTATCACTGCTAGGTACTGGTCACTGCGGCACAATAGGAACTAGATGTCAGGACGTGGTGTGCTATCTGAAGTGGTTTGGACTTAATAAAGTGAAGCTGCCCACTGCTAAAAAAGAGCATCACCTGCTACATACAGAAGTCAGGAGTAGCCTGGCTGGATCTGAGGAGAACAGCATTTGTGTAGGACGAATTGCCTTAGGTGTCTGTTGAGCGGGGGGGTACTGTTTGGCCCTCTTCCCCTTATAGCATAAAGGGATGCAGACTTTCAGCAAACCCCACATGTGCTAAGCATTACAGTCCACTTCAGTTTCTCCAGATCCTTGGCCACCAGAACCCTCATCTCATCAAAGTCTGACATTCTAAAATTATGGGTCCTGGTGACTGAGGCCCAATCATTTTTCCCTCTTACCAGAAAAAAAGGTTATCTAGCTGTGGTCTCTGCTTCCTACTAGTTCCTTGATGTCCACACTGGAGGTTATATAGTTCTCACTGCTAAAAAACAAGGTTAAGGATGGCTTCAAACCCAGTCCCTTGTTAGACATGTTTTTCCTAGGAAGCAATCATTGAAACTGAACAGGAAGTCAGACTTATACCTTCCACTGTCCTTCTTAAGATGTCAGTCTATGACTGGGAGACTAAAGTCCCCAAGGATTAGCACTGCATCTGATTTGGCTGCTCTCATAATATCCCTAATTAGTTGGGCATCATGCTCCAGTGAACAGTTGGGGGTTTGTACCACACACCCAATGTTGCCCCTTTTTCCCCCTAACTTAACCTAGATGGACTCTGTGGCACTGTTTTTCTCCTTGATGCCCTCCTTACCCCCCTACATTGACTCACTCCTTTATGAAGAAAAGCACTCATCCCCTTTTGGTGAGGCCCATTTCCTTAGAACAGAATTTAGCCGTCTATCCTGGTGTCCCAGTCATTTTCTACCCACCTCCAGATCTGACCTTTGTGAGTTCCACTAAGTCCTGGCCTTCCATGTGCATCAGATGCTCGAGCTTGTCCATTTTGCTGGGTCAGCTCCTCGTTTTGACCTGCATACACTTAAAAATATTTACTCTCCTATGATTCCACACTCCCTTTGTGGGTCTCCTTTCTTGTTGCACCAATGTTCTGTTGTCTTTTACTTTGTGATCCCCTGTGTCTGCCTCCTGCTCTTGGTGAACCCTTGAATCAGACCACTCCCCTGAGTCTCTAGTTTAAATCTCCTTTAGCAGCCTTATCCAGTCTCCTGGACAGCATGCCCACTCTCTCCTAGTCCAGATGAAACCCATGATGGGCATACAGATGTTCCTTGCCCCAGAAGGCCCTTTTGTTATCCAGAAAAAGAAAACCACCCCTCTTGCACTGACCCTTATTTAAGATTTTAGCAGCCTACTAGTTTGCTGCTGCTCCTTATTAGTCCCTAGGACTGGGAGGTTCTCAGAAAAGATCATGCTGGATACCTCTCCTATCAGGAACATCCCTAATTTGATGAATGACTTAGAAACATAGAAACATAGACTTTGACAGCAGATAAAGACCACTTGGCCCACCTAGTCTGCCCATTTCCTACCTATTGGATAAGCTGTATATTCCAGTTACCCAACACCCTACTTTCTCCTACCTCTCACTAAGATTGCCTTATGTCTGTCCCATGCATTCTTGAATTCCCCCACCGTTTTTGACCCCACAACCTCCTCAGGAAGGTGGTTCCATTCATCCACCACCCTCTCTATGAAAAAGTACTTCCTCACATTGCCCCTGAGCCATCCCCCCTCTGTCTTCAAATTGTGCTCCCTTGTTCTTGTACATCTCTTTTTCTTAAAGATGCTCCCATCTTGGACTTTGTTGATTCCCTTGAGGTACTTGAAAGATTCTATCATGTCCCCCCTCACCCTCCTTTCCTCAAGGATATAAACCCATGATAATAGCGACTGCATAATTCTTGGGTGTTCTTGATAAGGCAGTATACAAGTGCCCTCATCTAGGATCAAAACCCTGACCCTTTTGCTTGTAAAGCTAAGACACATCCAGTGCACCACCTGAGGAGCTTCTCAAGTCCTCAGGATTTGTGCACCTTATGTCAGTTGTGTAAACATGGATGACTGTGGTCTGTTCCTTCCTCCAGCTGCCTTGCTTGACCTTGGCCAGTAATCATTCACTTCACACTCCAGACAGACAGGCAGATCACCTCTCTTGATATCCATCCTGCCTCATCATGTTAGTGAGAGTAAATCTGGCAAATTAAACATGCTACTTAAGCCAATGATATCACAGCAAAGAAAATAACATGTTTTTTTACAACTAGTATGTTATTTTTGCATGTTGAAATATCACAGAACACAGGGGTACACTTAGTTTAAATAGGACATTGCATAGGCTGACAGCATATAAGCTCTTTATTTACCATAGAGTGTGTCACTCAGTGCCACCCTACACTCATGGCTCCAAGGTGCTCCTCCAGTCATTGTTAAGTAGTACTGAGAGAAACATATGACTGTAAATAAAGAGCTTATTTCCACTTTGCCTATGCAAGACCCCTATTTATGCAATGGCACTGTAAGAAAAGTAACAAATATATATCACTGTTATTTTTGCTCATAAAATGGACAAAAAAAATCCTGAATCCTGATTGGATGAAAGAACATTTGAGCCATGTCTTATTAGCCCATATCTATGCCAACCGGCACTTTTCTTCATTGAGTGACCTCACAACAGGCTAATATCAATAACCTGTTGTAGCTTCAGAGTGCTGTTACAGGTGAGCAAACACAGCGCAGGACCTGTACTGGCCTAGCCTACCTACAGCCCCCCCACCCCACTCTACAACCATCCCCAAGTAAAACATTAAAAAGGCAAAATCTGACCTCTATTCCTTGTGATTTAAAAAAACAGCTGCTCGTAGTCCCCTCTTCAACATGAGCCACCTGCAATCTGACGATCATCCTCACGTGCTCAAAAGAAATTACTTTTAAATTAAAACCGAGACTCGCGCCTCTACCAGTCTTGCTGCCACAAGTATTCCAGCTATTTATTTAATTCCAGATAAGAAAACACAGTTGGGCACAACTCTGACCACTGTCTCTTTTACAAAGCCGTGCTATGAACAACACTGCTCTCTACAGCAACCGCTAAGGGACACGCTCATTCCTGATGCAACAGGCACCAACTAAGGTAAATACTGTAAACACACAAAAGGCAATGTGTAATTTCACCGCCTGCTAAAAAAATGAAAAAGACTCTCATATCTGTCTGTCTCTGACAAGGGAGCGAGGTACTGGAATGCAAGATCATTATCAGACACCCTCACCCTCACTGCCAGTCATACCGGCCACTCCGTGGCTACTGGCCATTGCCAGGCCAAATGAGAAGACTGAAAACAAATTACAAAAACACTAGAAACAAAATGTTAAAAAAAATGAAATGTGTGTGGGAGAGGGGCAAAAAACACAAAGTATGTGTGGATGGGGGGATGAGTATGCATATGTTCTCCATTACAAATACAGGGACTATTTTTTTTCCACTTTTCTTAATTAACCTAATTTTTCAAGTTATACTTATGACACTTCTTTTAATTATTAACTTCATTTTTAAGGTAACATTTTTAAGGGAGACCCATTTTATAAGCGCAGGTGCCTCGAGCCTTATAACACACCTAGAAACATAGAAACATAGAAACATAGACTTTGACGGCAGATAAGGACCGCTAGGCCCATCTAGTCTGCCCATTTCCCTACCTACAGGATAGGCCGCAGATCCTAGTTAACCAACAGCCTATTTCTTCCTACCCCCCACAAGAATTGCCTTATGTCTGCCCCATGCATTCTTGAATTCTCCCACAGTTTTAGACCCCACAACCTCCTCAGGAAGGCTGTTCCATGCATCCACTACCCTCTCTGTGAAATAATACTTCCTCACATTGCCCCTGAATGGCCCTCCTTCTATCTTTAAATTGTGTCCCCTTGTTCTTGCAAGTCTCTTTTTCTGAAAGATGCTACCCTCTTGGACTTTGTTGATTCCACTGAGGTACTTAAAAGTTTCTATCATGTCCCCCCTCTCCCTTCTTTCCTCAAGGGTATACATGTTAAGCTCCTTTAGTCTCTCCTCATACGGCTTCTCTTGCAGACCCTGCACCATTTTAGTTGCCCTCCTCTGGACTACCTCTATCCTGTCTATGTCCTTGTGGAGATGGGGTCTCCAGAACTGGACACAGTACTCCAGATGGGGTCTCACCAACTGTCTGTACAGAGGGATAACAACTTCCTGTTTTCTGCTGATGATGCCTCTCCCTATACATCCCAGTATACCCCTAGCCTTCCCTACTGCCTTCTCACATTGCTTGCTAACCTTAAGGTCATCTGATATGATTACCCCCAGGTCCCTTTCCTTTTTTGTTGTTGTTACTACCTCCCCACCCATTGTGTATTCTTCCCCTGGGTTCTTGTTTCCCAGGTGCATTATTTTGCACTTCTTTGCATTGAATCCTAGCTGCCATACTTCTGACACCTGGGTGTGCTCTTATCAGAAGATAACCCACACCTCATCGTGTGTTATTGCTTGCTTGTCAGTCACCTACAGTGAGAATATTATGAGGCATATAACACAAAAAAATTCTCACTGCTTTAGAATAGAAACCTGACATTATTACATTCCAAAACTTGACTGTACTCAGAAAGTTCTAGTTATAGAACTTTAACAGTAACTTTCTGGAGACAGTAGCACATCCATCTATTTTGCCATTCATACAAATGCCATTGCATAAATCAAATATGGCACTGAACTAATAAAAATATGCCTGATATTTTAATTGGCAGCTGTGCTCCTCTGACATCACTCATGTCTTCACCACTCATGATGTCATAGGATCACGTACAGAACCATTCGTAAACTATTAAACATGATTTTTTCAGGCCCATGCCATATCACTTATAAGCTGTCAATGATCTGGAAGCATGGCAAGAGAGAACCTGAATCTGTGTTCCTTTGTCCCATAGTTTTCTCTGTGCTAACTCTTTGTCCACAAAAGAAGCTTCAGCTTGCACAAAGATGCATCATTTGTCAATCATGTTATGCTAATTGTGATGATCTGACTTTAAACAATACTTGTCAACAGGATGAATAACTTTGACATCTAAGTACTTGAAATAGTGGAAATTAATATTATAGTAGGGTTTAGTGTTTAGTAGCATTGGAGAGCCAGTAATAGATTTATACATTTTATTGTAAAAACTCAACCAAAAAAAGAATAGTTTTACAAGCGTATTCTGTTGCTACAATGGTTTTCTGAGATGAGGCATTTAATGTGTACTATAAATCTGTTGCCAGTGAGTTCATATCCCAGATCTGCTGTTCAGACTGGGAGCTTACCTTCAAGTATTGATGTGCAGATCTAGATCACAGCCATAGCAGGTGGGGGGTTGGCAGAAGGATCCACCCTTTGAAAAGGAGATTGTCTGCCATTTGTTGGGAAATGGGAAACAGGTTTAGGTTCAGATGACGCAACAACCTCTGAGCAGTTCGCTTGTGTATTTGAAAGGGTGCTGAACCACAACTAGACACTGACAGCCAGCAGCTGTGGATCAACTAGTAGCTCCTTGAAGTCCCAGCTTTCTCTATGATGGTAGGCAACAGGGTAGGAGCATCTGCTTTGAGGACTTTAGGGGGCAGAATACAGACATACACAATATAACTATAAGAAATATGTGTCTTTACTCAAAGTATATTACTTGTTTAAATTAGATATCATTAGTTAGAAGCTTGATCATCACTGCAATTCTAAATGTACACCATCAGCTGCAATATGTATATACTGTACTAAGAAGATAATTGAATATAATGATTCTATTATATACCGTGCTAATGGGATACTTAAATATAATGATTCTATATATTTATATGAGGAGTTATTTATTTATTTTTTTTATACTTTATTGCATGTATTTTTATCCAGCTTACATCTTTAAAATCTCTCAGTTACAGGAGCCATTATAACAGATAGCATGAAGTTATACCACTTCAGCAATATCTTTGATATAGCCTACATGACTTTTAAAATTTATATTATGTATAAGGAGAAAAAAAAAGACATGCTACAGAAACTGTCAAACCTCTAAATCAGGGGGCACACCATTATCTATATTTTTAGAGTAACATCCTCTTGGCTCTTTCCTCTTTCTCGGGCTTCTACCCACAAGGGAATTTTTGATTCATTTTTTTAGTTGATTACAACATCATTTTACCTTCGCAGTTTTACATGTTATATAGAATTTTGGTTCAACTGTTCGACATATTTTACCTCCTCCTCCTCCTCCTCCTCCTCTGGTGGCTACATTTTAAATGAGTTCCCTGCTTACATTCACACATATATGTGTATATTGCTTTATATTTGCTTTATTTTGTTTATATATAGTGTCTTTACTATGTGTCTTCTACTATTATCCATCAGGCCAATGAGGAATTATTTTTGAGAAAAAAAATGCACAAGAACAAGGGGGGGGGGCGTGCTGTGAAGCTGCAGGGGGTAAGTTCAGGAGAGATGTGAGAAAGCATTTCTTCACAAAATGGGTAGTGGATTCAGGGAATAACCTACCAGCTGAGGTGGTGAGGGCAAAAACAGTGATGGGGTTCAATAATGCATGGGATATGCATAAGGGGATCTTAACGAAAAGAAATGGAGGAGGGAAAAGAGCCAGAAATTAAGCAGGGTTGCCAGGGTAACTATTCCTAAACTTACAGAGGCCCAACAATAAGTGTTAGAGGGTGATGTCACTATTGGGAAAGTGCATAGCCCCATAAAGTCACCTAATTTAGACAAGACACCAAGTCCGAATGGCTTTACACCTCAATTTTACAAGGCCTGCCATGGAGGACTGGCTGCCTTCCTGGCGGACACATCCAACTGCCTTTAAATGGAAGGCATACATGTACAAAGACTAAAGGAGGCCATGATTACTTTAATCCCCAAACCAGGTAGGGCTCACTCCTGAGTAATGAACTTCATGCCTGTCCCATTAATTAATTTAGACCTTGAAACTTAAGCTAAGGTGTTAGCAACACATTTAGTTAAGGTGTGGAGTGGCCTGGAGGGAGCTAAGGAAGTGGGATTTGTGAGAAATAAGTTATCTATCATCCATCTGAGACAGCTGGCACACCTCATTGTCTCTTTTTTTTGTACTGTCTTTATTAGTAAAAAAAAAATACAATTGTACATTGCATTCACAGTTTAGCTACTAGTGATGAATTTTAACCACTGTCCATAAAAAGTCTGGCATCATTCCGGTAAATGTCCCACATCTGAAAGTGTCCCTGGGAGCAGAGACAAGGGAGACAATGTCCCATAGAACTTTGCCAGTAGCTATCTATGACTATATGTTATCAGACATACAGACATTAAATAATATAAGAAAGTTACACAAATTGGGCAAGATAAATTAACTTAAACCATGTGACTCCAAGAACTAAAAACCCACCAGTGGTAGAGGCTAAGCTTTCACACTTTTTTTATGCTAAACTTCGAAATCTCTCACTGTATACACATACCTCTTATGTGGCCCAACAAGTGTTTCCCAAACCCAGGCTAGGGGTTGTTTAGAGACTCTGTTGACACTTCCTCCCTACTCCCCCATGAGTATCACCCACTTAGACCAGCATTCAATAAATTTCTCCCTCCTGTTCTGCACTTGGTATGTTAATTGCTCCATTTCTTGTATGCCACTAATAATTTGCTTCCAATCAGCCCTCCCAGGAGGCTCTATTTTTAACCACTTCCGCATAATCGCCTTGTTGAAGGCTGCCATGCAGATGTACCAAAGGTAGAGGGCATTAGCTTCCCTGACCCCCACAGGTGGCAATCCCAGAACAGCATTTTGGAAGAGGATTGGATGAGGGATATCAAATAAAGTCTTTATATCTGTAAGCATGTCATGTTAAATTCTTCCAGGGCTGGGCATAAATAAAATATATGGGAATGTGAAGCAGCCTGCTCCCCACAGCCACTCCGACACTGGGGAGACACCTCTGGGTCCCATCTAGCCTGCATTCGAAGGGTAAGAAAAAATCTGACCTGGACCTTCCAGATATATTCTTGCTACAGTGGGGAGGAGGTCACCCTAGAAGAGTCCCTTCAAATCCTCATCCATTCTGTTTGTGAAAGGCAAAAGCCTGCCTTTGTTCCCCACTTGGCTGTGATAGAGGCCATATGTCCACCTTATGAGTATTTAAAAAGAATAAATCAGGGATATAGCTTTCTTGGGGGTCACTAATGATACTGAGTTTGTCAAATGGGGTACTAGTATGTCCAGAAGACTCCTCCTGCTTTGTTGCCTCATTTTGGCCTGAATATAATCTTGTATTTATAGGTAATGAAGTATGTCTTTACTAGTCTGTGGAGGGGTTGTGGGATAACAGATGGACCAGACACTGAAATTCAAGTTCAACACACAATCTCTATTCAAAATACAGGAGATAACCTTCAGCAATGGCATTTTCCTTCTTCAGTACATCAGTTTGCAGCAACAGACTATGAATGTCCTTTCTCTGCACTTAGCCAGTACCTACTGATACTGATCTGTGATCTAACTCAGCAGTTGAGATTAAGCCTCCAACCCGATGCAGGCCCTGTTTGCTTATGTAGTGGGGGCTCAAATACAAAAAAACAAAACAAGCTAAAAACAAAGAACCTCAGTGCAGAAGCACTGAAACATGGGTTACCCCAAAGAGCATTGACAACAAGCCAAGTTTCAAAGAAACACAACATCACACATACTTCCATAATGCAAAGCATCATTGGATATATGCAAATCAACATAACATTTCAGATTGTCTCCGTTTACAGCAATTTACATGCATTTTAAATAGCACATCTAACTTAATTTGTATAATACAGTCAACTAGTATTTTTTAACTTTATCAAAAATACCTAGTGCCATGGTATTTTCAACATATACAGGTTTCATAAACATAAGGTATTTTATGACATAGTGCTATTACATACTAAATCCAACAACAATAAATACAACATGTTGTTTTGCATATGCTCAGAGGTCTCCACACTAACCTCCTTATATGAGGACCTGAGAGGGAAAAGGAAAATTAAAGAGGACACTATTGCATAGTCAAGAAATAGAAGAACTGCTGCAACATATTTAAGAAAAGGTCAGTCTTCAAGAGTGGCAGGAGCTCCCTGTCATATAGTCCAACCAAATGCCCCAGAATACCCCACAAATGATAGAATAGCATCCCCTTCCATTACCTGTGCAGGACAGTGTAAGCCCTGCCTGGCTTGCTGCCTAATCCAGTTGTCACTGATAATCCCTGGATCTAGTAAACCAACAGTAACACCATATATCCTCTCTGACCCAGAAATACTTTTTAAATTGATCCCAAGCCTGCAGTGTTACCTGAACTGCCTTATAATAATTCTGAGTACTAGGTCGCACCTGAAGGGGTCGGTCTGGGCTCAGCTCCTTTTCAATGTCTTGCCAATGTGCAGTGAGGCGAGAAGAATTCCACAATAGAGACCACTTGATCTGAACAGTTATCCAATATTCATATAAATCAGGGACCGCTCTTCCCCCATCGCTTGTTAGCAAATAAAAGCATTTTTCTGACCTGTGGTTTCTTGTTCGCCCAGGTAAATCTCAGACTCTTCCTCTACACCTCAGCAAATCACCTCTGAGTCAATGGGGTTGGTGCACATCGAAATCTATATAAAAACCTAGGGAGTAGGTTCATTTTCACTGCTTGTAACCGAGCATACATTGGCAGGGGTAGTATTAACCATCTTTTTATATCTTCTTCATCTTCTTTAATTATCTATAAACAAATATTTGTTTGAGGATCTTAACCTAATGCCTAAATATTTAAGAACCACCATATCCCATTTCATCAGATACTTCTGTCTGAAGCGTGATTGGGGATTATATTGAAATTGTAGTATTTCTGTTTTTGTAGAATTGAGTACATATCCTGAGATACTAGAAAACTCGTGTATCAGCTGCATCACCCTAGGGAAGGATTCCTCAGGTCTACTATTGAAGAGAAGAATATCATCTGCATATAGGGCAACCTTGTGCTCCTGTGTGCCAAGCATTACCCCCGTATTCCTCGATCTTGTCTAATTCACTGAGCCAGGGGCTCAATATATATGGTGAACAGCAGGGGAGACAGTGGGCACCCCGTCAGGTGCCTCTACCCAACTGAAACCCTGTTGATATGGTGCCATTGGTACAGATGTAGGCCTGAGAGCCTGTGTATAAGCCTTTAATTGTGTCAACAAACTTCCCCGAGAACCCAAACCCAGCAAGGACCCTATACAAAAATCCCCAAGCCACTTGATCAAATGCCTTCTAAGCATCTACGCTCACCATCAAGGCTGGTGTATTAGTGGTATTAAGATGGTCAATAGTATGCAAGGTACGATGTACTGTATGCTATCTGCAGCCTGTCATCCTGCAATGAACCCTGTCTGATCCCTGTGAACTATGATGGGAATAATGTGTTCCAGTCTTTTAGCCAGGATAGTAGTTAAGAGTTTGTAGTCCACATGAAGGACAGAGATGGGCCTATAAGAGGAGCAGAGGGTCGGGTCTTTGCAGGGCTTGGGCAGAACCTAGATCACCACCTGTCTCCAAGATGGCAGCAATTCAGCATCACCCTCCAGGATCTCTTGTAAGGCAGGCAGCAGCAGGGGCACCACCCTGTCTTTAAATTTTTGTAGAATTCGGCTGGGAGTCTGTCTGTGCCAGGGATCTCCCAGTCTTATGAGGAGCCTATGGCTGCATAGATCTCTGCTGCCATGATTGGACTTGTTAGGGCTCTATTCTGTGTCTCAGATAACTTTGGTATGTTCAATTGGTTTAAAAAGGTTTGGCTCTGCTCAACATCCGGTCTCTGTTGCGGCTTGTCCATGACCACCTACTCTGGTTGTGCTACAATATAATTTGTGTTAAGATCTATTACTGTTTTACCTGTAGATGACCTGTCTTTCTCTCTGTTGATGCTCTCCACTGTACTTACATATGATGTTGTGCTGTAATGATGTACTGTGATGTGCTGTAATGATGTACTGTGCCCTGTACCTCACTGTTGTAATCTCCCGGGTCGTTCCGTAAAATAGGCATATTACTTGTCTAGTGTACTTACCCGGTTACCAAAAGCTAAATAAATATATAACATAGTGTAATATGCTGTGAAGGCCTCAGATATCTCATCTAGTCGACTGACTCTTACTTTTATCTGACGGTGAACCATCCGAGTTATGTTGGCTCTGGCCCTTCTCGCCCGTAGGCAAAGTGCTAGTAATTTTAAGGAATGGGGCCCCCTTCATAGTATCTTTGCTTTACAAATTGCAAATTGCGTCCCACCCTAAGGTCCAGTATCTGATTAAGTTCTTTTTTAAGTTTTATTAAATTATTTTCCCTAAGTTTATCCACTTTTTCCTGTTGTAGCTTCTCTAAGGCATGTATTTGGGTTTCCAACTGTTTCTATTTTTCCTGTCTCTGTTGTTTTCTAGCCACTGCAATAGCTATTAATTTACCGCATAACATCTCTTTTATTGTGTCCCAGAGGACCCCTTTGCTGACTTCTGAAGTAGAATTATCTTGGGCAGCCTGTGTTATGAATTGGACAACCTGTTCTAAGACTTCCTGATCATTTAGAAGGGAAAAGCTGAGCCTGAAAAAGGTCTCTTATTTTTAGGTAGGGTGAAATTTACATATAATGTAAGAGGTGAGTGGTCCAATAGACCAATTAGGCCAATTATACATTTTCTAGCCTGAGCCACTGTTTCTCTAGATAAAAAGAAGCAGTCAAGCCTGGAGTACATATGATGCATAAGGCAGTAGTATGTATACCTTTTGGAGGGGCCTTCAAGGAACCTCCAGGTGTCCTGATACCCCAATTTGTCCAGCAGGGCCTTTACTCGTCTCACTGTTTTATGGGACTTCCTAGGGATCCCTGAGGTTGTGTCCAACTTTGGGACCAATGTTATGTTCCAATCTCCTGCCCAAGTGAGCATACCTTCAACTTTTTCAGAAATCAGCACCAGTATTCTGTGGTAAAACTCATAAGAGGAATCCGGGGGGGAGGGGCATACACCGACACCAGAGTGAGTAGTTGACCATTCAGTGTACCCTTAAGGAGGACATATCTCTCCTCCGTATCTTTTACTCTGTCAGTTAACTCAAATGGTACATGGTTGGAAATTAAGACCACCACCCCCCTCTGCCTACCCATTTTGTAAGATGAAAAACACACTTCTTTCTAGCCAAATCCCAGCAGCTTCTGGTGTTCTTCATCTGAGAGATGGGTCCGCTGGAGAAGTACAAAATCCACCCCACCTGTTTTATGTCATTATCTTTTTCTGTTTAATTGGGCTCTGTCAAGCCATTTACATTATATGTGAGAACTTTAGAATCCATACTTACAAACAATACTACTCACTCCTGTGTATCGTGCCCGCCCCTCCAGAGGGGGGATTCTTCTTCCTCCTGACCCCCTCCGATGGGTTCCCAAGAGACTCATAATATCTAGCCCCAAATAAATAAAAAGAGTAACTAGTTAACATGAACATTAACTCAACCAAAACATGAACTGATTTGCTTCCAAGGCTGGGGAACACCATTTTGTGCTCCCTATCTCTGATGAGGGGTGGTAAATGCCTCCCACCTCACAGAGTTGTAGTGTTTTTGTTTCCCCTGTCCATAGAGGACACTGCAAGGACTATAGTCTGCAATAACAAACTGAGGCTAAGTACAAGAATAAAGATGCTAAAGTAAGCCACAATCGAGACAACTCCTCTATTACCACTATGTACACATCCCTTCCAACCCCTTCTCCCCTGGGGACCTATAAAACTGACCTGGCTGCAGATCAGGTCCCTTTGTTCCCTCTCTCCCTTTCCATACCTTTATCATTAATAATACCTTTGCAAGAGCTCAGAGTTAACTAAACTATAAAACTTTACCTTTATGTATTATACATTGCCCAGAGCTGGATACCCAGAGCTCTTCATTCTGCCCCCCACCCCACCCAACCATTAATCACTGTATGTGGTTACATTTCCCAGCCCCAGTTCCCATCAGTACCCCACAGGTAGCAGTTATGAGGCCCATGATGTCTAGCCCACGATCTATTCCCCTCGATGAAATATGTAGCCTCCAGCTAGAGATATCAAAACCAGTTCTGCCAATGTGAGCCCAAATCCAGGCTCTCCAGAAGTATGTCTCTATGGGTCTGCTGGGAATTATTCCCAATGGGCAGAAAAATTAGAATAAGTTTACACCAGGCCTGGTGTAGGAGGGAGGTTCCAAAACCAACCGAGCTATTATCTTGTCCGGCACCATCAATGCTGTCCAGAAACGTACATGTCGTTCCAAAATAAAATAAGAGAGTTCTCCCCCCCTTCCCCACCATTCAGTTCCAGCTTGTTCAAATTCCCTGCTTGTCAGGTCAATGAACCAATGTCAAGTGTTTTGTGAAAGCCTTACTAGGCCCTTATGCCTGCAGGGAGCCACTCATCTTTGGCATGGCCAAACGCAAAACGTTCACCACAACTTCCTCTACCCAGAATTCTTCAAGTTGCTGCACAGCATGATTCCACATTCTCTCTTGTCAGCGGTCCGGTTTGTAGAAGGGATCAGATTTCTACCAGGGTCTGTTGTGCCATGTCGTGGCATGCATCTTTGTTGTGTCCCCTGGAGGACTGGCCTGTTGATGCGTAGTTCCTCCCCTCTGATCCGACCAAAGGTGTAGGTCTCTTCTCCAAAGGAACCCCCAGGCCTTTAGCTCTTCCTCTGCTTCCTGTGGTGATGAACAGACCTGCGTGCCTCTTCTCAAAAAATTCATATCCGTGCAGGATAGGGGGTCTGAAATCTGATGTGCTTATTCTTCAGGGCTTTCATTATAAGACGATATTGGAGCCTAAGTCATTGGATTTCAGGTGGGTAATCTTGATCTAGAAACAGGTGAGCTCCATTGTATTTAATCTCCCCTTGCCTCCAGGCCTGCCCCAGCACCTCTTCCTTTACCATGTAACTGGCGAATTTCATTATAATAGGGCTAGGGCGTGCTGAGGGATCTTGCGACTTTGGTTGCAGTGATCTATGGGCCCTTTTGATGCGGACCTCCATTGTAGCAGTGAGATCTAGTACTTCTCTGAAGAGATCTAGTACTTCTCTGAAGAGATCCTGTAAGAAGAGGGCCACATTGAATGTCTGAGCTCTCTCAGGCAGTCCAGATAGGTGCAATTTATCATGTCAAGACCTTGCCTCCAAATCAGTACACTTTCTTGCAGGGCCTCCGTGTTTGTGATGAGAGTACAGAGAGCAGAGCCAAAAGTTTCATGTTCCGTCTCAAGCTTGCCGACCCGTATGTCGACGTCCTGAATACGGGTATCAAATTCAGCTAGTTTGGTGTGTATTTTCTGAAAGTCCATTTTATGGTCCTTATAGGAGGCTTTCATTTCCTGGAGCAGAGTATCAAAGTGGCATTTCATTAGTTTCTCATCCCTGTCATATGCATCGGTAGCTGGCATGTTTTGGCGTGGAGGAGACTGACTGCAGCTCCAGTCCTGAGCTAAGACTCGATATCGGGATCCATCTGTGGTTGTTTGACCCTTCTCCATGCTGGACCTGATTGCTTTACTTTCTCCCTTTCCCTTTGGTAGCATTTTTGTGTTTTGAGTCACCCAAAGAATGTAGAATAGGGAGTTATATTCCCCAGATGGGAGGGAGCCCAAGACTTAGGCTGCTGCTCGATCCGTGGTGGAACCGGAAGCCCGGAACACCTAATTTTCACATCCAGGGATGCCAAAACTCTGCGGAGCTGGTTTCCCTGGATGCAGAAAAAGCCTTCAATAGGGTCTCATGGAACTATCTATGTGAGGTCTTCAAATGTTATAACATCCCTACAGGCATCATTGACTGGATTAGATCACTGTAACTTCCACCACCCCATGGCTAGGATCTATTGTAATGGTCTGTTGTCTACCCCAGTACAGGTCACCAGAGGGACAAGGCATAGCTGTCCCCATCCCCTTTGTTATTTAATCTGTATCTTGAACCCCTGACCCACACAATTAAAGGGAAATTACACCTTCATATCATTAACATTGTATTTGTTTCCATGTCAACAGACAACTCATTTCCTGTAGCTATTAGGGCTATATGTGTTACCTTTAGTTTGTTTTCACTGCTCATGGTAGCCCCCTGTGACTGCCCTTGGGGTCACCATTTCATGGTTGTTGAAATCCCACTGTTCATGAGAGCTGCATTAGCATATGAGAACATGATGTCAGATCAACCATTTATATCATGTATCTCTATGATGCAAGAACAAATACCCTGCAAAAACTATATGGAAACACATAAACTGAATGGAGTTTAAAGGGGGAAAATCCTACATTACAACTCAGATAGTTTGCAAAGCTCACTGAAGGTAAATGTGGTATTTCATTACCTTCTTGCAGCTAGTTTCTTTGAAGACCAATTAAGCAGACAGGCATACTGGGGAGTTTACAGGTTGATTACGCATCATGTTCTCATATGCTAATGCAGCTCTCAGAGACAATGAGATTTTAACAACTACCAAATGAAGCCTCCCAGGACAGTTACAGGGCCTAGTATGAAGTGTGAAAACAGACTAAGGCAGTTGCATGCATCTCTAACAGCTACATGAAAAGAGTTGTCTGTTGACATGGAAACAAATAAAATTTAGAAGATATGAGGGTGTCATTTTCCTTTAAGGTAAATCCACTTATACAGGGTGTAAAAATTGGGCAGCACAAGTTCAAGTTTTCCACTTATGAGGATGATTTTCTTCTCTATCCCACCTACCCAGAACATCCTTGCCAGTTGTGCTGGGAGAGATCCGACAGTTTAGCCAGATCTCAGCTTATAAGTTAAATATTGAAAAAAAAATGATAGTTCTATTAAAGCAGCAGTGCAACAAAAAATGTTTTACCAAAAAAACTTGTTTCAGCTACAATTAAGAAAAATATTAGTATACTTATCAAGTGTACTTGTCTAGGTACCTCCTGTGCTGTGCACCATAAGTTTTTTTTTTTTGATCCTAACCCTTTCTAGGCCTACAATGTTATTTCTATGCAAATGTGGCGGACATCTTTTTTTCCTTGAGAAAAAGTTATATTAAAGCATTTATAAAATACTCAGATTCTGGTGGAATTAGAAAACTATACCACCAAATAAAATGGGAAGATGTCTGGAATCTTTACAGTGAAAAAAAGGTAGGGTCACAGTTTTTGTCCAGTTTTGTCACACTGCTGCTTTAAATTAAAGAGTGAGGCAGGCCAATATTTTTGCCCTAGGACTCATCTCGGTACTCAAGAAACTCAAATATTTGGGCATTGTGTTCTCTCAGGACCTAGAAACCATGAACGCAGATATTGTGGATGCCTTACTTATCCATGTCATACTAGATCTGCAAAAATAGGAATATTTACCCCTCTCCTTGTGGAGTAAGATTAATATTATCAAATTGAATATTCTTCTCCACACCCTATATCTCATGAGCATGCTAAATATATATCTTCTCCAGGTGTGGTTCAAGAGGCTTCATGGATGACCTACAAAGTTTCTGTGGGGGCGAAGGTTGCAAGACAATCATATAATAACTTTTCTGCCCTAAAACAGGTGGAAGGACTGAAACTTCCCAACTTTACCTGTACTGTACATGGCTCCAAATATTTTAGGTGAGGGTTATTCCTACAAGACCTGGTGCAACAGCTCTGTGAGCCACATTTGTTATACACAGAAAGAGAACAAGCAGCGTAGGTGGAGATACAGCTTACGACATCATTTATTCCCCGAAAGCACTTTCAAAATCCATGCGTGTTACTCCCATCCACTCCTCTGTACGTACCCTTCGGTAGCAGTGCTGGTTCTTATGAATCAGTTTGACTAGCTATTGTGCCCAGCCCATCACTGGAAATCACTGGAAATCCTAATATTAAAATAGGGAAGAGACCCATTTACTCTGAGTTCAGGACCAGCCTAGCTCTTCTGTCTATTGAACATGTCACACTGGGTGTCCGACTTATCCCCATCGCCACATTTTAAAGGGGACATGGCAAGGAGAATTCCAAGTGCTTTCAATTCCTTTAGGTTACACATGCAATAGTTGAATCCTTGGGTCCTACACCCTGGAGTGCATAAGAGGGGAATACGATCATGCATTTACTGGTGGTAACTAGTCAACCTCATGCCATATCTTTTTTGAAATTCAATATATTTTATTGTTTGCAAGAATAACATACCTATACAACATACAACAGCAAACAAACAAACAACAATAATCCCATCCCCCCCTCACCCAGCCTTCCCAAAAGGCGAAGCGAAGGTATTATAAGCAAACCAAATTCAATCTGGTAGAGACATGTCCGAAGGACTCATTACATAAATTAAATAGCATAAATATGAATGAAAAAGAAAATTACCTTCTAAAAAGGAACAAAGTTAAATTCATACACACATTATAGAGGGGTTGCTCCAGGTTAAGCTACACTGTGTACAAGGCATGCAGTTTGCTCCACTTTCTATTATATGACAGAAGTCCATTATGTACACTCGCTATTATTTTTTCTAAATGTAGGTTAAATAAATGTTCCTGCAACCATTCCTGATATGTAGTTGAACAATGATGAAGAACTACTCTCTTGACCAAAAATGAAATCAACGCTGTATGATATCTCCTTCCCCTGACTGCAGTCTCACTATAGTCCCCAACTATAAATACTTTGAGATTGAAAGCCCTTTCAAGGCCAAGGAGGGGATTGGCTCTAGATTTAATCAGGTTCCATAGAGGCATGACTTTGGAGCATTCCCACAAAATGTAAACAAGGTGCCTTCTGCTTGTCCACATCTTGTACAAAGGGGAGCGACTAACATACCCATCTTTACTAATTTGGGAGGTGTGAAATAAAGATCATGTAAGATGTGGAATTGAATGAGACAGAGTTTATCATGGGAGATATAAATATAGAGATCTTCCCAAATTTTATTCCACCTAAAGACGTGTTGTGGGAAGACTGCAGTCCAGTATGGGAAATCTCTGGTGATACCAGGGAAGAAAAGGGAATGTAAACCCGAAACTGCATGTGGCTGTGACACCATATCAGAAGCAGACTGCAGGAACTTCCTAAAATTAACATCCAATGGCTTTTAATCAAACCACTGGAGAAGAACATGTCGCAGTTGAAATATCTTGAATATACACTTACTGTCTAAACAATAAGAAATAAGAATGTCCCAACATGATTTTAATACTCCATCATGGAGCAAATGACAAACCTTGGCTGCCACAAGTTAGGTAACCCAAGATTCTGTCAGCACATGGACAACTATTTTAAAATTGAGGTTATGAAAAATGGGTTGAGAGATATCTTTACAGAATTTATAATGCATAGCTGTACATGGACCCGTACCAAAGTGCAATAACAGAGCATCAAAGATGTCCAGGAAGGGACTTGGGGGGTATAAAAAACAGAGCTGGGGGATAGACCAGCCCTGGTAATCTGATCTCTTTCTATCATGAGCCAAATGGGGGCATATGAAGATTCACCATCTACTGGGTTTTGAACCAGCCACATTAGATATTTACTAGCATGACTGGCCAGATAATAAACCAAAAAATGTGGGAGCCTAAGGCTCCCAAATGCCTTAGGAGCCGATAGCCTGTTATATGCTCTTCTAGGTGTCTTGCCCAACCAAATAAAGTCAGAAATCATCCTATGAGTCCGCTTAATCCAAGACAGAGGAAAGTAAACATTAAGCATATTGAGTGGATAAAATATACGGGGGAGTATGTTCATCTTAATATTTCTTCTTCCTCATAGAGTCAAAGACAAAAACTTCCATCTCTTTAGGTTCTGTTGTATAATACTCAGCAAATTATCAAGATTGAGCTTTTTGAGCTGTGCCACACTTCTCGAAAAAAAAACTCCAAGATATTTAAGCTGTTTTGGAGCCCAAGATAGTCCCATCTCTAAAACATCCACTTTAAAAACAGCGGAAGTTAGAAGCATAACCGTTGTTTTACCTAGATTAAGTTTATAGTTGGATAACCGGCTAAATTCTGATACAGCAGATAAGGCAGCTAGAATGGAGACTTTGGGGTTGATCACATGTAGTAAACTGTCATCTGCATATGCAGATATCTGCAGGTTCCATGCCCCCACCCATATACCAGTCAGGTGGGAATTACTCTTAAATTTCAATATCAAGGGCTACTAATACAAATTAAATAATAGGGGAGACAAGGAACATCTTCGCCGAGCCCCCAAATATATAGGGAAAGCAGAGGAAAAATATAGGATAGTATATGGGTAACCGTACACTGCAAGGCTATTCTTCCACCAAGTGGATACAATGCCCACTGATGACCTCAAGAGCGAAGCTCGAGAGGTCTCCAAATCAACATTATATCTACGAAGAAGAATAGTCGAGTATCAGAGTAAACCATACGCTGTTCTGTATAGCGAGTGGTGACAAAAACAGAAAAAAGCCACTTACTTTTTCTATATTTTAAATCTGCTCGGCCAACCGCCTCGATTAAACTGCTGCTGCCCAGCACACCCGTGTGCCACTCTCACACAGCAAGGGATGCATCACAATGCCTGTTGGAGTCTCTTGTATTATGACGTCCTCACTAACATAGAATGAAAAGTCATTCTGCGTTAGTGAGGACATCACTACTGCAGAAGAACGTTTGCAGTGTATGGATTTCCATACACAACCGCATTCCACCATACACTATAACTCTATTACAGTAGATTCTGGCATACGGGCAGGTTAATAGGAACTTAATCCATCAATGAAATGCAGAGGGAAACCAAATGCCTCTAAAGTGGTAAACAGAAAGACCCAGTTGACCCTGTCAAAAGCTTTCTCTGCATCTGGATGCAGAGAAAATGTAGGATAATTTGTGGAAATGGTCAGCCAAGGAACAGGATGGCGTGAAGTCAACTTGCTTGAAGCCTATAAGTCTGGCCCAAACTGCATAAATCCTACAAGCCAGTATTTTGGCCAGAATCTTGATGTCATAGTTCATGAGTGAAATAGGGTGATAACTGGCAACATTATCAGGAGACTTACCAGGTTTAAGCAACAAAACAATCATGGCCTCCAGGAATGTACCATCTGAAATGCCAGAATCATATAAGGACAGAAAAAATAGATGTAACAAAGGGACAATTTTGTTGGCAAAGACTTTATAAAAATTAGGGGTAAGGCCATCAGGCCCAGGTGCCTTATCAAGTGGTTAAGGTTTTAATTGCATTTAAAATTTCCTACTGAGTTAAGGGCTGTGTCAGACAGGACTGCCAGAATTCTGTTAATATGGGAAGAGGGATCTCTGCTAAATATGCTTGAGGTCTGGGGTTGAAGGTGGGTTGGGCTGGAGCCCATATAGGGCTTTATGGTATGCCTCAAACTCTTGGGCAATTTCTGTGTGTGATGTTTTTATGGAATTATCAACCTCGGATTTAATAGAGGTAATAATATGTGATGCCTCTTGTCTTCAGAAGTGCAAAGCCAAGAGGCGGCCTGCTTTCTCTCCCCCTGATCCACATAGGTGGAATGCATCTTAGAGATAGAATATTCAGCCTTCTCACATAAATATTCCACGTATTTGTCATGTAGAGGTAATAATTTGCTATGGTGCTCCTCCAAAGACTTAGGGTTCAGATGCTTCTCTATCTCCCTAATATGGTTCAAGATTTTTCTGCAGCACTTCCTTTTAGTCACCAGACAGATAAATTCATCTCTGACAAAACATTTAAACGCACTCCATTCCATATCCCCTTTGTCAGTGGAACCTGTATTATGGGAGATAACTACTTAGTCTGTTCCCTAAGTCTAGCAATAACATATTCCTCCTTTAAAAGTGAACCTCATGCCATATCTAATATATATATATATTCCCAGCTACATGAACTAAACCCGAATTGATTAAATGGCTCTCATAAATACTGGGACTGAGCTCTTAATATAGATGACATGTCAGAGAAATGGGAGCAAATATGGCAAGATTAATATAAATGTATAAAGTTTGATAAATGCAGACTTGTACAGTTTCATATATTATAAAATTAATGGTTGACTCCCACAAAGCTCTTTAATGTGAGCAAAACAGAAACGGACATATATTCCAGACGTCTATGGGCCCCAGGGACCTGCTGTATGTACTATGGTCGTGTGATAAGCAGCCATTGTGAGAGGTCATTAAAATGAGCCTAGATCCCTTATTGGGGTTAGAGGATGCCATCATACCTGAAATTTGCATAGTGAGGAACTATGAGGGCAAGCTCATTGGCCAACGGAAAAGATATACTGCACTTACAGCCATGGTGGCAAAATTAATTTTGAGGCACTGGTTAGATACTGTGCTCCCCACTTACAAAAGAGAGGCACCAGGAGGTACTAATGGCCCTCAAAGTCAAAATATTGATAGCTACTATGAATAATAGGTGCAAAAAAAGTTAGCTCAAAGATGGCACACCCTGCATACCTTAATATCACTGATGGAACTGAAGGACTGGCTTGGGAAAAAAATGCTAAGGGAATGTGAAACTGAAGGGGGGTTATCAGTCTAGAAAGAGCTTTGTGTAATATATTATGTAAATGAGGAATTTTACAGCCATCTGTACCTCATAGGCCAGATATTCACAGCTTTGCCCCTGTGTTAAGTTAACACTGCCTGGTGTGCAAACTTAGCCTGGAGCACAAAGCAAGCTGTATTCAAAAGGAATAACCTGGGGCAAACAGCCTTTGAATATAGCATGGGAAAGAGGCCGTGCAAACTGGGCTGGGAGTGCAGGGCAACCATAGCCCTGGAATTTGGCAGCACTGAATATAGCAACCAGGAAGTGCATACCACAACAACAACAATAACACAGTGCACAGCGACGTGAGGGTAGGTAGAGAGGAACTATGTGGCCAATGTGTGTTCTGGCAAATGCATGGACCCAGTACAGCTGCAGGCAGCACACATGAAAAAACAGTGATCAAAACTGTATAATATTCCCTGAACCGTTAGCGCTGTGCTAGCGTGGAGCTAAGTGGTTTGCCCGGTGCAAACACGTTAGCTCCATGCTAAACTTTTCCATATTCAAAAGTGACATGCAAATGAGCCTACTTAGATAGTCTCTGGGCAAATAGCCACATTAGCATCTCATCATACCCTGATTTGCATGCAGTTTGCACAGCGTTACTGCAGGGTCCCACAGCTCTACCTGTAGGTCAGTCTGGAGGTACAGGGGCTGGCAAGGTCCGACCGCAGCTCCACCTGTAGGTCAGTCAGGCAATGCATGATGATAGCTGCAGGCTTCATGTAAACAGTACAGCATAGCATAGCATATCGTACCCCAGGAGACAACACAGCATAGGCACAGGTGGTGGTAGTGCTACATGCAACCTTCACACTGTAGATCATGCTACAATGCACAGCAGACACTACAGTAGCAAGAGGGCTGGTAATGTGAGGGACACGACACTGCCTATGGTATGTAGGGCAGTGATGACCACTGCACTGTACACAGTGACAGGCACAGCTTGCAGGTAATTACTGACAGTGGACAGTACTATCATGCTGTTGTGTGATCCACAGATGCTGCACCTATGGCATGGGATGCACACAGTGTCATGTACATGGCTGGCAGTGTGTGCTGTGACATCTGTATAGTTGTGTGGTAAGTGGCTGGGGGGGCATGTAGGATCTGATAGGCACACAGGTGGTGGCGTAATCCCACTACTGGCCCATGTGCACTGAGTGATGTGTCCCAGCCTTGTGGCCACACCTGGGCTGTGGTGAGGTCTGGCCACCCATACACCCTCCCCTCACTGGCCACCATGCCCACAGTGCTGCATGTGTGTGCTGGCATCTGTTACGCACCACAGACGTATGGTCTGCAGGTGTGTGCTATATGGCCACACTACCATGCTGTCCTCTGTGGGTCAGATCACCCCCTCACTGTCTGTGCTTGGCTCGGACTGGTGGTGCCATCAGTGGGCAGCATGTGTCCTCCATGTCTGGCAGTTTCTAAGTGTCATACTCATATGTTAGGGCCACACAAGCTGCGTGAATGCTGAAATAGCACTGCGCAATGTGCGCAAAGCTGTTTGCCCAGGGTTAAGACCAGCTTTTTCTGGGCGGTAAATTATACTGTGCTATGGGTCACACTATGTCACACTAAACACCTTAGCGCAGTGCTAGTCGCTGAATATGTCATAGTGAATTTATTCATGTTCACTATGCCCCTTGCATATCATTACGCTTAGCCCAGCGCTACTGCTGTTTGCCCGCACTAGTTGGCCTTTTAAATATGGCAGACCCGCGCTAATCCCACGCAAACTGTTTGCGGACCGCGCAAAGCTTTGAATATCTGGCCCCATATGTTTTATTTTGTGAAGCGTTTTGATCTTTCCAGTGTATATACATAGATACATAGACAGTGTTGACAGATAAGGGCCTATGGCCCACCCAGTCTGCCCATTTAAGTTTCTAAGTTCAGTTTATGTTTTCCAAGAAGTCTGTTGCCCCTTACCCCTGGCCTCCAGAATTCCTTTATGTCTATCCCATGCATTCTTAAATCCCGTGATTGTTTCAGCCCCCACCACTTCCTCTGGCAGGGTGTTCCACTTGTCCACCACCCGTTCTGTGAAGAAATTCTTCCTCACGTTTCCTCTGAATCGTCCTCCCTCCAACTTCATCCCATGCCCTCTAATCCTGGAACATCTTTTTCGCTTAAAAATAGTGCATTCCTGCACCCTGTTCCTCCCTGTAAGATACTTGTATGTCTCTATCATATCCCCTCTCTCCCTCCTCTCCTCCACGGAGTACATGTTCAGTGTCTTCAACCTGTCCTCATAGGACTTGTGATGCAATCCATGCACCATCTTTGTTGCCCTCCTCCGAACCTTCTCTACCCTGTCTATGTCCTTACGTAGGTAAGGTCTCCAGAACTGCACAGTGTACTCCAGGTGCGGCCTCACTAGTGTCTTGTATAGTGGAATTATGACCTCCCTTTTCCTGCTGGTGTTGCCCCTGCCTATGCATCCCAGCATCCTATTTGCTTTACCTGCTGCCTTGTCACACTGTTTCCCTGCCTTGAGGTCATCAGAGATGATTACCCCAAGATCCCTTTCCTGCTTGGTGTGTGCTATATCCTCACCCCCCAACTGATATATTGTGCCAGGGTTTTTGTGCCCCATATGCATTATCTTGCACTTCCTTGCATTGAATTTCAACTGCCAAACCCCTGACCATTCTTCAAGTTTCTGCAGGTCCCTTCTCATTCTGTCTACACCGTCTGGTGTGTCTACTCTCTTACAGAGCTTTGTGTCATCAGCAAACAGTGAAATTCTGCCTTCTAGGTCCTGCACAATGTCACTGATGAAGATATTGAATAGTACCGGTCCCAGCACTGATCCCTGTGGTACCCCACTGGTCGCTCTTCCCTCTGTGGAGTGAAGAGCCATTTACCACCACCCTCTGTGTCCTGCTGCCCAGCCAGTTACCTACCCACCACACTACTGTCCTGCCCACACCCATATTCCCCAGTTTGTGCAATAGTCTTCTATGTGGCACAGTGTCAAAGGCCTTGCTGAAGTCCAGATAGGCCATGTCCACTGCCCTCCCCTGATCCACCTCCCTAGTCACCCAGTCAAAGAATTCAATGAGTTTGGTCTGACATGACCTCCCCCTGGTAAAACCATGCTGCCTTGGGTCCTGTAATCCATTGACAACCAGATGTTCCACCAATCTCTCCTTCAGTAGTGCTTCCATGATCTTCTCCACTACCGAGGTGAGGCTGACTGGTCTGTAGTTCCCCACTTCCTCTTTGTTCCCACCTTTGTATAAGGGGACTACATCTGCTATCCTCCAGTCTTTGGGTACCTCCCCTGTTTCTAGTGATCGGCTAAACAGGATAGCAAGAGGTTCAGCCACCACCTCTCTTAGTTCTTTAAGGACCCTGGGGTGCACCCCATCTGGCCCCATTGCTTTATCAACTCTTATTACTTCCAGTTCCTTCAGGACCCTTTCTCGTGTAAAGGGACTTGTGTCCATTTCTGCACTATTCTCACCCCTTGTACTCTGTTCAGACCCATTACCCTCCTCTTCCTCAGTAAAGACTGAGCAGAAATACCTGTTCAATATGTCAGCTTTACTGTTGTCATCCTCCACACAGCCCCCATCCTCCCCCTTCAGTCTCACTATCCCTCCCCTTTGCCTTTCTTTTTTCACTTATGTACCTGTAAAAGGTTTTGTCCCCTCTACCCACTGATTTTGCAATGTGTTCTTCTGTCTGAGCTTTGGCTTCCCTTACTGACCTCTCTGCCTTCCTTTGCTTCTTCTGGTACTTCTCCCTATCCCCTTCTGCCTGTGTCTTTTTGTACTGCCTGAATGCAATCTTTTTGGCTTTCACTTTCTTTGCTACCTCTTTTGAAAACGATAATGGTCTCCTCTTCCTTTTCCTCTTGCTAACCTGCTTAATACATAATTCTGTTGCTCTTGTAATCCCCATTTTAAATACTTCCCACTGTTCCTCAACCCCTGATTCCTGCCCCATTCCCCTTAATGCCGCTTTCAAGTATCTCCCCATTTTCCCAAAGTTTGCCCCCCCCTAAAATCCAGGATACGTGTTTTTGTGTGGTTTGGTTCTGCTCTTTCTGTGATTTCAAACCACAGCGACTGGTGGTCACTGTTCCCCAGGTGCTCCCCCACTCTTAACCCCATCACACTGTCCCTGTTTGTGAGCACAAGGTCCAGTATTGCACATAGCTGGGGATGCTGTGTGTGACTGTATGAAATCTTTGTGCTGTTTTTAAAACAAAAATTATTAAAGTACTCTGAATTAAAAAAAAGAAAAAAAAAGACCTGCTTATTCCTAGCTGTTGTTTTATCTGCACTGATATATTTACTTCATTAATGAGCGTAGTTTTGCTTGGGAGTTGTATCATCATGTGAGTTAATTTCTCCTAATATCAGCAGCAGCTAACTTCTAGCCACCAGCTTTCCCCATCTGTTTCAGTCTTGGGCAGATTATGGAGGTCATGAGTTGTCACTTCAGTATTACTGCCCATTAATCCTGAGAAGTGCTTCTGGTTCAGTGCATTGACTGTTTTTTTGTACGTGTGTAACTTTGGTTGCTTTAGTGGTCAGGTGGTGGCTGGTCTTTGTTTACAAAGTAAGCACTATCCAATCTTTTTCTGCTGATGTCCTGGAATATTTGACACTGGTCTTTATTGTAGTGCATTGCAAGCAGTGCCTAATAATGTGACTGGAATGTGTAAGGATTATTCTGCAAAACAAACTCTTTAGGTGGTTTTGAAGTGATTAAAGCAGCCATCTTATACCATTATAAAAACATGGCTGGAAAATAGATCATTCTAATTGGTTGACGTCATTCTAAAAGTGGTAGGTTAAAAGCTTGAAACTCTTATGTACAATGGAGTAATTAGAATTTTAACATATATTCAGTTAAAAAGGGAAACATTTTTATTTAATAATAGTATTAAGGTACTCCCGGAGTTGGGCTACCTCGGTTAATCAATGCCGCATGACCCATGATTCCCTAGTGTGAGAGTAACTGATGGAAACCCACTACCTGGTCCTGTCCTAATGTTTAAAGGAAAACAATCATTTAAAACCATGGCAAGCACTTAAAATCCTGAAATCTCTCAGTTTATCCAGCCTTGGTGTTTTACAAGTTTTTTTGCTCACCCTTTTTTACGTTTTATTTTTAAATATTTTGTGCTCCTTATCTTCCTGCTATGGTTGTAATGGAGAGCACTCTGTGGGAGTCTGCAGTCACACTGGAAGTGGCTTCCGTGTCTTCTGCACACTCTAATGACCTCTCAGCTGCCACGTGTCAACGCCTGAAACTCCCCTCTAGCACTACTACTGCTATGCCTCAGCCACTTGTGCACACAGATGAAAAGCAGAGCATGAAACAGCAGCACCAGACTGCAAGAATAACATGCAAACATACAAAATATGCCAGCAGAAGAAGGCCTAGGGAGGCAGTATAGCGCTGTGGTCTAGGGCTCTGAACTGCAAACCTGGAGACCTGGGTTTGAATTCCACAACCCCCACTTGCATATTGTGTGACCCTGAGCAAGTCACTGAACTTCCTTGTGCTCCCATGTCACACCTGGAAACAAGCTTCAGCTGAGTGTGCCTTTCCTGGTTAAACAATTTCTCCTTTCCCTTTCCCTAAAAGATCAGTCAAGTTTGGTCATTGCGGAGCTCATGCTTGTTTGCAACCTGTTGCTCTACTCCACCCTGCCTCTGTCACCCTAACCTTCCACTTGACTTTATCTCGTCCCCTTTAAACCCCTCCCCCCAACTGATTTGTTATTGACTACCTCTGTGGTAGTATGTCACCACTCTCTCTCAGTGAAGTAATACCTCCTCACCTCCGTCCTGTACCTTGCCGCCCCCAATTTGTCGCTGTGCCCACAGGTATTTTTATTTTGCTTATGCAATAATGACCCCCAAGGTCGACCTTGTTTATACTTTTAAAGTAAGTTTTGATCATGTCCCCCCTCTCTCTTCTTTCCTTAGGTGAGTACATGTTCCAGTTCACTAGTCTCTGTTCATACAGGACATCCTGCTGCCCTTAGATATAGTATAGTGGTTAAGGGCACTGAGCTACAAACCTGGAGACCTGGGCTTGAATCCCATCAGCTCCCATTTTCATACTGTGTGACCCTAAGCAAGTCACTTAACTTCCTTGTGCTCCCCGGTCGCACCTGGAAACAAGCTTCAGCTTAGTGTGCCTTTCCTGGTTAAACAATTTCCCCTTTTCATTGAATCATCTTGGTGGCTCTTTTCTGCACTGCCTCCAGCTGATTTATGTCCTTCTTAAGGCAGGGGTTCTAGTACTGCAGATAGTACTCCAGGTGCAGTCGCATCATGGATGTATATAGGGGCAGAATGTCCTCCCTTCTCCTGCTGGTGAACCCCCTTGATATGAAACCCAGCATCCTGTTCACCTTTGCCACCATCATGTTACAGTGCATTCAAGGTTCCAGGTTATTTGTGATTGCCATCCCCAGATCTTTCTCCTCCTCCAAGACTGTGACCATCCCACCCCAAAGTCTGTGCTTGGCCATGGGGTTCTTACTCCCTATGTGCATTATCTTGTATGTTTTTGCACTGAAAGCCACTTGCCAGGTTTCAGACCACCTTATGCCCTCCTCAGTGTCAACCCTCCCCCAGAGCTTGGTATTATCCATGAAAAGGCATATCTTGCCTTTGATAAGGTCTCCAAGGTTGTTAATGAACACACTGAACAGAAATAACCAAGCACTGACCCATGCAGAACCCTGCTATTAACTTCCCAAATCCCCAAGTGCTCCCCTCTACCAACAGCTGCTGTCTCCCCTCCCAGACTCTTTGCTACCCACCTGGTTGGCTTGTTCCCTTTCCCCATGTCTCCCAGCTTTTTGATCAGCCTTTCGTGGAGGACTGACTCAAAGGGCTTATTGAAGTCCAGGTATAGCATGTCTACCGCCTGGCCCGTCCACCACCTTAGTGACCCAATCAAAAAGCTGATCACATTTGTTCTGTAGTACCTCCCTGCAATAAACCCATGCTGCCTGCAATATTTGAGACCATTTGCCTCAAATAACTTGATTAACCTTCCCTTTAGAATAATTTCTGTCAGATTGCTAACAATTGATGTCAAGATGACAACAGTCCCCCTGTTGCATATCTTGGTCCACTCTTATGCAGGGGCGCCATAAAAGCTCTCCTCCACTCATAAAATATATCCTCCACTCATACAGAACTATACCTGTGTCCAGAGAACACTTGAAGAGGCCACCCACGGATATTGCAAGAACTGCCACCAGCTCTCTCAGCACCCTTGGGTGCATCTCATCTGACCCTATGGACTTGTCCACCTTGAGGGCCTTGAGCCCTTTGAGGACTCTATTCTCCATTATTGCATCATCACTCATCTCCAGTGTGCCTTATCCCCTGTGGAAGTGACCTATCCTTCTCCTTCGTGAATTCTGAGCAGAAGTACTCGTTTAGTATGTTCACCTTCTCCTTGTTTTGCTCTATTCACTCCTTGCCCCTTTTCAGCTTCACTGTGCTCTCCTTTGTTGATCTTTTCTCCTGGATGTATTGGAAGAAGGTCTTGTTATCCTCTTTGGCCTCCTCCAATATGCATAACTCTTTCTCCACCTTGGCTTGCTTAACCACTCTGCTAGATTATTTCAGCTTCCCTGCATATTCAAGTCCTGTCTTTTTCCCACCATGTCTACTTGTACATTCTGTATGAAGCCCTTCTGTCTCTCTCTCACTCTCTCTTTCTCTCTGTCTCTCTCCTCCCTCCCCCCCCCTCTCTGTCTTCTCCTGCTCTGTCCACCTCTGTAAACTACAGTGGCTTTCTCTTCTTACTCTTTTTTCCCTTCTGTTTAAATCATGTTGCAGTGACTGCCAGGACCCCCTCCATCACTTTTCTTCTGCACTCATGTCTGCCCTGAGCTGTCTCAGTCATTCCCCCCAGTATCAAACCCATGCATGCAAAGTCCACCTTCTTGAAGTCAAGAACATGTGTTTTCATGTTTGGCACTTCATGTCCCATATTTACCTGAAACCACGCAGACTGGTGATCCCTTTTTCCCAGGGGCTGAGCAACTTCTAGGGGCTCGGCAATTCTTATGCTTTTGGTGAGATCGTTATTCACCAGCACTAGGCCCAGGTGGCCCAATCCTGTGTTGGCTTGTTCGCCCCTGTGTCTAAAACCCACGTATAGAGGCAGAATAACCTCCTTCCTCCTGGTGGAGAACCCCTTTGATATGCAACCCAGCATCTTGTTTGCCTTCACCACCACTTTTTTGCATTGCACTGAAGGTTTCAGGTTGCTTGTGATTGCTATCCCCAGGTCCTTCTCCTCTCTGAGATGGTGACCATTACCCCTCCCCTGGTCTGTACTCAGCTCTGGGGTTCTTGCACCATATGCATTACCTTGTATTTCTTTGCACTGAATTCCAGTTGCCCGATTCCAGAGCACCTTTCCAACCTCACTAGCTACTCCCTCAGATCCCTGATAACCACTTTAGTGACTACCCTCCAACAGAGGTTGATTTTGTCCATGAAGATGCATGTCTTGCTTTTGATATTGTACCCTGTGTTGTTATGAACACATTGAACAGGACCGGACCAAGCAATGACATCTGAGGAACCCCAATAGTAACTTCCCTCATCCCTGAGTGCCCCACCCCCACCCACTGCATTCTCCCCCCAAGCTGGTTTGCCACCTACCTGATCAGTTTCTTCCCTGTTTCCATGTCAGCTAGCTTTTATGAGGAACTGAATCAAAGGCCTTGTTGAGGTTCAGGTACAGTATGTGTGCCACTTATCCCTGTCCACTGCCTTAGTGATCCAAATGAAGAAGCTGATCAAATTTGTTTGGCATGACTTCCCTGCCATAAACCCATGCTGTCTGCTACCCAGGAGCCTGATCACCTCAAGTAACTTGATCAATCTTTCCTTGAAGATGGTTTCCATTAGCTTGTCAATGACTGATGTCAGTATGACTGGTTTATAATTCCTGGGTCATCTCTTGGCCTATTCTTATGAAGGGTTATAACATCAGCTGTCCTCCGCTCACACAGCACCATGCCTGTGTACAGAGCGCAGCTGAACTGGCCAGCCAGGGGTGCTGCAAGAACTGTTGCCATCTTTCTCAGCATCCTAGGGTGCATTCCATCCAGCCATGAGGACTTGCCCACCTTGAGAACCTTGAGTCCTTTGAGGACTCTGTGCTCCATAATGACTTCCACACTCTTCTCCACCCTCCACATCTTTATCTTCCCCTGTGGCATTAGCTTGTCTTTCTCCTCCATGAAGACTGAGCAGAATTACTCATTTAAAGAGCTAATGACGTGTTCAGGAGAACTTTAACAAAACATAATATTTAGACAAAGCTCAGATTGTATTTCCCATTAGTTCTGTATTCCACCTCCTCATTATTTATTACTGAAGTCATCTGCATGAAAACAGGATCTTTGCTTCTGAATAGTTCATCAATTCCTGCTGCTGTCTCCCTACATGAGGTCATAATGCACTGCTTGTGACATCACAGTTACTCCCATGGCAACAGACTGTGATGTCACAACAGAGGATTATGACTTAGAGTAGGGAGTAAGCTACAGAGGCAAATGAACTCAAAATGAACTCTAAGGGATAAAGATCATGTATGTATACATATTTCCTTAGTAATAAATTATGGGGAGGAGAAATATATAAAATATAAATATTTCTAGCAGAATTATACCTAATTATTATACTAACATACTAAAATGGCAGCAGAATAGGCCTAACAGTCTTTCGTGTCTGCTCGTTTGGTCAGCCCCCACCCTGGGAGCTGACCTTGCTGCCCCCCCTCTCCCTCTCTGGCTTCTCCCTTCCCAGTCCCGGATTTTCTTGCTACACTGGTTTTTGCTTCCAGAACCCTTCACCTGTACCTGTCCCACCCTGTCTTGAACCCCTCCACCGTTTCTGCCTCCACCAACCCCCTGAGCAGCGCATTCCATGGCTCCACCACCCTTTCAGTGAAGTAGCACCTCCTCCTATCTTCCCTGAATCTCCCCCCTCTAGCTTCCACCCATGCCCTCTAGTTGCCCCCCTTCCTTCCTTCCCTCCTTCTGAGCACCCTGACTGCTCCTCCCCTATTTATCCCCTTCATGTACCTGAAGACCTCTATCATGTTCCCCCGGTCCCTTCTCTCTTCCAGTATGCACATATTTAGCGCTTCGTGCCTCTCCTCATAGGTCCTATCCCCCAAGCCCCAAATTATTTTGGTTGCCCTCCTCTGGACCCTCTCCAGGAGTTCAATGTCCCTCTTTAAATGTAGCCTCCAAAACTGCAAGCAGTACTCGAGGTGCAGCCTCACCAGGCAGTTATACAGTGGGAGTATCACTTCCCTCCTTCTGGAGGTGAGCCCCGTAGCGATGCATCCAAGCATGCTGCTGGCCTTTGCCACTACCCTCCTACAAGTCTCCGAGTTGTTCGTCTTGACATCCACCACCACTCCCAGGTCCCTCTCTGCCATCGAGACTTGTAGCACCCCCCAGGTGTACACTTGGCCTGGGTTTCTGGCTCCCAGGTGCAGTACCTTGCATTTCCCTACATTGAACCTCAGCTTCTGCTTTCTAGACCGCCTTTCCAGAGCCTCCAGGTCCCCCTGTAGGGCCACCCTCCCCTCCTCCCCATCCACCACTGCCATCCGTGGTCATCTGCAAAGAGACTCATCTCACTCCTGATACCCTTCCTTATGTCAGAGACATAGGTGTTGAACTGGAGGGGCCCAAGGACCAATCCCTGAGGGACTCCACTAATGACCCTCCTTTGGGATGAGACTATCCTGCCAACCACAACCCTCTGGGTCTGGTTCTGGAGCCAATTGCCTATCCATCTGATCATCTGGTTCCCCACCCTCATTTCTCGCAGATTATCCAACAGGCCCCTGTGAGGAACAGAGTCAAACGCCTTGCTGAAGTCAAGAAAGAGGATGTCCACTGGTCTACCCAGGTCCAAGGCACTCATCACCCAGTCATAGAACTCCACAAGGTTTGTATGGCATGATTTTCCTGGGATGAATCCATGCTATCTATCGTCCAGGCACCCCAACTTTTCCAGGTCCCCCCCGTCTCTCCTTGACAATGCCCTCCCTCACCTTGCCCACCATCGATGTCAGGCTGATGGGCCTGTAGTTCTCTGACACCTCCCTTGATCCCCCCCCCTGTCAATAGGCACTATATGTGCCACCTCCCAGTCCTGGGGCACCCACCCTGTCCTCAGAGAGATGCTGAAGAGCTCCACCAGGGGGTTTGCCAGGACATCCACCAGTTCCTTCAGCACTTTAGGATGTAATTTATCTGGCCCTGGTGCTTTTTCCGTCTTAAGGGACCTGAGGGCTTCCCTCATTCTCTCTGCCGTGATTTCCACCTCTGCTACCTCGTCCCCCTGCTTTGCCTTTCCCCCACTTGCCAGTGATGTCCCCCCACCCCAGACCCACCGATCGGTAAGGGTTCCCCCCTCCTCAGTTTCACCGTCTCCTTCCATGTATGATGAAGCCCCCCCCATTTTCCTTGGTGAAAACTGAGGCAAAGTACTCATTTAGTAGCTCAGCCTGCTCCCCCGGGTCTTGTACCCATCCCTCCCCTGTTTTAATCCTGCTAATCTGCCCCTTCACCCTTCGTTTTTCCCCAATGTATCTAAAGAACCCCTTGTTCCCTCTCCTAATTTCCCTGGCCAGGTTCTGCTCCTTCCTTACCTTAGCAGCCCTCACCACTCTAGTGGCCCTTCTGGCCATCAGCTCGTACTTCCCTCGGTCCCTTTCACTCCTTGAGCACTTAAATTGCCTATAGGCTGCCTTCTTTCCCCTCATCACCTCCTGAACCTCCCTGGTCCACCAGCAGAGTTTTCGGGCCCTACCGCATTTTTGTCTGATTCTTGCGCAGGTGCTGGTAGCATCCTGCACCCCTTCCTGATGATTTCCCACCTACTGTCAGCGTCCATGTCTGGCCCAATCCCATCCAAGTGCTCCTTAAGGATCCTTCCCATTTCCTTGAACTCCACCCCCCTGAAGTCAGTTACCTCCATCTTTGTGCAGCCTTCTACCCCTCCTAGGTTCAGGCAGAACCGGACTGTGGCTTGGTCGCTCCCCGCCAACGAGTCCCTTACCTCCAGGCCCCCAATCTGGTCACTGTCTGCCAGGACCACATCCAGTATCCACTACTCCCTGGTCGGTTCCCCCACCTGCTGAGTTAGGAATGTGTCCTGAAAGACATCCAACAACTTCTGTTCCCTGGCCACCATGGATGTCATAGTCTCCCAGTCTGTTCCTAGCATGTTTAAGTCCCCCAACACCACCACCCTTCCCCTTTCCAATCTGCAGTGTCTCCCAATATCTGCCACCAGACTCTCCTCCAGCTCCTCTGCCAGCGCAGGGGGTCTATACACCACTCCTATTTTTATGATCTTGTCCCCCCCTTGTTATCAAGGTGACCCAAATCACCTCCAAAGTTCCCTTTGCCTCCTTCACTCCTCCTATGGCAATGCAGTTTTTGACTATTATTGCTACCCCTCCTCCTCTTCCCTCCCCCCTGTCCTTCCTGAACATAGTGTAACCCTCCAGGTTCAGGTCCCAGTTGTGCCCAGCGGTGGCCCAGGTCTCAGTGACTACTGCCACGTCCACCTCTCCCTCAGTTAGCATCACCTGAAGTGCAGGCATTTTACTGCCTAAACTCCTGGCATTTAGCAGACTATCTTCCACCTTTTTCCTATACTTCTATTTCCCCTGCTCATGTTCCCGTGGGGATTCTGTCTTCCCCTGGTCTGCACCTTACCAGTCGGCCTTTTTCTGCATTCCTCCAGCTCCCCAGGGGGGTGGAGACAGAGTCCCTCCTTTATTGGACCCCCCCCTTGACAGCCTTTTCTCCCATCCCTCCCCCTTCACAAGTTTAAACCCCACCTTTCATCAATGAACCCCTCTATTTACAACTTAAGGATTTCCTTCCCCTCCGAATTGAGATGGAGCCTATCTCTAGCATGCAGACCCTTATCCTCTCAGGTTTCCCCCCAATCCCCCATCAACCCATACCCTCTGGCCCTTCACCACTCCCTGAGCCACTGGTTTATCACCCTAATCTTCCTCTTGTGTTTAACACTAGCCCTTGGCACCAGCAGGATTTCCAAGAAGGAAATTGCGCATCCTATATTATGACAGACCCTGGCAAGCTCCCTGAACCTTGCCTGTATCTCTAGCTCACTATTTCCCTCAATGTCACTGGTACCCAAGTGGACCAGTATGTCTGGGGAACCTCCACAATCCTTTGTCAGCTGATATATCTCATGCTTGGCTCTGTGCACCGGTAGTCCAGGGAAGCATTTTGTTCTAAGGCAGGCTTCTCCCTCCCTATCCCATTTGATCCCACTGATCATGGAATCACCCAACAGGAGCACTCTGGCTGCCCCTTTTACTCCACCCCCCCTTCCATGTCCCTCATCCTTTCTACTGGCCCTCCCCAGCCTGCTTCTTGCTTCTCCCCTATCTGGGTGCCACCTGCCATCCCTCCTTATTTACTCTGGCCACCCCTCCCCTCCAATCCTATGCCTCTTGTCCTCCTGAGTATCCTTCTGTACCTTGCTACCCCCACCATTACTGCTCACGACTGGTCCTCCCCCCATCTGCTAAACTAGCCTGGCTCGTCCTTCCTTCCCGTCTCTGTTCAGCCCCTCCTTGCTTGTTGTGCTCCCCTGGCCTAAACCCTCAGCTTCCTTTACTGTATTCTCCTTGTACTTCTGGTCCTTCTCCTTGCCCTTTCCTCTCAACTGGTCCTTTTCCTTGCACTTTCCTCTCTCTACCCCCTCATCCTCCTGCTTTGATCCCCTGCTCCCCCCCGTTTTCCTGCATTCCAAGTTCCCCCCGTTCCTCCTGCTATCCAGCCTCCACCTCCTGCCCCTACTCCCTTTCCATCTCTAACAACCCCTGTCATGGCTACATCACCCCCCTCATCCTCAAGCAGAAGAAGAGAACTGAAGTGGTTACTGAGCTTAAGATCCAATCCACCTCCCCCCATTGTTTCCTTCTGTCCAGCCCCAGCCATCTGCCTACTTCCCTGAGAATGTCCTCCCACCTGTGAGGGTCCCCAGTTCCCTGCCTGCTTCCTTTGTAGTATCCTCCTTTTGGACCCCATCTGCCAGGGTCCCTATGCAACTCCAGAGTACTCTCTTGCACTCCTTTCCCTATGCCCCCACCCCTAGTGCTTGGTGCAACCCTGTGAGAAAGCCCCTGCCTTATTCCCCAACCATACCTCCCCCTTCCCCCAGCTGTCTCCTAATCCCCTCAACCTCCTCCCTAAGCTGTGCCAGCTGGTAGCACACTGGGCAACCACAGAACTTCCAAGCTCAGTCCAGTATCATGGCTGCCCCACACCCTGTGCACCCCACCACCCTCCCAAAGATGCCGGCCCTAATGACATGTGGTCCCATCCCCCTCCAAGTAGGTTTCCTTGGGTGAGCCTCCAGGTTCCCCATTAGCCCAAGACTTTTAAACTTGCAACACTTGAGTGGCTGAACTTTTCCCCACCTGACTATTAGCCCTAAGAGTTTGCTCACAGGGAAAGTTTGGAACTCCCTAAACTCCTCCCTCCCAGTCTTTAAGCTCAACCCCCAGTGGCTCTTCTGTATTTAAGAAAGGCTAATTCAAGGAGTGGGTGGGAGGGCTTTCCAGAAAGTTCTTAAGGAGTTTGGCTCACTTTAAAACACAACTTACAAACAATAACAACTTACAGAAACTTATGACAAAGTTAGCTTTCCAGAACCTCACCACATTTTCAAACTTCAACTGCTACCTCTGCCCCAGCAAGAAGACTTAAAATGCCTCAGTGAGAATTTTAAACAGAGATTAACTGAAATGCAAACAACCTTGACTGGCTAGCTGTGTTACTGGCCAAAGACTCTCCCCCACAAGAACAGTCTCCAACTAGCACAGAAAGATTTAAGGATTTGTGTCCCTCTATTCCAGAAAGTTCTTAAGGAGTTAGGCCAATTTTAAAACACGACTTACAAACAATAACAACTTACATAAACTTATGACAAAGTTAGCTTTCCAGAAGCTCACCACATTTTCAAACTTCAACTGCTACCTCTGCCCCAGCAAGAAGACTTAAAATGCTTATGTTTTTTAAAGTTTTCTTTGAGGTGTCAGTAGTTCTTTAATACTTGGAAAATAAAGTTTGTATATCATTTTGTACACCATGACCTTATTTGTTGACCCCATCTCATTTTTTTTTGGCCCCAGTCCTATACGCAATCCTATTTATTGCTCTACAGTTGACTGCCCCAATACCATGTTAAGCATAGGAGAAAGCTGTGTAACTCCCAGCTATATGCACTTGCATAGTTACTTGTGCAGAGCATACAAGTCATATTTGGAAAGCTATGCCTGTGGTTCACTGTACAAGTAGCCAGCCATTCCCCCTTCCTGTGCTACAGAAGCAATTCCTTTGAGCCTCTCTCCCAAGCACTTTTTCTTTGCAGCCAGAGGCTCTGTCAATCTGTTCTTTGCAGCTGTTGGGGCTTGCACTCCCCCGCCTTGCTGTGTTTTGACCTCTGCTTGTTTTTGCTGGACTTATGTTTCTGTTGTCCTGCATTTGGTTTGTATTGCTTGCCTCCGGCTATATGCTTCTTTGTGTTGTTTGTTCCCTGTTCTTCTGTGTTTTTGAGTCTTTTGTTTTGCATTCTTTTTGGGGAGCTTCTGTTTCTAAACTCCTTGTATTTTTGCTAATCTGGAACTCATACTACTTGCTCCCATTTACTCACAATGCAACTGCAATCATTATCTGTGTGTTTTAGCTCAAGCTCCTTCCCTGCTGCTGCTCTCCATGCTATGCCCCTTAATTGTTTTCACCTGGTTCAGGCTCACTGTGAACCCTAAACCACGCAGCTCAATCCTGCTTCCTGAGCTTATACCACATACCTCATTGCTGCTGTTTTCACTGCACTGCCTAGTCAATTTGCTGCTTTCAGAGTGTTGCCTCCCTACAGTCTATGGTCATTCAAATTGCTACCCCTATAACTCAGAATTACTCAATACTGATGCTGCTCTATTATGTTTGCTCACTGCTATTATACTCTGGAGGTCAGCTAAGCTACCGCTGACGCTGTAAACTAGTTTTAATATCTACATGTGGGTCATGGCACCTTCCCATCACTTTTTTGGTTTTCCTATGGCAGGGGACTGGAGCCATTGTTGAGGAGCCATGGCCCCATGTGGCATATTAACTCATGTTCAAATCCTGCTTTCGCTAATAAAATCCTCCAAGTATTTTGTCACCTTTCACTGGCTTCCTTGATGGCCTGGCTGCCTTGCCCCATCATTCATATTTGCTGCTTCTTCAACCTCCATGCAAGTCTGACCATTTGATTACTCTGCTTACTGACCTACATGCAGGTCCACTCATTGCTTATGCATTTCTTTTGCTCAACGCTCACTACTACCATGTCTGACCTATGTGAGGGTCTCAGCACTCAATGTTTCATTCAGCTCCTCCTCAATTGTTTTCAGGGGCATGCCAGCCATTGCCATTCCATGGTGAAGGGCCTCCCTGCAGCCGATGGTCTCGCTCTGCACCTATGAAGTCTGCTTCTTCAGCATGCCTGACTTGAGGCAGGGTCCTTCTCACCTGGCCCTTTGCTAGGAATGTTTTATTTATTTACTTTTTTATTTATTTAATTTTGGTGACCGGGTAGGCCCACTGGGCCCCAAAGGTCCCTTTTTCAGGGGCGACCCGGGATAACAATACATTTCTAATACAGCAGTAAGTCATAGTTACAGTATTTTACAGGCATAGTTTTGCAGTTTGCTTACATGGTTATCATCATGATACAGTAACTGTGTGAGAGGCCTTTCGGCACCATGCAATTCTGCTTAAAGTTGGACCAGCATAACATTCTGTGGTGATTTGCATATGCAGCCATGATGCTTTGCATTGTGGGGGCATGTGTGATTTTGTATTTTCTTGAAACTTGGCTTCCCAGCCAAATGCCCTTTGAGGTAACCCTTGCCTCAGTGTTTACTTTAGAGGTTCTTTGTCTTTAAATAGTTTTATTTTAATGGGTTCACCACAAATATCGAAGGCACACTGCCTTAGGGGTAGCTGGTCCATTCCACTGGGGTGTCAAACAGATGAGGCATACTGATGAGTCCTGGTAGGGCGAAACACGTGTCTATGTCTTCTGTTAGCACCCTTTGCAAACTGTGTGAGAGGCCTTTCGGCACCATGCAATTCTGCTTAAAGTTGGACCAGCATAACATTCTGTGGTGATTTGCATATGCAGCCCATGATGCTTTGCATTGTGGGGGCATGTGTGATTTTGTATTTTCTTAATTACAATGCTGCTTGACCTAGTGTTAAGCATGGCAAATTGTTGAGAAGTTATTGGCAGGAGAGAGATTACCATGCCAGGGATGGAGGTTGGGGTTTTAGGGAACCTGCGCACACTGGTTGTTGGGAGAGGTTTGTCCTTGCTCCAGGCCTGGCTTTAGCCATTTGACACTCAACGTCAGCTCCTGGTGTAGAATTTAAGACTAGCCATGAAGGCTGGTTACAGCAATCTCCTTTGGCTCTAGTATTCCACTAGCAAGGCACCTTCACCACATTCTCCCTATGACTGCCTCTGGTTCAGCCGGTTTGTTTTTAGGGTGGGTAGGCCAGGTGAGTGCCTCATCAGTTTTTGCTTTCCTCCTCCTCTCGCCTTGGTTGCCCCCGATGTTGCAGAGCACTCTCGCAACCTTCCACAGCATTCCTGTTAGAGGGATCGAGTGAGAGATTTCCTCCAAATTTGAATATTTTCCACCCCCCTTTAATTGGGTTTCTAAATGAAAGCAGCAGAGCCATCACTAAATAAAATATCCCAAGCCTGGAGGGAAGGTGACTCAGGCCTTGGATCCCCAGAGATTTCCTCCTAAAAGGTTTTTTTTTCTCTCGTCCATGCCTCAGGTCATAAACATTAGTTAGCCATAGTTAGTGTTCCCTAGTTTCTTTAGGTAGGTTCTGCTGTTGGATAGAGGTGGATATTGTCCCTATTTGCTGTTCCCTCTCTCCTTAGAAGGCTCCCTCAATCTCCAGTGCAACCCACCATACTCATGCCATTGCTAACCAGTGCATCTCATTACGTTATCAAGCTGCCTGGTGCCTAATCTGCTACTATGCCTCACAGCTACTGAGTGCCAACATGCTTTTGTACTACTACTTTTCCTTTTGTGGATGCTTCCTAAGGTACCTTTAGCCAAGGGAATCGTCCCATGGCACCTCTATGGGCGGAACCCTCTTCGAGGGTTCCTTGCCTTTGGTACCCCTACAGGATGGTAATTCCTTTAGAATAGAGAGTGCCAATGGCCTAAACAAAGGAACACAGTTGCACGAGCATTACGTTATACTGGCTGCATAGGCCATTAAATTGGAAGGCTATGCCTGTGGTTCAATGGACAAGCAGCCAGCTACTCCCCCTTCTTGTGCTACATAAGCAGTTCCTCTGAGCCTCTCTCCCAAGCACTTTTTCTTTGCCCCATCATCCTCCCCTCCTCCTCCAGCGGCATCATCTCTCTCCTTGGGATGCTTCCTAAGGTACCTTTAGCCAAGGGAATCGTTCTGCGGCACTTGTAGGGGTGGAACGCTCTTTGAGGGTTCCTTGCCTTTGGTACTCCTACAGGGTGGTAATTCCTCTGCAATAGAGAATGCAAACAGCCCAAACCAAGTAACACAGTTGCACAAGCATTACATCATACTGGCTATATAGGCCATTGAATATAATATATAACATTCCATTATAACATTCGTACAGGACCCCCTTTTTTCTAGGCTTATTGTGACTATGCTCTAGGTCTGTTTCTATTCCCCAAGTAAGATCACTGTCCCCAACAAGCACTTTACACTTTATTATTGTGATCCTTGCACTTTATTTTTGTGAACTTGCAACTTCATCATGCTGTTACTTAAGTAATTACTGTCTATGTAACTGCATTCTGATGCTTTGTTGTAATTATTTTTATGCTCTCTGTACACAACCTGTACACCAAATTCCTCCTGCACCTGTAATTACTGTCTATATAACCACATTCTGATGCTTTGTTGTTATTATTTTTAGTCTCTTTGTAATCCTCTTCCTCTCTCTCTCTCTCTCTCTCTCTCTCCCCAGTCGCACCTGGAAATGAGCCTACGATTAATGTGCCTTTCCCAGTTACCAATTTTTAAATTAAGCAATAATGCCCGAGAGGGTGTGTGTCGTGCTGGGATAATGTCACGCCTCTGGTGGTTGGGCACGAGGCCGCAGGCCGAATGCGTCCAATGACTGAGGCGTGACGTTATCCAAACGACACACCACCCTGGAGCATGTGCTAACTCTAATGGCTCGTTGTTATACAGAATAAAAAATAATTTTAAAGATGTTTTTGTGTGGAAAAATATTTTTGTTTTTTAAGAGAAGATGAAACAATCAAGCAGAAACAAATCAAGCAAACAATCATCTCCAGGTTCACAGTGAGGCTGAGACTAGACCCGTGATGTTGTGCTGGGATAACATCACGGGTCCAGCCCAAGACTGACCAATCAGAGTCCAGGATTTTTTCTTGCCATTGTATAATAAATAAATAAAAATGAGCAAACACAGCTCATCTGCTACTGAGTGTGCCACTCGCCAGAACAGGCAATGAAATGGTGACTCCCAGGGGATCAGAAAAACTTTAAAAAGAACAAAGATGCCCAGTAAAAAGTAATGTAGGCATTGTAGATGACAGCAGCAATCAGTAAGGTAGACAATTTTATTTACTTAAGATTTGGGGTCATTTCCTTATAGGAAGGAAAATCACATGAGAGCCTTGCCTTGTACAGGAGTTGGGGTGTATCTGGAATTTTCCAAGTCCTACTACCAGCCCTGACCCAGTGCAAAGGAATGGCTTGCATATATGTTATTTAGTGCTGCTGTTTATTGATACTGTCACAGACCCAGTATTTCGGGAGTGGTGCAAGCAAGCTCATTTATACAGTACATGAGGGCCTTAAAAATACAAAACCAGGAAGAGACCATTGATGTTTGCAAATTAAAGCTTATCTTAAGATACCAGATGAAGTGGCAAATTAACAGCTTCTCTCAAACAGGTTAAATACATCATATTAAAAATGGTATGACATTCCAAACAAAGAATTATATTTCATTCTATCAGTCCTAAACAAAATATCAGGGTGCTTCAAGTTATGATCTGCTGTTTATTCTGTTTGTAATCAGGTCCAATAATTTACTAAGCAAATGCTGCACCTCAAAAAATGCAAACATCATCCTGAGTTTGTTTTCATCCGCAAAGAGGGGCTTAGGACTAACAAGAGGAAGACTTATGCATCTGTAAATATGGGTGTGTAGCGCAGGCACTGGTCATCTCCCGGTAAATGTAAAGGTTACAGTGCATCAGCTGGAGAGGAAGTATGTGCATGCAGTCAAATGAGAGCATAATCCCCTCATTTAGCTGAGCACACACACTAAACACAGAGTTTTGCATATGCACAACTTCTCCAGATTTGAACCACCCTGTTGTAAAATGCCAAAGGGTTGACATCAAACTTGATATTTTGGTGTGGTTTTCAAACAACAACTTTCTGAATGTATATACTTATGAGAAATGAGAGTAACTTAAAAGCAAAATGAACAAGCATTTGTCAATGGCGAACGTTGATTGCTTAATGTTGCCACTTCCCTGAGCTCCCTTTATACCCTGCAGTGTACCTCATCTGGTCCCATAGCCTTATGCCCTTTCAAGGCAGCAGCTTCTTTCAGTAGTTCCATCCTGGTACAATGCCCTCCCTCCGGTTGTCACATCAGTCACCAATCTAGGTCCTTTTAAAGCTGCCTTAAGGGCCCATATCCTCTCCTCATGTCAATGCCAGTGTTACCAGTAACCTGTGGATCCTGCACCACGCCGCTAGGCCACGCACCTGCCCTTGGCCTGGCAGTGGACAGCCCTCACTATTTCTAGCCTACAGGCTCCTCGCCTCCCTTGGTTACCATATAGTTGCACTGGACTATGAATGAATGCATTGTATTATGTATAAGTCAAGGCCTCTCTGAGCCGGCTTACTATCAACTCATATCATGCATTGCTTTAGATACCAATTGTATAGGTCTTAGTCACTCATTAAGTAAATATGTTGATAGCTCTGTCCTGTTTTAGCTACCAAATGTATAGGCATTAATCCGTGCTCACTGTTCTTATACTCTGTATGATTGCTCACCCACATTTATTCTATGTATACACTGTATGAATGTCTATGTTTTATTCTGATGTGGAGCCTTTGGACACGAGTCTATGACTCAAAGGGTTGTAATTCTGGTTTCCTAAATAAATAAATAAATGACACCTATTTTTTTTTATTTCTATTTATGCCCCTTCAGCTGACCGCCCCATTCTGACTGACCCCCCACCCTGTTCCCCCGGAATAGCCGGCGCTTACCTTGTACCCAGCCTGGGAGCAGAGCTTGAGGGGAGTCGGTCATCACCCTGCTGCCACCAGCATTTTATACCTCCGGTTAACGTCCAGGAGCCCCAGAAGTAGGAGCGCATGCGCGTTGAGGCATGCATGTGCCCTACGGCCCCGGTTACAACTCCTTTCCCCCACCCCCATGGCCTAACACCTGGCCCCCTCCAAGGCCGTGCCACTCCTAGCCTCCACTAGGGGCCACCATCGGCCAAGGGGTGCCGCATCCCCTCCCTGGAGAGGAGAGCCTGCCTGTCGGCAGCTCAATCCAGCTCCGCACTCCCCCCCCACTGCCGACCTCCGACGACCCGAGCCTGTTCCCAAAATAACACCTATTTACATCCCACCCTCCTATCCACCCAGCACCCTCAATTTTTTTTTTCTGCCAAAAATGGGGACCGGCACAACCCACCAGTCTCCATGGCCAGCCCTCATCTTATAAACTAATTTAAGTGAGAGGCAGCAGTGCCAAAAATACAGAGTAATCCCGCAAATTTAAGTGAGAGGCAGCAGCACCAGGAATACAGAGTAATCCCCCACATTTAAGTGAGAGGCAGCAGCGCCAGGAATACAGAGTAATCCCCCACATTTAAGTGAGAGGCAGCAGTGCCAAGAATACAGAGTAGTCCCCCAAATTTAAGAGATAGGCAGCAGTGCCAAGAATACAGAGTAATCCCCCCCAAGCAACAACTAGCAGTGACCTGACCACTCCTTCCGTCCATCGCCCCTCGCACCCCACACCCAGCACCCAGTGCCCAATTCTCCTTATTAGGAGAAGGCAATTGCCACAAGTGCCCGCCGGCCCCCGCCGGTCTAGCACAGTACAACCCTCCCTTCCTCCTCCACTGCCGAGCACCGGCTTCTAATGAATGAAACTGTGCTGCTTGTTGCTATAGTACAGCCAGCAGATCATGTCACAAAAAAGTAAGTTAATGCATCATTTAGGGTTTTGATTAAATCATCAAAAGCTGGGAACTTAGATGTTAGGGTTCCCACTGCTACCACCCCCCCCACCTTCCACACACTGACAGGCGTCGGGGTGTGCCATGGGGTCGTCAGGCCAAGTCTCACCCCATTTCATGTGTAAACAGGCTGACATGCCACAGTATAGAAGAATGGGGTGAGAGTTAGGCCTGATGACTCCATGGCACCATACCTCTCAACTGTCCCTGATTTTCAGGGATGTCCCTGATTTTGCCTCAAAATGTTCCTCTGTCCCTCGTAAAATCTGTGTTTTTACGACTAAACAGCAGGGGTTGTAAGCACAAAATAATGTCAAACATTAAAGTTACAGACTTGTTCTTCTTCAGAAAATGCATCTTACACTAATCCCATTATTCTGTCAACTTTCTGGGTGGACATTACCAATTTTTAAGATGTGTCCCTGATTTAGGTCTTTGTCCCTGATTTTTTTAAGCCCTGTCTCTGATTTATGAGACAAGAGGTTGAGAGGTATGCATGTCACACCCTGATGCCTGTTGGTGTGGAGGTGGGGGGGTGGGGTGAGGGTGGGAACCTCAACATCGAATTTCCCAGCTTTCAATGATTTAAAACACTAACTGATGCATTAACATATTTTGCAAGGAATGTCCTCTTTGAGATAGTATAAGTATTCTTATTTTATCAGGGGGGAGGTCCATTCTCGTAAAGTTATGTGCATGAGAATAAATTCAATGGATTTATTAATGGCATTTTCAGGATTTTTTTCACCAGATTTTCAATACGGTTTTTCACACCATGAACACTGGCACTGTCATTTCATTAATCTGTCCTAAAAGTTGATCTCGCAACATGGCTGTGCCATTCTGCGCAACAGGTGTGAAAACATGCTTTGGTCAGGATGTGAAAAATGACAGCTGTATACTGTTCATGAGGAGGTGTGAAAAATGGCAATGTTGAAAATCTGGATTAAAATTTAAAATTGTCGAAATTACGCGTGCATAGAACCTGCACAACGCATGATTGTAGCGCGGTAATTTTTTAAAACAATTTCACCAACTTTTCAACATGGGCTTTTTGAGGCCTCCCCTCATGAACACTGGCACTATGATTTCATTACTCCATCCCAAAAGTTGATTTTGCACAGTGACCATGCCATTCTGTGCCACAGGTGCGAAAACACATTTTGGGCAGGATATGAAAATTGACAGCTGCACTGTTCATGAGGAGGTGTGAAAAAATGGCAATGTTGAAAATCTGGAGTTAAAATATTAAAAAGTTGTGAAGTTATGAGTGTGCATAGAAACTGCACAACGCACGTTCATAACGCAGTCATTTTTTGGGACTTTTTGCACCAAATTTTCAACATGGGGTTCTTGGGAACCCACCTCATGAACACTGGCACTGCCATTTTGTTAGTCAGCTCTGAAAAGTGATTCTGTGCAGTGACTGCGAAATCACCTTTTGGGACTGAGTAATGAGATGACAGTGCCAGTGTCCATGAGGTGGGGTCTCAAGAACCCCATGTTGAAAATTTGGGGTCAAAATTCCTTAAAATAGCTGAGATATCAACATAAGTTGAAACCCCCTTTGACAGCCATTATACGGCTTACCTTGATTCCTTTAGTTCACAGTTTGCCTTTGAAGAGTGCAGATGTGTCCCGGTCCAGAGAAGATCACAGCCGCTGACCTCTGATGGTAGTATGGGGTAAGGGGTGTGTGTGGGGAGGTGGGTAAGCAGAGGAGGGTGGGGATAGGGAGGGGGACATGGGGAGGAAATGATGAGGGACCGTTTTCTTTTTCCAGGTTTAAAAAAAAAAGACATTGGAGAACTGTTTTCTTTTTTTACAGGTGCATTATACATTTGGGGACACTGGGAGTAGGCTAGCCAGTGTCCCACACTGTCGGGGGAGGGGGCTACTGCTAATGCAGGGCTTGGGTAGCCCGCTACTGGCAACATAAAGGGGGGGAAACAGCAACACTGCTGGGAGGGAGGACATACTGGGAACACTGGCAGTGGGCTCGCCAGTGTTCCACAACAATAATATGGGGATTTTATACACAACTGGGAACACTGGGAGTGGGCTACCCAGTGTCCCACACTGTCAGGGGGGGAGGGCAGCTACTGCCGACATGGGGATTAGGAACCCCTCTGTTGGCAACCTTATATTAAGAGGACACAATGCTGGAGGGGAAGGAGAACCATACTGGGCTGAAGGACAACTGGGGACACTGGGAGTGAGCTACCCAGTGTTCCACACTGAGGGGAATGGAGGGGGGGCTGTTTTTGTTGGTCTGGGGAGGAGATTTTTTTTTTTTTGGAGGCCGCTGTTACGCGAGACTTCTTGCTCTCCACAAACCGATCAGCTATTTACTGACATGGGCTTCATGCAGATCAAAGGACCAAAGCCTTCTGTGATTGGAGTGGCTGTAGTCCTTTGAAGTGTATGACCATTCAGCCCACCTAGCAGAGAGTTGCATCAGGACCTCACTGAGTGGTCATTGGTGCCAACTGCTGAGCCCATTACAAGCCCCTGGTTTTGTGTACTGCAATGGCCTCAGCAGTGGCACACACCCAAAATCCTGTATTGCAACAATACATTGGTCTGTGCATGTACACAACCAACATAAAAAGGCACTCCATGCAACCAAATACTTCCCTTCCTCACACTGTTTTCTAATGACAGATTTATTTGAAAAAATTATTGCTTATGGCGGTTGTCTAGTAGATCCTTGCCCAAATACCATTTACCTGAACAGTTACCCCTGATGGCCTCCAATACCATTTTAAAACTGACTTGCAATCTTATGTGAATGAGTTGGCCTCCCCCTTGGCAGTTATGCTGACTGTGAGTGCACAATTCCAGCTAAATGCATATTCTGGTCCAGTTGTATGTCAGCATGTAGTGCTGCCTAATCTGGCTGGGAGCCGCCACAAATTAAACAATTTGCATAGGCAAATTACCTGTTTAACAGTGTCAGTGGCTCATCAGGTTGCACACTTGCCTCTGAGGCTGGAAGATTGGAAGGCTGTGGCTCTAGCCCCACTCCAGGAACTTGGGGTAAAATCCCAGTGCTGACATTGTAGTACAGCATGGGGGGGGGGGGGCTGCACTCCTGAAGTGACATCTTTCAGATGAGACATTAAACTGAGGTACCGTCTGCCTGCTCTGGTGGTTGTTCAGGTGGATATTAAAGATCCCATGGCACTTCTAGGAAAGAGTAAGGAGTTTACTTTATGTCCTGTCAAATTCCCACATTCACTAAAACACCACCAACAGCTTAACTGGCCCAATTTCAGTTGGCTTCTACCTGTATCTCCACCCCCACGGATGAGGATTAACATAGGCAGAATTTGCTAGTCCTCCTTTCCCAGTCAGCAAAAACTAAACATAATAATAAATAAAATAAATGGAATCCACTAATATCAGGCCCAGAGGGTTTGGTTTCACAATGAACTTATTATGCTGGTTTACTTTATTTCATAATTAGTGCAATGATTTAGGTGGGAGATTTCAGGATGAAAGACTTGTTGCAGATTTCTAAATTTTACTTGTCCAAGATCACCTCCATGATTTACTTAATAATGCGGTTCTCTCAAGATAATTTATGATAAACATTTTCTTGATTCTGAATTGCAAGTGACATCCACAACTTATATGACCCCTCCTTTGTGGGAACTGGGTAAGCAAATTAACTCACTGGATTCTGCTGGCATGGTTCTGTTTCTCTCCCTTATCCTTCTCCATCGTGTCATCTGCCAGGGATCATTTAACATGCACACAACAGTTTGATTTTTCCAGTCAGTCCAACTTACCATGTGGCACAAGTGTTTCCCTACTGCATTCTGTCCTACAGAGAAGTCTAATTGACACGGCATCCTCAGATCACAAACTGACTGATGTAATTTCGTTGGTGCCATAAATAATGCAGCGCACAGTCCAGCTGCCGCAATTTCAAAATAAATATACAGGCTGTTGTTAGGGCTTCATTAGCTTTCCACCCTTTATGATGCCGTTCTCACACTTCCCTTCTATATGCATTAACACCTACGTATACAAAGTTCTGCAGCAGAGACCGCAAATTCTCTCTGAAGCAAAAACAAACATGAAACACAAAGGGTCAATATGTCAAAATATCCCACATATGCGTTTAACTCTAGCTGACTTCAGTAAAAATAAAAAAAAAATCAAATCAAATTTCTTAGCACAAAAACAATGAAGAAGATCTCAAATTCAATAAAAGGCCTTGGAAGGGAGGACCCTTGAGCCCAGCAACTCGAATTCTCTTTATTGATTTTATGTCGGCTCTTTCAATATTTCTGATGCCTCAGCTTCAATAGATTATGACAAACATGCCCGCTAGAGATGTAGGAACCCAGAATTGAAGCTGATAGAGAACAGCTGAAGTGCTCATGCCCTGGAATTTCTATGACATCGCAGTTTTTAACTACAGCCAGGCAATCTGAAAGAAAACAGTTTTGTGATACAGTATACAGACCAAGTATGAGAAAATGGTTAGGAATTTATGAGCATCAATCTTCTGCTTGTGTCCGTTTATAAAAATATATTTCTGGTTGTACTGAAGAAACATCATAAAATTTTTAATCACGCCTCTGGAGTATACCTTTCAGTTGTGTTAAATTTCACAGGGCAATCTGTTTTTTTTAGCAGATTCAGTTTACAGTCTCGAAACATTCAGGGAGAAGGGAAAACATGCCTACACTCCATCTATAATCTGGATGGCTTCTGCCTCTGACTTATAGCAGTATTGAAAGTTACAGGCATGAAGACTAGCTAGTATGGTACAACAAGCCCACAACTAATCACAATTGGCAGCAGCCGCTAATGTATCCCTGAGGTCTGGGTCAGCATTTGGATTGACAGCCCATCAAGAGGAGCTGAGGTATTAATGTCGTAAATTCCCATCCTCTGCAACAAATTTCTATATTTTGAAGGACTGTGTGCAGTGACAAGGATTGCGCAGGCAGTATAGAAACAGAAAACAATTGCATACAGAGGCCCAGTGGTCCATCCAGTCTGCCTGAGCCTGTCTAATTTCGGGACTGTACCACTGTCCATGCTCCCTACCCCCCACCCACTTATGCACTATTACTGCGTTCCTATCCCACCCTATATTGAACCCTCCCACTGTTTCAGTCACAATGACTTCCTCTGGAAGCTTGTTTTGGTCCGTCAACACAATTTCTGTAAAAAAAAGTACTTATGAATCACTTATTCCAGTATGCACTAGCTGATAGGCAAGCAAAGGACTGGGAAGGCAGTGTGACTGGTTAAAGCACTGATGTAAAAATTAGCAGGTTCAAATCCCAATACACCCACTATAATGCTACAGCACCACTAGCAAATACCTTGACCACCCTGGTGTAAAACTGGAGAGAAGCAAGACACCACAGAGCATGAGATATTGAATCGTCACACATAGAAACATGGAAACACAGAATTTGTCAGCAGAGAAATATTGCTTTGCCCAGCCAGTCTGTCCAGTTTGTCGCTGCCTATACTGTCTCCGTAGACCCTACTTGATCTCAGTCTACTTCCCCCCTTCTTTCTTACCAAGATTCCTTTGTGAATATCCCATGCATGCTTGAAGCCCATCACTGTTTTTACCCCACCACCACCGCTGCTGGAAGACTATTCCAGACCTCCACCACTCTTTTAGTGAAGAAGTACTTCCTCACATACCTTCTAAATTTCCCCCTCCCAGCTTCACTGCATACCCTCTTGTTCTTGTGCAGCTTCTCTTCCAAAAAATACTCCCATCCTATACCTTATTTATCCCCATAAGGTCCTTGTAAGTATCTATCATGCTTCTCCTCTTCCCTTCTCTCTTCTAGGGTGTAAATATTGAGATCTCTCAGTTTCTCATCATAGGCTTATGATACAGTCCTGCACCATTTTAGTTACCCTCCTCTGAACAGCCTCTACCCTGTCTATGTCCTTCCTGAGATGCATTCTCTAGAATTGGACATGGTACTCCAGGTGGGGTCGTCTCACCTTGGGTAAATAAAATGTAAAATAAAACAAGCATTTGTCAATGCCGAATGTTGTCGCGCTGGCATTGGCTTTGGTAGTGCAGTGCGGGAAAACATTTTGGGCAGGATGTGAAAAAGGACAGCTGTGCAGTTCATAAGGAGGTGTAAAAATGCCAGTGTTGAAAATGTGGCATGTAAATAGAAAATTTCGAAGTTACAAGGGTGCATGGGAAATGTGCAAAGCAGCTTGGAACACAGTCATTTTATGGGTATTGACACCAAATTTTCAACATAGGCATTTTAGCAGCTCTGCTTATGTACAGTGTCACTGTTATTTCCTCAAACTGTCCCATAAAGTGATTTCGCACAGCGACCGTGCTACTCTGCGCCGGAAGTGCGAAAACACATTTTGGGCAGGATATGTGAAATGACAGCTATACTGTTCATCAAGAGGTGTGGAAAAATGCCAATGGTGAAAATCCAGAGTGAAAATATTACAAATGCAAGATGTTACGAGCATGTGTGCAATCTGCCAACGCACGCTTCTAACACAGTCATTTTATGCAGTATCGCTCACCAAATTTTCAACATGGGCATTTTAGGACCTCTGCTCATGAACTGTGTCACTGTCATTTCATAATCTGGACCCGAGCACTGATTTCCCAGCAACAGCTATTATGCGCCCAGTCTGGAGAAACACATTTCAGGCAAGATGTGAAAATGACAGCTGTACTTTTCACGAGGAGGTGTACAAAAATGACAATGTTGAAAATCTGGTGTGAAAATATTGCGAATTCATGAAGTTATGAGCCTGTGTAGCAACTGCGCAATGCACGCTCGTAAAACAGTCATTTTTTGGATTATTTCCACCAAATTTGCAACATAGGCTTTTTGAGAGGCCACCTCATGAACTCTGGCACTGTCATTTCGTTAATCAGTCCCGAAAGGTGATTCCACGCAGTTACTGTGAAATCACCTTTCAAGGCTGATTAATGCCATGACAGTGATAGAATTCATGAGGAGGGGTCCCAAAAACCCCATGTTGAAAATTTGGTGCCAAAATTCCCAAAATGCCCGAGATATACAGCAAAGTTGAAAAACCCTATTTATTCCATTATACAGCTTACCAGCATTTTCTCAGTTCAAGGGTCAGCTTTGAAGAGTGCAGACGGTTCACAGTCCACTCAAGATCATCACACCAGACCGGAGGTGGGCATGGGGGTGTGTGGGATGCAGAGGCGGGCGTGGGTGGGTGGGTTGTGGGAGGGGGCCAGGAGACCGCCGAGGGACCGCTTCTCTTTACAGGGCAAAAAAAAGACATTGGGAACCGGCTTACTTTTAATAGGTGCTTTGGCATGTTGGGTGGGCTCCCTAGCGTGCCACCTGTGTGTGTGTGGGTGGTGCTTTTAGCCGACGGGGATTGGGCACCCCATCAGCAAACAAGGAAAGGGAGGAGTCACTGAGCCGAGGGGATTAGGCACCCCTAGCAATCAAAAATGGAAGGGGGACCACATTATGCCAACGGGAGTGGGCTGCCCTGTCAGCAAAATTCAAGGAGGAGGGATACATGCCGACGGGATTGGGCACCCACTCGCAAAGAGAAACTGTTGGGGGCGATGATGCTGAGGGGATTGGGCACCCTGGCAATCGTGGGGTTACATGATGCCGATGGGGATTGGGCACCCCCATTGCCACACAATAAAGGAAGGGGAGTTGACAGGTAACAGCAGCAGTCACTGCCGCCATGTTGCCTGCACATAGGGAGAGGCGTGCTGTGGTCACGCTGCATGAGAGCTTCACTGTCATTGCAGCGGACCTTTGTCAGATCTCTTCACCTCATTAGCCAGGCAGGGTGTCAGCCCCTGCTGCTGGCTGATTAGGGGAATGCGGGACACACCTGCGAGTGCGTGCCTTGCGATACGCCCAACAGCGACTGCGCCTCCAAATCTCCACTGCCGCCAAGATGCTGGCTGCGCGCAAGCATGCCAACATAAAAAAGGGTGTTGCTGTGTTCGCAGGGAACACGGAGTGCCATTGTTGGATTCCTCTGTGCAGAGAAATGGATCTGTGCTTACTTCACACCTCCTATCACATCTCACACTATCTAGAACTGATTTATTGTACTGCAAATGTCTATCAGTTTCAACTGCTCCACAAAATACACAAGCCAGTTCATATTTTGTTTAATCACACGTTCCCTCCTCTGATGCTTATGCATACACATCTACCCTCAAAGCAATTATATGGCCAGGCATTTTTTACATCCCTTTCCTTTTAAATGCAATTTATATATACAGTAAAAGCATACCTATTCACACACACAACAATCTGAATTTGAAATAGGAGAAAACAGAAGTAAAATAACAGTTTTCTTTGTATGGCCTTAACCCAGCACCAGATGTTGGAAATACAATATTTCTGCTTTTATAAGAAAGAGATAATGACCAGATTTAACTGTTTGATAGGAACAGGCCTATTCATTAAAATTCAAGAACTGCAGATGGCTTGCTGCCCACAGACTATAAATGAACATATTTATCCACATAATCTTTTTAGAAACTGCAGGCAACAACAATGACAAAAAAAAAGAAATTGTCCACGTGCAAAGAGTTGCTATGCAGCATGTATTTCTTAAAACCTGATTCCATAACAATTGATTTTTTTGTTCTATTTGTATGTTTCACCTATTAGCTATTTTTCCATTTATAGTGATTCCTATTTCTCATTACTGTGTGTGTTGCCTCCTGCTATGGGAAGTTGAATAAGCATTATGTTTAGACCTGCCAGTCTTCTGTAGGGAAGGCAGCGCTGAGCCTGGCAGTTAGAGTACTGCCCTGAGAAACATGAGAGCCTCGGTGAGAATCCCACCACACCACTGCATGGCCATGAGTAGGCTCTTGACTGGAACTCATAACATTGTGATAAATGCTAATTATATAAATAAGATCTACAATTAATGAAATAATACACTTTCCTGATATTATGCAATGGATTATGATTGATTTAAATTGACTAATGCAAAAAAGTATGTTGCTCTGGATTTGAAACTCTGTGTAAGTTTCTTGAGTTTATTGTTCTCTTGGAGTGTTTCACAAAACAGAACAGTTTGCTAATATTTTTTTATTTTATTGAAGTTCTAGGATTACAACCTTTGAACCAATGGTTCTTTTACAAAGGCTCCGCATTAGACAGAGAGGCCCAGATATTCAAACTGCGCCAGTTTGTGGCGCAAGCCCGTGCGCCGCTCAAAATAGTTGCGCAGGGGTGTGGCCAGGGCGATATTCAACGGAGTTGCACTATGGCGCAACTGCTTTGAATATCGCCCCCTGGCCACCCCCACTGTGCATGGCGCAGTGGAACTGCACCAGCGCAAGTGGTCAGAGTGGAGCATTGAGATGCGGTGGCACAAGTTCCATTGTGCCATGCACAGCACCTGCGATATTCAAAGGGTGACATGCAAATGGGGCCATAATTTATGCAAGGCACAGGGGCCATTTGCATCTGATTACAGCCCCATTTGCATGCCATTAGCATGCAGGTGCACCGATCCCCGACGACTTGCGCCTAGCGCCCTGCCAGGCAGCAGCCATCGGGGACCGACGCCCCCTGCAGCCCGATCGCGGGACGTCCCATAAGGGATAATGAATGGCTCCAATCCCTGGTGGTCCAGTGGACCGCGATTAGCCCGATCGAGGGCATAACAGTGTCACCCCCGAGCAGCCCGATCGCAGACATAACAGTGTTCCCCAGCAGCCCGATCAAGGGCATAAGTGTAACCACCCCAGTAGCACGGGCATCAGACCCCCAAGTCCAATATCCCTGGTGATCCAGTGGACCGCGAGTAGCCCGATCATCGGCGTATTCCTCACCCCCCAAGTCCATAAATCCTGGTGATCTAGTGACCTCCACCCCACTCCGCCTATGGAGCTCCACCATCCCGCCCCGCCAGCCAGTGGCGGCAGCACCACTCTGCGTGCAGCCCCCGCCACGACAGCTGGTAGTGGCTGCATGCCCATTGGTTCAGAGAATGAGCCAATGGGCGTGCAGCCCATATAGTATTATAGTCCAGATATATGGAATGTATTCATTCACATATCTGGACTGACTTGGGGGTGGTGGGGTCCGTGGTGGGTGGGTGGGGATCCACTAGATCGCCAGGTATTTCTGGACTTGGGGGTGAGGAATGCCCCATGATGGCTACCGCGTCCACTGGACCACCAGGATATTGGACTTTGGGAGGTCTTATGCCCGCGATCGGGCTACTGGTGGGGTACTGTTATGCCCGTGATTGGGCTACGGGGTGTGGTTATACACTTATGCCCGCGACCGGGCTGCTCGGGGACACTGTTATGCCCACGATCGGGCTGCTCGGGGTGGTTACACTTATACCCAAGATTGGGCTGCTCGGGGCAGTTATGCCGTGATCGGGCATGGGGCACTGCCAGCGGGTGGGAATATCGAAGGCCACCCACAGGTGGCAGCTGCTGCCGCGCTTCTGCAATGCGGCAGCTCACCTGTGGGTGGCCCTTGACTTGTTTTTTTTTTTTTTTGGCTCAAGTTTGAGCAGGCGCAGGTAGGGGTTGCGCCTGCATAACTCTGCATGGCCCGGGCTGAATATCTGGCTGCAGTTTATGCATGGGCACATCCCCCCTACCTGTGCCTGCATACATTACTGATGCATCCCGGCGCATCAGGATTTGTGCGGCACACTTTTCCCCTTTAAATATTGCACCGGGGCACAACCCTTTTGAATATCTGGGCCCCAGTGTACATACAAACACCAGGTGGTTACAGAATGTGGGGTTACAGATCCACAAATAGTTACAACTGTGACAGTCAGCAGCATTGACTTTTTCATAAATGAAATCGTTTTGTAATATAACCTATTGTACTGAGGTGTTTTTTTAATTTTTATGTTGGCTTGCTGCGCTCGCACGGCAGTCAACATATTGGGAGAGTGCAGCTTTGGGGGCACGGCTGCTGTTGGGCGAATGCAGGGCACACATCAGTAGGTGCGCCCTCATTCCCAATAAGCCAGCATGCTAGCGCTGACACTAATATGTAGGTGTGACAAATCTTAAACAAAGTGTCATGCAATCAGAGACAAGCCTGCCATGCAGCCGCCACTTTGTCTAGAAGTTATGTCCACTTTACTATGTGCCGCCCCCCCAGTACAGGGTGCCACGCTGGGAGCCCACCTCAGCGTGGCTAACTGATAGCATGGCTTATCGGGGTGCCCAACCCCGTCGTTTCACACCCCCCCAGCCGCCCTTCTGCCATGCTGGGAGCTCACCCCAGTGTGGCAATGTCCCGCTCATCTTTTATTTTTTAAACCTGCAAATTAAAACGGTCCCACGGCGCTTCTCCTCGCCTCCTCCCACAACCCCGCACCACTGCACCCCTGCCTCCCACACCCCCTCACCCCATACTCACTCCGGAGTCTGGCGCGATGATCTTCGTGGACCAAGAACACGCCTGCACTCTTTAAAGCCAACCGCTAACTGAGGAAATGTCGGTAAGCTGTATAATGGCTAGATAAGGTTTTTTCAACTTGTCGATATCTCAGGCATTTTTTGAATTTTTGCACCAAATTTTCAACATGGGGTTTTGGGGCTCTCCCTCATGAATTCTGTCACTGTCATGGCGTTACTGCCTCTCGAAAGGTGATTTCGTAGTCACTGTGCAAATCACCTTTGGGGCCCATTAACGAAATGACAGTGGTGGTGTTCATGAGGTGCCTCTTAAAAGCCTAAGTTCAAATCTGGTGGCAAAATCCAACAAATGCCTGTTTTTACGAAAGGCGTTGCAGCAGTTGCTACGCAGGCTCGTAATCACTTTGCGCATTCATAATATTTTACTGCTGGATTTTCAGCATTGGCATTTTTGTACACATCTCCTAGATAGATGTATAGCTGTCATTTTCCACATCCTGCCCGAAATGTGTTTCCGCACTTCTGGCGCACAATAGCACAGTCGCTGTGGGAAATAAGTGTTTGGGCCAGATTATGAAAATGACAGTGACACAGTCCATTAGCAGAGGACCTAAAATGCCTATGTTGAAAATTTGGTGATGATACTCCATAAAATAACTGTGTTACGAGCATGCGTTGGCAGATTGTATGCACGCTCATACCGTCGTGCATTTGTGATATTTTCAGTCTGGATTTTCACCATTGCCATTTTTCCACACCTCTTGATGAACAGTACAGCCGCTATTTGACATATCGCGCTCAAAATGTGTTTTCGCACTTGGCGAGAATAGCGTGGTCGTTGTGCGAAATCACTTGGGACACTTTGAGGAAATAACAGTGACACTGTACATGAGCAGAGGTGCTAAAATGCCTATGTTGAAAATTTGGTGCCGAACGCCCATAAAATGGCAGTGTTGCAAGCGTGCATTGCATATTTCCCACACACTCTAGCAGCTTCGCAAATTTGGTATATTTACATGCCACATTTTCAACACTGGCATTTCTTTACACCTCCTTATGAACTGTGCAGCTGTCATTTCTCACATCCTGCCCGACATGTTTTCCTGCACTGCACTACCAAACACCCAAAGGGACACCCTAATGCTTGTCACTCTCTGCAGGGTGGGGGTGGGTTGGCATCAGTTCAATACTTCACTGCCATTCCTATGATGCATCTGTCTAATTCCTGCACTACCAATGCCAATGCCAGCAAGCCAACATTTGGCATTGACAAATGCTTGTTTATTGTATACTGCATTGTCATAAAAGTTATTTGATGAATGACTAATAGAAAACTTGAAACTTGGACTGGAACTCCTTATGTTTCAGTCCACCCAAATATAAAATAGGTAGATACAGGACCTCACTGAAATGAGACGTTGCATCTCAACTGGGGTAATCCTGGGTAATACATTAAGCAGATAAAACAACAGCATTTTCCACCTCAATTTATGCTGGACCAGCTATTTTGTTAGAGTACATCATTTTTAAAAATGATAAACGATAGAATAGACTCCCAACATAAGCGGTGCAGGAGGGGAGCGTTGACTGTCATGCTGTATGAGTTCCTTGAGATTGTTGTTTATTTATCTGTAATAGATGGGTCCTATTGTTTACCATAGGAATGATGCAGCATTGGAAACTCATAATAGCATCATTCTGATGTCAAGAAGTCATAATACTTTTGATCTGATATCAAAATGATGTCATCATGATTTTGAGTGTTGTTTTATTGTGTGCTCCTGTCACTGTTTGATACTGAATGAACAGAAAGAAAGTGAGCGTCATGCAATTGGGGTGGGATGTCAGACTAAGTGAAGGTTAGCAGTCAGATTGAGTGAGCAGAATTAAATTAAAACACATGTTTTCTACTAATCTCAGCAGCATTTTGTAATTTAAGGGAAGAGAAAGTTGGGGGGCAGTCAGACAGTGAAGGTGAGTGGCCCGCAGTTGGGAAGCAGGCATCAGACTGTGCGAAAGTGAGCAGTCAGATCGAGTGAGCAGAATGATCCTGTTAGTGGTAGGAGTAAGCAACCTGTGAGTGTGTTTGAGTTTGGGGGGCACAGAGACAGTTAATTTAATCTGAGACAGGAAGCCATGTATTACAATCAACAGATGGCTTGCTATCTGTTACAGAGCAGCAACTCCATCTTGGGATTCTGATGATGCCATAAACCTCTTGAGCTTTGCATGTAACAGATAGAGATCCATCCTTTATTCTATTTGTAATTTTTGAACAGGAAAGGCACACAGAGCTGTGATAGCTCCTTTACAGGAACATCCTAAAGAGTGGGTTATATGGACCATGGAGTGGTCTGAAGCTGAAGCTTGTTTTCTGAACACCATCTAGTTCTGAACTAAAAAACCAAGGCAATGATTTTCTCCCACCGCCAGAATCCACTCAGTGATTCTACTTTGTCAGTCCCTCACTACCAAAGGCTGCCCATTGAGCCGGTTAACTCATTCCAATACTTGGACTACCCTTGACTACTCCTTCCTAGTGGGCACATATTCACCTCCTCTGCACCACCATCAGTATCAGAATTGAACCTCACATAGGCACAAACACTGTCTGCCCCTGATGCACTTCACCTGGCTGTATCCTCAGTCCTCTCAGTACTGGGCTATGAGATTGTGTTTTTATGGCTCTGCAGACACATCCTGCCCTTCACTGAATAAAGACTGCACTGAACAAAGCCTGTTGCCTGGTGACAGGCTGTGATAGACGCACCACATGTGTGATCTCTACACTCATTCAAACTGGCTTTAACTTTGACTGCCATCTAAATATCACACCTGTCTCTTGGCCAAGACAATTCAGCTGAAACTCTCTCCACCTGGACTACTTAACCTGATCCAGCCCTTCCCCATAACAAGGACCTCCAGGAGTACCACTAAGGCCACCCTCACGTTCCCCGCTGCAGGACATCACTAGGTCAGAGTGCCTTTTTTCATAGGGAACCATACTGGCTGAGTGGTCTGCCTGCTGCAATCTCCTCCATGACTAAGATTGGCCCCTTCAGGGAATTTCTGTTGGAGAGCTCTGCCTGTGACTGCAACTAGGATCTTCCACTGTCACAGCTCTGGTCTTCTCCCTCCCCCAACTCATTATGTGTGATATAATTGGTCTGAGTAATCTGCTTTGTTTTCCAACAAGTCTACATTCTGTGCTAATCACTGTATGTATTTTACTGTTATGGGACAAGTCAACCTACTGCATTAACTTTGTATGTACTTATTATTATGGTACAAATGTCTTATGTATTCACTACCATGGCTCAATGTCATATTACTGAATTTTTTGGTCTTACTCGACCCTGGGTTGTCTCTACCCACAGAATCTCTATGAACAGGTTCTTCTTTTCCTTTGTTACTATGTATGTACTATATAATTTTTGATTACTATATGCACCTTGTTAATTTCTCTCTGTTATGCCTGTATACGTTGATATTCTGATAAGGAGCCTTTGCAAAAGAATCTACGACTCAAAGGGTTATAATTCTGATTTTCTCAATAAATAAATAAATAAACATATGGATCTGTTTTATTAACAGAGGAAATATTAGCCCTGACAGTGGAAACTCCTCTACACTTCTATGATAAGGGCCATTGATCTTTAATGTAGACCTGGCAATGATTAGAGATGGGTATGAGGGATCTTGGTTTAACATCTCATCTGAAGTATGAACATTTCTACTGGCTTCTCAAGCAGCAGGTACAGAATAGCATTCATTCCAAGGAACACATTTCATTGCAAAAGTAGTATGCCATGGAAAATAAGTGGACCTATGGCCCTCAGATTCTCAGAGGTGTCCGCCACTGGTGTTTCTCTCCATACTGCCAATGTCCATAAAAAGTACTGAGAGTGCTTTCCATAAACAGTGGATACTGTTTCTTATGGCATGGAATGGTAACAGGCAAACACAATAGATATTTTGTCTTTATTTATCTAAGATTCTCCATGTTACATTTATTTTTAATGTTATTCTTGACACTGCTGGCCTCTTCTTACCTCTACACTTTATCGTCTTTTTCAGTCACCTTCAGATCAACTGACTTCCCCTCAAGCAATCACAGGTCCCAACCCCAATCCCCTCAACTCACCCTTAACTCTGTGGATTGCTCTGTGTGACATATCTCTGTCAGTCGAAGATGCGCACTTATGCGGGCCTACCAGGAGAGATACATCGTTAGGCAATTGAGTAGATGGACTGTGAGGCTTTTGGAGGCCACAAGGTGAACAGAAATTATTTCAGACATTGCAAACATGGAGTGAGACTATTACTTCCTGGTGAGACACCCTCCCCCATCTGATAGGCTGGGGTCAATGGTGCTGCTCCAGTTATGGGGGTGGCAGATATCACGTGGTTACTTCCCACCCCACAGTAGGAAATACTGTATGAGTGGGCCAGCCTGCTTTCTCCCATGGGGCCTCAGTGTGATGCCTTCCTATTGCTTCCTGAACCCAGTTGGTTCAAGCATGTGAACTGAGATTGGGACTCTAACTCATGTCTCCCACATAGCAGTGTAGTTTACTATCAGCCATCTCCACCAGATCAGGATCTATTTGAGCAATAGTAATGACAGGTGTATGTTATTGTGAGATAATAGAATGCCTCGGCTCTGAGACATGAAGCAATGCCAAGAGTCTTATGCACCCAAGAAGTGCATCATCCCACAATAACACACACCATGGAGTGCCTTATTGCTATTATAAAATGGCTTCCTGATTTTTAATTATAGAACCATGTAATGAGATTCAGATAGTTATTTTTGACCTGAGTAGTTGTGTTGAATAACGCAAGGTCATGTGATCAGATACCACCAATCACAGCCCTGATTTTTGCAACCCATTATATAATTACATTTTTTGTGTCTGCTTATTACATCATGGTATGTGCTTGCAACTGCCGCTCAACAGAGTGGGATTATTTCAGACTTATGAGGGCATGGACTTACCACAAAATTGTACCACTCTGATAATAACACAGTTCACTGACCAGATACTGATGGAGGTATACGAGGACCGCAAAGAAACTGTGGCCTAGTGGTCTCCGTGCTCCTCCCAGGCATACTAATACTGGAAAGTGTGCTTCCTGTAATGTCTTTATTTTGTATTATTTGAAAATTTAGACCCTATTGCATCCTCAAGAGATGTGGTTAGAATTAACTGATCTCATCTATAGCTAATACCCACTGCAAACCAGGCTGGGGATACTTTTCTTCTCTTTTGGTTGTAAAGTTAAACTGAGGTCCCGTCTTTCTGTTCTAGGGGTACAGTTGCAGCAGTCAGTTCAGCAAGTTATCTCTTGAGATTTTCTGGAAATACCTAGAGAAAAGAAAATCTCTGGGAAAGTTTTTTGCTGCTTGTGCTGCACGAAATCTCATGCAAAACTCCTTAGAGATCTCATGAGATTTTGGAAAATACTGTAACCTGCCAAATGAAACTGCTGCGACAGTAGTTGAGTTGGATGTTAAAAGATCCAGCGGTACTTCTCGAAAAACAGTCTGGGAATTTCCTTGGTGTCCTGGTCAAAGTATACCCATTCACTAAACCACCAACAGCTTAACCTGGTTCATTATCAACCAGGACTTCTTTACCTCCTCCTGGACATGGCTGAAAATAGGAAACTGTTTTCTAACCCTTCTTTTCTCATCAATGAAAATGAAAACAAACATAATCAGTGAGCTACTGAAAACTGCAACACTCATACACCTTTTAGAAAGACACACACAAGGGGATATCAGCTCCCCTGGATTGATACTAGCCTAATTATTCGTCTTGAAGAAATTTAAAGTATCAGGCTATGATACTTCCTGGATGGAATATAAAGCTTTGAGACAAAAATGTAAATCATTGGTTCAAAAGGTAAAACTGACCCTTTAAAAAAATAAAGAACATTATGACTTCACTCAAACATTTTGGTTAGGTACAAATTCTTTATACGGTAGCAACATTGTGTTATGTTGTATCCATGACACTCCAGACATTACCTCTTGGGTTCCCAACCCACCTGATAGGCTAGTGATGCACATGTGACCCAGGTCAAATTTCACAGCATACCTAGGTTCCAGGAGTCCTCATTCTCCAGTTCAACCTTTGCATCGGAAGAGGCTAGAGGCACTCCAGGAGTCCCTGCTAATCAATTACCTAAGGTAGGCCAGAACCTTTAAAGAAATGAATGTGTGACTTTCACAACAATTAAATCAGTTTGTTTAAGGATTTATTGCTGGAAAATTTTAGTAGGAATACTGTGTTTAATGAGCATAACTGGAACAGTTAGTTAACATTTTGGAGTTTCCTGGCTAGAATAATTATGCTCCTCAGCTGTGTTTCCTGTTTATATTGCTGCTGTTTGGTGAGCTGGGAGAGAGAGATGGAGAGATATTTGGCTACAAACTGTTTTCACCCTGTATTGCTTCATCTAGGTAGCCTGCTATGAAATCGCTAAGCTTACCCCTGGCAATGCTGCAGGACGCCCTCCCTCCAAGTATTTTTGTGTTTACTGGTCATTTCTAATAGACTTACCAGTTCCATTTAAAAGCAAGTGAAAAAGAAGTTCTCAGTGCCCAAGTAGTTTGTGTTTGCTGCCCATTTTTCTTACCAGAAGTAAAAAGATAGATTTAGCAGTTTTGTTTCCTAGCTATCTCCCGATCTGTTTTTTAGCTGTGGTTAGAGGGCTGCCAACCAGTTGGTGGTATACGTCAGCCACTGTTTAAATCTTTGCGCCATGCGCCGCTGAACTACTGGTGGGCCTCTTCCCAAGCGGGCCCACTATGCAACTCAGGAGCATCTGTGGCATTTTTAATTCTGCTCACCAAGTTAAGCGAGGCAACTCTCTCACTGCACAGGTGGACACCTATGAGGGGCTTCTTCCCAAGCGGATCCCATGCAGTCTCTCCCGTGCACCCCTACACTACCATCTGCTAGCAGGTAGCTCAGGGCTGGTATTGCAATGCTTGCGTGCGGTCCCTAAGTCAGCGACTGCCGCACGGAACTTGGGGGCACAAAGAAAATTAAAGAAATGAAAAGATCTGCTCGCTTACTCACTAGGCCCCATGCGGCAGCGGCTTGCTGGTGCTGGGAGCATAAAGGGGGTAGATGGCCCTCTCTTATGATCGCAACTGCTGGCGACAACATGTTCAGAATCTGGGGAGTTTAAAACTAGCAAAATAAGGACTTCATACATTCCATGTGAGTTTTTTTCTTTTTTCTTTCAGTATTGGTGCAGCAACCCAAATGCAGGGCCCCTATGGCATACCGCGTGGCTCTGGCTGCCATTTTGTGGGACTGGATTCCTGACCCAGTGGCTGCCATTTTGAGAAGGCAGCCTGGTCATCACGATTGTCACACATGAGGCGTTGGCTTTCATTACAGCTGCATTAGGGAATGTCAGGGAGGCAGCCACGCTTAGTGCTCTCTGTTCCCTTTGCCCCTCTGTTTCTTTTTACATGTATACATATATATAGAACTAATCATATTCCTTGCCTTCTACAGTTCCCTAGGGCACACAACAGCTTCAGAGCATATCAAGGGGTTTGAATGAATACTGTACCCTCCCAAAAAGTCGGGTGCTACTGTGCTCTCTGACTCAACAGTCACATGTGGCACTTCAGGTCACTATATATATATATATATATATATCTATATATACAGTATATGATAGATATATATACATGAATTTTAGAGTATTATGACATCTTGCATTTTATTATAGGTTTACCTGTTCACAGGTACCCTGCCCATTGGGCTAGCTAGCTAACCTTATCCTTCTGTTGTTCCTTAGATGGTGAAGGCCAAGAAGTGTGTGTCCTGTAGTACAGCCTTGATGCCCCACAACCCAGGCCTTACATGAAGATGAACAATCAGCAGAGATCCAACACCCTAACACAGAATTGGACGATCAAGGGCCTGGACCCTCCAACTGGGTGAATCCAGGGACACTGCTTATTCAGACCCAACAACTGACAGTGACTATGATGGGAAGCCAACAGAATTTTATGCTGAAAGTCATGGAGAAACTGGAATCCTTGACGAAGGCACAGCCACCCCCACACCTCTTCCAGCACTGGCTCTCGGACCAGGCACCCTCCTCACCCAGATGACAATGGTGAATCCATCTACACCTCTCCAGGGATGAGGACACCAGGGGGCACCAGATGGTGATGAGGATGTTGAGTCAGGAGACGAGGATATGGACATCATACACGAGTCACCTTCTCTGATGTCAAAGCTTTGTTCATTCGACCTGGTTCCAGGCCTGATGAGGGCCATAAAATCAACAATGGGGTTCGACGTAGAAATGCCCAAGCCCGAATCCAAGCTTGATCCCATGATCTAGCAGAGCCACAAGATTAAGGACACCTTTCCTAGCTGTCCTGCCATTGATGATATCTTCTCAAAAGAATGGCAGGCAACAGAACTGGGTTGCCTGTCCGAGAAAAGGAACCTGGACAGGATGTACCCAGTACAAGAGGACAAAGTCAAGTTGTGGTGCATGGCCCCAAGCATAGATCCTCAAATCGCAGCACTGAGCAAAAAGACAGTGCTGCCTTGTGGCACCATTTCTCTAAAGGATCCAACTGACAAAAAGGTAGAAGAAATGCTAAAGAAGCTATTCGAAATTTCAGGCATGACAGCTAGAGCTGCGGTGACGGTGGTTTACTTCACCAGGTCACAGATTCACTGGTTAGAGGAGCTACTGGAGAAAGCTGACCCCTGCAGCTCAGTGTTTAGTTATGCAGGTGAGCTAACAAACTCAGTAAAGGATCTTGCAAACATTCTTAAAGGAAAACGAAACCCCTGATCATTTCAGTTTTGTTTCACGCCAACAGACAACTCCTTTCTTGTAGCTGTTAGAGCTATATGTGTTAGCTTTAGTTTGTTTTCACTGCTCATGGTATCCCCTGTGACTCTGGCAGTCTTCATTTCATGGTTGTTGAAATCTCATTCTCCATGAGAACTGCATTAGCATATGAGAACACAATGTTAGATCAACCATTTATATCATTGTATCTCTATGCTGAAAGAACGTAATACACTTCAAAAACTTGAAACACAAACTGAATGGAGTTTAAAGGAAAACCCGCATTACAACTCAGATAGTTTGCAAAGCTCACTGAAGGTAAATGTGGTATTTCATACCTTCTTGCAGCTTGTTTCCTTGAAGACTAATTAAGCAGACAAGCATACCGGGGAGTTTAAAGGTTGATTACGTATCATGTTCTCATATGCTAATGCAGCTCTCAGGGACAATGAGATTTCAACAACCCTCCAAATGGAGCCTCCCAGGACAGTTACAGGGCCTAGTATGAAGTGTGAAAACAGAGTAAAGCAGTTGCATACATCTCTAACAGCTACACGAAAAGAGTTGTCTGTTGACATGGAAACAAATAACATTTAGAAGATATGAGGGTGTAGTTTTCCTTTATAGGAGAACTGCACTGAATCTAGAAGTCTTTTTTCCTTATACAAGCTGTTTATTAAACATTGGTTCAAAATCTGTTATTTTTGCTCTACCTATTAACGCTTTTCAGTTTTCCCAGTGGGTGTTTCTGCTTTACATCTTACTAGTAAGAACCATTGTAGAAGTGTATGATGTGTTTATGTCCCTGTTTTGCTTCTTCTGTTGTTGGCATAATACATTCATATAGTGTATAGTGGAGTCTTGTTCTGTATAGATTCCATCTCTTCAAAATGCTGTTCTACCACAGTTCCAAGGTAATGGAATGCTGTTCTACCCTACTGTGGTAGAACAGCATTCTAGAACCTCTAGAGACTGCATGAGTCAGTTTCATTTTGAAAGTAAAATAACTCACAAAACACATTTTTCACACAGTACTATACACTATAAAAAAATACAGGATGAGCAACTCTATGCACAACCAGTGTGTTTTACCACCTCGGGGTTATGATTTTCACAGACCTCTCGAGCTTCGCTCTCGAGTTCAGAGGGAATCAGAATCTCTTTGTAGCAGAACACACTGGTTCTGCATAGTTGCCCATCCAGCATTCTGTATTTTCTACACTACAAACCTCTGTGGTCTAGAGGGATGTAAACTGCATCATACAGCACTAAAAGGGTACGAACCATCAGACTGTAAAGCAGAGACACCCACTGAGGTTACCAAAAGACCTGAATAGCTAGAACAATTACAGAATTTGAACCAGTACTTAAAAAAACAGCTTCTATAGGGAAAATGACTTACAGGATTAGTGCAGTTCTTTAATATTTTTTTTACTACCCATTTATCAGTTGACCTCCCTGCTTGTAATGCAACCAGTCGTAATCTACAGTAAGTAAAACTGACTGTAATAACCCAAGAAATGAATGAGGGATGACTTTGAATTCAGGGAGGTCTCCTTTCCAGCAGCGTTGAACCTTTTGCAGGTAGTGGACTTTACCAAAATAGCTGAACTGAATCCTCTAAGTCCATGGTTATTAAAATGCACAGCTCAGGACCTATCCAACACAGTAACCAACCTTTTAAACATCTGACTGCAAACTGGTCAGCTTCCATGTCGTTGAAGCCTGACAAATGATTTTAGACCATTTTCGGTCCTCCTGACAGTAATATCAAAGTTACTGGAAATGGTTGCAAGGCAACCACTTGTTAGCAGTTTAAAATGATGTCATATCCTATGCTCCGTCCAATCCCTTTTTCATAAGCACCACTCCTTTTGACAATATAAAGAAAAGACCACCATCAATTGGACATCCTTGGTTGTTACACACAATCCAGATTTGCGGCACCTATGAAGATTAAATAATACAACTGACATTCAGTGAGGACGACACTCTGAAATGTATTTTCCAGGAACCACATTTACTTACAAACATACGAAGAAGCCAGCAGAAGAAGGACATTTGGTCTATCTAGTCTGCTCTTATTGCAGGGTCCACAGCTTGAGCTAATGTCCCTGTCCTCCCTTCCCACTTCTCCCATCCTCCCTACTCATGATCCTTACCTTCCCCCATGCCTATCCCAGCCTCTCTTAAAGCTGCCCACTGTTTTCAATGAGATGACCTCTTCCAGCAGCGCATTCAAAGTGTCCACCACCCTCTCTGTGAAGAAGTGCTTCCTAACCTCCCTACAGCTTAAGACTGTTCCCCTTCGTGTTATGGTTGCCATTTCTATTTTTTAGACATCCACCAAACTTATCCAATCTGATTATCAGTACAACAGAACACCAGGGTTCAGATACTGAAAAATGGGCAAAGCAAAGTGCAAAGGTTTGTGCTGTACTTGCTTATTGCCCATCACCCTGAGAATGCTATAGTCAGTTAAATAGTGCACAGGTGCTATCCAACTGAATATGGGGCATGTCAATACAGTACTAAGTTGAGTAACACTTTCCCAAATAAGGATCCTAGTAGTACAGGGAACAGCACCCCCCAGGCCTAATAGTACTGGAAGTCTAGCGCAATATTCATATGTCACCATGCAAATGAACCCATTGGGCATGCATGCACTAAGGGGCCATATGCATGCCCATTATGGCCTCATTTGCATGTGAAGAGGTGGCAGGTTTGTGCCCTTCCTGTGGCCAGCCCACCCACTCCGATCCCCGTCCCTGTTAAAATACAGACATCCCTGGTGCCTAGCGGTCCCACCTCCCACCCTCTGATCACTGGCCCCAGTAGAATAGAATAAGTCCCTGGTGTCTAGTGGTCCCCACCCTCCAATCGCTGGTCTCATGTGAATAAAAGACCTCAGTGCCAAGTGGTCTCCCCCACTTTCTGATTGCCAGTCCCATGTGAATAAAATACTGTAAGTCCTGGTGACTATTGGTCACCCCCCACCCTCGATCACTGGCCCTGGTAGAATGGAACAATTCCTGGTGCCTAGTGGAACCCACCCTCTGATCTCTGACCCAGTAAATAGAATGGTATGCCATCGTGAGGTTGCCATGATTAGGGTGCGGTAATGTGGACACTGCAACAAGGTCATGAGTGACAGGGGCATTCGGATTTTGAGCGCCTGCACTCACACTGCTGGGTGCCCCACAGTTCGTCTGCCCTCCATGGCATGCCCAACCTGGGGAAATTTATATAGACTTTGACGGCAGATAAGGACCGCTTGGCCCACCTAGTCTGCTCATTTCCTACCTATTGATAAGCTGCAGATCCTAGTTAACCAACAGCCTACTTCTCCTACCCACCACTAGAATTGCTTTATGTCTGTCCCATGCATTCTTGAATTCCCCACTGTTCTTGACCCCACAACCTCCTCAGGAAGGTCATTTCATGCCCACCACCATCTCCATGAAAAAAGACTTCCTTATGGTGCCCCTGAGCTGTCACCCCCCTATCTTCAAATTGTCCCCCTTGTTCTTGCACATCTCTTTTTCTGAAAGATGCTACCCACTTGGACTGTGTTGATTCCCTTGAGGTACTTGAAAGCTTCTATCAAGTCCCCCCCCTTCTTTCTTCAAAGGTATACATATTAAGCTATTTTAGTCTCTCTTCATATGGTTTCTGGTGCAGACCCAGCACCATTTTAGTTGCCCTCCTCTGGACTGCCTCCATCCTATCTATGTCCTTGCAGAGATGGGGTCTCCAGAACTGCACACAGTACTCCAGATGGGGTCTTACCAACTGTCTGTACAGAGGGGATACAACTTCTGTTTTGTACTGGTGATGCCTCTCCCTATGCATCCCAATATCCCCCAGCCCTTCTTACTGCTTTTTCACATTGCTCGCCTACTTTAGGTTATTTGATATGACTACCCCAGGTCCCTTTCCATTTCTGATGTTGTTAGTATCTCCCTCCATTGTGTACTCTTCCCTGGTTTTGTTTCCCAGGTGCATTACCTTGCACTTCTTGGCATTGAATCTAGGCTGCCATATTTTTGACCATTCCTCCAACTGCCAAGTCCCTTCTTATCTTTTCCACCCCCCCCTTGTGTATCAACTCTGTTGCAGATCTTTGTGTTGTCTGCAAAGAGGCCTACTTTTCCTTCCAGTTCTGCAATGTCACCTATAAAGACATTAAAGAGGACCGGTCCCAGTACTGAACCCTGCGGTACCCCACTAGTAACCCCCTTTCTTCAGAGTGTACTCCGTTTACTATTACCCTCTGCATCCTGTTGCCCAGCCAATTTGTTGCCAGGCTACCAACCTGGGACCCACTCCCAGGCTGGCTAACTTGTTTACTAATCTTTTGTGTGGGACTGTGTTAAATGCCTTGCTAAAGTCTAGGTTGGCCATATCCACAACCCCTCCCTGGTCTACTACTTTGAACACCCAGTCAAAGAAATCTATTAGATTTGTCTGACATAACCATCCTGCTGTGATTCCATGCTGCCTTGGGTCCTGTGCCTCGCTGGCCTCTAGGTACTAAACAATTCTTTCTTTCAGAAGTGATTCCATCATTTTCCCTACCACTGAGGTCAAACTAACAAGTCTGTAGTTTTCTGCCTCTGCCTTGCTCCCACTTTTGTGAAGGGGAAATAACATCCACCCTCCTCTAGTCTCCCCTTAGTACTTTTAGGATTCTGGGGTGAATCCCATCAGGCCCCGTTGCTTTGTCAACCTTGAGTTTTAGGAGTTCTTGCAGGACCTTTTCTTCTGTGAATGGACTGCTATCAACCCCCTGTCCAGAGTGCTTCTATTGCTTGGTTTAGGTACCTCCCCCTCATCTTCTTTTGTGAAAACTGAGCAAAAGTATTTGTTCAGTATCTCTGCCTTTTCACTGGCACCCTCTCCCAACCTCCCCTCACCCTTTATTAAGCCTCACTATCCCTCCCTTGGTCTTTCTTCACTCCCTAATGTACCTATAAAAGATTTTATCCCCCTCCTTAACTGAGTTGTCTATCTTTTCCTCGGTTTGGGCCTTTGCTATTCTGACTGCCTTCCCTGCTTCCTTCTGCTTTAACTGATACAGTTCTCTGTCCTGCTCATTCTGTGATTCCTTATAGTTCCTGTACTTCCTATATTGTTTATGGGGGTGCGGGGGGCAAAGCCCCTCACAAAATGTAAGTGTTTGACCTGACGGTCCATGGGCACTGTACCTGTGTGGCAGTGCAATGTTCACCCCCAATCATGGCGGGCAACATTGTGCTTGTGCCCTCAAGTACATTGCCCACATTGCAGGGCACTGGCATAGGAGAACCAAATAGACTAAGTCCCTGGTGCCTACTGGTCCCTCAACCCTCCAATCACCAGCCCCAGTATAACAGAATAAGTCCCTGGTGCCTAGTGGTCCCCTGCCCTCCGATCACTGGCCCTTATCATATCACATATTCCCTGGTATCTAGCGTCTCCCTTGCACTTGGGAACCAACCAACCCACTCTGTCATCCCCTTACTGATTTTTGCCAGTGTCATGAATCCACTACAGTGACTGGCACAGCCCTCCTCTCACCACATCAGCCAACCACCATATGGACTGACAAATAGCGCGTGTCCTCTGTACCGTAAAGGGAGCATGTGTACACGCACTCCCTTTACAGTACAGAAGGTGCAGCAGTACAGAAGATGTGTGCTACCTGTCAGACCATACAGTGCCTTGACGAGGTGGTGAGAGGAAGGCTGTGCTGGTCGCCATAGTGGAGCCAGTAAGGGGGGAATGGCAGGGTGGATTGGTCACTGCCCATGGTGTGGGGGGCCACTAGATGCCAGGGAAGGCTTACACTGGTACAGGGACAGGGATCGATGGGTGGGGGTTACCACTGGACACCAAGGAATATGTGATATGCTATGGGGCTGGCAATCAGAAGACAGGGACCACTGGACACCAGGACTTATTCTCTCTACCAGGGCCGGTTATTGAAGGGTGGGGACCACTAGGCACCAGGGACTTATTCTATTCTACTGCGGCCAGTGATCAGAGGGTGGGGGCATCACTAGGCATCAGGGATGTCTGTATTTTAATGGAAACGGGAATCTGAGAGGGCAGACCACTAGGCACCAGGATGTCATTCTTTTAATGGGGATGGGGATCAGAGGGTGGAGAGACCACTAGGCACCAGGGAGCAGGTGTGCTCCCCCAACTTCCAACATGGTTGTTGGATGCAGTGGCTCTGCCAACCACTAGAGTTTCCTGGAGTACATCAGGTTTCTTCTTGGTGGTAATTGCACAGTACAAGGTTGCCTGTGCAATTCCCTTTGCACAGTGCTACCACACTGAATATTGTGCTGCCCTGAAATCCATGTCCCCGTACCTCCCTTTGACCATCACATACATTATTTTTTTTGTGCACACACTAACCCTTTTAGCATGCACCACAGCCCCCTTTCAATATTGTGCTTGGGTGCAAACCCCAGGCAAACAGGGCATAATCACTTTGTCCATTGAGCAAAGTTTTGAATATCTGTCTCCAGAAGTCACTAAACCCTGCACTATTCCTAAATGCAAAGCATGTGAGCACATTTCCACTGCACACTCTATCAACCCCTCCCCTCCAAAAAACAAACAAACAAGTAATTCAAGACACAGGTGAACCACACATGTTCGGCTGGCAGTATAGCACAGAAGTTAGAGTAACTAGCTGTGCACGAGCTTGGAACATCCAGCAGACCAGACCTTGGCTTGGATTCTCACAACCTCCACTTGCATACTGTGTGACTCTGAGCAAGTCACTTAACTGCCCAGTGCTCCCAAGTTACCCCTGAAAACAGGCACTTGTGCCTAGTGGGCCTTACCTGGTTACCAAAGACATATGGATCCCAGGATGTTTTCTACTACCATACATCCAGGGCTAGAAGTGCCCACATACAGGCAATGCATGTGAAACCAAGCAACTCCTGTGAACCGTAATGAACTCTCACAGGCACACCATAAAGGTGAAAAAGATTAAAATACCAGTGGGTCAGACTTTCTCTTAGCCTGGTCACTCCATCTCTGATTTCACTGTCCTGGTTCTCAATGGACACTTCAGAAACAACACAAGAAAGGCAATCTTCTTTGCTGAAACTTTTTAATCGTCTGAACACTAATTGTAATGGACTGAATATAGACCTCAGTTTCATGACCCATAACAAATTTTAACTGACTACTGCATTTTGGGGGTTTAAGAGCATATACATACCATGTGTGTATACAGCATATACAGTATATTATCTCTCACATTTGCCAATTTCTTTGCGTTTTGTACACTATCACCATTTCATTTATATGTTTGTACATACCTTGATCCGCACGTATTGTATTCTTGTGTGTCTTTAGTTGTGCCTTATACATTAACCTTATACATTACCACAGTTTCACTTATGTCTTATACATACCATTTTATATGTGTGTGTATGTTTATGCAGCATACCAGTGCAGCAAAGATCGGCATTCTTTTTATTCCCTGTCTGTCCCACCGTGACCGCCAGCATTTCGTCTGACTCCTGTGCTATATAAAATTACAATAGAGATACATTTCACACCCCTAAAAGCCATAGAATCATAAAAACAGTCAGCAGAAAAGGACCATTTGGCCAACCCAGTCTGGCCAAAGATGTCCTACCTATTGTACCTAACTAGTCCCCAGGGTTCTGCCCCCTTCCTGTTCTTGTATTATTATGCCCATATGTCTGTTCCATGCATGACTGAAAACCACTACCATTTTAGCCGCTGCCTATTTGGCTGGCAGTTGATTCCATGCACCTACCACACTCTCAGTGTAGAAGTATTTCCTGGTGTCCTTCTTGAAACTAACCCTTTCCAACTTCATCACATGCCCTCTAGGCCTGGTGCTCATTCTCACTTGAAGAGGCTCTCCTGCATCCTGTTTACCTCTGTGAGGTTTTAAGGTCTTGATCATGTCACCCTCACTCTACTGAGTTGCAAAGTGCACATGTTGAGGTCCTTTAGCCTCTCCTCATTGGGCTTCCCTGAAACCCCTGCACCATCTTGGTTGCCTTCTCTGGACCACTTCCACTCTGTCAATGTCCTTCTGGAGGTGGGTCCTCCTGCAGCAAGTCAACTAGTAACACCCAGCCAGACTTTTACTTCGAGAGAGTGACAGTTAAGGAGGCTGTGTACTATGTAAGGAAAGTGCGAGGTAAAACCAGAATGGGCAGTGATGGAGTAGACATGAAGCTGATATCCTCACTCTTGACATACCTCATCGTGCCCATAGCCAAACTTTTCAATAAATCACTGGCCTAGCTAAATTCCCGGCAGTCTAGAAACAAGCACTAGTGACCACTGTCCACAAGAGCAGTGATAGGTCCTGTATTTCCAACTACAGACCTATCTCAATCCTTCTCCTCTATCCATGGCTCTAGAAAGACTGTAGGATCAACTTACAAATACCTCAACAAATATCAACTCCAATGCCCCAACCAGCATAGATTCAGGCAGAATCACAGTACTGCCACTGCTCTGGTAGAATACACTGATATGTGCACCGAGCCATGGATGAAGGCAATTGGTTGGGTCGATGTTCATCAAATTAACAAAAAGCCTTCCAACACAGTAACCACACCCCTTATCCTGGCTCAGCTCTGGAACCTGGGGATAGCTGCCAATGCAGCACGCTGGTTCCAGGACTACTTGTTCTTAGATCTCAGCATGTCAAAATCAGCCAAACTGTGTCAGGATCCAGAGAAGTCTCACTGGGTGTCCCCCAGGGGTCTATTCTAGGACCCCTTCTCTTCAGCCTTTTTCTAAACAATCTCCCCAAAGCCTGTGACTCCCAAAATAATCTTATCGCTGATGATCAGGCACAGTTGTGGTGAGGGGTTTGGTGCACCACCAGAACCTAAGTCCAGTGGTGCAGGGCTGGACACAAGCCCTGCACTACCCTTCAGAATCCAGCCCGTAATCTTTTTGTATATCCTGTTTTGTGACTGCTATTGTAACTTTTCCACTGGCAACCTCTGTTTCTCTTTGTGCCAGGAAAGACTTTTCCTCTCTCTCAGAGTTCCTAGTTCCACCAGGAAAGCACACTGCCCGCACATTCTGGCTTTAAATGTGTGCAGTAATCCCACTGCTTCCACCAGTTTATGACAAAAACTCCTTTGGGCTGTATCAGTTTCTAGGGAGGTTTACCCAAATTGCTTCTCCTGGTGCCACTATGTGGTTATACCAGGAAAATGCATCTCTCCTGCTCAGGGACTTGGAAGGTCAAACACAGTGATATATGGTAGAGTGCACTTCAGATGGCAGACTTTAAACAGAGAATTTTCACTTTGCCCAGCAGAAGTATTAAAATTACCTTTGCAATAAGGATGCTCAGACACTGGTACTATAAAAATAGATTTTTACGACTGAATGCTACAAGATATTACAAACAGGATATGTACAACCGAAAAAAAGATATACAAATTTACAGGAAAGGAAAATAAAACAATTTGAACAGATAGACTACTTATAGAAAAAAAAATCACAATCTAGTATCACACTAGGATTTATATTTACCTGCCAGCTGATGTGAAAGAGACATTCACCAAGACTGTTCTTACCTCACCCAGATAAGCTAGCCATAGGAGTAGGACTCTTCTTCCTATTGAGGAACAGTCAACAAGAGATAGAACCCAAGTCCTCCTCAAAGGTAGTTAAAACTCTCCTATTTATGTACTCAGGGTAGTAGGATGGAGCCTCATTCTATAGTAACATATTACTCACCCACATGAGTGTGTGATATGTGTGTGTGTGTCTGTGTGTCTGTGTGTGTGTGTGTGTGTGTGCGATTACATCTGCCAGGCCAAACTGTCCTTTCCCACCTAGCAACATCCTCACTGTGTGATCGTTATGACATCCTCTTGTCTTATTGTCTGAGTGTGGGAACCCCGTCTTTGCAAGCTCCCTCACATTCTTTTATTACTTTGTTTATTTCTTAGCTGCTCAGGCTCTCATCTGGCAACTATTTTCCCCGGTATACCATCATAACGGTGACCACAATTGAGCGACTCAATCATGAACAACTCAATTACAGCACCTGTTACGTGGGCACCATGCAAGGTTAGTGATCAGGGTGACAGGAAGAAGGGAAGGGTGACAGGAAGAAGGGAAGGTGACAGGAAGAACGGGAGGTGACAGGAAGAAAGGAAGGGTGACAGGAAGAACGGGAGGGTGACAGGAAGAAGGAAGGTGACAGGAAGAACGGGAGGTGACAGGAAGAAGGGAAGGGTGACAGGAAGAAGGAAGGGTGACAGGAAGAGAGGAGGGTGACAGGAAGAAGGGAGGGTGACAGGAAGAACGGGAGGTGACAGGAAGAAGGGAAGGGTGACAGGAAGAAGGAAGGGTGACAGGAAGAGCGGAGGGTGACAGGAAGAAGGAAGGGTGACAGGAAGAGCGGGAGGGTGACAGGAAGAAGGGAAGGGTGACAGGAAGAGCGGAGGTGACAGGAAGAAGGAAGGGTGACAGGAAGAAGGGAAGGTGACAGGAAGAACGGGAGGGTGACAGGAAGAAGGGAAGGGTGACAGGAAGAAGGAAGGGTGACAGGAAGAACGGGAGGGTGACAGGAAGAAGGGAAGGGTGACAGGAAGAACGGGAGGGAGAGCAGAAGAGGAGGGAGGGTATGTAGGCAGTTGTGTGGTGGGAGGTTGCTGAACTGACACTGTGGGGGTGTGGTGAGGCTGGTAGGCTACATTGGGAAGGGTGAAGGGTCCCGGAGCTGGGGAGGGATACAGATTTTTATTGCCACTGGCTCCCATAAGCAATTTTTTTGCAAGGTTTTTTTCCCCTCCCAACATGCACCCCAGTTCAATAATCAATAAGTAGCAGGGTGCAGAGGCACCGCCTCAGAAACAACCTCTTCAGTTTTGCGCTGTTTCTTTGCTGTGAGTGCACACTGGCTTTTTGGAGGCGATGTGCATCACTCATAACGGCCATCGCTTATTCACGATCACCTTATGACATGGAACCATTTTCCCCTGTAGATTTCCAAGGATAGCTGCTGGAACATGTGATCTGAGCTCCATTTTGTTTGTTCTATGCCATTCCAATCATAGAAATAACTTATATGAGAATAAGCAGAAAAGAAAATAATGGCATTTACTCACCTGGTAAAGGTGAGTGTGGGAGAACATCTCTGAGATACTCCAGACCTTACTCACTGGGTCTCCAAGCCACCTGATAGGCTTCGATGCACATGTGACTTCTAAAGCACTCCAGCCCCTGCCAGACCCCTCCTCTGCCCCTTCTTGGTCAGTTTGATGTCTTCCATAGCTGTACCTATGTACTTGGGAGCAAAATGTATTAGGCTATCCAAGCTTAACAAGGTTGGAAGTGGCACACCATTTTTTTCATACAAATGCTTTAGTTTAATTCCTATTAAGTACATTCTAATGTGAGACAGCCAATACGGCATGCCAGTATAAAAGAATCAGTAATTGTTTATTTAGCACTTTAGTGTAGAGACTGAGCCATGGTCACAAACTGTTTTCTGTTAGGGAGGGATGTGGAGTGCCTCAGAAATGGTCCCCCACAATCACCTTTACCAGGTGAGTAAACTACCATTGTGGGGAGAAATCTCTGAGGCACTCCAGACCTTGCTCACTGGGTCCATAAAAAGCAGTATATAATCCCAGTTAGGGTGGGGGAAACAGTTTGTGAGAGGCTGATTGGCCCAATGTTGCTCTTAGCATGGCTGTGCTGAAATTCGCCCTGGGGTGAATATAGAGTTCAGTCTGTAGTGCCTTATGAAAGTGTTTGTGGATGCCCAAGTTGTAGCTGCACAGATCTCTTCCATGGTCACCAGATTGTATTCTGCCCATGATGTAGTGACTGCCCTGGTTGAGTGGGGTCATATATCACTAGGGGTTCAATATTTTTGTTCCTGTATGACAAGGTGATGGCTTTCTTCAGCCAGGAAGCGATTGTAGACTTCAAGGAGGAATTGCCCTTTCTTTTCCCATTGAACAGGATGAACAACTGGACTGTCTTTCGGAAGTCTTTCATCCTGGTTAAGTAGGTTGTCAAGAGTCTCTTCATACCTGTAACCCAGAGCTTGAAGCTCTGGTTGTCGTGGTGTCTTCTTCCTGTAGCTCATTTGGAAGGCCTGTGGTTTTAGACATGTGGAATTTTGAGTTAACCTTGGTCATAAATGAGGGCACTGTCCTCATAGTGATTCTGTCCTGGTGAAATACGAGGAATGGTGCATCACAGGCTAGGGCTTGTAGCTCACATGTTCATCTAGCTGAACATATTGCTACTAGCAAGGCTGTTTTTAGTGTTATCCATTTTAAGCCTACTTCTCCTATTGGTTTGAATGGGTGTGATGTTAGCAGCTGTAGTACTAGGTCTCAGGGGTCTGTGGAGGCCTTGTGCCTTGGCTTTATGTTGTTGGCCACCTTGAGGAATCTGATTACATCTGGGTATGCCCCTGGAGCTGTGCTACCTATCTTCCCCCTGGCAGCCCCAATTGCTGCCACCTGTACTCTCAACGATGAGGGGAATAAACCCTTATCAAGTCCCTCTTGGAGGAACAGTAGAATAGCCACTATGGCGGCCTCCTCTGGGGGGATTTGTCTCTATGTACACCAGCTAGTGAATATGCCCCACTGCCTGTTATAAGTGGCCGTGGTCGAGGACTGCCTGGACATGGTTAGGGTATCTGCCACCTTTTCTGCATAGCCGTTCTCAACAGTCTCTCCCTTTCAGGAGCCAAACAACAAGTTGTAAGCTTCAGGGGTCCCGGTGGAGGACTGGGCCCTGGTGAATGATGTCCCATCTGGTGTGCAGTATCCAGGGCCACTTCAGTGCCATTGCCACTGCTGTTGTGAACCATGCCCTCCTTGGCCAGTATGGGGCCAGCAGTATGACTAGTGCTCATGATTGTCTCACTTTGTGAAGTACCTGCGGGATGATCAGGATCGGTGGGAAGACATACGCTACTGCGACGTTCCAGTCCATGGATAGGGCATCCACCCCGGCTGACCTGGTGTCCTTGAACCTGGAGTAGATCCTCTGCACCTGTGAATTTTCTGTGGTTGTCATTAGGTCTAGCTCCACCGGACCCCATCTTGAGTTGACCTAGTTGAATATCTGGTGGTTGAGTTGCCACTCGCCTGGGTGGATGAGTTCAGTTTGCCTACCAAGTGTATTGCCGTTAGTATGGACACATTGGATTGTGCCCAGTTCAGGACTCTTGAGGCCTCCCTCTGCACTGCCACACTCCTGGTGCCCCCCTGTTTTGCTAGGTAGGCCACTGTGGCTGTGTTGTCTGAGAGTATCAACACATTTTTGTGCCATATTCCACCCTGGAATGCCATTAGTGCGTTGCATATCGCATGCATTTCCAGGACGTTGAGTAGGAGTAGAGCCATGGCTGGGGTCCACCTGTCGTGTGCTGATTGGTTGTCTGAAGTGGTACCCCAGTCTAACAGACTGGTGTCCATTTCTACGATGGCTTCCATTTGGGGGTCTAGGGGCACACCCCTCTTCAGGTTTTCTGACTTCAACCACCGTTTTAGTTTTTTTTTTTAATTTAACAATTTTATTGTTTCAAACATAACAGTTACAATTATACAAATCCATAAAACAACAGTGTACTATCCTAAAACAGCAGTTACAGAGAAATATACTTAATGGAGTAAAGACTCAATACAGCACAAATTATAGATTAGTGAAGTTATTGAAAAAAATAATATATATATGTGATGGGGGGAGAGAAGGATTAAGGCTGTGATACAATGCAACCTTCCATATACATATAGTACTGTACACCTGCAGATCCAAAGTCAACCAACATTTTAGTGATCATCTTACTTGCGGTCTCATAATGAACTAAGCCGCCAGGTTCTGGTTTGCTCCTTGACCCTGTCTGATGTAATCCAGTAGAAACTGTCTCATGCTCCACCATGCCCAAGGTATCAGGTCTATGAATGATGCCATCATGCCCAACAGTCTGGATACCTCGAGGAGTGAGGGTGTTTCGTGAGTCAACAGCCTCGTGGTTAGGTGGCGGAGGGCCTAGACCCTGTCGGTTGAAGGGCGCACCGTGCCCTCTGTGGTGTCTATGATTGCACCCAGGTGCTCGATCCTCTGGCTGGGGAGAAGCATGCTCTTCTCTCTGTTGATCATCCAGCTGTGGGCCTCCAGGCACCTGAGAACCGTGTCTGTGCCCCTTTGTGCCTGAGTGAGTGTTCTTGTTTGAATGAGCCAATTGTCGAGGTAAGGGATCACCTGGATGCCCTGCTCTCTCATTTTCTGCTGCAAGCACTACTGCCGTCTTGGTGAAGACCCATGGTGCTGACGTGAGGCCGAATGGGAGTGTTGTGTATTGGAAGTGTTTCCCCAATATGTAGAATCTTAGGTATTTGTAGTGTGCCAGTATAATCAGGATGTGGAGGTAAGTGTCCTTTAGGTCTATGGACGCTAAGTAGTCCCTTGGTCTGAGGGCCTGGATGGTGGACCGTATTGTCTCCATCTTGAACGGCTTGTACTGGATGAAGTGATTTAAGAATTTTAAGTCAAGCACCGGGTGAAGGTCACCCATTTTCTTGGGCACCATAAAGAACACAGAATAGATCCCTGTGCCTTGCTTGTGTTTTGGCACTTCTGCAATTGGCCCGGTTTCAATGAGTTTTTCTAGGGTGGCCTGGACTTATTGTGGCGATGCCCTCTTTTTGGAGATCAGGGAGATGATTAGCCTGTCCTTTGGGGAGTTTGGGCTAGTTCTACTGTGTAACCCTGAGAGACAATGTCCCTCACCAGTTCTTTTCCATTCGTGGGTGAACAGCCGCAGCCAGGCCCCAATGTGTGGTTACCCTGACTCCACTGTCATCGGCCTGTAGTCATGACTTGTTTTGTTTGGGCCTGAAGGAGTTACTGGGGTGACTCTTGTTTTGCTGGAATTTGTTGCAGGGTTTGTATTGTTGATTCCTGTTGCCTTGATGACATTGGTTCTGGTAGTTATTCAAGCCGTAGGTGCTTCATTTGTCATGAAAATTGCAGCTCTTTCTTGATCTGGATCTGTCTGATAGGTAGGTATCTGATGATTGTTGGTTCTTGACCATTTCCCTGCCTTCTTTCTTTCTCTTGAGGAATCGTTCCATCCCTTCCCCAAAGAGAGATGTTCCCTTGAATGGAATCTTTAACAGCATGGCCTTTGATTCTAAGTCCGTGTCCCATATTTTCATCCATATGAGATGACAGGCCTTTTTGGTTATGGTCGTGGACCTAGCATTGATTCTCAGTGAGTCTACTGCCATATTGGCCAAGTATTTTGCTGCCAGTATGGCCTGTTCCATCAGAGTCCTCTCGGGGGAATCGGGTGTGAACATTTTCTGGATATCTTGTAGCCATGCTACCTGGGCCCTGGTGGTGTAGATTGCCATTGCGGCTGCTCTGAGTCCCAGCCCCACCAGTTCATAGTTCTTCTTGAGTAGCTCCTCAAGCCTCTTGTTGGTAGGTTCCTTGAGGGCCAAGGTGCCCTCAGCTGGTAGCACCATTTTCTTGCTAAGGGACATGACCTGTAGGGTCCATCTGTGGAGCCGTGTACCAGAGCTTCAAATCATCCACTGTGAGGTACATCTTGTCCCAGGATCTGCATTCTGGGATCCTTGTGGGCTCTGATGCTATCCATCCCTTCTGCACTACCTCTTGGACTGACATGCAGATAGGGAAGGTGTTCAAAGCTTTTGGAGCCAAGTTTAGGGAAGCGATTAACTTGGACGGTGGTTCAGTTGGTGGGTCTGCGAAGCCCACCACCTCCTTTATGGCCCTGATCATATTTGGGACCTGGTCCGAGGTGCAAAATTTTGCCATCAGAGTTTGTGGGTCCTGCTCCATTGATTCCTGGGGCTCTGCTCCACCACTGGATTGTGTCTCCAACTCCTCCCCCGACTCATCTGGATTCTCTGGCTGTGATGGGGTGTTGTGTGCCTTAGGAGCTGGGGCTGCCAGTCCCGCTGGTGGTTTGGGTTGGGAGAATTCTGCCAGCTTTTGTAGAATGGCCGACATGAATTTTTGCTGTTACTGGATAAGGATATTCATGGCCTGCTGGCTTTGTAGTAGTATGGTTGTTGTATCTGGCTGTGAGCTGTCCCTGGATAGGGTGCTGGTGGATGCTGCACCTTGGGAAGAGGGCCCTGGTCCAGGTTGGACATATTGGAGTGCTCCAGTAACTCCTCTTCCAAACAGTCTGGGCACAGCTGGCTTTGGTTGGCTGGGAGCAGTGGTATCTTGCACATCTTGCAGATCCTCATCTTGATCATGGTTTACCTGGGCAGATATAAGGGAGAAGGCACTTAGACCCTCAACTTGAATTGAGCCCCCATGCCTTTCTCTGCGCTTGGCTAAACTGTGGTAGTACGCCTGTTAGAGCGCGTCTGTGGGACTACAAAAATGGCAGTGGGAGTAGTTTCAGTTGGACTATAAAGATGGCTGCCCATCCGGTGCTTTAGCTCTTATCGCCCCCTCCCATCTTTCTATCTGACTCTCTCGGACAGCTCTGAGTGGGATAATAGATTTTGGGAGTGTTCCTCCTGACCCCTTCATGAGAGCCTTCTGAACTAAAACCCTGCAAAAGTGCTTGGGAAGACACCGTGGAGGGTACCAGCATGGATGCTTTATGTCTCAGTCGACTCCTCTACAGATCATCATCTGGGGAGAAGTGTATTTCCCAGGTAGCTCTTCTCTTTATTGTCCTCTCTTGTGGCAGGCGGGCTTCTGTGCAGCCACTAGCAGGGACTGTACAGTGCCACCCACAACACCAGGAGACCCTGAGTACCCTGCTAGCAGGAGTGCTCAGTCAGATCGACTGGCGTCCAAGTCCCAGAGGATCGCTAGGTCGGGATGTCACTGGGACTGACGATGGGTTCTCTTGCCCTTTCTTTATTAGGTAGTTCTTAGCTGTTGCCTACATTCCTGGTTGATGCTATAACACAGTTCTGAGACAGAATAGAGCCAGCTCAGACTTACTAGATAGCAAGGAGTTAGTGAAGTCTGCCAAAGGAGGGGTTATTACTAAGCCATTGCTCTTTTTCTTATGGGTGTAGTTGTGCTAAATTGTTCAGGAGCTGCATCCTGTGCATGTAGCCTGATCAGATGTCCAGAGGGATCTGGATACCCTGGAGGGTTGGTCAAGAAGGTGGAGACTGAGGTTTAATCCAGGGAAGTGTAGGATGCTGCATCTGGGGTCAGAAACCCAGGTCATGTATACACCCTGGGAGGGGTCTCACTGCAAGTCACAACGAGAGAAAGGATCTGGGGTGGTGGTAGACACCAAAAGATAACACTGAAAACTGCAGAAGATCTGCGGCAAAGGCAAACAGGATTCTGGGCTGCATAGACTGGGAATTACGTCCAGGAGGAGGGGTGATCCTCCCTCTGTATAATCTGTGGTCAGGCCGCATCTTGAGTACTGCGTGCAGTTCTGGAGACCTCACCTTAGGAAGGACATAGCATTGCTGGAGAGGGTTCAGAGGAGGGCAACCAGGATGATTCGGGGCATGAGTGAAAGGACCTATGAGGAAAGGCTGGAAGTCCTTGGGCTGTACTCACTGGAGGAGAGGAGAGGAGAGGAGAGATGGGGGGGTATGATAGAGGTCTTCAAATATGTGAAAGGGATTAACAGGGACAGAACCAAAGAAATGTTCAGGTTAAAGAAAGGGGGCACAACGAGGGGGCATGAGTGGAAGCTGGAGGGGGGAAACTACAGGGGAGAACGTAGAAGGCATTACTTCACTGAGAGGGTGGTGGGGCCATGGAATGCACTGCCGAGGAATCTAGTGGAGGAGGGTACAGTGGAGGGCTTTAAGAGGTGGTGGGACAGGTGCATAGGTATACTGAAGCCAAAGATGACCCTCTTATGGGCTAGGGAGGGTGGAGGAGCGAGCGCCCAATAGGGGCTGGCTACCAAGCAGATACGAAAGACTGTTAAGCCTATTCTGCTGGCTTTTAGTATGTTAGATGCACATGAATAACTGACCAAGAAGGGACAGAGAAGGGGTCTGGCAGGGGCCGGACTTGTTTAGAAGTTACATGTGCATCAAAGCCTATCAGGTGGCTTGGAGACCCAGTGCGTAAGGTCTGGAGAGCCTTAGAGATATCTCCCCACAATTACAATAACAAAAATAGATTACATTAACATGGTCACATTCCCGTCATACCCACCCACACCCAAATGCTAATAGTGCCCTTTATATAAGTAATAGTAATTATTACTGAAAATAAATCAAAAATCTCATTACTTTTACAAAACAGTTCCAGCACTGAGCATTTACTGAAACCACTGAACCTCACTATATACATTTTTGTGATTCAAATAGATGCATATACAGTGAGGATCAGCAGTTCCTTAACTGCCTGGTGCTGCATAATTGTTGTCAAAATAAGACGCATTTGAACTTGTTTTGGGCAAAAAACTACTGTTACTCAAACAGTCTAAGTTATTAGCAGCTGGGTGTGGAGCAGGTTCATGTTTTTTCAACATTACAACAAAATGCAAAATCCAACTTGTAGAGGGGAGGACAATGAGTCTTTTAATTCTTTTTTGAAACACCATATGCTATAAAAATTAGGGTGGGCAACCATGACAACCCAGCTGAGTTTCAAACTTGGGGTTCTAAGGATATTGCTGACCTCCTAAGCCTTGCTCTATAGGTCCCAATGATGTCATCAGAACCCCTCGATGGAAGCTAGTATTGTTGGGCATGGTTGCCCATCCAGTAGTCTATAGTATGATGTCATCAAAACTCCTTGATGGAAACACAGCCTTGTTGTGCGTGGTTGCCCACACAATATTATTTTATGTTGTTGCCAGCCATGGAACAGGACAGCTGTGTAGAGTATGCTGCACTGCTTTGAAAACACTGCTAGCCAATCTCAATACACTGTTTAATAGAGTCTGCAGATTTAGTATAATATAGGATTTTCATCATTGTATTCTACATTCAAATGTAAAAGCTTGGCTCTAAATGGCAGAAGACAATATGGGTAATACAACCTTTCCAAATAACTGCACAAAGGTATTGACCCATGTTGTCGTCAATCCATTTCCTTGAGCAGATTTCTTGCTACCACACGCATACCTGTAGCAGCCAATCCGTAATCTCGTAAATCCCAGTACCACAATGTATCAAGGATTAAGGTCATTTTCCTTTGATGCTCCTTCCAGCTAGAACCTTCTGTCAGCAGATCTATGAAACTCACAACCTACCCAAAGCAGTTACATAGTCATCAGGAACTCGGTGTAGATGTTTTAACAGAAAGAACACACATGTCTTGTGATAAGTGTTATCTTGTCATTGTTCCCAGAAGCAGACTGTATGTTTTGTATTTGGCAACTGTTTAGCAACTGAATGTGTGATTCTCTAGCTTTTGTACTTTGTATTTCCATTCCCATTCGAGATGCTCTTAGAAATGTAGCTGTACTCCAGTGTGCTTCCCATAAAAAATATGAACTGAAATAAATGAATCTTTTTAGAATGCATGAAAACTATTAGCAGCAACTAAAAGTCAAGTAGTCAACACAGGCAATTATATTCCTGCTTATTCTAAATAAAAGAAACAATTCAGTGGTCAGTATTTGGTATGCAATTTTTAATTATTGTAAGGGCAAGATTTAAAACTCATAAAATAATTGTAATAATTTCATTAATGGTGACCATGAAAAATAAAATATTGCAAAGTTCTAATAATAAGAGAATTCCCTGAATAAAAATGTAGGGGAAAAAAAAGTCGGTAACTAATAATACACAGTCTGGAAACTGGGAGCAGATGGCTGGCTCTTGATAAACATTCTCATATTATTTATTTATTTAATTTTTGAAATTACTCAACTGGGATAACCCCATGAAGCATCTCGTTTTCATGTGGGTCTCAGGGAGGATAGCAGCATTTACCATGTTAACATCCAAGTCCAAGAACCAAATCAAGATCCCTAACGAAGTCTTGCAATCTCCTGACTTTTTTGTTGCTTTGTCCATGTTTGTTTATTTATTTATCTTAGTTTTTGTTGACTGGGAAAGGAGGACTATTTTCAGCCTCACCCTGGGGGAGGTGGTACAGATACAAACTGACATATTGAATCAGGTTAAGAATAAATTGGGGAAATGTGTCAGTACACCAGGAAACCCCCCCTACTTTTTCTGAAAAGTCCCATGGGATCTTTAACGTCCACCTGAACATATACCAGAACAAGCAGACGTGATCTCAGTTTCATGTCTCATCTGAAAGATGGAACCTCATGAGTGCAGCACTCCTCACATGCTGCACTAGAGTGTCAGTAATGGGATTTATCCTAATTCCCTGAACAGGGGCTAGAACCCACAGCCTTCCAACCTGTCCCAGCCTCAGAGGCCAGTGTGCAACCTGCCGTGCCCCTGACACTGATATCATTTTTATCTGGAATATTAAAGAACTTGGTCCTGGAATTATCATTCAAAGATTCAGCATTATGAACCCTAACCAAGCATTATAATCCCCAGCTAACAGAAACATTGCATGTGGGTATTCTAGTTGCAATTTGCTTCGATTGTCCCTGATAGGGTTGAAAGAAAGCCTTTCTTCTTGCTAGTATGGATTGGCGGAGATCTTGAAACATGCAAATCTTTAGGCCCCAAACAAGCAAATCTTTCTGCAAATGTGCTTTAAATAAAATACTCTCCCTGTCCTGACAGCGATAATCTTCCACAAAAGCAAATCTTGGTTTGCCTCCAACATCCTTATTGGTAAATATTGTGTGGGCCATGTCCAGCTTGATCTCCTGCTCGAGGAGGTTTAACCTCAGTGATTCAGTCAACAGTTTGTCAAAGAACAGAAGGGAGTTGTTACCCTCTAAATTCTGAAGGACATTTCCATATTGAAATATTGTCTCTCCTTGAATGCATTTCCAGATCTTCCATCGTGTTTGGGAGGATCCTCAGCTCTTTATCCTGGTACTCCAGTGTCTCCAAGAGGGCAAATTTCATCTTTAGTCTCGTTCAATCTAGTTTTCAGTTTGGCAGTTCTGAGTGTTAATGTATTCATTGTTTCTGTTAGACTCAAAAGTATATAGAGCTTGTAGATTCTCTGATTTCCCTAAGCCCTGTTTAACCTATTACATCACAGGTTTGTTTCCATCCATATGCTTATTGTCAGGTTGCTTCTCTGCTTTGTGTTGGGACTTCGCCTTGTCCTGCTTGTCATTTTCTGACTGCCAGACTAGTCCTCTGGGCAGCTTGTGAGATATTGGGGTTGGGTGAGTAGCTGGTCAAGAACTGAGTGTCTACCTGATTTACCAGCCTCACCAGTTGAATGACCAGGGCCTGGGATGAATAGGGAGTAAAGCCTAGCTTTTTCTATTGAATGGCTCATGTGCCTCTCAGCAATCAGCAATATAAAATGCTGTAATCTCTCTCACCCATCCATACAGTTTTGACATGCCAGAGTGTCCAAACCAGCAGAACTCACGGTAGATGAAATGCGAAGAAAGCCGTAGGAGTCTGATGGTAGCAAGGTAACTCACAAAACAAGCAAAAACAGCATCCGGTTGTTCATCTTGGATCTGTCTCCTACTCCTCAGGGCTCCTCAGAGTCTTAAAGACTATGAAAAGACCATTCAAACAACGTACTGGATTTCCCTGTAGGGCTCAGCAGTGCAGAGATATCTATTCAAGTCAATCCTGCTTTAATCCAGCAACCATTTCATGTAACCTTGAGGCAAGAAGTGATGTGCCTATCAGGCAAGCTGTATGTTGTTAAGCATAGCTTGGACAACAGTAAAATCACGTTCTTTTTTTATTGTTCCGTGAAATGGCTGGTGACTTGGTTTAAGATAGGACTGTTTTGGACAGTGATATTTCCAGACTCCTAGCACCTACAGGTAAGTTCAATTTTTGTCCACTACAGCTCTTTTTTTGCCCTTCTCCGGTCCTCCTAGCAACCACCCAGCCTTATCAACCCTTAACCTGGTTCTTCAGCCATCATCACTCTCCCATGACTTCTCCATGGAGGGAGCTTAGGGAAGGGCTGTACGTACTCCCTCTGGAGCAGCCTCCAATTCAGTATCTGGCAGACAGGCAACCTGGCTTCATGATGTGGGGCCTGAGTGCACTCGTGCTAGCCACTGTGACAGGTGCCATCTATTCATACACCACCTTATGATCATTTAAAAAATATTTAGGATAGAGTAGGACTTGGCAAATGGAATGGCCTTGGGAGTGGTGCTATGCTCATGCATGTTTCAGCTGAAATCTGCCAAATAACTACCCCTATTTTAACTAGGATAAGAACTAGAGCAACAGGAAAAAAAGAAACAGTTTGAATATGCAGGCCCTTGTTGGGCAGCATTTTGTTGGGGGGGAGGGAGCACACTTGATTCCTATTTAAGTGTTTGTAAATCTTTGAAATAGGTTGGGAAAGCTTGTGGGGGAGTGTACTGAGTTTGCACCCCAAGCCCAGAATGTCAGGCGTGAAGGCTGGCGGAGAGAACAGAAGAGCACCCGAGTAGACACTTTCCTCCAGGGGGAGGGAGGAGATGTGTACTGCTCAGAAAGTGGCACCTAGTGGTGGCAGAGGGCACTGCACTAGTAGGACTATCCCCCAAGTTGCTGACCTGGGCACCCTCTAGATGGGAGGGGGCAGAAGGAGGGCATGGAGAACAGTGAAAATCATGCCCATTCCGGTACACCAGGTGAAGGCCCTCTGGTTCCTCCCATACTACCAGAGTCCTTAGTACACAGATTCCTACCCCCCCCATCCATGGCTCCAGTGACTATGACTCCCTTCTGAGCATTTCTCCTCTGGTAGCAGCAGAGGGCCTCCTCCCCCTTCCCGACAAGGATGCACTGGATCTCAGAGCAACAGAACATCCAGGGAGCCTGGAAGAGAATTAGAAATGAGAGGTGAGTCTGGTGGGTACGGGGTATTGTAGTGCTGGAAAGAGAGGCGTTGCAATGGCACAAGAGGTGCAAACAAAATAATTGGGGAAAATCCTATACTGTGACTGGTGGAATCTGATCACACGACTGTATTATACGCATGACATAGCATTGCTTCAGAATTCCTTTCTATTTTTTTACCAGTTTTTACTTTTGTTCTTAACATAATCCAATTTTATGATAGCAAAAATACACCCAGTACAGGGATGTAGTGTATCATGATATATACTTATTTCCTGGGTGGTTAACTGCACGTAGTTTTGCCTCATGTCTCACAAAGCAGCTAAGTCGTGAGTGCATCCGATTGTATAACATATCCTATCTTCCTCTTAATGCTTTATCTGAGGAACAACAGCTAGGCCGGCCCTCCCTCAAAAAAGAAACTAGTACAGGATAGTCAAGGCTTTCACTTCACCTGGCATATCTCTGATTCTACCAGGCTTAATGTTAAAACAGCAAACCACTCACTAATTGACTGGGTCCTCTCCTCACATCCCCACTATATATTGGAAGCTGGCATGCTTCCTGATGCATTCAGTGACCAGCTGATGGTTTACTGTGTGCACAAAATTCATCACCCTAAAGTACCCCGAGACCTCTTTAGCAGTCCCTTCATTTATCACTCGCTCTCATAGATGACTTCCACTCAACAGACTGGCCATCTGTATCCAACGCCTCTGATGTAGATCATACAGTCACCTACTTCCAGGCCAATTTCAGCTCTGCCTGGGACTCACGTGCCCCTCTAAAATGCATTAGTGTCAAGGCTTCCACCTCACTTCTGTCTTAACTGAATTGATAGACCGCTTCAAGGCTTGTGATATTGCCTGGTACCTACATACAGGAAAATCCTCTAGATAACAAGAGGACCTTGTCAGGTTCAGGCAAGTTTGTGATACCTGAACTAAGACAATCCACTCAACTAAGGCCAGCTTTTTCTCTGCACCATCCAGAAAAACCTCCACTGCCAGTGAAGTTCTGGAAGGTAGTTCACGTTCTGTTTAACCCCTGCTTTCAATTATTTCTTCTCCGCCTGTGCTTTCACTTCACTCCCCCCATACTCCCTCTGGTCCCCTTCTTTCTTTCTTCCCTATAAAGTGCTACCTACTGAGTAGAAACTGACAATCCAGTGAACGATAATAGCCCTAATTGCCTGGGCCCAAACCTCCTTTTCCTAGCTCGTCAGCTATCACAACCTCTATCACCACTCTTCCGCAAACCTGTATTTCTCCTCAAGGCAGATCCTGACCTCCTGGAGAAGTGCTAGAGTCCTCCCTCTCCTAAAGGTGATGACACTTAATCTCAAGCAACTACTGTCCCATCTAGCTGTCCTCCGTGCTTTTTTTCCCCAAAGCTTCGGAAGGAAATAGTTCTTTCTCAGCTATGCTTTGTCCTTGATTCCACCTCCTTTCTCTGCCTCTTTCAGTCAAGCTTCAGGAAAGACAGAAACAAAAAATCCAGCACACAGACTAGGAAAACGTGGTGCTGCAGCTCCATCCAAACACAAATTACAGCAAAAGACATGACAAGCACAATAAAAGGGCTAAGGCTGTAACAGTGAAGTAAATGCAGACCTTTAATCTAGTATAGGTAGAAAACACAAACTGTCCTAAAACCCCAGTGCTTTAAACCTTGGCATTTCTTCTTCAGGGGGCCCACTGAGGAAGAACCACCAAGATTTGAATCGTTGGGGTTTGGGATGTTCTGTGTTTTTCTTACTAGTTAAAACACAAGCATCAGGAAAACCCACTCAGCTGTGTCTCTCCCCGCCCCCTCAAGTTCACCGACCACATCTTCAAAGGAAAGAATCATGGACCTCTGTCCTCTGCAATCTTTGTCAACCTGGCTAAGGTACTGTGGCCCAGCCCTTGCTCCTGTCCAAGCTAGTTGGTGTAAGCCTCTTTGATGAAGTCATGGTGACTCGAAGCACTGGGGCAGGTTTGTGCTGCAGCTTCATGTTAAAAAAATTACTTTGGTTTCTTGGCACTTCAGCCTCAGCTTTTGTTTCTTCCTGGAGTGCACTGCACTGTGTTCTTTTATGGTGTTTCTTTCCTAGGCACCTAGACCCACTGTGTCTGAGCATTCTGTTTGTGTTTTTTATTGCAGGCTGCTCTGACCTTGCAATCAGCTGGTTCCATTCCTATCTAACTTACAGAACCAAGACAGTTGTCATAGGTCGTCTTCTTGCTCCATCCCTTCTCAATAGCCTTAGGGTCCCATGGGGCTGTGTCCTAGGCCCACTTCTTTTCTCCATTGTTCTAAATGATCTCCCACAAGCCTGTCCATCTGTGCCCATACACATGTATGGTGGTGATGCAGTGATCTTACTCAATAGTTCCTATTTCCCTAAGTTGCAAGCTGTTCTCCAATATGATTTCAAGAAGTTCCAGCATTTGTTCCAAACCAACCAGTTCTCCCTTAATGTGTAAAAATTCTGTCTCAGTCTTTGGCAGTAGGCAGCAGCTTGCGAGAGTCCAAACCACCCCAGTATTCAGGACTTTAAGAGGGCTCACCACTGCGGTAGTCCCCACCTTCAAGTACGTGGATGTTTGGCTATATACCCACCTCAGCTTCTCTATACTTCATCTTTATTTTCATCATATATAGTTACAGTTATATCTTTGTTTCCATTTTTATATAACTTAATAAACTTAAGCCCAAATTCAACAAGCTCATTCCTTCTTCTTATCTTTCTAATGATTATTTTATCTACACTATATGAATGCATTGTGCCCTCCGATAAATCCTAGGTATTGCCTTTATATTACATTTCCATTTCATTCCTCATCTACCTCCCACCTCAACCATCTATTTTGGTATTGGGGTATCTTTTGTCTCAAAGAAAATGTAATCCTCTCAAACACTTTTATTTTCTCAACTGTCTCTCTCCATTCCATCACTTTGGGGGGGTTCAGCGAAAGCCATCTTCTAGATATGACTTTTCCCGCCGCCGCTATCAACACTTTCCAGAGATATTTGGCTTCATACCCTTTTAGCTCCATTGGATAGACCCCTAGTACCATATGCTCCGGCCCCAGTGTTTTAACTATGTTAAACCTTGTTCTCACATCTCTATGTATCCCCTCCCAATATGCCTTTAACACAGGACATTCCCAAAAGACATGAGCCTGGTTGGCCTCCCGAACTCCGCACCCCCTCCAGCAGCTAACCACCTTATCTTTATGCCACTTGACCAGTTGCATTGGGACTCTAAAAAATCTAGATTCTAGATCTCACCTTCCATAATAAGTCCTCCACTCTGGGGAGGATGTGGTGCTCCAAGTGTTTTGCCAAACTGCTGTCCAATCCCTGTCGTCTAGCTTTATCTGTAGTTCTTGTTCCCATTTATTTTTGATGTACTGAGTTGTGTACTGTAGATCCTTGATATAATTTTGATACAACATTGAAATAGCACCTTCCCCTCTATTTGAATTCCATATTGCTTCAAATACGTCTGGGATCTCAGATCCTCGATCTTTTTTAATTGAATTATTTATCTACTTCCCTATATAGTCTCTTATCTGATAATATCGTATCAGGTCTTTCCCTGTCCATTTAAACTTCTCTTGCGCTTCGGCAAATGCCATTATATTTTCCCCCCTAAGGAACTGCCAGGGTGCTTTACATCCTAGTCCCTCCTGTTTTTATACCAAGGATCTTCAGCTGCTGGGTTATTGCCCTATCTACAGTCCACCATGTGCACTTCCACTGATATATTCTGGTATATCCTTAGACAGTCCCAGTCTGTATCCCTGCATTGCAGTGGCCGTCCCCACATATGGCGTGCATGTCCATCCCTCTCTATTATGCGATGCTGAGCATTGTGCTAATAATGGTGGAGTCATTTCGTCTCTAGATCTATCTCTTTCCATCTTGCTATATAATCCATGTGTTGTAGCATCAGTATTACTCTAGTCTGCACTGCTATCCAGTACCCCATTAACAGAGGACCCGCCAGTCCTCCCATCCTCCTGGGTAGGTACAGAGTTCGTTTTCTAATTCTGGGTTTTTATTTAACCAGATAAAACCTCCTATCATCTTTTGCCATTTTCCTAATTGCCTGGTGGTTATTGGGCGGGTACACATTGAAACAGAAACAAAAGCGCGGGACTACATTCATTTTGACTACCTGTTTTCTCGTGAATAGTGTCATGGGAAAAGCCTCCATCTCTGTATATCTTTTGTACCTGCTCTAACAATATAGGGTAATTTATCTCTTGATAATCGGGTAGTTTCTTTGTCCAGTTTATTCCTAGATACTTCCAAATGAGGAGGTCCCATCTCATAGGGTATAAACTTTTATCCGTGCAGTCGGTTCATAGTTTAGTTTCAATACCTCTGTCTTGGTCTCATTTAAAGTATATTCCATATTCAGAGAACATTTTAGGTGCTCAAAAGGTGTACCACTGATTCTTCTGGATTAATTAAGTATAACAGTATATCATCAGCATATAAGGCTAGTTTTTGCTGCCTTCCCCCCAGTAATATCCCTTTAATATCTTGGTTATCTCTAATTCCCTGAGCCAAGGGCTCCAAATAAAGGGCAAACAATAATGGTGAGAGCGGGCATCCCTGCCTAGTTCCCCTTTCTAGTTTAAATGAATTGGAGTGGTGTCCATTTGCTCTCACATAGGCTTTAGGTGTTTCATAGATTTTTCCAATCAGATCGTTAGATTGCTTAGGGAATCCAAACTTTCCCAAGACCGCTTTTAGGAATTCCCAAGAAACCTTATCAAAAGCCTTTTCGGCATCTAGGCTCAGAAGAATCGCCGGTTGTTTAGTGCGGTTCAGATGGTCTATTATGTGTGCAGTTTGCCTCAAGTTGTCCTGCGCCTGCCTCCCTGGAATAAATCCGGTTTGGTCTGCCTGTACTAACTTTGGGAGTATTTGTTGTAGCCTACGAGACAACACTGCCATAAATAATTTATAATCTGTATTAAGGAGGGAAATCGGCCTATAAGAGGGGCATAGTTGTGGATCTTTACCTCCCTTGGGAATTACTGAGATAATGGCCTGTGACCACGATTCTGGTGGGGTCCGCTCTGTTAAAAGAGTTTCATTAAAAACCTTCAACAGCACGGGGACAAACTGCTTTTTAAAATGTTTATACATTTCGGCCGGGTATCCATCCGATCCAGGACATTTATTAATTTTAAGCTTGTTTATTTCTCCTATCAGTTCCTCACTAGATATCGGTTTCATCAACTGTCTTTGCTCCCTTTCCGAAACTCTGGGTAATGATATGTTTCCTAAGTATCTGGCTAGGTCTAGCTCTTTTTGCATGAGGGGCTGCATATAAATCCTTATAATACAACGAGACTTCTACAATTTCTGGAGTATTTTGCAGCTTCCTCTTGTTCTCGGATGTATTAAGCTCTTATATGAGCCTTTGCTTTTTGTGTACGCAGTTTTGCTGCTAAAAGTCTAGTAGCTTTCAGACCTCCCTCATAGTACCTTTGCTTTATAAACAGTAATTTTTGTTCAACGTAGTAGTCCAGTTCTTTATTTAAATCCTGCTTAATTTTGTTTAGCTTTTTAAAACTCTCTGTATTATATTTCTTCTTCAGTTGGGTTTCAAGATAGTCTATTTCTCCCCTTAGAGTTTCTATTCTATTTTTTTCCCTTTGCTTTTCCTATATGCGCTATTGATATTAACTTCCCTCTCATTATTGCCTTTAATGTATCCCATATCAATGCTGATGTTACTTCTGGTGTAGTGTTCTCTTCTATAGCCTTTTTATAGTATCTACCATTTCTTGCTTAATGTCCTTATCTTGCAACAATGAGACATTCAGTCTCAGAATGTTCTCTTCTGAAGTCCCTAATTTGATTTGTAAGAATATTGGGGAATGATCTGATAGAACTGCATTTCCTATCCAGCTATCCTTCACCTCAGACATTGTTTCTTTTGGCAGGAGAAAGTAATTTAATCTTGAAAAACTTTTATGCGGAGGAAAGAAAGTGTAGTTCCGCTGTCTAGGATGCCCTGTTCTCCATGCATCTATGTATCCATCTCCCTCAAGCAGCTTTACCAACCTCTTCAAGTTCCTCTCTCATTACGTCCGCCATAGCCGAACTGTCCAGTGCTGGATCTAATACTATGTTGAGTCCCCCCAAGTATAATTTGTCCTTCGCCCATTCTTGTAGTTTCAATAATATGGTACTATATACCTGGTAATTTGAACCTGGTGGCACATAAACCGATGCCAATGTTAACATCCTCCTTTGAAATTTATCTTTAAGGAATACATATCTCCCTTCTTTATCAATATGCTTATCTATTACTTCAAATATTGTTTTCCTAGGTATTAATATAGAAACTCCCCGTCTTCTGCCCCGGCCATAAGAAGCACTAATTTCAAAATTAAACCCCATTTTCCCCAGTTTGCTATGTTCTGCATGAGTTAGGTGGGTTTCTTGAAGCAGGATAAAATCGGGGCCCTCCTTTCTCAGAGCTGCTAGTATCTTGCTTCTTTTAATAGGGTTGGTCAACCCATTGACATTAAATGAGCAGATTAATGTCGACTTATCCATTGTCACAGTCCCCAACCTTTCTTCCTTTTCCCTCTACCCTATCTTTCCTTTCTCTCCCTTTTCACTAACTTAGTACTTCTTAGGCAATTTTGGCACTTTGCATTCATTTCATACTCTTTTCCATAGATTTTAGGCTTAACAAACTGTTGAAAACACAACCAACTAGTTTCCATTCTAATAGTAGCTCTAATCATTCCTATCTCTAGACTCATTGTAAGTTTACTATGCATTTCTACAAAACTGTAATTTTAAACAGGAGAAAAACAAATAATCCACTAATAAAAAAGAAAAACAGCACACACCTACCCCCCTTTCTCCGAGGGTAAATGAAACTTCCAAGGCAGGGGAACCAACTTCGTGATTCCCTTTCTCTGCCCTCCTACGATGTTATTAAGGGCCGAATCGAGTGGAGCTAATCCCTTAAACCTAGGGTGTTCCCTCGAAAGCGCTTTCTACTAAGCGATCTTTATAAAGCTTGTTATTCTCAGACTGCCAGGCAGCTCAGTTGCGTTATTATTCCAAAGATCCCCTCCGCTCCCAGCCCCTCCCCACGCTCCCTTCCTTTATGTTTTTCCCCATATTCTCTCCCCCTTCAACATCAAGGTCCCCATATCACACCATTCCCTTCGTTTCCCTTGTCTCTTTATTTAGTATGTTCATTTTCAGGTAATCATCCCAGTATCTGTGTTAGAGATTTATGTTCAGTTCTGCTTAATCTATGTTCTCCCCGGTGCACAGGTCTAAGTTCCCTTTTGTCGTTTCATCTGACTCCATCCAGCTGTCACACCCTCTCAAAATTTCTCCAGAGAGTGATCCTTTCATCTTTATTTCTCTAAACCCCGAACAAGTATGCTTGCCAACCTTATTTTTCCTCTGCTCAGTGCGCCACTCAGCCTACAGTCCCTGTTTCATCTCGATCTTCCCTCTGCCGGTTTCTCCATTCCAGCTTCTGGAGCTTCTCGGGTGTTTCTCTGAGGTGTTTCATTGGTGGCGTCCCTCTACGTTGCATTGTTTGCAGAAAACTGTCCGATGTGAGCCTCTGTGTCTTGCTGATTCGTTCCCTGTCCTCTGCTGCTAACTGGATTCCTTTCCGTATTAACACCTCCATTGCTTTATTTGGGGTGTCGTACACTTGTACCCCCTCCTGCTAATGCACCCTCAGCTTCGCTGGAAAGGGTGTCTGGAATCTGATGCCCCTTTCCTTCAGTATTCTCAAAATCGGCAAGTATTGTTGTCTAGCCTGCTGAATTTCGATGGGGTAATCATGGTCCATCTGAAGCCTTGAAGTTAGGTAGGTTAATTCTTTTTTTGCCCAGGCTCTTCTAAGCAGATCTTCCTTTGCTTGATAGCTGGATACCAAAATTATTATAGATTGCGGGCGCGCCTTTGGGTCTTGAGGTTTCTGCCCAACTGATCGATGGGCCCGCTCTACCATCACGGCGTAGGTTGGGGGGAGCTCCAATACATCTCTCAGAAGGTTTTCAATAAATGCTGTCATCAGAGTTGTCTCCGCACCCTCCGGTAGCCCATACAGCCTCAGATTATTCCAACGTGATCTGCTTTCAAGGTCCGTGCCTTTTGCTTGTAACCACATCGTTTGCTGAATGGCGATCACTGCTTGACTCAGGCAGGCTGATACCTCTTCCACCTCGGCTACTCTGGCTACCTCCTCAATTCAGCTATCCAGCTTCGAGATCTATTTAGATAGCCCCTGTATATCTTTTTGTCTCAGCCTTGAGCTTCTTATTTCTTTTAGGATTGTTTAGAGCGTGTTCTCGATAGTATATCTTGCTCCCCTTCTGTATCGGTAGTCAGATCCCTGATTACTTGGAGAGCGGCTACGACTCTGCGGCCTGTGTCCCGCTTCCAATCCTTTTCCATCATTGGATCAGACCAAAGGCTTATTCCTTGGGGTACCCCCTCTATTTCTTTTCCTAATTTCTTTCGATATTACCAGGGGTATTTTGTTTCCCGGAGACACTCGATGTGGGGTTTTTATCTTTTATTTTAAAGAGCGCAGGAGGGAGCTCCTTTGCCGAGCTGCCTAGCTATCCATGGCGGAATCGGAAGTCCACCTCAGCTTCTCTAAACATATTAATTCCATCCACTCAAAACTCCTCCCTAAAATGATTCTCTCAGCATTTGATTATAGGGGTGTAGTTTATGGTGCTGCCCCAAAATCCACCCTGGCTGGACTGGACCCATTTTTCCATTCTTTCTACCAGTTTGCCTTTGGCTGCCCCCCTCATAACCATCACTAATCTATTCTGATCTTTCCTTCCCTTCCCTTGCTGGAAGGCATTTCTAACACTCTGCTGCCCTTATTACTAAGTTCTGGTTTCTTCATTCCCCTGCTATCTCTCCTCTCTACCCCCCCCCCCAATCTTACTCCTTCCATAACTGTGACTCTTGTTCCTTTCTTCTGCCTTTCTTTAATATTTTGCTGGGCATGCCTCCTTTCTCTAGAGATTGACCTCTTTCTGGAATAAACTCTCAGTCACGATAGGAACAACCTCTAGGCTGTTCTCTCTAAAATCCCTGCTCCAGACTCACAGACCAGCTTCTGCTCTTAGCCCCCCCAAGTCTGTTTTATGCTATTGGTGTTTGGGTGCCCCCAGTGGCTACACTACATTACCCTACTATGTATCTGTTATGAGCAATTTACACCTATATACCTGTGACCCCAGGGCTGCCACGTCCAGGTTCACATTCCTGCATGGTGACTGCACAGGGCCCACCTGGTTGAGGGTGCTGGGTTTGTTCTTTCTTTCTTTCCCCTGAAGTGTGAGTGGGGGGTCATCCCAGAACAAATAAGAAATAGTGTGGTGCCTCCACCCAAAGAGAATAAGTAGGCCAGATGTTGTGTGCAGTACCCCCCCCCCCGGGATGCAGTACCTACCCACCTCCCTACACTGGACGGGACCACCGCCTGGGGACCAATAAAATAGTTGTTACCTTCACCATAAACACGTCGATCAGGTTATACAAACTGGGTGCACACACTGTCACAAGTAAAATTCAACAGATTAACTGTGCTTTTATTTAAGAGCACAGGCCTGGAAGCAGATGAAAAGAGAGGGTTAGACAGTTGCAATTTACCGTGAGCACACCTGCTCTGTAGCAATGCACCTTGAGAGCCACTGTGCTGTGAGCCACTACCACCCTCTCAGATTCCACACAGACAATTAAGCACCTGCCCAATCAAGGGCCACAAAAGGATGAATCCTACTACACAGAGTGCAGTAAACTCTTCTGCTGGTACCAGTAATAAAATTATGATTTCAAGTATGACACATGAACCAATGACTCTGGGTACCCAAGAATAACACTAAAGTCCTAGTGCTGGCCTGGTAGCTACGTAGCCCAGGTTCTTTCAGTGGTGCACTTGATGAAAATTAGCAAGCTTGCAGTTTAACCTCCCAACAGGCCATAGCATGCCAGCACAATTTGAAGAACTTGAAATTACAATGACAAATGCTTGAAAAACAATTTCTAATCCTAATAAGGTAACTTTAATCCAAACTGGAAAAGCACAACAGACCCCAGTCAGCAATGCCAGCACTCACATGGCCCACTGATGCAGCAGTTCAGTCGAGGTGGTGAACAGAACACAGCAGCAGGTCGGGCAGCAGTCAGGAACAGGCCCCAGTGATCTAGGGATGAAGCACTTTAGATTCGCTCAGACGCTGTGCAGCAGCACAGCCCTTCTGGCTCACACCTCTCAGGACACAGCCCTTCTGACTCAGCTCTCAGTCACTGGAGCACTACATAATGGCGTCCCAGTTATTAAGGAACCCAGACCTCAAGAAGTGACCCCCACAGTCCAACTGCCATCTGGATTGTGATTACCCATGTGTTCAGGGCATGATCTCCATGTTTCCCTGTCCCCCGATCCACCCCACTAGATAAGAGCTAGCAGTCCCCTTACCTGACCTCGAAGCAATCCAGGTAAGATGCTGTACTCTGTCTCCTCTTTAATACAACTCAGCAGCTTCGGTCTGCAGGATTGCCCTCAGGCACAGACCCGTGTGTTCTTTCAATCGGTGCCCACCAGACACAGTTTCACAGCTTTCACTAAACAGGTGCCTTTCCTGGCACAGTCTCTGAACAGTGTAAGCCCAGGATAAGGCTCACAATTAGTTTGTAGGATGATCCCTGGTGAGGGCTTGCAGAACTGTTGGCCTGGCTAGGCCTCTTTCTTGGTCTCACCAGCAGCAGGTCTGAATACCTCAGTGTCTCTCACAGACTGCCATGAGCTCCTTGAGAGCCCAGAAACTTCTTTCCCCAATTTGGTGTCCCATTGGACAGGCAAGTCTATCAGTCCTTCTGCCCTGTCCTGTTCTCTTATTAACCCTTGTAGCCTGCCAATTGATTTGGCAGGGTTCCTGATTGCATCATCCTCCCACAATTCCTCTGGCTGCTTGCTGGGTATCTCAGCTTTCTGAGTGTTTGGCAGGTGGGGTTAAGGGTAATCAAAATGTATATAGCTATATTAGTCGGGGAGTCTTTATTCATTTATTTGTGTCTCCAAACATGCTTGTCCCCTGGGTGTGTAGCAGTCTCATAGGGGCTGTTATCCTGTTCTGGCTGTAACCACTGGGAGTGTGGTTAGGTCAGCCACGGCACGCTGGCAGTGGTCTGAGGGGTAGCACTGGTGAAGAGCTCCTGACAACATGTGTTCCAACACTGAAGAGGCGGCATTCATGTGATGCTGATGGCACTGAAGAGAAGGTGTGGTGGTCTTTGCTGTTCCCAATCCCCTCTGCCACAATCCGAGGACCAGTTCTACAAAATGTAGCCACAGCCACAAGGACAGCAGGGTGCAGGAGGTGTGGATGTGCTACTGCTCTTTCTGCATCACACACACAGTCAAGCAAGAGAGAGCCGGCAGTACAGCAGCAGTGTGGGACCTCGGGAGGGGGGCAGTGGCTGTCCAGGTAAGTCCCTTCCTGAGAAAGGGGTTACATACATACAGCATACAATACACAGCATTACTTTGCACATTTGTGTCTTGCAAGTAATATGCTGATATTAAATTTGTGTTTTTCTTTGTATTTATTGTACCTATGTGGCATTTTGCACAATGTTGCATAATACACAATCGCGACTTTATATAACGCCTGACATATTTAACCATGAATGATTATGCCTCTGCAGCCCCTGTTCCCTTTCCTGGTATACACCTAGAAATGGGCTCTGGCTCAGTGGGCTGTTCCCAGTCACCAAATTAAAATAAACAAATAAATAAATCTTGCAATAGTTGTTCAATTTTAAATAATAAATGACAGTATACAACATTGATTGATGTGTCTTTCATAAGTACCTGGCTTGCACCATAAAGTGGATTTTCTCTGCTTTCCTCTAAGTCGAGTAGTTTATTCACATTAAACACATTCAGACAAGCATATGAATGGAGCTCATCCCACCACGTATCAGCAGGCTGAAAGCACTATCCAGGGATTGCTCCAGACAATCAAAGAATAAACCCCATAAAGCTCCGGTAAGCATACTAATGTTTTCATAAACTTCTAATAAACCAAACTCATAAACATTTTATAAATAAAAATAAAAAAGATACTGCTCAATTCTATAAGCCTTGCACCTTATTTGTACAAGCAATGGGTGCTGTGGATTGATAGAAGCTCATTATCTGATGTGCACAGGAAGAAGGAGCATGGCAGTACACATTACCTGTAAAGAAGACTAAGGGAAAAGCTGAGGGCAGAAATTCAGGACAGATTCTGATACTCATCCTCCCACTGCCTGTTTGGTCAGCAGAGAAGCCACAGTTTGTAAAGCATGTAGGGGGTAGGCAGATGAATACATCACTTGGAAGCTTGAAGTATCACTGCTATTACTAGCAACCTTGTGCATCATATTTCTTAGCACAATACCTTCAAGTGTCATTCTCTCTCCCACTAGTCATACACTGCCTAGTGCAGCACTGACATACCATGAATGGCTTCCATTTTTTAGGATCTCAGTTTAATTCTAGATAAGTCAATGTTCCCAGCAAACTGAAACTCTAAAGGAAATGACAACTTGGTTACCCTCCACTACCAGTGGGAAATGGCCCTAGTCAACATTCAAATTATTGGGGGTAAATCGGGTCTGTCTCCCTTTTGTGCACATCCTGCTCATGATGGGCTTAGAAGATACAAGAAGACAGATTCAAATGCATAATGGGAGTATTGTAGTAAGAAGAAAAGGTGGGAGTACCTGAGCATTGTACCCACCCAGCCCCTGAATAAGGTTGCCACCTGTCTTGATTTTGTTAGGACAGCAATACGAGAAAGAAAATAGCGCTCACTGCATAAGTAAGTTCATACAAAGTAGACAAAGCTGCAAAAAAGTCTGCGATTTAATGTGGGTCAAAACAGCCTGGTAGCAACAAACACTGAGTCCCAGTTCCCCAGCACTTCAAACCCAATCTGGGTCCTTCCGGGGTGAGGACTCAAGCAAGAATACATCTCTTTTAAAGTGCAATTTTAAAGAGACAATATATAATTTTTAATCTATCCACAATCTTGTGGCATTTTCTTAACATGCAAATATGTGGTTTGATTGTTTAGCAGTTTAATATTGAAAAATGATGTACTATCTCTTTAAAATTGCACTTTCAATGAGATGTACTGACTCCTTGGAGCCACACACCACTGAGGAAGAATCTAGATTGGGTCTGAAGTGCTGGGAACTAATGGACTCCATGTTTGTTGCTACCAGGCTGTTTGATCCACATTCGTCGCACTTTGCAGCTTTGTCTACTTTGTTTGTATGAACTTACTTATGCAGTGAGTGCTTGCTTTTCTTCGTATTGGTGTTTGGATTTTTGTTGAGCCGTGCCTCTGAAATCCATTGCGCTGGATTGTTTGGGATGTATTCTTAGGACAGTCCTGGGTTTGGGTGGCTGTGTCCTGCGAAAAATCATGAAAATGTAAAATGTACTGATCTTATACTCGAAAAAATATTTTGCTACTTTCCTCTAGAAATTGCAGAAAAAAATGATGCATTAACTAAAATACCTTAAAATGAAAGCAAACAAATGAACAACTGGAAAATTACAACACTTAGGGCTCGATTTTCAAAGAGTCTTTAAAACGATGCAAGTTGTGTCACTCTAGGGCTGCAAGGAACTCCGGGTACATCAGGGACCCTTCACCCAATTTTAGAAAAGGGGGAGTCCCTGAGCTAAAATCCCAGGAGTTGCCACAGCTACGGGCTAGCGCCAAACAATTGGCATACCTGCAGGAATTGCCACAGGGATCTGAAGCCCCTGCCCGGCGCAACACTAGAGGGGCCAGGATTATCGATTCCAAAAATGAATAAAGCATAAACAAAATGTAACACCTCATGGTAACGTCTGTACTCTGGTGTGCTGGGCTGTTGGTTGTGATTTATTTCTGTTGTGGTCATGTGCTGTTTGTTAAAAAATTATCGCGTTCATCGCACATTCTCAGTAGTATAATTGCCAACCTCAAATCTTGTTTTGTGGTGTATGAACTGAGTGTACCGGTGATAATGTTTATGCAACTTAGTGCACGGCATTATGCGAAACCAGACCTGTGCACTCTCCATGTTGGACCCACCTCCAGAATTAGAATCCTCAGTGGGGGGGCATTAGGGGGTACAGCCCCCCATGGGGGGGAGTGGGGGGTGGAGCCCCCACAGAAAAAAAGTTACCATTGAGTCGCGCCGTGCTTGGTATTGACCCTGTGCCATGAACTGAGTAGTTTTCATGTTTCATGGTAGGGAGGAACATTTGAGATCTGTTCACAATACTCTCAACAACTCAAAGTGGTACATGCTGCTGCCAGGGCTGTGCTTACCTGATGCCGTGGCACTGTCTGTCCCTGAACCCTCTCCCAGTGGTTCCATCCCATTGGCTTTCTGGCTATATAAATGGCACCCCCGCTGGGTGTCTCATCACTCCCTTGCATGCCCACTGTCTCTCTTATACCCCCTATGGCATCCCTGTGTCCCTTCTTCCCACAGACCCCACTTCGGTTCCCCCCAAATTTGCCACATTGCATGGCAGTGGCACAAGTCACTTAGACCTCATGGCTGGTCCAGGTTGAGCCCTTGCTGCATCCCACGACGGGGCTTCAAAATATAGAAAAGGGATGGTGCAGCCCAGTGTTGCAAGCCTTGTGACCTGCTGCAGACGCTGATGTCTCAAGGGCAGTGCAGGGCAGCTTGGTGCAGAGGCATCCCAACTTTGACACAGCCTGCATTCGAAAATCGGCAGTGCCACACAGTTCGATGCCAGGTGCCAATTGCATCATACACCTTTGGCACAGGCACCTTGTGTCAGACTTAGACATTTGAAAATTGAACCTTTAGTCTTAGTTCTGATTATTTTGAGAAAAGCAGTCTGTTGCATTGGTTGAGGTTACATATTGTACTGTGAAAAATCATGATTCAGCATGAAATGTCCCACTTTGGGCTTTTTAAAAGGTGGTAACCTTACCCTGAATTCTACCCTGGTACCACCAGCGTCACTAACACTAGACCAACTGATTTGCCTGAACTTCACTTGGCCCCTGCCTTCCTCACTGAGAAAAACTTACCTGCAGTAAAACTATGCGTAGAAGAAAGGCTGTTGCTGGTGTGGTGCTGACCACCTCAGAGAACACAAACGGTAGTACTGTAGGTGGAAATAATGTGGCCTAGCAGGAAGTTGAACACAGGCTCCTGACTTTGTTCAGGTGCACTGCCAACAAAGTGACAAGTTTGGAGTTCCCAGATCTCCAGGGATTCCTGCATTTTACAGGGAGCTGGAGCCATCTGCAGATACAGTGCTCCCATAGATTTGCAATGGTTATGCAGAAGAATGAATACAGCAATTTGGCTTCCATAGGAAATGCGTAGTCTACTGAAAAACACAGGGAACTTGGCATTGAGATGCAGGGAAAATGAGCTTAGCCTTAGTTGTTTTTTTTTTTATATTCTTCGGTAACTGGATAAGGCCCATAGTTTATCATGGTCACTTTCCTCACCTCAAATACTGCTGGATCTCATCATATCTGTTAAATAATTGACAAAGGGGTATAACACTGGAGAAATGGGTTTTGGAAGGAGCATGCGTCACTGGAAGGCTGGCAGGGGGGTGCAGGATTTAGTACCCTAGCAGAAGCTCTCTTCCGGGGAGGGAGGGTCACTGCCTCTGCTGCAGTGTTCTCTCATGGGTGGCCATGTGTGGAAGCACAGCAGAAGCAGACTGGGAGGATGGTCATTGACTGAGCCAGTGGATGGGGTGCTCTCATGCCTGGCCTCACCCTCCTGAAGCTCTGAGCATACATATGCAGTGGGCATACCTCTCAACTGTCCCTTATTTTCAGGGACGTCCCTGATTTTGCCTCAAAATTTTCCTCTGTCCCTCGTAAAATTTGCATTTTTGTGACAGAACAGTGGGGATTAAAATCACAAAATAATGTCAAATATTAAAGTTATAGACTTGTTCTTCTTCAGAAAATCTATCTTAACATACATCCCTTTATTCTAACAGCTTTCTGTGTGAGTAGTACCAAATCTTAAGATGTGTCCCTGATTTGGGGTCTTTGTCCCTGTTTTTTTAAGCCTTGTCCCTGATTCATGAGGCAAGAGGTTGAGAGGTATGGCAGTGGGGCAGGGAGAAACACACAGGCAACACCTCCCTGGCTGTGGCAGGATGATGCTGTCCTACTCCCCTCACAGGCCTCACACCATCAGCTGTGGTACCCATCTACCAACACTGGCTTAAGAGGACTTGAGGAGCTTAGCCTGTCAACCCTGATAAAAATAAAACACCATGGAGAACAAGCCACAGGGGTGACTGAAGATGGGGCACATCCCAGAGATGACAGAAGACGGGGGTGTGATGGCAGGCAGAAGGGGGCCAGTCAGAGAGAAAGGGGAATAAGCAAACAGTCAAAAAAAATCATAGTAATTTGAGGAAGCCCCACAGGAACTTACTCTGATTTGGCATAATCCTAAATTACTTTATAATGGTACTACCCTAAAGGATCCAGGCTGGGGACCTAGGTATTATGAATCTTGGTGATGTATTAAACAACACAGGCACCCTGGTGTCCTTTGAGGAGCTACAAACCAAATTTCAATTGCCAGATTTCATTTGCCATTTGCCTGCAGCCAAAAGAGGCTTTAAGTGACACTATTTTGGGCCCCAGTTTCACTCTCACAGGAAAAGGGCAGAGGGAGCCTATCCTGAAATTCGTGACACGTAGAAAGGGGGTGAGCTTACGTTATAAACAAGTGGCAGGGGGGACAGAAAATGCAACACTCACGTTGTCAGCAAACGAGAAATGGGAAAATGAATTGGGGACAGGAATCTCAGATTCAGAATGATCCTCCTCCTGGAGCAATGCATATCTAGTCAGCAGAGAGGTTATTGGGAGAACTATACAGTTCAAGATTTTGCATTATTATTATATTTTATATATGTTATTACTATATTTTATATGATATATTATTATATTATTATAAGATGTTGTATTATTTTGCATTATTATTACTACTCCCCTGCGACTACAGTTAATGGGCTACCTCCAGAGGGTCCCTGCCGGAAATATCAGCAGAAACCATAAACTTACTCCATATGCTCTGGGATTGCCCATGTTTTGTCACTTTATGAAAAATGGTACACAAATTCTGTGAAGTTGCTTATGATGTCACTATACCATTTATCCCTACATTTCTTCTGTTGGGCATAGATCCTGACGATATTTTCATCAATAATCAACTGAAATCAGGAATTGGTGCTGTAACTGTAGTACTTAAGAGAATATTATTATCTAATTGGAAACTGAACTCAGCCCCTGCACTCCAAGACTGGTAAAACAAGTTGGGTGACACCATCATTAATGACCGTATTGCTCATGTTCTTTCTGGGGAAACTCCCCAATTTTGAGGCCACATGGGCTCCCGTTTTAGCATTACTGGAAGGAGCTGGATAGTTTACCGATTGGTACCAGGTCTGGGGCTACAAGGTTCATGATCTGTAGCCTAGTTCGGGAGTTGCTCACCCCTATAGAGGTTGCAAAGTAGGTATTGAACTCTTACTCAATTGGATGTGAGGGTAAGAGGGTAGACGTAGATTGTAATCCTGTGATTGATTCCGTACAGTACTTGTCACTGATGTTAAAACACTTATTTATTTTAGTCTGCTAAGTAAGGGTACTCACTGCATTCAGTTCATTAGCTACAAAATGAATAACAAGTTGTTATATCATCTGCTGTTGAATATTTGAAAAATTAATAAAAAATTTTACTGGAAAAAAAGTCATATTTAGACAACATTCTGTTTGTATTTCATCCATGGGCTGTGACTCCATTCCATTTGTTCTTCATTACTTGGTTCACTTACATGGGAAAAGGGTCCTCATCCCCTGGTGTTCATCAGTGTCTGCTGCTTTATGATTTGTTGCGGTCATACTCCTCTGTTAGCATCACAGTTTGTTGCTGACAAAGGGCCTGATTTTACAAGGTGGACGCAGGACTTGCATCAAGCCCTGCATCTGATGCAAAGGGGGTTGCAGATACACCAAAGCCCCTCGGACACAGAGCAGTCCGATTTTCAAAGGGATGGTGCATTTGTGACATCCCCGCCCTTTACGTCTGTTTGGGCCAAAGGGTTGGAGCAAGTGCCGTGATCCTGGATGCAAGGTTAGACCACGGGGAAGGTGGTCTAACTCCCTGTGTCCCAGGTTCTGGACTTGCAGCGGGTGTTTGCAGCACACTACATTGAAAATTGTGCTTGCCGCAAGGTGTGATGCACACCCTGCTGTGAGTCCCACACCACATATCTTTGTAAAATCCAGCCCAAAATGATAATCACAAACAAAATGGTGTCACACACAAAGGATTGTGACTGCAGCAAATGATTATACATCAGGAATAGATCACCTGCAGAGGATAAGGATTATGTTTCTAGTTTGTAGCTGTGTGTTTGTAATTGGGTCTAGTAATGCAGAATAAACAGAACAGAAATGGAGAACACCAGTAAACTATAACCTGAATTGTGTCTAAATATTATGTTCCTTAAAGAGCAGCTGACGCCTCAAACAAAACATCAGAAAACAATATTAGGTATAACTTCTAGTTACCTGTCTGGCCTACTTACAATCACTCTCTGTCCTCGATTCTTCTCCTGTTAATATTTTCTTTCTATACAATCCTTCTATCCCTCATTCCAACCTCACTACCACCTCCTAACTCTCCTTTATTGATCCTGTTTGTCCATACTTGTGTTACAGCCTCTCTCCTGGCATTATTCTAACCTAATTTGTCTGAGATCCTGCTCATATGACCTTAGTAAATGTATAGTTTTTCACTCTTAGATAATGAATTTACTCTAAATTGTTTATTTACCTTGCTTGTTATTCATCTCCTACTTGCAAATATATATTCCCATCCTGAAACATTGTTCATTTTAATGTAATGTCATGATGTATAGTTGATGTTATCTCCGATGCTCTGTATTCATTTTTCTGTTCTGTACCCTCAGGGTTGTGCCTGAAAATAGTCATTGCCATGGCTAGTGCACCCTACCCAGTAAACAAAAACTTAATAAATAAATTCACCTTGCATTCTATATATCTCTATAGATTTCACCTCCTGTTATTTATTACTGTGGGACTCTGCATAAATACATCATCTTTATCCATTAGAGTTCATCTGCCTCGTAACACTCCTACTTGAATCATAATCCTCTACTGTGACATCACAATCTATTGCCATTGGAGTAGCTGTGATGTCACAAGCAGTGTATTATGTCTACAGGTAGGGTGAAAGCAACAGGAATAGATTAACTCTTCAGAAGCAAAGATCCTGTTTTCATGAAAACGACCTCAGTAATAAATAATGAAGAGGAGAAACACAAAACTAATGTGAAATGCAAATTGGACTGTGTCTAACTATTATGTTTTGTGAAAGTTCTCCTGAAGGTGTCAGCTGCTCTTTAAAGTTTTCTCAGAAGTGACAAACTCTCTTTAGAGTTATTTTGTCACTTCAAAGAAACTTTGAAAATCCTAATATTTTGACACAATACCCCTTATGTTTTTTAATGTCTACATTCCTCTTCCAGTGTTTGTCATTACTTGGTTAATTTCCATGGGAATAGGATCCTTGTCCCCAAGAGTTTGTCTCCTTCTCTTGCTTAATCCTTTTTGAAGTCACAGTTGCCTGTTTGGGACAGCGCAGTTTCGGGCTGGGGTAGTTATTATATCACAAACAGAGGACTGTGCCTTTTGTAAAGTGTTATACACCCAGAGAAGATCAGCTACAGGCAACAAGGAGATTTTGCCTTCTTTTGATTCTTTCTTGTTTAAAGCAGCAGTGCATGTTAATGGTAAAACTTTTATCTCCTGTCTTATATGGTGCTCTTTATTCCCATTTGAGACTCCTATATCATTTTTATGTATTTAAAATAATTAAAGAACACTAATTTTAATGTGGATTTTCCTAGGTTTAACATCACTTTTGTTATGACTAATATAAACCAGCATGCACGAGACACTGATTCCTAACTTTACGGGACTATGAGTGTTCAAAAGGAGCTAAGAATAGTGATGAAACGGTAGGGATCATCATATTAAAACGGTGCTCATTTTGTAAGTTCCAAATGTAAAAAAATAATGTTAAAGTTGAAGTAAAGTGGGAAATAAAAGGTATCTTATAAAGGACAATCTAATATAGAAATATGAAGTACAGGTCAAAATATTCAGCGTAACATAATCTGCTATTTTCAATATTTAGCAGTATGGAAACAAGAAACCGAGGCCTTGCATTGTTTATTCAGTTTCTAGTAGGTACTGGTGATAGTTTTAAATATATGTTAAAAACATATTTATTTTCATTGGCTTTCCCAGACTGATTTTAAATAATTTATATTGCTGACTGTTTTAATATTTGTGGTTTATACTGTGTACAGTGCCTTGATTTTGAAAGGCGCTATATAAATAAAGAATTGATTGACTGATTGATTGATTGATAGTCCATGAGAAAAAAATGCAAGCAAGCTGCTGCAGTCCGACAGTCACTTGTCAAAAAAGATAGAGGATCATACCCAAAAGGAAGCGGTCCCTCCCGCTCAAAGTTGCATTGGCAGAACCGTATAAAAAGCCTACCTCATCATCACTAAAGGGTCGCTGTTGCCGGTATTAGGTTACGGGGGCAGAAACTTGTAATATTTTGGGGGACTGGGGGAATATTTTAAATGTAGGGATTTAGCTAAAGTACTGTTATCAAAGTGTTGCTGTTGTATACTGTATGTTATCACTATTTAGACACAGGGGGCAGAAATTCGTACTGTGTTGACTGGTATTATTCAACTGATGTACTGCTGTCAAATCGCCAGCTTGCGCAACTAAAGATCAGCGACTGAAGCTTCGATGGTTGATCTTAAGTTGATAATAAAATTATAGATTAAGCAGTGCCCTTTAACAGTGCCCCAGAATTTATACAACATCAGCGTTCATCCTCTAATTTGGTGATTTGTCAGCAGTCGATGAATTCTGCCCCAGAATTTACACAAGCATTAGTGTTTATCCTCTAATTTGGGAATGGAGCGAGGTGGGAGGAAGAGATGAAAGAAAATGCACAGGCAACACAGTGGACTGAGGAAGGGATGGTGGGGATAGGGGATCGAAGGGAATGTTTGGAGGACTGGGTGACAGACCAGGTTGTAGGGAGGGCAACTGCTGGAAGGAGAGGAGAAGGAAGGGGGGGAAGCAGGGAGAAAGGACACGAACAAACGGCAGGGACATGGCACCTGGGTTCAGATGGGCTTCCACAGGAGGCAGTGTTAGGATATCAAGCAGGTTTGCACCTTTGGTTATGAGGCAGGAACAGGGGGATTATGAGGAGAAGGAAGATAAAGAGGCTTGGGAACAGGACCCAGTAGTAACAGTGAGGTGAGCCGGCCTGTGGCGCTGAGGGTTGAGGCGCTGGACACCACACCTCACACCATGCCAGCGACCGGGTTTGGGAACAGACTTGGGTCATTTGGGGTCAGCTGGGAAGATAAGGATTGAGCATCAGGAGAACTGCTCTCCTTCCTCGGGGTGGGAGATTTGTGCTCGTGAGTCAGCACAAAAGAGGATTCTGCCCATGCCCAGGGTGTATTGCCTCCCGCAGAGGTGGAGATAGCTGCTGTGCCCATTGCATGGGCACGGGGGAGAAAAACAGGAAAAATACCAGACCCAGCAGGACCTATGATGGCCCCAATGGGCCAGGGGATGCACCCGTCGGGGTGGGGGGGTTGTAGCCCCTGCCAGGTCAATGGAGGTGGTACAAATAATGTTGTGATAAAAAAAAGGAACAGTGAGGGGGGAGAGGATTAAGTGGAAGGGAGCAGGAAAGTAAGGGAAGTGGAGTAAGGAAAAGAGGGGAACTGGGAGTTATACAGGAGGCGAAAGGAAGGGGGAAAGTAAAGAGCAAGAGCATTAGAGCAGAGCTGGAGGGAAAGGGATGCAGGAGAAACAGGGTGATAATACATATAACCAAGTAGACAGCACAGGTTGGGGGGATCAAGAAAGGAGTAAAATAATTGCAAGGAAGAGGGAACAGGACAGTGGCACTGGGGCATCCATTAGGACAGAGAATATAGACCAGGTCATGGTCTTTGTGGACTCTATAATAAAGGGAGTACATTAGGTAAGAAAAAGGTTTCCCTATAAAAGGAGGTTGGTCTTCTGTGAACCAGGTATGGAGGCAGGTAGGGTGAAGCAAAAAATAAGGGAGGGTATAGGGGCAGTGGCGGGGGGGCCATACCTCATCATACACCTAGGGACAAATGATCTGGTGGGCAATAAGGTAGGGGAGGTTCAAAAGAGGTTCAGGGAGCTGGCCAGAGGATGCAGGGAGGAGGTTAGCTCTCTGGATTTCTCAGGAGTCTTGCTGGTCCCTGTGCCAGTACTGTTAGGGCAGCAGAGAATTAAGGAATTCAATGGTTAGCTCAGGCATTGGTGCAAAGAGGAGGGGTTTCAAATGCATAGGGGAGTGGGTGAGTGGGGGGACACATGGGCAGGAGACAGTCTATACACGAAGGATAGGCTACACGTAAAGAAGAGGGCTCAAGGATGCTGAAGGGAAAGCTGCAAAGATGTATATAGTAGATGGGGAAGGATTTAAACTTGGAGTTGGGGAATACGAGACTAGGGAAGGGAAGAAGGATGAAACTGGAGGGCTTTGCCTAGAGTACCCTCCCCCACAGGAGGGGGCAGGGGAAGTAGGGAGTGGGAAAAAAAGGGGAAGGGGAAATTGGTGGAGGGGTATGCTGCCCAAAGCCAGGAGTATGGGAAATAAAGTGGGAGAACTGGAGGCCATGATGGTAGATGAGGGACTGGACCTGATAGCCATAATGGAGACCTGGTAGATTGAGCACCATGACTGGGAAGTACTTATCCCAGGGTATGGCCTATTTAGGAAGGACAGGACAGGAAAAAAGGAGGGGCAGTCTACATAAAAGATGGGATAAGGGTGACTGAAGAGCAGGAAAATCAAGAGGTGGCAGAGATCCTGTGGGTCACACTGTAAATGTGGTCTGGTGAGTCAACACGCCTAGGAGTGGTGTACAGATCACCTACTCAGGGGGAGAAAGTGGACAAGGAACTAATGCAGGAGGTACAAAGGATGGCAAGCAAGGGTGAACTTCTGCTGGTGGGAAACTTTAACCTCCCCAATGTGGATCGGAGATCTTGTCAGCAACATCAGCAAGGAGTATGGAGTTGCTGGAATCCCTGCAAGAAGCAGTCCTTCTACAACTGGTCAGAGAACCTACTAGAGGCAGGGCGACACTATACTAAATCTCACCCCATGTGTTGACTACGGGGAGGTAGCACTACCTTCTCCCCTACCATGTGCTAGAACAGGCAGGCAACACTAAGGGCCTAGAGGCCTTTGGCTGATATCTCAGCCTCTACTCTACCCGCTAACTATGGGTATCTAGTGGCTTGGTGGAACTGTCCAGAGCATAGCCCTAATAGATTAACACTGTGGCCCTATGGCCGTTCAGGACCACAGACTGTCTATCCCCCCTAATCCTCTAGGGAAATCCTGTCTGCCTCTATCTCAAATTTCCCAAAACAAAACAAACAGAGGACCTCTCCGACCCTGGACACCATGCAACCACACACCAGGAGCTAATACCATACTCTATGCATTACTCCCACACTCCCACACAACCATACCTTTGGAAGGAAAAAGTTACACACAGTAACAACAACAACAACAGTACTTTAAACACTAAACTCTAAAGTACTAGTGAGGGACTCCGATGAGTCCCTCCTCCTCTTCTTGTCTTCTCTTCTATCTTCTTCAGGAACACCTGCAAGAAAAAGAAAGACAACATACACTCCTAATCTGCATACACAGTCTATCTAAATTCCTACCATCAAAACACTGGAGAATCCCAAAATATTTTTTTTTAAGAAAAATAGAAAAAACAGTACAAACATTAGAAAACAGTAGAAAACAATGACATTATTTACAATACACCATATTTGAGGGATGGAGTGCCCTAAAAGTCCCATCTAGTGACCACAGTGCCCGAAGGCATGTCCATCAAAGAGTATCTCCTGGGCTGGAGCCCGGTGAAGCACAGTCCTAGCAGGCCAAAGTCCCGAAGGGGAGAGTCTTTGAGGACAGTTCAAACATCTGGAGTCTGCTAGTGTAGGGTGTTTACTGCAATGTCATAAGAATAGAAAAGTCTAGACTTACCAGTCCCTTGTAGAATGAAAATGGCACCAAACCTGTTCCTCAGCCGAAGACCCTCCCTGGCAGCATTCTTCCGATACAGCTGGGCAGACATCTTCCGGGAATGACAGGAGGGCACATCTGGAAATTGCTGGGCTGATGCCATCTCTGGAGATGGAACCTTGGAACAGGAACAAAAAGGAAAACAGCTGATCTGAAGTCATCCGATTACCAGGCAATGAGTCAGGATACAGCTGGGCTGGTGTCCTCTCTGGATATGAAGTCATCTGGTGCGCCATTCAATGGATTCTGGGAAGCCAGTACACTGTAGAACTGATGAATGTGGGGCACCTGAGTCCTGGACGTCCATACTGGTGGAACAACATAGGTACTGCAATGGCTGGAGTGGCAGCACTGGCTACCACTGCTCTGCTTTCCATTTAGTAGGCATGGGCACATTCACATGAAGGTCTTTGCATTGTGGCCAATAGCACAATGGGTCAGGTGCCTGAATTATTACCCCATCTGGACGCACATAATTCACACTGTGAAAGGTTTCATGTCCCTCTCCATCCACAATTTGTTCAGTGTCCATTAACAGTGTCCTGCCTCTTTTCCACTGGGTGTATTTTTCGTGAAACATTCTGTTCCTGACATGCTTGTTTGCACCAGGATGCACACATTTCATTGCTTCTTCCCAAATCCAGGATTTCCTGCTGTTCTAAATCTCCTCCCAGACTCTCCGAGGAAAGGTAGGAAAGGACATCCTAGAGATTTTATTCACCTTCTTTCAAACCAGTCTTTCCTCTTTACTAGCTTTGATCAACCTGAGACCTCTGACCTGGTTTGGGGGCGGCCAGTCCTGATTCTGCCAGCTGCACATTCTCAAAGACACAAAAAATGGATCGCAGGCTTCTTCTTGCACAGCCAGGGCAATGGCATCACCACTCTCTTCCATGCGTTCCTCTGAGGCAAGAGTTTGAGGCTGTGTACCAGTTCCTTTTTCACAAGGTCACATAGATCCCCCCTCTCCTTCTTCCTCACTGAGAAACTGTGCCCAGGAGTGAGCAGTCATCCTCACTCCTGAGACTATCCACTCTTCGCTGGGCGCGGAGGTCGAAACCTCCCATTCAAAGGCTTCCCTCATCTCGTCTTCACCTATGAGACTTGGGCTAGGCCCCCCTCTCCACAGGTCTACTGATGCTCTTCCTGATATGTCTCTCTGCATCTCAGAATCCGAAACATCAGCACATTGTTCTGTCTGTAAATCTGCACCCTCTAGCTTTGTGCCACACTCCCCTGAGGGGTCTTCTCCAACAGGCTCCATCTGGTGCCATGTGCTGCCAACTGCAGATTCTTGAACTTTTGTCCATGTGGGAGCCAAACAAATCTTGGGCACTTTAAATAAACCATATTTCTCTAAGCACCCAGAACAGTGAGGTACCATGAAGATGTCCCTTCCAGCATTTAAGCACATTAAACATACTTGCACTGGATGTCCAGGAATTGCCACATGAGGAGGCAGTTGTCCTCCGTAGTAACATCTCTCAATGTCCCTTAACTTGTTAACTTCTACTGCTACCACAGCCCAGGCATGATCCGGGTAGTGGGCTGGTCCTGAGCAGGGACAATGGTTTTCCGTTTTTACCGGTAACACCAGTAAAAATCACGGAATCCTGCTTGGTTTGTGGATTTTGAATTCTTGTACCGGCGCCTAACGGAAATTGCATTTCTCTGCACAGAATCCCTAAGATTTCAGCATATTTTTAAATCTTTTTATTTTCTCTTTCTATGCCCCCTTCTCAGAGCGTCAGTCTCCACTTTTCAGAGATCCCTAGGCTGGGTATCCCCTAGCTTCACCCCAGGTAATGCTCAGAAGCTCCTGTGAGCCTACCCCATCCTGCCTAGGTTGTACCCCCCAGGTGGGAAGGGAGAGGACCCCAGGTCACCCCTCCACAGTCCTTTAATGTGTGTCAGGCAGCCCAGTGGGTCCCTCATGGAAACTGGTTATGAAGTCTGGGGCAGCTGGGTCCCTTCTACCAGCAGCCAATATGGGGTGATTGTTACTGGTTTTCTGGTCTCTGTTCCTGAGGGCACCAACACTCGAGGGGATCCAAGGAAGTAGGGCAAACAGAGACATGCCGCTACTCCAGATCCTGGCTAGCTTCTTCTCTTCCCGATTGCTCTGCAGTCTCATTGCACCACCACCTGTGGTCACCCAGGTGGCATTAAAGCAGCAGGACCTGCAGACCACCGTTGCCAGATGAGGAGAACAGCCCCCCAGGTGCTCAATCCTACTCCCCTGGCTAGACCTCTAGCAATGGGAATTCACTTCTGATCTCGAGTCCCTGGCATTTCAAACAGTAGTGCAACCTCAGGCTATTTACAGTGCTCTGTCAACTATACACCCACTTTGGTGTAAGAAAACATAAGCAGATGGAGAGGGAAATAATTCAGTTTTAGTAAAATGTTGCAGAGTGTTCAATGTTCATAATTTGTACTGTAGGTACTGCACTATTATTGAAGTCATATATTAAAACATTATATATGGGTGTTATGGCTGGCAGTATAGCCTAGTGGTTAAAGTAACAAACAGTGATCGAACTGAGTACATTTAGAAGACTTGAGTTTGATTCCCTACAACCTCCACTTCTGCATACTGTGTGACTCTGAGCAAGGCACTTAACTCACAGTGCTCCTGGCCTCTGAAAACAGGCAGTTTTGCCTAGTGGGTTTATCCAGTTTACAAAAAATACCAATATATGTTTACTACATCATCAGGTAGTCAGGGTACCATGTAATTTATTGAGTTATACTGGGCTGCAATGATGTTATATAGGTAAATATAAATGTTCAGATACATTTTGTGTTTTATAAGCTTGTTTTTGAGACTTTAGTCAGGTTTTATTGTATTTTTTGCATGTGAACATCTAGGATATAGATTGCTAGCACAGGATCACTGTTACCAACTAGTTTATTCAAGTTTATAATCAGCAGGGCCATCCAAAATCCTCAGTTGTTTGATTGAAAATTAGTCTGAATGAAAGTATGTTACAAGGCACAAGCTGCCTTACTACTTATTTAGGTGAATGGGATAGAAATAGACTTTGACGGCCCACCTAGTCTGCCCATTTCATCATTTGCACCTTCTCCCACCTGTTGTGTGTCTGTGACAACAAAAGTTTTCTGACAGACTGCTTTTAATAAAAGCAAATGTTAAGTGTTTAAGTGTACTTATGCTTGGCCAGTGGATGGAAAGCACATTCAGTGACACACGGAAGGTAAGACCAGGGGCTGTATGATGCTGGTCGCAGAGTGGTGCTCAATTCACATCTGAGCTCAGACATGAAAACTGAGAGCACTCTTTTCATGGAGACCGAGGGAAAAAAGGAACCACATGTTTGTGAGATGCATTAGAAGGTTCTCCACTAATCATTTGTGAATTTTTTTTAGGTGAAGACACTATTTCAAAGAAGCAAATTCAGGCAGTTTTTTTTGTTCCTCCTACCCCTGGCCATCCACTCCTTCAGGCCTGCAAGTCCCCTATTACTGCTGCTGAGTCCCCACCACCATCATCCACTGCCCCTTATGGCCATGCTACCAGGTAACCCGAAGTAACCCTTCATCGGTGGGCCCCTACCCCTGTGGGAGGCTAACAGGGGAAGACAATCACCCTAAAGAGCTTCCTGAATATCCCAGGCATAGCAGGGGTCAGAACAGATACATGTGTCTGGGGCTTCATGCTTATGGAGGGATCAGAAACCATCCTCTGGGTGGCCAGCAAGTATTTTTCCATTTTCATGAGAGCGTGACAGGCCACATGATGTCAAGGCACAAGCTGACGTCCATTATGCTGTCTTCTGTAATGAGGACCAATGTGTTGCCATGCCTCCAGCCTCCACCTGGGGCCAGCAAATGCTGAGCTGTGAATATACCCTCTCTCCCTTCCTCCCAGGAGAAGGTGAGTAGTCGTTGGACACTCAAGCCTTCACCCCCCCCCGACCGGTCCTCCAACACCCAAACCTGTTCCCAAACCCTAGTCGGTGGTGTCACAGGCAGAAATCCAATTCAATCAGTTAAATGATAGGAAAAAACAAATGTGGTCCACCTTAGTAGTGGTGGTGGTTCAGAGTAATTCACATCTGAGTTCTAACAAGCAAAGAGACTAAGTAATTTGTAACTTGTGCATGTGGGGCATGGGTGTTGAAGAAAGGGGATCATAGTGCTGTCACTACTGCCATCATCCCTGAGGGATGTGGACTGCATTGTTGCTACTGCCATCACACCTGAGAGGTGGGGGGCTGTAGTGCTTCTGCCATAACCACTGGTGGATGGGGAATGTTGTACTGCTGCTGTCCACCAGAGGGATGGGGGGGCCACAGTGCTGATACTGCCATCACACCTGAGGAATGCGGAACGTGGTACTGCTGCCATCACACCTAATGGATAGGGACCACAGTGCTGCTGCTGCCATCACACCAGAGGGATGGGGGCCTTGCTGCTGTTTCCATCACACCTCGGGGTGGGGCTGTAGTGCTGTTGCTGCCATCATATTTTGTACCTAAAACAACTTTAAATTGGTACAAGGATGGAAGGATGTGCAATAGTGGAGGTCAAAACTGCTAAAATGCATGTTAGCAGAGTTGAAAATTGTTAAATAAAGTACACTAAACCAAACACCGGTAAAACCGGATTTTGGCTTAGCAGACACCGGTGACAGTACCGTTTTTTACAATGTGCAAAATGGAATTTGCCCTTTCTCAATCCGGTAAACCAGTGTCCCTGGTCCCGAGGCCATGACTGCAGAAAAACAAACACTCACTGTTATTCAAGTCCCATCTCACTGAAAACTTTCATTCTCTTTCAAAATGGCTCCTCTGCTGTTGCTGTGTTTACATTACTACCCCACCCTGTAATGGTGGCGGCAGCACTCCTACACATCAACATTCTGAAATTGGGTCAAGCCACTGCGCATCCGATTTACACACTCTACTGATAACTTTGCTCAAACTGCACAAACTTGCACTCTTCTTTTTCCTAGTGCATTTATATGATTTACCATGGACTTTTCACTTGCTGAAGACATTGCTCTAGCTTACAGTCTCTTAAAAGCCTCAGTATTTCAAGCACAGGATTGCCTGCAACTCTTGCTGCATATCTGATACAACTCACAGTCTCTCATGGCTTTGAAACTTATACTGATGCTGAACCTATAATTATGCTCACAGTCGATGGCTTAAAATGCTTGCTTTTGCTTGTAAACTTAACACAGTCCTAGTTTGCTAAGCGATTACACTGCTGCACACAGATTCAGCTGGCTTTTGGCAAAATCACTTAGTTTGAGGAATGATTTCTGTTAGTACTCACTGTTATCAGTAGCTGTTTGCTGTGATGGAAATGGCCTGCAGCCAGTCTTGGAGGCCTCTGGACAGAAGCGGGTTGGCAGTCCTGCTGATTGTCCCTCCGAACACCACACTCACAGTCCAGTCAATCGAGATGCGGGTTGAGCCCAAATTCAAACAGAAAAGTCAGTTTTTTACACTTTTACAGCACTTTCAGTCACCATGACGCTCCTCCTGATAAGCCAGTATCACACTCCACTCAGTCTCCTCTCGAATGCTGGGAAGTCGCTCTGGAGCTGGCTTAGGGGCGGGACTGATTGCAGTCTCACCAATCACTCGGCGCCATGCAAATGAGCCTCTTTCCTCTTGAGTGCTCTTTTCCTCATGGTGATCGTCGAAGGCAAATTTAAACTGCAAAACCACACTTTTTAACTGACTCCACGGTGAGAGCTCATTTCAACCATTTTTCATGGCCATTAACACAACAAATCTCTCAGTTCAAGAAAGCATTTCCAACATCTAGAGCACAATTTTCCTTTTGCTACCCACAGTTTTCCACACTTTTCTTGGTCACAAACACTTTAAAAAGCTGGCAAACACTGTAATTTTTGATGCAGGACAAGGGCATACACTCTCAGGCTTTACTGCTCCTTGGTAAACAGTTGCCATTTTAACAGCAGAACATGGACAACAGCACACAGTGGCACATTAGTTATCATTGCTTCAGTTTTTTGGGCTACCCACTGCCAGATAGCCAAAATGCTAGCCCTTTGCCCGAGCACCTTTCTTACATTCCTCCCTAAATTCCAAACCCAAATCCTCAGCGGTGCCTCCATTTTTGTAACCCCAGCCCGGTATGCCGTTTGTATCTGACAGCTCTACCAGGTTGGCTGGGTCCGGGGAGGAATAGGTCACGCGGCACAAAGGCTAGGTTTGGCTACTCTGCACAGGGACACCCAAGTAACTCTGAACACAGGAAGCAATAACTGCAATGTCCAACACCAGAAGTGGGATTCTAAAGTGTGGCTTTTATTCACATCCAAACAGAATAAACAAAGCATAGACGGACCCCCACAGGGCTACACTCCTGGTAATGCAGATTAAAGAAGACCAGAACACATCCTCATCACTTTAGCCCTCAGGCTCTACCACACACTGGGCACACAGCCCAGACTTGTACACTGCTTTGGGTTACACAGCCCGAACTTGTACCATAGCTCTGGGTTTTCCCTGGCTCGGCTCCCTTGCCAGCCACTTGGACACCTTCCATACTTCACGGAAACATTTTCTGGTGGCTCCCTAAACCACCTAAGAGCACCTCAGCTCCATCAGGGTAGCTTCCTCTTAATCCCACATCTGGGTACTTTCCTCAGGCACTGGCCAAGTACCTGAGAGAAAGCAAAGATGTCTCAGAGAAAATCCATAGAGGTGACTCTGGTTACTACTAATGGGGGTCTCCCACCTCACTCCCACAATTCATACCCAGCCATTTCTCTGGACATAAACACCTCATTATTTAACACTTTGCTGTGTAGATTCTTGCTAAATGTATTTCACATTCCAGCTACTTGTCTTGCTTCCCATTTGTGCTGGACTTGAACATACTTAAATTAAGTGGCATTGTCCATTACACTAGACCCCCAACAGGTTAAGCAGTCCAATCCCCACATTCTTTCTTTCCATTTGTGCTGGACTTGAACATACTTATAAGTGGCTTTGTCCATTACTCTAGACCCTCCACTGAGTTAAGCAGTCCAATCCCCGCATCTTCCAATTGTACTTGGCTGTCTTTTCCTGACCATACAGTAACAGTCCCTTTAGTTTCCTTCTGTTCAGGTGAAAACACTTGGCCCTTTTTCAGAGCAAACTCACCCTTTGGTTGCAGGTGCCCCACAGGTGTTTCCTCCTCAGGAATCTTCCTCTCAGAGCTTCTGGTGCCTCAGCACAATTCAAACAGGCAGCTTCTTTCCTTAGCTAGACCCAAGGGGTTTGCCCCTGGAAAACAGGCAGACACCTTCCCCCCATCCCCTCAGGGATGGGGCTCTGAACCATTGAAAGCGGTCTCCACCACTTGAATTGCCAGTTCCTGTGTTCCTCTTCAGGTGGAAACACACACCTACTACAAAAGTAGCTCTAAAACAGAGCTTAAAGCTCTGAGAGCCTGCACACACTCTGCTGCATTACAGTCTCTCACTCAGACTGGCTTCAAATTCCCCAACGTTCTACTCTAACCTCCAACTGCAACATTCCAGTGTGGCTTATGCAGCTGTGACAGTTCTAAAATGATGTCATCCCTCAGTCTCAGCTGAGACTGAGAACAGAGTGAGACAGTGTGAAATCCATTTAACTGGAGTTTCACAAGCTGCCTTCCCTGCCTACCACTAGGTCTTACTGGGATTCTAGTAACCCCGGGTAACAGGCGGGTTACAGGTGGATAAAAAGTTCTACAGATACGTAAATGAGAGAAGGAAATGCAAACAGGCTATAATGAGACTTAAAGGGGAGAGAGGAGTGTTGATAGACAGGGACATAGAGAAGGCGGACTTGCTGAACAGGTACTTCTGTAAAGTCTTCATGGTTGAAAGGAGGGTAATGGACTGGAGTTGCTGGGAAGGGGCATGGAAGGCAGGGAGGTGGACTCTAGCCTGTTTGAGGAAGGCAGGGTATGGGAGGAACTGGGTAAGTTGAGGGTGGACAAGGCAATCGGTCCTGATGCCCTACATCCAAGGGTGCTCTGAGAACTTAGGGAGGAACTGGCAGCACCAATGACAAGGCTATTTAATCTATCACTAGACATGGGAAGGGTTCCAGGGGACTGGAAAAGGGTAGATGTGGTGCCGGTCCACAAGAGCAGTGACAGGGAGGAGATGGGTAACTATTATCCAGCTAGCCTTACCTGAGTGGTAAGTAAGATTATGGAGGCACTCCTAAAGGAAAGGATTGTCAACTACCTTGCAGACAGTGGTCTCCTAGATGACAGGCAACACAGGTTTATGGAGAGAAGGTCATGCCAGATGAACCTAATCTAATTTTTCAACTGGGTGATGAGGGTGATGATCAAGGAGGGGCAGAGGACGTGGTCTATCTGGACTTCAGCAAGGCCTTTGACACTTCCCTTTCAGGAGACTGGTGAACAAGTTGGGCAGTTTGGGGGTAGGGTCAAAAATAACTAACTGGGTGGGGAACTGGCTTAGTGACAGATGTCAGAGGGTGGTAGTAAATGGGGTTCACTCCAAGGAGAAAAGGGTGACAAGTGGGGTGCCCCAGGAGTTAGTATTGGGGCAAATCCTCTTTAACATCTACATTGGAGATATTGCAAAAGGACTGAAGGGGAAGGTGTGCCCATTTGCGGATGATACAAAGATTGATGTATCAACATTAAGTATTTAGGAGTACTCATACCCCAGAACCTAGTCCATCTGGAACTAATATATTATGAATCCTTGACTCAAGCGATTGAGCGACAGTTGAGTAAATAGACACATCTGCATTTATACTTCCTCTCTGGGACTGAGGCCATCCATATGACAATATTATTCAAATTTGCTCTATCTGTTTCAAACTCTCCCAATACCTCCCTCCCCATACTTTTTTAATTCTTGGAGCAGAGCACTTTCTTAATTTGTCTGGGCCGTCGACGCCCCCATGTCCTCTGGTCGCTTTTGCAGTTGCCAGTTGAGAGGGGGGCCTTAATCTACCTAATTTAAAAGAATACTGCTGGTGGTAATATTTAAAATGATACTGTGGTGGCCTAACCCAACATACAAAACACCCTGGAGTATATTGAATTTGTGCGGAATGACTTTTTATATGAGTTCAATAGTTTTGCTGCCTCCTGCTCCTGCCAGATCTTAAAGCTTTTCATTTGGCACACAAGACTTTCTCTGCTGCTGGTATAAAATAAGAACCAACTCCACACTAACACTAAATTTTACTTTGTCCGGTAACTGGCTGCAGAGGCAGATTTTTGTCGGCCTGTATGGATTCAACATTTCAAAGATGGCATTGATTGGGATTATCTTTTATTTATCAATTTTAGTAGCCTCATGGAGTAGTTCCTTTCTCCCAGCTGCAGTTGTCATATCCCCTGCCTAACCAAGATCATTTTAGGTACTTACAGGTGTGGACTTTTTTGTCGCAGAAGGGTCCTCCCTGTACCTTGCCTAATCCCATATATCCTCTGCCCTGAAATTAACATTAGACATGATACATGGCAGGTAAAATCCTCATTTAATTGGATTGACTTACAAAGCCCTTTGGGAAAGCTGGACCGAATCGACACAGTCTACCCTCAGGGCATGGAATGCCAACCTTTCTACCAGCATTTCCTATGAAAAATGGCTTGGGATTATTCTACACTCAATAAAAAATATCTCAAGCTCCTTATTGGTGGGAATTCATTTGGAAATGTCCAATCCGTTTTTTTAATACGCCGGATAAGCTTGTTAAGTATTTACCTTTATCATAAGGCACCTATTGGTGGCGCTGTGGTGAGAAATGTGACAACTCTGTTCATATTTTTTGCCATTGCCCAGCCCTACGTGAATTTTGGAGGGCTATAGAAATCAGCTTATCAGAGTTGTTGGACCTGGGATTTGTGTTGTCTCCACAGCTTGTTCAGTTATATATAGCTACAGATGAATCCACCCCCCCCCCTTAAGGGTGGTTTGTTGAATCTGTACATCGCAGCAGCAAAAAAAAGCCATTACCAGTCTATGGCAGAGTTCTACACCCTGGGCTTGCCAGTGGCATAATATTGTCAAAGAAATATATATTTTAGAACACCTCATTGTTCATCATTTGGGTCAAACTACCCACTTTGAAATAATGTGGAGACCATGGGTTTCTATATGTCCCAGGTGGACCCTGCATTTGTTCCATGAAGATTTATAGTTGATATGCTGCTGGAACTTTTTTTTTTTTGGCCCCCTCTCACTCTCTTTTCAGTTGAGTTTGTATGATGGCTATACTGTACCTCGGGAAATGCCAATAACTGAAAGTTATTTGTAACAAATTGCTATTTGAGAGTTTGTATATGTATATCTGGATTTTTCTCTGTACATATAAATAAAGAGTTAAAAAAAAGATTTGCAATAGGGAGGACTCTCCATGGGGGGGGACAATAACGGAAAACCTGATAGAGCTGGAGGGGTGGTCAGAGAGTTGGTAATTCAGATTTAATGCAAAGAAATGCAGAATAATGCACATAGGGCACACAAAGCCAAAGGCCACATATACACTGGGAGGAGAGGAAGTTTTGGTAATAGAGCAGGAGAGGGATCTGGGGATTATCATTTCAGACAACCTAAAGGAGGCAAACCAATGCAGCAGAGTGGTAGGAAAAGCAACCACAATGCTGGCATGCATAAGGAGGGGTATATAGCAGAAGGCAGGTGGTATTAATGCCCCCATATAGGTCCATAGTTAGACCTCACCTGGAGTATGGTGTACACTACTGAAGACCTCACCTACAGAAAGATATTGATAGGGTGGAGAGTTTCCAGAGGAGGGTGACCAAAATGGTGCAGGGCATGCATCAGTGGACCTATGAGGAGAGGATGAAGGAGCTCGATCTCTATCCCTTGGAAATGAGGAGGGAGAGGGAGATATGATTGGAACTTTTAAATATCTGAAGGGGATAAACAAGGTGAGGAAAGGGAGCATCTTTTGGAAGAAAGAATATTTAAAAACTAGGGGGCACAGTTTAAAATTGGAGGAAGGAAAGTTCAGAGGTAACAAGACTGGGCAATACTTCACAGAGAGGGTGGTGGGCCCCTTGAAATAGGCTATTGGAGGAGGTGATGGGGGCTAAAATGGTTGGGGAGTTTAAGAGGTCATGGGATAACTACATAGGTATAATCAGGGAGGGAGGGAGGAAGGAATTAAACCTGGAAGTAAGCGATAACTGGAGTCTCCATTGGGAGCACAGGGATGGGGTATAAAGAGGCAGGATCAGGGCTACCTATGGGGTTGGGATAGGGGCAGACTGGATGGGCCAATGTGTCCTTTTTCTGCCGTCAGTTTTCTATGTTTCTATCACCTGCTCACATCAATTAGCCTGTTCACAGCCATATTCTAGTGGCAGTTAGAAAGCAGAAACCATATTTGATTAAGGTCACATTTCAGAAGTATTGTTAAAAATACATAAACTAAGACAAAAACATAGACTGTCAAGAAGGGATATTTCCAAATCTGTAATTGGGTGGTTATTACTTTTTTGTCCCATATTCTGGAATGCATGCCTGGTCTCAGCACCCCCCTTCCCCGCTGAATCCAAGGGAAACCAAAGTACCAATGGTACTGAGCAACACCAATGTAAGGAACTGTAATTTTTGCACAATAAAAGGCAAGTATACTGTAAATGCTAAACAACATACAGGCAGTTGCTGCAAAATACAGACACATAAATACACACAAGTACAAGCATACTTCTCATAAAATAAATAAGCATTGCCCAGACAATACACAAACTCAGAACTTTTAACCTGCTCCGTTCCTGCACTAAGGCCTCTGGAGTTGGCATGATCATTTCTCAGTTTGAAGTAATGTTTCCAAGCTGCATTTAAACCTCAGAGTCTCAGCTGGAACTTTTCAAGTTATCAACGATATAGAACTTTAAACCTTGCTGCAACTCTACAGTATCACTAACATCAGCAATGGCATCTAACAATTTCTGAATGCAAACCCCCCAGGCGCGCACATACACACACACACACACATACACACAGCTGCAGTGGATTTAGTAATGAACCAGTCTGTTAATTTGAAGTAATGCTCCCAAGTTGCATTCAAACCTCAAAGTCTCAGCTGGAAATAAATGTTCAAGTTATCAGCAGTACAGAACTTCACATCTTGCTGAAACTCTATCACTAGCATCAGCAATGGCATCAAACAATTTCTCTCATGCTACAGAAACTGAGTAAGAAAGAAAAAAATGTCCCACACTAGGGATGAAACCCATGCCCCATACCCATGACTGCTTGGACATCTGTAGCTGTACTGCTGCACTAAAGCTCATTGACAAGAAATGGTTGCTGTGGCAAAGGGCATCCAGTACTGAGTGCAGACCCCCCCCCCAACATCTGCATTGGATTTTGTAATGCACCAGTCTGGCAATTTGAAGTAATGCTTTCCAAGTTGCATAGTTGCATTCCAACTTGAAAGTCTCAGCTGGGATATTTCAAGTTATTAACAATATAGAACTTCAAACTTTACTGAAACTCTATCAGTAGCATCAGTAAGGGACTCTGACAATTACTTTAATACTACAGAAATTGTAGAGAGAACAAAAAAAAATGTCCCACATTGAGGACCAAACTCAGGCTCCCTACCCACTATTGCTTGTTAGAAAATGGGGGAAATCTATTCTTTAATCTGATTGGTTGAGCCACTCATTTAGGTGGGCATCTATCAGACAACAATGCCCACCTAAAACAAGTGCAAGTCCAGGATGCCCCACTACCCAAAATATCCCTCAGCCACGCACCACCAAATTTCTCTTCAAACAGTCAAGCTCACAATCGCAGGCCAAACTGACAATTTGTGATGCTAGGCACACCAACCAAAAATGAAGCGGAACTACTCGGAACAACACAGTTGCAGTCCCCATACCCAAACAACCACCATCATAGCAAAATGTACATTTTTTTAATAGATTCAAAGCATTTTGATTGCAACTCACTAAACAAAATGAAACCGGGCAAGTCATGATTCCCACTCACTGAAAAGCCGGCCAAGCGGAGTAACACTAATAGCCCAGCACAGTATCTCCACATTCAGGCAGCTGCACTCAAGAAACTCCACTGCCACTCCTCTCCTCGATTCTCCCAATTACCCCTATTAAGTGTGCATACGAACCAATATTTTTTTTTACACATTTCTTTACTACCTTGCACCTCAACCTTTGCCAGCTTAACTCATCTCGGTTACTCTTCAGCTCCGATCGTTCCCCCTAAACACGGTCACCCACATGCTTACTATACTTTCCCAACACGAACCCACAGTTTGTAAAAAAAAAAAAGAAGAAAAAGAAACAGACAGGGAAATGTACCACTATCTATCAAGTTCAAACACCAACCTAAAAACTATTTTAAAATGAAACAAAGTTTCTAATCTCATAACCTGCTCCTGCTTTTGACCACTTTAACAATAGATACAGTGCCCTCTACTGCCAGCACCACTACAATGCAGTACAATGCAGGGACTACTTTACAAAAGCTACCTTTTCTAATTGATGTGCAATAACTTTTTCACACTATTTAGTTTTTTTTCAAACAATCTAGTTAAATAATAGCAAGTCCATTTTCTAAGCACAATAATACCCTCCAGGGTGGGCGGTATGGGCTATACCCACTCTTCCAGGGGCTATAAGGCCCTCCACCTGTGGCGTCGGGCCTTATTATGCCCCTGCGCGGGCGGGTATAGCCCAATACCACCCACCCTGTCAGGTATTATTGCTTGCGTATCCTGTTGCTCTACAACTTTACAATGGCTCTATGACTGGAAATGCATGTTGTGGTAAAGGACATTAAAACACTGACTGCAGACCCCCCTCCACACACACACACACAGCTGCAGTGGATATAGTAATGAACCAGTCAGTCAGTTTAAAGTAATGTTCCCACATTACATTTAAACCTCCAAGTCTCAGCTGGAAATGTTCAAATTATCAGCAATATAGAACTTCACTTCTTGTTGAAATTCTTATCATTAACATCAGCAATGACATAAACAATGTCTCTCATAGTACATAAATTGAGTAAGAAAGAAAAAAAATGTCCCATACTAGGAATCAAACCCAAATTCCCTGCACACTACTGCTGCATTTAAGCACGTTGACAACAAACGCATGCTGTCACAAATGACATCCAGTAACTAGTGCAGATGCCCCCCAGCAGCTGCAGTGACTTTAGTAATTCACCAGTCTGGCAATCTGAAGTAATGTTTCAAGTTGCATTCAGACCTGAAAGTCTCAGCTGGAACTTAAAACTTGTTGAAACTCTATCATTAACATTTACATAGGACTCTAAAAATTGCTCTAATACTACAGAAATTGTAGAGAGAACAAACAAAATGTCCACACTGTGGATCAAACCCAGGCCCCCTACCACTACTGCTTGGTAGCCTGTAGCTCTACCACTGTACAAAAGTTATATTACAGGAAATGCACGCTGTGGCAAAGGACATTCAGCACAGAGTGCAATCCCCCCACAGCCATAGTGGATTTAGTAATAAACCTGTAAGTCAATTTTAAGTAATGTTACTAAATTGCATTCATACCTCCAAGTCTCAGCGGGAAATTGTCAAGTTAGTAGCTATATAGAACTTCACATCTTGCTGAAACTCTATCACTAACACCAGCAATGACATCAAACAATTTCTCTCATACTAGAGAAACTGAGTAAGAAAGAAAAAAAAAGTCCCACACTGGGGATCTAACCCTGATCTTCTACTCACTACTGCTTGGCAGTCTGTAACTGCACTACTGCACTAAAGCACATTGTGGCAAAGGACATCCAGTACTGAGTGCAGACCCCCCTCCCAACAGCTGCAGTGGCTTTAGTAATGCACTAGTCTGGCAATCTAAAGTAATATTTCCCAAGTTGCATTCAAACCTGAAATTCTCAGATGGCACTTTTCAAGTTATCAGCAATACAGAACTTCAGACTTTGCTGAAACTCTATCACTAACATCAGTAAGGGCATTTCAACTTTTTTCTCATACTACAGAACATTGTAGCGAGAACAAAAAAAAATGTCCCACGCTCTGGATCAAACCCAGGCTCCCTACCCACTACTGCTTGGCAACCTGTAGCTCTGCCACTGTACAAAAGCTATGTGACAAGAACTGCATGCTGTGGAAGAGGACACTCAGCACTAAGTGCAACCCCCCCCCCACACACACACAGCTGCAGTGGATTTAGTAATAAACATGTCAGTCAACTTGAAGTAATGTTCCCAAGCTGCATTCATGCCTCCAAGTCTCAGCTGGAAATGTTCAAGTTATCGGCTATGTAGAACTTCCCATCTTGCTGAAACTCTATCACTAACACCAGCAATGACGTCAAACAATTTCAGTCATACTATGGAAGCAACATGTAAGAAAGAGAAAAGAATGTCCCACACTGGGTACTGAACCCAGGCCCTCCTACTACTAAATAGTCTGTAGCTTTTCCACTGTAGCAAAGGTAATTGACTAGAAAGGTTTGCTGTGGCAAAAGACATTTAGCACTGAGTACAGACTGCACCTCCCTCCCCCACAGCTGCAGTGGATTTAGTAATGCACCAATCTGTCATTTTGAAATATGTTTCCCAAGTTGTTCAAACCTAAAGCCTCAGCTGGAACTTTTTAAGTTATCAGCAATACAAACCTTCAAACTTTGCTGAAACTCTATCGCTAAAACCAGCAATGGCTTCTAACAATGTATCTCGTACTACAGAAACTGTAGTGATAAAGTAAAAAAAATGCTGCTCCAGGGATCAAACCTAGGCTTGTATAGGTCTGAAAACCTGTGCCAGGACCTAAAAACCTGTCACTGACATCATCAATGACATCAAGCAGCCAAATCATTCAAACTGAATGTACCTTTGATCTTGACTAAATGCAAAAAAAAAAAAGAGTATGTATGTCCTTAACAGATGCTTACAGCTACATTGTTGGCACCTAAAAGCAGATCAGAAATGCAACCAATATTTTTAAGCTCAGTTTAGTAAAATTAAGCTACCAGCCACCAACCATTCTGAAATGATGTGCATAACAAAAGCACCTGTTTGTGACCCAAAGCCCTGTAACACATTGTATGCACAGGCCATGGTCTGAGTAATGTGTGCGCACTGTCAAAAGCAGGTGTTCATATTGTCAGATTTCAAGCAGTGGCTTTCATCCGTAACCACTGGCTGTGACACCAGTGAGGTCAGCTGGTTCCGAGCTAATATTTAGATAGCCTCACAACTGAATGACTCTCCATTTCCCAGACTGAAATATCTGAGTGATAGAAACAAAACAAAAATCAAAAACTTAACAAGCGTTGCTTTTTACGTATGGCAGAGGTTTCGTTTATATGCCGCATAGACTATCGCCACAGTTTGCCAGTCATCATCAAATCAAGGGTGATGCCCTTGGTTTTATGGACAGTTCTCTGTTGTGCCCTCAGGTAATCATTAGTCACCACAAATTCTCCTTCAGTGACAAAAGCTATTCATGGCATCTTCTGAAGACAGGCTATTAGTGGGAATATCTAGTCAGAGAGAGGGAATAATAGGGTTTCACAAAGGTCTTTCTGTTTGCTGGAGCCTGCTTTATTTCTTTTAGTTTTACTATCAAAAAAATCACAATGCTCTGTTTTGAGCAGCTTGGTACAGTGTGTGTGTGAGATACGTTGACGTTTATTAGGACTTCCATTTCAAATATTGTCCCGTGGTTTCCAGTCTTCTGAATAAGCTTGCCTTCACAGAAAAGGCAGGGATCTCCACGATCGGAAACCACTAGTAGCTTCTACACATTTATTTTTTTACCAGGTGCATGTGGTAGACAGATGCTGCCTATTTCCTGACATTTCAGGAGGTTACTGTACAAAACTGAGACAATATAGTAACAACCCAGTAACAGCTCTGAAGCTAGTCTTCCACAACATGTGAAACTTGCCTCACCCCAGTTATCTCATACTCTGTAGCCCCCCACCCCACATACAGTATTTCATACAGGGATTCTTTAAAAAACAAAAAACACCAGCCCGGTGGTGCTGAGGACTGAGGTGCTGGATGCCACACCTTGCGCCACGCCAGTGACCCGGGTTCGGGAGTGAGCATGGGTTGCTGGGGGCTGGCAGGGGAGAAGAGGGATTAAGCGTCCAGAGGATGGCTCTTCATCTCCTGGGAGGGGGGCCACAACGGTCAGCATCCGACTGCCCCCTGGCAGAGGCTGGGTGTCATGGACACACGCTGTACACTGGGGCAGAGTCAGGGGCAGACGCCAGGATGGGGACGCATGCGGATGTGTGTGCGCTCACACCCGCTGGCGTAATTGCATGCCCTCTGACTCAGGGGAATAGAATAAGGGAAAAGGTGGCACCAAACTGTGACTTGATGGCTGTCCGAGAGTGTTCGATGGGCACTGGCACCCGAACTGGATCCATTGGGGTAGGGAGTTAAGGGGTTCCCTACCACCCCGCTGCAGGGGGTAAGCCACAGGGGTTACTGGGTGCCAGCGGTCCCAGTTGAGAAAGATGGTGGCTAGATCCCCCTGAGAAAGATGGTGGCTAGATCCCCCAACAGTAGGGATGCAAGTCTAAAAGAGGGGAGCAGTTTAAGGTGGCCACAGGAGGATAAACAATCATGAAAAAAAAAGTTGTCAGTCTCTGGCATAATGCCAGAAAATCCCCCCTTCCCCCAAAACTTGCACCTTGTTCCTTGTATGTCAACATTGTCAGGATTTTGTATAATTTAAAGGACCATAACAGCACCTTTTTAAACATTTCTACTTAAGTGATTTTTTTAATTTTTGAATTTTAGTTCCACTCCAGACAAACCAAGAAATATTTAACACAGTTTCAGCCACTTACACTTTCATTTAACACTTCAATCACATCACAAACATATCTGTCTCCTCCAACCAATCCCTAATCTACCTTATCTGAAAAAGCTACAAAAGATAGTAAAGGTCTACTTTGTTTTTATGTTTGCTTGCACACATGTGCAAGAAACATAGTGCCATTATCCGAGTTTTCGGAGGTGTGGCAGCCCTCTTCCAATTCAGTCAGTGTGTTTGCAGGCGCGGCCGCAGTTCTCCAATGCCTGCTGGAGCTGTCTGTGACAGCAGTCCAAAATGCAGTGGAGTACAGTTGAAAGGGGAGCTACGCTTCAGTGAGCAGCGATAGATATCACCTGCTCATGCGTCTCCCCACCACACACACACACACACACACACACACACACACACGCATGCATACTGCGTACTGCTTCGCGCACACTGTGTAGCGCGTAGGGGTGCCCAATCATAAACTGTGCGCCCCCAAAGCAGAGTTACATATGCCACGCTGGGTACCCACCCCAGCGTGGGTCGCACATCGTGAGTAGCCGATGGGGTGCCCAATCCCCATCGGCTCCACTGGTCCTCAGTACATGGTGCCACTGGGAGCCCACCCCAGTGTGGCAACAGATGCTATTGCCGACGGGTGCCCAATCCTGCCGGCTCCATGCCCCCCACCAGTTATCCTTGTGCCGCTGGGAGCCCACCCAGCGTGGCAACATCCCACATCACACATTTCATAAAAAAATACCTGAAACTTAAAATGGTCCCTCACTGTCTCTGCCCCACCCGCACCCACCCACTGTGCACCCCGCCTCCCCACGCCTCCTCACCCATACTTACCCGGACTCCAGCGATGATCTTTGGTGGACCGGAACACGTCTGCACTCTTAAAAGCCGACCACGAACTGAGGAAATGCCAGTAAGCTGTATAATGGGATAGATAGGGTTTTTTCAACTTTGCTGCATATCGCAGCCATTTTTTGGAATTTTTGCACCAAATTTTCAACATGGGGTTTTTGGGACCCCTTCTCATGAATGCTCTCACTGTCATGGCATTAATCAGGCCCAAAGGGTGATTTTGCAGTTACTGTGTGAAATCGCCTTTTGGGACAGAGTAAGGAAATGACACTGCCACTGTTCACAAGGTGGGCTCTCAAAAAGCCTATGTTGAAAATTTGGTGGAAAAATTCCTAAAAATGACTGTTTTACGAGTGTGCGTTGCGCAGTTCCTATGCACGCTCGTAAGTTTGCGAATTTTCTATATTTTCACTCCAGATTTTCCACATTGCCATTTTATTACACTTCCTTATGAACAATACAGCTGCCATTTTTCACGTCACCCCAAATATGTTTCCGCACATGTAGCGCATTAAATGGTGCAGTCGGTGTGAAAGCAATATTGGGACAGATTAAGGAAATCACAGTTACACTGTTCAAGAGCAGAGGTCTTAAAATTGCCATGTTGAAAATCTGGTGACAAAAGTCCATAAATGATTGTGTTACGAGTGAGCATTGTGCAGTTTCCACGTACCCTCGTAAGTTCATGACTTTATAATATTTTCAGTCCAGATTTTCACCAGTGGCATTTTTCCACACTTCCTTATGAACAGTATAGCTGCCATTTTTCACAACATGGACAAAATGTGTTTTCACACTTTCAGCACAGAGATGCGTGGTCGCTGTGGGAAATCATTGTTCGGGACAGATAAAGAAAATTACAGTGACACTGTTCATGATTGGAGGTCCCAAAATGCCTGAGTTGACAATCTGCTGTAAAAAATCCCAACCTAATTACATTACAGGTATGCGCTGTATGTTTATGCACGCCAGACTTCACTAGTTTTTTAATATTTTACTGCAGATTTGCAACATGCCATTTTTACACCTCCCATGAACAGTAAGCTGTCATTTTTCACATCCTGTTCGGAATGTGTTTTTGCACCTGTGGTGCTAAATGCCGTAGTCGCTGTGCATAAGCAGCTTTTGGCTAACAAACTGATATTGCCACTGTTCATGACGTGGGGGTCACAAAAAAAACATGTTGAAAATTTGGAGTGAAAATACCAACAAATGCCTGAGGTGTTAGGGTTTCCAACCATAACGCCCCACCCTGTAGAGAATGACAGGCATTAGGGGTGTGACTTGGGATTCTTGCCTGTAATGCTCATACCATTCCACATCCTGCAGCCAGTGAGAGGCATCGAGGTATGCCTTGGACTCTTCGGCCCCAAAGTTCACCCCATTCTCCTATACCACACCCATCTCACCGTATTTCCTGATGGAATGGGGTGCGCATAAGGGCCAAAGACCCCAAGGCACACCGTGACACTTGTCAGTGTCTGCAGGTTAGGGTGTGGTGAAATGGCATGGCCGTTATGCCTGATGACCCAAAGGCACACCCCAATGCCTGTCACTCTCTGCAGGGTGGTGGTGGGGTTGGCTTCAGTTCAGTACTTCACTGCCATTTCTATTATGCAGCTCTGTAACTTCTACACTACCAATGCCAATGCCAGCAAGCAAACATTCGGCATTGACAAATGCTTGTTTGTTTTAGGTGCACTGTCATACTGGGGGTAGAAATGTCTCTGGCAGACTAGCTAGATCATGCTGTCCCCAACTGCAGTCTACTTCTTATGTTCTCATACCCTTCTGTTAAGGCTCAGATCAAGAACTATTGGGGATATGACTAACCAGAATATTTACCCCCTCCCTAGAAATTTACTAGTTGATGCCTTGGGGGTCTGAGGCCATACAGATTGCTGGGAGCAGGAGGATCTTTAAATTAGTACATATATGCAGTGATATTTATTTTATCCCTGCTTGTGAAGAGAGGCAGGGGACTTAATGAACCCAGAGTCCATTCTGACCTTAAATTTCTATGTTACTGTTGTTCCTTAAAATACGATGAAAGGGTTTTCCTAGTATTCCAGTCCAAATGCCATTTGTGAGGGGTGGGGCTTGATTATTTGGAGCTGTAGGGCTGGAGTACTCTCTGCAGCCAGTACAGACTTATAAATGTTATGAAAACTAACAAATTACATTTCAGACCCCAATGTACAGAACTTTAATACAGATAACAGATTTGTAATTCATAAGCAAACTGAGCTACTGTATCTGACACATATAGAACGCTCTGTGAGCTTTGATCTTTATTAGCCATATCAGGAAAGATATCCCTCATTTTTCCACTTAGAATGCCTTGCCGTTGCATACTGTATCTTACAACTATCCTGTATTAGGAGAAAACTCCCTCAGTTAACCATTTAGCATCCTTTGCATCCATGCATCTCATCTATCCTTTTCTAGTAAGTAGGTCCCTTTAATTAAATGTTCTTATACTTGCAGCACAGTCTATAGACAGGTAGACAGAACTTATGTCAGGGATCGCCTCCTACCTGCAAGCATAGCTTCCACTTTGGCTTCTGAATTTGGGTTTATTTTCTTCACAGCCAATAAAAATGAAACAGAAACATCATTAAAAATAATGGGAAGGCATCTCTGTACAGAAGTCAAATTACTATATGAAGCCTTTTATTACCTATTTATTGTATCTGTTTGTAATCTAGTGACTCTGTCACCCATTTCTTTGCACCAGGAAATTTAATATCATGCAGCATGGCTCTGAAATTCTCCAACTTACAATGCTACTATCATAGTTGGTATCATGCTACAATCAAGTACTAATCAAGTACTAAGGGTCTGATCCACAAGGATGGCTCAGATATAAACCACGCATCCATACTGAGACTTAGCAGCTCCACAATCATGGATGACCATGCAAGTGGTGGCATCCACAACTGCTGGTCTCCTGCTCTGTGTGCTTATTGGAGTATGGAGGGGCTGGGGGAATTTGCATGCAACATGGGGCTAAGGTATATGGTAGTCCTCCAAGGGCTGCTGTATCACAATCGGCAATTTAATTAAAATATCAAAATTAAACTGATGGCCCCCAGCGCAACATGCCAACTTGGTGGGCTAGGAAATACTGGTTCTGGGGCCAAACAGGCTGCAAGAAAGTTCAGGGTGGGCCAAAGGAGACTTGCGCTGAGGGTGGGCAGATGTTACTGCTGGGACCTCCACCCCATGTAATGCTATTAGCATCTGCACCTCCAACCCAGCATGTCCACATCCCTGCCCATATGCTCATGTACCCATGTGCTCACCCTGACCCAGCTCACATGGAGCAGGATTGGGTGCAGAAAGATGCCTTTTGTGCTTGTAGATGGCATGTAGTGTCCTAAATGTGTGTAACACAGATGTGCAAAGTTGGCAGACTTCACTTTGTGAATTATTTCATGAAATTTTCCAGCTCCGCTAAGTGTGAAGTGGTGACTTTGCAAAGTTTTCAGCAGATAAAATGGCACTTTTTCAAGCAAAGTCATGCAAATACACTGGTGAGGTTGCAACTTTGTGATGACTTTTTCTGAAAGAGTCACTTCACTAGGAAAACTCATTGGGAAGTGGCTAAGTGTGAAGTTCGGGTGAGGTGGGAAAGTTAGTTCACCAGAACTTCACCGGCAAAGTGAAACTTCGTAACATCTCTAGTGCTGAGTGGCACTCTGTGGCCGCACATGGTCACACATGTGGAAAAGGTTTGAATGCTGATGGCCTCACTGGAATGTTACCCCCAGCACCACCACCACCACCTGAAAACAGTGTAGTCCTGAAATGACAGGGCTCATGGGTGTTTTGGTGAGGCCACCAAAAAACCTCAGTTAAAATACTTGTTTGCTTGTTGATAGTGTAGCTGAATGGGTTACAACTGAATGAGAACAGGTGTAAACATTTTCAGTTAAGCCCACAAAAATAGCAGATACATGTTGTTCATCAAGTGACTTTTCAAAGATAGACAAAAAATGTTTATACTTTATAAAGCAGTATATCCACATTTCTGTTGCAAATGGTTTCATCAGGCATTGGCGCTGGGCCTGGGGGTAGGGACTTGACAGTGGACTTGACTCTTTAAACTCTGCTGTACAGTGCCATCTGGTTCTAGACTGCTGCTGTAGCCTGTACAATTTATAACTTTCATGTCTGAATCATAGAATGATCGCATTGCAATGAGGCATGGTCCAGGAACCAGTATTAATGGAAGCAGTGCACTCAGAATAAAACATGACAATCGGGGGATGCCATCATTTGTAGGGACTGAAATGATTAGGGGTGTGTGTGTGTGTAGGGGCACGGTTCCTTCATCCATCTTTTTCTTATTCTTAAAAAAAAAATGAACCTCAACTCTAAATTCCAGATGCAGCCTTTCTTATTTTACAGGTTCTCCTTCCTACAGCATAAAAACTCTGTCTTATTGCCAAGACATTCGGGTTTAATGTTACCTGCATGCCAGTGCAATGTAATGTGTATTTCACCAACTAGGGTACGTAATTTAGTAAACCTTGCACAACCAAGGTGAGACTTTTTTATAAGTCAATACAGCCTCTGCATGGTGTCTTTTACTGTATAAGAGAGTCTGCGCATGAAGGCTGGGTGCGAGGACCACAAAGTTATGCTGAGCAGTTATGACTACCCAAACCTCATGTGAGGAGTCTGCTATACTGTAAGAGACAAACTGCAGAGGCTCTATTAGCTTAATATAAATTACTTGCGTTAGAGTGATTTACAATATGTTTAAGTGTAACCCCCCTGCAAATGGGGGTTCCCAAAAGACTTCCAGGAGCTTGCTTGAATGCTCCAAGCCTGAATGGTGTTTGGCATTTAAGCCATTTATCAGTGAGTGTTTTTAGAGCCTCTGGTACTGTCTCTTTAAGAGCTGTCTGCTTGCAGACATAATTAGTTTGTATGGGGGACTGTGTGTTTCTTTGATTGAGTACCACTCAAGCTGCTGCTAATTCACTTCATTTTGCAGTCACTAGGAGTGCAAAGGAACCTATCTGACAGATGTAACTGTTTGCCAGAAATTATTTAGAGTAATAATGAAATTACAGTTTGTCTAACCTGCTTTCTTTGCAGTCAGAACTGTGTCTGCTAGTTCCCCATTCTAGTTTTGAACTGCTGAACTGGACCAATCAGTGTGGGGTAAGCTAGCTCTAAAATGGTACCTTGGCCGAATCAGAACTTGGACTCATAATCTGAGCCAGCCACAAGAGGATTGTATGGGCAGTGACTCTGGGAGATGTAGTTTAGACTTCAGCACCTTTTTGGACCAACAGCAGCAGTCTATTGTGAGTGACAGCCAATCCAGTCAAGAACTGGGAGGAACTCAAAGGAAGTGCCCGGTTTTGTCGGTTGGAGGTTCAGTTGAGCTTTGGCAGTGAAGAAGGAAGGAGCCCTGTGCTTTTTCAGTGTGCAGTTTTAGTCAAAAAACGTGTGTAAGGCCCAGAGTTCCGGTCTGCAGCTTGTGTAACTGCTTGTTAGGACTGAATCTGTCCTGTGAAAAGAATCAAAGGATCTCTGAAGAGTAGAAACCAGGCTCACCCTGTAGAAGACTGGAGAAATTGTTGAATTACACTCGGTCTGTCAGGAACTGAATCTGCTGTGTGTTCTCCCGGGTATTGTGCAGTAATTGCGATCGGGATAGAGAAGCAGCCTGCCTGGTATAGTACTTTCTTTTTTTTACCATATAAATGTGGAAGAGTCTCTTGGAGCTCAAGAGTAGCCCTGCTGATATTGAAGGACCCTATCTTATTTGGAGGTCGTGAGTACTAATTCAGGTCGCTCCTGTTGAATTGCCACATTAAATCCAAATGAAATTACTGTACTGCTAACTGTTTAATTTTCCTTTTCTCTGTGTGAAAGGGCCCCTACCAGCTGCCACGGTTTGGACTAGCCGCTAGGGCTTGGGTACCCAGGGACAGTAACTGATAGGGATAGGCCTGTGCACAGAGCCATAGGTAGATGATTAGAGTGATAAGCTAATTAACCTGATTTCCCCCTGTCCTTGTTATATCCCCCTAAATAAATCAGAGCTGCTTGTTCCAGCAAAGTTATACTGCCTGAGGTATTTGTCTATGTTAAAGTACTGTACTGTGATTGTTGCACTGTATCTCATTTCACAGGAGGTCCCAGTGCCGGCAGGTCCTGGGGTAAGTGTATACTGTGAAGGTAATTCTGATATATTGTGTGGGCCACTAGTGGGAAGAAGGGTTGCAGTGTCCCAGAGGGCTGTGACCAAGTTAGTTTAACTATTGCAAACCCTGACCTCTGGGTGGAGGCACCCGCCATTGGATCAGGCCCTCAACCTGTTAGTGGCAAATCAGGCAGGGTAGTAGCCCTGGGATAGTGCCATCTAGGGTTACATAAGTATTTTTATTTCAAAAGCTAAATGAAGCCACCCTCCCCTGGCTGTGAAATGGAATGCTCCATTCCTAACATTGCTGCACAAGAGACCACTATGTTTAAGATAAGAGGTACAGTGGTTCTGTGTGCTGGTTGTCTGAAATCATGTAAATGATTTATAATTTATATTATACAATGGGGTCTGCATTTCTAGAAACCTGATTGGCTACTTAGAGTCTTTACACTTGGATATATCCTACAATAACCCACAGATAAAGACCCAGTAGCCAGACAAGCCTCTGTACAGAAAAGACATCTGTCCTCATGGTTTCCCATACAGTTTGCTGCTAAGGGCTCCAGAATGTGGGCCAAAGTTAGACTGCATCTCTCTCCCCAATCCACCCCATGTATCAGCAACCTGCTGGCAGCACTGCAGTCCTGTGGACCACGACGTCTGCCTGAGACCCATAGCACAAGCCACACACTGATTACCTCCACCCCACCACCCAAAAACACTCCTGCAGTCAGTCAAAATGCTGTCTGAGCTGTTACCAGCTCACTGTGTCTTTCATGGTGAAACTTTTCTAAAAACAAAGAAAGACAAAGAAATACAGGTGATTGCACCAGCTGGCCATTCAAAGGTACTATGTACCACTCACCTCCCAGCTCCTTTTAAATTTCTTCAGCCGCCCTACATGTAAAATACCCAATTTTTATTTATTTTTTTAAAGAAGATGCCCATTGAATGGAAGCCATTCACAAATGCTGCTCACGCTCACCCTAAACACCAGGCAGATGTGCCCTGCAGCACCATAGATGCTGCCATGGGACATATTAGGTAATGGATACTGCTAATGGGGAAAAAATTAACAAAATAAAAAAAAGCTGCAAACAGTAGATTAGCCAAAGTGTGTGTGTGTGTGTGTGATCAGCCATTAGCACTCACACCACACAATCAGGTACTTGCCTATAAAAAATAAAAATACATAAATACCCCACGACTAGTAGGCTGTCTTTTAAGAAAAAAAAAGAAAAATCACAGCATATTACTGTGTTTGTGTAGATGCTACATTCACACTGCCAAACAAAAGGGTCTCCCTAGCAATGCAGAACTATCTTTTCTTGAGGTGCAATAAATTCCATTAAAATAATTTAAAATACAAAAAAAAAAAATATTTTTCTTTATTTTTTTTGTCACCCCAAAAAGGGGGACATTTTATAATCGCAATAAACCACTCCAGGGTTTGGGTTATGCTGGGATTTATCCCGTTCTGGTGTGGATTTGGTCACAAGGCTGCACTACACCAGGCGTGGGTAAATCCCAGCATAACCCACACCCTATCGTGGTTTATTGCTTAAACATTTAGCATTTTAGATATTTAGGCAACTTACTAAAGGAATTGAAATGTGATGCTTGATCCCACAAGCTGACATGACTAAACCATTACACGTCATGATATCCAATACACTGAACACACACTAGGGACAGGAGAACTGCACTGGTTAAGTTCAAAATTCTCCAGAAACTGTGCCATTTCCTGAAAAATAAACCATATCAAAGCATTTTTCCAAGTTCTAATGAAGTTCTCATTAATTTTAAAATATTTTCAAAGCTAATTATATTTCCTTCAAAGGTCTTTCCTCAGAGATAATGCTGGAGGTGATGAGATGATATACAAAAAAGGCTGAGGGCTGAAGGAAGGATCCAGTCATGCCAAGTATCAGTGAGACACTAAGCAGTTTAGTGTCAGCCTTCAAAAAAATGTAAAATTAAACCTACTCCCACCATGTAAAGCATCATGGCAAGAATATGCAAATCAACATGAAAGACAAGGCCCCTAGAGCCTACCTTTATCACCCACTTATTGCTTTACAACCTCCCTGACCATTCCCCCTCCCCCTACCTGATGATAAGGCTCCTAGGGGCTGCACTATTCTCTGCCTCTATAACTGTGCTCATGTTTCTCACCACTCTAGCTTGTAATTCACAATGTTTTTGTGCATATGTTAATCAGGGTGTTGTTTTTATATGTTGTTTTGTACCTTGTCTTGTCGCTGACGTGGAACCTTTGCAAAACAGCTTGGGCTCAAAGGTATCTTCCAAATCAATAAAATTGAAATTGAAATTGAGAATACACGTGGTTCTGCTTTAAGTAGGAGAGTATGATGCCCAATGGCCTCTCATGCAATTTGCAAAGGCTGAAAACAGAAGACATAGGCAGGTGTTTTGTCCTTCTCAGGACCCATCCATGTGCCTCATCAGTAACAGCACAGTGGAAGGATAAACCAGTCATGTTTTGGTCTTACTGGTTTGGGTCATGGTGAGCCCAAAATAGGAAAGTAATCTAAAAGGCACAGAACTTCAGGAGAAAAGCACTGGGGCAAGGGTTACTCAGAAAGGTCTTTGGCAACACTGCCAGATTTCAAAAAAATTTTAATTACACATACTCCTACAATGCAAAGCATCATGGGAAGAATATGCAAATCCCCATGAAAGAAAGTGCCAAATGGCCTCTCACACAGTCTGCAAAGGCTGACAACAGATGACTCAGATGCATGTTTCTTCCTTCTCAGGACTCATCAAGGTGCCTCATGTGTAACAGCCCAGGGGAAGGATGAACCAGTCATGTGCACCCAAAATAATACCAACCTTATTTGTTTAGCATCATTACTCTTCCCTACAATGGTCTGTAGTTTGAAATGAAGATTTAGTTCTTTAAATTTACAAAAGCCCAAAACTTCTGAAAATTTTGATATGTAGCAGCTGCAGCAGTATTTTTATTTCATTTGGCACCCTTCCTGGGCTAAGAGAACTGAAATACAAACTAATAGTGAGAGAAAGGCAAAAGGAAGGGGGGAGGTGAGCACTATGAAAATATAACATAATCTAATGTACAACTAAAACAATACAAGATACAATTACAATTTCAATACAACTCGCTATAAGTGAATTAAAGTGCAAAAGTGGGAATTACTACATAAAAAGAATATGCAAATTTACATAAATTTAAAGATCTTTGGGTGAGGATGGTTTAGGTGACGTTTCAGCTTGTACTAAAAATATACACAGAGGAGGAGAGGAGAAGGAGAGTCAGATATCCAGGGACACCATATTCCATAGGACAGGCACCACAGCAAACACTTGATCGCCTTCAATTTTAGTCTTGTCACTGGCCCAAGAATGTGTCCCTTACCCAAAGACCTCATCACACTGACCAATATGTCGGGTCAGAAAACTGTGGCAGTACTGAGGGCCTAAGTCCCTCATAACTTTGAATGTAAAAAGAACATTGTAGTCCACCCCTAACTTACTGGCAGCCAGCTCACAGCCCGCAGCAGCTGAGTAATATGTTAGAATTCTGTGATCTGAACTAACTGCAGACAATGGCTCTGACTACAAGGTAAGCCCTTACAACATGTACTGCAGTAGTCCAGCCTTGAGGAAACAAAAGCTTTCACCCGTGTTCCCAGTTCGGCAAGATGAAGAAATGGAGTCTGGCAATATCTGGTAGAGTCTAGCAATAGAGAAGAAGAAGCTGTGTGTGACCTCCCATGTGCATGGCAACAGAAATATCTTTTCTGAGTCCGAGCTCTTCAATGAGCTGGAGACGTTTGGTAGCAAATTGACTGGAGGAGTCATTCGCCCATGCACTGAAGTCATTGAGAACCGTAAGTCTCGACTCTGAAACCAGAGTGGACAAAAAACATAAACTTCTACAGGAAGTCTGCTCCAACATGTGAAGGGTTATAGAGCAGGACAATCCAGCATTTCAGACCAGCCCAGGCCCTTTTATACTGCATCTCAAAAGATCTAGCTCTTTTTACACAGGGTGTCACACATCCCAGCTTTGATCTAAAAAAGTATGGCAACCACCAATCTTATGACCCAGTCTCAGGTGGTGTATTACTGGAAAACCTGGTGGGATGACCACTGATAGGACTGGCCCTGTAGGTTCATCCAAACTGTTCTTAGTGACACACTAGGTCAGCCTGTAAGTCAGAGATAGCATCTCTCATGACAGCAGATTTATTCACTGACTTAGCATTGCAAAGCAATAACTAAACTGGAGGAGCCTGACTGCTTTGCCCACCAAGCATTCCCTGTTGGCCACATTGCCTTGCAATTGGAAGAAAGTATGAGAGATATCTGCTTCTTTTTCTTCTTTGGCACATGCCTCCTTGCCCATCCACATTTACCTGATTGTCTCGCCCCAGTGCAAAAATCCCTCACTGAATGCTGGAAACTCTGCTATGCTATCACACAACAAGGTTAACAAACTACAGGTAGATCATGTACTCCTAAAAAGGGTATAACCATTTCAGCTCTTCAGCTGTATATTGGATTTTATATCTTCACACAATCCATAACCCCTCACCACAACAAGAAAAAGAAAGATGCATCGCCCAACTACCCACAACCCTGACCCCAAAGTTATTTTCTAGGGAGTCTCAGATGGAGGGTAGAGGACAGGAGACAGCTGTAGAAACTCCTGGGACTGCTCTGTCACTCTAAAGTTTCAGAATTCTAGTTCCAGCCATCTTTGAGGAGTCCAGGGTACAACTGTGGGATCAACATACTGGGTCCACAGGGCAGGGAAAGAGCAGGCCTTGAATAGATAAGGCCCCACACTTAGCTCCTTCTCTTCAGGGCCAACATAAGGTCCTACCTACAATCTGCTTGGAGCTGCATGGTAAGAGGCCAGTTTGCTATTAGGGATGGTGACTCAAGAAGGGAAATATGAGCTAATGGATAAAAGGGCCCACCTGACTTGGTCCACAGAATCTAGCACTAATTAGAGCACTCACCCTACAGGGGAGGATCTTTTTGGGACTACCTCCTCTGACAAACCCAATCTTAGATAAGTGGGCTGCCCTAGGAACTGGATAAAAATAAGCTGAAAGGCTCCCCCAGAAGTGTTCTAAATTTGAGTCCAAACCACAGCAGGACACTTTGCCAGAAAAACTGGTAGCCGCTGATGAAAGGAGGAATCAGACAGTGGCAAAGAGGCAGATGAAAATTACACATAGTTTTTGGTAAACAGTGGCAATTTAAAAACACCTGTTGTAATCTCCCCAAAGCCTTTCTGCAAAAGGTCACGAAAGTCAAACAGAATCATCCTCCAGGTTGTAAATACAGAATGGCTGGTAACAGTAAATCTCCCACACTCAGGGTGTATCCCAGGGGTTGCTAAACCTTAAATAACTATTAGAACTTTGCTTGACTTATCAGAACCTTTCAAAATCCCAGAGCCCTTTGCCTTTCTCCCATCCCAAACACATGCATGCACACACAAACATATCTGAGCAGCTTTTATAGCCAAAGTTTCATATGATATAAGATAGAATTTAGAACTTGTTACTAACTGTGGTCTCTTTTTCCCTGTTACTTTACCTGAAAATGCACTTAGATTAATTCAGATGCTACAGCTTTTTGAAGTCATTGCCTAGAAATTTGAGAGATACTGCATAAGGCATGGCTGGGTATAGAGCCACTGGATCTGAGTACTTATTTGAAGGACTGAATCATTATAGGGACTCCTGCTAGCAGAAAAAAACTGAAAAGCTAGCATAACAACGTTATTTTTCATGGATGCAATTGTGAAAGAAAATTATACTCAATTTGCTTTCCACAAATAAATGAATTGAATCTGCTTCCCTCCCTCCCTCTAAATACAATCTGCTCAATGGCTCATTGTGCTCCCCCCACCCTCCAGGTTTGCCTATCTATCCCTCTTTTGTTTTGTTTTTTGAGCTCCCTCCCCTTTGCTTTGCCTCAGTTTCCTCTTTACTACTGTCCATGCCATCTGAACTGATGTTATTTACCACAGATACCATTTATTACATGCTGTTCTTCTATCTGTTTTATGGATTGCTGCATGTTGACTACTGTTTTATTGCTGAATATTTGTTGGTAATATATAGCTAAGCCATTATAAGCAATATAAAACCTGGACAAACAAAATCCCATAGTACAATACTTATGATGCCACTTTTTCCTAATACCATGCTTGCAACCTCATAACACCATCATTGCGAGGTCACACTAATATTATTATTCCAAGAAAGAATACTTAGTAAAATCCTTGTGTGTACAGTAAAAGTTGATCAGAGCTGAAGTAAAAATGTTTGTGTCAGAAATACTCAAAAAAGACAATATTTGATTTGAGACTCTTCTTTAACTATCACCAAGAGTCTGGTAAGTCAGGGAATATCGAAACCATTCCCTTATCAAGGCCAAGAAGCCTAGTGCCACTTCATCAGTGCTCTCTGACTTCCACTTTTCTAACTTAATTGCTGTACAGTATATTGGCCTGTGCCTACATGGAACCTCCTCTTTTTATAGCAAGGGAGTACCTGCTATGTTTTCTCAGCTTCTAAAAAGTTGTCACTAAGACATACCATACCTTTCACTTTCCACTGTGGTAGGCTCCGGTTCCTTGCAATCCTAACAATACTCCTATCAGCGAATGTTGAACTGAATCAGGGTCCCTCGACTTATTACTCCTCAACTGACCTACTCAAGATCTCCCATAAGGGGCTATTTATTGCCCATATGAACATAAACCTATTAATCACTTCTCTGAGCTGGAGGCTTGGGTCAAAATATACAGTCCTGACATTCTCTGCCTCATGGAAACTTGGCTCAGACCTGGGATACCTGACTCTCTCTGTTCCTGGCCAACTACTCTATGATTTGTTGGACAGACCGTCCTCAAAGCGAGGAGGTAGAGTTGCTCTATTCCACAAAAACAACCTCAATATTTTATCTATCCCTGGCTCTGCCTCCTCTTCAAAGATATGAATCCCTGCATGCTAGTCTAGCTCTAGGGGCAAAGAAACATTATAATAGCACAACCCTCTCTCTGGAGGCCTAGCAGGCTTAAAGGACATGCTTCATGAAACTTCCCAGATATACACCAAAATGAGGTAGTGATCTTGGGGACCATAACCTAAACTGGTTGGGTACATCTAATAGCTTATTGCTGTCCCTTATGCACAGCTACAGCCTTAGCCAACTGATAACTGAACCTACAAGAATTACACGAGACAACAATCATCTACCCTCATAGACTGGGTTGTGGTGAACCATGTGAAGCACGTATCTGTTTCTGGTGTCCTGGCTGATTCACTAACTGACCACTCTCCTACCTTCTGTATATGGGCTATGGCTACACCTCCATCACCGCCACCACGTCTTGTCACTTTCACCGATTTCATCAACCTTGACCTTGATGCATTCCTATATGATGTTACCAGAATTGACTGGACAGACATCTATGACTCCTGTAATGTTGAAGATGCCCTGCGTATTTTCCTTAATGAATTCCTGGCTATACAGAATAAGCATGCCCCGAAGGTTGCAAGACGTGTCAGAGGGAAACAAACAAGGTGGCTACATAAAGACCTGCTTGCTAATATGTGCATTAAGGATAAACAATGGACGCTGTACAAACGCACAGATCTGCAATCTTATTTCAATACCTATAGAGCTCTGAGGAACTTGTGTAAAAAAACAAGTCCAGTTAGCTAAGAGTAAATACTGCAAAGACCTAGTGTCAAGCTCTGCTGGTGACCCCAGGAAATTCTGGGCTCATGTGAAAACCTTTCTTGGTGCCTCTCAACTAGTTACTCCTGGTGAAATAATATTAAATGGCATACATTGCAATGACTCTGGCACCATAGCCAATGCTTTCAACTGCATGTTCTCTGACCTGTCCTAGTATACCTCCTCCTTCATGCAAGCTGGACCTTACTCTCAGTCCCCACCAGCATACCAGTCGGCCGCTGCTAACACCAGATCCGATATGCCACCCAGTGGTGCATTCTTCTACTTGAAGGTCATAACTAGACCTGAAACTACTGAGGACCATCTTGGACAATACTAGCTCTGGGTCAGACTCAACTGAACCATGGCTTCTGAAGCTTGCTGCTCCTCTCATTGCCTCCCTGCTAGCAGAAATTTACATGCTGTCTCTCTCTCTCTGTCAGTGTAGTACCTGACCTTTGGAAGATTGCCCGCATAACACCCGTCCTCAAAAAAGGTGACCCGGAAGAAATCACCAACTGCAGGCCCATTGCTGTTCTCTCAGTCCTGAGTAAAATCCTGGAGAAGCTTGTGGCTAGCTAAGTAACTGCCTACCTAACTAAGTGGAATCTTCTCTCTGAAACTCAGCATGGTTTTAGAAAAGGCCACAGTATGTCGATGTCTCTGTTCAAATACACGTCTGATACTCTTTCTCACATGGATGTTAGATGACTTACAGGAACTGTTTTTATTGACCTCACAAAGGCCTTTGACCTTGTAGATCACCCCATGCTTCTCACCGCTCTTCGTAAATTGAACTTCTCTCTCCCCCTGTTGTTGACTGGTTCAGCAGCTACCTATTGAATAGGACCCAAGCTGTGAAATTTAACTCCTCCCTATCTGACAGTTCCTCTATCAATATTGGAGTGCCTCAGGGCTCTATTCTGAGGCCCCTTCTCTTCTCATTCTTTATAAAAAACATTGCAGACATCTTTCAATACTGTTCGTCCATTCTTTATGCGGATGACCTGGTCTTTTACACCAGCTCCACAAATGTGGCCAGCATAAACTCATCTCTTACCGCTGACTTCAAAAATGTTCAAAACTGTCTGTGTGCCCATAAATTGGTACTGAATGCACAGAAAACTAAAACCATCCTTTTAGGCTCTGCTCCAAAGCTAAAGGCTTGTTCTGTGCCCCTGATGATATGTGACTCGGGTGGAACACAAATTGAATCCGTCGGGTCCATTAAATACCCCTGGGAGTCCTACTTGACCAGTAGCTTGATTTCAGCTCTCATATACAGTCTACCTGCAAAGCTGTCAGTGCTAAACTGGATGTGGCCTACAAAACTAACTACTTATTAATGTCATCAGCCAAGCTGGCTATTGCCAGAGGGATACTGCTCCCTGCCCTTTCCTATAGTGCACCTATCTTTGCTGCAGTTCAAAAATCAACCCTGCAGAAGTGGAACGTTACCTACAACAATATATGCCAGTATGCCTCATCATCTCATGCACTTGTTTTGACCCCACTTGATATCACTGTGCTTCTGCTTTCCCCTTTTTCCCTCAATGCCCCTCCTCAGTTTCACTACTGCTACTTACCACCTTATCTTTCTTCCTCCACCCTCTCTCCCCTTAATCCTTTCCCATAACTTCTGGGACCAGTCCATTTCTCCCTCTAGCTATGGCCTACGATGCTGTCTATCATTTATTTTCCTAAGTTTATTGTCTATTGCACTTACCCTCACCTGTTTCCTTCCTACACTGACTTGCCCCTCTTTCTGTCTCACCTGCCTTGCTGTATCATATCCCTTTACTAGGTTTTCCAAGCTCCAGTATGTTTCAGTACTATTCTTGGTATTCTTGGTATCCTTACCTCTAGTTATTGTTCTTTGAATACTTACACTATGTTAAGTCATTGCTACCTCTTGAATTGCTTTTGTATACTCTTGTTATATGCTACTGTATTTGTCCTACCATACTAAATTGTTTTGAATACTTATGTTAAGTCATTGTTTTCTTTGTGTAATGGTTGATTACTCCTGTTATAACATTGTTTATTGTTTCTGACCGACCATACTTGAAATGTCCTGCACTCATGTAATGTTGTATTCTATTCTTTACTTGGTTTACTTGGTCGTTATGGACAAAAGAAGGCCGGAGCCCATCGAGATTGTCCCCCACCACACTGGAGGGAAATATATCTTTCCTCTTTTTTTTTTTCTTACTCAATGAGCTTTGTGGATTGTAACCACTGATCAAGACCTTTTAGTTGCTGTCCACCAGGTCTTGTGGCAAACTATTCCATAATCTGGGGGCTCTGACAGTAAAGTAATTTAGTCTTTTGCTAGTTTGAGACCTGGCCACATCTGTTTGTTTATTATGGAGTCACTGAACAATTTTTCTCTGAGAAAATTGTAAACCACACTGTTGCATTAAAACTTTGGATTTATGAATTTTAAACATAAAAAGTATATCACCTCTGATTCACCTGGTTTGAAGAGAATAGAGCCCTGTTTCTTGTAATCTTACATGATAGTCACTGTTTGCTAATCAGGGGACCATTTTAGCTGCTTTCCTCTGAATCCTCTAGCACCTGTCTATATCCTGCTTAAGAAAAGGGTTCCAAAATGGAGACCCATAGTTGGAATGTGGACTTATGTGCATCCTGAAGAGAGGTATGATACATTCCTCAGTTCTTGAAACAAATGTACGTTTAGTATGAGTGAGCAATGCGTTGGATGTTTTAGCAATCCTAATGCATTGGTCAGATGAAGACAATTTATTATTGACAATAATCCCAAGGTCTTGTTCATTCACTGAGATTTTCAGGGGGATGTTATTTAGAACATAAGTTTGACAAGGATTATGTTTACCAAAGTGCAATACTAAGCATTTTTGTCCGGATTAAGCACCATACCATTAGTGGTAGCCCATTGCTTTATTGTACTCTCCTGAGTCATGCCTGAAAATAGTCATTTTATGGTTAGTGCACCTACCCGGTAAACAAAAACTAAATAAAAATAAATAAATAAATATAGGGAACGGACAGGAGTGTAGGTTGCAGCATGAGACTGTTTTACAGGGAAAGCAGAGGTGGAACAAAGAAGCGAGTGGGGGAGTGTGTGGAGGTCATGGGGCAGCTAGTGGTTTCTTTATACACAAAAACAATTTGGGTGCATAAACAGTATTACCAAAGTAACTGGGGACTATTTATTCCTCAGCTATAATTCCATTTCAAGGTACTAGTGACATGATTAAAACTCTCAACCTTTGCTCTCAAGGTTCATATGTCACCAGAACCTCTTGAATGTATCATGTAAGCAATAATACCAGACAGGCTGGACGGTAGTGCGCTATACCAGACAGTCCAGGGGCGTAAGAGGCCTCTGTTGGCCTCTCATATTCTGCTGTAGACTGGTTCTGTTCTTACCTATCTGGCAGCTTGCAGTCAGTACAGGGTTGGTAGTGCCCTGTCACCTCCACCTCCCATCCAGGCCAGGGTCCCACAGAGTTCCATCCTGGGGCCCATCTCATTCTCCATCTTCCTTAATTACCTCCCCACAGCTTATGCCAACTCACATATCCACAGGTATGCACCTCTGGTCCCTCAACTACATGCTCCAGCAAGACTTCCATAATGTCCTGCACTGGTTTCAATCTAACCAACTCTGGGTCAACAGAAAAAACTGTGTCCACCAGCTCTGCCTATCATTTCCACCTTGGATGGCATCCCTCTTGAAGTGGCTCATACATTTAAATACCTTGGTGTGTGGCTAGACAGCAAATTTGACTTCTTTGCCAGCGTTGACACCATTCACACGATGTTCCACCCTAAACACGGTGCCTTGCACCACAATAAAGACTGTCTGTCCCCACAGGTAGGCCATGAGCTTGTCACAAAAATGGTGCTCCCAGTTTTTGACTAGGTGGGCGTGGTCTATGGCACTACTTTCTCCACCTCCCTGGCTAGACTGGACACCCACTGCAACACCTTCTGATGTTTTGCTATGAACTCCCCCTCCCGTACTCACCACTGCTCACTCTCCTCCTCCTTATCCAATCTTCCTCTGTCTTCATGTCGCCAGAACCACTGTGCCTTCTTCATATTGCATTTCTCCTCACTCCCATTGCCTTGCACCCAAGCTTCTATGGAAAGCTTGTCTCCGCCTCGCCTCCTCCTCCTCCTCCTAATGTCAGGCAATGTGCATCCTAATCCGGGGCCACATACGTCTGGTGCTACAATAGAGGGTAAGCAAGGCAGCTTACCACTAGCCTCCCTCAATATCTGCAGCCTCCTAAGTAAATTCACTCCGCTACAGGGCTAGATCACTCAACACGCCCCTGATGTCCTAGCTTTATCAGAGACTTGGCTCTCGAAAAACATCCCTGATGCCTCTGTTACCCTCAGTGGCTACACCATCTTTTGAATAGACAGACTAAGCAAACAGGGAGATGGATGTGCCATCTAAGTCAAAACTATGCTGCAAGCCCTCCTGGTCTCCCTTCCTCCGCCGACCCATGGTACCCAATCCACTGCCATTAAGATCACACTTGGCAATCATGGGAAAAACACTATATATAATGGCAGTTTACATCCCCCCCACTAGCCAAAAGCCAGCCTTTGATTCAATACTCTCCAAAATCACACATCTCCCTCCCAATAGCAAACTAATTATAATGGGTGACTTTAACTTGAATTGGTTATCCACCATATCTACCCCCTACAAAGACGCTGTCCTAGCCTATGACCTCACTCAGGCGGTCCTTTTCTCCACCAAACTTAACCCCAGAACAGGGACCTCCACTCTTATCAACCTCATCCTTACCAACCACCCCCAATAACCTCTCCCAGGTTAAAGTGCTCCCTGATGCGCTAAGTGACCACTCCCCTGTTACCTGCTGGTGGTCAAATAAACTCCCACCTAGCCTCCCTAAAGTTACAATCCAAAGGCGCCTCAAAAAAGGTGCTCTCTCCCACCTCAAAATGTACCTTATCTCCTGTGACTGGTCACCCATCCATGACGCTCACTCTGTTGATACTGCCCTCTGCTCCTTTATCACTATCCTTAACACTGCCTGTGACATCTTTACCCCTTTCTCAAAGTGTATTTTAAAAAACAGGGATACCCCCTGGATCTCACAATCCCTGCTTAATCTGATGCACCACAGAGACAACCTCTGGCATACAGCCCTGGACTCACAGCTACCCCAGGACAGGCAATTCTACAGAGAGGCCAGAAACAAATGTACTTGGGTCATCTGACAAGCCAAGGCCACCTACTACAAACACTCCCTCACCACCACTTGGGGCTCAGGGAAAAAAATATAGAACAATATAAAAGAGCTGTGCTGGGAAACCATTTCCCCAGCACCCTCACAGATTCTAGTGGATGGAGCCCTCTCCCAGGACCCCATTGCCATATCCAATGCCCTTAATACCACCTTCTCAGACCTCAGCCACTTTCTCCCACATAACTTCTTTGACCCAATTCCTAACGGCCCCATGGACACCTTTGCCACCACAGCCCCTCCACCTTTCCGGCTAAGAACCATCTCTTGCAGTGAGGCTAAATGCTATCTCACCAAAGCCTTGATGAATGCATGCTATAGCAGTGACTCTATTGACCTCAAAATGCTCAGGCTAACCCTGGATGAAACCCTGACACATCTTACCAAAATTCTTAACTGGTCACTACGCCTCAGCCAGTTCCCCATGCCATGGAAAAGAGGCACAATTACCCCCATACTGAAAAGTGGACACCCCACCTCCACCAGTGATTACCGACCCATCTCGACCCCCCCGAGGCGCTTGAAAAAAATTGTGTCAGACCAGCTCACTGACTACTTAACTAAATACTCACTGCTCTGCCATGAACAACATGGGTTCTGGAGGGGGCACAGTACCACCACTGCCCTCCTTGAATTTACCTCATACATTCACAAGGCCCTGCACCAGGGGTCCATAGCAGGAGCAATCTATGTCGACTTGACCAAAGCCTTCGATACCGTCAGTCACGCACTCCTGCTACATGCCATTCCCTCCCAATATTTCTCCCCTGAGGCCACCTCCTGGTTCAAGGACTATCTCTCTGACCGGACCCAACAGGTCAAAATTAACGCCACCTTATCCTCCGAAAGTCCCGCCCAATCGGGTGTCCCCAAGGGTCCATTCTTGGCCAATTGCTCTTCACCCTCTTCCTAAACTCCCTCCCTCAATCATGCAAAGGAAAGCTCTTGCTCTATGCAGACGATGCAGTGCTGCTTTGGAAGCACCCCCAGCCTAACTCCCTACAATCAGCCCTACAAGGCTTTTTTACTGAAATTGAATCCTGGTTTAATGAGCAATGCCTAGTGCTCAACTACAACAAGACTAAATCGATGATCTTTGCCCACCGCCAAAGCCCACTCGGCAGTGCTCCGCTACTCATCTCAAACTCCGAGGGTCTCCTTCTTGAACAGATCTCTAGCTTCAAATACCTGGGTGTCACTCTGGACACCTCCCTTACCTACCACACACACATCCAATACCTTTCCTCCACTGTAAACACCAGAGTGTGGATCCTATACAGACATAAGCATTGCCTACCTCCCACAGACCCTACATCTCACTGTAACTTCCTCTGTCCTATCTTTGGTCAACTATGGCATTACGATTTATGGTTCTGCCGACCAAACGGCCCTATGCAGCATCCACACAGCTCACAATAAAGCCTGCAGACTGGTCACTGGGAGAGACAGAGACACCCACATGTGTGAGCTTTACAAATGTGCTAACTGGCTCACCTTCGAAGGTAGGCTTCAGTACCACACCGCCCTCCAAGCAAAAAAAATATTCATGAAGCTAGCACCCATAGGCCTCCACCCCCTCATCCAGACAATCCCACACAGAAGGGCAACTAGACGCACCACTGGCACCTCTCTCCTAGTTCCCCACTGTAGGACCACCCTAGGACAAAGGTCTTTCCCATACCGGGCTCTCCTATGGCTAAACAGCCTACCAGTCACTGCCTCCCTAGCCCCTAGTCTTGGGCAATTTAAAACTGACCTGAAGGACCTCCTCTTTGTATCAGCTGCCTGTGACTGCAACCGTTTTGCCTCCACCATCTCCAAAACACAAAAGGAAGCTCATTGCTAGCAGTCCATATAGTGACAGCGAATGTAGAAAATCCATAACGATAGGGATAAAATGCCCAACCTTACCCCAGACTGCATCCTCAGGTCCCACAATCACAATGTATATAAAAGCTGACTCAGGGTTCGACTAGGACCCTCCGAATCTGTAATCTACCTTTTGGTCACAGTTATGACCAAAAATCCACCTCAGGATCCTTGACACAATGTATATACTTTACCTATGTATAATATCAGTAAATGTTATGTTTGTACTTTATGTACTGATGTGGAGCCTTTGCAAAGGAGTCTATCACTCAAAGGATTGTAATTCCGATTCTCTTCAATAAATAAATAAATAAATATCCAAATACTGCTTTGAGGCCCTTCTCTCTTACTTCTCCTCTCTTCTCGCCTCCATTCCCTTTGTCTCCTGCTCCCTCTGCTCCAGGGATTCTTCCACTTTTGCCATTCCTCATTCCTGCTCCTCTGCTTGGAAATCAGGCTTTTTCTATCATCTCCCTTCACTCTGGGATCTACTGCCATCCTCCCTTCATGTCATTACCTCCTCTGTTTCTCTCAGGTACCGGCTGAAACTCCTTCACCCACACTCCTGTTTTCCTCAGACCTGACTACCCCCTTACATTTGCCTTCTACCCTGGGATGGATAGATAGATAGATAGATAGATAGATAGATAGATAGATAGATAGATAAATAGATAGATAGATAGATAGATACTTTATTTATAAAATGCCCCTTTCCAGGGACTCGGAGAGCTGTACAATAAAACAAATGTGTAAAAACATAGTAGTATAAAAATAAAACAGCTGGGAGACATTCTTCCAATTAAAACTATCTATCTCATAATAAAGCAACTTAAAATCAGTTTAAAATACTACAGAACCAGATCAGATATTAAAAGCCTGCTGGAGTAGGAAAGTTTTCAGTCCCTTTTCGAAGGTTTCTACCAAGTAGGCCTCCCTTAAATATCTAGGCAATGAGTTCCACAGAGAAGTGGCCACCACAAAGGACTGATCTCCTGAATGCCGCAACCTAACCCTGGGAACTCCAAAGAGGCCTCCCTTGACAGAATGGAGAGCCCAGGATGGGCGATGAGGAACAAGGACATCTTGCAGATAGACTGGCCCCCGCTTCATGTAGGGTCTTGTAGGCCAGGAGTCCTACCTTGAAGACAATCCTCCACCTGACTGACAGCCAGTGTAGTTCACAGAGGACCAGGGTGATATCAATCAATCAATTAATTAGTCAATCTTTATTTTACCAGGAGAAACACTGCTAAAAGAACTCATTTGCAAAGTGGTCCTGGGTAGGAGGTACAATAATAAAAACACATACAGGGTATATACAAAGCATAAGTACAGCAGCGACAGAATACGTGATTTTACAAAGTTTACAATATATATAGTTTGTGAGGGTGATGGATAAAAGGGGGAAAATTAAGGCAGGAGACAGTACAGACAAGAATAAAAGGTCACAACAGGACTCAAGCCTACCAAGTAAAGAGGCTGGTGGTGGCTTGGCTGAACTTGAGAGTTGGCGAAGTCAACAATAAAGGAGTAAAAGACAAACAGCAAATGGGGGGATCCGGTAAAAGAGCAAGGGCTTAAAACAGTTACAGGTTTCATTCCATAGGTTACAAAGCAATGATTTAAAGGTTGACATGGTGACAATTTGTGAACGTTTTAGAGATTTTTGGATTCTATTCCAAATGGAAGGAAGGGCATAGCTTAGAGAAGATGTACCATACCGGGTTCTGGTCCTAGGTATAGATATGATCACGTCTTTTCATTCCCATCAGTAGTATTGCTGCCTCATTCTGTACCAGCTGCAGCCTATGGAGGTTGCCTCCAGGTAACCTTAGGTATGGGGTGTTGCAGTAGTCCAGCCTGGATGTGACAAAAACATCCCCCAGTGTGGTCAGCTCCTCAGGTGGAATCAGGGCTCGGATTTGGGCAATGTTCTTAAGATGATAGAATCCACTTTTAACAATGGCTGACAAATGGTAAAGGGATTAATAAAAATTATAATAAAAGGGTGAAAAGTGCCACATAGAAAACATTTGTGTGTGGGGAGAAGTAATATAGGAAGTGCAGGTACAGAAAAAAAGTAAATGCTGAGCGAGAGCAGAGTAGCTTAAAGGTTTTAAGTGCAATAGAACTTATTGCTTATCTGATAACATTTTCAGAATAATAACATCACCACCACACTTTATAAGTAATTTTTCTCTCTCTCTGTACCTGCACTTCCCATGTCACTTCCCCCATACACGAACATTTTCTACGTGGCACTTCTCACCCTTTTATTACAATTTTTTTTCATCCCTTTAACTCCATTCTTGTGAATAAATGATTAAAGGAAAACTACACCCTCGTGACTTGTAAATTTTATTTGTTTCCATGTTACGAGATGATTCTTTTCCTTTAGCTGTTACGGATATACACATTTGCCTTAGTATGTTTTCACTGTTTATGCTAGTCCCCTGGTGGTCTTAGTTTTAAGGTTGTTGAAATCTCATTATCCCCTAGAGTTTCATTAGCATGTGAGAACATGATGTCACATCACCCATTATGCTATGTATGTCTATGTTGAAAGTACAAATGTCCTGAAAACACTCTCTGGAAACACACAAATTGAATGCAGTTTGAAAAGGAAAAACCTAGCATTACAACTCAGACCCTGCATTACAACCAGAAAATGAAGACCCTCAGGATAGTTACAATGACTAGTATGAACAGTGAAACAATGGTAGGTACAGCGACTAGTTATTTACTGGTCTATGTTGCCTGATATCTGCCTGTGTTCTGGTTGCTGTGCGCTAATCAGGAAGTTGGGTTTCTCCAACCCATTTTGTAAAGTTTTATGATACACGGTCTGCAAACTATTATTCTGTTTGCACTTACTGGTATTTATTATTGCAATTATCTACTGCATAGCCCCCCCCCCCCGATGCACCTGGAAACAAGCTGTTTAGAGCACAGTGTGCCTTTTCTGGCCAAAACTTTTAAATAAATAAATGTCTGCCTACTGGGGTACTAGACTGGGCACAGTAAATGTTGACATGAAGAAGAGAGGATTGTATCAAGCTGTGAGGGAAGAAATCGAGGGCCAGATCACCAAGCTGATTTAACTCTGAGGTGGCCAGAGTGGTGAGGTAAAAAAGGGCTGCCTACAGAAAATTCAGGAGAACAGCAGGGAAGAGGATGAGGAAGAGTACCTGAGGCTGGCTAAGGTGGCAAGAAGGGAGGTACAGCATGGTAAGGTGCAGAAAGAGTTCCAAATAGCTGAATGGATAAAGAAGAGGGAGAAGACTTTCTTTTGCTACATAAATGAAAAAGAGGGACAAAAAGGATGGTATACTTAGGCTAAGGAAGGGGGATGGCTGGGTAGATGAAGACGTGAGCAAAGCAGAGGTATTACCTGAATACTGCTCTGTCTTTACAGTGGAAAAGAATGAACCAGTGCCACACAGGGAGGAGAAGGAGGAAGGAGCCTGGGGGGGACTGAAGTGGTAATTGAGACTCAAAGAGTGAGGGAGGGGCAGTTGACACTGAAGGTGGACAAATCCCCGGGACCAGACAGCATACATCCTAGGGTGCTGAAAGAGCTGGTGGAGGAACTGGCAGGGCTGCTGGCTGTTCTCTTCAATAGATCTCTGGAGTCAGGTGTGGTGCTGCTGGAATGGAGAATAGCACATGTGGTGCCCCTCTACAAGAGCTGACCAAAAGGATGACCTGGGAAACTATGGGTCGGTTAGCCTGACCTTGATTGTATGTAAACTCATGGAGACCATACTAAAGGAAAGGCTGGTGAGATACATTGAGGAGAATGGGCTACAAGATGAAAGACAACATGGGTTTGTGGCTTGCTGATCATGTCAAATGAACCTGATCGAATTCTTTGATTGGTTCACAAGGGTGGTGGACAGAGGTCAGGTGGTGGGCATCATATACCTGGACTTCAGCAAGGTCTTCAATTCTGTACCACACAGTAGGCTGCTAATGAAACTAATGGATCTAGGGGTTGGGGAGAAAATGGTAAGGCAGGAAGACAATTGGTTGAGTGGCAGAACCCAGAGAGTAGTGGTGAGCGGAGAGTTCTCCATCACCAAAAAGGTCACCAGCAGGGTCTGCCAGGGATCGGTGCTGGGACCAGTGTTGTTCAATTCAATGTCTTCATAAATGAGATCACTGAAGACATTAAAGGCAAGATGTGCCTGTTTGCGGACAACACCAAAGTCTGTGGGAGGATAGACACAAAGGAAGGGATACAGGACCTGAGGGAGTACCTTGGTAAACTTGAGAGATGGTCAGGAATCTGGGAATTTGGCTTCAAAGCCAAAAAGTGCAAAGTGATGTATTTAGGGGCCAGGAATCCTAGGATGGATTATTTACTGGCGGGGTGGGGGTTCCGCAGCTACTTCTGAGGAAGAAAAGCATCTGGGGTGGTGATTACTAGAAACCTAAAACACACCACTCAATGCAAGAAGGCAGCAGCAAAGGCTAACAGGATGCTGAGGTGTATTGCGGGGGGGGTTCAGTAGTAGGCAGAGCGAGGTCATTTTGACCTTGTACAGGTCAAAGGTAAAACCACATGTAGAATATGGGGTAAGATACTGGCATCCATACCTTAAGAAAGACATCAGCATTCTGGAGGGGGTCCAAAGGAGAACAACCAAGATGATCGAGGGGCAACACAGTAGGTCCTATGAGGAGAGGCGGGGAGCCCTAAGGATGTACTCCTTGTAAGAGAGTAGGGAGAGGGGTGATACGATAGAGACCTTCAAATACTTGAAGGGGATGAACAGAGTGGAAAGAGAAGGTTCCTTTAAAATGAGTGACAACAGAACCACGAGGGGGCATAGCTTAAAGTTGATGGGGGGAGGTTTAGGAGGATGTAAGGAAACCTTTTTATATAGAGAGGGTGGTGGCCTCAAGGAATGAGCTGTCAGAAGAAGTGGTCTCAGTAAAGATGGTGGGTGCCTTTAAGAGGGCAGGGGACAAACACATAAGGAACCCTTGGGATGGAAGAGGGGGAGAATGGAGGCAGAGGAAGGCATGGGGTGGGGGGGCACATGCTCATTGGTGTAAGCCATGAACCCTGCATCATTTACTGAGCAGACGTGACAGACCAATTTGGCCTTCTGCTGGGTTTTTTTTGTATGTTCATATGAGAGCCCCAATCGACCCTGTCCTAGGCCAAATAGCTTAAAAGCAGTTAAAGATCATCTTAATCTGTATGTTGTTTTGCATCCTCTTTTTAAGCCATATTTGTAACACAATCTCTACTAAATAAAAATAATATTGAATTTGGTTACTGTATTGTATTTTTGTCTCTGCTGTCTCTTTCTCTCTCTTACTAGGCTCACAGTGCTGCAACATTATATGGGAATACAAAATCACACATATCCCCACAATGCAAAGCATCATGGGCTGCATATGCAAATCACCACAGAATATTATACTGGTTTAACTTTAAGCAGAAATGCATGGTCCCGAAAGGTCTCACACAGTTTGCAAAGGGTGCCAACAGAAGACATAGACACGTGTTTCATCCTACCCAGACTTATCAGTATGCCTCGTCTGTTTGACACCCCAGTGGAATGAACCAGCTACCCTAAGATGGTCTAACTGGATTGTATTGTGGTGAACCCAATTAAAACAAAAAACAGTATAAATGACAAAGAACCTCTGTGCGCAAGCACTGAGGCAACGGTTACCCCAAAGGGCATTTGGCTGGGAAGCCAAGTTTCAAAGAAATACAAAATCACACATGCCCCCACAATGCAAAGCATTGTGGGCTGCATATATATGCAGATCACCACAGAATATATGGGAAGTAATGTTGTAATTTTAACTCACAACACAGCAAAAAAAGTCACAAATTATCCCTTGGTATAAAATTCCGTTAATTTTGTCATTCTAAGTTTATATGTAACTGTTTTGTTTTATTATTATTATTTTATTTTCTCCACTTTCTCCTTGTTTCTGATTCAATGATCAGAGTCAATGCAGCTGCCCCTTCCTCCTGCCAGGAGGACATGCAAGCAACGTCCTTCACAGCTACTGTCAGTGCAATTCCTTATTCAGGAAGTAGGGAGTACTCAAATGCCAGGTGTCCCATACCTGGTACATTAGTGATAGAAAGAAGACCAGGGGTGGGATTGTGAAGTTAAAAAGAAAGGGTGGAAGGGGGGTGTGCAGAGGGGGACCTAGGAAAAGCAACAATCCTGAACAAATATTTTAGTTCAGTACTCACAGAAGAATAGGAAGGAGAAGGACCACTATTGGGGGATAGGAGCACCAGTGGGAGAGAGGTGGACACCAGCCCATTTATGAAGGAAAGAATCCTAAAGGAATTTGAGAATGTGAAAGGGGACAAGGCTATGGGGCCAGATGGATTACATCCCAGAATCTTAAAAGAACTTAGAGAGGTGCTAGCAGCACCACTAACAGCCCTATTCAACAAATCGATAGAGACAGGGGTGGTTGCAGGGGACTGGAGGAGGGCAAATGTAATCCCACTCCACAAAAGTTGGAACAGGGAAGAGCTGATAACTACAGGCCAGTCAGCCTGACCTCAGTGGTGGGGAAATTAATGGAGTCACTGCTAAAGGAAAGGACTGTGATATTTCTTGAATCCAGCAGAGCACAGGATCCAAGGCAGCATGGATTCACAGTGGAAAGTTCTTGTCAAACAAATCTGATAGATTTATTTGACTGGGTGACCAGGGAGGTAGATAGGGGATGGGCAGTGGATGTGTTCTACCTAGATTTCAGCAGGGCCTTTGACATCATCCCACATAGGAAGTTGATATATAAATTGGGCAGCCTGGGAGTGGGCCCCAAGGTGGTAAACTGGGTCAGAAACTGGCTGAATGACAGGACACAGAGGGTGGTGGTAAATGGTGTTCAATCCGAGGAGAGGTGGGATGACCAGCATGGTGCACAGGGATCTGTGCTGGGGCCAGTCCTCTTTAATGTCTTCATAAGTGACATTGCAGAGGGGCTAGAGGGGAAGATATGCCTCTTTACAGATGACACTAAGCTCTGCAACAAGGTCAACACTCCGGGGTGAGGGGATGAGAAAGGACCTAAATATGCTTGAGGAGTGGTCAAGTGTGTGGCAGCTAAGATTCAATGCAAAGAAGTGCAAAATCATGCACTTGGGGTACAGAAATCCAAGGGAGGAGTACAAGATGGGGGGGGGTGCTGATGGCCACCAGTCAAGAAAGGGATCTGGGAGTAATCATATCTGATGACCTCAAAGTAACCAAACAATGTGAGAAGGCTGTGGGGAGAGCTAGTGGGATGCTAGGATGCATAGGGAGAGGTATCACCAGCAGAAAAAAGGAGGCAGTTATGCCACTGTACAGATCATTAGTGAGACCTAATCTGGAGTACTGTGTTTCCAGTTCTGGGGGCACATCTCTGGAAGGACATAAACAAGATAGATGCAGTCCAGAGAAGGGCCACAAACATGGTGCAAGGAACGCACCAACAGTCATATGAGGAAAGACTAGAGGACATCAATATGTATTCCCTGGAGGAGAGGAGAGAGAGGGGGGATATGATAGAGACATTCAAATATCTTAGGGGTATAAACAAGGTACAGAAGGGTAGTATCTTTCAGAAAAGAAGCTGTACAAGAACAAGGGGGCATGATATGAGGCTAGAGGCGGGTAGGTTCAAGGGCAACATGAGGAAGAAGTTTTTCACAGAAAGAGTAGTGGATGCTTGGAACAGCCTCCCTGTGGAGGTGGTGGGAGCAAAACAGTAGGGGAATTAAAGAATGTATGGGATAGACATAAGAGTACTCTAGCAAGATGGAAGAGAGGGTAAGCTGCAGATCAACTAGGGTCTGCAGTAATTGCATTAGGTAAGGAAAAGGGGCAGGCTAGGTGGGCTGCATGGTCCTTATCTGCCGTCACCTTCTTTGTATCTGTGTACTTCATGATTCTCACTTGCCAGGAACAGAATGCCATGCCAATACAATGTGCTCGGCACCAGTGTAAGATTCAGAGCTCACACATAATCCCCAGCCTTTCAGGGGGCAGTGCAATGTCACTGTTTCACAGCACTCCATCCCCATGTCTCACTAGTTTTTGGAAATAGAAGTAACTAGGTACTGATGATCTAAATGACATCATTAGAATGCCATGCATCTCAGAGATCAGGAAAGGGGGGGAGGCAATGAAAAAACACTTTGACACATCCCTATGGTGAGTCTAAGTCCTTTGGGCTTTCATGATAAAAGGATGCTGATACACATGTGCGTGTCTCTGCATGGACGTGTGTTGCATCACAGCATGCTCTGTAGCACTGGGGAAGAAAAGTAGGGTGGAAAATGCCAGCCAAGCAGGATGGCACTCTGGTCCACCGCAGGTCCCACACCTGGCTCCTCCTCTGGAGCTATCTGGATTGTGCTCTGGAGTGGCCAGCCCAGTCCGACAACCCCACCATTAGGGGGTAACCCATGGGGGACTTTGCCAGATGGGAAGCATGCCCTGGAGAAGTGGTTAATGGGTCTAGTTTGTCCCAGAGCAGATAGGAGCCAGTTGGCGACAGGAAGGTAAAAACCTTGATTCAAAAAATATCACTTTATTACTAAATCTACTGATACATGCTGACAGCAATATGTGCATATTATACATGCAACCCAGGCACTCTAAAGGTTAAATCTATGAAGTAATTTTGGGCCCAGAGTCTGTGCCAGAGTCTAGCCTTGTCATCAGTAAATCAGTACTCTTTCTATAATTGTGGAGATGGCAGACAGTCAGGAATCATTCATCCTAATTAAATTGCTACTGACTTTCAGTTGTGTCTTCAGTCAATAGTCACTTTAATGCTATCAGAGACAAAGTTGGCTCGTAGCGAAGGACATTTTCTCTTATCCTTGATTCACTCTGACTTCTAACTGATGCTTTCTGATGTTAGGGGAGGCCTCAGGGTACGTCAGTGCAATATGTAAACGTAAAAGATGACAGGAGAATTACAATACATGCTTATTTCTAGTGCTGGTAGCAGACTGAGCTTTGCTAAAGAATAACCACCTCCCCCATTATAAAACAGCCAGCTTCAAAAAGCACTTTATCCTGATGAAAAATTCAACAGAGACCGATGGTAGCAATCCATTGATTGACACTGGATTTACTGGTGTGGTGCTGATCTTATTATATTTTTATGGAGCCATGTTTATAAACTTATTACCTCTTTTGCTCATGAAGAAAAATTAATGGGATTTTTTTTGCAATAATTTAAACTCATCTAATCCAAACTATTTCATTAATTGTTTCTGTATATTCTTTAATTCCCCATCACTGTTGCTGCCTCACTCTGCTTGCTTGCCCCCAGCCCTATCCTTACTGTCTCGTGCATTTACAGCCTCCATTCTGGGGGTCCACTGTGCAGCCCCTACAGCTGTAGTGGATTCCTTTGGGGTGTAAACATGTCCCCTTGGGTCCATCATGTGTGGGGCACAGTGCTCGAGGTGGCATCATCATTCTGCATCTCTTGGGGGGGGGGGTCCCCTTAGTTACTCCCTACTGACATGACTCCAGCAGCAAGGGTACCATGTGTGTGCACCTATGCAGATGCTTGGCTGTGCAGGGCTTCTTGTGGCACCAAAAAACATTAGACATTAGGATGAGTACTTCTCACATTAGCCACTTGGTAATTAGGCTGGGTACGTCACATATTAGCAACTCAATAATTAGGCTGGGTACTTCTCACATTAGCCACTTGGTAATTAGGCTGGGTACGTCACATATTAGCAACTCAATAATTAGGCTGGGAACTGCCCATATTATCCACCTGGTAATTAGGCTGGGTACGTCACATATTAGCAACTCAATAATTAGGCTGGGTACTTCTCACATTAGCCACTTGGTAATTAGGCTGGCTACCTCTCATACTAGCCACTTGATCGGGCACATGGGGAACAAGAACCCCAGGATGGAATATAGGATGGGAGGGTTAAGTTAGACACTACCTCTGAGTAAAGGGACCGGAGAGCCATCGTAAGCTACTGCCTTAAACAATCGAGTCAGTGTAGCAAGGCCTACTGCAAGGCATCCAGAATGAGGTGTGTATTGGAGTGGATTTGACAGCAGGAGGGAAGAAGTGATACTGCCTCTCTATAGAGCTATACATATAGAATACTGTGCCCTGTTCTGGAGTACCCTCCTATGAAAAGATAGGGACAGGATAGAGATGGCACAATGTTGGGTAGCCAGAATGATTTGGGTCCAGCACAGCAGATCCTACAAGGACTGGCTTACGGCTCTGAACATATACTCAATGGGGAACAGAAGGGAGAGGGGATCTTCAAGTTCCTGAAAGGAATGAAAAAGGTAGATTGTAAAGAAATATTCAGCAAGACAGGTAAATCAAGAACACGGTGATATGAGTAGAAGCTGGCCAGGTGGAGTTGCAGGAGGGACTAGAAAAAGTTTTATCTTACAGAGAGAGTGGTTGAGCCATGGAACAGCATACCAGTAGAAGTGACGGGTGCAAGAACCATTACTGTTTTTTTTTTGTTTTTTTTTTATGTTTAGTCTACTTTTTGCCCCTCACCTGCTGCCGGTGTTTCTGCCCTAGTCACGGCATCCCCGTGGCTTCCACCTCCTACTAAGCCCCCCCATGCTCCCCTGGTTACCCCTGGCTTACCCCCCAGGGGGCAGGGTCATGGCACCATAGAGGGCACCAGTACCATGATACCTGTATCTATTGGGAGAGCTTTTGGGGCCAGGAGGCTAATCGAAGCCCAGAGACAGGGCTTCATCTAGGTGGCAGGCATGGAGGATTTTTTGTTCCCTGTAAGCAGGAGCAGAGACATGCAATGACGCTAGCGTCTGTCCCACCCCAGAGATCCTCGACCTTGCATCGGTCCAGGGCGATGAATCCAGCCTCCGCCAGGTGTCGCTCCTGTGCCGAGTGCATAGCCCCCCCCCCGGAGAAGGAGAGCCATCCTAGGGACGCTTAATCCTTCTCCTCCTGGCCGGCCCTCCAACGACCTGGTTCTGTTCCCGAACCCGGGTCACCAGCGTCGCAAGTGGAAGTCCAACCACTGTGCTGGCAGGCCGGCCCACCATTATTGGTTTTAAACATAGCTGGGACTGAGGAAGAGCCTTAATAGTTAGACAGGAGGATGTAGAAGGGCAAGGGTTTGAGGCAAGGGCAATAACCTCAATTAGACATAAGGTCCTGGGGTAGGATAGTGTAAAACAGGGCAGACTGGATTGACCAATGGTCTTTTTCTGCTGACATTTTTATGTTTCTATAGTTGATAATTAGACTGGGAACATCTCACTTTAGCCATTTGGTAATTAGGCTGGGTACATCCCATCTTAGCCACTTGATAATTACACTGGGTATGTGCCATATTAGCCACTCGATAATTAGGCTGGGTACTTCTCATATTAGCCAGATGGTAATTAGGCTGGATATCTCTCATATTAGCCACTCTGTAATAAGGCTTATTAACTCCTATATTAGCCACTTGCTAATTAGTCTGGATACTTCTGATGTCAATCACTTGGTTAATAGGCTGGGTACTTCCCAGATTAGCCACTCTGTAGTTAGGTTGGGTGTATCACATATTAGTCACTTGGTAATTAGGCTAGGTATATCCCATATGTAACCCCTGTGCCTTGTAACAGCGTGCTACTACTCCTGCCTGGTGGGCTCAAACCAGGTTGCGGGGCCTGGACTCTGTTCAGACGGTAACAGGGGTTCTTTCCCAGCTACAAATTAAATAGTGCGGTAACTCCACGCAGAGTGAATTATAGTGTGCCAGTCGGTAAATGGTTACAACCCCCTGGAATGCTATACCTACTCACCTCCCCTCACAGTTACCCCACACATGAAATATCATAAACAGTTAAAACTGAGATTTAAAAAAAGAAATACCACAATAGTTGCAGTTCTTTACTGTACATGCAATTATCGGCTATCGTTAATAATATACTCATACTCGGACATCATTTTAAAAAGGTTAACCATAAATGTATTTACAGTTGGGGAGGAATAGGGTAGGGAAACTGGACTGGGAAGAAAATAACTTGAAGCTGGCAATTCAATAGATGAGTAACAACTGTAGCAACACTAGAAGCATTAGCAATAACAATAACTATGGTGACCCCCCCCCACCAGCACGCATACAGTACACAGTAGCCCCAACACCCACCTATACTGGGGCACTACCCACTCCCATCAGGTACTAGACTAACCCCCTTAGTCCTAACAGGGTATCCAGATTTAAAATAGTGTGGGCCTGATGAGTTGCAGCTGGTTAGCCAGCGTTGGTGCACTTAACTTTAACAAACTCGAACTCTGACTTTCAACACTTAAACCCAGTCCTGTAGATGACTTGACAGTCACAATTACTTTCACACAGTTCCCCAGGCTCGGGGCAGGCGCTAAAGTTACTCACGGTTTGAAGTTCAACTCATAAGGTCAGAACAGGGTCAGCAGCTGCACCTTGTCTCCTTCGGGCTGGTGTCTTGCAGGGCAACACTAGTGGTTATAGTGGCTGATGCTGGAGTCTGGCAGCTTGTCCCCTTCTGGAGCTGCAAGCTCCTGCAGCCTGCCACCTTCAGGGTGTTCCTCTATGAATGCTGGATTAGGCCAGTCTCAGAGACCAGAGCCACACACTTACCCCACACGTCAAGGCTTCTAATTCTCAGGGGCAAATGTTTGGTACTGCCTAGTTGTGACAATACCGGGCTGACTCCTCAGACCATCCTGCCTGCATGGAGCTTCTTCCCAGACGTGGGTTCCGAAAGTCTCTCTCTTTCTTTCTGCAGACAGCAGTCCCAGCTTCTTAGCAGATTTAATGCACTCACTAGCAGATGGTGTAAACAGTCTCGAGACAGGATTCCAGAACTCTTCGTGGTAATCTTTAACACTTTCTGGTTCCCCAGGCAATGAAAACTCAGCAGGCTTCTCTCGATGCTGTTCTCTAATTCTGGACACACTGTAAGCTCTGGATACATAGTCCCACTCTTCTTCAAGTGGCACTGGGATACTGGTTCTCCCAGTTAATGTAAACTTCAGCAAGTCTCTTTGCGGTCGCTATGGAAGCCGTGGGCCAACTTTCTAAAAGTCTCTCTCTCTCTCTCTCTCTCCCCCCACTCCACTCCACTCCACTCCCTCCACTCCACTCCACTCTTTCCTCAGGAAGCCTCTGCCACAAACTACCCCCAGACTAAAACTGTCCCAAGGTCTGAGGAAAGAAAACAACTTCTGATTGGTTGAACACAGTTGTCCGTCTTTGAAATTAATATGTATTAAGTCCTCTCAATGCCTGATTGGTTGGCTGTTTGGTCGGCAAGACATTGTCCGTACCCCCTACCCAGGAGCCATACCTGCAGCCCTCCAGGGCTTCTAAAATACTGATTGGTTGTGGCTGGTGTGAAAGTCATCAAAGATGGCCATGTGAAATACAGTTTATAAGCAGTCACAATTTTGCAGTTCTTTTATCAAATTCTGCAGCGCTTTTATAATAACTGACCCCACAGTCCAATAGTAGCCCCTCTTTCCTATTGCCCAGTGGCAAAAGGGGCATACAGGGAGGCTCTCCCTGCTGACTGCTGCCTCAGTTATTACATCCCCCAGGCAACAGGCAGTCTCTTTATATTTTGGCAGCACTGCTACATTAAAGTAACCGTTGCCTTTATGCGCCACAACAACGTTTATTTTTTTACTTCTCTTACCCCTCCCATGTGTCTCTGGACCCTGATTACCTGTCAGGGGTTGGACCACACAGCAGGAAACAGATACACAGCCACATTTGATGGCTTAAAACTACAAGGCACCATGGAGCTGTTTCTGCACATGTACACCTGCCAGCTTGCACATTTGTGATGCACTCCAATATTTCACCAAAATGGGCAATTTAATTCTTTAAATACAATCTCCTTCAGTCCCCCAATTACAAGGAGCTAACCCCAGGGCCAGCAAGAGGCAAAGGAGAGAAATGCCAGGGACCCAGGACAAGGTGTCAGCACAACGGGAGCGTGTACCGTTGTAACAGCGATGTTGTTACAATGAATCCCCCACAGCGACTCAACCCATTCATCACCCGTGTGTCAAATGGGTTGTGGGAGTGATGAGCAGATTCATTGACTCCCGGGTTTGGCTGCTCTCCCATGACATATGCCCCCCTGGAACCCTGGAGTTAGGAATCTAAAAGTCCAGGGGCAGAGCCCCCTGCATGGGGGGTGAGGGGGGCAAAGCCTCCTACAAGCAGTACATGACTCTGGCCACTGTTGGGTCCATCAGCACTCTGCCACGGCAATGTGATCATCATTGGCAAAGTGCTGTTGCTGTAAAGTTCTTCGACAAATTTCTTGTCAAAGCGACTTGGTGGAACCCAATGGGAGGAGGGCAGAGGCACATAGGTAAGTCCCAACTCCTTGGGAGCATTACACATATTAGCCACTTGGTAATTTGGGTAGATAATTTCCATATTAGCCACTCTGTTATCATGCTTGGTACATCTCGTATTAGCCACTACGTAATTTGGCTGGGGACTTCTCATATTAGCCACTCTGTAATAAGGCTTCATACTGGAGCGAGATACCAACATTCTGGCTTGGCCGAGAGATGAGGTGAGTAAAGATCTTTGCACTGTGTTGCACTGTTAAGATAACTAATTCTGAGGTGAAAGGAGTTGTCTTAGGGCTTAGGGAGAAGGGCAGAGGGTCTCAGATGGACAGGGGCCCTATCTCTATTGGAAGTCAGTCAGGCAGAGAAAGGAGCCCAATAATCTCAATGGGTGACCTGCAGGGCAATAGCAGTATTACAGAGAGAAATATGCTTTAACTTGTAATTATGCACTCTGCTTCTTTTTTCCACCTGTACCCACCCCCCAAGGATGCATCTGGAAAAGTGCTGTCCCTGTGCAGTTCAGTGTACTTTTCTTGTGAAATATTTTAAATCAAATACAATTACTATGTTACTACAGTATCACATAAGGAAAATACATATATTATAAATATATTTATTAATGTTTATTTAAAATGTATTTGTAATTCAGGTTTAAAACATACTTTCTTCATATGTCTGAAGTATATGCAAAATATCTCAGATTATCCGATTTGAAATATCTCATTTATGTGCAAAATATATCTGACACATATATTTGATATATTATACATATATTCCCATGATATATTCATTATAGATGCGCACTATATGTTTTATATATCTGCTGATACATTTTAAAAAGCAACTCTGCACTTCAGGATGTGATTTTATAAATAAGATATTTCTACTGTTACAATTTACTAGAGAATACATTTTTTCATTTTCAGTGTTCCTTTCCAAGATTTACAGCAAATCTTGGTAGTCCATCTGAAAAGTCTGTATAGAAAACATTTGGAAACATTTGCCTCACCCCTGTTAACCTCACAGTGCCTTTGTTTATGACATCATAGTGCTCACCACGACAACAGACTGTGATGTCATAAACAGCAGTTGTGTGGTGAGCAGGGGAGAGTCAGACACATTTTGAAAGAGTTAGTGAAATAAGTGTTGCATTATCTACAATATTTAGTAGACCAACAGCATGGTAAAGTAAAAAAAAATAACTAGAAAACAAAATTAAAACACAGTTGGTATAAATCTAATGTTTTTAAGCTTTTTGTTATAGCAGAGAGTTGCTCTTTAAGTACTTGATATATGTATTTATTATTTATTTTTTTCAGAAGTTTCACCAGGAAAGACATACTGAGCTGATACCAGTTTGTTTCCAGCTACGTCCTGGGGAGAAGGGAGGAGGAGGAGGAGGAGGGTCATCATAAATAACAAACAGAACAGTATTTACAAAGCAGGCAGAACACAAAGCTGAGCAGCACATGAGCATCATATAACAACAGCAATGAAGGCCATTAAGCAAACTAGGTACAATATGCATGGATAGAGCAAGATGCAACCCGAGCACAGACGGGGATTAAAGTAAGTGCAAAGTGCAGATACTGCAGGCAGATGGTAGTGAAGCTAACCAGTAGATATACAGAAGAGTCTAACTGAATGGGTGGTGGAACTAGTGTGTTGGCAGCAGGAGCCAGGGCAAGGAGAGTTAAGGAAGAAGACAAGGGGTGAGAGAGGCAGAGGGAGTGGAGGAAGGGGAAGAGAGATACAGAGAGGGGGTCAGGGGCTGTTGCAGGAGCGAGAAGAGAAATTAAAGAGGAGAGAGAGAGCATAGAGAGGAGGCAGAGTGGATGGAGAGGGGGCAAGAATTCCATAGTTTGGGGAAGCAGTAGGAGGAGGCAGCCAGACTAGCTGAGGAAGACCTAGTAGGGATTGCTAGGGAGCGTAAACCAGAGTTTCGAAGGGTGTAGTGGAAAGTGGGGGAGGAGAGAAGTAAGGTAAGAGGGAAGGGAACTAAGCCAGAACTTAGCGATAAGGGAGGAACAATCAGAGAGGCACCTGGTTTCAAGGGAGGGAAGGGAGAGGGAGGTATATAGTGAACAGTGATGGGTATGGGGCAGGCAGTCTAAGGCAAAGTGACAGAAGGAGTGGAAGAGGGAATCCAGTCTGGCAAGGGTGGACTTAGGAGCAGCACTGTAGACCATGTCTCCATTGTCAAAAATGGAGAGAATCATTTGATGGACAATGGCTTTATGAGCCGGCAAGGGGATCCAACCACAATTTCTATATAATGCACCTAGTTTAGGATGTAGTTTTTTTGTGGATGGCAGCAACATGCTCAGAAAAGTCGAGGTGTCGAGCGATCCAGATCCCGAGTTACTTAAGGGTAGGAACATCATCAATTGTGGTTCCATCAATCGTGTGGAAAGAGGGGAGGTCAGTAGGCCTAGAGAGCTCCTGCCTAGTGCCAAAGGTCATGGAGACCTTTTTTTTTGGCACTGAGGGGCAATTGATTTGATTGGAACCAGTGCTGGATGTTGTCGAATTCCAGCTGGAGCTTGGCCATCAGATCGGAGGGGGGGGAGGAACCAGAGGTGTAAAGACTTGTATTATCTGTGTACATGTGGATGGATGCAGAGATGCATGCAGCCGAGAGGTCATTCAGGAAAACTGAAAGGAGAACTGGGCCAAGGATGGAACCTTGAGGGACACCAGTGGTGATAGGGCATGGAAGGGATAAGGAATCTCCAGTTCTGACTGATTGAGTCCTACCACCAAGGTAGGAGTGGAACCAGTTAGTAGCAGATGTGGAAAGCCCTGCAGCTGTAAGCTTGTCAAAGAGAAGGGGGTGGGCTACAGTGTCAAAGGCTTTGGCTGAGTTGACAAAGATGGTGGAGGTGTTAAGGCCCTGATCCATGCCTGAGAGAATGGAGTCAGTAAGCCGCAGGAGGAAGGAGGAAGTGGAGTGGGATCTACAGAAGCCAGACTGATAAGGGGTGAAGAAGGAGGAGGAATCAAGGAAGAGGGAGAGCTGAGAAGGTACTAGGCGCTCTTGAAGTTTTGCAAGGGTGGGGAGCAGTGAGATAGGGTGGTAATTGTCAAGGTTGGAGGGATCACTTCCTTTGGAAAGGGGTAGGACAATAGCATGTTTCCATGCATCAGGGACAGAGGCAAGGGAGAAGGAGAGGTTTAGAAGGGAGGAGAGTGGTAGAGCAATAGCTAGGGCAAAAAGATGGAGGAGTTTAGGGTCAAGCCCATCAGGGCTCCTGCCCTTGAGAGGGGCTAGAGCTAGGAGGAACTTGAGATTGTCAGCAGGAGATATAAGAGAAAAGAAGAAAGGGGCAGACAGGGAGAGTTGGGGGAGGGGGAAGTGGGAGAGCTGGTAGGGATGGAGGAAAGAAGAGAGGAGGCACATGTGGTGAAGAAGTGTTGAAGTCAGAGGCAAACGAGAGGGGGGGTCAGAAATGGTGACATCACTTACTTTGAGGACTGGGGCAGAGGACTGGTTTGGAGGGGGGGAAGGCAAGGGCATGGATGACCTTCCAGAACTTGGAGGGGTGGTTAACGTTGGTCTGGAAGGTGGAGGCAAAGTACTCCACCTTGGCAAGACTTGTGGCCTTGGTACCAGCATTGCGAAGGGCACGGTACTTGAGGAAATCAGCAGGGGAGCCAGTGGACTTGTGAGTCTTCCAGGCAAGATCCCAAGCATGCAGGCAGGCCAGCAATTTGGCAAAGATCCAAGGGAGGTGTGAACCATGGACTATGGTTTCTCTGAGGTGATCGTGCAGGACCCAGAGAGACTGAAATTTGGACTTAAAATAATTGAGGGCAGAATCAATGGAGCTAGCAATGGAGACTGGTGACCAGTCAGTAGCTGCCAAGTCTGCATGGAGGGAGGATAAGTCCAGTGATCAGAAGGACCGGATCAGGAGGAGCTTAGGAGGGGCCTTTGGGCGGTGTAACATTTGGACACAGTAGACCAGATGGTGGTCACTGAGGGCATCCAGAAGGGTGCCAGCATCAATAATCCGGTGGGGGTGTGAGGCAAGAACCCAGTCTAGTAGAGTATGATTAAGGAATTTATGATTGTGGCGAGTAGGGTCAGAGATAAGTTGAGAAAGATTAAGGGACTTTATGTTTAGGCAGAATTTGGAATGAGATGGGGAGAGCCAATTTAAAGTGAAGTCCCCAAATATGAGTAATTCACCAGTCAAAGAATGGGTGGAGATAGTAGTGAGGAGGCTGGTGACAGAAGGAGGGGGAGGCCTGGGCAGCAGTAGACACCAGCCATAAAAATGGGGATAAAGAAAGAGAGGGAGAGTTTGAGGAGTAAAAGTTTGTAGGCAGGGAAGAGATAGAAAGCCCGATTTTGTAAGGGGATGCGGCGGCACAGCGGACCTGTGGCAAGGTGTTCAACACAAGTTGCAACTTGCGCTGAACATTGCAGCAAGTGCAATTTTCTTAGAATCATGCAGCAAATGCCCGCCACAAGTCCAGAACCTGGGACACAAGAGGTTAGACCACCATCTCCCTGCTCTACCCTTGCATCCAGAATCACAGCACTTGCACCAACCCTTTGGTGCAAGTAGCCGAAAAGTGGGGGAATTGACGCAAATGTGCCACCCCTTTGAAAATTGGACCACTCATCATGTTGGTTGTACTATGTATATCACATTGTGGACTTATTCTCTGTATTGGAAAACTTGAATAAAATTTGAATGAAAAAAAAAAAAAGAAAATTGGACCACTCTGCATCTGAAGGTCTTTGGTGCATCTGCGACCCCCATTGCATCAGACCAGGGTTTGCTGCAAGCCCTGCACCAACTTTGTAAAATTGGGCCCAGAGAATATAGGGGTCAACTGGATGAATGGCAACACTGCTACCCCTACTGGCACAATCTTGGCAGGTAATGGAGTACCCAGGTATAGTGACTGCAGTATCCAGAATCTTAGGGGAAAGCAAAGATTCAGAGAGAATTAGCATGTCAGGGTGAAGGTTAACCATAAGCAGTTGTAACAGGTCTACCTTAGGGAGGAGGCTTCTAACATTGAGGTGTGTCACTCTCAACCCTTTGGGGAGGCAGGTGGGAGAGGAGTGAAAAGGGCCATGATTTGGCTCAACGTCTCCTGCAACTAGTAGGAGCAGTGAGATAAGGAGCTAATTGGGACAGACAGACATCTTCTTGGCAGTTGGGAGGAGAGTAGAGGTGAGAGGGGGGTGGGGAGCCAGGATCTATGAGACGCAAGATGGAGACAAGAGGAAGGGAGGAATGAGGGACCAGGGAGCCAGGGTGGATGGAGAGAGAGGGCCAGCAGGAGGAGGAGAGGGTGGGAGAAGGGGAGGAGAGGGTGGGAGAAGGAGGGGGTGATGATTGAAAGCTTGTAGAAGGGAGGGAAACAAAGGTAAACAGGAGGGGGAGAAAGAATATAATAAGGAACATATTTGATAGACAGGCAGCCAAGAGGTCAGGGGAAGTTGGTAGTAGGAGAGAGAAGGGGGAAGAGACTACACAGCAGAGGAGGGTAGGAAATGCACTACAGGAGGAGTAGTGATGGAGCTAGATGAGAGAGTAAAACTTAACTGGGATGGGAGGGGAACAAGGAGAAGAGGAGCAAGGTAAGCTGAGAGGATTAGGAAAGGATGCAATTGTAAAAGGAGAAGGAGGAGTTAGTGGAGGGGAGAGAGAGAGAGAGACAGCCAGGCAGCAGTTGGAGTCAGAAGATGAACAGTACAGTGAAATGGGTATGGGGATCTTATATAGGGAGTTTGTGCTGTAGAGAGCAAAATCAGGGGAAGTGGGGGAGAAGTGAGAAAGCAGCAAGGGACGAGGTGAATGGAAGAAGGGGGGACTCAAGATAGGGAGTTGTGCACTAGGCAGGAAATGGGGGGAAGCAGGCATGCAGTGGGGTGAGATAAAAGCAGGAGAGGGGAAGCAGGAGTAGGAGTAGAGAAGGATTACTATGGAACAGAGGGGGATGGAAGAACAGTTGATAGTGTTCTAGAAGAGACAGATCATTCTACTGGCAAAACACAGGGCAGCAGATTGAATGCTATATACAATGAGCTCGAAACAGAAGTGATGTAAGCAATGTAACAATATGTTCATGGCGATAAGGATGCATAAGCAGAAAGTAGAATTTATACAGACAGTCCTACTGGAGTCACACAGTGAACACAACATGCAAGGATCACAAAACAGCACTAATGATGCATAAACAATAGTACATTTGTAGTGCAAGACATAGCAGGATTTAAGCGGACCATTCCACACCAAACTCAAAGGAATGAGACAAGCACATGATAAGAACTGGGTAGCTAGACAGATTACAAGGCTGAACTATTAACAGAGATGATAGTAAGGCACATAGTATCAGGAAACAACTTGCAAACACTTGCAGGATGGGGCTGGGGCAGAGTTTCCTGGCATGCTGGCATTTCCTCTCTGGTGACTCCCCTCAAGGACTCCCACTCCTACTGTGCCACTCATGCTGAGACTGCTCACATGGAACCTCTAGAGCAGGGGGGCCTAACGAGTCTGAGGAGTGGCTGTAGTTCTGCCCCCACACTGGCATTGAAGCTGACAATTGGCTCCCTTGAAAATAGCAGCTCCTGCTGCTACAAGGCTGGTGACTTGACTTTGTTGCAGGGGAGCCCTGGAAACATGGGCTCGTGACTCCTGATGTGTCCTTGCCAGCAATGGCTGTTGGTCTTGTGGCTCTAGGGCTCTGACTGAGCTCAAACACAGAAAACAGTCACAGAGAAGCAGCTGTAGTCCTGCCCTCACACCGGCACTGAAGCTGACAATTGACTCCCTGGAAAAAAATCATATATATATATATATATATATATATATACTTTCTGGGCAGTTGACATATATCTAAAATATTTTATTATAGAGGCACAGTAGTGCCTCTATAGTTAGGGTTGAGCAGCACTTTCTATGTTAAACCTGAAATTTTGCACTTTAATAACTTTGCAACCATTCAACAGATTTGCACAAAATTAGGAGTCTGCTGTCCTGTTGGGCAGATCTCTTGATGTGGTAAGCTGCGTTCTGGTTGGATGTGTGAATTCTGAGATCTGGACAGTGAAAAAAAGTAAAAAAAAACACCCGTGTTTGCTGTTTTTTCCTCATCGCCTTGCAGCCATACAGTGTGGAATTTCTGCCTGATTCTTGCAGGATATAAAGAAATTTGGTAGAAGAACAGACAATGAAAAGTTTGTGCAAATCCTTTGATTAGTTCAAAGTTATTACGTTTTTTAGTTCCCATTATATCCTATGGGACTTTGCTGAACATTCCATTTCTCAGATAGAGGTGTTTCTCATGAAGGGGGATTTCATCTCACGAAGAAGGATTTTGTCTCATGATATCATTCCTTCTTCCTGAGTGTTAAATCCTTTTTTATGAGAGCAACGTCACTGTTAACCCCTTCACCCTGAATTTTTTAACTGAGAAAATGGATAAATACAGCATAGAAAACTCATTTTCTCAACAATGGCACAAGATAGAAACATAACATTTCCTGTTTTAGATGCAATGTGACCTGGGCTACCACCAAAGATACTGCATGGACTGATCTGAAACCTCAGAGTCACAAGATAAGCACACACACAGCACAACTGTGGTCCAAAAATGTTGTAAAAATCAAGTCTGGCCACTCCTGAGGACCTGTAAAAATACAACATTTAGGTTTGCGCACCTCAGGCATGTCATGTGACAACACACCAACATTATATTGCATGGAAAAGCATGATCTGGGTTGGGCATCACATAGTTTGTGATACATTGTCGTGTTTTTGTTGCTCTACACTTTACAATACAGTTCTGGAAAATCACCAGTTTGAGGCCTTCCCATCCCCAAACTCATTTTCTCATTAATGGTACAAGATAGAAGCATAAGGTTTTCTGTTTTGAGTGCAGTGTGACCTGGGCTACTTTATAAAATGGCACAGACCAATACAGAAATCTGATTGGTTATTTATAGTGCAATATGGGACAATGTTGCACTATAAATAACTAGTCCCAATAAAAATGCCTGATCACACAATTTGATGGCTCTATGAGTTCTCTTCAGGCATTCTATTTAGAATGTTATAGGATGTCAGTCGCCATTTTCCCCCTCACTAAATGATTCGCTCTTCTTTGGACCTTTTAATGTGCTTTTCTGAACATGTGCCCCTCAGCTCTAGTAACACCTTCACTTCCCTATCCATCCCGTACAGTAGCATTTCAGTCTCCTAGGTAAAAAGGTAACCACGTTCACACAATGTAATGGAGGAAGGTGAATCTGACTCAGGACCGAGCAACCGCCGTTTTAACAGCAGTCCTTACTAGTCCCCAGTTCACAACAAAAACATGGGACACTGAATCAACTTTTTAACAGCAGCCCCTGTTCATTCTTCAATCCGTGAAAAAAACAACAACTCACAGTTCTGACATCTGTCCTTGCTCACCACATTGGAAGTTGGGGATCTCAGTCATCACAAGGGTGTAACCTGCAGAGCACGTCTGTGTCCTTCTTCTGTCTTGTGGCACCGCAATAAATAATGGCAATGAAAACACTTCCATTTCAGCCAAATAAGCAGCTTCAGTTCAAAGGCTGAATGTAAAAAACAGAAATAAGTGCCTCATCTAACAGTGACTTTACACTGAGAACACTTCTCTTGTAGCCCCCTCTCTTTCCGCTGCATCTTGTCTCTCACTCTCCGCTTTCTATTGTACGACTCACTCACACACTTGCTCTCAATTAAATGCACATTTTATTTAAAACCACCCATGCGCTAAACCCCCCCCCCAAAAATTAAAAAAAAAAGTGTGTGTGTGTGGGGGCAACAGAGGAACAACATGGTGAATAGGAGGATAGAAACTACAACTACAGAATGTCCTTTAGGTCAAAAAATCTCAAGCAAAGTCCAGCACTAGTAGGTGGAAGGACTATTTTATGTAAAAACCAAATATTCATTTACATATGAAGTTATTTAAAAATATGTTTTAAAGAAACTTAAGGGCCATTTTATAAGCGCAATAAGACACTCCAGGGGTGTGCATTACGGTGTGATAACCGCATTCCTAGGGGCGACCAACACTCTGCCTTCGGCCTCGTGCCTAACTACGCCCCCTAGGAGTGCGGTTATCACACCATAATGCACACCCCGTCGTGTCTTATTTCTTACTTAACAGACACTGTACAGACTGAACTAAAACCCAAAAGTCACACAATAAGTACACAAACAGCACAACTGTGATAGAAAATGTTGTAAACATCAAGTCTGGCCACCCCATGGACCTGTGAAAATACAACATTTAGGCTTTTATACCTCAGGCATGTCATGTGACAACACCCCAGTGTCATACTGCATGAAAAAGCATGATCTGGGTTGGCATCACATAGTCTGTGACACACTCATTGCGTTTATAGTTTTGGTCTATACCTCACAATACAAGTCTGGAAGATCACCAAATTGAGGCCTTGCCAGCCCAAAAGCTCATTTTCTCAGCAATGGTACAACATAGAGACATAATGTTTTTCTGCTTAGAATGCAGTGTGACCTGGGCTACTACCACAGACACTGTACGGACTGAATTAAAACCACAAAGTCACACAATAAGTACACAAAAAGCACAACAGTGGTCCACAAATGTAAAAATCAAGTCTAGTCAAAATCAAGTCTAGCCACCCCTGTGGACCTAAAAAAAAACAACATTTAGGTTTGTGTACCTCGGACATGTCATGTGACAACACCCAAATATCATACTGCATGGAAAAGCATGATCTGGGTTGGCATTACATAGTTTGTGACACATTGTCATGCTTTTTTGTTGGTCTATATCTCACAATGCAATTCTGGAAAATCACCAGATTGAGGCCTTTCCATCCCAAAAACTCATTTACTCAGCAATGGTACAAGATAGAGACACAAGATTTTCTGTTTTGGATGCAGTGGGACCCAGGCTACCACCACATACACTGTACTGACAGATCTGAAACCCCAAAGTCACACAATAAGAACACAAACAGCACAACTGTGGTCCACAAATGTTGTAAAAATCAAGACCGGCCAACTCTGAGGACCTGTAAAAATACAACATTTAGGTTTGAGTACCTCAGGCATGTCATGTGACAACACCCCAACATCATACTGCATGGAAAAGCAGAATCTGGGTTGGTATCACATAGTTTGTGACACATTGTCATGTTTTTTTGTTGATCTATACTTCAGAATACAATTCTGGAAAATCACCAGACTGGGGCGTTGCCATCCCCAAAATTCATTTTCTCAGCAGGGGTACAACATAGAGACATAAGGTATTCTGTTTTGGATGCAGTGTGACCTGGGCTACTACCACATACATTTTACAGACTGATCTGAATTCCAAAGTCACACAATAAGTATACAAACAGCACAACAGTGGTCCAAAAATCTTGTAAAAGTCATGTCCGGGCACCCCTGTGGACTTGTAAAAATACAACATTTAGGTTTGAGTACCTCGGGCATGTCATGTGGCAACACCCCAACATCATACTGCATGGAAAAGCAGGATCTAGGTTGCATCACAGAGTTTGTGACACATTGTCATGTTTTTTTGTTGGTCTATACCTCATAATACAATTCTGGAAAATCAAATTGAGGCCTTTCCACCTCAAAACTCATTTTTTCAGCAATCGTTACAAGATAGCGACATCAGGTTTTCTGTTTTGGATGCAGTGTAACATGAACTTACTACTTCAGACACTGTACATACTGATCTGTGGCCCCAAAGTCAAACAATAAATAGACAAACAGCATAGCTGTGGTCCAAAAATTGTGTAAAGGTCAAGTCTGGCCACCTCTGTGGACCTGTAAAAATGCAACATTTAGGTTTATGTACCTCAAGCATGTCATGTGACAACACCCCAAAATCATACTCCATGGAAAGCACGAGCTGAGTTGGCATCACCTAGTTTGTGACACATTGTCGTGTTTTTGTTGTTGGTCTATACCTCACAAATTCAATACAATTCTGGAAAATTCACCAAATTGAGGCCTTGCCATCCCAAAAATTAATTTTCTCAGCAGTGATACAAGATAGAGACATAGGGCTGGATATTCAAACTGCGCCATTCTGTGGCGCAAGCCCTTGCGCTGCACAAAATGATTGCGCCAAAGGGGTGTGGCGACGTCTTCAGCGGAGTTGTGCTATTGAGCAACTCCTTTGAATATCACCCCCAACCACAACCACTGTACATGGCGCCAGTGGAACTTGTGCCACTGCAAGTGGTCAGAGTGGAGCATTCAAGATGCGATTAGGCGCCAAATTCCATTGCGCGCATGCGCCAAATTCCGATATTCAAAGGTGACATGCAAATGGGCCGCAAATTCATACAAGGCGCGGGGGCTGTTGCATCTATTTAGCCCATTGTGCATGCCATTAGCATGCAGGTGTGCCGATCCCTGAGGACTTCGCCTGGCGTCCTGCCAGGCAGCACCGTCGGCGACCGGCGCCCCCTGCAGCATGATCGTGGGCATAACTGTTGAAATCCCCACCCCGACTGGCCCGATCGCGGGCATGTAGTAACCTTCCACCCCGACTGGCCCGATCGCGGCATAAGTGAAAAAAAACCCTCTCCCGACTGGCCGATCCGGGCATAGTGTAAAACCCCCTCCCCGACTGGCCCGATGGCGGGCATAAGTGACAAAACCCCCACCCCCACTATGGCCGATTGCGGGCGGGCGGATTCAACCCCCAGAACATATCCCTGGTGGTCAGTGGACCGTGAAGCCTGATGGCGGGCATTAGAGTCCACCCCAAGGTCTACCTACCCTGGTGATCTGGTAGCCCCACCCACCCACCACGGGCCCCACCACCCTGCTCCCCGTCCAGACAGCGGGTGGCAGCATCCCACCGCCTGCTGCCCGCCGCCCACCTACTGGCTGCTCGGTGGGGCTGCATGCCCATTGGCTCTTGCTCTGAACCAATGGGCGTGCAGCTACTGAGCAGTCAGTAGGCGGGCGGCGGCCGGCAGGCGGGCTGCCGCCACGCTGACGGGAAGAGCGGTGGTGAGGCTCAGTGAGTGGTGAGTGAGCCACTAGATCACCAGGGAAAGTGGACCTTGGGGGTGGTGAACTTGCCAGCGATCGAGCTCGCAGTCACTGGACCACCAGAGACCTGTTCTTGAGAGGATTGAACTCTGTTCTGCCCGCGTCGAAGCTAGTCAGGTGGTTTCACCTTGCGCGGTCGTCAATCCGAAAGGGGTTCTTATTATGCCCGCGATCAGGCCAGTCGGGGGAGGGGGTTCTTCTATAATGCCCACAATCGGGCCAGTCGGGGAGGAGGGGCTTCTTCTATTATGCCCTCAATCAGGTCAGTCGGGGGAGGAGGGTTACTATATGCCCATGATTGGGCTGCAGGGGGGGCACAGGGAGTACGTCAAGGGCCACCCACAGGTGGCAGCTGCTGTGTTGTGCCCTGCAATGTGGCAGCTCAACTGTGGGTGGCCCTCGACTTACTCCTTTTTTTTTTTGCTCAAAGTTGTGCAGGCGCAGGTTGGGGGTTGTGCCTGCACAACTCTGCACAGCCCACTGAATATCGGGCTGTGCAGTTTATGCATGGTTCCTCCCCCTCTGGTTGAGCATGCCTTCATTAGCATTGCGCTGTTGCTCAGCTTGACTTGGGGGGTGCAACTGCCTCCTGCTGAATATGGCAGAATGGCGCAATTTTGGACTTGCGCAGGTGTAACCCTATTGCGCATGGCGCAACCCTTTTGAATATCCAGCCCAGTATGTTTTCTGTTCTGGATGCAGTGTGACATGGGCTACTACCATAGACACTGTACAGACTGATCTGAACCCACAAAGTCACACAACAAGTACACAAACAGCACAGCTGTGGTCCAAAAATCTTGTAAAAGCCATGTCCGGCCACCCCTCTAGACCTGTAAAAATACAACATTTAGGTTTATGTACCTCAGCCATGACACGTGACAACACCCCAACATCATACTGCATGGGACAGCATGATCTGAGTTGGCAACACATAGTCTGTGACACGTTGTGTTTCTGTTGCTCTGAATTTCACAGTACAATTCTGGAGTACACCAAATTGAGGTCTTGCCATCCCAAAAACTCATTTTCTCAGCAATGGTACAAGACAGAGACAAAAGGATCCTTTTTTGTGACTCGAGAATCCTTTCCCTGCATTTCCCTGGTGGCACCATCCACCCACTGATTGCTGCTCCCAGCAACCCTCTACTAACGATGAAAGTCTATGTTTTCTGGGTTTCTATTATAGCACCATGTGCCTGTCAGACTATTGCATCGCAAGCAAAACATAAGGGGACGCATTTTTCCAAAACGTTTCTGCAACTCTGTGTAGATGGCAAAAATATTTTGTAAACTGCTTCCAGAGGCTCTTGGAACCCTTTCCGATAGACAAACAGCAGCTTGGTAGAGCACGGTTTTCAATACCTAGCCCCAGTTCAGGCCATAGCCATCTTGTAATAGCAGGAAACAAATATTGATAAAAGTTAGATCACAGGGGCCAAAATACAGATTTCATTACCCAGGCCCAATCCTCTGGTACTAGCTATTTACCACGGCAAGGTATGCTCTGGTACTGCAACATCCTCAGCTTCTTTTAAAATCCAAGCACCTAGAACTGACAAAATATAAGCAGGGGACTGAAGCAAGAGTCTAGCTGCTGCTTCTTTTTTAATATATTCCCTGCTGTCTAGTGGCACTGCCCACCCTCCGATCACCGTCCTCTACTCCTCTTATCATAAATGTGAAATATCCAACAACGGGATGCCCACCACTGGTGTCGGATGCCCCCCAACAGCCTGTTGTTTTATATTATAAAGCCGACATTGGGGGGCCCAATTCCTATGTCAGCATTTTGTGTGTTCTCCCTAGCAGTATGGGACTCTGGAGAGCCCACCCCCAGTGTCCCAATATATTTAATTTATTTGTTTAGAGCTGCAAAAAGGAAAACAGTCCCCTGGCACCTTTTTTTTAATCCTGAAAAAAATAAATGGTCCCTTGTCATCTCTCCAGTCCCCTTACCCCATTCCTACCCTCCCACTGAGCACTCACCACCCCACAAACCCCCTTTATCCCATACTTACCACTGGAGGTCATAGGCTGTCATCTTCTGTGGACCGGGACACATCTGCACTCTTCAAAGCTGAACCGTGAACTGAGAAAGCAAGGTAAATGCTGTATAATGTTTTTCGATGGCATTTTGAACATAGGTTCATAACTTTGGCATTTCTTTCAAATTATTTCACTAAATTTTCAACATAGCCTTTTTGGACCCCACCTCATGAACACTGCAACTGTTGTTTCATTAATCAGGCCTGAAAGGTGATTTTGTAGTCACTGCACTAAATCACATTTCTGGCCTAAATAATATTATTTATTTAGCTTTTGTTGACTGGGTAAGTGCACTAGACAAATCCTGCCTATTTTCAGGCACGACCCAGGGAGGGGGATACAGATGAGTGCCAACTGACCTTGAACCAGATTAAGCTGTTGGTGGTATTTTTAGTGAATGAGGGAAATTTGGCCAGGACACTGGGGAAATTCCCCTACTCTTTTCGATAAGTGCCATGGGATCTTTAACATCCACCTGAACTACTACCAATCCAGGCAGATGGGACCTCAGTTTAACGTCTCATCCGAAAGACGGCACCTCAGAAATGCAGCACCCCTCTCATGCTGCATTACAGTGTCAGTACTGGGATATTAACCCAAGTGCCAGATGTGGAAACTGAACCCACAGCCCTCTAATCTCCCGGCCTCAGAGGCGAGTGTGCTACCTACTGAGCCACTGACACTGCAATGAAAGTTCACCTCCAGTGTTCATGAGGTGGGGTCCCAAAAAAGGCCATGTTGAAAATCTGGTGAAAAAATTCCTAAAAATACTTGAGTTATGGCTGTTCATTGAAATCTTTCTATGCATGCACATAACTTTGGTAATTTTCAATATTTTGAGTCCTAAATGTTAACATAGCCATGCTTTCATACCATCTTGTGAACAGTACAGCTGTTATTTTTCACATCCTGTCCGAAACTTGTTTCTGCACCTGAGTGCCGAATGGTGTTTCGGCATGGATTTGAACATTTTCACCTATGGGAGTTATAGAAACATAGAAGCTGATGGCAGATAAGAACTGCAAGACCCATCCACTCTGCCCACTTTTTATACCTTATGAATGTGCCATAGGCCTGTACTCTGTCAATGGTCTATCTATTCATACTCATCTGTATTGCTTCCTTATGCCTATCCCATGCCTTTTCGAAGCCCTGCACTGTATTCATATCCACCCCTTCCTGAGGTAGGCTGTTACATGCATCAACTACCCTTTCTGTAAAAAAGAACTTCCTCACATTACCCCTTAATCTGCCTCCCTCTAATCTCATGTTGTGTCCTCTTTTCCTGCTATTTTTCTTATATTGAAACATGTTAGCCTCTTTCACCTTGTTAATGCCCTTAAGATGTTTGAATGATTCGATCATATCACCTCTCTCCCTCCTTTGCTCTAGGGTAGACATATTGAGCTCCGTTAATCTTTCCTCATATGTTTCCTGATGCAGTCCCTGCACCATTTTGGTTGCCCTTCTCTGGATTGCCTACATTTGGTTAATGTCCTTGTGCAGGTGCAGCCTCCAGTACTGCACACAGTACTCCAGATGGGGCCTAATCAGTGTCTTGTAAAGAGGGATTATTACCTCCCTCTTACAACTTGTGATACCCCTACTAATACACCCCAACATCCCTCTAGGCTTACCTACTACAGACCGACTAGTTTAACCTCAGTGATAGGGAAAATGATGGAATCACTTCTGAAGGAAAGAACTGTCGAGTACCTAGAGGCCAGAGGGGCACAGGACCCAAGGCAGCATAGATTCACAGCAGAAAGGTCATGTCAGATGAATCTAATCAATTTCTTTGACTGTGTGACCAAAGTAGTAGATCAGGGAAGGGCTGTGGAAATGGCCTACCTAGACTTTAGCAAGGCATTTGACACAGTCCCACACAAAAGATTAATATACAAGTTAGCCAGCCTTGGAGTGGATCCCAAGATGGTAGCCTGGGTAAAGAATCGGCTGGAGAACAGGACACAGAGGGTAATAGTAAATGGAGTCTACTCTGAAGAAAGGTGGGTTACTACTGGGGTACTGCAGGGTTCAGTACTAGGACCGATCCTCTTCAATGTCTTTATAAGCGACATTGCAGAGGGACTGGAAGGAAAAGTATGTCTCTTTGCAGACGGCACAAAGATCTGCAACAGAGTTGATACACAAGGTGGGGTGGAAAGGATGAGAAGCGACTTGGCAAGGTTGGAGGAATGATCAAATGTATGGCAGCTTAGATTCAGTGCTAAGAAGTGCAAGGTAATGCATATGGGAAACAAAAACCCAGGGGAAGAGTACACAATGAGATGCTAACAACAACAAAAATGGAAAGGGACCTGGGGGTAGTCATACCAGATGTGGGCAAGCAATGTGAGAGGGCAGTAAGGAGGGCTGGGGGATACTGGGATGCATAGGGAGAGGCATCACCAGTAGAAAACAGGAAGATGTTATCCCTCTGTACAGACAGCTGGTGAGACCCCATCTGGAGTACTGCGTGCAGTTCTGGAAACCCAGTCTCCGCAAAGACATAAACAGGATGGAGGCAGTCCAGAAGAGGGCAACTAAAATGGTGGAGGGTCTGCACCGGAAGACATATGAAGAGAGACTTAAGGAGCTTAATATGTATAGCCTCGAGGAAAGGAGGTGGGGGGGGGCATGATAGAAACTTTCAAGTACCTCAAGGAATCAACAAAGTCCAAGAGGGTAGCATCTTTCCGAAAAAGAAGTGTGCAAGAACAAGGGGGCACAATTTGAAGATAGAGGGGTGATGGCTCAGAGGTAATGTAAGGAAGTATTTTTTCACAGAGAGGGTTGTGGATGCATGGAACGGCCTTCCAGAGGAGGTTGCAGAGTCAAAAACAGTGGTGGACTTCAAGCATGCATGGGACAGTCATAAGGCAATTCTACGGGGTGGGGATAGGAAGAAGTAGGCTGTTGGTTAACTAGGATCTGCAGCTTATCCATTAGGTAGGGAAATGGGCAGACTGGGTGGGCCAAGCGGTCCTGATCTGCTGTCAAATTCAATGCTTCTATGATGCCCAAGTCTCTTTCTTCCCTTGGGATTGCCAGCAACTCCCCTCCCAACCTGTAGGTGGCTTCAGGGTTTCTTTTCCCTATGTGCATGATCTTGCACTTCTTCGTGTTAAACCCTAGTTGCCACTCTTCCGACCATTTTGACAGTTTATCCAGATCTCTTCTCATTCTGCCCACCCCATCTGGATCATCTACTCTGTTGCAGATCTTGGTGTCATCTGCAAACAGACAAACCTCACCCTCCAGTCCATCTGCAATGTCTCTGATGAAGATATTGAAGAGGACAGGCCACAGGACTGATCCCCGAGGTACCCCACTTGTCACTTGCATCTCTTTTGACTGTATACCGTTTACCACCACTCTCTGTTTTCTGCCCATCAACCAGTTTACCACCCAGTTGACCAACTTCTGACCCATCCCGAGCCTGCCCAGCTTATTAATCAATCTTCTATGTGGAACAGTATTGAAAGCTTTGCTGAAGTCAAGGCAGGTGACATCAACTGCACCCCCTTGGTCCACCACTCTGGTTACCCAGTCAAAGAATTCTATGAGATTAGTTTGATAGGACCTTCCTTTTATAAACCCATGCTGTCTTGGATCCTGTGCTCTTATGGATTCCAGGTGTTGCACTATCCTTTCCTTAAGGAGTGCCTCCATAATCTTGCCCACTACTGAGGTAAGACTGACTGGTCTGTAGTTCCCTGCCTCCTCCCTGCTACCACTCTTGTGGAGCAGGATCACATGAGCCCTTCTCCAGTCTTCTGGGACCTCTCCTGTGTTAAGAGGCTCACTAAACAGTTCTTATAATGGCTCAGTTAGTCCCACCCTTAGCTCCTTTAGTACCCTGGGATGTATGCCATCCGGTCCCATTGCCTTGCCCACCCTGATCTTAGTGAGCTCTTGTAGGACTCTATCTTTTGTGAAGGGACTTGTGTACACCTCCCTCCCCCCTGTGTCTATGGTGCTGAGCTGTGGGCCCTGCCCTACCTTCTCTTCACTAAATACTGAGCAGATGTATCTATTTAGGATAGGTGCTTTTCCTTGGTCCTCCTCCATACACACACCCTTATCCCCTTTGATCTTAGCAATACCCCCTCTGAACGTTCTCCTTTTACTAATGTATCTATAGAAAGTCTTGTCCCCTTCTTTTACTGTCCATGCTAGTGTTTCCTCGGTTTGGGCCTTTGCCTGCCTTACTGCCTTCCCTGCTTCCCTTAGAGGCAGGGAAGGTATGAGGTAGATAATATTAAAAAATGCCAAAGTTATGACCATTCATTGCAATTTTGCTACGTTCGCTCATAAACTTCTGAATTTTAAAATATTTTGACCCTAGATTTTCAACATAGCCTTCATATTACCCCACCTCATGAACGTCATAGCTGTCATTTTTCAAATCCTGCCCAAAATGTGTTTTTGCACCTGTGGTTCGAAATGGCATTGCAGTTGAGCAGAATAAAGTTTTGGCAGGGATTTGAACATTTTCTGTACCGGGTACATGAGGTGGGGTAATAAGAAGGCTATGCTGACAATTTGTTCACTATTGTCCTATAAATGGAAGAGTATGTATATGTATCAACAGAGGGATGGGGACACTGCTCCCACAGTAAAATAAAAATGCTATCATGCTATATAAAAAAGTAAGGAAATAAATTGCAAAAACGTGCATTAATGCATCAGTTAGGATTAAACTGACAAAAAGAGGGAAATATTGTGTTAGGGTTTCCTTCTTACCCCCCATCCACCCTGCAGACCAAGAGGTGTTGGGGTGGCATTGGGTTCATCCCTCACGCTCACCCCATTCTCCTATGCTGTACCCACCCAGCTTATTTTCTAATGGAATAGGGTGAGCATTAGGGCTGACAAACCCAGTGCCGCCCCAGACACCTCTTGGTCTGTGCAGGGTGGAGGGGGGGTGTTGTTAGGGTTGGAAACCCTAGCACCATATTTCCCTACTTTTGTCACTTTAACCCTAACTGATGCATTAATGCAGGTTTTTGCAATTTATTAGTATATATTGTAAAAATATCTTAAAATACCTAGACAGAAAGAATATGAAATAGCTATAATGTAACTGGTGTTTATACCACCCCTTTTTGTTTCCCTTCTAGGTAGGGCTTAGTTCCTATATGTATCTGGTTTATACTTTGTACATTCCCTCTGACTTGTAAGCTAATGTTGTCAATTCAAAATGATTTTTTAAAAGAGAAATTACCATGATTTTAGTTGATAAATTGTGCTTCCAACACATGCAAACTATTTGTGAAAATGTAAACACAATACCAAAGTAAGCAATTACCCAAAATATAATTAACATATATATAGAACATAACTTCTAAATATATTCTACACACACGGGGCCCAATATTCAAAAGTTTGCACAGGCACTAAAGCGTCTTTGCACGCGCAAACCCGGGGTTGCACTGGATTCCCATATTCAAAAGGGGTTATTGCATGGGCAAAGAGGGTTAGCTCCAGTGCAAAACAGAATGTATGTGTTTGGGCAAAGTGAGGGGCTTGGCCATGAACAGCCATGCTATCCTGTATTCAATGCTTTACACTGCACAAAAGGGTTTAGCATGGGCCTTTTGTGCAGTGCAAATACCACTGAGCAAAACCGCAACTTAACTCCGGGCAACCCTAGCAGCTGCCAGAGGTAATGCAGCCATCTAGGTGGTTGACCACTGGAGGTGCACAACTGGCCCCTGTGGTTCTTGGCACCCCTCCATTGATTGGCAGACCATTCTGTAGAAAGTAATATCCCTGGTGCTAGTGCCCCCCCACACTGATTTCTGGCCTGTACTGTTAAAAACTAATATCCCTGGTGCTAGTTCTGCCTCTGCCCACTGATTGCTGACCCATACTGTTAGAAACTAATATCCCTGGTGCTAATGGTCCCCCCTACCAATCACCGTCCTGTACAGTTAAAAACTTATACCCCTGTTGCTAGTGGTCCTCCCCTCTGATCACCAACCCTGAAGTGAAATGTTCAATCCTTGGTGTTAGTGGCCCCCTCAATCACCAGCCCCAATGTGAAATGTCCAATCTCTGGTGATAGTGGTTCCCCCCTCCCTTCAATCACCAGCCATGACGTGAAATGCCCAATCCCTGGTTAGTGGTCCTCCCCCCCCCCCACCGATTTCCAGCCCCAAAGAGAAATGTCCAATCCCTGGTGCTAATGGTCCCTCCTTTCTCCAATTGCCAGCTCCAGTATGATTTCCCCAGATTGCCAGCCCAGAATTTGAAAAAACATCTCCCTGACATCCAGTGATCCTCCCTGTGGCATTGGGCACCCCCCCACACTCATTGTATCCATATTCTTATCAGTGGTACTGCAGGTGCATCCATATCCTTACTGGCAGTGCTGCGGGTACATATGGTGACTGGCACAGCCCTCCTCACACCTTCTTGACCAGCCAATGTATGTATAGGCAGGGAATACCCCTCTTATTTATAGGAAAGGGCATGTCACCCTGTCCTATAAATAGGAGGCACACTCCCTGCCTGTACATATGGGGGCCAGCCCGTACGGTGTGAGGAGGTATGCTCAATGTGCACCCATGGCACCGTCGATAAGGATACAGATATGGTGAGTGGGGGGATGACTGTGTCATGGGGGGACCATTGGATGCCAGGGGTTTTTTAATTCGGGTGTCAATTGAAAGGGGGGCATCATAGCAGGCTGGCAATTGGAGTGATGGGGGACCACTAGCACCAGGGATTGGACATTTCATTTTAGGGTTGGTGAGCAGACGGAGGTGGGACCACTAGCACCGGGGATATCTACACATCTGGGACCAGGCAATTGTGGGGGGTGCACCATGCTAACATGCCTTACTGCCCATGCAAATGAGCCCATAATGGACATGCAAATGGCCCCTTAGCACCTTGGATGTCCAATGGGCTCATTTGCATGGATCCCTTTGAATATTGCAAATAGCGCTCCGGCACTATCCATTCTGGTGTCATACTTCGGGAGCCCTGTCGGGGCTGCACTAAGAGGTTTAGCACTGGGCTGACATGGCCTATATTCAGTTGAATAGTGCCGGTATGCAATTCAACTGAATATAGCATCTTCGGGCACCTGGACAATCGCAAGGCACAGCGCAAATTTTTGCACTTCGCTTTGCATGAATTTGAATATTGAGCCCACTGTATCTTGCATGAAAACAAGAAACATATTTTACTTTAAGAGGATATGTACAAATAATACATTCAGTAAATATTCACAACAGGTAGCCTAAATATATTGCAAAGATATTTGTAAAATATATACCAACCATATTTATCAACTATAAACTACTTTGCTGAATAAAAACATATATTTAACATTTATTATCAGCATACAGTGGGCATAAATGACACATATATTCCAACTATTTTGCAGCTGTGTATCAAGCCAAACCTATTTTAACTATATGTGAGCTGTATCTTGAAATATATATCTCTAATTTATTGAAAATGTAGGTTTAACATACACTTATTCTAGAAATTACAGCGTAAAATTACACTTACATACAAATAAAAGATTTTTTAAATAGAGTCCATAAAAACATTAAGGCCTGAATATTCAGACTGTGTCAGGCAGTGGCGCAAGCCTGGGCACAGCGCAACTGTGATGCGCAGGGGCCTGGTCCAGGTGATATTCAACGGGGATGCGCCATGGCACAGCACCATTGAATATGGCATGGTCAGTGCACATATTGCACGTGGCACAGTGGCACTGCACCGGCGTAAGCCACAGATAGGGAGCACGGGGATGCACCAGCGCAAGTGCAGTTGCGCTAGGTGCATCACCCGTGATATTCAGCAGGGGGCATTCAAATGAGACCATAATATATGCAAGGCACAAATAGGGCCATTTGCATGCCTTGTGCAGGGCAGCCCGGTGACTTGTGCTTGGTGCCCTGCACAGCATAATGTGTGCTGTGGGGATCCAGGGGCATCCCCCTTCCCGTAGCTACGATCACGTGGTATATGTTTAAAAAGAAATCCCTGGTAGTCTAGTGGCCCCCCAGTCCCCAATTCCCCGATAAATGTGATACATGACCATCCCTGGTGGTCTAGTTGTCCCCTCCACCCAAGTCCCTGATTCCCCGATATATTTAAATATGACCATCCCTGGTGGTTTAGTGGACCCCGCCCATTTTCACGACCACGGTAAATGTAAATTAAAACATTCCTAGTAGTCTAGTGGACCCCCTCCCTAGTCCCCAATCGCGGTGGAAGTATTATAATCCATTCCCTGGTAGTCTAGTGGTACCCCCACCCTCCTGATGCCCGTTGGATGTATAATAATACAGTCCCTGGTGGTCTAGTTGACCCCCTTCCTCCCGGTCCCTGATCATGTAAATCACCCACACGTAATTCTCTGGTGATCCAGTGGTCCCCCACCCTCCCACCTACACAGGACCCCTTGCCCATCCCTCTCCCCCCATCATCAGCCGGTAACTGCATCCCACCCGCATACTGCCTTGCCGCCCACCTGCTGAATGACAGGTACAATATAGGCTGTAAGCCCATTGGTCTCCTGTGTAGACCAATGGGCTTGCAGGGCATACTGTACTAGACAGTCCCAAATATGATGGGGGGGAGAGGGGTAAGCAAGGGGTCCTGTGGGCGGGAGGAGTGGAGAGAGCTACTGGATCACCAGGAATTATGTGTGGGTGATTTACTGTGATTGGGGACCCGGGAGGGAGGGGGGTCCACTAGACTTCCAGGGAATGGATTATAATACTTCCACCATGATCAGGGACTTACTTGGGAGGGAGGGAGGGGTCCACTAGACTACCAGGGAATGTTTTAATTTACATTTACCGCTATCACCGTAGCAACACACGGGGAGGTTCCACTACACCACCAGGGACTGTCACATTTACATATATCGGGAATCGGGACCTGGTGGGAGGGAGGACAACTAGACCACCAGGATGGCTGCGTACTATATTTATCGGGAATCGGGGACTTGGGGGGGCCACTAGACTACCAGGGATTTCTTTTTAAACATATACCGCATGATCATGGCTATGGGCGGGGGGTTCCGGGCTCAGTGCGTGCTTGTGGACGGTGTTCTGGGTGGGCAAGTGGTCACCCATGGCTGGGCTGCTGTGTTGCACCCTGCAATACTGCAGCCCACCTTTGGGTGTCCAGGAGTTGTTCCTACTCTGCAGGGGCTCAACTTTGAGCCCCGCTATGTGCCGTAATGCAGGGTTGCACCAGCATATCAATCAATCAATCAATATCTTTATTTATCCAGGCGGGCACCATTAAGCAAGCTCATTTACAAGGTGGACCTGCAGTCTTACAGTAATAATACAGAAAGACAAGTTACAATAATACAAACAGTAAAAATAGCTGCTATTATAGTAAAAATGCACATTTACAGGTAATATACATTGAACATAGAACTACAAGGAGTCGTGGAGAATGAACTTGTGCCTGATCCAAGCCCAAAAACTGTGCATTTTGCAGTGGGAAATGTTAGGGAGAGGGTAGGCATACCAGACAGAAGATATCAAGCACATAATGTAGGGAGAGGTGGGGAATAGGGGCGCAAGCAAAGAGAACCCAATTGTTAGAGCAGAGTGATGAACTGGGAGGGCGGAGGACCGTACAAAAGGCGACGAAGCAATTTTTGCTCCAAAACGCGGCGACATATGGAGGAGAAAAGCTGCCGTTGTACTAAGTGCAAGAGCAGGAATATAGTAGCAGGGGCATAACTGGGAGGGTCCTGGAGGTTGGGGCAGAGAGAGGTTTTGGATGGATGAGGGACCGAATATTTTTTTGGGTGAAAGATGATAATTATCCCCAAGTGCGGTAGCATGTATTAGAATCAGGCTGCAGCTGTTCAGAGTGTCAAAGAATAAGATATAGGATATCTATCATATGCGCCGCACATCCCGGGCTGAATATCGGGATGTGCCGCATATGCATGGGCATGCCCCCTGCCAGTAGCCTAGCAAATTCCCAGAAGGCCTGGGCACAAGGGTATGTTATAGGGCCCCCCTGGTTTTGAATAGACATCAAAATTTTGATTTGGGCCCCTCAAACCTCATGGGCCCGGGTGCGAGTGCACCCCCTGCACCCTTGTAGCTACACCCCTGCCCCCTGCATCTGTGCTGCATACCATTACATTGCACCCCAGCAAATCGGGAGTTACACTATGCCGGGCAGCCTTTTCAATATCCTGCCGGGGCACAATGCAGGGTTGCGCCGATGCAACTCTGTTGTGCCAGGTGCAACCCCTTTGAATATCCGGGCCTAAAAGGCTAAAATAATTACAAAAAAGTTTGGATAGTATAATGAAAATATTTATTTTATATATTTGTGCAAAGTATAGGACATAGCTCATTAAATTATGCAAATATCTAAAAATACATATGAAAAAATGCACATATATCTGAAACAGAGAGTGAAACAGCAATAACAAAGTGACAAAAACAGGTGGAGGAACATGTACAATAAAACTGCAGAACATGTAATGAATTTCAGAGAAAGACAAAACAATGTAAAAAGTGTACATGTATGTTAGTTATGGGGTGCCAGATCGACAAGACAGCAGTCCTGTCAAATATAGTTTGCATATTAACAATACATACAGTGGAGCTAGCCAGGACACAACACTGTAACTTGCAATAAATGACATGTCACAAAATACAGCATGACAAAAGGGCTTAACTGCCATTAAATCAACCTGTTCCCTGCCGCATACTGCAGCATTTTGCAGTAATACTGCAAGATACTGTGCTGCATCTTGGTTGGTGGCGCTGTAGTTCTTTTCCATATGGCATGGTACTGTGTACTGTATGTTAGTCCTCCAAATGGAATCTTGGTCAATATTCACCATCAGGGCCCCTGATTTACAGAAAATGAAAAAAATCTAATTCTGTGTTCACGATTAGAAATCGCAGGATTACACTGTTTATTGCTAAGATAGGTTCCAGGCTTTACCATGAATCTATAGTCTAGCACATATGTTCTAAGTATATAGAATGAAAGAGACCTAGACATACATCACATTCGCTAAGTAAAATAATAACAGTACAGGAAATAATGTATAGCCAGATACATGTAATTCTGATGCATTACTCTGATACAAAATGCTAATGTTCACAAAAAAAGCTAGGACTTTTACCAGTGTGCAGACAACCAAGTTCTGGGACCATTATACTGTTTTTATGGTGAGCATTATAGATCTGTGGCCTTGGCCATTATGCTGCCTGTGCCACACCCTCCATGTCTCCATTCTGCCCCACAGCAGAGGTTAATGCACAAGTCCTGTTATTGGCATTCTGCTGTGCAGTTTATGTATCCAGGACAGCCCAACAGAAATGCACCATCTCATTTTCAGTGGGATTTTACTTATTCCTAGTTTTACGGCTGGATGAACCCAAGCACCACTGGAGGTCAAGTGATTTGCTGAAGGTGTCACAGTAGTCTAGTGACTGCTAGGATTTATACCCGTGATCTCCAGATTCCTAACTCTGTGCTCAGCTACTCAGCCATGTTGCCTTCCACAAAGATTTGTTCAGAAATCTTCATTATAGTCACTGCAGTATAAAACACACATTCCAAAAGTACCTTCTTGAAGATTTCTTTGATGACATCTTCCAAGGTAATAATGAGACGTGATGGTCAATGTCCTTTCTGGGGTGTAAGTACAAGGATCACAACGTTACATCCCTAAGGGTGATGCACATTTAGTAATAGAGGCCACTGCTCAGTCAATCAAACTTTTATTAATATTGTGCTTAATTAGTACAAGCTGTCAGGGTGCATTATAAAACAGAGCACAAGCACAGCAAAAAACAACAAAACAAGCATGGCAATACAGATCCCAGTAACAGGACTGTACAAAAATATTTAGAACTTGCAAGATAATCGCATGTTTAGAATGGCAAAAACACAGCAAACTAGAGTGAGTATGAAAAAGAAGCACAGAAAAAGACATGAACAGTCCCTCTAGGTTGTTCTACTATTCACTACTCAGAATCTTTCCAGTATTATGAATTTCCCTCATACCCCCTCTCCTTTCAACATTATCCCATCTGATAATAGTTCGGCTGCTGACAGAATTAGAAGGTACAGGAATTCTGGATTGATATATCAGGCTGTGGCACTTAAATGCATTCCAGTTTTTCTTGGACCTTGCTATTGTTTGTTTTCCACAACCTTGAGTGAAAGGTTACTAACCCATACTCCACCCCTTCCATGAAATAATACTTTCCAATCTAATGTTTTTTGAACATCCTCCATTCCAGTTTAAGCATGACTTAGTGAATGTAGTGCCCTCAGTTTGAATAAAATTGCTGTGTTCATTCTATTGACCCCTTTCATGCACTTGAAAGTCTCTGTCATGTTCCTTGTCTCCCTTCTCTGAGTACATATTATTTTTTTTTCAGTCTTTCCTCATATGTTTTATCTTTTTGTCCATGGATCATCTTCAGTGTTCTTCTCTGCACTGTCTCCATTCTATTCTTATCATTCCTTAGATATGTTTCCCAGAACTGCACATAGTACTCAAGTGTGGCTTCACCAGTGACCCATACAGGGGCAGTATCACCTCCTTTTGGAAGGCTCTACCTGCGGTTCAATGGGGGGAGGGGGGACAAGCTCCTCCGCTATTCCCTACAAAAGCCTTCAGCTTCCGTTTCCTCTGCTTAGCGAGTTGGACTCGCTCCTCGGTGGCGTGGCTGGTTGGGCTCTCCCCCTCCTCCTGTGGCTGTTTTGTTTGTCCTGCTCTGCCCATTGTCTCTGTCTTTGGTGAGTTGTTTTTGTTTGCCATCCCTTCTCCCTCTGGTGCCTTGCTCCTCTCCTGTGCTCCCCTACCTTGCTCTGTCCTCCTCCATTCTTCCCTGGGCTTCTCCTCTGCCAGCTGCACCATTCATTACCTCCATTCAGCTTTGTTGCATCATTCCTGCTCACGGCGTGCTGCCACTGCCCTGGCTCCCCGTTTGGACCTGCCTGCGTTGTTCTCTCTGAGTGCATCCTCTTCCTGGATCGGGGTCTGCTCTGTTGTGCTGGCCTGGACTCTGTGGCTTGCTGGGCTGGAGTTTTCTGTTCCAGAATCTGGCTGGTGCTGGGCCGCTGCTGCTCCTTCTGGTGCCTCCGCCTCCTGGGCGTCTCGGCTCTGTGCCGTTCCACATTCCATACTGGCTGGTCTCCATCCTGCTGTCTTGTCCTCTTTCCTGGCTCCACACCATACTGGTGCTGCTGTCTCTGTTATTGTTATTTTTGCTGCTTGTCATCCACAGCTCCCTGTCTGTCTCCTTCTCCAGTGGGTGTCGTCTGCTGCTTGTTCGTTCCTCCATTGTCTCGGCCTCCTGCCCGGAGCTTTTTCACCACTTGGGCCCCTCTCTGGAACTTCTGCCCTCTGCTTCCTTTTGGGGATGATCTCCTTGATCAGCTAGACCCAGCAGCATAACCCGCTCACCACTGCCACCCACGTACAGAGCTGCATCCTCGCCTACTGCGATACCAGCATTTCTGAACCTGCTGCACTTTCATAGAGAACCTGGGGGGGAACAAAGCACTTTGAAACCTATTACAGATTCCTGTTTTGTACTGCGGAATGCTCTGAAGGATACACTGCCATTCTGGATATGATTTGCTCCTCAGCATACCTACATGGAGCGGCTGCCTGTCTAGCATCCTTCGCATTGCCTAGCTCAATTTTGCCGTTACTCCACTCCTTTTTTTTTTAAACCATCTTTATTGGTTTTACTTTCCAACATTTAAGGCATACAATGACACACACACACACACATATAAACCAAGAGTTACTCCTGGTCCCCCAGCCCAAAACTGGCTGCGGATACTTTATACATACACATCTACATTAAAGTAACCTTGCCTCTAATAGGCAACTGAGGCATGTCCAACCCCCCTAGTGAAGTGGGCATTCAACTAGCTCAAGTATGTAGAGTCTAATAGCCCACTGCCCACCTACCAATACAGTTAGCTTATGCTAGCCCCATGTAGCCAGGTCAGACTAACAGCCGTAGCTGCATCCCTAGAGAAGACAGAGAGTCCCCCCCAACCCTGTCTACTTCGCAGGTCCGAATATTCCTAGATAGTATCACACCCAATGTACTTCCTCATTAAAGAGCAATTACGCAAACAACAAATAGAGCTTAGTTATCAAGCAAACATTCAAACTATTATTCATTCGCTAATCTTACCCCAACAGACAGACCCTCTCTCCTGGCATCTATTAGCTGTATAGAATAGACAGCTTCCAAAGACTGCCACCTTTTTTTATATAATCCCATCTTACTCTCGTTCAACATATGCTTTTGTATCCTTGCCAGGGTTCTCATTAAGTCCCCTACCCATTGGTCATAAGTATAGACAAGGCTGTCTTTCCAATGTTTTAAGACAAAGGATTTGACCAGGGCCGTAAATAAGGATATGTGGTACTTGGACATATTCCCTGAAACCCGAGACAGGTCCCCAAGTACACAAACCTCAGGCAATACAAACTCTGAGTAATCAAGGATGGGGTCCATATTCTGCTTGATTTTAAGCCAGAGGGGCCAAATCTTGGCACAATCCCACATCACATGTAATATATGCTCCGGTTTCTCATTACACCTAAAGCATAGGTCTGTCTGTATAAGGTTCTTTGCACATAGCTTTGCTGGAGTGTAATACATATTAGAAGAAATGAACAATTGCATATTCTTAAGTTTAGGTATAGTTATATATTTACAACTATTCCATACATCCTTCCAAATAGGCCTTAGGGGAGCCATAATTTTATCCCAATATGGGATGTGGATTGGGCAGCTTGAGTCCAGGAATTTTAAGTGTATCCTGTAAATTTGGGAAATTGGCCCATTTACCAAATTCACCCCAGATAGTTCTCCCCAGTTGAACCCTTTCTTTTGGGTATCTACCATCCCTTTTTTACTCTGCTTAGCAAGTTGATGATCTGGATCCTCTTAAAGAAGGGCAGTCCCTGACTTTGAGGCGGGAGAATAAACTTATCCTCCTTTACACAATCGACCAACTTAAGTCCCTCTAACTGCCTAGCCCACTGTTTTTTAATAATTTGGTCCCCTAACCGGAAATTCGGATTACCCATTATCGGTTGTTCCCATGCCTTCTGCTGTCCCCTCCTTTGTGCCGGTGTTAAAAAAAAACCACCATGCACTGACAGTTTTTGCTATCAGAGTCAACTTTGCTTTTGCCGGTAGCTTGTCCGGGTGTGAAAAAAGCAATGCGTCTGGGGAAAGCCCCACTTCCCTTAAAATCTGTCTCTCTATACGAAGCCAGACTGGTACATAGATCTCCCCCTCCCTCCATCCATTCCACCTTCCCATTACTCCTAACTGCCTTGCCACATAGTATAATTGAAGATCTGGCATCTTAAAGCCCCCCGCCTTCTGTGGCATACACATAACTGTATGTTTCTTCCTTGCTGGCTTTGAGCTCCATAGGAAGGCCGATAACAGCTTTCTAACCTTTATAAACCAGGATTGAGGAAAGAGATACGGAGCCAGGTGAATTGGATACAACAGCCTGGGCAGCAGATTCATTTTTGATCAGTCCTAATCTAGCTGTAAAATTTAAAGGGAGTTTATTCCATCTGAGGATGTCTCCGCAGATTATGGTTAATAGTTTTTCCATGTTAACCACTGCTCCCACCTCAACATTAGGAGTGATACTAATACCCAGGTACTTAATTACTTGAGGGGCCCAGTGTATCTGCAGGGGTTCGAAGTCCGCCCTAAAGGTATGAGGTGTAAGAGGTAAAATTTGTGTCTTGCTTAAATTCAATTTATAATTCAATACCTCAGAATATCTTTGTATGATTTCCAGCACCTGTTTGAAACCCTCAGCTGGATCCTGCAAATGCAAAAGTATATCATCCGCAAACACAGACATTTTGAGTTCCTCCCCCCAGATTTGAATTCCCCAGATTTTAGGTTCTAGATTTAGTGCCCGTAATAGGGGTTCTAAATAAATATTAAACAAAATAGGGGAGAGGGGGCAACCCTGCCTGGTCCCATTCTCTAATTTAATTTCCTGGGACAGATATCCATTGCATAGCACCCGAGCTGTGGGGGTTGCGTATAAATTCTTAATTCCCCTGACTGAGAAGGCCTTCAGGGAATCCCATTCTCTCCATGGTGGCAAAAAGAAAAGGGTGAAAGACCCTGTCGAAGGCCTTTTCTGTGTCTGAAGATATCGGTGCCATAGATATCGGAATATCCACCGTATAGTTAAGGATATGGTGTAGTTTCCTTAGTGCATCATAAGCCCCCTGCCTGGCATAAATCCCAGCTGCTCCTGACTAATTAAAGTTGGGGCCACATTCAGAATTCTATTGGCCAATATCCTTGTCAGGATCTTGTTATCCTGGTTCATTAGTGCAATCGGTCAGTAATTTTCGGGGAGCTCTTTTGGTTTATCCGGTTTTGGGATAAGGGTGATGTATGCTTGGTAAAGTGGGGGGTGACATACTCCTTCTTGCATTATCCTAGTAAATAGGTCTTTGAGGAGAGGGAGTATTGCTGAGGTATGTGATTTATAAAACCTGGCTGTGAGGCCATCAGGCCCCGGAGTTTTACCATTCGGCAATGCTTTTACTACCTCTAAAATTTCCTCCTCACTAATTGGAGCTGCTAGGCTTTGAACCTGTGCCGGATTTAGAACTGGGAGGGGTATATACCTCAAAAAATCTTGTATTTCTTTCCTACTAACCCTCCTTCCCACTTGATAAATCCCCTTATAATAGACTGCGAAGGCCTCAGCCATTTCTTGGGGTTCAGTTATATGTTCCCCTTCTACTTTTATTAAGTTTACCGTTCGTGCTGCTTCCCATTCTTTCACTCTAGCCGCTAAAAGGTGGCAAGGCACATCGCCCTGCATTAAGTACTTGGCCTGAATTTTCTCCAGCCAAAAGTCCACCTTAGTATAAATCAAGTCTGCCATCTCATCCCTCAGTTCCTTAAGTTCAGCATCCAGCTCTGCAGATGACCTTTTTAAGGGCTCCAAAAATTCTATGGCCCCTGAAATAAACTCCTCCCTAGCTTGTCTAACTTTGTTTCTTCTAGCTGCATACCTTTGAGATATCCCTGAATAAAGAACCTTACAGGTTGGCCAGGTTAATTGTTTGTCCTGTAATGTCGGCAGCTGGACCCTAATGATCTCATTAAGAGCTTCCTCTAATTTTCCGTGCAATGCAGTATCAGACAATAATGATTCGTCCAATCTCCACCTATATGGTTTAGAGGGAACAGCTTTTAGTTCCCACATCATCTGTATCGGAGAGTGATCAGATAGAATTCTACTATGGGTAGTCATCTCCTTTATGCCTACCAACGCTTCCTGATTAACCAGGAAAAAGTCAATTCTAGATCGCATTTTGTGGGCCCCTGAAAAAAGGTCATGCTCTTAGGTCCCTTACCATGTAGCCAAACAGGGTCCACCAGTGCAGTGGACTCCAAAAAGCACCCCATAGCTTCCTGCACCCTGGACGGGGGTTTCTTAGAGGGTGGAGTCCTACCCTCCCAGTTATTTAAACACAAGTTCCAGTCTCCTGCTAGTATGATCGGATGTGTTAGCAACCCGACTACGTCTGCTTCCAGTGAAGCAAAAAATTCCGGGTTAGGTGGGGTTGGGCCATAAATAGAGGCAATTGACAATTCTGACCCCAGAATAGATCCCGAGAGAAATATTCCCCTGTTGTCCCCTTTTATTACCGCCCTCTTTACCACATATGGGCATGTCTTCCACACTAATATGGCTACTCCTCCTGAGGCTGTTGTATTCCCTACTCCAAACACCTGACCCACCCACATTCTTTTTAGCAGATCTAGTTCCTCTGTTAAAGATGAGTCTCCTGTAAAGTCACAATTTGTGCCCCCAGTTGTTGAATGTGTCTCAGAATCACCATTCTTTTTCTCTTACCCCTATGATCTTTTACATTCCAAGAAATTATTTTAATTTGTGACATTATACATATACACTCCTGCAACCATTACTCCATTACGGTCTGTGAATATCTTGATCCGCAGTGCTGGACTCTCTCTCTTCTCTTTTACCCTTCCCTCCCCCCTTTCCCCTTTCCCCTTTCCCCCGATCCTCCGATCGCCCTCCTGAAACTTTGACAATCCATGACTAAGCCAGCTCCTGAGTGCCCCCTAACCCCCTCTTCAAGCTTGCCCTCAACATCCTTATCTAAACAGCAAGGAAATTCCCCTCTTTTTCACTCTCTTTTATTCCTCCATTTTACTTTTCCTCCCTCACCTTCTCCCAACCCCCATTGACCAGAGGGAAGTACATTCCTATAACTGATGATCCCCAGTTTATATCAGCATCAAGCTAGTCTGCCAGGTGGTCCTTCACCCCGCCCTAGTACATACTGGAGGGTTACAGTCATAGCCCACGTCGCACGCAATCAACCATTTCACCCCATACCAGCACTTCCCCTCCCTCCGTCAAATGACCCTCTTCCTTGCCGATTATATCTCTTTCCCCTGTACTACCCAGGTAGCTGACTCATGTAGTCACTCCCCTTAATTACCCCAGAGAGAGCTTCCTCTTTCTTCGCCCCCCCACCACCTCTCGGGGTACGGGGCTGGTCTGTAATAAGAGCCCCACCTTACCCAACAAATAGGGTAGCCTAAAAATTAGGCAATTCTGCTTCCCCTGTGCTCCAATTGAGTAGTTATCCCCCTGAATTTCCATATCCCAAAAATAAACCTTCCACCTTCTTTTCTGAAATTCCCCAATTTGAAGGTAAACAAATTCACCTCTGCCCTCTAGTGGTTGCTCCCTCAAATCACTTGGCTGCTGCTCATATATGCCCTGGATAGGGAGGCCTCCATTATATCTACCAACCAAAACCCCCATTACCTCCCTATAAATCTCAACCTCTCGTCCTCCCCCTTTTAACAAAGATCTATATGAACTCAAAAACATATGCAAAGTATTGTTTGCTTTAACAACCCTTAATGAATTCAATCAACACATAACATTTCCATATGCCCTGTATTTTGTCCAGATGAGTTTACTTTCCCTCATACCACTACCAGGTCCATCAAGTTGGAGATTTGAAGAGCGATGGAAGCTCAACTCTCAAGCCCTCCAGAGCATCTCGCGCTGTTAGATATTTTTTGTCCCCCATTTGGAGCTTCACAATTAGGGTCATTGGATACTGCATCCGGAATTTGATCCCTGCCAAATAAAGCTTCTTTTTAATATCCGAATATTCTTTCTGTCGCTGTCTAATGGAAGGAGTTTGGTCCTGGAACAGCCATAAAGTCGCCCCATTCCACTGCAGACTTTTGGACTGCTTTGCTTTGTTAAGAACGAATGCTTTTTCTTTATAGTTGAGAAACCTCATGAGCAATACCCGTGGGCAAGCTCCTGGGGGGGGCGGGTCTCTCTAAGTGCCTCATGAGCTCTTTCCAAATTGTAAGCCTCCCCATACGGGGTCGGGCCTAACAGCTTCATCAACAGATCCTGCATAAAAGTTACACAGTCCACCCCCTCCGTTTTTTCAGGGAGTCTGGCCATAATTAAATTATTTCTTCTGCTACGCGACTCCTGATCCTCCATACGATCTTCCAGCTTTTTAACTTGTTTTCTCAGCACCACCACTTCTTGTTCATCCCCGTGGATTTCTTCTCTTGCGATGAAACTCTGGCCTCCAAATCTTCCATTCTTCTCACCAATGCATTCAGAGTCAGTTTAACAGTGGAAAAATCTGCGACTAAACCCTGCAGCATTTGCTTGATCTCCAGAATGTCTTCTGTTTTTACTTTCTCTCCTCTTTCCCCACTCTCCCCATTGTCCTGGTCCTCTGGCACAGGTGAAAGGGGTTTCTGGCATTTCATTGCCGGAACCCGAGCTGACAAGGGCTCCAAGGATCCACACTCCATCTCAGCCATCCTGCTAGGCCTCTTCCTATCACCGCTGAAACCAGGCAAGTTACTTCTTAACTGCTCCTTTTTTTTCCCCCTTCGAGAGGTAGCAAAGCTTAAGGAATCTTCCCCACTCAGTTGGAATACCTGATTGAGCCCTTACTTTTAATTTAAATATAGATTAACTAGCGAGGGCCCGGGAGCTGCACTCAGGATGTCCTCTCTCCTCTAGCTCATCACGTGATCCTCTGCCGCTACTCCACTCCTATTGCACCTAAGGATATAATTATCTGCTTTTGGTTTATAGATCTGCCCTCCCGGGCTCAGCCCTACCTACAGTAGTTGGCTGATCATGACAGGATGCTACCATTCCTGCTTCGCCTGCTCAGAGGCCTGGCTGTTTGTCTGCTTTGCCCCACAAAAACAGGGCCTGGCTGCCTGCTCATACCATTCTTGCTTCACCTGCAAGGGGCCTAGGTACCTGCACAATGTCTTCCTGCTTCACCCCGCAATGGGGCCTGGAGGTTTATCTCTGTTATACCCCGCAAGGGGGCCTGGCTGCTTGCTCAGCCATTCCTGCTTCACTCTGCACATGTCCTGACTACCTGCTCAAAGTATTCCTGCTTCATTCTGCAAGGGGGCCTGGAGGTTCTCCACTTTGCCCGCAAATCAGGAGCCTAGCTGCATGCTCAATGCACTCCTGCTTTGCCCCACAAGAGGGGCCTGCCTGCTTGCTCAAACCATCATGCTTTGCACTGTAAAAAGGGGGCCTAGCTACCTGCTCATTGCATTCTTACTTCACCCGCAAGGCGCCTAGCTACCTGCATAACATCTTGCTGCTTTGCCCGCAAGAGGGTCTGGAGGTTTATCTCCACTTCACCCCGCAATGGGGCCTGGCTGTCTGCTCAATGCATTTCTTACTTCACCCCACAAGGGGACCTGGCTTCTTGCTCAGCCATTCCTGCTTCGCCCCGTACAGGGCCTGGCTACCTGCTCAAAGTTTTCTACTTCGCCCCGCAAGGGGGCCTGGAGGTTTCTCTCCACTTTGTCCCACAAACCGTGAGCCTAGCTGCCTGCTCAATGCATTCCTGCTTCATCCCGCAAGGGGGCCTGTCTGCCTGCTCATTGCATTCTTGCTTCTCCTGCAAGGGGCCTGGCAACCTGCTCAACATATTCCTGCTTCACCCCACAAAGGGACCTGGGGGGTATCTCCACTTTGCCACACAGGGGGCCTGGATGTATGCTCATTGCATTCCTGCCTCACCCCACAAGGGGGCTTAGAGGATATCTCCACTGAACTCACATGGGCCTGTGCTCCTTTGGTTGGCATGTGTGCCACTTCAGCAATGGTGGACCGTGGGGGTCCCGCCATCCTTTACTTGGAAAGTGCTATACTATGGCAATGGTGCACCATGTGGGGTCCCGCCATACCAAACTTACACGCCCCATGAAAGGGGGCCCTTCTTCTTAGTTCAACATACTCCAGTCACTAAGGCGGACTTACTGGGGGTTGTCCCATTACTTCAGAACATATTTTCTTATGGCGATGACAAACCCACGTGGGGGTCTCGCCATCCCGAATCCATCAAGCCTTAGGGCTTTCTCCTTGTTCAACAGCCTCCATCATCCTGAATGCAGACCATGTGAGGGTCTCATTTTCCTGCAGCTGACCACCTGATACCTATTCACTCGCTCAAGCATTTGCTCACTGCTTAATCTGGGCCTCTAGGAATCCCTGCTCCAGCTTGCCCATCTGGACCTACCCAACTTCCTCATCAAGACTTTCTTATTTATTTTATTTATTAAAAAGTTTTACCAGGAGGGCACACTGAGCAGGGTACTGCTCAATTCCAGGTGCATCCTGGTGGAAGGAAAACATGGGAGATAACACATCAATCAATACAATAGTGTACAAAGTTATAACATGAGCAAATACAGTGGTAGACCACTTATTTCATGAGCAATACAGAATTATACAAGGGCATGAGACATTAGTATTTAAACATATAAACATTTTTCATAACATGTGAGGTATGATAATAAGGAAACAGCAGTATCGAGAATAGGGTCTAATCCCAGTTCGTTGGTAAGAGGGAACCCATTAGATCAAATTGCAGACACAACTAGCCACAGATGCATGCCATGGAGAAGTGCGTATTTATGTGATAGCTGAGGAGCTGAGAAGGGGGGAAGGGTTTAACAAATGTATCCAGGGAGGGAGTTCCACAATTTTGGCATGCGGTGTCAGAATGCTCCTTGGCCAATCAATGAGGACATGCACGGTACCGCTAGGAGGCAGGTATTAGCATTTCTAAGGGTGTAACCAGGAGAGGAATGAGCAACTAACACCTCAACAAGGTACGGAGGCAGAGACAGAGCCCAGAACTTTGCCATGAACTTGGCAGAGTGGGACTGTCTACGATCCTGTAGTGAAGGAAGATTTAGAGTCTGGTAGAGCAAGCAGTGGTGGGAGGATGGCAGGCTACCAACGGCAAAGTGACAGAAGGAGTGAAAAAGAGGGTCCAGTCTGGCTGGGGTGGACTTGGGAGTGGCACTGTAGACTACATCTCCATAGTCAAAGATAGGGAGGATAATTTTCTGTACTAGTGCACAGTGGGCTGGCAGTGGGACACATCCACAATTGCAATAAAGGACACCCAGTTTAGGGTGTAGCTTTTTTTGGATGTTATCGACATGTACAGAAAAGTCGAGGTGCTGGTGCAGTCAGACCCCAAGATATCTAAAGGAAGAGCAGGCCTCCAGAGTGGTCTCGTCCAGAATATGGAAGGAGGGGGTGGAGGTGATCCGAGAGAGTCTGTGCCTCGTGCCGAAGGTCATGGAGACAGTCTTCTTGGCATTGAGGAAAAGCTAGTTTGCCTGAAGTCAGAGCTGGATATCATTGAAGTCCTGTTGCAACCTGGTCGCAATGTCAGTGGTCAAAGGGCCTGATGCATACAGAACTGTGTCTTCCACATACATGTGTATGGATGTGCGTGGGCAGGCGGGATAAGTCATTTAAGAAGATGGAGAAGAGGAGTGACCTGAGGACCGAGTCTTGGGGGACTCCTGAAGTAACTGATGGGGGTGGGGGAGAGGTGGAACCTCCGATTCAGTCAGATTGGGAATGGCCTATGGGTCCAGTTCCAACCTAGAATCTATGCTGCCCATCTCCATAGACTATTCCTGTATCTTTGGACAACTTAGGGCAACTCTCGCTTCTGAGTACTCGATTGGAACCTACTATTGCACTGGAATTCCAGCAAGCCTACCATTTGCATAGACTCCTACCGTATCACCATTTCCCTGCTGGCATCACTGCTGACCATTTCATCCTCTAGGATTTCTATGTCCTCAACTATACTGTCTGCTGGCACTCATCTTCAACTATGCTGACTGTCCATAAACAGTTTACTGCCATTTCACTCACTTCTTCGATCACAGTTTAACCATCGTCCCTCATCCAGACATCCTTCTTAGCTGGATCTCTCCATCTGCCGAAATTGCATCTTCAGTTTGTCTTCCTGCTCGTCATCAACCTAGACAACAGAACTTCAAATCTTACAAGGAAATCTAGCTGTCTTCTGCATTTATACATTAACTGTGTGTAGGCAGTTGTCTTACCTTCTCGTCAGACTGTACCTAGTTCTGTTCCACATCAAGGAAAACATTGGCTGATCCTAGTTCCACTTTCCTCTTGAAAGAGTAGAAGGACATCTGTCATTGTATGGGTCTCCACTGCGATGGCTTACTGCTCTGGCCTATGGTCTTTGCCTTATCCTGGAATTTTCTAACTACTGCCCACAAAAGGGGGCCTAGCTCGTGCTCTACACATTCTGTGTCACCTTGGCTGACTTAAGTGGAGGTCACCTTCATACTGAAACCTATGCACAGGTGGATCACGTGGGGTCCCACCTTGTCTCTGGCTTTACCTGCATAAGGCCTGGCTGCTTGTTCTTCCATTTCATCCCCACTTGGCCAACCCACGTGAGCATCTCGCCATCTCTACTGGAACCCGAGCTGTAAGACCACATGGTTTGCCATGTCCCTGCTTCACCCCACTAAGGGCCTGGTTATATGCTCAATGCACTCTACTTCACCTTAAATTGGCCTATCTGCTTGCTTTACACAGTCCTGCTTCACTCCGCAAGGGGGCCTGGAGGTTTCTATTCCCTTTGCCCCTTAAGCGGCTTCAGCTCCCTGCACACGCATTCCTGCTTTGCCTCGCAAAGGTTCTGGCACCTTCTCTACTGGAACTATGCATATCAGATCACATGGGATCCACCATTCTCCTACTCTACCCCGCAGGAGGTCCTATCTGCTTGTTCACCGTAATTCATTACATCTTCTACAATGGACTTCTTCTTTCATCGCACTCCAGGATTGACCATCAACCAGTTGTACTTTTTTGCCCTTTCAAGACATGATTCCGCCATCAGCCTCTAGCTGAGCTGTCTGGACTATGCACAACTCCTCACCTCTACACCTATGGATATTCGGACATGGATTCGATAACCTCTTAAGCAATTCTCTCCATGGTGGACTCTTCATCGCCAGTACCTCATCTTCCAGTAGTACCTGCTTGCAATAGAACACAGGATATGCCTTTGACTGACACTCTGGATTTAGTTAAAAGACAACTTAATAGCATGGCTTATCTTAGGATTACTCTCCTTTTCATATACCCAGAGGACAGGCAGGTCAGTAGCCATAGGTCCTCGGAGGTTCCCCCAAGGGGGGGGTTTCCTCTCCTGCATGCTACTGGCCATATTCTCTGGAGTTGGAGGAGGTAATCACATTGGTAATTACTTTCTCTTTGGGCCTTCAGTCCTACACTTACCTAGCATCTGCCAAAGGTGGGATATAGAGAAAGGCCAAAAGATAAAGTTCTAACAGCAACCATATCTCATACAGCTCACAGTTCTAAGCATCAGTCATATCTCATCCAGTTCCTATGTACCACAAGCACTGACTTATGTACCATTCCAGCTGAAACGTACCTAAGCACTAACCATATCTAACCCAGCTCTTACATATCACAAGCACTGAGCTATGTACCACACACTGAATTGGAAGGCTCTGCTGTAGTTTAATGGGGGGGAATAGCTCCTCCCCAATTCCCTACAAAAGTCTTCAGCTTCCGTTTCCTCTGCTTAGCAAGTTGGACTCACTCTTCATCCTCCCCTGCCTCCTCCTCATCTCTGGCACTCTTATCTCACCTTGCACTGGGCCTTCAATCCTACACTTACCTAGCATCCGCCAAAGGTGGGATATAGAGAAAGGCCAAAAGATAAAGTTACAGCAACCATATCTCATCCAGCTTGCAGTTCTAAGCATCAATCATATCTCATCCAGTTCCTGTGTACCACAAGCACTGACTTATATACCATTCCAGCTCAAATGTACCTAAGCACTAATCGTATCTAACCCAGCTCTTACATACCACAAGCACTGAGCTATATACCACACATTGAACTGCTAGTAATCCCTCTCCCTATGCACCACATCATCTTCTTAGCCCTCCCATATGCCTTATTGCACTTTGATGATGGTTTTAGGTTATTTTGTATCATTACCCTGGGTCTCCCTCCCCCCTCAATGCTCTCTACAGGCATCCCATCAATATAATAAACTGTTCCAAGATTCTTCACCCCATATGTATTATTTTGCACTTTTTGGCATTTAATTTCAATTACCAAATACTGGACCATTTCTCCAGTCTTTTCACAATCTGTCTCATGATGTTAACACATTCCTCACTGTCAGCTCTCCCACAGAGCTTTGAGTCATCTGAAAATAGACTGGTAGTGCCCTGCATACCCTGGCATATGTTACAGACATACTGCGCATATTTAATAGTAATGGTCCTAAGGCTGAATCCTGCATTACACCACTAGTCACTGTTTCTTCTTTAGAGGATTTATTACCATTTAGGGCCACCCTCTGGGTTCTATTTGCAAACCATTTTTTGATCCAATCAATTATCCCATCCCCTAACCCCATTTGGTTCATCTTCTTATCTACCCTCATATGTGGTACTGAGTCAAATGCCTTGCTGAAACCTAGGAATAGAACATCCGCTGTCCGGCCCCGTCTACCACTTGTGTCACTGCATTCAAAAAAAGTCGAATAAGTTGATATTACATGCTGATCATAGAACTGAAACACTAATTTCATACTGTGGAGTATCATGCTACAAATGGGAACAATAGCACCATGATTATAATTACCCAAAGACAATATTTCTGTAGGCACACTGACTAATGACTAAACCACAGAACAGTGAACCTGGAGTTCCAGATTTGAATCCCACTGCAGTTCTTACTCACTGTATGACCCTGAGCATGTCACTGAACCTCAGTATGCTCAACTTCTCTCTCTCTCTCTCTCTCTCTCTCTCTCTCTCTCTCTCACTTATTGTTTCCTTCTCTGTAATTAATACCCTCCCCGGGCTTTCATGACCTCACAATCTCTTTGCTAGCTTAATAAATGCAGTCAACCATTCAGGGCTTGTAAAGCCCCTTGGAGTGTTTATTTAAAATTTAGTGAATGCAACAGGCACACAGAGCTGTGGCTCATTTTCAGGTGCAACTGGGGGTGGGCATGGGGATATAACAGAGAGTGAAACAGCAATAACAAAGTGACAACAATAGCTGCAGGAACATGTAAATAAAATCCCAGTACAAGTGACAAATTTCAGAGAATGACAAATCTATGTAAAAAGTGTATATGTATCTTGGTTATAGGGTGCCAGATCGTGCGCTAAGAGAACATACTGCCAATGACCCCATCTCTGTTGCCTCAATGTTCAACTCTTTTTTTCACCTCCTGTGCCTCCTCCCTTCTGTCCACCCTCCCTCATCCACTTCTCCTCCTCCTCCCCCCATCCTTCCACTTCATCACACCCTTTTACATCTCTCCTATTACTCCTGCTGCTACCATTAAGGCTCTCTTGGCTCTTAACCCTCCCAAGGGCAGAAACCCTGATGGTTTCGACCCCAGGCTCTTCATCTCTCCACCCTGCCATGCCCAGCTTGCCTCCCTTCTCAACTCTCTTCTCCCTTGCCTCTGTCCCCGACTCTTGAAAACAGGCCACTGTCATACTTCTTCCCATAGGAAGTGACTCCTCCTCTCTTGGCAACTACCGCCCTATCTCCTTGCTCCCCACTTTGTGCTATCTCAGCTCTCCCTCTTCCTTGTTTCATGCTCTTTCTTCACCCCTTTCTAGTCTGGCTTCAGGAAATTCCACTCACCTCCTCCTCTCTCCTCTGACTTACTGACTCCATTCTCTCTGGCATGGATCAGGGCCAGATTACCTCCACCATTTTTGTCGACTTTGCTAAAGCCTTTGAAGTTGTTACCCACCCCCTTCTCCTAGATAAGCTTAAGGCAGAGGGGCTCTCCAACTCCTTAATTAATTGGCTTCTCTCCTACTTTGAGGAAAGGTCTGAAACTGTTCAAAATTGGAGACTCCCTATCTCCCCCACTTCCTATCAGTTCTGGTGTCTTCCAAGGGTCTGTCCTTGGCCCAATTCTTTTCTTGGTCTTCCTGAATGATCCCCCTGCTGCCTGCTTCTCTGCACTCATTCATATGTATGCAGATGATACAGTACTATTTGCCTCTGGCTCCTCCCTCTCTAACCTTATGGCCAGGTTCCAGTTGGATTTCACTAACATTCAGAAATGGTTCCAGGCAAATCAGCTGTCCCTCAATGCCAAGAAAATGGTATCCATGACCTTTGGCTAGTGATGGGTGAAGTTAGCTAAATTCGCTCCACAAATTACTCCGCAAATTTAGCGCAATTCACAAAGTGCAAATCGATCCACGAAGTGCAGAATTCCACCTGTAAAGTGTGAAATTTCACCAGCAAATGGCAGAATTTCATCAGTGAATGGAAGAATTTCACCATTCACATGGAAAACTTTGCTATTTCAGGTGAAGTTGAAGTTGCTGAGGGTAGGGAAAACTTTGCAAAACTTTGCGGATGTGAATTTCAGGCACTTCACAGCAACTATGCCGGTGAATCAACTTCAGGATATCTCTACCTTTGGCACTAGGCAGAAGCTCACTACATTAATCTCCCTCCCCTCTTTCCATACCCTTGATAGTACTGAAATAGAAGATGTTCCCTCATTTAAGTACCTCGGGGTCTGGCTTATCCGGCACCTTGACTTCTCAGTGCACATGGATGACATACACAAAAAACTTCACCCAAACTTGGTGTGCTCTACAGGTATAAAGGTTGCTTTCCACTTCTTGCTCGTCATGCCATTGTCTTGAAAATGATACTCCCCATCTTTGTCTATGGTGACATAGTCTATAGCACTGCTCCCAAGTCCACCCTAGCCATACTTGATCCTCTCTTTCACTCCTTTATTTGCTGTGCTCTGGACTGTCCACCCCACACCCATCACTGCTACTTGTGCTCTTCCCTCTCGCTCCCCTTCCTTGAAGTCAGATGCTTCACTCATTGTGCCACCTTCATCTCTAAATACAGGCTAGGCTTCCTCCCCTCCTACCTTACCTCTCTCCTTCCCCCCCCCTTACACCCTTCACAACTCTGACTATCGTTCTGTTGCGCTCCCCTCAAGGAAATCCTTCACTGGACAGGCTGCTTTCTCCTAAAGCTTCCCCAAGCTATGGGATTCCCTTCCCTTAACCATCTGCTCTGCCTTTTCCCAACACTCTCTCACCACTCTTCTCCACGATTTCACTTCTCACTTCTGCAGTTGCTCCTGATACCTGTCTCTGGCCCATTACTCACAGACCATTACCCCCTTCCTCCTCTCCCTTACTCCCCCTTTCTGCACTTGATTAGCTCCCCTTTACCCTCCCAATAGTGTCAACCCTTGTACCTCCTGTTACCCTTCAATACCTTGGCACCTTTGAATTACTTCTTGAATGGCATTACCTAATGCTTTTATTCCCCCTCTGGAACCTCACTGCATAGTTTGCCTTTACCCATCCTTGCATAAATATTGCTATGGATGATGTTTAGTTATTAGAAACATAGAAGTTGTTGGCAGATAAGGATCGTCAGGCCCATCCAGTTTGCCCATAAATCCTATCTGTAAAAGCAGACTCTGACCCAACTTGGACATTGGCTTTGTTGATGCTTAAATTCTATTTTACCTATTATATAAATTTTTGTTCATGAGTTCTTCATTGCCCTTCTTTCCCTCTCCCCCCAGGATGCATCTGGAAACAAGCTGTTATCAGCGCAGTATGTCATTCCTGGTGAAACTTTTTAAATAAATAAATACATGTAGAGGAAGACATTTGCACAAAGTCAATTAGGCATAACATTACAATTACAGAGTACATTGAATTGTAAGTTATACAACTTAATAGGCACAATGGGTAAAACAGGTATGGTTGTAGTGTGGCGAGAATAGGAAGAAGCTTGGCTGCAGGTGCATTCTTTTGTCACTGGATTGAGAGAGTGTAGGGAGTAAGAAAGACAGATGGAGAGAGGGAGGCTGTTCCAAGGTGTAGGAAAGTTAGATAGAGACAGCAAACTAACCTGCTATAGATTTACTCTGAGTCATATGAAAGAAATGAGCAGCAGATGGACAGAGGGAGTAAGAAGAGGGAATGACACGGTTAAGGACAGAGGAGAGATAAGTGGGAACGGTCAAGCCTGTTTTTGGCCATGAAGAAGGAACAGTGTGAGAGATGCTGACCCTTATTTGAGGGGAAAAGAGAGATTAGCATATTGTAAGAAGTGATGGGTGAGGGATGGAACACTAAGGGCAAAGCAGCAGAAGGAATGAAAAAGAGAGTCCAGCTTGGCAGGTGTAGAGTTTGGGGCAGCACTGTAGACTAGATCTGCCTAATCAAACACCAACAAGATAGTTTAAAGAATTACTGCCACAGCTAATGCAGTGACTGCTGCACAGATCAAGGCTTGATTTTATGTGATAAGGGTAAATCATTAAGAGCAAACCTAGAATCTCAAGGCACAAAGGGAAAAACCTGAACGCTGACTTTTTCTTTGCCTCCGCACCCCTCTTACTACTATAACTAACTCTGAGGTCATAGCACCTCGGGGAAGGGGTAAAACCTTTGTCGCCATTCCGGTTTCCCCCTTTTTGCATCATGATTCCTGGTGTCAGCATTTTTGTTTTTGCCCACATCACTGACCACCTGGGGCTTCAGTACTTCTATCCCCCCGCAGGCACAATCTTCACTGAAATATATTCATACCTGAATATTCATAAACTCTAAGATGGCTTCCATCGCAGGCAGCATTTTCTAACATCCTGGTACTCAACCCCCAAAATTGCACTGCTAACAACGTGATATGATGATGTGCCACTGTCTCTTCCTGTATTGTGCCCTTATGTATGGAGATTTATTAATTTTTGTATCTCCTGTGACCTTGCTCTATTTTCACAGACTGTGCCTAAATGCAATGTGAGTTATTTATTATATTAACTGGATAGGTGCACTGTAGAAACATAAAAGACAAAGAACCTCTGTGCACAAACACTGAGGCAAGGCTTACCCCAAAGGGCATTTGGCTGGGAAGCCAAGTTTCAAGAAAATACAAAATCACACATGCCCACACAATGCAAAGCATCATGGGCTAGATATGCAAATCACCACTGAATGTTATGCTGGTTCAACTTTAAGCAGAATTGCATGGTGCCGAAAGGACTCTCACACAGTTTGCAAAGGGTGCCAACAGATGACATAGACACGTGTTTCATCCTACCAGGACTCATCAGTATGCCTCGTCTGTTTGACACCCCAGTGGAATGGACCAGCTCCCCTAAGACAAAGTGTCTTGGATATGTTGTGGTGAACCCATTAAAATAAAAAACTATTTAAAAGACAGCTGTAGAAACATGTCCACCATTTTTAGCCATGACTTGTGAATGTAAACTCGGTACTGCGCAGGATAGTGATGGTACAAAATGCACTAATGTAGAAACACAATAACATTTTATTGTAAACCTTTGTGCAGTATATATATGTTCCAAAACATGTGAATGCTGTTTCTGGTCATAGAAATTTCCTTCCATTGGCCCAGGAGCATTGTTAGCCATTGAATTCATTTTATGAATATGTATTGACCAAGCAGTGGACTATGCCTTTATGTGTCTTATCCTGCAGTTGTCCTGTTTAAGTTGTCTGAAATGTATGTCCTGACTATAGAAAATCTTCTTATAATAAAAATAAATTAAAAAAATGGTAACAAAAGATCCCAGTCCCAAGCCCTCAAAGGCAGAGAGTAAGCTATAGATATTTTATACATGGATTCATTTTAGCAGTTCTATTGTGGAGAGGTACAGGGCCCCTAAGGCCAAGGTTTAGCAATGCCCCTAGTTTGACCCTGAAGTTGATATAGGATACTTTTTCTCTGTGATATGAGGAGAGCTCATATGTAAAAAAATATATAAAATAGAGCGCTGTGTCTTTAACACAGCTTGTGTAATCTAACCACCTGCTGGAGGAGATGTTCTCACTGCACCAGTTTACTTCTTAAGGACAAAAGCATTCATGTTTACCTCCACTGGGAAACAAAGCAGAACTTTAATTTTAATGTTCATTGAGCATGGAAAGAAAAAAAATCAATTTAATAACCTATATTTACAAACACAGCCTGGAGGCTGCATGGGGAGCACTGTCTGGGGAGACCCTAAGATAATAAACTTCAAGGTTTAGTGCTTCAGACCTGGGGGTGCAGTCAGAACTCCGAGGCACACTTTACATAAGGCTGTCTTTCAACTAAAAACAAAAAAGGTTAAATGGAAAACAAGTCTACCTGTCAGCAGAGATTTGCAACAAAATAAAGAAATTGCAAAGCAGAAGAAAGGGAAGTATGTACCTTTTTGTTTTTCTTAGCAGCACCCTTAGTAGGGTTTGTTAGAGATTGCTAACATATGAAATGGGTATTTTTACCTGAAAATTATGAAATTTGAAGTAATTTAGTAAACTTGCTTACATTCACCTGACTAGAAGGCAGTATAGCATAGTGGTTAAGAGCACTGAGTTGCAAACCTGGAGACTTGGGCTTGAATCCCACAGCCCCCACTTGCATACTGTGTAACCCTGAGCAAATCACTTAACTTCCTGGTGCTCCCAGGTCACACCTGGAAATAAGCTTTGGCTTATTGTGCCTTTCATGGTTTAACAATTTTCCCTTCTCCCTTACATGCAAACAGTTCTAGCTTACACAGTTTTGCTACTGTTTTTCCCCATAGAAGTCTTATTTCTCTCAACTGCTTATACAGGAAGTTGTTATAATTGGAAATGATTACTGTTCTTTATAACTGGTTTACCTTTTGTTTTCTTGGTTAGTTTTTGAGTGATTAATACTCTTTTCACTGGTATGTTACGTGCCTCTGAAGTGTCTGCTTGTCTATGTAAGAAACTGGGGAGACCATGGGTGCTAAGTGGTCACTATGATGCTTAGTGCCACTGGTGACATTGTGACCCTGGCATGCTATGTTAAGAGGGGGTCACAACCCCTTTCTGCATGGTTGAAAAAGTCTTTTGGACCTGTTGGAAAAGGGTAATGGCCCTTAGGGTCATTCAGAAAGGCATAGCAGCACTCAAATGGCCAGTTGCAGCCTCCTCTGCCTCCCCTAGGTTACCAGGATACAGTCCTGCAACTAGTCACAGTCAAGAGAACAAGAAGGCACAGGGGAGGGAGAGGGTACCACTGGACTGTGAAGTATGAACAATGACCTGGGGAGTAGGCACGTATACCAACGACCCAGTGACGGAAATACCACGAAGACCATTATAGTGACAAAATCTGAAGTTCACTGTAGTGGTCCGCAGTATTGCTGACACTGCTTTCTTCTGTGATTTTGCCCCCTCCCCGAAACAATTCTGACTTGGAGTTGATCATCTAAAATGCAGGGGGGGGGGCAGAGCCCTCCGCATGGGATTGGGGAGGCCAATCACCCCGCAAAAAACACTTTCTGCTCCTGACTGCACAATGCTGACTGTTAGCATTGTGCTGTCACTGTAATGCCGATTGACAGATTTCATGTCAATGTGGCTTGGAGGGAAGTCTAATGGTCTGCCAGGTTCATTGGCCAACATGCAATTAGGAGGGGATCACTGGAGCACCAGGAGTCTTCCCTGACAGCATGGGTTGGAGGAGGCACTTTAGCACAGGGTAACAGTCGTGTGCTCCACATTGCAACTGGACACACCATGACATTGTGCCATGCTGATGGTACAATGCAGTGCTGTCATCCAGCTGTAGGGGTATTCCAGACTGTTAGTGGATACCCTTTAAGAGCTGGAATAGAACTTTGCACTGTGCTGGTCACCCTGATGGCCCAATGGTAGTGGATCACACTGCCGTGCAGGCAAATGGTGTTCAGAAGCAGATGTGACTCACCATGTTTGGGGCAGACCAGGCTATAGGCAGCACCCAAGGAGGGCTGGCAGTGGGTTCTAGTGCACTAGTGAGCCCAGCAGGTAAGCCAGGGAGCTTGTTTTTCCTGTAGAGGTTTACTGTGCATGCAAGGTCATTACAGCATTGCTCACAACAGGAGAAGGAGGGAGGATGTGCTTCAGTATGGCACATAGAGCCTGAACAGAGTGCATTCCTTACAACAGGGTATACCATTGCTAGACAGGAAGGGTAAGGAGAGAGAAATCTAAACTGAAAAATAAATCTGTGTTGTGCCTATGTGAGTGGGAGCATTTCTCCACCCAGCCACATGCGCTTATGTTTTTTCCTCTAATGTTGTGGCACACTAGTTCTCAGGCATGGGGTTTATTCCCCCCCCCCCATGGCAGCACACTCAGCACTGTGCTCCACTAGCCCCACCTCTTACACCAGTGGGAATACGGTACAAGACATGGAGTATCACTGGCTGTTGTATTAGCAATAATGGGGTTTACCCCTTTGGCAGTACACCAGCACTGTCCTCCACTAGCCCCACCCCTGACACCAGTGAGAATCCACAGCACAAGGCAGAGGGATATCACTGGTCAGCATCTTAGAGACAGTGGGGATTACCCCATTTTCTACCACAGTGCCAACCTTCACCCATTAGAGGGGGGACAGCCCCCCACTGCATGTAGGAGATGATCACGAATGCCACAGCATACTCTTGAAGAGAGTAAGCTCCCTGGACTACCGCAAGAGTCACTGCGGCACTGAGCAGTCACCCCTCCCTTCCCTAGGTTGGCAAGTGCTGCCATTGATAGCATCATGCAACAACCCCATCCTCCCATCTGAATGTCTCGATTCTGATCCCAAACCTGGGCCACTGGTCTAGTAGCTGGGCCAACAGGTAGTCCTTGCATGTTTCTGTCTTTAATGGGGCACCATGTGTTGTACAGGTATGCAGCTCCTAGATCAATAGAACCCTTAGCATGGAAGTGACAGACAGCTCCTCCTCAGGCCACTTGTGGTACAACATGAGCTTTCCATAGTGCACCATGTAACTTTGACCAGGACTAACTACTCTCTTCTGGGAGGGGGACTGATAGTGCACTATCCAAATCTCTTATCTGGGGGGCTAAATACAGTGGTGGAGCCAGGTTTGGGAGGCAGGGGTGCTGTTCAGTCAATCATGGGCTCCACAATGGGCATTAAACTGTGAATAAAGATGGTAATGGGGCACCACTACTCACACCGGGGCAGCCAGGAGGGGCGACAGCCCCCCCTCTAGCTCCACTACTGGCTAAATGGATGTGCTACATTCAGTTAATACACTGTACCATTTTTCAGATACTCTGGCAGATTGAATAGTGCAATATCCATTAATCTGTACAAGCCTAACTCATGTGCAATAGTCTCTTTGGAGAAGGTACTGCTGATCGGATCTACTGTACTGTGTGGGTGCCCATTCTGGATTCCATTCCACTGGAGGGGAGGTGAGACTAGCAGCCTTATTTTCCTTCCTTTTCAAAGTATAATTCCTGCACAGTTTCCTGCTGACATATTGCAATATAACGGCATCCTCTAAAAAAGACATTATTAAAAAAGCCTGAGGACTTGCTTACACATGACTGGGTTTGTGACAACTCATCACCCTGCTTTTGTTCTAATTTAGTTTGAACAATTTTTCTTTTTGGGGGGGTGCTATGCTTTGCATTCTTTTTTCCTACTTTAATATTTCCCTTTTCTTCTCAGCATAGCAGAATGAAACAGCTATGTGATGGTTATTTATAAGAAGGTATTATTAACTGAAGATTAGTGCTTCCTTAATAAAATAGCTACAGCAGCAGCAGTCTGCCGGCAGCAGCTCTGACAGTAACAAGAAGTCAAGCAAGTCATTTGTCTGCACCAGTGTATTTGCAGATTTTTTGTTGGTATACCTGATCAGAAACGCAATTTAGCAATCACATTTATTGCACTTTTAAATCAGTTTTAGTTTCCTACTTTGCCAGTTCATAAAACTCAAGAAGATTATTGGGCCTCCTGTGTCCTTTCCTCTGATCCCGCCAAGATCATTAGGTCTGGCTTTCAATGATTTTATAAGCCGATGTCTCCTCCAGCATTGTATATTTTCTGTCTTTCTGTTGTTTTCAATGCAGTTCTTTAAAAAACAAAATTAATTTCCTTTGGATAAATAAATAAATACTACCTTAGTATCCGTTGGTTTTCAAAAGCAGGCGGTATAGCCTAGTGCAGTAGTTGAAGTGCAGAGCTGTGACCCATAAGACCTGGGTTCAAAATATGTTTCACAGCACAAAAATTACACCAAAACATGGTGGTAGATTTAAATGACAAACTGAAGCCAGAAATAAATATACTCTGAGTGTAGATGAAACCCATGGGAGATTGGTTCAGGAGCACTTTGGGGTACTCTTGTGAGGTATGAAGAAGAGCAGAAGCTGTCTTACTAAACACGATTTTATTTCTTTAAAAAGGGTAAAGGTAGTCCTTCAATCTGATTGGCTGACACAGTTTTTAAACCATACCACTTTTTTTTCAATATTCAGCCTCATAAAAAAGTACCAGTGCCTTGTGTCCTGTTTACATTAAATAGCAATGTTTCACTCTCACTGAATTTAAAACCTCAGTTAGCTACCAATTTTTCTTTATCAGCCGTTTACTGCTTTCAACCAATTCCATAGTGTACTACTAAATGAAAGGGACAGTTCTTGACTGTTCTCTAACAAATGTCCCCGGTTTGGCCTTTCACTATTTAATCTTGCTTATCTTCACTCCATCAGCTGATTGCATGGTCAGCATGTACTGTTTTCCCGTGGTTTAGAGCTCAGTAATCTCAACCACTTGCTCCTGTGATTAATCACACACTTCATAATGCTTATACCTACAATAACAACAATACCAAACTAAACCAGATACACAGTAAACAAGCAGTCTGGCTCCTCCTAGTGACAGAGCACCAGCTGGACCACCAGCAGACGGACTATCCTGCATATAATAAACCATTTTAAAAGTTTAACATTTTTTTAATTGTAAATAATTGCCTAATAAATCACCATTTTATAAGCTCAATAAAACATTCTTGGTTATGCTGGATAAATGCACTTCTAGGGGCTGTAAGACATTCAGCCTCAAGCCTCATGCCTCAGTACACCCCTAGGCATGCATTATTCTCAGCCTAATCAACACCCTGTCCTGTTTTATTGCTCACATATTTACAAGTCAAGAGAAGTATGTACAGCAAACTGAATATTTGAACTGCTTTCTGCAATCAATCAAAACAGAGACTACTAATGTTTAGCTGCAAAACAAAACAAACACAGGCAGCTGGAGAGAATACAAGATATGAAATTGACCAGAGTTCCAAACTTTGAAAACTGAAGACAGCATTTTTGTTAACAACCTAAATTATCTTTTATAACCTCTAAAATATCTTCAAAACCCAACATCTGCTTCCTTGAAAATGCAAACACAGTTCTTTCCTTTAAATTGCCTTTTAGTATTTGTTTGTCAGGGTCTGTCAGACACATTGTGGCCACGTAATAGCAACTGTGTCAGGTTCTGGTACAGGCTCAGCATTTCTTTGTTCCTCTGACAATTTTGGACTCTGTGTGTTCTTCATCTCCACATTTTACAATCTAAAACTTTTCGTATCTCCCAATCACTGTATACATTCTCTTCTGCATTACAATCAGATTCACAGGGATTCTTCATCATTTAAATGACATGTCTTCCACTATTTTCCTTTTAAGTCAACCAATTATGTTAGATGAACCAATACTCATTCTACAGTACCAGGGATCCATTTCTGTCCTTTTTCCTCTTCCAGTAATTGGGAACTAGCATAGGTTGTTCTAGAACAAATTTCCAGAGAGAATATCCCTTAAACGGTTAAGTAAACCAAAAATGTTTTTGCACAGAAATTTTACGTTGAGACCAGCCCCACACTTGAGTATGGGGCCAATGGTGCTGACCGCTCCCCCTTAATACAGTATTATTCTCAGTTTCACAGGAAGCTTGTTTGGTTTTGAGTAGTTCTTCAAGCCATACACATGCTCTCAACTCTAATTATTAGAGCAAAGCATCATGGGTACGCAAACCCATGCGCATTCTAGGCTGGTGTGATTTCACAAGAACAGACGTCACCTTTTAAACAGACTTGTACATCTCATCCAGTATAGACTGCGAATGGCCAAGTACAAACGCATAGGCCATCCTCTTTGGACTTCTCAGTGTACTGCAGTGATAATCTCAACCAGGAAGAGTACCATGCCAGAACCCCAAGCCAATGTATGATTAGATCACTTGCAGCTAGAATGGAAAGGCAGTTTTCAGGAAAATTAGCACATGGGATTTGTAAAAGGATGCTAGTAGAGAAGACATATCTAAATTGTTTGTTTTTTGTGCATTTGTGCTTCTCTCCAAAACCTTCCACATCCTCTCAAGCCTCATTCCCAGAGCAAGGCATCCTGGGTATGCAAGTCCTTGTGAAGTCAGGCTGGCAAGGTTTCATCAGAACAGACAGCACCTATTTAACAGGCTTGTACATCTGATCCATAATAGGCTGAGGATGACAATTTACGGACATGTTTTTCATCCTCTTGGGACTCCCCAGTGTACTGCAGTCATTATCTCAGCAGTGCACTATCTCAGAACCCCAAGGCAAATTGCCTCCTTGGTATGCTCACTCTGAATATTCTAAATGAATGAAGCTATGTCAGCAGCAATGATAGAAAACCCATTGAAAAATTACACTCAGAAAAACAATTGGGGCACACTTTTTACCTTCAATATCCAGAAGCAGTCTGGATAATATGCACACATTGCCATGTTGGTTTAAAGCTTTGAGCTCAGTTTCATACTGATATGCAGCCAGACTCAGTAACCATCTATGAAACGTAGCTGCTGCCAAAGAGGTTACCCCTCTCTTGAGTCCTAGGATTTTGAGAAGTATTTGTTGTGTATAATCAGGGTGAATGTTCTACCCTAAAGGTATTTGTAAAATTTCATAACCCCAAATATGATTCCTGAAGCCTCAGTTTCAATGCGCTATATGCATACCCCTATTCTGCCTTGGTCAGGGTATAAAATACATAGAATATAGGCTTTTCAGTAACATCTGGCATTTTATGAGAAATTACAACAGCCACACTGACTAGTGAGGCATTACAGGTAGAGATGTGCAAGGCTGGCAAGCTTTTCTCCATGAAAAAATTCATAACATTTGCCAAATTTGCAAAGTGCTGACTTCGCAAAGTTTTTGGCAGGTGAAGTGGCACTTTTTTAGGTGACGTTAAGGTGAAGTAGCAACTTTTCCTTAACTTCTCCTGACTTTGCCTCAAAAGTGGCATTTCCCACGTAATCTCAGTGCAAAGTGGCAAAGAGGTGAAGTGGGCAATTTGCAAAGTTATTCGTGAAGGCAAATTTTGCAACTTGGCCAGGACTTTGCTGGCTTGCAACATCTCTAATTGCTGGCCAAAATTATACACAATGCAGCACCAAAGTGCACTAGCACAGAAAATGAAGAAAATTACTTTTCACTATTTTGATAGCTTCTTGGCATGCTTTTGATCAAACCCATTTCAAAGGAACTCTGCACAGTTGTAGTAGGTGGTCGCACAAAATTGGGTTGCAAAAGACTTCCCATTGTGCCACCACTAGACATTGTCATACACAAAAGGAAACAAAGTTGCCGGGGGGGTGATCCTCCCGGGCAAATAAGTCACAATAGAGAAAGTGGTCATCAGATATTTGTGGTTGCAAATGGGATTTTTGACTGCAAATGCCTTAACTGTGACCATAATGGAAGTTTGTGCATGGCAAAGCAGTAATCTCGTGGTGCCATGCCATGAACAATTGTTTTTGACACTAGCAATACCACCACAGTCTTTAGCTCATCCACTCTTGTATTTTAGGCCCCTTTAAAGTACAAATGAGAGTGGGATTGGCAGAGGAAGTGGAAGGGAACCCCAGAATTTGGGAGCAAAAAACAGACACATTGTTTACCAACACTAATCAAGCATTGAGGTACACATAATAGTAATGAGTCACCAGACCTTAGAGGGTAGGCTTGCTCAGGTTGCTTAAAAAGAACAAACAGGGCTGCAGGTTCTGCAGACCGGGCTACAGGTTCTGCTGACCAAATGATTTTATCAGTGAAGCAGCCCGTGGCAAATAAGCATCAAGCAGCTGGGGACAGCCAGTCTAGACCTTAAGGAAGAAGACAATGGTGGGTAAAGTGATTCAAAGACAGGGCACAACAACAAATAGTGTTGTAGGTGGTATTCCATGCCAGAAATCAGAGCGAGTTATTTTTACTTAAATTAGCATAGTGAACAGTAATCAGTACCCTTGGCTCAGTCCGCTTACCAGAGATAGGATACCTAAAGTAGTGTCTGTATTTCCACAAAAAAAAAATCAAACAAGTTAAACAAGCTTCAAGAAATTAAAATATCTAACATTTCTAATTCACTTCAAATTAACTGAAATTCTGCATATCCTGCATTGCAGTTTTGGTGATCAGCCGTGCAGCATACCTCTGAGAGACAAAAGTGAAAGTTTAGCAGTTAGGTTGCTATGGCATTGCATTTCTCAGTACCAGACCCTACTAGCAGACAGCTAAAAAGTGAAAAAGTCAATAAATATAAAGGATAATGTATGGTCTTTGATTGATAACCACACTGTAAACACTTCGAGAGGTTGCCATGACGTCATTGTAAACCTTGAGAGTGCAGCTCGAGAGATTTTCAGATATCATGGCAACCTCAAGAAGTGTTTTCAGCGCAGTTGTTAAAGGGACACTGTCAACCTGTTTTTCATCATAGTATTACTAGTTAAAAACCTACATTTTATAATTGCTTACCTTCCCTAAAATTCATTGATGTTGCTGTTTGTTTAGTCTGTTTCATCGTTTAGTAGAACTGAAATGCATGCTAATGTATATTTATAAACAACCTTGTTTTGTTTACAATCCTGGAACTTCCACTGCATCGTGAGGGGCTAAACTTTGTTGTGGGTGTTCCCAAGTCCACGAAAGATACAGTTGGAGCTGATCAGGGAATGTAAACAAACCTGTGTTTTTGTGTGGTAACACCAGTATGGTGGGTAGTCTGTTTTTCATTTTTTTAAAGAAATAAAGAGCCACAATCAAACTACCAGCTACATCAGCAATCTTTACAGAATGTTGGCAATCATAAAATGTGTTTTTTAAACCAGGGACACTTTTGAGATCTAAAGGGGTTGACAGTGTCCCTTTAACCTAAGACCATACATTATGTTTTATAGATATGGGCTACCAAGATTGTGTAATCACAGATTGAATTACTTTACTGAATTATTTTACAGAACATTGATTGTTGTGAGCATACCGTTTTGTTATACCATTGATATGACATAGTCAAGAAGGGTTAACAGCAGAGTGATGTCATAATGATGGCATAACAAGGTTGTAATCTGCTTGATTTCAGTCAATAATAAGGGCTCCCCATACATTATGTGAGCAATAGTACCTGACAGGGTGGGCATTATTGGGAAATACTGGACCACCCAGGGGCATAATGAGGCCCAGAGGGCCTTATAGCCCCTGGAAGGTCTGGTATTTCCCAATAATGCTCAACCTGGAGGATATTATTGCACTTAGGAAATGGCCATCTGTGTAAATTTTTATGAAGTTGTAAAATAATACAGTAAATGCCTGTGAAAAAATTAATAGAGGTATTTGAGATAAATGTATTGATAAAGCAGTTCATGGGCTGTTCCTGGTGCTGTTGCTCCTCCCTGTAGCATTCTGGTGGATTGACAACCCCCGTTGGATTGCCCCCACTGGGAGAGAGTCACACACACAGGCACTGATTGCTAAACAAGAAGGCAGTGTTCTATGAAAAGTCTTCATAGGACTGACTGGCAAGTTTATTTTTCTTTTTTGGTGTTTGTTTTTTTCATCTGAAGTTGCATCTGTGCGCTCTGTGACCTTTGACCATGATGTAGGAGGAAGTACAAAAAACGCCATTTGAGGTCGATGTACAAGGAAAGACAAGATTTCTTTTGGATTTATTGAAATAGTGAGGTAAATGTTTTTGGTTTTCACTGATTGCGAGGGACTTGTGCTGAGTGATTATTGTCTGTTTGCGGTCAGCACAGTAGTGCGAGATTGCAGTCGGGAGATGGCTTTCGGGGTACTGTGACAGTGCGGTCGGGAGAGTGATGCCGCTGTGTCACTCTTCCAACTGCAGGATAACTGGAGTGTGTTTTTTTTATTTGTTTTTAAGATAAGGAGCGGCTGCAAGTACATTCTGTTTGGTTTGGCTAGGGGAGACCAATACCTCTCACTAAGCGAGAGAAAAAGATGATGGGCGTTTTGAAACTTTCTTCGGTGCATTCAGCCAATTAAATTAAAGCAGACTGGGCACCACTATGGAATGTTGTGCAGTGAGGTGCCACTTGGACTGGCACTTATTGTTTACTGGGCAGATACTGAAAAATAAATGCCCAGGTTGGAGCCACTTTCAACCAATTAGGATACAGAATCCATTTTGGCCATTTTCTAAATCAAAAAGAATGTATGTGTTGGGACGTGTGATTTTGTTTTACCCACGCCCTCAGTGCGAGATGCCCTAATAAACCCCTCGAGATTCACTCTCAGGGTTTATGTGGCATCACACACTTTGGGTGTGTGTAAAAAATCACACATCCTGACCTATATATTATTCTTAATACTGTCTCATTGTAATCCATACAAATCCCTTCATGATGACAAAACAATCAGCTCCTGAGGAAGGGGTAGGGCACTCCAAGGTACCAGAGCTTGTCCTTTGAATAGTTTGTACTGCATGTGAACACCGACATTGAGACCACTCTTGCAGTTGTGAAAGTGGTATCACTCACATTCTTAGTGTATGAGAACCACAAACTCAAGGACATAAATGAGACCACTCTTAGAACCACAAGAGTGGTCTTGGTGATGGTATTAATACATTATTGATCGATCAATAATATATTAAAATAAAAAAATAGCCCTGAATGTGCCATTTCCAGGGCAGTTACGCATGAGGCACTCTTCACAGGTTAAGAGTGTCTTACGTGCAGAGGAATGGAGCACTCCAATTGGTTGGGGGAATTCCCCCTTAGTTTAAAATGCTGACTATACCACCTGCTTGCCAACATTGGTATTTGCACTGTTTTTTTTTTGGTTTGTCTTTAGTGTCTCTGTGGCAGATCATGGCAGCGTTATTTATGGAGAAGCCCATGTACTTTGTTTCCTAAGACCCTTTCCTGACCCCCTTCATTGGTAGTGGGTACACACACCATAGCTGCTGCCCATTCACTCTAAGCTTCCGTGGAAATTATGTCCTCCTGCTCTCATTTTTTTCAGTTGTGGATTTACAGCTTCCTGCTATGCTGTGGGCACAGGTCAAGTCTTATACAATTTTACCACCACTTTGTCAGATACATAGAGCCCGATTCCAAGACGCATGTCGCAACTTGCAGACGTAAGCGAGTTGCGACATGCACCACTATGCCAGGGTCCCTGCGCCCTATTCTGGAACAGGCAGGGACCAATTCTATGGTTGACGTTACGCGCAAGGTGACTTGTGCCAAACCCAATGGCAATAAGTCACACTTTATGCATGCATTACACCATTTGCTATTCTAAGATTTGGACTGCGCCATGGAGTGGGCGCCCTGCACCCAAGAGGATTTCCACCAGTCACAGTCCCTATGGCATAGTGGAAGGGGAGGTTATGACAGCATCTGTGCCCTATTCTGAATGGCTGGCTGCCATAACTCCCTTATGCCATTCCAAGACACACTGCACCACTGCGGGGTCAGACCAGCAGTTAGCTGGTCTAAGGGGCATCCATCCTTGCCAAAAGGAAGTTGCCCCTCCCCCCACAGTGCTGCAACACACACACACAGCCATGCCCCATGGACACTACCCATCACGTAGATGCCCCTTCAATCTTGGGGGGCCATCCGCAGGCACCTGGATCCATTTTCTGTGGCTCCATCCTAGTGCCTGTGCCACACTGCTGACCCCCCATGGCCCCCCAGTGGTTTGCATGCTCATTTTGGGGCTGGGAGGGCTTGGGGAGCTGTTCCCCACAGATGGTGGCTTGCAGCATCTAGGTCTGTTGCACTATTCCAGTGGCACAAGCCTGTGGCTGCTGCATGGTGCAGGCCATAAGTGCCGGGGACCCTGCCTGTTTTGGTATAGGGTGCAGGGTCCCTGGTGTAGAGGTGCATGTCACAACTTGTAAATGCCCATGAGCTGTAACATGCATCTTAGAATCAGGCCCACAGGATCCCCGGCACTTACATCCTGCAACTTGCTGCAGCCGCAGGGCTGCACCATGGGAAGGGTGCACCTGACATAGATGCCACAAGCCACAGACTGCAGGGTACAAGCAGTGCTAGGCATGCCTCCCCAGAGCCTCTCAACTCAACACCATGGCATTGCTCTACAGGGCTGGGGAGGGCTGGGGGGGCCACAGGACCACCCTAGGGTGCCTGACACATGGGGGGACAGGAACTGCCCCATGGGGGCACTGCATGAGGATGGGAGAGGGGGTACCAGCAGCCCACAGAGGGCTTTCCCACCGTGGGAGGTGTGGTGGGCACCCATGGGAGACCTTGGGGGTCGGCTGGAGGGGCAGCAGATTTGGTGGTGCGTCCCCGGTGGACGTAGGTACAGTTAGACCAGCTAGTAGCTGGTCTAACTGTACTTACTCTATGGTCAGCTGGGTCCCGCTTGGAATCGCGATTTGCAATTCCACCAGCTGCCCTCTTAGAATACCAGCGAAATGGATACCGGAATCCCCCTTGTGCCTTGTCGCAGGGGGATGCGGGTGTAGTGGGTGGTGTAACTTCCCCCTGACGCAGGCAGCCTGCACCATGTCACAGGCCACCTCTTAAAATTGCGATGAGCATATCGCATGTCGCAAAGTGCGATTTGCGCCATAGGGTTTGGTGCAAGTCACCTTGTGACAGGCGTATCCCGTTTCAAAATTGGACCCATATAGTATAGCTTCAGTACCATTTCATCAACCCTTGGCTAGTCTGAACACAGAATCAAATTCTGAGCCCAGCATTAATTCTTTATGAGTGGCATTATGCACTTTGGACCAATCTAGCTTTAACTTCTGAACTCAGTACTGACCCATAAATGCAGAGCCACTCCCTTTCGCTACTAGCAGTTCTAACTGTATGACCTAATCATCACGTTACAGTAACGAGAATTTTCCCTGACAATTGTAATATTTGATCAGTGTGAGTTTTTAAAACACAGCTTATAAGCTTTTTCTAAATATATGTTTATGTAGTTTTTCAGAAAAAAAAATGACATGGCAGCAACAATGCCAATTTCCAATTGAATTTTTACACCATGATTTTGGTTTAAGATAACAAAATATGGCTTTACATAGTGTGCTCACTATATCCAGTTTGAATAGATACAGCCGTTTTTTTCCTACCGATTCTTCTTCCCTGTATTGCTCAGTACTACAAGAATGCAAAACTCTGATGTGCAAATACAATAGGGCTTGCAGTTCTCAGGCAGTGATTGCTTGAAGGAGTGACTCATGTTGACCCTTAGTAATCAATGTTTTTGACCATCTCATAACCGGGACTCAGTGCTGCTGTTAGAGGAGATTGCCCATCTGCGTGACTCATGGCCAAGGTGTCATATGCAGAAAATTGAGCTGAGATGGAAAGAAGGTGAAAATGGGAAATACATAGAAATAAAACAAATGAAAAGTGTGAAACAGGGCAAGATAAACTCTGTGAAGTCTCACTTGTCTCATTGAGGTGTGTTTATATGCACATTTCTGCCATGTTTGTGCCTGCTTAAATGCTTGCCCCAATGCAGGTGGAGCTGTGTGGACACTCCCAGGGTCAAATTATTTCAGGAATGCTGTACTTCTCAGGTAGCGAGTGAGCCAAAATTCTATTGGGTCTTTTAGACTTCGAGTAGATGCTCGTTTGTCACCTGCGGTATTTCCTGTGTAAAGCTCTGTAAGGAGTATCCAGTCCCCTCTGTGCCTGGTTAGCTCTTCTACTCAGAACAGTGAGCTACAGACTGAAGAGATACCACGCATTGCATTACGCTGGCACATACCCGCCCCCCCCCGAACACACAACACACACACACACACACACACACACACACACACACATACACACACAAATAGAATAACATATAGTGAGTGCTCTGTCTGTTGTGTTGCTGTAACACCATTGTGGGATTCCATGACATCATAAACCTTGAGAGTGAAGCTCAAAAGGTTTATGATGTCATGGAATCCCCAAATGTGTTACCAGCAACAGAACAGGCAGAGTCCCATGGGTTGTTTTTGGTAATATAGATTAAGGGAGTACTCCCGACCAAATGGAGCGCTCCCTTCCCCTGCGCATGAGATACTCTTATTCTGTGAAGAGTGTCTCACATGCTGATGCCCTGGAAATTGACACATTTAAGTATTTTACTCACCAGTGCAGCACTCACTCGCACTCTCACTGGCTTTTCATGCTGCTCAAATGATCCTGTTTTGTTCTCTTCATGACGACAGCCCAGCTTCATGACAATGGTGCCCATCGCTGCCACTTACTTGCTCAATAAGGCTATGGTTTGGGTTGTTAGGGCAGTGGCTAATCACTTTGATCAGGTGCCTGCTCCCCCCACCCTCTCAATGTGTGTCACTATGTCTACCATCACAGCCCTGTCTCTTAATTTTGTTGTGGGCACCAATTACAAAAGTAAGCATGCACACCTGTTAACAGAGTTTATAGGTTGTTGCAGCACCAGTCTTACATCAGATCAATGTTACTTCAACTCTGAACCTTGCAGACAGTACAATTATGGGTTTTCACACTGCTGCCATTTACATTGGACATGGGAAAACAGTCATCCCATCTATTACATTCGTACGCACACATGTGAGGCAAAATGGCCATGGCTGGATAGGAGACTAGTAAGCAAGCTGGGTAGCTTAGGAATGGGTCTAAAGGTGGTAAACTGGATAGAAATTGGTTAAGGGATAGGTGACAGAGGGTAATAGTAAATGGAGTTCACTCCGAGGAAGGGAGGGTGACCAGTGGGGTACCTCAGGGGTCAGTGTTGGGACCAGTCCTCTTTAATATCTTTATAAGTGTCATTGAAGTGGAACTGGAAGGGAAGGTTTGCCTTTTTGTTGATGACACCAAAATCTGAAATAGGGTGGATACTCCTTGGGGGCTGAAAAGGATGAGCAGAGACCTGAGAAAACCAGAGGAATAGTCAAGGGTATGGCAGCTGAGTTTCTATGCGAAGAAGTGCAATAATGCAATTAGGGCACAAAAATTCAGGGGCAGAGTGAAAAATGGATAGAGTGGTATTGACAACCACCAAGCAGGCATGAGACCTGGGGGTAATCATATCAGATGATCTAAAGGTGGCCAGACAGTGTGACAAGGCAGAAGGGAAGGCTAGTGGGATGCTGGGGTGCCTAGGGGTATCACCAGAAAAAAGAGGGAGGTGATATTGCCTCTGTATAGATTGCTGGTAAGACCCCACCTAGAATACTTTGTCCAGTTCTGGAGACCACATTTTCAGAAGGACATAGACAGAGTGGAGGCTGTCCAGAGGCAGCAACTAAAATGGTGCAGGGTCTGCATCAACAGCTCTAGAGGAGAAACATAGAAACATAGAATTTGATGGCAGATAAGGACCACTTGGCCCACCTAGTCTGCCCATGTTCCCTTCCTACTGTCACACCTACACACTGAGAAGCTGTTCTTTGCTTCTAATGATGTACCTAGGGCCAATACATGCTTTGGGAGAGCAGCCATAAGTTTTGTGTTGCCCTCACTCTGGAGAAAACTACAGAAATCTATGAAACTGAGTCTCCCTGTTACTCTTACCACCTTTAAGACCTTGTATGCCAAGGCTGTTAAGGAGCTATGCAGCTGTTTCCAGCATGCTTAATGTGCTAGGGTGCCTACTGCTTACCTGCCCACTACCTCTCCACCTATACCCCCCTTTCTTTCTGCTAATCCACTACCTTTCTTACCCTCAGACTCCTAACATATATGTCCCCAGCTCATCTACTGTAGCACACCTCCTAGAACAACTGCAGTCCTGTACCCCTTCCCTCCATATCTGCCCCTTAAGTTTGTATATGTCCTGACCAATGATATGCCATGCTGTTTGAAAATGTTTTAATATGCTGGCTGTTTCAGAATGTTTTAATTCCCCTTCTAATACCATTCTCTCTAACCTTGTTAACCCTATACCTGAATTACTTGTTATTGCTCTGTGAATTTTTTTTCTATTTCTGTATAATTATGTCTATTTATTATCTGTACATAAAAATGTTATTCTTGACCTTGTGTATTGCAGGTCCACCTTGTAAATGAGCCTGCTCAATGGTGTTTGCTTGGATAAATGAAGACTTGATTGATTGATTGATTGATTGATTGATTGACACCATCGACCCAACTTGATCTCCGGCTCTGCCCCCCCTTACTTCTAAGTTTCTCTTATACTTATCCCATGCCTTCACAGAAACTAAAGGAGAGACTAAAGGACCTTACTGTGCACAACCTGAAAACAGAGAAGGGAGAGGGGGATATGATACTGACTTTTAAATGCCTTGCAGGGGTTAAAAAAGGTACAGGAGGGAAATATTTTTCAGAAGAAAAGGTGCTCACGAACAAGGGAACATGCTATGAAGCTGGAGGTGGGGTAGATTCAGAAGAGATGTGAAGAAGTACTTCTTTGCAGAAAGAGTGGTGGATTCATGGAATAGCCTTCCAGCAGAGGTGGTGGGGGCGAAAACAGTGGTGGGATCTAAGAATGCATGGGGTAAGCACAAAGGAATCACAGTGGAAAGGAAGGAGAGAGGGAGAAAGAGCTATAGATTAGGCACAGTCTGCAGTGATGGTGTAGGTAAGGAAAAATGAGTAAACTGGATGGCCCAAGCAGTCCTTACCTGTCATCAGATTTTATGTTTCGATGTTCATGTAGGCTTTTTATATAAATAGGCACACAGACAGCTAAAGTGATCTATGTCTGAAGCCACTGCAGACCAACTGAACAAAGCAAGAAAACTGTTGGTGGTGAGTACTTCCTCATATAACTTCAATAAAATATATTTTTGTAATCCTACAACCAAGGTCTGGTCTCTGCCGGCAGTCCCAGTGTCTGTATGAGCCCTGCTACTTTTTCTTTAAGCTGGTTTTGCATATTTGTATTTGCATTTTTGATACTGTGTCTGTATTTGTTTGCATCTTAGTACTCACAAAAATATAAATATATCATTTTATTTTACATTTCAGACTTGTTTCTATTGTTAATGATAGCAAAAGATCAAGGGATTAAGAGTCACCAATGAAATACAGTATACAGAGTTATCAATAAAATGAACATTCATGTTGTGAACAATAGTCATTGTGCACGAGTCACACCGGCCTCAACCAAAGTCTAATAGTACATTATGTAGTCTAACACAAATAAGGATCTTTAAGAGTGATATTTTTTTCTACTTACGCTTGTAAAATCAGCAGTATTTGTGCGTATTTGCCCTGAGTGATATTTATTTGGCTTACAACGCCTAGCAGTTGTAAATGTGGCTTTTGTAGCAGTGGTTTGTGTGTAGTTTTTTTGCTGCATCTGGAGCCAAATGGAACAACAGAAACATGAAAGGTGAAACCAAGTTCTACTAACGTTAAGTTTCAGTTTTTGAAGAGAGTAAGTAAACATACTGGGAAATGCCAGCCTCACAATCAGTCATATTAAAGAGTATTCTGCCTACATTACATACTATGTTTTTCAGTCCTAGATTTGACTTTCCACCTAAAATACCAGAAAGTCTTTGTCTGCAGATATTGCAATAATGATAGCATACAGTAATAGATTTTTTATTACGGAGAATTCTTTTCCAGATATGCTTCTTATGCAGTCCAGTTTTAAAAGGTTATTTGGTAATAACATCTAAAAACATGTGGCTCTGTGTCTTCATAAATGCTGACTCCATTTCCAGCTGAAAACACTGTTTACTACTGTAGGTGTAGCAGCAAGCTAAGAATTGCTTGAAATTGCATATCTAATGCAATCACTGATCAGCCTGACATTAAGGGGTATTGTCACCCCATGATCTGCCACCACCCCCTTTTTGGCAAACCAAAGGATTCCCACCAGCACATGAGGCAAATCACTATCCTGTAAGCAACTTGCACAATACCATACCTCCAACTTTTATGGTTACATAATATAGATTCAGCCACGTTCAGCTTGCTAAGCGTGCTCCTTTGTTTTTTAATTACCTTCTAAGAAGCCACCTTGAAGTATTATCAACTGGAAGGAGCCTCAGAAACCATGTTTGAGCAGTTAATGCCTGAAAATAATATCTTCTTTTTTATTGAAGCAGAAGACTCTTAGCGAGAGTCAGGTTAACAATTGGAATGGCTTAACAGGGGCACTGAGCTGAATTATTTTATTCACTTTGAGACCATGGGACTAAAGGCTACTGAAATGACTTTGATATCTGCTTTTGTTGGTAACCATGACGTACTGCAGTACTCTGCATTTGTTTAATGGATTTGTTAGCAGTTCTTGACTAGGAAAGGACCATTAACTTGTGACAGGTTATTTCCCGGTGCACTATGGAGGGTGGTCGGATAGATCTGCTGTATTGAGGCTGGGGGGCCAGGCTTTCCTCTGTTCCTTTGAATACATGCCATGGGATCTTTAACTTCCACCAGGAAGACCACCTGAGATGAGCAGAAGGGACCGCTGTTTATTGTGTCATCCAAAGGATGGCACCTCAGCAGTGCTGTGCCCCTCCCCCCCAACGCTGCACTACAGTGTCAGTATTGGGTATTAGTCTAAGTTCCTGGTATTAGACTGACTGACACCCACGATCTTCTTATCTTCTGGCCCCAGAGGCGACATACAACCTAGGCCAATGTTTGTCAAAATGAATTATTAACCCCTAACAGATAAATAAATATTTAATTTATCAACTCATGAATATTCTTTGTCTTGAAATATAGTGCTAGGTGGGCTTTAAATATACTGTACTGTATTATTATGGATTCTCACATTATGTGAACAGGGTTCATTATGAAATATACCATTTTAATTCAGTTTCAAGTGATAATCTTCAGCTTTGGACCACTTACTTAAAAAAAGATTTTTCATAACCTTGCCAGACAAATGAGGAGCCTTCTATTAGGAGAGGCTACAGGAGCTCAATATGTACACCCTGGAAGAGAGGAGGGAGAGGGGTGATATAATCCAGACCTTTTTTTGCCCTTGGAGCTAACTGTCAATGCCATCACCATGAAGTCCTTGAAGCACTTGACTGGCCTACCTATGATCACAGGATTCAGTTCTTCTCCCTCTGGTTTATATACAAACGTACCTTCCTATTCTCTGTCCCCTGTCTAAGTGATTTACTGATACTTAAACCTTCCCCACGGCTACTCAGATCCTCCTTTTCCCCTTTACTGTCCATCCCTCCCGCTCATTTGGCAATAGGTAGGCGTTCTTTTGCCTACTCTGCTGCTATCACTTGGAACTCACTTCCTTTTTCTGCACTCTCCCTCAACTCTCTCGCTTCGTTCAAGCACTCTCTTTCTGAATATCTACTCCATCTCAAAGCCTGTATTTGCTTTTCCTAAATGCTCTTATCTTAATTAGCTTTCTGGGCCACTAATTATTTGTTTATTACAGTTTTGTGCCTGTGTCACATATTCTTTAACTCTATACATCATTTTATTGTAAATGTCAATTATATTGTTTACTTTTAATGGTATTTGCTTTTGACATATGCTGTACAACCACTGTCTTTGTTCTGAATTATTGTACCCTAACCGGGGTCACCCCTGAAAAACTGACTGCATTGTCTCATGGGGAAAATAAGGTACAAGTGGGAGGTATTTGTCAGAGAAAAGGGTACTCTTGAACAATGGATCATGACATAAAGCTAGAGTGGGTAGGTTCAGAAGAGATGTGAGGAAATACTTTTTCACAGAAAGGGTGGTAAATGCCTGGAACAGCCTTCCCGCAGAGGCAGTGGGGGGTGAAAACAGTGGTGGGATTGAAAAAAAACTGGAATAGGCACAAGGGAATCATATGGAAAGGAAGGGGGTGGAAGAGACAGTGCCGTACACCAAGGAGGGTGAGCAGCAAAAAGCAATTACAAGGAAAATGAGCAGATTGGATGGACCAAGGAGCCCTTATCTACATAGAAACATAGAATTTGATGGCAGATAAGGACCACTTGGTCCATCTAGTCTGCCCATTTCTCTCTACCTACACTATTACATCTTACCATGCCTGATCTTCAACTCTTTCTCCCTCCCTCTTCCTTTCCACAATGATTTCTTTTGTGCTTATCCCATGCATGCTTGAACCCCATCACTGTTTTTGTCCCCACCACCTCCACTGGAAGGCTGTTCCAGGAATCCTCCACTCTTTCTGTGCAGAAGTACTTCCTCACATATCTCCTGAATCTACCCCCCTCCAGCTTCATAAGCTTCATAAGATCAAGCTTCCCTTGTTCCTAAGCACCTTTGCTTCTGAAAAATACTCCCCTTGTGTACCTTGTTTACCCCGTGAGGTATTAAGAGGTCTCTATCATATCTCCCCTCTCCTTCCTCTGTTCCAGGGTGCACATATTGAGATCCTTTAGTCTCTCCTTCTAGGGCTTTTGATGCAAACCCTGCACCATTTTAGTTGTCCTCCTCTGGACAACTTTCACTATGTCTATGTCTTTCCGGAGATGTGGCCTGCAGAATTGGACACAGTACTCTTGTTGGGCTGTTACCAGTGATCTATACAGAGGCAACACCACCTCCCTCTTTCTGCTGGTGATACCCCTCCCTATACACTCCAGCATCCTACTTGCCAGCAGTTTCTATGTTTTTATGTAAATGACTCTGCTGAGAAGAAGGTAATTTCAAATGCATTTTTTTATCAGTAGAGGGAGAACTTGGGATACTTTATCTTTTCCTGTGCAGTTTCCATTTTCAAATCAAACACAGAAGTAGGTCAAGTGCTGAAACCCCAAAGAGACTGGATGACTGTGGATTTCTGATCTCATCACTCACAAGTTGTCTTTTCTGATAATACTATGTTTGCAATTCACACATGTAATTTACATAATGCAGCTTCCTTCAGTGCAGCTGGTCTGTCTTTGAGCGGAGTGCTGGCGATCAGTATGAGCTGGCCAAGAACTGGATCCAGTTAGTTGAACTGCTTTGGTGAGGTGTCTGTTTTCTTTTCCACTTAAAATACAGAATTCCTCATTAAACAATTTATTTCTGTTTTTTTATATTCGTTAAGCAATGGTACTACTTAACACAAGTTTAAATAATCCAGTTGGCAGTTAGAACAAAGAAAAACAAGGGGTACACCACAATGCCTGAAACAAAATATCCAATTTATTTTAAAGTGCGATGGGACAAGAGCATAACTCAGAAGTGGCAGTGTCAAGTGAGTTAGCAAAGCCATACCTCATCACAGGTGATGATAAACTGCATATTTTGAGTTAGGCCATTGAAAATTTGATTTATGCAACATCCATTTACTAGTTATAGCATTTAAATCGACTGTTCATGTGAAGAGTTAACCTTTTCTCTTTGATTTCAGCTGCTTGCAGAGGGTTACTGGAATTTATAAAATGGCAAGGAAAAATCCTAAAATTTTATTGGCTGAGAGACATCACCTGACCACGCTTTAAAAAGCTAGCAATGCACAGTCAGGTGCTGGATCTCATTAACAAGTCACAAAAGCCTCATTACCTACACAGTCCAGGATAGCTTCCTAATTTTGCCAGTTAAAATGTATTTAAACATGATTTTATGTAAAAATTATATTAAAATGTTTCACTTTACATATGTAACCAGACTCTTTCTTCACTCAGCTCGTGGCCAGTAACTAGAGGGTTCTTGAAGGATTAAGTCTGACAACGAGAGTTGTCCTCTGGGTGTAGTGCTTGGAGACTGGATGTTTGGATATTTGTGGTATAGAATATTCTGGTTCAGCTGGAAGTGGGAAACTCTGTTATGAATATTCATGGCCTGCCCTCTCCTGAGAGTCTATAAGATGGGGAGGCAAGCCTAGGACATGGAGAGAGCAAAGAGATCCACAGGATGAAAGTGTAGCAGCCCCTCTTGACTCCCTTTGGCTGTTCCGGGGCCCTTGGGTCCACACTGCACACTCCTCCAAGGGGGCCGGCCTGAGTTCACAAGTGGATAACGATATACTGGAGTAGAATGATGTAGTGCTTCCACCTGGGGTAGTGATATGGGACACCTGTGGGATAAGTTCCAGGTTACCACCTCCCAGTAAAATACAGTAACTTCCCCCACCATAACTTCCCCAGACAGTAAACGCATACACTTTCTAATAACCAGCAATACTCAATTGTACCAGAAAGCAACTTTCAATTTCATTATAGGGAGGTGGTGAATAGGGGAGAAAATAGCACAACAGTAATAAAAGACAACAGCTATACCCCACACCGTCTCCCCCACCTCCCCCTGTTATACCCCACATTGTCTCCCTCACCTCCCCCTGCTATACCCCACACTGTCTCCAACAACTTCTCCTGCAATACCTCACACTGTCTCCCACACCTCCCACTGCTATACCCCACACAGTCTCCCACCTCCGCTGCTATACCCCACAGTCTCCACACCTCCCGCTGCTACCACACCATCTAACCCACCTCCCCACCATACCCCACACCGCCTTCCCACCTCCCCTGCTATACCCCACACCATCTCCCACCCCCTGCTATACTCTACACTGTATCTCCACCTCCCCTGCTGTACCCACACTGTCTCCCCACCTCCCTTCTATTCCCCCACTGTCTCCCCTCCCTCCTATTCCCCACACTGTCTCCCTCACCTCCTCTGCTATACCCCACAGTCTCCCACACTCCTCCTGCTATACCCCACACCGCCTAACCCACCTCCCCCAGCTATGCCCCACACCGACTCCCCACCAACCCCTGCTATACCCAACACCGTCTCCCCCACCTCCCTCTGTTATACCCCACACAGTCTCCCACACCTTCCCCTGCAATACCCCACACGGTCAGCTCCACTTCTGCCTGCTATACCCCCCACCATCTCCCCTGCTATACCCCACACTATCTGCCCCACCTCCCCTGCTATACCCCACACCGTCTCCCACACCTTCCCCTGCTATACCCCACACTGTCTCGCACACCTTCACCTGCTATACTCCACACTGTCTCCTACACTCCCCTGCTATACCCTACACTGTCTTCCCACTCCCCTGCTATACCCCACCGTCTCCCCACTTCCCTGCTATACCCCACACCGTCTTCCCCACCTCCCCACTATACCACACCCATCTCCCCACCTCCCCTGCTATACCCTACACTGTCTTCCCACCTCCCCTGCTATACCCCACACCGTCTCCCCCACCTCCCTGCTATACCCCACAACTGTCTTCCCCACTTCCCTGCTATACCCCACACCGCTCTTCTCCACCTCCCCACTATAACACACCATCTCCCCACCTCCCTGCTATACCACACATTGTCTCCCAATCTTCCCCTGCTATACCCCCACACTGTCTCCCATCTCCTCTCTGCTTTAATCAAGACATTGTCTCCCCACCTCCCCTGCTACCTCACACTGTCTGCCCCACTCCCCTGCTATACCCACACTGTCTCCCCAGCCCCCTGCTATACCCCACACTGTTCTCCCACCTCCCCTGCTATACCCCACACTGTCTCCCCACCTCATATCCTACACCAACCCCCCCACTGCCCCTTGCTGTAACTCCACACTGCCTCCCCACCTCCCCTGCTACCCCACACTGTCTCCCCTACCTCCCCTGCTATTTCCACACTGTCTCCCCCACCTCCCACATACAGGTGCACCTGGCTTTCCCCCCAGATGGTCGTTAGAAACAGTCAGCCAGTTGCGGTGGGTACCTCACCAGAGTTACTCCAAAAGACAGGGAAGCAGTGAGGATAAACAGTCTTGTAACTGGGAAAATAATACTTTCGTTGTGGTCCAATAACTCATAAACAGATGTAAACCTTGACTTTTTTCTGCCTGGGCATATCTTGGGGCTGCCCAGGTCTGAGGTATTTACAGTCTGGTGATTGAGGGGGCTCAGCAGACAAATTATTTCAAATGGCACCACGCTGGTGTCAGGAGTTGGTGGTGGTGCACCACAGCAGCAGTTTGTGGGAAAACAGCACCTGGCTGAAGAAATGAAGAAATGAAGAATGTTGGTCTTCACTTGTCAGGCCCTTCAAATCTTCACATTTGAGGCCTTTTTAGGCGGTGTTCACCTGACAGGTTTCTCAATGTCCTCCTCTCCAGTGAACTCTTTGTTGGTCTGGGGGACTAGGGCAGGCTAGGTGTCCCCTAGACTTTTTCTGCTTGGCAGCAGCCTCTGGAAGCACACTGGTGGCTGGGCTTTGGCTCATTCTCTAGCCTCAGCACCCACTACTTCTTGGACTAACAGCAATTATGCAGCGTTCACACTCTTTTTCTCCAGGGGAACCCAACTTGCTCAGTCTTTCTCTTCTTGACTGCAAAGTCTCTCTCTCTCTCTCTCTCTCCTCTCTCTCTCTCTGCTGCAAAATCTCTTTATTCCCTGCTGCAAATGTGCAACCTCTAGCTTCAGGCTCCTAATAGCCAGATGAAAATTCACTGTTGCAGGTTCAAGTCTTGTTTCAGGGAACTCTGTTAGCAGTTTATCTCTTTTTCCTGTCTTCTTTGCTTGTCACAGGCACACTGCCTATTGATCAGCTTGGGTGCCAGAAAGGCCATTGGGCAACTCGGCAAGCCTTTGGGTTATGTCGCCCACAGCAGTCTCTTTTGCCTGATCACTCTGGAATCCCTCAGGAATCTCTCCTTTTGGTGGGCTGCCAATCCCTGTCATAATTTTTTCAAAGTCCCCTTGAGATTGGCTGCATTATTCCTGGGCTTACAGGATGCCCCATGACATTTCCTAGGGACCCCCTACTTCTGGAGTCCTATGGGGACTGCCGTTACTGTTTACTTTATTTCCCCAGCCAAAACAGTCCATAACTTATTAAGTAACCCCATTCAGGGGCCGACAGTTTTTTTGTCCTGGTTTTGGCTTGCCCCTGGGAGCCAGGACACCTTCTATTACTTGGTGGGAGACCCTTTTAGCCCAGAGGGGATCCTGATACACATTCCCCCCTTTCTCTCCCTTTCTGGAGCACTTAGAGAAATGCAGCCATGGTGCCTTTAAAAATTATTGCCCGATGGCTGTGCATTTGCATTAAGCGCATGATGGCCATCTTTTTTATTTACATTGGCTCAGCTCTCTGTGTGGCTTCTCCCGGACTGAGTAAACTGCTCCCCCAAGTACCCAAAGGTGCAAAAACACCCCACTGACCTCAGTCCCCCCCGGCATGGGGCTAAGGAACAAGGATTTTGGTGGCCAGAGCCACAGGAACCACACAGGGCACCATGGGCCCAAATCCCACCAATGCCACTGCTGAGGATGCCCGTGGGGCAATGATGGGGACACAGCTCTTCAGGTAAGCCCCAGGGGGTTGGGGGGCTTACAGAAGCATAGTAAGATCAACATCCAGGGGAAGGAGAAGGGAATCCAGCCTCCAATTGCAACCAAGGCAGGGGGCCTGCAGCCTCAGAGATGGTTTTTTAAGGAGGGTCTCTACCACAGGCCTTTTTTACTGGTAAACACCAATCTGGGAGAGAACACCAGACAATGTCATCAAGAGTCTCACGGCATTCCATCAACAGCCACATGGGTCTCAGATCTGACTCATAGCAACTGGGATGCAGCTAAGATGCAACCTCAAGCACCCTCTTTAGGGAAAGTAGTTTAAACTCATGCCAAGTCATTTGGAGCCACACAGTACCTCTCCGTTCCACCAAAGCTGGCCCACAACAGGCTTCCTGGAGATATACTGTTTCTTTGGATAGAGGACAACTTGCCCAGGACAAATTTGCCAAACTCCTCACACCATTCATGAGATAAAATCCCTCCAGACTACAGACAAAGTGGACTGATTAATTTGTCCTCAGTGTGAAACAGCTGAGCTAGACTAGACTTACTTGATGAAATAACCGTGACAGAAATTCTTCCTTTTTCAGGGCTATGAAGTTTGCTGAGGTAGTGAGAGCCCAGTTTGTGAAGGGCCTAATATGTCAATAAGTAAATAACGGAATCTTAAAATCTATCCATCCCCTAACCGGCAGCAGGTTCAGAGAGTGCAGAGCAAGGAGTAATATGCACTGGTCTGCTTTATGAGGTTAGCAAGTGAACAGCTGCATTCTACATTACATGTAAGTTGAGGATATGACTTGCTGGAAGGCCCTGGTAGAGTGCATTGCACCAATCAAGATAGAAGATGATGAACGCATGCACTAGTCTGACCAGAGTATCTTCACTGAAGTAGGGCCGCAACCCAGCTGTCTTTAAGATGGTAAAAGTCATCCAGAGTCAGTACAGAGTGACTCCAAGGTACAGATAATCTGCCTAGCCATAAGTCTAACTGCATCAACTGTGGGAAGGTGCAGGCTATCCAGAATGAATGATCTGAGACATTCTGATCAAACTAGAAGCAACACAACTCCTTGCCAGGATTTACCTTCAGACCACTGCAAACCATCCACAATCCGATCTTAGAGATCGCCTGCTCAGGTACACCTGCTGTGGAGCCCAGCCTGTGTTTAAGTGAATGATACAGCTGGGCACCATCTGCATAGCAAACCAAACCTGTGCAGTACTTTTCTATCACATCTCCAAGTGGAAGCAAAAACTCAGTGAGCAACAATGGGGACAGAATGGCATACTGAAGGATGCCACAATTGATGTGATGTGGGGAAGATCTACATTTTCCCAAAGCCACTTACTGGCATTGGTTGCTAAGGAGTGATCTGAACCAGTTGAAATTTCTTCTGATCATTCCAGCCAACCTTCTCAAATGAGTCAACAGTTCTTGGTGTTCAGTGGCATCAAATGCTGATGATAAATCCAACAGGATCACAAAAGAAAGTTCTTGGAGATCCATCAGAAGGAGATCACTCAAACCCCACACTAGAACTAACTCAGGGATGTGCTAAGGTCAACGCACTATTTGGAAAGGCGCACAGATATTTAGCTCCACCAGATTCTCCCTCAGTCATGCCACCACCACCTCCTCAGTTACCTTTCCAAGGAAAGGCAAGCTTGAGATGGGTCTAAAATGTATGAGATTGTCAGGGTCTAATGAAGCCTTCTTCTGGAGAGGTCTTATCACTGCATCCTAGAAGGCAGGTGAGAGCATGCCCTTCTGTAGAGAAGCACTAACAATTTTAAGGAAAATAGGCACTAGTGCCTCAGCTGCTCCAGCCTTCACCAGAAATGCAAGCAATGGGCCCACAGGCACTGTGGTGCAACTCCAACAGCACCTGAAGAGTTTCATCATATTTAGTCTTAAGAAACCTATCCCAGTCAAACAAATATTCAGACATCTTCAAGTCCTGGTTGCTTCAAACATGCCTTGCAACAGTGGAGGCTATCTTGGACCTGAAGTCCACTCTCTAGGCTGAAAAGAAATAACCAAACTTCTCACATCTATCCAAGAAGACCTCCTCAGATATTTAGACATGTCGGCTAATAGTTGATATATTATTTACAGTTGTTTCCCCATTTTCTCATGACAGCACAATATCAAGATCACTGTCCCCTAGACTTCATCTTCAGTAGCTATCTGTCTGCACATGACATCATAATCCTTTGCATATGATGCCATAATCTATTGTGGAAATCTTTCAGCTGTCACAAATAGAGGAGTGTGATGTGCAGACAATTAAAAAGAGCAGATAATGTCTAGGTGATAGTGATCTTATTTCCAAATCAATATCCATAGATAAAAAGAAAATGGAGAAACTAAAAGAGCAGTAAGCAAATCTAAACTGAATTATCTAAAAACTTGTCTTTTTGAAGTTTCTTTTAAGATATTAGGGTCTCTTTAGATATCATGCTAGCAGGGTTGTACAAGTTATGAAGGTGGTGCATTTGGTCTACATAGCATGGTCTATGGTTGCCTTAGTGCAAGAGTCCACTAGGTAATTTAGAAGTGGTGTTTTATGGTGCTAGCTGCTGCAGCAGTTACCTGTTGAACTCCATGAGTTGCTTACAAAGTGCTCATTTATTTCTTTTTGAAAACTTTTCTCTGCAGAGCCAGGAACAGAGTAGACTAGTCAGGTGTGGTGGATGCTGCAACATTTTGAGATGTCACATTGGTTCTGTAACCCCAGAGGAAGCAATGTGCAGTCACAAAACATTGGGGCATCTGTCACAGCTGAGTGGTCTAGTTTGTACGTGGCTCTGTAAAGAATTCTGATAAAAAAAAGCACTTTTGTAAGTAATTCATAATGGTTGCTTCTTTCTGATACAAGTCAGTGTGCTCTGTTTCAGCTTTGTCACACTTTAAGAGGCCAGTCACTTTTTATTGAGGCAACTGGAGAGCTCCTGGCTCAGTGTGTATTTTGTGTGTGCTGGATTATGTCTAATTCTCCCAGAGTGAGAAGGGTGTAGCCAGTTATGGTCTCCATGTCAGGGAGAAGAAATCTAATGCAGCAAAAATGGTGGGTATCACCAACCCTCTCAGCCGGTCAACCCTCTACTCCCAAAGTGCCAACCTCTGAGCGTATGATTTGTGTACAGTGAACAGACAAGGTAACCTTCTTGTCTGTTTTGTGGGTTCAAGTCACCTTAGTCTCAAGCTCTGAAGGGATTCAAACTGATAACCTTTTGTTAGCGTACCCAATTATCAGGCTCATATAATTCTGTCTTAGGGGGGCCAGATATCTTTGCCTGTGGGCACCCAGCCAGGACTTTCAAAGGAATCCTTAGAACTCAGTGCAAGACTTTTAGAAAACTCTATTCATTTCCCAGTTTGGTATACAATAAGCCCATACACAGTGTACTTATAACCTTTAAAAGCTCCACTTAAAATAAAAAGAATTGTCAAGGCACTCCAGCAGTTTCGTTTGTAAAAAAATATCTTTACTTTAAAAATATCAAAACAGAACAATAATTACAGAACAAAATATACATATCCCAACACATACAGCCTTAAAACAAACAGGAAAAAGTACAGTTCCTACAATACATACATTTAGACTGGTCTAATTGTACTCTCTTTCAGTGCTGTGATGATTCTCCCTCAGTCAGATAATATTCTCTTGTGTCTCTGTCAGGTTCACTTCAGCAATTAAACACACTTCTGAGCCGGCCTTCTCATGAGGTCACTAACTCCACCTTGGTGTATCAAACTCTATATTTTACAATACAGGGTCTCCAAATAAAATATTTTAAAAAACATATGAGATGACCTCACTGACTTTCCTCTCCACAGGTTAACTGGTCAGAACTGTTTTTTGTTCTGCTATACATACATCTCAAAAGTGTCTTTGATCTAAGTCACTGTATTCAAAGCAAAAGTGTATTGGCCTCTTTAATCCCATCTGGACCTTGGAATCTACACCTCAGGTCTTTCTGATGCAATTCAAGGGTTCCCCAGGAATGTATTTTGGACCTTTCAAATCTGTCTGGGTCCTCCCTGACTCAGACATCAAACCTCTTCAATGTCCATTTTGGCCTCTCTCCGACACTCCTTCCCACAAGTCCTTCCTGGTAACCATGCAAGTCAAAATATCTCCCTGAGGGCATTATGAATGACTAATCTTATTTCCTGGGATGAAAGCAAATTGACAAGGTAATTGCACCCCAGATCTCTGTAGTTTAAAATACCTTCTGTCCTTTGAACTTATCCCTGGGGGGTCTTGATGTGTCAGTTCCAGTAAGACAGCCTTTTCCTTGAACTGACCCTTCCCTTCACATATTTTATATGTAATAACAAAACTAATACAGCACTCGAGCACTCCAAGCTGGCTGTCTACGTCACGGAGGGCAGATGGAAGAATAAGGAAAACTTGATCTCTACCTTTGGAGGGGGTCCTAAATCATTCCTAAAGGTTGGGCTCACCCTTTTCTGTGACTTACTCACTTTCCAAAGTGGATGGTGCTAACTGTGGCTGCCACCAATTGAAAGAAAGAACAAAACTTATAAGTGTGCTCTGACAATTAGCAATCCATTCAGTTTTCAAGATAACCATGAACTAAAGTCACATGAGCTATGTGCACCACTCTTCTGCTAACCTATTACTAGCTAACAGCTCATAGAAATAATTAAAGAGGGATATAGATTTTCACTGAAGTGGCTGCCAAACAAGACGCTGTGATCAGAAAAAGTGCCCACCCCAATCAAGTAAAGAAAAGTCAGAAGTGAAACATTAAGGCAGCAAATCTCTTGTCATAAGATGCCAGTTTCCTTGACCACCTTTAAAATTTATTAAAATTGGAAGGTACATTGTTTCCAGAGTCTCTTACCATAATTATTTCTTGCAGGTTATATTTCTTCTTAATTATAGTTATGTTTTTATTGCTGGAATCCATTTGGAGCCATTCCATTTTAAGCCAGATCTGGTTAGTTGAGCATGAGTCAATGAAACTATCTGGCACTTGGCCAGCAGCATGACAGTAAAGGGATATTGCAATTGCCAGCCACTTAGCATTGTAATGCAAATAAGGTACTGTCTTTGGAAATATTTAAAGCACCTGCAGTGCCCCGCAGTATCACTCAGATCCCACATAAATATGATAATTTAGATCCCTTTCAACTGACACAGTACCCTGAGGTATGTTGTTACAGTATCTTCATTTATACAATGACAGTTTAAAATGTCAAACATATCAAGGTTATTTTTACTTGCCAGGGGCCTACAGTGAGAATATCATGATAGTCTCACTCTAGGTGGATGGCAAAGCAAATATTCTCACTGTAGGTCCTTCAGAACATTATAGATCAAGGGAGTGGTCTCGACCAGTTGAAGAGCCGCATTCCTCTTTGTGTGAGACGCTCTTACTCTGTGAAGAGTGTCTCTCATGCAGCTGCCCTGAAAACAGGCATATCCAGGGAAGATTTAAAAAAATGTTTATATATAGTATTATTGATAGAGTTCAATCAATATTCAGGGAACACTCCTATGGTTGAAAGAGTGGTCTCACTTTCTTAGGGTAGCAGAACTACTCACTTTTGTTTTGCAGTCCTCATACCCTATAATGTGAGAGATCACTCATAAATGTAAGAGTGGTTTCAGCATTGGTATTAACATACAAAAGACTAACATTATTTCATTCCAAGATTTGATTGTATTCAGAAGTTTTTTTATAGAACTTTAATTATACTTTCATTGAAAGAGCAGCACCTCCTACTGTTTCACTACACAAGCCCATGCCATTGTATAAATTAAATATAGCATGGCATTGGCCTAATAAACATATGTCTGATATTTTTACTTGTGGTCTGTGACCCCTGTAACATCATTCATGGCTTCACCACTCGTGATGTCATGGGGTCACAGATCTTTTGTAAAATATCAGGCATATACGTACCCCACCAGGGTTGAAGCTAACCCAGGAGTAAAAGACAGTTCACCCTTTGGTGACAAATAAGAAGCACATAGAGACTGTGCCTGCAAACATGTGGAAAGGGAGTGACAAGAGGTTTTAACATCTGTTTTTGTGAGCTCAAGCAAGGAGGAATAAAGGATTCTGTTTGTTTTATAATTCCCCATTTGGACATTTGACTTTGTTCTGCATCCAAATTCTGCTAACCCCTTACTTTGCAGCTCCAATTGCCCTGCCATGTGGCAATGGAACCCCGGCGATCACTTCAGGCTCAAGAGGTCAAGTAAGTGCAGTTGGTATTTTAGGTGGGAGCCTCCACCCTCAAAACATTGTGCCATCTGTTATACCCAACTCCTAGACCAGGGAGGTGACTTACATTAGAATTTATAAACACGTACTTTCCCTGAAAATACCCATCCTATTTTAGTTTGAGCAAATATTTCATGAATAGCTCCTAAGTGATTCATAATAATTAAATCCTTATATATCAATGACTTTTTCTTATATTTCACTGGAAGTGATAGAAAAAAGGGAGAGGGGTAATTTTTTTTTTCCTTTTTCTTTCTATTTTTATCGCCTCCCTCACCCCGGAGCTACGCTTCTTCAGGAGACTCTAAAGTACCACCTCGTGACTTGCCTTACCTGAATCCACAGAAGTTCCCCTGTGGAGCTGTGGATATACTCCCAGGCGGGTACTGGATGGGACCCCAACGTCCTGATAACTTCAATGTCTCATCAGGTCCCAGGTGGTCAGGTAGGCAGTCGCCATTAGGGTCGGTACTAGTGCTCCATCTACCCATGCTCTGGCAGTGTGTTTTTCCTCTTTTCTGAGGAAGTGGCCAGCACCCTGACTTCAAGGCATTCCAGCTGACATCCACCACTCCCAACCCCTCTTGCGTGCTTCTGTGCTTGCTATGTCTCCGGCTTCCGCCAGAGGCCAGCCAAGCACCGAGCATGTGCCCCCCCCCTCCTCGGAGAGGAGAGGAGAGCTGTCCTTCAGATGCTCAATCCTCTCCCTCCCCTACTGACCCCTGGCAGTCCGGGCTTGTTCCCGTACCCAGGTTGCCGGCATGCCGTGAGGTGTGGCATCCAGCGCCTCAACCCTCAGCGCCACTGGGCCAGCATGGGAGAGGGGTATTTTTTTCATTCAGAGTTAGCATATAGGAGAGGAGATGGTGGTTGACACAGAAGTCAAACAAGAGAGAGACAGAGAGAGAAAGAGTGTTAGTTCCATTAATGTGTCTTATATTTCCCAACATCATTTCTTGGATTTTTACCAGAGCATAGCTTTAGTGCAATTTAAATGATATAATATATGGTCAGCCTTTGTAATCCATGGATAGCCCATACATTTTTTTGTCACAATTTACATTCCTTACATCAGAAACCTCATAATTCACTGTTGTGATGTCACAACTGAGAATTATGGCTTTTTAAAAATACCTGTGTCACTACCTGTCTGAGCAGTCCGCATTCTGAGGCAAACAAAGCCTGAGTCACATTCTACTGACAAGGAAACTAATCCATTCATCTCTGACAGTTTTAAACCCTGTAACAGTGTTTGACCTTATATTATACAAAATATAGTACAGTACGGTTGAAAATTACAAGGCTTGAAATTTTATAGTGAGGGTCTAGTGACATTTACAAATCATTAAAACTTTTCACGCTTGGTTTATGACGTCACTAGAACCCCTTGGTGGAATGAAAGCCTTGTAATTCAGAGCTGCTTATTATTTACGTATTCCATATTTATACCACTGGATCCCACAGACAATCACACAGTGCAATACATTTGATTCTGTGTTTCTTCTTTGATTCACTGAAATACAAAGGATCACATTTGGTTTACTGTTGTGCTATTGAGTTTGGTATAAATAATTGCATCAGTTCTAAATCTCCCAGTGAACATGTTCACTTCAGTGGATTAGTCAGGATTTTGGAAATGGCTCTTATCATACATAAACTTAGCTGTGCCTGTTACAGAGCTCCGCAGCAATCTCTGAAGCACCCACTTTGATTACCCTTGTGTCTCACAGTAAAACTTAATACTAACATTTCACAAATCTCAAGAGAGTTAGACCTTAGGTCCATGTTCATAATTAGTTAACCAATCAGATACAACTCAAGTCACATGTGTAACTCTGTGGGAAGGCTAATGAGGCATAAACAATTTAACTTTGCCACCTACCCATGTGCGGAGTCATAGAAACACTTAAATAAAATGATTTAACCCTTGTTAGCCTGCTGTACACGTGCAAACCCATCAGGATTAGCAGACTTCAAGAGTCAGAATGTAAACTGTGCCGTATGTTCATCATACTTCCAGACCCAGGCTGGGGAAAAGAGTTTTTTTAAGACCTAGTGTGATTATTGCTTTAAAGTTTTATACAAAATAAAAATCAAACCCAAACAATTTTTTTTAGAAATTTAGACTTAGTTTTATCATATTCACATCTGCATCATTTGTTTACACTGTGTATTACATTGTTTTATAACTATGCATACACTGTCTCTTCAAATACTAGAAAAGCATTTTGAGATACTTGTACTTTGCATGTAAAATGATACAATATACAAAAAAATGAATTTTGCATTAATTTATTGTTCTTCCATTTCAGTTTCCTTATGTTTTTTAAATGCCTTTTGAGGCCTCTCATATCTATGTAACTCCTTCAGCCAGCGATAAGGATGGGTGGGACAGTAGGCCAGCCTTCTCTAAGCAGCATTGACAAATTGATGTATTCATTCAATGCATCCTGAGAAAAGCTGAACAGGAACTGAGTGCAGCAGCACTGTGTAAACTCTTCATGTCTAACTGTCCCCTTCCCAGCTCCTTCCTCCATTTATGTCCATTCTTTCCTGACTAGTTTACTGTCGATGACACACAGATAAATAGCCACTGTCATCAGTACCCACTCCTGAAAAAAGACCATGTCATTGTGATTTATGACACTATCTGCCGGAGCCCTCTCTCACACTCTGTGGGCTCTCTGCTGGTAGGCTCCCATCACCACTATACACATGGTGTGGAACAAACAAATACCCAGCCTAACACCGACCCTAACAGAATCTACTACTCTCTGGAGACTACAAGACAAGAATACTATATTGTGTCTAAAGCAATTCTCTTGCTATTCATTTAAAGTTCCCATTGTATCAAAGAGTATAGGGTTTCTGTATGCTGGCTCGGCTCAAATAGTTCATTTGAAGTGGGAACAAGATAAATTATGAACTAGTGGATGTGTTAGCTAGTTTTCCACTCCTCGGGACTCCTAGTGTACATAATGACTTTAGGACTACAAATGAAAGACGCTCAAGTCTGTATTAGCAGCTAATAAAGCTATATGAAGAATAATATCAATCTCTTAAAGCAGCAGACTGGAGACATTATAAATGATGTAGCCACTCCACCTATGAGGTGTGTCACCCAGCCTTGGATATGATATATAGGTAAAGTCTTTAAGGCCTTCAGGAAGATGCACCTGGGTTCGGGATATACTGTAACAGAGGAACTGGAATGTGGCATGGTGCCTCCATGTATGTGGGTTCTTTTGACAGGTGCTGCCAAAGTGCTTCCCCACAGGAAAAATATACAACCCTTACTCTCAGTAAAATGAAATCAATTACACAATCTCTGCCTCACTTATTACTCTAAGCATAAAAAATAAGGAGTAATGCAATAATAGCATGGTACTCAGTACTCACAGTCAAATAACATAATACATTTATTGCAGGACATGAAAAGGATCTGTAATTGGGAAAAATTTGATTAAATATAACAACATATCGATCCTCAGTTTTAATCTCAATATCCTTCGATAAGCAGATACAGTTCCACAACTTCCCCCCACTGGTGCATCAGTTATTGCCACAGTCCCAGTGGAAGCTCCCACCATCTCTTATGTGCATGCAGTCCAGTGGTTACAAGCTCTAGAAGATGGACCTTTGTTTGGTACCATTAGATTTAGGTGACTGAGGATTTCAATAAAGGCTTGAACACACAATACAATAGAACATTATTGTAGTTGCTCCTGGCTTGGCAGGTCTATCTTCTGGATGTAGAAATATAATTGCACAGAAAGCACAGGGTAAGTATCCCAAACTAATTGTTTTATAAAAGGGGGTTGGCTTCTGATCCAGTACTCATGACCTACATTTATAGCTAAGCTGCAGGCTAATTTAGGATGTCTCCCTCTTTACAGACAGATCCAGACTGTGTAAAGACACAGGAGGCCAAATGTGCTTCCAGTGTTGATGGGTGCAGGTCATGATGACATCTGATAAGTCTGGTCTTCTTTACTCCATGGGTATACTTGCCCATCAATTTCCCTGAAAGACAGGCAGGCAGACATTCATGGACACTGAGGCAAGTCCTGACAGCAAACAGAGAGCAGTGGCTGACCTCTCTTACAGCTCTAGAGCTACAGCAAGGCACCTCCTATGTTCCACAGATACTGGAGGAGGAGAAACAAGGCAATCCCTGCTCTTCACACCAAAGCCCTGCAAAAGATCAGAGGTAGAGCCAAACTTAGGTGAAATCCTATAGCAGGTATTTCAGTAGCGTGTCAGTCAAAAGGCTAACAGCAGACAGAATGCAGCAAGTCTGGCTCTTTCACACACTGAGACTGATCTGTGTGGGGAGAGGTGAACATTCATCCAGTAGAATTCTGCAGAAGTTTGAATTCCTGCATTCTATGATAAACTAACATTCCATCTATTGAATGAATGGATAGACAGATGCTTTGCAACTGGGGAGGAACTACTTTTTACTAGCTACTTTTAACAAACAAAAAAAATGGTTATAAAAAAGATTGCATTTTGTTTTTAATTTTGTGGTTACTCATTTTTTAATTGCAGTAAAACACTTGAGACTCTTCATTGTGATCTAACCATGCTTCCAGGGGCTGAAGGCACTCTGTCTGTAGTGTCATGCCTCACTACACCCCTGGACTTGCGGTTACATCAGCATAATGCACACCCTGCTATGTCTTACAGCTTACACATTTGGACAGATCATCACTGAATGTCACTTTTGCACAGGTTCCTTTGCACATGTGTTTAAATTGCACAGTTGTCACCATACACCTTTTTGCACTAACTCCTTTGAATAAGTACATCATTATCTATGAATGCACTTTCACATCATTTATACTATTGTTACTATCATGCCTTGTGCTACTCTTGTTCCTTGTTAATTTGCAGCACTCTCTTTAAAATGTTTAATATGATAAATTGCTTTGCACAGATTATGGGCCAGAATTTCAAAGGCCTTAGACTGATGCAAGGTGCTTGCGTAAAACAGGTCTGACGCATAGGCACCTTGCGCCACGGGCTGCACCAAGTACGATTTTCAAAGGCAGTCTGCATCACCCAGCAGGCTAAAAACAACCAAATAGCATGCTCAAAACCTTTGCATTGCCCAAAATGCAATTCACATTTCTGGAGAAGGGTGCAGCTGGTGTGTGGCATCCAGTGCACCCCCCCAAACAAACATGGCATATATTCAACATTCAAACACCCAGCAGGCTGCCTGCACCAAAGTGTGCCAGCGCCCGCCTTGCACTATGAAAGTGACTGCGGCATGGCGCTAGGGGCTTGTGGCAGACACAGACTGCTGCAGTCCTCGGATCTGGATTTTCAAAGACCCCCCATGAACAAAGTGCCAAGTACCCTTAGACCAGTGAGGGGCTGGTCTAATGGTACTTAGACAGCTCCTGGGGGGCTGTCCAGTATGTGCCACTGTGTGGCCCACCTGATCCATCCCTGATGGGTGATCCCTGGTGGTCCAGTGGCCCCCCTCACCCCCCACAATCCCCGACACCCACTACTGTGCATAGTGCCATCCCCTTCCACAGGTAGTGCCCATCTCAGCACTCCCACCCCCCTCCTGTACCCCGATCTGGCAACTGGCACAGCCCTCCACACAACACCACAGCTGGTCATTGAATGAGCTGGCATTGCGTGTACTGTAGACGATATACAGTTCATGTACTGACAGCTCATTTGGGTCCAGCTGTGGTGGCACGCAGCAGGGCTGTGCGGTGACTAGATAGGGTATTGAGGGGGTGGGAGTGCAGTGATGGGCACTACCCGTGGGGGGCATAGACCACCTAGAATACCTGTGTGTTAGTGCTCAGAAAGCTGTGGCACAGTGGTGTTGGGGGCTGTGTCCAGTTGCAAGCCCCTGTCTGTGGGTGCTGCAGACTCCCCACTGCTGTTGTGGCATTCTAGGTGGGTGTGCCATGCATTTGGCACAGCACTACCTTTGCTGCAAGCCACTGGACTTTAGCACCGGGACCCTGTAGATTTGAAATTAGGGCGCACGGTCTCGGGTGCAAGGCATTCGGCACAAGCTGCCATTGTCGCAGCTTGCGTAAGGGCTTTGAAAATCCGGCCCTATGTTTTTTGTCTATTTTTGTTTCACACATATCTGAAATCAGGCAGTCTTAAGAACTCAATTAATACCAAAGCTGTAGTTATTGTATTACACTTTTGTGGTATTTTATTGTATTTTGTGCTACCATATGCTCCTTGTTTATTTGCATAACTCCCTTTAAAGTATTGTTGTGTTTTATTGATGTTGTACTTTGTTGTTGTTTCTTGTCTGTTTGCATAATTTCCATTATACTAGTGTTGTGTTTATTGTATGGTTGTACTTTTTCTACTTTAGCTCTGTTTTCATCTGCATAACTCCTTTTATACTAGTGTTGTATTTTTGCACTGTTGTACTGTATGCAGTTGTTGTGCCTTGTTTATTTGCATAATTCCGCTTATATTATTATTTATTCTGCTGTTGTACTTCGTGTTACTGTTGCTTGTTGTGTTACTGTTGCTTTTTGTTTTGTTGCATAACTGCCTTTATGCAGTAATCCTGACAAAGTGGGAGGAGTGGAGGAACAGTGGCAGAAACTTAAAGGATCCATAGCAGAGACAACAGGCCTCTGTGTAAACAAAGCAAAAAGAAAGGAAAAAAAAAACACTGTGGTTTTTAAGAGGTACAGGAAGGTTAGGGGGAAAAAACAGGTGTTCAGAAAGTACAAGGAAACACAGAGGGAAGGAGGGAGACAGGGAAGTGTATCAGGCAAAACAGAAGGAGGTGGAGAAAGCAGTCAGGTGCACAAAGGCACAAACTGAAGAAAGGATAGCAAAATCAGTAAAAGAAGGTGAAAATCCCTTCTTCAGATATATCAGGGAAATGAAGAAGACCAGTGGAGAGATTGTAAGGTTGAATAAAGGTAGGGGTGCAGAGGGGGACCTAGAAAAGCAGAAATTCTAAACGAATACTGCTGCTCAGTATTTACAAAGGAAGGGGAAAGAGAGGTCCAAAATTAGGGTGTAGAAACACACATGGGGGGAGGTGGGCACCAGTCCATTCACGGAGGAAAGAGTCCTAAAGGAACTCTCAAAATTAAAAGTGGACAAGGCAATGGGATCAGATGGGATGCATCCAAGAATACTGAAAGAACTCAGGGAGGTACTAGGGGCACCACTGACAGCCCTATTTAACAAATCACCGGAGGAGGGAGTGGTGCCGGAGGATTGGAGGAGGGCAAATGCGGTACCACTACACAAAAGTGGGCACAAAGTGGAGGCTGGAAACTGTAGGCCAGTCAGCTTGACCTCAGTGGTGGGGAAATTTATGGAATTCATGTTAAAGGAAAGGATTGTTGCATATCTAGAGGCTAGCAGGACACAAGGACCAAGGCAACATGGATTCACAGGAGGTAGATCGTGTCAAACAAATCTGATAGATTTCTTCGACTGGTTAACCAAGGTGGTGGATCAGGGAGGGCGATAGACATGGCCTACCTAGATTTTAGGAAGGCATTTGACACTGTCCCACATAGGTGGCTAGTAAACAAGTTGAACAGTCTGGGAGTAGGTCCCAAAGTAGTACACTGGGTCTGAAATTGGCTGAGCAACAAGACAGAGGGTGGTGGTGAATGGAGTACAATCCCAGGAGAGGAAGATTACCAGTGAGGTGCCACTGGGTTCAGTTCTGGGGCCAGTCCTCTCCAATGTCAGCATTATTGAGAGGCTGGAAGGGAAGGTGTGCCTCTTTGCAGATGACACCAAGATCTGCAATAGGGTAGACACTCCAGATGGCATGAAAAAGATAAGAAGAGACCTAGGCAAATTGGAGGAGTGGTCAAGAAAGTGGCAGCCTAAATTCAATGCAAGAAAGTGCAAAGTCATACACTTGGGCCACAGGAATCCTGGAGAGAGGAATACAAAATGGAGGGGGGGTACTAACAATAACAAAACTGGAAAGGGACCTGGGGGAAAACATAATGGATGCCCTGAAGGTGGCCAAGTAATTTAAAAAGGTGGTGGGGAGGGCCAGAGGGATGCTGGGGTGCATAAGGAGGGGCATCACCAGTAGAAACAGGAGGTGGTAATGCCACTGTATAGACAATTGGTTAGGCCACATCTGGAATACTGTGTTCAGTTCTGGAGACCACATCTCTGGAAGGACATTGACAGAATAGAGGGGGTCCAGAGAAGGGCAACAAAAATGGTGAAAGGATTGCATCAGAAAACACATAAGGAAAGACCGAAATACCTCAATATGTATACCCTGGAGGAAAGGTGGGAGAGGGGGGATATGATAGACACATTCAAGTACCTCAGGGGAATCAACAAGGTGCAAGGACAAGGAGTCATAATATGAGACTGGGGAGGGGGAGACTCCGGGGAAATGTGAGGAAGTATTTTTTTCACAGAAAGATTGTGGATGTATGTAACAGCCACCAAGTGAAGTAAAAAACCACTATGGTTCTCAAAAGAGGTGGCAGGAAAGGCTAGGGAGAAAAAGATAGCATTCAGGAAGTATAAGGAATCACAGAATGAGCAGGACAGAGAACTGTATCAGTTAAAGCAGAAGGAAGCAGGGAAGGCAATCAGAATAGTGAAGGCCCAAACTGAGAAAAAGATAGCCAACTCTGTTAAGAAGGGGGATAAAACCTTTTATAGGTACATCAGGGAGCGAAGGAAGACCAAGTAAGGGATAGTGAGACTTAATAAAGGGGAGGGGAAGTGGGCAGAGGATGACAGTGGAAAAGCAGAGATGCTGAATGAATACTTTTGCTCACTATTCACAAAAGAAGAAGAAGAGGGGGAGGTACCTAAACCAAGCAATAGAAGCATTCTGGATGGGGGGTCAATAACAGTCCATTTACAGAAGAAAGGGTCCAGAGCGAACTCCTAAAACTCAGGGTGGACAAAGCAATGGGGCCTGATGAGATTCACCCCAGAATTCTAAAAGAACTAAGGAGAGACCTACTGATGTGACTGACTACCCTTTTTAACAAATCATGGGAGGATGGTGTGGTACGTGAAGATTGGAGGAGGGCAGATTTGATTCCGCTTCACAAAAGTGGGAGCAAGGCAGAGGCAGGGAACTGTAAACCTGTTAGTTTAACCTCAGTGGTAGGGAAAATGATGGAATCACTTCTGAAAGATAATTGCTGAGTACCCAGAGGCCAGCAGGGCACAGGACCCAAGGCAGCATGGAGTCACAGCAGGAAGATCATGTCAGACGAATCTAATAGATTTCTTTGACTGGGTGACTCACCAGGGAGGGGCTGTAGATATGGCCTACCTAGACTTTAGCAAGGCATTTAACACAGTCCCACACAAAAGATTAATAAACAAGTTAGCCACCTGGGAGTGGGTCCCAGGGTAATAGGCTGGGTAACAAATTGGCTGACCAACAGGATGCAGGGGATAATAGTAAATGGAGTACACTCTGAAGAAAGGGTGGTTACTAGTGGGGTACTGCAGGGTTCAGTACTGGGACCGGTCCTCTTTAATGTCTTTACAGGAGACATTACAGAGGGGCTAGAAGAAAAAGTATGCTTCTTTTCAGAAGATACAAAAATATGCAACAGGGTTGATACACAAGGGGGTGTGTGGAAAGGATAAGAAGGGACTTGGCAAGGTTGGAGGAATGGTCAAAAATATGGCAGCTTAGATTCAATGCAAAAAAGTGCAAAGTAGTGCACCTGGGAAACAAAAACCCAGGGGAAGAGTACACAATGAGGGGGAAGAACTAACTACAACAAAAATAGAAAGGGACCTGGGATTGTCATATCAGATGACCTTAAGGTAGGCAAACAATGTGGGAAGGCAGTGAGTAGCACTGGGGGGATACTGGGATGCATAGGGAGAGGCAACACCAGTAGAAAACAGGAAGTTGTTATCCCTCTGTACAGACAAATGGTGAGACCCCATTTGGAGTACTGCGTGCAGTTCTGGAGACCCCCTCTCTGTAAGGACATAGACAGGATGGAGGTGGTCCAGAGGAGGGCAACTAAAATGGTGCAGGGTCTGCAACAGAAGCCATACGAGGAGAGACTGAAAGAGCTTAATATGTATACCCTTGAGAAAAGGAGGGAGAGGGGGGACATGATAGAAACATTCAAGTACCTCAAGGGAATCAACAAGGTCCAAGACGGAAGCATCTTTGAGAGAGATAGAGAGAGAGAGATGTGCAGGAACAAGGGGGTACAGTTTGAAGATAGAGGGGGGACGGCTCAGGGGCAATGTCAGAGGTATTTGTTCACAGAGAGGGTGGTGGACTCATGGAACCACCTTCCTGAGGTGGTCATGGGGTCAAAAACTGTGGGGGAATTCAAGAATGCATGGGACAGACATAAGGCAATTATAGTGAAGGGTAGGAGGAAGTAGACTGTTGGTTAACTAGAATCTGCAGCTTATCCAATACGTAGGGAATGGGCAGACTAGGTGGGCCAAGTGGTCCTTATCTGCCGTCAAAGTCTATGTTTCTATTTTTCTGTGTTGTTGAGGCTAAAACGATTGGTGTGAGTTCAGGACTGCATGGGATAGGTGGAAGGCAACCCTAGTGGTAGGAAAGAAAGAATAAGCTGCTGATCATTTAGGACTGGGAGTTAAGCAGGTAGGGAAATGGGCAGACTAGGTGGGCCAGGTGGTCCTTATCTGCTGTCAAAATCTAGGTTTCTTAATGTATTTATTATACTGTTGTTTTTTTGTATCTCTATCACTTTTTGTTTACTTGCATAACTCCCATTAAACTATTTCTGTATTCTATTGTACTGTTGTATGTTGTGTCAGTATTGCGCTTTGTTTTATTGCATAGTGTCATTCCTGTCAAATTATTGTTGTATTTCGTTGTACTGCTGAACTTTGTGCTACTGTTGCTTGTTTGTTTAATTAATTGTTGTATTTATTGAACTGTTGAACTTTGTGCTAATGTTGCTCCTTGTTTAATTGTATAACTTACTTCATATCATTGTATTTATTGTGTTTGCATACTTTGTGCTACTGCTGCTCCTTGTTTCATCATACAGGTTACTTTATACCATTGTATTTATTGTGTTTATGTACTTTGTGCTACTGTTATTCCTTATTTAAATGTATAACTTATTTTATATTGTTGTTTTTATTGTGTTTGTATACTTTGTGCTACTGTAACTCCTTTATTTGCATAACTCCCTTTATACCATTGTGGTATAGTACTGCATTGTTGTGCTACAGTCGCTCCATGTTTAACTGCATACTTGTGTTGTATTTTATTCTACTGTTGTACATTTTGCTCCTTTTGCTGCTTGTTCTTTCATTGCTTCCTTGCCCCTTTTCCCCTAGGAGGCATCTGTAAATGTGTTTGTTTGAGGCTTAGTTTGTTTTTGTGATAAAATATCTATAAACTAAATAAATATGCAAGCCCACCCTCCCAATGTCTAGGGTTATGCCTTATGTTAATTAGGAGGAGGGGGCACTTGCAGCCAAGAAACGCAGTCCCAGAAATTGAAACTCATTACCTGGGTTCCGATGAGTGGTCTTAGGGGGGTGCAGGCAGTAGATACGGGGTGCAGCAGCTGTGGGGGAAACACTTAGTCCAATCATGGTTCTACTACAGGAATGCACCCGTGATCCAGCACCAGGCAACTAGGGCACCAATCGGCTGCATCCCCTGCACCCCCCACACCCCCTGTTGAGGGGGGCGTGCCCCATCCCCCTCAATTATAGATTCTAACTCCAGGGGTGGGCGGACTGTGGGAAGAGGGTGCATCCCACATTTGGCACCCTGATTGCCCAGCACCATAATGCTGGCGCTCTGAGCACTGGAGTGTTCCAATCACAAAGTGCAATAATTAAGTCCATTGCCAATCAGAAATAAATGGAAGAAAAAACATTTAATTGTGCAAAAAATTGATCAGTCCAATGGAGCATGGGGTGCATAATTAAACAGTGGGTAACTTTCTGGGAACAGGGCCTGGTATAGTCTGCAGTAAACTTTCATTCTCCAAAGCTTCTTCTACAGTGCTTTCCTCAGAGCTGTGGAGGCTCTGTGAATCCTGGCAGCAGCACTTTACAGTGGGCCAAAAAGGGCCACAAAAGTTTTCTTCTCTCACTTCACTCCTGCACTAAACTTACTTTGCTTCACTTCTCACGTCACCACACAAGCTTTTGGGTACCCCACACACAGCTACAGGCTTAGGAGCTGCCAAACAGGCAGTTCCACATTTATCACAGCAGTACTTTATCCTGGAGCTCTCCCAAAACATGGACGGTCTGCTTCACCCACAGAGACCAAAAGACACAGCCAAGTCCCCGTTGCTGAAGCCAGTGCAAAGCTTAGAGCATCCCAAGGCATCATAGACACAGAAGGGCCCTGACGATCCCAGAGCACTTTCTCCTCATCGGCTGCACAGGATCCTCAAACGCCTTCCAGCCAGACTGCAGTGCCACATGGAAAGGGAGACAGGCTGCCATTACTGTCTTCCCTACAGTACAGCCTGCCACCACTGCACTGCCCCAATGGCCTGGCATATCCAGGACTCAGTTGCTTCTCGCCCATGGATGAGGATTCCAGAACCACACCTTCGCCTCCCCACCTTAGCGCTGGAGACCATGAGGTGGGCACCACATTAACTCAGTTGCATGTGATAACATAACGGCGCCAACAAAAACAACTACTGCACATCGCCAAAAAGCAAAATGGTGATGTGCAGTATAGCACCCATCAAAACAGCTACACTTGCATGCTATCACTATTAATAACAATGCTTCCCTGCTTTTTATGCAGGGGCTGTGCCCCCTCACCCCACTTTGTGGAGGGCTTTGCCCCATCTCCCCAAACTTTAAATAATCAACTCCGGGGGGTGATGACAGTGGGGGAGAGTGGAAAACTTGGGAGGGGGCTACTTTGATGGACAGATGTGGAATGGGAAGAACATTGGGGAAACCTACAGGTGGGGGGAACAAAGTCAGGATGGTGGGGGTACGGGACTTCAAAACAACCACAAAAACACCAAGTATTTTTAAGAAAAACAACTAAAATACCTTTTTATCACAGCCAGTCCCGAACCCAGGTCACCCAACTCGAAGGTGGTGACTTTAGCCGGCACACCAGATGGCCAGCTTTGAAATGGCTTGATCAACAAACCTACAGATACTCTTCAAAACAACTGCAGAATGTACATGCTCAGATTACAATGTGCACATAATAGCCATAGCTATTAAGAGCACATCGCCCAATTCACCTTTGACTTCGCCCATATTGATGCACTCAAAAAGAGCCACTCTATTCACAGGATTCCCATTAACTCCCCGGGCTCCAGCTCCCTAAGATCAGTGCAGGCGGTCCCTTAATCAGCTCCAACACCACTCATCGCTGCCTGACCTCCCACAACCCCGCCGATCTTCGAGGGCAGTGGGCCGAGATGGCAAACAGCCCACTCCAGCCCTGAACCATGGCCCTGCAGGCGAACACACAATGGGCCGCACTCCTCAACCTTTCCCTCTCAGACTTCTCCAATTCACGCCAAATTCTCCCTTGCAAGCCCTCTGGCCTGAGGCCCCTCCTGCCAGTAGGCAGGGCTCCAGCTCCAGACTTAGTGGCTTCACTAATTAACTAGAAAGCTCCCAAAGGGGGGCTTACAAATACATAAATTCAAAGTGTAACTAGTGTCAGAATGTACAAAAAATATGCTATACAGAGTGTTTTGTGGGTGTAGTCTTAGTGTGTCTTTTCTTTTGCTTGCTGTTAGGAATTTTTTCTAAATGTGCCTGCTAGTTTCTGGCCCATGGGGATCTTCATGTTTGAAATCTTTATTGCTTTTCTTTTTCCTGGATTGACTTCTGTCCCATGTGTCAGTGATGCCTCTGTGACCATAGAGTCAGCAAGTGCTGGTTTAGTGTCAAGTTTAGAGCAGTAGAGCTGTGATTATAAGTACCTCTCCTTATCCAGGAAGCACTAATAAAGGCTACACTCACAGTAAACACCAGAGGGCTAATTGAGTGGATTATTCTGTAAGGAAACAGCTAGAGTTGTCATTAATTATAAAACTGATGACCTGGGATGATTTGTGTGTGATTTGTTTATGACAGTGTGTAGTTTGATGAAATGAAAAGCTTTAAAAAAATTACTCCTGCTGGATAGGCCTAGAGTCATAGAAACATAGAAACTGTCAGCAGATAAGGACTGCTAGGCCCATCCAGTCTGCCCACAAGCCCTACATTTGTTTCAGCCTCTGACCCTACTTGATCAATGGTTTTTCACTGCTCCTCCCCACTGCTAAGGTTTCCTTATGCCTGTCCCAGGCATGTTTAAATCCCTCCACTGTGCTCGCTCCCACCACCACCTCCTCTGGCAAACTGTTCCATGTGTCCACCACCCTCTCTGTGAAGAAAAACGTTCTCACATTTCCCCTCAACTGGCCACCTTTCAATTTCAGATCATGCCCCCTCGCTCTTGTACTCCTCCTATATTAGAAGATGTCTCCCCCTGTACCGTGTTAATGCCCTAAAGGTACTTGAATGTTTCAATCATGTCACCCCGCTCCCTCCTCTCCTCCAGTGAGTACATATTGAGGTCCCTTAAACTCTCCTCATACATTTTCTGGTGCAAGCCCTGTACCATCTTTGTTGCCTTTCTCTGGATCACCTCTATCCTGTCAATGTCCTTACAAAGGTGCGGCCACCAGAATTGCACACAGTACTCCAGGTGCGGCCTTACTGGTGTTTTATACAATGGCATCACTTACCTCCTGCCTTCTACTAGGGAAACCTCTGCCTATGCATCCCAGCATGCCACTGACCCTCCCTGCAGCCTTTGTACTCTGCTTTGACACCTTTAGGTCATCTGAAATGATAACCCCCAGGTCCCTTTCCTCTCTGGTGATCATCAGCAACCCCCCCCATCCTGTATCTCTCCCCAGGGTTCCCTCATCCCAGGTGCATTATTTTGCACTTCTTTAAACTGAACCTCAGTTGCCACACCTCAGATCATTTTTCTAAGTTCTTCAAACCCCTCCTCATATTCTCCACCCTGTCTGGAGTATTCGCCCTGTTGCAGACCTTGGTGTCATCTGCAAACAGGCAGACCTTACCCTCCAGCCCTTCTGCAATGTCACTAATGAAGATCTTGAACAAGACTGGCCCAAGGACTGACCCCTAAGGTACTACGCTGGTCACCCCCCTCTCCCTGGATTGAATCCTATTTACCACAGCACTCTGACTCCTGTCTGTTAGCCAGTTAGTTTCTTACCCAGTTTACCACCTTGTGCCCCATGCCCAGACTACCCATCTTATTAACCAGTTTTATGTGATAATGGCGTTTTCTTTATCTCGCCGAAGACAAACTGTGAACCAAAGAACGCCTAACGTCAAAAGGGCGACCAATATAGCATTGACCACAGCAAACAGTGACAGTCACTCACTTTTCCACTCGACGCAATAGCAAAATGATTTTTAATGTGGGGGGGGCTATGCCCCCCACAACCCCCAACTAGATGATTACCAACTCCAAGGGGGGGCGAACTTAGAAAAAAATAGAAAAAACAGCATTAAAAAAAATGTCTCCTGCACCAGGACCCGAACTGGGGTGGCTCAAGTCACTACGCCAAATGGCCAACTCAGCAGGGCTTGGCCAAACACCATCCTATATCCAGCTGTAGCAAGTGTAACTCACTGCTACACTCACTATACAGGATATCTTGATCTCTTGTACCACTTGCTGTAAGTATAAGCAGTATTATTGAGTCGATCGTATTGAACTGCTCAATAATACTCGCTCATATCACTGTACACCTATTAACTGTAGCCTCTTATGTGGGATGGTGTCGAAGGCCTTGCTGAAATGGAGGTAGGCGACATCCACTGCACCCCCCTGATTTACTTCCTTCATCACCCAGCCAAAAAAATCTATCAGATTCTTTTGACATGACCTTCCTGCTGTGAATTTGTGTTGTCTCGGATCCTGGGCACCGTTCAATTCCAAGTGTGCCACTAATGTTTCTTTAAGCAGTGCCTCCATGATCTTACACACTACTGAAGTGAGGCTGGCTGGCCTGTAGTACCCTGCCTCTTCTCTACTACCACTTTCGTGTACAGGGACTAGATGTGCCCTCTTCCAATCCTTGGGAACCACTCCTGTGCTGAGGGACTCAGTGAACATGGCTGCCAGCGGTGCTGCTAGCTCCTTACGCAGTTCCCTTAGTATCCTCAGGTGTATGCCATCTGGCCCCATTGCTTTGTCCATGTTCAGTTTTGCGAGCTCCTCCAGGACTCTCTCCACTGTGAATGGACTAGTGTCTACCTCCCCCCCCCCTTCATGTCTGTTATTCAGCTGTGGTCCTGACCCTCCCACTCTTTCATGAATACTGAACAAAAGCATTTGTTCAGTATTTCCTCCTTTCCAGGTCTACCTCCCTTACCTCCCTGTATCTCCTCTGGGCCTACAATCCCCCAGTTTTCCTTCTTTCATTGATGTACCTATAGAATGTCTTGTCCCCTTTCTTCACTGTCTCGCTAATCTGTCTTCGGTCTGCACCTTAGCACTCCTTACAGCCTTCCCTGCTTCCCTTAGGTTCTTTAGGTACACCTCCCTGTCTTCCTCATTTTGAGTCTCCTTGTTTTTCCTGAAACCTGCCCTTTTGGCCCTAACCTTGTCTGCCACCTCTCTCAAGAACCATAGTGGTTTCCTCCTTCTCTTGCCTTTGTTTACCACCTTGATGCATTGGTTCGTTACCTCCTCTATGGCTCCTTTCAGGTGTTCCTACTGTTCCTCAACTCCCCCTCTTATATCCCTCCTTGCCAGTGCCTCTTTGATACACCTCCCCATTCTTGCAAAATCCGCCCTCCTAAAATCCAAGACCTTTACCTTTGTGTGACTAGACTGTGTCTCTGTCCCCATGCTAAACCACTGTGTGGTGGTTGCTGGATCCCAGCTGACCTTCCACCTGGACAACTGAAATTCTGTCCCCATTGGTCAGTACTAGGTCCAGAATCATCCTGTCTCTGGTGTGTTCAACCACTAGCTGTCTGAGGCCTGCCCCCTATTGGGAATCCAGGATTTCTCGGCTCCTGGGTGAAGCAGCTGCTGGGATGGTCCAATTTATATCTGGCATATTGAAGTCACCCAGCAGTAATACCTCCCCTTTTGTTGCCATCTCGTGAATTTGATCCCCTAGATCCCGATCCACATCCTCCCCCCTGTGCTGGAGATCTGTAGGTCACCCCTGTGCAGACTGCTATGCCATTACCTGGCTCAAGGGTGACCCACTGTACCTCAGCCTCCCCATCTGCCCTGCACCTCTGTTGCTTTAATACCTTCTCTTATGTACAGGGCCACTTCCCCACCTTTTTTTACTCCTCCTATCTCTCCTGAATAGAGCATAACTGTCACAGTCATAATTGGTGGTGTACCTGGTTTCTGTTATTGCCGCTATGTCCAGGTCTGCCTCTACTATCAAGGCCTCTAGGTCTGGGATTTTATTTCCTAGGCTGTGGGCATTTGTAACCATGGCCTTCCATGTTTTGTTGCCTGTCAAAACTTTAATCCTGTGTTTGCCCTCCTGCTTCCTTCCCCCAACCCCATTATAATTTTTATGCTGCCTTCCTCCCTCTGTATTCCCCTTTGTATCTGATACTGGTGTCTCTGTCTGCAGTCTACATTCATGTTCATTACTGGCTACTCTAGCCTGTGGGGGTGGGCTACTTGAGTCTCCCTGCTCCCGTTTACCCCCCACCTTGGCTAGTTTAAACACTCATCCAGGAAGCAATTAAACTGTTCACTGAGGACTGCCATCCCCCTTTTGGAAGGATGCAGTCCACCCCCCCCCTTAAACAGGGCTGCATTGTTCCATATGGGTTCCCTGTCCCCAGTGAAGCCATACTCTCTCTCACTGCACCAGCCCTTCAACCACTCTACTGAAGCTGCTGATATGGAGTTTCCTATCCTCCCCACACCATGGACCAGCAGCACCTCCGAAAATGTCATGGAGCTTGCTACCTTTTCCAGGCTCCCTCCCAACTCTCTGAAGTCCTCCTGCACCTGCTCTATGCTTGCCCTGTCCTTGGATAGGTCATTCATTCCCAGGTGGACAGTGACCTCCAGCCTCCTCTCCTTGCCACTGTTTTAGCAATCCCCAGGATCCACTCCCCTCCCTCTGAGTGGTGCCTCCTGGAAGGTACTTTACCTCCCTCTCTTCCCTGATATCTTTACCCAGAATCATCCCCTGGACTATTGAGTCCCCCAGCAGGAGTAACTTCTTCTTCCTTTGGGGTCCTCTTCCTTCCACCACTGGGTCTTCCTCTTGAAGAACCCTCACCTCCTCCCTGGTTATAGCCTCAGGTTCCTTGTGGGACTCTCCTGCTCCTCCAGAACATCTAGGAGTTCTTAAGCTGGACCAGATGAGGGATGAGCCTCTGACCACCCCCTGAACCTCCCTGAGCCCACTGTAGTACATTCTAGCCTCTGCCTGGGCATCCGCTGTGACAGTGGCTGTGGACCAGGTGACCTCTGGGTGGGGGCAAAGGCTGCCAGTATACCTGACTGCTCAGACCAGAGACTGGCTACCTCTGCCCTTAACCCAGAGAGGTGCCTGCATATGGGGCAGCACTGCAGTACCCAGAACATTCTCCTGAAGACTGCAGCCCCACTTCCACTGCATTGCACCACTCCCTGTGTTGTCCTTTTCTGCTCTGCTGTTGATCCCCTTTTAATCTTTTTTTTAAATCCCTCCCCTTGTTCCTTCTTCCCTTTCTCTCCTCTTCTCTTACTTCCCTTCTTCTGTCTTTTTTCCTTATCATTGGTACTGTACTATTGAATAGTTGTCCCCCCGATTTGATTTTAGTATCCCAGCTTGCCCCTTTAATTGAGCCTTGACCCCTTTAAATGTGCTTGGTGTAAAACCACTGTGCTTCCTGTTGGATGCTTATAAGGTTATAAAAGACTATGAGCCCAGGGTGGGTGGTGTGGTGGTGGGCCGCACTCTCAGGTATGTTACCTGGAAAATCTGTAGGAAAGTAATCAAGTCAAAACAAACAAAAAAATAAAACAATCAGCTACTATTGTGCTGTAAGAATAAAAAAAGTATTCTGTACAACATGTTTTTGCAAATTTTGATAGTTCTCCTTTAAGTGTAAAAGACCAGGGCCCACATTGTCAGAAGATTAGCACTTCACTAAATATGTCAGTGATGTGCAGACCAGGTTAGCATAATCAGATGGGGTGGGGACCATACTCAGTAGCCCTCGGTGTGTGCTGCTAAGCAGACTGCACATACACACATAATATATCACTGTACTCATGTAAATGAGGGATCTCACACATACTGTGCACAGTGGTATATTCATAGGTTTGAAATTACTAAACAGCTGCTGTAAAAGTGCTGGTTAAGGATTTCAAAACCCTACTCTCATCAAAGATCCCAGTGGTGCGTGGTGACCCAACCCCTCCCCCCACCGACTGCTGGGCAGTGAACTTACAGCAAGAGCTGTTAGTCCCTGCTAGATTCTCTCACCTCCCCCCCCCACCACTCTAATCACTGTACATAAGCAAACCCATTCCCTGGTAGTCTAGTGGCAGCCCACCCTGATCACTCTCCTTACCGATACTAAGTAAACAATTAGTAGTACAGTGCCCCCCCCACCCCTGATTACTGTCCTGGTCATTAAGCACATCCTTGGTTGCTCAATGAGTGGCCTCCATCACTGATCACTGTCCTGATCACTACTGAGTGGATCATGGACTACCAGGACCCCACTCCCAATCACTATCCCAATTGACACTGAGTGAATCATTGGTAGCCCAGTGGGTCCCCCCCCCCAACTCACTGTGCAAAGGTGTCAAATATAATATAACTTGACCCCTGGCAGTCTAGTTGCCTCAATCCCCTCTTTTTGGTCCGAGCTGTTGTAAATAAAATAAACCCATTCCTGATAGTCTAGCAGACCCCCACCCCAATGCCAGGTCAGAACTGTCATGAATAAAATAAACACATTACCTACTAGTCGGGTAGAACCCCCCAACCCTGATCCCTGGTCCAAGCTGTCATAAATATAATAAACACATTTTCTGGTAGCCTAGTGGACTTTCCATCCCCGATTTCTAGTCTGAGCTGTTAGGAATAACATAGACACATTCTCTGCTTTTGTGGATCCCACTCCAATCCCCGGTTCCAGCTTTCTTAAACAAAATAAATGCATTCCCTGGTAGTCTAGTGGACACCACCACCCACCCCCATTCCACAGTCTGCGCTGTCATGAATAAAATAAACACATTCTCTGGTAGTCTAGTGGACCCACAACCCCTTGCCAGATTGCTGTACAAACCACCCTCCCTGGCCTACTCACACACTCGGCACCCACCATCTGCACCCCTCAGTGGCATCTGACTTACCACTTCACAGGATTAAAAGTAGCCACTGTCATGTCCTAAGACAGCAACTGGCATATCCCCTCCACTCACAATCTTGGATGGCCGCTGTCTGAGTGATAGGGAATGAGTGTGTGCATACTGTATACCCAGTTATTTGTTCTTGCAGAAACCTGCCATTTTGGAATTTACAAGAAAAGCACCAGAATGTATAATATTTTAAATGTATTATTGCTTCTCTGTGGTCAGTGATATCTCTATTTATTCATCTTGCTGCTGAAACAAACATTGTAAAAGAAAACAACTTCAGTGCAGCAGCACGTCTTTCATACAAAATGCTTCTCAAAAAGAACTGCAGGGTTTATATAGCAGAAAAACAAATCTAAGAGTAATGGAGTAAAAAAATAGATTAGTGCATGTTTACAGTAAGACCCTTCATGCTGTAGGACTACATTCAATCATTCAGCTGACAGTATACGCATTTGTCAGTGCTGATTAAAGACAAAACCTGCCAAACCACTGATGCTGTGTCAGTGGCTCAACAGGTTGCACTCTTACCTCCGTGGGTTCTATCCCCACACCAGGCACTTGGAATAAATCCCAATACTGACACTGTAGTGCAGCATGAGGGGGTGCTGTCTTTCAGATGAGCCATTAAATCAAGGTCCCATATGGTTGTTCAGGTGGCTGTTAAAGGGCATGGGGTCATAATGTCACAAGACATTATGTGGCATGCAAAATTTGCGTTGCCAATACAGTGTGATTGTTTGCATGCAGCATAAGTCCCTTTTTTGCAGGGGGGGCTCTGCCCCCCCAACACACACACAAAATAATGATTCTCAACTTGGGGGGAGTGTTAACATTGACATCGCACAAAGTGTGAAAACAAATCAAATATTCTGGGAACTGGGACTCGAACCCAGTCCCAAACGCAGTGCCTGGGTTCCTTGCTGTGAGTGGCTCAGTCCATTGAGCCGCAGCAGCTTCTCAGCAGAACCCCATCCCAGCAGAGGTCTTATTCTCTGCCTGGGACAGTGAGAGGGTGCAATATTGCACACAGCAGCATTCGTGGTATTGCACCTTCTCGCTGACATTTACAGAGCTATTACGGCTTAGCATTTGTGTTGTACGCTCTTAAGAGTATGACATAGTGACCCAGTAGGATGTTAAAGACCCCCACGAGGCTCTTCTCAAAAAGGGAAAGGGAATTTCTCTAGTGTCCTGGCCAAAATGTATTTATTTTATTTATTGCATTTTACCAGGAAAGTGTACTGGATCAAAGATCCCTTTTCAGCCACGCCTGGGGAAAAGGGGATACAGTAGATCAACAATACCTCATCAGTTACAAAAACATAAAGTAATTAAAATCATCATCAGTCTCATATAACACATTATGTACAAAATAGTTCATACATTTTAAATTACTATATAACTTAGTCTCATAACAACAAAATTTTTCAAGGTACGTCAAAACAACTGCAAGTCGACAGTGTCTTCACAACTTCCCTCAGGTTTCTCCCAAAACTACTCAGTTTATTGCTAAAATCTAACCCCTTTTCACTGAAATTGTTTACCAACATCGGTTCAAAATATGTAAAAGAATGCTCAGTTGTCTTTGATTTTATCCAAATCTCACCGCATTGCTCTGTTGACGTCTTTCTTAGTAACTTGGTATTTTGCACTTTCACAAATTTATCATTTAATTCCATTGGTGCTCCTGTGTTTGTACTTCCATATATAAAAGTTAAAATTGAATTTAGAATTCTGTCTCTTGGAGAAACATTTTGAAAGTCCCGATACAAGTCATAGTGATGTTTCTTTTTTCCTGTCTTTGAAGCAAATATGATTATAATATTAAAAGTAACATCATAGTTCTGGACACTTGCTTCAGGTAGATTATATAGAAGTAGTCAAGTATGGAATTATGTTGTAATACGGGAAGGAGGATTTGCAGTACAATGGTTCTTTTGACATCATTTGTCAAACTGTTATTATTTCTGTACAAAAACCCATTTTATTTTTCATTTTTTCATAACTTTTACTATGTGGTCACTGTAGGACATATTGTGATCTAGCATTACTCTCAAATGGTTAAAATATGCTACTTCCTCTAATTCGTAGTCGTTTAGACGTTTGATTCTTATATCATTTCCTGTACTCCCTAATTTTTGTCGAGTACCAAAATACATTACTTTATTTTTCTTTCATTTAGTAATAGTTTATTTTCAAAAAACATGTTTGGAATGCATTGTACAAGGGTTGTAGGTTCTCCTCTAGGTCCACTCCTGTTCTGCCTGCACAGCAAAGAACTGTGTCATCAGCATACATTATTATTGATGCTTTAGCACGGACATTTGGTAGTTCATTTATAAATACGGAAAACAGGAGTGGACCCAGAACCAAACCCTGTGGTACACCCTTATCAATGGTTCTTATCCCTGATTTCTTGGACCTAATTTTTACCATTTGTAGTCTACTGGTCAAAACTTCTAAACTAGTTTAATGTATAAAATGTCCCCCATTCATGAAAAATACTACCAACAGCGTAACCTAATTAAATCTGTCAGTTTACTTTAACCCCCCCCCCCCGGACGAGGCTGGAAAAAGATTCTCTAGCCTTCCTTTCCCACTCAACAAAAAAATAAATAAATAAAACCTGTACTAGTACAGCAATACATTTTAACGTTTGAACAAAGATATAGTAGCACTCATATACAGAGTGAAATTAGTGAAAAGAGAGACTAGAAAACATAAATAGATAAGGGAGAAAAGATGACTAGGGTTTCGTTCAATACATTAACATTTTCAAAAGGAAGCAAAATAATGTTTGAAAGTATGGATTGTGTTTGAACACAGATAAGTACAAATTTTAGAGAGCAAAATTAAAAGAATTCAGAATTTAATCATGTGTTTCAGACTTTCAAATGTGGGTTCATTTATTAAATAAAATAATTTTAGGACACCCCCACCCTCTGCTACCTGGCTTCTTGAACCTAAGGCTATAGCATAGGAAGGGGCTCTCCCTTGGTCTCTGTTTCACCATTTTATAGTCCTGTAGTTGAATTTGACATCCACAGCTGCCCCTTCCTTTGGTGCCCGACTGCCTTTGACCAGCATCAGATGCTAGCCACAGAGGGTGCCCTCTCAGCTTGAATATGCATCCTTCTTCTTTGTATACTGCCACCAACTGGGCCAGAAATTCCCTGACTTTCTCATCATAGTCTCCTATAGTTCATATGTGTGTAAGAGTTTTCTGGCTAGTATACATGCACTGACACATGAAACATGATGAAACAGAAACACTGTAGATTTACCAGTGAAGTAGTTACAGATCATTGTTCAGCTTTTCATATTCTGGAAACACATAATAGAAACTGTTTTCAGATGCAAAAATATTTCATCTCAGTTTATTACTGATACCACAGGCCCACTCTCTGTTCTCTTCCATGGAGACCCAGTTGTCTAGTTTTCAGTCTTCAAGTTTCTAACTCCGACCCATCCCAGGCCTCAAAACCTTTATCTCAATTTCCCAGTATGTTTGTTTTCAGTTCCCAAAGCCCAAATGTCTCTCTGTTTGTCTATTTCCTCTGCTCTCTGGGAGGTCCAAGACTAACTCTACGTGTTGCCCATCAATTTTGGGAATTCCCAGCATCAAACTGCCTTGATAGCCTATGACTGTCATGAGTCTATGAGTCAGTATAGCATAGTGGTTAATGGCACTGAGCTGTAAACCTGGAGACCTGGGTTTAAATCCTGTCAGCCCCCACTTGCATACTATTTGACCCCTAAGCAAGTCACTTAACTTCCTTGTGCTCTAAGGTCGCATCTGGAAACAAGCTTCAACTTAATAATTGTTCTCTGTGTTTGCCATGAACTATCTTGTACTGAGTAAGTAACTTGCATTTGTATAGCATCCATCCTGTCACCCCTTCCTGCTGCATGACAGTGACTATACTTACTTTGAGTAAGCCACACATTCAAGCTTATGAGCTGGAATGCTACCCCTTCCCTCTTGCTGTGTAACACTCAATGCCATTCTTCCTTAAAAATCTGGCTAGATTTGCTTTAGAAACCTAAATTGTGATAGCATCCACTACTTCACTGGGTAGGCTATCCCATATGCAGTCCACCATCTGTGTGAAGTAATGCTTTCTGATATTTTCACATTAGCTCACTTTCCTCCCTTAATTTGAGCGCATGTCATCTAGTTCTGCTTGCACTCAGCAGCTCTGACTGTGGTGTATACTCCACGCTGGCTATCTCTTTTAGTATTTCAAACACTGAGATCATGCTCCCCAAATGTTCTCTTCTCTAGGCTAAATTTATCCCATGACCCATAATCAGACACTGATTGATAAGCTACTCTTCTCTCACCTCCACTGGGTTATTGCTGCAGGTAGTCTCCCTGATCTTTTCAGTGACCATAAGTGAGAAAGGTTCACCATCCAAAAGTATTTTCTAGGAAAATCCTTACTCATTCTTTCCAATACTTGGATCAATTGTCCCATTTGGATGATGATTTTTTTAATATCCCTATTTATTAACTTATGTACAGAAAAAACCAAAATTAAAAATAAAGAATATGTTGTACAGGAGGTATTTAACAGTGATTATATCAAGTACATGTAGGAAGCATGAGAATAAACCCAAATTTTCTATTCATCTTACCATTTGATAAAAAATGGGGATGGAGGAGTAAAAATATTGTTAATATAAATAGAAATGTTTTTGCTGAATATGAAGCAGTTAAAGCCATGCTAGGGCTAGAAAAAGTCTATCAGTCTAGGCTGGAGTAAGGATCCTGAAAGTGAGATGGCTTATGGCCAAGGACTTTTTCCAACCCTGATGTTGTACTTGTATAAATATAACATCATTATTCAAATGGTTCACTACCAATTCAGGAAAATCCTAAGCCATTTTATAGTTGAAAAGTATCTGGTGAAGTGTATGTTTTTAAAAATGACTACATTAAAAGCCAATAAAAAATTATTACTAGATAACATATTACCGAGAAGAAGAAAAGCTACATGTCTGATGGCATGGCTATCATTAATTACACATATTTCTGATATTTCCTGGAATACAGAGCCACAGAAATCCATTTTCTTTTCTCCTTTGCTCAGATGAGGACATTTTACAGCCTGTGGTGTGATTAAACCCCAACTCAGGGTGACACATACAAGACAGGTTAAACTCAGTACCAAAGGGCTAATAGGCTTTTCAGATGTGGAACGCAATTAGGAATTGAACCCAGGGTATCCAGGATGTAAGATGAAAGCTAACTGCTTGTGTCACTTTGTTGCACAGAAACGTTTGCTTTACAACCGTGGATCCTAAACATACATCAGGCTGTGTCATAAAATCAGTTTGACAAATGACCCAATTTCACATATTTTTTTCTTCAAGAGTTGAGAAAAGAAAACATAAAAGAGGTTACAATCTAAGGCATTCTGCAGTGTCTCTTTCTGCACCACTTTACAGAGTGCCAGATACATTTAACTGCTTCAGTACTATAGGGGTTCACTTCAGCAACTTACTGTTCTTTCAGTCCTTTTTGCACTGCAGGACTAATCTTAAATTCATGAGACACTTGTAAATCTGAGAACAACAGTATAAGTCAACAACTTACTGTATAACTGAAAGAAGAAATGAAAATATGGCCTGAAAACAGAGTAGCTATTTTTGTTTTGTTTTCTGTGAAAATGCTTTAGTTTCACGCATGGTTTATTGGGGGTCATTTGAAAATTTGCTCTAACAGTCCCAGAAGGATTGTAACACATATTTAAAGCAGAGCTGAAATAGGGCTCACTTATAGGCATTTGCACTTTGAAATTGTGAATACCAGATAGTATGAATGCATCATCCTGCCTTAAAGCAGGGTAGAAAACAGTTAAAAAGGAAAAACTCAGTTAGTGATAAAAAAGCTATAGAGGGAGATGGAAAAAGACAACATTTCAGCTCAAGACAAAACTGCAGTCACAATTTATAAAAAAGAAGATATTAAACCCTAGCATTCAGTTGCTGTTCACTGTGTAGAATGTTATCTTTAGTAAGCAGTACTAATGCCAAAAATGAACAGAAAAAAAAGATAAAAACTTAAACAATCCAGTTTATTTCAATTGGATAAAATAAATATGCAGCCCAACTTTATGTAATTGATGGACAAATTTCCCCAGAATGGTGTCTTAAACTGTGAAGACGAAGAAGCTAGTGGCCTAAGTGGAAATGATGGCCAAAATAAAAATGGCCAGAAAAGAAGAATTGGTAAGTTTGACTCTGAGAACTGGGGAAAAGATGCCATTTAAAGAGATAGCTACTAAACTGATACCATGCAGTTTAGAACTGGAGACCAAAGCTGAGCCCAAACAACTTCTAAATGGGCCAAAGTACTATGAACAGACATTAACATAGTGCTGGAGAAACTGGATAAATTAAAATCAGTTATGCAAAAGATAATAGGGGTTTGTGCATCTGTAGAAACCTTATATTAACCTGTTCAATAAATCCATCCATCAATCAATCAGTCATTCAATCTAGCATCTTTATTTTACCATGCGAGGCACCATTGAGTCAAGCTCATTTACAAGGTGGACCTGGAATGGTCAACAAGGAAACACATATGATACATGATACAAAAGAAAGAAATATAAACTCAGTAGATTGCAATATACAAATTAAAATTACAATTAAAAAGAAGCTCAAAAAGTAACTGTTTTGGAAAAAAGATGAGCAACCTTAGAAGATAAACTCAGCCTAGTACCACAGAGACTAAAAGTCAACAAGCAACAATACAGCAATTGAGAATAAAAGTAGATGAACAGCACAACAGAAAAAAAAGGAAATTATCTGAATATATGGAATATAGGAAGCATGGGAACAAAATGCTTCATTAGACAACCTTATTATGGTCTACAAACAGTTCAGCACAGCATGATGACCAGCTGGTTAGGGAAATTATGAGAAAAACCAAATCAGATGCAGTGGTGATCATGGGGGACTTTAATCTTCATCAATCAATCAATCTTTATTTTAAAAAAAGCACAATTCCAAAAGATCAAAGCACCTGTACAAATACTTCAGACATTAAAAATAATATAAAAACACACAAATACCACTAAAATTCAACACTCCTTAAAACAAGCAGTATCTCAGAAAGGTTCAGAAAAAAGCTAATCCAAATAAATATGTCTTAAGAGTGGATTAAAAGCTCCTGACAGTTAGGCACTCCCTAACACAATGAGGTAGAGATATCCACAGGGTAGGAGCCATAAAAGTAAAAGAACAGGCCCCTGAGATCTTAAGTCAGACCCTGGGAACCTCTAGCAATCTCTTGTCAGTGAAGCAGAGTGGGCAAAGGGGGTGGTAGAGAAAGAGAAGATCTTGCAAGTACCACAGTCCCTGTCTGTGTAGGGCATTATAGGTCAATAAACCAACCCTGAAGGTGATCCACCACTATACTGGCAGCCAGTGCAGATTGTGGAGCAGAGGTGTGACATGGCAAGATCTTGGTAAGCCAGTCAACAACCTGGCCACTGCATTCTGCACAAGCTGCAAGTGGCGGATATCAGCCCCTGGTTGCTCTAGGTACAGGGTATTGCAGTAGTCAAGGCGGGAAGTCACAAAAGCATTGACCAGAGTTGGAAGGTCATCGGGTAGAACCAGGTGCTTAATCCAGGTGATATTCCTTAGATGGTAAAAGGAAGTCTTAGCATAGACTTGCAATTTGAGAAGTCTAAGGGCAGATCTGTGACAGAGTTCCTACATACTTTTCAAGGACTGCTTCCTAGAACATTATGTCCAGCAAGGGATTAGGTTTGAAGCCATCCTTGACTGTGTTTTCAGCAGTGGGGAAGGGGATGGGATCATCTCCAGTATGAATATCAAGTAAGCAGTAGGAGGCAGTGACCAAAATTGGGTAAACTTTTCCATAGCAATTTGAAATACTAATTAGGCGTAATCCACCAGAACCCAGAACTTTATTTAATTTCATTTTCAGTTTTATTGCTTACCTTGAAAAGACACATTGAGCAAATTGCCCATTTCAAATGCATCCAGCAAACAAGGAAAAACAGAAGTAAAATATTAAAAACAATTAAACGCAGATATGATGAGACTGATCTGTAGAGAAAGATGATAACTCTTTCTTAAACTGAAACATTGATTTACAACATTTTACAAAATATGATTTTTATAATTCTGGGCACCAACAAAATCAAAAGCCCTTTGTACAGCTTGGAACAGAGGAGTGGGATATGATAGAGACCTATAAATACTTCACTGGGGTAAATAGCACAGCAGGGAAATATTTTCAGAAGAAAAGGTGTGCCCAAGAGCAAGGGGACATGCTATGAATCTGGAGGGGTGGTAGATTCAGGAGATAGTGAGGAAGCACTTCTTCACAGAAAGAGTAGTGGATTACTGAAACAACCTTCCAGCAGAAGTGGTGTGGGCAAAAACAGTGGTAGAGTTCAAGAATGCATGGGATAAGCACAAGGGAATCATAGTGGAAAGGATGGAGGGAGAAAGAGCTGTAGAGTGGGCATGATCTGCAGTAATAGTGTAGGTAGGGAGGAATGGGCAGACTGGATGGGCCAAGGGGTTCTTATCTGCCATCAAATTCTCCATTTCTATGTGACCCAGGGCCATTCTTCTCAGTGTACTAAGATTCATAATAAGATAATATAGATGTACAGAGGGCTTGAAGGCATATATACACACACACACACACACACACACACACACACACACACACACACACACACACACATATCTCCTACCATAGCAGGATGGTTTCCTTCCCCCAGAGTAAAATAGGAAATCGTCAAGTTTAGTCTTGAAATTATTGAAGGAGTCAACTTCTACAATATCCTTTGGTAGAGTATTCCACAAGTGAATAATTCTTTGAGTGAAAAAGTTTCTTCTCATCTGACTTTTGGCGTTAGGAAGTCTAAGTTAACAACTATGGCTTCTAAGGAAATATCCCTTTGGACATGGACTAGGCCTAGATCTGCTAATAAGGATTGATCCCTGATAATTTTATACATAAGTAGAAGGTCTCCTCTTTGTCTCCTGAGTTCTAGGGGGTAAAGATTAAGAGAATGTACCAGTAATCTAGTATCATAATCAACTTTGTGAAGGCCATCAACCATTTTAGTGATTCTCCTTTGGACGCCCTCAATTTTTTAAATATCTTTGCATAAGACGGAGCTCCTCAATGGGGAACAATAGTCCAAGACTTGCTGTACATATGCTTTATACTGCATAGCGGGATTAAACAAGTCCTATTTCTTGAAGTAACTGATCGTCTAATGCAACCGATAAGTTTATTTGCCTAAAGAATCTTGTGATCTGGTATGACAATTAATATGACAAATAGAAAATAGTTCCAAAATAGATGAAAGAACTTTATCAAATACAATTTTGTGAAAACATTCTTATATTTTAAATCTGACACGATTGTCAAATGAAAATATTTAAGCAGAGTGATATAACAAATAATGGCGATTATGCAAAGGAAAGCCTGTAGTGAACTGGTAGATGGAATTATGTACAGCTCTTATCCTGGACAGCACCCCACTCACAGCAGCAGAATAACATAATCTACCCTAATCAAGAACAGAGAAGAGTTGGCCAGTGCAACATGTGCTCTGGGCAAAGACTACCTTGAACACAGAATAGTGAACCTAAACATTGGTGTTTTTTTCTTACTACATGATCAACATGAGAATCATAAGTAAGGGTGTTGTCCAGGATTACACCCAAAATACTTAAAGTCATTAACTGACTCAAGGGGTTCGCCATCCAAAGTCTTTAAGGAAAGCTTACCATTAGTAACAATCTTGTCTTTCCAAAGGTCATTGCCTTAGTTTTTTTGGGATTGAGGACCATTTTGTGGGCCGAGAACCACTACTGAAGATTGTTGAATTATTTTTAAAAAATGACATGAAGAGCTGATAGGTCTCATCTGTTCTTAAAAACCACTACATCATCCACATACAGAAACATTTCTGAAGAGGGACAAGCAGCAGGAAAGTCATTTAAAAAATGGGAGAAGAGAAGCAGTCCCAGTATTGAACCTTGTGTAACACCACAATTAACTTTAGAAAAACTGGAATACTGATCATGTTTAATTTATTTATTTCAAAAGTTTTACCAGGAAAGTCATACTGTGCTGGTGTCATTGGGGGAAAGGGAAGAGAACAGAACAGATATGAACAGAACAGATACAAAAAACAATGTATGAAAATACAATAATATGGAATAACAAAACATACAATTTACAAGAAACACTTTGGTAATAAAATTATACCTTAAATACCATACAGTAAATTTCAGAACTAGCAGAAAAAAAGCATCAAACAGTGAGCATCAAAACTAAATCACTTGTATGAGGAATAGAGAGAGTGATTGCTGGGCTGGGGGAGAAGGGCAATGCTAGTGTTAGTGTGGTGTGGCAGGCAGATGACAGAAGTCAACCCCAATATCAGAAGCAACTGCAGGAGTGAATAGTGAAATTAGGCAGGAGAAATTTCAGAGCAACTGGAAGTGGGGGGAGAGACCCAAAGTTTATGGAAGTGGAATGAGACGGCAGCTTGCTAAGTAGTATATTTCACTGGTGGGAGAGCAAGAGAGTGAAAGCAAGCATTGAGAAGGGAGCAAGAATTAGAAGGGAGGAGAGAGAGAGAGAGAGAGAGAAGAAGCAAGATACGAAGGGATGGAGCCAAACCAAAAATGTGGAGTTAAAGGAGGCACAGTAAGTAAGACACCTGGCATCAAGAGAAGGGTGGAGGAGGGAAGCATATAAGAACAGTGCAGATGAGTACACAGGGGTTTGTCAAGGGCAAAGCAACAGGAGAAGTGAAAGAGGGGGTCCAATCTAGCTAAGGTGGACTATGGAGCAGCACTGTAAACAATGTCTCCATAGCTGAACATGGGGAGAATCCTCTTAATAAGAATTTCTCTGCATATAGGAAGTGGGATGCATCTCTCATTTCTGTAATGTACTCCAAGTTTGGAGCAGAGGTTCTTGTAGCTAGCATCCACGTGAACAGAAAAAACTATCTGGTAATCCAACCGGATCCTGAAGTACTTCAAGGAAGAGACATCTTCAATTGCTGCACCATCAAGGGTACGAAAGGAAGGAAGGGGGAAGACATTGGTAAGCCTCTGCCTGGTGCTAAAAGTCATAGAGACCATTTTCTTAGCATTGAGGAATAACTGATTTTCTCAGAACCAAAGCTAAACATTGTTAAAGTCCTGTTGGAGCTGGTTCACATGGTCAGGGGCAGCAGCATCAGAGGTAAAGAGTACTGTGTCATCTGCATACATATGAATGGACACAGAGGAACAGGCAGTAGGGAGGTCATTTAGAAAAATTAAGAAAATAATTTGGACAAGGACAGACCCTTGGAGGATGCCTGAGCTTATTGGAAGGGGGGAGAGTAAGTCTCCAGTATGGACAGCTTGTGACCTGCTCCCAGTTAGGAGTGGAACCACTCAACTGAGCAGGCAGAGCGTCCCAGTACCTTAAGCTTGTCAAGGAGAATGGGGTGAGCAACACTGTCAAAAGCTTTGGCTAAGTTGACAAAGATGGCACAGGTGACAAGCCCTGATCCATGCCAGAGAGGACAGTATCAGTGAGCCAGAGGGAGAAGGTGGAGGCGGAGTGGGATTTTTTAAAGTGAGACTGAAAAGGAGTAAAGAAGGAGATTGACTCAAGAAAAGGGGAGAGCTGGGAGACAACAAGGTGTTAATGGAGCTTAGCCGGTGTGGGGAAGCGAGAAATAGGGCGGAAGTTACTAGAGAAAGAAAGAGCACCCCCTTTAAGAAGGGGAATGACAGTAACCAACTTCAAAGAGTTAGGGACACAGGATAAGGAGAGAGAGAGGTTGATGAGGTAGGTAATAGGGAGGGTAATGGCATGAGCAGAGAGATAGAAAAGCCTGGGGTCAAGACAATCAGAGCTCCCACCCTTGTGAGGGTTTAGAACCAACAGTGCCTTAATAGTGGCCAGCCCAGTGGCATGGAGGGCTGAGGCAGTGTTGCCTTACCTCCTGCCATGCCTTTAACCCATGTTTGCAGTGCAAGTGGGTTGTCAGGGGCTGGCCGGCTGGGAGGGGATCGAGTGTCCAGAGGACAGCTCTCCTCTCTCGGGGGGGTTGGGAACAGAGACTGATGTTTGCCTGACACCTAGTGGAGGCTAGGTGTTGGCACCCAAGGTCCTGTACAGTGGGGCACAGAGGTGGAGCAGCCAACAGGAATGCTGCATGCGGACGCGCGTGTGATGTGGCCATTGTCAGCACTGCATGCTCTCCTCTGCAGGAAAAAGTGGAAAACTGTGGTCTGGTTGAGTGGCATAATGACCGTCCTCCATAGACACCAGCCCTGAGAGGGCACCACCCGAAACTGGATCTGGTCCTAGTGGGTTGAGTTGGGGGCACCCCACCACCCTGCCATGGAGGGTAAGCCATGGGGGTAAGAAGTTGAGTGCCTGAAGGTCAGGGGACAGGGCTGGGGGGATGACTGAAGGAAGGGGCTGATCAGGAACAGGGGAGGAAAAGTAGTAGCAAAAAAAGAATGCCTTAATACCAGCAGCAGGGGTAGTGGGTGAGAAAGAAAAAAGGGAGGAGGGGCAGTTGGACTGGTAGAGAAGGAGAGTGAGAGGGTAGAGAACATGAAAGAGGAGTCAAGGAGGAGGAGGAGGAGGAGGAAGAGAGCAAGGAGGAGGCACAGGAGGTGAAAAGGGAATTGAAAATTGAGGTGACTGCAGCATGTTCAGAGATAGAAGTAGCACCTATCTTGAGAAGAGGGAGAGGGAGAGGGGACTTGGTCAGAGGAGTGAAAAGGGCATAAATTACCTTCTAGAACTTAGAGGGGTGATTAAGGTTGTTCTGGAGTGTGGATGCAAAGTGTTCATACTTTGCAAGCCTAGTGGCTTTAGTACAGGCATTATGAAGGGTCTGGTAAATTGTAAGGTCAGAAGTGGAACCAGAGGACGTGTAGGTCCTCTAGGCAAGATGAACAAGCATGATGACAAACCACAAACTCTGCTGAGATGCCAGGGAGGTGAGATCCTTGGAACCTAGTTCTTCTGGGGTGGGTAGGGGGGGAGGTGATGATCCCAGAAAGAAATGAATTTAGAGGGGAAGAATTTGAGGGCTTTCTCAATGTTGCCTGCTTTATAAATAGGGGACCAGTTGGTGGCTATCAGGTCAGCATGAAGGTGGGACAAGTCCAGCAATCAAAAAGAATGGAGCTGAATGAATTTTGGGGGAGATTTAGGACAACGAATCTCACACACATAGTAAACCCTGTGGTGGTCACTAAGAGCATCATGGAGACTACTAACATCCACAGTATGATGGGGATGGGGTGAGAAGACCCAGTCCAAATAGGAGCGATTTATATATTTGGAATTATATTGCATGGGGACAGAGCTGAGTTAGGTTAGAAGGAGAGACTGCACATTGAGGCAAATTTTATGACGAGAGAGGGAAGAGTAAATTTAAATTGAAATGGTAAGTAACTCACCAGAGGAGGCCTGAGAGGAGATGGTGGTGAGTAACTCAACTACTGAAGGTGGGGACATGCCAGGGCAGCAGTAGACACTGGCAATAAATATGGGTATGGAGAAGGGAAGGGAAAGTTTTAGAAGAAGCATCTCATAGGCAAAGGGGATAGAGATGGAACGCATGGGCTTAAATTGAATGTTTGAGGAGATGTAGATGGCAACTCCACCACCCCTCTTTGCTCGATCCTAATGAACAGTGGTTTAACTGGGAATGGCAATAGAGGAATCAGGGATCTTGGGGTACAGCCAGGATTCTGAGATCACCAACACATCAAGTCTGAGGTCTACAATGAGTGGTTGCAACAAGTCGATCTAAAGGAGAAGACTGTGGATGTTGACATGGGCCACTCTCAAACCTTTGGGGAGAGGGGATGACAGTGAGGGCCAGGGTTAATTTGTCCTGAACTAAAAGCAGCTAGGAGGTGAGGAGCTGAAGAGAACCTGTAAGACACTTATGGGAAGAGCAGAAGAGGAGTAGAATGAATAAGAGTTGGAAAGGAAGGAGGGTAGGAGGGACCTGAGGTTTTTGAGATGTAGCCAAAGAGATGAGAGGAGACTACAACCAGGGTGTTAGTGAGAGTGAGGTAATGCAGGGAGACTAGAGGACAGGAGGGTGGGAGAGGGTGAAGAAAGGAGGGTAGTGGACAAGGGGAGGTTAGGAAAGATGGAAGAGAGAAGGGAGGTGAGGGAAAACAAGAAGGAGAGGAGAGGAGAGAAACTGTTAAAAGCAGCATAGTGGAACAGTAAAATAAGAAAAACACAACTTGCAGTGTACACAATAGTATGGGGGACAACTTTCACACAAGGAGTGAAAGCTGAGTAATGGACCGCGGTCTTAACCAGATGTGGGAGACCAGCATTAAAATTAATTGCTAGGACGTCAGATAATAAATTAAAACTTGGAGGGAAATACATTAAACTTAGCCATGTAGTCAGGAAACTAGTAAAACAGAGTGGACATTTGAAATTATGAAGAGAGGGAGATAAAGGTTTCACCCCGATGGGGAAGGAGCTACATTTTAAAAAAAAAATGGGAGGGGGTGGAATAAGGACTGATCAAGATAGCAAACTGCAATATAAGTGTAACCCCTAGATGGCGCTATCCCAGGGGCTACTATCCCTGCCTGATTTGCCACTAACAGGTTGAGGGGCCTGGATCCAATGGCGGGTGCCTCCACCCAGAGGTCAGGGTTTGCAATAGTTAAACTAACTTGGTCACAGCCCTCTGGGACACTGCAACCCCCCTTTCTTCCCACTAGTGGCCCACACAATATATCAGAATTACCTTCACAGTATACACTTACCCCCAGGTCTGGTTCCGGCACTGGGACCTCCTGTGAAATGAGATACAGTGCAACAATCACAGTACAGTACTTTAACATGAACAAATACCTCAGGCAGTATAACTTTGCTGAAACAAGCAGCTCTGATTTATTGGGGGGATATAACAAGGACAGGGGGAAATCAGGTTAATTAGCTTATCACTCTAATAATCTACCTATGGCTCTGTGCACAGGCCTATCCCTATCAGTTACTGTCCCTGGGTACCCAAGCCCTAGTGGCTAGTCCAAACCGTGGCAGCTGGTAGGGGCTCCTTTCACACAGAGAAAAGGAGAATTAAACAGTCAGCAGTACAGTAATTCCATTTGGATTTAATGTGGCAATTCAACAGGGAGCGACCCTGAATTAGTACTCACGACCTCCAAATAAGATAGGGTCCTTCAATGTCAGCAGGGCTCACTTGAGGTACACAAACCTCTTCACACATCCATATAAAAGAAAGCACTATACCAGGCAGGCTGCATCTGTATCCGATCGTAATTACTGCACAATACCGGAGAACACACAGCAGATTCAGTTCCTGACAGACGAGTGCAATTTTCAGCAATTCCTCCAGTCTTCTACAGGGTGAGCCTGGTTTCTACTCTTCAGAGATCCTTTGATTCTTTTCACAGGACGATTCAGTCCTAACAAGCTGTTACACAAGCTGCAGACCGAACTCTGGGCCTTACACCGTTTTTGACTAAAACTGCACACTGAAAAAGCACAGGGCTCCTTCCTTCTTCACTGCCAAAGCTCAACTGAAACTCCAACCGACAAAACCGGGCACTTCCTTTGAGTTCCTCCCAGTTCTTGACTGGATTGGCTGTCACTCACAATAGACTGCTGCTGTTGGTTCAAAAGGCACAGAAGTCTAAACTACATCTCCCAGAGTCACTGCCCATACAATCCTCTTGTGGCTGGCTCAGATTATGAGTCCAAGTTCTGATTCGTCCAAGGCACCATTTTAGAGCTAGCTTACCCCACACTGATTGGTCAGTTCAGCAGTTCAAAACTAGAATGGGGAACTAGAAGACACAGTTCTGACTGCAAAGAAGCAGGTTAGACAAACTGTAATTTCATTATTACTCTAAATAATTTCTGGCAAACAGTTACATCTTTCAGATAGGTTCCTTTGCACTCCTAGTGACTGCAAAATGAAGTGAATTGGCAGCAGCTTGAGTGGTACTCAATCAAAGAAACACACAGTCCCCATACAAACTAATTATGTCTGCAAGCAGACAGCTCTTAAAGACAGTACCAGAGGTTCTAAAACACTCACTGATAAATGGCTTAAATGCCAAATACCATTCAGGCTTGGAGCATTCAAGCAAGCTCCTGGAAGTCTTTTGGAACCCCATTTGCAGGGAGTTACACCCTTCCTGGCTTGGGAAAGCTTAGCGTCCAGCGTCAAGCAAGTACCCATAAGTTTTAACTGCAACCGTATACATTGCATTAGGCTCACACATGTAATCATCAGTCAATATCATTTTACCAAGAACACATTTCTGAAACATTGCAGTCGTCACTCTTTACACAGTATTACACACACATTGTACCATAACTCAAGTTGTTACCTCTTGACATGAAACCTGAAGAGAGGGGCCCTTCCCCATCAGTTACCTTGGGCTGGACGGGGCAAGGGCACCATACTTAGAGGGCAAAACAAGTAACCTAGGTTAGCACTGATGCTGCTCAGTTTGGGCAATGAGCTCGGGACACATACACTCCTTTATGGACAACATTGAGAGGCAAATCCACAGGCCTCCCAAGGGAATCATAACTGAGGTGCACCACAGGCTTTACAGCTCGACCAGTCTTTCTAGGGGAACTGTTACAGTCTCTGCACTCTGAGCCTCATTTTCAGCATTGTCCTCACTTGTCAGGAGTCTCCATGGGGTAGAGGCTATAACTTGGGGCACTTTCAGCTCCAGGAGTTACAGTTTCTGAGTCCACAACATTTGGCTCGCATGGAGAGCTTTCGGACACTGGCAGTGGACTGTCAGGGCACTCAAAATACTCTTCTTGTTCTGGTGTATCATCAGTCTGACCCAATCCATCATCTTCCTCCCCTGAAAACTCAAACAGTTCAACCATGCACAATGATTCCATTTCATCTGATCTGATGCTTTGCACTTCACATTCTGGGAGCATTGGCTCCAGGGACGAAGCTGGGGGCTTGGACAGTCCAGAAGGCCCAGCTTCATCTCCAGTATTGACTGGGGATTGCCCCGAAACAATTGACTCAGTTGTAAGAAGGATAGTATTCAAAGTCACTCTCTACTTTCTTCTGATATGGACTGACAGTCATGCTCAACGGGGACTTGTGCAGGGGAACACTTTAACTCTGCTTCTGTAGGTGCAGACTTCCTTGGTCTTTTCTTAGCAGCAGCTCTAGTCACTGGTCCAGAGGGGGCATCTTCTAGGGGCTCAGACTCAATTAAGATTTGTCCAATGGGCAGTAAATGATTTCTATGCATTGTTTTTACATCTTTTGAATTATTCTCAGGCCTTACTTTGTACACTGGCAGATCATCTAGTTTGCCCACTACAATGTGAGGGAGATGGTGCCATCTGTCAGCAATCTTGTGCTTGCCATGCAGTCCCAGATTTCTTAGCAATACCCGATCTCCCTCCTGGAGTTCCTGTGCTTTCACCTTTTATCATACCTTTCTTTGTTGGCCAGATTTCTTTTGGCAGCCATGGTTTGAGCCAGTTAGTGCATGAGTTAGCTGGGCCTTTAACTTTGCACATACTGTAAATAGTTGTCAGCTTGAACCCCATCAGGAGACCCCAAAACAAACATCTACTGGTAGTGAGCTTCTCTTCCAAACATCAGGCGGTAGGGGAGAATACAGTGGCATCACTTTTGGTGCAGTTATAAGCATGTACCAGGGTGCTAATTTGTTGGCTCCATCTAGGCTTGTCCTTTGGGTGCAGGGTGCCTAGCATATCTAGCAAGTCGGTTGAAGCGTTCAGGCTGTGGGTCCCCCTGGGGGTAGTGAGAGTGGTTCTGGACTTTGCCTCCCCACAGAGAAAGCATCTCTTTGATCAGACGACTCTCAAAGTCTCTCCCTTGATCAGAATGGATTCTTTGTGGAGCCCATAGTGAACAAAAAGTTTTCTACAAGTACTTTGGCTACAGTGGATGCTTTCTGGTCTTTGGTGGGGAAAGCTTGGGCATATCTCGTGAAATGGTCAGTGACCACCAGCACATACTGATATTTCTTTGATCTGACTCCAAACTTAGAAAATCAATACAGACCAGCTCCATGGGTGCACTGGTGGTGATGTTAACAAGGGGCAGCCCTCTGGGGAAAGCTTTCCTCTGTAAGCAGCGACCACAAGTTGAATGTGTTGCTCCACATCAGCCCCATCTTAGGCCAATAGAATCTGGATCTCACCAAGTCAAGTGTTCTGTCTATACAGGTGCCCCATGTGGTTGTGCAAGGACCTCAGTACTGAGTCTCGAAGGCAGTGGGCAGCACTAGTTGTTGTTTGTCTACTTGTCCCCTCTGTCTACTGTTTCTCTGTATAACAGTTTATTGATCAGTTTCAACTTAGGACCTTCTTTGTATAACAGTGCAGTTCTCAAATCAGTGAGGCGTAATTTGGACACATCTTTTCCTGCATAGGGGCTAAAGCTGCTTTGATCATGGGATCGTGAGGATTGAGCCCTGAATACCTGTCATTGTCCAGCTGAGGCGGTACCAATGTCTATTGCAGAAAAGTGGCAATAAGCAACAGGTATGCAATTCTCAGAGCTCCCAAGCAATCCACCATGCAGTCACTCGTCCAGTGGACATTGTTCCTCCCTGTCAAACTTCCGGCAGAGTGCCCGAATGTCAGGTTCTGCAATCGGACCCAATCATTCTGGGGAACAGGCCTCCGGGAGAGCATCAGCATCTATGTGGTTCAGACCTGCTCGGTATTCGAGCATAGTCATATGTATAGATAATGCAGAAAGCCACCTATGGCCAGTGGCATCCAACTTAGCTGAGGTCTGCACATAGGTCAAAGGATTATTGTCAGTTTTTACTAGTATTTTAGCCCCATACAAGTACTCATGGAATTGGTCAACAATAGCCCACTTCAAAGCTAGGAACTCTAACTTATGTACAGGATAGTTCTTTTCGGATGGGGTCAGGCTTCTACTGGCAAAGGCCACTGGTCTCAGGCCATTCTCGTGCTCTTGGTACAACACAGCCCCAACCCTTGCAAGCTAGCATCAGTGTGTGCAGGACGTAAGGTTTTCTTGGATTGGCATAGGCCAGCACTGGAGCATGGGTAAGTTGATATATGATCTCATGAAAAGCAGTCTCACAATCAGAGTCAAGCGAACCAAATACTTCTCTCGGATGAAAATACACTCTTTCAATCTTGAGGGCGTGACTTTTGGTATTTTTGTGGGTTGGGATACCCTTGGAGTAAGAGTTAAGTAAAGGCGGATCACTCTTGAATAGTCCTTGATGAGCGCCGATAATAACCACAGAATCCCAGGAATCTTTGCAGTTCTTTTAGATTTTGGGCTGTGGCCAGAGTGGTCAAGGCCTCAACTTTACTTAGGTCGGTCTCTATTCCCTCGGTGGATACTATGTGTCCCACATACTTTACTGATGTTTGAAAGAATTGACCTTATCAATGGACAGTTTAAGGCCAAAGTCCTCAGTCAGTCCAATACTTTAAATAATCTGCTCTCATGATTCCTCCAGTGAGCTGCCAAACACAATGACATCATCTAGGTATACAGGCACTCTAGTAAGTTCATGTCCCCACTGCACGCTCCATCAATCGTTGAAAAGTGGCTGGGCACCTAATCCCTTGAGGCATCCTCCTTGAATTCACCGAAGCCAAGCGGGCAGATAAAGGCCGTCTTCTCACGGTCCTCTGGGAGCCGACCGGGATCTAGTAGTACCCACTGCGGAGATCCAGCACGAGAGAACCACTTGCTCCCGTTTAGGCAGTCCAAAGCATCCTGAATCGCGGGGCATTGTGTACTGATCAGGGATAGTCCGCGGTTTAAGATGCGATAATCCACACACATCCTTACTGTTCCATTCTTTTTCCTCACTACCACAATGGGAAACATAAGGGCTTCTGGATTCTTGTATTACACCAGCAGCTAACATCTCTTGCAGATGCGTCTCACATCATCTATGTCAGCAGGTGCCAGGCATCGAGACCTCTCACGAAATGGTCTTCGTCATGCAGCGGATATTGTGCTCAGCTCCTTGCACGCATCCTACATCCCATTCCTTTAAAGAAAACACCTGGTCTCTCTGGGCAAGCTTCTCACTGATCCTCACTTTCCATTCAGCTGGCGGAGTCGCGAAATCAAACAAGTCAGAGCTTACTGTAATTCTTCCTTGAACTCTTGCTGCTGGGTAGCACTGCAGTGTCTGCACAATGCACAGTAGCCAGGATGCAACCTCCTTTTACTCGAATGTCTCTTCAGACATATTATGAACTTGGACCATTACCCTTCTGGCATAAGCATGGGCTCTAGCGGGCAAAATACTAGGCTTGACCAGCAGTCCCTCTGGCAATTTCCATCGCCTGGTGCATCCAACATTAATATTTTATTCTTAACATCCTTTCTGATCACGGACCTCTCCTGTAAGGTACACTGGGCATTTGGCCAGGATCAGAACTCAGGATCCTTCTTCCATACAATTCGACGGGTTCCTCTGGTTCTGTTTTTCAGCATCTCTCTGTGCCTCATAGGCCTTCTTAATTAAACCGGAACTCTTAAAAGCTCTACTAGTCTTTGACCCCTGTTTTTCATAACACAACTGTACCAGCCTTCCGAACATATGAGCATTTGTTCCAATCAACAAAGGGACACCATCATACAGTCCAGTGGGGGGACACACTAAGGCTAGGGTCTCTACTTGTTCGGCCACTCCAGCCACGGAGGTGGGAAAGACAGCCAAATTCGGATATACCCGGAATAGGGTAGGCCTTCTCACTTAACCCCCATACATGCAGTCCTTCTAATGGTTGTAAGGGTACGTCTGACAAATGCTTCTGATACCAATCCTGGAACATAATTGTCACTTGGGAGCCACTGTCTAATACAGCTCTTGTAGACACTCTATTCACCTTTACAGTGGTCTCCATGGAGGGACCCACTATTCTGGACCAGTCTGGAGAGGCGGTAGTGGGGGCCTGGGCAACTGACCTTGCCACAAAAGGACGTGAATTAGCATTTTTGGTGCCCTCACTGGGATCATGTCGTGCACCTCTTAACCACTGATTTCTTCTCCGAAGCTCTCCTTGTAGCTTATATGCAACTTTGTCAGTGTCTTTTGGGAACTGGCATTCCCTTTTCATGTGCCCATCTTTCCCACAATTATAGCAAAACATACTTTCTGGAGTTTGAGCTGGCTGAGGCGCCACACTGGGAGCCAGGGCGGGGTATTACTAACTGAAACCTTGGTGCCATCTCTGTCTCTGGCGTGATAAGCATTTGGAGACATCTCGTCAGTTTCTCCACTTCCATGGTCAAGGAATCGGTTCGGGCTGTTATCAGCAGGAGATACATGGGTGGTACCCCACCCCATAGCAGATACAGTCGGATATAGGTCAGGGCCCGTACTTGCAGGCGTGGCCTTCATAAAGGGACTGTTTTTGAATTCCGGATCTCTCTCAACAGTTCACCCCATTGTGACATATCTTTTCCTTGTCAGAGCACTCATTGACTGCCAACCTCTCCCCTGAACTTCACTTGATGGGTCACCCTCAGTCACTCGGTCGAAGCCGCAGCTATTGGTGCAGGTCCCTCAGGTCGTCTTTTCTCAACTCCTCGAATTTCTCTCATTAACTCATCATAGGAGGTGGGAATTCCAGTCGATCTGCCAGGCGTAACTGAAGCAACAGCAGTTCTGAGAAGGGGGCAGACTTAAGGATCCTGTCCAGCCTGGTTCGGTCCAGTTCAATCGCTGGCAAACTACCTTTTCTGAGGCATTCTTGCAACAATTTTTCCAGCCGAGATACATACACAGACAACAACTCCCCTTGGTACTGTTGTGCATCTCTTACTCTCCACCATAGGTCCTCATCAGAATCTGGGCTCCCATACACATTCTCCAAGGCCTCAAGATAGGCCTGTGCAGTCGCTTCAGGGTTACTGGCCCATTTAGCATGGATGGTAGCCAGGGCAGGACCTCGGAGGCTCTCACTAACCCTCTTTCGCTTTTCGCCTTCCGAGCATTGCCATTCTAGCACTTGGGGGGCAACATAGTCTATCCAGGTCTCCCAGTCATCCTCCCTTGGGGGTGGGAGGTGCCAGAGAAGATCCTCAACCTTGTAAGAGTGCGTGACTAATGGCAGGTGCAGAAATAGGAGTCTGCATTGGTTCAGCCACCATTACGGGCACTGGAGCAGGAGAGGGTGTTGGGGAGAACACCCCAGGTGGCAAGAATAGTTTCTTCAAGTCCTCCACAGTTTTCCCTCTCCCAGCAACCATTCAGCAAATTTCTCCTCAAAGTTTCAGATAGTGGTGGGGGCTGATTCCCCCAGGTCTTTACTGTCCTTAGTTATCACTCTCCAAGCAGTGAGGGCTCCCTCTGGGGTAATGGTCTGTGGCACTTTGGAGCTATCTATGGGATCCTTAAACTCTACTAGGGCCAGGAAAGTGTGGGTGAGCAGATTAGCATGCCGACCCACGACCACAGGGTTTTGTAAACCTTCCACCTTGGAAAGTACTCCCTGCACAGTGTCCGTATTGATACCCAGGGGGATGTCCAGGATATGCATAGCATTTTGGAGGTCGATCTCTCCCAGTACACCACTCCACCAGCGGTGCACAGCCACTTCTGTCGGGTACCCATTTTTTTCTTAACAGTGGTTTGTAAATATGGCCACTAGAGGACACACAATCCCAGCGGTGAGCCTCCAAGATGTAACCCCTAGATGGCGCTATCCCAGGGGCTACTATCCCTGCCTGATTTGCCACTAACAGGTTGAGGGGCCTGGATCCAATGGCGGTGCCTCCACCCAGAGGTCAGGGTTTGCAATAGTTAAACTAACTTGGTCACAGCCCTCTGGGACACTGCAACCCCCTTTCTTCCCACTAGTGGCCCACACAATATATCAGAATTACCTTCACAGTATACACTTACCCCCAGGTCTGGTTCCGCACTGGGACCTCCTGTGAAATGAGATACAGTGTAACAATCACAGTACAGTACTTTAACATAGACAAATACCTCAGGCAGTATAACTTTGCTGAAACAAGCAGCTCTGATTTATTTAGGGGATATAACAAGGACAGGGAAATCAGGTTAATTAGCTTATCACTCTAATAATCTACCTATGGCTCTGTGCACAGGCCTATCCCTATCAGTTACTGTCCTGGGTACCCAAGCCCTAGTGGCTAGTCCAAACCGTGGCAGCTGGTGGGGCCCTTTCACACAGAGAAAAGGAGAATTAAACAGTCAGCAGTACAGTAATTCCATTTGGATTTAATGTGGCAATTCAACAGGGAGGCGACCCTGAATTAGTACTCACGACCTCCAAATAAGATAGGGTCCTTCAATGTCAGCAGGGCTCACTTGGGGTACACAAACCTCTTCACACATCCATATAAAAGAAAGCACTATACCAGGCAGGCTGCATCTGTATCCCGTCGCAATTACTGCACAATACCGGGAGAACACACAGCAGATTCAGTTCCTGACAGACCGAGTGCAATTTTCAGCAATTCCTCCAGTCTTCTACAGGGTGAGCCTGGTTTCTACTCTTCAGAGATCCTTTGATTCTTTTCACAGGACGGATTCAGTCCTAACAAGCTGTTACACAAGCTGCAGACCGAACTCTGGGCCTTACACACGCTTTTTGACTAAAACTGCACACTGAAAAGCACAGGGCTCCTTCCTTCTTCACTGCCAAAGCTCAACTGAAACTCCAACCGACAAAACCGGGCACTTCCTTTGAGTTCCTCCCAGTTCTTGACTGGATTGGCTGTCACCACAATAGACTGCTGCTGTTGGTCCAAAAGGCACGAAGTCTAAACTACATCTCCCAGAGTCACTGCCCATACAATCCTCTTGTGGCTGGCTCAGATTATGAGTCCAAGTTCTGATTCGTCCAAGGCACCATTTTAGAGCTAGCTTACCCCACACTGATTGGTCCAGTTCAGCAGTTCAAAACTAGAATGGGGAACTAGAAGACACAGTTCTGACTGCAAAGAAAGCAGGTTAGACAAACTGTAATTTCATTATTACTCTAAATAATTTCTGGCAAACAGTTACATCTTTCAGATAGGTTCCCTTTGCACTCCTAGTGACTGCAAAAATGAAGTGAATTGGCAGCAGCTTGAGTGGTACTCAATCAAAGAAACACACAGTCCCCCCATACAAACTAATTATGTCTGCAAGCAGACAGCTCTTAAAGAGACAGTACCAGAGGTTCTAAAAACACTCACTGATAAATGGCTTAAATGCCAAATACCAATCAGGCTTGGAGCATTCAAGCAAGCTCCTGGAAGTCTTTTGGGAACCCCCATTTGCAGGGGGGTTACATAAGCTCTAGCAGGAAATGAAGAATATCACAGCAACAATATTAACAATTTAGGCAGTACTAAAAACAAAATATAGGCAGTAAATGGGAAAGACATATTTCCACTCTAAAACAAGGCACAATTGTAACAGAAATAAAATGCAGTTGTTGACGTGAATACATAGGACTGAGCAGTTTAACAATTACAGGCAAGTAAAATAGCAGTACAGCAACAACTGGTACAAGTCACCAAAACAATAATAGTGAGAAGGAGAACTGACCCTGAACTAACTTACTGGGGCAGGTGAATGGTACACAGATAGGCAGAGTGACCTATATAAAATAATGATTCTGTGTTCTCGGCCAGCAAGATAGTCCCCAAACCAGCTAATGACCTCCTTGGAGAAATGGCACTGGAAAACACAAAGTAAGAGAAAGTCATGATCCAGTAAATCGAATACCTTAGTGAGGTCCACAAACACAGAGACAACTAAGTTACCAGAATCAGTGACCTGATGGACATAGTTTGTGAACCTCACCAAAGTAGCCTCTATATTGTGTAATGACTTAAATTCATGCCGAACACGAGTAAGTAAACTATTAGTCAGAAAATCAACAGTTTGGTCCGTTACAGTTTGCTCACACGTCTTTGATAAAGGAACCCATAAAGAAATAGGTCTGTAATTTGACATAATTGATTTTGGACCAGACATGTGGATCGGACATATAGTCACCTGTTTCCAGGCAGTAGGCTAAGTACCAAAACAGAGTAAGTTGTTTATCAGTTTAGTGAAAGGGAATGCAATACTTTCACAAGATATTTTTAGAAGCCTAAAACTGAGACCATAAATGCCAATACAGGGATATTGATTTGACATTAATCGTTTTATTGAAACACTTAAATGACATAAACAATACAAGACAGGTACCAAGAACAACACCCAAAACAAGGATATGTAAACTTTTACAGCAAGGTTAGATGAGCAGGCTCTGTCATTATATAGAAGATATTATACAGAATTTTGATGTTGGGTGTGGATGTAAGCCATTCCCTTACTACATTATTGTAGCCTAGATAGAGCATATAGCTGCCCCAATATAGCCAGTTGGTACATACCTAGGAATTGTTCTGCACAGAGTCTATCTGGGGGAATGTTGGGATGTGACTGCTATCACTCCTACTGTGAGGTGCAGGGAAGGCATGGAGTGTTATGACAATAGGGGAAGGCCAGATAGCTGCCCCAAACCTCCACATGTCAGTCCAATGTATATTGATTGAGATAGGTAATTTGCTTCAGGGAAGCTAATTGCCCCACTGCATTCAGCCATTCTGTTACTGTGGAAGTTTCTTCAGTCATCCAGCGATGCAAAATGAGCCTCTTGGCTGCTATCCCTATAGCAGTTTGCCATTGGGCCTGTGCGGAATGTCCTGGTATGTTATCTAGTGTGAGCCCCAGAAGGAAAAAGGAGAGCTCCAGTAAGAAGGAAGCTGCAGAAATGAGAGTTCAGATCCCAGTGACCTCATTCTAGAACCTGCTAATTTAGGACAGGACCAAAGGATGTAGGTGAGATGTGCCTCCAATTGTGAGCAGCGCCAGTAGGCTTTAGTCTGTAGCAGCCCCATCTGCTTTAGAACATCTGGGGTTCTAGATCATCACATTAGTATTTTATTTTGAATAAGTCTGCTCCACCCATCCTGACAGGCCTTGCGGTCCTGAACCTGGCAGGTCTTCCAGGCTTCTTCAGTGATGGTTATATGACGCTCTGTTTCCCACTTCTGTTTGGCTGCCAGGGATTGGTCAGGCAGAGAGTCTCTCAAGCACCTGTACAGTGCCCCCGGTTTCTGAAAGGAGAAGGGAACAAAGCTTCTTGAGGAGCAATTACTACCAGGAGTCGGGGTCTTGGAATGAGATGCTAGTTTGGGTCCAAGGACACTGCACATTTGGAGATATCTCCAGTGATCTTGCTTGGAAAGGGAAAATTTGGCCTGCAGGGCCTGAAAGGATTCTTTATGTCGCCCATCTGGGGTGAGTATATCTTTCACTTGTAGGAAACCCTGCTGCCACCAGGATGCCCTATTAACAGACTTGTTATCAATCAAGAAGGCATTGCAGCCCCATAAAAGTGTTTGATGTGATGCAGTTTGGTCCAACTGCAGACATTTGTGGAAAGTGAACCATGCTGTTCTTGATGCTTGAAGAGTAGAATGGCTTTTGAGGGCTGGTGTCTGTTATAAAGAAAAGTGGCTGCCAGGGGAGCCTGCACAAAACACTGTTCCATGTGGAGCCATTGCTGGGAGCCATGTCCTGCAAGAGCAAACCCTTCTTTGGTTTAATGTGCCAGAAAGGCCAAGTGATAGCCCTGGAACCAAGGTAGGCCCCAACTGCCTCAGCTCCAATGGACTCTCAGTTTTGTTCTGTTGAAACATGGCCATTGTCCCTCCCATATAAATTTGCCTACCAGGGCATCTATTCTGTCAAACCAGGAGGAGGGGATGGCCAATGGTGAATCGACGAGCAAATGAAGAAGTTTTGGAGCTAACATTATTTTGAAAACATCTACAGTATCTTCCCCACAAGAGAGAGCCTAAGGTGTTTCCACCAGTCCAGCTCTACTTCTATAGGTTCCAGTAGAGGGGCAACGTTTAGTCAGATAATCTTATTAAGGACCAGGTGAACCTTTCTCCCTAGGTAGGTGATCATGTCAGAAGCTCATTTTAGGCCCTTGGACATGAACGCATGGGGCTGGCAGTGCTGGTAGAGGGGCAGTACATCAGTTTTAGATTGATTGACCTTTAGGCTGGAGATACCAGAGAACTGAGCTAATAACTACAACAAAGGGTTTATCGATTAGGCACCATCTGCCAGGAGAATAAGGAGATCATCAGTGTATAAAAGGGTAAGGTAGTCATACTCTCCAATTAGTATGCCCTGGAGGCATGGGTGGGAGCAAATGGCTATGGCCAGAGGCTATATGAACAGATGGGGTGAGAGGGGGCAGCCCTGTCAAGTGCCCCTTTACAGTAGAAATGGTTCAGATTTTAGACCATTGGAACGTACATGTGCCATAGGGGCTCTATAAAGCAGCTGCACCCATTTGAGGAAGGTGCCTCCAATTCCCATCTGTTCCATGGTGAAAGAAAGATAATTCCACTCCATGGAGTCGATAGCTTTCTCAAAGTCGATGGCAATTGCAGCAGCTGGGGAAAGGGATTGTTGAGTGACGTGAAGGATATTCATGAGGGCTCGAGTGTGGTCCAAGCATTTCCTACTCTTCCTGAAGCTGACTTGCACCAGATGGATAAGTCCGGGAAGGCCCCGCTGTCCACCTGGGTGGTAGAATTTTAGCCAAAACCTTTGCGTCAGCATTGATGAGGGAGATGGGTCAGTTTTTACCAGGGAGCAGGGTGTCCTTAATTTTTGGAGGAAGTACAGTTATGACTGCCTCACGTAAAAACAGGGGAAGGGTACCCAAAAGAAGGGGCACTTGAAACATGTCGAGGAGCATAGGATTGACTTCCTCAGTCACCATTTGGTAGAAATCCACTGGAAAACCATCTCTTTTAGGAGATTTCCCTTTATTGAGGGTGTGGATGGCTATTTGGACTTCTTATAGGGTGATGGGCTGGCCAAGCTCTTTGGCTACGCTTGGAGGAATAGCAGGAATGGGGAGGTGGGATAAAAATGTCAAGAGGGATTATTTTGAAGGCTGGACAACAAAGGTATACAAAGCCTTGCCGAAAGCTTGTATAATCTGATTTATGTCTTTGGTTGCTGTATGCATGGTTTCCATAGAGTCTCGTAGGCCTGCTATACGTTGCTCGGCCTGTCGTTTCTTAATGCGGAAAGCCAGGAGCCTGCCAGCCTTTCCTTCCCCTCCCAATAGGCCTATTGGGTGTATAATTATGCTAGCTCCAGTTTCCTAATTAGCAATCCATTTAATTTGATTCTGGTACCACAGAGGCAGGCAACCAGGTGGTGTGGAAATGGATTAGATTGCTTATATTGGTCTTCTAGGATTTTAGGTTTGCCCTCTAGAGTCTTTTTGTTCTGCTTCCCTGTACTTCCTCTTGTGGGTGGCATAACTTATGATGAGACACCGCATAGTGGCCTTGTATGCCTCCCATAGTCCTTACCTGGTGACCTCTGCTGTGTCACTGGTGGCTTTATAAAACTGTGTTTCACACTTAGCCCATTGTTGGAACTCTAGGTTCCTTAGAAGGAGAGGATCCAAGCACCAGGAGTTAGGGTGAGGTTGTTGGGTGGCCCACTCAAAAGTGAGTTCTAGCAGGGCATGGTCCAACAAAATAATGTGGTGTATGTGGGAGCCCATGGAGTGATGAGTACTGTGGGGTGAAGTAAACTACATCAATTCTACTTGACGTGGTATGCACTGCCAAAAGGTATGTGTAATCCCTCACAGAGGGATGGTACAATCACCATATGTCATTGAGTTTATGTTCTTGCATTAGCTGTGATAGTACATGTCGAGACTTGCCATGTGGTTTTTGCATATTTCCACTTCTATCCAAACATGCTTCCATTGAAAAATTAAAGTCCCCTTCAATAAGGATTGGGGTCATTGCATGGTTGAAGTTAGCCAGCTCCTGGCTAAGAACGTGCAGCAGCTGAGGGTCTTCTTTGTTAGGGCCGTAAACTGTGGCCAATATGAGTGGCTCCTGTGGTGTGGAGATTTCATCTAACAGCCACTGGCCTGCATTGTCCGCTTTGGTGCGAGCAATTGATCAGCGTAGGGACTTATGCAATACAATAGATACTCCACTTTTTTATTGGGAGAAGGGCTATGGGTTTCTGATCCCACTCAATCTTTTCAAAGCTTGGATAATTCTACATCATCCAGTTTGTTTCCTGAAGAAACACTATGTGTGCTTGTAAATGCTTAAGGTGTGAGAAGACCTTTTTCTGCTTTATAGGGGAACTGAGGCCTCTCACATTCCAATTTACAGTTCATATGTCAACCATGGTGTCTGGAAGGTGGGTAGCAATGTACCAGCAAGGGGAAGGCCCTGCATTCAAGTAGTGCCTATTAAGAAATTTGCTAATGTTCGTGTCCTCCTATCTCCATTTAGAGGTGCATTTAACAGAGTATAGCAAGGTAGGGCAGATATGGACCAGAACCACCACTGAAGGGTAGTTTATGACTGGCCCCAGATATGGACCAGAGCACCACTGAAGGTGTAGTGAATGACTGGCCCCAGATATGGACCAGGAAGACCACCACTGAAGGGGTAGTGTATGACTGGCCCCAGATATGGTCCATGACCACCACTGAAGGGGTAGTTTATGACTAGCCCCAGACATGCTTCCATTCCTTACATGCATGGCTATACAGAGTATGGTAGATCCTAAATTTTGCTCAGTACCTGTGAAATTCCAACAAACAAAAATAATATACCAACTTGACAACACATTTAAGAACACTATGCAAATTAGAAATTAAATGCGAGGGTAAGCTATAAACAGTACAGAGAACAGCAGGCCGGGTGCTGTGGTTTTAGGTTACCTCTGCAGCCTGATGGGGTGTGATCACTTTAGCGGAGGTCGATAGAGTAGAAGACTGACAGGTCTTCAGAGTAGCTGGGTGGAAAAGTAACAAGATATGCAGTTAAACCCTCTCCTGGAGACTCAGCTGCTTGTGACAGAGCTCATGGGTATTCCACCAACTGCAGTTTTCTAAATCATTATCCCTGTTCCATAGGATCCAAATAGTGCAAGCTTGCTCCTGCATGTAGGACAGGAGGTGCTCCATCCAGTCTTCATTGCAGCCACCCACTGCTCTGCTGTATATCCGCATTGGTTCTTTGGGTGCTGACTTCAAGTTTATTGATCTGATTCATAAGCAGAGTTTACATTTCTTTTATCTCTGACAGGGCTTGGGGAGTTGTGTCCATTCCCATTCCTGCCACTGCCATTTTGTATGTATGCTTGATGGAGTTGCTGGGGGAACCGAGAGTCGGTCACTGCAGCACCAAAAGCTCAAACAGAAGGACTGATCGATCACCTCCTGTAGATATGAGGGTGACCCATCAGCTACTACTTGAGTGAAATCAGTAAGTGCTGTACCGATTGCAGATCCTGTTGGATTATGTTAGGGGCTTGAAGAGGTAGAGAATTATGCAGCCATCTTGTGGGCTATCAAGCCATGCCCCCACTTAAGGATATGAATTCAGTTTATTGAGAGAGCTCAAAACCTGATCAGGAGAAAGGAGTTTAAAGTAAAATTTGGGATGATTTTGGATACTTGGGACACTGTTTTCACCCACTGTAAGCATTAGAAAATTAACTCGATACCTTGAGAGATCCCCAAAGTAATCATTAAACACTGAAGCCAGTAAAGGAAGATCACTAATTACCTCATCATTACAGTGAAGGGAGGAGGGGCACTTCTTTTCTTACAGCCAGTGAGATCACTGACAGCCTGCCAAAGGTTATGAGGATTTCAAACAGAATTCAGCAGTTTTTCTTTAAAGAATTCTATTTTTGGCTTTATGAATAAAAGTTTACAGAAATTTTTGGCTTTTTTATATTCTGTCAAAGTTACTTGATCACAGGTCTTTTCAGAATTGGCCCACTGTTTATTTTGGCCCTGGAGTATTTTCAAAACATCAGAAATATCAGATGTTAGACATTAACCTTGTTGGCCACTAATTCACATTTTCTGAAGACAAACCAGGTAATCACAATTGGAAGGCAGTACCTGAAGTTCAATGGGGCAGAGCAACTAACCACTGCCCCTGCTTGGGCCATAAAAGGCCGCACCTCCTACTCACTTCCTCGAGTGTTTTCTCATTGCAGCCAGAGGATCGGCCCTCCACACTGCCCCTCCCATTTTGTTTGTGGTCTTTTCCTCCTGTCTCTGTCATCTCCTGCTTGCCTCCAGCCACCTGCCTGCTCTCCTGTTGTGCTTTCCCCTCCTGTCCACTGCTTGCTCTGTAGCCATTTGTTTTGTCTCCCCTCTATTTTGTTGCTGTGTACTGTGACTTTCAATCTGTCCCTTCCTACCCTCCTGGCTCCATGTTTCCCCTCCCACCAGTGCACTTCCCATTGTCTCCTTCACTTCCCTTCCCATCCCATTCCTTCCTCCATGTTCGGTTGTTCTCCGCTTCCCTGTCCTCCCCTTTCTTTGTGCATTTCCCTCCTCCCAGAGCTGCTGGCATGCTCCATTTCTCTCTCACTTCTGTTGGTTGTGCTCATCCTCCATTCCTCCCCAGACTTGATAGTTCCTCTGGTCTTGCTCCTGCTACTGTGGTTCTGAGCCTTCCTCTGGCTGGTGCCTTTGGGTCCCTCCATGGCCTCCGTACTGGTCGGCTGCTTCCATATAACCTGTTGGGGATCCTGGTTGGCCTTGCACTTGTCCTTCCATTCTTCAGTGGAGCTCCTCTCTCTGTCCTACCTCCTGCAGCAGCCCTGTCCATGCCTACTGTGCTGGTGTGTCTGCCGATCTCCACGGAAGCGGTAGCATTCTGCCCTTTATTTGTGTCATTTGTACTGTTCATTGCTAGTCCCAATTCACTTGTGCTGGAGCACCAGCCTGTATGCATTCTGGCTTTTCCTACTGAATATCATACTGCAGTGTCTGCTGGCCAGTACCTTCAGTCAGTTTGTCCCACGCCACTACTTGCTGAACTTTTCTTCCACTATCAGCCTAGCTTGCCGCCTGTCTTTGCGCCTGGCATGCTGCTCCTGTCTGTCCTGCTGCCACCTTCCGGAGTTCTGGTGGCCTTCTGGTGCTGACCCCATCCTGACTACCCCCCTCACCTCCATCCCTTGTTCAGGTCCCTGGTCCCTTGCTCCCTGTTTTTCTTTTGTGCCTTCTCATCCCTTACATCATCACTCTGTCTCCTTCTCATCCCTTACATCATCACTCTGTCTCCATCACCATTCCTTCTTATGTTTCTTTTGATCTGGTGCCTGAAATTCCTCAGTTCTATTGCACATGCTTTTCCTCCCTTCCTAGTCCTCAGACAGGACTTTCTCTGCATCCTTATCATTCTCACACCCCAGCTCTGGCTGCTGGCATTAACTTGATGTTCTTCCTTACTGGCCTACCAGTATTCATGTGCCTTCATGGCATTAATGCAATCTGACTATTGGGTCCTTTTGTTCTCAAACCTTATCCTTACATACTTATTCACAGCTCCTCCTACCTAACCTTATACCTGGCCTTACTTCTGGTACTTTGTACCTCCATCGTTAGCTGTGGGCTTCGCCCGCAGATATCATCTCCCACTGTAAACATTCAATTCACTTCTAAATTGGCTTTGTGGTGGACCTGGTTGGCATGCACTCCCATGGTTACAAATTGCTATCTGCCTTGTCTAGACCCACATTAGGGTCCCCATCACTCAGTCCAACCTACGTGAAGATCTCATCATCATAATTCAATGTCAGAGCACAACCCATATGTGGGTCACATGCTACCTCAACTTTCCTTTCTCTCCAAGTCAGAGACATGCCATTCTCCTCCATTACTCCTGGTTCAGGGGTAGCCTGCAGCTGACAGTCTTGCTCTGCACCCACAAAATCTGCATCTTGAGCATGCAAAATTTGGGGTGGGGTCCTTCTCATCTGGCCCATAGTGGGAATGTTCTCATCCTGGGTGGCCCTTCAGTCATCAACCATACCAACGGCACATCTAGATGTAGAATTTAGGACTTCAGCAGTAAGGGATGGGGCTGTCATTGGCAGGGCCCCTTTAGATGCCTGAGCTGGTTCAGAGGCACCTTTAAACTATTCTCCCTAGGACCACCTCTGGTTCATCCAGCTTGTTCATAGATTGGTAGGCTGGCCGAGTGCCTTGACAGTCATTACTCTCCTCCTCCTGCCTTGGAGGCTTGTACCATGTCCAGAGCACTCTGTTGCAGAGCTCGTTCGCAGCCCTTCACAGAAATCCCATTAGAGGGATAGAGTGAGAGTGTTCCCCTGAATTGGATTCCACCACTGGATTGGCATACTAAATTGCAGTAGCTGAGCCATCACTAATTAAATATCCCAAAGCCTGGAGGAAAGGTGACCTAGGTCTTGGATTCCCAGAGGTTTCCTCCTCAACGGGGGGGGTTAGATTCCACTGTTGGGTGGAGGTGGATGATGGCCCCATTGCTGTTCCCTCTCTCTTTAGGAAGTCAAGCCCTCATGCCTCATTCCAACCTTCGAGCCAGTAACTATTCATCCATTGTATGCTGCTCCTCTGCTCCAGCTCCTAGTCATACTATGCCTATTGACCTCCATTCAGGTCTTCATACCATACTGAGTTCATTGCCTCATTTACACTGCTTGACACTCTTTTGGGTACTCTTGTTGGGCTCCTTCCTAAGTTACCTTTAGCCAAAGGAATCATTCCTGTGGCAATTCTAGGGATGGAACCCTCCTCTAGGGTTCCTTGCCATCATACCCCTACAGAGTGGTATATCCCACAGATAGAGAGGTGAACAGCCAAAGATATTCCAAGTTACACAAGCACAACACCATACTCAGTTGCGTAGGCTCATTGAACTATCAATACAAATTTTACAAAAACAATTGTAAGCTAAATTTAAATCAGTAATACTACTGAGGAATGACCAATCTACAGAAAAAAATAGTAGTCTGAAATTAATTGACATCCAATTTTCTTAAGTTTCTAACATTAATGAATACTGTGTAAGATTGGCTTTTTTTGGTAGACCACTTACAGTGGACTGCAGTGTGGTCACGTAAGTCATCAGGAAGAACACCACGGATATAAACCTTAGATAGACGAGTGACCGCAATCTAGTCCAGTGTAGACTGCTAACCCATTTTGTAGTTTAATCTAGTGGTGGAAGTAATAATCTCATGTAGTTCCCAGGTATGAAACAATTCAAGAAATATATGGGAGTCTTTGTCAATTCAATTTGAATTAAAAACTTGCATTAAGATCCACTCACATCCCTGGGGAAGGGAACTGCCAAAAGTTAATAAAAGCTGTTTGTCAGCTTCAGCGTGGGGAGGGGGAATATAACTTATGCTCAAGGTTATTATTTTAATATTTCCCCAAATAACATTGAGGAAATAGGTCAAAGAGCCAATTTGACTTGGGGAGTTAAACCACAAAAATTGTCTCTGAAATAAAAACATACATTCACCCCTCTTTTTCCTACTTTATCTATATGACATGATTTGTATCCTTGTAGATACATTTCACTATTGGGTATATTAACATTTAACCAGGTTTTGACAAACCAATTATTCCAAATTTATTTTCAAATATCCAAGCATCAAACTTAGCTTTCTTAGACAGGATGTTTCTGATGTTAACATTGACAAATTTAAGAAATAAGCCAGGTTTAGAATCAGTTATCAAGTCATGTGATGGTTCAGATCTGGGTCCAGGATGGGGTGAACACTACTAGGCAGTAAGAGTGAAATTAACTGTCTTAATTTTGGGGATTTTAAATGTCTTAACCATTGAGACTTTGTGAGTTGATTACTCTGAAAGCTGTATGGTGCAGGGTCATAATACCTGGGGTCTCAGGCAACATCTGCTGACTATTGTAATAACATATCTCTGGTTGCTACCTGACGTTGTACTCGTGTACCTATATTATGACTACTGTGATCTATCTATTACCAAGTGTATACGACCAGTGAATACCTGTAACACTGGTTGCTTTTTAATCTAAGTGTTATGTACTGTACTGTTTTGTTTGCTGCGATGTATTGCTCTCTTGACGAGGTGCCTTTGTAAATGAGTCTATGACTCAAAGGTTTGTAAACCGATGATCTGATAAATAAATAAATGTTGCTGATAAAAACAGCGTGACAATGAATGCTGCAAGCAAAATCTCGTATGTGGAAATAAGGTCGGGAAAAACACTGACCTTACAAAAACAGCACACACCATTCAGTTTAATGGGACTTTTTGTCTTTTGCAGGGGGCTTTGCCCTCCATACCCTCTGACTTAAAATAACTAAGTCCAAGGGGTGTGGACTCAAGGGATGGGGAGAAACCTGGGAGGAGGAATAATTCACTTTTCGGGGGGGGAGTTGCAACACCAGGAGACTTGGGGGGGGCAAACTGTGATCCCAGGTCTCCAATCCTGCTGTGTGCTGCTGCCGTAGCCACTCCACCACAGGAACAGCTTGTCCAGGCACCACACACATGGCAAGTTGATCCATTGCAGTTATCAGTGCAGAGTGAAAGGGGCAGTGGTAATTCCCTACTGCTATTATACCCCTGTTGCTCTAAATCATTTCGTGCTTTACACAGCGCTGCTATTGCTGTGCATTTTGGATCACTATATTGACCTGGTACCAACTGTACATTTTAACTGATCCAGTGACACTAGTTAAAGAGGTCATGACTGCCAAAAAAAAATTGCAATTAAACATTAGAACATAACAGATTAAAACCAAAATAAGCATTCATAAACAGAAAATTATTACAACTACTTTTGAAAGTCCAGGTTACATTTGAATGTAGAACTGAAAACCTCATATCAGAGAAATCAATTTCAACAAGCAGTGAATGATTAAGAAATTAAGGTCACCTAAGTAAGGTCCCAGCTGAGACCAAGATAAATCTGAAGAGCCATACAAATATGGATTTAAATTGGCCTCAGACCTTGGTGATGACCCTATTAGAGCTATAAATAAACTAAGCATATGAATGTTTAACAAAAGACCAGTCATACTCATGACCAAGGAAAGAAGATTAGAACTCCAGTTTACTGAACTTCGCAAGTTTGTCCCAAATGTGAAGTGGTTCCTGTGCTCTAACAGCCTGCCTACAAAAACACTTCTGTTGGGCAATTCCTGCATTCATCCTGAGATGCCAACAATAAAACCTGAGATGGCACCATTAACTGTTAATTCCTCCTCCGACACCACCTCAAACTCCAGCCCTGCAATCTGGACATATTGGAGAGTTTCAAGAGAAATTACAGGAAGAAACATTTGCAGATGGTGCTTGGCAAATAACAAAAGCCATGACCTTCAGCTTCAAGACATCATCAACGTGCTCACCCTAAAGGCGTTGCGTATATGGTGACTGAGGCGTGGGATGCCATCCATTCAGAAACAATTGCAAAAACCTGGTCCGAGTCCTGTATACTGGAGAGAAAGGGGCTAGCTGAGGATACAGCATGAGCTCCCACTGAGGCTGTAGCCATAGTGAGCCATGCTAACCCAGTTACCACAGTAACACTCGACATTGAGGCAGTGAAGGAGACATGCTCCAAAATGAACACGCTCACCAAGCTTGCCAGTAAACTCACTCTGAACGTATCAGAAGCTGAAATCAACGAATGGGTTACCTGCAATCTTGATGAGGATGGACATGAACATTTACACAATGATATGATCATCACTGTGGTCGCAGCAGGAGAGAAATTGGAACAAGCCGATGAGGATGATGAAGAGGAAGAGAGTGACAATGACATTCTGACCAAAGTTCACTACCACAATGAAGCTGAAGAATACTTTGGTAAGTGCTTACTGTGGCTAGAAAACCAAGAGGAGTGTGATCCTATGCACCTCTTATTTCTATGAAATCTACAAGCACAAGCTACCAGATAGAGAGTGGGATAACAAAAACAAAAGATCATCACGGACTTCTTTAAATAATACAGTACAGTGAAAGGAATAAAGTACAGTACTGTTCAAGTAACATGACAGAAATCACAGTCACTCTCTAAGCATCCCATAAACACCTAAACACAGTGGCACAAGCAGCAAATAAAAAAAAGGAACTAAAGCACCTATTCAAACCATGTACTCCCTCTCTACCAAACTCCCGATTATCTGAACCAAAAGAATGTCTCCTTAGCAGTCTGGATAATTGAGGTCCTACTGTAGCTAAACATATTCAAAATAAAAATGGTTAAAACTAGATAAGAATGATAGAAAAATCAAAATTAAAACATTATAAAGCAGCCTCCTCACAGCCTTCTGCTGTGGACTCCCACCGGTGACTCCTGCCAGTGAGTCTCGCCACTCCTTCAAAAAGGTAGACTTTGCTAAAATAAGGAATCTGATGGCCAACTGTCTGGAAAAGTTACATGCAGCTAGTAATGCAGTGCACACATGGGGCTTAATTTTCAAAGGGATGCGGATGCCGCAAACCCCTGGTGCACTGAACAAACAGCGTAGTGGGCTTGTGGCATTCCCCTGGTGCAAATCGCAATTTTCAGTCACCTGTTCCAAAAGGCACAAGTTAGTTAAACTCCCTCCTGGTCTAACTTTGCACCGATCGGGGACCATTTTTATGGAGCTTGTGCAAATACTTTGGCGTAAGCTACTGTAAATTGTGAAAAATGTCACAATTCTGCCCGATGTCCTAAACTTGGGGGCAGGTTGCAGCAAACTGTTTGGCACAGCTACACCAAAAACTGCAGTTGATGCAGAGCTTGATGTAAGCCCTGCATTAACCTTTGCAAATCGGGTCCATTTGGTTGAAGAGGGTGCTCGAAACAGCTGCCCTTTCTTGAGCAGAGCCAAGTACCTCATTCCTTTGAGGTGAAACTCTCACTGAGTCGGGGTTTCTTTAACCATTCTGACCATATTCTGTGGCAACCACCATAGCTCATTCTTTAGCTGGGCCATACTATTAATTTATATGGTGTGGAACTCTTGCCAAGTTAGGGGTTCCATCAGCTATGCTGACCAAACTCTGTGGCACCCACTATAGTCACCCAGCCATCTTATTAAGTTGAGGGTACCTAAAATATTGATAGCCACCTGGATAAAAGGTGACATAGGCTTTGGATCCCCAGAGGGTTCCTCCACAGGATTGGTTCCTCTATGTGCCAAAAGTCATGAAACAAATTCTGCCATGAGTTTATTTATTTTATTTAGTTTTTGTTGACCGGGTAAGGTACGCTAGCCACAGCAATGACTTTTCAGGCACGACCCTGGAGTTTACAGATACAATACAGTTGATTTAACATTTGATCAGAGGCAGAAACAAATACAGAACATTAAAATATAATAAGGTAAACGCACAGACAGTAGTAATACAAAGTAATCAGAAAGCAACAAGATACAAAATTACATAGGCAATAACATGGAATGAATAAGAGAGCAAGTGCAATAAAATAAACCATTAAGCAGTAATCCAGGTAGAGAAAATGGTATAATACACAAAACAAAAATACCCCAAAAAGTATAATTATACATAGAGAATACAGTAATGCCAGGACATGACTAGGGAGAGGTACAAAAGAAAGGGAAGGGAAGGATGGAAAAGTATAGACAGACAGGCAAAAATAGGGGGGTATGAATTTGGTAAAACTAAGGGTGCAGGTAGAAGAAAAGAGGCGTGTAAAGTGCATACCTCAGGTGAGAGGGTGCAGGGATCAAGGAAGAGATAATGGGCTAGGGTGGTTTGAAGCAGGAGCATGAACAGGAGTCAGCAAGATGATCACGAAGCAATTTCTTGAAAGAGGCATGGGAAGGTGCTAACCTTATAGCTAGTGGGAGAGAATTCCAGTGATGGGGACATAACAGGAAATAGCAATAGCACCTTTAGTGGAGTGGTGCCGAGGAATAAGACACAGGGGCATTAGCAGTCAAGTGAAGACAGTATTTAGATGGCTGGATGAGGAATAGATTCACCAGGGGTTTAGGCGTTTGGTTACGGATGACTTTATCTATGACCGAACCCAACGCAAGGTCTCTAGATGCAGTCGGAGAGATCCACCCGAGTTCGGAGTATAGTAGGCAATGATGTTTCAACCAATGCAATGAGGATGCATACTTAGAGATATTATTGTAGGTGACATCCTACTTCCTGAGAATAGTTTTACTTGCAGACTCATACACTACAACTCCATAAATGAGTGACGGAAGGAGTATGCCATGGGCTATGGCAAGCCTCACTGAAGGTGTGAGCATATAGCTGGAACGATAGGCCATACCGAGTTTTATGTTAGTCAACTTGCAGGATTGTTGAATATGGAGATCAAAAGAGAGAGTCGGGTTGAGTGTGAGACCAAGGTATTTAAATGAGGGTACAAAATCAATGGAAGAGCCATTTAAGGTAGTAACTTTGAAAGTGGGTTGGGAGAATTTGAGCTTGGCATTGGTACCAAGTAGCATGGCTTGAGTCTTAGATACGTTCAGCAGCAGTTTATGGCTGAAAAGCCATTGCTGAATCCTTTGAAAGTCAAGTGAAAGTTTTTAATTTACTTCTGTAATGTTTTTAGCACTGGCATAAAGGACACTATCATCTGTGTATAGTATGGAGGCAGTCTGGAGAAGGTTAGAGGTAATATTGTTTATGAAAATGGAGAAAAGAAGAGGCCCAAGAATAGAACCTTGAGATCTGGATGGTGTCTCCTCTGTGCACTTTGCTATCATATGTTCCATTTCATCTCTCCTTCTGTGCCCTATGTACATGCTCTGCTGCCATGTTTTACTGTTGGAGTTTTCTATATTCCCCAACGTGCAACTTACTCAAGGGACCTTGTTCCTATAGCACCTCTAGGGATGGAACCCTCTTGAAGATAGGTTTCTATACCACTTGACTGAGCTTGTAGTATCTCAAAGGGGTGGTAATCCCCTCCTGGAACAAATAAAGGAACAGCCAAAGTCTGCGTCCCAGAAGCACTTCACATTCACCTTTTTACAACATACGAAGCTACCTGCTGAACCAGTAAACCTCTACATGCTTTGAGATCCTGCACTGTAACAAAATGATGGAAAATAACTAAGGACTTATTAAAAGAAGTCAATACATGGCATCTTCTTTTTCAAGTGATTATCTTTGTCTTAAATCACGTCGATAAAGTGCTTGGTATCAATGCTAAAGATAAAATAATGTTATGAACTTGAACTACAGTTTGTCAGCTCAGCAGATTATACCAAAATATTTGCAGGAGCCTAGACTAGATACAATATTTTTTTTAATGAGTGGAAACTGTTTCTAGGTGCACTTTTGATCAAAAGGTTTGCAGCAGAAGAAGATGGAGATACGACACCACCGTCATGGAAATGTCATGGGGAAATGCAAGTATCAGCTTTGGAATAGATGCTTGATGGATAAATAACCCATTAGCTCTGAATATTTGGAATACTATTGTTAATTGTATCTGTTAACTAGATTTATAATTCCAGTTTAGAACATCCTTTTTTTGACAAATGTGCCCACCCAGATGTTGATGTTTGTTATAAGTTACACCTTAAGTACTTTTAATAAACTATATATTGCAACAAAAGATCCCTTAGACACTTCTGGTGGAAACATTTTCATCCCATGGTGAATTTAATGCTAAAAGCTTTTAAATAAGTAAAACCATTCCAAAGAACAACTTTAAAGAGGCAGAAGTGTCAAAAATGTCAGCAGTGTCTACACTTGTGATGCTTTCACTTTTGTGTAGGAGACATGTCATCCAGAGCTGTCAGTCATTTAAGACTGCCCCCTTTCTGAGGTCCCATGATTAACAGAGAGTATGGAGAATGTGTCATTTATTCCACAGTACCAAAACAGGGGCTGTTGCTAGTGAGGTGTATATGGGGTTGAGGTATTGTGACAAGCCTTTGCCAAAGCTACATTTCCTATCTGACTTTGGGAGCACCTTACCACTCTATGAGCACGGACAATAACAAAAAGGCAGACAGTTGTCAGTCAGCATGTATTAAAAGGTGAGTGTCTGGATTGCTATTGGAGGATCATTTGTTTTAACAGAAAATACTATAACTAAAAAGTTGTTTGTTTGTTCCTTAACTGAACAACTGTTAGTATCTTTCAATTACGTATTTTATACAGAGAATCATAAGTTCATTTTGAACACAGGAGGTGTGCGTTGCCCATTAAACTATGAAAGCAAAGCTTGAGTGTTTTGAAAAGCAACACACACTGAGGGAGTGTAAAAAAATAAATAATTCCACTGCCCAGAATCTATGTTTGTATAATAACTGGTTTTAAAACAAAAGGTGCACTGTTGAATTTAGTTTGTTGTGAAAGTGAAACAGAGTTCTGCAGTGAATGGTTAATCTAGCAAAGGAGAGGAGACAGCTGTGATAATCTCAATGCACAGGTCATAATAGACAGTCATGTATTACACAGTATCAAAACACTAGGTTCTTGTGTTTTATTTACACTACCAGTAATTATTTAAGGAATGATACATGACACGGAGAGGGCATTATGCTCTGGTAATGTACTGACAAGTAGGTTTGCTGAGGGCTTAAATTACGAGGAGGTACACTCACAAGCATAATGCCACTCTACAAAATGTGATACTCATAAAATGGCTAATGTATTTTGAAATACAAACTAAATAAAGTTTTCTAAGTGTAGTCTGCCAGATGGGGATTGGAGCCTTAACCACAGCTTCTGCATGGAGTAGGCTATATCTTGACTCCCTACAAGGGTTTTTTCTCAGGCAGCTAGTCAATGAACCTATTAGGGGTTGGGCAGTGCTGGTCCTGGTGCATACACACAGGAATGGTACTGTAGATGTCTCAGAGGGCAGTCCCCCAGGTACCAGTGATCACCGTACAGTGTGGGTTCACATTAAAACAGGAACAGAGGCAAACCACCTAATGGCAAGGGTCCTGGAATTTAGGAGGGTGGATTCTAAAGAAATGGGAAACTGCTTCAAGAAACTGTCTTGTGGAGGGACATTGCCAGGGAGGGATGGCATGGGGTCATGATGTCACGGTCAAAACCACACACGTCAAGAATGCCGCATGCAAATCAGCATGTGGCAAAATAACATTGGCACAACACGCTGACCAGAAAAGAACAACTCACACCAGAGGATGATCTTTGTTTTGCTGGGGGCTCTGCCTCAATCACCACTCGATGTGGGAAGCTTAGCCCCCCACACCCCACATACTTAATATAATCAACTCTGTGGGGTCATGGACTTTGGTGAATGATGCTACCATGGAGCGGGGCAAAATAGTTTTTGCTGCAGAAAAAAAAAGCATCATTACAGTGGGACCTGAGGAGAACCAAATCACAGCCCCAGGTCCCTGATGCTGGAGGCAGGTGCTCTAGCCACTCCACCGTGGGAGCATCTCGGCCAGGCACTACCCCAGCAGCATCTTTTTCTGTCCCACATGGAAGCATACAGCAACAGGGATGGCAGTTCTTATTGCATGCTGTAAAACCTCCTGTCACTGTACAGCCATTTCTGCTGTTCCATTTGTGGTATTTCATACATGGTTTTATCTGCGCTATAATGACCGGGTACCAGAAGGGGTAGAAGTACAGTGGGGAAAAATAAGAGAGGGCATAATTAAAGCAACCAGCTTCTGCATGAAGGAAGTGAGTAAAAGCAGAAGGAAACGAGCATTTGTCAATGCCGAATGTTCACCTCTGGTATTGCTGTTGTACAGGGTCTTGCTTGTACACATTTTTATGATATATTTACCCAGGACAAAGCAGATGAGATGCAATATCTAATTTTCAGTGGTGTCCTGCTTTGACACATTGTTAGATTGTAATTACCCAGGACAGGGCAGCTGAGAGGCAATATTCTACTTTTAAGTGGGTTCCCACTTTTGACCCCAAATGTCCAATAGTCTTTTTATGACCTGACATTATGATTAAGACAGGGGGAATTTTTTAAATCCCATCTGAAAGATGATTTAGCTGTGCAACTGTGGAAACAAGCTTCAGAGGGGATTTGAAAAATGATACCTGCTTGTTCAGGAGGTGGGGGTAGCTCAAGGACATGTTGAAGGTTAGGGGGCCAAAATCTGCAAAAAATAAAGTAATGAGTAAATGTTGCAACAGTTTTTTCCTCATAACTTAGTTGCTTTTCACCATTTTTACACCAAATTTTCAACATAATCTTTTATGAACTCTCCTTCTGAGCATGACAGGTGTCATTTATAAAACAATGGCTGAAATGTCATTTTGTGACAAAGGTGTTTAAACACATTTTAGGTAGGATTTATGAAATGACAGCTGTCACATTCATGAGTGTTGTGAAAAATGGCTACATTGAAAAGTTGGGGTTAAAATATTGAAAATACCACAGTTATGAGCGTGCACTGAAAAATTGTAATGCAGATGCCTAAGTTTGTTGATTTCTCATAAATTTATCCCTAATTTTCAACATAGCCTTTTATGAGTATGCCTCATGAACAAGGAGGAGAAACTTAGAAGTCCTGCCTGAAAGGTGATTTTGTACCACAAGTGCAAAACACATTTTGGCCAGGATTTGAAAAATGACAGCTGTCATATTCATTAGGTGCTGTGAAGAAATGGCTATGTTGAAAATTTGGGGTCAAAATATTGAAAATTATCAAACTTAGAGCCTGCATTTATAATTTCAATGTAGGCTCATAACTTTATTCTGTTTTAATATTGTTACCCACATTTTTAACATAGTTTAGGACCTCACCTCATGAACACAGGTGGAGAAATGTTCAACTCTGTCGAAAGGTGATGCTGCAGCCCGCACAGTGAACATGAAATCACCTTCCAGGACAGATTTGCCTAATTTCACCACCATTGGTCATGAGGTGGGGTCCCAAACAGGCATTTTGAAAAACTGGGGCAACAATATTCAAAAATAACCAAGTTATGCCACTACATTCCAAACTCCATTGAAATACATTGAACCGCATACCTGATTTCCTTAGTTCTGGTGTTGAAGAGTGATGATGTGTCTGCAGTCCAGAGAGGAGTATGGCTTTGGACCCCCGGTAGGAAAGTAAGGGCTATGTGGTTGTGAGTTGTGGGTGCTGAGTGGGAGGAGGGTTGGGGGACTAACAGTGGTGGTAGCAAGAGACATAGATGAACAGTTTTCTTTTTACAGGTTATATTGTTAAAACAAATTATGAGGGATGGTTTTCTTTATTTCAGGTGGTGACATAGAAACATAGAAACATAGACTTTGGTGGCAGATAAGGACTGCTTGACCCACCCAGGCTGCCTATTTCCCTACCTATTGGATAAGCTGCAGATCCTAGTTAACCAACAGCCTACTTTTTCCTAACCCTCACCATAATTGCATTATGTCTGTCCCATGCATTCTTGAATTCCCCCACTGTTTTTGACCCCGACCTCCTCAAGAAGCCCGTTCCGTGTGTCCACCACCCTCTCCATGGAAAAATACTTCCTCACGTTGCCCCTGAGCCATCCCCACCCCCAACTTTAAATTGTGCCCCATGTTCTTGCACATCTCTTTTTCTGAAAGATGCTGCCCTCTTGGACTTTGGTGATTTCCTTGAGGTACTTGAAAGTTTCTATCATGTCCCACCTCTCTCTCCTTTCCTTGAGGGTATACATATTAAGCTCCTTTAGTTTCTCTACGTATGGCTTCTGCTGCAGACCCTACACCATTTTAGCTGCCCTCCTCTGGACTGCCTCCATCCTGTCTATGTCCTTGCAGAGATGGGGTCTCCAGAACTACACACAGTACTCCAGATGGGGTCTCACCAACTGTCTGCACAGAGGGATAACCACTTCCTGTTTTCTACTGGTGATGCCTCTCCCTGTACATTCTAATATCCCCTCAGTCCTTCTTACTGCCTTCTTACATTGCTTGCTTGCTTACCGTTAGGTCATCTGATATATTTACCCCAGGTCCCTTTCTATTTTTGTTGTTGTTAGTACCTACCCCCATTGTGTACTCTTCCTCTGGGTTTTGTTTCCTAGGTGCATTACTTTGCAGTTCTTTGCACTGAATTTAAGCTGCAATACTTCTGACTATTCCTCCAACCTTGCCAAGTCCCTTCTCACCCTTTCCACCCCCCCCGTGTATCAACCCTGTTGCAGATCTTTGTATCGTCTGCAAAGAGGCATACTTTTCCTTCCAGTCCCTCTGCAATGTCACTTATAAAGACATTAAAAAGGACTGGTCCCAGTACTGAACCCTGTGGTACTCCACTAGTAACCCCCCTTTCTTTGGAGTGTACTCTGTTTACTATTACTCTTTGTGTCTTGTTGTCCAGCCAATTATTTACCCAGGCTACCACCCTGGAACCTACTTCCAGGCTGGCTAACTTGTTTATTTTTTATCATTTAACACTTTTTGTGCCCCCCCCAGACTGCCCCAATCTGATCAACCTCCCCCCCAGCCCCGTCACCTGGAATTACTGGGGCTTACCTTACACCTAGGCGCAGAGCCTGTGGGGAATCAGTCGCCATCCTGCTGCCAGTGATTTTCTTCCTCTGTTTATGCCAGGGGCCCCAGGAGTGGGTATGCATGTGTGTGGAGGCACGCATTAGTGCCACAACCCCAGTAACGGTCCCTTTCACCCATCCCAGGCCTAGCACCATGCTTCTCCTGGCCCGTGCTGTCCCCAGCCTCCACCAGGTGACAGCCATCAGCTGGAGGAAGCCCTTACATGTCTCTGGAGAGGAGAGCTTGCCTGTCAGCAGCTCCATCCAGCTCCACTCTCCCCCCCCGTGCTGACCTCCGACGGCCCTGGTTCGTTCCAGAACTCAGGTTGCCGGTGTGCCAAGAGGTAAGGTGTCCAGTGCCTCAGCCCTCAGCACCACTGGGCTGGCTGGCTAACTTGTTTATTAATCTTTTGTGTGGGACTGCATCAAAAGCCTTGCTAAAATCTAGGTAAGCCATATCCACAGTCCCCCCATGGTCTACTAATTTGGTCACCCAGTCAAAAAAGTCTATTAGCTTCATCTGACATGACCTCCATTAGATGTGGAGGTTTCAGGAGTATATAGAATGGGGCAAGTTTTAGGGTTGACAACCCAAAGGAAGACTGCACCCGATTTGCTTCAGAGGTGTAGGTGTTTTGGGTTGGAGACCCTAAAACCACATTTCTTACCTTTTGCTTTAGCCTAAACCCTAAATGTTGCATTAACTCAGTATTTTTGCAAAGAATATGAATATATATGTATGTGTGTATATATATATATATATATATATATATATATATATATGTATATATGCATACTGTACAGTATATAAATCTATTCATAAATTGCAAAAAACACGTTAATGCTCTAGTTAAGATTAGAAACAACAAAAAGTAGGGAAATGTGGTGTTAAGTTTCAATCTAACACCCACTCCCACCCTGCACACACCAATAGGCATCGGGGGTCTTGGGGTCATCAGCCCCAATGATCACCCCATTCCATAAGTAAATAGGCTGAGATGGGCACAGTATGGGAGAATGGGTGAGCATTGGGGCTGATGACCCCAAGGCACACCCAGATGCTTGTTGGTGTGTGCAGGAGGGGGGTGGGGTGTTAGGAAGTGGAAACCCTAACACCACATTTCCTACTTTTGTCACCTTAACCCTTACTAGAGCATTAACAAAGTTTTTTGCAATTAATTTCCTTACTTTTTGAGATAGTATAATCGTATTCTTATTCCCTGGGGGAGAGCATGGCCCTCCGGGTCCTGCGCTCCCAACCCTCCATAGATGCAAATATGTTTGTAGCTGTAGAAGCACAGGGCCCTCCAGGTCATGGGATTCCATTTATAGGACAACAGTGACCAAATTGTCAGCATAGCCATCTTATTACTCCACCTTATGTACCTAGTACAGAAATTTTTGAATCCCTGCCAAAACGTAATTCAGTGCAACTGCAATGCCATTCCATGCCACGCGTACAAAAACACATATTGGCCAGGATTTGAAAATGACAGCTGTGACATACATGAGGTGGGTTAATGAAAGGCTATGTGTGAAAATATGGGGTCAAAATACTAAAAAATTCCAATGTTATGAGCGTGCATAGCAAAATTGCAATGAAGGGGCATAACTTTGCCATTTTTATGTATTTTGACCCTAAATTTTTAACATAGCCTTCTTATGACCCCACCTCATGAACAAGGTCAGGAACATTTTCAAATCCTGCCCAAAAAGTGAATTTGACAACTGACCATGAAATCCCCTTTCTTACGGGAGTTGTATAATGCCAGTCATATTGTTCATGAAGTGGGGAACCCCAAAAGGCCATGTTAAAAATTTGGTGCCAAATGTCAAGAAATGGCTGAGTTATACATCAAAGTTGAACACCCCACTGAAATACATTGAACCACATTTACCTTAGTTTCTCATATTGCAGTCACCAGTTCCAGCAGTAAGACATGTGTTCGATTGTTCGATTGGAGAGTGGATCTCAAACCTGGGACCTGTTCAGGTGAGTGAGGGTGTGTGGAGGGTGGGTGCTAAGTGGGAGGTAGAGCTGGGGGGCTGATCAGTGTGGGACTGGGTTTTTTCAGAGAAAAAAGAAGAAAAACATCAAGGGATGGTTTTCTTTGTTTTAGGAATGGACAATGGGGATGCCAGTAGACACCAGAGACAAGGCAGCATGGGGACAGCAATTGGAGGGCAGAGGGACAACTGGCACACCACTATATAGGGACGGTGATTGAGGGAGGGCAGAGGGACCACTGAACTACAATTTTTTTTTGTATACAGAGACGGTGATCAGAGAATGAGGGAGGCGGAGGGACCACTAGACTACCAGGGATAAGTGAAATTTACAACAGGACAGTGATCGGAGAATGGGGAAGGGGGAGGGACTACTAGTCTACCAGGAATAAGTGAAATTTACAAGGGGATGGTGATCGGACAATGGGGGAGGGAGGAGGTACCACTAAACTACCAGGGATCAGTTAAATTTACAATGGTATGGTGATCAGACAATGGGCAGGGGGAGGGACCACTAGACTACCAGAGATAAGTCAGCTTTACAACAGGATGGTGATAAGACAGTGGTGGAGGGGAGAGGGACCACTAGACTACCAGGGATAATTGTAATTTTCAACAGGACAATGACTGGACAATGGGGGAGGGGGAGAGGCCATTAGACTACCAGGGAATAACAAAAATAGAATATTTCTTTTGTGGCATATCTTCAGAAGTATGCCAAGATCTGTCTTGGCTTCTCTTCTGGTTTGGGATGAGGGGGGCAAGAGAACGGTGTGACCTCTGAATTTCCAGCCAATAGTTTTATGTCCCAGCAGTTCCATTAGCATAACTTAAAAGAAGTCTTCCATACATTTGCCCTCCGCTCCCTCAGGTACCCCAGCAATTCTGATGTTGTTTCTCTGGCTCCTACACTCCATGTCATCTATTTTGTCCCAGAACAGGGCAATTTCTGATTTCAGGAGACTAATTTTTGCATCTTTCTTGTTGCCCTGAGGATCACAGTGCTGGAGCACTGTTTCCATGTTGAAAACCCTCAAACTGAGATCTTCAGTTTGATCTTTGATACCAAATTGCTGATAGACTGCTTCACTCCTGATACCTCTGTTAATATTTTCTCTCAAACATGAGCTGAACAGAGAGGTCTGTCGTGCTCCATCTGTGGATGCCATTTTCCCTGTTTGCTGACAGCCACAGCAGTGATATTTTCAGAGGAGAATTCTCACAGGAAAATTCTGCCAAAATTGTAAGATTGTGATAGATTTTATTAGACTTGAATGAAATGAAATGAAATATGTCTAAATGTCATTGAAAAAAAGCATTTGTCAGGTTTCAGTATTTTTACAAAAAAGCCCAAGGAGGAGAGCCGATTCTTTAAGTGGCCATCTTGGTCATGGCTGAACAGGAAGTCCAACCAGGGAGATATTATTGTCAATCAGTGGGTGAGGGATGCCACTAGACACCAGGGAGATATTATTTTTTGATGGGACAGCAGTCAGCAGGTGGGGGATGCCACTAGACACCAGGGAGATATTATTTTTTGATGGGATAGCAGTCAGCAGGTGGAGGGTGCCACTATACACCAGGAAGATATTATTTTATGATGGAGACAGCAATCAGTAGTTGGGGGAGTGTTTTGTGCCTCCCAGCTACTGCCTGTGCCTGACAGAAGGTTTTCTCTGACGTCCCAGTCCCATCAGTCACTCTCCCCACTGTCACAGAAATGGGGACATAGGTTGGGACCAGAGAGTACCGGTGCCTTCACAAACGTTGGTCAATGTGCATAATTTTCCTCTATTTTTCTCCCCCCTCCAACAAGCCCACCTCCCTCATGGCACCAAACAGAGCTCTGACAGGACAAACTAGCACATAGCATGTCCCTGTAGAGGAGTCAAGCTCCCTGGATATCCATAGGGGTCACTAGTGCAGCAGAACCTGCTGACTTCCTCTCCCATCTGGGAGCACTACTGCACTGCAGCACTTCCCAAGCTCCCTGACTGCCAGCCTGGCTACTGAGTCCACTCCCAGACATGGGTCACCAGTGTGGGAGCATGATAAACTACCCATTGGGTCATTCTTTTCATAATGATTCTTAAAGTCCCCTCTAGGGGAAAAAAGCAATAATGCAAACCTATCTAAGCTGTATCTAAGCAGCTATTATGCAGATGTCATCTCAGGTACCCATTCCTATGGTGGTTTATATGGATGAATGTATGTGTGGTGCCTACTATATAGGTAACAGAATGTGAAAATTGAAAGTGAGAGTGGGTGAGCATGTAGGAGATATCCAGAGAAGGAACCCTAATAATGCTCTGGCTAACCACATAGTCCAAAATGGGGAAAGACATAAAGGGGCATGCATTGGACATATACAAATATAACCAGAAAGTTCTGAGACAGATGAAAGAGCATTTTATACCCCATTAACATCTGATCAGACTAATTTGTTTAAAAATTGTATTGATGCTATTTTTCCCAGGTGCTCAGTAATAATGTTATTACCAAGAAGGTGCATGAGTTTTTACTGTAGAATTTCCAGTCAGAACAACCATGTATATCTTGCCCAAAATACACAAGAGCCTGCATGACCCTCCTGGTTGCCATTTCAAGCAATGGCAGTATCACAGAACCATTGTCTAAGTTCATTGATACACGTATCAAAGGCATTGTGGAGGTTTCCCTCATATGTTAGGGACACAGTGGTGGTCCTCCAGGCTCTAAGTGAAATCAGAGTTAAACCACCCACCATGCTAGTGACAATGGATGTGGAGTCACTTTATACTAATATACCCCACAATGGGGAAACTCCACACCTTGTCTGCAGCTTTATCTCAATGTGATCTGTATTCAATGCCTTTATGTGATTTCCTTTCATAACTTACAGAATTGGGGCTTACGTGTAACTACTGTACTTCTCTTTTTCTGGCAGTTATTGTCCCCAGAGTAAACACATCACAATGGGTGCAGCATTGGCACCAATCTTTGCCAACATTTACCTGGGGATATGGGAGAGAGTATTCACACATGATCCCACTGCGAATCCATACTTCAACAAGACCATAATGTGCAAGCGGTACATGGACGACATGTTGTTTGTATGGGACAATACTGTATCTGAGCTTGAGGAATTCAAAATGTATTTGGAATTTAGTAATGAAAACCTTAAGTTGCATCAAAACATGATATGCAACAAATTGACTCTTGGATCTCAACATTAGTAAAACAGAGATGGGAACTTTGAAAACTGATTTATTCAGAAAGCCCATGGACCATAATTCCCTGCTTCTGAGTAGCAGCTGCCACCCATGCCACATGATCAACAGCATTCCACTCTTGCAGTCCTACCAAGTAAGGTGGAACTGCACAGATAGCAATGATTATGATGCAAGAGCAGACAAGCTTGAGAACCACTTTAAAAGTAGGGGCTATTTGTCAAACACAAATAATGTGGCGAGGGAGACAGTCAGAGGCAAGGATAGGGAGTCATTACTGGAGATAAATGATAGAAGGGGTAATGATCTGGATGAAAGAATTAACTTTGTGACAACATACAGGGTACACTCCGTGAAGGTATGGGAGGTTATAAAAAAAAATTGGCACATACTCCAATCAGACCCTTTTCTTGGTAAATACACTGCTAAACCACGTAGGGTGTGGTCCAATATATAAGAGACAAGGTTGTGAGAAGTCTGCAGTCTATGCAGCATCAACAGACCTGGTTACCACCCTCCGTCCCACCTGGGACACAGAGATGTAGTGCATGAGTACACTGTCCTTCTATCAAGGTTACATACAGCTTTGGTGTTCCTGGGGATCAGAGGTGGTATACCATCCATGGTTTTATAAACTGTGCAAGTAGTGTGGTGGCATATATGGCTGAAAGTGTGTGTGGTGCCCACTACATAGGAAAGACAATGCACAAATTGAAAGTGAGAGTGGGTGAGCATAAGGAGGATATCTAGAGAAGAAACCCTGACAATGCTGTAGCTAACCACGTTGTCCAAAATGGGGAAGGTCATACTTTCAGTTTTTTAGAACTAGAAACAGTCCGCTTGGGCCCCAGGGGTAGCAATTTGGATAACCATTTGCTATAGCATGAAGCCTTCTGGATTCACAGGCATAGAGCAACAGAGCCACCGAGTCTGAGCAATCATATGGAACTAGCCCCTTTTCTGGTCTGAATTGTTGTGCTGAATTACAATAAGAACATGTGATTGTGTGTAGGATGATGTGACATAAACCTGTAACAGGGATACTGGTTGGCTTCTATCAATTTCATAGCTACACAGTACTGTGATTGATTATATGGGTTATTAACCAAAAGTGGATGAAATGTCCCCAGTCAAAATGTCGCGGACAAAAAAAACATGGTGAAAATACAGAATGGACAACATGTTGTGCACTAATTGGTCACTGAATACAAATATCACCAGACAAAATGCCGCTACGGGGATCGGAAGTACTGGAAACCTTAAAAACATCATGGGGAACTAAAAGAAACTGATTTGTGCAGAAAAAGACAAATGTTGTGCTTGTGCTGGACAGGGATGGTGTTAAAGCGTATGCGATGATGGAGGGATGATGGAGGGATGATGGAGGGAGGGAGGGAGACTGGAAAGCTTGTGCTTGTGCTTATGCTGGACGGGGGGTGTTAAAACTTATGAGGTGCTGAGTAATGACTGGAAAACTTGTGCTTCTGTTTGTGCTGTACAGGGGGTTAAAACCTTAAAAATAAAAATATTTAATGTTTAAAACAATAAAAGTTAATTTTAAAAACTGTATTTAAAAAGTTACATTATCAGTGAATTAAACTACATTAATCTCAAGCACACTGGCAATATCTTCAAGGTACTTCATAAAGCGTTCTGAGTGCAACATCTGAGCAAATGTGTTTGAACACTTTGTTAATGTGTACGATTTGTTATTTTTCTTGGTGGATCTTGACCAAGCTCCAGTTGCCTCCAAGCCGGCGAAACAGCGTGCTGTTCTTGCCTTAACTTTCTTGCAAGTCTGGCACATGTCAGATGGGCTATTGTAACAGTTTGAGAGAAAGCTCTGTGCCAGGCTTCCAGGGTATTATTGCTACACAGCAGGTCATTAATTACATGCTCATATTGATTCCAGAATGCTATTGGAAACCTTGGTTGTCGCCTGTTCTTTCACCTTCTGTAATGTCTACCAATATGTGTCCTCAAAGTAATTGAGTATTTCTTCTAGTTCTATAAAGTTCTCATCATCTTGTAGCTGCTCAAAAAATCTCTCCACGCAATCCTGTGGGATGAAAGCTAGCACCAGTATACAGTGAACCTTTAGCGCAAACTCCACTTCCTTTATGTACCACTGCTGTAGACCAGCACTTTGAATGTGGCACCACAAAGCTTGACCCGGGTGGAAATTGCACCCATTAAGCTCAGCGTTAGGGACAGCCTTGCGCAGGACATTGATTGCTGCCAGTTTAAAGTTTAGCATTATACTTTTTAGGGATAATTTGGTTACAAGTAATGCCTCAAGGTGCATGAAAAACTTAAGGTAAACAGCCTCACTGTGGCCGGGGAGCAGGGCATAAACACCAGGATGGCTAACCCCATTCACCGTGTGAACAGTGTACAATTGATCATCACTTACGGTGCCACACTAAATGTACCGTCCACAAAACCAGTGTCCATTTTCTGCTGGGCATTTAGGATCTTCATCGCTAGCGAATATCACAATGTCCTCATTAACACGTAAAAATGGCTCATTGCTTACAGTTTGTGAGAACTCTTGGATATCACAGTTCTCATTTGTGCTGCTTTGCTGCCTCTGGTGATGAATATCTCTTCTTAGCATGTCCTGAGAAGGCAGCAGGTGCGCGTGGCGAACATCGACCTCTTGTAACCCACTATGCACAACATTGCATGTGGGTTCCTCTGCGTTTCTCACTCTGCGCTTGATGCTTGCTCTTGCGGCATCAACGGATACCTTTCCATGCACCAGTGTGTAATTGTGTTCTATAGGTTTCTTGCAGATTGTGTCCCCCAAAGTGTAGAGCCAAGCGCGGCATTTTCTCCGCTTGCAGAGTCAAATAATCTTGCTGTCAGCTCCATCCTTTTCCTTCGTATAAATGAAGTTATCGAAGGCAAGTTTTAGCTTGCCTTTCTGACTGGGGATGTACTGCATGGCTGCTAAACAGAGGAAAGATACCAAACGAATGACAGCTCCTGAGCACAGTTGGCTTAAAATCAGGTTAGTACAGGTGAAGACAATTATAATAATTAATTGACTGATTGACCACAGGTACAGGTGTAGTATAGCCGTGTTAGGAAAAGAGGTAAATGCTTGATGCATTGATTGAATATGTCACTGTTGGAATATGCGACATTTAGGCAATGTTTTATCCAGCAACATAATATCCTTTTGACCTTTAGACCATGACGTTCTTACTGCTATCTTTTAACCGGCAACATTTCAGACCAGGGCCGTTATTACCTGTCCTTATTTAACTTGGAAGTCTCCACTAGTGCAGTCTATACTGGTGTTTTGAGGTCTAGCTGGACAGCATAATAAAAGTGACTGTTCTATATGACTTCTAATGTCATAAAGGCTTGTACTTCTGTATGTGATTAACTACTGTATATCAGTGTACTGGAATACAGCCACCCATTATCAGTTTTTAACAAAGTATTCAGCAGTCCTTTGATGCTTTTCTGTTTTTCTGCTTTTGTATCTTTTGTATTATGTCACTAGATTTGTGCTGTCACTTTATTCACACTGTATAAATACAGTCTAACAGCAGACAGCAGTATTCCTTTGACAAAGCACACACCTCTGCAAAACATTAGGAGGACTATTTGTGACCGTGGGTACCCATCTTTAGCTGTTACTGAGGTTTGCACCTTGATGCACTCAATAAAACATTTTATTCACTATGTCTATGGCCAGCTAAAGACTTTTTGGGTGAGTTTGTTTCTTTGTCCTGTTTCTTTTTCAGAATACAGATTGCTACTGAGTGTACCAACTGCCTCTGAGCACTCCCTGTTTGCTCCTGCTTCTCATAAAACCCTGCACCTTTTAGCTGCCTTTCTCTGTTCCCCTCCACCCTGTCAATGTCCTTTCTGAGGTGTGGTCTCCAAAACTGGACATAGTGCCCAGGTGGGGCCACACCAGTGAGCCATACAGCAACACCACCTCCTGCCTCCTGCTGGAGATACCCCTTCCTATGTAACCCAGTGTCCCATTATTCCTACCCACTGTTTTGTCACACTGCTTTGACACCTTAAGGTCATCATATATGAAAACCCCATGGTCCTTTCTTGTTTAGAGATTGTCAATACCTCGTCCGTCCATTATTCAGCACCTGTGTTTCTATTCCCTAGGTGCATGGTCTTGCACTTTGGCATTGAACCCCAACTGCCATGCTCTTGGCCACTCCTTGAGTTTCTCCAGATCCTTGCTCATTCTCTCTAGGACAATCCGTGGACACCCTGAAAATACCTTCAAGGCAGATGCTCCACTCTTGCTATCTCAGCAGCAAGGGCAAATAGGATGCTGGGGTGCATTGCCAGAGGGATCATCTCTCGAAAGGGGGAGGTCATCCTGCCATTGTATAGATCACTGGTGAGGCCACACTTGGAGTACTGTGTACAGTACTGGTGCCATACCTCAAAAAGGATAAGAGATTACTGGAGGGGGTGTGGCATAGGGCTGCCAAAATGATCATGGGACTACGGGAGTTGCCGTACGAGGAAAGGTTGAAGGAGCTCAACATGTGCTCGCTGGAAGACAGAAGGGTAAGAGGGGACATGATAGAGACCTTTAAGTACTTGAAAGGCATAAACAAAGTCAAGGAGAGAGAATTGTTCTGCTTAAAGGGTTCTATGCCATAATGGCAATCGCGGAAAGCCGATCACCATTAGGGTGAGTGTACATCACCAAAAATCTATTTTGGCGCTGTAACACTCACGGTGCTCAGTAAAATGGCGCTGGACACTTGTTTGTTTTTTTAACGAAACCCCCCCTTGCTAAAGGATTCTCAACTCCAGGGGGGTGCAAAAGCTGAAAAAAATGTTTTACATCCGGACGCAACAAAATGAACGTGCACTTGGAACTGAACCTGGCACCCTCGAAACCCTAGCCTGCCACCAGCCCAACACACCACAGGGCCAGCTCAGCAACCCACCACCACAGTACACCTCACAAACCCTCCCTCTCCTTCCGCCCGTTGCATGGCATGCTCGTCCCCCCTGCGCACATGTACATATAACAGTACCCCATCACTATATTCGCTGCCCCCTATCCAGTCACCCTCCCTGTCCAGTAGCCCTGTGCAGATGGCACTGTTATTGAGTTGCTCTTTTTGAAAGCACTCAATAGTGATCGCATTCATCACAGGTTACCGTTTAAAGGGGAAAAGAATCACTAAAGGTTCAGTCTGAAGTTGAAAGGGGGATGGTTTAGGAGGGAGATGAGGAGGCATTACTTCACAGACAGAGTAGTGGTGGGTTGGAACGCATTGCCGGAGGAGTTAATCGCTCAAAAGACAGTGGATAGCTTTAGGCGGGGTTGGGATAGAGTCAAGGGCAGAGTTAGTACAGACAGGAACATAAAGGGGGGGAAGGACTGGGAAAGAGGAGGAACGGAGGGGTTTTGGGTGGGGTGAGGCAGCTGCAGTGATATGAAACTAAGAGCTGCACAATTGGGCAGACTTGATAGACCTGTGGGCCTTTTTCTGCCATCAGTTTTGTATTGTTCGTATGTCTGCTGCTCACGTGATGAGACATACTGGGATGGGATAAGTCGATATATGGACATTGTAACAATATGAGATCAACATACTGTACCTGATTTCAAGCTTTCATTAAAACAAAATTACATTTCTAGCCCTAACATTTACAAAGTTAGCCACTTTTAAATATTTTAGATAGGACTAACTTTGGAACTGATAGGGCAAGAAATGTTATTTGTGTTTTAAATAAAAGCTTGGAGCCAGTTCAATATGATAGCCATATCATTACAGCTTTCGTGTGTCGATACATATCGATATATGTTGATAAACTTCATTACACTTTTAAAAGTGTATTGATATATTGACATGTACAGACACACATTAATACACGAAAACTGCTTCGTTATGATAGCTTCAAATTGAACTGACTCCAAGCTTTCATGACAAAAAAAAAATTATATCCCAGCCCTAGTCATTCAAAGGTTAGACTTTTCAATAGATACTTTCTTTTAAAAAGAGCTAACTTTAGAACTATTGAGGCTTGGAACTTAATTTTTTTTTAATGAAAGCTCTGAGTTAGCTATGTTGATAATCAATATATCATGCTGCTATGACTTCCATATATCAATACATCAAAACATAAGATGGTTTTTCAAAAGTAATGTTTTAGAAAAACATTGTTAAACTTTTTATGAAGGTAATACTACACTTTATTTCATCAAGAACTGTGTAGTTTGCAGCCTCCTACAGTATGTTTCATTCTATGCCTTTAATTGCATTTGAACAATTCACTCTCCCTTCTAGAAACCCTTATCATCCTTGCCTTCACAGACAAAGCCTGCGAAAGCATCAAAAGATAATATTCTGGGATTTGAAATAATCTGTATAGGATAATGCATGGTGCCTGTGAATAACATGGAGAATAACACATTGGCAACCATGTAATAATAAGTCTGTTTCTATGGAGGGCTTCTGGTGGCATCATGGGGACCTCAAGAGCAAAACTCAAGAGGTCAATAATGTCTCCAGAACCCCCTAGATGGAAAAGCAGCTGAGTTGGGTATGGTTGTTCATATATTATTTTGTATAGTATATGATTTAAAACATAACATAAAAAATACTGCTTTTTTCTTCTCAAGAAAAAAAACAACAACAACAGAAACTCACTCTCACCCGGCAGCTGAAAACCCACTTGAGTGAGGGGTGGGTTTCTGGTTTTAAAATGATGAAACATAAGGTTTTGTGTTAGGGGAGCATCTACATTGTGTGTGTGTGTGTGTGTGTGTGTGTGTGTGTGTGTGTGTGTGTTAGGGGGTAAACCAGTAGGTGGTGCAAGTTTCCATTCTAATTAAATAAGCTGTTATGCCACATAAGGGTACAACAGCATTTTATGAACTTAAAACTGTGGTACAACAGCTTTTCAATTGGGATGAAATCCATGCACAAGACAGAGTAACCATATACTATAGGGAGATAATTTCATTCAGTGAAGCTGGGAGCAGAAAAAATGACTAGGTGCTTTATTCCCCCAATGACACCCAATGAAATGACATCTTAGTTTAGTACACAAAGCCATGTTTTATTGTGATATTACATGGTTAGTCAAGTGTTATTGATTTTTTTATTAGTTACTTACTATTTGTTAGTCAGGTAAACTCAATGGGAACTCCAATCTCCTTATAAGGGAAGAACATGGACACATTTAGTACAGCTTTCATAAATGCAGCAAATATATACAGAATATGAAACACATTTATTAAAGACAAATTTGTTGCCATGTGTATGTCTTGGAGTACTAATAGCAGATTATTTCACAGTACACACATGGTGAGTCATGGGTGAGATGTTAACCAATGGGCAAGGCCACTGATTTACGGTGATTAAAACAATTAAATTCCGTTTTCAAGACTTAAGATTCCGGAATTTCACGGTGATTGTTACTCTAATTTCCGATTTTACCGAGATTCTGTTATCATTTTTTAGTATGTGCATAAATAATCAGAATTAAAGAAGGCTTCATATACAGAGCATTAAATAAAGCAAACTGAAAATAGTACAGGAAGGAATTAAAAGAAAAACACACTTTTTTATAGATTTACTGATCTGATAGAAAATGCCAGATTCCATGAAATCTTCATTTTTAGCGGTTTTCAGGCAGCCCTAATTCCGAAATTTTACCGGATTTTCCGGTAAAAACCGAAAAACAGTGGCCTTGCCAATGGGTAATAGGGATCAACTACGTAAAATAATGAAATAATAGGTAAAGAAAGCCATCAGGCATTAAATGATATTGTTTATCAGTGCAAATATAACTTAGACAAAGAGTGTACTACCTGCAAACAGGCAAATAAGGTTGCAATTTTTTTAAGAACCAGCCAATCAACTTTTAATAAGAATGTGCTGCTGTCTGTTTACATGTAGATGACATATTTAACATCATCATGAAATGCATCTCTTATGACTGTATAAAGGTAATTCATTCAAGTTAAACAATATCTTGGTACCTGCTGCAGTGATATGTTTAATGATTGTTTACATCACGTAAATTCAATATTTTTTCACTACTGTGTTTTCCCAAATAAACTCTGACAGGCACTACCCCACTGTTCTCTGAGTGTAGTGTTAGCACAATAGGATGAATTATATGGAGCAACCTCTTCAGTTGTGATCCCATGGACTAGCACTCCAGATTAAAAGAGGTTCCTCATCTTTTGAAAAAATATGGACTCGACTAAACAAAACGGTTTGCTAGTACTGTATCAGGCCAGCATGGAGACACAGTGCCCCACTGCACTGCAGTCTGAGGACTTAAGTCTCAATCTTAGCAATGGTAGTTGGACAGATGTGCTGAATCTGTGAATCCAATTTGGGGTAGATGAGGGAGGAGGCATTCATCTCAGTAACAAGTAAAGAACTGACTCCAGGAGCAAAGAAGTCTACAGCTAACAGCAGCGAGAGATTGTTTGGTGCTAAGGCTACGTGCCCATTTTCTCTGTTTTATCCCTAGTTCCCCCATCCAAATCATTTAAAAATATATAATAAAATGCAATTATGCTAAGTCTGACCCAACAGACATGCCAGCAGGGTTGAGGACTGCAGGAGGACCAAAACATCCCTATCAGCCTTTGTGGCTGGGTGAGCAAGGGAGATGCCAAGGAAGCTTTTTTTAATGATTGCTAAAAACATGGATTCAGAACAGATCAGACCCAGATCAAATTTTTGATCAGAAAACGTACAATCTGACTGATCTGAAATCAGAGAAAATGTTCAGATCTTGCGGAATCCAATTGTTTGGGGTCATAGTCCAGCAACACTAGTCAGAAGTAAATAGGATGAAAACAGCAACATTATTTGTCTTTCGGTCTCTCTGTCTCCCACTCTTTATGTATTTATCTTTTAAGGAGCAAAGGGCTCAATAAAAAGAAGGCATGGTCCTTGTTTACAAGTTTCTTTTTGTTATACATCATGGCAGTAATTTGATTTGGTTTGTGTTTAAAACCCATTCCCTGCTGAAGCACATATATGAGTCATAACATTCTATGCTCAACCCTATTCAAAATGGCCTCTGCAAACTGAATTTTAAATAAATATACAGAAATAATGACCTGTTTGATGCATACTCACTCGATATATTATCTACATGAAGAACAATGTTTTTCCTATAGAATAAAGGCAGGTGTGTGAGTCTGTGTGTGTGTGTGTGTGTGTGTGTGTGTGTGTATAGGTGTGTAGTGTGTACGCGTATGTGTGGGGGGATATGTAACAGCTTCTGGACCAGAGAATATCCTCCTGTTAGCAGACCTAATGGAGCTACTCTTTCAGCTCACCTGTCTGAGCTCAAACCTGGGGACTGGAAAGCTGTGAGTTTAAATCCCTCTGTGTTTTTCCTATTCACAGCTGTAAAGGCTGTGTACACTATGTGCACTCAAACAAGCATCACAAATTATTTTATAGTTCATGACCACTCATCTGCTGTGATCCTAAATCAGCAGTTCTTTCCTGGCTTATTTTGCATGCACTTGGCAGGGCAGTTTTTCTATCCCTGGAGGAATGTGGTCACCACCTCATTGAGGGTAACAGCTCTCCTATATGGAGCAATCAAGATCTAGAAACTTACCATTGGGGTAAATCAATTTTGGATCTCAGCCTGATAGGCTGTAGAGAGACTGATGATAACTGGATACACAGAGTTGTAACACACTGATATTTTAAGATGCATTTTCAAGAACAGATTTAATAGAAAAGTACACAGTACTGAAGGTAGAAAAAGCAATCTAAGTTTCTTAAGCCAGAGAGAGTATGTTTTTTTATAATAATTTTTATTATTATTTCCATTTCAAATACATTACATAAATCATTACAATCACAAGTACAATTCAAATAAGCAGTATGGCATAAGGAAAAGAAAGTAAAGACAAATAATACATTTAAAAACTGTAGATTTTATATATATACATATATATATATATACATATATATATATATATATATATATATATAGTTTAGTTATTAGTATTTGGTATTAATCAAAGTACATTAGCATAACTTTAAATTTATTAACATCAAATCCTCCATACCGTGAACATCAACATTTATTGTACCATGAGCCAAAAAGGTGACCAAATCCTATCCAGAATATCTAATTTATCATCCATAGAATAACAGATTCTTTCATTATTATATAAGAAAGCCATTTGGGAGTACCATTCACCAACAGAGGGTGTAGTATTATTTTGCCAGTGCCGTAAAATTAGTTTTTTAAGGCTAAGGGATGCTTGCAAAATCCATATTTTCTTGTATTTATCCAATTCTAATAATGATGATTCAGGTACAACTCCAAGAATAAAACTTAGTGGGGATAACTGGATGTTTTGCCCTGTTACCCTGCAATACATTGCCTGTATTTCCTTCCAGATTATTTGAATCTTCGGGCAACCCCATAACATATGTAATAGACCCACATTTGCACCATTGCATCTCCAACAGTTGGCATTACTTAAATAACCCATTGAAAATAATTTCTCAGGACTCAAATAATATCTATGCAGGATTTTGAACTGAATCAGCCTACCTTGAGTCTCTTTGTGGTTTTTGGAAGCAGTCTTCCATGCTTGATCCCACTCCTCCTCTGTTATTATGAGATCCAACTCTTCCTCCCATTTTCATTTGGCCTTGATTGTCAAACATGGAGATGTTAATTTATCAGTCAGTATTTTATAAATGATCCCAGACCCTTTTTTAAGTGACATTATTGTGATTAAATGTTCCTAGTCCTCACATGGCGGTAATGTATAATCATCTTTTAAAACACCTGACCCAATCAGTACTTCTCTTAACTGCAAGTAATAGTAAAACTGATACCCGTGAATCTTGTATTTCTTTCTAAGTTCTTGAAATGAGAGAAGGACTCTAGTATTCTCATCAATCAAATGACAAATTTTGGAAATAGCCATGTTTACCCACTCTGTATTTGAAAGAGTTTTATTACCCTTCATTATTCTTGGGTTACCCCATAATGGCACCATACCAAATGGTACATTGGTTGGATTTATAATACTATTATTTTTTTCAATGCTAATATAGAACCCTGAATACAGGGGTTGTCTATCATATTCCCTTGTTGTGGTACATATATATGGTCAAAAAGAGAGTTGGGACTAAGTATACTTCTTTCCATTTCTATCTATAAGTGCTGTGATTCACTATTGGGAACTGTGCTTGAGTTCTTATAATGTTTCAATGCATGTTTTAGAATAAAAGCTAGCTGATAGCACTCCCACCATGGTAAAGCAAAACCTCCATTGCTACACAGCATTCTTAATTTAGATTTGCTCAATCTTGGTGGTTTCTCTGCCATATAAAGATTCTCATTATTCGATCTAGCCTCTTGAAGATTTTCCCCCCAGCAGAACAGGTAAATTTTGAAACAGATAGAATAGTCTTAGTGCAGTATTCATTTTAATTATATTCTACCTTAGGATCAGCCCTGTGATAACTTTATGATAGCCTGGTTTTACAGAGTCTGCTTGGAAGATTGAGAGTGTTGCATACAGTACTTTATGTTTAAAAGTCTGTCCAGTCATTATCTGAAAACCAGCTCTCCCCCACATACATGTATGTACACACACACACACACACACACACATATGCACACAGACCATGACCTCTGTAAATATTTCCTAATTTCCCAGAAAATAGCTGTTTAATGTGAAACTGATACATCTCCTTTAATTTCAGTTATGCATGTTCACTTGATTGCACAGACATGGCTACTGTAGAGTCCTTGCTAGGGATCACATTGAGGATCTGGAGTTATAACTTTGTTAGTTGCAGTTGTTACAGCTAGATGGCACAGCACTTCACAACATGAAATTCTCCAGGTCGAAAAAATTAAGAGAAAATTTACCAAACATATAAAAGGATTAACTGATATGTCATATGAACTTAGACTCAGCTCTCTTAAGTTAATGTCGCTTACCACCAGATGCATGCGAGGTGACCTCTTATTCATGTATGATGTTATCAGGATGATCATCTAATATATCACATGGGTTTGACTTTAAGAGAGGACATTCTCTCCAGCTACTTGGGAGGGGTTTCAACTATATTCCTCAAAGTATTTTTTTCACAGTGAGGAGTGTTAATCCATGGAATGCCCTTCCTTTAAATATCATAATTAATGATTCAAAGCAATTTTAAGGGTAGACTGGATAAATATATACTTTCTAATTCTAACATTAAATACTATTTATTATAAGGAGCAGTAACATGAGCCTTTAAGCCTCCTAGCTCCTTAACCACCTAATGTAAGAACCTAGTATGAAACATACAACGTTACCTATCCTTTTATAGCTGACTGGCATAGCTAGATGATCTCCTTGGGACACATGAAGTATAACTGGCTATACAGGAAGCAGAAAAGGTATTCTGAACATTCAACATCCTTTGCAATTTAATACTATTGCATGTAATATACTTGAGTACTAAGGGTCTGATTCCAAGACGCATGGTGCAACTCGCGGGCATATGTGAGTTGTGCCATGTGGCACTATGTCGGGGACCCTGCGCTGTATTCCAAGATAGGCAGGGTCCCTGGCACCTACATCCTGTGACTTGTGGCAGATGCAGACTAGCATCACAGGCATAGTACAATGGACCTGGATACCACAAGTTGCAGCCCGCAGAGAACTGCCCCCCCCAGAGCCCCCCCAACCTGTAACACCGCCACATGCACCAGGGGGCATGGGGGAGCTGGACAGGAGGCACTGGTGTTCGGGGGGCACTTTGGGAAATGGACCCAGAGGTCCCCAACATTCGAGGGTGGGGGGTATGTCTGTGTTGGGGGGCATGGGGAGCACAGCTGTTTACTTTCTGTGGTGTTGCAGAGTGGACATCCATTGACTGGCATGGACGGATGCGCCTTAGACCATCTCCCTGATGGTCTAACTCTGCTGCAGCAGTGCGGCTTCTGGAATAGTGTATGTAGGTTACAGCAGCCACCCTTTTGGAATAGGGTATTGCTGTCATAACCCACCCTGGCACCATGACGTTGCAGGTTGCGGGTGTAGTGGGTGGCGTAATGCACCTTTGGCGCAACCCGCAGATGACATGGCGCAGGTTGAGACTTGGAATCACGACTTGCATATCCCATGGCACAAGTTGCAATTTACGCCATGGGGTTCGGCGTAACTCACTTTGTGCCATGCATAAGTCATCTTGAAATTGGGCCCTAAGGGTACATCCACACCAGTGCTGGTGTATCTGTGCTTTATGTGCCACTTGTGGGCACCACTCTGCAACCCTGGTGGATTCCAAGTATTGCAGGATGACTTCTGACTACCCTGATATTTGAATGCAGAGAAACATGCAGAGACTAGGGCCATTCTGAGGGCCAGAGTTGTCCAAGACATCAATCATCTAATGGGATACCCAGGTTGTGCCTAGAGTGGATCTCCTAGTCTGCATGGTGTAAGGGACTATGATGTATGACCACCATATGAGGGTTAAAATATTAATAAAAAATATGGACACAATAAGCCTTTCAGTTCTACATGTTCTATTGGAGGGCTGGGGGGCACCAGGTGGTGAGGGGAGTGCATTTGGGTCCCATGACTTTACATGGGAGGTCATGCTTGGAGGACATGTAAATGTTGCAGAAGTGGCCCCACCTTGCAAAATATCAGCATCCTCTGCTGGATTCCACACTATAGAAAATGTGATACATGACCACTCCCATGCCCACCACCAACCTGACTGCCCGCATAGAGGTATAGATCAGGTTGACGCTAGCTTCTACAGGGCATGTGTCCCAGTCTGAGATACACAGAGGCCACCACATGCGTAGCATGCTCTCTGGTCCTCCCAACAAACCTCTATATGGGTCTCTAGGGCTCCAGGTGCCCTTTGTGTATCAGGCCTAACATATGATCAGGGTTTGAGTTACCATCAGTTAATCTAACCTTAGGAGGTCATGAGGCGAGAACGCAACTGAGTACCTCATGCCTTTAAGGTTAGATTAATAAAGGTAAGACAGTCCCTGGAGTGCCTTAATAAAGTTCCAAAATAAAATGTTTACATTTTTTATTCATACAACTTTAATTGTTCTGTTGTATCTGATGTTTTCAAGCCATTACCTAACTCTTTTGCAATGTGTCAACAAAACAGACGCTCAGTTTCCGGCCATTGTTTGATAATATTGCTTTGCAAAATGCCTGGACTTCTTGTTACTGTGGCAGGGCATAGAAACATAGAAACATAGTGGTTGATGGCAGATAAGGACCTCAAGGCCAATCCAGTCTGCCCATTTCTTTTTCTACCTTAAGAATGTGCCATCGGCCTTTACTCTGTCAATGGCCTATCTATTCATACTCATCTGTATTGCACCCTTATGCCTATCCCATGCCTGTTTGAAGCCTTGCACTGTATTCATATCCACCACTTCCTGAGGGAGGCTGTTCCATGCACCCACCACCCTTTCTATGAAAAAGAACTTCCTCACATTACCCCTTAATCAGCCTCTCTAATCTCATGCTGTGTCCTCTTGCCCTGCTATTTTTATTATATTGAAACATGTTGAGCTCTTTCACCTTGTCAATGTCCTTAAGATGTTTTAATATTTGATCATATCACCTCTCTCCTCCTTTGCTCTAGGGTATACATATTGAGCTCTGTTAATCTGTCCTCATATGTTTCTGATGCAGTCCTGCACCATTTTGGTTGCCCTTCTCTGGACTGCCTCCATTTTGTTAATGTCTTTGTGCAGGTGTGGCCTCCAGTACTGCACACAGTACTCCAGATGGGGCCTAACCAGTGTCTTGTAAAGAGGGATTATTACCTCCCTCTTACGACTTGTGATACCCCTACTAATACACCCCAACATCCCTCCAGCCTTACCTACTGCTTTAGTGGTCTGCTTGGATGATTTCAGGTAATCTGTGAGGATGATGATGATGCTGAAGTCTCTTTCTTCCCCTGTGATTGCCAGCAACTCCCCTCCCAACCTATAGGTAGCTTCAGGGTTTCTCTTTCCTATGTGCATGATCTTGCACTTCTTTGCATTAAACCCAGTTGCCACTCTTCTGACCATTTTGCCAGCTTATCCAGATCTCTTCTCATTCTGCTCACCCCATCTGGATCATCTACTCTGTTGCAGATCTTAGTGTCATCTGCAAACAGACAAACCTTACCCTCAGTCCATCTGCAATGTCACTGATGCAGATATTTAGAAGACTGGCCCCAGGACTGATTCCGTGAGTACCCCCCATGATTTGCCTCTCTTCTGACTGTATACCGTTTACCACCACTCTCTGTTTTCTGCCCGCCAACCAGTTTGCCACCCAGTTGAACAACCTCTGACCTACCCCGAGCCTACTTGGCTTATTAATCAATCTTCTATGTGGAACAGTATCGAAAGCTTTGCTGAAGTCAAGGTGGGCAACATCAACTGCACCCCCTTGGTCCACCACTCTGGTTACCTAATCAAACAAATCGATGAGATTATTTTGACAGGACCTTCCTGTTGTAAACCCATGCTGTCTTGGATCTTGTGCTCCTATGAATTCCAGGTGTTGCACTATCCTTTCCTTAGGAGTGTCTCCATAATCTTGCCCACTACTGGGGGTAAGACTAGAAGAAGAAGAAGAAGAATCAGCATTTATATAGTGCTTTTTCATACATCAAAGCGCTTTACAAGCAATGCTAGACTGGTAGCGAGTGACTGAATGTGTGTGGTGGCCATATCACACATCATCACCCACACAACCTGGATAATTGCATGAACCGGTTTATGGGAAGGGGAATGTTGGCCAGGACACGGGAATGTTCCCTACTCTTTGTGAAGAGTGCCCTAGGTTCTTTACTTCCACCTGGACACCCACTAGGACAAACACCAGGATGGGCAGAAGGACCTCGGTTTTAACGTCTCATCTGAAGGCTGGACACCCAGCAGTACAGCACCCCAGATACTGCACTTGGATACCAGTGATTTTTAGGGTGCAAGTCCAATCCCAGTGTGGGATGAGAACCCACGACCTTCTGGTCCAGAGGTGGATGTGCTACCAACTGAGCCACGCTTGACACCCTAACTGGTCTGTAGTTCTCTGCCTCCTCCCTGCTGCCACTCTTGTGGAGCGGGATCCATGAACCCTTCTCCAGTCTTGGGGATCTCTTCTGTGCTCAGAGACTCACTAAACAGTCCTGATAATGACTCTGCTAATTCCACCCTTAGCTCCTTTAGTACCTAGGATGTATGCCATCAGGTCCCAGTGCCTTGTCCACCTGAGCTTAGCAAGCTCTTGTAGGACCCTTTCTTTTGTGAAAGGACTTGTACACCTCCCTCCCGCTGTGTCCATGGTGCTGAGCGTAGTTCTGCCCTACCTTCTCCTCAGTAAATACTGAGCAGAAGTATCTATTTAGAATATATGCTTTTCCTTGGTCCTCCTCCACACTCCCCTTATCCCCTTGATCTTAGCAATACCCCCTCTGAACTTTCTCCTTTCACTAATGTATCTATAGAAAGTCTCATCCCCTTCTTTTACTGTTTGTGCTAGTGTTTCCTCGGTTTGGACTTTTGCCTGCCTTACTGCCTTCTCTGCTTCCCTAAGGGAAGTTTGGTATGCTTCCATATCTTTGTCCTGCTGTGTTCCCTTATATTTCCTGAAGGCCAACCTTTTGGCTCTGATCTTTTCTGCTACTGTTTTTGAGAACCAAAGTGGTTTCCTCCTTCTTTTGCTCTTGCTTTTCTCCCTAACACAATCAGAGATTTGCTTCAAGTATTGCATCCTTAATGCTTGCCCACTTTGCCTGTACCCCCTCACCTGTATTTTTTCTTGCCAGGGCTAGCCTTACTCTGCTGGTCATCTTATCAAAGTCAGCTCCTCTGCAGTCCCATATTTTTGCCTTGAAATGGGATGATTTAGTACTAGTGGCCAAACTGAACCATACCATGTGATGGTTACTGGCCCCCAGGTGACCTTCTACCTGGAGATCTTTCCCTGTTAACCAGTACTAGATCCAGGATGGACATGTCTCTTGTGGGTTGTTGTACCAGTTGTTTGAGGCCCTCCCCCTGCACGGACTCCACTATGTGTCTAGTTCTGGCGGATGTTCCTGCTGGTATTGACCAATCTGTATTTGGTATGTTGAAGTCTCCCATTATCAGAACCTCCCTTTAGCTGTCTGTATATCTTCTAACAGTACTGTGTCTATGTCCTCCCCCTGGTCTGGAGGACTGTAGACCAACTCACTGTTCATAGGGCAGCAACAGGAATGCAAGAAAGAGGCTCTGACTATTGCTTAATGTGTTGCAGTGCAGACATGCCATGTCTGTGGGTGCAGGTGAATGTAACTGAGGTGACAGGCCATGCCTGGCACTTGTCAATGTCCTACTGGTGAAAGAGTACATCCTAGGTGGAGTTAAAGGCAGCAGTCAAGTAGGAGCTCAACCGCACCAGGTTCAATTTGCAGCTGACATCCATCCCTCCCCTTCCCTCTCAGCTCTAGGTAACCCTTCTTACCTCACCGCATTACTCCATGAAATGAAATGACATGAATTGATAGACCATTGTACATGTTTTGCTGCTCAATAATTTTATGAATCTGATCTAAAACCTGGTATTGTATGTAAAACCACCTTGATCATAGTGTATGTATGTTATTGTATCTCCTACCATAGTTCTGTACATTAAATGTTTGTCATAGAATACTCAGTGTTCAGAAGGAACTGTATAGCAGGACGTTTGTACATCTTCTATCACTACAAGTTAAAATTTTCTTTTAGTATTATTATTATTTTGATGGATTTGTTCTTTGCATATTTCACCTTTGTATACTGTACTTACAATCTGTGCAACAGGACAGTTTTGTAAATAGGGCATCCCATCCCCAATAGCCTTTATCTTGTTTAAAAATAAAGACCTTTACTACTAAAAGCAAACTCATCACTCCATATTAGTCTCTCTTCTCTCTAGTATACCTCCCCCTCAGCATGCCAACCCTGAGGTAAGCGGCACCTGTTTGCACAAGTGGGGTGCACATACCAAGTACTTGTCCCTGTTTTGCGAATTGTGAGCTTGAGGTGGTACAATTGTGTAACATGGTATCTACTGCATATCTAGAAAGGGGGGGCGGAATTACATGGTCCCAAGGTACTAGTATTTGGCACTTATTCTCTTCTCAGGGAAGGCAGCTTGGAAAGTGATGGTTTCGAACCCTTGCTCTCAGTGCAAATACCCCCCGGTGCTATAGCTGCAACTGCTTTCCAAGGTAAAATACACCATTGCTTTCATAAACACCTGCAATTTAAAACCCCTGTGTTGTGAGACCCTGAAAGTTAGATCATTGTAATAATCTAGTAAAATAGCCCTTAAACAACAACTGAAGCCTCCCCATGGACAACTGTAAACACTATTTATATGCATTTCAGAATTTGTCTCACCCTTATTTCCTGTTAAAGGGCATTTCATTAAAAAAGGGGCACCCTTCATTTCCTATGTTGTAGCTGTGGGGTATCTGAGGTCATAATCCATGGACTGTGGCATCACAGTCTGTTGTTGTACAAGTTATTTATTTAATTTATGCGTGGATATCTGACCAGCTCTCAGCCCTTCTGGAGACCCTGCACTGTCCCAGCAATGTCACTTCCAGGACTTACCTTCCTCCAGGCCAGTATGCTCATGGTATTTCCTCCCCATGTTGGAATCTGTCAGGCAAGGCCTGGTCCCTTTAGATAATGCAGAGTGCTATTTGTGGGAGGAAGTCCAGGTCAGCAGGTGTGGGGTCTGTGGGCAGCAGAGTCATCCTGTTGAAGCGGTCAGGGTTTTTCCCCTGCTTTCTCCTACTCTGTAGAGACGTCAGCCAAGAGTGGGTTGTGCGAACATAGTGCAATAGTGCCTGTTCAAGCCAATCCACTTCTCTCCCCAGCTGAACATACTCCCACCTGCACCACCACCATTGGCCATCGAGGTCGTGGTTGCACAGTGAAGCATTCCCTTCTCCCTCCGCAGAGGAGGAGGAGAGTATTCTGTTGGATGTTAAATCTTCCTCTCTGCAGCTGGCCCTCCAATGACCCAGGCTTATTCCCAAACTCGAGATTTTTTTGTTTTTTTATTCTTTGTTAACCGGGTAAGGCCCACTAGGCACAACTGTCTGTTTTTAGGGGCAACCCGGGAGTGTTAAGCTGGTTAAGTGACTTGCTCAGAGTCACACAGTATGCAAATGGAGGTTGGGGGAATCAAACCCAGATCTGCTGAACCAAACTCATTCACAGCTTGTTGCTCTAACCTCTAGGCTATACTGCCAGCATCACAAGCTGTAGTGCTACCGCTTCACTGGTGGGTGGCATTGTGGAAGTGACTGTAATATAATAATTGGTGAGCAATGTTTTCTATGGGCTTAGCCAGTTGTTATTTGCTGTAGTAATCAGCCAGTTATTATGACAAACACACGCTCAGTCTGTGAGCAATAAGGGCAAGCCACAAACAGAGTGAAAACCACGACCAAGTAAAATAACCACTCCCACTGCGGAAAACAACACAGTTTGTCTGACAGCCATGACCTCCAACCCCAAATTGTATACCTTATCTCAGGAAATCTTCAGATCTGGCCAGCAGAATTGGAACAACTAGACAAAAAAAGGAAAAAAAATGACATTGCGATTCCAAGTGACAGTGGTTCCAGACACAGACCTATTCATACAAGAGCCAACCAATGGACTGCAGAAACCACGAAGGAGGACTGAAACAGATGGCAGTACCAGGCAACACAATAATCTGTGAAAAGACTGTTAAAAGACTCGAACTGTTAAAGTTAGAAGTTCCTGAACAGTTTACCTTCTAAACAGTATTCATTACCTCTTTATGTCTGACCGTTACTGTAGCATAGTTCAAAAGCAAGAATGCCAGTTGCCATAGTTAGATTTTTTCTTGCTCCACTTTCAAGTTTCACAATTATTTAACTAATTTATTTTGTTTAATTATTTATTTAAGTTTTATAATTACAATAAAAGCATAATGTTTACAGAACATCTTGTACCAGTATCTCATTCGGTATACAGATGTGATGGTCACAGAATCTAACCAGAAAAATTGCTCACCAGCAATTCTAAAGAAACTCTGGCCAGAGCCAGCGTGGCTGCAGTTGTGCTTTATGAGGGCTACTGAGCTCATGGTGGGACAGTCTGCCGTGCTCAAGATGGCCACTGGATCTGGTGTGTATGCATGCATGAGCAGTTGGTATGTACACTTCACTTCCGCACTTGTGGTGAAGTCACGCATACCCACTGAGCTCCAGCAGCCATCTTGGATAGTGGACTGTTCTCTATGAGCTCAGTGCACATGCGCAAGTTAAAGTAGTGCACCCATGAAGGTGGGAGGGGCACCGCCTAAAGAAATGACCAAGCAGAGTGCTTTGTGGAGGGATTGTACTGCAACTCCACATTTGCTCTTAAGTGAGAAGAGCTGATCGCAAGATGGCTGCAGGCTCTGTCCACTGCAGCTGTAAAAATAAAACAGGGGGTAATGTGCATACTCAAATTTAATGCACACCCTCAGTGTGGGATGCTTTAATAAACCCCTCAAGCTTTGCTGTCATGGTTTATATAGCATCCCACACCACAGATATGCATTAAATTCTTGCAATGCACACTAATTCATGCATTATTCTCTATGTCACCAACAATATGACTTCAGGGAGGTCCGGGGCATACACTGCAGAAGCAGAGAAATTCTAAGAAACAACTTGTTTTTATGTAGGGGCATTAGTGAAGTTAAACTTGCAGACAAAGTTGGCAAAAGGTTGCAAAAATCTGATTTCATGAATTTTATGAATGTCCCACTATCAGCACCAAATTAGACTTCCCTGACTTTGCAATATTTTCAAGCGAAGTTCACTTTTTCCATTTTTAAGAAACTTTCATGTAATTTCACAAACTAGAAAGTGTCCTGAACATGAGCAATTTGAGTTGAAACTGAGACTTTTAAAAACTCATTTTAAAAAAATGTGCTTGGAAAAGTAAGCAAGTAAATTTATTTGTTTGATGCCCAATCCTGGAGGCCCTGGACTTCTTATAGGCACGTGATTTTTGCTGTCATTGCATATTTTACAGAAATCACAGTTTTAAAATGCATAATTGTAGCAGAAATGAATGATTTTGTTAAAATTAAACCAGATTTTGGTGCTATTTCCTAAAGATTATGTGAAAGTGAAATCTGAAATCACGCAGTTTCATAAGTGTAATACAAATTTTGCTCAGCACAAGTGGGGATTAGGAAAAAGTGTATTGCAGAAGTGAGGAGCTCAGCTCCCAGAGAGGGTTCCCACAGGCTGCCTGGAATTCCCACAAACCCCCATGATGGCTGACCAAAGAGCAACCTTAGCATTTGTTGTGAATGCAGATGCTTGCCTGCTCTCCCAGCTGGATAAACATGGCAGCCGTATCAACACTGATCACTGGGGCAGGGGAGTAGGACAAAGCAGACAAAAACAGGAAAAATAAAACTAGAAAGGAATGTATTTATTCTTAATCACAACATCTATCAACACTTTCCAATCAGTTCTAAAAATATTTTTTGTGGTAGTTTATAATGATCGAATGTTTATTTCAAAAGGTGCAACTTATGAACTGTTAGGCCAACAAACCTAAGTTTATGAAATGAAAGATTTGAGTCTAATCAACATTAATATATCATAATGTTTCTGTTCTTATGAGTCAATACATGTCTTAACCTGTTGATATATGTTAAAAATAAAAGGATGAAAAAAATGTTTTACCTTTTTCAATATATCTATATATGAAAGATGTAGCAGTACCATATAGCAATATACGTACAGTATTAACCCAGCTGACTCCAAGCTTTCATATAAAGATAATTACATTTCTAGCCCTAATGATTCCAAAGTTATCACATGCTAAATAAATAATATTTTAAAAGGTCTAACTTTGGAAGCATTGGTCTAGAAACTTAATTTTGTGAGTCAGATTTTTTAACTGAAAGCTTGGAATCAGGCCATTAAGAATCATTCCTGTTGATACAGTTTGTATTACCAATACTATATGAATAGATATTTTTTAAAACAGTTTTGAGCATATTACTGAGAAATTATATTTTTTAGTTATGACTAGGCTAGAGTGAAAACTGTATATTTCCTGCAGTAAATGTGCACAGAAATATGTGAGTTTCATGTGTACCTAGAAAAAAATTCTCTTGAGTTTTCTCAATCTGTGGAAAAAGTTGTAAACTGCGAATTCAGTGTATAAACTGCAGACATCATCTTTAAATAAGAAATAGTCCATGAGTTCACTATAGAATTCCACAGTTAACTAACAAATTTTACAGAAACATATTCTATGAGAAATGCAGTCATGTTAGCCTTCTTTTAGGATGAAGTGGAATGGTCAAAGTGTTATTTCATGAAAGGAAGCCTGTCTCACAGTAAGACCATCAGTCTTTCATTAATGAACTGTACAGCAACAATAAATGGTGGAATTTTAGCTTAATCCATGAAAGTTTAGAAATACTTAAAAATATTTAACACACCTTGCTAGCAGTTCATTAATTAATATAAAAAATCATGGGCCAGACTTATCATCACTGGTAATACAGATGGCAAGAGATACCAGTTTACAGGAGATAAAAAAAGTCCACTGAAAGCTGACAGCGTCCTTCTAATATAACAAAACAGATATCACCCCAAAACATGCACCAGAAGAATTAGGACTCAAGAGAGACTTCCTGGAACAGAGCTGTTTAAGCACTGTACCATGTGGTGTGTGTGTGGGGGGCAAGCTGATATTTGATAAAAGTCTGTTTCACAGACACAGCAGTGTCACAGAGGCAGCTCTGTCTGCAGGATACTTTTGTCTTGCACAGGGGATGGTCAGGTCAGCAGTTCAGCCTCTACACAGTGCAAACAGTGCCCAGAGGTAATATAGAATGAGGAAGTCCTGGAGGTAGCATGGAGTTTTCTATGCATGTGAGTCCAGTACATGTAAGTATATAGTCTGCGAACAGGTGCACATATTTGGTGAATAGATGTATTTTTTCTATGCCTTATAAATGAAATTTACACCTCAAGTTCATAGTTGCTGAACATTTTCTTTTAAAAGATAACTTTAATTATAAACCTTTGGGGAGTCTCAGTAAGACAGAAATGATCTAAAGTTAAACATATTTCAGTAGTGCCTTTTGAATCTGATAAACTGCTATAGTATTGAAAATAACAAAATCACTTTACACATGTCATTTTTATACAATGCTGAGCAAAATTAGAAAATTATACAGGCACGCTTTGCACTATTTATGCAAAGTGCACACACTTTTTGGGCAATTTCACACATTTTACAAATGCATTTGTCCTTTATAAAGTGTGTAATTATGTGTACTTAAGATGCACAATTTTGCAAAGAGCGTCTTTTTTCAAATATGTTCTACTGAAGTTTTAGTGAAACAATACATTTAAATGCATTCTGCTACTTAGAGAGTAAACCATGCTTAATATTCATTGCATGCTACAACTTTTACCATTAGTGAGGTATTGCATACTGCATTTCCATTGCATAAATAACTAAAACACAATACAAACATAATAATTAACATACACATTCATTATTTAGACTTAGGAAAGTGAGCTAGAAGAACTATTAGTCTTACATTAAGTTGGGGGGCTCCGTTCAGTTGATATTGTCTAGGCTATTCTATTCCTTCTGTTAGTAGGCTGTACACAAGAAATCTTAGTATCCCAACTCTTGTTCATCAGGCCACAGCCCTTTCAGGGTGCCTCTATTATTTTTCTGTGGCTGCCCAGGTATTCTTCTAGCTGTGCCCAGACATCTTCAGAAGTTTTGTTCCTATGCCTAGCTTGGTAAATGAGTCTCTCTAGGTTCATGCACTTGTTGAGGTGTTTAACTACACTGAGTGCATTGGGGACAGAGTTGTTCCCAGTGTGTTAATATACCTAATTTAGCAATGCCTGTAGCCAAGAGGGCAAATTTCCTCTGTCATGCTCTAAGAGCCTCTGGCTTGCTCCAGTCCCAGTAGTGCTATCCTGGGCATGATTCTTATCTGCTTGGAGAACACCTCTGACAGGCTCTGCTCTGTTTCTGATCATTAACTCTTTAATTTTACACAGTGGAACATCATGTGATAGATCGCTACCTTGTCCTGGCTACACTTGGGAATGTCCCATCATAAGTCTACAAATTAATGTAGTCTGTTCAGGGAGTAGTATGCCCTCTGTAATGTGAGGAAATGTATAACTTTACATTTGTTCTGAATTGGTGCCCTCCATCCCTCATTTACTATATCTACCCAGTCCTCCTCTGAAATCTCTAACCCCAATGTTTCCTTCCATCTTAATCTGTTAGACTCTCCTTTGGAGTTGGACTGAGGGCATAAGGCTAAGTATATATTAGTGACTAACCCTCTGTTATAACAAGCATTTGTCAATGACAAATGTTTGTTTACTAGCATTAGCAGTGGAAGTGCAGGAGTTAGATAGATGCAGTATAGGGATGGCATTGATGTATTGAACTGACACCAACTCCACCCCCACCCTGCAGAGATGGACAGGCATTGGGGTGTGCCTTTGGGTCGTCACCCATAACGGTCACAACCTTTCACCTCACCCTACCATGCAGACACTGGCAAGTGTCGAGGTGTGCTTTGGGGTGTTTGGCTTTACACTCACCTCATTCCATAAGGAAATACGCTGAAATGGGTGCAGTATAGGAGAGGTGCACTTGATGCCTGTCACTGGCTGCAGGGGATGGGGTGGGGGTGGAATGGTGTGAAGCATTACTGTCAACAATCCCAAGTTACACCCCTAACGCTTGTCAGTCCTTACAGAGGTCATGGCGGTCGCCTGTCCAAACCCTACAGGGTAGGGCATTATAGTCAGAAACCTTAAGGCCCTGGACATGTTTTGTTTTTACTCTAAGTTTTCAGCGTGGGTTTTGTGACCCCACCACAGAACAGTAACACTATCAGTTTGTTAGCCAAAAGGTGATTTTGCACAGTGACTGCACCATTAATGCTATAGGTGTGAAAACACATTTCCAACATGATGTGAAAAATTACAGCTGTACTGTTCATGAGGAGGTGTAAAAAAATGGTAATGTTGAAAATCTGGAGTGAAAATATAAAAAAACTGGTAAAGTCACCAGCTTGCATAAAAACTGCACAATGCACATCCGTAATGTAATTATTTGGGGGATATTTTTTTACCAGATTTTCAATATAGGCATTTTGGGACCTCCACTCATGAACAGTGTTACTGTGATTTTCGTAATCTGTCCCGAACACTGATTTCCCACAGCGACTGTGCTGTTCTGCGCTGGAAGTGCGAAAACACATTTTGGGCAGGACGTGAAAAATGACAGCTGTACTGTTCAAAAGAATGTGTGGGAAAATGCCAATGTTAAAAATCTGGAGTGAAAATATTACGAATGTTTTAAGTTACAAGGGTGCGTAGAAACTGCACAATGCACGCTCATAACACAGTAATTTTTGGGAATTTTTACACCAAATTTGCAACACAGGCTTTTTGAGAGCCCACCTCATGAACATTGACACTGTCATTTTGTTAATCAGTCCCAAAAGGTGATTCTGCACAGTAACCACAAAATCACTTTTGGAACCAAATGAAGTCACTGAATTATGAGATGCGTCAAAAGAACCCCATGTTGAAAATTTGGTGCAGAAATTTAAAATTGACCGAGATATGCACCAAAGTTGAAAAAACCCTATTTATGCCATTATACAGCTTACCAGCATTTCTTCAGTTCGCTGTCGGCTTTGAAGAGTGCAGGCGTGTTCCAGCTCCACCAAAGATCATTGCCAGCCCCAGAGGTAAGTATGGGGTGAGGCGAGAGGTGGGGTATGCAGAGGGTGGTGTGGGTTGCAGGAGGGTGCAAAAGAGTCAATGAGGGACCGTTTTCCTTGGTTACATGTTTTAAATTTTTTTATTTTACATGGGCGATGTGGGACTTTTGCCATGCTGGGGTGGGCTTCCAGCATGGCACCTTGAAGTTTTGGGGGAGCAGTGGAGCCAGCAGGGGATTGGGCACCCCCATTGGCCATACAGTGTGGGGGGGGCACATGAGTATGCTGGACTTCTGCAATGCTGGGGTGGGCTCCCAGTGTGGCAGCAGGAAGCTTGTTTTTTTGGGGAGGGGGCACTGGAGCTGACAGGGATTCAGCACCCCCGTTGGACATACAGCATGCTGGGAGGGAGTGTGCATGAGCCGAGGGTTGGGCACCCTTGACACCACAACAAAGGGGGGGTGGCGTGTGCATACAACCACAGCTGCAATCAATGGTGGTGACATGGAGGGCAAGTTGCATACTGCTGATGGCAGGGCAGTATGCAAATTGCCAACATGTTACCACCGCTGATTGTAGCTTTCGCTTACTTTCAACCGTATGCCACTGCAGTCTGAACTGCTGTCATAGACAGCTGGGGCATTCATTGGTGCAATGTGGTCACACCTGCAAAAGCGCTGAGAGCATTGGGCAGGTTGCCACCAATGAAAACTTGTATGGTGGCACTATGTTTCTTGCACATGCATGCAAGCAAACATAAAAGGGTCTCAGAAATGCTGTAATCTGATTGGCTGTTAGGATTCCAACAGCATTACATTAATCCATGTTACACAGTCATGTACATCCGATCACCATGGCATATGGATTCTTCCTGTCAGCATTCCACCCTCCAGCACTGCTGAATGACTGGAATGGTGCATTCTGATTTGAACCAGCATTCTTAAACTGTTGGTGGAAGAACTATTTTATTAAAAATCTCCCTCTAAATGAGGAAAACATTCAAAAAGTATACTTTTAATACTTTTCTTTTGGAAGATTTTTTTTTATAATAGCAATAAGGCACTCCCAGGAGTTAGATTAACAGTCAGTTAATCACCCCCTAGGGGCAATATGACACTCGGCTGCACCTCATGCCACATTACACCCCTAGGGGGTGATTAACAGACTGTTACTCTAACCCCTGGTTATGCCTTATTGCTAAAGTGTTTTCTGCAGAACCAAGAGTCTTGGTTCCTCAGTCTACTCTTAAGGTAGTGTTTAAGTTGCATGTATTTGAATAGATGCGTTTGTGGCAAGTCATATTGTGCTCACAGGGTGTTGAAGGACATTCATTTCCCTTCACAGTAAAAATATCCTAAAACAGTCCCTTTCCCCTCGTAGTTTGAATCCTGGATCTCTAAGAAACCTGGGGGTAGTATATTAACCCACAAAGGTGTTTTTATGGTGAGCTTTGAGTCCATCTGCTTATACTTGTGAGTTTTATGCCATACTCATAATAAGTGCTTAAGTATTGGGTCGCCTCTGGTGCACACTACATTACTGACTGTGGACCCATAAATGAGGTTAGTCAGATGATTCTTCCCAAACAGCTTGTTCCAACCTCACCCCTGTGTGTACAGTTCGGTCTATGTCAGTCCTTTATCCTCGTCAATGTGCTGCCCAGTAGTAGTGCAGAAAGTGGGGGCTCTTGCACCTCCCTTTTTTGTAGTTACATACATATGAATGTACGAATATGTCAGCAGAAAAAGCCATATGTTCTAAATAGACTGATCAAGTGTGAAGATCCCCGATTTTTACAGAGGTACCTGTCTCCTCAAATCCTCCCTGACCCCTAATGACCCCATGCCACACCCACACACATGACAGTTAGTTGGTCATATTTTATCCTGGGCATTTTTGTTCCAAATCCAGGAGGTAGTACCCATACAGAGTTGTTTGAAAAATGTGTTAGGTATATGAAGAGGCAGAACCTGGAACAAGTGTAAGAATGTTGGCAAAATTGCCATCTTTAGAACATTTGTTCTCCCAGTCGAGAAGGGAAGGGTGCACCATTTGTTACACAACTGCTTGACCTGCTCTGGAATGAGTAGCTAGTTTGCCTCATATAATTCCTTAATGTTTCTTGTAATATTGTCCACTAAGAATCTGAAACCTCACCAGACCATTTATAGGGAAGTGCTTGTTTTATCTGTTGGTAACTGCATTAGCACAAGAGCATCACAATGTTTTTGGTAAATTCACTTTATAGGTCAGTTGTGCTCCATATTTAGTTAGTGTCTCCATTAGGTGTGTTTAGAATGTTCATGTTTGGTTATACAGACTAGCAGATCATCCACAAATAATGAAACCTTAATGGTGACCCCTTCCATGGTTACTGCCTCTGTTCCTTTATGTTCCCTTATGGCCTGTGCTAGGGGTTCCAATGATAGGTGCAGTAACAAAGGGGACAGGGGGCACCTCTGGCATGTTCCTGCCTGCTCAACAAGAACTGCTTGGAGACCCAGGCATTTGTTAGCATAGTTGCCACGGTTTTCTTATATGGCTTGTACCCACTTAAGGAACTTTTCCCAGAATCCCACATGTCTCATTGTGTAACAGAGGTGGTCTTACTCAATACTTTTGAAGACCTTTTCTGCATTGAATGACACCATCGTTGGGCAGCCATCTGTGTTCTGTTGCCCTCTGGCCAGCATGTGAATGAGAGTTCTGAGACTGGATTGAGCTCCCCTTCCCTTCATAAAGCCAGCTTGATCACCATGTGCAATACCTGGCAAAATGTTTGTTAACCTGCCAGCCAGAACTTTAGCATATGTTTTAAAATCTGCATTTAGTAGTAAAAAGGGTCTATATAAGGAAACAGCCTGCTTAGATTTGCCAGGTTTGGGGAGCATCATTATTCTGGCTCCTAAAAAGTCTGAGACAACTGCCTTTCTTTAAAGGACTCTGTTAATATGTCAAAGTGGGGTCCCAATAACTCCCCTAGCCCCCTTCCTACCACTTCATTTTCCCTCTTTTCCTTTTTGCCTGTCTCTCCCTCAACTTTCCTCAAGGATCTCCTGGTACTCAACCCTCTCAGGGAACCAGCCTTAATGGGATCAACCCCAAACTCCTACACCTCTCTGCCCCTCCTATTGCTCTCCCAATCACCTACTTTCTTTTTTTCATTTTTTTTTTATTTACATTTTTTGCTCCCTGTGCACCGGGAGTGGGAACTCAGCCCCCAATCGCCCACCTGCCAACCCGACCATCACTAACCAACCCCAAGACCCCCCCCCCCAGAGGGCAGCCGATATGTGGGATGATGATCTCTCACTCCTTGAGAGAGGACAGCAGTCCTCTGGATGCTTGAGGCTCTCTTGCCCCTGCCGACCCCCAATGGCCCGGGCTCGTTTCTGAACTCAGGTCACCGGTGTGGTGCGAGATGTGGCATCCAGCGCCTCAACCTCCAGCGCCACCAGGCTGGTACCAGTCACCTCCTTTCTTAACCTCTCTTTCTCCATTTCTTCTGTCCCAGGCTTCTGGAAACATGCCACTGTCATTCGCCTTCCTAAAGGAGCAACTACCGCCCCATTTCTCTGCTCCCCACCTTAGATAAATTGCAAGAACATATCGTATTGTCTAAGATCTCCCCCTTCCTTGATTCTTCCTCTTTCTTCACCCCCTTTCAATCTGGCTTCCACAGCACCACTCCACCTCCACCTCTCTCCTCTGGCTTACTGTCTCCATTCTTTCAGGCATGGATCAGGGCCTCATCACCTCCTCCATCTTCGTTGATCTGGCCAAAGCCTGCAACACTGTTGCTCATACTCTTGTTCTTGACAAACTTGAGGTTGCAGGGCTCACAAACTCTTCCTCTAACTGAGGCAGTATGAATTTACAGAGGGTAAGCCGTGTCAGACAAATCTTATAGATTTCTTTGACTGGATGATGAAGGAATTAAATAAAGTGTGTGGGGGGGGAGTGGACGTTTCCTACCTTGATTTCAGCAAGGCCTTGACACCATGCCCCATAAGAGGCTGGTGAACAAAATTAGTAGTCTGGGCATGGGGGCATAAGGTGATAAACTGGGTTAGAAACTGGCTAACAAACAGGAGGCAGAGGTGGTGGTAAATGGGATACAATCAGGGAGAGAGGAGGGTGACCAGAGGAGTACCTCAGGGATCAGTCCTTGGGCCAGTCCTGTTCAATGTCTTCATAAGCAACATTGCAGAAGGGCTGGAGAGAAAGGTCTGGCTGTTTGTGGATGACACCAAGATCTGCAAAAGGGTGGATACTCCAGACGGGGTGGATAAAATGAAAAGGGACATGGGAAAACTTGAGAAATGGTCGGAAGAGTGGCAACTAAAGTTTAACTCTAAGAAGGGCAGAATTATGCACCTGGGGCACAGAAATCCATAGGAGAGCTACAGGATGGGAGGAAATTGCTGCCAATCACCGTGGAGGAAAGAGACTTAGGGGTTATTATTTCAGATTACTTAAAAATGTCAAAGCAGTGTACTAAAGCTGCAGGGAGGGCCAGCTGCATGCTGGGGTGCATAGGCAGAGTTATCACTAGCAGAAGGTGGGAGGTGGTGATGCCTCTGTATAAAACAATGGTTAGGCCTCACCTGGAGTACTGTGTGCAGTTCTGGAGGCCGCATCTTTGCAAGGACATTGACAAGATAGAGGCGGTCCAGAGAAGGGTGACCAAGATGGTACAGGGCTTGCACCACAAGTCTTATGAAGAGAAATTAAGGGATCTCACTATATACTCGCTGGAGGAGAGGAGGGAGGGGGGGCATGATAGAAACTTTCAAGTACCTAAAAGGCATTAACAAGGTGTAGGGGACAGACATTTTCCAGTACAGGAAGAGTACGAGAACAAGGGGGCATGCCATGAAATTGGAGAGGAAAGGTTGACAGGGAATGTGAGGAAGTTTTTCTTCATGGAGAGGGTGATGGACACATGGAATAGTCTGTCACAAGAAGTGGTGGGAGCAAGCTCTGTGGAGGGATTTAAGCATGCCTGGGACAGGCATAAGGAACTGGAGGTGGGGCAGAGGGAGGAAAGCCACAAACCATACAGGGTCAGAGGCCGACATCAAGTGTCAGGCTTAAGGGCAGGCTGGATGAGCCTGGCGGTCCTTATCTGCCCAAAATTCTATGTTTCTATGTACTCTATTAATACCAGTGAGGTATTTGTACATCTCTAGCATGTCCCCCTCTCCCTCCTTGCCTCTGTGGAATATATACAGTATTTAATTCTTTTAGTCTTTCCTCATGGGCCTTCTCCTGCAGGCCTTGCACCATTTTAATTGCCCTTCTCTGCACTGCATCCACCCTGTCTATGTCCTTTCTCAGATGGGGCCTCCAGAATTGGATGCAGTACTCCAGGTGTGGTCTCACTAGTGTCTTATATGGAGCAAAATGATCTCGCTCCTTCTGCTTGTGATACCTCTTCCTATGCATCCAAGCATCTGGCTAGCCTTCCCCACCACCTTGACACACTGCCAAGCCTCTTTTAGGTCATCCAAAATGATAACTCCCTGGTCTCTTTCCTGCTTTGTGACTGTTAGTACATCCCCTCTTAGTCTATATGTTGTTCTTGGGTTCTTGTACCCTATGTGCATGATCCAGCTTCCATGTTCCAGACCATTCCTACAGTTTTTAAGGTCCCACCTCATCTTTTCAACCCTCCCCATGTACCCTCCCTATTACTTAGCTTCCTGTCATCCACAAATAGGCACACCTTTCTCCTCCAGCCCCTCTACAATGTGCCCAATATAGACATTGAAGAGGATCAGCCCCAACACTGACCCTTGCGGCACCCCCCTTGCTACCTCTCCCTCCCTAGAGTGTTCCCAGTTTACCACAACCCTCTGACTCCTGCCAGTAAGCCAGTTTTCTACCTACAGTACTATTCTAGGATCCACTTCTAGGTTATGTAGTTTATCAGTCTTTTATGAGGGACGGTGTCAAAGGCTTTTCGGAATCATTCTTTCTGAGCATTCTCTTCTGGCTATAAGAGATGCCTGCAATTTTCCCAGCTGTTCGGCTTGTTTGGGCTGAGATACCACTCTCATATGGTGGCATAACTTGATCTGGGGCTGTGGTAGGGCCACCAGAATGGTGACATGACCTGGCATATGTGACACTGGAATAATAAAACACATAAAGTTCTTCAGTTTGAGAAGCCTGCTATAGCTTGTTGAGCCACAGCAGTCACTTCTATCTTCTCTATTCTTTAGCTTCCTGCCCTTTTCTGTCCCCTGGAGTTATGGCCACTTGCCACTTTGATCTGTCCTCTACCTCGCCTCATTTCATTTTGTCTTCCATGTACTTCTCTCTTCCCTTTAAGGCAGGTTTCTTCATGTTACCAAATTCATTCCCTTCCCCATATTTTTACAGTTCTGCCCTTTGCTTTGTCCAGTGGCATTTGTGCTGCTGTTCTGTGTTGCAGTGGTTGTGAGAGCAGTTAAGGTAGCTACTTGTTTATGTGTTCCTTTTATTTGGCTGTCCTGTGTTATTAATAACGATAGAAAATATCTGGGATGTGGTTATGTCCCTGAAACTCATGCTGCTGAAATGAACTGCTGTTTTTTTTTTTTTACCTTGATTGCCTTCTGTTTTACCCTGTTTTGTACTGTTTTACTTTTGCTTGCTGCTGAGAAACAACTTCTCACTGAAAGTTTTGTGTCAGTAATGCAGAACTGCCTAACTGCACAGAGATTGTGCTTTACTCTAATTTCCCATATTTTCAATTTCCTCTGTCACGCCTTTGCCATATCTTCTCTACTGCTCTGCTCATTCTGTTTTCCCTCTTCCTTCAAACTGTTGCATTTCCTGCAGGCTCACTATAGGGAGGCAGCAGCCCAAGGTGGCAGTAATTTATAGTATTATGGGATGTGAGGCTGTGGTGCAGTCGGGGAGGAGATACTGTAGCAATTATGATATCACACACCTTGCTTGTTCTCTAAAAAATATGTATTTGAAGTGCATGCTTATAAATAAAAGCCATTACTAATGTTTCAGACTCTGATGAATGTTGTGCAGTGTATAAGAATGACAGACGGCTTGTTAAAAATCAAACTATATGCTCCAACTGTAAACAAGGGAGGAGCCAAGAACCTGCTAGGTGGAGCTTCAGCATATAAAAGCTCTGTTCAAACCCCTGTTAATTGAGTTGAGCTCTTGATGTTAAGGAGGAAATTTTGCTGTTTGCCTTCAGGCTTGTTATGAGATCAGAAGAGTTCCTGAATCCAAAGTGCTATAATTTGGGTGCTGTGTTGGAATCTCTTGCTGTGAAGAATTGGGAAGTAATTTTGCTGAAAGCTCGATCCTGAAGGTGATGTTTCAGTCTTCCTTAGCTCCTTGTGTAAATTGGGTAAATACTGGATTTTTGCCTTTTTACTGTACTACCACTTGTTGGACTTTGTAAATGCAATTCATGTTATGTGAATGTTTTACACCCTATCTGTATGGCCTGAGTTGACTTTAGAAAACCACACCCAGTGACAAGGGCAGTCATGAAATGACTAGTAAGTGTTGGTATGGTATGGTATGGTAAAATTTTATTTATACAGTGATACAGCCATTAGGGTTCCGAAAATCCCTGTTCACAAGGCTTACCTGTTTACATTATGCAAAATTATTACAACTATACATTTATAACAATACAAGTTACAGAAAAGTACAAAACAATACATCAGAGTTTTACAAACCTCATCAATAACAGGCATGTTAGCATTTTTAGATTTACATTAATTTCACCTATTACAACAACAACGAAAACTAAGTTTGTGATTCAGGGCATTTTTAAAAACATGATCAGTAGTTGTTAGTTCACGTAAAAAAGGAGGAAGACAATTCCAGCTTTTAGCTACTTTATATTGAAGGGTCATTTCACTAAATCGATTTGTTAACTTTGGTATTATTAAATCTCTAGCACCAGTTTTTCTTAAATTTAAACCATGCTTTGGTTTTTGTAATTTGTTTTTTAAATTATCTAAAGATTGATTTTTAAATATATTACTAACCTGATTTAGCCAGATTCCCCTAGCCCGTAAGTCTAATGGAATCCAATCCAAATCCATATACATAGTGCAATGATGAGTTTTAAAATCACACCTTAACACAAATCTTGCAAGCTTATTATAAAGTGTATCCAAGTTATTTACATGTTTTCTTGCTGTATGTCTGTAAATATGACTTCCATAGTCAATAACCGTCATTATTAATTGACTGATCATAATCAATTTTGTTTCTCTTGTCATACAATTTGATATTCGTCTCATAGCTCCAATCTTAACATGTGTTTTTTTTATTAAACTTGTTCTCGTAGGCCTGCTATACGTTGCTCGGCCTGTCGTTTCTTAATGCGGAAAGCCAGGAGCCTGCCAGCCTTTCTCCCCTCCCAATAGGCCTATTGGGTGTATAATTATGCTAGCTCCAGTTTCCTAATTAGCAATCCATTTAATTTGATTCTGGTACCACAGAGGCAGGCAACCAGGTGGTGTGGAAATGGATTAGATTGCTTATATTGGTCTTCTAGGATTTTAGGTTTGCCCTCTAGAGCTCTTTGTTCTGCTTCCCTGTACTTCCTCTTGTGGGTGGCATAACTTATGATGAGACACCGCATAGTGGCCTTGTATGCCTCCCATAGTCCTTACCTGGTGACCTCTGCTGTGTCACTGGTGGCTTTATAAAACTGTGTTTCACACTTAGCCCATTGTTGGAACTCTAGGTTCCTTAGAAGGAGAGGATCCAAGCACCAGGAGTTAGGGTGAGGTTGTTGGGTGGCCCACTCAAAAGTGAGTTCTAGCAGGGCATGGTCCAACAAAATAATGTGGTGTATGTGGAGCCCATGGAGTGATAGTACTGTGGGGTGAAGTAAACTACATCAATTCTACTTGACGTGGTATGCACTGCCAAAAGGTATGTGTAATCCCTCGCAGAGGGATGGTACAATCACCATATGTCATTGAGTTTATGTTCTTGCATTAGCTGTGATAGTACATGTCGAGACTTGCCATGTGGTTTTTGCATATTTCCACTTCTATCCAAACATGCTTCCATTGAAAAATTAAAGTCCCTTCCAATAAGGATTGGGGTCATTGCATGGTTGAAGTTAGCCAGCTCCTGGCTAAGAACGTGCAGCAGCTGAGGGTCTTCTTTGTTAGGGCCGTAAACTGTGGCCAATATGAGTGGCTCCTGTGGTGTGGAGATTTCATCTAACAGCCACTGGCCTGCATTGTCCGCTTTGGTGCGAGCAATTGATCAGCGTAGGGACTTATGCAATACAATAGATACTCCACTTTTTTATTGGGAGAAGGGCTATGGGTTTCTGATCCCACTCAATCTTTTCAAAGCTTGGATAATTCTACATCATCCAGTTTGTTTCCTGAAGAAACACTATGTGTGCTTGTAAATGCTTAAGGTGTGAGAAGACCTTTTTCTGCTTTATAGGGGAACTGAGGCCTCTCACATTCCAATTTACAGTTCATATGTCAACCATGGTGTCTGGAAGGTGGGTAGCAATGTACCAGCAAGGGGGGGAAGGCCCCTGCATTCAAGTAGTGCCTATTAAGAAATTTGCTAATGTTCGTGTCCTCCTATCTCCATTTAGAGGTGCATTTAACAGAGTATAGCAAGGTAGGGCAGATATGGACCAGAACCACCACTGAAGGGGTAGTTTATGACTGGCCCCAGATATGGACCAGGAGCACCACTGAAGGTGTAGTGTATGACTGGCCCCAGATATGGACCAGGAAGACCACCACTGAAGGGGTAGTGTATGACTGGCCCCAGATATGGTCCATGACCACCACTGAAGGGGTAGTTTATGACTAGCCCCAGACATGCTTCCATTCCTTACATGCATGGCTATACAGAGTATGGTAGATCCTAAATTTTGCTCAGTACCTGTGAAATTCCAACAAACAAAAATAATATACCAACTTGACAACACATTTAAGAACACTATGCAAATTAGAAATTAAATGCGGGTAAGCTATAAACAGTACAGAGAACAGCAGGCGGGTGCTGTGGTTTTAGGTTACCTCTGCAGCCTGATGGGGTGTGATCACTTTAGCGGAGGTCGATAGAGTAGAAGACTGACAGGTCTTCAGAGTAGCTGGGTGGAAAAGTAACAAGATATGCAGTTAAACCCTCTCCTGGAGACTCAGCTGCTTGTGACAGAGCTCATGGGTATTCCACCAACTGCAGTTTTCTAAATCATTATCCCTGTTCCATAGGATCCAAATAGTGCAAGCTTGCTCCTGCATGTAGGACAGGAGGTGCTCCATCCAGTCTTCATTGCAGCCACCCACTGCTCTGCTGTATATCCGCATTGGTTCTTTGGGTGCTGACTTCAAGTTTATTGATCTGATTCATAAGCAGAGTTTACATTTCTTTTATCTCTGACAGGGCTTGGGGAGTTGTGTCCATTCCCATTCCTGCCACTGCCATTTTGTATATGGCTTGATGGAGTTGCTGAGGGGAACCGAGAGTCGGTCACTGCAGCACCAAAAGCTCAAACAGAAGGACTGATCGATCACCCTCCTGTAGATATGAGGGTGACCCATCAGCTACTACTTCGGTGAAATCAGTAAGTGCTGTACCGATTGCAGATCCTGTTGGATTATGTTAGGGGCTTGAAGAGGTAGAGAATTATGCAGCCATCTTGTGGGCTATCAAGCCATGCCCCCACTTAAGGATATGAATTCAGTTTATTGAGAGAGCTCAAAACCTGATCAGGAGAAAGGAGTTTAAAGTAAAATTTGGGATGATTTTGGATACTTGGGACACTGTTTTCACCCACTGTAAGCATTAGAAAATTAACTCGATACCTTGAGAGATCCCAAAGTAATCATTAAACACTGAAGCCAGTAAAGGAAGATCACTAATTACCTCATCATTACAGTGAAGGGAGGAGGGCACTTCTTTTCTTACAGCCAGTGAGGATCACTGACAGCCTGCCAAAGGTTATAAGGTTTCAAACAGAATTCAGCAGTTTTTCTTTAAAGAATTCTATTTTGGCTTTATGAATAAAAGTTTACAGAAATTTTGGCTTTTTATATTCTGTCAAAGTTACTTGATCACAGGTCTTTTCAGAATTGGCCCACTGTTTATTTTGGCCCTGGGTATTTTCAAAACATCAGAAATATCAGATGTTAGACATTAACCTTGTTGGCCACTAATTCACATTTTCTGAAGACAAACCAGGTAATCACAATTGGAAGGCAGTACCTGAAGTTCAATGGGGCAGAGCAACTAACCACTGCCCCTGCTTGGGCCATAAAAGGCCGCACCTCCTACTCACTTCCTCGAGTGTTTTCTCATTGCAGCCAGAGGATCGGCCCTCCACACTGCCCCTCCCATTTTGTTTGTGGTCTTTTCCTCCTGTCTCTGTCATCTCCTGCTTGCCTCCAGCCACCTGCCTGCTCTCCTGTTGTGCTTTCCCCTCCTGTCCACTGCTTGCTCTGTAGCCATTTGTTTTGTCTCCCCTCTATTTTGTTGCTGTGTACTGTGACTTTCAATCTGTCCCTTCCTACCCTCCTGGCTCCATGTTTCCCCTCCTGTTCACCAGTGCACTTCCCCATTGTCTCCTTCACTTCCCTTCCCCATCCCATTCCTTCCTCCATGTTCGGTTGTTCTCCGTTTCCCTGTCCTCCCCCTTTCTTTGTGCATTTCCCTCCTCCCAGAGCTGCTGGCATGCTCCATTTCCTCTCTCACTTCTGTTGGTTGTGCTCATCCCTCCATTCCTCCCCAGACTTGATAGTTCCTCTGGTCTTGCTCCTGCTACTGTGGTTCTGAGCCTTCCTCTGGCTGGTGCCTTTGGGTCCCTCCATGGCCTCCGTACTGGTCCGGCTGCTTCCATATAACCTGTTGGGGATCCTGGTTGGCCTTGCACTTGTCCTTCCATTCTTCAGTGGAGCTCCCTCTCTCTGTCCTACCTCCTGCAGCAGCCCTGTCCATGCCTACTGTGCTGGTGTGTCTGCCGATCTCACGGAAGCCGGTAGCATTCTGCCCTTTATTTGTGTCATTTGTACTGTTCATTGCTAGTCCCAATTCACTTGTGCTGGAGCACCAGCCTGTATGCATTCTGGCTTTTCCTACTGAATATCATACTGCAGTGTCTGCTGGCCAGTACCTTCAGTCAGTTTGTCCCACGCCACTACTTGCTGAACTTTTCTTCCACTATCAGCCCCTAGCTTGCCGCCTGTCTTTGCGCCTGGCATGCTGCTCCTGTCTGTCCTGCTGCCACCTTCCGGAGTTCTGGTGGCCTTCTGGTGCTGACCCCATCCTGACTACCCCCCTCACCTCCATCCCTTGTTCAGGTCCCTGGTCCCTTGCTCCCTGTTTTTCTTTTGTGCCTTCTCATCCCTTACATCATCACTCTGTCTCCTTCTCATCCCTTACATCATCACTCTGTCTCCATCACCATTCCTTCTTATGTTTCTTTTGATCTGGTGCCTGAAATTCCTCAGTTCTATTGCACATGCTTTTCCTCCCTTCCTAGTCCTCAGACAGGACTTTCTCTGCATCCTTATCATTCTCACACCCCAGCTCTGGCTGCTGGCATTAACTTGATGTTCTTCCTTACTGGCCTACCAGTATTCATGTGCCTTCATGGCATTAATGCAATCTGACTATTGGGTCCTTTTGTTCTCAAACCTTATCCTTTACATACTTATTCACAGCTCCTCCTACCTAACCTTATACCTGGCCTTACTTCTGGTACTTTGTACCTCCATCGTTAGCTGTGGGCTTCGCCCGGCAGATATCATCTCTCCCACTCGTAAACATTCAATTCACTTCTAAATTGGCTTTGTGGTGGACCTGGTTGGCATGCACTCCCATGGTTACAAATTGCTATCTGCCTTGTCTAGACCCACATTAGGGTCCCCATCACTCAGTCCAACCTACGTGAAGATCTCATCATCATAATTCAATGTCAGAGCACAACCCATATGTGGGTCACATGCTACCTCAACTTTCCTTTCTCTCCAAGTCAGAGACATGCCATTCTCCTCCATTACTCCTGGTTCAGGGGTAGCCTGCAGCTGACAGTCTTGCTCTGCACCCACAAAATCTGCATCTTGAGCATGCAAAATTTGGGGTGGGGTCCTTCTCATCTGGCCCATAGTGGGAATGTTCTCATCCTGGGTGGCCCTTCAGTCATCAACCATACCAACGGCACATCTAGATGTAGAATTTAGGACTTCAGCAGTAAGGGATGGGGCTGTCATTGGCAGGGCCCCTTTAGATGCCTGAGCTGGTTCAGAGGCACCTTTAAACTATTCTCCCTAGGACCACCTCTGGTTCATCCAGCTTGTTCCTAGATTGGTAGGCTGGCGAGTGCCTTGACAGTCATTACTCTCCTCCTCCTGCCTTGGAGGCTTGTACCATGTCCAGAGCACTCTGTTGCAGAGCTCGTTGCAGCCCTTCACAGAAATCCCATTAGAGGGATAGAGTGAGAGTGTTCCCCTAATTGGATTCCACCACTGGATTGGCATACTAAATTGCAGTAGCTGAGCCATCACTAATTAAATATCCCAAAGCCTGGAGGAAAGGTGACCTAGGTCTTGGATTCCCAGAGGTTTCCTCCTCAACGGGGGGGGGTTAGATTCCACTGTTGGGTGGAGGTGGATGATGGCCCCATTGCTGTTCCCTCTCTCTTTAGGAAGTCAAGCCCTCATGCCTCATTCCAACCTTCGAGCCAGTAACTATTCATCCATTGTATGCTGCTCCTCTGCTCCAGCTCCTAGTCATACTATGCCTATTGACCTCCATTCAGGTCTTCATACCATACTGAGTTCATTGCCTCATTTACACTGCTTGACACTCTTTTGGGTACTCTTGTTGGGCTCCTTCCTAAGTTACCTTTAGTCAAGGAATCATTCCTGTGGCAATTCTAGGATGGAACCCTCCTCTAGGGTTCCTTGCCATCATACCTACAGAGTGGTATATCCCACAGATAGAGAGGTGAACAGCCAAAGATATTCCAAGTTACACAAGCACAACACCATACTCAGTTGCGTAGGCTCATTGAACTATCAATACAAATTTTACAAAAACAATTGTAAGCTAAATTTAAATCAGTAATACTACTGAGGAATGACCAATCTACAGAAAAAAATAGTAGTCTGAAATTAATTGACATCCAATTTTCTTAAGTTTCTAACATTAATGAATACTGTGTAAGATTGGCTTTTTTTGGTAGACCACTTACAGTGGACTGCAGTGTGGTCACGTAAGTCATCAGGAAGAACACCACGGATATAAACCTTAGATGAGCGGTGACCGCAATCTAGTCCAGTGTAGACTGCTAACCCATTTTGTAGTTTAATCTAGTGGTGGAAGTAATAATCTCATGTAGTTCCCAGGTATGAAACAATTCAAGAAATATATGGGAGTCTTTGTCAATTCAATTTGAATTAAAACTTGCATTAAGATCCACTCACATCCCTAGGGAAGGAACTGCCAAAAGTTAATAAAAGCTGTTTGTCAGCTTCAGCGTGGGAAGGGGGAATATAACTTATGCTCAAGGTTATTATTTTAATATTTCCCCAAATAACATTGAGGGGAAATAGGTCACAAGGGCCAATTTGACTTGGGGGGAGTTAAACCACAAAAATTGTCTCTGAAATAAAAAACATACATTCACCCCCTCTTTTTCCTACTTTATCTATATGACATGATTTGTATCCTTGTAGATACATTTCACTATTGGGTATATTAACATTTAACCAGGTTTTTGACAAACCAATTATTCCAAATTTATTTTCAAATATCCAAGCATCAAACTTAGCTTTCTTAGACAGGATGTTTCTGATGTTAACATTGACAAATTTAAGAAATAAGCCAGGTTTAGAATCAGTTATCAAGTCATGTGATGGTTCAGATCTGGGTCCAGGATGGGGTGAACACTACTAGGCAGTAAGAGTGAAATTAACTGTCTTAATTTGGGGATTTTAAATGTCTTAACCATTGAGACTTTGTGAGTTGATTACTCTGAAAGCTGTATGGTGCAGGGTCATAATACCTGGGGTCTCAGGCAACATCTGCTGACTATTGTAATAACATATCTCTGGTTGCTACCTGACGTTGTACTCGTGTACCTATATTATGACTACTGTGATCTATCTATTACCAAGTGTATACGACCAGTGAATGCCTGTAACACTGGTTGCTTTTTTAATCTAAGTGTTATGTACTGTACTGTTTTGTTTGCTGCGATGTATTGCTCTCTTGACGAGGTGCCTTTGTAAATGAGTCTATGACTCAAAGGTTTGTAAACCGATGATCTGATAAATAAATAAATGTTGCTGATAAAAACAGCGTGACAATGAATGCTGCAAGCAAAATCTCGTATGTGGAAATAAGGTCGGGAAAAACACTGACCTTACAAAAACAGCACACACCATTCAGTTTAATGGGACTTTTTGTCTTTTGCAGGGGGGCTTTGCCCTCCATACCCTCTGACTTAAAATAACTAAGTCCAAGGGGGTGTGGACTCAAGGGATGGGGAGAAACCTGGGAGGAGGAATAATTCACTTTTGGGGGTTGCAGCACCAGGAGACTTGGGGGGGGCAAACTGTGATCCCAGGTCTCCAATCCTGCTGTGTGCTGCTGCCGTAGCCACTCCACCACAGGAACAGCTTGTCCAGGCACCACACACATGGCAAGTTGATCCATTGCAGTTATCAGTGCAGAGTGAAAGGGGCAGTGGTAATTCCCTACTGCTATTATACCCCTGTTGCTCTAAATCATTTCGTGCTTTACACAGCGCTGCTATTGCTGTGCATTTTTTGGATCACTATATTGACCTGGTACCAACTGTACATTTTAACTGATCCAGTGACACTAGTTAAAGAGGTCATGACTGCCAAAAAAAAAATTGCAATTAAACATTAGAACATAACAGAGATTAAAACCAAAATAAGCATTCATAAACAGAAAATTATTACAACTACTTTTGAAAGTCCAGGTTACATTTGAATGTAGAACTGAAAACCTCATATCAGAGAAATCAATTTCAACAAGCAGTGAATGATTAAGAAATTAAGGTCACCTAAGTAAGGTCCCAGCTGAGACCAAGATAAATCTGAAGAGCCATACAAATATGGATTTAAATTGGCCTCAGACCTTGGTGATGACCCTATTAGAGCTATAAATAAACTAAGCATATGAATGTTTAACAAAAGACCAGTCATACTCATGACCAAGGAAAGAGATTAGAACTCCAGTTTACTGAACTTCGCAAGTTTGTCCCAAATGTGAAGTGGTTCCTGTGCTCTAACAGCCTGCCTACAAAAACACTTCTGTTGGGCAATTCCTGCATTCATCCTGAGATGCCAACAATAAAAACCTGAGATGGCACCATTAACTGTTAATTCCTCCCTCCCGACACCACCTCCAAACTCCAGCCCTGCAATCTGGACATATTGGAGAGTTTCAAGAGAAATTACAGGAAGAAACATTTGCAGATGGTGCTTGGCAAATAACAAAAGCCATGACCTTCAGCTTCAAGACATCATCAACGTGCTCACCCTAAAAGACGTTGCGTATATGGTGACTGAGGCGTGGGATGCCATCCATTCAGAAACAATTGCAAAAACCTGGTCCGAGTCCTGTATACTGGAGAGAAAGGGCTAGCTGAGGATACAGCATGAGCTCCCACTGAGGCTGTAGCCATAGTGAGCCATGCTAACAGTTACCACAGTAACACTCGACATTGAGGCAGTGAGGAGACATGCTCCAAAATGAACACGCTCACCAAGCTTGCCAGTAAACTCTCTGAACGTATCAGAAGCTGAAATCAACGAATGGGTTACCTGCAATCTTGATGAGGATGGACATGAACATTTACACAATGATATGATCATCACTGTGGTCGCAGCAGGAGAGAAATTGGAACAAGCCGATGAGGATGATGAAGAGGAAGAGAGTGACAATGACATTCTGACCAAAGTTCACTACCACAATGAAGCTGAAGAATACTTTGGTAAGTGCTTACTGTGGCTAGAAAACCAAGAGGAGTGTGATCCTATGCACCTCTTATTTCTATGAAATCTACAAGCACAAGCTACCAGATAGAGAGTGGGATAACAAAAACAAAAGATCATCACGGACTTCTTTAAATAATACAGTACAGTGAAAGGAATAAAGTACAGTACTGTTCAAGTAACATGACAGAAATCACAGTCACTCTCTAAGCATCCCATAAACACCTAAACACAGTGGCACAAGCAGCAAATAAAAAAAAGGAACTAAAGCACCTATTCAAACCATGTACTCCCTCTCTACCAAACTCCCGATTATCTGAACCAAAAGAATGTCTCCTTAGCAGTCTGGATAATTGAGGTCCTACTGTAGCTAAACATATTCAAAATAAAAATGGTTAAAACTAGATAAGAATGATAGAAAAATCAAAATTAAAACATTATAAAGCAGCCTCCTCACAGCCTTCTGCTGTGGACTCCCACCGGTGACTCCTGCCAGTGAGTCTCGCCACTCCTTCAAAAAGGTAGACTTTGCTAAAATAAGGAATCTGATGGCCAACTGTCTGGAAAAGTTACATGCAGCTAGTAATGCAGTGCACACATGGGGCTTAATTTTCAAAGGGGATGCGGATGCCGCAAACCCCTGGTGCACTGAACAAACAGCGTAGTGGGCTTGTGGCATTCCCCTGGTGCAAATCGCAATTTTCAGTCACCTGTTCCAAAAGGCACAAGTTAGTTAAACTCCCTCCTGGTCTAACTTTGCACCGATCGGGGACCATTTTTATGGAGCTTGTGCAAATACTTTGGCGTAAGCTACTGTAAATTGTGAAAAATGTCACAATTCTGCCCGATGTCCTAAACTTGGGGGCAGGTTGCAGCAAACTGTTTGGCACAGCTACACCAAAAACTGCAGTTGATGCAGAGCTTGATGTAAGCCCTGCATTAACCTTTGCAAATCGGGTCCATTTGGTTGAAGAGGGTGCTCGAAACAGCTGCCCTTTCTTGAGCAGAGCCAAATCCCTCATTCCTTTGAGGTGAAACTCTCACTGAGTCGGGGTTTCTTTAACCATTCTGACCATATTCTGTGGCAACCACCATGAGCTCATTCTTTAGCTGGGCCATACTATTAATTTATATGGTGTGGAACTCTTGCCAAGTTAGGGGTTCCATCAGCTATGCTGACCAAACTCTGTGGCACCACTATAGTCACCCAGCCATCTTATTAAGTTGAGGGTACCTAAAATATTGATAGCCACCTGGATAAAAGGTGACATAGGCTTTGGATCCCCAGAGGGTTCCTCCACAGGATTGGTTCCTCTATGTGCCAAAAGTCATGAAACAAATTCTGCCATGAGTTTATTTATTTTATTTAGTTTTTGTTGACCGGGTAAGTACGCTAGCCACAGCAATGACTTTTCAGGCACGACCCTGAGTTTACAGATACAATACAGTTGATTTAACATTTGATCAGAGGCAGAAACAAATACAGAACATTAAAATATAATAAGGTAAACGCACAGACAGTAGTAATACAAAGTAATCAGAAAGCAACAAGATACAAAATTACATAGGCAATAACATGGAATGAATAAGAGAGCAAGTGCAATAAAATAAACCATTAAGCAGTAATCCAGGTAGAGAAAATGGTATAATACACAAAACAAAAATACCCCAAAAAGTATAATTATACATAGAGAATACAGTAATGCCAGGACATGACTAGGGAGAGGTACAAAAGAAAGGGAAGGAAGGATGGAAAGTATAGACAGACAGGCAAAAATAGGAGGTATGAATTTGGTAAAACTAAGGGTGCAGAGTAGAAGAAAAGAGGCGTGTAAAGTGCATACCTCAGGTGAGAGGGTGCAGGGATCAAGGAAGAGATAATGGGCTAGGGTGGTTTGAAGCAGGAGCATGAACAGGAGTCAGCAAGATGATCACGAAGCAATTTCTTGAAAGAGGCATGGGAAGGTGCTAACCTTATAGCTAGTGGGAGAGAATTCCAGTGATGGGGACATAACAGGAAATAGCAATAGCACCTTTAGTGGAGTGGTGCCGAGGAATAAGCACAGGGGCATTAGCAGTCAAGTGAAGACAGTATTTAGATGGCTGGATGAGGAATAGATTCACCAGGGGTTTAGGCGTTTGGTTACGGATGACTTTATCTATGACCGAACCCAACGCAAGGTCTCTAGATGCAGTCGGAGAGATCCACCCGAGTTCGGAGTATAGTAGGCAATGATGTTTCAACCAATGCAATGAGGATGCATACTTAGAGATATTATTGTAGGTGACATCCTACTTCCTGAGAATAGTTTTACTTGCAGACTCATACACTACAACTCCATAAATGAGTGACGGAAGGAGTATGCCATGGGCTATGGCAAGCCTCACTGAAGGTGTGAGCATATAGCTGGAGCGATAGGCCATACCGAGTTTTATGTTAGTCAACTTGCAGGATTGTTGAATATGGAGATCAAAAGAGAGTCGGGTTGAGTGTGAGACCAAGGTATTTAAATGAGGGTACAAAATCAATGGAAGAGCCATTTAAGGTAGTAACTTTGAAAGTGGGTTGGGAGAATTTGAGCTTGGCATTGGTACCAAGTAGCATGGCTTGAGTCTTAGATACACGTTCAGCAGCAGTTTATGGCTGAAAAGCCATTGCTGAATCCTTTGAAAGTCAAGTGAAAGTTTTAATTTACTTCTGTAATGTTTTTAGCACTGGCATAAAGGACACTATCATCTGTGTATAGTATGGAGGCAGTCTGGAGAAGGTTAGAGGTATATTGTTTATGAAAATGGAGAAAAGAAGAGGCCCAAGAATAGAACCTTGAGATCTGGATGGTGTCTCCTCTGTGCACTTTGCTATCATATGTTCCATTTCATCTCTCCTTCTGTGCCCTATGTACATGCTCTGCTGCCATGTTTACTGTTGGGGGATTTTCTATATTCCCCAACGTACCTTTACTCAAGGGGACCTTGTTCCTATAGCACCTCTAGGGATGGAACCCTCTTGAAGATAGGTTTCTATACCACTTGACTGAGCTTGTAGTATCTCAAAGGGGTGGTAATCCCCTCCTGGAACAAATAAAGGAACAGCCAAAGTCTGCGTCCCAGAAGCACTTCACATTCACCTTTTTACAACATACGAAGCTACCTGCTGAACCAGTAAACCTCTACATGCTTTGAGATCCTGCACTGTAACAAAATGATGGAAAATAACTAAGGACTTATTAAAAGAAGTCAATACATGGCATCTTCTTTTTCAAGTGATTATCTTTGTCTTAAATCACGTCGATAAAGTGCTTGGTATCAATGCTAAAGATAAAATAATGTTATGAACTTGAACTACAGTTTGTCAGCTCAGCAGATTATACCAAAATATTTGCAGGAGCCTAGACTAGATACAATATTTTTTTTAATGAGTGGAAACTGTTTCTAGGTGCACTTTTGATCAAAAGGTTTGCAGCAGAAGAAGATGGAGATACGACACCACCGTCCATGGAAATGTCATGGGGAAATGCAAGTATCAGCTTTGGAATAGATGCTTGATGGATAAATAACCCATTAGCTCTGAATATTTGGAATACTATTGTTGTATCTGTTAACTAGATTTATAATTCCAGTTTAGAACATCCTTTTTGACAAATGTACCCACCCAGATGTTGATGTTTGTTATAAGTTACACCTTAAGTACTTTTAATAAACTATATATTACAACAAAAGATCATAGACACTTCTGGTGGAAACATTTTCATCCCATGGTGAATTTAATGCTAAAAGCTTTTAAATAAGTAAAACCATTCCAAAGAACAACTTTAAAGAGGCAGAAGTGTCAAAAATGTCAGCAGTGTCTACACTTGTGATGCTTTCACTTTTGTGTAGGAGACATGTCATCCAGAGCTGTCAGTCATTTAAGACTGCCCCCTTTCTGAGGTCCCATGATTAACAGAGAGTATGGAGAATGTGTCATTTATTCCACAGTACCAAAAACAGGGGGCTGTTGCTAGTGAGGTGTATATGGGGTTGAGGTATTGTGACAAGCCTTTGCCAAAGCTACATTTCCTATCTGACTTTGGGAGCACCTTACCACTCTATGAGCACGGGACAATAACAAAAGGCAGACAGTTGTCAGTCAGCATGTATTAAAAGGTGAGTGTCTGGATTGCTATTGGAGGATCATTTGTTTTAACAGAAAATACTATAACTAAAAAGTTGTTTGTTTGTTCCTTAACTGAACAACTGTTAGTATCTTTCAATTACGTATTTTATACAGAGAATCATAAGTTCATTTTGAACACAGGAGGTGTGCACTGCCCATTAAACTATGAAAGCAAAGCTTGAGTGTTTTGAAAAGCAACACACACTGAGGGAGTGTAAAAAAATAAATAATTCCACTGCCCAGAATCTATGTTTGTATAATAACTGGTTTTAAAACAAAAGGTGCACTGTTGAATTTAGTTTGTTGTGAAAGTGAAACAGAGTTCTGCAGTGAATGGTTAATCTAGCAAAGGAGAGGAGACAGCTGTGATAATCTCAATGCACAGGTCATAATAGACAGTCATGTATTACACAGTATCAAAACACTAGGTTCTTGTGTTTTATTTACACTACCAGTAATTATTTAAGGAATGATACATGACACGGGAAGGGGGGCATTATGCTCTGGTAATGTACTGACAAGTAGGTTTGCTGAGGGCTTAAATTACGAGGAGGTACACTCACACAGCATAATGCCACTCTACAAAATGTGATACTCATAAAATGGCTAATGTATTTTTGAAATACAAACTAAATAAAGTTTTCTAAGTGTAGTCTGCCAGATGGGGATTGGAGCCTTCCAACTACAGCTTCTGCATGGAGTAGGGCTATATCCTTGACTCCCTACAAGGGTTTTTTCTCAGGCAGCTAGTCAATGAACCTATTAGGGGTGGGGCAGTGCTGGTCCTGGTGCATACACACAGGAATGGTACTGTAGATGTCTCAGAGGGCAGTCCCCCAGGTACCAGTGATCACCGTACAGTGTGGGTTCACATTAAAACAGGAACAGAGGCAAACCACCTAATGGCAAGGGTCCTGGAATTTAGGAGGGTGGATTCTAAAGAAATGGGAAACTGCTTCAGAAACTGTCTTGTGGAGGGACATTGCCAGGGAGGGATGGCATGGGGTCATGATGTCACGGTCAAAACCACACACGTCAAGAATGCCGCATGCAAATCAGCATGTGGCAAAATAACATTGGCACAACACGCTGACCAGAAAAGAACAACTCACACCAGAGGATGATCTTTGTTTTGCTGGGGGCTCTGCCTCAATCACCACTCGATGTGGGAAGCTTAGCCCCACCCCACATACTAATATAATCAACTCTGTGGGGTCATGGACTTTGGTGAATGATGCTACCATGGAGCGGGGCAAAATAGTTTTTGCTGCAGAAAAAAAAAGCATCATTACAGTGGGACCTGAGGAGAACCAAATCACAGCCCCAGGTCCCTGATGCTGGAGGCAGGTGCTCTAGCCACTCCACCGTGGGAGCATCTCGGCCAGGCACTACCCCAGCAGCATCTTTTTCTGTCCCACATGGAAGCATACAGCAACAGGGATGGCAGTTCTTATTGCATGCTGTAAAACCTCCTGTCACTGTACAGCCATTTCTGCTGTTCCATTTGTGGTATTTCATACATGGTTTTATCTAGCTATAATGACGGGTACCAGAAGGGGTAGAAGTACAGTGGGGAAAATAAGAGGGCATAATTAAAGCAACCAGCTTCTGCATGAAGGAAGTGAAGTAAAAGCAGAAGGAAACGAGCATTTGTCAATGCCGAATGTTCACCTCTGGTATTGCTGTTGTACAGGGTCTTGCTTGTACACATTTTTATGATATATTTACCAGGACAAAGCAGATGAGATGCAATATCTAATTTTCAGTGGTGTCCTGCTTTGACACATTGTTAGATTGTAATTACCAGGACAGGGCAGCTGAGAGGCAATATTCTACTTTAAGTGGGTTCCACCTTTTGACCCCAAATGTCCAATAGTCTTTTTATGACCTGACATTATGATTAAGACAGGGGGAATTTTTTTAAATCCCATCTGAAAGATGATTTAGCTGTGCAACTGTGGAAACAAGCTTCAGAGGGGATTTGAAAAATGATACCTGCTTGTTCAGGAGGTGGGGGTAGCTCAAGGACATGTTGAAGGTTAGGGGCCAAAATCTGCAAAAAATAAAGTAATGAGTAAATGTTGCAACAGTTTTTTTCCTCATAACTTAGTTGCTTTTTCACCATTTTTACACCAAATTTTCAACATAATCTTTTTATGAACTCTCCTTCTGAGCATGACAGGTGTCATTTATAAAACAATGGCTGAAATGTCATTTTGTGACAAAGGTGTTTAAACACATTTTGGGTAGGATTTATGAAATGACAGCTGTCACATTCATGAGGTGTTGTGAAAAAATGGCTACATTGAAAAGTTGGGGTTAAAATATTGAAAATACCACAGTTATGAGCGTGCACTGAAAAATTGTAATGCAGATGCCTAAGTTTGTTGATTTCTCATAAATTTATCCCTAATTTTCAACATAGCCTTTTTATGAGTATGCCTCATGAACAAGGGAGGAGAAAACTTAGGAAGTCCTGCCTGAAAGGTGATTTTGTACCACAAGTGCAAAAACACATTTTGGCCAGGATTTGAAAAATGACAGCTGTCACATTCATTAGGTGCTGTGAAGAAATGGCTATGTTGAAAATTTGGGGTCAAAATATTGAAAATTATCAAACTTAGAGCCTGCATTTGTAAATTTCAATGTAGGCTCATAACTTTGTTCTGTTTTAATATTGTTACCCCACATTTTTAACATAGCTTTCTTATGACCCCACCTCATGAACACAGGTGGAGAAATGTTCAACTCCTGTCGAAAGGTGATGCTGCAGCCCGCACAGTGAACATGAAATCACCTTCCAGGACAGATTTGCCTAATTTCACCACCATTGGTCATGAGGTGGGGTCCCAAACAGGCATTTTGAAAAACTGGGGCAACAATATTCAAAAATAACCAAGTTATGCCACTACATTCCAAACTCCATTGAAATACATTGAACCGCATACCTGATTTCCTTAGTTCTGGTGTTGAAGAGTGATGATGTGTCTGCAGTCCAGAGAGGAGTATGGCTTTGGACCCCCGGTAGGAAAGTAAGGGCTATGTGGTTGTGAGTTGTGGGTGCTGAGTGGGAGGGGAGGGTTGGGGGACTAACAGTGGTGGTAGCAAGAGACATAGATGAACAGTTTTCTTTTTTACAGGTTATATTGTTAAAACAAATTATGAGGGATGGTTTTCTTTATTTCAGGTGGTGACATAGAAACATAGAAACATAGACTTTGGTGGCAGATAAGGACTGCTTGACCCACCCAGGCTGCCTATTCCCTACCTATTGGATAAGCTGCAGATCCTAGTTAACCAACAGCCTACATTTTTCCTAACCCTCACCATAATTGCATTATGTCTGTCCCATGCATTCTTGAATTCCCCACTGTTTTGACCCGACCTCCTCAAGAAGCCCGTTCCGTGTGTCCACCACCCTCTCCATGGAAAAATACTTCCTCACGTTGCCCCTGAGCCATCCCCACCCCCAACTTTAAATTGTGCCCCATGTTCTTGCACATCTCTTTTTCTGAAAGATGCTGCCCTCTTGGACTTTGGTGATTTCCTTGAGGTACTTGAAAGTTTCTATCATGTCCCACCTCTCTCTCCTTTCCTTGAGGGTATACATATTAAGCTCCTTTAGTTTCTCTACGTATGGCTTCTGCTGCAGACCCTACACCATTTTAGCTGCCCTCCTCTGGACTGCCTCCATCCTGTCTATGTCCTTGCAGAGATGGGGTCTCCAGAACTACACACAGTACTCCAGATGGGGTCTCACCAACTGTCTGCACAGAGGGATAACCACTTCCTGTTTTCTACTGGTGATGCCTCTCCCTGTACATTCTAATATCCCCTCAGTCCTTCTTACTGCCTTCTTACATTGCTTGCTTGCTTACCGTTAGGTCATCTGATATGACTACCCCCAGGTCCCTTTCTATTTTTGTTGTTGTTAGTACCTCGCCCCCCATTGTGTACTCTTCCTCTGGGTTTTTGTTTCCTAGGTGCATTACTTTGCAGTTCTTTGCACTGAATTTAAGCTGCAATACTTCTGACTATTCCTCCAACCTTGCCAAGTCCCTTCTCACCCTTTCCACCCCCCACCGTGTATCAACCCTGTTGCAGATCTTTGTATCGTCTGCAAAGAGGCATACTTTTCCTTCCAGTCCCTCTGCAATGTCACTTATAAAGACATTAAAAGGACTGGTCCCAGTACTGAACCCTGTGGTACTCCACTAGTAACCCCCTTTCTTTGGAGTGTACTCTGTTTACTATTACTCTTGTGTCTTGTTGTCCAGCCAATTATTTACCTAGGCTACCACCCTGGAACCTACTTCCAGGCTGGCTAACTGTTTATTTTTATCATTTAACACTTTTGTGCCCCCCCCAGACTGCCCCAATCTGATCAACCTCCCCCCCAGCCCCGTCACCTGGAATTACTGGGGCTTACCTTACACCTAGGCGCAGAGCCTGTGGGGAATCAGTCGCCATCCTGCTGCCAGTGATTTTCTTCCTCTGTTTATGCCAGGGGCCCCAGGAGTGGGTATGCATGTGTGTGGAGGCACGCATTAGTGCCACAACCCCAGTAACGGTCCCTTTCACCCATCCCAGGCCTAGCACCATGCTTCTCCTGGCCCGTGCTGTCCCCAGCCTCCACCAGGTGACAGCCATCAGCTGGAGGAAGCCCTTACATGTCTCTGGAGAGGAGAGCTTGCCTGTCAGCAGCTCCATCCAGCTCCACTCTCCCCCGTGCTGACCTCCAGCGGCCCTGGTTCGTTCCAGAACTCAGGTTGCCGTGTGCCAAGAGGTAAGGTGTCCAGTGCCTCAGCCCTCAGCACCTCTGGGCTGGCTGGCTAACTTGTTTATTAATCTTTTGTGTGGGACTGCATCAAAAGCCTTGCTAAAATCTAGGTAAGCCATATCCACAGTCCCCCCATGGTCTACTAATTTGGTCACCCAGTCAAAAAAGTCTATTAGCTTCATCTGACATGACCTCCATTAGATGTGGAGGTTTCAGGAGTATATAGAATGGGGCAAGTTTTAGGGTTGACAACCCAAAGGAAGACTGCACCCCGATTTGCTTCAGAGGTGTAGGTGTTTTAGGGTTGGAGACCCTAAAACCACATTTCCTTACCTTTTTTGCTTTAGCCTAAACCCTAAATGTTGCATTAACTCAGTATTTTTGCAAAGAATATGAATATATATGTATGTGTATATATATATATATATATATATATATATATATATATATATGTATATATGCATACTGTACAGTATATAAATCTATTCATAAATTGCAAAAAACATCGTTAATGCTCTAGTTAGGGTTAAAGCAACAAAAGTAGGGAAATGTGGTGTTAAGTTTCAATCCTAACACCCCACTCCCACCCCTGCACACACCAATAGGCATCGGGGGTCTTAGTCATCAGCCCCAATGATCACCCCATTCCATAAGTAAATAGGCTGAGATGGGCACAGTATAGGAGAATGGGTGAGCATTAGGGCTGATGACCCCAAGGCACACCCAGATGCTTGTTGGTGTGTGCAGGGTGGGGGTGGGGTGTTAGGGTTGGAAACCCTAACACCACATTTCCCTACTTTTGTCACCTTAACCCTTACTAGAGCATTAACAAAGTTTTTTGCAATTAATTTCCTTACTTTTTGAGATAGTATAATCGTATTCTTATTCCCTGGGGGAGAGCATGGCCCTCCGGGTCCTGCGCTCCCAACCCTCCATAGATGCAAATATGTTTGTAGCTGTAGAAGCACAGGGCCCTCCAGGTCATGGGATTCCATTTATAGGACAACAGTGACCAAATTGTCAGCATAGCCATCTTATTACTCCACCTTATGTACCTAGTACAGAAATTTTTGAATCCCTGCCAAAACGTAATTCAGTGCAACTGCAATGCCATTCCATGCCACGCGTACAAAAACACATATTGGCCAGGATTTGAAAAATGACAGCTGTGACATACATGAGGTGGGTTAATGAGAAGGCTATGTTGAAAATGTGGGGTCAAAATACTAAAAAATTCCAATGTTATGAGCGTGCATAGCAAAATTGCAATGAAGGGGCATAACTTTGACATTTTTATGTATTTTGACCCTAAATTTTTAACATAGCCTTCTTATGACCCCACCTCATGAACAAGGTCAGGAACATTTTCAAATCCTGCCCAAAAAGTGAATTTGACAACTGACCATGAAATCCCTTTCTTACGGGAGTTGTATAATGCCAGTCATATTGTTCATGAAGTGGGGAACCCCAAAAGGCCATGTTAAAAATTTGGTGCCAAATGTCAAGAAATGGCTGAGTTATACATCAAAGTTGAACACCCACTGAAATACATTGAACCACATTTACCTTAGTTTCTCATATTGCAGTCACCAGTTCCAGCAGTAAGACATGTGTTCGATTGTTCGATTGGAGAGTGGATCTCAAACCTGGGACCTGTTCAGGTGAGTGAGGTGTGTGGAGGGTGGGTGCTAAGTGGGAGGTAGAGCTGGGGGCTGATCAGTGTGGGACTGGGTTTTTTCAGAGAAAAAAGAAGAAAAACATCAAGGGATGGTTTTCTTTGTTTTAGGAATGGACAATGGGGATGCCAGTAGACACCAGAGACAAGGCAGCATGGGGACAGCAATTGGAGGGCAGAGGGACAACTGGCACACCACTATATGGGGACGGTGATTGAGGGAGGGCAGAGGGACCACTGAACTACAATTTTTTTTTGTATACAGAGACGGTGATCAGAGAATGAGGGAGGCGGAGGGACCACTAGACTACCAGGGATAAGTGAAATTTACAACAGGACAGTGATCGGAGAATGGGGAAGGGGGAGGGACTACTAGTCTACCAGGAATAAGTGAAATTTACAAGGGGATGGTGATCGGACAATGGGGGAGGGAGGAGGTACCACTAAACTACCAGGGATCAGTTAAATTTACAATGGTATGGTGATCAGACAATGGGCAGGGGAGGGACCACTAGACTACCAGAGATAAGTCAGCTTTACAACAGGATGGTGATAAGACAGTGGTGGAGGGAGAGGGACCACTAGACTACCAGGGATAATTGTAATTTTCAACAGGACAATGACTGGACAATGGGGGAGGGAGAGGCCATTAGACTACCAGGGAATAACAAAATAGAATATTTCTTTTGGCATATCTTCAGAAGTATGCCAAGATCTGTCTTGGCTTCTCTTCTGGTTTGGGATGAGGGGGACAAGAGAACGGTGTGACCTCTGAATTTCCAGCCAATAGTTTTATGTCCCAGCAGTTCCATTAGCATAACTTAAAAGAAGTCTTCCATACATTTGCCCTCCGCTCCCTCAGGTACCCCAGCAATTCTGATGTTGTTTCTCTGGCTCCTACACTCCATGTCATCTATTTTGTCCCAGAACAGGGCAATTTCTGATTTCAGGAGACTAATTTTTGCATCTTTCTTGTTGCCCTGAGGATCACAGTGCTGGAGCACTGTTTCCATGTTGAAAACCCTCAAACTGAGATCTTCAGTTTGATCTTTGATACCAAATTGCTGATAGACTGCTTCACTCCTGATACCTCTGTTAATATTTTCTCTCAAACATGAGCTGAACAGAGAGGTCTGTCGTGCTCCATCTGTGGATGCCATTTTCCCTGTTTGCTGACAGCCACAGCAGTGATATTTTCAGAGGAGAATTCTCACAGGAAAATTCTGCCAAAATTGTAAGATTGTGATAGATTTTATTAGACTTGAATGAAATGAAATGAAATATGTCTAAATGTCATTGAAAAAAAGCATTTGTCAGGTTTCAGTATTTTTACAAAAAGCCAGGAGGAGAGCCGATTCTTTAAGTACCATCTTGGTCATGGCTGAACAGGAAGTCCAACCAGGAGATATTATTGTCAATCAGTGGGTGAGGGATGCCACTAGACACCAGGGAGATATTATTTTTTGATGGGACAGCAGTCAGCAGGTGGGGGATGCCACTAGACACCAGGGAGATATTATTTTTTGATGGGATAGCAGTCAGCAGGTGGAGGGTGCCACTATACACCAGGAAGATATTATTTTATGATGGAGACAGCAATCAGTAGTTGGGGGAGTGTTTTGTGCCTCCCAGCTACTGCCTGTGCCTGACAGAAGGTTTTCTCTGACGTCCCAGTCCCATCAGTCACTCTCCCCACTGTCACAGAAATGGGGACATAGGTTGGGACCAGAGAGTACCGTGCCTTCACAAACGTTGGTCAATGTGCATAATTTTCCTCTATTTTTCTCCCCCCTCCAACAAGCCCACCTCCCTCATGGCACCAAACAGAGCTCTGACAGGACAAACTAGCACATAGCATGTCCCTGTAGAGGAGTCAAGCTCCCTGGATATCCATAGGGGTCACTAGTGCAGCAGAACCTGCTGACTTCCTCTCCCATCTGGGAGCACTACTGCACTGCAGCACTTCCCAAGCTCCCTGACTGCCAGCCTGGCTACTGAGTCCACTCCCAGACATGGGTCACCAGTGTGGGGAGCATGATAAACTACCCATTGGGTCATTCTTTTCATAATGATTCTTAAGTCCCTCTAGGGAAAAAACAATAATGCAAACCTATCTAAGCTGTATCTAAGCAGCTATTATGCAGATGTCATCTCAGGTACCCATTCTATGGTGGTTTATATGGATGAATGTATGTGGTGCCTACTATATAGGTAACAGAATGTGAAAATTGAAAGTGAGAGGGTGAGCATGGTAGGAGATATCCAGAGAAGGAACCCTAATAATGCTCTGGCTAACCACATAGTCCAAAATGGGGAAAGACATAAAGGGGCATGCATTGGACATATACAAATATAACCAGAAAGTTCTGAGACAGATGAAAGAGCATTTTATACCCCATTAACATCTGATCAGACTAATTTGTTTAAAAATTGTATTGATGCTATTTTTCCCAGGTGCTCAGTAATAATGTTATTACCAAGAAGGTGCATGAGTTTTTACTGTAGAATTTCCAGTCAGAACAACCATGTATATCTTGCCCAAAATACACAAGAGCCTGCATGACCCTCCTGGTTGCCATTTCAAGCAATGGCAGTATCACAGAACCATTGTCTAAGTTCATTGATACACGTATCAAAGGCATTGTGGAGGGTTTTCCCTCATATGTTAGGGACACAGTGGTGGTCCTCCAGGCTCTAAGTGAAATCAGAGTTAAACCACCCACCATGCTAGTGACAATGGATGTGGAGTCACTTTATACTAATATACCCCACAATGGGGAAACTCCACACCTTGTCTGCAGCTTTATCTCAATGTGATCTGTATTCAATGCCTTTATGTGATTTCCTTTCATAACTTACAGAATTGGGGCTATGGTAACTACTGTACTTTCTTTTTCTGAAGTTATTGTCCCCAGAGTAAACACATCACAATGGGTGCAGCATTGGCACCAATCTTTGCCAACATTTACCTGGGGATATGGGAGAGAGTATTCACACATGATCCCACTGTGAATCCATACTTCAACAAGACCATAATGTGCAAGCGGTACATGGACGACATGTTGTTTGTATGGGACAATACTGTATCTGAGCTTGAGGAATTCAAAATGTATTTGGAATTTAGTAATGAAAACCTTAAGTTGCATCAAAACATGATATGCAACAAATTGACTCTTGGATCTCAACATTAGTAAAACAGAGATGGGAACTTTGAAAACTGATTTATTCAGAAAGCCCATGGACCATAATTCCCTGCTTCTGAGTAGCAGCTGCCACCCATGCCACATGATCAACAGCATTCCACTCTTGCAGTCCTACCAAGTAAGGTGGAACTGCACAGATAGCAATGATTATGATGCAAGAGCAGACAAGCTTGAGAACCACTTTAAAAGTAGGGGCTATTTGTCAAACACAAATAATGTGGCGAGGGAGACAGTCAGAGGCAAGGATAGGGAGTCATTACTGGAGATAAATGATAGAAGGGGTAATGATCTGGATGAAAGAATTAACTTTGTGACAACATACAGGGTACACTCCGTGAAGGTATGGGAGGTTATAAAAAAAATTGGCACATACTCCAATCAGACCCTTTTCTTGGTAAATACACTGCTAAACCACGTAGGGGTGTGGTCCATATATAAGAGACAAGGTTGTAGAAGTCTGCAGTCTATAGCATCAACAGACCTGGTTACCACCCTCCGTCCCACCTGGGACACAGAGATGTAGTGCATGAGTACACTGTCCTTCTATCAAGGTTACATACAGCTTTGGTGTTCCTGGGGATCAGAGGTGGTATACCATCCATGGTTTTATAAACTGTGCAAGTAGTGTGGTGGCATATATGGCTGAAAGTGTGTGTGGTGCCCACTACATAGGAAAGACAATGCACAAATTGAAAGTGAGAGTGGGTGAGCATAAGGAGGATATCTAGAGAAGAAACCCTGACAATGCTGTAGCTAACCACGTTGTCCAAAATGGGGAAGGTCATACTTTCAGTTTTTTAGAACTAGAAACAGTCCGCTTGGGCCCCAGGGGTAGCAATTTGGATAACCATTTGCTATAGCATGAAGCCTTCTGGATTCACAGGCATAGAGCAACAGAGCCACGAGTCTGAGCAATCATATGGAACTAGCCCTTTTCTGGTCTGAATTGTTGTGCTGAATTACAATAAGAACATGTGATTGTGTGTAGGATGATGTGACATAAACCTGTAACAGGGATACTGGTTGGCTTCTATCAATTTCATAGCTACACAGTACTGTGATTGATTATATGGGTTATTAACCAAAAGTGGATGAAATGTCCCCAGTCAAAATGTTGCGGACAAAAAAAACATGGTGAAAATACAGAATGGACAACATGTTGTGCACTAATTGGTCACTGAATACAAATATCACCAGACAAAATGCCGCTACGGGGATCGGAAGTACTGGAAACCTTAAAAACATCATGGGGAACTAAAAGAAACTGATTTGTGCAGAAAAAGACAAATGTTGTGCTTGTGCTGGACAGGGATGGTGTTAAAGCGTATGCGATGATGGAGGATGATGGAGGGATGATGGAGGAGGGAGGAGACTGGAAAGCTTGTGCTTGTGCTTATGCTGGACGGGGTGTTAAAACTTATGAGGTGCTGAGTAATGACTGGAAAACTTGTGCTTCTGTTTGTGCTGTACAGGGTTAAAACCTTAAAATAAAATATTTAATGTTTAAAACAATAAAAGTTAATTTTAAAACTGTATTTAAAAAGTTACATTATCAGTGAATTAAACTACATTAATCTCAAGCACACTGGCAATATCTTCAAGGTACTTCATAGGCGTTCTGAGTGCAACATCTGAGCAAATGTGTTTGAACACTTTGTTAATGTGTACGTATTTGTTATTTTTTCTTGGTGGATCTTGACCAAGCTCCAGTTGCCTACGCCGAAGCGAAACAGCGTGCTGTTCTTGCCTTAACTTTCTTGCAAGTCTGGCACATGTCAGATGGGCTATTGTAACAGTTTGAGAGAAAGCTCTGTGCCAGGCTTCCAGGGTATTATTGCTACACAGCAGGTCATTAATTACATGCTCATATTGATTCCAGAATGCTATTGGAAACCTTGGTTGTCGTCTGTTCTTTCACCTTCTGTAATGTCTACCAATATGTGTGTCCTCAAAGTAATTGAGTATTTCTTCTAGTTCTATAAAGTTCTCATCATCTTGTAGCTGCTCAAAAAATCTCTCCACGCAATCCTGTGGGATGAAAGCTAGCACCAGTATACAGTGAACCTTTAGCGCAAACTCCACTTCCTTTATGTACCACTGCTGTAGACCAGCACTTTGAATGTGGCACCACAAAGCTTGACCCGGGTGGAAATTGCACCCATTAAGCTCAGCGTTAGGGACAGCCTTGCGCAGGACATTGATTGCTGCCAGTTTAAAGTTTAGCATTATACTTTTTAGGGATAATTTGGTTACAAGTAATGCCTCAAGGTGCATGAAAAACTTAAGGTAAACAGCCTCACTGTGGCCGGGGAGCAGGGCATAAACACCAGGATGGCTAACCCCATTCACCGTGTGAACAGTGTACAATTGATCATCACCCCACGGTGCCACACTAAATGTACCGTCACAAAACCAGTGTCCATTTTCTGCTAGGCATTTAGGATCTTCATCGCTAGCGAATATCACAATGTCCTCATTAACACGTAAAAATGGCTCATTGCTTACAGTTTGTGAGAACTCTTGGATATCACAGTTCTCATTTGTGCTGCTTTGCTGCCTCTGGTGATGAATATCTCTTCTTAGCATGTCCTGAGAAGGCAGCAGGTGCGCGTGGCGAACATCGACCTCTTGTAACCCACTATGCACAACATTGCATGTGGGTTCCTCTCATGCTTTCACTTTCGCTTGATGCTTGCTCTTGCGGCATCAACGGATACCTTCCATGCACCAGTGTGTAATTGTGTTCTATAGGTTTCTGCAGATTGTGTCCCCAAAGTAGAGCTAGCGCATTTTCTCCGCTTGCAGAGTCAAATAATCTTGCTGTCAGCTCCATCCTTTTCCTTCAGTATAAATGAAGTTATCGAAGGCAAGTTTTAGCTTGCCTTTCTGACTGGGGATGTACTGCATGGCTGCTAAACAGAGGAAAGATACCAAACGAATGACAGCTCCTGAGCACAGTTGGCTTAAAATCAGGTTAGTACAGGTGAAGACAATTATAATAATTAATTGACTGATTGACCACAGGTACAGGTGTAGTATAGCGTGTTAGGAAAAGAGGTAAATGCTTGATGCATTGATTGAATATGTCACTGTTGAATATGCCATTTAGGCAATGTTTTATCCAGCAACATAATATCCTTTGACCTTTAGACCATGACGTTCTTACTGCTATCTTTTAACCGCAACATTTCAGACCAGGGCCGTTATTACCTGTCCTTATTTAACTTGGAAGTCTCCACTAGTGCAGTCTATACTGGTGTTTTGAGGTCTAGCTGGACAGCATAATAAAAGTGACTGTTCTATATGACTTCTAATGTCATAAAGGCTTGTACTTCTGTATGTGATTAACTACTGTATATCAGTGTACTGGAATACAGCCACCCATTATCAGTTTTTAACAAAGTATTCAGCAGTCCTTTGATGCTTTTCTGTTTTTCTGCTTTTGTATCTTTTGTATTATGTCACTAGATTTGTGCTGTCACTTTATTCACACTGTATAAATACAGTCTAACAGCAGACAGCAGTATTCCTTTGACAAAGCACACACCTCTGCAAAACATTAGGAGGACTATTTGTGACCCGTGGGTACCCATCTTTAGCTGTTACTGAGGTTTGCACCTTGATGCACTCAATAAAACATTTTATTCACTATGTCTATGGCCAGCTAAAGACTTTTTTTGGGTGAGTTTGTTTCTTTGTCCCTGTTTCTTTTTTCAGAATACAGATTGCTACTGAGTGCACCAACTGCCTCTGAGCACTCCCTGTTTGCTCCTGCTTCTCATAAAAACCCTGCACCTTTTAGCTGCCTTTCTCTGTTCCCCCTCCACCCTGTCAATGTCCTTTCTGAGGTGTGGTCTCCAAAACTGGACATAGTGCTCCAGGTGGGGCCACACCAGTGAGCCATACAGCAGCAACACCACCTCCTGCCTCCTGCTGGAGATACCCCTTCCTATGTAACCCAGTGTCCCATTATTCCTACCCACTGTTTTGTCACACTGCTTTGACACCTTAAGGTCATCATATATGAAAACCCCATGGTCCTTTTCTTGTTTAGAGATTGTCAATACCTCGTCCCGTCCATTATTCAGCACCTGTGTTTCTATTCCCTAGGTGCATGGTCTTGCCCTTTTTGGCATTGAACCCCAACTGCCATGCTCTTGGCCACTCCTTGAGTTTCTCCAGATCCTTGCTCATTCTCTCTAGGACAATCCGTGGACACCCTGAAAATACCTTCAAGGCAGATGCTCCACTCTTGCTATCTCAGCAGCAAGGGCAAATAGGATGCTGGGGTGCATTGCCAGAGGGATCATCTCTCGAAGGGGAGGTCATCCTGCCATTGTATAGATCACTGGTGAGCCACACTTGGAGTACTGTGTACAGTACTGGTGCCATACCTCAAAAGGATAAGAGATTACTGGAGGGTGTGGCATAGGGCTGCCAAAATGATCATGGACTACGGAGTTGCCGTACGAGAAGGTTGAAGGAGCTCAACATGTGCTCGCTGGAAGACAGAAGGGTAAGAGGGGACATGATAGAGACCTTTAGGTACTTGAAAGGCATAAACAAAGTCAAGGAGAGAATTGTTCTGCTTAAAGGGTTCTATGCCATAATGGCATCATGGGAAAGCCGATCACCATTAGGGTGAGTGTACATCACCAAAAATCTATTTTGGCGCTGTAACACTCCACGGTGCTCAGTAAAATGCGCTGGACACTTGTTTGTTTTTTCGAAACCCCCCCTTGCTAAAGGATTCTCAACTCCAGGGGGGTGCAAAAGCTGAAAAAAATGTTTTACATCCGGACGCAACAAAATGAACGTGCACTTGGAACTGAACCTGGCACCCTCGCAACCCTAGCCTGCCACCAGCCCAACACACCACAGGGCCAGCTCAGCAACCCACCACCACAGTACACCTCACAAACCCTCCCTCTCCTTCCGCCCGTTGCATGGCATGCTCGTCCCCCCTGCGCACATGTACATATAACAGTACCCCATCACTATATTCGCTGCCCCCTATCCAGTCACCCTCCCTGTCCAGTAGCCCTGTGCAGATGGCACTGTTATTGAGTTGCTCTTTTTGAAAGCACTCAATAGTGATCGCATTCATCACAGGTTACCGTTTAAAGGGGGAAAGAATCACTAGGGGGCACAGTCTGAAGTTGAAAGGGGGATGGTTTAGGAGGGAGATGAGGAGGCATTACTTCACAGACAGAGTAGTGGTGGGTTGGAACGCATTGCCGGAGGAGTTAATCGCTCAAAAGACAGTGGATAGCTTTAGGCGGGGTTGGGATAGAGTCAAGGGCAGAGTTAGTACAGACAGGAACATAAAGGGGGGGAAGGACTGGGAAAGAGGAGGAACGGAGGGTTTTGGTGGGGTGAGGCAGCTGCAGTGATATGAAACTAAGAGCTGCACAATTGGGCAGACTTGATAGACCTGTGGGCCTTTTCTGCCATCAGTTTTGTATTGTTCGTATGTCTGCTGCTCACGTGATGAGACATACTGGGATGGGATAAGTCGATATATGGACATTGTAACAATATGAGATCAACATACTGTACCTGATTTCAAACTTTCATTAAAACAAAATTACATTTCTAGCCTAACATTTACAAAGTTAGCCACTTTAAATATTTTAGATAGGACTAACTTTGGAACTGATAGGGCAAGAAATGTTATTTGTGTTTTAAATAAAAGCTTGGAGCCAGTTCAATATGATAGTCATATCATTACAGCTTTCGTGTGTCGTATACATATCGATATATATGTTGATAAACTTCATTACACTTTTAAAAGTGTATTGATATATTGACATGTACAGACACACATTATTACCTAAACTGCTTCATATGATAGCTTCAAATTGAACTGACTCCAAGCTTTCATGACAAAAAAAAATTATATCCCAGCCCTAGTCATTCAAAGGTTAGACTTTTCAATAGATACTTTTTTAAAAAGAGCTAACTTTAGAACTATTGAGGCTTGAACTTAATTTTTTTAATGAAAGCTCTGAGTTAGCTATGTTGATAATCAATATATCATGCTGCTATGACTTCCATATATCAATACATCAAAACATAAGATGGTTTTTCAAAAGTAATGTTTTAGAAAAACATTGTTAAACTTTTTATGAAGGTAATACTACACTTTATTTCATCAAGAACTGTGTAGTTTGCAGCCTCCTACAGTATGTGTTCATTCTATGCCTTTAATTGCATTTTGAACAATTCACTCTCCCTTCTAGAAACCCCTTATCATCCTTGCCTTCACAGACAAAGCCTGCGAAAGCATCAAAAGATAATATTCTGGGATTTGAAATAATCTGTATAGGATAATGCATGGTGCCTGTGAATAACATGGAGAATAACACATTGGCAACCATGTAATAATAAGTCTGTTTCTATGGAGGGCTTCTGGTGGCATCATGGGGACCTCAAGAGCAAAACTCAAGAGGTCAATAATGTCTCCAGAACCCCTAGATGGAAAAGCAGCTGAGTTGGGTATGGTTGTTCATATATTATTTGTATAGTATATGATTTAAAAACATAACATAAAAATACTGCTTTTCTTCAAGAAAAAACAACAACAACAGAAACTCACTCTCACCTGGCAGCTGAAAACCCACTTGAGTGAGGGGTGGTTTCTGGTTTTAAAATGATGAAACATAAGGTTTTGTGTTAGGGAGCATCTACATTGTGTGTGTGTGTGTGTGTGTGTGTGTGTGTGTGTGTGTTAGGGGTAAACCAGTAGGTGGTGCAAGTTTCCATTCTAATTAAATAAGCTGTTATGCCACATAAGGGTACAACAGCATTTTATGAACTTAAAACTGTGGTACAACAGCTTTTCAATTGGGATGGAAATCCATGCACAAGACAGAGTAACCATATACTATAGGGAGATAATTTCATTCAGTGAAGCTGGGAGCAGAAAAAATGACTAGGTGCTTTATTCCCCCAATGACACCCAATGAAATGACATCTTAGTTTAGTACACAAAGCCATGTTTTATTGTGATATTACATGGTTAGTCAAGTGTTATTGATTTTTTTATTAGTTACTTACTATTTGTTAGTCAGGTAAACTCAATGGGAACTCCAATCTCCTTATAAGGGAAGAACATGGACACATTTAGTACAGCTTTCATAAATGCAGCAAATATATACAGAATATGAAACACATTTATTAAAGACAAATTTGTTGCCATGTGTATGTCTTGGAGTACTAATAGCAGATTATTTCACAGTACACACATGGTGAGTCATGGGTGAGATGTTAACCAATGGGTAATAGGGATCAACTACGTAAAATAATGAAATAATAGGTAAAGAAAGCCATCAGGCATTAAATGATATTGTTTATCAGTGCAAATATAACTTAGACAAAGAGTGTACTACCTGCAAACAGGCAAATAAGGTTGCAATTTTTTTAAGAACCAGCCAATCAACTTTTAATAAGAATGTGCTGCTGTCTGTTTACATGTAGATGACATATTTAACATCATCATGAAATGCATCTCTTATGACTGTATAAAGGTAATTCATTCAAGTTAAACAATATCTTGGTACCTGCTGCAGTGATATGTTTAATGATTGTTTACATCACGTAAATTCAATATTTTTTCACTACTGTGTTTTCCCAAATAAACTCTGACAGGCACTACCCCACTGTTCTCTGAGTGTAGTGTTAGCACAATAGGATGAATTATATGGAGCAACCTCTTCAGTTGTGATCCCATGGACTAGCACTCCAGATTAAAAGAGGTTCCTCATCTTTGGAAAAAATATGGACTCGACTAAACAAAACGGTTTGCTAGTACTGTATCAGGCCAGCATGGAGACACAGTGCCCCACTGCACTGCAGTCTGAGGACTTAAGTCTCAATCTTAGCAATGGTAGTTGGACAGATGTGCTGAATCTGTGAATCCAATTTGGGGTAGATGAGGGAGGAGGCATTCATCTCAGTAACAAGTAAAGAACTGACTCCAGGAGCAAAGAAGTCTACAGCTAACAGCAGCGAGAGATTGTTTGGTGCTAAGGCTACGTGCCCATTTTCTCTGTTTTATCCCTAGTTCCCCCATCCAAATCATTTAAAAATATATAATAAAATGCAATTATGCTAAGTCTGACCCAACAGACATGCCAGCAGGGTTGAGGACTGCAGGAGGACCAAAACATCCCTATCAGCCTTTGTGGCTGGGTGAGCAAGGGAGATGCCAAGGAAGCTTTTTTTAATGATTGCTAAAAACATGGATTCAGAACAGATCAGACCCAGATCAAATTTTTGATCAGAAAACGTATAATCTGACTGATCTGAAATCAGAGAAAATGTTCAGATCTTATGAATCCAATTGTTTGGGTCATAGTCCAGCAACACTAGTCAGAAGTAAATAGGATGAAAACAGCAACATTATTTGTCTTTCGGTCTCTCTGTCTCCCACTTTTATGTATTTATCTTTTAAGGAGAAAGGGCTCAATAAAAAAGGCATGGTCCTTGTTTACAAGTTTCTTTTTGTTATACATCATGGCAGTAATTTGATTTGGTTTGTGTTTAAAACCCATTCCTGCTGAAGCACATATATGAGTCATAACATTCTATGCTCAACCCTATTCAAAATGGCCTCTGCAAACTGAATTTTAAATAAATATACAGAAATAATGACCTGTTTGATGCATACTCACTCGATATATTATCTACATGAAGAACAATTTTTCCTATAGAATAAAGGCAGGTGTGTGAGTCTGTGTGTGTGTGTGTGTGTGTGTGTGTGTGTATGTGTAGTTGTATGCGTGAGTGTGGGGGATATGTAACAGCTTCTGGACCAGAGAATATCCTCCTGTTAGCAGACCTAATGGAGCTACTCTTTCAGCTCACCTGTCTGAGCTCAAACCTGGGGACTGGAAAGCTGTGAGTTTAAATCCTCTGTGTTTTTCCTATTCACAGCTGTAAAGGCTGTGTACACTATGTGCACTCAAACAAGCATCACAAATTATTTTATAGTTCATGACCACTCATCTGCTGTGATCCTAAATCAGCAGTTCTTTCCTGGCTTATTTTGCATGCACTTGGCAGGGCAGTTTTTCTATCCCTGGAGGAATGTGGTCACCACCTCATTGAGGGTAACAGCTCTCTCTATGGAGCAATCAAGATCTAGAAACTTACCATTGGGGTAAATCAATTTTGGATCTCAGCCTGATAGGCTGTAGAGACTGATGATAACTGGATACACAGAGTTGTAACACACTGATATTTTAAGATGCATTTTCAAGAACAGATTTAATAGAAAAGTACACAGTACTGAAGGTAGAAAAAGCAATCTAAGTTTCTTAAGCCAGAGAGAGTATGTTTTTTTATAATAATTTTTATTATTATTTCCATTTCAAATACATTACATAAATCATTACAATCACAAGTACAATTCAAATAAGCAGTATGGCATAAGGAAAAAAGAAAGTAAAGACAAATAATACATTTAAAAACTGTAGATTTTATATATATACATATATATATATATATATATATATATATATATATATATATATAGTTTAGTTATTAGTATTTGGTATTAATCAAAGTACATTAGCATAACTTTAAATTTATTAACATCAAATCCCTCCATACCGTGAACATCAACATTTATTGTACCATGAGCAAAAAGGTGACCAAATCCTATCCAGAATATCTAATTTATCATCCATAGAATAACAGATTCTTTCATTATTATATAAGAAAGCCATTTGGGAGTACCATTCACCAACAGAGGGTGTAGTATTATTTTGCCAGTGCCGTAAAATTAGTTTTTTAAGGCTAAGGGATGCTTGCAAAATCCATATTTTCTTGTATTTATCCAATTCTAATAATGATGATTCAGGTACAACTCCAAGAATAAAACTTAGTGGGGATAACTGGATGTTTTGCCCTGTTACCCTGCAATACATTGCCTGTATTTCCTTCCAGATTATTTGAATCTTCGGGCAACCCCATAACATATGTAATAGACCCACATTTGCACCATTGCATCTCCAACAGTTGGCATTACTTAAATAACCCATTGAAAATAATTTCTCAGGACTCAAATAATATCTATGCAGGATTTTGAACTGAATCAGCCTACCTTGAGTCTCTTTGTGGTTTTTGGAAGCAGTCTTCCATGCTTGATCCCACTCCTCCTCTGTTATTATGAGATCCAACTCTTCCTCCCATTTTCATTTGGCCTTGATTGTCAAACATGGAGATGTTAATTTATCAGTCAGTATTTTATAAATGATCCCAGACCCTTTTTTAAGTGACATTATTGTGATTAAATGTTCCTAGTCCTCACATGGCTGTAATGTATAATCATCTTTTAAACACCTGACCCAATCAGTACTTCTCTTAACTGCAAGTAATAGTAAAACTGATACCCGTGAATCTTGTATTTCTTTCTAAGTTCTTGAAATGAGAGAAGGACTCTAGTATTCTCATCAATCAAATGACAAATTTGGAAATAGCCATGTTTACCCACTCTGTATTTGAAAGAGTTTTATTACCCTTCATTATTCTTGGGTTACCCATAATGGCACCATACCAAATGGTACATTGGTTGGATTTATAATACTATTATTTTTTCAATGTTAATATAGAACCCTGAATACAGGGGTTGTCTATCATATTCCCTTGTTGTGGTACATATATATGGTCAAAAAAGAGGACTAAGTATACTTCTTTCCATTTCTATCTATAAGTGCTGTGATTCACTATTGGGAACTGTGCTTGAGTTCTTATAATGTTTCAATGCATGTTTTAGAATAAAAGCTAGCTGATAGCACTCCCACCATGGTAAAGCAAAACCTCCATTGCTACACAGCATTCTTAATTTAGATTTGCTCAATCTTGGTGGTTTCTCTGCCATATAAAGATTCTCATTATTCGATCTAGCCTCTTGAAGATTTTCCCCCCAGCAGAACAGGTAAATTTTGAAACAGATAGAATAGTCTTAGTGCAGTATTCATTTTAATTATATTCTACCTTAGGATCAGCCCTGTGATAACTTTATGATAGCCTGGTTTTACAGAGTCTGCTTGGAAGATTGAGAGTGTTGCATACAGTACTTTATGTTTAAAAGTCTGTCCAGTCATTATCTGAAAACCAGCTCTCCCCCACATACATGTATGTACACACACACACACACACACACACATATGCACACAGACCATGACCTCTGTAAATATTTCCTAATTTCCCAGAAAATAGCTGTTTAATGTGAAACTGATACATCTCCTTTAATTTCAGTTATGCATGTTCACTTGATTGCACAGACATGGCTACTGTAGAGTCCTTGCTAGGGATCACATTGAGGATCTGGAGTTATAACTTTGTTAGTTGCAGTTATTTACAGCTAGATGGCACAGCACTTCACATGAAATTCTCAGGTCTAAAAAAATTAAGAGAAAAAATTTACCAAACATATAAAAGGATTAACTGATATGTCATATGAACTTAGACTCAGCTCTCTTAAGTTAATGTCGCCTACCACCAGATGCATGCGAGGTGACCTCTTATTCATGTATGATGTTATCAAGGATGATCATCTAATATATCACATGGGTTTTGACTTTAAGAATAATGTTTTTAACACCAGAGGACATTCTCTCCAGCTACTTGGGAGGGGTTTCAACTATATTCCTCGAAAGTATTTTTTTCACAGTGAGGAGTGTTAATCCATGGAATGCCCTTCCTTTAAATATCATAATTAATGATTCGAAAGCAATTTTTAAGGGTAGACTGGATAAATATATACTTTCTAATTCTAACATTAAATACTATTTATTATAAGGAGCAATATGGGCCTTTAAGCCTCCTAGCTCCTTAACCACCTAGTATGAAACCTAGTATGAAACATACAACGTTACCTATCCTTTTTATAGCTGACTGGCATAGCTAGATGATCTCCTTGGGGACACATGAAGTATAACTGGCTATACAGGAAGCAGAAAAGGTATTCTGAACATTCAACATCCTTTGCAATTTAATACTATTGCATGTAATATACTTGAGTACTAAGGGTCTGATTCCAAGACGCATGGTGCAACTCGCGGGCATATGTGAGTTGTGCCATGTGGCACTATGTCGGGGACCCTGCGCTGTATTCCAAGATAGGCAGGGTCCCTGGCACCTACATCCTGTGACTTGTGGCAGATGCAGACTAGCATCACAGGCATAGTACAATGGACCTGGATACCACAAGTTGCAGCCCGCAGAGAACTGCCCCCCCTAGGAGCCCCCTAACCTGTAACACCGCCACATGCACCAGGGGGCATGGGGGAGCTGGACAGGAGGCACTGGTGTTCGGGGGGCACTTTGGGAAATGGACCCAGAGGTCCCCAACATTCGAGGGTGGGGGGTATGTCTGTGTTGGGGGGCATGGGGAGCACAGCTGTTTACTTTCTGTGGTGTTGCAGAGTGGACATCCATTGACTGGCATGGACGGATGCGCCTTAGACCATCTCCCTGATGGTCTAACTCTGCTGCAGCAGTGCGGCTTCTGGAATAGTGTATGTAGGTTACAGCAGCCACCCTTTTGGAATAGGGTATTGCTGTCATAACCCACCCTGGCACCATGACGTTTGCGGAGTTGCGGGTGTAGTGGGTGGCGTAATGCCTTTGGCGCAACCCGCGGATGACATGGCGCAGGTTGAGACTTGGAATCACGACTTGCATATCCCATGGCACAAGTTGCAATTTACGCCATGGGGTTCGGCGTAACTCACTTTGTGCCATGCATAAGTCATCTTGAAATTGGGCCCTAAGGGTACATCCACACCAGTGCTGGTGTATCTGTGCTTTATGTGCCACTTGTGGGCACCACTCTGCAACCCTGGTGGATTCCAAGTATTGCAGGATGACTTCTGACTACCCTGATATTTGAATGCAGAGAAACATGCAGAGACTAGGGCCATTCTGAGGGCCAGAGTTGTCCAAGACATCAATCATCTAATGGGATACCCAGGTTGTGCCTAGAGTGGATCTCCTAGTCTGCATGGTGTAAGGGACTATGATGTATGACCACCATATGAGGGTTAAAATATTAATAAAAAATATGGACACAATAAGCCTTTCAGTTCTACATGTTCTATTGGAGGGCTGGGGGTCACCAGGTGGTGAGGGGAGTGCATTTGGGTCCCATGACTTTACATGGGAGGTCATGCTTGGAGGACATGTAAATGTTGCAGAAGTGGCCCCACCTTGCAAAATATCAGCATCCTCTGCTGGATTCCACACTATAGAAAATGTGATACATGACCACTCCCCATGCCCACCACCAACCTGACTGCCCGCATAGAGGTATAGATCAGGTTGACGCTAGCTTCTACAGGGCATGTGTCCCAGTCTGGAGATACACAGAGGCCACCACATGCGTAGCATGCTCTCTGGTCCTCCCAACAAACCTCTATATGGGTCTCTAGGGCTCCAGGTGCCCTTTGTGTATCAGGCCCTAACATATGATCAGGGTTTGAGTTACCATCAGTTAATCTAACCTTAGGAGGTCATTAGGCGAGAAACGCAACTGAGTACCTCATGCCTTTAAGGTTAGATTAATAAAGGTAAGACAGTCCCTGGAGTGCCTTAATGAAGTTACCAAAATAAAATGTTTACATTTTTTTATTCATACAACTTTAATTGTTCTGTTGTATCTGATGTTTTCAAGCCATTACCCTAACTCTTTGCAATGTGAGTCAACAAAACAGAACGCTCAGTTTCCGGCCATTGTTTGATAATATTGCTTTGCAAAATGCCTGGACTTCTTGTTACTGTGGCAGGGCATAGAAACATAGAAACATAGTGGTTGATGGCAGATAAGGACCTCAAGGCCAATCCAGTCTGCCCATTTCTTTTTCTACCTTAAGAATGTGCCATCGGCCTTTACTCTGTCAATGGCCTATCTATTCATACTCATCTGTATTGCACCCTTATGCCTATCCCATGCCTGTTTGAAGCCTTGCACTGTATTCATATCCACCACTTCCTGAGGGAGGCTGTTCCATGCACCCACCACCCTTTCTATGAAAAAGAACTTCCTCACATTACCCCTTAATCAGCCTCTCTCTAATCTCATGCTGTGTCCTCTTGCCCTGCTATTTTTATTATATTGAAACATGTTAGACTCTTTCACCTTGTCAATGTCCTTAAGATGTTTTAATATTTCGATCATATCACCTCTCTCCCTCCTTTGCTCTAGGGTATACATATTGAGCTCTGTTAATCTGTCCTCATATGTTTTCTGATGCAGTCCCTGCACCATTTTGGTTGCCCTTCTCTGGACTGCCTCCATTTTGTTAATGTCTTTGTGCAGGTGTGGCCTCCAGTACTGCACACAGTACTCCAGATGGGGCCTAACCAGTGTCTTGTAAGAGGTTATTACCTCCCTCTTCGACTTGTGATACCCTACTAATCACCCCAACATCCCTCCAGCCTTACCTACTGCTTTAGTGGTCTGCTTGGATGATTTCAGGTAATCTGTGAGGATGATGATGATGCTGAAGTCTCTTTCTTCCCCTGTGATTGCCAGCAACTCCCTCCCAACCTATAGGTAGCTTCAGGGTTTCTCTTTCCTATGTGCATGATCTTGCACTTCTTTGCATTAAACCCAGTTGCCACTCTTCTGACCATTTTGCCAGCTTATCCAGATCTCTTCTCATTCTGCTCACCCCATCTGGATCATCTACCCTGTTGCAGATCTTAGTGTCATCTGCAAACAGACAAACCTTACCCTCCAGTCCATCTGCAATGTCACTGATGCAGATATTTAAGAAGACTGGCCCCAGGACTGATCCCTGAGGTACCCCACTTGTGATTTGCCTCTCTTCTGACTGTATACCGTTTACCACCACTCTCTGTTTTCTGCCCGCCAACCAGTTTGCCACCCAGTTGAACAACCTCTGACCTACCCCGAGCCTACTTGGCTTATTAATCAATCTTCTATGTGGAACAGTATCGAAAGCTTTGCTGAAGTCAAGGTGGGCAACATCAACTGCACCCCCTTGGTCCACCACTCTGGTTACCTAATCAAACAAATCGATGAGATTATTTTGACAGGACCTTCCTGTTGTAAACCCATGCTGTCTTGGATCTTGTGCTCCTATGAATTCCAGGTGTTGCACTATCCTTTCCTTAAGGAGTGTCTCCATAATCTTGCCCACTACTGAGGTAAGACTAGAAGAAGAAGAAGAAGAATCAGCATTTATATAGTGCTTTTCATACATCCAAAGCGCTTTACAAGCAATGCTAGACTGGTAGCGAAGTGACTGAATGTGTGGTGGTGGCCATATCACACATCATCACCCACACACAGCCTGGATAATTGCATGAACCGGTTTTATGGGAAGGGGAATGTTGGCCAGGACACCGGGAATGTTCCCTACTCTTTGTGAAGAGTGCCCTGGGTTCTTTTCTTCCACCTGGACACCCACTAGGACAACACCAGGATGGGCAGAAGGGACCTCGGTTTTTAACGTCTCATCTGAAGGGCGGCACACCCCAGCAGTACAGCACCCCCGAATACTGCACTTGGATACCAGTGATTTTTAGGTGCAAGTCCAATCCCAGTGTGGGATGAGAACCCACGACCTTCTGGTCCAGAGGTGGATGTGCTACCAACTGAGCCACGCTGACACCCTAACTGGTCTGTAGTTCTCTGCCTCCTCCCTGCTGCCACTCTTGTGGAGCGGGATCACATGAACCCTTCTCCAGTCTTCGGGGATCTCTTCTGTGCTCAGAGACTCACTAAACAGTCCTGATAATGACTCTGCTAATTCCACCCTTAGCTCCTTTAGTACCCTAGGATGTATGCCATCAGGTCCCAGTGCCTTGTCCACCCTGAGCTTAGCAAGCTCTTGTAGGACCCTTTCTTTTGTGAAGGGACTTGTGCACACCTCCCTCCCGCTGTGTCCATGGTGCTGAGCTGTAGGCTCTGCCCTACCTTCTCCTCAGTAAATACTGAGCAGAAGTATCTATTTAGAATATATGCTTTTCCTTGGTCCTCTCCACACTCCCCTTATCCCTTGATCTTAGCAATACCCCTCTGAACTTTCTCCTTTCACTAATGTATCTATAGAAAGTCTCATCCCTTCTTTACTGTTTGTGCTAGTGTTTCCTCGGTTTGGACTTTTCTGCCTTACTGCCTTCTCTGCTTCCTAAGGGAAGTTTGGTATGCTTCCATATCTTTGTCCTGCTGTGTTCCCTTATATTTCCTGAAGGCCAACCTTTTGGCTCTGATCTTTTCTGCAACTGTTTTTGAGAACCAAAGTGGTTTCCTCCTTCTTTTGCTCTTGCTTTTCTCCCTAACACAATCAGAGATTTGCTTCAAGTATTGCATCCTTAATGCTTGCCCACTTTGCCTGTACCCCCTCACCTGTATTTTTTCTTGCGAGGGCTAGCCTTACTCTGCTGGTCATCTTATCAAAGTCAGCTCCTCTGCAGTCCCATATTTTTGCCTTGAAATGGGATGATTTAGTACTAGTGGCCAAACTGAACCATACCATGTGATGGTTACTGGCCCCAGGTGACCTTCTACCTGGAGATCTTTCCTGTTAACCAGTACTAGATCCAGGATGGACATGTCTCTTGTGGGTTGTTGTACCAGTTGTTTGAGGCCCTCCCCCTGCACGGACTCCACTATGTGTCTAGTTCTGGCGGATGTTCCTGCTGGTATTGACCAATCTGTATTTGGTATGTTGAAGTCTCCCATTATCAGAACCTCCCCTTTAGCTGTCATGTTCTGTATATCTTCTAACAGTACTGTGTCTATGTCCTCCCCCTGGTCTGGAGGACTGTAGACAACCTCAGTTCATAGGGCAGCAACAGGAATGCAAGAAAGAGGCTCTGACTATTGCTTAATGTGTTGCAGTGCAGACATGCCATGTCTGTGGGTGCAGGTGAATGTAACTGAGGTGACAGGCCATGCCTGGCACTTGTCAATGTCCTACTGGTGAAAGAGTACATCCTAGGTGGAGTTAAAGGCAGCAGTCAAGTAGGAGCTCAACCGCACCAGGTTCAATTTGCAGCTGACATCCATCCCTCCCTTCCCCTCTCAGCTCTAGGTAACCCTTCTTACCTCACCGCATTACTCCATGAAATGAAATGACATGAATTGATAGACCATTGTACATGTTTTGCTGCTCAATAATTTTAATGAATCTGATCTAAAAACCTGGTATTGTATGTAAAACCACCTTGATCATAGTGTATGTATGTTATTGTATCTCCTACCATAGTTCTGTACATTAAATGTTTGTCATAGAATACTCAGTGTTCAGAAGGAACTGTATAGCAGGACGTTTGTACATCTTCTATCACTACAAGTTAAAATTTTCTTTTAGTATTATTATTATTTTGATGGATTTGTTCTTTGCATATTTCACCTTTGTATACTGTACTTACAATCTGTGCAACAGGACAGTTTTGTAAATAGGGCATCCCATCCCCAATAGCCTTTATCTTGTTTAAAAATAAAGACCTTTACTACTAAAGCAAACTCATCACTCCATATTAGTCTCTTCTCTCTCTAGTATACCTCCCCTCAGCATGCCAACCCTAGAGTAGCGGCACTGTTTGCACAAGTGGGTGCACATACCAAGTACTTGTCCCTGTTTTGGCGAATTGTGAGCTTGAGGTGGTACAATTGTGTAACATGGTATCTACTGCATATCTAGAAAGGGGGGGAATTACATGGTCCTAAGGTACTAGTATTTGGCACTTATTCTCTTCTCAGGGAAGGCAGCTTGAAAGTGATGGTTTGAACCTTGCTCTCAGTGCAAATACCCCCGGTGCTATAGCTGCAACTGCTTTCCAAGGTAAAATACACCATTGCTTTCATAAACACCTGCAATTTAAAACCCTGTGTTGTGAGACCCTGAAAGTTAGATCATTGTAATAATCTAGTAAAATAGCCCTTAAACAACAACTGAAGCCTCCCCATGGACAACTGTAAACACTATTTATATGCATTTCAGAATTTGTCTCACCCTTATTTCCTGTTAAAGGGCATTTCATTAAAAAAGGGGCACCCTTCATTTCCTATGTTGTAGCTGTGGGGTATCTGAGGTCATAATCCATGGACTGTGGCATCACAGTCTGTTGTTGTACAAGTTATTTATTTAATTTATGCGTGGATATCTGACCAGCTCTCAGCCCTTCTGGAGACCCTGCACTGTCCCAGCAATGTCACTTCCAGGACTTACCTTCCTCCAGGCCAGTATGCTCATGGTATTTCCTCCCCATGTTGGAATCTGTCAGGCAAGGCCTGGTCCCTTAGATAATGCAGAGTGCTATTTGTGGGAGGAAGTCCAGGTCAGCAGGTGTGGGGTCTGTGGGGGCAGAGTCATCCTGTTGAAGCGGTCAGGTTTTTCCCTGCTTTCTCCTACTCTGTAGAGCGTCAGCCAAGAGTGGGTTGTGCAACATAGTGCAATAGTGCCTGTTCAAGCCAATCCACTTCTCCCCAGCTGAACATATCCCACCTGCACCACCACCATTGGCCATCGAGGTCGTGGTTGCACAGTGAAGCATTCCCTTCTCCCTCCGCAGAGGAGGAGGAGAGTATTCTGTTGGATGTTAAATCTTCCTCTCTGCAGCTGGCCCTCCAATGACCCAGGCTTATTCCCAAACTCGAGATTTTTGTTTTTTATTCTTTGTTAACCGGGTAAGGCCCACTAGGCACAACTGTCTGTTTTTAGGGGCAACCCGGGAGTGTTAAGCTGGTTAAGTGACTTGCTCAGAGTCACACAGTATGCAAATGGAGGTTGGGGGAATCAAACCCAGATCTGCTGAACCAAACTCATTCACAGCTTGTTGCTCTAACCTCTAGGCTATACTGCCAGCATCACAAGCTGTAGTGCTACCGCTTCACTGGTGGGTGGCATTGTGGAAGTGACTGTAATATAATAATTGGTGACAATGTTTTCTATGGGCTTAGCCAGTTGTTGTTTGCTGTGATAATCAGCCAGTTATTATAATAAACCGCTCAGTCCTGTGAGCAATAGGGCAAGCCACAAACAGAGTGAAAACCACGACCAAGTAAAATAACCACTCCCCTGCGGAAAACAACACAGTTTGTCTGACAGCCATGACCTCCAACCCCAAATTGTATACCTTATCTCAGGAAATCTTCAGATCTGGCCAGCAGAATTGGAACAACTAGACAAAAAAGGAAAAAAAAATGACATTGCGATTCCAAGTGACAGTGGTTCCAGACACAGACCTATTCATACAAGAGCCAACCAATGGACTGCAGAAACCACGAAGGAGGACTGAAACAGATGGCAGTACCAGGCAACACAATAATCTGTGAAAAGACTGTTAAAAGACTCGAACTGTTAAAGTTAGAAGTTCCTGAACAGTTTACCTTCTAAACAGTATTCATTACCTCTTTATGTCTGACACGTTACTGTAGCATAGTTCAAAAAGCAAGAATGCCAGTTGCCATAGTTAGATTTTTTTCTTGCTCCACTTTCAAGTTTCACAATTATTTAACTAATTTATTTGTTTAATTATTTATTTAAGTTTTATAATTACAATAAAAGCATAATGTTTACAGAACATCTTGTACCAGTATCTCATTCGGTATACAGATGTGATGGTCACAGGAATCTAGCCAGAAAAAATTGCTCACCAGCAATTCTAAAGAAACTCTGGCCAGAGCCAACGTGGCTGCAGTTGTGCTTTATGAGGGCTACTGAGCTCATGGTGGGACAGTCTGCCGTGCTCAAGATGGCCACTGGATCTGAGTGTGTATGCATGCATGAGCAGTTGAGCATGTACGACTTCACTTCCGCACTTGTGGTGAAGTCACGCATGCCCACTGAGCTCCAGCAGCCATCTTGGATATGGTGGACTGTTCCTCTATGAGCTCAGTGCACATGCGCAAGTTAAAGTAGTGCACCCATGAAGGTGGGAGGGGCACCGCCTAAAGAAATGACCAAGCAGAGTGCTTTGTGGAGGGATTGTACTGCAACTCCACATTTGCTCTTAGTGAGAAGAGCTGATCGCAAGATGGCTGCAGGCTCTGTCCACTGCAGCTGTAAAAATAAAACAGGGGGTAATGTGCATACTCAAATTTAATGCACATTCTCAGTGTGATGCTTTTAATAAACCCCCTAAGCTTTGCTGTCATGGTTTATATAGCATCCCACACCACAGATATGCATTAAATTCTTGCAATGCACACTAATTCATGCATTATTCTCTATGTCACCAACAATATGACTTCAGGGAGGTCCGGGGCATACACTGCAGAAGCAGAGAAATTCTAAGAAACAACTTGTTTTTATGTAGGGGTACAGTGAAGTTAAACTTTGCAGACAAAGTTGGCAAAAGGTTGCAAAAATCTGATTTCATGAATTTTGCGAATGTCCCACTATCAGCACCAAATTAGACTTCCCTGACTTTGCAATATTTTTCAAGCGAAGTTCACTTTTTTCCCATTTTTTAAGAAACTTTTCATGTAATTTCACAAACTAGAGAAGTGTCCTGAACATGAGCAATTTGGGTTGAAACTGAGACTTTTTAAAAACTCATTTTAAAAAAAATGTGCCGCTTGGAAAAGTAAGCAAGTAAATTTATTTGTTTGATGCCCAATCCTGGAGGCCCTGGACTTCTTATAGGCACGTGATTTTTGCTGTCATTGCATATTTTACAGAAATCACAGTTTTAAAATGCATAATTTAGCAGAAAATGAATGATTTTGTTAAAATTAAACCAGATTTTGGTGCTATTTCCTAAAGATTATGTGAAAGTGAAATCTGAAATGCCACGCAGTTTCATAAGTGTAATACAAATTTTGCTCAGCACAAGTGGGGATTAGGAAAAAGTGTATTGCAGAAGTGAGGAGCTCAGCTCCCAGAGAGGGTTCCCACAGGCTGCCTGGAATTCCCACAAACCCCCATGATGGCTGACCAAAGAGCAACCTTAGCATTTGTTGTGAATGCAGATGCTTGCCTGCTCTCCCAGCTGGATAAACATGGCAGCCGATCAACACTGATCACTGGGGCAGGGAGTAGGACAAAGCAGACAAAACAGGAAAATAAAACTAGAAAGGAATGTATTTATTCTTAATCACAACATCTATCAACACTTTCCAATCAGTTCTAAAAATATTTTTTGTGGTAGTTTATAATGATCGAATGTTTATTTCAAAAGGTGCAACTTATGAACTGTTAGGCCAACAAACCTAAGTTTATGAAATGAAAGATTTGAGTCTAATCAACATTAATATATCATAATGTTTCTGTTCTTATGAGTCAATACATGTCTTAACCTGTTGATATATGTTAAAAATAAAAGGATGAAAAAAATGTTTTACCTTTTTCAATATATCTATATATGAAAGATGTAGCAGTACCATATAGCAATATACGTACAGTATTAACCCAGCTGACTCCAAGCTTTCATATAAAGATAATTACATTTCTAGCCCTAATGATTCCAAAGTTATCACATGCTAAATAAATAATATTTTAAAAGGTCTAACTTTGGAAGCATTGGTCTAGAAACTTAATTTTGTGAGTCAGATTTTTTAACTGAAAGCTTGGAATCAGGCCATTAAGAATCATTCCTGTTGATACAGTTTTGTGTGCCAATGCTATATGAATAGATGCTTTTTTAAAACAGTTTTTGAGCATATTACTGAGAAATTATATTTTTTAGTTATGACTGGGCTAGGTGAAAACTGTATATTTCACTGCAGTGAAATGTGCACAGAAATATGTGAGTTTCATGTACCTAGAGAAAAAAATTCTCTTGAGTTTTTCTCAATCTGTGGAAAAAGTTGTAAACTGCGGAATTCAGTGTATAAACTGCAGACATCATCTTTAAATAAGAAATAGTCCGCAGTTCACTATAGAATTCCACAGTTAACTAACAAATTTTACAGAAACATATTCTATGAGAAATGCAGTCATGTTAGCCTTCTTTTAGGATGAAGTGGAATGGTCAAAGTGTTATTTCATGAAAGGAAGCCTGTCTCACGAGTAAGACCATCAGTCTTTCATTAATGAACTGTACAGCAACAATAAATGGTGGAATTTTAGCTTAATCCATGAAAGTTTAGAAATACTTAAAAATATTTAACACACCTTGCTAGCAGTTCATTAATTAATATAAAAAATCATGGGCCAGACTTATCATCACTGGTAATACAGATGGCAAGAGATACCAGTTTACAGGAGATAAAAAAAGTCCACTGAAAGCTGACAGCGTCCTTCTAATATAACAAAAACAGATATCACCCCAAAAAACATGCACCAGAAGAATTAGGACTCAAGAGAGACTTCCTGGAACAGAGCTGTTTAAAGCACTGTACCATGGTGTGTGTGTGGGGGCAAGCTGATATTTGATAAAAAGTCTGTTTCACAGACACAGCAGTGTCACAGAGGCAGCTCTGTCTGCAGGATACTTTTGTCTTGCACAGGGGATGGTCAGGTCAGCAGTTCAGCCTCTACACAGTGCAAACAGTGCCCAGAGGTAATATAGAATGAGGAAGTCCTGGAGGTAGCATGGAGTTTTCTATGCATGTGAGTCCAGTACATGTAAGTATATAGTCTGCGAACAGGTGCACATATTTGGTGAATAGATGTATTTTTTCTATGCCTTATAAATGAAATTTACACCTCAAGTTCATAGTTGCTGAACATTTTCTTTTAAAAGATAACTTTAATTATAAACCTTTGGGGAGTCTCAGTAAGACAGAAATGATCTAAAGTTAAACATATTTCAGTAGTGCCTTTTGAATCTGATAAACTGCTATAGTATTGAAAATAACAAAATCACTTTACACATGTCATTTTTATACAATGCTGAGCAAAATTAGAAAATTATACAGGCACGCTTTTGCACTATTTATGCAAAGTGCGCATACACACTTTTTAAGTACTCCCACATTTTACAAATGCATTTGTCCTTTATAAAGTGTGTAATTATGTGTACTTAAGATGCACAATTTTGCAAAGAGCGTCTTTTTTCAAATATGTTCTACTGAAGTTTTAGTGAAACAATACATTTAAATGCATTCTGCTACTTAGAGAGTAAACCATGCTTAATATTCATTGCATGCTACAACTTTTTACCATTAGTGAGGTATTGCATACTGCATTTCCATTGCATAAATAACTAAAACACAATACAAACATAACCAATTAACATACACATTCATTATTTAGACTTAGGAAAGTGAGCTAGAAGAACTATTAGTCTTACATTAAGTTGGGGGGCTCCGTTCAGTTGATATTGTCTGGGCTATTCTATTCCTTCTGTTAGTAGGCTGTACACAAGGAAATCTTGGTATCCCAATCCTACTTGTTCATCAGGCCACAGCCCTTTCAGGGTGCCTCTATTATTTTTTCTGTGGCTGCCCAGGTATTCTTCTAGCTGTGCCCAGACATCTTCAGAAGTTTTGTTCCCTATGCCTAGCTTGGTAAATGAGTCTCTCTAGGTTCATGCACTTGTTGAGGTGTTTAACTACACTGAGTGCATTGGGGGACGGGTTGTTCCCAGTGTGTTAATATACCTAATTTAGCAATGCCTGTAGCCAAGAGGGCAAATTTCCTCTGTCATGCTCTAAGAGCCTCTGGCTTGCTCCAGTCCCCGAGTAGTGCTATCCTGGGCATGATTCTTATCTGCTTGGAGAACACCTCTGACAGGCTCTGCTCTGTTTCTGATCATTAACTCTTTAATTTTACACAGTGGAACATCATGTGATAGATCGCTACCTTGTCCTGGCTACACTTGGGAATGTCCCATCATAAGTCTACAAATTAATGTAGTCTGTTCAGGGAGTAGTATGCCCTCTGTAATGTGAGGAAATGTATAACTTTACATTTGTTCTGAATTGGTGCCCTCCATCCCTCATTTACTATATCTACCCAGTCCTCCTCTGAAATCTCTAACCCCAATGTTTCCTTCCATCTTAATCTGTTAGACTCTCCTTTGGGTTGGACTGAGGGCATAAGGCTAGAGTATATGTTAGTGACTAACCCTCTGTTATAACAAGCATTTGTCAATGACAAATGTTTGTTTGCTGGCATTAGCAGTGGAAGTGCAGGAGTTAGATAGATGCAGTATAGGGATGGCATTGATGTATTGAACTGACACCAACTCCACCCCCACCCTGCAGAGATGGACAGGCATTGGGGTGTGCCTTTGGGTCGTCACCCATAACGGTCACAACCTTTCACCTCACCCTACCATGCAGACACTGGCAAGTGTCGAGGTGTGCTTTGGGGTGTTTGGGCTTTACACTCACCTCATTCCATAAGGAAATACGCTGAAATGGGTGCAGTATAGGAGAGGTGCACTTTGATGCCTGTCACTGGCTGCAGGGGATGGGGTGGGGGTGGAATGGTGTGAGCATTACTGTCAACAATCCCAAGTTACACCCCTAACGCTTGTCAGTCCTTACAGGGTATGGCGGTCGCCTGTCAAACCCTACAGGGTAGGGCATTATAGTCAGAAACCTTAAGGCCCTGGACATGTTTTGTTTTTTTTACTCTAAGTTTTCAACGTGGGTTTTTTGTGACCCCACCACATGAACAGTAACACTATCAGTTTGTTAGCCAAAAGGTGATTTTGCACAGTGACTGCACCATTAATGCTATAGGTGTGAAAACACATTTCCAACATGATGTGAAAAATTACAGCTGTACTGTTCATGAGGAGGTAAAAAATGGTAATGTTGAAAATCTGGAGTGAAAATATAAAAACTGGTAAAGTCACCAGCTTGCATAAAACTGCACAATGCACATCCGTAATGTAATTATTTGGGGATTTTTTTACCAGATTTTCAATATAGGCATTTTGGGACCTCCACTCATGAACAGTGTTACTGTGATTTTTAGTAATCTGTCGAACACTGATTTCCCACAGCGACTGTGCTGTTCTGCGCTGGAAGTGCGAAAACACATTTTGGGCAGGACGTGAAAAATGACAGCTGTACTGTTCAAAGAATGTGTGGGAAAATGCCAATGTTAAAAATCTGGAGTGAAAATATTACGAATGTTTTAAGTTACAAGGGTGCGTAGAAACTGCACACAATGCACGCTCATAACACAGTAATTTTTGGGAATTTTTACACCAAATTTGCAACACAGGCTTTTTGAGAGCCCACCTCATGAACATTGACACTGTCATTTTGTTAATCAGTCCCAAAAGGTGATTCTGCACAGTAACCACAAAATCACTTTTTGGAACCAAATGACAGTCACTGAATTATGAGATGGCGTCCAAAGAACCCCATGTTGAAAATTTGGTGCAGAAATTTAAAAATTGACCGAGATATGCACCAAAGTTGAAAAAACCCTATTTATGCCATTATACAGCTTACCAGCATTTCTTCAGTTCGCTGTCGGCTTTGAAGAGTGCAGACGTGTTCCCGCTCCACCAAAGATCATTGCGCCAGCCCCCAGAGGTAAGTATGGGGTGAGGCGAGAGGTGGGGTATGCAGAGGGTGGGTGTGGGTTGCAGGAGGGGTGCAAAAGAGTCAATGAGGGACCGTTTTCCTTGGTTACATGTTTTAAATTTTTTTTTATTTTACATGGACGATGTGGGACTTTTGCCATGCTGGGGTGGGCTTCCAGCATGGCACCTTGAAGTTTTGGGGGAGCAGTGGAGCCAGCAGGGGATTGGGCACCCCCATTGGCCATACAGTGTGGGGGGGGCACATGAGTATGCTGGACTTCTGCAATGCTGGGGTGGGCTCCCAGTGTGGCAGCAGGAAGCTTGTTTTTTTGGGGAGGGGGCACTGGAGCTGACAGGGATTCAGCACCCCCGTTGGACATACAGCATGCTGGGAGGGAGTGTGCATGAGCCGAGGGGGATTGGGCACCCCTTCGGCACACAACAAAGGGGGGGGTGACGCGTGCATACAACCACAGCTGCAATCAATGGTGGTGACATGGAGGCAAGTTGCATACTGCTGATGGCAGGGCAGTATGCAAATTGCCAACATGTTACCACCGCTGATTGTAGCTTTCGTTTACTTTCAACTGTATGCCACTGCAGTCTGAACTGCTGTCATAGACAGCTGGGGCATTCATTGGTGCAATGTGGTCACACCTGCAAAAACGCTGAGAGCATTGGAAGCGGGGTTGCCACACCAATGAAAACTTGTATGGTGGCACTATGTTTCTTGCACATGCATGCAAGCAAACATAAAAAGGGTCTCAGAAATGCTGTAATCTGATTGGCTGTTAGGATTCCAACAGCATTACATTAATCCATGTTACACAGTCATGTACATCCCGATCACCATGGCATATGGATTCTTCCTGTCAGCATTCCACCCTCCAGCACTGCTGAATGACTGGAATGGTGCATTCTGATTTTGAACCAGCATTCTTAAACTGTTGGTGGAAGAACTATTTTATTAAAAATCTCCCTCTAAATGAGGAAAACATTCAAAAAGTATACTTTTAATACTTTTCTTTTGGAAGATTTTTTTTTATAATAGCAATAAGGCACTCCCAGGAGTTAGATTAACAGTCAGTTAATCACCCCCTAGGGAATATGACACTGCTGCACCTCATGCCACATTACACCTAGGGGTGATTAACAGACTGTTACTCTAACCCCTGGTTATGCCTTATTGCTAAAGTGTTTTCTGCAGAACCAAGAGTCTTGGTTCCTCAGTCTACTCTTAAGGTAGTGTTTAAGTTGCATGTATTTGAATAGATGTTGTGGCAAGTCATATTGTGCTCACAGGGTGTTGAAGGACATTCATTTCCCTTCACAGTAAAATATCCTAAAACAGTCCCTTTCCTCGTGAGTTTGAATCCTGGATCTCTAAGAAACCTGGGGTAGTATATTAACCCACAAAGGTGTTTTTATGGTGAGCTTTGAGTCCATCTGCTTATACTTGTGAGTTTTATGCCATACTCATAATAAGTGCTTAAGTATTGGGTCGCCTCTGGTGCACACTACATTACTGACTGTGGACCCATAAATGAGGTTAGTCAGATGATTCTTCCCAAACCAAGCTTGTTCCAACCTCACCCCTGTGTGTACAGTTCGGTCTATGTCAGTCCTTTATCCTCGTCAGCTGTGCTGCCCAGTGGTAGTGCAGAAAGTGGGGGCTCTTGCACCTCCCTTACTTGTTTTTTAGTTACATACATATGAATGTACGAATATGTCAGCAGAAAAAAGCCATATGTTCTAAATAGACTGATCAAGTGTGAAGATCCCCCCGATTTTTTACAGAGGTACCTGTCTCCTCAAATCCTCCCTGACCCCCTAATGACCCCCATGCCCACACCCCACACACATGACAGTTAGTTGGTCATATTTTATCCTGGGCATTTTTTGTTCCAAATCCAGGAGGTAGTACCCATACAGAGTTGTTTGAAAAATGTGTTAGGTATATGAAGAGGCAGAACCTGGAACAAGTGTAAGAATGTTGGCAAAATTGCCATCTTTAGAACATTTGTTCTCCCCAGTCGAGAAGGGGAAGGGTGCACCATTTGTTACACAACTGCTTGACCTGCTCTGGAATGAGTAGCTAGTTTGCCTCATATAATTCCTTAATGTTTCTTGTAATATTGTCCACTAAGAATCTGAAACCCTCACCAGACCATTTATAGGGAAGTGCTTGTTTTATCTGTTGGTAACTGCATTAGCACAAGAGCATCACAATGTTTTTGGTAAATTCACTTTATAGGTCAGTTGTGCTCCATATTTAGTTAGTGTCTCCATTAGGTGTGTTAGAGAATGTTCATGTTTGGTTATACAGACTAGCAGATCATCCACAAATAATGAAACCTTAATGGTGACCCCTTCCATGGTTACTGCCTCTGTTCCTTTATGTTCCCTTATGGCCTGTGCTAGGGGTTCCAATGATAGGTGCAGTAACAAAGGGGACAGGGGGCACCTCTGGCATGTTCCCTGCCTGCTCAACAAGAACTGCTTGGAGACCCAGGCATTTGTTAGCATAGTTGCCACGGTTTTTCTTATATGGCTTGTACCCACTTAAGGAACTTTTCCCAGAATCCCACATGTCTCATTGTGTAACAGAGGTGGTCTTACTCAATACTTTTGAAGACCTTTTCTGCATTGAATGACACCATCGTTGGGCAGCCATCTGTGTTCTGTTGCCCTCTGGCCAGCATGTGAATGAGAGTTCTGAGACTGGATTGAGCTCCCTTCCCCTTCATAAAGCCAGCTTGATCACCATGTGCAATACCTGGCAAAATGTTTGTTAACCTGCCAGCCAGAACTTTAGCATATGTTTTAAAATCTGCATTTAGTAGTAAAAGGGTCTATATATGAAACAGCCTGCTTAGATTTGCCAGGTTTGGGAGCATCATTATTCTGGCTCCTAAAAGTCTGAGACAACTGCCTTTCTTTAAAGGACTCTGTTAATATGTCAAAGTGGGGTCCCAATAACTCCCCTAGCCCCTTCCTACCACTTCATTTTCCTCTTTTCCTTTTGCCTGTCTCTCCCTCAACTTTCCTCAAGGATCTCCTGGTACTCAACCCTCTCAGGGAACCAGCCTTAATGGGATCAACCCCAAACTCCTACACCTCTCTGCCCTCCTATTGCTCTCCCAATCACCTACTTTCTTTTTCATTTTTTTTTTATTTCATTTTTGCTCCCTGTGCACCGGGAGTGGAACTCAGCCCCAATCGCCCACCTGCCAACCCCGACCATCACTAACCAACCCCAAGACCCCCCAGAGGGCAGCCGATATGTGGATGATGATCTCACTCCTGAGAGAGGACAGCAGTCCTCTGGATGCTTGAGGCTCTCTGCCCCTGCCGACCCCCAATGGCCCGGCGCTCTCTTGAACTCAGGTCACCGGTGTGGTGCGAGATGTGGCATCCAGCGCCTCAACCTCCAGCGCCACCAGGCTGGTACCAGTCACCTCCTTTCTTAACCTCTCTTTCTCCATTTCTTCTGTCCCAGGCTTCTGGAAACATGCCACTGTCATTCGCCTTCCTAAAGGAGCAACTACCGCCCCATTTCTCTGCTCCCCACCTTAGATAAATTGCAAGAACATATCGTATTGTCTAAGATCTCCCCCTTCCTTGATTCTTCCTCTTTCTTCACCCCCTTTCAATCTGGCTTCCACAGCACCACTCCACCTCCACCTCTCTCCTCTGGCTTACTGTCTCCATTCTTTCAGGCATGGATCGGGCCTCATCACCTCCTCCATCTTCGTTGATCTGGCCAAAGCCTGCAACACTGTTGCTCATACTCTTGTTCTTGACAAACTTGAGGTTGCAGGGCTCACAAACTCTTCCTCTAACTGAGGCAGTATGAATTTACAGAGGGTAAGCCGTGTCAGACAAATCTTATAGATTTCTTTGACTGGATGATGAAGGAATTAAATAAAGTGTGTGGGGGGGGAGTGGACGTTTCCTACCTTGATTTCAGCAAGGCCTTCGACACCATGCCCCATAAGAGGCTGGTGAACAAAATTAGTAGTCTGGGCATGGGGCATAAGGTGATAAACTGGGTTAGAAACTGGCTAACAAACAGGAGGCAGAGGGTGGTGGTAAATGGGATACAATCAGGGGAGAGAGGAGGGTGACCAGAGGAGTACCTCAGGGATCAGTCCTTGGGCCAGTCCTGTTCAATGTCTTCATAAGCAACATTGCAGAAGGGCTGGAGAGAAAGGTCTGGCTGTTTGTGGATGACACCAAGATCTGCAAAAGGGTGGATACTCCAGACGGGGTGGATAAAATGAAAAGGGACATGGGAAAACTTGAGAAATGGTCGGAAGAGTGGCAACTAAAGTTTAACTCTAAGAAGGGCAGAATTATGCACCTGGGGCACAGAAATCCATAGGAGAGCTACAGGATGGGAGGGAAATTGCTGCCAATCACCGTGGAGGAAAGAGACTTAGGGGTTATTATTTCAGATTACTTAAAAATGTCAAAGCAGTGTACTAAAGCTGCAGGGAGGCCAGGCATGCTGGGGTGCATAGGCAGAGTTATCACTAGCAGAAGGTGGGAGGTGGTGATGCCTCTGTATAAAACAATGGTTAGCCTCACCTGGAGTACTGTGTGCAGTTCTGAGGCCAGATCTTGCAAGGACATTGACAAGATAGAGGCGGTCCAGAGAAGGGTGACCAAGATGGTACAGGGCTTGCACCACAAGTCTTATGAAGAGAAATTAAGGGATCTCACTATATACTCGCTGGAGGAGAGGAGGGAGGGGGGGCATGATAGAAACTTTCAAGTACCTAAAAGGCATTAACAAGGTGTAGGGGACAGACATTTTCCAGTACAGGAAGAGTACGAGAACAAGGGGGCATGCCATGAAATTGGAGAGGGGAAGGTTGACAGGGAATGTGAGGAAGTTTTTCTTCATGGAGAGGGTGATGGACACATGGAATAGTCTGTCACAAGAAGTGGTGGGAGCAAGCTCTGTGGAGGGATTTAAGCATGCCTGGGACAGGCATAAGGGAACCTTGGAGGTGGGGCAGAGGGAGGGAAAGCCACAAACCATACAGGGTCAGAGGCCGACATCAAGTGTCAGGCTTAAGGGCAGGCTGGATGAGCCTGGCGGTCCTTATCTGCCCAAAAATTCTATGTTTCTATGTACTCTGTTAATACCAGTGAGGTATTTGTACATCTCTAGCATGTCCCCCCTCTCCCTCCTTGCCTCTGTGGAATATATACAGTATTTAATTCTTTTAGTCTTTCCTCATGGGCCTTCTCCTGCAGGCCTTGCACCATTTTAATTGCCCTTCTCTGCACTGCATCCACCCTGTCTATGTCCTTTCTCAGATGGGGCCTCCAGAATTGGATGCAGTACTCCAGGTGTGGTCTCACTAGTGTCTTATATGGAGCAAAATGATCTCGCTCCTTCTGCTTGTGATACCTCTTCCTATGCATCCAAGCATCTGGCTAGCCTTCCCCACCACCTTGACACACTGCCAAGCCTCTTTTAGGTCATCCAAAATGATAACTCCCTGGTCTCTTTCCTGCTTTGTGACTGTTAGTACATCCCCTCTTAGTCTATATGTTGTTCTTGGGTTCTTGTACCCTATGTGCATGATCCAGCTTCCATGTTCCAGACCATTCCTACAGTTTTAAGGTCCCACCTCATCTTTTCAACCCTCCCCATGTACCTCCCTATTACTTAGCTTCCTGTCATCCACAAATAGGCACACCTTTTCTCCTCCAGCCCTCTACAATGTGCCCAATATAGACATTGAAGAGGATCAGCCCCAACACTGACCCTTGCGGCACCCCCTTGCTACCTCTCCCTCCCTAGAGTGTTCCCAGTTTACCACAACCTCTGACTCCTGCCAGTAAGCCAGTTTTCTACCTACAGTACTATTCTAGGATCCACTTCTAGGTTATGTAGTTTATCAGTCTTTTATGAGGGACGGTGTCAAAGGCTTTCCGGAATCATTCTTTCTGAGCATTCTCTTCTGGCTATAAGAGATGCCTGCAATTTTCCCAGCTGTTCGGCTTGTTTGGGCTGAGATACCACTCTCATATGGTGGCATAACTTGATCTGGGGCTGTGGTAGGGCCACCAGAATGGTGACATGACCCTGGCATATGTGACACTGGAATAATAAAAACACATAAAGTTCTTCAGTTTGAGAAGCCTGCTATAAGCTTGTTGAGCCACAGCAGTCACTTCTATCTTCTCCTATTCTTTAGCTTCCTGCCCTTTCTGTCCCCTGGGAGTTATGGCCACTTGCCACTTTGATCTGTCCTCTACCTCGCCCTATTTCATTTTGTCTTCCATGTACTTCTCTCTTCCCTTTAAGGCAGGTTTCTTCATGTTACCAAATTCATTCCCCTTCCCCCATATTTTTACAGTTCTGCCCTTTGCTTTGTCCAGTGGCATTTGTGCTGCTGTTCTGTGTTGCAGTGGTTGTGAGAGCAGTTAAGGTAGCTACTTGTTTATGTGTTCCTTTTATTTGGCTGTCCTGTGTTATTAATAACGATAGAAAATATCTGGGATGTGGTTATGTCCCTGAAACTCATGCTGCTGAAATGAACTGCTGTTTTTTTTTTTTTACCTTGATTGCCTTCTGTTTTACCCTGTTTTGTACTGTTTTACTTTTTGCTTGCTGCTGTGAGAAACCTTCTCACTGAAAGTTTTGTGTCAGTAATGCAGAACTGCCTAAGTGCACAGAGATTGTGCTTTACTCTAATTTCCCCATATTTTTCAATTTCCCTCTGTCACGCCTTGCCATATCTTCTCTACTGCTCTGCTCATTCTGTTTTCCCTCTTCCTTCAAACTGCTGTGCATTTCCTGCAGGCTCACTATAGGGAGGCAGCAGCCCAAGGTGGCAGTAATTTATAGTATTATGGGATGTGAGGCTGTGGTGCAGTCGGGGAGGAGATACTGTAGCAATTATGATATCACACACCTTGCTTGTTCTCTAAAAAATATGTATTTGAAGTGCATGCTTATAAATAAAAGCCATTACTAATGTTTCAGACTCTGATGAATGTTGTGCAGTGTATAAGAATGACAGACGGCTTGTTAAAAATCAAACTATATGCTCCAACTGTAAACAAGGGAGGAGCCAAGAACCTGCTAGGTGGAGCTTCAGCATATAAAAGCTCTGTTCAAACCCCTGTTAATTGAGTTGAGCTCTTGATGTTAAGGAGGAAATTTTGCTGTTTTGCCTTCAGGCTTGTTATGAGATCAGAAGAGTTCCTGAATCCAAAGTGCTATAATTTGGGTGCTGTGTTGGAATCTCTTGCTGTGAAGAATTGGGAAGTAATTTTGCTGAAAGCTCGATCCTGAAGGTGATGTTTCAGTCTTCCTTAGCTCCTTGTGTAAATTGGGTAAATACTGGATTTTTGCCTTTTTACTGTACTACCACTTGTTGGACTTTGTAAATGCAATTCATGTTATGTGAATGTTTTACACCCTATCTGTATGGCCTGAGTTGACTTTAGAAAACCACACCCAGTGACAAGGGCAGTCATGAAATGACTAGTAAGTGTTGGTATGGTATGGTATGGTAAAATTTTATTTATACAGTGATACAGCCATTAGGGTTCCGAAAATCCCTGTTCACAAGGCTTACCTGTTTACATTATGCAAAATTATTACAACTATACATTTATAACAATACAAGTTACAGAAAAGTACAAAACAATACATCAGAGTTTTACAAACCTCATCAATAATAGGCATGTTAGCATTTTTAGATTTACATTAATTTCAATTATTACAACAACAACGAAAACTAAGTTTGTGATTCAGGGCATTTTAAAACATGATCAGTAGTTGTTAGTTCACGTAAAAGGAGGAAGACAATTCCAGCTTTTAGCTACTTTATATTGAAGGGTCATTTCACTAAATCGATTTGTTAACTTTGGTATTATTAAATCTCTAGCACCAGTTTTCTTAAATTTAAACCATGCTTTGGTTTTTGTAATTTGTTTTTAAATTATCTAAAGATTGATTTTAAATATTTTACTAACCTGATTTAGCCAGATTCCCTAGCCTGTAAGTCTAATGGAATCCAATCCAAATCCATATACATAGTGCAATGATGAGTTTTAAAATCACACCTTAACACAAATCTTGCAAGCTTATTATAAAGTGTATCCAAGTTATTTACATGTTTTCTTGCTGTATGTCTGTAAATATGACTTCCATAGTCAATAACCGTCATTATTAATTGACTGATCATAATCAATTTTGTTTCTCTTGTCATACAATTTGATATTCGTCTCATAGCTCCAATCTTAACATGTGTTTTTTTTATTAAACTTGTTATATGATATTGGAAAGTAAGACATTGATCTATATGTACCCCTAAATATTTATATGTTTCAGTTTGTTCTAAAAACTTACCCTCTTGTGTCTTTATATTTAATTTTGAAATTCCCTTTAAGTCCAATGCAAATGACATAACCTGTCTTTTTACTATTAACTAATAAACTCAGAGATGAAAAGTGACCTTGCATGATGCTAAAGTCACTCTGTAAGTTTAGTTCTATTTCACTTGTAGTTTTTCCTTCTGTTGGCACATTCTGAGTCATAACCCCCCCCCCCCCGTTAAGCTCACCCATGTTACTTTACCATAATAGCATTCCTCAGCTATTGTATAATTTGTTCTGCTATTCAGATGGTGCTCATTTTGAAAAACACATAAAAGAAAGACAAGGGTTCAGTCAAATCTAATTTGGAAGATGTCCCTCCCTTAGTCATGATGTGGTCAAAACCAATCCACCATGTCTGTAAGCTCCGTTCCTGCTCAATAATTTTTGTTGGGGAGAAAGGCCATAATCTACCCCCTCGCTGGTCAGTTCAAAATGTCTGCACAGTTTTAACATCAAGCCATGTTTAGTCATTTATTTTGGCCTCCCAAATACAAGCAGTAAGTTTGGGTCATAAAACAAAAATCTCTCAGTAAGGCTGTCCTTTTAATAGGTTTGGGTACGTTTTAAGAAGTCACTTCAGAACTTTCATTGCCTTGCAACAAATCATTTCTAGCTCCTGCAAATTAATTCCAAAGTCAATGGAATACCAATATTGGTATCCATACCCATTTTAAAGTCTCAACATACTCCAAGGCTTTCCTGGGCTCTGTAAAAAAGAGTTCCTTTCCAACCTTAGTGATCCATAGCTTTGCTGGCATCAGCAGAGCAAACTGCAAGCCTTTCTGTTTAAGCTTTCTTTAATTACAGTGAACTCCCACCTGGATACAAAACGTTCTGCGTTGATGTCAGGAAAGATTTGTAATTTAAGTTTTTTATAGGGAATATCTCCTTCCTTCAAGCCCTCTTCATAATGTGCTCTTTATCAGTGTACCGATGCAATTTCATCAGCAGGAAGTGCAGCTTTTCTCCTGGGGCTGGATGGTCAGTCAGTGCCCTGTGTGTTCAGTCAATCTCTGCTTGTCCCTTATATCCTTCTGGGGCCAACGATTCAATGAATAAAGAGCTGAAGAATTCTCCCTTCAGGTAGCCCCACCGCTTTCAAATTTTCCTTCCAGCTTTGGTTCTCCAGCTGATCAATTTTCTTGTTACAAGAATGTGATGGTCCTCTCGTGTTTTGTGACTGGCAGCTTCATGGGGGCCATGCTGTCTTCATTGGTACAAACCCCTCTACTCCATGTTCATGATCCTCCTTTCCAGTAGGGCTGGGAGAACTCTGTGAAGTTCTGACCCTTATTAAATTAGAACCATAACATGGTGAAGTTCGAATTTGTTCTGATTAGTTCTGGTTCATTGACAAATATTTGAAAAAATGTGAAAAAATGTATAACAGTGGCCAAAGCTGGTCACATTTGACACAGAGGCCCAAAGGAAATAATTTAATGGATTATTTGTATAAAAAATAATGTAAAGCTACTAAATAAAAAAGCAATCACTCACTACTAACCCCTTCATGGCTGGCCTGTAATGGTGGCATATCCTGCTCGGGTCCATGACATGAGTGTGCTGGGAGAGACAGAGACAGACAGAGAGAGACAGAGACAGAGAGAAACAGAGAGAGACAGAGACAGAGAGAGATGCAAATACCTATATCATTAGTATTCTAACCTGTAAAAAAACTAAGATCCCTCTAACTAACGTGATGTCCTTCTGATGACTTCTACCCATACCCACAGGCCAGGGACAAATTTACTGTCATGACGCATGACTGTACACAGCGTACTGACAGCACAGCAGTTCACCACCACTTCCTTCCAGGATTAATTGACTGACTGCTACAGTACAGTTACTGTCCAGTGACCAGATTCAGCAACTGTTAAGTGTGCCTCAGAATCTGAATTGTAGATGCAAACACATCTGGTGCATCACTGCATGCAGCAGAGTCCCACACTGGGGTTGGTTAATGCTTATACGTAATGCAACATGATATACTATAAAACTAATGATAGCAAGGAGGAATAATTGGGAATGAGTGATGATGATGATGATGATGATGATGGCACTTGTGTGTAGTTGTACTTTACTTGTGTCATAGTGTAAACAGCCTGCTACAAGTCACAAAGTCAGACAGCAGTACAGGCACATCAACTTGTATGTTGTTTGTCCGAACAGTATATATTTTTAATACATGAAATCATGAATAAACATTAAAAAGTGATCATGACTGGATGGCACAAGTCAAAGATTTATTTTGCCAGCCCTCTGCCCCTGCCCTGTACACACAGCCACACTGAAGCCAGGAAAAAAAAATATTTGGGGTTTCTGGGACTGTTAAATTTCTCATGGGCCCCCCTGCAGTCTTCCTCTCTCCCCTCTGTATGGCACAAGTCAAAGATTTATTTTGCCAGCTTGCTGCCCTTGCCCTGTACACACAGCCATACTGAAGCCAGGAAAAATATATATTTGGGATTTCTAGGACTGTTACATTTATCATGGCCCCCCCCATAGTCTCTTCTCTCTCTCTCTCTCTCTCTCTCTGCTCTGCTCTGGATACCACAAGTCTAAGATTTATTTTGCCAGCCCTTGTCATGTATACACAGCCACACTAAAGCCAGAAAAAAAGTTTTTTTTGAAATTTCTGGGACTGTTACATTTATCATGAGCCACCCTGCAGTCTCTCTCCCCCCAGACTTCACAAGTCAAATATTTATTTTGTCACCATGTTACCCTTGCTATGTATACACAGTCAAACTGAAGCCAGGAAAAACAATTATGTGGGATTTCTGGGACTGTTACATTTCTTGTGGGGCCCCCCTGCAGTCTCTCTCTCTCTCTCTCTCTCTCTCTCCCCTCTGGATGGCACAAGTCAAAGATTTAGTTTGCTAGCCTGCTACCCTTGCCCTGTACACATAACCACACTGAAGCCAGGAAAAAAATTTTACTTGGGATTTCTGGGACTGTTACATTTCTTGTGGGCCCCCCTGCAATCCCTCTCTCTCTACCCTCTGGACAGCACAAGTCTAAGATTTTTTGGCCAGCCCTTGCTCTGTACACACAGCCACACTGAAGCCAGGGAAAAAAATGATTTGGGATTTCTAGGATGGTTACATTCACCGTGCTCCCCCCCCACAGTCTCTCTCTCTCTCTCTCCCTCTCCCTCTCCCCCCTGGACAAGATTGTGAATGAATGTTGACAAGTGATTGCTATTTGTGATTGGATGGCACAAGTCAAAGATGTATTTTGCCACCCTGCTGCCCTTGCCCTATACGCACAGCCACACTGAAGCCAGGAAAAAACAAATTGGGATTTTATGTAACTGTAAAATTTCTCTTGGACCCCCAGTAGTCTCTCTCTGTCTCCTCTGGATCTGGAATGGCACAAGTCAAAGATTTTACCTGCCTGCCCTTTCTCATGTACACAGCTACACTGACTGAGGCCAAGAAAGAAAAAAACTTTCATTTGAGATTTTCTGTAACTGTAAAATCTCTCTTGGGCCCCCCCAATAGTGTCTGCCTCTCTCCTCTGGATCTGGAATGGCACAAGTCAAAGATTTTGCCAGCCTGTCCTTGCTCATACATACATACAGTCACACAGTGCTGCCAAACTGCCTTAATTTGCATCCCCCCCCCAGCAGCCACCCAGGCCATTACTATATCCCAGTCCTGACTCCCAGCCCACCTTCACCCACCCCAATGATCGATTTCTCTCCCACTCCTTTCTCTCACTCTCCTAATTTCTTCTCTTCCCTCTCCTCTGGTTCATATATTTCAGGCATTTTTTTGGAGGAGTTGGCACTTTTGTTTGGTGACTCTCTCTGCTGGCTGCCTGGCTCTGCTGAGCACAGCTCCTGCTCCTGCAGTGCCCCTTGCTCATCTGGGGCCACATTGCACACTCAGCATGGTTATATATAGTGAGTGCATCACATGACCTTCTTTCACCTGATTGGATGCCACTGGCAGCCTGTACATGCCAACGGCATCCCCATGGCAACAGACTTCAAAATTGTGGAAATGGTATCTCCACGAACCTGAAACTGGACATCTACAGTGAAGTCCATATTTATCTGGGTCCGTGGATTGTGGGTTCGATCCAGGGGTCTGGATCTCCCACGGAACAGTCTGCCCAGCTCTACTGTCCAGGTCAGTAATTTTGTTGGTTGATTGACAACTATAAGTTTTATGGTGCAGTATTATCCACTGCTAAACAGTGACTAATACTGCAGTACTACAATTTGTGATTGAAACTGCTTAGCAGTGGCTAATACTACACCAAAAACATCTAACTGCCACATTGATTATTCCAAGTTGCTGGATTTGCAATAGCAGAGAAAGCAAGTGTGTCCATGAACTGCAGGTCCAACCATGTCAGCATATAGCTCAGTGGTTAGAGCACTGGGATGATATTCCAGGGGCCTGGGTTAAATTCTCAGTATGTCAAATGATTTCTTTCTCACTGCAGTTTGTTGGTTAATTGAGATATGTTCACCTGTATGTTACCTAGTTTGTTGCTGAGACATGCAAATCCCAGTCTCATTTTGGTGAGAATAGTGTTCTCACTGGCTGGTTGCACCATCCCACTTGCAGCAGCCACCACTGTTGACCTGCTGGAGTCCTCTGTCCCTGCCTGTAGGCCTGGTTTGCTGAGTATTTCAGTAGCATGTTTAAGATCATCTCACAGAAAGATGCAGTATTCAAACTCACTTTTTGTTTTTTGGCTTTGTACTGCCCTTAGCCTTCTGCTTCACCACTTTACTCCTGTTGGAATTTGGTTTTAAAGGGTAATAGAGATCTGCAGACATGGAGCTCTACAGTGTCACTGTTTTCTAGGTGGCAGCCATCTTGGAATCACCAAATGGCATCAATTTAATGCAAAAACTCCATGCAGAATTTCACTAATTTTGCACAAAAAACTTCATAACAGATCATGTTTTCAGAACCAGGGGCCCCATACACAAATGAAGTGGTGCAAAGGGAACAACCCCATTGCACCACTGTTCCAACTCGCACCCCATTGTGCTAAACACAACAAGATTTGCAAAGTTTTTCTGCACCATCACAATGGGTATTGTAATAGCACAGGGGGCAACCAGGCCAGTGCAGGCTCTGGCATGCTAATGAACCACTAGAGTAGCAGCAAGGTTGCCACAAAGTGACTGAAATTCGCATTCACAGAACTTTGCAAAATTTTCACTGCCCCAGCAACTTCAACTACACCTGAAATTGTGAAGTGTGAAATTTGCTGCAAATTGGGGAATTCACAGGTGAATTCTACCATTCGCGAGTGAAATTCCACATTTTGCAGATAAATTATGCACTTCACGAATTGCACTAACTTTGTGGATAAATTCACAAAGCGAATTTAATCAGCTTTGCATGTTTCTACGAACCACTGAGCTATACTCAGTGGCTTGCTGGCACTTGCACCTCAGTCACAAGTGACAGCACCCCTGACCCTGATAGATCTGCTAAAAGCATTCTACAGAAGGGCCACCTGCTGTCTTATTTGGTAGCATGTCATGCTCCAGTGATGATTGCTTGAGTTTGGAAGTGGACACAGGAGGCTGCCCAGCAGTACAGGGGCTGGGGAGGCACTGCCACGTGGCAGCACTCCTGGCCAAGGAGGGAAGGTGCCAGGTTACACTGCATTAGTGACCTCTGTGGTGGTCAGGGAGCTTGCCTCTTCCACAGGAGCATGCTGTGTGCTAGTGTGACCTGATGGGGGCTGCCTGGTGCCATGCAGGCGATGGGCAGGGTTGGGGTGGAAAAATGGAAAAAAGCCCTTTGCCTACCAACTGTCATATATGATAGAGCCAATACTCTTGGGTTGCACCCCATGTGGACCCCCTCTGGTGTGACAGTGGTGGGAGAGTTGGATGGGTTTTGGAGGCCAGGGGAGTGCCTGATGGCAAGCATAAGCAGTGGCTGAGGGACAGAAAGCTGATTAAAAGAAAAAAGCAGTCTAAAGGTGATTCTGGCTTGTTAACAGGAACAAACGATCCAGTGCAGTGATGGTTTAGGAGGTGCACAGGACCTCTGATCTGCCATAGGGAAGGGAACTGGGCTAGGGGAGGATCCACTGGACACCATGTAACATTACAGGGCTGAGGATAGGGAGATGGGCACTGGACCCCTAGGGATGGATGGAAAGTTTGGGGAAAATTCATGCCCTCTTCTTTCCACCAGACGGCCCTCAGGTGAGGGTCAAGGAGGGTGGGTGGGGGAGACTATGGTGGTAGCAGCATTCAATAGGACTTTGCATTGCATAGCACCATGCACTGGTGCTATTACTGTGTCTGTTGCATTTCCAGATGTTCAGTCAATCAAACACTGTTTCTTCCAACTAACCTTTTCTAATATATAATTAGCATACTTATGCTGAGTGACTCTGTGCCATGGGGGTCTTCACCCCTTGACTTATGTGTAGTTAAAATGTGCAGAAGAGCCTTTTGCACCTCAATTTTGTGCCATCACACTTTGCAACTGCGTATCGGACTCTGAGTTTTAAAACGTTAGCAGTTCTGGGGTCAGGGACTGCACAAACATCTGGACCAGCTGTATAACATGATGGCCTTAATGATCTGCACAAATGACCAGAGTGGTGGGACTACTGGATGGTGGGGTTGTGGGGGGTGGGCTGCTTCCTGCGGTCCCATTACTGAGAAACTGGAAATATATTGATTTAATTAAGCAACTTATCCCTGAGATTTTGGCTCAAAATAAGTCCCCTAGATTTCTTCAGGAATATTGTGGGATACCTTGAAAGTGATTATAAGGGGGGAAACCATTAAGTTTGCAGCTAGGAAAAAGAAGGAAAGAGAACAACAGCAAAGGACTTTAGAACAGGAGCTTTAAACTTGGCAAAAGGCACATATGCAGGGAGATAAATCTGCTTCACAGAAAGTAAATGATATCAAAAGTCAATTGCAAGATCTACTTAATTACAAAACAGAGCAAGCCCTCCTCTATGTCAAACAAAAATATTACGAAGGCGGAGCCAAAGCCTCTAAGGTGCTGGCCTCTAAATTAAGGGTGCAACAAAATAGAGGTATGATTGTGCAAATTAGGCACCCTCAGACGAAACAATTCCTTGCTGGCACTAAAAATATATTAGAGGGATTTAGACACTTTTATCATACCTTTTACTTCTAGGATCCTGAACCAGAAGATAACAATTATCACTCCTTTTTTCAGAAATTGAAACTGCCCCAATTAACGACCTTACAGCAGGAGCAACTCCTTCAGCCTATTACTTCAAGGGAAGCAGAGAGGGTCATAAAAAACACAAAAGTAGGCAAGAGCCCTGGTCAGGACAGCCTAACCTTGGAATTCTATAAATGTTTCACTAAAGAGCTTCTGCCTACTCTTTTAACAGTATTTAATGCCCTACAAACTAAAGAAATGAACCCCCCCTCGTGGCAGTATGCCAACATATCAACAATCTTAAAACCAGAAAAGGACCCCCTCAGTTGCGAATCATATAGACCCATCTCAGTCCTAAACCAGGATTGTAAATTTTTTGCTAGTATCCATGCCCATCAACTAGAACCCCTTTTACCTAATATAATTAATAAAGACCAAACAGGCTTTGTCCCCACAAGAAAAACAATAGGTAATATAAAAAGAATCATTTATTTATTAGAGAAGGTAGAAGAATGATCAGTCCCACTTTTACTATTAAGCATGGACACCCAAAAGGCCTTTGATCGTCTGTCCTTGAAATTTGTATACTATACTTTAAATAGAATTGGCTTCCTGCCCTCCTTTGTAGAATGGGTGAAGACTCTATATGCTTCCCCTTAAGCAGTGGTGAAGGTAAACGGGATGTATTCAGAATGGTTTCTTTTATCCAGAGGCACCCGACAGGGCTGTCCCTTCTCCCCTTTATTATTTGCTTTGTATGTTGAGCCTTTGGCAGAGGTGCTTAGAGAGGAGGAAGCCATAAATGGTTTAGTGGGGGGAGACAGAACACAAGACAGCTTTTTATGCAGATGATCTGTTGATCTATCTAACTTCACCGGAGTCCTTTCTCCTGAAACTGTTTACCCTATTGAGAGAGGTGGAGACCCTGTCGGGTTATAAGCTCAATACTTCCAAAACTGGGCTGGCAGTATGGCCTAGAGGTTAGAGGAATGAGATGTGAACGAGATTGGTACATCTAGCAGACCAGACCTGAGTTTGATTCTCACAACCTTCACTTGCATACTGTGTGACTCTGAGCAAGTCACTTAACTGCCCAGTGCTCCCAGGTCGCCCTGAAAACAGGCACTTGTACCCAGTGGGCCTTACCTGGTTACCAAAGTCTAAAATACAAAAAAATAAAAAACAGAAGTCCTTAAGTGGAATTACGACCTGGCTAGCCAGACCCAAAAACTTTTCTCCCTAAAATGGAATACCCAGAATTTCCGGTACTTGGGGGTTAGAATACCCCAAGATCTCACACAGGTATATGAAGTAAACTTTCCCCCTTTAGTTAAGTATCTGAAGAGTGACTTACAGTGGTGGCAGCACTTACTTGTTTCCCTAATGCACCGAATAGACTCGATCAAAATGACAATACTGCCGAAGTTTCTTTACCTTTTCCAGAATCTACCCATCTTGCTCCCCTCAGTGAATTTTAAAGTCTGGGATAAAGTGCTTTCCCAATATTTATGGCATGGGAAGAGACCCAGCAAGGCCTATGCTCTTCTGCAGCTATCTAAACTCAGAGAAGGCCTGGTACTTCCACATTTTAAAATGTACTATTGCTCAGCCCAAGTGGCCCACATCCTGCATTGGTGGGACTCGAACATAGAAACACATTGGAAGACAACAGAATGGGATGAGCAACCAGAAGATATAGAGACGGTGTTAAGGTCTCCTTATCTTATGAAGAAACGGTACATTTACCAGATTTACCAGAGCTATGCTGCATGTTTGGTGTAGGAAACTTAGTGAACCCACAATTAGACCAAGACAATACCATTAATAATACTGACATATGATGCTTCATTTCTGCCAGCCATTACAGATCATACCTTTGATCTGTGGAGGAGACGGGGTCTGAAATACATATACTAGTTGTATGAACACGGGACGCTGAGGTCCTTTGCCCAAATGCAACAGACTTATCAGTTACACAAGAGAGACCACTACTGTTTCCTTCAAATGCACCATTATATACTTCAAAGCTGTGGCAGTACCTGGGAGTTAGCCCAATCACACTCCCGAGTTCGATTAATAATTGCCACTAAAACTAGGCAGCTACCAGATCACCTCATTTTCAGCTTTATACCAACTCCTTCAACCTATACAGTATAAAACACTTACTAAGCTGCAAAACTCATGGGAGTTGGATTTAGGAATGGAGATCTCGGACCATGAGTGGAGGCAGATATATACAAACCAGCATAAGGCAACTAGCTCTTATATCTAGAAAGAATATAACTGGAAGTGCACAATGAAATATTTTAGAACACCTCAAATAACTGAGAAATACGGGGATAGGGGAGGTTCTAACTGCTGGAAATCATGTGGAGAGACCCAGGCAGATCATAGCCATATATTTTGGACCTGCCCAGGGATCCAAGACTTTTGGTTGCATGTTGAGGAAGGGATGCATTGACTCTTCCCTGAAATCAAACAGCTCACTCCTGGTCTAGGTTTACTGGGGAAATTCTGAATAATCCAGCCAGAAAGATGATTATTATCCTGCTTTTGGCAGCTAAAAAATTGATCTCCAGTAAATGGCTCCAGCAGACACCCCAAGTGTAAAATGTATAGATACTGTACAGGAGATTTATCAAATGGAGAAGCTCACAGCAATGTTGAATCAAAGGGCAAACAGAGTTAGGAATTTTTGGAACAAATAGCTCCTGTTGGTAATGCAACAGAGACAGGATATTATTCCCTGAATATGCTTATATTGGGGTTCATATGTAAAGCATTAAATGAGCTTGTAACACGGCATAGCAGAGACCACTGAAATGGAGGAGCCGCATTGGCTGAAGTGGCACAGGTGACACAAACCGAACGGTGATTAACCCACAGTTAACGCCCCCTCGGTTAGTACCACCTATGGCCACCGCAGCAGTAGAGGGGACCCGTCCACTCCATCACCACCTCCTGAGGCCACCCGCGGTGCTGGTGAGGCATAGCCTGGTGGTGACTGCTCTCGTTACCTCCTGTCACAGTCTTGACTCCTGAGGGCACCTGAGGCTCGCTGTCTGCCCCGCTGGCACCATCACCCTCACGAGGTGCCAGGCTATAACCAGCCTAATGTTGAAGGACCATAGACAACAAATCACCAATCAACTGTAGCTGTGCTGTAAACACAGAACAGTTACCCTGGTGTGAGACCTGGAGTCGCTAACTGGCTCAGAGCGAACCTGCCAGATCTTCTCACAGGTGGAGTGAAGGTAGTCGCCTCTGACAATTGTCCAGTTTGGCAGGAGGGAGAGGGCAGGCTCAGGTAGAAAAGTCATGTTTCAGTCATGCAGTACCTTTCAGGGGCGTATTCTGATTGGTCACGCACACCGTGGGCCCACTGTTCTCGGAGCCCGGCCTCCTCGCTGAGGTTGCTGGTAGGACGCCGCTCTGTTGAGGGTTTTGTGGAGGGTCCAAAGTGGCGAGTCACTTCAGCGTGCCACGGCTGGACTCCTGTGAACAGGGCTACCAGAGGAAGGCACAAACTGGTTTTCCTGCAGTCCAGCTTGGTGCCGCCTCACAACTACACATGGCTGTGCTTCTCGACCAGCAGTTCAAGCAGCTCCCCGCCAATAAGGCAATCGACACCCGTGCCTTCCTGGACACCGTGTCACACCTGCCTCCCTTCTTCAGTGAGTTGGCTAAGCAATCTGCCGGGTGGAGCAGCCGCCTGCCTGGTTGTGTGTTTTGCTTCTTGGCAGGGAGGAGAAGACTGCTTCTGTATGGTGAACTGAATTATCTGCTGGGTTGTCGATCATCATTTCGTATGTGCATTCTAATGGGTTTTGCAACACAGCACCACAAAACCCTTGCCGCTCTCCAAACTGCCTCTGTCTCCCTGTAGGGTCTCCGGCACCGAGGGACACACACCAGTAACATAGGCTCGTCACCACCGCAACGAGCCTATGTTACAAGCGCATTAATCACCTCCAGTGTCGGGCTCTGCCGGTGATTACTGCCCGCTGGGCGGTTGGACCCCTCGGGCTTCGCCTTTGGGCACTAACCCCTCCAGCGGGCATTAATTCACCGGCAGAGCCCTTCTCTGTTGGTGACTAATGCTTACTCAGTGTACTTTACAAGGTATCCTTATCCTGTGATTTTTGGAACCCTCTACCTGGATAAGCTACAGTTCCAAACGGTTCTATGTGGCCATATGTATACATATACAGGTATACTGTTTTTTTTTAAATGCCATGTACTATTCCTGCCTACTGTAGTGTAATGTGATTATTGATGTACTCTGAACCTTTTTATTTAATAAAAAATATAGTAAAAAAAAAAGTTAGCAGTTTGGACAAAATGAGCTCTTTCACATTTTTCATATAAATGTTTCAAACTGCCCATTTTTTAAAAAATCAGCTTTTAAGAAATGCACTGGATGGACAAAAATTCACACTACAGTGAATGTTAAGCAAAAAAAGTTTTAAATCGCACAGTATTTTCTTAACCATTTTTTTTGATACAATTGGGATACAATGTGCAATCAACAAATTCATATAAATTTTGCGGCATTATGCAAAAATTGCCCAACTGCAATATCAGCTATTTAGTGCAATTTCACTAGCGTTATTTAAATTGAGGAGGCAGTATAGCGCAGTGGTTTAAAGATCTGAGCTGCAACCCTGGAGACCTGGGTTTGAATCCCACAGCCCCCACTTGCATACTGTGTGACCTTGAGCAAGTCACTTTAACTTCCATGTGCTCCCAGGTCGTACCTGTCAACAACCTTTCAGCTTAGTGTGTCTCTCCTGGTAAAAAAAAAAAAAAAATCAGCAAGCGCTGTTTTTATTATAGTTCAGAATGCTATGTGTGCTTTGTTCCAATTGGACTCCACGTTCACTGTGGTCCTCTTTGGTGGCTGAAAGATTAAGAGATTAAGTGGAACTGTAAGATACAAGCAAAGTGGCATGCGTACAGTAGCCAGCCTTTACCTGTCTGAGAAAGGCCAAATATGGTAATGCTGACTTAATGGAAAAAAGGCACCATTGTATTATAGGAATGTGAAAAATCAATATGCATCTATATTGAGAAAAAAATTCTATAATATGAAATATTCATATACGTTCCTGCATACTGTAGCAAAAGCATGAGCATAATAAAAGACCTAGTATGTGCTAAAGAAACCCTTATTTTGGAGAAAGCTGTATACATTAATAACATATTCATTTGATTTTAATAGAATAGGTTACCTTGCCTCAGCAGTTTCAGAAGAACACGTTTACCCTAATTACCTTTACAGCGAACAGTCAGACTGAGGAAGGTCGCGTACTGAACAGAAGCACAATTATGCCAATGAGACAATCTTATCAGACATTGACCTGTCCTTATTACCTAAGTAATGTACTCTTTTGGAAAAAAGTCTAAAATCTACAGCTACATATTTACCAGGACCTCATTGGCATGGGGCTCTGACCTAACCTAAGCTTGACAGGAATAAAGTACCAAAAGTATTTACTGCACCTTTAAAAGAAGGACTTTCTTGCACTTAAGAAGAGGAAAAAAAGAGAGGAAATTAACTTTAAGAGAGTAAGCCACCTGCTTGTTTTGCAGAATGCAGGGTGAAGGGAAAAAAAACAATGCGTCAGGATAAATTTGTTGTGGAAAATGAAAGGTTTTGTCTGTCCATCAAGGCCTGGATCAGCAGGAGCCAGGCCTGCTGAGAATAGCACAAATTAGGCCCGGTGTGAAGTGCTATCCTGGGGGCCAGTAATTGCTACAGACGCTTTCAGCTTAATTAGCCACTGTGTCAGAGCAACAACATCACTTTCACATCAAACCGGGCACAGAAAGAGGCGAGGGTGGTCCTTTTTTGTTGAAATACCTAGGCCGCATTTTCAGAGTGTCACTTTGTCTAAGCTATTTAATTTGGGTTGTTATCCATATGTCCCAGAGCTAAAGTGGAGTCATATTAGGTTTTTATTAGCATAAACATATGCACATTTGGAAGGCTGTCTCTCACTCACTCTCTCTTCTTGTGTAGAGTACTATCAAACGTATCATTTACTTTTGTTATGAAGGTAGCATGAACAGATGCAATTACACCTGGCACAGAGGTTCAAATCCCCCACCAGAACATTTGGATCCCCTCATTACTCTATTCTCAGTGTGTTGCCATTCAAGAACCTGAGCAATGGCAACCATATTACTAATTTACAGCTATAAACCTGACAAATGAACTTGACATCCCACACTGTGGAATCATTACGGGGGCATTTTTTCAGAGCCCTCCCCTAAATATAAATTAGCACAAAATCCTTCCTTCTGATTGGCTTAGTCTATGTGTATGCTAGGGCATTTTGTCATGAAAATTCTGCACTAGACGTCTCAAGTTCAAGAAAAGGAAATCTTCATCATTTTGGACAAATTGTGATCTACGTGGTCAGTTCTAGCACAATTATTGCATTGAAGGTTCGAGTTAGAGTAGAAAAAAGTAGAAACTAAATTAGAGCATGCATCCCAGGGCTGCATTGGAAGCTGTCCTCTGTGCGGGGGGGCCAAACTGCAAGGGCAGCTGGGGTATCAGCTGCCTGCTGGTTATGGCTGCAGTGGGTGTACAACCTTTCTGCAGTCATAGAGCCTGCTTGGGAGTTTTATGTCTGCCCATACTATTGATCTTCTTGTGCCATGTACTGCACTGGTGGGCTAGCTCCCCAAGTATATTGGCATAACGGGTTATCTCTCAGCTATTCTGTACCGAGATATTTACTGTAGTTAGGCTATCATTGGCCCGGACTACCTGAAAGAGCTTCTGGTTCCTTACTGCCCTGGGTGATTGCTCCACTCAGCCAGCCCCAGAGGGGTTGTTAGAGAGTCCAAGGGTATGTTTGAAATCTTCTGGGGCTAGAGCATTTGTGCATGCCGCCCCTACCCTTTGAAATTCTCTACCCATATCGGTTACATGAGTGCACGACTGTGGAAGGATTTATGCAGGCACTAAAAACTTTCCTATGGTGCCAAGATTTTGGTGACTAATAATTGGATGATACCAGTCTGACATGTTACTGAGATGTTTTGTTTTGTTTATTTTGTGATTTTAATATTGTTAAGGTGCCTTGGTTTTTGAAAGGCGCCATACAAATAAAGTTTATTATTATTATCTATCTTAGTAGTTACCTATTTATGCTGGAAAATAAGGTGATGAATGCTATTGCAATAAAGTTTGGTGCTAGCAGTGGAGCCAAACCCCAAAACTACGTATAGAGACACAAAAACTGCAGCACTCACAGTTGAAAAATGTATTAAGCTGAGCTAAAGATGGAGAGGTAGCAACTCTAACTGCCCCAGCACTTCACCTTCAAACAATGAGGCTTTAGCACTGTTTGGAGTGAAGTGCTAGGGCACCTAAAGTTGCTACCTCTCAACTTTGGCTCAGCTTATACAATTTTCTGCTAGCGCTTACACTTGTTTGTAATTTTTTAGTGAACCACAATTGCAACAGTATTTGTGTCACTGCCTATTTGTACTGTCATAGGATGAGGTCATCAGTTTTTCTGTTGCTTCTTCTGTTATCGAGGTTATATCTAACTATGTTATTAATTTTCTCCATCCTCCGCTCATCTACCTTTCGCTATCTAGCTCCTTTCACTCTCTTACCAGTCCCCCTCTCCCCGGTCTTTTCTAACTCCCTCACACCTTTTACTACAATTCATGCTGGTCTGCTATACAGTGACTACTGCTGCCCCTGTGTCATCTACAAAATGCTACACCCCACATTACTCTTAGTGGCATGCCTCCATGGCTGCTCTAAGAAACAGCTTGCTGAGATATTTGTACATTCCTTTAAAAGGCCTTGCATACTATTTTTATCACTTAGTGAAGAGGTTGAGCTCATCATTGAACGCAGCGCAGCAGCAGCCCACCTCCATTCCTGCTTTCCACGTTTCCTTAGCCAGTGGTCTCCACAGATCTACGACATAAACATTTGCAGCTTGCACCCTAACATAGGGTGGCCCACGCATTCCCTGATAATTGCAGTTCTTGGAAACATGGTTAGTGGTAAAGATGCAGTGAATTTAAACTTTACCAGTGAAGTAGGTGAGAAGTCTGGAACTTTGTGCTGCATGCAGCATAGTGATGTTTCCAGCCTTTGGTCCAACTTTGCACTGCAAATGTTTTTTTTTATTTTCTTTAGATGAACCCATTGGCAACCATCTCCCACCCCCTCCCCCTCCCACCTCTCAGATGTGTAAAAATATCCTCTACCCAGCCAGCCACTAGCGCCACCCGTTCCCTTAAACACAGCCCCATTAAAGTTCCTTATTAAAAGTATTGTCAGCAGCACCTGATAGTAAAATTCCCTTCCCCCACTTGTGCAAAATCAAGTAATCACCCACTTTCCCCACCCCATCAACACTCTCCCTGACTTCTTTTTCTTTCTGTACAACTTGTTCTCGCTCCTGTCAAATCCGGCGGCACCCCTGCCAGCCCAGTCACAGAACTTCCTACAGACTTATATGTTATGCACCACTTATCCAGGACCATTATGTGTTGGGTAGCCAGGCATGTTGGTCCCGCAAGAGCCTGTGAGGGTGCCGGGTGTGTATGATCAGTATTTTATTTCTGGAAGTCACGTTTTCTCCCTGGGGTGCCGGCATGCAATGATGCCGCCAGGCAAGTGTGCATCAGCATGCATGCATGATGGGCATTCGTTGGGAACTCCACCAACTTCTGGTGCACACAGTTGTGCTGCTGACTGGTCTCCACCACTTGGCAGTTATGCTGCAGGAGCAGCACCTCTCCCCTCCCTGAAAGAGAACTATCCTTTGAATGCTCGATCCGTCATCCCATGACTGGCCCTCAGTAACCTGCACTTGTTTCTAGATGCGGGTTTCTGCCATCGTGAGTGGTAACACTACTACTGCGTTGACAGGCTGGACATTCCCTGACTTCCTTAATCCTCAGGTAACTCTACCTACCCCCTAGCAACCCCCAAAGTTCAAGGTTATGTAGAAGCAACACTCAAAACATAATGAAAACAATTCACTGGAGGTGCAGTCTGCTTTCTTCGGTATCCATAGAAACATAGAATCTGATGGCAGATGAGGGACGCTTGGCCCGCCCAGTCTGCCCATATTTTTAATGTCATTTTTGCTGCAGACTCTACTTGATCTACAACACTTTCTTGTCCTCCCCCTTACCTCTACTACTCCCTTGTGCCTATCCCAGGCATTTTTTAACCCTGCCACTGTTTTCTCCCCCACCACCTCCGCTGGAAGGCTATTCCAGGAATCCACCACTCTTTCTGTGAAGAAGTACTTCCTCACATCTCTCCTGAATCTACCCTCCTCCAGCTTCATAGCATGTCCCCTTGTTCTTGAGCACTTTTTTCTCTGAAGAATACTTCCCTCCTGTAGCTTATTTACCCCTGTGAGGTATTTAAAGGTCTCTATCATATCCCCACTCTCCCTGCTATCTTCTAGGGTGTACTTATTGAGCTCCTTTAGCCTGTAATCATAGAGATGTCAATGTAGACCCCATACCATTTTGGCTGCCCTCCTCTGAACTGCCTCTACTCTGTCTATGTCCTTCCTGAGATGTGGTCTCCAGAACTGGAAACAGTACTCAGAGTGGGGTCTTACCAGTGATCTATATAGGGGCAACACCATCTCCCACTTTCTGCTGGTGATGCCCCTTCCTATGCACCCCAGCATCCCACTAATCCTCCTGATTGCCTTGTCACACTGCCTGGCCACCTTTAGGTCATCCCATATGATTATCCCCAGGTCTCTTTCCTGCTTGGTCATTGTTAGTAACACTCCCCCCATTTTGTACTCCACCACTGGGTTACTGTGCCTCAAGTGCATTATTTGGCACTTCTTTGCATTAAACTCCAGCTGCCATACCCCTGACCACTCCTCTAGTGTTTTCAGATCTCTGCCTATCCTTTCACCCACCCCCACCCCGGAGTGTCCACCGTGTTGCAAATCTTGGTGTCATTCACAAAGAGGAAGACCTTCCCTTCCAGGCCCTTTGCTATGTCACTTATAAAGACATTAAAGAAGACCGGTCCCTGCACTGAGCCCTGAGGTACCCAGCTGGTCACCCTCCCTTCTTTGGAGCAAACTCCGTTTTCCACTACCCTCTGTCTCCTATCCCCTAAGCTGTTCTTACCCTGGTTACCACCTTGTTGCCCACCCCAAGATACTTGTATACCAGTGTCCTATGTGGAACAGTGTCAAATGCCATACTGAAATCCAGTTAGGCCATGTCCACTGCTCCTCCCTAATCTAATTCCTTGGTCACCCAGTCAAGGAAATCTATCCAATTTGTCCGACATGACCTCCCTCCCTCCTGTTACACAGACAGAGGAACAAATTGCCAAAGGGTCACTAAGGGAGATTCAGTACATGAATGAATGATAACATCCTCTGTAGTCACATCTGATAGTTCAGCCAATCAGGTGTTACTCTAGTGGACATCATCACTCATTCATGTATTGAAGGTCCTAAAGAGAGCAGACCATTCCTCTGAGGGACCATGTTTGTGTTTTGTTAGGTGCTGCTCAATAGCAGATCCAGCTATATAGTGAAATCACACCCGCTACCCACTTAGGTCAGCAAACAGTAGTTGTTACAGTGTAACCTGGATTTTAACATGAAATATTCTGCATTTCCTGAGGAAGTGCTACCCCCCTTGACAAAATTGCTACTCACCAACAAAAATTCTAGATCTGTCTCTGCCTATATAGTCTTCAAATTTAGATACCTTGTGTGGAGGAGGAAGGTTGGGTGCTAGAAGGTGGGTAGAGTTGGGGTTACTTGATACTTTAGGGAGTCGGGGAGAGTAACTTAAGAGGTGGAGGAGCCAATGCTCTAAACACCCACTTTGTAGAGGGCCCTAAATTGCTTTGTTCCTCACCCCTTGTTGGCATGAAGTCAGACGGCAGGGCAGAAATTTCTTCTCTAAGAAGTCAAATCTTGTTTTCTCGCATATTTCTCCCACTGAGGTTCTATGCAAGATAGCTCATTTAAACCCCAGCTGACATTTGGAGCCAGACAACATCTCTCCTAAATTTTTGAAACTGAGTGCATCTGCCATAGTGCTTCCTGGTCCATGTTTTTAACTGCTTCTCCTCAGGGATATTTCCCACACTTTGGAAGCATGATGTCAGTATCCCTCTCCATAAACATGGCTCCATAACCTCTCCTGGTAACTGCATACCAATTGCTATTCTCCCCATGCTCTCCAAAATCATTGAGAGACTGATTGCAAATATCTGTCCAGTCTCTATATCAGGACATCTTTCTTTTCCAGCTACCAATCTGCTTTCCATCCTGCCCATTCCACTACAACCTCTATCTGAAGACTAGCCGACTATATTCACACTAACATGCATACTAGCTTACCTACTGGGGTTCTCTTCTTTGACCTAGCAAAGGGTTTCAACACCATTGATCATGCTGTTCTAGCTACCAAACTCTCTGCCTCTGGTACAATATATCTAGCCCTTCTCTACATCCCTTTTCTGCACTGGTTTTCCTCATATCTTACAGGGTGCTCCTAACCAGTCTTCGTGGGGACTGCCCTCTCTGATCCACTACAGGTGTGCTTGGGTGTCCTACATGGTTCTGTACTTGGCCCACTCCTATTTATCATCTTTGTCAATGACATCCACTAACTTTCCAATCCTGCATTATTCCCAGGTGTGCTGATGACAGCATTCTGTTTACAACTGGCTCCAACCCATCTGCTATCTCTGCCTTTCTTCTACTTCGCTACAATAAGTTCCACCGGGGAGGCCTCCTGGGAGTTCCTAGGGCTAGATTGCAGCATTCTGGGGATAGAGCATTCTCGGTGGCTGCATCTACCCTATGAAACTCCCTGCCCTCGGTGGAAGCCTTTAAAAAGGGCCTTAAAACATATTTGTTCCATGAAGCATTTTCTGATTATTGATTATGCTTTTAACTTGTATATAATTTTATGGGATTGATAGATAACTGTATGCTCCCAGTTGTATTATTTTATATGTATATGCGTGTATGATTTTAAATGTATGGTTATTGTACAGAGCTCAGAGTCCCTGGAGATGGGTACTTTATAAATAAAATATCTATCTATCTATCTATCTTGACTTGGTTTGCAGCAACCTGTCTTGTGCTCAACCCAGCTAAAATTGTATCCATGCTATATGGCCACAGGAAATGTTTGCTAAATTGTCCAAACCTGTGTATTTCATCTGAAGATAGGCGCTCCTTAAATGCTGTATTAGAGTATAATTATCATTCTGGGAATTATACTTGACCAGTTCCTTGACATCTCCTCTCATATCCAGTCTGTGGTTTCTAAAGTCTCCAAACAGTTGGAGGCCTCTCCATAGTAACTGACTACTTTTCTCAAAAAACAAGAAAATACCTGATTGAGCAGATGATCTTGGCCGTAATTGATTCTGGTGACATCATCTATGCCACTGCTCCTATATACCACCAGTCTAAACTGGATACTCTGTTTAACTCCCTCCACTGCTTTATTCTCCACTGCCCTCACTGGGTACAACACTACATTCAATGGGCCCTATGCATGATGCCAGTGAGCCATGGAAACCAGGTGCATTGGCATCACAATGTCTGAATGTTATGGATCAGGGTCCCCTGGACCCCACATGGCATTCACAGATGGGACACATGGCAGTTATGTGCCCGAACCCCTGTCTGCGCAGACAGCAATACGCCAGGGGCAGGCAGGGAGTGTATTGGGGGAGTGACTGCACTCTGCACCATTCACAAAGGTGCAGAGTGCTGGGTGTGGAGGTGCATGCTATTCCAGGAAACACACAACTGTAAGGGATATGTGCCCCCTGGATGCTGCTGCTGGCTGCGGCAAAGACATCAGGGCACAGCAGACCCCCCCCAAATGACACCCCCATCCATGGGGACTACAAGGAAGGCCAGGGCAGCTGGCTGGGTACCCACCTGCCCCTGTGCTGGCAGCACACAGTGCACCATCCTCCTTCTTTGGTGTCCTGCGGTCACAAGGGATCCAGTAGCAGACCAGTTCAGGCATCCCATTGGATGCATACCCAGTCCACGGAACAGTCCTCTGCACACCTGCATGCTGAGGGGGTGGGGCCATGGATGGGATCTGCATGGTGGCTGGTGTCCGTGAATTCAGCCACCAGGCATCTATCTGTGGGTGCGGTGCTCCACGGGTGGGATATGCACTTTTGGCACATTATTCCCGCCCATTAGTGCATAGTGCCCTATATGAGTGGTTGAAATAACCTAGACTCAACTGCAGGTGCACACAGCATCTTGGCCTCTGTATGTCTAAATACTGTCTCAGCAAGCTCCCAAGCTATCTATCCAACCTGCTTATCCCTGTTCTAAACTCTGGTCACAATCTTCTTTCCAACATTGGAAACCAGTTCCTCATTCCATAGTACAAACTAGAGTCAGTCAATTGGCCTTCCGTTTCAGACTCCCACACCTATGGAACAACCTAGCTTTGTGTGGGTGCCATCAGTGTTCCCTCTGCTAAACAGTTTCTTAGAATTCTGCTTGCATCCCACCATGACTGCACCTGACAGTTTTCTTTGTCAACATCCTTGCACTGCTACTGTAGTTAGCTTTTGGTCAGAGAGCAATCTTGCTATCAGTGCAAGGTGTCAACTGACTCAGGTAGCTAAACCTTTTCTGCTAGAACATTTCTGATTAGAGGGTAAGTAGGCAGATACTTTATTAAAAGTGTAGGCTATGCAAGGTAAATTGGGACCTTCAGTTATGATAAAAACAGAAACACAAGAGTTAGTGTGCTAGTCTGAGTTAGGGAGAGGGAATTGATAATCATCTTCGCAGTTAGCTGAGTCAGGAGGAAAGCTGTAATTTGGAGGGTGTGGCTTAGCAGAAGGGAAGCAGATGTCTGTATTTAGACTTCCCTGTAGTTAGCTTTTGGTCAGAGAGGTTTGGTAAGGCTTTCTTAAGGACTAGGTCATCAAGTGACCCCGGCAGTGCTGCCACTGCGCGAAGGACCAATGTGCAAAGGATGTCAAAATCTGTCCAACCGGAGTCAGCCCAACAAGGGAACAAGCAGCCAGCCACTCTGCTTCCCTGCTGACCCAAGGGGATCCCATCCAGGTAAGCCAGCTGGGGCTGCATTTTAGGGTGGCTGTACTTGGGAGGCCAGGTAAGCATGTCAGGGGGGTGGCAGAAGGCAAAGGGGTGGCAGAAACTGCCCCTTCCAGGCTGTGATGGAGGGTAGAGAATTTCTGGGGAAAAGGATTCCCACCAAAATGAAGGATAATTAAGGGTGCAAGGGATCAGCATGGGAGGAAAGGGGAAAGAGAAACAGGCAGTATGCAGAGGAGAAGGGGGAACAACTAGGCAACATGAGAAGGGACAAGAGTAGGACTAACAAAATCTGGACAGCCATGTGTGCCAATGCAAGATGTCTGGGAAATAAGATACCAGACCTGGAGACCACCATGGCTGAGAAAGGCCTGGTTATTGTAGCCATCATCAAAACATGGTGCACAAACAACCATGACTGGGAAATGGTCATACCTGGTTACACAATGTTTAGAAGGGACAGGGTAGGAAGGAAATGTGGGGGAGTGGTGCTTTATGTTAAAGAAAACATCAAAGGGATGGAGGTACAGGGAGGACAGATGAGGGGCTGAGGTGTTGTAGGTCAACCTTAAGTATGGAAATGGAGCCACCATTTGCATGGGAATGGTATACAGGCCTCTGACAATGGGAGAGGACATAGACACAGAGATGTTGTAAGACATAGGCAAATGGCTAAGAAGGGGGAGGTGGTACTGGGGAAGGACTTTAATCCTGCCAGATATAGAGTTGAAGCTACTTGCTGCAGCATCAGCTAGAAGCAGAGACATTCTGGACTCCCTGCAGGGGACATTCCTTAGGCAGCTGGTCAATGAACCCACTTGGGGTAGAGCAATAGTGGACCTGGTACTTATGAACGGGGACGGTGTGGCAGATATCAGGGTGGGGAGTCATCTGGGGACCAGTGACCATTGCACAGTATGGTTTAATATAAGAACAACAACAGAATCCAGTCACACAAGGATGAGGGTCCTGATTTCAGAAGTGCTGACTTTACAAAGATGAGGGAATGTATCTGAGAAAACCTGGCAGGGGAAATGTCTGGGGGGTGGAAGGAAAATGGGCCAGAAAAAAATGAGCATAGTAAAGGCTACAAACTTGTACATCAGGCAAATAAGCAACAGCAGAAGGAGGAGGAGACCATTATTGTTCTCACTGGAAGTGTCAGAAAAGATAAGGATAAAAACAGTGGCATTCAGAAGGTATAGGGAGACCCAGAGAGAGGAGGACAGAGAAGTGTATCTGGGGAAATGGAGTGAGGCAGGCAAGACAGTAAGGAGCACAAAAGCACAAGCTGAGGAAAGAATAGCCCAGACAGTATCAAAGTGGGACATAGCATTTATCAGATATATCAGTGAGTGAAGGGAAGACCAAGGGAGGGATTGCACAGTTAATAAAGGAGGCAGGGGGCTATACTGAGGGGGGCCAAGAAAAGGCAAATATCTTAAACAAATATTTCTGCTCAGTGTTCATAGTTGTCGGGGAAGGGGAAGGACCACAAATAACCAGCAAGAGATATGGGGGGGGAGGGGAATGGACCCAAGTCTCTTTTCGGAGCAGAGAGTCAGGAATGCACTTGCTGATCTGAGGCTGGACAAAGCCATGAGGCCAGATGAGGTGCATCCAAGAGTGTTAAAGGAACTCAGGGAAGTGTTTGCTGCACCACTGATAGACTTGTTTAACAGTTCAATGTGCTTATGCAACTGGTTTGATGTATGCTTGTGTGACTTAGATACATTGTAGCTGTTTGCCTCTCTTTCTGTGGATATACCACCCTATAGGGGTACGATGGTGAGGAACCCTAGTGAAGGGTTCCACCCCTATAGGTGCCATGAGAATGATTCCCTTGGCTAAAGATAGCTTAGGAAGAAGCCCAAAAAGAATACCCAAAAGAGTGCCAAGCATTGAAGGAGGCAAGAAGTCAGAAGACATCGAGGATGGAAATGGAGGTCAATAGAAGAAAATGGGAAGGACAGAAGAGGAATGAGAGAAGAGGATGATCAATGAATGAAAGCCGACAAGATGCAGAAGGGAAGACTTCCTAAGGAGAGAGGGAACAGCTGGGGCCACTATCCGACTCCATCCAACAGCAGAACCTAACTGCGGAACCTATGAAAGCACTAACCCTTTCTAAATATTATGACCATCGGCACAGAGAGGAGAGGAGAGGAGAAGAGAGGAGTGGAGAGGAGAGGAAAACCCCCCTTTGAAGAGGAAACCTCTGGGGATCCAAGACCTATGTCACCTTCCCTCCAGGCTGAAGGATGTTTTGGTTAGTGACAGCTCAGCTACTGCAATTTAGAGTTGAGATCGAGGAAGAGGAAAAAAATTACAATTTAGATGAAGCTCTTGTTCTGGCTTTCTAACAGGAATGCTATTGAGGGTTACGAGTGACAGCTGTACAACTTGACATCCAAAAACAAAGGAGGAGAGAAATGGCCACTGAGGCACTCAGTCAGCCTACATGAGCCTATGAAACAGACCAGGTGAACCAGAGGTGATCAGATGGAGAATGGCATAAAGGGTGCCTCTGAACCTGCTCGGGCAGCCAAAGGGGCCCTGATGATGACAGCCCAACCCCTTGCAGCTGGAAGTCATAAATTCTACATTCAGAGGTGTCACCGAAATGAGGGACGAATGAAGATCCACCCGGAGTGAGGACATTCTCAATATGGGCCAGCGAGAAGGACTCAGCCCCAAGCTTCACATGCTCTAGATACAGACTTCATGGGTGCAGAGTGAGACCATTGGCTACAGACTAGCCCCGAGCCATGGAGCAATGGACACGGAAGGCACGTCTCCAAATGGAGAGCAGGTCAAGGCGAGGTAGCATAGGACCTGTATGAAGGGTATGCTCAAGTAGTTGATGTGAATGAGTAGACCTAGAGAGAGGCTGGAGTGAGCAATGGAGACCCTGACGTGGGTCCTGAGGAGGCAGGTTGCAATAGCAACCATGGGAGTGCATGCCAACCAGGTCCATTGAGAAGCCACATTAGGCGGGACCCAAACTGCATGAAGGTAGACATGAGAATGGTGGGGTGAAGCCCACAGCTGATGGGTGAGATACAAAGTACCAAGAGTAGGGAGGTAGAAACTACGATGTCAGAATGGATGAGTGGAGGTTCGAGAGGAAAATACGAGCTGTGCTGATGGAGTGAAGCCTGGAAGGCTGGCATGGACTACAGAATGGGAAGAAACGAGGTGAGGAGGAGAGACAATGACAGCTGGGTGAAGCCCACAGCCTACAATGAGTTGAGAAGTCAATACGGGAGGAGAGGATGATCGAGAATGAATGAACAAGAAATGATGATGGAGTGAAAGCCTTGAAGGCTGGAGCAGATAGGATGAGGCATAAAAATGGACAATGTATGAGAGTGGAAGGAAGCCTTGAAGGCTGGTATGGTTAAGGTGAGGTATGAAATAGATGATGTGTGTTAATGGAGTGAAAGCCTTGAAGACTGGTACGGTTAAGGTCACGTATGATAGCAGGTAGGGTATAGGAGGGATGAGGTCTGGTAACAATGGATGTAGACATGAAGTGGAGGATATACAAGTTGAGTAGACCAGAACATAGGACTAGGTTAAGAGGAGGATACGAATAGGAATGGTGATGGCAGGATAGGGAAATGCCCCCCCCCCCAAAAAAAGCAGGATGAGGCAGGAGAAGAGGCGAGGGCCAAGGGAGCGATGGAAGGTAAGAGTGCAGCAGCCATGAGGGCTGGAATGTGCATGAGGAAGTTAACCAGGGAAGGTTAAGCAAATTGAGTTCAGCCGACCTGAACCAGCCACGGAAAACAGAAAGATAATCAGTTGAGTGAATGCCTGCAGCTGGAGCTGGGCTGACAGGCCATGGGGTGAAACAGTAATAGGCAGGAACACAGGAATAAGTAGGTAAGGAGATGCTGAATGTACGAATATGTCCAATGCCTAGGAGTCCCAGGTAGGACCAGCAGGAGATGACGACTGGATCGTGATAAACGGCTGATAGGGCAGGAACCCCAAAAGAAACAGAAAGCCAAAAAGCAGGCATGGTTAGGGGTGATAGGGAGACAGCAGCTCAGAACACCCTGGGAGCAACCAAAATGAAACACCAGGGCCAAATCTGGGTCAGGCCAATGTAGGAAGCTGAGGGACAGAGGTGTATGATTGATAAAGGCAACTGTTGCGGTGAAATCGAAGAAGCCTGCCTGCGCCACTAATGAAGAGGTAAGCAGCATGAGTTGGGTGGAAACCAACCGACTTCCTAGGGAGGATGAGGGAACTGCAGACGAGGAGAATCTGAAATGCTGGCCAGCACTGAGAGGTGAGAGACAGGCTCTGACAGGGGCAGCCAAGCAAATGAGAGCAGGAGGTGATGAAAAACTGCTGGCCAAGTCGAATGAAGGAACAAAGAAAGTGGCATGAGGGCTGGGGAGAGAGGCCAGCCAAAACGCTGGACCACAAGAGTCAGTTGGCACAGGCCTCCACAGCTGTACAGGAATGAGAGCCCTAGGTAGGAGTGGAGTGGGGCAGCGTCTGGAAGGAGGGAGTTAAGTAAGGTGAAGACAAAGAAACAGCCACTACCAGCAACTATAGGCAGTCTGAAAGGTGAGGAGGCAGGCCAAGGCAAAATGAGTAGGGAAGACATAGCATAAATGCAGGCAGGAAAAACAGACCCACAGCAAAGGAGGGAGAAGAGAGGCCAGGAGATGGGAGTAGGAGGTAGCAGCACCAGAGGGAGGCCCAGAAGTGGAGGAGGTGGTAAGGGACCTGGCGAGTTGGCAGGAGTGGTGAGGAGCACCGGATATAGAATACAGATTGACTGCCTGACGACCGGAACAGCCAGTACGAGAGAGACACAGGTCCAGGAGCTGAGGAGAGAGCTCCCAACCTGCAGAGAAGGGGAAGAGACAGATATGGGGGCTACTCAGCACACCGGACCAGGACGGGAACAGGATGAATGCACACAAGGGACGAGGTATGCAGGGGAAGAAAAAATGAATGCCAGGCTGGAGGAGACAAGGGGAACGGGGGTCGGGTGGGAGTGAGTGAGAGAGAGAGAGAGAGAGAGAGAGACGCAGGCTAGTAACAGCGAGCTGAAGGACAGACAGCAGGGAAATGGAGCAGAACTGGTGGCCGGAGGTGGTATTAAAAGGCAGTAAATGAAGAAAAGGCAAGAGAACAGGAGAAGAGATATTAGGAGCTGCACCTCCAGCCACGACAAAAAGAAAAGAATCCTGGACTAGCCAGGAAGAGCAGCCTTTAAAGGCCTGATAGGGGAGTGGTTTGTTGCTTCACCCATTGAACTACAAGCATAGCCTTGCAATTCACTGGAGACCAGCATGGTTCCAGAGGACTGGAGAAGTGCAGACATAGTCCCACTTCACAAAAGTGGTAGCAAGCAGGAGGTAGGAAATTACAGACCTGTTAGCCTGACATCTGTAGTAGGGATATTGATGAAAACACTATTAAAAGAAAGAATTGTGGAGCACCCAGAATCCAGTGGACTGCAGGACCTGAAGCAGCATGGCTTCATGGAGGGGAGGTCGTGCCAAACAAATCTGACAGATTTTTTTGACTGGGTAACCAGGGTGTTGCATCGGGTGGGGGGAGGGGGAAATGGACATGGCCTACTTGAACTTCAGCAAGGTCATTGACACTGTTCCACATAGGAGGGTGGTAAACAAGATGGGTAGTATGGGGTGGGCAATAAGCTGGTAACCTGGGTCAGAAACTGGTTAGGGGATAGGAGGCAGAGGGTGGTGGTAAATGGAGTTCACTCTGAGGAGGGGAGAATGACCAGTGGGGTACCACAGGGAACAGTACTGGGGGCCAGTCCTCTTTAATGTCTTCATTAGTGACATAGCAGAGGAACTGGAGGGGAAGGTCTGGCTCTTTGCAGATGAAACCAAGATCTGCAACAGGGTGGACACTCTGGAGGGGGGTGCAAAGGATAGAAAGAGACTTAAAATGACTGGAGCAGTGGTCAAAAGTTTGGCAGCTAAGGTTTAATGCAAAAAAAAGTGCAAAATAATGCACTTGAGTCACAGAAACCTGGGGGTGCAGTACAAATCAGGGGAGAGATATTAGCAGCGACAAAGCAGGACAGAGATTTGGGGTAATCATATCGGATGACCTGCAGGTGGCCAGACAATGCAACAAAGCAATTGGGAGAGCTAGTGGGATACTGGGATGTATAGGTAGGGGTGTTACCAGCAGGAAGACAGAAGTGGTGTTGCCACTGTATACATCTTTAGTAAGACCCCACCCGGAGTACTGTGTCCAGTTTTGGAGACCACATCTCAGGAAGGACATAGACAGGATGGAGGCTATCAAAAGAAGGGCTACCAAGATGGTACAGAGTCCACATCAAATCTCCTATGAGGAGAGGCTAAAGAAATTAAACATGTATACCCTGGAGGGGAGGAGGGAGAGGGGGGATATGATCAAGACCTTTAAACATCTCACAGGGGTGAATAAGGTACAAGTGGGAGGTATTTTTCAGAGGAAAGGGTGCTCCAGAACAATGGGGCCATGATATGAAGCCGGAGGTGGGTAGGCTTAGGAGAGATGTGAGGAAATACTTCTTCACAGAAAGGGTGGTGGATGCCTCGAATGGCCTTCCAGTGGAGGTTGTGGGGACAAACACAGTGGTGGGATTCGAAAAAGCCTGGGACAAATATAAGGGAATCATAAGGGATAGGCAAGGGGTGGAAGAATGGAAGAATAAGTACTGTATTCCTGGAAGGATCCACAGTGTAAGTAATGCAGCAAAAAAGGGCAGACTGGATGGGCCATGTGGCCCTTACCTGTCATCAGCTTCTATGTTTCTATGTATACCCATCACCCTGTTTCTGGTTTTGTACCTCTTATTGTAACTACTGCATAATTTCTGTTTAGCCTGTTTTTTATTTTTCTGTCTGTATACTGCTTCTTATAATTCCTCCATGTCCCCCTTACCCTCAGGTCACAGCTGTAAACAATATTCCTAGTACAATTTTAATAAATGAATACATAAACAGTCTGAATGACTGCCTCATATGCTGTACCCTTCCTGAAAAGAAAAAAAAGTAAACAGAAGGATGAATAAAGAACAAAGCTGTAGCACTCAGCCAGGAAATAAATCCCCTTTTCTTTTGAAAGGATGCAATGTGGGCTCTTTCAGTTCTACCTTGATAAGCACCAGAGCAGGGCAGGAGGGACCTTTGTTGAACCTTAGAAGGATCACAACTCCAACAGAGCGGTACCACTGTAGTACTGCAGGGCAGGGGGTTGAATCGCCCAAACCCCAAATCTTTACTTGAAAATAGTGGGAGAGTTGCCCTATCTCTATCCAGATTCACAGCAGCTGTGCATGTTATGGTAATTTTTTTACCTACAGTATACCTGTTATTCCATTTAGAGAGTCATTTTACTCCTGTCTTAAAATATGCCATTTTACCCTTTTTTTTAATTAGCACTTTATCATTTATTTTCCCTTTTTTTCCTCTATTCCCGGGACCCCAGCACACGGATGTCGGGCTTGCGTGCAGGCGCATGTATGCCTCGTGATGCCGGCTCATCTCCTTCCGCCCCTCCTCAGCTCCGGAGCTCCCTCTGGTCGGTGCCACCATCTGTCCTCCACCGGGTGGCGGCCAATGGCCGGGGAGCCCCAAGTCCCTCGCAGGAGGAGAGAGCTGCCTTGCAGTGGCTCGATCTCGCTCTCCTTCCCCCCCATTCGATCCCCAACAACCCGGGCTCATTCCAAAACCCAGGTCGCCGGCACAGCACGAGGTATAGCGTCCAGCATCTCAACCCTCAGTGCCACTGGGCCGGCTGCCATTTTACCCTTTTTCTGTTTATTAACTTTTTTTTAATCTTTGAAATGATTAAATTGTTCCTTTGTTCTCAGGTTTTCACCACTATTTTCACTTTTATTTGGGACTAGCATGTACTAGCGTGCAACATACATTGCTTCTAACCCTTACGAGACAATTGATGTTGAAAACATCTATGAAATACTGATGAAAACCTGGGTGTAGCTATATTAAAAGGAGCACTCCTTTCATTTATTATGAATCTAAAAAAAATGATATAGCACATTCAATATAAGGGGATAAGAGCATTTCACAAGACAGAAGGGAAAAGTAACATCTTAAAATTAAATAAAAAGGTATAGATAAAACTTTTACTATAATATGCACTGTTGCTTTAAAATCATTTATATCTTACTTTTTCTAATTCAATTGTAATACATAAACTCTTGGTACACTATATAGCATGTATCCTTAATAGGTTCTGTTGTTGTGTTGCTATCACTTGGCCAGGTCTCTCTTGCAACAGAGACTTTCATCTCAATGAGATATATTGATAAACAAATGGTTGAATATATTAGTAAATAAATCTATACATTAATGAGAGCCACGGTGTGATATACAAATACAGTAGTGGATTCCCTGGACAGGTGTCCAACTCCAAACCACATATCCATTAAAGTTGTTAAATACGCTGACATCACAAATAAAGGTTCATAGTGGAATATGTTTTCTGGTGTCAAAACAGCATATAGGGTGTAAAATGGAAAAATAAAAATGATTATATTTTTGTTTGTATTAAAGGCAAATACCCAGATTACTGCAATAAATATAGTGACGCCTGAAGGCCCTAATGACCAAAAATGGCAGCTTTTTTATCATTTTTTGTCACATATCTGGATTTTAAAGTTTTTACCTTGTTGATCATGCATTCCCATCCAAATATCAGTACTATCCCGCTGTTCCCGCGGCTGATGTCACTGAGTGACTAGGCAGTAAGGGATATCAAAGGGCTGTTGTTTCAAGTGTGACTAGGACTGGCGACATCACAGTACTGAACTCTGTTGACAGTGCAAGTTTTGCTGTCCCTCCCCACACCTACAGTAGGATATTAAGCATTCCTCTTTAATATAAAACATACAGCCACTATATTTCAGATTGAGTAAACAAACAGGACGGAAAAGTACCTAGTCATAACATAAAATATATTCCTGTCTGTTTTGCAATCTACATGCTGTTCTGACAGAACTGACACATGCTGATAGCTCTGCATGTCACTCAAATCAAACAGAACGTAAATACAATTCAAAAACAAGGGGAGCTGCACTTTCTTCATTGGGTCATTGGACAACTATTAGTATGCGCTGAATTCTTGTGCACCACTGGTTTTGGCCTTTCATACCCATCGCCCCACAGCTGGTACTTCCATCCTCATGCGATGCCACCAAACATTGTGAGATGGTGAGACCAATCCTGAGCCCGGTGAAGGTTCCAGCTCTGCAACTGCTACAAGGACTCGGTCACTTTGGGATACAGGTACCTTAGGGAACACAAGAATTATATTTTAAAGAAAGAGAGAACAGCAGGCCAACCGAAGGCTGCACTATCTAAATCAACTCACAGCAGATTTTACGAGTGGAACAAACTCCTGTAGAGGAAACCTCTGGGGATCCAATACATTAGGTCAGGTTTGTTATCTTTAGTATTATTATGATAACTACCATTAATTTCCTAAAGCAACTGCACTGAATGTGATGCAGAAGTAAAAAAACAAATAAATAAATTGAATCCCCCCAAAAAACTATGCCAAGCACTGCAGAGCATGGATGAAGATAAAACCATGTGTTGCTTCAAACATTTTTTCTGGCAACAGTTAGCTGTCCTTTCACTCTGTTTCATTAGCAAAACTTCAACCCTTAGGAAAGTGCTACAGAGCTTGGCCCTGTAACTAAGGAAATCCCCACCAGGGAGTAATCCATTCTTGGAGGGAAGGTGCCCTATAGACTCGGCTCTAAACGCCTAAAGGAACAGCAGGGATATATAAGGTATTCAAGGAGAGAAAGAAGACAAATACTTCTGCCATGGAATTGCATAGCTGGATACTTTATCTGACCTGAGGTCAGGATTACCACCCTGTGCAAGCTGCCACAAACTCAGCTGTATGGGGCGGGCAGTATAGCCTAGATGTTAGAGTAATGATCTGTAAATAAGCTTGGTACATCCAGCAGACCTGGGTTTGATTCCCATAACCTCCACTTGCATACTGTGTGACTCTGAACAAGTCACTTAACCAACCCAGTGCTCCCAGGTCACACCTGAAAACAGGCATTTGTGCCTAGTGGGTCTTACCCAGCTACTAAAGACTAAAAAAAATTAAATGACTAAAGGAACCTCAGTTGCTGTAGCTCCACCCTCAGAGGTGCATAAAGGGACTCCGCTAAAACTAAAGGAATAATAAGGGCATGCACCTAATTCATTCCATTAAGGAAAGAAATGAAACAGCCTCCAATGGCAAGCTGATTCAAGAATTACGGATGAAATCAAAGCAACAATGTTTAAATTGAACATTTAAATGTGTCATTCCTGAAGCACAGAGTTCAGCCATTCATTGGGCAGCATGTAGTCTAGTCATTCATAGGACACATAGCCCAGTTATTTATGGGTGCACAGCCCAATCATATGTGGGGTGTGGAGTTATTAGTGGGGCATGGAATTCAGCTGTTAGTGTGACATTATAACATATTGGTTAGAGACAATGAAGTCCCCTGAAAACACAAGCAGCAAATGTATTGACAGAGGACTAGGCAGAAGCAGTGAAGGGACAATAAAGGGAAGCAAAGTTTAGCAGGACAAGCAAGCCAGACAGCCAGTGGACCATAGACATGCCAAAGCAGCCATACCAGCAAGGGGCAGCAGCAGAAAAAGAGACAGAGAAAGAAAGGCAGTAGGACACCCCAGTGGATGAGGCAGGAGAAAAAACAAGAAGGTACAAGAGTAGTAAAGTAAACAGACCAGGTGGAATGGTCTTTGCACACAGCAGGAGGGGGACAAAAAGAAGAGGAGAGACAGATGCACACCCAGCTGATGCAACAACAGTAGCACACGGTAAAAACAAGAAGACCACTAAGTGCACAGTTCTAATAGTCACAGAGAGAGAAGTGGGATACGGTATAGGAATAAGGCATGATGCTGAGAGTGAAGGGTTCTTAAGCAGCAATGGGACAGCAGACCTGCACCAGCAAGTGGACTAACTGCAGCCCAGCAGGTGGAAATGGTCACAAGATGAAGGGCTGCAGGGCAGGAAGAGCGGTGCAGCTAACTGAGCAGACAATGTAGAGGGAGGAAGTGCACACTCAGCATGGCAGGAACCTGAAAGAAGAAAGTAAAGTAGCAGAAAAGAGGGGGAATGGAGTTCAGCACTGAACAGTGGTAGAGGCTGTGGGAGTCCGAATAGCATGGAAGTCAAAGACTGAAAATCAGCTGAAGAAAGTAACCGCATGGATGTAGTCAGAAAAGTAATGAGCATTAGGTAAGGCAAATTTCAGGGTCAACCTCAAGCAAGGAGGAATGAGTATCCAAATCGATGTTTTGAGCATGCACTGTACAGTACATAGCATTAGGTAACCATTGCTACTGCCCCACCAAACCCCAGGCAATTTGCCCTTGAATTATATTGTAGGTAGCTGAAAAGTCATAGATTGCCCCAATGATTGTACAGACAAAATGAAAAACAAAATGCTGCTCTAGGTACTAGTGAATTGTAATCAAAGTTCTACTGAATAGAGTTCTACAGTCTATCAAACCATCAACCATTAAACACTACACTAATAGCACAAGCCTCTTCTCATTTTCCATAATGGAAGTATATGCCATCTACAGTCATATGCTCTGAGCTCTTGTTAATGGTCCATCACAGAAAACTAAAACAGAAAGTTTCAAAGATTGTCATTCCAAAGAAATGCAAAAATATATGCATATAATCAAGGAGAGGGGCAATAAGCAGTTTTTTTTTGCAAATGTTGTTTTCTGAGCTACACCCCTGTTCCTAATTCTGGGAGTTTCAAAGCCCAGAGAAAGCCGCAAGCCCCTGGGTCACCAGTTGTTTGGCTCACAGGGCTTGCTGCATCCTCCCAGCCAGCAGTTGGATTTTCAATCCCAGCCGCCGAATGCCACGAGTTAGAGCAGCTATTCCCGGGTCTAACTTGCCCCATTTGGGGTACCCTTTTTATGGGGTTTGCACCTAACCTTTGGCACAAGTGGCCGTAAACTGAGGAGACTGCTGCAACTGCGCTCAACAATAGAAAATCAGGTACAGTTTCAGCAAAGGAGTTTGGCGAGGTTGCACGGAAAAAAAAATGGCTTTGGCACACGGCTTGACACAAGCCCTGCATCAGCCTTTGAAAATCAAGCTCTGGTATGAAACTCTTCTGTTTATAGTACACTGGTAATGTGATTTGGTGGGTTATTTAACCACATTGTGCTAATCCGTCGTAATGATAACTACGGTTCCATGTCATAACAGCTACCGCGGAAAGGCGATCGCCATTAGGGCGAGTGTACATCGCCAAAAATCAATTTTGGCAACGTACATCCCTGGCACACAGCAAAAGGGCACTGGGGACTAGCATTTTCTTTTTTTATGGGTTGTGCTCTTCCGGCACCCCTACTAAAGGATTCTCCACTCCAGGGGGGGTGCATGCCAGGGGGGTGCAAAACCCTTAAACAAAATTGGGGTGGGGCACAACAAAATGTACGTGCGCCCAGACCCAAGCCCAGCATCCTCAGCGCCCCAGCCCGCCACCCACCTACCATGCCACAGGGTCAGTTCAGCAGCCCACCGCGACACCATGCCTCACAAATCCTCCCTCTCTCCCCTTGTGCCCCTCGCTCAGTGTGCTCGGTCCCCCCCACATGCGTGTACATGTAGTGACATCCTGCCGCTATATGCGTGAACCCCCATCCAGTCACCCTCACTGGTTGGTAGCCCTGTCGACATGTGCTGCGATTGAGTCACCCTTCTTGAAAGTGCCCAGTTGTGGTTGCCTATGTCACAAGCTACCATAACTATTTCCCCTCCATTCCCAATATCAACTCCTGTTTTTTTTTTATTCTGTATTATAGTTCATAAGACTATTATGCAATGAACTATGATATGAATAAGCATTTTTGAAATGTGTTTATGTTGGTAATATAATCTCTCTCTAAGTCTTGCATCCGTGACTTGTCCACTCTCTCCCAAAGATTCCAGAGGGACCTGGCCCATTTGACTAACATAAATTTAGGGTGATGTAAATGGCCACTACTCCCAACAGAAAAAGAGAGCTGCTGGGGAAGGAGAGAAGTGGAGCACAAATTCCAAAGAGCAATGTTGCTCTGATCAGGGTATCTTTTATAGTGCCGAGAAGGAGAGGTGGCAAGGCAGACTGCCTGCAGCCCCTGAACTATAGGCATAGCATATAAGTTCACTAAAACATTGTACAATGAAATATGTTTAAGTGATTATAAAATGTTTACATTAATTGTAATCTATCCAGGTCTTAGTGGCCAAGATGTGCACCTCATAGAGAGGTGCCAGAGGAACTCGGGTCACCAGGATAAAGGAAACATGGGGAGGGGTGCAATGGGTCAGCACCCCAAAAAAAAATTGTGATGGAAATTGTAGCAATGCTCCTTGCATGTGGTACAAGTTCAACTCCCAGCAGAATGGAAAATGAGTTTTAGCAAGGAGGCGATGACATCCATGGGTACCCAATGTTTTAGGTTACCTTCCTTCTAGGCTACAAGTTAAGTGCAATTTCAGTTTGAGCTAAGTGTATTCCTAAATTATGGTTTCAGAAATAAAGTTCAAAACTGACTGAAGACTATCAGCCTAGTCTTTCAATGGTATACGTAAGCTGGTACAGTGTTTGTTTGTTTTTTGTGTATCTTTTCAAACTACACACACGTATACTCTGAAGTGTGTTGGAATTAAACTTTATGAGCTTTGGGAGCTAGGAGGGCCCCATAAGCTTTGGGCGCCCCATCCTCCTCCTTAACCAAACTGGACACACTCTTCAACTCCTTCTGCTGCTTCACTCTTGACTGTTTCCCTTGCACTCACCACTGTACCCTTTATCAATCTCTGTCTCTCCCCTCCCTTGAGAATAGACAGCACACTCATTGCATTAGCTTCTTGGCCAAATTCTGGTCATAGTCCCTACCTTCCTCTCTCTCCACCTTACCGGTTCCCCTTCTTATTCACTCAGAAATTCTGACCCCCTCACTTTAACCGTCCTTTGTCGTACCTCCTGAGCTGGTCAGGCTGCCTTTTCACACAAGTTTCCAACTCTGTGGAACTCCTTCCCAAGGCATATTCAATTTGCCCCTTCCCCCCAGGTTTTCAATTACCTCATAAAAAAACACTTCCACTCCTCCTGCATCTGTTCCATATCCATTGCCTCAACCACCCCAGCTACCCCTACCCTGCTGTCTTCTGCTGGTACGTTCAGACTTTAGGCAGTTAAGCATGTATTAATTCACCACCAAAGCAGTTTCTGTATCCTGTTTATTGCACCATGTAACTAGTACTGTGTACCAGATTCTTGCAATTTAGATCTGCAACAGAGTTGATACACAAGGTGGGGTGGAATGAATGAGAAGAGACTTGGCAAAGTTGGAGGAATGGTAAAATGTATGGCAGCTTAGGTTCAATGCTAAGAAGTGCAAAGTAATGCACCTGGGAAACAGAAACCCAGGGGATGAGTACACAATGGGGGGTGAGATACTAACAATAACAAAAATGGTAAGGGACCTGGGAGTAGTCATATCAGATGACTTAAAGGTAGGCAAGCAATGTGAAAGGGCAGTAAGTAGGGCTGGTGGGATACTGGGATGCATAGGAAGAGGCATCACCAGTAGAAAACAGGAAGTTGTTATCCCTCTGTACAGACAGCTGGTGAGACCCCATCTGGAGTACTGTGTGCAGTTCTGGAAACCCAATCTCTGCAAAGACACAGACAAGATGGAGGCTGTCCAGAGGAGGGCAACTAAAATGGTGCAGGGTCTGCACCAGAAGACATATCAAGAGAGACTTAAGGATCTTAATATGCATAGCCTCGAGGAGAGGAGGGAGAGGGGGGACATGATGGAAACTTTCAAATATCTCAAGGGAATCAACAAAGTCCAAGAGGGTAGCATCTTTCAGAAAAAGAGGTGCGCAAGAACAAGAGGGCACAATTTGAAGCTAGAGGGGGGGGATGGCTCAGTGGTAATGTGAGGAAGTATTTTTTTCACAGAGAGGGTTGTGGATGCATGGAACAGCCTTCCTGAGGAGGTTGTGGAGTCAAAAACAGTGGTGGAATTCAAGAATGCATGGGACAGACATAAGGCAATTCTAGTGGGGGGTAGGGGGAAGTAGGCATTGGTTAGCTAGGATCTGCAGCTTATCCATTAGGTAGGGAAAATGGGCAGACTGGGTGGGCCAAGCAGTCCATATCTGCCATCAAGTTCTATGTTTCTATGTTTATGTTACTCCGTTGCTGTATTCTTAAGTTGTATAAAATGTGTATCTGCATTATTGTAAACTTCCTGTATTTTTTTAATTGTATTTTCGCTTATTTTGTTTACTCATACTGTATTTATTGTGCTGTTGTGCATATGTATTGTGTGTATTCTCAATCCTCTGAAAATGCTGTACTCCCATCCTTGTTCCCCTTCCCCCAGGACGTATCTGGAAATGGGCTTCTGCTCAGTATGTTCTTCCTGGTAAAACTTTAAATAAATAAATAAAAAATAGGCCGGCCCGGTGGCGCTGAGGGTTGAGGCACTGGATGCCACACCTTGTGCCACACTGGCAACCCGGGTTCGGGAATGGACTCGGGCCACCAGGGGTCAGCAGGGGGGAGGGGAGGGAAGAGATTGAGCATCTGGAGGACTGCTCTCTCTTCCCGGGGTGGGCTCTAGGAGCTGTGCCGCACAAATGTGACCTCTGGCAGTGGCCAGAGGAAGCCAAGATTGCGTCACCATGCATAGCAAGGGGGCAGAGCTGTAACAGGCATCGGCATTAGTACCCAGATGCCATTGTATGACCAAGCTCCGGGGGAAACAGAAAAATGGGAAAAAAAAACCTCTGGAGGATAGGCAAAGGCACCACCGCCTGCACCACTCTCCCAATGCTGGGCGCCTCACTGTCCCTGTGACCAACACTCCAACTGACACTCTATACTATAGATAGAGCACCCTGGGAGGATAGGGTGGCCCGTCCCTGTGGGGGTTCTGATCCCGGGGTGTTGCTGGTCGGAGTGAGGGGAGTAACTGCGGTCATCACAGTGGGAGGTAGAGAGCAGGTAAAGTGGAAGCCGGAGAGAGTTCCTCCAGCAGAGGTGCAGAAATAAAGTCTACAAAAAAATAAATAAATAAGGGTCATATCTTTAAACTGAGCCCCCCTTCCCATTTTAAGCCAATGGCAGTGATGTGTGAGCTACAGTACTGGGGCTCACTTCAGAGCTGGGGGGCAAGCCCTGGCAAGCCCCCCCTGTAATTCCAAGACTGCTACAGCCTCAGTTACAGTTTAGTGCATTATGGGTATGCAATCCTTGTGCAAGGCAGGCTGGCAAAGCTTCATTAGGATGCTAATGTATAATCAGCTGCTATTTGAAATGAATGTCCGGAGAATTCTGATGGAAGAAGTCTAAATCTCAACAGCAGCATCCAGAGCTGTTTGAAGAACCACACTGTAGTCATTAATCTTTCAGACTTAGGAACTGAGGTTGTGGAGAGGACACTGTCATTTTTGACTAAAGCAATTTGAACAAGGTTACAGTGATGTAACAGTTATGAAGCAGATTGTATATGAATTTATTCTATGGCTTTTGCGGGTGACTCTAAATTCTACAATATCTGCTTTTTGAGGACATGTGGTACACAGGAATTGTGGCAGCCTGTTTTGCTCTACCAAAGTCTATGAATTGATGAGCTATTTCAGACCTCAGTGGGGCTGCAACTAGCTGATTCTGTTGAGTCTGAAAGGGCAACAGTAAATGGAAGACTGCCTACTGTGAAAGAAGCTAAATCGCACAAAAGAGGACCGTTGTAGTAATGGACTTCCGCCATTATCCAGTTTAGAATGCAATAACTGACTCTGTAAGGGTTAGGGGAAAGGGAGTGAACTCTGCTTTTTAAATTGATGCACTATTTCATTTTTTTTCCCCCAAGTTCACATTTTATCCCCTTGGTCACTAGTTTTCCCCAGTCCACTGGCTGACTTCCCAGCTGCATTCCTAATATTGTTCAAGCACTCAGCCCCTTGAGGCTTAGTCCCTCTGGTGGGCCTTCAGGGCTAGGGCTGAGCCCTTCAGGTCAATGTCTTCCAGTTAGGAGACTTCTTGATGGGGAAGCTATTCAATATGGTGGGACCTAAGAGGGACCTGCCTTGTCCTGCTCCTACAGGTGGGTTCCTTTCTCTATTTTTCCTACCTCTCAGGATGCCAGCATGCAAGGGGCTCCAACACACACATGCAAACCATGTTGACAGAGAGCATGGCTGCATACTCCATCCCATGGTACCTCCACAGTTATGCTATGTAGCTGTGTAATAGTGGAGATAATGACCCTCCGGCCCCAAAAGAGGGGAGTATCCCCTGGGCTACTTAGTCCCCCTTCCCTTGCTGCTCTGCTGGTCCTCCAGCAACTCAGGCTTTTCCCAATCCCAGACAGCCAACATTGGAGTGGCAATGCTGCCCTTGCACCCATGGACCTCTGACACTATTTCATTTTTAACTATACAGAACTTTTTTTGTTCTAGTTCTGTTTATAGTTTGTCCACTCTGCTCCAACGTGACCACCTGAATTATCAGACCTGGAGAAACTGACCATCACACCCTTAATGGGCACCTAGAGATTACAGCATATAAGACACACCCGGACATACAGCATATAAGACACATTTTAACTTTAAGGAACATTTGCAAACTGATTTAAGCCTCTTTATGTTAAGAAATTGTAGTTGCAGCTTATGTTTCTGGGGAGGGGGGCATTCCAAATATGTAACATTTATTTTTCTCATTAAACCATGGCAATTTGCACTTTAAAGTGAAACTTGACTTTAAAATATGCAATGAATTGGTTTGCACATGAGACATAATACCCTTTACAGATCCCGTATCAGCCAAGTTATGCTTAACGTTTGAGATTGTAGACTGTATAGCAGTAGTAGGCATAGGTGGCTAACTGTACTAGAAACTAACAATAAAGAGAATTAAAGTTGCAGCAGTGGGGGCTTTTAATTGATGTTTTAACATTGTTCATATTTGCACATAGATATGTGATTGATTTGGGGGGGTATATAAGAGAGGTCTATAGAAAGCACGTGAATGTGTGAAACGTTAGTGTGTGTTCCTTGCGGCTGTTGCTGCTACTCTAAATGAGTTTGCAATCATTTTTAACCTTGCTATATGCATTAATAAAGGTCATGTTGTAGTTAATAATTGTGTCCTTAATGGTGGGTTTTGAGTAAAAGGTGGGTCTTCCATAGGTGCAGAAACTGGGGGGGGGCACAGAAGGGGGCATTCTCCTCTCCAGTTTTTTGGGCCTAAATAGATTGCCCTTTTCATTTAGTTTGCCAGGATCAGGCCAGCATGTGTCACTTAAAACTCTGCATGGTGCCCCTTGCTCCTTGCATCATTCTTCCGCCACACCTCACGTGCCCCACCCCCCTCCCCTTGAATCTCCTGCTGTGCCTCACACCCCCACTCCCCCCACTAAACAAAAAAAACCAGCTACAAGCTGTACCTGCTGTTTAGTCCCAGAGAGACAGCGTCGACTTAACAGTGTTAAGTGCATGTGGTTCTCAATCCCAGCAGAGTTGTAAAGTAGAGCTGTTATCCCGTCTTTCAGATGAGACATTAAACCGAGGTCCCATCTGCCCGTTCTGATGGTAGATCAGGTGGATGTTTGTCCAACAAACTTTTTCCCTTTTTGTTTTTACTTCTTTAAAACATTCCTACTACTATAACATACTATGCTACCCTAATCCTACCATATTTTCCCATAGTTTCTTCCCATTCTCCTCAAACACAGTAAATTCTTCTTGATATACTTTATCAAGTTCATCCTGCACTCTACATAACAAATCTTTTACAGTCAAATCCTTGCTCTGCAAAAATCTTTGGCATCTAACTTGCCAAATACACCATTTTTAAAATTGCAAAAATAACATATATCATACGTGTATTCCATTTTCCCCAATCCTTTGATAATTGCCCATACACTAAAACATTATATGTCATTTTCTTAAAAACATCCATATTCCAAAACTGAGCTAATGTATCCCGAAAAGATTTTATAAAGGAGCATTCAAAAAACAGGTGCTCCATGCTTTCTTCTTTCATCCCACAGTTTACTTCTGCACAAATCCTCTCCTCCTTCCTTTTGTGTTTTTGATTACCTTTTACATTTAATTTTCCATGACTACATAGCCATAGTGTTTCTTTCCTTTTTCTTGGTATTTTTTATTCCAGGGTGATGTCCAAAATGTTACTTATGTCTATTCCCTCTTCTACTTTAAAAACTGGATCTTCATAGTAATTTGTTTCTACTATTCCTCTATATGCTTGCTTCCTGTTTTTCTTTAAAAGAAAATCCATAGTTATACCCCATTGCATCATATATGTTCTACGTTTCCATGTACGTTGGCACTTCTTGTTTGCCTTTTATATTCCCCTTTACCCCGATGTTTTTAAACATTATTTGACTCCACCTTTGGGCAAAGGTCTCCATATCACACCCTTCCCATTCATAAAGGGTATCAAGTTTACATAAAAAAATGTTAAAAAAAAAAAAACACTGTTGGATGAATCATATTTAATCCACCTCCCTTCACAGCCTGGTATGTATGTCCTCTTTCAATTGGAGTTAATCTTGAGCTCCATAACTTTTGAAAAAAAAGGCTTACGATTTTTGTTTGCATCTTTTGTGGTATTGGAAATATCTAGACTATATATAGATAGATAGATAGATAGATAGATAGATAGATAGATAGATAGATAGATAGATAGATAGATAGATAGATACACACAATAAACATTTTTAACATATATATTTGTTTCTCCTTGGTCATACTCCAGGTCTCCCATCTTTCTATTTTCCCTTTTGCTATCCTATACTTCACTTCCCAGTTCCTTTCTGCTACCTCTTCTCCCCCATAATCAACCCCTAAAATGTTTATATGCCCTTGAATCGCCTCTAAAACCCCTTCTGTCTGTATACTTATCTTCCCTAACAGATAGATTTTGCTTTTACCTGAATTAATTTTGATCCCTGTATAATCACTATTTACCGAAAATGGCTCCAACATCTTCTACCCTGATTCCTGATCTCTGACCACAATAATAGTGTCATCCGCATATGCACATGTATTCTGCAGGCACTCCAAACCCCATTTTATACCCTTGATCTCATTATCATTCTCAATACTCCTAAGCACTGGGTCTAAACAGTATACGTATAATAGTGGGCTTAGGGAGCATCCTTGCTTTACCCCATTTTTAACATACATAGGTATCCCTAAATGGCCATTTACCATAGTGCATACTTGTACTTCTGTATATAGTGCTTTTATTAAATTGACCAGTTTGGATGGAAAATTATATGTTTCTAAAACATCCCACATATACCCATGCTGAATTGCATCAAAGGCTGTCTCCTGGCTATCATATACAAGTATCCCTTTAACCCATTTTTTGGCCCCTCATTAATACCTTCCCTCATATAAATTAAATTCTGCCTAATATCCCTCCCTGGTACAGCACATGATTATGTTTGTAATAGTAGTTTATCTGCAAAAGTCAGCATTCTTTCATTTATCACTTTTGCCAAAATGTTATAATCTGAGGTAAGCAGACTTATTGGCCTCCAAGTCTCTATACTTATTTTATCCCTTTTTTATATAAGAAAATAGTTACTCCCAATTTCATGCTATCCGACATCTTTCCTCCCTCAAAAATCTCATTATATATTATTATCAACATTGGTGAAATTTTACCCTTACATTTCTGTAAAAACTATTCAGAATACCGTCTATCCCTATTTATTGTTAAGAATTTTATAGCCTCCCTTACTTCACTTTCAGTTATACTGCCCCCAATGCACGGGCCACTACTATACTTAGATTTGGGAGTTTTGCCTTGTCCAATAACTCTGCTTTTTTATGCCTTTTGACTTTTGACATTTTGATTTTACATTTTCTTGAACTATGTGTTTCATGTACCTTTTATCTGTTTGTACCTGTCCATCTTTATTGTTCAACCTGTACATTACCCTATTCTTTGTTCTCTCTTTATTACTGCCAAATGGGTTTGTATGAAATTTTATGCCTTGAGTTCCACTTTTTTGTTCCATAATTAAGGACTTCATCCTATTATATTGATATTTCCTCATTTGGCCTTTAATTTCCTCTATTTGTTCTGTCTCATTTATTTTATATTTGGCCTGATTTGTAAGCAATTTATACAGTTTGGCTCTTAACCCTAAATATTTTTTGTAATTCGTGGATTCCTCTCTCTGAGATTCGTCCACCATAAGCTGCTTTATATCTCTTTTTGTGTCCTCCCACCTTTCTATGTTTGAATCATATGACTCCCTTACTGTTTCCCTGGCCTCTAGTAACTCCAACAGTTTGTTATTAAATCCTTCATCCCGCAATCTCTCAGAATTCATTCTCCAAAACCCTTTAACAATAACCATATGTTTTCCTAAATCCAATTTTAATCTTACTCCAAAGTGATCCGATGTTTCTTTTGAGATAACGTTAACGTCTTTTATCATTGCTTTTTTTGGCACCATCCAAAAGTCTATCCTTGTAGAAAATTGCCCTCTGACATATGTATGTTCTATCCTCTTCTTTTTTAAATGATGAGCATCTTCCAACCCACCTTTGTTTAGAATTTCCTTAAGGCAAATTGTGTCACAAAAGATTTTATCTGACTTCCTACCCCAATCTGCTTTTGTTAGACTACAATTAAAGTCTCCCCCCATAGAACCAACTTTGATGTGTGTAGATAGGGTTCAACACTCTTCATCAACTGATTTCTACTTGCCTTTGTTAAAGGGTTATATATGGTTATGATCCTGAGAGTTGTCTGTTTTAGTGTGACATCAGCTATGAAAGCCCTCCCAGGTACTAAGTCTGTTATTTTTACAATTTTAACCTCGTGTTGTAAAGGCTATCCCAACCCCTGAACATCTTTCTCCCCCAATGGACCATAATGAAGAGCTCCATCTCCAGTCCTTCTGTGCTTGTTTCATTTCCTCAATTGTATGTAACCTGGTGTCTTGCATCACTATAATGTCATTACGAAGCTCACTTAAAATTTTGAAGGTTATCTGCCTCTTCTTTCTGCATTTTGTGCTATTTACATTATTTGTAAAACAAGTCAACTGATTCATGTTAAGTCAAAAGGGAAAAATAAGTTTATAGAAAGGCTACATAGTCTTTTTCCCATTATTTCACAAGTCTTTTGCTTTCTTTCTTTTTTTTGACATTTGCGTATCACTTGTGCTTCACTATCCGAGTCCTCTCTATCAGAAAAATCCATGCAGGATTATATTGAATCCTCTTCCACCGTAGCTCATTCCTTATCCTGCAGCAGGGTGTACCTATTTGCCAGTTCTATTCCCTCTCTTTCTCTCTCCCATGATAGATTTTTGGACTGTTTTTTTCTGTTTAGATCTGGTTACAATAGTAAATTTTGTCTCAGTAGATTTTCCTTGTTTCGCTGCACTTCCCCACAAGCTTTTCTTGCTTTTTCTTTTTCTTTGTTCTCCTCTGGATTTCTTTCTTTTAACTGCCCAGGGTCTTCCTTTGCTTGGGGGGGGGGGGTATCCTGGGCCACCTTTTTTCATATGTTCCTCTGTTTGCTCAGTATGGTGACCAAGACTTTCCTTGTTCCTGATATCCAATGCAATTTTATCTTCTTTCCCTTTTTCTTTTTGAGCCACTGCTAAGACCACATCTGGTTCTGCTGTCTCCCCAGGGCTTGGACTGTTGTGTGCAGCCCATGGACAGTTTAGAAAAAAATGGCCTTCCTCCTCGCATAAGCTGCATTTTGCTTCATTTTTACAGTCTGCACCATGATGTCCAAGTACTCCACATAGCCCACATTTTATTTGTCCACAAGCATTGCTCAGGTGACCCTTTTCCCCACACCTGTAGCAGGCTCGTGGTTGCCCTGCATAAAAAACCACACCACGATCTCTCCCCAAGAAAAAGCAATTTGCCAAATGTTTTATTTCACCCTCCACCTGTTTCAAAGTTGCTTTGTATTTCCACCCCCTGTCCATATACATTCTTCTAGCGGCGGTGATTGACCTCTCAGAGTTTCCTGTTTCAAGTAGGAATCCAGAGGCTTTGGTGCTGTCCTATAATAAGGCCATCTCCATGGTGCTTGATTCTATTGCTCCAGTCCGTGTTCACCCTGTGTCCCTTCACCCTCAGGCCCCCTGGTTTGATGGGACCCTGAGGGAGTTGTGGCGACTAGGACAAAGGTGGAAATCTGCCCTGGACGTCGACCACCTTAGACTGGTAGAGCATTGTCAAGTCTACCAATCAATGATCTCCAGTAAGAATGCAGAATTCCTGTCCGGGGAGATTGCTGCTGCTCAGAACTGACTGGCTAAGCTCTTTCAAACTGTGGACAGGCTGTTCAACCCAGCCTGTCTGCAGCTCTGAAGAGCCTTTTCGCAAGTGGAGTATGACAAGCTTGCTCGGTTCTTTGCGAATAAGGTGGCTGACATCAGGGCGGAGATCATCTTGACTTACTCTATGGGGGATGCTACTGATTGGTGCCAGGTCACCGTCCCTCATGTTTCCTGGAGTACCTTTGACCAGCCAGAGTTCGCGGATGTCATGGAGATTGTCCAAAGTATGCACCCTACGTGCTGTAATTTGGACCCGGGCCCAACTTCCCTGATTATGGGTTGTTGTGATATTATCGGCCCGGTCCTGGTACAAATAGTCTGGTGCTCCCTTGATTCAGGTGAGTTCCCTAGCTCCCTGAAGGAGGCGGTGGTGACACCCCTCCTGAAGAATGCTTCATTGGACCCGAACTGTCTGGCTAACTACAGGCCAATCTCCAACCTCCCCTTTACAGGGAAGGTTATTGAGAGAGTAGTAGCGGCACAATTGGAGAACCACTTGACCATCCATAACATCTATGAACCTCTCCAATCCGGTTTTCAAAAGAGGCACAGTACTGAGACTGCGCTGGTTCGAGTGTTCAAGGATCTCCTTATGGCAAGAGATCAGAGAAGCTGCTCCATCTTGGTGTTCCTTGATCTCTCTTCAGCTTTTGACACCATGTACCATGAGGTGCTGCTTGAGCGCCTGAGATTCATCTGTGGCCTGTCTAGTACAGTCCTCAGGTGGTTTACATCTTTTCTCACTAGCAGAGAACCCAGAGAGTGGTGTCTGGGATTTATTCTTCTGACCCACTCTTTCTGTCATGTGGTGTCCCTCAGGGCTCGGTGCTGTCCCCCATGTTGTTTGCAGTGTATATACTGCCCCTCTGAGACATTGTAAGATGGTATGGGCTGAGGTTTCAATGCTATGCTGATGATACCCAGCTGCACCTGTCTTTTGCACCTGACCAGGATAGTGATTTCTCCATATTTAACAACTGCCTCACAGAAATCCAGGATTGGGTGAATTCGAGCTGGCTAAAGTTGAACACAGGAAAGACCAAGGTGATGGTCATGGATCCGGGTCACCGGATAGAGGGGTTGAGGGCTGCCTAGCCCTCTGGAATTTTTCTGGGGGGCTCCTAGATCCTTACCTCTGAACGGGCGCAGGACCTGGGGGTGGTGCTTGATGATGGGCTGACACTTCAATCTCAGGTGTCAGCAGTTGTCAAGTCTTCCTTTTACCATATCAGGAACATCACCAGGATCAAGCACCTTGTTTCATCTGGTGACCTTCCTACACTGATCCATGTCTTTGTGACCTTGCGCCTTGATTATTGCAAATCCCTGTATTTAGGGCTACCTGGGGTTGATATCCACTACCTGCAGCTAGTGCAGAACACTGCAGCGCAGTTGCTGACGGGGACCTCTTAGTCCTCGCATATTACACCTGTGCTGCACGATCTGCACTGGCTGCTGATTTGGTGGCAGATCACCTTTAAAATTGGATTACTGACTTACAAAGCCCTACATGGACTTGGCCCTGACTACATGAAAGAGCTTCTGGTACCTTACTGCCCTGAGCAACAGCTCCGTTCCACTGACTAGGGGTTGCTAGAGATTCTGAGGGTGTCTAAAATCTTCTGGGGCCTGTGCATCTATGTCTATGGCTCCAACCCTCCGGAATTCTCTATCCATCAGCTGCAGGAATGCGTGACTGTGAGGGGTTTTAAACAGGCATTGAAAACTTTCCTATGGCATCAGGCTTTTTAGTGTAATGGATTGAAGGGATCCTGACAGAGCATTTTATTGTTGTATTGTTGATTTTATTACTGTTTCATTAATTTTATTGTGCAGTGCCTTGATATCTTGAAAGGCGCTTAACTTAAATAAAGATTTATTATTATTCATCCAAAATAGGCTTAGAGGGACCATGAATAATACATTTTTGCTTTAACCAGAAGGTAATGTCCGACACATGTACCCCCTCATTCCTGAACAGTACAGTGATAATCTTAAATGCTGGTTTTGTTAAAGGAATTGCAAAAAAACTGCTCCATTGCGGGGTTATTTTTCACTTGGTGAAATAGCTTCCAAAAGCTGTTCAGCCCTCCTGAATGTTTGAAGCTAATGTCGTATTCAGCACTTCCAGGTACATGTATAAAATCATATATTTCGTAGGGGTAAAATTTCATACAGCCTTTTAAAAGTTCTCTTCCAATGTACAGTCCATCAGGAGCATCTGCAGCTGCCCCTCTGAATTTAAGACGGACTGCGTTTCTTCTTTTAGCCTGCTGCAAGTTTTGTTTGTCAGGAAATAGCTTCTTTCTAGTGTCCCCCCTCCCTCCCCACACACACACACTTTTTCTTTTTGTATATTTTTATCTCCACTTAACTCTTTATCTGTCTGTACCATTTTTTGTTCCTCCTCCATGGACGTTTCTCCACTTTCTTCTTCTGTAAGGGCCACCATTTCCTTAGTGTCATCAGCTTCAACTGTGTTTTTTTGATTGCCTTTAATCCCTATGCCCTCTTGCTTTTCAAGTACTTCTATACTCTGTATCCTGTCCACCTCATTTGAAGGTCCAGGTCCATTTGGGTCCCATCCCTGCCCATCTGCGGTTCTAGTCCAACCAGCCTCCAGTAAAACATCAGCTACCCAATCCAGGGTATCTCTAAAGTCAGTCGGGGCTTCCAAATTCACTGCCTCATTTTGAGGGCCCATTTTTTCTTTATCAGCTTCTTTCGACTCTTTTTTGCAAATTTTCCCATTTTACATTGCACTGTCTCTTGTACTGGTCCTGCCCTTCTTAGGCTGAGTCTTCTCTGACTCCCCTTGGACATTCCTTTCAGGGCTTTAGTAAATTCATTTTTCTCAGTACTATGCTCTTTTGACCCACTAGGAGTGGCCGGTACCATGGCATCACCCTCCAGCTGATTTTGACAGGCCTCACTCCAGTTTTTTACTTCTTTCTCCTTTTCATTAGACAGTCCCATTTTTTTGCCTTTTGCACTCTCTTTAAAACTTTCATTTTTCACAGACTTTACCACTACAGTTTTAGACTTACTGCCATGTGGTTCTTCCTCTGATGCATCCAATGCCTCCATGTGGTTGTCCACTTCCATATCTATCTCCACCACATCATCCTGTCGTGAGTGTCCTTCAATCTAGATTTCTTTACTTCTGAATCCACCAATAACATCTCCTTGGGTATAGAGGCCGGGGTGCACACCTGCTCTCCAACCTCCCACATATCCTCTCGCATGCCGCAGCTCCAGCCAACTGAAAGACTCAGTCCTTCACAGGGTCCCACTACTAGTCGTGTAGGGGAATTTCCTTGGTGCCCTGGCCATATTTCCCCTATTCACTAAAAATACCACCAACAGCTTAAAATCTGGTTCAATTTTAGTTGACATCCATCTGTATCCCCCAGGACGAGGCCGAAAATAAGCAAAAAATTGTCTAGTCCTTCTTCCAGGTCAACAAAAACTAACTAAATAAATAAATAAATCTTAAATGACAACAAAGCTGGCTGATAAGGGCTCTACTTTACAACTCTGGTCGAACTTTCAGCTCTCAGCCCTTCCCTTAGCACCTCTTTGTTATAACTTCTGGAGAACGGGCAGGACTCAACACCTAGATTGTCCTCTTACCTGCTATGCTGGCACCTCCAGGTCTGCTCTCCTCCCTTTCCCTTCAGATAGCAACAACTAGTGCAAAAATAAATTATTTTCATTTCATTTGTGTGGAATGTTATTCAATGACATCCAGTCAACTCCAGCGTGAAGTTCCAACTCTCTCAGAGAAGCCAGGCAAGTTAGTGGGCGGGGTATAAAAGTAACCCCTCGTCACCGACCCATCCGATTTATCCTCTGCTCCTGACTGACTCCTGCTGCCTTGCTAATCTTTGGCTTTGGTGTGGTGGTTGGTTCAGTAAGGACAAGGTATTAAATTGTATGACCAGATGGTCAGACCAGACTGCTAGGAGTTGGTTAACTCTCCATTGCATGGCACATCTCATCTGCACTGTTCTGGCTAAGGAGAGGGTTAAAGTTGTGGCCCTACTCGTAATTTTTTTTTTAATTGAATTTTAATTTGTGCTTTAATTTTGCTGATGGGGGAAGCAAGAAACAACTTATTTTCCCCTCACCCTGCTGCCAGGGACCCCTGAGTGAGTGAGTGCTGCCAACAGACGGCAAGCAAGTCCCAACAACTCCCCTCAGGCCATACTTAAGGCCTACTTCCTGTAGTCCAGCAAAGCTGACTGTAAACCACTACCACCCACATGCCAGCCACACTCTCTCCCTTGTTTGCTTCACTTGCCCAGTTTCCATCGTTCTGACTCCGATCAGAAGGTCAGTCCACTCCCTCCAGTCAGTGTCTGAGAGGTACTGTGGTCATCAGTGCAGTCCGACTTGGACAGTAGCAGCACAGTATGCCTGCCACAGTTACAGGATGCCCGGTCTGTCATGGTACGTCACAAGCCAGCAGTCAAGAAAAGAACCCGATTCCGGAACCGAAGGATTCCGCTGTCTCTGCTGCTGTAGCTGCTCACCTGCCTTCTGCCTCTCCCACTCTGCTATCGCCAGGCTGCCAGCCCAGATTTGCCAACAACAATAACCTCCAACATGCAGGTACATTGATTTTTAATTTTAATTTTATTCTTTTATTAATTATCGGGTCAGGTAAGAAAGGAGGCAGATCCACAAGGCATAAGTGCGTGCACCTCTACAAACATATGCTCCCTCAGTTCAGTGTGATACTTTTCCACAGATCCCAAAAAAACTGCTACAGTTGGATCCATATTCTTTTGGCTCTATTTATTCTAGAGGCCAGCAAAGTAACATGTGATAAATATGTAGTCAGCCTATGGAGCTCTGCCTCTACACAGTTCTGCTGCTCCGTATGGCTGGCACACCAGTGCATTCACTAACCCCTGCCACCCATGTACATGCAGGTAGAGTTCCACAAATGGGGAAGAGGCAGTACGGGGGACGTGGAGCTGACTGTGCTGATACTGGGCTTTCAGTTGGAAGCCTGGTCCAGCCAGGAAATGGATCTCCTGTTTCATGGAACTGGGGTATCGTGAGTTACAGAAATCCACAGCCAGGGCTGACATATGCCCGTAGAAGGTCAAGAGTGCCACAAATACAAAGTGTGGTGATTGCTAGCCCTGGCGTCCAGGCTGTGGCCTATAGTAGCAAGGAGTTAGTTAGACATTGGCCAGCTCAAGGTATCATAGGCACTCACAGCCCCAGAAAACACTGCATCAAGGGAATATATGACCATAATGATGGGGTCCCGTTGCTGTAATTTATGCACTGTACCAAATGCCAGTAGCTGTATATACATAGCTTTCCACATGCTGAGAGGACTACAACATTGTGCCATAGACATGCCCTGACAAGTCACCTATGTAGCTTGGTGCAAGGGCTGGGATTGGGTTGGTAAAGCCATGAATGGGTTGCTGGGAGAGGGTGGTTGTTTACAGCCCTTCCCCTGTTATGCAGCAAATCATCATCAAAACATGTGCCTGTCACATAGGCGTTATGTACAGGGCCCCTAAAGATGTTTAATATTTTAATCAACGAATGCTGCATCACCACTTCTGAAATTGCAGGGGCAGGATTTGCAAAGCATTTTATTTGATTCAAGTCCTTCCAGTATCAGACTTTGATGCAAAGGGCTTGTGTCAAATAGAATAACTGGGATTTTTCATTGATGTGGCTAAAAGACATTCTACTGAACCAAAGTTGTTTAGTGAACTTTGTGTAAACTGTAGTTCCACTTAAATGCATCTTCCATAATGCTTGCACCAACACTTTGAAAAAAACTTCTGTAAAGCACATCCAGAATGCCAAAATACAGTGCAGTTGTGTCAAATGCCTTAGGAACACCAACTGTGCGGCTGTTCATGGTTGTTTCTGCTGTTATAGTACTTGCCCCATATTTCAAAACTCCTGCCGCAGTACTGGCTCATACAATCACAAAGGAAAGTCTTGGTTTTACATATCAGTACTTATTTGCCTAAATTGTCCTGCTTTCTGAGTCGGAGTCTGTTTAAATTATTGCAAAGCATTTCCAGTTTGCATTTTCTACAGAAATGAACATATTTTCAAACCCTGCTAGAAAACGTTATATAGTAGAAAATACAACAGTAAACTTTTCCAACCCTCAGATGTCTTCAAAACTATTACAGATATATATTTATTTATTATTTATTTAACAAACCTTAGGATTACAACCTTTGAGTCAGGGACTCATTCACAAAGGCTCTACATCAGAAAAAACAAATACAAACACTTAATACGTATAGACATAGAATGGCAGCTAAGGTTACAGTTTTTTCAGTTATACAATATTGCAGAATCAAGATCAGCTATACATTGCATTGAACGTGTTACCGAGAGCTGTATTTTACAGTTTTCAAGAGAACAATAAGTTTGCTGATAGAGGGAGGGAGTAACAGGTTTGATATTTACAGCGAAGTAGAGAATTAGACAGCTATCTTATGAGTGCAGCCAAAGGAGGCATTATTAATAGGTAATGTTTGGTAGCCCTATCGGTAGGAGCTCAGTGGCGGGGTGGTCCTGTAAGATGATAAATAGTTGACCCGGCACTAGCTGGCACATTGGCAGTGCCATGAAGTGAGAATGTGCTCTTTGAGGGTTGACTTGAAAGGTCTTAATTTGGAGATGGAGGAGACATTGGAGGGGAATTAGTTGTACCAGACTGGGGCCCTGTGTGGGAGTGACCTTTGGGCTAAGGAGGTTCTAACCCTTGGGATGGACCACACCTGTCTGTTGGCAGTGTGGGTGTTCACTGAGGTGTGGGAAGATAGAAGAAAGGCAGAAACCCCCAAGGGGGTAAGACCCAGGTGTATTTTCTTTGTGAGGAGACATGTTTCACAAAATAGTCTTTCATCCAGGGTGAGGAGATTTGTCAGGGCATATAGGGTACAAGGTTGGGTACGCTTATCTGCCCCGGAGAGGAGTCTGCACACTTTTTTTATGGCCAGGTGGATTTTTTTAAGGGCTGTGTGGTCAGCAGACAAGTAGATAGGGAGCCCATAATCGACTAGGGAGAGGACTGAGGAGGTGACAGCCAGATTAAGGGCTTCCGGAGATAGGCAATCCTTGTGCCGATACAATAGGCCTATACGGACATTTATGGCAGATGATAGAGTGTCAATGTGTGAATGGAAGGAGAGGCTGGAATAAAATGTAAGGCCCAGGTATATATATGTGTGGACCTGTTCTAGAGGAAGGAGAGAGTGGGAGAGGATTGTTAGCTGCTCATTCTTGGCCTTATTCTGTTGGTGGGCAAAGAGCATGGTCTTTGTCTTTTTTACATTGTCCACAAGTCTTTGGTCTATGAACCAGTTTTCAGTCTAGTTAAATGCGTGTTGGAGGGAGGACTGCAATACTGTGGGATCTGGGTGTGAGGTAAAAAGAACTGCGTTGTCCGCATAGAGTAGTAGGTTGCCAGAGCAGGAATTGGGCAAGGTGTTTAGTTAGATGGTGAATAATAAGGGGCCGAGGATGGAGCCCTGGGGAACCCCAGAGCAGACTGGCAGGGTGGTTGAGAGAGTGTTGTTTATTTTGACACATTGTGATCTAGCTGTGAGGTAAATGGTAAACCAGGAGACTGGCCCTTCGGACAAACCTATGTGGCGGAGTGTGTTTAAGAGTAAGGGGTGAGAGACTGTATCAAAGGCCTTTGACAGGCCAATGAAGACAGCTCCAGCTAGGTGTTTTCTATCTAGGGCAGAGTAAATAAAATTAGAGAACTCAGTGAGAGCCGTAGTTGTACTGTGCCCAGATCTGAAGCCATGCTGCTCCCTGCAAAGTAGGTTATGAGCCAGCAGGTGCTTAGTGAGTTGGGTGGCTATAATTTTTTTGAGGGCTTTTGAGAGTGGTGGGAGAATGGATATGGGATGGTAGTTATTGGGGGAGGTGCTGTCACCACTCTTCAGTATTGGGGTGACTGTGGCAGTCTTCCAGGCTGCCGGGAACTGCCCCAGACTTAGGGAGTGGTTAATGAGGTCAGTCAGTGGGGAAAGGACTGTACCTAGTACTAGATGTAGGATTTTCATATCAAAATAATCTTTGCAATAACAAGATAATAATTTCCTCATGAGAAAGGGGTTGCTGTTGGGTTTAGGGCCATCTGTTGCAGGACCTGCTTAAATGCTGTTCCGTTTGCTGTGGGTTGTGACTGGTGTTAGAGTTTCGTGGTTGCATTTTTCTATTTGAAAAAAAGATAACACGGATATAACAACAAATTGTCTGGTTGATCAGCAATGAAAGGGCTACAGGCATTCCCTTGTGAGTGTGTGGAAGCAGAATCCTGGTACCACAGTTCAGGAGGCTATTAAAAAAGCAAAAATGCAGAAAATGCAAAAATATTTACTGTCAATGTTAATTTCATGAGTTCCTAATAGTTGGTCATTAAGGTCCTGGAACCTCCTTACTTTCCAATAGCTGGGATGAAGGAAAGTTTCAGATACTGTAAAATTGAATTGTGTTTTGGCCCTCATCTAAGATACTATGTGCCTCCTACATGTGGTGTTTATACCCTACATTGGCCACAGAAATGGTTGACTATAATTCTACGAAACTCACATACACACTTAGCATGCAGGGCACCCTAGTGTGATTTTTATACTGTGTATGTGCGGGACCCTATGCAGTCAGGTTATCTGTGGATAGGGGCAGGATCGGTCTACTCTAGCATTAAAGTACAATTCTCTGCAGCACAGAAGGGTCTACAGCATGTCCTTTACTCAGCCTAGAGACTGTTGTAGGGAGGAAGGCTGGGATGAAGAAGTGTCATTTGTCCTCTACCAAAGAGATATAGTAGCTCCTGCCAAGTTCTAAGTTGCTTTGCTCTAAGATTAATAGGGAGTCACTCTTGTTAAGAGCTGGTTTGGAAGGGATAAATACAGAGCAAGGAATCTTAGGGTTTGGCAGGAACTATCATATCCCCTTGCCAATAGGAGCTAGGGAAGGCAGCATGCCATGGTAAATCCTTACTTCTGCACTCCATAGGATAGCAATATTCAGGCATAATAATTCATTTTCTTATTCTTCTAATAACCGAGCCGGGTTGGGACAGGGAGTCAGACAGAACAGCCTGAGTGTTGCCTCTTCATTCAAATTTCAAGCACACTGATTTGATAGAGGCAAGCCTCTGACCTTGCCTGAATATTCCAAAGAGGGTTAGTGCCCATCTTGTTTGTTGATGCTTCTGCCTCGCCTAATCTGGTTTTATGAGTGTAGCTACCAAGTCAGCTAAGCTCATAGAAGACATGCTGTTCAGATGTCCCTGCCTTTGGCTATCCTGCTATAAAATAAAGCAAAACAAAAAAAATACAGAATTTAATCTGATAATCTTAGCATTCAGGACATCAGCAAGAGTGAGCTGCCTTTATTTTGCAGCATATGTATGGCACTGTTTTTCAGTACAATAAAATAAAAATAAATTACAGCACAAATTTTCCTCAAAGCTACTGTGATTGCATTACATTATTTTTTCGGAGAATGTCATGGTGGTGCTGAGACAAATAGAATTATATTGCATGGTGCAAACCACTGGAAGGGGAAGAGGAAATTGTTCAGCCAAGAAAGGTACACTAAGCTGAAGCTTGTTTCCTACCCAGGTGTGACCTGGGAGCACAAGGAAGTTAAGTGACTTGTGCAGGGTCACACCATATGCAAGTGGCCGGGGCTGGTTGTGGGATTCAAATCCAGGTTTGTAGCTCAGTGTCCTTAACCATTGCACTGTACTGCCTCCTAAACAATAGCGATATAAAGATTTATACTAATTTAACAATTTTATATTGCAGACATACCACCATTATGGATTCTCAGAAGCAGGAAACAAAATGTGTCATTTAACGTGTACATGTGTTATACAGCATAACTAGGTATTCAATGAAGAACATACTTGCAAAGGGAAGTCATGTCACATGAAGATGAATGCAGCTGTGCAAGTATTAGATATACGAATCTTTCCATGTGTTTTACAGTGCAGTGCTGGAGATAGGTATGTAGGGCCTATCCACAGGTGGTTTAGCAATAAGGTCACAGTGAACTAAAATACAAGAGCAGTTATGGTCAATGGTTAGCCTTTTCTTCAGGCAGCTTTCGAAAGAACAGCAGCAAGTGTGTCAGCAGATTTGGCACCAGAGGGTGAGGATATTCGATTCAAGGTTGCTCTAAAAGTGAACGTCAGTTTTCTAATTTCAGATTTTATATGAACCACAGTACTAATCTTAAACTTGAGTGGATTAGCACTGGAGTGAACAATGATTTCTGGAAAGAGAGGAAGGGTCCAGAGGAGTAAGTAATTTCTACTGATGTCAACCCACGGTATATTTGCCAATGTACCATTGAAGTGACCTAGGAGATTGCTTGTCCAGCCTTGTGAAGCAACTGGCTGAAGGGTGAACAGTATGGTATACCGGCTGGGGAACAGGCATTAAATAAATCTTGGTTACTAAGAGGAACAAACAGAATACCAAACCTAAATCTGTTTGTCACTGAAGTACGGGTCAGAGAGAGATGCTCAAAATAAATGAAATGATGAAGAGTGTGGCGCTGGAACACTGGACTGGTCCACGGAATGTGACACGTAAGACATAATCACTGCACTAGTATCTTCAAGGTTTTGAGTTTGTATCTTCATGGTTGATTTATAATATGTCTTATGTGCAGTGCCCCAGCTCCACCCTGTTCATCATCATTTCATCTTAATATACTGTATTAAATATTCCTATACGGTATAACTGCATTCTTAACATTATGATCGTCATCTTAAATGTACATTTGTTGTATTTCTGTATGGCAAAAATTGGTTTAGAAAAAGTGCCCTTTGTACTCCAATAAGCTCCCTTCCGATCTTCAGACCCCTCAGTCTTTATTATCTTCTGGAACCCATGGTCTTTACTCAGATAACTGCAGAAGCTACAACAGAGTACATTCAAACAAAGCTGAAGAAAGTTCCTTGTTTGAGAGAGAGAGAGAGAGAGAGAGAGAGCGATGAGTTCAGGAGGCCAGGACTGACAAACCAGTGGCCTAGATGACAGCCCACAGACCCAGAAGTCAGAGAGGCATCTATGAAAATGTGAATATCAATACGTTTTTAACCACTCATCCTTGTAGAATAATGACATTCCATTACAATGAGATAGTAAACTGACCCACACAGAGAGGTGTGTGTGTGTGTGAGAGAGAGAGAGAGGATTTAGCAGATATTTTACATTATTATCAGCAGTAGAAGCCAGTTCCAAATGACAGAAAATAAAAGAGTGTCCTTGATGGGTGAGTCACCATTCATGCTGCAAAACTGAAATGTTCTAAGAGTGAAAGGAGTTCTCTTCGTACAGTATTTTCTTGACACCAATGAGGAAATAACCTCTGAGATATGCTGCAACTTGTCAGCAGGGAGTCTTGCCTCTATTGATTTTAAATCAATAATGATGCCAAGGAATTTGAGTTCCTTGCTGGGTCTTAAGACTTTTTCAGTAAAGAGAGGAACCAAATACCAAGTTCTTGGAAGAGCTTAGTTAAGCAAGACATGCCTGTTGCTAAAGAAGCGTGATGGTAGTCAATCAGAAGGAAGTTGTACATTAGGTGACGAATGATCTTTTAGTACAGTAAAGGTTAAGGAAGAGTCAACACAGAGTTTCAGCAAGAGAGGCAATCATTTTAGGACTGCTTTAGCATCCAAATGTGAGACTGACAACAAAGTAGAATCCTCCAAATGCTCCTTCCTTGTTACTCCAAGCTCATGCATCTCTCACCTGCAATTGCCCTTAGTCTAAAGTCTTTTTTTTCTTTTCTATTTTCTGTTTTTGCCCCTCCTGCCCCTGTTGGCTATCAGCTCTGGTCACGGACCCCTTATGCCCCCACCTCCAGATATATAGCCGTAGTCCCCGGTCATCCTGGCTTACCCCCCCAGAGAGTGGGGACGTGGCTCCAACCCCCGATATCGGGCCGTGGGACTTTGACTAGTTGGGGAGATCAGCTTCCGGAGGCTGATCAGGGCTACCAGGGGCGGAGCACCATTGAGACGACAAGGCACGGGATTTTATCCCCCCTGTCCCTTTAAGCAGGATGGGGACGTGCAATGATGACCTGCGTCCGCCACATCCTGATGTTCTGTTGAGCGCCGACGTGGTGCAACCACCAAGCTTCCGCTAGGTGCCGCTCCAGCGCCAAGTGCTGCCCTACCCTCCCCCCAGTGAAGGAGAGCTGTCCAAGGGGCGCTCAATCCTTCCCACCCCGGCCGGTCCTCCGACGACCTGGGTCCGTCACCCTTAGTCTAAAGTCTTGCCCCCCTTTCTCTTTCCCCATCTGCCACAAGTCCCCAAGCTACTATACTACTACTACTACTAAATGTTTCAACCTCTGCACTCTTCCTCTTCCCTTTTTTCCCTCCTTTTCCCTCCCCCTCCTTCCACTACCTTCCTCCCTTCAACCCTTTTTCTCCCTATCCCCCTCTCCCCTTCACTATTACCTCCAATCTATTCACACTGTCTTTCATCTTCTCCCTCCTCTCCGCTCCCTACCCCTCCTTTTTCCTCCTCCTTTCCTATCTATCTTTCTTGTTTAGCAATTTGCAATTTATGCTACTGTATATCCTGTACATAGCTGTGCCTTTTGCTCATCAGATTACTGCACTTTGCTTATAATATATATTTATTCCCACTCCCGTTCCCACAGGACACATCTGGAAACCAGCTTTATGGCTCAGTATGTATTTCCTGGTAAATCTCTTTTCAATAAATAAATAAATAAATAGTTATTGCTAGAGCTACGAATTCAGCTGTACGAAATGATTGAACAATTTAAACTTCGGGTGTTTGATTCTCTGACTCTTGTGAATATTCGGTGCCATATACAAACTTTTTGTTCAACTGGTATGACTGGTGCAAAGCAATTGAACTGGCTAACTTTGAACCCACCCTTTACCCCCCAGCCCTGACAGATACAAAAAAAAGCCTTCCCCAGCTGATGTGGCACACCATCCCACCTTCTTCCCCGAGCCGTAATAGAAATAAATGATCCCTTCCCAGCCCCAAAACACCTACCCCGCTTTTCTCCCCAGCCCCTAGAGATATTAAAATAACCTGTTTCCCCAACCCACATTTTACACCATACCCTTTTTTCGCCCTAGAACAAAAGTAGGCAGCCATATAACAAATTCTTTATTTCAGTACTTTGTAGGTTTAGCACGTGCATTTGCCTGCTGCCTTCTAATTCTTCTTATCTTACAACTCTTCTTTTTTTCCTGCAGCAAACATTTTATATCCCACCCGGTACACCCTGAATGACTCAAAAGTATTTATTTTTTGAAACTAGGAATAATACAACTTGGATAAACAAATATGGGGACAACTGAGGAAGTCATTCACTATCTTTATGAGAGTGGCCTGCTTCTACATAGGCATCGACTTCCTGAGGAGATCCCCAGCCTCAGCTGGTGGCTGCCTTGGTAGTGTTCACTGCTGCAAGTATGAATGTGTTTAACAAAAAGAGTCATCCTACATCATTAGTCATCTTCGTTCTTCCTTTACAGAACTGCTGCAAGTGGGAACACTGCCAGCCCCCAACGAGTGGATGGCCACAGAGGCGGCTGGGATACAGAATCCTATATTATCTGGAGATACTAGCAAGGCTCCCCCCCAATTAGGGAAGCAACAGGATGCTGGATTCCCTTAACAGTTGCTCCTGGAACTTCAGCATAAACAACCAGGGTGCAGGCCAGCCAGTACCCTCCCCACCTAAGAGTACTGGTTCAGATATGGTTTCTTCACTATGGTACTGTCTGGATGGGGCATGGAGACATAGTATGCATTCTACAGCCTTTCAACACTGGTAAAGGTGATTCATCCTTATGCTACATCCCACCTCCAAGGTCCACACTATGCAGTTGGTTGTTTTATCTATCTCCTCTTTGCAGGTCTGATAGGAGGAGGAGTGGTTCCCTCCAACAAAGATATGCCTGGCTTCTTGGAGTAGGACCCGATTTCTGACCCCCTGCATGTACAATCAGAACCAACGAGGCATATATGGGAAACAGTACCCATATTTTGTCTCTACTTCATGCGTGCAAACACTGTCTACCTTGCACAATTTGGCAAGTCGTCGGGATCAGCTTTTCCTGGGGGCAACCAAATGTAAATTAAAGATGAGCAGGAACTGATGTAAGGCTATGTTAGAGTCTAAGGAGCCTAGAACAGAGTCCCAGTTTGTAGTACCCTGGTCAGACAGAAACCCCTCAATGGTAAAGTTATGGAAGAATCTAGCCAGTGCAACTCATTGTAGGACCTTCACTATTCTGATTTCCTGTACATAATATGCCATGAAGTGATCACTGAAAATGGCAGGAAATGTTCCCACTGCAACAGTTCTATCAGGGTAAGAGGAAGGTATCCTATCAATCAAATAATGGTTTGCCGAAAAGTTTTTATTCATTGTGTGGTGTTAAAGGACTTGATTTTGGATTGTAGCAACTTAGTACTAGAGGCTAGCCAGTTTACTATTAAAGTCTCCTAGAAATAAGTATTAACATTCAAAAGGGCTTACCATGCTTAGAGCATGTTCTGCAATATCTAATATCTGAATAGACTTAATTCTAGAGACACAGTATATCCCAGACAGCAGCTGGCACAAATTGTGTGGGAAATTTAATTTTTCAATGAGTATGTCATGTGATTTTGGTATTGTGTTTTGGTATATAGGTGAAAAAGAAGTGCAGGTGATGATGGCTGCAGAGGAAAGGCATTGTGAAGCTTGAGCCAATCCAAATAACTGCTTCTGAGGGAGGACGTGTTGATCTGAAAGCTAAAGTTCTTTGTTCTTTTTGTAACATCCTTGTTGGTTCAATAAAATGTATCAAACCATTTATTCTGGATTTGTTCTTACTAGGACCAATACAGCATTAAACATGTTGTCTGCCAAACAACTACAGGGATCTACTACCCTTGGGATACAAGCTCTTCAGGAAGGACAGGAAAACAGGAAAGGAGGAGGAATGGTAGTGCACATGAGGGCAGATATTATTATGATGGGAAGATGCATCCATCAGGGAACAGAAAATAGTAAAGTCACTGTGGCTTGGAGAGATGGATGAAGTGGAAAGGAAACACAGCAGGATAAGGGTAGTGTAGAGATCACCAGATCAATAATTGAAAATGAATGAAGCACTAGAGAGCGAGATAAGGAAATTGGCAAGACTGGGAGCAATAGTGTTAGTAGGAGATGTCAACTTTCCAGTTATAGAGTGGGAGACACAGGGAGCAAGGAGCCAGAATGAACAAAGATTTGTGGATTTCAGGCAGCATTGCTTCCTTAGTGGGTAAGTACAACCACAAGAATGATGGAGTTATTTGACATGGTGTTGTCCAATCATGACATTATTAAGGATGTTAGGGTGGAGGCACTGATTGGTTAGACTAACCACTGCAAGGTGAGATTCAGCATGAAGCTGGGGTCACACCAAAAGACCACTGACAAGGATTCTGGATTTTAATAAAATGGATTACAGAATAATTGAGATGAAAATACATGAAAGACTGTAAGACTTTATAAAGATCAATTGTGTCAAGAAAAAGTGGGCAGCATTAAAGGAGACTATTTCAGGGTCGTGAAAGTGTGAGAATCTTAAGAAAATCCAAGAAGTTTAGGTGATCAGTATGGTTTGACAGTAAGATGAAGCAAACAATAAGTAGAAAATATGCATTCCAGATCCATAAGAAAGAGCAAGGTGAGATGAAAAGAGAGAAGTATACTATATAAGGATAAAATGAGCATACACAAAAGTATTATAAGGGTGACTAAGGCAAAGTCAGAATTAAGGCTAGTACAAAGGGTAAAGGAAAATGACAAATCTTTCTTTCTTTCTTTCCTTTTTATACTATGTAAGACAAATCTTTCTTTAGATACATCCATGAAATGACAAGGGACAGCATAGAAAGGACAGAAAGGCTAAAGAAGGAAGAGGTTAGTATAGTTGATAATAAAGAGATGGCAATAATACTAACTTTCTGTTTTTGTTTGGTGATCACAGTCTAGAAAGCTGGCTCACTCCTACAGAGCAGAAAGATATTCATGAGTAATACGAGACAAGTTTTGAGATGGGAGGAATGACAAGGAAGTAGGTACTTAAGGGACTGGGAAGCTTAAAAATCAATACATTACCAAGCCCTAATGGGATTCGTACTGGAATATTAAAGGAAACAAGGCAACAAGGCAGGTACTGCTGGAACCACGATTTATCCTCCATGGGAAACCAAAAGCAACAGGTGTAGTACTGTACCTGTACATTGGTGGGTGGCAAACGGGATTCTACTACACAAAGGGGATCATATGGAAAATCCAGGCAACTATAGACTAGTAAGGCTGACGTCAGTTATGGGAAAACATTTGGAGACATTTTATCAAGGAGGAGCTTATTGTATTCTTGGAGGAAAATGAATTGGTGGTTAGGAACTAGCATGGATTCACCAGAAGTCAGTCAAGTCAGACCATCTTAATTGACTTTTTTGATGTAGTGACACAAATGGCAGACAAGGGTTGGGCAGTAGATGGGCAATACGTAAATTTCAGCAAAGCATTTGACTCAGTCCCACAGGCACATATGAAAATAGTTAGAAAGATGAGCCAGCTAGGGCTAGAGGATGCAATAAATGGTTGGATCAAAAACTTGTTGACTAATAGAATGCAGAGAAACATAGAAACATAGAATTTGCTGGCAGATAAGGACTGCTTGGCCCACCTAGTCTGTCTATTTTCCCTATCCACTGCATATAATGCAGACCCTAGCTGATTCAAGGCTTATCCTCTCTTCCTCATCACTGAAGATGAGCCTGAACTGTAAATTTTCTCAAAATGGGACCATGACTAGTGAAGGACCCAAGGGTTTTGTGCTGGGACAACTGCTATTCAGTTTGCATATCTGTGACATACTCTGTGTGAGGCAGGGGAAGCAAGGGCAGATCTATGCACAGATATAAAGTTCTATGGGAGAGATGATAGTAAAGAAGGAGTTTACAACATTAGTAGGTTAAGAGAAAACTGTAGAAATGGACCAGTATTTGACAGTTGAATTTCAATGTCAATATATGCAAGGTGATGCATATAGGGGTGAAGAATCTGGGCACAGCATATTATATGGATGGGATGCCAGAAGAAACCATGGAGGAGGTGAGAGACAGACGTGCATATTGAACAAATGTGGTCCCAGGACCTATGCTGACTAATGCTGCGGATGCAACCACAGCTGATACTCTCCCTGACAACCCTGGTGGAGGGATGTGGTCCTTAATGCTCCTTCTCCCCTAAGTAACATTGCTCTAGTGGATAGAAAAATGGCATAATGGTGGGGGAAAAAAATTGGTTATCCATGAAAAAGCTGATTTACTAAAATGTGCAAGGCACACCATGTTAGCAAGCGCAAAGCAGAGACGCAGTGTGAGTAATGCTTCACATATATGCCTGGCTAGTTCTGGTTGGACATAGATTGGGTCCTACTCCAAGAAGGCAAGAGTTCCCTTGCAGTTTGTGACCACTCCTCTTGTCAGACTTACAAGGAGGCGCTAGATAAAAGAGCCACCTGCATAGTGCAGACTTTAGAGGTGTGGCAGTACATCAATATGCAAAATGTCATCTTTACCAATGTGGAAAGGCTGTAGAACGCACATCATGTTACCAAGCCCCATCCACATGGTACCACAGTGAGGAAACCATATTGAAGTCACTACTCTTAGGTGGGGAGGGAACTGGATGCCATACGAGTCAGTGTCAAGGGAATCCAGCATCCTGCCACTTTCCCATCTTGGGGGGGGGGCTGCCAGTATCTCAAGGTCCTAAGGGATTCTCCATTCCACCTACTTCTGTGACCGTCCACTCTAGGAGTGACAGTGTTCCAACTTTCAGCAGTTGTGTAAGTGTAACCCCTTTGTTACCCAGGGTTACTAGAATCCCAATAAGACCTAGTGGTAGGCAGGGAAGGCAGCTTGTGAAACTCCAGTTAAATGGGTTTCACACTGTCTCACTCTGTCCTCAGTCACAGCTGAGACTTGAGAGATGACATCACTATAGAACTGTCGCAGCTGCATGAGCCACTTTGGAATCTACAGCTCAGGGAGTGAGTTTAGAACTTTGGGAAATTCAAAGTCAGTCTTCCATTTGTCCTTAAGCAAGAAGGAAGAATCAGTCTGCTGTTTGATTTCTCACTAAGAAAAAGGAAGTGTTCCTGTGTTTACCTTTTTTAAAGTGGTGGAGACCGCTCCCCCGGTCTCAGTGCCCTCTCCGGGGAGGAAAAGTTCTCTGTGGGTTCCAGGGGCAATCCCCTTCTCCCACCATGGAAGGAAGCTGCCTGATTTTGTTTTGTCTGTTCTTGTATAACAGCAAAGGTTACAGTACTTCGCCTGTGGGGCACCTGCAATGAATGGGTGAGTGTTTGGCTCCATTTGAAGGGGCAAACAAATTGTTTTCTTCAGTTGGGAAATGAATGTGGACTGCTATTTGGGAGGACTATGTCAACTAGGATGAACAAATGGAGCAGTCAAACAGTTTAAAGTTTTAAATGGATTTAAAGTTCGCTGTAGAGGGGGTGCTTCAGGTCATCCACCGTTCAATCTACATTTTAAAGTTCTAAAGTTTTCTGTGTGTATCCAGAGAAATGGCCGGGTACGGGTTGTGGAAGCTGGAGGTGGGAAAACCCCCCATCTTTAGTAACCAGGTCCACCTCTACGGATTTCTTCTGCGTTTTTGCTACTTGCCTCATGCACTTGGCCAGTGATGGGGTCGGTACCCAGATGTGGGTCGCAACTTGAAAATCTCTCTAGGAGTCGCAAACTCTAAGTGGTGTGGGGGAGCCACAGGATGGGAAAATGACTCCTTGTTTGATGGGAGTTCGATTGGAAGTACGAAAACAAATCTCTCTAGGAGTCGCAGACTCTAAGTGGTGTGGGGAGCCACAGGTTGGGAGTCTCCTTGTTTGATGGAATGTCTTTCCAATTAAAGTTTGGGTTCACTCCTCAAGTGGACCATCAGTCGAGTGGCTGGCAGGGGAGCCAGGCCAGTCGGGCTATGTATCCAAAGCACATGCAAAGTCCGGGCTGAGTGCCTGGTGGGTCCAAAGCCAGACAACTGTAGTAATGTGTTCATTCCTCACATGGACCGCTGTGTTAACCTCTAATCTGCACATACAGTAATGTAGCCCTTTGAGGGACCATGCAATGCTTTGTTTATGTTCAGTTAGTTAATAAATAAAGCCACACTGACAAATCTCAATTCTGGTTCTGGACATTACAGTTATTGCTTCCTGTAGTTGGATTTACTTGGGTGCCCCTGTGCAGAGTAGCCAAACCTAGGTCCCTTGTGCCAGGTAACCTCATCCTCCCCCAAACCCAGGTCCCCCGCCAGGTATTGCTGCCAAATGCCAACAGCATGCCACATGTCGTTTTAGTAAAAAGACAGGGGTGGGGACCCCGTATGTTACAAAAGAAACATAGAAACACTGAAATTGATGGCAGATAACGACCGCTTGGCCCACCTAGTCTGCCCATTTCCCTACCTGATGGATAAGCTGCAGATTCTAGTTAATCAACAACTTACTTCCTCCTACCCCCCACTAGAATTGCCTTATGTCTGTCCCATGCATTCTTGAATTCTCCCACTGTTCCTGACTCCACAACCTCCTCAGGAAGACTGTTCCATGCATCCACAACCTTCTCTGTGAAAAAATACTTTCTAAGATTACCTCTGAGCTGCCCCTCCATCTTCAAATCGTGCCCCATTGTTCTTGTACATCTCTTTTTCTGAAAGATGCTACCCTCTTGAACTTTGTTAATTCCCTTGAGATACTTGAACATTTCTATCATGCATCCCCTTTTCTCAAGGGTATACATATTAAGCTGCTTTAGTTTCTCCTCGTATGTCTTCTGGTGCAGACCCTGCACCATTTTGGTTGTCCTCCTCTGAATAGCCTCCACTCTGTCTATGTCTTTGCAGAGATGGGGTCTTTAGAATTGCATGCAGTGCTCCAGATGGGGTCTCACCAACTGTCTGTACAGAGGGATAACAACTTCCTGTTTTCTACTGTTGATGCCTCTCCCTATGCATCCCAGTATCCCCCCAGCCCTCCGTACTGCCTTCTCACATTGCTTGCCCACCTTTAGGTCATCTGATATAATTACTCCTAGGTATCTTTCGATTTTTGTTGTTGTTATTATCTCACCCCCCATTGTGTACTCTTCCTCTGGGTTTTTGTTTCCTAGATGCATTACCTTGTACTTCTTTGCATCGAATCTGAGCTGCCATATATTTGACCATTCCTCCAACCTTGCCATGTCCCTTTTCATCCTTTCCACCCCACCTTGTGTATCAACCCTGTTGCAGATCTTTGTGTCATCTGCAAAGAGACATACTTTTCCTTCCAGGTGTTCTCCCATGTCACTTATAAAGACATTAAAGAGGACTGGTCCCAGTACCGAACCCTGCGGTACCTCGCTAGTTACCCTCCTTTCTTCATTGTGGACTCCGTTTACTATTACCCTTTGCATACTGTTGTCCAGCCAGGTTTTTATCCAGGCTACCACATTGGGACCCACTCCAAGGCTGGCTAACTTGTATATTAATCTTTTGTGTGGGACTGTGTCAAATGCCTTGCTAAAATCTAGGTAGGCCATATCCACAGCCCCTCCCTGGTCTACTACTTTGGTCACCCAGTCAAAGAAATCTATTAAGTTCGTCTGACATGACCTTCCTGCTGTGAAACCATGCTGCCTTGGGTCCTGTGCCCCACTGGCCTCTAGGTAAGAAAAGAAAGAAGAGAACTAAAGATGTAGTATGACTCTTTGTTACACACATTCATTAGCAGGGAAGACTACAGAGACACAGAACACACAAGGAAGCAATGTGTCACAGGCTCCTTGCAGGAATAGGGACATCCCCCAACAATATCTGAACAAACAGGAACCTGCACTCAAGGAAGTTACTAAACAGTATAGAATCAAAGCTCAACTGTAGCAAAAATATCCTTTACTGGTGAGACCAACAAACAGGAGAATGCTGAACAAAGCCCCAGAGTATGATATTCTGTATTTAGCCTTCTAGGTGTTCCCGCCTGTGCTGACCACAAGTAGATAGTGATAGTTGCAGTGTTCCCCCCTTGCAATTTCACATGGGAGGCCTGCACCCTCTCCCTTTCCTTTAGAGCTGGTGAGAAGTGATGAAGTGCTTTGCAAGGGATTGCAAAGGGGGCAGTGACTAATCAGGTTATCACTTTCTGCTGGTCAAGCCTAGCTACTAATAGTTTAATGTGTGAAACAGAAGTTTTGAGTCCTGGAAGAGTCCATGCTCCCCCACTCCCAGGTCTGATAGGCTGTTGCATCATGCATGGTTGCACATGTGAGAGATATGCAAATGCTGGGGAGCTGTCTGTAACTCTCATCCCTCATAAAAGGGAGAGGCATGTGCAAAGGCATGGAAATTTTTGTGTGGAAGATGTGGGGCCCGATCACTGTGGTGCAGAGCCCGTGTATGAAAGCATTGAGATTCTTTATGGAAGACATTGTGTATTAATGTCAGGGCACAGAGGCCTTGTATGGAGGCACAGAGACTCTGGATGAAAGGCACAATGCTTACTGTTGATGGGAGTGCAGTGCATTTGAAGACCCTCTAATAGAAGATACAGAGTATGTTTTGTTGGAATGCAGAGTTTCTGGCCATATGGCATACAACCTTATATAACTAGTGTGCAGAGCCCTGTTAGAAAACTTGGAGTATCATTTCTAAGGGGAAGAGCCTGATATTGATGGGTCACAAAGCCTTGGTGTAGAGACATAGAATCTCAAATAGAAAGCATGAAGCCAAAAAAGCATAGAAAACGGAGTCCTGAAAAGAAAGCATGAAGCCTTAGGTTCCTCTTTTTATTACCCAGAGTTTTGGAATAAATAGTAACAAAATGTTGTCCCTTTAAGGCACAGGAGCAAGCTACACAAAAAGGTTTTTCACCGATTTGGTCCAGATGTTAAATAACCTTAGTCAAGGTTCAAGTCCCTTTCCAGTAACACTTGAGACATGTTGCAAGTTTGCTTCATATTTAATTTAGAGACCACCAAGATTTAGAAATGGAGCACTGTCCCTTTAAAATAGGCAGGATTAGTGAACCAGCAAAGAACCTGGAGCTGCAGTCAGTTGCTACTCAGCCTCTTTAGAAAATGCCAGTGAGGTCCTGGAAGAGGGAACATACCTGACAGTGGAGTGAGCCTGGAACATATGCCTGCTGGGCCTGGGAAAGTATCCAGACTAGAGAACAGGCACTGGAGTAAGGCTAATGTGGAAACTTGAGCAGAAGAAGGTGGGAGTAAAGACACTGAGTAGGGTGAGGCCATGCAGTAGCTGTCAGCAGAAGAAAGGAGTCTGTGATGGTAAAAGCTTGTCAGCTGTGATGTGGAAAAAGTCCCACAAAAGGCAATGCTGGGAAAATGAGCAGTTCAGGGTAAGTACAAGTTGAAGCTAGCACAAATTCCAAACAGTGATGTCTCTCAAATCTGGGGTCTTTTATGATGCCCACAAAAAGGCAAGGGGTGGATTCCCTGCTGCCCTTCTAAATGGCATAGCCTTTAAATGATGATTGACAGTGTTGTAACTCTATAATTACTGCCTTCAGGACCACTGAAAAACTAGGCAACTTGTTCATCTTAGTTTGGCTTACTGAGGTATGAAAATATTAAATTAGTAAACTTCTTGGCCCATAGCCCAGTCACCCAACTTCTTCTGCCAGATGAAACTGGTGCCTTAGCATTCTTCTGTACCTCCATCACAGCTGCTCATTTGCTGGTCCATTCATGTCATCTACCATAGCCAAAGTGGGAAATCTGAAAGAACCACAACTTAGACCTTTTTCAACTGAGAGAGGAGCCTATGGGCCACAAGACCTTTGCAAATTCAGCCCCAAGGGCACAAAACCATTTTTTCTTTGGCTGGTATGCCTTGCCTTTTAGACATAGGTTCAAAGACTGAGTGTGCACCACTCAGTTAGCAATCCTAAGCATTTCTGTCACAAAGCTAGGCGAACACTCTTCCTTATGTTTCACTTCAATGGAGGTTACTTTAAAAGTGATGCAATTTTTGCTTCTAAAGAAACTAAAGTCCTTTGGGAATTTTTTTTTATGCTGGGCAACATTTTCTTCCAAGGGCCAAGAGTCACTGGTTTCTAAACATAAGTGAGACTGGTTCATTACATTAAAACCTTTAGATGTTATTTCTGTGCAGGGCTTTTTCTTCTGTTCATAAAAGCTTATTATGCTTCATTTTTTCTTTTGTTAGCAAACAACAGAAGCAGATAAAATGAAAGAAACTGCACCAAAATGCAAGCAATTTGCTTTCTGTCTTGTATTTTCATGTCAATAACTGTTTTTCATTTTAGCAGGAAATTTCAGTAAAGCTATAGTGAGAAAAATGATGCTGAAGGCAACTGGAAAAGTTCATTCGTTTGTCAAAGAAATTGATTAGAACTCATCATGGTTCTTTACAAAAGACAAATGCCCAAGTGCTCTATAGCTGAAATCCAAATCAACTTCTGCAGAGACAATTTACAAAATGTAAACCAGAATATAATGATTCATTTACAAAAGGAAAGATTATTCTAATAAAATGCAGACAAACAGATAACAGCTAACATCTGTTCTTCATGCAGAAATTATAGGTTTATTTTTAATGTAATCTTATTCTTCCAGAGAAAGAGTTTTGTAGGACCATTATAGTTAGCAGAACGTTAAAAAGGATGGGGCAAGCAGGAACAGCGTCTGGAGTTTGGTATGACGATTTACACTCAGTTGAATAACTCTGCATTTTAAAGCATTAGTAATTAATTGCTTCAGCTAAAATCTCAGACTGTTGGGATACTTGTGTATATGTTGAGCTTTTCTCCATATCTTTACATCTTGCAACCAAGACATTCCTTCCTCACAGGGAGGTGACAGAGAGATTTGACCCAGCTGACAAAAGGAAATCTGAAGGGATGCAAAGGGTTGACACCACCCACAGTAGATGGACGCAGGAGGAGGAGCAGGAAGTTGCAACCAAAATGTGGGCAAGGAGGTATGGTACAGTCACCAGTTCAAAGGCAGAGTGAGTTACCCACTACCCCTAAGCATAAGTATAGCCAAAAGATTCACTTGTTCAGCTGGTCACTGAGAATGCTCTGATGTTGGTTTGTACATTGATACTTTGGCTATAATTTCTCATAGTCTCACAACCAAGAATTTCCACCCTCAGAGGGAGGTACCAGAGGGTCTCAAATCAGCTGACAAAATGTAATGGGAAAAGAAGAGGGCCATAAGACCCAACACATTTCAGAGAAAAAACATGGACAGGAACCAAAAAAGCTTCCTACCTGTGGGTTGAATGTTCACTTGGGCCTGGAGGAGACAAAAACAGATTTGTGGAGAAAACCTTTGGGGAACCCAGGCCTCAGGTCACCCTCTTTTCATGATTAACTAAAAGTAGATTAATTAGGACACTTGTTGAAGTCCCACTATAGGATTTTGGATGCATGTTTTGAAAGAAGATGATCACCAGCAACCTAGTCTTTCAATGATTTGGGCAGGAACCTGTTTCTCTTGGAAGCTGTAATGGTGCCTCCAATCCTAAATGAATGTCTGTAAAATTCATAGGGCTCAAGAGCAATATCAGTGCTAAGGATGCAAAGATATTTTTACAAAGGGTGATACAGATATGACAGTTCCTTTTTCAGTAAAGCATGGCAGCTGTTGATGAGGTCTTGAAATCCTGGAGGATAGAACCAGTCAAAAAGTTTTATGAGACACACTTATGAATATACTGACTGAGATATTGTATAGCTCTTGGCCTATTGATTTTTGTATTGGGAGGGGAACCCTATTTATTTATATATTTAAAATTTCAGTAACCAGGAGAGGCACTCTGCGCTGAAGCTCGTTTCCAAGTGCTACCTGGGGGATAAGGGAAGGATGGGTAGTGCATATTCATTTATTTAAAAGTTTTACCAGGAAGGCATGCTGAGCAGAGTACTGCTCAATTTCAGGTACAATCTGGGGGAAGGGAAAAGGGACACATTCAAATACAGTAACAGACAATATTTTAGACAGATGTGGAGAAACTAACAAAAAGTGCTAGATCACATATTGGCCATACAGGTTTTACCAAGCAGGCACGTGAAGATAAGGTGAGATCATATCACAATGGGCTAACCTGTGCGCAAGTTCAGGTGGATGAGTAGTGTGATTTGAGAAGGGAGGTGAGGTGTTGACTTGGGATGGTGTGCCTAATGTCCGCCAGTAGGGAGTTCCATAGAGCAGGCAGCCGGTAGGAGAATGATGACTGGCTTGCCGAGGAGATCATGACTGAAACAGCCAGGAGACATGTGTCAAAGTTCCTTATGGGGTAGGGTGGGGTTGCAGCGACTGATAGGGCAGAGGTAAGATATGGCAGTAGGGACTTGGCCCAGAATTTGGCCATGGTGCAGGCACAGTGGCAGAAGTGGCTGTCTTGTAATGAGGGGGGCAAGGGATCAGAAGAGGATGCAGTGGTGAGTGGTGGGGGGACAGGCCAAGGCAAAGAGGCAGAAGGAGTGAAAGAGGGGGTCCAGTCTGGCTAGGGTGGATTTGGGGGCTGAACTGTAAACATCACTATAGTCGAAGACAGGGAGGATAATTTTTTGTGCACTAGCACTGCGAGCCGGCAGCGGGATGCTACCATGATTGCAGTACAGGGCGCCCAGTTTGGGGTGAAGCTTTTTGTGGATGGCATTGATATGCACAGAGAAATCAAGGTGCTGGTCAAACCAGATCCAGAGATATCTGAACAAGGTGCAGGTCTCAAGAGAAGACCTGTCCAAAGTAAGGAAACAGGGGATGGAAGGGATCAGGGAGAGTCTCTGCCTAGTACCAAAGGTCATGGAGACCACTTTGTTTGTGTTAAGGAAGAGCTGATTTGATCAAAATCAGTGTTGGACCTCATTGAAGTCCTGCTTTAGCCTGGTCATCACATCAGCGGGTGTGGGGCCAGAGATATACAGGACTGTGTCATCTGCATACATGTGTATGGATGTATGTGGGCAGGCTGTTGGCAGGTCATTAAGGAAGACAGAGAACAGGAGTGGCCCAAGGACCTAGCCTTGGGGTACACCTGTGTTGACTGGGAGGGGAGTAGAGGTGGAGTTGCCAGTTCTGACAGATTGAGACCTCCTTACCAAACAGGAGTGGAACCATGTGGAGGTCTAGGTAGAGAGTCCTACAAGTGAGAGTTTTGATAGAAGGAGGTGAAGAGAGACAGCGTCAAAGGCTTTGGCCAGGTCAACAAAGATAGCTGAGGTGATGTGACCTCTATCCATACCAGTGAGTATGACATCTGTGAGGCATAGGAGGGAGGTGGTGGTGGAGTGGGACTTCCTAAAGCCAGACTGGTAAGGGGTGAAGAAGGAGGTAGTATCAAGAAAGGAAGAGAGCTGGGAAAGGACCAGTTTTTCTTGAATTTTAGCCATGATAGGGAGGAGGGAGATGGGACGATAGTTGCCAGGAGCTGAGGGATCACCACCTTTGGGGAAAGGTATGACTGTGGCATGCTTCCACTCCAACAGGAGAGATGCAAGAGCTAAGGAGTGGTTATAAAGTGCAGATAACGGGGTGATGATGGCTGGTGCTGATAAATAAAGCATTTTGGAGTCTATGCCATATGGACATTAGCCCTTGGAGGGGTTAAGGGCTCACTGGGCATTGAGGACATTGGCTGATGAGAACTTTTGAAAGGCAAAAGTAGCAGCGGGGGGAAATGAGCTAGGGATGGGGGACAGATTTCTTGCTGGACAGGGGGAAGGGAGGACAACAGCGATGAAGTAGTGTTTGAGAAAATGTTGAATTCTGCAGCTACTGCTGCTGGGTCTTGACTGTAGAGCCGTTTATATTCAAGACCAGACTGGGGGTTGTGGGGGGGGGGTAAATAAGGATTGAATCATTTTCCAGAATTTTGCTGGGTTACCCAAGTTGTTGTGGAAGGAGTCTTTGAAAGTTACAATTAAGTAAAACAAATTTATGTAAGGTAAATGAAAATTTAATTGTGCAAGCAATAGGGTTGGAATAACTCATGAGTATAACACAGGAAAATTGGTAGAGGCATATGATAATAAAAAGTTGCAATAATAGACAGGAGAGGAAGATAAAAATGAAGAAGACAGCCTAGAAATTAAACATATGATATAGGTGCCAGCACATGATGGAGAATATTTGGGGTATAGTACAGTGCATAAGGAATGGGGGTAATGAGAGTCTCACCCCGAGATGTCAGGAGAAGGATGGAATGGAGCGAGAGGGAGGAGGGGTTAATGATAGCCTATGTTTTAGGTTTTGAAGAGATGGGGCTAGATGCAGAGAGATTTGTAGAGAGTTCCAGAGGGAGGGGAGGCAATAAGAGAAAGCAGCCTGCCCTGAACTGGATAGAAGATGGGGGGGAGAGAGAAGGTACGGGAATCTCTGGAGCGTAGTGGGTAGGAAGAGAGGGATGAAGGGGAGAGGAGCAAGAAGAGGTAGGAGGGAAGGGAGCCAAACCAGAATTTGGAGATAAGAGTAGTATATTGATGTTGTTAGTTAAAGTGAAGGGGGGGGAGAGAAGGAGGCGTATGGGGAGCAATGGTGTGTGTGGGATGGAGAGTTAGAAGCAAAATGGAAAAAGGTGTTATAGAGCATGTCCCCTCTGGAGAGGGATGAGGAAGGGGTAGATCCAAAGACCACTTTGGCATAATCAAAGACTGGGAGGATCATTTTAGTAAACAGCTCATGATGGACCTGAGGAGAAAGGCAGTCCTTTTTCAGATTCATGACACTGAGCTTGGGACAGAGTTTGGTGACTATAGAATCAATACGGACAGAGAAGTTGAGTTGGGTGTCCAACCAGACACCAAGGTATTTGAAGGCATGAACAGCGTTGAGTGTGGTGCCAATAAGGATGGAAAAGGAGGGGAGTGGAAGAGCCTGGCAAGCTTCTGAGCAGTGCTGAGAGTCATGGATACAGTCTTCTTAGTGTTTACCTTAAGTTAATTTGCCTGGAACCAACATAGAACCCTAAGGAAGTCACTCTTTAGCGGGGACTCCATGGCTGGGGTTGAAGGTCCAGAGGCGTAGATGACCATATCATCGGCGTACATATGGATATGGGAAGAGACAAAGACAGAGGGAAGATTACTCAGAAAGATAGCGGAAAGGACAGGGCCCAGAATGGAGCTTTGGGGAACACCTGCTAGGATGGGGGGGGATATGAAACCTCCAACCTGAACACATTGTGTACGGTCCATGAGGTAAGACCAAAACCAGTTCACAACCTGAGTAGACAGACCAGCACAGCAAAGTTTGATTAAGAGTAGCAGATGAGACACAGAATCAAAAGCTTTCACAAGGTCAATGAAGATGGCTGCTGTGATGTGTCTCTGATCCATGCCTGTAAGTCTAGAGTTGATGACACAGAGGAGGGAAGAAATGGTAGAATGAGTCTTTCTAAAGCTGGATTGAAAAGGAGAGAGGAAGCTTGAGGAGTTAAGGTAATCAGTAAGTCTAGTAAATATGAGAGATTCTTGTAGTTTAGGCAGGGAGGGGAAGAGCGAGATAGATGTGTAGTTGCCAGGAGCAGAGGGGTCACACCCTATGTGAAGCGGAAGAACCGTGGCAACTTTCTATGCCTGAGAAATTGTGCCAAGTGTGAACGAGAGGTTCAGTAGATGGGAGAGAGGTAGAGCAATGGCAGGTGCAGAGATCTGGAGAAGTGTGGATTTAATGCCATCAGGACTGGATTTTAAGGAGTCGAGCAAACTGAAGGCAAGGAGAACTACATGCACAAAAATGGGAGAGAAACAGAAGCCACTAGATGGAGAGGGGGCCTGAGAGGCAGGGAACTCAGGGGCTAGGTTAGTGGGAAGGACACATGTAGTGAAAAAGGAGTTGAGTATAGAAGTGACGGAGTGGGGTCCGAGACTGATGAACCACCAACCAGCAGAGTGGGGGGGGTTGACAGGGGGATCACAAAGGCAGTGGAGAACCCTCCAGAAATTGAAGGGGAAGTTTAAGTTGTGTTGGAGGGTAGATTTGAATTATTGGGCTTTCTCTGCTCTAACAGCCTTTGTACAAGAGCTTCTTAAGGACCTATAGAAGCGGAGATTGGAGAGAGAGAGAGAGAGGGAGAATTTGTAGCATGCCCACATGAGATCTCTGGACTTGCATAACTGGATGATATTAGCTGATATCCAAGGGTGATAGAAGCATCAGACCCTACATCTTCGGGAGGGGTGTTTCAGATCTCCTTTAGCATAGAGCAGAAGAGGAAGAGAGTCAAATGAATATCAGGGGTAGAGTAGATGAGAGACCAGTCAGAAGAGAAGAGGTCCCATAGAGAGCATCTGTGTTTAGGGACTTGAGGGACCTAAGCCAGAGGTAGTTAGGTGAAGAGCTCAAAAGATGCACCTTTCTGACACAATATGTCATAGAATGGTCACTGAAGGCATCAGGGAGAACACTTGCAGCAACAATATGGTGAGGGTGAGAGGAGAGCACCCAGTCCAGGAGAGAGTGGTTGGGGGAGAGTGGGTTAGGCTGAGTGGGTTTCTTGAGGTTTAGGGAATATTTTATCAAAGATGGGCCTGAGAACTGGGGAGGACCAGTTAAGGTTTAAGTCCCTGAGAAGGATAAGTTCACCAGAGGAGTCTACAGAGACAAGGGAGGATATGGTATTACAAGAGAGGGAGGAGAGATTTTGGGAGATGCATACATCACACCAACAAAGAGGGAGAATGGGAACTTGATGGGAACTTGAGATTAACCAGGAGGAGCTCATGAGAGGAGGGAAGAGATTCACAAAGAGAGATGGAACAAGACAGATTATGGTGAACGTAAATAGCTACCCCACCACCCCATTTGCTGTGGTCCCGGTGAAAGAGGTGGAAGTCCAGGAGGGTTAATTGGCAGACAGGAACTCTAGGGGAAAGCCAGGTTTCAGAAATGCAGAGTAGGTCAGGGGAGTATTGGGAGACCCAGACTTTAAGGGAGTCAAGCTTGGGGAGCACATTCCTTGCATTGAGGTGGAAAAGTCAGAGACCTTTAGGCAATGGAGAGAGAGTGGGGGGAGTGGAAGGGCCAGGGTTGGGTTGAACATTCCCTGCCATGAGGAAGAGGAGGACAAAGAGGAGGAGGAGACAGGAGTGAGACCTTCACGCTCTAAAATGATGAGTGGGTTTAGGCCTGGATGAAGGAGGAAAGGGGAAACAAAGCCAGTGAAGGAGCTCAAAACTGAGGGAGTAGGAAGATTGAAAACCAGGATGGAGCGTAAGGGTAGAGCGGGGGGGAGAGGGGGAGAAGGGGTAGGTGTGAGAAGAGTGGAGGGAGTGATAGTGGGTGGCTTGAGGGGGACCAGAATTAGGAGATAGAGATTGAGGACATCTAGGAGCACGGGGGGGGGGGAGACAGGAGAGGGAGGTAGATTACTAAGAGGAGGCAAGGGATAATTGAAACCATGTCAAAATGGGAGAGGCCAAGGATGGTAGGAGAGAGATTAGACAGAGGCAGAAAGGGGAAATAAACTTAACGGAAGGAGTACTGGTCTGTAGTTAAAGATGATGGAGGTGTTCAAACCATAAGATGGGAGAGGACAGTAGAGAAATATACAGCTAAGGAGAGGCTGAGTAGTGTATTTGTACCAAAGCGAGGAGAAGAGAGGGCCAAGAGGTTTGGAAGGGAGAATATGGAAGGTACAGACAGGGGGTCCAATAAAGGGTGTTTGCAACTGTGCTAGGGGATGGAGAAATGAGAACTAGGAGAGTGAAGGTGAGAGGGAATGAGGGTGGGGGGGCAGAAGAAATGCGCAGATGAGTGGGTAGAGGGGATAGGGAAGGAAACGAGAGTAGTCAAAAGAATTAAAGAGGTAGGAGAGGGTAGTAAGGAGAGAATGGTGAAGAAATTGAGCAGAGGGTAGGGGGAGGGAGGGATACCAAGCAGGAGGCTGGGGTAGGCTTAAGCAGTTAGGGAGTTGAGTATTATTAGATCAGTGAGAGAAAAATAAGGACACCCAAAACAGGGAGTCCACACAGCAGCTAAGAAATGAGGGGAAGAGGAAAAATGATAGCAATGCTGAAGGGGAAGAGGAAGAGGTATACTGTATGTAGGCAACAGGCTGGGGTAGACTCAAGTAATTAGGGAGATGTGAGTGAGCAGTTCAGTGAGAGAAAAGTAAGGGGACCCAAAATAGGGAGCCCACATGGCTGGCAAGAACTATGGGGCAGAGGAAGAGTGAAAGCAGCACTGAAGAAGAAGAGGAAGAGAGATACGTAGTCAGGAGGCTGGGTAGGCTCAAACAGTTAGGGAGCTGAGTGTGGTCAGCTCAGTGAGAGAAAAATAGGGGGATCAATATAGAGATTCAGGTAACAGGTAGGAAAATAGAGAGCAACAAATTTACTATACAAGTATCATAGTAAACATGCAACAGTACAGACTTCAGTGCAGAGCGGCATCAAATGAGCAAATAACAGCTGCTACAGACAAGTAACTGAAGTAGAAGACTAAGGGAGAAACAACTTAAACAGTAGCAAAAATAGCCCTTTACACATCTGTAGTGTCTTTACATATACTATGGTTTATAGAGGATACAAATTAAGTCCGGTAGAGAGTGATGCAGAGTGGCTGTCAGACCGGTTTACTACAGGCCGACTTCGGCAGACTCAAGGCAGATAAACAACACGGTTCTTTGTGCTTGATCCTTCATGCAGAGGACTGCAGAATGGAGGACAGCTTGTCAGTAGTGTCCTGATATACTGGTGCACCCCCTTCAATTAGCTGAGCGACTGGAGGGAGGGAGGTCCTTTTCAGCAATGTCTAAAGATGGGAGCAGGACTCTGGTGGTCAATCTGTGACTGGGGAGGGCATAAAATGTGCTCTGCAGCCCTCAAGAGCTCTCCTTAAACTGCGGTGGCAACAGGTGGTATAAAACAATAGACAATTCAAGTCCGTTTGATTATTGGTGCACTTTCAAGCGCCCCCTCTAATTAGCTGAGCAAGTGGAGGGAAGGGGATCCTTTTCAGCAATGTCCGAAGATGGAAGCAGGACTCCGGTGGCCGATCTGTGACTTGGGGAAGGCAGAAAATGTGCTCTGCAGCCCTCAAGACCCCTTCTTGAACTGCGGCGGTGACTGGTAGTAGAAAACAGCAGAGAGTTCAAGTTCATTTGAATACTGGTGCACTTTCAAGTGCCCCTCCAATTGACTGAGTGAGTGGAGGGAGGTCCTTTCCAGCAATGTCCAAAGATGGAAAAAGGACTCTAGTGGCTGATCTGTGAGTGAGGGGGGCAGAAAATGTGCTCCACAGCCCTCAAGACCCCTAATTGAACTGCGGTGATGAGGGGCCATAGAAAACAGCAGAGAGTTCAAGTCTGCTTAAATATTGGCACACTTTCAAGTGCCCCCTTCAATTGGCTGACTGGGTAGAGGGAGGTCCTTTCCAGCAATGTCCAAAGATGGGAGCGGTACTCCAGTGGCCGATCTGTGACTGGGGGAGAGCAGAAAATGTGCTCCGCAGCCCTCAAGACCACTCCTTGAACTACCTTATGATTGTACATTTAATTTTCTGGCACAGAAGACATTACTAGTGGGATAATAATGTAGTATCACAGTTCTCACTCCCTTGCAGCTGCATTCCTACTGTTCTCACTTTTTTATGAGGTTAAAGCTTTGAACTGTGGTGTGACAAGGACATTGCTACAGTGCGGTACCTCTATAAATCTGTCATGATATTACCATTTAATCAGTTTGTAACTAAATCTAGTATACATGAACACCATCAGTGCAAATATGTGCAGCTTTGTCACTATATTGCCTCAATACTAGGTTCAACACTGCCATTGATGAAATCTTCTTCTATAGCACAGGCTTAAGATTACTTCTGTAGTAGTAGTAGTAGTAGTAGTAGTAAAGGGCTTATATCTGAACTGCATAAGATGCTTCTATATAACTCAAATAGGAGTAATAATGTACATTAAGTTACAATGGCAAGGGTGTTACGTTCCAGATGATGAACCAGAGGTCATTCAGGAGGAGGGATTTAGAATCCTGATTTATAGTAAATTTAAGCTGATAAAATTATGTTCATCCAACAAGCATATTATACCCCTAGCAGGGTGACTGTGTTTTTCTCTGGAGTGGATGGCTCTTGCCTTAGATGTGGACATGTATAGTAATGCCACTTTACAGTGGGGCCCTGTGTCACATTCCTTCATATCTAATCATGTCAATCAGGATCTTAGGTGAAGAACTGAACTGGCAAGAATAGACAGAGCAATCCCTTGATAATTATTTAATTGCCTAGAAATACTTAGTGTTTCCAAATATTATGAATAGTTATGACTGAGGACATCATGACAGTAGTGTCACGAGCTATCATGACATTTGGCACTGGGTACCACTGTACCACACACGTTAACATAATGCTTGGTTCTGAAACCCTACTGGACTTCTACAGTCAATAGTCAACAAACTATTGGTCAAGTGGTTTTCTCCGTCTCCCAAGGTGATTCTCCTTGGAGACTTGACTGAATATGAAGAATTGACCCAGGAACACAGTACATTCTTTATATTTTACTTTGGTGGATGCCAAACTGGGAATATTAAAAATGTGAACAGATAAAGTTTCTCCCTTGGTAACCAGTTGGTGGAATAGTATGGCAGACTGTGCCTCTATAGAGCACATTACAGTATATACTGGGCATGAGATTTGGAACAAACCTTGTTACCCTTTCTGGAATCCTTGGGGAAAAAATTCAAGTACATCATGTGATTTTCTCACCCCAGGAATACTCTAATATTCCTGACTCTATGCAGTGTGCCTTTAAGCCAGATCTGCCCAGAGATGGAACGTTATGCTAATGATGGAACACCATTGGCACATGCGACTTTTCAAATGCTGCCCCTATCAACTGCCTGCATTCTAACCTCTCAGATTTCACTCTCCACCTGTCAAGACTAGATGCTCGGAGATCCTCTCCTCAACATCTTGTCGTGAAGACTTATAAAAAATATATGTAATTATGTCTTATTTTTCATTTGCTGCCCTTATCTTTTGTTATTAGCTTAACTGCTAGTTTGTTTTAGTTAAATTTGTTGTTTTTCTCGGTTTCTCCCGGTTCGGGATAACCGGAGGGGAACCGGGAATTTTTTAGTTTAGCTCGGAGTTTTGTGACAGAAACTCTTTTATTTTGGCTTAAATTGTTTAAATAAATTTGTTTTGCATAATCGCTAATGCCGGTTACTGAACCAATAACCTCGGTTCCTTTCTGTATCAGTTCCCGGTTCCAATCAGTTCCTGAACTGACCACAACCTACTGTTTAAAATGTAAAATGTTTTTTGCGGTTAGTGTTTTTCTGTCAAATTGGGTGAAATGTCAGAAAAACCTAAAAGAAAAAATGGTGAGCCAGGTTTTAAAAACTGTACTGAGTGTGGAGAAGTATTTGCCAAGGCAGATAAACATACTTCTGTGGGGCCTGCCTTGGCTATGAGCATTTGAAATCTGATTGTGAAATATGCAAGTCCTTTCCTAAAAGAAACACTTGAAAAATGTTTAGAAAGGCTCAAAAAGAAGTTGCCTCCACCTAAGGGTCCCTCAGGATCTGACTAGCTGACACCCTCAGTTCCTGTGAGTGAAACCACAGAAACCACTGCTTCTACCCCTGATATGGGTACCCGAGTCCTTGGAAAAAGGCCTGCTGAACCAGCTAGCTCCCTGGTTCCATGAAAAAAAATTAAGAAAACTAAACACACAGAATCCCCTGCTGGACAGCATTTGGGGACTTCTGTAGTGACTGAAAATGTGCCTCCTCCACAAGAGATTGCACAGGCCTTCAAAGTCCTGCAGGCCTTACAGGGGATGCTGCCTGCTGGAAAGCAGGCACCAGTTCAGACCCCCACTAAACAATCCTATGCCCAATCTTCCTTCTATGATGATATGGAGGAGTATGGGGTGTATGAGAAAGAGTGTGAAGGGGCACCTATAGAGCCTGAAGTCTCCCCTGAACAGGAGTTTGGCTCACCACCCAGGGCCTCAGAGGATTATTCATTCCACTTCACTTTTGTCAGGAGGATGGTGGATGCCCTTGACATAACCACCACTAAAGTGATTGAGGATGAGGAGGAAACAGAATATTTAGAAATGATGGGGTTAACACCCACCAAGAAATTATTGCTTCCTGTGAGCAAGTTCTTTAAAAAGGATGTGTTTAGAATCCTCCAAACACATGGTTCTGTCCTTCCTTTAGACAAAAGACTGGACAAGAAATATCAGCTGGACAGGGAAGGGGCTGAATTTTTGTTCTCCCACCTTGACCACCATGGGGTGGTACAAGCTGCAGCCTGTGACAAGGCAAAAGTACCTCTGGCTTCTCATCCCTCAGAGAAAGATCCAGAAAAATTGACAGCATGGCCAAGAAGGGTTACCTGTCTGCCTCCTTGGCCATTCGGCAAGTGAATGTCCAAGCCTATGTAGCACAATATCAAAACTCTTTATGGCAATCTGTCATGGCTATGGCAGATAAAGCACCATCTGGTCTCTCAGCTGACTTAGCTGATACTACTAGGTTTGGCTTAGAAGCAGCCAAATACCAATTTCAAATGGCAGCAGGCACTAATGACATTGCTGCCAGGTGGATGGCTAATACTATTGCCCAGAGGAGGTTTGCCTGGCTAAGAGCCACAAATCTCATTTAGGATACACAGGCCAAGGTTTTGGATTTTCCTGTTGAGGGCCATTCCCTATTTGGAACTCAGACAGAGGCCTACATCAAAAAGGTGGATGAGTACAAGGCCACCTACAAAAGCAATTCTGCCAAAGAAAGGGCCTCTCTGTCCACTAGACCCTATGGAAGGGGAGTCAGGGTTAGACATTTCCACACCAGGCCTTTTTATCAGGCCATGGCTGTACCCCAGGTTCAGCAGTACCCACAACAGGGGTACTTCAGGGGCAGGGGAAAAAGGGTTTACAGGTGTGGTTCCCAATCCCAGCCTCAGTCAAAGCAAGATCCCTGACACGCTTTCCCAGGCCGCCTCCCCACTACCAGTGGGGGGCAGACTGATTCACTGCTTCCAGGATTGGAAACAGATCACCACGGACAATTGGGTCCTGGAAGTAGTGAGTCAGGGTTTGTCCCTAAGCTTCAAAACCCTTCCCACTCTAAGAACCAGAGTGTTCAAGCCAGCTTCCAATGCAGAAAGGAAGCAGCTGGGAAAGGAAGTACATAACCTACTGTCATCAAGGGAAGTGAAATCTATGCCCCCACAACAAAGGGGAAAGGGTTTTTACTCAAAATACTTCCTCACAACCAAGACAAAATGGGGATTGGCAGCATATCCTAGACCTAAGGGTGCTATACATGCACTTAATAAAGCCAAGGTTCAAAATGGTAACCTTGTCACTGATCCTGCCAGCACTGCAAGAGGAGATTGGCTGGCATCTATAGACCTAAAAGATGCTTACTTTCATATCTCCATAAGGGAGTCTCACAGAAAGTACATCAGTTTCAGACTCCCTTGAGGCTATTATTGGCTATTTACCAGTTCTCAGCCCTGCCATTTGGTCTGACTTCTGCTCCAGGAGTGTTCACAGAGTGCATGGCAGTGGTTGTGGCACACCTACGAAGACTAGGTATCACAGATTTCCCATACCTAGATGACTGGTTTGTGGTTAGAAAGTCACCACAACAGGTCAGGGAACATCTGCAGCTCACCCAAGGACTCCTGGAGTCACTGGGATTTCTGATAAACCTCAAAAAGTCAATCATTCTCCCTGCACAAGTGCTACAGTTCATAGGAGCAGAATTAAATACCCAGGAGGGCAGGTCTTACCTACCTCTGGACAGGATAAAAAGTATTCTGCAAATGGCAGGCTCCTTCATCCTGAACAGACCAAAAACTGCAAGATGGTTCCTACAGCTCCTGTGCCACATAGCAGCCTCCACTGGCACAGTTCTGGGTTCCAGGTTTCAGATGAGAGACATTCAATTCCACCTCAGGGCACACTGGTGTCAGAGAAGAGATCCTCTCTCCAGGCTAATCCCAGTGACAAAAATGTTACTTCAGGCCCTTCAGTGGTGGAAAGAGGAAACCAACCTAAGGGAAGGGGTTCCTTTTCATCAAGAGTCTCCATCAGTGGTTCTCACAACAGATGCATCATTGCTGGGGTGGAGCACACCACCCATGGCACTTGGTCCAGTGCAGAGTCACTCCAGCACATAAATCTGCTGGAGCTCAGAACAGTGTTGTTGGAAATAAAGGCCTTCACACCTCTGGTGCAGGGAAAGGTGGTACAAGTCAGGACAGACAATACCACCACAATGCATTACATAAACAAGCGGGGAAGGACAAGATCAGGTCCTCTCTACACAGAAGCTATGAAAATATGGAGCCTAGCCTATTCCCTCGGAGTCTCCCTCCAGGCCATTCATCTGCCAGGCAAGGACAATACCATAGCAGATGCTCTGAGTCAGATCAAAAAGGCCCATCATTAATGGACCTTGAACAGACAGGTGGTGGGAGTGATTTTCAGAAGGTGGGGTACCCCAGAGATAGATCTCTTTGCATCCCATGAAAACCACCAACTGCCACAGTACTGTTGCAGACCCCCAGCTTGGGAAACAACACCCCTGGATGCTGTGGCTCTGGATTAGTCAGGGAAGCACCTGTATGCTTTCTCTCCCTTCCCTCTGGTATACAGAGTGCTGCTCAAGTTCAGGTCCCAACCAGTATCTCTAATCTTGATAGCTCCAGACTGGACCAGGCAGCCATGGTACTCTCTGCTGCTCTCCATGTCTGTCACTGAACCAATACACCTTCCCCGGAGGCACAACCTGTTAACCTCCAATTAGGGGAGGCTCCTGTACCTGAACCTTAGATCCCTCAGGTTCAAGGCATGGCTCTTGAGGACCTAGAGTATGCAGGCTTGCATCTCTCTGAAAGTGTTCTGGACATTTTAAGGGGGTGCAGGAAACCCTCCACAAAGAAAACCAGCACCTCAAAATGGAAAAGGTTTTCCATTTGGTGCTCCACCAAGGATGTGGTGCCAGCACAGACAGGGGTCTCAGCTGTGCTGGATTACCTTACATATTTACATTCACTGGACCTGCAGCCCACTACCTTAAAGGTCCATCTAGCCTCAGTGTCTGCTTACACCTCAGCTGGAAAGAATGCCCCTATGGCATTGAACCCTATTGTTAGGAGGTTCTTTAAAGGTCTAGCTCACTTGCAACCCCTCGCAGGGAACCGGTGCCAGCTTGGGACCTAAATGTATGTATAGCCAAGCTCATGAGTTCCCCCTTTGAGTCCATGTTTTCAGAACCTTTGAAGTACGTTACATGGAAAACAATTTTTCTAGTGGTAATAACTTCAGCCAGAAGGATCAGTGAGCTCCAGGCTCTCTGCATTGAACAGGACTACATATCCTTCCATGGGTACAAAGTGGTCCTGTGAACAAACAGAAAATTTCTTCCAAAGGTGGTCTCGGACTTCCATTTGAACCAGTCCATTACCCTATCTGTTTTCTTCACTGAGCATTCCAGCTCTGGTGAATGTAGACTGCACAGTTTTGATGTCAAGAGAGCCCTTAGCTACCACATGACTGTCACTAAGGCCCATAGACAGGACAGAAAACAGCTGTTCCTGACTTATGGGGATGTGGGAAAAGCAAGTCCAGCATCTAAAAGGTCCATTTCTCACTGGATAGTTCAGTGTATTGTTTTTTTACTCAAAAGCTGGAAAAGAGCCCCCAGCAGGGCTGAGGACCCATTCCACAAGGGGTACAAGCTGCTACTATAGCAGCTTCCAGGGATGTCCCATTGGTGCATATCTGTAAAGCAGCTACCTGGAGAACAGTACACACCTTCACGAAGCACTATAGCCCGGACACACAGGCTAGAGATGATGCCCGGTTTGGCACAGCTGTCCTGCAGAGCCTATTCCTGAAGTAGGTTCTGTGCCCACCTCCAAAGGTACTGCTTCTTAGTCTACATAGAGTTAGGAATATTGGAGTATTCCTGGGATGAGAAGAAAAAATGACTTACCATATTAATCTTGTTTCTTCCAGGGGATATCCCAATATTTATAACTCTCCCACCCTGCCTCCCCTGCTAGAACCAGTGGCCTCTGCATTCCATGCTGTGTAATCAGAGGTATGAGTGCCACACTCTGGCATCTCTATTGAAACTGTGTTTTCATTGGTTTTCCCCTCTTCAGGTGATTCTGACATTCAGGGGGGTTGGGTTAGTCCCTCCTGCTGGAGGCTTTTTGGGTGTTATTATTATTGTTATTATTATAGTGTTATATAGGTATTTTCTGCTTGGGACCTGTCTTGTCAGGCATCTGTGAAATCCGAGAGGTTAGAATGTAGACAGTTGATAGGGGCAGCATTTGAAAAGTGGCACTTCCAATGGTGTTCCATCATTAGCATAACGTTCCATCTCTGGGCAGATCTGGCTTAAAGGCATACTGCATAGAGTTTTGAATATTGGAGTATCCCCTGGAAGAAACAAGATTACTATGGTAAGTATTTTTTTCTTATTAATCAATAGATTTTATTGATCACTACACCCTCTACTACCAATGAAGTGTTGCTGATTTATGCCTTTCTTACGCTGACTGTCTGCAGAATATGTGGTTGATAGAGGTGGGGAGGTCTTGGCATTGCTGCATTATGTGTTTTGTGATTCTTCATTGTAATCTGAAAACAGCACTGCTGTACGTGATGTTTTATTTATTTATTTATTTATTTATTTACACGTTTCACCAGGAAGGCATACTGAGCAGGGTACCTCTCGATTCCAGATGCGTCCTGGGGTGGGGGAGTGGAGAAATATACAATATAATAACATTGAAATAAAATATAAAAACTGGAGTGGTTACAGAAGATATGAGCAACAAGCATGGGGAAATCTGCATAAACCGGGAACGGCGGTTTAAACATTTTGCTGAACAACAGAAATTACATAGTAAAACAGAGAAAACAATAGCCAGGCCCAGCATAGTGCAGATAGTTAATGGTAGCACAGAGGGCAATCACAAATTAGAATACTATCTAGGCAGTGATCTGCGAGCACCTAGCAAGAGGCTGGGGTAGCTGCGCAGCAGGAGGAAAAATTAGGTTTGGAGAGGGGGGACACTGGCCCCTGTGAGATACTAGAAGCAGGTGCAGGCAGAGGAGAAATGAGATTTGAGGAGGGAGTTGAGTTGTGGAGTGGTGTCAGTGTGCCAGATGGCTGCTGGCAAGGCATTCCATATTTTAGGCATGTGGTAATTGAAGGCAGCTTGACCTTTGGATGTGGACATATGTGGGACATGGAGGAGCCGGGCATCTGTATTCCTGAATGTGTACTCAGGTTGGGGTTGAGCTGAGAGGGCCGACTTGAGGTAGTGTGGATGGGAGTGAGCCCAGAATTTTGCTGAGGTCCTGGCGCAGTGGGCCTGTCTGCGATCCTGGAGTGATGGAAGGTCTAGGGACCTGTAGAGGGCACAGTGGTGGGCTGTGGGAGGGCAGTCCAGGGCAAAATGACAGAATGAATGAAAGAGTGGGTCTAGTCTAGCTAGGGCAGACATAGGAGTGATGCTGTAGACTACATCCCCATAGTCATACATGGGGAGGATCATTTTCTGTACAATTGCCTTGCAGGTTGACAGAGGGATGCAGCCTCTGTTGCGATATAAGGCGCCAAGTTTGGGATGCAGTTTCTTATGGATCATGTCAATATGAGTGGAAAATTTGAGGTGCTGATTGAGCCACACTCCGAGGAATCTGAAGGAGGTGCAAGCCTCCAGGAGAATCCCATGATGGTGTGGAAGAGTGGGGGGGGCAGTCTCTGCTTTGTGCCGAAAGTTGAGACCATTTCATGGGGTTTAGACAAAGTTGGTTTGAACAGAACCATAGCTGCATAGCACTGACATCCTGCTGGTGCCTGGAGGCTGCTTCAGCAGGGGAGGGTCCAGATGCGTACAGTACAGAGTCATCAGCGTACATGTGAATGGCTGTATCTGGGCAGACTGATGGCAGATCATTCAGAAAAGTGGAGAGCAGTTTTGTTATTGTGGTTCTGAAAAACAATAAAATATTTGTCAAAAAAGGCACTTCCAAATTGTCTCTAAAATAATTGATGGAAATTCTGTTTTTTAAGTGGTTAGATTTTGATCATTTTAGAATTAGAGTATACAAATCTGGAGACACTCAGCAGGGGTCTGTTAAATAGACAGTAGGTGCTCATGGTTGATGAAAGAAGATGATTTGGGAGAATATTCACTTGGACATAGAAATTAAAAAATGCCGGTGCCATCACAGTCTGCATTTGTAGATCTAGGCAGATAGTGAAAACTGTAGAACATAGAAGGTTAATGGGGCTTAAAATGTCATATGTTTTAGGAAGTCTATTTAAAGGAAGTTTGGGACAGGATGTTTGAAGACTGTGGTATAGTTTTATAGTGTGGTGAGTCAGAATGGGCTTTCTGTTTCACTGCATTGGAGGTGAAATTGAGTTCCTGACAGGCACTATTTAAGAGCATCATGATGGATAGATTCCCTTTGCAAAATAAGGCAACAACTAGAAACTGATTGCCCACAGACTCATAAAGATTCAAATTTTGTAAGGAACAAAAAATATAAGTAGTCCAAGAAATCTGGTACAGTACAATGGCTGGTCAGTTTGTGTCCAGCAGGCCATACATACAGTCCAAATACAGTTGGGTAGGGACAGCAGAAAGTTTTAAAGGTATACACAGCAGACAGCAGACAAAGGTGAACCAGCCTCATCCTGAACCCAAGGAGAAAACCACCAGTGCACCCAAAATTATTGAGTCAGGGGAGAAAATGTGTTATGTGTGCCAGAAACTGGGGAATTCATCATATGATTGCCCAAAGAATAAAAACAAAAGGCAGAGTTCTGAGGGAGTAACTCTCTGAGTGAGCAGCAACTACTGGCATGTGCACAGAATGCAGTTTTCATTCACTGCACTGCTTATATGCACCCTGTTTTTGTGAACAGATTTGATAAATAGAGAACAGAATCTGCCAGGTTATTTCTCAGGAAGCTGAGTTGGGAAGGTGGTCAAGGGGTACAAGATGCGGGGATGATAACAGACCTCCTCTTTTTATGTAATTATGGAGCATGACTTCAGCAGCAGAGTATCTATCGTCTTTGTCACTACCTGGAGTCTGGTGAGGAGACGAGCTACTGAGAAGTGAGTGAGAGAGAGTGAAAGAGAGTACGAGAGAGAAAGAAAGAGAAAGGGCGGTGCGGGCAAAGGAATTCCCTACTTCAGAAGCAGAGGAGAAGTCGGCCTGCCTGCGCAGCAGTAGTGCTACTGCTCACAATGCTAGTGACCTGGGTTGGGGACAAGCCCAGGGAGCTGGAGGGTCGGTCGGGAAGGGGAGCCTGAACGCCCAAGGGACAGCTCGTCTCCCCTGAGAGGGAGGGGGGATGATGGCCCAGTGCTTGCTTAGCCTCTGGTGAAGACCAGAGGTACAGCAGGTCAGAGCCTTACATCAGGCGGGAGGTGTGGCAGATGCCAGTGTACATCTTGATGTCAAGGCGCAGCTACCACTCCAGGGGACATCAGGGGAAAAACATTATGGGAGCCCAGCATCACCACTGCCAATGGAGGAAGGCACCCCCTCACTGGCCAACCCCCGAAACCACAACAGGGACCCAACAAAAACAACCTCGCCTGGGGGGGGTACAGCCATAGCTCCATGGGGGTTTGACCTGTGGATTGCGAAGTCAAGCCGGGTTGGTGGCAGGTAGGCCCAGGCTCCTGGGGGTGGGGACAGCAAGTACAAAAAAAAAAAAAAAGAAGCAGAGGGAAAAGCCGATAGGCTACCCAGGAGGAGGAGGATGAGTTAATTGCCACAGCTACAGGCAATGGAACCTCAATGTTTGAATAGGTTCCCCACTAAACAAGTGCTGTAGAGATGGTTAAGAATGATAAGGTTAGCAGGGCTCAGTCAGCAGGCTGACCCATCCCTAGAAAAGTGGCAGTGATGGCTGACAGTGACTTTCAGGACAAAGGTAAAAGGGAGTTTATGGGTAGAATGGGTTACTTTATTGGGAATGCTTCCAAGGGTGGGCCAGAGGAAGGTGAACACCAGCCGTTAATTGTCCCTCAGGAAAACAAGAAGCAGCTCCTGGTCCTAGCCCGATATTCCTTTTTCAAAACACCTGGGAGTTAGCAGAATGTAAGGGCAACTTATGAATAACTTGTCCTGGTCCAGTATTTTTTCAATATGTGACAAACTACTGCTGAATTTGTCTGCAGTGTCAGAGGCTGGGAAAATTGAGTAGAAGGCTAAAGCAGCTTTGCTTCCTTTATCTATATCTGAGTAGCCTTTTCAGCATGTAGCCATGTACATCATGAGACCATTTAGCACTGAGTCACAGGCAAGAGGTTCATACTGGTAGTCACTGATTATGTAAACAGGCACCTAGAGTCTGTGGCCATGTCCTCCAAAGGGGCAGAAAAAGTGGCAGATGAACGCCCTTAGGATGTTTAGGCAAGTAAGATTTCCCCAGGAGATTCTGTTTGACCAGGACACAAAGTTTATATCAAGTTTATGGAAGAAGTGTGTGGTGCAGCAATTTAGGGCCTCCCCATACCACCCAGAAAGAAATGGTTTGGTTAAACACTTTAATGATATGCTAAGTGAAGTATTGAGATAATTTACAGACCAACATCGGAGGGCTTGGAACAAGTATTTACTCCGTCATTTATTTTGTTATGGGGAAGTCCCTCAGGAATTGAACAGTTTTCTTTCTTTGAGTAATTGTTTGGCCACAGGATGAGGGTGATGCTAGATCTGGTACAAAATTAATGGAAGGATGAATTTCCCAAGAGGACACTGTTGTGGAGTACATCCTGAACTTCAGGTAATGGCTCATGGAGCTCTTGGGGATGGACCAGCCTCATATAGCTGCCATACAAAAGTGACAGAAAACCTTACACAACCATAAGGCCGGAGTCTGGAGAATAAGGTTGATCACCGAGTGATACTGCTCATCCTTCTCTGATTAAATAAACTGCAGGCAGCCTGGGAAGGTATGAATTCTGTGGGAAGAAGGATAAAGGAGGCCAGTTATGTAGCTGAGTAGGTACCCAATAGGAGCCATAAGTAGAAGGTGCAAGCAGTGAGTTTATCATGTAAACATGATGAAACCTTGCAAATCTATGCTTGAGAGACCACAGGGAAGGGATGGCTCTTGTGAATTCTTAAAGTTTTAAATAAATATAGTATATTGTTATATTATGCTCTTCTACCAATATTTTATATGTAAGCACTAACCCACAACAGGGTATGGGATTACTGGGGATTATTTTTTATTATTATTTATTTATTTAAGTCTTGGAAATACACCTTTGAGCTGGAAGCTCATTTACAAAGGTTCCACGTCAAGTGAAAGAAGAACAATATATTTCAGATTGGCACATTGTAAGACAGTAAAAGTGCAATGTTACAAGGTGTGGTAAAACAAATAGGAGGATACATAGTTACAAACCATTGAGATACATTGTTACAGTCATAGAGGATCAAGTAGAAAAAATGTTCCTTTGTCAGGGTTACGGAGGGGGTAGGAGAAGAGAGGTGGGGGTAGAAATAAGTGCAGCATGGAAGAGAGGAAAATGATCGAACTGGCTGGAGGTTTGGTAGGGAAGGAAAGAGTAGGGGGAGTTGAGGGGTGGGAGGAGGAAGGGAAAAAGAGCAGGAGGGGAAGATGGCCATAGTGAGTGATGGGGTTAACAGTCACATCTGATCTGATTGGTAAGATGTTGGCAGAGTTTTCTCTTGAAAGGCCCCAGCTTAGGCTCATTTGCTATGTTGGGTGGGAGCTCATTAAGCCAGCGTGGGGCACAATATGCAAAAGACCTCTGTGCTTGAGAAGTATGGAAGAAAGGGACAAGAAGTGATTGTCTAGATACAGTATGCTTCTTGTGCGATGGGGGTTAGGTGCAGTTATGAGGAGGTTCTGAATGGCAGGTAGGATCAGTAAAAAGTATGTTTTCTTACCGAGGAGACACTCTCGGTACTGTATTCTACCCTGTAGGGTAAGCCAGTCAGTAAGCGCATATAGGTCATATGTGTGGGTTAATCGATGGGCCCCACTAACCCTTTTGAAGGTGGCATTGGGGGCTGCTCCATATACCACCAGTCCATAGTCTATAATGGAAAGTATAGAGCTATTAACGGCAAGTGAGAATGCCTCATGGGTAAGGTTATGACGGTGTCTATAAAGGAGGCCTATTCTAGAGTTAATTACCTTAACGATTAGATCAGTGTGCTGAGCAAAGGCTAGGGAGCTGTCCAGGGTAATGCCAAGGTATTTGAAAGTATATACTTGTTCTAGAGGGGTTTGCAGGGTATTAAAGATTGACATCCGTGGTCCTTGTGTCTATTTCGGGGGTTAGCAAATACCATTACTTTTGTTTTTTAATAATTCATAAGAAGCTTGTATTTAACAGACCAAACTTCAGCAGCAGAGAAGTCTCTTTGGAGGCTGGATACTAGGTGGTCCGGATTATGGTTTTTGGAGTAGATGACTGCATCATTGGCATAAAGAAGAATTTGTTCTTTGCACACTGTGGGAAGTTTGTTAATAAACAGGCTAACTAAAAGTGAGCCTAGAATTGACTCGTGAGGAACACCAGTGAGAACTTGTAGACTATTGGGGAGTATCATCAATTTTTACCCACTGAGATCTGTTATTCAGGTAGCTGTGGAACCATCCAACCGCTTCAGTGGAGATGCCAATGGAGTGGAGCACACTGAGTAGCATTTTATGACTGAGTGTCAAAGGCCTTGCTGAGGTCAATATGTATTGCCCATGCTATCTGACTACTATCAAGGGCCCCATATAGGAAGCCCGAGTACTGCAGTAAGGCTGTGGAGGTGCTGTGTCCCTTGCGAAACCCATGCTGCTATGGGCATTGAGGATTATATTTTTCCAAATAGTTAACCAGTTGGTCAGAGACTATGCTTTCTAAAGCCTTAGAGAGGGGAGGTAGGATCGAGATTGATCATTAGATTTAGTTTACAGCTCTGTCACCACTCTTGTGGACAGGGGTGACCACAGCGGCCTTCCATGCCTGGGAGATTGCCCCAGCCAGAGAGATAGGTTCATTAGTTTAGTAAGGAGCAGAAGCACTTCTTCCAAGGTAAGGGCAATTAGCTTAAGATCCAGTGTGTCATGGCCATGCCTGGATTTGGCAAGTACCTGCTGGAGATATTTTTTTGCTTCGGACCCAGTAATTGCTTTAAGGTAGGGGGGCTGTGGGGGATCCCTTACTAGAGGACGAGAAGCCTGGGGGATTTCCAGCAGATACATCCAGGAGATCAGGCGGCAGTATACTGCTGAGGTCAGTGAATGCATCGTTGATTAATCAACACCCCAGGTGCGTTGTGAGGCATGAGGCCACAGGCTGAGTGCCCTCACAGCACCCAGGGTATTGATCACTCCCCAGTAACCCCATATCCTGTCATGGGTTATTGTGCTTATAACATGGGGTATATCATAACACAAAATAATGAACAGAAATTGTTTCATTTCTTTTGAAATAAAAGTAACCCGACTGTATCCTCCCAACTGAAAAAGTAGTCCCCAACAAGTCATGCATACCTCACTTATGTTATGGACACACAAACGCTACAAATATTGTATTTTCACGATTTCTGACATTTGCTGTTCATAACATAAGTGTCAGGATGAGTTTATCTCACAGTATGTTATGGTATCACTGCTTAATGCCTGTAATATGTTGTAAATGTTGTTATGTTATAGTATGTTACTACTTACTTACTGCATGTTATAGTTTTCTTGTGCTATTGTTTGTTTGCACTTTCCTGGGATGTGTCTGAAAACAGGCATTTATTGTCTAGTACACCAATCTGGTTCAAAACAACCTAAATACATAAAATAATAGACAGTTCCAGTGTAAATTTGTGTAAACATTTATTCTGGGTCACTGATAGAGGCAGTCTAGCTGAGTTAATGTTCCATAGGAAATCTTCAAGCAGCTACTAACAAACAAACCTCCAATTAGGAAATGTAACTATTCCTTATTTCAAAAGGCAGATATATATTGCATGCACATTTGAACAACTTATATTTCCTGCATTACAAAGTAAAGTGCTGCATGTTTATAGAGTGTGTATAGCCATACAAATGTGCCTTCACAGTTCTTTCAGCTCTATTTAATAATATTCTGCTTCTCAGCTTGCCTGTTTGTAAATTAAAAATATAAGAGGAACAGTCTTACTCAAGACAGGACCAGGTTTCATGCACTAGAATCAGTTCTTTGCTTTTTCTTGTGTTTCATGATGAAACCTTATCATGACCGGAAGGAAATGGTCATAGCTGCATGTAGCTACCCAGAGGTGGAGAAATAGGTGGATTCACTATTGCAAGAATCATTGACGTTATCCAACAGAAGAAGGCCGTTAGGTTTATCCAGTCGGACCGATGTAGCGATGCTTGCCCTTTACAGGACTAAGCTCCCCCTCTCTCCCTCCCTCCCTGAATTAATCCTTTATGTGCATCCCATGCCCTCTTAAAGCTCTCCACTGATTTTTGAGTTCACCACCTCCTCTGGTATCATGATCCACCCTCTACCACTCTTTCTGAGAAGTAATACTTCCTGATGTCCTTCCTAAACCTAACCCTACAAGTTTGATACCATTCACCCTGGTGCTCTTAATCTCATGGCATTTCAATAATTCACTGATGGCTACCTTATTAATGCCTTTCTTGTACAGTACTTGAAAGTTCCAGTCATATGTCCCTTTCTTTTCTTTTCTTTTGTGGCCTCCAAAGAGTACATGTCCATACTTTCTAACCTCTGTACTAACTTTTTCCATCCTAACCCTGAATCAGTCTTGTTGATCTCCTCTATTCTGAATTGATGCCCTTCCTCAAATGGAGATTCCAGAACTGTACACCATACTCCAGGTGTGGGTGTACCATGGATCTATACAAGGGTAGTATGACCTCCATGTTTCTGCGGCTAGCACCCCTACTTACTATATATATATATATCACAGCATCTCATTTGCTTTACCCACTATTTTACTGCAGTATGTTGTTTATTTAAGTGTGCTTGTCAGTGCTACACCCAAGATTTCCTCCTCGTCTGTCACTTTGACATTGACCTTCCCTAACTGATATACCGCCCTTAGCTTCTTATGACCAACATGCATAACTTTGCACTTTTTTGCATTAAAGCCCAGCTGCCAGATTTTCGACCACTGCTCCAGCTTTTTCAAATCTTCCCTCACTGCCCTGATCATCTAATCAAAGCAACCCTTCCTCAGAGTTTAGTGTCATCCACAAACAACCATATTATTATATTATATGATGTTAGATCACCCTGGAGAAGTTTAGGGAGGATCCAATGTGGAAGCCATCATTTCTTTAAGTTGCTTACACCTGCACAGGCAGCCAAGATGAATGAGGTGCTGCAATCTTTCAGAGACATGTTCACATGGAGACCAGGGTATACGATACAGAGGAACAGATATAGTAGTCAAGACAGAATGTAACCCCTATGACCCTTGGGATTACCAGTTCCCTGTTTTGTTTTATGGCTTTTTATAATTTGTCAGCTGGGCAGCAAAGAGTTAACTTCCAGGGCTCTCCTGAGCCCTCTGGCAGTCTTCTGGGCAGTGGTTCCAAGTGGTAGGGGCTTGCTGCAGCAGCATAGGCCTTGATGGAACGCCACAGTGGTTGCCAGTTGCTCACTGAGAAACTGCCCTCAGTCTAAGGAGGGCCTCAGGTGAGGGGTTTCATGTCATAATGGCGATCGCATAAAGGCGATCACCGTTAGGGCGTGTGTACATCACCGAAAATCAGTTTTGGTGATGTACACCCCCCGGCGCACAGAAAAACTGCGCAGAGGCCTTAGATTTTAAATGCTTATCCCCCTGCACCACACTACTAAAGGATTCTTAACTCCAGGGGAGTGCATGTCTGGGGGGGGGTCAAAATCTGAATTAAAAAAAAAATCGGGCCGGGCATGCCAAAATATAGGCATGCCCAGACCTAAACCTGGAACCCTCACAGCTTTAGGCTGTCACTCACCCACCACACAATGGGGCCAGCTCGGCAGCCCCATTCCAATCATGCCAGGCCAACCCTCCCTCCCTTCCGTCACGCTGGCTCCACCCCACGTGCATATACATATAGTGACATCCTGTTGCTATATGTGCGAACCTCCCCCATCTGGTCACCATTCCTCCATGGTAGCCCTGTCAACATGCACCTGGATTGAGTCACTGTTTTTAAAAATCACTCAATAACTGATGCCCATGTCACGGGCTATCCAGGTGAGGTGGGCATCTCTGCCTGTCTTGCAGAAGGTCCTAAGTGTGTTCACAGAGCAAATGAGAAGTGTTGCATTATGATGGTGACTATCTTCTGTGGTGCCGCTGGGGGGGGGGCTTGATTCATGTGAAAAATTCAGTCAAAAGAACCATGAGTAATTTCTGGGTGCCTAACCAAGTTTTAAAATACTTTATTTTGGGTTGTTGTCCATTGACTGGATGGACCAGGATTTGCCCGCAGTGGGAATGTCAGTGTGCCTGAGGGGTTCAGACCCCTGTTTCATCTGCTGGACAATTTCATGAACTGACCCAAATGGTGCCTCCACAGTACTTGCCTCTTAAGAGAGGAAGGAGAGCGTCTCTTGACGGAGGGGATAGTGTTAAAAAATGACCCATGAGTGTTACAAATTGTGAGGACATTTACTGTCCTGGTTCCAATCCTTGTGGGGGAAATGCTGACATTAAAACAGAAGTGCCACATTGAAGTATATACTGTCTTGATTCTGATCCCAGCAGGGAAGGACAAGAGCCTATTTACTGATTTCCCACTGCAGGATTTAACTGGACAGCCAGCGCAGTGACTTGTGAAAATGCACAAATTCTACCCTTTCTGTACCAGCTGTCCTTCATTGCATTCATCTGTTAAAATCTACTGCTAACAGAATAAAGACCTGTTTGATTTTTCATTGTCAGAGTACAGTGGTGCTTGAGTACAGTGTGTTTCTGGTGCCCAATTAGCAGAGAATATCTTATCTGGTGCAACATTGCAAAAAACGACAGTTTTCGTCAACTGCTACAAAAAATTGTTTATGTATAACAATCACTTTCTACACAGCTGAGTTCACCCAGAAGTGTCAGATGTTTTACGCAAGGTTACCTGCAAAACACTACATATATTTCCCTACTGTTAATCAAATGAAGTTTTGTAACACTGCAGTTGCCACACAAACATTTTTTGATAACATTTCCCCTGCCTATTAGGCTCCAGTGTTGCCCATATTCCCTTGGCCCAGGTTCCTGGTGTGAAAAATAAATGGGCATGTAGCCCACCCACTGACAGCCAGAGGCAGTTCTACATTGAAAAACCCATAGTGGGAGGTAGGGTCTTACAGGAAGAAGGCCTGTTACTCTGTCAAGACTATCCCCAATTTCTCAGTGGCCAAGGTTTATTGCTGCAGCTCTGTGTGTATCAGATTGTAGCACCCCAGCTGGCAGGTTATTCCACATGCTAACCACCCTCTGTGTAAAAATGTTCCTCCTCAATTCACTTCTTAACTGATCCCCAGTCAACAGCGTCCCATGCCCTTTTCATTTATTGAATGTTGTTTCACTCTCAGCCCATAGTCATCCGTTAATAGTAGGTTATAAATAGTTCTGCACACATGAACTACTATAGAGTCCCCTTCACCCGTCACTTCTATAAGCTACACATTTGCCTAGCTCACACTTTTGAGTCCTCTTTATCTTTCTCTTTTACTGACTACAGATTTTTCTAGCTCATTTAACTCATTGCCTCCACAAAGCTCTCTGAAGTTTTGCTACTTGTCTCCTGTATACTGTTAACTGTGAATCCTGGGCCTTTCTAAGCAAAATCAAGCCATAGTTGGCATGCCACAAACAAATCCTTATAGCTCAAGAATCGAAAGTGCTAGACACAAAGTATGAGTGGCAAAGTTGTTCAGCACAGAATTACCTTTCCAATGGTGGTATGCAAGTAATAATAAGTAATTTTAGTTTTTTTTCTATGCTGGATGAAACAGCAAAAAAAAATATTTTTTTCACTAAAAAAGGCAGCATAAGCCATTTTGTGCTGGGAAATATGTAACATATCAACACCAAATTAAGCATCCAGACATTAGATGCAGTTTAATATTATGTTTGCAAAAAAAAAAGAAGCTATTTTTGTAATATAAATTATCATTTTTCCTCATTTTAGTCAAGGTGCTTTGGTGAGGTTTGAGGGACAAATCTCAACCATACATACCGTACCATAAATAAATACGTATAACTCCTGAAGTATACATGATATACACAAAATATCAGTGGCAAAGTTATTCAGCACAAAATTACCTTTCCAACTGTGCTATGCAATCAAATATATATCATTTTCTATTATATTATATATTAAAATATATAAGTGACATCTCCAGACATTGCAAGGGCACACAGGAAGTCAGTAGCCGACTTCTGTAGTCATCCTCAGGACACACCAGTGTATTTTACTGCCAACTGGTGTTTGCTAGGAGACAATGAGGTAATCTCTCCTGGTAGTTCCATTCTGATAGTCCTCACACTAATCAATTAACCCTCCTATGAACCCTCTCCACCCTAACCACACTCTCCTGTAATGTGGTGCCCCAAACTACCACAATACTTCAAATGCGGCCCTGCTGCTGATCTGTATAAGTGCATCACCATCTCTTGGTATATACTAACAAAGTTCCTCTTTGTACATCCTAATATCTGGTGACATTTGGTGGCCATTTTTCACATTACACCCCTACTGTTGTTACTGATAACTTCCACATCCCTATCCTGTTCAGCTACTCAGATTTCCTCCCCATTCACATGGTATTTCACCTTGGTATTCCTTTTATCAAAATAGATTATTGCATGCTTCCCTATATTAAACTTCATTTATTCCTGTCAGCCCATGCTGCCAACATATCCAGGTTCTGCTGCATAGCCTTTACTTGACATTGAGTCCTAACTACACCTTCAAGTGTTGTGTAATCTGCAAATTTGGTTATCCATCCCAGCATATCCTTTATGTCATACAATACCACAATGGCCAAACACCATGTGGACACATGGACATAGAGCCCACTGAGGCAGCAATCCTATAGGGGTCCCCAAGTAGGGGGTGCTATAGAGGAGAAACTTAGATGCAGGATTTTGGGGTCATTTGGGAACCCAGCAGTTCCCTGGGCCTCTCCAATCATGCTGGTTTGTATAAAGCATGGGATCAAAAGAATTCTGTGTGGACTACAAAAAGCTTAATAGCTAAATAGAGTCTGATGCATATCCAATATCTAGGATTTATGAGGTCCTAGAGGTGAGAGAGGGCCAAGTACTTGACCACTGTAGACCTGACAGAAGGGTATTGGCAGGTACCTTGACACCCAAAGCCAGGGAAAGGTTGGCTTTTGTCACCCGATTTGGACAGTTTGAGTTAGAATGATGTCATTTACGATAAAGACAGTGCTAGTAACTTTCTATAGCTGGTGGACAGCAGAGAAGTTCCAAATTGGTAAGGAAAAGATCTTGTACCTAGTCCATAATGTAGGTAGTAGGCACATCTGGCCAGAGCCTGCAAACATTTAGACTATTCAGGGCAGGGCCATGCCAATGGACAAGACACAGATGTGAGCTTTTCTGGGTACTGTGGGGTACTACTGTAGGTCTGATGCCAACTTTAGTGCCCTGACAAAACCTTTGGCAAACATCATACAAAGAAAATACCTGAAAAGGTTCAGTGCACTGAATGCTGCAAGACAACATTTGGCCATCTGAAAAAGCTTTACATCAGGCAATCATATTAGCTATCCCAAACTATGCATTTAATTTTTTTTGTGCACATGGCTGCTTTTGACAATAGATTGGGTGCTGTTGTGAGCCATGGTGTGCCCATGGGGAAGAACACCTAACTGCATGACTGAGCAGAAAACTGCAACCCAGGAAGGAGGCTTATTCCTCAGTTAAGAGATGGTGTTTGGGTATACTGTAGTCTGGGTGCTCCAAAAGCTACAGTCATATTCATACGGTAGAGAGTTCACAATGGTCATAGACCACATCATTTCCTACCTGCCTCTACTGGATGAGCGGGCTGAACGCCAAGCTGCTGCAGCAGAGTTGTGTGCTATATGCATGCATCATGACTATTCAACAACATAGTGGTGCACAACATACCAGTTCTGATGGTCTGTTCAGGCAGGTGGCCTGAAAGCAAGAGTTTGGGAGGCCTTGCAACTAAGAAACATGATTTGTTTTCCCCAATTAAAACTTTATTGACATTTTCAGTAACAATACAACAGCGTATATAGCAACAAGAAAAAAGGGAAACATATGAACAGAAACATATCAAATGAAGCAGAATGCACTGAATAACCACACCGTATACAACTAAAATAGGAAGGGTACTTATAAAATTTAGTGCATACTAAAGACTAGGCACTTAATTAAGTTGGAATTTTGAAAAAACTGGATTGCAGATATGGTTCCCAAATATGAAGAAAAATATCAAGTCTATTCATGTTGACATATGTTAGTCTTTCATAGCTAGCTCTAGTCGATAAGTCCTGCAACCATTCTGATAATGTAGGTGGTGTGGGGTTCAGTCAATGTCTAGGTATTAGGCTTTGGCTGTAATGAAAGCAGCTATTAACCATGCTTGTTGATGTTTCAAACAATCATATAGCTCAGAACAGATTCCCAATATACAGCAAATTTAGCAGAGCAAAAAAATGTTGTTTAAATTCATATTCACATGACTTAATAATTTCTTTCTAGAAGGAGCTATGTTTTTACAGGACCTAGTTATGTGTGAGATGCAGCCTTTCTCAGTATTACATCTCCAACACAACTCATCCTTAGACAAACCCAATTGTACTAATTTACTGGGAGAATAATGCCATCTATGTAAAATATTGTATTAAGTCAGCCTCCCTTTCGCCTCTCTATAGGCTTTTAAACCATTACTCCAATGTTGGCTCCACTCAATAAGAGATATTTTCATTTGTGGCTCATCTTCCCATTTATGGATTAAAGAATCTGCAGGATTGGTTTTGAAATCAATAGTCATTTTATAAATTATTTTGTAACCCTCATTAGTTGTATAAATTTTGTCCAAAAGGTGTTATGGGGGTAATACTACATTAACATTAATGGCATTACTGAGCACTTTCCTGATCTGTAAGTATTTGTGAAATTCCATTCTAGGTAAATGAATTTTCTGAGATAATTGAGTAAAAGATAACACCAAACCAGTAGAGGGATCATTAATCTCTCCTAAAAAAAGAATGCCCTTTGTCTTCCAGCTTGTCCATTCAAGGTGCTTGCCTTTGTATTGAAGGAGAGTATTTCCCCAGAAAGGACAGTGCAGAGAAGACACTGGGTTCCATTCTAACACAGAGGAGATTTCCTGCCATGCCTTACTAACATGACTAAATATAGGATGTGTTTTTAAAACTTTGGGACTCCTGAGAAAAGAACTGTTCTGAGATGCTTTCCCCTTAATAAATATGTTTCACTATGAACCCCGCTTGGGATTTCCCATTTGTGTTTTCACCATAAGGATTTAATGCACTGGACAACAATAAATGCCTCATGCCTAACTCTGAAATTTGTAAGATTGAATCATCCCGTTTCTTGGTTGCTGAGGTTTAGACAGGAATATTTGTGGAGGTTTACCATCCCATAAGAAGTTTCTGAACAAGGAATTACTCTTATTAAAAATACATGAAAGTATCCGAATAGATAAATGTAAAATATTGGGGCCCAGATATTCAAAGCTTAGCGCAGCACGCAAATCAGTAGCACAAGAATAGCACAGTGTTAGTGCAGAGCTGCAATATTCAAAGGACCAGATAGCGCGTGCAAACCACAACAGCGTGGGACAAACCCATAATGTATGCAAGGGGCAAAGTGAGGGGGTGGGAACGAGCACACATGCGCTACGGGATATTCAGAGCAACAGTGCTTTGCTAGGCCACATTGCATGACACTTAGCGTGGCGCTAGTTACCACTTATAAAAGGCAGGTCTTATCCCATGGCAAAACACAGAGTGGGAGGGATCAGAACAGGAAGTAACCATGGCACTAGGCAACAATGCAGTGTTGCTGCACCAAATGGCAGCAGTAGTGGAGGAGAATGAAAGGGAGGAGGGCCAACATGGCCCACAACGCAGGCCAAGGAGATGATATGCTGCACACAGGTGGTACCGGCCCAGAGTCTCCTTTGAGACCCTGCCAGATGAGCACATCACTGTCCAGTACAGGATGAACAGGGGAATGTTGAGGCAGTTATGTGAACTCCTACATGAGCAGCTGTAGCCCAACACCAGAAGCAGCCATGCCATGACAGTCAAGGAGAAAGTGACAGCAGCGATGTGCTTCCTAGCCACAAGGACATTTCAGTGACCAATGGGTGACACCATAGGGGTATCGCAGTCTGCCACATCATGCCTCCTGACTCAGTTCCTCAATGCTTTTCTGCCACATGCTGGTGAAGACATAGTATTCCCCAGCACAGCAGCAGAGCGCAGAGAAACCATGCAGCAATTCTATCGAGCTGTGTACCTACCAGCGGTACTTGGCACCATTGACTGCACCCATGTGCCCATTCATGCACCACCTGGCAATGGCAGTGAGGTGTATGTGAACAGGAAGGGGTACCACTCCATCAATTGGCCAGGTGCAAAGACAGGGTGCATCAGCAATGTCTTTGCGCAGTACCCCGGCAGTGCCCACAACACCTTCATCTGGCACCAGTCCTGGCTGTGTCAGGCCTTCGAGGAGGGCAGGATACCCAGTGGGCACCTAGTCGGTGAGTATCATCATGCAAGGCATGCACACACCACAGTGTGGGTGGGGATAGGCAGGGGTATACAAGGAAGGGGTCAGGACAGCAACACAGGTGGTGCATCACAGCAATGGGCAGACAGCAGAACAGCAACACTAACAGGTGCACATTTCTCAACAGGGGACAGCGCCTATCCTCTGTGACCCTGGCTGCTGACACCTGTACCCCAGCTGGCCACAGTGGCTGAGGAGTTGTACAATGAGGCACACGCTGCCACTAGGAACATCATAGAGAGGGTCTTTGGCATACTAAAGATGCTCTTCCACTGCCTAGACACGTCAGGAAGTGCCCTACAGTATAGGCCTCAGAAGGTATGGCATTTCATCCTAGCCTGTTGTATGCTCCACAACATGGCAATGAACCGTGGAATACAGGCACCTGAACCTGAGGAACAAGCCGAAAGTGACCCAGAGGTCAGGGGGATAGTGGAGCAACCCGAGAGGAGAGATCTTCAAATGGCACGCAGGGCCCTGGAGCTCAGGGCTGGCATCATCAGGACACTGTCACAGGCAGGACAGTAAGTAAACACAGCACAGCAACCAGAAAAGTATATTGACAAAGACTTTATTACATGCAGACAACCACAATAGTGAGGCCCACCAACAAAGCATGCACACAACACAGTGGGAGTGAATGTATATTGGCTCCCTTAAACAAAATCATAAAGGAATTGGTCCCCTAAAGATAAATGACAAATTCATTATTAGTGAAACAGAAATGGCTGCAGAACTCAACCAGTACTTTGCAAGCATATTTAGTCCTAACGAATCTATACATCTCAAAATGCAACCTACATCTGATTTCACTTAATTTTTTTATGAACAAGATACTTTAGAGGCCATTAATTTAAATAAATGTAGCACAGCTCCTGGACCTGACTGTATACAGCTCAAATTTTTAAAAGAACTCCCAAAAGAACTAAGTGAGCCCCTCACTTATTTATTTAATATGTCTGTGAACCATGGTAATGTATTACAATCATGGCGAGAGGCAAATAGAACTCCTATTTTTAAAGATGATAATAAACAGCTGACATGTAACTATAGGCCCATCAGCTTAACTTCGCTTATCAGTAAAATTATTGAAAGATTAATACAAACTAAAATCTCTAATCACATTAAAAGTACTGGTTGTATAGATATTTCTCAACACGGATTTGCTCCCGGCAAGTCACGCTTAACAAATCTTATTAGTTTCTTTGAACCAGTCAGTGACACTCTGGACAAAGGTATTCCTGTGGACATCGTCTTTTGGGATTTTGAAAAGGCCTTTGATACTGTTTCTCACAAGATATTGATCGATCAACTTTTCAATATAAGCTTGGATGTTAACTTAATTAAATGGGTTTCATCATGGCTATAGAACAGACAACATACTTGGGCAGGAGTCTGACTGGAGTCCTGTCACTAGTGGAGTACCACAAGGATCTGTTCTTGGACCTCTTCTTTTTAATATTCTGGTTTCCAGTATGCAAACGTCTAAAGAGGTCTGGATTAATAAATACACCAATGATTGTAAATTAGGTTGCACAGTAAATGACATTTCATCTGCAAACATTCTCCAAGAAAACTTAAACAGATTAACCACTTGGGCAGTAAATAACAAAATGAAATTCAAGGCGGCAAAATGTAAGGTAATGCATATAGGGAATAACAATCATAGGTTTACCCATTCAATATAAAATGTGAATCTAACGGTCACAACAGAAGAAAGGGATCTGGGCATCATAATATCAGATAACTTAAAATTTAATTCTCATACTAACAAAACTGTCAAAAAATGTCATATGATCCTAGGTAGCATTTTAAGACATATTAAAAGTAGGAAACCATCTGTCATTTTGCCTTTGTATTCTAGCCTTGTCCATCCACATTTGGATTACTGTGCTTCATTTTGCGCTCCACCCTCAATTGGTTATCTAAGTATGACAGAAAGGGTTCAGCGCAGAGCCACAAAAATGATAGACAATATGCCTGATATAGACTATGAATCCAGACACAAAATATTACAACTATATTCCCTGGAATATAGAATATTAAGAGGAGACTTGATTTATTCTTTTAAGGCCTTTCAAAATGAATACATGTTGAACACAAGTGATTTAGAAAAGCACGTCACACATAACCATACTAGATCACATAATTCAAAACTTAAAACTTCATTATGTAAAACTAATAAGCGTTCTAGTTTTTTACTCAGAGTGTTCCTCCTATATGGAACTCACTTCCTGTAGACATCATTAATGATGACAATGGTGAAAAATTTAAGATTGATTCCTATATGGGCGACAGGAAATTTTCCTTCCACTGCTGAATCAGCTGGTGGCGAGTTCATATATGGGTACCCACCTTCTGAACTTGTATACATCTATGAATCTATGTCTATGGCAATGTGCACTGTGTGCTATGCAGGACACGCATGTGACCAAGGTAGACAGCCATGGCGTGGTGAAGCGGTGTGTCAATGGAGGTGCCTGATACGAGGTGACAGGGTGGGAAGGACTACCATGGCTGTGCATGTGTGACCATGCCAGTGAGTGTGTGTGTGTGACTGTGTGTGTGTGTGTGTGTGTGTGTGTGTGTGTGGGCATGTGTGCACATGTGGGTGTTACCCATGCGTCTGTGTGCTTGGCAGCTGTGCCTATCTGAGGCGACTACTACCATGCACATGATGTGCACCATGTGTGTGGGACACAGAGTCAGGGGTGCTCTGTGTCAATGATATATCTGGGGAGGACCACAGTGAGGCTGGGAGGGTGGTGCGTCGGCACCCCGGCTGACCTGCAGATCCAGACAGGGTGGGTGGCCAGGTGCCAGCTGATGCACATGATGCAGTGGTGCTGGAGCCTGTGTCTGCCCTTCGGCCGCTTGAGGCCTGCCTGTAGGCCCATGTGACATGGGCACACTGTCCCACTTGCACATCCTGCTGACTACCATGCACCCCATCCAGCACTGTGGCAAGATCAACCACAGTGGCTGTGAGACCCACAAAACCACTGTTGAGCGTGGCTACCACGCACTCCATCCTGTCCTCCACCCACTGATCTGCATGGGAAAAGCCCAAGGCCACAGTCTCCCACAGCTGTGAAAGCTCATGCCGCATCTCATGCTAAAAGGCATGCAGGTCCATCTGGTCCTCCTGTTGGGATGTCAGGGTAGTCTGGAGCAGAGGGCAGGATCCCTGACCATCCGCCACCACGGCTGCAACAATGCCAATGCCAGCTGGGAGTTGTGCCTGCTGTTGTTCATGGTGGGGACGCTGTGCAGGTGTCGGCTGCTGTGGGTCCTGGTGCTGCATGGTCCCTGTGGTATGATGTGTCCCCTGTGGGCCCAGCACCCCTCCCCGTGAAAGGCACCGCATGTCCAGTGGTGCACACCTTACCCACATGGCCCATGACTTGCTGTACAGGACTGCCTATAGTGGCATGGCCTTCCACCCCATGGCACCCATGTGGTGGACCACAGCATGTCCCACCCCTATGCCACCAATCACAGTCCACTCCACAGGCATGTAGTAGCCCTGGTCTGAACCATCAGATCCAGAGTCACTAGCGACTGTCAGGAGGACCACCTGGCCACCACTCAGATCCTCCACCTGGGCATCCTCTAGGAAGTCACCAGCATCCAAGTCCCCTCCATCCTGAGTCCTGGAGTCATCCCCCCCATAGGCAGGTGTAACCCATGTCCTGCGGCCTGCCACCTGTGTGCTGCTGCTGAGGTTCCATGCCTGGCACCCAGTCCTGAGGTTGATGGCATATTGTTCTCATCCTCTGCCTCCTGCACCACGTCTTCCATCCCAGCCATGTCCTGGCATGCTGCATGTTGTGCACCCACCGCTGTGAAACAAGAAAGGACAGATTCACTGACCAGAGCATGCACAGTGTGTCACAACCACCATGGCCATGCACACCCTAGAATGCGTGACACACACCACGGCCATGCACACCACACATTGCAGTCCCTATCAATGCAGACTATGGTCCCATGTACACACACCCTACCAAGGTGCACATGCATCGGGATGACAGCTGTGGTGAAAGCCCTGCACAGGCAGTGGATGCACGCAGTACTGACTCATGTGTACAGTGTGCACATTATAGCACCCCATAGTGCAAACCATGTATCAGTCCTACACTGTCCCTCCAGCACCAGTGCAGGCATGCCATGTAGGGTGCACACAGGGGGATACTGACCTGTTCTGGGTGGTGTGAGTGGCATCTCATACCCCCACCAATAACACCACCAACCAACATGGGACACAGTGTAGAGGCCACCAGGGTCAGCAGTGGGTCTCCCTGATGCTGTTGCATGGTCTGTGGCCCTCCTCCAGTCCATAGGCATTCATGGAGCCATAGTGCCTCCTCCTCCTCCTTGGTCCGTTGCAGCAGGTCATTCCACCTCTTTGTAACGGCATCTGTAGTACATCCCCAGCCTCCAACAGCATTGACCCCTGCCATAACCTCATTCCATATTTGTCTCATGACAACATCAGTTGCCTTGTGGCCAAGTAGCACCTGCTCCCGCTCCTTGACTCCGTGGACCAGAGCCTTCAGTTCATCCTGGGAGAACTTATGGGCACGGATCTGTTCCTGCCATGCTGCAGAACCTATGAGAGACATGTAGAGGGAAACAAGTCACAAATAAAAAAGGCCAACCAAAATTTGAATTGTATATTAAGATATATTGCAAGCAGGGACGCAAAAGTAATGATCCCACTTTATATAGCGCTGGTGAGACCTCATTTGGAGTATGCAGTTCAGGTATGGGCACCTCAAAACAGGGAGAATATTATTAGGCTAGAGTCTGTCCAGAGGAGATTTACTAAATCAATACATGGATTGAAAATGAAAACATATCAAGACAGATTGAAGTCCCTCAACCTATACTCTTTGGGATATAGGAGATTTAGGAGTGATGTGTGCCTACTGTTTAAAGCAACAGGAGATGTTAACGGTCGGACCGAATTGGGAATTTTTCAAAGGACAGATGAATATGGAAGTAGAAGACACAACAAACAGCTGATACTATCTACTTGGAAGCATAACTCAAGATGGCACTGGTTTAGCCAGAGGGTGGTTGCACCATGGAATGCTCTACCAGCGACTGTAGTTAACAGTGAGAGTATGAAACAGTTTAAGGATAACTTGGATTTATATTTTGGGGACTTAGTATATAAGTTTTAAATTTAATAATAACAAATGGCAAGCATTAAGGACACAAGTCTACTTGCTTGAATATATCTATGAAATCTATGCTGTGCTGTGACTGCATTGCACAGCATAAGCAGGACACAATGTGCATGCCACCCTAGATGTCTGCAATGCATGTCCTGTAGCGGCATAGCACAGGCCCTGTTCAACATGATAGGGTCCAGCACACACTGCAACCATGCAACATGGCCACCCCTGTGTGCACAGTGCATGTGCATGTGCATGTATCACAACAGACACTGCGTCTATATTGCATGCACCAGCCCCCACATGGGCACCGTACAGCCTGGGGCACCTGCAGGCCAATGTTTCCATCCCTCCATTCCCCCACCCCAGTGCATGGCAACAACAATGTGCAGGCCATCCACTCACAGTGGGGTGGGCTGCTGTGGACACAGGTGTAACACTCGCCCCAGTCAGCTGGCCGACAGGCACATTGCCCATGTACACCGCTAAGCAGTATCATGCTGACATGTGGGCCTGCAGGTGTGTGTTCTGTCCCATGTATGTTCCGTGGCTGTACCCATGTGCGTACAGTGCAGGCTAGGGCCTAATCACGTCCCAGTGCCATACAACCATACTCCAAGCTGCTATACAGACCTTCCTCTTGCTGCTCTGCCTCCTGTGACATGCTCCTCTGTGTCAGGCTTATTCAGCAGTGGCACCTGCTGAGTATTGCAGTCCCTATAGACAACACAGGTGGAGCACTGTTTGCCCTTAAATAGCCCTGCTGGGTAATCATGCCTGTTAGGCATGTAAATGAGCCGGTAATGATATGCTTATCACACTGTTTTGCCCCTTGTATATACAATTGCCCTCATTTACATAGGCTGACTGAATATGTGTCATGTTAGTGCTGGGCTATGCGCTTAGCGCCGGGCTATGTGGGTATCCTGCTCCACGCTCTCTCATTAGCGCAGTGCTACATGACATAGCACGAGTTCCGCTCGTGTGACCATTGAAACGTGCTAGCACCCCCACGTAGCGTGTCGTAGCACTGCGCTATGTTGTACAGCATAGCCCCAATTGCATGCATGCATATGCTGCTCCAGGGTCATGGAGGGGTCACATATACACAGTGAGACCACTTCTGGGTTTGCACCGTGCTATGCCATGTGACTGCACAGCACTATTGCACATGTTACTAACGGGCCCAGGGTGTAACACAGGGGCAGCATAGAACAGTTGTGTGGGAGAATACCAGCTGTGCCACACTATGTCTGGGAGGCATAGACAGTGTGTGGTGGTGCACAGGGACAGGCACTGGGGGGACGTTGAGATGGCAAACCTCGTGCAGCTGGTGCAGCAAAGGCACTGATGCCTGTTTGGGGAGGTCAGGGAGGGTGACCTCCCAAAACACCAGGTGTGGGCCTCCATTGCACTCTGTCTCACAGAACAGACGGGCATCCCGCGGGATGCTGAGAAGTCCCGGCACTGCTACACGGACCTGCGCCACAGGAAACACCAGCAACTGGACCGATACGAGTGGACGGTGCGTGATGGAACGGTGCCAGTGCCAGGTAGGTGTTGTCACAAGGCACACATGTGTTACATGTCTATCTGTCTGCCAGTGTGTGTGTGTGTATGTGTGTGTGTGTGTGTGTGTGCGCGCGTGCACGTGCATGTGTGTGTCACCATCTGTACCCAGGTGTGCTGTTGTGCCAGGTGGTAGGACACATGTTGCTGTGGTTCTAGGGCATACAGCGTGGGCCCCTTGGGTGGCACTATGGTACAGGGTGTCTGGGGGGCATAGTTGCCACAGTTGCCAGGCACCATCCACGATTGCGTGGTACATGTTGCTGTGTCTGTGGGGGTTTCACTGCAGTCATGCCATGCACAGCCATGACACTTGGCCATGGCATACGTGGTAAGTCTGGATCACGCAGGTGGCGGGAACTGCAATGGGACCATCCTGCAGCCAACACCAGTGTGGTGTGGGGGGGCTGTATCCTGGGAGCTGTGTCTGCCTACACAACTGTGTGTGCATCCTGTCACTTTGCACCTGCATGTGGCAATGTCACACTGCAGTGTCACCATGCCTACATGCTCTGTGTTCCTGGCGTATGTTCAGTGGGTCATGGGGGCCTCTGTGTGGGTGTATCACGTGTTCAGACACTGTCCCTGGGCTGCTTTGTGTGTACAGTGTTTTGGGGTGGGGGGGGCCTCTTGCCATGGCTATTGTGGTATATGCTGTGTCTTGCACTAATGCTGCTGTTACCTCTTTCCACTGTAGAGTGGATTCTACAGCACAGCCCAGGGAGAGGGGGCCAGGAGGGGTCCCGGAAAACCACTCAGAACAGCACTAGGGTGTCATCCATGCCTCAGCGGGTGGAGGAGAGCAGCCCTGAAGCCAGGGGCCTATTGCATGAGTACATATCTATTTTCATTTGTGCTCTGATTCTGGTATGTGTGGTTCCTTCACTGGTCTGCTGTTGACAGTGATGGCGGGTTACCGGCCATGGGCATCATACCGTGGCTGGTGCGGCATTGGGCTGTGTTGCTCACCAGTGTTGCAGAGTGCTGCCAGTGTATGGCTGTCTGGTTACTGTACACTGTGGCTGTGTGGGGGGGGGTTGCAGTATGGGCCAGTGTCAGCATGCACGGATGACATTGCCGTACAGTTTCCAATAGCCGATGTCCATGTTCAGCTGTTCACATGGCATGTGTGAGTTCTAGATGCACAGCACCGCACAAATTGCAGTACATGGTCCATGTGTGGCAGCATCTGGTGGCCCACCCCTGCTGGTTTGTGTGACCTGTGGTATTGCAGCTGCTGTGGGATGGTTTGGCCCCGGCATGGGATGGTCATTGGCCAGACACTGTGCCGGCATTGTGATGCTGCTGCACCCCTATAGGTTGTTGTTGCACTCTGCATTGTGGTACATTGTTCTCTGATTATGGGCAGCTTGTCCTGACGTGTGTTCTCCCGTGTGCATGTTGCTGTATGGCCCACCCCCACCACCATCCTGAGGCCCGCCTGTGTGGCTGCACTGTATCACTGTGTGCAGTGCTGGGTTGGGTGGTGTCAGCCATGCCATGGTGTTGCTGGGGCCTGACATCTCCATGTCTATTGGGTTTTGGATTGTTGCCTGTGTCTTTCAGGCCTGCCCTGTGAGCACCTATTGGTTGTGCCTTCCATTTCGTTCCTCAGCACCACATGGGCATGGCTGTCAGGACATGCTGTCCATCCCTGTATAGCCACCTGTGGCTGCAGTATACCTCCTAGCTGGTTTCCCATCCTCACATGCTCCCCCTTCCTCTTGTAGGTCCACGCTGATCATCATTGTGGGCGACCAGGTCAAAGGAGTCAGAGGGCACAGATGACCTCCTGCGATGCCTTGTCTGGCACCAGAGGAACGATAATTAAGCAGCAGGCTGTGCTCATCTCGAAGACCAGGAGGGTGGCTGCTGTCCTGGAGGCAAGACTGCCAGAACCGTCCGGCATGCAGCAGTGACACAGATCCCTTTTCCATTTACTTTGCCCCCCCCCCCACTGGACAGCTTGATGTGCTGACACCTTGTGTTCCTGTATATTCTGTGTTCCCTTCCCCTTTCCCTCCTTTTTCATTTAATTTATGCATACCTGCATTCCGTGTATATCGCTGTATTCCTGTTGTTTACTTCTGTGGTTCTGTTGTGTGTGAATGGGTGTGGTTGTGATGGATGTGGTTGTAGCAGTTGTAGTTGTAGCAGCAGTGATAGTAGTAGTATTAGTGGTAATAATAGTAGTGTTAGTAGTAGCATTTATTGTAGCCGTAGTAGTTGTTGTATATGTGGTAGTTGTAATTTTTCTCTTAGCATTCTTCCATTACTGTTTGTTGTATATATTGTTGTTCATGTTGTTGCTGTTCTTTTTGTAAGTATCATGCCTTACTTTTGTCATTTTTGCATTGTTACATTCCACTTTCATGACCTTACTGTGTCCAATGTCGTTTTGGGGTGCATGGGGTTTGCATGGGTTTCTCCTGTGTTTTGCTGTCCATTCAGGGGTCCTGGGTGTTACTTGGCCTTGCCTTGGCTGGGTGTGTGACATATTCTGGGTTCTGCACTGCTGTCTGTTCTTGGGGTTGCTTCCGGGGCTGTTCTTCCTTGTATGTGCTCCAGGGCGCAGCAGGCTCACCTCTGCACTGTGTTCCTCTGGGTGTTTGCACTGCCTGCCTGCCTTGGGTGCTATGTTCAGTGCTGTCTTCTTTGCTATATTCAGTGCTGTCTTTTTCCCAGGATGTTTTTGGCCTGCACTCCAGGTCCTGCTTGCCCGGCTTCTTTTGCATGCTATATTCAATGGGTTTTGCACTGGGCTATTCCTTTGGAATACAGCGGGCTTTTTGGTTCGGGCTATTTTTGCACGTCAGGCAGTGCTAATTTGGCCTCAGGGCAAAGTTTTGAATATCTGGGCAAAGTTTTGAATATCTGGGCCTGTATATCTTCCAGGCGATCATTATGGTAATAACTTGAATTTTGTCCCATAATGATAAAAGCATTTTACCCCATCTCTTTAGATGTAGTTCAATTTTTCCTAAAAGAGAGGTGAAATTAGTTTGCATTATCTTATTAATATTTGAACATAAGGTTATACCTACAAACTTAATACCTTCATGAGGGATTCTGAATTTGCTTGTTTTAAGTACATTAATGTCAGTATTATGTATTAGTATTAGGGCCTCAGAGTTTTCCAAATTAATTTTAAAACCTGAAAAGCTCGAACAATCATGAACAACTTTCATCAGCGATGGTATTGATTTGGATGGATGTGTAAGACAGAGCAGAACATCATCCATGTAGGCTGTAGTTTTCTGTGTTTTGCCTGTTATTAACCCTGAAATAAAGGTGGAAGTTCTTATTTTTATGGGAAAGTGGTTCTAACGCCAGAATAAATGGCAATGGCAATAGAGAGCGATGTTGCCGAGTGCCTCTAAAGATGGGAAATTTATCCAAAGATGCTCCATTGACTCTACTCTTAGCATACACCTCCGAATACGTAATGCTCACCCATCCACAGAAATACTCACCTAAGTTACATTTATTCAAAATTCTAGCGAGATATTCCCATTCTAGGTGATCAAATGCCTTATTGGCGTCCAGAGAGAGAGAGAGAGAGAGAAGGATAGGGAGCGATTTCATGTTTTTGGAGGCATGCATAATGTGTAAAATCTTCTGTAAAAGATCAGAGCTGTGGCACCCTGCAACAAAACCCACTTGATCCATGTGGTTCAGGTGTTAAATAATTAAGCAATAAGCCACGAGGGGGTGTGGGTTATTGGGGGATTTACCATGGCTGGAGTGGTTTGCCCACGAGGCACAGCTAAGTGGGTAAATCCACGTCAGCTGTAGTAAATCCCCGATAACTCAGATCGCGTAAGTGTCTTATCATGAACAAGTACTGCTTTTTATTATTTAAAAAAAAAAAGCAGTACTTGGTATAAATGCTTAAATAAGCCAGTCAGTAGTACAGCAGTGTATTTGTTTTGTTTTGTTTCCCTGATGTATGGAGCTGCTGTTTTACAGTCTCCACTTAGCGGGGAAACAAGATGGCGGTCGCAGTTCCTTGATTTCGCTGTCGGATTGCTTTTTTTTCCAAGATACGGCTGGCACCTTTTGCGGTGATTATCAGAGGATTTGCAATGGAGGTAAGGTGCCAGCCCGCTATTCTTATTGGTCGGTGTCCGAGGTCCATGGTATAATCCTATTTAATCTGTTTGCCAGTACCTTCATTAGAATTTTGCAGTCCACATTGATTAGTGATAGTGGGTGATAATTTTCACATAATGAGTGGTCCTTATCTTTCTTTGGAATAACCGAGATATTAACTTCTCTTAGTGATGGGGAAGTGTGCTGAAATGTTATGCGTGTGTGAAAATTCTATGTAAGAAAGGGGCAATGTTTTGAACAGTGAGCTTAAAAAATTCCCCAGTTAATCCATCAGGACCTGGCACCTTACTTGAAGGCAAGGACATACTGGCTTTGAAGATTTCTTCCTGAGAGATAGGTTTAAAATAGATCCAGATTCTCTGCACTGAACTTTAGATTGATATAGGCTCAAGTAAAATTTTCCAAAAGTATCTGTAATTAGTGTAGCAGAGAACAGTGTCTTTCCTTCATTATTCCTTTTTTTTTATTCAAGTTTATTAGATTTTCAACATACATAACATGATACACATAGAGCAGGAGAAATTATCCATCCATACAGGCCTGACCTTCCCTCACCCACATGCCCCTCCTCCCCCCGGCTTGACAACATTTGTAAAAAGGTAAGATTTTTCAGAGGTACGTGTCAGATGACCTCGACTCAAGGCAGGAGCGGACCGTCCACCTCCCAGGAGTCAAAGGGCCGGTAACAGAGTACCTCCTCCTTGCTGGGGCTGTCACAAACCGGGTCTGTCATGACCATGTGTGCCCTGCAATTGAAGCAAGCAGAGGGTATGGAAACCCTTCCAGAGATTCTTATATCTAAACAAGGATCCCCAGAGGCTGGCTCTCATTTGCTCAACCCGAAGGTTGAACAAAAGGTCCTTAAGCCATTCCAGGTATGATATGGCCGAACCATCCAGCCAGTTGCGAAGGACAAGTTTCTTCAAAGTTAAGGATAGAAGTGCCATATGACACCTACGAATTTGGACCGGTATCCAAGAGAATTGCCCTAGGACACATATTTCTGGGGTAAATAGATCCTCCAACCCCAACAGGGGGTCAGCTCTATTTTTGATCTGGGTCCATACTTTTTGAATCTCCTGACAATCCCAGAAGATGTGTTTGAGTGAGCCCTACCTCTTGTCTACATCTGATACATAAGTTATAAGGGGATCTACCCACTTTGTGCAGTTTAACCGGAGTCCTACACATATAGATTAAGACCTGGTACTGGGTAAGCCTCAATCTATCCTATGAAAGATACATATAAGTGGCCTGCCAAATACCGTCCCATCTCTGTGCTAGATCAGGATAGTGTGCAGTCCAGGCTCTGGGAACCACCATATTGGAGTCCAAGGTAATACCCCTCAAATATGTATATATCGCAGATATAGCATGTGGCTGGCCACTCAGTGTCACCAATGTGTCGAAGGTTTCCTTGTGGTTTGGGCCTTCCTCCCAGTCTAATGGTAAGTGTACAAAGAGGTGGCGAAGTTGGAAAACTTTAAAAATCTTGGTCTGCAACAGACCCAGCCTCAGCATGATTCCTCTGGAGTCCATACAGTTTCTCTCTAGGAAAAAATTCATTACCCTAGACCCTCCGAGATTTGGAAGCCAGTTTGAAGGAATGGCATGGGCCCCAAGTTTAAGGTTAGAATTATTCATCACAGGTTGTCTGGGGTCTCTGTTGTGTTTGTAACGCAGGAAAGTACAGAGCTGGGCATGTACCCTAAGGGACAGGGCAACTGGAGAGTTGGCCAGAGAGGGTGGGAGAGAAGATGTTGCAATGTGCAGTATTGCTTCAGGGGAAATCTTGGCTGTAGATATCATACTTCTTTCTAATATCAACCAGGCCAGAACATAAGTGCCTTCCACAATCACTGCCTGGGGGGTAAGCCATCTGAGGTATTTAGCCACTTGACTGGCCCAAAAATACAAATTTAAATAGGGTAACTTTAGCCCACTTTTGAGAGTTGAAGCCACCAACTTACTGTAGGCATACTGGGTTGTTTCCCTAGCCAGAGGATGGAAGAGATGAGTGCATGCACTTTCCTGAACCAGGCTAGGGGAATCCACAGATTAAGCATGCTGAGAAGGTAGAACAATTGAGGTAAGACATTCATTTTTACTATACTGATTCTGCCCCAGAGCGATATTGGGAGTGATTGCCATCGACCTAGGTCTTGCTGGATGGTTGAAAGAAGGGTCTCCAGGTTCAATTTCCTCATAGACGCCTCCTGTCTAGTTAGCTTGAGTCACAGATATTTAAGATGATGGGGCTCCACTGTAGTCCCAGGGATGCCACATCACTCTTAGTGAGCTTATGGTTAAGCGGGAAAACCACTGCTTACCTAAATTAACCTGGTAATTGGCCAGAGTCCCAAACTCAGGTAATAATGAGAGTACATTGGGAAAAGTTTGGGTAGGGTCTACCAGGTGTCGCAAGATGTCGTCGGCATACGACGAAAGCTTGAATTCCTGCAAGCCCACCTTAACTTCTCTAACCTCTTGATGACTCCTCAACCTAGATAGTAAGGGCTCAAGATAAACATTAAACAATAAAGGGGAGAGAGGGCACCCCTGTCTAGTGCCCGACAAAAGAGGAACTGGCCTTGAAAATACTCTGTTTCAGTAAATGCGAGCTTGGGGTGTTGATATAAGGAAGAGACCCATTGGATAAATCTCTGCAGGAGGCCGAAATGGGACATAGTTAGAAACAGGAACTGCCAATTAACTCTATCGAAAGCCTTCTCCGCATCCAGGGACAGCAGTCCAGCTGGAGAGTCTGAGACCCTGGACATGGAGAAGATATGTGCCAGCTTGTGAAAATGGTCCGCTGAGTGCCTACCTGCCATAAACCCCACTTGATCAGGATGGATCAGATAGGGAAGGACACCTTTTAGTCTGTTAGACAGAATTTTAGCCAAGATTTTAATGTCACAATTAAGTAACGATATAGGCCTATAGCTGCCTACATCTTTGGGGTCCCTACACAGTTTATGTAAAACAATAATTAGCGCCTCCAGCAGAGAGCCATCCAGAGGGTTAGAGTTCAAAATCCATGCATAGAGATGGCTTAACCAAGGGGACAGAGTATTAGCAAAGGCTTTATAAAAATTGGGAGAGAACCCATTAGGACCTGGAGCCTTATCAGGGGTCAGGGACTTTATTGCTTCCAGGATCTTAGCCTCTGAAATTGGAGTGGTTAAGGAGTCCTGCTGCTCCTGGGTAAGAGAGGACAGGGGGGTGGCATCTAAGTAGTCTTGGATTTCCTGTTGTTTTAGGGGTTAGGCATTGGCCATATAGTTCTTTGCAATATGCAGCAAATTCCTCTGTAATTGCCCTGGGGAGAGGTGCAGGGATCCATTTGTCTTGGAGCGGATAGCCTGGATAAGCCTAGAGGATTCCAGTTGCTTGAGATGCAATGCCAGGAGGTGTCCTGCCCTCTCTCCCTGGTCCATATACTTGGTACCTGTCTTTAGGATGGCATACTCTGCCCTGCTACTTAGCAGGAGGGTGTATTCATCCCTAAGTCCAAGTAATTTGGATTGCACGGTTTCCGGGGTATTGGGTGACAGGGTAGCTTCAATATTACGTATTTGAGACAATAAGAAAAATGCTTTTTGCTCCCTCATCCTTTTATGGTGCAATGCCAGCTTGATCAAAACCCCTCTTAATACACACTTCAGGGTCCCCATTCGAAATCAGCTCGCTGTGTAGAATGCGGGTTGGTCTGGGTATAGGCCTGGATTTCTGCCTCTATGCACTGGGCAATATCTTTATCCTTAAGTAACTGATTAGTCAGCTTCCAGGTTAATTCTACGGGTGTATCAGCCTCCAGTAGCAGGGAGACTGCTACTACCGAGTGAACTTGCTAGCACACCCGGTTCAATGCTAGAGTCTATGAGGCCCCTTAACAGAATCTGGCTTGCCAGGAAATAATCTATTCTGGATCGTGAGCCATGCACACTAAACCTAAAAGTATATTCCTTTAGAGTGGGGTGCAGGAGTCTCCAAGGCTCACAGAGGTCTAAGTGGTCCCCGACCTCTTGGAGAGCTGTCTGAACAGGGGAGAGACCTTTCCTCCCCGCCCCATCCTTATCTAAGTCTGGTGCAAAGGGGAGGTTCCAGTCCCCCCTAATACTATCAGCGTGTTTGCAAAGGGGGCCAGTACCTGGAGGAGCTCTGTAAAAAATTAGGGTGTATCAGCATTGGGGCCGTATATGCTACCTAAAAGAACTGTCTTTCTGTCTAGTACCCCCTTCACTAAAACATATCTCCCTAGGGGATCCCTTAAGACTTGATCACTCACAAAGGAGACCCCTCTAGATACCATAATCGCTACCCATCTGCTTTGTGTGCTATCTTCTGCCGCAAAGATCTGGCTGACATAATGTCTATGAAGGAGGTGCCCTTCAGCTTCTTGGAGAAAGAGAATGTCCCCTTTAAGAAGTTTAAGGTGCTTAAGCACTTGGTAATGTTTAGTCTTGTTCCCCACCCCCCCCGAATATTCAAAGTCAGGAACCTAAGAATCCTTGGCATCAATCCATATCGGAAAGAAATTGGTGAGTTTTACCATGAGTCTGTAAGATCTACAAAAGAAACCCCTGCCAAGCCGGGCCTCAAACCCAAGACCCCCACCCCCATAAACAACCCCTCTGCTGAAAACCAGACCCCCCAAAAAACAATAGCATTCCCCTCCCACCATAATAATAGCATTACAGTATGTGATCCACCTCCACATTGCCACTCTATCGCCCCTGCTCCCCCTCCCTCAGTCCAGAAAAATTAAATGCTAGCCATACTTGGCTTCATATCAGCCATCAAACTGTTTAACTGTCAAAACATTGTTCTCTGAAGGGATAGAGCCTCTGTATTGTTCCAACCCCCAAAATGAGGAACCATTATGCATGAAAGTAATGATAAGCCTCCTCTTTGAACAACTTAATGCACCCTCCTCCCCCGAAGGTGGGCTAGTGCCCCAAGTCTGCCCAGAATGGTCCATGGAGTCTTAAACCGGCTAGAATGTAAAAATTAGAATCCAACAAAAGGAACCACAATGATCAGGCAGCCCCTGGTTGTGAACCGTATTAAAAGGTTTCTGAGTTATCCCAGAACTGGAGTAAGCAACAAGGGAATGAAAAAGTTTTAACCTATGATCAGCTCGCTGGTAGTCCAGTAAGGTTTATAAACAACATAGTCCTCTCAAACAAAAACCTTCTGTGCAGTCTATGTGCTAGATGAAAGTAAACAGGCCAGTCTCTGTGCCCTCCGTGGTGAGCCAAATAATCCAATAGGTTGTCTTACTTCAGGCCTCCTGTCTCTGGGATAGAAACTGGCATAAAATGGGGAGGGATGGGTTCCTAGCTTGAAAGGAGGAATAACAATCTCCGAGAGGGGCTAGGCACAAGAATTTAGTAACATCCACATACAATTTCACTGGAAGCCAGGAAGCATACCCAACTAACCAGGGTCACTCCACGAGAGTATCATGAAGCTCTGAGGATATTTCACAGCCCTCAGTGATCCTTGAACGGCTCGGGGAAAGAGGCTTTCAGAGAGCCTTCAGCTGATTTCGGATCCTCAAATGCCTTCCATTCCCTAGCAACCAAGACTTGGAATCTTGCCGGATAGCCCATCTGGAATCTAATATTGGCTGCAAGCAGCTTGGTGACGACCGCATGGTATGATGCACGCTTCCACCTCACTGACAAGGGTAAGTCTTGAGCCACTCTGAGCCTGTTTCCTTCCCAGAGAACTTCTTTAAGCTCCTTAAGCTTGATCAGGACACGCTGTCGTTCCTGGTAATTTAGGAATTTAAAGATGAAAGTCCGTGGAGGCGCCCTGGGGGAGGCATGGGCTGGAGAGCCCTATGCGCATGTTCTATAGTGTAGTCTGTGCCAAAAAGAGATGGGCCAGCTAAGTTAACTAAGAATTTCTGTGTGACCCTCATTGGGTTCTCCCCTTCCTCCTTCTTGGGGAGCCCGATAATTACTAAATTGTTCCAGCAGCTTCTACCTTCAAGGTCCTTGACTTTGGCTTCCAACTTGGCTATTCTGCTCCTGGTAGCTGCCATGGCTGGGTCGATTGCCGCTAATCTTTTTTCCGCTGAAATTATCCTTACTTCGTTGTCTGCCATGTGTTTAGAGGTCTTCCAAGCCCCAGTGAGGCTTTTAAGATCTGTAGCCAAGGAATGGAATTCTTCTTTGAGGGGCTTAAATTCCTCATGGAAGAGCTCTAGTGTCAGTGGGGTCTGCTGCTGGCACCCTGCGGCCTGCGGGTGTGCGGTGTGAGCCTGGGCCTTTGATTTCTTGCTTGTCTTCTCCAGTGTGCTTGGCGGAGTGTGGTGGGGCAATGCCGGTCTCATTTCCACCTCCATTCACCCGATCATAATGCCAAATTCACACCGTGAGGAACTGCATCATTACTGCAGCAAATTCAGAAGGGCGTGTGCAAATTCCAAGTCAGTAAACTGAGAAATTAGCAGTTTAATGAAGAGAAGGAGCGAGAGCTATCTAAGATAGGTGCTACTGCCTCGGCTGCATCACGTGATCCCCCTCCATCATTATTCTTAATTGCAGCTACCTTAGATGCCTCAGATGCCTGTCTTAGCTTATGAGCGAGTAACTTCCCTGGTGCTTCCCCAATTCCCAATAGCTTTCTTTAAGCCTGAATGGAGCATATTTGGCTCTTTGATTATGTATTTTGTTTATGGCAAATTTGAGACCCATGATCTGTCTGTGTAGATCCATATTATTACACCTTTGGTTTCAATAAAGAGTTTTTCTTTAATTTTTAGACAATTTTCTAGGCTAAGCAGTTCAGCGCTTTTGATTTTTTCTCTTATGGGAGGCATAAGATATTATTCAACCTCTAATAAACACTTCAAAGGCATCCCACAACATGGCTTCAGAGACTTCTCCAGTATCATTAAACTCCATAAAGCATTTGATCTCCTTTCCAAGATATTTGGTGAAATCTCCATCCCTGAGTAGGCTACAGTTAAACTTACATTGTTTTTCTGATGGGGATACTAGTTCTAATAAAATGCCTGTGGTCACAGTGGCATGGTCAGAAATCACTATATTACAAATACTGCTAGCAGAAAGACCAGATACCAATGGCTTAGTGATAAGAATATAAACAGGTCTACTATATGTGCCATGCCCAGTGGATTCAAAAATATAATCATTATCTTTCAGGTGGCTAATCCTCCAGGAATCAACCAATTCAAATTCCTGACCAAATTTATTAAAAACAGTAGACGAGGGAGCATGATCTCTAGATCCTGAAGGGCTTCTGCCAGTAAAATATCAGCCACAGTATTCATGACTCCTGCAGCGATCATGTTCTCAGGATTATTACTGATAATAGTATTAGCAAGAGAGGTGAAAAAAATTGGCTGATCATTGTTTGGGGCATAAACATTAACCAACATCAACTTCCTGTCCTCTATTTTGACTTTGGTTAGAGCAAATCTCCCTTCAGGGTCAGAAACATAGGAATCAACACTAACATTTAAGTTTTTATGGAACAGAATACATACACCTCTACATTTAGAATTATAAGAACTCCTATGAGCTAACCCCACCCATGATTTTTTTGAGCCTAGCAGTTTCGTCAGGTGAGAGGTGAGTTTCCTGAAGGAATGCAATATCCATTTTTAGAGATTTAAGGAAGGCCAGCACCTTAGTTCTTTTTATAGGATTATTGCAACTATTAATATTACAGGAGACAACCTTAAGAATCCTGTTCGCACTAGACGTTGTTATGTAATAGTAAGTTACTAGAATACTTACAACGACTCTGCCAAATAAAGCAAGTAGCTGAAATGATAACTTTGTAACTGGACTAAGTAACAAAAAAGAGGTGGAGTGGAAATAAGTTACGACTTGTTTGAGAAAAAAAAATTAAATGGGTGCTACAACAGAACAATATTTAAACACCTAATGTAGATAGTTCTATAAATAATGTATAATCGATATGTATGTCTATTCTATTAGTAAATCTAATAATGCTCAGAAAAAGGAACCAAGCAAACGAATACAAGATAAATCTGTTATAATATTAAACAGACAATAGAAAGTGTGACCTTTTTTCCTGTTTTTTTTTTAAACCTTACTTAGAAAACTACTGAACAGGAGCTGGTACACCCAATCACATGGTATAGAATTCCAGTATAAGGATAAACTGAGCCAACTTTTCTATATAATTATGTTAAATATTGGCAGGATGAAGATATAGGGCCCGATTTTGAAAGAGCCCTTAGATCGCCGCAAAGTTCCGGTGATCTAGGGCTGCGGCACACTCCTGGTGCATCAGGGACTATGCCCCACTTTCGGAACATTAGGGGTCCCTGCACCACTGCACCCCAAGAAATGCCACAACTGCAGGATAGCACCAAACACTAGGCACACTTGCATGTCCTGTCGGATGGATCTGCCCACCCCAGCCCACTGGGCGCAAGAAGGACCACAATGTCCGGGGTGCCCCTGGAGCTGATGTGGCACAAGTGATTACCATGGGATGTTGAGGAGCCAGTGTGTATGCCAGGGGGCATGATCAGGCACCCATTGGGGGTGTCCTTGTCAGTGCTAGCCATCTACCAGTGCCTGCAATGACAAATGACTGTCACCCCTGCCGAGTGCCCAATCACATCCCCGGCATACGCACTGGCACACTAACACTTCAGGGGTACACTCCTATCCCTACTGATCCCTGGACAACACATATGGGGCCCCCCCAACAGCTCCGCACCTTATAGGGCATTGCCGCAAGAGGTTTAGACCACCTCTCGGGTGGTCTAATGTGACCCCCTTCCTCCCCTTCCTTCTGCCACTGCAGGGCTTTTGGAATAGGAAATCGGTAGCTGTTGCAGCCCCGCCATGGTGTAAGCCCTCTTTGCGACCTGGTGTACCCAGATGCAGGTCACAAGGGAGGCACAGTGGCCCTTTGGCACAGTGAATTCCCTCACTGGTGCAGACCACATACCAGAATCAGGACTGCCGCAACAAATGACACAAGGTGCATCTTGCATCATTGCTGTTTGACATAAGCACCTTGCGTCTAGCAGAACCCTTTTGGAATTGGGCCCATAGACTTAGAAGTAATACAAAATCCAGATATAAGGATAATATATACACATTATTTCAACAGATGAAATAGTCCAAATGCTTACATAACTCTAATTCATTTAGTGTGAAAACTATAGGCAGACCATCACTCCTTTGTATGACTGTCGCATGATCATATGAACAACAGCCTATTAGTTAGATATATGTAACCCATAGTAAAGACTGCTCTGCCTCACTTATTTGTATGACTGCCATATGCCCATAACCTGTATATGTATCACTGTCTATGAGTTCATGTACTGTTATTCCCGGGTCGCCCCTGAAAAAGGAACCTCCAGGGCCCAGTGGGCCTACCCGGTCATCAAAATTCAATAAATAAATAATAATAAATAAATACCTAAAAGAATTCTGTGTGATGTGCTTATTGATGCCATGACACGCTGCAGTATGGTTACATCTGGATTATGTAGCATATCAGATCTTGCAAAACACAATCAATCAAAACTAACAGATATGGGTTTGCTATCAATGGATCACTGAGTCACCCCAGCTCCCTGTAGCTCTCCGGAGATGCATTGTCACATTCTTTTAATTTAAGGGATATACCCCATAACATGCATGAATCAAAGCAGTCAGTATACAAAGCATATGAAATTAGCATCTGGACAGCGTCAAAACCCTCATTTAGAAAGGCATAAAAAGCCAGCCTGGTGGCGCTGAGGGTTGAGGTGCTGGATGCCACACCTCATGCTACGCCAGTGACCCAAGTTCAGGAGCGAGCTCGGGCACTGGGGGTCAGCAGGGGTGGGTGAGGATTGAGCACCCACGGGGTTGCTCTCCTCCTCAGGGGGGAGGACAGGGCATCGCTCGGCATGCCAGAGGCTCCAAGTGGAGACTGGGGTACTGCAGCACTCAGGGCGGCATGTACATAGCATTGCTGACACTTGGCAGTGTTGCCATGTGCTGTTAGCATCAGGATGTGCACCACGCATGTGAGGGGGGGTGGCAGCGAGCACCAGAACAGGGAAAACACTGGTCTGCGGGGTAGGCAATGGCACCTGCTCCCATGCCCATGGCTAGGTCCATCCTGCCTGGCCTTCCAGATTCCTCCACCCAGGTTCTCACCCACAACTGGAGACTGACTGAAAGTGAGCGCCCAAGAGGAGGGGTGACCCCACCCCAGAGGGGTTAAGCTGGGGGTGCTGATTGTGGGTTGAGAGGGAGGAGAGAGGAGGCACAGGTCGGAGGACTTCAGGCAGGGCAGGAACAGGCAGGATGCTTGAGAGAGGCCCAGCAGACCAGAGGGAACTACAGTTGAGAAAAAAAAGGAAAGGCATCAAAAAAGCAAGGATATTTATTATGTCTTTATGTTAAAGTAAGCTAATAGTAAGGCAGATGGAGTAATAAGATGCACAGTCAAAACCACGCATATGAGCCAGTTATTCAGAGTTTAAAACAAGTATAGGTATGCAAAACCAAAACTGGACAAAATTATACTGTCTTCCTGCTCTGACCGGTGATAGGAAATTACAGCTATTGCAGAATGCATTTATTATGCATTGTAGCAACAGGGAGGAACATTTACCACAGCTTGGAAATATAGCCTAAAATGAACTGTCAGAATGATAGAATAATATATGAATAGCAAACCATGAGGAAATGATCTGTTGCAGAGTAGGTTTATCTTTAACTGGGAGGATGACATTCAGACAAACATGATGTTCTTCGCTGGTCCAAGTCAGGTTGTCACTGATGCAAATTCTGGTGTGACAGGGAGAATTATCAGAGGAAAACAACAGTCAGAGTGCAGAAAAATAAAACAGATTCAAATAAAGGCACTTTCGAGCAGATAGGTGAAGATCACCTTGAGTGGGGTAGAGTTACACTGAAGAGTGGCAGAGGTCACAATGTGCACTGGAAACAAGCACAGAATAAACTCTTTCCCTGCCACAGCCTCTGAGGAGTCTGGGAAAAGTCATGTGGTTACCATAGCTGTAGAGGTTGACAGCTGATTTGCAGCTAGGACGTGGTCTGAAGAGGATCGAGAAAAAAGATGGGAGTAGATCTATTGTTCCTGTACTCTCTACTTCTGCTATGAGAGCTCTTCTTGGGATTGAACCTGAGCTGCAGATGATGGTGAGAAATGTATGTTTTAGTGGAGGGTTTACTTTTTCTTGGGATACTTGAATAGAGGCAAGTCTTTGGCTTAACAGTATTCTTGACAATGTCTTAAAAGGGAAGGGGGGATCAAGGCCTGTGCTTTATTAGAGGGACCTAAGTTGCTGGACTGCAAGTTACAAGTGGCTCATGACAGATCCTGTATTACAGACAGTGGTCTCATGGTTGGTACTTCTTGAGCTCGTGCTGCCATGGAATTTTGAGTGGGGTTTGAATCTACAGCAGTTTCTGAAGATGGCTTCTGAGTAAAACTATTAATAAAATCCCAAACAGCCTCAGGAGAATCATAAAACTGTGGGTGACTGCCTTGTTCCGTAGCCACCAGTCTGGCGGGATATTTGAAATTATATGAAATGCCCATCCTCTGCAGGTTTTGTTTGACTTCATTAAAAGCACGTCTTGTTTTCAGTGACCTCACTAGAAAAATCCTGAAAGATAGGAATTTTTTTCCCCCCTCCAGTAAAGCTGTCTGTCTCCTTTCCCTTGTGATTCTCATTATTTCTTCTTCAATTGAAAATTTCAGAAGATCAACAATGATAACTCTGAGTCTAGCCCCAGGATGTGGGCAAAGGGCAAAGGATTGATGTGCCCTCTCACTTTTGATGGCCACGGCCACTGATATGAAAGAATTTCAGGGAGAAAATGAATCAAAAAGTCAGTCATGTTATTGCCCTCGACCCCCTCAGGATCTCCCTCAATTCTAATAATATTTCTTCTGCTGCTGTTCTCTAAATCATCTATTTTTTGCAGCAGATAGTGAATTTGTTCAGCTTGGTGCTCTGTTTTATTTTCTAAATACTGGACTGTATCCTCCAGCTTAACATTACTTTCATTGGTTCCCCGCTCTTGTTAGTGGCCTCAGATTCCTTCTGTAGTTTATAAAGGGAGTATTTCATATCTGCAATATCTAGCGTAACCCCCCTACAAATGGGGTCACCGAAAAGTCTTCCAAAAGCCTGTCTAATTGCTCACCACCTGGTAGGTGTTTGGCATTTAAGCCATTTGAATGTTGTTACCAGTGAGCGCTTTAAAAGCCTCCATGTACTGTCTCTTTAAGTGCTGCCTGCTTGCAGTCATAAGTAGTTTGAATGGGGGTCTGTGTGTTTGCATGCCCGAATCCCGCCTGGGCTGCTGAATCCTTGCTCCGTTTCTGCCGTCACTAGTGGCGCAGACAGAGCCCTGTTGAGAGATGCAACTAATTTCTGATAAATATTTAGAGTGGTAAAGATATAGGGCCAGATATTCAAAACTTGGCCCCGGGGCTAAATTAGCACTGCCCAGCGGGCAAACTTAGCCCGGAGCACAGAGCACGCTATATTCAAAAGGAATAGCCCAGGGCAAACAGCTTCCGAATATGGCATGGTAATGAGGCCATGCAAACTGGTCTGGGAGTGCAGGGCAAAAATAGCCCTGGAATAAGACAGCACTGAATAAAGCAACCAGGAAGTGCAACCCACAACAACAACACAGTACACAGCAACATGAGGGCAGGTACAGATGAACTACGTGGCTAATGTGTGTGCCAGCAAATGCATGGATTCAGTACAGCTGCAGGAAGCAGCAGATGTGAAAGAACAGTGATCAAAACTGTATAATATTCCCGTACCGTTAGCGCATGCGCTAACACATTAGTAGCGGCATTAGCGGGAGCTAAGCAGTTAGTTCGAGCAAACACATTTGCCCGGGCTAAATGTGCTATATTCAAAAGTGCTATGCAAATGAGCCTCATTTACATAGTCTCTGGGCAAACAACCAGATTAGTATCTCATTATACCCTGATTTGCATGCAGTTTGCCCAGCGTACTGCAGAGTCCCACAGAGCCACCTGTAGGTCAGTCTGGAAGTACAGGGCTGACCAGGTCCAACCGCAGCTCCACCTGTAGGTCAGTCTGGCAGTGCATGATGATAGCTGCAGGCTACATGTAAACAGTACAAGATAGCATAGCATATTATACCCCAGGGGACAGGACACCATAGGCACAGGTGGTGGTGGTGCTGCATGCAACTGTCACATTGTAGGGCATGCTACAGTGCACAGCAGAAACTACAGTAGCAAGGGGCCAGTAGTGCGTGGACACAGCAATGCCTATGGTGTGTAGGGCAGTGATGATGACTGCACTATACACAGTGAGCGGCCCAACCTGTGGATGTTTTCTGACACTGGACATTACTGTTACGCTGTTGTGTGACCCACAGGTGCTGCACCTGTGGCATGGATGCTCACAGTGACATGTACATTTCTGGCTTTGTGTGCTATGGCAGTTGTACAGCTGTGAGGTATGTGGCCGGGGGGTGCATATATTATCCGAAAGGCACACTGGTGTTGGGGTATTCCCAATACTGACCCATGTACACTGCATGATGTGTCCCAGCCTTGTGGCCACACCTGATCTGTAGCACAGCCTCGCCACCCATATATGCTCCCCTCAACATCCTCCATGCCCACAGTGCTGCATGTGTGTGCTGGCATCTGTTGGTGTCCATGGAAGTGTGGTCCACAGGTGTGTGCTGTATGGCCACACCGCCGTGCTGTTCACTGGGGCAGGGTCACCACTTACTGCCTGGCATGGCTGGGACTGGTGATAGATGATGGCATCATTGTGATGCCATCAGTTAGCAGCATGCTTCCTCTATGTTTGGCTTTATCTATGTGTCATATTTATTTGTTAGGGTCGGGCAAACCCGCGCTTAGACCCACGCAAACGCCACAAGCAAAGCCATAATGTCGCAGAAGCTGATTGCCCAGGATTAAGACCAGCTTTCCTGGGCGGTAATGTGCATCAGCATTAAGTCGCAAAACCACTTAGCGCCAAGCGCTTAGTCGCTGAATATAGCATTGCACCTGTATTCATGTCAGTTTGCCCCTTGCATACATTATCATTTTGCCCGGCGCTAATGCAGTTTGCCCGCTCTATTTGGCCTTTTGAATATGGCAGACCCGCACTAATCCCGTGCTAAACCTGCGCAAATGGTTTTTGCCCAGCGCAAAGTTTTGAATATCTGGCCCATAGTGTTTGTTCTAACCTGTCTTCTTTGTAGCAGGACTGTTCAGTTTAGTGCCACCATTTTGGTCCTGAACTGCCGAATTGGACCAATCAGTACTGGAGGACTCTAAAATGGAGCCTGCTAAAATGGGACTGTATGGATTACCAGTTGGGATTTGTAGTTCTAGACTGTTGGTGCCTTTTTGCAACAGAGGGGGGGAGCTCTTACTGTGACTGACAGCTAAACTGCCCAACCAAACTTTTTGGATCTAAGGGAGATCCCCTGAACTGTCAGCTGGCAAACGAGAAGTGTGTTGAAGCCTGGAGAGTGAGGAGCTCCAGCTTGTGGAGCTGCTGCTGCTCCACAGGGTAGCGTGGAGATTTGGCGGGAGGGCTAAGTCCGGCCTGCCTGCCTGCAGCTTGCCTGCCTTGGAGAAGAAAAGGGGAGCTTCATTTTTGGACTGTGCCTCCAAACCAATTGCTGATGTGCCCTGAAGCATGGGTAGAAAGAACAGATTCGAGTTGGAAGTTGAAGAGTACAGAGCTCGCATAATCGAGTGGCCATGTTGCACAGTAGTTCACGCGGGGGAACCGTAGAAGGTCCGAAGCTCAGCCTGTTGCTGTCTGACTGAGAGAGAGAAAGAGAGAGGAAAATAATCAGACAGTGATCTGCATGGTGTGTTGTGAAGTAAGCTGTTGGAAGGATACCAGGCTCACCTGAAGAAGACCGAAGATATTGCTAAAAGCGATCAGCCTGTCAGAAACCTCAGCTACCACTGTGCTCCTGAGTTTTAGCAGAAAAAACCATTGGTACACCCAGCCTATCTATAATACTCTATCTTACCCAAAGACCTATGTCTATATTGGGTTTCTGTCTGCACTACCTGCCCCCATGTTTCCTGCCTAACTGCTACCCCACTGAATAAATACTAAGTCCTTTACTCTGTTCCAGCCATGCTTGAAATGATTAATGGTTTTGGCACCCACCAGCATGCACAGTTTATGTGTTGCAAATAATGTTGATAAGGCTTTTATTGTGAAAACAATCAATAAAGTGTGAGCATAAAAATGAAAAAAGTGCAATAGTGAAAACTGAAAGTAGAAATAGTCACAGTGAAAACAGTGACAGTGGAAAGACAAACAACACAATTCATGAAAGTGTTACACTTTGGGGCTTAACTTGGCCATTTGGGGTTCAACTGACCCTACATTTTTTAGGGTGGACATATCAGAACCCCACCACATGGACACATAAGTTTAATTTTGTTAGTATACCCCAAAATGTGTTTTTGGGGTCACAAAACACATTTTAGGGTGCATTAAAACATATTATGAACCAAGGATCGTAAATAGAGGAATCTGATTGGCCCAGAGCTGTTTGAAACCATGATGATATCGAGCTACATCATCATGGCTTCAAAAATGTTCCGGCGCCACCAGTCTCCTTGCTGTCTTCTGTCTGAGAACTATTTCTTCAAAATGTACTCCTACACCACCCAAAAACTCATTCATAAGACATTTTAAAACCTGTTTGTTTAATTTTTTTATTTATAAAACTTCAAACTCAGTTCATAATAGCAATAAGTCACTCCAGGGTGTGGTATATCATGGGATATCATCACTTATCAGGTGGTTGGATGCATTCGGCCTGCGGCCTCATGCCCAACCACCCGAGGCGTGATGATATCCCATGATATGCCACACCCTGTCATGCCTTATTGCTTAATTATATAATAGAAAAAAAGAATGCTGGCCTCTGATTGATCAGTCTGGGACTGGACCCATGATGTTATCCCAGTACAACATCACTGGTCTAGTCTCAGCCTCACTGTGAACCTCCTGACTGATTGCATTGGATTTGTTATCTCTTCTCTTCTTAAGAAACAAAAATATTTTTCCACATTAACAAAAACATTTTTAAAATGATTTTTTTTATTCTGTATAATGACAAGCTATTGTATAATAGCAATAATGCCCTCCAGGGTGTGTGTCATGCTGGATAACATCACGCCTCAGGTATTGGATGCACCCGGCCTGTGACCTTGTGCTCAACCACCTGAGGTGTGATGTTATCCTGGCACGACGCACACCCTGTTGGGCATTATTGCTTAAACACTTACGTGTCCATGTGGTAGGGTGCTAATACACCCACCCTGAAAATTGGGGATCCATTAGATCCCCAATGGCCAAATTATGGCCAAAAGTAAAAGAAAAAAATATTTTTTATGACTCATATCAACTTTTTTTGTACTGTTTGTTACTTTTGTTTGCAGTTTTTGCTCATAACATGATCAGTTTTTGAGACTTTTACTCCAGCTTTTCAATAGCCTTCCCCACCTCATGAATGTGACACCTGTCATGCTTCATGTCCTGGCTGAAGCACCATTTTTGGATTGTACCAAAAAAAATGTTTTGGGTGGCATTTGAAAAACCACAGCTGTTGGGTTCATGGGAAAAAAGTCTATACTGGAAACTGGGGGTCAAAATCTTAAAAAAACAAAAAAGTTATGAGCAAAAGTTTAAAACAAAAATAACATACAAAAACAATAGCTGCCTAGTGCCAAAAACGAAACACTGTACCTTTAAACTTTGATTCCCAACCTTTTTCATATGACGATAAACCCCCAGAAAACAAGACATTAGTTTTGGTAAGAAAAGTAGTTAGATGACATCAGGATCCATTTTTGGAAATACAGAAACTGAAGTAGTTGACTATGTCAAACTATTAGGCTTTGTCTACCAGAGTAATTTTTCCTGGGCTATGCAAGTTGACAACATGGTTAAAAAAGGCTAACAAAATACTACATGTTTTAACCACCCTAAAAAGGGCTGGCATTGGTGTAATTGATTTAATGTTCTATTAGTAGTCAGGGCAACTTTGGTGTATGGTGCCTGTTTAGCAAGTGGGGCTGACAGTATTGGCGTCCACTGAATTGCAAAGGACTCAAAAGAGGGCCATACATATAATTTGGGTGAATGAGATTAAATATGATGGAAACTCCTGATTAGCAGTAAGTGTAAAAAATCGGATGCCAGGTGAGAAAAAAATGAAAGAATCTCTTTTGTGATATACCTCGCCCTAATCAAAGATTACGCAGTCTTCTTCCAGAAGGATATTATGTTGATTATAATCTGTATAAACATACAGCACATCAGTATATAGTCTGGAAAATCATGTGTGCAAGGACAAAACATATCAGAAATCCTTTTCTATGTGGTACCTGGAATGTCTTGAGCGATTGTAAAAGAAAAGAAAATTTCTCATGTGGGAGTCACCTACACATTTATTAAGTTATGATGTAATGTAATTTAATGATGTATTAATTTCTCTTGGATGAGGGTACTTTGTTGTCAAGGTAAAATGTTTATATTTTAAACTCTATTTTTATCACGCTGTTTTATACCGATATGTAATGCACTTCAACTGTGTCTTACAACATTGTTGCAATCATTGTATATAAATCAGATCAATCAGTCAATCACTGGGAAATCTGATGTTAGGGATTTTTTAAACCTTAACTCCCCCACAACCATAATGCACCACCCCTGTGAACTCCACCAAATTCAATAGCAAAGCACAATTCTGTAACTAGTGCCGTGCAGAATACGGAATTCCGCTGGCAGAATTAACATGAAATGGCCATTCCACGGGCCGAATTTCTGATGGAATTGCACTGGTTCTTCAGCGCAATTCCACTTACTGTGATCCACGGAATAATATTCTGTGGAAAAGCAATTTTTCCACGGAAAATGATTCCGCAACAATTTCTGCACAAAATATTGAGATCCGTGGCATAAACAGCATTTTTTCCGCAGAAAATCTTTCTGCAACTATTTTCTAATGCAGAATTTCACCATTACGTTTGTGGTATAATTTGGCAGACTTTCAGTGGAATTTTGAAAGTTCTGTGGAATTTTGTTCTGCCAGAATTTGAAAATTCTGCACAGTACTACCAGTAACCAACCCAAAGGGCTTTGTAACCAGGTCCTGTTTTACAAAGGGCCCTATGCATTTCCTGCTTTGAACAGGAACCTACAGTACAGACCCTGTGTGACGCAAGATTGGAATCAGGTCCTGCTTTATGCAGGGCCCAAGGAGGCCTGCATGAAGCTAATTAAAGTGATTTATGCAAGTTTACCATAACAAATGGGAGTAGTAACCTGTAGAAGTTGTGAATCAGTCTCCTACCATTCACACTGCCAAAAAGTGCTGCTTTCCATGAAAAAAATCCTTTTATTTCTGTGCTCTGCTTCATTTGCATAACCCTGTCCCTTTTATTCAGTGCTGCAACCCCGAACTGTGACATCATGCAAGGGAAACAAAGTTTTTAAAGGGACACTGTCAGTTTTTTAGTTTTAGATAGAAAAATCAGCTATTTACTGTACCCATGATGCCTCACTATGTAAATTAGTATACAGGCTATTACATTTTTGTGCTCACTACAGAAATAGGAGACTACATCACTCAGTAAAGAAATTTTGTCAGCTAGGTACTGTATGACAATGCATTGTTTTGAAAATAAACATATGAGCTTATATTGTTGAAGCCACTACATAAATATAAGACTGCACCTCACAGTAGAGGAAACTGGAAAACAACTTCTTATTGTACCAACAATGTCTTGCTACTTACATCTACATATTAGGTGCTATACTGCAGTCACCACTACCAAACTAAGGGGCTGCACCTCTGAGTAAGGAGCATTTAAGCCAACTTTATGATTTACCCAGAATTCCTTTTTGCTTTTTGTAAAACATTGACAGCTCCATTGCATGACATCATTCTGGGGGTGTGGCCACACACAGAAAACTGGAGGGTGTACAGACACAAAGTGCTGATAAAACTTAAAAAAAATATGACTATGACAGATTTTTTGACAAAACAAATTGCAGCTTCAACATCTGAAGCATGGGTGGCAATGGCATACTATGTGTAAAAGGCATTTGAGAAACATGCATGAATCACTTTAAGAATCAGGTCCTGCACGGCACAGAACTCAAAGGGCCATGCTTGAAGCTGGGTTTTTATTATTTTTTTTTAATTCTTTTTATTAGTTGCATAAGTACATAACTTACAAACCGTTTCTACATGACATACAGAGAATGGTATACATTTAAAACATAGAAACTTGGTTCCCCAAGTCTTACAATCCCGATAACTGGTGCACAAAACACGGTTGCCCTACATCGGGATTTTGCCCATGGTGTAGTTTGTTCTTTTAATGAAGGGGAGTGTGGTGGGTGAAGCCCCCCCCAAACATGTAAAAAAGTTTGCCGCAGGCAAAAATCCCAATGTCGAGCACTCGTGTTTTGGGCAGCCGGCATTGGGATAGTGAAACTCAGGCAACCAACTTTCTGTGTTTCATAATATATCCCAGAGAACAAATGAGTAGAACACTAGAATACTTATATTAGGGTGAATTGTCTGAGTGTCCAGGTGAATACCCCATTTGGAGGCAATGGAAGAGAAAGTCTGCTAACACAGTAGTTTCCAATCAATTAACTGCTGAGCTGTTGTCCTAACATAACAGAAGAGGAACCTTTACACAACATGAGTTCAGTTCAACAAACATCATAGTCTTTGTATTCATGCCATGAGTTCCCATAGAGAGAAAAGGGTTTACTTAAATCAGCATATTTCGTTGTGCTTAGATCTGTGCCACTTCACCATTCTAACAAGTAACTACATAACAAAACAACATTTAATACAGAGATACCAGCAATTGTAAAAGGGTATAACTTAGAAACAGAAGCTTTAAGAATAAAACAGCAAACCTCATAGGTCTTGCAATGTGTTGGAATTTAAGCACAGGAACAACTCATGCATACCATGGGCTGCACATTTATCAGGAACTCTAAAGGTCATGGTAGTCACATGAGATGTAAAATAGCCAGAAGAAAGGCTAGCAGATATAATATTCAAATATGTGTATTAAGATACAAGAGTCTACAGTGTGAGTATCCCAATTTGAACATCGTGCACACTCTTGGGGTTGGGGGGAGGGAAGGTGTTACTGAGCCTACCTCATGAGTAGTGCCATTTTCAATCATACTTGCATGAGCCCTATAGGAGTACAAATAAAACAAAGACTGCACACAAATAATAGAATTTGTAAAGTAAACCACACCGAGGGGATATACTCCTCTTGCCTGGGGCATATAGCCCCCCCACATACTGTAGGTGCTGACCCACCATCACTGTGCCGCATTCCATTTAACCAACACAGCCCCTGCATGCTTGCCAGGCTGGCCAATTAGAAATCAATGAAGGAGATAAACTGTCTATAAACTCTGACTTGAGTCATGCCACGAGGGGCAGACAATGGGCATTTGACATAGTTCAATGTGAACTCTGATCCATGCCAGACTACGGTGAGCTACGCAGGGAAGCACCATGTGTTTTGCGATCTGCAGGAGGCTGGTAAACTTTAGATCAAAATAGAATTCTATGTTTCTATTAAGGCAATTCTGGTGGGGGGTAGGGAGAGGTAGGCTGTTGGTTAACTAGGATCTGCAGCTTATCTAATAGGTAGGGAAATGGGCAGACTGGATGGGCCAAGTGGTCCTTATCTGCTGTCAAAGTCTATGTTTCTATGTTTCTAAAATCGGACTTTGGTTTACAGGAATCTGCAGCAGACGCAGAAGACGATGATCCTGCAGTACTATCATATTCGGCATCCGCTGCAGATTCCTGTGTGCCAAAGTCAGATTTTATTTTGGTCAAAAGTTTACCGGCCTCCTGGAGATCGCAAAACATAAAGTGCTTCCCTGCATAGCTCACCTTTAGTCTGGCATGGTATTACAGGCTTTGGGAGATGCTGAGGGATTAGAGTTCACATTGAACTGCATCAAAGGTCTGTTGTCTGTCCCTAGTGACATAACTGAGGTCAGGGTATGCAGACAGTTTATCCCCTTCATTGAACTCTAATGGGCCAACCTGACAAGCAGTTTCTAAAGTTCTGTCTTTGTCATGCATACCCCCTAGTGTGACAAAAGAGTACGCAGGGAGTTGTCTGATGGCAGTCTTTTGCAGGGTGTAATTCAATAGCATCGTTGAACAACCAAGAGAGAGTGAAGTTTCAGATTATGCCCCAGCCAGTTCCAAATAAATTCCCCAGGAGAATTCTCCTCCACTTTTTCAGGGAGACCTGGGGTGTGCAACTTGCTGGATCTGACAAGTTTTCCAGTGCTTCCAAATGGAAGCATAGCACTTTATTTTCTTTAATTAACCCTGATTTGGTAGTTGAAGTCCACAAAGCTGTCCCCGTAGCCTGCTATGCCTCACTAAGTGCTGCTGCCGACTGAATTTCACAAAGCTGCAGTTGGCCCTGGAAGTCTGAGACATTATTGTCCAGCTGTAAATCTCGCTGTTCAAGCACATAGACCACCTGGAGGACATCGTCATTACTGGTCACATGGCTGCTGTGCTCAGTGCCACTCAGTCCCGGTGTCCATGTGGCCTTCTTCCCAGTGCCATCTGGAGTCTGTTTGTGAGGGTTTCCATTGGTTCCACAAAATCCAGTACTACAATCAGAAAGCTCACTAAGTACTCTTAAATTAAAATAGTAACATCAGTCTCAGCATTAAAAATGGAAAACTAGAGTTTTCATACTATAAAAGAGCAGCTGATGTGGAGCAGAGGAAAAGTAGGCCTGATGATCGATGGCAGTTGGCTGTGCCCCCCCCCCGTGCTTGAAACAGGTTACTACAAACATCTAACAAGTTCTGCTCAGATGTCAGCTAGCACCCTTACTTTGCAGCTGCACCCTCCCTCCCCACTCACTTTTACCCCCTATCACCCTGTTCCATCCCCTTTGAAACTACAAACTGTCTTACAGGATACCACCACCACCTCTGACAGAGTGTTCCCTCTCCGAGAAAAGGTGCCTCCTAATTTCCCTCTTATATCTTCCCCCCTCCAATCTAAGACCATGACCTCTTGTGTCCCTCCACCTCCTTAGCTTAAATATCCCTTCAGTACCTGTCTTGTTTATTCCCTTTAGGTACTTAAAGGTTCAATCATATCCCACCGATCCCTCCTCTCCTCCAAGGAGAACAAATTCAACTCACTCAGTTGCTCCTCGTATGCTTTGTCCTCCAATCCCTGGATCAACTTTGTCGCTCTGCGCTGTACCCCTTCCAATAATCTGACATCCTTCTTTAGATACGGGTGCAAGTACTGCATGCAGTACTCCAGGTGGTCTGACCAGTGACCTGTAGAGGGGCAGGCTCACCCCCCCCACCGCTCCTTGAGGAGATTCCTCTCGCAATACATCCCAGCATCCTGTTAGCCTTTACAGCTGCCTTCCTGCACTGCTCTGTGTTGTTAATTTTCCCTATTATAACCACATCCAGATCTTTTTCCTTCTCGGTGGTACCTATCTTCACTTTCTTCCTAGCTGGTAATCCCTCCCTGGGTTCTTTGCTCTGAAGTGCAATACCTTGCACTTTTTAGCATTGAACCCCAACTGCCACTTTTCCGGCCTCTTCTCCAGTCTGGTCAGGTCATCCTGCAGCCCCTGCCACCCTGCTAAGTCATCCACCACCGCCCCCAACTTGGTGTCATCAGTGAACAGACCGATCCTATTCCTGACGTCATGTGAGATGTCTGCTATGAATATGCCAAACAGCACCAGCCCCAGCACTGATCCCTGTGGTACCTGGCTCATCACAGCCCTTGGAGATGAGAGGCCCCACCACCACCTTCTGCTGTCTCCCTTGCAGCCAGTTCTAAATCCAGTTGGCCATCTTAGTCCCCACCCCCACATATCTCAACTTTCCCCCCCCGGTCTCCCATGTGACACCGAATCAAAGGCCTTGCTGAAGTCTAAATAGATGACATCCACAGCATGGCCCTTGTCTAATTCCCTCATTACCCAGTCATAATACTCAACTAGGTTGTTCTGACAGGACCTTCCTGAGACAAACCCATGTTGATGACCATCCTGGAGCCCATTGTCTTCTAGATAGGTTACCATCCTCTCCTTCAGGATTGTCTCCATTAGCTTCCCCACAATGGATGTTAGGCTTACTGGTCTGTAATTGCCCGGTTCACCCTTTGAGCCACTTTTATGGAGGGGCACTGCATGAGCCATCCTCCAGTCCTGTGGTATGCACCCTGTGTCCATGGAGGTATTGAACAGGTCTGCCAGTGGCCCAGCCAGGACCTCAGCCATTTCCTTTAGCACCCTGGGATGTATGCCATCAGGTCCTGGTGCCTTATCCACCCTCAGAGCCCTTAGACCTTCCAGCACCCTGTCCTCGGTGATTACTCTGTCTGTTACCCGCTCCCCTCTGCCCACCCTCCCCACCACTGCAGTAGTTGCCCACCCTTCTCCTCCTGAATACAGAACAGAAATACTCATTTAGTGCTTCTACCTGTTCCACCCCTACCTCTGCTCCCTGTCCTCCTAATCCTCACTATCTGGTCTTTGCAGCTCCTTCTCTCCCATATATATCTGAAGAAGTCCTCTTCCCCACCCTTGTTGCCCTGTGCCAGCCTCAGTTCCCAGAAAGCCTTGGCCGCCCTGACTCCTCTTGTAACTTCTTTGGACTTTCTTCATGTGCTCCTCCATTTCCTCCCCTCTCCCAGACTTCCTGTATCTCCTGAATGCTGCTTTTTTTGACCTCACCATTTCCAAGACTTCCATACTCATCCAGCTTGGCTTCTTAGTCCTTCCCTTTTTGCTCTGTGATTTTGTACAGGTCTCAGCAGCCTCCACAAGCCCCAATTTGATTTTTTCCCATTTCTGGTTTGCATCCCAGTGTGACTGAATTCCTGTCAGATGCCCCTCTAAGATTACACCAATCCTTCCAAAATCAGTCTGTCTGAAGTCAACCACCCTGGTCCCTGTACCCATTGCCCCTCTGCTCATATTGGGCCCTATGCTCAAACATTAAAGTTGCCCATGTGCTACATAACTAAGGAGCGCAGGCAAACTTGTGTGTGAATGCTGCGCAGCAGGGGTTCCGTGGACCTCCGGCAGCATTCACCAAGGGTACGCAAGACACTTGCATGCCTGCTGTCCCAGCCCCTTGGGGAGCACCACACTGTGGGCGTGTCGGGGGTGTAATTGCACTATAGTGCCAAGCACAGGGGGGTGCCGAGTACACCATCTGAGACCAGGTGTAACCCAGTATGCGCCCCTGTGTTCTATGGCTGCTGGGTGCAGCGGACCAACACAACAGACCTCCAGGTTGCCCCATCCCACTAGACTGCAGAGGAAGGCAGGGGCAGCATCCAGGGTGAGCACCTGGCAGGAGTCCAACCGGTGCTGCTGTATGCAGCTGGCACCGATGCTGTGCGCCCATCACATGGACGCAAGGGGTCCACCAAGGGACCCAGTACAGGCATCCGATTGGATGCCCGCCCAGGTCGACGGCTCTACCTCACACCACCCATGCGACCCTGCACACTGAGAGGGCATGACCACAGACAGGTGCCCCGCAGGTGCATGCAGTAGTACATGCCGCGCACCCTGTGCCTGTCCGGAGCCGTGAAGGTAAGCAGGTGGGGTACATGCCTCACATGCGTATTACCCGCCCCTTTGTGCATAGGGGGGCCAATGAGCGTGAACCACACCGAGTGGTGGTCACTCTCTGCCAGCCGGTTCTCCACCCCCCACCTCCCTTACAGCCTCACCATTGGACAATACAAGATCCAACATATTTCCCAACCTAGTTGGCTCGGTAACCATCTGTGCTAGGAAGCTGTCCTGGAAGGCTTCCTGGAGTATCTGTTCCCTAGCACTCGAGGTGGCTGGGGTTCTCCAATCTACTCCTGGCAGATTGAAGTCCCCCATGATTACTGTGTTATCCTTCCTGCTTTTTTTTTTTAAACTTTATGTTTATTGTTTCATTATAAGCACAAAGCTATACATTTCCAGCAGGGACATATCAAATGATAATAAAAAAGACGCTCTGAGGACGCCACTCCCCATATTATATAATATATGAGCTTAATCTACTGCACAAAGATACGTCTGTGGGGGTTACTTAATATGAAAAGTCCTTATATGTCCTTTAATCCTTTTTAGGCTGTATTGAGAAGCCCATGAGCTGCATGGAAGAACTAAATCATTTTATTCTATATAATGTTCATGTGTCTTCTCTCCTCTAAAGAGGGGATACTAAGGTCCATCCTTTAACACTTTTAAGTGCACCATATGGTGCTAAATGCAAAGTAAATAATGCTACAACTCCTGTACCATTACATTATGTCAGACAGCTCATAGTATTATATAAAACTTTATAACAGGTTTAACATGGTCAACGTTATAGAAAGTGAAATCCATACATATGACTATCTATATTGGAAGTAGCACTATGAAATATAGTGCTGATAATGTAAAGAATATTACAAAATTAAAATTCCTCGTTGCAGTATAAGCGCTTACTCATGCACTCTTTCAAAAGGGAACAGAATAAACAAACAGTTTAATGAATCCTGTACAGTCTCATCTCAGGTTTAGTAATCCAGATTTATTTTCATGACTCGTCGTCATCGGAAGAGAGCTCTTCCTGATCCCTCGAGCATCTTCTTCTTGGTACCTGCTTCTGAACCCAGCGGCTAGCATCCTTCGGGTCTGAAAAAATAAATATTTTACCCTGATGGATAATCCTTAAACAAGCCGGGAATATTACACTGTGCTGGATCCCAGCCTCCCGTAGAAGTGCTCTAGGGCAGTCGAATAATTTGCGCCTTTGTCTGGTGGCGTAACTAATGTCTGGGGAAACTCGAATTGTCTCTCCTTCACACAACAATGTTTTATGCTGTCTAGCTAAGGCCAGAAGGTAGTCCCTTGTTGCCACGCCATCCGTCACTGCCAGGACTGCTCATGGGGCTTCCAAATTGTCTGGTTTTCCCCATCTGGTAATTCGATAGGCTTTCTGTATATTCTTTACACATTCCCTGGCTTCTTCCCCGAACTGCTGTATTAGCCATTCTTGCAAAAATAAAACCAAGTGGTCACCTTGACATCCTTCCAGAATGCCCAATAGTCGAATATTGGAAGCCCTGGTTTGGTTTTCCAAAGTCTCGAGCCTCATACAAAGATGCCCGTTTTCTTTCAGCACTGTAGTGATAACCCCCATAGCTGCGTCTCAACGTTTTTTAGCTTCAGATGATTCGACAGATACTAGGTCCATGGAGGTTTCTAAGTTAGTCACCCTGTTGGCAATGCCATCAATTTTATCTGCCAGACTCGAGACAGAGGCTATTAGGCAATTTATTTTTAGTCCAAGTGATTGTAGAGTTTCCTCTCCTGTGTTCTCCGAATTCGGGGCCTGCAAGGTAGAGCCAGACCGCATGGCAGAAGTAGTGAGAGCACTTTGGCTTTTTGCCTGTCAGGGTGATTGTAACTTTCGAGGGTTTCCCATCTTGCAACAGAGGGCTTCCGATTTCTATAACTGTTCAGAGGTCTGCAAACTATGACCAAAAAACTCAGTTTTTAAGCTTTGTAACCGAGCGGTTTAGAGGAGCATTATTAGAAAGCGGCCATCTTGCTCGGGCTCAACATCGCCCCCTCTATCCTTCCTGCTCACCTTCCTAATTTGCTCAGCACGTTCCCTGTCCAAGCCCTCTTCCTGAGCTGGCAGCCTGTGTACTACTCCCATCCTTAGAGTCCTATTTTTATGTTGTGGAATTGTATCCACAAGGCCTCAGTTTTACCCTCCTCCTCTTCTTCCCTTGCACACCATATCCCTTCCTCATGTAAATCACCAACCTCCCCTTTCCCTTGCCTCTATCCCTCCTGTAATCCTATACCCTGGGATCATCAGATCCCGGTCCTGGTACTGGCTGGCCCATGTTTCGGTGATGGCCGCTAAGTCCACCCTGCCCTCTGCCAATAGAGCCTGTAGTTTGGCAGTTTTGTTCCCCAGGCTTCTTGCATTCAAAGAGACAACCTGCCAAAATGTTCTCCTACCATCCTTATCCTGTTTCCTACTCCTCTTACCCCCCGACCCTTCCTTGATACCGTCCCTGTTTGTATGGTGGGTAAGCTCATTTGTCTCCCCACTCCAGGGTCCCTGCCTACCTGCTGTCCACTCGCCACCCCCTCCTCTAGTTTAAATCTACCTTTGTTGCTATGTGCTCCTCTATCCTCTGTTTTAACACCCCCCTGCCCCTCTCTGCTCAAGTGTAAGCTGTCCCCTGCATACAGCTCACTATTGTCCCAGATCCTGCCCCAGCCTGCCCTATCCCATACCCTTTGATCGACACCATTCTCCCAGCCTAGTGTTAGACTCCCCTATCCTCCCTTTCCTCACCGTACTCGCACTGGGAGTACCTCGGAGAAGGTTACTGATCCCTCCACCTCCTCACACAGCCTTCCCAGTTCCTCAGACTTCTCCCTTATCACTTCCACTGTCTCATCTGCCAAGTTATTCATACCCAAGTGCACCACGACATGTGGTTTCATCCTTCTCTTTCCTACGCACTTGAGAATCAACTGTCCCACCCTGTCTGCCGTCAACCCAGGCATGGACTCAACCCAGATGCCGCTATGCCTTTCCTCATTACTGTTCCATCTGACCCCCTTTAGAATGCATCTCCCAGCACTAGTACACTCCTCTCTTTCTTTCTCTTCCCTCCGTCCATCCATTTTCCTTGTGCCTGCTTCTAGAGTCCACCCTGCCCTGCATATTTGTGTTTCTATCCTTTCCCTTTGTGATCTCCCAGCCTCCACCCCGTCCTGCCCTCCACTAATACCTCTGTGTCTGACCTTCCCTCCCAAAGCTCTCCCACTGTCCTCGTCTTCTGTCCCTCCTCCCTAGGCTCCTCCCCTGTCCCTCCTCTGCTGTGTCCTCTCACACGCTTCTAGCTGGGCCCCTCATCCTTACCCCTGCCCCTTCCTCCAGTGGAAAGCTGTCCCTGGGCATTCACTACCCTTTCCTTCTCCTGCCCCTTCAGGGAGATCCCGTCCCTCCTTCTCCACCATTGTAGCCAGCACCACAAACCTATTCCTGCCACCTCTGTACTGCTGTGCCTCGGTTCTTTCCTACTGTCCTGAGACTCCCTCTTGCTGCTGGCCCCCTATACTCTTTGACCCTATACCCCAATCTCTTCTCTTCCCCTGGTTCAGAACTTATTGTTACTCCTAGATTTTGATCTCCTGTTACTCCTTGGGAGAAGGCCATCCTGCTTCCTTCCTCCCTCCCCCACCTTCTCAAACTCCCTACCAAGCCACTGTACTTCTTCCTCCAGTCACCTCAGCCAATGACAGATTGACACCCCCTAGCTTCCATAATATGTTCATCCAAACAGCTGCCCCACAACCATTACATTCCACTACTCTACCCATGTTTGTCCCCTAGCATCCTGTTGCCCCATACCAATCTCCTTTCCTCTACACCCCCGTGATGGGCACTCCCCCAATGTATCCATCCCTAGCATGCCCCATTTTTATACTTGTATTATCCACCCTGTACTCCTAAATCTCCTTAATATTAGCTATAGGGAAAAGATACCCCCTTAATTTTTCTCAAGATTCCTTTAATTTCCTTAGATGTGAGTTCAGTAAAAGTGGACCCCCTTACTTTACTGAAGTTTTAAATTCTGGATAAAGTTAACTACCCGAACACACTAATTATCATATACTGTATCCCCAGTCCCCCACTCTGCAGCCCTACAGTACATCCAGGCTCTGCGTGTATGTTTCTTACAGTTCCCCTATTGCATTCCACCCTGCCCACTTTATACTGTAGGCTAAACTCTAGAGATTCACTTAGCACATATCACTCTATACTAGAAAAAATAACAGTCATTCCCTAAGACACATATCTGCCAACAACCCAGAGTTACAAAATAATGTAAGATAGCTGCATAACATCCACTTTCTCCTATCACCCTCTAGACTCTAAAATGCAATCCATTCCATAAGACACTATCAGATAAAGAAAAAAAAATAGTGCCAAATAAGTCACACTCCTCCTCTACCAGGGCTTCCTTGGTATCTTCCTCTGGGTGGAGCTCAATCAGCCTATTTAATTAATGGAGGATGGTTAGGAAAATTAAAAAGCTGTACTGTCTGTTGTGAGATCAGCTTTTATAGCAGAGCCCTCAGTTCAAAATGTGGCTCCCTGCACCTTGATTGGTTCCCCCTTGGCTACGGCTGCATTGGTCCTTCAGCAGCAATGGCCACCTCTCCCCTCCATGGCTACAGCCGCACTGATCCTCTGGTGGCAACAGCCACTCTCCGCGGCTACAGCTGTACTGGTCCTTTGATGGCAATGGCCACCTCTCTTCCCCGCAGCTACGTCTGCACTGCTTGCTTGCACACTCCTCCTCCTCCACTAGGGCTTACTTGGTATCTTCCTTTGGGCAGAGCTCAATCAGCCTATTTAATTAATGGAGGGTGGTTAGGAAAATTAGAAAGCTGTACAGTCTGTTGTAGGCTCCACTTTTATAGTGGAGCCCTCAGTTCAAAATTTGGCACCCTGCACCTTGACTGGTTCCACCTCGGCTATAGCCACACTGGTCCTCCGGCAGCAATGGCCATCTCTCCTCTCTTCTCTCTTCAGCTACAGCCGCATTGGTCCTACGGTGGCAACGGCCACCTCTCCTCTCCATGGCTACAGCTGCACTGGTCCTCTGGTGGTAATAGCCGCCTCTCCTCCCACCGCCTATGTCTGCACTGCTTGCTCACAGCTCCTGCCTCCCCCTGCCTAAAAGGCTGTACTGTCTGTTGTAGGCTCTGCTTTAATAGCAGAGCCCTCAGTTCAAAATTTGGCACCCTGTGCCTTGATTGGTTCCCCCTCGGCTATGGCTGCACTGGTTCTCTGACTGCAACAGCTGCCTCTCCTCTCCATGGCTACAACTGCACTGGTCCTCCAGTGGCAACAGCTGCCTCTCCTCTCTGTGGCTATGGTCGCACTGGTCCTCCAGTGGCAATGGCCACCTCTCCTTTCTGTGGCTATGGCCCACTGGTCCTCTAGAGGCAATGTCCCCCTGTCTTCTCTGCAGCTATGGCTGCACTGGTCCTCCAGCGGCAACTGCCACCTCTCCTCCCTGCAGCTATGTCCACACTGCTTGCTCGTGGCTCCTGCCACCCCCTGCCTACCCTACTTTTTCATATACTAAGGATAAAGTAACTTGGTTTGTGTTAGGACCTTCAGGACTGGGATCTGGATTGTGCTCTTGCATTCAAAATGGTGGAGTTCACGGGGGTGGTACAAGGGGGTGAGGGGAGATACAGTAGGATTCAAAAATCCCTAACATCGTATTTTCCAACATTTGATGTTTCAAAACCCCTAACAGAAGCCCAACATAGTAAATAGACAGACAGACAAACAGCTAGACAGAGAGATGGACAGACAGACAGATATAGATAGACAGATACATAGATAGATATAGACAGACAAACAGACAGGCAGACAGATAGATAGATAGATATAGACAGACAGATATATATAGATAGACAGACAGACATATAGATAGACAGACAGACAGATAGATATAGATAGAGAAGATATAGATAGACAGACAGACAGAGACAGATAAATAGATATAGACAGACAGATTGATAGATAGATAGATATAGATAGAAATAGACAGACAGATCGATATAGATAGACAGACAGACAGATAGATAGATATAGACAGACAGATAGACAGACAGACAGATAAATAGATACTGGAAAGGCTGGAGGTTAATCTGCTCACAGAAAGAGGACAAAGATGTATAAGGGGGCAACCCTCAACAACACTGGCTATTTTGCACCCCCTATCTGCTATACATACCTAGTGTACATGTAGAAGTTATCAGCTATTGCCATGAACACTCCTGAATTCTAAGTAACTTGCATTTGTGTGTTGTGATGGTTGTGCTTACTCTAAAGTTTTTTGTACACTGCTCTGTTACCCCCTTCATTGGAACTAATCAAAGGAATGGCTTAGAAAGCTTTGCTCTCTGGCCTGTTACCAGTATTACAACATGTCCAAACTTGGACACTCACCACCACATTTAGACACCAACTCCAGTTTTTAAGGCAGTAAAGATTTATTTACGTATAGAAAATAAATAAAAGTGTCCACATATTTATTTTCAATCTGTAAATAAATAATTGCTGCCTTAAAAACTGAAGTCGGCATCTAAATGTGGTGATGAGTGCCCGAGTTTGGACACATTGTAATTTTGATTTACTCGTGAGCACCACATTTCCTTGTGTGCACTTTCTTTGCAATTTCTGTTACCAGTAAGCCACTTTATCTGCTCAACTCCTCTGCAGTATGGCTCACCTGTGTTAAAGAGCAGCTGACACCTTTGGAAAAACATTAGAAAACATAATATTTAGACACAATTCAGCTTGTATTTTGTCCATCTTCTATAGATTTCTCATCTCCATTATTTATTACTAAAGAAATTCCCACAAAACCAAGATATTTAGCCCTTAGAGTCCCACTGCCTTTATAGCTTATTCCCAACTTGATGTCATAATGCTCTGTTGTGACATCACAATTTCTTGCCATGGGAATAACTGTGATGTCACAAGCAGAGTATTATGACATCAAGTTGGGAAGAAGCAATATGAGCTGTTGAACTCTCAAGGAACAACTATCCTGTTTTCATGCACATGACCTCAGTAATAAATAATGGGATGAGAACTACAGAGCTCATGAAAAATATAAGCTGCTTTGTGTCCAGATATTAACTTTTTAAAAGTTCTTCTCAAGACGTCGGTGGCTCATTAAGGTTGCCCGATGCTGTCCCACAACTTCTATCCTCTGGATGTACCACACTGCTGTCGGTAGATGTGTGTGTGGTTGTCACTGCCTTGAGTATGGAATTCAGTACACACATACATGCACACATGCACACACACACACACACACACACACACACATACATGTCATCAAGGCACAGGTCGGGAAGCATAGGAAAACCAGGAGCAGTTTCAAAATTCACAAACAGCATTTTAGTATTAATAACAGCAAAATAAAAAAATAAAAATCGGTCAGTATAACTATTTACAATGGCAGTACAAACATAGGAAACAGAGTACTTCTTCTCAATTTCAAATCTCAGTCTCTGTCTCTCTCTTGCAAAAGTGTTGCTGCTCTTTTTATGTCTGTGCCTGGGAAACTCGTTAAGAAAACAGCATGCTTCTCACACAATGTTCTTGTAAGTTTCCAATGTTCTTGCAGGTGCAGCAAAAAGAACATAATGACCCAGAACTGGCCTTTTGTTTACAGCATCTCAGAGAGTTTGCAAAACAGCTTCTCAGGTTAACCCCTTGAGTTCCAAATAGCTTTTTGCAATCATTTCAACAGTATAACTATATACAGTTTTAAACAAAGGGATCCCAGTATCAGTGACATTTCCACATAAAGATTCACATATATTATTATACCTGCAGATATGCAAGGGGGAAGAAAAGACAGAAATAGCAAGGAAGGCAGAGAGATTATAGATAGCGAGAGGTGGAGAATTGCGAAACTGTCGGAGTGATCAGTTCCTAGGTCTCACAAGAAAATTTGGTTGTGCAGCCAGACAGACAAGAGACAGAAAAGAAGAGGATAGAACAGACCCTTGTGTTTAAACCATTTCTGCATAACAAATGGGACAGGGCCAATACACATACACATACACACACACACACACACACACACACACACACACCTAGAGGAAAATGTCTATTTTCTATTTCCAGAGTCAATTACAGTACTTGCCTGATGTTTACTATAGAATGCTGTGCACTGTCAGTTGGATAAAAGTACATCATTCTGTTTCTTAGACTATACATTTCAAGCTGAAGGCCCTGATCTCTGTATTCTTTCTCTCTCTGATCCAGTGACATAGTTATGAAAAGAAAAATTGTAAACCAGAACCCTTTGGTTCCACCATGCCACTCCCCCTGATTGTAGCCATGACCATATTTATTACTCCAAACTCTTTGTAAACCCACTATCGTAGTTCAGGAATTATATTGTAAGAGGAAAAATTGCAGCAGTAGATCTTTTTATGCATTTAACATTATGTTTAATTCAAACAGAGCATGACAATCATAATATCAGTAGGGTGGATGTCTGACAGTAGGAGTAACCACAGCCATTGGTCGGGCCCAGAATTCCACCCCTCTCCAATCAACTTGTAAGCCATGGCTTACTTGGTGTTTGCATTCCTGTGCCCAGGGTCTGATCATGTGACTGAGTCATTATTCTGTCTTTATGCCTTTTTGTGCCAGCAGTAGTGTTCAACAATGTCTTAGCAGTTACTGCCACCATAAACATCTCTCCCCCCCCTCCTGCCACCATGAACACTCTCTCTCTCTCTCTCTCTCTCTCTCTCTCTCTCTCCTCCGCCCCCCTTTGCCATCCTGGGATCCCTCTGCTGATCAGTCTTCCTGCTAGGCTTGTACAAATGTCACTAGTCATACCCTTATTTCAGGGAACCAAATGTTTGCCCAGACTGAAACCAGTGTCTAGCTGAAATAAATCAAAAAAGAGAAAAACAAAAACTTCTTTTATACATTTATATGTACAGTTTCTGTGGGTCTTGTAGTTTTATGAGTGCATTCTTGAGTTCTGTTGGTGAGAGAACTGTGAGTGTATGTTCATGACCATTGAGCATGTGTTACCTTGGGGTGGGTGCAGAACTAAAGTGTTGCAAAGGGAGACAAAATTGCTAGAAGTCCTAGGAACACTCATCTCTAGAGGACTAAACAATTAATCACAACCCTTTCAGTACAATGTTGGTTCAGTAAAACTGAGTTTAAGTAGAGCAATTTTTGTCTCCTATATTGCTTGTGTGTCATACTGTTAACATGTTCCTGCATTTATCTGTTCTTTTTTCAGATGGGTTCAAAGACTTGGGCCAGTGAAGGGGGCAGATTTAGCTTGCCTGGACTTTAATTTGCTTTTTCTTCAAACCAAATACTACTTTTATTATCTCCACGTGAATCAATTGTTGTTCTTATTTTTGAACACTTTTATATTGATGATTTTTAGAAGAGGAGTTTCCCATCCTTTTCCATTACACCAATGTTGGTCTAGTAAGTGTTTCTCCCACATTATTTTGATTGAACCCCGTCCTTCCCTTCTTTTTGTAATATATAAAATTCCTTTGCCCCCTTTCCTCCCTTTTCCACTGCTCCCACTTTTTACCACTCCCTGTGAGTCCCTTCATGTTCACTTAGTATCAGCTCTGTGAGTTCCATCCCCCTTTTTTCCTAAGCAATCAGGATTGGCACCTGGACATTGTTTGAAAAATAACACTATTTTCTAAACATAAATGTTGCCATGTGCACTAACATTCCTTAGGTTCTTTCTGTTTTGATACGCTTGCCTCTGCTTCCTGAAATCCACATTACAGTCATTTGACAATTGTTATCACATTGGAGCACATTATTTTGTGATTTTGTTTTATTAACTTTGCAATTTGCCTAGTGAAGCTTGATTAAAAAAAACTTCTAATTATCATATTTGATACTTTGCAAGATGGATTTAGTGGTGTGGCTATCAGGATGTTTGGTTGCCATTCACTTTAAATTTACATAATTTATTTTTGAGCAAAACACCCACCCCTTGCTTTCTTGTAAAGTTAGCTATTGATGTGTCATTTGGGATCTTATATACCATATTAATAGGAATAAATTGCATCATGAACAGGGGTACAGTAGTGTCACTTTAAAGAAACTGGCTATTTAAGGTGCATGAGATCTCTTGGCACCATCCCAGATAAAGCCCAGTTAGAAGGCAATACATTGGGATGCAAACCCATGTCCACAGGCCAGAATATATTAATTTGCATTAATTACCATAAGTAATAACAATGCTTTCTCTCCAGCTGCTGTTGTGTGTGCCAGCTTTTGTTTTGCTGTTGCTTCTGTTTGGTTTGTCTCTATGGATATGCAGCTGGTGGCATCACTTAAAATCAAGTGTGTGTTCCTGTTCTTTTTTCCATCCTGTTGATACCCTGTAAGCATGGATGCAACCACTGGGGAGATGAAGGGGTCCACTCCTCCTCAACTTTTTAGGCCATGCAAAATGACCAATGGCATTGGCATCTGCATGAAAGATTCAGCAGATCCATGTCCCCCCAGCTTTGTAACTGTGATTGCACCTATGCCTGTAAGTACTTATACATCTCCACCATGTTACCACTTTTCTTTTGGGATGCCTGTGTATATGTGCTGAAGCTTGCCAACCTTTGCTGATATGATTTTCCCTGCTGTCTCTGGGTCAGTTTTGAGGCCCCCTCTGGACAGTCTCCAGGTGAACCCTGTCCTTTAGGTGCAGATACCTGAACTGAGCACTATGTTATGTTTTTACCAATTTTAACTATGTATTTACCCAGGAGATGCAACATCTTGCTTTCAATGGGCCCTGCTTTTACATATTCATTTTCAGTTTATTTTCCCCAGGATAGCCAAGCTGAGAAGTAGCATGCCATGTACAATGGGAACCTGCTTTTACCCATTTTTACTCTGTATTTACCAGCCACAGCATAGAGCTGATTTGATGCTATATCTGCATTAAAAGTGTCATTTCCAACACCTGAGGATTGTGAAAGAAACACGATTCCTCTCTATTCTACACCTACTGCAAGCAGCATATATAAGGTGGCAAAGGAAGCAGAACTGCAGATGTGTTTATTCAGAATTAAAACTGTGCTTTTAATTTTTAGTGGTCCTGATAAATGCAAATTCTGCTGAGATTATGCATTCTATCACAGACTACAGAAAGGTTGTCCTACAAAACTGAATGTACACCTTTGCACGTTGCCACCAGGACAAAATACTTGCAGCAGTCACATTTGTATTTACATGCTGACTACTATTCTGATAACTTTATACAACACTCAGTACATACCATTAGGATTCTCATGTACAGAGACAGCAAGTTATTAACTTTTAAAAGTATGTGACAGGTAACTTTGCAATTCAGCTTTAGATCTTGTTGTCCCATCTTTACTCTGACCATTTACATCACAGAGCATAGCACTCCCAGGTTTTTACAGTCACCATCAATGGATAATCTGCACACACACCACACAGATAACATCTATACAGGAGTACAAGATTACATTGTTAGCATACACTTACCTCCCAGAACACACAACAGGCTTTGTTTCATGTACATTGCTGCTGTCACCATTCTTTTTACCATAAGGTAAATTTGTAATGTGTACATTTTGTTATACCTATTTCATTAGTATTGTATTTTTGTACATTGTACTTTGTATCTGTTCTGTTCTCTTTCCCATCCCCTCCGGACACATCTGGAAGGGAGCTGATACCAGCTCAGTATGACTTTCCTGGTAAAACTTTAGAAATATATATATATATATATATATATATATATATACACACACACATGAAAGCCATCCAAATGAGTGTGCACTGGGAAGTGGTGCCTAGAAACTACCAGAAATAAATCCACAAAGTTTCCAGCACACACAAACCTGCAACTGGGACGTAAAAAAATGACTAAAAGAAGGATGAAGCTTTAATCCATATTTAATTTGTTTCAAAAAAGCTTCCAAGCTCCAGACAAGTCTGACATGTTTCGGATTTCACATCCTTTTTCAAAGACTAATTGGCATCAACCACCAACACTCTTATAAATACACTTAAGATCATGTGACCACACACCTTAATTAATTGGTGCCCATAATACTTAATCAAAATTTCTAAAAGTCTTTCTCCTATAATGGAGAAACCAGTTCTTTATTAGATTATTTAAAAAAGGATTACTTCTTAAATAGGGACACACATGCAAATAAGCAATATAAAAATTATCATTTAAATATTTTCAAAAGCTCATAATCAGATCACTAACAACAGAGTAAAATAGATTCAAAAGAAAAAAAGAAGTGAAAGAGAAGGATGATGTGAAAGAAAAGGAGGTTAAAAGGGAAGGGGATTACAGATAATAAACAAAAAAGGGGGGGTTAGAAGAAATCAAAAATCAAAAAGTGAAATGCTCTCAGTGTCCTCTCTGTCTATGGAATTGAGGGACAAACTAAAACATTTGTATTTAATTCTTGTCTCTTCTCATTTTTGATTTCTTCTACCCCCCCCCCCCCTTTTTAAACAATTTAATAAAAAACTGGTTTCTCCATTATAGGAGAAAGACTTTTAGAAATTTTGATTAAGTATTATGGGCACCAATTAATTAAGGTGTGTGGTCACATGATCTTACGTGTATTTATAAGGGTGTTGGGGGTTGATGCCGATTAGTCTTTGAAAAAGGATGTGAAATCTGAAACATGTCAGACCTGTCTGGAGCTTGGAAGCTTTTTGAAACAAATTAAATATGGATTAAAGCTTCATACTTCTTTTAGTCATTTTTTTTGCATCCCAGTTGCAGGTTTGTGTGTGCTGGAAACTTTGTGGATATATATATATATATATATATATATATATATATATATATATATACACACACACACACACATACATACAGACATAAATAAATAAATACATGAATGAATGGATAAATATAAAAATAAGGGTTTTCCAGCAAGCCCTTTTTCTTAATGCTGTTTGTGTACGTATAGTACTATGCATTGCCCTCTGGGCACAGCTCCTTATCTGGGGTAGGCTTATATTATTAGTAGCAGTACCAGACTTGCATGCAAACTCACTCACCTCAGCTTCCTATCTGGGTAGGCCTATATTGTTATTATTGGTACCAGACTCACAGACAGTCAGAGGTGGCCTTTGTATAAGAACAATGCCTTAAAGAAATTGCAGACCACATGGTCTCCAGTTGGCTGAGCCTCAACCTGACCAAGACAGAGTTGTTGTTGGTGGTGGAACCAGGTTCTCAAGGGTTGCCTGAAAGATAGGAGGCCATTAGGCTGCCATCTTTAAATGACACTTTGCTGACAGCTGTGGATAAGATGCAAACTCTGGGAGTCATTGTGTACTCAAGGCTAACAGCAGACAATCATGTGTTTGCTGTAGTCTGCAGAAGATTTTTTTCAGCTACAAAATATTTACCAGATTAAATCCTATCTGGGACCAGAAAACCTGGTGGCCTAGTGCATGCTTTCATGATCACTAGGCTTGTGTACTGCAATGCTCTGTCTCTAGGGCTTTCTGTGGGTTTGGTTATCACTTGCAGCTGGTGCAAAATACCACAGCCAGGCCGAGCTCAAGGTCTTTGTATAGAGATGATAATACTCCATGCTGTTGCAGCTACACTGACGTCCAATTAGTTGGTGTACCACCTTCAAGATTGCTTTGTTAACATGCAAAGCCCTACACGATTTGGGCCCTGTCTATCTCAAAAACCTCTTGGACCAATATACTTCCAGTCTCTTTCTCTCTCTGCTTCACCAGGGAACTATTGTTGGCTGTCCTGAGATCTTGCTTAAAACAATCAAGTGATAGAGCATTCTTGGTGGCAGCCTCGATGATCTGGAACTCCTTGCCATTAGCCTTTGTGTATCGAACTTCAGCCAGATATCTGCTGTACATGTTTGCGGTTTGGAGTTTATTTTTTATTTTATTATTAAATGTTTATGAGTAGTTTGTTTTGCTGTGTTGTTTTAATTGACATGTTCACTGCAACGCACCCTGAGTCTTTGTGGATAGACACTCTACAAGTAAAATCTGCAATGTCTTGCCTTGCCAGACTCACTCTGTAAAACATAGAATTTGATGATAGAAAAAGGCCCACTGGGTCAGCAAGTCTTCCCAACCCAATCAAACCCCCTATGTAGGGTAGGCTTATATCGTTAGTAGCAGTACCAGGCTTGCAGGCAAACTCCTTCTGGTCTCAACTCACTATCTGGGGTAGGCTGATATTGACACAGTAGTCAACTTTAATGCATACATATTCTAGTAAATGCAATACACCATGTACACAGTAGAGCTTCGTATGTTTGGGCATGCATGAAAGTGGAGTGAGGTTGTAGGCTGTACAGGATGTGGTATGTCCACTTCCAGAAGGTTCTCTTGGAGATACAGGGACCTGGTTCAGAGGAGGTTGTGGTGTCTATCAAAATAACTGAACCACCCCAGGGCTGATTTCAACAGAGTGAAGGGTACTTCCATCCATGGGGATCTGAGGCCTGGACACTTTTTCCAGAGGCACCAGAGGGCTTCAGGAGCAGGCTGGTGTATGGTGGAGAGGGAGCGGAGGCTGGTTGAAAAGAGGAAAGTTTTTGCTCTGAGGTGTTGACAATTAACTGGTATCAGCCTCTGGAGTCACTCAAATGTGTTGCTTCGGCACTAGGACGAAAAGTCACTGGCTAAAAAGTAGCGGTTACTACGTTGTGGTCTACAGGTTGCCAGGAGCATACATTGCTAGAGTAAATGTTGCCAAAAATGTTGCCGCATTGTCAAACGGCAACATTATTTTTTTACTGTTTACTGTCTTTAGTGACATATTGCACAGGCTGACACAGCACCTAAATCAAACTTCAACATGTTTTTTTTTTCATTTGCCAGTAAGGGTTGAAATCGAATTTACTCTGAACTTACATTGCCACGGCACCCAATCAATCAGTTATTCTAATTATTTGCCTCACCTGTATCCACTTTTAATTTAAGTTCTAAAGGCACTACGTTTGTATCTTTCGTCGACGTGCAGTTCATCCCAAGTCAGAAAGGCAAGCTAAAGCTTGCACTTGATAATTTCCTCTACACAAAGGAAAAGGATGATGCAGACAACAAAATTATTTGGCGCTGCAAGTTGCGAAGTTGCCACACCCGGCTGCTCACTGTGGGAGAAGCTATTTCAAAGGATCCAACGAAGCACAACCATGCTCCTATACATGGAAAGGTTTCCGTTGATGCGGCCAGAGCAAGCATCAAGCACTGTGCAAGAGACACTGAGGATCCCACATGCAACATTGTGCATCGTGAGTTGCAGGAGGTCGATGTTCGCCACGCGCACCTGCTTCCTTCCCAGGACACCTTATGGAGAGATGTTCATCGCCAGAGGCAGCAATGCAGCACAAACGAGAACTGCGATATTCAGGAGTTCACAAATACTGTCAGCAATAAGCCATTTTTAAGGGTGAATGAGGACATATTAATTTTTGCTAGTGATGATGAACTTAAATGCCAAACAGAAAACGGTCATTTCTCTCACAGAACCCCAAAGCAGTACCTCGAAGACATTGCTAGTGTCCTTGAAATTAATGTTGTGTAGATATGCTTTTAACACTTTTAACGTTTTTAGAAATTAAAGTTTTTATGAGTTTTAAGCACAAGCACATGCCCAAGCCTCATTCTGCACCATGTCCCATTTCCCCATTTAAGCAGCATGTCCTGTGAGCATAAGCAGCATATATTAAGCTGTACACATATTCTGCACCATGTCCCAATCAAATAAGAAGTTGCTGTATGTCCCGTTCCCCGGTCACCCATTTAAAAGCAGCATACATTAAGCTGTACACATATTCTGCACTATGTCACAATCAAATAAGAAGTTGCTGCATGTCCCGTTCCCCGTTCACGCATTTAAAAGCAGCATACATTAAGCTGTGCACATGTTCTGCACCATGTCCTAATCAAATAAGAAGTTGCTGCATGTCCCGTTCCCCTGTTTAAATGTAAAGCCAGTCCCATTTGTCCGTCAGCGACATTTAGTCCGCAACTACATAGGATATGCAACTTTTTTAATCAGCATTACTGTATATTGTCCACTCAGCATTTTAACCGTGCTATTTTCTCCACGACATTTTTTCCGGGGACAAATCATCCACTTTCGGTTGCTTCCCATGGGCTCAGACTGATAACATAGGTCAGACATAGACCCTAGGGACTAAGGTCCAATCCATAGGGAAATAGTCCAGCAGTGTGGCCAGTCTACACAGGAGAAGCCTGTTTGGGGTTTAGACAATAATTGGGTAAAGATTAGGAAGAGCTTTTGCACTGTGGACTCAGTCATAAGAAGGATGGGGAGGCTGGTTGAGAGAGCCCAGAGCCAGGCAGAATTAAGATGGTGTGCTGTCCAGTTATGGAGAAGAGAAGATTATACACATGCTCAAGATCCTGACCAGAAAGGGTGATAGGAAGCCAGCTGTTACAATCCATCTGGGAACAAATTACCTGAAGGAATGCAGGATGGAAGTAGTCCAGTAGAGTTTTAAGGTGCCAGGGGAGAAGTTATGGCAAAGGGTAGCCTCAGTAGCCTTCTCAGAAGTGCTACCAGTGCCACACACTACCAAGGCCAGGAAGGTAAGGATTGTAGATAGCAGTGCAGGGCCAAAGAAGTGGTGTGGAAAGCAAGATTTCAAGTATGTAGGGGACTGGAGAACCATCTGGGAGGAAAACACCTTGCATGTGCTGGACCACCTGCATCTCAGCGGAAGGGGGCACCAGGATACTGGGATGCAAACTGGAGGAGTATGTCATCAAGAATTTAAAATAGCCAGGGGAGGCTGCACCATGTTTTCTCATGGTGGGGGCCATAAGGGCCACCAGTACAGTACTTTCAGAGAAGGTAGGGAGAAAGAGGGGTACCAAGGGGGATGCAGACAGGATGGTCACAAACACAAACAGGCAAATCAAAATGCACCATTGGGGAACAAGGACATAGCAGGCAATGAATACTGTAACAAAGATGGGGCAATGACTTAAATAGAAGCAGGAAGGGGCAACAAGACCATCTGCAATACCATAAGCATTAACACCAGGATCCTAGGCAACAAAGAGGGGGGTCTTCAGGCACTGGTTGCAGACCCCACCCTAAATGGGACCTTGTAATACCTGGGTACTCAATGTTTAGGAAGGCTAAGGCTGAGGGCAGGGAGAAGTGGTGGCTGTGTACCGACAGGAGGGCATCAAGAAACGAAGACCATGATAGCAAGTGAGAAGGCAGTGACAGAGTTGCTGCATATTCAGTTGGAATTGGGACAGAGTAGGAAGGTGAGATTAGACATAGCCTTTAGGCCCCTAAATCAAAAAGAAGAGGCAGACAAGTGACTTGAAGAGGACATCAAAAGGGCACCAGCACAGGGGGAAGTGGTGATCATGGGAGAATTCAGTCTTTCTGATGTAGACTAGCGCATTCTGGGACCAAGCAGCAACAGATGTCAGGCAAGTAGAAAGGCATTCCCAGGTGGCTTCTTTGTCTAGGTGGTTGGGGAGCCAACATCGGGAGGGACCACCCTAAACACTGTGCTAACAAACAGTGATTGTGTCTGGGGCAGCAAAATATGGGAGACAATGGGTACTAGTTATCACCTATCAGTGTGCTTTGCTATAGAACTAGGTAAGAAGCACACCTTAAAGTCTTACATTCCAGAAGGACAAATTTTGATGCGATGAGGGGAAGTTTAAAAGAAGGTTGCAGGGCGTTGAGGGGGGAAAAGTGGGGAAATGGACCATCATTAAGAAAAACCTACAGAAACTCACCAGCTTCTGCATTAGGTACAGTAAGTGGTGAAAAGAAAGAGGTACAGAAGACTGATCTGGTGTACAAGGGAGGTGGACAGTGCAGTGAGGGAGAAAACTGAAGCATTCAAGTGGTATAAAGGGAATCAGAAGTGGGGATAAGGCTGTCTGCCTTGAAAAGCTGAGTGCAGCCAACAGGTTGATGAGAAAGGCTAAAGCAGAAATGGAACTAAGGACAGCATAGGAAGCTAAGGAGGATAAGTCCATCTTTTGTTACATTGAGGGGGGAAAAAAAGACAGATGAAGGTAGGCATAGTCAAACTGAGACAGGGCCAGGGATGGATGGAAGATGACAAGGCAAAAGCAGAAATATTGAACGATTACTTCTGTTCAATATTTACAAAAGGGAAGGAGGAGCCACTTCTAAAGAGAAAAGTTAGCACTAGACTGGAATGGGGGAACAAAACTGTGTATGGAACCAACTGTCACAGAAAGAGTACTCAAGGGACTCGCAGCACTAAAAGTAAATGAATCTCCAGGGCCAGATGAACTGCACCCCAGCATGCTGTGGAAAATAGCAAAGGTGCCAGCAGTGCCCCTGGCAGACCTCTACAACTGCTTCCTAGAGACTGGAGAGGTTCCCACAGACTGGAGAACAGTAGACGTGGTACCCCTGCACAAAGGGGAGGAAAGGATGAGCCGGGGAACTTTAGACTGGTCACTTTGACATTAATAGTCAGCAAACTACTGGAAACATTAATCCAGGAGTGACTGGTGAAGTTACTGGTAGCAAATGGGCCACAAGACCAAAGACAGCATGGGTTTGTGGCAAGCAGCTCTTGTCAAACAAATATATTTGACCTTTTTACTGAGTAACAAAGGTTATTGATAAAGAACATGCAGTTGACATACTGTATCTGGTTTTTAGCAAGGTTTTCAACTCTGTTCTGCACAAGAGGTTGATCAAAAATCTAGGGGGATCTTGCAGTGGGGGACAAACTGGTTGGGGAAGGATGCAGAGGGTAGTTATAAATGGCCAATTCTTGAGTGTAAGGGAGATCACTAATGGGGTACTGCAGGGGCCAGTACCTAGGCCAGCACTCCTTAACTTCTTCATTAGCAACATAGGAGACGGTATCAGAAGGAAAATCTGCCTATTTGAGGTTACCACCAGTCTCTGCTGCAGAATTGATTGTGAAGAGGGTACCCATGATCTGAGTGAGGATTAGATAGACTTTATTGGTGGTCAAAGATCTGCTAGCTGGGTTTTAATGCCAAAAAGTGCTAAGTCATGCTTGTAGGAAACAAAAATTTTAGGGTTGCATACAAGCTGGGGGGGGGACAACAGTTACTGTAACTGAGGAAGAAAGGGATCTGCGTGTGTGATTTCTAACAACCTCAGAACATCAGCACAATGTAACACAGTGATAGAGAAAGTGAACCGAAGACTGGGATGCATTGAAAGGAGCTTTAGCAGCAGGACAGAAGAAGTCATCTTGTCCCAGTATGGAACACTGGAGTACTGTGTACAGTTCTGGAGCCCTCATCTAGGGAAGGGCATAATTAGGCTAGAGACAGTGCAGAGAAGGGTCATCAGGATGAAGCAGGGTCAGCAAGGGAGGGCAGGCAAGTAGAGACATGAGAGCCTCAGCATGTACCTATGGAGACCAGATGGGAGAGGGACAAGACCAAAATGCAATACATGCAGAGTATTTACAAGGCAGACTCTAGCAAGCTTTGCACAGTGACTGACAACATTAATGCCAGGGGGAACAGCAGAAAACTGTTGGTGGAAGGTTCAAGAAGGACGCTCAAGTCCTTTTTTATTATGAAGCAGGTGGTGGAGGGGTGGAATAAACTACCCACGATACTGATCAATGAAAAAACACTGGAGGGATTCAAGAGAGGATGGGATAGTCATAAAGGTCTGGTCAAGGGAGCTGGGGAGGATGGTCATAATCCCCTACTGGGAGTGTACCACTCTATCCTACTAGACAGACCATAAGGCCTTCTTCTGCCAGCAGTTGTCTATAGTTCTATGTTTCTAGAGAGGCAATTAACGTACAGCCAGAACAACTAACATTTTTCTAATTTGTCCCTTGGTTCACTTTTCTCCCAATGCCTGTTCGTTTATTTTGTTTTTAAACTTACATTTTATTGAGGACTGTTTCAAGTGCATAATTACACAATGTTAGAACCAGAGGCTACCTTGTTGATGTAACAATTTGAGTTTAGTGCTTTGTCTTTGTAATAAAATATATACTGTACATTTATTGGAACAGGAATGTGAATTTTCCTAGATTTTGTTTTTGAACAGCTAATCTCTGAGAATGCACACTTACAATTACATTAAAGTTAATGAGCAAGAGAGTCCATGTACAATAAAACACACATAGTGCATGGTGAAATATAAAGGTACAGGTCCAAACTGAAAAGTAAACTGTACAAAGTGATGTGAAAGAGGTCCATGGTCAGCTAATCTCATCTTTGTAATTTACTGTTTCCCCCTGCTGTATACCTTTAAAGGTAAAAAAATAGAGTTGTGCAGAATATGGACTTCAACTTCTAAAATGTTTTATGGAATTTATTTTTAAATTTTGTAGAATTTTGAAAAGCATTTTTATGTAAACCATTGAATGAATTTCCATGGATTATTTAAATTCCACAGATTGCAGAAAAGGAATCCACTGTTCATGTAAATTGCAGATTATTTACCCTTGGAAAAAATCATAATTTTGAAATTTCAGAATTCCACGACTGCTGGAATTTCACAGAATTGGGCAAAATTTTCTGAAATTCTGCAGAATTTTGTTCCATCAGAATTTGAAAATTCTGCACAACACTAATGTCGGTGTACCTTCTGCTTTTTCTAAATATTTCAAAAAAAGAAATCCATTCTGTTGTGTTTATCTTGGCAGATCCCGAGGCATAATCCTATATATATATATATATATATATATATGTATATATAATGGTGTCTGGGCATCCATGCACAACAAGGCTGTGTTCCCATCAAGGTGGGAGATGACAGCTTAGGGACCTTGAGACTGAAAGGGGTGGCACTGGGGATGGTGGCACTGGAAAGCTCAGCAGATGAAAAGACCTTGGAGTTATTCAATTCAATTTTATTATACCAGGAAGTACACCATTGAATAGAACTCATTTACAAAGTGGCCCTGTGTGGACAGTGCAATACAAGCAAGAGCGTACAATAAAAACAAACATTCAATACAGGCTAAAAATCAAAAGGATAACATATGTACCAAGTAAACTTAAGGAGTCACAATTTATGTACAAGTTGCTGGAATATTGGAAGAAAGTTTAGGAAAGGGGATACAAGAGGAGATAGGACAGGAGATGGAAGAGGAAGGTGGTAGCAAAGGAAGAGGAAGGTGGTAACAAAAGGGGAAGGGAGAGGAGGGACAGGGGAGAGTGGATACAGGAAGCGTAATAAAGAGATTAACAAAGTTAATGCCAAAAGTGCTAAGCAGAAGAGCAGGGGATGATCTAATATCAGAAAACCTGAAATCCATAGCATACTTCAACAAGACAGTGGGAAAGGTAATCTGAAGGCCGGAGTGCATAGGGAGTAGAATCAGCAGCAGAAGCTGGGAAGTAATCCTCCTCCTTCCATACAAATCATTGACACAACCACATCTGGAATACTGCACAAAGTTCTAGAGTTCATACTTGTGATAGGACCATGAGAGGGTGGAAGCGGTGCAGCAAAGAGTAATGAAAATGATCCAGGGCATGAAGGAAGGGCATACAAGGAGAGGCTACAAGACATTGACAGGTATACCCTGGAGACTGGGGGACATGCAGAAACACACAAGTACCTGCACAGAATATATAGGGTAAATTGTAAAGACATATTCATCATGAGTATGATCACAGATGTGTGGAGTTATTCACTGAAACTTGCAGAAGAAAGACTCAGGAGGGATGTCCATAAGCTATTTTTCACTAAAAGAGCAGCTGGCAAGTAGAACAAGCTGCTGGAGGAGATGGTGAAGGCCAAATCGTTGGGTAGCATCAAGGTGGAGTGTGACAGGCACATGGCTTTAGTAAGTAGGAAGTAGGAAGGAGCAGAAGTAAAGGGGAGGGATGGCATGAAACAGAGGAACCATCTCTGGCATGGTGCCAAATCATCTGGTAAGCTGCAGGATCTGGAAGCCTATAAAGCTACAAGAAATGCCTGCACTTGAGCTATTTGTCAGGTAAAAAGTAAACACCATAGGGGGTGGCTGACCAATGCTTGGCGTGACAGCAGAAAATTCTGGTCAAATGTCAAAGATATAATTTGGAAAGATCCAAAAATGCCACCTGCTATGCTAAACTTTGATGGTACCCCCATCCTTGACCCGATCAAAATTGCAAATACCTTTAATTATGCCTTCTCTGATCTAAGCAGTGTCCTTCCACAAGATTTCTTTGATGATATCTCTAAGAAGTCAGCGCATCACCCAGAGAACAAGACCAATGAGCACCCCCCCTTCTACTTTAAGAAGGTCTCAGTGGCCCAGGTTAGGAAACGACTGAATAAGGTGCTGGGTAAGTCTTGACATAGTGGTGATTCTCTAGACCTCAAGCTAATCGCACTCACCAGAGAGGAAGTACTCCCACCCATTACTAAGATATTTAACCTCTCTCTTACCCTATCACAGTTCCCACAGATATGGAAAACAGCCTTTGTAACACCAATTCATAAATCTGGTGACCGTGCCCTACATAGCAACTATAGGCCAATATCAATCAGCCCTCCCCTTTCCAAAGTACTTGAGCGTATTGTTGCCAACCAACTTGTGGATTACCTAGATAAATACTACCTCCCTCCCTTGTTAACAACAACATGGTTTTAGGAAAGGGCGCAGCACCACCACAGCACTTTTAGAATTTACCAGCTTCGTCCACCAATCAATTGACCAAGGTAATCTTGTAGGTGCAGCGTTTATAGATTTAACAAAGGCTTTCGACATGGTTAATCACCCACTCCTCCTCGAACAACTCTCTGAAACTGGTCTCTCCCCTGACACACTGCCCTGGTTTAGAAGCTATCTTGGTGACAGAACTCAGCATGTGAAGATATTCAATGTTGTCTCAGAGAAGAAGCCAGTACGATCTGGTGTACCTCAGGGATCAATTCTAGGCCCACTCCTTTTCAGCATCTTCCTTAACAACTTGCTGTCTGCCTGCCACCAACAAACCTTGCTCTTTGTGGATGACACTGTCTTCTTTGCAAGCCACTCAGACCCAAAACTGGTGCTAAACTACAAGAAGACAAAAGTTCTGTTTTCATCCACCCTCAGTAAACACAAAGCGCATGCTCTTACTATCAGAAATAACCAATTGAACCCCCCTCGAACAAATACAGCACTTGGGGTTACCCTTGATAATCACCTCACCTATGTGCCCCTCATCGAGAATGTTGCCAGGGTCATCAACATTAGGATTGGGCTACTCTGTTGATACAGAAAGAGTCTAACCCCTGAAGCTCTCGAACTAGCAATTCACAGTTCGGTGCCAACGATCATCGATTATGGCCGAGTCCTATACAGAGCAGCTTTCACTACTGCACTCAAAAGGCTCACTGTTGCCCTGAACAAGGTCTGCAGACTTCTAATAGGTGCTTCCCACTTCACCCTAACTTGTGAGCTCTATGCTCAGGCTGGGTGGCTCCATTTAAATGGGAGAATTAAATACCAAACATGCCTTCTTACTAAAAAGGTGCTCCTTGGGCCCATGCCACCGACAGTGGGATGCCTACTTCACAAATCTCTCAAGACCCAACACACGCGCATATCATCTGTCGATCTCCTCCTAGTCCCAAGGTGATGGACTACTCAATGCCAATGCTCCTTTTTTTTCAGAGTACATCTGGTTCAATGGACTGCACAGTTAACTGGCTAACCGTTCTAAACTCGGGCCAGTTTAAACATAAGCTCCGACATCATCTCTTAACTGAAAACTCCTGTGATTGCATCTCCTAACTTTCAGGTCCCCCTATTTCTCATTATCTCCCCTTCTCTGCTGTACTCTCTCACATCCTGACAACCCCTCCTGTTTAGTCCCCACACCTTCCTATGCCTTACTCCCTCTCCCTTCATCTCCTCCCCCCTCTTTTTTCTCCTTGCCTTCCCTAATTGCAACCTCAACATTGTCTCTGGCTGCTACATTCTCTTCCTTGGACTAAGAACTCCCTCCCTTCCTCACTCACATAATTTCTTCTCTACTTCTTTTATGTAATGTTGCTGTTGATTCAAGATGCATTTTAAAGATGATAACAGTTGTTAAGTATTTTTTGTAACTCGTCTGTTTACCCTATATCTGCTTGTTACCCCCTCCCTGTTGACGTGGAACCTTTGTAAATGAGCTACCTGGTGTTCAAAGGAACTTTGTAATCCTAGATTGAATAAATAAATAAATAAATGGCCACTAGGACCTACACAGTGTAGGGCAGGGTAGGCTGACTGGATAGACTGATGTGCCTTCTTCTGCTATCATTTTCTCTGTTTATAGGATATTTTTTTATCCAGCTATTTTTTTCCCAGTCTGCAGCATGCCCTTCTGGCCCAGCAACTTCCTTGCCCCATCTGCCAGTAGCCCTTGGCTAATATTGAACCATGGTATACATGGTAGCAGGGTCTAAGAGTACTGGTCATCATCCATGGCTGCAGACAAGATTTTCCATATTCTTCCCTGCATTCTTCCCACCTCCTCTACAGTGCTGCACAGCTGAGGCCTCACACATACACCATCAGCAGGCACACCCACTTGCCCCTTGCAAAAGAGCTAGCTCCTCAGCCCACCACAAGGGGCCTTTGTAACACCAGATCGAGAGGCCATTCCTCCCTGGGCTGGAATCTACTGCCACGGGCAGTGGGCCTCCCATTCAGACCGACCAGCTGCAGGTACTTTAATCTGCTCACAAACCTGTGATACCTACATGGGAGCATGACATGCTTCCACTGAACCACTGGGCAACCCATTTCCATGGATCTTTTTTTAGAGAGGTGTTTATCATGGACATACTCCATGCAGGGATATAACTTGGTCCAAACAAACAAACCCTGGTCCCAAGGATATACTGTAATATTGGCAAGACACCCTCCCCGTGCTCCAACCAGGTCCTGCTCTGGTTAATGTACCACACTGGTTTCTCTCCACGACAGGGGCTCCAGGGGGAGGGCCATCCTCATCCATTAAGTGACTCAATTGTGTAGACATGATCTGGTGACAGTCAGAGCTAGAAATCTCCCATGACACAGGGACCCAACCATCATGAAGAAAGTGCACTGGCTTTTTCCCTATTTTATTCCTTCCTCCCTCCTCCCCTTAGCATGGATCAAACACAATGAGGCCTCAGCTGCATGCTGAGACATCCTGCAGAGGGAGAAAGCTCCCTTGGCCTGCCATAGGGATCACTGCGGAACCAGTTAGCCATGACCGTCCCTGCTGACCACAGCAGATTGCTGAGTGGCAGCTGCTGCAGTCTTACTTGCAGTGTCCTGTTCTTGCTCCCTATCTTGAGTCACCTTACATTGGCTACCACTGGACCATTGGGGCAACCATTTTCAACTGACCTTTAAGCAGTTCCATTTATGCTTAACTGGAGGTTTGTACTAATAATCCACACAGGACCTCCAGCTTCTAGAGTGCATGCGGGATACCCACATCAGCCAAGAGGATGCTGGGTATCTCTCAGATGCAACTCTAGTAATGCAAGTCATGTGACTCACAGATGTTTATTTGCAATTAATCAACCATGTAATATTGTGACATAAAAGCCTCAACCAAATGATTACAGCATAATAACCCCAATTTTGTCATTAAATAATAGAGATATTTCTATTCACTGGAAAAACAATTAATAAGGAAATTCAAAACTACTTTCTACTGCTTCTGGAAAAATATAAAAACACAAAGACTCATGGCCAGTTGCTTGCCTAACCTACAACATTGTGCCGAGTCTATATGCACTGTACCTGGAGACCTTCTCTGCAAGGCCCACTGACTGTGTTTGAAACTCCTTTGAAATTACTTTGCTTTCCAGTCGTATTGATGTCATTTCTGAAAGAAGCTACCAAGTATTATTCACAGCTTTGAAAACTGAGTCCAAAGGAGTTTGCAAGGCTTAGGTTTTCAAGCAACAACATTGTTAAATATTTCAATAGTGCTGCATTTGTTCTTTGGAAAAAAGGGGAACCTTTGCAACAACAAAGACTCTCATATACATAATTTTAGTCTTCAGAATGTTATTTTGCTTTTAATATTTTGTTTGTTCCTTTTTTTCACGAAAAGATCAACCAGTCTCTTTGTTTGCACAAAAGCCCAACTGGAGACATTTTCCAAATGTGAGGTTTTGTAATGTCAGTAACACACAAGTCTGGAACAAAGGGACAAACCCAGCTGTGCATGTCCTTGAATGCACCTCGGTCCCAACCCAGTGAGAGCATCTCCTGCTGGCATAAATTATCATTTCTGTTGCCAACTTCTGCAACCACTCCTGCAGCCCCAGGTAGAAAGACTACATCATTAACAAAAGTTCGGCCTGTATTCTTTCTGTACTATTACCTTTTTATTCCTTACAACCAGACCCCATACAACTAATTTCTACACCCATCCAGTCAGTATGACTAGTGTTTACATATCTGGAGAATGATGCATTTGGGACAAGAGCTATGAAGAAAGATTGTAGATACTCATATTTTGCAACCTAGAGATGTGAAGAATTAGAAGGGACATGATGATGGTTTTCTGAGTGCGTAAACTATAAACCACAACAGGGTACACGTCATTCTGGGATTTACCCATGCCTGGTGTGGTTCGGTCATGAGGCCACAGGCCGAGTGACCAATCCACACCAGAAGTGGGTGAATCCCAGCATAACCCACACCCTTGAGTGGTTTATTGTGATAACACAATGTCCCCCTTTTTTGTGACAAGAAAAAAATAAAGAAAAATAGTTTTTTTTTGCATTTTAAATTATTTTTATTTAATGTATTGCTGTGCCAAAAAAAAAAAAAAATTCCAGAGTTGCTAGGGCTCCGGTTTTCCTGTGCATGTGCAGTACTGTGTTGTCATTACTGGTCCTGATGCTTTCCCAAGGGCTGTGAAACCTTGGACACTGCACCTGATGTCACCAGTTCACTGTGTCCAGGCTCCGTTTTTGTTGCAGGAGTTGGAACAGCCTTCTGAAGTTGGTCCACAGCCTGATTTCAACTATGGAGCACTGTCTTCATTTTGTGCATATTGTGCACATGTGCGGCAGCGTACATTATTGTCTCACTTCATAAGAGTCATTCCCCAGCCCTCTTCCGCTCCTGGTCTGGGGAAACAAAGTAGCTGGTGTTGTTTTTCTCTGGCCTCTGCCTTGGTCCCCGGAACACTGGAGAGGGCCCAAGATCAGAGGGTTCCAAGTGACAACAGCCACAGATTTGAAGTGTGGAGCTCTGGTTCATGTCATGCCAGTGCTCCTGCACTGCTGTGACTGCCCTACCAGTTCCCTTTTTTGGCAATCCTGGGACAGGAGGGTGAAGATATCGGGAGACAGGGGATGAGGATTGTCATTATGTAAGCTCCAAATTGTGGGAGGGGGACTCACACAAATTGAAGCCAGTTTGTGGTTCTCTGCCACTGTTTACAGAGAATCCAACATGGCATTTGTTATAATTTCATTTTCAGGGGGTCAGATTGATTTCTGTGGTAATTGCTGATGTGGCTGACTGGGTCTTTATCTGTGAGTTATGTTGGGATTTACGCACAGATAAAATACCCAGTTAGCCAATCAACTTTCTAGTTTTAAAAGTGCCATTGTATAATAAAGACTATTGACAGGCTGGAATATACAGAGATGTTTGCTGGTGAGTTCAAACAGAATTAGAAGACATGCTGTCAAACTAAGAGGGTCAGGATAAAGAGGGATCATTCAAAAGCATTACTTCACACAGAGGGTGTTCGACATTTGCACAAGCCTGTGAAGTTGTGAAAGCTAGCACTAGCATCCTGCCATAATTTTGAATGTGTCTCTACTCAGACTGGGTATAGTAACAGCTGTGCTGGTGCTGCAACGGTGGATAGGATGGACTATAACTCTCACTCACCACAGTGCTGTGTTATCATTCCTCTGATGTCCCTCTAATGGACTCCAAAAGCAACTGAATAGACTATCAACTCTTTATGAAAAATGGAAGCTTTCCATCAATTCAGATACAATGCAAATGACGACTGTAGGAGCAAACAGATCTAAGTATAACTGGAGCATAAAGAATTTTCAGCTTGACAAAGAAAATGAATACACGTATTTAAGAATAATAATAACAAGTAACCTAAATGGGAATAAACATATTTAATCAACAGCACTGAAACTATGACTAGCTGGAATTTTAAGATTTACCAGGCTTTATGGGGAAACTCAATATCAGCAATGCTCGGCACTAAATGAGACTAAACTGAGGTTTCCTATGCTTTACATAGTGGAGATATTAGAAACAGAGAAGTGTGATGGACAGAAAAATCCTGAATTGTCTACCTAGTATGTCCCAATATACCCTACCTGAAGATGCTCTAGTCTCTATCCTCCTTCCCAGGTATCCTTCGAACTCTAAAAACTTTATTAATCCAAAAAGGATAATCATTCAGTTTATTAAGTACCACCGGTCCCTGATTAAGTCCTATGTAGTGAAACATTGAGCACTGAAGTTGGTGGAGTTTTTCTAGATAAAAGAAAGATACAAAAGAGGGTGGATGTGATGTGACTTTTTGTCATGTCTGGTTCACTAATCATTAATGTCATGTAAATTTTGTGAATTCATGTTCAGAAGTGTCACACTTTGCAGTTCCACCATTAGGAAGCAGTACACAATTATAGACTAACCTGTTCAGAATGAGAAAATTCCAAATTTGCTGAATTTTGACAAAATTTCATAAATTTCCACTAAATTTAATGAAATGTTGTTGGAAGTTTGTGGCATTTTAAAAATGTGTTAATTAGGGAATAACTTGCCCATCTATTGAGCTAGAGCTCTGACACATGGCACACATAGTCTCTGGGAAGTGCTCTAATGGGACACCAAAAACCTTGAGATTAGGAAGGATTGTCTCAAAATTATACGTGCTCAAACTCTGTCATTTTATTTTCTGTGGGACATTTCATAAACATTTTTATCTGTATATACCTCAGCCGTCTACTGGGCCAGAGATCTTAAATTTGGCATGATAACTTGATGATAGGAGTTCTAACAATGTGCCAAATTGCATGACATTAGGATGCATAATCTCAAAATGATATGTGCTCAAAGTCTGTCATTTTATTTTTTGCAGGAAATTTAATGAAAAAAATGATCTGCATATAACTCAGGCACATTTGGAGCTAGGCATGTGTAAATTAGCATGACTAACCTTTTTGTAATGGTTTTAGAATTTTCTAAATATGGAGAGAATTGGGTTGGAGAAGTTTAAGTTACAGAGGTTCACATTTTTACTATGTAATTATTCGCAACATCTTGTGAAAACTCTCAAAAATTAGGATGATTGTAACTTCTCTGCTCTTGCAGGCCTAGACTTAATGTTTGTCATAAATATCCAATGTCAGTGTAGCCTGGTGTCTAACACAATTGGATAAATTGGTTTAGCAGTTTTAAATTTACAGTGAAAAATAATTATTGGTAACATTTTCTTAAATTATTTATGGTAGCATATAGATGAAGCATCCAGAATTCTTTTTGTGGAATTTAGCATTCATAATGCGTGTATCACTACTTCATTTGATAAGCTGGACTGATCTTTTTGCAGTCCTGCTGTTCCTCTCTGAGTAACTATTTCGCCCTCCCTGCTCTCTTAGTGTAGCTATATTGACTCAGTAGAACTACTGATCTCACTGATATTTTCTTTGTTCATTACAGTGACAAAATCCCTTAAAACGAGAGTCACCTACTTCTTTTCCTATCAACCTTTTTTTTGGAATAGCCAGAATTCTTCCTATCTGGTGCCTCAGACATTGTCTTCCCCCACTACATCTTTATGAATACCTCTGAGTCCCAGACTTGCACATACATAAGGCTCCCTGGATCCTCAATTTAATGGGTGTGATCATTATATATCCTGCATTCAGGTTGGAATTGTTGACACACTGTGCTTCCTTGCTCCAACCAGGGGGGGTTCTACCACTGGTGTGCTACCCAGCTTAGCTGTCCATTTCTTGGTGAAACTATGCATCTAACTCCTGAACCAGGTGACCCCCTGCACTACCCGCCTCTCATACCCCTATTCTTTCATTTGAATCCCCCAGATAAGGTTGAGTGAAATTAGCAAATTCAAATTTTATAGAATTTTCATTAAATTCCACAATCTTCACAAAGACTCATGGAATCTGATTTTAAGTACAGATGTTATTTTGCAATTTCTGGCAGCAAGCAACTAATAAAATTGACACACACAGTCCCCTTGTATGGTCTAAGAACTTGCCAAATTTAATAGCATTGCATTTTCTAGTTTTTAAGTTTCAAGGGTTTATAAAGTTGCAGTTTACATACTTGCAAAATTTAATTAAAAAATGTTGTGTAAGTTTGACTGATTTTAATTCAGTCCCATTTAAAGCTGTAAATATGAACTATGTCAGAAATGGCAATGTGCTAACTACAAGTTAAACCATTCTAAGACAGAAATTTCCCCCATTAATCATTTCACTTATAAATCTGACTTTATTCAATTCGGTATGCGATAGACTTCCAGATCTATCAAATATTTAGGGATCTCGCTGTCTACTGACTCCTCCCTCACCAAAAGACTAAACTTAGATGACCTGGTCACCATATTACAGCAGGATCTTCTGAGATGGAAAGCTCTCCCAATCTCCTTATGGGGTAGGATTAACATAGTTAAAATGAATGCCTTACCCAGACTATTCTACCCCTTAAATATGTTAAATGTATGGCTTCCTCTTTCCTTTTTCAGATGCATCCACTCACTTATTTCTAACTTCATCTGGTTAGACAAGACCCCCAGGCGTTCTTATCATAAACCTAATTTTCCTAAAGATTCTGGTGGCCTCCAGATTCCAAACTTCCTGCTCTACAACTGGGCCAGCCATCTCTATAAATGTGGCAAATGGCTTACCACTCCTTGGGAAGGGGACTATACCCCTCCCTGGCTCCAAGTAGAATCTCATTTGCTTCATGCCTTCAATCTTTCTGCTTCCTCGATCTTCTTTTCTTCATGGAAAGCCTTACTGATGCCTCTTTGGGATTCGGTTATTGGCATATCCATTAAAGTCTTCTCACAGTAATGCACCTCCCTCAAACTTTCTCCTTCTAAAGACACCTCCCAACCTTTTCTATCTAACCTTAACATTAGGATCGGAGATAGCATTCTGTCCCCCAATTGGCTGCTCCATCTACAAGGGACCGTTGTCTCAGACTTTTATTCCCAAGACTCTCTTATTTCCTCTCCCAAGATCCTAACGAAATTCCATCTGGGACAGTTTCACATTTATAAGATCTTTCAGTTGAGACATCTACTATTGCAGCACTTTGGTCCCAACTCCGGGTGTGTCAGGTTTAGACACCCTACTGGTTCAGATGCAAGAATTGGCAGCTAAACCCCATGGGACTTCCCCTTTTAGTTTCCAGATGGAATGCCTGATTGCCACCACTCGGCATAGAATGCATCTTTTTAACAAGAAATGGGGCAAGCTTTATGTCTTATACCTGAGCTAATTTCTTCTGGGTTCTCTCCATCCCCTCATATCACACCAATTTTCTGGGCTTAATGGTGTTCCTAGTTTTCAGTGTTGGGTAAGCAAACATACTTCATGGGGAGGGGGGTGAGTTAGGGTGGGGGGTAGGGGAAGGGTATTTGCTCTGTCAATTACCATGTTCTGCTGTTCTCATTGTATGTTTGTAATTGAAAACTTAAAAAAAGTTGCTTTAATTGCAAAAAAGAAATGGCCATTTGGTATAATACAGTAAATGTTTCAGATCTGGTTAAATTTGGATATGGTGTTTTAAAATTAGAGGGAAATCACCAAAATTAAAATTTTGGCAAAATGCTTGGCAGGCTATAACTCAATCCCATTTAAAGCTAGAAATCTGAAACTATGTAATGTATAAATGAAGTGATAACCAGTATACCTGTAAAATGTTATAACATTTCAATGAATACTATCAAAATTATGCTAAAATAACAGTAATCTAAATATTGGCAAAATGTCTGTCAACCTATAACTCAGCCCCCTTTGAAGTTTGAGAATTAAAACATGGTGCACATATCCATGTTGTATTTTCTCTAATGCTTGAACCTGAGGAGAAATTGGGATAAGAAATTTTAAAATTAGATCAAAATAATTGAAAATTAAATTTTGATTAAATATTTGGCCACCCATAACTCTGCTCCCTGAAATTTGGTACACATATATAAACCTGTCAACATACCAAATCTGGTGTCAGTTGGATGTGTACTTTTAAAATTAGTGCAAAATAACTGAAATATAAAATTTGGCAACAGAATTTTCATGCAAATTCCACGAAATTCCACAGAATTGGAATGGGAATTTCCGTGGACATTCCGTAGGTGGAATTTTATATCCCGCACAGGTCTGAGACTTCATTAATTGTGGAACAGTCTCAGTGGTAAATTTAACCCAGTATAATTGCAGTGAAATGTACATGGGTAAAACTTCACACAGAATGAAGGTTTGCATAGGTGAAGACCTTTCATTACGTGTTATGCAGTATGGGAGTTCACATCAGTTTCAATTCTACTGGACCAAGAGTTTGGAATTTGGAAAACAAATTGCTGAGATGGGAGACTTTTTGACAGTACAAATTATGGGCAACCAAGTTTCCAGGTCTTAATAATACTGTAGATTTAGGCAGGAGCCATTTTTGATAGAATTGTTTTTGAAATAATTGTCACTGGGTAATGATATATGTTTTTTTTTGTTTGTTTGTTTTTTTTGTCTTGCAGGGTTGGATCCTGACCTCAATCAAGATTAATGTCTCAGGACATTTTATAGATTTCTTTTTACAGCAACCAGTTGCAATAATACCATCATTCTTAAAAGACACAGGTGACACCATCAAAAAACTTGTGGATCTTGAATGGCAAGAAGGGTTTATATGCCTAACAATTGATGTTGAGGTTTTGTATACCTCAATTAGACACAAAGATACAATCAAAGCCTGTGAATTCTTTTTAGAAAACAGCAACATTGGTTCAGTGACACTAGTGAGTTGTCTCATGACTACACTTTTGTTTGTACTCACCCACAATGTTTTTCTATTTGATAACCACTATTACCTGCAAGTATGTGGGACAGTGGGGGGCAGTCATGGTCCCATCTTACGCAAATTTATTTCTAGGTTACTGGGAACTTAAGACAATTCTCAGCCCTGAAACCAACACATTCTTTAGTAAAATCAGAAAATGATACAGGTCTATTGGTGACTACCTATGTGTCTGGGAAGGGAGTGATGAATCTGCCCTATGATTTTTGAATTGGTTAAATGAAAATGACCTAAATTTAAGATTTACTTGCACCATGGACAAGAACAGTGTTAACTTTCTAGACATTACATTGACTTCAAAGGGGTACAGGAAAGACACATCAACAAATTTAGTTCTATGCTATGAAAGTGCACATCCCAACAGTCTTAAAAATTTGATTCCATACAGTCAGATGCTTCATATCCATAGAAACTGTACAGAGGATGCAGAGTTTAATATCCAAGCAAAAGAACTTAAGGATCATTTCTTACAAAGGGGTTATGGGAAACACATCTTAGAAAGGGCCTATTCTGAAGTTAAAAACAAAAACCAGAGGAAGTTGTTAAAAAATGAGGACCACATTGGGAGCTTCAGGAAATGGGGTCCCATAATGTTCTCAACAGAGTTTAACAATTTATTGGGAGATACTACAGTGGGTGGGACAGTTGGAACTAACCAAGAGTGAAATTTAGAAGGGCCCCCAATATTTGGGACCAGATTGTACATAGCCTTTTTTCTACAGTGAAACCAATGCAAGGCACTTGGCTTCCTACAAGACCTGCTGGTAACTACAGGTGCTCAAAATGTAACCCTAGGAGGCATACACCAAGTGCAGTCCAGCCCCTAGCTTTACTGTCTGCTGAGCTTCACTGATCTTCACCAACTGGGAATGATACCTTCTCTCCTCCAGTCTCTAGTTGTGCTACTAAGTGGCAGACCTTAACAAACTGATTGTTTTTTTCAGCAGGAAGGAATAACAAAGATTCTGCCCTCCCACCCTACCCCCAATCCCACCCACCCTGGGTCCTCTTCCTATATAGGTTCTGCATGACACTGCCCACTTCCTGCCTGACCTGACTAGAAGACAAAAAATCAAATTTCTCTTTTGTCCACCTGGAACAGATAGTTTTCCTCTAAATTTGAATAATTATGTACTCTTTCTTTCCGTTCACTGGCATGCACATTGATATCGTTGACTGCCAACACGGTGGGACACTCTTCAATGGTCACATCACCCGAAGGCAGGGCCTCTGTCCCATGTGCTCAGAGATGTGTCACCTCAGGGCACAGCTGCAGAAGGCATGGGGTGAGATCAGCATCCTGCATAACCACCTACAGGGAAACATTTCTTATAGGAGTGCACCTCCACATTGCCAACACCAAACCAGCAAACCTCTCTCCCAGAGAACGACCAGGCCTGGGGGATGGCAACTGGCTGCAGGAAAAGGGGTCAGAGCTTGGACAACTCTCCCTAACCAACAAAGCACTCTAAACACAGCAAACAGGTACACACCTCTTGCATCCATACCATCCGTAATGACGGAAGATGTCTCGGGCCAAAGGAATGCCAAACGCAACAGGATAGCAAAAAAACATCATAAACAAAACCTCAACAGGAAAGAAATCATAATCATAGGGGACTCTATGATTCTCTGTGTGGACCCCCACCTGAGGCAAAACAAACGTGCAGATGTGCAGGTCAGATGTCTCCCAGGAGCATCAGCTTGAAGGGACACTGACTGAATAGTCAACATAGTTAAAAAGGAAGAAGAGGGCTCAAACATCCTGGTCCACCTAGGGACCAATGACCTTGCTAGCCAGTTGGTCGAGGAGGTTAAGGAGCACATTGCACAGCTCGGTGAGAAATTGGTTCCATTTTCGTCTAGCATTGCATTCTTTGAGATTCTGCCTGTTTGGGAAAAGGGGAAGAACAGGCAGAAAATCAGAAAGAAAGAAATAAGTGAGCTCAACACATGGCTCAAGGACTGGTGCCACACAAAGGGGCACCACTTCGTCGGAAACTGGGGCAACTTCTGGGAAAGGGAGTTCTTCAAATTCGATGGCCTCCACCTGACTAAAGTGGAAGTCAGAGCACTGGGCCAGAAATTTGACATCCACATAGGACATTTAAACTAGTGGGAGGGGAGATGACAGTAGAGCTAGGAAAAGCACACATAGAGCCTGCTATCTCTCCTCCTCCAGCTAGCACCAAATCTATACACTCCAGGATAGCAAAAGCAGATAGCCAGGAACATAAAACCCTTTCTGGCTCTCACATTGACTATCACAGTGGAATGGGAGGAACCATAAACAGGGAAAACTACAAAGGGATGAATAATAAGATCAAGAGAGGCATGACAAACAAAATGACACAGCAAGAGTGGTCAGCACTATGCCTCAATGCACGCAGTCTGGCTAACAAGATGACTGACCTCACTGCTACAATAGCTGAGGCAGGACTAGACTGGGTGGCCATGACCAAAACATGGTTCACAAATACTCATGGTTGGGAGGTGACTATCCCGGGGTACAACTTGTTTAGGAGAGCTAGGACTGGGAAAAATGGAGGGGGTAGCTATTTATGTTAAGGATGCCATCCATGCAACTGAAATGCAGCAGGCACTAGGGAAAACAGAGGATCTATGGATCACAATAGGGGCCGGAAGCCGGAAACCCATTCAGGTAGGAATAATCTACAGACCCCGAAATCAGGAGGAAGCCAGGGATAAGGAAATCCTGGAAACCATCCTCCAGATGTCAGGCAAAGGGGACATGGTGCTGGTGGGGGGTTTCAATCTGCCGGACATAGATTAGAATACCCACACAGTGGCATAACAGAAGAGCACGGAATTCCTAGTTACACTACAGGAAGCAGGCCTAAGTCAACTAGTGAAATCACCCACAAGGGGTAACGCAGTTCTAGATCTGATATTCACAAATAGCGATAGGGTTATGGGTGTCGAAGTAGGCGACCACCTGGGCAATAGTGATCATAACACGGTATGGTTCAGGGTAAAAAGGACTGTAGACTCCACACACTCCAAACTGAAGGTCCTTGACTTCAGGAGGGCAGACTTCACAAACATGAAGGCCTGCCTAAGAAACAACCTTAGTAACTTGACAGAAGGGAGCATTGAGGAATATTGGACAAGGTTGAAGGATGCTATAACCATGGTCACATCACAGTGTGCCCATCAGGTTAGTAAGAACAAAAGGAGGAAAAACCCACTATGGTTTTCCAAGGAGGTGGCAACCATGGTGAGAGAAAAGCGCATAGCCTTCAGAAAGAGAGTTGGGAACGAGGCAAACAAAACAGAACATAAACAGAAACTAAGAGACAGGGAAAGTGATAAGAACTGCAAATAACAGAGGTAAGAATAGCTCAAGAAGTAAAAAAAGGTAACAAAACTTTCTACAGGTACATATGTGAAAAAAGGAAGACCAAAGGGTGCATTATTAGAATCACAAAAAAAGATGGACAAACCACAGAACAAGACAGGGAGAAGGCAGAAGCACTCAGTGAGTACTTCTGCTCAGTCTTCACACAGGAAGCAGAAAGGTAACAGACCAACAATAGGCATAAAGAAGTATCCGATTGAAGGAATAAACATGGGTCCCTTCACAGAGGAAAGGGTCCTGGAGGAAATAGACAAGTTAAAGGTAAATAAAGCTATGGGGCCAGATGGGATACACCCAAGAATACAGAAAGAAATAGGGAGGGAACCAACAGTCACTTAGTAGTGCTCTTCAACAAATCATTAAGGAGCAGGGAGGTGCCGGAGGATTGGAAGAGTGCAACAGTAGTACCACTCCACAAGAGTGGAAGCAAGGAACAGCCAGGTAACTACCATCTGGTTAGTTTAAGGTCAGTTGTGGGAAAACTGATGGAGTCCCTGCTGAAGGAAAGAATCATAGCTTTTTTGGAGCAATCTGGTCAGTTCAACAAAAATCAACATGGTTTCACGGCAGGGAGGTCCTGCCAGATAAACCTGGTTGATTTTTTCATTTGGGTCACCAAAACAGTGGATCAGGGTGAGGCAGTGGATGTGGTTTACCTGGACTTCAACAAAGCTTTTGACTCCGTTCCACACAGGAGACTAGTCAAAAAACTGGAGAACATGGGAATTGGGCCCAAGGTTACAAACTGTGTCAGAAACTGGTTACATGGGAGAACTCAGAGAGTCTTAATAAATGGCACTCTGTCTGTGGAGGGAAGGGTGACTAGCGGGGTCCTGCAGGGTTCAGTTCTGGGGCCGATCCTCTTCAACATATTCATCAGCGACATTGCGGATGAACTGGAGGGAAAGGCGTGCCTGTTTGCAGATGACACCAAAATCAGCAACAGGGTAGACACAACAAAGGGACAGCAAAGCATGGAAGCTGATCTCTGAAAACTGGAGGAGTGGTCCAAGATCTGGCAATTGAAATTCAATGCCAAAAAATGCTAGGTCATGCACCTGGGAAAGCATAATCCAGGGAAACTATACTCAATGGAAGGGGAGCAGCTGGAGACTGCCAGGCTGGAGCGAGACCTAGGGGTGATCACATCAGATGACCTCAAGGTCAGTAGACAATGTGAAAAGGCAGCACTAAAGGCTAGTGGTATCCTGGGATGCATTGGGAGGGGCATCACGAGCACAAGGCATGAAGTAATCTTGCCCCTGTATCAGTCTCTGGTCAGGCCTCACCTGGAGTGCTGTGTCCAGTTCTGGAGGCCACACCTCAGGAAGGACATAGATAGGCTGGAGACGGTACAGAGAAGAGCAACAAAGATGGTGCAGGGCTTGCATCAGAAACTGTGCAAGGCAAGACTGGATGACCTCAAATTATACTCCCTAGAACAACGCAGGAATCATGGGGACATAACAGAAGCATTCAAATACCTTAAAGGCAACAACAGGGTGCACGTACAGAACCTCTTTCAGGCAAAGGACTACAGCAGGACTAGGGGGCACAACTGAAGCAATACAAGGAAATTATTCTTCATGGAGCATGTTGTGGAACCATGGAATAACCTGCTGGAGGGGGTGGTGGGAACCAAGACAGTGGGGGAATTCAAGCGGGCATGGCACAGACACTGTGGGTTACACAAGCAGGCAGCTAAGTGGGGGGGTAGGAAGCCAAGGGCAGACTTGATGGATCTTACGGTCCCCATCTGCCGACAACTTCTATGTTTCTATCTGTCAGTATATAAATGCAGGAAAAGACATTGCAGCTTTTAAAAACACACAGATGGTCATCAGGGATCTGATAACATGTAGCACAACATTTGTGGTTAATTTAATCTGTTGTACTTGTGGATTAGGCTATGTAGGAAGAACTGTTAGATCCTTCAAAGAAAGGATTCAAGAACATATCCATTATATTCTAAATGTGAGGTTAGACACATCGGCCCCATAACTGAGCCCTGCAGGACCCCGCTAGTCACCCTTCCCTCCACAGACAGAGTGCCTCTGTGATGGCAGTTTTGATGTTTCCCCATTGTTACTCCACCCCACCTTCTTGCCTGTTTGCTAGCGCTTTTGTGAGGCACTCTCCTATTTTGACAAAATCAGCCCTCCTGAAGTCCAGTACCTTCACTTTTGTATGGCTTGACTCTACAGCTAAGTTTATCGTGAACCACACTGTTTGGTGGTCGCTTGTTCCCAGGTGGCTACCCACTTCTAGATATGAGATCCTCTCTCCATCCCCATTTGAGAGTACCAGGTCTAAGATTGTTCCCTCCCGAGTGGGTTCCAAAACTAGCTGTCTGAGGCATGCCCCCTGTAGGGCATCGAGAATGGCCCTGCTCTTGGATGTGGCTGCAGCAAAGGTGCTACAGTTAACATCTGGCATATTCAGGTCCCCCATCAACAGTATCTCCCCTTTCTCTGCCATCCCAAGGATGCCTTCTATCATTTCCTTGTCCATTTCCTCCACCGAGATGGGGGTCTGTATACAACTCCTGTGTGGATTGTGGTGCCATTTCCAGTCTCCAGGGTGACCCACGGTGCCTCCTCTCCTCCCTGTTTACCATTTAGCTCTGTTGCTTTGATCCCTTTCCTTACATAGAGAGCTTGCTTTCCTTGCTCTCCGTTTTGGATTTTGCAGCAAGTTCTGTTTTCGGCTGTAGATTGTATGACTCTGGATTACTTTTCCGAGATTTAAGATAACTGTTTGGGCCCTGTTGATTCTCAAGTGGAAGTGAGAGCCCATGAGAGAAGTTGAACAGTGCTACCATTCCCGGAGGTGTGAGCTCCTGGGTATATTCCGTGACTGGTAAGAGGGGCTTGCCATTCTTGGTGCCTTGAATTGGTTTCCAATCATGAGAGGGGTGAGTTACCTTCTGGCTGACCGTGTGCTCTGATTAACCTGTGACTCTAGGATTCTAGCTCTTTAACCCTTATTGGAAACAGGCAGGTTTGAGCACCTCTCTCTCTCCTTACTGTGAGATTTAAGGCTCATCTATCCAGAATTGGAATTGGACTTGGACTTGGACTATTCATCAGTTAATTTTAGTTATGTAGTTTTCTTTGGAAAGACTATTTTGTTTTTTGTATATTTGTATTGGGGTGAGATCCTTTCTTTGTAGGGGAGGGCTGATAGTATTTAGGTATTTTAAAATATAGTTGTTGGGTGGGTTAGTTTAGGGAGGTTGGTTGGGTTTTAAGTTATTAGTGTATGTGTGGGTGCATGAGAGGAGTGTGTGGACTGTGTGGGGTAGAGTGTGTTTGTGGGCTCTGTTTTTGGGCTAGGGTTTATGTCATTTGGCAGGGATGTGTCTGGGAAGGTATGAGGGCCTGGGGTGGGCTAGGATAGTGTATGGGCCCCCCCAGCTGTATGATTTATGGCCTTTTGTCAGCCTCCCAGTGTATGCTAGAATGGCTAGGCACTGCAAGGAGGTTGGAATAAGGAGGAACTGTTTGACTCGTTTGGGTAGGGGTGCCCCATGCACTGCAGTTGGTGGTGGATCGAGGTAGTGGGGTGTAGAAGGAGCCTGGGGTTAGACGGGTTCTGGAGAGAGGCCAGATGTGTTTAGTTCCCATCACTAGGGTTCCCACCAGACCGAGTGGGCAGGTAGCCAGAGGGGCTGCACTATCCACCAATCCCCTGAGGGCAGTGCTTTGCAATGCCAGATCAGTCAGAAACAAGACTGCAATTATAGCGGACTTGGTTTCTTTGGCTGCTCTGGCTTGTATTATGGCGACTTGGATCGGAGATGATGCTGGCCCGGTTTTAGAGGCTGCCGTCCCATCTGGTTATACTGTGGTGCACTGTCCCAGAGTGGAACGCAGGGGAGGGGGGTAGCCATTTGTTTTAGATCCAAACTAGACTTCACCCTACACTCAGTGAGAACACCACATTCATTTGAATGTGTGGCCATCCATGGGGGTCCAGGTGCAGGTTGCCTGATTCTTTTGATTTATCGTCCTTCTGGGACTGTGGGAGACTTTCTGCAGGAGGTGGCCAATTTCGTGGTCGGTGAGACGTTGGAGGCCCCCAGATGTTTAGTACCGGGGGACTTCAGCGTCTGGGTTGATGACGAATCTTCTCAACTTGGTTCCAACTTCCTCTAGATGATGTCTTCCTTGGGCTTTGAGCAGGGTGTTTCTTCCATAACTCATCTGGGTGGCCACATGTTGGATCTGGTGTTCTCACTGGGACTTGAGATTGTCTCAGGACTGATCGGGTCGTTTGGTCCAATCATTGTACGGTGAAGTTCTTGTTCGGGCCCCCCCCAGTAGCCCTCCCCCTGCAGAGATGGTCAGCTATCGCCCTTTGCAGAGGTTGATCTCTGAGGGTTTTCTGGCGGTGGCTGACCTATCTAGTGTGGACAATGCATGAGTCGGAGGTGTGTGTGTGGCAGTGGATGCCTATAATAAGGAGCTTGCTGGTGCGCTTGACTCCCTCGCACCAGTCCGTGTATGACCCAGGTCTTCTCACTTGAGGTCCCCTTGGTATGATGGTGAGCTCAAGGGGATGAAGACCATGGGTCAGAGATTAGAGTGCTGCTGGCGGAAGTCTGGCCTGGAGGTGGACAAACTGGCCTTATGTATGCACTATGGTGCATACCAGGGAGCAATCAACTGTAAAAAGGCAAGATTTCTGTCTAGGGAGATTGCTGCCAGGAGGAACTGACCAACTATGCTCTTTCGGACTGTGGACAGGCTTTTACATCCTTCCTGTCTACAGCTGAAGGTAGCTTTTTCTAATGCATTGTGCGAAGAGTTTGCTCGGTTTTTCTCAGACAGGGTGTCTGCCATCAGGCAGGGGATTCCACCAGTGGGTCAAAGTTTGGCCAACAGTGGTCGCCATGGGCATCCAGAGTGCTGTCCACCTGGTTGGGGTGAGATTAGACCAGTGGAGGTGGCTGAGGCCACTGAGATCGCTTCCAAGCTTCGGTACACCTTTTGTGAACTGGACCCGGTGCCAACTCATTTCTTAATGAGATGTGTTGACTCAGTTGGCCCAGTGTTTGCCTTGATTGTCCGGTGTTCCTTGTCAAAGGGGGCCTTTTCTGATGTCTTGAAGGAGGCATTGGTGAGACCCCTTCTGAAAAAAACATCATTGGACCCTGAGATCAAGGCAAATTACTGTCCTATCTCCAATCTTCCATTTTTGGGTAAGATTGTGGAGAAAGTGGTGGCGCTTCAGCTTGAGGAGCATCTCGTGGCCCATGATTTATATAAGCTGCTCCAGTCTGGGTTTCATGGGAGGCATAGCACAGAAACTGAGCTGGTTCAGGTGCACAATGACCTCCTTAGGGCTAGAGATCAAGGGAAGGGGACAATTCTTGTTGTTCTTGATCTCTCTTCAGCATTTGACACGGTTGACCATTGGGTGTTGCTTGACCTCCTAAGGGAATTCTGTGGACTTGCCAGCACGGTCATCTGCTGGTTTGAGTCCTTTCTATCTAACAGCAGAGGGTGGTGATGGGGAAATTTTCCTCCTCTCTTGGTCACCTGTCATGCGGGGTTCCCCAGGGCTCGGTCTTGTCACCTATGTTGCTCGCCATGTATATGCTGCCCCTAGAAGAGCTCAATAGGAAGTACAGTTTGGATTTTCATTGTTATGCCAATGATACCCAGCTGTATTTTTCCTTTGCCCTTGGAACATCTCATGCAGTGGAAGTGCTAAACAGCTGCCTCGCCGAAATCAATGACTGGATGGCCTTCAGCTGGTTGTGACTGAACCCCAATAAGACGGAGGTACTGGTGTTGGAGTCGAACAGAGGGCATGATAGGTTGGCCTCTGGTGCAGAGACAGGGCTTTCTCTTGGCTCTGTACCATTGAAGGCCTCCTCTAGGATGCGGGATCTGGGTGTTATTCTGGACAGTGGATTGACACTTGAGTTTCAGGTGTCTTCCACTGTCCATGCCAGCTTTTATCATCTGAGGAATATAGCCAGGATAAAGCCCCTAGTTCCGCCACAGGACACGCCCCACCGTGGTATGTACCTTTGTGATGTCCAGGTTGGACTACTGTAATGCGCTCTATCTCGGGGTCTCTGGGGGTACCCTGTGCCAACTGCAGCTAGTGCAGAATGCGGCAGCGAGGCTGCTGACAGGACAGTCTAAGTACTGTCATATTACTCCAGTCCTGCGTCAGCTGCATTGGCTGCTGGTTAGGTGGAAGGTCTTCTTTAAAGTGGGCTTACTCACCTTTAAGGCCCTACATGGCCTGGGCCCTGGTTATCTGAAGGACCTTCTCATTCCTGCTGTCTCAACCTGCCCCCTCCTCTCCTCCTTTAGTGGCCTTCTTGTGATTCCCAGGATGAGGTTAAAAATAGTTGGCGACAGAACATTAAGTGTCACCGCTCCCGTCCTGTGGAATTTGCTTACTCCATCCGTTAGGGAGGCCCCTTCTGTGGAGGTATTCAAGACCCACCTTAAGGCCTTCCTGTATAATCAGGCCTTCCCAGATTGCGTATTATAGTCTTTGCTGTTTTAGAACCTATGTTTAGGTTTGCCCTGGCTTTTTAGGCTTTGGTTTTTATTGCCTAAGTTATTGTATATATTTTTGTATTGTGTTATATCTGTGATATTGTTATGTTTTTCATTTTATGATGTATAGTATTTATCTTGTAAAAAATGTTCGGCGCCCAGAGCTTCCTGAATGGGTGTCTCTTAAATAAAATTTGCCTTGCCATTTGCCTTACTCCTCCTCTTCTTCCCTCCCTGTCCCTCCTGTAGATTGTGTTCCCTGGTATGTTGACATCCCAGTCATGGTTCTCTGTGTACCATGTTTCTGTGACTGCCACAATATCCAGGCATCCCTCTTCCATCAAGGCCACCATTTCGGGGAGCTTTTTACCTAGACTACGGGCATTGGTACTCATTACCCTCCATTTTTTTATGGCTTTATTTCTTTTTGCCCCATCCCTGTCCTTACTGCCTTTGTCTTTTCTTCATTTACCCTGCCCTTCTCCTATCGACTGCTCTATCTTGGTGTTTACCTCACTAACTACCCTGATTTATTTTGGGGGCTAGGATTTCCTTCTCCTTTTCAGTGCCTCCCCTTGGCTGTTTAAATGCTTGCAATGAAGCATTTAAACCTATCACTAGGATCCTGGTTCCCTCCTGGATAGATGCAGACCATCACACCTGTATAGGCCTGCATCCCTCCAGGTGGAGCCCCAGTCCCCAATGAAGCCAAATCCCTGAGCTCTGCACCAGTTTTTCAACCAGTCATCGAATCCCATGGTGCGGAGTACGCTAGCCTTATCCATGCCATAGACAGGTAGCAATTCCGAAAAAGCTACCATGTGTGCTACTTGTCTAAGGCCCCTCCCCAACTCCACAAACTCCTGTTGCACTGCTCTGATCCCATTCTCAGCCAGGTCATTTGTTCCTAGGTGGATAATGACATCCAGCTCACTCCCCCTTGCAGCTTATCCCACGATCCAGAGGATTCGTTTCCTGTCCCTCCAAGCCATGGTGCTGGGCAGGCATCTTACCTCCCTTTCCTCTCCTTCCCCCAGTTCTACCCCCTAACAATTGAGTCCCCCACCAGGAGTTTTTTCCTTCCCCTGTGGGGTCCTGTGCCACCCTCCTGTGAGTCTCCATTGTGGAGGTTCCCAGCATGCTCTTTGGTCTCCACTCTGGGTGCCTCCATAGAGGAACCATGCTCTGCCAGAGTGGTGAATGAATTGTGGAGAGGTATAACTGGAGGAATGCACCTCTGTTCCACCACCCTCACCCTCCCTGAGCCCATTGTGGTCCAACCACTCCTCTTTCTTGGCAATCACTGAGGTATTGGTGGTGGCCTGGGTGGTCCCTGGGTGGGAGAGCAGGTTTCCCAAATCCTTGCCAGGTCAGCATGGAGATGAACAACCTCCTCCCTCAGACCAGAGAGGTGCCTGCAAATAGGGCAGCAATGCAGTCTCCAGAATGTCTCCCAGAAGACTGCTGCTCCACAGCCAGTGCATTGCACCACTCCCCACATGTCTATGTCCCTTCCTGTTACAGATGCTTTTCTTTTTTTTCGTTGTTCTTGTTTTAGTGTGTGCAAGCTTGTGAGTGTCTCTACCCCCCTATTCAGTGTGCTGTGCCTTTGAGGATATGAACAGGTGGTGTATGTTGTTAGCAGTTTTGGGGAAGTGATGGCAGAATCTCTGCTATAAAGGAAAGTATGCACTTGAGTGGGTGGGAGTAAACCTATGCCCTCCAGAAACAATCAACTACAACTTTGACCCTCCACCCTGGGGAGTGCCTTCCTTCCTTTTAGACTTCTATTTCACATAAGTTAAGTAACAGGTCTAGTCACAAATGACTGCAAATATCTCCCAACTACAGTTCCTCCCTGGTAAATTAAAGTTAAACTAAGACAAGTCAACCTCAAAAACAGAATCAATACTAGTTACTAAAAGCATTATGCTGAATAAATTAATAATTTGATTCAGTACACTGACTGAGCTACATTTATTGTCTGTTGGAGTGCAACTTTCAGGAGATTGTTTTTAATTGCTGGGGTTAGCCAGTCCCTAGTTGCACCCCTCTGGGTTCCACTAGAGCACACAGACACCACTTGGAAGATTAGAAAGGAGTGAAGAGGGAGGCAGAGTCAATAAAAGGGGATAGTTGGGACAGCAAAAGGTGTTTCTCCAGTTTAGCCAGAGTGGGGACTAGAGAGATACGATAGTAATTTCCAAGAAAAGAAGGGTCACTCCCTTTAGGCAGGGGGGATTACTGTAGCCAGTTGCCATGAGTTGGGGACTGCAGATAAGGAAAAGATGAAGTATGTGATAGGGAGGGCAATAGCATGGGCAGAAATATAAAGGAGTTTCTGGTCAAGACCATCAGGGTTCCCACCTTCGTGGCATTTAAAGCCAATTGGGCCTTAAGAGAAGCAGCAGAGGTGGAGGGGGGGAGAGAGAGAGAGTGAGAGAGAGAGAAAGGGAAGACAAGAGAGGGAGAGGGGAGTAGGAGCAAGATAGGAGGGCATGGACATGGAAAAGGAATTAATGGAGGAGGCAACTGCAGTGGGGTCAGAGATAGGAGTCACCCACCTTGAGAATAGAAAGAGGGGACTTTTATTGAACAGGAGAAGAAGGCATGAATTACCTTCCAGAATTTGGGGGGGGGTAAAGTTGTTCTGGAGAGTGCATGCAAAATGTTCAGACTTCACAAGCCTAGTAGCTCTAGTACAGGCATAAAAAACAAATCAAAGCATAGCAGCAAGGTAAAATATAATGACTAACAGATGCAAGCACATAGACTTGCACTAATTAGCTAAAAACTAGCTAGCTGGTTAATGCCTGCTCAAATAAATACATTTTCAGAGAGGTTTTAAAGGCCTCCACCATGTGGATAGTATGAATACTCCCAGGAAGAGAGTATCCTGGTTGGGAGGTGAGGAACCAGCAGATCTTTCAAGTAGTTGGGTCCCAGACCATGTAGGTCCTTGAATGTTAACAAGCATATCTCAAAGGTGATGCCCTGCCGCATAGGCAGACATTGCAGTGCACACAGCACCAGTGTGATGTGATCCCTCCAAGATGTTCCCACTACCAGCCAGGCTGCAGAATTTTGGACCAGTTGCAGGAGTTACATCAAACCTCCAGAAAACTCTAAGTGAACTGCATTATAGTAGTCCAGTATAGAGGTAACAAAAGCCATGAACAGTCATCACCAGGTCAGCAGGTGCCAAAAATGCAGTTTGATCCTGGTGATGTTTCCAAGATGATAAAAGCCACATCAGACCATCTCCAACACTTGTTGTTCTAGTGTCAGCCTGAAGTCCAAAATGACCCCCAAGATTTGTAACTGAATTAACAGCTGTGTGAAATTGGCCACTATGTGATATATCCAATTTGAGGCCATCTAGTCACTGATCTCAGCAAGACATCACCCCAGCACAGAAGCCACATGATCCCTGCTAGGAAAACATGATGGGTACAGTTGAGTATCATCTGCATAGCAATGAAACTCAACCCCATACTGCCTTATATTCTCCCAAGTGTAACATGTATGCAGAGAACAACACAGGGGCAAGGACTAAGCCTTAGGGAATGCCACAGAAGAGCTCTGAAGCCCCAGATATAAAATGACATAGGGCAACCTGCTGCATTCCCCCAGTTATGTAGGGCCCAGATCAGCACAAAACTCGACCAGTAAGGCCCACATAGTTTCTCAGGTGATCTGACAGCACCCCATGGTCAACCATATCAAATGCTGATGAGACATCCAGGATGACCAATATGGAACAAAGTCTTCGATTCCTCACCAGGAGAAGATCATGAATCATCCTGATGCATGCAATCTTAGTGCTATGGCGGGTCCAAAAACCTGAGTGGAGGGGATTATATACGTCATGATTCTCCAGACGATCCACAAGTTGGTCCACCACCACCATCTTGATAACCTTCCCCAAGAAGAGAAGATTCAAGACAGATCTGTAATTTGCCAGAACATTAGGGTCCAAAGAAGGTTTTTTTTAGGAGGGGGTCTGACCACCGCCTTTTTCAGAGCAGATGGAAAAACACCCTCCCTCAAGGAACCACTGACCATGTCAGCAGTCACTGCACCCAGGGATTCACTACTGTCCAAGAGCAGCCAGGTTGGTACCAAGTCTAGTATAAAGTAGGTGGGGTGCAAACTTGAGATAATCTGGCACACCTCATTCTCAGAAACTGGCCCAAACTCACTCCAGGTAGGCAGATCTATAACACCAAAATGTTGACCACCACACCATGACAGACCGCTTGAACAAATGCCTGATCTAATGGAGGACATCTTTTCAGAGAAAAATGTACTAAATTCCTCTCACTTTTCTGCTGAAAAATCTCTAATGGATCACAGACAGGGAAGATTTAACAACTTATCTATGGTGCAAAAGAGCTGAGTTGGCCAACTTTTCATTGCAACAATTGACCTTGACAGGAACCCTGTCTTTTTCAAGTTAATTGCCCATTGATACTCACCATAATGAGTTTTCAGTGCCAACCTGTCGCCCTCAGACCGGGACCTTCTCCAACAACTCTCCAACTTCCATCCCTTAGACTTCAACTGACGCAGATCATTACAGTATCACAGTGAACTGCAATGGAACATCAAGTGATGAATGTGGTAACGTGCTATGAGAATCATATTATAGTGCTCCATGGCCTTCTCAGTGCTCTGCACATAAGCAAGCATCATACCCAAGACGTCCAATACTTTCTGAAGCTTGCGAGGCTCCAAATTATGTTTCAGATGGTACTGGAACATCTCCACAGAAGGGGTATTAAGATAGGAGACCCCATAAAGGAACCACACTGCATGATGATCTGACCAAAAGATTAGATTAACCTTGACCACACTAATGTCAAGTCCCAGTGAGAAAATCAGGTGCAAAGTGTGTCCATTAACTGATATGTTTTGGCGGTAACTGCCTATGTTACTGTAGACCCATTGAGGACATCAACTGAAGGAGTTGTTGTCCAAAATGCAAGGATCCACCATCAACCAAGGCATTAAAATTCCCCAACAAACACCAACAGTCATGGTGCGTTCAACACCTGTTTGACTGTGAAGTCCACCAACTCCTGCAATAAATCACTCCCATGGCCCAACAGATGGTATATGAGAAGGATCTTATGACTAAAACCAGGGGCATAGCTAGCTGCCACATATTCAAAAGACCTGAAAGTTCCTATTGGGAATGATGTGAGTCCAAAACTGGATTTTAAGTAAATGCCCACCCTGCCCTCTCTGTGACCCCTCCTCAGGCAATGCACCACTGAAAAATCTGCCAGGACAAATGCCTCCAGGACAGGTTCAGAGTTATTGCCCAGTCAGGTCTCTGCTGTGTAAACAAGGTCAGCTGAGGAATCTGTGATGAAATCTCCCATTACCACTGTTTCATTCCTCAGTGACCACGTGTTGCAAAGAATGGCCTGAAGGGGAGGAGTAGAGCAGGCTGGACAGACTACTTCCTGCTTGCTGACATTCGGCAGGGTCCTGGGGAGGGGAACCAGACAGGGTGAACCCAAATCCTGATTCCAAATCCTCCCTAGACATTTCCTGGTTTTTGTCACCCCACTCCACCCTCCAGAACATCATTGTAGGTCTTCCAGGTAAAGTCACGCATTCCATGACAAGCAAGACTGCTGAGATCCATGGAAGGCAAGATCCTCGGACTCTGGCTCTCCTAAGGGTGGCAAGACGATCCCAGACACACATGAATTTGGAGGAGAAGAATTTGAGGGAATTGTCAATGCTGCCATCTGTAGTCATGGTGGACCAGTCAGTGGCTTGCAGGTCAACATGGAGAAAGGACATGTCCAACAACTGGAAGGATTGGATCTGGATGAATTCAGTGGGAGAACTTTTGAATGATGAATCTTACATACACAGTAGACCATATTGTGGTCACTGAGGACATCAGGGAGGGTACCACCCTCCATAATACAATGGGGGGGGCATAGAGGACCCAGTCCAAGAGGGAGTAATTTAGAGATTTGACATTATGAGAAAAGATACTGGCACGATTGTATTTCACACATAGACTCCTATGCACACTCGTGTGCATGCACACATCCTCATATTTCATATCAACACCATCACTTGTGCACAGCTATGTCCACTGCCAACTGTAGATCTGATGTATAATTGCAAGGTGTGCAAGGTGGCACACAGGAAGAGCAAATAGGAAGATCAGAAGAGCCAAGGAAACATCAGAATGGGACTACAGAATATGTGAAAAATAAGAAGCTTTTAAGAACATCAGAGGAAAGAGAAAAGAGCAGGGACAAAGAAAAGGGTGGGGCCAATAGGGATAGGTAGGGTTCAAGTGACCAAAGGGGACAGAAAACAGAGACAATAAATCAGATCTTTGACACCATTTGTAAAGTGGCAAAAGCAAACATTTCTGAGATGGTGAGGTATTAATAGATTGAGATGTGGAAGCATTAATGGAAGGAGCTTAAAAAAGAAGCCATTATGAATTTACCAGGTGGAGTAACTGGAACGTATGGCAAGAACAACTACAGCAGTGAGGGAAATTAGGAGATATGGGGAGAATCACTGATGCTTGGTTGCTGTGATGACATCCTAGGGTTTTAAGATGCATTCAGGACCAGTACCATGGAAACCTAATCATGTACTTTTTCTCTGAAGGGATAATGTGAAAAGCTGCTTGGGGGCTCCAGACAGGCACAGTACTGGAAAATCTGTTTTAGAATGTTGGGAGGCAAGATGGTGACCGCGTTCATTCTGTGTTGAATTTACTGCTGATATTGTTAAATTGTATTTAATTATTTGACCAATATGTGTGAGTACCTTTTTAGAATATGACTCTTGATCACTTGGTTAGCATTCCTGAAGATTTTGGTTACTGTAGTGAACCTAGCTAGGACTGAATGTTTTACATATGATGATCTATACCTTATGTCAGGTTTTGGCCAATTGAACAGGATTGTATCAAATCTACTTTGAACCTTCTCTGATCAACACTATCTGGATTTACAATACTTTATCTACTACTATGAATTTCTGTTGTGTGTGGGTTTGGCGATGGATCCATAGGGGGCACTGACAAAGAGCTAGTATAGCTTGAAGCACCATGGTTTTAGATTACCTCCCAGCTGCTTTTGTCTGGAGACTGCCTGTGAACATTTGCTTAGTATATCTGTCAAATTTGCTTTTGCAGACTTGATTCCTTTTTTCACTTATGTATTACTTGACAGCCTTTTCACCTCAGTGAGTGTGGACACTTTCTGTATCTAAAGTGGTTCTGGACCCTGTTGTACCTGAAACCTAAATATTCTTTGTCTTTTTGACTTTTTTAATTATAGTTATTTATAATTTACTATAGCAAGATGATGTGTGAGTGGTGGTTCAAACCTCTGAGGAAAGGTACCAGGGAGTCATTATAAGCGACAACCTCAAGTCTTCAGCCCAATGCAAAAAGACACATCGGAAGGCAAGTACAGTAGGTTGCTGGGGTGTATAGGAAGGGTGTTCACCAGCAGAAGGAAAAAGGTGATACTGCCTTGTACAGGTCTCTGATGAGGCCACACCTAGTGTACTGTGCCCCCTTCTGGAGTCCCCAGCTAGTGAAATACATGTACCATTTAGAGAGGGTCCAAAGAAGGGCTAGAAAGATGACCTTGGAGCAGCAAGGGAAGATGTAAGAGGAGAGGCTAAAGTGTCTTGACATGGACTCTCTGAAGGCCAGAAGAGAAGGGAGATGGGACATAACAGAGACTTACAAGTTCTTGAGGGAAATAAACATGCTAGACTACAATACTCATTTCACAAGGTAAAAAGCACCGTTACCAGGGGCCATGGATGGAAACTGGTGGGAATATTAAAAAAGGATACAATTAAATTATTTTTCATGGAGTTGTTGGTAGATGAATGGAATAGTTTATTCTAGCAGGTTGATGAAGCTATGTCAGTGACAAGGTTAAGGCATGAATGGGACAGACACAAGGGGATGGTGAGGGGGTGTGACACTCTACCCTCTGCTTATGATTATCTGTATGATATTGGTATTATAAATAAACAGTCTGTGTATGAAATTGTCTCACACCAGTTAGCAGTGTGTGAGAGTTAGCCTTTAACTTTCAAGGTGTCAGTGGCTGAAACCACAGGATGTTATTAAACTGACCAGAAGACCCATTAATTAAGACATCCTTCTAGAGAGACAGTTTATTATCCTGTATATCTTGTGCATGCCTTTGAAGTTGATTCCCATGTAAGTTTTTATGACCTGGCATGAAGAAAAGTAATTTGGCTGGTTCCTCTCATTTTTATCACATAGTGAGAAGTAGTGATAGAGTGTGGGATTGCTAAGTTCAAAGAGAAATGTTTGATTCCAGACTGTCATATTTGGGAAATGGCTTTTTGCTGATGTTCACATTATTTAAAATACATCCTTGTAGATAATTTTGTTAAGAATTAACTCCAAGGGAGGATCTAGCTGACCTCACAAAAGGGAAGGGGAGATGGTGTTTCAAATAAACAGCTAATAGAGGGAACAGCCATATTATTCCTGGACTCAAAGAGAGAAAGATTTCTCTGAACTTTGGAAAGCACTTGAAAAGTAACATGTAGAATAAGAAATACTTTAAGTATTTGTGGTAGGAGTTTATATTCTGTAACTTCCCATTTTTTTGTATGACTGTAAGATTTGTGATATAATTGTTCTGTGTTTGATTTTACCTGTTTTTACAATTTTTAGTAAACAACCTTTTCTTTGAAATACTGCCTGTGTGTCTTCTCAGTTTTCCTTTGCATGTGATGCTGAACCTGTGTTTAAGTCTGACAGCTGTTAAAAGCTTGATTGTGTTACTGAGCTTGCTTAAAAGGTAAGAAATACCTAGGTCTCTTATAGAGTTGTAAGGGTTCATTTTGGATACCTGGCTGGATGCCCTTGGGTGAAAGATTATATTGCATCCCCCTGAAGAGTATTATCTGACCCTGTTAATTGGGTATGCTAGCATAAGGTTCACAGTTTGAATCCCTCCAGAACTCGAGGCTAGAAGGTGATTCAGACCCAAAACAGACTGGAGGATTACCCTGTCTGTCACCTGTTCACACTATTGTACTCTGAGGCTGGCACTGTAGGAGCAGAGGGCCTGACCTGCAGACTGCATTTGTGATAGAGGGAGTATAGACAGCCTGGAGATGGGGGGGTGCTATTTTTAAAGGTTTTTTTTGTGTTGCTAAGCTTGTCTCCTACCCTATAGATAGGATGAAGATTGAATAATCTAATCACCAGTCTTGCAACCATTCACAGAGAGGTTTAATAATCTAATCTGTTGACTTTTCCAAGACCCAACTATATATTACACTAGACAGGAAAATGTATAATATTTGAAAGTGGTAACACATAAGAAGTACTGGATAACAGACCAACACTCCTAATGCATTCATCGACTGAGAAGGGTAAAATGTTTACTGTGGAGCTCCTATTCCCCCTTCAAAAGGTCAAACATATGGGCCCCCATATTCAAATGGTTAGCATGGTACTATCCAGGTTGGCAGGTTGGAATAGCACTGCTGACAGGGCAGAGGCCATATTCAAGAGCCAACAGTATGCTGTGCCCACCCCAACAGCATTGCCATGCAAAATATACCACTGCACCCATGCAAATGAGGACCCACCATACATACTGGACACAGCAGTATATTCAGATGTTTCAGCAGTGCTAAACAGACTCCATTTCAGTGCTGATTAATTTTGATAAAATCCTACCCTTATCCCTGTGCAGCAATACCCACCCACACCTAGCACCAATCCATTAATGTTTGAACATGGCCCTGATAGTGTGGTTTAGTGGTCCCTCACCCACCAATCGCTGTCCTGTACTGTTATTCAGTATTTTTGGTGGTCTAGTTATCTCCTCACCTACGATCCCCAGTTCTGCCATTCAACATTCCTGGTGCTCTAGTCATCCCCAGAGTCCCTGATCATCCTCCTGTACTGTCATTCAACATTCCTGGTGGTCTAGTGCCCCCAACCACTCCCAATCACCCTCATGTACTGTCATTCAGTATTCCTACAAGTCTAGTGGCCCTTAACCCCCTGATTTCTTGTCTTTTAGTAGTTTCCCTATCACTGATAATCAAGTAGATCTCGCACCCCCCCTTGATTGCCTTTCTGGGTTGTTGCATGGCTCTCCTGGTGGTTTAGTGGCCCCCCCAAAACAGCCCTAATCCTCCTTCCCATCCTGCCCACTCAGGACTCTCCTCCCCACACCCATCCCATGCTCTAGTCACCAAAGCCAAACAATGGCAGTAGTGACAGCAACTGGCACAGCCCCCTCAACTGTCATGACCAGACACTGTATGACTATCATTGAGTGATCACAAGAACTATAAAAACAGCTTTTCTGCAGAATTCATAATCACTCACTGACAGTGAGACAGTGCTCAGCAGAGGTGATAAACAGAGGGCTGTGCTGGTTGCCATCACTATTGCTGTAGTTTGGCTTTGGTGACTGGGTGTGTGTGTGGAGGGTTTTGGGGAGGGGGGTTCTGAGCAGGCAGGTTGGGAAGGTGATGGGACAATTTTGAGGGGGCCACTAGATCACCAAGATAGCCATGCAACAGCACAGAAGGGCAAATGGGGGTCCACTGACTATAGGGAACAGGAAAACCACTACAGGGATGGGCAATGGGGGTGGGTGGGAGCCACTAGACCACCAGGATTATTGAATGACAGTATAAGATAGTTGATCAGGATGGAGAACCACTACACCACTGTGAATATTGAATGACAGAACAGGATGGGCAATCATGAGGTTAGGAGGACCACTTGACTGCCAAGGATTATCACATTATGCTACAACCTGGGTTTGTGGGGGGGTCATGCATAAATGTTAATGAACCCGTAATGGGCATGCAAATGGCCGACAGTGCCTTACATGACCAGTTGACTCATTAGCATGTTAGGGAAGAATAAGACCCATAGGAGTCCTGGTGCTTCTCATTTGGCATAGGCTGTCTCCATCAGGCCCTGTGAGCCACATTCAGTCTGGGGCTGTGTCAGCACAGCACATAGTCACTATCCACTGCACTGATATGGCCCCATATTCAGACAGTTACTGCACTCTGGTCAGAGTGTGCTGTCTGAATATTGCCTCCAAGCTGCCATTACACTATTTGCCATGCACCACTCCTGTCTTTGTGACACACATGGCTAACTTTGAATATGGGGGCCAGAATATTCTAAAATCACAGATTAGCTATGTGGATCTGATACCAGGTTTGAAAGATGTTTCCCCACAGTATGGTTGTCCTGAGAAAATAAATGTTTAAAAAAGCAAACTAGACTGTCTGACGGCATATTATGGTCTGGCTTCAAGTACCTAAAATCTCCATTTATTTCTCAGTGGCATTTTTTCCTTTTTCAGTGATATATATATCTCCATCTTAAAATTACAGAATAGATTGTGTTGTTAATTCTACACAATAGGCCCACCATCATCTCTGAGAGTCATGGTTCAAACTGAAGGGTATAACTGATGTACAGTATCTACAAGTTCCTGGCTCCCAGGAGTACCAAACAATTAGGTCACACATAACTTTTCCTGTGTGGAGGAGGAAGAAGAGAAAGAGGAGGCAGTGGCACACACAGGATACAATTGGGGAGCCAACATGAAAAAAATATTTTATTGCCACTCCCCTTGGAACACTTCCTCCCAAATACATTTCAAAGTGTTTAGAACTTTGGGGGGGGGGGCTAGTCCTGAGCCAACCTGTGTACACCTATGGGAGAAGGGAAAATAGAAGCCTTGGTAATCAAGGAACATCATAGCAAGCATTGTTTAGGGGGCTCTAATGCTAGGGGATCCTGCTCAACATTAGTAAGGCACCGAGGGAGTTAAAAGAGGCACTGTACCATCCCCACCTACTCAGCATGTCAGAAGCCAATACTGGGTGTCAAGAATAAAACAGGGGGGAGCACATGCCAGCACTGAGAATGCAGATGAAAAGTCCTGGAAAATCAATATTTTATTACCTGTCCATGTCAATTGTTTTTTCTCTCGTGATAGACACAAAATCTGTTCCTTGACAGAATACCTCAAAAAATATGCCAGTAAAGGCCTCGGTCGCCAGAAGCCAATATTGGGTGTCAAGAATAAAAAAAGGGGGGAGCACATGCCAGCGCTGAGAATGGTGGATGACTGAATGATTTACTCCTCAGTAACAGCAATCCCTAATTAAAATACTTGCTTCATTTAGGCCAATATCTGTCAGAAAAAGCATAAAAATATTGCAGAAAGCACCCTGGTGATGGTTTGAAAGTTTGATCACAATCAGACTGTCGGGGGAATTTGGCAGGTAATTAGACATTTTCTTCCTCTTCTATGCCACCAATTAAGATGTCCAGAAGGCCAATGGGCTCCCTTTATACCATAAGGGAGTATGGTGCCTTGGCCAAAATGTCAAGGGGTTCAATAACCTATACACATACTGCAATGGAGTGCAACCCAGCATCAGATAAAACAGATATTCGATCATTAAAAGAAATGCTTGAGGGTATAATAATTGAGATAGGCACTGTTCAACAGTCAGTATCGGACCTTAAACTAGACTCAGTATCAGTTATAAAAAGACTAGACCATTCAGAAAATCAACTGGATGGGCCAGATATTCAAAAGAGTTGAGCCATGCTCAATAGGGTTGCGCCTGCGCAAGTCCGAAATTGCGCCATTCTGCGATATTCAGCAGGAGGCAGTTGCACCCCCAAAATCATGCTGAGCAACAGCACAATGATAAGGAAGGCATGCACAACCGAAGGGGGAGGAACCATTCATAAATGGCGCAGTGCGATATTCAATGACTTGTGCCATGCGCAATAGGGAAGCAAGCGGAAGTTGCGCCATAGCGGAAATGAGCCAAAATAAAAAGGAGCAAGGGAGAGGTACAAGAACGCTACAGGGAAGCCACATGAGGCAGAACCCTAGGCAGACAGACATGGCAGGAGGGACAAACAGGGCAGGCAAGGGAAAGGACACCCTGAACACCCAGGCACAGGGAAGGTGTGGGGAGCCACAGCTAGTGCAGAAGGGGGAAGTGCCACACAGCACAGAGACCACCACAGGCAGGTGTTCCCGGTGCAGGGGAAGTAGCAGGGAGGACAGCAGGGGGAATACAGTAACAGCTGCCGGGGGGGGTGAACACAAGCCAGGGACATGGCCAGTGCCACCTTCCAGATGGAGACCATTATGAGGAGGGTGAGAAGGTGTGCGGCAGGGAGGCGTGGCCGTGGAAGAGCCCATCAGTGGTATGCCCCCAACAGGCAGAACCGAGCCTGCACCATCTTTGAGCTGTACACTGATACTGAGATTGTGGGCTGGTACCACCTGAATAGGGCAATTCTGAGGTGGCTCTGTGAGCTGTGCAGTGATGTGATGCAGGCACCCACACGACAGAGCCATGCCCTGTCAGTGGAGACTAAAGTAACAGCCTGCATGTGCTTGCTCACCACGGGTACCTTCCAGAGACCAACTGGGGACACCACAGGCATAACCCAGTTGGCCACATCACACCACCTCACCCAATTCCTCAGCGCACTGCTGCCACATGCTGCGGAGTACATCCATTTCCCCAGCACAGCGGCGGAGCGCACAGCAAACATGCAGGAGTTCTACAGGGTAGCACGTATGCCTGGTGTGCTAGGGGCAATAGACTGCACCCATGTGGCCATACGCACACCACCTGGCTCCGAGGGGGCTGCATACATCAATTGCAAGGGCTATGCCAGCATCAACTGCCAGGTGGTGTGCGATGCCAGGGGGTGCATAATCAATGTCTGTGCCACACACCCTGGGGGAGCACATGATGCCTTCATCTGGCACCAGTCAGCACTGTGCCACAGCTTTGAGAGTGGGGACATCCCCACTGGACACCTAGTGGGTGAGTATGCAAACCTCATGGACAATCATAGGGCCTGGGGGGGCATAGGCAGAGGTGACATGGGTAGTGGCCCACATGGCCTGGAGCAGGGTGATGCTGATCACCAAACTAACCTCCACCCTCTACACACAGGTGACAGTGGATACCCACTCTGTCCCTGGCTGCTCACACCCTACCGGTGGCCCGTGACCCCATCGCAGCAATACTACAATGAGGCACACGCCACCACACGTAATGTCATTGAGTGGGTGTTCGAGATGCTGAAGGCACATTTCCATTGCCCGGACACCTCCAGCGGTGCCCTACAGTACAGCCCCTCAAAGGCCTGTAGGCTATTCCTGGCCTGTTGCATCCTGCACAACATGGCCAATGAATGTCAGATAGCCGTACAGGTCGAAGAGGGGGACAGCGATGGGGACGATGAGGACGCCGGTGACGATGGTGATGGGCAGCCCCCCCATTGGCTGACGGGACCCCCGACTGATCTGGCTGGCACAGCTGCACTGGGACACCATCACGGAGGAGCCCTTCAGCCAACCCAGGTAAGTCATGGGGCCATGTGCAACCAACAGTGGCTAAGGCACAACCCACAAACACGCATGGACACACACCAGGGGTGCATGCCGTCAAGGGAAGTGGCAGGGCACAGAAGCACACACACAACCAGGAATGGGTGAGGATTAACATGCCACGTGGATGGACACACACACATACGCACACACACACACACAACGCACCAAACGTGCACAGAGGGCAGGAGGCACACCGACCCAGAACGTCAGCCCTAGCAACACACATGTCCACAGGCCACCACTCCCACTGCCTGTCCATGTGCGTGTGTCAGATGCTGAGCACCATTGCACATTGGTGTACAGCGCAATGCAGGCATCATCATGCACATGCAACTGCAAACAGCAGCTGGGATGGTGTGCAGGTGGACTGTGTGTCCGCGTGCAGGGCCGGGTACCCACCCGTGTGCACTGCCCACTGAAACACACAATGCACACACGGCAGCACCAGACAGTAGCCACACTGGGAGACAGGTCAGTCATGCGACACAGTGCCCCGGCCGCCACGGATGCGTGGGCAGCCCCGCTGAGACCCGCCAGCACTGACAAGCTGATCACTGGCCTCATGGGGTGGCACCGATGGTCCCCCAGGGGTTCCACTGCGTGAACACGACCGTGCATGCACAGGGGTCTGCAGCACACCGAACATGCCTGTGCCAGGAATGCTCGGGGATGCCCACAGCTGAACCCGGTGTCGACAGGGTGGGAGTCGCATGACACCGGGAATGGGGGGTGAACAGTGCACTGCGTGGTGTCCACGATGCATGGGCACCTGACTGTGTGCCCATTGTGGCCATGACAACAGTGAATGCCTGTGCATGCCTGTCAATGGCAGCGGTCACATCCTCCCGCAAATGGTCCATCCCTGCCAGGATCAGAGCGGTGTCCCTGCTGCGATGCTCCTCTGCCCACTCCAGAGCCACACGCAGTGCATCCACGGATGTCACAAGCTGCATCTGCTGTTGGACTGATGCTTGCAGTAGGCGGGTGTGCTCGTCCAAGAGGTCATCTGCCTCCTCGGCATCCTGTCCCTCAGAGTGTGCACGGCCCTGATGATCAGCACCTCTTGAGGGTGGGTGCTGTGCACCAGGACCAGGTCTGGGCATGTCCACAGGTGGTGCACAGACGCTGCCGCTGAACCCTGTACCCCCAAGCCCATTGGCCGACTGCTGATGCTGCCCCTCCAGTTGCCGCTCCCCAGGGCTCATTGGTACTGCCGCAGTGGCTGCAACAGTCTCACTGTCCTGAACAGACACCAGTGCTGCCCCACTGGTGCTGACAGGCACAGGCTGGGACTGCACTGACATGCAGGCCTCCACAGCAGCACCACCCACAGCCATGGGTGTGAAGTGCCCTGCTGTGTGGCCATCCCGTGGCACACATGTGTCACTGCCCATGACGTTAGTGTCATCATCACCAGTGACGGACTCTGCACCGGCCCCAGTCACAGCATGCTGGCATCCGTGGATGCTGGCATGCTGGGACACAGGCAGGGCTTCCTGCACACCTGTTACAACAACATCAGTGTGGACAGCCATGTGGCCCCACTGTCGCAATGATCCACGTATACCTGTGGAGGTGGATGGGCCCTCCTCCATCTCCAGCTGACTGTCCTCATTGGACAGGCCCACCACCACTGACCCATGCAGATGATCAGGATCTGTAAGGGAAAGCAAAGTCGCGTTACTGCATGTGACCTACCCTGCCCCCCCATAGACAGACCATGACTTACCATGCAGTGATGGGCCACCCCCCATCTGGAAGCCACCACCCGGAACATCCTCAATGGCACTGCTCTGCATGCTTCCAGCAAGAATCTCCTCCTGTGGGGTCAGCTGTACCACCTCCGGCTGTCCCCCACCTGTTGCAGCATGTGCTGCCCTGATGGCAGCCACCTTCTCCTTTATCCTCCTCCTGTCCATGCCCATCTTTTTCTTACACTCCTGCACAGAGTGCTAGTGGCTGCCATGCAGGTTCACAGCACGTGCCACCTCCTCCCATGCAGCAGCATGGGCTTGAGGTGTTCCCAGCCGTCCACTGAGAAGTGGCTCCTGATCTAGGTAGGCCTCAAACAGGGCTTCGGTTTCGGCCTTGGTAAAGTTAGGCCTCCTCCTCCTCCCACCACTGTGTTCCTCCTCTTCAACAACTTGCTCGGTCATTATGTAGCCTGTAAGAATGGCAGTTGTTACCTGTGACTGTGCAGTCCTATGCATGTCCCTAAATCCACAGTCCACACTCCCAAATAGCATGCAACTCACCAATAGACTGCAGTAACTGACTATGGCCACTGCAGCCCAATGTCGCAGTTTTATAGCACAACCCATGCAAATGAGGTGAGGCGCAACTTTAAGTAGATGCAAATTGCAGTGCTGCACCATTGAATGGCTGATTAGATGATTTGAACATGATGGCTGAATATCACACTGTTGCCCTTTGCGCAATTGTGTTGAACGTGCTGAGCCAATGGCGCAGTTCTGTGACATGCATAGTACACACCTCACTGCACATGCCCGGGTTGCTGATGCAGGAGTCTGCCGTGCTGATGACGTGCTGTGCATGGTAGGCAATGCAGGGCACAGCCACCATTGTGCCAGCGGCGCTATAGCGATTGTCACTACATGGTGCTGTGGCACTGGGCCATCATAGGCACACTGCGCCAACTGCGCGGTAGGCTGCTATGGCACTGGCACACAGGCAGCCAATCGCACTACACGCATTGTGTTCCAATGGCGCTGTGCGTGTCCATGCGCCAGAGACCTTTGACCCTGTGCCAAACCTTTGCCCCCTAGGCACCATGCATCAGGCATGGGTGCACCTCTATCGCGCTGTTCGGTGACAGCGCGATAGGGAATGGCAGCGCTGTACCGCGCAGCATCTGCACATGGGGAGCCGCGCTGCAGAGCACCATATTGCCAAATACAGAACTGAGAATGGCACGCAGAAGGGCAGCCCAGTGGTCTGCTATCGAACTGGCCAACCTAGTGGCCATTGTGGAGCCACACCATGGGCCTCTGTTCGGGGAGGCACCCCTGGACAGGGCCAGGACCCAGGTGTGGCAGGAGGTGGCCACTGCCCTTGAGAAGGCCACCGGATGGGGGAGGAGTGCCCAGCAGTGCAGGCACAGATACGGGGACCTGTGGTGGAGGGAGCTGCAGCTACTGGCACACCTGCAGGAATGTGCCAGGAGGGGCACGGTGCCACAGCCAGGTAGGGGTTACGTCAACACACTTTTATCTTCCATATGGGTAACAGTGTTGTATGTGTCCAGCACATGGGGAAGGGACCGTCCGGGTTGGCTGTGGTGATGTTCACAGGGTGTGGGTGGGTGGTCTGGCTGGGTGTGAGGGCACCCACCTGGGGGCAGGGGGACTTTGCTACAGGATTGTACTGATGTTCCTCTCTCCATGTTTGCTCCACAGGACCGGAGGAATGTCGCCGTGCATGTGAAGAGCGGCGGCAGAAAAAGCATGGTGCTGCCAGGCGGGGCGAGGGCCCTCACCGCCCACTTGACCGGCCCAATGAAGGTGAGTGCCATACATCCATGATTACTATTGCATGCTGTGTGACAGAGTGGGCAGCGGGGCATGGCCACTATCCATCAACACCACTGCCATGCACATGACTTGTTACAGTCAACACTGTCCAGTGGCAATGCATGTCTGGGAGTGCATCAATGGTGGTCCATGCGTGCGCCAGGTACGTGGTTGTGCCACTGCCTTTGCACCACACAGCCATGTCACTAAATGGCCACGGTGGTGCTGTGCATGAGTTGGCTGGTGGGTGTGTGCAGCATTCTGCATGGCTGTATGCGCCTGGGTGGGCAGGTCATGTGGACATGATCACTGCGGGTGGTCACACACCATCACAGAGGTATGTCCCATGGCCGTATGCCATGCACAGTGGGCGGGCTGTATGGGGTTGTGCATTCACACCTATTGACTGTGCTCCCTTGTCCTAGGTACCTGCCATCTACGTGAAATCTGGGAGGCGCTGCGGGAGATATTACTGGTGGCGAGGGCATCGCTGGACATCCTCAGATGCATTGATGACACCGGGGTCCTGAGGAGGCACTGAGCCCGGAGGAGTCAGAGTGGGGAGAGGCACTCCCGCTAGGGTTCAATCGGTCCCACTATTCCCCTACCCCCCTGGACCCACCCTGACACCCCTCCTTTCCCATCCCATTTGTCCACCCCTGCCATCTACCTACCCTCACCTTGTTTGTGGCCCCCCAACCTTGTATATAGTTTCTGTAATATTGTATATAGTTTAATTTTATATTTTTGTTCAATACATTTAATTTTGATACGAATACTGTGGTGGTCTCTGATTTGCAGCGGGCTATAGGTGCTCAGCTGCAGTGGTGTGCATGGCGTCAGGGGTGGTGCGGTCATGGGTATGTGTGTGTGTCCGTGTGGAGGTGACTATGGTGTGGGGGTAGCTATCAGTCAGTGTCTGTGGTGTGTGTGTTGTTCCCTGTGCACTGGATGACTGTGTGCAGTGGTCCATGGTGCGTGCTCTGTGTCCACGGTGCTCCCATCGGCCCGTCCATGGCCTCTGCAGCTGGCACACATGCATGTCTGTGACCTGCATGGTCCACTGGCATGTCAGTAGTGGCAGTCCCTGCAGGGCAGCCACTGTACCCGTCACATTGCTGGGTTGCCTCCTGTCACTGGTGTGGTGCATGTCTGCCTCGGGTGGCACTGTGGGCACCACAGTTGTTGTCCCACCTCCATGCTGTGCCTTGTGTGTGTTGCAGGGGATGTGCCCCACTGTCTGTGACTTGTGCTTCGGGCGAATGATGGTGGTGTACGGGTCCACAGTGCATGTGCAGGGTGGCTGGCACTCCAGTGCCATGGAGGACTGTGGGTTGTGTGTACACAGTTTACATGGGCACACACTGGGGGCTTGGTTGCCCCACCACTGCGTCCCTGTGTTGTTGTGCCCTTGGGTATGGGTGGGTGTCTGTCCATACACTGTGCCATCCGGTGTGGTGCATGCTTCCACACACCACTGTGGGTGTCTGTGCTGGTTATTGTGGCCAGTGGTGGGTCAGGGTGTGTCATTGGAATACTGTGCAGGGAGCTGTGCCACTGGTGGTGGTGTCCGGGGCACGCCCTGTCCCATGTGGGGTACCTCATGTGCCGATGCATGGTTGGTCTCTCAGCAGTACCTTGGGGGGACTGTGCATGGTGGCACTGTGTCTGCCGTTGTTGCATTGCTGTGTGCTGCCACCTGCTGATGGGTGCTCGGTGGGGGCTGGCTTGCATGGTTCTGTGGTGCACAGGTTGCAGTGTCACAGTGGGGGTGGTGGCATGCATGGGGTTTCCTGCTGTGGTGGTCACTGCTCATGGAGGGGTGTCTGGGGGTGATGGTGCAGGGTGTGCTCTGCATTGGGGGGGATGGTGTGGCATGGGGTGGTCAGTCCCCCTTGTGTGCCAGTCACAGCTTGCCGGTAGGTGTGATGGGGCACCATGGCCCGGCTGTGGGTTGTTTGCTTGTCTCCATGGGCCAGTGGTTATTCCAGCCCTCCCCCAGTTGTGCAGTGCATGGGGTGTGGGGAGATGATGTCTGTTCTGCTGTGTGTTCCTGTGCCCATCTGTGGCATGGGTGGTGGGCCCCTACCTCCCTGGTTGTGCAGTTACATTGCTCTGCTGCTGGGGGGGCGTCTCTGGTTGCGCTATGGCACCTCTGGACTGCTCAGCTGAACATCCCTTATTGCGCTATGGTGCATCAGATCTGCTCAACTTCCCCTCCTTAGTTGCGCTATGGTGCAGGTGGTGCGATATTCAGTCATCAGCTGTAGGCGCAGTTTGGCCTGTCTGCTTTTGTAACATCACCATTCTTACATGGGCTCAATAGACTTGCGCTTGTTCCTGCTATTGCACACTTTTTGGGCACAGTTTGAATATCTGGGCCGATCTATTTAAAGACACTATTGCTGGACTAGAAGATCAAGTACACTCACAAAATAAACAAATACAATATCTGCTTGGAAAAGTGGATGATCTTGAGAACTGGGGCAGGAGAAATAATCTGAGAATATTGGGAATACAAGAAGGTCTAGAAGGGAATAATATTATTGAATTTCTGAAGCACTTTTTACCCTCATTATTAGACTTTCAGTGGCCATATGCACTAGAACTAGAGAGGGCACACCACACCTTAGGTCCCCGTCCCCAAGTTGGTCAGCGACCAAGGCCTATACTGGCATATTTTTTGAGGTATTCTGTCAAGGAACAGATTTTGTGTCTATCATGAGAGAAAAAACAATTGACATGGAGGGGGTAATAAAATATTGATTTTCCAGGACTTTCCATCTGCAGTCATGGATTAACAAAAAGTCTTTACAAATGTTAAACAAAAGTTAACTAAAATGGGTATTTTATACTATTTTAAATACCCAGCAATTCTTAATATAGTGAGACCAAATGGAAGTGTACACATGTGCCATGAAGCTAGAGAAGCAATGTCTTTTGCAGTCAACTTTGAACAAACAGCAAGGTATGGTAGTACCAATGAGCCTAACTACTTTCACCACTCAAAAAGGCAGCACGTGGAATCAGCATTTCTGCCCACGCACAAGCATAGCCCTTGAAACACCCGACATGAAGCCATACAAGTCACAACAACCAAATCGGTCACTCATGCTACTCCAGTTGCCCTAGCTGCAGATAAGGAATTTTCTGAATGTATTCAAGGGGAGCTGATGACCCACATATCCCCACCTGTCACCAGAGAGGCACCCAGAAAAGACCCTAATCATACTTCTACCATATCAAGGAAGACCAGGTCTCAACTGAAGCAATGTCATCTGCCAATTCTGAAGCCTAAAAATTAAAGGGTGCACAGCAGATCTAGAAGTGGAGAAAATGCTCATTGGACAGATTTGAATCCTTCCACACCTCCTCCAGAAGAACATTTCTCCTAACCTCTGAAGCAGAACGTTCGCACCACCGAGACTAATTTTGCTTGCCATTTTACCTAATTTTGGACATGAAACACGCATTTGATTGGGAGATTCACTTATGTCTCCTTCGACACTGCTTCCTGCTCCCTGTTAACACAAGCTCAGATTTAAATGGTTCCGTTTTCCTTTTTCCCCAGATTTGGATTATATTTCTACTTTTAGGAGGGAAAATATATCTGCAGAGAAGTAAGCAGGATATTGGAATTTTAATTGCAAAAATTATTTAGCGCAGAAAGTGCAGATTGATTTCCTCTGCTAGCTAATGGTCTTTCAATTATTAGCTAAAGCTTTGTAACACTGTTTAAGTACTTTATAGTTAATTCACTGTATCTGTACCATATAGATAAACAGTGTATAATAACTGGCTTCCCCTTTTTCCCATAGGGAAACCGTGGCATAATTTGCAGTTATAAACGAGTGTTTATAACGGCAAACACGCGCACGGTTTCCCTTGCTGTGCACATGCTTACGCAGCAGCGCCACCACTCAAGACTGCTGACCGCTTCCATCTCTCCTGAAACAGCACCATGACCGCCAGAAGAACTCGGTGGTAAGTTCTTTTTTTTTCCCCCTACACAGTGAAAAACTCACAAACCAGGGAAAGAAAAGGTTTTAAAATATGCCGATTCAAATCGGCACCTGAGAAGCCACACCGCGAATACATCGGAAGCTTTTTATTTTATATAATTGCCGAGGCAAAAAAGGGAAACCCATCAATTATATAAAATAAAATATGGGTTGGGATGTATGTCAAACTCGATTTTATACACACCGTCGTTGTGGGATGTTTTTCACAAACCCCTCGGCCGCCCCTTGGGGTTTATGTAGCATCCCACAACCCGGGTGTGTGCAAAATCTTGTTACACACCCTGGCCCATACTTTATTCTCTATATGCCACACAGCAACACACTAGTGTCAATAATGCAGAATAGTTTTCCACAGTCATGGGTTCAATTCCTGCTACCCCCCCCCCATTCACATATCCCTAGATTTTGTACTATTAAAGGATGTATGGTTGATGGAACCATATTAGAGCATTTGGTTACTAACTTTTTATCCATATATCTTACCATAGTAGGGATAAATAAGTAAGAAAAGAGAACTGAAGAGGGTGGGGCAGATAAGGCTGATTTAAGACTGGAGATCTACACATGCCTACCCATGGCAAAATACTAATTATCTATTTAGAGGGTGTACAGCAGACATTTTTATTCTAGTTGTCTATTAATAAACATCTCTTTTCTTCTCCTCTCTGTCTTCTTCTTCTCTTTTCAAGATCATTCCCCCTTTTCTAAAAGCCTGTTGTCCTTGGCAAATGGTTACCCATTGAGGATTCTTGAGTCGCTGTAGCTGGAAAGATCTCCCAGGTAAGTAGATCAATGGCACATCTTGTGTACAAAGCACTAATATGTTGGATGGAGATTTTTGGATAATGGTGCTGGGGTCTGTGTAGGAGGTAAAAGACAGTAATTAGCCAGTTAAATATGTTTTTTAGAATATTATAGAACTCTGGTTAAATTCTTGACTGTTACCCTAAAGACACCTAACAGCAACATTGAATATAACACTACAAGGGTGCTGAATAAATGCCACATGACTCAGCTGTCCTTTCTTTATTCTGGCTCTGACCAAACCTATTATGCTCGATACCAATAAATAAATCTTCTTTCTCTTCTCTCTTACGTAATGCTGTATGTCCTTGCTATTTAGACAACCAAGATTGGTTTAAAAATGTTATTGTAGTTGGCCGATAGTGTACGGAATGTGTAATTGTCAACATTCTTAATGATGCCAAAGCTGATGGGGTTAAGTCCTATTTTGCAGTCGATACACCAATTACCCAGTACCTTGGACCTTGTGTCTGGTGCACGGTGGGCAGCAAAGGTAGAACTACAGCCTACTATGTTTTAGTCTAAGGTGCTCAGCTTGTGCTCTGTTTCATCTCATTTTATTTACTGTGAACATTATTACTTACACTTGTAGATGAATCTACTTTGATATTCATTACAATAGAACTACATCACAAAGTAGATTACTGTAACTGCATTGCTTAGGTTTAAAAACCTTTTTCCTTTTTTTTGGTTTTTCTTCTCTTCCTTATTGTTTATTAGTGTTGTTTGTTTGTTCTGAGTGTGTCACTTTTACCCTGTTTAAGTCTTAAGTTGCACCTTTGCTGCTACTTATTCAGAACATTTTGACAGAAATTGCTTTGAACCAATAGAGTATAATTAGTGCTAGGATAGGATCTGCAGTACTTTATACATTACAAACAGTCATTTCCTGATTTTTTAATTCTTTGTTTATCAGGCACTTAGTGCAAGGGAAATCTTTTAGAGATGTCACAATATAGAATTATATCTTGGAACGTTAATGGTTTGGGTTCCCCTGTCAAAAGGAAGAAGGTCCTATGTCATCTTAATAAGAAAAAAGCTGACATAGCATTCATCCAGGAGACACATATGACACATGAAGAATCCCTTAAATTAAAAAGAGCATGGGTGGGACAGACTGAAAGTCCATGTTTCTCTTCAAAAAGATGTGGGACAGCTATTTTTATAAGAAAAGGAATACATTTTAATAAACACAACCATTTTTGAAACCCAGAAGGGAGATTCCAAATCCTTACAGGGATGTTAGATGGGCAAAAATAGCACTTTGTAATGTTTATGCCCCTAATTCTGGCCGAGACAAGTTCTTTAATTCATTAGTGGTTAATAACAGTGCCTTTAATGACTATGAAGTTATTATTGGGAGGGGGGGACTTAAATGAACTGCTGCATCCAATCCTAGATAGATCCTCTGTTAAAACAGCCCAACTCACCATGAATTCAAGGACTTCCTTCAAAAAATTACGGATATGGGTCTCAGACACCTGGAGGGTTGTTCACCTGACTGATAAAGACTATACATTCTACTCCAGAAGACATGTATCATACAGTAGGATAGATTACCTGCTAATACCTAACTCTTGGGTCACAAACATTTTGGACACCAAAATAGACTCTATTATTATCTCCGACCATGCGATAATTAGCCTAGACTTGGTATTCAGAGGCACAGGTGAGAAATCACACAGTTGGAGGTTTAATGTGAGTCTACTTAAAGAAAAGGAGTTCCTGACTTGGGTAAATAATCAGACAGTGGAATACTTTGCAATTAACAACAATGGACAAGTCTCTAATGTATGTCTATGGGAAGTATTGTATATAAGGCATATATTGGGGGAGAACAATAAGTTACTCTGTAAATAGGAAAAAAGAAAGGGACAAAGTCCTAGAGGAAAAGGAAAGAAAACTTGAGGGCCTATTAAATTTATCAAAGCGGCACATAACACATAACGGAGACAACTTACATAAGATCTTAGTCCTAAGAGGGGAGATTAACTCAATCCTGTCGCAAAGAGCAGAATATGCACTTTTTAGGATGAAACAAAGATACTGGGAAGCGGGGGAAAAAGCAAGTAGACTCTTAGCCGTAAGACTAAAGAAAATCCAACAACAAAATATTGTAACAAGTGTTAAAAGCCATTCAGGTTCGATGCTCACAACCAGTAAGAAAATAAAATAATGAGTTTTACAATTTTTTTCAAAATATTTATTCAAAACAAAGTATACTGACTAATGACAAACTTGATGACTTCTTTAAAAAACTCAAACTGCCATCACACAAGCAAGGTGAGAGGGAGCAGATAGGTAAGAACATATCTCTCTGAACAAATTCAACTAGCTACACAGGATTTGCCTACAGGTAAAACACCTGGGCCAGATGGTTTTGCAGGTGAATTTTACAAAAAACGTGCCCCCTCTTGGCTACTTCATCTTCATGCTGATTTGCAAGAAACATGGGAATGTAATGCCCCCTGGGTCATGCCTACACTGCTCCAACAGCTAAAGTACAGAGAGGATCTCTGGCATAAAGCAGTCGCATCCGGCATGCAGGCGGATAGGCAAGTCTATAAAGCAGCTCATAACAGATGCACTTGGGCCATTAAACAGGCCAGATCGGGGTACTACAAAATTACCCTTGCCTCTTTCTTGGAGAATGCTCGGTTGTTCTGAGACAATATCAAGGAACTCAACGGCAAATCCCCCCCCCCCACACTAACTGTCAACAATGTCCCTACCACCAACCCGCTGGCCATCACCAACTGCCTCAACTCATCATTCTCTGACCTCAGTGCAGTACTCCCAAATAACTTCTTTGACCCCACTCCTGCAACCCCAACACCTAACACAGAGCATCCGCCCTTCCATCTCAGGGTGATCTCTATGAATGAGGCAAGGCCTTTTCTCATTAAAACACTCAGTGGCTCTTGCTATTGCAAAGATTCTTTTGATATGAGAATCCTACATCTAGTATTAGATACAGTCCTCTCCCCACTGACTGACCTCATTAACAGCTCCTTAATTCTGGGGCAGTTCCCCGCAGCCCGGAAGACTGCCTCAGTCACCCCAGTACTGAAGAGTGGTGAAAGCACCTCCCCCAGTAACTACCATCCTACATCCATTCTCCCTGTACTCTCGAAAGCCCTCAAAAAAATTATAGCCACCCAACTCACTGAGTACCTGTTTGCTCATAACCTACTTTGCAGGGAGCAGCATGGCTTCAGAACTGGGCACAGTACAACTATGGCTCTCACTGAGTTCTCTAATTTTATTCACTCTGCACTGGATAGAAAACACCTAGCTGGAGCTGTCTTCATCGACCTGTCAAAGGCCTTTGATACAGTCTCTCACCCCTTACTCTTAAGCACACTCCGCCACATAGGTCTGTCCCAAGGACCCGTCTCCTGGTTTACCAGTTACCTCACAGCTAGATCACAATGTGTCAAAATAAACAACACCCTCTCAACCACCCTGCCAGTCTGCTCTGGGGTTCCCCAGGGCTCCATCCTCAGCCCTCTATTATTCAGCATCTACCTAAACACCTTGCCCAATTCCTGCTCTGGCAACCTACTACTCTATGCGGACGATGTGGTTCTTTTTGCCTCGCACCCAGTTCCCACAGTATTGCAGTCCTCCCTCCAACACGCATTTAACCAGACTGAAAACTGGTTCATAGACCAAAGACTTGTGGTCAATGTAAAAAAGACAAAGACCATGCTCTTTGCCTGCCGACAGAATAAGGCCAAGAATGCACAGCTAACAATCCTCTCCCGCTCTCTCCTTCCTCTAGAACAGGTCCATACATATAAATACTTGGGCCTTACATTTGATTGCCTCTCCTTCCATTCACACATTGACAAGCTATCATCAGCCATAAATGTCCATATAGGCCTATTGTATCGGCACAAGGATTGTCTACCTCTGGAAACCCTTAATCTGGCTGTCACCTCCTCAGTCCTCTCCCTAGTTGATTATGGGCTCACTACTCAGCTGCTGACCACACAGCCCTTAACAAAGTCCACCTTGCCATAAACAAAGCATGCAGGCTCCTTTCTGGGGCAGACAAGTGTATCCATACCTGTACCCTATATGCCCTGACAAATCTCTTCACCCTGGATGAAAGGCTATTTTATCAAACCGGTTTGCTCACAAAGAAAATACACCTGGGGCTCACCCCCTTGGGGGTTTCTGCCTTTCTCCTATCCTCCCACACCTCGGTGAACACCCACACTGCCAACCGACAGGTGTGGTCCATCCCGAGGGTTAGAACCTACTTAGTCCAAAGGTCATTCCCACACAGGGCTCCAGCCTGGTACAATTAACTCCCCTCTGACATCTCCTCCATCTCCAAATTAGGTCTTTTCAAGTCAGCCCTCAAAGAGCACATTCTCGCTTCATGGCACTGCCAATGTACCAGCTAGTGCTGGGTCATCTATCTATCATCTTACGGGACCACCCCACCACTGAGATCCTACCAGTAGGGCTACCAAACATTACCTATTAACAATGCCTCCTTTGGCAACACTAACAAGATATCTGTCTAATTCTCTACTTTGCTGTAAATATCAAACCTGTTACTCCCTCCCTCTATCAGAAAACTTATTGTTCTCTTGAAAACTGTAAAATACAGCTCTCGGTAACACGTTTGATGCAATGTATAGCTGATCCTGATTCTGCAATATTGTATAACTAAAAAAACTGTAACCTTAGCTGCCATTCTATGTCTATGTGTATTAAGTGTTTATGTTTGTTTTTTCTGACACGGAGCCTTTGTAAATGAGTCCCTGACTCAAAGGTTGTAATCCTAAAGTCTGTTAAATAAATAAATAAATCCTTACCCCCTGCAATGAGACAAGCATTCCTAACTCTGATCCCCAAGAGAGATAAAGATAGTTTAGACTGTGCCAGTTACAGGCCAATCGCGCTAATGAACATTGATTATATAATTCTAGCTAAGGTGCTGGCTAGAAGAGTTCAAAATGTTATTGTAAATCTGGTCAGCCCAGAGCAAGTAGAGTTCATCAGGAATAGATCTGGAGCAGATGGCATTCTGAAGGCTCCTTAATTTAATATGGTCAGCTAACAAAAAAAAAGAACCTTATGTGATACTATCACTTGACATACTTAAAGCCTTTGATTCTGTGAATTGGGCTTACATGTCAAGGGCTTTGACTGAGTTTGGTTGTGGAGAAAATTTCTGTAAATGGGTGGCAATGCTTTATGATAAACCAGTGACAAAGATTCTAACAAATGGCATGTTATCTCCACAAATTAAATTGACTTGCGGCACTAGGCAAGGATGCCCTCCATCCCCTTATCTCTTTATTCTAGCTTTTGAACCTTTTCTATGGGTACTACATGACCATCCTGGAGTCAAAGGCCTTACATTTGGAAAAAAAGAGCATACATCCTTTGCATTTGCGGACAATTTACTGTTGACCCTTAGTAACCCAGTTCACTCCACCCAGAGTTTAAAAGCAATCCTTCCAGTCTTTGAAGAAATCTCAGGACTCAAAATTAATTGGGATAAAACTCAAATATTGCATAAATAATCTTACAACATACAATCAGAGTTTCTTTGAAGGAATCCTCAACAGTAAATGGTTTAAGCCTAATATTACTTACTTGGGACTTCAGATACCCGCCAATCTAAAAGACAGAATATCTCTTAATTATGAACCACTGATAAAAGACATTGAAATGGATCTGTCTAGGTGGGGAAAGCTTAACTTGTCCTTATGGGGGAAAATAAATGCAATAAAGATGAACATTGCCCCAAGACTTTTTTATTTGTTCCAAAACCTACCAATATTTGTTGGGAAGAAAATACTGAAAAAACTTGATAGGATTATTAGGAGTTTTCTTTGGCCAGGGAAACCACTCAGATTAGGGGTATCTAAGTTAAGAGCGCCTTGCTCCATAGGGGGACTAGCTCTCCCGTGGTGGGAAAGATACCAGTTGGCGTTCATCCTTAAACATGCTTTACCAAACCTTGTAACTCCCTCTTCAAGTAGGGAGCCTCAACCTTTGTGGCTAACAATGGAAAAAGATACACTCAGTCCTAGCTGTCTTTTTGACTTTTTATATATTCCGCAGCCCTCGCGCATACTTGAGAATCCCTGTTTACAGGGCTCACTGCTAGCACTGAAAAACATTAATGCCATTATAAGTCCAAAAGAGATACCCCTAGATTTGATGCCTATCTGGAATAACTCCAGGTTGGGAGGGATAAGAAAAGGCTTGCTAAATACAGATTGGTTTAAAATGGGTATCTCAAGACTTGGACATTTAGTGGATACGCAATCAAGGGTTATGCTTTCCTTTCAGGAACTTAAATGTAGATACAGTATTAATAATTATCCTTTTCACTGCTGTTGGCAATTAAGGGAGGCACTTAAGAATTTAAATATACTAACCTATGACTTCCTCTTGCTCAAATGTGAGGAATGGGAACAGTTAATACGATTAACCACACTTAAAAAGGGAGCAGGCCTATTATATAAATTTCTGACTAGCAACTTATCTTCTACCTGCCTAACCATCAAGGCTAAATAGAAGTGGGAGGAAAAGCTCCACCATACTATCAAGAACGAGGAGTGGGAATCCACATGGGATATGGCCAACAAATATTATAAAGAATGACAAGGTAGGTTAAATCTGTTCAAAGTTTTACATAGGTACTATTTTTTTCCTGAAAAGGTTAAATGAGTTGGGGTACTCAGGTGATACCAATTGTTGGATGTGTAATAGACAAAATGTAAACTTGACACATATGTTGTGGGAATGTCCCAAGATTCAAGATCTTTGGAAAAAGGTTTTATCGATTTGTAACATAGTTATAGGACAAAACATTCTGCCCTTGCCTTCAATTTTCCTATTAGGGATCTTTCCAGAATTTCTAATGCTTAATAAATGCCAGAAAATCTGGATATCTCAAGCCTCCCTTTGTTTTAAAAGACTTACCTTACAAAATTGGAAAAGTAGCAGCATACCTTCCATCAGTGAATGGTATAATCAGATGGTATTCTTATATAATAATGAGGAAATGTGTTATTCCTTGGTGGATAAACTAGACGCTCTACAGGCAATCTGGGCCCACTTTTGGTCTATGCAGTAAATATTATAGATGACTGTTGTTTGAACAATCTGTAAAATGGCATTATTGCTCTTTTTTTTTACTTCTAAATTAACTTAGAGTTCACTTGTGAAAGTTTTTATTGGAGCAATAGGAATACATGCTATCTGTGATATATTGGTAATGCCTTTAATTAATACCTGAAGTTAAATTATTATGCCTGTATTATCATTCCTGTACATCTATTTTTTGCATTCAGGTAGTAGTATTCTATATGTCTCATACATTGATTGTTTGTAAGAGGACATTATGTTTGTAAGAGGACATTATGTTTTAAAATCAATAAAAATTATTATGGCAAAAAAAAAAAAGAATCATAAAAGGAGCCACAGACAATGATGAGGGCCAGGGTATGTCTTTCAAAGCATGCTCAGTCAGAAAGAAGAGATCTTGCTGAAGTTGTCACGCCAATAGGACTAGGAAAGCACTAAGTCAGTTCCATACCCATTTCTTATTTTCGTTATGGCTGTTACTGTGTTATCGGTATAGTAAGGACAATAAGACTGATAAGTGAAATTGCCTATGAGTTACTGGGTGATGACATGAATAAAATATCGCCACCACTCAGATTTATTTGTGCATTTTAACTAATGTTTTCTGTGAGCTTATGGACTTTCAAATTCCAGCAATAAAATGATAAATTGAGGTATTGCAGGATAAAAATTAAACTCAGCATTAAGTAAGGCTGGAGCAGAGTGGAAGGCAGTGTGGGAGTACATGGTCTTTGACAGGGAAGCAACCACTGACACAGAGAAAGCCAGACTGCTCTGAGGGGCACTAAATCATAATTATCATGGATGCCATCTTGCCTCTGGCAAGCTCAAGGAAGACATGAATTAATAGAACTGAAAGATGCATTCTAAATCCCAAATAAATTATAATGGAAAAGGAACAATGGAAACTAGAACATAAATGGATAAAATTACAGAATAAGGCAGCACCAAGAAATGTAATATAACAATAAATTATTGATCTTTTTCATAAATGTATTTACACTGGATACTGTAGCTGAGATGAGACGCACTCCATTTTCAGTGGTGTCCTGCTTCTAACCACTATGCAGCTTTGTGGACTAATGCACCTCAAGGTTTGCTTATGTTTACATTGTGAATGAATACAGTGCTTTGGTGGGATTTGAACCTTAATCTAAAGGTTCACTGTTCATCTCTATAACCACTAGGCTGTAGTGCCATCATTGCTCAACACATTAGCTATGAATATATTTGTCTATACGTTTATTTGCAAACAAAATGACAGACAACAACAATGTAATACAAATGTGAGTGAAAGAGGGACAATGTTAAAGACACAGGGCCAGATATTAAAATCATTTTTGGGCTGATTTGAACAGTCAGACAGGGCTGGCAGTATGACCTAGACATAAGAGGAATGTGCTTGGTGCATCCAGCAGAGCTAGGTTTGATTCCCACGCCTCCCACTTTCATACTGTGTGACCCTGAGCAAGTCACTTAACCACACTGTGCTCCAAGGACACACCTGGAAATGATTTATTTGAAACCACTGTAAAAGATTCTTAATGGTGTATCCATTTCTCATGAATAAAAATAAATTCTTATTAAATGTTTGTTTTGTGCAACTCTGACATGTGTAAAGAAACCAAATTTACATAGAAACGTAAGAAATGCTAGACAAAAAAATGCCAAGGGTGCATAGTGTTCATCTTGTGACATACAGACTGATGCAGCATTCAAGAAATAATACACAAAGGATGAGGTATATCATGAGATTTCATCACACCTTGGCGCAATGTGAGGCATGAGGCAATACTGAATGCCTTCAACCACCCAGGAAGTGGCAGTGTCCCATATTATATAATGGAGGCTGAGAATTCTTGAATCTGATTAGCTAAATGGCACCTTTTACCCATGGTAAATGCTATGATATACCAATGGGAAAAGGTGCCAGACGCCAGTCAGCCACAACAGGAACCCCCACAGAAATCACTCCAAGTAGCATAAACCCAAGACTGGCAAAGACAGCGAGATGCTCAATAACAGAACATTTTATTTATTTATTGACTTATTTATGACTTTGATAACCGGGTGAGTGCACTGATCCCAGGGACCGTTTTTAGGCATGACCCGGGCCATAACACATGGCACAGGGTGACAGTGAATACAAGGTGACTATAGTGCACACAAAACAGAATAGATACAAGCAACAATGTTAAGCACAGTGTACAAGCATGCTGTATAAATCCAGGGAGAACAGTGAGTACAAGGGTCCAATATGGGACATGAAAAGATTTGATACAAAACAACAATCGTAAGCACAGTGTACAAGGCATGATACATAGTGCAGTGGGCATGTAATACACTGACTATACAGTAAAAAATATATACAATATATACCCACAATACAATGTAATATACAGAAAATACAGTAAAAAATATATACAATATGTACCCACAATGCAATGTAATACACAGAAAATACAGTAAAAAATATATACAATATGTACAGGCAAGGAAGTCACATGTACTGTGGAAATATAATTAACAAGGCAATGAGGTAACAGTTGTGGGCTGGGGAGTAGTCTAGCATTGGTAGTGTAGCGTGGGTAGGTGGGTAACCCCCTGGGATCAGCGGCAGGAGGAATTTGCCAAAAGCCAGATTTTGAGGCAGGACTTGAAGCTGGAGTGAGTGTCGATAGAACGGAGTTCAGCTGGCAGTTTGTTCCACTGCAAGGGGGCAGCTGCAGACCAAGCTCTGCTACCCATGTTGGTGGATACCCTAGGAACAGTTAGAGGGGGAGTACCATTAGAGCGGAGGTTGCGGTGTAGAGTTTGGGTTATCAGGAGGGCAGTTAGGGGGGATTCTTGAGCCGTGCAGATGATGTTGTCCACCATGCGGCAGAGGGCTGGATCGAAGCGGCCTTGCAGCGGTAGCCATCCAAGGGTATTATAGAGGGTGCAGTGGTGGGTGGAGAACGGGGCCAATAAAGCAAAGTGACAGGCACTGTTGTAGGCAGCAGAGAGTTTGGCCATGGCGATAGCAGAGGTCCTGGCATAAATAGGAGAACAGTAGTCAAGAATAGGTAGAAGATTACCCTGGACAATGGCTAGTCTGGCTTCAGGGGTGAGGTATTGCCAAAATCTATAGGCAGCACTTAACTTCTGATGGAACCTTCTGACAAGGGAATTTGCATGGTCAGCGAAGGTGAGGGAGGGGTTGATTAGTACGCCTAGGTATTTGTAGGTGTCGACGTCCTCTAGGACTGGGCCATCAGGGGTGGGAATATGTAAGGGGGTGTGGTTTTTAGTTTTGGCAAGGAAGGGCTTAGATCCAAACAGCATGAATTTAGTTTTTCTGGCATTTACTAAGAGGAGGTTTTTTGGGAGCCAGCTGTAGGCCGCAGCATAGTTGTGTTGGAGAATAGAAGAGATTGCGGCCATGGATTTATCACTGTGGAAGAGGACAAGGTCATTGGCATACAGGAGAGAGTGACAGTTGAGGCAGTCGGGGGGAGCGAATTGACAAATAAGGAGAAAAGGAAGGGACCCATGATTGAGCCTTGAGGGACCCCTACAGAGACAGGCAGTGTGGGGGAGCAGGTTTGGCCAATGCATACATATTGTGAGCAGCCAGTTAGGTAGTTAGTGAACCAGTTAGTGACTTTCTGAGAACAACCAAGGAGGCTAAGCTTGGAGGTAAGGAGAGCATGGTCAACCATGTCAAAAGCCTTAGAGAGGTTGATGAAAATTGCCCCAGTGGCTTTACCATTATCCATGTTAGAGAGGATGTGGTTGGTCAGAAGAGTGAGGGCAGTGGCAGTGGAATGATTTTTGTGAAAGTCATGCTGTTGGTTGCATAGGAAGGTGTGTTTGCCTATGTACTCAATGAGTTGATTGTGGACTGCTCTCTCGAGCAGTTTACTAAGATGAGGGAGGATGGAAATTGGACAGTAGTTATTGGAGGATTTGGGGTCACCAGATTTAAGAATGGGGATAACCTTAGTTATCTTCCATGGGTCAGGCATGGAGGAGGTGGAAAGGGCAAGGTTAAAGATGAAGGTGAGTGGCTTGGCAATCACCAGAGAGATCAGTTTGAGGAAGACTGGCGATAGGCCGTCAGATCCAGAGGAGCCTCGGTTAGGTAGACTTTTGAGTAGCTTAACTGTGTTGTGTATGGAGAGGCCTTTAAAATAGAAAGGGGGGTGTTTGCGGGTGATTGGCAGAGCTGGAGGAGGATGGCCATGGCTCAAGTATTAGGGCTGGGCTTTCCAGTTGGACAGTTGACAGTTTATTTAAGTACATGGATAAGTTGGTGAACTTGCAATTGAAGACACTGGCCACTTCGTGAGGGTCGGTAAGCAGCCCATCATGGGAAATGAGGTGTAGTGCACTATTGCTGGAGCTGGGGTTTAGAAAGGAGCTAACTGAATCCCAGAATTTTCTAGGGTCCTCAAGGTTGGCCTGTTGTAAATTGTGGAAGTGGGTCTGTTTCAAAGATTTGGCCTATTTAAATTTGTTCCTCAGGCTCCTGTAAGCATCCCAGAGGGCAGGAGAGGGGGTAGCTGTGAAAGCGGACCAGGTGCAGTCTCTGGCTTTCATAAGGGTTAGGAGGTCTCCCAGCGCGAGCACCTGCCTCTGACCCAACTGGTAGTAGCAGGGAAAAAGCGGTCTAGGAGGGTTTGTATAGTCTGGGTAAAAGTGGAAACCACCGTGTCAGCATCGGAAAGGGAAAAAAGCATGGACCAGTCCAAGGACCGAGCCTCCTCAAGGAGATTCGTGGTGTCTGAGCAGTTGAAATTCCTGAAGGATAAGTATTTGGGTGGGGGGCGCTTTAGTTTGGAAGACCAGAGGAGATAGTTCGGTGAGTGATCGCCTATAGAGTCAGCCATGGTACCAGCGTGCAATGCTCGGTCCTCCCTATTTAAGAGGATCTAGTCCAGTAGCATCTGGGTGGCCGACCATGGATTAAGTCTGGTGGGGAGAGTAATCGCTTGCACCAGGTTGTGCTGCTTTACCAGGGATACACAGTCAGGCTGGTGACATCACAGCTCACAGTACCGGCCATTCCTGCTGTGAACCATCGACAAAATTCAAAATATATATTTTAAAAGCAGCTCCTCAAGCCACATGTGAGCCCAAACAGTATATAAAAATACCCGCAACCACTTCCACGCAGCTCACCTGACAACCCTCTTAACTGTCGGCTCCATTCCGTACCTCTGGTCTGTTGCCACAATCTATTAGACTCCAAAACCACAAGGTAAATCGGACGACGAGTAGCCACTGACGGGCTACCAAAATCACCTGCCACCTCTACTATTTCTGCTTCTCCCAGTGCCACTTTAAAGAAGAAGAAGAAAAAAGGAAGAAGATTGAATCTGCTTTCAGCTCCCTGACATCCAGCTGCGTCATGCCCGAATGGTCCTACAAATTGGATCCTAATGGTGGCATGACACCGGCAACACAGCTTCTGAAACACAGAGCTGTCCTTTCCCTGTCTCTCTCACTCCCATTTTTATAAAAAATATAAAAAATGCAGCCCAGTCTCCTCATTCCAAACCCACTGAAAGCACAGTTGTCACAGAGAGACAGGGAAGGGATCGGTTTGTGTTTCGGGAGCTGTGTTGCCAGTGTCATGCCAAAATCAGGATCCAGTTTGTTGTAGGATGCAATTAGGCATGACACTAGCAGGTTGCAGAGGGCTGAGAACACGGCTTCAATCTTACTTTTTTCCTGTAACCAGGCTTTAGTTCTACGTCACAAGGTTACACAGTCCAGCTCCTGCCCACCTCAGAGTTCAAGTTATTGCGGGTCTTCATTACAGCTTCCAACACTGGCAGCTTCTCTCACCTGTCAAACACCCAAATACATTGGACAGCCAGCTGTTGTTGTTCCTGCCCCCTAGTAACCAGTGTCATGCCTCAAACCCAGTCCTTTCCCTGCCTCTCTTGCTCTCTTTACTATTTTTAAAAAAGACAGCTCAGTCTCCTCAAACCCACTGACAACACAGTTGTCACACTCTCTTGAGGCATGGCACCAGTTACTAGGGGGCAGGAACAGCAATAGTAGAACACTGGGACCATGTTTTTTGACATAGGAATCATTTAAAAAAAATAATTAAAAATGCAAAAAAAATTTTTTTTCTAATTTTTGTTTTCCTATAAAAAGCAGAGAGGGACATTGTATAATTGCAATAAACTACTCCAGGGTGGGGGTTATGCTGGAATTTACCCACGGCTGACCTGGTTTGACCACCACACCAGCAGTGGGTAAATTCCAACATAACCCACACCCTGTCATGGTTCACTGCTGATATACACCACACCCTGGAGTGTATTACTGTGATTTCAAAACAGTCCCAAAGTGTTATGAAATGTCTAATATTAGTTATCAGTTTTGTTGAACCATGATTATATACTGATGAAGTGGAAGCTTCTTGTAATGGACACATTTATGCAGGTAGCTTTTGTCTGCAGAACCTGTGCTGATTGGAGGATCAGGAGGGTAGAGAAGTAATTCCCTGGAGTAAGGTGTCAGGTAACTGGCATCAAGTGAGGTGAGTGATGTCTTTATAGTGCCAGACAAATCAGCTGAATAATCAGGTGACACTCAAAAGGCAGTTTGCAGCATGTAACAGGGGCACAGAGGAGCTCACAGTATCTACTATACAGGGGTTGCAGAGTATGGCATAAATGGGACTTTTAACATTATTGGTAGAGCTTGTGGCTTTTGACCAAGCAGATCTGTCCATTGTAATTGAGTGTCCAGTATAAGTGTGTTCATTATAAGTGGATTCCACTGTATATCATCACAGGTCAAATACTGTTTCAGCCAATCAGCTTCAAGGATTTCTACTATTTTATAATACTATGTGAAATAGTTGTAGCCATTGTTTAATGGAAAGTTACACCAGTACATTTTATGGACACTGGTACCATGGAGAGGAAAACTACCAGTGACAGACACCTATGGAAACCAATGCCATGTGATTTGTAATGAGTTGTATCTGGTCTCCTGTCATGAGCAACAGGCCCACACCCTGAGAAAGGAAATGGAAGACCTCATTTGTCTACTTGAAGCAGCATTACTTGTTAGTCTGTAAAAAAATTCTATAATTTTTTAGCATTGATTTATTTATAGCATAATTCAATTTATCATAAGCATAATTTTATGTCTTAGATGTTTTCAAAGCAGCAGTGCAACAACACATGGCAGAAAAAAAATGCCCCTACCATTTCTTCACTATAACAGCTTGCAGGCCTTTTCCGGTTTTATTTGGTGGTACAATTTTCTAATTCCACCATTTGAGTATTTTATAGAGGTTTAATGCATCTTTTTTCTCAAAAAAAAATGACCACTACATTTTGCATAGAAATAGTACTGTAGACCTCTCAAGGCTTAGGAAAAAGAAAATTAAAAAAAGACACATGGTGCACAGCACAGGCGGTACCTAGACAAATACATTTGGCAGGCATGCTAATACTTTTATTAACTGTAACTGAAATTAGCATTTTTGGAAAATTATTTTTTATTTTACTGCTGCTTTAAAATAACCTTTATTACTGATTTTAGAATAATGACTCAAGTCATTAATGATGCCCACCACTAAAAATTAAAACAAAACTTTCTATTTGAGGTTACTTTTTGATTTTGCATACTGGATTCAAACTATGAATGTATTAGGAGGGTGCTAGTGTCCTTTTCTGATGGTAAAAAGAACACCACTACACCAAGATGTTTAATGCATTCCCAAGGGTGTGACCAAATAGCAGTTACTTAAAAAAAATCAAATTCCCAAATCTCAATTCAGGAATGAAATACAGTACAATGCAAAGAAAAATGTATATACTGATGTTTTTATAAGAACTACAGTAAATTATTTCTAAAAGAAAACTACATAAATATTTTTTCACCAACAAATACTGCTGTCTTAGAGCAGTAGTACTTGGGCAAAAAAAATCATCATATCCTTAATGTAACAATTCCTCCTGCCACAAGGGGCAGAGGGTTGGTTACCAGACTGCCAGACCCAGAGCCTATATCTCTAGTAGTTATTCTGATTTACGTAGTCCAGTGGGGTGATCTTAGTGACATAGAGAAGAGTACTTTTGAGGTTGGACTCTGCCCTGAGGTAACAAGGACCTCACACTTCACAGCTGTTGATGGATCAAGACTTTGAGACCAGATCACCTCAATGTGCAGTCGGATAGTAGCCTCTAGGTACATGCCCAAGACAACAGTACAGATCCCAGGGAAGGGATTTGGGGGCATTTAGTGTAGATCATTGTTACTCTGAGGATCATGTGAGGGGACACACTAGGAGAGTAAGGAACCCTGAGAACTTATCCTCAAGGTGAGTTCCTGGCAGCCTTGTGATGTACGAGAGGTCATCAGAAGAGAGGGTGTCACCTTTGGGGGGAACATTTCCAGTTCTGTGCCTGAGTGATGCTGCCAGCCTAGCTGCTGATGTTGAGAAATCTGGTAATAGAGAAAAGACTGCTGAGGTAGGAGATATGCCTACATTGTGAAACAGGAGATCCTAGGCTGGGTTGGGTACTGGAGCTTCTGCCTCTGGCAGAGAGCCTGGGGTGATTACCAGTCACTGCCAGTGGGAAGGCTGGAGTACACTCTGCCATGCAGTGCCCAGCACGTCATCTGATGTCTAGCAGAATATAAGATGTGAGACACCCAGCATGGGGGATGACCTCAGGGTTCAAGATGAGAGATTGGTCTGGCATGGAGTAACTGCCCTCAGGACCAGGAGACCCATGATTACCCAGCAGAAACCACAGTCCAGAAACTAATGCCCCTGCTGCAGTGGAGACCTCCTGCATCGCTAACTGGCCAGCCACCATGGTGCCACAGAAGTGTGAAATGCACAGTAACCCTAAAGCTTATAGCAGCATGGGAAAATGTATGAAGTTGCGAAGAGTAGAACAGTCTCTGGCCTGAGGTATAACCATACCTACTAATCTGTGTGTTGAAAAGAAGGAATAGAAACAGGTTGTGTGACTCCTGTCATGAGTAAGGGGTACAATCATTATCAAGGAACTTCGATGTCCTGACTCATATCTGGGTTCAGTATTGAACCTGTCTGTACAGTGCTAACATGGAGAATGACAGGGAATTGTGTTCCCCTTCCCACCTATAAATACTGACTTGTCAGTAAAGTGTGACTACTGCTTAAAACACCTTGCAGTGTGATGTATTCCTGTTAGTGCAGAGATCAGAGCTTTGCCTACCTTGTGGCTGTTGCTCCAGAGGCATGCATTGATTGTGTTACTGCAGGGGAGCCCTCTGGTGAAGAGTCCATCTCACCCCTAGACACAGAGGATTTCCCCAGGCCATGCCCACCCTAGCTGGCACAAGAAAGTGTCACTATAGGATGCCAGCAGTAGAGAAAGAAGGGCTTACATTAAATTCTTTACCAATGTGTATTTTATTCCTTTGAATATTTTTGAAACAGCTTTCATTACTATTATTTTTTTACTTTCTTTATTAGGTCATCCATCATGTTATAAGGTGTAAAACATATTTGACAATACATCAATATGGTAGTTCATTTGTTTTCATTATTATGCATTACTCACATGGATTCAGCACACAGAAATACTGTACCTCTTATCTTGTGTACAGAGGTCTCTCATGCAAGAGCATTAGGAATGGATAATTCCACTTCACAGCCACGGGGGGGGGACTTTAACTTTGGAAATTAACAAAACATTTGAAACTTATAAATCACTCTAGCTTACACAAGTGATTTATAATAAGTTAAGGGGACTCCAGAGGGCATGTCTGACGGTATAAGTGATCCTCTCTTGATGTTTGGGCAGCCAGAACCACTCAGTTTTACTTCATGGTCCTCTCACCCAGACCTCATGCTCTGAGTCTTTCATACAATAAGAGGCAACCCATGGTGACTCTATTAACTTATAATATTTCCTTTTGTTTTTGCAGGTTGTCCACAAGGAATTGTATGTTTGTATTGAAGTTGTAGGTCTACGTTCCTTTTCATGCATCCTCCACAAGTTCATTGTCTGCTGTAGTATTCATGTCCTACAGTTTATTTGCTCCAGGAACCCAGACCCTGTGAACCCTCTTTTAAGTTTCTGACAGTCTATATTCTGAATAGTGTCTACACCATTTCACCTTCTCAGAACAGGTCAAAGTATGTACGACATATTCCCTCTATTACATTGAGGCCAACTAAAATCAATAAATATGGATGCCACTAGCTAGTTTTAGGCACAGACAAGAGTAAGCTAGTAAGTGCCTTGTCAAAGCATGTGGGAAATAATCTCAGACGAGGCAAGCTGTCAGGATTTGTGCCATTTATTTACAAATTCAAATAAAGTAAACAAAAAATAATAAAGAAAATAATGCAATATAATCAATTAATCAATCAAGTAAACACAAATAATAAAGAAAATAATGCAATATAATCAATCAATCACTTTATTTAACCAGGCATAAACACCATTGAGCAAGCTCATTTTCAAGGTGGTCCTGGGGATTAATACAATACAGTACACTTCATAAGATTACAATTATGGTGGACAACGGTGCAAAAAAAGAAAAAACATTGTGAAGGTGCCGGTCAATATGGGCCTATACATACCAGTCAACATAATTAACATGCAAACGTACATAATGATAAGCTTTACTGAAATGAGAAGAGACAACAATCCCATATAGTCTCCGCTAAGTAAGAGCTCATACCTAAATGATAAAAAATAAGGAGGTATTAAGGAATAGGATAGAAATTGGGGTGAAAGAGTAGGCAGCCAAAAGGGAGGCCAGAATAGGTAAAAGGTAGAGAATAGGCAGGGCCATCTTGGATTAAGAGAACTAGGCTTGTAGGTCCAAGGTTTCTGTTGTTAGGAATGTGGGGTGGATGAGATACTTAGGCGTAGGATTTGAGAGTGGCACCCGGGGCTTAGGGGTCATCAGCGTCTGAAACAGTTGCATGATTCCTTCAGATAATCCGTTAATAGAACTTTGAATGTGAAAATGCTTGGAAGTGAGGATAATTTTAATGAGTCTTGCATAGTGTTCCAAAGTGATGGATGTGAGAAGTTGATTGCTGCTGAGTCAAGGGTAGTTTTCACTCTAGGAATCTGGAAGCAGATTAAGGAGAAGCGTCTCAGGCCATAGGAACCTTTAGCCCGTTTGAAGATGGTCGAGATGTATGCAGGGAGGTTATCAGATAATGCTCTAAAAAACCAGAGGAGAGCATGCCTTTTTCTTCTAGTTGAGAGTGAGGTCCATCCCGAAACCTGGTATAGATGACAGTGTTGCATACTACGGGGTAGATTTAAGATAAATCTTAAAGCCTGGTGGTAAAGGGTGTCCAGTTTCTTTAGCATCATTGATGGACAATGACTGTAAAGGAAGTCAGTGTAGTCCAGTATAGGTAGGAATGTAGTTTGTACTAGTCTCATTCTGGCTTCTAACGTGAGTAGGTGTTTAATGCATAGAATAAACCTAATCACTGTCTTAGTTTCTTCGAGGTTTCATTTAAGTGGCACAGAAAGTTGAGCTTGTTATCCAGCCAGAACCCTAGGTATTTAAAGGTATCAACTACTTCAAGGGGTTCATCTAAGAGTGTTTGTATCTGTGTGATATGTGGACATCCGGAAGTAGACTTTGGTGAGAGAATCATTGGTTTAATCTTTTTGGCGTTGAGAAGGAGCTTATAAGTGAGAAGGTTGTATTGGAGGGTGACGAAGTCTTTCTGTAAGTACTCATGGGCCAGATCCAAGGATGAATTTGTGGTATAGAGTACAGTATCATCTGCGAATAAGTGCACATTTGCTGTGCCCAGCTGTGAGTCCAGATTATTGATGTATATTGCAAAGAGGATAGGTCCCAGGATGGAGCCTTTAGGGACTCCTCAGAATAAGGATTTTGGGGGCAGATCTCCATGTTTGACTTGTTGTAACCTATTGTTTAAGTAGCTGGTGAATTATTTAATGGCAGAACTATCAAGTCCGATGTTAGTGCAGTAAGCTTGATGGTATGATCCACAATGATATCGAGTCTTACTTAGATCAGGAAGAGGCAAATACATGCTTCTTAGAGTCCAAGGCCATTTGCCAGTCTATAGTTACTTTGGCAAGAGCCAGTACTGTACTGTGTTTGGCTCTGAAGCCGGACTGAGCCGGGTTTAGCAACTTTTGTGAATCCAAATGTTCTCTAAGTTGGATGTTGACAATTTTTTTAAGTAATTTAGAGAGGATGGATAGTATAGAAATAGGCCGGTAATTGTTCAGATCACTCAGATCCCCAGTCTTGAATAATGGTAGGATGTGGGCAGTTTTCCACAAGACAGGTAGCTCACCTTAAATCAGAGAGGTGTTGAATAAGTGTGTAATATATAATATAAATGACCACTTTACTTCAGTGGTTTCTTGCAAAACATAATTATACAGTCTGAGAATGTAGAAATGCTATGATCTGGTACCTTCTGTATCTCTCAACTCTTATTCTACCTGCACTGTAGATCTTCCTCTCCCTCCTCCAAGGCTGATCTGCCTGAAGATCTGTACAGGGAGCTTATATACACTCTAGGTGTGGTCACCTGACTAAAGCCCTTAACCTAAGACACAAAATATAAAAGTTCTGGGTTAGTTTATTTAACATTGGTGGCCCACCAGAGGTGCTCAGGATATATAGCTTGCTACCTAAGTAATTAAAAACCAATAAATAATGAATGGGGGTAGTTATTCTCTTTTATGTACTAATTACAGGGCTAATTACTTGGTAACCCCTATTGTGTTTCCCTAGTTACAGCATGAGTGACAGTGTGCACACTATAAAACAGGGACTGTAGAGGCTGCTGTTCCCTAAAGAAAACATGTTTTAGAAATCTGCTGCCAGGTAAGGAGAAGGTTCTGTATTTCAGTTTTACCTGGCTAGTTTATATGTATATATACATATATACATATATATATATATATATATGTATATATATATGTGCCTACACATTCTCAGAGCCCTAGGTCAGCACATAAGTGTTCTGGCAGCCCTCTGACACTATTTTCTAGGGTGCACCATTCTTCTGGGCATGTATACTCGTGCAGTCCCTTGTTTAATTTTAAAACACAGCCTTGGTTATTCATCTGTAGAACATAACTTAATACACATGCATATCCCCTCTCTGAAGGTACAAAAAGACCAATAGTACAATCTAGGGACTCTCTAGGCTTGAATTGCCTAGTAAGGAATCCTCCTACCTCGACACTAGCCTTTGGAGCGACGGCTGATATTGTCAAATTACTGTACAGATGCCAACTCCTTTTCTGGGCTGTTTTCACTAGAGTCCTGAGTTTCTTTTTATTCAAGCTCGGACTCCTTTTCTTTATTTCTAACAGCTGCTTCTGGTGTTGACACAGCAGCCTTTCCTTCCTAATGCCCAGTTTGTCTGCAGTGCGAACTGAGCAAAAATACTAACAACTTTCACTTTCCCGGTGGGGTGACTGACATCATAAATCCCGCCCCACCTCCTCTTGCTGAGCTGAGCACTTGTTCGTGCTCTAGGGAACAAAACATCCTTTATCTAGGCATAAACGAAAAGTGCCTTTTTGGGTTTCTGCTCAGTTCACTTTAACAGCGTGAACCGAGTGCTTTTACAACTATTTATTTTCTCTTTGTGTCTTAGGGTGGCTGCTAGCTTAGAAATCACCGTGCCCAAGACCATACAATGTTTACACACAGGGACAGGGTTTTATCAGCATCTATACCTGAATTAGCTACTATAAGCAAACTAGAGTGCAAACAATTCAAATAATACTGTTTTATAAAAATGGGTGACATTTCATACTTTCTTGTAAACTTTTTAAACAAGACTGTTTTCAAAGTGGGGGTTTTCTAATGCACCTCTGAGCAACATCTTATAAATAAACTTATATATCAAAGGATCCTTTTTATTCTTTTACCCGGATATTTGTACATTCTTTCCCCTAGTCCCATTTAGATTTAAGGGACTTTACTTTAAGCATTTCTATACCCAAAGGCACAAAACCTTTTTACCTAGTTTACCTTTACTAGGCACACCTTCTCAAAGGTGTCAACTTTTTATTTTACTACTACGGGGCTAACAGGATGGAAATTTAAGAGGAATAAGTAAAGAATTAGGTATAGGTGGAGTTTATAGGAGATAGTAACGTACTATCCTAGGTGGCCTACCTAGAATAGTAGAAAAGACGAGATCAGGATTCAGGGGTACTGTTGCAAAGAATGTTTTTAACATAGAGTAGTGAAGTGAAAGAGGCTAGGGAAGCATCCAGTAACCTAAAGCTAGGGGGTGTAGCCAACATCTATCACATGCCTGTTGCCCTCATGCCTGTTCTTTTCTGCATTCAGTCAAATCTAAGGTTACACTCAGTCTGAGTGACTCAGTCACATGATGTCCCTGAAGATGTCAGTGACTGGGCTTTTAGGTCTTGGTGTATGGTTTCAGACATACACAAGCCTGGGGTTGAGTCCCAGTGTGGAACATTCTTTCTTCCTCACTACAATTTATGTAGTATGAGAGAAATTGTTAGATGCCATTGCTGATGCCATTGCTAAGAATTTCAACAAGGTATGAAGCAGACTTTAAGAACATTAAACTGTTTCTTTGTTGCAGTCAACATAATTAGTTCCAGATGATACTCTGAGGTTTGTCTAGGTTTGAATGCAGCTTACTGGGGTGCATTATTTCAAGCTGACAAAAAGGTCATTACTAAACTCCACTGCAGACATGTAGGGGATCTGAATTTAGTGCAGGATGTGTGTCCTCAATGCATGGGTTTCTTGTCAAGAAACTTTTTATTTCACCATGTGGAGCAATAGCACACAGTGGTAGAGGACCAAGACAGTGGTTGAAGGGGGCCCTGATTTGAACCCCAGTAATGAACAGTTTTCTTTCTCACTACAATTTATGTAGTATGAGAGAAATTGTTAGATATCATTGCTGATGTCTGTGATTAGAATGTTAGACATGCTTGATGCAGACCTTCAGAACATATGAGGCTTGTCTGTGTTTGAATGCAACTTAGTTGGAAGCACTATATCAAGTTAGCAAAATGCCCATTACTAAACTCTACTGCAGCTGTGTAGGGTAGTCTGCACTCAGTGAAGGATGTGCATTCTCACTGCATGGATTTCTTGTCAAGAAATCTTTTGTTTCACCATGTGGAATGATAGCACTCAGTGGTACAGCACCAGGAAATAGTTAAAGGGGGTATGGGTTTGATCAACAGCAAAGAACATTTTTCTTCTTACTGCAATTTATGTAGTATGACAGAAATTGTTAGATGTCATTTCTGATGTCAGTGTTAGAGTTTCAGCATGGTTCAAAGCAGACTTTCAAAACATTAATCTGTTACTTTGTTGCAGTCAACTTAATTAGTTACTGCTGATACGTTGAGTTTTTTTTGCTTTGAATACAACTTAGTGGGAAGCATTACTTCACACTAGCAAAAAGTTCAATATTAATCTCCACTGCTGCTGTGTATGGGGAATGCACTCAATGCAGGATGTGTGTTCTAATTGCATTTCTTGTCAAGAAACCTTCTATTTCACCACATGGAATGACAGCACACAGAGGTAGAGCACAAAGACAGTAGTTGAGGGGAGACTGGGTGTGATCCCCAGTGAAGAACATTTGTTTTTACTCACTACAATTTATTTAGTAAAAGAGAAAGTGTTAGATGTCATTGCTGATGTCATTGATGAGAGTTTCAGCCTAAGACTGGAATGGGTTGCCCCTGGAAATAATATTAAGTAATAATAAACAAATATTTAAACAACGATTGGATAGACACATAATGAGTGGCAACACTGTTCAGTATTATGGGTAATGTGGACAGGAGCATCTAAAGGGCTCTCAGCCTCCTTAGCTCCTAAACACCTTAGTATGAACCTTAGCAGTAAGACTTTCAACAAGGTTTGAAGACTTTCATAATATTAAACTGCTACTTTGTTGCAGTCAACTTAATTAGTTGTGGCTGATACTCTGTGGCTTGCCTAGGTTTGAATGACACTTTGTGGGAAGCATTACCTCAAGTTGGGAAAATGTTCATTACTAAACTCAACTGAAGCTGTGTATATGGGGGGGTCTGAACTCAATGCAGATATGCTTTCTCATTTCATGGGTGTCTTGTCAAAAAGCCTTCTGTTTGGATATCCAAGTTGGCAGACAGCATGCTAGCAGGATAGGAACACTCTTTCCTGGTGGGACCTATAAATGGCATTGACTCTTACAGTTAAAGATGTAAAAGTGAGAGGCAAGATAGGAATTAAGGAGAGGATGTGAGGAATGTGGGACCCTTTTTGGTTTTTGTATGGGTTTTTGCAGAATGATACATTCACTTTTTTCCTCATGGTCCCGTATTCTCCTCATGCAAAATTTCAATGTGTTTCAGGGAGTGCTATGTGAGACATTATTACAGCTGCCCTACACCACAGCACCACAGCACTGCAGTTAGTTTATTTAACCTAATTGTTTTTGTTTAACTTACTTGCCTGCAGATTCTCAAAGATGATCTGTTGTGGTCACAATAAGAGGGGCTCTGCATATTGAGTACTTGAAAAACTGGCATGGAGACAGTGATGTTTGCAGAAAATGAAAATTGATGTGCACACACAGTCAGAATGCTCATGTGAGCATGTATATAGCACACACACACTGGATGGAAGTGGGTGCTGGCATGCCCACACATGCAAACATAGCATACATGGTGCATTTGCATGTGTGGATATGCCTGCACACACTTCCATCCAGTGTGTGTGTGTGGGGGGGGGGCATTCTCACATAGACATTCTAGCTATTTGTGCATATCTATTTTCATTTTCTACAGATGTCTCTGTCTCCTTTTCCCATGTTTGTCACTTTTCAGCCTTCTTACTATGCCCTGTTAATTGGTCTCCACTTGAGGACTCCTCAGCTTATTTATTCCTACTATACCTTTTCATACCCATCATCACCTTTTTGTTTTCCATCTTCTATTCAGATCCAGCCAGTAACATCGCCAGACAAAATACCGTGGACAAAAATAAAGTGCCAATAAAATCGCCACCAGCAATGTTGGTAGCACATAATGTCATGGGATGTAACAGTGCATGCTAGAGAACACACAGGCAGCAAACACCGCTTGCTGCACGGAGACACGGAACAGCAAAGCACAGCAGTAGGCACCTGTGCACGAGAACAGCACAGGAGTGCATGGGTAGGGAACAGTGCAGGGGACCCAATGCCATTGTGGTGTCATTTGTCTGCCCCCACACCACCTGCACCTCTCAGCACTGTCTTGTGAGCTCCAGGTGCAGCTGTATCCTCCTCCTGCTGTCCCATGCCCAGCGCGACCTATACGTTCAGCATCCTCTGTTCCAGAGGGTGACATTCTCCACCATGTTCCCACTGTTGTCTGCTATGCAGATTCCTTGCATAGCATCAGTGCTTGCCCCTTTCCTCTGCCTTGTGGTGGGGTATTGTAGTACCTTCTGTGTACTTCTGTGCTCTGGGTCCCAGTATCAGTCCCTGGCAGCGGATACTCCCACTCAGTCCCCCCCCCCCAACATGCATCCATATGCCAGTGCACTGTTGCTGTACATGGCTTTTCAGTTTATGGCATTTTTACCTGGCAGCAGTTTTCCTTTGCTTTATTTTGTGCCTTGCGGTATTTTGGTCCGTGATATTACTTCCACGGTTATATTTCCGCAATATTTCCTTCATGATGTTACTGGCCAGTTCCTTCTGCTCTTACTTTGCCTGCTGTCACTTTTTCTCCCAGATACTACTCATATTTTCTTTTTTCACACATATATATATATATATATATATATATAAACACTTTTTTCCCCTTACCTCTCCACTAACTTTGCTTTTTTCTCTTTTAGATAATTATTGAAGAACACCTGTGGTCAAAGCATTGATTCTTACTCTATTTTCTATTTTCAGTATGCATTTAATATTACCATTTTGTTTTGAATAAGTATTAGTAGCAATAAGAAGTGAATAGATAAAACTAAATACTATCTTTTATCTCTCAAAAAAAAAGGTTTATATATGAGAGTCTGGAACAATTTGTCACTTCTATAATATAAGTCATGCATCAGGGAGGGATCAGCTAGTTCTAAACCCTGGGGTATGAGGGACACTATTGTCCACAGGTTCATCTTGTATTGTGAAGGGGTTGGTTTGGGTGGTGGGGTTCAAAACTGTTATTTATTGTTGCTCTTACATATAATGGAATGGTTACATATAAGGGAGGGGGAGGAAGATAGAGGATTCAGGGGGAAGGAGAGGGGGGTGGAATCAGAATAAAAAATAAGTTGGCTCAGAAGGTTTACCATTTGGTTCAGTCCAGTATTATGATAATTTGATATAAAATGTATGTAAAATTTTTCTTTATGGTTTATATTATTAGAGTGATCAAGGGGGCCAAGAAGGACAGTGGCTTGCATGTCTTTCCTGTTCACCTCTTGCTTCTATTTTTCTCTTTTGATGTACCTGCCTAACTCTATTATGTGTATGACCTGGAATTTGAAGGGCACAAAAGACAGGGTAAAGACAAGAAAAATAGTAGCTTATATTAAAAGACATCAAGTGGAATTTATGTTTCTCCATGAAACTCATTTTCAAGAACAGGACTTTAAATATTTTTTACATTTATTTGGTGGATGGGGGATACATGCACCATTTAAAACTGACTCTAGAGGGGTGGTTATCATATTCAAAAGGAATTTTTCAGGAAAAGTGGTAGATATATTATACATATAATTATAAAAATAAAAGCAAAACAACAGTTGTATGCTTTGCTCTGCGTTTACACCCCCTAATCACATGATCCAATATTTTTTATAAATTTTTTCTTAAACATGGCTAATTTTCCTTCCCCATATTTTTGGTAGGGGTTATCAGTTTGACTGCTTCATATGGATAGGTCAATAGATTTAAAAGAAACAAGAAGCAAAGCTGTTGACAATCTTTAGGCTCTACTTGTAGAATTCAACCTAGTAGATACATTTAGATATTTTCCAATACGGAAGAGTAATCCTTTTAAAAAAAAAATTCTCACAGAATGTTGATTGTTTTTCATCAGTAATTTATTCCCCTTGTCTCCTCTGGCCATTCCCCTTCTATTCAGTACCCCCCAGCCCCATCACCCAACTTCCCTGGGACTTACCTTCATGCCTGGTGTCCTTCACTTGCAGGACTACTGGCAGGGTGCCCCATCACCGGTGCAGGGCCTTTGAGGGCTCGGACATTATCCTACAGCCAGAGGAGTTTTTCCTCTGATTTTGTTGCCCCTGAAACTGCACATGTGCAACGACATAACATACAAGCTCTGCCTCTGCAGAAACATCCTCAAATGCTCGTGGTTGGTTTTCACTTGTGCGCCCAGACTGTGCTACTACCTGGACACCTCCAAGTGGCAGTCAAGCAATGAGTCACACTACCCCTTCCATTCGGATGCTCAATTCTCGCTCTCCTAGCCAGCCCCCGAATGACCTGCATCCATTTTCAAACCCAGGTCACCGGTGTGGCAGGAGGTAAGGTGCTAAGTGTCTCAGCCTTCCACACCACTGGGCCAACACTCACAGAATGTTTTCAAGAGTCAACACTTGTTTTGTTTCAAGGTCTATAGTGTATAAAATATCACTGATGGATTATAGAAATATATATATTTCTGATCATGCACCACTAATGTATCTCATTGGAAAGGGGGGGAATAGAGGTAAAAGATAATGTCTGGAAGATGGAGGGGTTTCTGCTCAGGGATAATAACTATCATACATTATTTATTTATTTAGTTTTTGTTGACTGGGTTAGTGCACTAGACAAATTCTTGCCTATTTTCAGGCACAATCGGGGGGAAGGGGATACGGATGAATGCTAACAGACCTTGAACCAGATTAAGCTGTTGGTGGTATTTTTAGTGAATGGGGGGAAGTTTGGTCAGGGCACCAGGGAAATTCCCCTACTCTTTTCAAACAATCAAAGACAGGTCATTTTGACAGACCTGGTGTAAAAGGGAGAAATAGAAAAAGATAGAGTGTAAGATCAAAAGGATAGAGGTAACAGAGTAAATAAATCTAATCAACTTTGTTGTTTTCTGAGATTCCTCTGCTAATATTTTCTCTTATAATGCTGTTATATATTGTTTATGAATTGAGGACAAATGTTATTCAAAATGATAAACTGTTTTATGTTATCTCTTAAGATTCATGTGTAAATGATCTTAGATGTATGACAAAATACTTGTATGTAATTTATTATAATATTCTAACAATAAAAAATTCCCCTACTGTTTTCGAGATGTGCCACGGGATCTTTAACATCCATCTGAACAGGCAGATGGGACCTCGGTTTAACATCTTATCCAAAAGATGGCACCTCAGGAATGCAGCACCCCCCTCATGCTGCACTGCAGTGTCAGTATTGGGATATTAACCCAAGTGCTTGGTGTGGGGATAGAACCCACAGCTTTCTGATCTCCCAGCCTCAGAGGTGGGTGTGCTACCTGCTGAGCCACTGACACTGATTTAGAATTAGAAAAATAACTCAGGATTATATGTATAACAATAAACCAGAAGAAACTAGTTTGGGTATTTTCTGGGATGCTTTTAAAGCAGTAGTCAAGGGAGTAGCGCAGACATGTTATAATACTGTTAAAAAATACATATTGATTTTTCAACAAAAGTATCTCAATTGGTGCAGGGGCAGGCAGATTATATTCAGTCAGGGGATGAAACTGACTTATATGTAATGCTTAAAGTACTAAATGAATATAATGAAATAATAGCTAAACAGGCTCAGCTGGCATTATTAAGATCAAGGGCTAAATATTACTTTACAAGGGACAGACCTGACAAACTTTTGGCATGGCAGCTTAGGGCAGAAAAAGCAATTGGAGCAATAATTCAGATAAAAAAACAAGGAGGGATGCTCTGTTCTGAGCATTGTCAAATTAATAAGACTTTTTAAACATCCTATTCAGAATTATATATCCTAGATGCTAATTCAATGGAGGAAGAAATTAGACCATTTCTAGAACCTTTGCCATTGCCAAAAATCTCAGCTGCACAAAGAGATGAGTGAGATCTGGACATCCAGGAGACTGAATTTTACTTGGGCCATAGAGACATTAAAACCCCTTAAATTCCAGAACAGGATAGGATAATGAAGAGTTCTACAAAAAATTCAGCTCAGAGCTAGCTCCTGTTTTGCTGCTTTTATTTATTCAACTCCATAGTATGGTTATGTTGCCTTCTTCCTTCAGTGAGGCCTGGATATCTCTCATCCTAAAACCTGATAAAAATCCAGAGGAATGTAAGTCATATAGTGTCAAATTTCATTATTACATAGCAATTACAAGATGTTTGCTAAACGTTTAGCCAATAGACTAGCAAAGGTGATAAAAATTCTGGTGCATAAGGGTCAGATAGACTTCATCTAGGGAGGAAGGAAGGCTCCACCATAATATTAGAAAGGGGCTTGATTTGATGTTGGCTGCAAATAACAAAGATGCAGTTTTGTTGACATAGGACACTGAAGAGGACTTTGATAGGGTCTCTTGGACATTTTAAATGGAGACCCTGTCAGAGGCCAGAATATCGTGCCCCATGGTACCACACTTATCACACCATCAATCACCACCCTCTGTCTCCTATCCTTTAACCAGTTACTAATCCAATTTACCACTATGGATCCCATTCCTAGGTTGGCCAACTGCCTTGTCAGTCTTCAACATTCTATAAGGCACCTTGTCTAAGGTCTTGCTGAAGTTTAAATAGGCCACGTCCAATGCTGTCCCCTGATCAATTCCCCTGATCACTCAGTCAAAGAAATCTACCAGCTTCATTTGACCTGACCCCTTCCCCTGATGAATTCATGTTGCCTGTGGTCTTGCACCCAATTGGACACAAGATACTCTACCATCCTTTCTTTCAGTAGTGTTTTAACTGTGAACTCATGTTTTCTGTTTTGTTTTTTACTTCTGCTGTTTTGGTTTAATAAATGTTTCAGGCAATGTTTAACTATGTAATTGCACTGTGACTACCATGGAAGTTAGGTTCCTGGCTTAGGGAATGCCGCGTGTGACAGCTGTGGGCAGCAAGGCCCTGAAAAAGAGTTTGTTTGTGTAAACTGTGCACGAAATTACAAATGCCATGGAACTTCAAGCCAAAAATAGAATAGAGTGCCACCCTTTACCACAGACCTAATGGCCTAGCAGTCCCTGCAAAGGGCATCTCCCTGTAGCCTGTAGGAGTAGCAACAGAAATCCTATCATCCCCTGGCATGGCAGGCCTACCCTGGTGTTCTGCACAAGCAGAAATTAAAAACCACTTCCCACTGACACAACAGACCTCTCCTGATGTCAAGCAGGAACAGAAAACCGAGCATCTATCAGCACGGCATGCCTCTTCTGATGCCTTGCACAAGCAAGAATGGAAAACCTGGCATTCACTAGCATGGTGGGCATCTTCTAATGTCCCATACAGGAGTGGGAATGGAAAACCCAGCATCCAATGACTGGCTTGAACAGTGGTTGAGTCACTGAATGGTTCTGAGGGGGCTCTAGAACTTGTCCTGACTTGGGGAAACAAAAAGAACAGTTGCTGTGGCACCTCTTGCCTGTGTCCTGAACGCCAGATGACCTCCAGACCAACACCACCATATGCAGGCCCTGTTTATTTTAGAGTGATAAATGAACAAGCATCCATGAAGACTGTCCAACAGCATCAGCAGAGAGTGAGTAGTGATACTAAAAATACGTAAACCTAACTGCCACCGCTGTCCACTAATTTAATAAATTATTTCACTGATTTGTGTTTTTGTATGGTATTTAAAGTACTATGTACAGTACACACATAAACCCAATAGCATGTTTTGCTTGGGGAATCTTGAGGTCTAAAAGGTGACCATAGGTGCGCAGTGAGAAAATCAACCCATTGGTTTGCCTTTGAAATGACATTAATTACTACGGGGGCGTAGCTCAGTGTTCTCTTATTGTTGTTATGCCCCGAGTCCTGATGGGTGCTGTGGTTCAGACTCCAACCTCCAAGCCACTTTCCTTCCATTGCCAGGGGAAGGCTGTCAGTCATCTTTCTGGTCACATAAATATTTCACCCTTTACAGACCTTCTTACCACTTTTGGTACCATTAGTATTTTGATTAAAATCTGTTCCGTTGAGATTCCTTTTTGATTGCACATACTATACCATAGATGTATTAGGATGGGACTCACACACATTTATGATGGTAAAAAGTACAGCCACACTCCAGGATGTATAATTATTTTTCATAGTGGGCATGGCACTCGAAAGAGCAGGAAGTTTTAAAACTATTACAAACACACATCTTGGTTCAGAAATAAAATTAAATGAAAAATGAATATATTAAAGTTTTTGCAAGAACTACATTATTGCTAAAAACTGACAATGTTTTTGGTGACTAACAACTAACATTGCTTTCAGCAGGCAATTGTACAACATGGCAGCAAGTGTGCTGTGGGTGTGTGGGTGTATACGGAGGGGGGGGGCAAATGCAAGAAAGGTGGTTTACACTCTCCACAGTCACTAGACCAGCAGGGGTGGCCAAATTATTTTGGAAACCACGGAGTTTCGTGGCCTAGGATGGAAGCCTGGGACCAAACTGGGTGTAGGTAGGTAGGTAGCTCGCTCCCTATCAGAACCACAAGGTGGCACAACAATAACATAACAAAAGTCTCTTTCTCTCGCTATCTCTCTCTCTCTCTCTCTTTTTAAAGTGGAAAAGTTGCAGAAGACGATATTATCTACACACACACACAAAAAGACTCACATTAATAGTGCAGGATGTCTGCTGAATTTCTTATTGCAGTCTTACCATATCAAATGTCTGCACTCATTCTTTTTAAAAATATCACTGTATTGACCACCAATAAAATTTACTTCTTTAAAAAAGAAGAACAGTTAGCATAAAGGGCCCTACACTCAAGTGGGGGGCTGGTCCCAATGTGCACTTTGTGTGCAAAAACATTTTGGTTTACTTACTGTTTACTGTAGTATAGTAGAGTGTATCAGCCTAATTTTGCTTAGTCCTAGGCTGGGATCATCTGTTGTTAATACAAATCCCAGAATCCCCTGCAGTTGATATCAGAGCAGTAGGCAGTAATCAGAGATTCAAAAGCCTGCAGTGCATGTTAGAGCTTCTATTATCTTCAATTAGATGTTTCCCAGGTCTGCTTTTCTCCAGAGAGGACAGTGGGACCAGCAAACAAAAGATCAGAGCATGACATGATTTGAAACAATCGTAGGGGAGAAAGGATAATGTCAATATAAAAATTTTTCTTTGTCATATGATTAAGTACATGTATAAAGTTGGTTACTTTTTTAATGTTTACAATTGAAATAAAATTATGAGTTAAAAAATAAGTAAACAAATAAATGAAGCATGTTGGGAAGCATGGTGGAAAGGCATTGGTTTGCTGTTCCATTGATGGCAATAGGCTGCCTTTGTCATTTCTATTTTTGAGCATAGAATCCCAAACTATGGCCCCTATGCACAAAGGGGTGGAGTTGCTACACACCACACATCTGGGGAGCATAGCCACTGCGCACCAATTGTGCCCCCACGCAGGATGCACCACGGGGGTACACAGCACATACACTCCTGATCCCCCAGCCTTGCAAAGAGCAACATGCCGGGGCGGGCGAGGGGCGGGCTGGCACTATGCGCCATGCACTAAGGTGCATAGTGTTGGCTACAGGGGTGCATAGGAGGATGCAGGGTACGCCAGAAAAAACCCTGCGATAAACCCCCTATGCACCCTGTGCACACCCCAGGACATGCCGCAGGACAGGGCAGACACCCAACAACACTCTGGAGCCACAGCACATGGCTACCCGATGCCACCCACCCACCCCAGCACACAGTGATGAGTGTGGCAGTCACCTTCACAATACCCATACCTGCACAAGGCTGCTGCCCCCCCCCAGTGGCACCACATGTGAACCCCCCCTCCCTGCTACTGGCGGTACTGTTCCACCCCGCCACCCAACAAGTCCTCCATCCCACTGCACCGCTTTGGTGCCCTCAGAGAGGGCCGGCGGCATTATCCTCCTACACCTGCCACAGCCGCTGGCCCTTGGACATCTGAAGGGCACACTGCCAATGGGCACCCCACTGCATAACGGATTCACTGCCGGACCCATGCCATGCATCCGATTGGATGCCTGGCTGGGGTTTTCCGACTCTGCCCATGCCCGCCCTGCATGGACCTGCATGCCGGGGGGGCAGGGCCATGGACAGGTGGCTGGCGGTGGTGAATGCTGCTGGTGCGCACCTGTCCACAGGTGCATAGCTGCGCAGGCGGGATGCACACCTCAGGCATGTACTTCCCACCCCTACATGCATAGGGGCCTTGGTTTGCTTCAGCTCTGATACCCTGCTGCACATAGACTGGAACTAGTACAAGTCATGTGTGAAAACCCCTTGACCCCAAACAATAATTTATGAAGCAAAGCCCCATAAACATCAGTGAAATATTGCAGAGGGCCACTGAATTATGTCCCCTGTGCTCCCAAAAAACTGGAGGGACTCATTTGTCTGCTCATGCGGGTGTCAGTCATGGAGAAACTCCTCATCTAGGACCAGCCATGAATGGGGTTAAACTTGGCATGGGTAGACTGTGGCACATCAGAGCATGGTTATTGATACAGCAGGGTTCCCACTGATTCTGCAGCTGGTAGAACTGCTATCTTGCTGCAGAAGTCGTCATGACTAATTGCTATATAAAAAATACTGTTCATTTACAAGCCTTTCCTTTTTTCGTGTCCTGCAACCCTTTCCAGTTCCAAACAATTTGAATATTTCTTCTCTCCCACATACACTATTTTTCCAGTGAACTGTTTGTTTGGTGTTATAACAGAGTATACTACTAAATGCCCAGTGCTCAGAATCTGATTTCATTCATGTTATCACATAACATCTCAGCCAATGTGGAGGTGCAAACCTTCCTTAATACAGAACCAGTTTTGCTGCAGAGATTTAGGAGCCCTACCAGAGAACTGAAGGCTAAAATGCCTCAGAGCATCAAGGGGCCATGGTTGTACAGTATATAGACCTGGGTCCACAGCTGAACACACTTATTTTCATCTGTGCCTATGGCAAACCATCTTTTGAAAATTTGTCACAAATGATTCTTCTGTTGTTACCATTCTCATAGAAATATTGCATAGAAGAATTTACCATTGTTGGGTGATAACACTAAAATTCAGGTCTCTGAAGTAAGCAATGCTAAAGCATTATTAGTTAAATTAAAAATATCTGTTTTTTTAACAGAATGGGTATTTCTGATCTCTATTTTATTTAGCAAAGGCCTTTTTTGGCTTAAAAGGGGTTGACAATATACCTATAACAAAAGACAAGTTATTACTGTTCAAAAATCAGAAGCCCCACTGCAACCCTAAACTGTGGTAGGGCTATCACACCCCTCCGATAAAAAAAAAAAATGGCTAGTATTCTGACACAGCAGTATTTGTGAGTTTGCAAACAAAAATCATAAATCACATCAACAAACATTTTTTATTTAATTCAAGGCTCTCCGACTACCTCTCATCCTCCAACTTCTTCTCCCTCTTCCAGACTGGTTTCCAGAAGCACCATTCCACTGCCTCTTTCCTGCTGCGTGTCGCTGATTCCATCTTCTCAGGGATGGATCAGCAGCACATCATGGCTCCCATTTTCATCGATCTGGCCAAAGCTTTTAATTTCATGTTCCATCCATGCCTACTGGACAAACTGAGCTCTGCTGACCTCTCGGCTCCCACTGTTGATTGGTTCCATTCCTACCTTATGGGCCATCAACAGTTGGTACAGGTAGGAGGTGTCCTGTCACCACCCATACCCATTCAGGCTAGGGTCCCACAGGGCTTCATCCTGGGTCCCATCTTCTTCTGTATTTTCCTGAATGACCTCCCCTTGGCCTGTGCCAACTAACATATTCACATGTATGCTGATGACACAGTCATCTTCACTTCCAGTCCCTCTACCACCACTGTCAAAGATCTGCTCCAGCAGGGCTTCCACAGTGTTCTACACTGGTTCCAATTGAACTAACTCCAGGTCAATACTAAAAAACAGTGTCCATGACCTTTGGTACCAGTCAGAAACTGGCCAGACTCATGGCCACCTTGGTTTTCACCACTCTGGATAACTCCTTGAAGTGGTGCAGTCCTTCACGTACCTCGGAGTGTGGCTTGACAGTAAGTCTGACTTCTCAGCCCACATTGATGACATCCATGCAAAACTCCATCCCAAGCTTGGTGTCCAGTGCTGCAACAAAGACCGCTTATCTTTGCAGGTTTGCAGGAAGCTTGTAACCAAAATGGTGTTTCCTGTCTTCGACTATGCAGATGTGGTCTACAGTACCACCCCTTCCACTTCCCTTGCCAGACTGGACACCCTCTGAAACATGTTTTGCAGCTTTTTTTTTACTTTAATATACTTTACTGAATTTTTCACAAAACATTACAAGAAAAAACCAAACTACAAAATTCTGGTACAGTATCTCAATCGGTACAAATATGCAAACCATAGTTAATCAAAATCCCTCAAATCAATACTTATTTAACCTGACCCCCCACCCTGGAGCACTGTGATCAAGGTAATGGGGTTCACACCTTTTGCAGCTTTGCTACAACCTCTGCACTATGGAAAAGGGGGATCAGGTAGTGTTTTATTATAAAACAGAGATTGGGGCTGGACAGGGTGACTGTGTACCCAGCCCTAGACTATGTGTGGGGCACCAAGTGTCCCCGTACATAGTTAAAGTAGGGTCTCAAAAGCATAACTATGACTGGTGCAGCTGGCCACAGGTACGCTTGGGGAAGGGGTTCAATATTGGGATGTGTGACAAATGCATGAGGGACCCCTCATTTGCATAGGTGCATCACTATATTGTGCGTGGGGCGCATTCAAGGGTGCGTGGTGCATCGGTGGCCTTTAAATATGGCCACACCCCAGATGACCCACGCAAGTCCGGAGATGTGGAACACAGCCAGGGATGGGCCACGCATCTCATTTGACTATGTGGGCCTTTGACTGTTCATACATACTAGCATGGTACTGTGGCTGTATTATAATGTACTGGCACACTTTTTTATGGTAAACAGCAGAGCACCTCGCCAAGAGGCTTAGTTCAATCATGGTGGACATGGCCAGAGAGTAGGAGCTTTAAACCTTTGCTGTGCTGTGGACTGATATATCAGTACAGAATTCCAAAACATCATAACCCCACACCTCAATTCAAGAGTTCAACAAAATGGAAAGGAAATGAGTATATTGCAATTTTTGTGTTAATTGCTGACAATATTATCTTACAAGTTACATTTTGCAATACTACCTGCCTTAGATGTTTCCTTTAAGCATGTGCTATAAACACAGAGCTACATGCATGCTGTACATTCAGTACATGAAAAATATGCACTGGTTAGACCACATAAGCAGAACACTCCTAACTGGTCTGCCCAATCTTGGCTTTTTATGTCTACAAGAGTAATAGCTAGAACCTAAAGATGGTTCAAAGATAGACAGCCCTGCCGGCCCAGTGGTGCTGGAGGTTGAGGCACTGGTCGCTACACCTCACACCACGCCAGCAACCAGGGTTTGGAAATGAGCCTGGGTCACCAGGGATCAGCAGGGAGAGAGAGAGAGAGAGAGAGGGGATCAAGTATCCAGAGGACTGCTCTCCTCACTCAGGGGGAAGTTTCCATGTTATTCCACTCACTGATTGCCTTCTGGTGGTGACTGGAGGGCAATACAGGTCAGGAGGTGCACTCCAATGTAATTACATCAGTAGGGAGGGGGGATGGGAGAAAGTAGGAGGAAAAAGAGCCTGGCAGGGCTCCATGATGGTCCGCAGTGCCAAGGGCCAATTCCAGCTTCTGGATTGGGTCTCTGGGAAGGGGGCGCCACCTTCCTGGCCCTGCCACAGGGAGCAAGCCATGAGGGAAAGTACTGGGGTTGGCAAGTGCAACATGGTGGGACCTGAGAGAGAGTTCCTCCCTCAGAGGACCAATGCCCCTGCCATGGCTCAAGGAAGATAAACATCTGCATAAAAAAAAAAAAAGATACACAGCCCTCAGTCAGTAGACTATTCTCACAAGGCAGGGGCAAAAAGAGGATAACTGACAATGTTCCTGCTAGCAAGATTTTATGGAGAAGAGTGAAGAATGACCTGTGTTCTGATCATAGCCTGTTACTAGTACAAAAAGAATGAACTCCAAATTTGATGGAAGGGAGTAGGAATAGAAAATCTTTGAAGATTAGAACTTGAAAGCTGATGGAAGCAAAACTTGATTTCAACAAGTTTCCAAAAATGATACCATATCACTTAGCAACATGAAAATTAAGGGGAAGATTCATGCACAGTGTTATCATTGTTAAAGTCAATGGAAAGCTCTTTTTAACAAGGAACTGTATTGGGTTTCGCTACAGCTGGCAGTAGACCTGCAATATACATGATCAAGGAGGTGATATTCAAAAGGTTTGTGCCAGGCGCTAATCATTAGCACTTGTGCAGCATCCATTTAGTGCCTGTTTCTCATATTCAAAAAGAGTGCTGCATATGTTAGTAGCTCAAGCAGTTGAGCATAAATACATGCAGTGCCCAAACAGGGGGGTGGTGACATGCATGTTCACGCACAGTACGATATTCAAAGATTTAGTGCTGCACTAATAGAATAGCAGAGCATAATAGTGCAGTGCAAATACTGACTATGAAAAGCAGGTCTAAATCTGGGGCAAACCCCAGAGACATGGTGAGGCATAGCAGAACACGCACACATACACAGGCACACACACACACAACAACAAAATGGCTCACATCATGTACCTGATGCAGCCGGTCATGCAAGATGAGAAGAGAGTCAATGCCCCACCCCCAGCCCTGCTGCAGGCCCTGGAGGCACTATGATGCAAACAGACAATATCGTCCATGAGTCACATTCTAAGTCCTCAGTGGCGAACAAATCATGAACTGGTACTGGCTCAACGGGCCCATGATCATATGGTTGTATGAGTTTCTGCATGACCAGCTCCGGACAGATACCCAGCGCAGCCATGTGATGTCCGTAGAGCTCACGGTGACAGCTGCACTGTGTCCTCTGGCCACTGGAACCTTCCAGATGCTGGTAGAAGACATCACCAGTGTCTCACATTCTGCTACCTTATGCTTGCTGGGTCAGTTCCTAAATGTCTTGTTGGCCCATGCTTGAGAGTTCATAGTATCCTCCCCACATACTCCAGCACAGTGAACAGCAACCATGCATCAATTCTATTGAGTTATGAATCTACCAGCCATACCTGGTGCCATTGACTGCATCCACATTGCCATCTGGGCACCCACCAGCGATGGAGCAGAGGTCTGTGTGATAAGGAAGAGGTACAATTCCTTCAACTGCCAGGTGGCATGTGATACAACAGGACACCTCATAATGTCCTGGAGCAGTTCCCCAACTGTGCCCATGACACCTTCTTCTGGCGCAATTCCATCCTGTACCAGAGAATTAAAGGTGGGGACATCCCTAGAGGGCACCTCATTGGTGAGTATACTCCAAAGGCCTCCCCCCATGTTGCAGATTATGTCACTAACCCATAATCTTTACCTACATGGGAGACAATGCATATTGTCTGCGTCTCTGGCTTTCCCATACCTGTCCTATGACCCTTATCTGTTGCAAAGGACAGGTACAACATGGTACACATCGCTACATGCACCATCATCTAAAGTATCTTTCGCATGATGACGATGCAGTTCGGGTGCCTTGACCAGTCAGGTCGTGCCCTACAATACACCTCTCAAAAGGCCTGTGCCATATTCCTTGCTTGTTGCATACTACACAACATGGCACTCAACTGTGTGATATGCCTGCTGGCCCCAGAGAAACACCCTGCAGTGTTTGCCATGCCAGAGGACCAGAGGGATTCAGGAGCAGCTTGACAGGCATGACCACATGATGACCAGAAGGTCACTGGAGTATAGAGCCTGCCTCATTACAGACCTCTTCAGACCCAGATGGTGAGTACAGACCACACAAAAGACTGTAATGATATCAATAAGCTTTACAGCCCCTAAACAGGGCTTCTAACCACTGCCATGGCACAAGAAGCAGCTCCCCCGGACAGCTGGCATCCTCTCAGCCGCCGCCCACGTTCCGCTGCCTGGCTCTCCAGCTCTGAAGCTTTACAACCCTTGAACAGGACTTCTAACCACTGCCGCGGTGCAAGAAGCGGCTCCCCCAGATGGCCGGAATTCTCTCAGCTGCCACCCATGTTCCGTTGCCCGGCTCTCCAGCTCTGAAGCTTTACAGCTCCTGAACAGGGCTTCTAACCGCTGCTGCGGAGCAAGAAGTGGCTCCCTCAGACGGACGGCATCCTCTTAGCTGCCACCCGCATTCTGCTGCCCAGCTCTCCAGCTCTGAAGGTACAGTCCTACTTGGACCAATCGGAAAGCAAGTGCCCCTCTGGCCTCCTCACTGACTGGCTGTGCTAACTTGGCTTCTGTCTGTATTCTTTTTGGTGCTTTTTCACCAAGACTTACAATTTTACCGGTTGATTCTCTTACCTAATCTGTTAAATGGCAGCAAATTGTTAAAGTTATTAAGTGCTACAGCTCTTTAGAGGAAAATTATATAGTACAGCTTACTGTTTAGCAAGTTCTTGTGCTCAGACTTTCGGGCACCTCGCCCCTTCCCTTTTGTCTTGCTAACTCACGTACTCTCTACCCCCCCACTGCCTTATCCCACCTCACTTGCTCCCTACTTAAACTCTTCTGTGTTTCCTCTTCCCAGCTTTATAGCCTGAACAGCTTCTAACCACTGCCATGGTGCAAGAAATGACTCTCTGATGTCCGTCATCCTCTCAGCCACTGCCCGCTCCTGCCCGGCTTTCCAGTTTTTGCCCCGCCTGACACTTGTGCCAGCTCCCACCCGCCTCCCTCCTCCCTCCTCACTAGCTCGACTCTTCTTTATAGAGCTATTCTCCACCTCGTGACACGCTTTTTTTTTCCTATCAGCCCTGTTTCCCATTGGCCCCTTATATTTTTCTGCTACTAGAGACTGCTGATAGCTCGTATTCACTGAACCAACCATCAGTTCCCCTTCCCTGTCTGTCCGACGGTGATAAACAGTATGGTTAGTCTCTCTGGAACATACAGTCTCTCTGATGCTGGGCTCCTCCATCACTACCCAGAGCTTCCATGTGTGACAATTACCACAGTGCCTGATCTGTTCCCCACCCTCCTAAAAATAGTAGCTTCTCCCTTGTTTCTCTTACCCACATCTAAAACCACCAAACCAGTATACCATAGCTCACACAAAATAAACATCTTTTTCTTCTGCTGCTCCTTCTCGCTTCTGGTGATATTCACCCAAACCCTGGCCCCTTAAACATTACACAGACAACAAGTGCCAGACATGACACCACTCCATTAACTCTCCCACATGGCCTTAAAAATAATCCACCTAAACATAAGAAACCTTGCTCCTAAAATCTCCCTACTACAAACCATGGTACATATCTATGCTCCTGATATCATCATGATCGCTGAAACCTGGCTATCAAATAACATCCCTGACAATGATGTCTCTATCCCAGGCTTCACTATCACTAGACAGGATCTGAACGGGAGAGGTGATGGTGTAGCTATATATACCTCCTCTACTCTCCAGTTCACCCCTACCCCTACTACCTCTACCCATGCTTCCCATGAGGCCATTCTTATTAAAATCTCCTTTCCCTACATGGCACCTATTTTTGTCGCTGGGGTTTCTTGACGTCTGGGGCAGCCTCATACAAATGTCACAGATCTCTTTACAAAGCTCACTGCACTGGCCACTGGTGGGGAACTATATATCCTGGGTGACCTTAACCTAAACTGGCTGTCCCCATCATTGGCTTCTACCCGTTCCACTACTGAAGCCTTAAATCTCAGTCAACTTATCCAGGAACCCACTAGTCTAAACAACAAAAACACTAAACCATTCCCTGCTTGACCTTGTCCTTACCTCTCATCCGCATAGAATAGTATCCTCTGATCTTCTACTGGACTCTATCAGTAAACACCGCATGACCTTTGTGGTAGGTAAAATCCATAGAGCTAAATACCCACCAAAAATAATTCTCACTAGACCCTACACAACACTCGACCTACAGTCACTGCTCTATGACCTCACTCTTACTGACTGGTCCCCTCTCTCCTCAGAGGCCTCAGCTGACATAGCCCTTGCCTCTTTCAGTACCAAGTTCCTTCACATATGGAGTTCCCATGCCCTGCTCCTTAAAACCAGGGTCTGTGGTGGGCACCTCCCCTGGGTTACACCTGAGCTTCTGGCTTGCCAGCGTGCTCGTGACCTTGCGTGTCAACAGTCTAAAGTTACCCACTGCCATAGTGATCTCCAACACTACCGTGAACTTCGAAATGGCTGCACTAAAGCAATCCACCTAGCTAAAGCTGAACACTTCAAACCAAACTTCTTATCTAATACTATCAATCCATCCAAATTCTGGAAGGTCGTATACTTCCTCTTCTCTCCAGCCACCTACCCTCCGCCCCTACCCTCAAGGTCAACCACTCTATCCATTCAGACCCTATGGCTATCGCCGAATGCTTTAACTTCCACTTCACTACCTGTGCCTCAACTCTGCTGTGCTCCCTCCCTGGCTCTTCCTCTGCTCTGGGGTCCTCTTCTCCCCCTCCCATGGGCCCTCTCTTCTCTAATGTTCCTCTTGCCCCCTCTCAGTCCACTCATTCTACCCCCAATGCTGTGTTCCTCCTCCCCATACCTCTTACACCCACTTCTCCTTTTCTCCTATCTCTCCTGATACCACCCTCCAGGCCCTCCTTGCCCTCAACCCCACCAAAGGCTCCTCACCTGATGGCCTGGATCCTAGGCTCCTCTCCCTCTCTGCTCCCGCTATTGCCTACCCACTCTCCCTCTTACTGAACCTTTCTTTCCTGACTGAAACTGTACCTTCAATATGGAAACATGCAGTTGTGCTCCCACTCCCGAAGGGGGGAGACTCCTCCTCACCTGGCAACTATTGACCTATCTCTCTCCTTCCTACCTTAGCTAAACTACAAGAACACTTAGTCCTCAACCAGCTCTCATCCTTCCTATCTGTCTCTGGGTTCTTCACACCATTCCAGTCTGGATTTAAGAAAATCCCATTCCACCACCACTTCTCTGTTGAGACTAACAGAGACCATCTCCACTGGCTTTGACAAAGGACACATTACCTCAGCTATCTTTGTTGATCTGGCTAAAGCCTTTGACACTGTCTCACACCCGCTCCTCCTGCACAGCCTCTCAGCTGCTGGTCTGTCCCCTTCAGCCTCAGGTTGGTTCAGTGCCTATCTGTCTGGCAGGTCACAGTCAGTCAAAATTGCTGATGTCACCTCTTCCCTCTTGCCAATAACCACTGGTGTGCCCCAGGGCTCAGTGCTTGGCCCCATTCTGTTTTTCTTCTTTTTAAATGATCTCTCCCAGGTTTGCACCACCTCCAGCATCCACATGTATTCTGATGATACAGCTCTATTTACATCTGGCAAAGCTGTCTCTGATGTCACTACCAGTCTTCAGTTGGACTTCACTAAAGTTCAACTCTGGTTTCATGCTCATCAACTCTTTCTAAATGCCAAGAAAACTGTCTCAATGTCCTTTGGTACTAGGCAGAGACTCGCTAGGCTGAGTCTCCTACCCACATTTCACACCCTTGATGGGACTGTACTTGAGGACTCTTCCTCATTCAGGTATCTCGGTGTCTGTCTGGATAGACACCTAAACTTCTCAGTACACATTGATGCCATTCTGAAAAAAGTAGACCCAAACTTGGTGCCCTATACAGAAATCACAGCTGTATCCCACTCACAACCAGGCGTGAGCTGGTACTGAAGATGTTCATGCCTGTATTTGACTACTGCGACATTGTCTATGGTGCTGCCCCACAGTCCTCCCTAGCCAGACTGGACTGTCTCTACAACTGCTTCTGTCACTTTGCTCTAGATGCCCCTCAGCTCACCCATCACTGTGACCTCTACTGGTCTCTAAACTTCTTCACTCTCCAAAATCAGCATGTACTACATGGTGCTAAGTTCATCTCTAAATTCTGGCTTGGATCTCTCCCCTCCTACCTCTCCTTCCACCTTAGTACCCCTCCACCTTCCCGTTATTCCCTGAGATCTGGTGACTTGTGCACCCTCTCTATCCCCAGCAGATCTACATCCTTGGGTCAAAAAGCTTTTTCATACCTCAGTTACTCCTTTAAGAGGCTCTCCTCCACAATCTCCAGGCTCCTCCTCCTGAGCTCTCTTACTTTGGCTCTTCTCACCTACAAATTGTACATGCTCTTGACCCCCTCCTTGCCTACTAGCTCTCTTTCTCCACAACCCCTCTTCCTCCCTTACACCATTTACCCTTATCTGCCTAGCACTTACTATGTGTATCTTGTTACTCATGCTACCCTTGCTGTGAGTTAGTCATCATGTACCCTCTGTATTATGCCACTGTAATAATATTGTAAGCATTGACTATCATCTATTTAATATTTCATGTCTCTGTAATGTTGTTTACATTTAAATGCTGTATGCACTGCCTATAATGTATTTATTGTTCCATATCTCTGTAATGTTATTGTATACACCTAAATGCTTTATAGCCAACTCCCCCTTCCCCCAGCATTAAGTTGTTCAGTGTACCTTTCCTGGTGAAACAATTCAATCAATAAATAAATAAAAAATAAATGCATTAATCAAATAATAACAATAATGTTCATTAAAAAATAAAATATAAAGCCATCCAGGCAGGGGGTTAAGGGGGGAATAACTCAAGTAATGCAAGTGGGGAGGGGCTAAAAGGGGAGAAAATATATTAAGCCATACTGGCGGGGGGAGAGGTTAAAGGGGGACAAAATAAGTCAAGCCATCCCAGGAGGGAGGCTTAAAGGAAAGAAAATACCTTAAGCCATCCTGGTGGGCGAGGGGGTTAAAGGCCAAAACATACATTGAGCCATGCTGGATGAGGGGTTAAAAGGGGAAGGATAAATCAAGCCATCCTAGCAAGAGAAGGCTGATGAGGAAAAAATATATCAAGACATCCCGGGGGTTAAGTGGGAGAAAATAAATCAAAACATCGATGCAGGGGGTTTAAAGAGGGAAAACATAAATCAAGCCATCCCAGCAGGATGGGGTTAAAGAGGGAGAAAATAAATCATGCCAACACAGCAGGAGGGGGTTAAAGAGGAAGAAAATAAATCAAGCAATCCCAAAAAGAGGGGATTAGAGGGAGAAACAAATCAGGCCATCCCAGCAGGAGGGAGTTAAAGAGGGAGAAAATAAATCAAGCCTTCCCAGCAGGAGGGGGTTAAAGAGGGAGAAAATAAATAAAGCCTTACAAGCAGGAGGGGGGTTAATGAGGGAGAAAATAAAGCAAGCTTCCCAGCTGGAGGGGGTAAAAGAGGGAGAAAATAAATCAAGCATTTCCAGCAGATGGTTAAAAAGGGAGTAAATAAAGCAAGCCATCCCAGCAGAAGGGGGTGAAAGAGGGAGAAATTAATCAAGCCTTGACAGCATGAGGGTGTTAAAGAGAGAGAAAATAAATCAAGCCATCCCAGCAGGAGGGGATTAAAGAGGGAGAAATTAATGAAGCCATCCCAGCAGGTGGGGGTTAAACAGGGAGAAAATGAATAAAGCCATCCCAGCAGCAGGGGGTTAAAGAGGGAGAAAATAAATCAAGCAATCACAACAGGAGGAGGTTAAAGAGGGAGAAAATAAATCAGGCTATCCCAGCAGGAGGGGGTTAAAGAGGGAAAACATAAATCAGGCCATCCCAGCAGGAGGGAGTTAAAGAGGGAGAAAATAAATCAAGCCATCCCAGCAGGAGGGGGTTAAAGAGGGATAAATTAATCAAGCCATCCCAGCAGGTGGGGGTTAAACAGGGAGAAAATGAATAAAGCCATCCCAGCAGCAGGGAGTTAAACAGAGAGAAAATAAATCGCCATCCCAGCAGGGGGGTATAAAGAGGGAGAAACTAAATAACACCATTCCAGCAGGAGGGGGGTAAAGAGGGAGAACATAAATCAATCCATCCCAGCAGGAGGGGATTAAAGAGGAAGAAATTAATCAAGCCATCCCAGCAGGTGGGGGTTAAACAGGGAGAAAATGAATAAATCCATCCAAGCAGCAGGGGGTTAAAGAGGGAGAAAATAAATCAAGCCATCCAGCAGCAGGAGGGGGTAAAGAGGGAGAAACTAAATAAAACCATCCCAGCAGGAGGGGGCTAAAGAGGGAGAAAATAAATCAGGCCATCCCACTGGTGGCAGGGGTGTTAAAGAGGGAGAAAATAAATCAGGCCATCCCAGCAGGGGAGGTTAAAGAGGGAGAAAATAAATCACACCATCCCAGCGGGGGGGGGGGTAAGAGGGAAAAAATAAATCAAGCCATCCCAGCAGGAGGAGTTTACAGAGGGAGAAAATAAATAAAGAAATACCAACATGAGGAGGTTAAAGAGGGAGCAAAAACATCAAGCCTTCCCAGCAGGAGGGGTTAAAGAGGGAGAAAAAAATCAGGCCATCCTAGTGGGGGGGCCCAAGAGGGAGAAAATAAATCAGGTCATCCCAGCAGGAGGGGGTTAAAGAGGGAGAAAATAAGTCAAGCCATCCCAGCAGGACAGGTAAAAGAGGGAGAAAATAAATCAGGCCATCCCAGCAAGAGGGGGTTAAAGAGGAAAAAAATAAATAAAGCCATCCCAGTAGGAGGAGGTTAAAGAGGGAGAAAATAAGTCAGGCCATCCCAGCGGGGTTAAAGAGGGAAAATAAATCAGTTATCCTAGCCGGGGATTAAAGAGGAGAAAATAACCAGACCATCCCAGCTGAGGGGATTAAAGAGGGAAAAAAAATCAGGCCATTCCAGCAGGAGGTGGTTAAAGAGGAAGAAATTAATCAAGCCATCCCAGCAGGTGGGGGTTAAATAGGGAGAAAATGAATAAAGCCATCCCAGCAGCAGGAGGTTAAAGAGGGAGAAAATAAATCGAGCCATCCAGCAGGAGGGGTAAAGAGGGAGAAACTAAATAAAACCATCCCAGCAGGAGGGGGTTAAAGAGGGAGAAAAATCAGGCCATCCCACCAGGGGCGGGGGTGTGAAAGAGGTAGATAATAAATCAGGCCATCCCAGTGGGAGGGGACAAAGAGGGAGAAAATAAATCACAACATCCCCTGTGGGGGGGGTTAAAGAGGGAGAAAAAAAGTCAAGCTATCCCAGCAGGAGGAGTTTACAGAGGGAGAAAATAAATAAAAAAATCCCAGCAGAAGGGGGTTAAAGAGGGAGCAAATAAATCAAGCCTTCCCAGAAGGAGGGGATTAAAGAGGGAGAAAATAAATCAAGCCTTCCCAGAAGGAAGGAGTTAAAGAGGGAGGAAATAAAGCAAGCCTTCCCAGCAGGAGGGGGTTAAAGAGAGAGAGACAAAATAAATCAAGCCATCCCAGCAGGAGGGGGTTAAAGAGGGAGAAAATAATCAAGCCACCCCAGCAAGTGGGGGTTAAAGAGGGAGAAAATAAATCAGGCCAATCTGGCAGGGGGGGTTAAAGAGGGAGAAAATAAATCAGGTCATCCCAGCAGGAGAGGGTAAAGAGGGGGGGAAATAAATCAGGCCATCCCAGCAGGGGGGGGTTAAAGAGGGAGAAAATAAATCAAGCCATCCCAGCATGAGGGGGTTAAACAGGGAGAAAATAAATCAGGCCATCCCAGCAGGACGGGGTTAAAGAGGGAGAAAATAAGTCAAGCCATCCAAGCAGGAGGGGTTAAAGAGGAAAAAAATAAATCAAGCCATACCAGTAGGAGGAGGTTAAAGAGGGAGAAAATAAATCATGCCATCCCTGCGGGGGGGGGGTTAACTAGGGAGAAAATAAATCAGGTTATCCTAGTGGGGGGTTAAAGAGGGAGAAAATAAATCAGGACATCCCAGCTGGGGGGATTAAAGAGGGAGAAAATAAATCAGGCCATCCCAGCAGGGGGGGTTAATGAGGGAGAAAATAAATCTGGTCATCCTAGCGGCAGGGAGTTAAAAAGGGAAAAAATAAATCAGGCCATCCCAGCAGGGAAGGGGGGCTAAAAAGGGAGAAAAAAATCAGGCCATCCCATCAGGAGAGGGTAAAGAGGGAGAAAATAAATCAAGTCATCCTAGCGGGAGGGGGTTAAAGAGGGAGAAAATAAATCAAGCCTTCACAGCAGGAAGGAGTTAAAGAGGGAGAAACTACATCAAGCCATCCCAGCAGGAGGGGGTAAAGAGAGAGAGAAACTAAATAAACCATCCAAGCAGAAGGGGGTTAAACAGGGAGAAAATAAATCAAGCCATCCCAGCAAGAGGGGGTTAAAGAGAGAGAAACTAAATCAAGCCAACCCAGCAGGAGGTGGTAAAGACGGAGAAAATAAATCAGGCCATCCCAGCAGGAGGGGGTAAAAGAGGGAGAAAATAAATTGGGCCATACCAGCAGGGGGGGTTAAAGAGTGAGAAAATAAATCAGGCCATCCTAGTGTGGGGATTTAAGGGGGAGAAAATAAATCAGCCCACCCCAGCAGGAGAGAGTAAAGAGGGAGAAACTAAATCAAGCCATCCCAGCAGGACGGGTTAAAGAGGGAGAAAATAAATCAGGCCATCCCAGCAGGAGGGGGTAAAGAGGGAGAAAATAAGTCAGGCCATCCCAGCAAGAGGGGGTTAAAGAGGGAGAAAATAAAGCAAGCCTTTCCAGCAGGAGGGGTTAAAGAGGGACAAAATAAATCAAGCATTCCCAGCAGGAGGGGTAAAGAGGGAGAAAATAAATCAAGCATTCCCAGCAGGAGGGGTTTAAACAGGGAGAAAATGAATAAAGCCATCCCAGCAGCAGGGGGTTAAATAGTTAGAAATAAATCAAGCCATCCCAGCAAGAGGGGGTAAAGAGGGAGAAACTAAATAACACCATTCCAGCAGGAGGGGGTTAAAGAGACAGAACATAAATTAATCCATCCCAGCAGGAGGGGATTAAAGAGGAAGAAATTAATCAAGCCATCCCAGCAGGTGGGGGTTAAACAGGGAGAAAATGAATAAAGCCATCCAAGCAGCAGGGGGTTAAAGAGGGAGAAAATAAATCAAGCCATCCAGCAGCAGGAGGGGGTAAAGAGGGAGAAACTAAATTAAACCATCCCAGCAGAAGGGGGCTAAAGAGGGAGAAAATAAATCAGGCCATCCCAGCAGGGGAGGTTAAAGAGGGAGAAAATAAATTAAGCCATCCCAGCAGGAGGAGTTTACAGAGGGAGAAACTAAATAAAGAAATACCAGCAGGAGGGGGTAAAAGTGGGAGCACAAACATCAAGCCTTCCCAGCAGGAGGGGATTAAAGAGGGAGAAAATAAATCAAGCCATCCCAGCAGGAGGGGTTAAAGAGGGAGAAAATAAATCAGGCCATCCCAGCAGTAGAGGGTAAAGAGGGAGAAAATAAATCAGGCCATCCCAGCAGGGGGAGGGTTAAAGACAGAAAAAAATAAATCAGGCCATCCCAGCGGGGTTAAAGAGGGAGAAAATAAATCAAGCCATCCCAGCAGGAGGGGGTTAAACAGAGAGAAAATAAATCAGGCCATCCCAGCAGGAGGGAGCTAAAGAGGGAGAAAATAAATCAGGCCATCCCAGCACGCAGGAGGGGTTAAAGAGGGAGAAAATAAATCAGGCCATCGCAGCAAGAGGGGGTTAAAGAGGAAAAAAATAAATCAAGCCGTCCCAGTAGGAGGAGGTTAAAGATACATAGATACATAGATACATAGACAGAGTCGGCAGATAAGGGTCTATGGCCCACCCAGTCTGCCCATTTGAGCTTGTAAGTTCAGTTTGTTTTCCTAGAAGTCTGTTGCCCCTTACCCCTGACCTCCAGAATTCCTTTATGTCTATCCCATGCATTCTTAATCCTGTGATTGTTTCAGCCCCCACCACTTCCTCTGGCAGGGTAGTTCCACTCTGTCCACCACCCGCTCTGTGAAGAAATTCTTTCTCATGTTTCCTCTGAATCGTCCCTCCTCCAACTTCATCCCATGCCCTCTAGTCCTGGAAACATCTTTTTCGCTTAAAAATAGTGTTTTCCTGCACCCTGTTCCTCCTTGTAAGATACTTGTATGTCTCTATCATATCCTCCTCCTCCTCTCCTCCAGGGAGTACATGTTCAGTTCCTTCAACCTGTCTTCATAGGACTTGTGATGCAATCCATGCACCATCTTTGTTGCCCTCCTCTGAACCTTTCTACCCTGTCTATGTCCTTATGTAGGTATGGTCTCCAGAACTGTACACTGTACTCCAGGTGGGGCCTCACTAGTGTCTTGTATAGCGGAATTATGACCTCCTTTTCCTGCTGGTGATGCCCCTGCCTATACATCCCAGCATCCTATTTGCTTTACCTGCTGCCTTGTCACACTGTTTCCCACCTTGAGGTCATCAGAGATGATAACCCCAAGATCCCTTTCCTGCTTGGTGTATGCTATATCCTCACCCTCAACTGATATATTGTGCCAGGGTTTTGTGCCCCATATGCATTATCTTGCACTTCTTTGCATTGAATTTCAACTCTGCCAAACCCCTGACCATTCTTCAAGTTTCTGCAGGTCGCTTTCATTCTGTCTACACCCTCTGGTGTGTCTGCTCTGTTACAGAGCTTTGTGTCATCAGCGAACAGTGAAATTCTGCCTCTAGGTCCATGCGCAATGTCACTGATGAAGAGTTGAACAGGACCGGTCCAGCACTGATCCCTGTGGTAGCTCCACTGGTCACTCTTCCCTCTGTGGAGTGACAGCCATTTACCACCACCTCTGTGTCCTGCCACCCAGCCAGTTACCTCACCCACCACACTACTGTCCTGCCCACACCCATATTCCCCAGTTTGTGTAATAGTCTATGTGGCACAGTGTCAAAGGTCTTGCTGAAGTCCAGATAGGCCATCCACTGCCCTCCCCTGATCCACCTCCCTAGTCACCCAGTCAAAAATTCAATGAGGTTGGTCTGACATGACCTCCCTGGTGAAACCATGCTGCCTTGGGTCCTGTAGTCCATTGACAACCAGATGTTCCACCAATCTCTCCTTCAGTAGTGCTTCCATGATCTTCCCCACTCACCGAGGTGAGGCTGACTGGTCTGTAGTTCCCTGCTCTCTTTGTTCCCACATTTGTATAAGGGGACTACATCTGCTGTCCTCCAGTCTTTGGTACCTCCCCTGTTTCCAGTGATCGGCTAAACAGGATAGCCAGAGGTTCAGCCACCACCTTCTTAGTTCTTTAAGGACCCTGGGTGCACCCATCTGGCCCCATTGCTTTATCAACTCTTATTACTTCCAGTTCCTTCAGGACCCTTTCTCGTGTAAAGGACTTGTGTCCATTTCTGCACCATTCTCACCCCTTGTACTCCTTCAGACCCATTTAGTCCTCTCTTCCTCAGTAAAGACTGAGCAGAAATACTGTTCAATATGTCAGCTTTACTGTTGTAAATCCTCCACGCGCCCCCATCCTCCCCTTCAGTCTCATATCCTCCCTTTGTCTTTTCTTTTTTCACTTATGTACCTGTAAAAGGTTTTGTCCCCTACCCACTGATTTTGCAATGTGTTCTTCTGTCTGAGCTTTGGCTTCCCTACTGACCTCCCTGCCTCCCTTTGCTTCTCCTGGTACTTCTCCCTATCCCCTCTGCCTGTGTCTTTTTGTATTGCCTGAATGCAATCTTTTGGCTTTCACTTTCTTTTGCTACCTCTTTGAAAACCATAATGGTCTCCTCTTCCTTTTCCTCTTGCTAACCTGCTTAATGCATAATTCTGTTGTTCTTGTAATCCCCATTTTAAATACTGCCCACTGTTCCTCAACCCCTGATTCCTGTCCCATTCCCTTAATGCCTCTTTCAAGTATCTCCCATTTTCCCAACGCTCTGCCCCCAAATCCAGGATACGTGTTTTGTGTGGTTTGGTTCTGCTCTTCTGTGATTTCAAACCACAATGACTGGTGGTCACTGTTTCCAGGTGCTCCCCACTGTTACCCCCATCACACTGTCCCTGTTTGTGAGCACAAGGTCCAGTATTGCCTTCTGCCGAGTTGGTTCCATGACCAGTTGCTTGAGGAAGGCACCCTGGAGGAGTCCAGGATAAATCTGCTCTAGTTGATGCTGCTGCTGGGATGCTCCAGTCCACATCTGAATATTGAAGTCTCCAACCAGTACTACTCATCTTTGTCTGCCATCCTTGGATGGCTAGCATCAGCTCCCTATCTGTTTCTTCCTCCTGGGCTGGTGGTCTATAGACCACACCTGTGCGGATGGCTGTCCCCATTTTCCTTTCCAGCTTAATCCACAGTATCTCTCCCCATTTTGTTCCTCCTGGATCTCTGTGGCCCTTATGTCATTTTTTCACATACAGTGCCACTCCTCCTCCCTTCCTGCCTGCTCTGTCTCTTCTGAATATGTTGTAGCTAGGTATGGCCATCTCCCAGTCGTGGTTATCATTACACCAGGTTTCAGTGATGGCCACAATGTCCAGGTCTGACTGCACCATGACAGCCTCCAGATCTTCCATCTTGTTGCTAAGGCTCGGCATTTGCACACATGGTTTCATGATTTGACCTCCCTAGACTGTTTCACTGTTCTACTCCAGCCCCTTCCTTGGTTGTCATTTATCCTGGTTCTCCTTGCTGTCTGCCCTTCTGCTGAATTTTGCCCTTTTCTGCTTATCCACCTCTTGGGTACTAATCTCCATCTTTTGCACACTGCTTTGCAGAGATAGCCACCCTCTGGTTCACTGGTTCCACTGCTAGCTGTGGGGGTGAGCAGAGTACCCTCCCTGCTGGCCTGCCACTTGCTTTTGCTAGTTTAAATGCTTGTCAATGTAGCATTTAAACTTATCATTGAGTGCTTGATTCTTCCAGGATGGATGCAGGCCAGGCTTGGCTTGAACAAACCTCCATCCTCCAGCTGGGTCCCAGTCACCAATGAATCCAAACCCTTCCTCACAGCACCAGTTCTTCAAACATGAGTTAAAGTTCCGGTGCATGCACTCCTATGCTCTCCCTTGCCTCTCACAGGTAGTACCTTGAGAAAGTGACAGAAGTAGCTACTTGCTTGAGACCCTCCCCAGTTTCCTAAACTCTTCCTGAACTTCCTTTGGCTCCCATTTGCCAGGTCATTAGTACCTAGGTGGATAATGACATCCAGCTCACCCTCCCATCTTGCCTTCCCAGTGATCCCCAGGATCTTCCTTCCATCCTCCATGCCGTGGCACCTGGTAGGTACCTCACCTCCCAGTCCTCCCCTCCTGTGTTCCTAGCTGGATCCTCTTATGATGGAGTCCCCACCAGGATTCACTTCTCCTCCTCTGGGGTCCACTGCTTTCCCTGCTGAGGTCACCTTGGCTAACCTCCACATCCTTTCCTTCCACTTCTCTGGGTACTCTATTTGGTTGTCCTCATTTGCCATGTGGCATATAAGTTCTTGAGTGGAATAGGATCTGGGATGTGCCTCTGCCTGACCGCCTAAACCTCCCTGAGCCCACTGTCATCCAAGTGCTCCTCTTCTCGGCATCCTTTGAGGTGATTGCATTGGACTGGGTGGTCCCTGGATAGGGTGATGGTATTCCTGACCCAGTTTACTTCCGCCTGAGTCTGGCTACCTCTCCCACAGTCCAGAGATGCATGCAGATAGGCAGCACCTCAGTGTCCAGAAGGTCTGCCTGAATATGGCTGCCCCACAGCCACTGCATTGCACCACTCCCCACATTATACTGCAGTTCCACTACTTGTCTGCTACTGAAGCTCTCCTAGTTCCCTTTTTATTAATTTACTGTCCTAAAAATCCTGCCACTGATCCTCAGATAATTTTTTTTTTTTATAGAAAAAGAAACCAATAAATAAATAAATGAATCAAAACACTTGTCATGCTGAGGGTGGGCTTTTTCCCCCTTATGCCCCTCCTACTTCACACCCCTTACTATACCCTGTGTTTAGCTCCTGTCAATCAGATTTAACAGGGCATATAATTAAGAGTTGGGGAAAGGGGAGGGGGGGTGAAAATTTGCAGCAATTAAAGACAGCACAGAATTACACCACCACTATGTTTTAAATTTTCAACAGCCCAAAAACAATTATAAGTAAAGACAACAAAGAAAGTATAGTGTCACTAAAAGCCCACAATCTAAGTTTAAAAGAAAAATAGCAATTACCAGTTACTCTAAAGCACTGAATTGAATATGTTTCCTTCCTTCCCCTTCTGGCTTCTTCTGAGAAAATAAACTCTACTTGCTACTTCAACTCTGACTAAGCCCCACCTCCAGTTATCATGTAGCTGAGGTCAGAGGCCAGACAATTAACACCCTTCACCCAACTACAGGGCAGTCAGACAAGCCAGGATAACATTTGCAGCAATTAAAGACAGCACAGAATTACACCACCACTATGTTTTAAATTTTCAACAGCCCAAAAACAATTATAAGTAAAGACAACAAAGAAAGTATAGTGTCACTAAAAGCCCACAATCTAAGTTTAAAAGAAAAATAGCAATTACCAGTTACTCTAAAGCACTGAATTGAATATGTTTCCTTCCTTCCCCTTCTGGCTTCTTCTGAGAAAAAAAAAATAAATCAGGCCATCCCAGCGGGGGGTTAAAGAGGGAGAAAATAAATCAGGCTATCCTAGCGGGGGATTAAAGAGGGAGAAAATAAATCAGGCCATCCCAGCTCGGGGGGATTAAAGAGGGAGAAAATAAATCAGGCCATTCCAGCAGGAGGGGGTTAAACAGGGAGAAAATAAATCAGGCTATTCCAGCAGGAGGGGGTTAAAGAGGGAGAAAATAAATCAAGCCTTCCCAGCAGGAAGGGGTTAAAGAGGGAGAAAATAAATAAGACCATCCCAGCAGGAGGGGGTTAAGGAGGGAGAAAATAAATCAAGCCATCCCAGCGGGGGGGAAAGAGGAGAAAATAAATCAGGCCATCCCAGCTGGGGGGGGTAAAGGGGGAGAAAATAAATCAGGCCATCCCAGCAGGAGGGGGTTAAAGAGGGAGAAAATAAATCAAGCCATCCCAGCAGGAGGGGGTTAAAGAGGGAGAAAATAAATCAGGCCATCCCAGCAAGAGGGGGTTAAACAGGAAGAAAATAAAGCAAGCCTTCCCAGTAGAAGGAGGAGGAGGTTAAAGAGGGAGAAAATAAATCAGGCCGTTCCAGCGGGGGGGATTAAAGAGGGAGAAAATAAATCAGGCCATCCCAGTGGGTGGGGGGGTTAAAGAGGGAGAAAATAAATCAGGCCATCCCAGTGGGTGGGGGGGTTAATGAGGGAGAAAATAAATCTGGTCATCCTAGCGGGAGGGAGTTAACGAGGGAAAAAATAAATCAGACCATACCAGCAGGGAAGGGGGTTGAAGAGGGAGAAAATAAATCAGACCATCCCAGCTGGGGGGGGATTAAAGTGGGAGAAAATAAATCAGGCCATCCCAGCAGGAGGGGGTTAAAGAGTGAGAAAATAAATACAGCCTTCCCAGCAAGAGGGGGTTAAAGAGGGAGAAAATAAATCAGACCATCCCAGCAGGGGAGGGGGTTGAAGAGGGAGAAAATAAATCAGACCATCCCAGCTGGGGGGGGGATTAAAGTGGGAGAAAATAAATCAGGCCATCCCAGCAGGAGGGGGTTAAAGAGTGAGAAAATAAACACAGCCTTCCCAGCAAGAGGGGGTTAAAGAGGGAGAAAATAAATCAGACCATCCCAGCAGGAGGGGGTTAAAGAGGAAGAAAATAAATCAGGCCATCCCAGCAGGAGGGGGTTAAAGAGGGAGAAAATAAATCAGGCCTTCCCAGCAGGAGGGGGTTAAAGAGGGAGAGAAAAAAAAAGTCTTCCCAGCAGAAGAGGGTTAAAGAGGGAGAAAATAAATCAAGCCTTCCCAGCAGGAGGGGGTTAAAGATGGAAAAAATAAATCAGACCATCCCAGCAGGAGGGGGTTAAAGAGGGAAAAAATAAATCAGGTTATCCTAGCGGGAGGGAGTTAAAGAGGGAAAAAATAAATCAGGCCATCCCAGCAGGAGGATGTTAAAGAAGGAGAAAATAAATTAAGCCTTTCCAGCAGGAAGGGGGTAAAGAGGGAGAAAATAAATCAGGCCATCCCAGCAGGCGGGGGTTAAAGAGGGAGAAAATAAATCAGGCCATCCCAGCAGGAAGGGGTTAAAGAGGGAGAAAATAAAGCAAGCCATCCCAGCAGGAGAGTAAGCCATGTCCAAGGGTGCGTGTTGTCCTGGACATCCTGAGCATCCTGGGTGTCTTGGCCATCCTGATGCCCACACTGTTGGGAGGTAGTACACCCAGGCATTTGCTGTGGGGTGATGTGCTGCGGCTGACACCCTGGTGCTAGAGACCATGGCTGCAGCCTCCAGTACAGCGTCTGACAACCCACCCATGCCATTCACAAAGGACTGCCCCAGTGCCATCAAGCTGACATCCATGGACTGCAGCAGTTGACCAAAGGCTGCCAATTGATCTGCATGGTGAGCCTCTGCATGTTGCTTGTTGACCTGCAGTATGCATCATATGTGGGCCAGTTCGGCCTGTATGCCCTCCTGTGCCCCCATGGTTGGCTGCAGCAGCTGCCTGTGGGCCACCTCCTGCTGTCTATGTGTTGTGTCCTAGTGTACAGTTTCAGGCTGCACCCTGGGCCACTGTATTGACCAGGTGCTCATCATGGCCAGTGCTGTACTCTGGTCTGTTGGCCTGGGTGGAACAGCAGTGGCTGGGCCATTGAAATTGGTCTGAGTGGCCAGGCTGTGGCCAGTCCAGTGGCAGAGGCAAGGGGAGGCAAAGCATTGGCCATGTTGGTGATGTGGAACTGGGATGGCATGGAGCTGGCTATGCCAGGGAGAGGGTCTGGGCCCCATCTGTAGTGGGGCCAGTGGGGGCAGGCAACCCCCTTCCCCTGGTCTGAGCTGGACCCATCTTCCACCCCTCAACATAGGTGTTGTCTTCATCATCATACTACTCCTCCTCCTCCTTGGTATCCTGGTCTCTGCCTGCCCCTGCATGGGTGGCCCTCAGAGGCAGCAGATGGCAGGATGGGGCCTGGCTGTCCTCCATCACTGTGTCCTCCACCATAGACTGGGCTGATGTGAGAAAAGTGAGATACTGTGGATTAATGCACATACCTGTGTTCTGACCATGGCAACATGCATGCCCAGTGCACTGTGTCTTGCCACGCATGCTGCCCATGCTGTGCAGTGGCCAGTGTTGTACATACTACACACACCCCATTACAAGTGATCACACAGGAGATAAACACATGTAGCACAGCAGGTGAGTACACAACAGACTGCCACACCACCAGGATAAATGGACTGCACCTTGCAAATTACACCCACTGTGCAACACGTCCAACAGTCAGGGTCTGGCCAGGGTTCTGGTGGCACAACTACAACATCAATAAGGCTGCCAACAGGGATAATCCATAGGGTGGGCACATGGTGACACATGCATGCCAATGTTAGGTAAATGTGATGCAGCAGCTCTGTGTGTGCCTCCTAAATATAGTATACCTGCATTGCCACAAATACTCTAATTTCATTAGACAAATCATGGGAGAAGCAAGGAGCTGCAGTTGGTGGAAGGTGACCATGAACCTAACAGAGGGGGTGTAGAGATGGCAATATTAAGGCATCCTGGTGTACTGGTCAAACACTGCACACATGTACACCATTACAGACAGGGCATGCAGCAGTGATGGCCCATGTGTGCGCTGTACCACCAACCATACAGGATGCATGCATAGGCCTACAGTAGGATGTGTATGCAGAACATGAATCTGTCATCCTGTACCTGCACACATTGCTGGTCCAGCCATGGCCCTCGTCACTAGGCCCCCCACCACCCTCATAGGCATGCAAAGCACAGCACCACTGTTGCATGTGCACACACATGCTCAATGTGATGGTGCTGACACAATCATTCGCACAGCTGTGATGGTCCAACCTGGCTCTCATAGTTGCCTCCCAGGACACCAGTCACCTGGGTAGGGTGCACAGTCAAGGCCATTAATTCCTCTACAGGGGACAGAGGCACTGCAGTACTGGGTCCACCACCTGTGACTTGGCGGTTTGACCTCACCTTGACCATGATGTCCTTGGTCCTCCATTTGAGGTCCCTGGTTCTCTTCTTGACCTCTTCTTTGGTCCTACTTCTGCCACCAACAGCATTTACAGGCTCGGCGATGGTGTCCCAGGCCTGACTGATCTCTTTTTTTTTTTTTCTCTTTATGCCGCCTTACCTAGCTGCCAGCCGCCCGGTACTTTCGGCCCGGTCACGGGGCACCGGCTTCCACTCCCCAAATCGGCCTCGGGCCCTCCGATACCCCGTGGCTTACCCCCCACGCCGGGGCTGCGGCATGCGGGGGGAATGCCGCCGCAGATGCCGGAATAGGTCGGAGGGCTGGCCTGGGGAGCTAATTGAAGCCGTGTCGGGCTTCATTGAGTGTGGCTGGCAACCGTCCATTTTCCAGTTTTTCGGGGAGGCGGGGTCGTGCAATGACGCCAGACGTCCGCCCACCTCCCTAAGCAAGCTTGTGTCGTAGCTGTGTGACCTCGCCTCCGCCAGGGGTCACTGGTGCCTGGACACTCCCCTCCCTCCCCCCTGGAGAAGGAGAGCAGTCCCTAGGACGCTCTATCCCTCTCCCCCCGGCCGGTCCTTCCAGCGACCCGAGTCCGTTCCCGAACCCAGGTCGCCGACGTCGCAAGCGGAAATCCAACCGCTGCGCTGGTGGGCCGGCAGGCCTGACTGATCTCTTATCTGCCTCCCTCCCGTAAGACGAGCAGGTGTTCACATTCAACATAGGCCTGAGCCAGGGCCAGCACCTCATCACTTGAGAATATCTTCTTTCTCTGGTACCAGGATCCATCCATCTTGCTTCCTGTTTGAAATAGGGAGGAAATTGTGCATTGTATGCACACAGCTGAGCATGGAGCAAAGGTTCAGAGGTATGCTGGCTCCAGGGACCCTTGGCCAGGACCAGTACCTCTTCTTGCATGTCTGTGTCCAACACACATCCAGCTGCCTGCCTATCACTGTACTTGGCCATGCACAGATAAAGCAATAGTCTAGTCCTGATACAGCACAAACACAGTGCTATGATCACCCTCGTCCCTATTATCGACCTTTCCACAGTACACTTACCTCTAGCAGCCTGCAGTTCTGTGGAATCTGGGTGATTGACGTTGCTCCTTTTATATGCTTCAGGTGCAATTAGGCATGCAAATGAATGAATACATTCCAGGAATGACATGGCAATGTGGATTTTGCCCTCAGAATATAACATTAGCTCATCTGCATACAATGGGCCCGATTCAGGAATGGGCTGCATCTGCCACAAGTCCCTGGTGCGCCAAACATACAGTACAGGGGGCTTGCAGCAGACATTTGGCACCAACTGCAATTCTGGATTGGGTGCGCCGGATGCAGCAAGTTAGACCAGCTCCCCTGGTCTAACTTTGTGTCCAAGGAGGATCTAGTTTACGGGGTTTGCGCCAAACCTTTGGCGCAAGCTGCCATCAAATAAGGAAAGGGTCACAAATGCCCCAGCCCTTCTTGAATCAGGCTGTGTTGCACCACAGTGCTTTGGTGCAGCTGCAGGGAGAGGAGACACCAGGCCATGATGGAGCCCAGTGTTGCCAGGCCACAGAGGGATGTCCATGTAAGTACCAATCATTGTGCGTTGCACCCTCTCATGCTGCATGCTTCTGTGGTTGGAGACAGACATCCATGTGTGCCTCGCTATGCTGTATACATGTCTGTTGGGGTAGTACCTACACAGTTGTGGGTGAGGACACTCACTCAGCTCTTGGAGCATCGTCTCACCATTGACACTGTGGTGTTTCAGAGTCTGTGCAGTCTACTGTTGTGCACATACCTGTGGCATGCTGCTGTGTGTGTGTGTGTGTGTGTGTGTGTGTGTACCGTGACTTGGCATGCATTACACCATGCAGTAGTCTGCCCCCTGTGCTGCCAGCCTAGCACAACAGTAATTGGCAGAAATGCTCACAGCCCCAGCTGATACACCTGTCAGTGTCAGTCGGGCCTGTTGTGCCACATGGTCAGGACTATGTATGCACATCTGTCTGGCAGAGGTAGGCATGGGCCAATGTTGAATTAATACACCACTGTGTCATACCGTGTGCGTCATACAGCACCCATGGCAGTTTGCCTGCAGCAGTGACATCTCCAGTGTCATATGCAGTGGGCATCACACAATTGCATCTCAACAGAGCCGGGGCGCTGGGCTTATGTGGCATGGGGGCAGCAGCAGGAGGGGCATTGGTGGGCACTGCATGTACCTTACATATGTGATCAACACTATGATGCATAGCCAGTAGTGTCTAACCAACACAGTGATGACCAAAGTATGATTATTCCACTGTACACGACCAGGGCCATGCATACATTTGTACATAGCTGGTTCTTTGCAGTGCCCCTGTCCTGCACTGGCTCTGTATGAGTAGCAACCCTGTACCTAGGGTAGGGTCAGCATTTGCTGGAATGGGGGTGCCTCCATAGAAACATAGAAACATGAAGTTGACGGCAGATAAGGACCGCAAGGCCTATTCAGTCTGCCCATTTCTTTTTCTACCTTATAAATGTGCCATCGGCCTTTGCTCTGTCAGTGGCCTATATATTCATACTCATCTGTATTGCTCCCTTATGCCTATCCCATGCCTGTTTGAAGCCCTGCACTGTATTCATAGCAACCACTTCCTGAGGTAGGCCGTTCCATGCATCCACCACCCTTTCTGTGAAAAAGAATTTCCTCACATTCCTCCTTAATCAGCCTCCCTCTAATCTCATGCTGTGTTCTCTTGTCCTGCTATTTTTCTTGTATTTAAACGTGTTAGACTCTTTCACCTTGTTAATGCCCTTAAGGTGTTTGAATGTCTCAATCATATCACCTCTCTCCCTCTTTTGCTCTAGGGTATACATATTGAGCTCCGTTAATCTGTCCTTATATGTCTTCTGATGCAGTCCCTGCACCATTTTGGTTGCCCTTCTCTGGACTGCCTCAATTTGGTTAATATCCTTGTGAAGGTGTGGCCTCCAGTACTGCATGCAGTACTCAGATGGGGCCTAACTAGTGTCTTGTAAAGAGGATTATTACCTCCTCTTACAACTTGGATACCCCTACTAATACACCCTAACATCCCCTAGCCTTACCTACTGCTTTAGAGGTCTGCTTGGATGTTTTCAGGTCATCGGTGATGATGATGCCCAAGTCTTTTTCTTCCTTTGTGACTGCCAGCAACTCCCCTCCCAGCCTATAGGTGGCTTCAGGGTTTCTCTTCCCTATGTGCATGATCTTGCACTTCTTTGCATTAAATCCCAGTTGCCACTCTTCTGACCATTTTGCTAGTTTATTCAGAGCTCTTCTCATTCTGCCCACCCCATCTGGATCATCTATCTTGTTGCAGATCTTGGCGTCATCTGCAAACAGACAAGCCTTACCCTCCAGTCCATCTGCAATGTCACTAATGACGATATTGAAGAGGACTGGCCCCAGGACTGATCCCTGAGGTACCCCACTTGTGTCTTGCATCTCTTCTGACTGTATACCATTTACCACCGCTCTCTGTTTTCTGCCCGTCAACCAGTTTGCCACCCAGTTGACCAACTTCTGACCCACCCTGAGCCTACCCAGCTTATTTATCAATCTTCTATGTGGAACAGTGTCCAAAGCTGTGCTGAAGTCAAGGTAGGTGACATCAACTGCTCCCCCTTGGTCCACCACTCTGGTTTCTCAGTCAAAGAAATCTATGAGATTAGTTTGACAGGACCTTCCTTTTGTAAACCCATGCTGTCTTGGATCCTGTGCCCCTATGGATTCCAGGTGTTGCACTATCCTTTCCTTAAGGAGTGCCTCCATAATCTTGCCCACTACTGAGGTAAGACTGACTGGTCTGTAGTTCCTGCCTCCTCCCTGCGACCACTCTTGTGGAGCGGGAGCACATGAGCCCTTCTCCAGTCTACTGGGACCTCTCCTGTGCTTAGAGACTCACTAAACAGTTCTGCCAATGGCTCTGCTAGTTCCACCCTTAGCTCCTTAAGTACCCTGGGATGTATGCCATCAGGTCCCATTGCCTTGTCCACCCTGAGCTTATCGAGCTCTTGTAGGACCCTTTCTTTTTGTGAAGGGAGTAGTGCTCACCTCCCTCCCTCCATGTCCATGGTGCTGAGCTGTGGGCCCTGCCCTACCTTCTCTTCAGTAAATACTGAGCAAAAGTATCTATTTAGGATAGATGCTTTTACAGGGTCCTCCACCTCACATGCCCCCTTTTCTTCTTTGAGCTTAGCAATACCCCCCTCTGGACTTTCTCCTTTCACTAATGTATCTATAGAAAGTCTTGTCACCTTCTTTTACTGTTCGTGCTAGTGTTTCCTCAGTTTGGCACTTTGCCTGCCTTACTGCCTTCCCTGCTTCCCCTTAGGGCAGTTTGGTATGCCTCCCTATCTTCATCCTGCTGTGTTCCCTTATATTTCCTGAAGGCCAGCCTTTTGGCTCTGACCTTTTCTGCTACTGTATTTGAGAACCAAAGTGGTTTCCTTCTTCTTTTGCACTTCCTTTTCTGTCTAACACAATGGGATTTTGCTTCAAGTATTGCATCCTTAATGCTTGCCCACTTTGCCTGTACCCCCTCACCTGTGTTTCTTTTGCAGGCTAGCTTAACTCTGTTGGCCATCTTATCAAAGTCAGCTCCTCTGAAGTCCCATATTTTGCCTTGGAATGGGATGATTTAGATGTAGTGGCCAAATTGAACCATACCATGTGATGGTCACTGGCCCCCAGGTGACCTTCTACCTGGGGATCTGTGATCCCTTCCCTGTTAGTCAGTACTAGATCTAGGATAGCTCTGTCTCTTGTGGTTTGTTGTACCAGTTGTTTGAGGCCTTCCCCCTGCAGGGAATCCACCATGTGTCTAGTTCTGGCAGATGTTCCTGCTGGTATTGACCAATCTGTATCCGGCATGTCGAAGTCTCCCACTATCAGAACCTTCCCTTTAGCTGTCATGTTTTGTATATCTTCTAATAGTAAAGTGTCTATGTCCTCCCCCTGGTCTGGGGGCCTGTAGACAACCCCAATTCTTATGGCTGTCCCATTTCCTGTTTCAAGGGTGACCCACAGTTCTTCTGGCTCCTTATGTGTATTCTGAATTTCTGTAGCTTTGATATTTTCATTGACATACAGGGCCACTCCACCCCCTTTTGCACCTTGATCTCTTCTGAACAGTACATAGCCAGGTACTGAAGTCTCCCAAGTGTGGTTGCTGGTAAACCATGTCTCACTAATTGCTACTATGTATAGTTTAGCCTCTGACATTACTGCCTGCAGGTCTGGGATCTTATTTCCCAGGCTGTGAGCATTTGTGTACATGATTTTCCATTGGCCAGATTTCGGTGTGTTAGTTGTTGGGTGAGGTTTGGCATTTCCCCTCCATGTAACTCTACATCTCACATCACTGTTGTGCTGATGAGGTAGCAAGTGTAAGAACTCCCACCCATGTACAATACTGCTGCACTAGTGTGTTACCGCAGCTAGTACACAGTACTGCATGATGGTGCCATCCATATACAGCTGTGCTGTAGGTAACACATGTACGCCTTGACCTACCCCTTCAGCTGACTAGGGTGGTTCATGGATGTCTGTTGTCCTGCTCACCTGTGTTGGTCTGTGTACTGGATGGCTGGTGTGCAGGGCACTGTGTATGTGTGCGTGTGTGCGTGCATGCGTGCGTCTGTGAGTGTGCATGTGCACCACCAAGCACCTCAGGCCACTGCATGGCCTACTGGGGTCTCGCTTGGTGCTACTGTTGCTTGTGCTGCTTTTCCACATCTGGCATGCCTGCTGGTGTAGTGCATCCCTTGCACGACTCAGTCATGTTCCGCTGCAGCATGGCACACTCATTGTATGAGCAGTCCTATATTGTTCAAGTCCACAGTGCTGTCTCTGGTATGCAACGCCACATCCCACTGCAGCAGTTTGAGTCCCTCCACCTATGTGTAGCATCGTGGTTCATGTGTTGGCTGGTTGTACATCTGTAATGCATGGTTCCATATCATAACAGCGATCACGAAACAGCGAATGCTGTTACAGCAAGTGTACACCACCAAAAAGCAAAACGGTGATGTACACTCCCCAGCGAACCCAACAACAGTGACCACAGAACACAACTTTATCCATGCGGGGGGGGGCTTTGCCCCCAGCACCCTCTAAATTAAGATTCTCAATTCCAGGGGGGTGCATGTTGGGGAGGGGGAAAAATCGGGAATGCAAAAAAAAAATCAAGTCCCTCACAATGAACGAAAAATAAAATACCTACCCTACCCAGCCCTGAACCCTGGACCTCCCTCACTGCAGGCTACCACCCTCACCACCACACCAGCTTGGCACCATACTACCAAACCACAGGCCACATACTTCTGCTTCCTGGATCATCCTCTTCCTGTCCTTCGCCCTGTTACTAGTTCACCCTTTTTTCCCCCTAACTCTTCGCTATAACCATGCCCGCTACCCTTTCAGGGTAGCTCAAATCATAAGCACTCAAACTGAGTTGCTCAAAATCGAGTCAGTCAATTTGAGTCGCTGTTTTGATGTGAACCATAATGCACATTACACCACTCCTGTGTCCCTTGTCCAGTGTACACAGTTGGCTGAGTTCAGTGTATTTTTTTCCATAGGTGCCTGGGGTGCCACAGGATGGTGGTAGGAGAGGTGAGACAATCTGCTTTGCTAACAGGTCCGCATGCTTTGGCTGCTAGTCTGGCAGCTGGGTGAGCTGCCAGCGGCAATTGCCAGGGAGCTTCGGCAGCAGCCACCACCACCACCTCCTGCTGCCCCTTGATGGGCGTGTTACTGGGGACTCTTATTTATGTGTTTGTAATGGTTGTGTGCCATTTTTGTTATTTTTAATGTTTGTGTGCCCTTTTTTGTCATTTGAGATGCACTGTTTGAGACGGTGGGTGCACTTTTTCTTTTGTTTTTCTCCCACCTTGTTGTTCTTGTTCTTGCTCTTGTTTTTTGTATGGACTGTTGTCTTTTTTGTACAGTAAAGTTTATTTCTGATACCTTTGCTGCTGCACTATGTGTCTTTCATTGGTGCACTCTTCTCCCACCCACAGCAACCTCCAGTGTTCAGCGCTGTATTCAGTGCTGCACAAGTTCAATGCACTGTGCTGGTGCTATTCACATTGCACCTATACAATTAATTGGTGCAGTGAGTGTACAGACCTATATGTAAAAATGTTAGCGCCGGGGTAATTTCTTGAATATCCCAGTGGTGGTGCACTGGTGCTAGCGCAGCAACAACAGCAGCACATGTCCTGCTGGATGAACATAGGATTCTGCTGTAAGACTGTTCAACATTGACACTGAATGCCTATTATTGTATGGAACCTTGTGATGTGTGTGGAATGGAGAAAGGCAGAAGGGGTCAAAGGAGTGAGGAAACCTTTTTAGGTACATTAGGGAAAAAGTGAAACTAAGGATGGAATTATCGAATTAAAGAAGGAAAGCACATGGGCGGAGGTGGATGGGAAAATGCTGATTTACTGAATGATTACTTTTGTTCTGCTTTCACCATGGAGAAGGGTGGCCACTAATGGACTGCGTAGTGCAGATCAAAAAGAATAGGGTGAAAGGACCAGTCTCAGAAGAGAAGCTGCAGAATGAAAAAAGCGAGCACTTCAGGCAAGATCTAAAAATATGACTTTTTATTGCACAACTGCAAAATAAAAAAAGTGCAAGATACAAGGTGCAAATGTAGGTGCTAGTGTGGGCTTTTCATCCCCAGACAGAAACTACAAATCTCTGCTACTATGTATCGGCATATAACCACACCTTTCTCAGGGGCGGGGCTTAGTACTGACTAGCTGCTGCTTATATAGCACAATCTCATCAATATTCTTGTTATGCATTAAAGCCACGGTATTACAGATAACCACATAGCAAAACAGAATGTCACTTTAGAAGTGCTATAAAAATAAAATGCAAGTGCATAAGTGAATTAAAATAAAAGAAAGGGTGGCCAAGGTCTTCAAAACCCTGAAGGTGGACAAAGCGCCATGTTCTGATGGGTTTCACTGTAGAGTGCTGAAGGAGATGAGGCAGACACTGGTAGCACAGTTAGCAAATCTGTTTAATTGTTCCCTGGAGACAGGGGTGGTTCCAGTCGACATGAGGGAAGCTGATGTGGTGCCGCTTTGCAAGAGTGGGACAGTGCAGACCCAGGAAATTACTGACCTGTCAGTCTAACCTCAGCCTGTCCTTGTTGCTCAATCACTTGGCACTTATTCTACTATTCTAAAGCCGTGTCTACATGGCTGTCTTTGCAGTACATCAACCCATGTGCACCGGTTCATACACTGCAAAGATGGCAGTGTAAACACTCAACAGATCGCGTTTAGAGCGCTGCACATGCACTTTTGGCTCTGACGCAGAAGTGGGGAACTCAATTGGATCGAGCGCATTAAGGTATATTGTAAACTCTCTAATGCGTACGTGATCTGGTATGAAGTCTGGTCTCCCTGCAGGAAAAAAAATGCTCCCAGCCTGTCAAGCCTCCTCCAATGCGTGACCTGAAATGCAGCAAGTGCACAGTGTGTAAACTCGCTCCTGCAGCGGGAGCATATCTGCAGTGGGAGAGTAGCAGCAGAAAATAGCAAGCGCTGCTGCCATGTAAGCATGGCTTAAGCCTCTCACAACTAAAGCTTAAATACCCCTCCATCTGATACACCTAGAGTTTACCATGTGATTTCACTTCTGGCATAATACCTGTTACACCCAGTCCTCCTGCCCTGTTTGCTGTGTTTATGTCTGTACATAAAATCTTGAATGCATTATTTTTGACTATACCCTCTGACACTGTGAATATGCTGTGTTTCTAGCTCTTCTGAGCCTTCTTTCAATATGTTACTGTTACCTCTCTGCACCATAAGGTGACTGCCTGTTTATAACTGCCTGCTCTGTAATATCCTGGCTTTACCCACTGATACTATGAAAGTACCATACGAGTGAGGTATTATTGAGCCTACCCGCTATTTTGTGATTGTATATTGTCTCTGTACCATTATGTGTTTGCCTGTCTTGTAATTGCCTGTTTTGCCTTGTACCCTCCCAGGTCATGCCTGAAACTAGGCATTTCTGACATCCAGAGCACTAACCCCGTAATCAAAAACAAATAGAATAATAGATAGGTTCTGGTGTATTACAAGGCAGTAATTCCATCGAGAGGTTCTGGGGACACAAGAAACCTCGAGAGCAAAGCTCGAGAGGTTTCTAGTGTCCCCAGAACCTCGAGATGGAATTTCTGCCTTGAAACACCAGAACCTATTTGTTATTTTTTGTAATATATGGATGCAAGGAATTTTTCATTTCTTACTTGTGCCTGCTGTACGGCGCTGTGGTCTGCAGAGTTAGTAAGACTCCCGAGTGTTGTTCCTCGCTCCTCGCTCACACCACCCCCACTCCTGCTCCCGCTTCCAGTCCCATTCCGCATCTTTCTCTCACAAAAAAGAAACAAAACACAGTTCACACAGTAGTCACATCGGTAATCCCAACTATACTATTACGAGGACCGGAAGTATAGTATTATTGGGCGGGAAGTATACTATTACGAGGACCGGAAGTATACTATTACGGGACTAACTACTATATTACAAGGAATTTTTTGTATGCATTTTGGGGGTATTATTTTCACAATCCATATATTACAAATAAATAAACCTTGATTGTAAGCAAGCTGTTGGAAACCATCATTAAGTAGCAAACTGTGGAATTATTTGAAGCATATTGGTTGCAGGAAAGGAGGCAGCTTGGGTCTGTAGCAGGGAGATCATGCTTAACTAACCTTATTGACTTATTTGAGTGGGTCAAAAAGGCAGATGAGAGTGACTAAGTAATGGATTTGTTGTGTCTTGACTTTAGCAAACCCTTTAATTCCGTTCCACACAGAATGCTAATAAGAAAGCTGGGTGACCTGGGAGCAGGGAACAAACTTATCAGGTAGATAGGGACCTGGCTGGGGGGCATAGAACAGAGAGTGCCCATCAATGGGGTGCACTCAGACTCCAGGGGAGTCACGAGTGGGATACCAATGGGATCAGTTCTGGGCCTAGTGCTCTTTAATGTCTTCATCTGCAATACAGGAGGGGGAGTCCAAAAAATGTGTGTCGCTTTGCTAATGACACTAAGACCTATGGCAGAGACAAAACTGAGGAGTGATTTTGGAAAATGAAAAGAGACCTGGAAAAATTGCAAAAATGTCCCAGATTATGGCAACTACAGATCAACGCAAAAAAGTACAAAGTGATGCATATTGGTAGAAAGAACCCTAAAATGAACTACTGGATAAGGGAGTACATGTGGTACATATAAGTCAGGGGAGAGACTTGGGGCGTAGTGCTGTGCGGAATTCGGAATTCTGCCGGTGAAATTAGCACAGGATGACCATTCCGCTGGTGGAATTTCTGCCAGAATTTCACTGAATGTTCTGTGGAAGTCCGCCTGCTGTGATCCGTGGAATAGTATTCCGTGGAACAACATTTTCTCCACAGAAAATAATTCCGCAACCATTTCTGGGAAAAATATTGAGATCCGCGGAATAATATTCTGCGGAACAGCATTTTTTTCTGTGGAAAATCATTCTACTAACAGTTCTGCAGAAAATATTGAGATCCGCAAAATAAAATTCCATGGAAATGTGAAAAACGTATTCAGCCTTTTTCAGCTACAGAATTCCACCATTCCATTTCCGGCAAAACTGGACAGAATTTCAAAAATTCCACAAAATTTAATTCTGCCAGAATTTTAACATTCAACACAGCACTACTGGGGGGTCATCAACAGCAATAGCTTCAAGTCCACTGCACAGTACAACAAAACAGAAGGGAAGGGAAACAGGGTGTTAGAAAGTATAGGAAGAGGATTTGATAAATACTCTAGCATATAACAATTTTGATAACTGACACTGACATAACAGAAATTGTGGTGGCAGCATAAAACATCTCCAGTATGATAAAAGATTCAACCACTTTTCAAATACAGGAAGGTACAGCATGCGGAGGCTTTAGTACATTGTGGTTTGCTGGATGCCATTCAAGTCAGAGGGTGTCACTACATTGTCATTCCCCAAGCAAGCTTGAGGAGAGAGAGACAAATAAAACGTAACCAAGGTATGCATCCCATTTGAACCTTCGGGTCAACATGTTTACAATTTCTCCATCATAATTTAAGTTGATTCTGGTGAATATGTCTTCCATTATTCTAATTTCTTTTACCGGGTATAACCATTCACCCTTTGTGGGACAGAGGACAACCAGTGCCTGGTGATTGATTTCAAGGCTGCCATAGTAAGTATGGGGTAGAAGTATTTGTTTTCTGGCAAATAAGCTCCCTGTGGTATAACACCAAAATTTAATTCTCTACATGCAATGGAATACCCTGTTCTATTATTTCTAAGCAGGCCTTGGCCACATCCGCCTAATATGGATTCAATAATGAACAAGTGCCAAAGATATAATATTGGTCCCCCTTTCCCCACGTCGTCACCAATACCTATCCGACCCAACCCTCCTGGTATATAATGCATAGTAATAGTTGGCACTAAAAAAAAAAAGCTTTCCACCTATATACTCCCCATTGAACCAAGTAGGTGATTTTATACACTTCCTGTCAAATTAGTTTTTTAATCTGCAGGGGGGTGGCCTGATTCCTTTTTTCATTGTTGCCAAGTTGAAAGTAACTCCAAACATTTGGCCAACTATAGTATCACATACAGGCAAGGAATCTGGTAAGATCCCAAAGCCCAAGTTCTTTCGGTTTGCAGGTATTTTTCCAATAACGTCACCTCCCAAGACTATTTTTCCATCACGTCCGCGGCTTGCACATGGCTTCATAATTGTAGGAATCTATAAAACTCTCCATGTTCCAAGTGGTATTTGTGTTGTAGGTAGGCAGATTATGACATCTACCCCTGATCAAAGCAGTTATAATAACACAAACCCCTTATCCCCCACCATTTAAACCCTGGATCAATCAGATCAGGTACAAATCCCTGGTTACTCATGATGGGGGTGAGTGTTGCCAGTCCCACTGTAGTACCCAACTTGGTTCTATAGGCAGCCCACATTTGAAAGGTGCGGTTTCTCCTTTAATAGTGTTCCAAACTGAGCTGACCCCCCAGCTAGTTTCAATTGCTCCTAATGTACTGTGCCCATTTTGCTCACAGCACCCTCCAACAGTCCTCATTGGCATGCAAATCATCCTTTTAAACAGCCAGGTGTAGCCAGGGATTTCAGATCTGCACACCAAGTGGACTCACTGCTACCCTCCCCCATTAGGTGAGCCCCCCCCCCCCCGGGGTGTAGCCAGACAATATACAAATGTACACCAGGACCGTGTTTGTTGCCTCATTTGGCACATTGATACAACTTTTTTATCTCATAACAATGGTTGTTGCCATGCATGGGTAAATATGAATGTTGTGCATTGTTCCCTAAGACACCCACATACCAGCCCAGAGCCTGTAAAGTTGTACTGTCTTTGGGATGCAAACAGTATTAGTGACCTGTCCTTCTAGTTTTGACCTCTATGAATAAAATTACAGAAAGGTTCAGTATTTTCTTTGTTAGTTTTCATGGAAAAAGGAAGTAGTTCAGAGCCTATTTGCTACCCCCCTTAAATAAAATTGCACACCATGGAGTACTTGGAGTATGCCTGGCTACACCCATGTAAACAGCCTTCATCCCCTCCAAATTAGTCCGCAGTCCCAAGAAAATGAAATCCCTCTTACCTGCACTACCCCTTTAGCCAGTTGTGAAACTGGAACACATGACACTGTTGCCTGCCTTTCAGGCTTGTCCATAGTAGTGCCTCTGAGAAAGTTACCACTCCTTCTCCTTCCCTGGCTACCTTCCCTAGTGCATGGAAGCCTGCCTTCACCTCTTCCATGCTTCTCCTACTCAGATCATTCAAGCCTATATGCAGATCTGGCCTTTCCCCTCTCTCCATTGTGTGTTCTTATATCCTAGCTAGTTGGGCCACTGTTGCACCTGGGAAGCAGCACACACCTTGTTACCATTGGGTGTCAGACCAACCCCTCTCTCAGTGTCCCTTACTATTGAGTCTCCTGCTATGAGTACTCCTGCCCCCTTTGCCTGCCCTCCCTCCCTCCCTCCCTCCTTGGCTTGTCCTCTATGGGCAAATCCTGCCTATTGGGTGTGCTGGTCCAGTCCTCCCTTGAGAGGGTCACCTGGCAGGGATCCCACTGTCAACAAGTGGAGGTGAACCTATTGCTTGCGCTCAGCCCTGGTTCCATAGGCTTCACCTTCCAACTCCCCTCTTTCCCTTCCTCTCTTCCACCACTGTCCAGTCTCCAGCTCTGGCTAGAATGGGCCTTTGTGGGGGCTGTGCTAGTGGTACCCTACAGGGCCTGGTTGCTGCAGCCCTCAAGCAGCATAGGTCGGCCCTTGCAGCTTCTATCTCTGCCTCTCATGGCCTGGAATCTCTTGCAGTTGAGGCAGTAGCTAAACTCCAAAAGCACCCTCTGGTTCACTACTGTTCCATACCCTCTGCATTCCTCACTCCATCCCCCGCATTGTCATGTGCTGTTAGACTGTGTATAGATTTAGAAAAGGCTTTGGGTTGTTTTCACCATACATGCCTACCTACCAGTCAACAGTTTTTCCTATTAATGTTCTTGTGGCAGTACCCTAGATAGGATTTCTCTAGGACTCCCTACTCATGCTACAGTTTAGGTTAACCGCTTGCCTTGATTATGCTACCCTTACCTCCTTTGTTGTAGTCATTCATTTGCCCTGCTTGGCACCCCTCACACCTTGTCTTACCTGACTGCTGGAATTACCATATACTGGATTACTCAGGTTCCACACCTGGTGCATCACCTCTGCGCCGAGACAGTCAGAGTCACCTGTGGTACAGAGGTCTCCCTTTAGGGCCCTGCACATGTCTCTAGATAGATGCCACACTTCTGCTCTGGGTCACTCACAAGATAGGACACCACAGAATGAGACGCATGTCTAGGGTTTGTTTTATGGCCTGGATGGGGCTTCCTGCTGCTCCCCTATTGGCCTCAGTTAGTCAGGTGGTCTACATCCCTGATTCCCACTCATAAGATGGCTCCTGCTTCCTGTTCCTGTGTAAACACAAAGTTAGGAACAAGAAGTCAGCAATATAAAAGAAATCCCGAGATTCTGTGTTTCCATTCTCACAACACATGTAGCACTAGCCTTGATCACCAGTTTGTGTACACCCAAAATGAGCACTTGCTGTGTATTTATTGCCTGGACAGGGCTACCAGTTTCATCCCCTGTTGGCTTCAGTTAGTCACATGGTCTTCTCCCCTGATTTCCACTTGTAAGATGACTCCTGCTTCCTGTTTCTGGGTGAACAAAAGGTTAAGTGCAGCAAGTTAACAATATAAAAAAATCCAAAGGCCATGCCTTTCAGTTCTACAGAAACATAGACCATGAAGGCAGAAAAAGACCATTGGTCTATCCAGTCTGCTCACAGCACTCTATTATACCCTGAGGCCTTCTGTCAAGTATGGGGTTTTTGTCTACATTGAACACCCCCTTGTTCCCGGTCTTGCTGCCACCGTCTTGAGTAACTCCTAATCCTTTAACTCTGTCCCAGTTATGCCTGAAGCCATTGATGGTACTAGCACCCACCACCTCAGCTGACAGACTGTTCTGCAGCTCAACCACTCTTTCTGTGAAATAAAACATTCTCACATCCCCTCCTAAATCCCCCCTTCACCGCCAGTTTTCACTCACATCCTCGTGTACTAGATTCAATACTCCTGTTGGTTAGTTCCTCACAGTTTACTTTATTCATTGCTATCAGGAACTTGAAGGTTTCTATCATATCCCTGCTCTCTCATCTAGCCTACAGTGAGTACATGTTCAGTGCTCTAAACTTATTCTCGTAGGATCTGCCCTGCTGGCCCTGAATCATTTTGGTCACCCTATGATGCACCCTTTCCAGCCTGTCTTTGTTCTTCCTTTGGTGATTGGTGGACTCCAGAACTGGGCGCAATACTCCAGGTGCATCCTCACCAGTGATCTATAGAGAAGTAGTAATACCTCTTTCATCCTGCTGTCAAAACCCTCCCGATATACCCCAGCATCTTGTTAGCCTTACTGTAGGCCTTGTTTCATTGGCTAGAATATTTAAGGGAGTCACTTATGATGACTGCTATGTCCCCTTCCTGTGAAGTAGTGCCCAGCCTAACCTGTCCCATCCCAACCAAAATATCATCCTGGGATTCTTGTTCCCTATGTGCATTACCTCGTACATTTTTGGTGTTTGAAGTCCCAAAGCCCTCCTGGCGCTGACATTGATCCCTGCAGCCGGTGTGTAGTAGCAAGAAGGAGGTGATACTGCCCCCGTACAGGTCTCTGGTAAGGCTACACCTGGAGTACTGCACACGATTCTGGAGTCCACACTTCAAGAAAATCATGTACACAAATGCTCACAGCCTGGGAAATAAGATCCCAGACCTGCAGGCAATAATGTCAGAGGCTAAACTGGACATAGTAGCAATTAGTGAGACGTGGTTTACCAGTAACCACACTTGGGAGACTTCAGTACCTGGCTATGTATTGTTCAGAAGAGACCGAGGTGCAAAAAGGGGGGGAGGAGTGGCCCTGTATGTTAATGAAAATATCAAAGCTACAGAAATTCAGAATACACATAAGGAGCCAGAAGAACTGTGGGTCACCCTGGAAACAGGAAATGGGACAGCCATAAGAACTGGGGTTGTCTACAGGCCCCCAGACCAGAGGGAGGACATAGACACATTACTGTTAGAAGATATACAAAACATGACAGCTAAAGGGGAGGTTCTGATAATGGAAGACTTCAACATGCCAGATACAGATTGGTCAATACCAGCAGGAACATCTGCCAGAACTAGACTCATAGTGGATTCCCTGCAGGGGGAGGGCCTCAAACAACTGGTACAGCAACCCACAAGACAGGGCTATCCTAGATCTAGTACTGACTAACAAAGAAGGGATCACAGATCTCCAGGTAGAAGGTCACCTGGGGGCCAGTGACCATCACATGGTATGGTTCAATTTGGCTACTACATCTAAATCATCCCATTCCAAGGCAAAAATATGGGACTTCAGAGGAGCTGACTTTGATAAGATGGCCAACAGAGTTAAGCTAGCCCTGGCAAAAAGAAACACAGGTGAGGGGGTACAGGCAAAGTGGGCAAGCATTAATGATACAATACTTGAAGCAACATCCCATTGTGTTAGACAGAAAAGGAAGTGCAAAGAAGAAGGAAACCACTTTGGTTCTCAAATACAGTAGCAGAAAGGTCAGAGCCAAAAGGCTGGCCTTCAGAAAATATAAGGGAACACAGCGGGATGAAGATAGGGGGCATACCAAACTGCCCTAAGGGAAGCAGGTAAGGCAGAAGGCAGCAAAGTCCCAAACTGAGGAAACACTAGCACAAACAGTAAAAGAAGGTGACAAGACTTTCTATAGATACATTAGTGAAAGGAGAGAAAGTCCAGAGGGTATTGCTAAGCTTAATGGAGAAAAGGGAGCATGTGAGGAGGAGGACCCTGTAAGGCATCTATCCTAAATAGATACTTTTGCTCAGTATTCACTGAAGAGAAGGTAGGCGGCCCACAGCTCAGCATCATGGACACAGGGGAGGAGGTGAGCACTACTCCTTCACAAAAGAAAGGGTCCTACAAGAGCTTGCTAAGCTCAGGGTGGATAAGGCAATGGGACCTGATGGCATACATCCCAGGGTACTTAAGGAGCTAAAGGAGGAACTAGCAGAGCCATTAGCAGAATTGTTTAGTGAGTCTCTGAGCACAGGAGAGGTCCCAGAAGACTGGAGAAGGGCTCATGTGATCCCACTCCACAAGAGTGGTAGCAGGGAGGAGGCGGGAACTATAGACCGGGCCGTCTTACCTCAGTAGTGGCAAGATTATAAAGCACCTTAAGGAAAGGATAGTGCAACACCTGGAATCATAGGGGCACAGGATCCAAGACAGCATGGGTTTACAAAGGAAGGTCCTGTCAAACTAATCTCATAGATTTCTTTGACTGGGTAACCAGAGTGGTGGACCAAGGGGAGCAGTTGATGTCGCCACCTTGACTTCAGCAAAGCTTTTGACACTGTTCCACATAGAAGATTGATAAATAAGCTAGGTAGGCTCGGTGGGTCAGAAGTTGGTCAACTGGGTGGCAAACTGGTTGACTGGCAGAAAACAGAGAGGTGGTAAATGGTATACAGTCAGAAGAGATGCAAGTCACAAGTGGGTACCTCAGGGATCAGTCCTGGGCCAGTCCTATTCAACATCTTCATTAGTGACCTAGCAGATGGACTAGAGGGTAAGGCTTGTCTGTTTGCAGATGACACCAAGATCTGCAACAGAGTAGATGATCCAGATGGGGTGGGCAGAATGAGAAGAGATCTGGATAACTAGCAGAATGGTCAGAAGAGTGGCAACTGGGATTAATGCAAAGAAGTGCAAAATCATGCACATAGGGAAGAGAAACCCTGAGCCACTTATAGGCTGGGAGGGAGTTGCTAGCAGTCACAAAGGAAGAAAGAGACTTGGGCATCATCATCACTGATGACCTGAAATCATCCAAGCAGACCTCTAAAAGCAGTAGGTAAGGCTAGGGGGTGTTAGGGTGTATTAGTAGGGGGTATCACAAGTCGAAGAGGGAGGTAATAATCCCTCTGTACAAGACATTGGTTAGGCCCCATCTGGAGTATTAGCAGTATTGAGGCCACACCTTCACAAGGACATTAACCAAATTGAGGCAGTCCAGAGAAGGGTAACCAAAATGGTGCAGGGACTGCATCAGAAGACATATGAGGACAGATTAACGGACTCAATATGTATACCCTTGAGCAAAGGAGGGAGAGAGGTGATATGATCGAGACATTTAAACACCTTAAGGGCATAAACAAGGTGAAAGAGTCTAACATGTTTAAATATAAGAAAATAGCAGGACAAGAGGACACAGCATGGAGATTAGAGGGAGGCCGATTAAGGGGAATGTGGAGGAATTCTTTTCACAGAAAGGGTGGTAGATGCATGAATGGCTTACCACAAGAAGTAGTGGCTATGAATACAGTGCAGGGCTTCAAACAGGCATGGGATAGGCATAAGGGAGCAATACAAATGACTATGAATAGATAGGTCACTGACATCGCAAAGGCCGATGGCACATTTATAAGGTAGAAAAAGAAATGGGCAGACTGGATGGGCCTTGCGGTCCTTATCTGCCGTCAACTTCTATGTTTCTATGTTTCTATGTAAGAAAGGCAGAAAGCGCATAGAGACCATACAAAGGAGGGCCATGAAGTTGATTCAGAGGCAGCAGGGAAGGTCATATGAGGAACATTTGGCAGACCCTAATGTAGAAACTGAAGGCCCGGAGAGAAAAGGGGGACATGAGTGAGACATACAAGTTCTTGTGAGGCGTAAGCAGGGTGGATCATAAGGACTTTTTCATGAGGAGGGAAACTAGAGAAGAGGGATGCAGACTTTTAAGGGAGAGATTCAGGAGGGATGTGAGGAAGTTCTTCTCATAGCAGGTGGTGGAGGAATGGAACAGACTACCCAGAGAGGTGGTTGAAGCCAAGACAGGATCAGAGTTCAAGCTTGGGTGGGGCAGCTACAAGGGAATAGTAGGACCAACAGGCAAATGAGAGGACGGAATACCTGGGGAAGGGGGTGATGATCAGCTAGTAGGGTTGTTAGATCTATAAAGCCAGTCTAGTGTAAGGTCGAGCATAGAGCTAGGCAGGAAAATGGGAAGACTGGATCAACCTCTGGGCTAGGCAGAGCTTATTCCTCCATTACAGCACAGTGTTCCATAAATTGGGGGCAATGCAGTACCAGTATTGAACACAGACACCTATATCTCTGTACCACATTTAAAAGAACATTTCATGGCCTTGATAGCCATGCATGCTCCCTTTAAAATGTGTGGCAGTGGTAACAATACCTAATATGTCATTATACAGTGCGGCAGCTCATTGGAATTTAAACTAGGGACTGCACACTGACCTGCACAATGGGGGACTGTTGGCTAGACACATGACTAAGCTACAGTCACAGCCCGCAGTGTCAAGTTGCTGTATATCTGAATATCTCTAGATATATCACAGGACATCCCACTGAAATGAATGAGATTTCCAGTGATACCTTCAGGTGTATAGGGGATATGCAACAGGCTGACTTAAAATATGCATTTTACCTTTATGTGCGAGAGGGTCAGGTCCATGACTCACAAGTGGGGGAGGCATGAGTGAATTATGAAAGTGATGATTCCTCACAAGTGATTATAAAATAAACTGAATATTGAGACAGATCATTGCATGTCTGATTTATGCGACATCAGTTTACTAGTTAGCTTTTTAAACTGCATTTCATATGAATATTTAACTATTTTTTCTTTTGTTCAACTGCTAGCTTCAGTGTTGCATATGGCTATTGTGATGTCATCAGCATTGTGAAAGCTGTTATCTGATTGGTTCAGTATTCCATTGTATTGTACCCAACATGTCAAGATAGCATCTACAACATATCCAACTAACAAAAATAATACTGATATCTTTTGAGCTGGGTATAAGATATAACTTTCTATTGTGGCATTTTATCTGCACTGTCATATAAATTCAGATACATAAGGATATACATGTGACTTTTCACTAGCTGTGACTTTTTGTAATAAACTGTAAATGTCCTGCAGTGATGAGCTAGTAACTGGGTTCCTTTACTTTACAGTCATATCTGCGGCTAGCTGAGCTGAGTGTAAAAAAAGAGAGCTGGCAGTAAATTCAAATCTTCTGTTCTCATTGATGTAAGAAACATGATAAGACTTGTTGACAGAAGCTTATGCTACCGTAGCTTACAGGGATGTCTTTGAAAAAAGGACTCTTACTCTGGCATGGGGGGGGGGGGTGAGGGCCAGACTCTATGTTCAGAGTTTGAATGCTTCAGATGTGGAGCCATAGTATCTTAATATGATAAGGTCTGGTAGTAAAATAAACATTGCCAGGGATTCAGAATTTATTGGCAGTCTCTCCGACTTAATGGGCCAAGTTTGCTTGAGACATTCGCAAAGTCATTAACAGAAAAATGCCATTTGAGAGCCTTTTCATTATTGCTCTAGGGGGATCCAAATTTCAAGCTTCATTATCAATGTCTGACTTCAGCCGTGCATGCTAAAATGCTACCAGTTGAACACTATGGTCTCAGACGCGTAATAACTTTACCTGAGCCCCCATCTGTGAGTATAATAATTAGGCAAAAAAATCTTCTAAGAGAGGTATAGATACCTGCTGTATCAGAGGGTAAAAAGACCATGAATTTCACATCCCTACTAGCACCGTTGACTTGTGCTGCTAAAGAAATTTAAGATGGTATACCAGCCAAGTCTCAGAAGATTTTTATATTGAACTATGATGTTACCATGAGAAAGAAAGGTGAAATACTGTATGCCTGGCTGTTACTAATGGAGCTGATCAGTGCATTGCTGAGCCCTAGCATCATGGTTTCTACAAATATATATATCAAATTTTATGTACTGGTCCTCAATAGGGGATCACCCTGAATGCTGGGAGGCTGATTGGTGTTCAGGTGCAGGATTTTCAAAGGGTGGCGCACGGCTTGCATCAAGTCCTGCATCAAACTCTGTTCATGTGCTATACCCGTTTACCACAACTGCACCCAATTTTACAGTCTTGGGCTCAAATACAACAGTTTACCCACATGACGGCACCTTGTGCCAAATTTCGGGTGCAAGCTCCATGAAAGCAGTCCCCAGTATTGATGCAAGCTGGACCACAAAAAGATGGTCCAGCTTACATCAATTGCCACAAGGGATGGAAAATCCCTTCGGATTGCCGCAAGCCTAGTGCATCATATCTTTGGCACACCTCGGGTTTCTGGCTTTCAGAAATCTGGCCCCAGGTCTCATATCCAGAATTCAGGGGTGCAACACTCAGGCCACTCAAGCCCTCCCTAGGGCAGTGCAAATTCATTGTCCACAATGATAAAACAGAGGTTAAGCCGTGCAGAATTTATTTATACAGCCAGATAGCACATTCAGGTCTAAACACATTTCATTGTTGGTTCCCAACATGGCTACAGACAGTCAGCAGGACCCTTTAGAGGATCCTTCCAGAAAAAACACACACAAACTGTCTTCACAGAGCCCCTTACCTAGGGGTGTCAGGACTTGGGCTCACCGGTTTGAAGCTCAGCAGACATACCACATGAACAATCAGGGATTCCCCATTAGATGATACCCCATAAGACCCTGTTACCTTACATGGACACTGACTATGCCAGAAATACTGTGCTTGCTGTCCTCAGCAAGAGGTGTAGACTTAGGGGGTACAAGAAATGACCCAGAGGCATGCTGATTCAAAGGTGTGGCCACACCCTCACCTATGACCAGCATGGATGGTGACTCAGTTCTGGTCTTAGATGTGAGTGTGGCCACACTATTGAATGTTGGCGGCTTACATGATTACATGTCTAACAATCTGATTCCCTTTCTTCTCCCACAAACATAATGAATGTATCACAGGCCTTTAGCCTGGGCGGTAACCAACCCTGACTTACTATTTTATTTACTTATTTTATTTATGACTTCGATATACTAGAGTGGTGCTTCATAGCCATATGTACCAGAAAAAAATAATATGCACTGCCATCACATCTCAGTTCCCACAAACTAAAAACAACTATGTGTGCACTACTTTATTCTTAAAAAAAAGTGTTTTTAATGTTTTAATTATCTGAATCAAACATTTAAAATGTTAAAACTGGTGAACAATGTGCCACAGTCCTAAAAGCTTCTATGTGGATATGAAATAAAAAAACACGGATACAGTCACTAATCATACAGCAGAAGTTTTGTCTCCACCTCTCCAATGACAGAAGGGGTAACAGGCATCAGGGACATCGTCAAGTTACTCCTCAGAAAGGTGACACATGACACAGAAAACTCTCTGTTGGAGAGATTCACGTGGCACCTCTTCCATAACTCCTCTTCTACCTGACCCTCACGAATGCTGATGGCCATTTTTCAACCAGTCCCATAAAGAAGCAACACAGGGAACATCTTGGATCTTCTCACCAGCAGGTGGATTGGTAGTCTTCACTGTGGGCACTGCTGGCTTCCTTTAGTTGTAGTGGTCTGGATAGGCCTTGGACACCATCTTCCCATCAGGCCTGGGAACCTGGATGGCATGGATGTGCTGCTGCGCCTCCATGTCAGTGTAGACTACTGAATTCTGCCAGATGCTAAACTATATATACCTTGTACAGACAATGTGGGACACTTCTGAGAGATTTTGATATCACTTCTGATTCCACAGACACAGCTCACCCAACACAGCCTTGGTGGCCTCCTTCCTCGGCCATTCCTCACAATTAGATTCAATTTCCCTTCAAGCCCAGCCATGCAAATACAGGTACCGGTACCCCCCATTTGGCCTCCATAATTTCACTGATCAGCCGGTCAGCCTTACATAACTTGCTGCAGGAACAATTCCTTGCATTTCCTGTTATTAGCCAAATGAGGTCCTCCCAATCCCTCACTCTCTTCTCCCCCTTAGTATGGGCTTGACTCTGAAGCCCCTCCCCCCATGTACCTGACAGATCAGGCCCTCTTGCTCTGCTGGCACCACTAATTCAGCAGGTTCTGGAGAAGTAGTATCTGAAGTATCAGCCACAGGCTTCTGAGCTTTGTGGCAAACCCAAAGGGATATCATGTCTTGTGCCTCCCTGCATGGTATTAGTGCCAGGGCAGGTGCAGCAGTTAGAGACCCACACGAGTTGTCAACTGGGGCCTCTATCTTCTATGGCCAGAATTCTTGAAGGAACGCTATCCTTATGCCAGCAATATTAAGTAGTACTGCTGAACTGTCCAAGATAACATTTTTGAGGTACTGTCACAGGGGGGCTGGATGGTCTCACCTGCTTGGGGACTCTTGTAGGGAAGAGCAGTCACATGTCATGGCTAGGGATATTGTAAAGTATACAACTGCCAGTGAAGATGCTGCAAAGGGGATGATTTTGTGCTTTGCAAAGCTTTTCTGAGACTTTGGCATCGGGCCAAATGTTGCACTTTTCAACTTTGTCAGTGGTAAATAAAAAAAACATTTCTTAAATAAGAACTCTTCCCTTCTCCCACCCTCACAGCACCCATCTCATCCTCCTCATTCCCAGTCCCACGAGTTAAACTCATCACCTTTCTACACACCTGCTCATAACATTCCATCCCATCCACCTCCTGTCTACCCACCAGTGATAAATAACATAAGACTCACCTCCTCCTCCTATCCGTCCACCAGTAGTAAATAAAATAAGACATTCTTCCTCCCATCCTTGAAACACACTGACTTACCCTCCTGCTGTCCAGTCACCAGCAACAAATAAAGTAGAATAAGGCCCCTTCCTCTGATCCTTGAAACACCCCAACTTACCCTCCTCCTGTCTAGCCAGCAGCAGTGAATAAAGTAGCATAAAGCCCCTTCCCCTCACCCTTGATGCACCACAACTCACCCTTCTCTTTCAGCCGCTAGTAGGGTAGTAAATTAAATAACTATATGACTTCCTTCTTCCCACTGATATAACCCTAACCCACCCTCCTTCTATGCAACCAGCAGTAGTATATAACATAAGATGCCCCCCTTTCACTACTTTTGAAGTCCAAAGCCCATCCTCCTCACCCCCATGGCTACAAGCTAAAGAGTACAGATCTTTGTGCCCCCAAAATAGAAATTATCATGAAATGATCCTAACCAGCTCAAAACCCGCTACACATCAACTTGACCATCCACTATCCGGATAAATGAAAAAGTATGCTGGGATTGTAGTTTTTCAGTGATTCTCTCATTCATTCAGATGCTGGCTGAGGTGTTGTGGGGAGGTTTTTAAGCTGGTCACCATCCTTTCATGAGGAGTTCTTTTATTTTTGCACAAAAGAGTAGTTTGTGGCATTGGCTTCAAACCATTGTGGGGGGGGGTTTGAAAGGAGTGGATGATACAATGGTGGCAGTAAGGGGGTCTGGCAGAGCAGGAGGAGGGTGAATTGAGTTGGGGCATTATGAGTAAAATAACATGAGACCCCCTTCCCCCACCCTCATAGTGGCCAGAAAGCCTGGACACATATTGTCAACACTTTTGTTTGGACTGGAAGTTATTCACCGTATCTCCACATGTGGAACAATCAAATGATAGTAACATAGAACAAAACCAATCACTGGCACACATAGGAATCTGCAGGTATTCTTTGAAGCAATAAGGCATGATGGGGCATGGGTTATTGGGGGATTTACACATGCCTTGTGTGGTGCGGCATGAGTGCAGCCAAGTGACTTAACCACAAGAGAATTGGGTTATTCCCCAATTACCCATGACTTAGCGTGCCTTATTGTGGTTTATACAATGGATCCATGTAGAAAATAAATTTAAAAATGAGTTTATGTGTTTTTCATAAATGCCTTTCCTCAGCTGTGAGTTACTGGATGACTTACCATGAGTAAAGATTTTAATAGGCCAATCAGGTTACAGGATTTTTTAATGGTCACTGTATAACCATTAATAGATACCACTGATCCAGTCACAATCACTTTAATATCTTTTACACAAATTATAATATATTTGGGCCCTGATTACTTGAAAGATCTTCTGGTGCCTTACCTACCGACGTGACCACTCCGCTCAGCCAACGAGGGGTTGCTAGAGATCCCGAGGGTAGCTTTAAAATCTTCTGGCGCCCGAGCTTTTATGTGCATGGCTCCGACCCTCTGGAATTCTCTACCACATTGGATTAGAGAGTGCATGACGGTGGAGGGTTTTAAAAAGGTCCTAAAATATTTTTTATGGAGTAAGGCATTTGGAGGTGATTTGGATGCCGATTAATGCTCTGTATTTAATTTGGTTTTTAATCTGTTTTATTATGTTTTTATCTTGTATTTTATTGTAATGCGCCTTGATTTTAAGAAAGGCGCAAATAAATAAAGCTTATTATTATTATTATTATAAGCGGATTTTGAATCCCCACAGACATCTGGATACGTTGTATTTACAATTAAGAAGTCCCCTTAAGGCCAGTCTCAACACCAGATATAGTCTTCATCCATTCCACACGCTGAATGCTGTTGTAGGCACCAAAGAGAAAGGCAGCAGCTTATTATATTTAAACATGTTAGAGGTAGCGCTGGATCCCGTGGATGGCCTCCAGAAAGACTGGATCACTTAACTTGGGATTGATATCTCCTCATCCCAGTGGGACAGACGTTGAACCTGAGTATACCCTGCAGGCCTGCAAAGAGACAAAATATCCACTAGCAGAATTCAATATCCTGCACCAGTGACACAACATGCCAGTGAAACTTAAACACTTAACCTAACCTCTACAAATACCTGCTGGTGCTGTCAGTCAACAGCAGGTAACATAACATGTGTCATCTGGAGCTGGCAAATATTCACTTCTAGTCTGCAGTGTGACAGGCTTGCAAACATATCTTTCATTAGTCACTAGTCAAGGATGCTCTGGGTGCAATGTTGGGACTTTTTAATACAACTCCACTCCTCCCTAGGACTCAACAAAGGTGGCTTCAGTTCACGCTGCCATCATGGTTACTAAAAATATAGTGCTCTCCAGGCACTGGCGTAGCACTGACCCACCCAAATCTGCTAAGTGGGCATGGTAAATGGCTGCCAGAGCCAGCTACTGTATAAACACGCTGCATATTCTACTGTGGAGTATTTTGACAGTTTCCTACAGGTCTGATCCCCCCATATACATTTCCCATATTGTAAACTGCATTCCCAAAGAGGAACTTTCCAACAATGACCTGTGCCCCCATCCCCCCACTGGTAGATACAAACACTTTCTATAGCACCTATTTTAGTGGTCCTATACAGGTTACAAAATAAAATTGGTGAATAGTTAGCACAAATTTTATGTTATGTTATGGTTATTAAGTTGCTTTTATGTAAGCCTACAATGTTGCCCAGTCTAAAAAACATATTTCTCTGCTGCACGAATGAATTGTTAGATGTAACTATCTTTCTCCATAATTGTAACTTACTGCTTTGTGACCTTACCATGTCGTGTTATAATATGAACTTCATGGTTGTATGTTTTTGTTTAAAAAAAAAAAAATAATAAAAAGTTAATCATGAAATAAATTGTATATCATACCAGGAAGTAAAAAATGAGTTTACACATTTTTTTTACCTCCTAGTTTTCTGAGTTTGAAGCAAAAAACACTGCAGAAGCCCATTCCTTATGGCCAGCTCTGTCTTTACATCCCCCCACCATCCTATTCTAACTCTAGGAGCTCCCACCAGTGCCAGAAAAGTTATTATATGGCCTACGTAACCCATCCACCCCACATTTCTGACACGGGAGCCCTCCATAGTGCCAGCAAAAAACTACAGTATATAAAATATGGACGCCACCAGTCCAGCCCTGGTAGGTGGCTCTGTCTTTGTGCTCCCCAAGTTCTTTCTCAAACACTTGGAGCCCACTCCAGTTCCAAGAAATGTATTATATGACCTCACAAAGCCCATTTTGGGTGGCCTTTGCTGCTTCCTTATTCCCCCCGTTCTGACTGGGAGGCCCACCCTGGTGTCAGTGTACTTTAAAAAAAATGAAAGTGCTCCCTCTTTTCCCTACCCCACCGTCGGACCACTGCTTGTTGATGCTGGCACTGGGAGCCTCTCCTCAGTGCCAGCAAAACACACAACACCCCTCCCAGATGTCAGACAGCAAAATAACCCTCCTCTCACCTCTGCAGCTGGCCACTATCTGGAAAGTGCAATTGCAAACTACTGATTAAATAAGAGCTGTAATATGTAAGTTGTGAGTCTGCAATAACATCATCTATGTGGTATAGAAGTTCTGATTCTGAGATGTGTTGGAGAATATCATACAAGCTGCTACTTTGATGCAGCAGTTGGTGTTATGTTCTGTGAGACATCTAGTGGCTTCTACACCTACACAGAAATTAACTCACAAAGTTATATATTCAGGTCTTGTTAGGAGCTGCAAGTCTGCAATTAAATTTGCCAGACAGCAGATGGCTGTGAAGGTGGGAGGAGTAGGGTTATTGTGGGACGCTTTCTGTGGGTTTTTACTGAAAACCACGGATGCTTGGAAACAGCAGGGTGTAGAAGGTGGTGTAGGCTATTAGCTAAAGCCAAGCTAAATCCACACTCAGTGCCCTTTGGCTATGTAGAGACACTCTGTTACAAACGGAAGAGGATATAGCTAGGGTTCCATACAATACCTCCAAAAATGAACCAGTTACATTCGTGACTGAGTACAATAATGTAGCAGGGAGGGCTGGTAATGTTGTGCACCGCAACTGGTCCATTTTAATGGGGGACAGTGAGGTCAGTGTTGCAATAGGTGATAAGTCCAGAGTATCTTTCAGTAGTGCTACAAATCTTAGGGATAGACTGATTCATAGCCATCTGCAGAAAAAAAAATAGACAATAGCACCAATTGGCTACCATCCAGCCCTAAAGGCTTTTTTACATGCACAAGGTGCAATATTTGTAGATTTGCACAATCAGGGAAGAGTCTTCAACACCCAAAAGACATAACTTTAGGTGTTGAAGTAAAAATGTATAGCTCATGACACTCCATTTTCAATTTACATTTTATGGTGTCCATGCATCTTTACTTATGTAGGCAGGACTGTTCGACCCTTAAACAGAGGATCCAGGAGGATGTGAGGTCAATTTTGAACAACAAACTAGACACCCCTGTAGGGGTCCATTCTGCTGAAAAACATAACTCGAACCCAGATGTAATCAAATGGGAAATGAACATGTGGAGGCCCCTAGTATGGTAGGAGACAGAACCAATACTCTACTCAGGAAAGATAGTTATTGGATTTTCCCACTTAAAGGTATCAAACCTTTTGGGTTAAATGATCAGTGGGATTTAAAACCCTTTTGAGTGTTCTGATGTGATCTAACCAGTATGCCTGTTTTCTTTTTCTAGATGCTGCTCACATTTGTTTCTCTCTGTACCTGCACTGATGAGTATTAGTATACAGTGGATTTCTGTTATGTGTGGTGTGTTCTCCCCCCAACCCCTATTCCTGACCGTTTCTTTTATTTGTTTTATTTTTTTCATTTTGTGGTCTGTTTTGTATATCGCTTCATTAATCAATACAATAAGTACTGAAATTAAAGAAACAGCTAGTGATTGCAGTTGCCTCTTATTTTCCTGTCTGTATTTTCTATAAGCTTCAATACCATTAAGTATTTAATGAGCAGACTCTTATAGCTCCTTATGACATATAGACCAATAAGCTTGCACTAATCTGATTGATTCACATCTGTTTGAATTTAAATATCATGAACTGTTATGTTTGTGTAGTTATTTAATGTAATGTGACAGTCCCTTAGCCACGCCCCTGATAAAGAGTGTAAACATGAAGCGCTGGGCAGTAGTGACTAGCAGCTTTGTCTGCACCCTCACTTCAGCTATTTTATCTAATAAAGCTTGATTTCTACTTTTACAACTGAAGTGTGGATGTTTAAGTTGCCTGCCAAGGTTTTGAAGGAAAAAATCCCTTTCCTTCGGGGCAACAGTTATTAAAATGTCAACACAACATAAATTCAACCTTATATAGTAAACTACTTATTACTTGATACCTTAAGACAATATCATGGAAATCTCATTTTCTAGCTTATTCATTTAACTGAAGTGTTGTCCTGAGGAAGAGGAATTTTTTTCTTTGAAATGTTGGCAGACAACATTCACAGTACTGTGACCAATGGTTATAAAATAAAAATTGTGAAAACTGAAGAATATGTGGTGAGTGAGTCTATTTCTCCAGAAATGGTAGTTAACATTTAATGGGATACTGCATAGGAGGGGGTGCCACTGGTTCCAGGAATGTTTGGAATGGGGTAGAATGTGGTTAGTAGGTTGCCAATGGATGCCAGGAATGCTTTCAGAAGATAAGATATGGGAGGGGTGCCACTGGGTGCTAGGGATGCTTGGATTGGGTGGAGTGTAGGAGGAGGTGCCACTTGGTGTAAAGGATGTTCTATGTTTGTGACATCACAGTCTGTTGCTGTGGCAAAGTCTACAGCCTTACAGAGTACAGTATTGTGACTTCAGTGAAGGGAAAGTAGGTGGAGCAGATGAAGTTCAAGTTGAGACAATCGTGTTTTCATGCAAATGGTCCAAGTAATATTGAATATGGGTAGATAAACAAAGAAAATTAATGAAATATAAGCTGTGTTGTTTCTCAATATTATACATTTATAAAGCTTCCCTAGATAATTTAATCAAACTCCAGAGTGAACTAAAAATCTCAGAGCTAACAATCCTATGTGACCTGTAACTAGATTGGTCAGGTCAGGCTGCTATTATTCAATCAAACTAGATGAACTAAATGTAAAACAGGTTATTACCCAATCGATGAGAATGAATCTCAAGATATCTCATCACACACTGCTAGACTAGATAGTGGTGTCCAGGGATGATGGGCTGAAATCAGTGGGACAGTTTGCAGTCACCATAAGTGACCGTTTTCCAGTTTTTTGTGTCTGCAGTAGCAGGTTCCCACAATTCCTGTACAAGGTCAGCAGCTGCCGAGATCAATCCAAGTTTGACCTGCTGCAGTTTCTCAATAGTTTAGCCTTGGTGAACTAATCAATTCTTCATAAACTTCCTTATGTGAACCCTGCCCTTAACGTTTTCATGACCTAGTTCATGAGAATTGTGAATAATCTCACCCCCATCAGGAAGTGCTGTATTAAAGTAAAGTGCTCCTTGGCTGCTACAGGCCCCTACTGCTTCTCTGCTTGAACTCAGCTCTACCCTGTATTTCTAGCTCTTGATGCTCCTACTGACTCTGTTTTCTGTGTGTGCAGTGCCAGGCGCTCCTGTAATCTCTGTGCTTTCTAACTTGAAAAGTTTGCCTAAAACTGATTTATTCTGTGTGCTACTATGGGTAAGACTGGATTTGTTTCCTACCTTGTATATGTCTTCTTCTGTAAGTAAAAGTTTGGAGCTCTGGAGGTGTGCAACAACCTTATTTGGATGCACAATTAGAAATGGCCACAAGAGAACAGTGACCCATAGAGGGGGACGGATTCACTTTCAGTCACATGTGCATCAGACAACCTATCAGGTGTATACAACCCATGATGTCAGGAATGAGGAGTGCCTCAGAGATTTATTCCCTCACTATCACCTTTACCAGGTGAGTAAACTACCATTTTTCCCCATTAGCAGATTATAAAGATCTGCCACTAAAGGGACCTTAGTTCTTTTTAGCAGCATGATTGAAATAAGAGGATATTTCACTGTCAACTATAGCCCCCCCCCCCATTCGCTTTCTAGCCAACCCTGGTAAATACTTCAGGCTGCTCTATATCTGACTGCTTTCTTTGTCAGTGTTCTGATCTATTGCATTGTACCTGCCACTTAGGCACCAAACTGGTAACTATCCTCTTTCTATTCTCTCTCTCCTGTTAACAACTAATCTCTGCTCACTATGTCACCTAAGGGTACCCTTCTACAGAGGGCAGCACTATTGCTCACCCTCCTAAAGTTTGCTGGGCCTCTAGCCTCAAGTTCTCCAGAATCTGCACTGGCAGTATTTCAGGGAAATGCCTATTATGTATACAGTACTGTCATGCTATGTCATACTATAACTTCCACTATACTCCCAGGGAATGGGTGTCTTCTGCCCACGCAGGGCTATTATCCAAACAGCCTGGATGGTTGCCACCAATGGCACTCCTTCCTGCGTTTTTTAGCTCTCATTTAAAAGCTTCCACACTCCGCATACAGTATAGGCAATCCAAGTATAACAACAAGCAGCTGAAAGAATACTACTACAGGACTGCACTGTTGCTGTTGCTGCTCTTAGGAAGTATCCACCCCAACCCTGGCCCTCCCCAGTCTCCCACTGTTCCACATCAAAATATTGTACAACTTACAATTGCTTTGCTGAACATCTGCAGCTTCCTCCCCAAAATGGACAGTCTGAATGCTTGGATTCTACAACAAAACCCAGACATCCTGTCAAAAGTCAAAACCTGGCTGTCACCCAATATGGCTGACAGTGCAGTTTCTAGTCCTGGCTATTCCGTGTTCAGAAAAGATTGTCTGAATAAGGATGGAGGTGGATGTGCAATCTACCTCTGTGAAAATATACAGGGTATAGTTCTTCCAATGCCTAGTACTGGGGCCAATGTACAAGCACTTGCATTAAAGATACTCCTAGGGGCACACATTAAGACTCTCACTGTCCTGACAGTTTACATCCCCCATATCAGAAGACTCCAGGATTGGATTCTCTCATGGGGTGTCTAGGCACTCTCAGTCTTAACTCTGAAATCGGCCTGCTTGGGGATTTCAACATTAATTGACTCTCCCCTGCAGCTAGCCTTTACAAGGATGCAGTCTCATCAATTAACCTCTCCCAGCTAGGAGATGCCCCAACCAGGGTGAACTATAAGATCAGAACATCCACACTACTGGACTAGGTACTATCAAACCGGCCGGAACACATCTCTTACACAACAGTACTCTAGGATGCTTGCAGTGACCACTCCCCTGTCCTTTTCCACTGGTCTAATAACTACTCCAAACTCCAGCCAGAACCATCATAAACAGGGTCCCTAACAGGGGGAACCTTGAAATGCTAAAAGCCAACCTCCATCATCAGGACTGGTCATTAGTCTATTCCTCCTGCTCAGTTGACTCATCATTTGAACAATTTATATTCCAATTTAATGTTGTGTGTGACAGGCATGCCCCACTAAAAAAGCATAAAATCAATGGATACAACAATCCATGGTTTTCACCAGACCTCCTCAGGCATTTGAAAGTGAGAGACCACTTGTTGCATAGATCCTGAGTCACTGGTAAACAGATTGACATCCTGAACTACACAAAAGCCCCAAATGACTGCATAAAGACAATACGGACCGCAAAGAACCAGTACTTTAAATATGATCTGTAAAGTAAATTGTGCAGCTCTCTATGGAGCAGCAAGGGAGGGGGGCTTAAAATGCTTATTTTATTACTTTCATGGGGGTCTTGATGCCTAAATTAATATCTACAGCAACACTGGAATGGGTCATTGCTGTAGATATTAATTTAGGCATCAAGACCCCCGTGAAAGTAATAAAATAAGCATTTTTAAGCCCCCCTCCCCTGCTGCTCCACAGAGATCAGTGGTGTTTGCAATGTCACAAAACTGGGTGGAATACCCAGGTAAACTTGTGCCCGCTCAATCTGGACCCAGCTGCAACTTCCGCATTCGCCGAAAAGTTTCGGCAGGATTTTAAATACTGAAGATTATTTAGAAAATGGTACTGACAGTAGCCTCAGACTCCCACCACAGCTTATAAAGCTATGTAGGACAGGAGCAGGCTGCACAATTTACTTAATGGGTCACCTCTAAGGACACCCTCACATGCTCTTGGAGCAATGGCCAAAACTTCTGGTCAAACCTTAAGGAAGTAACTGGGAAAGATAACAAGACCTTCCCCTACCATGCTTAACATCGATGGGTACCCATTCTGGATCCTTGTTTCATAGCTAATCTGTTTAATGATGCTTTTCTTGATCTGAAAGGTGTTCATACCCCTGATTTCTTCCATCACTCCAACTCAAGGCATAATGCTAGTTCTAAAGACCGGATCCACGATGGGAGTCCGACAAAAATTTTTTCGAATGCCCTGTCAATGACACCGGCAGGTCGACCGCATTCTGCAGTCGGCTGCCAGTTCAATTGTTCTCTTGTTTTCTTCAGGGGTTCCTTTAAAACCCGATGTTGGGGAGCTATGCCCCCCAGCACCCGCCACTTAAGGATTCTCAACTCCAGTCGGAGCTGATTGGGGGGGTGCAGGACCCCCGACAGACAGCACTGGGTTCCAGCGGGTCTCCCACCATGGCTAGGTGCTGTAGTCACTGTGGTAGACCTCGCTGGCAAAATGTCGCTGTCGGGGGGGTGAACCGCTGAAGACCAGCCACCTGCCCACCCTCCTTTTCACTTTAAAGCTGTCTTCCTGGGAGAAAGTAGGAAATACCTATTTAGGGTCCTAGAGGGAAGGCTAGATTCAGTGGTGACTCCCTGGACCTTAAATCTGTGGCACTAACTCTGGATGAAATACTAGCTCCTTTGAGACATATAGTCAACACCTCACTGAGATTCTCTCACTTCCCGCAGATATGGAAATCTCATGGTAACAATAGACCCATTTTGATCCTTCCACCGTTATCAAAAGCACTTGAAAGAATTGTAGCAGATCAACCGGTTGAGTACCTGGAAAAATATCAAAGTCAATGTCCACAACAACACAGCTTTCACAAGGGACACAGCACCAGTACTGCTTTGCTTGAGTTTACGGGTCATATCCACAACTCCCAGGTGCCCTTGTTGCTGTGTTTTTTATTGGTCTAACGAAAGCATTTGATACAGTTAATCATGTCCTTCTGCTTGAACAATTGGGGTCCATTGGGCTTGCAGGTGACACTGTTACTTGGTTTGAGAGCTACGTTTCAAACCGCTTACACTGAGTGAAGATTGCTGACGTCCTATCTACTAGCAGATCTGTCTGATCTAGTATCCCCCAAGGGTCTATATTGGATCCGTTATTATTCAGTCTGTTCCTAAACCAGCTCCCGTACTCCTGTCAGTGCTGAATTCTACTTTATGCAGATGATGCAGTCCTATTTGTGGGTGATCCTGACCCAAAGCAACTGAAAATAAATCTCCAGACAAGTTTTTCAAAGGTAGAAATTTGGATCAGTGAGCAAAAACTCATCTTGAACTCTAAGAAAACAAAAACAATATTGTTCTCTAGCTCCCACAACAGACATCATAGTTACCCTCTTAACATCACAAATAAGGTTGGGACACCTTTGGAACTAGTCTTGCACTTTAAATACTTAGGGGTAACAGTTGACAGTGCTTTGACTTCTGGCTGCCACATAGACAATACAGCTAAGGCAGTTAATAGACGCATAGGTTTTCTATACAGGCATGCAAATAGTCTGACCATGGAGGCTCGCACTCTAGCTATCCTTAGTTTGGTGGTGGTGGTCTTGCTAATAGACGATGGTGTAATAATCTATGGCTCCACAACTGACACAGCACTCTGTAGGATTATAGTGGCACTAAACAAAGCCTGCCGCCTTGCAGCTGGTTTGGCAAGATTCGCACATACGTGTGACTTGTATGTTAAGACAGGCTGGCTCCAATCTGAGAGAAGGCTCAATTTCCAAACCTGCCTGATGGCTAAAAACATAAGTCTTGGCCTGGTGCCCTCTGAGGTATAGAAGTTCCTCACCTAGCACGGCAATAAGCGCTGCACCAGAAGTACCGATAGTATGGTTTTCAAAATACCGCGTTGTCGTACCTCCCAAGGACAGAGGGCTTTCTCCCATCGAGCTCCATGCTGGCTTAACTCCTTACCCCCAGACATTTCTTCTGTAGCCATGTTAGGCCCCTTCAAACAAAAGCTACAGAACTATCTTGTTGCAAATTCCAGCTATGACTGCTTTCACTAATCTCCTCACTCTTACAGGGGCTTGGTACTGTATACTCTCTTCCCAGGGCAACCCTTAGATGGCCCAAAGTTTTTCTACTCTTGGTTCCTAATTTCCTTTGCCTTCAAAAGCAATTTTCCCCAGTTATCCGCTCCTCTAATATATCTCCCGCCAATCCTCCCTATATCTCCTCCCCAAGTTTCATCCCTAAAGTTGTCTGCCACCTGGACCTGTTTCCACAACTTGTAAATATATCCTCTTCCCCCTACCCCTTATGACGAAGCCTCTCTAGCTGATGTATTCTCCCACCCCTATGTAAGTCTTCTTATCTATTATGTATGTCTTAGCCTGTCTTACCTCACTGTTACCTTTACTACCTCTCATTCTCGTGCTTCTAATTGTATTTTTACATAAATTGTACAATGCCAGCTTGATGTCTTGTTACCTTACTTACCAAAGTTTAACATTGTATGTATAGTTTACTTGGTATTTAATTCTTGCTGCTTAACAGTCACTTATGTTTACACTGTTTGTCTAACTCGGATGTGGAAACTATGTAACAAGCTTGTTCTCAAAAGGTGTTAATCCGAGATCACAATAAAATAAAAAAAAAATAAAAGACACTGGTGCTAAGTGGCTTAATGTTTTTTTCTTTTGGTTTTATGAGAGAACAGGATCATTTATCGGTAACTTACAAAAGAACAGGATTACAATCAAGCTGGATTTGTTATAGACAGATGAGGAACGAACGTATGACAACTCTAGAAGCTGCAAAAAGTAATATCCTCAAGCAATACATTAATAGCTATGCAGACCCTCGACATTTTTGGAAAAACATTAATCAGACTGGAGTCTATGCATGAAAGGTTTGATTGCATATGCGCTGCATATCTGCGACACGTAGGCAACCCTAAACTGGAATGCTGCAAACCAGGGGTCCCTTGCACACTCAATTCCTCTGCTGGTCATGTAGCTATGTGCATGGCCAGTCTGGGGGGTGTCCACAGTCTGCATCATTCACAAAGGTGTGGAGTGTGGGGCAATGGGAGCACAAGATATGGCAGCAGTGATCATGCTGTATCTGTTGTGTGCCTTCTGTAGAGAAACCTCACAAGCTGCAGGAGAAAAAAATACCCCTGTACGATGCTGCCACAGCCCTCTGGTTGGAAAGGGAGGGCTGGGAGCGGCCATTTGGGCATTCGCCCGACATTTTAAAGGTTTGCGCTCCCATGCCTTCCCAGAATCCCCTGCTCATACAGAGCAGAGGATCTACTGTGGAACCTGGGATGGGCATCAGATTGGATGCCCACCTGTGTCCTAAGATCTGCCCCTTCATGCAGCTGCATGTTGGCGCAACAGGGTCATAGTCAGGTGCATGACAGTGACCAGCTTTCGGTCATAGCCCCCACTGTGAGGGTGCCAAAGAAAAATAACATCAGCAGCGTTGTCTTAAATGATAGTGCTAATTCAGACCCTTTAACCATGGCCAACCATTCAAGCATTTATTTCTTTGAATTTCCACAGAATCTCTTCTGGTAAACCTGAGCCTGCAATAAGTGACTTTGTAAACCTAAGCCCTGCTGTTCCTAATTTCCATCTAAAACTAGTGACTCTAAAGGAAGTGTTTGACTTGCTGTCTAACGTTAGCACAGACACACCCTCTTTTTGTGATTGCCTGGAATCAAGACCAGTTCAATTGGCTGCTCTGGTAATCTCTGCACCAGTAGAAAAATATTGAATCTCGTTCTACACAGGGGCAGTGCCCAGTTGCTGGGGGTGTAGTGAGGCATGAGGTCACAGTCTGAGTGCATTCAGTACCCTAGCTGTGCATTAGAACTGTTTAACACACATCACTGTAGTGGCTTATTATGATTATAAAATAGGTCTGTGTATTCTACATGGGGTTTCTAGTATTAGCTGTGCATTAGACACTTCTAATGCATGGCTAACAACCAGTCAGATTGCTTGAAATCCTTTGTCCATTTCAAAATGTTGCTTATAAAATGGGCAAGTCCAGTCCTGAATTCTGATTGGTTAGTAGCCGTGCATCAGAAGTGTCTAATGCATAGCTAATAACAAGAACTGACAATCAGCACTAAACCCATCTAAAAGAAATCATTGTGCAAAAAAAGAATTCTCATTTTTTTTAGAATCATAACTGCCATTTTTTCTCTCGCATACCAGAACAGCATTTCACAGTCAGCAAAGTACACGACACCCAGCAGAAATCTTGAGCTCATCTTAACAAGTTCCCTTTAGTCAATGTCTAAATCAAATTTACTGTCTGCCATAAAGCCCAAGATGTGAATGAGATGACAGACATTCACATGTGGCAAACTAAATGCCTCTCACTAACCCTAGTAGCACATCTCTCAGAAGCCATAATCAAAAAGTGACAGCATGACTTAATGCAGCGTTCAGGCTCATGGAAAACACAGGGACTGCACACATTTACTAAGCAAAATAGCAGCCCTCTTCCCAAGACCTGCAGAAAAGTGCAAGTTCCTCTTGAAATCTGTAAGTAGTTTAAAGCACCCAATAACCATTTGTACCCTGCTCCAACACAAATGAGCTGCTCAGCACCCATTCTCGCAAACACATTACAGGCAGCATACAACATTGAAGCACCCAAAAAACACTGTCCTCTCTTTCCGACAGGATTAAATAAAACAGTATTTACTGTTGGCACTGTCGCTCATCCCCGCTGTCCCACTGGTGCTCTCCTCTGTGTCTCAGTGTTTAAATCAGCCCTAGAAACAGCGCTGTTCATCCTGTCTGTCCCATGGGAATCGGAGGTGCTGCAAGACAAGAGTATTACAAGAAAAATAAATAAATAAAAACAATATAAAAATGAAATAAATCTACACAAAATGCAACTTTGTGTTCCTGAATGTGAGCATCGTTACTTGCCTGTCAGTATGTGATACACCATAAGAGTTTCCTTTGGCTCACACCCATGTCTTTCAGACAAAAAGGTTGCGTTTTAAACTGCCGCCGGCTTTTTCCGTTACTCACTATTCAGTTGTCCACATTGGTTTGCCCTGTTATAAATACTGTATAGAAGGTTATTTTCACTATCGATTTTCACTGTATTTGCTATTGCTGGAAATCAGCAAAAATAAATGGATCGTGAAAAATAATGGACAGGTGATTGTCAGCAGTACTGTATTGAAGAGTAAGCCACCCGTGCTAATTCTATCTGACGCGAATATATATAGAAGGTTGACTCACGCTAAATATAATAGACACTAATTCAACCTGCTACACAGTATTCACTAGGAAGGGGGAGGGTCAAGGACTATAGATGGGTATTGGGGGGGGGGAAGTGGACACCAATCCATTCACAGTGGAAAGAGTTCTGGAAGAACTCACAAAGCTGAAGGTGGATAAGGCCATGGGGCCAGACGCGTCCATCCAAGGATATCAAGGGAGCTGTGAAGGGAACTGACAGCACCTCTGGCAGCCCTTCTCATGGAGTCATTAAACACTGATGTGGTTCCAGAGGACTGGAGGAGGGCACATGTGGTCCCACTGCACAAAAGTGGCAGTAGGAAGGAGGCGGGGAACTAAAGGCCAGTCAGCCTCACCTCAGTGGTGGGAAAGATCTTGGAGACACTGCTGAAAAAAAGGATAGTGGCACACCTGGAATCCAGGGGTGCCCAGGATCTGAGGCAACATGGATTCACAGCAGGAAGGTCATGTCAAATGAACCGGATAGATTTTTTTGATTGGGTGACTAGGGAGGTAAATCAGGGAGGGGCAGTAGACGTCACCTACCTAGAGTTCAGCAAAGCCTTTGACACCGTCCCACATAGAAGGCTGGTTAACAAGATGGGTAGTCTGGGCATGGGAGACAAGGTGATAAACTGGGTTAGGAACTGGTTAACAAACAGGAGACAGAGTGTGGTGGTAAGTGGGGTACAATCTGGGGAGAGGGGGGTGACCAGCGGGGTACTGCAGGGATCAGTACTGGGACCAGTCCTGTTCAATGTCTTCATTACTGACATTGCAGAGGGGCTAGAAGGATAGGTCTGCATGTTTGCAGATGGCACCAAGATCTGCAACAGGGTGGATACTCTAGAAGGGGGTGCAGAAGATAAAGAGGGACCTGGAGAAACTTGAAAGATGGTCGGAGATGTGGCAACTGAGGTTCAATACAAAAAAGTGCAAAATAATGCACCTGGGTAAAGGGAACCTTGGGGAGCGCTACAGGTTGGGGGAGAGGAGCTGATTGTCACCAAGAAGGAAAGGGACATAGGGGTTATCACCTCTGATGACCTTACGTATCAAAGCAGTGTGCAAAGGCATCGGGGATGGCCAGTGGCATGCTGGGGTGCATAGGCAGGAGTATCACTAGCAGGAGGTGGGAGATGGTGATGCCATTGTATAAAACATTGGTAAGACCTCACCTGGAGTACTGCATAAAGTTCCTGGAGGCCACATCTGTGCAAGGTGGAGACTATTCAGAGAAGGGAGACAAAAATGGTGCAGGGCTTGCACCACAAAACATATGCGAAGAGACTAAGGGACCTCAATATTTACTCACTGGAGGAGAAAGCAGGGGGACATGATTGAAACTTTTAAGTACCTCAAGGGCGTAAACAAGGTGCAGGTGGGGGACCTTTTCCAATATAGAAAAAGTACTAGAACAAGGGGGCACAATATGAAATTGGAGGGGGTAGATTAAGAGGTAATGTGAGGAAGTTTTTCTACACAGAAAGGGTAGTTGACGCTTGGAATAGTCTGCCACAGGAGGCAGTGGGGGCAAGCACAGTGGAGGGGTTTAAGCATGCCTGGCACAAGCACAAGGGGAACTTGAGAGTGGAGGGAGTGATGAAAAGCCATTGATCACATAGGTTTAGTGGTCACATGCAATGTATATGGCCTATGGGCAGACTGGATGGGCCTGGTCACCTGGCCGTTCTTATCTGCCAGTAATTTCTATGTTTCTATGTATCTAGCATTAAGAATGGAATGAAACACAAACTTTGAGGTGTCACTCACAGAGGCACTGATGAGAATCTTCATTGAAGAAGAGCAGAGCATTGAAAATGAAGATGGGAGTATGCAGCAACAGGAAAGTGATCAGTCAGAGAGGAGTATGCACCCTAGTGACCAAAACGAAAGCAGCACCAGCAGCAGCACAACTAGTGCGACAGCAGAAAATGTCAGTGATGTAAGTAATACATCAACAAGCCAGTGTTTCACTAATTTGAAACCTGATCAGTTAAATATGCTGGCAGATAGTCATAATGAGATAAATACTGGGAAATGTACCAACTGGGCAATGGGAGTATTCCACCAATGGGCTAACACAAACAAAATTTCTGTTGGCTGGCGCAACACTACTAAAGGTGAGCTGAACAAAGTTTTTGGAAGTTTTATGCAGAAGCACGCACCACCACAGGCTCCGAGTATGCACTGACCAGCTTCAGTGGTCTCCGTGCAGCACTAAATCGCTACCTATCCTCAGCAGCTATATGTAACCCCAAGGGGGCACTACCCTTAGGGCTACTACCCCTGTCTGCCCCCACAGAGGCAGGTTGAGGGGCCCAGATCCGTTGACGGGTGCCTCCACCCAGAGGTCGGGGTTAGCACAGTTAAGACTACCACGGTTACAGCCCTCTGAGCTACTGCAACCCCCCTTTCATCCCACTAGTGACTCACACTGGGTACCAACAATTCTGTTCACTAGTACACTTACCCCATGGAAAATATATTCCAGCTCCCTCCGGGGACCCCCTGTAAAGTAAGGCACAGTTATGTTGCAATCACCAGGCAGCAGTTCACCATTAATGTACACAATAGCCAGGATATAACTGTACAAAAAGCAATCTGATTTATTCAGGGGGAAAACAACAAGGACAGGGGGAATCAAGTTGATTAGCTTATCACTATACTTATCTACCTAGGGCTCTGTGCACAGGCCTAACCCTACAACTTATTGTCCCGGGTACCCAAGCCCTAGCGGCTAGTCCACACATGGCAGCTGGTTGGGGCCCTTAGCACACAAACATAACAGTCCTGAGCAGGTCAAAGTAATAGGAAAGGTCAGTTAAGTAATCCGAAGTTAAATGGTGCACTGAAACCACTGCATAGACACACTACAGGGAGCGACCCTGAATTAGTACTCACAACCCCAGCAAATGACGATTCCTTCACCGCTACCAGGATGGAGCCTGACTTTCACCAGTCTTCTTACACATTTATATGGTAAATAACAACAGAGGGTTACCACACCAGGCAGCTGCTTCCAATGCTCCCACAAACTCACAGCCACAGAGATACTGCAACGGCAGCTTCCACTTTTCTTCGGACCGAGCACAATTCAGCAATTCTCTCCAGTCCTCCTGCAGGTCGAGCCTGGTGGGTAGCTGTACAGGGCACAGCCTCCTCTGACCGCCTGCCGGCGGATTTCGAAACGAACTCGCTTGCAGAGAAAACGGTCGCCTTAGGCCTTCACGCGCTTCTCGCACGAACACTTCCCAGCGCAGAAGCACAGAAGCTCCTCACTCCTCACCAGCCACAACGCAGCTAACCCCCAACAGCAAGGGGCTGTCCTCTCAGTTCGGGCACCACCCACTGTCATTGGCTGGCTGCACACGCCAGTCACTTCCTCCAGTGCTTAGTGGTGCAGAAAAAGCGCCATAGCCCATAATACCTTTCCCAAAACAAGCAGCTCCTCTATTGGTCAGTCCACTCTGCAGGGTCCCGAGGTACTGACTGGCCCACTTCAGCAGTTCTGGGGCAAAATGGAGGAGGCAATCGAAAACCCTCTGTGCTGCAAAGCAAGGCAGGTTAGAACAACTACATTATCATTATTACTCTAACAGATAACCAGTAGACAAGCATATCCTCTAACAAAGCTCCCTCTGCGCAATTAGCGATGGCAGAACCGGAGCGATTATCGGGCAGCTCGGGAGGGACTCGAGCATAGAAACACTCAACCCTCTTCTTCTATCCAACTACAACTGCAACAGGCAGCTTTTTAAAGGGACAGATACGGAGGCCTTAAAGGCGCTCACTGGCTACCCAGTAAAAGCGTCTTAAACGCCAAACATCAAGCAGGCATAAGGTACATTAGGAACCCCCATTTGCAAGGGGGTTACATATAGGATGCCCGATGAACATCATATCAGATCCTGAGTCCAAGACATCAAATAATGTCTTCAAAGCTAAAATGAAGTTGTATGGGTGTGAGAACAAGGACACATCCAAGCACCACAATCCAGTCACAGCTGAAGACCTACGGAAGTTATGCATGTCCACTGCTCTGCCTCCTAACACCACCCCTGGGCTTATGTGAAAGGTCTGGCTAGACCTACAGCTGTACATGGCCCAATGTGGCGGGGGGGGGGTCTGCCAACTGAAACCTACAAGCTTCTGCATCAAGAAAGATGAGAACAGACTCGAGTACGTGACCATGGCATTCAATGAACACACCAAGAACCACAGCAACCCACTGGAAATTGGAACACAGTCTCACAGAGTATACAGATTTGCTCTGCCCAGTAACCCATTGTGCCTAGTACAATCTTTTAAGAAATATGCAATTGCAAGACAGAGCAAAGGCACTTTACCTACATCTCAAAAGGCTCCCTCAAGATGCATTAGATAACATGGATGTGTGGTACACTAATGAACCAATGGGAGTGAACTTTTTGTCCTCTATGATGAGCAGATTAAGTGCAGAGGCAAAGCTGAGTGCAAGATACAAATATCACTCCATATGTGCTACTGCCATTCAGCTGTTGTCTGATGCAGGTCTCGGGAGTCAGGAAATCATGGCAGTCATAGGGCATCTTAATGAAGGTAGCCTAAAGAGTTATTGGAGACCAAGATATCAGGACAGACAAGCATGGAGCAACATACTAGTAGCACAGCCCGAATTGACACCCAGCACATCAGAACAGTCAAGCAGCACAGCTCCCAAATGATGTACTACAGAACATCAACAACACAGAAGTGTTAGCCAAATACTTCAGTATGCAGAACTGTACATGTATGTTGGGCAATTATTTTTCCTTTTTTCCAGTACAGCAAAACAAAGTGCAACCTGTGGTTAAGTTATGTTTCTTTATTTTGCTCTCCCCTCCTCAAAAAAAACGAGGGACTATTTTTCAAGGTGGAAAGATATTTAACAAATAAATTAATATTTCTTCAAATTTAAAAATGGTTTGTATGTCTTTAATTCTCTAAATTTTTTCTCCCCATATTATAAGTGCAATAAGACACTCCAGGGTTGTGCATTAGACATTTCTAATGCACAGACAGAGGCTAAAGGCACTCGGCCTGCAGCCTTGTGCCTTACTATGCCCATGGCCATGCATTAGAAATGTTTAGAAAATGGGCAAGTGAAATGCTGCATTCCAATTGGCTGAAACGCCCTGGCACCGGTGTTATTTCTTAACAATGCCCAGTGAAAAACAAGTTCCTCCTAGCAGCACCCATCACCACCTGGTATCCCTGTGCCCACCCAAAAGACGATAGCCACCAAGTTTTTCAGCTCACATAGTGAGACAGAGATCCAGAGACCCCCAACTCGGTACTCACAACAGTCCCTACACCTGCTATTACAGTAGTATATTTAAAAAAAATCAAGAACAAAAAAAACTGTTTTCTTTTTTTTCTTCTTAGTTTACTAAAATGGGCAAAACAGCAGTGCTGTGACCCCTTCCATCGGCAGCCCGCTTTTGTAACTGACGCTAACTGGCAGTGCGACTCCATGCCTGGGACTGATTTGAGGAACGTCCTGCCCTGACCATGCTCAAATGCCAAACAGGCAGCACTGACATGGAAAACAAATACCTGCCACCTGGCCAAAGACAAATCATCCCCACATCAAGAAGTTACACAATTTTTAAACAAAATCAAAATACCTTTCTTTTTTTTTCTTACTAGCAGGGTTCATTGGAGTTCTGTGTTACCAGTACAATCGCACTGCACAACATTGTCGCTCCACCGCTGCTGCTCGCTTCCCGCTCACACGCTGGAAACTGAACCATTTTTTCCCTGTACAGAACTATCTGTAATGATCCCTAAACTCATGCGGGGTACTGAAAAGAATCAAAAACTAAAACACTGTAATCTAATACAAACAAGCATTTGTCAATGCCAAAGGTTCGCTGTTGGTATTGCTGTTGTACATGCCTCCCATATTTTTCTGTGTATATGCCTCTGCCTTGCATTTTAAGGCATCACTCTCAGCACAAATTTCTTATGTTCTTCCAGAACTGGTTCACTTCATTAGAAAAACAAGCATTTGTCAATGCCGAAAGTATTTGCTTTCTGGTATTGATATTGGTAGTGCAGGAGTTAGAAAGATGCATAGTAGGAATGGCAGTGAAGTATTGAAGTAATGCCAACCCCCACCCCCACCCTGCAGAGACTGACAGGCATTGGGGGTGTGCCTTTGGGTCATCGGCCATGACACTCATGCCATTCCACCTCACCCCACCCCACCCTGCAGACACCGACCGATGTCGCAGTGTGCCATGAGGTTTTTTGGCCCTTACACTCACCCCCATTCCATAAGGAAATAAGTTGAGATGGGTACAGTATAGGAGAATGGGGTGAACGTTAGGGCCGAAGACCCCATGGCACACCTCAATGTCTGTCAGTGGCTGCAGAGTGGGGGTGGAATGGGGAGAGCATTATGGCCGACAACCCCAAGTCACACACCCCCCCGATGCCTGTCAGTTTGTACAGGGTGGGCGTTATGATTGGAAACCCTAACGCCCCGGGTGTTTTTTGGTATTTTTGCTCCAAATTTTCAACATGGGCTTTTTGGGACCGCACCTCATGAACAGTGGCAGTATCATTTCGTTACTCGATCCCAAAAGGTGATTTTGCACAGCAAGTGTGTCATTCGGCACCACAGGAGTAAAAACACATTTCGGACAGGATGTGAAAAATTATAGCTATACTGTTCATGAGGAGGTATGAAGAAATGGCATTGTTGAAAATCTAGAGTTAAAATATGAAAAAGTGGCAGTTACAAGTGTGCGTAGAAACTATGTAACGCACGTTTGTAATGCACTCATTTGTTTGGAATGTTTTCACTAAATTTTCAACATGGCCTTTTTGGGTCCTCCCCTCATGAACAGAAGCACTGGGATTTCATTAATCTGTCTCAAAAGTTGATTTCACACAGCGACCGCTCCATTCTGCACCACAGGTGCAAAAACACATTTTGGGAAGGATGCAAAAAAATGACAGCTGTACTGTTCATGGGGGAAGGGGGTTAAAAAATAGCAATGTTGGAAATTTGGAGTGAAAATATTAAAAATTGATGAAGTTACAAGCGTGCGTAGAAACTGCGCAATGGATGCTCATAATGCAGTCATTTTTGGGATTTTTTTCATCAGATTTGCAACAAGAGCTTTTTGGGACCCCACCTCATAAACAGTGCCACTGTCTCTTCATTAATAGGTCCCAAAAGGTGATTTAACGCAGTGACTGCGAAATCACCTTTCGGGACTGAGAAATGAAATGGCAATGACAGTGTTCACAAGGTGGGGTCCCAAGAATCCCATGTTGAAAATTTGGGACCAAAACTCCAAAAAGTGGCTGAGATATCAACCTAAGTTGAACCCCCCCCCCATTGATTGCCATGATAGGGCTTACCGTGATTTTCTTCAGTTTGCGGTCAGCTTTTGAAGAGTGCAGACGTGTTCCTGGTCCACAGAAGATCGCTGCTCCTGACCTCCAGAGGTAAGTATGGGAAGGGGGTGCAGGGACGTAGGGTGCACAGAGGGAGGGTGCAGGTTGGGGGAGGGGGGGCGGCGGGAACGACGAGGGACCTTTTTTTTTGTTTCAGGTTTTTAAAAAAAACAAACTCCTGGGACTGTTTTCTTTTTTACAGGTAAAATATTAATAACATGGATTTTGGCACACTCGGATGGGCTCCCAGTGTGCCAGAGTACTGGGGGAGATCAATGTCAATGGGGATTGGGCACCCCACGGTCGGCTGAGAATATAGGGGCATGGCGGGTGGCGCATCCAACACCGGAAGTGGGCATCCCGGTGTCAGAAACATCAGAAGTATTTTTGTGGCACACTGGGGTGGGCTCCCAGTGTGACACATTAAAGGGGGAGGGGGGATACATGCTGACACAGGGATTGAGCACCCCGATGTCGGCAGGCAGGAGGGATCTGCTAGCGCAGTCATGCTTAAAGTAAATGTGCCTTCGGGCACAGTATACTCCAAGCCTGTATGGAGCTTAGGCTGTGGCTTACTCTGCACGGGTTTGAGAAGAGGAGCAAAAGGAGTCAGCGGGAAGTGGAGGAGGCAGGGGAGGAAAGCACCTCCTTCCACCTTCCAGGAAGGGACCGGTGGGGTGGTGAGGGGGGGGCAGCAGAGACGTCAGGCAGGCTGATCGGGATGCCATCAGCTGTTTGCTGCACGGTGACCTGCAGATGAAAGGAAAAAGCCACCACATGATTGGTGTGGCTTTTTCTTTTCAAGTGCAGACCATTTCAGGCAAAACAGTGTTATGATCAGCCTGGCTGATGATTGGTGTGATACTGTCGAGCCCCTTGCCAAGCACTCTGCATTGGACAGACAGTGTCACACCCCTCAAAAGTCACTCATCCCAAGAAATTTGATGCGCATGCACAAACTTAAAAATGGGTTCTCATAGGCAACAGCACCCTCTAGTGGCACCAAAGGGACTATTTTACAGAACCTGCCATTTCTATTCATTTTTATTAACACGTCACCCTCTTTTTTTATAAACTTTATTACAAAAAAACAATAATGTTAGCCCATTTACGAAGACCAATAATACCCTCCAAAGTGGGCGTTATGTGATATAACAGACCTTCCAGGGGCTATAAGGCCCTCTACCTGTGGTGTCGGGCTTCATTACACCCCTGGGCAGTCCATTATATCCCAATAACACCCAACCTGTTAGGTATTATTGCTTACCTAATGCACACACCCTAGTGTTTTATTGCTTACTTAGCGTAACATCAAATGCATGATTTTTTTTTGTAATATACACCTTTTCTATTCTTACAATGAAGTTACAGAACACATTTACGTGGATGCCTAATTTACTCAGTAGTGGTTTATTAACACTACATATTTTTTGTACAATACACTTTTATGCAACCATAGCTATTATGTGGCTAATATTGCTCCAGGTTCAACATGCATGCATTAGCATAGAACAGAACAAGGGTTCTGCCCAGCTGATACTAACATACTAAAAATGCCAGCAGAGTAGTCCTCATGGTCTATCAAGTGTGCTCAAGTTTCAGTACCCATTATGGGCACCTTTTCAGCCCTTTTCACCCCCTCCTTGTATCCCCCCCAAGAGTTTCCCCCTCATGGTAAACATTACTCAGTCTCACCTTCCCCCTATACTTGTCCCAGCCTCTCTTGAAACCCTCCACAGTAACTACCCCCACCAGCTCCTCTGGCAATGCATTCCTTGGTTCCACCACCCTCTCCATGAAATAACACCTCCTTTTCTCCCCAAGTCTCCCCCTCCAGCCTCCAACTGTGCACCCTTGAGGTCCCACCCCTTTCTGCTGAAAAATCTTATTAAGGATCACCCTATTTACACATTTTAGATACTTGAAAACCTCTATCATGTCTCCCCTGTCCCTCCTCTCTTCCAGTGAGTACAGGTTGAGCTCCTCAAGTCTCTCCCTATAAGACCTAGCCCCCAAATCCCTTATCATTTTGATTGCCCTCCTCTGAACCCTCTCCAGGAGTGCAATGTTCTTTTTCAAGTGCAGATGACAAAACTGCATGCAGTATTCAAGGTGTGATCTGACCAGAGCATTATACAGGGGAAGAATCACTTCCCTGCTCCTTGAGGTTATCCCCCTGATGATGCAACCCAGCATCTTATTTGCCCTGGCCTCCACCCTCCTACATTGCTCAGAGTTGTTCATTTTAGCATCCACCACCACCCCCGATCCTTCTTCCAACTCGAAGCTAGCAGTGTATCCTCCCCCCCAGGAAGTATACATGACCTGGGTTCCTAGGCCCCAGGTGAAGAACCCTGCATTTCCCTGTATTAAAGTTTAGCCCCCTGGTACAGGCCCACCTCTCCAGGGCCTCCAGGTCCTCTTGCAGGGCTGCTCTACCCTCTTTTCCATCCACCACCACCCCCAGTTTTGAGTCATCTGCAAAGAGACTAATTTCACTCTTGATACCCCTTCTGATGTCAGAGACGTAGACATTAAAAAGGAGAGGGTCCAGGACCAATCCCTGCGGGACCCCACTAATGACCGTCCTAGTAGATGAGACCTCCCCCCAACCACCACCCTCTGAGTGCATCCAGATAGTCAATTTCTAATCCACTTGACCAACTGTGCCCTCATCCTCATCTCCCCCAATCTATCCAGCAGCCCAGCATATGGCACTGAGTCAAATGCCTTGCTGAAGTCTAGAAAGAGGACATCCACCGGCCTACTCTGATCCTGCAATGCTGTCACCCAATCGTAGAACTCCACAAGGTTAGTCTGACATGATCTGCCCACTACAAAGCCATGCTGATGATTATCCAGGTATCCCCAGTCCTACAAAGACACCCCCAGACTCTCCTTCAGGATGTCCTCCATCAATTTGCCCACCTCCGACGTCAGGCTAACAGGCCTGTAGTTTCCCAGCTCCTCCCTTGAGCCACCCTTGTGTATGGGCATGATGTTTGCCACTCTCCAATCCTGAGGCACCCTCCCTGTCTGCAGGGAAGTGTTAAAAAGGGCCACCAGTGGTGCAGCCAGGACATCAGCCAATTCCCTTAGCACTCTGGGATGGATTCCATCCGGGCCTGGTGCTTTATCCTTATTAAGGGACTTGAGGGCTTCCCACACTCTGTTGACTGGGATTTCAGCATCCAAGACCCCTGCCCCTCCCACCAAACCAGCTTGCCTCACCCTGCACATTGTTGCCCCCCAACATCCCTGTACCAACACAGATGCCACCATGTGCATCCCCCATCCCTTCAGCCTGGCCACCCTGCCCCGTTGTACGGCCCCAACCTCCTCCCTAGTGAAGATCGATGTAAAGTACTCATTGAGTACCTCCTCCTGTTTCCCTGGCTCTTCTGCCCATCCCCTTTTGGACCACAACCTACTAATCTGACCCTTTGCTCTCCTTCTTTCCCCAATGTACCTAAAAAATCCTTTATCCCCCCTCCTGATCCCTTGTGCCAACCTCTGCTCCATATTAGCCTTGGCCGATCTCACCACCCTGGTGACCCTCCTGGCCACCATATCATACTCCCCACTACCCAAAGCCCCACTCGAATGCTTAAACCTACTGTATGCAGCCCTCTTCTCCCTAACTGCCTCCTGGACCTCCCGAGTCTACCAGCTTGGCTTTCTGGATCTACCAAACTTACGTCTCACCCTTGCACAGGACCTAGTAGCCTCCTGAATTTCCTCTTTGATCTGGCAAAAAACTTATTTTATGCCACCCAGTATCCCAAATATAATTCAGTAGTCACTGGGAGTATCTGTAACCAAAATATCTTGGTACCTTATCTTGATATATATAGATATATTATAGCAGTGAGGTTGTTCCCCTATAGTTACGGTTGTATGGGCACTTTAATGTTAAACTCCAGTTTTTATACTTTAATAACTTTGTAGACGTTCAATGGATTTGCACAAAATTATGCATGCATGGTCTCTAGTGGTAAATCTCTGTATGTAGCAAGTTTTGTGCCAGTTAGATGTGCGGATTCTGAGATGCAGAAAGTGAATTTTTCAGGGGGTGGGGGTCCCATTGGTTTGAATGGGTTTTAATGCAAAGAAGTGCAAAATCATGCACATAGGGAAGAGAAACCCTGAAGCCACTTATAGGCTGGGAGGGGAGTTGCTAGCAGTCACAAAGGAAGAAAGAGACTTGGGCATCATCATCACTGATGACCTGAAATCATCCAAGCAGACCTCTAAAGCAGTAGGTAAGGCTAGGGGGGTGTTAGGGTGTATTAGTAGGGGTATCACAAGTCGAAGAGGAGAGTAATAATCCTCTGTACAAGACATTGGTTAGGCCCCATCTGGAGTACTCGTGCAGTATTGGAGGCCACACCTTCACAAGGACATTAACCAAATTGAGGCAGTCCAGAGAAGGGCAACCAAAATGGTGCAGGGACTGCATCAGAAGACATATGAGGACAGATTAACGGAGCTCAATATGTATACCCTTGAGCAAAGGAGGAGAGGTGATATGATCGAGACATTTAAACACCTTAAGGGCATAAACAAGGTGAAAGAGTCTAACATGTTTAAATATAAGAAAAATAGCAGGACAAGAGGACACAGCATGAGATTAGAGGAGGCCGATTAAGGGGAATGAGGAAATTCTTTTTCACAGAAAGGGTGGTAGATGCATGGAATGGCTTACCACAAGAAGTAGTGGCTATGAATACAGTGCAGGGCTTCAAACAGGCATGGGATAGGCATAAGGGAGCAATACAAATGACTATGAATAGATAGGTCACTGACATCGCAAAGGCCGATGGCACATTTATAAGGTAGAAAAAGAAATGGGCAGACTGGATGGGCCTTGCGGTCCTTATCTGCCGTCAACTTCTATGTTTCTATGTTTCTATGTTTCTGTCAACTTGGCTAGCACCCAGGTGGTTTGGAATTTTGGTCTGACATTTTCTGGATTGAAAGGAGCTGGCCCTCAGATGAGCCTTTTGCTTGTTTGGTGAAAAAATATTAATCCATTTCAAAGTTATTTAATTTTGACATTTTTAATAACTGGTACTGAGCATGCTCAGTAACAACAAAAAATAGCTATATGAAATGAAAAAAAAAATTTTTCATATTGACATCATCCTTTTTCATGAGGGGAAATCCTTTTTAATTTGTCTGCCATCTTGTTTTCTGTTTTTCCCTAGGGAAAATTAAAATTTCAAAAGCCACAAAAATGACATTCTGGAGAGCAACCAACACGTGTTATCTTGCTTACTGGGACCCCCTTACCTGGATTCTGCACTTAACTGTTAGAGAAATGCCCTTAAAATGTTATTTTGTTTCAACATTAGAAATCCTTTCTCGTGACTCGTGATATGACAAAAGAATCTTTTTTAGTATGACGTCATCTTTTTTTGTGAGGGAAAAAAATCCTTTTTCGTATGAAGCTTCAATGTTTTTCAATGGGGTTTTCAACTTTGAGGCATAGCTTTGCCATCTTTGCATACTTTCTGCTCAAATTTTCAAAATGGCCCTTTTTGAGACTCTACCTCAGGAACAATGTTGGTAGGATTATGCAAATCCGTCTGGAAAGGCAATATCACGGCTGCTTGGTGAAATCCCCTTTTGGGCAGGATTTGAACACTTGTACCACCCTTGTTCATCAGGTGGCATCATAAGAAGACTATGTTGAAATTTTGGGGTCAAAATATGTAAAAATGCCAAAGTTATGAGCATACATTGAAACTTTGCTATGCTCCCTCGTAACTTTGGCAATTTTAAATATTTTAACTTAAAATTTTCAACATAAACATCTTTTTACACTACCTCATGAACATGATAGCTCATATTTTTCAAACCCTGGCCAAACTGTGTTTTCAAACCCATGGCGTGCAATGGTGATGCTGTGGTGTGGAATCACGTTTTGGCAAGGATTTCAACATTTTCATTGCTGGTTTTATGACATAGAGTAATAACAAGGCTAGGCTCACAGTTTCATTCCTGTTTCACTACAAATGCAAGTGCAGGGCCTCCTTGGCAACATACATGTATGCATCTAAGGAGGGATGGGAGCGCAGGGCCCAGAAGGCCCTTCGTTTCCACAGACAAATGAGGATACAATTATACTGTCTCAAAAGGTAAGGAAATTCTTTGAAAAACTTTGTTAATACAATAGTTTGGGTTAAAGTGACAAAAGTAGGGAAATATGGTGTTAGGGTTTCCAACCCTAACATCCCGTCCCCCATGGGTTTGTCTCTGGGAGATCCTGCCAGACCAACATGGTTGACTATTATGACTGGGTGACTAGGGCACTTGGCAAGGGCCACGCAGTGGATGTCCTGTATCTGGATTTCAGCAAGGCCTTCAATTCAGTGCCACATGGGAGGCTGATTAATAAGGTGGAATACCAGGGAGCAGGGACAAAGATGGTGAATTGGATCAGGAACTGGCTGCAGGAGAGGCAGCAGAGGGTGGTGGTGGAAGGGGAACTGTCATCTCTAAGGGATGTGACAAGTGGAGTGCCACAGGGATCAGTACTAGGCCCGGTGTTATTTGGTATTTTCATAGCCAACATCTCACATGGCATTAAAAACACGTTCAGCCTTTTTGCAGATGACACGAAGATCGGGGTAGTGGTGGATGACACAGTAGGGTGGTGGATGACACAGTAGGGTGGCAGGGGCTGCAGGATGATCTGAATAAACTTGAGGAGTGGTTGGACACATGGCAGCTGGGGTTCAATGCAAAGAAGTGCAAGGTCATGCACTTCAAAGCAAGGAACCTGAGGAGGAGTTATCAGTTGGGAGGGGTGCAGATAACCACTACAGAGGAGGAGAAAGATCTTGGGGTGATAATAACAGGGCAGATGAACCACTCGGCACAGTGCAGGAAAGCAGCAGTGAAAGCCAATAAGATGTTGAGGTATATTACTAGAGGTATCCCCTCCAGGAGAGGGGAGGTGATCCTGCCACTGTACAGGTCACTGGTGAGACTGCACCTGGAGTACTGTGTGCAGTACTGGTGCCCATACCTGAGGAAAGATGCTAAGTTACTGGGGGGATACTGCACAGAGCAACAAGGATGATCCAGGGAATGGAAGGCAAACGCTATGAGGTGAGGCTGAAGGAACTGAACATGCATTCCCTGAAGGGGAGGAGAGATAGGAGGGACATGAGAGAGACCTTTAAATGTATGAAGTGTATAAACAGGACTGGTACACAGGGAATTTTCAAGCTAAAGGGGGGAGGGACACGACGGGGCATGGGCTGAGACTGGAGGGGGGAAGACAGAGGAGGGAGATGAGGGGGCACTTTTTCACAGAAAGGGTGGTATCTAGATGGAACACGTTGCCCGAGGAGGTAATTTCCTGTAGGACAGTGGTCAGCTTTAAGAGGGGGTGGAACAAAGTGAGGGGGAGGGTCACCAATATGTGGGTGGGGCAGCTGCAGTTCAAGGGAATAGCTAGCTGCACACTGGAGCAGACTTGCTAGACCATGTGGCCTTCATTTGCTGGCAATTTCGTATGTTTGTATGTTCATATCCCCACCCTGCAGGGCAGCAAATGGCATGGGGTGTGCCTTGGGGTCGTCAACCCTAATGCTCACCCCATTCCATGAGTAAATAAGCTGAGATGGGTACAGTCTATGAGAATGGGGTGAGCATTAGGGTTGACAACCCCAAGGCACACCCCACACCTGTTGCTGCCTTCAGGGTGAGGGTGGGATGTTAGGGTTGGAAACCCTAATGCCACATTTCCCTACTTTTGTTGCTTCAACCCTAACTAGTGCATTAACAAATCTCTAGTACTGTAGAAATGCGTAACAGTATGGGATGATGAACAAAGAGGAATCTCAATAAGGAGGTTTTTATTAAGTGTAATGATGGCAAAACAATGGCATACATATGCTAAACAGGGATATGGCGACTAGGAACAGGTAAACACACTTGAAAAACAATTAGGTCCCAGGTACAAGTTAAAATATCGTACCTTATTGCTAAAGCGATGAGAATGAGAGGGGGAGAGACATAAAAGCATGCAAGGACCCAAAGGTTCCACACAGCCCCCCCCCCCCCACACACACACACACATATACACATACACACAGCCATAAACCCACACAGACAGATGCACAGTACAGGTCATCATGCCCCTTATAAACAATTACAAAGACACCACACAGACCCACCTTTTCCGCAACACACATCAGCAGAGGACTCTAAACACAGGCTAAGCTCTAAAGGCATAGTTGCATAGTCATCAAGGCCCCATGGAAAGCCTCCCATACAGGTCAGCCCCCGCCCCCAAATATGCTCAGTATTGGAGCAGAACATAAAAATGCAGGATCTACTAAGGTCTTTTAGTGATGGGAACAGACAAGAGAAGTAAAGGAGTATTTAGCTCCGGTTTTTTCATGATTTATTCCTTAGTTCCGATTTTAGGAAATAAATTCTTTTATCCTACACATTAACAGTACATTGGTACACATGCATTTGCAAAGCCCCTTTTACACGGCAGGCTCTGCACCATATTTAGTGGTGCAGAGCAACTGCAAAGTTAACTGTCTTGTTGTGTATAAGCAACGCGCACCGCATTGAAAGGGAGCGTTCATTGTCTCGGCATTCTCTGTTTTGGGTGATTCATCATTTTGGTTTACCATTTTGTGCCATTTGCTGGTGCTGTCTACAAACATGACAGTGGTCACTTCAATTTTCACAGACCCTCATGCGGGAGACCATGCCATGTTGTGGGATGCGGTCCCCATATGTGTCCCCAAGGCTTGTGCGAGTTCTGTGCGCTTTCCTCGACTGTACCTGTTCAGTTGTTGATAGTCTTAGGTAGTGAAAATTGTTGAATCCGGCCTGTTACTTTTTTACGAGGGTCGAAACTACATTAAAAGTGCTCTGAAAGTCGATCCATGATACTGGGCATACAGAAATGCATATTCATAGTTTCCGACCCTCGTTTCCAAAAGTAACAGGTTTCCAGTTCAACATAATTTTCACTACCTAAGGATATCTTAGCTGAACTCGGAAGAACAATGCTGGCAAACTCACCCCGCCACCCCCAAGTCTCGGGCTCTTGGCCGCAGGAAAGACAGCAGAAATGCCGGATGAGCCCCAAGAGGGTTGCACACAGTATGTGTGTAGAAGCAGACCAAAGTGGCGCTGACAGAGCATAGCAAGCATCTGGGAACAGCGCTGTTGTAAGTGCTGCCCATGTAAAAAGGGGTACAAAACTGGTAGTATTATGTGATGCTGTCAGCCATGGCACCACACACTGAGTGGGAATGATAAGGGTAATTATCAGTATCAATTATGTGTAGTAAAAACAGTTTCAGGAGTTGCTCCCTGGCTGGCAAGAAAGGCTGCTGCAACCTGGCAGAATGCTAAAACTAAGGTCATAGCACCAAGTAATGCAAGTGTTTGCTTACAGTCTTATATTTCTGGAATGGCTGTGAATTTTCAAATTTCTATTGTGTGCTACACTTCTTTACACATGTTTCTAAAAGAAAGGTATTAAAGGAAGTTTGCAAACACAGCACTGAATGCAACTCACAAACATTCCCAAAATATGATGGGAACAAAGGCCGAGGGGATAGTTGAACAAAGAATAGAGATTTATGTGATATATAAAATCACACAAAAAAAACAGCACCTGAAAACTCACCAAAAAGCACAAAATTCAGAATGGGTCAAAGTGCCAGAAAAAAATACAAACAAGTATGAACTGTGAAAAGCACATTATAAACATGAATGTATGCCCCGTCCCCTACCACCAAAGTGTTTGCTCGCATCATCATGTGTTTCTGGAATGGCTGTGAGATTTCAGATTTCTACTTTGTGCTGTTTGTTTGCAATTTACACCAGAAAGGAACAGAAAGGGATTGTAAGTGAAATTAGCAAAAGCTGCGCCAAATACAAAAAATCACAAACATTCCAAAAATGTAACAATGCGGGTAAAGGCTTGGGGGGGGGGCAAGGTAATCCAGTGGTGGCCTTCTTTAATCTCCAATTGGCCACCATCATTATGCATTAAATAGTAATGAAAACTGGCTCCCATTGACTTCAATGGGACTCACCCCTGCACTCTCCCTTGCTTCACATCATTGCGTGTTGAGCGCGGGGTCATGCCGGAGGAATCGGGGAAGTGGAAGGGATTGGCTGGTCACCTTGCTGGGACCAAATTACGACTCCTTCTACCCAAATACAGATGCAGCATAATTTTGCAAAAATGGCAGGAACATACTATTGCCAGTATAAAGTACCTAATAAAGTAAGTGAGAAGGTACTGAAAAAAGCAGGAAAACCACTTTAAAAAGGAACAGAAAGGGATTGTAAGGGGTAATGGTGAAAGGCGACCGAATACAACTCACAAACATTCCAGAAATATAATGATGCACGCAAAGGCTGGGGGGTGGGGGTTGTTGAACAAACACAAGGGATTTATGTGATGGAACAAACCATAAAGCCTGAAAACTCACCAAAAAGCACAACATTCAGAATGGGTTACGGTGCTGTGCCCCCCGCCAACAAATGTTTGCTCATGTCAGCTTATATTTCTAGGATGGCTATGAGTTTTCAGACTTTTATTCTTTGCTGCATTATTTTGCAATTCACATTAAAAAAGAATGATTTGTTCCATTGCATGAGTCCCTTGTGTCTGGTAACTCCCCTCCCCCACCCCGGCAGTGCTCACATCCTTACAAACATGACCATGTGCTCATGGGCCCCAACAAGTGTTTTCTTGCATCGTTGTACATTTCTGTAATGGCTGTATTTTCAGATTTCTATTGTGTACCGAGATCATTTGCAATTCACTTTAAAAAGGAACATAAATGGACTGTAAATTGAAGCTGGCAAAAGCAGCACCGAAAACAAATCACAAACATTCCAGAAAAATAACAATATGAGCATTGGCCTGTTAGAGCGGGTTGAACAAACACAAAGGACTCATGTGATGAAACAAATCACAAAAAATGAACATTTCTGCCTTTTCCCTCTTCAGTTTGCTCATAGACCCTCTCCCCATAGTATGCTGGCTCTCCTCCCCTTTTATCAGTATGTTCGTCCCCCTCCCCCACCTACTTCCACTATATACTTATTCAGTCCCCTTCAAGAAGATGCTGGGTAGCTGCCCTGCCCCCCTTCCAGAAGACGCTGGGTAGCAGTCCTCCCCCCATAACATGCTGGTTCCCCTCGCCTTTTATAGAAGCATAGAACCTGATGGCAGAAGACAGATGGCCCATCAAGTTTGCTCATAGTTGGTATTACCTTACCTGGCCTCTGGCCTAGTGGTGCATTGCGTTATTCATGCCCTCACTTCTACCTCTTCTCCCTTCCTGGTTCCCTCCAGTGGGCTCTGTCCCACCCAGCATGAATCCATTAATGGTCATCTCAGGCCTCCAGTGAGTGCATGTTTGTGGGGGCTTTCAGACATTCCCCGTATGATCTGCCCTGCCAGTCATGAATCCTTTTTTAAAACCCTTCAATGCACTGAACCCAGCATGTCAATGTTTTCTGACTCCTTTCTCTGGTGAGGACTGCAAATCAGGGCACAGTACTCCAGGTGAGGCCTCACTAGTTCATACCTCTCAACCTTTCAACCCCCTAAATGTGGAACATTGTACTTCAAAATGTGGAACAAATAGGTAAAGTGTGGAATGCCTCATCAAACCACAAGATAGAAACTCAGAACACTGTGTAAATGAAGCAATAATGCACGACAGGGTGTGTGTGCCGTGCTTGGATAACGTCATGCCTGGGGTGGTTTGCGTCCAACACCCTAGAAGTGACATTATCCAAGCACTACACACACTCTGGAGTGCATTATTACTATTATACAATATCTCCTTTTAAACATACAATAAAAAAAATAAATAAAGTTTTAAAATATTTTTTTCTTGTGTGGAAATATATTTTAACGATTAAAGAGTTCTCTTTTCTGTTTCTCCAGCAGGTATTATCTATCTTGTGTATCGTGGTGTGTCTCCTGAAAGCTGGTCTCTCTGAGCCACCCCCCACATGCACACCCCGCATCCCAGTTGCACTCCCTGTCAGCTGTCTTTTCCCTGTGTGCAAGTAGTGGCAGTGTTTATTCTTTCTCTCGGTACAGTTTGTGTTGTTAATGTTTGTACTGAGAGAAACATCAGTTTTGTTTTTAGCTGACATTCGTGTTGTGTGAAAGGATGCCAGGATACTCAGGGTTTCAGGCTTTAAATTGCTGCTTTTAATCATTTTTTTTTATTTCATTCAGTTCTACCAGAACCTCACACTGAGTGCAAGCAGTTATTATCTTCGGGAGGCATAAACAGAACTGTTACTGTAGTAGCAATGCTCACAGTAGCACAGGAAATGTATTCTACCCCAAACAGAATTTAAACACACTATCTCTCCTCCCCAGTACTCAGCTGGCTCATGACCCATCCAGCAACAAAGTAACCATTCGCTCTGCTCAGTAAGTTACCTAGCCAGCTGGGGCTGAAGTCATAATGCCTCTAACTGGTGACCTACCCCCACCCACCCCGCTCTGCCTGCCTGCCTGCCCTCCTCCAAATCCCATGGTGCTGTGCTCAGAACCCAGGCCACTTACCAGGTGGCATCCAATTAATTTGCTGCTGGCTGCTTCTGGTCTCCTTGTGCTGCCCTGCCCTGGTCGGGATGGAGGCTAGGACTAATGCTGCTGGGCAGGCACTGCTTCCCTCCCCGTTCCCAGAGTTCAAGTAAAGTTGAACTTGCAATGCCAAAAATGTAAAATGTGCTGCCACCTGCCTGTGGGGGCTTGAGTCGCATTCGTGACCTGCCCTGTGGTCCCATGGTCATCAGTTGGGACTGGGTTGCCCATCACATAGCCAGTGCCAGCAACCCCATCCCCAGAAAATGAAAGGCAGTCCGCTCAAAACAGAAATAAAACCTGCAATGCTCCGCCATAAATTCAAAGAACCATGCTAACTGGTGCATGCAACAGGAAACAAAGAACCAACATGATGTGGTTTGTAGTGAACTCAGTCAGCACGTGTGTGTGACATCACACTAAAAGGGCTTAGCCCTTTACTGGAGGAGTCCCTCACTTTCACGTTCCACTGCCAAGACTTGCTCGCCTCGGACTGCTTTTGCTTTAACAATCAGTCCACCTTCTTAAGTCTGCATGTGATGCAGCAGTGCACTTTAAGATTTTCCTGCGGCTGGCCAAGATGGGTCCTGCAACTGTAGGACATGCAGGATGGTTAGATCCACCAATGACATCATTGTTTTTTGTTTGTTTTACCAGGAGAGAGACACACTAAGCTGAAAACTTGTTTACAGGTGCAACCTGAGAGCACAAGGAAGTTAAGTGACTTGCTCAGGATCACACAGTATGCAAGTGGGGGCTGTGGGATTCAAACCCAGGTCTTCAGGTTTGCAGCTTAGAGCCTAAAATCACTGCACTATACTGCCTCATGTTCCAGAAGAACAGGACAGGGAGGAAAAGGGGGGGGTTATATGTGAGGGAATTTTATCCCTTGTATTTATGTACATACATGTATAGTGTTCTCTACGTCAATCTGTACTCTATGTAACTATGTTTGTATTTGTATATACTATCTGTTTTCTGATGAGGAGCCTTTGTAAATGAGTCCCTGACTCAAAGGTTTGCAATTCCAATTTCTACTAAATAAATAAATAAGGGCCACAGAGATACAGGGACAGCAGGATGATAAGGAAAGGCTGGAGGTTCTTTGGGTCCACTTACAGACAGGGTCTGGGAATTTTGTCCACAAAGGGGTGGTGCACAGACCACCATCATTGGGGGAGGAGTTAGATGAGGTTCTGGAGGAGGCCACTGGCAGAATGACAAGCATAGGGGAGGTATTGATTATGGGAGACTTTAATCTGCCAGATGTAGACTGGATCATTCTGGACGTAGCTACAACCAGAAGCAGAGCCATTCTTGACTCTCTCCAGAGGGAAATTTCTCAATCAGCTGGTAAAGGAACCCACTAGAGATGGGGCAGTGCTGTACCTGGTACTTACAAACAAGGACAGCATTACAAACATCACAGTAGGTAGTCCCCTTGCTACAAGCAGTCCCCATATGGTGTGGTTGGCATATGGATTGAGCAAGAGAAAAACCACACTAGAATGAGGGTCCTGGACTTCAGGAAGGCACATTTTAAAGACATGGGAGGCTGCTTCAGTACATACCTTGAAGGGTGGAATGGCTGGGGTGAGTGGAGATCCAATGGAAAAAGATCAAGGAGAGGATAGCTAAAGCAACAACATGCTGTTTGAAGGAAGTAAGCAAGGGTAGGAGGAGCAAGAGGACACCATGGTTCTCTAAGGAGGTGGCTAAGGTGGTAAGGGAGAGAAAAACAGCTTTTAAGAAGTACAATGAGACCTAGATGGAGGTGGACAGGTACGTATATCTGGATAAACAAAGAGAAGAAGGAAGGAAGGTGAAGGCAGCTAAGGCACAAACAGAGGAGAGACTCACCAAGGAGGTCAAAAAAGGGGATAAGACTTTCCTCAGGTACATGAGTGAAAAGATGAAAGCACCGGGTGAGGTAGTAAGGATCAGGAGGGGGTGTGCTATGCAGAGGAAGACCAAGAAAAAGCTAAAGATTTAAATGAGTACTTCTGCTCAGTCTTCACAGTGGGAGGGGTTCTGACATGTATCAGCAGGCACCAGGAGCGGGGGAGTGGACACAAGTCCATTTTCAGAGGACAGAGTCTGGAGGGGTTGGAAGCCCTAAAGGACAACAAGGCAAATGGGCCAGATAGGATTCACCAAAGAGTTCTAAAGGAACTGAGCAAGGTGCTAGTTGATCTTCTGACAACACTATTCAGCTCCTCTTTCAAGAGGGGGTAATCCAGAGGACTGGAGGACAGCCAATTTGGTCCCTCTGTACAAGAGTGGTAGCAGGGAGGAGGCTAGCAATAACAAGCCTGTCAGTCTCAAATCAGTCATGGGAAAGTTAATGAATACCCTGCTGAAGGAGAGGCTGACAGCACACCTGGAGGCAAATGGGCTGCAGGACCACAGGCAGCATGGGTCCATGGAGAGGGAGAGCATGTCAAACGAATCTCATAGATTTCTTTGACTGAATGACTAGGGAGATAGATCAGGGCAGTGCAGTGGATGTGGTCTATCTGGACTTCAGTAAAACCTTTGACACTGTGCCACACAGGAGGCTAATAAAGAAACCTAGCAGACTGGGGGTTGGGGAGAAGATAGTAAGCTGGATATCAAACTGACTGAAGGATAGGAAGCAGAGGGTGGTAGTTAGCAGCAGTCACTTGGGATATGGGAGAGTGTCCACTGGGGTACCACAGGGATCAGTACTGAGTCCTGCCCTCTTCCATGTCTTCATAAGTGATAATGCTGAGGAACTGATGGGGAAGGTGCATCTCTTTGCAGATGACACAAAATTCTGCAACAAGGTGAACACCTATGAGGGGGTGGAGAGAATGCAAAGGGATCTGAGGAAACTAGAAGAGTGGGCTAGCGGTTGGCAGCTGGGCTTCAATGTCAAAAAGTGCAAAGCCATTCACCTGGGGCCAGGAAACCCAGGAGCTGTGTATGAGATGAGGGGAGGTACTTACAGTCACCAAGCAAGAAAGGGACCTTGGGGTAATCATATCTGATGATCTCAAGGTGGCAGGGCAGTGTGACAGGGCAGTAGACAAGGCTAGTGGGATGCTACGGTGGATAGAGAGGGGGATTTTTAGTAGGAGAGGGGAGTTAGTGTTGCCACTGAGTTGCTCACAACTGAAACCCCACCTAGAGTACTGTGTCCAGTTCTTAAGGCTGCACCTCTGCAAGGACAGTGACAGGGTGGAAGTGTTCCAGAGGAGGGCTACCAAAATGGTATGGGAGTTGCATGAGAAACCACATGAGGAGAGGCTACAGGAGGTCAATGTGTACTCCTTGGACGAGAGGAGAGCAAGAGGGGACACGATTCAGACCTACAAGTACCTCACAGGTGGCGACCGGAGAGCACTCAGCCTGGTTGGGGTGAGTTTAGACTGGTGGGGGTTGTTGAGGTCAGTGAGATTGCTTCCAAGCTTTGGCACACCTTTTGTGAACTGGACCCAGTGCCAACTTGTTTCTTAATGAGATGTGTTGACTCCGTTAGCCCAGTGTTTGCCTTGATTGTCTGGTGCTCCTTGTCGGAGGGGGTCTTCCCTGATGTCTTGAAGGAGGCATTGGTGAGACCCCTTCTGAAAAAAACGTCGTTGGACCCTGACGTCAAGGCAAATTACCATCCTATCTCCAGTCTCCCATTTTTGGGTAAGATTGTGGAGAAGGTGGTGGCGCTTTCAGCTTGAGGGGCATCTTGTGGCCCATGATCTGTATGAGCCGCTCCAGTCTGGGTTTTGTGTGAGGTATAGCATAGAAACTGCACTAGTTCGGGTGCATCATGACCTCCTTAGGGCTAGAGATCGAGGGGAGGTGACAATTCTTGTTCTCCTCGATTTCTCTTCAGCATTTGACAAGGAGGACCATTGAGTGTTACTCAACCACCTAAGGGAATTCTGCGGACTCACTGGCACTGTCATCTGCTGGTTTGAGTCTTTTCTATCTAACAGGAGGCAGAGGGTAGTGATGGGGAATTTCTCCTCCTCCCCCTCCCCTGGCCACCTGTCATGTGGAGTTCCCCAGGGTTCGGTCTTGTCGCCGATGTTGTTTGCCGTGTATATGCTGCCCCTGGGAGAGCTTATTAGGAAGTACAGTCTGGATTTTCACTGCTATGCTGATGATACCCAGCTGTATCTTTCCTTTGCCCCTGGAACATCTTGCGCAGTGGAAGTGCTTAACAGCTACCTTGCTGAGATCAATGACTGGATGGCCTCCAGCTGGTTGCGACTGAACCCCAGTAAGACGGAGGTACCGGTGGTGGAGTCGAACAGAGGGCATGATAGGTTGGCCTCTGGTGCAGAGACAGGGCTTTGTCTTGGCTCTGTACTATTGAAGGCCTCCTCTAGGGTGCGTGATCTGGGTGTTATTATTGATGGCGGATTGACACTTGAGTTTCAGGTGGCATCCATTGTCCATACCAGTTTTTATCATCTGAGGAATATTGCCAGGATAAAGCCCCTAGTTCTGCAACTGGACCCCCCCACTTTGGTGCATGCCTTCATGACATCCAGGCTTGACTATTGTAGTGCACTCTATTCTGGGGTCTCTGGAGGTACTCTGCGCCGACTGCAGCTTGTGCAGAACGCAGCAGTGAAGCTGTTGATAGGACAGCCTAAGCATTGTCATATTACTTCAGTGCTGCGTCAACTGCACTGGCTGCCAGTTAGGTGGAGGTTCCTCTTTAAGGTGGGTTTGCTCACCTTTAAGGCCCTACACAGCCTGGGCCCTGGCTACCTGAAGGACCTTCTTGCACCTGCTGTCTCGTCCCGCTCCCTCCGCTCCTCCTCCTCTAGGGGCCTCCTTGCGATTCTCAGGATGAGGTTAAAAACTGCTGGTGACAGAGCATTTAGTTTCGCCGGCCCCGTCCTGTGGAATTCACTTCCTTTAGCCATCAGAGAGGCCCCTTCTGTGGAGGTATTTAAGGCCCGCCTCAAGGCTTTCTTGTATAATCAGGCCTTCCCAGTCTGTGTTTTGTAGTCCCTACCTGTCCTTTAGAAATTGATGCTTAATTTAGTTTTTAGTTATTCTGAATTTAGTTGTTGTTGAGGGTAGTAAATTCTATTTTAATTGTTTGGAATATTGTATATGAATGCTTATTATTATGTTGTTTTGTATTTATTCTGATAGTTGTACGGCGCCCAGAGCCTCTGGGATGGGCGTATTTTAAATAAAACTTGCCTTGCCTTGCTTAAACAAAGTGCAGGAGGGGAGTCTCTTTCAGAGAAGGAGGAGCACCAAAACATTGGGGCATGCAATGAAACTAGAGGGAGAAAGTTTAAGAGGGCTGTGAGGAAATACTTCTTCACAGAAAGAGAGGTGAATGCCTGAGCAGCCTGCCAGAAGAGGGGATGGGGGAGCATACAGTAGGGAGCTTCAAGCATGCATGGGATAGGCACATGGGCATAATATGTAGAGGAAAGGGAGGAGGGCGGGACGCCAGTGATCAAATAGGGTCTGGGATAGAGATGTTATGAAATTATATTTTGCCAGCGACATTTCTGCAAAATTGGCAATTTCGCCGTGCAAAATACTTCATGAAATTTGCCCATTGTGCGAAATATTTAAGCCAGTGTGAAAAAGCAAATTTACTTCATTAGACAAAATTTTACCTTCCACAGGTGAAATTTCACATTACGCAGTCAAAATTCCAAATTTCGCTTCTGTGAAAAATTTCGCAAAACAAGCGACTTTTGCTAAATATTTTGCATAACAAAATTTGCCAGTTTCACACATCTCTAGTCAGGGGTGTAGTAAGAGGCAGGAAAAAATAGGGCAGACTAGATATAGGCCTACTGCTCCTTTTCTGCTGACAAATTCTCTGTTTCTATGTTTCTAAGCAAGAGACAGCCTCAAGGAGTGCACCATTCAGGGTAGTGAAGATGGGGGAAGTGAGCCTAGCCAGTTTTTGGCTAGTGACAAAGGTCATGGACACCGTGGGCCCAATTCTCAAACAGTCCTTAGATCACCCAATTTGCAGCAGTCTAGGGCTGCTGTGGACTCCGAGGGTGTCAGGGATCCTGCACCCAATCCTGTAAAAAGAGGGGTCCCTGCACCAAAAACCCAGGAGTTGCCGCACCCACAGGCTACCGCCAAGCAATAGGCACACCTGCGAGAATTGTCACAGGGATCCGGCTACCCCCCCCACCCGGCACAAAGTGAAACAAGTTTGCCAGAAGTGGTCTGGCGACAGAAGAGGCACGGGGGATGCCATAGGGGGAGTTGCAGAGATGGTGGGCATGTGGGGGGAAGTAATATGAAAATCGGTGGGAATGCCATTCATATAACTATTAAGCCAATGGGATTGTACCATGGGGGGTCCAAGGACAAACAGTGCCAGAGGCTGGGGCTGCTGCCAGGGATGTGCCCACCTGGAGTCATGGCACTGTTTGTCCCCTGAACCCTCCAGCAGTACCATCCCATTAGCTTAATGGTCATATAAACAGCACCACCACTGGGTGTCATGGCACTTCCTGGCATGCCCACCATCACTCTAACACACCTATGGCACCCCCATGCCCCTTTAGCACCCGGATCCCACTTTCAGAGCCCCCCTTGTGTGGCACTGGCTTAAGGAGCTTAGACCATCTTCTAGCTGGTCTAATTCCAGCCCCTTGCTGCACCCACAGCAGGGCTTCCAGAATACCAATAAAGAGGATTTGCAGTACTGCCCCTTGTGACCTGGTGCATCTGGCTGTGTGATGCAACCATGGCGTGAGGAGGCTTTGGCACAGCTGCTTCAGGGGTTGATGCAGCTGCATAATAAAATCCCGATTGATGCAAGTTGTGACGCAAGTCACCGCTTGTGTCAATATCTTCTGATGCTAGTGTCTTGAGTCGATCTAAGTCTTTTGAGAATCGGGCCTCATTTTCTTGCATATCCTTATTAATATCCTTGGCTCTCACTCCTCCCCATTTATCCATACTATTCTATTTCTCTGAAAGTCCTTCAGTTCTCAGGTCAGCAGCAGTTAAATAACTGCCAGTTCCTCGGTTCAAAACTTTAGTGGGTCTGTGCTCTATTGATTATGTCACTCCCAAGTTCTAGAACCCCCTGACTACCTGAGAGAGGCCAGATCTTTATGGTCCTTAAAGTGTTTTAATAAACAGTATCTCCTTGTCCAATATATGTGTAACTGTTTTACATGAAATGTAATGGAAGTGTTCACTCACTCATTGCCATGTGTTCGTCAGTGTTTGTGTGAGTGTCTATATTACTCCTTTAAATGGTCATTGTCCCAGTGGGCTCCACCAGCTTACAAAAGATAAAATAAATAAATATTAGGAAATTGCTTTAATGTCTTTAAGACCGAGATTCGCATCAGCAGAAAAGTGCCTTCTTATATAACTCAACTTCCTTTATTGCCCCCATAAGTCCTCCCTCTCTTTTGAACACTCTGTTAGAAATCTTGGGGTTTCCCTTAACTCAGGGCATACCTTTGCTATCTGCATCTCTATTTTTTTTAAATCTGCATAATTTCCCTTCCACATTATTGCCAAATCATTCACTATTTTGACCCCACCACACCTGGAACTCCTATTCATGATTCACTCTACACCCACCTCTACTACTGTAACTCCATTCTCTATGATCTTCCCAAGTTCTTCTCTCTAAACTTAATCATGTTCAAAATGCTGTTGCCCACCTCCTAACCTTCTTTCTAAAACAGGGCCACATAACTCCTAACCTCTGACAGCACTGAAGGCTCCCAATCCAGTTCTACATCAATTGCAAAACTGCCCTCTTCACCTTCGGACTCCTTCATAGCCTTGCCCCCACCATCTCTCTGACTTTATAACTGACTAATCTCACCCATACTATACTGTCTGCTCCCACTAATGCTGTATCTCATAGCTCCTTCTCCACTAAAGGTGAGATATCCTTTATCATCTCAGCCCTTAATATTTAGAACTATCTTCCCCCTTTATTGCATGCTCATGTGATATAATTTTGTACGTGTCATACTTTATTTTATGTAAATTTCATGGTTGCAGTAGGAGAAAACAGTCAGAGACTGAGATCACAGTTTTACTTACACTACTTATTCCTCAGAATGAAGCCTTTATGTCAATTTCTGCCTTCAAAGACAGAACCGATAACATAGAGAATAATGCATGGGCAACCATGTCTTCTGTTAGCACCCTTTGCAAACTGTGTGAGATGCCTTTCGGCACCATGCAATTCTGCTTAAAGTTGGACCAGCATAACATTCTGTGGTGATTTGCATATGCAGCCCATGATGCTTTGCATTGTGGGGGCATGTGTGATTTTGTATTTTCTTGAAACTTGGCTTCCCAGCCAAATGCCCTTTGGGGTAACCCTTGCCTCAGTGTTTGCGCACAGAGGTTCTTTGTCTTTTAAATAGTTTTTTATTTTAATAGGTTCACCACAATATATCCAAGGCACACTGCCTTAAGGGTAGCTGGTCCATTCCACTGGGGTGTCAAACAGACGAGGCATACTGATGAGTCCTGGTAGGACGAAACACGTGTCTATGTCTTCTGTTGCACCTTTTGCAAACTGTGTGAGAGGCCTTTTGGCACCATGCAATTCTGCTTAATGTTGGACCAGCATAACATTCTGTGGTGATTTGCATATGCAGCCCATGATGCTTTGCATTGTGGGGGCATGTGTGATTTTGTATTTTCATACACAACAAGGCTGTGTTTCCATCAAGGGGTTGAGATGACAGCAAAAGAACCTCAAGAGTGAAGCTCGAGAGGTCCATGCTGTCATCTCCACCCCGAGACAGAAACAAATGCTGAGTCATATTTTATTTTTTATGGTATATGTTTTTTTTACACTAGAGTGACAGACCCTCACTGAAGTGAAAACAAAAAATCTTGCCATTTCTTCATTCTACTCACATATCAAAATCACATTTCCAGACTTTTGAAAGTTAAAAGGTGTGACTTTGGGCACTGGGTAGTTAGTAAGTAGCTAAGTGTAGAATAAATGAGAAATTTAAAATCATATGACCTTTGAACTGTGTATAACAACTGTTCAGAATGTGTATAACAACACTTTAGAATGCGCATAACGGTTTAGAATGTGCTTAACAAGGATTTTGAGCAGGCTGATTTTTATACATAACAAAGGGTAACAATATACTATTATATTAATAACAACATGTAACTGCAGATGGAGTATCATTAAATATCATATTTTTCCTGCTGAAGTGATGTGCACATAATTGGTTTCATTTTTTAAAAGTATTGGCAGTTTGCATAAGCAGATGAGCAAATTCTACACTTAACAGTACACACACACCTCCCAGATTCAATGATAGCATGCATATGCTAGGAACTGCTGCAGAGGGCATTGTTCTCATCAACCTGTTGGGGGCTGACTAATTTTAAGGTGACTCTGGGCTCACTGGGAGAAAAAAGCACAGCAAATACGGTGCAGCTGATGAGCAGCACACTAAAAGAATCACTATGTTAAGAAGCTCTGCTAATAAAATATACGATTTGGTGGGCATGCTTTAATGTGATAGAAAAGCATGGGTACTGGGAAACTCAGACCAGTGGTGATGCCCTGTATTTTGTCTATGGGAAATATTGAAGTTTTAATTTTTGAGCAATTAAAAATTAAATTAAAGGTAGGCAAATGTTCAAAAAAGTTTGGATTCAAAACAAAGCTAAAAAAAATTAAAAGAAAGGCATGGTTTGTTTCAGAATTGAATCTGGGAAAGAAGTAATCACACAAAAATTGTTACATCACATGAATTAGGGCATGATCCCCTAATTCCACAAAATGTATATTGCAGGAGAGGTTCCTCCTGGCCCAATATACAAAATGGCAAGAATATTGGAAAAAGTGTCTCATTGAGCTTCTGGTGTACTGGCATTCTAGGGTTGCACAAGTAGTGAGCTCTGTTAATAACACCAGCATGATTATGTTTTTTTTTTGGTTTGTTTTTTAACCAGGACTAGCACACTAAGCTGAAAGCTTTTTTTCAGGTGCGACCTGGGAGCACAGGGAAGTTGAGTGACTTGTTTAGGGTCACACAGTATGCAAGTGAAAGGTGTGGGGTTCAAACCCAGGTCTGGTCTGCTGGATGTCACCAGATTTATAGCTCAGAGCCTTAAACCACTGTGCTATGCTGCCTCCTAATGTTTAATTTATTGATTACTCGCAGTCTGTTTGTGTGCTGCTACTGTTTTCCAGGACCCCACTGGGAAAGAGAAGCAAATTTCAATGGATTCTTTCCCACAGTATGGTAAGAACCACACTAATGTTAACCATTAAAAAGATAACAATGGGGAGGGTGGGAATCAAACCACAACAGGACCTCCAATACTGATTTTACATTTTAATTTAAATGTATTGATTGCTGGTCTAGTTAGAATAATTGTTTGTTACAGTTTAAACTGCATTTAGCATTGAAACATGTTTAAGGTGTTCAATAAATATCTAAAATATTAATATAGCTTTTGTATCTATGAAGTGGAGCGTGATTAAAAAATATTAAGTGGAAATAATATCTGGGAGTGTATCCATTATCATCTCTCTCCACCCCGCCCCCACTTCGTCACTTTTAACTAATAAAAAGGATGGCATTAAGAAGTGGACAAGATTAAGTGAACTATTCATCAGACTCACAGTTAAAGAAATGCAAATGTAAGGTCATCAGAAAATGAACTAATTCCTTGCAGTTCACAAGCTGATAAAGTAATGAGTGTGACACCAACTGGTAAAGTGGAAGGAATTCATGAAATATCTACTAAGCCATGGAGAACAATGAGAGGCTGGTACATGCTGGTTATTCACATGTGTAAATGCTGCCTGGGAAAATGAGATAGTACTATGAGACATGAAGGTAGTCACTGTTAAACTTAACTGGAAGAGAAAAAGGGTTGACTATAGGACTGTAGTTCAAAGACTTTTCAACTGATACAGGAGCAAACACCAGGAAAAAAATAATACAGTAGTAATAAATGGAAAACCTAAAGGCTGACCTGACTGATGTATTTTTATTCCAAGGGCCAACCCCAGAATGTTACCATCACTTTTAACACTCAGGACAGAAATCCAACATTTTAACTGGCTAAGAGCTACGAGAATACTGAAATATAAAGTACACCCTGGCATTGCCTGAAATGGGGCATGTGCCCAGTGGACATGAAACTTTTTAATTTGGTATATTTTTTTAAAAGAGACAAAATCACTAACTCATTGGAACAGTAGTAGGTGACCCAAATAGAGGAGCGAGCTCAAGTCATCAAGAGCTGGCCGGGGAAAGGAGCATGGAGCATTCAATGACTTGCTCTCCTCTTTTGGAGGGGGGGGGGTGACTTGCACGACCCACCAGTTGACTGCCTCATTGAGAAGGCTGGGTGGTAGAGCAGCTGAGTCGGCTGATACAAGGAGTGTTGAGATATGGCTGGCATTGACCTGATTCATGCACATGCAGGTGCATGTCTTGGGAATTGCTCAATGACCATGTCCCACAAAAAGTAGAAAAGAGAAAAATCTGCTACTGGCTGGGCAGCTGAAGCCTTACCTGCTCCCACATCCATCATTGTGCTTCCCTCTCCTGGCTTCTGGGTATACTCAAGGCCTTCGCCTCTGTCATGGGCAGGTGGATATGGGCTGGAGATGCTGAGCCCTGCTTTAGGGACATAATCCAAGGAGACAGTGCAGCAGTGAGTTGTGAGCGGCCTAAGGAGTCCCGAAAAGTCCAAGTAAGAGGGGTCTCAATGAACAGCAGGAGGCACTGGCAGTGACAGAAGGAGGTCCTAGCCAGAGGGCCAGGGACAAAAAGGAGAATCAGAACAAAATACATAAAATCCTTACCAATTTATAATAGTGGGTAGGCAACTCTGGACATGATGGGCTTACTGGTCTGATCCTCCACTCACCACCACCACCACAGCAAAACACACAAGCATGGGACTTGGGATTGCCTAACATAGAAACATTGACATTGTTGGCAAGAAAGCTCATTGGTCTATCTAGTCTGCCCTATTTTGTTACCCTACCATAGCCCGTGACCTATTGTAATAGTAACCCACTCCCTGTTATGACTTACCGCTTAAGTATACTTACCAACCGACATTAACAACAGAGTAAGGAGACCACAAATGCTGATAAGCTGACGGCATATAAGCAGAAGAAGCAAATAAATATAACATCTAGAAGGAAGACGATGGATGAAACTGATGACAGTTCCACATAGCAACGCTACATAAAAGCAGACTGCTTCTCCAAAAATGAAACAGATTTACAGAGGTTGAATGGATTTCAACAGCATTATTGTTCACAGACACATATTATAATGCACGTAAAATGCTGTCAGACCAGATATGTTTCTACAGTGCCTTGCATAAACTTATTCATCTGAAAAAAGACTCACCAGCTGCAGCAAAGCCAAAGTGGAGAATCTGAAGCTGCCCATGTCCTGATGAAGTGATAAACTCAGTTATATTTATTCCATCCCTATGTGTATTGGTGAAGGCACACAGTAAATCTGCAACTTGCTTACTACAAGTTACACCCATCTTTATGTTGCAGTCTCCATCTGGAGTTATATGGCCCCTCACAAAATGCCACAACATTTTGATGCAGACTGCATCTTGATCATGTGGTTAAGTTGTGTGGGTATCGCAATCTCTGATACAGTTTACTGCTTTCTTAAGGTATTCAAACAACTTCATTTGAAATAGTGATATACATCTATCCAATTTACTGCTTCCTTAATTGTATATTTCTACTCACTCCATATTATATCACTTTTTCTTAAATATATTTTATTAAGCTTTTTTTTTCTTTTTTTGTAATTTAAGTTTTTGTTAACCTGGTAGGTGCACTAGACCAACAGCAATATTTTCAGGCACAACTGGACACATGCAGTACAAAACAACAAACAATAATCAAAATGAACAAATTATATATACAGTTTGCAAAAATGAGAAAATAATAATGCAATTAAAAAACAACTGAAAGCAAAAGTACTGATAAAACGATGTGTGTGCTTAAATTTGAAACATGCATGAGAAGAGGCAGTTCTAAAACCAAGTGGAAGACAATTCCAGTCTTAATATGTCAGACAAGATGCCTGGAAATTATAAAATCTCTCTCTCTCTCTCATAACAATATAACAGTCTCGTCTACAGAGAAATTAGTCCCATGCACTTGTGTTGGTTATACTGGAAAACACAGCAATTCAGCTTCCGTAGGATATATTATCCACAGTAAAACACAGGAACATTGTCCTGGAATTACAGGGAACATACCAAAAACATCAGAGACAGCACTTAAGTGATTTTCCATCATCCTCAACAAGGTATGTAGACTCACCCTTGATGCTGATCGCCTTATGCACACCTGCTCGCTATACACTGAGACAAACTGGCTCTCTCTTGGAAACAGGATCAAGTTCCAGACTTGTCTCCTTGGCAAGAAGGCTCTACTTGGCAAAGCCCCCGCATCTCTGAAACTTTTCCTTTGCAAGAACAAGTACACAGCCAAAGGTAGAATGCAGAACGCTCTCACTGTGCCTTTCTGAAGAACGATGCAAGGTCAATGCTCCTTTTCCTACAGAGCCCCCTCTGGCTCAGTGATATCCTGGAGGTCCTGAATAACACCCCAAGTCTCCAGGCCTTCAAGATTGAACTCAAACATCACCTTATCTCCATGAACAAGTGCAAGTGTTGGCTGGGCTCCCAAAGACCCTCCCTGCTCCTGTCTACCTACCCACAACCTACCCATGCTCCATACAGTGTGCCACTGGTTTTGATTTTCCTCCCCATGTCCTCCTTCCCCCCAGTCCTCCTCCTGTGTCCCCTTCTCCCCCTCCCATCTCTCCCCAAGCAGCCCCTCCTACCCCACCCCTAGATCACTCCTGCCCCTCTTGCTTTCCTCCCCATCCCAACCCACCCCTCACCTCTTCTTTCTTTCGACAAGGCCTCCTCTGATGGCTGCTTCCATGTACCTACTCTGCCTCCCCTACTTAACTGTCCTCCTGGAATATAACTCTTGCTGTCCCCTTCTCTACAGGTATGGAGTATCATAGTACAGTTTTTTGTAAATATTAACTATGTGTATGTTTTTTTTTTATGTCTGGCTGAGCAATGCCCCAGCTGATGTTGTAATACTATATTGTTCTATGTTTTTGCACAGACTTCTGTTATAATTGTTTCATGACATTGTTGTTTAAAACATCTGTATTTGCTTATAGATGTGAAACTTTTGTAAAAGAGCTATTACGCAAAGATTTTTCCAAATACCTAAATAAATAAATAAACAAACAAAACTGGGAACACTGTTATTTTCTGTTTGGGTCCCAGATGTCTTGTGTACTTGTTTTCCTGTACAAGTACACAAGACGTCTGTTAAAAAGAAATGGTGTGCGTATACTTGGTGAAAGGTTAGTGAAAAAAGACTAGGCTTGCAGTATAGATGGATAGTATGGGAAGGCAGAAAATCCTTTAAATGGCAAATATTCTCCTGAGTTAAGCCCTTTCAGTAAGTGGAGGAGGGTCTTATATGTGGAGAACAAAAACACTAAGGTTTGGAAATTGGAATAGAAGACAATATTACACTAACTAGAAGATCAGTATTTGCCTGCTTTACTTGTACAGTACATACATATTGTGCTATCATAATGTAGAAACTAATATATATTTATATGGGGTTAAAGAGAGACTGCATCTTTAGTATGAAAGGGATTGCAGGGAAGTAATAAAATCAACATCCTGCTGCTTGATGATGTATTCAGTTCCAAAGATGAATGACAGGAATTTTTACACACTGCAGGGAGCTCCTGACCTCGGGGCTACATCACTGCTGGCCATCACAGCAACAGGTGGCAATTGTTTAACTGCACCAATCAGGCACCCGCAAGCAAGTGTTGTCTTTTAATTATATCTCAGATGTATATAGTGAAATATCCACACAGGTCCAGGCTTTTAGCATAATATATTTCAGCCTATATTGTAAACAGAAGAAACGGCCAGTCATCAGAGATTTTCATAAAAAATGGTTGGCATGCACTTTAGAATTCCAGAAACTCTGAAGGCAAAAGCAGAATGAAAAAATAAGCTAAAAAAAAAATAAATAAAAAATAAAAAAAAAACTAATGACATGCTGAAGCAATAAAAAACAGAAATTAGATAAATGATGATGCAATACTACTTATAAAAACATGAACACTAACTTCACACTGGCCTGCATTTCAGAGATATAGAAATGCCAAGATGTGTTTTTGCCAATATGTTTGTTCACTTTTTCCATCAAGTGGGCTCCACAATAGGAACACAAGTATTGTGTTACTGAGCGAAGTTGCAGAAAACTCCTGCAGTGTTTTGCAACCATCACTCTGTAGAGTATTAATTAGTTACAATCCCATGAGATTGGATGTGTCACCGTAATCACCAGAGGTAGAAAATTATTCATTTACCATTGATGAGATAGATATGCCCCTTGTAAACCTACAGGATGTCTTATTTATAACACCTCTGAAGCTTCAACTTTTGAGATAGGCAGAACAAGAAAGAGTGTGGATAACAATAAAAACAAGCATTTGCCAATGCCGAATGTTTGCTTGCTGGCATTGGCAGTGGTAGTGTAGAAGTTACAGAGCTGCGTAATAGGAATGGCAGTGAAGTATTGAACTGAAGCCAACCCCACCATCACCCTGCAGAGAGTGACAGGCATTGGGGTGTGCCTCAGCCCGAATTGCACCGTCAGGCATAACAGCCACGCCATTTCACCACATCCCACCCTGCAGACACTGACAAGTGTCACGGTGTTCCTTGGGGTCTTTGGCCCTTATGCGCACCCCATTCCATTAGGAAATACGGTGAGATGGGTGCGATATAGGAGAATGGGGTGAACTTTGGGGCTGAAGAGCCCAAGGCATACCTCGATGCCTCTCACTGGCTGCAGGGAGTGGAATGGTATGAGCATTACAGGCAAGAATCCCAAGTCACGCCCCTGATACCTGTCATTCTCTACAGGGTTCGGCGTTATGGTTGGAAACCCTAATACCTCAGGCATTCGTTGGTGTTTTCACTCCAAATTTTCAACATGGTTTTTTTGTGACCCCACCTCATGAACAGGGGGAATATCAGTTTGTTAGCCGAAAGCTGCTTATGCACAGCGACTATGGCATTTAGCACCACAGGTGCAAAAACATTCCGAACAGGATGTAAAAAATGACAGCTGTACTGTTCATGGGAGGTGTAAAAAATGGCAATGTTGCAAATCTGCAGTAAAAATATTTAAAAAAATGGTGGCGATCACGGTACATAGAAACTGTGCAACGACACCGTAATATAATTAGGTTGCGGATTTTTACAGCAGATTGTCAACTCAGGCATTTTGGTGCCTCCAATCATGAACAGTGTCACTGTGATTTCTTTTATCTGTCCCGAACAATGATTTCCCACAGCGACCACGCATCTTCGCGCGAAAGTGTGAAACACGCACTGCCATGTTGTGAAATGACAGCTGTACTATCTATAAGGAAGTGGGAAAATGCCACTGGTGAAAATCTGGACTTAAAATATTACAAAGTCATGAACTTACGAGGATGCGTAGAAACTGCGCAATGCTTACTTGTAACACAGTCATTTTACGGACTTTTGTCACCAAATTTTCAACATAGCCATTTTAAGACCTCTGCTCATGAACAGTGTAAATGTAATTTTCTTAATCTGTCCCAAACATTGCTTTCGCACACCAACAGCACCATTTATTTATTTATTTATTTATTTAAGAATCAGTTTACAACCTTTGAGCCAGAGGCTCGTTTCCAAAGGGTACTTCGTCACATAAAGACATACATTGCGTTTCGGTTACATAGCAAAGATTTGCAAAAAATCAATAGGCATTCACCAGAGGTGCCACGTCACATTGTGGTCAGACAAATACAATTGGGTACAGGGTACATGTAATTGATAACAGGTATTACACAAGTCGGTATCAAGTGAGCATTCTGGTAGATAAACATTGAAAACAGCTGGCACTGGCCAGGTTAAACCTAGGCATGGTGTACAGGGAAGTGGTGGAGGGGATGGTTGGGTGGAGAGCTGCCCGGGGGGCATTGTCAAGAGAAAAGAGGTGGAGGCTATGTTCAGAGACAGGAGCAGTTACGAGTGCTGAAGATGTGGTTCCGAAGTGCGGTTTTGAATGTGGAGATGGTGATGGCATTGGTGATGGTGGCAGGGAGAGAGTTAAACCAGGTTGGGGCTCTATAGCTGAAGGACCTCTGGCCACGGCTGGTTCTCATTCTAGGGACCTTTAGAGTGGTCTTGTAGAAGACCGTGTTGCAATGGTGGGAGGGCTCTGGTGGATGGATGCCGTTACCCCAGGAGAGAGCCAGTAGAGGGTTTTGGTGAGGAGACAGGTCTGTATCGCAGCCGTTCATCCAGGGTAAGCAGGTTAGCATCGACATATAGCTGACAGGTGTGTGAGCCTGGGGCACCAGTAATCAATCTGCACACTTTATTCAGGGTTAGGTGAATTTTGTTGAGTGCAGTGGTGTCGGCAGCACCGTATACTGGTAGACCATAGTCTACAAGGGACAGAATGGACGATGTAACAGCTAGCCGGAGAGCATTTGGGGGAAGGCAGGTTTTATGGCGGAAAAGGATGCCAAGCCATGTGTTGGTGGCGGATGTTAGGGTGTCGATGTGGTTGTGAAATGTGAGGGCTGAATCGAAGGTAACCCCAAGGTATTTGTAGGAGCAGACTTGTTCCAGTGGTTGGTTGGTGCTTGGAAGGATATAGAGTGGGTGGTTGCTAGCTTTGTTTTGGGGTGTGAAAAGAGCATAGTTTTGGTTTTCTTAAGATTGATGGCAGTCTGCGCTCCTTAAACCAAGCCTCGGCACTGTTGAAAGACTGCTGTAGGGAGTCCTGTGGGAGATGGGATTACGTTGGGTGGCAAAAGGACAGCGTCGTCTGCATACAGCAGAATTTTGCCAGAGCATGCACTGGGCAGGGTGTTCAGATACAGCGAGAGAGAAGGGGCCCAGGATGGAGCCTTGGGGGACCCAGAGAGAATGGGACGGGAGTCGAGAGTGTGTACTAATCTTGACACACTGGGATCGAGTGTCAAGATAGCTAGCACACCATGCCAGGGACCAGCCGAGAGACCAGTGAGGCAGAGTGCATTCAGCAGCAGTGGATGGGAGACAGTGTCGAAAGCCTTTGAGAGGTCAATGAACACTGCACCAGCTAGGGAGCTGGTATCCAAGGAGGAGTGTAGGAAGTTGGAGAATTCAATAAGGGCAGTGCTGGTACTGTGACCCGACAAGCCATGTTGCTCTGGGCATAAGATGTTATGCTTAGCCAGATAATCAGTGATTTGAATGGCCACCACTTTCTCCAGGGCTTTAGAGAGGAGGGAGGATGGAGATTGGCGGTAGTTGTTGGCCGATGACCTCGCCTCCTTTATGAATAGGTGTGATAATGGCTGTTTCAAGCTGTGGGGAATTGTCCCAGGCAGAGTGACTGGTTAATTAGGCTTGTGAGAGGTGCAAGGACTTCATCTAGCACCAGCCTGAGGATGCTGGGTCCAGTGAGTCACTGCGGGATTGTTGCCATTGAGAGCTTTGATTAGGATGGGTCTGGCTTCCTGGGTGGAAATCTTTCGCAGGAGGAAGCTGGGGTGCTGGAGGACAGGGGAGTTTGGCTGGGGGAGGTCAAAGAAATTACTAGGGAGGACTGAGCTAAGGTCAGTGAAAGTGGTGTTGAACCAGTTAGCTATGGTGGCAGGCTCGGTGGAGGTTGTGCCATTTCTGGTGAGCTGGGATGGGGCAGGGAGCAAGCTTACCATTGAGTTGCTTAATATTATCCCAGAAGGTCCAGGCTGAGCCCCAGGAGGAGGTAAGGAGGCCTGGTAATGGTCTGCCTTGGCTTTCCTGATGGCCCATGAGCATTTATTTGGGCTGCATTGTATGCTTGCCTATCAGACAGACGACCTGTTTCAGTGGCAAGGTGCCAGAGGTTATCCCGGTTTCTAAGTAATTGTAGGAGGGCCGGGCTAACCCAAGGTGCGTTCTGTTTTTTGGACCGGGTTTTGGTTAAGGGTGCAAAGAGGTCACAGGCCATGTTGAAGGTGTGAGTGAAAAAGGTGAGGGCAGTATCAATGTTGGTTGCCTGCTGAATGGGGGACCAGTCTATCTGGGTGAGGAGTGCCTTAAGTTTCTTCAGCCCACTAGGGTGGAGGCGCCTGCGGAGGGTAGTCTGGGCTTTGGGCTTGGGATTGGGGGCTACCCAGTGGAATAGGATAGGGGAGTGGTCACTCAGGGAGTCTGGGAGGACCTGGATGTTTTGGATTTTATGGGGTCGGTTAGTTATAATAACATCCAGCAGGGTGCTGGTACCACTCTTAGGGTTAAGTCTTGTGGGCTGGGTGACGAGTTGTGTCAGATCTTGGGCGGCAAATGAGTCTCTGGTGGTGGATGAGGAGGTGCTGAGCCAATTTACATTAAGGTCCCCCACTAGGACTTGTTCTTCCTTATGGTGGAGGGTGGCTAGGTAGTCCGTTAAAGATATCAGGGCTGGGTGCTGGTTCTTTGGGGAACGAGGCTGTGGTGAGATAGAGGGCTCCTAGAGGGGTCTGGGGTGAGTCTGAGGTAAGGGCCTGGGTCCCATTTATGAGGGTAGGGTGGGAGTGCATGTCCAGGTATTGTGTCCCTGGTGTAGATTGCACAGCCTCCCCTCGTTTGCCTACTCGGTCCTCCCGGTATAAGGTATAGCCTGGGAGGGAGACAAATGAGTCAGGAGTTGATTTGGACAGCCAGGTTTCAACCAGGGCTATGATGTCTGGTTGGTGAGCCATGGCCCAGCACTGTAGGGCGTCAAATTTCTTCAGCAGGCTGCATATGTTCATGGAGGCTACTCGAAGACCAGTGGGCTGAGTGGGTGGATGGGAGGGGGCAGGGCCTGGGTTGGGGTGTATGTTCCCTGTTAGGAGCAGAAGGAGGAGAAGTGCTCTGGTCAGAGGGAGACAGATGGAGAGTTTACGCCGGGAGCGACAGAATAAGGAATGGGGTTTGGTTGTACAAGGGGTGGGTAGGGTAGCACAGGCAGAGAAGGCCTGAGTGATCAGAAGTGCAAGGGGGCTGTAGGGGGAGGACAGGTGATGTCTGAAAGGGGGGTGAGGTGGAGAGGAGCATATGGGATGTGTGGAGGAGGAGGGAGGGGTAGGAGCAGTGGTAAAGGAGGAGGGAGGACAGGAGGTAGGTAGGAACACTGGAGTAGTGAGGCTGAGGGTTAATGGGACACTAGGGTATGTGGAAGGCAAAGGGAGGAGGAGGAGAAGAGATAGACTGGCGAGCAGGGGATGCATGTGCATAGCTGGGAAGGCTGGTGGAGCTGAAGTGAGGAAAGAATGGGGGGACTAGGATGAAAGAGGGGAGATAGTAGTGAGAGATCACCTCTGAGTCTAGTTGCTGCTATGGTGTGGTGGTAGTGTATGTGCCTCAAGTGCATAGAATACCAGGTTCAAGTCTTGATTAGGGTAATAAGAGAGAGCTAGACTAGTGGCTGTAGCAGCAGGGAGCTGCGTTCAGGTTTGTAGAAGCACTTAGATAACACTTTAGTTGTGTCACAGGGTTAGTGCGTTCTTTATAGTTATGAAATCCTGCAGTAAAAGTATGCAGGTGTTTTAGGTGAGTGGTGGAACTGTGGACTTTGGAAACAAGGGTGCAGGGTTCAAATCCTGCAAGGCAGCAGGAAGAAGAGGTAAACTTATATTTTGGCAGATTGGGTAGGGAAGTGATTAAGAGGCTTGGAAAGTAGTAATGAAGCAGGTAGGCACTGTGGTGCAGAGGTAGAGCAGCTGACTCTGACTGCAAGGGTACTGGGTTTGAACACAGCTCAGGGACAGAGTGTAGACAGGGCCAATATTTTAAATCTGGGCAGGAGGGAGTGAGGTATGGTTAAGAGCATAAAAATAGAGGAAGTTGTTGGCCTGGTTCATTGGCTCAGAGGATAGTCAGTAGAATTTAAAAAGAAGGGTACCAGGTTTGATACTAGCAGTTGCTTAGAGATAGGATGAGTGCAGAAAGTAGGTAGTAGAAGGAATCCAAGGGAACTGTAGTGACCTCTAGTGAGACAGCTGTGAGGTAGTAGCTAGGAGGGATATAGAGAGGACAGAGGAGCTAGAGTGAGCCAATGTGCGAAAACACATTTTTGGGCGACAAATGAAAAATGGCAGCTGTACTGGTCATAAGGAAGTGTAATAAAATGGCAATGTTGAAAATCTGGAGTGAAAATATTACATTTGCAAACTCATGAGCATGCATAGGAACTACGCAACGCACGTCAGTCATTTTTAGAAATTTTTTCACCAAATTTTCAACATAGCCATTTTAAAACCTCTGCTCATGAACAGTGTCACTGTGATTTTCTTAATGTGTCCCATACATTGATTTTGCACATCGACTGCGCCATTGTGCGCTACATGGTCGGAAACACATTTTGGGCAAGATGTGAAAAATGACAGCTATACTGCTCATAAGAGGTGTGGTAAAATATAGCAATGTTGAAAATCTGGGTGAAAATATTGAAAATTCGCGAACTTCACGGTGTGGAGGAACTGCGCAATGCACGCCGTAAAACAGTAATTTTTAGGAATTTTTTCATCAAATTTTCAACATAGCCATTTTAAGACCTCTGCTCATGAACAGTGTCACTGTGATTTTCTTAATTTGTCCCGTACATTGATTTTGCACACCGACTGCGCCATTGTGCGCTACATGGGCGGAAGCATGTTTTGGGTGAGATGTGAAAAATGACAGCTGTACTACTCATAAGAAAGTATGGTAAAATGGAAATGTTGAAAATCTGGGTGAAAATATTGAAAATTTGCGAACTTCTGGTGATCATTAGGAACTGTGCAGCATAGCTCGTAAAACCAGTCATTTTTGGAATTTTTCACCAAATTTTCAAAATAGGCTTCTTGAGAGACCACCTTATGAACACTGGCAGTGTTGTTTCATTAATTGGTCCCGAAAGGTGATATTGCGCAGTGACTGCGAAATCACCCTTCAGGCCCAAATAACGCCATGACAGTGGCAGCATTCATGAGAAGGGGTCCCAAAAACCCCATGTTGAAAATTTGGTGCAAAAATTCCAAAAAATGCCTGAGACATGCAACAAAGTTGAAAAAACCCTATCTATCCCATTATACAGCTTACTGGCATTTCCTCAGTTCGCGGTCGGCTTTGAAGAGTGCAGACGTGTTCCCCGTCCATCGAAGATCGCGTCGCGGACTCGGAGGTAAGTATGGGGTGAGGGAGTGTGTGGGGAGGCAGGAGTGCGCAGTGGGTGGGTGCAGGTTGTGGGGGCAGGAAGACTCGTGGGACTGTTTTTTAATTTGCAGGTTGTTTTTTTTTAAATTGACGGCGGGGCGTTTGCCATGCTGGGGTGGGCTCCCAGTGTGGCACAACGATGGCTGGGGCGGCGTGGAGCTGACAGGGGATTGGACACCCCCTGTCGGCCATAGTATCTATTGCCACGCTGGGGTGGGCTCCCAGCGTGGCACCCCCGGGCCTGTACTCTAGGGGGGTGAGGACAGTGGAGCCGACGGGGGATTGGGCACCCCTGTCAGCTATACTATGAGTTGCGATGCTGGGGTGGGCACCCAGCGTGGCATGTGGAAGGCTTTGGGGGCGCAGCACAGCCGATGGGGGATTGGGCACCCCGTCGGCCATATGTGTGTGCGTGGGGGGGCAGCACGCAGTATGCGGCAATGTGTGTGTGTGTGTGTGTGTGTAGGGGGAGCTGCGCATGAGCAGGCGATATCTGATCGCTGCTCACTGAAGCGTAGCTCCCCCTTTCAACTGTACGCCACTGCATTTTGGAGCTGTCATAGATAGCTCCAGCATGCATTGGCAGACTGGGGCCGCGCCTGCCAACACACTGACTGAATTGGAAGAGGGGGTGACACACCTCCGAAAACTCGGATGATGGCACTATGTTTCTTGCACATGCGTGCAAGCAAACATAAAAACTAGAGGGAGTTACGAGCAGACTGGATAGGCTGAGGGCTCCTTTTCTGCCAACAGTTTCTATGATTGTAGATGTAAAAAAGAATGATAATTAAGACCTTCTTAATGTTCTGCTTGAGCTTTTCATACTGAAACATAAAACACAGCTATATATTCTCTGGCCAAGATATTCAAACTGTGCCAGGGTGTGGCGCAAGCCTGGGCGCAGCGCAACATGGCTGCGCAGGGGTGTTGACTGGGCGATATTCAACGGTGCTGCGCCATTGCACAGCAGCATTGAATATCACACCCTGGCCACCCACAGTGCATACTGCGCAGTGGCACTGCACCAGCGCAAGTGGCCAGAGTGAAGCAGGGGGATGCAACCGCGATATTCAAAAGTGCACATGCAAATGGGGCCATAATGTTTGCAAGGTGCAAATGGGTCCATTGCATGTCGTCTCTTCATTGCATGCAGGTGCACCGATCCCCAGCGATTTGCACCTGGCGCCCTGCCAGGAAGCAGCCGTCGGGGACCGACGCCCCCTGCACAGCGTGGCAATGTGCCCCACAGCCCGATCGTGGGCTTGAGTATAAATAAAATGAATCCAATATCCCTGGTGGTCAGCCCTATCGCGGGCTTGAATATAAATAAAATAAATCCCGATATCCCTGGTGGTCCAGTGGACCGCTGTCAGCCCGATCGTGGGCATTTGTATAAGAAAGTTACGTCCAATATCCCTGGTGGTCCAGCGGACCCCCCTACCTGCCCACTGAGCCCCACCACTCCGCTCCCTCCCCCGGTCAGCGGCGGGCGGCAACACCCCACCCACCTGCTGCCCCGCCATCCACCGACTGACACTGAAGGTAGGGCTGTACGCCCATTGGTCCACAGCGTGAGCCAGTGGGCGTACAGCCCATACTGTACTACACATTCCAGATATGTGAATGGATTCCACCCAATCTCTATTCTGCCCCTGCTCTCCAAGGCCTTGGAAAAAATTGTGGCAGAGCAGCTGTCCAGTTACCTTGATACCCATAACTTGCTATGCACGGAACAACACGAGCTCCACCACAGCCCTGTTGGAATTCTCTAACCATGTGCACCTTGCCCTGGACCATGGGCAAATTGTTGCGGCCATGTTTATTGACCTATCCAAGGCTTTTGACATGTTCAGCCATTCCCTCCTGATAAACACCTTCACACAATTAGGTTTCTTGCATGGACCTCTTGACTGGTTTGCTAGCTATCTGTCATCCAGATCCCAATGTGTACGGATCAATAACACCATCTCCATCTCGTGCCCCACCCCACAAGGATGCATCCTGGGCCCCTTGCTCTTCAGCTTGTTCATAAATGCCCTCCCCACCTACTGCACCGAAAAGATCCTCCTGTATGCAGATGACGCAGTTATCTGTGCCTCCAGCCCAAACCCATCGGACCTTCAGAGCAACCTCCAGTCTGCTTTCAATCAGACTGAACGTTGGTTCACAGAGCATAGGCAAGTATTGAACCTAAGAAAAACTAAGACCCTCCTATCCATCAAATCCTGCTCACACCACCCTCTGGAACAGGTCACATCATACAAGTACCTGGGTGTCATATTCGATACGGCTCTCAATTTCCACGAGCACATCAACACCCTCACATCTGCTGCCAATGCGCGGATCGGTCTACTATATTGCCATAGAACCTGCCTCACCCCAGAAGCACTAAGACTAGCTCTCATATCCTCAGTCCTCTCCCTTATGGACTACGGCCTGCTCGTTTACTCAGCAACACATGCCACGGCCACCAGCAAACTAAAGGTAGTAATCAACAAAGCATGTAGACTACTAACTGGGGCTGACCGGATGACCTATACCTGTAGCCTCTACTCACTTGCCCAGATCTTAAACTTCAAAGAGAGAGTTCAATACCAGGCCTGCCTCATAGCCAAAAAATCACTACTTGGCCTGACCCCCCCCCAGGGCCTGTCTACTACCATAGCAACCACCACCCCAGCTATGAATATGCGCAGCACGAGTAAGACAACACTAACCATCCCTAGGGTCAAAACAACACTGGCACAGAGATCATTCCTGGTCAGAGCCCCCACCTGGTTCAGCGCCTTCCCCTCACAGGTCACCTGCCACACGAAGCGCGGGCCTTTCAAGATCACCCTGAAAAATCACCTTCTAACCTCATGGACGTGCAACTGCCCAATGTAGCCCCCTCACCACACTGTTTTTGTTTGATGCCATGCAGACAGACAACATGGCTCCAAACAGCCCAGGGCCATCACACCGCTGGGAACAGTGCCACAGTCCACGGGCGCATGACAATGTCTCCTCTTGGACAGCAATTATGATACTGTAATACATAAAACAGACACCGGTCTTTGTAAATATTATATGTTATAAATGAACATATGTATGTAACCTGCTTCTGTTGCAATGTAATTGTATGTATTATATGTTTTAAATGAACATGTATATGTAACCTGCTTCTGTGGAAATGTAATGGTATGTCAAATGTATTTGTATCCAAGATGTGGAGCCTTTGGAAATGAATCTATGACTCAAAGGTTGTAACCCTGAAATCCTCAAATAAATAAATAAATAAAACAATAAGAATATGGTTGTAAAAATTTGATTATCCTAAGAAAGTTTATTTTTCTTGCTGTGCATGCTCAGAAATGGAACTGTTCTTAAATATTTTAAAAACTGTTTTAGTTTGGGAGATAAAAAGCACAAGAATACACACCTTGGGCTAAACTCTATCAAACCTGCATGTTTCAGGTTTGAATCCCTCCCAGTTTTTTTAGTTACAGGTAAACAAACAAAAAGAAAGTTCTTGATTGATATGATTTTTACATTTTTTGCACTGCTATAACTTTGCCCCCATTAAACTGATTGCCACGCAAATTTCAGAATCCAGAGATCCTGACACCCACTTGGTGCTTTCCAAATTTCAAGTATATTGGTTGAAAGGGAGCAGAGTTATTAAAGTGCAGCAATCAGGATTTAACATTAAAATGCTCACTAAACCTTAATATAATATTATATTTTATATATTTTTATTTATTTATTTAGTTTTTGTTGACCGGGTAAGTGCACTAGACAAATCCTGCCTATTTTCAGGCATGACCCGGGGGGAGGGGGATACAGATGAATGCCAACTGACCTTGAACCAGATTAAGCTGTTGGTGGTATTTTTTAGTGAATGAGGGAAATTTGGCCAGGACACTGGGGAAATTCCCCTACTCTGACAATAGGGGGATCTGCCATCCGTTTGCAGGCTGGCCACTCGGGCTGGAACGCTGAAGAAAGCAGATGCGCCAGAGAAGGGAGAGCAGGCCTCCTCTCCTTTCTTGAACAGACCAGAGGCTTTTGAAAAGGATTCCCAAGTTTTGCAACAAGATTCAGAGGAAGACATCGCTGATGTCTACATATCCACAGAAGACCTCAGTAATCCTTTATCTGAAAAAAAGGATGAAGATGGGGCTAATTTATTTAACAAGGAGCATCAAGCTGTTCTGGACACGGTCCGTTCTGAGGAAGACAGGCATCGATTGGAGAGCGAGCGCCTTGCAGCGTGTTTAGCTGAGTTGCCTACAGAAACAGCTTCTGTCATCTCGGACACCCAGCCTGTCAGGTGTTCATGTGACGTGGCAAGTACTAACGCCACGCTGGGGCTGGGTAAGTCCGTTTTATGCTTTTCAGCAAATATTGTTCAACAGGCTGGCAGTACTGACACCGATTGCGGTGTGTGCCAAAAGCCTAATGCCAATCTGAACTGTGCAAATGTGGAATATATTGAAGGAGTCACCGATACAAAAGAGGAAAGTCAGAGCCAGGAGCCACTTGACACAGCGGCTTTAGAAACAGAGGCACCAGCTGTCAAACTTTCAAAAATTGCAGGGTTTGTTTTTAAACAACCGCAGGTTACATATCAAACAAGGGCAAACTTGCAAAAAGGGATTACGGAGTTTTCTTTTAAAAAAATTGATTCTAAAACAAAACAGATTGATGGGAAAGACATCAGAACTGGTTTAAATATGGCTACTGCACCATGGACTGAACCAATAAACGATTCTTTGCATACAGTGCCATCTTATGTCCAAACATCATTTGTATCCCCTTGTGACCCATGGTCTCCTCAAAAGGCCTTGGTAGACTCAGGATGGAAATGATCTCCCAAGGGAATTTGGGTTCCCGACCCACACTGGGATTCCCCCTTTCCTTTCTCTCAGGCCACACCAGAATGGAAACCAAAGGATGAGGTACTGCCTAGATGAGGCAGTGTTCCACAGACTGTAACATCAGCAGATGTAGTACCTTGCACTGTTTCCCCAGACTACCTTTCTGGGGCACCTGACACTACTGACTTTTCATTGAATTTTCCACCTTTATAGACAAAAAAACTGTAACTGGGGGATAGCCTCCATCACAAAATAAGGACATACACGAAGATTCTGAAACAAAACCTTTGCTGTCAGATTTATTTTCTAAAGTTAAAGAAGAAGCTGCACCCCGAAGGAATGCTGTGCGTATTCGCTATAAAGGGGGTTTAAAGGATAGACCTAATAGATACCATGTAGGGAAAGTTCTTTTGAAAGAGTCTTTATATTTTTCACCAAAAGAGGTTTATGCTTTCATCAATATTTCTGGGGAGGATAATTTTGATGTAAGCTTTTGAACTGCATATGCTTTAGATCTTTTTTGGGAGAGGTATGGGCAGGTAACATTTTCCCCTACATGGACCCTTTTTGTAGTAATTCCTTTGACAAAACCCCTGGTCAAATATGTCACCATCATGTTTAGGAACGAAGGAGTACATGTAGAGGATATCACATACTGGATATCACAGAAATGTGAGGTGCTGGGAGACCCAGAAGCCATTTTAGATAGTGAAATTTTTTGGATGGGGGGGTTGGAAATATAAAGTGAAACTATGTCAAAATGAGAATGGGATTGAGCACATACCAAATTCTTTCATGCTTGGTAGAGATGGGGGGGGATGTTTTTATGCCAGACAGCCACAGGCATGTTACAAGTGTGGCTCTAGGACCCATCTCTCAAGCACCTGTGACAAACCAAGGTGTAACAATTGTGGGGAAACTGGTCACATGACAATGCAATGTGCTAACCATACGAGGTGTGATCTCTGCGAGGAGTCTGGGCATGTTTTGGGGGATTGTCCATCGGCTGCACGAAATAAAGCATCTTGCATCAGCCCTGATTTACTGATACAGCAGGCACAGGATTTGACCACTTTAGTAGCTGCTTCTACAATGGTCCCCCTTCAGGACCCACCCCCCCTCTTCTTCTGGACCCCATTTTGTAGACCTTACCATATTGAAAGAGGAAGTTTCAGGACCACCTGTTGTTCAGGATTTGGAAACACAATCTTCCTCCATTCCTGAGGTTATGCACCCAGTGTGTTATTCGGATTTGATAAATGAAGAAGAAGGGCAGCAGATTGTGCTTGCCCAAGACTCTCTGCCTCACAGAAGGTCTTCAAGGCTTCTGAAATCAGAATCTTCTTACCCTCTCCCACAACCCCTTTCCATTTCCCCTAAACCCTCTCCTATTCCCTCACTTTCTCCTATGGAGACCAAAAATTCTTATTCTGCCCTATTTACACCCTGGGGTGATTCTGAAATGGAGGTGGGAGACTCAGATTCACAAAAATCCTTTTTAGAACAGGGACCCCTACCCTCTAAAACAAGGACCATATAAGGAGAAGAAAATGAAGAAAAGGAAAAAACAATAGTTAAAAAGAGTGGGTTTGGGAGTCCTTCTTTCCTCTGAATGGCCTTTGATACTATTGAATCTTTAAATGTGCATAGTTCGTTAAATTCAGTAAAAAGGCAGGCTGTTTTTCGATACCTACATGATGCCAATTTGGGGGTTATCTTAATTCTGGAAACTTGGATAGATTCTGAAGATCAGCTCTGGAATTTTAAGAAAGAATGGGTATCGGGCCCCTCATACTGGTCTTTTGGTTTAGAAACCACTAATGGGCTGGGAATTTTTTTTCATTATTATTCTTTCACTATGAGTAAATTAATAGACCTTATTCCAGGGAGGGTTTTAATTTTGGATGGTCTTTGGAAGGGGATTGCATTCCGTTTTGTTACAGTATATAACTCTCAAGTTAAGGCAGAAAGGGTTTGTCATATGAGAGCAATCCAACCTTATTTAATTACAACTTATAAGATATTTCTCTGTGGGGATTTCAACTGTAGCATTGTACAGGGAAAAAATAGGAAAAAGGAGGAGGGTAAAAAAATTTACTGTGATTCCAATGCCTTAGCACACATGATTAACACAGCATGACTCATTGATTGCCACAGTTATCATACTAGGGGTCCAAAATTTACTTATTTACATAATACACATAAGTCCATAATTGATTATATTTTTGTTTCCCCAAATCTCCGAAAAGGGGATTTTACTATTATTCCTGTAGAATTTTTGGATCACCTTTTATTGACATTGTCTCTGGCCACAGTGGAGGAGAGTTCCATAAAGTTCGGACGGTGGAAATTAAATACTTCCGTTTTGGGGAATCCAATGTTTTTTAGGGACATCGACATTTTATTTTCTGCTAGGTTATCGGTTGAATTTTTATACTCCAATAAAGGAGAATGGTGGATTGACACCAAAAAGGACATCAAGGTTTGGTTTATGAAATATGGCAAAACTAAGGGCAATGATAAATTTTTGAAATATTTATCACTTAGACGTCAGTTGTATAAACTGTATACTTTGGCTAATTATTCCAGACTAGACTATTCCTCACAGATTTCTGCCATGAAACGGGATATGCAACTCTATCAATATGATAGAGCCAAGATACTTCAGGACATGCTGAGCAATGACACACAAAAGACTCCCATGGGAGACCCCTCTGAAGCCTGTAAATCGAATAAAGAACATATGAATATGGATGTTTTAGTTACTCCCAAAGGACGAAGAGTTAGTTCCCCGGAGGATATAGAAGAATTAATAAAAAAACATTATGAGACACTCCGACCACATTCCCCCATTCAGGAGAGGGACATCCTGTCTTTTTTACAACCAGTCCAGATTCCTGATTTTCCGACAGAAATCGCTAAATTACAGGCCCCTATTACTAAAACTGAAATTTTACTTGCCATAAAGGCTTTACCTAGTAACACTGCCCCTGGCCTAAATGGCATTCCCCATTTATTCTATAAAACATTTAGTGATCAGATTGCGGCTGGTTTAAAAATGTTTTATGAATATTTTTTTCATTTTAATGAGATTCCCTCTTCTTTTACAGAAGGTTTATTACTTTACCTTTAAAAGAAAGGAGATAAAACAAATATTTCAAATTGGAGACCTATAGTACTTATGAATACTGATTACAAAATTCTGGCACATATTTTAAATAATTGTTTGAAGGGATATGCTTCTCTGGTAATTTCTCCTCAACAATATTGTGGGCTCCCTAATCGAAGAATTCAGCATGCTTTAATGATTCTTCGGGATGTAATAGAATATTGCAGTAGTTTAGGGATGTCTGGCTGTGTGGTTACAGCTGACCAGGAAAAAGCTTTTGACAGGGTCTATCATCCATATCTGTTCTTGGTTCTTGAAACTTATAAAATTCCTTTCCAATGTCTCCAGCAGCTAAAATTATTGTATTCTACCTTTTATGTAAGGCCTCTTTTGAAAGGAAAGGAAAGGTTGGAACAGGTTTTGAGGTTCATATTGGAGTTCAGCAAGGGTGCCCTTTAAGCCCGTTGTTGTATATTTTCTCCCTAGATCCATTACTCAGGTCTATTTTGGTACAGCCTACATGAGAGGGGTTAAGGGGTCTCTGCATTCCACAGGCTTTAAGTATTCAAGCATATGCAGATGATATTTGTGGGTTTTTCTCACAAAAAGAACATATTGTATTGTTTTTACAGAAACTAGATAAGTATCAGTTGGTTTCTAATGCCAAACTTAATACATCTAAAAGCAAAAGTTTTTTTATAGGCCCAAGGATTTCTACTCCAGTCTCTGTGGCAGGTATAGATCTGTCTTATGAACTAATTGAGGTGTTGGGCATAATGTTTGGGCCGCTCAATCTTCCTGAAATTAACTGGGAAAAATCACTTACTAAAGCAGAATTTAAGGTAGCTAGATGGAAACAGTGGCAGTTGTCCAAATTTAAAAGAATATCACTTCTAAAAAAATTTATTCTTCCCATTTTGCAATATGTAGCGATGTTATACACTTTACCGTCCATTTAGAAACTAGGCTCTATAGTATATTCTTTCAAATGCTTTGGGGTAATCGGCTGAATCCTATAAAGAGATGTTACACGTGTTTAGATGTCAAAGACGGAGGCCTAGGCATGATAGATCCTGTGTTTTTTTTACATGTTTTATTTTTTAAACAGACTATACAATCTGCTCTACTTACATCTCAGGCAGCTCATACTTCTTGGACAAAGCTGTCAATAGATAAATATCTTCGGATTTGGACTACCATTGCACCCAAATTACATCCCCGTATACATATTCCCCCTTAATTTAGAGCAGCTGCACAGAAACTTTATAAATGGGGAATAACACGGGCAGCTATCTTAACAAATGTTAATAAATAACTATATCAGAATATTATGACTAAAATTTATCCTTCAGAATCCTGTTTTAAAAATTGTCCCACAGTAGATGATTCTTTGCTTCTTCGACAATTTATACATCCCAGAATTCCTCAAAAAATGTGGGACAATTTATGGCTTACAGCCTACGGTAGACTTAATGTAAGAGGGGATGCCAAACATAAAGTTTTAGAGGAAAGAAATTGCCCATGTATGGAATGCATTGCACAAACTGAAACCATGGAACATTTTCTTTTGGAATGTGCACATGCTACAGCATTATGGAAGTATTTGGCTACTAAATGGCCCATGAATTGGCTCCATAATTTGACCTATGACATTTTAGTTTTAGGTAAATATGGTAACACTTTAGGGCATTATCATCCCAATACTTTACTGATTTTTTTCTGTTGTATAAGATTTTATTTGTGGCAAGCACAATGCCAATGGGTTTTGAAACAACAGAGAATGTCCTATGAATGCCTGAGTCTGTTGGTTTGCAATGAACTAGGAAAACTGTATCACAAGGATTGTACTATATATTCTAAACAACAGGTGTCACACTGGTGGAAAGGTTTTTCATATTTTATTAAATATAAATGATGGGGGTAGAGATGCTGAATGCAATTTGATTGTCAATAATATTCACAAGGATTGTTTTTGTTTACTTTTTTTATTTTGTTTTCAAACACTGTTTTTTGGATTTTCTTTATTTACAAGGTGTGACATCTAATTTTTATGTTTGGTGTTTTGTTTTTTCTGTATATGTGATTTACAATAAAATTTCCCCTACTCTTTTCGATAGAGGGCACTGCATGGCTATGAGACAGTGATCAGAGTGATTGAGCTCTTGGAGGAACAAGATGTGTGGGTGGCGGAGAAGCTGGTCTCCTCCTTGGCCTTCCTTATGATGGAGACTACAATGAATATGGATTCTAACTTAGAGGATATGCTGGATACTTCACAGGATGTTATGAGAGGTTCAGATGCTGACTTACGTTGTTTGACGGAGTCGGGAACCGGGATACAGGTAACAGATCAGAAAGCTGTCCTTGTAAAGAAGGTGTCTGATATCCATTTAAAGCTAGAGCTAGCGAAACTGCATTTTCTGGAAACATGGAACAAATTACAGGAGGAACTCAGATTGCAGGAGGAGCAATCTGTGACACAGAAACTGGATACTAAGGTGGAGAAAATGGAGACTGCATTGGCTGCAGAGAGTTCAAGTGAAGAAGGGAATTTGCCTGCTATTTCCATGAGTGATGTCTCCCCTGGCTCTCCGGTAAGAGAATTTTCTGCAGTGGTAGGTGTTTCCATGATGGATGGGGATGAGTACGAAGAAGTGAGTGTACCTAGTGACATTTTGATTCCCTCAAGCTCCAGGAATAAAAATCGGAACAGTACAGAGCTGGTCTTATTACCAACTGTTTGTGAAGGGACTGACCCGTTACCCCAGGTTGTTTTCACCATAGGACTTTCCTCGGGTGGTGGTAAAAAAGGTAATAGTAAAGAGGGAGTGGGGAAGGGCAGGAGACTGCATTCTCAAATTCTGGAAAAACCACTTAGTCCAGTTCGAGGGGCTCCTGCTGTTACTTTCCTGGGGCCTCCATCATGTACAAACTGGGTCTCGACTGCATTATACAGTAAACAGCTGGTTGGGTAAAAAATAAATCTGGTACGGGGTGGGATGCTAATATACAAAATGTAACAGCTTTAAGATTTGTTCCCAATTGTCCCCCTAGTACTTCAGCCCCTGTTCCTGAACTGAGTGCTGGCTCTATTTTACAGCCAGGACAGTGATCTCCTTTGGAGCACACTGCTGCCCCTCTGACTGATATATCTCATCCTTTACTAGAAGAAATTAAAGCCTTAGAAAGTGATTCCCCTTTATTAAATACTGAGGTGGAGGTGGCTGGCTCTGTTTCTTTGGGTCAGGATACTACTACTGACTTGCAAAATGTCCCAGAAACACCCTTGCAGGCCCCTGATAATGTATGGCATGAGAAGGTGTGAGAACAACTTTTCCCCTCTGATAACAGGCTTCTATCAGAACCAGCTATGAGAAGGAATGCTGTACGTCTAAAATACAGAGGTGATATTTTGGATGTTCCTGACAGGCATTTTGTGGGGCGGGCCTTGCTTAAAGATAGCATGAAGTATTATGCATATGAAATTTATGCCCTTTTATATGTACCTGGGGATTCTATATTTGACATTAGCTTTAAACACCCGGCAGGTCTTGAAAGGTTTTGGAAACTATATCGACTTTTGAAATTTTCTCCGTTATGGAGACCATTTTTGGCAATCCCCCTAACAAAACCGCTGACAAAGAAGATTACAGTGTTATTTAGGAATGAAGGGGTAAATGTGGCAGACATTACCTATTGGTTACAACAGCATTGCACTGTTAAAGGTTATCCGGAGACTATATTGGATGACGAACAACTTTGGACTGGTGACTGGCAATATAAAGTTGTGTTAGATTTAGAACGTGGTCTAACAAAGCATTTACCAAATTGTTTCTTTTTGGGACGAGATCGTGGGGTGATTTTATACCCAGAACAACCCAGGGCATGTTTCAAGTGTGGAGATATTGGACATTTGAGTAATGTCTGCGATAAGCAGAAGTGTGGCCTTTGTAGGGAAATGGGTCATTTTGGGGCACAATGTCAGCAACCTTTAAGATGCAATTTGTGTGATGAACGGGGACATAATTTTTGTAACTGTTCCTGGGCTTCTCACAATAGTAGAGATTTGGCTATTCGAGCAGAACAAGACGCTTATGTTGCCACTGCACAAAAAGAAAAAATGCATATGCTGGAATTGTTAAAATCTGCACCTAATATAGGTTCGCAACCCCACAGTGAGCTTAGTAGGCATGCAGAGTCCACTACAGAGGAAGTAGTTCTGGATGGGGTACTTCCTGAGTCCCAGTCTGCTGGGATAGATGTGGGGCCTGGGATTGTAGAATCAAGGGGAGAAGCTGATTTGGTGGCAGATGCTGATTTATGTGATCCCCTTCCCCGACTGTAATTGAGTCTGAGGTGCAGGATGATCTGGTTGAAGCAGAATAGGATCTGGAGATGGTAGTGGAGGAGAACCCGATGCCCCTTCCCACTGTACAACAGGAAGTGTCATTCCACAGGGTTACTAGATCACAAGCAGGGAAACCCCTTACAGACTCTCAAGCAGCTTCTAAAGTGTTGGAAGGACTCCCAATACACAATTTCTATGCTTTGTTGTTTGAACAGAATGGAGACGAAGACAATATTGGTTCAGACTTATCCTCAGTTGCTTCTTCGCAGGCTGTTGTTACTACTGATGTAGGGTCTGTTCATAAGCCTAAATCTAGAAAGCGTGAAAAGAAGAAATGACTATGATTATCTATCTATTATGCTTTATTATTAAGTGATTTTTCTCTCCTCTCTATTTTGCCTCTAATGAATGCAACTATTTCTCTTCTCACAATTAATGTGAACAGCATTAAGTCATTGGAAAAAAGGCGAGTTACTTTTGCTAGTCTTAGAGAAGGAGGAGGGCAGGTTATTCTGCTGCAGGATACCAGATTGCATTCTTTGCCAGAAGTGAAGGAGGCTCAAAGGGATTGGAGTTGGGGTGTCCCCTTTTGATCCTTGGGAGAGGAAACATGTTCAGGATTGGGTTTTTTATTTTCAGGTTTGACTATCCATGTCTTACAAATTTTCGACATTCTGCAAGGGAGGGCTATGATTATGAATGTAGTTCTAGGGAAGGTGACATATAGAATTATTAATATATATGCTCCTCAGATTAAAGCGGATAGGTCCTCTCTCATCAGGAGAATAGAACCTTACCTACACACCTCTAAGTTAGTGCTCTGGGGAGGTGATTTTAATTGTGGGCTATCCCACAGAGATTGGGGAGGGCTACGACAAAGATCTATCGCGACACAAATGCTTTACTTAAAATCTTACAGGTCAATAATTTATGTGATGCTTTTAATATTCTGAAAAAAATTCCCACACACACTTTTTATAAAGGTAAATTGTCCACAAGGATTGATTTTTGGTTTGTGTTTGCTCGGGTTACTTGTCAGGACATGGTGGTTGTCCCTTTGGAAACATCTGATCATATGGCTGTTTGGCTAAGCTTAGGAATGGTACAGAAGTTTTCCACGGGGAGGGGTTATTGGAAAATGAATGCTGCTGTTATGCAAGAGGCCCTCCCGCAAACTTCTGTGAGGGAGTATTTTGTGTTAAGAGCAGATATTTGTGTTTTGTATGACAGCCCTATAGATTGGTGGGAAGACACTAAGAGAGATCTAAAAAACCTTTATATGAATTTCACCAGAGCAAAAGCTAAAGGAAAGTATATTCAGTATTTAGGGCTTAGAGCAAAATATATGCAAGTGCTGACTCAAGTTACAGATAAGACAAATAATGTACAGTTACAGTTACAATCCATTAAAGAAACAATGTGTCTGTATTTAAAAGAGTCTGAAAAGAGGGCAGCACAACAGCAAAAGTATCAGACTAGGGAACCAAAAGAGCAGGTGAACCCTTATGATTTAGGTTTGCAAGGGGGTTCAAAAGTTGGTTATGACTGCCTTAAAAGATGAACAGGGAACCTTGGTGATGCATAATAGTGGACTTATGCTCTTAGTTCAAGATCATATTAAGGTTACTTTCCAGAAGGATAGAGTAGGATGGCCTAACTTGTTTGTATGACAGTTAGAAATACCACAGTTGAGTAAGGAGGAGGAAATTGGTCTCATAACACCGATCTCAGAAATAGAGATTAGGGAAGCTATTTCAAAAATGACCCCAAGGACTACCCCTGGAAAAGATGGAATTCCTAATGATTTTTATAAATGCTCTTCTGACATCTTGGCTCCTTGGTTACAGATTGTTTATGGGGCTATTTGGGATGAATATAGGTTAGTGCCTAGCATGAAGGAGGGAATCATGACCTTCCTATATAAAAAAGGGGATCCACAGAAAATTAAAAACTGGAGGCCCCTGAGTTTGTTGAATTCGGATTACAAAATTTTAACTAAAATACTGACTAATCGTTTAGCTAAAATTGCACAAAAGGTTATTAATTCTATACAGACCAGTGCAATTCCAGGAACAAATATTGTTCAGAATTTGACCTTTCTTAGAGAAATAGTAGAACAAGGTTTAGAAATGAATTTGGATGGTTATTTGATGACTACTGATCAGGAGACTGCATTTGACGCTGTAAGACAGGAATATATCTGGGCGGTGTTACATCACTATGGAGTCCCAGAGCCCTTCTTAAATCTATTGAAGACATTGTATACTGAAGTACAGGTCACTTCCTTGGTGAATGGGCATCTAGGTATACCTATTTATCTAAAAAATGGTGTTAGACAGGGCTACCCTATGAGCCCTTTGTTATATGTGTTTGGATTAGACCCCATACTACAGATCATTGAATCTGATGCAGCTATTAGGGCTGTTACCAATAAGGATGGGATTGTTTTTCAGAAAGTTACCACTTATGCTGATGACTGTGTCTTTACTACAGCAGATACAGAATCCGGTGAACAGATTTTTCATATACTGCAGGAAGTTTATGATACCACAGGGATTAAGGTTAATATAGGAAAGAGTAAAGTCTTGGTTCTGGGGGCTGCACAGGTGGTGGATGCATTTCTCATTTCTATGACGAAAGATGAAGTTAAGATTTTGGGTTTGTTCTTTGGTTCTAGGGACTCAGGAAGGAATAACTGGAGCTCGGTGTATGACTTGGCTAAGCTTAAAGTTATGTCTTGGCTTTCCTGGAAAATGACCAGAAAAAAAAAGGGTGCATTTACTTAGAGCGTATATAGAACCCATATTTTTATGTCTCGCATGTGCTTCTCTTTCTTTTACTATGCATACAAAAGTTATAGGCCTCTTTTTTCTTTTTTTGTGGGGTAGTAGGTTAAATCCAGTTAAGAGGGTGCATACCCATAGGGTTTGGAAAAAGGGAGATTTGAACATGATACATCCATTGATATATCTTTTGGGGAATTTTTTCTTTAGTGCTATTCGTCCCTTAGTCTTAGAATCCCAAGGTGTGGGTTTGTTATGTATGCGGTTGTGGGGAACCTGTTTTTTGATGGCGTGGGGTAGAGGTAAATGGCATCCCTCAGAGAAAGCACTTCCAGGGTATATTCAGAATACATTAAGATATATTAGGCCATTGAAAATTGAGCTTGCTTGGTTCTTGGGAAAGGAGAAAAAATATTTTTATAAAGTTGTTCTTGACAAATGGTACAAGATGGAGCCCTTATTTCAAGTACCCCCTACAAAAGATACTGCGTTACTGTTGGAAAGTATGGTGGAACCACGGATCCCTCTTAAGATGCAAGACTTCATATGGCTGTGTGGGCATCAGAAATTAAATGTAAAGGGCAATCAAAAGTACAAGCAACTTGATGGCAGAGGATGTGGGGAGCCACTTTGTAATGGCCAGGTGGAAACTATGCAGCATATGTTTTTTGATTGTGTGCATGTTCAGGGGTTTTGGAATCAGTTAGCTAGTTGGTGGGGAGAAACTCTCTTTCAACATATGTCCTATGATATTTTAATTTAAGGGCAAATTTCTGCTTCCTGGTTGAAATGGACAAAAAACACTATTTATGTCCTTCTAGCTTGTTTCAAATGGTCCTATGGCAGGCGAGATGTCTAAGATCCCTGCAATGTAAACAGATTCCACTTCAAGAAGTTCTTTTTAACATTCAAAGAGAACTAGATAGAATTTATGAATATGAATATCGTACATTAGGACAGGCTGTGGGTTCTAGCCTATGGAAGAATGTTGGGTGGGTGGGCTAATGCTTGTCATGATTTCTTCCTTATCTGAAACTTTCTCTAGAGTGTTGTAAATAGGAAATTACTGTGCCAAGAATTTTTGTTATTTATTTAGGTGATGGGTCTTGTTTTCTGACATCACAGATATTTCATTACTGGATTATGTCGGTTTGGGTATCATGCATATAATGTTCTGAGGTGGGCACTATGTGGTGATTGATATGAATTATACTGCATTTATGTTTTTGATTTCACTTTTGTAATCTCTTCAGTTTTGTTTTTGAATGTTGAATAAAAATTTCCCCTACTCTTTTTGAGAAGTGCCATGGGATCTGTAACATCCACCTGAACTACCACCAATCCAGGCAGATGGGACCTCAGTTTAACGTCTCATCCGAAAGACAGCACCTCAGAAGTGCAGCACCCCTCTCAATAACCCAAGTGCCAGATGTGGGAACTGAACCCATAGCCTTCTGATCTCCCGGCCTCAGAGGTGAGTGTGCTACCTACTGAACCACTGACACTGCGACATATATCTTATAATGTAATATCTTATAATATAATATCTTTGATTGCAAGCTGTCCTCTAATAGAAGCCACCCTCCATTACAAGCCACACAGAAAAAAGCAGACATGAAATAGAAGTCACCCTCTATTAAAATCTGTGGCTAGTAACTGAATATCGGCAGTACCAGCATTATAAGTTGGTGGCCAATTCACTGTACATGTTGTTCTTGTAACCTGTGTAAACCACCCCAGCCACCCCCAAAGCAAGTGGTGAGCAAGAAGTGAACTTGAAGTAAAGAAATGGGCTGTCAGGCATGAAGCCAAAGCGGAGAGTAAAATGAAGTTGGACTGATGCTGATCCCACATGGCATGCCAGTATCCTAGTACTTCACTGTTCACTGTTCACTGGTGAAGTATTGCTTTGGCTACCTTCCTAACCTTTCAAAAGAACAGAGTCAAAAAATAAAGGCTCTCTCTTTCACTCGCTGCTTGCGGTTGGCCACACTGACAGGACAGGAGCGGATAAGAGACACAGCATAGTCTATAAAACTATGGCATTTACAGCACCAAATCTATGTCTGATATACACTGATATATACATAGCAGCTAACAAGGCATCTGTATATGAACGTGTAAAAGTGTAAAATGTGTACTAAGGAGATATTTTTTTTTGTATGTGTTCAGCAGCTTTTGTTTCTGTAGACACTATGAACAGGATAGCTTTTCAGTGCTGTTTAAAGGCTGCCCTCTAATACTATCCACCCTCAAATAGAACCCATAGCTGGACATAGCTTTTCATTAATAGAAGTCACAGCTTCTATTCGATGATATATGGTATATATGTATATTTCTATATGATATATGGACAGGAATTTTCCCCATAGAAGAGTCACTGTCACATATTTCCAAGTACACATCATTAGTTAAATCTGCATTCAACCCAAGGAAACCTGAACACCTCCCAATTAAACTTGCAGGCATGCCCCCTTAAATAGGGACACCCTACAGCATGGAAAATCAAAATGCCACTACACTACACTATGGAAACACATGAGACTGTAACAAATGACAGCAAACCAGAAAATGACCCAGACCACAGACAAACCTGGAAGATGAAGACTCCAAATTTAAGTACAAAGAGCAACCATCCTTATGTATTAAATAAAATAAATGGTGGATAAGTCCAGTATACTCGGAAATATACCTAATTCAGTGGCAAACAAGATAAAAATGCCACTCAATCTTTGGGCTCATGGCCTTATTATCGCATTACCCCACTTGATGTGCATATTTCCGTGTATACTACACTTACCCATCACTTATTCTATATGTTTATGCAAACACTAACTCAACCCTAACATACCATCCCTGTATAATATGTGATGTGTAGAACTTTCAATAGTTTTAACTCTTAAAATAACTTTACTGTCTGTAGGCATCTCAACGGTCTGTAGATTGTGTTTTTTTAGCTTCTTGCTGCCTGAAATATCTCACCCTGGAACATGATCAAAACATGTTATCAGAGGGTGGTCAGTAGAGATGGGCAAAGTGGATAAAATTTGCAAAGTTGGTGAAATTCATGAAGTGTGAAGTGACGACTTGGTGAAGTTGCCCTTTTTATAGGCAAATTGGTTTAAATTCACCCAACTTCACCTAACTTCACCTAACGTTGCCGCCTTTACAAGCAAAGTTAGGCAAAGTTAGGTGAAGTTACAAAGTGGGAACTTTGTGAAGTAATTCATGAAGGTGAATTTTGCAACTTTGCCAGAACTTCACCGGCTGTTCACCCATGCTGCAGCGACAAGCATTTTGCTGACACCGATTACAGCACAGGCAAAATGCCACCTGGTATTACAGCACCAGGCATTTAATCTTCGGGGAGGTACAGCGCCAAAGCGCCATTCTGGGAAACAGTCAGCTTTTAAGGGGGGGTGTTACATGCCCTGAAGGTGGTAGAAAGTGTGTGGTGGAAAAGGGCGACAGGATTGTGGGGAGATCTAAAATCAAGATCACCCCCTTTCATTGTCACCCTTGTTGCGGCATCAAAATTGCCACAACCAAAATCACTTGGCAACTTGATGGGATACATTCGTTGGTGAATCAAAACTCTGCAACATCTATAGTGGTCAGCAGTGTACTGTTCACTAGGAATAGAAGTACTATCACAAGAGGGCATGGGTGGAAGTTGGTGGTGGGAGTAGGATTGAAGAAGGATGTGAGAAAGTACCTTTTCTCAGAACAGTGGTGGATGAGTAGACTAATGATGTAGTCTGCATGAAGTCCTTGGATCGGACATGGGGCAAACACAGGGAAATAGTGTGGCCAGAAGGAAGGGAGAGGAGGTTGGACAACTGCTGGGTCTTTTCTGTCATCAGATTCTGTGCTTCCATGTTTCTGTGTCTCTACTGACTATAAGGCTCAATCAAAATCAAAGGATTTTCTACACTAAAAAAGCAGGGTGTAATAAAAATGAAGAATTAAGAAAGGGCTAATGCCCCCATACATCACACCCAACATGCTTGGAGCTACTCCTGCTATGGACAATTATATTTTTCCATAGTTCTCCATGGATATCAAGTATAGAGAGTCTAGACCCATCAGGTGACTTTGCCCACTAATACTTACAAGATGTAATAAATCACAATGTACCGGACATTCCTAGTCGGTTCTGTTTCTTTCGGCAATAAAATTTCCTTTATGACACCATTTTAACTTAAAACAAGACAGGCCATCTACAGCACTTCCTTGAGAGGCCTGAAGGAATATCTACATGCAACAGAAAGATCCACTCTAAATCCACTTGGATCCAAACAAAATTAGTAGCTTCCCACCTTCTCTTGTTTTGGAATATGCTAAACACATGCATCACTTGTCCTCTGCATCCAAAGAATCCCTCACTGATTCTCATTCCTGCTTGCATTTCTGTTCAAATACTGCCACGCCACTCACCTCATTAAATAGACAGTGCCAGCCACAACAAAAAAAAAATTCTGTTTGCAGGAAATACCACGTCAGGATGATCTACCACCATTTCTCTCAGAATTTTTCTTTACTTTATCAAACTCTTATTCCCATCCTATACGGCATGTCTGAAACCAGGGAATACTTTAAAAGATACTTTTTAAAAGAAAAAGTTAATTTAGACTTGACTCATTTGATGTTGTGCTGCAAAGTAGGCAGTGTAGACACTTTGCAGGGCACCCTAAGTGCCCTTCAGATCCTTTTTTTCATCTGACTTATTTGTGGGTATCAGTATTGGAGCGAGCGTGTTAAAGGGTGGTGTGGACACTTTGCTGTGCTCGCTCTGCTACAAAGGCTTCTTTCCATATGTCTCCCTTTGTACTCCGGTGGATTTACATCCCCTCCTCGGAGCGACCTGCAGTGCTGCGAAGACAGGCTGTGTAAAGAGTGAATGGCTGGAGAAGCAGCCAGCACAGTGGGAAGGGAGTGCCATAAATGCCAGAGCACTGTAATCATGTAAACACAGCTTTTCTCTCTGTCTCCAGCTTCCAAAATAAATTTATTTATTTATTTACGAGTTTAACCAGGAAGGCATACTGAGTAGCGATTGCTCGATTCCAGATGCAACCTGGGGGACAAGTCCCAATACAATAGTTCAAATACAGGTACATGTAGAATAATAGCACAGTGAGGTGCTAGGAAAGATCTGACATTATGGGCCCTATATTAAAGTGGTTTGCACACCCCAGTTAGTAGATGAAAACTCTGAGCAACCAACCAGTGCCATATTTGATGTCCAGGATGATAAGAGTCCCTTTAATGTAGCAGTGCAATGAAATTGGGTGAAAAATTGACCCTACCTGTTGTACATCTAAAAGATTCTAGGCATCTTCCACTTTTATTTGGTGGTATACTTTTCTAATTCCACCAAAATTTGATTATTTTATAAACATTTTAATTGAGTTTTTTTTTCAAGAAAAAAAGATGGCCGCCACATTTTATATAGAAATAGCAGTGTAGACCTGCCAAGGGTAAGGATTGAAAAAATAAAGAGTGATTCATGGTGTGCAGTAGCTGAGGTACCTAGACAACTATATTTGTCAGGTATGCTAATATTTTTCCTAATTGTAGCTGAAACTAGCTTTCTTTGCAAACACATTTTTAATTGCACTGCTGCTATAAGTAGTTATTCAAAGCTGTGTTAAATAATAAAATACCATTTTCTTGATTTTGCAGTTTGCCCCCTTTATGAAACACTCTCTACTTGTAGCCCTCACCACAAGTACTCCTTACTCTGCTTTCCATAGTGGCACTCACTTGAAATAGTGTCACCATGACAATAGTGCAGGGTTTTGGCACAGCAATGCCTTGGCACGAAAAGGTATGATTCTGACAGCGTGGGCGTTCTCAACAGTACAGAGATGCTGCGGCATCTCTTCATGTAATACCCCATCAGGGACAAACTCTCTGCATTAGTATACACATGGGTGAAGAGGGTAGTCTGAACCCACCTCCCCATTGCCATACCTTTCAAGTTTCCCTCGTTACGAGGGGTGTCCCTCATTTAACCCATACAAAGTACTCTATCTCTCACCTGTCCCACATTGAAAACGTGGGGCCCACATGGAGAAGATGCTGTAAACGCAGACTTTAAAGCATAATTTTTTAACATTCCATGTTACTAAAGCAAAATTAAACTTTGAGCAAATTAAAGCACTTGTTTCCACAGTATTTTGAGCTTGCATCTTTATGTTAGATGACCTGTTCCTCATTCTATGGGACAGTTTCCACATTGTTCCTTATTTTTTAGTGTCTGTATCCCACATTTCAGTGAAAAAAGATTCTGAAATCACACACTGAGCTTGCAATGTGTTCCATTTGTAAACCGTGCATTCTTAATGGTAGCTATGGCAATAATTATTGAAATGTATCATAGGAGAAATTGCTATGAAAATAATTTTGTCTGTTCAGGCCACCTCTTGGTCATCTGCATTTCCTTTCTGTCCTGCCTGCTTCACTGTTGATGCCCTCAAACTGAAAACACAACACAGATGGATCTAGGGGGAGGGATCCATAGAGCTTCTGACCCCTCCCTCTTAACTTGCTTAAGTGCCATTATACATTTTTAGAATTTCCACAGCAGCATGACTCTCAGTGTTCTTCCTGACAGAAATCCTTCACCAACCCCTCATCATTACCTGGGCTGTACAGTGGTGCAGAGTGCAGGCCACTTGAATAAACTATTTCAGTGACCTTTTTCTCTGTGGCAAAAGTTTTAAAACTCATTACCATGGTTAATATTAAGTAAGCATTTTTAATATAACTTGAGCAATTCAAAATTGAAAATCTGCTTCCTACAACAAAGCACATTTATTTTCTTGTTGCTCTGACATCTCATTTACACAGGCATTCTAGTGGGGAGCACCAATAATAAGGTAAATAATGAGGTTGTCTCCTTTCCTGGACAAGCTGGACTCTACTGGCCTCTCAACTCCTGCTGTTGACAGGTTCCTGTCTTACCTCATGGGCCACCAATAACTGGTACAGGTAGGAGACATCCTGTCACCTCTACTGGCCATTCAGCTTGGGGTCCCACAGGGCTCCATCTTGGGTCCTATCCTCTTCTTCATGTTCTTGAATGACCTCCCCTCTGCCTGTGCCAACTTGCATATCCACATGTATGCAGATGATACAGTCATCTTCACTTCTGTTCCCGCTATCACAGCTGTGGAAGACCCACTCCAGCAGGACTTCAACAACATTCTGCATTGGTTCCAATCCAACCAGCTCAGAGTCAACACTAAAAAAGGTGTCCCTGACCTCCTTCTGCCTCTTTGTTACTAACCTCCAATCTCATACCTGCCATTGCTCCCTCTATTACTCCCTATCCATCCTCTCTCTGCCCTTACATCACCAAGCTCACTGCACCTCCTTTATATCCAAATACTGGTTTGGGTTCCTTCCCTCTTACCTCTCCTCTCCTCTCCTCTCCCAGCTTCCTCCTGCTTCCTGTTCCCTCCATTCCAGAGACCACTGCACTTTCACCACTCCTCACCCTTGCTCCTCTGGTCGGCAATCTGCCTTCTCCTATTGTCTTCCCTTCCTCTGGAACCAAATGTCCTACTTCATCCACCTCTCCTTATCCCCTGGCTCCCTCAGCCACCAGTTGAAACTCCAACCCTACCCCATCTGTTCCTTTTATGCTTCCTCCTGACACTGCCCTGGCCTGAGCCTGATATGTCCTTAGTAAGGCAGTTGGTTGTGTCCTTTTCACTTCTTCACTAAATCTGTTGTCCCTTCACTATGAGGCCAGGCAACAACTTGCCATAGAGGTCACTAGTCTGTTATCAGTACTATAATTACTGGTGACCCTATTTATCAACCGGATTACCATCACTGTCAAACATCATAATAACCTAAAAACAGGTTATTATGGCATTCTGAAAACAGCTCACTTGCACTGTCCTTGAGTGTCACTTTCATTTTTCTGCCAGTGTAATGTGACCAAGCGGTGTTCGTTTTGGTAAATAATAATCCCCAACATGTACACAAATAGCAGTGCTTTGTTTAAAAATCCTGTCAGTTATAGGAGTTGACCTCATTGTTCTTATTTTTGAGTTAGAAAAGCTGCCGACATTTGAGCATAAGCGAGTGTTGCTATAGCAACACTCGCATGCTTGAATCCTGCATTCTGAAGCCACCGAGTCACTCACTTTCCTCAGTCTACACTTGGCAGCTTCTCTAACCCAAAAATAAGAAAATGAGCTTAACCCCTACAACTTTTCATACACTCGTATAAGCAAGACCAACTCAGAAGGGATTTTCCAGATGAGAAGGGGAGGGACACGAGAGGGCATGGACTGAGATTGGGGAGTTCAGGAGGAGATGAGGAGACATTTTTCACTGAAAGAGTGGTGGACAAATGGAACACCTTACCAGACCAGGTGGTGTCCTGTAAGATGGTGGGCAGTTCCAAGAGGGGTTGGGACAAGGTAAGGAGAAGGGATACTGGGAAGGGGGGGCAGGAGGGGCAGCTGCGAGATGAGGTGCTAGCTGCACACTCAAGCAGACTCAATAGGCTGTGTGGCCTGTTTCTGCTGGAAATTTCATATGTTCATATAACTGACAGGATTTTTAAACAAAGCACTGCTATTTCTGTACATAGTGGGGAATATTATTTACCAAAAGGAACACCACTCAGTCACGCTTCACTAAGGGCCCCGCCAAGTCATTCACTCTCTCTGAATGGAGGACAGACTAAGGGGCTACAGAAATACAATCGATTGTCTTGGGGAGTAAATCTTTGCACCAGTAATTATAAAAAATAAAGTCTAGGCAGGTGTATGTTCATTATGTTTTTTTACACACCCTTGGTGAGTGATGAGCTCATAAACCTCTCAAGCTTTGCTCTCGAGGTTTATGCCTCATCACTCACCTCGGTTGTGTAAAAAAACATCATAATACACACCCACCTAGCCATTACTGTCTATGTCTTGCTCACTGAGTATTGCTGCCACTTTTTCATCGCACTTGTATAGGTGTTTATTGAGCTGTGACTGCACTTTGTTCTCTTGTACCTACAATTTTGCATTTAATTTTGTACTAACTTATTTTATCAAATGTTGTTTGACTGACTTGTTATTATGTATTGTACTGCTGTTGTTCCTCTGTTTCCCTCATCCTGCTCATACCTGGAAATGTGCCTTGGCTCAGTGTGCCTCTCCTGGTTACCAATTTTAAAATAAATTAATCAATAAATAAACATACTGCATTTAGTTTTATGGCTAGACAAATATGCTAGTGCAAATCGTTTGAATTTGCAAATTAAAAGACAATCCAGTCCAAGCTCAATACAGTAGAACATGTTGGGGGAAGTCGTCATGTAGTAGGGTGGCAGAAATAATTAAGCAATAAGCCACGAGGGGGTGTGGGTTATCAGGGGATTTACCACGGCTGGAGTGGTTTGGGTAAATCCTCACCAGCCATGGTAAATCCCCCGATAACCCACATCCTTCGAGTGGCTTATTGCAATTATACCAAGGTTCATTTTTATTACTATAATAAAATACAAATATTAAAGAGGTTGTTTTTTTTATTTTTATTTTATTTATTGCTGTGCTGCAGATATTATAGATTATATACTCATCAACAGCCATTGATTATCAGAGGATTTACACCGGTGGTAAACTGCCAGTCTGACGATTTCCTTGGCTGTTCACTTATGTCCATGGTATAATCAGCAGTTTTACCACATTTGGATTGGGCTACATATGCAGAGTTCATGGTAAAGAGAGTAGAAGACAATGACCCAGTGAAACATCAGTTTGTTGACATTGTAGATGTAAGAGCTGGCAGGAGAGACAGGCATTATGACAGTGTGAACAATGTACAGATTAATATTTTGTCGGGATTAGTTCTCCCAAAGCCATGTGAACTAGAAGACTGATTAGTCTGAGGTTCAGCCCAGTTCTATTCTCTTTACTGAGTTATTTATTTAACATCTGTCCATTGAGCTGAGACTCATTTCCGGGTGTGACCTGGGGCAGGAGGTAACAGTGGAGTGTACAAAACTATAAAACTACAGACAGTTCAATTTGGCAGCCATATATCTAACAGAACAATCAAGCAGTACAATAGTCATAATCATTCATATGTGTATTATACAGGCATGGTAGCACCTGTAGATCAGGGTTGAGTAAGCTCTTTAAGGGTAAACCTTGATATTTGCACCTTGATAACACGGCCCCCATTTGACTGATTTGCTTGCAATTTGGCAGAAACTAAGCTGGTGCCAGGATCTCTACATCATGTAAATTCCATTCTGATCGATTTAGAGGGAACAAAGTTACAGAGGAGCATAAATAGCTAAAGTCTGAGTTTTTAGGACTTTTTTGCTCACCTATAATTAAACAAGCATTTGTCAACGCCGAATGTTTGCTTGCTGGTATTAGCATTGGAAGTGCAAGAGTTAGACAGATGCAGAATAGGAATGGCAGTGAAGTATTGAACATCACGCCAACCTTACCTCCACCCTGCAGAGACGGACAGGTATTGGGATATGCCTTTGGGTCGTCGCCGATAACATTCACACCATTTCACCTCACCCTATCCTGCAGACACCGACAAGTGTTGAGGTGTGCCTTGGTGTTTCACTTTACAGTCACCCCATTCCATAAGGACATATGCTGAAATGGATGCAGTATAAGAGAATGGGGTTTATGAGCATGCGTGTAAACTGCACAATGCGCGCTCACAGCACAGTCATTTTTTGGAATTTTTTCTCCAGATTTGCAACATACGCTTTTTGGGAGCCCACCTCATGAACAGTGGCACTGTCATTTCATTTATTGGTCCCAAAATGTGATTCCACACAGTGACTGCAAAATCACCTTTTGGGACAGAATAATGCAGTGACAGTGACTGAATTCATGAGGAGGGGTCACAAGAACCCCATGTTGAAAATTTGGTGTCAAAAGTCAAAAAAATAACCAAGATATCCACAGAAGTTAAAAAAACCCATTCATGCCATTATACAGCTTACCGGCATTTCTTCAGTTCACGATTCGCTTTGAAGAGTGCAGATGTGTTTCCGGTCCACTGAAGATCATCACGTCCGTCTCCAGAGGTAAGTATGGGATGAGGGGGCTGTGGGGAGATGAGGTGCACAGAGGGTGGGTGTGGGGGGGGGGACCCGACTGCAGGGAACTATTTTCTTTGTTTCAGGGAAAAAAACAAAAGACATCACGGGAAGGTTTTTTTTTTTTGCAGATTTGCTTTGAGCACACTGGGGTGGGCTCCCAGTGTGCCACCTGCTTTTGGGGAGGGGACTTAAGCCGACAGGGATTGGGCCCGCTGTTGACAAAGAAAACCTGTTTGGGGGGGCATGATGCCGAGGGGGATTGGGCACCCCCCTCGGCACACAACAAATGGGGGGGACATAATGCCGACAGGGATTGGGCTCCCTCATGGGCAAATGAACTGAGCTGGGGATATGCTGACAGGGGGATTGGGCACCCCATTGGCTTTCATGGGGACTGTAAACAGACGTCGACAGCCGCCGCCATGTTTTTTGTGAAATGTTACACCAGGCAAGGCACCGCCCCGCAATGATGGGTCGCTCCCTCATTGAAGCGGCTAATTTGTTTCAAATTGGTGGCATGCTGGCTGAACTAGTGTCAGCAACAGCATGCCACTGCATTGTAAAACAATGGCCAAGCCCAAGAATCCAGTGGTGGCACTGGCTGCCGCAGTGCCACACCTCCAAAACCCACTTCTCTCCTAAGCTGCCACGTAAAGTTTCTTCTGCATGTGCACAAGCAAACATAAAAATGGCTTCGATTTAAAACCTGAAACTTGGTTTGATACAGATTGAGCCAAGGTGCATTCCTTTGCTATTTAGGATACATTGTGATCTGTAATTTGAGTGGTTGACATAAAAGTGTGAAAGGACCATTCCAAATACTTTTTATGCTTCAGTTTTCAATTTTTAAAAAAGAAAAATATTTGAAGAAAAATCATGAGTGATGAAAACATACTGAAAACATGCTTTTGTAATATTATGATTTTGTTAAGAAAAATTAGGTTTTTCACATTGTCAGAAGTAACAGCTGCTGTCAAAAGTCCAGCCTCTTGTAAAGCCACCAGCTCAGATGGGCTGAGATCAGATTTTTATCAAGCCTTCAAACTGCTTTTATCTCCCAAGCTTCTAGATTTATATAGGTCCATCCAGGCACCAGGTAGTTTCCCCACTCACAATGCAGAAGGCCACTATCACTGCCCTGCCAAAATCCAATAAAGACCCTACCAATTGTGCCAATTACAGGCCCATTTCTTTACTTGATGTGGACGCTAACATTTTGGTTAAAATATTGGCGACCCAATTAGAGAAAGCTCTTCCCGTCCTGGTTCACAAACCCAGGCAAATTTTATGGCTTCCACCCAGTCACTTTGACAACTTCATTGTCGAAATCCCCGACAGCAACAGGTGAAATGCCAACAAGCAAAATTTTGCCTGTCAGAAAATCCCTGTTTTTTTTTTTCAGGATGCTGCGCCACCCACCCCCGATTCTAAAATAATCAACTCCAAGTTGGAGTTGATTTGAAGGGGGTGAAACACTGGCAAAACAGCGAAATTCATACAGCGGGACCATTACAGCAACTGTCTTGAAATTGTCACTGTAATGGTCTTTGCTGTAAAAATGTAGATGTTTCATCAGTATACGGGTTTTATGCGGGGCAGGCAGAGCAGTAATAATCTCTGGGTGGTGCTGAATTTATTTCATTATGCCACCAGAGGTCCACAGACTGCTGCCTTGCTAGCTATAGATGCCGAGAAGGCATTTGATTCAACTGAGTGGAAATACTTATTTTATGCCCTTACAGAAATGGGCATCGGCCTAATCTTCCAGGACTGGATTCAAATTTTATATTCCTCACTGAAGGCCAGGGTGCTGGATAATGGTATACTACCTGAGCCCTTTTCCATGTTTTGCAACACCGGACAAGGTTGCCCGCTTAGTCCCTTTTAATTTTTCTTAGCCATAGAATCTTTAAATATGGCCCTCTGGCAACACCTGGATATCTGTGGCATTAGAGTGGGTGATCAGTGTTTACAATGCTGTTTTATGCAGATGACCTTCTCTTCACTCTGTTATGGGTGGAATCTTCCCTACCCACAGCCTGGGATGTTATTGAGTCATTTAGTGCTATATCTGTATTGTGGGTAAACTGGAATGAAACTGAACTCCTGTCTCTGTATAAAGGTGACCCTAGATGGGCACTTTTACACCATACAAGAATTAAATGGTCCCCTTCAGGTATCCTCTATCTTGGAATGCACTTATCTAGTAGCCCCTGGGATATGTGTGACAAAAATTTACAGGCTTTGTGAAATTCTTTATCAGTTGATATGAGTAGATGGGTTAAGTTTCATTTAACCATTCCTAGTAAGGTAGCCGCTATCAAATTAATGGCATTCTCTAATCTCTTCTTTGGTTTAAGTAATTTAGCTCTATCAATTCCCCCTGCTATTTGGAATAAAATCAATAGATTATGACCTAATTTTATATGGGAAGGTAAATCCCCATATATCGGTAGAGGGACTCTTCGCACACCAGTAATGAAGGGAACATGGAACTTACCCTGGCTGTGGACTTACCATGTTAGCCATGGCCTTAAACAATATCTACAGTGGTTAAACTCTTTTTCATCATTGGCCCCCTTTTTGGGTCAAGATTGAGCAATTCCTACTAGCATCTACATCTCTAGCGGTAGTTTTGAGGGACCCCCTTCCTGGCACTTGTTATCCTACTCTTCCTATTTTATTTACTAAACAAGTATGGAATAGTGCAATGCAGATGCTTCACTGGAATTGTAACTGTTAGGGACCCTATGAAACTTTGCAGAATAATCAGAGGATTCAAATTGAGGGTTCACACGTAACGTGGCATTCCTGGGACACCAAGGGGATTAAGCAAATAGACAATTTGATTGATCCCAGGTCAGGCTTTCTCAAATACTTTCCACATTTACAAATGGAATTTCAGTTATCTACTCGAGATTTATGTATGTATTTTCAAATTCGCCATGCCCTGTCTCCTTGGTTTACTAAGGATCACACTTTATGGCATACTGAGCTTACAAAGCGTCTACAAAAATGGCTCACACTGCCAAAAGGCCATACGAGTGTTATTTATAAAGTTTTGTAAAAACAGACAGTGATGCGGCTTCCAGACTGGGATTCCCAGAAGGGAAAGTGGGCTGACAAGTTACAAGAGCCCTTGGATGAGGAATCCTGGTCTAGTTGCTGGTCTGAAGCCCACAGAGCTTCCCCAGACCCAATATAGCAGTTATATCAAAAGAAGATTTTGAGTAGGTGGTACAGGACTCCAGATAAATTGGCTTGGATGGGTATGTCTACCTTTAGTTGGAGATGCAAACAAGACCCTGGGACCCTTTTTCATATTCCACGGGGTTGTACATTGCTAACCAAATGGTGGCTAAATATCATTATCTAATTAGAAAGTGATTTACATACTTCTTTAACTCGAACCCCTAGATTTTGGCTTCTGGGTGATTCTCATGTGCTTTCCTTGGAAGCCTTGAAATATAAGCCCCTATTATATACAGTGGCACTAGAAGCTAAATGTTTGATTCTTTTAAAGTGGCTTAAGTCCAGTGTTCCTTTGAAGAATCCATGGATCCAAGCTGTCTCTAAGGTGATGTCCTATCAACAAGTCCTGTATTGGTGAAGAGATGCATTATCTAAGTTCAACAGAATATAGGCGCCATGGTTAAGCAGACTTGGGGTGAATACATAGGTTAAGTATTATGTTCGTTAGGGTGTTGCCATGGTGATCACTGTTTAGTTTTAGTGATAACTGTTTCTTTTTTAAGGTGATAATGACTATAAGTGCCTTGAAGATATCTAGGCATGTTGGATATCTACAGAGTTCTCCCAACAATATTTTGTGTATTGTGTGATATTCCTCTGTTTGTTTGCTATGAGGACAATGTTTTTGTTTTGTGAAGGTTGTTCCTGATTTTTGACTGATGTATCTATAAAACTTCAATAAAATTGTTCTTATAAAAAAATAAGTTTTATATGAGTTAACGAAACAAAATCATAAAAAACACAAACATTTTTGCTCACTGAAAACAATAAAGGTAGGTAAAGGAGTGATTTGTGGTGTGTGTGGTCCACATATTGGCCTTAAAGGAAGACTCACTGGTATTTTTGATGTCTATATATCTTCATTTTTTTCTGGAAATATTACACTTTAAAAATCATGAGTGCCAAAAGCAAAATGAAAAACAACTTTCATTTTGCTATGGTTTCATATGACATGTGCTTTCATGAAGTTAAAAAACTAGCTTTCATATCAGTTAGATATACAAACATATAAACACACACACACACACACACACACACACACACACACACACACACACACACACACACACACACATATATATACATTTCTGTCCACTGAAAACAGGAAATTTAGATGGTTTGTTGTTTGTGTGGTCAAACATATTAGCCTTAAAGGAAAAATCCTTGTTGCATTTTACCAGTAGATTGTGTCTCTTATTTGCTGGAAATATGGATTTTTAAAAATCACAAATAATAAAAGCATAAGCCAGATTGAGAATGGATAGATAGATAGATAGATAGATAGATAGATAGATAGATAGATAGAAAGAAAGAATGGCTTACTGATGTAAAAGTTAAATAACAGCAAAATCTTTGCTTGCTAAAAACTAAATAATGAGGATACGTGGTGGTCTGTGAGTTGAGCGGTTGTCATAAAAGAATGGCACCTAAATACTTTTTATGATTTGGTGTTCTATTTTTAAATGAGAAAAATATTTGAGGAAAAATCATGAGTGATGAAAACATAATGAAAACATGTTTTGTACTATTATGATTGTGTAAGACAATTGTGTTTTGTATGAGTTAGTGATAAAAAGCACAAAAAACACATACATTTTTGCTCACTGAAAACAATAAAGGTAGGTGAAGGAGTGATTTGTGGTTTGTGTGGTCCACCTATTGTCCTTAAAGGAAGACTCACTGGTATTTTTGATGTGTAGATAGTGTCATGTTTTGCTGGAAATATACATTTAGGTGAGTGAGCTGAAATTGCAGAAGCCATGCACTGAAACAGTTTCACATTTAATTTTTCTTTAGTTACCCCTTCTGTTTTGAAAGTGTCTCAGGGGAACCAGACCATCCATTTGCTTCAAACTGTGAACTAACAGTGCAACATAAAACATTTTAGCTGTTCTTTTGTTGCCGTTTCCATGTTAGTTTTAATTCAAGCTAAAACTAATAGGAGGTTAGTATGTATAACCTGCAGGTGTACTGAAATGAGGCACCTTCATTTGTAAAAGTAGGGTGCAGACTTTAGCACATTCAAATTAGACTAGCTTGCTTTTTAAATCTCTTTCTTTCTTGCTGATTCTCTTAGAGCATACTTTTCATGGCATTCTCATGGCCAGTGTCATGACAGGTCTCACCCTGTCACATATATATCAAACATTCTTATGCATTATATAAATCAAATGCTAGGAAAGTGTTTTATTTGAGGATATAATGCCATTTTGGGGGCTAATTAGCCCGATAAACCACTCACCCTTCAGGCTAATGGGTTATTGGCTACTTAGCCCTTTTGATGGCATTATATTGCTATATACCACACTTTTCTAGCATTTATTCTCCATATATCCACACACATACAACACACACACAGGTATCCCATCATATGGCTGAAGCAAACTGAGCAACTCAAATATGAGCAACTCAATTTGTGCTCCCGATGGAATAGCTACCTCTCCAGTATAGCAAGGGGAGGAAATAGCGAGGAGTAGAGCACGGAAGAGCGACGGCAAATGATGAGGGAGAATACAGTCATGTGAGTTAAATGTGGAAATTAAGCCTGCTGCTGCCGAGCCAGTCACCTGGAGTGGTGGACACAGGCACCTCTTGAGATGTCGATGGTGCAGAGTTCGGGGCTGCCTGTGGGTATGTGTTTTCTTATGTCTTGTGGGGGCTGATAGGTTTTTTATTTTGTTGCCTGTCCCCTGGTACTCCTGACTGTGGTGCCCCAGCTGCAATAGCCTCCTTCCTATATATTTCCCATTCCCCCCAGTGCCTGCCCCTCTCGGAGTTGATTATAATAATTTGGGGGTGCTGGGGCTTGCCCTCACATTAAATGTTAGATTCTGTTGTGTGCCAAAGTATTGTGCACTGTGGTAACTGTAATGAGGAGTGCTGTGGTGGGTTTGTAGCAGATGTTTGATTTGGCGATATGTGCTTGCTGTAAAGCGAGTTGCCCTTAGATTTTCACTGTCATGACATGGAACCACACACGTGTGTTTATAACATGGTTGGGCATTTTATTCCATAGAATCCATTATCATGTATTTCTCAATATCTGATGGTACCCAATTAGCAGATAAGAAACTAATGAACCACTGCAACTGTATTCATGCATTATTAACATGAAAACCACCTCATTACAATCTTATTAACAAATTGAAACCTGACAAACACACCATGAACCGCCTCATTACAAAATTGCTAACACAGGTAATAACCTCCTTAGTAAACAAAAAAATAAAAGTAAAAACCACTTTAGTAATAGAAGCACTGACCAACTCATAGAGATGTTTAACAACTACCCAAGTGCTTTAAAAATAACCAATATAACGTAACATAGAAAACAACTGATGGCAAAGTCCAATATACTCATGAAATATTACAATCTTGGGGCCTAAGGAGCTCATAACGGCCACTTGGCTTTTGAGCTCATAACTTTATAATCTAATTAACCCCAAGATAGTAATATTTCCTCATATATGACACTTTCCCATCAGATATTCTCTTGCTCTCTCTACATATAGATATATAAACAGCATAACAAAAACAAAATATTTTAAATAACAGCAACAATATCAGAAAGACATGGAGAATCAATTCCATAGGGAAAAAACAAAGGGATTTGGAGGTGGCTGATTCTACCAATGAGGCTGAGGGTAGTAGGGGTAGGCGGGGTCAACTGTGGGTAGAGGAGAAGGAAGGAGGGAGTGAGGAGAAAGGGATGAGACAAATTATGGGCAGGAGCAACCTATAAAAGTTTATAACCGCCACAGACCAGTGAAGTCACACCCCCAAGCAAGGCGCTTTCCTTGAGTTCCAGCGGGTGACTAAGCAACCTCAAACCTGAGGATATTTATGGATTTATTTGTGATCTGAGTACTCCCATCAGTCTTTATTCTGCTTGCATGAATGCCTCTGAAGAGGGTGGCATCTTAAAGGGTAAGTCAAGTTTGTGGGACCCAATGATATATTGGGCTTACCTGGTGGTGTCAGTGTCCCGTAGACAGTCATATCTAAAGCAGCCATAAATGAATGCAAAACAGCAGGAATGTTATGGAAACTTGAGACAGGAGAAGTGAACCAGCCCAGCTGGTAATGCAGATTTGGGAATGAGTGTGGATCATCAGGGGACAGACAGGGAGAGAAAGGCTTAATTATCCAAGTGGGAGTTCTCTGGAGATGGTAGCCAACCGTGACAGTTGTCGCCATGTAAGCATCGCCTTGGTGACCACAGGTGGGGCTGAAGGCAGCACTCCTAGGGGAGGGAGGGAGGATGTCAGTTGGTGCTACATGCTAGCATGCTTGCACATGCACACTTGTGCCCCTTGCCACTGACTTCCGGGGGAGTGAGGAAGGAAACAGCAGAAATGACCCTGACTGTAGCAGTATGATGCTGGTCTCCCACAGGACCCGCAATGTCAGTTTTGGCCCCCCTCCTGTACTTGAATTAGGCCTCTGTAGGGGCTTAGGCCACCCTCCAATCCCCAACAGGGAGGGCAACCCCTGAAAGATGGAGGAAGGGGTAAGACAAAGAAAAGACTGGTGATGGTGATGGGGCTGGGGAGATCAGCAGACAGTGGCAGGTCAGTGAGAGAAGCATAAAAATAGCAACAAACGAAAGACAGACAGGAGAAGTGATATCATGGCTGGACAAGCTGTGTTTGAAGAGCGGGTGTTCACTTCTATTAAATAGGCAAATTACTATTTTATGAATAATGTTTTAATGTGTTTTGTTGAAATATGTTCAACTTTTATAATAATTGCTTTTTTGTGCAACGAAACTAGTGAGCTTTCCCCTTTACTTTTCAAACTGCTAGGAAAAGGAACACAATCAAATTCTGGATTATGATGTCAGAAAATCCCAACTACTAAGGAACGCAAAGTATTTCAGTGAGAAACTGTACATTTATTTCTATCTTTTTCGAAAGAAATATATGCTTCTTTCAATAATGATTCGCACGTTTTATTGTACATATTTGTATTGTTGTTCATCTGTGTAGTTTTTAGGAAAGGGAGAACCACAGAAGTTTCTAGGGTTCTAAAAAGGTTCTGATAAGCTGTGGAAAGTTATAATGGTTTTCTGAGACTTCTCAGAACTTCTGTGACCTTTAAATCTTAAAGGCAAAATTTGATTTAACCATCAGTTTCTACCCATAAGTTATTGTCTCAGTGAACGGAAAGGAATCTAAAACCAACTTAGAGGAGTAGTAAAGTAAATATAACTAATGCCGTACACTGTAGCTACTAGCTACAGTAGTTAGCACTCCTTGTCTAATACCACTATGAATATGACCCCATGACATAGATTTGTCTCACTGGGTCCTTGCTCCACCACCAGCCTTCTTTCTGGGTATTGCCACCAACAACAGCCTTCTTTCTAAATAAAGACCTACTGGGAGAGTAAAGCTAGCTCCAAAACCAATGTTCTTAGAACTATTATAACTTTATCAGAATTTGAGAAACATTCTTAAAAGGCTTTTTCACATAAAATAGTACACGTTCTGGAAAGTTTTGAACTTATCCAAACTGGTTCCCCCATCCATAATAATTCTGCAATTTAAAAACAAGTAATTATTAATTAATTCTAATTTTTTCCCCAACATTTTTCTTAAAAAAAAGATCATATCTTTCAATGCCAAGCAATGCGGGACTGCTCATGCAAGCTGGTAACTCGTTGGTGCCCATGCCCAGGGAGGGTAATTAAGCAATCGCATGGATACTATCCTCCCATGGGAAGGCTGTGCAGAGTTCTGTTCCCTTTGGCAGCATGGATGTCACCGCTTGCACACGTTAGTGAAGAATGAGGGCAAGCTAGATCCTCATCACTTAGGAAAGCCTTTCCCACAGCAGGGCCAGGCCTGTCGAAAGCTTGGAATACATATAATTGAAGGGATGGTGATTACAGGGGATCATGGTGCAGACATGGGAACCTAGAGACATGGGCAACAAGCAGAGAATGTCATGCATTGGTGACACTGATTTGCTGCTATAATTTTGCCTCTCCTCTCCCTTACTAGTTCCATTACTTTCCCAGCTGATATACAATACCAGAATTGTACTGAATTCCTTTAACACTAGGCATTTTAAAAGTGAAGATGAGAACTCAGTAGATTATTGCATTAACAAATCAATGATTATAAAAGAACAAAGTCATTCACTAACACAGTAAAACAATTAATAAAGGGGGTAGAGTTAGCTGTCTGGCAGGATTGGCACTTTTGTGAGAGCTCCCACATCAGGCTTCTTAATTTAACAACTTTAGCTGCAGAAACATGTATTTTATACTGTACCATGGCAGTTTATTTTCAACTCAACTGCCCCATCATAATGGGAAAAGCCAAGGTACTCAAGCTTGGAGTTCAAAGTTTTGCAAGTTGAAACAGGGAACCGGCGGTGCAAGTAAACAGGATCCATCACTATTAGATCAGTAGCCTGCTTTAGAATTCAAGGATAACAAGAACTCGCTTCAGGCCAATTCAGGGCTTAGAAAGAAAATATGACAAATTTTCTAACTGCGTGGTTAATGTTGAACGGGCAAGAACAGAACTGATGGAGAAAATGGGACAGCAGGGTCGCAGGTTGAGAAGGCAATTGAGTCAATATCTAAAGTTGTGCCTGAGACTTTGCTACTCTCTGCTGTCTGGAGTCAGTGGAGAATGCTCAATACTACAAAAATCGAAGGCTAGTAGATCTTCCAGACGCGGATGTGTTGGAGTACCCCATGTGGTACTTTGAGACACGACTCCCATGAATTCTACATTGAGATATTGCCCTTCCAATTGGTTTTATTAATTTCACATATCAGAGCAGCCACTGCCTGTCTGCATTTGCTTCGCACCAATTGCTTTATCTAGAGTTTTTCTACGGAAAAATGCTCTAGTTTCTGCATGCCAACTGAGCTTATGACTGGGGAAGCTATTATCCATTTTTGCCAGAATCATTTCTATATTACTAGAATGAGATGAAAGGTATTTGAGGATGTTAAGCACCCGTTTCGTGATCTGAACCTATAATTTGTGCTTTAATTACCTGCACATCTTAAGGCCTGTTTACACAGCTGCTCCTACACAAGCTCTGGTGTTGCTACAACCTCCCATGCTGATCTGTATTGTCTTTTTATAGCTCAACTCAGCACCGATGCAAGCCACGCTGGAGAGGGGAAACGAGTGCGGGGGGGCGGTCAGTTGCATGATGACATCACCTGGGAGGATGCTGGGAGCATTCCTCATGTGTTACAGTGAGTGGTGCAGCCTGTCCAAATGGATGCTTACACTGCTCACTCCTGAATACATCCACAGCACTACAGCAGCTCAGGGGGAGGAGTGAGGACTGACTTACCAGGATCGGGTAAGTGTCCACATGACCACGTTTGCTCCACACCAACCCAAGTGCTCAGGTTGCTGCAGTGCAAATGTGGCAAACTAAACTGGCCTTTACAGAAGGAGTAAGAGGGAAGACATACATATTCTCCAGCCCGTAAGATTGACTGCTAAATGGGAGATACTGAGGAGTGGAGCAGTTACCAGAGGATACTCTGTGCAATGCAGAGCTGAACACTTGTGGCACTTTCAAAGTGCTAATGCACACAAGCTGTAAGTGTACTTTTAACACTTGAATGTTCCCTCTTCCCCACTTTATGTTCCTCTGTTCAGAAGACTGGCTAGAAGGAGTCTCACGAACAAGCACAGGACTGCATGATGGTTGTTAAAACAGATTCTGATAAATTTTCCCAGGTCCAGTTTCATGCCTGCTTGTGATTTTAAAAATTGCACCTCTTCTTACCTAAAGTTAAGGGCATATAATTTTCTGATACCACTGAAGCTCAGATTGTCTGTTTTCTGTTTATTATCCCATAATCCATTGTTAAAATTATTCAAATTGTTTAATGTTTCATGCTTTGTTTCTTCGTGAATGCAAGCCTGTAACAGTAATCTGTAATTGCCTTGATACATTTTTGCAAACTTGCTATGTAATTAGCTGTTCCATCATTTCTGACTTCGAACTGCCTTGTAATTGCCTTGATATTTTCTGCAAAATTGATGTGCAGCTAGATATGCCATTGCTGTTCTAAATCTGTATTTATTTCAGTCTTGTTTGTTTCTCTGATCCAGGACCTCCTTGTAAATGAGCACTGCTCAATGGAGCTTTCTTCTGGTAAAACAAATAAAATACACATGCAAGCCTTGAAAGGGCTTAATACTTGTGTAATTTAATTCATAATACAGCACATGCAGCCTGTTTTTGTTGGGCTTTTAGTTATCGAGAGAGATTTATTAATTTTAGTCATGGTTCCGTAACGGCTTGCCCCACGCAGCGAGGTGGTGAACAGCCCCCACCCTCTCCTACTAGGACCGGATCCATACAGCAATGCCCCCTGCCGTAGTCCCGTGGAAAGGCTATCAAGCCACTGCACTGGTCACGCTTCTTGTTCTGAGTCCCTGTGAGTGGGTACATGCACGATCGCCAATGGGGAGCGTACACTTCTGCACATGCCCCTCCCAACGCCGCGGCTCCCCAACTTCACCCCCCATGGTGCACAGTACGAGCACACCACCCCAGCCTCCACTAGGGGCCACAAGCATGCCAACTGCAGCAGGTCCCCCCACCCCAGAGAGGGGGAGAGAAGTCCATCAGACGCTCAATCCCTCTCCTCCCCTGCCAACCCCCGGTGGCCCAAGTCCATTCCTGAATCCGGGTCGCCGACATGGAGCGAGGTATGGCGTCCAACGCCTCAACCCTCAGCACCACCAGGCCTACAGATTTATTAAGTTTAGTCATGCTTCCATAATGGTGTTGTGCTATATTTGTAGACCAACTGTTGATTGCAAACAATATTTTTGTACCTCCTCCTGGTGAGGTTACAACAGTGTGGATATACTGTACATCTATTCTGTTTTTTTGCAATGGTGTCACTGTGTACATGCAGTACTTGTGCGATCTCCTGCCTGGAATGTTTGTTTTTGTGTTTTGCAACAAACTGCTAAATAAAAATGATAAACTAAACCATTAATAAAATAGTCAGTTGCCTATCTAACAGAAGTGAACACCTGCTCGATAAGCACAGATTTTTCAGCCGTGACATCATTTCCTGTATCCAGTTCTCATGATATGACTTCCACTTAATTTGAATATATGGCTAAACTAGATCTGACATCTCCAGACTGCTTATGCATACCTCTCAACTGTCCCATATTACGAAGAACAGTTCCTCATTTTACTTCACAAAAGCTCCTTGTTCCACATTGTGAGGACTTGTTCCACATTCAAAGTCAACATTTTAAAGCAAAAATCCATAGCAAATGATGCAAAAAGTATATTAATCAAGTAATAACAGACTTTTTGAACATAAATACAGCATTTTAACAGTGTTCTGAGCTCCTTAGGTAAAGATTTGATTAAGTCTTCCACATTTTGCCCATTTGTTCCACATTTTGACAGGCAATGTTCCACATTTGGGGGACAAAAGGTTGAGAGGAACGTGCTTATGTCTGCATGTAAGCACAATACATTGTTAGCAAAAGCTTTCCATGAGCTTTCTTCAGACTTTGAGAAGGTTTGCAACCTTTACTTCCCCTTTAAGATCTGGTATTATTTGGTAAATCTGAGAAACTGAGCTATTTCCAAGCAAAAGTGCATCAGTGGGATTTGAACTCAAGACAGGATCATCATCAAAAAGTTCAACACAGTAGCGTAGCAGCAGCAGCACTTACAACATCTAGTGTGAACTAAAACCTAAAAGGATATGGATCAACGAATATCCATCATTATCATTGAAGCAAGGCAACTGGCTGCCAGCCTAGCCAGGTAGTATCTGGCACAAAATCACTCCATAGGTAACATTAGGCTAACAGGAAAGAGGAAACATCATTTCCTTCTGTCACTAGATAAGACAATGAAAAAAGAGGAGTGGTGTTGAGCTGACTACTGAACTTCAGCAACTTGACACTTTCTCAGGAACTAACAGATACACTGTCACATTCCAGCAGCAGATCATTCCAAACCCAGAAAGAAGTTTAACAGCACTGACACTCGATCACAGTTGGCTAGACCATTACTAGCTGATGGACATTAGATTCAAGCAAACTAATTTAAGGGACACTGCCAGCCCCCCCATGGTCTTTAATTGCTTGCTTTAGTCTATGAGGAGGTATTTTTAAACACTTGTGAAAATCACTTATCGGCCTCCAGCTCTGTCTCTGCTTTATGTGCCAGAGGCAGTGGGTCAGGCTTTCCTGGCCCCTTGGGAACAGTAGAAATTTGTTTCTTTAGGCCTGTTTACATGACTTGATCTGCACCATTGCAAGAGGTGCAGTCGAGCTGCAGCAGTGCAGGACAGGCAGTGTAAACAGCAAATGGAACATAGTACACATGGCTCCATTGCAATGCAGGACAATCCCTGTTTTTGACTGTGTACCACTGAAGGTATTTGTTGCAGGCGTGTAAACACACCGCTCTGCCTGCAATGGTACAGCCCCATGAAGTGCCGCACCATACTATCCCCCTCCTATACACTGCCTGCCTAACCTGATGCTCTGAACAGTCTGTAAATGTCTCAGTAGGCTTGTTCACACTGCGCCTTGCCACAGCGGCTACTTTCTAATCATTTAAAAAAATTTAAATAAAATGCTAGAGAGCTGCGTTCACATGGCATCAGTGTTTTCGGTGCTCTTTTCCTTTCCAGTGATTTGGGTGTTGTTCGGTCACTGTTGGGTTGGTGGGGACTTGAAGTGATGCGGATGGTTTGTCAATTCAGATGGCACAGGAAACCACTTACACCACTCCACAAACCCAGGGAAAGAGGGATCGTGGTGGCAATGCCACACAATGGAAAACTGCCAAAACAGCAAGGTTCAGATGTGGGCAGGAGCACCGATCTGGCCACTGTGAGCCACTGACAATAGCTCACAGTTGGTCATGTGAATGAGCCTAATGGGTTTGTCTTGTCAGGACAGGCTACTGGATCGAATCCTGCCATGCTCCCCTAGTGTTTGCTCTTGTTCACTGGTTACTGCCTTGTACTGCTCAGCCCTTTCCCTGGATGATTTAATTTTTTAGGTACAACTTTTTTTTTTACACTGAGTGCTTGCTTGTTTGCTTGCTTTAACAGGTCAAGAATCGGCATCAAAAGGTAAAGCCAACTAGGAACCGACCGGATCCATCATGCTGTCATCAGCAGGAATATAGAGGGGCAGTGCAGTTAATAACCCACAATGTGGTGGATATACAGTGTCAACTCAGAACTAACCTTGCAACACTGCACAATGCCATGTGTGTGTAAACTGCTGTTGGCAGTGATGCAAGAGGAGTGGCAGTCAAGCAACACATACTGCAGGGGGACAACAAGGTAAGTGTTAATGTGCCTTTTGATGAAGTTAATCATTTAAATCAAGAATGTTCTTTTTCAAAGTAAATGCAAAACTTTATGCGGTTTTCTCTGTGCTAGATATATCTAATCAGGCTAAGGAGCTGCTCTCTGAGATGCAGGTAGAGACAGCCCCTTTAGACAGCACATGCTCAATCACACTGCAGCAGGCACATGAGGGAAGCTGTACAATGACACTATATACAGAGCACCTATATGGGCCAGTGCAGGGCCACGTAGCTTTTGTTGGATCACCTTAAAGAGCCACTGACACTGTTGTGATGACTTCAAAAAATGTAATATTTAGGCAGAATGCAACATAATTAATTTTTCTGTAATTCTCACCCTTACTTCTTTACTACTAATGACATTAGCATGTAGACAGGATCGCTGCCTTACATAGAATTTGACGGCAGATAAGGACCGCTTGGCCCACCCAGTCTGCCCATTTCCCTACCTAATGGATAAGCTGCAGATCCTAGTTAACCAGCAGCCTACTTCTTTCAACCCCAACCCCCTAGAATTGCCCCTTATGGCTGTCCCATGCATGCTGGAATTCAATCACTGTTTTTGACTCCACAACCTTTCCCCTCCGGAAGGCCGCTCCATGCATCCACAACCTCTCTGTGAAAAATACTTCCTTACATTACCTCTGAGCCACCCCCATCTTCAAATTGTGCCCTTGTTCTTGCACACTTTTTTGAAAATGCTACCCTCTTGGACTTTGTTGATTCCTTTGAGGTACTTGAACGTTTTATCATGTCCCCTCCTCCTTTCTTCTCGAGGCCATACATATTAAGCTCCTTTAGGCTATCTTCATATGCCTTCCGGTGCAGGCCCTGCACCATTTTAGTTGCCCTCCTCTGGACAGCTTCCATCTTGTCTATGTCCTTGCGGAGATTAGGTCTCCAGAACTGCACACAGTACTCCAGATGGGGTCTCACCAGCTGTCTGTACAGAGGGATAGCAACTTCCTGTTTTCTACTTGGATGCCCTCTCCATGTGCATCCCAGTATCCCCCAGTCCTCCTTACTGCCCTCTCACATTGCTTGCCCACCCTTAAGTCATCTGATATGACTACCCCCAGGTCTCTTTCCATTTTTGTTGTTGTTAGTATCTCACACCCCATTGTGTACTCTTCCCCTGGGTTTTTGTTTCCCAGGTGCATTACCTTGCACTTCTTAACTGTTCTGGTTGCTTGCTTGCCCACTCCTAACATCACATTTCTGTTTATGACATCACAGTCTGTTGCTGTGGAGATAACTATGATGCTATAAACAGGGGCTTATGATGTCAGGCGTAGGCAAGCAGAAATAACAGATACAGTCTATGGGACAGTAATCCTCTTTCATACAACTCTCCTCAGTAAAAATTAAAAAAGGGAAAGAATTTTAGAAAATATATGAAATATAAACTGAATTATGTCTAAATCTCACATTTTCCCCCCCCAAGTTTTTCTAATGGTATCGGGGCTCTTTAAGGCAAGCTCTTCGTCACTCTCACCCACAGTGTATATTCATGGGCCATCACAGGACCCTATTACATTTCTGGGTTCCACCTCAAGGCAAACCATGTGTCACTGCGACCCATAGTGTACATTCATGGGTCACTGCAGGTCCCTGCTACATTTGTGAGTTCTGCCTTAAGGCAAGCCCTGTGTCACTCTGATCCCAGAGTGCATTCAACCTTTTAGCACTGAAATGTGGGGAAAGAGGCAAAATGTGGAATTCATCATCAATGCCCCTAGAATTCTATGATTCTGTGGCCACAGAATTTTCCACAGAACTTGCAACCTACCACAGAATATCTGCAGTGTCACAGAATTCATTGTTCTTGGTGATTCTTCATTAATATGTACAGTTTCTCCATAGCAGCTGGTTCCCTTCCCCTTTTTTTTATCCAAACCCCCTCCTTTATGGCCAGCATGTGATGTTACTAATGTCATTACATCATATTTTCATTAATGACAAGACAGCATTCTGCTACAAAAATAAATCATTTTCATTTATTCTCTGTTTAAAAGACCCACTGAAAATGGCTTCTATCTATTTTGGAGCTGCATTCACCACTAAGGAATTTTACATCTGCATGGGTCTTCCTTCCACAAACATGGTGGGGAAACTCATGTGTTAGACCCAGAGCTGTAAGTGCTCATGGCTGCAATATAAACTCTGAGCTGTTTTACTTCATTTTTTCTATTTTACACCACCAAGCATTAGGGCTCTTTTTTTAATTTATTTATTTTTAATTTTTTTACTCACAGAAACTTGGAATCTGATGACAGAAGGAGACAGAGGGCCCATCAAGTCTGTCCATGCTACGTCACCTCACCCCATTAAGCTTTTTCCTCTCCCTCCATCCCTGCCTCTATTGGTGCCACACCCCACAGCCCCATCACCTATCTTCTCATTTACTTACTTGCACCCACTGCTTACCCAGGACCAACTAGTGGTGGCTGGAGAGCCACATCAGTAGTGTGTGGGCCTGTTGGGGTGCTGACATCAACCTCAGCAGTCTGAAGGCCTTTTCTCCATTTTCTCCCCAGGGGAGCCATCCATGCAATGATGCACGTTCACTACACTATGTGTGGCCATTTATACATCTGGGGGCACCCTTCCCCTTGCTGTTGGCCCTGAATGTGATGCCACCTAGCTTCTGCTAGGTGGTGAGCATACTGCAGGGCACAAGACCCACCCACCCCAAAGGATGAGAGCTGTCTGACAGACACTCAGTCTCGCTGCCCCCAGCTGGCCCTCCAATGTCCTTAGTTCATTCTTGAACTCAAGACATCACTAGCAGTAGCTGTACCTCTGCCCTGGAAGGCCAGTGCACACTGGGTCACTTTAAGGCACAGGCAGTTGGGGAGTTTAAATGATAGTCATTTATCTACCCCTGCTCCCTCTCCCTGAGGAAGTGACAGAGCACAGCAGATACTAAGACATTCGGTCAACCTGTACCACTGCCTAATAACATTTTCAGTTCTTACGTTATCACACTGGAGCCGACTTAAATGAACACTTGCCTGTTGCTATACAGACTGTTTTGAAGTTTTATTATACATATTGTAAAACACCCTGAGCCTTTGGGAAAGAGCGCTATAGTCATAAACCTGCCTTGCCTTGCCAGTTGCATAGATCTGCTAAATAAATACCGTACTTTGCTTACCATGCACAGATTCATTTGTGCATCTCAGGCATAAGGAAACCTTCTGAACTGAATATCCGGTAAAAGGAATTAACCTATTTTTAAACAAAAACATGTGCCCAGCAAGGTAGAATATAATGATGTTTAGATCAGTTAAAAGAACAGACCTGTTAAATGAATAATTTTGCTGTACACATTTTTTTTTTGCCAGGATTATTGATTGCATGTTTTTATGGGTTGATAGCATTACCCAATTGTGTGTCACACTGCAGGAGGCTGGGAGAGAGTGAAATGTGTTGAGAACTGGTAGTATTTCATATGACAGATGGTGTCATGAGTGAGTGTGTAGCCACACCCAATTACCTCCCCTCCTCATTATGCGTCATGCTGCGGGGGGGGCAGAAGCGAGTGAGAGGTGTTGCGAGTAGGGTTGATTGGAATCCTATTCTCAGAATTGGAGATACTGTACTCAAATTCGGGTGTTTTCTTTGGATTTAAGATTTTTTGTGTTCAAAGGCAAAAATCCTAAATCTAAAAAATAACTGGAATCTAAATCCAATTCCAAGATGGATTTCACATGTGACAGTTAAACCTCCCCCACCTGATGAAACACAGTGAAGAATGAGAAAACAAAGACTTTCCCTTCCCTCACCCTTGTTCACCCCTCTCTTATCTTTCTTCCTTGGCAATAGAGCTGAGACAGCACACAACAGAATAATCTGTCTTCCTCCTCCTCCTAGGTACAGGTCAGTTCTGGGTAGTGGCAGGTGCAAATTTGTTACGAGAAGGTGCAAAGGTGCTGTGGCACTTTGGGGTGCACTACCTCTTCTTCAAGGCTCCTTGAAGAAAGGATAGTGCACCCGAAAGAGCCAAAGCACTTTTACACCTTTTGCAATATATTTGCAACCACCTAGGACCATGATTTGCACTGTATACTTGTTTTGTTTTGTAGCCAGTTTGACTTTTTACAGCAGCACTCAATCTCCTAGAGCATGGCATGATGGTTTGTTGGGTTCTGGGTACTAGGAAGCTGCTGAAGATGTCTTTAGTCCCTCCATCTTCCACAGCAACTGATCCCATTCTCCCCAGTAGCCTGCACCATCCCTGATCTGCAACTAAACTCCCACCGCAGAAGCCAGTACTAGTAGCCAGTAGCCACTTCCCTCCCTAGCCAGCCCAGTCTCCCTCCCTCTTGAGATAATCTACCTCCAGGACCTCAATGACCCAATTCCATCTCCCCACACATGCACACTCATCTGGTGATAAGAAAACCATTCACTAACTCTCCCAGTAAAGCCATCACTGTCTCTGTATGAGCTGAGTTACAGGTAAGGTGGTCGACCTGAACGAAACCCTGTGTAAACAGCTAATGATGTTTGGAGTAAGGCATTTTGAGTAAAGCTTATATGCCGATTAAGCCCTATTACCTATCTCTGACTTACTAAACTCCATTGGCCTACTATTGAGAACATTAAAGGGCTTTGGGACTCTGTTTGGATGCAAAGTAAATTACAGCAAAACAGAAATACCAAAACTAGCAATACAGATATTCCACTTATTATTAGAAATCACCATCTATAGATAGATACAGAAATCAAATATTTGAGAATGAAAACAAGCAAAACCTAAGAAGAACTTGTACACGCTAAATCTCCTTGTGTTATAAAAAACTAAAAATGATGCAAAAATATGGGAATAACTCCCTTTTACTCTGATGGAATAGGTGAATAATATTAAGATTAATGTTCTTCCCACATTCTGATTTATATTTCAAATGATGTCCATTACCATAAAAAACAATTCTTCACAACACTGGAAAATGTCATCAACGAATGTTTGTAGAAAAGTAAAGAAAAATATTGCATGAAAATATTCTATCTACCTAAAAATATAGGTGGTCTGGCTTTACTCAATATGAATTATTAACATTACGCAAACCAAACTGCCAAATACATGCACAGTTCCATAACAGCATCCATAATTAAACTTCCAGACAGAGAAACATACTCTCCCTTATTAAAAGATTAAACGTGCTCTACTCAGACCTTCAGAAGAAACATGCTTATAAGTTAACAACCAATCTGAGCACAACTGGTGCTCTTTGGGAATCAATTCATAAACTTTTATGAGTAACAACATTTCTATATTTTCTTCACTAAGTCTAAATTATCATTTTCTCCTTGTATATCATATCAGAGCCATAAAAATGGTAACATTCAGGATTACATGAAATATATCAACTCTTTGAAGGAGATGTAATGATGTCTTTCAATGGAGTCGAAAGACAAATTTAATATGGAGAATACCCAGTTTTTCAGATACAGTACCTACAAGTAGGAGATTTTGTTACCCGGGGGGGGGCAGATACTCATAAGCCATGACTACTGTGACACTCAGACAGCTGGTTCTGATTAACCTATGATTTTTTGTAATATAAAAATGTGTTATTGAATGTCTCTCATGAGAGATGCTGAGAGCCTGTGGGATGACCCTTCCCCCCAGGTTTTAGATACAAGGTGTTGCCTGGAAGGCCAGGAGATAATTACAGACTAGAATAGGCCTAAATTAAGCATCTCCTGTTTATCTAGCTTTATTGTAGCTTGCCAGCTGCTAGGCTAGAATCTTAAGGTGCTTTTACACACAGGTTTCTGTACCGGAATACCTGTTATGGAAACAGTATTCCGTTACATCCCTTGTGTGTAAAGTGCATCTGTTCCATTCCCTTTGTGAATGTTCATGCAAACCGCAATCTCTGCTTTTTGCACTGATGTGTTCCGTTTCGACTGGCTGTGTAAAATAGCCATTCCGGTAGCACTGCAGAAACAGCCTATAGAGAGGCAAACTCTGTGGGGAGCCGAAACAAATGGAGGCAGGGGTTGCCGGAATACTCGCGAAGTGTAAAGGGAACACTGAACGCAACAGAGTACAACGGCACTGCACAGGTAACGCTCGCTCCGTTTCTAAACCCTGTGTGTAAAAGCGCCTATAAACGGTTATGACATTTAGAAGAGGAAAACCAGGTTATATCACACTAGTGCGAAGTCATAAATGTTTCTTTGATGTCTGTGAAGAACAGAAAGATGCTCTACATCAAAGGGTCATATGAGAAAATGAGTTGTGCTGAGGTCACAGAATTTAATACTTTGATAAGGAATCCTGTTTTGTATAGATATTTTTTTTTATATTCTGACAGGGAGGAGCTAAGTGACCTCATGCAAAGAGGTGGGCAAAGCCAGCTTTTAAACAGTATTCTGTTTTCCACTTAGAACACAGATGTTTGGACGCTAAAAAAAGCAACATCAAACACTGTTAGAACAATATACCTTAGAAAAGACAATTGTAAGAATACTGTGGTAGGAGATTTTGTCTGCACTTTTAAACCTGTTTTGTTTAAGTGATTTGTATGTTTTGTGATATATGGTTCTGTATTTACATTTTACATTTTTATCTATTTTTAAGTAAACATCTCAATTTTGAGACTACTTGGTGTGCCTTTGAAATTCTTTTCTTTGAAAAGTGAAGCATATATGGTTAAAGCTGACACTGGGCATAGCTTACTGGTTTACCAAACTGGAAAAGGTAAGAGTTTATTCTTAGGTCTTTCATAGAGTTTTAAGGGTTCATTTTGTATGCCTGGTTAGGTACCCATAGGCAAAAGATATCTGGCCCCCCCGAAGAGCAGAATTATCTGAGCCTGTACATTGGGTACACTAGCAAGAGGTTCACAGTTTGAATCCCTCCAGAACTTGAGACCAAAGTTTGATTTGAACCCACAAAACAGACAGGAGGGTTACCCTGTTCTGTTAACTGTTCACAAGACTGCGCTCAGAGGTTGGCACTGTGAGAGCAGAGGGCCTGACCTGCTGAGTGGGTTTGTGACAGATTGGTTGGGAGCAGTGCGATAATTTTGGTATTACAAGCTTTTATTGTTCAGTGTGTCAGCTTGAGACCATCAGCTCATTTGCAAAGAAAGAAAAAGGCAGTGATTTTTTTTTTAAAAAGGAGACAGAACTATATCACTGGGCATACAGTCAAGTTCCTACCTGTTTTATTTTTTTTCTAAAGTGCAAGTCAGAGTAGCCATAGTTAGGGAAGAAGATGGCTTGCAACTACAGCAGGCACACTGTAGACTACTTAGAGCAGTTGTGCGGGGACAGGGGAGTCCTGTTCAAGGTGAAAGCCAGCAAACAGAACCTCGTGGATGCCCTAATGGTAGCAGATACCCAGAGCATCAAGTCACAGACAGTGACTGAAAAGGACCAAACCTTGAGTGTGGCAGGGCTAGCGGCCAGTGCAGTGTCCAGATCCAATGAGGAGGACAACATGGCCAGTGCCAGTGAAGGGCCACAGCAGCAGGGAAAGGTCACCAATATCCTGGATACAGAAGTACTCAGGCTGCAAATTGAGTTGTGCAGAATGGAGCAGGAGTTCCAGAGAGAAGAGAAGTGTGAACAGTGAGCTGCAGAGGAGAAGAGGGAGCGAGAACGTCAAGAGGCAGAGCGAGAATGCCGAGGGGCAGAGTGGAAACAGTGGGAGGCAGACCATGAGGAGTGCGAACGCCAGAGGCAACATGAACTGGAGAAGCTATGACTCCAACCACCAGCACCAGAGCAGGTAAGTTGCTTGGGTTTAACTGGGACTACAGGACTGGGTTACAAATTGAATTCCAAATTGATAGTCAAATGTAAAGAGGGGGAGGATATGGATGCCTTTTTAAATTCTTTTGAAAAAGTTTGTATTCAGGCTAAAATTCCTAGGGAGTCCTGGAGCTTCCAGCTATCCCCGCTACTTACTGGGAAAGCTCGGGATGCATTGGGTCAAATGGACAATGAGGACAGTGATGATTACAGCAAACTTAAAGCTGCACTGTTAAAGAAATTTGAATTAACTGCTGAATCATACAGAGATAAATTCCATAAGCTCAAGAGAAGCCCTGACATGAGCTACAAGGAGCTAGCAATGAAACAACGTCAGTTTTTAAAATGGTGGGAAGGAATTGAAGCAAACTCTGTTGATAAAATTGAAAATGTGATTTTGTTAGAACAGTTTTTCTGGGCATGCCCAGCACAGCTGAAAACCTGGCTGGAGGACCGAGATCCCAAAACAGTGCAAGAGGCTGATGAACTCTCGGACCGCTATGCCAAGAGCAGACCTGCTCTGAGAGTGAATGGGGTGGGTGTGGCAGTGCAGAAAGGGAAAAGCACACCTTCAGGGCAGCTAAAACCCTCACTGCCTCCACCAAAACCAGTTAGCCCCAGGTTTCAGAGAAAAGATTTTTCTGAGAAAAGAAATGAATGTTGGTTGTGTAAAGAAACTGGGCATATTGCCAGACAGTGTCCCAAAAAGATGAGCAATACACAAAAGGGGACTAAGAAGGAAGTGGACTGTTTGTGTGTCCCTGGAAGCATGCCTGTGAACATAAGGGAACACATATACCCAGTCATGGTGAATGGTGTACAGACACAAGGGATAAGGGACACAGAGACATCCCTGACATTGGTAAAAGGGGATCTGGTACAGCCTGGTCAGCTTATACCCAATAAATACATCACTGCACAAGACTTTACTGGTGAGGAGAAAACATTGCCCCTTGCTAGTGTTCTCCTAGGCTGGGGTGAAACAGGGGGAACTGGGCAACAAGTGGCTGTAGCCCAAACCTTAGCAGTGGATGTGATCCTGGGCAACAATCTCAAACAGGGGATGGTATGTGTAGTGACCCGTAGCCAAGAGGCAAGGGAAAATTGTAGTTCCCTGAACCCCACAGAAGCCATTGTGGAAACCACTGAGAGGCTGGTTCCCAGCCTGTGTCTCCAGATGGGGAGACTAATGAAAGGGGGGTAGAAATTTCCCCAGTAGCAAGTAACCACACAGCTACAGAGGGTTACTCCGAAGAGGAAGGGGTGACCCATTGTCAGAGGGTTGGGACTGACAGTGATCCTCAGTGCCCTGATGCTAGCTCTAGGGACCTTAGTTTAGCAACTGAAGGGGACCTGTCCCATGCCTTGGGAATGTGTGAGGGGTTTGCAGCTGCTCAGAGAAGTGACCCTAGTCTAGAGAAGCTGAGGGCTTGGGCAGACTCGGACAGTGCACAGGGAGGTGACAGCAGACATACGGTTTATTGGAGAAATGGACTTATGTACTGTATACTCAGGCAGTACAGACAGAGGAAGGGGTGCTAGGTAGGCAGCTTATCGTTCCCCAGGGATATCGTGAGCAGTTGCTCAAGATTGCACATGATATTCCCTTGTCTGGTCATCTGGGAATCGTGCACACGATGCAGCGGTTGGCCCAGAATTTGTACTGGCCTAACTTCACCCAGCAGGTGAAGGAGAATTGCAGGTCTCGGTCACCGGTGCCAAGAAATAGGGAAGGCAGGCAAGAAAACCCAAGCCACCATGATTCCATTGCCCATAGTGGAGGAGCCATTCCAGAGGGTGCTAATGGATATTGTGGGGCCTTTAAGTACCCCCAGCTCCTCAGGGAAGAGATTCATCCTGACTGTAGTAGATTATGCTACCCGGTACCCAGAGGCAGTCACCCTATCCTCACTGAGGATAGACAAAGATGCCTTACTTGGGATTTTCTCCGGTGTTGGGTTTCCGCAGGAGGTTATCACCAATCAAGGGGTTCCTTCGTGTTGGACCTGATGAAATATTTATAGGAGAAGTGTGGGGTGGTGCAGAGATGCATGACACCATATCACCCACAAGCCAATGGGCATGTGGAAAGAGTCAATGGTACCCTAAAGTTCAATGCTCTGGGCATTTGCTGAACAGCATGGGAGGGACTGGGAAAAATACCTTCCACACCTGTTGTTTGCATACAGAGAGGTGCCACAAGAGTCAACAGGATTTTCCCCCTTTGAACTCTTATATGGATGCCGGGTACATGGGCCCCTAGACTAGATCTGGGAGGACTGGGAAGGCAAACACACCACAGAGGGAACTCTCATTGTGGATTACGTCCTTAGGTTTAGGGAAAAGCTGAAGGAGCTTATGGGGACAGCCCAGAGCAACCTGGCAGCTGCCCAACAGAAACAAAAATTGTGGTACAACCGCAGAGCCAGGGCTCGCTCATACATGGTGGGTCAGGAAGTCATGGTCCTTATTCCGGTCTGGAAAGACAAGCTGCAGGCTGAGTCGGCAGGACCGTACAAAGTGGTTAGGAAGGTAAATGACGTGAACTATATTGTAGAGTTACCTGACCGAAGATAGATAGAAAGGATGTCACATGTCAACATGATAAAGCCATATGCAAATAGGGCTGACAAGGTGTTTGCAATGTGTAGTCCTGGGGACGGACGGACGAAGGAGACCCCCTTCTGGACTTGCTGGAAGAAAGTAAGTGGGAGTCCTCCGTGGAGGCAGTAAAACTGTCTCCCCAGCTGACCCCAGAGAAAATCAAGGAAATAAGGGAGGTTTCAGCAGACTTTGTCCCATTGTTTAGTGCCAAGCCTGGACTAACCCCCTTAGCAACTCACGATGTGAAGACAGGGACACAGATGCCTATACGGTGGACAGCATATTGGGGATCAGAGGCTGCCCAAAAGGACATTAGGAGGGAAGTGGAGGAGATGCTGGATTTAGGGGTAATCCAGAGATCCCACAACCCCTGGGCCTCACCCATAGTCCTTGTGCCCAAGCCAGATGGCTCTATTCATTTCTGTGTGGACTATCATGGACTAAATGCAGTCACAATGTCAGATGCCCACCCGATGCCCCGGATGGACAAACTCCTGGACAAGTTGGGAGGGGTGACCTACCTTATGACGATTGACTTGACCAAGGGGTATTGGCAGGTAGAGTTAATGGACAGAGCTAGGGAGAGGTCGGCCTTCATCACTCTGATAGGCTTATTTGAATTTAAAGTAATGCCTTTCAGAATGAAGAACGCCCTGGCCACTTTCCAAAGGTTGGTGAACCAGGTGTTAAATGGTGCTGAGGAGTATGCCGTGGCATACCTGGATGACATTGCCATCTTTAGTACCAGCTGGGAGGAACACCTATCCTACCTTAGGGAAGTGCTGGTCAGGATACAGAGGGCTGGGCTCACTGTCAAAGCTGGGAAGTGCCAGGTGGCCATGGGAGAAGTGACATACCTTGGGCATGTGGTAGGCCAGGGACAGCTCCGTCCTAACCAAATAAAAATAGAGGTAATCCAGGCGTGGCCCAGACCAGAAACACAGAAGCAGGTCAGGAGTTTTCTAGGGACAGCAGGATACTACAGGAAAATTGTACCCAGTTACAGTGCCCTGGCTGCTCCCCTATCTGACCTGACAAAGAAAAGGATGCCCAAGAAAATTACCTGGGGCCCAGCCTGTGTGGAAGCCTTTTCCAAACTAAAGGAGGCACTGTGCAGTGCTCCTGTTTTGACAAGTCCTGTCTATAGCAAACCCTTTATAGTTCAGACTGATGCCTCAGACGTGGGTATTGGGGCAGTACTGAGTCAGAAATCCAGCCAAGGGAAAGATCACAGAATAGCATACCTGATTAAAAAGGTACTTCCTAGGGAGCAGGCATACTCCATGGTGGAAAAGGAGTGTCTTGCCATAGTGTGGGCCCTAAAGAAATTACAGCCATACTTGTATGGGCAGCATTTTGTGGTACAGACTGACCACAACCCCCTGGTTTGACTGTCATAGATGGGAAAAAACAATGGTAGATTGCTAAGATGAAGTCTTGCTTTGCAAGGGTATGATATGACAATATTACATAGGGCTGGATCCAAAAATCAGAACTCCGATGGGCTGTCTCGTGTCTATGAGGAGTAAACTGATTTGGGAAGCTCATCACATGCAGGAAATAGAGCCTCCAAATTCAGGTCTAGGTGGGGAGGAATTGTGACACTCAGACAGCTGGTTCTGATTAACCTATGATTTTTTTGTAATATAAAAATGTGTTATTGAATGTCTCTCATGAGAGATGCTGAGAACCTGTGAGATGACCCACCCCCCCCACCAGGTTTTAGATACAAGGTGTTACCTGGAAGGCTAGGAAATAATTACCGCTAGAATAGGCCTAAATTAAGCATCTCCTGTTTCTCTAGCTTTATTGTAGCTTGCCAGTTGCTAGGCTAGAATCATAAACATTTATGATGTTTAGAGGAGGAAAACCAGGTTATGTTACACTGGTGTGAAGTCATAAATGTTTCTTTGATGTCTGTGAAGAACAGGAAGACACTCTACATCAAAGGGTCATATGAGAAAATGAGTTGTGCTGAGGTCACAGAATTTAATACTTTGATAAGACATCCTGTTTTGTATAGATATTTTTTTTATATTCTGACAGGGAGGAGTTAAGTGACTTCATGCAAAGAGGTGGGCAAAGCCAGCTTTTAAACAGTATTCTGTTTTCCACTTAGAACACAGATGTTTGGACTCTGAAAAAGCAACATCAGACACTGTTAGAAGAATATACCTTAGAAAAGACAATTCTAAGAGTACTGTGGTAGGAGATTTTGTCTGCACTTTTAAACTTGTTTTGTTTAAGTGATTTGTATGTTTTGTGATATATGGTTCTGTATTTACATTTTACATTTTTATCTATTTTTAAGTAAATATCTCAATTTTGAGACTACATGGTGTGCCTTTGAAATTCTTTTCTTTGCAAAGTGAAGCATATATGGTTAAAGCTGACACTGGGCATAGCTTACTGGTTTACCAAACTGGAAAAGGTAAGAGTTTATTCTTAGGTCTTTCACAGAGTTTTAAGGGTTCATTTTGTACGCCTGGTTAGGGACCCGCAGTCAAAAGATATCTGCCCCCCCACCAAAGAGCAGAATTATTTGAGCCTGTACATTAGGTACGCTAGCAAGAGATTCACAGTTTGAATCCCTACAGAACTTGAGACCAAAGTTTGATTCGAACCCACAAAACAGACAAAAGGGTTACCCTGTTCTGTTAACTGTTCACAAGACTACGCTTGGAGGTTGGCACTGTGGGAGCAGAGGGCCTGATCTGCTGAGTGGGTTTGTGACAACTACCATCACTGGAAGATCTTCTGGTTAATAATATTATATCCAATAGTATGATATACAAAATCTGCAATGCAAATACTAAATAGTGCAATTCCTGATTTGACTTCATTAAGAGGTAAATAGGAAAAACATCTTGGCTATATGATATCTGATGAAGTGTGGCAAACTAATATCAAGTCTCCAAAAAGAGATTATTTTTTACACAATTTTTGTTGAAATTTCAAAATATCCAGTTTAACATAATTCAAAAAAGATACTGTACACCATTCAAGCTACACTAAATGAACCTAGATATTACTGACTCATGTCCCAGATGTTTTAACATGTAGAAGGTCTATATTACATAGGATATTCACCTGCCAGAAAAGTCAAAATTTCTGGTCTGACAATAGGATATATTAAAAAAGTCAAGTTTATTAGTAAAAAACTTGCCTTTGATATACTATAAAAATTGTAAATTTAAGCTAATAAACTGCAAAAAAAATGCATCCTCATTAAATAGAAGGTCCCAAAACCACCAGTATGTACTACTTTGGTTCATTTTGTGACTAATATACATCAAACTGAAAGTCCATTATGGTTTCTGTAATGATATCTCATTATTATAGTTCCCATTCCACACAAAGTTGGAAAATAGTATAATTAAGCAATAAGACATGACCAAGGGTTATGTTAATGGTCTGTTAATCACCTTCTAGGGGTGTACTGTGGCATGAGGTGTAGCCGAGTGCCACATGCCCCTAGAAGGTGTTTAACGGACCATTAACATAATACCTGGGAGTGCCTTATTGCTATTATAATAAAAAATGTTTTTAAGCAGTGTTAAACCTTGTTCAGCATATGGCTAGGCTCTACATGTATGTTAATAAAAGATTAACATAAGGCTGTTCGAATGTTTGCAGCCAATCAGAAAGCTCTATTTCTCAGACCCTTCTTATAATGGGTCATAATTAGAGCTGTGCAGAATGTAGAATTCTGCCATAAGAATTTGTGAAGAATTGCAATTCCACTTCTGAAATGCTTTTCGGAATTTCTTTTTCAATTTCACAGAAGTCAGAAAAGTATTTCTAGGTAAAACCATGGAATAAAATGCCATAGATCAAGTAATCCATGGTAGTTTGTGGAAAATGAATCCATGGTTTAAAGAAACTGCATAAAATGTTTCTACAATTAATATTCTGCTGTCAGAATTTTTGAGTTCTCTTCCCAATGGAATTAGGTAGAATTGGAATTCTATGGAATTAGGTGGAATTTCTGAAATTCTACAGAATGCTGCCAGAAGCAGAAGTTGAAAATTCCACACAGCTCTTGTTGTAACACTAAATAATCTCTTTCCTAACATTTTAATACATCATGTTTGATATGCCGCCCACACGCAGAACTAATGGCAGCAAAATCAGTCTCCTTCAGCCAGTCTTTTACACAGTTAAGCCATATGGTGCACCTTCTGATAGTGCCTTAACTTTGGCACTCATGATGGTCTCCTACTTCCTGTACTTTCAGGTACGGCTAAAGATAGTGTATCTCCTTCAGCTTATCTCCCACAGAAACAGGTGCAGCTGCACTTGCTGCTGACAGTCTCCCAAATGATTCTTTCTATCGCATCAAAACACCTAAAACACTGCCAGCTCTCAATACTGCTCATTCTCTTCTGACCTCCAGTTGCATACTACACAATGGGAGGGTAACTGGGTGAGGCTAGTGTTTTTTTGTAATATGTAGGACTGTATGTTTTTAAGCAGTTTAGTTGACTTCTGTAGATCTGTGTTGTAAGATCCAGTTCAATAAAAAAAAGAAAGTCCAAACTGAAACTCTGAATCACTGTTTCTGACCATACACTGCTCATAACCACAGCTGAGCTCACAGCTCATTTCATGCTGAACATTTGAAATTGTTCTTAACATTCTGTAAAATTTGTTCTTAACGTATATTAACAACAGCTATAGAAAACAGTGAAAAATATGCTAACCATGTGTTATTAAGGAATAATTACTAGTCAGCATTTTAATACACAGATAAACAGTCTGTAAAAATGCATTACAACTGTCCAGTTGTGAATGGAAATGAGAAAGGAAAAGTATGCCCCATTAGGAATTGAACCCAGACTCCTGGCAATACCATTCCAGTGCTCCAATCATTAAGCTATGGGCTTATACAGCTAGCAGACTTTCCCTTAGATACAGTACACAGATTCCTTTCTCTAGTGCTGCACAATCTGACGATAGGAACACATCAGAATGACCTCCAAACAACCTATCAGTGCAGCTAAGCCCCTGCCAGGCAATTTAAATCATGAATGGAAATAAGAAAGGAAAAGTCTGACCCACTGGGAATTGAACCCAGACTCTTGCCAATACCATTCCAGTGCTCTAACCATAAAGCTATGGGCTCACATAACTAGCAGGCCTTCCCTTAGATAAGGGATAATCTAAGGGAAGGCCTGCTAGCCATATTAGGCCACAGCTTAATGGTTAGAACACTGGAATGCTATTGCCAGGGGTCTGGGTTCAATCCCCAGAGGGTCACACTTTTCCTTTTTCATTTCCATAATGATTTAAATTGCCTGGCAGGGGCTTAGCTGCACTGAGAGGTTGTTTGGAGGTCAACTGCCCAGTTGTGTAATTATACATTACAACCAGGCAGTTGAAATCACTCCTTGCGCTGTGAGCGGCGCAAGCACTTGTCATACAACTGCCACAGTAATTAAAAATGCTCACTAGTAATTATAAAAAAGAAGACATGGGTGGATTGGCAGGCGTAGACAGACTTTTACACACACCCTCAGTGTGGGATATGTTTATAAAATCCTCGAGCTTCGCTCTCGGAGTTTATGTAGCATCCCACACCTTGAGTGTGTGTAAAATTCTGGTTACACCCATTACACCCACCCACCCATGTATTATTCACTATATAATACAAAGCAGGGTGTGGTACATCATGGTATTTTGCCACACCTTGGGTGTGTATGGCATCATGACACCTGAGACGTGGCAATATCCCATGATATGCCACACCCTAGAGTGTACTGTGGCAGCCATGCTACTCTTCTGTTTTACATACAACATTAAGATACTACATTCCTCAGGGCTCGGTGTTGTTCCCCATGTTATTTGCAGTGTATATGCTGCCCCTCGGAGACATTGTAAGACGGTATGGGCTGAGGTTTCATTGCTATGCTGATGATACCCAGCTCTACATGTCTTTTGACCCTGGCCAGGTTAGTGCTATCTCAGTGCTAAATGATTGCCTTGCAGAAATCCAAGATTGGATGAGTTCTAGTGGGTTAAAGCTGAATGCAGGAAAGACTGAGGTTTTGGTGGTGGACCCGGGTCACAGGACTGAGGGGCTGAGGACTGATCTCCCCTCTGGTGTTATCCTTGGGGGGCACAGATCCTTACCTCTGAACGGGTGCGTGACCTGGGAGTGGTGCTTGATGACGGGCTGACCCTTCGTCATCAGGTGTCGGCCGTAGTCAAGCTGGCCTTTTACCATCTTAGGAACATTGCCAGGGTCAGGCATCTTGTTCTGCCTAGCGATCTGCCTGTTTTGGTCCACGCCTTTGTGACTTTGTGCCTTGACTATGGCAACTCCCTTTACTTAGGGCTTCCTGGGGTTGATACCCGCTGCTTGCAGCTAGTGCAGAATGCTGCGGCACATTTGTTGACTGGGGCTTCTAGAAGATCTCACATTTCCCCTGTGCTGCACGATCTGCACTGGCTGCCTGTTCAGTGGCGGATCACCTTTAAGGTAGGTTTATTAACCTACAAAGCCCTACACAGTCAGGGCCCCCACTATTTGAAAGAGCTCCTTATTCCTTATACCCCTCTGTGACAGCTCCGCTCGGCTGACGAGGGGTTGCTGGATATTCCGAGGGTTAGTTTAAAATCTTCGGAGGCCCATGCCTTTGGGTTTGTGGCACCTACCCTTTGGAACTCCCTGCCCCATCAGCTTCGGGAGTGCAGAACTGTTTGGAGCTTTAAGCAGGCACTTAAGACCTATTTATGGGGTAAAGCATATCCTGAATTTTGTCGTTTTTAACTGATATTTATTACACTGTTTTGATTTTCTTTTATCTGTTCAGCGCCTTGATGTTCAAAAGGCGCTATACTAAATAAAATTTATTATTATTATTATTACAGCTCATCCCCCTTACCGCAGTATCACTCAAAGTACCATATTAACTGAAATGTTACCTTTTTGTGCTGACTAAGCACATGAACCCCCACCGTGCCCCGCTTTGTGAATGCTCCACACTGCCCTAGGCATATAATGTGCTTTAAAGGGAACAGTCAGCACCATGAGCCTCACTCACAAGTGTAGGGGTAGTCCCAGTTTGTACTTTGTGTCCAAAAATAGTATTTTTTACTTACTGTTTACTGTAGTATAGTAGATTGTTTATTTATTTATTTATTTATTCAAGAGTTTAACCAGGCAGGCATACTGAGCGGAGGACCACTCGTTTCCAGATGCGACCTGGGATTGTATCAGACTAATTTTGCTTACTTCCAGGCTGACAATGGCACTGAGTCGTACTGCCGCAACCAAAAAGAGGGCAACAATAAATGCCGCAGGCAAAGTGCTGTTTAGCAAAATAAGGTCAGTTAAAACACCGACCATACAAACAACAGCGCACCCTATAGAAAACAATGGGAGTTGTATTTTGAGGGGGGGCTCCACCCACTGCACCCCCCAACATGGCTTTGCCCCCCCCCCAACACCCAGTTGGAAGGGGGTAAAAATTCATTTTTTATCCAAAAAAAAGCTGCAACACCAGGAGACCTGGGGAGGGGGGGAATAGAACCATGGTCCCAGATTTCCACAGCTGCCATGTGCTGGTGCCCAAGCCACTCCACCACAGGAGTGGCTCAACAAGGCACCACACACACACCAACTTGATCACTCTCTCTTTCCAGTGGACAGCGACCGGGGTAGCAGTAATTCCCTCACACTATTCTACCCCGGTTGCGGTCAATGTAGTCACTGTCATGCCAGCAACATATTGGCCTGGTACCGCTGACAGTTTCTGTAACTACAAATCCCAGAATGCCCTGCAGCAGATGGCAGAGAAGGGCTGCAGTTCTGGGAGATTCAGTAGCCTGCTAGAGCTTTTATAAGCTCCAATGAATTGTTTGCCAGTCTTGCTGTTCTCCCAGGGCTAAGAACAGTCCACAAGGATTGTGAGAAAGTTCCAGGCTTCTGCATTGCCTTGTGATACTATGTTTTGTGGCCATATAGGGTGCTTCAGGATGGGTTAGGGAAGGGGTGCTTTGCTGTCTAGACTACAACACAGTGCATATGCCGTACTGTCGGCCAGAAGCTGACTTTGTTTTTTTATTTTGACAGTTGACCAGGGAAGTGGAAGAGGGCAGGATAATGGTTTATTTTCATAAGGTGGCCCAGGGAACAAGCCTGGGTTGTTTTAGACAAACATACCTTTGTGGCTACCATACAGCTAAAATGGATACCCAAATACCGAATACATGAATATTCTGGGCCAGATTGCCAAATATTCATAGAAAGATATTCACACAGTCCTACTAGACACTCGGGAACGCTTGAAAAAGGACAGGGAAAGAAAATGGTGCCAGTGGACATAAGGGAATGCTTTGAGTGGGAGAGGAAGTAGGTGCCACTGTATACAAAGGGAGGGTTTGGAATGACAAGCACCTGGATACCAGGGAACGCTGGAAATGGTTGGAGGAGACAGTGAGAGTGCCACTGGATACAAGGCAGTACTGGAAACTGTATGGGAAGAGGAACAAGTGTCATTGGACACCAGGGAGTGTTTTGAATGGGTCATGAAGGAGGGGTCACTGCAGAACACAATGGTGTCGTTTGTATGGGATAGAAGAGAGAAGTGGTGTCATCACACACCAGGGATTGCTTCAGAAAAGATATTGTTGCTTTGTCAGAACAAATTAGTGTGCATCTGTTGCTGAATATCTTTTCAAAAAGATGGAAATTAACAGCAAGAACTACATTAAGCAACAGTTAGAATGGCAACACAAATCCACAATAGAAAGTAAATACGGCCGTGGGGTAGAAATACTGCTCGTGTTGGTGGCTTTGTGGTGTGAAATTCTTGGGGCTTGAATGATTGCTTGAAGTAGCGTTATTGTAACCCTAACTATGGCATCCTCTCTTGAAGCATAATGGTAGGACTTGGCTGTCTGTGAAAACATTTCCCTGTCTTAAAGAGAAAGTCCCCTCAACTTATTTTCTGTAAACCTGTGTAGTTTGCAGCCATAAACAATGATTCCTCCTCTTGCATCCCTCTAATTTCATCCTAATTTATATATAAACAAGGTTGCTTCAGTCTGTTTTGCCCTGGTGTGAAAACCTGTTTGTCTCCATTGCAAAGATCATGACCCCACTTCTGCAAGGCATCATGGGAGATGATGACGCATACCTGCACAAGCCAGCACAAGTTGTACAGTATTCTCATTCAGTTCTGTTGTATGTCTTGTGAAGAACCTGTATTCTCTAAAAGCATTTTTTCTAACTCAGATACACTTTAAACTACAGAAAACAGCAAGGAACATACTATGCCCTGAAAAAGTTCATGGCTAGCATTAGACAAGAACACCTACACCTGGATATTCAAAGCAGTTGTGAATGGCACAACTGAGATGCACCTGCGCAAGAGCAGAGATGCGCCAAAGAGAGATATTCAGCAGGAAACAATGTGCGGCGCAAATTGCAGTGCACCAATGCACAACTAATGAATGCATGCTCAAGTGCAGGGGGCGAAGCCATAAATAAGCAGCGCAGTGCGATATTCAACTGCAAGCCGATGGCGCAAGTGCGGAGCAACAGGAACATGCGTGGAGTAAATTTGAGCCCATAAAAAGATGGAGCAAGCAAGGGCCAGTGGCTTGCACCTTGGGGAGCAGGGGTGAGAGACAGAGAGAGACAGAGAGAGACAGCCATTGGCCAGGCAGGACAGCAGCAGGGGTGCAAGCCAGGCACAGAGGCAGGAGGTGCAACAGGCAGTGGGACAGGGAGTGTGACCGTGAAAGTGCCTGTGTGTGTGAACAGCTCAGTGTGTGTGTGTATGTGTGTGTGTGAGATACCAGTGGGGGCAGAGATGGCAGCGTGAGCCTGCAAGCCCGGACAGAGGAGTGACTGTGGGAGAACCCGGACGGGTGGGAGGCGGAGTCTACCACCAGCAGGTTCCCCAACACAGCTGGGGTTGCCCGGGGAGACAGCCGCATGGGGGGCAGGACAGGCCAGGCCATGGCCAGTGCAATCTTCCAGATGGAGGCAGTAATGAGGGGTATGAGGAGGCAGGAGGCAGAGCGGTACAGCCATGGAAGGGCCCAGCGGCGGTATGCCCGGAACAGATGGTACCATGCCCGCACCACCTTCGAACAGTACAGTGACACTGAGATTGTGGGCCGGTACCGCCTGAACCAGGCAATTCTGAGGCAACTCTGTGAGCTGTGCAGTGGTGAGATGCAGGCATCCACAAGACAGAGCCCCACCCTGTCGGTGGAGACCAACGTCACGGCCGTCATGTGCCTGCTGGCCACGGCACCTTCCAGAGACCAACAGGGGACACCACAGGCATAACCCAATCAGCCTCATCACAGCTCCTCACACAATTCCTCAATGCACTGCTGCCACATACTGCAGAATACATCCATTTCTCCAGCACACAGGCAGAGCGTACAGCAACCATGCAGGAGTTCCACAGGGTGACACGTATGCCTGGCATGCTAGGGGCCATTGACTGCACCCACGTAGGCATCCGCTCACCACCTGGGCCGGAGGGGCTGGCCTACATCAACAGGAAGGGCTACCCCAATGTCAACTGCCAGGTGGTGTGCAATGCCAGGGAGCGCATAATCAATGTCTGCGCCACACACCCTGGTGGAGCACACAATGCCTTCATCCGGCACCGGTCAGCACTGTGCCACAGGTTCAAGAGTGGGGACATCCCCACTGGCCACCTAGTAGGTAAGTATGCAGCTGGAATGGGCAGCCTGGCACAACAGGGCAGGGTGTGGGGGGATGCTAGGCCGGGGGCATCAGAGGGTCTGGTTGGGTAGGCGGGGGGGGCAGCCACACAGGCCACCCTGCTAAACCCACATGTCTCCACACAGGTGACAGCAGATACCCACTCAGGCCCTGGCTGCTCACTCCATACCGGCACCCGTCGACCCCAGCACAGGAGCGATACAATGAGGCACACATCAGTACATAGAACATCATCGAGCGTGTGTTTGGGCTGCTGAAGGCACAGTTCCGTTGCCTGCACAGGTCTGGCGGTGCCCTACAGTACAGCCCCTTGAAGGCCTGCAGCCTATTCCTGGCCTGCGGCCTATTCCTGGCCTGCTGTATGCTTCACAATATAGCTACTGACCGTGGAATAGCTGTCGAGGTCGAAGAGGGGAACAGCAGTGGGGACGACGTGGACACCAGGCCAGGAGGTGGTGAGCAGCCCTCCCGGGTGACAGGAACCCCGGCTGAACAGGATGGCCCAGCAGCACCAGGACACAATTGCAGAGGAGCACTACGGTGCATGCAGGTAGGTGAACATGACCACATACATGTCCCAGGGACCATGGCACAGTATACAGGCATGCAAGGCTGGGCCCCATGACAGACACAGCCAGAGGGCAGTGTGGACGGGCATGGGACAGGACTCTGTGGAAGCACCCTGTACGGCACTGTAGACCCCACCCACACACCCCCACACACACATGCACATGCACATGCACACAGGCACCCACACGCGCACACCCAGAGTCCGCCAACGGGCATGTGTCAGACGCTGAATACCAGTGCACAGTGGCGGCCAGTGTTGTGTTGGCATCATCATGCACATGCCACAGTGGCCAGCGGCCAGGTGGGTGTGCATAAGACGGCGTGTGGCGTGGACCATAGATGGCATGACCCTGGTATGCACACGCACACCAATCTGCACACAGGGCTGTGGCAGACAGCGGACAGGGAGGGTGGCGGATCAGGACCGCCACGCAGTCGCATGGCCACCACAGACACATGGATGGCCCCGCTGAGACTGCCCAGCAGACGCAGGCTGAGCAACGGCTACAGGGGTTGTCACTGACAGTCCCCCAGGTGTGTTACTGCGGGAACACGACCGGTCCCTCACAGGTGTCTGCAGGCCTCCAAACAGGCCCGCTCCAGGCATGCCCAGAATGCCCACAGTGGATCCCGGCATCAACACTGATGGGGTCACACAACGCTGGGACCGAGGAGTGGAGAATGCACTCTGCAGTGTCTGCAGCGGACGGCCATGCACCAGGGTGGCCAGTGGTGCTAGGCCGGCCGTGACCGCAGTGGTAAGTCAATCCGGGGCTGCGGTCATGTCCTCCCTTATGCATGTCATCTCGGCCAGGAGCTGCTCATAGTCCCGGTCATGCCACCCTGTGGACTGGCGCAGCTCTGTGTGGAGTACATGCACCCTTGCCACAACCAGCAACTGTTGCTCCACGGATGCCCGGAGCAGATGGGTGTGCTCGGTCAGGGGGTCGGTGCCTTGGGGGGGCATGGGTGTTGCGCCAACCCGTGGGTGATGCGTAACCCTGCAGCACAGCCCCCCACGCAGGTGGGGTCTGCTCAGCGGGGGCCCCTTGGGGCTAATCAGTCTGCGGTGCAACAGCAGCAGCCATTGCACCCGGCCCTCCCTCAGACCCATCCTGCAGCCGCTGCTGCCCCTCCGGCTGCTATGTGTGTAACAGCACCGAGGCGGCTGCACCACCACTACCGCCACCTCCTTCAGACTGCGCCGTGCCGTTGGCTCCCACAGCCTCGGCAGGCATTGCAGCCGGTGGGTGGACAACTGCCACCAGGGCACCATCTGCACTACTGTATCGGGTGCGTGGTATGGGTGCCTCCCCCTGATTGGCAACACCACTGTCCAGGATTACAGTCACATCATAATCGGTCCCGGACCCCACCCCGATCTGTGTCTCAGCATACTGGATGCCATGGCTGGCGTCCTGCTGAAACACTGCCAGGGCCTCGTCCGCAACCACACCACAGGTATCCGGTGGGACAGTGAGGATGGGCTGACTGTGGTCTGGACCCCAGACACCGGTGGAGGTGAATGAACGGTCCTCCAGGTCAAGGACCGCCCCCATGGTGGTCACCCCCACCCCTGCTGCTGCATGCAAGTGCTCTGGAGCTGTAAAGGAACACAGACATGTTAGTGCCACTGTCACACACCCCTGCCCCCCTTCCCCAGGCACTGCTGTTCATACCATGTAGCGATGGGCTGCCCCCCATCTGGAATCCATCACCGGGCACACCCTCGACGGCGCTGCACCACATGCATGCTGCCACCAGCTCCTCCTGCAGTGTCAACTGTGGCATATCAGGCTGTCCACCGTCCGTGGTGGCAGATGCAGCCCGGACGGCGGCCACCTCTTCCTTTATCCTCCTTCGGTCCATGCCTACCTTCCTTTTGCACTCCTGTGCTGTCCTCTGATGGCTGCCCTGCTGGTTCACAGCCCTGGCCACTCCCTCCCATGCAGCCACATTGGCCTGTGGGGTGCCCGATGAAACACTCAGGAGGGGCTCCTGGTCCAGGTAGGCATCGTAGAGGGCATCGCTCTCTGCCCTCGTGAAGTTGGGTCTGCGCTGCCATGCAGGCCCCTGCTCCTCAGCCTCCTCGTGTTCCAACATGCTTATTCCTGTGGGTATGGACATGTGGTTAGTGATGGCTGCAACACACAATGCCCTCCCAATCCACTGTCCTAACAGGCCCACAGTCTGGTGGCTTACCTCTGAAGGATGCAATACCAGTCTGGTGCCTGTGCAGTCCCATGGTGCCTTTATAGCGCATCTCATGCAAGTTAGGGGATGCGCAACTGTATTGAGATGCAAATGCCTCCGATGCACCATGGATATGCTGATCATCCCATCTGGATATTTCAGCTGAATATCGTGAAGTTGCGCATGGCGCATTGGAGTTGCACATGCACAAGCCATGGCACAATGTATGACGTGTGCAGTAGGCCTGACAGTGTGCATGCATGCACTGACATCGCATACATCGATGGCGCATCCTACGCACAGTTCGCCATATGCAGTACAGCGCTCTGCCACTATTAAGCACGTGGCGCTCATGTGCTGTATGCCCTATGGTGCCCGTGTGCCACTGGCACATGGACCATGGGGCACACAAGCCCCTATTGTGCACCATGCATGGCATGCCCTATCGCCCTGTCGTGCACAGTGCACATGCCAACCTTTGACTCCATGAGTATCCTTTGACCCTCCGGGTGCCTGCGGCACATGCCAGTGCTGCCCCAGCTGTATCGCGCAGCACCGGGGTATGCATGATTGGGGATGGCAGTGCATCGCCAAGCAAGTCGCGCACCCACAGCACGTGCGGTTCATGCGCTACCGGGTACCATTTTGGTTTCCCAGTTCAGAAACGAGCATGCCACGCCGGAGCACTGTGAGGGCACCAAATTGGAGCCAGGTTGAGCTTGTGAACCTGGTGGCACTGGTGGAGCCACATGTGGGTTCCCTGTACGGGCAGGTGCCCCTGGACCGGCCTTGCACTGAGGTGTGGCAGGAGGTGGCAGAGGGGTTGAAGGAGGCCACTGGGGCTCAGCGAAGCGGGGAGCAGTGCCACCACTGATATGGTGACCTGAGGAGGAGGGATCCTGACAGGCTGAGGTCACTGCTGGCATGCGTCCGGAGGGGCGCTTCTGCCACGTCCAGGTGAGTGCACTATTACCATGTCTGTGCCATGCCGGTGTTCTGTGGGGGTCAGCAGGGTGTCACACTGTGTTGTGGGGGCTGTGGCTGCGTGCTCAGATGGCCATGGCAGCGCACCATGGGTGTGCTCTGCCACCGCATCGCCACTGCGCAGGGCCAGGGGGTATACTGTGCTGGAGGGGGGGTGGGGCGCATGGGTTGTTGCCAGGTACTGATGTGTCCTTCTCACTGTCTCCCTACTAGGCCCTGAAGATATGTGATGAGCCAGGATGGCAGGTGCTGCCGGGGGACGTGTACAGGCACAGGATGCTGGACGTGAGGGAGGTGCCGCCGGACAGGTGCCAGTTGTGCTGCAGCATGCAGGTAGGCACTCCATCAGGGTTTGTTGTTGCGCAGGGTGGGGGTGGGCCACAGCACCCTGTGCAAATGGCCATCATAGCTGTGCAACGCTGGCAGGGTCCATTGCACCATGCCGTTGCTTTCGCACATGTGTGTGGCTGCTGCAGGTGGGCTGTGGGTACACCCAGGTTCCAGCTGTGCCACTGCCATCCCACCGTCTAGCCCTGTTGCCTGGCCGCCATGGTTGTGGTGTGCCGCACATGGGCGGTGTCGGTGTGCAGTGCTGTGCGTGGCTGTGGACGGTCGGGATGGCGGCTCATGTGGGCACGCAGGCTGCAGGTGGCTGTGTGCCGTCTCAAGGGCACATGTCACCGCTGTCCGCTGCGCACGGTGGGTGGGCTACAGTCGTATGGACATGCACTCATACCATGTCCCCTCCTTTGTCCTAGGTGTCCGATGGGAGAATTTGAACACCAAGCTCCTTGAACGGATACTGTGGGTCACCATGGCCATGCTACAAGTGGCACAGCTTATTTGACAGGCCCTGTGCAAGCCGCAGAGGAGACGGCGCACCAGGCGCCCGGTAGGCGTGGACGCCATGGGGCCCGCTAGCCTGCACCATCTTCCCTTCCCCTGACCCCTCCCTTACCTCCCTTGTACCTTTACCCAGCCATGACCTCTGTCCCCCTGCCTCCCTTCCCCAGCCTACCATCTTGTTTGTGGCCTCCCCATTCCCTGCTCCCTGTTCCTGTATATCTGTATATATAGTTATTGTTGATATGTTTTAATGCACATTTCTATTGTTAGCCATCTGTGTCTGTGTCTGCTTTGCAGCTGGCATGTGGAGCCATCCTGCAGTAGTGTGCATGGTGGCCGAGTGGTACGTCTGGGGTTGACTGGAGTATGCGCCTGGTGGTCTATGCCCAGTGGCCGGTGTGCATGCCCTGGGGTGTACGAGTGCACTCTGCTCGTGTTGTGTGCTGTTGGCATGTGTGTTGTCAGCTATGGTCCAGGTGGCGTGTCCCGTGCCTTCCTGTGGGTGTTGCCCATGTCTGTTTGCCAGTGGACATTGGTGCCACACTGCCTCCATGCACCACTGTGGTGCGCATGGTCGAGGGCCTGCAGTCGTGCACCTGCCATGCCTCCCTCCTGGCATCCTCAGCACCCTGGTGGTGGTCTGTCCTGCTCTTGTAGCATGCTCCCTGCTGTGTCTGTTGTCCTGTGTCCTGGTCCATGCACCTCTGACCCTTGTGCAGCCCTGGTTGCACTATGGTGCTTGCTGACTTGCTCCCTGGCGCAGCCCTGGTTGCGCTATGGCACTTGCTGACTTGCTCCATGGTGCAGCCCTGGTTGCGCTATGGTGCATCCCTGTGATATTCAGCCGTGTTGCACTGACACTTGCCGTCATGCACAACCTTTGAATATCGCTGGCAGTGTACTAGCACTGGGCAACCATTGCGCCTGCCTCTGGTGCATTTCTGAATATCCCACCCAGGGACTGCAGACGATGGCAACAGTACAGAGTAATACAGTATAACTACTGTGAAGCTTTAACACGAAAACATCATAAAATGGTAGTTTACTCATCTGGTAAAGGTAATTGTGGGAGTACATCTCTGAGACACTCCAAAACTTTCATAGGCGATGGAACCGGGGGGCAAAGGGGTGTAACCCCTCCACTTTTTATTTTTATATGGCAAAAACTAGTATAGAAAAAGTGCCCTTTGTACCCTCATAAGTCCCCTTCTGATTCTCAGACCCCTCAGCTTTCACTATCTTCCGGCACCCTTAAAAACTTTACAGACTGGGTTTATGCTCACCTGATAGGCAGTTGATGTACATATGATTTCAAAGAAGAAGTCCTAGGCATTCTATTGCTCCATCTTGGGCTATCTGTGCTTGGCTAAATGTCTTCCATAGCTGTACCTGAATAACTCAAAACAACTATGTTAGTGTCTCCATAGCTACTCTTATCAAGAAACTCTAATTTATTTCCTATTATATACACACTGATCATAGGAGACTCCATGATACGGGGAGTTGATACCTATCTCCAGCCAGGGGCAATGGTCAGATGTTTCCCAGGTACATCAGCATGGAGAGACACTGACCGCATTGCTAAAATTGTTCAGGAAGCAGGAGAAAACATTGACGTCCTGGTACACATAGGGACTAATGATTTCACCAGCCGGTCAGTTGTGGAGACCAAGGAACACCTGACCAGGCTGGATGACAAACTATCATTCATTTCGTCCGGCATCACCTTCTCTGAGATCCTGCCAGTCTGGAAGAGGGGGAAAGATGGACGGAAGGTCAGAGAAGGGGAGATAGGGGAGCTAAGCATGTGGCTCATGGACTGGTGCCAGGAAAAAGGACACAAATTTGTAAGGAACTGGCAACAATTTTGGGAGCGAAAGTTCTTTAAATTTGATGGACTGCATCTGACTAAGGAGGGAGTCAGTGCATTGGGGCAGAAGTTTGACGTCTTTGCAGAATATTTAAACTAGCAAATGAGGAGAGGGGTGTAGCACCCATACATCAAATGGGAAGAACACTCCCCTCAGCTAGTGGTCAAACAGGAGTTCAGCATGTTTGCAGTTCATTTGCATCACCAGGTAAGGAAAAAGGTCCGGCTCCCCATACGACACACAGGGGAAATGCCAGACCTCACCCAACAACTAACACACCGAAATCTGGCCAATGGAAAATCATGTACACAAATGCTTGCAGTCTGGGAAACAAGATTCCAGACCTGCAGGCAATAATGACAGAGGCTAAACTGGACATAGTAGCAATTAACGAGATGTGGTATACCAGTAACCACACTTGGGAGACTTCAAAAGCTGGCTATGTAGTGTTCAGAAGTGACCGAGGTGCAAAAAGGGTGGGTGGAGTGGCCCTGTATGTCAATGAAAATATCAAAGCTACAGAAATTCAGAATACACAGAAAGAGCCAGAAGAACTGTCAGTCGCCTTGGAAACAGGAAATGGGACAGCTATACGAACAGGGGTTGTCTACAGGCCCCCAGATCAGGGGGAGGACATAGACACATTACTGTTAGAAGATATACGAAACATGACAGCTAAAGGGGAGGTTCTGATAATGGAAGACTTTAACATGCCAGATACAGATTGGTCAATACCAGGAGGAACATCTGCCAGATCTAGACACATGGTGGATTCCCTGCATGGGGAGGGCCTCAAACAACTGGTACAACAACCCACAAGAGACAGGGCGATCCTAGATCTAGTACTGACTAACAGGGAAGGGATCACAGATCTCCAGGTAGAAGGTCGCCTGGGGCCAGTGACCATCACATGGTATGGTTCAATTTGGCCACTAGAACTAAATCATCCCATTCCAAGGCAAAAATATGGGACTTCAGAGGAGCTGACTTTGATAAGATGGCCAACAGAGTTAAGCTAGCTCTGGCAAAAAGAAATATAGGTGAGGGGGTACAGGCAAAGTAGGCAAGTATTAAGGATGCAATACTTGAAGTAACATCCCATTGTGTTAGAGAGAAAAGGAAGTGCAAAAGAAGAAGGAAACCACTTTGGTTCTCAAAAACAGTAGCAGAAAAGGTCAGAGCCAAAAGGCTGGCCTTCCAGGAAATATAAGGAACACAGCGGGATGAAGATAGGAGGCATACCAAACTTCCCTAAGGGAAGCAGGGAAGGCAGTAAGGCAGGCAAATGCCCAAACTGAGGAATCACTAGCACAAACAGTAAAGAAGGTGACAAGACTTTCTATAGATACATTAGTAAAGAAAAAGTCCAGAGGGATTGCTAAGATCAAAGGGATAAGGTGGCATGTGAGGAGAAGGACCATGTAAAGCATCTATCCTAAATAGATACTTCTGCTCAGTATTTACTGAAGAGAAGGTGAGGGAGGCCCACAGCTCAGCACCATGGACACGGTGGGGGAGGAGGTGTGCACTAGTCCTTCACAAAGAAGGGTCCTACAAGAGCTCGATAAGCTCAGGTGGACAAGGCAATGGGACCTGATGGTATACATCCCAGGGTACTAAAGGAGCTAAGGGTGGAACTAGCAGACCCATTATCAGAATTGTTTAGTGAGTCTCTGAGCACAGGAGAGGTCCCAGAAGACTGAAGAAGGGCTCATGTGATCCCGCTCCACAAGAGTGGTAGCAGGGAGGAGGTGGAGAACTACAGACCAGTCAGTCTTAACTCAGTAGCAGGCAAGATTATGGAGGCACTCCTTAAGGAAAGGATAGTGCAACACCTGGAATCCATAGGAGCACAGGATCCAAGACAGCATGGGTTTACAACAGGAAGGTCCTGTCAAACTAATCTCATAGATTTCTTTGACTGGGTAATCAGAGTGGTGGACCAAGGGGGAGCAGTTGATGTCGCTTACCTTGACTTCTGCAAAGCTTTCGATACTGTTCCACATAGAAGATTGATTAATAAGCTGGGTAGGCTCAGGGTGGGTCAGAAGTTGGTCAACTGGGTGGCAAACTGGTTGACGGGCAGAACACAGAGAGTGATGGTAAATGGTATACAGTCAAAGAGATGCAAGTCACAAGTGGGGTACCTCAGGGATCAGGCCTGGGGCCAGTCCTCTTCAATATCTTCATCAGTGACATTGCAGATGGACTGGAGGTAAGGTTTGTCTGTTTGCAGATGACACGAAGATCTGCAACAGAGTAGATGATCCAGATGGGGTGGGCAGAATGAGAAGAGATCTGGATAAACTGGCAAAATGGTTGGAACAGTGGCAACTGGGGTTTAATGCAAAGAAGTGCAAGATCATGCACATAAGGAAGAGAAACCCTGAAGCCACCTATAGGCTGGGAGGGGAGTTGCTGACAGTCACAAGTGAAGAAAGAGGCTTGGGCATCATCATCACCGATGACCTGAAATCATCCAAGCAGACCACCAAAGCAGTAGGTAAGACTAGGGGGATGGTGGGGTGTATTAGTAGGGGTATCACAAGTCAGAAGAGGGAGGTAATAATCCCTCTTTACAAGACACTGGTTATGCCCCATCTGGAGTACTGCAAGCAGTACTGGAGGCCACACCTTCACAAGGACATTAACCAAATTGAGGCAGTCCAGAGAAGGGCAACCAAAATGGTGCAGGGACTGCAACAGAAAACATATGAGGACAGATTAACGGAGCTCAACATGTATACCCTAGAGCAAAGGAGGGAGAGGGGTGATATGATCAAAACATTCAAAAACCTTAAGGACATTAACAAGGTGAAAGAGTCTAACATGTTTCAATATAAGAAAAATAGCAGGGGCAAGAGGACACAGCATGAGATTAGAAGGAGGCCAATTAAGGGGTAACGTTAGGAAATTCTTTTTCACAGAAAGGGTGGTGGATGCATGGAACGGCCTACCTCAGGAAGTGGTGGATATGAATACAGTGCAGGGCTTCAAACAGGCATGGGATAGGCATAAGGGAGAAATAAAGATGAGTATGAATAGATAGGCCATTGACAGAGCAAAGGCCGATGGCACATTTATAAGGTAGAAAAATAAATGGGCAGACTGGATGGGCCTTGCGGTCCTTATCTGCCATCAACTTCTATGTTTCTATGTTTCTACTCTAAAAATGGACCGGCCCATATGGCATGCCAGTAACATATCAAGTCCTTATTATCGTATGTGGCCTTCTTCTATCTGTTCCTGTCATGGACTTTCTCCTGTCTGGGGTGGGCCCTGGAATGCCTCAGAGATGTATTTCCACAGTCACCTTTACCAGGTGAATAAACTACTATTGTGAGGAGTAATCTCTGAGGTACTCCAAACCTTTACAGACTGGGTATTTAAAAAGCAGTACCATTGTATTACATGGACGGGGAGGGGGGCTCTCGTAGCTAGTAAATGGATCTACTGCCACTTTGAGGACTGCACAGCAAAAGTTTGTGCTACCAGCTGATAGCATGTCTAATAGACAATGTTTGATCAAGGTGTGGATGGCAGACCATGTGGCCACGGTGCATATCTCCTCTGCTGTAACCAAGTTGTGTTCAGCCCATGAAGTTGCAACTGCTCTGGTCAAGTGTGCTTTTATGTCCTTAGGTGGAAAAACAGAAAAAGTCCTCACTGGGTTGGTGGTGCTCACAATATGAACTTACAAAATACTCACATGGAAAATTGATCACTCACCACCTTGGGTAAAAATTGAGAAGTAAGCTTCCAGTTTTTTTGAGATAGGTGCTCACTTCATTCCTTTATTCTTTTAAACCAACATTGTTTAAAAGCAGACATAATAGAGTGAAAAAAATGCCTGATGCTTTTTGGATCAATGGAGCCTTTCTCAAAAGCTGTTTGTATCTTATAAGTCACTCCTTTTTATATGTCTCCCTTACTCATCATTTTTTGGCCGAAGGTGGTGAGTGCCCAATTTTCCGTGTATGTCCCTAGGTGGAAATATGTCCATGGCCTTGTAAGATTCTTGGATGGAGCTCTTTTGCCATGCTGTGATTGTTGATGTTGATTCTGAGGTGGCTGACCTCCCCTCCCCCCGTACAAGTATGAATAGTCAGCCAGGCTTACTGAAGTCCTTAGTTCTGTTAAGATATGTTGTCAGGAACCTTTACATCCCCAAGGTGCGAGACCCTGGTTGCACTGTGGAGTCTGCCTCAGGGAGCATAGCTGCTAATTCTATGGATTAAGACATGTGGAACTCAGAGCTTATTTTGGGGGTAAAGGAAGGGAGTGATCAGAGAGTGACTCTGACCTGATGAAACACTATGAATGGGTCTTTGCAGGAGAGTGCATGTACTTTGCATATTCATCTGGTAGAACATATGGCAACTAGGAAAACAATCTTTAGACTCAGCCATTTCAGTTCTACTGAGTGCATTTGAATGGTGCCGAGGCCGATATTTTGAGTACCAGGGTGAGGTCCTATGGTACAGCAATGAGTTTTGTTTTTGGTCTTAAGTTGATTGCTGCTTTTGAGAACCTTATTATGCCCAGGTGTGCCCCAGGTGCAGAATTTCCTACTTGATCGAATGCTGCCCTGATGGCTGCCATTTGCACCCTCACAGAGAACAGGGAGAGGCCTTTGTCTTGGCCTTCCTGTAGGAAGAGGAGTAAGTTGGGCATGGATACTTCAGTTACATAGAAACATAGAAACATAGAAGTTGACGGCAGATAAGGACCGCAAGGCCCATCCAGTCTGCCCATTTCTTTTTCTACCTCATAAATGTGCCATCGGCCTTTGCTCTGTCAGTGACCTATCTATTCATATTCAGTTGGTGTGATGGCTTTGAGGGTGCATCATTTTATAAATATTTTCCATTGTCTTTTGTGGGCATTGGTTGTTGAGTAGCATCTGGACGTGGCCATGGTGTTAACTACCATTTGGTGGTACCCAGTCTTTAGCAATCTCTCCCTTTCAGGAGTCAGGCTGTTAGCTATAAGTTGTGGGGCTGGGATGGAGGACTGGTTCCTGATGTATGACGTTCAGTCTTGTCGGTAATATCCAAGGGTGACCCAGGGCCATGGCCACCACCATCATGAACCACAAGCAGCATGTCCAGTATGGAGTTATTAGTATGACCTTGGCCCCAGATTAACGTACTTTCTTCAGTACCTGTGGTATGAGTGGAATTGGGGAAAAGATGTAAGCCACTGTGAATAACCAATCCATGGACAGTGAGTCTACTCCATTGACTGCATCTTCTTGAACCTGAAGTAGAACCTTCTGACCTGCGTGTTTTTGCTGGTTGCCATTAGGTCTATCTCCACTTGACCCCATCTTTCTTTTGTCTGCTGAAAGATCTGCTGACTGAGGTGCCATTCTCCCAGATGGATTTGTTGTCTGCTCAGTCAGTGGGCCATTGTATTAAGGTTCCCTGTCAGGTGTATTGTCATGATATGAGCTAGATTGACCTGTGCCCAATTCCTCATTTTTGGATGCTTCATGCTGCATTGCACTGCTTTTTGTTCCTCCTTGTTTGGTGATGTTTGCCATTGTAGCTCAGTTGTATGCACATATTAGGACATGTTTATGCTGCACTATGGTTTTCAATTTGTTCAATGCATTGTACACTGCCCACATCTCTAGGGTGTTTATGAGGAGTTTTGACTCTGATGTGGTCCATCTCCACTGTGCTATCTGTTGCCCAGTGAATGCACCCCATCCCAGTAGGCTGGTGCTGTCGGTATCATTATGTCTTTCATGGGGTCCAACGGTATACCTTTGTTTAGATTCTTCTGATTCATCCACCATGTGAGCAAGTTCCTCACTACTCTGCTTATGGTGAATGCTGTCAAGAGATTGTGGCTCATTAGTACTCCCTGTTTTATGTGCATCAGGAGCAAGGGTCTCATATTCCATCAAGCCCATGGCACCAGATCTATACATGTCTACTTGCGATACCTGGTGTAGAGTCAGTTTGGGATTGGCTGTCAGTTTTGGGGTTTGGCTCATCATGGTTTCAACCTGTGTCTCTGATGGTTCTGGTCCATATGAGCCAGTCCTCGAAGTATGAAATCACCTGGATGCAGACCTAAATTCAAAGGCCAGAAGGATCAACTCTAGAAAGGAGGAGGTCATCCTGCCCTTGTATAGATCACTGGTGAGGCCACACTTGGAGTACTGTGTGCAGTACTGGTGCCCATACCTCAAAAAGAATGTGAGAGTAATGGAGGGGGTGCAGCGCAGGGCTATGAAAATGATCATAGGACTCGGGGAGTTGCCGTATGAGGAAAGATTGAAAGAGCTCAACATGTATTTGCTGGAAGAGAGAAGGGAAAGAGGGACATGATAGAGACCTTTAAGTACTTGAAAGGCATAAACAAAGTCAGAGAGGGAGGATTGTTCCACTTAAAGGGGGGAAGGGTCACTAGGGGGCACAGTCTGAAGTTGGAAGGGGGAAGGTTCAGGAGGTATTGTAGGTGAGGAGGCACTACTGTACAGAGAGAGTGGTGGTGAGATGGAATGCACTGCTGGAGTAGTTAATCAAACTGAGGACAGTGGATAGCTTTAAGCGGGTTGGGACAGAGTCAAGGGCAGGATTAGTACAGACAAGAATGCAAAGGGAGGAAAGACCAGGAAAGGGGAGGAAGAGAGGGGTTTGGGTGGGGCTGGGGCAACTGTATAATATGAAACTAAGAGCTGCACAATCGGGCAGACTTGATAGGCCTTTTTCTGCCGGCAATTCCTTTTGTTTGTATAGAAACTACCCTTCAAGGGCTCTATTATTCAGAGAAGGACTAGAGAAATATCTGCAAGGGAAGAAAGGAGGTAAAGTGATGGCCAAAGATAAGGACCCCCCAATACCTACCTACCATCCAGGGCAAGACCCAGGAAGAACCGTAACTTTTTAGACAGGCATGCCAACAGAAACTACAATTTTTGACCCCAATTTAGCAGAAACTTCCAAAACAGATCCTGTAACCAATATCGGTTCAACAGAGACTGACCCAATAATTATTTCAAACCAAAGTAATCCTCACATTGACTACCCACAAGGAACCAAAAGGCAGAGATACCCTCTCTTAGGGGTTCATCTCCTGTAATTCATGGACATCTCTACAAGAAGGGCAAGGGACAAGTGTGTCAAGGAAATGATACAAAAAGGATACTCCATAAAGCTGACAGAGATCCCACAATGAAACCAACTAATAACATAACCAGTATCCCAAATGAAGGTTACTCCACAACAGGTCCAAGAGATCTTAAATGACCTAATCACCACAACAGCAATCTCATGGGTACCACAGCATGGACAAGGGAAAGAGATGTATTCTATATTCTTTATAATGCTAAAGAAAACTGGTGACCTTTGCCTTGTACTAGATTTAAAATTCTTAAATAATTTCATACATCCCAAGCAGTTCAAAATTGAAACAATAAGGTCGACCATCAGAGCAATACGACCAGGGGATTACCTAACATTCATAGATCTGAAGGATGCATACCTGCACATCCCATTAAGACAATCCCATCACAAATTCCTATGGTTTCACATACTGGAGCAACACTTTCAATACACAGCACTGCCTTTTGGCCTAGCATCAACTCCATGGGTATTCACTGCCGTGTTGAGGATCAGTGTCTTCTGGACATCCTGCATCCAGAGGATTTGTGCCCTGGTTGCATATATGGCTGTGGTGGCAGCCGCAATACCTAACCCCACCAGCTTGAAATTTTTTTTGAGCATCTCTTCCACTTTCCTGTCTGTGGGGTCTTTCAGTGGGGTCACTCCTTCTGTGGGGAGCACTGTCTTTTTACCGAGTGATGTGATTTGTGAATCCACTATGGGTGCATTGCACCATAATTTGAGTTTTTCCTCCTGTAGGGGTACATCTTATCCCAGGACCTTTGCACTGGAATCCTACAGCAAGTAACTAGTCAGAATTCCGACGGGACAAACGTATGGCTGGCTCCGCTAGGAGAGGGAGCCAGCAGTACAGAAGCTAGCAAGATAAATTCTATAGGAAGGGATAGAAAAGCCTAATTCTAACAATAGGAGACACAGTTGCAATGATTTATTGAAAAGTTACCCTTGGCTAAATGTGGAGTACTCTGGAAAAAGTTTTCTTTTGTTGACATTAGCAGGAGCTTGATCCTGTGATCCAGCCTTTATTTATTTATTTGTTTATTGAAAAGTTTCACCAGGAAAGGCCCACTGAACAATTACAATTGCTTGTCTCACAGAGCGCGTCCTGGGGGAGGGGATACAGAGGAGTACTAATCTAACAACATACATCTGTCATATATATTTTTTTTTTAACAGGTAAGACATGACTCAAAAACCTACACAGCATGGATATTCATGGGACAGACAAATATATAAAACTAAAACTACACAAGATAAAATATAAAAATACAGGAATAAGTGCATACAGTCAATTTACCCAGCACAGGGGTAAAATACATGGATTACAACAACATGCAAAAAGACTGTTGTGCAAAAGTTGGTTTACTAAGTGCAATGTGCAGTACATCATTAGAGAATAACCTAAATAGAATAAGACTGCAATAGGAAGGGGGGAGGAAGGGTTGTTAGGAGCAATTGCAGGTAAGAGAGAGAGGAAGTTAAGGAGGGAGACTGAGATGGACCAGAGGGAGGAGAAGGAGTGTCTGATTTGACTAGGCAGGACATTCCATAGCTTTGGGAGCCTGTGTGAGAAAGCAGTTTGGCCTATTTCGATGGAGCGTCTAGGAACGACCAAGGTGCAGGAATCATTTGATCTGAGAGAGAGTTGGGATGGAGGGCGAGAGGCCAGGGAAGCTGATTGGTAAGGGGGAAGGGAACCAAACCAGAATTTGGAGATGAACTTCATAAAGTGTAATAGGCATCTGTTTTCTAGCGAGGGTAGAGCAAGAGATTGCTAGAGAGAACAATGGTGGGTAAGAGGAGGAGAGTCTAGGGCGAAACGACAGAAGGCATTAAAGAGGGTATCCAATCTGGTTAAGGAGGTGAGCGGCACGGCACTATAGACTACATCACAGTAGTCGAAAATAGGTAGGATCATCATCTGAATGAGCTCCCACCTAGCTGGTAATGGTAGACAATTTTGGTTCCTGTATAGTGCACCTAGTTTGGGTGGCAACTTTTTCAAGATAGAGTCTATATACCCAAAAAAGTTGAGATGTTGGTCTAACCAGACCCCAAGATACCTAAATGAGGAAGTGTCCTCGAGAATTGTACCGTCACGGATGTGGAAGGAGGGCAAATTGGTAGCAGAGAGAGTCTCTGCCTAGTGCCAAAGGTCATGCAGACTGTTTTCTTAGCATTGAGGAAGAGCTAATGGGAGCTTAACCAGAGCTGGACTTTCTCAAAGTCACGCTGGAGATTGGAAGCGACATCAGCAGGGGAGGAGCTGGAATAGAAAAGGACTGTATTGTCAGCATACATATGGATTGATGTGGTGGTGCATACTGACGGGAGATTATTCAGGAAGATGGAGAAGAGCACAAGGCCAAGTACTGAGCCTTGAGGCACACCAGTGGCAATAGGAAGAGGGGGTGGATGTGGAGTCAGCAGTTTTGACTGACTGTATCCTGCCTGTTTGATAGGAGCCGAATCAACTAGCGGCTGAATCAGATAAGCCAGCCATGCTCAAGCTGTCTAAGAGGAGAGGGTGGGAGACTGTGTCGAATGCCTTTGCAAGGTTAACAGAAATGGCTGATGTTATTAGGCCATTACCCATTGTGGTGAGAATGGAGTCAGTGAACCTAATTAGAGAAGTGGTCGTGGAGTGGTCCTTCCTAAAACCAGATTAGTAGGGGGTGAAGAAGTCAGAATCAGAGAGAAAGGAAGAAAGCTGAGTGAAAACTAGATGTTCCTGCAATTTGGCAAGTATAGGTAGGAGCGATATGGGCCTATAGTTCCCCGGAGAGGAGGAGTCACCTCCTTTAGGTAATGAGAGGACAATGGCATGCTTCCATGAGCAGGGGACAGTAGAGGTAGAAAAAGAGAGGTTGAGTAGAGCAGAGCAGATAGAGGAGAGCAGGTAGCATGAGTGGAGAGGAATAAGAGTTTAGGGTCAAACCCATCAAGTGAGGATCCTTTAGATGGACTGAGAGCGAGTAGTGCCTTTAGTGTGTCCATTTGTGTGACCAGAGCAAATGAGAAGGGGTACTGGCCATTAGAGTGTATAGAGGGTCTGCTTGGGTCTGTCAGGCATGAGGTGTTGGATGGGAGTGAGGCAAGGAGGGCCGAGGCGCACGAGGTAACGTAATCATTAAATTCCATTGCTACAGCAAGATGGTCAGTAATTAGAACATTGTTTATATTAAGAAGGGGGTTTTGTGATTCTGATGGCGGTGAGAAGAGGGAATGTAGAACCTTCCAAAACTTAGATGGTGCGTTTATGTTGGTTTCAAAGGTGGAGCAGAAATATTCAGATTTGACTAGGCGAGTGGCTTTGGAACTGGAATTTCACAGGTCACGATAAGTGTCACGGTCAGCTTGGGACATAGAGGCCTTGTGGGCCTTCCATGCTTGGTCCCGGGTGTGCATACAGGCCATTAGTTCAGGTATGATCCAGGGGAGGTGATTACCTCTAACTCTGATACGTCTAAATGGAGCATGTTTGTTCCAAATGTCAATGAAGAGCCTCTGGAAGTAATCTAAGGCCTTGCTGATTGAGTGAACAGATTGGATAGGGGACCAGGTAGAGTGTATGAGGTCATGGTGTAAATGGGAGAGGTCAAGTGACTTATAAGTTCGGGTCAACAGTACTTTATGGGGGACTTTTGGACAATGTATTTTATGGACCATGTAAATCATGTGATGGTCACTTAATGAGTCCGGGAGGAGACCAGCATCAGTGACCCTATGTTTATGAGTAGTTAGGGCCCAGTCGATAAGCAAGTGGTTACTTGATTTTGGGTTTAGGTTCGAGAATCATTTGAAAGAGATTGAAGGCGGAGATAGCATTACGAGCCTTGCTTTGGGACGGGTGTAACCAATTAAGGTTAAAATCACCTAAGATAAATAACTCACCTTTTGAGGTGAGTGTAGTGATTTTGGTGAGTAGGATGGAGGTGATAAAGGATGAGAGGCCAGGGTGGCAGTAAATCCCTGCTACATAGATGGGGATAGAGAAGGGTAGGGAGAGATGCAGGATAAGGGCTTCGTATGCAGCTAGTACAGATACAGATAGGACCGAGGTAGACTGTATGGAGGTAGAGGTGTAGATTGTTATGTCTCCAGCTCTTCCATTTTGATCTTGCCTAGTAATATTGTAACCAGGGATAGTAATAGAATTATCATGGATTTTGTTATTTAGCCGTGTTTCGGACAGAATAAGGAGGGCAGGGCCAAGGGTTTGGACGAGTGGTTGGAGCAAATCTAGTTTGGGTAGAAGGCACCGTATGTTGAGGTGCATTAACCTGAGAATATTTGGGAGATTGGACTTGTTATGGGTAGGTGTGTCAGCAACTTGGGGGGTAAGTGCTCGGGTGAGGCCGGAAACAGGGTCAGGGTTAGGGTTTATGTCCCCTGCAGAGAGGAGAAGTAGGGAGATGATAATGTAGTGTAACTTTTGATTTTTATACCAAGTCTTAGCTGGGGTATAGGTGGCTTGAGTTAGAGAGTTGGTGATGGTGGAGAAATGAAGCGTTAGTGAGCTTAATAAGGCAAAGAAAGGGGTACAGCTGACAGGGAAGCACAAGGCAGGATAGAGTAGAAAGATTCAGAGGCAGGATGGGTTTGTGGCTTCTCTGCCCTGGATCTCTGCTGTTGGGTTAATACAGGAATACCAGGCCCGGAGTGGAGTCCTGTCCCCCGCACCCAGTCCCCGTATCTATTTGGCTCAGTAAGTGATTGTAGGGCTTGTTGGATGTGATCTTGGTCCTGGTACCCTGATGGGCTCCACCTCCTCGAGATGCCACTTTTGCCTGAGCAATGGGGAGCGAGCTTGTGGGGCGGCCTCTGAACCACTCTTGATCTGCCGCTGACTATCATCTGCACATTAGCACCACCCTTCTCAGCACTATGGATGATACATGGATAAACACTTAGAGAGTTGAATTAACATTATAATCTGCATTTCTAGAGTTACTTTGCATCCACACCTGCTGTATGTGATTATTAAGGGCCTTCAATTAGGACTTGCAAACCTAGTATGACTTTCCTTGGTCATTTATTAGTTTAACAAGCAAGTACAAACCCAATCAGGACAATCCTAGCACAGCCCCCAGGCAAACCAGCAGAAGTTTCTCAGACCAGCACCCGCAGCTTGTGGTTGGTGGTCTTCGGCCACAACTCATGGAGCGTGGCGCCTTTGAAGCCTTTTTGTACCTTCTTTATTCTCTTAATCTCTCAATTTATTTAACTTATATATGCATACAGCTTCCAGGAAGTCTCTTGGGGGGGTACATCTAGGGAATTACCTGGGAAGACCAACCTACGCCCTCTCAGACCCCCTGAGCTGCTTCCCAAGCTGGATCCCAAGTGAATATAGACAGCTGCCAAGCTGCCCTTTCACACCACCTTGCCCTGACCGAGAAGCTCCTCGATCAGTCCCTCCTTTCTCTTTGTTCCCAGTAATCAGGGGATAATTGAGAATCTCAGATGTGATTGGGTCTGATGGGCTTGGAGCAGTCTGGCCTACCCATTCAGATATGGATGCCTGCCGGAGAGGAGAACTCACCTCATAAACTCAAACTGAATTCATTGCATTCGCCCGTTAGATAGGACGCAGGTGGGAGGTCATCTCAGCTGGGGGCAGCTGCAGATGGTATTGTACATTTTTTTTTTTTCTCTTTTTTGGGATCCATGGGAGAGGGGGGTGCTGGCGTTTGAGGTCCAGATCTTTGTTGTCAGGATGGGTCTGTGGTCTCTCCACTCTGGTCCTCTGAAGGTGGAATAGCACGGGTGTTCCAGGTCAGGGGGAGTGCCCCATCCCCCACCTATACTCCCCGTATTTGGCTGGATCAGTAAGAGATAGAACAACTTGCTGGGCGAGGCCTTGGATCCAGCGCTCTGATGGGACCCCCCCCTCCTCGGGATGACATCTTTGCCCGTTTTGGTGGGGCGGCCTCTAAATCCACTTAACCCCCTGCTGACCACCAGCTGCACACCAGCATCATATTCTTTCAATATTCCAGAAGATTCAAGGATACTTGCCTGGAGAGACTTAGGTCATAAACTACCTACCTAGAATTATATTATATTTATACCTGTGGTTTTTGATCATTCAGGAACTTTAACCAAAGCCTGCAACCATGGCTAGGAAGTGGACATAGAGACATTTAAAAGAAGCACTTAATTTTGGTTCCTACTTTAAGAGAAACTTTTCTTCCCTTTTAAATATTTTTGATCTCGCATGGGCAGAGTCCAACCACCTGAGAGTTTAATTTTAAAAGTATGTGACCATACCCCAGAAATTATGTCAGACTATAGAAACAGGGTTGGAGGAGGATACTTTTGGGGGTGCCCCCTCCTAGGGTCTAAGATCGACTACCCACATGACTGCTCCGGATATCCCTGATTTTCATTATACCTGTAACTTTAGAGAGGATGGATTATCTATCCCACATCACCATACCTAAGTGGTCTGTCATCAACTGCATGTTCGCTGAAGACCTATTGACTCCTTCCACCCTTGACTTCTTCCTAACAATGGGGGAGCGGTCTCGAGTCTGACTATACTACTCGAGACTCTGGCTGTAATGGAACTGCATCTTATTTTCCTATCCCATGTCCTTCCCTCGCCACTACCTTTTCTTTTATTTTATTCCCTATTATTGGTTACCCTCATCCCAGTCCTTCCCCTTCCTGGAGTTAGGGGCAGGAGTTTCCCCAGGACCCCATATCACTTTGCTGATTGGGAGTCCACACAGGGACAGTCGGAGGATTCGTCCCAAATGTCTACTCTCTTTGAGTACACATTGTTGGAAGTCACAGAAACTCCCCATAAGAAGGGTCTGCACATAGTTATTACCCCCCCCTTGCTGAATATTTCCACTCTAATATGCCCAGTTGGCATATACGATATATTGTAGTTTTTTCCCAGTTGAATCCCAATTTTTTATTTGTGGATCACAGTATCCTTGATCATCGTAAATATTTAAAACACTTGTTGTTCTGTAAGACGGAGAGACAAGATTGTTATGTGTCTGGGGGGTACTGTGGTCTTGGGGGAGGGCTCGGGAGATCAGAAAAAACCCTTGCAACAATTAGATATGCAGCCTGCCTTTAGAATTATATCCCACAATGTAAATGGGCTGGCCGGCCCCGTCAAGAGAGATCACACCCTTAGAGCACTTAAAAAACTAAACCCAGATATCCTTTTATTACAGGAGACCCACCTCTCCTCTATTGAGCACCAAAAGTTGCTCAAATTTGGATTCTCACATTTGGTTGACTCCTCTTATCAGAAAGGCAGGAGAAGGGGCTCAGTGATCTTGATTCCAAAATGCTCTAACCTGCAACTCATTGACCAATACTCAGACAGGAGGGCAGACTAGCACTGGCAGTAGTTAAACTGAATCAACAGATTCTAACAATATGTAGCGTCTATATTCCACCAGGTTCGGATGCTTCTACCATTCAACACCTAATAGACACTATTCTGACCAAGCAGCAAGGAATCTTAATTGTGGGTGGGGACCTTAATTGTCAATTTAATCCCTCACTTGATTCATCTACAATGCGCCCACCTCCTCAATCTTCTGGGCAAAAACATCTTAGAGGCCTATTCCACGATATAGGCCTAGTAGATGTTTGGAGACGACTTCATCCCTCGCATAGGAAATTTACTTACTATTCTGCTGCCTTTAAACACTATTCTAGACTGGATTATTTTTGTCTAGGTAAGGAACATATGGATATGGTTCGGGCGGCAGAAATTCTAAATGTCTGCCTGTCAGATCATGCTCCTATCACTCTGGAACTTAGTATCCAGAGAGAGAGGACTAACACTCAGTGGCGATTGAACCCCTCACTACTCAGAGATAAAGAATTCTGGGATTTATTGGAAAAACTAATTCTGGAAATCATAGGAGATAATATATCTTCCCAGACTTCTCCCCAAACTCTTTGGGACACCCTTAAGGTTGTCCTTAGGGGTTATATCACATCCTGTGCTTCGCATAAGAAAAAACAGGCTGAAGCCGACTTAGTAGCCCTGCAGGAGAAACTTAGATTTCTCCAGGAAGCCCATATGCAAGGAGACTCTGACCTCCTTCATTTAATAACCCAAACACAGGCTAAGATTCAACAGTTACTAACAGCCAAAACTGAACAAGCATTAGCATGGCTCAGGCAATGTTACTATGAAGGATGGGCTTGGGCCTCCAACCTCCTAGCCTATCATCTCAGAAATCAAATACAACAATGTACTATCTGAAAAAATAAGGACCCTAAACTGGCCAAACTAGATACTTGACATCACATATACTGGACGCTTTCAGGAAATACTACCAGAACCTTTATTCCTCTTCGACAGAGCCCGACCCAAATAAAATTTCAACCTTTCTCTCTCAACTTCATCTCCCTACCCTTTCGACTACCCAACAGGCACAAATAACAGCCCCGATCTCCAATTTGGAGTTTCAGAATACCATCCAAGGACTTAAAACCGGGAAATCTCCAGTCCCTGGTGGCTTAGGGGCAGAATTCTACAAAGGCGCATGGAATTTATTACGTTCCCCTCTTCTGCAAGCCCTGCAAACTGCCCACACTACCTCATCTTTCCCACTCTGATGGAGACAAGCAACAATCTCGGTGATCCGAAAACCCCCAAAACCACCTCATCTCTGTGACTCATACCGTCCCATCTTGGTACTCAATCAAGATTATAAGATTTATACAAGTATTCTAGCTCATAGACTGGATCACATCCTCCCCTCATTAATACATCCTGATCAGTCAGAATTTATTAAAGGCAGACAGACAACAGACAACATCAAACAAACCCTATATCTTACAGATCATGCTCAGTCTACACAGTCCCCTCTTCTGATATTGAGCCTTGATTCTCAAAAGGCCTGTGACATGGTCTCCTGGGAATTCCTCCAAGCGGCCTTACAAAAATGTCATTTTCCTACCCCCTTTACCGATGCCATTAGGGGTATTTATACCGACCCGGAGGCAGTAGTGAAACTAAACGGGTCACATTCAGACCGCTTCTCCCTACATAGGGGCACTCGTCATGGTTGCCCCTTATCCCCATACCTGTTTGCTCTATTCATAGAACCTATTGCCCAGTTATTTTGACAAACCCCCCATCTCCATGGATATTGAGTATCGGATACGTCATATCATAAAGTAGCATATTATGCCAACGACCTCCTCCTTTATATAACTCACCCCAAAGAATCACTGCAAACTCTAACCTCACTTTTAAAGGAAATAGAACCATTGATGGGCTACACCATCAATCCAAGTAAATCGGAAGCTTTACTTATACAATCCCCCCTTCCCCATGGTCTTACTTCCAAATACCCATATGAGTGGAATGAACATATATAACATACCTTGGAGTTAGAATTTCATCAAACTTATCAGACTTATACTCTCTGAACTATTCCTCTACCCTCTCTAAAATAAATTCGGACTTGCTGAGGTGAAATCCTCTCCCTCTATTCTTAATGGCCAGAGTTCAATCAATCCAGATGAACTCTCTTCCAAAGATTCTCTACCTAATGCAAAACATCCCATTGCCTCTCCTAACGGGGGACATTCGGAAGTGGGACAGCTTCACTAGCTGGTTTATATGGGTGAACCAATGGCCCAGATTGGCTTTGGACAAGATCCAATGTCCCAGAGACAGAGGAGGACTATCCCTCCCTAATATATATTATTACGAGATGGCCTCCCTGCTTACATATATAACCACTTGGCTTTTATCCCAAACACATGCCCCACCCTGGATGATAGTGGAGCGGAACATGGCGACCTGCCCCCTACATCATTCACACATATTTCAACCCAATAATACAGTACAATGTCAGGAGGGTTCCAGATTCACTAAGGCGATGCTCCTTTCTTGGAAAAAATTTCTAGCTCGTCTCCCTAATAAGTTTCTGTCCTCCTAGATGAGTATACCCTCAGAAAACCCTCACTGGACACCACCACATCTGGACACCACTTTTCAGTCCTAGGCTTGCAGAGGTCTTCAACATATATACCAATTTTTTGATATAGCTGTTTTTAGAACATTTAACCAACTTCAACAAGAGTTCTCTTTAGGTAGATCGGATTTTTACAGATATTTCCAAACTTGCCACTTTATAAATTCAAACATGGGCCTGGATGTCACCACCCAGTCGGTTCCCCCCTTATGCCCCTTGTTACTTCAGTTGGAGAGAGGTGGTGACCGGAGTTACTTGGTCTCTCGTTTCTACAAGGCTCTCCAAGGGACACCAACACACATCATGGACCTAGTACAATTCCACTGGGAAGCTGAACTCCAGGTTGAATTATCTCAGGAGGACTGGAGTAGGATCTGGCGGAGACAGCATATAACTTCCAGTTCATATACCTGGAGGGAATATTCCTGGAAAGTGGTGTCCAGATACTTCCGTACACCTCAGATTACTGCTAAGTACCTAGCTGATGGGTACTCTTCCTGCTGGAGGGGATGCAGATGTGAGGTGGCCACACATACCCACATTCTTTGGTCATGCCCAGTATTGTCAAACTACTGGTCCTCAATAGGAAATAAAATTGTGTACCTCTGGCCTGGTGCCATGGCTTGGAGGGACAGGAAGTGCATCCTCAGGATCATGAGAACAGCTGCACGGGAGTCTGAGCTGGACGTCATTGTCCACCTAGGGACAAATGACTTGGCTCATCATGAGATTAGAGCAGTGCAGAAGGACTTTGTAGAATTGGGGAGGGGCCTAAGACAAGTAGCACACACAGTATCCTTCTCAGAGGTGCTGCCTGTCAATGGCATGAGTGAGGCGAGGGTACTTTGCACCATGCAGTTTAATGAATGGTTGAAAAAATGGTGTGGAGCACAGGGGTTTGGCTTCATTGGGGACTGGGGTTCCACCTGGAGGGACACCAGCCTATACTGGCAGGATGGTCTGCATCTGTCCAGGAAGGGAACAAGCCTTTTGAACAATCGGTTTAAATGTTTCATTGGTAAGCTTTTAAACTAGTCAAGGGGGGAGGCACTGATAAGCAGCAGGAAAATCCCAGCCTCTCGCTACAAAACAGGGTACTAAATGAGAAAAAGACCGAGGTAGAAAGGTCAGTGGGGGATGCTGCAACAGAATGTAAAGCCGTCAAAAAATGGAGAGCAATGAGTACCAATGCCCGTAGTCTGAGTAACAAGCTTCCTGAATTAGTGGCCTTGATGGAGGAGGAATATCTGGATATCGTGGCAGTCACAGAAACATGGTACACACAAAACCATGACTGGGATGTAAACATACCAGGATACACTATCTACAGGAGGGACAGGAGGGTAAAAGAGGAGGAGGAGGAGGAGCTCTTTACATAAGGGAAGGAATCAAAGCAACAGAACAAAAGGGAAAACAGGGAGGAGAAGAAGCACTGTGGGTAAATTTGGAGACCGGCAATGGCACCACAATCCGCACAGGGGTTGTATACAGACCTCTTCTCAGGGGGAGGAAATGGACAAGGAAATGATAGAAAGTATACTTAGAATGGCAGAAAAAGGGGAGATATTGCTGATGGGTGATCTGAATATGCCAGATATTAACTGGAGTGCAGTTGCAGCAGCCACTTCGAAGAGTGGGGTTATTCTAGATGCCCTACAGGGGCATGCCTGCTAGACAACTAGTATTGGAGCCCACTCAGAGAGGGAGCAATCTTAGACCTGGTTCTCTCAAATGGAGATGAAAAGAGGATCACAGATGTAGAATTGGGTAGCCATCTGGGAACTAGCGACCATCGAACAGTATGGTTCACAATAAACACAGCAATAGAGTCAAGTTCATACAAAGGCAAAAGTACTGGTCTTTAGGAGGGCTGACTTTGCTCAAAATGGGTGAGTGCCTAAGGAATGCACTAGCAAATGGGCAGGAAGGAGGGTGGAAGACAATGGGGAATAATAAAAACTGCTATCACAGAGGTAACAAGCCTTTGTGTGAAGCAAATAAACAAAACGAAAAGATGTAAGAAACCACTATGGTTCTCAAAGGAACTGGCAGTGAAGGTTCAAGAGAAAAAGAAAGCATTCAGGAAGTACAAGGAATCACAGAAGGAGCAGGACAGAGAACTGTATCAGTTGAAGCAAAAGGAAGCTGGGAAGGCAGTCAGAACAGCAAAGACCCAAACCGAGCAAAAGATAGCCAACTCAGTTAAGAAGGGGGATAAAACCTTTTATAGGTACATCAGGGAGTGAAGGAAGATGAAGGAGGGATAGTGAGGCTTAATAAAGGGAGGGAGGGTGGGCAGAGGGTGACTGTGAAAAGGCAGAGATACTAAACAAATATTTTTGCTCAGTATTTACAAAGGAAGAGGGGGAGGTACCTAAAACAAACAGTAGAAACACTCTGGATACAGAAGTTGATACCAGACCATTTACAGAAGAAAGGGTTCTGAAAGAACTCTTAAAACTGAAGGTGGACAAAGCAATGGGGCCTGATGGGATTCATCCCAGAATTCTAAAAGAACTAAGGGTAGAACTAGTGACACCACTGACTACCCTCTTTAACAAATCATGGGAGGATGGGGTGGTACCCGAGGACTGGAGGAGTGCAGATGTGATTCCCCTTCACAAAAGTGGGAGCAAGGCAGAAGCAGGAAACTACAGACCTGTTAGTTTAACCTCAGTGGTAGGGAAAATGATGGAATCACTTCTGAAGGAAAGAATTGTAAGTATCTAGAGGCTAGAGGGGCACAGGACCCAAGGCAGCATGGATCCACAGTGGGAAGGTCATGCCAGACAAATCTGATAGATTTCTTTGACTGGGTGACCAAAGTAGTAGATCAGGGAGGGGCTGTGGACATGGCCTACCTAGACTTTAGCAAGGCATTTGACACAGTCCCACACAAAAGATTAATATACAAGTTAGCCAGCCTGGGAGTGGGTCCCAAGATGACAGCCTGGGTAAAGAATTGGCTGGAGAATAGGACACAGAGAGTAATAGTAAATGGAGTCCACTCTGAAGAAAGGGGGGTTACTAGTGGGGTACCGCAGGGTTCAGTATTAGGACCAGTCCTCTTCAATGTCTTTATAAGCGACATTGCAGAGGGACTAGAAGGAAAAGTATGTCTCTTTGCAGATGACACAAAGATCTGCAACAGAGTTGATGCACAAGGTGGGGTGGAAAGGATGAGAAGGGACTTGGCAAGGTTAGAGGAATGGTCAAATGTATGGCAGCTTAGATTCAATGCTAAGAAGTGCAAGGTAATGCACCTGGGAAACAAAAACCCAGGGGAAGAGTACACAATGGGGGGTGAGATACTAACAACAACAAAAATGGAAAGGGACCTGGGGGTAGTCATATCAGATGACCTAAAAGTAGGCAAGCAATGTGAGAGGGCAGCAAGGAGGGCTGGGGGGATACTGGGATGCATAGGGAGAGGCATCACCAGTAGAAAACAGGAAGTTATTATTCCTCTGTACAGACAGCTGGTGAGACCCCATCTGGAGTACTGCGTGCAGTTCTGGAGACCCAATCTCCGCAAAGACAGACAGGATGGAAGCTGTCTAGAGGAGGGCAACTAAAATGGTGCAGGGTCTGCACCGGAAGACCTATGAAGAGAGACTTAAGGAGCTTAATATGTATAGCCTCGAGGAAAGGAGGGAGAGGGGGGACATGATAGAAACTTTCAAGTACCTCAAGGGAATCAACAAAGTCCAAGAGGGTAGCATCTTTCAAAAAAAAAGAGGTGTGCAAGAACAAGGGGGCACAATTTGAAGATGGGGGGGCGGCTCAGAGGTAATTTAAGGAAGTATTTTTTCACAGAGAGGGTTGTGGATGCATGGAACGGCCTTCCGGAGGAGGTTGTGGAGTCAAAAACAGTGGTGGAATTCAAGCATGCATGGGACAGTCATAAGGCAATTCTAGGGGGTGGGGGTAGGAAGAAGTAGGCTGCTGGTTAACTAGGATCTGCAGCTTATCCATTAGGTAGGGAAATGGGCAGACTGGGTGGGCCAAGCGGTCCTTATCTGCCATCAAATTCTATGTTTCCATGTTTCTTCCCAGCTCTGGGTGTTTTTCCTCCAGCAATAGCGCTTCTTCTCCACTATCCACGGGGGTTCAGGAACCCACACCAAGTATACCTCTTAATATCCTATTGGGGGCAGCTAAGAAATGTATTACAAGATTATGGCTTCGCCCCGACCCCCCCTCAAATCAGCATGGGAGGATACGGTATACGATATCTATAAACTAGAGCATCTGACAGCCAGAATTCAAAGTAAAGTCCCTGAATTGATGAACCGCTGGAATATTTGATTCCTTTACATATCCCAATCCAGGACCGATCAACCTCCCTAGGGGAGACATGAGCGTGGGTCCTCCCAGGATGGAGACCGGCCAGCCCTTAGCACTCAGCCTTTAGTGTAATGCTCTTTCCCACGTGAATGAGTTGAAATTTAAACTGAGTACCTTGTCAGGGTCAGAATGATCCCGGGCCTCCCCCCTCGCCTATCCCCTGGTTCCCAGACAGAAAATGCAAAACCAGCTTGAGTGTTTGTACTAAGATGTCTTATCCTAGTGGGATATAATACTAATTGTTAAATATGCATAGAGGACAATTATTATACTTGGGACATTTCCCTTTATTTTTATTATTATATGCATTTTAATGATTTCTGTCTAATATTGATTCAGACTTAAGTTATCTCTGTTTTTTTCTGGAATTAACTATATAATCCATCAATTGTCACTCTGTATACAGATTTTTGATTACCTGTAAACATGAACTGTGATTCCACTTAAGTTAAAATCTGAAATAAAAAAATTATTTCAAAAAAAAGGATAGAGTAGAAAGACCAATAGTGTTTGAAAGGAGAAGGGGAAGTTACCCTTGGAAGCGACATGAGTGACAATAGTAGGGGCATTGCTTCAGGGTAGGGGGCATGGTGTTTTTTTGGAAGGAGTAGAGTAGGACCACAGTAAGGGAGGAAAAAAAATAGAGAACAGAGTGAGGTAAAAGGCAAGGGAATAAGGATTAAGGCCTGCCATAATGGCACCACTGTTTGAGGCGATACGGTGTTATAGATCCAATGCAGAGAGCTCAGTATAGCCGAGACTGGTGCCTCAATGTACAAGCAGCAAAATGTGTGCAGACAGCTGTAATTACAGGAGTAATGTAATAATGGGACAGGTGCCTTTAAGAGGATGTCTATTTAGGTAATGAGAAAGAAGGGAAGTGGAGCAGCTAGTAGGCGGAGTCAGGTGGGGGAGGAAGAGTATTTAATAGAGGTCGGGGCCAGGGTGCATTGGCAGGACAAGATAAGATTGAACTGAGCAAATGCAGGCACTACACTAAGCTTCTCCACAAGCAGACAAGTTTCTCCACTAAGCACATTTCTCCACTAAGCAGATAAGCCTACAATGAATCCCTCTGTGAACCCTGCATAAAACACATTTACCCATAATAGTTTGGAAACATGCACATTTACCCATATAATCTGGAAACATGCAGATCCGGATATAAGGAGGCTAAGCAGTACAGGGTAGACCAATTAGCAAGCTAAAAAATGGTCAGGGCACGGCTTGAAAATAGCAAAAGCCAGTCAGGGAACAGCCAAGGTGCTTGCAAGGGCCAGTGTCCAATGTCTCACTTGAAGAAGGCATGCTAACCAATGGCAGTTCAATGGTTTCCAGGGGAAATTAGCCAGTGGGAAGCAGGGCTTTGGATCTGAGTAGGCAAGAAGAGCAACAGCAGGTGTACCTGATTTTCTCTGCGGCAGGAGGCTCAGTACAGCCGGTGGCTCCAAGGAGCGAGCCATGGCCGCAGGTCTGGAGGAGGGAGCCCGGTCAAGGGCAAGTGTCTGATTTTCTCTGCAGTAGGAGGCCGAGTACAGCCAGTGGCTCCAAGGAGCAAGCCATGGCCACAGATCTGGAGGAGGGAGCCCAGGCAAGGGCAAGTTTTTGATTTTCTCTGTGGCGGGAGGCTGAGTATGGCCAGTGGCTCCAAGGAGTGAGCCATGGCCGCAGGTCTGGAGGAGGAAGCCCAGTCAAGGACAAGTTTCTAATTTTCTCTGCAGTGGGAGGTTGAGTACGACCGGTGGCTCCAAGGAGCAAGTCATAGCTGCAGGTGTGGAGGAGGGAGCCTGATCAAGGGCAAGTTTCTGTTTTTCTCTGCAGTGGGAGGCTGGGTGTGGCCAGTGGCTCCAAGGATAGAGCCACAGCCATAGGTCTGGAGGAGGGAGCCTGGTCAAGGGCAAGTTTCTGATTTTCTCTGCAGTGGGAGGCTGAGTACAACCGGTGGCTCCAAGGAGCAAGTCATGGCTGCAGGTGTGGAGGAAGGAGCCCGGTCAAGGACAAGCTTCTGATTTTATCTGCAGTGGGAGGTTGAGTACAACCGGTGGCTCCAAGAGCAAGCCATGGCTGCAGGTGTGGAGGAGGGAGCCTGGTCAAGGGCAAGTTTCTGTGGAGGGGACAGCCTTGTCAGATGCATATGAATAACTGGGCTCAGACAGCCCCAGGTGGGGCAATAGAGGGGCTAGAACTTCCTCTTTGAAGTCACATGTGCATCAACAGCCTATCAGGTGAGCATAAACCTAGTCTGTAAAGATTTGGAGTGCCTCAGAGATTATGCCCCACAATTCCAGGATGCCTTACATTTTTCTTTACCAGGAGGTGGACTGGGCACAGCCCTTGTCCAGCCACACCTAACACAAAACATTACAATACTTTTACAGTTACAATTACAGTAAATAACAATCAGCATATGTCAACACCTTTGACAAGCATTGACACTTGCTAACAGAGCTAACAGATTTAAATAACAAATGTTTAAAGTTAGTTACAGTGTTAGTTTCAGTAACCAGACCTACAAACTCATTTAAAACAGATGGTCCAAACCATGAAAATGCCTTTTTTGTACATATCTAATTTATACGAGGGTGTTAAAAATAAGGGCATTGCACAATGGGCCCTATGCACAGTGCCAACGTGCTGTAGAAGCCGAGTGTATTGACATCAGTACATGTGAATGCCACAGAGCAGGTCCTACAGACCCCACATGGCAATCATGAACCGGGTGCAACACAGTTACGCACCAATTTCCCCAGCAGCCTGGACAGCAACGCGCTGGGGGCAGGAAAGGGACATGCCGGGGGTGGGCTGGCACTACATGCTAGTCACAAAGGTATGTAGTGCTGGCTGCAGGGGGGCATAGTGCAGAGCAGGTTATGGCAGCTGGGACCCTGCCGTAACCCAGTGTGTGCCCCCTCGGACATGGCCTGCTGGTCATGGCGGAACACTGACACTGATCCCTGTGATGCCCCAAACCACTAGGCTGCTGGTGGGGGTCAGGGCAGCTGATGGGGTGACTGCCTGGTAAACAGAAGGCTGGGTCCATAACAGCAGTGCCACTCCACGACTACACCCAATTACGGGCCAGCCCCACCCTGTAGTGCCATGCGCCCCCCTCCCCACATATGCCCACCCCATCACCGTACTGTACATGCCCACTCTGTATGCCCAGTCCCTGATGTGGTAGGCAGGCCAACACCCCCCCCAAACACCTGCTGGTGCCTGGACTGGCAACACATGGCAGACCCTCGAACCTGGTAACCGAGCAGGTGTTGGGGGAGCGCCTTGCTACATGGGTGCCAGTGAGCTCCATGTGATGGACGTGGGTGGCGGGTGGCCCTGTGCTCCAGGGCCTTGGCCAGGGTTCCAGCATTCAAAAAGGGCATTGCTGCATGGGTCCAGGTGTCCGCAGGTGCAATTCACACACCCAGATCCATGCCCAGCTGTGCAAGTGCTCCACGAGTGATCCACTTGGGGCACAGGGTGGGCATCCGATTGGATGCCCGGCTGGGTCTGCTACACCCCTCCCCAGCCACCCTGCATGGACTTGCGCACTGGTGGAGCTGCAGAGGGGTGGCGGCCGGTAGTGAATACCGGCTGGTGCACACCTGCCCACAGGTGCGGAGCTATGCAGGCAGGATACGCACCTCTGGCATGTATATCCTGCCCATTAGTGCATAGGGCCCATTGTCTGTTTTTTTGACTCATTGTCAGTGTCTTAAGTACATCAGAAAGTGATTTTAGTTCTAATTCTGTTGTCACTCTACAGGCAAATAGCTGCATTAAATTTAATCTTAAGCAGAGGGAGCAATACGTGAATTTTTGATTGACCAGACTTAAGTACTTTCATTTACATTTTAATCCTGATGAAATTAGGAGGATGCAATGTAGGCAGTCATTGTTCATGCCTAAAAACTACACAGGCAACTAGAATAAAATACTGAGGGGACCTTCCCTTTAAAGGACAGTGCAGAAAACAGGATTGAACCAACCATGCTTTGAGTAATCCTCAAAACCCAGGGAACATTACACACCACACAATCACCAAGATTCAAGAGTATTTCTACCAAAATGTCACATTCTTCTTTTTATGTGCTGCAACTCTGTTACTTAACATAGGTTTTTGCAATTAATACAGCAACACATGGTAATACTGCATCTCAGCTGAGCTCTCCCCGAGTACAGAAAGATAGGCAGTACATATCGAATAATACATGGGTGGATGTGTGTAACCAACATTTTACACGCACCTGAGGTATGGGATACTACATAAACCCTGAGAGCAAAGCTCAAAGGATTTATAAAAGCATCCCACACTGAGGGTGTGTGAAATTCTGGTTACACACGCCCACCCATATTTTATTTTACTTTATTATCGGTCCTCATTTTCTATTTAACTGTGGTGGAGGAAGGAGCAGTTGCTGGCACTTCTGAGGTCAGCTGAGGTCCTCCTGGGGCCAGCAAAACTGTTACTGAACTAAACAGGGATTGGTCTTTAGTTATTACCCCCATACATGCAGAGAGCAGCACAAATAGCAGCAGCTAGAATTTCAAAGTGAATTGTTTCTTCGATCAGCAGTAGTAGTTAAAAAGGAAAAAAAAATTTTTAAACAGCCAGTACCAGAAAAGGCACCCTGTTCATGCAGACATCCCACATCCTGCATGGCAGCAGCACTATATGCATGTAGTGCTGTAATTCATGCTTTCTCAGAACTGGTAATCATCCGCTAAGCTATCGGCACAGTGGTAGCACGACTGCTCATGATGCCAATGGCTCAGGTTCTGGAATCAGTCTGATTTGCCAGAGGGTTGGCCAGGGGAAGGAGGATTCAGCATCCCACTACCACCCCAAGGGGAGACGCCAGTTGGCTGGAACAGGCACTGACACATGATGTGCTCACACCCACTGTCAGCCAGTGTCTTAGTGGGGGAGGGGGGAGGGGAGCAAGCAGGAAAACAGACCCCTGGGCTATGCAGGATAATAGCCCTGTATCATCTGCAGACCCTGCACCCGCCAACCTGGGCTCTCCCCATGGGACTTAACTGAGTACCAGAGGAAACCGACCAGCACTAGGTCACAAAAGCAAAAAACAACAACAGCACTGTCAAAAACAGCGCAGCATAAACAGAACTGTCAAATACAGTGGCAGTACAACAAGCCGTGATACAAAACAACATCAATGGTAGTGGCTGGAAACCACACTGATGACTGCTACCATTCCTAAATAACATACTATTCACTTTATTTTTCACCAACTTTATCTCCTCAGCGATGGATACTGGATGCCTCACAGGTGCTGTCTTTATTAATCTCACAAAAGCATTCAAACTGGTTGATCACTCCCTGCTTATAAACCAGCTTGCCAATCTGGGTATCTCTCAAACAACTCTCCCCTGGTTCTGCAACTACTTAGCCAACAGGAACCCAGAGGATTATGTATGAGTCCTCCCTCTCAGACCCTGCCCCTACCCTGGTAGGTGTTCCCCTAGGCTCCATACTAGACCCACTGCTGTTCGCCCAAAACATCAATTCCATAACTCAAAACCTGACACACTGCTCTGCCACCCTGTATGCCAACGATCCAGTTTTATATACCAGCTGTAGTAATATTGACCAAATCAACCAGTATGAGACAGCTGACCGACAATCAATTTACACCCGATTATCAGATAATAAACTTATCCTTTCTATGACTAAGACACAATTCATGCTATTTGACACAGCCTCCAAACTTAGGGCATGCCAGACTCCCCTATCTGTGGCATGTCAAGTTGGTACCCTTGTCCCCACCATCTCGTCTTTCAAATACCTCTGTGTCACACTGGACCCAATGCTTGTCTGCTCATCTAATATAAGGAGTGTATGAAAGTCCGTGAATTTCATGCTGGGTGTAGAATACAAAAGTGGCACAGGACCTATCACTGCAGGCATGCCTTGACATCACCTGAGGGATGCTCCTCCCAAAGCTTCTCTATGGTGTCAAAGTGTACCGGGTAGCCTTTAAAGCTACTGTCCTTAAATGATATGTCACCTACAATAGTATTTGCCATTTTGCATCAGCATCTCCTAGACTCACTCACAACTGCTCCCTCCATGATAAGCTGGGTTGGCTTCCCCTATCCTCCTTAAATGATCATAGTTTTGGAGGAGTGACCTATAATGTCATGTGAAATGGTCAGCCTCCATCTCTTGCTACCGCTCACCAACTGGTGAGAAGCAGCTATGCGTTGACATCGGGTGAAAATGCCCTACTGGATGTCCCTAAGCTTAGAACCAGGGCTGGTGAAGCATCTTTTGCACATATAACACTGAAACGTTGGAAGTCCATCCCACCAGGCATCCAACACTGCCCATCTGTGCACAATTCTCCATTATAGGTACCGCAAACATCTCATTGGCCTGGCCCACTGCTCCTGCATTGGTACCTAAACAATCTTTATTATATGGCACCCGTTTTCTCTTGATCAATGTTGATATCATCTGTGTCCTAGTATGCCCTACTGATGTAACGCCTAGTTGATAAACTACTGAGTTCCCCAAATGTGTTCCCTAACTATGATGAGTTTTTTCACATACTTCAAAGTGTCAACCTGAATGCACTGCCTGCTATGGATGTTTTCCTTTCACAGATATATCTATGATCTGTTCTTTTGCATGCACATCCCTGTGTCAACCTCTATGCACAGCTTGCTATGTATATTTCCTTCTATACATATTGCATCAGTCCACTGTAATATTGTAACATAGTGCAGTTCTGCTATATGTACTGTATACTTGGTTCTAACTTCCCTGGTTGCACTTGAAAATAGGTATCCTACTGCCTTGTGTGCTTACCTGGTTAACAAAAACTAAATAAATACATAAAAGAGCAATTTGTTACTTCAAGTAGGAAGACAGAACAGTTGAAAAGGAAAACAAAATGTTTGCTCAGCCACAACCAGTACAGGCCCTCCATCACTGTGTCTCTCACTCTCCTCTCAGATCTTGACAAACGTCCTGCAGCTGTGTCATGCGTTTTCCACCAAAAATCTGAAAATACATTGAAATTGCTAATTTTGGGTGGCACTATTTGAACTTGGTGTCACTAGTTTGACTCACAAATTCAACATGCAGCTTTGATACTGGTTATTGAAATTTCACATTTCTAAAAAAAAAAAAAATTACATTTTTGAAAAATGCACAATTTGAAAAAAAAAAGTGTCACTATCTGGGAAAAAGGCAGTGTGAAATCATGTTAGATTCTGGAAAAATTACATGAAAATCAGCACAGTGGTGCAGCAATACCATCACACCGCCAGTGACTTTGGTTCAGAAATTAGCCTGATTTTTCAGAGGGTTGGCCAGGGGAAGGAGGATTCCACTACTACCCAAAATGGGAGATGCCAAATGGCTGGAGCTGGCACTGACATATGATGTGCTCACACCCACCATCAGCTGGCATCTCTGGTGGGGGAGGAGAAAACAGGAAAACAGACCCCTTGGCCATGCAGTATGATGGCCCTGTATCACCTACAGACCCTTCACCCGCTGACCTGGGCTCTCTCCTGGGGACTGAACTGAGTACCCAATGGAACTGGCCCAGGCTGAGGACACCATCATGGGAGGCAAGCCACATGAGACATAAAGGTAAGTCCCTGGAGATGGTGAGGTGACGGGGGGTTTTGTGATGCAGAGGCCTGAAAAGGGATCAAGGCCAGCTGAGAGAGGTGGTAAAAATAGAAAGTAAAGAAAAAAGAACAATAGTTAGCCATTTTAGCAGCAAAAAATTTAAAACAGCAATTTGTTACTTGAAGTAGGATGACAGAGCAGTTTAAAAGGAAAACAAATGTTTGCTCAGTCACAACCAGTACAAGTTCTCCATCACTGTGTCTCTCACTCTCCTCTCATATCCTGACAAACGTCCTAAAACTGTGCCATGATCTTTCCTGAAAAATGCTAAAAAATACATTGAAACTGCTAATTTTGGGGGCACTGTTTGAACAAGTTATAACAAGTTTGGCTCACAAATTCAACATGCAGAGTTGACACTTTATTGAAATTGCACATTTTATTTTAAAATTACATTTTGAAAAATGCATAGTTTGGGAAATAAAGCATCACTATTTGGGAAAAAGTAAGTGTGAAATCATGTTAGATTTTGGAGAAATTTAATGAAAATTGTGCAAATGAGAAATAACAAATTTTGCACTTTTTCACAAAGCATAATAAAAGTTTTGCTCAGCACTAGTATATAGTTTATAGGGAATTACAGAAAGGAAAATGTAAAATGGAAAAAAAAATGGCCTTAACAAACCAAACCTGGTTCCAGTTTTGAGAATGGCCATTGTGATGAAGGCAGTAAGTTACATATGACTGCTTAAAGAAAATCCCAGCACCTCTGCTATGCTGTTACTGTCTAAGCAAAGATATCCTGATCTGGATGTCCAAGAAGGTAGAAAGTTGTCACTGAAGTTTGTCGATGCTCTTCTTCCTGGCCCTGCAAGGGCAAGGTCACATTCATTTCCTTTTTATAAAAGCAGAAATCCTTCTGCGAGCTAGGCATTAGGGCCTTGTCATTGGCATTTAATATCCTGATGCTAAACTGACAGAATGGCAGTTCTCATGTAGCTTTTTTAACACAAGGGTAGCCTGTAAAATTGGTAGACTTAAGCTAAGTGGGGGAAGTCTCAGCAAGCATTGTTAAATGTATCTGTCAGAATGGACTACAATGCTATTTCTTATCAAATTCTTCCAGAGGCTGGCATTCCAACTCATTTGCATAAAACAGTTGAAGCTATGTGTCAGTGTGAAGTCTATTTTCCATACCTACTCCTGCAAAGTATCTTGAGCTCCATATGGACTGGACAAAGCCAGAAAACCACAACCCTCAGGAGGCACTCTTAATGACAGAATGATGTAATTATGTCTGTCAATATCATGATGTCATGTTCGCTTTCTGGCATGAGAATGCAAAGCCAAGCCAATTCATTTATTCAGGCAGTTTCTGCATTAGGTCCCTGCTGGGGAACCCAACGGAAGAGCTGCAGCAGAATCAGATGTCTCTTAGCCCCGCTGGGTCAGCATTTCTCTAATACATTACATTTATGCGAATGGGAAACATCAAGGCGGTGTGACAGGAAAGATGCTCTGTGTGAATATACAGTGACCTCCATTCCTTGACTTCACTGCTGGGTAAGGTATTAGTTTACGGAGATTCAGGGCAGGATTTCTGCAAGGATTTGTCCAGGTTGCCCTTGCTGCTACTATAGTTTCAAAGCAGAAATGCACCCAAACCTGGTATCGCATCCATTAGACAGCCTAACAGCGTCCAAAGTCCGTGTTAAAAAACTGACACTTTCAGCTGCAAATTGTGTCTTTTTGTTGTAAACAGATAAAGCTTCTGAAAACAGCAACAGGGCTGCCTGGACTCTAGCAGATGGATGCAGATGCAGGCACCCCTTACCGAAATACAAGTGCACAGCATGCGTGGAGGATGCATGCTACACGTATGCTGTGCACTTGTATTTCTGTAAGGGACAGCATACATTTGCATCCTTATAGAACTTTTTTGAAACTCCCCTCCCTTTACCTTACCTTTCTAGCAAGATAAATTTAACAAAAGAGAACATGTCCCCAGGTATGGCTGAAAATGGGATAGTTTGATCCAGTGCGCCTTCCTGGTAAAATGATTAAATTAAACACAAGCATTTAATGGATGCTGTTTGTGTCTGTATACAGTCACTACACTACCAGTATCTTGCTCATTGGTATTTATTGCACAATTTATTGACCCGGGATAGCTCAGTTAGGATGCACCTTGTTTGCAATGGGGTCCTGCTGTGATCTAATTTTACAACTGATTGGACTACAATGCAGGCAGGTCAAGTTAGGTAACTGCACAGTAAGTTAGTAGCTCTGTTGAGATTTGAAGCAGGATCCTCTGTTTCACTGGTTGGTGCTCTACCCACAAGGTTATGCTGCCCCCTGTATGTGTTCCACTGACTGTCAAGGGCTTCAACATACTGTATATGAATTCTAGTCTATTCTGATCTATTCTAATAGAGATAAAGTTACAAAAACAGGACTAGGCCAGCAAAATGAAAGCACCATTTCCTCACCATGTGAAGCGTGGCTCCTAGTGAATAACTAATCTGTCAAGATACTAATATATTATTGTTTGGATATGTTTTGCCTCATGTCAGCTACAATGTTTAATTTAAATACTCCTTGACAGCTTCTTAATGCTATGGGTTACCTAGTAATCAGTGATGCAAATTCATTTAGCACTTAGAAATACATGCTACATCCGAGGACAGTCCATTTTGGAGTATTAACTTTCCCATCTGTTTCTGAAGTCATTGATGGCTTCGTATGTACTGTAGGGTTGTGATGGCGGCAAATTGATGGTTGTATGACCACTTAGAGAGATGGCTGGTGCACGCGGTTTCTTTCAGTGATCCCTTTTCAATCATGTACAAGGAGAGGCAGGAGTCTGAGGTACAAAAGCTGAGATTTTTTGAAGCAGGAGTCACAGTGAACATGCCAACAAACAACACGTCACTTAACAGAAAACTTTCGTAACACTCTATTGTATCTTAAAGCAGCAGTATTTGTTAGTCAGCAAAACATTTCATGATATAGTTTTTAAGTATTAATATTTTTCTAACAATTAGATTCATCACTGGTATATTTTTATTTCTCTCAGATGTTTTTAAAACAACTTTCATTGCAAATTTTGTAATTAATAACTTAAGTCATTAAAGATGGCCACCACTAGCAACTTTTAACAGTCCTTTTCCTTGAAGTTACTTTTTATCTTTACATAGTGGATGTATTAGGGAGTACCAGCACACATTTCTGATGGCAAACAGCACTGCACTATACAAAAATGTTTGATTTAGCTATAGTGAATGTGACCAGAGAACAACGACTTTTAAAAACGTCCACACCCAAGGCCGTCTGAGTGGCATGGCAAGCTGAGGCAGGGGGTCCGGTCCCCATCACCTGTCTTGCTGGTGACCCAGGTTTGGCAGTGAACTGGGTTCACCCAGATGCCGGCAGGGGTAAGGATGATCAAGTGTCCCACAGTGGTTCTCCTCCTCTGGACAGCATGTACCACTGCTTGATCACTACCTAGTGGAAGCTAAGTGGTGGGACAGCGTTTACCCACCTGATTGGCTGGGTGCAGGTTGTTGACATGTATTGTGTCTTCACGCAGTATGTGTACTCCACAGCACGCACACTGGCCCATGGAGAAAAGCTGTAGGGAAGAAAGCTTGGGTGGGTAGGATGATGGTGGTCTACTCTATAGGCTCAACACCACCCAACCCATGGAGGTTTAAGAGGTGGAAGCAAGTCCCAGCTTGGGTGGGTGATAGGGCTGGGGGTAATCACTGGATAGGGGCCACCCAAGTGTCAGATGGAGAAATACAAGATGGGGGAAAAAACTTTCAACACCCAATATCTCAGTTCAAGAATGAAATATGATGAAAAAAACAATTGGCTATATTGATAGTTTTACCAGAAATACAGTATTACTAGGAAAGTATATGGTAAATGTCCCCCCACTAACAAATTCTGCAGGTTTACGTTCTTTATTACTTTAACCAAATTCAAATGCAGCAACAAATTACTGAATGATACTCTAACTTATACTCTTATATAGTCATTAAACTTAAAACTATATGTGCTCAAAAGTACACTGGCCAGGCTAAAACTTGATCTTAATCTGTACAAGGTAACTAATTTATCTATGGTAAGCCAGCAGATATCTTGTTAGGGTAACATGAATAGTCAGTGCACTGAATACAAAACTAATAGTTGTCCTTTCTTCCAATATTCATCAAACCATGCTGGAGGACTGGTGGGTCTCTCAGAGGTGAAATTTCAGAAGGGTTTCATCAGAGGAATCACCAGGCCACGAGTATGTAGGGAATGGAAGCCCAGGGACAGTGGACCACACTGGTATTGTTGGGACAAAGGTTAGGATATCCACAGGATAACAAACCACAGGATCAGGACTAGGATGAGGGATGCTGAAGACAAGCTGCAGAATTAATAAACAACAGGATTCTCAAAGCATTGGCTGATTGGACCCCTAATGGGTTATTAGGATAGTGGACTCCTAATGGGTTATTAGGGCAAATGACGCTGAAGACAGGCAGCAGGAAGAAGAAACAACAGGATCCTCAGTGCACTAGCTGACTGAACCCACATGGTCATCAGGATTAATGATGCTGAAGATAAGTTGAAGGAAGAAGAAGCAACAAGATATTCATGGCATTAGCTGATTGGCAACCCAATGGGAATGATGCTGAAGACAGGTTACAGGAAGAAGCAACATGATCCTCGTGGTGTCAGCTGATTGGACCCCCAATGGGCCATTAGGATGAATGGTGCTAAAGAAAAGTTTTCAAAAAGAAAAAAAAATAACAGGACCCTCTTAGCGTCAGCTGCTTGGACCTCAAATGGGCCATCAGGATGTCTGATTCTGATAAAGGTTGCAGAAAAATCACTGGTCTTGAAAAGAACTGACCTTAAGGAATGCTGGTCCTGGAGGAAACTGCTCCAGAAGGAAGTCAGCTTTAGAAAGGAACAGACCCCAACCCCAGTGTGCATAAATAGCCATATCTATTGAGCCAGGGAGGCTCCTCTGCTACCTAATTCACTTTTTGTGTCAATGAAGGCTGGAATGGGATTTGGCTGTTGCAGTTAACCCCATTTCTCTATGAACCCCATTCTAGTCAGACGACCGAGACCATGTCTCTGTGATGGATGTGCATGTGGACAGAAGTGAAATGGAGTTACTGGCTTACTTGCACCTGGTTGCTACATATGGTATCTCCCAGAGCTCCAGAGATGACAGTCTGAAGCCCAATTGAAGCAACAGTTCTGAAACATCTGGCCTTGAGCTGCAGTTCAAATAATGTTTACAGACAACCTATCCCCAGAGTGGTCTTTTTAATGTGCTCAATATCTTTTATTTTTAGATCAGTCTTTGACTTACACTAGGACCATTGCACAAGTTCAGAGGGGATCAAGTTCTTTTGCAAAGGACAGTTAGAGGTAGTTCAGGCAGTGCCAGCAGGTGGGTGCTGTAACTTTAAAGATACAGAAGCCAGGGGAACAGATACTGGGTAGATCAACAGTCTTTCAGGAAACAAGGCAAATGCAATCTTTAAACATACAGCATTCTAACTGGCAAGCAAGTAATAGGCACAGTGCAGGTTACCACTCATAAAACGGGCACTGTCTAGGGAGGCCATCTGTTAGTAAGTGAGAGTCAAACTGGCTGCCAGTTCGTATGCACAGTTCACATTCAAGTTTATTCACAAAATTATGTATAAAAACATAGTTTATCACATGCATTATAAAAGGAAAAAATGTTTTATACAGATTATTGAGTTAAAATGAATCAAATGCAGCAATTCATTTACTTCTAATTAAAACAGTTTACCTCGCTCTATTTTTAAAAACATTCTTTGTGCAAAATTAGCAACTGCAAAAGTGTCCTAGGACATTGGCTAAATACAAGCTTATGACACAATTCATTATAATCTCCTATATGAATGTTATGTACACTTGGAGTAATCCATATATGTCTTTGAGTCAACAGTAGTTTACAATGCAGAAGTAGATGAGGCGGAGTTATTCTCAGAATCTCATCAGAAATACAATTGTCATAATCCTTTATTTTGGCCCAGAAGCTCCAGGCTTGTGTTTTAAAGTTTGTTAATCCTAGCCTGAGTTTAGCGAAGGCATTTCTATGGCCAGTGTTCTCACAACATTTAAGATAGTCCGGCAGGAAGGGAATTTACAGCATCCACTGGACGCGGCCCTCCCGGGGGAGGGGACAGGCCTTGGACCACTGCTTGACAGCTTCTGGTGGTGGCTAGTGGCTGGCATTCTTGGTGGCATGTGGCCTTGACACACTGCTGAATGCCCCGGCCCCCAGGATGCTAACACAGCCGGACCATTTCATGGGAAGGGGGGGCTAAGGAGAAATTGGGGAAACTAGTCGTTTGGCCGACCAGATGATGTTAGCCGGTCCCTGCTCACCACGAAGCTCAGACGTGTCCATGCTCACCCCTGCCATGCCTGGGATACAGTTGGAATGCCCTCAGGTGACTCTCCTCTCCTGGTTCCCATGCATGAGGGAGGGGCCCTCTTGAGAAAGGGATACGTTGGGTTACCCGAGTTGCGGTAATAATGGGGTGGCGGATGGCAAAGGGACATGGAGGCAAGGGAGCCTAGGCAGCCCAAAGGAGTGGGCGGCTGAGACTTTGGGGGAGCAAAAAAAAAATTAAGATAGTAGTTAAGGTTCTTGTCTTGAAACTCTACCTCCTTGTAATAAAAGGTCATAGGAGGCATTTCCACAAAATTGTTGATGTCAGCTGTGTATTCGTTATCTAGCCGTCTGCTTTGCCAATGAACAAAAGGTTCTGAGCATTTACTACAACATAAGGGTCTCATATTGAACATATGCAAAATGACAGTCTTTAAACATTAGGTATAGTTCCAGAAGGCTGTCTATTGTTCAGTGTAACCCAAACAAACAGTCTATGCACAGGCACAGTGCAAATAGGCAGAAAAAACACAGTTTTTTTAAAACCACTTGCAGTGAGTAGGCAGTCCTTTCATGGCACAGTGCTTAAGGTAGTCCTTTAGATATGCAATACCTCTTTAAATACTTATGCTCTGCCACCTGCCCAGGATGGCTTGCATTAATTAATATTCAGGGCCTTTGCCGTTTCCTCTGTAATGCTCCGTTGTGGAGCACAGAGATGTCCCGCCTTAGGAGGTGGTCTTTTCCCTTGGGCCTTCCCACTCACTGATTTGGCCCATTTAGGTGGTCACAACCTCCCATCTTTTCCCTACAGGAGAGGAAACCAGTAAAGGCTGATGCTGGCCTGTTACTCTGCCCCTAGGCTAGGGTGGGTTTTATGGACAAGGAGCCTTCCTTGCCCCATGCGTGCAGCTGTACTGCTTGCCTGCGCCAACTGGTGCTGGGTTTATAAATAATAAATAAAGATTCTTTTAGGCAGTCAGCACTGGAACTTGGTATTACCACTTCCATTCACCACTGAGACCCAGAGATATTCAGCGGTCTTCTCTTGCTCAGCCTGACTGGCTCTGGGACACTACTTCTGATGAAGGAGGGGACTGAAACCATTGAACTTACAGCCAAAGTGTTGCTGCCCCCTGACTGCTGCTGTAAACCTCCCACTGCACTCTCTCTCTCTCTCTCTCTGTTTTGCACAACTGAGTGGTTTGATTATTGCTGCTGTGAGGGGGGAAGAAATTTAACATGCCCGCTGAACTGCTGCTGGAGGTCATTGCTAAAGAGGTGAAGGAGTGGGTCGCTGATGGACTCTTGCTTCCTGTGGGAGCTGATGCTACTGCTGCTGTCAGATGGAGGGCTACAGGCACTAGACACTTGCTTCCACAGGAGCTGATACTGACAGAGCCAGATCACTGCATCAGAAGGGATGGACACCATTGGAGCTGACAGACTGCTTTAACTCGTTTAAGCAAGCTTTGCGGTGTCTGTCACTCCTTGTATCCTCCATTTGCACTGGTCCCAACACAATCTCCCCCAGTGGCTCATCTGGAAAATCCTACTGGGCCCCTTCTTCCAGCAGGAAAGCTTCTGCCACCATGAATCACTAACTAAGGTTACCAGATGTCTTCTTTTACCCAGACATGTCCTCTTTACAGCTGAGGATTTTCGGTCCGGGCAGATTTTCCCTGCAGTGCTCTTTTGTCTGGGTTTTGGGCTTCTGACTCTGCAGCTCCATGTCTGTCACTTCAGTAAGTGAGGCTGCTGTTTGTTATCTTGGCAACTGGAGGCGGACAGCAGGTCCGAAGTCAGAGCGGGTAAAAGAAAACCCTGAATTGTGACTTCCGATTAATTTGTATCAGTCAATCTCCTATGCGCCCTCCTGCTGCTTGCTGTGCGCAGCTACAAGTTTTACTCCTCCAACTACTGCAGTCACTGGGCAGATATCAGTGCTCTCATGCTCCCTGACTGGTTTGCATTCTTTGGCCTCTGATTGGCTACATTGCTCCATTACCCTGCACTGCAGCGCATGACAGTCATTGGGTTTGACCCACATGCACGGGATTTGCTGAATGAGCAGCCTGTTGCATGTGTGGCCAGAACGCAGGTTGTACGGTGTGCCATGAAATGTTTTAATTTGCTTGCTGTCATTTCTTTCTTGTTCAACCCGGGCCATGATTAGACACCTGTGAAACAGAACATCGATCGCAAGTTCACAACCCACCCAGTGCAGTAAATAAGTGAGAAGACTCCCATCTGCCCACAAGGACTAGAGGACCTGTCCCGAGCTGCTGGAGAGGTGAGTACCAATCGACTGTCCTGTCCTCTGTCCTGACTCTGTCCTGACTGAGTCGACTTAGTGAGTGGGACTGACTGACACCCTCCTACCTTAAATGCAGACCAAAATAAATTTAACATCATGTCACTGAAGGGGGGGGGGATGTTAAGGACTAGGTTGCTTGTTGTTGCTCTGTAGTGTTTGTTTTGTTGTTTTTTATTTCTGCCCTCGGATCTTATGAATGATGATTGCTGGTTCATGTGATTTATTTGTCCTCATGCGAGTCCTGCCTGTAGTTTCTGTTCAAATTCTGTGTGCTGTCAGACTAGTGCCAGTCCTGGACTGGACCCAAAATACAGCTAATAAATCTGGCCACCTGAGAGGGTGGAGCGGTAGGGCAGGATTGGAAGGCTGACTGCTGGCTGCTGTGCCACCACTGATTTAAGGGCATAAGGCTGCACTTGTAATCCATCCTAGGTGTGGTGTGGCTGGGGCATGGGGTGGTGGCTGAGGATGTGGGAGCTGACTGAGGCATGAGGGAGGCTGAGAGGCGCAGGGCGGGGTGGCAGAGGTGTGAGGGGTGGCTGAGGCATGAGGTGGTGGCTGAGGGTGTGGGGAGGTGGCTGAGGGCATGAGGGGCTGAGGGTGCAGGATGGGGTAGCAGAGGGCATGGGGGTGGCTGAGGAACAGGATGGTGGCTGAGGTGTGGGAAGGTGGCTGAGGGCATGAGGGGCTGAGGGCACAGGGTGGGGTGGCAAAGGGCATGAGGGGGTGGCTGAGGGTGTGGGGAAGTGGCTGAGGGCATGAGGGGGGTGGCTCTTTTTAATGTTCCAAAATCTGGTAACCCTACCACTAACAGATCTAGTTGAAACTTCCCATGTACTGAGGATCAGAGGCTCCATGTTCCCAGCACACAGTAAAGCTCCTTGTACTGCCATCTGCCTTTAGGGCAGGACTTTTGGAGCACAGGCAGGGACAACTATATCAAAAAAAAGGCAAACACAGGCCATATGGCCAGGTAGGAGAAATATTTGGGTTCCTATGCTTTTACGTAGGCAGCTGCCCAACGCTGCATCCCTCTTTGACATTAAGCTCTGTGGTCCCTGCTCACTATGCTTTACCCTCTCCTTGGGTCCACTGTGTCCCCAATATTACCCAGGGTCCCTAAACTGTATCCCTGAAGTCCCTGATCCCTATTCTATGGGGCCCCGGCATGCCTATACTTTGGGGGCACGATAAGATAGCACCCTCAGTTCTGTACCGGAAAGTCCCAGGCTCACAGTCTGTCTCATGAAGTACCAGGAGACTCTTCATCTGTCAGCATCCCAAAGTAGTGTAGAAAAAACCTGAATTGGCTTTCATGCTCATGAATGCCTTCTGTAATATGACGCTTTTCTGCCCAGCACAATGCGTACATGTAACACACAGTTAAATAGAATAGATACAAATAAATTGCAAACATCTAACACATAAATCTAAATTAATCAAAAACATATGCCTTTTTAAAAAGAAAGGCCTTACATCAGATCATAAATCTGGACAAAGAGGGGACTTGGTTAGGATAAACCAATGCCAAATTTGTGTTCAGGGAATGTGCCAAAATCTAGCACTTTCTCCTTCAATTTATCCCAGTAGAACTTTTGGGCCACTTTGGGTCCCTTCAACATTCGGCTAATTAATTAACAAAAAATACAATAGCCCGTTGTATTTGGCCAAGGCTAGTGCCATGGCTACCCCTTACTCACCGTAGTCCCTTCCTACCCTGCTGCATCTCCCTAAAATTTCTCTTGTTTTTATTGACTGCTTCTGGCACTGAGCCAGCTGCTGAGTCATTTAAAAAAAGAACTGCCTGGCCTGCCTGGTGGCGTTGAGGGTTGAGGCGCTGGACGCCACACCTTGCACCACACCAGCGACCCTAGTTTGGGAATGACCTTGGGTCATCGAGGAGCCAGCTGGGGGGGGGAGGGCTGGAGCGGGATTTCCCCACCAGGGGTGGATGCCTGCTCCTCCATAGTCCTGCGCCCATCAGGTGGAGGTCCGATGGGTGCACAGATGGCAGGAGTGGTGACGCAGGTCTGGGGTGGGGTGGAAGGGGTCACCGGATTCTGGTGTGCTCACACGCCTCCATGCACGCATATGCAGGTGTACACCGTGACCCTGGGAAGGGGAGAAAATGGTAAAACAAGAAAATTGTATATGGGAAAAAAAAACTGCCTGGAGGAATGGGGAGATGGATGGAGGGTGGGATTGACTGATGCAGGTGAGGGGTGGTGGAAGGATGTCAGTTACCTCTATTTGTAGCCTGCATGAACTTCAAAGGCCTGGATATTCAAAGGGGTTGCAACCATGCGCAACCCGCCCCAGCATGATATTCGAAGGGGCAAGTTGCGATGTGCAACTCCCGATGCACCTTGGCACAGTGGTAATGTATGCGGCGCAAATGCAGGGGGCATGCCCATGCATATACGGCACATCCCGATATTCAGCCCGGGATGTGCAGCGCATATTCTGGCATAACCCTGTATTGTGTCGCACAGGGGGGCTCAAAGTTGTGACAGAAAAAACAAGGCACAAATCCAGACCACCCATAGGCGGGCCACTGTATTGCAGGGCACAACACAGCACCCGCCAGCCATGGGTGGCCACCTGCCCACCCAGAACACTGCCCACAAGCACCAAACTGGTCCTTGCTAGTCCAGTGGAACCCTCCTCCTTCCCCGTTAGCCCGATTGTGGCAACACAGTGTTAACTCCTGCCCTGGTAGTCCAGTGGAACCCCCCTCCCTCCCGTTAACCCGATGGCAGGCAAAGGTAACTGTACAATCCCTGGTGGACTAGTGGGTGCCCCATCCCTCCCTCCCATACACCCAATCATGGGCAGCTGTACTAGTAGAAACCCTGGCGGTCTAGTGGTATCCCCTGCCCTCCCATTCCACCCGATCACGGGCATCCATTGAACACCGAGATACCCCATGGGGGCCAGTGGAACCCCCCTCCACCCACAGAGGACCCCTGCCATCCAGCTTCCCCCCATCATTGGCGGGTGGCTGTACTCCACCCGCGTACCACCTGGCCGCCCGCCGAATGACAGCTTACAGTATGATCTGTATGCCCATTGATCCAAGGTGTGGATGAATGGTCTTGCACACCATACTGTACTACACAGTCACGGATCTGTGAATGGGTTCATCCACAGATCCTTGTCTGTGTAGTACAGTATGGATGTAAGCCCATTCGTCCACGCTGTTAACCAATGGCTTACAGATTATACTGCAAATTGTCATTCGGCAGGTGGCTGGGTATGTGCCAGAGTGCAGCAGCCTGGCCGATGGGGGGGAGCGTGCAGAGTCCTCTGTGAGAGGGAGGGGGTTCCACTGGCCTCCACCAGGGTATCTTGGTTTTCAATGGATGCCCATGATTGGCTGGAATGGGAGGGTGGGGGATACCACTAGACCGCTAGGGTTTCTACGTATACAGCTGCCCATGATCGGGTGTATGGGAGGGAGGGGGCACCCACTAGTCCACCAGGGATTGTACAGTTACCTTTGATTGCCATCAGGTTAACGGGTGCCATCGGGTTTTCCACTAGACTACCAGGGCTGTGTGTAGACATTTTGCCACACTCGCGGTTGTAGGGCAGGGGATACCCCAGGACCCCCTTGGTCCACACATCTGTCTGTGCTGGGTGCCAGCCACATGTCGCCAGGCCCTGCGCAATGCATGCAAATGGGGCCATAATAACATGCTAATGGCCCAATTTGCACCTTGCATGATGGCCTCATTTGCATGCCCCAGGCAGAATATCACGGGTGATGCACCTAACTCAATGGCACCTGCACTGGCACATCCTCCTGCTCCTTTTCTGCCTCTTGCACTGGCGCAGTGGCACTGCGCCATGTGCAGTGTGTGCACCCTCCCTGCCATATATTCAACGGTGCTGAGCCATAGTGTATCACCATTAAATATTGCCTGGTCCTGGCCCCCAAGCAGCCCACAACCAGGTTTGCGCCACTACCTGGCGCAGTCTGAATATCCGGCCCAAAGTGACTTCTACAGAAGTTTTGAAGCTAAAATGAAAGCAGGTGGCAGAAATCAAAGCTGTCATTTTCCAACTTTGCTCACCCTTTGGGTTTTGAGAACACAGCCAGGGAGCCTTTTTTTAACCAGGAGAGACACACTAAGCTGAAAGCTTGTTTACAGGTGTGACCTGGGAGCACAAGGAAGTTAACTGACTTGCTTAGGGTCACACAGTATGCAAGTGGGGGCTGTGGGATTCAAGCCCAGGTCTCCAGGTTTGCAGCTCAGAGCTTTAAACCACTGCACTATACTGCCTCCTATTAAAGTGATGCAGCATTTGGCAACTTTCATATACGATATACCTCAAAGCTCTTTAACAGATAATGAGCTAGATATTAGAGGCGCAGTGACCAGATGAAAACTGACAAAGCAGCCTTTGCAAGTATTATCCTTTACTGTCCTTAGCAATTGCATTAGAAAGCATTTTATTGATATGAGGAATGTTGACTAGGAAGATAACAGGGTAAGCCCCTATTCTTTTCAAAAAGTGCAATGGGATCCTTAGCTGCCTTCTGGACAAGCACCAGCGATCATGTTACTAATGTCTAAGAGGCACATTGCTATTAAAGGCATTTCCCATAAGATGTAGAACCTCCTCGGGTTTCAAACCAGTGACCTCTTGTACCAAAGTGGGGACATTTCCACTGTGCCATCTGATTAGACTATTATTTCCTCTCCTTCTCTCACTGTTGTGCCCCTTTTCCTCTCGCTTTGATTTTACTCAAGACCCAGTCGTCCCCTCTAGGCTGGTCTCTCTCCTCCCTCCTCTTTGATATCTCCCCTCATTTACTTCCTCCTTATCGGACTCCTGCCCACCATCTGCCCCCGATCTGAGTACACCCCCCTGCTCCCTCTCTCCACCCTGTCATTCTTAATCCTTTCGGTGGCACTAGTTCCCCACGGTACCCACACCTAAACCAGCCTCCCTGCAATACCATACACCCCCTCTCCTCCCACCTCTCCACTGCACTCCTCTTGGCCCTCCACATCCTCTCGCTTCCTATCCCTGTTCTCAGCTGTCAAGTTAAAACCTCCCCTTCGGCTGTCACCCGGGAATGCAAGTTACTTAAAACTGCCCTACTTTGCCACATTTTCCTCCTCCTCCTTCTGCTATCAGGGAATGTTCACCCAAACCCAGGTCCTGCTCCCCAAGCACCCTCCCATAGTGATAAAAAGGGGGGCCTCTTGTTTGCCTCCCTAAATATCTGCAGCCTACAAAAAAAGCTGGACTGTCTTCAAGGATGGATCGCTCAGCATAAGCCTGACCTCCTGGCATTGACAGAAACCTGGCTCTTGCCAGCCACCGCAGACTCCCATGTGGCCCTGAATGGCTACTCAATCCTTTGGACAGATCGACAGGGAAAATGGAGTGGCAGTTACGCATTCTATATCCGGAACGCCATCCGAGCCATGGTCGTCTCCATTCCCCTTCCCTCAAATGGGGCCCAAGTACTCCCTGTAAAACTATTTCTGGGCAACCCTGGCAAAACCATCTATGTTATGGTGGTATACATTCCCCCTAGTAATCAAAAACTGGCCTTTAATGCTGTTACCAATTGCATCTCACTACTCCCCCCAGTAGTGAGACCATAGTCTTGGGTGACTTCAGCACAAACTGGCTATCACTATCAGTTGCTCCCTATCAAGATTCCACCTCGGCCATTGATCTCACACAAGTCATCTTATCTCCCACGAGACTCAACCACAAAACAGGGACCACAACACTGCTTGATTTAATCTTCACAAACCACTCTGAAAGAATCTCAAGGGTCTTGGTGCTCCCGGACGTCATTAGTAATCACGTGCCTGTACTGTGCTGGTGGTCCTCCAAGGTTCCCAACCCCCCCCCCAAATGATTTACTGTCAGCGCCTAAAATGGGGTGCACTAACCAGCCTTAAAAACTACCTCTCTAATGGTGACTGGTCACCCATAGATAAAGCAGGGAGCACTGATAGTTCCCTTGCCTATTTCATAACCTCTTTCAATGCCGCTTGTGACCTCTTTGAATCTGTTTCAAAACAAGTTGTAAAAAAATGTGATGCACTATGGCTATGCCAGACACTCCTTGACCTCATGGGCCACCGGGATAGTCTCTGGCACAAAGCCCTCACCACAGGACTGCCTCAGGACAGATAGCAGTATAGGGAAGCGAGAAACAAATGTACCTATGTCCTGCGCCAGGCAAAGGCAAATTACCACCGTAAAGCCCTCTCCTCTGCATGGGGCCCTGGTCATAAATTCTGGGATACTATCAAAGAACTCAATGGTAAAACAGTATCCCCCCACCCTCCCAACTATCAGTCAATGGTATTATAACCCAGGACCCACTGCAAATCGCCAATGCCTTAAACTCCTCCTTCGCAGACCTCAGAAGTGTGCTCCCCAACTTCTTTGACCCCCCCTCCTCTACATGCTCCTTTCCACCTTATGTTCCCTCCTTCCTGCAAATTCCACACCTTTCAGGTTTTGGGTAATATCACCAAGACATGCAAAGACCTACATCTCTAGCATCCTGGGTAAGAGTCTCCACAGTGGGGATACCTTGGATTTAAAACTCCTCTACCTCACTCTTGACCCTGTCCTAGTCCCCCTCACTAAAATTCTTAACCTCTCCATCTGCCATGGAGAGTTACCCTCTCCTTGGAAACGGGCAGTTATCACCCCAGTTCTAAAAGGGGAGAACGTACCTCCCCTAATAACTATTGGCCCATCTCAATTCTGCCCCCCTCTCTCCAAAGCCCTCAATAAAATAGCAGCTATCCAGCTCACCGAATACTTGTCAAAGTATAATCTCCTGTGTCCCGAGCAGCATGGTTTCCATAAGGGTCATAGTACCACCACAGCCCTACTTGAATATACCTCCTACATCCACAAGGCCCTAGATCATGGAGACTTTGCTGGGTCAGCCTACATTGACCTAACTAAGGCATTTGATACTGTCCATCATATCCTGCTCCTTAACTCCCTGACCAACGTGGGGCTAACTCCCGAAACTACATCCTGGTCTGAAAGCTACCTAAGTGACAGGTCCCAATAAGTCAGAATTGACTCTACCCTCTCCTCCAGCCACCCAGTTCACTCTGGGGTCCCCCAGGGTTCCATCCTTGGGCCCCCCTCCTATTTAGCCTCTTTTTAAATTCCCTGCCCAATGCCTGCTCCGGTCAGTTACTTCTATATGCCAACAATGCAGTCATTTTCTGGAGCCACCCTCAACCTCTACCCCTTCAGCATGCCCTCCATAAGTCCTTCACTAAAGCTAAAGCCTGGCTTACGGAGCACCGGCTAGTAGTAAACTATAAAAAAAAAAAAAATGATTTTCGCTCACCGCCAGAACTCTCACAGTGACTCTACATTACTTGTCCATACTTCCCAAGGCTCTCCACTAGAGCAAGTTAACTCCATCAAATACCTGGGTATCACCCTTGACTCCTCCCTTACCTATCACGCACATATTCATCTCCTTGGTACCACCATTAACTGCAGAGTTGGACTCCTATACTGGCACAAGCACTGTTTGCCCCCTGAAGTGCTTCACCTCACTGTGTCATCCTCAGTCCTCTCTGTTTTGGACTACAGGATTGTGTTCTTTGGCTCAGCGAATAATACTCCTCTCTGTCGAATAAAAACTACTCTAAACAAGGCCTGCTGACTGGTGACAGGATGTGATAGACTGACCCATACGTGCGAGCTCTACAGTCTCTCCAACCGGCTAAACTTTAATTGCCACACTAAATATCATACATGCCTACTAGCTAAAACTATTCAGTGCAAACTCTCCCCGCCTGGCCTACATAGGCTTATCCAGCCTTCCCCCAGCTAAGAGTCTCAAGGAGTACCTCCAAGGCCTCCCTCCTGGTCACCCGCTGCAGGACATCCCTGGTTCAAATAGCCTTTTGTCACAGGGCCCCTTACTGGCTAAATGGCCTACCTGCAGCTATCTCCGCTAAGACAAAGACAGGCTCCTTCGAAACCACCCTCAGGGAGTTTCTCACTGAGAGCTTGACTTATGATTGCTCCTAGCATCCCTTCTTGAATAAGCCCCTGCTTTCTCCCTCCCCCCCTTGCTAACTCAATGTGCTATATTAATGGATTATGTAATATGCACCTTATCTCTGCTGGTCTCCCATCTATATTATCACTGCACTGTAATAACTACTATGGTGAAACAAATGACTTATTACTGTATCTCATGTTTCTTTTTTAATTGTCTCTGTGTTGCCTCTTCCCACAGAATGTAACATGAACCTGTTATACTATTTTCTCCCTGGTAATCTCCATGTACTACATTGATTGATTGATATGCACATTTGTTAATTTCTCTGTGTAATGCTTGTATACTATGTTAATTGACGAGGAACCTTTACAAAGGAGTCTATGATTCAAAGGGTGTAATTCCGATTTCTCAATAAATAAATAAGGTTCTGTCTGCTTTGTAGATGATAAAAAAAAAAAACATGGCTGGTACTGAAGAGAAATGGAAACTGTGCCACTAAGGATCCCTGTTCCCCACCAAGCATTACTTATCCTTCCCCAGCAAAGGGTCAGAACCTTAGTGTACAGAAAACATGCATGTGCCTACTATATATATTCATTTATATCATGGGCCAGACAAACATAGTCACACAATTGGCAGACAGCCATCAGGAGAATATACATTAATCTCTGCTACCCTTACAGCTTCTGGTACTCAGGCACCCTTGCCAGATTATGGGACAGAGCCACACGCATTATTTGTGAGCCACTTCATGTCTCAGTGGCAGCCATTTAAATGTCTCGCTAAGCGAGGCATACTTTTCTGTTATTCCACTACTTTCTGCCCATTTCTCGCCACATCTGGCCCCTGTTATAAGTGCAATTACCCACTCCAGGGTGTGCGGTTATGGGGATTAATCAAAACTCTGTGTGCTGTGAGGACACTCGGCCTGCCGCCTCGTGCCTCATAATGTACCCGGGGTGTTGATTAATCCCCACTAACCGCACACCCTGTCATGGGTTATTGCTTACATATACTGTAAGTCTAGGTTTTGGCACTAAAAATAGATACCCAAGAAGGGAGACTAGATTTATTTGTGAGAACAACCTATCTGCCTGGTTAACAATATTTAACAAATTTTGCAAACGCATAACCTGATATTTTGTCCAATTTTGGTCACAAAAACAAATTCTGTGCCCAGATTTCTGCATTCAATTTGCGCCAAAAAAGTTCTGCCTGCAATTTTGCTAAAATTGACTATGAAAAAGGGGTCAACTTGTGTGTGAGATCAACTTATAGGTGAGTATAAAATGAATGAGCTACCCTAGCACAGTCACTGTGTTAGTACCATTCCCATTTAGCTTTTCTGCATCTCTGAAATCTGTTATCACTCTACATTTGCTGATAAGCTCACTCTTTCTCATTTGTGTCCATTTGAGGCCTACTCCTGACCCAGCTCTGAAACCCCTACACATGATTAATTATGAACAGAATCTTCCAGAGGTTCATTGTCTTCTACAGCATTTGTACTTGAACCCTTTCTATGATATATATTATTCCTCAAAGTATCAAAACTGTATGGCAAAAGAAAATAAATAGAACCGAAATGAGTGCAAAGTCTTGAGTTGAAAAGGCAGCTCGTCTTCTGTTCACACCTGAAAAAGAGCTCCCTTTTCAGTTTGAAACGTTGTACTAATTTCCTTATATTCTTTTTATTTCCTTGAGTCGATGGCTGGGAGAACCCCGTATCATCTTTGTCCTCCGGGCATCATGGGGCTCACACCAGGGGTGTTTTGTTGTTTAACGTCTCCCCCCCCCCCGTGACCCATGGGGATGGAGTCGGCCATGCAGTGACCCTGGTGCATGATCGAGTGCATTCCCACCCCCGACAAGCAGAGGTCTTCTGGCTCTGCCTGCCAAGGCCAGGTAGCATAGTCCCAGACTGCCGTACCACCCCCCAGCCATTGCTAGGGGTCAGTAGGCATTGGGTACCAAATCCCCTCCCTCCCCAGAGAAGGTAAGCAGTCCCTTAGATCCTCCACCGCTGCCCCCTGGCTATCCCTGGGAGTTGGCACCGTAGGTGGTAACACTACCGTTGTGCCAGCTGGCCAGCCCAAATTTCTCTTGCATTTATTTTCTTTTGCCATACTGTTTTGATAACTTAAAGCATAAAATCTGCCATATAAGTTTTGCAGTAGGGTATCAATACATGCATTTTGATCCAGTGGGCACTAGCATGCTTGTGGTTGTGAGACAAACACACAAAAAAAAAAAAAAACATGTGCTTGAAAACCCTTTACTGCACTAATGGGATACCATTCACTATCTTGGGCCCAAACCAGCTTTTTCAAACTATTTGGGGACATGAATTCCTTTTTTGTAGTTAAACTGTTTATTGACATGCCTTCAATAACAAACATACACAGCAAAACAGATGCAATGACATAACTAGTATGTACAGCCATCACACTTGTAACATGCGTAAGGTACTAATGATTTATTTGTTAGGCGTCCAATTCCAAAGGCTCTGGACGCCATACGGTAGAACAGTAACAGTATTAAAACAATCAATTTATTTAAGTAATCAGCTGCAAATAGCAATTATAAAAGATTTCATATAATTAAAGGGCATTTGCTGGAAAAGCTAGGCTAACTAGGTGAGTCTTTAAGGCCCTCTTGAACGCCTCTATCCATAGAGGCCTCCCTCAAGGATCTTATCAGCGAGTTCTAGAGGACCAGGTCAGCCACCCCGAATGAACGATCACCCAAAGTTTTCAGCCCGGTCCTTGGAACTGCCAAGAGACCCTGTGTGGAGGAACGAAGGGAGTGAGTCAGGATGGCAGGATTAAGGAGGTCTGGCAGGTAGCCAGGGCCAGACCCATATACGGTCTTTTAAGTGAGCAAGCCCACCTTGAAGAGAACCTGCCACCTGACCTGTAGCCAGTGCAGACCTCGCAGGACCAAGGTCACATGACAGAACCTAGCTAGCCCTGTCAGCAGCCTGGCCGCTGCATTCTGCACTAGCTGCAGCTTGCGGAGGTTCCTGCCACTGACCCCGAGGTAGAGAGCATTACAGTAGTCGAGTCTGGATGTTACAAAGGCATGTAGCAGTGACGGCAGGTCTTTGGGCGGAATTAGGAGTTTAATCTGGGTGATGTTCTTCAAGTGGTAAAAAACAATTTTAACAACAGCCGACAGCTGGCCCGGTGGTGCTGAGGGTTGAGGCACTATACGCCACACTTCGCGCCACACCGGCGACCTGGGTTCAGGAGCAAGCTTGGGTGCCGGGGGTCAGCAGGGGAGGGATAGGATGGAGCACCCGCTGGGCTGCTCTCCTGTCCCAGGAGGAGGGTGGAAGGTGGCTCGGAGCTCCGGCGACCCCCGGTGGAGTCGGGGGCGTCGCAGAGCTCTGAGAAGCATGTACATCAGTGTGGCCCGATGCTGGCAGGGTTGCCGTGGCCAAAGTCGGGAACATGCACCACACACGGGAGGAGGGAGGGGACTAAGGGGCTTAAAGGGGAAAAATTCCTCCCTGGTCAGATAGGCGATGGCTTCCTCCAGCGCCACCGCCACACGTCCAACACTGGTCTCCCATCACTGCCCCCACGATCTCTCCGGGGAGGTCACAGCTATCTTGAAGATGATGGGAGGGATGGAGGACGGTAGAGCGGTTAGGCCAGTGGGGATAGTCCAAGAGAGTTCCGGATCAGGGAGTGAGAAAAAGAATTAAAAAAAACAAAAAAACAACAACAGCTGACACCTGAGCTTCAAATGTCAGCTTGTCGTCAAGGACAACGCCCAGACTTCTTACCCTAGAGGACACCATCAATGGGGTTGACCCCAGGACCAAACCTGTTGTTATCCCATAGGCATCCCCATCGTGCCCACAACCCAGCTCAATCACCAGCACCTCCATTTACATAGCCAAGTAAAAGTGTGTGCTGCTCCCTTCAGGCTTAACAACAGATGAAATCAAAGTGCCAGTGGTGCTAAAAGCACCAACAAAGGTCTGTATGAAATGATTATGTTGCTAGAAAGAAGGCTGACAGTCTGTCTGTGGCAATGAAAAGGGAAGTGGCTTAGGGGATGGGATCTGAGACACAGCATCTATGAATTGTAGTGAGAAAGAAAAAAATGTTTCACTTTGGGGATTAAACTCGGGTCCCTTACTCTTTACTTCATGTACCTTTGAACTTGACTAAATGCAAATAAAAAAAAAACATACACATGACCACATAAGAAAATGGTTTAAAAAATCCTAGCATTCTGATTGGCTAGGAGGCTAGGGGGCAGATATTTTTCGATAGAGCATGCTAAACAACAAGTACTAATTCAGGGTGCCCTATTACTTGGAGTATCATTGGGCACCCCAAATTTTCAAGCTGTCCAACTGTCGTTTTTTTTGTGCAACTTAGCAGGCCACTGAGAGAAGCAGCCCCCAACCCCCACCACAGTGGACTCACCTTCACTACCCCCCTCGAAGCCAAATGATTTCTTAAACAGGAAAAAAAATCCATTAAACCTACCACTTGCAGCGAAGTCCCACAAGTCACAGATGTTACTATGGCCCATGCTCCCCCAAACACCGGCTAATCTATTACCTCCGCCAAGCCGGCAAGCACTTCTCCATGTATGGGAGCAGAAGTTGTAAAAATCCCATGAGCACTCCACACCCTAATTCTTACAGTCCAGACTGTTAAAAGTGTACCCAACCCAGCTCAGCATCCCAGCTCACACAAACTAATGGTGACGCCACGAAAAATAGCAGCAATGTACCTTTTTTTGCAGCATTACTTTTCCTTCAGCTGGCTCGGTCCCGTCCATCCTCGGCCAGCTGTTAGTGCTGCCACCTGCCTGCCAACTACCCGTGACCACAGTTCGTCAGGGAAAAAAATTAAATCTAGCCCATCACAGATTTGGGAGGACATAAAACTTAATTTTATTATTAGTGCAGTGGGGGAGGGGCAGGGAGGGGGACAAACAGAAACCACAAAGTAAAACACACTCTTCTAAACAGTAGCTCTCTACTGGCAAACTGGCAAAATGTGTTAATAGAGGACTACTTCACAAATAAGTAATTTTTTTGTTCTTTATTTTTAGTCATCTTTATTTATTATTTATTTATTAAAAAGTTTTACCAGGAGGGCACACTGAGCAGCGTACTGCTCGATTCCAGATGTGTCCTGGGGAAGGGGGACATAGAGAAGCTGAACAATACATGCAGCATAACCTTTCAAAACAAGATACAGAGGAATGCGGCAGGACATTTGGTAAGATAATATATTAAATTAAACTGTGTTACAACATTTATGTCATTTAAATCATGCCACCACATGCTAGACAGTATTTCCGGAAGACAAGGCATGCAACATGATCAGAGTCAGCTTTACAGTATGCTGGTGGGAGGCTGGAGCAGAGTGTACTGTTACAGGCACATCTAGGCACATGCACAGGGGGTGTTGAAATGTTCATTTATGAGGTAGCTTTGGTGTTTTGATGACGACGTTAGCCACGTGCTTGCAGGGAGGGAGTTCCATAACCTGGGCATGCGGTGTCTGAAGGCAACTTGTCTAGTTGACGAGGACATACACGGTACCAACAGGAGGTGGGTGTCTGCGTTTCTCTGGGAATAAGCAGGAGTGGTATGTTTTGCTAGCACTGTATTGAGGTATGGGGGCAGGGACTGGGATCAGTACCTTGTCGTGAGCTTGGTGCAGTGTGCCTGACGTGGTCATGGAATGAGGGCAGTTTTAGGGACAGATAGAGGTTTGCAGTGATGTGCGTTGGGAGGGCTGTCAAGGGCAAATCTGCAGAAAGAGTGAAAGAGGGGTCCAGTCTGGTTAGGATGGACTTGGGAGTGGCACTGTAAACTACATCCCCATAGTCAAAGACGGGGAGAATCATTTTCTGTACTAGCACCCTGCGAGCTGGCAGGGGGGTGCAGCCACGATTGCAGTAAAGAGCACCCAGTGTGGGGTGATGTTTTTTGTGGATGGCATCAATGTGTATGGAAAAGTCGAGATGCTGATCCAGCCAGATCCCAAGATAACTAAAGGAAGGGCAAGCCTCCAGAGTAGTCCCATCCAGGGTGTGGAAGGAGGGGGTGGTCTCGAGCAAAGAGAGTCTCTGCCTTGTGCCAAAAGGTCATGGAGACAAATCTTCTTGGCATTCAGGAACAACTGGTTCACACGAAACCAGAGCTGGATTTCATTGAAGTCCTGCTGCAACCCCGGTTGCTACTTCAGCGGTCGAAGGGCCAGAAGCATACAGAACCGTGTCATCCACATACATGTGTATGGAGGTGTGTGGGCAGGTGTTGGGCAGGGCATTTAGGAAGATAGAGAAAAGGAGCGGACCGAGGACAGAACCTTGGGGGACTCCAGTGGTAACTGGGAGGGAGGGAGAGGTGGAACCACCGATTTTGATGGATTGTGTTCGGCCTACCAGGTAGGAGTGGAGAGTTTATCTAGCAGGAGAGCATGGGAGACCTTGTCAAAGACCTTGACCAGGTCGACAAAAATTGTGGAGGTGACCATGTCCCTTATCCATGCCACTTTGTATATGATCGGTGAGCCGTAGTAGTGAGGTGGCTGTGGAGTGGGACTTCCTGAAGCCAGACTGGTGGGGTGAGGAAAAAAGAGGAGGAGTTGAGAAAGGAGGAGAGTTGAGAGAGGACTAGTTTCTCCTGGAGTTTCGCCAGAATGGGGAGGAGGAAAATTGGACGGTAGTTATCAGGGACTGAGATGTCGCCTCCATTTGAAAGTGGGATGACAGTAGCATGTTTTCATTCCGAAGGAATTGAGGCTAAGGAAAAGGAGAGGTTATAGAGATCAGTCAGAGAGGCAGATGTGGCAGGAGCGGCTAAGTAGAGCATCTTAGTATCCAGCCCTGTGGGCATATGCCATTGTTAGGGTTTAGGGTGATCAAGGCATTGAAAACTTCAGAGGGTGTGACTTGACAGAAGGAGAAAGTAGGGGAAGGAGGGGACTTGGCTTGTGAGGTGGCAGCTGCGGGGGGGGGGTTGGGCAGAGGTGTGGGGAAGTGGACAGCAAGGTTGAGGTGCAGCTAGTAAAATAGGAATTTAGTGCAGATGCTACTGCTAGTGGGTCTGTTACAGCAGTTCTGCCAACGTTTAATGCAGGAGAGAGAGGCTGGAAGGCCGGGGAGAAAAGGGAATTGACCACTTTCCAGAATTGTGCTGGTTTGCTTATGTTAGCCTGGAAGGAAGATTTGAAGTAAGTTGCCTTGGCCAGCCTGATTTGCCTAGTGCATGTGTTGCGTAGGGATTGGTATTTAGCATTGTCGACAGGGAAGCTTGAGTCCTTGTATGGCTTCCATGCCTGGTCTCTGGCTCTGGTGAGGGACATAATGTCTACAGTGATCCATGGCAAGTGGGCATAATGTCTGAGTGGTGCATGGGTGTCCCAAGTTGCTAGGAACTTGAGTTTGAAATAGCACCATGCATCATCAATAGATGAGGCCCTGTGGAGGGGGACCAGTCAGTGGCTAACAGGTCATTTATAAGTGAGGCAAGGTCCATGGATTTGAAAGACCTAGAGAGAATGATCCTAGGGGAGGGGGCTTTGGGCCTGAAAATTTTGCGGATTAAGTAAATCATATGGTGATCACTTTGGGCATCAGGTAGGGTGTCTGAGGCAATTATGCGATGCTGGTGGGAGGTGAGGGCTCAGTCTAGAAGGGAGTGGTTTGACAACTTCTTATTCAGTTGGGCGGGTTCAGTGATCAGTTGCAACAGGTTAAGTCCAGTAACTTGGTTGCGGAACTTGGAGATGGTGCTGGATAGCCAATTTAAGTTGAAATCTCCCATGATATGGAGCTTGCCACTCTTAGCATGGGATTTCAAGGCATCTAGGTGTTCCAGGATAACTAGTGCTGCAGATTCTGGGGGGCAGTAAGTTAGATCCTGCTACAAATACTAGAGTAGTATGGGGAGGGAGAGTTTGATTAATACTGCGTCAATCGGCTGTGGGAGACTTGGTAGAGAGATTGGGGTGAACTGTATAGAGGAAAAGATGTACACAGCTAATCCGCTTCCCCTTTTGTTGCCTGGGAGGTCGTGCCTGATAATTGAGTAGCCTGGGATTGATATTTTACAATCCTTGTTATGGGGCTTGAGTCAGGTTTCGGAGATAACCAGGACATCAGGTTTCAGGGAGGTGATGGTTGCCTGGAGCAAGGTTATTTTGTTTAGTAGGCTGCAGATATTTAGATGCAGCGGTTTTAGGCCATGAGGTAGATGGAGAGGGTTAGTAGTTGGCCCAGGAATTTGGGTGGTGGTTGGCCCGGGATTAGTCTCAACATCCCCGGAAAGTAGCAGCAGTAGGGCCACTAGTAATGTGTTTAGCAGTGTGGAGCTCAGCGATTTGTGAGTAGTGTGCCTTGTGAGGTGGTTATTTATGGGATTAGGTGCAGAGTACTTTAGGGCTATGAGCCCAGCGTGGAAGGAGGGTGGCAGTATATTGGGCCGACCAGCCACAGAAGCAGCTTCAATGTCGGGTGCTACCCGGTGAGAAAGGTGCTAGATGGTGACTGCCAAACTGGCAGTGAGTACACCATGTCAACTAGAGCCTGCTCCTCAGGGAAGTTGGAGGAGGGGAGAGAGACAATAAGGGGAATAGGGGAGCAAGAAGGGTGAGGTAGAGAGGAAACATGGTGGGAAAATGCTTACGAGGGATAGCCAGTTGAATCAGTAGCGGCCACAAGTGGTGGGATAATATACGCTGCTGATGGTAAAGTTGGCTGATTGGCTCACAATGACATGTGACACTCACTATAAAAGGAAGAGTTCACAAAGGGTGGTGGTGGGGGTGGTGGGGCAGCCGATGCAAAGCATCGACGGGGCACACACAGTTGCTCCACATCTAAGTTTGGAAAGCGCAGTCGTCGTACCTTTGCTGAGATTCGGGGCCGGGGGTGAGGGCTGCTTCGGTAGGGCCCTCTTGACCTCCATGGGGTCAGACAAAAGAGTTTTTTTTATTTGTAATTTTTTTTTTTTACATGTCAACAAATTAGCGATTTTCTAAGTGCAATAATACCCTCCAGGGTAGGTGATATTGGGAAATACCAGACCTTCTAGGGACTATAAGGCCCTCCACCTGGGCAGTCTGGTATTTCCCAATACCGCCCACCCTGTTGGGTATTATTGCTTACATAGGCACTTACAGCTATGCTGTTGGCACTCCTACAAAAAAAAAAACACAGTGACCAGGTGACCATCAGATATGCATACAAAAACATCCAAAACCACTATGCATGTATTCTGCCAGTGGCCATATGTACACTAAGATTGGGGTGCTGCCAGTGCCTGCCAACTCCCTCCCCAAGATACTCCATGAATCGGCCACCACTACTGGGGCATTAAAGAATGTGGTCTAGTTGCCAGATGGCCACCAAACTCGAATGCACACATACACCAGCTCAGTACTGTCAATGTGCCTTTCATTTACTGCAAACCACAAGTCAAATACAATATTTATATATTTATTATTAAATACTGCCCTTGATCACTTTGCCTCCTCCCACATAGAGCACCTCTAACCCTCTCATCTTGCCCATTGCCAAAGTGCAACAGTCAAATATGGTACAGTACATATACTATAATTTATTTAATATGAAATACTGCCCTTGATCTTGATCTGAATCACTTTGCCTCTGGCTCCTACTGCATTCACTGCTTCACAAGTAGTGGCATTTCTCAAGCACAGCATCTGTTATACAGAACTGATCACAGCAGCACTTCTCTGACTGTTGATCTGCTAGTAAAACCTGTAGATGCAAATCTCCCAAGTCTCTCACTAATATTCAGTGTTGGATCCATGCTCAAGGGTGGGGGACAGAGAAGAAAGAAAGAGAGAGAGAGAGAAGGAAGGTGAGAGAGAGGGAAAGGGAGCGAGAAAGAGATAGGTGCTGGAACCTATGGGTGGGTGGGGGGTAGGCAGCTCCCCCAATTTTGTCCATGAGCATTCAAAGTGCCCCTTTAATGCAAGTAAGGTCAGAAATGAAGCAATCATGGTCTCTTTCAGAATTACTACAACTCTCCCCCACACACACACACACACACTTTTCCCTATGTTCCAGCATCCGGGGGAGACAGAGAGGGGTGAGAGAGAGAGAGAGAGAGAGAGAGGGGAAGAGAGAGAAGGAGGAGGGAGAGAGGAGTGAGGGGGGAGAGAGAGGGAGACAGTGGAGATGGGGGAAGGGGGAGAGAGAGGTAGTGAGAGGGAGAAAGAGGGACAGAGAGTATGTTAGAGAAGTGTACTCAGCTCTGCACTTTTGATGTAACAAATTATTAAATCTCCGTTGTTGCAGACTACACCCATCTGGACCTGGCTTTATTCTTCCATTGTGCACTATGCTGCATCTGACACTCAAAGATCCAGGACAGAAAGCACAAGAGACAACCTGCTCACTTACTGGGTGGATGTTCACCGGCTCCTCTCCCAGCGACTCTTGTGGTGACTGGCCTGGGGCCATGAGCAGTCAGTTTGTCTGGTCCGACTTTGACCAATTGTTGCAGATGTCATGAAGGTCATCCAGGGGCTAAGGCCAACATGCTGTAGTTTGGACCCAGGACCAACACTCCTTCTTGTGGGGTGTGTTGATGTCATTGGCCCAGTCCTAGCTGGGATAGTCCATCAGTCTCTAGTGACAGGAGTCTTTCCTGGGCCCCTGAAGGAGGCAGTCATGAGGCCGCTCCTGAAAAAAACTTCACTGGACCTGGACTGCCTGGCGAACTACAGCCCTGTCTCTAACCTATCTTTTTTAGGTAAGGTTATTGAGAAGGTGGTGGCCATGCAACTGGAGACCTATTTAACATCTCATGAAATCTACAATCCTCTCCAGCTGGGTTTCAGGAAGAGGCATAGTACTGAGACTGGCCTGGTTTGGGTGCTGAATGATCTCCTGGTGGCGAGGGATTGGGAGAGTCATTCCATCTTGATTCTCCTCGATCTCTCGGTGGTATTTGACACCATGGACCATGGGGTTATGATAGAGTGCCTACGGATTTGTTGAGGACTGGCTGGTACAGTCCTCAGCTGGTTTAAACCTTTGCTCACTGGCAGGTCACAATGGGTGGTATCGGGGACTTTTCCTCTGCACTTGTACCCCTGCTATGTGGGTTTCCTCGGGGCTCTGTCTTGTCCCCCATGTTGTTTGTGGTGTATATGCTACTGCTAGGGGACATTATAAGATGGTATGGGCTGAGTTTCCACTGCTATGCAGATGATACTCAGCTTTACCCGTCTTTTGCGCCCCAGCAGTAGGAGACAGACTCTGTATTTAACAACTGCCTCGCCGAAATCCAAGACTGAATGAGGGCCAACTGGTTGAAGTTTAATCCAGACAACATTGAGGTACTGGTGATGGAACCTGGTTGCCAGATGGGGAGGGTGCAGTCTGGGCAAGTCTCAGGGCTTAGGCCTGGGGACTCCCAGCTGCTTACCACCGACCGGGTGAAGAATCTTGGTGTCATTTTGGACTGTGGCTTGACACTTAAGTTATAAGTGTCTGCTGTGGTACAGATCTCTTTTTATCATCTAAGAAACATTGCCAAGATCAAGCACCTGGTTCCCTTCGGTGATCTGCTGGCGCTAGTCCATGCTATCATGACCTCACACCTTGATTACTGCAATGCCCTGTACCTAGGGCTACCGGCAGTAGATCTGTGCCACCTGCAGCTAGTGCAGAATGCAGTGGCCAAGTTGTTGATGGGTCTATCTAGGTCATGTCATATTACACCTGTGTTGTGCTATCTGCACTAGCTGCCGGTGAGGTGGCGGATCTCCTTCAAGGTTGGTTTGCTCACATTCAAGGCCCTACACGGTCAGGGGCCTGGCTACCTACAAGACCTTCTGTGTCTCTACCATCCCACCTATTCTCTTCACTCCTCAGATGTGGGGCTGTTAGAGGTTCCGAGGTTTTCTTTAAGGTCATCGGGCGCTCGGACCTTTTCTTGTGCAGCCCTCATCCTCTGGAACGCTCTGCCATGATATATTTGAGACAGTCCCACACTTGTTATCTTCAAATGGGAGCTAAAAACTTATTTTTTTAGACAAGTGTTTTTGGATTCTGATTATTGTTTTAGATTGATGAATTTATATGTTTTAACTATGCACTGTGTTGTCTGTATTTTGTGTAATAGTGGTTACACCCTAGTACTCTAATCTTGCCCTTACTTTGTACTGTACTGTTGTGTTTGTAACCTCTTGGGTCATGTCTGAAAATAGTCATTTCTATGGCTAGCACATGCTCACCTGGTAAACAAAAACTAGATACATAAAATAAATAATTTGTGAAGTGCATTGAGTCACAATAAGATTTGCGCTATATCAAATAAAAATTTGATTGATTGATTAACTGAGACTTCCACCACACCAGAACAGGCATGGGTGGATGGAAATCCTAGTCACACCTGGAGAAAGCCATGCTGGTGCAGCATGGACGCTGTTCCCCACAACCAGACTCCCTCAGAGATTTCAATTCTGTAGCAATCAGTCAATCCTCCCAGCCAGCTGGACCTACAGCACAGTAGATCAGGCAGCCTTCTTAATTGTACAGCTGACAAATGGCACCATCACTCACGCCTGCAAAAGAACTCCTAAACTTGACTGAAATGCACAAAAGAGTACGCATGACCACAATAGGCACTTATGAGCTACACTTGGCACCTAAAACACCAAATTACTGGAAGTCCAGATGGGAGACAGCTAAAGAAAATATGTACATATGAACAAACAAAAATGCCAGCAGATACAGGCCTTAACGTTATATCAAGTCTGCTTGAGTGTGCAACTCCCATTCTAATTGACTGTAGCTGCCCCCCTATTTCCCATCCACATGATTTATCCACCCAGACCACAGACTCCCCCCCCAGACTCCCCTCAGATTTGACCTTTTCTTTGACCCTGTCCTACCACCTCTTAAAACTGCCTACAGTTTTCAGCGGCATCACCTCCTTTGGCAGTGCATTCCACCTTGCTACCGCCCTTTCTGTGAAGTAGTGCCTCCTCATTTCCCTCTTGAATCTTCCCCCCCCTCCAGTTTCACACTGGGCCCTCTCATGCCCCCCCCAGTCTGAAAATGCCCTCCGTACTAACCCTATTCATGCCTTTTAAGTATTTGAAGGCCTCAATCATAGCACCTCTCTCTCCCTTCTATCCTCCAGGGAAGACATGTTGAGCTCCCTCAGTCTTTCCTCATGTGGGATGTCCCCCAGGCCTAGGAATATCTTTGTCACCCTACGCTGCACCCTCTCCAGTAGTTTGATGTCCTTCTTTAAATAGGGGCACCAGAACTGCACACAGTGCTTCAAGTGCGGTCTCACTAGTGACATGTACAATGGCAGGATGACTTCCTCTCTCCTTGAGGTGATTCCTCTGGCAATGTACCCCAGCTTTTTATTAGCTTTGGCTGCTGCCTTCCTGCACTGTGCAGAATGATTCATATCCCCTGTGACTAGTACCCCCAGATCCCTCTCCTCCTCCTCTGAACTGGCTAACTGCATACCCCCCAGCCCGTAACTATTCGCAAGGTTTCTGGCTCCCAAGTGCATGACCTTGCATCTCTTAACACTGAACCCCAGCCGGCCCGGTGGCGCTGAGGGTTGAGGTGCTGGACGCCACACCTTGCACCACGCTGGCAACCCGTGCTCGGGAACGAACATGGGTCACCGGGGGTCTGCAGGGGTAAGGAAGGATGGAGCATCCAGAGGACTGCTCTCCTTCCCTGGGAAGGGGGTGATCTCGGCACCGGCACCTATGTGCCCCCTAGCAGAGGCTGGGGAGTATAGGTGTACGGGTGTGTACAAGGGAGGGAGTCGGGTGTGGACGTCTCGAGGGGAGCGTGCGCAGGCCACCCGGCTGATGTCATTGCACACATCCGACTCCAGAGGGAGCTCAAACAGAAAAAAATCCCTGCCACAGCACCTTCATGATGCCACCTCGCCGTCCCTCATAGCTCTCAGGCTGACTCCCATTCCAGACCTGTGTCCGTGACACCTTGGACAGTGGCACAGCCCCACCCTGGGGGGCAAGCCAGGGGGCAGGGAGGACAGCTAATATGAGAGTGGGGATAGTGGGGGCCATGACTGGGCAGAGAACTGGCGCTGGAGCAGGACAAAAAAAAAAAAGACATTGAACCCCACCTGCCATAATGTCTGACCATCACTCAAGCTTTGCCAGGTTCTCCTGGGGTTCTTGTCTCTCTTCCACACTGTCCACCTCCGCACAGATCTTTGTGTCATCTGCAAACAGACTGACTTTACTCTTAATCCCATCTGCTATGTCGCCAGTGGGAAAATATGTAAATAGTTACTGAAAAGCAGTACACATAGAATAAAGGAATAATGCATGACACGGTGTGTATTGTGCTGGGTTGTCATGCCTCAGGTGGTTGGATACAAGGCTACAGTCTGAGTGCATCCAACACCCAAGAAGTGACGTTATCCCAGCACAACACACACCCTGGAGTTCCTGTTATACAATGGCTCCTGTGTAAAAAAATTTTAAAAAGATAAAAAAATACATTTAAAAGTATATTTTTTCATGTTTTTGTCAATGGGCACGTATAATTTAGAAAAAAAATTGTGCTGATTGACTGACTGCTGATTAATAGGCCAGTAGGTGGAGCTGCTGTTTCTGTGACTTTGCAGTTTAAGCCCTCTTTCTCTTATCTCTGCAGTTGATCCATGGGGCCATCTTGTGCAAGTGACACATTGTCTCCCCCCCACCACCGCCTTCACAGTGATTGGCACTGAATTACAAAAAAGAGGACTTTGACTGTCCCCCTCCCACCCCAGCTCAGTATCAGCTCAAATTTTGAAGTGGCAAACTGTCGAAGAGGTAAGAAACCGAAGCGCGATCTAACTCTTGTGCACAGTTTGTATGGCAGCCACAGTGTGAGGAGACTGGGAGGGACATGCTGTTACATTTGGCAGCGTGGAATGTATGGAGAGTGGGAGGCAGTGGGGGTGTTTGCTTGTAAAGCCAACGTAATGGCTTTGACTGTGTTTCTTTTCTGTTTAATAAATAACAGTTGTGTTACAGTGATCACGGAGTGGAGGTAGTAGAGTGGAAGATTGCGGTGGAGCCGATCACAAAGACAGTTTTTAGTTGGTTCATGTTTTTTCGTTTTTATTGTGTTTTGAGTAAAAAAATTAAACTTCATGGGGGAATGTGTCAGGGTTCTGGACTGCTGGGTGTCATTTTTGTTGCGTTCCGTGTTGTGAGAGGTAAGGATTTAAACTTAGATGTTTTCTGTGAACCAGGTATGTTAAACATTGGCAGAAATTGGGAGGACGATCGAGATGGTGTGAAGTCAATTGGAAACGCGGCTTTCACTTTGCTTGAGGATTGGACATGCAGTGATTTTATTTTTTATGTGATTAGGTCATGTGTGTGCTGGGACTAGAGCCGTGATGTTATGCTGGAATAACATCATGGGTCCAGCTCCAGATGGACCAATCAGAGGCCAGCATTCTTTCTTGCCATTGTATAATTAAGTAATAATGCATGAGAGGGTGTGGGTCATGCTGGGATAACCTCACGCCTGGGTGGTTGGGCACAAGGCCGCAGGCCGAGTGCGTCCACCATTCCAGACGTGAGGTTATCCAGGCACGACCCACACCCTGGAGTGCATTATTGCTATTATACAATGGCTCGTTGTTATACAAAATAAAAAAAAATCTAAAAAATGTTTTTAGCAGAGTTTTAGTATGACAATATATCTTTGTTTCTTAAGAGAAAAGCTAACAAAAATGCAACGCATCAATACAGTGAGTGGGATAACCTCACTGTGCCAGGGACACACACTGATCAATCAGCGTCCAGGAAATTTTCTTGCCATTGTATTTTATTTATTTATTTATTTAGCTTTTGTTAACCAGGTAAGTACACTAGACAAAACATATGCCTATTTTCAGGTATGACCTGGGACAGTACAGGAAATTAAAAGAGCATACAGGGTACAATTGAGGCAAGTAAGAGAGATACAATGAGGCCAGGAGGAGCATAACATACATTGTAAGATAACTCAGGTTACAACAATTACACAGTCAACATATTAAAAGTACATAATATGAGATAAGTGCAAGCTAATAAAGTGCATTGTACTGGGGAGAAGTGTCCTGGAGTCTAGTGGCTAAAAGACAAATGCGAAGTTGCTGAGAAATAACCGAGTAGAAAGAGACAGAGAATAAAGAGTGGTGCAACCATGAAACAACGGGGGACATTTTTATGTACATATTATATGCATACAAAGAACTTCATAGAATTAACATACTGTGATATGCAGTAATATAATCGTATTCTTACTAAATAAATAGCAATAAAAGAAACAAATCAGTTACCACACCATAAGTAAATACAACATACAGTGGTGTCCCCCAGGATGAGTCGCAATTCTGTAGCATTTTGCAACACTCTGCAGAATGCTGCAGAAGACCTACTGAATAAAGCAATGTAATGTCAATGGTAATTAGTCTCCTTTGTCATTCAGGAAAATGTGACACTGCCAGGATGAAGTGAATGCCATAGTTTCCTGAATGACAAAAGGGGACTAATGCCGAAATTGATTGCTGATCAGTAGGTCTGCTAACATACTGCAGAGTGCTTTAAAAGTGCGTTTCATCCTGGGTGACGCCCCTGCAGCTGAGTGCATTAGTACATTATAGGGATCCACGTATTATTAAGATCTGAAACAGTAAGTAACTGACACGGTATAGACAAAGATCAAACTCAGTATAGGAGTTGAGTCCTCTATATATGACACATCACAAAAATACAAAAACTATTCTCAGTATTAGGACTGCAATTTCAGTTGTTACCTGAAATTTAATATGGATTTAAACATATGGAATAATTTTCCCCCGGCAACATCACAGAATTAATGATCACTATTCACATTATTTGCACATAAGTATTATCTCCATAAATCAAAACAGCTGGACAACTGAAACTCAATTAGATAGATATTTAAGTGTTCTGCTAGAACTCATAGTGCTGAAATATAAATCCATTTTACTGCATTTTCTCCCTATGTATATGTGGAATCTATACTGCTTTATAGATGATAAGTTGTCCTGTCTACCACAATATATTAAACATAACTGGGGTATGCTGTCTGGTCATAATCTAACTTAATTTAAACCAAGATAGACCTCAATATTTAAAATATTTCCAAAAAAAAAAAAGCAACAAAACAAAAAGGGGTGCTGAGAAAAGTAAGAGATTCATAGATGAAGACTCAGGTAACATTCAGTGTTAGGAGAATAAATCACTTTCATTACTTCCCTTGAACCAAGGTATGTAAAACTGAGAAAACCTCAGCTGAACAAACAGCATATTTGGCTTAATATGCAAATACCCAATTTCAAAGTCTGATGTTATCCATTAAATAAGTAGCTAGAGTTGCAGTATCTTTGTTCCTTTTCAGAATACAACCAATTGTGACTTACATAAGATTAACTAAGAGAGCAATTTGAATAATTCAGATGCTATATCCAAGTCACATTCTTCTTTGGCAGAACTTTCAGCCTGCCGTGGAAGCAGAATGTGATGAGCTGACGGAGATTTGCATTACGTCAATTATTCTTACCAACTGGATTTTTGCCTGAACAAAGGTCACAGTCATCGTCCAAATCAGGCGTTGTTTGTTGTACGTCAGTCTAATGCTTGCATTACAGGGATACAAAAAAAAGGCAGGACAGTGATGCAAATAGGGAAGAGGGGGAGGTTCTGCACGAGCAGGGGGCACTGATGTGACTGGGAATGGCAGTTGGGGAAGGGTCTGCAGTGGGGGGGGACACATTGATGCTTCCAGGAATGTCCTGGGAAGGTTCTGCAGCAGTTGGGGGGGGGCCTTGATACTACTTGGAATGGTAGGGGAGGTTCTGCAGCAGCAGCAACAGCAGCAGGGGAGTATTAGTGTGACTGGAACTGGCAGGAAGGGGAGGGATCAAGTGACCTGCCATAGCTGGTAACAGCACAAGTTGCCCCTCAGGATTTGAGAGACCCACCATGGGGGTCACACCAGTAGTCTGAGACACACGCTGCTGGTAAAGTGGTGACTTACACCTACAGCAGGAGTGGACTTGGGTGCCCTGTCGACACCAGGCGCTGGGTGGTCAGTTCAGTGGTAGGTTGTCCTTTTGCCTGGGACAGTTCCTGGGGTGGGTTATGGCACCCATGGTGGTGGTGTTGTCTCTGGACTAATTTTGCTCAAAGCAAAAGTTGCAGCAAAGTTTTCCAAATCAGTGAACATGAGTGATGTGCTGTGCGTCAGGGTAGACAGAGTTGTCTGTCTGCCCTGATGCATAGCTCATCCCTCACACATGGCAAATCACTTATGCAAAAGGTCTTCTTAAACATGACTGCAAATGAAGAAAAGCGTGTGCATAACCACAAGTATATTTTTGCCCAAAAAGCTTGTTTTAAAATTAAAATATTACTTTAAACTAAACATTACACTAAAAAAAAATTGTGATGCATTCTCCCAGTGACGTAAAACAAAACTTCAAAAGTAGGTACATACACACACACACTCTCTACATTACAGTTCACATTAAACTAATTGTGCAGCCAGTTTGCAACCCATGCGTTTATGTGACTGCAATTTGTCAGCTACATAGAAACATGTACAATGATGGCAGAAAAAGACCAGCTGTCCACCAAGTTTGCCCAAGTTCCCTATAACCCTGGAACCATTCCTGAAACCTACTGTTCCTCCAGGATACTAACCCTTCCCAAGCACTCCCCATTTTTCTCCTCCATGGTCCTGTTGCCCTGGGCAGCCACTATTCCTTTCATTCTGTCCCAGGCCTGCTTGAATCCCCTTACTGTTCGCACCCTCCACCTCTGCAAACAGACTTTTCCAAGGTTCCACCACCCTTTCAGTCAAGAAGTACTTCCTCATGCCTCTCCTGAACCTCCCTCCTGTTAATTTCCATTCATGTCCACGTGACCCCGAGTGCTATTCCGGCTAAATAATTCCCAACAGTTCACCTTGTTATTTCCTTTAAGGAACTTGTAGGTCTCTATTATATCTCCCCTCTCCCTTCTGGTTTCCAGTGAGTACACACTTAGTGTCTTGAGGTACTCCTCATAGGATCTGCCCAGCTGGCCCTGAATCATTTTTGTTACACTGTGCTGCACTGTCTCCGACCTATCCTTGTCTTTTCTGAGGTGAGGAATCCAGAAATGGGTGCAGTTTTCCAGGTGAAGTCGCACCAGGAATCTGTGGAGGGGAAGTATTATCTCTTTTCTTCTGCTATCAATATCCCTCCTGATACATCCCAGCATCCTGTTAGCCCTGCTATAGGCCTTGTTGCACTGGCTCATTTGTTTAAGGGAGTTACTAATAATAACTCCTAGATCCCATTCCTCATCTGTAATACTAATTCTCTCCCCACCCATCTAGTACTCCATATTGGAGCTCTTTTTGCTGGAACCAGGTCAATTGTTTGCTGCAATAACAGCATGGAATACTAGTAAACTGTGCTGTACTAATGCCAAAACCATTGACAGCAACAGGGTATAATAGCGTTAGTGAATTACCACTACCCCTGTCGCTATCCGCAGAGGGGAGGAAGAGCTGAAGAAGCTTCAGGTGTGGTGTCTAGTTGAGCTGCTCCTGTGGTGGAGTGGCTAAGGCACTAGCACATGGAGATCTGGGGACCAGGGTTTGGTTCCCCGTCTCCTGACACTGTACTTTTTTTTTTGTATTTAAAAACAAAGTTCCCCCCTTCTGAGTTTCTCCTCATTCCCAAGGTCCACACCCCCCTTGGAGTGGATTATATTACTTACAGGGTGTGTGGGGGGAAATGCCCCAATGTCGAGGGGTTCAGGGGTCAGAGCCCCCCCCCCAAAAAGAAACAGTGTACATGTTTTCCCTTAGGTTGTGTTGTGTGGTGTGCGCAGCATTTTGTATCGGTCGGAGTTTTCTCCTACCTTATTCCTGCAGTCGGCATTTTGTTTGCGGCTTTGTTTGCCACGCTGTTTTTGTCTGCGGCTTTGTTTGCCACACTGTTTTTGTTTGCGGCTTTGTTTGCCACACTGTTTTTGTTTGTGGCTTTGTTTGCCATGCTGTTTTTGTTTGTGGCTTTGTTTGCCACGCTGTTTTTGTTTCCGGCTTTGTTTGCCGCAGAGGGGAGGAAGGGCTGAAGAAGGTTCAGGTGTGGTGTCTAGTCGAGCTGCTCCTGTGGTGGAGTGGCTAAGGCCCTAGCACGTGGAGACCTGGGGACCAGGGTTTGGTTCCCCGTCTCCCGACAGTGTACATTTTTTTTTTGTATTTAAAAACAAAGTTCCCCCCTTCTGAGTTTCTCCTCATTCCCAAGGTCCACACCCCCCTCGGAGTGGATTATATTAGTTACGGGGTGTGTGGGGGGAAATGCCCCAATGTCGAGGGGTTCAGGTATCAGAGCCCCCCCAAAAAAGAAAAAGTGTACATGTTTTCCCTTAGGTTGGGTTGTGTGGTGTGCGCAGCATTTTGTATCGGTCAGAGTTTTCCCCTACCTTATTCCTGCAGTTGGCATTTTGTTTGCGGCTTTGTTTGCCACACTGTTTTTGTTTGCAGCTTTGTTTGCCATGCTGTTTTTGTTTGTGGCTTTGTTTGCCATGCTGTTTTTGTTTCCGGCTTTGTTTGCCATGCTGTTTTTGTTTGCAGCTTTGTTTGCCACAATGTTTTTGTTTGCGGCTTTGTTTGCCATGCTGTTTTTGTTTGCAGCTTTGTTTGCCACGCTGTTTTTGTTTGTGGCTTTGTTTGCCACACTGTTTTTGTTTGCAGGGTTTTGATCCCTTGCCTTTTGTGGCTTTGTTTGCCACACTGTTTTTGTTTGCAGGGTTTTGATCCCTTGCCTTTTTCCCTAAATGCATTACCTTGCACTTTTTGACATTGAATTTTAACTGCCAGACCTTTGACCACCCCTCTAGCTTTTGTAGGTCCCTCTGCATATCCCTTATTTCCTCTTTACTATCCATCCTCCCACATAGTTTTGTGTCATCTGTGAAGAGACACAGCCTGACCCAGATTCCTTTACCACTGTCACTAGTGAACATGTTGAAGAGGACCAGACCCTGGACACATCCCTGTGGAACACTGCTCGTAACATACGAACATATGAACATGTGAATGTGCCAGCAGAAACAGACCACAGGTCTATCTAAGTCTGCTAGAGTGTGCAGCCAACACCAACAGTCTGCAGCTGCCCCAACCACCCTCCCTTTTGTCATCCCACTGCCACCCCCTAGCCTCACCCTCCCCTGTTCCCTGTCCCATGCCCTTTTGAAGCTGTTCACAGATTTACATGATACCACCCATTCTGGTAGGGCATTCCATTTTGCTACCACCCTCTCTGTGAAATAGTGTCCCCTCATTTCCTTCTGAAATCTTCTCCCCTCCATTCTTAGTCCATGCCCCCTGGTGACCCTCCCTCTCCTTAATTTAAAGACCCCATCTGCCCCATCCTTATTGATTCTCCTCAGATATTTGAATATCTCTATCATGTCCTCCCTGTCCCTTCTGTTCTCCATGGTGTACATATTTAGGTCTCCCAGGTTGCTGTCATAGTCTCTCCCCTTCCATTTCACATATAATCTTTGTTGCCCTCCTCTGCATCCCCTTCAGCAGCCTGATATCACGCTTTAGATATGGCCTCCAAAACTGCACACAATACTCTAAGTGTGGCCTTACCAGTGACCTGTAGAGGGGCAAGATCACCTCACTTCACCTGGACGAAAATCCCCTCGCTATGCACCCCAGCATTTTATTCACTTTTGCAGCCACTCTCCTGCACTGGGCAGTGTTGTTCATGGTCCCTGTTATCATTACCCCAAGGTCCTTCTCCTCCTCAGTGATCCCCAGCTTAACCCCCCCCAGCCAGTATTCTCTCCTTGGGTTCTTCACCCCAAAGTGCATAACCTTACACTTCTTTGCATTGAACCCCAGCTGCCACTTCTCTGATCACTCCTCTAGCTTGCGTCGGTTCCCTGCAGCTGCTTCCACCCCTCTTCTCCATCCACCACTGCTCCGATTTTGGTGTCGTCAGCAAACAGACTTACCTTGCTCACCACCTCATGTCCAATGTCTGATATGAAGAGTCCAAACAATACTGGCCCCAACACAGAGCCCTGTGGCACCCCGCTCATCACTGGCCTTGGAGCTGAGAGCTCCCCTCTCACCACCACCCATTGTAGCCTCCCACTCAGCCAGCTTGTAATCCAGTTCATCATTTTTGCCCCTACTCCTACACCAGTTAGCTTCCCCCCAAGCTGCCCATGAGGCACCGAATCGAAGGCCTTGCTGAAGTCCAAGTAAAGAACATCCACTGCATGACCCTTATCCAGTTCACCTGTCACCCAGTCATAATATTTTATCAGGTTGGTTTGACAAGACTTCCCTGAAACAAACCCATGCTGCCTCATATCCTGGAGGCCATTGTCCTCCAGGTACGACACCAGTCTTTCTTTTAATATTGTTTCCATGCGTTTGCACACTATGGAGGTGAGACTTACTGGATGATAATTACCTGGTTCATGCCTTGGCCCGCTTTTGTGTAATGGCACTACATGTGCCATCCTCCAGTCCAGTGGCACACATCCCGACTCCAGTGAGGTGCTGTACAGATCTGTCAGTGGCTCCGCCAACACCTCCACCATCTCCTTCAGCACCTTGGGGTGGATACCATCCGGCCCTGGTTCCTTGTCTACCTTCAGTGCCCTCAATCCCTCTAGGACTCTTCTTGCCTCAATTCTTCCATCTGTCACCTCCTCTCCTCCTGTCCCACCCTCCCAGCCCATGCTGGTCCCCCCCTTTTCTTCTATGAACACGGAACAAAAGTATTCATTCAGTGCTTCTGCCTGTTTCTCACCCTTTTCCATCCACTCCCCACCACTTTTTATTCTCACTATTGTCTCCTTGCACTTTCTTTTCTCCCTGATGTATCTGAAGAAGTCCCCCCCCCATTAATTCCCTGTGCTAATCTCACCTCCCTCTGGGCTTTGGCTTTTCTCACTTTTCTGGTCACCTCCCTGGACCATCTTGCATATTCCTCCCTGTCCACTTCCTTCCCTGTCCTCCTAAACCTCTGGTGAGACACTCATTTTGCCCTCACCACCTCCACAGCCTTGCTGTTCAACCAGCATGGTTTTCTTGATCTGCTTCTCTTACTCTGTGCCTTGGTGCAGGCTTCTGTTGCCTCTGTAACTCCCCATTTAATAATATCCCATTTCAGCTTCACGTCCATCTCATGCCTTATGCCCTCCAGTTTCCCCTTCAGTACTTCCTGCATCCTCCCAAAGTCCACCCCCCTGAAGTTTTACCACCCAAGTGCCTCCCCATTTGACAATACTAGATCTAAAGTGTTCTTTAGCCTAGTAGGTACAGTAACCAACTGTGTCAGGAGACCCTCCTGAATTGCATCCACTAGCACTTGCTCCCCTAGTACTGGAGGTGACCGGAATGCTCCAGTCAACCCCCGGCAAGTTGAAATCCCCCACGATGACCACCTTCCCTTTCCCACATACCTTTTTGATTTGTTCCGCTAGCTCCCTGTCAAGATCCTCAGACTGGGACGGTGGCCTGTATACCACCCCAAACCCCAGTTTCCTACCCCTTGAGTCTAGGAGCTGAAGCCAGATTGCCTTTGTTCTCCTTTCTTCTCCCTCGTCCCTTGTGCATTGGATCCCGTCCCTCACATAGATTGCCACCCCACATCACCCTCCTTACGGTCCTTCCTGTATAATTTGTATCCTGGGATTGCCAGATCCCAGTCCTGGTGCTCAGTTGCCCACATTTCTGTGACTGCTGCAATATCCACCCTCCACACTGCTAAGAGTGCCTGTAGCTCAGTGTATTTGTTTCCTAGGCTTCTTGCATTCAATGAGACCACCCTGCATAATGCCCCCTTCCCCTCACTAGCCTCCATCTCATCCCTTCTACTCCCTCCTTTTTTGGCCTTCCTGAGTCCTTCCCTGCTAGCCTGGGGGGTAGGCTGTGACTCCACTCCATCGGATCCCTGCCTACCTCCTGTCCACTTGCCACCACCCAATCTAGTTTAAATCCACCCTTGTCGCAATATACCTCTCCAGTCTTTGCTTTAATACCTCCTTCCTCTCCCCACTCAAGTGCAGCCTATCCCTTGCAAACAGATTGTTATTATCCCAGGTACCTCCCCAGCTGCCCACAACCCCATACTCCTTAGTTCGACACCATTCTACCAACCATGTGTTCAACTCTCTAATCCTCTCCTTTCTCACTGTGCTTGCATAGGTTACTGGAAGCACTTCAGAGAAGGCCATAGACTCCCCAGTCTCCTCGCACAACCTTCCTACTTCCTCAATCCTCTCCCTTGTTATGTCCACTGTTTCCCCCGCTAGGTCATTTGTCCCCACATGTATCACAATGTGTGGTTTCCTTCAACCCCTCTTTACACATCTTAGGATTGTCTGTCCTGCCATATCTGCCTTTAACCCTGGTATGGACTCCACCCATATCTGACTGTGCCTCTCCCCCATGCCACCCCATCTGATCCCCTTGAGTATGGAGTCCCCCAACACCAGTACACCCCCTCCTCTTTCCTTGTGCCCATCGCCACCCCCCACCCAGGTTCTCATTTTTGGAGCCACTCTAGACTGTGTTTTTACCATGTGCCCCAGTGTCTTCCCCCCTGTCCCTCCCAATTGAGACCCCTCCCTCTCCTCCTGTTTGATTGTCAACCTCCCTCTCCCTCCTCACCTCTCTGAGTATTATCCCTCCCCCATCACACCATGCTCAATCTCTCCACTAGTAATGCCTATCACTCCCACTTTGTGAGTGCAATCCCTTGTGCAGTCACCTCCTGCCTCCTCTTTACCATGTGTTTCTAGCAAAGTAAACATGTTCCCTATCCCCTTGGCCTTACTATGTGCTTTTTCCCCCCTCCTACCTACTGCTGCTCCTCTTTTCCTAGGTTCTACTAGAGTCCACCTTTCATCAGCTGGCTTTCCATCTAGTTTGCCCCTTCCCCCCCCTTGACCCACTGTTCCATCTCTGTGGTGCCCCCACAGTACTCTCAGATGTCAGCCCTCCTACTGATGAAATCCTCCCCTCATCCCGCAACCTCCCCAGCTCTCTGCCCAGCCACTGAACCTGTTCCTTGAGCCTCCTTAGCCTGTGGCATATTGGACACCCTCCTAGCCTCCACAGTATATTCATCTGCATTGCTGCCCCACAACCATTGCACCCAACAATCCTACCCATGGTCCACACTACCTATACAGCCTCTGCACACTAACTATCCCTACAGCAAGTAGAATTAAGTAATCCTAGCACAGCCTCTAACAAAAATACCTGATATATTCCAGTGGAAGGCCCCCCACAATATCCACCTATCCCACTAATCAGCAACTCACTGTGGATACTGTACTCCTATTTGAGATCTACCTATGCTTTTCCCTACCCCTTGGCTGCAGTATTGCATAGGAGTAAATGAGATGCACCTGAAGCCCCTTCCTCCAATTGCAGGACAGGTGTTCCCCTATAAATGAGCTGCGATCCGGGGAGGGAGGGATTAGAGCCCACACCTGACTCTCACAAGAGTGTATCAGCCCTGTGTCTGCCCCTCACTGCACCATGAAGCACTGCAACCTCCTCTGGAGGAAGGTCCCACCCAAACAGTTAACAGACCTCAACTACAATGTGCAACACACCGAAATGGAAGCTAAAAAACTACTTTAAAGCAACTTCCAAACACACTCAGCAGCTACAAGCCCTTTCTCCCACTTCTTTAGCTGCAGACTGACTCAGATGGCAGTTCACCACACCTCTAACAGCACTAATCCCTGAAATATGATGTCTGCACTTACAGGCCAGAGGGCAGCATTTAAACCCACAATCACCAATTTGTTTGCTACACTCTCTTAATCCTGTCCAAACAAATTTAAAAGCACTCAAAAAAAAGGCAGTTAAGACAGACCTCAACTAAAATGTCCAACACACCAAAATGGAAGCTAAAAGACTACTTTAAATCAACTTACAAACACACTCAGCAGCTACGAGCCCTTTCTCCTACTTCTCTAGCTGCAGACCTCTCTCCTCTGATTTAACTGCACTGACCACCACCCTTTGCTGTCTCCCTTCTAGCCAGTTACCCACCCAGTTCACTATGGTCTTAAACGTACCAAGGTCTTCCATCTTCTTGAGCAATCTTTTGTGTGGTACCAAATCAAAAGCCTTGCTGAAGTCAAAGCACAACAGATCCACAATGTGGCTCTTGTCTACTTCCTTTGTCACCCAGTCAAAGAAAACGATCAGGTTAGTCTGACAAGACCTTCCTACCACACAACCATGCTGTTTACTTTCCTGGAGTCCACTGCTCTCCAGGTAGTTTACAAGGTCCTCTTTGATCAGTGATTCCATCAGCTTCCCCATGATAGAGGTCAGACTGACAAGCCTGTAGTTCCCTGGTTACTCTTTATCCCCTCCTTTGAAGCTATACGTCTGCCATCTTCCAATCCCTTGGAACTTCCCCAGACCTCAGTGAGCTGTTGAACAGTCCCAAAAGTCCATTCAGCCATCTCCACTGCTAATTCCCTAAGTATCCTCGAATGCAACTAATCTGGTCCTGGGGCCTTATCTATCTTAAGGGCTGCCAGTCCCTTCAGGACCCTTGCACTAGTGAACAATGGCTGTCTCAATCCCAGGACTCACTTGTGGCCACTTTTATAGAAAGGAAAAAATAAAAGGTCTGCTGCATGTACCAAGCTCATTCACAGCTTGTTATTCTAACCTTTAGGCTATACTGCCAGCCCCCAAACTAGTTGTTCCCACCCCCCTTCAGCTGTAGAATGTGGCTTTCAACTGAAAGTATATTTAGGCAACTCATTCAGAATGTTGCAGAAACCAGCTAGCAACCAGCTATCAGTGATAAAGAATTCCCTATGCAGAGCCTTAACAGCTGAAATACTGACTGGCTGCTAACTGGTTGCATAAAAAGGCTAATATGAACTGTACTCTACCAGATGAGGAGGGCCAACCCTCATTGTATCGCTCATAGAAACATAACAAAAGTCAGCAGGAAAAGACCATTGGTCCATCCAGTCTGCCCCGAGGAGCCATATCAGATTTACTGCGATAATTGCCCAAATGGTGTCTCAGTATCCCACTTCCTGTGGACCTCACCATCCCCTTGCATCTGTCCCACCTATGCTTGAACCCATCACTGACTTGACTTGAACCACCTGCTTGGCTAAACTATTCCATTTATCCACCACGCACTCCAGGAATAAGAATTCCCTTGCATTCTTCTGAATCAACCACCAACTTCCATCTATACTTCCGGTTACAGTGCTTTTGTGTGTTATGAAAAGATCACTACAGTCTACCCTGTTTATTCCCCTCAAGAACTTGTAAGTCTCTCTATCATGTCCCCCCTTTCTCTCCTGAACTCCAGAGGGTGTATGTCGATTGAGTCAGCCTAGGTTCTCCTTGAATTATGGACCTATCTCTAACCTTTTTTGGGGTAAGGTTATTGAGAAAATTGTGACTCTGCAGCTCGAGACACACCTCACTGCCTTTGACATCTATGAGCCCCACCAGTCTGGATTTAGTCCTAGACACAGTACTGAAATGGCATTGGTCAGGGTGCACAATAATCTTCTCAGGGCTAGAGATACAGGGGAGTGGTCAATTTTTGGTCTGTTCGATCTCTCCTCAACCTTTGACACTGTGGACCATGGTGTGATGTTGAATCACCTTAGGAAGCATTGTGGACCCACTGGCACTGTCATCAGCCTGACTGAGTCCTTTCTCACAGGCAGGATGCAAAAGGTTGATGGGGAGTGTCTCCTATTGCCCAATGCCCCTGCCATGCGGAGTTCCTCAGGGCTTGATCCTCTCACTCATGCTGTTCACAGTGTCTATTCTGCCCCTAGGAGAGATCATTAGATGTTATAGTGCAGGGTTTCACTGCTATGCAGATGACAGCCAGCTGTGTATGTCGTTTGCACCCAGGACACAGAACGTTGTGGAGGAACTGAATGTGTGTCTGGCTGAGAGCCAGGATTGGATATCTTCTAACTGTCTGAAGCTCAACCCAGATAAGACAGAGGAGCTAGTGACTGAGTCTGGTTGTTGGTGGGATGCAGAGGCAGCTAGGGTGGGAACTGGCTTAATGCTGGGCAGCACACCACTGGTGGCCTCTGCCAAGGTAAAAAATCTGGGTATCATTCTGGACAATGAATTGACATTTGAGGCTCAGGTGTTGTCTGCTGTTCAGAGTGTTTTTCACCACCCAAGGAATATCACCCGAATTAAAGCCTTAATCCCACCAGTTGACCTGCTCTCACTGGTACATGTTTTTGTGACATCCAGACTTGACTACTGTAATGGTCTCTACCTCAGGATCAGTGGAAGTGTACTGCATTGCCTGCAGATAGCGCAGAATGCAGCAGCAAGATTAATTACAGGCCTTCTGAGGTCCTGTAATGTGACCCCAGTTCTGCATGATCTGCACTGGCTGCTGGTGAGGTGGAAAATCACGTTGTAGGTGGGTCTTCTTTCCTACAAAGCCCTATAAAGACTGGGCCCAGGCTACCTTAGTAACTTCCTGACTCCTTGCTGCTCTCAGCACTCTCTCTTCTCCTCCTCCTCTGAGGGCCTCCTTGCAGTTCCCAGGGCTTGACTTAAAACATCGGGAGACCATTCATTTGAGATGGCAGGACCTGCCCTGTGGAACTTGCTTCAAAGGACTTTGAGGAAGGCCCCCTTGTTGGAGGCCTTTAAGCTGGGCCTGAAGGCACATATTTTTAGAGAGGCCTTTGGGAGGCCTTTTGGGGACCATTAATTCGCCCAGAAATAGTTACCGTAGCTGCTTTTATATTGTTTATATTATTTTATCTTGTTAGAATCACAGAATCATAGAACTTGAAGGCAGAAAAGGACCCCATGGTCCATCCAGTCTGCCCTTATCCCCCTGTTAAACTATCTGCCTCCTTCCTTGCTTGTTTATCTATGTGTGTAAGTTTTTGTTATTGTTTACTGATACTGTCACTGCCAGTATTTGTACAGTGACCTGAGCCCCAGGGATCGTGTGCTTCATAAATAAATTCTTACTTACTTACTTGTATGTCTTCCCTTGCTGCCTGTGGATCATTTTTGTAGTTTTCCTCTGGCCCTCCCCAAGTGGTCCCTATCTTTCTTTAGGAGGGGACTCCAGAACTGCAAACAGTACTCTAAGTATAGCCTCACCATGGACCTTTGAAGGGGCTTTATCACCTCTTTCCACTGGCTAGTGAACACCCTATCCATTGTCATAAGAATGTGGCTTATTTAATCATATATTCTATGGTATGCCATTGTGAGGGTGCCATGATTAGGGCGCCATAATGTGGGCACTGCAACAAGATAGTGAGTAACAGGGGCGTTCTGGATTTTAGAGCATCCCGCACTCATACTGTGTTGGGCGTCACCACATTTTCTCTGCCCTTCACAGCATGCTCGACAGAGGATTTTTGTTATATTTAGTTTAGGGGGTGCGGGGGGCAAAGTTCCCACATTATGGGGGTGGGAGGTGAAGCTCCCCCAAAACGTAAGTTTTGTACCAGACAGTCCTTGGGAGCTGTAAGCTGCTGGTGGCGCAATGTCACCTGCGATTATGATGGGTGACATTTTTATTGCTCCCCAATGTACCACGCCCACATCTTCGGCGCACCATCATGGGTGAACCATATTTTATAGGAAAAGTTTTTTTTTATTTTAGTTTATTATTTTTATGATTTTGATTAAATGTTGCTATCTGAAGAAGTATTCTGTATTCAGTTGTAGCAGAAAAAAAGAAATAGTTTGGATTTAAGTGGCTTTAATAAGAATTTTATAAAGAACTATATGTTAAAGCAACTGAAAAAATGTTGTTTATCTAACAGTGTATTGTATATGCTGTATGACTTTTATGATTTTTATCATTTTATGAGTGAATGTTGTTTAATAATTGTTAATTTAATGTGTCTATTGTATTGTGTTTATGTATTCTTTGTATTATTCCCCTCCTGAAGCGTGGTTGAAAAAGGGTCCTTCTGGGTCCAATCCACTTTCCTGGTTAAATCAATAAATGTAAAAATGTAAAAATGAAGGTAGAAATACCTTTCAAACTGCTTCCATCCAGAACACTAATGGTTAAAAACGTCAAATTATGTACATGTTGGCGATAGCTCAAAACTTGACCCAGCCCATTTTAGGTGCTTTTACACAAAGGAAATTAAACCAGAATGTTTTCTTCATATAATTTAAAACATAAACATGCTGTTGGGACAAGCTATATTGGCCGGGATATTCAGACCATGCCAGGCTGTGGCGTAAGCCTGGGCGCAGCACAACTGTGATGTGCCAGGGTGTGACCTGAGTGATATTCAATGGTGCTGCACTATATGGCACAGTGGCCACCCGCATTGCGCATGGCTCAGTGGCACTGCGCCAGTGCAAGTGGCAAGTGAGGAGCAGGGGGATGTGCCAGCATAAGTACGGTTGCGCTAGGTGCAGGAACCATGATTTTCAGCAGTGGGTATGCAAATGGTGCCATTATGTATGCAAGGCACAAATTGGACCATTTGCATGTCATTATGGCCCCATTTGCATGCAGGTGTGCTGATTCCCAGCGACTTGCGCCTGCTGCCCTGCCAGGCTGCAACCGTCGGGGACTGACGCCTCCTGCCCCTTGGCAGCAAAGCGCCCCAATGCCCGTTCGTGGGCATTGCATAAATACTGTCATCCCTGGTGGTCCAGTGGACTGTCTCCAGCCTGATCGCGGGCTTTGCAATAAAAGCATTATACCTGGTGGTCCAGTGGACCTGCTCCCCAGCCCAGTCACGGTCTATGAAATAGTAATCTTATCCCTGGTGGTCCAGTGGAATGAATCCTGCTCAATTGAAGGCTCATAATAAATGAATAATTCCTTGGTGGTCCAGTGGACCGAATCCTGCCCAATCACAGGCTCACAAAAAATAAATATATCCCTGGTGGTCCAGTGGACCCACTCCAAAGCCCGATCTTGGGCTTAGTGAATGAAAACACCCTGGTGGTTCAGCGGTACCCCCCTCCCCACCTGCCCACTGAGACCCACCACCCCGCTCCCCCTGGACAGCGGCGGGAGGCAGCTCCCCACCCGCAAGCCGCCTGGCCGCCCACCAACTGACAGCGTACAGAACAGCTGTACGCCCCTTGGTCCACAGTGTGGGCCAATGGGCATGCAGACCGTGCTGTACTACACAGTCCCGATATGTGAATGGGTGGCTGGGTGGCTTGCAGGTGGGGAGCTGCCTCCCACCACTGACCGGAGGGGGAGCAGGGTGGTGGGTCTTAGTGGGCAGGTGGGAAGGGGGGTACCGCTGGACTACCAGGGTGTTTTCATTCACTACGCCCACGATCAGGCTTGGGAGCGGGTCCACTGGACCACCAGGGATATATTTATTTATTATGAGCCCGCGATCAGGCAGGATTCGTTCCACTGGACCACCAGGGATAAGATTACTATTACATAGCCCATGATTGGGCTGGGGAGCAGGTCCACTGGACCACCAGGGATAGCTTTGGAGTTGCTAAGCCCATGATCGGGTGGGGGCGCCATGACTGGCCTGTGGCTCTGGGGGTCAGGTGGCCGCCCACAGCTGTCATCTGCTGTGTTGTGCCCTGCAACACGGCAGCTCACCTGTGGGTAGTCAGTCCTTGCTCCTGTTTTTTTATTGGGCAGATCTTTTTGCCCCCCTGTGCGGTGCAAGGCAGGTGTGTGCCTGCATCTGTATTTGCACATCCTGGGCTGAATATGGGATGTGCAGCATATGCTTCAAACCGCCCCTTTTTAGCTGCATACATTACAGGTGCACCCCGACGCATCAGGATTTGCATGGCGCATGTTCCCCTTTTGAATATTGCCCAGAGGCACAACCCCCTTTGTATATCCCACCCATAGTATTTTAAAGAAAATTATGAAACAAATGTGGGGAACTAATTTATATACATTACAGATATGTATTACTGAAGTTATGGACACAAGTTATCTCCTGCAATATGATAATTACATGCATAAAGTTTGGACTTGTTGGAATCAGCCATTCATAAGGAGTCTGAAAATGTGACTTGTGTTAAGAAGTGCCATTGCATGAAAGAGCGGAGCAAAGTTTCAAGTAAAGTTATGCTGTAACTGTGACTGTTTTAAGTCTGGCATTTAAATTTATGATACCAAGAGAAGGACAATCTGTTGACAATTCTAGCCATGATGAAAGATTTGTTTTTTCCAATACTTCAGCTCTGAATTATAAGCAATAGATGGTGCATATAGCCATCTCACACATGTCACAGGAATAACATTCAGGGACATTATGATATAGTAATAACTGGGGAGTGTTTTCTCCCATTAAGAAATCGGGTTATAATTCACCATTATAACTTGCGGGTTATAACAGCGAACACGTGCCAGGTTTCTATCACTGCGTGCATGCGCTAACTGCTTCTCACTGAGTCCTCCCAGAACCGCAGCCTCAGACTGCTCTCACCACCGCGTATCACAAAACAAAGCAGATAAAACATTTCTGCATTTCCCAGTCCTGCTCCTACATTTACAAACAGTACTTTTTGTGTGTCTCACTCAACCCTGCCTACCCGACTTGAAAATGAGGAACCAGTGATGATCGCAGCTATACCACCACAGATACAGATACGGACGTCCGATCCCTGCTCCACATTCTGAGATATCACCTTGGTGCTAATCTCTCTGCTGACTGCAAACTTTATTTTTATCTACTGGGAGGGGGGAGTAACTAAAACACTATATCTAACCTGTGGGACTTAAACACTAAACTGCAGGTTTAGTGTTTTAATCAGCAAACCCATCTATTGGCCAAACAGTTTCTTCATGCAGGTGAGAAAACAGTCCCCAGCAATTACATAAGACAAACGCAGATTTAATGCTTACCGTCAGTGTGGGAAGCTCTGATAAATCCCCTTGGGCTTTGCCCTCTGAGTTTATGTAGCATCCCACCCCTCGGGTGTGCATTAAATAGAGAACAATATATAGGGTAGTGTGTGTAAGGAGATTTTACACACACCTAAGTTGTGGGATGCTACATAAACCCTGGGGGCGAAGCTTGAGGTGTTTATAAAATGCATCCCACAATGAGGGTGTGCATAAAATCGAGTTTTACACACACCACCCCATATTTTATCATTTATAATTGCTGGTGTGTGCTTTTTCACCTCAGCAATTATACAAAATAAAATAAACTAACATTGGTGTTCAGGAAACCATGAATAGTCTGGATTCTATGTGGTCAGCAATGTTTCAAGGTACAGTGCTCCACTTGTTGGGGGGAAAATAAGTGGACATTTGCAGCGTCCTTCCCAGCTTGAAGTCGGTGGCACACACTTGGTTGTGTAGGCATCCTGACGGGGAAACACAGCATGGATTTAAATTTTTCTTGTGTTTGCCAGGGTCAGAAAATGCATTTCTTTCTTTTTTTTTTAATAAAATAAATTACTGCTGAATGCGAGGGATGGCGAGGTGTGTGGCAGTACGGGATTGCTCCACAGAACATCACAGACAGGTGACTGACGCATAGGCAGTGCAAGGGAAACCCAGGGCGTGTTTGCCGTTATAACCAGCTGGTTATAATGGCAAATTATAACCAGGTTTCCTTATGGGAAAAGCGCACGTCAGTAATTATAGTCTCATTATGCACTCCCCCCATACATTATTCTATATCTCACAGTTTTCTGCCATATTCCAAAGCAGAGTTACGGAAAAGAGAGAGAGAGAGATTATTCAAAGAATAAAGTTGATAGACATGAGTCACTTTAAATTGTTCCTTACATGGTGGATGACATGGGACTATGTTATGCTTGAATGTGCCAGTGTTATATCAAAAGTTATTCATGGATTAAGATGTTTACGTCTAAGTAAATTGAGGGACATTCTAAAATGGACCCTCTGCTTTAGGAATGTTTGATGAAGGCAGGAAGATAAGCATGAGATTTGGAGTTGTCCAATCAGTGTCACCAAATTTGTTAGTCATGGTGTCATAAAACTGTGACATCACTGCCCATATAAAATTGCATTCAGAAGGGGACACCTTCAGAGTGATGCTGACTTCTGTCCAGGCAGGATGAAGAAACCTGAGTTAAAATTTGGCCCTCAAAGAAGAACAAAACAACAGGCATTGCTGTGTGTAATATTTTAGAAGACAAGAAAAAAAGAGACAAATGACCAGCTTTAAGAAGATGTTTGTCCTGAAAGCAACTGCTAGACATTGTTGTATCCTATCTTCCAGGACAAGTCAGATGTCACAAACTCTCCACCTTTGTGTATAAAGATTGACACCAGATCTATGTCATAATAGTGAAAGCCTAAAGGTGATCACCGTTATGCAGAAGTCAAGAGTGCTGAAAATTTATTTTGGCACTCTGACACCTCGGCACACAGCAAAAGGGCGCCGGGGACTTAATTATTAATGTTTTCTGTGGGGGGCTTCGCACCCCACACCCCCCTACTAAAGGATTCTCAAATGCAGGGGGGAGTGCATGTCGGGGGGTGAAAACATTAAAAAAAAAAAAAGGTTTGAGCCGAGCACAACAAAAACACACCAGCGCCCAGACCCGAATCCAGTACCCTGCCGACTGATGCCGGCAACCTGTCCACCACACCACGGGGTCAGCACGGCAACTGACTGTGGCACCCCCGGCACATGCATATGTATAGCGACAGGATGTCACTATAGTCACCCCCCATCTGGCCGCTGTATCTCCTCAGAGCTGTTCCTGCAATGTGCTGGGGAGTGGGTCACCGTTATTGTTGGTGCCTTCTCCCTAGCGCCCTCATCACAGGCTACCATTGATACTGTATCTGTTACAGTATTAAGTGTCTTTTCAGATATTTATATTTTAAGTATAGTGTTGCATTGGTATGGAGCATTATTGATTAGTTAACTAATCAATTACATTATAGCTGTTTTGTTTAATTTTAAAATGTTTCCATTGTTTGTTTGTTTATTTATGTATTTGAGCCACGCAGCAAGAGTATACAGACTTATGACTAATTTTTCAAGTTTTTCAATTATTTACATTGTTCTCTTTTCTTTTATAAAGTGAAGTACTTTGTTTGCATGTTTTCGGTCTTTTCATTGTTTTGGGTACATAGAGTGGCACTGGCCAGGATGCAATGCAGTAATGCTGCAGTATATCACAAAATGCCGCAGTATGTTGCAGGGGACAGTGCCATCTATGGTAATTAAGCACCTTTTTACTGCAGTAGTTGTGACATGTAATTTATTGCAAGTTACTGCACTGCATTGTGGTTGGCTCTGCAGTACTTGTTCAGCCTCCAAAATATATGCACTTCTATGCTGCACAATCATTTACAGCAGCAATGCAAAAATAGTGTTTTTCCAAAAAAGCTAGTTTCAGCTACAGTTAATAAATATATCAGCATACCTGTGAAATTAACTTTTCTAGATACCTCCTATGCTTCTCACCATAAATTTTGTTTATTATTTTCTTGGTCCAGACCCTTGCCAGGTTTACATAGAAACATAGAAATTGATAGCAGACAAGGACCACTTGGCCCACCTTGTCTTCCCATTTTCCTTACCTACAATAGTATTTCTCAGCCAAATGTGGCAGACATCTTTTGTACTGAGAAAAAACTAAATAAAAACATTTATAAAATACTTTGGTGGAACTAGAACCTGTTACTACCATATAACAATAGAAGGTACCTGGAATCTTTCTAGAAGGCATCTGGACTCTTTTATAGTAAAAAAAAAAAGTAGAGTCAAACTTTTTGCCCATTTTTGTTGCACTGTTGCTTTAAAGCACAACGGTTTATAGATATTTTTTGATGTCAAATATTTGTTTTTCTCACCTCTTGGTGCTACATGCAATGTTCATTTTATAAAATTATTTAAAACGATAGACCGTGAAGGAAAAACTTGAGCCATTTTTCCAAAAGAATTTAAAAGTGTCAACTTAAATTTTAAACCCTAATCAAATCAATGCTAAGGTTGAAATTCCAGCCTTTTGCTATGGCACTATACACCCTAGCATCCTACCTACCTTTCCACATCCCTTTTTGCACTGGGCCGAAGGCTTCAGGCTATAACTGATAATGACTCCCCTTCCCTCCAGAGGCTGGAACCACTCTCATTCCCCAAACCAATAGTCTGTTCTAGGTTTTTTGTTGCCAAGCCAACAAGCATAACATTATACTTGTGGACTTACATTTGAGCGGCCATTCCTTGTACCACCCCAAAAGATTTTCTAGAGCTCTTTTCATGTCACTTCTGTCCTTTGTACCCACTCTACTCCGGATGTTGTTAGAATGCTTTAAATAATATATATCATAGCTTTATTGAAGACCTTTACATTGTCTTCTATAGCTTAAAATGGCTATTTTTTGAACTTTGCTGTTTAAATACTCTGGCTTGTTTTTCCCACAAACTTATTTTGTCTTGAACACCAGTACCCCTGGTCAACCAACTGTAACTTCTCAACAGCAATAATTGTTGTAGGTCTTTGAAGACTTACACCTACAAATTCCTTGGTTTCATAGCAACATTGCTCAACGCTCCTTAAGCTTTAGTGCTTCTACTGCATAGAATACATTGCCTTATTGCCTGAAATCACTGAATAACTTATTGCACTTTAAAGCCAGGTTAAAAATCATATCTGCTTTACAAATGGCACACTGACTGTAACCTGTGAATGAGCTATGTAATTTGCTTGTGTTGCCTTTTCTATTGTAATGCGCAGAATAATTGTCCTCCCTGTTGTAATGACTCTGGCATGTAATGCTATCTAATGTGTCCCAGGTAGCTCCTTTAATAGGAATGCATAGTCCAGTGAGCTAACCTTGTTATCCAAATAAATCAAATCACATTTTGGGGCAAATATGCTATTATTATTTTAAAGGAAAATTGCAAAACCTGGAATCATTGTGCATCACCTATTATACTTCCATGACTTTTTTGACTAAAACAAAGCAACAAAATCATGAATGTTCATGAAATGTTGTCAATAAGTAATTTATGGTATTTCCACTGTACTGTCAAAACTATTCTCTTGACTTGCTCTAGATGTACAATGTTTCAAGACTCATCATCATTGGGTACCATGCCAACTGTCAGTTCCGTACCTCTAGGAATGATATTCCCCTCTTTAAAAATGCAATTATCTTTCTCTGCGGTGCCTCCAGGATCAGCCTTATCAAACTACAGTAGATGTGCCATAAACCAACAGGCCAGACTAATTCTCAACTGTCCATATAATACCACTGTAAACAGCAGGAAACTGCTCGTTATCCAGTTCTCACCGAAGTGTTTAATGGGCAAGGTTCCCCCGTATCTCTTAGTTCAACAAATTTCTTGGCAAATGACTCACACAATGCAAACATTCTTCCTGTTGCAATTATTTATTAAGTGTTATCTCTTATTACTGCCCTAGAACTTAATCAGCGTTTTGCTGACTTTCAGCTTCCACTGGATTGTTAGAGCTAGGAATAAAATGAAAAATCACATCATTACTCGGCATCTTCTGGCAAAGACCATGCTGTCCCCAATCAAGAGGTGTAATGTAGGTGACAGCAACTTTATGCCCAATGTTCTTATGCATCATGCCTGACTTGCTTTTACCTTATCCTTAGCCATACTGTACCATTATCCACACTGTACTTTGTACCTTGGACTGTGTAAAATGCCTTTATTATGTATGTAATTTGTAGTGGTGCTCAGATAGTGCTGTTGTGGATCCAACTATTCTCCATCAGATAGTATTGGTATCCAACCTAGGATCAGACCAAAGTCATAGTTACACAGGCAATGATACATGATTATAGATTACAGTACACTGTGTACAAAAATACATTTACACAAGTATTTTGCTTCCAGGATTACGGTTCCAGGAGCACCATGTAACACAAATTGTATTAGCTCTGCATGAAGCAGATAGCCCTCAATTTTATTATTTATTTGAAAATTCATGACTGAGAAAGGCATACTGAGCCAAGGTTCATTTCCGGGTATGACCCAGGGGAGGGGAGCAAAGGAAAAAAATCATACATAGCATAGACAAATACAGTGTTACCAAAAAAAGTGCAAAGTCAGAGCACACCAAGACAATGTAAAGTACACAATGAGCAAACAAGTCATGATCAACCAGTAGAACCTTATAGCAAAATGCATGAGGGACTTTTAAGAGGGGAAGAGCAAGGGGGGAGGAAAGGAGTCTCAGATGATAGCTGAGGGAAGCAAGGGAAGTAGAGAAGTGGAGGGAAAAGGGAGGCAGGTTGCAAAATGAAGGGAGATGATAGGCAAATGCTATTTGTGTAGCCGAGACATGAGGACATGGAAAGCAAAAGTGTGATGGTCCCTGAAGTGGCAGAAGCAGGAAGCAGAGGCCACAGTGGAGAGGAGTGATGTGAGCTAGGAGGGAACGAACCCAAATCAGAATTTAGATACTGTATGAAGGAGGCACAGTGCATCTGGTGACATGGTGGTACAGGTAGAATGTACAGTGATGAGTAAAGTGAGCTGTGATGGATTTGAGAGGGTGAGTTGGTTGCAAAGCAATATGAGTTACAGGGTATATACAGTCTTGCCAGGCAATAAGAGTTGGCAGAACCATAGACCACTTCCGCAAAGTCAAAACCTGGGAGTGCCATTTTAGTAACAAGATCTCAGTGAACCTGAAGGGAAGACAATCTTTATTCCAGTCCAAGGCACCATGTTTAGGTTGGAGCTTGGTGTGGAGGGCATTGATCTGGGCAGTGAAGTCACGTTTGCTGTCATGCTACTCACCGAGGTACTTGAAGGAAGGAACCATTTCAAGTGGAGAACCATCCAAGGTGGAGAAGATGGGCAATGGTGGGAGTCTGTCCAGTTTTTAGCTCATGCCAAAGGTCATAGACACCATTAGTATTGACCCAAAGCTGGATTGGCATACTTCTGCTGGCCATTTCTATTGTTTGTATACGAACATAGATATTCTCTATTTCAAAGTGTTTATTGACCATAATATTAAAAGCAGCAAAGCTGGGAGCTATTCTGATTTCAGTGGGGAGTGTTTTATACAGTACATTACTACATACAGAAATCATGCTTTGCCCTGATTAGTTTAATCTTTAGGGACATATAGACTGCAATTTATACTGTTTCTAGCTTCTCAGGAGTGGACACTTGCTAGGGTTTGGAATTTTTCTGTCTAGTAATCAGGGCTAAACCATTCAGACTGTGATATATAACTGCTCAATGTATGTTCCTTATGTATTTTGTGGATCCCAGCCCAGCTGGATAAATTCTGTATGTAACTCCTGGATGTTCTCACGTTACATCCAAGAATGCTTCTGCCTACTCTGTTTTTTTAAAACATGCAGTCTTTCTAGGAGTCATTGGTTTCTACATTGCCCCCAAATTAACTGTGTTAATCAAAGTGTGGTAAAATGATTACATCACTGACTGTATGTGTGTTTTTAGTTAGAGACAATGTCCAATTCTCCTATTAAAAGACAACTGTGCAGATATTTTATAAGAAATTTTAGACAGATGTATTTAAATGCAAAATAAGTATTAAAATGAACTCCCAGGTATTTAACTGTGCTCATTGATTCAAGAAGGACCCCGTTATCATTTACATTAAATGTCTTAATTTTGGAAAGATGCTGTTTAGACCCAATTAGCAGAGTTTTAGATTTTTCAGTATTTAGAGTTGTTGTTTTTTGTTTTTTTTAAACCCTTGGGAAACATTTGTTATGTCATGACTTACAGCCTGACATTCAAAGATTAGCACAGCAGCAAATAGGATTTGCAGGTGTGCTAACATACGAACATATGAAAACTTGCCAGCCGAAACAGGATTCACGGTCTATCAAGTCTGCTCGTGTGCGCAGCTAGCACCCTTATACTGCAGATTTCCCTCTCCCAATCCTCCATGGTTGGGAGGATTTATTTATTTATTTTAAATGTTTTACCAGGAAAGGCACACTGAGCAAAAGCTTGTTTCTAGATGCGTCCTGGGGAAGGGGGGAAGGGATAAAGGGAAGGGATGCAAACAGATATAAACATCATATGCAGTATAAACTTACACATGTAGTAATTAAAATTGTACAGAGGATATAAAGTTTGATATACAGTGTACATCAGAAGACAAGAAGATACTGAGTTAGCTACAAGCAAAGTTATAAAACAGTGCAAAACTTAGAGAACACAGTAACAAAATAAGCATTGTCATTCCGACAGATTACAAGGAACAGAGTGATGTAACTTTTAACATTTATAAGTGCTAACAGTTTATGTGCAACCCAGGGGAAAAAATAAGGTGAGGGAGTATTTATTTAGTATGTATAGATTAGGTGCAAGTACAAACGGGGGGAAAAGTGTCCTTAACAGGGAGGAGAGGATTTTAGGCGAGGCAGAATGCTGTATAGGATAGGGGAGGGAGTTCCATATTTTAGGGAAGTGGTAGGAGAAAGCTGATTGGCCTGCAGATGAAGATCTGTAAGGAAGGTTTAGGGTTCAAGTCTTAGTTTCTAAGGGAGTGGTAGGAAGGAGGTTTGGGAGAGATAGAGGATGAGAGGTAAGAGGGGAGAGAGGGAAACCAGAATTTAGCAAGGAAGGCTGGTTGGATTTGCTCTGACACTGCTCTGCCGGCTGGTTCATATTCAGAAGCCCCAGGAGCCTCAGTGCAATCCTACAGCACCAAAGTGCAATAATATAATACCACTGTGCCTATGCAAATAAGGGGGTCTCCCCATGCACATTAGCACAGCAGTATCTTCAAAGGATTGCAGTGGCTGTAAACAGCCCCCTATCTATCACTGCCGGAACTCACCTCTTAACAGTGTGCCCCCATCCCCCAAAAATGCAGAGCAATGATACTGCAGCCGCCCCCCCAACTCCCCATTTCATTACAACATAGCTATCCCTGATGTCCAGTGACACCCCCACCCTTGAACACCTGTTCTGTATATTGCAAAGTTATCCCTGGTGTCTAGTGGTACCCCCATCCCCTAGTCGCCAATTCTGTATAATGCAGAGTTATTTTTGGTGTCTAATAGCATCCCCACTCTTGCTCATCTGTTCCATATAATGCAGAGTTATCCCTGGTGCCTAGTGGCACCACCACCATCCCCCTGGTCACTGTAGACCCCAGGGATAACTCTGCATTATATGAAATGGATGACCGGGAGGGGGGATAGAGATGCCACTAGACACCAGGGACTTCACTGGATACACTGCAGGAATGGTGCTAATGGGCTGCTGCATGTATACAAATGCTCCCTTAGTGCCTTGCATGCCCAATAGGCTCATATGCATGTTGTGGCTGAATATAGCCCACACGGGTCTTGGTGCCATCTGTTTCAGGCAGCTCTATTCACTGTGGGCTATATGCATCCCAGTTCCATGTCAGGGCAGTGTAGTTTCACTTAACGTTGCACCAGCATAGTCCAATATTCAGTCAGATAGTGCCAGCCTGCCATCTGACTGAATATAGTAGCCACCAGGTTGGGACTAGTGAAAGCACATCACAAATATTTGTGCAGGGCTTCTATTCCTTTTTCAATATCAGGCCAAGACTGTTTTCATGCCATGGCTGGGCTGCACAGCAGAACATAATGTACTAGATTATTTTTTCTTTGCATTAATATAACATTTAGAAATAACAATAATGAGAAAACTAAAGTTTGATACTTTGTTTTCCAGAGGCCAAAGTTGAACACACACAAATTAGTATTGACTACATCCTCCCCAGACATTGTTCCTGTTTTCATTTTTAAAAAGTTAATAAAGTTTGAAGTTGTGAAAGATTAAAGACTGGCAATAACACTGGATGCTGACTCTTTTTACACCACATGTGTTAGTGCAGAAAAGACAGAATGGTGTTGGTTGTGGACAGACAGTAGAGTACCCAGTGCATGAGTATCCTGTAGAGCAGTGGGGGTACAGTGGTAGCAGTTTCCTTCCTCTGGTATACTGCCATTCCTTTTTTTCCACCATGAAAGAGCTATGACAGCCCCTACCAATCCCCAGAATACTTTACTCCATGCAGAGCAGGGATCACATCTCAGCCCGATTTGTGGTATCTGGCTGCTCACCACCTTTCTGCCTCATCATACCATCTCTAGGCCCTCTTTGAGTGTGTGAAAGGATGGCCAGCCTATCAGAATCATGCACTTCTCCACACACGTACACAAAGCATTGCAGAGTGCAGCATTCAGGGGGCCATTTCAAAGCATACTGTACAAACATACAGCTTTTAGGGATGATTAAGGACCAGGTGGCCCACTGTGCTCCACCTCCTGTCAGCTCAGCAGGGGTACCCAGAGATTTTGTAGCAGCAGTCATATGGAGTTGCTTACTTTCACAACTGTGCTCCAAGCTAAGATCACCAGGTTAACTTCACTTCTGTTCCAAGTCAAGGTTTCCACCCAGAGCTCTGGAGATGAAAAGATAATGCATGTTCTATCAAGTCAACAAATCCCTAAGGATCAGAGCCCTTTTAAGAGGATATACACCTCTGGAAACAAGCTGTTACCAGCTAAGTGTTTCTTTCCTGGTAAACTTTTGAAATTAAACAAATAAATATTTACTCTCTCCCTCAAATTAGCTAAAGATGCTTCAAAGTACTGCACATATCCTATTGTCTGTCAGTCAGTTAAAATTAAGGACAAGAAGGTTAAAGTGACAAACAGAAAGAGTATAATCAGTGCCCTTCCCCCTCCAGTTATAAGTCCCCTATTCTGCCCCCCTCCCTCCAGGAGCCGTAAAAGTAGGTTCAAAGCTGAAAGTTCCAGCCAAAGGCTAGCCTATGCCATCTGGAGTCTGGCTCTGCTGTATGATTTATTCAACACGCCACCAGGTTCCTTGATCATTTCATCTTATCAACTATCTACCAAGTGTGCTATAACTCTGACCTTTAATTAGGAAAATGTCAACAACACATCAGACATAAAAAAAAATATGTCTTTACAGCTTGGTAGGATAACCAAATTGTATGACATGACTGCTCAATCAAGAACATAATTTTAAAGAAAATGTCTCAACTTAATTAGTATAATTTGGCTTGCAAGCACAGAAACTCTAAAAGAGGAATGCTAATAAAAGCCAATCAGATTGCACTGTGGTAAATATTAATGAAATCTGCAAGGTTGCATGTGCTGTAGCAGGTAGTGATAGTGTCCAAACTGACTAAAGGAAATGGGTAGATAAATAAATTAAAGGGGCACTTAATTAAAAAAGTCTCCAACAATTAACACATCTATGATACTGAATACACAACAATATCTGCTGGACAGTTTTTTTGATTTTCAAAAGTATGCAGGTAACAGCTAGGGGAATGCACTGGTATTTGTTTACATTTTAAGTAGCAACATTTCATTTCCATTCAATCGAAAAATGGATTTTTGGCAGGTCCTTTTTGAGACTATTTCTTTGACTTACCAAATATACTCAAGGTTCTACATGCAAATGGACCCACAATAAATTCTAATCACATTCATTTCCTTGAAATAACACTTTTCCTGTCATACTTTTTCTTCCTTCTCCCCAAAGGCCATTCCATGGTCAACAATATCCTAAGTTATTAAGGAGGCACTACTATACTTGTGTAACATGTAATACTATTTTGCCTAAAGTTATGTAGTGTCTATGATACAGATTATCACATACTAATTAGGTGTCCAGGTTAATTTCATGTTCCTCCAGTTTTATTTTTATTTAAAATGAGCTCTGATTTCAATGGATGACTCAAATACAGAATTAAGATGCCAAATACTTTCAGTATTTAGAGTAACAAGATTATGAAATACTTCATATAAAGTCTCAGAAATGTTTAAGGCTATCCAGTTTGTGTTATTCTTCACCTTTCAGTAATGTTGTTTTGTTACTTTTCACATATATCTTCTCCTCATACAGTGGTCAGTTCCCAAAACACATTACTGCAAGGTTATTATGGTATTTAAAATACATTAACGTGCATGATTACATTAAAAACAAAGCATTTATAAAACTGATTAAACATATTAAAGTAGAATATCTTTCTTCTAATTTTTGAGCATGCATGTAGAAAGTTTTATAATTTCATTATTACACTTTCTAAACTGCTATTGAATAGATTCAAAATAAAGCCAAGCTGTCGGCACAGCAATAGCAGGTGACTCGAGTTTGGTAATGAGCTTGGGGTGTCAGAGAGTGGGCCAGGGGAGGAGGAGGACTGAGTGTCGAGAGAACTGCTCTCCTCCTCATGGGGGGAGGGATTGCAGGGCCCAGTGCACATCTGGTCCTTCATGGTAAGCTGGAGGAAAGGCACCCGAGACTGCTGTTGAACAGGCGGGGGGGCGGGCAGATGCTGATCCGTGGCACACGAGTGCACGAGCCACACATCATGGCATCATTGCTCACTGTGCCCCTTGTGGGAAGAAAAGTGGAAAACTCTTGGCAGCAGGATAGTGCTTGGACCCTCGCTGGCCCTGCACCCAACTAGCTGGGCTTGCCATTCCATCTACTGCATCTGGTCTCACAGCAGTACATTGGGGGGACCCTGCTAGGTGGGGCAAGTCCTGGGGGTACAGTGATAAATCCCAGCAAACATCGGAGTGACAGAGCTGGGGAGCCCAAGCAGATAGGGGAAGACTGTAATATGGAAGCATAAAAAGAAGAGCCAAAATGATGCTATCCATTATCGTGGACATGTGACAAGGATTGGACCTAAAAAAGAATCTTTCTTCTTTATACCAGCAGCACTGGAGAATAACATGTTTGAGATATTCTTCATCATATAAACTACAATTACAATTTCAGTTCATTATTTTACCAGTAGGATTCATTTTCCCATATCTTACTTTTATAATATTGCTGTAATGTGTTTTAAACTTATAGTTATTTTTTCCTTTTTCCTGGGTCCTTAATTATGTTCAGATATCTTGAAAATGCATGAGCTGTGTTAGTTCTGCCTAACTATGGGCTGTAACATGATGAAGCAACCAAGGACACATCAATGTGCAATGCCATTAAATCTTATTGTAATCAGATGTAAATTCTGTTCCAGTGTTTGTCTTTATGTCGCAATCCATATTTTGCAAGCCCAGTTTCCTTTAAAGCTTTCTCAAAATTGGCCAGCCATGGCATGGTAAAGTCTTTGTCCCTGTATTCCATCTTTTCTCTAAGGCATGTTTTAGGTAATCTGATAAATTCCAATTTAATGAATTTTAACCAATATGGTAACATCCTAATTTTTGCCGTTTTACAAACTGAAATATGTCCCACTTCAGATCTCATTGAGGCAGCTAGAACCAAAGCGGTAATGCCCAACAGTGATAAACAAATATGGCTCATTATTTTATTTAGGGAATAATTTTTAACAGTTCCCTGAATTTCGTCAGTATAAAGTACAGTATCTTTGCTTTTGCCTTTGTATTTATCACTTGCGTGTCACTTGTGTCAGTGACTCAGTAGGTAGCATGCTCATCTCTGGGGCCGGAAGATCAGAAGGTCCTGGGTCCTAGCCCTGCACCAGGTACTTGAAGTAATACCTACAACTGACACTGTAGTGCAGTATGAGGGGGCACTGCACTGCTGAGGTGCCGTCCTTCAGATGAGATGATAAACTGAGGTCCCTTCTGTTCATCTCTGGTCACTGTCCAGGTGGAAGTAAAAGATCCCATGGCACTTATCAGTGAAAAATAGGGTTGCTTCCTCAGTGTCATGGCCAACATACCTGCATCAATAAAAAAAAAAGTTTATATAATCCTCCCCCCAGGATGCATCAGGAAACAAGCTGTCACAACTTAGCATGCATTTCCTGGTCAAAAATTGCAAATAAAATGAATAATAAAAATAATCCAATTTCCTCCATATTTATTATCAAACCTGCTGATCAGTGATTAGAGATGTGCGAAGTTTCTGAAATGCACTCTGCAAATTAATCCACGAAGCTAGAGCAATTCGCGAGGTGGGATCAATCTGCGAAGTGCAGAATTTCACCCACGAAGTGTGAAGGTTTGCCCGTGAACAGTAGAATTCACCTGAAACATCTCAATTTTGGGCATAGTCGAAGTTGCTGAGGGCAGGGAAAACTTCGCAAAGCTCTGAGAATGCAAATTTCTGCCACTTCACGGCAACTTCGGTAGGAGAAGTAAAACTTTGCTGCAACTCTATTGGTGATCTGTGCTCTGGATTGGATTTGGTTTTGTATTTCTCCTTTTATTTTAATTTTATATAACATAGTTTTAGCTTGTAATTCTAGTAGTAGTAGAGGTAGCTCTGAATAATGTTGTCATTTTTATAGACTCGGAGTAGTGTTCTCCTAGTGTAACATTTTCATATCTTGGAACAAGCACAGTTTAAAAAAGGTGGTGGACAGGGCCGTGGTAAGTTGCTTACAATTTCATCTCCATAAAACTATTTATAGTACATATTCCCATTATTTGGTAAAACTAGTGATAGAGAACTTAATAGAAACATAAAAACCTCACTGAAATACAATGGGAGAACAAGCATTTTGCTTCCCGCCTGCTGTACGCTGTTTAATTTGGGGTTTTGGTCATAAGCCTGTTGGATATTGTCAAAATATAATATATAGAATAATACATGGGGTGGTATGTTTAATGAGATTTTACCCACACCTGAGGTGTTGGATACTACATAAACCCCAAGAGCAGAGCTTGAGGGGTTTATCTAACCATCTAACACCTAGGGTGTGTGTAAAATTCGAGTTAAACACATTACTCTATGTTTTATTTTATATAATTGCTGGGTAGCATTTTTTTCAACACAGCAATTATATAAAATAGAAACACATCCGTGTGCAGCCGCAGCCTGGTCAGGTTTCAGCACGTTCTGCGGTCGAGTTGCAGAGGCTGCTAAAACAAAATTTTCTTTTATTTATTTAGCTTTTTTTGGAAAGAGCTTAATCATAATGGTATATAGAGAAGAGTTCATTTTAAAAAAATGAACTTATCACTGGAGTTCAAGTTGTGGTGAAGTGTCCAGCATGATGACGTGGAGATGGTGGCTGGTGCATATGTAGATTGAAGAAAACCCAGTCCAAGTTCACCATTATAACCAGCTGGTTATAACAACAAATTATAACCAGGTTTCCCTATGGGGAAAATACTCCCCAGTTATTATTATGTATTGATCCTATATAACATACAGACTTTAAACTTCATGTGGGGTAGTTTGCAAAATTAATTGTTTTAAGTTTGCTCAGTTACATTAACTCATGCTTTTTATGGTGTTTTCCTCATAAGGAAAGTGAGTTGGTGTGTCCTTGGCATTTTCGTAGTGTTTTCGTGGCAAAATGGGTCAGAGTGTGACATCATAAAAGGCAAGCACCAAGACACCATAAAAGTGGGGCCTGCTGTGCTCAGCTGTATTACGAAGATGGTCAGAAGGGAAAACACACACTTTAACAAAAAGGTTCATTTAGTAAAGGTGAGCCAAGATGGGCAGACAAGAGAGGTATATATAGGGTATCACCCATGGGGCGAGTGTGCACTATTATTTTCCCACAGACAGCATTGCATAATGATGCGTTATAATCTGCTTGAAGCCCATTTGTCTGTCAAGTTTGTAGGAACTTTTAAAATTACCAGTTTGCAAATTCTTCTTTCTCCTATTTAAGAATAAAACCCCAACTGTGAGCTAGATAAATATCCAGGTGGAGTATATCTCCTATACAGAAAACCCTGCATAGCAGTTGTATATTGAAACACAGCAGAGTCCATGCACTTGATTCTTCATATAGGAACACCAAGCATTGAAAACACCAACCACCTGTGGCCTCTCAAACACAAGAGGGATACTAGACAGCTACTGGCTATATTTTTCTTTCGTTACCTGCCAAATAGTAGCTCTGAAAAGTAAGTGATTTAACTATTCCAAAACTATTTTGCATTGATGCATATTAAAACCAAGTAAGATATAATTTTATAAGATACTAGTAAATTAGAGAAACGGAAGTAAAATTGCAGTATTATTGGCATTGGTATTATTGTATGAGTGGTAACTCCAATCACAATTCCTTTAAGTTTTTAAAACCTATTTTGATATTGCAATTTAGTGATGACTATCAACAATCTTCACCTTCACCTGCACCCAATTACTTTGTCAACAGGACATGACAAAGAAGAGAAAAGGCACAAAAAATGGAGAGCAAATATAAGATCCAAAGTGGCCAGTCCAATGACTGGAACAGAAAAAGAAATAAAAGGAAGAACAGGAAGACTACAACACATACAGCATATTAGTAATGATCATTGTGGGTATAGTTACAAACATACAAAAATTTGCCAGCAGAAGCAGTCCACAGTGGTCTGTCCAGTCTGCTTGAGTGCATAGCCCAATCCATTTTACTGGAGCTGCCCCCCCTTCCTCCTGCCTCCCCTCATTTAGTTATTAATTCATTTATTTGTTTTTGATAACCAGGTAAGTGCATTAGACATCAGAAATGCCTATTTTCAGGCATGATAGGGGAGAGTACAAAGCAAATATTTACAAAATGGTACAATACATCCAGGTTCAAGAAAAAGAATACAGCCACCATGAGTTTGGTTCAAACATTACTTACACAGTATAAGTCGGGAAGGCAATTGAATACAACAAGTGGCAGTACATATGTTAACAACTGAAAAACAAGCTGATACAAATACAGAGTCAGAGAATCTTAGGGGTACATATCTAAATTAAATGGGCAGCAACCTCAAATTAACACTTCTAAGAAACCGACACAGTACAATGGCCAGAATAAGTACATTCAGATTAAATAATTATCCTCCCCCTCCCTCACTTCCTCCCTACCCATCCTCCCTCCCACTGCAACCCTTTTTTTAACCTTGTCCCACCCCTTTTTAAAACTTTCCACTGTGTTCAAGGATATCATCACCTCCTATGGCAGCTCATTCCATTTTGACATCACCCTCTCTGTGAAAAACTGCCTCCTCATTTCCCTTTCAAATCTACCCCCGACTAGTTCTAGACTGTGTCCCCTTGTATTCCCTTCCCTTTTTAAATTGAAGATGCTCTCCACTCCAACCTTGTTTATACCTTTAAGGTACTTGAACATTTCCATCATATTTCCCCCCACTTCTGTCCTCTAGGGAGTACATATTGAGCTCCCTCAACCTCTCCTCATATGGTTTGTCCCCCATGCCCTGGATCATTTTGTTTGCCGTTTGCTGGACCACCTCCAGCAGCTGGATGTCCTTCTTCAAATAAGGGTGCCAGTACTGCACACAGTACTTCAGATGTAGCCTCACCAATGACCTGCACAAGGGCAGAATGACTTCTTCCTTCCTGAAGGTGATTCCTCTGGCAATGTATCCTAGCATTTTATTCACTTTGGCTGCTGCTTTCCGGCACTGTGCAGAGTGTTTCATGTTGTCCCTAACTATCAAACCCAGATATTTTTCCTCCTTCGTGCTGGACACCTGCTCCCCCTTTGGACAGTAGCTGGTTCCTTGCCCCGAGCTGCATGACCTTGCATTTCTTGGCATTGAACCCCAACTGCCAGATGCAAGACCACCTCTCTAGCCTGGCCAGGTCTTCCTGAACTCCTGTCTCCCCTCCTCCATGTCCACCCTCGCACAGAGCTTAGTATCATCTGCAAACAGGCAGATTTTGCTACTGAACCCCTCTGCTATATCTCCAATAAAGATGTTGAATAGCACTGGTCCAAGTACTGAGCCCTGTGGGACCCCTCTGGTCAATATGGATAATTTCTTCCTACCATCACCATCTGGTTTCTATGTTGCAACCAGCTTCTTATCCACTCCTGCAGCTTGTCCCTGACTCCCAGGTTACCCAGCTTGCTGAACAGCCTTCCATGCAGCATGGAGTCCAAGGCTTTACTGAAGTCCAGGTATAGGACATCCACCACCTGACCTTTGTCCACTGACCTAGTGACCCAGTCAAAGAAGTCTATCATCTTTGTCTGACAGGATCTCCCCAAGACAAGCCCATGCTGCCCAGTGTCTTGAAGACCATTAACCTCCAAAAAGTTCACCAACCTTTCTTTTAGAATGGTCTTCATTAACTGACCTGTGATGGAGGTTAGGCCAACTGGACTGTAGTTCCCAGGCTCATTTCTGGTCCCACTCTTGTGGAGTGGCACCACATGTGTCGTTCTCCAATCCTGAGGCATGCACCCCATCACCAGCGAGGTGCTGAATAGGTCCGCTAGGGAGGCCGCCAGTAACTCCTCCAGTTCCCTTAGGACCCTCGGATGTATGCCATCTGGGCCAGGTGTCTTGTCCTCCCTAAAGGTTCTGATTCCTTCTAAGACCCTGTCTTCAATGATTACCTTATCTGTCTCATCTCACCCCCATGTTCATGTTTATCCAAGTTCCCCTGCGACATTGGTCTGTCCTTTTCCCTAGGGAAGACAGAGCTGAAGTACTCATTTAGTGCCTCTGCCTGCTCTTCACTGTTTTATGCCCATCCCCCTCCTTCTTAATTCTAACAATCTCCTCCTTACAGCTTCTTCTCTCCTTCATATATCTAAAAAAGTTCCTTTCACCTTCCCTGATCCCCTGCACTAATTTTTGTTCCTTTGCCGCTTTAGCTGCCCTGACCACTCTCCCTGCCTCCCTGGATTTCCCTGCATAAATTTCCCTGTCTTCCTCCCTTCTCACACAAATGTACCTCTGATAGGCTGCCCTCTTCTCTCTCACCTTTGCAGCCACTTCCTTGTTGAACCAGCTTGGTTTCTTGGTTCTGCAACTTTTACTCTGGGTCCTTCTGCAGGTATTTGTGGCTTCATTCAGACCTAACTTAATGACAGACCACTTCTGCTCTGCATCTGTTTCTGGCTTGATTTTCACCAGGTGCCCTACCAGAATGTCCCCCATTCCTCTAAAGTCCAGACTCTTAAGGTCCATCACCAGTTCCATGTCAATTTGGCAAAAAAATTTTAGCTAGTGTAATATCGGCAAGGTTATAACAGAGATGGCAATAATAGCACACGGCAATTTCAGCACACACACAGAATCAGCTACCCACTTAGTAAAGTAAGGCTCCTGTCAGCTACAGCATCAGCTGCTTTATTTTACCACATCATGCAGGGGGGCTATGCCCCCCCTGTGCCCCCCAACCTCCCCTGTTTCTAAAATAACATCCTCCGAGGCACATCTAGACCTCGGAGGTAGGCTACTACACCACTGTCACTGAAACTGTTCTTTGCTATAATGCAGAGATCGCTATTATTGCAGTTGCTATAATAGCGTTGCTGTATTTGACTCACTGAAATTGTTTCACCATATTGACATGCTACCTCATCACCCACATCTTGGTCTTGGTTGACTCTTTACCCATATTGAGGTAAAACCACAATGCGCGGTGGTTTCTGCCCACAAGAGGGTCCGAGGGTCCTCCGCTGCTACCTCTTGGACCTGCTGTCCATTTAATAGCACCAAGTCCAGTATGGCATCCTCCCTAGTTGGTTGCATGACCTCCTGCACTAGAAAGCAGTCCTGCACCCGGCCCGGTGGTGCTGAGGGTTGAGGCGCTGGATGCCACACCTCACATCATGCCAGCGACCTGGGTTCGAGCATGGACTTGGGTTGTCGGGGGCTGGCCGGGGGAAGGAGGATTGCACATCCCAATGGATGCTCTCCTCCTTCAGGGTGGGATACCAGGGATGCTTAATGCACCCAATGTCCACGGGGGCCGATGGAAGCACCGACTCTCGGGGCACTGGCGGCTCCTACATGGGGGGAGCCAGGAAGGGGAGGATGCCAATGGGCACTTGGCAGGCATGCGTAAGCATGTTCCTGCCTGAGCCGGCGTCCTCAAGGGGATGGATGGGAAGCACAGAAAAACGGAAACCACCCTCGGTGGTCCTAGATGACGACCACTCCAGATGCCCAGTCCAGGAACCATGGGCAGACCCCACTGTGCAAGGTGCTCCACGGAAAGCGAGAGGAAGGTAGGAGTCACCGGGGGCACTCTAGAGGCAGACTCAGTGTGTTGGGGTGGGTAACATGAGTGAGCCTGAAGGATTGGAACAACGGGGTGATCAAGAAGGATAAAAAGACATCTAAAAAAAAAGAAAAAAGAAAGCAGTCCTGAAAAGCTTCCAGAAGGACCTGTACCCTAGCACAAGTGGTAGCCAGGGTGCTCCACTCCACTTCAGGCAGGTTGAAGACACCTGTTATGATGATGTTATCACTGCCTCCTAGTTTTCTGACCTGGTTGCATACTATCTGATAGTCAAATTGATTACTAGCTAAAAAAAAGTTAAAAAAAACTTGAACTGGAAAGCTTTTTGACTTGCTGAGCTCCTAACTTCATGGACTTTTATTTGCAAGTCACTCTAATTCTTTTATATACTTCTATTGTGTTACTAAATCAAGATGAGGACTAGAAGTGTTAAATCAGATGATGTCTTCTTATTCTACACTGATAAGGAAGGGAAGGCAATCAGAAGGAATAAAGGGGAAGTGTTATAAATAAAAAAAATCTAAAATTAAAGAAATATCCAAATCTGATGCCATTGAAAAGTAGAATCTAATAAAAGGAAAAATATCAAGTAACATAAGCAAATTAAAAGTATATGTTAACCAACCAGGTATTATAGAACCCATTGCTAGAATTACTTCAACCCCAGCACTTCAGAAAGATGGTATAGCACAAATGTCTCCCCTTTTAGATTGTCATGTCTGTTTCAGATACCTCTTTAATTAAATGCTATGGTTCAGGAAGTTTTAGATGGTAATGACATTGTTTAAAATGTTCAGGTTTTGAACTATGATCCCTGGGGTGATGAGTCTGCCCATGCTTGACCAAGCAAAAATGGTCCACTAAGAGAAACATTGTCTTATGATAATGCAAGGAAAGTATGTTCAGGCACAACTTTGCATAGAACTAATCAGAACATGAAAATTAGGACTGAAACTTCTCTTAATTTAACTGATGTGGAAATTGATTTGGGTCGTAAAATTAGTGGACTAAAACTTATGATTAAGGAATAAATCTTCAGATTTTCAATTTAATGATGAGTCTCATATCTCACAAATTAGCAAAACAATAGCATCTCAAATGCTATATCATTCTCTTGGTCTTTGGGAGGCATCTTCACAAGGCTTTGCGTTGGAACCTTTCGTTGATAAAACTTAAAGGGGACAGGAAATTTGTGGTAATTGGAAGCAGTTAGTAATGTTCTTAGTAAGAGAAATGAAAGACTTGTGTTGAAATGAAACATATTTAACTGTACCTTAACAAACACTGATGTGAAAAACTGTGTTTTCTATTGTTTTCTTTGTATGGACAACATTCTGCAGTGTTCTTGTCATGGAACTAGTAACTTGGAGTTTTTACTACTGTATGTCATGGTTTGTGTACAGAATACTAAACATGAGCTGTTGTCCTATCAGAACTATGCTTAGAGTTCTTTGCACAAACCATGACATAGCTAAAACTCCAGATCACTGGTTTCATGAAAATAACTGTAACAGAATGTTGCCCATAAAAACAAAACAATGCAAAATGCAGTTTTTCACATCACTTTTTATTCCAGTACAGTTATATATGGCTACATTTCTGTAGATGGGAACATTATAAACAGCTACAAATTAATTTCCTGTCCTCTTTAAGAAGAATTAGGAAGAGACCAGGAAGAAACTCATATCATCTGAAGGTTGCTAAACCTATTGCGTTGTCATTATCTCAAGATTTATTGAAATATACAGAGTACCCATATAATGCAAATGTTGTTATAATTGAGACTCTTTTGGTTCTCAAAGAAGAAATGGCTGAGTAATGTATTAATATAATTGAAAATCAGTACGTGATTAAAAGACTGATGGAGGATCATCCACAACAAAACTGTGAGATTGACACAAATGGGCCCTACATCAAAAAAACAAGAGCGAGAGAGAAACCAAAAGTTAAAAACTGCAAACAAATGCATTCAAATTAATTTCCTTCCCCCATATAAGGGAATTATTATCCACCACTGAGATTAAAAGCAATAGATTATCAAAGAAAAAGAAAAACAATGAAAGTAGCGAGTCTGTCAAAAGTGACAATAAAAAGCAAAGGAAGAAAAAATAAATCCATGTCAATTAAAGAGAAAAACTAAAAAGAAACTCATGATAGGATTTCACTGACATTCACCCATGAGAATCAGGAAAGTAGGTGTCCCACAAAATTAGATAGGGCCTTTGCTGAGTCATCATGAGGGGATGGAAATGAAATCATGAATGTCAGTGCAGATCCAATAAATTTGGAAGAGGGAGGGTCTACTTTAATGAATCAACATATGGGTCTAGGCAGTACTACCTCACTGGAAGCCTCAAGATCTTCTAATGTAAAGTGATTTTCCTCTTCAGATGGAACTATTAGTGTAGCACAGACATACAGTCTTTTGAAATGCAAAATTTGGCATTAATGCAGGTAAATGACTTATCATTTGATACTAAAGAATCACATGAATCACTAAAGGTAAAAAATGCAGTATTTATTACACCTTAATAAGGGGAAAGATGAATTAGTACGTGTTCAAAATAAACAATAACAACCATAGGAACACAGTGCTTTTGCCTGTCAAATTCTTAGAATTTACTATGAGCATAAAAAAACAACACAGAGGATAATGGATGGGAAACAGTGAACAATAACGCTGTGTTTACTTCGAGAGGTTGTCATGACACCCTAGTAAACCTCGAGAGCAAAGCTCGAGAGGTTTGCAGTTGTCATGAAATCTTGAGAAGTGAACTCAGCATTGTTGTTTAACTGTTGCCCATCCATTGTCTCTTATAGTGTATGGGCAACAGCTAAACAAACGCTGAGCATTTCTTGAGCACAGCTGTCCCTTCCACACTACCTTCATGAACATTGCACTGCTGTTTAAGTCCCCCCCACCTACCCACAAGAACAAGACCCACTCCATCCATGGTTCCCCACTCTCACTGACTTATTTAAAAAAAATGAATACAGCTACACACATCTTCTATAGCAGGGATTGTCAACTAGGGGTCCATGGCCCGCAACGGGTCCATGAGAGGTCAGTTGGGGGGCTGCGGATCAATTGTTGAAAATTGTGCTTCACATAATGAAGTTCTAGTAAACATAATTTTTCTGACTGCAATGCAGCTTTATTTACAGCACCAGTCTGTTTGCGATCTAACTCAAGTGAGACACTGACTACTCCTGAATGCTAATCAGTAACAGCCATTAACAGCCATTGACTCTGTGGTATGCTAGTAAGGTGTTAATGGCTTTAATTAGAACTGTGATGATACCTGTTACTGAAACAGATGGTGACTCTCATCTAACATGCAGTCACCTAGTGGTAATCATTCCAATCAGCTGTGCCCTTGCCTGCATCTATAGCCTGCATTAATGCCTGTTGGTATTCTGTCGGTCTTCTCTCCTGCTCGCTGTTTGAAAAAAAAAAACACTTGATCTGCTTCGTCTGCCTCTGCCTCAGCTTGCAAAAAACTACCCAGTCCACTGTGACAAACTCTGTTGTTGTTACCTCCCTGAGCTCTCTGTGAATGTTTTTTTTATCAAAGCTGAAACTGCTACTGTTTGAATGACTGCCTCGCTGATTGAGCCTGCTTTTTGTCAAGCCGTTGTGTTTGGGGTGACTCAGCTATTGTCTCTCCACGCTTTTGTATTTTCACCAGTGGGAATATGGACTAGAGACTTAAATTAAAATCATCAGTCACATGAGGTAAGAAAATGTGCCTCTGTGCAGTGGAATTCAGATATTTTAATCACGATTTTTTGCAGTTATGTGCTTATTTTTTAAGCAGAGGATACAAACTAGTTTCCTAATAAAGTTAGTGTGATTTAGCTATACATACAATGTCATTCACAAAGTTATGACGCTAAGCTTGTTTGATAGCTAGTTGGCTTGTTTGCTGTTTGTTTGCTGTTTGTTAGTGACCCCCCCAGTCTAATGCAGCTATACATACAGACTAAGCAAGTTTTCTCATACAGTTAGAGTACACAAACTGTGATAGATAGATGCCCCCCATGTGTTGCAGCCATACATACAGAGCATGCTCAGAAATATGCTCAAATATGTCATTCACCACTATGATGTTTTTTTTTTTTCCTGCTCCTTGCAGAACACGCAACAAGTTGTGAAATCGGCAGCATTTTTTAGGAGGTCCCGGCATGGCGAACACTTGGGTAGGGGGGCCTCGGACCCAAAAAGGTTGACAACCACTGTTCAATAGTACATTAGGAATGAGTCATTACACTGCCAGTTTTTATCGGCACCGCTCTCTCTCAGGCCCAGACCTCACCACCGTGGCTGTTTCTCAAAATGCAGGAAGTTCGTGAGACTCGCATGTACAGTACAAAGACTTTAATCTTGTTATGCTATTGTTGTGATGTACTCAAGAGGGTATAACAACCTCTTGACATCACAACAGTAGTATAACAATGATAGGAATTCACTGAATTCCATCATTAATAACCCTCTCCCATACACTAGAGTGACATTATACATTTGTCAGGAATAACCATGGAATCACCTTTCCCAGTAAAATCTTTTACACCTGAGATATTAAATGAGGAATGGGATTTCAATACTATTGGTAAGGTTGCTATGGAGGTTAAGGGCATCCCATGGACCATGGATGAAACAGGAAACACATTACGGGAAAAGACCAAATATTTACTCAGAATATCTGAGCCCATAGAACCTTTTTAAAGGCACCCTCAAGTCAAAGATAAACCAAATACCAACATGGTAGTGTCCTTTACAAACCGAGAGTCTGCTTTTGAAATTTGGAAAAATAAAAATCATTTAGGAACTTCAGGGTTTGAAATAAGTTACTCTAACTGGGTGGTTTCTTCCTATATAAACACCTTTACCATGGATAAGTTGAGCGAGGGGTGGTTAAACATTTAACAAATAAATTAATACATGCTCTTCAGTTAAAAAAGTGTGATGAACAAGCTGAACTAAATTGAATTTATGATCCAAAACCACTTTCAATGTTTGGGTGGATGGTCCCTATAAGGGAACCAAAAGGTAAAACCAAAACAGCTATATGTGAATTTCTCATAAGGCCACTTCATATACAACTGAGAAGGGACTCAGTCCCATGGATTACCATATAGCAGGAATATAATCTAACACCACAGATAGACTTGTACTTTAAAAGTGAGGTGTTAGCAAAACATTTTTTAGCAAAAGCAGAACTTCTTGATCCAATGGTTATACATGTAGTAGACCATTGAAACATAAAGTTCTCCTCTGAATCACACATTCTTCAAGGTACTGAAAAAGATGTATTTCAAATTGCCAGTGGTGAAGCTCTTCTTCCATCCGCAGGCCCAACTACTGGGGTGATGAGGGTGGCATGTCCCCTTCATTTTTTTAAGCCAGCCACCATGTTCCCCTCAACATTTTAGTCTCAGTTTATATGTATTAGGTCCCCATCTGCAGCTACTGTAACAGCAGACAGCGTGATCACAAGCCTACATAATGGAGGCCTTCACACATGTGTGAGGTATCAGAACCGCTGCTGTAGAAGTAGAGCAGATTAGGTACCAATTATCTACCAAGGCCGTCACTGGTTCCATCCTTTGGTACTGCTTAAAAATTAATTACTGCTTTTGATAATGCAGGGGGTGAAGTCATTTTATGACTTAGTCATATTCTTATACCACAGACCCCTGCAGTGCAACAGACAGGAGAACTCGGTGTTTGGCTTCAGCTGAAATGAAACTGTGAAATACAATACACAGTACTTTAGAAACACAGCATGATGTCTAGAGTAGATCAACTGTTTAGGTGATTGTGTGGGGGAAGGGTTGGTCAGAGAGACAGTTATCCAGGTCAATTGACTGGTTGTCATTTTGCGCGTCTGGATATGTGATGTTGCCTTTGCCATCTCGTCCATACCTCTCAAGTGTCCCTGATTTTCAGGGACGTCCCTGATTTTGCCTCAAAAGTTTACTCTGTCCCTCCTAAAATTTGTGTTTTTGTGGCTAAACAGTGGGGACTGTAAGCACAAAACAATGTCAAGCATTACAGTTACAGACTTGTTCTTCTTTAGAAAATGCATTTTGCACTAAGCCCCATATTCTACCAGGTTTCTGGGTGGATCTCTCTAATTTTGAAGATGTGTCCCTGATTTTGGTCCTTTGTCCCTGATTTTTTTAAGCCTTGTCCCTGATTTTTGAGACAGGAGGTTGAGAGGTATGATTCTCATCCACATAATTTAAACTGTCTAAGAGGACTACACTTACTTGGCTGACTTCCTTGAAGACAAGTTCTCAGTTTTTGTTCTGATTTTGTGGGGGTTAAGTGCAGTGTTGGCAGGCTGAGTAGAGAGTTCACCAGTCAGACAGTCCTGGAGTCATTACTTGTCAGGTGGTGAAGAGAATCTGCACTCTGCAGACATCCTGAGTCCTACTTGAATCAATGAACTGGATCCTCAATCTCGATAGACCCAGACTGACACCAGCATGCTCAGCCAGGTAAGTAGATGACTGCAGCTGGGGGCAGGACAGCAGGCCAGTCAGGTTGGTCAGAAGCCAGGATGATCCACTCACTGCTCTGTTAGTGGTGGGTAATGCGGAAGAGCCACTGGTGTTGAGACAGAGAGGGGAGGGTTCATTTTGGGACAGGGGTCTGTAGGAGAGGACACAGAGATATGGTCCAGTAGTACCACTCACTTTGCAATGTGACATTAGCACTGTACATGTGTTGTGGAGAGCTTGAGCATGTTGTGTGTGGAACAGAGGAAACCCCCTTCTTTACAACCCTCCCTGTTCTAAAAATGCCAAATGTTTGTTATAGAAAAAATGTATTTCTGGGCCAGGCATTCTTAGACATTCTTTAATGTATCCTCTCTGTATTTATAATTGTCTCACATATTTTTTTAAACCATTTTTATATAGCTAATTCTGTAATTAATGGCTCAAGTCATTATAGATGGCCAGTACTCAATTTTTAAAAAATCTCTTAAAATGTGCTTGATTCATATTGTAGATGTATTGGGATGGTGTGGCCACATGTTTCTAATGGTAAACAGCACAGCACTACACCGTAAGGATATTTACTTTTTTCATGGCTAGAACTGCATGGGAACAACAACTTTTCAAACCTTTTTTTGAACTTTGAAATCCCATGTCTTATTTAGAGAATGAAAGAAAACCAAACAACAAATGGGAATTGATATTTTTACCTGAAACTCATTATTATTAAAAAACTACATGCCGACTACATACTGACTAACAAAACAGCTGCTTTAAATAAAATTGCTTTATTATCTATGACTTGGATGATCTGGATGGGACTAAATAAAGTTACAAATGGTTAAGGGAAAATCATCCGTAGATACAGTATATAAATCCATTGACATTCACCAGGCTGTACTCTGGCTACTTTATTAAAATAAGGGAAGGGGGAATTTCTTTGGTCAGGAAGGTAGAGATAAGGAAGTGGAGATATGAAATGGGCTAGTGCTGCTGTGTTTCTCTTCCCCTTTAAGGTGATTTTTCCCATATACAGAGACGCTTTTTGACATGTAATGCTTAGACACATGATCACTGACATTTCATTGATGTTCTGTCTTTTGTCTTCTTTGGTACTGAGAAGATTTTTGGGAGGGACGTGGTCCCAAGGTTTTGCCTCATCCTCCTGCTTTACCCCGAAGGTGCTCAGCTTGTGACATCAGAATCTGTTGCTGTAGAAAAGATTATGATGCCAAGGGTGGAATCATGTACTGGGAAGTGGGGGGGGGGGTCAGTCTGGAGGTCTCTGATCTTGTTTCCATGCAAATGTCCTTGATAGTGGGGATGAGAGAGATGGATACATTGGTGGAATACGAGCTGTTTTGTGTCTGGACATTGTGTTTTTGAACTGTTTCCCTGGATTCTAGGAAATTTGCTTTAAAGGAGAACTATGCTGAACCTATAAGTCATTTCCCACTGTGGAAACTATTTTTAAATACAGGTTCCAATTCTGTTACTGTTCCATCTCTAGAGGCTGCTTAGTTATCATAGTGAGCATTTCTGATTTGCACACAGGTATTAAGTGCCATTTTACAACTGCATGATGTAGTTTATGTATATGCTCAGCTCCTCTATTGTTAGCACAATGTATCTATGTTGTACAATAGAACTCTGTGGTTGAGAGGGACATAAACTACATCACACAGTTCTAAAATTATACTTAACACAGAGTGTAAATTAGAAATATAAACTGAGGTTATCAATAGATCCATATAGATGGAACAATAACAGAATGTGAGCCAATATTAACAAAAAAAAGGCTTCTACTAGGGGTGTAAAAGGCCCTGTAGAGCCATGTCACCCATAGTCTTTTAGCCATGGCTGCACCCATGCTGCCATCCTGCTTAATTTGCCATGGTAAAAATGCCTTTCCAGAGCCTTCTGCAGATGACTGACATGATGATTAAATGACATTTCCTTTCCTGGAATGTAGATGGTGTGGCCTCAAAACTTTCAAACCCAGAAAGTACGCAATTTGTAAAATCTTTTGATATTGTCATGCTCAGGAAACTTGGTGGACATATGATGCCCCCCATATACCTGGTTTTGTTATATTTTACATTACATCAAAAAATAAATAACAGTTTGGAAGATCACAAAAGGGCTGATAATGGCAATAAAACTGCAGAATATTCTGGTGTCTGAAAAGACCAAAATTCATTCTGATAATATTCTATCAAAGATGGAGCACATAAAGTCATTTTTGAATGTATATACTGTATGCCTCCAAAATATTTTCAAGTCAACTTTTCAGAGCTATGGCAAAAATTTGAAAAGACATCCAACTATTAATGGAAACTTATCAAGATCTTGATATTCTCATAGACGTAAATGCTAAATGTCCCTTGGAAATATGAGAGCTTAATAATAATCCAATTCAACTTGAATACAAGGAAGAAATACATATAATTTATCCCAATTTAACACATCTTATGATAGCTAAAGATAGTAATTCAGTTGTGGAATTGTTGTTCTCTCTTCTGACGGAACTTAACTTAGTTATCATTAATTGTAGGTCCAATAGTGACCCTGAATAGGGCATACATGTTTACCTTTTCTAATGGAACATCTCTAATAGTCCTATTTATAACAAATGTGACTGGACTATCTGGCCCGGTGATGCTGAGGGCTGAGGCACTGGACACCACATCTCGCACAATGCTGGCGACCCAGGTTCGGGAATGAGCTTGGATCATCGGGGATTGGCGGGGGGGACTAGGATCTAGCAATGGGAGACAGCTCTCCTAGTCCTGGGGTGGGCTGGGAAAACTACACCACACTGCGGCAGCCCCTGGGGACACCTGAAGGCATGACGTGTGCTGGTGTGACTTGGGGGGGGGCATGGCAGATGTCTGCATGTATGTGCACGGATGTCATTGCATGTCCGCCCTCCCAATGGGGAGAAAACCTGGAGGAAAAAAGTGGATGGGCGCGACCAAGCAGCCTGATGGCCATGCCCTGTGGTGCCGGGAGGACTGGCATGGAATCGTGCTGGGGGGGTCCGGGGCCGGCCTGATGTGGTAGAGTAAGGGGACCCCTCCAGCAGGTCAGTGATGGCCGTACCGGTACCCCCCATCATGCGAGTGAGCCTGCTGCTCTCCCAGCGGGCAGGGCCGGTGGCTGGATGCCCTGGCCAGTTAGACACCACAGCAGGTGTAAATAGTGATATGAAAAAAAAAATATGTGAATGGACTAGATAAAATAATAGATCTGTTGGTATTGGATAGGCCAGAATCACCACATTCTGTTCTTAATTTTAAATTATAGCCTGAATTATTGTGACTCTCTACAGTATAATAATCAAACCATAGATACAATAAATGGACGGAGAATTAAATGGTCCTCAGAAAATTTAAAGAAATAGAATTCACACTGTGGCACTGGCATTTAAATAATTTTAGGTAAATGCTCGACAAAAGATATTTCAGAAGGTGTTATATAAACTTGGACTAGTTTACTAATATTTTAGCTCCATTTCTATACAATAATAACATTTCCAGTAAACACATAAATAAGAGTATGGTTCTTGAACAAATGTAGACAGGGAAAAAAGCTCTACGGTATGTAAGGCATAATAAATCTAGAAGTAATCTTCAAATCCTTAACCAAAAAATGAGAATAATAAAATCAGATATTAAAGAAGAAAAAACAAAGCTTCAAGAGTCATTATGGGCCCAGTTGAAAGCAGCAGTTATAAATAAAGAGAACATTGTTTAACCAGGATTAGCACACTAAGCTGAAGCTTGTTTCCAGATGAGACCTGGAAGCACAAGGAAGTTAAATGACTTGCTCAGGATCACACAGTATGCACCTAAGTGGCTGTGGGATTCAAATCCAAGTCTCCAGATCTGCAGCTCAGAGCCTTAACCCACTGTGCTACACTGCCTCCCTAAACCATTAAAAATTTCTGGTATCTGGTAGCAAAAGGTAGTAACTCTTATGCCAGTTCAATAGAGGTTTATAGCCAACCAATGTAGTGGAAGAAGCACTTTAGGCAAGTTTATTATCATAGTCAAGAAGATTCATATTCTTCAGTAATTTCTAAAATATGAGGTTTTATAAAGTTACATTATGCACCAGTTCAGATATATTTCACAAAAACAGAAATCTTAAAAGCGATCACTCTAATTAAACTGAACAAGGCCCCAGGTCCAGACAGAATGTCATCAGATGTGATTAAGCGTTTTTGGGATTGCTGGATCTCAGTATTACATATGGTTAACAACTACATGGTATATAATTCTGCTTTTTCCCACCTCATGGGTGGGAAATAAATATTCCCTATACTTAAGAAGGGGTCATTATTGAACCCCCTTACGTATAGACCTATTAGTTTGATAGACATGACACAAACACATTTTTGTTACACTATTGCTAAAGAGGCTGTAGAATGGATACACAAAATGTAGATGTGTGACTTCTCCAAAAGGATGACATGAACCACCTTGATGGCCCAGCAGTAGTGCGCTGCACTGCCCTGCAGGCCGCCCGCGCTCAGGAGAGAGCTCAGGAAGCCACACTGGGAGGCAGCCCTGGCTGCAGCAGCCGCAGCTTGGCAGTGCACCGTGGTAACAGAGGGATGATGCTGCAGCAACCTCTGCAGTGGGCTGGGGTGCATGCTGTCTCTGTAGTGGGCTGGGATGCATGCTGTCTCTGTAGTGGGCTGGGGTGCATGTTGTCTCTGTAGTGGGCTAGGGTGCTTGCTGTCTCTGTAGTGGGCTGGGGACTGGGGTGCATGCTGTCTCTGTAGTGGGCTGGGGTGCATGCTGTCTCTGTAGTGGGCTGGGGGCTGGGGTGCATGCTGTCTCTGTAGTGGGCTGGGGTGCATGCTGTCTCTGTAGTGGGCTGGGGTGCATGCTGTCCCTGTTGTGGGCTGGGGTACATGCTGTCTCTGTAGTGGACTGGGGTGCATGCTGTCTCTGTATTTGGGCTGGGGTGCATGCTGTCTCTGTAGGATGTCACTGAGTACAGCAAAGGCACCACAGAGCTATAGACATGCCAAGGGAACAAGGGAAGATAGGGAGAAAATACACGTACCATCTACAGGATGGCCTGGGTTCTTAGACTCCCCTGGGTCCTAGGGCCTGCCCCTTCACACTTGGACCCTAGGCCACATGCCTTAGGGGGAGGATGGATGGCCCAGCCCCTGGAGGACCTGCCATGGAGGGGAAGCCAGGCCTTTTTTCTGATGGCATTAAGTATATTGAACCTGCATGGCTTTTTGATTTGTATATTTCTGCAGATCAGTAAGACAGTTGCAAAGCAAGTAATTTGGTTTGGTGAAAGTTTGTGTTCACACGTAGCCAGGTACCACTGATCTTGCTGTTACAGGGTGCGTAAGCACTGCAGGTGCTACAGAGACTTTTGAGTATACTTGAAGGTGGTCTGATAGTGTCTGGTTGTTGGATTTATGTTATTAATTTTTGCAGATGAAAACTGAAAAGTGCAAAATTACCAAGTATAAGAATTTTTGATGTATTACAAGGTATGGAAGAACAAAATAATCTAAAGAGTGGTAAAAACAGACTTTTATTTATTTATTTAAAGGACTCAGAATTACAATCCTTTGAGTCAGAGACTCATTTTCAAAGGCTCCATGTCAGTAGACAATACATTGGCAATACATGTTGAGAGGAAGATAAATAACAAGATAATACTGGATATTAGTAACAAAGTATACCACAGTTATCATACAAATGGGTAGAGTAAATAACATGGTAATACAGGCAATAGGTAAGATAAGAATATAGACAACTATCATGCAAATGTAGAGCACAGCAATCTAGATGAGGAAAGGGGTAAGATGTGCCATAAGGGTACAGCTTGACTAAGGGCAGGGTAGGAAGAGGGTGGAAGGACAAGGCAGGGATGAGCCCATTGTCAGACTAGGGAGAGGAGAAGTGGGAGCATAGTAAGGGCAGGAGGCCTGTGAAAGGGGATTAAGCAGGACAGAGTCCATTGTCAGGAGGGGGAGGCTAGGGGCAGTTACATGTGTGGGAGGAGGTGAGGTGAGGTGGGATCGGGGTAGAGATTTAAATCGGCCAATCCTAGGTTCGAAGGAGATGTGGGGAGGGAGGGAGTTGAGCCAGGTGGGGGCATGATAGGGGAAGGAGCATTGGCCAAGGGAGGTTTTCTAGTGTGGCACTTGGAAATTTGGTCTGAGTGAGCTATGGGTGGACTTAGTGGCAGTCACAAGTGACAGGAGGGGGGAGAGACTAGGGGCGGTTAGGCCAGCTGTGACCTTTTTTGCTAGGAGGCAGGTATGGTATTGGAGCCTGCCGTCGGAGTCTAGCCAATTAGATTGGATATGCAGAGTGCAGGTGTGGGTGGTTTTGGAACTGCCTAGGGAAAGGCTGCAGGCCTTGTTCAGGGTAACCTTGACTCAGTGTAGGGCAGAATTGTTGGCCGCACCATAGATCAAAATGCTGTAACCAATGATAGATAAGACAGAGGAAGAGATAGCGAGTTGGAGGGCTTCCGGGGGTAGACAGTTTCGGTGGCGATACAGTAGGCTGATATGGGAGTTAGCAGAGGTGCAGAGAAGGTGGATGTGTTCATGGAAGGTAAGGGAGGGGTCAAAGCTAACACCAAGATACTTGAAGGTATAAATTTGCTCAAGTGGGATCGAGAAGGAGGTGTGGACCCAGAGAGGGGAGTGTTTCAGTTTATTTCGGTGATGAGCGAAGAGTATGACCTTGGATTTTTTTTTTTGGTTCAGGACAAGCTTATGCCTGGAGGACCAGGACTCAGCTACTGTGAAAGTGGCTTGGAAGGAGTCTTCCAGGGAGGCAGGGTTAGTGTGAGAGGTAAAGAGGATGGCATCATCCGCATAAAGTAGGACGTTCCTAGGGGAGGCCTCGGGTAGGGTGTTCAGGAAAAGGCTGAATAGTAGGGGCCCCTGTGGGACACCTGAATGGACAGGAAGGGGTGTCAAGAGAGTGGAGCAGATTCTGACCCTTTGAGAGTGACCCATCAGATAATCTGCAAACCAGGCATTGGCTTCCTGGGACAGACCAAGATGAGAGAGGGTAGAGGTAAGGAGGCCGTGACTGACGGTGTCAAATGCCTTTGATAGGTCCAGGAATACAGTACCTGCCAGGGTCCATTGTCAGGGGCAGAGTGGATGTAATTGGAAAATTCCAGGAGGGCAGTGGTGGTACTATGGCTCTGCCGGAAGCCATGTTGTTTGGGAGATAGGAGGTAATTTTTGGTGAGGTACTCAGTAAGTTGGTCTGAGACAATGCGTTCTAGGGCCTTGGGGGGGAAGGATGGATATGAGGCAGTAGTTGTTGGGGGAACAGTCGATCACCAGACTTGGGGATAGGGGTAATGATGCCTGTTTTCCAGGTGGAGGGTAATTTACCGAGTCAGAGCGAGAGGTTGATGAGGTGGAGGGGGGAGAACTTCATCTAACACCAGGCGTAGCATCCTGAGGTCAACTGAGTCACTGCTACAGCGAGAGCCACTTAGGGCTTTATGGAGTACAGTGTTACTCTCATGTGGTGTGAGGACCCAGAAGCAAAAAGGGGGTGGGATGGGGGGTGGGAGGAGGGTAGAGGGGGAGAAGAAGTCTTGGGGGAGGACTGAACTCAGGTACGAGAATGAGGTATTGAGGGTTTCCACGATCAGCTTTGTGTCACTGGTGATGGATCCATTCACAGTGAGTTGTGATGGGGGAGGGGGATTGCCATTGAGGGATTTCATATTTTCCCAGAATTTGTGACCAGATCCCCAGGTTGTGGTCAGTGCAGCCTTGTAGTGGTCAGCCTTAGTCTTCTGGATGGCCCAGGTATACTGCCAAAGGTCATCCCACTGCTGCATAAGGTCTAGGAGGGATGAGGAGATCCAAAGGGTATCAAACCCTTTTACCATCTTCCTGGTGAGGGGGGTGGATTTGTTGCAGGCCTCATTAAAGGTGTGAGTAAAGTAGTTTAGGGCTGCATTGGGGTCTAGAGAGCAAAGAAGGGGAGACCAGTTCCAACTGGAGAGATATGATTTCAGGTGGCTGAGCATACCAGGTCAGAGCTGTCGAGTGAGGATGGATTTTGGAGGTGGTTTCTTTACCAGACAGGACTAGGTGCAGAGAATGGGGGAGTGATCGCTAAGCGTGTTGGAGAGGACAGTGATAACCATGAGTTTGTGGGGCGACTGGACAGGACAAGGTCTAGGAGGGTGGCAGTGCCAGTTGCATGGTTGAGGCACATGGGGCAGGTAACAAGCTGGGTTAAATCTAGGGCTGCTAGGAAATCCCAGTAGGGAGAGGCTGAAGGGGGAGAGTCAGTTTATATTGAGGTCACCCAGCAAAATGAGCTCAGCTTCAGGGGGGAGCTGGGAGAGATATTCAGTGAGAGATTGGAAGGTGAGTTTCTGGTCCCATGGGGGAATGTAGGCTGCTATGAGAATAAGAGGGTCTTTTGAGGGACCAGGGGAAATCTGGAGGGCTATGGCTTAAGCGCCATCGGCAAGTTGGGGTGGCGGGAGGGCATGTGAATGGAAGGTATCACAAAGGTAGATGGCGCATCCACCCCCATGTTTGCCCAATCTGTCATTGCGGTATAGCACATACCCAGGGATGGAGATCGAGGAGTCAGGAATTGATCTGGATAGCCAGGTTTCCACTAGGGTGAGGAAGTCAGGTTGGTGCTGAGCTATCCATACCTGAAGGACGGTGAGTTTTTTTGGGAGACTGCAGATGTTAATGGAGGCAATGCACAGTCCGGGTGCAGTGACACTTGGGTGAGCATGGGTAGTGGGGGGTCCAGGGTTTGGGTGGACATTCTCGATAGGAGGAGGGAGAGAGTTAGAAGGAGCTGCCAGTGTAGGGTCTTTCTGTGCATGGATGTGGTAGATCGAGTAGTGATTGGGTGGGGGGTAGGTGGGGATAGGTGAGCTCAAAGACTAGGGGTGGTGAGGATGAGGTTAGCCAGGAGCACCAAGAGGTGGGAAGAAAGGGGATGTAGAGTAGGGGGGGTGGTGGGAGAGAGAAGAAAGAGGGTAGAGTGTGGGTGTGGTGTGTTTTGGGGAAGGGGAGATGGAGCGGCTTGATGGGAGAGCGGCGAGGAAGGCGATAAGGAGAAGAAGTGGTGAAAGTGGGGCAGGGAGAGGGGCCATGATGGGCCAGGGGGGTGGGAATGATTCAAAGGTAGGCAGCCAACACCAAGTATTAGGGCAGCCAAGATAGCACAGTGGTAGGGTGCTTGCCTATGATGTACAAGGTACAGAGTTCAAAACCTGGGTGGAGAGGGAGAGAGAGAAAGTCTCTGAAAGAGGGAGAAATGGGGTAGAGATGGCACAGGAATGGGCAGGAGGGGCCTACAGATGGGTGGGGGAAGACAGGAAAAAAAGGCTAATAAAGGGTGGTAATACTGCCTCCTAGTGGCCAGGTGGTGAAATAGTGGGGGGGAAGGGGTGAGGAGAAGAGAGCTGGGACCATGTGAGGAGAAAGAGGTGGAAGGCACGTAAGCCCTCTGCTGGTAGTAGAGTATAACTTGCTAGGGGGAGTGTGGACACAGTCATGTCATGTCATGTGATGGGAAGGGACTATAAATTAAGGGACGCCCCTGGGTGGGAGAGTGGTGTGGGCGGAGCAGTCAATGTGAAGTGTTGATGGGCTGACTCCCCTCACAAAAGGTGCTCATACCAGGAGGGAGCTGTTTATCTTTAAGGGCGCCTGCGGTCCTGGCTGCATGTGGCTTTTGTGACATGGTGTTTGTTTTGTATTGATACATTTTTTTATATTCTTTTTGTTATTTGCAGAGTGAAAAAAAATTCTCTGAGGAAGCTGCAAGGAGAAATGTCAGGGTTATTGAATGAATAAATAGATAATAATTTATGCTTCTGAAAGGACATTCATCCCCCCCCTCACACACACACACACAATTTTTGGATTTTGCATCACATTATCCTGGGGTCATCTCAAAACTACCTTTTCAACTACATTATTTTCTTCAACATTTCCTGCAAAATCTATAGACTTGTAGATTATTTCTCAGGACCAGGGTATGTCACTGACAGATAAATATGACCGGGAAGGAAAAAGCTATATGGGGGAAATAAGGATCATAGAAATATAGAAACATAGACTTTGATGGCAGATAAGGACCGCTTGACCCACCTAGTATGCCCATTTCCCTACCTAGATGATAAGCTGCAGATCCTAGTTAACCAACAGCCTATTTCTTCCTACCCCCCACAATTATTGCCTTATGTCTGTCCCATGCATTCTTGAATTCTCCCACAATTTTAGACCCCACAACCTCCTCAGGAAGGCTGTTCCATGCGTCCACCACCCTCTCTGTGAAAAAATACTTCCTCACATTGCCCCTGAGCCATCCCCCCCCATCTTCAAATTGTGTCCCCTTGTTCTTGCACATCTCTTTTTCTGAAAGATGCTTGGATTGGACTTTGTTGATCCCACTGAGGTACTTAAACGTTTCTATCATGTCTCCCCCCTCTCCCTCCTTTCCTCAAAGGTATACATATTAAGTTCCTTTAGCCTCTTCTTGTATGGCTTCTCTTGCAGACCCTGCAGCATTTTAGTTGCCCTCCTCTGAACTGCCTCCATCCTGTCTATGTCCTTGCGGAGATGGGGTCTCCAGAACTGAACACAGTACTCCAGATGGGGCCTCACCAACTGTCTGTACAGGGGGATAACAACTTCATGTTTTCTGCTGGTGATGCCTCTCCCTATACTTCCCAGTATCCCCTCAGCCCTCCCTACTGCCTTCTCACATTGCTTGCCAACCTTAAGGTCATCTGATATGATTACCCCCAGGTCCCTTTCCATTTTTGTTGTTGTTACTACCTCCCCATTGTGCAATCTTCCCCTGGGTTTTTGTTTCCCAGGTGCATTACTTTGCACTTCTTTGCATTGAATCCAAGCTGCCATACTTCTGACCATTCCTCCAACCTTGCCAATTCCCTTCTCATCCTTTCCATGCCTCCTTGTGTATCAAACATGTTGCAGATCTTTGTGTCATCTGCAAAGAGGCATACTTTTCCTTCCAGTCCCTCTGCAATGTCACTTATAAAAACATTAAAAAGGACTGGACCCAGTACTGAACCCTGCGGTACCCCACTAGTAACCCCTCTTTCTTCAGAGTGGACTCCATTTACAATTACCTTCTGTGTCCTGTTGTTCAGCCAATGTTTTACCCCAGGCTACCACCCTGGGACCCACTCCAAGGCTGGTTAATTTGACTACTAATCTTTTGTGTGGGACTGTGTCAAATGCCTTGCTAAAGTCTATGTAGGCCATGTCCACAGCCCCTCCCTGGTCTACTACTTTGGTCACCGAGTCAAAGAAATCAATTAGATTCATCTAACATGACCTTCTAGCTGTGAACCCATGCTGTCTTGGGTCCTGTGCCCCACTGGCCTCTAGGTACTCAACAATTCTTTCCTTCGAAGTGATTCCATCACTTTCCCTACTACAGAGGTCAAACTGACAGGTCTGTAGTTTCCTGCCTCTGTCTTGCTCCCACTTTAGTGAAGGGGAATCACATCAGCCTTCTTCCAGTCCTCAGGTACCACACCATCCTCCCATGATTTGTTATAAAGGGTAGTCAGTGGTGTCTCTAGTTCTCTGCTTAATTCTTTTAGAATTCTGGGGTGAATTCCATCTGGCCCCATTGCTTTGTCCACCTTCAGTTTTAGAAGTTCTTTCAGAACCCTTTCTTCTGTGAAAGGACTGGGATCGACCCCTCTGAGTGCTTCATAATTGGATTAGGCACCTCCCCCACTTCCTCTTTTGTGAATACTGAACAGAAGTATTCATTCAGTATCCCTGCTTTTTCACTGTCACTCTCTGCCCACTCACCATCCATTCTATTCAGCCTCACTATCCCTCCCTTTGTCTTTCTACACTCCCTGATATACCTATAAAAGGTTTTCTCCCCTTCTTGACTGAGTTGGCTATCTTTTCCTCAGTTTGGGCCTTTGCTATTCTGACTACCCTCCCTGCTTCCTTCTGCCTTAACTGGTACAGTTCTCTGTCCTGCTCCTTCTATGTTTCCTTATACTTCCAAAATGTTATCTTTTTCTCCCTAACCTTCACCACCACTTCTTTTGAGAACCACAGTGGCTTTTCTTTCGTTTTGATTGTTTATTTGCTTCACACAAAGGCTTGTTGCCTCTGTGATGGCAGTTTTGATATTTCCCCATTGTTACTCCACCCCTCCTTCTAGCCTGTTTGCTAGTGCTCTTCTAAGGCACGCTCCCATCTTGCCAAATTCAGCCCTCCTGAAGTCCACACAAACACAAACAAAAAGGATTGTGTGAACATTATAACATCAAGTAACTGTTCTTTGCTGAATCAGAGGTGCCTTGAAAGAGAAGGGATCAGGGCTAAGTAAAATAATAAATAGTAGTTTGGCACTTCTCTGGTGGAGCACGGTCCCTTTTTTGAGCTGTTCCCAAACCCCATTTTTCTTCCACTGTAGAACTTACCCATGGCTCCTTCCAGAAAATATCTACTTTCATCTAAAAGTTTAATAGAGTACCCCCTCCATACACACACAAAAACATAGCAGCAAAACCTTGTAAAAGGGGTCAGAAGCCTGAATTCCATATTGCTAGTCAGGTTAGGTGTCAACTGCACCACATCATGGAGCAAACCCTTCATTTTCCACTTCATCGCTGCCCTGTCTCACACAGATAAGGTGTTGCCCCAAGTTATAAACCCAGTCTCTATAAAATTGCCATATTACTGTATATGATGCTAAATCACAATTAAACTTTGCACAGATAGGACAGCTTGTTTGCGCAGTGATACCATCAAATGTTACAGCAAGGCAACCTTATCCCCACACCATCAGTATACAGTACCAATGGTTATCAGTTACATATCCTCAGGGCAGGATTGTAGGTTCATGCAAGTGTTTAAAATAAAAGCTGTCAGGTTCTAACTACTGTATGTGCAGTTTGTCTGCAAGTATAAAAACTGTACAGAATGTACATCCAGATCAGAAAAAAATCCAGACCACTAATTCTGTGGCTCTGAAATCCTTGCATCGCTTCATCAGATCAGCAGCAAAGAATATAATCACGTGAACATGCATTCAATTTGCAAAATATTTTACGTGTCAGCTTCAGTGTAACTGTGGGGTAGGTAATCATTGATTACATGCAACAGGAGTAACTACAATGTAGTTGCATTTTTGTTGCATGCAACTGTATTGCAGTTTCAATGCAGTTATAGTGTAGTTACACTGTAACTACAGCATAGTTAAAAAAACTTAAAGTGTTACCCCCCCTCCAAAAAATGGCAGCAATTTTTGTTTCGTTAAGTAACAACACTACAGCCCCACCATTTAAACACAAAGAAAATAAATACCATTGGGGTCAGAAAATAAACTCATCTGAAAAAAAACTAATTTCAATTTAAAAAGTATACTTCTTTGTGTTCTACCGAAAACTTCCTAGCCATCTTCTCTTGTCTCTGACATCCTGCCATCTCACTCATACTACACAACACTTCAAAGGCACGGTGGGGGGATGGTTGTTTACAGTCTCCCTGACCACTTCAGAAATTTTAAACAGTTTAAACACCTGTCTGTCTCTCTTGCCACAACCTACTTACTGGTAGCCACTGCATCTCTCTCTCTTGCAGATCCAGCTCTCTTTTTCTCACCCTGTCTCACCTGGAGCCATCTTTTTGTCTCTCTCTCTCTTTCACTCACACATCTGTCTTTCTCTATATCTCTCACAGCACACTCCACTATCTTTACATCTGTTACTACAACCTTGTGTAAAATACAATGAAATACATTCTTTACATAAGTGTTTTGTTTCATTTTTTTATTTTAAAAATAATACAATCATTATGAAAAGGTGGGGGTGGAAAACTAGTTTAGAAGTGAACTGAACTATGAAAGCCACATAAGGACAAATATCTTAACTCCAAAAAAAAAAACAAGTTTCACTAGGCAAAATAAAAAAAATGTCCCTGCAGTATGAGCAGACTCAGTAGATCTAATGGCCTTATTCTGCTGGCTTAATTGTATGTTCATATAGCCAGGAACCCGAGGACTAAGTACAGCTTGGGCAGAGTCCGGGTATCTGCATCAGAGGAGGAGGAGGAGGAGAATGACCTGGGAATGATGATCACTAGTGACCTGAAACACTCCATGTAATGTAGGAAAGCAGCAGTGAAGGTAAATAAAATGTTGGGCTGCATTGCCAGGGGGGCCAGCAGCAGGCAAGAGGAGGCAATGCAGTACTGCCTTTGTACAGGTCATTACTGAGGCTATATCTAGATTAGTGTATAGTACTGGTGTCCATACCTTAAGAAGAACATAAATCAGCTGGAAATAGTCCAAAGGACAGCAGCTAAGATGATCATGGGCCATCAGGGTAGGACATAGGAGGAGAGGTTGAAGGCCTTGAACATGTACTCCTCAGAGTGGTGGAGAGAGAGAGAGGGGACATCATTGAGACCTTCAAGTATTTGAAATAAATAAATAGGGTGGACAAGGAGGGTCTCTTCAAGCTTAGTGGGAATTGAAACACCAGGGGACACAGTCTCAAGTTGGAGGAGAGGAGGTTTAGGAAAAAGGCTAGGAGGCACATCTTCATTGATAGGGTGGTGACGGATTGGAATGGGCTTCCTGAGGAGGTGGTTTCATTGGAAAAAATAGGTAGCTTTAAGAGAGGATGGGACAGAGTTAAGTGGAAAATAAGGGTCAGAACGGGGTGGATGGAGGGGAAGATTGGATTGGGGGTCAGGGTCAGTAGCTGATGCTGAGGACCCTGCAATACAAGCAGACTCAATAGACCTAATGGCCTTATTCTGCTGTCTTAATCATATGTCTGTATTTTCATAAAAATGAATGTAATTATTTCTGTTTTTACATATTTAAACTCATTTATTTTATAAGCACAATAACACATTCCAGGGTATACACTATGCTGAATAATTGTACTTCCAAGATGGCTGAAGGCACAAGGCTACACAATGTACCAGGGCATACAGTGATCTAGCATAATGCACACTCTGTCATGTGTTATTGCTTATATTCACATGATTTGAATCCACAGTGCCTCAGTTTTACGGGCATCAATCATGGGGCCTCAAGGTTAAGAGGTGGGGTGATTTTCACAATTTTGTCAACTTCCTTTGAGGCAAGAGAGGAGGAGAGTGGCTGCACGCTGGGTCTTTCAGAGAGATCACAGCAGGCTTCTGAACAGGCATTAGAAACACTTTCACATGTATGCCATCATTGCCTGTGTGTCTTTATAAAGTGTAATTTTATCCAGAAACTTTCCAGACAGTATTGCGTCACAGTTATTTTGGCTTCCCTTGCTGGTTCTGCTTAATACTTCCCCGCACATGCCTGAGCCCAATGGTGGGGAGCCCGCATCAGTGAGAGGGTAGCAGCAAGTCCAGTGGAGGGCTGGTTGCCTGCAAGTGAATGCCAAGAGCTCCAGAAGGTGTTTGAAGCTGGAGCAGAAAAGAAGTTAAAAGATTTTAATATATTTTTAATTCTCCTCCCTTACTGAGACAGAGCCAAAGGCGAGTTTTATTGTTTTGTGCTTTGTGTCCACGTTCTGTTTGTCCGTTAGTAATTCCTGTTTAGCGGAGATTGCAATAATTTTGAAGCCCATATATGGCTGAACAAAATTCAGAGCTCAGTGTCTAGACCTTTTTAAAAATTATAGGTTTAACTGTTAACTCATTGATTCCTAAATTTGCTTTTTAAAAGATTTTAAAACTTGCACCATGAAGGTCATGTGGTCCTATGTTTTAAGAGCACAGGTGCCGGTGTTCCTCAGGTGTAGCCAGGTGAAGCAGATCTCTGAGCAGTACTGCACGCAGGAGACAATCCCATTTGAGACAATGTTCAGAGTTTCAGACCTGAGACTTTAAAACTTAAAAAAAAAAAGTTTTCTGCTTATCCCTGTTTATCCCTATAAAGTCATCTATGGCTTTTACTTGCAGATTTTTTTGTGTTTCTCATAAGAATTAAGGACCTCTGTAGGTAGAATCACAACGGGGCGTGTCACTGTAGTCTGCTGTTTGGAAGACAGACTATCAACGTGACATACTACTGAAGGAATATTGACTGGCTGCAGCTTTCTCTTAACCATTATGTCAGATTTTTATAAGTATTATTTGCTATTTAATAGAACCCATATCTACTAGTAGGGCAGCTCAAGGTTTTAAAACAAGTATATTTACAATTATATAATTGTTTGTGGAATTTGTAGGATTTATGTTTTCATTTGTCATTAGACAGCGTAGTCATTTTAGAAGCTTTCAATTAACACTTAAAAGACTTGGTCGGGGAAATTTTAAACAATTTTAGACTAACTAGATAAACTAAAGGGTAGACTAAAGGGTAAAATCCATAAACTGGTAGCTGCTGCTGCATAAACTGGGATTTACCACCTCTCAAAGTGGTTTCTTTTTTATTTCTTTACTTTACTAGCTTTTCCAGATTCCTGGAAACAGAAGTTTCCAAGACAGGGGAAGTCGGTTTTAAAGAGGACAATGCTAAAAATAGAAAATAAAAGGGTCCATAATAAAAGCGATGTTAAGACACTGATGACAGTATGGAGACCCAAAGAGAAGCCAAACTGGATTAGTGGACTGAAAAGAAAACCAAGAGTGGGTCATAAAAATTAGCCAGTGGACAGAGAACCCTTGTTGACACCACGTGAGTTACAAGATCTGCAAATGCTGCAAGATCCTGGATAAGTAAAGATCCTTTGTTTTTAGATTACTGCTTTCACTAGAACATTCTAGTATCTGTTGACTCATGAAGCATGGTTATGTTGAATTTTAATCCCTGCTTATCTGAGCTAGAGATGTGCAAAGTCCGCAAAATTTGCTCTGCAAGGTAATTTGTGGATTTCGCAGATTTCATGGAGCAATTTCACAAGAGTCACAGCCATGAATTTCGCAGATTATGCCATGAAATGTGAAATTCTGCAGGTGAATTTCATGCTTCACCCACGAAATTGGAGCTTCATGGAAAAAAACTTCAAATTTTAGTGAACATTTCGCGCAGATCACGCAAATCGAAGTTCAGAGGTTTTTCCAAAACTCTGTGAATTCCGCAAAGTGCGAATCTTTGGTGCTTCACACAAAATTCGCAGGCAAAGTTTAACTTTGCAACATCTCTAATCTGAACTTATCTTAAACTCTCCGCTCCTAACAGATGAAGAGTGAAGCTGAAAGAAGTTTAAAGAATTAATTGCAGAAACTTCTTATCATGACTTTCTGGACCTTGTGGGACAGTGTGTGAAAATTGAAGTTTACCTGGTTGTTTGGAGGTTTTTAACAAAGTGTTAACAATAGTGTGTTTTAATTGCATATACTTGCTGTTTCAGTAGAAACTCCTGATTACTGGGGTTATATAGTGCTACCGATAGCTCCTGAATCATGGATAGTTTCATATCTTAGGGTGAGGGTGTGACAGTGCTGGGTGTATTTGTATTTTGCTAACTATTCTATTAACTTTAACTGTCACTGCTTATCTGTATAGCTTATCTAGCAGTAACAATGGTTACCACACGAGCACAGATTAAATCTGGTAATAACAGTCCCCCCTTATATTGGAAGCTGCAGTTCCCCTCACAGGAAAAAAGGAATACATCTGCTCTGAGCAGTAAAAAACTAAAACAGACCAAGATTACTGATCATATTGGAAGTTTTCTAGGCAAAGAAAGAACCTCAACTCCTAATTTGACATCTAAAATACCCCCGATTCCTTTCACTAATGAAGAATTATCTGCTGGAGACCAATTAGAAAAATGTTTTATTTGTACAAAATATGACAACGCTTTAGATAGAGATGAGGAGATCTACATATGTCAGTGTATTAGATAATGAGACAGCAGAGGGAAATAATCTCTCAGCTGTGTCAGGAGCTAATAGTAACATAGGTCCTAATAAATATTCATGCTTGGCAGACCAGAACAAGAGTATCTGTATCTCAAAAGGGAAGTTAGAAGAGGTCCTGCAATATTTATAGGTGACTAATGGTCTTAAAAGTACTAAGGGTAAAAAAGGAAATTCTTTCAACTCAAATAATTAGTGGAATGAGATGCACAAGATAATGCAACTACTTATGATAACCAAGAATATTTCCCCATCTACTTAAGTGCAGAGATAATTAGATTATTAAAGGACTCATACATAGCAAATGTGTTATTAGTGGAACAATTAGTAATCATTAGAAATAAGATTGTTACTTTAAAGCAGCAGTATTTGTTAGGCGGTGAAAAAATTTATCATATTTTTTTTTAGTGAAAATGTATTTCTGACAACCTAAGACTCATGCTCAGTATATTTTTTGTTTTCTCAGATGTGTTAGGACTTTTTTCATAGCTGATTTTGTAATTAATGACTCACGTCAGTAAAGATGGTTGTCAGTTGCAATTAGTTAAAAATCTCTTCCCCTGGTGTTACTTGTTGAATGTACATGCTAGATTCATGCTGTAATTGTATTAGGGTGGGTCTTCTGCATGTTTCTGATAGTAAATAGCACAAAATATTAAATGTGCTCATGGTGGGTATGGCGTGGGTGTGGCATGGACGTGGGAACATTTAAAAACTTCAAGATCCCATATCTTGGTTTGGGAATGAAAGAAAATGAAAAGAAAAATGTGTGTATTGATATTTTTGCCAGATGAACCTTATTACTGAAAAATACATATGGTTACTAACAAATACTGCTGCTTTAAAAGAAAACAGCAATTAACAGAGCAAGACTTGATGACACTGATAGTACATTAGCCAGCCTTATTCCCTGCAAAGAGTCCTCCTCACGGTCATTCAGTATACCAAGTATTCCTGATATGGATATTAGGCAAGATTTTAGCACAATAATAATCTCAGAAAGCCCAAACTTGGGTCGTGAGAAAGTGAGTAAACCCAAAAGGGGAAAAAAGGAGAAAAAACAGGAGGATGACTCAAAGATCAATAAGGTTCCCCAAAAGGAATCTTTCAGACAATGGTTCCCTCCTCAAAGAATATTCAGTCCCTGGTCAATGACAATATCTCTACCAAGGGAAAAAACTAATGTTGAGATATACATACAAAAAATGAGATAGGGATGAATTTGGAGAAGTTAGAGGAACAGATTAAACTCTTGGTGAACAGATGTAATGATTTATGTGGTGGACACTACTGTAATGCATCCTTATCTGATGGGAGTGAAATATCACATAAGGATAAGTTCCACAAATGTTACTTCCCCAAAAAGAAAACTTCAGCAGCTGTGCATATGGACACAACTCATGATGCAGGGTTATTTACATCCAATAGAGAGGGCAGGTCAGAGCTTGCATATCTGCTGTTTTGGGATCCACCCAATTGGACAGAAGCTACAAGCCTAGATTTTAAAATCACAAATTATATCTTTGATAAGGATGAACATGGACATTCAGATTCAGAAAGCGAACACTGAAGAGGCTATATTTGTAGGGGATGCTTCAATAAATGCAGTTGATGTGTACTTTTCCATCCCCAAAATTGCTAATGATTTCTGGTTAATGAAGCTTTTGTGTTTCATATGGGGACTCAGATCTTATTTCCAAACAGACACTTGTTTAACATTTGTACTAAACCTACACTTTGTGAAAAAAAAGAGATCCTGTTTGGATCAGTCTGTTTGGTATGCCTAAAAAGAATCAAGTAAACAATACCAAACTTACATGGTCAATATGTCATTTTTTTCCGTAATTTCTTACAGATCTCACAGGTAGGAATGGCATTTTGAAGGCCGTCCATAGTGAGCAAAAAAGTCAAATAAACATCTTGGTTAAAAACAAGCAGGTAGCTGATTGAATTATGGAAAAATATAGTATTGTGGATGCTATGGATTATCGCTTACTTTTAGAGGATAGTGTCATATTTAACAAAGTAAGTATCGAAGGAGGTGTTACTGTTCCTTTCCTGAAACGTCACAGGATGGAAACAGAAATTCCCTGATAATGACTGGATTTGCTTTGTCTCTAGGTGTGATGTGTTATGTTTCCAAGAAACCTGGCATAATGAAAATAGTAATATTTCACTCAATGGATTCCAGATTTTTCATCGCCAAGGGTCCGAGGCAGCCAAATATAGGCGATGTTCTGGAGGTTAAGCAACTTATTTTAAACTTGTCTCCTTTAGCGCTATTCAGCTTGCATACTTTTACTAATTTTACTGTGACCCTAGTCAAAAAACAAAGCTATGAAGTCATTGTGATAAATAGTTATGTGTCACCCTCTAGGTCTACGTTTTATGCCTTGAGCATGTGGGACTCACTTAAAGAGCTATTGCTAGAAATGAAATCTAGGTTTCCTGATTATGATTTCCTTTTGATAGGTGATATGAACACTAGAATCGGGGAGTACAATGGTTTAACTAATAACTATATGCTTGGTTATTATATTAATGAGCTAGCAGTCATGCCACACAGGACATCCAAGGACAAATATGTTAACAAAGCAGGTTTATATCTCATAGATATTCTTAAAGATTTTATTTTTTTTCCCTTAAATGGCAGACTAACTGGTGATATGGAGGGTCACTGCACTTATTACAAAGCCTCGGGTCGTACCTCTCAACTGTCCCTGATTTTCAGACATGTCCCTGATTTTGCCTCAAAATGTTACTCTGACTCTCCTAAAAATTGTGTTTCCATGACCAAACAGTGGGAGTTATAAGCACAAAATAATGTCAACCCTTAAAGTTAGACTTGTTTTTCCTTAAACAAATGCATTTTACACTAATCCTCTTATTATACCAGCTTCCTAAGTTGATATCTCCAATTTTGAAAATGTGTCACTGATTTTGGTCCTTTGTCCCTGATTTGTTTAAGCCTTGTCCTTGATTTATGAGGCAGGAGGTTGAGAGGTATGCCTCAGGTACCTCCTTAATAGATCTAGCATTATGTTCTGAAAGAGTGGAAGTTTGGAGCAGTCTACCCATTCTCATAACAGCAGACAGCAATCATATACCAGTTCTCTTAAGTGGAATGGTTACTGTCCATACACAGGATATCAGCCCTTCAGTTCCATTCTTGGAATGTAGGATGAACAAAAAAATTTATCTGGGCTTGCATCTTGGAAGAGCATATAAAGGAGTTAATGGGGAACATGTTAACCACCATTGACTGGGACAATTTCCATCATCTAAATGCTAATTAAATGTGGTTAAAAAATGTACCAATTTTTGAAACACTGAGAGGGAATTTGTAGAAACAGGTTTATGAAAAAAAAATTGCAGAAAACAGCAAGGGTGGTTTGACTCTGACTGCGAAGCTTACAAGGCCACGATAAGAAAATTGTCAAAGTTAGCTAAAAGTCTGGGGACAGGAATCAACTTAAGACCCTAAACCAGGAAAGAAAGAACTATAAGAATTTCCTGAAAGGAAAAAAAATGAAGGTTTCAACATGACCAATGGAACAGAATGATGAAGGTTATAATTGAAAAATATTCTAAGGATTTGGGGCAATTCAAGGCTAGTGGCACAAATAATTTTAAAAGCAGTAGCGATTCATATATCTCTGAATCACAATGGGTGCAATATTTTATGGGAATTTTTTTCAACCCTTCAATTACAAGCACTCCACTATCTGTTGACCACTTAAATGAGCTGTCCAGTTTTTTACAAATATTACACAAAGTTGTGTATTTTGCTATAAAAGCTCTGAAATCAAAAAAGGCCCCAGAGGCCCAGATACGATCCCAGTGGAAGTTTTCTTGTGTAACACTTCTAACTGGTGTAGACCTTTGGTGTTATTTTACGATAAATGTATTGAAAATTACTTTGTCCCTTTCTCATGAAAGGGGCAGTGATCATTCCAATTCACAAAAAAGGTAACATCTCAGACCCGGCAATGTATAGGCCAATCAATCTGTTAGACATTAATTTAAAATGTTTTTCTAGAATTATACTGGATCATCTTTTATAGCAAATAAACACTGCCAGTGGCTAAAGTGAATTATAGGCTGGTTTCAGACATGACTACTCCACAACTGATAACTGTTTTACCCTGAGACACCTAATAGAGAAATATGCATTCATAAGAAAACAGAAGTTTTTTGCCGCCTTTATAAATTTCTCGGCCGCCTTTAACACGGTCTCTAGAGATATTTTATGGCCACAAATGTTACAACGCAGCATAAACCCCACCCTAATTCAAATAATATCAGAATTGTACAGTGATACATTGGCCTTGATCAGACTGGAGCCAGGAGGTTAGCTCTCCCGTACTTTTCCAATGAATAAGGGAGTCAGACAATGCTGTGTCTTCACCCCTTCACTCTTTTGCCTATATATAGGTCAATTTTTGAGGGATCTAGAACATTTGGAGTCTGATTCACCTAAGAAATCTTTTCTTTTTTACTTCACCTGCCCGGTTTTGGCCTACATGGATGATATAATCTTATTCTCACTGTATAGAAAAGGCTTGCAAAAAAGCTGGATTTATTACAGACTAGTGCCTATGATCTAAAATTACAAATACATTATTCTAAAATTAAAACTATGATCTTTGGTCAAAAGAGCTATTGGAACTCTGGAAACCAGAAATTAGATTGTGTGGATGCATATGTCTACTTAGGACTGACTTTCTCTTTGAATGGGTGTCCTGTGAAGCATATTCAAAAAATTATGAATACAAAAAAAACAGTCTTGGGCCTTAAAATAATCAAGCATAGCTATGGTGGGTTAACAATTAGGCCACTTGTTAATGTAATAAAAGTGAAGTATTTTTCACAGATATTACATGGTTCAAAGATATGCGATTTAAGAAACAGAAAAGCTTACAATACCTTTAGCTCTTGAGAGTAGCAGTAGGGGTTGCTCCCTCACGTCTGGCAGTGTACTTACGATTAGAATTTGACCTCATTAATATTAATGCAAATACTGACACAAAAAGAATTAGTTATTAGCTCCACCTCACTAGGCTTTCTCAGGAGAGGCTTCCCAGTAAGTGTCTGTGTGAAGAAGATTCCTGGATTCAGTGTGGATGTGGGCACCTGAACTGGGTAAAAGAGCTGTATTATAATCTTGATAAATATTATTTGGTTGTCCTGAATAACTATTTTCAAAAAGGTAACCCTAAGCTTAAAATATAAAAAGTATTTTGAAACAAAGATTTGTAACTATTGGACCAAACTGGACATGAAAAAATTGCTATGTCTAAATGTTCACAATGGTTTACAGATAATGAACTCGCTCCCGACAATTCATACAGTGACTACTCGCTCCCGACAGTACACTCCGCCGTCATCCCGCTCCTACGTCAACTCTAGCTATGTCAACTCGCTCCCGTCTGGTCAAATTTTAAAATGTTATTTTTCACAGATCTAGATTGTCTTCCATTCTGAGTGGGTATATTTGTTTCCTGTGTGCAACAAAAAGTTGTAAAGTCCACTCTTAAAGATAGTAAAGTTTTGTGAACAAGTCATAGGATAGAGAATTCCACATTTGTGCTGTACATACAGTATAACCTCAATTATTGGAACTGCTTGGGAGACATAGATTAAGATCGTAAAATTGAGAGGTTCAGAAAATAGAGAACCCTGTTTTACCGATGCACGATCGGGCAGCATTTTAAAAAAACAAACACTTGTTTTTAAGTTGCTGCACTTGCAAACTTAAGGCATGAAACACTTAATTTCCATTTTTATAACCCCACAATATTTAAAGCTCTGAAAAAATCACATACAGTACTTATCTAGTCTCTTATCAGGTGCCCTGCTAAAGCAAATAAAAGGCCCCTGTTAAAGTACAGTTGCAGGACGGTTAAAACAGAAAATGCAGAAAACGGGGACAAGTTCGGTGTTCAGTTAAACCAGAGTATTTACCTTAGGAATACACTTTAAACCTGGTAAGAGCATTTTACATATCATTAATACACTGATTTGCACAACTGGGAATGAATTGTCATAGGGCAGTTAGTGCCAGAGGAGCGAATAGCCACCAGGGTGAAATGTCGGGAGTGGGTTGCCGTAACCGTATTGTTGGGAGTGAATTGTCATGTTCCCACTAAAAAGCACTACCAGGGGGTGAGCAACACCACTAGGTCGAGGTCCAAGGTTATGCATTTAGGGCTGCGGAACACAGGGGCTGTGTATAAGATGGGGGAAGTGGAGCTTACAGTCACCAAGCAAGAAAGAGACCTAGGAGTCTCTAGCACTACCAGGGGGGCAGGCAGTTCCTTTAGGACCCTTGGATGAATCCCATTCGGCCCCATCACCTTATTTTTCTTTAAGGCTTCCAATCCTTTCTGGACCTTCTCCACTGAGAATGGACTTGTGTCCACTCCCCCTTTCCCTGGTGCTTATTGCAGCATGCTTGTCTTTTCTCTCCACCCTCTACCATGAAGACCAAGCAGAAGTAATCATTTAGTATTTTGGCATTCTCTTGATCTTTCTTTGCACAGTTCCCCCTGCCCTCCTGAGTCACACTATCTCTCCCTTGTCTTCCTCTTCTCCTAACTATGTGAAGAAGGTTTTGTCCCCTTGTTTGACCTCCTTAGTTATCCTCTCCTCTGTTAGTGTTTTAGCTACCCTCACCCCTTCCTGCCTTCTTGTTTTTCCTGATATACCCCTCATCTTTCTGGGTCTCCTTGTACTTTCTAAATGCTGTTTTCTTCTCCTTCACTGCCTTGGTCACCTCCTTAGAGAACCACAGCAGCCTCTTCCACCTCTTTCTCTTGCTCACTTCCTCCAAACAGCATGCTATTGCCTGGGCCATACCCTCCTTAATTTTTCTCCATTGAGCCTCCATTCCCACTCTGCCACCCCCCAGCTCAAGGCATTCTCTGTGGCAGCTTCCCATTTTGTTTAAAATCTGCCCTCCCAAAGTCCAGGACACTCATCTTAGTTTTTCCTGTCCTATCTGTGTGCCACACCACACAGTACGGTGATCACATGTACCCAAGCGACTAACCACTGTGACATTAGCAATGCTGTCTCTGTTTTTAGTACCAGGTCTGACACTGCCCCATCCCCAGTGGTTTCCAAAACCAGATGCTTGAGAAATACCCCCGCGTATGGAGTCAAGGATGGCCCTGCCTCTTGATGCAGCTGTGGTGAGAATGCCCCAATCTACATCTGGCAGATTAAATTCCCCCATAATCAAAGCTTCCCCCACCTTGCCATTTTGCTAATGGCTTCCCCTGAGTTCTCTCTAAATTCTCCCCTGTGTTGGATGCCTGTATGCCACCCTTAAGCGAATAACGGCCCCTGATCCCACCATTAGGCTTACTCATAGTTCCTCCAGCCCTTCACTGTCCCCCATTACCCTTGTGTCTCAGTGGCCTTTATACCCTCTTTTACATATAAAACAACCCCTCTGCCTTTCCCCCTGACCTACCCTGCCCCTTAATTTATTTATTTATTTATTTGTGAAATCAGTTTACAACCTTTGAGCCAGAGGCTCGTTTCCAAAGGTACCTCGTCACATTAAAGACATACATAGCATTTTAGGTTACATAGCACAGGTTTGCTAAAAATAGGCATTCATCAGAGGCGCCATGTCACACTGAGGTCAGACAAAATACATTTAGGTTACAGGGTACAAGTAATTGAGAACAGGTGTTACACCAGTTGGTATCAAAAATTGAACAATCTAATAGGCATACCATGAAACAGCTGACACTGGCCAGGTTAGACATAGATACGGTGTACCGGGAAGAGGTGGTGGGGAGGGCTAGGTGGAGAGCCGCCCGGTGGGCGTTGTCATGAGAAGTCAAGGTGGAGGCTGCCTTCAGAGACAGGAGCAGCTACGAGTGTTGAAGAGTTGGTTTCGAAGGGTGGTTTTGAACTTGGAGATGGTGGTGGCATTGGTGATGGGGGCAGGGAGAGAGTTAAACCAGGATGGGGCTCTGTAGCAGAAGGACCTCTGGCCACGGCTGGTTCTTGATCTGGGGACCATTAGAGTGGTCTTGTTGGATGACCGTGTTGCAATAGTGGGTGGGATCCGGTGGATGGATGCTGTCACCCCAGGAGGGGAGAGCCCGAGTAGGTTTTTTTTTTGTGAGGAGGCAGGTTTGATATCGGAGCCATTCATCCAGGGTAAGTGAGTTTAGCCTCGTCATACAGCTGAAAGGTGTGTGTGAGCCTGGGGGCACCAGTAATCAATCTGCAGGCTTTATTCAGGGTTAAGTGAATTTTTTTGAGTGCAGTCGTGTCAGCAGCACCATAGTCTGGTAGACCATAGTCTACAAGGGACAATACAGAAGAAGTAACAGCGAGCCGGAGCGCATTTGGGGGAAGGCAGGTTCTATGGCGGAAGAGGATGCCGTCGTGGTGTTAGTGGCGGATGTTAGGGCATCAATGTGGTTGTGAAATGTGAGGGCTGAGTCAAGGTAACCCCAAGGTATTTGTAGGAACAGACTTGTTCCAGTGGCTGTTTGGTACTAGGAAGGATATAGAGTGGGTGGTTGCTAGCTTTGTTTTGGGGGTGGGAAAAGAGCATAGCTTTGGTTTTTTTAAGATTAATGATGAGTCTGCGCTCCTTAAACCAGGCTTCAGCATTATTGAAAGACTGCTGTAGGGTGTCCTGAAGGGAGACGGGATTGCGGTGGGTGGTAAAAAGAAGGAGTTGATAAGGGACTAGTATATGAAATCAGAAGGGCAGGAGTAGTTGGCATGTGGTGGCCACAGGGGAATTATACCTAGCTGATGTAGACTGGAATATCCAGAAGGCTTACAGCAGCAGAAGCCAGGGGCTCTTGGGTGCATTGCAAGGGGGATTTTCCTGGTAAAGGGGAGTCAAGGAGCCAATGAAGGAAAGGGAAACCCGGGATCTAGTGCTGACAAATACCAGCTATGTCTGGGATAGTAGAACAAGAGAGCCACTAGGTACTATTGACCAAGGGTCCGTGTGGTTTGCTATAAAGATTGGCAAAGAACACCCACATTCAAACACTAAGGTTCTTGAATTCAGACATGCTAATCTTGAGGAAATGAAGGAGAAGTTTAGAGGTAGGCTGCAAGGAATAAGATGAGTAGGGGGTGGAAGAAAAAAAGGATCATCATTAAGGATGGCCTACAGAAGGTCACCTGTTTCTGCTTGAGGCAGGTGGGAAAAGCAAAAGGTACAGAAACCTATCTGGTTCACAAGGGAAGTGAAAGGTGGAATGAAGGAAAAATTGCAGCTTTTCAAGAGATTAAAAGAGCTGGCCCAGTGGTGCTGAGGGTTGAAGCGCTGGACGCCACATCTCGTGCCACACTGGTGACCCAGGTGCGGAAACAAGCTCGGGACACCAGGGGTCAGCAGGGGAGGGAGAGGATTGAGTGGCTGGAGGACTGCTCTCCTCTCCCAAGGTGGGTTCTGGGGGCTTACTTGGCATACCAGTGACCTCTGGTGGAGACCAGGGGTATGTTGATGCCAAGCCATACAATAGGGTAGAGTGGTGGTAGACGTCAGTGACTTGATCATGCGGACGTTATTGTATATCTGCACTCCAGGGGAAACATCACATAGAAAAATCCCTGTCCTCGGAGATTGGGGAAGGCACCTCTGCCCCCACTGGGCCACACTCCCAATACTGGACACTCTCCTCTCCAGTCCCCTCACCCAGTCTGGCACACCAGATTATACATAGAGCGCCCAGGACAGAAGTGCAGCCCCACCTCGGGGGCTCAGAGCTGGGGGTCCACTGGGCTGGAGCGAGAAGGGGAGGTGTCACAAGTGGGAGGTAGAGTTTAGGGATTAGGTAGAGGATGCTGGAGAGAGTTCCCCGTAGAGACAGTGCATAAACAGAAATGACAAAAAAAAAGAGAGATTAAAAGAAAGTCAGAAGAATGACGATGGCTACAAGGCTGTATACCTTTTCAAACTGAAGGAAACTAACAGGATGTTGCAGAAGAAAGGTTGATGCAGAACTAAGGATTGCAGTAGAAGTTAAGGGAGGGGACAAGGCCATCTTTCATTACATCAAGAAAACATTAAAATGAATGAAGGCATTGCCAGGCTAAAACAAGAGTAAGGGGTGGGTGGAAGACTAAAAAGGCAAGGCAGAAATACTGAATGATTATTTCTGTTCAATATTTACAAAGGAAACAGAAGGGCCTCTTCCACAGGGAAAAGTTATCACTAGACCAGAAGAGGGGATAAAATGAAGATGGCACCAGTAACCACAGACTGGGTACTAAAGGGGCTTAGGGCACTAAAGGTAAACAAATTCACAAAGCCAGACAGTCTGTATGCCAGGATACTGAAGGAGATGGCTCAAGTACTGGCTAATTCCCTTATGGACCTCTTCAATTGTTTCCTTGGAGACTGGAGAGATGCCAGTGGCCTGGAAAACAGCAGACGTGACCCTGTACAAAAGTGGTAGAAAGGATGAGACATAGAACTACAGGCTGGTCTGTTTGACGTCAATAGGTGGCAAACTACTGAAAACCATAACCAGAAAAAGACGGATGGAGTACTTGTAAGCAAATAGGTTGTAAGATTGTAGACAGCATACTGTAGTCATGTGACCAGAAGGTCTTGTAGAACTAATTTGATAGACATTTTTGACTGGGAATGAGGGTGGTGCATAAAAGGCAGGCAGTTGACATAATGTACCTGGATTTTAGCAAGGCGTTTGACCTGGTTTGGCATAGAAGAAAAGTTAAAAAATTGAGGGACCTGGGGGGTGGAGAACAGATTAACAAGGTGAGTAGAAAATTGACTGTGGGGTATACAGAGAGTGGTGATTAATGGGAAATTCATGGAAATGAGGGAAATCACCAGTGGGGTATCACAGGGGTTGGTGTGCAAGGCCCGGCGCTCTTCAACATCTTCATTAGCAACATAGGTGATGACATCAGAAGGAAGATCTGCTTCTTTGCAGATACCACCAAGTCATATGGCAGAGATGACCTCAAAGAAGGCATCCACGAGTTAAGGGAAGCCCTGAAGAGGATCAAGAGGTGGTTACAAATCTGGCAGCTGAGCTTCAATGTAAAAAAGTGTAAGGCCATGCACGTGGGAAACAAAATTCCAGGGTCAGAGTACAGGCTGAGGGGGAGGGTGACAGTTACTTTGACAAAGAAAGAAAGGGATCTGGTGGTGGTGATCTTTAACAGCCTGAAATCATTAGCACAGCGTAATAAGGCAATAGGGAATGTAAACAGGATGCTGGGCTGCATTAGTAGGGGGTTCAGCAACAGAACAAAGGAGGTCATATTGTCCCTGTTCAGGACTCTGATGAAATCGCACCTGGAGTTCTTTGTACATTTCTGAACTCTCACATAGAAAAGGATAACAACAAGCAGGAGACAGTGCAGAGACTTCTGACCAAATTAATAATACAGCGGGTACCAGGGGAGGACCTATGAGCAAAAATTAGAGCGCCTCAACATATACTCATTGGGGGCAGAAGGGAGGCGGGGACATGATTTAAACATTTAAATACATGCAGCGTATTAAGGAAGTGGACTCCAGAGGGCTGGCACAACCAGTGGCATTATAAATCCCAGGGAGAATAGTAAGTAACTGGTGGGGAGAGGTAAAGAGAGGACTTGAGGAAATATTATTTCACAGAGTGGGTGCTGTAGGGTAGGAACAATCTACCTGAAACACTGCCAAGGGCAAAAATGGTGGATCACTTTATGGGGTGGTATATACACAAAAAAGTGGTCAAGGGTCAGGGAGGGCAGAGAGGGTTGGGAAAGTTAGTGATGATCCCCAAGAGGGGCATGTGCAACCTCATAGGGCAGACTGGATAGACCACAAGGCCTTCTTCTGTAGTACACTTTCTTTGTTTCTAACTGGTTATTTCATCCCATGGGCTGTAAAGCTTTAAGGGCATATAGCCAGCATGTTTCTTAATGAAAGAGGATCCTTGTTTCAGTCTCACCTCTTAGTAGTAATAAAAAAAATTTTTATTGATATTTATAGTCATTACAATATAAAAAATATATCACAAATAAATTATACAAAAATATATTTAGCAAAACACATGTACATAGAATAAAATACATCAGAGCAGCATAATCAAGAGATGTTCTAAACTTATCAGTAAAATTACTACTAGACCTCTAGAGATATTAAGAGGGCGACTTCCCAGAATGATTAAGAAATTAAGCTAGGCAGTACAATGATGTTAAGGTTACTTAGACTGTCTGCTTTCCTATAATCTTTTTCCTTATTTTATAAATTATACTAAGATAATTAGCTAGTCTCAGAATTGGCCATTCATCTACTGTGTGTAACAAAATTGCTTTAAGTTAAGATTTGTCCAAGTTTTCCACAGGTAGCATAAATGGGCCAAGCCAGAAACTCCTAGGTCTATTGTACCAGGAGCACACTCATAACACATGGTTGAGGTCTTCCTCTCCTCCTTGTTGGCATGTACAATTTTGTTCAGTTGGAGGCAACTTATTATATCTAGCCCTCCATACATTATTGTAGAATATTTCTAATTTAGCTTTCATAAACGCATTTCTTAAAGGGTAATTTTTTAACTCATCCAAGTAATATTTATACCCAAAATAACAATTATCTGTGGGAACACAACAATTTGCCCCCGACAATCCAGATAGCATCAACTCGCTCCTGACATTTCACCCCGGCGGCTATTCGGTCCTCCGACACTCACTGCCCTATGACAATTCGCTCCTAGTTGTGCAAATCAATGATATGTAAAATGCTCTTACCAGGTTTAAGGTTTATTCCTAAGGCAAATACTCTGGTTTAGCTGAACACCGAACTTGTCCCCCATTTAAATGTAGGCATTTTCTGTTTTAACCATCCTGTAATTGTACTTTAACAGGGGACTTTTATTTGCTTTAGCAGCAGACCTGATAAGAGACTAGACAAGTACTGTATGTGATTTTTCAGAGCTTTAAATATTGTGGGGTTATAAAAATGGAAATTAAGTGTTTCATGCCTTAAGGTAGCAAATGCAGCAACTTAAAAATAAGCGTTTATTTTTTAAAAACGCTGCCCGACTATACATTGGTAAAACAGGGTTCTCGATTTTCTGAACCACTCAATTTTATTATCTTAATCTATGTCTCCCAAGCAGTTCCAATAATTGAGGCTATACTGTATGTGCAGCATGAATGTGGAATTCACTATCCTATGACTTGGTTCACAGAATTTTGTTTATTATCTTCAAGAGTGGACTTTACAACTTTTTGTTGCACACAGGAAACAAATAATATACCCACTCAGAGTGGAAGACAATGTAGCTCTGCAAAAAATAACATTTAAAAATTTGACAGACGGGAGCGAGTTGACATAGCTAGAGTTGACGTAGGAGCGGGATGACGGCGGAGTGTATTGTCGGGAGCAAGTAGTCACTGTATGAATTGTCTGGAGCTAGTTGTCGTGTACCCCTTTTTAGCACCTCACTGGAGATGGGGGATGTTTCACAGGACTAAAGGATGGCTGATGTGGTTCTTCTGCACAAAAGCAGCAATAGGGACGAGGCTAGCCGGTTACCCCACCAACAGCGACATTTCACCAGCAAGGTCCACCACAGCGACTACAGTGCCTAGCCATGGTGGGAGACCCGCTGGAACCCAACGCTGTCTGTCCAGGGTCCTGCACCCCCCCAATCAGCTCCGACTGGAGTTGAGAATCCTTAAGTGGGGGGGTGCAGGGGCACATCCCCCCATGTGAGGGGTTTGGGGGGGGGCAAAAACAAGAGCACAAAGTGCGAACCGGCAGCTGACTGCAGAATGCGGTTGACCTGCCGGTGTCACTGACGGGGCATTCGACAGAAATATTTGTCAGACTCCCATCGTGGATCCAAGGCTAGCAACTGCAGGCCAGTGAGTTTCATATCAGTGGTGGGGAAGTTAATGGAGACACTACTGAAGGAGAGGCTCATGGAGCACCTGGAGGCACAAGGGCTGCAGGACCATTGGCAGTATGGTGTCCTGGGGGGATGGTCATGTCAAAGTAAGCTCATAGATTTCTTTGACTGGGTTACCAGAGAGGTGGATCAATGGAGAGCAGTAAATGTGGCATATCTGGACTTCAGTAAGGCATTCACCACTGTGCTGCACAGGAGGCTAGTTAAGAACCTAGGCAGCCTGGGGATGGGGGGAGAAAATCATAAGCTGGGTATCAAACTGGCTGAGAGACAGGAGGCAAACTGTGGTAATAAACAGTAGCCACTCAGACGATAGGAGAGTGACTAGTGGGATGCCACAGGGTTCGGTGCTGAGATCGGATCTCTTCAATGTCTTTATAAGTGACACTGTGTAGCAGCTTGATGGTAAGGTGTGTCTCTTTGCAAATGATACCAAAATCTACAACAAGGCTGACACTCAGGAAGGGTTGGAGAGAATGCAAAGAGATCTGTGGAAACTAGAGGAATGGTCTAAGGAGCGACAGCTGGGTTTCAGTGCCAAAAAAGTGCAAGGCTTTGTATTTAGGGCTGTGGAACACAGAAGCTGTGTATAAGATGGTGGGAGTGGAGCTTACAGTCACCAAGCAAGAAAAAGATGTACGGGTCATCACATCTGATGACCTTAAGGTAGCTGAGCAGTGTGACAAAGCAGTGGGAAAGGATAGCGGAATGCTCGGGTGCATTAGGAGAGGGATAGCCAGCAGGAGGAGGGAGGTGGTGCTGCTGTTGTATCACTCACTGGTGAGGCCCCACCTGGAGTACTGTGTCTAGTTCTGGAGGCCACACCTCCACAAGGACATTGAAAGGGTGGAGCTGGAACAGAGGAGGGCAACCAAAATGGTGGGGGGGGGGGTTGCACAAGAAGGCATATGAGGAAAGGCTGCAGGAACTCAACATCTATAGTATTCCCTGGAAGAGAGGAGAGGAGAGGAGTGCAAGAGGAGACATAATTGAAACCTACAAGTACCTCACAGGAGTGAACAAGGTGCAAGTGGAGAGTCTATTTCAGTGAAAGGAAGGCACTAGAACAAGGGGGCATGCTAAGAAGCTAAGGGGGGAAGGTTTAGCAGAGATGTGTGAAAATACTTCTTCATGGAAAGGGTGGTAGATGACTGGAACAGCCTGCCAGCGGAAGTAGTGAGGGCAAAGACTGTGGGTAGCTTCAAGCATGCGTGGAATATTTACAGGTGCATATTAGGTAGAGGAACAGAGGAGGGAGTGACACCTATGGCCAAATAGGGTCAGTGGCGATGGAATAGGCAGGGACAAGCAGCAGACTGGAAGAACCTAAAGGTCCTTTTCTGCTGACAGAATCTATGTTTATGTTTCAGCAGCATCAATGACCTTACTGAATAACAGCACAACACATATACAGCAGCCAGTTACTTGCTGCCAGATCAGTCACTAGTGATGTCACAGTCAGTGAGATCACAGTACTGATGAGGTATAGAGAACTAGATAGATCAACAACCAGGTAAAATACTGCTCTTCACATCACACCCAACACAATCTGGTAGACATCCTTGTAATGAGAAAACTAAAAAAGAGAATTGCTTCTGAAGTAACAAGCATTTATCAATGCCAAATGTTTGCCATTTAAATTACTGTTGTACCGAGTCCTGCTTGTACACATTTTTACTATACTGTATATCTGTAAAAAAAACAACAACCTGTAAAACTGTAAAAAAAAAAAAAAATATACTGTATATCTGCCCAAGATGGACCGGATGAAATGTAATATGTTATGCGCAATGGGTTCTGATATTACACACTTTCATACTGCATTTAGCCAGGATAGTAGAGGTGAGATGCGATATCTCGTTGTTAGTTCGGTCCTGCTTTTATCATGTATTGTTCTAGGACAGATCAATTTAGATGCAACATCTCTGTTTCAGTGGGTTCTGCTGGAGGGTCCTGTTTTTACATTGTTTTGCAATATATATATCTAGGATAACTCAGCTGAGATGTAATATCTCATTTTCAATGGGATCCTGCTTTGACACATTTTTGTACTTTATTTACCCAGGATAGCACAGCTCAGATGCCATTTTTTTTTCAGTGGGATCCTGCTTTTCCCAAGTTTACTCTGTATTTACCTAGGATAGCACAGCCAAGAGGCAATATTTCATTTTCAATGGGGTCTTGCTTTTATTCATTTTTATAATGTATTTACCCAGAATAGCCCAGCTGAAAGGCGAGTTACATTTACAGTGGGGTCCAGGTTTTACAATGTATTTTTTCTAGGACAGGGTAGCATAGATGCACAGTTCAGTGGGGGGTCTGCTGTACCTGAGTCCTGCTTTTACATATTTTTACAAAACATTTACCCAGGCTAGATCAGATGAGGTGCAAAATCTAATTTTCAGTGGTGTCCTGCTTTTTGACAATTTTACATTGTATCTACCCAGGATTGGCCAGCTGAGAGGCATTGTCTAATTTTCCGTGGGCTCCCACATTTGAACCTAAGTTTCCAACATAGCCTTTTATATCCTGATGTTATGATCAAGACAGGTGGAATTCTTTAAATCCCATCCGAAATGTGATTTTTACAGTGCGACTGCAAAACATGTTTCAGAGGGCATTTGAAAAATGACACCAGTCATGTTCACGAGGTGGGGTAACCCAAGGGCTATGTTGAACATTAGGGGCCAAAATCTGCAAAAAAAAAAAAAATAGTTCTGGATAAACATTGAAACAAGTCAACATTTTTTCATAACTGATTAGTTGTTTTTTTTACATTTTGACTACAAATTTTCAACATAGTTTTCTTATGACCGCACCTCATGAACCTGGTAGGTGAAAATGTTCAAATACCACCTAAAAGGTGATTTCGCGGAGCAACTACAAAATCACCATTTGGGGCCAGATTTAACAAATGCTCATGAGGTGGGGCCCCAAAAAAGCTATGTTGAAAATTTTTGGGAAAAAATATAAAAAATTGACCAAGTTGTACGTACATGTTCAAAATGCATTGAAACACATTAAGCTGTATCTACTTGTTTTCTCGGTCCCTGGTCTGGCATTGAAGAGTGAAGATGTGTCTCCAATCCAGACAGAATTACAGTGTTGGACCCCCTGTAGGTAAGTAAGGGGTGGGTGGTGGTGTTGTGGGTGCTGAGTGGGGGGGGTCAAGTTGGAGGACAGGGTAACGATGACGAGGACGGTAATGGCAACAGACATCCATGGACCATTCTCTTTTGTACAGGGTGTAATAAAAAGATTATGAGGGATGGCTTTCGTTATTTCAGGTGTTTGACAGGGGCACAGGAACTGATGGGGAAGTGGACGGGATACTTGGCAAAGGGAGGGAGTTGCTTTACTATTCATAGGGCACCGGGACAAGAATCGGGAGGTGGGGGGACACTTGATAGTGGGAGGGAGTTGCTTTATTATTCACGGGGCAGCTGGGGAGGAACTGGGAGGTGGGAAAGATACTTGGCAGTGGAAGAGAGCTGCATTATTATTCACAGGGCACTGAGGGAAGAATCAAGAGGTGGGAGGGGTACTTTGCAGTGGGTGGTTGTGGTTTTTTTTATATTTATTCTTTAATGTGCATATCAAAGTTTACAAGTTTGTACAGCATACATTTCTGGTTGAGTAGTTCGCATGCACTGTTATAACACATTTTATTGGTATCACTTTATCTTCTCTATATTAACAAATAACAATTGTTAGACAACTTTCCAACAGTTACAAACTGTGCAGAGGTCTCATATGTTTTATTCCTTCATTACTTATCTTCTTGTTTTTCTGGTCTCCTGGTATTTATATTAGATTTTTTTCTGTGTGTGTGTGTGTGTGTGCCTCCCCCAATGCCTTTTGGCTTCTTTGCCTTTTCCTGTCCCCGTGTTTGTCTTTTATATCATCAACATTGTCCTGTTTGTCCATCTCTCTAAAAATGTTTCTGTTCTATCTCTGATTGCGTACGACATGTGTTCTGTTTCCTGAATGTCTTCAACTATCTTAATCCATTCCATTCCTGTATGGTGGGTGAGTCCTGTGTCAGCCACTTCTTTGCAATGGCTTTTCCATATGCTACTAAACAAACTGCCCACAGATAATGTGCATCTGGTCCTTTTATTTCTATTGGTGGTAGGCCCAACACTAGGTGTTGTAGTTTTGGTGGCATTGCAAGTTGAAACAAATTCTGTAGCCTATCTGACACCTCTGCTTTTACCTAGTGTAGGATTTGGTAGGTGTAAAACACATGTGTGGGTGGCTTTTTTCTCTCTGCAGTTTCTCCAGCAGGCTCCCCCTCTTTTCTCTACCCATTAGGCTTTTATTTGCGGGGTTATGAAGTACCTCGTTTTTATTCTCCAGGCAAACTCCCTCCCTCCATCCTGGGGATGCTGTTGTTCTCCTTATTCCCTCCCATGTCTTTTTCCATTCTTTGTCTGTGAGTGTAAACTCCACCTCTGCCTCCCACTATTAGGCACTTTTACACACAGGTTTCTGTAACAGAATGACTGTTATGGAAACAGCATTCCGTTACATCCCTTGTGTGTAAAGTACATCTGTTCCTTTCCCTTGGTGAACGTTCGTGCAAACCACAATCTCTGCTTTTTGCGGTTTGCACTGATGTGTTTCGTTTTGTCTGGTTGTGTAAAACAGCCATTCCAGTAGCACTGCAGAAACAGCCTTTAGAGAGGCAAACTCTGTCAGGGGAGCTAAAACAAATGGAGGCAGGTATTACCGGAATATTCGCAGAGTATAAAGGGAACACTGAACGCAACAGAGTACAACGCTCATTCCGTTTCTAAACCCTGTGTGTAAGAGCGCCTTTAGTTTAACATGATTGTTAGGGATTTCTGTTCCTGTCTGAAGTAATTTATAAATCTGGGATTTGGCTCCCTTAGTTGTTCTCTTCTGGATTATCTGGTTTATATCAATCTCTTCCTCCTCCATCAATTGTATATTTTGTGTTTTCTTTTCTTGGGTTTGTAAGTAGTTCTGTATTTGTAGGAATCGAAGATAATCGTTGTCCGTCCAGGTAAATGTTTGTTTACATTCTGTAAATGACAAGATGCCCCCGCCATCATTTGTTTCGGGTATTGGCACCCTCTATTTGCTTGTCTAGTGTATCACCCATCTAGTCTACCTGGTTGAAACTCTGCGTTACCAATCAGCCACATATACTGCCAATTTTCTATTTTGATTTTTGGATGAGACTGAAATCTATCTAGGGTCCTTATAGAGACTTTCATGGCCGTGTACCATTCCTCTCTTATTTCTAGCAGTAATTTAGGTTGGATTATTCGGGATTGTGCTTGTCGTCCCTGTATCTGGCCTATTTCTAATTCTCTCCAGTGGGTCTTCAAGTCTGCATTCCCCCACTGAGGGGGCCAAGTATCTGTGTTGCCATCCAGCACTTTTCTATATCTGGTGCTGTTCTTCCTCTGCATGTTTTTTCCACCCTTAATATGCTGACTCTAATCCACGGCCTTTTGTTGGACCATATAAATCTATGTATTTAATTTTGTATCCCTTGTAGCCAGTTTTTAGACAAGTATACTGGGGCACATTGAAAGATGTAGAGCAATCTGGGTAGCAAGTTCATTTTGGCTGTCTGTATTTTATCATGTTGTGGCAGGGGAAGTGTATTTCATCATGTAATATCTTCTTTCATCTGTCGGAGCAGGGGTAAGTAGTTATCTTGGTATATATGTGTATTTGTGTTTGGAAAGTTAATTCCCAAATATTTTAAACTAGGTAGCATCCATCTCATTGGGTATTGTCTTTTAAAGTTCTGGGTTGGGGTGTAATTAAAAGTTTAAATTTCTGTTTTAGTTTGATTTACTGTATATCCCAATATTTCCTTGTACTAGGACACTTGTTCCATAAACTTGGGTATAGATTTTTCTGGATCCTGCAGAAACAATAAGACATCATCTGCATAAAGTGCTATTTTTTTTTCCATTCCCTCCACCTGGATTCTCTTTATTTCGTTATCCTGCTGAATTCTCTGTGCTAGGGGTTCTATATATAAGGCGAACAGTAGGGGCGAGAGGGGGCAGCCCTGTCTGGTGCCCTTTCCCAAGCTGATCCATTTAGCAAGGCTACCATTTTCCCTGACATAGGCCTGAGGGCCTTCATATATTCTTTGTATTATTTGCAGGAAGCTGTTCTGAAACCCAAACCCAGAAAGGACCCTATACAAAAAAGACCATTTCGCTTTCTCAAATGCTTTCTCTGCATTGAGACTCATTATCACTGCCTTTGTTTTGGATTTGCTTAAGTGATCAATCAGATGAGTCGCATGCCTCACACTATCTGCTGCCTGTCTGCCCACCACAAAACCAGTCTGATCTTTATGAACCAGGGCCTGGATCATATTTTCTAATCTTTTTGCCAATATCAAGGCCATAAATTTATGGTTCACATTTAAGATTGAGATTGACCTATATGAAGCACAGCGGAGGTTGTGTTGGAGGAAGGATGAGACATAGGCTGATCATGTTGCTGAACAGCTGTGCTTGCTGGAAAGAGCCGCCCTGTGATTCGAGTGGCTCTTTACTTTGAACTTCATGAAGTTTCCACCCAACAAGCCTAGAAGAGTGTCAACCACAACACAAGTCTCTTAGCTTATGTACATAATGTAATTTGTCATATCGTTTTTTTTTTGTGAACTCTATTTATCTCTCTGTGGCACGGGCATCCTTCTAGGGTACTCACTCGACGAGGGCCTCTACTCCCTACCTGAACCCTGACACCAGCTTCCCCCCCCCCGAACACCCAGACAGGTCCAGGCCACCGGATCACACCTGCAGCTGCCTATCTGAAATTAGAGGGACCTACCTGGTGTCGGGTCCACCCTGGGAGTCCCCTGGTGCGCTGTGCCAGTGATGGGATGTGGACCTGCCCCTGGAACCCCCTTCATCTCCACGGTGCCACAGAAGGTTTTCTTGCTTCGCCTGTGGAGCGGATGTACAATGGCATCCATGATGACAATACCAATGCCCGCTGACGCTCTGCCCCCGCATTTGCTTTGGTGCCAGTAAGTTCCATGCTGCCCCCCAGCCACAACCTCAGGAGCTGCCCTGGAGCAGTACAAGCCCAAATCCTCCCAGAAAGGGAAAGCAGTCCCTGATGCTCGATCCTTCCTCCCCTGCTGACCCCCGGGGGCTGGAGTCCATTCCCGATCCTGGGTCACCGGCGTAGCTCGATGTGTGGCGTCCAGTGCCTCAACCCTTAGCACCACTGCACCAGCCTTTGTCTTATTGTTTTGTATGTTATATGAGTCTGTAATGTGGATTTGTACTGTACTGTAGTTTTGTAAATGAAACCTTAGACTATTATGTCCAGATTCAGGAGTGTCTTGTATATAGGACTTGTCCTAATGGTGTTTTTTTGTCAACTAATCCTGACTAAAAAATTACGATTTTACTACTATGATCAGCCCTTCAGTATCTCCATGAAATGTAATTTTGTTTGCTTGTTCCTACCCTTGATTTATGTGCCTATTTGTTTCGTCCAGCACCTGTTTAATTGTAACCCTATGCTCGCTGCCCATACTTTACATTATTGTAAATCGTTCTTGTTGCCTGTATTCTACATTATTGTGAATCCTTTGCACTGTTTGTAACCACTTGCTCATTGCCTGTATCCTGCATTATTGTCAATCCTTTGTTCTGTTTGTAAACCATGTTCTTGTCATTTCCCAGGTCGCACCTGAAAATAGGCATTCCTTGTTTAGTGTGCTTACCCGGTAAATAAAAGACTAATAAATAAATAAATTATTAATCTGACACTGTCGAGCCCATTGCAGACTGCCCTGCATTGGATCGACAGTGGCAAACCTCTCAAACCCACTACCACAGCTACATGTTTGTTTTGCGAAAGTACAAATATAAACAGTAACAACTGGCTACTTTAACTGCCTTTCCTTTCCTTACTGTCAGTAACCTCCTGACCCTCATCCATATCAGTAACACTCAGACCCTAATATTCATAGCCCCAACACCTCCCCCATTATCATTTACTCCCTGTACTTCAGCCTTGACCAAACTAGGATGTCTTTTTGTGTTTTAGACCCTGTCCACACTACACCACTTACAGTCTGCAACAGTTCCAAACCGTTACAGACCAGAACCGTTACAGTGTGTCCACACTGCCGGCAAACAGTCTCGATAATGGTTTGGAACCGTTACAGCTCGTCCACATTTGTGGGTGCCCTGTGACGTTACAGCTGCACCCTATCCCACAATGCAGTTTGTGCTGCACTGGGGGAATACTGGAGCTACACACTCACGCGTCCACACTATAGCTGGTAACGTTACAGGGGCACAACCGTTTTCGTAACCGTTGTTCAAACCACCTCATAAGTGGTTTCAACAACCGTTATGAAAACGCCTTCTGTAACGTTATAGATGTAAACGCAAACTGTTGCGGTAACGGTTTGAGCCCTCTGTAATGTTACAGAGGCATAGTGTGGACAGGGCCTTAGTGACATAGGTGCCTTTTGAATCAAATCAAGTCCTTTGGTAAAATCTTAGTTGTGTGCACCAGACATTTTCTGTTCTGCTTTTGCGCTTCCATTTATATGACTTTTTGACTGTACCTTAGGGGTACAGTGTGCACAGTGTCTGTGATTTTGTTTTGTGTAGGACAACACCTCTTAATGCTATCAGTAACTACTTGACCACCAGTGTCATAGCCCTCCACCCGCCCAGTTGTCAGAACCAACACCCAACCCCAAGCACCACAGCCCTAAATGTAAAACAAGCTGTCAGCTTTCCCTATCAAAGGACAGCAAATACATCTGACTAACAGTTACACTCCCAGTCCCCCAACCTTTACAGCACAACAAGGAACATCCCCAGCCCCCACCCAACTGATGAGGGTTCCTCTCAGCCCACAAACATTCCCTCCAGACTTCACTTAGAAGCTGATCTCTGTTTCTCCCACATAAATCTGTACTATTCTTCCTCTGATCCTCACTGGCCAGTCATTTTCACAAAGCTGATCTCTTATTTCTCCCACATAAATCTGTACTATTCTTCCTCTGATCCTCACTGGCCAGTTATTTTCACAAAGCTGATCTCTATTTCTCCCACATAAATCTGTACTATTCTTCCTCTGATCCTCACTGGCCAGTCATTTTCACAAAGCTGATCTCTGTTTCTCCCACATAAATCTGTATTATTCTTCCTCTGATCCTCACTGGCCAGTCATTTTCACAAAGCTGATCTCTGTTTCTCCCACATAAATCTGTATTATTCTTCCTCTGATCCTCACTGGCCAGTCATTTTCACAAAGCTGATCTCTAGTTCTCCCACATAAATCTGTACTATTCTTCCCATGATCTTCACTGGCCACTCGTTTTCTAGTGGTTATGGTACAGCTGGAGTTGTTTCCATCAGGTTGATGGATATTAAATGCTTTCAGCCATCCAACGGGGACAAATGATCCTCCTTCAGCCCAAGGCAGATTGGAAATGACAAGGTTATTTTACACAAAATATTTCAAAGAACTCTCCCGCCCAAGCATGCCACCTGCTCAGTGTGGTTGTCAGCAAGGTCACTCTAGGCACTGACGGCTACAATAAAGTGGGATGCATGGCCAGTTCCATGGCTGCTACATTTTATTTATTCACTTATTTTTTTTTAATTTAGTTTTTGTTGACCAGGTAAGTGCACTAGACAAATCCTGCCTATTTTCAGGCATGACCCAGGGAAGGGGGATTCAGATGAATGCCGACTGACCTTGAACAAGATTAAGCTGTTAGTGGTATTTTTAGTGAATGAGGGAAATTTGGCCAGAACACCGGGGAAATTCCCCTACTCTTTTCGATAAGTGCCATGGGATCTTTAACATCCACCTGAACTACCACCAATCCAGGCAGATGGGACCTCAGTTTAACATCTCATCTGAAAGACGGCACCTCAGAAGTGCAGCACCCCTCTAATGCTGCACTACAGTGTCAGTACTGGGATATTAACCCAAGTGCCAGATGTGGGAACTGAACCCACAGCCCTCTGATCTCCCAGCTTCAGAAGCAAGTGTGCTACCTACTGAGCCACTGTAGGTAGCACACCTACAGGGTAGATAAAGGGCAGATACCAACATGCCACCCTATCATCTTCAAGACACTCATGTTCACTAAAATAAGTGATTGCTGTTCTAGTCCTTGTACTTCTATAATTCTCGGTATCTCTTCTTTGCCATTCCTTAACTTCTCTGTGCATGACAAATTGATACAAACATATGAACATATGAATGTGCCAGCAGAAACAGACCACCCAGACTATCTAAGTCTGCTCGAGTGTGCAGCTAGCACCCCTAGTTTGCAGCTGCCCCACCCCCTCCCATTTGTCATCCCACTGCCACCTCCGCACCTCCCCCACCCTCACTCTCCCCTTTCCCTGTCTCATGCCCTTTTGAAGTTGTTCACAGATTTACATGATATCACCCATTCTGGTAGTGTGTTCCATTTTGCTACCATGCTCTCTGTGAAATAGTGTCTCCTCATTTCCCTCCTACATCTTTCCCCTCTATTCTTAGCCCGTGCCTCCTGGTGTCCCTCCCCCTCATTAGCTTAAAGACCCCGTCCTTATTGATTCCCCTCAGATACTTGAATGTCTCTATCATGTCCTCCCATCCCTTCTATCCTCCAGTGTGTACATATTCAAGTCTCCCAGCCTGCTCTCATAGTCTCTTCCCTCCATTCTACATATCATCTTCATTGCCCTCCTCTGCACCCCTCCAATAGCCTGATATCACGCTTCAGGTATGGCCTCCAAAACTGCACACAATACTCCAAGTGTGGCTTTACCAGTGGCCTGTAAAGGGGCAAGATCACCTCTCTTCACCTGGATGAAAACCCCCTCACTATGCACCCCAGCATTTTGTTCACTTTTGCAGCCACTGCTGGATGCTGTCAACTCTTCCTGAATTGTAAAACACTTCGGGATACAGTGTGTATGAAAGGTGCATTATAAAAGCAAAACCCTTTCCCTTCCAACTTCCTCACCAATCCAGTCCTGACCCACATCCCATTCCCATCATTTTTATTTTCTCTATCTCTCTGGCTCAGTCTATACTCTTGTCAGTCTTCCCTCACATTATCAATAACATTCCCCATAGCAGTTTGTGCACAGCAAACTATGTGACTTTTTCTTCTCTGATTGGTTGCTGTCCTCATTGGCAAGTTACCTCCATGTTTGTCCCTCCTGCAGTTCCTGCCCCATCCTAACCTCTCAGCTGCCCCACATTACAAGGGATATTCTTCATGTTACCACCCAGAATTTCTACCACATGGTAAAAGTGCTACCTACCCAGAAAAGGTGCTGCCTAACATTGTAAACTACGATTCTAAAGGTGGACTCCACCCTTGCATATCGACAATTTGTCCATAAAACTGACACTAATAGAAACATTTTCCGAAAATCATTCTGTTCTGCTGAGCTGTGCTTGTGGCAATAATTTTCTGACAAAACCAGATGTAGAGATAAGTGAAACTGGAAAATTTAGTTCTGCGAAACATTCTGCGAAATTCACACATTTTGCGAAATGTTTCGCAGGTGCGAAATGTGAAATTCCATTGGTGAAATGCAGAATTTCACCAGCAAAATCTGAAAGGGAAATTCCGCCATGCATGGATGAAATTCCGCATTTCACTGGTGGAATTTTGCATTTCGCACCCACAAAATATTATGTGAAATTTGGAAATTTCGCAAAATATTTCACAGGTGAAATTTCACTGCATCTCTAACCAGATGTGAAAAAGATCAGGAATCCTTTTACACTGCAAGGTTGAAGAACCCAGGGGCAGAGTGCCATCTTGGAGGGAAGAAGCTAACAGCTACAAAGCAGGAGAGCAACCTGGAGGTCATCATCTCTGATAACTTAAAGATGGGAAAGCAATGTGTGAGAAAGTGGCACAGAAGGCAAGTGGCCTCCTGGGTTGTATAGGGAAAGAGGCATCACTAGCAGGAGGTGTGAGGTGATAATGCCACTGTATAGGTCCCTAGTGAGGCTCCACCTAGAGTATTGTGTCCAGTTCTGGAGGCCCCACCTCAAGAAGGATATTGATAGGTTTTTAGACAGTTCAGGGAAGGGCAACTAAGATGATTCATGGCCTACACCATAAGACGTATGGCGAAAGACTGAGGGAACTAAATCTCTTCTCCATGGAACAAAGAAGGGGGGGGATATGATTGAGACCTTCAAATATTTAAAGGGTATCAACAAGGTACAATCACAGGACCTCTTCCAGATTAGCAGTTGTAGTAAGACAAGACAGCATGACATGCAACTAAGGGGGGTAGGTTTTGGAGTAATAGTTGAAAGTTATTTTTTACCGAAAGAGTGGTAGACCCATGGAACAGACTGCCTCAGGGGGTGATGGAGGCAAAGATGATCAAACAGTTTAAAACAGCATGGGACAGACATGTCAGAAAGTTAACAAGCGATTCCAAGTAGGGGGTAGGAAAAAACAGGGCCAGACTAGATGGACCTCATGGTCCCCATCTGCTGGCACATTCTATATATCTATGTTACATATTTTCTGAAATTTAAACCCATATGCATTGACATGGAATTGTCTGTAAACTGTATTAAATAAATAAGACCATATGATCCAGTAATTTAGTGACCTAGTTCTAGAAAAGAGATTTTTTTTAAATGTAATGTAAAATGAGAAAGGAAATTATTATATTGCAAGCATGAACAGTACGTACCGCATGTTATGTTCAGGGCCACTGGAGGAGAAGAACACTCTTCTTAACATAGACACATGGGAAGAGAAAGAGGGGAAAAAAATGTTCTGTCTTTTCATGGGAAAAGAATGAGTGCAAGGTCAGAATCTTTAACAGAGAGAAAGCTTTTCATAACCCACTGCAATGAGAGAAGCGTGGATTATATAGCTGTAGAGATGTCTTTCTGTCACCATTAAGGAACAAGTGCTACTATATCTAAATTAACTATTCTTGATTTTCTAACCATCAAACGTGCTTCATGTTTATCATAGGTGAATATATGTGGCCTCACTTTATATGGGACAGTTGGGGGGGGGCGGCAAAGACAAAACTCAGTCTCTGTGATGTTGATATTATGTTTTTTATTTTATTAACTGACCACAGTAAAGTCAATATTTCATGGAGATCCACTTTATCATGAGATGTGGCCCTAGTGTTCAATCATCCAGTCTTGTGAAATTTGACATCGAAGGATTTGTTAGACCTTCAGCTGGGTTTCCTTCCTCCTGTCTCATGTCTGATGATGTTCTGTGCCCAGAAGACACCAAACCTGAAAGGAAGCAAGGGAAAATTCCCAGCAAGTACCAGTATGAAATGACACTGATACCAGTCACAAACTCCTAATAAATGAAGACTGAGGTGACTGCATGTGTAATTGGCCAGGAGAAGGAAAATAAAAAACACCACTAAACCTGCAATGAATGCCTGAATGTCTAATTTCACATTCCTTTTCCCCAATAATTTTCATTCTGGGAAATTTTTGTCTATATCTTACTCTAATAAGCATGAAGGTCTATGGAGTCTTATAGCATCCTTGGCCCACAAAAGGCTCTTACTTCAATGCTGGAAGGAAAGGAAAGTGTCTTCTTTCAATCTTTTTTAGATGCATTGGGTAACTTGCAAATAACGAAAGAATCAGTTATACTCTTCTAGACAAAAAATACATTTTTGAAAGTATGTGGGCTCTTTCCTAAATTACTGTTCCTGCACAAACTAAACAGTATTAGGTTCTTACCTGTACATGACAGCTTTAAGTAGTTTTAAGTAACAGAATAATCTGATATGTTGACGCTTTCATTCATAGATATTGAATTGGTTGAAGTGGAATGTGGATCAGATTTACTTTCTATAATTTTGTTTCTTATATTTTAATAGTATTGTAAAGAAATGTCTTTCTTCCTTTTTTTGTTAAACTGGAAAACTTCAATAAAATTTTAATTAAAAAAAAAAACACATTCCTGGAAGATTTAACACCAGGACCATGTAGATCCCTGAAAAACTGTGAGCCTTACTGTGGCCAGTTGATGAAAAAAAGACAATATCAACATCACAGAGACTGAGTTTTGTCTTTGCACCTGACAATACTGGATATTAGTTATTGGACAAGAACACTCCTGTGTACTCTTTACATTCTGCATGGACAGTGGTCTTCCAGGACATTGCTGTGGCCCTTACATGGTATGTCTTTGTTAAAGTACAAGGGCCAGATTTTCTAAATGCCAGCTGCGAATGGTGCGCTGCCTCTGTATAAGCAGCCACAAAACTGCATTTGCATCTGCCCATAGTATTTGCAGTCCATGCATGTGTCTCAAAAAGTTATGATATGTGTCAATTTCAATCAAAAAATTATGTGAATTAATTTTGCTTTATTTTGTGTCACACACTTGTTTTTTTATTTAATTCGCGTTAGTGTACTGTAACTTTAAATCTTTTGGTAATGTGGGTATGAGCACTTTAAATATGGGTCTCCCCTTGCATCTGAGACCCTTTTGACAAAGTCAGAAGGTGAAACCAGTTGGGGTTCTTCGCAGGCATCATATACCACCACTGACAGGTAAATACAGTGTACATTTTTGTAATGTGTCATTGAGGCATTTTAATATATATTTTTACTAAATAAACTTACTTAGTTTCTGAGGTCAGGTGCCTGCATTTTTGCTTTGTTGGTCAAAATAATGTTGACAGACTGATACTTTTTGTAGCCTGAAACCACACCAAGTTCACCACCTAGAGTACTTTAGAAAAATAAATTTACCAGGGAATATGTCACCAGATGTCTAGGAACTTTTGGGCCTATGGCTGGATGAGCACCTCACACGAGGATACCAAATTGATAATATCTTGAAAAGAGTGGGTCCCAGAATAAGGTTCCTCCACAGACACTGGGATGTTCTTTCTACTGAAGGTATGTGTGAATATATCCTCCGGAGCCACTAGTTGCTGAAAACTTTAACAAATAGACTCACTGGGCCAGATATTCAAAAGAGTTGAGCCATGCGCAATAGGGTTGTGCCTGCGCAAGTCCGAATTTGCGCCATTCTGTGATATTCAGCAGGAGGCAGTTGCACCCCCGAAACCATGCTGAGCAACAGCGCAATGATAATGAAGGCATGCACAACCGAAGGGGGAGGAACCATGCATAAATGGTGCAGTGTGATATTCAAGATTCTGCGCACGCGCGAACAGTGGAAGTGCTGGAAGTTGCGCCACAGCCGGAAATGAGCCAAAATAAAAAGGAGCAAGGATGAGGTGCAAGAACGCTACAGGAAGCCACACATGTGCAGAGGCAGAGGGACAGACAGGGCAAGTAGCAGGAACAGGGCAGGCCAGGGAAAGGCCACAGCAACAGACAGGCACAGGGAAGGTGTGGGAGCCACACAGCTCAGAGGCCAGCACAGGCAGGTGTACCCGTGCAGGGGAGGTAGCAGCCAGGACAGCGGGGGAATAAAGTAACAGCTGCCAGGGGGTGAACGGAGCTAGGGACATAGCCAGTGTACCTTTCACATGGAGGCGTAATGAGGGAGATGAGAAGGTGGGCGGCAGGGGACGTGGTCAGGAGTGCCCGCCGGTGGTATGCCCTCAACAGGTGTGCCCAGCCTGCACCAGCTTTGAGCTGTACACAGACACTGAGATTGTGGGCCAGTACCACCTGAACAGGGCAATACTGAGGTGGTTATGTGAGCTGTGCAGTGATGTGATGCAGGCACCCACACGACGGAGCCATGCCCTGTCAGTGGAGACCAAGGTAACAGCCTGCATGTGCTTGCTCACCACAGGTACCTTCCAGAGACCAACTGGGGACACCACAGGCATAACCCAGTCGGCCACGTCACGCCACCTCACCCAATTCCTCAGCGCACTGCTGCCACTTGCTGAGGAGTATATCCATTTCCCCAGCACAGCAGCGGAGCGCACAGCAAACATACATGAGTTCCACAGGGTAGCACATATGCCTGGCATGCTAGGGGCAATAGACTGCACCCATGTGGCCATACGCACACCACCTGGCCCTGAGGGGGCCATATACATGAATCGCAAGGGCTATTCCAGCATCAACTGCCAGGTGGTGTGCAATGCCGGGGGGGGGGCATCATCAATGTCTGTGCCATGCACCCTGGGGGAGCACATGATTCATTCATCTGGCACCAGTCAGCACTGTGCCACAGATTTGAGAGCGGGCACATCCCCACTGGACACCTAGTGGGTGAGTATGCAAACCAAATGGACAAATCTAGGGCCTGGGGGGGCATGGCCAGAGGTGCCATGGGTAGTGGCCTACATGGCTTGGGGCAGGCCGATGCTGATCACCAAACTAACCTTCACCCTCTACACACTGGTGACAGTGGATACCCACCCGTCCCCTGGCTGCTCACATTCTACCGGGCGTGCCCCATGACCCCATCGCAGCAACATCTACAATGAGGCACACGCCACCACATGCAATGTCATCGAGCTGGTGTTCGGGATGCTGAAGGTACGTTTCCGTTGCCTGGACACCTCTGGCGGTGCCCTACAGTACAGCCTCTCAAAGGCCTGTGGGATATTCATGGCCTGTTGCATCCTGCACAACATGGCCAACGAATGTGGGATAGCCTTACAGGTCGAAGAGGGGGACAGCGATGGGGACGATGAGGACGCCGGTGATGATGATGATGGGCAGCCCCCCCTTGGCCGACGGGACCCCCAACTGATCTGGCTGGCACAGCTGCACTGGGACACCATCACGGAGGAGCACTTCAGCCACCCCAGGTAAGTCATGGGGCCATGTGCAACCACCAGTGGCTAAGGCACAACCCACAAACACGCACGGACATGCACCAGGGGTGCATGCCGTCAAGGGAAGTGGCAGGGCACAAGCTACACACACAACCAGGGATGGGTGAGGATTAACATGCCACGTGGACGGACACACACACACGCACACACACAATGCACCAAACGTGCACAGAGGGCAGGAGGCACACTGACCCAGAATGCCAATCCTAGCAACACACATGTCCACAGGCCACCACGCCCACTGCCTGTCCATGTGCATGTGTCAGATGCTGGGCACCATTGCACTTTGGTGTACAGCGCAATGCAGGCATCATCATGTACACGTAACTGTGGACAGCAGCTGGGAGGGTGCGCAGGTGGACTGTGTGTCCACGTGCAGGGCCGGGTACCCACCCCTGCACTGCCCACTGAAACATACAATGCACACAGGGCAGCACCACACAGTAGCCATGCTGGGAGACAGGTCAGTCTCACGACACAGTGCCACAGCTGCCACAGATGCGTGGGCGGCTCCGCTGAGACCCACCAGCACTGGCAGGCTTACCATTGGCCTCATGGGGGCACCAATGGTCCCCCATGGGTTCCACTGCGTGAACGCGACCGTGCCCGCACAGGGGTCTGCAGCACACTGAACATGCCTGCACCAGGAGTGCTCAGGATGCCCACAGCTGAACCTGGCGTCGACAGGTTGGGAGTCGCACGACGCCGGGAATGGGGGGTGGAGAGTGCACTGCGTGGTGTGAGCGATGCATGGGCACCTGACTGTGTGTGCATTGTGGCCATGACTGCAATGAATGCCTGTGCATGCCTGTCAATGGCAGTGGTCACATCCTCCCTCAAATGGTCCATCCGTGCCAGGATCCATTCTGTGTCCCTGCTGCGACACTCCTCTGCCCACTCCAGAGCCACACACAGTGCTTCCACGGATGTAGCAAGCCACATCTGCTGCTGGACCGATGCTCGCAGTAGGCAGGTGTGCTTGTCCAAGAGGTCATCAGCCTCCTTGGCATCCTGTCCCTCAGGGTGTGCATGGGCTTGATGTTCAGCACCTCTTGATGGTGGGTGCTGCGCACCGGGACCAGGTCTGGGCATGTCCACAGGCGGTGCACAGATGCCGCCGCTGAACCCCGTGCCCCCAGGACCCGTGGGTGACTGCTGATACTGCCCCTCTGGCTGCCACACACCAGGGCTCAGTGGTGCCACCGCAGTGGCCACAACAGTCCCACTGTCCTGAACAGACACCAATGCTGCCCCACTGGTGCTGACAGGCACAGCCTGGGACTGTACAGACACGCAGGCCCCCATGGCGGCACCAGCCACAGCCATGGGTGCAAATTGCCCTGCTGTGTGTCCATCCTGTGGCACACACGTGTCACTTCCCATGACGGTCGTGTCATCATCACTGGTGCCAGACTCTGCCCCAGCCACAGCCATAGCGTGCTGGCATCCATGGACACCAGCACACTGAGACACAGGCAGGGCTTCCCCCACACCTGTCTCAGCAACATCAGTGTGGACAGCCAGGTGGCCCCACTGTCATACAGATCCACACATACCGGTGTAGGTGGATGGTCCCACCTCCGACTCCGTCCAACTGACCGCAGTGGACAGGCCCACCACCGCTGACCCATGCAGATGCTCAGGATCTGTAAGGGAAAGCAAAGTCGTTCTACTGCGTATGACCTACCCGGCCCCCCCCGAGACAGACCACGACTTACCATGCAGAGATGGGCCACCACCCGTCTGGAAGCCACCGCCAGGAACTCCCTCCATGGCACTTCAGTGCATGCTTGCAGCAAGTCTGTCCTCCGCTGGGGTGAGCTGAACCACCTCCGGCTGTCCCCCACCTGTTGCAGCACGCGCCGCCCTGATGGCAGCCACCTTCTCCTTTACCCTTGTCCTGTCTGCATCCATCTTCTTCTTTCACTCCTGCACGGAGTGCTGGTGGCTGCCATGCAGGTTCACGGCACATGCCACCTCCTCCCATGCAGCAGCATGGGCCTGAGGGGTGCCCCGCTGTCCACTGAGCAGTGGCTCCTGATCCAGGTAGGTCTCGAAAAGGGCCTCGGTTTCAGCCTTAGTAAAATTTGGCCTCCTCCTCCTCCCACCACTGTTGTCCTCTTCCAAGAACATACCGGTCATTATGTAGCCTGTAAGAATGGCAGTTGTTACCTGTGACTGTGCAGTCCCATGCATGTCCCTGAATCCACAGTCCACACTCAACACAGCATGCAACTCACCAATAAACTGCAGTAACCAAGATGGCTACTGCAGCACATTGTCGCACCTTTATAGCTCAATCCATGCAAATTAGGTGAGGAGCAACTTTAATTAGATGCAAATCGTGGTGCCGCGCCATTGAATGGCTGATTGGATGATTAGCATATGACAGCTGAATATTGCGCTGTTGCGCTTTACGCAATTGTGTTGAACGTGCTGAGCCAATGGCGCGGTTCTGTGGCATGCGTAGTACACCTCACTGCGCATGCCCAGGTTGCTGATGCAGGCGTCTGCTGCGCTGATGACGTGCTGTGTGCGGTAGGCAATGCAGGGCACGGCCACCATTGTGCCAGTGGTGCTATAGCGAAAGTCACTACATGGCGCTGTGGCAATGGGCCTTCATAGACACAATGGCACAACTGCCCGATAGTCCACTGTGGCGCTGGCACACAGGCAGCCAATCACGCTATATGCATTGTCGTCCGATGGCGCTGTGCATGGCCTTGCGCCAGGGACCCTTGACCCTGTGCCTGACCTTTTCCCCCTTGGCACCATGCATCAGGCATAGGTGTATCTCTATCACGCTGTTCGGTAACAGCGTGATAGGGAATGGCAGTGCTGTACCGCACAGCATCTGCACGTGGGGTACTGCACTGCATAGCGCCATATTGCCTACTACAGCATACGTAATGGAGCAGAGAAGGGCTGCTCCCTGGTCTGCCATTGAATTGGCCAATCTGGTGGCCACAGTGGAGCCACACCATGGGCCTCTCTTTGGGGAGGCCCCCCTGGACAGGGCTAGGTCCCAGGTGTGGCAAGAGGTGGCCACAGTCCTCGAGGCGGTGACCAGCAGGGGCAGGACAGTGGAGCAGTGCAGGCACTGATATGGTGACCTGCAGAGGAGGGAGCCGGAGCTACTGGCCAGACTGTGGTCACGTGCCAGGAGGGGCACGGTACCACGCTCAGGTAGGGGTTCCGTCAACACACTGTTATCATCCATATGAGTCACATTGTTGTTTGTGTCCAGCACATAGGGAGGGACTGTACGGGGTTGGCCATGGCGGTGTTCACAGGGTGTGGGGTGGTGGTCTGGCTGGGTGGGGGCACACTTTAGGGCAAGTGGACTTTGCTTCGGGACTGCACTGATGTTCTTCTCTCCTTTTTGTCTCCACAGGCCCAGATGAAGTACACCTCTTGAGGGTGGAGCGGAGGGTGGTGGAAGCCACAGCCAGGCGGGCCGAGGGTCCACAACGGCCACCCGACCGTCCCGATGAGGGTGAGTGACAGACATCTATGCTTAATATTGCATGCTGTGTGACAAGGTGGCCAACGGGGCATGGCCACCATTCATTGACATCACTGGCATGCACGCCACTGGTTACAGTCAACACTGTCCAGTGGCAATGCATGCCTGGGTGTGCGTCACTGGTGGTGGATGCGTGCACCAGGTGCATGGCTGTGCCACTGCATTTGCACCACACAGCCATTTCACTAGACGGCCACGGTGGTGCTGTGTGTGACTTGGCTGGTGGGTGTGTGCAGCGTTCTGCATGGCTGTATGCACCTGGGTGGGCATGTCCTGTGGACGTGATCACTGCGGCTGGTCACACACCATCACAGTGGTATGTCCCATGGCCATATGCCATGCACAGTGGGTGGGCTGTATGGGGTTGTGCATTCACACCTGTTGACTGTGCTCCCTTGTCCTAGGTGCAAGACATCTGAGGGAGATCAGGGACACCCTGCGGGAACTCCTCACCCTGGCACAGGAGACAGTATCCATCCTTCGCCGGATCGATGAATCGGGGGTCCTACGGAGGCACAGAGTGAGGGGGTGCCAGAGCCTGGACCAGCGTGGGCAACAATAGTCCCTTGTCCCTGACCTCCCATCCCCCCGTGGACCCACCCTCACACCCCTCCTATCCCATCTCATTTGTCCACCCCTTCCCCCTGCCCACCCCCACCTTTTTTGTGTCCCCATAAAATGTATATAGTTCTTGTTCGTGTAAATAGTTGATTTCTTTATTTTTATAATACATATTACTTTTCTATGAATACCGTGGTGGTCTCTGATTTGCAGCGGGCTGCAGTGGTGTGCATGGCATCAGGGGTGGTGCAGTCATGGGTATGTGTGTGTCCGTGTGGAGGTGTCTATGGTGTGGGGGTAGATATCAGTCAGTGTCTGTGTTGTGTGTGTTGTTCCCCCTGCACTGGATGACTGTGTGCAGTGGTCCATGGCGCATACTCTGTGTCCATGGTGCACCCATCGGCCTGTCCATGGCCTGTGCAGCCAACACACATGCCTGTCTGTGACCTGCACGGTCCGCTGGCATGTCAGTGGTGGCATTCCCTGCAGGGTGGACACTGTACCCATCGCTTTGCTGGGTTGCCCATGTCACTGGTCTGGTGCATGCCTGGCTCAGGTGGCACTGTGGGCAACACGGTCATTGTCCCACCTCCATGCTGTGGCTTGTGTGTGTTGCAGGGGATGTGCCCCACTGTCTGTGGCTTGTGCTTCGGGTGACACATGGTGGGGTATTGGTCCATGGTGCCTGTGCAGGGTGGTGGCACTCCAGTACCATGGTGAACTGCAGGTTGTGTGTACATGGCTTATATGGGCCTGGCTGAAGCATGTTGCCCACCACTAAGGCCCTGTGCCGCTCCTTTTGTATGGGTGGGTGTCTGTCCAGACCCTGTGTGGCATCTGGTGTGGTGTATGCTTCCACGCACCACTGTGGGTGTCTGTGTTGGCTGTTGTGGCCAGTGGTGGGCCGGGGTGTTACTGGAATACTGCATGAGCGCTGTACCACTGGGGAGGTGTCAACTACACGACCGTTCAATATGGGTCACTTGTGCTAACGCAGATGGTCGGTCTCTCAGCAGTACCGGGGACTGTGCGTGGTGGCACTTTGTCTGCCATTGTTGCATTGCTGTGTGCTGCAACCTGCTGATGGGTGCTCATGGTGGGGCTGGCTTGCATGGTTCTGTGGTGCATAGGGTTGCATTGCCACTGTGGGGGTGGTGGCATGCATGGGGATTCCTGCAGTGGTGGTCACTGCTCATGGGGGTGTCTGGGGTCATGGTGCAGGTGTGCTGTGCACTGGGGGATGGTGTGCACAGGGTGGTCCGCCTCCTTGTGCCAGTCACAGCTGTCGGTAGGTGTGATGGGGCACCATGGCCAGGCTGTGGGTTGGTTGCTTGTCTCCATGGACCAGTGGTTATTCCAGCCCTCCCTGGTTGTGCAGTGCTTGGGGTGTGGGGGGCCGATGTCTGTTCTGCTGTGTGTTCCTGTGCCCATCTGTGGCATGGGTGGTGGGCCCCTACCTCCTTGATTGTGCTGTTACATTGCTCTGCTGCTGGGGGGCTCTCTGCTTGCGCTATGGCGCCTCTGGACTGCTCAGCTGAACATCCCTTGTTGCACCATAGCGCATCATATCTGCTCAGCTTCCCCTCCCTAGTTGCTCTATGGTGCAGGTTGTGCAATATTCAGACGTTGGCTGTAGACGCAATTTGGCCTGCTCCTTTTTTGAATATCGCGTCTGTTGCGCATGGGCGCAATAGACTTGCGCTTGCTCCTGCTATTGAGCACTTTTTGGGCGCAGTTTGAATATCTGGGCCACTAGGTCTATCTTTGGAGCCCCACAATATCACCGCCACTGTGGGCTATGCTCCTCCCTAAATTGGCTCCCACTGACAGAAAGAGGTGAGCTCCAGTTGGCTCAGCTAATGAAAAAGTGTACACTGAAGAAAGTCCCATATTATATCAGCAGCCACAGGAAAGAAGGTTCAGCCATGCTTCGGTGACCTCCGAGCTGGTGCTGCTGATAAGGGTTGGCTAATCCCCCACAAAAGCCACACTAGAACTGAAAAGAATCTGCCACGCTCATTGGAGCTTCACGGTGCGGCACTGGGGTAATTTTGCTTCCTGTTTGTATCATGCTGTATTTACAAGTTGGATTTATTTTGCAGGTGTGGCAATAAAGTGATTGATGACACAGCTCTTGAGAGTCTCTACTCATATTTTCAACTCCAGTGAGTGAAACATAGAAACATAGAATTTGATGGCAGATAAGGACCACTTGGCCCACCTAGTCTGCTCATTTCCCTACCTAACGGATAAGCTGCAGATCCTAGTTAATCAACAGCCTACTTCCTCCTAGCCCCCACTAGAACTGCCTTGTGTCTGTCCCATGCATTCTTGAATTCCCCCACTGTTTTTGACTCTACAACCTCCTCAGGAAGGCCGTTCCATTCATCTACAACCCTCTCTGTGAAGAAATACTTCCTCACATTACCTCTGAGCCATCCCCCCATCTTCAAATTGTGCCCCCTTGTTCTTGCACATCTCTTTTTCTGAAAGATGCTACCCTCTTGGACTTTGTTGATTCCCTTGAGGTATTTGAAAGTTTCTGTCATGTCCCCCCTCTCCCTCATTTCCTCGAGGCTATTCATCTTAAGCTCCTTTAGACTTTCTTCATATGTCTTCCAGTGCAGACCCTGCACCATTTTGGTTACCCTCCTCTGGACAGCCTCCACCCTGTCTATGTCTTTGCGGAGATGGGGTCTCCAGAACTGGACACAGTACTCCAGATGTGGTCTTACTAACTGTCTGTACAGATGGCCAACAACTTCCTGTTTTCTACTAGTGATACCTCTCCCTATGCATCCTAGTATTCCCCCAGCCCTCCTTACTGCCTTCTCACATTGCTTGCCCACCTTTAGGTCATCTGATATTACTACCCCCAGGTCCCTTTCCATTTTTGTTGTTGTCGGTATCTCACCCTCCACTGTGTATTCTTCCCCTGGGTGCAGCTGGCTCTCTGCAGTTCTAGTGTATATCAGCAGCCAGGTGTCTGTGAGGACTACCTAGTATTTGGGTATGTATTCCTCAAGCAGCATTGCCCTCAAGGTACCATATTTGTCCTTGGCTAAAGGCAATCTATCCTTTTTTGTACAAGGGTTGTCCTTCTGGAATAAGCTTGTTGTTGCACTTAGACCTATAAATGGTCATTACCTTCTTGCACCGCATTAAGAAACTAACTATTCTAGTTCCAGAAAGCCATCATTGTTGCTGACTACGGTCATTTACAAAGCTTGGTTTAAGTAGTATTTTCTATATAACTATGCCATGAAGTGATTTTATGCTTAATTATGATTGAGTGTTAGACATTGTATTGAAGTGTGGTTTTATGTATCAATGTTATTTAAATTGATAACTTGTAACAATGTTACCTTGAGTACTGTGTACAGTTCTGGAGGCCCCACCTCTGTAAAGACATAGAGAGGGTGGAGGCAGTACAAAAGAGGGCAAACAAATTGTTGCATGGCCTGCATCAAAAGCCCTATGGGATAAGGCTCAAGGAACTTAACATGTACTCCCTAGAGGAAAGGAGGGAAATGGGGATATTATAGAGACCTTCAAATACCTCACAGGCAAAACCAAGGTACAGGAGGGAAGCATTTTCTACAGAAAAAGATGTTCAAGGACAAGAGGTCATGATATGAAGTTAGAAGGGGGAGGCTCAGAGGAAAGATGAGCAAGTACTTCTTCACAGAGAGAGTGGTGGATACATGGAACAGCTTACCAGTGGAGGTGGTGGGGCCAGAAATGGTGACAGGGTTCAAGAATGCATGGGATAGACACAGAGGGATCTTTGCAGTGGGGGTGGGACTGGAGATCATGTAAGGTCTGTGGCAACACTATGTGTAGAAAAATAGAGCAGACTATGTGGGCCATCAGGTCCTTATCTATTCTATGTGTCCATGTTTAATGCTTATTGTAACATGTATTGGAAATTGTCTATGTGACACCATTTGAAATGAGCGTTGGCTCAACTGCTAATTTCCTTATTAAACATAAACATGAACCATTACTAGACCACTTTTCCAGTCCTGCTATATCCCTCTTCATGCTATTAAATCCATCCTCACTGTCAACTCTCCCACAGAGTTTTATGTCATCATCATCTACAAACAGACTCACTTTCCCCTGCAACCTGATCTCTATATCACAGGTACATTTTAAAAAGTAGCAGCCCCAGGACAGGCCCCGAGGCAGCCTACTAGTTAACTCCCTGACATCAGAGAACTTTCCATTCATAACCACTTCTTGAGTCCTATCTGTCAACTAACTTTCAATTCATCTAGTTAACCCCTTCCTTTGTCCTCCATATTCTGCACTTGTTTTCTACGCTGCAACAAAGAGAAAGAAAGGTGGCAACAGGGACAAAGGGCTAGAGCCACTGCTAAACAATAACAGCAATCATGAAAGAAGAGAAAGGTTAACAGTCTCTAATCAAGCAAAACCAATTAGCTTGTTCAGTTTAATACAACACAGTTTATTAAACTCAAGTTTGGTCAAGTTAATACAAAACAATTTATTAAAGTTTGATGGCAGCACTCACACTGAATCAATTGTTAATATACACTGAACCCACTGCCGATGTTTCACACTGAATCAAAGCACTTTCTCAAGACATAAAACAATGGCAGTGGATTTGAGTCAAGTGTTGCAATCCAACTTTTATAAACTTTTTTTGTATTAACCTGACCAAACTCATTGTTTTTTGTTTGATCAGAAACTGTTAGCCCTGCTCCTCTTCCTTGGTTTCTCCTATGTTGCACTGAAACAAAGGCCTTGCTGAAATCTAGGAAAAGGATGATGGCCGTCCAACTCTGTCCATCAGTTATGTCACAAAAGTGCAAAAAAAATAATTCAAGTTCATTCTACACTACCAACCCCTCATGAATTTCATATAGTTATAATATTACTTATGGTATATTGTATTAAGGAGTATGTATGATTATTGGATTCTTTAACATATAATTTTACTGCCAATACCTATTTCTGCAACCCTTTCCCATCACCTTTACAATCATGTTATTTTGTTTTATGTATTTCAGCTGTGAAAAAAAAACTGTAGTGGAAAAAAGTACTATAACAATTGTAGCCTACAAATAATAAATAATAATTAATAAAATAATTCTTTACCAACTAAGTTGTGAAAAGAGAAATTGCTTAATATAAAACTGAGAAGATAGTCAGTAGTGATGTAGAATTAGTGACTGTTAGTGTTAAATTTTACAAAGTGAGAGGATTCAATCTTAGTGAATCTATGCAGTGACACTGGAATAACAAACTGAAGCAAAATATATCATGAAGATGAGGTGTGCTTAAAATGATACTGCTTGACTAACTTTTAATGTTCTGTCATGAACGGTGATTACAAAATGTGACATGCATGCTACAGATGGGTTCTGATGACATTATTTCATTTTCACACTCTGTTATGGTTTACAATATAATTTAAGTGACATCACTTCATCTTGACTATATAACATAAGACAGGGTGGCTGGTTGAAAATGTCAAAGTTCAAATTTGACTACAGTTATAATAAACCAACAGTGGTGTTAGTCAGAAAGGTAGCTGTTATTTTGGAAAACTTAGTCAAATTTGCTGGCTTCCAAAACTTACAGCTCTTCAAAAGCATTTGCACTTGGCTGTACTTTTTGTGAATTTGAAGCCCCTCCACCCCTACTTTATATATACACAGTATTTGTGAGTCTGTGGAACACATCCACATCAGTGGCTCAGTAGGTTGCATTCTCACCCCTGGGGCCAGAAAATCAGAAGGTCCTGGGCTCAAGTCCCACAGAAGGTACTTTGGGTAATATGCAAACCTGGCAGTGTAATGCATTATGTGCAGTATGAAGGGGGGGGGGGTGCTGCCCTGTTGAGGTGCCACCCTTCAGAGATGGGTTAAACTGAGAAGTCTGTTCTTAATGTCTCTGGTCACTGTCCAGGTGGAAGTTAAAGACCCCACAGCGCTTATCGAAGAAGAGTAGGGAAATGTTACTAAAAATAAAACAAACAAAAGCAAATCATACAGAAATATGCATAATCAAACAGGAATGAGTCATACACCGTTCGTACAGCACTGAAGTAACCAACAAGATTCACATATTCTCTAGGAATAGAAATATAGCTTATTCCTACAAGTAAAATAAGTGGAATAGAAAATTAAAGAAAAATCCAATGTTTTATCACATAATCAGCAATACATGTATTTAACAAGAAGAATTCAGGTAGCAGGAGAACCATGATATGAACCATCTACGTATGTCCCTAGTCAGCTGGCCTAATGGCATGGAGAACTCAGGCCCTTAACACCTCACATGCCTTACTCGCTGCCAGCTTCTGAGGAAGCACTACAGTTTGCTTTGTGAAATATAATATTTTTTTCTACCCCTTTTTGCACCATAATGGCTGTGAGCCAGTACTGTAGCACTTTGCACTTAGTGAATAAATTATGCTTTTATTATATTGGTCCTTGGTTCAGGTGCTCATTTTGTGCCTCTGTTGTAGTTTCTGGTTATACCAGACCATAATTCCTCTACCAAAATAAACACTAAGAAGTTTGTATAAGCAAATCATACAGAAATATGCATACTCAAACAGGAATTAGTCATACACCATTCATACAGCACTGAACTAACAAGCAGGATTCACATATTCTCTAGAATAGAAATATAGCCACATCTTTCTCAGAGCTTATTAAGTGTATGTTTCTGCTGGCAGAGTCGTATGGTCTTATATTTGAATACTCTTTAGTGATAAGTATGCCCCCAATATTGAAAACATCTCCACTTCTAGGAGAAAAAATACAAGGGTGCTACGTTAGCATGTAGTTTGAAAACAAAGCAAAATGGTAATATTAAATGTACACTGGAAATAGAAAACAGAGTTAAGAATTGACATTTTGACTATAGGTCTTCTTCAGGAATTATCTAAAAGATAAAAAAGCAAAGTTAGTTCCTTCCAGGAGACCCTAACTTTATCCTTATATTTTATCAATATTTAGGACTGAACCTGAAATAGCAGAGAATTCTTGTAAGAAGTGTATCAATTAACACAGAAGCAGTGTCTGCAGCCAGTAAAGAACTCTTATTCCATCCATTAGGTTGTTGATGTCACAGAGCTTTCTATTGCCTCTGATCGATTATGGACTGTTGTTCTATCATTCAGTGGTTTGGGGTTGCTGAATAAGGTTAAGATGCTACTGAATCAGGTTGCTCAATTCACTTCGCAATTACCATATCTTACCATTGTAACCTGTATCATATCTTGCTCACCATTGTAACCTGTATCATATCTTACTCACCATTTTAACCTGTATCATATCTTACTCACCATTGTAACCTCTATCATATCTTACTCACCATTGTAACCTCTATGTGCATTTGGGTTGGCTGCAGCTTGAGCAGAGATACCAGCGTCAACTCGGTATCTTGGCCAGGAAAGTAACACTGGACATGGTACCTAGTTCCTTTCATGTAATCTTTAAAAAACACATTTCCATGGCTCAAACTAGATTATCCCAAAGAACTTGGTTTACAGTTCCTATGATATAAACTTCTACTGGTCAGAGATCATTGTTATATACATTCCCTGTGGTTTACAATGCTTTACCATCATGTAGAACCAGTGCTTGCAATACTTTACATACCTTTAGAATAGCCTTAAAAAAGCATTTCTTCTCCAGTAATAGATGTGACTATTTTACTGTTTACTCATTTTGTCTTTGTGTACTTTTTCTAGTCAACTGTTCTCTGTTTTATGTAATTTGTTAATGTATATTTTTGCTTTTTGCTGTGGTTGCCCATGTAAATGGGTCTTTGGCCCATGGACATTTCCAGATTTTAAATAAACAAACAAAAACTGTCTTCAGCATAAGCCACTGCAGTCACGCAATCCCGCACACTTATGATAGTAGGGTACTGAATGCTAAGAATATCATTTAGACTAGAATACACAAGACAGGGTCAATACAAAGCATTGCAGGCTATTAACTCTCCCACTGCTGCAGCCCTCCTCTGATGTCAGCTGCAGGGGATTCTGGGATTTGTAGTTACAGAAAACTTCAGCTTGCAAGTAAGCACAATTAGTCTGATACAATCTACTATACTGCAATAAACAGTAAGTAAAAAATGATTTTGCACACAGAGAACAAATTGGGATCAGCCCCACACTTTCACTTTAAAATTAGATGAAAATAACTGAAAACATTTTTTTTGATGCTGTTTTTCCCCCAGCCAACCTGGCCACCCACTCTTTCAGACAGCCAGCCTATACTCCTGCCGGTTCCCCGTTTCACCGTCTGTTACCTGCCGCCATCCCAAATGTCCTGACGTATCCCTTCACTGGGGGGCCCCTACCAGTGGGGGCAACCTGGAGGGAAGATCAAAGTGCCTGCAGGCACTTCCTTGTGTCATGGTTGTGCGGTGGAGGAACAACTCGGGGGCTTCCTGGTTTCGCAGCAAGGAAGAGGCAGAGCCGCCATCATCCATCTGGCACGGGTGGAGATTTTGCCTTTTTCTGCCCTCCCACCACCCCTAACTGGGCCACACACTGTGGTGACCTGAGGCAGGGATGCGTGGGGGCGTGTCGACGCTGCACACCATAAAGCACATCCACCAATCAGCCTCCAGGTGTCAGAGGCCCTACTCAATACCTCAGGAAGGAAGTGTCCAATTGGTGCTCTGGAATCCCTCCCTACCTGTCTGTGCTCCTGACACCTGGGCTTGGGGCATGGACCTGGGTCGTCAGCATGCCGAGCGAACCCCTTCACTTGGTGCCATGGAGCCAGCATGAAAATGAAATTTTGATGAAATGTTTGGCTACTTGTAATGCAACCTCCTTTAAAGCTAGGAATCTGACACATTGCAAAAGTATGCATATGGTATGGACCTGTATACCTACCAAATTGTGTAAACTTTGAATTAACACTTTTGAAATTAGACCAAAATAACTGAAATTCAAATGTTGGCACATTCCACAGAATTCTCATGGAAAAACACACAAAATTTCATCAAATCAGAATGGTAGTTCCACCTGAATTCCAGAACTTCAGAAAGGCTAATTCTAACACCGACTAACAAGCTCTTGTGGTGCTGTTGCTTACAGCATAAACCTGGTGCTTGCACAGAAATTTTTCAACAATCCACCAACAAAACAGTGTGTGGTATTTGGCAGCCCAGAAATCATGGGACACTTAACATTTGTTTGTTTTGTGCCTACCTTTCTTGTATACGGAGGCTTCTTTTATTATATAGAGAATACTGGCTGGGAAGCTGTGCACAAGCAGCCAATGCTGCCACTGAGGGGTTCCGATTCTGTTAGACCTCAAGAGCAATGGTGGAGAGGTCACACAGAATCAGAACCCCAACAAGTATTTTTTATAGTGTATAGTGACCCCACAAGTTCCGCAATGAAAACACTTGGAATTATTTTGAATTTAATGCACCCCAGCCGCCCCTCTGCCACTTTCGGAAAAAAACGCCACCATCCAGTCAGAAAATTTACTGTTGGAATTCTGAGATGTGTGCACAGTGGTTTTTCCTTTAGTTAAACTGCTGGCTCATGCACTCTCAAAACTAACCAAGATGTTGTTGTACCACAGTATGGTATTACCACATTCCATGAATTCTGAACTATGGTACAACAACATTTTGACTGCGATGGATTTCTGTGTGTAACAAGGGGTCACTATACACTGTAATTTAATAGGGCCTTCAAGGGCTGTCTCTCATATGGTATAAGAGACTCTGAGTATGCAGTTTGGGTGAGAGGACCGCAAAGCAAAGTTGAGCGGTTCTGTCTACCCAAATCTCATAAGAGGAGTCGCTTATACCATAAGAGACACCCTTCAGAGGCCCTGTTAACTTATTATAAATCATTCATGTTTAGATCAAGTTTATTTATTTATTTTATTTATTAAATTTTGTTAACCGGGTAAACCCACTGGGCCCCGGAGGTCCCTTTTTCAGGGGCGACCCAGAGTTAGTTACATAGAGTTGAACAAGTACAGTTGATAGGTACAGAGTATTTATTTATTTGCTTTTGTTAACCAGGTAAGCACACTAGACAACCAAGTGCCTATTTTCAGGTGCAACCCGGGAGAGTTACAGAGCATACAGGTAATGTAATACAAGTCAAGGAAACTGGAATACAAAGTGAATATTACAGTCAGGAGCCACAGTCTCTACATAGGATAGAGGTACAGGTCAGGCACAGGCAAGGCTAGGCAAGCAAACAACATAGAAGTAAACAACATAACATCGGGAGTCAAGGTATTCTGCTAGTACATTGCATACAAGTGTACAATGTTTTTGTACAATAATTATTGGACAACAACAGTCAATAGATACAGAGTAGTACATTGCATACAAGTGTACGATGTTTTGTAACACTACACAACATCCGTAGCAGCTGGAGAGGGCAACTATTTACAGGGGGAGTACCCTAGGTCAGCTGTGGTAATTAGATGCCAGGGGTGTGACTTAGCTAGCCTTCCGGACATATGCAGAAGCTGAGATTTTGGAGGTGAGCACGTAACCTCATCTTAAAGATAGCTGGGGAGGGTGCTTCTTGTAGTTGACAGGGGAGCTTGTTCCACAGTGTGGGTGCTGTATGGGCAATGGACTTACTACCTGCTGCAGATCTGGGTCTGGGCTGTTCAAGCAGTTTTTTGTCCGAAGTACGAAGGGACCTGTTGTGGCATTTTGGGGTGATAAGCCCAACAAGCCCTGCGGGGGGGTCATTGTAGAGGAGCTTGTATGTCCAGTTTAGTAGGGGGTACTGAAGTCTTAGGTTCAGGGTGGGCCATTTGAGTGCAGCAAGGACTTTGCAGTGGTGGGTCCTTGGATGGGCTTTAGTAGTGAATCATGCTACTTTGTGGTACAATGTCTGTAGTCTACCATAGTCTAGCTCAGAGATGCCGAGTAGGGTTGGGGCCGCATAGGTAAGAGTAGGCAGGAGGACACTCTGAGCGATTGCCAGCCTTGACTCAGGTATCAGTTTGGCGCTTAGATCTTAGGTAGAGCAGCCTGAGTTTTTGGTGCATGTTTTTGGCCACCAAGTCTACATGTGGTTTTAGTGTGAGTCCTTGGTCCAGTGTAAGACCTAAACATTTGAATGACTGTACCACTTTGATAGGAGAGCCAGATGAGATGACCAGTGGGAGAAGATGGTTCGGAAGGAACCCAGGGATTTGGGACCAAACAGGAGAGTTTTGGTCTTGGTAGGGTTGAGAACTAAGTGATTCTCGACCAACCATGCTTCAGCCTGGGAGAAGTCAGCCTGGAGCAGGGGTCCTAGGTCATCCTGATGTGGTGCAGCTCTGTAGAGTACAGCACCATCAGCGTACTGCACAATGGAGCTGCCCCCGCAGTAGTGACAGAGGTCATTGACGAACAGGGAGAACAGGAGTGGCCCAGGATGGAGCCTTGTGGCACGCCCTCCATTAGCGGTAGAGGGTCAGAGGTAGCACCTCTCCACTTGACTTGCTGGGAGCGGTCAGGCAGGTAGTTGTTGGACCAGTTCAGGGAGTGTTGGTCCAGTCCAAGTGTGCTCAGTTTGTTTAGTAGGAGTGGGTGATCCACCAGGTCGAATGCCTTGGTCAGATCTATGAAGACCGCCCCCGTGGGAGTGCCCTTGTCCAGGGTGGCTAGGACGTCGGAGGTAAAGCTGATGAGGGCTGTGTCAGTCCTGCTGGAACCCATGCTGTGAGGGGGCCAGGAGCTGATTGTTTTCCAGGTAGTCCCTCAGGTGGCTGTAGACGAGCCGCTCCTGGATCTTTGCTAGGTGGCAAAGAATAGAGATGGGTCTGTAGTGGTCAATTGGATCTCTGTATCCCCCCTTGTGGATTGGGACCACATGGGTCTGTTTCCACATAGTGGAGATAACTCCCTTCTGTAGGGATCTGTTTATTAGCACAGTGATAGGTAAGGCTATGGCAGGGGCTGCAGCCTTGAGCAGCCGAGGGTCCAAACCGTCTGGTCCTGGTGATCCCCTAGGTTTTAAAGATTGCAGGAGGGGTAGTACTTCTTTGACACATACAATTCTTAGGTGGAAATGGGGGGTCAGAGGTTCCTGCATTTCCTTGACTGAGGGACCCTGGGGACGAGGGTGTCGGCCTTTTCTGTAGATGGCCAGGTCCGTGAAGAAGCTATTGAAGGCAGTGGCGGCCTCTCCACCATTGGTTAAAGTTAGCCCATTGCAGGTAATATTGCTCTGCTGTGGTTTGTTTGTTCCTTTTAGCAATGAGTTGATGCCGGTCCAGAAGGACTTAGGGTCAGACAGGGTGTCTCACTGAAGGATTTTGAGATATTCCCTTTTGGCAGATTTTGTGGCTTTCTTGCATTTGTTCCGCAAGGATCTGTAATCTGTTAGGTCAGCTGGACTATTACAGCACCTTGCTTTTTTCCAGGCCTTGTCTCTGCTTAACATTAGGGTTTTAAGTTTGCGCGATATCCATCTGTGGCACTGACCTTTCACTCGCCTTTTTCGTAGAGGAGCGTGCAGGTTGGCCATCGCAGTAAAGGTGTTTATTTATAATAAGTTTATAGTCTTTATTTATTTATTTTTAATTTTCTATGCGATCCTCCCCTGGTGCTGAAGTGGAGGGCTGTCTCCAAATGCTCCTACACGAGAGCACACTGTACACAGGATAAGAGGTACAGTGACTCTGGGTGCTGATTGGCTGAAATCCGTTTAGAGATTTATAATCACAAGTACAGTGGCTCCTATATCCAGCAAAAATCATATTATAACATTCTTACATCCTGAACAAAGGACCTCGAGGTGAGTCCATGTGCAGGAGAACAAATGTGGTGAGCATGACTAATGTGTGCATGTACCACTAACATTTTAGTCACATCTTTTTCAGAGCTTAAGTGTCCCCTGGTTTCTGTGCTGTCAAATAGCACCCAAAATGTGGTTAGTGGATTTTGAGATAGGCTGGCTTTGCCAAGATTAAATACCTGCTGGACATGGGTCTGGAGCAACTGCGTGAGGCTGGTTATGCTGAGCACATGTGGGGGGTTTGGAGAAGATGCTTGAAGACATTATGGAGATCTGAATCCCTGTAAGTTATAAAGGAAGAGTGGCCCCCTTGGCTCTACAGGGAACTGATCCTGAACTAAAAAGAATCAATAACATATAAGAACGGGAGTAAAATGAGTTGCCTTCAGCTGAGAGGGAAGTACAGAGCAGCACTGAGGAAGTGCAAGACTGGAATCAAGGATGCCAAGCAGAGGACCGAAACCAAGACAGAAGTAGGAGCTGCAGATAACACCAAAACCTAATAGTACATGTAATAACTGGAAAGAGGAAAGTGAAACAGGGGAATCAGGCTCTTGAAAACAGGGACATGGGGGGGACCTGCAAGAACTTTAGGGGCAATGGCTCATAAACTGAATAGAAACATTGCTTCAGTGTTCACCAACACACACACACCCGAGGGGAGGCTTTTTGGGAGGATCCACGGCATCAGGATTAGCCATGAATCCAGAAAAAAAACAGTTATGCAGAAAAGAGGCAGTGCTTTTTGTAAACAATGCAATTCAGGAACCAAAAACTGGGCTATTCACGCCTCACTGGTGCTCCAGTATGAAGAACCAACCTCAAGTTGGTCTGGATGACATGTCAAAAAGTTTTATTTGGTTCAGACAGCAGGTGCAAAACAGTGCAAATACTGTACAAGAGGACAAATGCCCAATGTTTTGTGCCACTGCATGGACTTTGTTAAGGTGCATGTCCCTAGAGGCGATACCCTTTATACACACATATAATTTAAAGTGACAGTGTGCAAATAAATAAACTTACCATCGCAAGACATACCATTAGTTCAAAAACAGTATGAAACTTCTAAATATAGGACTGCCTTACTAAGTATAATGAAAAGTAATCCTGACTCATGTCCACAATAAGGACACTGAGGGCAGGCTGTGGTGAGGGTGCAATGCACATCCTCCAAAATGACTGGGAGTATGGAGGACAATAGCTATGTGGAGAGACTGGAGGCCCTTAACATGTTTCACCCCGAAGAAAAAGATGTTGAGGGGGTGAGGGCTACGATCCCAGTCTTCTGTATACTTGAAGGCATCAACAAGGTTGCACAGATGGAGCAGTTTGAACCAGTGCACTCCAGCAGAACCCAGGAACGTGCTCTGAAGCTCAACATGGTAAATTTTAGGGAAATGTTAGGAGGCACTTCCTAGAGAGGGTGGTGAACTTTTGGAGCAGCCTGTCAGCAGAGACGATTCATATCAAGGCAGTACAATCCTTCAAGGAAAGCCTAGACAAATGTCTGTTTACCAAGGGAATCACAGGGCACCCTGGGTAATGGGGGGTTGGAGAGTCCCTATAAATTAATTAGTACGTTTGCATGGCATACATTTTCATTGAGTCTTGCTTATTAGATAATGGAGTGGACCAGATGGACCTACAGCCCCTTCTGCCCTCAATTTACAGGAGCATTTCCCCATTGCTAGACAGTAAGAGCATGTGTTACTTCAGTCAAGTCCATTACATTCCTGTCTCACCACCCAGAAGCCCATCATTAAGCTCAGACCATGACCAGGATGCACTGATGGGGGGAAACCCTTTGCAATTTGTTGAGTTTTGGATTTAAACACACAGACACAATAAAAGATTATTAAAAGACCATTCAGTTATCAAGGCTATTCAGTTAATGCTCTATGCTGCTGTCTACTGGCTAAACACACAATTACTCATGAAATGCAGTTCAGTTATACAGTACTCTTACCTGCAGCACAGGACTGTGATAAACGTGAAACAGCAACACTCTACCAGTCAAGGCTTAAAAAGCAACAGCAAGGGAAGGTGGTTTGCTGTCAGTTATTTCTTTTATTACATTACTGTACATTTAGCTAAGTTTAAGGATGGGGAAGGGTAATTTTTTTTGCAATGCGAGGGAGGAGATGAGCTGTCAGTTTATTTATTGATTGATTGTTTTGAAAATTGGTAACTGGGAAAGGCACGCTGAGCCAAGGATCGTTTCCAGGTGTGACCCAGAGGAGGAAAGCAGAGCGTAAAGTAATACAAAGCACAGACAATTTAAAAATTACAAAAGTGCAAGGCCAGAGCACACAATGGTGACAGAAAGTGCACAATAAGCAAACATGTCATAAGAAGACAGGTAAACAATATAGCAGGTGTATAAAGGGACTGTTGGGGGGGGGATACAGGAGCAAATGAGGGGGAAGGAGCCTCAGTTGATATTTGAGGGAGCCAGAGGAGGAAGTGAAGTGGAGGGAAGAGGGGAGCTGGTTCCAAAGTGAGGGGAGGAGATAAGCGAATGCTGATTGGCCAGCAGAGGTACTCGAATGAGGCAAAGCATGGGTACATTGGTCCCTGGAGTGGAGGGAACAGGAAGCAGAGGGAGCAATGGAGAGGAGTGCTGAGATGTAGGAAGGGAGGGACCCAAACCAGAATTTAGATATAAAAGAGGCACAGTACATCTGGCATGTTCAAAGGTCACGTAAGCAATTTGTTTTTACAATTTATTTATCAACTGAGCTTAGATACAGTATTTAGCTTTAAGTGGGGTCCTGCTTTCACCCATTTAAACTTGTACTGAAGAATTGAGAGGTGAAGTGACTTGCTCAGGGTCACACAGTGAGTAAGTGGTTGTGTTGGGATTTGAACCTGGGTCTTCTGGTCCCTATACCTGTGTTCTAGCCACTAAACCACACTGTCTTACACATGTGTGACAAAAAACAAGAGTACATAAAAGAGTTGTGTGTGGCCAGCCTGATGGCCCTATGTGTTGCTGTGCAAGCAACCCGGGTTCGTAACCGGACTTGGGTCACTACGTCAGGGAACAGGTGAGGCTGAGGTAGCTGGTGTACCACAGTTGGGGAGGGGTGGCAGTGAATTCTTTTTATTTTCTTTTTTTCTATATACAGGTTTTCGTTTTTTCCCTTTTTCTCCCCTTCCCAGGGTCACGGCGTACACGCCAGCGCACGTCAGCATCCGGTGACCCCTTCCACCCAACCCCAGACTTACGTCACTGCTCCTGCTGCCTGCACACCCATCAGACCTCCACCTGATGGGGGTTATGGAGAAGCAGGCTGCCCACACCTGGAGGGAAATCCGCCCTTCCCCCCCCTGCCGGGCACTCCCATGCACCCGAGGTCGTTCCCTGAACCTGGGTCTCTGCATGGCATGAGGTGTGGCATCCAGCACCTCAACCCTCAGCACCACTGGGCCATCAGTGGCAGTGAATTCTAGCACCACAGTGATCCCCTGCAGATGGGCTAAGGAGCATGTCTCTCCCAGCTGGTGAGGCTGACGCAGGCACTGCTCTTGTCATGGAGTGGAGGGAGGGACTTTGGGTAGAAAACCAGGGACAAACAAAATGAGCAGAAGCAGGAAGAGCAACACCAGCACCAGTTTCAATAAACAAAAGTGCGCCAAAAAGTTACTTGTTATTGTTTGTGTTTGTAAGTAAATGCAGCAATCAAACATACTACAAAAAGTGCATATACATACAGTTTTGTTGTATGTATAGGAGACACCGGCAGAACAAAGACAAACTCTGACCAGTTTCACTGTCAGTACCCTTGGGCCCTGCTCGATGCAGATCTCCACCAACTATGATGGCTGGGGGAGTGACTGATGGGGCTGAGGGGTCACTGACTGCACAGCAGTGAGATTTGACTGGCAGGAGTAGGTGGCAGTTTAGGGGACAAAGAGCAATACTGATAAAAAAAATATATATTGTCTTGCACAGAAATCTTGTGTCCTTCTGACAACAGATCTGTGAATGAGAGTTTGGGTTTAAAGACAGTCCCAGATGCTCTAATTACTATCTTCTGATGATCACGGAGCTTGCCTCTGCCATGAGAATCTTCTGTGAATCTGGCTTCCTGTGGCGGTTGCGCAGGCGGGGGGGCACCGTGATGAGATTTATCAGATGAAGATGCCAATAAACATAGTAGGACTTCAGAAGGATGCATCTGAAAGTTGATGGGTGGTATTTATCATTCCAAAAGTAATTAATTCCATCCCTTCAGGAAATACTTTGGAACAAAGAAGAATTTTAAAAAGATAGGCCAAGCTAAAAGTGACATGGTATAGAAAAAAAAGAAGTTAAAATTAGATCCGATGAACGAGGTGAGGGCAGAGGATTTAATCAATTAATTTAAAACCATCATGCATGAATATTATATCTTAGACATACCAGTAGAAAATAAGAGGGATAAACAAAGGAAAATATAAATACTTTTATCAATGGCAAAATTGTGTTAACCTATAAAATTTTTTTTTCCTTTTTTTAACTTGCCCTTTATGCCCCTTATGATTTCCAGCATCTGCTACTTACAGAAGCCTCCAAGGACTCCCCAAACCTGACACTCTTACCTGTCAAGGTCATCCTATGTTGGCTGTTGGCTCTACCCTCAGGTGGGGACAGGAAGTGTGAGGGAATTCATCCCAAGTCCTTATGCATCAACAGGAGACGCTGTTGGTGATGGTGTGGGATCTAGATGTACCTGGTCCCATTATCTGCTGTAATTAGGCCTTTTACCTATTTTTTTCCTCGCCCCTTGGACATTGGCAAGTAAGGAGGTAAATACAGGGGAGTGCACTATGTCACACCAGCCATGAGCCCAGCTAATGTCTACCCTCCTGCTCTGCCTTCCACTGCACTACCACCTCCGGTCACCCAGGTGGCAGCACAGCAGTGGAGGCAATGACCTTCCCTCCCTCCCTTTCTGAAGAGGAGAGGATCCTCGTGGCACGCAGTCCTGCCCCCCTCGCTGGTCTGCAATGGCCTAAGTTCATTTCTGACCAGTGTCACAAATGGTAGCACCACCACTGCACCAAGGACCATGGTTATAAACATGTTTTTCTTTGCTATCATGAAAATAGGAGTACAAAGCATTGTTGTGTGGAGACAATGTAGTGGTTGCAAACTTGTCCATCCGATACTGATGTAATGTAGACTTGTAATCATTAAACTGTCCTTTTTTAATGCGTTTGTTTGTTAAAAGCTCAATAAACTGCAAGTTTAAAAAAATATAGGGACAACAACGGGTACATGCACCTGACCAATAAAAGCAAGCTGCAAGTAATACATTTTAGAGAGAAAAAAAACAATGTAAAAAGAGTGCAAAGTACATAGGGTCTGGGATTAGTAAGGATGAGATCTATGTGAATCAGTAGTCAATGCACAGTACGGCAAGATATCTGTGACAGATAGAATCATGGTGGCATGAAATTCTAATTCAGATATTCTGCAAAGTTAGTTTTCCCACACTAACTACTATAAGTTAATAAAGTTTAAAGAACTGCCCCCAGAACACAGACTGAAAAGTATTTAGCTGTACATACCCACCCACACTGCCACTTGAACAATTAAAAAAAGACATAGTAACTGTATTCTACTGGAGCTCTCAGATTTAATTAGGATGTTACCTGTTTTGTTCTTCACTGTTAACTCTTTTTTGTTTTGTGAATGTTGATATGTTAATGAATGAATAAATTTAAATATTGAAAAGCCTAAAAGAAAGTTAAAATCCACATATACAAAAGTTTAAAAAAAGAAGTTCAAAACACCTGCAGTGTGTTACTGATTAAACAACATAGATTCATATGTATTTCTGCTTAAAAATCTTATTTTACAGTGTGGGGCAGATCCCTCTTTATGCGGGAAAAGGGCCTTCCAAGTGGCAAACTGATGGACGTTCCTTGCAATGTTAAGAGGTATGCATTTGATTACCACAACAACATATCCAGTCTGAATCCCTGTAGTGTCTGCCACACTATGGGACTACTCTTTGGTGGATATGGTATCCATGCACAGCCTTCCAACATGGCAAGAACTTCCTATAGTGGAGGCACCATTTTTATCTTACTTCCTAGAATTCTGTACCCCTTTCTTTCTTATCCTATTTCAAATGCCACACAAGTGTGTTACAAATTGATGGGGTATCAGATCCAAAGCTACAGAAACAATGTATCCAAAAACTGTAGCCATACTTCTGTGCTATCCTTAATTAATTGATAATTAATGGGTTGCATTGTTTACCATTGAAAAAACCATGTATTAAATGGCGTAATAAATGTATGTGTATTGTGGCAATTTTTTTTTAATACACAGTTCTTTGTGTCAGACTGTCGGCGGTACCTGAGAAGAGTGAGTGGTCCGCATCCTAGCTGTGTGCTAAGGTTACCACCCTTTTTTTTTTTTTTAAATAGCTTTGGTCCCTCATCTGCAATGCCCACAAGGGAAGCCACATACTCAACTTCACACTCTTCATTGGGCCAGATGAGACAGGAGCTTCAAGAGCAGCAAGGCCCCAAGTCATCCCTCCTACTGCCTGTCTCTAGGGCCCCTTGCCAGCCAGTATCTCTTGCCTTCTCCTCCTTTAACTTCACCCTGGGCCAGGGTGGTGAGTAGGCAGTAGCACCACCGGCCAGGTGCTGACCACCTGGATCAAAATAAATAAAATAAAAACGTTTTATTTCCGAACCGGAGAGCATACGCAGGAGCAGATGGAAGTCAGTGAAAAAACGCAACCCTTCAATTATATAAAACAAAATATGGGTGCAGTGTATACTGCTGACTTAACACACCCCCTCGTTGTTGGATGGCTACCATATGTGCCATCCAACAACGAGAGTGTGTATTAAATTCTCGTAACACATTGCACCCCATACTTTACCCTATATTTTATTTATAATTTATTTACCCAGGATACCAAAGCTGAGATGCAGCATCTCATTTCCAGTGGGGTCCTGCTTTTACCCATTTCTACAGCTGGGTAGACTGGAGGATTGCGAGGTTAAGTGACTTGCACAAGGTCACATAGCAAGTATTTGGCGCTGGCAGGATATTTTTTATTGTGAAAATACAGCAACAGATAGCAACAGTAGACACTGAAATAGTAAGCATAATATAGATTTGTCTTGTACACGGCAATTCATATTATAATTGTAATCAGTAATGGATAAAAAGCTCTAATGAGGTTTGAACCTGCAACCACCTGGTTCCCAATCTGATGCACTAACCACTAGACTACATTGTCTCCCATAATTTTGACTTCAGTGATTTAATATCTGCCCCCCCCAAACCCACGGTGTCACTCCCTTCACAGGCTAAAACATCAAAAATTATTACACTTGGGCAGTCAGTATAGCCTAGATGTTAGAGTAACAAGCTATAAATGAACTTGGTGCATCCAGCAGACTTGGGTTTGATTCCCACAACCTCCACTTGCATATTGTGTGACCGTGAGCAAGTCGATAACCACCCCAGTGCTCCTAAGACACACCTGGAATGATCCATTGTAAATTAATCCCTGACTCAATGGTGTATCTGTTTTTCATGAACAAAGAATTAATTATTGTAATGTACTTCATGCCATGTTCAGCCATTCTGATGCTGAAGGACAATGCTTTTAGCTGTCCCAGTCCCTCCTGCCCATGCCTGGCCATGTAAAGCTGGACATTAGCCCAGACTTTGCATACCAAGGCAGGTTCGGTGTCAGGAACAGTACAAGAGAATGTTATAGTTTGTGGAGGTCTGCCGCAATGAGTGGATTGTGATGCTGGGATTTGTCTTGTGCTCTGGGGCAGTTTTTCATGTTGGCTTGGGACGTATTGTTAGATGTTTTAAACTCTAGGTCAGATACTGCATGAGTTCTATGTTGTGGCCTATGGCCAGTTATCCAGTATGGCAGTTTAGAGTCACATGGAGCCCACAGAAGCTTGACACTTTCTATATGGCTCCAGTGGCTGTACAAGCGTCCTCATAAAAGCAGCAAATTTGTCATTCAACTCAGTCTTACTCGCATTTTGCCAATTAATAGTAATGCCACTTGGGCTGGCCCACTGATCATAAACTCTCATTGCCAAGCTAGTGGCTCTTAGTGTTTTACTTGTTTCTTTCACTTTTAAGACAATCTAGTTCTTCAGCACTGTGGCGAAACAATTACTTACTCACTGTGGTTTCTGTCTGCTCAGATGTGGTGCCCTGTTAATTGCTGGTTGTCTCAGGGTCTGTTGGAGCATTTTCTGGGGTCATGAAAATCAGCAGGTCATCTTCTGTCAGGTTAAAATGCAAAGAGGAACAGAAGATATAGCAAGTAAATGTGAGTTCAATCTAGGTGGCTAGTGGGGGCTACTGGGAAAAAATGGTGGACTTTTAAAATGACAACATTACAATTTCTGTGTATTGATATGCCAAGAGGATGTCAGGCACAGATAGCAGGGCTACATTTTACTTGTGCATTAGACACTTCTAGTGCATGACTAACAGCCAGTCAGAATGCTCAATTTCCAGTCCCCGTTTTATAATAAAGCATTCTGATTTCTAGTCCTGTATCTCCATTTTGACAGCCCCAGATCTTGGTGGTACTTCATCGTTTTAGAATATTGACTATACCATGTCTGTCAGAGGGCTGAAAGGTGAGTTGGGACCCTGGGTTGGGACCCTGAGCAAATTTCTCGTCTGACTGCTGCAGTAATCAGGTTAGCAAGTTATATTAGATATGCCGGACTTGGTCTGGAGGGGTCAAGAATCTAAGGTTACGGTAAACCTGGGGCCTGCTAGCATTAGCCATACTACGGTTACGGTAAACCTGGGGCCTGTTAGCATTAGCCACACTAAGGTTACGGTAAACCTGGCACCTGCTGCATTAGCCACACTATGGTTACAGTAAACCTGGGGCCTGTTAGCATTAGCCATACTATGGTTACAGTAAACCTGGGGCCTGTTAGCATTAGCCACACTACAGTTATGGTAAACCTGGGGCCTGTTAGCATTAACCACACTAAGGTTACGGTAAATCTGGGGCCTGTTAGCATTAGCCACACTAAGGTTACAGTAAACCTGGCACCTGCTGCATTAGCCACACTATGGTTATGGTAAGCCTGGGGCCTGTCAGCATTAGTCACACTATGGTTACAGTAAACCTGGTGCCTGTGAGAATTAGCTACAGTACGGTTATGGTAAGCCTGGGGCCTGTCAGCATTAGCCACACTATGGTTATGGTAAGCCTGGGGCCTGTTAGCATTAGCCATACTATGGTTACAGTAAACCTGGGGCCTGTTAGCATTAGCCACACTACGGTTACGGTAAACCTAGGGCCTGTTAGCATTAGCCACACTAAGGTTACGGTAAACCTGGCACCTGCTGCATTAGCCACACTATGGTTACAGTAAACCTGGGGCCTGTTAGCATTAGCCAGACTATGGTTACAGTAAACCTGGGGCCTGCTAGCATTAACCACACTAAGGTTACGGTAAATCTGGGGCCTGTTAGCATTAGCCACACTAAGGTTACGGTAAACCTGGCACCTGCTGCATTAGCCACACTATGGTTACAGTAAACCTGGGGCCTGTTAGCATTAGCCAGACTATGGTTACAGTAAACCTGGGGTCTGTTAGCATTAGCCACACTACAGTTATGGTAAACCTGGGGCCTGTTAGCATTAACCACACTAAGGTTACGGTAAATCTGGGGCCTGTTGGCATTAGCCACACTAAGGTTCTGAGTAAACCTGGCACCTGCTGCATTAGCCACACTATGGTTATGGTAAGCCTGGGGCCTGTCAGCGTTAGTCACACTATGGTTACATTAAACCTGGTGCCTGTGAGAATTAGCCACAGTACGGTTATGGTAAGCCTGGGGCCTGTCAGCATTAGCCACACTATGGTTATGGTAAGCCTGGGGCCTGTCAGCATTAGCCATACTATGCTTACAGTAAACCTGGGGCCTGTTAGCATTAGCCACACTACAGTTATGGTAAACCTGGGGCCTGTTAGCATTAACCACACTAAGGTTACGGTAAATCTGGGGCCTGTTAGCATTAGCCACACTAAGGTTACGGTAAACCTGGCACCTGCTGCATTAGCCACACTATGGTTATGGTAAGCCTGGGGCCTGTCAGCGTTAGTCACACTATGGTTACAGTAAACCTGGTGCCTGTGAGAATTAGCCACAGTAAGGTTATGGTAAGCCTGGGGCCTGTCAGCATTAGCCACACTATGGTTATGGTAAGCCTGGGGCCTGTCAGCATTAGCCACAGTACGGTTATGGTAAGCCTGGGGCCTGTCAGCATTAGCCACACTACGGTTATGGTAAGCCTGGGGCCTGTCAACATTAGCTACAGTACGGTTATGGTAAGCCTGGGGCCTGTCAGCATTAGCCACAGTACGGTTATGGTAAGCCTGGGGCCTGTCAACATTAGCCACAGTACGGTTATGGTAAGCCTGGGGCCTGTCAGCATTAGCCACACTACGGTTATGGTAAGCCTGGGGCCTGTCAACATTAGCCACAGTACGGTTATGGTAAGCCTGGGGCCTGTCAGCATTAACCACAGTACGGTTATGGTAAGCCTGGGGCCTGTCAACATTAGCCACAGTACGGTTATGGTAAGCCTGGGGCCTGTCAGCATTAGCCACAGTACGGTTATGGTAAGCCTGGGGCCTGTCAGCATTAGCCACACTATGGTTATGAAGAACTCCAGGGAAACTTTTGCCTGTGGCTCAAAAATACTGGCATGTCACAAGAAATTACAAAAACTACTTGCAACTGATCTGAGAGATCAGAATTAAAACAGCATCAAGACTGCATAAACACAGGAGTGGAAGTTGTTCAGAATGTTCTGAAAACAATAATTACCAGTCTAACCGCCAACAATCTTTGCAGATCATTTCAAATTCCTGCCGCCCTCTCCCATACCCTGATATGAGAAATGAACTAAGCACAGTAAACTGATTCAGCTCCTTTCCACACACTACAAAATAAAGCAAGGGATGCTTTCTGTAAATGCAACTACCCCACACAAAGAGAATAAAGAAGTAGGAGGAAGCACATTCAGCTGAGTATGACTTAATATACAAAGGCCTGGGAATTCTCAAATTCTTCTTCCAGCAATCTGATAATGCTAATTCCACTGCTATATTTACTATAGTTAGTTAGTTAGGCTAGACAAATAAATGCCTATTTGCAGGTTTGACCTGAGGAGGGTACAATGAAAAACATTACATTATAGCAAAGGTCAAAAGGCAAAACACAATACAAATAAACACACGAGAACAGAAAATATGCACTGTACAAAGAGTCGTATATTCAAATAATATGACAGATGAAACCTTACCAAACCTACCTGTCAAACAATCCAGTACTTCATGAGCACGTAAACTACTGGAAATCAATGTATAGCTGTTGAGGCAAAATAAAAATTTCTGCAGCGTTTGTTTTTATTAAGATTCTGGATTTTGGAAAGGGCTATACTGAGATAGGTCTGATTCTTCTAAAAGATGTCTCTCTACTGCACAGACTGTCTGTGATTGAGTCTGATGCATGCACTGTGAGAAACAACTCTGTGTGTACGCTGCCCTCCTCTCCAACACCCTGCCTCCCATTTCAGTTTCCCCTGTATATATCTCTCTTTAAAGTAGTGCTTGCTTTCTTGCTACAGGTAATTATAGTTTACTGCTGGCTAGTTAGTGTGCTGTATACTAGTTGAGTGTATACTGTGTGAGTTAGGGATTCCTACATTGTTTATAGTTTTGCAGGGGTGTCATAATCCCAAGGAGTTTTGCAGTTAGCCTATCTCTTCAGGATGGCAAAGAGGTGTAGTGCTTGGTAACCTTATTCTGCTTTTCTCTGTGTAGTGTACCTAGTTGTGTATGCCGTCTCATCTCTTGACATCCTAGCATGTACTTATCTCCAGTTATCCTTCTATTCACTCTTCCACTCCTCTCCTCCCCATTCATACTTTTTTCTGCCCCCTTTTCATACCTCTCCACTCATAATCTCTCTCTCCTCGCTCTTTAACTTTCAAGCCCACCACAAGGCCATCTCTCTCATTTCTGCCCCCCACCCCACAGCTGACACAAGTTTACCTTACTACTTCTGTTGTGTGGTGATGTCAAGCTGAACCCTGGCCTCATCCTCTCTTCTACCATCTCCCCAAAGGCCTTAGTATCTTCCACCTTAATGCTAGGGACCACTTCCCTAAAGTTGATCTCCTTGGAGTGTGGTTCTCCCAGCAGATTCTGGACATCTTCTGTGTCCCCAGATCCTGGCTTATTTCTAAAATCTCTGACATTGACATTGTTAGTGCCAGCTACAACCTCCACAAACAGGACCATGGCAAATGTTTAAGTGCAATTGTCCTCTTCGTCCATCAGGGACTTCCCTGCAAAGTAGTCATTAGTGGGGTGTTCCCCTCTTATCACCAATTTCTCCTGGTTGTGCTCTCCTTTCTCCCCTCTGTTTCTATCTTTGTTGATGGTGTCTATACCGCCCCAAAGCACCACCTTCAGTTCTGTCCAAAGCTATTTCTTCCCTGGCATCTCACTGCACTCTTGGGCAACCGATTCTACTAGGGAACTTTACTATTAATTGGCTCTCCCCAGCTACCAAATCTTCAATCCAAAAGTTGGAGTTCCTCATCTTTCCTAGCTTATAATGGAGTCAAGTCATCTTAACCCCCCTCTCCACCAATCATTCACTTCTCGACTAGGTCCTCCCATCCACACTGTATGATTGCTGCTGGCCTTTTACCTGATGCCTTCAGTGACTACAGTATAATCTACAATGTCAGGAAAATTCCACCCCTCCCAGGTTTATCAGGTCAAAGTCACTCAGGTCTCTCAACTTGGACTCCTTCCTCCTTAACATTTTCTTCACTGATTGGTCCTCCCTACTCAATGCCACTGATACTGATGAAGCTCTGTCCCTGTTCCACTCAAAATTCTTGAGTGCATGGTACGAACACACACCCCCCTTAGAAAGTCCATGTAAGAGGGGGACTGGCCTCTTCTGGATCACAACCGACCTTACAGATCTATGCAGGATGCATGACACTGCCTGGTCTCATGTCAAACTGTTACACTTCCTTGCTGACCTCTAAATCTACAAGTGACTTTGAAATTCCTGTACTAAGACTGCCAGGGCAGCTAAAGTGAACTGCTTTGCATCCAACTCCTAGAAAACCTTCTGTCCCCTTCTAAATTCTGGAAAGCGATCTACTCCCTTTTCGATCCAATCTCCTCCTTCTCCTCTTCCTCCCTGTCCTACTAGAGGATGGTTCCCCTATCTCATTACTCTCCCAGGGTGCCTCCTCCTTGAACAAACACTTCACAACCTGTGCCTTTCCAGCTTCTCCACTGTCCTCTGCTTCTTGCCTCCTGGCACAGTCACCCTCCTCTCAACTGTCTCTTGACCTCTGCTTCTCCTTCTCTCCTATCTGCCCACAGGAGATCCTGCTGGCTTTGTTCTCTTAACCTCTCTAAAGATCTTAGCCCGGATGAGTTGGACCCTTAACTAATTCATCTATCTGCCCCACGTTATTCCCCTCACTACCTTCTTAACCTTTCCTTTAACCTCTGCTCCGTTCCTCATTGGTAGTTAGTCAAGGATCTCCCTCTACGTGGAGGGGGGTGGGCGTACCCTCCTCTATGGGCAACTTTTGATCTATCTCAATCCTCCCAGCTCTTATCAAGCTACAATGTACAGTACAGTAGAATGGGGAGGTGGGGTTCTTTATACTAACTCTACATAACTTAAGGGAAAATTGTGGTTAATGGAGAAAGTGTAGCAGCTGCTGCAGAAATGCCTGATTAGGGCTTTCAGCAAGAATTAAAACATTTTAAATACCTATTACATCTGTTATTTTAATGTATAATGCCCACGCCAACCTTCCTAGCTGGAGACTTGCCCACAGCTATCTCACACACACCAGGTGGTTTCCAGCATGTGGGTTATGCTAACAAATGTTACGAATGGCAGAGTTGGTAGCACTCATTAGCATAACCCACGAGCAGAAAGCTACCTGGTGTGTGCAAGATGGCCATGGGCAAGCCTCTAGATAGGACTGTTGGCACAGGTATTATACATTTAAATATCAGATATAACAGGTATCTGAAAATTGTAAACTATTGCTATAAGCTCTAATCAGGCATTTCTGCAGCAGTTGCAGCACTTTCTCCATTAACTACTATTTTCTTGTAACATGTAACCTTTTATTTTTGGTGGTAGTATATTATACGTGATAGTGCCCCAAAAAATGAAAGGTGGCCTGCTGTGTTGAGTAAAGTGACATAAACAGCCTACCTCCACTGATTCTATTACACTTGACACTGAACATGTTGGAGGGGGCCCTATCCTTCACTTAGCATAATCAAAATGCTGTTTTGGAGCACAGCTACAGCTTGAGACTCCAAATCTTTTTGAATGCAAGCTGCACTACAAAGATTTTTATCTAATTAATTGCATGTTGAAACTGCTTGTTTAGTCCCCGAGGCAGATAACACCCTGGTGTGACTTGCTTGCCCCTGGTTAAAAAAAGGTGACAGTAGTTCTCTGAAGTGATTTTTCTGGATGCCTGCAAAAAAATTCACGGTTCAAGCTTAGCATCAGCAGAACTCTGTTACACATAATTACCCAAAAATGTGAATTTCAGGATATTTTATTTTTGTTACTGATTACATTTGTTTTAATTGAAATAAGATATTTTACCCGTAGACTTTAAACATTTATGTTGCTTATTCCTGCTTATCTCTTCTGTGAAGTCATAATCCACTACTCATGACAGCACAACCTGTTGCCACAGAAATGTTTCTGATGTCACAAGCAGGAGATTTTGGTGTTAACAGGAAAGGCAGCAGGAACGGATAAAGCCTGAGTGGCAGACAGTCTGCTTTCACATAAATGTTTTTATTAATAAGGAATGGAGCATACTGAAATTCAATTTTTAGGAAATAGGAGTTTCGAGACCTGCCAATGCCAGTTGCCTGTTTTTCAGGAAACTGGAAAATCACTTTAAAGCACCAGTATTTGTTAGTTGGCATAAATTTCATCAATATAGTTTTGTAGCAAAGATGTATTTATGGCATACTTAGATTTCACCCTCACTGAATTTAAAATTTTTGCTGATATTTTTAAAACAGCTTTTAAAGGTACATTGCAATTAATAACAAGTCAAAGACACAGAAGGCACAGCAGACCTGAGTATTGGGGTACCTGCTGAAGAACAAGCCGCTGGGGGAGGTAGGCCAGGGGTGAGATATTAGGCTGGTTCTGCTGAATGAGTAGGGGGAAACAGATGTTGATATTCCTATCGGTCGGGTGTGGGAAGCCCTCCAGTCCCTAAAAAAAGGATACATTTCCAGGGCCTGATGCTATTCATCCCAGAGTACTGAGGGAGTTGACGGGTGTTTTGGCTGCGCCATTGGTGGATCTCTTTAACTTGTTGCTCCAGACAGGGAGGGTGCCAAGGGATTGGAAGCAGATGCATGTTGTACCCATCCATAAAGGGGGATCAAGAGAAGAGCCAGGAAGCTATAGACCCATCAGTTTGACATTGGTGGTGGGGAAGGTAATGGAGATCATACTTAAGGAAAGGCTGGGAGGTTTCTTGGAGGAGATGGGTTACCTGGATGACTGGCAGCATGGGTTTGTGCCAGGTAGGTCATGTCAAACAAACCTTGTAGAGTTCCATGAGTGGGTGATATCAGTACTCGACAGGGGGAGACCAGTGGATGTACTGTTCCTGGACTTCAGCAACACATTTGATTCAGTCCCTCACATTGGCCTAAGGGAGAAGCTGGGAGGGATGGGGGTAGGCCCATTGATGGTTAGGTGGATTGGAAATTGGCTTTCAGGTCACATTCAGTGAGTAGTGGTCGGAGGGGAGGTCTTGTCTCCTAGGGAGGTCATAAGTGGGGTCCCACAGGGATCAGTCCTGGGGCCATTCCTGTTTAACACCTACATCCCTGACATCAGGGAAGATATCAGGTGTGAAATGAGTCTCTTTGTGGATGACTCTAAGCTGGGGGCGGTGGTGGAGGGGAGGAGGAGAGATTAGCCCTGCAAGAGGACCTGGATACTCTGGATAGGTGGTCCTGCACCTGGAAATTTAAATTTAACTCCTCCAAGTGCAAGGTGCTTCACCTAGGGTGGGAAAACCCCAGGGAAGAGACCTAGAAGTCTTGGTGGATGTTAACATGAATAATTCAGAGCAGTGCAGGAGGACTGCAGTCAGGGCAAATAGGATGCTGGAATGCATCACTAGGGGGATTACCTCAAGGAACAGGGAGGTGATTTTGCCACTGTACAACAGCCTGGTTAGACCACATCGAGTACCATGTGCAGTACTGGAGGTTGCACCTAAGGAGGGACATCTAACTCCTGGAAAGGGCTCAGAGGAGACCAACCAGAATCATCTGGAGCCTGGGGGATATGACATATGAGGAACAACTAGGGGAGCTCAACCTGTTCTCACTGGAGGAGAGGAGGGACTGGGGGGACATGATTGAGGTCTTCAAGTACCTCAGGGGAGTAAATAAGGTAAGCTGAGATAGGATCTTTTGACTGAAGGAGGGTGGAATCACCAGAGGACACAGTTGGAAGACTGAGGGTGGTAGGATTACTGGGGAAAGGAGGAGGAGGTGCTTCACCGAAAGAGAGGTGGAACTGTGGAATGCACTGCCCGGGGAGATGGTACTGTCACCTACGGTGGAGGGATTCAAGAGAGGGTGGGACAGGTATATGCAAGGGGTGAAGCAGATGCTGGTTTGCTTGGGCGGGGCAGGACTGGGGGATGGAGAAACAGTGGAAGGAGATGGATAGAGGGTTACGATACCCAATCCGGGTGCTGAAGCATGAGCAGCCTTGATAGACCAATAGGCCTACTCTGCTGGCGTCTAGTATGTTATGTTAGTATGTTATTAATGATGGCTACCACTTGCCATTTAAAATTAGAAACTCTTCCATTGAAGTTGCTTGTTGAATGTACATACTCGATTCATACTGTGGATGTCTTAGGATGATACTACCATAGGTGGAGAAGTGGTTTAGAAACTGTGAGTCAGAACTAAGGATGTCACAGTATAATAGTTTCCCAGTATTGGAAGTCATGGTATCAATACATACATACATACTGTCGGCAGATAAGGATCTACATGGCCCAGCTAGTCTACTGTGGGAAGTTTCTGATACCATCAGTGGGTTCAAGGATACCACTGTTTTCAGGTCTTTTAATTAATTCCAAGGTTTTTTTTTTTCCATCTATGCCAACTCTCCCTGACATAAGAGTACGCTTTGTACCAAAATGGTTACCACTGTATTACTGTGTACAAGAACAAGGGGGCATGGTATGAAATTGGAAGATGGCAGGCTGAGAGGAAATGTGAGGGAAATTTTTCTTCATGGAGAGGGTGGCAGACATATGGCATAGACTGCCACAGGAGGTGGTGGGGGCGATCACAGTAGAGGGTTTTATACATGCATGAGACAGGCATAGGGGTACCTTAGCGGTGGGAAGGTGGGGTGAAAAACCATTGAGCAGTTAGGGTCAGAGGCCACAAACTAGTGTAGTGCTTTTGGGCAGACTGGATTGGCCTGGCGGTCCTTATCTGCTGACAGTTTCTGTGTTTCTATGTGGTATGATAACCATGGAATTGTATGTGACTAACACCTGGAAGCAAGAAGAAATATTTTAAAGTGTGGAGTGCAAAATGTACTTCCCAGCCCCTATTCTAAAAGTGAGTGGTCAACTGACCCCCTGAACCTTTGAGTCCATGGATGTTACTCCATGTTTCCATACAAATAGTTTTACCTGAGAACCTTCCCACACAGGTTCATGCCTTTATAACATCCATGCTTGATTACTGTAATGCTCTTTACTTTGGGGTCTCTGGAGATGCCCTCCGCCAACTGCAGCTGGTGCAGAATGCAGCAGCCAGGTTGCTGACGGGCCTTTCGAAGTTCTGTCATGTGACCCCAGTGCTGCGTGCATTGCACTGGCTGCCACTCAGGTGGAGGGTTATCTTCAAGGTGGGACTACTCACCTTTAAGGCTTTACACAGACTAGGCCCTGGCTACCTGGCTGATCTCCTAATGCCAGCCACCTCAGTCTGCTCCCTCCATTCCTTCTCTAGGGGTCTCCTGGTGATTCCCAGGATGAGACTTAGAACTGCCGGTGACAGGGCATTTAGTGTTGCCAGCCCTGTACTGTGGAATGCGCTACCACTATTGATCAGGGAGGCCCCTTCAATTGAGGTTTTTAAGGGCCGTCTTAAGATCCACCTGTTTTCTTTAACCTTCCTGGACATAGCTATTTGACCTGGTGCCGTAAATCTCAATGGAGCTAAACTATTTATTGATTGTATTGCATTACTTACTATTGTTTTAACTGTATCTGTGTGTGTTTTTGTACTCCCTTGCTTGTTCTGAAAGTGAGGTGCCCAGAGCCTCCAGGATTGGACGCCATAAAAATAAACTTTGCCTTGCCATGTTTCTGATGGTAAACAGCACATCGCTTCACTAAGATATTTAATTTTGTCATGGAGGATATTGCACAGGAGCAGGAACTTTGAAAAACTTCATAACTCTGTATCTTAGTTCAAGAATGAAATAAAATTAAAGGGAATCTGTATGATTCTCTATGAAATTATTGTGAAGGTTACTATGAGAATCCAGTATGTAAATTGCTAGGTTATATTTAGAAAACGTTTTCAGTAAGACAGAAAAATACATTTAAAATTGTGATGTGGAGGCATCCATTTTGTGGACAAGAAGGGTGCTGTGATGATGTCACTGCCTCACCAGCTCTAACAGTATACAATTAAGCATGTTAAAACAAACTGCTCCTACAGGCAGGAATCCTCTTTTATCATGAAGAGGAGCACTGGATTATTTTCTTGTGCTCTGCCAAACGTAAAATTCTAAGTGTTCCTTAGAATATAATGGAATCCCTAACAGCACAGTCAAATTGTTCTCAGCTGATGCACTGAACACTGTTAACACTAGTGAGGCAGTGACATCACAACACACTTCCTGTCCACAAAATGGATGCCTCCACATCCCTATTCTTACTGAACACATTTTCTAAATATAACCCAGCAATTTACGTACTGGATCCTCATAGTAACCTTTATAATAATTTCATAAGGAAACATAAGGATTCCCTTTAAAAAAACAAGGTATATTGTTGTTTTTGCCAGAAAAGCATAAGTGATAAAACTAAGAACTACATGGTGAATAACAAATACCGCTGCTTTAAGCTAAAATGTTCACTAGTGTCTTTCTGCAGTGATGTTACCATTACAACCATGCTTGACACCTGGATGCAAATGAATGTTACATCTGAAGGTATTTAAAACATGAAAGTTGATAACTTCTTCCAAGGCAAATGTCTGCTCTTGAGATTTAACTATTGTCATCCCCTGCCCACAGTTTTAGATATATTGTCCTATGAATGTACCTGTTAATTCCACGTTTTTAATTATCACAGCTGAAATTGCATTTCTCCCCTTTCACCTTCTTTTTAATGAAATCACAGGTGAGTGCACCTCAGACAGAATTTATGCACACAGCGTAGAAAACAAAAGGCTTCCTTTCTGGGAAAGGAGACTTATTTGGTGCCTAGATGGGTGGAACAATGCAGTCATTATGCAAATTCACCTTCATCGGAGTGTAGAGGTTTAATGGAGCTCATCGGAGTTGCTGGCACTGTCTAATTCTGGGTGTTACACTGAGAGTCAATCAGTGCCTTGTTAGCTCAGGTGGTCTGTGTTGATGCTGAACCTGCCATGTAGGCTGCAAGGATTTAATGGAGTGAGTAGGGTTTAAATAAAGATGCCATTTCACTTTCATTAACATTCTCAGCCAATACTTAAGTTTTCATTAAAGTTTCCATAATCCCACTTTCTCATTTTCTCCATTTATGCATTTAATAATAAAGATGCAATATTCCCTTTTGTACAGCTTCCAAAGGTTCATCACTCTATGGTAGGTAAAGTGGGGATTCTAATCCCTCTCCATCTCATGAACAGACTCCTCAATCTCAATTTCTCTCTCTCTCTCTCCTCGTGTTTTCCTTCTCACTTTTCAAGGTTCCCCATAAGGGTTCACATTCTTTTAGCATAAAAGCTCTTCCTGTTTCTCTAAGCCGCATTGTTGAACATCCCCAAAAACATGAAAGCACCTATTTTTCCTTTTTTATTCAGCACAGTATTATAATAAATGTCACAAAAGCTGGTTGGATATGACATGACTATTTGCAGGACAGATTTTCTCTCCCCATGTAATTACTTAAGTTTATGTTTAATTACTGAAACTTATTTCAATTTACTTAATTAAAATAATTTGTCAATATTTCAGATAGCGTTAACCCAGAGTTTTTCATTTATAAGTTTATAGGTCACTTCGTGTGTTCTTAGGAGGAGAAAACTGCAAACCAAAGGATACAAGAGGCGACCCTCTTAAACCCATAAGAGGCCCTTCCAACCAGACCAATAAAGTTATTATAGATCATGCTATTGTTTTAAATTACATTTTTTCTTGAAAATGTTGACAGCACAAGCACCATCGAGAAACCCATCGACACAGCACAGTGCATGAGAAACTCTTATGAATATGAAAGTGTCACATATGCAACTGAAGAAGCACTGTGATTGGTCAGGAATGTCACATGATGCTCCTGCAGTCTATAATGCGTTTTATAATGGCATTCATGATTGTTCAACCTGATGGCATTGGGGCCACCCCAGTGACGCAGCAGCAGTGCACTGTGTGGGCGATCTGGTTTGGGGACTGGACTCTGATCAGTTGCATCAGGGACAGGCCAGAGCTGGGGTAGCTGCTGGCAGCAGTGGACCTCTGCCTGGGAAGGGTTGGCAATGGGTTCCAGCACCATAGTATCTGCTGCAGAGGGCCAAGGTGTTTGGTTCTCTGCAGGGGCATGTCATGCAGGCAGCAGGCTACAAAAGGCTATGTCCGCACTGTGTGGGAGGTGGGATGCCTTGGGGAGAAAGCCGGGACAAAAACTACAATGCTGCTGAAATGATGGCTAGCACTGCTTTGCTCCCTTTCCCTATGGACCTGTACTGGTTAGAGTGGTGGGGTTAATGGAAGTCTGAGCAGTGGGTGCTGCTGCAACAATAACCTTCATGCATGAGGACTGGGTGCACAGCACCTGCTACGGGAACTCCTTCAGTTGCACCCAGCTGTTCCCACCCTTTCTGAGAGTCTCCCTACCTGGGAACCCCTAGACCTCCAACCCACCCGCAACACACCCACAGGCAACCCCCACCAGGGTGGGGCAGCCTTCAGCTCCTGAGTAGTTCCTTACAAGTATCTAATTATCTGTGGGTGGAGGTGAAGATCGGAAGGTATCAGGACCCAGGAGGGTAAGATCCCACATTGGGCGTGGTGCTGGGCTCTGATGTTTATCCAGTGGCCGGGGTTTTTCCTTTATTCCATGTGGTAACTTTCCTGCCCCCCCCCACCATCGGCGAGTGTGTGGACATGCAGTGATGTCCTGGGGAGGCATACACACTCCCATTCGCACCACCCTGATATCCCCCACATCCCACCACCCCGTATGTGAAGGACTGTCAGCACAATGCCTCCCTGTCACTACTGGGAGCCATAATATTGCCAGAGCCCTCAACCCTCCCCTCCCCAGAGAAGGTGAGCTATCATCAGATGCTCAAACCTTCTCCCCCTGGCTGACCTCCGGTGCATTGGGCTTGCTCCCAAACCCAGGTTGCCGGCATGGTGCGAAGTATGGCATCCAGCATCTCAACCCTCAGCACCACCGGGCCAGCTGAGAAGTAGTATTTTCTGAAAACAGAGGAAGTATCCCAAGTCGCATGCTTCTATTCAGTAGAAATTGTAGTCTTAGTCTTGGGGTTCCCCCCACCAAGAATAACCCAAAAAGCAATAAGGTAGGGTCCACTCCACTGTATGTAGCTAATCTTCAAAATCTTTACCAAATATACAGCCACATGTGAAAAAAATGGGCAACATTTTGTGGCCCAAACCCCACTTCATCAGACCCCACAATACTGTGTTTTATATTTTTTTGTGCTCACAATAGTACAGATATCACAAGGTAAGCAATCTCTGTTAGTCTAGCCCCAGGTTCCTGGGCATTAAAATGACCTTACATCATCAAGTACCTTGTCCCTAGCAGACATCTCACTGCCCAGAGTGGTGGATAAAATAAAAATTAAAAAAACAAATAAAACAGTTAAAACTCCTTCATGCTTCCACCTCTGACTGGCAAGGATTCAGGTACCAATATATACCGGAATGATTAGCTCTCACTAAAGGTTTTTTTTTTCTCTCATTAGTAGGAAGTCTAGTGCCTGCACTTATAATCAGAAGACTTATCAGATGTTAATCCATACATTGGACAATACATATCTCAAAAAGGTGAAATAATTTAAATATTTTGGCCTGCTGCTGGATGGAACTCTGACTTGTTCCTTACATGTAGACACTATGATTAAAACAGTAAATAAATGATTGGGAATGTTTTAGTGTGTCAAGACTGTATTTTAGATTCAGTCTTAATACCCGTAGCCCAGGCATACTTGATTTCTTCAGTCGAGTATGGTCTATTGATTTATTCTTCAGCAAACTCTAGTGTTACATCTAGGGTACAAGTATTACTGAACCGTATCTGCCGTCACGGTCTGAAGTCACATAAATATACCCACCACTGCTATGTATATAACTCACTTAATTGGCTCCCTTTACACGAATGTATACAATACCAAGTAATATTAATATGGAAAATGTTGAATTCCCCATGCCCCACAAGCCTAAAATGCATGATTCACTTTCAACTTGGCCTTGGAATGACTAGAGAAAATTAAAAAAAAATGATCTTGCTTTACCTAGAATTAAAATGAAACTAAGTCAAAATTCATATTCAACTATTACCTCAAAAAGATGGAACCTACTACCACTAACAATAAGAACTGCATAGGATCTGGCTTGCTTCAGAAATGCACTAAAGATATATCTGATGAATGCCTGCAAATGCAAATGCTATACTTAACCACTTTCTGGTCTCATCTGTCTTTATATTGATAATGTACTTTTTCTGAACTGTAATTTATTGTACTGTTGCGCATTGTATTGAATGCATTTTGCTTATGCTATGCATCTGTCACAAACCCACTCTGCAGGTCAGGCCCTCTACTTCTAAAGTGCCAACCTCCGAGTGAAGTCTTGTGAAAAGTGAACAGTACAAGGTAACCCTCTTGTCTGTTTTGTGAGTTCGGATCAACCCTTGGTCTCAAGATCTGGAGGGATTCAAACTGTTAACCTCTTGTTAGCATACCCAATGCACAGGCTCAGATATATCTGTCTTCGGGGGGCCAGATGTCTTTGCCTACAGGCACCTAACCAGGTATACAGAGATGAACCCTTTAATACATTAATAAAGACCTCAGATTTAAAACGCTTCTCTTTCCAGTTTGGTATCACCATTCAAGCTTAGGTTTAGTATCTGCAATAACCATACACTTTTTTTACAACTAAAAAGAAGTCAAAGACAGACCAAGTAAGTTCTAAAAAGAATTTTACTAAAATATTTAAAAATATGTCAAACACAAAATAAAGAACTCCTATATCACAAGACATACAAATCTATTAAAAGAACAAGGTTTTAAACAGTGCAATTCCTACTACAGTACTTAGTCTCTAAATACTTCCTTAAACTGCTCCAAAGATGTGTCCTTGTCAGAGTCTAGGTAAAAAATGTGTGTCAGTGAAGTAAAACTGAATAATTTAAAAGCTGGCTTTTACCCCCACCTCTTTGCAGGAGGTCACCTAGCTCCTCCCTGTCAGGATAGATATATATAAAAACATATATCTTATTCAAAAAACAGGATGTCTCATTTTTTAAAGTATTACATTCTGCAACTTCAACATAATTCATGTCCTTCAAATGACACTTCTTTTGACCATATGCTGTATTTTCCCTCACACAGGCTTCACAGGGACATTTACAACCTTGCACCCCTGCGTAACAACCTAGGTTCCCCTTCTAACATCATAAACCTGGTTTATGATTTTCTCTCTTAACAAAATTAACTTAAACAAGTCTGTAATTAACTCAGAGAAACAGGATCCTTGATTAAAGCCTTACATGTAACACACTGTCTCTAAACACTGAGGCCCAGATATTCAAACTGCGCCCAAAATGTGCGCAATAGCAGGAGCAAGCACAAGTCAATTGCGCACATGCGCAACAGACGCGATATTCAAATGTGGAGCAAGTCAAATTGCGCAACCAGCCAACGTCTGAAAATCGCACAACCTGTGCCATAGCGCAACCAGGTAGGGGAAGCTGAGCACATATGTCGCGCCATAGCGCCAACAAGGCCAGCCCAGCTGAGCAGTCGAGATGCGCCATAGCGCAAGCAGGGAGCCCCCCCAGCAGCACAGCAATGGAACTGCACATCCAGGGAGGTAGGCAGGGGCCCACCACCCATGCCACAGATGGGCACAGGAATACAGTGTAGAACTAACAACACACCCCCACACCCGAAGCACAGCATCACCGTGGAGGGACGGAATATCCACTGGCCCATGGGGACAAGCCTACAAAGCACAGCTGGGCCACGGCACCCCAGCACACCCACTGGCAAGCAAATACTGCCACACAAAGGGGCCAGACAACCCAGGTGTACCACAGCCCCCACTGTGCACAGCACACCTTGCTCTGGAACCCCAAGACACCACCCATGAGCAGTGACTGTGACTGGCACTGCCGGAACCATCATGCCCCCCCCACCTGGCACAATGCAACCGTGTGTACCACAGAACCATACAAGCCAGACCCACCAGGAGCCCACAGTGGTGTGTGGCAGCACACGGCCAGACCAGCTGACAGCCACCACCACACCAGGGACACCCCCACGCAGACACACACACAATCCCAGGGCCACACCATACCAGATGCCATGCACACCACTGCAACTGAGCACCTATAGCCAGCTGCAAATCAGAGACCACCACAGTATTCATAACAAAATAGATATATATATATTCAATGAAAAACAGAACAACAACAACAACAGGAACAACAATAACACTATTTACAAATATATACAATACAGGGTGGGGGTACAGGTACAAGGTAGAGGTGGGTGTGAGGTAGGGGTGAAAGAATTGGTGAGGGAGGCAGGGTGTGAGGGAAGGGTAAAGGGTGTAGTTGTGGGGCAGCTACTGCCCCCCAGGCTGCAGATCTGCAGGCCGGCTCGGACCCCGTGTCCCCCTCCGGCATCACACACCCCTCTGGTTCATCTCCCTGAGGATGCTGAGCGATTCCTGCGACATCTCCATCAGGCGGTGGATGGTCTGCTCTAACCTGCGCAGGACCCGGACACCTAGGGCAAGGGAACAGAATCAATGGCTAGGACTGTACACAACCCTGAAGCCCACCCAGTATGCATGGCATACAGCCAAGTGCCCAACCCCTGTGATGGACTGCACACACTCACAGTGACCTTGCACGGGCCAAGCCCAACCAGGCAGCAACAGCCATGTGTGCCACTACACACGCGCCCCACCCATGCCCAGCACACACAACCAAGGCAATACAGTGACATGGCTACACGGTGGGAAGGTAGTGCCACAGCCATGTGCCCAGTGCATGCATGGACCACCAATGACGCACTCACAGACATGCAGTGCCACTGGACAGTGCTGACTGTCACTCGTCACGTGCATGGCAGTGTTGTCCATGGATGGTGGCCATGCCCTATCCCCCCCATTGCACGCAATAGCATCCATGATGTAATGACACTCATCCTCATCCAGCCACTGCTGCTGCTGCTGCTGCGGCGGCTGCTGCTGATGCTGCTGCTGCTGCTGCTGCTGTTGTGGGCCCATACTGCTGCCTCCTCTGCCGGCCACCTCTGCAGCACCCCTGTGCGCCTCAGCCTGGGCCCTCCTCCGCTCCTCCACGCCTGTGGGAAACAAATGTTGAGAAACACATTAGTGAGATCCAAATGCAGACAGCCCCTGCCCCAATGGTGTGCCTGCCCACAGCCAGACCCATGCATCACACACCTGCAAACACTGACACAGCCAACCATGGAACAACCCTCCCCATGCTCTGGCCCCAATACACAGTTATACCCCTGCAGACAATACAGGTGCATAGATGGCTCACCCACCTGGCCTAGGCACAATGCCCCTCCTGGCACGGGACCTGAGGCACACCAGCAGTGCCTGCTCCCTCCCGCGCAGGTCACTGTAGCGGTGCCTGCACTGCTCCACTGTCCTGCGCCGCCCTGTGACCTGCTCCAGCACAGTGGCCACCTGCTGCCACACTTGGGTGCGAGCCAAGTCTAGGGGTTCCTCCCCAAACAGTGGCCCATAGTGAGGCTCCACCATGGCCACTAGGTTGGCCACCTCCAAGCCACTCCACTGGGGAGCTCTCCTGTGTGCCATGACATCAACTTGATAGTAGGCAATATGGCGGTTCACAGCGCGGCAACCCCTCGTGGAAATGTTGTGCAATACAACCCCGTCTGTCCCTATCGCGCTGTTCAGGCAGCGCCGTCAGTCCCTATCGCACTGTTACTGAACAGCATGATAGAGCTGCACACATGCTAGACGTACAGCGCCAAGGGGGCAAAGGTCGGGCACAAGGTCATGTCTCTGGCGCAAGGCCACGCACAGCACCATCGGACGTCTACACGTCCAGTGCGAGCGGTCGCCTGCATGCCAGTGCCACAGTGGACTATTGCGCAGTTGTGCCACAGCGCCATGTGGTGACCAGCGCTGTAGTGGCACTGGCACAATGGTGGCCGTGTCCTGAATAGCTGACCGCACACAGCACGTAATCAGTGCGGAAGACGCCTGCATAAGGTACCTGGACATGCGTGCGTGTACTATGCAGTCACAGAACTGCGCGCTATAGGCTCAGCCGGCTCAACCGTAGACAGTAAAGCAATATTGCTAATATTCAGCCGTCATGTGCAACCGCGCTGATCAGCCATTCAGTTACAAGAGCGTGATTTGCATCCCATTAAAGTTGTTTCACCCTAATTTGCATGCATTGCACTATAAATGTGGTGACAGTGATCTGCTGTGGCCATATTCAGGTTACTGTAGGTGATAGGTGGGGTTGCATGCTGTGTGATGTTATGGACTATGGTCATGGGATAATGCTGCAAACTGCACTGTCACAGGTGTCCACTTCTACCCATACAGAACGTGATATGGCGAGCAAGGACTGAGGTGAGGAGGATGATGGTGGGCGAAGAGAGGCCCAACTTCACAAAGGCTGAAACAGAGGCACTCTCACGAGGCCTTCCTGGATGAGGAGCCACTACTCAGTGGGACGGCGGGCACCTCAGGCCCATGCTGCTGCATGGGAGGGGTAGCTCACGCCATAAACCTGCACGAAGCCACCAGTGCTCTGCAGGAATGTAAGAAGAAGCTGGGGACCGACAGGAGACAGGTTAATGAGAAGGTGGCAGCACTCAGGCGGCACGCCGCTCCACAGGCGCAGCCAGCTGTGAGGTGGCGTGAGCTGACCTCAGCGGAGGGCCGTCTGCTGCATCCATGCAGCGAGTGCCATCGAGGGCATTCCAGTAGGTGGCTTCCAGACAGGTGAGCCTCTCTCGCATGGTATGACATGGTGGGGGTGGGGGTGGGAGGGGAAGGTTGATCCATGCACTAACATGTTCTCACTTTCTGTTATAGATCCTGTGCGCCTGCAGGGGACAGTGGTGGTGGCCGCGCATTGTGGACATGCAGCCAGAGTTGGAGGAGGGTCCATCCACTCTCTGGTAGCCGGGCGGTATTGCACCAGTGTGCACGCCTGGCTGCCATCTCCGGCGTCGGTGAGTCAGGTGTGGGGGTGCCTTCCTGTGTCCCAGCAGTCTGGCATGCAAGCATGCCAGCACGCTGTGGCTGAGGCTGTGGCACGAACCTCGTACTGTTGATGATGCAACGCCGCATGGCGGTGACATGTGTGTCAGCATAATGGACACACAGCAGGATGAGCCTGTGCCCATGGACCCAGATGGTTCCAACGTGTGTGCCAGCACGCCAGCACAGTCCCAGGCTGTGCTCTGTCAGCACCGTGGGCAGCACCGTGGCTGTCAGGTCCCTGGCACTGTTGCGTACACAGCATTGGAACGACTGGTCCTCTTTGGGCACAGCAGGCAGAGGGCAAGCGGCAGTCACCCACCGGGTCTGGGGGTACAGGTTTTAGCGGTGGCATATGCACACCGCCTGTTGACTTGCCTCATACCTGGTCCTGGTGAACAGCACCCACCCTCAAGGGGTGTTGAGCATCAGGCCCTTCCATACCCTGGGGGACAGGTTGCCGATGTGGCAGACGACCTGCTTGATGAGAGCACACCCGCCTGCTGCAGGCATCTCAGCAGCAGCAGATGCGGGTTGCAACATCTGTGGAGGACTGTGTGTGGCTGTGGAGTGGCAGCATAGGACAATGCAATGATCCTGGCAGAGATGGTCCAAATGCGGATGGATGTGACCGCAGCTACTGACAGGCTGACCCAGGCATTGGTCGCTGTCATGGCCGTGATTGGGCACACAGTCAGGTGCCCTGTACCGCGCACCCACACAGTACGCTCTCCACTCCACGTTTCCGGTGTCGTGCGACACCCAGCCTGTCAACACCGGGTTCTGCTGTGGGCATCCAGAGCACCCCTGGTGCAGGTATGTTCAGCATGCTGCAGACTCCTGTGAGGACAAGGTCACGCTCGCGCAGTGGGACCCCTGGTGGTCCATCAGTGCCACCCCATGTGGCCCATGCTCAACCTGCCAGTGCAGCTGGGTCTCGGCGGGGCCGCCCATACATCCGTGGTGGCCATGGCTCAGTGCTACCTGACTGACCTGTCTCCAGTGCGGGCCCTGTCTGGTGCTGCCCTGTGTGTACTGTAGTCTTGGTGGGCAGTGCACTGGGGTGCCCTGCCCAACGACGCCGACATACGGATCACCTGCACACCTGCACTGACTGCTGTCCACAGGTGTGTGTGCATGATGATACCTGCATTGTACTGTACACCAAGGTGCAAGGTGCCTAGCATCTGCCACATGTACATGGACAGTACAGGTGGTGGGGGTGGTCTGTGAATCTGTATGTTTGACATGTCTGTTCCTGCTCTGCTGTGCAACTGCCCTGTGCACTGCTGTGCCTGGTGTGTGTGTGTGTCCATGTAGCGTGTAACTATTCACCCCTCCCTGGTGGTGTGTTTCAGCGCCTGTACCCTTCCACTCTTGCTGTCATGCACCCTGGTGTGTTACCCTGTGTGTATGTGGGTTGCGCCAGACAGTGTTGGTTGCACATGGCCCCTGACTTACCTGTAAGCAGCGAAGTGCTCCTCTGTGATGGTGTCCCGCAGCTGGGCCTGCTGATCAGTCGGGGGTCACGCGTCCTAGGGGCTGCTCATCATCATCACGGTGTCACCGATGCCCCATCGCTGTCCCTCCTCAACCTGTGCGGCTATCCCACAGTCTTTGGCCATGTTGTGCAAGATACAACAGGCCAGGAATATCCCACAGGCCTTGAGGGACTGTACCGTAGGGCACCGCGAGGTGTCTAGGCATCAAAGCGTGCCTCAGCATCCCAAACACCTGCTCGATGATGTATGCTGTGGTGGCATTGCCTGCTTTGAAGCTGCTAAGCATGGGGGTCATGGGGCACCGTAGGGTGTGAGCAGCCAGGACAGAGTGGCATCCCGTCACCTGTGTGAAGATAGTGGAGGTTAGTGTCATGTTCAGGTCCATATTGTCCCCAGCCCTGTGTGCCACCCCATGGCACCTGTGGCTTGCCCACCCGTCCCCCAACTTTCCACTCCTACGTGCATACTCACCCACTAGGTGTCCTGTGGGGATGTTCTCCTCTCAAATCGATGGCACAGTGCAGACTGGTACCATATGAATGAATCATGTGCTCCGACATTGATGATGCGCCCACTGGCATCACACACCACCTGGAAGTTGACACTGGAGTACCCCTTCCGGTTGTGATATGTGGCCCCATCAGGGCCAGGTGGTGTGCGAACAGCCACATGGGTGCAGTCTATCGCCCCTAGCATGCCAGGCATACGTGCTACCCTGTGGAACTCCTGTATGTTTGCTGTACGCTCTGCCACTGTGCTGTGGAAAGGATGTACTCGGAGCATGTAAGCAGTGCGCTGAGGAATTGGGTGAGGATGCGTGACGGGCCGACTGTAGTTATGCCTGTGGTGTCCCCTGTTGGCCTCTGGAAGGTACCCATGTGGCAAGCAGCTGCTTGGTAGTTACCTTTTGTCTCCACTGACAGAGCTGGACTGGCTCGTGAGGGTGCCTGCATCACATCACTGCACAGTACTACAGAGCCGCCACAGTATTGCTCCTGTTCAGGTGGTACCAGCCTACAATCTCGACATCCAAATACAGCTCAAAGCTGATGCAGGCACGGTACATGCCTGTTGGGGGCATACCGCCGACGGGCCCTTCCACGGCCACGTCCCCCTGCAGCATGCCTTCTCACCCCCTCACTACAGCTTCCTGTGGAAGGTGGCACTGTCCATCTCCCTGGCTGGTGTCCCCCAGCTGTTGTTCTTCTGTTTCCGCTGTCCTGACTACCTCCACTGCACCGGTACACCTACTGGCTCCGAACTCTGTGGTCTTCACACGCCTCGCTGCCACTATTCTGTCCTGCCTACTCCCTGGCCTGTACTGGTTGCTGCTGTGGCCTGCTCTCTGTTGCTGCCTCATGAGCATTCCCTGTCGGGTTCTTGCGCCTCATCCTTGAGCCTTTTTTTTGGCTCATTTCCGCTGGCTCAACTTCCGGGTTAATCCACTGTTGCGCATTGCGCCAAGCCTTTGAATATCGTGATTGCGCCTTTATGCATGGATCCACCCTCTCGTTGCGCGATGCCTTCATTTGCATTGCACTGTTGCTCAGCATGTTTTCAGTGGCGCAACTGCTCTTCCGCTGAATATCGCGGAATGGCGATTGACTTGTGCTGGCGCAACCCTTACGGGTAATATGGTGCACCCTTTGAATATCTGGGCCAGAGTGTGTAAACGGCATGTTGTCATCATTTCTCATGGCTTCCATCTCTCAGCTGAAATCTGGGGGATGAGTGAGTCATTCCTAGAGCATTTGATTTTCAGCAGTGAGATATTCAGTAATACATTTTATATTAAAAGAAATGATATAGCACCTCAGAACTGGCTGTCTATGTCACTCTCCTCCCCAACTAGACTGAATTTGGGGGTTCTATTCCTAGCATGAGATGAGCTTCCCAAACAGTTCACCCCTCATAGACCCTAGACAGTCCATCTGAGTTCTGGTTCTTCGCCTCCCTCTATGTACGATTTTTAGATCATACCCTTGTAAAGCAAGACTCCATCTAGTAGTCTGCCATTGTTTTTCCCATCTGTACTGCAGCCAAACCATGGGGTTGTGATCAGTCTGCACCACAAAATGCTGCCCATACAAGTATGGCTCTAGTTTCTTTAGGGCCCACACTATGGCAAGACACTCCTTTTCCACCGTGGAGTATGCTTGCTCCCTGGGAAATAGCTTTCTGCTGAGATACACTACTGGGTGATCTGTCCCTTGGATGGACGTCGGGCTCAGTACTGCCCCAACACCCATGTCTGAGGTGTCCATCTGAACTATAAAGGTTTTGCTATAGTAAAGGCTTGTCAAAACAGGAGCACTGCACAGTGCCTTCTTCAGTCTGGTAAAGGCTTCCTCGCAGGTTGGGCCCCAGGTAATTTTCTTTGCATCTTTTTTCTCGTCAGGTCAGATAGGGAGCAGCCAGGGCACTGTAATTGGGTACAAATTTCCTGTAGTACCCTTCTGTCCCTAGAAAGCTCCTGACCTGCTTCTGGGTTTCTGGTCTGGGCCATGCCTGGATCACCTCTATCTTTATTTGGTCAGGACGGAGCTGTCCCCAGCCTACCACATGCCCAAGGTATGCTACTTCCCCCATGGCCACCTGGCACTTCTCGGCTTTGACAGTGAGCCCGGCCCTCTGTATCCTGTCCAGCACTTCCCTAAGGTGGGATAGGTGTTCCTCCCAGCTGGTACTAAAGATGGCAATGTCATCCAGGTATGCCACGGCATACTCCTGAGCACCATTTAACACCTGATTCACCAACCTTTGGAAAGTGGCCTGGGCATTCTTCATTCCAAAAGGCATTACTTTAAACTCAAATAAGCCTATCGGAGTGATGAAGACCGACCTCTCCCTAGCTGTCTGTCAATTCTACCTGCCAATACCCCTTGGTCAGGTCAATAGTCATAAGGTAGGGCACCTCTCCCAACTTGTCCAGGAGTTCGTCCGTCCGGGGCATCGGGTGGGTGTCGGACTTTGTGACCGCATTCAGTCCAAGATAGTCCACACAGAAACGAGTTGAGCCATCTGGCTTGGGCACAAGGACTACGGGTGAGGCCCAGGGGCTGTGGGATCTCTGGATTACCCCTAAATCCAGCATCTCCTCCACTTCCCTCCTAATGACCTTTTGGACAGCCTGGACACCATATGCTGTTCGCCTGCATAGGCATCTATGTCTCTGTTTCACATCGGTGTCTCATAGGTTAGTCCAGGCTTGGCGTTAAACAACGGACAAATTCTACTAAAACCTCCTTTACTTTCTGTACCTGGTCTGGGTTCAGCTGGGGAGACAATTTTACTGCCTCCACATAGGACTCCCGCTTACTCTTTTCCAGCAAGTCCAGAAGGGGAGTCTCCTTCGTTGTCCCCTCCCCATGACTACACAGTGCAAACACCATGTCAGCCCTGTTTGCATATGGCTTCATCATGTTGACATGGTACATCCTTTCAGTCTGTTTTCTGTCAGGTAACTCCACAATGTACTTCACGTCATTTACCTTTCTAACCACTTTGTACGGTCCTGCCCACTCGGCTTGCAGCTTGTCTTTCCGGACCGGAATAAGGACCATGACTTCCTGACCCACCATGTACAAGCAAGCTTTGGCTCTGTGATTGTACCACACCTTTTGTTTCTGTTGGGCAGCTGCCAGGTTGCTCTGGGCTGGCCCTATAAGCTCCTTCAGCCTTTTCCTAACCCTAAGGATGTAATCCACAATGGGAGTTCCCTGGGTGGTGTGCTTGCCTTCCCAGTCCTCCCAGATCAAGTCTACGGGCCCACGTACCCGGCGTTCATACAAGAGTTTGAAGGGGGAAAAATCCTGTCGACTCTTGGGGCACCTCCCTGTATGCAAACAACAGGTGGGGAAAGTATTTCTCCCAGTCTCTCCCATGCTGTTCAGCAAACGCCCAGAGCATTGACTTTAGGGTACCATTGAATCGTTCCACAAGTCCTTTGGCTTGGTGATATGGTATCATGCATCTCTGCACCACCCCACACTTCTCCCATAAACATTTCATCAGGTCCGACATGAAGCAACCCCCTCAATCAGTGATTACCTCCTGCAGAAACCCAACACGGGAGAAAATCCCAAGTAAGACATCTGCCACTTTGTCCGTCCTCAGTGAGGATAGGGTGACTGCCTCTGGGTACCGGGTGGCATAATCCACCACAGTCAGGATGAATCTCTTCCCTGAGAAGCTGAGGGTATTTAAAGGCCCCACAATATCCATTCTCACCCTCTGGAATGGCTCCTCCACTATGGGCAAGGGGATCAGGATGGCTTGGGTTTTCTTACCCACCTTTCCTATTTCTTGGCACCGGTGACAAGACCTGCAATACTCCTTCACCTGTTGGGTGAAGTTATGCCAGTAGAAATTCTGGGCCAACCACTGCGTAGTGTGTGCGATTCCCAGATGACCCATATATGATATTGGAAAGTAAGACATTGATCTATATGTACCCCTAAATATTTATACATTTCAGTTTGTTCTAAAAACTTACCCTCTTGTGTCTTTATATTTAATTTTGAAATTCCCTTTAAGTCCAATGCAAATGACATAACCTGTGTCTTTCTACTATTAACTAATAAACCCAGAGATGAAAAGTGACCATGCATGATGCTAAAGTCACTCTGTAAGTTTAGTTCTACTTCACTTGTAGTTTTTCCCTCTGCTACTAAAACCGTATCGTCTGCATATAGATGAATTTTTGAATGTCCAGTTTTCTTTGGTAAGTCATTTAAATAGACTATGAACAGGAGGGGGCCCAGGATAGATCCCTGGGGAACCCCTCTTGTTACATAGTCCATTTTTGACTGGTGTCCATTTAGGACAACAAATTGTGATCTTTTATCAAGGTATGATATAAACCAATTGCAGGTTTCTTCCTCCACCCCTATTTTCATTAATGAGTTTATCAAAATACTATGGTTTACTAAATCAAATGCTTTAGATAGGTCCACGTTATACCGCACCCATGGACTTCGCTTCCCCAAGAGGGGTTGCTATGAGATCCAAAAAGTCAGTGAGTGCGGTAGCCGTGGACCTACCCTGCCTAAAACCATACTGTTGTTGAGTCAATTTATTATATTTTTCCAAGTAGTCCATTAACTGATCATGGACAATTTTTTCAAATAACTTGGATACTGTGGACAGCAAGGCTATTGGACAGTAATTTGAAACATCCTTTAGATCCCCTCCCTTATCTATTGGTATCACTTTGGCTAATTTCCAACTAGAGGGAAACTGTCCCTCTCTTAGACACCAATTAAAAATGTCCCTTAGTATAGGTGACAATTCCATAGCAGCCTCTTTTAATAATTTATAATCTATTCTATCTGGGCCACTTGCTTTATTTATTTTTAATCTATTTATATTTTTTAGAACTTCTCTTTGTTTATCACTCTCTTAAACCTGAATTTGGGTTCTTTCTCATCTTGGGGACTCTCACCCTTTACTTTATTCAAGGTATTAGTTTTCGTTATGAGATCTAATTTCAGATCGTGGAGGTTTATGAAATAATCATTCAAAATTTCTGCAGTTTTATTTGCTTCAAACACTTTTCCATTCTGACTCAATTTTATTTCACTTTGTTTACTATTTGGATTCATAAGATTTTTTATAACAGACCAATAAGCACCTGGATTTGTTGATTCTTTAATCCGCTGTTTATAATAACAAGCTTTTGATTTCCTGATTTCCTGTATTACTTGATTCCTTAACCTTTTGTATTGTTCCCAAATTTCACTGTTTAATGTTTTATTTGCTTTTTTCCAATAATGATTTCTAATCCTAATCATTTTTTTTATTTTTACAGTTAGCCATGGTAAATGTTTTTTCCTATGATTTACTTTTTATATGGGGCAAATTTATCACAAGCATTAATAAACATTGCTGGAAATTCTAATGCAGCCTCATTTAAATCTGAGATAAGAAAAATCCTATACCAAGGGAGTCCCTGAAGATACTTTCTAAATGATAAACTATTAAATTTTAAATAACATCTTTTAGATATTTGTGGTACTGATTTTATGGGAATAGAATTTTTAATCGTAGAGAATACACACTTAACTATATTATGATCTCCTAAACTGGGGGCACATACACTTTTCTCCAAGATTGTCAATTCAGGTGAAACAAACATCAAATCCAAAATATTACCTTTACTTAATAAGGAACCTTTCCTTGTAGGTGTATCTATAATTTGTATCAGGTTTAAACAGCTCATTGATTTTTCTAACTTTTGACCCCTGGGACAACCCCAAGCTGCATTGAAATCACCAGCCAGAACTACTTGTAGTTGACCCAAGTGTTCCATTAAAACATGTGAAAATTTGTCAAAATGGATAGGGTTTATTTTAGGTGGAGAGTAAACTACTCCAATAACCAATTTTAAGTCTTGTATCTCAATTAACAGGCATTCAATGACCTCAATTGACCCAGAGAACAACATTTTGGAGTTACCAATTGAATGATTTATGTACACCAAAACTCCTCCCCTGTTCCTCGATCCTTCCTAAAGTGGTAGAAGTCCCTTTTTTAACCAGGTTTCCATTAACATTATTATGTCCGGCTCTTCATGTTCTACCCAGGATCTAAAATAGTCCATTTTATTTATCATACTTCAAGCATTATCTAAGACCATTTTAATTACAGGACTTGGTTCAATTCAATATCTCCACAGAGAGCCAAGGACAATAGAAATGCCCGGTTACTTGAACAGATATACCCTGTTTGGATTACCATGTCCTTAACACGAAGTTCTTCTCTGATGAGATTGAAAGGGTTTCGTTGTGAGGTCAGCTTAGCTGTTTGTAACTTGAAATTATTAGAGCAATTTACATGAGCACTTGATCTTTTCGTCAAAACATCAGTTCTCATGATAACAAGTAGCTGAACGACACAGACCAAACCCACTATCAACCCCATCATCTTAGATGACAACATCTGTTTCATTTTACAGCTGTGTCCAAATACAAAGGAAATAATCTATAGATGCCTGTTTATAAAAGTAAAAAAACAGTCAGAACATTAAAATTTTTATTTAGGTAACAGTACCTTACATAAGTTAATGTTACCAAAATCTAAACCCCAAGACTGGAGACTTATTTAAGCATTAAACATCTTATTTAAGGTTACCATATATTACTATATAAGTGTTTATTAAGATATGTTTAGCAATTATGGTAAGCTTAACTAATAATATACTCTCAGGAGTAACTCCTCTATTGCTAATTACTATCAGAGATAATGCAAAAAATCAACAATATATTTAGAATAAATACTTTCTCATTTAATACTCTAAACTTCTTCTAAAGTCAGTCTGTAGTCTCAGATACTTTAAACAATAGTTTTTGATCTGTTACCCCTGTTTTATAAGTTTCCAGATTACCTACTTTTTAAAATGTTACAAACTTATTCCCATTTCTCTTCCGAGTGGCGCCCGTGCCACTGCTTTCAGCGCCAATGGCAAGCAAACCTTTTGTATTGTTACTGCCTCCTCCTGCACTGATGAAATTAACAAAGTCCCACCAAACACAGCTGATGACACTCTCCAAACCTCAGTAATCAGGCTGTTGCTAGCAGAGCTGCTGCAGGAAGGAGCTTAGGCACAGAAATACACTGTCACACACAAGCACAGAGCACAAGCACACACTTCCTCATGAACAATACAACTGTCATTTTTCACATCCTGCCTGAAACGTGTTTTCACACCTGTGGCACCGAATGGCACACTCGCTGTGCAAAATCACCTTTTGGGATTGAGTAACGAAATGATACTGCTGCTGTTCATGACATGGGGTCCCAAAAAGACCATGTTGAAAATTTGGAGCAAAAATACCAACAAACACCTGGGGCATTAGAGTTTCCAACCATAATGCCCACCCTGTACAGACTGACAGGCATCGGGGTGTGACTTGGGGTCATCAGCCATAATGTTCACCCATTCTACCTCCACCCCCACCCCACCCTGCAGCCACTGACAGGCATTGAGGTGTGCTTGGGGTCTTTGGCCCTAATGTTCACCCCATTCTTCTATACTATACCCATCTCAGCTTATTTCCTTATGAAATGGGGTGAGCGTAAGGGCCAAATACCTCAAGGCACACCGCGACACCTGTCTGTATCTGCAGGGTGGGGTGAGATGAAATAGTATGAGTGTTATGGCCAGTGACCGAAAGGCACACCCCAATGCCTGTCAGTCTTTGCAGGGTGGGGGTGGGGTTGGCGTTACTTCAATACTTCACTGCCATTCCTATTATGCATCTCTCTAACTCCTGCACTACCAATGCCAATACCAGCAAGCAAATATTCAGCATCGATGAATGCTTGTTCTACTTCCCCCTCAGATGCCAGGGTGGGGCAATCAGCTGGGGAACCTGTACTCAGAAACAGGGCCCTCTAGTGTTTCAGCAGATAGTGACCCCAGACAGGTGAGAATGGCTAAGGATTTTGTCCCACTCACCCATTTTATAGGTTTATGGGGGGGCAGGGGCTTTGTGGACATCTTACCACATGCACTGTGAGGAACTAGGCACAGTTGAGTGACTTCAAACCAACCCTGAAATGTGGACTGACTGGTCTTAACACACCCTGGAGTGGGTTACTGAGCTTATAAAACAGCTCATTTTAACAGAAAAATGCCCAGACAAGACATTTTACATCTGTAAGCCCCCCAAATGGGCTTATCTTTTAGGATTTTGTGCCCTGCTCCTCTGCAGCACTGCCATGGTCCTTGGCAGGATTTTAACCCAGCAGTGCTCAGTTTGCTCTCCAGTTTGGCTGCATAGATTCCCGGTTGCCTTAGCTTGTGGGAGGGAAGGGGCTCGAGCACTGAGTCTTTGCTTCTGTGCCTCTGGGTGCGTTTTTGTCCTGGATTGTGTTTTGGGGTAGGCCATGCTCGGGACCGAGGGGGAAAAATAAGGGAATTTGTAAATAGTTCTGTGGCGGTCTGTACTACAGTACCTGTGTGGATGCGAAGTGGGAAACTTTAAAGGAGCAGGTGCTTCATTTTCTGGGGAGTAGTTTGGCACTGACAGCATTGATTAGGAGGGCTTCAGTGACGTGGTGGTAGCTGTTACTTTTGAAGCCCCATTTTGGGGCAGCCATGAAGATCAGTGCCACAGAAGAGTAGTAGGAGAGCTGGTTTTGACCAGATGTCCAGGGTGGGCTAGTCAGCCCTTTGCCCAGAGGACTGCTGCTGAGCAGGACCCCCAAGGAGAAGATACTGTCTGCTTTGAAGGAGCAGAGAAAGACAGAGGTGGAAGAATGTAGACACTGTGAAGTAGGGGTCTCAGTGGGATCTGGGGACAGCCCCTGATCCCATATGGCTCAGAGTTGGAGACTGCTCAGTTTTGAGTTGGGGCCTGGTGGGGCCATTCACCTTTGCTGCCTGGGGTGAAGTTGCCTGCTTGAGCCTCATGTCTCAAGGAGCCTGATGATGGAGGTTGGCCATGGGCTGGGTCGGCCATCCCTCAAGAGTCCTGTACCCCAACTTGAGATAGAAAGAGAGAGAGAGAGAGAGAGAGAGAGAAATGTTGCTGCCTATTCTCTGATGGCCTGATTCGGTCTCGAGTCATGCTGCCTGTGTTTTGGACTGTGGCTGCCTAGTCAGTTGGGTAGCTGCCTGAATTTGATGACATTCATGGTCCAGAGTAATCCAACTAGCTTCTGATGAGACCTCTCGGATCCAGAGCAAATCACTGTGTGTGTTTTACTGCTCTATGGAGTGACTGTTACCTTTGCTGAATTAACTGTTCATTAAATGGGATCCCCTATTCCTGCAGTATGGGGGTTGTCTCATTCTTTCTGGATGAACTGTTTGCTGCTAACAAGACTGCCTCCACAGCTCTGCACCCAGAAGTCAGAGGGCAACCCGATTTCCATCAAGGCCTGGGAAATTAAGCTAATCAGGTATGTGTTCCTTTTGTCTGTACATGCCCCCTCCTCATGGACTTCCTCCATCATACCCCTAGACATCGGGGAGGGGAGGCTACGCATTTCTGAAAAATAACAGTGAAATCTGACAGACAGACATTCTGTAAGACAAATCTTATTGTGTTTACTTGGTGATGCTAGGCAAAAGGAGGCCATAAGGCCCATCTGGATTGCCTCCCACGTTGCACGGAGAAATCAGTATAGACCCTTATTTGTTATTATATAATCATCCAGACGCTGTTCGAAGCAAGTAAATGTAGATTTATTTACCAGTACTGCTGGAAGTTTGTTCCATAGGGTGGCTACTCGTGTAGAATAAAAGTTTTGTCTCACGTTTGTATTTACCCTTGGTACCAATAATTGTTTGTCATGAGACCTTAAAGTTGTAGTTCTGTCTTTAAATTGTAAACCATATTGGGACATTAAATCCCAATTTTTAGGGTATTGGATAAGAGCAATAATTCCCCTGTTTTGCATCTAGTTTCCAAGCTAAATTAGCCCAAGGAATCCAATATCGCTTCATAAGTCACGTGTTCCATGCCCTTTATCATTTTTGCCGATCTCCTCCGAGTCTTCTCCACTAGGTCAATATCCTTCCTCAAATTATGACTCCGAAAGGGTGATCCAAAATCAAGACTCGTGGAACAACATATGTTTTATATATAGGGAGCAAACATTGCTTGTTCCTTGAAACAAGCGAGCATGTAATTGATCTTAAGAAGACATTAGTTTTTTTGAGACCTGAACACAGTGATCTGAGTGAGACGATCTATTGTTTACCACTATATCCAAGATTCTTTCTCTGTATTCAGTTCATAATTTTATGTTATTTAGAAAGTAAGAATAATTTGGGTTATTTCTTCCAAAATGCAAGACAATGCATTTTTAAACTTCATGTGTGTGATGTAGCCAGTCATTTCTTTCTTTTTCTGACTGCTGTTCTATAAATGTATTTAAAACCCTATGCTGCTGAGGACGATCTGTTAGACTATTTTCCATGAAAAGCACATGCAAATTTCATTTGAGGTCAACCACTGGTGCCACCACAATAATTAAAAAAAGGAAAAAGCAGAAAAATGCTCTAGATATGAAAATTAGCAGCTGGTGCTGATGAAGCAATAAAGCACCCAGGGTGTGTGTTTTCCTGAGATATGTCTCAGGTGCATTGTGAGGCACAAGACCACAAACTGAGAACCTTTAACAACCCAAGAAGTGACGTTATCACAGGGACACACACCCTAAAGTGCCTCACTGCAATAATAAAATGGGTCCATTTATGTGCATAAGGTTGTAAGTATACTGTTTTGTAGGCACTAGTTTAACCTGTGAGGTTGCGCTGAGATAGCATCATGGGTGAAAATGGTTCTCCACCAATTACCTTTCAGTTTTATTTCTATCCATTTTATGGTCAGTATTTCTCAGAGGCTATACTAGCTCTTTAACCTCACTGTAATTTATTCTAATCTAGTTGTGTGCTGTTTGAGTCTCCTATCACACTGAAAACAGCAGCAACTTTCTTGTTTCTCCCTCTCCTGGATTGTAAAGTGCTTTGGGATACAGTTTGTATGAAAAGAGCAATAAAGTCAGGGAAAGCAAAAAGGCACCCGATGACGTCTCGTTGTGTATGCACTATACAGGGGTGTTCAGTGTTTAGTGAACAGTATGTCCTCATAGCAATAAATGTTAAATTTCAACCAACCTCTGGTGTGTGTGACCTTTTTTGTTCAGTTGGTGTCCCACAATCAGCAAAAGTAGCACCTTTAGCTGCTGAGGAATGCACAGTCTTTTTTTTGTTTTGTCAAAACAAAAGGGATGCTGGGGTGACTAGGGATGGGGTTTCTTAACAGAAGCAAGGTGGTGATTGTATCTCTGTACAGCTTCCTAGTGAGACATCCCCTGGAGTACTGTGCACTGGGCAGGAGCTCTCACCTAAAGAAGGACAGGGACCTCTGGGAAGCTGTTCAGAGAAGGACCACAAAGAAGATTCAGGAGCAGCACGGGAAGACACATGAGGAGGAGGATAGAGGCTCACCATGTGCATACTGGAGGCCAGGAGGGGAGGGGGACATGATAGAAATCCTTAAGTTTTTGAGTGGTACTGTTAAATTGAACAGCAGTGCAAAGAAGCAAGGGCAAAGTAACAAAAGGCCATGGATGGAAACTGGTTGGGGAAGCTTTAAAAGTAATGTAAGAACATTGTTCTTTACAGAAGGAGTTGCAGAGAAGTACAATGCATTGCCAGAAAAAGGGACTGACACAGAGGCCACCACTGACTTCAAACGCAAGTGGGATAGGCACAGGATATTAGTTCAGACCAGAGAAGGAAGGGAGGAAGGATGAGCTGTTGAGGGAAGGGAAGCACTGACTAGGGAGAGGGGTGTCAAAATACCATCAGGGCCATCGGTAGACTAGTTCTGGTCTAGCTTTGGTCTGGTGCAGATGCTGGCAGGTACTTGACTGGTTCTTGGGCCTTTTTCTGTCATCAATGTCTATGTTTCCACGTTTTGACATCTTTATAAAAGCAAATTCCTAAAAGCAAATCTCTCTCTACACCTTGAATTATCAGTGTCACTAAAGCATGCTTAGAAAAAGAAACTGAATTCAGCCCCGGAATAACATATTGCTACAAGGCCATGGCCTCATACCTGCTCTGCAACTTGTAATCTGAGATGACTGGAGCAGGCCAACAAAGTTCACCCCTGCTGTCAGGGGATTAGTGGTATCACCTGAGTGATCAGTAACTGTCATCATACTGTATGTACTGCAAGTTATGATGAATATTAATTATTCAAAATTACACAACCGTGTAGGCCGACTGCCCTGTTGTTGGTTAATTCTATTGTCCTGTGTTTATGAGACAGCACTATAAATAAGCACTTGCTCAATTGGTCCCGTCACCTTCCTGTTTAATAAACTGAAATTTAAACATCTGAGCTCCACGTACGTAAGTAAGATGAGATCCCACGGTGATGGAAGAAGCTGCTGTAAAGATGCAAAACGTGTGCTGCAATTGCTTCTTTTCATTTCATTTAATTTCTTCTTTGTTAACCGGGTAAGGACACTGGACCAAGGGTCCCTTTTCAGGTCCGACCCAGACAAAAAACAAACAAACAAACAAATAATGCATAATAATCAAGCAATTCACAAATTACAATTGCATGCACATCTCTGCAGTAAATAATGTTTTAACCTAAATTTGAAAGTCGAAACAGAAGAAGCAAGTCAAACATTACTTGGGAGTTCATTCCAGTTGTTAGGGGCTGCTATAGAAAAAGCTCTAGAGGTTGACTTAAGTCCATGGATTGGATCCTTATACTAAGGACCATCAGCTGACCTCGGACAAGAAGAAGTTCTCTTTCTCCAGCATTATACGACCATACAACAGTTTTGTCTATAATAAATGCTGAAGCACTTCAAGAGAGAGTTGTGAGTCCTGAATACTTTTGTATTGTTGTATTTTGATAGACAAAGAACTCTGTGCGCAAACACTGAGGCAAGGGTTACCCTAAAGGGCATTTGGCTGGGAAGCCAAGTTTCAAGAAAATACAAAATCACACATGCCCCCACAATGCAAAGCATCATGGGCTGCATATGCAAATCACCACAGAATGTTATGCTGGTCCAACTTTAAGCAGAATTGCATGGTGCGAAAGGCCTCTCACACAGTTTGCAAGGGTGCTAACAGAAGACATAGACCGTCATCCTACCAGGACTCATCAGTATGCCTCGTCTGTTTGACACCCCAGTGGAATGGACCAGCTACCCCTAAGGCAGTGTGCCTGGGATATATTGTGGTGAACCCATTAAAATAAAAAACTATTTAAAAGACAAAGAACCTCTGTGTAAACACTGAGGCAAGGGTTACCCCAAAGGGCATTTGGCTGGGAAGCCAAGTTTCAAGAAAATACAAAATCACACATGCCCCCACAATGCAAAGCATCATGGGCTGCATATGCAAATCACCACAGAATGTTATGCTGGTCCAACTTTAAGCAGAATTGCATGGTGCCGAAAGGCCTCTCACACAGTTTGCAAAGGGTGCTAACAGAAGACATAGACACGTGTTTCATCCTACCAGGACTCATCAGTATGCCTCGTCTGTTTGACACCCCAGTGGAATGGACCAGCTACCCTTAAGGCAGTGTGCCTTGGATATATTGTGGTGAACCCATTAAAATAAAAAACTATTTAAAAGACAAAGAACCTCTGTGCAAACACTGAGGCAAGGGTTACCCCAAAGGGCATTTGGCTGGGAAGCCAAGTTTCAAGAAAATACAAAATCACACATGCCCCCACAATGCAAAGCATCATGGGCTGCATATGCAAATCACCACAGAATGTTATGCTGGTCCAACTTTAAGCAGAATTGCATGGTGCCGAAAGGCCTCTCACACAGTTTGCAAAGGGTGCTAACAGAAGACATAGACACGTGTTTTGTCCTACCAGGACTCATCAGTATGTCTCATCTGTTTGACACCCCAGTGGAATGGACCAGCTACCCTAAGGCAGTGTGCCTGGATATATTGTGGTGAACCCATTAAAATAAAAATAGTAGTGTCCATTCAACAGACGAGGCATACTGATGAGTCCTGGTAGGACGAAACACGTGTCTATGTCTTCTGTTAGCACCCTTTGCAAACTGTGTGAGGCCTTTCAGCACCATGCAATTCTGCTTAAAGTTGGACCAGCATAACATTCTGTGGTGATTTGCATATGCAGCCCATGATGCTTGCATTGTGGGGGCATGTGTGATTTTGTATTTTCTTGAAACTTGGCTTCCCAGCCAAATGCCCTTTGGGTAACCCTTGCCTCAGTGTTTGCGCACAGAGGTTCTTTTGTCTTTAAATAGTTTTTATTTTAATGGGTTCACCACAATATATTCAAGGCACACTGCCTTAGGGTAGCTGGTCCATTCCACTGGGGTGTCAAACAGACGAGGCATACTGATGAGTCCTGATAGGACGAAACACGTGTCTATGTCTTCTGTTAGCACCCTTTGCAAACTGTGTGAGAGGCCTTTCGGCACCATGCAATTCTGCTTAAAGTTGGACCAGCATAACATTCTGTGGTGATTTGCATATGCAACCCATGATGCTTTGCATTGTGGGGGCATGTGTGATGTTGTATTTTGATGTTCCATTGTAGCCTATCTGTTAGGAAGGTGGAGATTTGGGGGGCTGTTGGAATTGTGCAGCTGCAACTACTGGTTTAACAACAGTGAAAGAAAAAATAACCAAGCAATGGCAACACTTCAGAACTTTTTTTAAATGATGTGGGGTTTTTTGGTATTTATTTGCTGATGTTTTTTAAAAGTCCTCCTATTTAGATTATCATCAGACACAGTATTATGGCATGAGAAATTCTGGTGGCACCAACACCGATAATCTCCAGTGGACACACCGACCCATTTCCTTATAGTTGGGTGCAATGACTATGCTATGCTACGTCACAGCCCAAAGCTAAAAGGTCTGCTTTAAGAGTTGTAGGTGGCATTTCTGTGTGGAACAGGGTTAAAACCTTTTCCTAAAAAATAATGAGATAATTATCATAACTTGCACAGGCAATTATTGACACCAGTAAAATGAATCATCATGCTTCCCTTCAAAAAGACAGTTTCTCTGTGACAATACAAGAGTAACTATTTTGGAGCAATGCTACTAAAGTATGCATAGAAAAATATATCCCATCAGAATGGGTTGTAAATATTTTGGTATTTTGACAAATCAAACTGACGACCACCTAATTCCATGGCTAATTTTGCAAAACACCAGCTATGTCCATGTTCTAATGTGGATTTTTTCAGATCAAAAGTGTGACATTACTTTGCCTATTTATTTTGATAAGACAAATTCAAGAAAGAGTGCAATAGCCCATTTTAATTCCAAATGTTTCCGTGTGTCAACCTGTTGGACCAGCTGTAGAACCTTGCACTGCTTCCAACTTGGGGGCCCTTGCTCTGGAACAAATTCCAATTCCCAGGCCCTTGGAGTTATGCATATCAAGGAGGTGCTGCCAAAGCTAAGGTTTCAGGGAGTAGACACTGGCTGGATGCATGGTACAAATTCAACCTCTGTAGGCCAGTGAAGAAGTGGCACTGCCTTTGACTATAGCAGCCATAGAAATAAAGAGGGGAGAACAGGAATGACGCCCTGCCAGTATGTCCACTTCTTCAAAGATGTTAGGTTGGCAAGTATTTTTCTATGGGGAAAATGCAGCCTTGTGACATCATGAGAGCTAGAAAGTTAGAGCTCTGACTTTCCAGTTCTTTTAGTTCTGTGACTGAGGGAACCACTTCAGCTGTCCTTTGGATGGTTGTGCCCAATTTGACTTGATGTGTTGAGGGGGGAATAAAATCTCCATAATATAGTGGGGTCTTGCAAAGTTAAGCTGGATTCCCTGTCTCTCAGAATGATCCATGACAAACACTGCCTCTTTAAACAGCAGGCATGAACTGAGTTGATGAATAATTAAAATGATGTTTCAGTGATCCACCTCTGAAAGAAAACCATTTCTAGACAGAGGTTCAGTGAAGGGACAATGGGTAGAAATCTATGCTTATCTCTAGGCTTCACTTAGAGGGCATGGAGATAGCACTTTGTGGTTAACAGAAAAACAGATTTATATGCCCCCATTATGATAAACTGATGTCATTTTATTTTACACATACATGCTGGCCAAAGAATCTCACTGCTTGTATTAGTTAGCTCACAAGCTGCTATAGGAATCTCACAGTATATCCCCGAATATGGATATTTTTAAACTCTGTTCCTTAAGTACACAGCCATTCCAGTAGAATATTCCACTAGTTCTCATTAATGGCTGCAATGCCTTGGACACCAATCACAGTAAACATTTGTATAATCAATTTCATTATCAAGATGTGGAAAACAAATCTGTGTGATGAGAATATCTACCAATGAAGAGACAGGAAGGCATATTTCCCAGGTAGGTAACTGATGACCTCATTGCTCCCATCTGTTAAACTGTTTATTTTTCTGAGAGACGTAGAGCAAGTTTAGCGATGTCACTATCGAAACATAATGAGTCTGGAGCAGTAAGCTCAGCTGTCTGATTCATCCGTAATTCATGTTAGATTGTTTCCCAAACTGTACTGTGCACAATCAAACCCAATACCCAGGATGCCGATGAAGCAGCGGGCAGTGCCGTTGGGAAAGAATGTTTCAGACTGAGCTGCCAGGATTGAACCTGTTGACCCCACCATCATGGATCGGGGTACAGGGTGAATGAAGACTGTAAAAAAAGGCCTTTGCCCCATGTACCTTATGGGATGAGGAGAGTGGGCTTTTAAAAGATGGTGTTGGGTGGAGGATAGGTGGCAGGCGGTAGAATAAATTGCCCCATTCAGCATTGGACATGTTGACCCTCCCCAACCAAATTATGGATTGGGGATTTGTGGGTAAAGACCATAACAGTGGGCATTGCCCCAAGTAATATGAGACTGGGGGCAGATATGTCATGCCAAGAGATTTTCTGTTGGGAGGCAGACAATTAACAATAAGTCTACGGTGAACTCTAAATTACACATTTATAGCTTTCCTCAGCCGAACAAGCACAACATGGATGAGAATTTGGGGGATACAAATCCTCCGGACTCCATGAGCATGACGGCCCTGGTGGTTGTGTTTGGGAGGCAGTGCCCTAAAAGACAGCACTGTGTGGAGACTGGCAGGAGGCCAGCTATGATTTATAAGTTATTAGATGGCATGGACAGGAATTTGGATGGGAATGACTTGAGGGGGGTCTAGCCCTGGCTACCTGAAGGGTTGCATTTATTCTGTTTTTTTTTTTTTTTACTTTTTTGTATGAGCTTTGATCTAAAAAGGAATATTAGCCAAACAGGGTGGATACTGGTTATTTGAATCCCAATAATAAATAGCCTATTATTGATGGTATTCAGGAAATGCCATTCATTATTATACATTAGTGTGCAAAGATCCTGTAACCTGGGGCTCTTCATTACTGGTAACTTCCCCAGCCATGGTCCTCTTGCTCTGGCCTTGGCCCACATCGATCTTGGGTAGGGGTAATCTACTGATAGACACTTGACTCCATTTTCAAAAGGTGCAGGGACATTTTGAAATGGCTCAGAGTGAGTCACCCAACATTGTAACAGATTGCTCCAGGTCCCCTGGCACGCCTGGTCCTTCCATCTACTCAGACCCCTTCATTCTCTAGTCTAGGCCAGTGCCCTCCTTCTACATGGCCAGGCTATTGCTTTCAATGAAAAAGTAGTTGGGTAGCCCTCGGAAGGATTAGAGGACCATTAAACAATAGTAGAACCACAGTTCTATATGTCTTCATTTTGCTTGCTAATTGCAGGATTTGGAGGAAATGTGTTTATTTGGAGGATTTGGGCTCTAGTTCGTAATTCAGTAGGTAAATTGTCCCTACTAATTTATACCACAATGTAAGGAACCATAAAAGGTAAACAATTCTCTTTCATTAAAGATTCTTATATTATTAGGAGTTTGTGCCCTACAGTTTACATGAAAATGTACCAATTCTAATGTTTCTTAGAAGCATTTCCAATAAAGCAAGACAATCAGCAATATAACAATAGGGTCTTTCTCCTCACAGACTTAGAGCGCTCTTTTTAACTCACTTTATTATTACTTGGCTTTTTGGCAATCGTATATGGATTGAATTAAATCTGAGGCATTGTTCACACACTAATAGGTGTTAATAGAAGGTTAGTTTTCCATTATTATTTAGTATGAAAAGTATTTAATGTGGGTTAAGCAACATGAGGCTCTGCCCCCTGGTGAAGACCTGTTTGGACAAAGTGCTAAGGTTTGTTCAGCATCCTCTTTGTTATTTTCTATGTTGTCTTGTGACAGCGCAAGCAACATTTGTAGCAGTAGGAGATGGTAATAGGAGAAATGCAGAATGTGTCAGTTTTGGCAAATGCAGGACACGCTTAGAAGGTGCATCCTCATTCACCAATTAGCAAGCATGCTAGCAGTGACACAAGTTTCATGCAGTGCCATCAGCTTGAAACAAACTTGCCACTGCAATCAGAGACAAGTTCATCATGCAGCGGCACAGATGACACGCCTCCCCTACGTGCCTTGCCTGGTGACATATTTCAACAAACATGGAGACAGCTCACGCCATCTGCCTCTCACAACCCCTTGAAAGCCAACTTTGGGGTGCCCATTCCCCCTGATGGCATGTTTAATACCCCCCAAGATTGTGTGGCACACTGGGAGCCCACCCCAGTGTGCCTCCATGGTGTTCGGAAGCCGACCTCATCGGCATGTTCCTGCCCCCACCCCACTCCCATTGTGTGCCACACTGGGAACCCACCCCAGTGTGGCCAACATCACCCCCCCAGCAAAGTCATCGGGAACACTGGGAGCCCACCCCAGTGTGAGCAACATTTGTTTTCTTACACCTGTAAAGAAAGAAAACCATCTGCAGTGTTCCTTTTTTGTTTTAAAGTTCCTGAAACAAAGAAAACAGTCCCTTGCTGTTAGCGATGCCCCTCCCCCAACCCGCACCTACCCTCTGCGCACCCCACCTCCCCATACCCCCCCACACCCCCCTCATCCCATACTTACCTCCAGAGGTCGGCGCCGTGATCTTCAGTGGAGCTGGAACACATCTGCACTCTTCAAAGTCGATCGCGAACTGAAGAAATGCCGGTAAGCTGTATAATGGCATCAATGGGGAGGTTTCAACTAGGTTGCTATCGCGCCATTTTTTAAATTTAGTGAAATACTTCCAAAATGATCAGGTTACAAGCATGCATTATGTAGTTTCCATGCATGCTCATAACTTTGAGAATTTTTAATATTTTCACTCCAGATTTTCAACATTGCCATTTCTTCACACCTCCTTATGAATGGTGCAGCTGTCATTTTTCATCCTGCCTGAAATGTGTTTTCACATCTGGCGAGAATGGTGTGGCTGCTGTTGGAAATCAATGTTTGGGATAGAGTAACAAAATCACAGTGCCACTGTTCATGAGTGGAGGTCCCAAAATGCCTATGTTGAAAATCTGGTTAAAAAGAATCCCCAAAATAATTGTGTTACGGCCATATGTTGCGCAGTTTCTACACATGCTCATGACTTCACCAATTTTTCATATTTTCACTCCAGATTTTCAACATTACCATTTTTTTACACCTCCTCATGAACAGTATAGCGGTCATTTTTCACATCCTGCCTGAAATGTGTTTTTGCACATCTGGCGCAGAATGGCGTGGTCGCTGTGGAAAGTCAATGTTCGGGACAGATTAACAAAATCACAGTGCCACTGTTCATGAGCAGAGGTCCCAAAATGCCTATGTTGGAAATTTGGTTAAAAGAATCCCCAAAATAATTGTGTTACGGTCGTATGTTGCACAGTTTCTACGCATGCTCATGACTTCACCAATTTTTAATATTTTCACTCCAGATTTACAACACTACCATTTTTTTATACCTCCTCATGAATAGTACAGCTATCATTTTTCACATCCTGCCCGAAATGTGTTTTCACACCTGTGGCGCCAAATGGCGCAGTCACTGTGCAAAATCACCTTTCGGTTAACAAATTGATAGTGGCACTGTTTGATATTCATTTGATATTCAGAAAGACCTTTGAGTCAGAGACTCATTTACAAAGATTCCACGTCATACGTAAATTGTACAGGGGATGGGACATTAGCATACAGAAAAAGAACAGCACATTAAATAGTAACATGAAATAACATGAAGTATAAGAGAAATAGGTTCCATAGTTGTTACATAGTAGGCTAACAGAGAGTTTTAGGTAATTTAGCACAGCCAGGAGTGAGGAGAAAGAAAGCGTTAGAGAGATTCAGAAGGAGGCTGATTGTCATGTTTCATAAATGCATTTGAGGTACATTTGCTGCTTGTAGCTTGTTAGTAAGGAGGCAAGGCAGGTGTCAAGGGCAGTCACATCTATTTGAAACCTGCAGGTATTCCTTTAGCATTGATTTAAATGGACCCAGCCTTTTTCCTCAGTTATATGGTTTGGGAGGCAGTTTGTCCAGGAAGGGGCCCTGAAGTTGAAAGTGCATTGGTATTGGGAGGTCCGGCCATGGGGTACCCATAGAAGCCACTTGCTTGAGCTTCGGATTGTTTTGCTTAGTGGTGCTGGGAGTATAATTTGGAGTAGGGAGGGTGGGGTGAGGTCTAGTAGTACCTTTTTGGTCATAAGGCAGGTGTGGTACCTGATTCTGTTATCCAGATTTAGCCAATTTGTGCTGCTATATAGGCAGCATGAGTGAGTGAGACAATCACATCCTAGGACTAGGCGGCAGGCTCTGTTGAGCACTAGCCAGAGTCTGCTTAGGGCTGTGGAGGGCGCGGCACTGTAAATTAGTATGCCATAGTCTAGCAGGGAGAGGATCGAGGAGTTTACGGAGTTGTAGTGCCTTAGGGGTGAGGCAGTGTTTAAACCGCTAGAGTACGCCTAACCTGGAGCTAAGAGCGGTTGTTAGGTGTAGGATATGTTGATTAAAGCTGAGGCCGGGGTCTAGAGTGATCCGTAAGTATTTAAAGTTGTATACTTGTTCTAAGGGGGTCCGGTTTGCCGTGAGGAAGTATGGGCACAGGGTTTTGTGTGGGTTTTGAGGATGGGCAAATATCATGACTTTAGTCTTATTATAGTTGATAATAAGATGGTGGGAGGTGAGTCAGTCTTCCATTTCATGGAAAGAATGCTGGAGGGTTTGGTGGAGTTTGAGGGGAGCCAGGTTGGAGGTGAACAAGACCGCATCATCTGCATAAAGGCTGTTCATGAGGTTGAGTCAGAAAAGCCCATGTTGAAAATTTGGGGTGAAAATACCAACAAGTGCCTGGGGTATTAGGGTTTCCAACTGCAATGCTCCACTCTGTAGAGAGAATGACCAGCGTCAGGGATGTAACTTGGGATTGTCGGCTATAATGCTCACATCATTCCACCCCACCCCCAGCATACAGCCACTGACCAGCATCAAGGCATGCATTGGACCTTTGCCCCAAAGTTCACCCCATTCTCCTATACTGCACACATCTCAGCATATTTCCTTATGGAATGGGGTAAGCATAAGGCCTGAACACCCTCAAGGCACCCCGTGACACTTGTTGGTGTCTGCAGGGTAGGGTGAGGTGAAATGGCTTGAGCGTTCTGTCCAACGACCCAAAGGCACACCCCAGTGCCTGTCAGTCTCTGCAGGGTGGGGGTGGCGTTACCGTCAGTTCAACACTTCACTGCCATTCCTATTGTGCTCTCTAACTTCTGCACTACCAATGCCAATGCCAGCAAGGCAACATTCGGAATTGACAAAATTACTATCGTACCTGCCTTTGTAGTTGTTCGTCTGTTCCTCGAGTGCAACTGTTCATGTTGAATGGGTACATGGTGCAGGGCCTAAACTTAGTACACCAGTGTCTGTAATTCTGATGGAAGTTGGGATTTTGTTCTCCTGTAATTTTAACCTTCCTCTGCTCCATGGCGCACACCTAGCCACTGAGGGCCTCAATAGCATACGCTTCTCATGCAGCTGAAAGGGGGAACCTTTCAGTGGGCCCCTACTGAAGGGGTACTGCTGCCACAGAGGTGTGATGTTGACTCACACAAAGGAGCAGTGCTACCATCAAGCCTCCTTGAACTCCAGCCACCCATTGCCAGCATCTCAAGGCTCACTCCAAAACCCAAGTCACTGGCAAGGTAGCAGGTAGCAGGATGCACAACAGCTGGGACATTGGATTGCCCAAAAGCAGTTTTAAATCAGGTACCGGGCTTACTAGTAGCTAGCAGCAGTCCAGAGATATCGATGTCTAAGTCTGCCTATATTGATATACACAGCCACCATTTACAACCTTGTGATGTAATGCAGGGTGAAGTTGTGCCTGACTACACAAGTTTCCAAAAATGGTGGCAATGTAGTAACAAAATACAGTTACTTAATTATCAGTGTCTCTAAACTGCTGCCAGCTGCAGGTAAACTTCATTCAAACACGCTTTGTGTGGGTTTCTGAACTCCTGTATGAAGGACACTACTCATATAGTCAATGTCACCATTTTGGAGGAGGAAGAAAAGGCTTTTGATTGTATATATATTGTAGTGTCTTTCACACACTGTATCTCAGTGTTTTAAAAGCCCTGAACAGTTGCAGTAGCTATTAGGTATACATGTAATGGAAGGAAGGAAGAAAGGAAGGAAGGAAGGAAGGAGGACTTTTTGTCTCATAATATTCCTTGTTGGTATGTCTCATCACATTCAAGATTTGCAACTTAAATTGTTTTGACAGCTTAATTGGATTATATAAATTATATTTTTAAAACAGTTCCCAGTTTCTACACAAAGAAATATTTTTATTCTCTTCATCCCTTTCTCTAGTGTAATGGGTCCTCTGCTAACCTACTGTACAGCCGTCTTTTACTTGTCACTAAAGACTGGATCATTACCTTCTGAATGCAAAAGGAACTGGTTATCCCAATACATAAAGGGATTCAAAATATGAACAAAGGTCCTTTTCTGTCTATATTAGCCAAACTAGTCATGAACAGTGTGCATACACAGCTGACAACATTTATAGACCATAATCAAAAGCATTCACCTTTTCAGTTTGGTTTGAGAAAGGCCGTTAACTAGACTGGCATTGGTAAAGCTGACAGATGATATAGCTGTTGCCCAGGTCAAAAGATTTGCTGCTGGTGTAGTGTTTTTGGAGCTTGGGTAGTCATTTGACACTGTAAATCATAAGATACAGTATCACTGGTGAGATGAGCAGGTATAGGTTTCTCTAAAAGGGCTGAGTCTTGGATTAGACTAGAGTATATGTTTCTGGTACAGAACAGTAGGTTGGGAGTAGGATAGCTTGTTAGAATGAGGTCAGATTTTGGTCAAGTAACAGCTGTGGTTCCACAGGGGTCATTCTTCGGTACTCTGCAGTTCATTCACTCGTTTCACTTTACAACATCACTTCAGTGGGCAAATTAAAGTATTTCTATATGAAGAGGACAGACAACTGTAATTTTCTTAGAGCTCGACAGAAAGTCGGGATTTTAATAAACAAATGGAGATGAAGGAAACAGGCTTATATTCTCTTTATTTGTAACTAGCAGTAAAGAAGAGAAAGTTACATAAAAGGATTAGGGCAGCACCTGCTGTCTAATAATATGTCTCTGACTACATGTCTCATATAGCTTTGCTCCTCCCATAGTCCTTAGCTGTGCAAGATAAGTGTTTCCGCTTCAGCCTGTCCTCTTCTTTAACTTGTGGCAAATCTCCAACAACTATCTTCATCCACCTGGACACAGCGGAAGGCTTCCTAAGTCAATGGAAAATTGTTCACTGTGCCTTTACATTCTGAAACTGATCAAAAGTAGAGAGAGTGAAGAGGAACTGTAATCATTCATTCTCCGTTTATTAAAATCCTAACTTTCTGTCGAGCTACTCTCTAAGAAAATTACAATTTTACATCAACAAATGGAAGCTCATAATGCAAGCTCATTCAAAGCCCTTTTAAAACCAAGCTTAACATCCTCTTAAACTTCCAGGATGACTCAGGCTGTTATCTGGATATACCGTAAATATAACACCCCCTTTGATAAAGGACACTAAAGCTCTATCAAAGTACAAATGCACATGTATGAGCCCCCAACTCTGTTGTCTCCAAACAGAAGATAGGGAGCTGCTCTAATCCCCAACCCTGGGATTCCTAAAGAGCAGAGAAATGACCAAAGGGATATGCTTTCAAAGGGTAAACACAACTGTGAGAAGGATATAAATTACTTAGAATTGGGCAAAGGTTAAAGTCCACTGCTAAACTTTCTCCGCAGATGTCCCTGCAGGGAGGACAGACTTCCATGAGCATCACCTCTGAGAAAGAGAAAAAAATGGAGGGAGGCATCACCCTTTAACTTCTAATATCTGAACTTGGTGGAGGGGAGGGCTGATCTCTCAGGAAAAGGCGGACCCTGAAATGGACCTAAATTTCAGATGGAAGGATGCCAACTTGCCCCAAATCCTAAAGCTTCTTTACTATGGTGAGAAAGGTCCATGTACATCTGACTCAAGATCAAGTATCTGCAAGGGGAGCAGGTCCAGGCAATCCTTGAGGTTGGGATAATCATGATCCTTACCAAAGATTCTGACCCCTCCCCAAAGGATAGCTGCTGGAGATTAATTACAGTGAGACTCCTGAAATGGAAATACTGGAGAGAGAAGATCACAGTATCTTGAAATGAGCTTTGTGGAAACTTTACCTGAGCATAAATGGCACTAGATCATAATGCTAAATTCAGTTACAGGCGTGGTCAAGAACCTCACAGGAAATACAATGCCAGCAACAACAGCACCCAAGGAAAATGCCACCTGCAACAAATAGCACCAATGGTAGTGGCCCAAAACCACAGACAGGACTGATACCATAGTGAAGGAAGGAACTGAAATGTGTGTTTTGTGGGGGACAGAGCCACCCACACCCAATTACGTAGGGGCTTCACCCCACAACTCTCAATATATATATATATATATATATATATATATAATCAACTCCAGGGGTGGAACTCAGGGACGGGGAGAACCTTGGGGGAGGGACCCAGGCAACAACAGTTGAGGATAAAAATTAAAACTTGAGGGGGAGAGGATGGAAAAATAAACACACTATAGAAATTGGGAGACTGGGAATAGAACCTCTGTCTCCTCTGCTCTAGGTGCCAGTGCCTTAGCCTCTCCACTACAGGAGCAGCACAACCAAGCATCTCACTTCTAGCTCCTTCACTCCTTCTTCCTGTCTGCCTTAATAGCTCCAGGGGTAGCAGTAACTGACTTGTATTATCCTACCCCTGTTGCTGTCAAGGCAGATGTGTTTTTTGAAGTGCTGTTTTGACAGCGCTATTGCTGACATGCTATTCTGACCCGGTACGGCATAAATGACTGTAGGCTGCAACCAATGTCTAGTATCCATTCTGAAATGAGGGTTCAGTATCGTTCCTGAGATCTAAACAAAAGGTACTTTGCCGGACTATAATACTTACCTTTTTTTGTGTCTACGAAAAAAGGAAAAGCACAATTAGACTGAATCATGAGGTGAAGGCATACAGTACCTAGGACTAAAGATCCTGGGAGAACCAGTTTGACCGCTGCTAGAAGCCGACTTTGACTTTCGTAGCTACCTGAGGTGGGAAGAATGTCCCACAAGAAACCTATAGGCTGCCAAACCCCAGACTCTTCCAACAATTGTTGGTGGCAGGCAACAAACAAAGCCATTATCCCACTAGAAGGAAACAGCAGTGCCTAAGCTGGGTGAAGTGGAATTGTTGTTTCACAGTACCTCCCTTGGTCATTTGGACGCTCCACCAAATTTCATTGCTCATGGTCCTAACCTCTAGGCCACGGCAGCTGCTCAGTGAGACAGCATGCAGGGACAGGTAATTGTCTTCGTCCTGAGTGCCAACAGCTACAGGGATAGTGGTAATATACTTGTGCTACACTATCCCTGTAGCTGTTTAGTACTATGCTATTTTTGCTGCATGGATTATACTACTCTATAATGTGCACGACATATTCACTGGGTACCAAGTTACAGAATGGCATTAGTGAGTTGGGGAAAAAGGGGGTAGAGAGTGAGACTCCTGTCATGCTGGCAGACAAGACCCTTCAAACTAAGGATGGGAAAAAGACCTGCTAAGATCCCCAGTGCAGGTAGAAAACCTAGAAAGCATTAGAATGTGAAAAATTATGCATTCTTATTGGAACTAAAGCCTAATGTAACAAATATAAGATGACCTACCTTCATGGAAAGGTAAGGTAAGCAGATGGGGATTCTGTAATCCTCACTTGATCCCAAAGGTTACAAAATGGTCCCGGTTCTTTGGAGTGGTGATGGGGTGGGAAGGGGCATGATGCACAGCAAAGGCTACTTCGACAAATCCTACGACAACAAACCTCTCACAACCAAAACAGAATAACCATTATATAACCCCACCCCATTTACGGGACTTCAAAAGGCCAGGCCTGAAACTCTGTCTTCTTTCCATAGAGTATTCTATCACAGGGCAAGAGTCTTGCAAGGGAAGTCAGTGCATACACCTAAATATAGACATAACAAAAAATGTCAACCGATGAATTAAAAATAGCAAGTCCCACTGGAAAATCTCAGCCCAACTCCACTGCAGTGCCACTGTACACCAGACTGTGGTAGAAACCACCAAGTGTATCCACATGCTGCATACCAGCACAAACCCAGATCCACTCAGCAAAGTCCAGTCATTCCATTGAGGCCATCTATCCCCAGGTGAACTTACAGGGGGCAGCATGCTCTGAAAATCGATGTATTGTGCAGCAGTCCAATGCTCACTCCGAGGTCAGAAGGAGATCCAGAACTCCTGGTGCCTCATCACTGGCAGAACCAGTGAAAAACAACAAGACTCATGTCAGATGAGGACTCTGTGCTCAGTGATTTAAATACTAGCTGAAGGACAAAACCATAGGGTGGTCTATCCTCCTGGCCAGCCTGAGGCCCAGCACACAAACCCTGGTTCCTGTTGAGGAACACGCTGGCACCATTGATATAGTGTGTGATGGCCCCAGGTCCTACCCACTGACATAGCACACGTGCTGGAAACTTACCTGACAAGTTCTTTGCCATTGAGTTAGTTTGATTACTTGCAACCAGCAGTCCAGGTCTTAACACAAGCTCTGCACTCAATCCATAAGGAAAACCACCAACTGAAACGTCCTATGGGAGAGGGGGAACACCAATCCTTTACATTAATCCAAAGTCTGATAATTAATACAAATGAAAAAAATACTGTCAAACTTTAACAACATTAGTGGGAGAGCCAACGCAACAACATTAATCAAAATCCTTTTAAAACGAATAGCCGATAAACTTTCGCCAAACTTCTCCATGACAAACTTGTGAGGAGAAAATAGAAAATAGCATTGACCAATCTTTGCTGCTAGCAGCAAAGAAGAGGAGGGCTGAAGGCAGGAACACACCTATAAGCACAGATAAGGACTATGGAGGGAGAAGCTATAGGAGACATGTATTTAGAGACCTTTTTTTTCTGATTTAACATTTTATAACACAGTTTAAGGTACAACAGGTGCACAACCATAATTGCCATTCATGAGATAAGCAAACGATTCAACCATACAGAATTTCCTCTTCTATCATGTAAGAAACAGGAACATGCATGTCAGTCACAAGAGACTAATATAGGTCAATTAGGAGCAACCATATTACCCCAAATTGTCAGGGGAGGGACTACACTTTTCCTAACCAATGAAAGTGGAGAGAACTAGCCGATGGAGGCTCCTCTGTATCTAGTGTGCCTCCTCTGTATTACCATTCCCAGATCTAGACAATGTCCAGCTATAATCAATCAATGCTCCTCCTAACCTCTTTCTCACATGGCACAAAACCTATCATTAGTATAGCACAATTAAAATAAAAAAAAACTTTAAGTCCAAAAAGATTACTGAGTAAACCGCCACTCACAATTTAACCACAGGTAGGTGCAGTCCCAAGACAAGGTTAACCCCAATGACCTCTCAATCTCTTGCTGTAATGGGAAGCACCCTCCTGAGCTCCCCCATTCCCTCAAGTCCAAAATGTTTACCTAGTACTGATTATATCTGAATGGCACCTGTGAAATACAAAGATTCTCAGTTGTTAAACAATTTGGCCTACATTCTCACCCAAACGAAAACCATAAAACATATTAAGAAAATAGATTTAACAATACTAATTAACTGAACCACCATGAGTCCATCACGTTCCCTCAAGGTTGCCACTCACTATCTAGCACCAGAGTACCCTCTATCTCCCCCACTACATGTGTGTGAAGGGGAACCACCTCAACATAAATTTCTTTTGTTTGAGCTGGAGTTGAGCCAGTATGTGCTTCATAGATTTAAATTGTTTACAGTTCATAAACCAGGCAAGGATATATGGACAGTGGTCCGTCAAACTGCGTACTAGTTTACAACATGGATACTGTAAGTATCAGAACTAGGTACCTCTTGTCCCTCTCAGAGCTCCCTCAAAGGGATCCCCAGCACCGCTACAAACTCAAAATGGGCTTGTAAAAGCAGCGCTGTGTATAAGTCAGCTCACCTCATTCCAGAAGTGTCCAGGTGCTCACTTGGTCCTTTTTATGTAACTTGTTTCTGTTCTTTGCTGCTGGTTACAAATAAAGAGAATGTAAGCCTGTAATACGAGCTTCGCTTGTTGATGTAAATTGTGCTGCACTGAAAACAATGACCCATTGGCACACTACAAGTTTAATGCAGTAAAGTATAGCATTGGTTGGCTGATAGAAGATTTTATCTTATTACCAACAAATAGAAGTTATGAGCCCAATTTTCAAAGGTGGCAGAGGGCTTGCATGAAGTATTGCATCAAACTCTTTCATTGCACGCAACCTGTGCCTGATTTTACAGTCTCAGGTGGAGGTGTGCTATTTTACCTGCTTTATGGCAACTAGCATCGACTTTAACTCATTACCACCTGGGTGGTCATTTCCATGTTAGGTAAAGAATGGATAGTTCAGACTTCATATGGAGCTATTGGAAGGAATGAGTTAAATGATCCCATTATTGATGCAAGCTACACCACAAAACGTGGTCTAGCAAGCATCAGTTGCCACAAGGGATGAAAAATCACTTTGGATTGCCACAAGCCGGGTGCACCATCTCTTTGCCACACCTGGGACGTGTGGCACTCTTGAGCTTCTGACAATCTGGCCCTATGTTTCTGACAATAAAAATCAGTTGTAATGGGGTTTATTAGTGCTTTTGATTATGAATTGTAAAATGGACTGGGTAAATCCTTAAACCTGATTGGCTAAGGCCTCCAACCAGCTGGTTTCTATCAGACAACAGAGATGGGAAGTAATGAGTACCCATCTCTGCTGCCTGATTTTGTTCCAAAAATCCTTGTGCCAAATGAATCTTCCATTTCACACTGCCACCATATTTTCTCTCCTGCTAAGTGATAGACAGCCTCCCCTCCCCCGTGCAACATCAGTAATGCTCTCAAAAATTAGAATAATTACAGTAGAAAACATCCACCCAATCTTTTCTACGTAAACTGCCAAAAAACTTTCAAGATTCAGACAGTGGCGGTAGCACGTTGCATGCTCACCATTACTTCGAGATACCCAGTTCATGTTGACTGCAGCCTTGCTTCACCGCAAAAAAAAAAGGCATTATTTCTTTTAAAAAAATAAATAAAATTACCTCACTAAAGGAATCCTATGACTGACTATACTCTCCGCCCTCTCCCGTACTCTTCTCCTACACATTGCAATCCTGGTGACTTGCTGTTATCAGCAGCAGACAATGCTGCAGTCCTAGTCACCACTACAGTGAGCGACTAACAGCAATCAGTCCTAGGGCCACAGTTTCAGCAAGCTCCTGTCTCACAAAAGGCTGCAGTCCCGATTCAGACACAACCTAGATATTATTTTACTATTTTTCTGGGCGAGTGGTGTTGGGGGACCATGATAACCAGCTCCAACATTACAGCTACAGAGGCCCCAGTAGGACAAAAATCCCTAGCTCAAACAATAGACATAGTATTCTAATACAGGCAGAGGAACTATTTTATTACAAAATAAATGAAATACACAAGATTTTTAAAAACTGCTGTTTTTCAAACATATATAATGCAGTGGCCCATTTTCTAAGCATAACAATACCCTCCAGAGTGGGTGGTATTGTGCTACACCAGATCTTCCAAGGGCTACAAGGCCTTCTGCCTCTGGCATCAGGCTTCATGATGCCTCTGGGGAGGTCTGATATAGCACAATACCATGCATGCCATCAGGTATTATTGCTTACTTAAAGAAGGCAAAGATGATTGATTGTTTTTGGTATGAACTGAATAATTCTGATAAGCAAACTAACAATGTTATAGGAAAATTAAACCTTGTTTTACCATTTTTAATATAATTGGAAGTGTGTGTGTGTGTGTGTGTGTGTGTGTGTATGTGTGTGTGTGTACAGCCTTCTTAAAACTCCCTCCTGTGTTCTTTTCATTCTTTAACTTTTGACATATTCTTCAGGGAGTGTTTCCCTTTCTTTGAGCCCCTTGTTGATTCTGTTTTTTTCCCTGCCTGATATTTATTTTTATAATTAGTGATCAGTTCAAGAACCCAGGGTCATGAGCTGAGTGGAGGCTTACACTGAAAGTTTCGTTGCAGGGATTGTACACAACTGGTGTAACTGGCTTCTGCTACTGATTCATAATTATACAAATGCATATCAAGTGGGGAAAAAGCAGCATCAACAAGGAGTCCTAGGCCAGCCCGGTGGCGCTGAGGATTGAGGTCCTGGACGCCACACCTCGCGCCACGCCGGTGACCTGGGTTCAGGAATGAGCCAGGGCTGTCAGGGGTCGGCAGGGGAGAGAGAGGATTGAGCATCCAGAGGACTGCTCTCCCCTCTCTGGAGAGGGATCCAGGGTTGTTCAGTGTCCTGGCAACCCTCAATGGAGATCGGAGATAACGCAGGTATGCCAGTTAGAAGAAGGGGTGGAAGTGCGGTAGACATCAGCAGGCAAGCCGTGCACGGACGTCATTGCACACCGCACTCCCAAGGGGAACCAGAAAAAGCATAAAATCCCCCGTCTCACCTGCGGAGATGAAGGGGATGCCAGGGACACAGCCCCCATCCCGACTGCCGGTCCTATGTCTGGAGAACTCCAAGGCTGACCCGACACCCAGGTAGGATCTCCCTAACTTCAGATAGGCTGTCACGGGCGAACGGGCCCACCCCTGTGGGGTGATCCAGGGGGTTAGACTTGCCGGGGTGGTCGTGGGAGTCCCTCCACTAACTAGGGTTTAGGCAAGGGAGTAGAGGCTGGGGCCGAGCACATACCCGGGAAGGATGACCAGGCGAGAGAAGGAGTATAAATAAAGTCCAAACAAAAAAAAAACAAGGAATCCTAAACAAGGAAAAATACAATATTTATTTCAAAGCCAACAAAAAAGGACATTAGGGAGATTAATAGTGTTGTCTGGAATTTTCAGATTTCAACAGAATAGAATTCCATAGAATTTTCAGGAAATTCAGTTTAATTTCATTGGTAGCAGAATTCTGAAATTTCAGAAGCAGAATGTTTTTCACAGATCAGACATCCAAATTGGATTCTCTTTCTGCAATCTGCGGCAAATTATTCTGCAGTTTACATAGAAATGCTTTTAGGAATTCCATGGAATGCAAAACAAATTTCAGATGAGCATTTCAGATACGGAATTGCAGTTCTGCATGAATTCTAGCAGAGGAATACCGCATTCAACACAGCTCTGGAGTTTAAGGAGGCTACATGCACATGTTCACATATCATTTCACAATTATAGATCAAGGGACTGCTCTTGACCAATCGGACTGCTCCTTTCCCCTGTGCATGAGCCACTTTTATTATGTGGAGAGCATCTCACATGCAGATGCCCTGGAAACATGCACATTCTGGGATAGTTTAAAACAATAATAACATTGAGCACTCTCAATCTATAATATATTAATATGTTCTCCTATCGCACATGGTAAGAGTCGCTTCACTTTGCATCTGCTTAGGCCAGAACAGTCCAGCTTCACTTCAATGTTCTCTCAAGCAGAATGTTCATGAAACCACCTCTTATCCTGCAATGAGTGGCACTGGGGACGTAGTAAGAGATATGAACTAGGAGCGGGGGGTGGCAAGTGGGCAAGAGACATGCAGAGACCATGGTTGGTAAACCATATGGGCTTACCCACCATAACAGTGACAAAGAACAAATGGCAAGTACTATTGGTTATGCTAGTAAAAGAGGGCAGGATGGGAGGGGAGGGAAGAGTGGAAGGTGCTTACCCTTAATGCTAGGAGCCTTGGGAGGAAAACTGCAGAGTTACAGGTGCTCATGGCAGAGGGAGAGGTGGACATTGCAGCCATCACAGAAACATGGGCCACCCAATACAATGACTGGGACCTGTCTGTACCAGGGTGTAGGTTATTTCGTAGGGACAGGGTGATTGGGAAAGGGGTGGGGTGTCACTATATGAGAAGGAAGGACTAAAGTGTGTAAGGGAGGAAGGGGAGGAGGGTAGTATGGAGTCACTTTGGATGCAAATCCAGGATTCCAAGAATAGGATTCTCAGAATGGGAGTGGTGTACAGGCCGCCCTCTCAGATGGAGGAGTTAGACAGGGTACTAGCAGGACAGATCAGAAGGACCTGTGAGAAGGGTAGTGTGGTGATTGTGAGGGACTTCAGCATGTCAAGAGTGGACTGGAGTACCACAGCAACCAGCAATAGAAGGGAGCAGGTACTGCTGGATGCCCTCCAGGACAGCTTCCTGCTGCAAATGGTCAGTGAACCAACCAGGTTAGGGAATACCCTTGACCTTGTGCTGGCAAATGGGGACTTTGTGAGAGAACTTACAATGGAAGAACCGCTGTCAGGGAGTGACCACCACTCAGTATGGCTCACATTGGATATGGGCAAGGAAGGAGTGGAATCTGGCACAAGAGTGCTGGACTTCAGGAGGGCTGAATTTGGGAGGATGGGGGAAGTAGTAAAAGGGTACCTGGCCAGAATTCAACCTAGTATGGGCACTAACCAGAGGTGGGAGCTCATAAAGCTGGGGATAGTGGAGGAAACTAGAACCTGCAGCAAGGTTCAGAGCAAGAAGGCTAGGGCTAAGAAACCAAGCTGTGTGAGCAAGGAGGTCATGGAAAAGGTAAGGAGGAAAAGAGCTGCCTTTAGGAGATACAAGAAAACAGAGAGGGGGGCGGACAGGGAGGAGTACTTGATGGAATCGAAGGAGGTGACACGGGCAGTAAGGGGAGCCAAGGCATCTACGGAGCTCAGGCTGGCACAAGGCATTAAGAAGGGGGAGAAGGACTTCTTTACGTACATAGACATAGAAACATAGAAACATAGAAGTTGACGGCAGATAAGGACCGCAAGGCCCATCCAGTCTGCCCATTTCTTTTTCTACCTTATAAATGTGCCATCGGCCTTTGCTCTGTCAGTGACCTATCTATTCATAGTCATTTGTATTGCTCCCTATGCCTATCCCATGCCTGTTTGAAGCCCTGCACTGTATTCATAGCCACCACTTCTTGTGGTAAGCTGTTCCATGCATCTACCACCCTTTCTGTGAAAAGAATTTCCTCACATTCCCCTTAATCGGCCTCCTCTAATCTCATGCTGTGTCCTCTTGTCCTGCTATTTTTCTTATATTTAAACATGTTAGACTCTTTCACCTTGTTTATGCCCTTAAGGTGTTTAAATGTCCTCGATCATATCACTCTCTCCTCCTTTGCTCAAGGGTATACATATTGAGTCGTTAATCTGTCCTCATATGTCTTCTGATGCAGTCCCTGCACCATTTGGTTGCCTTCTCTGGACTGCCTCAATTTGGTTAATGTCCTTGTGAAGGTGTGGCCTCCAATACTGCACGCAGTACTCCAGATGGGGCCTAACCAATGTCTTGTACAGAGGGATTATTACCTCCCTCTTACGACTTGTGATACCCCTACTAATACACCCTAACACCCCTAGCTCACCTACTGCTTTTAGAGGTCTGCTTGGATGATTTTAGGTCATCAGTGATGATGATGCCCAAGTCTCTTTCTTCCTTTGTGACTGCTAGCAACTCCCTCCCAGCCTATAAGTGGCTTCAGGGTTCTCTTCCCTATGTGCATGATTTTGCACTTCTTGCATTAAATCCCAGTTGCCACTCTTCTGACCATTTTGCTAGTTTATCCAGATCTCTTCTCATTCTGCCCACCCCATCTGGATCATCTACTCTGTTGCAGATCTTGGTGTCATCTGCAAACAGACAAGCCTTACCTCTAGTCCATCTGCAAGGTCACTAATGAAGATGTTGAATAGGACTGGCCCCAGGACTGATCCCTGAGGTACCCCACTTGTGACTTGCATCTCTTCTGACTGTATACCATTTACCACCACTCTCTGTTTTCTGCCAGTCAACCAGTTTGCCACCCAGTTGACCAACTTCTGACCCACCCGAGCCTACCTAGCTTATTTATCAATCTTCTATGTGGAACAGTGTCAAAGCTTTGCTGAAGTCAAGGTAGGCGACATCAACTGCTCCCCTTGGTCCACCACTCTGGTTACCCAGTCAAAGAAATCTATGAGATTAGTTTGACAGGACCTTCCTTTTGTAAACCCATGCTGTTCTTGGATCCTGTGCCCCTATGGATTCCAGGTGTTGCACTATCCTTTCCTTAAGGAGTGCCTCCATAATCTTGCCCACTACTGAGGTAAGACTGACTGGTCTGTAGTTCCCCACCTCCTCCCTGCTACCACTCTTGTGGAGCGGGATCACATGAGCCCTTCTCCAGTCTTCTGGGACCTCTCCTGTGCTCAGAGACTCACTAAACAATTCTGCTAATGGCTCTGCTAGTTCCTCCTTTAGCTCCTTAAGTACCCTGGGATGTATACCATCAGGTCCCATTGCCTTATCCACCCTGAGCTTAGCAAGCTCTTGTAGGACCCTTTCTTTTGTGAAGGGAGTAGTGCTCACCTCCCTCCCTCCCTCCCCGTGTCCATGATGCTGAGCTGTGGGCCTGCCCTACTTCTTCAGTAATACTGAGCAAAAGTATCTATTTAGGATAGATGCCTTTACAGGGTCCTCCTCTCACATGCTCCTTTTTCTCCATTGCTTAGCAATACCCCTCTGAACTTTCTCTCTCCTTCACTAATGTATCTATAGAAAGTCTTGTCACCTTCTTTTACTGTTCGTGCTAGTGTTTCCTCAGTTTGGGACTTTGCCTGCCTTACTGCCTTACCTGCTTCCCTTAGGGCAGTTTGGTATGCCTCCCTATCTTCATCCCGCTGTGTTCCTTATATTTCCTGAAGGCTAGCCTTTGGCTCTGACCTTTTCTGCTACTGTATTTGAGAACCAAAGTGGTTTCTCTTCTTTGCACTTCCTTTCTGTCTAACACAATGGGATGTTGCTTCAAGTATTGTATCCTTAATGCTTGCCCACTTTGCCTGTACCTCCTCACCTGTGTTTCTTTTTGCCAGGGCTAGCTTAACTCTGTTGGCCATCTTATCAAAGTCAGCTCCTCTGAAGTCCCATATTTTGCCTTGAATGGGATGATTTAGATGTAGTAGCTAAATTGAACCATACCATGTGATGGTCACTGGCCCCAGGGTACATCAGGGAGAAAAGGGAGCAGTAAGGACCACATAGTAAGGATTAGGAAGGAGGGGGTTGGGTGGAAGTAGAGGCGATAAGGCAGAAGCGCTAAATAACTGCTCCTGCCTCGGTATTTACTAAGGAGAAGAGGGAGGTGACACCCAAGGGGGAGGAATGGCAGAAACAGGGGAGGGGTGACAGATGGGGAAATCATGAAGAGCAGAGTTCGGGAGGGTTTGAAGGCACTGAGGGTGGACAAGGCACCAGGCCCAGATGGCATCCACCCCAGGGTACTGAAGGAGCTGGCAGAGGTCCTTGCGGGACCTTTGGCAGACCTATTTAATGCCTCACTACACTCAGGGTGTGTACCTCAGGACTGGAGGATGGTTCATGTGGTGCCCCTCTACATGAGTGGCCCCAAGGATGAACTGGGGAACTACAGACCAGTGAGCCTCCTCTGTCGTGGGTAAGCTGATACAGACTACCCTGAAGGAGAGACTGGTGGCCTCCCAGAGGCCAAAGGACTACAGGACAACAGGTAGCATGGCTTCATATGAGGCAGATCCTGCCAAACCAATCTGGTGGAGTTCTATGACTGGGTAACTAGGCAACTGGACAGGGGCTATGCAGTGGATGTCCTGTATCTGGACTTCAGTAAAGCATTCGACTCGGTGCCGCATGGGAGGCTGGGAAGTAAGTTAGAAGGCACAGGGGTGGGTGCAAAGCTGGTGAGATGGGTAGGGAACTGGCTTCAGGGAAGGCAACAGAGGGTGGTGGTGGGTGGGGAGCTCTCACACCCAAGGGTAGTGATGAGTGGTGTTCCACAGGGCTCGGTGTTGGGACGAGTGTTTGGGATATTTATTGCAGACATATCATTGGACATCAAGAGCAAGATCAGTCTGTTTGCTGATGATACCAAGATGGGAGCAGTGGTAGATGACCTAGGGGATGGCAGGGGTTGCAGGATGATCTGGCAAAGCTTGAAACCTGGTCAGACACCTGGCAACTGGGGTTTAATGCCAAAAAGTGCAAGGTGCTGCATTTTGGGTGAAGAACCCAAGAAGGAGTTACCAGCTGGGGGAGTGCAGCAAGCCCAGACAGAGGAGGAGGAGGAGGAGAAGGATCTGGGGTGCTGATATATAGGGTCAATGAACAACTCGGCACAGTGTAGGAAGGCAGCTGCAAAGGCCAACAAATGCTGGGTTGCATTGCAAGGGGTATATCCTCGAGGAGGGAAGAGGTGATTCTGCCACTGTACAGGTCATTAGTTAGACCGCACCTGGGGTACTGTGTGCAGTACTGGCACCCATATCTGAAGAGGGACATTAAGTTACTGGAGGGGGTACAGCGCAGGGCAACAAAGATTATCAAGGGGCTGGGGGACTTACCATAAGAGAGGAGGCTGAGGGAGTTGAACATGTATCGCTGGAGGAGAGGAGGGATGGGGGGACATGATTGAAACCTTTAAGTACATGAAAGGAATAAACAAGACAGGTACTGAGGGGCTGTTCAAAGTAAGGAAGGGGAAGGACACCAGGGGCCATGATATGAGACTGGAGGGAGGAAGGTTCAGGAGGGAGATGAGTAGACACTTTTTTACAGAGAGAGTGGTAGCTGGGTGGAATGCATTGCCTGCAGAAGTGGTATCCAATAGAATAGTGGACTGCTTCAAAAGGGGATGGGACAAGACAAGGGGGAGGGTCAATGGAGGGGAAGGGTGGAAGGGAGGGGCAGCTGCAGAATAAGGGGTGCTAGCTGCACATTCGAGCAGACTTGATAGACCTCTGGGCCTTTATCTGCTGGCAAATTTTGTATGTTCGAATGTTCATATATATAAGAATAGACAGCCTCAGTGCTGAACTCCTCTACAAACTGACAGCATGTTTGATGCAGATTCAAGGTGAGTAATTACCACATCTGTAACTGTACCCATAATTGACTATGGCACAAATGTGTATCGGTTGGTCTCTGCCTCACATCTCCAGGCTGTGAAACTGCAGGACGGTAGTTACATTTGTCTGGACTGTTCTAACATCCGCCCATCTCTGTTTGCTGTGTGGGATAAATGGACAGCTCTCCATGGAAGCAGGTGAAAACAAGATTGGTCTCCTGCTGGCTTACACAGGCTCCTTGGGTCTTACCACGCAATCATGTTTCACACATTTATTTCCTCACTCCTGTGCAGAGTATTTATCTCCTGGGTTCTGCTGACAAAAGGAAACTAATTTGCTTAGAAAATACAAAGAACTAAGAAAAGGTTTTTTTTTCCTGGTAATGTTTTGTATTTGTCTTTGTTTTTTTCGTATATGTTACACTGACTATTATGTTATATATCCATATTGCATATGTTACATTGATTGTCATGTTATATATCTATATTGCATATGTTACATTTACTGTCATGTTATATATCTATATTGCTTATGGTCATTGACTGTCATGTTATATATCAATATTGCATGTTACATTTACTGTCATGTAGGACCCCATTGTAAATTAGCTTTTGCTAAATTAGGTTATCCTGTTTCTGATATCAGAAATAAACTTTATACCACTACTATGTCATATATGTATATTGCATATGTTACATTGATTGTCATGTTATATATCTATATTGCATATGTTACATTTACTGTCATGTTATATATCTATATTGCATATGTTACATTGACTATCATGTTATATGTCTATATTGCATATGTTACATTGACTATCATGTTATATGTCTCTATTGCATATGTTACATTGACTATCATGTTACATGTCTATATTGTATATGTTACATTGACAATCATGTTATATGCCTCATTGCATATTTTACATTGACTGTCATGTTATATATCTATATTGCTAAAATGTAAGTTTCTATTAAAGTAAGTTTCTTACTACAAAAGCTGGGAGGAGGAGGTGGAGGTGCAAAATAGGTTCAGAGAGTTAGGGAAGATCTGCAGGAGGAAAGAAGTTCACTGGCCTTCTCAGAGGTGATACCAGTATCAAAGGCCAGCACAGCCAGGAAAAGCAGAATAGAACATTTCAATGAGTGGCTGAGGAAATGGTGTAGGAAGAGATGTTCATCTGTATTGAGATTGGGAGGAGATCTGGTCAAACAAAGCACTCTTTTCACCAAGCAGGCTACACCTCAGTAGGGAGGGTTTGAGGGTACTCGGGGACAAACTGGGGAATACATAACCACTATACTTAATTTAAACCACTGTGGGGGACAGTCGGCATGCATGCCCACAGACTCCGAGAGGAGGAGGTCAATGAACCTCCCCCCCACGATGATGAAAGAGGTCTGGAGGGAGGAGGTGTAAGGGGCAAGAACACAGTTAGCAAAGGGTGGAAGAGGTGGGGAACACATAACAAGGGGATGTGGAGAGGTGCACACAGAGGGGATAAATGTGAATAGAGGAACAGAGGGAAGAGAAGGAAGGTCAGATTCTAGGTGAAGGGTGGTGTCTCTGAATGCATGGAGTCTTGGAAACAAGATGGAAGACCTGCAGGCACTATTAGCGGACAGGAAGGTGGAGATAGCTGCAGTAACCGAGACTTGGGCAACATCACACCATGACTGGGACCTTACGATCCCTGGATATAAACTATACAGGAGGGACACAGTAGTTGGGAAGGGGGGAGGGGTGGCAGTTTATATCAGGGAGGGAATAGCTTGCATGAGGAAGAAGTCAGAGGAAGGGGAGGTGGAGGTATTATGGGTTCAGTTAAGGTCCAATAGAGGAAGAAAGGTGAGGTTGGGGGTGATTTACAGACCACCCAAGTAGGATGAGAAGAGGGACAGGGAACTCAGCTCACAAATATCGGAAGCTGTGGGGAAAGAAGAGGTGGTAATTGTGGGGGACTTCAATCTGCCCAGTGTGGATTGGAGCATACCATCCATGACATATGCTAGGAGTCAGATGATCCTGGAAAGACTGCAGAGTGGGTTCCTGACTCAGGGCATCATTGAACCAACAAGAGCTGAGGCAATTCTTGATCTGGTGCTCACAATTGGGGAGCATGTACAGGAAATAATGGTCAGGGAGCCACTGGGAGGAAGTGACCATTGCACAGTGTGGTTCCACTTGGATATGGGCAGGAAAAGCATCCCACTAAGACCAAAATCTTGGACTTCAGGAAAATGGAAGAAGTGCTAAGGAGCCATCTGGTGGGCATCAGATCAGATATGGGGGTGGACCAAAGGTGGTCCATCATTAAGGAAGGAATACTGGTTGCCACAGATGAGTACGTTAGGCTCAGGGGTAAGAACACAAGGGCCAAAATGCCCAGCTGGTTCAGTTCTGGGGTTGCCCAGGCAGTAAGGGAAAAGAGGTTGGCCTATAGAAAATTCAGGAAGGCCAAGAGAGAGGTGGATCAGAAAAATTATCTAAGGTTGGCTAGTGAGGCAAGTAAGAAAGTCTGGGGAGCAAAGGCACAGAAGGAGCTGCAGATAGCTGAAGGAATTAAGAAGGGGAGAAGGCTTTCTTTCACTATATAAGTGAGAAAAGGGACAAGAAGGAAGGGATTGTTAGGCTTAGGAAAGGGGTGGAGTGGGTGGAGGATAATGGGGAAAAAGCAGAGATACTAAATGAATACTTCTGTTCCGTCTTCACCAGGGAGAAGGATGGACCAGTGCCTTCAGGAGGGAAAAAAGCAGTGGGGGGCAGGGAACACAGATGTAGTGATACAAGAGGATAGAGTAAGGGAGGGGCTGCTGGCATTGAAGGTGGACAAATCACCAGGCCCAGATGGAGTACATCCAAGGGTACTAAAGGAACTGGCTGAGGAGCTGGCAGGGCCACTGGCAGACCTATTTAATAGTTCACTAGAGACAGGCATAGTACCACAGGACTGGAGAACAGTACATGTAGTACCTCTGCACAAAAGCAATCCCAAGGATGACCCAGTGAATTACAGACCAGTCAGTCTGACCTCCACTGTGGGCAAGCTCATGGAGACATACTAAAAGAGAAGTTGGTGGAATATCTAGAGGAGCATGGTCTCCAGGATACAAGGCAGCATGGGTTCATGGGGGAGAGATTGTGTTAAACAAATCTGATTGACTTCTTTGACTGTGTCACTAAGACAGTAGACAGGGACCAAGTGGTAGACATCCTATATCTTGATTTCAGCAAGGCCTTTGACTCTGTGCCCCACAAAAGGTTGATCAGGAAGTTGGTGGATCTCGGGGTTGCAGAAAAGATGGCCAGATGGATGGAAAACTGGCTGAAGGACAGAACCCAGAGGGTGGTTGTGGGGTGAGAGTTATCTGGCACCAGACAGGTAACCAGCGGGGTCCCGCAGGGTTCGGTGCTGGGCTGGTGGTGTTCAATATCTTCATCAATGACATTGGAAATGGCATTAAGTGAAAAATGTGCCTATTTGCGGATGACACCAAACTCTGTGGGAGACTGGACACAGCTGAAGGGATACAGGACCTACAGAAAGATCTGGAAAAGCTAGGGAGGTGGTCCAGGATATGGCAGCTTGACTTCAATGCCAAGAAATGCAAAGTTATGCATATTGGAGCCAAGAACCTAGGACAGAGTACTACCTGGATGGAGTCCAAGTATCTGCATCAGAGGAGGAGAAGGACCTGGGAGTGATGATCACTAATTACCTAAAGCACTCCATGCAGTGCAAAAAGTAGCAGCAAAGGCAAACAAGATGCTGGGATGCATTTCTAGGGGGATCAGTAGTAGGAGAGAGGAGGTTATACTGGCTTTGTACTGGTCACTGGTAAGGCCGCATCTAGAGTATGGAGTTCAGTACTGGTGCCCACACCTCAAAAAGGACATTAGCCTGCTGAAGAAGGTCCAGAGGAGGGCTACAAAGATGACAGCCAGTTGGCAGGGTAAGGCATATGAGGAGAGGTTGAGGGCACTGAACATGTACTGCCTGGAAGACAAGAGAGAGAGAGGGACATGGTTGGGACTTTCAAGTACTTGAAAAGGATAAATAAGGTTGATAAGAGAGTCCTTGCCGAGTGGCAACCATAACATGAGGGGCACAGTCTTAAGCTGGAGGGTGGGAGGTTTAGGAGGGAGGTCAGGAAGCACTTCTTCACAGAGAGGGTGGTGGACACTTGGAATGTGCTGCCACAAGAGGTAATCTCATTGAAGACAGTGGGCAGCTTTAAGAGAGGCTGGGATAGGCATGAGGGGAGGGTAAGTGTCATGGGTAGGGAGGATGGGAGAAGTGGGGAGGGAAAGCACGGACATTAGCTCAAGCTATGGACCCTGCGATACAAGCAGACTTGATAGACCAAATCGCCTTCTTCTGCTGGCTTCTTTGTATGTTTGTATGTTCGTATGTTAGTTACAACAGTACCTGTACCTTGTTGTTTCAGGCACTCCATTGAAAATAAGGCTTTTGACCTTAATCAGTTTTTCTGAAAATCACATTTAAGTAAACCAAGAAAATGGTGAGAGTCCCAACATACATAAACTGGCTGCAAACTCAGACCTCCCTAGCAAAAATTAGAGGTGTGGGCCATTGAAAATTTGGTTCTATGATACTTCCTCTTAGTATCAGTAGAAGACTTCTTACTTGCTGTTGTCAGATATGATAACTGTCCACACTCCTGAGCACTGGATAAATTGCTCTTAGGAGTTTCTTCCATAATGAAGATGTGAGACCCTCCCTTGTAAGGGTCTAATACCTTTAACATGTCCTATACTTCAAGACATGTTTACACACTCTGGTCTTGTGGCCTCGATAAAATGCTGCACAGGTAGTCTTATGAAAAAAGATCCATCATTTTACAGCTATTTACAAAAATCAGGTTTCAGAATAAAAGCAACATTTTTTGCAGAATAAGGTCAGATGCAGAAGAGGTGTTAGGCATGATCAAAGCAAGAAGCCACTTGTGGCACCAGCACAGCAGGGACACTTTCAATTAGAAAGGAGAAGCAAAGCACAACTTGAAATGCAAAAGTATTAACATAAAAATGCTGTAATCACTGTGTTCACTGTAGTCTTACAATGATTTGGATGGAGGGTGGGCAGAGGAGGAAAGGAGCAGTGGAAAAGGTGAAGGGGCACAAATGTGTCCTTTGGAATCCCCATCACATCTAAAAGCAGTACTAATCAAAAGATATGGTGATACCAGCATACCAGCAAACAAAATCCAGTGCGCCTGTGGACCCTGATATCAGAGGGTCTGCTCTTCCATGGACAAATTAAAAGCAGTGATGGAAGTAAGAAGACTCCAATACATTGTCTTGTTTTACAAGTTAAGTTTTCTGACTATTCATCTACTGTACTTTCCCTCACCAAAATATTTCATGATGAATCCTCTTCTTTAGAATAGGTTGGGTACACTCTAGAAATTGCACCCACATCAGCATGAATAAAAAGATAAAAGGGCCTTGTCAATGTCCTGAATCTAAAAGATATGCATGGCAGTAGTGACCTCATGTGCTCCCTGCGAGGGTAAATCTTATGAGCATACTACAATTGGCTATTGTTTCTTTTTTTTTTGTAATTTTTGACCAGGAAAAGCAAACTAAGTTGTATAATACATTTTGGATGGTTACTGTTAATTTTGATCACAACAGTGTATAAAGGAAAGGATATACAGTGAAATAACTGCATATATATCGATAGATAGATAGTGTAGTCCAGGCACCGTGTGCCAGTGGGCTACTACCTCTGCCTGTTGTGCTCTGTAACAGGTTAAGGGGCCTGGGTCCTGCTATGGAAGTGTTCAGGGGTTCTATCCCAAAAATAATAAAAATAGCATGGTGCCTCCACCCAGAGAGAATTTGAAGTGGGTCAGGTGACTTGCTGGCACAGCCCCCTGGGATGCTGCACCTACCCACCTCCCCTACCAACCACCCTACACACTGGATAACCAACAATTCAGTACCGCCATAAACCATGAACAGTAATGCTTCGACAGACTCAGAGAATTTCTGTATATATACACACACACACATACACACACAACTGCAAACAGTAAACCACAGCTTTATTTGGGGTATAGGATTAGGGAATGGGGTACTGGGACCAAGGATGGCTGTTGATAGAAAAAAACTGGTTAATGAAATAGCAACACAGTAAACACTGGGGCCCACAGGCCGAACCCACCCCCACTGGTACCAGTGTTTCCCAGATGTTCTTAGGGGTACCCACTAGGTGCAGGCCTGGTACAGTGCCATGGGTTGGCCAGGTGTTGGGGCCCTGAAATATTTTTGAAACTTGAAAATGATTAACAAGCAATTAACCTTTTCCCCTCCCTGGAGCCAGGTCCTGGGTACTCACGGTTTGAAGATCTCAGCACCAGGGGAAAATGGAGCTCCTTGGAGTTGTGCAGCAAACTGAGAAGCAGGCCAGCCAGGATTCCTCTGTCTGGAAGGAACTTGCTCAAGGATCTTGCAGCTGGTCACCTTGATTGTAGTTCTGGCCGCTTGTCACCTTCAGCCACTTCTGGCCCATCGCAGAGCACTGTGGCAGGACAACACCAGCCCCAGAAGGCCCAGACCTGGGAGGGCTCCATAGCCTGGCTCCCATGAGTGGAGCACCCTAGCACTCGGGTGCAAGATCCATGACCTCCTGAGACAGTGAGTCACACTTGGGAGGGGTAGCAAGTTCCTTCCCTGGCTCTGGGTGAGGACTCCCAAACAGTGGAGGGCCTCCTGCAGTCCCTGCACCGTGCACTCAACAAGCAAAGTTTTCAGGCAGTCGCTCTAATGAAGTTAAGTGCCATTCAGTGGGTGCTAGCCTCTGATTCATCAGTGTCAGTGCAATTCAGTAGGGGGGTAAATCAGCAGCAACAGCCCCACTGCACACCAATCCACACTTTCAGTTTAACAGTGCCCAAACCCTTTCTTCGGCTGCAGCAGACCTCAGCTCTCAGCCCCTTTAACCAGTTCATTCAGGACACACACAATTCCTGGCTAGCACCCTCACAGTCAGAGACGCTCTACCTCTTCATGAAAAATGCAGTTGCAGTCCACACAAACAAATGGCCTTTCAGTAGCAACTGTAGTACTCAGATAATCTGTTCAATCCTTTTGTCTAGCTCAATTTCCCAGTGCATGGTGTCTACAGCATTTAGTCTCTCCCATGAATAGTAAGCAAATCTTCCATACCTGGGGAATCAGCACCACAGTTCGGTCTCTTTCTCTCTTTCCCCTTCTCACTCAGTTTCTGCAACACAGCAGTCTCCAATTCAGCAACACAGTAATCTCCACACAGGGCCTGGGTAAGCCCCTCACGTCCAAAGTCCTCTCTCACAGGGTACTCCTGACTCATCTCGTTCAGAGCCTGGGAACAGACTGACCAAATCCCAGAAAGTCCACACCATTTCAGCCAAAATCCCAGCATCCTGATTTGATGATGGAGCTTATATTCGATATCCATAGAGATTAATATTTCCTACTCATTCATTGGGGTATGATCTAGGCGCCAGAATTAGTCCCCTCCTTTTCCCAGGAGTCCATCTGTCACAGTTTTGGATGCCTAGATCACTGATTGGCTGTAATAAAAGGGGTTAAGTGTCACCAACATGTCAGCTCCCATCAGTTCATATGGAGTCCATTCAGTTCAATGCAATGCTTTACAGCTCCCCTTCTTTTGCAGCCTAACACAACACTTTAGTTAAACCATCACCCCACTGGATTGTAGCCCCAATAGCCCCCTCTTAAACAATCCCATTCTCAAAAGAATAGCCCCTGTGACATAGCTGTCACTGCCGCTGAAACTCTGTCCTGCCAGGCAGCAGGCAGTGCCCTCATTAATATTCATGAGGGCTCATGAATGATTCATGAGCCCTTGTTCATGCCCCAATTCAATCTTTATTTTTAAAACATTAATGGGGCTTTTTGCCCAACTCCCTCAGGTCTCCAGTCCCGATTTAGCACATTAGGGGCACCGGGACTGACAAACACGCAACGGCAGTCGGAAAACTTCAAAAGCATTCCGCGGCACATGCACAATCCCCACTTGCTCTGAGGATCTAAACAAATAGCAGGGGATCGCAAACAAGGATTTAAGCCCAAACTGGGCTAAAATTCACTGCAGGGCTAGACGGGAACCTGGGGAACACACTGTAGGACCCGGTATGTGGCGGATGAACATCGGGGGAAAACGGGACACCAGCCAGAATGGAGAATGGGAGAATACATGGGGCAATAAGGTAAGCTGAAGAGGGGGGGATTACGATAGATAGATAGATAGACAGACAGACAGACAGACAGAATTTGTGCCAGTGACCTGAATTCGGATGCGAGCTCTGTGAACCGGCTTAAAGAGCTAGTGGATTGTTTGTATTGGTATTCCTTTCCCTTGTTTTTGTTTGGTGGTATTGACAATGTTCACAATGGTGTTATGTCTCAGGAATTAATTTGTTTAATGTTTTGCAGTGTTTTGTCAGGAGGGGAAGCCTGGATGGATGAGCAGTGCCATTCGTTGATTCTCAGACCGGATGTGACGCTGCCGGGGAAAGTCTCACAGTGTTTGTTTATGTGGAGATCTGTGTTGTAGGTTGTGCTGCCTCCCAGTGTCCATAGCACATCCCACACTGACTACTTGAAGGAAGTTAGTATTTTAGAAGTATCATTACAATATTATGAAAGTTTCTGACAAGTAGAGATAGTGGCTATTTACTCTCAGAAACTATTTTTGTCCTTCATTTAGAGAGCTGTGTGAGACAGCGTATCAGTAACTGTCCTCGAGGGATGAAAAACAAAAGTCTGGAAATAGATTTTTCTCTGATTTCCAGGGTGACCCATGATATGGGTGACTCAGATTGAGTGACTCAGTTTGAGTGCCTGGAAGAATAGCGGGTTGTAAAGAATAACGAGTATGTGAAGAGAGCAAGGATGAAAAATAATGAAGGTTACAGAAGTTGAGTAAATAGTGAGGAGAACGAGGACAGGCAATATTTAAAGCAGCAGCTGTGGGCTGCAAACCAAGCTGCTCTCTTAGCGTGGTGGTGGTTACAGTCACCACCATTGAGTAGCTCGATTGTGCAGGCAGAGCTGGGTTTGGTTCCCAGCTGGTGCATTTTTTTCTACCTTGTTGTTGGTTTTACTTTTCCCAGGAACATCTCCTCCCGAGTTTCTCCCATTCCCCAGTTGCGCCCCCAGAGATGGTTATTTTAGTTAGTGTGGGGTGAGCCCCCGCAAAAATAAGATAAAGGACTTTGCCACTATTTTAGTAGCTGTAGTGCTGGTCACTGTAGTGCAGATCATTATTTTGTGTTTGTCATATTGTGACGGCGCCGTTATTCATTTGCTCATATCGCATGGTACAGATTTTCAGTGGTAAAACATACATGGCAGTAACACAGAAAACTGTTCCTGTTACTTACATGCTCACTACAAAGTCACTAGCAATGGGAATATGTGATCGCATTTAACTAAAAAAAAAAAGACTGCATTTTTTTCTCATCCGCTCTAATTCCTTTGTATAGCGTGTGGCACTGTCTGCAACCTGCTGACGTTATCAGACAGCAGCAAACATCCAAAATATTTAGTGAAGCAAATGAATTGACTAATTATATTACAAAGGGAAATCGTAAAGCTATGTACAGCTAAGTGAAGAATGTTGATTCATGTTTTATTTATCTGTAATACTGTGTTGAAGGTCGTGCTGTCTCCCGATCTGGAAATTTATGGAGCTGTCATCAAGGGGAATGGTGAGGGGAGCAGGCGATTGCTTACATCACCTCACCTTTATCTCAGATTCTGAGATGTTATTAATACGCAGTTTATTGTACAATGAAATTAAATGAAAACTATTTTGGAAAAAGTCTCAATTCATACAGCAAAGGCATGGTACGAAAAATCTGAATAACACCTCCATTTTTCCAATCATGAAAATGCACCTTTTATATCCATTAGATAAATAGAATATATGGGACATGCACTGTTCTACAATCAATTACAATGCCACTCAATAAAATAAATAATTTTGTGGTGCATGACTTTAAAACATAATACCGGCATGACACGTTGTAATTTATCATAAGACAGCAGACTCTGAAGATGAAAAAAACAGCAGCATAGACATCCTTTCACTCGATCTCTCTGCATTGCTGTAGACAATACACTTAGGAGAGGAACTGCATACTCATGCTAAATATACTAAAAAATGAACATAACAGCAAACAGAGATATTGTGTTGATACCAAGGCACAAGAACTGCCGCTGACATGAATATACAAAAATGCATCCACTGCATTTTAAAACAGTGACTCCAGAACCACGCTTCCTCCCATGATGTAGCTTTCTGTTGCAGTGTAAATATCCACATGAAGCAAACACTTCCCTGCTGAACCTAGCTGCGCTTCATGAAAACAGAAGAACGCTTCCAAAAATAGCCAGGTAACAACTAAATTATGAAAAAGGCAAACAGCATAACACATCCTATAGGCAGATGCCACTGGGGAATATGAGTAGAAAGCCACTCAAACTACTAGCTCTTTAATAGGCCAAGGCTGGGGAAGGTGCTGCAGCGTGGCCAGAGCAGTGTTCTGGTGCACACACGACACCTTGTGGTGGGCCGGGGAGCCTTCCCTCACAAGGTGTTGCCATACATGCCGAGGCCTGATGGGCCCATGCACCGGGTCAGAACTATCTCCAGTATTCTATTTATTTCATTTTGCAAAGGTTCCAAAAGGGACCTGCGCAACTGAGGATACAATTACACTATCAGAAAAAGAAGGGAAATTCACTGCAAAAAAAGTACATTAATGCAAACATTAGAGTGGAAGAACGCAAAGCACACAAATTAGGGAAATGAAAAATCGTTAGAGTTTTGGGTCTCTAGGGTCTTGGTGAATCAGTCGGGGTGTTCCTTGGGGTAGTCAACCCAACACCCACCTCCCTCCCCAGCCCATAACCTCCTGTCCAGCACAAGTGATACTCTCTTTGGAGGTAGAGGAGTATGACTACCACGTGTTGCCCCCCCCAAAAAAAAGAAATCATAGCTTTCTTCATGCAAGGCCCTACAGGCCCTGCATGCAGAACAGAGATCACGTCTGATGTTGCTTCAGGGGAAGGGGTGAGCATTAGGGTTGCAATCCCAAAGAACACCCCACCGCTGATTCTAAGACTCCGGAGACCCAAAACCCTAATGTTTTTTTCATCTTCCTACTTTTTTTTGTGTTCTTCAACCCTAATATCTGTATTAATGTAATTTTTAGCAAGGAATATTACAGTGGCTTGGTTGCACCACTATAGTTAGGGTTGAGCAGGGGGTTCTGTGTTAAACCTCAAACTTTGCACTTTAATATCTTCACAATCATTCAACAGATTTGCATAAAATACTGCATGCGCAGTTGGGGGGGTAGATCTCTTGACATACCAAGTTTCATTCTTGTCGGATGTGCAGATTGTGAGAACCAGATAGCAAAAATCTTTAAAAATCGCATTTTTGCTGTTTTTTTGTCATCGCCTAGTGCCCAGATGGTTTGGAAATGTGAGTCTCACTAATTATCCCCTGAAAAGGCCTAATTAAGTAGGCAAGGTGCTGGAGAGAACAACGGACCACCACTGAGGTGAATGGCTGTATTATCTGCACTGGCTAAATAAATACCTTTGAATTCACAACTTTGAACCTGCCTTCTGGAGTGCCTGTTTTGTGGAGCAGATTGTTGACTGGGAAGGCCATCCCAAGGAGCACCCTTGTATGGTGAGCAGCACACTGTTATTCTATTTGGAATGGTTTGGAATTTTGGTCAGAACTTTTCAGGGCCCACAGGCCTTGGCCCACAGATGTGCCTTTCACTAGTTTGGTGAAACAATATTAATCCATTCCAAAGTTAATAAATTTTAAAATTTCAGTTCTGAGCATGCTCAGTACAGTCTTTTGATAGCTGCTTGGAAACGAAAAAGAATCTGGTCCATACGAAGAAGGATCTTTTTTCATATGGGGTAATCCTTTTTGTGAGAAAAATTTGTTTTGGTATGGCTGACATCTTGTTTCCATTTTTTTTTTTGTTAATTTCAAAACCCACAAAAATGACACCCTGCACTCACACCAACAGATGTATCTAGCTAATCAGAACCCCATTAGATGGATTCTTCACTTAGTTTTTGGACAAATGATCTGGAAATGTATTTTTTTAACATTTAAAAATCCTTTTTTGGGACCCCATCTTTTGTATGGGCATATGAAAAAAGAATTGAGCCATACAAAAAAGATGGCTTCATATGAAAAAGAAATGATGGCAATATCACTTCTTGCAGTGTTGTGGGTGCACTGAGCACCTGCGTCATTTCTGTCTCTTTTTTTTTTTAACTCAGCTTTATTCGGCATACAGCACACTGCATACATTAAAAAAAATCTGATCTATCTAACATAGGGTATATAACATATCATAAGTTCCATTGCAGCGCAAGGGTATAGTTCCTCAGTTCAGAGAAGTATACAGGGCAACCATTCCCCCAGATATTGAGTTGTTGGTTCAAGATAATAGCCCAAATGTCCATTTAGTACCTAGAGGGTAAAAAAGGAATCAGAAACCACAGAAAGGTGTACACTTGTATTCTACCAAGGGGTAAGGCATGCAAACCATAGTGTTAATAAGTAAAATAAACATTGTGCAATAAAGTTATATTAAGGTTTCAATTCAACCTGTGTATTCTGAGTGGGTATATTTTATCAAGCAATGCATGTTATGTATCTAAAAATTGTTAAGGACAAGCTAGCAAGAAACATCTATCAAAAACAACGAACAAGGGCTGTGTGCTGACTCCACTCAGATTAGAATATTCCAGTAGTTGTATACTACTGAACTCAGGGATCCATAAGCTACGGAATGTTGTAGGTTCCCCCCTTTCTATCCAACTTTGTGGAGAGTATAGTATTAAAGTCTCCTTAATAACATATAGATGCCCAGGGTCTATGACTGTGTCCTATATAACTTTCTTAAGGAAGAGAGCAGCTTCTTTGTCCTCATTTGGGGCATACACGTTGAGAAAGGTACTTTGCGTGTCTGTAGGTGCCCTGAATTCAAACTAACCTGCCTTCTGGGTCCAAATCAACCTCCTCAGTCAAAACAGGCAATTTTTATAAATTAAAATAGCTTTCCTCTATGGTGGTGGTGTTCACCCAGGAGGCTGCACAGACTTCCCACCCACCAACGGCAAGGTTTGTCATATTCTGGGGGAGTTAGATGAGTCTTCTGGATGAAAGCCACAGTTGCCCCTATCCGGTTTAATTCCTGTAGTACTCTTGTCCTTTTAATTGGGCTATTGAGGCCCCTAAAATTATAAGTAACAAGGTTTCTTTTTTTTTTATTTGCCCTTTTTGCTGTCCCCTGGACGCCGGAGCATCTGCCTGGTCACGGACCCCCTCACTCCCACTTTCGGTATCACCTGCGCTCCCCTCGGCACCCCTGGCTTGCCCCTCGGGGGTGGGGTTGTGGCCCTGGCAGGTAGAGCCGCAATCCTTGTGACTAGTCCGGGGGGGGAGCCAGCCCAGAAACTAATTGAAGTTGGGGGCAAGCTTCATTGAGGTGGCTGGTGGCATATTTTTCTTGTTTTTATCCCCAAGGGGTGGGGATGTGCAATGACATCCTGTGTCCACCCTGCCACTCCTAGACTTTAGCGCCAATGCAACTGAGGTTCTCCCAGCTTCCACTAGGAGTCCCCCATGCATTGGACACTCGCCTCACCCTCCCCCCCAGAGAAGGAGAGCAGCCCATAGGATGCTCAATCCTTCTCTCCCTGGCCAGCCCTCTGGCTCCCCGAGTCCATTCCTGAACCCAGGTCGCCAGCGCCGCAAGCGGAAATCCAACCACCGTGCCGTGGCCAGCCATAAGTAACAAGGTTTAAATCAGTCATATGGAGATGGGAACAAGTAAACACACCTTGTACAAATATTCTCAAGCATAAAAGAAAAATATTGGTTATCTCAGAACTGACTTCAATATTGTATCCAAAGAGGCCTAGTGGAGCAGCAGCACAACCCTGAAGAGTATTCTAAATGTACAACTAGAAAAATAACAATAAACCAAACTACTTACAACCAGAATTTGAAGCCAGGCCAAAAGGGAACATGAATCTGGAAATCCTCCTACACCTCCCACTTCCAACCGTGCCACATTACCTGTGCCACCTAGTGGGCAACAAATGGTAGTACGTTATGCAAAGCTAAGCTCTGCACTGAGTTGTGACATAGTCCAACCAATGGACCTGTGCAGCAAGAGTGCTGTCTCCCATTCAGTTGTGAGCCACAGTATCCCCCTCCCCCAGCCAGATTATTAAAGGGTGTCCTGAGGTCAAGGGCCCTCCTGACCTGGCATTTCTGTCTTAATTCTCTACTGATTTACCCTCAGTAACATTAAAAATAAATAAATAAAAATTGTCAATGATGAATGTTTGCTTCTTTGCATCCACTACACCAGCTTCCACAGGTGGGATTTTGTTTCCTGGTGTCTAGTGGCACCCCCACCCTCCCTCTGATCACTATCCCCTTATATTTCTTGTTTCCCTGGTGTCTAGTGACACCCACCACCCTCCCTCTGATCACTGTCCCCTTATGTTTCTTGTTTCCCTGGTGTCTAGTGGCACCCACCACCCTCCCTCCGATCACTGTCCCCTTATGTTTCTTGTTTCCCTGGTGTCTAGTGGCACCCACTGCCCTCCCTCCAATCACTGTCCCCTTATGTTTCTTGTTTCCCTGGTGTCTAATGGCACCCCGGCCCTCCCTCCAATCACTGTCCCCTTATGTTTCTTGTTTCCCTGGTGTCTAGTGGCACCCACTGCCCTCCCTCTGATCACTGTCCCCTTATGTTTCTTGTTTCCCTGGTGTCTAGTGGAACCCACCACCCTCCCTCCGATCACTGTCCCCTTATGTTTCTTGTTTCCCTGGTGTCTAGTAGCATCCACTGCCCTCCCTCCTATCACTATCCCCTTATGTTTCTTGTATCCCTGGTGTCTAGTGGCACCCACTGCCCTCCCTCCGATCACTGTCCCCATATATTTCTTGTTTTCCTGGTCTCTAGTGGCACCTACTGCCCTCCCTCCGATCACTGTCCCCTTATGTTTCTTGTTTCTCTGGTGCCTAGTGGCACCCACCACCCTCTCTCCGATCACTGTTCCCCTATGTTTCTTATTTCACTGGTGTCTAGTGACACCCACCGCCCTCCCTCAGATCACTGTCCCCTTATGTTTCTTGTTTCTATGGTGTCTAGTGGCACCCCGGCCCTCCCTCTGATCACTGTCCCCTTATGTTTCTTGTTTCCCTGGTGTCTAGTGGCACCCATCGTCCTCCCTCTGATCACTTTACCCTTATGTTTCTTGTTTCCCTGGTGTCTAGTGGCACCCACCGCCCTCCTTCCGATTACTGTCCCCGTATGTTTCTTGTTTCCCTGGTGTCTAGTGGCACCTACTGCCCTCCCTCCGATCACTGTCCCCTTATGTTTTATGTTTCCCTGATGTCTACTGGCACCCACCACCCTCCCTCCGATCACTGTCCCCTTATGTTTCTTGTTTCCCTGGTGTTTAGTGGCACCCATCGCCCTCCCTCCAATCACTGTCCCCTTATGTTTCTTGTTTCCCTGGTGCCTAGTGGCACCCACCGCCCTCCCTCTAATCACTGCCCCCTTATGTTTCTTGTTTCCCTGGTGTCTAGTGGCACCCATTGCCCTCCCTCCGATCACTGTCCCCTTATGTTTCTTGTTTCCCTGGTTCTAGTGGCACCCCCCACCCTCTGATCGCCATCCTCTTATGTTTCTTGTTTCACTGGTGTCTAGTGGCACCCACCATTCTCCAATCACCATCCCCGCATTAATATTAGCTGTAATAAAAAACTGTCCCTCAATGTTTTTTTCTCAAAACCTGTAAAAAAGAAAATGGTCCCTTGCCGATCCAATCCCCCCACCCCGACCTCCCACTGAGCACTCACCACCCCACACTCCCCATACCCCACACACACCTTACCCCACCTGAACAGGTCCTGGGTGAAATTCTACTCTCGAACAAAGACATGTCTTGCTGCTGGAACCGCTGACTATAATATGAGGAACTAAGGTACATGCAGTTCAATGTATTGCAATGGGTTTTCAACTCTGATGCATAATTTTGTCAGTTTTACATATTTTGACCCCAAATTTTCCACACTGTCTTTCTGAGACCCCACTTCATGACCAATGGCAATGGAAGTATCCCGATCAGTCCTGAAAGGTGATTTTGTGATCACTTAGAGAACTCACCTTTCAGACAGGATTTGAAAATTTGCACTGCCTTTGTTCATGAGGTGGGATCTTAAGGCTGTGTTGAAAATTTGGAGTCAAAATATTTAAAATGGCATTACAGGAGCTTATGTTGAATGTGCAATGCATGCTCATAACTTTGGTAATTTTACATATTCTGACCCCAATTTTTCAACATAACCATATTTTAAAATCACCTCATGAATGTGACAACTTCATTTTTCAAATCCTGGCCAAAATGTGTTTGCATTCTTGTGGTGCAGAATTACATTGTTGATGCACAAAATCATCTTTTGGGTGGATTTTGAAAACTTTCCCCACCCTTGTTCATGAGGTGGGGTCATAAGAAGGCTATGTTGAAAATTTTGGGTACAAATATTACAAAACAAAATTATGAGCATACATTAAAATGTTACAACACACACTCTTAACTTCAGCAAATTTAAATATTTTCACCACATATTTTCATCATTGGCATTTTTTTACATCACCTCATGAACATAACTGTCATTTTTCAGAACCTGGTCAAAATGTGTTTTCGCACCTGTACCTTAGGATGACGTTTTGGCCGAGATCTGAATATTTTCACATACCGGGTTCATGAGGTGGGTTTGTAGCAAGGCTTTGTTGAAAATTTGGTGTCCAAATACTAAAAAACAACACAGTTACAATGGTGCATTGACATTTTTCTACACATTTTCATAAGTTTGGTAACTTTTTCACATCCGATGCTGCATATAATGGCAGAGTCAGCAGGGTCCTGTACGTCCATAGGCCATGCACATCTGTACTTGTTCACACAGGTCCTGAAGAGATCTGTGTGAAAGAGGATATGATTCCACTGTCTCAAAAAGAAGGGAAATTATTTCCCAAAAACGTCATTAACGCACCGGTTGGGGTAACTTACTGCCACAAAAATAGGGAAATGTGGAGTTAGGGTTTTCAGCCCTAACTCCCCAACCCCACCCACACTCCCCAAGCAGCAAAAGGGGGAAACAATGAGGGTTTGGGGTCTCTGGAGTCTTGGTGAATCAGTGGTGGAGTCTTCCTTGGGGTTGTCAACCCTAATGCTCACCCCTCTCCCCCAGCCTGTGGCCTCCAATTTGAAGCACAAGATACAGCTCCAAGCCACTGCCTTATAGTGACACACTCTTCAAAGGTAGTGAAGTATGCCTCGCTGCAGGTTGCCAACACAGTTTGTTGTACCTTTCTTCATGCAGGGAGATCATGTGTGATGTTGTTTGCTCACGGAATGGGGTATAGAGGGAAATAACTACACTAGACAGATATATGATAGATATTCTTTACAAAAAAACACATTAATGCACCAGTTAGGTTTCAACTTAATGCCTCAAAGGTAAGGAAATGTGGCATTAGGGTTTTGAACAGTAACTCACCACCCCCACCCCCAAGCAGCAAAATGGACAGGACCACACAAGCAACCACAGACAGCCATCATCAGGTGAGACAAACATACAACTATTTTCAGGTGACACAAATGTAGTAACACTGATGTGCTACCCTTGTAGATTTGCATTTGTGGTGTGCACACACAACATACACACTCACTTGTTACTGCAGACACAAATTTGCAATGCTCAAACCACAACACTGCTTCTATGTACAGGAGCACAGGCCCTGCAGCCAGATCCAAATCTACGCTATCCAAATTACAAGAGTTATTTGTCCAGAAGCCAGGACCTCTGTAGCCTCAAGTATTCATGGACACTGTGAGACACAATGGTCTGCACTTCTGCAGTTGCAGGTTTAAGATACACACATCAATCTCTGGAATACCACTGATAGTGGGGGCAGTGGCTGAGCTAGAGGGGCTGGGGCGGCGCCTCCTGGTTGCCCAGTGTGAATAGTGGTGCCCCACCACCATCTTTTATTCACTTTTTATTGCCCATTGTGGAGCCCATTATTGACTGAATGACCCCCGGCTCCCAAACGCTCCCAAACCTGGCTCCACCACTGTGGGGTAGACTTGAAGCACCTTTGGTGTACATCTATTCTGCCATATCTAAGTACCTAAGTAAGCTCTGGCTGCAGAAGCGAGATGCCAAAAATCCATGATACCAAAATTGCAACAGTACTTCTGTGTGAAGAGACACTGGCCCCTGAGCAGCCTGCACCTCTTCATCCACAGGTGTAAGACATACATATTGACTTTTGGCTCCAGAAGGGCAGGAACCTGTGGGACAACAGTAGTACTGTTGTAATGTCTGTATCATGGTTTCAGCAGTGGATGTAGAACTTTTCAAGGAGGTAGCAGTTTGTCAGTTGTGCACCTGCATACAGAAACCACGCAGTAGCAGATCATGCTATTTAGTGAGGTAATTTGTATAGAATGCATAGGACCTTCTAGCTGCAGAGGTGCAGGTGCCCATGCACGCTGTATGACATACACATAGAGGTGTGCCCCCATATGGCCTGTGCTTATGAAGCCACAGATATAATCATAAATGTAGCACATCTGTGCTACTACATTTCTGTCATCTGGAAACAGCTGTATGTTGTTTGTCTTATCTGATGATAGCTGTCTGTGGTTGCTTGTGTGGTCTTGTCCTTTTGTTGCTTTAGGGGAGTTAGGGTTGGAAACCCTAACATCACATTTCCCTACTTGTGAGGTATAAGTTGAACCCCAACTGGTGCATTAACACAGTTTGTTTTACAAAGAATTTCCTTTATTTTGAGAGAGTGGAATTGTGCCCTCATTCATGCAGGTCCTGATGTGACCTACGTGAAAGGATGCAGACATATATCCACATCACCTCATGAAAATAATAACTGTCATTTTTCAGAACCTGGCCAAAATATGTTTTTGCACCTGTACCACAGAATGACATTTTGGCCGAGATTTGAACATTTTCACTCACTGGGTTCATGAGGTGGGTTCATAACAAGACTACTGTATGTTGAAAATTGTTGTCTTACCTCATGATGGCTGCCTGCGGTTGCTTGTGTGGCCCTCTGGGCTCTGTGCTAAGGGAAGACACCATCTGCCTACCAGCATGCAGTCAGTGGGTACCATGGTTCAAATCCCATCAGAGACACTTACAGAGGGTTAATGCATTGGCTGCACTACATCTCATAAGTACAGCTATAAGACATGTTCACTGTTGCCTGTACAGTCTTAGCATTGCAACGATGCATTCAGTCAAAAGAGAAGGATGCGTTCATGTGACTCCCAGGGAATCCTGACTGTATATGTACTAATTCAGCTTTTTAAATGCTATCCAAAGGGTGATTTTGCAGTGCAACTGCGATAAGTTTCGGAGGGGATTCGAAAAATGACACCTGTCATGTTCAGGAGGTGGGGTAACACAAGGGATATGTTGAAGACTAGGGCTAAAATCTGCAGAAATAAAGTGATAAAGGAAATGCTGAACAATTCAATATTTCCCCATAACTTTGTTGTTTTTTTCACATTTTTACCCCAAATGTTCAACATGGTCTTTTTATGAGCACTTCTTCTGAACCGACATTTATTTGTTTATTTAAAAGAGATTGACCAGGAAAGACATACTGAGCCATAGTGCTTGTTTCCAGATGTGTCCTCGGGGAAGGGGGGGGGATAATTACATTATAACAAGTAAAAATAATATAATAAGACACAGCAATGTACAGTAACACACAGTAAGGTATTGGTATAATTAATAACAATACAAATTGAATACTCTACATCAGGAGTGTGAGGCACCAGGTGCTCCAAGGCTGTAATGTCAGGAACAGGACAGGGTAGGAAGTGGTCAATAAAAACAGCAGGGCCACAGGGAGGAGACAGGAGGAAGGGATGAAGTGAAGGGGGAAAATGGAATAGGGTTGGGAATAGCAAGTACAGAGGAAATGGAGGGGGCAATTGATGAGGATAGGATAAGGGAGGGAGGAGAGTGAGAAGGTAGAGAGGAGGAGGAGGAAGGAAGCAAGAAGAATGGAATGGCATAGAGGTAGTAGTGGAGGGGAGTGAGGAGGGTAACATGACAGGTGTAATTTATAAAACAGTGGCCGAAACACCATTCTGTGCCAGAAGTGTGAAAACACACTTTGGCTAGGGTTTAAAAATGACAGCCGTCACCTTTATGACCTGGTGTGAAAAAATGGCTATGTTGAAAATCTGGGGTCAGTACCCTTCAGACCTGTTGTTATCCGCAGCACTCCTGGTGGATTAAAGAATCAACATACCTCAAAATCGATTCTGTTTCTTACTACAGTTCGATTGCAGAATTTGATTACATGACGTTAACGCACCACCTGCACTCACTAGCCTAGTAGTTTTCCAAGCATTCATTTCAAAGACGACAAATCAACATGCATCCCAAATGTGTACTGATAACTGCATGTGCTCTCCTCCAACACTGGCTGCTATTTTACATACTGCACTGTATTATTTATTTAACTTGTTCTATTATTATATCTGTTTTATGCATATCATTTTACTTTGCATCACACTTTATTTTGTTTCCTTGGCCTATGTAAAGCACCATGAACCCTGGGGAATGGATGCTAAACAGATAAAGGTTATTTACTTAGATCCACCTATTCTTAAATATATAGTGCAATTTCATTATTTTGACTGTGTTTATAGGCATACCGCTATGGTCTCAGCTTTCCTTTATAAAGGTTATACATTTCTTACTTTGGTTCCAGCTCCAATTCCAAATCTATATTTTATTGCAAATATTTCAATTCCAAACAGAAAACCTCTGTTATGGGTTAGTATTGATTTTATTTGCAGTCCTCTCTGTGACTTTTAGTTATTCAAAAAAAAACAACCTGTGCCAGAACCCTTTGCATTATTATTTTCTGTAAGACAGGTGCAGGTTATGGAATCGTTAACATAACCTGCCATTACAGAAATCAAGTGTGTTCTTCGATTACTGCAAGGGCACATCTGTCATACTTTCAAATGAAATACATAAACAATAAGATGCAACTGAGGAAGAAACATAATTTAACAAACTCATTAGCCCAAGGTCAGTAAATCAAATTTACATGTGTCGAGTCAGTCCAAGGAGTGTCAATATCGAGACTGTGGGATCGCATCTTATCTGGCGAATCCCAGCATTATTTTAAGATGTGATACAGTAAATTAAGTTTAGCAAATGAGCATTAAGGAAACAAATGCAGGCACTGAAGCCAACAATCAGAAAATAACTCCTGTGTGCAAAATTGGGTTTTGGAAAAAACAGATGGGTGTGTTGGGGAAGGGGCAATGCAAATGGCATCAAAGTGTTCTTTTATATTGCCAAGGAGATTCCTTATTGAAGGTTTACAAAGGAAACCCTTATTTTTAGATTGCATTGGTGCTTCCAGCCATACGAGTAGTTCAGGCTTGATCAGTGGGTACCTATGTATCATTACACAAAGAACCTTGAAGATAACAGCCTTCCATGAGAAACTGGAACCGCTTGTTGTTATGACTTGTGAAATGGTGTCTCTTTTGGCAAATAAAACACAATTAGTTTAAAGTCAGTCCCTTTTCATCCTTTGTAAAATAAAACAGTTTTCATTGTATCGTTGTTTTATTCACAACCCTATGCTCTGTTATATAGTAGAATGAAGAAATTAGATATTGTAAAGGAATAACGATACGGTTAGGAGCATCCCACAAGTAAATATATCAAACTACCCATTGACTGTAAGCTGTGTTTCCCTTGCATTGGCCCCATGCTGTATTATAAAACTACAAATTAAACTAAAGCCGTGTTTACACGGCAGCAGCGCTACTCTTTTCCGATCGCAGCAGTGTGGTCCCAAGCACCAGCAAGTGGCAAACTGCCTGTCTACATGGCCCCTCTCTGCACCACTACAGTCTGAGCTGTTGAGGGGCCATGCATCCGGGGGCCAGACTGTCACTCGCCACCGCAAGGAGAGTGTGGACATGTTGCAATGGCGCAGACAGTCCACACAGTGGTTTAATCTGCTGCAGGTCATTCACTCCAGTCGGCATCCCCAGCTTGAGAAGGAATGTGGAACCGGCTTAATGGGCTGCTTACCGTGATAGGGTATGTGTCTAGGCAGTCATATTTGTACTGGAGCAACCTGAGCAATTGTGTTACTCCAGTGCAAATGTGACTGTGTAAACAGGGCTATAGTGTTAGAGCTATATTCATAAATAAACACTGTTAGAGTTATATCAGTAAATAAACATTGTTTCATAGGAATAGCTTGGGTATCTGTTACAGACTATCTCCTTGAAATTTCATTGGATGCACTTAAAAAGCACGCATTCTTTGAGTCTTACAGATTTTTCTCCTGATCACTTGTATGCTGTCTGCTTTTCACCAGAAGGTTTTTAATTGCACATTTAACAAGACAGAGAACAAAGAATGTGGAGGAGGTGCCCAGCAAAGTTAAGGTGTTTGCGAGTTGGCAATGGATATTGAAAATATCTACTTCACCCTTCAAAGTGTTTGCTTACCTACTGCCATGGCAACTGAGACACTGACTTATTACAAATATAATATAGTACAAATATAGAAAGGTGTTCCAGTACATAGCGTGGAGCTGCTGCTCATGGCACTTGTGTACTCTGATGAGTGTTCAGTTTCTGAAAGTAGTTTCTAGGGTATCAAATTCATGGACGTAACAATGGAGCATGGTCAAATGCGTGTTGCATGTATGTCAAAACACGGAAAAGAGGGGAGGTGTGCAAAATAGTGTTTGTTTGACACCACGAAAAGTTGAGGGTGTTGGAACACTTCTCGATGTCAGAGTCCATGGCGATGTGGTGTTAGAATACTAAATCTGCTCAACACTAAATCGCTCAACAGGTATGTTACAAGGGGTCTATGGCGATGTGGTGTTACAACAGTAAGTTTGAATGTTCCTTTCATTGGTGCCTCTGCGTCATATTTATTTTTCAATAATGTGTCTGGTGATATTTGACTGGGTAATGTGCAAGCTTTTGTGCTTTGAGTAGTTTTTCTTTTAGTTGTGTTTTACAGGTATGGTATTGTTCTTCGGCATTTTTACTGCTCTGTTTGTCACCACACTGTCTTGTATTTAGCTCACTTGACTTGTTGCTCAGTGTGCCTTCCTGGTGAAACATTTCAATAAATAAATAAATGTGAAACCATTTTCAAGTCATTTTTTCCAGTCTACATGACGGCAAAAACAAAACCTCAAGTCCTTGTAGTTGTTTTCTTACTCCAAAGCTGTAGCTCATGGCATAGTAACAGTGTGGTGTTGTTTGTTTTGAAGTCAGTAATGTTTTCTGCCTTTTTAAAAGATTTTTGCTTCACCAGTGGATTTAATTGTGCCCATTTTTGAGCAGTACTACACAGCATGAGAGTGACATGCAGAGAGAATACCAGCCGCTCTTGTCTCTAACCGAGCTCCTGTCAGACGTGTGCCAAAGGCGAAACCATTTTCCCTTGTGGCACACAAACATTCACAACAAGCGTGCTTTGTATAAAACTTGTTATTGAATATTGAAGAAATATCTGATACGATTTCTCTGAGCCAATATAGGTAATTTGTGTTCGGAAGAGAGATCTACAGATTAGTACCTGACCATGATACTGCTCTATTTTCATTTATCTGTCAATTGATTGATTGTAAGTTTCAGAACAGGTTCTGTGTGCCTTAGTTTGCAGTTACACCTGTCTGTGTTAACTTGTTTTTTTATTTAAAAGGTTTTTAGAATTTGATTTAGCACTACAAATAACAGTGATATTCTTTGTCTCAAGAAGCCATGCCAAAATGGTGTGTTGTATATGGCTGCAGCAACACTTCAGCAAATAATGTGTCCCTTTATTGTTTTCCATCGGATGAAGGAGAGTAATTAATTAGTAATTAAGTAATTAATTAGTAATGAAGTAATTAATTAGTAATGAAGTAAGAAATTAAAAAAGATGGCTTGACTATGTGAATGAAAACCAGGCAAAATTCCCCTGGTCTAGGCATGCTGTAATCTGTAGTGCTCACTTCAGTAAAGAAGGTTTTGAATTGTCTAGAGATTTGAAATGCTCATTCCCAGTGAAGGGCACTGCAGGATGAATAGTGTAAAGATTGCACAATTCTGTCTAAACAAAATAACTGAAACTTACTCACGCAAACTACTGATAGGGGCAAGTGTTTAATTACAGTGTTGTTGTTTTTTTTAATGGTGCAGTTTGACATATTACATGTGCACTTGCCTTCCTGTCATGAAATCTGGTGCTATAGCTCTGCAGTGGTTGGAGTGACCCCATGTGCATTACAGCCATATATGCTGGTGCTCATATTCAATCACGTGAACCTGCAATGTTGCTGCATGGAAGTGCAGACTAAATAAGCTGTCTTGCTAGATGTAATTTATCAGTGCAATCATTCATGATGACGTGAAGATTTAAATTGCTTCTGGAAAATTTCCATTGCTATCATTATTGACAACCTTTTTTTTTTCATTCTGTTTACTCCCATCTCTGATGGTCCATGTTCCAGAGGAAGCCCCAGACCCATCCTCCCGATGTCCACTGGCTGACACTGACCATCTTCCACCAGGGCTTGCCCCCTGGCATGGTCGACTGGGGTATACCAGGTCCCCACCGAAGACTGGATCCAGTTCTGGCTGGTGCTGTGGCTAGTTGGGGAGTGGGACCTGTGAGCCCCTCTTTCATCCAGCCATCGGAGACCTTTTTCCTGGTTTTCCCCAGAGGTATAGCTTGCAATGATGCCAATGATGGTGCCACGACACCCCATGTGCATCCCATCAGCCATTTGCCCCTACCTCCTCCACTCATAGACAGTGTCGGTGTGCTAGTCCTCAGCCTCCACCAGGGGCCAGACAATCACCGACCTCTGATCACCCCCACCATGGAGGAGGAGAGCTGTCACTGGGATGCTCAATCCTCCTCTTCCCCGGTTGATCCCCAGTGACAAACTCACACCCATGAACACAGGTCACCGGCATGGCAGAAGGTGACAACCTTTTTTTAATACAGTTTTTTTTTCAAATTTCATACATGTGCTGCAAGAAACTATTTTCTCAGCTTGCAGTGTATGTCACCCTCCTCTGCTTTTCACAGTGACAAAAAGAAACAGGCATTTACAAATTAATTTAGATTCATTCTTCTCCCCAGTAAATGAATATACAGTGCCCTGGTCAGGAGTGTGTATGTATATGTGTGTGTGTGTTGGGGGAGGTGATGCAAATGAAGTTCATCTATTATGTCTAAAGAAATTTGTATAGCACAGATGTGTACTATTAAGGTGAAAATCAGTTTATTAGTAATTTACTGAACTAATTCTAGAGTACTTTGTTGTGGATTTTTTCCTGATCACTTGTGTGCTGTCTGCCTTTCACCAGAAAGTGGCTAACTGCACATTTAACAAAACCGAGAACAAAGAATGTAAGAAGTATTGCATACAATGGGGGTTCCTCAGGTCTAAGTCTTTCTTCTGTCATTTCATTTAAACTAGGACCATCATTTGGGATCTCAGAATAGGACCTGAATTGGAAAAGGTAGAGATGGGGTAGATCACAGACCTGGAGAAGCCCACCAGCCGGGGTGATGTGAGGCAGACTGAACCCCAGAACCATAGTGCAGGGTTTTCATGGTATAAAATTGGAATCCTCACAACACTTTGGGCTAAATGGGAAATGTTCTCGACCTCCAGATCAGCAGTTAGCTGCTGGTTCCATTTGTTCCTGTGGTTCTGGAACCAGACTTTACCTGGGTTCTGGCTCCAATTCCAAGTCTGTTTATTTTACTACATAACATCTACATTCAAGATAGACAACGTCTGTTATGGGTTATTACTGATTTTATTTACAGTCTTCTCTGTGACTTTTTGAGAAGCAGAGTGAGGAATAAAAAAAAAAAAGAAATGCTTTCTTCAGAGGGCACCACAAACAGACCGTATACAAAGACTATGAAAAGGTGGCACAAATGGATAAAGAGGGTGTACTGGAAATCAATCAAATCAAATCAAAGCAATCAATCAATCTTTATTTAGCCAGGCTAAACATCGTTGAGAAGAACTCATTTTCAAGATGGACCTGGGTATAGTTATAATGTTAACAACAGTGGAACATAGAGAATAATAATGTATAAGACATCATAAGATACAAAGTTTCAAGCATAAAATAGCATAACATTTGGCAAGGTATGCAGGTCAGTTCATACAGCATAAAACAGTATAACATTTGGAATAGTACACAGTATAGTTCATATAGTGGTAGGTACATTCAAGAACAAAACATTAAAATTAGGCAACATGGTATTACAAGGCATCTGCCAGGGTAGTAAAGTAGACCATACCGAACAAAATAGTCAGATGATTACAGCATACACCTAGGCAGGAGTTAGACAGAAGGAGCTCAACATAGAAAGAGATGATAGAATGAATCAAGGAGAGGGAGACAGGTATACGGGAATGGGAGTAGAAGGGAAGTGGGAAGGAAAAGGAGGTTGGCAATATTTCCATGGCAGTCCTGGCAACCAAGGTTTTAAAGGTAGACAATTTAAGTGGAATGGATATTTGGAGTTTTTGTAACTTGTTCCACAAGGAGGGAAGGGAATAGCTTATGGATAATTTGCCACAAACCGAGTTCTAACTTTGAGAATAACTAGGAGATATAGGAAGAGCTTCTTAGTGCATAGGTGCCAGGAGAGCAAATAGAAGACAGTCAGAAATATATAGGGGCAGTTTCTTAATAATAGCCCGGTATGTCCAATTTGTTGCATTTCTGTAGCGTCTGAGGCTGAGGGAGGTCCAGCCAATTAGGGCATATAAGGAACAGTGATGAGTAGAGTAGGGTGCTCCAGTATTGAATCTTAGGGCACGATGATATAGTATGTCAAGCTTTGTTAGGGTTGTGTTAGTCCCTTGACCATAAAGAATATCCCATAGTCAAGAAGAGAGAGGAAGGTTGACTGTACGATTCTAGTTCTCACTTTCAACGCTAAAAGTGCTTAATGCGAAGAATATTCCAAGCCTCTGCTTGATCTTTTGGAAAGTTCATCAGTATGATCAGTAAAGGTCAATTTGTGGTTGATCCACATCCCCAGATATTTGAATTTGGTACAAATTTGAGGGGTTCATGGAGAAGAGTGGTAATCGTGTTTGCACACCCAAAGTAGAGACGGACATCTTGGGGAAGCATAGCCTTAGTTTTTTTCACATTAAGTAGTAGTTTTAGGTGCAACAGGTTATTCTGCAGGCAGATGAACTCAAGTTGAAGGTCATAACATGTTTTGTCAGTGGAAGGTCTGGAAGTAAATAAGATGGTATCATCAGTAAATAGATGGATATTGGCTGATTGGATACCGGCGTGGATGTTGTTGTTATAAATTACGAAGAGGAGGGAGCCCAAGATAGAGCCTTGAGGTACACCTCTAAGTAAGGTTTTCAGTGAGGAGAGGTCTCCTCCTACTGTGAATGGCCAATAAGGTAACAATCAACCCATTTAATAGAGGCATAGTCAAGACCAATGTTATGGAGGATGTCCAAGAGGACAGCATGATCCACTATGTCGAATGCCTTGCTTAGATCCCAAAACAAGGCACCACATAGATCTTGTTGTCCAATGCATTCAACCAGGCATTAGTGACTTTCACAAGAGCAGTCACCGTACTATGTTGAGGTCTGAAGCCTGACTATATAGGAGTAAGCAGGTTATGAGTGTCTAAATGGTTTCTAATCTGTTGATTAACTAACTTTTCTAGCATTTTGGACAGGGTGGGAAGCAGAGAAATAGACCTATAATTATCAAGGTCAGCTGGATCCCCTGATTTGAACAGGGGATGACATGTGCGTTTTTCAGACCACTGGAAGGGTACTTTATGTAAGGGAAAGATTGAAGATGTGAGTGATGGGGTGCTAGGATATGGTAGCTAATTTTAGAAAGTACCAATCTATGAGATCAGCACTGCACTTTTCTGGTATCTAATTTAATAAGCAAGTTTTCTACCTGCTTCAGTGAGATCGGACTAAAAGAGAAGGAGGTACAGCCGCAGAAGGGATGGGGAGGTCTTGCCCTGTCCAAATAGCTGGTTTCGAGATTGTTGGCAGGAAGGAGTCAAAGCCAGGCCTGCTGTGGCAAAATGGTTAACAAATTCAGGTGTTATGTTTGTCTGTGTAAGTGTGTAAGTGTTGTTGCCAGTTGTGATTTTGAAGGGAGGGAGTTGGAAGTCCTACAAAATTTAACTCTCTTTGGGTCTTCCAGAATGTGGAGGAGCAGTGAGTGGACGATCTAGTTTATTATAGTAACTGGACTTTTGCAGCCCTCATAAGCATTGTACATTGATTTCTAGCCACTCTGAAGGTGGTCCAGTCAGCAGGAAGCTTAGTCTTCCGTGTTGTTTTCCACAGGGCATCTCTGTATAGAAGAGACAACTTAAGACTGGCTGAGAACCATGGACAGGAGGTTTTCTTTGTTCGAATTTTCACAAGAGGGGTGTGCCAGTTGATTGTGTCCATGAGAATCTTACGGAATGCATCATAGGCTTCATTGACAGAGGGGGCAAGACAGAAGTCTTGCCAGTTTGCATACTGAAGGTCAGAAAGAAAGGCAGAGATGTCAAGGTTCCGGCGGCACCTTTTGAAAATGTATCTGGAGGTTGAGATAGGTTTTGGTAGAGACCTCACGCATGTGATGGTGTAGTGATCACTGATATCACTAAAGAAGACACCTACATGGGAGAACAGTCGCAGTTTGTTTACCAGTATGATATCAAACAGTGTACTTTTGGCTGGATTTTTTTGTGTTTGGGCGGGTAGGTTCCGTAATGAGTTGGTGGAGCCCGAAGGCATTGCACAAGTTCTTGAGTGGTTTTGAGCAGGTGGAGAGCCAATCTAGGTTTAGGTAACCCATGACTATGACCTCTGAAGATGAGATGTCAGGTAGAGTGGACAGATGATTTAGTATCTTAAGGACAGCTGATGGTGGCCTGTAGCACCCTATTACATCAAGTGCTTGGGTGGTGGAGAGTTGTATTTTGTTGGAGAGGCTCTCGAATTCCTTTGGCTGAGAGGTGGAGTTAATAATGGAGGCAGTGTATCTATCCTGAAGGTAGATGACTACTCCGCCCCCTTCTGGCCTGTCTATCCATTCTGAAGACCTAGTAAGAAAGTAAATTTATTTCGGTATCCTGGATGGAAGGTATAAACCAGGTCTCAGTAATAACAAGTATATCTGGGGAGAAGAGGTTCAGCCAGGTTTGGATCAGATCCAATTTTTTTGTGAGACTCCAGACATTAACATGGAGAAGTCTCAGCCCCTTTAGATTTACCATAGCTGAGGGGCGGAAATAGGGAGGTGGGACCAGGGTTAAGCTCAATGTCTCCCGAGCAAAGTAAAAGATCAGTAAGATCTTTATAATAGCGCTCAGTAATGATTTCAGCAGTCTAACCCACCTTCTTGTGGGTGCAAGAGGAGAGAGATGAGAATCTGTAAATTGAGGTCTAAGGCATCCCAAGGATGCGAGGAGGAGTATCCAGGCTTTAAAGGAGGCGGAATGCTTCAAGAGGTAGTGAAGATGTAAATGCAGTGACATTTTCAGTAAAATTCTGTGTGATTTCAGGGTACTGTAGATAGGCAGTATAGCACACAAATGCTGGACTATCTTACAATATTTATGAAAACCTATTGCACTTTTTGCCTGCTGCCCATCAGCCTCGGGTATGCACAACATCAAAAGAAATCTACATTATCGCTGACATAAATGAAGGAAATGAGTTTAAGAGGCGTGTGTGTGTGTGTGGTGTGTGTGTGTGTGTGTGTGTTTGTGGTCAGGCATAACCAAATGTGCAACATATAACATAAAACAAACATTTTGTATGACTTGAAAAAAGGAGTTGAGGATGGGGACCTTAAAAGATAACGGGGCCACACCGAAGATACATTAAAACCTGGAGCCAGTATCTTGCAACTTGTCAAGATGTGTATGCCTGACAAATCATCACCATGGACATGCATAGCACAATTAAACTTAGTGGGCACCTTATATGTTTAAGGAATGTTTATATGATTATGCACAGAATCAAAAAGCGGCACGGTAAATACAGACCGCTCCAAATGAGGTTCGAATCAGACACAGGAAGCTCAAACTTGGGTGCTAAAATGCTTCATTTTATTCAAAACACCTGCTTCCACATCCAGCTAAAAGACCACCATCTTCCCAACGTTTCACGCCCCATGCTTAATCATGAGAATAGCATCACCATACAATACTGTGCTTATATTTAACCATCTTAAGTGACAATGACCAAATAAATAAATTCTAAATTATACAGATGAAATACCATAAAACATAATCTACACACTTAAAAAATGTGCTTTACAACAATAAATGTTACACATTATTTTGCCACTATGTTTTAAAGTCCATCTTAGTTTCTCAGGATCCATTTTTCATGCAAGTGGCAACCATAAATATACACACTTAAAAATTTCTTTACATATTTCTTATTGAATTCTGCCACTATATTTATGTGCCTTACAGCAACAATGTCACACATTGCATTTTCCATGCAAGTGGCAAAAGTTGAAATCTAAAAATAAATTGAACGGATGCAAATTACTTATTAACAGAGGAACTTTTGTATAACTAATACAATATCATACTACTTTTTAAGAAAGGGTTTTATATCAATTCTTTTTGCTCAGTCCTGGCATTTCTGACCCCCCATGGCAAAATCCAATACTGTCTCTTTTAACAAAATATCATTATAATCTCCACCTCTGGGCTTCTCAAGGGTTTTTCAACCCCAACAAATGACCATATGTGTTCACTAACATTATCAACTTTACCCATATGAATTGCTAATGCATTTTTACTGTCACCATTCTTGATCGCCTCTAAATGCTCACCTACCCTCTCCTTGAACTTTTTCTTAGTTTTACCAACATAAAACAACCACAGGTGCAAGAGGCCAAATAAATGACCCCCTATTGCACAGGTAATAAAACCTCTAACCTTGAATGATCTTTTAGTCTTAGGGTTAATGACAGATTTGGTTTGTACAATACACTGACAGAATTTACAATTTCCACACTTAAAACATCCATCATGACATGCTGGCAACCACATCTTTTTCTTTTCATATCTAGGTTGTACTGAATGTACCAAAGTATCCCTCAAAATTTTACCTCTTTTATGAACAAATCTAAGTTTAATACCTCTAAGACCTTGAGAAGCCCTAGAGGCGGAGATTATAATGATATTTTGTTAAAAAGAGAGCAGTATTGGATTTTTGCCATGGGGGGGTCAGAAATGCCAGGACTGAATGAAAGGATTGATATAAAACCCTTTCTTAAAAAGTAGTATGATATTGTATTAGTTATACAAAAGTTCCTCTGTTAATAAGTAATTTGCATCCGTTTTATTTTTTAGATTTCAACTTTTGCCACTTGCATGGAAAATGGATCCTTGAGAAATTGAGGTGGACATTAAAATATAGTGGCAGAATTCAATAATAAATACTTGTTGTTGTAAAGCCAAAAATTTTTTTTAAGATTTATGGTTGCCACTTGCATGAAAAATGGATCCCTGAGAAATTAAGATGGACTTTAAAATATAGTGGCAAAATGCAATGTGTGACATTTGTTGCTGTAAGGCACATAAATATAGTGGCAGAATTCAATAAGAAATATGTAAAGAAAATTTTTTAAGTGTGTATATTTATGGTTGCCACTTGCATGAAAAATGGATCCTTGAGAAACTAAGATGGACTTTAAAACATAGTGGCAAAATAATGTGTAACATTTGTTGTTGTAAAGTACATTTTTTAAGTGTGTAGATTATGTTTTATGGTATTTCATCTGTATAATTTAGAATTTATTTATTTGGTCATTGTCACTTTAAGATGGTTAAATATAAGCACAGTATTGTATGGTGATGCTATTCTCATGATTAAGCCGCCAGGTGTGGAACGTTGGGAAGATGGTAGTCTTTTAGCTGGATGTGGAAGCAGGGTGTTTTTGGAATAAAATGAAGCATTTTTAGCACCCAGAGTTTGAGCTTCCCTGTGTCTGATTCGAACCTCATTTGGAGCGGTCTGTATTTACCGGTGCCGGCTTTTTGATTCTGTGCATACTTTTATTTGTTCAGCCTGAGCACGGTTCCCAGGTGCAGACTTGTGGTTTTTGCCTTAAATGTTTATATGATGTTAAATTTATGAATAGTCCAGAATGGTCCCAACGCTGTGTGTCACTTAAGCTTCCTGTGGAGCGGGAGGAAGGTGCGAAATGTGTTGTGCTAATGTCACACTGTCAAGGTCGGAATGGTTGGAGCAAGGAAGTGTCAGGCCCATCCAACAAGGACAGAAAATTAATTTAGGCATCACCCCCAGGTGTTTATATAGAGAATAATGCCTGTGCAGGTGTGTGAAAAATCCACATAACACAAACTTTGCACAGGTATTATTTTTTATAATTACTGGTGCAAGGGAGTGAATGTTAAGGGTACAGTAGCAGTTCTGTCACTGTCATTCACACACACACACCCTATTTCCTACTTACCAATACAGACATTCTTCTATTTTTTTGTTTCTTTTTTTTTTTTTTTACATTACAGTACGAAGCACAAGTCAGCCAAGATCAGTACACTACACAGCCGCTGTCTGCCGAAGCCCCGCACGAAGGGTACAAACAGCAGGATCAACCAGATCAATTTTTTTTTTTCATTTTAAAGGCAGTATCAAACAGATAATTATTGAAAAACATTAAAACATTACCTGCCATTACACTGACAGGTGAAAGATCAATGCGGGTCATCCATAATGGAAAACAGAAGCCATCATGTTTGCTCAGGTCTTCTGCCCGCCCACACACACGCATTAAGAGCTTATGAGGTGGCACACTACCAATGAATAACACAAGATGCCATAATAACTGGTTCTACCAGTTATTACAGCATTTGAAACAAGACTCTACTCCATGTATTAAAGAGGGGGTCACCAGTAATTATTATAAAATAATGCTTGAGCTTGCATGTCATACATGAAGTTCTGGACACCGAAAGCAACATGGTTTCTTCATTCAAGTTTGTGGCATTTTCATTTTGGTGAACCTTTTACTGGAACACATCTTCTTTCTTTAAAACATCAAGTTCCATGTGCCCCAGCATACATGGAAGGTCCAGAACTGCCATGGGTATAAAAGAGCCCCCAAAAAGGATGCACATAAAATCCACATATGTGCACATTGTTGTCAGAGGGGTCATTGCTTTGCAGTACTTTTCACTATTTTTGTGCACTGAGTCCATGTGCAATAGTAAGCCACAGAAAACTGTGAGAGGTTGTGCTGTTTTGGGATTCATCCTCCTCTCTATCTGCAGATATATGTGTATGAGGACTCTTCCCTTTCTCTTGACTTAAGTAGCTGACCAAACAATACCCCACCTAATTATATTTTGATATGTTTTCTGTAATGGAAAGGGGGAATTGTTTAACCAGAAAAGGCACACTAAGCCAGAGTTTGTTTCCAGGTGCGACCTGGGAGCACAAGGAAGTTAAGTGACTTGCTCAGGGTCACACAGTATGCAAGTGGGGGCTGATGGGATTCAAACCCAGGTCTCCAGATTTGCAGCTCAGTGCTCTTAACCACTACGCTTATACTGCCTCCTTTATATAGGCCTATATACAGCCTCCTTTAATACAGTCATTGTTTTTGTCTTTCTATTTTTGACTGTTTGCATCTGTACCATTAAACATTGTAGCCTGGAAACTAAGTTTATCACAAACATTTTAATGATGAGTTGTATTTTTGTTTTAATTCAAGGAAGCCAACACAGAGAGAATGAATAATGGGATCCACTACACATTGCAACTTCTATACAGCAATGGTAAGGCAGTTCCGATCACCTGTGGCCATGAGCTGGGCTTTGGTCCCAGCTCCCAACTGCTAGTCCCAGCTTCCACCTCACTACTCCCAGAGCATACCTCACACAACTCACACTTCCAGCTCACACCCCAGCTCAAACTCACATTCCCAGCTCCCACTCACAGTTCCCAGCTCCCACTCCTAGTTAACTCTCCCAGTTTACACTGGTAATGTTTATGTTTCCCATATATCCACCCTTCTGTTGACTGTAACTGTAGATTGGCAGGTTCCACAATATCAAATACAGTCAATCAGACACAAACCGGATTAAGTGGTGTATATGTACATATAGGTATCAATTTGTTCACAAGTTTTAGATGAAAACTTTAGCTGAACATACATATGGGGCCCTATATTCAAAAGGTTAGTGTGGCACAAACTGGGTGTGCACCATGCTAACCCGAATAGCACCGCTGTTGGGGCATGCCTGTATTCAAAGGCTCTCATGTGTGACGACCCCCAATAGCGCCTGGCTGCAGCAAGATATTGCACTGTGCACATGCAAATGAGGGATCCTCATGCATATGTGGTGCAGTACAACATTGAAAGTTTCAGAAATGCGAAATGGCTGCTAGCGTGGTGCACTTTATGATTCTGAAACCCAGCCTTTAACAGTGCACAGAGGTGGTGGGTGTCCCCGCATCCTGTCCATGCACCATCAATCGCTGGGTTCCTTGTGGTCTAGTGGTCCCTCCCAAGCCCCAAGCCCCACATACATAAATGAACAGTAATCCTTGGTGGTCTAGCAATCCCCCCTCCTGAACCCCAACCTGCTCCTATCATGCATAAAGCTGTCCGTGGTGGTGTGGCAGACTCCCACCCCAGTAGGTACTGTCCCACCACCCTGCTCTCCCCCATCCCAACACTGAGAGTGACAGACTGGCACAGCCCTCCGCTCACCACCATGGCTGGCCGCTGACTGAACTCACATGGAGCCCATACTGCACAGTAATCTGTTACAGTACGAGCTCCATGAGAGCTCAGTCTGTGGCCAGCCGTGGTGGTGTGCAGAGGACTGTGCTGATTGCTGGCTCAAAGGCTTGGGACAGGGGGGAGTGGGGTAGTGGGACTGTACCTGCTGGGGTGGGGGGTCTACTAGACCATCAGGGACAGCTATATGCATGATATGGGCAGGTTGGGGTTAGGGAAGAGGGACCGCTAGACCACCAGGGATTACTGTTCATTTATCTGTGTGGGGACTGGGACTTGGGAGGGACCACTAGACTACCAAGGATTACTTTTATTTTGCTATGAGGGAATCAGAGCTTGGGAGGGGACCTGGCCAGGTGCACTTAGTCGATGACAGCATGCAGATGAGCCCATAATGGGCATGCAAATGGCCAGTCACGTTGTGCATGCCCATTGGCCTCATCTGCATGTTTGGGTTAAATATCACCATTAGAGGCTGCTGGGCTAACCAGTGTGGGTTGCACTTTACCCTTATGGGCAGTCTTTGGTACAGCGCTCTGGTAGTGTAGCACACAGCATGGTAACTGTTTGCTGTGCGCCACCCCACCATGGCCTGATATTCAGACAGATAGCATGGTCAGTTCGCATCATGATACTGGCCCTATTTTTCAGACAGTGCCCCTATGCGTACAAGCAGCTGGACGGCACTGAATATGGGGCCCTTGATCCGCCACCCAGTACTGTAACAGTATTCATAGCTCTTAATTTTATAACTGATCGGCTTTATCATGTCATACAACACAATTCCATCTAGCTCTTAAATTTTACTATTTAATTTGGTTTCCCGGGATGAGAACAGAGCAGGACTTCTGTGTTTGGTTGACTGACTCCATGACAAAGCAGGTAAGGTTCTCTGATTTCTAAAGGAATTAAGATGTGTATAACCTTTAGGAAAAAACATTAATTTCACTTAATACCCAGTTACATATGACTCTTTAGTGAAGGCACAATGCTTTCAGCTTCTGGCTGCTGTTTTGCCATAGACCAGCCAAAATGCAGACAGACGTTTACATTTTATAACATCTCCCAGGACTGGTGATGGCATGTAAAAAGAAAGTATGCAGCTTATGGTATAGAACAGCAAGTTCTGAGGTCCAACAACAGCAGCAGGTACAATCTCCATTTACTCAGACATTTTCTCCCTAAAGTTCTTTAAATACTGAGGTCGCCAGTTTAATTTGTTTGATCTAAAACCAGAATGTTATATATAAAACGTTCACAGAACTGGAGAAGCCCACCAGCTGGGGCAATACTAGACACCAGGGAAACAGAGGCTCACTGCTGTCACTGCAGCTGGCAGCACAAGTTCCAGCTGCGGCTGCAGATGCCAGGATTTTGGGTGCCTAGAAAAGGTATTTCTGGCTCTTATTTAAAAAACAAACATCAGAATCTAGTTAAACCGGCATATTTAGCTAGATTCTGGTGTTTGTTTTTGAAAATGACAGCTTTTTAATGTATTTTCCATGCTTGTTAGTACGAGGAGAAAAGCAACAAGATAGTAAGTCTCAAGGCACTAAAGGAATGTTTCATGCTATGCCAATCAGGTGGTGAGAAACCAAAAAAAAGGGTTTTTGCAACATACTAATTTTCATTTCGCACCAGGACGTTATCTCAGAAACCTACTGCACATGCTCAGAACAGGAAAACACAAAACTTTTAATCCTTATAACTCTGGACTATCATATTTTTCCACCAGACTTTTCAAGGCACTAACTTAGACATGACTGTGAGCTCTGCAAGTTTGGGGAAAATACACTCCATGTAAGCTTTAGGTGAGAAAAAAAAAAAAAAAACATTTTAAGTATAGGAAAAATTGCGTATCTACAGAAAAATTACATATGCAGATCTCAGAATCACACAAGCTGCCATCACAAAACTTTTCACAGATCAAGACCTTGCCTCCTAGACAACTAGACAACACAGGCAAAATTTCAGTAGATTTCATCAAGCAGTGCCAAAGAAATTAATGTGCAAAGTTAGGCTGTTCAACATTGAACACCCTACTCAAACCTATCTATAGTGGCACTATAATATGAGAATTTTGATTAGTCAAATTGATATGAGTCCAGAAAATTGTAGCAAACAAATAAAGAAAACTGCAGGTTCATAAAAATGGCTTATTTGCAATTTATCAAAATGATTTGTATATTGTTCTGCTTTGTGTCGGACAACAGCATTGAGCTTACAGAGTCCCAGAACTAGACATAGGGCTGTAATACTGTATTTTGTACCTGGTAACGTTCATTAAATGTGTGGCATGTTATGCACTTCAATTAAGGTTCTGCTGGCTGTTTTAATGCATTATTGGCTCCAGCAAGTGCACTTACCTTTTTCTCATTTGAGCTTATAACTAACCTACACTTTGCTAAATTATGCAATGCATGATTATCTTTTGAGACTATAGTGTTCTTTATTCATTTACTACATATGGTTGATAAAATATTTTGCTTGATAAAAGTTATTCTCCCCGGGAATAGTCCATTTAGTTAATTACTTGTGGTTCAGATGGCGTTTTGGACCAAAAAAGTGTAACGCTTTTGGGTTTTGCACTACACTATGATCAAGCCTCTCTCTCTCTCTCTCTCTGTATATGTATGTATATATGTATACATATATATATATATATATATATATATACATTAAATAAATCATGTTATTTTGTATATGATATATATATATATATATAGTAAATAAATCATGTTATTTTGGGATACAAATTGATTTTCACTTAGAATCTGAAAAAGCAACTCAGAAAATACTGGGCCAGATAGTTAACCATAGAAACCTTCTACATCTTCCTGATAATATTCTTGGTATTAATTGCACAAAAAAATTATTAATAAAAAAGATATTTACAAGAAAGAAAGGTTGTTTTACACTAAAGCAAGGTGAAACTAATAAAAACATTAAAAATGGCATGGTATACATCAGGCAGCTTAATGTGCTGCAGTGGGATAAAACATTTATCACCACACATGAGGGAAAGACCTTCATAACTAACTTGGCAAGCCGCCCTCCTGAGTTATGCATTTGCTGATCACAATTTATTTATTACTTAATAAAATTGGTAACCAGGAAAGGCACACTGAGTCAAGCTCATTTCAGAGTCAACTTGTTGGGTACAGGGAGACAAATACATACACTGGCAAAGTGAAGTCAGTAAACAAAACAGTACACAGACAGGTAAGTGGATAGAAATGTCATTCCACTGCAACCTATTATGTATTCCCATTCTATAAATAGAATAATAGATAGGTTAGTGTACATTACCAGGCAGTAATTCCATCAGAGGTTCTGGAGACATGGGGAACCTCAGAGCTTCGAGAGGTTCCTATGTCCCCAGAACCTCAAGATGGAGTTACTGCCTGAAATGTACACTAATTTATTTGTTATTTGTTTTGTTTTAAATGGATCCAACTTTATTTTTTTATTTTTGGCATTTTGTAATGTGCAGTCGGCACTGCCATGAAGGACTCTCTCGGTCCTGGCCAAACGCTGTATTTCTCACACTGTCTCACTCCATCTCTCTCTCTCTCTCTCTCTCCTCCTACTCGCCTGCCCACCATACACGCATGCACGGTATGCCAGAAAAGTTTGCTTTGTTTCAGTCCTACCTTTGTTTTGGGAGGAGTTAGATAAGTCCTTTTTGTACAATAAAAAGGAAAAAATTGGGGAAATGTGGGACGCCGACATTCATTAAGCAGAGATGGCTGCCATGTTTTTGAAACTGTTTTGCCAGGCCACATACAGAAAGCGGCCAATGATGAGCTGCGGTTTGAATCTCAATGCTTGATTGATGTTTTGCAGCATAGCCTGGGTTCATAGCAACCAGTCAGTGATTTTGAGTGTATGCTTGCTTGTAAATATTTTTAGATAATATTGTTCAGAGCTCAGAACAATAGTATAACGGGCTCTAAACAATGCTATTATCAGTCCTAAACTGTAGTATTATTGCTCTGGGAGCAATCCTATTACAGAGAATTTTTATATGCTTTACTGTGGCTTTAATTTCAAAATCCATATATTAAAGGTATATTATAGGGGCGCGATAGCACCCCTATAGTTAGGGTTGAGTAGCCTGTTTAATGCTAAACCTCAGATTTTGCACATTAATATATTTGGCTGTCTTTGACAGAATAAGCAAAGCCTTGAGTTGTGGAAATTTTTGTGACAGCAGCTTGTGTGGTTTCTGTGATCTACATGTGTCATTTTTAGAAAAAAACTAATTTTTTCCTGTACTTAACATTGTTTTTTTTTTTTGCTCTTGCCTACAGCCTACATGGAAAAAATTGTTGCCCCAAAATTGCAGGGGACATGTATCATGTCCCAATGTAGTGCCTCTGATAGGTCTGGTGAAAAAATATCAAAGGGTTCCAGAGTTATAAGGCTTTAAATATTAGTGTTTTCTGACTTGCACATGTGCAGTAAGGGTTTTGAGATAACATTGACGAACAAAATAAAATTGTGATGCCACAAATGCCCATTTTGCTTTTGAGCCACTTGTTTGGGTTCCAGCCAGGAACATCGGGAAAAACATTGTATTCAAACACTGCAAACAATACATTGCCATCTGCAATGTCGTCTAACAGTAACATTGCTGGCCGTACTGCGCGGGCAGTACAATGTGAATACAACCCTGGTGGCAAATGGGTCCCCCATCCCATCCACTGATCACCGGCCCCAGTACAAGTAATAGTAGAATCCATGGTGTCATGGCCAGTGTCGTCCCCCCAACCCATCATCACCAATCACTGGCACCAGTGTCTCCGCATACATTGCATTCAAATAGTGCAATATATCCCTGGCGTCTAGTGGACCCCCCACTCTGGAAGGTATATCCCCACCACCCTGTACTCTCCCGCACCCTGACAATGAGCAGGTGACTAGCACAGTCCTCCACTCACTGCCATGGCTGGCTGCCTGACTGAGCAGAAATGAGCAAGCGTGTACTTGTATAAATGCTCATTCATTGCAGCTCAGTTGGGCGGCCAGCCACGGTGGTGTGTGGAGGGCTGTGCTGGTTGCCCAATCGTCGTCAGGGTGTGTGTGGGGTGTGGGGTGGTGGGGATCTACCTGCCAGGGTGGGGGTGTGGGGGGTCCACTAGATGCCAGGGATATATTACAATATTGCAATGCATTGTATGCGGAGACACTGGTGCCGGTGATTGGCTACAGCGGGTTGGGGGGGGATGCTGGCCATGACACCAGGGATTCTACTATTACTTGTACTGGGACTGGGGCTGGTGACTGGCAGGTGGTATGGGGGACACACTTGCCACCAGGGTTGTTTTCACATTGTACTGCCTGCACAGTACAGGCCAGCGAGATTATTGTCAGCTGACATTGCAGGCAATGATGTATTGCCTGCAGTGTTTTGTGCCACAATGTTTTTTCCTATGATCTTCTTGGCTGGAATCCTTGTTTGGCATGGCACCAAACATTTTTTTTTGTGCTGTGACAACTGCCATCTTGTTGACCTTTTCTGCAAAACAACAAACGTGGAAAAACACAAAATGTTGTGATTTTAATAACAAACATCAGAACCTAGTTAAACAGTCCTGTTTAGCTAGATTCTGATATTTGTTTTAAACATTATGCCTCATATGTTTTCTGGGCATCCAAAATCCCAGGTGCCCAGCTTAGAGAGAGGAGCACTTCCGCATTTTCTGTATGAGAACAGCAGGATTTTTACTTCTGCAGTCACAGCTGGAACTCATGCTGCTGGCTGCAGACTCAGCTGTGAGCTGCCTTTTCCATGGTGCTTAGTAGCACCCCCACCCTCTGATCCCCATACTTCATTATATAATAAAAATGGACCCGTTGGTGTTAGTGGTATTCCCCCAACCTCCTTTATGTATCCCTAATGTCCAGTGGCACCCCCCACCCTCTGAGCCCCATATTAAATATATACAATCTCTCCCTTGCTGTTAGTGGTACCCCCCACCCTCCCATATGTTTTCCTGGTGCCTAGTGGCACTCCCACCCTCTGATCCCCATATTTAATTTTTTCCATTGGTGGTTAGTGCCCCCCCCACCACAGATGTTTGAATTCCTGAAAAAAAAGAAAACAGTCTCCCAACATCTTTTTTTTAAACCTGAAAAAAGAAAATAGTCCCTTGTCGTCCTCCTTATCCCCCTCCTCATCCCGACCCTCCCACTGAGCACCCACCACCCCACACACCCCCTTACCACCTGCTTACCACCAGAGGTCATAGGCCATCATCTTCTGTGGACCGAGACAGTCTGCACTCTTCAAATCGAACCGTGAACTGAGGAATAAGGTTAAGTGCCGTTAAGTATTTCAATGGTATTTTGAACTTATGTTCATAAGTTTGTCATTTGTTTTGAATTTTTCACCAAATTTTCAACATAACCTTTTTGGGACCCACCTCAGGAATGCTGCAACTGTCATTTCAATAATCGTGCCCAGAAGGTGATTACACAGTCACTGCACAAAATCACCTTTCGGGACTGAATAACAAAATTTCACAGCAAGTGTTCATGAGGTGGGGTCCCAAAAAGGCCCTGTAAAAATGTGGTGAAAAGCTTCCTAACAATGGATGTGTTATGCGCATTCATTGAGCGTTAGGTCTGACAACCCCAAGGCACATCGCTGACGCCTGTTGGTGTGTGCAGGGTGGGTGTGGGGTGTTAGCTTTGAAAACCCTAATGCCACATTTCCTTACTTTTGTGGCTTTATCCCTAATTAGAGCATTAACGCAGTTTTTTGCAATTTATATAAAATATATAAATATATCTATTAATTGCAAAATCTATGTTAATGCAGACATTAGGGTTGAAAAATGCAAAAGGCACAAAGTAGGGAAATGAAAAACATTAGGTTTTTAGGTCTCCAGAGTGCTGGCGAATCAGTGGTGGGGTCTTCTTTGGGGTTGTCAACACTAATGCCCACCCTTCCCCCAGCTCATACCTTCCTGCCTGAAGCACAAGTTACAACTCCAAGCTAATGCTTTTCAAAGGTAAAGAAGTATAGCTCACCACATGTTGCCAACAGGATCTGTCATAGCTTTCTTCACACAGAAGAAAAGAGATCACGTCTGACCTTGTTTGCTGAGGGAAGGGGTAGACATTAGGGTTGATAATCCCAAGGAAGATCCCACCACTGATTCGACAAGTCTCTGGAGATCCAAAATCTAAAATTTATTCATTTCCCTACTTCGTGCGCTTTATTTATTTATTAGATAATCGGTTTACAGACCTTTGAGTCAAAGACTCATTTACAAAGGCACCTCATCAAGAGAGCAATACATCACAGCAAACAAACAGTATAGTACATAACGCTTAGATTAAAAAAGCAACCAGTGTTACAGGAATTCACTGGTGGTACAAGCTTGGTACTAGGTAGATCACAGTAGTCATAATATAGGTACACGAGTACCACGTCTGGTAGCAACCAGAGATATTTTATTACATTAGTCAGCAGATGTTGCCTGAGACCCCAGGCATATACAGCAAAAGTAGACAGGGCAAACCCAGCCCAGGGGTGAGAGTAAGGGGCAGGTGGGGATTATGTGCAGTTGCAGCAGCAGTGCATGTCAGATGGCTTCTGAGGGAGACCTTGAAAGTGACGAAGCCTGGTGGAGTCAGCTATGTTGACTGGGAGGGAATTGAACCAGGAGGGAGCCCGATAGCAAAAGGATCTCTGAGCCATGGAGGTCCTTACCCTGGGGACAATAAGGGAGGTTTTGACAGTGCTGTGGGAGGAGACTGAGGGGGAGGCATGCTGCAGGGAGGTGGAGACCCCGAGGGGGGGGAGAGCCCTAGCAGGGTCTTTTTTACAAGAAGGCAGGTTTGGAAGCGGAGTCTTTCTTCAAGGTTGAGCAAGTTGGTGGTGGAGTACAACAGGCACATATGGGTGCGTCTAGGGGCTCCCAGCATTAGTCTGCAGACCTTGTTTACAGAGAGTTGGATTCTTGCAAGTGCAGTGTTGTTGGCTGCAGCATAGATGGGCAGGCCATAGTCAATTAGTGACAGGACAGAGGAGGCGATTGCCAATCTAAGGGCCTCTTGTGGTAGGCAGTCCCTATGGCAGTATAACAGTCCAATCCTGACACTGGTGGCCGCAGAAAGGGCATTGATATGGTAATGGAAGGAGAGTGCTGAATCCAAGGTAATGCCCAGATACTTGTAGAAGGAAACCTGCTCAATGAGGTTTAGTGTGTTAGACAGTATCACGAGAGGGCACCACTGGCTTTATGCTATGATGTGAGAAGAGCATAGCTTTGGTCTTTTTTAGGTTCAGAACTAGCCTTCGTGATGTGAACCAGTGCTCAGCTCTATCAAAAGTTTGTTGAAGGGTGGCCTGGAGTGTTTTGGGGTTGGGGTCAGAGGCAAAGAGCACAGTGTCATCTGCATAGAGGAGGCTCTTACTTGGGCAGGCCGAGGGGAGGGAGTTGAGGTAGAGACTGAAGAGGAGAGGGCCTAAAATGGAGCCCTGGGGAACCCCAGAGCAGACAGGTCATGTGTCAGACAGGGTGCTATTGATTTTTACACACTGAGTTCTGGCAGAGAGGTAGCTGGTGAACCATGCAAGGCCGGGGGAGAAATCAAGGCATCTGAGGGACTCAAACAGGAGGGGATGGCAAACCGTGTCAAAGGCCTTGGAGAGGTCAATGAACATGGCACGGCAGGACTTCCAGCATCAAGAGCAGAGTGCAGGAAGTTGGAGAATTCAAGTAGCGCTGTTGTGGTGCTGTGACCTGTACAAAACCCATGCTGTTCCAGGCACAGGATATTGTGCATGGCCAGGTATTCAGCAAGCTGGTTGGCAGTTACTTTTTCAAGGCCCTTAGAGAGTGGGGGGGGGATGAAGATAGGTCAGTAGTTACCTGGAGTTGCTCGATTGCCGCTCTTTAGGACAGGAGTGATGATGGCAGTTTTCCAAGTGCTGGGGAACTACCCCGGGCAAAGAGAGTGGTTGAGCAGCTCGGTAAGTGGGACCAGTATAGTATCCAACGTCAGACAAAGTAGCCTAGTGTCCAGTAGGTCAGTGCCAGGGTTGTTACTACTAACGCCTTTTTGCAGAAGGGGTCTAGCCTCCAGCAGGGAGATGGTACATAGATAGAAAGGAGGTCTCTGGAGAGTGGGCAGGGGTGGCACCGGGATGGTGTCAAAGAAGTTACTGGGCAGGACTGAACTCAAGTCTGAGAAAGTGTGGTTTAGGCAGTCTGCAATGCCAAGGGGGTCAGAGCAGACAGTTCCATTAAAGGAGAGTTGAGAGGGGATGGGGAGCAGGATTTCCCATTCAGCTCCTTTACATTATCCCAAAAGTTCTTAGCCGACCCCCAGGAGGAGACAAGAGCGGCTTGGTAGTACAGGGCTTTGGCCTGTCGAGATGGCCCAAGTACACTTATTCCGCTCAGCGTTGTACGCTTGCCTATCAGCTGGCTTGCCAGATTCCACGGCAATGTGCCATAGGTTGTCTCTCATTTTAAGTTTGTGAAGGGGGGGGGTAACCCAGGGCATGCTTTGCTTTTTGGTGCGATTTCTAGCGAAGAGGGCATAGAGATCACAGGCAGTGTTAAAAGTACGAGTGAAAAAATCCAATGCTTCATCTATGGACAGTGCAAGCCTGATTGGGGACCAATCCAGTTGTGAGAGGTACAGTTTAAGGCAATGCAGGCCACCTGGGAGTAGGCGACATCACTGAGTGGTTTGTGGTGCAGGTTTGCTGTTGGTAGCGAACCAAGAGAATACAACCGGGAGTGGTCACTAGTGAGTGGGAAGTACATGATATTGAGCACCCTTGGGCTGGTGGTAATGGTGATGTCCAGGAGGGTGCTGGGGCCAGTGGAGGGTTGAATCTAGTTGGGGTGGTGACAAGTTGAGACATGTCAAGGGTGGCAAAGATATCTCTGGTTTGGGAGACTGTGGCAGGGAGCTAGTTGATATTCAGGTCACCAACTATTATCTGGCCATTTTGGGCGGTAGGCCAGAGAGAAGTCAGCAAGTGCCTGAATGGTGAGGTCTTGCTTTCTGGGAGGAATATAGGCAACAGTGAAAGAGTGGGCCCTTACCAGAGTTGGGGGAGATTTTTAGTGTGAGGGCTTGTGTCCCGTTATCAAGCTTGGGTAGTGGAAGTGCATGTCCAAGGAGGGAGTCACGCATGTAGACAGCACAACCACCTCCATGCTTACCCACCCGATCTTCTCTGAAAAGAGTGCAACCAGGGAGGAAGGGAGATGAAGGAGTCAGGGGTGGATTTGGATAACCAGGTTTCGACGAGTGCAACAATGTCCGGTTGGTGCTGAGTAACCCAGCATTGGAATGTAGCAGCCTTCTTAAAGAGGCTGCAAATATTCATGGAAGCTATGCAGAGTCCTTGAGCCTGGGCAGGCTCGTTCATAAGGTTGGGCACGGGGCCAGGGTTTGGATGAATGTTACCTGATAGAAGCAACAGGGCGTGATTAGGTGCACCAAAGCTTGGTAGTGATTGTGGCATCTCCCTTGTGACTGGACACGTGGCCAGGTGGTGGGGTGCAAGGGTGGGTAAATTACGAAGGTGGGAAGGCATAGAGGAGAAGAGACCAAGGTATGAGTGGGAAGTAAGAGGTAGCAGGGGTGGGAAGTGTGGGGGTACCGAGGGGGGAGTGGTGGAGCATCAAGGGGTCTGCTATAGGTGTTGTAGATAAGAGGGGGTACTATGGGTAGAGGGTGACAGTCCTAAGTGAGGTGGGGCTGGTGTAGGACGTGGGAGGAGGACCATAGTCAGTGTCAATGCACTTGATCCCGGATGCATTGAGGACAATAAGTTACATTTGAGCATGAGAGAGGATCACCTTTAAGAAGTTACAGGAAGGAGAGCCCTTTAAGGAGTTGCTGTAATTGACTAGTGTGAGGTCTCAGGGCGGAGATCACTGGGTAAGTGTATTTAATAAAGGAGGGAGGAGGATCGGGGGGGGGTGAAAAACTGTCCAGAGAGCAGTACAGCAAGGCAGTGGCCGAGCTCTGTTTTGAAAAAAGGTGCCTTAGGTGCTTGCTTTCAATGGGCATCTGCAGCATCCAATCGAGAAGCGGACATAGTCCCAGGAGCCAGTCCAATTATGGGGATTGAAGCCTGACAGCTCCAAGCTAGGAGCTGACCAATTGTACCTGCTTTCCTTGGTCAGGGTGTGGCGGGCTGGATGCAGCAGTCTGACCACCGGCAGGTAGCAGCGGCATGGCTGCTTGGCTGAAGTGGAGAGCCTGGTTTGGGCTTGTGGCTAAAAAAGAGCAGGAAAAAAAAAGGTGGGCTGTTAGTTTAAAAGTCAAAGACAAAGTTCAAGTAAATTGAAGGGAGGGCCCTGGACAATTTAGTGCTCAGGGCAGAAGTAGTGCAAATAGTGGGAGAGAAAAGGTTCCTGCAGAGAGGTCTGGTCAAAGGTGCCAGGTGGGAATTTAGCAAAGCAAAAGGCTGGTTCAGGAGATTGATGGAGGGGGGGCCCTTGAATGAGACCAGGGAGAGCTGGTAAGGAAGCATGTGGTGGAGAGAACTCAGGGTAGTCTGGAATGGGTAGAGAAGATGGCCAAAAATGGCAGGCAATATTTACAGAATGTGCTGGTTCGGGGGGGTGTCAGGAGGGGGAATCAGGGGTCCAGTAGATGGCAGAGAAACAGTGTGGAGGAATAGAGAGAAAGAAATGCAAAAGGGAAAAAGCAAGAGAAAGAGGGGAAACAAAGAAGGCAGTCCAAGGAGGAATGAGAGGAACTGTGATAGGAAAAGAGTGTGGCAGAAAAACAGCAGGCAGTAGTCAATTGTTCAAGCTATTCTACAATATTGGGCAATTAGCTCAGCAGAAAAACTTCAGTAGTGCAAGTAGTAAGCTATATAGATGTCAGGCAGTCAAAGTTCACTACAACTCTGCTATACTCTGGAAGGTAATTCCTACATATACAGTGCAATAGTTTAAAGGTAAGATGTTTAAGCAGTAAAAATATTCAGCAGTACAAGCCATAAGCTGTATAGAAGTCAGGCCTAGCTAGTACAGCAGGCTAAACAGCATAGAATTCCAAAAAGAAAAAGAAAAAACATTTCCACATGAGCAGTAAATTCAGCAGAAAAAACTGTCCAAAGAGCAGTACAGCAAGGCAGTGGCTGAGCTGTGTTTTGAAAAAGGTGCCTTAGGTGCTTGCTTTCTTAATTGGGATCTGCAGCATCCAATCAGGAAGTGGTCACAGTCCCCAGCAGCCAGTCCAATTACAGGGATTGAAGTCTGACATCTCTGAGCGAGGAGCTGACCAATCATACCTGCTTTCCTTGGTCAGGGGGTGGCGGGCTGGATGCAGAGGTCCGGCCTCCATCAGTAGCAGCGTCAGGGCCACTCGGCTGAAGTGGAGAGCCTGGTTTGGGCTTGTGGCTGCTTTCCTTGGTCAGGGGGTGGTGGGCTGGATGCAGAGGTCTGGCCGCTGACAGGTAGCAGCATCATGGCCACACGGCTTTGCATTCATCAACTCTAATCTCTGCATTAACATTTTTTTGTAATGAATTTCCCCCGTTTTTATGTTCATCATGTGTGCACGCACAGCAAACATTTTGTTGGGAGTGGCTTTTGAGGGGTGTGACAGTGTCAGTCCAATGCAGAGTGGTCTGCAAGGGGCTCATCATTGTCACACCAATCATCAGCCAGACTGATCATGACAGTATTCTGGTTTTCTGGCAGAAACTTTGTGTATTTCAAAGGAAGAGCCAACCCAATCATAGATTGGTTCTTCCTTTATCTACACCACTCAGCAAGTGCAGCTGATCTGTCAAGATCAGCCTGCTGAGGAATTATACCCTGTAACAAAGAAAACCATCCACTGATGTCTGTTGCTGGCACCCCATAACTGTCCCCCAATCGACCCTCCTCAGAGTTCACCACCCCACTCCCTCCACAAACATAACACTGACACTGGGGTACCTAATCCCCAAATGTCACCTCAGGAAATAAAGAAAACTGTCCCTCATAGTTTTATTTATATATATATATATATATATATATATATATATATATATAGCCTGTAAAAATTAAAACCATCCATCAATGTCTGTTTCTGCCACCCTTTATTGTCCACCCAGCTGACCTTCCAACTCAGCACCCATTACCACAAACATAACACTAACACTGGGAGTGACCAGTCACCCTGTGTCACCACCTGAAATAAAGAAAACCATTCCTCATCATTTTGTCTGTTTGTCTTAAAACCCTATAAAAGAAAGTTCTCCATCGATGTCTGTTGTGCTGTTAGTCCCCACCTGACCCACCACTCAGTACCCCACCCCACACCCCAAGCCCTTACTTACCCAATAGGGTCCAACATTGTAATCCTCTCTGTACCACAGACACGCTCTTCACCCTTCAAAGCTGGACCACAAATCGAGGAAATCAGGTATGCAGTTCAATGTATTTCAATGGGGTTTTGAACTTATGCCATAACTTGGCCATTTTTGAATATTGTTGCCCTACATTTTCAACATGCCTTTTTTTGGGACCCCACCTCATGAACAATGGCAGTGAAATTAGGCAAATCTGTCCATAAAGGTGATTTTGCAGTCATTGCATGAAATCCCTTTTCAAGCAGAAGTTGAAAATTATCTCCACCCTTGTTCATTAAATGGGGTCATAAGAAGGCTATGTTGAAAATTTGGCATAAAATTGAGCTCACATTAAAATTTTGAGCGCAGGTCGAACTTTTGTAATTTTCAATATTTTGACCCCCAAATTTTCAACATAGCCATCCTTCAAAGTACCTAATGTGACAGCTGTCATTTTCAAATCCTGGCCAAATGTGTTTTCACGTCCCTAAAGGTGATTTTGTGGTCACTGCATGAAATCAACTTTTGGGCAGGAGTTGAAAAATGTCTCTACCCTTGTCCATGAAGTGGGGTCATAAGAAGGCTATGTTGAAAATTTGGGGTAAAAACATTAAAAAAAAAAAAAACAACCAAGTGATGAACCTACATTGAAATTTATGAACGCAGACTCGTAACTTTGGTCATTTTCAATATTTTGACCCCAAATTTTCAACATAGCCATTTCTTCACAGCACCTCATGAATGTGACAGCTGTCATTTTCCAAATACTGGCCAAAATGTGTTTTCACACTTGTGGCACAAAATCACCTTTTGGGCAGGATTTGAAAATGTTCTCCACCCTTGTTAACGAGGTGGGCCCATCAGAAGGCTATGTAAAAGCAGATATTGCCTCTCAGCTGCCCTATCCTGGATAATTACAATCTAACAATGTGTCAAAGCAGGACACCACTAAAAATGAGATACCACATTTTATCTGCTCAGTCCTGGGTAAATAAATAGTAAAAATGTGTACAAGCAAGACCCGGTATAACAGCAATACCAGCGGTGAATATTCTTCATTGACAAATGCTTGTTCTGCTAATGGAATTGTACCTCATTCATTCACAATTAAATAGATAGAATAGTGCAGATAGTCCGACGCAGTGCATGGGTCCATCAGCACAAAATCACCTTTGGGCTAGATTTACATAATTTCACTGCCATTGTTCATGATGTGGGTCCAAAACAGTCGATGTTGAAATTTTGGGCAAAAATGTGAAAAATTATCAAGTTATGAAGAAAAGTTCCAAATGCATTGAAATACATCATGTGGCACTTATCTGTTTCCCTCAGTTCCCGGTCCGGCATTGAAAAGAGAAGATGTGTCTCTGGCCCAGGGAGGACTACAGCATTGGACCTGGCCTGGGTAAGTATAGGGTAAGGGGTGTGTGGGGTAGTGGGTGCTGAGAGAGGGGACTGAGGTTGGGTGTGGGGATGGTGGAGCATAACAAGGAACCATTCTCTTTATTTCAGGTTTAATAAAAAAGAAGCAAAATATGTCATGGGATGGTTTTCTTTTTCCAAGGTACTTCACTCCAACAGTGGGCACTGGGCACCCCAGTATCAGCATGACACTTGGGGGCACTGGGGCTGGGTACTCCGGTGTCCCAGACTGCTGGATTGGGGGAGGGAGTTTGTGCACACTGACACCTAGGATTGAGCACCCCAGTGTTGGCAAGCTGAAAGTAAGGGAGTTGGAGGGGACATTACGGAGGGAAGGGAGAAGGGACAGTTTTATTTAACATAATGTACCTCCAACACTGGGGAATAGGCACCCCAGTGTCAGTGAGACACTTGGGAGCACTGAGGGTTGTACTTCTTCTGGCAAGGTGGGGGGGTGCTGGAGTACCCCAACACTGGGGATTGGGCACCCCGGTGTTGAAAAAATAAACATGGTTGGGGTGGGGAATTTGAAACACAGCAAAAGGGGAAAAACAAACTGGCACCTGGAGTGGGCACCCTGGTGTCGGTATACATAAAAACAATAAGGACATTTCGCTGGCACTGAAGATTGGGCACCCCAGTGTCCAGTTCAAATCTAGTAAGCCACTTACATGGCTAATGATGGTGCTCGCAAATTGACAACAAAGTCAGATGGACAGCACATTCAGCAAGGGCAGGGTTATAAACTGACACATAGCCTTGTCCCTGTGGAACAAAAAAAGCAAGGATGGCATACGCATAGAGGGAACTGGCTGTGCCATCTGCTAAATGAGAGTATGTTCATAATATGAACACATGACCTCATCTGGTCGTAAAAATGTAGTTATTTTTTGAATGCTGATTTTTTTAACTGTGTATACTCAAAACTGGGACGTTTTTTCTTAAATATTTTAAACACTGCCACAGTTTGGGAAATAACCACAAAAGCACACACCTTGGGCCAAACTCAATCAAATCTGTAAGTTTCAGGTTTCAGATCTTACTGGTCTTTTAGTTCTAGTTGAGCATCAAAAGAACTTAATTTTGGTGATTTGGGTTTTTTTCCCCTCTGTAGCTTTGCCCCCAGAGAACCAATTGTCATAAACTATTCAGGATCCAGAGATCCTCGTACCATCTCTTGGCATTCCAAATTTCTTGTAGAACAGATGAACGGGGCAAAATTATAAGATGCAAAACTTGGGGTTTAACATTCAAGTGCTTACTCAACCCTAATATACATGCATTACTGCACCTGTATAATATGCTGATGCAGCAGCGCCAGAATAGCTAGGGATGAGTGGAGTGTTCAGTATTAAACTCCTAACTTTGTAATTCAACAGCTTTCATGCTGCTTGATGAAATTGCTTCAAATTTGGTATGTGTTGTCCAAGAGGCAGGTTCTCAAGATGTGGGAAGTTTCATGATGGAATACTGTGTGGTTTCTGAGATCCAGATGTGTTGTTTTTACAGTAATGTCCTCATTTTTTCCTATACTTAATACACTTTTTTTTGCTTTCACCTACAACCTAGATGGTACAGAATTTCTTTCCTGAAACTTTTAGGGTAGAAGCAGCCTTGCCAAGGTAGTGCTTTTTAAGGGTTTGGAAACAAATATTAATCGTTTCCAGAGTTATAAGGATTTAAAGTTCTTTTTTTTTCTGAGCATACTCAGTAGGGATTTTGGATATCCCTCTGATACAACATAAAATTAAAAATGTTCGTCCCATGACAGCATTTTACTTTCACACCACTTATCTCTCACAACAGGAAAAATACTTCTTCAGGTCGTGTGGCCACCGTCTTGTTGTTTTTTTTTTGTAACTAAAAATCATGGAAAATGCAATAAAATGAAGAATTAAAAAATAAAGTTAAACAAGATTCTGTTTGTTTTTCTCATAATGAGCCAAAACTACCTTTGGCTGTGTGACACATGAATTTTAGTGACGCACATTTTAGTGTTGCAGTTAAATGTGCAACACTAAAATTAAATTTTAGTTTCTCACATACTTTTACTCATAACACGACCATTTTGCAATATTTTAGTCCAAAATTTTGAGTATAATGTTTACATGACCCCACATTTTCAACAAAGCCTTCTTATGACCCCACCTCATGAACAAGGGTTGTGAACATTTTCAAATCCCACTGTAAAGGTAATTTCACCAAGTGACCACAAAATCAACTTTTGGGCCTGATCTGCATAATTCTACTACCATTGGTCATGAGGTGGGGTCCCAAAAAGGCCACATTGAAAATGTGGGGTCAAAATATGCAAAAATGGAAAAGTTATGCATCAAAGTTCAAAACCCCATTAAAATACATTGAATTGCATTAACTTAGTTTCATGTTGCAATTGGAGGTTTCAGTACCAAGATGTGTCTTCGATCGGAGAGTGGATCTTCCCTGTGAGACATGTTCGAGTGAGTGAAAGTGGGTGTGGGTGGTGGGTGCTGAGAGGGAAGTCAAGGTGGGGGGATGAGATCACCAAGGGACCATTTTCTTTTTTGCAGAGGAAAAAATTGAGGGGCAGTTTTCTTTATTTCAGGGGATATGGACATTTCAACACTGAGACTGGGCACCCCAGTGTCGGGTGACTGTTGACAGTACTGGGGGTAAACACCAGTGCCACCAGCTAGAAAATGGGAATGGCACGGGCCACCTGGAGGGGAGGGGGTCAAGAAAAGTGGTACTGGGGTGGGTACCCAGGTTGGCTTATAAAATATAGTATATAAATAAATAAAAACATTGGGAAGGGAAGAAGGGGAGACAGAAGCAGTACTGAGTTTGTGCACCCCAGTCCACTTAATAGATAGATAGATAGATAGATAGATAGATAGATAGATAGATAGAAACAGATAGGCAGAGACAGGCAGACAGAAGAGGGGATTGGTGGCTCACTGGTCTAAGTGCAGCCCGCAGCACGAGTTCCAGTTGCCAGTTGCTGTGGCAGAACTCAAGAAAGTCCCCCTGTTTGCATACAGAGAATGCAGGTGAATGGCTCCTCTCGCTAAGCTGGGCACCCTGGATTTTGTGGTGCCCAGAAAAGGTATTTCTGGTAAGTTTAAAAAAAAAAGCAGAATCTAGCTAAATGGTTGCCGTTTAGCTAGATTTAGATGTTTGTCCTTAAAAAAAAAGAGATTATGTTTATGCATTTTCAATGTTTGTGAGTTTAAAATGTGAACAAAATGATGGCCAACACGATTGGTATGGTTGTCAATAGGTAAATTATGAAAATAAGCAGTAGCAATCTTTTTTTTTTTTTTTTTACCATCTGTGTCAGGACATTAACTCTAAAATCGTTATAATGCTGGAACCATATACTATTTTTTTCATCAAACCTTCCAAGGCACACTTTTGGCATGGATTCCTTCAACCCTGAAAATTTCATGAACAAATTTCACATTGTCTAAGCTGTAGGTGAGATCAAAAATAAAACAATGTTAAGTGTAGGGAAACCAAACGTGTTTTTTTTTCCATTTTTCAGTACTCTGTATCTTGAAAGCCAAACAACATGCAGTCATGAAACCTTTCTCATCTTGAGACTCTGGCAGGCTGACCATGCATGCCAAATGTTGGGCTATTTTCATCAAACAACGCCAAAGTTATTAAGGTACAAAAACTAGGATTTAACATTAAACAGCCTACTCAACCCTAACTTTAGGGGTGCTACCCTGTCCCTAAAATATATAAGTACACAAAATTGTCAACAGATACAAATAATCATATAATGCTTTATCAAACTTCAAATAAATAGGCCCAACCTGCCAGCACAATGTATTCTAAACTCTATTGTCTGCTACTTGTTCTTTACGGTACCCCTGCGTGTTTTCTACAGGACATGAAGCATATATATTTTTTACCTCTCTAGTATTATTGTGCACAAACATTTTGGCAACAACACACTGAGGGAAAATTCTGAAATTGCATCTTATTGACTTGCCTTTGTTATCAGCCTGTTTCTGAATTTCCTAAACCTTACATTGTAGCTTTCTATCCAAACCTAAAATGACAAATGTTTTAAAAAGCTAGAACGGAGAGCAAAGCATAGTGTTCACCTCACCGGAATCAATCTTAAGGTAAATGTTATGCTTTTAGGCTGCTGTTATGATATGAGAACAAGAGAGAGCAAAAAACATTTTTCATTGTAGGTTCAGATAGAATTAGAAGGTTACTATATTTAGTCATCATGTTTTTGTCTTCAAGGTGAATTTCAGTAAGTACAGCAAACTGAAGTGACTTGCACCAGGAATAGAGCCAGTTCCTAGTGTTTACTGGCAAGATTCACAGTTTGGGGCTTAATGTTTCTCCTAGACACTAAACCTCCCTTATTTCTGACGCTGATGTAGGCCTGAAAGTCATTTGGATGTGTAAATTAAAAACGCAGATGCTGCAATCAACCAACAAAGCTTAATCCGATCACTGGTTGTGCCACATAGTCATCACAAAAAATGCTAAGAATTGCTCGGTAATAAAGATTACAGTACTTGCAGGATTTACTAATTACTTTAAAAATACTTTCTAGACATTTAATGGATTGAACAGCATGAAAACAATGTTTACTCAAGAGATTAAAGAACTGGTATGCACATCAGTACATCTTTTCAGAAACACACTGTTGTCCACTACTACAGCTTGCTAGAAAACTCTTAATTTTTTCCATTAATCTTTTCAAGTTTTGCAGTACATTCTGGCTCCGTAGACTGGCCCGGTGGCGCTGAGGGTTGAGGCGCTGGACGCCACACCTCGCTCTATGCCAGCGACCCAGGTTCGGGAATGAGCCCGGGTTGTCAGGGGTCAGCAGGGGAGGACTAGGATCCAGTGTCTGACGACAGCTCTCCTAGTCCTGGGGTAAAGGGGTGGGTGCACGCGTGCTCTGGCGGTCCCTGGGGATGCCCGGAGGAACTGCAGTGGCGCAGGTGCTCTGTGGGGGGGGGAGCACAGCAGACGTCTGCACGCTAGTGCGCAGACATCATTGCATGTCCATGCTCCCATTGGGAGGGGAAAAGCAGCATGGTACACACAGCAGCTTGATGGCCACTCACTTCACCACCCGACGATGCCTGGAATAGACATGTGCCGGTAGTGGATCCTCGCCGGGCGGAGGGGCTGAAGAGGGGAGCCCCTCTCGACAGTCGTAGCTGCATATGCCAGCTGGACACGTCGGCTTCAGGGTCGGAGGCGAAGGTTGGAGCGTTGGCTGGATGTATGGCAGGACCATAGCTGCAGGTGAGAAAATAGAGTAGTGATGAAAAAAACAAACATTCTGGCTTCTTATCCATGAAGTTTGCATAATTGTTTTCTTCAGAAGTTTCTGACATAAAGAGTTAGTGTACTGCCTAAAACTAATATTAGCTTTTTAAAAGTAGTGAACCATTACCCTCGAGTATCTGAGGTACTTTTTCTTTTCCCTTTGCTTAATTAGAGGATTGCTTCCCTGATGTTAGTAGGTGTGATGTGTGGAATAGCACTCTGTCTGGCAGCTGACATATCTTGCTGTATTCCCCCCACTACATACTCAGCATTGTGACCTCACTGATTGTGACATCACTGCTGTTTAGGAACAGCCACTCCATAGCTGCCAGGTCATTAGCCTGCGATGCTACTTCCAGTGAGATCACAATGCTAATGATGTAGTTAGAGGAATAGAGATAGATATGTCAGCTGATGGGCTGACAGCTGTTCCACACATCCAGCACAATATTATCACACAGAAAACTTTCAAATGAGCAAAATGAAAAGGAAAAAATACCACAGAAATAGAAAGTTACAAACATCAACTTTTTAAGATGTGTATCATTTTATGGTCTGTTTTGGTTCCAGTAGCTCTTTAACAGTGCTCTTGTTATTACATCATAATGTTCACCATGGCAACTGGCGGTGATATCATACTTGCAGCATTTGTGAGGTCAATTACAGGGAATGCATTTTTCAAATAAAAATATGTACTTGTTAACGTTTATTTATTTATTTATTTAGTTTTTGTTTACCGGGTAGGTGCACTAGCCATAGCCATGACTATTTTCAGGCACGACCTGGGAGGGTACAGTACAACAATACAACAATACAGGGAAACATTTCAATACAAGTACAGAAAAAAGTTGACAATAGTATACAGAGCAATTAGCAAATGCAATACCAGTGTAGAGGAAAAAAAATAAATAAATACAAATAAGAGAGGAGCAGTACAAACCAAAAACCTATACTACAATTTGCTTTAAAGAATGTAAAATCACTGAAGAGATTGATAATTGAGTATGACCAAAACCTCAGAAAACATTCAAGCTAGATGCAATGCTATAAACACTGTTCTTTTGAACATACATAGAATAATGTATAGACAACCATATATAACAAGGCTACAGTTCCATTGATGAGTGAAATGACATCATAGACCTTGAGTGCATGATGTCATGCCCCTCTAAGATGGAAACATTAGGATTGTTGTGTATGGTTGTCCATATATGTAAGCAATAAGGCAAGAAGGGGTGTGTGTAAACCATATTTTACAGCATGGCCAGGGGCGTAGTAAGGCATGAGGCCGAAGGCCAAGTGACTTCAGCTGCTGGCCATGCTATAAAATATGTTTTACACCCACCCCTTCATGCCTTATTGTACTTAAAAATTGCTCCTTTTTTTTTTTACTTTTACTGTTGGGAAAAGCATATTTATATGTAGAAACAATAGATTTACTTGTGTGCATTTGTGATAAAATAGTCCTTCCACCCATTGTCACAAACGCACTCAGCAGGTCAGGCCCTCTACTCCCAAAGTGCCAACCTCCGAGTGCAGTCTTGTGAACAGTTTAACAGAGCAAGGTAACCCTCTTGTCTGTTTTGTGAGTTCAGATCAACCTTTGGTCTCAAGTCTTGGAGGGATTCAAACTGTGAACCTCTTGCTAGCGTACCCAATGCACAGGCTCAGATATTTCTGTCTCCGGGGGGCCAGATATCTTTGCCTATGGGCACCTAACCAGGTATACAGAGATGAACCCTTAAAAACTTAATAAAGGCCTCAGATTTAAAACGCTTCTCTTTCCAGTTTGGTACCACCATTCAAGCTTATGCTTTGTGCCTGCTATAACCATATATACTTTTCTTACAAACAAAAGAAATCAAAGACAGACCAAATATGCTCTAAGAAGAATTTTACTAAAATAGATAAAAATATGTAAAACACAAAATACAGAACTCTTATATCACAAGACATGCAAATCTTTTAAAAGAACAAGGTTTAAGCAGTGCAGTTCCTACTTACAGTACTTAGATTTGTCTAGCTTTCTAAATACCTGTTTAAAAGTGCTCACAGATCTTTCCTCGTCAGAGTCTAGATAAAAGTGTGTCTGAAATAAAACAGAATACTCCTTAAGCAAACTGTATTTGCCAACCCCTTTTGTGTGAGGTCATCTAGCTCCTCCTCTGTCAGAATATATATAAAAATATATATCTTATACAAAAACAGGATGTATTTTCAAAGTATTAAGTTCTGCAACTTCAGCATAATTCATGTCCTTCAAATGACACTACTTTGATCTCATAATAAGCTTTCCCCTTCCAGGACATGAAAGCATCTTTATGATTTCGCACTTCTATGTAATAACCTGTTTTTTTTTTTCCCAACATCATAAAATGGATATGATATAGCAACTATGGCTGTAATTAACTCAGACAAACAGGAGATCCTTGATTAAGGCATTCCATGTAACACCTAGTATCTAAAACTGTGTATGTGATCTCACATGCTGTTTTTAGCATTTTCTCATGGCTTTCATCTTTCAGCTGAAACCTGGGGGGGGGGGATGAGTGAGGTCATTCTAAGAGCACCAGATTTTTCAGCAGAGACAGTCAGTAATACATTTTATATTAAAAAAAATGGTACAGCACTCAGAACTGGCTGTCCACGTCACACCCACTACAAGTGATGCCACTGATGATGTCATTGTACTGTTGCCTACTTTCTTCTTCCTGTTTTTTTTCTCTGCTGTGATCATCACATTCAAGATATGGAATGTTTATCATGGAATGTTTACCACAGAATACATGGATTAAAAATTCTGCTCAGTTCCTCTGGCAGAATGTTTCTCTCCCAACACACTGTACACACAGACAACAAAGGCCTTCGTTACAGCCAGATACTGTTATCTCCCTGTCACGGTAAGAGGAATAGAGTTCCCTGATAAGCAGGTAAAGACAGAAGGGAGATTTTTCACTGTCAGCAAAGAAACAGTTGTAGTGAAAACTATAAACCATACTTATTATTTCTAATTTGTTTATGTATGTAAGGAGAGTGTGATAATCAGGGAAACAGCATTTAATTCATTTGTTTTATTTTATATTTAAGGTAGTTTTCTTTTTAGGGCCCAGTTGAAGTTTTTTTACAGTGTAAAGGTAGCATCCACATTTGTGGTGGAAGATCAGTTCTGGCTGTAGGGGGCTAACTGAAATGACTGTGTTCCAAATGCCCATTAATCTGTGTTGCAGACTTTTCACTGCTGAGCAGTCCTTTTTTTAACTATGTGTAAACCATATTTTATGAAATCAATAAGACCCAACAAGGTGTGGGTTGTTGATTGATAAGAGCATGCCCCAGGTGCATTGTTAGGCACGAGGCGCTTGCGCCAAGTGACTACAGCAGCTGGGTAGTGCTCTTATCAATCAACAACCCACACCCTGAAGTGTCTTATCACTCTTATAAAATGGGTAACAACTATTTCTATAACAATCAAACAAATCTTTGGACACATTATTAAAGATTTAATAATATTATGTTATTTTATTTAAATGGGGTGAAAAATACTCCCCCGACTTGGGTAGAGGAGTGGTAAAATTGATTGAATAGCAACTCACTGAAAAATGCTAAACTAGTAAGTTGAAGGGACAGCAATGTATTATTCGAGCAGTTTAAGTCTGCCTCTGCCTATGTTACTGTGTTTTCCCACTTTTTCTCTTTGTTTATAAAGTATTACTGTACTGCCTACTTTCTTCATCCTGTTTTTTTTTTCTGTTTTTCCCCTCATTCAAGACATAAAATGTTTACCATGGAATACAGGGATTCAAAATTCTGCTCAGTTCTGCTGGTTGAATGTTACCCTCCTAACATACTGTACACACAGACAACAAAGGCCTGTTTTAGAGCCAGTGGCTCAATTATCTCACTGCCAGGGCAAGCAGAAGAGATTTCCCTGATGAGCAGGTAAAGACAAAAGGGGAATTTTTCACTGTTAGTAAAGAAACAGTTGTAATGAAAACTATAAACAATACTTAATGTTTCTAATTTGTTTATGTGTGTAAGGAGAGTGTGATGATCAGGAAAATGTTTAATTAATTTGTTTTATTTTTTATTTAAGGTGGTTTTATTTTTAGGGCCCATTTGAAGGTTTTTACAATGTAAAGGTAGAAGCCATGTTTGTGATGGAAGATCAGTTCTGGTTACAGAGGGACTGATGGAAGATAGTTCTGGTTGTAGGAGGACTAATTTGCTTATTGTGTGATGTGGTTTAGGACCAGGATGACTGTGTGTGTATATAGAAATTTAATGTACAGTCAGCTGATGTCTCTTGGCCAATGAGATTTCTAGATTTTTTCTTGACATTTTATAATATTTGGTATAGTACATGTTTATAGTGTATAGTAGAGCATTGTTCTGTATAGAATTCCATCTGTTTCAAAATGCTGTTGTACCACAGTTCAAAGGTCATGGAATGTGATTATACTCTTCTGTGGTACAACAGCATTCTGAAACCTCTAGAGACTGTGCAAGTCAGTTTTGTTCTTATAGTAAAAGAATCACTGCTTGCACATTTCACTTACTGTTATACACTACAAAAATACAGGCTGAACAACTTTATGCACAACCAGTGTGTTCTGCCACCTCAGGGTTCTGACTCCTACAAACCTCTCGAGCTTCGCTCTCAAGGTCAGAGGGAATCAGAACCCCTCTGTGGCAGAACACACCAGTTGTGCATAGTTGCCCATTCAGTGTTCTCTATGTTTTAATTCCTTTGCCTTTTTTGTAACCCTGTTTTGAACTATGGTCAAACAAACGGAAAACAGCACAAGCAGGATAAGATTAAAAACATTTTATGTGATTTAAGCAATAGCTACATGAACTGGCAGCATTTCCAGTAGTTCATCTTTTAATAAACCATTCACTTGTTTTTCAGTTTTTTTTTTTTAGTCTTGCTGATATTATAAGTTAACAGGGCCTCTGAGGGATGTCTCTTTACGTAGAAGAGACTTCAAGTCTAAGGTTTGGGCGAGAAGACTATGAAGCTGAGTGGTTCTGCCTGCCCAAACCTCAGGAGAGGAGTCTCTTATATCATAAGAGACATCCATTGGAGGCCTTATTAATTTATTAAAACTTAAGTTTAGTTTGAGTGATTTATAATAAAGTCATTATTTTTTATTTTATTGTGCTGTCCTTCCCACTGGCATTGAAGTGAAGCGCTCCTCCTAGCACTCTCAAGATGAGAGCACACTGTACACGGATAAGAGGTACAGTAGTTCTGCATGCTGATTGGCTGAAATCATGTTAGTGATTTGTAATTTCATTTTGAGAAATCTGCTGCATAGCTAAGCATGAGGAATCTTAATAAACACAGAATTCTGTGCTAATGCACAGAAGTAGCAAGAATACTGTGGTACAACAGCATCAGGAATCATAAAAAGAGTATCTGAAACAGCATCCTGATTGGCTGTAAAGATTCCAACAGCCCTACATTAATGTTTAATTAAAATGCATGTAGAGCCTCGTTACAAAAGTAGTGGTTTGTTAAAAACAAGTCCATACCTTCTCAAAATTCTGTCCCTAAAACTGAAAGCCACCATTTTTGATTTCGCCACCTAGTGTCAGTCACTCTTGCATCCCCCTTGAGTAGCAGCTCACACTATAACACAGGTGGCTGATATTCAAAGCACTATCCATAAAAAACACACACAGATATTAGCTAATGATCGCCACATGGTGTGGGCAACAGTCTCGGTGGGCCAATGCCTACTTCTGTCGACATCTCACCAAGTACCAAGTAAAAGTACCAAGATGAGTTTATGGGAAGGGAAACGGGTGCCACAGGAGAAAACAGTTGATTTACTTTTGCCCTGCCAGAGCTGTCAGCCATTAGTCAGTTGTCATGCATACAGTAGGAAAGGTGTGTGTTACTGAGCTCATAAACGAGCTTACACCATCCCACATTTAAGCAACACCATGGCTGTAAATAGAGCCCCCCATCTCAAAATGGCACCATAGAAACATAGACTTTGATGGCAGATAAGGACCGCTTGGCCCACCCAGTCTGCCCATGTCCCTACCTATTGGATAAGCTACAGATTCTAGTTAACCAACAGCCTACTTCCTCCCACCCCCCACTATAATTGAATTACATCTGTCCCATGCATGTTTGAATTCCCCATTGTTTTAGACCCCACAACTTCCCAGAAAGGCAGTTCATGCATCCACCACTCTCTCCATGAAAAGAATTTCATTACATTGCCCCGAGCCGTCCCCCTCTATCTTTAAATTGCCCTTGTTCTTGCACATCTCTTTTTCTGAAAGATGCTACCCTTCTGACTTTGTTGATTCCTTGAGGTACTTGGAAAGTTTCTATCATGTCCCCAGTCCCTCCTTTCGTCAAGGGTATACATATTAAGCTCTCTCAGTCTCTCTTCATATGATTTCTGATGCAGACCCTGCACCATTTTAGTTGCCCTCCTCTGGACTGCTTCCATCCTGTCTATGTCCTTGCGGAGATGAGGTCTCCAAAACTGCACGCAATACACCAGATGGGGTCTCACCAACTGTCTGTACAGAGGGATAACCACTTCCCTTTTTCTACTTGTGATGCCTCTCCCTATGCATCACAGTATCCCCCCGGCTCTCCTTACTGACTTCTCATTACTTGCCCACCTTTAGGTCATCTGATATGACTACCCCAGGTCCCTTTTCATTATTGTTGTTTACTACCTCCCTGCCATTGTGTACTCTTATCCAGGGTTTTTGTTTCCCAGGTGCATTATTTTGCACTTCTTGGCATTGAATCTAAGCTGCCATCGTCTGACCATTCCTTCAACCTTGCAAGTCCTTCTCATCCTTTCCACCCTTGTGTATCAACTCTGTTACAGATCTTTGTGTCATCTGCAAGAGGCATACCTTTCCTTCAGACCCTCTGCAATGTCACCTATAAAGACGTTAAAGAGGACTGGACCCAGTACTGAACCCTGAGGTACTCCACTAGTAACCCCCCTTTCTTCGGAGTGAGTTCCATTCACTGTTACCTTCTGTGTCCTGTTGTGCTGCCAGTCTGCTACCCTAGCTACCACCCTGGGACCCACTCCCAGGCTGGCTAAGTTACTAACATACTAAAATGCCAGCAGAATAGGCCTAACAGTTTGGTCAGCCCCCACCCTGGGAGCTGACCTTGCTGCCCCCCTCTCCCTCTCTGGCTTCTGCCTTCCCAGTCCCGGATATTTTCACTGTACTGGTTTTTGCTCCCAGAACCCTTCCCCTGTACCTGTCCCACCACCTCTTGAACCCCTCCACCATTTCTGCCTCCATCAGCCCCCTGGGCAGTGCATTCCATGGCTCCACCACCCTCTCAGTGAAGTAGCACCTCCTCCTTTCTCCCCTGAATCTCCCCCCTCCAGCTTGCACCCATGCCCTCTAGTTGCCCCCCTTCCATTGGAGCACCCTGACTGCTCCTCCCCTATTTACCCCTTCATGTACCTGAAGACCTCTATCATGTCCCCCCGGTCCCTTCTCTCTTCCAATGTGTACATATTTAGCTCTTTGAGCCTCTCCCCATAGGTCCTATCCCCCAAGCCCCAAATCATTTTGGTTGCCCTCCTCTGGACCCTCTCCAGGAGTTCAATGTCCCTCTTTAAATGTGGCCTCCAAAACTGCACACAGTACTCGAAGTGCAGCCTCACCAAGCAGTTATACAGAGGGAGTATCACTTCCCTCCTTCTGGAGGTGAGCCCCCTAGCAATGCATCCAAGCATCCTGTTGGCCTTTGCTGCTGTCCTCCTACAAGTCTCCAAGTTGTTCATCTTGACATCCACCACCACCCCCAGGTCCCTCTCAGTCATCGAGACTTGTAGCATTCCCCACCCCGGGTGTAAACTTGGCCCGGGTTTCTGGCTCCCAGGTGCAGTGCCTTGCATTTTCCTGCATTGAACCTTAGCTTCCGCTTTCTAGACCACCTTTCCAGAGACTCCAGTTCCCCCTGTAGGGCCACCCTCCCCTCTCCCCATCCACCACCGCCCCCAGTTTTGAGTCATCCTCAAAGAGACTCATCTTACTCCTGATACCCTTCAATATGTCAGAGACGTAGGCGTTGAACAGGAGGGGCCCAAGGACCAGTTCCTGAGGGACTCCACTAATGACCATCCTTGGGGATGAGACTATCCCTCCAACCATGACCCTCTGGGTCCAGTTCTGGAGCCAATTTCCTATCCATATGATCATCTGGTTCCCCACCCCCATTTCTCCCAGATTATCCAACAGGCCCCTGTGAGGAATAGAGTCAAACACCTTGCTGAAGTCAAGAAAGAGGACGTCCATTGGTCTACCCAGGTCCAAGGCACACGTCACCCAGTCATAGAACTCCACAAGGTTTGTCTGACATGATTTCCCCAGGATGAATCCATGCTGTCTATCATCCAGGCACCCCAACTTTTCCAGGTCCCCCCCAGTCTCTCCTTGACAATGCCCTCCATCACCTTGCCCACCACCGATGTCAGGATGACGGATCTGTAGTTCCCTGCCACCTCCTTTGATCCCCCCTTGTGGATAGACACTATATGCGACACCTTCCAGTCCTAGGGCATCCACCCTGTCCTCAGAGAGATGCTGAAGAGCTCCACCAGGGGTTTTGCCAGGACATCCGCCAGTTCCTTCAGCACTCTGGGATGTAATTTATCTGGCCCTGGTGCTTTCTCCATCTTAAGGGACCTGAGGGCTTCCCTCACTCTCTCTGCCGTGATTTCCACCTCTGCTACCTCGTCCCCCTGCCTTGCCTTCCCCCCACCTGCCAGTGATGCCCCCTCCCAGACCCGCCAATCAGTAAGGGTCCCCCCTCCTCAGTTTCACCATCTCCTCCCATGTATGATGCAGCCCTCCCCATTTTCCTTGGTGAAAACTGAGGCAAAGTACTCATTTTGTACCTCAACCTGCTCCCCCGGGTCTTGTGCCCATCCCACCCCTGTTTTAATCCTGCTAATCTGCCCCTTCACCCTTCGTTTTTCCCCAGTGTATCTAAAGAACCCCTTGTTCCCTCTCCTAATTTCCCTGGCCAGGTTCTGCTCCTTCCTTGCCTTAGCCACCCTCACCATCCTAGTGGCCCTTTGGCCATCAGCTCGTACTCCCCTCGGTCCCTTTCACTCCTTGAGCACTTGAATTGCCTATAGGCTGCCTTCTTTCCCCCTCACCACCTCCTGAACCTCCCTGGTCCACCAGCAGGGTTTTCAGGCCCTACCACATTTTCGTCTTACTCTTGCGCAGGTACTGGTAGCATCCTGCATCCCCCTCCTGATGATTTCCCACCTACTGTCAGCGTCCATGTCTGGCTAATCCCATCCAAGTACTCCTTAGGATCCTTCCCATTTCTTGAAATCCACCCTCTGAAGTCAGTTACCTCCATCTTTGTGTAGCCTTCTACCCCTCCTAGGTTCAGGCAGAACCAGACCTTGCATGGTCGCTCCCGCATCTTGGTCCCTTCACTCCAGGCCCCAATCTGGTCACTGTCTGCCAGGACCACATCCAGTATCCGCTCCTCCCTGGTCGCTTCCCCCACCTGCTGAGTTAGGAACACGTCCTGAAAGACATCCAACAACCTCTATTCCCTGGCCACCAAGGCTGTCACAGTCTCCCAGTCTGTTCCTGGCATGTTTAAGTCCCCAACACCACCACCTTCCCTTCCCAATCTGCAGTGTCTCCCATCTGCCACCAGACTCTCCTCAGCTCCTCTGCCAGCGCAGGGGGTCTATACACCACTCCTATTTTTACTCTCTTGCCCACCCTTGTTATCAAGGTGACTCAAATCGCCTCCACAGTTCCCTCCGCCTCCTCCACTTCTCCTATGGCAATGCAGTTTTTGACTATTATTGCTACCCCTCCTCCTCTTCCCTACCCCTGTCCTTCCTGAACATGGTGTAACCCTCCAGGTTCAGGTCCCAGTCATGCCCTGCGGTGGCCCAGGTCTCAGTGACCACTGCCACATCCACCTCTCCCTCAGTTAGCATCGCCTGGAGCTCAGGCATTTTATTGTCCAAGCTCCTGGCATTTATCAGGACTACCTTCCACCCTTTCCCTATACTTCCATTTCCCCTGCTCGTGTTCCTGTGAGGATTCTGTCTTCCCCTGGTCCGCATTCCTCCAGCTCCCCACGGGGATGGAGCCAGAGTCCCTCCTTTATCGGACCCTTCTCGACAGCCTTTTCTCCATCCCTCCCCCTTCACAAGTTTAAACCCCACCTTTCACCAATGAACCCCTCTATTTTCAACTTAAGGATTTCCTTCCCCTCCGAATTGAGATGGAGCCTATCTCTAGCATACAGCCCTTTATCCTCCCAGGTCTCCCCCCCAATCCCCCATCAACCCATACCCTCTGGCCCCACACCACTCCCTGAGCCACTGGTTTATCACCCTAATCTTCCTCTTGTGTTCCCAACTAGCCCTTGGCACCGGCAGGATTTCCGAGAAAGAAATTGGGCATCCTATATCATGACAGACCCTGACAAGATCCCCGAACCTTGCCTTTATCTCTAGCTCACTATTTCCCTCAATGTCATTGGTACCCAGGTGGACCAGTATGTCCGGGGAACCTCCACAATCCTTTGCCAGCTGATATACCTCATGCTTGGCCCTGTGCACCGTTAGTCCAGGGAAGCATTTTGTTCTAACCGGGCAGGCTTCTCCCTCCCTATCCCATTTGATCATCCTGATCATAGAATCACCCAACAGGAGCACTCTGGCCGCCCCTCTTCCTCCATTTCCCCTCCTTCCATGTCCCTCATCCTTTCTACTGGCCCTTCCCCCCAGCCGGGTGCCACCTGCCATGCCCTCCTTATTTACCCTGGCCACCCCTTCCCCTCCGACCCTATGCCCCTTGTCCTCCTGAGTATCCTTCTGTACCTCGCTACCCCCACCATTACTGCTCACGACTGATCCTTCCTCCCCAACTGCTAAACTAGCCTGGCTCATCCTCCCTTCCTTCCTGTCTCTGTTCAGCCCCTCCTTGCTTGTCGTGCTCCCCTGGCCTAAACCCTCAGCTCCCTTTACTGTATCCTCCTTGTACTTCTGGTCCTTTTCCTTGTGCTTTCCTCCCTCAACCCCCTCATCCTCCTGCTCTGATCCCCTGCTACCCCCGTTTTCCCGCATTCCAAGTTCCCCCTGTTCCTCCACTATCCAGCCCCGCCTCCCGCCCCTACTCCTTTCCATCTCTAACCGCCCCTGTCATGGCTACATCACCCCCTCATCCTCAAGCAGAAGAAGAGAATTGAAGTGGTTACTGAGCTTAGGTCCAATCCACCTCCCCATTTCTTCCTTCTGTCCAGCCCCAGCCATCTGCCTACTTCCCTGAGAATGTCCTCCCTTTGGCCCCGTCTGTGAGGTCCCCAGTTGATTATTAATCTTTTGGGACTGTGTCAAATGCCTTGCTAAAATCTAGGTAGGCCATATCAACAGCCCTCCTGGTCTATTACTTTGGTCACCCAGTCAAAGAAATCAATTAGATTCGTCTGACATGACCTTCCTGCTGTGAATCCATGCTGTCTTGGGTCCTGTGCCCCACTGGCCTCTAGGTACTCAACAATTCTTTCTTTCAGAAGTGATTCCATCATTTTCCCTACCACTGAGGTCAAACTAACAGGTCTGTAGTTTCCTGCTTCTGTCTTGCTCCCACTTTTGTGAAGGGGAATCACATCTGCCCTCCTCCAGTCCTCAGGTACAGGGTCGGACTGGCCCACCTGAGATACCTGAAATTTCCAGGTGGGACCCCTCAATTGGGTAAGTGGTTACTTTCTGAACTCTAAGCTTTTGCATTTATCATCTTTTTCTATTTAAATGGGTATCTGGGAAACTGTTGATAAATTTAAGATGAAAACACAGAGCTAGTGTATCAGATTGAAGTGGAATATTGATATGAGTGTCAACCTGGACCCTCCTCTATAGATTTTCCAGGTGGGCCTTGTATCCTCTTTCAGGTGGGCCCTCTATACTGATCCGACCCTGCTCAGGTACCACCCCATCCTCCATGATTTGTTAAAAGGGTAGTCAGTGGTGTCACTAGGTCCCTCCTTAGTTCTTTTAGGATTCTGGGGTGAATCTCATCAGGCCCCATTGCTTTGTCCACCTTGAGTTTTAAGAGTTCTTTCAGGACTCTTTCTTCTATAAATGGACTGGTGTCAACCCCTACCCAGAGTGCTTCTACTGTTTGGTTTAGGTAACTCCTCCTCTTCTTCTTTGTGAATACTGAGCAAAAGTATTCATTCAGTATCTCTGCCTTTTCACTGTCACCCTCTGCCCATCTCCCACCCTTTATTAATCTTCACTATCCCTCCTTAACCTTTCTATGCTCCCTAATGTACCTATAAAAGGTTTTATCCCCCTTCTTAACTGAGTTGGCTATTTTTATCTCGGTTTGGGCCTTTGCTATTCTGAAGTGCCTTCCCCACTTCTTTCTGCTTTAATGGATACAGTTCCCTGTCATGCTCCTTCTGTGATTCCTTATACTTTTGAATGAGCCTTTTCTCCTTAACCTTCCCTGCCACCTTTTTAAGAACCATAGTGGTTTTACTCCGCTTTGTTTTCTTTATTACGTTTCACACAAAGGCTTGTTGCCTCCATGATGGCAGTTTTGATTTTCTCCATTGTTCTTCCACCCCTCCTTTCTGCCCATTTGCTAGTGGATTCTTTAGTAATCTTGTAAAATTAACCATTGTTGTAAACTAAATCACCCCCCCTCCCCGAAACTGGCACTGCTGGTTCTCTTATTAAGCTGTACCATGGCTGTAATTCAAACCACCATCCCTACCCCCAAGCTCAAACCGGCAGTGCCAGTAACCTGATAAAACTAACAATGGCTATAAATTGAATCCCCCCCATTTCAAAGTGGCACTGACAGTCCTCTTGGTTAACCATACCATGGCTGTAACCTGAATTACCCCAAATCCATTTATCTCAAACCGGCACTGCTGGTTCTCTTGTTAAGCCATACCGCGGCCGTAAATTAAACTATCCCCTTCCCGATCTCAAATCAGCAATGCGGTAATCTTGTTAAGCCTGCATTTTCTTCTCCTTAAACATAAGGAAAAAGGAGGAAGAAAGTGGTTTGGTGGGGATAGGGCATAGTAGTGTCGAACTAAGAGCTGCACAATCTGGCAGACTTGATAAACCTTTGGGCCTTTTTCTGCAGCCAATTTCATTATGTTTGTATGTTTGTATAATGAAATGTCTGTGGAACCAGGAAGTCAGGATGGGAGGTAGCATTCAAATCTGAACCAAAAAAGTATATGCAACGGCCGTAGACTCCTCTGACATGAACTTGCCTACAGTGACATGGCTTGTGAAAGCATGCAGCACTAAAGTCTATACTCTATATTCTGCTGTTGACAAATGGACTATATTTTTATTTAAAATGTACTTTATTAATAAAAACATAAAGTTATCATTTAACACATTTTTACATATATTTTATAATAGCAATAAGGTACTCTCCATAGGTTATGTTAATGTTCAAGTTCAACACCCACTGGGTGCATGTGGCACTTGACTACACCTCATGCCACATTATGCCCCCAAGGGTGATTAACTGGATCATTAACGCAACTGGTGGTACCTTGTAACATATTGGATTTCAGTGCACAACACTGAACCATATACTATACTATTTTAGTAAATAGGTACACTTTATAAGTTCCTGTGTTCTTGTGTCACTGCTTAGATCTTATATAGCTCTGAACTAGTAGAATTTTATTTTCAATAACATGATTTAAATGCAAAATATCTATGTGGTACTCTAGGGAATCCTCTACTGTAATGTCTGTAATATTTAGAAAAATGTGCACAAAAGTAGCCCTCTGGCACTATAGTACAAGGCAAGGCACCCAAAACTGGTCTGAGCATTCCTTACTGTACTTCACTAGTTGCTCAAAAATGTAGTCATCTGACATAAAAATGCAGGCAAGGAACCCACCACCAACCAGTAGTATATTTACCCCCTACTGTGGTGCACATAAAACTTGGGAACTGTGCACAAATTAGCATTCTAGCACTACAGTGTAGGGAGAAGCACCCAGAACTGGACTGGGGATCTCATATTGTACTGCACCACCTGCTCTACAAACAGTGCCTCTGGCACAAAACTGCAGGGTGAGGCACCTGATGTCACGCAGTAGTAGTCTGCACATCTCCTACTGTAATGCGCATAACTCTTGGGAAACTGAAAAAAAGTAAACCTCTGGCACCACAGTGCAGGGTGAGGCACCCAGAACTACTGTGGTAATCCTTTAGTGTACTACACTAGAGGCTCAAAAAATTATTCCTCCGGTACAAAATTGCAAGGTGAGACACCACCCCCAACCCAATAATAATTTAGTACCCCCCCTCCCACCATCCTTACAATATAATAAGAACTGGAGATTTGAGGATACAGTAAAATAAAACACAACCTGAACTAGAAAATAAACCAAAAAAGCACCCTAGAGTAGGGTGGTAGAATAAGACACCACCTATGGTGGATGCACAACTAAAGCTGTTGCACTGCTCTTTTTCTCCCGGCCTTGGCACTGCCTACCTGCAGTTTACTCTCACATCTGCAGAGCAACTAGCCCAGCCCCCAACACATTCACAAAATTGCATGAAACAATCAGTATTTAGTAATTTAGCTACCAGCATTTTAAAGTAATTTTGGTTTTGAGTTTTTTTCCCCCAAAACCCTTTTTTTCCCCAGAGTTTTTTTCCTTTTCTTTTACTCACACTCTCACGCTGTCCTCTCCCTTCAGCAGCTACTGCTCGAGTAAGCAAGCACTGCTGAAGAGATGGTAATGTCTCTGAGTACGCAGTGACACACATAGGAAATGGCCTAGGTTGCAAAGCACACTGAAGGGGGGGTGGGAGTGCTTGCATCCTGTTTGTGCCTTTTTGTGGTTCATTTCCCAGTTCATTTGCTGTTCAGTTCATTTTTTTTATTTGGGAAACAAAATGAACATAAAGTCATAATTTGGCCTCAGTAGTTTCATGTTCAGCTTAAAATAAATGACCCCCACTTTAGTTTGGGGTTTCATTTTTCTTAAACTGTTCTCCCATCCCTGATTTTGTCTGTGCTGACATGGCATGCCCCAGTAGTTTTGTTCAGTCTAACAAAAGTATCTTTCTAATGATTTATCATCAAAAGGGGACTGGAAACAGTTTAAGTGTACTTCTGTTTGGGATTATACCGCTTACAGGACACGAGACAGCATGGATTCGGAAGGCCTTGACACCTGCCTCACACTGAGATTAGTAAGCAAGCTGGGTAGCCTAGGTGGGACCAAAGGTGGCAAACTGGGTAAGAAATTGGCTAAGGGATAGGAGACGGAGGTTGGTGGTAAACAGAGTTCACTCCGAGGAAGGAGGGTGACCAGTGGGGTTCCTCAAGGATCTGTACTGGGACTGGTCCTCTTTTTTTATTATTATTATTTCTTTATTCTCCATGGCTGGGGGAGGTTGTGCCTTGGTTCCTCCCCACCATCTAGCCAGCTGGGCGGCAGCAACTCCAGTCCTGGACACAGCTTGTACCTCCCGTTAATGCCGGGAGGGAGATGACTTAGTGCGGGACCGTGGCTGCACGGCGAACCAGCCTTCATGCTGCCAGTGGGGATTTTTGGTAGTTCCCCTGCTGGAGAAGGCGTGCAATGATGCCAAGGGATGGAGCGCGCATGCTTCCGTATGCACTCCTCCCGGCATTGGCCTCCTCCCTCCCCTTGTGAGTGCAGCATCGGTGGAGCTGCCCCCAGCCACCACCAGGGGGAAACCACATGCCGACAACTGATGTCCCCCCCTCCCCAGGGAAGGAGAGCAGTCCTCCTGATGCTCGATCCTTCCCCAACCCTGCTGACCCCTGGTGACCCATGCCCATTCCTGAACACGGGTCGTCAGCATGGCACGAGGTGTGGAGACTGGTCCTCTTTAATGTCTATTAGCGACATTGATAAACAAAAGGTAAACCACCACTGCCTGATTTGTAGGGGTTCTTTCAGTTGCTTTCCAGAATACCTTGTGTTCCCAGTCATAGGTGTTATGTTTCTGTGCTTGTCTTGTCACTGCAGGGGAGCTTGGAGTCTTGGTGGAGGGGAGCCCACCCCTCAAAGTGGAGGAAGACAGCGGTTCCATAGGAGATATTGCACATGAACACGGTGCAGGGAAGGAATTATCAAGGAATGATTGCTGTATATAACTCAGACAAAAAACACTGACAGAAACACAGACAGCAGTGTCCGCAGAACCTTGTACAGAGAACAGAGGAAACAAGAAAACCAGAAAACAACAGGACAAAGTGTAACGCTCACTACGACCCCCTCCACACTACCACCATTGTGTTTCACAGATAAAACCCGGGAAGTTAACATAATACACAGAGGCTGTAACTTAGGTTGTGGTTGTGGTTGCGGGGGTTGTGGTGGCTGAGGAGAATTTACAAAACTGATAGTAGCTCTTGACCATGGATAATTCTATAGGAGGAGGAAACTCACCCTTTACATATTTAAAGTTATTTAAATGCAACCAGCAACAATTTTAGTCTGAACTTGTTACAGCTTTAAGTCTTTCAAGAAAGTTTTACGGATCTGTTTGGGGTTTTATTATATCTTTTACTTTGCAATTTTAGAGTCACCATAAGTCAAGTCATGCTCCTTGAACAGCGAACACAAATACATTCATGGAGGCTGTAGCTGGCAAGTAACTAACTGAGAAGAGTTTGAGGGCTTTCCTTAAGCTCATGGATATAGCAGGTGATAGAAAGGAAACCTGAAAATAGTAAAATAAACGTAACATTTGAGTGACCCGACATTTCCAAATTATTTACTTAAAAGTTAAATATAATCAAAGTTAAATTATTTTGAAAACTCATGCCACACTGGTCACATGAACCACCATAATAAAAGCACAAGTGCAGGCGGGTCCCTGATTAAGGTCCTCAGTTTGCACCACTTGTAGTAGCAGCAACAGTTTCAGAAAGGTAAGACATCGCAGAGGCAGCAATGGAATACTAAATATTTTAAGTATCCTAGCTTCCTAAATAGAAATGCTGGAATTCAGAATCGTAAAAGAGCTACATGCACCTGCTTTAAAAGAAAGGTATTACAAGGGAGGGCTGAATAGCTTGGATTAGTGGTCATCAAGTAGCTCTGTGTGCAAGCACTGAGGCAATGGTTACCCCAAAGGGCATTTGGCCGGGAAGCCAAGTTTCAAAGAAATACAAAATCACACGTGCCCCCACAATGCAAAGCACCATGCATTTCTGCTTAAAGTTGAACCAGCTTAATATTCTGTGGTGATTTGCATATACAGCCCATGATGCTTTGCATTGTGGGGCATGTGTGATCAAGAAGCTGTTTGGTGTTTTCTCAGGAGGACTGCAGAACACACGGGCCACTGGGCTGAAAGTAACATTGGTGAGTATGGCTGTGCATTCAGCAAAAACAACTGCTGTGCCCGCGCCCTAAAATGTTGTGAGAGAATTAATCAGAAAGTAAGTTATCCATTCTGATTTTAAAAGATGGTTCAGCTATTGGCACAGTGCCAAGAGCCAGCAAAATGTTTTTCCATGCGAGAATGTGGAAGGGAAGAGTAGGAAATGACTGCGGTTGGGGGATGGGTGGCCACAGGACTAGGATGGCGGGTTGATTCATTTTGTTTGTATAACTTGGACCTCTGGATACCCTGGAGCTCTACTCCAGAAATAAAATGTCCAGCTTACTCCAGTGTGGAATTCTTGATATTCATATTATCCACTCTGAGCCCACACTGGACTCTGGGTGTATCTAAAAATGTGGATGGAATATCCGATCATCTCTATGAGCAATGGCTCTTTAACTCCAGTAATGTGTAATTGATCTCGCAGCTCACGCCAACCAGTTAGCTAACAGCAGGAGGCAAACGTGATTGGCCCAAGGGGGGAATGGAATGCTTTACTATGTGTAGTTTACTTAATGCGAGTATTTATTCCAGTTGTTTTAATCAATTTTGTATCATTCTAGTTGTATATGGGTCAGGTATGTTTATGTATATATTAAGTACAAAGGACATTATCGTTGTTTCACACTATTGTCTGAGAGAGTCTGTATTCCGTAAGCAGTGGGGGTTACCCTAACATTGCCACAGTAGATCAAAGAACTGAAATTTATCCACACATCAAAAAAAGTGATCATTTCAGAGTTAGGCTTACACATAATGCTTATTAGTGAAGCATGCCAAATTAAAAATGCCATTCCTCATCCTTGACTAAATTTCTACACATTCCATTAGGAATGACCTTAGATCTGCTAATGGTTTAGAATGTCATTCCCTGTGTTCATTGTTTGATTGGTCAGTAAGTCTTCCCATACAAAGGACCACAATGTTGGAATGACTTGCTCCTAGCTTGTGCTCTTTAAAAGGGTATTTACCATCTATGACTTGCTTAAAGGTCCGGTTTAGAGGTCACTTCAGAGTCTTGTATGTCTTTTGTCTGAGTTTTAATAATTGCTGTAATAATTTTTTGTTGTATACTTATTTTGTCCTGTAGGTATTCATATTTTGAAACTTACTTACATTGTAACATTTTCCAGTTGGTTAAATGACATTTTCTCCTGTTTAAAAAATCTTGAATTAGTATATTTTTTAACCCTAAGAACGCCATACCACACAATCACCAAGGGTCCTGTCACTTGGACATCATCTGCAACTATTACTTTTCTAAATCTGCCACAGTCCTCTAGTTATGAAATAATTCACTTGCTTTGGAAATCTCCATAGCAGTAATAAAGGAAAGATGAATAATTAAAATAGAGGTGATATGAACTGTATTGCAATTTAATATTATAATTTAATAATCTCCTCTTAGGACATCAGCAGCTCTTTAGTAGAAATTACCTAATTATGTTTGTACTAAATACAGCAACATTTAGATAATCACATCAAAGTGTATTTCACTACAAAATGTTTTTGTGATTCTCAGAATGAACCGTATGAGGCCGGCACACTAGTGCAGCAGTAGCTCTACCACCTGCAATGCTCACGACCCATGTTGGGGAATGAGCATGGGCGTCAGAGTGCCAGCCGGAGGAAAATGGACAAGCATCCCAAGGACTGCTTCCCTCCTCCAGGGAGAAGTTTGTGGCTTCTGGCAAGCCAGCAACACCCAGTGGAGGCTGGTTTGCAACAGCTAAGGCCACTCTTCAATGAGGGAGGCATCAGTGGACGTCTTTAGGCCGGGTGCAGGAGCACACCCAGCCAGCACTGATTTCACTGCATGTCCATGCCTTCAGGGACCATAAAGGGGAAAAGCCCTCTGGGCTGGCTGCACTGTGAATACCCCTGGACCTCCACCCGAATGACTCCTCAGGCGTTAACCTCAGCTAGAGCCTCTGGTTGATCTTGGTCACTCCCCTCGGGGGGGGGTCCCCACCTCCACCACAGAGAGGCAAGCTTGGGCCTCCCAGTCTGAGCTTCCTGAGGGGATGCAGTCTGCGGTCTGGGTGCTGAAAGGGGTAAATCCTCCACCCACCCCTGGGAGAAAAAACAGAATTGGTAAAAAAAAAAAAAAAAAGAATGGACTGTATGAATCCCCAGCATGTCGTATTCCTTAACTCTTCTACATGCTCCAAAATTTTAGGCATGCATTTATGGATCCCAAACTGCAAGCAAAATTCCTTGTATATCTAGAATGATTGCATGAATTTTCCTAATTTCGTCAGTTTCCTGATTATAATGTTCTTCTTTCCATGTGCAGCACAGTTCCCAATGTTTTTGAATTATGTAAGCAGAAGATTCATAGATTTTTAAAAATTTACAATCCGTAGACTGTGTCACTGCTTACAAAAACATATATGTCTTTTGACACAGCCCTAAAACAAGTGCTGCTCAAAATGGAGAAAGACAGTGTGCGCTCTAAAACCAAAAAGCATCAAGTTATGTGTGCAAAACATTTAGGTGGAGCACTGGTGATGTTACTTTGCAGACATTTTCACTGTGTGACCCCACTCTGCACTTTAATAAAGCAAAGCACTTTGGACTGAAACTCTTGGGCCAGATATTCAGAAATGCGCCAAAGGCTGGCACAGCCCAGTGCAGCGCAAGTCAACTGTGCAATGGTGTAGTGACTGCAATATTCAATGGTTGCACATTACAACACGCGCCAGTGCAACATGACTGAATATTGCAGTCACTGAGCCATAGCGCAGTGAGAGTTGCACCAGGGAACAACTAGAAATGTGCCATAGTGCAACCAGGGATGCGCAAGGGGCAGAGGAAGATGCACCAAGGCACAGCAGGAACAGCCACAGGCACAGCAGAAAGCCAGTCACTGGGGAAGGTGGGGGGGGGCCCAGTGCGGGGAGGCAGGGGAACCAGGCCAGGAACACTGGCAGGGACACACAGCCAGCACACAGGTGACCACTGCCCAAGGAGTGCAGGCATGCAGCCGGCCCCCCCGGGTGGTGAACGCATGGTACAGGTGGCACCGACATCCAGGGGCAAGCTCCCGCTGTCCACCACCCACCGGATGGCACACGGCAGCCAGGACAACAGCAATCTACACCCTGGTACATGGCACCCAACACACATGCCACACAGCCTGTACAGCCAGCCCATGACCACCCCAAGGCACAACCAGTGACCGAGGAGCATGCCACCACCATGCACGGTCCACACAATGACACAGGTGCACCACACGGTCACCCACCACACACACCACTGCAGCATGGACCCACTTGCCAGCTCAAAGCAGACATGGACACTGAAGGGTAAACAAGTAACAAATGTAATGTAACAATAACAAAACCAAAGGAACATACAAGCAAAACCAAGGGGGAGGGTAGGTGAGGGAGGGAAGGGGACAGAGGGCCGGGTCTGTACAGTTGGATGGGGGAAGGTAGGGGAAGGAAGTACAGGGGAGGGAAGGGAGCTGCTGTACTTCAAGGCCGGCCACAGCCTGCCATCGTCTGGCGCCTCCCCCTGTGCCAGTCCCGGAGCAGGATCCTCCTTTTCTGATCAGCGATCTCCATCATATGGGAAGTGATTAGTATGATCTGCCACAACAGATGACAGTATAATGGCAGGCATGAACCCCTCTGGACACCTATGGCAGAGGAAGGGACAGGTGATCAGTGTGTGTCCATAGCACCCTAGCCCCCGAGTGTGCGCAGTGGACAGTGGGAACACATGCCCCTGGAGTGGCACCCTGGCCACCCACAGTGGGTGGGCCTATGCCTGCCACCAACCTGGCAAGCCACGGCACTGCACAGCACTGGACACTGCCACCAAAGAGCAACCTGACAGCAAAGTGGCAGGCAAGTGGCAGGGCACTGCAGCAGAGCCACAGCAGCACAAGTGGCAGCCGGACACACACCCAGCCCACCAACAGCTGCCACACACATGCAATGGCCACCCCATGATGCCACGCACACTGCACAGTGTGCTTCACAGCTGCCACAGCACAAGGCACAGGAGAATAATGCCGTACCCCCACCACCACCACCGACCACCCTGCACAACAATGTGGGAATGCACAGTGCCTACCTGCCCTCCGTGGTGCTGCGCATTCCGGTCCCACCACTGCACCGCCATTCGGTCCTACACCACCAGCCAAAGGGCCCGCAGTGGCCTGCTGTGGCCCGCCATGCATCCCTGCTGACCTGGCTCTTCTCTGGTCTTCAGGTCCTAGGACAGGAACACAGACAGGTACACATCAGAACACAGCCACAGCATGAGCCCACTGCTCCCACCCCCCCAAGCACAGAGTGCACCCCAGCCGGGCAAGACCACAGGGCAGTGACGCAGTGCACCCAGTGACTGGCAATGCCATGCCACAGGGCACACAATGACAGGCCCGCTCCTCCCAGGCATGGCATGCAGCCCTGCCAGCCCCATGGAACAGTGGTCGTGCACAGACACAGGGTGAGGCCACTTACCTGGCCATGGCATGGCCCCCCTGCGGACGTGCACCTGCAGCACCCTCAGCCTCTCCAGAGCCCTTCTGATCAGGTCCTCATACCGGTGGTGGCACTGCTCCCTGGTGCACTGCACACCGGTGGCCTGGACCAGCCCATCTGTGATCTCCTGCCACACCTCCATCTTGGGACACTGTAGGGACTGCTGCCTGAACAGGCTGGCAGCATGGGGCTCCACCTGGGCCACCAGGTTTACCAGTTCTTCCTGGCTCCAGTTCTATGATCGAGGAACAGCATGGTGCACCATGGTGCCAAAGCAAAGAAGCAGGACAAAATGGTGCACAGTAGCGCACATGCACAACTTGCTCAAGATGCACGCCTGCAGGGAGATGGAGCTGCTGCAGCAATGGCCTCTCAGAGATCACGCCAGCATGGGCATAGCCACACCAGCACATGGGCAAGGGGTCCAAGAGGGGCATGGGGCAGGGGCGGGGAACAGGGGTCAGCACGCACAGTAACGTGAGCGCCATAGGGCCCATGACACGTAGTGCGCCAATAGGAAGCATGAAGGCACACCATGCCCCATGGGCCCAATAGTGCCCGAGCACTATAGGCCCACTAGCACCCAAGCACCATAGGGTCCATGGCGTATAGAGTACAATGGCACCCTTAGTGGTCCTAGTGCACACTGTGCAATAGGCAGTAGCACATACCATGGCGCATGCTTGTTGTCGAGGGCGCACTGTGCATGTCATGGCATTGCGCCATGACATGGGCCTGAGCAAGCCCATTGCACAATGAACAAGAGCATGATATTCGGCCATCATATGCAGATTAACTCATCAGCCTATCCGCGGCACAATGGGGACATTTGCATGTCGTTAGTATTGCGCATCAACCCATTTGCATGCGATGCGCTATAAAGCGCCCGCTGACAACAGAACCATGGACCAGTATTGCAACCATCAGATGTAAGTTGCACCTGCCGAGGGATGGCCAGCACCACAGGCAGGATGGCTTGGGTGGCTGCGGCAGCCACTCAACCACATGTCCATGTCCACAGGCAGCATCATGTCCCAACACGCAGGAGGGTGAGGAGCTTGGGCCTACCCGCAAACGCAGGCCAAACTTTACTAAAGCCGAGGCAGATGCCCTGTTCAAGGCATACCTCAACAGGGAGCCTTTGCTGAATGGCACCACTGGCACACCCCAGGCCAGGGCCGCAGCCTGGGAGGAGTTGCAGAGGCCGTGAACCAGCAGGGCAGCCACCAGCGGTCTGCACAGGAGTGCAAGAAATAGGTGGGCACAGACAAGCATCGGATCAAGGAGAAGGTGGGAGCCATATGGGATGCCAGGTCAGCCACAGGTCGGGCCCAGGCCACTATACCACAGCTCATGGCTCAGGAGGAGTGGTGGCCACCATGCAGCACAGTACAGTCAGGTGTGCCGGATGGTGGCTTTCAGACTGGAGGAGCCATCACTACATGGTTGGTATGGGAGCCGGGGAGGCCGGGACCCATTGTTTCAGCAGCACTAACGCATTTATGTTCCTTACAGCACCAGCTCACCAGCATGCAGTTGCAGGGCGCCTGCAGCTGCCGTGGAGTATGCTCAGCCCGGAGGAAAGTCATCCACCTCCACGGGCATCCAGGGCCATCGGATCCAGGGGCCCGATCAGCTGCAGCACACCACTGCCGTCCAATCAGATGTCCCGGGCATGGTGGCAAATGAGGCCCTGGCTGTGTTCCAGTGGGATGCCAGCCATGGCATGCTCTGTGTGGAGACTCAGATCAGGGTGGGGTCTGACACTCTTGATGATATGACGATAGTCCTGGATGGCGGGGGTCTTGTCATGGGGGAGCCACCCATACCATCCACCATCACTGGCAGTGCGGCCAGTGGCCTGTTGGCGATGGAACAGCTGCCTGCCACTGCTACTGATACCACTGTGTGCACAGGCACAGCGGCACAGGGTGGCGGTGCAACCACACAGGCGCTGGCCAGCGCAAAGGGGACGGAGGGGCAGCAGCAGATGGTTGGAGACATTGGGCGGCCAGGCACAGCATCCAATGCTGGAGCGCCTGTCATTGCCCAACCCCATGAGGACCCCACTGTGCAGCATCCACCTGAGCGGGGGGCCATGCAGTGCAGTCGTACACCACCGGTGGGTTGGTGCCATTGCTTTGCACCCCTGGGCGTTGACCCCTTGGCTGAGCACACCCAATTGCTGCGAGCCTCCATGGAGCAACAGGTGCTACTCATGGCCGGGGTGCAGGCACTCCACGCAGACGTGCACCAGGTAGCCGAGCAGCATGACAGGAGCACTGCACAAGTCTTGGAGAACATACAACGCCTGCTGGAGGACACAACCGCAGCCCTGGACTGCATTGCCAATGTGATCTCAGTCAGCCTTGCCCCACTAGCTGCTACAGGGCATGGCCAACTGCCACAGACACCGCAGAGTGTAATGTTCACCCCACAGCCCTGGCGTCGGGCGACCCCCATCAGTGTCGACGCCGGGCTCCGCTGTGGCCATCCCAGGCATGCCTGGTGCGGGCCTGTTTGGAGCCTGCAGACCCCTGCAAGGACCTGGTCGTGGTCCTGCAATCCCACCCTGGGGGCAGTTGCAGACCCCCATGGCCATGCGCAAGCCTGAGTCTGCTGGGTGGCCGTGGGTGGCCGTCCCCATGTCTGTGGTGGCCGTGTATCTGCGCAGTAGACCTGATGTGCACGCCACCCCCATCTGCTGTCTGCAGCCACCACCCTGTGTGCACATGGGCATTGGCGCGGTGTGTACAGGACAGTCGCGGGCAGCCATGTGTTGCGCCACACACTGTCTGTGTGCACACCTGCCCAGCCGCTGGCCCATGTGGCATGTGCGTGATGATGCCGTCACTACACTGGTTGCACATATGCACGGTGCCCTGCATCTGATCCACACCATGGGTGGCGCCTGGGTGCATGCCTGCGGGTGCCAGTGTGTGGGAGGGTGGGTGGGTGTGTGTGTGTTGGTCTCTGTGCAGTGCTCGTGGTGTTGTGGGTGGTCATGTGGCACTGCCCCCACCCCTGCCCCACACCTCTATGTGCATGCCCATGGTAATGCCCACACATGGCTGTGTGCCGTGCCACTGTGTCAGTTCTGTGCATGGGTGTTTGTCCACCTACCTGCATGCACCATAGTGCTCTTCTGCTATTGTGTCCTGATGCTGGCATGCCATCCTCATGAGCCAGGGATCCCTCTACTTGGGGGGGGGCTGCCCACCACCTCCCGGCCCATCGCCCGCATCGTTCCCACTGCTGTTCCCCTCTTCAGTCTCGACAGCTATCCCATGGTCAATGGCCATGTTGTGCAGCATGCAGCTGGCCAGGAATAGGTCACAGGCCTCGAAGGGCTGTACTGTAGGGCACCGCTGGACCTGTCTAGCAATGGAACCATGCTTTCAGTATCCCAAACACAAACTCAATGATGTTCTGCATGCTGGCGTGTGCCTCATTGTACTGCTCCTCCACTGGGGACGACAGGCAATGGTAGGGGTGTGCAGCCAGGGCCTGAGTGGGTAGCCACTGTCACCTGTGTTGAGAGGGAGAGATGGTTAGCCTGGTGGACCCCTGTCACTGTGTCCCATGCCCTTCCGGGTGCACTCGGTGGCCCCCTGCTCTGGCCACCCCTCTTCCATGCCCTGCTGTACCCAGCTACCCATGGTCTTGCCATACTCACCCACTAGGTGACCTGTGGAGATGTCCCACTTGAACCTATGGCACAGTGCTGAGCTGTGCCAGATGAAGGCATTGTGTGCTCCCCCAGGCTGTGTGGCACAGACATTGGTTATGCACCTCTGTCATCACACACCTCCTGGAAGTTGATACAGGGGTGGCCCTTTCTGTTGATGTAGGCTACCCCTCCATGCCAGGTGGCATGCGGATGCCCACATGGGTGCAGTCGATGGCCCCTAGCACGCCAGGCATATGTGCTACCCTGTAGAACTCCTGCATGGTTGCTGTATGTTCCGCCTGTGTGCTGCAGAAGTGGATGTATTCTGCAGCATGTGGCAGCAGGGCGTTGAGGAATTGTGTGAGGAGCCATGATGTGGCTGACTGGGTTATGCCTGTGGTGTCCCCTGTTGGTCTCTGGAAGGTGCCCGTGGTGAGTAGGCACATGACAGCTGTTACCTTTGTCTCCACTGTCAGGGCGTGGCTCCGTCTGGTGGGTGCCTGCACCTCCTCACTGTAGAGCTCACAGAGCTGCCTCAGAACCACCCAGTTCGGGTCATACCAGCCCACGATCTCTGTGTCAGCATGGGTCTCAAAGCTGTTGTGGGGCCGGTACCATCTGTTCCAGGCGTGCCGCCCGATGGGCCCTTCCACAGCCACACTGTCTGCCTCCTGCCTCCTCACACCCCTCATTATGGCTTCCATCTGGAATGCTGCACTGGCCATGGCCCCTGTTGTCCTGTCACCCCTGGGCGTCCGCCCACTGGCCCCCTGGCTCTGTGGGGCAGTGCCTGTCACTCAGCAGGGCTCTGCATACTCTGCTCCTGGCTGGCTATTGCCTGCAGGCTCTGTCACCAACCCCTGTGGGTGCCTGTGTTGCTCCCCTTGGGTCTGGTGGCTCTGTATGGTACCCACTCTCTCTCACTCCCTCCGTCGGCCTCCGTGTCTGTCACACTCTCGCTCTCTCTCTCTCTCTCTCTCTCTCTGTCTTTCTCTTTCTCTCTCCCGGTCTCCTTCTTCCTCTCTCAGACAGCCTGTGTCTCCCTCTGTCTTGTTCTCCTCTGGCGCAAGTGCCCTCCACCTATTTGTCCCTGTTTTTATAGGCTCAAGTATGCTCTTCGCAACTGGAAGTTGCTCCTCATGCCATTGGTCGAGTTAAAGACGATTGTGCTACATATTCATGGGTACATACCCTTATGCGCATGCATACACATTATTGCACATTGGCATACTGCTACTTGTGCTGTGCAGTTGCTCCACTGAATATTGCTCTATGATGCATCAACTGCTTTAAATATCCAGGCCCTTGTGTATCTTTTTGTGCTGGTGAGTAGAGTGCCTCAAAGTCATGTTTTGATACCCACTGACACTTCACTTTTTATCTGAAATTGTTTGAGACATAAAACACAAACTTAGCCCACAGAACACATTTCTGGATGAGTACTCTCCTGTCTTGAACTTGAGCAGCAGTAGAACAAAGCCAGGGAAACGTTTGACCCTACCTATTGTTTTGACTGTAAGTGAGCTTGTAAAGTTCACCAGTTCTACCAAAATGTAGAAATGTTTGGGTTTTTTGGTGGGGGTAATTTTTAAATTAGTGTTTTTCAGCCAAAAGATGACGCCTCCTTTTGCTTAGAATTAGCACCGTGGACCTGAAAAGGGATAGGATCAAGAAAATAAAATATGTATTTCAGAACGTATAAAGCACCTTGAAAAGCAGATCTAATAATAGGTGTGCATGTGCTGCTATTTTATTAATTCAATTTTGGCAAAGCATTTTTTGTTCCATCACTGCTTTAAAGTCACTGCAATCTGCACTTGTATAAAAAGCTATTTCCATATTATCAGTTATGTGATGCATGTAATCTGAGATTAGTTCCACAATATGTCAGTGATTACCTAGAAGTTCAGTCTGTCACATCATATACAACTTTCCAACAATTGTGCTGCTGCTGCTCTAGTGAGGCTCTGCGATGTGTAATAAGGTCTGGCTTCACCTGAACACATGCTAAACAACTCCATGTCTCGAAGATGATTGCATTGTGCTCTTGTATTGGTGTTATTGCCCCAAATACTGTAATTAAAAAAACTAATATTTGCAGTCTGGCCTAGAAGGGACCACATTTGCAGTCTTGACATTCAGTCTGGATCACCCTATGGACTGAGCTGACAGCCAAGAGATGCAGGAAGAACTCCTTTGCAGCAAAATGCACAGATAACTTGACTGTCATGCAATATAAAATACAGAGAATCCAATAATTGGGAGGACCTGGCTAAAAAACTGTGTCTGATGTTCTGTCAAACACGATATTTCACATTTCTGCAAAACAAGGACTGTGCTAGTCATTATTTCTGTAATAAAATATTCTATTAATTTATGAAACTGACTAATTGAAAACTAGAACCTCATTTTAAACATCATCATCAACTTTATAAAGCACAGTTCTCATTATGACCCAAAGGGCTGTACGTCAAATATAAACAATTAAAAACAATGCAAATATAATATCATATATTATATAAAATCCCATAAACACTAATTATCTAATTCTGGGAATGCTTGTCTAAAAAGGTGTTTTTTCAGCTCCTGCTTAAATTGGTCTACTGATGAGCTCTCGCTCACATAATAAGGTAGAGAATTCCACAGGGTTGGGGCTACATGTGCAAATGTATGTGCTCCAGATGTCTGTAACAAGACCCTGGGAATCTCTAGCAATCCCTCATCCGTGGAGAGAAGGGGGAGGGGCAGTAGGGATGTAGGAGGTCTTGCAGAAAGCCAGGCCCCGACCATGTAGGGCCTCAAAGGTCAGCAAATTGACCTTGAAGGAGATCCGCCACCTAACTGTCAGCCAGTGCACACAATGGAGAACAGGTGTAATATGACAGGACCTAGATAGACCAGTCAACAACATGGCCACCGCATTCTGCACTAGCTGCAGGCGGCAAAGATCTACCCCTGGCAGCCCTAGGTACAGGGCATTGCAGTAATCAAGGTGAGAGGTCACCAAAGGCATGGACCAGTGCTGGCAGATCCCCTGGGGGAATCAGGTGTTTAATCCTAGTCGGGATCCTAGTGATGTTCCTCAGATGGCAAAAAGGGGTTCGGACCATGGCTGACACCTGCCACTTACGAGTCAGTCCACTGTCCTGAACAATGCCAAGATTCCTCACCCGATCAGAGGGAAACAACTGGGAGTCCCCGAGCTGTAGCCCAGTAGGGTTGCCACCTATCCGGTTTTTGACTGGATAATCCGGTTTTTAGGGTCCTTATCCGGTCATCCGGTTTTGATTAAATGCAGTCTGTTTTTTGGGCCATTTTGAGTGCTCATATACTCTTAAAACTGATGTATCAAATCATTCACTGTTTTGGCTGCATTACATGTCCAGGTTACAAAGATGTTCTGATGTCACAGTCATTCAGACCTGCCTTTGTAAAACCAGTCTGTCTGAGAGGTGGGAAGTATGGCCATTAAGATCATTAGCAGTAAATTAACCTAATCTTTTCCACTCTGAATTTTAAGTATGGTCTTTTACTGCTATGACAGGAAACAGGTTTTACACCTTTATGTGCGCTCATACGTTTCTTTTTGTTTGTCCCATATTCTGGTATGTTTTAGACCAATTTTTGTTAAAGTAATATGCTTACTTTTATTGCCTTCATTCAGTACATTTGCTCTCATTTTTTGTATTATCTGAACATTCCATGATATTAGCTACACTTTTACAGGTCAGTCAGATAAACATCATGGAATGGTGAGTCTGAAATTGTGGAATGTCGTAGAAATATGAAAAGAAACAGCAGTAGCTGCTGAGGTAAAGGAGGTCATAGTGCAGTATTAAGGGTACCACAAGCACCAATAATTAAGTTATCAAAAATTGGTCAAAGCATCAGAATACATGACTGACATGGAAAGGAAAATGGGAGTGTTTAACAGAGGGCTGAGCAACAAGCTGTGGATGAGCTTGGCACATCCAGGAGATCTGAGTTGATTCCCACAGCCTTCACTTACATACTGTGTGACCCTGAGCAAGTCATTTAACCATACAGTGCTCCTGGGTCACGCCTGTAAAATGGGCTGTGTGGTCGATGGGAGTTAACCTGGTTGCCAAAGAATAAAAATAAGTAAGTCAAATAAATAACAGTATAAAAATGATTTCCTATCACTAGTAATGTCTATTCCAACATTACAAATGGCTCTAGGGGAGAAGCGATATACTCGCCAGTCATAAAAAGGGGGTGGAGCCAGAGGCAGAGTTGGGGTGTGGTTTAGCATCCGTTTTTTACCTCATCCAAAGGTGGTGACCCTATAGCCCAGAGACCTGACCACACTGTCCCCTCACCCACCCCCATCCCCGGTGACCAGGTTCCAGCACCAGTACCTCATTCTTGTCTGGATTCATCCTCAACCAGTTAGTCCTCATCCAGTCCTGAATCTCAGCAAGACAGCTGTTAAAGACCAAGACCAAGTCCTGCTGCTCGGGTGCAAAGATAGATAAAGCTGATTATCATCTGCATAGCAGTGAAAACTCAGCTCATACTGTCTTATAATATCTCCCAGTGGTAGCATATACACCACAAACAACATGGGGACAGAACCAAACCCTGTGTTACCCCATATGGCAGGGGCACAGGTGAGAAGAAAAATATCCCAACACCATCTTCTGTGACTTACCAGTGGGGAAAGATTTAAACCAGCTGTGGACTGTACCAGCCAGTATACAACAGATCCACAGGCATTCCAACAATACCACATGGTCCACAGTGTCAAATGCTGCCGAGAGATTGAGGAGAATCAAGATGGAATGCCTTCCTGATCCCTCACCGCTAGGGACGTCATTCAGCAGCCGAACAAGGACAGCTCGGTACTATGCTTTTTCGGAATCCAGACTGAGAGATGCTGTGAGCTGTTAAATGGGTCTCCAGTTAAGCAACCACCACCTTTTCGATAACCTTACCCACAAAGGCAAGTAAAGACAGGTCTGTAGTTTGCCAAGTAGTCAGGGTCGGTGAAGATGTTTTCAGAAGTGGCTTTACAATTGCCTCTTTCAGGGATTCGGGAATACCCTGTCATTAGGGAACCCTGAACTATCCTGGCCAGGAAGGCCAATTACCTCAACGCACCCACTAAGAGTTGCATTGGCCCCAGGTCCAAACTACAGCAGGTTGGCCATAACCCCTGCACGACCTTCACAACATCCCCAATCTCCAACCGGTCAAAGTCGGACCAGACAGGCTGACCATCTATGAGCTTAAGCCCATCACCACAAGGCCCATTAGAGGACGCTGACTGGATTTCCAATCTAATAGTGGCAATCTTATCAGCAAAGAACAGAGCAAACTCATCACATCTCAATTGTGAAAAGGCTCTCCTGGACTGAAGACAGGCTGGCTTGGACAATCTATCAACTGTGCAGAAGAGCTGAGCTTGTCTGTTAGTTGCCATAGTAATCTCCTTGGACAGGAACTCTGCCTTCTTACAAGAGACTGCTGATTGATAGTCTCTATAATGGACCATCAATATATGTTTATCCTCTTTCAGACCTGTCATCCACCAACACCACTCCAACTTTTGACCACTCCTCCTCATCTCCCTGATAGTCCTATCAAACCAGGGGGACCTCTGGTGTGAGGTGAGGGGTTGAACATGAACAGGTGCGATAGAGTCGAGGGCCATGGTAATGACCCTGTTATAGGCCAACACCAACTCCCTTGACTCCTCGCACACATTCATCACACCTGATAGGTCCAGCACCACCATCAGACCTTGTGGGGTCACGCCCCTTAAAGGGCAGTACTGGACCAGCTCCGTAGGGGTAGGTCTATCAGGGGGGCCTCAAAAAAATCCCCCACCCTTGCAAACAAAAAAAATATTTTTTTTCCTCCAGGGAGTCCATCAGTCTATGGAGCAGTTCTTAATATAATTGAAGTGTAGTCAACAACTTTCATAAATAGAGATCACCCCCCCTCTCTTACTGGGATGTCTCTCTACAACCTGGAATCTTTCAGGAGTTTGCTTTCAAAAAGGATTGATAATCTTTCTCCTCTGAGCACAGCTTGCTAAGGACTCTCACTCCTCAGGTTCACTCTTTGTAAGGTCCAAGAAACTGGGGTCCCTTGAACCCTCACACTGAACGAGGGATCCCTTTTGGTCCTACTTTCAAACTTCCACTGGGCTCAATTCGATATTAACAAGGGCTCTCTCACTGCTCTCCAGCCATCTATATTGGCTCAAGATCGCAGTCCAGCTGATAACCAGTAACACGAAAAAGACAGGATCATATGGTATTTCTTGCTATACAGGAAACCCCAGCTGGTAAAAGGATTCTTGTTAATGATTTATTTTGTGCTTCCAAACACCCCTCACTATGAGAACTGCTTACTTTTGACTGTTCAGCATAGACTGCAGTATTTAGGGGTAACCCCCCTGCAAATGGGGGTTCCCAAAAGACTTCCAGGAGCTTGCTTGAATGCTCCAAGCCTGAATGGTGTTTGGCGTTTAAGCCATTTATCAGTGAGTGTTTTTAGAACCTCTGGCACTGTCTCTTTAAGAGCTGTCTGCTTGCAGACATAATTAGTTTGTATGGGGGGACTGTGTGCTTCTCTGTTTGAGTACCACTCGAACTGCTGCCAATTACTTCATTTTGCAGTCACTAGGGTGCAAAGGGAACCTATCTGAAAGATGTAACTGTTTGCCAGAAATTATTTAGAGTAATAATGAAATTACAGTTTGTCTAACCTGCTTTCTTTGCAGTCAGAACTGTGTCTGCTAGTTCCCCATTCTAGTTTTGAACTGCTGAACTGGACCAATCAGTGTGGGGTAAGCTAGCTCTAAAATGGTGCCTTGGACGAATCAGAACTTGGACTCATAATCTGAGCCAGCCACAAGAGGATTGTATGGGCAGTGACTCTGGGAGATGTAGTTTAGACTTCAGTGCCTTTTGGACCAACAGCAGCAGTCTATTGTGAGTGACAGCCAATCCAGTCAAGAACTGGGAGGAACTCAAAAGAGTACCCGTTTTTCAGTTGGAGTGTCAGTTGAGCTTTGGCAGTGAAGAAGGAAGGAGCCTGTGCTTTTCAGTGTGCAGTTTTAGTCAAAAACGTGTAAGGCCCAGAGTTCCGGTCTGCAGCTTGTGTAACAGCTTGTTAGGACTGAATCCGTCCTGTGAAAAGAATCAAAGGATCTCTGAAGAGTAGAAACCAGGCTCACCCTGTAGAAGACTGGAGGAATTCCTGAAAATTGCACTTGGTCTGTCAGGAACTGAATCTGCTGTGTGTTCTCCCGGGTATTGTGCAGTAATTGCGATCGGGATACAGATGCAGCCTGCCTGGTATAGTGCTTTCTTTTATATGGATGTGTGAAGAGGTTTGTGTACCTCAAGTGAGCCCTGCTGACATTGAAGGACCCTATCTTATTTGGAGGTCGTGAGTACTAATTCAGGGTGCTCCCTGTTGAATTCCACATTAAATCCAAATGGAATTACTGTACTGCTGACTGTTTAATTCTCCTTTTCTCTGTGTGAAAGGGCCCTACCAGCTGCCACGGTTTGGACTAGCCACTAGGGCTTGGGTACCCAGGGACAGTAACTGATAGGGATAGGCCTGTGCACAGAGCCATAAATGATTATTAGAGTGATAAGCTAATTAACCTGATTTCCCCTGTCCTTGTTATATCCCCTAAATAAATCAGAGCTGCTCGTTTCAGCAAAGTTATACTGCCTGAGGTATTTGTCTATGTTAAAATGCTGTACTGTGATTGTTGCACTGTATCTCATTTCACAGGAGGTCCCAGTGCGGAACCAGACCTGGGGGTAAGTGTATACTGTGAAGGTAATTCTGATATATTGTGTGGGCCACTAGTGGGAAGAAGGGGTTGCAGTGTCCCAGAGGGCTGTGACCAAGTTAGTTTAACTATTGCAAACCCTGACCTCTGGGTGGAGGCACCCGCCATTGGATCCAGGCCCTCAACCTGTTGGTGGCAAATCAGGCAGGGGTAGTAGCCCCTGGGATAGCGCCATCTGGGGTTACATCTTGGAGGCTCACGCTGGGATTGTGTGTCCTCTAGTGGCCATATTCACGAACCACTGTTAAGAAAAAATGGGTACCCGACAGAAGTGGCTGTGCGGCTGGTGGAGTGGTGTACTGGGAGAGATCGACCCCAAATGCTATGCTTATCCTGGACATCCCCTGGGTATCAATACGGACACTGTGCAGGAGTACTTTCCAAGGTGGAAGGTTTACAAAACCCTGTGGTGGTGGGTCGGCATGCTAATCTGCTCACCCACACTTTCCTGGCCCTAGTAGAGTTTAAGGATCCCATAGATAGCTCCAAAGTGCCACAGACCATTACCCCAGAGGGAGCCCTCACTGCTTGGAGAGTGATAACTAAGGACAGTAAAGACCGGGGAATCAGCCCCACCACTATCTGAAACTTTGAGGAGAAATTTGCTGAATGGTTGCTGGGAGAGGGAAAACTGTGGAGGACTTGAAGAAACTATTCTTGCCACCTGAGGTGTTCCTCCCCAACACCCTCTCCTGCTCCAGTGCCCGTAATGGTGGCTGAACCAATGCAGACTCCTATTTCTGCACCTGCCATTAGTCACGACTCTTACCGAAGGTTGAGGATTTCTCTGGCACCTCCCACCCCAAGGGAGGATGACTGGGAGACCTGGATAGACTATGTTGCCCCCAAGTGCTAGAATGGCAATGCTCGGAAGGCGAGCGAAAGAGGGTTAGTGAGAGCCTCCGGTCCTGCCCTGGCTACCATCCGTGCTAAGCGGGCCAGTAACCCTGAGCGACTGCACAGGCCTATCTTGAGGCCTTGGAGAATGTGTATGGAGCCCAGATTCTGATGAGGACCTATGGTGGAGTAAGAAATGCACAACAGTACCAAGGGAGTTGTTGTCTGTGTATGTCTCTCGGCTGGAAAAATTGTTGCAAGAATGCCTCAGAAAGGGTAGTTTGCCAGCGATTGAACTGGACGAACCAGACTGGACAGAATCATAAGTCTGCCCCTTCCTCAGAACTGCTGTTGCTTCAGTTCGCCTGGCAAATCGACTGGAATCCACCCTCCTATGATGAGTTAATGAGAGAAATTCGAGGAGTTGAGAAAAGCGACCTCGGGGAGGTACCTGCACCAACAGCTGTGGCTACGACCGAGTGACTGAGGGTGACCCATCAAGTGAAGTTCAGGGCAGAGGTTGACAGTCAATGAGTGCTCTGACAAGGAAAAGATAATGCCACAATGGGCGAACTGTTGAGAGAGATCCGAGAATTCCAAAACAGTCCCTTTATGAAGCCACGCCTGCAAATGCAGACCTGACCTATATCCGACTGCATCTGCTATGGGGTGGGGGTACTTACCCATGTATCTCCTGCTGATAACAGCTCCAAACTCAATTCTTGACCATGGAAGTGGAGAAACTGATGAGATGTCTCAAATGCTTATCACGCCGCAGACAGAGATGGCACCCAGGTTTCCAGTTAGTAATACCCCAGCCCTGGCTCCCAGTGTGGCGCCTCGGCCAGCTCAAACTCCAGAAAGTATGTTTTGCTATAATTGTGGGAAAGATGGGCACATGAAAGGGAATGCCAGTCCCAAAGACACTGACAAAGTTGCATATAGGCTACAAGGAGAGCTTGGAGAAGAAATCAGTGGTTAAGAGGTGCGACATGATCCCAGTGAGGCACCAAAATGCTAATTCACGTCCTTCTGTGGCAAGTTCAGTTGCCCAGGCCCCACTACCGCCTCTCCAGAACTGGTCCAGAATAGTGGGTCCCTCCATGGAGACCACTGTAAAGGTGAATGGATGTCTACAAGAGCTGTATTGAACAGTGGCTCCCAAGTGACAATTATGTTCCAGGATTGGTATCAGAAGCATTTGTCAGACGACATTCCTACAACCATTAGAAGGACTGCATGTATGGGGTTAAGTGAGAAGCCTACCCCTATTCCGAATATATCCGAATTTGGCTGTCTTTCCCCACCTCCGTGGCTGGAGTGGCCGAACAAGTAGAGACCCTAGCCTTAGTGTGTCCCCACTGGACTGTATGATGGTGTCCCTTTGTTGATTGGAACAAATGCTCATATGTTGGAAGGCTGGCACAGTTGTGTTATGAAAAACAGGGTCAAAGACTAGTAGAGCTTTAAGAGTTCCGGCTTTAATTAAGAAGGCCTATGAGGCACAGAGATGCTGAAAAAACAGAACCAGAGGAACCGGTCGAATTGTATGGAAGAAGGATCCTGAGTCTCTGATCCTGGCGCCAAATGCCCAGTGTACCTTACAGGAGAGGTCCGTATCAGAAAGGATGTTAAGAATAAAATATTAATGTTGGATGCACCAGGCGATGAAAATTGCCAGAGGGACTGCTGGTCAAACCTAGTATTTGCCGCTAGAGCCCATGCTTATGCCAGAAGGGTAATGGTCCAAGTTCATAATGTGTCTGAAAGAGACATTCGAGTAAACAGAGGTTGCATCCTGGCTAATGTGCATTGTGCAGACACTGCAGTGCTACCCAGCAGCAAGAGTTCAAGGAAGAATGACAGGTAAGCATGACTTGTTTGATTCGGCGACTCCGCTGCCAGCTGAATGGAAAGTGAGGATCAGTGAGAAGCTTGCCCAGAGAGACCAGGTGTTTTCTTTAAAGGAATGGGATGTAGGATGGTGCAGGAGCTGAGCACAATATCCGGCTGCATGACGAAAGACCATTTCGTGAGAGGTCTCGACGCCTGGCACCTGCTGACATAGATGATGTGAGACGGCATCTGCAAGAGATGTTAGCTGCTGGTGTAATACAAGAATCCAGAAGCCCTTATGCTTCCCCATTGTGTAGTGAGGAAAAGAATGGAACAGTAAGGATGTGTGTGGATTATACACCTTAAACTGAGGACTATCCTGATCAGTACACAATGCCCGCATTCAGGATGCTTTGGACTGCCTAAGCGGGAGCAAGTGGTTCTCTGTGCTGGATCTCCGCAGTGGGTACTACCAGATCCCGATGGCCCCAGAGGACCGTGAGAAGGCGGCCTTTATCTGTCCGCTTGGCTTCTATGAATTCATGAGGATGCCTCAAGGGATTTCAGGTGCCCCAGCCACTTTTCAGCGATTGATGGAGCGTGCAGTGGGGACATGAACTTACTAGAGTGCCTGGTATACCTAGATGATGTTATTGTGTTTGGCAGCTCACTGGAGGAACATGAGAGCAGATTATTTAAGGTATTGGACCGACTGGAGGACTTTGGCCTTAAACTGTCCATTGATAAGTGTCAATTCTTTCAAACATCAGTAAAGTATGTGGGACACATAGTATCCACGAGGAATAGAGACCGACCCAAGTAAAGTTGAGGCCTTGACCACCTGGCCTGAGCCAAAAATCTAAAGAACTGCAAAGATTCCTGGGATTCTGTGGTTATTATCGGAGCTTCATCAAGGACTATTCAAGAGTGATCCGCCCTTTACTTAATCTTACTCAAGGGTATCCCCAACCCACAAAAATACCAAAAGTCAGCGTCCCTCAAGACTGAAGAGTGTATTTTCATCCAGTGAAGTATTTGGGGCCCGCTGGACTCCTGATTGTGAGACTGCTTTTCATGAGATCATATATCAACTTACCCATGCTCCAGTGCTGGCCTATGCCGATCCAAGAAAACCTTACGTCCTGCACCTGATGCTAGCTTGCAAGGGTTGGGGGCTGTGTTGTACCAAAAGCACGAGAATGGCCTGAGACCAGTGGCCTTCCAGTAGAAGCCTGACCCCATCCGAGAAAGAACTATCCTGTACATAAGTTAGAGTTCCTAGCTTTGAAGTGGGCTATTGTTGACCAATTCCATGAGTACTTGTATGGGGCTAAAATACTAGTAAAACCTGACAATAATCCTTTGACCTATGTGCAGACCTCAGCTAAGTTGGATGCCACTGGCCATAGGTGGCTTTCTGCATTATCTACATATGACTATGTCTCGAATACCGAGCAGGTCTGAACCACATAGATGCTGATGCTCTCTCCCGGAGGCCTGTTCCCAGAATGATTGGGTCCGATTGGCAGAACCTGACATTCGGGCACTCTGCGGAAGTTTGACAGGGAGGAACAAATGTCCCACCGGACGCAGTGGACTGCATGGTGGATTGCTTGGGAGCCTCTGAGGTGCATACCTGCTGCTTGTGCCACTTTTCTGCAATAGAACATTGGTGCACTGCCTCAGCTGGACAATGACAGTATTGACGGGCTCAATCGCGATCCCATGATCAAAGCAGCTTTAGAAGCCCTCTATGCAGGAAAAGATGTGTCCAAATTACGCTCCACTGATTTGAGAACTGCACTGTTATACAAAGAAGGTCCTAAGTTGAAACTGATCAATAAACTGTTATACAGAGAAACAGTAGACAGAGGGGACAAGTAGACAAACAACAACTAGTGCTGCCCACTGCCTTCGAGACTCAGTACTGAGGTCCTTGCACAACCACATGGGGCACCTTGGTATAGACAGAACACTTGACTTGGTGAGATCCAGATTCTATTGGCCTAAGATGGGGCTGATGTGGAGCAACACATTCGAACTTGTAGTCGCTGCTTACAGAGGAAGCTTTGCCCCAGAGGGCTGCCCCTTGTTAACATCACCACCAGTGCACCCATGGAGCTGGTCTGTATTGATTTTCTGAGTTTGGAGTCAGATCAAAGAAATATCAGTAATGTGCTGGCTGGTCACTGACCATTTCACGAGATATGCCCAAGCTTTCCCCACCAAAGACCAGAAAGCATCCACTGTGGCCAAAGTACTTGAGAAAACTTTTTGTTCACTATGGGGCTCCACAAAGAATCCATTCTGATCAAGGGAGAGACTTTGAGAGTCGTCTGATCAAGAGATGCTTTCTCTGTGGGAGTCGCGAAAGTCCAGAACCACTCCTTACCACCCCAGGGGGACCCACAGCCTGAACGTTTCAACCAGCTTTGCTAGATATGCTGAGCACCCTGCACCCAAAGGACAAGCCTAGATGGAGCCAACAAATTAGCACCTGGTACATGCTTATAACTGCACCAAAGTGATGCCACTGGATTCTCCCCTACACCGCCTGATGTTTGGAAGAGAAGCTCGACTACCAGTAGATGTGTGTTTTGGGGTCTCTCTGATGGGGTTCAAGCTGACAACTATTTACAGTATGTGCAAAAGTTAAAGGCCCAGCTAACTCATGCGTACCAACTGGCTCAAACCATGGCTGCCAAAGAAATCTGGCCAACAAAGAAAGGTATGATAAAAGGTGAAAGCACAGGAACTCCAGGAGGGAGATCGGTATTGCTAAGAAATCTGGGACTGCATGGCAAGCACAAGATTGCTGACAGATGGCACCATCTCCCTCACATTGTAGTGGGCAAACTAGATGATCTGCCAGTGTACAAAGTAAGGCCTGAGAATAATTCAAAAGATGTAAAAACAATGCATAGAAATCATTTACTGCCCATTGGACAAATCTTAATTGAGTCTGAGCCCTAGAAGATGCCCCTCTGCACCAGTGACTAGAGCTGCTGCTAAGAAAAGATCAAGAAAGTCTGCACCTACAGAAGCAAAGTTAAAGTGTTCCCTCCACAAGTCCCAGTTGAGCATGACTGTCAGTCCATATCGGAAGAAAGTGAGAGTGACTTTGAATACTATCCTTCTTACGAACTGAGTCAATTGTTTGGGGCAATCCCTAGTCAATACTGGAGACAAAGCTGGGCCTTCTGGACTGTCTAAGCCCCAGCTTCATCCCTGAGCCAATGCTCCCAGAAAGTGAAGTGCAAAGCATCAGATCAGATGAAATGGAATCATTGTGCATGGTTGAACTGTTTGAGCTTTCAGGGAGAAAATGATAGATTAGGGCAGACTGGTGATACACGAACAAGAAGAGTATTTTGAGTGCCCTGACAGTCCACTGCCAGGTGTCCAAAGCTCTCCATGCGAGCCAAATGTTGTGGACTCAGAAACTGTAACTCCTGGAGCTGAAAGTGCCCCAAGTTCTAGCCTCTCTACCCCCATGGAGACTCCCCTGACAAGTAGAGGACAATGCTGAAAATGAGGCTCAGAGTGCAGAGACTATAACAGTTCCCCTAGAAAGACTGGTCGAGCTGTAAAGCCTGTGGTGCACCTCAGTTATGATTCACTTGGGAGGCCTGTGGACTTGCCTCTCAATGTTGTCCATAAAGAGTGTATGTGTCCCGAGCTCATTGCCCAAACTGAGCATCAGTGCTAACTCCAAGTTACTTGTGTTGCCCCTCTGCATGGTGCCCTTGCCCCATCCAGCCCCAAGGTAACTGATAGGAAGGCCCCCTCTTTCAGGTTTCATGTCAAGAGGTAATAACTTCGAGTTACGGTACAATGTGTATGTAATACTGTGTAAAGAGTGACGACTGCAATGTTTCGAAATATGTTCTTGGTAAAATGATATATTGACTGATGATTACATGTGCGAGCCTAATGCAAATGTATATGGTTGCAGTTAAGAAACTTATGGGAGTACTTGCTTGTGCGAGCGTCAAGCTTTCCCAGACCAGAAAGGTGTAACCCCTGCAAATGGGGGTTCCTAAAAGACTTCCAGGAGCTTGCTTAATGCTCAAGCCTGAATGGTGTTTGGCGTTTAAGCCATTTATCAGTGAGTGTTTTTAGAACCTCTGGCACTGTCTCTTTAAGAGCTGTCTGCTTGCAGACATAATTAGTTGTATGGGGGACTGTGTGCTTCTCTGTTTGAGTACCACTGAACTGCTGCCAATTTACTTCATTTTGCAGTCACTAGGAGTGCAAAGGAACCTATCTGAAAGATGTAACTGTTTGCCAGAAATTATTTAGAGTAATAATGAAATTACAGTTTGTCTAACCTGCTTTCTTTGCAGTCAGAACTGTGTCTGCTAGTTCCCCATTCTAGTTTTGAATCTGAACTGGACCAATCAGTGTGAGAAAGCTAGCTCTAAATGGTGCCTTGGACGAATCAGAACTTGGACTCATAATCTGAGCCAGCCACAAGAGGATTGTATGGGCAGTGACTCTGGGAGATGTAGTTTAGACTCAGTGCCTTTTGGACCAACAGCAGCAGTCTATTGTGAGTGACAGCCAATCCAGTCAAGAACTGGGAGGAACTCAAAGGAAGTGCCGGTTTTTCAGTTGGAGTGTCAGTTGAGCTTTGGCAGTGAAGAAGGAAGGAGCCCTGTGCTTTTTCAGTGTGCAGTTTTAGTCAAACGTGTGTAAGGCCCAGAGTTCCGGTCTGCAGCTTGTATGTAACAGCTTGTTAGGACTGAATCCGTCCTGTGAAAGAATCAAAGGATCTCTGAAGAGTAGAAACCAGGCTCACCCTGTAGAAGACTGGAGGAATTCCTGAAAATTGCACTTGGTCTGTCAGGAACTGAATCTGCTGTGTGTTCTCCGGGTATTGTGCAGTAATTGCGATCGATACAGATGCAGCCTGCCTGGTATAGTGCTTTCTTTTATATGGATGTGTGAAGAGGTTTGTGTACCTCAAGTGAGCCCTGCTGACATTGAAGGACCCTATCTTATTTGGAGGTCGTGAGTACTAATTCAGGGTCGCTCCCTGTTGAATTGCCACATTAAATCCAAATGGAATTACTGTACTGCTGACTGTTTAATTCCTCCTTTTCTCTGTGTGAAAGGGCCCTACCAGCTGCCACGGTTTGGACTAGCCACTAGGGCTTGGGTACCCAGGGACAGTAACTGATAGGGATAGGCCTGTGCACAGAGCCATAGGTAGATTATTAGAGTGATAAGCTAATTAACCTGATTTCCCTGTCCTTGTTATATCCCCTAAATAAATCAGAGCTGCTCGTTTCAGCAAAGTTATACTGCCTGAGGTATTTGTCTATGTTAAAGTACTGTACTGTGATTGTTGCACTGTATCTCATTTCACAGGAGGTCCCAGTGCGGAACCAGACCTGGGGGTAAGTGTATACTGTGAAGGTAATTCTGATATATTGTGTGGGCCACTAGTGGGAAGAAAGGGGGGTTGCAGTGTCCCAGAGGGCTGTGACCAAGTTAGTTTAACTATTGCAAACCCTGACCTCTGGGTGGAGGCACCCGCCATTGGATCCAGGCCCCTCAACCTGTTAGTGGCAAATCAGGCAGGGGTAGTAGCCCCTGGGATAGCGCCATCTAGGGGTTACATAAGCAATAATACACAACAGTGTGTGGTACTTCATGAGATATGTCATGCCTTGGGTGTGTTGTGACCCACACAACAACACGGAGTTCCTTCAATTACCCAAGAAGTGATTACACCCCATGATATACCACACTCTGGAGTGTATTATTGTGTTTATAAAATAGCAACAAAATGTTAGAAAAATATTGATCTTGGTAATCAGTTTTGAACTGCTATGATATACTGAGATATCGTCACAGGTCAAAGACTGATTCAGCCAATCAGCTTCCAGTATTTATCCTATCCATTCAAGCAGCTGCCATGTTAGAATAGCATCACTTTTTTCACATTTGCTCAGAAATGATTGCGGTTATATTGCTCCTCATACAAAAAGACAGAAAAAGAAGTGGTTAGATACCTTTTATTGGACCAATAAAGAAATGGTTCAGCACACAAATATTTGTGCCTACACAGGATCCTTCTTCAGTAGATGGTGGATTTTACAAGAAACATATTTTATATGTTGTAATTTGTGCTGCCTTCTGAATCCATTAACATAGTAATTAAAAATAGTGTGACTGACCCCATAAGGGGCTGCCACCACTTTTAATAGACCAGTCTAGTTCAGTGTAATTAGGTTCGAAGGTGAGTGCTGGGGGCACTGTAAATGTCTGAGCCATGAGGGCCTCAGCTCTTGGTAGGCCCATTAAGGAAACCATTAATTTCTCTACCAACTTGGGAGTCAATAACCAGATCATTTTTAGCAACAAAAACACAGCTTTATTGACAGGGATGGGGAGACTTGGAAGGCAAAACAGCGCAACACACATTTTAGCATGCTCCTATTTGGTGTCCATCCAGGCAGGCCAGCTCTACCCCTTCCCACCTGGTATCAGGATTTAGACTAGACCCCAACAGAAGCTCCCTTAACTCAGTCCCTGTGTATCACAGGTGTAGGATTGGTGCAGAGCCATAGATGTTGCCATGGGTTAGCTCATATTGGTGCACTTTTGTAAGGAGCAATGTGCTCAGTTAACTCCCCCCCAAAGGTCATGCAATTACTTAAAATGGCACAAACCAGGGTATTTATCTGGCCCAATGGCCAACTTGCAAAACACATGCCCAAACAGAGAATGTCCCTTGAATCAGGGTCACACTGAGGCACACTCATGATTTCCGGACATGAATGGCTCCTCCTGATGCAGCAGGCCAATGGAACTCTGCTCCCTCAGGGTACCACTGATGCATACAGGCTCTCTCTCTTTGGAATCACTCCACTTGTCTCCAGCACTAGCTTCTCTGCCTCTTCCAGGACTGTCTGTTGGTCTCTCTCTCTGTCTCTCTGTCTCTCTCTCTCTCTCTCTCTGTCTGTCTGTCTGTCTCTCTGTCTGTCTGTATCTCTCTCTCTCGACTGCTGAGGTCCCGGACCAGCCTACACATGTCTCAGCTTCCAAACTCTTAGGTTGATGGATAGCTGACTTCCAGCTGCAATGCCTGCTACAGGACTTGAATCAGCAGCCCTAGATTTCAGCCTTATTCTCTGCACTGGCTCTTCAGTGTCATGCTTATGCAGGCTCACACATAGTTGCCACCCTCTTCTTATAGGAATTCAGTAGCTCTTTTCACAGTTCGTTCTCTCTCATCATGTGTAGGCCTGGGATGGTACAGGTTGCACTCACTCCCAGTATAGCAGGTCTCTTCAACATGAGATTCTCACCAGATTGGCCTGCCTCTAGCACAGTCCCCTCTTTATAGGCATGATTCACCGTTGCCTCCCATTGGTGCACTGGACTGTCACTCAGTGAGCTCAACAGTCCACAGGTCAAAGAAAAGACACCAGAATCAGAGTCCCATCTTTTCCCCAGAAGTCTCCTTGAGTTTTTTTCAGCACGAGGGTGCAGAGCATGGGGGTGAGCCCACCTGTGTGGGTCCACTACAACAGATGCATAATTTTAAAGAATGTTGGCTATTAATTAGCAAGCATGAGAAGCTTCTGCTATTCTAATGCAGTTGAGCCCTCAACAGAGTAGAATTAGGTGAAAAGGAAGGAAGAAAATGTATATGTGTTTGTGTTTGGGGGAGCAGGATTTGAAGACACTATAGGAGACTACAATGAAATAAGCAAAACAAAATCTGCATGTTGCATGAGCATCCTGCAGATATCTGCTCACTGCAAAAAACTACTTTTAGTTCCCCTCCATGACCCTTTCCTCACCTGTATGTTCTACCCCTCACTTGCCTCTGGTCTCAGGTTAAGTCCCAACCACTGCACAATAGGGTCCCCACAAAAATTAGCTCACGACCATACTCGGGGGTGAGGGGATTGTGAGATGTACAACCCAATCTGCTGTTATCCCGTGGATATCAGTAGTGCCAATGCCACAGCAAATTAACACTTAAAAAATCAGATGTGCATTTCTACCTGGAAAGGGTTAAAATCTTTCAATATTTGACCGAAACCAGAATGCCAAACAGGGCAGGTTGCACTATTAGAAAATTAATTAAGTAGGACCTGACCGCCTCTTTTTTAATCCCTAACATGCAATTCATATACTAATAGGTTTAGGATTATTGGGATGTGCAAAAATCCAGTGGGGAGCTGTCACTCCCCTTTATTTGGTAAGGTGATTTCATTAGGGTTTTCATTTAGAGAATTAGTTTCTTTTTTTAAAACTTTATTTAATCACATAACCAGCTTAGAGTTCAAAGAAATTCCATTAACCAACTCTAACTGCTGTTAGATTTCGTTATTGTAAAGTTAAAAGCTAGCTACTTCTTAATGTAATTACTAATGACTTTGCTAATTAAAAAGAACTTGCAAGATAAGCTGAATGCATATTATTTAATGCTACACAAAGAGATAAATTCCTTTCACGTGCATTATTTTACTAGTAATGATACCAACTTTTATAGTAAATCTGCAAGATGCAGAACCAGCTTTGGACCAAATGGTGCCCCAAGCAGAAATACATGTGGTGCTCCTTTCACTACTCCTTTGCCCCCTCTTCTCCCTTCTACCCCAACCCACATCCACAAAGTAGTAACAATTCTATAAATACAAGGGAGACAACAACCATTTTGGTTTCTACAGTATATTGACACTTTCTGCAATTGCAATTGATCTCTGCTAAGACTTTCTACTTTAGTGTGCCCTTTCTGTGCTGGCGCCCAAGGCTGCTGCTTGATACACTTGTGCCTAAGACCACCTCTGAGTAGATGAGATTTGTTTCATATATATATTTAATTTTCAGTAGAAATCACTTATATCATTTAAAGTTGTCCATCTGATTAATACTTCCACACCAGTACACACACCAAAAAAGTATATGTCAAATCAAAATTTGATGTTAGCAGCATTTCCTGTAAAACTAAGCCCAAGGAATACAAGATTGTCTCGCTTAAACTTCACCTTCCTTCCTCAGAGTGCATCACAATCATTGGTGGCTATAGACCCCCATCAGGAGGCACAGAAATTCTTAACGTGTTGAAATCCATAACTTTGGCTGCTAACACAGAAATAATAATCTTAGGGGACTTCAATATGGATTGGCTCACTGCTAAATCCCACTCCCTAAAAGCCATCTGTGATGAGTTGGGTCTTACACAGATAGTAACTGAACCCACAAGAATCAATGATTCTAACTCTGCCAACAGCTCACTCTCAGATGTCATCTTAACTTCGCATCCCCATAAAATCTCACATTCTGCAGTTTTCCATAACGACATGAGTGACCACAGTATCATTGTATGTACAAGATTCCAATCTAAAACCCAGCAGCACCCTAAATTCAGAATAAAATGCTTGTTCCGTAAATTCAACTCAGTAAACTTCCTAACCGATCTAGCTACGATCAGGTGGCAAGACATATATCTTGCCAAATCTGCTGATGCCGTCATCTCTGTCCTAAATGACAACCTTACCACCCTAATTAACCAGCATGCTCCTCTTATTAAAATGATGGTGTGGAAAATCTTGCATCTGTGGTTCACCCAGAGCTCAAATCTGCACTTACCAATAGAGACAAGCTATGGGCTAGGGCCAGGCAAACAAAGAACCCGGCAAACTGGCAGGCGTTTAGAACTACCAGAAATACCTGTGTTAAAAGTATACGTGCTACTAAAGCAAACTTCTACATCTCCACTCTGGAGCAGGCCAAAGGGAACTCCCAAAAAATCTGGAAGACACTGAGATCCATTGAAGGCCATCCTGCTGCTTCCTCCCTTCCCACCAAGATTCTGGCCAAGGACGGGATGGTTGAAAATAAATTGTGAATCCTCAAAGAACTTAACCTTCACTTTGCCACTGCTGGGTTGGCATTCGACTCCTCCCCATATGCTAGCCGAGTGAATAGCAACACTAGCCCAGATTCTACACATGCTGCTCCACCTCATCCCTTCCAGTTGTGCCTGTTTAGCTACAAAGAAGTCAAAGACATAATTCTTAGTCTTGACACCAAGAAAAGTGCAGGGGACGATGGCCTTGAATCATTTTTCTTGCAGTTGGCTATGCCCAGCTCACAGCCCCCATCCTTCACATCTTCAACCTCTGTATTACCACAGCCACTGTTCCATCCTGCTGGAAATCTGCCCATGTTCTTCCTCTATTCAAATCAGGAGATCCTTGTTACTTAAACAACTACCGTCCTATCTCTATCTTGCCCGTTCTCTCCAAAGTGCTGGAAAAACTTATATACAACCAATTAAAAAATCACCTTGAAGCACACTCACTCCTAAACCCAGCCCAATCTGGCTTCAGGTCGAAGCACAGCACCATCTCAGCCTTGACTAAAGTCTCTAATGACTGGATCCATGCTATGGACACCAAGAAGATTACTGGTGCAGTCTTTCTAGACCTCAGTAAGGCCTTCAACACTGTAGAACATCACCTTCTAATCACCTGTCTTGCCTACATAGGTGCCACTCCACTTACCTTACAGTGGTTTAACAGTTATCTCACGGGAAGGATACAAAAAGTCAAAGCTGATAGCCTACTATCTGCCCCCCTTCCAATTGCCAGAGGAGTCCCTCGAGGCTCCATCCTAGGACCAATCCCTTTTCCCTGTACATCAACAACCTTGACTCCCACATAAAGAACTCTAGCATACATTTCTTTGCAGACAATATGGTTTTGTACACATCAGGCTCGTCCTTAACTGAAGTCAGGGAAGCACTCCAAGCTGACTTTATTCAGTTAGACAGCAACCTTATCAATGCCAAGCTTCTCTTAAATGCCAAAAAAAACAAGACAACGATTTTCTCGAGACTTGCCTTGTCTGGTGCCCTACCTACCCCACCTAAAAACTTCATAGTTACCTCCCTAGGTGAACGCTTGGGAAGTCGTACCTAAATTTAAATACCTAGGTATGTGGATAGACAACAAGCTTTCCTTCAACAACCACATCGAGGATCTACCAAAGAGGCTTAAAGCACGCCTGGGCTTCTTCTTTAGAAATAGGACCCTCTTTTCTCTCGTGACCCGCAAAAGACTTGTCCAAGCAACATTCCTTCCCTTGCTTGACTACGGAGACATTATCTTTATCTCCTCCCCAATCTTGAGCCTATCTAAACTGGAAGTACTCTATCACCATGCTCTTCACTTCATTACTAGCTCTGCGTACAGGACCCACCACTGTGATCTTTATGCAGCAGTTGGGTGGACCTCTCTTGCCACCAGACACCTCCTGCATGCTGGCATTTGGACCCTCAAATTACTACTCTACAAACTGCCTGTTTATTTAACGTCTCTCATACACATCTCCCATAGCGCCTACTCCCTAAGGAAATCCGACCTTATCCTACTAGATGTTCCCAGGACACGTACCACAGCTGGCCAAAGAGCTGTCTCATACACCCTCCCAAACATTTGGAACCAACTACAAGCCATGCTGAAGCTAACTAGCATCGTATCAATTAACTCCTACAAAACACTAGCTATCTCTAAATTAAAAGACATATGTAAGTGCTACTAGGCCCCCAACGCCAAGTCAACTTCCTAGGTACCACCTGGCCCTCTACTTATTAAGCTGAAATGTGCTGCATAATTTAGGGCAAGGTTAAAGCTGGAATGTACTGCATATATAGCATAAGGACTTCTACTGTGTATACCTCTTGTATTATATATTTTTTCTTTGTTGTTCTACATTTTATATCTCCTGTCTATGTAATTGCGAACTGTATGTGTATGTGCCTCAGGACCACCTTGTGAATGAGCTTGCTCAACGGAGTCTTTCCTGCAATAAACTTGAACACACAACAACAGTGTGTATGTATAGTGGTGCGGACATGTGGGAGAAATAAAGACTGAACCAATGAACAGAACAGAACAGAACAGGATAGAATAGAACAGAACAGAGCAGAATGAACCAAGGAATAGAGTAGAATAGAATAGAATAGAATAGAATAGAATAGAACCGAACCGAACAGAACAGAACAGAACAGAATGAACCAAGGAATAGAATAGAATAGAATAGAATAGAATAGAATAGAACAGAACAGAATGAACCAAGGAATAGAACAGAATAGAATAGAATATAACAGAACAAAACAGAATGAACCAATGAATAGAACAGAACAGAACAAAATAAATCTGAATTTGTATATCAAAGCTGTTTACAAAGTAATGACGTAGCGCAATGGTTGAAGGAAGAGAGTGCTGCTATATTCTCAACAACATCCCACATTCCAATAAGGACAAGTGCAGTGAAACGAGTTGTGCGGATAATGTACTCTCTGATCTGCCATGATATCCACACTTTTAAATGGGCATGAGAAACCCTGCACTGTGATTGGTGGAATCCAGTCGCATGACCATACTGTTATTACAGTATAACCACAATGGTCTCTTAAAATGACTTTTCTTTTGAGTTTTGGGGCTTTTTTCACTATTTTATAAGTGCAGTAATACACTACAGGGCAGGCAGTTATGGTGCAAGAACCACAGTTCCTTCTTTGTTGAAGGCACTGGGCTATACTTTCTTATAACCTATCCAGGGCATGCGGTTATTACAGCAGAGCTGCCCACTGTGTTGTGTGTTATCACATATGTATCCAATCCTTTTAGCACAGATGACTGCGCACTATCTGCTCCAGATCAGTGGTGAGTTCCCACTATCCAAACTAGTCAAAACTGTGAACTGAACCCCAGCACTTTGACTCACAAGGTCTTCATCAGGGGGCTCCTGACGAAGACCTTGTTGGCTGAAGTGCAGGGATTTTGATCAGCATAACTCCATCATGCATGCGCCAGGCTGGGCGTGCGATTGTTTGTCTCTACGCTGCAGCTGAAGTGTTCTTATGTTATATAGTTTTTAGCTTTGTTTAACGTTTTACATCTAACGTTTTATTTTTTTCTCTTCTGTTTTATTGCTTCTTGTTTTTATTATTATTTCATGGACTGTGTCTGGTTTCCAGTCGGTCGGTCTCTCTACTCCGAGACTCTGGACTTCGGGGGATTTTGGAGGCACAAGAAAGGGGATTATTCTTTGTCACGTGCTGCCGCAGTACTTCTACAAACAAGCTGCTGGTTTTAACGATCAGCTGGGCAAGTGGTTTGGCCATATTTACTTTTTGTGCGTTAGACTTTGGGGGTTTCAGGAGACGTAAGAAAGGGTATTATCCCTTCTCCTGTCTCGTTCGGAGCTGCACTGCCGCTGTGTGTTTATTTCAAACTGCCAGTTTTTAATAACCGGTTCGGCAAGCGATTTGCCACATTGACTTTGCGTGCTGGTCGTTGTGAGCTGTGTATTGGGAGTTCTTAATGTCCGGTTTTGGAAGCTCTCTACAGCTTGCTGGTACCCGAGGATTTATTGGAGCCCGAGGGTCTATTGTTTTGACTACTGCAGTTTGTGAGCTGCATGGAGACTGGTTTTCAACACCTATAATCCGGTTGGACCTTCTCTTACACCCGGTTGGTCCGTGAATACTGAGGCCGAAGTTTAACTGGATCCCGGCCTGGCTTTCTCTCTTGTTTTGGATAAATTTTCTGTGAGGGTTTACCTCTGGATGAAGACAGAATATTCTTGAATTGAGGCGTTGAGTCAGGAACTTGTTTATTTTGTGGGCTTTACTTGGATTGGGATTTTAAGTTTTTTTCCCTGCTTCTATTGCCCTACTGGGTGGTCCCTGGCCCCTCCGACTATAGTGGTGCAGGGGGGGGGTCTCCCTCACTGGGGAATCAGTGGGTGAGGACCCCTTCCCCTAGGGACCCTGGGGTGACCATACTGGTGGGCTCTTTCAGGGTCTCGTAGCAATCTGCTGTGGCCGGGTGGTAAGCTGGGGTTAACCTGTTGGGTTTTAGCTAGGGGAATCCATCCAGTTTCCGAAGCTTTCAGTGTCTTTTGAGGACGGACTGCCTGGTTAACAATCTTACCCCTGAATTAGTGAGAGTGTTTTTTGGGGCATTGGCCTTTGGTTATATATTAAATCCTGCTCAATTTTTGTTCTCTATTCTTATATTCTGCGTCTGGAGAATCCTGTACCTCCGGAAGATCTGGTAGTGAGACTGCCTGGGACTGGGACCTCCTGACTTGTTTCTTAAATGACTTTATTATAATATTTGTATTAATTTTATTTGTTGCAATATTTTATTTTATTTATTTAAATGTGGTAGTGAGAGTACCACTTGTCTCACCCGGTTACCATAGTGAGAGTATTGTGTAGCCTGTGGGGGGGGATTTTTTGTTTGTTTGCTGTTTTATTTTAGTTTTTTACCTATTTTGGTTCATTATTTTGTTTTTGTCTCACCTGGCTACTATAGTGAGAGTACTGTGTAGTTCTGGGGGGTGTTTTTTGTTTGTTTTTGTTTTATTGTTTACTTATTTTTATTTATTACTTTGTTTAAATCAGTGGCTCCAGTTATTGAGAGTCATTGGTTGTTTGTTTGTTTTTTTGTGTTGTTGTCATTTGTTTTTAATAGGTTGATTTATTTTAAGTTTGTCTACTGTTTTGGGATTTATTGGGGGTGTTGTGATTTATATTTTTTAAGTGACTTCAACTGCATTCTTTGTTTTACTTGGAAAATTAGGACTGTCTGTGGTGCTTTACCACAATTTGGTGGGTATTTCGTAGAATGTGCCTGCTTGCACCCCCTGTCCTGCGCTATTCGTCCTCCTCTCTCCATGCCCTCTGCCCTTTCTCTTCCCCTCCACTTCCTGCTTCTGTTTACCGGCGCTGTTGGGCACTGCAAATCGTTCGCAGGGCGGGGGCTGGGGGGCGTGGACATTGGAGTTCGAATGAACGGGTTTCTCCCATAGGGGTGGTTAAGTCCAGAAGATGTCCTGGGGTGAAATGGAGCCTGGAACATGGTAATCCATGTCTAGTCTCCATACCCAAGGACACCTCCTTCTTAGGTGGGCAAGTAGCCAGGATGGCCTACGAGCATCGTCCAACCCGGGCGTTGTTACGCAATGCCAGATCCATTAAGAACAAAACTGCATTGATTGTGGATTTTGTGGGAACAGCAGATCTGACTTGCATCACCGAGACCTGGTTGGATGGTAATGCTGCCCCAATTTTGGAGGCAGCTATTCCTCCCGGGTACTTGGTGATACACTGCCCGAGGTTGGATCGCAGGAGTGGGGGGTAGTGGTCTGTTTTAAGACTGAATTGGGCCTCACTGGTGTACCAGTTGAGGAGACAGAATCATTTGATTATACTGTGGTAACTCATCTGGGGTGCAGGATAGCTCTCATTTACCATCCACCAGGGGATGAAAAGCTGTTCCTGCAGGAAGTAGCCGACTTTGTCGCTGACATGGCACTGGAGTCACCCAGATTGATTGTTCTGGGTGACTTTAATGCCTGGATTGATGACGAATCCTTGCTTTTTGGTCAACACTTCCTCCAGCTGATGACATCACTGGGCTTCACACAGTTTGTTTCCTCAGCTATCCAGAATGGTGGCCACTCTCTCGATTTGGTCTTCCTCCTGGGGATCGAGGCCTCCAACATGGGGGTGGAACCTGTCAGTTGGTCTGATCATTACACTGTGAGGTTTAATTTTTCTGCCCCTCTGAGTAGGTCTGCCCTTGTGGAGATGGTCAGTTACCGCTCTTTGCGGGATGTGGTCCCTGAAGACCTGGCGGCTGTGATTGACCTCTCGATGCCCGGTGAGACCAGCACCAATCCAGAGCATTTAGTGGTGGCCTATAATAAGGCTATTACTTTAGCTCTGGATCGGATTGCTCCAATCCATGTTCGTCCCTTCTGCTTTGCCCTTGGACCAATGGTTTGATGGGTCACTGAGGGAGATGCGGAAGATGGGACGCAGGTTAGAACATCGTTGGCATAAATCCACCTTGGATACTGACCATCTTATTTTGTTAGAGCATTACCAGCTCTATCAATCAGCAATTTCCCATAAGAAGACAGAATTCCTGTCCAGGGAAATTGCTGTTCCTAGGAATCAACCGGCTCAGCTCTTCCAAACTGTGGACAGGTTGTGCAACCCAACCTGTCTGCAGCTCCGTCGAGCCTTTTCACAAATTGAGTGTGATGAGATCGCTCGATTCTTCTCGAATAAGGTGGTCGACATCAGGCAGGAGATCCGCCTTTCTCGGTCTACGGGAGATATGGTTGGTCGGTGTTCAGTCACTATGACCGGTGTTTCCTGGAGTACCTTTGACCTACTGGATTTTGTTGACATTATGAGGATTGTCCAGGGGATGCGCCCCACATGCTGTAGTTTAGACCCGGGCCCTACTTCCCTAATTTTGGGTTGTAGTGATATTACTGGCCCGGTCTTAGCTCAGATTGTCCGGTGCTCCCTGGAATTGGGTGAGTTTCCTGGCTCCCTGAAGGAGGCGGTGGTGACACCCCTCCGGAAGAAAGCTACCTTGGACCCGGAGTCTCTGGCAAACTACAGACCTATCTCGAACCTTTTGTGGAAAAGGTTATCGAGAAAGTGGTGGCGATTCAACTGGAGGACCATCTAACCATCCATAATTTATATGAACCTCTCCAGTCGGGTTTTTGTAAGAGGCACAGTACCGAGACGGCTCTGGTTCAGGTGCTCAATGATCTCTTGACGTGAGAGATTGGAGGACCCGTTCTATCTTGGTACTCCTTGATCTCTCTTCAGCTTTCGACTCTGTTGACCATGGGGTTCTGCTCAAGCGCCTGAGGTGCATCTGTGGGCTGATGAGTACAGCCCTCAGATAGTTTTCATCTTTCCTCACCAGTCAAACTCAGAGAGTTGTCTCGGGAATATTTAGTTCCGAGTCCTTCTCTGTGCCTTGTTAGATACCTCAGGGCTCGGTGCTGTCCCCATGTTGTTCGCAGTGTATATGCTGCCCCTCGGAGACACTGTAAGACAGTATGGGCTGAGGTTTCATTGCTATGCCGATGATACCCAGCTCTACCTGTCTTTTGCGCCCAACCAGATCTGTGCCCTTTCGGTATTTAATAACTGCCTCACTGAAATCCAAAACTGGATGAGTTCCAGTGGGTTAAAGTTGAACGTGGGAAAGACTGAGGTTTTGGTGGTGGACCCAGGTCACAGGATAGAGGGGCTGGGGATGGATTTGCCCTCTGGTTTATTCCTGGGGGCAAGCAGATCCCTACCTCTGAATGGGTGCGTGACCTGGGAGTGATACTTGACGATGGTTTGACCCTTCATCATCAGGTGTCTGCTGTCATCAAGTTAGCCTTTTACCATCTTAGGAACACTGCCAGGATCAAGCACCTTGTTCCGTCCAGCGATCTGCCAGTTTTGGTCCACGCCTTTGTGACCTCGCACCTTGACTACTGTAACTCCCTGTACCTAGGGCTTCCTGGGGTTGATATCCGCTGCTTGCAGCTAGTGCAGAACGCAGCTGCACGTCTATTGACTGGGGCATCAGGAAGATCTCACATAACCCCTGTGCTGCGCGATCTGCACTGGCTGCCAGTTCAGTGGCAGATCACCTTTAAAGTAGGTTTATTAACCTACAAAGCCCTACACAGTTAGGGTCCTGACTACTTGAAAGAGCTCCTGATTCCTTACACCCCTGTGCGAGAACTCTGCTCGGCTGATGAGGGGTTGCTAGAGATTCCGAGGGTTAGATTGAAGTCATCTGGGGCTCGGGCTTTTATGTTCGCTGCCCATCCCTCTGGAATTCTCTACCTCGTCAGTTACGGGAGTGCAGGACTGTGGGGAGCTTTAAGCAGGCACTGAAGACCTTCCTTTGGGTTAAGGCATTTCCTGATTTTCTATGATTTTATTCTTAGTTATTGTTTGATTGTGTATGTTTATATCTGTGAAGCGCCTTGATACTCCGAAAGGCGCTATACTAAATACATTTATTATTATTATTATTATTATGTGTTGTTAAGGCACACTTCATTAATTTGCAGCAAGTAGTTATTTTGTTCGACGGTTCCCCTGAGTGCTGTAAACTTGCTCTGCTGTTCTGTGATACAGGGGCTGACCGCACCATTACAGCATCAGCTCATTCGTCCTGGCTCTGCTGATTTTATGTGTCTCTATTAAATCACTCCGCCTAGCTGCCCTGGTAGCATGGTGGTAGAGCTGCTCCTTTTATGCTGATGACTCTGGAATGGAGTCCGGTAGCTCGGGGGCTGGCTGGGGGAGGAAGGATTGGGCATCACTTAGACAGCTCTCTCCCCTCAGGAAGGAGGGTGAATGCATCCTGCTGGCTGATTGCTACCTGGAGGAATCTGGGTGATTACTCACTGGGATCCACACATGGATGACAAGGGCATCTCTGCGGAGGCAAGACATGCAGACTATATAATTGCACGCAAGTTGTCCCTGGGAGAAAAAGGAGCACAAAATCTCTGATCATGGCTGGATGATGGCCCAGTCCCCCCACAAGCCCCACACTGGCAACTGGGAACCTCCAATCAAGTCTTGTGGCAAGGTCACCACAGTGAAATGTAAGACCAAGGGATGCCAGGTGACAGGGTTGGGAGGATCGGTCTGGATAGGAGCAGAACAGTTGAGAAAGGAGAGAAACAGTAGATTGAAAAAAAAACTGCTCAAGCATAGAAACATAGACAATGATGGCAGAAAAAGATCACTGGTCCATCCAGTCTGCCCATGAACCCTAATCAACCTGGGATCGATTGTCACCACAGAGTTCTAACCCACACTATCCATCCCCCTGCTCCCTGCCCTACTGCTGTCACCCCAAACAACCACTAAGCCCTTCATTCTGTCGCAGCCATGTTTGAAATCATTGATAGTTTCAGCATCCACCACCGCAATTGACCAAGATTTCTCACAGATTCCCTCAATTGACCAAGATTTCTCACAAATTCCCTCATCTGAAATTTTACAAAGGGTATGCATCTTAAATCTTGTCATTATTTAGAACCCTACTTGTTTCATTTATCTAATCTGTGTGAACAAAAAATAATTACTAGGTTCAGAATGGAACTCTATGAGGCTAATTATATCATAGGCAAAAATATCCGGGAACAGTCACAGCATTTTGTAACTGTGGTGCTGAAGTTGATGACAACTTAAACATGTCACTCTTTTTTGTCCGTTGTACCACAGTAAAAGAGATTTTTGGTTGGCATCAGTCTTGGCCTATTCCAGCCTTTCCCCAGATCAAATAATTTGTACTCCGTATAATACTTATGATCTGACAACCCTATATCGACTTGCTTGTTTCTTGTTATCATTGAAATTGTGAATATTAATTACGTTGCATTGCACTAATTCTTGATTTGAATACTGGAATGTTACTGGCTATATCTTATATTTGAGGAGTACGAGAGGATAACCCCTATTTTTGCCGCTAATGGCTATATTGTTCTAAACTTTTTTTTTAGAACATTAGAGACTACAGGATATAATACTTAGATGGAGGTGTAGGTACCCAGACCTGAACCCTAAGGAGTCCCATTTACTCCTGTTGTTTAGCAGGAGTACTAAAGGCCTAATCCTCTCAGACTCCTCCTACTGTTCACGAATGTATATTTCACGTCTGCTTATTATGAAATCATGCAATTTATAGCTTACTCCTGCTAGTAATCCCGCTGAATAATGGTCTAATCCTCTGTGACTGTTTGTGTTCCTCATGAATATATATGTCACTTTCACTTATCACGAAATCATGCAATTTACTGTTCATTGCTGTTATCCAGCTGGATCATTAAAGGCCTAATCCTCCCCCGATTACTCCTACTGCTCACAAATGTATACGTCATGTTTCCTTACAATGAAATCATGCAATTTATTGTGATATAGTTTAGTGACTCGCATGCATTTTATCCCATTTGTAGAATCTGAATAATAGGTGGATTTGTAATTGGGTTTTATCCGATTTTTACATTTGTAATATTTGTAGTGATTAATTTTGTCTTTTTGTAATGACATATGTCGCTCAATAAACTAGAACTTCAACTTGGCATGGGCAGTGGCTCAGCATAGGGTCTGCAGGAAAGGGCATCCACATTAGCATACTTATGATCATGATGATGGACCACAACCCAGTCATGTGGATTCCATACTAAAGGGCAGCAACTGTAAAGCCTAGTGGAGTCCTTATCAACTGGAATTTACTGTAGTCTTAGCAATGGTTCATACTGTGTTACAATGCTAAGCAAACTTGTACCAAGGTAGTGTCAAAATTGCCACAGGCTGGATTATAGAACACAACTCCCAGTCATACTGTAGGTGGTCCAATGTTTCTCAGTGACTGTCAGCATGTAGCCAGCATATGCTACCACGTTCTTCACACCATGCTAGATTCGTGCAAGTACTGCCCCTACGGCAGTTAGTGATACATCCATATATATCAAGAATGATTCATTGAATGTCTGGGAGAGTGATGGCCTCACTTGACAATGCATTTTGTAGATGGCAAAAAGCAGAATGACAGTTAGGCATCCAATACTGTGACATATTCCTTTCTGCTAATCAGTGCAGTGTGACTGCTTGGTGGGCAAAATTCTTGACAAATTTCCTATAATAGAAGAATAACCCTAAAAATGCACATGTTTCAGTGGGTGTCTTGGGTACTGGCATTATTCTTACATTCTGTGTGTATTCCGTGCATCAGGACAGTTTTCATCTTGTGATATACCATGCCCTAGAAATACAATACAACCTTAAGCAAATGGCATTTCGTTGGAGTTACCTTGAGACACTGACTTGGATCTTAAAGAAAACCTTACTGAGGTGCAAAACACTACTAAAGGTCTTACTATAAGGCAAAATATCAGCAAGGTACATCATGTAGATGTTCCAAGGGAGTCTATGAAGCACCAACTCCATGAGGTGGTGGAAGATACAAACAAACCCAAATAGCAGCATGACTCAGGATGCGGGTGATGCGAGAGAGGGCAGCCAGCCCAAAACTTTAAGAAAGAACAAAATTTTGCATTCCAAAGCACAAAAAGGGCACACAGTTGCACTTGTTGCAATAAACAGGGTTTATTCTTCACTAGGAAGGCTATGACCTTAGCCCCGACACTTCAACCAGCAACTGGTCTTCATCAGGGGGCATCCATTTTAATTGCAACAAGAGCATCTGTGTGCCTTATTTCTGCTCTGAAGTGCAAGATTTTGTCCTTTCTTCAGGTGTTGGAAGATGCCTGCTGCATTTGTGAGCTCCTTGGCATGACCTTGAGCTGATAAAACCCATGGCCAGTTGTGAAGGCTGTCTTCTTATAATCTTTATCTGCCTCCTCCACTTGCTGGTAACCATGGTGGCAGGTGGCAGGACACAGAGGGTGGTGGTAAATGGCTGTCACTCCACAGAGGGAAGAGTGACCAGTGGGGTACCACAGGGATCAGTGCTGGGACCGGTCCTATTCAACATCTTCATCAGTGACATTGCACAGGATATAGAAGGCAGAATTTCACTGTTCGCTGATGACACAAAGCTCTGTGCAGAGTAGACACACCAGAGGGTGTAGACAGAATGAGAGGACCTGCAAGAAACTTGAAGAATGGTCAAGGGTTTGGCAGTTGAAATTCAATGCAAAGAAGTGCAAGATAATGCATATGGGGCACAAAAACCCTGGCACAATATATCAGTTGGGGGTGAGGATATAGCATGCACCAAGCAGGAAAGGATCTTAGGGTTGTCATCTCTGATGACCTCAAAGTGAGGAAACAGTGTGACAAGGCATCAGGTAAAGCAAATAGGATGCTGGGATGTATAGGCAGGGCATCACCAGCAGGAAAAGGGAGGTCATAATTCGCTATAAGAACACAGTGAGGCCCCACCTGGAGTACAGTGTACAGTTCTGGAGACCATACCCACGTAAGGACATAGACAGGGTAGAGAAGGTTCTGAGGAGGGCAACAAAGATGGTGCATGGGTTGCATCACAAGTCCTATGAAGACAGGTGGAAGGAACTGAACATGTACTCCCTGGAGGAGGAGGAGAGAGGGATATGATAGAGACATACAAGTATCTTACAGGGAGGCACAGGGTGCAGGAAAACACTATTTTAAGCGAAAAGATGTTTCAGGACTAGAGGGCATGGGATGAAGTTGGAGGAGGACGATTCAGAGGAAACATGAGAAAGAATTTCTTCACAGAACGGGTGGTGGACAAGTGGAACACCCTGCCAGAGGAAGTGGTGGGGGCTAGAAACAATCACAGGATTTAAGAATGTATGGGATAGACATAAAGGAATTCTAGAGGTCAGGGGTAAGGGGAAATAGACTTCTAGGAAAACAAACTGAACTTACAAGCTCAAATGGGCAGACTAGGTGGGCCATAGGCCCTTATCTGCCGACACTGTCTATGTATCTATGTATCTATGTATCTATGTATCTATGTACCATTACAGAAGTCCAAAGTACTGGACTAAGCTGAACCAGCAAATTGTTGTATTATCAACACGAGGCAGTGAGCCTGAATCTTCAGTGGTAACAGAGTTCCATTTGTGGCAGTCAATGAAAATTCCCTAGTTGCCATCCTTTTTTTCAACAAGAACCACCAGTGAAGCCCAGTGAGTGCAGCTTTCTTCAATAATACTACAACGTGGAAGATTACTGGCTTGGCACTCACGGTAAACACATTGTTTAATAGGGAGGGCATCACCTGTGCAGCTTTCATGCTAGATAATATTACATTTGCCATGATCACCAGAACCCCAGTTAAATACTGGTACTGCTGAACTGACTGCATCTTGCCTCTTAATCATACCACTAAAAGAAGTAAGGAGCTAGTAGCTCAGAGGCCCATAATTGCTCCTGTATTAATAGTAACTGAGATGATAGCCAGATAAAATTAATTTGTCGAGTCGTTGCTTGAACTCAATTTTGGATTTGCTGGCGATGACATCCAATGGCAAACAATTCCAAGGATTGATAATCCTGACAGAGAGAAAGAATTTACAACTTACATGTTTACATTTTCTACCAGAAAGCTGGTGTGGATGTCCTCTGGAGTTATGGGCATCACTTTTAAAGGGGAAGCCTAATTCGCATAGTAATGAAGGATCCTGTTTTATGTCATACATAAACATGAGGTCTCCCCTCAAAAGCCTGGTTTCTAAAGGCAAGAGATTTAGCACAGAAGGTCGGTTCTCGTATGACTTGTGGTACATACCAGTTAGATGTTTAGTGTATCTTCTTTGGACCTTTTCCAACAAAGAGATCTCAGTTTTTTTAAAGGGGCACCATAATTGTGACACGTACTCCAAATTAGGTCTTGTGTATGCCCTGAACAAGGGCATCATTACCCTGGGGTCTCTACTTTTTATATTTCTTTTAATGGACCAAATTACCCGATTTGTTTTTTTGTATAGACTCATTATTATGTTTAGATTGTCTGAAATCATTAGATATTGTAATACCCAGGTCTCTTTCATGGGTAGAAGTTGTTAACAGATAACCTCCAAGTGAGTAGTCCACACATGGGTTTCTATGTCCCAAGTGCATAACTTTACACTTGTTGGTGTTTAGTCTCATTCCCCATTTATTTACCTATGAAGTGATGTAATTGAGGTCACGTTGGATGGTACAAATGTGATCTTGATCCACACAGGGGCCACCTAGCTTAATATCATCTGTGTATTTTATTGAAAGGGACATTTATTCTTGTGTTAGATCTGAAATGAATAATTAAAATAGACAGGGGCCTAATACAGACCCCTGTGGAACTCCACTAGCCACTATACCCATTTCAGACAAACTGCCTGTGATTAATACCTACTGGGGCCGGTTACTCAACCAATTCTGGATCCAGTTTATAATATTCTTGTTAATAAGAATTTTCTGCAATTTAGTAACAAGAGCCCAACGTAGCAGGACATCAAAGGCCCTACTAAAGTCAATGTAGATTATGTCATAAGGTATTAGACTATCAAGGTGAAGACTAACTTGTTCATAGAAACAAACAAAACTGGTCAAACAGCCCTGACCCCTTTTGAAACCATGCTGTTCCTAGTCCAGTTCATTCAAGACTGGAGAGATCCGTGATACAACTTTCACGTAACTTACAAACCGATGATGTAAGGCTAATGGGCCTATAGTTTTCCCAGTTATTTTTGAGGCCTTTTTTGTGGATTGGCATGACATAGGCTGTTTTCCATGAATCGGGAACAACGTTATTAGCCGAGCAGCCTTCAAAAAGGAGCATGAGTGGGCGAGCAAGACAATCAGCCAGTAAAAATAAAAGATGGTCAGCAATGCCATCAGGGCCTGAACGATATTTGCTCTTTAGGGTTTTAAGTTTTTGTGATAGTAAGTCTTCTGAGAAGATAATATTAGGATCCCCAGATGGCAGCGAGTCAGGAGGAGTGGATTGTGAGGGGTTAAACTATTAGAAAAATTGAAATTTAATTTATCCGCCATATCCTTAGGGTAATGTATCTGAAGATTGTTTGCTAGCAAGGGACCAACTAGAGAAGTAGGTTTACATAGGGAGTTAACGTAGGCATAGAAATACTTACTATTGGTCTTATTAGCTAGATTGAGTTCCCACCTAGATTTTGCTCTCTTTTAAACAGAACCCAGTTATTTGGTGTGCGTGCCTTTAAAAAAATTAGAGTATTTTTATTCTTTTGTTTGATAAGCTTTCTTAATGATTTATCTAACCATTTTGGACTGTTTATAATTGGAATTTTAATTTTTTGATGGAATGTGTATGTCTCTTAAATTAATTAGAGTATTTTGTAGAAATTCCCAGTAACTTTGTATTGGCAAAGTGGAAAAGATGGTGTCCCAATTTAAAGAATTAAAGGATAATTTGATTTAATTAGTGTTAGCTTTGTCATACAGGTAGATCTTAGTGGTGCTTGTATTGTAAGTATGAGCTTAAATATAAGAAAACTGTATTGAATTATGATCGCTGGTACCTATAGGCATACCAGCAGATATATTCTTAATAGCCAGATTGTCATTATGAAGAACTAAATCCAAGAGTCTGTCACCCCTAGTTGGAGTTTGGATACATTGTATTAGACTGAGCTGTACACATGCTGACAGTAATTTATTCACATTTCCTGTCGTAATCAAACCAAATCACTACAGTGGTGGCAGTGGTGACCAGTTCTGGCAAGGAGATTCCTGACTGTCTATAGTTTGGAGAGATATGTTTCAGCTGGAATACACTGACTGGACACCGGTAGGCCTGTTGTTTCCTTTCTGTCTGTAGGCCGAAAGGATTGGCTATTTCTGTGAGAGTTACTTTCTGTTTTCCTATGATATTTTGGCGCAGCTATTTATATTCAAGAATGTCATAATGTTAAATAATTCTGAGGACAGATCATTCACAATAGGACATATAAAGATTATTATCTTTCTATTTAAAGGTAATGGCACAAAATCAGTCTCAAACTGGGTGTGACACTATAAGATGGCGATACAGTCTGTAATCAGGCATCATTTAGATTATGAGCAAGGCCGCGGAATTTGTGGTCACTTGTGGAAATCATGCGCTATCCGCGGAATTCACAGCCACGACCGCCCAGAATTTGACGCGAGACATGAAAGATACAGCTGAATGAGCCCCAGACTACAATTTCTTTAAAGATCATTGGCAATCTCGTTTTGTGTTTGTGCAAAAAAGAATGGATTCATCAACTTATTGGTTCAGGATGTCCTTCCTGACTTGTGGAAATTCTTTTTTTTTCTGAGACTGTACCTAGTTTTCTAGTTTTTAATGAATAAAAATGCAGTGCCTCACATATTGACGTTCTTGTTCTCTTGCCTGCTGCTCTGCCCGAGGAAGGCTCTCTGACGACAATGTGGAGTGGGAGTTTTGAATCGGCCCCACAGCAGTGCACCCCTGCCTATACCCTGCATTCTTGCAAGACTGTTCCAGTCCGATTCTTTACATCTAATACTGACATGTCCTTCACAGAAAAAATTTCACACAGGGACTCCTCTCTGAAGGCAACTTCTAGCAAGCTGGAATGATCGATTGAGAAGACGCCCTCACATGAACAGGAGTCCCAATAATAAAGCAAGGAATGTAACACCCTGACAAAGGCTAGCAAAAAAAACTATTATTTTATACTTAGTATACCTTGATAAAAAAAAAAAACAGGTCATGAAGAAAGCCACAGACCCCGGGCTGAACGCAGTCAAGCCATACACTGAAACCGTGCTGATTTAGTAAGAGGGGGAGCACACAAACACACACACACACACACACACACACACACAATGTCTGCTATGCAGAGAGAGGCCAGAATCTAAATTCAATGCCACCAAAAAGAAATTTTAATGTTCAAAACCCCAAATAATCCACAGTACACAAGGTAAGAGGACATACTGGATGACAGCACAGACCGTGACAGGACTTTCACTTTGGGAACTGCTATATGGCGATCGTATAAAGCAGTGCAAACATGTACAGCCTTAAAAAATCAATATATTTGAACAAAAGAACATTGCTGACAACAATTTAGTAAAATGTTAGTCTTTGAACACGTAGGCAGAGACAAAACGATTTGAAAAGACTGCCAAGGCTTCCTACATAGTCACTGGGTAAAAAAAACAAACAAAATTATCTCCCCACAGCTCCAGTATGCCGACTACTCCAGATATTTTACAGGGGCATAAAATGTATTAATAATTGCTGGGACCATGGCTACCTCTCAGTGTCACCCCTCTCCGAGTCATTTAGCAAGCTACAACAGCTCAGGAATATTAAATTAACAATATTGTGCCCTCCTGGCAAGCCCCTAGTAATTGTTTGAACAGAGTCCCAGGTCGGAGCCAGGGGAGAAATGGGGGCTTCTGTTCAAATTCAAAAACCGTTTGCTTTCCTGCCAATAGCGGTCCACAGCCCCGAGCCCCGGAGAGCCCCATCGTTGTTTACGGCATTCAATATGCAATTTCTGTCCGGAACACTAAGCTGACAATAAATTAATAAATACATTAATTAATAAATTCAGAAAGTATTATCCAACAAATAAATAAACCAAACAAGAAATAAACTCTGCCATGCTCCTGTTTTAGAAAACATTGAAACATCACATTGCAAATGGATTTAATAAACATTTATTGCACAGCCCAGGTTTACTTTTTCTTTTAAATATATAATCATGCTACACTAGGGGTGTCTGTACCAGTGCAGTGGGGGGGTGCCAGCAAGGAGTGAACATGTTGTTTTTTATCCCCCCCCCCAGTCCCAGATTGGAGCCATGGTGGAGCAACGGTGGCTTCATGTAAAATAAAAAAAACTGTTTGGTTTCCTGCGATCTGCACACACCGGCTGCAGAACAGTATAAAAAGCACAGGCTACACTTTGCTGCCGCACAAAAAAAGCATGCAGCTGTTTGTCCAACTTTTTCCTCTCAACTAGTTGCTTAAGCTTTTATTTGAATCTCTAATCCCACTTGTCAGCGGTTGTTGCTGGCTTGTCGCTCGCTCACTGACTGCGTCCATCTGCTGCTGTCCTGCTTTTCCCACCCAGCCCACTCCTACTGTCTGTCTCTGCCTATTCAGTGCCCAGAGACTCGGAGAATTGTTTGGTTTTGCTGCCAGCCAGTGTCCTCCCTTGCTTTGCTCTCACCTCTTATCAGTAAGTTTAAAATATTTTTTTTGTTTGTAAAAATGAATGTATGACTGACAGGTGACAGTCGATTGGTCTCTGGTCTGAATAATTTTCTTAATTTCATTCACTCAGTTGTTTGATAGAGGTACGAGGCAATCCATCCTGTCTGTGGACAAAAACGGACAGACTCCTTGATTTGGAGTTGGCCAGAGGGAACCTTTGTCTCTCCTGCCCTGTGGACCCGATGACTTTTGCTAACAGAATTGTGTTGTTATACACAGTCTGCATTTAATGATATTTTGCACATGAAATGTTGTTTATAAACAAATGCAAACATTTTGCTTGGCGGTAACTACTTATCTAAACTTTGGGGGAGGGGTCACCAGAATTTATACCTATGGTAAATTGTGGTGATGTTCCTACAATTCTGTGGGCAGATATTTTTCTGCATCTTAGAAACCATATGAGAACCCAAATGGCATGTGCAGTGTACAGTATGCCAAGGGAACCTCCCTCTCTTTCTCTCTCTCTCTCTCGCTCTCTCTGTGCTGTTTTATGTTTTATTGCAAATAAAATATTGGCTTAGTGGCTTTTTCTCTGTTTTCTTTAGTTCTTTTAAAGCTTTATAATCAGGGGTGTGCAAATCCTATTGCCCTCTGTCCGGGGCAAGTAAATTTTCTTGAAGGGCACATTCAAAAAGCGATTTGAACACCCCGTTTATAATGATTTTGTATATGTAATCGGATCTGTCTGCTAAAATTACCGGGGGGGGAGGGGATGTTTTCAGCATAGTCACCGGGCATCCACAAACAGTGGTATAGCCGGGAAATAGGTTTTCCAGTCAAGGGGCCAATCTGAGAATAAGTAAAGCATTATGTCTGGAACAACTGCAGAGTTTTAAATACCCATTTTAGGTTTGCATCGAGGCAAGCAAAGAACAGTATTTTATTACTATAAAAATGTTCATGCTATGGTAAATGGGAGGTGGGGGGTTGTTTAGGGTGTCCTACAGCATGTAGATTAATTGTTATGATATATCATTGTTTGCTCTGCATAACTATGTATTTAATGATGACTTTCTCACCTATATCTGCCCTGTAAGAGCCCATGTGCCCACCCCAACACACAATGTCTCTGTTTGTTTACCTCTCTGCCTGCCTCCCCCTCTATTACTCTATCTATTTACATCTGTCAACCAATAATCATTTTAGTACAATTGGATCTGTGGATTTGGAAATCAAATATATGTGACCCTGTGTGATGAGCACAGATATCTATTTATCTATCTATCTATCTATCTATCTATCTATCTATCTATCTATCTATCTGTCTGTATCTGTCAACTGTAAATGAAGTAATGTGACAACACTGATAACTGAAATTAACATTTATATATTTATATAGAGATGTATGACAGAGTAAAATGCTTATGATTTTTTGTGTGTGCATGTGCGTGTGTGTGTGTGTGTGTGTGTGTTCTAGGCAAAACAGTATTAATAATAAATATGATATTGTGTGGCATGCATTACCCATTCTGACTCTCCTGAAGATACTGTATGTGAAGGTGGTGTTCAGCGAATGTCGCATCTTTAATTTCACTGTACAAATAACACAAAGAAGACACACACACAAACAGTTTGTGAAAAGGATTTATTAGCGGCTGAATAGATTTCTATACAAGTTAATTAAGGATGAAAGCCAAGGGTGAATGTTACAATATGAACACTTGACTGGACTGAAAAATGTCAATTGTGGAGAAAATTAAAAACAAAGTGTGAAAATAAGGGGAATAGTGTGAAAATCATGTGCTGCAGAATTGCCTCAGAAATAACCGTCCACCGCCGTAGAAGTTCTGCGGCAAATGGGAACCCTGCCACAGAACTTTGCTCCAAAGTGCCTCAGAAAAATTGGGGCTCTGATTATGAGACAGCTTTGGCTTCTGTACTTCCTATTCGCTTGGAAGATAATGCTTGTATATTATGGGACAATTTACCATCTGATGTGCAGGAGATTTGTGCAGAGGTTAAAGAGAAGTTGAAAGAAGCTTTTCTTCAGAGGAAGTACTTATCTTATTTTTAAACGTATGCACCTGCTCACCCTTGTAAGTCAGTTGAAAGCTTGGAAGTTTAAGCTGCTGAATTAAAAAGGCTAGTATTGGAAGTTTTCTGGACCATGATACAAAGGCTCTGAATGAAGAAATGTTTTGCAGGCTTATAGCTAGACTTGATCCTGTACTTTAGTCCAAATATCTTGAGATGGATGCAGACAACTGAGATGAGATATTACGTGATGTCAACCACTGTGGATGTGCATGTGAGTCACTTAAGGTAACCAATCCCATTGTTATCCCCTTAGCATCTATGCTAACCATGGTTTAAGGCAGTCAGGTGGCTAAGCAGATTGTAGATAATCTGCTAATGGTTCTCCATATGTGTCATTGTGGTGCATCTGGTAATGCCTGTGCTGATACCAAATTTCACTCTGTTATGAAGGGATGCTTTTCCTAACATTATCAATCTCCATTTCCATCAGTTCCTCCCTGTGAGTTATAGCCTGACCATGAATAGTACCACTATGAGAGACAGCATTTGAATTAAAAATTAACGGTGGTCACCTGAAACCCAGGTTGCTGTCAGCACTCCCAGAGGCTGTTCTCCTGACCGCCATTACTATAATGTAACCCCTCCACATGGTGGCTTTATTTTTAGGCTCCTTTACGCATGCACATCAAAGGCAAGTGTCCTAGGCCAGCCCAGTGGTGTAGAGGGCAGAGGCGCCATGCATCTCACCTTTCCCACGCGGGCAACTCAAGTTCAGGAATAAACTCAGGGTGCTGGGGGTCACCCGGGTGGGGAGGGCTGGGAAGATTGAGCAGTCATCAGGCAGCTCTCCTCTCCTCTCCAGATTGGGAGGTAAGCCTTACTGGCCCTTGGCTGCCACGGGTGGAGGCTCTGTGGTAGTGCCAGGCAGTTAGGGTGCTTAGGCTGGGCTGGGTGGGTGGGTGGGTGGGTGGGTGAAGTGGGGCCATTGCTGGTTCTGATGTGCATGCAAGACCATGTCTGCCAGGGCCACAGGGAGTAAAAAAGGAGAACATTTGTAGAAAAAACTCCCCACAGACAAGATGATGACTGACCCATCACAGGCTCAGCACCGGTGGCTGGGCACCCACCACAAGTCCTGTGGCAGAGGACATCTGTGGTAAGGTAAGTCCTGGAGGAGCTGGGTGATGGAGTTGGGTGGGTTTGAAGGGGGTCACTGAGGCAGCATGAGTATAAACAGAATATGGAAAAAAAAAAGGCAAGTGTCCTGATCACTGCCATGACCGATCTGGACATGTAAGGACACCTGTGCAGAACTGGTATTGGGCTCAAACTGTTATGCAGCTGCAGAGTTTGTGTGAACAGGGACATTTAATCTTCTTTTGACTACAAACTGGCAGTCATCTTCATCCCCTCTGACCCAAGCTGGCATGGTGCCAGGGTCAAAGGATGACTGAGCAACCAATCCAGGTCAGATTGCCTGAGGAAAAAGTCTCAAGGGCTTGTGGACTTGTAACGGACTAAATGACTTCAGACACCTTTGCAGCAACTAGTAAACAACCTCCAGGCCTGCTTAATACTCGTTAACAATTCAAGTGACCAATCAAGAGCTGCCATTGCCTAGTGAACAGCATGGGCTATTCCAGGCACAATTCAGTCTACAAAACACCCCGAAGCAAACTGGTGCCTGTGTGCTGTTAAGAGAGACAAAGACAACTTGTGTTGCAGTGCTGCGTGTCTGCCACAGATGGAGAGACAAAACAAGAAGCAGAACTTGTGCTACTGGGAAAGGAGGTAATGATGTGCTAAGAGCTACATCAGAACTGAAGTTGAAGGTTGCAGTAAACTGACTGAGACTTTGGCTGAGCTGTGATGTTGCTGGAGAGTGCAACAAGGCCTACAGCAAGACAACTAAAATGTTGAGGTGTACTGTAAGGGGCTTTGATAGCAGAAAGAAAGCAATACTACAACCTCTCTATAGATCATTTTGTGAGGTCCCATCTGGAGTTCTTTGCCCAGTTCTGGAGTCCCCACCTAAGGAAAGACAAAGACAGGCTGGAGATGGTGCAGGGTAGGGTAATCAAAATGATTCAGAGCCAACGGGGCAGCTCTAATGAGGATCAGCTCAGGGCACTGAACATGTACTCACTGGAGGCCAGAAGGGAGAGGGGACATGATAGAGACCTTCAAGTTACAGAAAGGAATGAACAAGGTAGACTGCGAGGAGCTATTCAGCAGGAGGGGTTAATCAGTAACACAGGAACATGGTGGAAAGTGACAGGAGAAATGTGAGAAAGTTTTGCTTTACAGAGAGGGTGACTGAGACATGGAACAGCCTACTAGCTAAGGTGGTGGGCACAAAAGCCATAAATGATTTCAAGCATGAATGGGACAGAGGTAAGGGCTTCATAGGTACTCAGGGGTCAGCAGTAAATTGGAGATTTAAGGGAAGGTGAGTGCTCAAACCCCATTTAGACAAAATGGTCCTGGAGTAGGGAAGGATATAACAGGGCAGACTGGATGGACCGATGGTCTTTTTCTGCCATCATTGTCTATATTTCATTGTTTCTATGAGACCATGACTAATACTACAGTTCAACTGGGGAAATGCCCAGCCAGTACCACAGCATGGTACTGGTTATCACCACAACCTAGGGACTGATTAGTCAGACAGAATTGGGTATTCACAGGCAGAGCTGCCCTGTGCACCAGGTACCAGAGGTTTGACTACAAACTGTGGATCATGTCAGGAGTGGCCTGACTTGAACCAGAGAACAGTTGGTGTGTTAGCCAACATCAGAAGTCATCACTGAGAGAGGGGAGAGAATGAAACCAGTCAGAGAGGGACTTGCTGAAAACTGCACCATGACCTTGTGCATCGAGGGAAATACACTAGTCTGGGAAGCATGAGTACATTCAGGGGTTCCCCTGCCTCTGCATATTGAATCATAGTTTGAGAAGGTATTTGATGGATGATGCTATCCAGCTGGGATTTACAAGTACCCCTTGTGGGTTTCATGAGCATCTGGGTTTTGGGGATTTAATTTGCAAAGCATTGCTTACTTCTTTTTTAAGTATACCACCGTTGGCCAGCCACATGTAATGTCATTGGGTCTGCACCATGTTCAAGGCTCAGTACCCACTGAAGCACTGATAACACCCATAATATTAAGGGTTTACACTGGTACCAGTTGGAGAAGAGGGTAGGCACCCCCATGAAAGCTGGGCAGGAACAAAGCAGCTGTACAATGCAATGTAGTGTGGAGGCAGGCACTGTCGTGGGCTGAGCCTGGAAGGTCACATGAAATTCAGTCTAGGTGAAAATTTGGCTACACCTAGGAAGTCGCTGTAGAACAACCCCTGTGTATTACAGACCGGGATAAACCCTTCTCTCATATTTAGGGCCTGGAACTGGACCCTAAATAAAGTCCCTGTTCTTAATGTCTAATCATTGACTGTGCTTATCATTTAGCATAAGTTGCATGTTTTGTGGGGAATGTGATTGCACTGAATTGGTTCATGGGTGGGTTGATCCTGTGGGAAAGTGGACTGGTACTTTATCCCAGGGGGTTCTACCATGCTTATACCAGGCCCTCTTTAACATTGCTCTGGGTGGAGGTGCCAAGCAATTTATTTAACCCTTGGATACAGATCTCCCATTCAGAAGTTTCAAGAACCCAGGCCCCATGACCTTGCATGAGCCAACAAGGCAGGGGTAGCCTCCATAAAACCCACAGTGGACCAGTGGCATTGTAAGTAGGGTACACAAAAACAGATATACAGAAATTACTTCAGGTGAAAGCAGGTAAACATAAACAAAAGCATTATCTGGCTTATTTGGCTATGACATCACGCTAGCAAAAACATTAACCCAGGTACACTAAGGGATTGGAAGTATCAGGAACAAATACCGAACATTTAGCAAGAAATACAGAAAATGCAGTATAATAGGGCTACGTACCTTCTAATGGAACATCAGAGTGGGGCACCAGGAAAGACTGGGATAGGCAATGTTTTTAAAAGTTGTAAGGCTACTGTAAGTAGGAGATGTATAGAAGAATTGCGAGACAAGACTGGGCACCTTGGTAGAGATAAGGAAAACATAATGAGAATAGCACACAAATATTTGTGGGATATGTTTGGTAATGAAAGTTTAGATAACCAACAGGCTCAGGAGTTCTTAAATCAGATTAGTTTTCCTAATATCCCCCCAGGAAGCAATACAACGCATGTTGAATCCTAAAACAGTGGAGGAAGCACAGACCTCAATCAAAAACCTGAGCAATAACACAGCACCGGGGCCTGATGGGATTACAGCTGAGTTTTACAAAATGCATATAGAACAAACAGCAGACATGATACAGGTTTTATTTAACTGGATCTCATTTGAAGCAGCCCTCATGACTCAATTGGGGGTACAGGTACAAATTTTCCTATACAAAAAGGTGGAGGCACAAGATCTGAGAAAGTAGAGGCCATTGTGTTTTATGCATTCCAATATTAAGATCCTCATGAAAATATTATATAGTGTATGGTGGAACGCTGTTCCGCATGGAAATCCATGCCTGGAACAGCGTTGTTGTCCTTCACTCGGTGCGTCATGATCTTGTTGTGCTGCACCCAGTGCGTACTGATGCAGCACAACAAGATCGAATACATCAAGGCATGCTAATAGAGCCATGCTGCACGGGCAACACGGAAGGCGTACTTTGGCGGCAGACACAGAAGTAAGCCCCCGAAAGTGTTCACAAAGTGGTATTTATGGTTGCCCATACACTATAAAGATTGTATGAGCAGCCATACACAAACAAAGCAGTTTTGCGATCTTGAGGTCTCGTGGTAACGGACCTCGAGCCACGCTCTGAGGTCTCAGGTTACCATGAAACCTCGATCGTTTTGCTGTGGCAAGCTATGCATACACAATCCTCTATGTGGCAGGCTAGCATCAGCAGTCCAACACCTCATCATGCCCTTTCAAACCTGCTTGATTTTAGATAGGAGAATTCAAGATAAATATGATACTTTTAAGGAAAGTTGTAGAGCTACAAAAACAGGGCACAGTCAAGATGTATTCTGCCACTGGACTAAGGTAAAGCCTTTGACAGGGTGTCTCATGAATATCTCTTTGAAGTTTTGCATCAGTACAGTATGCCAGTAGACATTTGTAACTGGATTAAGAAACTGTACAAAGTAGCTAAAATCATACAAATATTAGTGGCCATTTGGGAGAGGAAATGATAATCAAAAGAGGTGTCAGATAAGACTGTCCTCTTAGCTCTCTGTTATATGTTTTCAATATTGATCCAGTACTTTGAGCAATTCATGACCACCCTCAGATCAAAGGTCTATATAATACTGAAGATACAGCATCTATTGCTGTATCGGCTTATGCAGATGACATCTGTTTATATGTAAAGGATGAAAGGTCTGGGATAATGGTGTTACAAATGCTAAGCAATTTTTCATCAGCTTCTGGTGCCAGACTAAATGTGGAAAAAAGTAAAGGGAATGTTATTAATTATAAAGTGCAATATGTTAGTGAAACTGAAGGTATAAGAATATCAGACTCCCCAATAAAAGTATTAGGCATTCAATTTTTGAGAGGAGAGCAACTATCATAAATTTGGAAGAGAAATGGAAAGTTTGTGAGAAAAAGGTTAATGAGTAGAAACACTGGCAACAAACTATTTCATTTATTTGAATTGCAGGTTGGTACACTGGAACATGTGTTCCATTTTCAGGTACGACCTGAGGGCAAAGTGATGAAAAGAACTAAAAAGAAGGTTGCTATGCAAAAACATTCTTACTGCTCATTTTTACCTATCTTTTTGTGGTGTATCCCACGCCAAAAGAAGTTGATGCAGATATTTTAAGTTTTAGTACAGTATTTCAGGTCATATGGTGCAGTAGATTGAACCCTATAAAAAGGAATATTTTATAGCTATAGATAAAACAGGGAGGTGTGAATCTTCGTAATCCAATTGCTTTTTTCCATAGTTTATTTTTTATTTAGGAATTTTCTTTGTTTAAAAAAAATGAGTAAAGAATATGACATCCATGGATGCAAGGCTGGATGACTCCTTTAGCCATAAGGGGTAAGAAAACAAAGGAAACTGACCTTTACTCCTAGTCATGTGTTCCCTGTGATTAAGAAACTAAGATCTTTGAAATCAGAATGTACACAAGTTAGGGGGACTACTAGAAGAATAATACATGTCATAAATCAGGAACAAGGCCTTCATGCGTCAGTGGACTACAGAGGAATCAGCCAGACGGAATACAGAAAATGTGAGAAAACTCTGCTGGACAAAAGGATCCCCCCATGTGGGACACAGTGTGACTCAGCTGCCACATCTACGTAAGTGTGAAAAACAACTCAAAACACAAAAGTGTATCAGAAAGGACTTGTCCAAGGGAAGAGCGTGGCATAGACTTAAAAACAATGGAACATTTATTTGTGGAATGCACATATGCCAAGTATTTCTGGGTACAAATTATGGACTCTTAAGATGATCCTGGGTGGAAAAAGGTGTCTTATGAGAATATCATTGTAGGGCATGTTCAGTCTCAGATGGTATGTGATACCAGTACACTAAGACTAGTTTTGCATGCATCAAGTTCTACTTGTGGCAAACCTGATGTAAATATGTCTTTCAGCAACTGAAACAAAATCAAGCTACAGTAATAATGAACATCACAAAGGAAACATTAAATGTCTATATGCAGGAAAGTAAATGTATGACTGCGACAACCTTAAAATCTAGACGGAAGCATTTTCACAATTTTTAGCATGAAATAAAACTCAGTGTATGAATCAGAAGAAATATCACACTTTATTTGTCACACAGTTTATTGCACACTAGGTAATAGAGGAGGTTTGACTGTGGATTAATGTAATAGAATATAAGGGGAATATGTGATAAATAGAGAATAATGGTGTGTGGTATGAGGATTTCTCACACACTTGAAATGTGTGATAATCCATAAACTCCAAGAGTGTAGCTCGAGAGGTTTGTGAGATTATCATACACCAAGGGTGTGTGAAAAATCCTCTTAACACACACCTGCATAGGCATTATTTTTTATAACTGGTGCAAGGTTTCAACAAAAAACTAGCTGTATTTGTGAGCTGCCACTGTACTCACACAAATACAATGAAATGAGAGATGAGGAAGAAAAATTGTAACAGCCCATTATTCTAGCAGGTTATTATGGTATTTTATCAGGAATGTGTATTCAGGCATTACGGGGGGGGGGGTCACCAGTTATTATATGGCTAATAACATAATATATTTTTGAGTTTCTTTGGGTATGTGAATTGTGCAAGTTTTTCGAGAACTATTTGAAAGGAGTTATAAAGGCATGGTGGGGGGTCTTTTCCTGGCCTTAGACCAGGAAGAGGCCTTTGACAGGCTTTCTCATAAATATCTTTTTTTCAATTTCATCTTTATATGGGCTACCAGATATTTCTGTTTCTTGGATTAGATTATTATATGATTCGGCATCTCTCTGTACTTTGATTAATAGTTGGCTCAGTACATAGGCGGTATGGCAGGGTTGCCCCCTTAGCCCTGTATTGTACACTTTTTGTACTGATCCTTTGATTAGATGCATAGATTCTGTTCCATAAATCAGAGGCATTTCACTTAACCCAAAGGGTAATCCTATAAAAATTCAATTTTACACCAATGATTTGGTTTTGACCGTAGTGGATTCTATGGCAGGACTAAAAGCATTAAAAGAGTTACACGATTTTTCAAAAATACCAGGGTCTAAACTTAATCTGCATAACATTCAGTGTTCCTAAGGAATGAGACCCAAGAATATGGGCATTTTGCCTCTTTGAATATTCCAGAGGTAGTCTCTAAAATCCAGCTTCTGGGTGTTTATTACGGTGAAGGGAATATGGGATTGGGTAATTGGAAAGATTGTTTACAAAGAGGAGAACACTTGCTTTGTCAATGGAAGCAGCTGGAATTTAAATATTTGTTCCAGATTTCTTGTACATTAGCTGTGTACAGCAGTGCCAGCTAGGATGCAATGCAGTAATGCTGCAGTATATCACAAAATGCTGCAGTATATCACAAAATCCTACAGTATATCACAAAATGCTGCAGTATATCACAGTATATCACAAAATGCTACAGTATATCACAAAATCCTACAGTATATCACAAAATGCTGCAGTATATCACAAAATCCTACAGTATATCACCAAATGCTGCAGTATATCACAAAATCCTGTAGTATATCACAAAATGCTGCAATATATCATAAAATGCTACAGTACATGACAAAATCCTACAGTATACTTCAGGGAACAGCATAATTCAGCAGCAGCTAAGCCCTTTTATTACTGTGGTATTTAGGGACATATAATTTACTGCAAGTTAATATGTAAGCAATAAGACACAATGGTTTACGCATTAGACAGTTCTATTGCACGGTTAGGGGGACGTAGTGAGGCACAAGGCCACAGGCCGAGTGTATCCAGTCCCCTAGCCATGCATTAGAACTGTTTATAAAATGGGCAATAGATTTCAAGCAATCTGATTGGCTGTTAACTGTGCATTAGATGTGCCTAATGCACAGCTAAAACTAGAACCCCCATTTAGAATACACAGGCCCATTTTATAAGCGCAATAAGCCACTCCAGGGATGTGCATTAGACAGTTCTAATGCATGGCTAGGGGACTGGATGCACTCGGCCTGTGGCCTCGTGCCTCACTACGTCCCCCTAGCCATGCGTTAGAACTGTCTAATGCACACCCCATCATGTCTTATTGCTTACCTAATGCACATCCCTGGAGTGGCTTATTGTGCTTATAAAATAGACCTGTGTATTCTAAATGGGGGTTCTAGTTTTAGCTGTGCATTAGACACATCTAATGCATGGCTAACAACCAATCAGATTGCTTGAAATCCTTTGCCCATTTTATAAATTGTATTGCGGCTGTCTCTGCTGCATTACTAGTACCTGTGCAATTTAGAAACATGTTGTTGCAGTATTTTCTTTCAGTGTTCATGGGGTTGTAGGCTAAACCCCATCAAAAGAAATACTACTTATTGGAAGATTATCATAAGGAGGTTTGGGAATACTTAACCCTGTGGTATTCTCTTTCTCACTATTTCTCTACACCAACTTTACACGTATGTTCTTAGGTGTAACTCAGGTATGGGGTCTATGGGCAGCAGAATGGTTAGCATTTTTCGACTCCAGGTGAGGAGCAGGGTCTCTTATTAATTGTGGAAATTAGATAAAGCTTATTTAGCAATTTAGGAAAAAGCTGTATTATCATATTACGGCTGGTACCTTTACAGACACACTAGTATTGCCTGACTGTCCTGAAATGCATGTTCCTGCTGCCTTGTTGCAATTGAAGGATTCAAGGATCCCCAAGTTTATGTGGGATACTATTTGGCGTAGATGCCATGGGTGTTTAGAAATAAGTGCTGCCCATAAACACAAAAGTATAGATGAAAAGTATTGCCCTGACACATCATACGTTCAGGAATTAAAAACACAATGGCATCTGGTTTTGGATGTCCATATAGCTCCACTCTGGGATTCATTAGCTTTTCAATGGAACAGGACTCTATTTTTGACCTTTATTTATGAAACTCTCGGATATTCGTATTGCAGCTGCAACAATGACAAAGGTTTAACAGGAGCGCAGTATTACTGATATTTGCTGTACTGAAACAACATACATTATATGGCTGAATAAATGGAAACATCTTTTATAGCAACAGGTTTTATGTCAAGATGGCTAAGTTACCTCTGTTACTGCAGCTTTACTGTCTACCTTGACTTCTGAGGTTAGCTAGCAATGAAAAATAGACCTTTGAACTTATCCACATTGATTGTAAACTGGTCTTTTCTGTTCTTGTTTGACTATTTTTTTTCTGACTGTTTTGGCTAATAGGGTAATGTGATTGGTTCTGTATTTTGTATGCTCTGTGCTGTATGAAGTTTGTGTCTTTTTGATTTTTTTAAATTTTTGAGAAGTGCCATGGGATCTTTAACATCCACCTGAACCCCAGAGCAGGCAGATGGGACCTTTTTTAAAGTCTAATCTGAAAGGCGACACATCCAGCAGCACATTGTTCCCCAAACACTATGCTGAGGCATTGGTATTGTTACTTTTAAGAAAGGGCAGGGGGTGCCCCCTGAAGAGCTACTGATACCACTTCCTGCAGGACCTGGTGTTCAGTGGTGATCTATCCTACTGCTGACCAGGCCTGACCCTGCTTAACTCTGAGATCTGATGGATTCAGGCTCTACAGTAGGAAGGCTGCAGGCAATGGCTGCAGGTAAGGCTCACAATATGATGTCAAAGTGGTTCATAGACCTAGACAGCTAGCACTTCAATCAATCAATCAAACTTTATTTATAAAGCACCCCTTCCCGGGGGCTCGGAGCACTGTACAATACATACTTAACATATATAAATAACAAAACACATTTCAGAGCATAAACCTACATCAGTTTCATATCATAATATTAATAAATACAAATCAATCACAGTCACTAACTCTAATATTTCATATTATACCAAGCTAATTGCTTGCTCGAATAAAAACATCTTGAGCCCCCTCTTAAAGGCTTCCACCGAGGAGGCCTCTCTAAGATAGGCTGGGAACAAATTCCACAGGACAGGCGCAGCCATGGAGAAAGCCCGATCTCCCGAAAGATGCAGCTTCATCCTGGGAACCATCAGGAGACCACCCTTGGAGGAACGAAGAGGGCAAGCCACACAGTGGGGAACCAGGAGATCTTGCAGATAGTCAGGTCACTCTTATAGGATCGGATTTCTTATCCAGGCATTGGGCTGCCCTTGATGTTAGTTCAGGTGCCCTTCATTTACAGGAATTTGCAATGCACTTCTTATAATATCAGGGGATGACTTCTGAATGTTGTAATGTGTTCATGTTGTCTAATATCATTGTGCCACCCACAAGTAAATAATTGCTTCTGCATGGCATGGACTGAGTCATCTAATGGCCCAGAAGAACATCCTGGCAATGACACTGGAATGTCGGAGCCCTATGTCAATGACAACAATGAACTCCAGGCAGCTTGTACTCTTACATCAATGGAAAAAGGTATTACAGCAGTTCATATCTTAATCTGGTGACTCTTAAATCGGTGGTAGAGACCTGGCTAATACCTAAAGTCCTGGATGCCTTTTCAGGAAAGACAAAGTTGGCAAATGGGGCAAGGGCTGCACAATTTACCTCAGGGACACCCTACAGGGCCATGCCCTATGCCAAGTGGAAACTGGGGAAAGTGTTCAGACTGTCTCTATCAAGATACTACTTGGACCCTGTGGTAAATCGCTCACTGCAGTCTCAGTTTATATCCCCCATGGGAACAGGCACTGGGTTTCAAAAGTATTATTGAATACATAACCAGTAGGTGCCAAAACCATGAAGTGGTACTGCTAGGCGACTTCAATGTCAACTGGTTGGGCTCAGAGGCTGCTCCCTTTAAGGATGCAATCTCCACCATCACTATGTCACAACTCGTCAACTCACCCACTAGGGTCAATTACAGGACTGGCTCAAGCTCCCTGCTGGACTGGATTCTAACCAATTGCCCGGAAAAGAATCTCCAATACCTCTGTCCTACCCAACTCTATGAGCGACCACTCCCCCATCCTCTGTCTATGGTCACATAGAACTCCAAAGCTACCCGTTAAAATAGTCATGCATAAGGTTCTGAAAAAAGGACATCTCAAACCCCCTAAAGACACAACTTAGACAAACTGATTGGTCCCCTATTGATGCAACCCATATTGTTGACCAAGCACTTGAGTAATTAATTTCTCAGTTTAACACAGCTTGCGATATCCATGCCCCCCCCTTAGGACATTAGAAAGATTAAGGGAGCAAACACCACCTGGATAACCCCTTCCCTGCTTAACCTTATGGCCACCAAGGACAACCTGTGGCTTCGTGCCTGGGCTACTGGTAAACAGTCAGATTGGCAACGGTACAAAACCACAAGGAATGCCTGTACCAGGGAGATTAGTTCTGCCAAGATCTGCCACTTCCAAGAGGAGTTCTCTAACTCCTGGGGGGATTGCAGAAACTTTTGGGGAAATATGAGAGACCTCATGGGCACGATCAGCAAGTCAGCTCTATCTGTGCTCTCTGTAAATGGGGAAATCACCCATGACTCCAAGGTGATTGACTACAATCTTAACTTGGCCTTCTCAGACATAAGTGGTGTACTACCATCTGTTTTCTTCGATGTGCCAGTGCCTCCTACCATGGAGTACAAAGTAGGGACACATCAAGCCCACCCCCTTCTTCTATTTTAGGATGGTCTCTAAGCAAGATGCCAGACAATATTTGCAGCGGATGCTTGGGAAGTCAAGGTTTAGCAGTAACTCTTTGTTTTATTTTTTTATTTAACTTTTTGATCCCCGTCGCCTCCTTCTGCCAACTGGCGACGGGGACATCTGTTTTTTATTGATTTTTCTCCCCATACCTCCCGAGGCCCCAGCACACAGCCATGCGAGCATGTGGAGGCACGCTTCACACCCTGTGGTGCCAGCTCAGCCCCTTTCACCTCCCCATGCTTTGCGGCCCCCTGTCCACCTATGCTACCCACCAGACCTCCACTCAGTGGGAGTAGAACTATGGGAGGGGTGCCAACCCACCCTCACCATCCTCAGAAGAAGAGCGCTTCTCACTGGCATGCTCAATCCTGCTCTGTCCTCCACCCCCACACTGGCACCATGATGACCAGAGGTCATTTCCGAACCCAGGTTGCTGGTGTAGCGTGAGGCAAGACATCCGGTGCCTCAGCCCTCTGCACCACCGGCCGGCTCTTTAAACCTCACTCTTGAAGAAGTTCTACCTCCCTTAACTAAACTCCTCAATCTCTCCCTCTGCCTAGGTCAGGTTCCCGAGAAATGGAAGGCAGCTGTAGTCACTTCCGTTTTAAAAAATGGTGACCGTGCCCTCCATACAAGTTACCGACCAATCACAATCCTTCCCCCCCTTTTGAAGGCATTGGAAAAGATTGCATCAGACCAGCTTACTGAGTATCTAGAGAAAATACAGGATCCAGTGCCCACAACAGCATGGTTTCCGTAAAGCACACAGTACCACCACTGCCAGGCTCAAATTCACCAGCTACATTCAAAATGCAATTCATCGAGGCCACTTAGTGGGGGCAATTTACATCGACCTCACTAAAGCTTTCAACACAGAAAATCACACCATTCTGCTAAACTCACTCACCACCACTAGACTTTCACCCGAAACCATAGGCTGGTTCAGTAGCTATCTGGAGGGCAGATCCCAACAAGTCAAAATAAATGGCATTCTTTCTGACAGTCACCCAGTTTGCTCTGGTGTTCCTCATGGCTCGATACTAGGTCCGTTACTCTTTAGCCTGTTCCTTAATAACCTCCATGAGGCAAACTCCACCAACATCTTACTCTATGCGGATGACACAGTTATTTTCTCCAGCCAACCGGACCCGCATCTACTGGAGACCCAGCTCCAACTTGATTTCACATCTGTTGGACTGATTCTCAAAATACAAGCTTCTTATGAACTACAAAAAAACAAAAACTATGCTTTTCAGTAACACCCACAACAAACACAAGTTGCATAGGCTTACCATTTGGAACAGTTTGGGGGAAGCACTTGAGCCAGTCCCTTATTTCAAATATCTAGTCATAACCCTTGATAGTTCACTGTCCTACGCCACCCATATAGATCCAGTTGCTAAAGCAGTAAATGCTAGGATCAGTCTGCTATACCAGCACAGGCATTGTCTAACCTCCGATGCCCTCCAACTTGCGGTCAGCAGCTCCATAGTCTCCATTATTGACCATGGACTAGTTATATACAGTGCGGCTGCAGACACTGTGCTCAAGAGGATCAACCTAGCCCTTAATAAAGCTTGCCGGTTAATTAAGGGTGCTCGCTGTCTCACCCATACCTGTGAACTATACGAAGAAACAAATTGGTTGAACCTTATGGGACAAGTAAAATACCATACCTGCCTTCTTGTAAAAAAAGATTGTCTTGGACTAACCCCCCCAGTAATACAAGACCTTCTTAAACAAGCGATCAACCCACATACAACCTGAGGTATGTTAAGACAGGTGCTTCTCATACCTTTCTGCTGCACTATGCAGGCACAATGCTCTTCTGATTACCAGGTGCCCTCCTGGCTAAATGTCCTACCAGCCGCTATCCTGTCAGTACCCAAATTGGGCTTTCAAATATAAACTCCACCTACACCTTATTGCCCTTAGCAGATGCGACTGTCAAATCATGGGGAAATCTCTCCCTGCTGCATCTATAGCCTAGGGCTGCCTTCTATTTCTCTGTGCCCCCTACCCCTCCCTCTATGCTGCTGCAGCCCCACTGCCTATGTCCCTACCACCTACAACATAGATCTGCATCCTATCCACCATTCCCACCCCCTTGTAAACATAGACCTGTATCCTGTCCACCATCCCCGTCCCTCCCCCGCTCTCGTTTCTCCCCCCCTCCACTGCCCATGTCTCCCTAGACCAGTCATCTCCATGGCCCCTTCCACCTCCTGTCCTTTTTGCTGTCCCCCAACATTCCCTCCCCATTCCTTTTCCTCCTCGCTCTTAAACAACAAGGCCATTTTTGGCTGCTCTATGTTCACCAATTTCATATTTAAATCTAAAATTTATTTTTATTGTCTACCCTTTAGTGCCTGTCAGAACATTGTACTCTTGTTATTGTAACACTCTAGTGCCAATTGTTGTATTATATTGTATAATGTTACATGTTATTGTATTTCTCTTTCTACATGGAACCCCTGTAAAAGAGACTCAGGCTCAAAGGTATTGTAATCCGAAAACAAATAAATAAATAAATTAGACAAATGAATCACAATTCATCGAGGCATTTATCTGGGTCACGTTCTTAGGTTATCAGAACTGCTCACCATTGATTTGTGGTTCTTGTAACCTAAGAATGTGCATGAGAGCACTCTTGCAACTTTATGAGTGCTCTTGGCTGCAGTATTAGTATAAGTTACAAGTCTCATCAGGTAAAATATGTCACAGTAATATACAGTTTTTCCATACTGAATACACTATATAACAGAATACATTTTTCACCTATACATGATGAGTGGCAATGAGAATATGGAAAGTTTGACTTCCTCCTTAAAAAGGGGCAAGTAGTGTAGTATATAAGAACAAGCATTTGTCAATGCCGAATGTTTGCTTGCTGGCATTGGCAGTAGTAGTGTAGAAGTTACAGAGCTGTGTAATAGGAATGGCAGTGAAGTATTGAACTGAAGCCAACCCCACCACCACCCTGCAGAGAGTGACAGGCATTGAGGTGTGCCTTTAGGTCGTCAGGCATAACGGCCATGCCATTTCACCACACCCCACCCTGCAGTCACTGACAAGTGTCACGGTGTTCCTTGGGTTCTTTGGCCCTTATGCGCACCCCATTCCATTAAGAAATACGGTGAGATGGGTGCGATATAGGAGAATGGGGTGCACTTTGGGGCCAAAGAGTCCAAGGCATACCTCGATGCCTCTCACTGGCTGCAGGGTGTGGAATGGAATGAGCATTACAGGCAAGAATCCCAAGTCACACCCCGATGCCTGTCATTCTCTACACAGGGTTGGCGTTATGAGTTGGAAACCCTAATACCTCAGGCATTCGTTGGTATTTTCACTCCAAATTTTCAACATGTGTTTTTTGTGACCCCACCTCATGAACAGGGGGAATATCAGTTTGTTAGCCGAAAGCTGCTTATGCACAGCGACTACGGCATTTAGCACCACAGGTGCAAAAACATTCCGAACAGGATGTAAAAAATGACAGCTGTACTGTTCATGGGGAGGTGTAAAAAATGGCAATGTTGCAAATCTGCAGTAAAAATATTAAAAAAATGGTGAAGTCACGAGCATACATAGAAACTGTGCAACGCACACCCGTAACATAATTAGGTTGGGGATTTTTTACAGCAGATTGTCAACTCAGGCATTTTGGTACCTCCGATCATGAACAGTGTCACTGTGATTTTCTTTATCTGTCCCGAACAATGATTTCCCACAGCGATCACGCATCTCTGCGCTGAAAGTGTGAAAACACACTTCAGCCATGTTGTGAAAAATGACAGCTGTACTGTTCATAAGGAAGTGTGGAAAAATGCCACTGGTGAAAATCTGGACTGAAAATATTACAAAGTCATGAACTTACGAGGGTGCGTGGAAACTGCGCAATGCTCACTCATAACACAGTCATTTTATGGACTTTTGTCACCAAATTTTCAACATAGCCATTTTAAGACCTCTGCTCATGAACAGTGTAACTGTGATTTTCTTAATCTGTCCTAAACATTGCTTTAGCACACCAACAAGCACCATTATGCTTCACATGTCTAAACACATTTTAGGTGACATATGAAAATGGCAGCTGTACTGTTCATAAGGAAGTGTAATAAAATGGCAATGCTGAAAATCTGGAGTAAAAATATTAAATTCGCAAACTTACGAGCATGCATAGGAACTGCGCAGCACACTTCGTAAAACAGTCATTTTAGGAATTTTTTTCACCAAATTTTCAACATAGCCATTTTAAGACCTCTGCTCATGAACAGTGTCACTGTGATTTTCTTAATGTGTCCCATACATTGATTTCGCACATCGACTGCGCCATTGTGCTCTACATGGGTGGAAACACATTTTGGGCAAGATGTGAAAAATCACAGCTGTACTGCTCATAAGGAGGTGTGGTAAAATGGCAATGTTGAAAATCTGGAGTGAAAATATTGAAAATTCGCGAACTTACGAGCCTGCTTAGGAACTGTGCAACGCACGCTCGTAAAACAGTCATTTTTTGGAATATTTCCACCAAATTTTCAAAATAGGCTTCTTGAGAGCCCACCTTATGAACGCTGGCAGTGTCGTTTCATTAATCAGGCCCAAAAGGTGATTTCGCACAGTGAATGCGAAATGACCCTTCGGGCCCGAATAACGCCATGACAGTGACATCACTCATGAGAAGGGGTCCCAAAAACCCCATGTTGAAAATTTGGTGCAAAAATTCCAAAAAATGCCTGAGATATGCAACAAAGTTGAAAAAACCCTATCTATCCCATTATACAGCTTACCGGCATTTCCTCAGTTCGCGGTCGGCTTTGAAGAGTGCAGACGTGTTCCGGGTCCTGAAGATCGTCGCGCCGAGCTCCGGAGGTAAGTATGGGGTGAGAGGGGTGTGGGGAGGCAGGGTGCGCAGTGGGTGGGTGCGGGTTGTGGGGAGGGGGCAGGAAGACTGCGTGGGACGATTTTTCTTTACAGGTATTTAAAAAAAAAAAAAAGATGCGGGGAAGTTTGCCACGCTGGGTGGGCTCCCAGCATGGCAGAAGGACGGCTGGGCGGAATGGACTGGGCAGCGGGATTAGGCACCTCCGTCGGCCATGGCATCTGTTGCCACGCTGGGGTGGGCTCGGCGTGGCACCCTGTACTCGGGGACAGTGAGCTCGACGGGGATTGGGCACCCTGTCGGCTATAATATTGAGTTGCCACGCTGGGGTGGGCACCCGGTGTGGCATTTGGAAGGCTTTGGGGGAGCGAGCACAGCCGTCGGGGATTGGGCACCCCATTGGCTATGCGTGTGTGCCTGGGGGCAGCACTGGTATGCGCATGCTTCTGTGTGTGTTTGTGTGTGTGTGTGTGTGTGTGTGTGTGTGTGTAGGGGGAGCTGCGCATGAGCAGGCGATATCTTATCGCTGCTCACTGAAGCGTAGCTCCCCCTTTCAACTGTATGCCACTGCATTTTGGAGCTTGTCATAGACAGCTCCAGCATGCACTGGCGGACAGGGGCCGTGCCTGCCAACACACTGACTGAATTGGAAGAGGGGGTGACACACCTCCGAAAACTCGGATGATGGCACTATGTTTCTTCCACATGCATGCAAGCAAACATAAAAAGCAGTCTGCAAACACAACAGCACCTAGAGCTGAGGGCTGCAAATGACCGAGATCTACAGGGCTGAAAAATAGAGAGCCCTCGGCTGGTGTTTTTTCAGACTACTATGTATGAAGTCAAAGGAGCACTCCGACTTCCAGCTAGGGGGATTTCTATTAACTGAACAATTACAGCTGCTGACCTGGGGACTAGGATCTCTATTTTGATTCCTGGAAAGGGCTGGAGGTAACCCTTAATTGGCCACAAAAGGACTAGGACCTGGGCCAGCCTAGTGGGGGGGTGAACCCCAGGTTTGTGCAAGGACTGGCGTGGGATTTCCAACCCTAGAGCAAGTGACAGGCATATCGAGTGGAGGTGGGTGGGCTTCGTTCCCAGGAAGGAAGAGAACAGTCTGCCCAATAGCTACCCTCCCCCACCTTGCCAAATTGGCAGCAGATAAAAGGACAACCATTTCTCACCTGGTTAACAGCCACATCCCCATTATAGTTGGGAAGTACTGAGGGAAATCCTAGGGAGAAATGAATATTTTTCCCCACAAACCATAAGGTCCGGTGGTGCCAGCTGATGGAGCATTGCTTCACTATGTGAGAGAACCGGGATCGACCCTTGGTCCAGACTCTCTCGCCTGGGATACTGGGGTCTGGAGCATTATGCAGAGACATCACATGCCAGTACTGGGGGGAAGGTGCTAAGCATCCAGCTCTCTGATCACCACCTGGAGGTGTAAAATGGAACTGCACTGATGCTGTGAGTGACCACACAGCATTGGCAGCTCCTTGCCTACTGGTTGGTACAGCAGGTGCTCTTTGGTGCCGTGCTAGGGATGTGGGAGGACCTAGCCAAAAAATCCTTGCATCATGATAGCTGGCATACCCAGCCCTGCTCTCTGCTTTCAGCCACTCCAACCCCACTGTAGGGGTCTCCCACAGCATTAGCAGTAGCATTGATGGGTGTTGCCTGGCCACATCTCACCACAGGGGGTAAACCATGAGATCAGTGGTAGAGAGGTTAGCACTGAAGATGCAGAGGGACAGGGTTGGGCCCAACTGGAGGGATGTAAAATGTACAGTAAATAATGCAAACAGTAAGGACTAGATCTTTGGTCCTTATCACTTAATTCAAGACTGTTCTTTCAAACTCATTCAGCTGAACATTCGTGAAACTAAAGGGATTTAATAGAGCTGTGCTGAACTGGCTGGCAGTTGGTTCATTTCAGTGAAAGTAATTTTGCTGTATATTTAGCAGGACATATCACTTATAACAAGACATAGGTTAAATATATTTGGTTATGGAAAATACGTAACCCACTGGGACTCTGGACTGAGCCAAAGACTTACCGCTGACAGGTGGCATTGTCTTTATAAATGTGTTGCAGGAGGGAAGTCTCAGGTGATTATCTTCAGGGAACCTGTTTGTTTATCAAATTCCTCTAAGCTCTCCAGGCTATTCCTGTTATCCAGAACGCCTTTGGCTTGGAAATTCCTTTGGGCTTCTAAGGAACTCCCTCATCTCTCAGAGCAGAAATAACAAGCATGTAACCTACTGGAATATATTGAAAAGGGGTTTCTGATTTGTAAAAACAGTGATAAGACTGCTGTTGTGGGGAACTGGTATCTTCAGACGGCAAGTGCAAATACAGTAAGCACCCTCTATAATCAGCTGCAATGTACAGTATTTTTAAAATTATTTCCGTTCCCCACCCACCTGCTACTATTCAAATGATGTTACAGCAGTTAAAGTACTAACAGTTTTTATTTTGTTTGAAAGTCAGGAAAGCACTTTAAGTCAAAGATCATTTCCACATACAACCTGGGAATCAGAGAGTGAGAGAAGAGGTACAAAGGAAATCAGTGGTAGGGTTTACTTAGTAGGAAATGTCAAAATATTTATTTATTGATTGATTGATTGATTTATCGTATATCTTTGATTAAAAGCTGCCTCCAAATATATGCCACTCCTGAATAGAAACTGCAGGCCATAATACAACATTTTAATAAAAGCCAACCTCAAATATAAGCTGCAGTCTCTAATCACATTAAATAAAGTGCCTAAGATGGTACTCATGCAGTACACTGACAATGCCTCTAACCGATGGCTTTTACTTGTGTCATCTCTCTGGTTTTTATTTCTGTAAATATGACCATTATTGAATTTCATAAGATCTAAGTTGATGTTTATATATTTTTTTCTTTAAAGTACACCATTAACAATACACTCAGCCAAACCCAGGGAATGGTAAAAGTTGAATGTTTCAATACAGGCTGCCCTCAAATACAAGCGATCCTCAGAGCCCCCCAAGCCCCGATCCCCTGTTATTATAAAGAAAGATCCCTGATGATCTAGCGGGCCCCCCCAAGCTCTGATCCCCCATTATTACAAATAAAGATCACCATCCCTAGTGATCTGGGGACCCACCCAGCCCCGATCCCCTGTTATTATACATAAAGATCCTGGTGATCTAGCACCCCCCAGCCGTGATTCCTCATTATTATACATAAAGATCCTAGTGATCTAGCACCCCCCAGCAGCGATTCCCCATTATTGTACATAAAGATCCCTAGTGATCTAGCGGCACCCCTCCAAGTCCCATTATGAAAGATGGGCACATCAATAGTGGTCTAGTGGACCCCCTCCACCCTTGTATGCAGTGTCCCACCACCCTGCTCGCCCCATATCCCAACCAAGTTAGCGACTGGCACAACCCACTGCTCACCACCATGGCCAGCCACTGACTGAGCTTTCAATGTGCGCTGTACTGTATTCACTGTATTCAGTACGCGCTCATTGATTGACAGCTGGGGGGGTGCTGCTAGATCACCAGGAATCGTTATGTATAATTATGTATAATAATGGGGTATTGGGGCTTGGTGGGGGTGCTATTTTTCATTTTCATTTATTTTGGAATTGCAGGTAAATGCTCTGGAATTTACATTCCCATTTTCAGGTATGACCTGAAGTCAAATATAGGTTTAACATACAATTATGCATAGTTTGACAATGTAAAAATACAAAACAAAAGTAGTACAATACATTCATTTACAGACACATTTATTTAAACTTTTAAAATAGTTAAAAGCTGCCATGTTGAAGGTGTTAACAGAGGCAGATTGCTTAAAATTGATAGGTAAAATGTTTCAGACAGAAGCAGCACAGTAGGCAAAGGTTCTCTTGCCTGCATTTGATCGTATGAGGGGCAAGACCAATTGAGACTTCGTAGACGATCATGACTTGTAAGTGGAAGAATAAATGGTAAGCAAATTTCATAAAGTGTCTGGAATGCCAGTATTTATTATTTTGAATATGAAATGGGACATTGTAAACCTATAGTCATTCTGTATAGAAAACCAATTAAGTTGATTTAATATTTGACAGTGGTGCATGCAGTGTGGAGCCAAGAGTGCAAACGTCCCTATTTTCTGTAATAATGTTTCTTTTCTATATACTGTACAAGCAGGAGCAATATCAATGACCAACCATGCATAGTTCAATATTGGGAGGAGATTTTGTTGAGCGATAGCAAAACGTGTTTCTTTTGTTAAGAAATTATGTAGTTGGTATAATGTTCCTATCTTTGCGTGTAACTTGGAAGTAGCTTTGTTCATGTGAACATTGAATTTTAGGGATGGATCCAAAATAATGACTAAATATTTAAACAAATCTACAGTCTGAACTGGACTCCCCCCTTCCCCCCGTGAACAAACTGTAAAGTCACCCGAATATTTTTTTTACTTTAACATCAGATCCACACAGCGTGGCTTTAGTTTTTATTTTATCACCAGGGATCTTTATGTATAATAATGGGGGACTGGGGCTGGGGAGGGGGGACCACGGCACATTGCCATAGATTAACCAACTCTCCCTGAAGACAATCTGTAAGTAGCCTTAGACCAGCCCTGGCTGGTCTAAGGGTACTTAGAAATTTGCCATCAGGGAGACTTTTGAGAATCTCGATTGAGAGGATTTGAGCTTTTGAGATTCAGGCCCACTGTACATGGAATTGACTGACTGATTTAGAATTTGTTGACGAGGAAAGGCACTCTGTTTCAAGGCTCTTTTCTAGGTAACACCAGGGAGAGGATGTTACAAAGGTGGGGGTGGAGCACTACCTTAAAAATAAAATTATACTGTGCAATTGTGCTGTGCATGATTTTTAAATTCCAAAGGAATTTCAGAAAATTCCACCTAATTCCGCAGAATTCAATTGGTGGCGAAATTCCAAAATTTTGAAAGCTGAATGTTGTTTGCAGATTAGTAATCCGCTGTTTACATTAAGTGCAGATTCCTCTTCTGTAACCCATGGACAAGTATTCTGCATCTTACATAACCTCCGGGAAATTATTCCACGGTTTACGTAGAAATGTTTTTTCAGAATTCTTGCAGAATTCAAAAAGGCATTTTGAAAGTGTAATTACCATTCCGCACACACTCCACTGGTAGAATTCTGAATTCTGCACTACTATCCTGTGCAATGAAAGAGGACACAAATAATATATAAGATAAACTACGCAAAAATAGGGGTACAAGAATGTAATCAACAGTGGAACATGCCGTAAGGTAGTAGTCACTTACTGCAAGTTATTGCATTCCATCATGGCTTGCACCACTGCATATGCAGTTTAAGACAATACCAGGTAAATTATAGAATAAACATTGGCGGTGTAATTTGGACACACATAAGCAATACAAAATACGTTATGTCAGTACAACAACGTACAGATACGGGTCCTTACTCTGATTAACAGACAGAAATTACATATTCCACACAAATGCTATGCAGAACAAAAATATTGAGGTGGGCTGCAGGAGACACAGGGATTTGAAATGGGTGATTTGGGAACATGCGGAAGTACCGGCATGACACTGCTGGGAGCACCAGATGGTCAAGAGCCATGTGCAAGAGCAGGAATGGAATGGGAGCTCAAAGAGCTGGGACCTGATTTTTAAAGGATCTGGCATGACCCAGGGACCAAGAGTCCATGCGCAACGCACCAGTGCACTGAAAACTCCCCACACCAACTAAAAAGCTATTTTCAGCAATTTCTGTGCACAGGTGTTGCATCTGTGCCAAAACAAATCTGTATGCACTGCCATCAATTTTGGAAAAGGCAACGTACAGTATGTAAAATTGCTCGCATGAAACTGCAATTGGTATCCGCCCCCGTGCACATATCTGATTCCATGCACAATTTTGTCACTTTTGAAAACCCTAGCCCCTAAGCTTTGGGGAGAGTGTTTAGCAGAGAAAGGGGTGAATGGAGAGAGGGGTGTCTATAGGAGAAGGAAAGTTGCTTGGAAGAGTTCTTGAGTTCTTAAAATGAGGGAGGATTGGAAAAAATGCAAATCAGTATTTCTGAGGGAAAAGTGGAGGGGAGAGGGAGAGAGGAGGCAGATGAGGTAACAGTTGAGGGCAGTGAACAAGAGTTGAGATATAATGGTGGCAGAGTAGAGAAGGTGCTTGCCTGCCTACCAGAGAGTGGAAGAAAGATCAGAGTATAAGAAGCCGTGGTCATTATGTGGGGGGCAATTTAGGCAAAGTCTCAGAGTGATAGAGGGGATCCAGTCTAATCAAGGTGGACTTTGCAGCAACACTGTAAGCCAAACCCTCATAGTCAAACACTTAAACATGGTCTCATGGCAGTTAAACACATCCTTTAGAATGTCTGAAACAGCACTTCACTGATGCAATTTACATTTTCTTTATATAGTAACATAGTAATTAATGGTCAGAAGGGACTCTTGGTCCATCATATCTGCCCACCCCCCTCCCCATCACCACCTCCACTACCGCTTTATGAGCACGGATGTATAAATAGGCATTGCAAACATATCTGTATTCCCATATTCTCCATCCCCACCTGGAGTACTGCGTGCAGTTCTGGAGACCCAATCTCCGCAAAGACATAGACAGGATGGAAGCTGTCCAGAGGAGGGCAACTAAAATGGTGCAGGGCCTGCACCGGAAGACATATGAAGAGAAACTTAAGGAGCTTAATATGTATAGCCTCGAGGAAAGGAGGGAGAGGGGGGACATGATAGAAACTTTCAAGTACCTCAAGGGAATCAACAAAGTCCAAGAGGGTAGCATCTTTCAAAAAATAGAGGTGTGCAAGAACAAGGGGGCACAATTTGAAGATAGAGGGGGGGCTCAGAGGTAATTTAAGGAAGCATTTTTTCACAGAGAGGGTTGTGGATGCATGGAACAGCCTTCCGAAGGAGGTTGTGGAGTCAAAAACAGTGGTGGAATTCAAGCATGCATGGGACAGTCATAAGGCAATTCTAGGGGGTGGGGGTAGGAAGAAGTAGGCTGCTGGTTAACCAGAATCTGCAGCTTATCCATTAGGTAGGGAAATGGGCAGACTGGGTGGGCCAAGCGGTCCTTATCTGCCGTCAAATTCTATGTTTCTATGTAATACAGAGTTTTGTGAACAGGAAGGATAACCACGCACTCACTCTGATTTCACCAAATCAAACATTTTGGGCTGGATATTCAAACTGCGCCATTCTGTGGCGCAAGCCCTTGCACCGCACAAAATAGTTGCGCAGGGGTGTGGCCGGGGCGATATTCAACAGAGTTGTGCTATTGAGCAACTCCTTTGAATATCACCCCTGGGCTAACCAGCTGATTGTGCATGGCGAGTGGAAACTCGCGCCACCGCAAGTGGTCAGAGTGGAGTATTCAAGATGCGTGGCGCAAGTTCCATTGCGCCATGCGCAAATTTCCGATATTCAAAAGGTGACATGCAAATGGAGACATCATTCATGCAAGGTGCAGGGGGGGGCCATTTGCCTCTATTTATGGCCCCATTTGCATGCCATTAGCATGCAAATGCGCCGATCCAAGACTTACTGGCGCCCTGCCAAGCAGCAGCTGTCGGGGACAGCGTCTGCAACCCGATCGCAGGCATAACTGTTCAGATTCTCCCACCCCGACTGGCCCGATCGTGGGCATAAGTGAAAAAAACCACTCCCCAACTGGCCCGATCGCGAACAGCAGTGAATAATCCCCCTCCCCGACTGCTAATCGCGGGCATAAGTGAAAGAATCCCCCACCCCGACTGGCCCGATCGCGAGCATAAGTAAAGATCCCCCACCCCTCCTGACTGGCCCGGTCGCGGGCATAAGTGAAAAAACCCACCCCCACTAGCCCAATCTGGTGAGAAGAGTTCAACCCCCAGAACATATCCCTCAGTCGGGCGGGCGGCGGGCGGCAGGCGGGTGGATGCTGCGCCCGCCGGCTGACGGGGAGCGGGTGGTGGGGCTCCATGGGTGGGTGGGGTGGGGCCACCAGATCAACAGGGTAGGTGGACCTGGGGTGGACTTAATGTCAGAATCGGGCTTCTCATGGTCCACTGACCACCAGGGATATGTTCTTGGTGGGGGTTGAACTTTTCGCCCGCGAACGGGCTTGGGAGGTGGGGTTTTTTTTCACTTGTGCCCGCAATCAGGCCAGTCGGGGTGGCTTTTTTTCACTTATGCCCGGATCGGGCCAGTCGGGGAGGGGGATTCTTTCACTTATGCCCATTCTTTCACTTATGCCCGCCATCGGCCAGTCGGGTGTTTTTTTTTCACTTATGCCCGCATCAGGCCAGTTGGGGGAGGGGGTTACTATATGCCCTCAACTGGGCTGCAGGGGACAGGAGACGCCAGGCCACCCACAGGCAGCTGCTGTGTTGAACCCTGCACGCGGCAGCCCACCTGTGGGTGGCCCTCGACTTACCTCTTTTTTTTGCTCAGAGTAGTGCAGGCACAGGTTGGGGGTTGTGCCTGCATAACTCTGCACAGCCCGCTGAATATCGGACTGTGCAGTTTATGCATGGTTCCTCCTCCCTCCGGTTCAGCATGCCTTCATTAGCATTGCGCTGTTGCTCAGCTTGACTTGGGGCGCAACTGCCTCCTGCTCAATATGGCAGAATGGCGATTTCGGACTACATGGCGCAACCCTTTTGAATATCCAGCTCTTTATGTTTAATAGCAAAGCTTTTTCAGTTGACCATCAAAAAGCTGCCTATGTTTCAAAGAGAAACCAAGAGATTTTATGTAAGTAAATGTTTGTTACATTTTATGTTAGGAGGCTGGAAACTTCTAGGAACAAGCCCCAGTCCTTCCTGCTGAGAATTTTTTCAGCCTGAAACTCAGTTGAGATATTATGCTCCTTTGCAGTTTCATGTGAACACTGCTAAAGTAGGAAAGGATACCAGGGGCAGGGGCCCAGGTTTCTGAGAAAATAAGAATAAGGATGTATGCGGAGATAATGGCTCAAGCGTGCAATACATTTATGAACAGGAAGGATGGCTGCACACTACCTGTATTTCATTAAACTGAACTTCATTTATTTACAACAAAGCAAAGCTGTTTCAGCCTCCAAACAAATCTGCTACAATTTCATAGAGAGACTGCTTGGCCAGAGCAACGATCCACAGCATGCCTGTTTTCTTATAATATATCTCAGTTACAATCAGAACATTGCCTGCATTAATGCTCACATAATCGGGCCAGGATAGTGCTGCCACTCAGTGCATTGTTTACTCAGAGCTATCTGGGAAGAAAATTTATTGCTGAGAGAACAGGATTTTGTGAGCAACACTAATAATGTTGTGATTGAAACTAAGATACATCATAAGAATGTACTTAGGAAAACATGATGCATTCTGGACCGCCATAAAGTCCAGGAAAACAAAGAAAAGGTCAGCAGAAAAGACCATTGGTTCATCCAGACAGCCCTGTTTTACCCTATCCTACCCCGCACCTATTGTTTAGTCAGGATTATTGCCCCTCGCCTCCCCCTTGCCCCAGTGCTTCACCCACAGAGATCCAGTCAGCACCACTGACAGTCCTGTTCAACCACTCACTGCAGACGGGAGTGTTTCTGGAGGACTGGAGGAGGGCAGATGTAGTCCCACTTCACTAAAGTGGGAGCAGGAAGGAGGCTGGCAACTACAGACCAGTCAGCCTGACTTGTGGTAGAGAAATTATTGGAATCACTGCTGAAGGAAAGGAATGGGAATATCTTGAATCCTGTGGCTTACAGGATCCAAGGCAGCATGGATTCATTGGGGAGGTCATGACAAACAAATCTGATAGATTTCTGTGACTGGGCAACTAGGGAATTCGATCAGGGTGGAGCACAGGATGTGGCTACCTAGATATTAAGGCCTTGACATCGTTCACATAGAAGACTCATACACAAGCTGGGCAGCCTGCAAGGGTCCTAAGGCACTAAAATAGGGTAAGAAATTGGTTGAGGATAGGCAACAGAGGGTGGTGATAAACTGAGTTCACTTCGACGAGCGGAGAGTGACCAGTGGGGTGCCACAGAGATCAGTACTGGGCCGGTCCTCTTTAATGTCTTTCTATAACATTGCAGAGGGGTTAGAAGGGAAGCTATGCCTTTCTGCAGATGACACAAAGATCTGCAACAGGGCTGAAACTCAGGGGCAGATGAGGAAGGATCTAAGTAAGCTAGAGTAGTGGTCAAGAGTGTCGAACTAAGAATCAGTGCAAAGAAGTGCAAAATCATGCACTTGGGGCACAGAAACCGGGGCGGAATACATGATGGAGGGGTGGTACTGATGACCACCAAAGAGAAAGGGGACCTGGGGTAATCATATCTGATTACCTAAAAGTGGCCAAGTAGTGTGACAAGGCAGTGGGGAGAGCCAGTGGGATGTTGGGGTGCATAGGAAGGGAGGGTATCACCAGTAAAAGAAGGAGGTGGTGATACCACTGTACAGATCATTGGTGAGACTTCATCTAGAGTGCTATGCCCAGTTCTGGAGGCCACATCTCTGGAAGAATATAGACAGAATAGAGGCGGTCCACAGGAGGACAACTAAAATGGTGCAGGGTCTGCACCAAAAGCCCTATGAGGAGAGACTAAAGGACCTCAATATGTACACCCTGGAGGAAGGGAGGCGAGGGGGATATGTAGAGATTTCAAATACCCCAAGGGTATAAATAAGGTGGAGGGAAGCATTTTCAAGATGTTCAAGAACAAGGGGTCATGCTATGAAGCTGGAGGGGTAGACTCAGGGGAAACATGAGAAAGTACTTCTTCACTGAAAGGGTGGCAGATGCATTAGCCTCCCAGTGTAAATGGTGGGGCAAAACAGTAACATAATTCAAAATGCATGGGATAGGCATAAGGAACCTTAGTGGTTATAAAGGGGGATAAAGCCAGAGATGAGATAGGGTCTGAGGTATTACAGTAGGTAGGGAAAATGGGCAGACTAGGTGGGCCAAGTGGTCCTTATCTGCCATCAGTTTCCTATGTTTCTATGACTCTCAGATCCCTTTTCTCAACGGTAGTGTCCAACGAACCCCTCTAATCCAATATTCCATCCTGGGGTTCTTGTTCCCTATGTGCATCACTTTGTACTTCTTGCACTGAATTTCAACTGCCAGATTTTGGACCACCTCTCTAACTTTGTAGGCCCTCTACAACTCCCTAACTCCTTCCTCACTGTCTACCCCTGCCACAGAGCTTGGCATCATCTGTGAAGAGACACATCTTGCCCTGTATTCCTATGTTGCTGATGAACATAATGCAAAGGACCAGCCTCAGTACTGAACCCCTGTAGTACCCCACCGATGAATTCTCTCCCTGACTTGACTCCATTTACCACCACCCTCTATGGTCATCCCTAGCCAGCTTCCTACCCATCTAACTGGATCTTTCAGTGAACCCAGTACCTCTAGCTTCTTCAGCAACCTTCTGTGTGGCACAGAGTTGAATGCCTTGCTGAAGCTGAAGTAGAGCAAATCCAGTGCTTGTCTCTCTTATCCTTTGCCCTGGTTACCCACTCAAAGAACACTGTCAGGTTGGTCTGACAAGAGCTCCCTGCCATGGACCTGTGCTGTATACTACCCTGGAGCCCATTTCTTGCCTCACCAGGAATAACTTGGGATAATCAGCTAGAGACAATCTACAAAAGTTTTTTAAATGAAGATGATCAGCTTTTTCCTTCTTTGCACGGCAGACTAAAGGCTAGTCATCGAAGCACAAAATACATTTTAGTTTACAGTGAGACATTAGGGAAAAAGCAGCTAGCCCAGCCAGCTAATCAGACAAATACTCCAGCTGGGCTAGCTGTTTCTGTACAGGTTGCTCCATATTCGAAGAATATACTAAGTGCGCACAGGGCAGTGTGCTGCATTACTGTGCACAAGAGACAACAGCAGGAATATTGGGAACCATGTATTAAAACATTGCACAGCACTTACAATACAGGTTTTCAGTATCTCACCTGTGAACACTTGGCAAAGCAAAGCAGTGACTCCTGTGTAAGTGCTAACTATAGGAGTTGCCACACAGGCTGAGCACCTCTTTACACTCAGCAAGCGCAGCACTTTGTGAGGCATCACCCTCTCTCTACAAAACATGCATGGCACTAACACCACCATGCCATATCCTTCCCATAGCATTACCTGCCAATCAACCTGTAATTATCAAGGTGCATTGCTCTGTGTAGTGGAAAGAGGCCTTGGGCTGCAGAGCACAACACGGTTGTGCTGATACTGAGAAGGGTAAGGTGTGAGGATGCAGCACGGGTGGGGACACTGGATGCCAGGTAAAACATGCATTTCAGAGAGGAGGGGCACTGATGCCACCAAAACATAAATGGGGATGGGGAGAGGGAAGCGGTGGTCAGTGCTGGTTGTGCACTGTTAACCCCTTCAGGTCTGCAGACAGGTCTCCTTGATGTCCCTAAATGTGTGACAAAGACGGGTGAGTATGTGTTCTCTGCATTTGTGCCCAAACTCTGGAACTCCCTCCCTCGACTTTCAGGCAACCTCAGTCTCACTAGGTTTTTAACAACAACCTTTGTAAACTCCTCATGAGCACTGATAAATGCTAACGTAATTTGACCTACATACTACAATTTATCCTGGCCTTACCTTCTCTCCATAGATCTACTTGCACTTAACCTAATTTGTCTCAGATCTGTTCATATGGTACAATGTCTTAGGGTACCTATATGTTATGTTTGACTATTTCTGATGCTCTGTTGTGTTGTATCACCTGTTACTGATGCTCATGTTGTCTGTAACTCTCCTGGTGCCTCAAAAATAGCAATGTTCTTGTCTAGTGCACCTACCCGTAAACAAAAATTAAATAAATAGATAAATAAAACATGTTTTGTGTAAGCATTAACTAGCACTGCAGAAACAGGCTGTTTGCACTTCCAACAAGCTTCCAGTATGCCAGTGCGCCTGTATGCCTGACTCTGCCTCATAGTAGCATCTGCTCAAACAGTGCATTAGTGCTCACATGCTAACAACTTTGTGCTGCACTGTAGTTTAAATGTATTCATTATCTTCTGATGCTTTCAGGAAAAAGACTATGATAACAAGGAAGAATAGGGACTGCTAGAGGGAGACTGAAATGTTTACAATTGCGATTCAGGTCACAAGATGAATAAAATTTAAGTTGTAAACTATACAATTACTAATTAAATAGTGATTACCAAAATTCAGAAAAAGTTAACAAATATTTATTAATTTTAAACAATATGTATAAGAACATAAGAAATTGCTGGCAGAAAAAGGCCCACAGGTCTATCAAGTCTGCCCGATTGTGCAGCTCTTAGTTTCATATCACTACAGCTACCCCATCCCCACCCAAACCACTCTTTTCTCTTCTTTTCCGGTCCTTCCCCCTTTGTGTTTTTGTCTGTACTAACCCTGCCCTTGACACTATCCCAACCCTGTTAAACCCTATCCACTGTCCTTTGAGCGATTAACTCCTCCGCAGTGCTCCAACCTGACACCACTCTCTCTCTGTGAAGTAGTGCCTCCTCATCTCCCTCCTAAACTATCCCCTTCCAACATCAGACTGTGCCCCTAGTGACCCTTTTCTCCCTTTAAGCGGAACAATCCTCCCTCCCTGACTTTGTTTAAGTTTGTATATCATGCAATTTACAGTGTAAATACAAAAATAGTGTTGACCTACTCTATCAGCATTATAAACCATATTGACATGATATTTTATGTGACATATTTTCAATTTTAAGCTGTGTCACAACCAAAAGAATTGTAATAACAACATTCCAGAAAAGTGATTGCAGATGGTGTCAACATATTCTCAATATTATTGACACATAAAACAGAATTGAAAGAACTAATTTTTAATCACTGGACCCCAAGCTTTATCTAAAATATTAAGTTTCTTTCTAGCTCCAACTGTTCTGTAGTTAGATCTTTTTAAAATATATTTTATTACATTAGATAACTTTGGAACCATGAGGGGTAGAAACTTTCCTGGTCCATGAGTTTCAGAACAGAGCCAGTGATCCAGAGGAGGAAGGCAATGGTGCAGCAGTGCCTACTGAAGCCAGACTGGAAAGAAGAGGAGTCAAGGTAAGTGAATAGCTGCGGGGGACCAAATCATTCCTGCACTTAGCCAGGGTAAGGAGGAACAAGATGGCTTATAATTATCTGGGGGAGGAAGAGGACATTAGCCCATGCTTCCAGGCCTTGGGACAGACCCAAGGGGAAAAAGACTGAAAAGGGATGCAAGAGGATCAACAAATATCTACGACTGATTGAATGAGATTTTCCCAAACTCTGCATTTTTAAAATGTGATGTTTAAATGTAACACTTGCGCTAATTACTTTTCAGGGTCAAAGCCCAATTTATGAGCCAAACTTTGTTAAAGCAACAAAACTGTTCTAAACGTGAGGGTCCGTCTCACTGCAAAATAAAAATGTTGTGGACCGACACAATAAAGAAGTCTCAGCTGCAGTACTGGTGAGTGTTGACCTTTATTTAAATATTGTGGCAGATTGCCTTTGAAAATATCAGGCCCCATAGTCATACATTGTGCTAAGCGCTGCATTACTTCAAGCACCAGTGCACAAACAGAGGCATTTAACTGGCACTAATAGCTCTGAATATAGGGCTGCACATGCACTATGCAAATGCATTGCACTGGTTTAGCATCAACAATGCAGTACAGTGTCATTTAGCAGCACTGATATAGCGCTTGTATAGTGTCAAACAGGGGCAGCGGGTGTGAGCAGGCACCAATGAAAGACACACAATGCAACAACATAGATACTAAAATAAACTTTAGTGTACAAAATTAGCAACAGTCTGTACAAAAACAACAACAAGGGTAGAGATAGTGGATAAACAAAGAAAAGGGCAACTGCCCATGTAAATTTGGGGAAAAGAACCAAAACAAAAGGGCAACTGCCCATATAAATATGGGGGCAAAATAAAATGTGCAACCACCCATATTAATATTGGGTGGAAGAGAACCAAACAAAAGAGCATCATTCCATGTAAATGGGGAGGAAAATCAAGACAAAATGGCAACCACCTGTAAAAATGGGATAACAAAGACAAAAAGGGCACCCACCTATTGCAAATAAATAAATAAATGACACCCAACCATTAAAAACCCAGAAAGGAAAAGGGCACCCCACCCATTAAAAACAAAAAAAGAAAAGGGCACCTGCCTGTTAAAAAGGGCACCCACACATTAAAACCAAACCATTAAAACAGAAAAGGGAACCTACCCATCACAGCACTAAGTCCATGAATCAAGGGTTGCAGGTGGTGGTGGTGGTTGTTGCTGTGTCTGCTGCAGCTGGCACTGTAATGCAGCCAGGAGGTCTCTTACGGTCTGTGTGTTCTCCTCCACCCTCCAGACCAGCATCCAAAGGAGATGAACCTGGCACTGGAGCATCTTGTCCCTGTCCTCATGGCTGACAATGTCATGCAACTGTCCTGCAAGCACTCTGGGCACCTACAGAAAGAAATACACTGAACCCATGCCAGCTTGCACACAGGACAAGGCACATAGGAGTGGCATAATGTGCATAACAGAAGTACAACCAGTCAACTCATGGGCCACCGTACTCACACTTAGGTGGAGGGAGGCAAAGAGCTGCAATGGAATGTGCATGGCATACCAGAGGTGGCATTGTAAAGCACAACAGGAGAGAATGGCACATACAGTGAGTGTGTCAGATGCAATGGAGCATGATTGAGACATGCAAGAGGGACACGAAAATGGCAGGCATGCCAGAAGTGGGAACACAGTGCCAAGCCAGAGCCTGATAGGCACTGTAATGCCCCAAGTGGCTTGAAGGAGCACACACACACACACACACACACACACACAGCACCTTGCAGACAAGCCATCCAGCACACAGGTCAGTGCAGGTGCAGGACAGCAGATATCCATGAGCCATCTTGTTCGGCTGCAGGGGCTGGGCCCAGGCACACATGCGGCTCATACAGTGCAGCTGTATATGGATGGGGATAGTCATGCAGTACCACATGCAGCAGTCAGGGTAACACGTGTGTGTAGCAGTGTAGTACATGGATGGGTGCTTTACAAACTGTCCTGCAGTCAGCAAACAACAGCAGTGTGAGATACAGAGTCACCTGGAAGCACACACCTTCCCAGTAGCTGCTAGCCCCGCCCTAGGTACAGGGCTCGCACTCATACAGAACCAGTGCAGTACAGTGGCCCTACAAAGACATAGTTGCGTCCACATGTGCGTGGCCCTGCCTGTGTACAGAGGAATAATCATACTCTGGTCATCACTGTGTTGGTTAGACGCCAACAACTATGCATCACAATGTTGATCACACATGGTAAAGTACATGCAACACCCAGCAATGATCCTGCCACTGACCCCATGCCACGTAAGCACAGCTCTGTTGAGATACAATGGTGTGACACCCAGTGCATATGGCAGTGGAGATGGCACTGCTGCAGGTGAAATGCCACAGGTGTTTTATAACACACACAGCATGACACGGTGGTATAATAGTACAACATCAATCTGTCTTCCTACACCAAACAGATATGCATACATAGTACTGAACATGTGGCAACAGACCCAACTGACAATAGGAACATAGAAACATAAGTACTGACGGCAGATAAGGACCACTTTGATCACCTAGTCTGCCCATTTTCCCTACCTACTATAATACCACAGACTCTACTTGATCTCCGGCTTTGCACCCCTTTTTCCTACCTCTAAGGTTCCCTTATGCCTATTGCATGCATTCTTGAAGCTCGTTAATGGGTTTTTTGTGTGTGTATTTTCTGTTTATTGTTTTAAGAAAGAAAACAATACAACAAAGAAACTCATGCAAGAGGTACAACATATTGACGGACAGACACATTCTGACCTCTACCATACAAATATGGGGTTCCATAACATCCTCTCATAATCTAGTACAATAGGAGCTGGGGATTACTACAAATTATACAATGGGGTATGAAAATCCTGTAACCTCATTGGTCAAACACATCACATGACCATGGTATATCCTCGATAACCCACGGCTGAGAAATGGCATTTATGAAAACATCCTTACACATTTTAAATGTATTTTACACATGGGTCCATTGTATAATCACCAATAAGGCACTCAGGGTGTGGTTATTGGTGGATTTACCCACTTCTTGTGTGGTTAAGTCACCGGCTGCACCTGTAACACACCACACAAGGTTGGTAAATCCCCAATAACCCACACCCTGTTGTGCCTTATTGCTTAAATAGAGGTGTATATCCAACCTCAGGTCCCAAAATACATTGTCCATCTTACCAGCCGCTTAACGGCTTAGATTAAAGTCCATAGGAGAAGTCGAGGAAGAAACACACACTAAACCAGTAGTGCTAGTAACCCAACATATATCAAGAATTAAACAAAGTGTAATGTTTCCAACCCTAGCACAGCTCCAAAATTAGGCACTTTTCTAATAACATGAAAGGCACTGAGTACCAATGATACAGCAAATGCAGGGCTTTTAAAAAGAAAATAAATGTACTTTTCCTTCAGAGATAACTTTGCATTAGGAAACAAAACAAATATGTGGATACAACAGTAATTTCTAAACATAATTTCCAAACGATATCCCATGCAAACTACAAAAATTTCTCAGTAAAAGGAATGTCCAAACACAGTCCCTGAGGATGCAACTTGAATAGAACACTGCTATAACAAAGTCCTATATACTCAGCCTTCATCCAAATCTGATTCCCTAGATGCAGTCCCTGGAGGTACTTTCTTTGGAATTCAACTTCATCTTCTCGATCCATGTAACGGCATCTTTGGGTCTGAGAATTGCCAGCTCTTCCCTCCGCAAGTGACACAGAGACAGGCCTGGAGAAGAAATGAGTGCACTGTGCCCAGTGCTCGAAGCTTTGTCATGTGGCATCAAATTGCTTTCTCATGGCTCTCATTTGAAATGAGAAATCTGAATACACTTTTACATCATGCCCCAGAACCTCCAGTGGGTATGCCATTCAAGCTGCTGAAATCAATGTACAGTATCTCTCAACTCCCCCACAGTTCTTAAGAAAACAGTCCGAGGCTGGGTAGGGTCCGAGGGTCGCACTTCATGAGTTCACTTATAAGCCTGACGGAGGGTGGACCAATCAAAGACATCAGGCAGATTGAAAACAGCTGCCATCCAAGTTTTCAAATAGTCCAAAAGACGGACACCCTACACTCATTCTGGCAGTCCCACCAAATGGATATTCCTGCCTGAAGACCATTTTCCACTGCCTCCAGCCTTCCACGCAGTTGCTGATTTTCTTTAGGCAGGAGAGCTGTAGTGGCTTGCACCGCTATAGTTCTCTTTATCAGCGCCTGTCACTGTGCCTTTTAGAGAGTTTAGACTAGCATCATGTACTTCCAATTTTTCCAGCACTGGTTTCAATTTTAACATCCATGGCCTGTACAGAATTTAAAATGGTCTGCCAAGGAGGTTCCAATGATGCGCTCATAAGGAAGGCCCAGATACTTCCACCGGTGCTGACTGCATCCAAGGAGCTGTAGGCCCCAAACTGGCTGCTTGGGTTTGAGCATTTTAGTGCAGCCCATTGCAATCTAGGTATCGTTAGAAAGCTGAAAACTTGTAGAATTCAATGGTCACTGAAGATCTTCTGCCCAGAGACTTTCAAATGGGAAAATTATAGATTTTTGAGAGCTGTACTATGGGACTACAGGAAAAGCATCCTGCCTGGAAGCTGGCTCTCTGGAGCCCTGAAGCCTGTTACCATTTTTGATGGGTGTACCAAAAGGACTGTGAGCATGACCACCAACTCCTGGTGTACCAGGTCCATGGCACAGGCTGTAGCTGGATTAGACAATGGCTGTATCTCAGATTAGCCAAAGCCTGTGTCAGACAGGCTTCTGGGTGTGTGCTGGGTCAAGCAATGCTGGAACACTTATGTATCTCTGTCAGGGTATGTGAGGCATTCACACCAATATACCTTTGTTCTGTGCTCTGCTTTGTGTATGCAATGCTCAAATCTGTTCTTTTCTCCATTTCCAACAAATAACATGGAGGACTGCAGAGACAGTAGGCCTACAGATTCTCGGAGGACGAGGTGCAGGTGCTAGCCCAGGCCTGTGTTGCTCAGGAGAACCTGGTAGCCCAAAGAAGAGGGACCAATGCTGAGATAAAGCAGGTCTGGGTAGATATCACTGAAGCAGTGAATGCTGTTTGTGGCCAAAACCACTCAATGGAGGGTGAAGAATGGCTGGATGACATCAAACGCCATACAAAACAGGTCCTGGAAAAAGCATACCAGGACATTTAAGCCACAAGTGGTGGGCCCCAGGCAGCAGCAGAAACTCTAGCCCATGCAGAGGAGGCAACAGCCTCAATGCTGTGGATCATGGAGGTGACGGATGTGCTGGGAGATGGCTATGAGAGCCAAGAGGACCAGCACAGCTATGTGAATGGCTGACTGAACAATCACATTGGGCGTGTGTGTGGATGCATATGTGTGTGTGTGTGTGTGTGTGTGTGTGTGTGTGTGTGTTGTGTGTGTGTGTGTGTGTGTGCACATGCATATGTAATCCCTATTAACTCGGGTTACAAGAATCCCAGTTAGATCTAGTGGCAGGCAGGAAGGCAGCTTATTAAACTCCAGTTAAATGGATTTCACACTGTCTCACTCTGTTCTCAGTCTCAGCTGAGACTGAGGGATGACATCATATAGAATTCTCGCAGCAGCATAAGCCACATTGGAATGTTGCAGCTGGGAGTTAGATAGAACGTTGGGAGGTTTGAAGTCAGTCTTGAAGTAGGCTCAGTAAAGGTAGGAGGTGTTCTGCTGAGGCAGGCCCTCAGAGCCCTCAGCTCTGACCAGAGCTACCAGTTTGTAAGGGTGTGTGTTCTCACCATAACAGGGACACAGAAGAATATGTTTGAAGTGGCAAAGACTGCTCCCCAGTTGGTTTGGGGCCCCAACTCTGCAGGGATGGGGAGCCAACAGCCAGCATTCAGGGGCAATCATTTGGCCTGGCTAGGTGAAGAGAGAAAGCTGCCTGAAAATTTGTGTTGATGCACCATGAAGATGTTGTGTTTTCCTTTGAGAAGAAGCCTGTGGGGCACCTGCAATCAGGGTTGAGTCTGCTCTGTGAAAGGGCCTATGTTTCATCAGAGACAGTGTGTATTAAGTATCTGCTACTGTGGGTCAGGAAAGGACAGCCATGTACAGTGCTTAAAGAGTGTAGGATTTGACATTTTTAATCAGTGGGGATCCACAGGAATGGACATAGCCACTTAACAAGTATGCCTCAAGTGAGCACATTGAGTTTCAAAGACTGTAGATTGAATGTGATATACATTAAAGTGTTAATCTACAATCATTAGAGTTTTCATGGAGAGGTGTTTTAGAACAAAGGAATGGCGGTATGAATAATGGAAGCAAGAGGTGGGAGACCCCGATCAGAAGTAACCAAATTCACCTCTTCGGTTTGCTTTGGGACACCTGTTGCTTTCTTCCGGGAACTTGGCCAGTGTTCAGGGAAAGTACCCAGACGTGGATTAGATGGAAGATTTTTTTTCCTTAATGGAGCCTGTATGTGCTCATGGGTGGTTTAGGGAGCCACCAAGAAATATTCCATGCCATATGGAAAGTAGCCCAGTTGCTGGCCGGATATGCCATGCAGGAAGGTAGTCCAAGTGCTGATCGGATGTGCCACGCCAGGAAACTAAGAGAAGAGTGCATGTTCGGCTGAGTGCCCAGTGTGTTTCTAAACCTGAGGGTTATTGTGTGTAGAAGATGTATTCTGATCTCTGTATATCTGCATTACTAGGAGTGTAGCCCCGTGGGGTCCATCTATGCTTTATTGTTCTGTTGTGTTGTGAATAAAAGCCACAATCTAGAATCCCACTCCTGGTTTGGACATTACAGTTATTGCTTCCTGTGTCCGGAGTTACTTGGGTGCCCTGACTAGATGTCAAACCTAGCCAAAATACTCAAGCAACAGTTTTCTCCCCAAACCCAGGTCCCAGGAGGGGTTTTACATGGAGGCACCGCACACGCTAATAACACAAACAATACCACCAATCTGACCCTGGGGTTACAAAAATTGAGGCTACCGCTGGGATTTAGTTTTCAGTTTGGGAGAAATGCAAGAAAGGTTGCTCAGATAGTGGCTAGCGTTTGGCTGTCTGGCAGTAGGTAGCCAAAAGTAGAAACATTGCCAACTGAATGTGCCGCTGTGTGCTGCTGTCTATGTGCTGCTGTAAATGTTCCAACTGTTTACCAAGGAGCAGTAGCTCCAAGTGTGTATGTCCTTGTTCTGCATCAAATTACAGCATTTGCCAGCTTTTAAAAGTATTGTGTGACAGAGAAAAGTTTGGAGAACTGTGGGTAGCAAAAGAAGATTTGTGCCCTAGATGTTGGAAATGCTTTGTGGTAGGACTAAGAGTAGTCGCTGACTAAAATGCCATGAAAAATGGTTGAAATGGTGCTCCCACTGAGGAGTTACAATAAGAAAAAGAAGTGTGGTTTGCAGTTTAAATTTTGCCTGCTCGACAATCGCCATGGAGGAGAAGAGCTCGAGAGAAAGAGGCTCATTGCATTTCGTCAAGTGATTGCTGAGACTGCAGTCAGTCCTGCCCCAAGCCAGCTCTAGAGGGACTGCACAGCATTCGAGAGGGAGAGGAGTGGAGTGTGCGAACAGGCTTGCTTGGAGGAGCATCACGGTGACTGAAAAACGCGTAAAATAATTAAAATATGACTTTTTCTGTTTAAATTGGCTCAACCTGCATCTCGATTGTTTGGAATCAAAGCATGGTGTTCAGAGGGACAATCGAAGAACTGCCAACCTGATTCCTTCCAGAGGCCTCCAAGACTGGCTGCAGGCCATTTTTCCATCAACAAAACAAGCTACTGGTAACAGTGAGTACCAACCAAACTAATTGCTCAAACTGTGTGATTTTAACTAAAGCCAGCTGAATCTGTGTAGCAGTGGATCAGTTTTGCAAAGAAGGACTGTGCAAGTTTTTAAGCTAAAGCAAGAATTTTAGCAACAGACTGTGAGCATAATTATAGGTTCAGCAACAGTATAATTTTCAAAGCCTGAGAGACTATGAGTTGTATGAGAGATACAGCAAGAAATACAGGCAATCCTGTGCAATGAAATACTGTGGCTTTAGGGGACTGTAAGCTATAGCAGTGTCTTCAGTGAGTGAAAAGTCCATAATAAACCATATAAATGTGCTAGGAAAGAGAACAGTGCAAGTTTGTGCAGTTTGAGCAAATTTATCAGTAGAGTGTGTAAATCGGATGTGCAGTGGCTTGATCAAATACAGAATATTGAAGTGCAGGAGTGCTGCTGCCATTACAGGGTGGGGTAGTAATGTAAACACAGCAGCAGAGGAGCCATTTTGTAAAGTTTTTCTAACCAAGTGGGACTTGAAATAACAGTGGCGTTCTTTGTTTTCTCTGCAGTCATGGCTTGGACCAGCCGTACCCGGATCATGCCCAGGCTATGATAGTAGAAGAAGTTAACAAGTTGAGAGATACTGAAAGATATTACTACGGGATGACTGCCTCTCATGTGGCGATTCCTGGATATCCAGTACGAGTATGTGTGATGTGCTTAAATGCTGGAAGGGACGCCTTCATGGTACCTCACTGTTCTGGGTGCCTTGAGAAATATAGTTTGACTAAAGCGCCTAAGATTCAGTTTGGCTCCTACATGGACAACCTTTCACAGTGTGGATTATGAGTGCCCAGACGGGGTAATAATCATACACCTGACCCATTGTGTTATTGGCCACAATGTAAAGACCAACCTGAAATGTGCCCATGCCTACCAAATGGAAGCAGAGCAGTGGTAGTCAGTGCTGCCACCCAGCTGTTGCCGTACCTATGTTGTTCCACCAGACTGGCATTCCAGGATCTCAGGTGCCCCACATTCATCAGTTTGCAGTGTACTGGCCTTCCAGATTCCATCGACTGGCCCACCAGATGACTTCCTATCCAGAGAGGACACCAGTCCAGCTGTCCTGATTCATCGCCTAGGATGCCGGATGACTTCAGACCAGCTGTTTTCTTTTCCTGTGCCAAGGTTCCATCTCCTCGATGACATCAACCCAGCAGTTTCAGATGTGCCCTCCTGTCATTTTCCAGAAGATGTCGCCCTGCTGTATCAGAAGAATGCTGCCAGGGAGAGTCTTTGGCCAAGGACCAGGCCGTGTACCATTTTCGTTCTACAAGGGAATGGTAAATCCAGACTTTTCTATTCTTCTGACATTGCAGTACACACGCTACACTAGCAGACTCCAGATGTTTGAACTGTCCTCAAAGACTCTCCCTTCAGGATTTCAGCCTGCTAGAACTGTGCTTCACCAGGCTCTGGCCCAGGAGAAACTCTTTATTGGACTTGCCTTCAGGCACTGTTGTTCACTAGAAGGACTTTGGGGCACTCCATCCCCCAAATATTGTGTATTGTAAATAATGTCATTGTTTTCTACTGTTTTCCACTGTTTATATTGTTTTTTACTTTTCTAAAAGATATTTTGGGATTCTCCAGTGTTTTGATGGTAGGGGCTTAGATAGGCTGTGTATGCAGATTAGGAATGTGTGTTGTTTTTTTCTGTTTTTGCAGGTGTTCCTGAAGAAGACAGAAGAGAAGACAAATAAAAATCTTATGAATCCAAGTAGTAAACAAAGTGAAATAAAATTGAGTCAGAATGGAAAAGTGTTTGAAACAAATAAAGCTGCAGAAATTTTAAATGATTATTTCATAAACCTCCTTGATCTGAAATTAGATCTCATAACTAAAACTAATACCCGAATGAAGTAAGGGTGAGAGTCCCAAGATGAGAAGAACCCAAATTCAGGTTTAAGAGAGTGATAAACAAAGAAGTTCTAAAAATATAAATAAGATTAAAAATAAATAAAGCAAGTGGCCCAGATAGAATAGATAATAAATTATTAAAAGAGGCTGCTATGGAATTGTCACCTATACTAAGAGACATTTTTAATTGAGTCTAAGAGAGGGACAGTTTCCTTCTAGTTGGAAATTAGCCAAAGTGATACCAATAGATAGAGAGGATCCAAAGGATGTTTCAAATTACTGTCCAATAGCCTTGTTGTCCACAGAATCCAAGTTATTTGAAAAAATTGTCCATGATCAGTTAATGGACTACTTGGAAAATATAATAAATTGACTCAACAACAGTATGGTTTTAGGCAGGGTAGGGCCACTGCTACCACACTCACTGACTTTTGGATCTCATAGCAACCCTCTTGGGGAAGTGAAGTCCGTAGGTGCAGTATACATGGACCTATCTAAAGCATTTGATTTCATAAACCATAGTATTTTGATAAACTCATTAATGAAAATAGGGTGGAGGAAGAAACCTGCAATTGGTTTATATCATACCTTGATAAAGATCACAATTTGTTGTCCTAAATGGACACCAGTCAAAAATGGACTATGTAACAAGAGGATTCCCCAGGGATCTATCCTGGCCCCGTCCTGTTCATGAGTCTATTTAAATAACTTACCAAAGAAAATTGGACATTCAAAAATTCGTCTATATGCAGGCGATACAGTTTAATAGTAGCAGAGGAAAAACTACAAGTGAAGTAGAACTAAATTTACAGAGTGACTTTAGCATCATGCAAGGTCACTTTTCATCTCTGGGTTTATTAGTTAATAGTAAAAAGACACAGGTTATGTCATTTGCATTGGACTTAAAGGAATTTCAAAATTAAATATAAAGACACAAGAAGGTACGTTTTAGGGGTACATGTAGATCAATGTCTTACTTTTCAATATCATATAACAAATTTAATAAAAAACACATGTTAAGATTGGAGCTATGAGACAAATATCAAATTGTATGACAAAGAGAAACAAGATTGATTATGATCAATCAATTAATAATACCGGTTATTGACTCTGGAAGTCATATTTACAGACATATAGCAAGAAACATTTAAATAACTTGGACACACTTTATAATAAGCTTGCAAGATTTGTGTTAGGGTGTGATTTTAAAACTCATCATTGCACTATGTATATGGATTTAGGTTGGATTCCATTAGACTTCACGGCTAGGGAATCTGGCTAAATCAGGTTCATAATATATTTAAAAATCAAATCTTTAGATAACTTAAAAACAAATTACAAAAACAAAACATGGTTTAAATTTAAGAAAAACTGGTGCTAGAGATTTAATAATACCAAAGTTAAAAATCGATTTAGTGAAATGACCCTTCAATATCAAGTAGCTAAAAGCTGGAATTGTCTTCCTCCTTTTTACGTGAACTAACAACTACTGATCATGTTTTAAAAAGGCCTGAATCACGAACTTAGTTTTCATTGTTGTTGTTGATAGGTGAAATTAATGTAAATCTAAAAATGCTAACATGCCTGTTATTGATGAGTTTGTAAAACTCTGATGTATTGTTTGTACTTTTCTGTAACTTGTATTGTTATAAATGTATAGTTGTAAAAATTTTGCATAATGTAAACAGGTAAGCCTTGTGAACAGGGATTTTGGAATCCTAATGGCTGTATCACTGTACAAATAAAATTTTACCATACCATACCAAGACAAGAAGAGGAGGAGGCACTCAGTGGAGTTCCTCAGTAGTACTTTAGTGTGTAGTGTTTAAAGTGCAGAATGATGTAGTTCTCTATGTGTAACTTTTCCTTCCACAGGTATGGTTGTGCGGGAGTGTGGGGTGTAATACCTAGGGTATAGTATTAGCTCCTTGTGTTTGGTTGCAGGTGTTCCAGGTTGGGGAGGTTCCCATTTGTTTTGTTTTGGGTATTTGGGTTAGAGGCAGATAGCTGTTCCTCTAGAGGGCTGGGGAATAAACAGGCTGTGGTCCTGACCAGCCGGAGGGGCTGTAGTACTGATCTATCAGGGCTATGCTCTGGACAATTTTACCAGGGCCACTAGGTATCCATAGTAAGATCTTAAAGTAGAGGCTGATGCATCAGCCAATGGCCTCTGAACCCTTAGTGTTGCCTGCCTGTGCCTAGCACATGGTAGGAGAGGGCCTGATCACCCTCCATAGACAGCACAGAGGGTGGATGGCCTAGGCCAGGTTAGTAATGACTGCGACAGTCATTTTCCCTGGCTAAGGGTGGTGTAACCCCCATTACCAAGGGTTACAAGGAGGTGTTCTGCTGTAGGCAGGCCCTCAGAGCCCTCGGCTCTGACCAGAGCTACCTGTTTAAGGGTGTGTGTCTCACCATAAGAGGGACACAGAAGAATACATTTGAAGTGGTAGAGACCGCCCCCAGTTAGTTTGGGGCCCCATCCCTGTGGGGATGGAGGAGCCAACAGCCAGCTTCTCAGAAGCAATCCCTTGGTCCAGCTAGGTGAAGAGAGAAAGCTGCCTGAAGATTTTGTTGATACACCATGAAGATGTTGTGTTTTCCTTTGAGAAGAAGCCTGTGGGGCACCTGCAATCAGGGGAAGAGTCTGCTCTGTGAAAGGGCCTATGTTTCATCAGAGACAGTGTGTATTAAGTATCTGCTACTGTGGGTCAGAAAGGACAGCCAAGTACAGTGCTTAAAGAGTGTGGGATTTGGAAATTTTTATCAGTGGGGGTCTACAGGGATGGACATAGCCACTTAACAAGTATGCCTCAAGTGAGCACATTGGAGTTTCAGAGACTGTAGATTGAATGTGATATACATTAAAGTGTTAATCTACAATCATTAGCATCTGCATGAAGAGGTGTTTTAAAACAAAGGAATGGCTGGTATGAATTATGGGAGCAAGAGGTGAGAGACCCCTATCAGGAGTAACCAAATTCACCTCTTCGGTTTGCTTTAGGACATCTGTTGCTTTCTTCCAGGCACTTGGCCAGTGTTCGGGGAAAGTACCCAGACGTGGGATTAGATGGAAGATTTTTTCCTTAATGGAGCCTGTACGTGCTCATGGGTGGTTTTAGGAGCCACCAAGAAATGTTCCATGCCATATGGAAAGTAGTCCAGTTGACATGCAGGAAGGTAGTTCAAGTGCTGGTCGGATGCCATGCCAGGGAAACCAAGAGAAGAGTATAAGTTCGGCTAAGTGTCCAGTGTGTTTCTAAACCTGAGGGTTATAGTGTGTAGAAGATGTATTCTGGTCTCCGATATCTGCATTACTAGGAGTGTAGCCTCGTGGGGGTCCATCTATGCTTTATTGATCTGTTGTGTTGTGAATAAAAGCCACCCTCTAGAATCCCACTCCTGGTTTGACATTACAGTTATTGCTTCCCATGTCCGGAGTTACTTGGGTGCCCTGACTAGAAGTCAAACCTAGCCAAAATACCGAGCAACAGTTTTCTCCCAAACCCAGGTCCCAGGTAGGGGGTTACATATGGGAAACACCACACAGTGCTAATAACACAAAATACCACCAACCTGACCCCTGGGGTTGTACATATATCACTGGTGGTGTGTACAAGGTGTGAGAGGATCGGTTCGTTCTGGATGGAGAGGCACAGGGTGGAGGCACAGAATACAATGCACAGATCTGTGGTATGTGTACCAATCCATCCATAGGCATAGTCATGCATCCTGCATGGTCCATGGGACACAAGATACATGGGTCACTACTGCTGCATACCCTGTTTGTCGTGGAGTACCTGTTTGCAGAGCTAGGTCGGCCCACCAGGAAGCCTTCATTGTTCCATGGTATAGTTATGAGAAAACAGAGAACTGCTTAGCATAGTTGCATGTGATATTCAGAGGGATGTGTCTCCTGGTCTCCCTACTGATAGCCTGTGTTGTCCTCTGTATCGAACTGGCTGTTAGGCCAAAAGTACCCTTGAAAGTCCCGGACAGTTGGATGTGAGACATACTAGTTATAGCAGCAAGCCGATATCCATCTATCCTGGTATGCTGGCCATCTGTGGTGTAATTCCTACTGTGTCACATGTGTCATCGCCTGTGTGATCACTGGTGATGGGGTGGGGTTGTCTACGGTCCAGGTGTGTATGGGCACTGCACTGCAAAGACTGCATGGGTGTCAAGACACAGTATGCTGGGCATGCATGCTGTTGCCATGACCAGCACACAAGTACAGTATGTACATAACCATTGTGTTACCTCTCTCTCTCTCTCCCCCATCATTCCTCTCTCATCCCCCTCCCCATCAACAGTTCAGTCCATCATAGTGGGCACTGTCCCAGATGTGCTGGATCTGTCACAGTGGCACCTGCTCCTGCTAGCTGCCGGTGCTGTGGAGGACACCAACTCCAGTGAAGAGGAGGGAGTGAGTAAGGAGGATGTTAAAGAGGATAAAGAGGAGATATGTGGAGGACTGAGGAAGAGAGGAGGGCCACCTGGACCAGAAGAGGTTGCCCACCTCTGCAAATCCCGCCACCAATGGGGCCCAGCCACCACACTTTCCTGGCACTGCTATCACTGTGGTGCACCCACCCACAGCCCTGGCACAGCCACTACTGTGCCACCAAATGACCCCACTGCTGGCACAGCCATAGGTCTGCCACCCCAGGCCAATCCACAAAGCCAGCCACTGCTGTGCAACCCCAGGACCCCACCACTGGCATGGCTACTGTCCTGCCCCCACAGGCCAATGCCACCAGCCCAGCCACTGCTGTGCTACCCTGGACACAACACGCAGCATTGACCGCAGTGCAGACCCAGGATACACAACAGCCAAGGGTGCAACCTGACCCTGTCCCAATAGACAGTCTGCAGCAACAGAAGGAAGCAGCAGACAACCGGCAGCTGCTGCAGCCAGCTGTGGGGCACAGGGGAGCATTCAGAAGGAACTGGCACATACGCCACATGCTGTACAACAACATGCAGCATGTTACAGGGTGCAGAGGCACACCAAATGGAGCATGTGGCCATTCATAAACTGCAGCAAGGACATGTCTGCCAGCACGGATTGTACAACAGTGTACCACTGTGCAGGAGGCTGTAGCCATACGAACATATGAAATTTGCCAGCAGATAAAGGCCTAGAGGTCTATCAAGTCTGCTCGAATGTGCAGCTAGCACCCTTATCCTGCAGCTGCCCCTCCTTCCACCCTTCCCTTTATTAACCCTCCCCTTGTCCTGTCCTATCCTCGCTTGAAGCAGTCCACTGTTCTACTGCATACCACTTCAGCAGGTAACGATTCCACCCAGCCACCACCCTCTCTAAAAAGTGTCTCCTCATCTCCTCGCTCCAGTCTCATATCATGGCCCCTGGTGTCCCTCCCTCCCTTACTTTGAACAGCCCCTCTGTACCTGCCTTGTTTATTCCTTTCATGTATTTAAAGGTTTCAATCATGTCACCCTGTCTCTCCTCTCCTCCAGTGAGTACATGTTCAACTCCTTCAACCTCCTCTCGTATGATAAGTCCCCCAGCCCCTTGATCATCTTTTGTCGCCTCCGCGCTGCACCCTCCAGTAACTTAATGTCCTCTTCAGATACGGACAGCAGTACTGCACGCAGTACTCCAGGTGTGGTCTAACTAATGACCCATACAGTGGCAGAATCACCTCCTCCCTCCCGAGGATATACCCTTGCAATACAACCCAGCATTTTGTTGGCCTTTGCAGCTGCCTTCCTACATTGTGCCGAGTTATTCATTGACCCAGTAATGAGCACACCCAAATCCTTCTCCTCCTCTGTCTGGGCTAGCTGCACTCCCCTAGCTGGTAATCCTCCTTGGGTTCTTCATCCCAAATGCAGCACCTTGCACTTTTTGGCATTAAAGCCCAGTTGCCAGGTGTCTGACCAGGTTTCAAGCTTTGCCAGATCATCCTGCAACCCCTGCCATCCCCCTAGGTCATCCACCACCGCACCTACCTTGGTATCATCAGCAAACAGACTGATCTTGCTCTTGATGTCCCATGATATGTCTGCAATGAATATCCCAAACAACACTGGTCCCAACACGAGCCCTGTGGAACACCGCGTCACTGCCCTTGGGGTGTGAGAGCTCCCCACCCACCACCACCCTCTGTTGCCTTCCCTGCAGCCAGTTTCCTCACCCATCTCACCAGCTTTGCACCCGCCCTGTACATACTAACTTCCTTCCCAGCCTTCCATGTGGCACTGAGTCGAATGCCTTACTGAAGTCCAGATACAGGACATCCACTGCATGGCCCCTGTCCAGTTGCCTAGTTACCCAGTCACAGAACTCGACCAGGTTGGTTTGGCAGGATCTGCCACATATGAAGCCATGCTGTCTGCTGTCCTGTAGTCCTTGGCCTCTAGGAGGGCCACCAGCCTCTCCTTCAGGATAGTCTCCATTAGCTTACCCACGATGGATGTGAGGCTCACTGGTCTGTAGTTTCCGGTTCATCCTTAGGGCCACTCTTGTGGAGGGGCACCACATGAGCCATCCTCCAGTCCTGAGGTACACACCCAGTAATGTAGTGAGGCATTAAATAGGTCTGCCAAAGGTCCTGCAAGGACCTCTGCCAGCTCCTTCAGTACCCTGGGTGGATGCCATCTGGGCCTGGCACCTTGTCCACCCTCAGTGCCTTCAAACCCTCTCGAACTCTGCCTCCATGATTTCCCATCTGTCACCACTTCCCCTGCTTCTGCCATTTCTCCCACCTTGGGTGTCACCCCCTATTCTCTTTAGTAAATACTGAGCAGAAGTACTCATTTAGTGCTTCCGCTTTATCGCACCCTGCTTCCAACCAACCCCTACTTCCTAATCCTTACTATGTGGTCCTTACAGCTCCTTTTCTCCCTGATGTACTTAAAGAAGTCCTTCTCCCTGCTCTTAATGCCTTGTGCCAGCCTGAGTTCCGAGATGCTTTGGCTCCCTTACTGCCCTTGTCACCTCCTTCGATTCTGTCAAGTACTCCTCCCTGTCCTCCCCCTCCCTGTTTTCTTGTACTTCCTAAAGGCAGCTCTTTTCCTCCTTACCTTTTCCATGACCTCCTTGCTCAACCAGATCTGTTTCTAGCCCAGCCTTCTTGCTCTGGGCTTTGCAGCAGGTTTTGTTGCCTCCACTATCCCAGCTTTATGAGCTCCCACCTCTGGTTAGTGTCCATACTGGGTTGAATTCTGGCAAGGTACCCTTTTACCACTTCCCATCCTCCCAAAGTCGGCCCTCCTGAAGTCCAGCACTACTGTGCCAGATTCCACTCCTTCCTTGCCCATATCCAATGTGAGCTATACTGAGTGGTGGTCACTCCTGACAGCAGTTCCTCCACTGTAAGTTCTCTCACAAAAGTCCCCATGTGCCAGCATATTTGCCATGCTGGCAGGCACTGCAGAAGATGGCCAGTGCTCCAGTAATTCCAGTGGAGGAGTGGCATCCTACAACTGACACCTGGGGTACCAGCACACTTGCAGTGGTGGCAGCCAGATGCACAGGACACCCAGGATACCACACACCCCTGGCAATGGTTTGCTCATGGGCAGGATCAGTACCCTGGTGAAGCTGTGATTGTGGGCAGTTATCACTATCCTCACACTCATACCCCATTGTGTGGAGGAGGACCCCTACCCTCCTGGGTACAGCAGACATACCATCCATACCCAGGAGGTGGTAGGGATGCACCTAGGGTTCATATTGCCCCCACCATATCCCACATATGCCACCTCAGGCCACCCTCCATAAATTACCAGTTTCACCACCCTCACCCAACTGGCCTAAAGCTTTTGTTCTCCTTCCCCTGCCAGGATGCATGTTATTTCTTTTCAGCACCTTTGAACCCCCCAGATATTATTTCTTTTAGCCCCTTAAACTCCCCTTTGCTGGGATGATACATGCTTTCAGCTTCCCACACACACACTCGGTTAAAGCAGAAGGAAGTGGGAAGGCAGTCAGAATAGCAAAGGCCCAAACTGAGGAAAAGATAGCCAACCTCAGTTAAGAAGAGGGATAAAACCTTTACAGGTACATTAGGGAGCAAAGAAAGATGAAGGAAGGATACTGAGGCTGAATAAAGAGGAAGGTGGTTGGGCAGAGAGCGACAGTGAAAAGCAGGGATACTGAACTAATATTTCTGCTCAGTATTCACAATGGAAAAGCAGGGGAGATCCTAATTCAGTCAATAGAAGCACTCTGGATAGCGGGTTGATATCAGTCCTTTCACAGAAGAAAGGGTTCTGAAAGAACTCTTAAACTGAAGGTGGATAAAGCAATGAGGACTGATGGGATTCACCCCAGAATTCTAAAAGAACTAAGGAAGAACTAGTAACACCACTAACTACCCTTTTAATAAATCATGGGAGGATGGTGTGGTATCTGAGGACTGGAGAAGGGTGGATGTGATTCCCCTTCACAAAAGTGGAAGCAAGACAGAGGCAGGAAACTACAGACCTGTCAGTTTGACCTCAGTGGTAGGGAACATGATGGAATCACTTCTGAAGGAAAGAATTGTTGCATACCTAGAGGCCAGTGGAGCACAGGACACAAGGCAGCATGGATTCCAGCAGGAAGGTCAGGTCAAACAAATCTAATTGATTTCTTTGACTGGGCGACCAAAGTAATAGACCAGGGAGGGGCTGTGGACATGGCCTACCTAGACTTTAGCAAGACATTCGACACAGTCCTGCACAAAGATTAATAAACAAATTAGCCAGCCTGGGAATGGGTCCCAGGGTGGTAGCCGGTAAAACACTGGCTGGACAACAGACACAGCGGTAATAATAAATGGAGTCCACAGTGAAGAAAGGGTTACTAGTGGGTACTGCAGGTTCAGTACTGGGGCCGGTCCTTTTAATGTCTTTATAAGTGACATTGCAGGGGACTGGAGGAGAAGGTATGTCTCTTTGCAGATGACACAAAGATCTGCAACAGGGTTGATACGTAAGATGGGGTGGAAAGGATGAAAAGGACTTGGCAAGGTTGGAGGAATGGTCAAATGTATGGCAGCTTAGCTTCAACGCAAAGAAGTGCAAGTAATGCACCTGGGAAACAAAACCCAGGGCAAGAGTACACAATGGGTGGTGAGATACTGTCAATAACAGAAATGGAAAGGGACCTGGGGGTAGTCATATCAGATGACCTAAAGGTGGGCCAGCAATGTGAGAAGAGCAGTAAGGAGGGCTGGGGGATACTGGGATGCATAGGAGAGGCATCACCAGTAGAAAACAAGTTGTTGGCCATCTGTACAGACAGTTGGTAAGACCACACCTGGAGTACCATGTACAGTTCTACAGACTCCATCTCAGCAAAGACCTAGACAGGGTGGAGGCTGTCCAGAGGAGGGTAACCAAATGGTGCAGGGTCTGCACCAGAAGACATATGAAGAAAGACTAAAGGAGCTTAAGATGTATAGCCTTGAGGAAAGGAGGGAGAGGGGACATGATAGAAACTTTCAAATACCTCAAGGAATCAACAAAGTCCAAGAGGGTAGCATCTTCAAAAAAAAGATGCAGAACAAGAGGGCACAATTTGAAGATAGAGGGGACGGCTCAGAGGTAATCTGAGGAAGTATTTCTTCAGAGAGAGGGTTGTAGATGCATGGAACAACCTTCCGAGGATGTCACAGAGTCAAAAACAGTGGGGAATTCAAGAATGCATGGGACAGGCATAAGGCAATTCTAGTGGGGGTAGGAGGAAGCAGGCTGTTGGTTAACTAGGATCTGCAGCTTATCCATTAGGTAGGAAATGGGCAGACTAGGTGGGCCAAACAGTCCTTATCTGCTGTCAAATTCTATGTTTCTACCGCGTGTACACACACACACACACACACACACACACACACACACACACACTTGTATGGCCTAACATTTATGTTTCAAGAACATTATTTTTACAGAATACATTTTCAAAACATGTTACAGTCTCCTGCATGGTCTGTACTCATCTTCTGGGTCCACAGAGGCCTGCATGAGAGGCAGGCTCTGTGGTCTTGTGACTTCCTGGCCATTCAGGGTCATGCCTGTCTAGCTGCTTCTGCATCCTCTGGTCCTCTGGCTCAGCATCCGCTGCAGTGCACTCCTCTGGGACCGCAGGCATATACCAAGGTTGAGTGCCATGTTAAGTGGTACACAACCAGCAGGGAATATGCCACAGGCTTTATGAGGGTGTACTGTAGAGTACCACTGAACAATCAAGGCCCCTGAACTGCACCTTGAACATTCCAAAGACACACTCAATGATGTTGTGTGTAGCGATGTTTGCCGCAGGTCATAGGACAGGTGTGAGGAGCCAGGGATTTATTTATTTATTTAGAAATGTTTCACCAGGAGGGCAAATTGAGACGAAGTTCATTTCAGGGTGACCTGGGGGAGGAAAATATAGCAATAAAATACATACAAATAAATGCACAGCAAATAAAAAACACCTGACACAGCCGCAATCAGGGGATGGGAAAGTGGGAAATGAAACAGTACATTTATATAAGCAGAAGTATATACAAGCAAGTAGACGCCTGAACAAAGCAGCAAATAGGGGAAAGGGAAGTGAGAAATACTGCAGTACAATGATATAACTGGATAGTACTATACATTGCAAGACCAGCTGTAGAGCAGAATAGTGATTGGTAAACAGTTACAACAATATGGATTAGGCACAAGTACAAATATATAGAGACAGTGAGTTGGGAGTTAAAATGAGGAGGAGAGATATGAAACATAGACTTTGATGGCAGATAAGGACCGCTTGGCCCACCTAGTCTGTCCATTTCCTACCTACAGGATAAGCTGCAGATCCTAGTTGACCAACAGCCTACTTCCTCCTACCCTCCCACAAGAATTTCCTTATGTCTGTCCCATGCATTCTTGAATTCCCCACTGTTTTGACCCCACAACCTCCTCAGAAAGGCCGCTCCATGCATCCATCATCCTCTCTGTGAAAAAATACTTCCTCACGGTACCCCTGAGCCATCGCCCCCATCTTCAAATTGTGCCCCCTTGTTCTTGCACATCTCTTTTCTGAAAGATGCTACCTCTTGGACTTTGTTGACTGGTGATGAAGGAAGGAACCAAACCAGTATTTGGCACTAAAAGAGATAGAGTGGGAGCATCTCCTGTCCTCAAGAGAGAGAAAGGAGAGGAGTTGTGTAAATCACAGTGATGAGAGAGCAGGGAGGGACCATCAAGTGCAAAACGGAAGGAGTTGTAGAGGGTGTCCTGTCTGGCCAGGAGATTTTGGGAGTGGCACTGAAGACTACATCACTGTAATCAAAAACTGAAGAATCATTTTCTGTACCTCAGAGCGGTGTGTACTCAGTGGGATGCAGTTGCAGTTACAGTAGAGGGCACCAAGCTTGAGTGAAGTTTGTTGGCAATGGCATCCACGTGAACAGAAACGTTGAGGTGCCTGTTAAGCTAGACACCAAGATACTTGGCAAAGGAAGAATCCTCCAGTTTAGTCTCATCGAGGGTGTGGAAGGAAGGCAGGGAGAGGAAGCAGGACAGTCTCTGACTAGTGCCAAAGGTCATTGAGATTGTCTTTGGCATTAAGGAATAGCTGATGTGAAGCTAGCCAGCACTGGACATTATTGGAGTCCAGCTGAACAGTGGCAATGACACTAGATGGGGATGGGCCAGACATATACAGAACAGTGTCGCCTGCATACATGTGGATGCTAGAAGATCAGCAACCAGAGGGGAGGCTGTTAAGAAAGATAGAGAAGAGTAGGGACCCAGAACAGAGACCCTGTGGGACACCAGTATGGATGAGGAGGGAGGGAATACAGAGTCAGCATCCTAACTGACTGGGTTCTGCCAGTCAGGTAAGCACTAAACCAGGCAATAGCTGAAGGAGAGAGCCCAGATGCAGGAGATACACACTGTCCTATGTGTAGGTAAAGGACATGGGTTAGTGTCATCTGCAACACGGGTGCCTTGAGGAATACTCGCTGGTGTGGTGCCTAATATGGATAACCCCACCTTTCAACCCCTGCACAGACTGAGTTGTGCCAGATGAAAGCATTGTGGGCACTGCTGGGGAACCATGCCAGGACACAGATGATGTGCCCTGTTGCATCACACACCATCTGTCAGCTGAAGCATGGTACCCTCCACTCCATCACCCACAGGAGCCTAGATGGCAACATGGGTGCAGTCAATGGCACCCAGCACAGATGGTAAGTGTGCAGCTTGATAAAACTGCTGCATGGTTCCCATTTGCACTGTTGGAGTGGTGGGAATATGATACACTCCCTAGAATGGGCCATCAGGGCATCTAGGAACTGGCACAACAACCACATGGTGGCAGATCAGAGATACCAGTGGTATCCCCACTGGTGTCTGGAAGGTTCCGTGGCCAGGAAGCACAGGGTAGCTGTCACCTTGAGTTCTGTGGACATTGCATGGCTGCACTGGGTGTCTGTCCGGAGCTGGTCATGCATGATCACGGACCTGTTAACCTGCACCAGTCCTCACCACAGATATGACTCATGAATGGTACTGTGTTTGCAGTCTAGCACCTATGGGACCTGCGCCTGGGCCGAGGGGGCGGGGGAGGCATTAACCCTCTCTGAATCCTGCATGACCAGCTGCATCTGGTACACACTGTGAGCCATTTTATTTTCAGGGTATGTGTGTGTGTGTGTGTGTGGTGTTCTGCTATGTTCCACTGATTCTGTGGTTTGGCCCCAGTTAAGACCTCCTTTTTATTTACGTATTGATTTATTTCAAAGTTTAACCAGGAAGTACATACTGAGCTGAAAACAGCTTGTTTCCAGATGCATCATGGGGGAGAGGGAGAAGGAGATAGCTAACAATAAAAATAAGGTAAAATACAATAATATAATTTCACAAGCAGAATTATAAATATTATTGGCAGAATAGTAAATAAAGGCATCTAGAAAATAACACACACAGTAATATATACAGAAAGAGAAAATAGAACAGTAAGAAGAGGGCAAGACTAGAGAATGGAAAAAAAGAGAAAGGGTCACAAGCAGTTGCAGGTATGATGACAAAAGTCAGACAGATGAGACTTTAGGGAGGAAGGAGAAGAGGCAGAATGAATAGGAAGGGGAAGGAGGACCAAAGATTTGGAAAGCGGTAAGAAAAAGCAGATTGCAACAACAGATTTTCTAGAAGGAAAAGAGAAAGAATGGAAAGTATTGTTGTGGAGAGGATAGGAGGAAGGAGGAGGGGAAATAAAGGATTTGAGATGAGAGACAAGTGCCAAACCAGAATTTGGATAAAAAAGAGACACAATGGGAAAGGCACCTAGCATCAAGAGAGGGGAGGGAAAGAGCTGAGTAAAGACAGCCATGTGAGTTACAGACAGTATTTGTGCAGTGCTGTTTTACTGTGCCATTCCATTTGCATACTGCTATATCTTTGAACATCACACTGTGCACAATATGCAGGTCACCATCCCCAGTTTCAGTGCTGCATATATTAACATTGTGCTGCAGCGTAATGCGAATGACATGTACCTGCTATCCTTTCAATACGGGTAACGGCGCAAATACATGCACAAGCACAAGCCTTTAAATATCTGGTCCTTTGACAGGTATTTTATCCATGGCTCAACTTACAGCGGTCATGATTTGTACCCGCTTCCTGTTCGTATGACATTGTGGACAACCATCCAAATAAAGTAGTCTCTAGCCTCTGAAACTTTGGCAGATTTTCTAGGAGTGGTGGCCAGCAGAGAAAGCTTTGCATTGTTGTAAAAATAAAATGTTTGATTTGATAAAATCTGATAAAGTTTGTTGTGCAATGGGCAGGAAGGAGGGGTGGAAGAACAATGGGGAATAATAAAACTGCCATCACAGAGGTAACGAGCCTTTGTGAAGCAAATAAACAAAACAAGACGATGTAAGAAACCACTATTGTTCTCAAAGGAAGTGGCAGTGAAGGTTCAAGAGAAAAAGAAAGCATTCAGGAAGTACAAGGAATCGCAGAAGGAGCAGGACAGAGAACTGTATCAGTTAAAGCAAAGGAGGCTGGGAAGGCAGTCAGAACAGCAAAGGCCCAAACCGAGAAAAGATAGCCAACTCAGTTAAGAAGGGGGATAAACCTTTATAGGTACATCAGGGTGAAGGAAGACCAAGGGAGGGATAGTGAGGCTTAATAAAGGGAGGGAGGGTGGGCAGAGGGAGACTGAAAAGGCAGAGATACTAAACAAATATTTTTGCTCAGTATTTACAAAGGAAGAGGGGAGGTACATAAACAAACAGTAGTAACACTCTGGATACAGAAGTTGATACCGCCCATTTACAGAACAAAGGGTTCTGAAAGAACTCTTAAAACTGAAGGTGGACAAAGCAATGGGGCCTGATGGGATTCATCCCAGAATTTGAAGAACTAAGGGTAGAACTAGTGACACCACTGACTACCCTTTTAACAAATCATGGGAGGATGGGGTGGTACCCGAGGACTGGAGGAGGGCAGATGTGATTCCCTTCACAAAAGTGGGAGCAAGGCAGAAGCAGGAAACTATAGACCTGTTAGTTTAACCTCAGTGATAGGGAAAATGATGGAATCACTTCTAAAGGAAAGAATTGTCGAGTATCTAGAGGCCAGAGGGCACAGGACCCTAGGGCAGCATGGATTCACAGCGGGAAGGTCATGCCAGACGAATCTGATAGATTTCTTTGACTGGGTGACCAAAGTAGTAGATCAGGGAGGGCTGTGGACATGGCCTCACCTAGACTTTAGCAAGGCATTTGACACAGTCCCACACAAAAGATTAATATGCAAGTTAGCCAGCCTGGGAGTGGGACCCAAGATGACAGCCTGGGTAAAGAATTGGCTGGAGAATAGGACACAGAGAGTAATAGTAAATGGAGTCCACTCCAGAAGAAAGGAGAGTTACTAGTGGGGCACCGCAGGGTTCAGTGATAGGACTGGTCCTCTTCAATGTCTTTATGATTCACATTGCAGAAGGACTGGAAGGAAAGGTATGTCTCTTTGCAGATGACACTAAGATCTGCAACAGAGTTGATGCACAGGGTGGGGTGGAAAGGATGAGAAGGGACTTGGCAAGGTTAGAGGAATGGTCAAATGTATGGCAGCTTAGATTCAATGCTAAGAAGTGCAAGGTAATGCACCTGGGAAACAAAACCCAGGAGAAGAGTACACAATGGGGGGTGAGATACTAACAACAACAAAAATGGAAAGGGACCTGGGGTAGTCATATCAGATGACCTAAAGATGGGCAAGCAATGTGAGAGGGCAGCAAGGAGGGTTGGGGGGATACTGGGATGCATAGGGAGAGGCATCACCAGTAGAAAACAGGAAGTTATTATCCCTCTGTACAGACAGCTGGTGAGACCCCATCTGGAATTGTGTGCAGTTCTGAGACCCAATCTCCGAAAGATCATAGACAGGATGGAAGCTGTCCAGAGGAGGGCATCAAAATGGTGCAGGGTCTGCACCGGAAGACATATGAAGAGAGACTTAAGGAGCTTAATATGTATAGCCTCGAGGAAAGAAGGGAGAGGGGGACATGATAGAAACGCTCAAGTACCTCAAGGAATCAACAAAGTCCAAGAGGGTAGCATCTTTCAAAAAAAGGAGGTGTGCAAGAACAAGAGGGCACAATTTGAAAATAGAGGGGGCGGCTCAGAGGTAATTTACAAGCATTTTTTTACAGAGAGGGTTGTGGGATGCATGGAACGGCCTTCCAAGGAGGTTGTGGAGTCAAAATCAGTGGTGGAATCAAGCATGCATGGATAGTCATAAGGCAGTTCTGGGGGTGGGGTAGAAGAAGTAGGCTGCTGGTTAACTACGATCTGCAGCTTATCCAGTAGGTAGGGAAATGGGCAGACTGGGTGGGGCCAAGCGGTCCTTATCTGTCACAAATTCTATGTTTCTATGTTTCTATAGTCACACGTCCTTCCTGTTTATAGATGTATTTGCCATGTTTGGCCATTACCTCCCAAAATATCTGTGGTATATTCTGTTTCACAGAAACCTGACCTCTGGTATAGTGCTGGGTGAAATTTTTATTACGCTTTGTTAAATTGTGAAAACGTATTACACTTGCAAAATTGTGTAAATATGTTGATTTCACAATTGTGTAATTTCTGTGAAATTGGGCCAAAATCTGTCATAAATTTGCCAACCCTTCTTATTCAGATAGCACCATTTACTGGTCAATTGAGCATTTTTGAAAATGTGAGTTCTTTAAAGTGTGCAATTACAGAAACAGCATCATTTTTTCCAAACAACAGCTTTTTTTTTTTTTTTACTTTCTGTTTATGCTCCACCTTCTCCCCACCCCCAGCACTCTGCATCCTCAAGAGTCATCTATGGCATCTGTCCTTTGCCCTCTTACCTGGAGCCCGTGGTAGTCCCCCATGTAGCCCTGATTTGCCCCAAGCAGGGACAAGGTGCAGCTGTACACTCCGAACATCTTCTTTTCATTGGGGCACCGGTCAAGAACTTGCAAGGAAGCCATGGATCTGTGCCGGGCGCCTGCCTCAGAGTGCAGGGAGCCATTTTCTGTGTTCTGGCGTACACGACACTGACATCTAGGTGTGACCACTAACGCTGTCACCGTCCTCTCTCACATGGCTGGGCACTTGCATAACCCAGACCTCTGCCTGGGGCCAGTCACATGCCAAGCCTCACCCACCCTCCCTCACCAGAGAAGGTGAGTGGTCCCCTGACACTTTAACCACCTCCCCAGCCAACCCTCCAAATCCTGGGCCTGCTCCCAAATCCAGGTCGCCAGCATCATGAGTGGCAGTGCTACCAAACTACACATTTTTAAAAATTTGATTTTTTTGAAGAAAGGTGCAGCTTCAACCAAAATTGCCCATTCTGAACACTGCCATTGTAGTTCTTGAAACTGCGTGAAATTATACATGATTGGCACAATTTCATGAAATGTGCACAAACAGATTTTTAATTTTATCTGGCACTAAATCCTGGTATCCTTTCATACTTTAGCAGCTTTCACATGAAATTGTTATATAAAAGTGCATACTGAATTTCTCACAGAGTTCCGAGCTGGAGAAATCCCTAGCAGAAAGGATTGGGGCTTATTCATTAAAGGTTCCTAGCATAGAAATGTGACAAAAAGTTACTTAAATAAAACCTCTTGTGTTTAAGAGGGCAAGACTTTCTGTGTTGATGGTATTTGTTCTGCAAACCTCAGGCACTGATTGATGCTAGAGAAAATGGAGACCCAAGGCTCAGTTGTGAAAAGGTGTGCACTGTGACTACGCAGTGCCACCAAGTGTACTCACCACCACCTAGCTGGACTCTTGCTAAACTGACACAATTTATTTATTTATTGAAATGTAGTAAATCCAGCCTGGGCAGTGGATATACAGTAATTTACATAATCTTTTGTTTACATCTGTGACCTGAGAAGAGGTGGAAGGGAACATGGGTGTAGGCAGGCATACTCCAAGCACCCATGGTGTGCAATTTTATTTAAGGGGGTAGCAATAGGCTCTGAACTGTTTTCTTTTCCATGAAAACTAGCAAAAGAAAATACTGAACCTTTCTGTAATTTTATTCACAGGAGTAGAAACTAGAAGGACTGGTCACTAATACTGCCTTTGCATCCCAACAACAATACAACTTTACAGGCTGTGGGCTATTATGTGGGTGTCTTAGGGAACAGTGCATGTCATTTGTACTTACCTATGTATGGCAAGAATCACTTTCATGAGATACAAAATACAGGTTACCTCACCTGTAACAGGAGATCTAGGAATGGTATATGTTGTTCATCCACACTTACTGGCAGGTTCCTTGCCACTTTAAATCTTGCCGGAAGGTCTCAAGTTGGCTCCTCCCACCCACCCGGTGGTAAAACTCGGCTCTGCCCCATGATGCCAGATCTGTGCTGGAAGCCAAGGAGGTCATGGGTTAGTGGATGAACAACATATACCATTCCTAGAACTCCTGTTACAGGTGAGTAACCTGTATTTAGGGACATGGATATGTTGTTCTATCCACACTTACTGGCAGACTCCTAGCAGTTCTCCGGGAGGAGGGAGGCAAGGCACACACCCCTACTTAGGGAATAAAGACTAGAGAACCGAGGTCCCAAACCAGCATCCCGGCATGACTCAAGGTCGATGTGGTAGTGGCTAATGAAGGTGTGTGCTGACTCCAGGTAGCAGCCCTGCAGATTTCCTGGATAGGGACATCCCTGGAAGCAGCCACCGAGCAGCGGCATGGCAGGTAGAATGAGCTCTTATCCTCTGGGAGGCTCCATGCCCGCCAGCCTATAGCAGAGATGTATGCAGGAGGTGACCCACCTGCCTATCGCCTGCTTGGCTACAGGTCTGCCAGGTGCAGCTTCAGCGTAGGTGACAAACAGCTGGTGAACCTCTCCCCAAACTTCAGCCATCCGCTTCCTTATAATAAGAGAGCTTCTAGGATCCAGAGTATAGAGCCTATATTCGGCCTCTGAGGTGTGACTTGGGTAGAACACAGGCAGAGTCAACACCTGGTTAAGGTGAAACTCAGACACCACCTTCAGAAGGAATTTGGTGGGAGCACAGGACAACCTTGTCCCTGTGGAAGACCAAATAAGGAGACTCGATGGAAAGTGCCTGGAGCTCTCCCATCCTTCTGGCTGATGTGATAGCCACCAAGAAGGTGGTCTTCCATGACTGATGAGAGATCTCACACCTGTGCATGGGTCTCGAATGGCTTGCCCATGAGCTAGCCAATACTCAGGAGTAGATCCCATGGAGGTGGAGGTTCTCGCACCAGAGGGGATATGTGATCAAGGCCTTTGAAAAGTGCCCGACTGCCTTTCCTGCACCACCGACTGCTTTCTGGCCCATGCCCAGTAAGCTGAGATGCGCCAGGTACACCTTAAGGGTCACTAATCAAGCCCATGCTGAGAAAGGGACCATAGGTAGTCCAGAATGCTGGCCAAGGAGCAGGAAGAAGGGTCCAACCTTTATCCTGGCACCAAATGGAGAATCTCTTCCATTTGAAGGCATAGAATTTTCTGGTCGACTCTTATGGGATGCCTCAACAATGTTGAGGACCTCGTCGGAAAGAACCAAGGCCTAGAACTCTAGTTGCTCAGGAACCAGGCTGTCAGGTGCAGGGACTGACGGTCCAGATGGAGTACCTTCCCTGGTTGACTGAGATCAGGTCCGGCAGGCTGGAAGTCACCTCGGAGCCTGGAGCTGAGGCTGAGGAGATCTGGATACCAGAACTGGTGGGGCCAGTCTGGGGCTACCAGAATCATCTGCTCCTTGTCCCTCCTTGCCTTGAGAAGCACCTTGTGGATCAAGGGAAATGGGGAAAGGCATAGAAGAAGCCTGGGGTCCACGGCCTCAAGAAGGCATCCTCCTGCGCGAGCCCTGCTGAGGGGGCGGGCATGAAACAGCCTCAGCTTTGCATTCTCCCTGAGGCAAACAGATCCACCTGAGGTGTGCCCCAGTGGGAGAACAGATCATGTACTACCTCTGGCAGGAGAGACCACTGTAAGATGCAGCACCCTATCCAGCTTAGGGCATCGGGTCAGAGTGTTGGAGGCTCCCACCACATGGATGGCTAGGAGATCTGCCTCCAGGCTGCTCACAAGGGACCAAGTGTGGAGAGCTTCTTGCAGAGGGGCAAGGGAGTGTCCTGCCCTGGTGGTGTAGGTAGTACATGGTCGTGGTATTGTCTGTCTGGACCTGGACTACTTGACCCCTACAAATGGAGTGAAGGTGGTGAGGGCTAGTCGGACTGCTCAAAGCTCCAGCAGGTTGATGTGGCATCGAGACTCCTGAGGGACCAGAGGCCATCGCTCTGTGCTCCCCCAGACGGGCACCCTAACCCAACAGAGAGGCATCGGTCGCTAGAATGACCGTAGCTCAGGGCGGACAAACGGGTGCCCTCCTGCAGATGAGCTGGAATGATCCACCACTGGAGGGTGTTCCACATCCCCTGTGTCACCACCACTAGCTGGTCCAGAGGACTGGAGCGCTGTGACCATTGGTGGGCCAGCCCCCATTGAAGGGGACACATGCCAGCAGGCTCAATGGATCACACTGGTGCAGGCCGCCATGAGGTCCAGGAAGCACAGGAAGTCCCGGCAGGATGCAATTGCCCAACCAGAAATGATTGGGCAAAGGAGGAAAGAACCTCGGCCTTGTCCACCAGGAGCAGTGCTCTGGCTCGAAGAGAGTCGAGCTCTGCCCCAGTGAATTGAATCACCTGCATTGGCACGAGTTCCAATTTGGCCTCATTGATGAGGAGGCCGATCTGAGAGCAGACGTGGAGGGCCAGATCCATGGACTGCTCCACCTCCAATCTGGAGGGGCTGCAATCAGACAGTCATCCAGGTAAGGGTACACCGGACCCTTCAGTGCTGAGGAATGCTGTCACCACTGCCATGCATTTGGTGAAGACCCTGGGAGCTGGAGAGAGGCTGAAGGACATGGCCCGGAACTCATAAGGGACCCTTCACTCTAAAGTGAAGGAATCGCTGGTGGATGGACGGATTGGGACATGAAAGAACGTGTCCTGAGGTCCAGAGAACAGAACCACACACCTTGTTTCAAGGATGGAATGATCTGTGAAAGAGTGACCATACTGAAGGTTCAAGACCTTAGGAACTTGTTCAGGTCATGTAGGTCTAGAATGGGCGCCAGCCCCTGTCCGCTTCGGGACCAGGAAATACCTGGACACAAACCCTGGGTCTGGTGGAGGATCCGCCACCTCCTTGATCATCTCCTTTGGAGGAGCAGAGCAATGTCGGCTCGACGAGCTGACAGAGAGGCTATGGACCCCATAGCCCCCATGGGTCAACGGCTCAATAGGGTGGGGCCTGCTTGAATTCCAGAGGCAGACCTTTCCCTACCACTTCCAACACCCAGCAGTCTGCAGTGATAGCGGACCAGGCAGAAAGGAAGTGGCGGAGCTGTCCTCCACGGGAAACCCGGGGGTGACAAGACTGGGATGACACCCTCAACCCGCCACTGGGCAGGCTTGGAGGAAGGACTGGCTGAGGGGCCTCCTGGCCTTTTCCTCCCAGCTGTGCTGGAGGAAGCTGCAGGCTTGGCTTTGGGGTGCCAAGTATGAGCCTGCTGGCCCTGATGCTGGTGTTGCTGGGCCGGACGTGCTGCAGGGGCAGAAGGATGTAAGGGCTTACACTGCTGCTGGTGGCCTTTGTCCTTCTGGGCAGATGTAACTGAGTCCAAGGTGGCATTGGACTTCTTGATCCTCTGCAAGTGACCCTCCACCCGGACTGAACAAGTCGGTACCCAGGAAGGGAATGTCTGCCAGCTTGTGCTGGGTATCCGCCGTGAAGGTGGAGATCCACAGCCAAGCTCTGGCGGTGCATGGCCTACTGCGCTGCTACTGACCGGGCACAACAGCTCCAATGTCAAGAGCAGTTTGGAGCTGTTGCTTAAGCCACTGCCCTTCCCTGATCTCGCACCTGCTTGACCGCAGTCTGAGGTCAGCCAGGAGATGAGGAATCACCTCATCCAGGGAGCCCAAAAGGGCATGGGAAAAGTGTGCCATCAGTATGGCCGAACTGGTCTGACAAAGGCCTAAGGAGGATACAGTGTAAACTTCATGCCCGGAGTAGTCCAGTTTCTTGGACTCTTATCCGGTGGTTTGTCCATGTCCCTAGTGTTTCCAGAGCACTGAAAACACTGTTGGTCACCAACCCTCTGCAGAGGGGTGCTCCGAGAATCTTTAGAGTGAGCCGTGAGAACAGCATACTTCCTGGCCATCCTGGCCATCCTGGCCGAGGGAGCTGGACAAGAAACCGCCACTGCCATAGCTCCAGGGCCGGACCAACAATGGCTTCAGCCACAGGAAAGGCCTCCATAGAAGAATCCCTTGGTCCAGTATCTCTGTGAGGGATATTTGGCCCACTTTGACATGGGTTTGAGCGTTATCCCAGTAGATTCTGAGGTGAGCCAAGTAATCCCATGAACGAGATGGGCTCTTGTTCACCAACTGTGCCCCAGAGGACTCCAGGTCCAGAGGCCTGGAGAACAGGGAAGAGTCATCGTCAGACTCCGAGGAGTCTGCAAACAGCTGCCGAGGGCCTGAGCCACCCTCCACCTGCTGAGAAGCGATCGGGAGTGAGGGTAACTGACAACCGATGGGACAACCCATGACCTGACTGAGAATCCTTGGTCAGAGCCCCTGTTTTGGTTGTAGAGGCGGGGTTCCACCACGATGGGGTGCAGCTGGTTCGCTGAGCAACCGCACCGCTTCTCGCCCTCAATGACCATGAGGGGTTGTTTCCGCTCAGATGACAGCCACTTAATGGCTGGGGAAGGCAATGGAGTCAGCTTGCTCCCAGACAAAAGGAGATGCTGCCACATCAGATCCTCGTAGTGCCAACGCAACTTGCACTGGAGCCTATCCTCCGAGGAGGATGATGACGAGGATGAGTGGCGCGCCGCTTCCTCTGTGCTGAGACTGAGACCGCCGATGTCAGCAGGATCAGCTGGACAGAGAGGAGGTCTGAGACCGAGACCGAATCCTCTGTGTTTCCGATGATGGGTCTGGGAAGAAGCGGGAAACCTGTTCTCCCCAGCTCAGGGACCTTAACGGGGACTCCGCACAGGAGGCACGGGCAAGTCTCGGTTTCCACCGGGAACCGTGAAGATGGGTTGTCGGCTTCTCCAGTTGACAGCCCATCCGATGGGTCAAGAAAATCTCAACTGCATCGATGGGTGTCTCGACCGGCTGACCTGACAGGGACACCGTGAAGCCAGCGGCCTTAGCTGCAATCTGATCAAGTCGAGTGTCGACTATCTGGGGAAGGGACTCTCCCGCCCTACCACGAACGCCGACAGTGGGACTTACCTTTGAATCCTTTTCTTGGACCAAGAGGAGTGTCCTGATGGCCCCTCTCCTTTAGTAGAGAGGGACTGACAAAGCTCCTTAAATGAAGCTGAGCAGGATGAGCCCAAGGAGAGCGGGATAAATGCCGACCGAGGAAGAAGAAGATGCGGCCTAGCCGCCTCCTCCTCGAGGGCGATCATTTGCTCAAGTTGCTCAGCCGAGCCCACCACTGTGGACACCACCCAACAGGCCTCCTTCGACTTAACTGGAGGAATACGCCTCGGGCACCCAAGTTGAAGTCTGGCAGCACGGTCTTGAGAATGTTGACCGAAAAGGACTTGCACAATTCACAGGCCTCATGGATCGTGTTCAGCCCAGGCAGTAAACACATGGAGTGCGGATCGGTCTGAGACATCTTCTGCCCACAATGGCACTGCCGAAATCCAGGAGTCGATTTGTCCATTGCAGCTGCAAAAGAGAAAATGACCAAAGTCTAGAAAATGTAAGAATGAGTTTCGCCTCTAACTGACGAAGTTAGGAACCAGGCCTAAAACGCAGAGCACTAAGGAGGGATCCTGAGCTTCCTGCCGGTAAGGAAGATCTGGCATCATGGGGCAGAGCCGAGTTTTACCACCCGGTGGGTGGGAGGAGCCAGCTTGAAGACCTTCTGGCAAGATTTAAAGTGGCAAGGAACCTGCCAGTAAGTGTGGATAGAACAACATATCCATGTTCCTAGACATTGTATTTATTGTGCAAAATGAGACAACAAACATGGTCCTGGTGTATATTTGTATATTGTCTGGCTACACCGGGGTAGTAGGAGTCCACTGGTGTGCAGATCTGAAATCCTGGCTACACCCCTGGAAGGAATAGGGTTACCACCTGTCCTGATTTTTGCAGGACAGTCCCGAATTGGGCAGCTGTGTCCTGCAAAAACATGAAAAATACTAAATGTCCTGATTTTACAGTAGTAAAAATATTTTGTAACTTTTCCACTAAATGTTCTAGAAAACTACAATAGCTTAACTAAAATAAATTAAAATGACAGAAACAATAGGAGCAACTAAGAAACTACAATACTTAGCCTTAATTCTGATTATGTAGAGAAACAAGTCTGTTGCATCGGTCGAGGTTCGGTATTGTCCTGCGAATAATCATGTTTCAGTAAGAAATTTCCACTTTGGGCTTCTTAAAAGGTGGTAACCCTAGAAGGAAGGTTACAAAAGAGAGCAGGAACAGCATTTGAGTATTCAACAGAGTTTTCCGGCTTTACACTTGCTTGAGAGAAAATGTTTCCTGCAACAGCCACAAAGGTGCAGAACATTTTGGGAGGGGTGGCTGTTGAAAGTCTGTCCATCTGAAAGGAAATCTATTAACACCCAATCCCCACACAAAGGGCACTGCGATGCTCATTCTTCAATGTATATGGACTCTGTTCACTGCCTCTGAGAGCAGCATTCAGACTGTAATCTGCAAGGCACAAACAGACACTGTACTGTGCTTCTGATAGGAACTTAGCAGAGACCTACAGTTCCTGATGCTGAATAATTGTTAGACAATCACCAACACTCCAGATGTGACACAGTGCATCTCCCCAACCTTGTTAAATCATCATGTGATGAGGGGCAGAAATATACAACATTGTAGATATTTTAGTCAGCTGCTGGTACCCATACCACGATTGTAGCACTAGCACTAGGGAATTGCAGGGTCACTTACGCTGATACAGTATAAGGGTGCAGACAAGCCTGTGCAAGTATATCATACAGATCACATGCATCTGCTTCAGAGTGAGGCTGCTTGCATCTTCAGCAAACATGCTGGTGTATCGAAGTGGTACTGACAGCAGGAAAAGGAGGTATAACCACCTCTACATAGGTCACTGGTGAGGTCACACCTGGAATACTGTGCTCAGTTCTGGAGTCCTCACCTAAGGAAGGACACAGACAGGCTGGAGACAGTGCAATGCAAAAAGACCAAAATTATTCAGAGCCAGCAGGGCAGATCTTGTGAAGACCATCTCAAGGCACTAAACATGTACTCACTGGAGATCAGATAAGAGAGGAGGTATATATATATATATATATATATTTTTATTTTAGTCTTTGGTAACGAGGTAAGGCCCACTAGGCACAAGTGCCTGTTTTCAGGGGCAACCTGGGAGCACTGGGCAGTTAAGTGACTTGCTCAGAGTCACAAAGTATGCATGTGGAGGTTGTGAGAATCAAACTCAGGTCTGGTCTGCTGGATGTATCAAGCTCGTTCACACCTCATTCCTCTAACCTCTAGGCTATACTGCCAGCCCGTATGATAGAGACTTTCAAGTTCCTGAAGGAATAAACAAGGTGAACGGCAGGGAACTATTTAGTAGGAGTACAGAGTCAAGAATCCAAGGTCAAAGTAAAAACTTGGGCTGGCCGGTGGCGCTGAGGGTTGAGGCGCTGGACGCCACCTCCTCCACGCCGGTGACCTGGGTTCGAACGAGCCCAGTTGTCAGCCTCAGGGGAGGACTAGGATTGAGTGTCCACGACAGCTCTCCTAGTCCTGGAGAAAGGGTATGGTTGCGCTGCACTCTGGCGGTCCCTTGGGATGCCCGGAGGTACTCACGGACGCTGTTGCCAAGTGGGATGGGAGCATGGCAGACGTCAGCATGCTGTGTATGGACATCATTGCACTTCCATGCTCCCATCAGGGAAAAGGGAGAAAATGGCAGCATAGTCCACGGCAGCTTGATGGCCGCGCTTCACCCGACAGACAATGCCTGAATAAAGGCGTGTGCAGTATTGGATCTCATGAGGCACAGGGGCATGGGGGCCCCTTTCGACAGTTGTAGCTGCATATGCCAGCTGGGCACGTCAGCTTCGGGTCGGGCGTGGAGGAGCGGTGGCTGGATTAATAGCAGGACTGTGGCTGCAGGTGAGGGAAAAAAGTGGAAACTTGGGGGTAGTTTAAGAGGAAGATCTATTTACAGAAAGGTAATGGAGCCATGTAACAGTCTGCCAGTGGAGGTGGTGGGTGTCAAGTACCTTAGTGGTTTCAAGCATGGCTGGGAGGTGTAAAGGGTTTTGGTGGTTGCTCAGGTCGCTAGCAATAGGGAGTGAGAGCAGGGGGTTGACTGGGAGGGATAAAACTCCATATGTACAATAGGTCCTGGGGATGCTTGGGAACTGGGCAGACTAGATGGATCTTTGGTCTTTTCTGCCATCATTGTCATAGTTGTCTGTATTTATGTGCATTCTGTTTAGGGTTGTTCAGATGCCTGCTGGTGACAGTAGTGGAATTTGTAATAGCAACAGAACAGCCATTTATCTCCCTGGGATCAGTGATCTAAAAATCATAGTGGGATGGCATTTAGAGACTGGTCTGTCCAAAATAAATGGGTTTTAAGATCCGTTTTAAAGGTCTCCATCAAGGGGGTCTCCTCAGGGCCCTCGGGAGAATTTCAAAGAATCAGACCCGCTACCTCGATGGTCCGGTCCTCCGAGCTTTCAAGCCTGGCTCTGGAAGCGACAAGAAGGTCTTCCTCAGTGGAGTGGAGGGAGCACACAGGCATGTAAGGATGCAGAAGATCACTCAGGTAATCTGAGTCCAGGACATGTAGGGCCTAGTAAGTTATTATACCATGGACATAAGTGAACAGCCAATGAAATCATCAGACTGGCAGTTTACCACGGTGTAAATCCTCTGATAATCAACGGCTGTTAATCAGACTATAATCCAATGTATCCAATAAACCATCTGCAGCACAGGAATAAATACAATAAAAATAAAAAGCAACCTCTTTAATAGTTGTATTTTATTATAGTAAGAATTAACTTGATAGACGAATAATCCACTCGCGGATGTGAGTTATTGGGGTTTACTTGGCTGGCGAGGATTTACCCACTCGGCTGCACCTCATGGGCAAACCACTCTAGCTGTGGTAAATCCTGATAACCCACACCCCTCGTGGCTTATTGCTTAAGTAGCCCACTTTATAGGAGCTATGCCACTTTACCAGCAGCCAATGCAATTCACGAAGCCAGGGAAATATGACTCAACCTCAAAAGGCCAGTCAACAACCTAGCAGTTGCATTCTGCACCAACTGCAGGTACGCTATGTACAATACCTCATTGACCCCAAGGTATGCAGCGTTATAGTAGTCCAGCCAGGAGGTCACAAAGCATGCACCAGTGACAGCAAGTCATCCAGGGGATAAGGTATCTAATCCAGTTGATGTTCCTAAAATGTTAAAAGTCATTCCGGACTACTGCCAACACCTGAGCATCATCCAGAATGACTTCCAGATTTCTCATCTTTGCAGCAGCCAAAAGCTAAGAGGTGCCAAGTTGAAGCCCCTCCTCCCTCTCAGCAACTGCCACTCCCCATTTGACCCAGCTCAATCACCTATATTTCAGATTTATCTGAGTTGAGTCTCAGTCAGCTTCATAACATGCAGTCCTGGATCTCAGCCAGGCACTTACTCATCGTGTCCACCGTGCCACATATCTCGAGTACAAAAGATAGCTAGAACTGAGTATCATCTGCATAGCAGTAAAACCCAACTCCATGCTATCTAATGAGCCAACCCAGAGGCAGCATGTACACCACAAACAACGTAGGTCAAAGGACACACGCCTGGGGCCACCACAGTGCAGGTCCATCAGAGCGAGGAAAACTTCCCATAACTACCATCTGTGTCCTGTCCATTTGTGGAAGTACTTAGAAGCATTCCTGGTTATGCAGAACTGCAATGTCTACTGTCTATAACAGAACATGAAAGGAGTAGCAAAGCAATATGTGGCACTGTAGACAGGTGTGTGTTACTCTACTGACTCATAGGGACACCTAACAGCTATTCAGAAGAAATGTAAGCATACCTGCCTAGTAATGCATTAGTGAAATTCATACCTGCTTTAAGACAAGAGCCAGCACATCAGCCTGGGTCTGCATCAGATGAGGGACTGTCCACACCAACAGGGCTTCACTTAACATGATTGTACAATGTGCAGGTTGACATTCTGGGGCCACTTAACATGATTGTGGAATGTGCAGGTTGAGATTCTGGGGATACAGGCACCTATGGAGCACCTCTTGATATTGCAGCCTCATATTTCCAAACCAGGGATTTGAACATTCTACCTTCTGGCTCCCAGTGTAGAAATCAAACACAAAGCTAATGGAGCAGTTTTCCTAGGCTGTTGTCACCCTATATAGGTAAGCCAAATGAAGCAGGGCAGTGTAGAGTAGAGACCCAGGAGGTCCATCTCAACGCCATAGCTGGGTGAGTGCACATTATGTGACTACCAAGAGACCCCACTCCATTTGCAATTATAACAGTAAGTTGCCATTTCAGGTTAGTTTGTTTATTGTGGTTGGGGGTAGGGTGTGCACTGGTTTGTTTTTGTCTGTTTAATAAGCCATTTTCAGTAGCACCCTTGTTTTTAATTCAATTTGAAGCTGGTTGAGCCAGGTGAGCAGTTATTTGTTTTTGGTGTTTTACCCTAGTTGATCTAGTAGGAATCCTTTTATACTTTAGCCTGGGTGCTCATTCCCTCTCCATATTATTTCACTCTATCACATGGAAGTGCTGGTATATCCAAACAACAAAGTAATTATAATATATCACTGATGATAACTTCCTCTGTTGACCTGACAGAATTAGTTTACTTCCATCTTTGCTTGAAAACTAGTGACATGAACTTTTTTTACTTCACCTCAAAAACAGCACTGTAACCTCTAAATTTACCATCCCTGAGCTTCGGGTGTGCCCCGTGTCTTGCTGCATGAGACCAGATCAAGCATCCCCTACTGTTGGATTTTGTCACTAGCGTGGAGTATGCAGAAGGCTGAAGTCATACCCCTCTCATCCTTCTTTTCTCGGGTGATTACACTAACAGCCTCCAGACTTTCCTCACAGCTGCTGTCCATCAACCATTGATGGTTTGGTGGCCCTGTGCTGCACCCTCTTGACTGCCTCAGTATTCATTTTGTATTGAGGAGACCAAAGTTCCATGCAGTACTCCAGGTGGGTCCTGACAAGGGCTGTAAAAGCAGCAGGATTACTTCCCTGCTCTGCTCTCCCTCTTGATGTGCCCAGCATTCTGCTGGCCCACTTGACAGTGACTGCAGCATGCACTACTTTTCAGTTCTATGTGATAATGAGCATCGCCCAAAGGCGATTGCCATTATCGCTGTCAGAGTGCAAAACATTTTTGGCACACTGACACCCTCAAGGAAGACTGAGGGGTTTCAGCCTCACACCCCTACTAAAGAATTCTCAACTCCAGGGGGTACATGTTGGGGAGGGCGAAAGCATTAAAAATAAAGGTTTGGGCGGGTGCAATAAAATCACACCAGTGCCCAGACCCAACTCGGTACCTCACCCACCCCAGCCACAGGTCAACCCCGGATGTAGCTCAGCAATCCACCACAGTGCCACCCACTACATCCCCTCCACCCTCCCAGCCAATGCTCACCATGTTCACTCCCCACGTAGGCATGCGTGTGCGCTCATAGTGACATCCTGTCACCCTCATTCGCCCACCCCCACATCTGGTTGCCCTACCCTCCCTTCACCATTTGGGATTTCACCTGAAGGCCGCCATTACGGACGGTGCTCCTCTACATGCACCCACATCACAGGCTACCTACTTGTCGTGCTTACGCCCCTTGTGCATTATGACCTCCTGGTCCTTTTCCTCTTGATTGCAGCAGAAGGAGCCCCCCTTCCCCACAGTGTGTAAGTCCACCTCGTTTTTCCTTCCCACGTGTAGCACCTTGCATTTAGCCACATTGACTTGAGGCTGCAGGAGCTGGAACAATCTCCCAGCTTGTTAATGTCCTCCTGAAATTCATTCCCATCCCCAAGAGAGTGTAACACCCAGACTAACTTTGTCACCTGCAAAATTGTTGTAAGTTCTTAAAATAAGTACAAAACTGAACCCTAAGCCATCCACTAAGGTGCAGCCAGCTTCTGGAGTGGAATGTGGCAGCCACTTTGTGCCAGCAACACTCAATAGCGTCCATCCTCTGTGACTAGATGTGAACAGATTGATGATGCACCCAGTTAATCTATATTGACGATTAGTGTATATGCAGATTTGGCAAGGACACAAAGGGAAATTCCACTATTCTTTTGAGGAGTGCAAACGGAACTTTAACAGGTAGATGTGACTCAGCTGACAGACAGTTAGGAAACTGCTGATACAGCTTTAATTATTAGAGAAACGTTAGGTATAAAATGCAAACTGATAACAAGATACTATATAACAAACACTACCAGACTTGTCCAGATCCAAACATCCAAAAACATTCAAAATCAAACATATTAAAAATAATTTATAAAACATACCATATTTATAATTGTTAGAATTTATATTTATTGAACAACTTTCGTGACTAAGGCAAAGTTGTTTTGCCATGCCCTTAACTGCCCCCGCAGCATCCTTTTTTCTGTTGTTTTGGTGCCTCTGCCCCTACTTCACCAGTCCCCACTCACCCCTGGGACCTACCTCTAACTGGCGATCCTCCTGGGCTTCCCCAGGGTGAGGCCCACAACAAGTGCTCCCGATGGAGATTGACATTGAGGCTTTTGGCAGGCTGGCTACTACCAGTGTTCCTCCCTGGCTTACCACCCAGGGTGGGGCTGCAGGATTGGGCTGTTCCAAAGGAGAACCGAACTCGGTTGCCAGCTGAGGGTCATGGCGGGCACAGTGGGACAAGGAAGCAGGGCATCATCAGTGGGGCAAGGAATTTTGGTGCTTTCATTCACCCAGGAGGCATGGCGTGCAATTACATAAGATGCCTATGCGCTGATGTCTGGCACACCTCCCAACAGCACAGCTTCAGTCACTGCTCCCCAGCCTCCTCAGGGGTCGGTCAAGTGCTGATCACTAATCCAACATTTCCTGGAGGAGGACAGCAGTCCACGGGATGCTCAATCCTCTTCCCCAGGCTGACCCTTCATCCCCTCGGGTCCGTTCCTGAACCCAGGGCATCGCATCTCAGGCAGAAGCCCTACCACTGTGCTGGCCACCCCGGGTATCACATACATGCACACACACACACACACACACCCTCATATGACTGAAGTTTGCCCTATTTGACTTCAGGCATGTGTGGATACCATTCCTACCCCACACAATGGCCACCAATTTAGCTCGTAGGTGTAGCAGGACTGGGTCAGGTGTGACCTTGCACATTCATCTAGTATGGAATGGCACATGCAACAGAGCATTTTGCACTGACAGAAATAGAATGTTTGAGTGGCACACAATTCTGCATGGTTGGGGTCCAATAACTCACACTGTGGTGGGCTTAAACCATAAACCAATACATTTTATAAAATGGGTATGAGAAATCTGGAACTTTGGAGGAATCCTCCAGACACTCTTTATCCTCTGCCCTCACTAACTTCTATGCACCCAATTGGCATGCCCTGACCTCCCGCCTGATTCTCTTCTCTCCCCCACCATCCCGCCTCACCTTCGCACCCTGAACAGCGTCCTTGGCCTTAAGCCCAAATCAGCTGGCTTATAAATTGCCCTGAACAACCCATGCACTTACCCACTCATGACACTCATCCCCTTCTATTCCCCGCCAACGCCTTCCCTATGTCAACCCTCTCATCTTTCCTGTATACTACTAGACCTGTCACTCTCCTGGCCCCAAGCTCAGGCTTCCAGTCTCTCAGCCAACTTGGTGCATTATACTTCAAATTAATCTCTAGATAATACGCACTTATGTAAGTATGAATAGTTCTAGATGTGTAATCAAGTATGTTATGCCACCCTCCTTGTGGCACATGTACATAGTGTCTCTTCGTAACAAGTTTGTAAACCACCCTTAACTATGTAACAATTGTTCGAATAGCTTGACTCCAAGTTCAACCTATTGATTGTTTTATGTATACCTCCTCCCTTGTACCCCCCACCCCCAGGTCGCACCGTGAAAACGCAGTATCTTGTTGCTCAGTGTGCCCTCCTGGTGAAACAGTTTCAATAAACAAATAAATTTCATTTCATGACTGGTGCTGCTATAGCTATACAATGGCATGCATAAATTAAGCCATGAAATTGACTGAAAGAAGCTACATGACCATATAATTATTCACCATAATTACACAGATGCAGTTTTAAGTTTATATTTTCTTTTAGATTCATTTTATTAGCATATTAAAGCAGTTCAGGGATGTGTTATTGTTGTCAATAATTGTACTTCTCAGGTGTGTTAAAAGCACTCAGCTGTGCCTCATGCTTAATAACAGAACTGAAGCATGCAATTATTAGCCCATTTTACACACCTCATTGTGTGTTTTGTTGTATACATATCATCTATCATGAAACTTGACTGACCCTTAGACAGCAGCATAACAAAGCATTTCTACTGTGCAAACCATTCCTTAAGTAAAATACTGAACTCTGCCATTATGCACCAGTGGCCTGTTAAAATGCTCCATTCTGCAAATTGCAACATGCAACAGAAAGCAAATATAACTTTCCACAGAAAACAAAAAGTGTCCATCACTCATGTGTTCAGTTACTATAGCTGCAGCTTGAATACATCCAGAAGGTCATGGGCTGGCAGTATAGCCTAGAGGTTAGAGTAACAAGCTGTGAATGAGTATGGCACATCCAGCAGACCAGGGTTTGATTCCCACAACCTCCACTTGCATACTGTGTGACTCTGAACAAGTCACTTAATCTCCCAACAGCCTTGGGTTACCCTGAAAAAAAGTAGTTGTGGCCAAAAATTTAAAAAAGTTTTTTTGAGAGGCGTGTGAAGATATGTTGTGCACCCACCCTATAGGTGAGGGTGAACTGTTCCTCAAGAAACTGGCCAGTGAAAAATATTTCAAAATCTGTGAGTAACTCAGTGTTCACATAAAATCCCTTATTTTGAAAACTGCAATTTCTGATAGTCCTCCTTTGGAATATGACATACAGTAAATGCAGTGATTGAAAGTCGCTTTCCTGGCCCCTGGCTGCTGGCCCAGAACCCTGCTGACTGATACCAAATGAAGATAAACGGGAAGACTGGCACATCAACATTCATTAATGAAAATCAGTCTCAGAGGGCCTGAGAGAAACACCCTACTATTATAAACATCTTGAGAATAATAGCAGACTTCGTCTAACATTGATGCTGTGACATTAAAAGAAATAGCTGAACCAGACCTCAAAAAGACCTAGAAGTTCAGCTTTTGAATACTAAATTATTGCTACTTAATGTACCTATTCCTTGAAATCTTATATCATGACTATAAAGATCTGAACCGAGCCATTTGGAGAATGTACCCTCTTTTCAATAACTTAATAAGTTTAAATCAGTACAAGCAAAATGTATAGTTAAATCAAATTTGGATTTTATGTCATTGGCCTGTGCAAATGAACTTATTAGTTACAGTGAAAACCAACATTTTTTATTAGACAGAGACAAACTATTAAACTGTGGTCAGCTCCTAATACGCATTGTGCGTGATGTTGGATGTTTTGGGATTCAACGGATAACTAGAAGAAGAATCAGCATGTCTCTTCAGACGAGGCACAAACTATCATAGTTAGCACTAGCAGTGCTTGCCTGAATGCCATTTTGGGCATCGTACCAGTGTTGTGACACTTCATCTTTCTGAGACAAGCTAATAACCACTATTTCAGAAGAAACATTTAATGTTTTATTACAAATGCTGCTGTGGAGAAATGCTCTTGTGGTGGTGTTATCCTGTTTATACAGCAATGACTATAATATGTCATATATGTTTAATTTTAAAGGAACATCGCCTTGATAAAGCAATATTTATAGCAAAACATTGAGAACTGGCTGAACTGATGTCCTGAGAAATTCTTGTGGTCGCATTTATACAAATTAAAAACTCTGAAGATATGGACCGTTTTCCTCTTTGGTGTTTTGTACTCCCATGATGTAGCAGCTCCTAATCTGAGCACTTTACAGAGATGGAATAAATTTGCAGTTCAATTTTATATCTGTTTTTATTCAAGTGGACTGATACACTTATTGTACCAAAAAGAATAAACTGGGAGTTCAAAGTAGTGACGCAAATGAATATATGATCTTAACTGATGTGATCTTACCAAGGTTCCACTGTATCATCATGAAGGAAGGTCTTTTCTAATCTTATTGGGCATCGCTATTGGTTTGCAGAAAGCCATAATGCAGAGTGTCATGGTGATTTATAATCATCTACTCTATTTAATCCTCACATTACAAAGAAATTACTATGTTTTCACAATGCGTCAGATTTTTCTTAATTATCTTGAGACTTCATGTGCACAGTGATTTTTTTTCAAACGCATCCAAGGTGATCAAAATGCCTTATTTACAGCATGGCTTTGTGTTTGTTTCTATTTCTGTCACATCTCTTCCTTAGGTCCCTAAAGGCCTTATTTTGGCATTGGTTTCTGGAACACAACCAAACACAGATGGAGACACACCTGAACCAGGTAGAATTCTGAATACTAGACTTACAGTAAATAACAACCAGGGAGAAAGTTAAGAGATGAAGCAGTGTGGGTTTAATCAACACAACTTACTTAACCTTTCACAGAAATCTATTAAATGTAATTTTTGGTGCAATCCATTTAAATGCAAAACATAATAATAAATGCACTCTTGTGGCATTAGAATGCAATAATGGGGTATTAAAATGCAATAATATGGTGATACTAAAATGCAGTAATTTAATACTAAAGTGTTGTAATATGGTAGTATTTAAATGCAGTACTGTGATACTAAATGCAGTAATATGGTGGTACAAAAATGCAGTAATGTGGTATTAAATGCAGTTATACGGTGGTACTAAAATGCAGTAATGTAGTAATAAATCCAGTAATGTGGTAGTACTAAATGCAGTAATGTGATATTAAAAATTTAGTTATATAGTGGTACTAAAATCCAGTAATATAGCAGTACTAAAATGCAGTTGAGGTACTAAAATGCAGTAACACGGTGGTACTAAAATGCAGTAATGAGGTATTAAAATGCAGTAATATGGCAATACTAAGAGGCTGTAAAGTGATAAATGCAGTAACACGGTAGTACTAAAATGCAATAAAGTGGTAATAAAATGTAGTAATATAGTAGTATTAAATGAGTAACATGGTACTAAAATGCAGTAATACAGTAGTACTAAAATGCAAACTATGGTGGTACTTAAATGCAGTACTGTGGTACTGAAATTCATTAATATGGTAATCCTAGAAAGTAGTAATATGGTATTAAAATGCAATAATATGGTGGTATTAAATGCAGTAATGCAATACTAAATGCAATAATATGGTGGTACTAAATGCAGTAATGTGGTATTAAACTGCAATAATGTGGCACTAAATGCAGAAATGTGGTACTTAAGTGCAGTAATATGACTGAATGAAAATACAGTGATATGATGGTACTAAGATGCAGTAATGCAGTACCAAAATACAGTAATATGGATGATACTAAAATGCTGAGATATGGTGGTACTAACATGCAATAATGTGGTACTAAACTGTTGTAATATGGTGGCGCTTAAAATGCAGTGATGTGGTACTAAAATGTAGTAATATGGTGGTACTAAATGCAGATAATGTGTTACTAAAATGCATTAATTTAGAGGTACTAAAATGCAGTAATATGGTGGTACTAAATGCAGTAATGTGGTACTAAAGTGCAGTAATATGGTGGTACTAAATATAGAATAATGCCTGGGCGGACTGTGTATAATTTGAATTTTGCACACCCTCAGTGTGAGATTCTAGATAAACACCAAGAGCGAGAACTCATCTCCACCTGCATCGAGCAGGACATAGCCTGAGCTCCATATGGACTGGGAGTTGAAAGTGCCATCTGGCACTTTCACTTTCCAGTTGCATTGTGTGTGCATGACCTCTTAAAGAAACCCAGCACAGGAATGCCATTATAACCAGCTGGGTATAACAGCAAATTATAACTGGATTTCTATGGAAAAAATGGAGCCCGTTACTACAGTATATATAGAATAATATATGCGGTGGTGTGTAACCGAATTTTACACACACCCAAGGTGTGAGATATACATAAACCCGATGGTGAAACCCTCTGGGTTATAAAAGCACCCACACTGAGGATCTGTGTAAAATTCTGGTTTTACACACATCACAGGAAGGTGGGGGTGGTGCTTTCAAAAGCAGAATCAACCAGATATATAATATAAAGGTTACAATTCGTATCTTTTGAATGTGAGGAAATGATGAGTGCGGTGCTCAGTATCGTGGAAATGGAGTCACCATGTTGGCCAAGATGTTCGGTCAACCCACAAACAGCGTAATGGCCAATGAGGTTTCCAAAGCACCAGTTTGATTGACAGGCAGTGATTACAACCACCGGTTGTAATGCAAAATATTAACCAGACAGTTGTAACATGATTTAAAAGTCTGGTTATCCAGACATAAAAACTAAGGACCAGCAATTAAAATTCAAGTAATGCGGTACATAAATGCAGTAATATGGCAGTACTAAAATACAGTAATATGGCACTAAAATTATGTCATGCGGTGGAACTAAAATGCAGTCATGTGGTACTAAAAGGGAGGGTGTGGCTAGGCATCCACAGGATGGCTGCCCAAGCTCTGAACTCAGCAAACCCTATCATGAATCTATGGTAATCGATCCCACAAAGAACCTACCCCTCAATTGCACACAGTTTGATGGGGTTCTGCCTGAGGAACACAACACAGAAAAATGTTCAGAATCAGGTGTTCCTGCCCTCTTATCACTAGGTGAACCAGTGTGGCTTTTTCATCATCCTCTGCCCCAAGATGGTGATGGCTGAACCCAAGCCTGCTGCAGCCACTATGACTTAAATAAAAGCATGTCTGGACAGCTGATAATGAAGATGAATAATTTAGAAGTGACATCTCAGTGATCGGAGTGAACGTTGTTGAATAGCAAGTTGCTTATAAGGAGGATAACTCAACGCCACTGCCCATCTCAGAAAGCAAGAGAGTGTGATCTGGTCGCTTTGGGATAAAGTGGAGAATTTAGAAAACCATGGTTGTAGGAGCAACTTCTGGATTGTTGGTTTCCCAGAGGACTGCAAGTGCAAAACTTTCATATTGTTCTGGCAGAGCCTTCATGAAGATATACCATGCTTATTGGACCCTGGTTCCTTCCAAAGCCAGGGAGACACTTGGCCACTCGCTTGCTTCTGTACTACACGGATCAAGAAAACCTTCTGCAATGAGCCAGATGCAAAGGTACATTACTGTGCATAGACACATCATCAAAACTTTTCAGACTTTTCCTTGGAACTCTCAATTAGGAGCAAGGCCTACATGCTCCACTTGTAACGCCCTGATGAACTTCAGAGTGACATATATCTTGAAATAACCTGCAGTTCTTAGGATCACTCGTAATGGGACCACACAACAGTTTGAGGCTCCCAAGGCAGCTGAAGTATACTACTTTGAAAAGTGGCCTCAGACTGGCGTAACTAAACACAAACCCAGGGTAGCTCTGTAGGTCAGAGAGTCACTAACAGGACATGAATACAACTCCAGTTCCTGACTCCGGACCCCTGAACTACCTCTCGCTATGGTCCGATTATTCCGCCACCTCCTCAAGAGGCCAGTCCTGTGCCCTGCTACCCACTACAAAAGGTGAACCAAAAAATCAAAACAGAAGATTCTCCAGTCCAGACCTGGCACTGCTGCAGGAGTCACGGCAGGAGTGAAGAATTGCCGCACTCTTCTCTTACCCACTAAACTCTGGTGGAGTCAACAGGTTTGCTTCTTTAATGGCAGTTCTCCAGTATGCCCTGAATGCTCCACCCAGCAACTGTTCGGTGCCATGGACCATTGATCTCACTACCCGCTCAAAGTTCTGGGCAGTGATGAGCCTCCTGACCAGTGAATCCTCCGGGCCTAAGTGCTGCACCTGGGGCCTTCCTTGTCCTCATTAACTGTAGCTGCCACTGTTTTGCCCACGACTACTACCCCACCCTGAAGACCTAGGAAGCAGAGGTCTTATAGGCCCTGGACTCACTCTATTAAAGCTTGGCCTATCAGGATCTGCAACCAGTTAATACCTAGAGACTCTTAAACTGGGACTGCACACACACTCTTGGTGTCCTTTGTATAGCAGTTATACTGCTCTCAGGCATAACTGTGTTTTTCCTTTACTGTTTTCTCCTCCAGGTTCTGACCATCAAAGACTTTACCAGTCATCACCCTTTTAATGCACAAACTCATGGGGGAAGGGCAGATGGCTGCAATGTGACTAGTGCTTTGGACCTCCTAAATGTTTACCTTCCTCCTCAACACAGGCAAATCTGGGTTGATGAGATATTCTTTAGCCCTAGCCTTAATAGTAGTTCATATTCTCTACCTATACCTGGCTTATCTTAGGCTGGCGCCTGCTGGTTGCAGTGAATCTGGGGGACTGGTATAGATATGCCAGTAATGAGGTGGCTCTTGGCCCTTAACAATACCTCTGCTGGCAGGGAAATGGGGGTCAGAAGTGCAGTAAGTGCGGGTGGGGAGCAATCTTCAGGCTCACTTGTGTGAGTGTGATGTTTCTCCTCAACAGTCATTCGTTATTTCACTTAAGTCAGCTCCAATTGGGAGCGGACCTATTCCTGCACTTCCTTATTAGCAGGCTCCCTGACACATGTGCAAGTTCAAAGGAACCTCCACAGGGCTGACTGAAGTGACATTCGCGAGGGTCACACTGCTCGGCAGTGTGATCCTGTGACCTGAGGGAGGGCAGGCTACTGTTTGTTTTGGGTTTTTCCACTTTCTTTCTCTCCAGTCACTGGTGTCTGAGGCTTTCCTCAGGAGTCACCTGCTTGTCCCACATGGCCTGAGGCCCCACCTCACCCTAGATCCCCAGAACCCTGACCTGACATACCCCGTCCCACCAGGAACCCCTTGACTTTTGCCCCTCAGGGTGGGGCCACCCTCCACTTACCTTGGGCACTCCATTAATCAAGTCCATTGGGCTGGATGCAGGCAGAGGGATATCAGGATCAAGGGAAGGCAGGCTCCAACAGTGGGCGTTGAGCAGGTGCTCTGTCATCTCCATCAGGAGCTGGGTTTTCCCTCCTGTGTTGTGTGGGTGAACCTTCCCGAGCAGCAGACGTGCAATGACATGCAGCATGCACCAGGCACACTCCTGCTCCCGACCCACAGACATCTGCGCGACCTCCCACCCAGCCTTGCTTGACAATGGTGTGTGTGTGAACTCCCAGTCTCCACTGGGAGCTGCTGCTTAGCGGAGCCACCCACCCCACCTGGGTTGCCGGCGTGGTAAGAGGTGGCGCAAGGCACCTCAGCCCTCTACACCACCAGGCCAACCCTTGGGCAGGCTACTGTTGATGGACTGGGCTGCTGCAGGCATTCCAGTGGGAAAAGTCTGCCATGGATTAAATTAGCATTCTGCTGTAATTCAAAGGGATATCCTGTGCCCTCTAGAATCCAACCAGTTGCACAGATTGTACAGGTGTACAAGCTAATGTCTTGGTATCCTGGTCAGAAACAGGCCACGGAAAACCCCTTGCGGGAAGGCCTGATCCACAACACAGCCTTAGGATAGTGACTCATGAGGAGACTGGGTGCACAGAGAAGCATCATTACCTTAATGCAGTTGTAACACATAGCCAGAATCAGGGGACCAGTACAATTTCTGTCTCAAGGTCTCACCAAGTTCTTTGCCTAGCCAAGATGTGGCAAACAGAACAGCCAGGGACAGACCAAGCAGTGGTACCTCCCTGCAGTCTGGCTACCAAGAGGGTGCCCTCATCTTGTAGCTCACCCTCTGCCCCCAGTCATACATATGTTCATATCATCTCTGAGACCGATGGCTGGGCACCCTGTGCATTGCAGAAATTGAAAGACAGATGCTGCAGTTGCCTGGTGTGTCCTCATTCACATAAATGTGCATCCTCTCACCACTCAGACCAGTGAATTATCAGAGGCAGAGACAGCCCCCACCAATCAGGGCTATCAGGCATGCTCACTATACCCCTATAACTAACACAATTTTTGGTATAAAGGCAGTCGCTCCCACTGGGCGTAGCACACTGCACTTGGCCCACTGCTATCACTCTAGGGGATGTTACTCCAGTTTAAAGCCAGGGCCACACCTAGACTGCAAAAGAGGTTCACCTACAACTCATTAACTATCTTTCCACCATATCGTCAATGAGGGTGGTCTCAGGCCTACCTGGGCCCCCTATCATAGGTTGTTAGTTTTGGGACCTCCCTAATGGGTTATGAGCACTCACTCTGGTTGTTGCTCTCACAAGCTTCTAGTACTAGGCACTTAGGCTAACTGTGCTGGCTTGTGCTGATTATGGCTAGAGGCTTCAAGATTCCGGGAGGGAGAATGGGTAATGGGGAGAGAGAGGGAGGGTGGGTGGGCTCGGAAGGCAGTTGTTGAAACACAAGAGTATATCTGCCACAGTTTGGCTAATGTTTGTTCTCTATACAGTTGTTAGTGTCTTGTCCATTGACTGTTCTGACTATATTAGAGTAGTGAGACCCTGGTACATCTACCTTGGGATTCATTTGCCCTTACCCCAGTCAGATTCAGTCAGTTATCTCATACTTGTCCAGGCTGGTCTGAAAATACAGATAATGGGTGATATTGAAGCAGTGACTTGGAATGTTAGGGATCTAAATTGTCCCTCAAGAGGATGAAAGTACTGACCCACCTAAATAAGGTTATGCACACATGTTGCATTACTTTAGGAAACCAGGCTTAATCATACTTAAGCCAGCAAACTTAGGTGGGAGTGGGTAGGAAGAGGCCTATACGACAGCGACTATAGATCCTATTCACAAAAAATAACAATTGTCCATTGGGAAAACTGTTGCAAGCAAAGATGGTCAATGGGATTTTGTAGAAGCTACTACATCTCAGGGTTCCTCATTTTAGCTAAGGTCTACAGCCCCAATGCAGATAACACTAATTTCTTTCACTCACTTAACCAGGCACTGACACAGCTTGTGTCTCTGAATACTCAATGATATTTGGAGGGTTTTCAACCTGGTCCAGAGAGCCTGCCTATACCACAGCACATGGCATGATGAACCTCACTTTAGAGCAAGAGAGGTGCTAGGTGTGTTACTGAAGGACTATGGTTTGGTGGAGCTGTGGAGGCTACACCATCCCAGAGAGAGAGACATTACCTGCTTCTGGCAGTACACTCTTCCTATAGCCATATCACTATGTGGCTCACTTCTCCAGAAATGACACATAACATTCTGTCCACCCAGATCCAGCCAATCGTGATCTCAGTTCATGCTCCGGTATCACTGGCCTTGCTTTGGGGTAATCCACCTCCTGTATGAAGTCCTGGTAGAGACCCTCTCCTATTGTGTGAGTCCCACTCCATCCAATGGGCAAAAGTGGAGACAGGAGCTTTGGAAATGCTGAGCTCTGTGCCCTTAAGAAGGAACTAGTATCACTGGAATCGCTGTACAAGCAGCTGAACTGCCCCCACTCAGGCCACCTAGCCACTCTTACAAGCACAAGGATGCAGCTGAATGAGCTTCCTCCAGGAAAATGGAGCAGATATTCCTCCCCTGAAACAATACTACTGGTAAGAGGGAGAAAAATCTGGCAGACTGCTGGCCTATGGAGTAAAAAGCACCAGGTGGAAAATTACATAGCTGTGCTCGAGATAACAAGGGCAAGGTCCAATCAGACCCCACAGCCCTAAACTCAATCATGCAGGCCTTCTTTAAGAATCTGCACTTCTCCCTTCCCTACCCACTAATGAATCCATCACAGCCTTCTTCAGCACGCCTCCCAATTCCAAGGATAGCACCCGTAGAAACTGCTGCTCTATATAGGCCACTCATGTTACAAGAGGTCCAATCGGCCATGTATGCATAAAATAAAGAAAAGGCCCACGGGCAGAATAGTTCCTTGTGGATTTTTATCAGCAGGTACTGGAAGAAACTAGTCCCACTTTATTACAGGTCTTTCAAGAGGCCTTGCAGCCACATTCTCTACCTCCAGCTACTGTATGTATGAAACGATGATAGCGGTGCTGTCAAAGAAGGGCAAGGTGCCATCTTGCCCAGCAGCTACAGACCAATTCACTCACAAATGCCGATATAAAGATACTGGCTAAAATCATGGCAATCCATCTTGAACTAGACTAAGAAGGCTCACCCACCCAGCACAATCGGGCTTTATTAAAGGAGGTTGGCCCAACCATCTCTGCTCCCTGTTAAATTGTTTCCACGCCATGCAAAATCCCACACCAGCAGTCACTATGACTATTGATTTTGAAATGGCCTTCGACTCGTGGAGTGGGAGTATCTGCTCAGCACTACAGAGCAAACGGAGTCAGTCTTGCATTTTTCCAATGGATACAACTGATGTATTCCTCTCCCACAGCAAGCATGCTAACCAATGGCCTCCATTTACCTTCTTTTGCACCCCAGAAGGATGAGGCAAGGTTGACTACTGTCACCCTGTTGTTAATCCTTGCAATAGAACCACTGGTTATAGCCATCTGAAAACATCTCCAGCTCAAGGGCATTACATGTGGAGGGCAGGAGTGCTGGGCCTTACTCTACACCAATGATGTTCTCATACTCCAGGAGAATGGGCAGAATGGACTAGCATCCCTTCTGGACCACCTACAATGGTTCATTGAGGTATCTGGACTTCAGGTCAACCAGAACAAGACCAAAGCTCTACCCCCACACTTCCTTACTAAAGAAGAACCGTTATTGAAAACATCTTAAATGGTCCCAAGAGGGCATTACGTACATAGGCATCATCATCCATCCCTCTATGGCCAAGATGATCCGACTGAACATGACACCACTCCTGTCATCTGTCAGCACAGAACTGGAAGGATGGAGACTGCTTAATCCATCTCTTGTGGACAAAGTAGATGCCTTCAAAATTATCCTAACACCCAAAGTCATTCATATTCTCTATAACCTCCCCTCTCCATCCCACCTAAATGGTTTCAGATGTTAGATGGATTAATCAGGATCTACCTGTAGGAAGATTGCCCACCAAGATATAGCCATGCAAAACTCAGGGCCTACTGGGCCAGAGGGCGTTTGGAGCTGCCCTGGTTTGAAAGCTACTCATTTCATTCACCAATGCACAAGTTATTCAGTGGTTCCATCCTGTCAACCAGACTACCCGTTATGGCACCATATCGAAACTGGTTTTGCTGCACAAAAGACAAGCTCATGATAATGTCCGTTGTACTTTGCTCCTTTGGACTATGTTCATTAGCGCTCTGTCCCGGTGGTCCTGGCCTGTTTGGATATGGAGAAGGCCATTGACTGGGTTTCTTGGCTGTTTCTTTGGTCTACAGTACAGGAATTTGGTTTTCCTTCTGGTTTATTATGATGATGCAACAACTGTACTGCTCCCTTTAGCATTGGTTAAAGTTTTTTTTTGTTTGTTTTTCTTAATCCTTTTACCTGTATGGTGCTCTGGACTGCTATTCACGCCCCGGCATCCATCCACCTCCCTCCACCGGCTGCTCCTGCCCATCCCCAGTGAAGCCCCCATCGCCATCTACACCCGTGGCTTGCCCCCCGTAGAGGGCAGCAGGGAGTCCCCTTACTCCCCACTGACCCTGGATCCAGTATTGGGTGATGGTGACCCCGAGGCTAGGCAGTTCCTTGGACGGCCATCAAGCTGCTGCGAATGAATGCCATGTTTTCCTCTTTTCCTGACTGGTGTGGGCTGAGGAATCCAGTGGCGCCAATGGAGGGCGCACACATCCGCATGCACTTCCTCCCAGTGCTATGTCCCAAGCCCACCCCTTCCATGCAGTGCCAGTGCACCACCCCACCCCCCAGCCTCCACCCAGAGGTCGGTATTATGCAAACACAACTGTTGGCTCCTCCCTGAGAGGGAGAGGTCCATGGATGCGCAATCCTCTCCATCCCTGCCGACACCTGGCACCAGCATGAGCGAGGTGTGGCATCCAGCGCCTCAACCCTCAGTGCCACTTACGGCAGCGTTGGTTAAAGTTAATGGCTTGTTTTCCTCTCCTTTTCCTTTGGGAAAGGTACCTGTCAGGGTTGTCCCCTTTCTCCAATTTTGTTTGCTCTTTATATGAACCTTTGGCTTCCCATATTAAACACATGCCCACTATCCAAATATACCATTAGGTGGTCGTGAATATAAGATAGCGTTGTTTGGAGATAAAATAATTTTAACTCTTACCACCCTACCATTTCTTTAGAAGCTCCTTGCTCTTTTGGTGTCTTTGAGACTTTGGCTGGCTTTCATTTAAATAAAGATAAAACTGAATTATTAACTTTTATTATTCACCCCCACCGCATATTGATTTATTGGTGGTTCGTTGAACAGAAATTATTTAAGGGTGTTGATTCCAAGTTTCAGGATCATCTTGATTTATTGAATTATGAATCCCTGACAGTAATTACAGTGGAGGATCTCTGTCACTGGTCTTCTTTTCACCTTTCCTTTTTCAGCGAGTCGAAGTCATCCGCCTTAATGTCTTAACACATATTTTATTTTCTTCAGCTTCTTCCATCTCTTCCGCATTGCTATATTCGGGACTGCGAATGATTTTACATTTTATTTGGGGAGGACAGAAACCCGTTTGCATGTTTCTTATTGCATCTGTCTCCTGTGCAGGGAGATAAAGCTACCCAATCTTCGTTGGTATGCAGATGCTTATACTTACGCATCGTTTGTCTTTGGACATTAGTGTCTTTCAGGATCATTGGAAGGATAGTGAGTTTACCTTAAATGATCTTCATGATACAGGCCATATTCTTTATTCTTCTCCCCAAGCTATCTTCTGTTTTCTAATATTTCTCAATATACCAGAGAAACTTTGCATACCTGGCATAGGATATGGGTAAGTTACCTAGGCAAGGATGTTGTTTTCTTACTAGCTCTAGCCTGGACCGCAAAATCCTTTAAATTCATCTGATTTTTTTTTGTTTTTTGCATAGATAGGCCCAGGCTGGTTTACAATATTTTCATCAGGTCATGGACCTAAGGGCTTTTTGGTTGTTCATGGATCTTCAATCACTTATGGTTAGCCTTCTACGGATTACTACCATTATTTGCAACTCCACGCCTATTTGCAGACTTTATCTGCATGGCCTAGATACTTTTCAAAATCAGTTTCAGCTTTTACTGATTTAAATATTTTTCACCAGCGGGAAACCTTCAGGAGCATCTAATTGGCACTATTTATTCTATTTTTGCTCTTAACACCAGAGTCTACAGCCTCTATTCTTACTCAGTGGTCGACAGATTTGCATCTTGAGTGTGACCAGGCAGATTGGGCAGTATTCTCATATTACTTATAAGTTAATGATGGCTGTTTATCTTAAAGTTTGCCTGGAAATGTAGGATGCATTTCTTTCAGACTCTGGTATGTACAATTTCTTATCTAGGGCGCAGGTGGGTGTGTGTTGGAGATCTTGTGGTGAATCTTTGGCCGATAGCGCCCATATTTTTGGGGTTTGCCCTTTCTTGCAGTCTCTTTTCTTGGTCTTGTTGCATGTTCCTCCTGCGGGTTTTCAGATTAGGGATCAGCAATTAAAATGATTGTTAATTCTTCTGGTCTGTGCAAAAAAAATGATTACTAGATTTTGGCTCAAATCACAGCCCCCTCAAGCATCACAATGGGTAGCCCTTGTCGATAATATTTATTGGTACAAGCATTGCAGTTATAGTTATTTAAATCATTTGTCCATTTTTGAGGAGATTTGGGGACGGTGGATTTCTTATGAACTACAATTGGATCCTGATTTTGTTCCTTGAGGATTTGGTCAGTTTTATAGTTGGTATCCTCAAAGTCATATATATTTTGTGATTTGTGGTCCATGTCCTGCCTCTGAGGGTTTGTTTCTTTATATATATACATATATATATATATATATATATAACACACATATATATATAGATAGGTTCATGATGGCGTTGATTATTTTGTTCTTTTTTATTGTTATTTCCATTGTTCTTCAATCACTCTATGCCTGTTATTTTTGAGTATTGCAGAGCAATTAGGTATAATTAGCCTCACCAGCAGTTATAGTAGTTGTTAATATGTAATTTGTTCACTTGTTATTGGAACTGGATCCGCCTGATTTTGTCTTTGTTCTACTTATTATGGATCTTAGTCTTTTGTAGACTTTTCTTACATTCTATTTATAATATTGCAATCATATTTATATGTTGAATAATAAAGCTGTTATTATAAAAACAGAAACTGGCTTTGCTACATCACCCATTGTGGCCACCTGCCTACACAGAACATTACCTCGGTCTGTCTAAAGTTACCCCACTATCAGCATCCCTGTGAAAGTATGGAGACAGCTGTTTAAAGTCCTCAACCTGCCACCAATTCCTCTCTTCTTGCCCATCTCTGGTGCAACAATCCCTCTGCATAGGTGCCACTCCACCCATGTGGCAATCCTGGGCAAGAAAAGGCATCCTATTGTTTTGGGAGATCCTCACTTGACAGATGTCATGTAGACAGCTTTGATAGTCTCCAGAGTAGATATGATGTTCCTAAATAGGGACGTCTGGTGGTATTTACAGATCAGACATATGGTGATGGACAATGGACCCCATCCCCCAGAGGATGTATCTTATCACGTTCCTCTGTCTTACTGCTTGTCAATGGTGCTTGACTCAAATAGAGAAGGGCTAGTTTCCTCTATGGGTATCTCAAGATGCCCTCACAGATCAATTAAGCCCTTCCAAAATGCCTGGGAACAGAAACTGGGAGTCCAGATAACTGAAGTAGAGTGGAAACATGCCTCTTCAGGGTTCACACTGTGTCACAATGGAAGAAGCCACCTTATCCAAAACAAACCCTACTCCGGTGGTACCGTACCCTGGACGTCCTATGTAGAATGGGGCTGGTACAGCAGGATATGTGCCGTGCAGCCACCAGCTAGCAGCACACCTAGCTCACATGCTCTGGGGATGCCCTGTGATTGCTGCTACTGGGAGGATATAAAACAAGTTCAATCAGTACATTATTGGGGACAGAAGCTCACTAGATGCTCCACTCTTTTTGTTGGGACTCTCTGCACCTCGTTACAGAAAGATTCTCCCATAATGAAATAGCTAGTTGCCACCAGTATGGTGGCAAAGAAACTTTCTCCTATATAAATGGAAAACCACTGATGTTCCTACTGTTACATAATAGCTGTCTGCTGTAGGGCAGCTTGCCACATTGAGAACATTTCCCACAGAACATCAGATGCCTTGGATACGTACAAACAGATCTTGGGACCTTGCTTCATTTCAGTCCACTGCAGTATGTCTTCGTTTATATAACTTGGGAGGATTGGGCATCACACCAACTTCATAACTTACCCACAATCCCTTGGCACTGTCATGCTCACATCTGACACATAGTATATTACTAGCTTGTCCATGTAGCATGGAGGGAGGAGAAGAGAGACAATTTCTTCCTTATTTCCTTATTGCTGTCTCATGTTTGTGCAGATAATATTTCTCTGTATTAGGAAGGATGATGTATCCAAATGTTGTCCTATATGTGTTGTAAAAGTTGTAATGCATTTGTATTTTACTGTGGTACAGTTTTTGTTTGAAATCTTCACTAAAAAGATTAACAGAAAGAAAAATGTGGTCCTAAAATGCAGTAATACGACCGTATGAATGCAGTGCTGTTTACCAAAGTGCAGTTACTGTATATCATCGTACTAAAATGCAGTAATGTGATATTAGTGCAAATAATAACAGTAGGATCTCAGCATATTTTTAGGAACAGGTATATAGTGCCAACTGTTATCTTCCAACACTTAAACCTGCAAAGCCTGTGAAATTGAAGCAGACTTGGCATAGCGAAGAGTAAGGATAAGTTGTAAAATGTATGTGACACTTTCAGGGGCATAAGATGCTATGTAAAATAATAATACAAAACGTTGAAGGACATCCTTAAACAGGCAGTAGTAGAAACAAAAATCAAAACATGTGGCACAAGTAAAATACAATCTGAAAATATGAAAATATGTAGCTAGCAATATAAAGTTGTCAGCTTCTATCAAAATAATGCAAAATCATTCTCTCTCTCTCTCTCCTGCCATCTGTTGGAGAAATGAATCATTGTATAAATGTAATGGTAAAGAAGCTTCCATCGATGTGATGCTCCCTTCTACTGTCTGTTGGGCTATTTAAGTACTAAGCAATTATTCTTTTCAACATACAGGGTCAACTACTTCAAGTGCTTGTTATCCTGTGTTTGTGGCATAGGACTATACTTCTCAGATACTTAACTGCAGCATAGTAACGTCTGTTTATGACATACTGTATCTGCATTTTAAATTATAACACTGCCTTATTTTCTAATTTACAGTGAAAAAAACGTGTAACTGAAAACAAGGTTTTCTTACTGGAGGAGAGTAACATCATAAGTGACGAATATCTGTTTCAACAAGAAACATCCTGTCTTCTTCATTTACATTTCTATAGGCTGTTACTTATGTCATCCTCCACGGCCCAAGTGGTCATCATACACTGGAAAATACAAATATTTATATTCCATACCTTGCCATTCTTGCCTTTATAACTTACTGTACATGGAAGTTTCCTCTGTGAGGTTTTGGATTGCTGTCTGTATTTTCTACATCTGTCAAGCTGTCCATCTGTCCATCAGTTTCTCTACATATACTGTAAATATGCCCATGTTGAAATATACAAACATATTGGGTGTTTAAATAATTTAAAAAACATTCAGCTGCAAGAACCAAGAGAGACTGCTCAATTAGTCCAGCCTGTAATAGATAGATAGATGAACAGATGGATGGATGGATAGATGAATAGACAGACAGACAGACAGACAGATGGGGCCTGGCCCGCTGGTGCAGTGGTAGAGCTACGGCTTGTGATGCCAGTGACCTGGGGCTGGAGAGGATGGATGAGCATCTCATGGATGCTCACCTCCTCAGGGAGGAGTGTTTCTGGTCTCCCGCTGTTACATTGCCACCTGGGTGACCACGGGTGGCAGTGCAGTGGGGAACCAGCATTCAGGGAAGGAACGTTGCCACTCTGACATCATGATGTCAGGCTTACTCCATCCAACACTCGAGGGATGAGGACAGAAAAACAGGAAATTCTCTGACCATGCAGGTTGCCAGTCGTCACTCCGCTGCAGATCCTGCGCCACTAACTGGGCCTACTCTCCCTCACCAATGCTTTAACTCTGCCCAGGGTAATGGGGTGCTCCTCTAGGCAGCCATTCCCATGGGGGGTCATCCACGGGGAGGGGACATGGGAGAAATGTAAGTCTCACAGAAGGCAGGTGATGGACTAGAAGGAGCAGTAGGGCTGAAGGGGCTGTTCAGAGTCTAGGAAGAAAAGTATAATAAATAAAAAAAGACGGATGTTGCTCTTAGAATACTTCAAAGCATGTAATTTCCATTTAAAAATGCCATAGAGACTTCTGATGTCAATCTCAGGGTATCATAGCTAATTTTCATTTGCTCTCCTAACCAGAGGTGGATGAAGTGGCTGAAATTTGTTTTGTGAATTAATTTGTGAATTCTGGGGAATTTGCAAAGTTTTGAAGTAATCACTTTTTGTGACATGACAAAATGCACTTGCAAAGTGGACACTTCACCAAAAACATTGTGACTCTGCTCTGAAAAGTTTACAAATTTGGCAAAGCTGAAGTTGAATTTCAGTCTCTTGGTATGAAGCTGAAGTTGCTCACGGTCAGAGGAAACTTTGCAAAGCTCTGCAAAGCGATGATTTCAGACACATTGCGGCCTCTTCACCAGCAAAGTTTAAATTTACAACACTGATACTCCTAACCCATATAAGGGATGCTTTCACAGTGCTTGTGAAAGCACAGGCTCCTTTTGGGGAGAGGTTCAAACTCCCCAAATGTCTGATAGGTCTTCTTAGATGTCTGCTTAATATATATATTTTTTTTTAAATCTTCCTGTTGTATCCCCAGTTCACCTCAACCTAACTGTAATTCCGAGCCCTGACTCTAACCTGACCTGATGTTAAAATCTTTCTCCAGCTTTACTTAGTTCTGAAATATAGTCCTCACCCACACAAGTTAAAGTAAAACTCACAGACCTTACTTTGTCCCCTGTCCACCATTTTACCCCCAAGCACCCAGCAAGCCTTATGTTGCTGTCATGTGTTTCACATTGTAATACAGGAAGAGATGAAGTGGGAAAATAGGCTCACTGTCACAGCATGTGGGAATAAACTTCAGACGAGGCAAATGTATAGGTTTAAAGCACACCATGGTGTGATATTTAGTTTTCAAAAGTTAGAAAAATAATAAATGAAAAAAATTGCAAAGAAAATCACTACTTAACATCAATAGTTTCTCATATAATACAGTCCTGGATCTTAGCGCTCCTAAGACCCTTCTCATCTGCATTCAACAGCTTGTCTGCCTCTCTGCTCCCTCAGGGCTAAGCCTCACTGCACTGCCGTGAAGTGAACTCAGTGAAGAGGTTTTATATCTTTTGGTGGGGTCACCTGACTGAGCCCTTTTCTATTTACATGTCTGGACATGCTGTTTCATGTCTGAACATGTTTCAAAACCAAGGGAGGTTGTTTCAGGGATTTCCTGGTTCAGTTAATGGTACAGTGTATATCTCCACAGATACTGACTCTCTATATCTCTGATCCACAGTGACTAAGCACTTTTATAAAGTATACCACATTCTCATACATAGATCCTTATACAGTAACAGGTTTATAGTGTGAATCTATGAAAATACTCCAAGGATTTCTTATAACTGTTATGAAACTACTATTGTTTTATATGACATCTGAATCCTTTCTATTAAAAGGCTTTATTAACTGTATTCATTCCTATTTAAAATAGCCTTCATGCTTTTTTATACACAAAATGCACTTATGCACTTTACACAACACCTCTCCGGTGTTTGGCATCATTCAGGGACCAGATAGATGGAAATGGAAAAAGAATTAAAAGAGAACTAGTAGGAAGTTTAGTAGGATAGTGAAAAGCCATGCCAGGTGGCCAACCTAGAGTGGGGGAGAAGAAAAGCAAAGAAAAGCATTAACTGTTGCTAGGAAATAAGGAGATAGAAAAGTGGTGCATCAGTCACAGCCGAGGGTGTAGATAACTCCACCACACTCACCTAAAATAATAATAATTTCTTTCAGTCTGAGTCACTAAATGCTTTTGCAAGATGTACAAGTACTTAAAATGGACTAGAAGCAGGAACTACTTTACCCACCAGGGAGTGGGAGACAATCTGAATAGGCAGTCACCTACTTTTATCTAAACATACCAAGTAATGTGTTGCTAACTCATGAGTCAGTTCTCTTAGAATTCATGAATGACACTTGCTTGACCTCTTAGACTTGACATGACTGTGTTTTCCTGCAGATGCTTACATTTGGTTTGGATAAGCCAGTCCTCAGTGGAGCAACAGACCTACTACTCATGAAGCCAGTGACCTAGGTTTGAGAATGAGCTAGAGCCAGCGGCACTGGCTGGGAGAGAGGGGAGGATTCAATATCCCACCAGTGGCAGTGCAGCTGAGGGTGCAAAGTGGGAGGGAAAGACATCGACAGGGGACCTGGACTCTGCACACAATGCGTGCATACTCATTGATCCTTCACACACCAGTGAATTCCAGGGGACTGGGATGGAAAACAGGAAAGTGTGGCCCGGTGCTGGATTCTAAAGACCCCAGTATATCCAGGATTCTAAGAACCCTGGTATATACAGGACAGGTTCCACCACCTCCTCCTCCATCTCACAATGACTGGCATGCTCAGGAGTATATCCCCACCTCATACCCCACCTGGGGATGTAAATCAAGGCTTCATGGTGGTAGACAAATGGCAAGTAGGTAGGGACCGGGGGTTCAGGATTTTGTTAGGGCTGAGCTTGGTGACAGGGGCATAAAGCATAAATGGCAAAAAGGTTGATTTGAATAACCTCCTTTTAAAAACCATGATATTACAGGCTATAAGAACTGAACAAACTGAGAGGTGTCCTTTAACAACACCAGGAACAATAATGTAGTAGGGCTGGGAGGAATAGGTGGATCCAATGAGCCTTGTATCCCCAAGATTTCTGCCACTGATATTATTTCCTCTCTTCTGTGCGGGTTCATGACAGAAACAAAACACCACTTTGCACACAAGCACATACAGGTATAACAGATTGACATGGCCTTCAGTCTTGTTGATCATGTGTTGCTCCTTGAAGTTTTGAATGATCTTGTTTTCTCCAGCTCTGCGGTATTCTATTAGGATACTGAAGCTCGAATCCTGACACCCATGGGACCAATTTCAGTATCTGACACTCTGCACCTGATAGTTTTGCTGTCCTGACATGTCGCCAGACAGGAAGGAAAGGGTAAGGTAGCGGATGTGATGAACTGCTACTGTACCCGGGCCAGGATGGAGGAACAACACAAGGAAAATTATGGAAGCTGGCCAAGCTGCTCCCATGGCATGGAGGTTGGGTTAGTAGCAGCTCAGCCAGCATGGCCACGTGGCTGGATTTTGTTCCGGTTGTGGCAGCTATTGCTCCCCAACATTCCACCCCCATAACTATTTTTTTACCTCTGAGGTCTGCACCCCTCGGAGTTGGTTATTTCAATTATGAAGTGCGGGTGGCTGAGCCCCCTGCATTAAATGCAGTTCCACATTTTAGTCTGGGGCACCTATCAGAAAGCAATTCAGTCTCCCAAACTCAGTCTGGTAGAGCTTGGGATACTGAATTCAGGATTCCATAGGTAATCCAGTTCCACATGTAACTGGTTTTGAAATTACCTGTATAAACATTCCCTTAAGGTTAGTTTTGTGGTACCTGTTCTAGTGAGAGGTTATTAATTGACAAAATCGTCAGGAGCCGTACCTGGACTCTTACTATTTTTGAATTTCATAAATGTAATTCCTCAAATGCTAAAACACTCCCATTCCATCTTATGTGCTGATGATATCATAATTTACACCAGTTCTTCCATTGATGAAATTAACTCAGCTTTAAATTTGGATTTTGCAAATTTGAATTCTTGATTGATCAAAAGCTACCACCTGCTCAACAACAAGAACAACAAATGTATATCGTTTGGATCTAAGCCCAAACTGGAAAACAATTCTGCACGTCTTGTTATTTCTGACCTTCAGGGTATCCAGTTAGAAAGAGGTGAGACCTTTAAATACTTGAGTGTCTTTTGGATCCAAACCTTACATTCATTTCACATAGCAACTCAGTTTGCAAACAAGTTAATCAAAAGTTGGGTGTCCTTTTAGACTAAAGAAATGTTTGTCACCTGTTACTAGGCAAATAATTAGCAAAGGAGTCCTGCTTCCTGTCCTGAATAACACCTCATTTGTCTTCACAAATCCATTTCGAACAGACCTTATTCATCTGACTGGTGATTCAAACAGCATTTTTGTTTTATTCTCTATATACCCTTTAGAACATACCATTGTTTACATCATAGCCAGCCTGGCTGGTCGTTTCCTGATTTAAACAGAACATATTTTCTTTGTTGCCTGGTGGGTAAGACCATAAGGCTAAACTCTGACTAAGCATTATTCACACTTTTGTCCTTTAAAATGACTATAGGGTCCAAGATCCAATGAAAACCTTTTCTTTCTATCCCACAGGTCTCTGTTAGCATGGGTCAGTGTGTTTTTCCTTTCAAACTGCCAAATGTTGGAGTGAATTGTCTTTGACTGTCCACACTGCAAAGAGGCATCTGATCCTTAAACAGCAGATAAAATTGTTGCTTACCAATGCATGTTGTAAATGTTTGTAGCCTGCATTGTTAAGTGCTCTTATATTAAAGTATTTGCTGCATACTGCAATATATAATTTAATGTATTGCAAGTAATTGTAAATTGTGTTCTTTAGCTGCTTTGTACTGTGGCTCAGGGCTACACCTCAAAAAGGTCCTTTGGCTCAGTGTTTTCATCCCAGTAAACAAATTAAAGAGGTAGGTATCACAGGTATATCATATATGTTAGGATTTTCCCCATGGGAAACTACAAGTTTACTACTCCATAAAGTAAAAACTCAATTATGATGTCATCCATTAAAATCACTCCAAGCATAGGCTTATCAAGAATCCAATCATAGGGTTATCAAATTACCAATAAAGAATTATCAACCCTACAAATCAAACATTATGACATCATCAAATTACATTTTAAAATTGCACTGTGAGAGCTTTCACAACTCTTTTGACCTCCCAGTGCTCTGGTCCATCCGACTGAAGAAAAGAACAGTTATGTAGCAGCTTACCATAACAGTAGGTCTTTGAGAAAATCTCCTCCATTAGGCCACACCTTTGGAACCATACGCCATTCAGCCTCAGGACCACTTGGAAACTTTCTGCTAGCCAGGGGCCATCCACAATGATGGGCAGTGTCTACACGTATATAATATGGGCAGCCCATAACTCCTTAGTTCCCAGCGGAGATTAGCCTCAGAGGACTGCCAGTCATGAGGAATCAGGGAAAGAGACCAACACCAGACATATAAGGAGAGGTGGTACTGGAGACAGAATGCATGGAGTAAGGTTTAGGCACAGCATCTGATATAGCCCTCACTGAAAGCAAAAAGGAAGAGGGAAGGTACAGCATGGCCTAATGGAGGAGAGTCTCTTGAAGAGCTACCATTATCATAAGTTCTCATGTAACTGTTTGATCTTCTTTGAGGATATCCCATCCATTAAGCCACACCTTTGAAACTACTGCGAAGCAGTACAAAGTAAACCGGGAAGATGGCACAGTCTGATATATAATCAAGACAGAATGCCTTGCAGTACAGCAACAAGCCCAAAATCCATACACCTACAAAAGGCAATGGCCAGACTGTAATCTGTAGTGAAAATATAAACAGTGCTTCATGGCTGCACATGTTGTTATGGCAACAGGGACATTTTGAAATAAGCATTCAAAGTGGCCATACCCTTGCAGAGTGACCACGAACAACATCAGGAAGTTCCTTACCGTACTTCCTATAACAGAACAAATACAATGTACCAGACATTTAGACAGGCATTGTTTGAACATAGGCGTGTCCCCTTTCCAGAGCGAAAGAAACAAAAAGCTAAGAGGACTTTCTGCAGTCCTTAGTATGAGCAATATTGTATTTTAGTATTCTATGTACATCAAAAGAATGGGTAGCACCACATCCTGGTTGGCATGCTTGGGCTAATGTACAGGAGCGTGCATCATTTGATACAGTGAAAGTTCAAGTACCACCATCAGAAAAAATTAGGATTCGTATGCAAAGGGATTCTGTCTTTGTGAAAATCAAACCAGGAGGCTCGCACATTACAGCCTGAAGACTGGCAATCCTAGAAGTAGAGGTCACTGCAACTAAAAACATTTTCCGACAGGAAACATAAGCCACACTTGCAGCAAGCTCAAAAGGAGCTAACCTCATGGAAAGCTGATATAGTGGTCAAATGCACCTTAAGAAAGGAATACTGCAGGCCAGGGTCAAAACAGAAAGCAAATATTCTAACACAGTATTCTAGGACATATAAAAGAGTCCATATTCTGGGAAGCAGGCCACAAAGTGAAGTGATTCCATTTAAGGGAATAAGTATGTCTGGTAGAAGGCTTCCAAGCAGCAAGCAGGACATCAACAACCTTAGGATACCCCAAAATATGCAATAGCTATGTCTTCAGGAGTTATGCATGCAGGTGTAGGGACTTCAGGTCCGGGTGGGCCAGGGATCACTTGCCCTGTGACAGCAGACCCTAACATAGAGGTATGGGGACAGGAGGCTTCACTGCCAGATGTTGAATGAGTGGAAACTATATCTGGGGAGATCAGAATGGAGCAATGAAGATGAGAGTAGCACTCTCCAGCCACAGCTTGAGCAGAACCTTCTGTATTAGAATAATGGGTGGAAATGCATATAAGAATTTTCCCTTTCCAGGAGAGGGATAATACGTCTCTCCAAAAACTCCAGGCCATCAGGTAAGTTATCAGAAATGTGGCAGTTTTGCTTTGCATGGGGATGACAGAAGTGTACTTCTGGGTTACTCCGTCTTGCGAGGAAGTCATTTACCACACAGGACAGCAGTTCCCATTGGTGAACCATCAACTGGGACCTGCTTAACCTGTCTGCCAAAACATTTTGAAGACATAGGAGAAACACGGCTGATATCTGAAGGCCATGAGACAGTGCCCAGTACCCCATACCCTCATTGCTTCCCTGAATAGGGGATAGGGGTGGGTGCCCCATGTTTCTTGATGTAATGCACTACACGGACATTCTCCATCTGGATTAGCAGTGGACTGGGGCAGATATGATTCCAGGGGCGTTGTTAGGGGTGGGCCTCAGGGCTAGAGCCCTGAACATTTTGTCTGGAGCCCCAAACCTTTACTGTGCTGTGGTGATTATTTTTTTTTTTTGCAGCTGGATTTTTACATTTTTGCATGAGGATTTCAGCACCACTGTGGCGTGTGACACTGCTGCAGCTACTCAAGCACTGGGCAAACTGTTTCTCTACCTCTGTGTCTATGTCAGGATGATGTTCCCCGGAAAAAGCTGGGTGCTGCAGAGAGGGATCACAACATAGAGGAGGAGCAGCCAGTCAATGGGAGCAGTGACTGGTGGACACAACTTAAGCTCAGGGCAGGCTCTTCAAGTTCTTCCCTTCCTTCCTGTCCTGCAGCCTGCTGTGACCCTTGTGCACTGGGCAGCGGAGTTGAAGGCCGGGCAAAATTAAATAGCATGTTGTCTGCAGTAATGGATGGGACGTCTGGCCTGCATCATCTGGACTCGCTGAGGAGTTGCATCTGCTACAAGCCACATACACTGTGACTGTCACAATGGGCGCAGCAAGCAGCCTCACAAGTGGCGTGTGTTTGTGGTCATCAGGCCTGGTGGTGGGACAGCAGGGTGGGAGGATCAGTTGCAGTTGAGGGGTCTCGACCTGCCAGCAGCTCTCTCTCTCTCTCTCTCTCTCCAATCTTATTCTTTCCTTCTCAGCAGCCCTCAGCCCGGTACTGTAACTCCAGCCACTCCAGCGGCACTGCCACCAACTGACTGACTTTAGCGACCCGGGGAGGAAAGTGAGAGACAGAGGGCACCAGTTGTCTGCAGCTATACTGGAGGTGAGTGTCTCTGTGTAAATGATGATCAAAAAATGGAAATTAAAGTTAATCCTGGAGGTGAGTGTCTCTGTAAATGATGATCAGAAAATAAATCAAAATTAATCCATCTAGCAGCAGTAAAAGTGAAAATTAAAGGCAGCACTTGTGTAACTGAAGTCTGAGACTGACTGTACAGTAGGTTTTCTGCTTGTGTATGGCGGGAGGGGTGCAGTGCCATAAAGAAAGTCGTCCATCTGGGTTCACTCTGTGTGTCTGTGTGGGGCTGGGCTGTGTGGAGTCTCTTAGAGACAGAGTGGACTCTTGTGCTGCCTGGGTTGTCATGGCAGGAGGAATCGGCCTCAGAGGAGCACAAATCACATCATAAATGGTAATGGCATTGGCACTGCAGTGAGTGTGGCAGTGTGTGTGTGTGTGTATGTGGCACTGCAGTGAGTGTAGCACTGTCTGTGTGTGTGGCACTGCAGTGAGTGTAGCACTGCCTGTGTGTGCCACTGCAGTGAGTGTGGCACTGTCTGTGTGTGGGGGGCACTGCAGTGAGGGTGCCACTGTCTGTGTGTGGGGCACTGCAGTGAGTGTGGCAGTGTGTGTGTGTGTGGCACTGCAGGAAGTGTGGCACTGTGTGTGAGTGTGTGTGTGTGTGCATGTGTGTGTGTGGTGCTGCAGTGAGTATGGTACTGCAGTGAGTGTGGCACTGTCTGTGTGTGTGGCACTGTATGTGTGTGTGGCGCTGCAGTGAGTATGGCACTGCAGTGAGTGTGTGCATTGTCTGTGTGTGCGGCACTGCAGTGAGTGTGGCACTGTGTGTGTGTGTGTGTGTGTGTGTGGCACTGCAGTGAGTGTGGCTGTGTGTGTGTGTGTGAGAAGTGTGTGTGTTTGTGTGTGGCACTGCAGTGGTGTGGCACTGTCTATGTGGCACTGCAGTGAGTGTGGCACTGTGTCTGTGTGTGTGTGTGTGTGTGTGTGTGTGTGTGTGTGTGTGTGTGTGTGTGTGGGTACAGTGTACAGTTCTGGAGACCATACCTACGTAAGGACATAGTCAGGGTAGAGAAGGTTCAGAGGAGGGCAACAAAGATGGTGCATGGATTGCATCACAAGTCCTATGAAGACAGTTTGAAGGAACTGAACATGTACTCCCTGGAGGAGAGGAGGGAGAGGGGGATATGATAGAGACATACAAGTATCTCACAGGGAGGAACAGGGTGCAGGAATACACTATTTTAAGCGAAAAAGATGTTCCAGGACTAGAGGCATGGGATGAAGTTGGAGGAGGACGATTCAGAGGAAACATGAGGAAGAATTTCTTCACAGAACGGGTGGTGGACAAGTGGAACACCCTGCCAGAGGAAGTGGTGGGGCTGAAACAATCAGGATTTAAGAATGCATGGGATAGACATAAAGGAATTCTGGAGGTCCGGGGTAAGGGCAACAGACTTCTAGGAAAACATAAACTGAACTTACAAGCTCAAATGGGCAGACTGGGTGGGCCATAGGCCCTTATCTGCCGACACTGTCTATGTATCTATGTGTGTGTATGTGTGTGTGGCACTGCAGTAAGTGTGGCATTGTCTATGTCTGTGCCTGTGTGGACTGATGCACCTGCACTGTGGTGGCTGCTGACATTTGAGAGATGATCTTGCTCAGATGTGGACCTGTGTGAGTGTCGGACAATAATTCCATAGGGTCACACTCACTCAGGAGGCCACCTGCCAGCACCAGATGCCCAGCCCTCCTCAATGCCCTGCACACTTCTTAAAAATCAGTAGATTTAACCCAGATCTACTGATGCGCTATTGATTATGACTTTTATGCACAACATGAAGTTTTAACCTTACAACTGACAAACCGTCTAAAGAAAAGGACACACAATAATGGAAGAGGAGTTGGGGAAAATACAAGGCTAAAGTAGCAGAAAATGTGTTGTTCTGCATGAGAGAGCAAAAAATTTCTACAGCTTCTGGAGGTCATGGCTGCCCCAACCCCGGCCTTTTCACTGAGGCCCGAGCCCCGAATAATATCTCATCATAGCTAGCGCCTCTGTATGATTCTGAAAAACCTGGAAGCTGTACAGGACAGCCCACATTTCCAGGACATTATGTGCAGTTTGGTCTCCACCTTGGTCCATGACACTTGTGTCTGGTAAGGGCACAAACAAGCACCCCAGCCAGAGCCTGAGGTATCTATGGTGAGGATCTGTACATGAGCTGGTACAAGGAATAGAACGTCCTTGGTTGGTTGTCATGATTCATCTGCCACAACAACTTTCTGTAAGGAGGAGATGAGATCAGAACCATTTGGTCCTGCTTGTCCATCAACTGATCCCACTGGACCTCAGTGTCCACTGAGGTATTCTCATATGAAGACATGCCAGTGACACAGTCCCTATGGCCGCAGTCATGAAGCCTAGGAGACACAACATTGTTCACTCACAGACAAAGTGTCTCCTGTATACCAAGTGTGCCTGAGCAATCAGTGTATCTGCCCTGTCCTGTGGCAGGACAGCACATCCTTTCTCTGTGTCCAAGACTGCCCCTATGTACTGCAGTATTTGGCACAGAGTCAAGACTTTGGTACATTCACTGTGACACCCAAGTCATCAAACAGCAGACGTGTCCGAGACAGGGTATGCAGCAGAACTTCCTGGGAGCTGCTCTTCAGAAGCCAGTTAACCAGCTAAGGGATAACATTACAGGCCTTTCCTGTGAAGGGCTGCTGCAACTACTGACAGACATTTGGTAAAGATCCATGGTACAGAAGACAGGCCAAAAGCAATACCTTGAACTAATAGTGTTTGCTCTCCAGCATACAACAGAGGTATTGTTTGTGGAGTTTCCTGATCTTTACATGAATGTATGTGTCCTTCATGTCAGAGAACAGAGCCAGTTCCCTGTTTGCAAAGGAGACATCAGAGCTTGCAGGATACCATTCAAAACCTTTGGTATTTGATGTACAGGTTAAGATCCTGAGATTTAACACAGGACCCAGATCCTTGTCTATTTCAGGACTAGGAAGTACCTGGAATAGAACCCTTTGTTCTCTCCTGAGGAGGAGTTTTGGAATAAAGACTGAACTTCTTCCTTCAGAAGGGACAAAAGGCGGAGGATAAAGGTAGGATGCAGAGGATGATCTGGAGGAATTTGTAACAGCTTCAGAGCATGCTCCTTGCAGTTATCTCCAGAACCCACTCATCCGTAGTTATATCTTGCCATTGTTTCAGATACAGAGAGCTCCTGCCCTACACTCACCCCTGGAGGTAACAGCTGAAGTGGGAGAGAAGGAAGAGTCGGGTAGAATCAGAGGTGGCAGGGCCATCAGAACTAATTCCTTTGGGGGTTTGCATGGGCACTGGGAGAGAGGACCCAGAAAGGGCCACTTCCTCTACCATAGCCTTGATGACAGTAGGCATGACTACCTCAGGCTGCAGGTGGATGAAAGAAGCCCCGACTATAACCTCTAGCAGGACTGGGATACAGGGGCTTCACAGACTTTAGAGTCATTTTGAAGTTTGAAGTCCATGTAGGTCTCTTCAATATCATAGCCCGTTTTGACCCTTTAAAGGGAGCATTCAAAACAGCCTGTTGCACATCATTGGCAAAGCCAGCAACTCTCAGCAAAGAATATCTCCTCATGCAAATGCCAGAAGCTGCGGACCTGGCAGAAGCATCAGAGTCATCATAAGCTGAATGCAGCAAATGTTTGCCAACCTCAGCATAAGCAGACAATGTTTTAAGTAGATCAGTCTTGGCAGAGTCAGTATGCAAAGCCTAAGTCACAGTATGAGCAGCTTTCCACAGGCTGTTCTGATATTTGATCATGTGGGCCTGATAGTTTGCAATCCTAAGGCCAATGATGCAGAGGCATATGTATCACATCCAGCTTCCTAGATACCTTATTAGGAGGCAAATTATCATGAGCAGCCAGGAAGACCATAGAGTCAGTTTCTGGCTGGTTAGCATAATAAGGCTTAGCTGATGGTGCAGGATACTGCTCATCAGCCCTTCTGAGACTGTAGGCAGTGAGTTTGGTTTGTACCACGCAGCAAACATTGCATCCTCTAAGACAGGATATATAGGTGGAATAACAATGAAGGGAAGCATGGCACCTCCAAAATTTCTATGAGATTCCTTTCAGTGCAATCTTCCTCTTCCGCAGTAAAACCCATAGCATACTACATTTGCTGCATCTTGACTTGGAATGATGGGTCCTCAGGACTCAGAATAAACCACCCGTCCTCACTACAGGACAAAAAAGAGTAGAACTGAAGTCGTAGAGGAAGGGGCATAGCCATTTGTTTTAAAACCAAATTGGGCCTTGTGGATGTGCAGTGGGGCCCACTAGATCCTTTGAATGTATCGTGGGTGTGGGGTGCAGGGTTCTGCTCATCTACTGTCCACCCAGAGATGGGAGGGAATTCCTGCAGGAGACTGTGAATTTCATTGTCAATACGGTGTTGGGATCTCCCAGATGGTTAATTCTGAGGATTTCAATGCCTGGGTCAACGCTGAACTCTCGCATTTGGTCAAGATCTCCTCCAGCTTATGACTATGCTGGGCCTCACACAGGCTGTTTCCTCAGTAACCCACACTGGTGGTCATTCATTGGATCTAGTGTTCCTCCTGGGGATGGAAATCTCTGATTTGGTGGTGGAACCAGTCAGCTGGTCTGACCATCACACCATAAGGTTCAGTTTTGGGGCTCCCCAATGGGCCTCCCTATGGAGATGATTCAGTACCGCCCTTTAAGGGGTGACCCCAGAGGGTCTAATGGCAGTGCTAGACCTATTGGGCTTACTGAGTGGATGCATGGATCCAGAGGATCTTGTGCTGGCCTATAATATGGTGGTAACAGGTGCCCTGGATTCCATTGCTCCTGCTTGTGTTCGATCATTGCTCCTGCTCGTGTTCGACCACTCACCCTTGCCAAAGGTCCCCATAGTTTGATGGGGCCTTGAAGGAGTTGAAAAGTGGGTCAAAGGTTAGAAAGGGCCTGGCAGAAGTCTGGTCTGGAGGCTAACAGGCTTAGATTGATGGATCATTATGCTGTCTATCAATCGACAATCACCCGTAAGCAGGAAGAATTCCTGTCCAGGGAGATTGCCGCTGCACAAAATTGACCAGCTCAGCTCTTCTGCACTGTGGACAGATTGTGCAATAATACCAGTCTGCAGTCTGGTGGAGCACTGTCACAAGAAAGATGTGATGAGTTTGCTCAATTTTTAATGGATAAATTGTCACCATCAGATCTGGTATCCACCCAGCCCCACTATAGGTGCGGCAGAGGTCGGTGGAAGGTTGCAAGCACCCAGCTTGTCTGGTCTGACTTTGGCCAACTGGAAATCATGGACATTGTGAGGATCATTCAGAGTCTGTGGCCAACTAGCTGTAGTTTGGACCCAGGCCTAGCATCTCCTTGTGCGATGTGTTGAAAAATCGGCCGGTCCTGGCTGAGATCGCTCTGGCAATCGTTGGAAAGGGTTATCTTTCCAGATCCCCCAAAGAAGGCAGTTGTATGACCACTCCTGAAAAACCCTTCCTTGATCCAAATAATCTCGCTAACTACAGACCAGTTTCTAACCTGCCCTTTGTGGGTACGGTTATTGAGAAGGTGGTTGAGAGGCAGCTGGATGATCATTTGTCCATCACAATGTCTATGATTCTCTCCGGTCTGGATTTAGGAAGAGACATAGCATGAGACAGCCCTTGTTTGGGTGCTTAATGATCTCTTTTGTGTGTTAATCCTTTTTACCTGGCACTGGTCTGCTTCTAACATCCCAGCATCTGTCTCATCCAGCTGCCGTCCAGTCTGCCATGGCCCGAAGAACCTGGCACTAATTACTACCATGGCTTGCCCCTCACGGCGGGGTGGTGGAGAGTCCCCTTACTCCCCATCGAACCAGGATCCAGTAGCCACGGTGAAGTCCTCAGCCATGCGTCCCTTAGATGGCCATCAAGCCGCAACCATGCACCCTACTTCCTGTTTTCTTTCCTCTTGTATGTGAGTGGAGAGTGCAATGACACCGGAGGGGCACGCACGCATCTGCACAAGCTCCCTCCCAGTGCCATGCCCCAACTCACCAGCCCTCAGTGAGGTGTCAGCGCACCATCCCTAGCCTCTGCTAGAGGTCACCAGAGTGCCAACGTCTGGAAGCCCCCTCCCAGAGAGAAGAGCAGCCTATGGATGCTCAATCCCCCCACCCTGCTGACCCCCAGCAACTTGGTCCATTCCGAACTCAGGTCGCCGGCATGAAGTGAGTGTGGCATCAGCGAATCAACCCTCAGCGCCACCGGGCCGGTCAGCTTAATGATCTCTTAATAGCGAGATCGAAGGACTCATTCCATCTTGGTCCTCCTTGATTTCTTGGCAGCATTTGACACTGTGGACCATGGTGTGCTATTGGACCACCTGCAGTTTATCTGTGGACTATCAGGTACCATCCTCAGGTGGTTCTGATCTTACCTTGAGGGTAGGACACAGAGAGTGGTCTCAGGAATTTATTCCTCTGATCCTCTCTCCTATCCTACAGGGTGCCGTAGGAGCTCCATTTTAGCACCCATGTTGTTCACTGTGTATATGCTGCCATTGGGGATATTATTGGGTGGTATGGTCTGAGTTTTCACTGCTCGCAGATGATATTCAGCTGTGTATGTCCTTTGTACCCGAGCAGGGAGATGTTCTCTCGGTGTTTTAACAACTGCCTATCCGAGATACAAGACTGGATGAGTACTAGTTGGCTGAGAGTTGAACCCAGGTAAGACTGAAGTGTTGGTGGTGACCCGGATTGTCAGATGGTGGGTGTGTTGGCAGAACAACCCTGTGGTCTTCAGCTTGGAGGTGTCCAGCTTATCACCTCAAAACGGTGCGGAACCTGGGTGTTATCTTTGATGACGGTTTGACCTTAAAGTCACAGGTGTCAGTCATTGTCAAGACCTCTCTTTACCACCTGAGGAATATCACTCGGGTGAGACACCTGGTTCCCTCTGACAATCTCCCTACATTGGTCCACGCCTTAGTGACCACTCGCCTTCACTACTGCAACACCCTGTACCTAGGGCTACCGGACCCTGATATCCATCACTTGCAAGTGGTGCACAATGCAGCAGCCAGGCTTTTTGACTGGTACGTCTAGGACCAGTCATATAATGCCTGTGCTCCATGGACTGCATTGGCTGCCAGTGCAGTGGCGTATCACCTTCAAGGTCGGTTTGCTGACCTATAAAGCCCTACATGATCAGGGATCCCGCTACCTGCAAGATCTCCTTTCTCCTACTGCCCCTTCGACCACTCTGATCCACCGGCGAGTTGCTAGAGATTCCCAGGTGCGACTTCAAACATCTGGGGCCCATTCCTTTGCATTTATGGCCCCAACCCTGTGGAATTCTCTACCTCATCATATAAGGGACTGCCTGACCATCCAAAGTTTTAAGAAGGAATTTAAAACATATCTGTTTAGCCTGCCATTCTCAAAGAAGTTTAATGTTAATGTTTTATTTGGTTTGAGAACAAACTTATTTCGTAGGATCAATCAGAGGTTATACAAAGTGAAAGCAAGGACAGACTAGTTGAATACATACATCACAATCATAGGAGAGAAACAAAATAAGATAAAGTCACAAAGTAAATTTCAGGAGACATCTATGATACAAAGAAGAAGATCAAGGTACAAGTAGGGGCAAGTGCAGAACAAAGTAGGCAGAGGGTAAACAACCAGTGCAGGGAACACAGTATTTCAGGGCTTAGGAAATTGAGTGTAGGCCAGAGCCAGAAATCAGGACGGAGGTGAAAACATCTGCCTAGGAGGCATCATCAGAGGAGAGGAGAAAGAGGTAAGAAGTAGAGAGAGAGTCTGGTGTGCATGGGGCACAAGGGGACCACTGCAGGAGGATAGTGGTGATAGGGGTGGTGGCCTGAAGTAGGAGAGTGAATGGGGATAGAGTAAGGGTAGAGGTAGGTGAAGGTAGTGTGTCGACAGGATCTTTAGGTGGAGTAAGTGCAATAGATGGGAATAGGTGTTAAGTCGGCAAGAAGCTAGGATAACTGGAAGCAGTCGCAGCTGGAGCACTCAACAAGCTTGAGTCTCAGTTTTCTTTTGAGCGGACCTAGTAGGAAGTCAAGAAGATGTCGGTGGAGTGCATTCAGCCATCGTGGGGCTCGTGTCATGAAGGATCTCTGACCCAAGAAAGTCCTACAGTATGGAATTTTGAAGACTTGGCTGCCTGAACTGTGTGTGTCACGTGTGTTGTCACAAGGGAGAGAGATTCTGTATACCTGTGGGCATCAAGACTAACTTTTTGTGAGGAGGAGACAGGATTGGAGCCTAAGTCTGTTAGAGAACTGTAGCCAGTTGGCCTGAACATATAGGTCGCAGGTGTGAATCAACCTAGGGGATCCAGTAATTAGCTGGCAGGCTTCATTAAGGGCAACCTTTATTTGTCGAAGGGTGGTGTCTGAGGCCAACCCATAAATTACTAGCCCATAGTCAACGAGGAATAGCACAGAACTATGAACTGCTAGCTTGAGAGCCTCTGGTCAAGCTGTGTTGTGCCTGTGCAACAGCTCAATGTGCATATTGACCACCCTGGCCACATTGTCAATGTGTTGGGCAAACAACAAGGTGCTGTCCACCCGTGAGCCCCAGGTATTTAAAGTGAGGCACAAGCTCAAATGTGGACCATCATTATCTAATGAATTCAACTGTTAATTGATTTTACATTTTAATGTTTGAATTATAATTTTGTACAGGCACCTCGATCATCGGAAGGTGCTTTTAAACAAATAAAGATTGATTTGATGATCTGATTTGAACTAGAACAAAGGGACCCTCCAGACATTTTTCTTCCTCGTATTCCTCCTCTAAGGCTATGAGTTCAGGATTATATTCCATTTCATCAGCAGCAGCACAAGCAATGACGGAGACACAGAATAGACTGGCAACTCCAGTGGCAGCTGACAGGCAGGGATTTGTGGCATGCGTTTGGAACCCTTGGCAGTGGCTGAGTAGTGATACCAGAAGGCCCTATTGGCAGAGCAACTGCCAGCACTGCCAGCCCTAACAGAATGCATTAAATCATGTCAGAAAACTATGTTGGCACAGCCTGGGAGTTGATGGCACACTGAAAAGGGGAAAGGACTATTTACATTGATGGGCCTTGGGCAAATGACAATGGCATCATACCTTCCATAGCAGGTATGGTAGCACCTAAGCTAAGCCCGACCATGGTGTCTCAACAATGGTTGGAGTGCTGTAGTCAATGCTGCCAGAGCAGACAATGACGAGGATGTACCTTTTCTCAATGGTGACCGGATCTCAGCAGTGAAGCAACCTTATAGTTTTCAATGTCTCTGCTTATGGCCAGTTGACAAGGAAGATGGCGATGATGACCATTCTTCATCCTTATCCTTAGACTTCAACAACCGCTTTTTGGTTGATGGTGAGGAAGAAGCAGATTTTGAACTCTTTTCTGTCTCCATGGCTGTCAGGGCCTTCAATACAAGGAAATTTGCTGGCACTTTCTTGTAGGCGTTGCCTCACAGTCTGACTGAAGCACTGGCAAATCTCACAAGTCCTCATGTTGTGAGGCAGGCAAAAACAGCACACATAAACCACGTCTGTGTCATCTTTATAAATTTTATATTCACACTTCCAATATCAAAATAAAGGCTATTTTGACTTTAAAGGCATTCAGAGACAATGACAGAACACTAAGCAAATTAAAATTAGAAACGGCAAAGGCTAAGTGGATGGCATTGCCTTCAGCAGGTCCAACATGGATGATTGACAGTGGAAAAAGAACTGAGAAGCGATAGGGCCACCCATGTTATATACACGTAGATGTTGCATGTCACTGTGGGTGGCCCTTGTTACAAAAAGTTTCTGAGTGATCCTGACACTGACGAGTTAAAGCTCCAAAGGTGTGGAATAATGTAGGAGACATTGCAAAGAAGATCAGATAAAATGAAGGACCCTGATAAAAATAAAATGCTACATCTCAGCTGATTTATTCTAGATTCAAAGAAAAACAATACTGTAAAATGCCTGATAACACATACTGCCAACGATTCATATTCTAGCCCCACCACCCACCACCACCACCACCACCGTGGAAGAAACTTCATACGACAGCAACTCGTCTTTATTTCACATACAACACACACAGAACAGAAGAATTAATCTGATTCACCACACAAAAACGACATTATGACAGAAAAAGGAACTTGCCTGAAGATATATACTTAGAAAGGTAACTAGCAAACCAGTTTGAAACAGCTGGACCAAACGTCATACTGCAGCTATGCATCTTAGTGTCACATAAAACACACAAGAAATCAGTCAAATAAATGTAATTCACCACAAAAGACATGTTGACACAAAGGTGCTTGAAAACCAGACTAGTAAAGCAGTATGAAACCCCAGCAAATTCATAAAATTCATTGTGCTGTCTTGCTGCTCACACACACACTGAGGCAGGTCTCATGTCAAGCTTTAATGAGCAGTAATCAAACACCAGAAAAACACATAACAACAATTCTTACTTAACAAAAACGATTAACCATACCACAAATATGAAGCCACAAAACTCAATTCATTTTCACTATGAAGCTACTTACTGGCCAACCAGGTATATCTAACAAACAATAGGAAGGACTGTATACTTGGAGAATACTGTAAGTGCAGCTCGGAGTTTAAAAGGTTGATATGCCACTCACCCTCCCTCTGGGTTCACGTCTTATCACCTCATTAAACCCTCATTGGAATTATTCTCCATATAAATCCTTCCCTATATTCCATTTTATTATTCTATTAAAATACAGTGTATACATGTGTGCGTGTGTGTGTGTGTATATAGAGATATTAGATAGACAGACAGATAGATATAATAGATAGATGTACAGTATATATATATCACAGATATAACTGGTACTGTATTTCAATCATTTAAAGCCACAGCTTCAGTTTGTTTTTGGTCCATTGGTCCATGGGCGTTGGGTAGTATGGCAGCTGTCATTCTCAGACAACTCTGTGGGTGGGCAGCCATGGTGGTATGTGGGTGGGCTGAGCTGCCTGCCGACAGTGGGACCTTGCTGGGGTGGGGAGAGGGTGGGTTGGGGTGCCTGGATGGGGTGCTGTCCACCCAACCACCGTGGAGAGTGGCTTTAGCGGGTGCTGGAGTGCGGGGGGGGGTCCGCAGCATCACTACTACCGCCACGGAGAGTGGCTTTCATGGGGAGCTTGGGTGAGGTGTTTCTGCTGTCACTAATACCGCCACAGGAGTGGCATTTACCGAGGCTTGGGGTGGGGAGGGTTCTCTGACATCACTAAAACCACCACAGGGGCGCATGTCAGGGGCTTGGGAGAGTTACTGACATTGCTAATACAGCCGCAGGGGAGCAGCATGTTTTGGGGCTTGGGGCGGGGGTGTGCCTGTGCACCAGTACTGCCTTGGGAGCAGCATTTCTGGGCTGGGAGTCGGGCCGGGGATGTCTACAAGTGGCGCATTCTGCGGGACATCCCTGCAGGCGGAATGCAAATGGGGCCATAATGGCATGCTAATGGCCCATTGCCCATGCATTCCTAATGGCCTCATTTGCATGCTCCCTGGCTGTGAATTGTGTTTTTGGGCACAGGGTATCCTGAGATTCCCTGCCCCAAAGAGCTCACAGCCTGACATGGGGATGTGCCAGTGCAGCCTGGGATGCCCGGCACAACCTGGGTGGGCGCAACTGTGCTATTCACAGAGGGATGCGGGGTCATCTCCATGTGCCTCCTCTGTGAATCACCCAATTTGCACTCAGTGCATGTCCCTGCGCCAGGGCAGCTGAGATGCACTGAGCGCATCTTCTTTGAATCTAACTGAAGCCTTCAAGAGAACTTTAAAATGTAACATTTGGATATAATTTAACCTTTATTTCACATTAGCTCTATATTCCTTCTCTCTATTATATAGTCCTTTGTTTCTTAAAAGTTTAATAGCTCCTGTTGCTTTATCTCCACCTGATGTCATAGAAACACAGAAACATAGAATTTGGCAGATAAGGACTGCTTGGCCCACCAGTCTGCCCATTTCCTACCTGCTGGATAAGCTGCAGATCCTAGTTAACCAGCAGCCTACTTCTTCCTACCCCACCCCTAGAATGGCCTTATGACTGTCCCATGCATGCTTGAATTCCACCACTGTTTTGACTCCACAACCTCCTCTGGAAGGCCATTCCATGCATCCACAACCCTCTGTGAAAAAATACTTCCTTAAATTACCTCTGAGCCACCCCCTCTATCTTCAAATTGTGCCCCTTGTTCTTGCACACCTCTTTTTTTGAAAGATGCTACCCTCTTGGACTTTGTTGATTCCCTTGAGGTACTTGAACGTTTCTATCATGTCCCCCTCTCCCTCCTTTCCTGAGGCTATACATATTAAGCTCCTTTAGTCTCTCTTCATATGTCTTCCGGTGCAGACCCTGCACCATTTTAGTGCCCTCCTCTGGACAGTTTCCATCCTGTCTATGTCTTTGCGGAGATTGGGTCTCCAGAACTGCACGCAGTACTCCAGATGGGGTCTGACCAGCTGTCTGTACAGAGGGATAATAACTTCCTGTTTTCTACTGGTGATGCCTCTCCCTATGCATCCCAGTATCCCCCAACCCTCCTTGCTGCCCTCTCACATTGCTTGCCCACCTTTAGGTCATCTGATATGACTACCCCAGGTCCCTTTCCATTTTTGTTGTTGTTATTATCTCACCCCCATTGTGTACTCTTCCCTGGGTTTTGTTTCCCAGGTGCATTACCTGCACTTCTTAGCATTGAATCTAAGCTGCCATACATTTGACCATTCCTCTAACCTTGCCAAGTCCCTTTTCATCCTTTCCACCCCACCTTGTGCATCAACTCTGTTGCTGATCTTTGTGTCATCTGCAAAGACATACTTTTCCTTCCAGTCCCTCTGCAATGGCGCTTATAAAGACATTGAAGAGGACCAGTCTAATACTGAACCCTCGGTAGCCCACTAGTAACCCCTTTCTTCTGAGTGGACTCCATTTACTATTACTCTGTGTCCTATTCTCCAGCCAATTCTTTATCCAGGCTGTCATCTTGGGACCCACTCCCAGGCTGGCTAACTTGTATATTAATCTTTTGTGTGGGACTGTGACAAATGCCTTGTTAAAGTCTAGGTGAGGCCATGTCCACAGCCCTCCCTGATCTACTACTTTGGTCACCCAGTCAAAGAAATCTATCAGATTCGTCTGGCATGACCTTCCGCTGTGAATCCATGCTGCCTGGGTCCTGTGCCCCTCTGGCCTCTAGATACTCGACAATTCTTTCCTTCAGAAGTGATTCCATCATTTTCCCTATCACTAAGGTTAAACTAACAGGTCTGTAGTTTCCTGCTTCTGCCTTGCTCCCACTTTTTGTGAAGGGGAATCACATCTGCCGTCCTCCAGTCCTCGGGTACCACCCCATCCTCCCATGATTTGTTAAAGAGGGTAGTCAGTGGTGTCACTAGTTCTACCTTAGTTCTTTTAGAATTCTGGGATGAATCCCATCAGGCCCCATTGCTTTGTCCACCTTCAGTTTTAAGAGTTCTTTCATAACCCTTTCTTCTGTAAATGGGCTGGTATCAACTTCTATATCCAGAGTGTTTCTACTGTTTGTTTTAGGTACCTCCCCTCTTCATTTGTAAATACTGAGCAAAATATTTGTTTAGTATCTCTGCCTTTTCACAGTCTCCTCTGTCCACCCTCCCTCCCTTTATTAAGCCTCACTATCCCTCCTTGGTCTTCCTTCGCTCCTGATGTACCTATAAAGGTTTTATCCCCTTCTTAACTGAGTTGGCTATCTTTTCCTCGGTTTGGGCCTTTGCTGTTCTGACTGCCTTCCCAGCTTCCTTTTGCTTTAACTGATACAGTTCTCTGTCCTGCTCCTTCTGCGATTCCTTGTACTTCCTGAATGCAAGGTCATGACACTCGCCTGTGACATCACAGTTATCCTCTTGACAACAGACTGCAAAGTCACCATAGAGAATTATGGCACCATAAGGTAACCAAAATGTCTCAAGGCCAAAAGGGCAGATCCTTTGAAGATCGGATTAGGAACAGAACACATACTCAGTGGAGGCCAGAAGGGAGGGAGACATGACTGAGACTTTGAAGTTCCTGAAAGGAATGAACCGGGTAAACTGTGTAGAACTATTGAGCAGGAATGAGTCAAAACCACAGGGACATGAGTGGAAACTGGTGGGGAAGGTGAGAAAGTATTATTTTACAGAGAGTGGTTGAGCCATTGAACAGCCTACCAACAGAGGAAGTCAATGCCCAAACCATTAATGGTTTCAAAGCACAGCTGGGACAGAGTTAAGGTTTAATGGTTACTCAGAGTGGTAGTGGTAAGGTATGGAGCAAAGGGAGGAGGGTATAAAAATCTAGACAGCAGGTCCCAGGGTAGGACAGAGTACAACAAGGCAGACTGGATGGACTGAAGGTCTTTTCTGCCACACTGTCTATAGCAAGGCAGTGTGACAAAGTAGTGGGTAGGGCCAGTGGGATGCTGGGATGCATAGGGAGAGGTATGTCCACCAGCAGGAGGAGGGAGGTGGTGTTGCCCTGTAGGGCTCACTTGTGAGATGCCACCTGGAGTATTGTGTCCAGTTCTGGAGGCCACACCTCAGAAAGGACATAGACATGGTGGAGGCAGCCCAGAGGAGGGCATAAAATAGTTCAGGGGCTGCATCAAAAGCTCTATGAAGAGAGACTGAGGGGCTCAACATGTATACCCTGAAAGAAAGGAGAGTAAGAGGGGATGTGACTGAGACTTACAAGTACCCATGGGGGTGAACAGGGTGCAAGAGGGAGTCTCTTTCAAATGAGACAGAGCACCAGGACCAGAGGCCATGCAGTGAAGCTTGGGGGAGGGGTTAAGAAGGATGTGAGGAACTACTACTTTATTGAAAGATTAATAAACAGCTGGAACAGACTACAAGTAGAATTGGTGAAGACAAAGACAGCAGGGGCTTCAAGCATGTGTGGTATAAACATAGGAAATATAGTAAATAGGCAGGGAAGAGGGAGGGTTCTGGAAACCAGTGAGGGTCTGGAGGAGACAGACTAGGTAGGGACCATCTGGGCTGACTGGGTGGGCCAAGCAGACTCTTTCCTGCAAAATTCTTTATTTCCGTGTTTCTACATCAAGTGGGGAATAAGCTATAGTGCCAAGTAATCTCTATGGGATAAAGATCTTGTTTTTGTTCAGTTGTCCCCTGTGACAAAAGAGGAGAAGAAAGCAAAACAAAAGATATAGATGAAATACCAGCTGACATGTACCTAAATTATTAGGTTATCAAACGTTTTGCCAGAGGTGTTGGCAGCTGTTTAACAGGGAAAAACATATTTGTATAATAGTGACATTCTAGCACTAAACCGGAAAGAATACTGCTTCCAAAATAAAACACCTACACTGTGGCTGTTAAAGGTCAGGTGTATAGACCTTTTCATAGAAAAGAGAGTTCACTTGTTTTTCTGTTTCAGTTCCTCTGTCTCAAGCAAAGGTATGTAGTCAAACTCCACCCCCCACACACACACATACACACAAATCATGGAAAATTGAGTATCTCAAATCCCTTAACTAATTACTTAGTCAGAAAGACGAGATTGTGCTGAAAATGTTGATACCGAATACTGTATTGGGAAGAGAAGCTATCTTCATTAGAAACATTATCTCAGAATGCTTTGGTATCCACTAAAATTCTACAATGCTATCATATAGCTAGGCTCTCTCTTTGCAGATAAGGATCATTTTTAATAAATGCATTGCCTGCTGGGAATGTTCCCAGACATTTTCTAGCTTAAACTGCTGAATAAATCTCTCAAAAGCTGACATTAAGCCAAAAAGTTTACAGTATACCTTTAATTTGTTGTTTCAGCTCTCCAGTCTCCTTTCCTTCTGCCTGCAGTGTCAGTACAATGAAGCATGCTTACAATGAGGGAGACTTGTAAGCAATCCTCTCTGTGGCAAAAGGCTGAAATGCAAGAAGATTCTTCTACACTTGAGTAAGGCAGTGCTGACAAGCAAGGGACATGCTAGGAAAGCCCATCAGGGTCCAAATAATTTCCAGTTCAAAACTGAAGACATTACAAGATTACTATCTCAGAGACAGGGGCCAGATCATGAAGTTTGGTGTTTTCTTTTAGAGTCTATGTGGGGGGTGCTCTTTATACTAAAGGGTGGGGCAAAATGTGAAACATTGTTTTGTTTATTTTACACTCACTTTGCTTCTGTCACCACTTGCAGGGCTCCATCGGTCACCCCACCTTGTCCCACCCTGCTGTGATCCCTCTGCCAGAGATCCTGTATTTCCAACCCACCCATGACTCACCTGCCTGGCACCCCTTGGTCAGTACCCCAAGGTGGTACTGCCTTCTCTGCTCATGACCATTCTTTCCAATCCAGTACCAAGGCCAGCAGAGGTGAAGGAGGAGGCAGTCGGGTCCCAGAGGCAGATCCAGCATGGGTGTGATGGTAGGAGTGGCGTCTTCCTCCCGTGAGTGGGGTGCTTCCTGGTTTCTTTCTCTCCCTGCCCCAGAGGCAAGGGACGTGCAATGACATCCAGTGCTGATATCTCGCACTCCGCACTCCTCCACGGATGTCACCATTACCTCCCCGAGTCTTGCGTGGCCCCTGCGTGGTGTCGCTGTTGCTGGGGAACCACAACCCACCCTCCCGAAAGAAGAGCTGTCCATCAGATGCCCAATCATCTCTCCCTCCGGCCAACCCCTGGCAACCTAAGCTCACTCCCAACCCCAGGTCACCGGCATGGTGAGGTAAAGCACTCACCACCTCAGCCCTCTGCACCACTGGGCCGGCATGTGGAACATTGTTATCAAAGTGTGGGGAAATGAGGTAAAAGAGAAACACAATCAAGTAGCCCAGAACACTGTTGAGAATAATGCACTAATCTTATAAGCTTGCTGTCTATTGAGCAGTGTAGAGCAGTACCAAACTGGGCTTTAAAATGTTTGTGTACAGTGCAGAACTCGCATCTCAATATTGGACAGCGGGCTTCCAAGAGGTAAAATGAGGCTATGTCTCATTTCCTTCAACCCCTGCTCAGCTTTTGATGTCAGGTGGACTTTCAGCACAAAGTTTAGAATAGTTATATGTCAGTGCCACCAGTGGTGCTTACTATGTAATACTATATCTCTTTAAATCTAAATGATTCTGTATAATTTTATCTCATGGGACATTTACATGGGAACAATAAAACAGCATTTTGGAAAATAGTATTTCATTATCCAGTTAGACCAAATTATTTGTTTAAAAGCTGTATTATAAAATTTTCATATATCTAATGATATGGGGCTGCATAGGTATTGGAGAATATGTAAACAGTTGCACTGCAATAACCCCTTACCCCCACTCTGTGAGAATACAATTGATATATCACTTACAACTAGGGGTATGTAGGTCAGTTTTCTGATTTTTATCAGGTTGAGCTAGACAAATTGGAACCAGAACCAAATATGTAATATACAGAAGTAAATGGTATTATGAATTCAAAAGACAAAGGAAGGTTATATAGCAGCTTGGGATCTGTTGCTCTGAAAAGACGGTGTGAACCAGTGACATTATTTTCCCTTCCATCTGCTCTATCTCACCCACCCTGAACCACTGGTATGCTCACAAACATGTGAAAGGTTGGCTCCACCAGTCCAAGAGATTTTAGAGGGAAGAATGGATAATTTACACACGACAGGCACAACACACAACTAGTATGTTTTTCTCTTTCAAACTAACAAAAGAGCAACTCTTCACTTTGTGTAACAATCTTATTTTTAGTGACCCTGACAAGAAGACTGACAGTGGTTTAGGCACTGCAGTGGCACCTACAGACTGATGAAGAATAAAATGAATTACATAGGGAATAATGGAATGGATACTATGCATGTACATGACACTAGCAGCATGCACAAGCTAACCAAACAGGGACAGTCAAAACATCAGCAGTATGCCAATTTTTGATAACAAAGCCAACTATTTTTCCTTTTAAGGACTCACATAAGGGATATGGGATATGCAATATGTAGTCTCATGTATCTATAAGAACATGTAAAGTGTTATTGGAAAGAATCTGTAACAAAATTGGGTTTCTGTAAAAGCAGCAAAAAGAGTGTTAATAAGTAAAAATATTTGTGCAATATTTTACACTTGTCAATTGTTTTGTAATGTATGTTATAGCTAATGTTGCCCCTATATATTATACAGTTTAGATATTTAACTTGTACATATTAATACTATTGGACATGTGTTGGAACAGCTACATGTCATATCGATGAACAAAAAAAATCTTACAAAATAATGACTTAAAGGGATCTCATTTGTACTGACATCATCACAACATTCAGTGACAGTGATAGTGTAACACAGAATAACGGATAACATAGAAGCTGGTCAGGTACTTTGTTGTCCACTGCCCAAGAAAGGACAGTCGGGGGAGGTTGCGATCTGTTTTAGATCAGAGCTGGGCCTGGCGGTGCACCTAGTTGGGACACCAGTTCTTTTGAGTATGTGGCGGTGCAGGGGTTTTGGTGTGGACTTTAGAGTGCTCCTGATCTACCGTCCAGCTGGGTATGATTGGGGCTTTCTGCAGGAGTTGACATCCTTTGTCGCTGGGAGGGTGTTGGAGTCTCTGAGATGGATAGTTCTTGGTGACTTCAACAGCTGGGTGGACGATGTGTCATCACCTGGGCCAGAGATCTGCAGAGTATGGAGGCTCTAGGCCTGTCCCTGCTCTCCATGTCCGGGACCCACCAATCTGGCCATGCACTCAATCTAGTGTTTCTGATGGGCTTGAAATAAACACTTTCAGGATTGATCGGGTCGCTTGGTCCAATCACTGCACCACTGGGTTCAGCTTACAGCCCCTGAGGGTCCCATCCCTGTGGAAATGGTCCAGTTCCACATTTTGAAGTGTTCAACCAGAGGGACTATTAGCAGAATTGGAAATTTTATCTGTGTTGGAGGCTTGCACCAGTGGCCCAGAGAACACAGTCACAGTTTATAACAGTGCTGTTGCTGGGGCTCTGGACCATCTGGCAGTGATCGTGTATGCCCCTTATCTCACACCTCGGCTCCCTGGTTTGATGGGGAGCTGAGGAAGTTGAAGACAATGGGGAGGAGGTTGAGAGGCATTGGAGGAAGACTGGTTCTCTTGAGGACATACTGGTTCCAATATCTCATTATCACGAATATGAGAAGGCAATCATCCAAAAAGGCAGCTTTCATGTCTAGGATGACTGCAGCCGGGAAGAATCAACCAGCTCATCTCTTCGGGTTGTGGACAGGCTGTTAAACCCAGCCTGTCTGGAACCCGTTGGACTTTCAACTCACAAATGTGAGGGTTTGCTCCATTCTTCTCAGACAGAGTGTCCTCTGTGAGATCCAGGGTTGCCTCAGCGAATTCAAGTATCCAACAGTGGTATTTCTCAGATGAGGATGCACTCTGCCGCCCTGGAGAGAGTTCCAGCTGGTGATGGCACAGGAGGTCTGTGAGATTATCTGTGGGCTGAAACCAACATTCTGCGACCTGGACCCAGGCCCGCATGGCTACTAGTGGGCTGCGTCATGGCCCTTGGACGGTCTTTGCTGGGATAGTTGGGATATTGACTGGAGTCTTTCCAGTCTTTAAAGCAGGCTCTGGTTAGGCCTCAGCTGAAAAAACATTGTTCAATCCGAATGTCCTGGCAAATTACTGACCTATCTTGCACCTACCTTTTTAGCGAAGGTTCTTGAGAAGGTTGTAGCAGAACAGCTCGAGAAGCATCTCACAGACTTCAGATTTATGAACCTCTACAGTCTGGATTTTGGGCCATCGCAGTACTGAGACAGTGCTGGACAAGGTGCTGAATGGCCTGCTCAGGGCAAGAGATCGGGAGAGCATACAGTTCTTATCCTCCTTGATCTCTCTTCAGCTTTGATACTGTGGACCAAGGGGTGTTGCTGGACAGACTGAGGGAGTATATAGGACTCACCGGCAAGGTCATCAGCTGGTTTGAGTCCTTTCTCTGGGGCAGGTCTCAGAGGGTAGTCTCAGGAATTGTTCCTCTGATCCTAGGAACCTGCCCTGTGGAGTCCCCCAAGGTTCTGTCCTCTCCCGTGCTGTTCACAGCATATAGGCTACCCTGGGTGAAGTCATAAGATAGTATGGGCTGAGTTTTCATTGTTACGCTGATGATACTCAGTCTCAGGTCTTTCTCACCTAATGCTGGGCGCTGTCAATGCACTGAATAAATGCTTGACCAAGATCCAGGACTGGATGGCGTTAAACTGGCTGGGACTACTGAAGTACTGGTGGTAAAGCTGGGTGAAGGGTGGGTGTGGGAACCTACGGTGACAGATTGGCCTTTTATTGGCCCAATGGAACTGGCAGATCTCATCAAGGGTGAAAAATCTGGCGTTGTGTTTGACAGCAGACTGACATTTGATGCTCAGGTGTCAGCTATTGTGTGGACTGGCTTTTACCATCTCTGGAACATCTCCCGGATTAAGCCTTTGTCCCACTCGAAGACCTGGCCATGCTGGTACATGCATTTGTGGCTTCAAGACTTAACTACTGTAATGCCCTCTACCACGGGTTGGGGTGGTGAGCTGCATTGCCTGCAGCTTTTGGAGAATGCAGCAGTGCGGGTGCTGACTGGTCAGTCTAGATTTAGCCATATCGCCCTGTGCTGTGCCAGCTGCACTGGCTGCCGGTGCGTTGGTGCATCACCTTCAAGATAGGTCTTTTGACCTAAAAGACCCTACATGGTTTGGTCTGAGCTATCTGAAGGATCTCCTGCACCCCTCGTCCCATCTTAGTCTCTAAGATCAGCCTCTGGTGCTCTGCTGGAAATCCCCAGAGTGAGGCTGAAGAGCTCTGGAGAGCAGGCATTTGAGGTTGCTTCTTCAACTCTCTGGAACTCTTTGCCCAGTTATCTACAGGAGGCATCATCACTGGAAATATTTAAACACAAACTAAAGACTTTTTATTTAGACGGGCCTTTTCTGGGTCTGAAGTAGATATTTTAACTGTTTTAGATGGAGAGCTGCCTTAGTTGTTTTAGGTTTTGATTTTTAATTTCTGTCATTTTCAGTCCCATCTTTAGCTTTACTGCTTGATTTATCATTCTCGTTTGTATTTTAATTGCTTTGTAAGGGCGTCCTAAATAAATAAAATCTACTACTACTATCTACTACAGTAATGGGGCCTTTGATTACTTCAGGCAAAGGAACACAATGCATTTTATGCTGCTTTATTAACCAGCAAACAAAAGGAGACCAAGATGGTCACTTAAATCTAATGTGTGCACAATGGCAAAGCCGTGGGTATACTCTTTCACCCTGTCATCACCATCATCATCATCAGTGGAATCCTAGCCCTTTATCATGCTAGACCCCTTCTGTCACCGTTATTCTTCATTTGCAAGTATCCATTCATCCCATCGTTTCTTTAGGGTGTTACAAATGTTGATTGCAGTGTTTTCCCCATCCATAACAGTGGCAGTACGTATGCTGTTTTTATATACACTGTATGGAAACATAGAAATATAGAATGGTTTCAGCAGAAAAAGTTTTATGTCCATCTTGTCTGCCCATCTTCTTCCCTTCTGGTGTCAGATTAAACTATTGCAACTAAGATCAAATGAAACACTGTGGTGAGAGACAAATGAACATGTGGATGTGCATGTCCAAATGTCTGATATGAAGTCTATAGCCCTGCCCTGGCTGTCTGAGTGACTTTATGATGCCTGTCTGCCCTGGCTCGCCCTGCTCCTCCACTGAGAGCTTCCCAGTGGTTCCAAGGGCCCAGCTGAAGACCACTGGAGATTGCCCATTTGAGGTAGCTGGCCCCACTCTGTGGAACACCCTTCCAAGATCCTTAAGGGAGGGTCCATCGGTGGAGGCATCTAAGGAGGTTTAAAGGTGCATCTGTTTAGAGGAGCATTTGACAAGTTATGAGTTCAAGGAATTGGCTGACTTCTGAACTGTTATTTTATTGTGACTTTATTTTTAGAGTTGCTGCTCATGATGTCATTAACACTCATTTTTTATTGTTGTTTGTTATTTATTTCACCTTTGCCTATTTGTACAGCACCCAAAGCCTCAGGGATTGGGTGCTAAGAAATAAGGTTTTACATACTTACCTCTGCCTCTTTTAGTGCATTGATGAGGTAGGTTTTGGCTGTGGGCAACATATAAACCAAAATGGTATTTCATAAATATAAATGTACTCTAAGTCTTGACAGAGTTGCAGCAGCAGGTACAACAACTGAACTCGTGTTAGTAATACTACTGCTAGTGGCTTGGGCAGGGAAACCATTGAGGGACACCTTAGAACTTATAGTGATTTTGTCTGTCTGCTGTAATAGTAACTGTGGCACTGGAAGACAGACAGTGGAAGGGTTTGTACAGCAGTCTGACAGGGCACTGCTTCTGTATTATATTACTGTATAATAATACAGTACTGTATGATAAAGAAACAATACACAGGTGCTTTATTTAATCATTTAATGAAGTTTTGTTAACCAGATAAGTATTCTAGATATTTATTTATTTAGTTTTGTTGACCGGGTAGGTCGCTGAGACAGCAAAGCTGCCTATTTTCAGAGCACGATCCAGGAGGTTACATACAATGGGTGGGAAACAACAGTGAATACAAATAATAAATTGGGTGACAGCAAGCAGTACCCGTTAGCCAAGAAATTATACAGTCAACTACAAAAATTAAGAATAAGTCAGGCATAGAAAATAAGTGTACACACACATTACAGTAGTTTCAAACATGTTACAATAGATAACATAACAGAAGAATATAGGTCAAGCAGCCTGACGACTAGCTGGCAGGGCACAGCACCGCACCATGAATGGCAACTTGACATGACAAAGTAACTGGTAAGCTAAAGGACTCTCCTTCTGCACACTGTACTATATATATACTGTAAATATATAGATACTGCATCACTATAGAAGAAACATATTCTGTTTTTTACCAAGAAAGAGAAAAGGAAGGTAATTTCTAATGAAACCTATTCATTTGAGTATATTAAAAAACTGAAGCATATTAACACCAACATGGAGAAATTAGTTATGATTCATACAGAAATTACAGCTGCTATAAACATGGAAAACTACTAGTTGCAAATGTGTATGTTTTTCTAGAAGATGTAAACATGTATCTTTTTTTTTTTTTTTTTTTATCACAGCTGCTGTTTTTTCCTTTGCTGCAGCACGATCCAGCATAGGGCATCCAGCCACCAGCCCTGTCCGCCTGGAGGGCTGGGCAGCTCAAACTGCACCCAGAATGATCCGGGATGGCCGTCATGCCATCCTGCTCGAGGGCCCCTCAGCCACTCCCAGCTAGGACAGCCCGGACCTTCCCGACAGGACGCCACACAAGTCCTCCGGCAGCCCAGGGTGCAGCCATCAAGCTGCATGGTCGCGCCCAGTCCTTTTCCTTGTTCTTGTCCACATGGGAATGTGGACGTGCAATGATGTCAGGCACTGTGTGCTGACGTCCACCGCATTCCCCCGACTATCAGTTCGCCAGTAGTACCCCAGGGTGTCCTCAGAGGTCACTACCACGCAATAGGTGATCCCCAACCCACCCCAGGACTAGAGAGCAGTCGCCGGATGCTCGATCCTAGTCCTCCCCTGCCAACCTCCGATGGCCTGGGCTCATTCCCGAACCCAGGTCGCTGGCATGGTGCGAGGTGTGGCGCCCAGCGCCTCAACCCTCAGCGCCACCGAGCTGGCCATAAACATGTATCTTTTGAATAATAATAATACCTGACACTTCTGGTGAGATAGGTTACCATTAAACAAACTAAGAAATGGAGTTATAAAATAAACACAGTAGACATACATGATTATTGGACTATAATCAATGTTTTAAATCACTGTGTATGCTTTTCCAAAGGAACAATTTCACTGAATATACATATAACTGCAAAATAATTATTTATTATAATTTTTGATCAGGAAACGCATTGAGTTTTGACACATTTCCATGTGCATTCTGGGGTGTGGGTACATGAACTTGTTTGATGGACAGATGGAATACTGACCAGGATACAATGGAAAATCTCTTACCTACGTAAGAGTAATAGTTGCGGGTTTTTTTCTGTCACTATTATGTTAACAAGGTGGGGTAAACACCGTGAAATAATTATTTTATTTTCCTTTTCTCTCTGGATGAATTTTGTGGGTTTTTTTCTTTTGTCATGATTAAACATATTTTTCCTGTCTCTCCATTGTAAGTTTTTTTGTTTGTTTGTTTTCTGTATGATATTTTATTTTTAAAATATAATTCCCTACTCTGATGATAAGTGTCATGGAATAGCCACTAAAGATGGGCAGAAGGGACCTTGATTTAACATGCCATCTGAAGACAGTAACTCACTAGTGCAGCACCCCTTAATGCTGCATCACTGTGTCAGTATTGGGTATTAGCACAAGTTTCTGATGTGGGACCAGAACCCTGACCTTTGAATCTTCTAGCCCCAGAGCTGAATGCGCAACTTACTGAACCAGGGACAAGGCTATAAACAACACCTGCAGCTGCATCCTTGCAGAGACAAACGAAGCATTCTGCAACAACTCTGAATAGTATAGTAGTTGTGAAGGCAGTATTCTCTGCAAACAATATACATCTTTCACCCTCACTACTTCCTGTATCTCCATCCTTGGTTAAAATCTGGTGCAAGTCTCGTTCCATTGTGACCTCTGCTGGCCAAGGATGAGGTGAATGTTATCACAACCTTTCCTGGATAATGCGTGACAAATTGATTAGGCTGGGGTTTCTATTACCAGTTGAGAGGATTTGAATGATCTGCTTCCCCACCATGGTGGTGGGGGGACAGGTTTTCACTTCAGTACCACATTGTGCAAGTGCACTTCATGGTGCAGTCATGTCTCCTAGCAAAAGTTCAGTGGCCCAGTTGAACCTTAGACCCAAGTTCCAGAAGGAACTCGGTCCCGAAACCACAGAGACCAAAATGTATCACAGAGGGAAATGTTGCCTCTCAGAAACACAGAAACTGATGTCAGAAAAAGGCCCACCTCCTGAAGGAAATGTAAGTGTCAAGGTTTGACGATATCTTATCCGTCAGTCCGGGATCCATACTGATGAAAAGCCTGCACCTGTGTAACAGTCAAAGTCAGGGTACATACTTACGGAAGAAGGACGGCTCCTTGTGGGATAGAGGGATGGAAAAAATCAGAATGAAAAAGAGGTAAAAGAGAACTTTTACAAAATATGGCAACATCAGACTTTACTCCAGTGGCAAAGACTGGACATAAACACATTCAACAATAGAATGCAAATGTTGCATTAGCACATGGATGGACCTAGCCATTAGGGTGAGTGGTCACATTTCCTCTTCCTCAATATGTCTTTGAATCTATATTCAGCATTTTAGCTAATCAGTCTGAGACAGGTCTGTTTCAATGTGAATGAAGCAGTTTAAGAGGAAAGGGAAATTATTTAACCAAGAAAGGCACACTAAGCGATAGTTTTTTTCAAGGTGGAGCCTGAGAGCACGAGGAAGTTAACTGACTTGCCTAGGGGTCACACGGTATGCAAGTGGGCTGATGAGATGCAAACACAGGTCTCTATAGGTTTGCAGCTCAGTGCCCTTAACAACTTCACTATCCTGCCTCCTTTGTTAATAGAAAAGTCATTTTGGCTGAACACTTTTGCTAACTGATGCAGTGCAAGGAGATAATTCCATTAAAGGCATGTTGGCTAAAAGCTGAACTGAAGCACTTGTGTAGTGTTATTCATTTTACTCCAGCACAGCATTTCTGTTGTTTGTCAATAAAGGCTATACCAGGCAAAGTTTTCTGCATGCATAATTCCAGCACAACAACTCATTGTCCAACGTCTCTTTCTAGAATGGGAATGCTATTGTTCTCAAACAGCTGGCAAGAGCCATGAAATGGCGCAGGCCAAGAGAACAGGGCATTCTGTTAAGGTGGGTGGGAGTAGGCGGACACTGCCCTAAAGTTGACTTTACAAACTTTATCCAGTTGAACTAATGCATATTCTATGGCTCTGCTGACACAGGATTCCATTGTCATTGTGTGAAATCAGATTGGCATTATTGTGAGCAAGAGAAGGAAAACAACAGTAAAATGTGAACGTCATAGGTCAGAAAAAGTGTCCCTATTCAAATCACCATTCCATATTCCAGGATTCAAGCTGAAACTTAACAATAACCATTTTAATTAATAATTAACCAAAGTCTTCTTTTATAAAGAATAAAAGATTAAACAATTCCCCACATCACACGTGACACCGCATCTTTTTCCGATGCCTTTCACAGACCAGGCAGGTGTCTCATTATGCTAGCGTCCTTTTTTCTTGTTGTGGCCTGAATCTTTTTAATATTAAGTTCATTAAAATGCAAAACTTTTTTCTATATCAGTTTCTACTTCATGCAGAGTCAGCCTGAGTGCACCTCCCCACCTCCCAGAAATAATTACAGTTCTGAGTGGTAGATTACAACCTAGGTATAGCACTTCCTGTTATAAAATGAAAAGCAACATGAAATCTGGAGCTTGATATTTCAAAATATTCCTAACCAGATTAGGATTTCGACTTTCTACTCAGCCTTTGTCATATTCTTCAATACAAATGCTTGTGGGTGAATGGACTTAATTAAAGCTAATGAACCCCTACTGTGAATAATTTTATTCATAAAGTGCTTTGAGATATAGTGCATGAAAGGTACTTTATATGGTGGTAAGGCGACTGTTACTAAATTCAGATCTATCTCTGTACACTTAGTCCTTGCAAAAATACAAGAAGTGATTGTTCTGTGTCAACTGTTATACAAAACTCTCTACGAGCCCAATCCACAAAGACTGAGTTTGATACATGCAGATTGCATCTATCAGCTTAGCCTGCATGACTCTGAATTCCCACACATGGCCCAATCCACAACTCCCATCCACTTTGATCCATCCATGTGGAGAAGCATATAGGGTGTTCTCAGGATAGATCTGGTATGGGCACTGGGCATCCAATCAGATAGAAACATTGGCATCACAGTGGATCCTCTTCTCCAAGTGGGGTACAGGATTGAGGGATATGGCGTCCGTAAGGACATTAGGGATTTTTTAATAAAAACAAACTGTCCCATCAGTACCCTCAGCATTCCATGCAATATGAGGTGACTGTGGTAACAACTGGTGGCAAATGGCTTTACTGTCTCGAGACATGAAGGTAGGGCTAAACACTACAGAAGGGTACCCACAGGCGCACTTTCAATGCCTCTACACATCTTCCAGAGCACATAGATTGCTTTTTGGATTTTCAAACAGTGTGAACAGTCCCCAAGCCTGACCTGCCCTGACTACAAGCATAGATGTGTGGGCAGAGTAGGACTGCATGCAGAGGGCCAGCATAAGTGCTGCTGTGGATGCCAAAGGGTGCTCCCTATCAGACTGTCAATATGGGTTTAGACAAAACAGCAACCACTCCCCATCCTCTGTCAATGGATAAATAGGGCTCCCAAGCCACCTCCTAAAACAGTCACACACGGGGTTCTAAAGAAAGGGCACCTTGAACTCCTTAAGACCCAACTTAGGCAAACTGATTGGTCACCTATTGATTCTGCCCAAAATGTGGACCAAGCCCTAGAGCATTTCATACCACAGTTTACTACAGCTTGTGACATCCATGCCCTTAAGAGTATAAAAGATTAAGGGAGCAAATACCACCTGGATGACCCCTCCCTGCTTAACCTCATGGCCACCGGGACAACCTGTGGCATCGTGCCCGGCAACAGGAAAGCAGACAGACTGGCAAAGTACAAAACTGCCAGGAATGCCTGTACTAGGAGATCTGGTCTGCCAAGATCCGTCACTTCCAAGTGGAGCTCTCAAACTCCTGGGGGATGGCAGGAACTTCGGGAAATATAAGGAACTCATGGGCATGACCAGCAAGTCATCCCCATCTATGCTCCTCGTTAGTGGGGAAATCACCCAGGATCCCAAGGTTGTGCTAGTACTTTTAACTCAGCTTTCTCAGACCTTAGTGGCATACTACCAGCTGATTTCTTTGATGTGCCCGCACCCCTGCCAAGGAGCACAAAGAGGGCACCCTCCATGCACACACACACACACACACACACACCCTTTCTATTTCAGGATGGTCTCTAATCAAGAAGAGGCCAGAAAGTATCTGCGACGGGTGCTAGGTAAGTCAAGATTTAGCAGTGACTCACTTGACCTGAAGCTTCTAAACCTCACTTTTGAAGAAGTCTTAACCCCTTAACTAAATTCCTCAATCTCTCCCTCTGCCTAAGACAGTTCCCCGTGAAATGGAAGGCAGCCATAGTCACCCCTGCTTTCAAAAATGGTGACCGTGCCCTCCTTACAAACTACTGTCCAATCTCAATCCTTCTCCTCTCAAAGGCCTTGGAAAGGATTGTATCAAACCAGCTTACAGAGTATCCTGCAAAATACAAGATCCAGTGCCCGCAACAGCATAGTTTCTATAAGGCACATAGTACCACTACTGCTCTGCTTGAATTCACTAGCTACATTTATGGTGCACTTGATCATGGCCACTTAGTGTGGGCAATTTACAATGACCTCACTAAAGCTTTTGACACGGTAAACTTAATCATTCTGCTCTACTCCCTCTCCACCACTGGACTTTCACCTGAGACTGTAGGCTGGTTCAAAAGCTATCTGGAGGACAGATCCCAACAAGTTAAAATAAACAGCGTTCTCTCAGACAGTCATCCAGTTAGCTCTGGTGTCCCTCAAGGCTCAATATTGGGCCCTTTACTTTTCAGTCTGTTCCTAAATGTCCTCCCGAGGCAAGCTCCACCAACATCTCACTCTATGTGGATGATGCAGTCATTTTCTCTAGCCAACCGAACCGCTTTCACCGAGATGCAACTCCAATATAATTTTTCATCTGCTGAGACCTGGTTCACAAAACACAAACTCCTCATGAACTACAAAACAAAAGTCATGCTTTTCAGTAACACCCACAATAAACATAAAATGCACAGATTAACCTTCCAAAACAGTTTATGCAAGACGCTTGAGCAAGTTCTGTACTTTAAGTACCGAGGAATAACCCTAGATAGTTGGCTGTCCTACACGCCCATGTAGAGCAAGTTGCTAAGCAGTAAACACCAGGATTGGCCTACTATAAAGGCACAGACTCTGCCTGACCCCTGATGCACTTTGGTTGCAGTTAACAGCTTCATAGTCTCCATTATTGACTATGGACTAGTTGTGTACAGCACAGCCACAGACATTACGTCAAAAGGATTAAATAGCCCTTAATAAAGCTAGCAGGTTAATCACAGGAGTACACTGACTCACCCATACTTGTGACCTGTATGAGCAAACAAACTGGTTGAACCTCATGGGCTGGGTAAAATACCACATCTGCCTCCTTGAAAAAAAGCCTGTCTTGGACTAACTCCCCAATAATACAAGCTCTCCTTAAACAAATGATCAACCCATATCTAACTCGAGATATGTCAAGACAAAATTCCAAGTACCTTTATGTCGCATATTGCAGGCACAATGCTCTTTGCATACGGCCCTCTTGGTTAAACGACCTCCCCACTGCTGTTCCATCAGTGCCCAAACTGGGCCCTTTCTTTTTAAAACTCAGCTTTACTGAAAGATAAAATAGTTACAACCATCTACTTTTCTTTCATGAAAATACATTTTACATGCGTTTCTGCACTCATTAACAGAACTATCCCGATATATTATGTACCACCTACAAATTAACATTACTGCACATTAATGTCATTTTGTCATGGAATGTTACTGTACTAGGTTGCAGAGGTTGTTATCAAAGTGTACTCTTCAGAAGCTGGGCCCTTTCAAATGTAAACTCCTCCACACCTCAATGCACTTAGCAGATGTGATTTGCCCTATCGCTGGGCAATCTCACCCTCGTGCCTCTAAGGTCTAAGGCTGCCTTCAATTTCTGAACCCATTTCTCTCCTTTAACCACTGCAGCAGCAATCCCATTTCCACTGTTGATCCTTTCCTCCACACACACACACCCAATCTCCTTTGCCACCCTAGTCCTGGTCCCTTCTACCTCCCCCACCACCACCACCACCACTATCAGTCCTAACCTGCCCTTCCCATCAACAAGGCCATTGTTGGCTGCTGCTGTTTTCACTCATTACATGCTCAATTTCAATGTATTTTATTGCTTTTGCTAGTGTTGCCTGTCAGATTTTTTGAAACAATTTATTATTGTAACCTCCTGGTTCTATATTATGTAATCTACTGACATGGAACCTTGGTAAAAGAGCCTCTGGCTCAAAGGTAATGTAATCCAGAACAAATAAATAAATAAAAGACAATGGTATGGTACAGTACATCTCTTGCACATGTAAAACTTACAAATGACATTCTGCCATTGATAAAAGACAGTTAATGGGAGTAGTGTTTGTTGACTTCACCAAAGCAGTGATGTGCTGGGGGCTCTCACAGGCTCTATAGACGCAGTTGTTAAATTTTGTCCCCATTAAAATGAATGGAGCCGGAAGGGTAGAGATCCAGCTTTTAAATCTTGAGAGCCTATCATTAAATTGCTAGGACGTCACTGCACCCAAGCTTTTACTTTGTCAGTAACTTACAATAAATCGAGAGACTATCTGGCTTAGGCATTGGGGAAGCTACTGTGCACCAGTTTCAAAGTTCTCTTTTCTGTAACAAGAACTCCAATAGTTAAAGGGCAAGTCTGCACTTCAGCATGCGTGTTCATAAATAAGACGTCTCAGCTTGTTACAAATTACTAGGAATACGTTTGTTTCATTTTCAATGTTGCTTTTCACGATTCACAGCATATCTTGCCAGTCCTTCTAAAAGTCTGTATAGAAAACATTTGAAAGTATTTGCCTCTCCTCTGTTAACCTCACAGTGCCTTGGTTAAAGACATCATAATGCTCACCATGACAACAGACTGTGATGTCACAAACAACAATTGTGTGGTTAACAGGGAGAGGCAGACATTTTTTAAGACTCAGTGAAATAAATACTGCATTATCTACAATATTCAGCAGACCAACAGCAGGTAAAGTTTAAAAAGTAAGAACTAGAAAACAATGACGTCTCAAACATAATTGGTGTAAATCTAGTGTTTCAAAGTTTTGTTTTTTATAATAGAAGAGCTGCACTTTAAAATCAGAGATAGTGGATTTGATCTTCAGGCATTTGCAGTATGTTTCCAGTGCAATTGTGTTACTTGTTGCATGACTGTTAGACCACAAAAGGTGCATGCCACAAGTGCTGGAAGCTGTACAATGAAAAATATGCAGGTACCAATTTCTGCTGTAAGTTTGGAAATTGTTGCAGATGCATCACAACATTTAAAAATAACCCACAAACGTTTTAACATATTTGCCATGATGCAAGCTGTGCTCAGACTTGGGAACTGCGCTTGCATCATGAGCTTTGAAAATCCAGCCCTGATGTATCACCTCCAGAGTCCCTCAGGTTCGGTTATTGGGACCCACACTAGTTTCATTATCATTATAATAACATTAGATTGTAAAACAAATACATTTGTATTTTTATGTAATTGCAATGTGTTCACAAAAATAGCCCCGCTGGAGATGCAACATCACATTTTCAGTTTTCCATTACAGCTTGGTGCGCTGCAGCACAGAGGTTAAGTGACTTGCCCAAGGGCACACAGTGAGTATTTGCCTCTAGTGGGTTTGAATCTGCAGTCTTTGGTTCCCAAGCCAGTGCTGTAACCACTAGACCATGCTGCCTCCAACACCAGATGATACTGCCACTGTAAGTTCACGATACAGTAATTGAATGTAAAGGCAAATCTACTGCTCAGATACAAGATAAACTTCAACAGGGTTTTACTGAGCTTCAGAATAGGATAACTAAAAAGACCTGCCAGTTGGGACTTCCAGTGACATCTCTGGTCATGCACCAGCCTCCTTCTAAAGCTCTGTGAGCCTGAACCCCAGAATCTACAATAATCTGACTATTGCAACGGCTATAACAACTCAATACAACATTCATCTGACTAAGGACATTCCAGACAGGAAGCGATTGAACGATTTGATGGCTGAGTACTTTAAAAGCAGAGAAGCCTGAGAGCATGATCTAACAGAATGTCTTTGTCTGCAGTGGAGGCTTACCCACCTGCCAAACTGAACCGGAAACAGACGAGAAGCAATACATGAAAACTTAAAACTTTTATACAAGAGCTCAGAAACATAAGCTCTACCTTGACAAAACTGGAAGACACTTTTAAATACTCAGTGAGAGATCTAGGTAGTCCAGCTAAGAACCTCCGACCTACAGGAAGGCCTTACCACTGCAACAACTCAACAGGACTTGCACAATTTAGCGCTGCTCCCACTCTATCAGAGGGATCGTGAGAAGGCAGAAAATCACAATGATGCAGAAGCCTGATCTCAATGAAATGATCTACATATTTATGGTGTCCCAGAGGAACAGAAGATGGAGCAATGGAAAGCTATCTGAGCTCCCTCCTGAAAAACTACGGATCTCCCCAAAGACCTAGATCACTATATTAAAAGGCACATCAGGCCCTTGTTAAAAATCCAAAGATAAGAATTTGAAGCTGAGGTCAGTGGTGATCAGGTGCATTAACTAGAGCATCAAGAGGAAAATACTCCATGTGGCTTGGGGATAAAAAGCGGTGTCCTTGGTGATGCACATCCTTATATCGATCATTATTTTACACCTCAAACAATGGGCAAGAGGAGACAGATATTACAAATTCTAAAAACACTGCAAGATAAAGGAGTGAAAGCCCCTTCATCACTCCAGCTCAACTGTGAATCTTCACAGAGACATGCCCTCAAATGTTTCTGTAGTCTTGAAGATGCATGTGGCCTTCTTACATAGCTAGGAATATCCATGTCATCAGAGGCCCGCTGAGCAGTCGACATGCAGGAACAAGATTTACAGCAGCAGGAATGGTCTACATCCCTACTGGTCCCAAAGGAAAATGTAAAGCCTCAGGCACACTAAATGATGCCCAGAGAAACATTTTCAACACCGTCAAAGAGAACTGACTCTGGCACACCGACTTCCCCATCAACCAACTGAACCACTTACAGAACTAGCGGAGTCAGGTACACTGTTTATCACGCCTCAGAGACTACCGCATTTTACATAAGCACTGTCTCTGGACCTTGCTAGCGTTCTACTGGCTGCATTGGAGCCTGACAGAGATTACTTCATTTCTGTTGTTAAACTGCTTTTTACTGCAAAAGTTGACCGATGAACAGTGCACAGTGGCACAGAGCACCTTTGCCATGGAGCTGCATCACGATTATGATTACAGAACTATTTAAACATACATTAATGAATATTGGTATGCTAACTAAGAGAAGTACTACATTGCTGGGAGAAATAGTCAGAATCAATATAAGAAATGCACCGAGACATTTCTTTAGTAGGATCTATAGCAGGTAAGGCTACCAGTTTATTTCTATGCTTAGATTTATAAAGAAGGAGGGCGACTGCAGAGATAAGAATGATGGGATAATACAGAATGGCATAACTTGGGGGCTGAGGCCTCTACCTCATCCACACCAAAGGCCTTCAAGTAGGAGGCAACAGTGGAGGGGCAGATGGAACCACAGTGGAAGGCAGGGTTACACTGGCCTCTGAATAATTGGTGTAAATCTCTATCCAGGCCCCATAGGGGCCAAATAGTTTGTCACAAGCTACCAAATAAAATTCTGAAGCACATTAGAAGCTGGCAAGGTGAGTTAAAATGAATACTGTTGAACAGTGTGCTCTAATGGAGGGAGGAGCTCCCAAAAACAGACACACTAAACAGGAGACATGCAGCGCAGCTTGCACAGCCCAACTAACAATGACCAAGTCAGCTACCTAACAGCAGCAGTAATGTGTCTCAAGACAGTTAGATCATAGTAACCATGATTCCTCCGCATACCTCAGAAGCTCTAAGGTCAAGTTAGTCAACTTAGCTACAAACAAAAAGAAAAAAGAGTGGAATGGGGCCTTCAGCTGGACCGCTTCTTCTCCACACAGGTCCCACTCCCTCATCAAACATCAAGCCTACATTGTGAATGGGGGCCTCAGGCAGCTCAGAAAGTGCCATTCATTAGTAGGATCACTGTAAATAGCAAAGCCCTCAGATTCTGGGGAGGGGCTTACTGAGACATGTTCACATTCTACTTAAAAGGAGGCTGTATGAGTAGTGACAAATGTATTGAGCCAGCTAGCAGAGACAAGGATAATAGCTGCGCGCCATCTGGACCCACAAAGGCCTAAAGGGTAAAACAATTCCTGCTTTGCTAGAGGTGACTGACAACTGATATGACTGCAAAGCCTATTCACCTTGATGAGTTTGGTTGGATTGTTCAACTGTTTGTTCAAGTTCTTTTTCAAATACTCCAAGTTCATGGTATGTCAAAATATAGGTTGATCATAAATGGAAATAGGGTACTGACAGATAATATTGAACTGTTCCCTCCCCATTATGCCATATTATGACTCATTCAGTTTTGTTTTGTTTTTATACAGCTATTTGCTCCCTCTGGCCACCTGCTCCTTTCATCAGGCCCTCCCTTGGGGAGCAGTCTCAAATGGCCATGGAAAGACATACTTTTTGTAGTTTTTCTTCCCTCCCCACAAAGCACCAGCACTTGGCAAACATGCACCTGTGGAGGCACGCACCTGAAGCAAGTGCTTCCTCCACCCTCCCCACGCTTAAGGCCAGCCCTCAACTCTGCTCTGACATCTGGCTCCACTGGTGTCAGCCGAAGGTGAGAGACTGATCCTCCCAGTCCGGGAGCTGAGAGAAGCCCATCGACCACTATAATCAGCTTCCCAGCCCTCCCCCAGCCAACCCTGGTGACTCAAGCTCACCCGAACTCGGTCGCCGTGTGGCGCCCAGTGTCTCAACCCTCAGTGCCACCGGGCCAGCTTGACTCATTCAGTTTAACAGATGTCACATACAATGTGAAGAGATTGGGGAGCCCAGTAAAGAGAAGTAGGGATGTTGCAGAAGCTCCAAAGAGAAGCACCTTAACCCAACTGAACATAAAAAATTAGTCAGAGCCTGGGTGGCAGAATGCCACGCTCCTTCATATACAGAACACCCTCACCATAGAGGAGGCAGTACTAGTTCACAGAGGATTCCTATCAAGGTGTAAAGAGTACAAACCAGTGATCAGGGGCAGCTTATTTAGTTGGGGGCCAGTACAGGACCCACCCTTTGTATTACTTTATGTATAAGCTTCCAACTTAGAGGCAGAAAAGGAAAACTTTTAAACAAGTATGCATCAGGGTCCCTCCAGACCTGACTCGGCTGTACATGCTGGGGAGACTGCAACACTGTCATGAACCAGGGGACTGATAGGAAATCCAAGAACACAGGAAGGGAGCAAAATAAAAGTAGTCAGACCAAGAAGACTTACTAGAGAACTGGGCCTAGCAGATGTGTTGCAGAGTATTCATCCTAGGAATAATGATTTTTCATTTTACTCTGCATCACAACTACACTGTTGCATAGATTTTTTATTTTTTATTTATTATGATCTAGGATTGACACCTTTGCGCTTAAAAGCTCATTACATAGGTTCCACGCTAGCTAGTACAACACAAACATCGGTAGACAGGATCACAATTGAATAAATTGAACATATACATAGTATGGGTAGGCATTAACATTGAAATACTAATCTTTAAACTGAGTATAGATAGGCATTAACATCAAAACATAAGCACAGAGTGATGCGGAAGTAAAGATTGTGCAAAACCAAGACAAAGCTGCTGAGGGGACTTAGTCCAGTGCAGAGAATGGGCACAAGAAGGTGAGCAGCCAAGAGGCCTTGTCTGAAGGGGGAAACTAGAGAGGTAATAGTAGGACAGGTAGGACCAGGTAGGCGGGACAAGAGAGGAGTGTGCAATGGGCAGGGGGGGTGAAGGTGGGGGAGGGAAGGAGGAGGAGAAGGAAGAGGGACAGAATGTGGGTATGCTCTTCCTGTCTGTACAATGGCAGTGAGCATAGACTCAGTTACCCTTCAGACCATGTCCCAGTAAAGGCAGAGCTCAACAGCACAACACAGGTATCTCAAAAACTGATGGTAGTCAAATTTAATCTGTTGATGAATTCTGATACTTGGGTGTTTATGTTGATCTTGTCTTACATAATGACATTCATGTAAAACCTGTAACGCAGTTGTGCATCAAAAACTGAGTCTTTATATCACATACAAAAATTTTAACTGCTCGTGGTAAACTGAGAATTGCACTTGCCTCAGTGTTTGCACACAGAGGTTCTTTGTCTTTTAAATAGTTTTTATTTTAATGGGTTCACCACAGCAATACCAAGACACACTGTCTTAGGGTAGCTGGTTCATTCCACTGGGGTGTCAAACAGATGAGGCATACTGATGAGTCCTGGTAGGACGAAACACATGTCTGTGTCTTCTGTTGGCACCCTTTGCAAACTGTGTGAGAGGCCTTTCGGCACCATGCAGTTCTGCTTAAAGTTGAACCAGCATAACATTCTGTGGTGATTTATATATGCAGCCCATGATGCTTTGCATTGTGTGGGCATGTGTGATTTGTATTTTCTTGAGAATTGCACTGCCCAGTTTGCTCCCTCTGCTGGACTACTGCTCCATTGTAACTGACACAGCAAGCAAAACTGTTCTGGGGAAAAAGAAAAATGGGCGCTGTATTAAAAGTTGCAAAAGTCATACCCTCATCAAAATATAGGAGAGGGAGTATATGTGATTTAGTATGTCTCTGAAACCTGGATTTTGTTGCCAATGCTTTTGTGCTGAGGTTCTTTGTCTTTAGCTTGCTTTTCTAATTTGGGTCCACGATGACTCAAACCTTTAAGACCACATAGGGCTGGTTCCTTTTTCCCCTGGGGTGAGATACAGATGAGGCACACTGATGAGTCCTGGTAGGGTAAAACATGTGTCTGTGTCTTCTGTTCTTAGCCTCTGCAGACTGTGCCAGAGGTCATTTGACACCATGCATTCCTGCTTAAAGCAGAATCAGCCTAAGTTTTATGATGATTTGCATATACATTCCATGATTCATTGCATTATGGGGTATGTGTGATTTAGTAAATCTAGGATATACCACCAGTATGCTTTACATACCATAAACTGGTAACAGCCTGAGCTCAGAGCTCAATTAAATTTGGACACTTTTGCATTTAAGATCATGTACAGAAAAAGCCCTCAATGTTTATTCAGCTTTGTTGACCTGATCCATTCTTGTTCAACTCCAGCAACCATCTGATAGTCCCATTCTTGCATACAAACATGGGGCAGAATTCCACTGGTTACTGAATAGTGATACTACTATCCCACTTTCAGTTAGATCTGCCACTCAAAGTTGTTCTAAGAATCTCAGAAATTCTTTTTTTAATCTTATCTTTTCCACCGTAGCTGTTTAGCTGCACCCATCAGACTGACCGCTGCCGCCCTCACCTGGCATCTCGGGGCCTTATCTCACTTCATGCTCTGTCAGCCAGAGGGTCTCTGTGGAGGTGCCCAGTTGCTGGTGCTGGCCTGTGGGGTGGGGTGGTCAGGTGTCATCCTGCTGCTGGGGAGCCAATTTTTGCCGCCGAGGTACTGCTACATGTGCCATGGACATGATATGCAATCTCCACCTCTGCAGAGATGCACCTGGCATCCCTCAGTGCAGTCCCTCATCCCTGCGTGACCCCACTGTGCTGACAACCTGATACCTCCAAGTGGCTGATGATAAGCAGGGTCCTATAAGCCCCCCAGGGAAGAAAGGCCCAGATACCTCCAGGTGGCAGATGAGCAGCAAGGTCCTTTAACCCCCAAGGGAAGAGAGGCCCAGATACCTCTAGGTGGCAGATGAGCAGCGACGCCCTGTAACCCCTCCCAAAGAAAGAGAGGCTCAGATACCTCCAGGTGGCAGATGAACAGCGAGGTCCTGTAACCCCCCCAAAGGGAAGAGAGGCCCAGATACCTCTAGGTGGCAGATGAGCAGTGAGGTCCTGTAACCCCCAAGGGAAGAGAGGCCCAGATACCTCCAGGTGGCGGATGAGCAGTAAGGGCCTGTAACCCCTCCCCAAGGGAAGAGAGGCTCAGAAACCTCCAGGTGGCAGACGATCAGCGAGGTCCTGTAACCCCCCAAGGGAAGAGAGCTGTCTTAGGGATGCTCAATCCTCCTCCCTCCCTCCCGGCTGTCCCCAAGCGACTCGTCACATTTACGACCCCAGGTCACTGGCATGGTAGAGATGAGGCACCCAGCACATTTTCTGCAGCTTGTAAATGTTGTACATGTTTATCTTTTATTTATTTACTATGCCTTCTAGTACATAGTGTACTTATTGTAAAGTATGCACCATTTACTATTTAAAGAGCAGCTGATGCCTATGGAAAACTTTGAAAAACATAATATTTAGACACAGTTCTGCTTGTGTTTCATATGTCTTCTGTAGGTTTCTCCTCTCCATTATTTATTACTGAAGAAATTCCCATAAAAGCAAGATCTTTATCCCTACAGTTAATCTGCCTCTATAGTTTATTCTCTACTTGAAATTATAATGCCATGCTGTGACATCATAGTCTGTTCCCATGGGAATAACTATGCTGTCACAAGCAGAGGATTATGACATCAGGTTGGAAAGACGTAATAGGAGCTGATGAACCCACAGGAACATCAATCCTGTTTACATGCATATGACCTCAGTAATAAATAATGAGGATAAGAAATACAGAGCTAATGAGAAATATAACCTGTTTTGTGTCCAAATATTATGTTTTTCAAAGTTCTTCTCGAGGCATCAGTGGCCCTTTAATCATAACAGTTTTCTATGTACTGTACTTTTTTGGTACCTGGGTCATGCCTGAAAAAGATTCTTCAGCAGCACAGCACCTACCCAATCAACAAAGTGAAATAAATAAAGAAATACATTATGAATTGGGAAACAAGTGCACCAATACACAAATAACCCTTCAAAATACAAATAAAGCCTCAAAACTGGAAAAATTCAAAGACGTGGATGAAGAAGAAGATATATGTGTTCTCTGCAGTCATAAAACTAGTGCCATCTAGTCTCCCACCTACAAGATGCACTTTTTCCTGACAGTGAGAAAAATGATGTTAGAAGTTGTTCATTATAAACGTGCTAATTATTCCAAGGAGCCTGCTTGAGAATACCAAGCACTCCTTTGGTAATGCCAGATAAATTAACTTTTTGTCCCATTATTTTAGGATACAAACTGTTAACAGGGCCGTTTTCCACAAACACCTACTATTTCTAATCATACTTTATGGTCCAAGGAGAAAAATGTTCTACCATAAAGAAACCCAGTTATAATTTGCCATGAGAACCAGCTGGTTATAACAATCAACACATGCCAGGTTTCCCTCATTGTGCACATGCTCCGGCTCTTACTGCTTCCACTCAGTGGACATTCCTGGAAGCAACCGCCGCAGGAGATTCACACTCACTGTTGCCTACCGCCAGCAGCAATGCACAATTATTATCAATATTTTACTTTTTATGTTGCTATACAATATTTACTGTTTTCCAGTCACTGTCCTTCCCAAGTCACCATGACATTACCACAGAACATGAACTGGCACCGATTGCCGCTACCGCATGAACTCTGTCCTCCGATCCTCACTGCTTCTCCTCAGGTATCGACCTGGGGACTGCAACCTACTGCATGTCTATCTGTTGGGCAGAAGGAAACTCTAAACAACAAACGTAAGCTCTCAAACCTGTATGTGGGAGGGGTTAAACAGCAAAGTGCTTTAACACTAAAGGCAGCTCCATGTACTGGCCAAACTGTTATTTTTGAATAAAATGGTGCAGGCGAGAAAACACTCTCCAGCAATTATATAAAATAAAACATGGGGTGGTGTGTAAAACTCATATTTACACACACCTCAGCGATGGATGCTTAAATAAATCCCTGAAGCTTCACTCTTGGGGTTTATGTAGCATCTAACACCTCAGGTGTGTGTAAATTCTTATAATAACTGGTCAGCAATTTTTCCTTAGGCTGACCGAGTTATAATAGCAGAAACCACAGCAGGCACTTGAACATAGCAGCTCCTGATTGGCTGTTACTTCGCTGGGCGGGCTAAGCGGTTTCGAAACATGGCGGCTCCTCACTTCACGTGAAGAGGAACTGCCGGACTTAGAGTCCTCGATATTTTCTTTCTTTTTATAAAATGAAATACTCAGAAAAAATAACATAAATCTATCTGGTTGATCCTACCATTCAAAACTGCCATGGAGAACTGCATCAGAGAATGTCTCCGACTCTCACACGGAGGTAAGATCGCAATTGCGATCTAAATTCAAAGTGTACAAAAGTAAAACTACATATACATAAAATTGTAGAAACAAGAACAGAAAATAGAAAAACTATCTCAGAAAGACAGAAGAGAGAAAGAGAGAGTGTGTGTGTGTGTGTGTGTGTGTGTGTGTGTGTGTGTGTGTGTGCATGTCTACCCCAGTAAAGTCAGTGCGGCAAAAATTCCTGACCAACAATTATAAAAAAATAAAAAGTTGAGGAAGTGTGATTAAATTCAAATTTAATGGTTGCCCTCAGTGTGGGATGCTTTAATAAACCCCTCGGGGCTTTGCCCTCGGGTTTATGTAGCAGCCCACCTCGGCAACCATAAATTTCATTAAGCACACTTCCTCATCCATTATTGTATATGCTATACACACCACCCCATGTATTATTTCTCTATATTATTACTGAAAGAGCCCACTATCAGTCCGAAACTGGGAGTATCCATTTTCTATAATACATGCTTGTGATGTTTAGTCAAGCTTTCCAGACGTTGTCTGTTAATATCTACTTCTATGATAGCCTGTTATTGACTACTGCATTTTAATTGTTTCAGAGCTGGTCCATTTTGGCGTTTATTTATGTCTGTGTAGTAGTTTTATGATTAGATTGTATTTATTTGTACTCATAAAGAGCCTCCAGGATTGGGCTCTTAAAATAAACTTTGCCTTGCCTTAGAAACATAGAAACATAGGATTTGATGGCAGATAAGGACCGCTTGGCCCACCTAGTCTGCCCATTTCCCTACCTAATGGATAAGCTGCAGATCCTAGTTAACCAACAGCCTGCTTCCTCCTACCCCTAACTAGAGTTGTTTTATGCCTGTCCCATGTATTCTTGAATTCCCCATTGTTTTTGACTCTCACATCCTCAGGAAGGCTGTTCCTGCATCTACAACCCTCTCTGTGAAAAATACTTCCTCATATTACCTCTGAGCCATCCCCCATCTTCAAATTGTGCCCCTTGTTCTTGCACATCTCTTTCTGAAAGATGCTACCCTCTTGGACTTTGTTGATTCCCTTGAGGTATTTGAAAGTTTCGATCATGTCCCCTCTCCCTCCTTTCCTCGGGGTTATACATCTTAAGCTCCTTTAGTCTTTCTTATATGTCTTCTGGTGCAGACCCTGCACCATTTTGGTTTCCCTCCTCTGAACAGCCTCCACCCTGTCTATGTCTTTGTGGAGTGGGGTCTCAGAACTGTACATAGTACTCCAGATGTGGTCTTACCAACTGTCTATACAGAGGGGCCAACAACTTCCTGTTTTCTACTGGTGATGCCTCTCCCTATGCATCCCAGTATCCCACCAGCCATCCTTACTGCCTTCTCACATTGGTGGCCCACCTTTAGGTCATCTGATATGACTATCCCCAGGTCCCTTTCCATTTTGTTGTTTTCAGTATCTCACCCTCATTGTGTACTCTTCCCTGGTTTTTGTTTCCCAGGTGCATTACTTTGCACTTCTTTGCATTGAATCTAAGCTGCCACATTTGACTATTCTCTCCAACCTTGCCAAGTCCATTTTCATCCTTTCCACCCCACCTTGCATATCAACCCTGTTGCAGATCTTTGTGTCATCTGCAAAGAGACATACTTTCCCTTCAGTCCCTCTGCAATGTCACATAAAGACATTAAAAGGACTAGCCCCAGTCAATGCACTAGTAACCCCCCTTTCTTCCCTGTGGACTCCATTTACTATTACCCACTGTGTCCTGTTGTCTAGCCAGTGTTTTACCCAGGCTACCACCCTGGGACCCACTCCCAGGCTGGCTACTTTGTTTGTTAATCTTTTGTGCGGGACTGTGTCAAATGCCTTGCTGAAGTCTAGGTAGGCCATGTCCACAGCCCCTCCCTGGTCTACTACTTTGGTCACCCAGTCAAAGAAATCAATTAGATTTGTCTGATATGACCTTCCTGCTGTGAATCCATGCTGCCTTGGGTCCTGTGCCCCACTGGACTCTAGGTACTCAACAGTTCTTTCCTTCAGAAGTGATTCCATCATTTTCCCTACCACTGAGGTCAAACTGACAGGTCTGTAGTTTCCTGCCTCTGTCTTGCTCCCACTTTTGTGAAGTGCCTTGCCTCTTATGAGGTCTCTGCACAAGCTTCTCAGCTGTGTTTTCAAAGCACACAGTAGAGTAGACCTCATGCTGTCAAAATCATGTCAGACACAGCTGAGTAAGCCATGGCTCTGTCATACACGTCAGTTCATCTTTCTAATTAAAAAGCTTTTACCTTTTGACTTAAGCCTCCAATTTTGGTTATATTGCCAGCGTGTTACCTGGTTTAACTGTGAGTAAAACTTCTTTTGAAACTGCACATCGGCAGCAGTCTTTGTTTTCAGGTATGATATCGGGGTCTCTAGATAAATTATGTAAAACATAGGATGAAGGCCAGTGTGACACTTGATTTTTTGTTCTTATGTGTCCTGTGGTGTGTGCTACTTTATTATAAAATGGGTTGGCAATTTCTGCTTCCTGATTGGCTAAATACACTCTGAGACCCATATGTTAATTCCTTGAAATGCACGGGTTATAACATTTCAGGCAACTGAATTTGGAATTTGGGCCAGTCAGAAACATAATTCATGAGTCATGTCCTTCATCCCTGACTGCCATCACAAACATGGCTACTACCTTTACTCACTAAAACCTTCAACAGGGCCCTAAAAGTAAAACCCCTTTAAATTAAAAAAGTAAACATTCTTTCCTCTCATGATACTATCCTAACACACATAGAAAACTTAAAAATGAAATACTATTCAGTTTTAATTCATAGTGTTTCTTTCATGACCATGAGAAATTCCCTTCTACTCTTACCAGCTTGCCAGGGCAATTCTGCTACTACACTGCTTCAGATACCTTGGCTCTATATAAGGACTTCTACTGTGTGTGAGGGGTTGAACATTCTGCCAGAGTAATTCTACAGCAATTTGAATTATTGTGTTATATAATAAACAAACATTCCATGTATTAAATGTGTGGAAAGACAAATGATTGACAGGTAAGAAAGAATTGCTTTTACTACTTACTTTTAATAAAAGAAACAACCTATTTTTAATTTTAAAATTGCATTATGTTTTTTTAAATTATTTCTCAGTTTACCCATTTTGTAAGTGCAATGAGACACTCCAGGACATTGTCTGTCTGGGGCTAATGCATTTTCATATGCTAAAGGCACAAAGGTGCAACCGCTCTGTACCTCATTGTACACCTAAGTGTCCATTAAACAAGCAGTAATATCCACAGGGTGGGCGGTATTGGGCAATACTGGACCGCCTAGGGTGTAATGAGGCCCAATGCCACAAGTAGAGGAACTTATAGCCCCTGAAAAGTCCAGCATTGTCCATACTGCCCAACCTGGATGGTATTATTATGCTTAGAAAATGGGCTACATGTCTCATTTTATAGCATTTAAAAATAAAATACTGCTTTAAAAATTAGTAAAATACAGTTTTAGTCAGTTTTGGGTAAGGTAGTCCCTATGCTGTTATATCTGCCAGTAGAGGCACGGCACTGTTAAATAGGTAATTTTCTCCTAATATACAACAGCCTGCCAATGTCAGCATACTGAGCATGGTTGCAACATGATCATAGGGTAACTTTTTTTTTGCAAGTGTGATGTGTCTCGCCCCCAAGTGTTACATTGCTGCCGCATCCCATTTCCCACAGTAGCACCATGGAAACTGATCAGTACATCGACCATGGTCGCAATGCGATTGTGAATTAGGTAGGGTAATATTTTTTCTCCAAGTGTGTCTACCTACATGTCCCTGATGCAGTTCAAAAGATGCGGACGAAGTGACCGAATGAAGAGTGAGTGCCACACTGTACCACTCATTCCACGATGACACAAGCAGTTTTTGTTTTAGTTTGTCTCCTGCTGATGGAGATGCAGTGCCAGCTTTCAGCATTTAAGCAAGTGGCTGAATGAGGAGAGGACAAGCAGCGCTCAGAGCAACCAATGCTCTGTACTAGCACTACCTTGTAATAGTTTCAACTGTTTTATTTCTCTCACTTAGTGGCACTTCCTGATTAGAGGAAGTATTTGGGAATTCTATAAGGGCCTTACCTCACTCGATAAGTGAGAGAAAGAAATAGCGGAAAAGGTGGCACAAGGATATGGGTCATAAGGTTGGCAAGGCTGGCACTTGTTTTTAGTAGGGCTCTACTAGTACTAAATGTACTAGGTTGGCATGACTCTCAGCCAATCAGAGAGCTTAAAGTCTCTAGCCCATTTTCTAACCCCTGACAACCAATGCCCTGTCGTGTCTTGTTGCTTATTTGCTTCACCCTCATGGTTTGTGTAGCACACAGCTCAGAGATGTAAAAAATCTTGTATCACAGTGACCCAATCCATTATTCTATACTTGTTCCTCCATTCTGTTTTCTGGCACTGGTATTATACCTTTCTTGTTGGCATTTCTAATCAAAGACAGAATTCACTAGAGCTCTTCATTATGGACGGATGACCTTCTTCCACATGTTTTCCCATTTTTCATTACGGTGTTCTAGCCACCATAGGTGCAACTGAGTTAACATCTGACTAGGAAACTGTTTATTAGTTTATTTATTTTATTTATTTATGTCTTTGGTAACCGGTTGTGCACTGATCCAAAGGACTGTTTTCAGTCACGACCAGGCCACACATGTGGTACAGCAGCAGAGAGATAAAGAACTTGATACATGTTAGCAATGGACAGTACAGAGCACATACGGCTAAATGGCCAGCAGTTACCTGGAAGGCAGCTGAAGTGCAGTGCTAGCAGTTTTGCTCACAGAGATGCAATACTAAGTACAGTAAGAGGATATAAGCACCTTAATGGTGGTTGTCATATATACAAAGCAATATTTACAGCAGGAGCACATAGACAGTAGGGGTAGTATTTACAGCAATATATACAACAGAGGCCACAGTGCATTCTAACATATACTACTGATAAACATAAATTTGCATGTGAGGGCTGGTTAATTCAGGTCCTAGCAGTGGTGGGTGGATTCCCTCAGCAACCTGCACTTTAGTTGCTGTTTGAAAGACAGGTAGGAGGTGGGCGAGTGGATGGTGAAAGAGTCTGTTCCACAGAGAGGGTACAGAGATGGAAAAAGCTTTGCTACCCATATTGATGGAGATGCGAGGTATGTCCAGCGGAGGGGCGAGGATGCCCTGAGGGTCCATGTAAGTTCCTGCTAGTCAGGAGGGGTGAGTAAGGGGATAGATTGTGGTTTCTGAGTGAGTTGTCCACCAGGTAGCCAGTGGCATAACCAAAGTGGCCTTGAAGTGGGAGCCCCAAGGGCCTGGTAGAGAGAGCAGTGGTGGGTAGAATAGGGAGCTTGAAGGATGAAACAACAGATGGAGTTGTAAGTCGCTATACAGCCATGAGTGCAGGGAGGAGGAAACAGGGAAGTAAACTGGAGAGCAGTATTTAAGGAGGGGTAGCAGGTTTCCTGGGCAATGGCAAGGTGTGCCCCAGCAGATAAAAAGGCGTTTAAGGTGGTAGGCAGAACCTAGCTTTTGGTGGATTCTCCTCACAGTACAGTTAACTTGCTCACTGAAGGTGAGGGAGGGATCAAGTGTAACACCCAGGTATTTAAAAAGGGACATTTTCTAGTGGAGGGCCTGCTGGAGTGAACACCTGAGAGGGAATTTGCTTGGCAATTTTGGCAGTTTTGTAAAGGAAAGGTTTAGAACCAAAGAGCATTGATTTAATTTTCTTCTCATTGACTCATTGACTATGAGTTTATTTGAGAGAAACCATCGGTGGGCCAAGACATACTTGTGAGTGAGAGTGGAGATGGAATCAAGTGAATTTGTGCTGTGATATAGGACTAAATCATTCACATAGAGGAGTGCCTTACAGTCAAGGCTGTCCAAGGGAAGAGCATTTATGAATAAGGAGAAAAGTAATGGGCGAGTATAGAGACCTGGGGACTCTCGTGTGTATGGGTAGGGCAGCTGGTGGCTTTCCTGATAATGATGGACTGTGATCTGTGAGAAAGATAACTGCGGAACCAAGCGGCAGTTTTGAGGGAGCATCAAAACTGTAATATGGTGGAGTTGAGAAGGTGATGCTCAACCAGTTCAAATGCCTTAGATAGATCTATGAAAACAGCGCATGTGTCATAGCCCTTTTCCATTTGTCCTTGGACATGGTCAGTAAAAGAGCCATTGTCAAGTGGTACTGTGAAATTTATGAAAGCCATGTTGAAATGGGCAAAGAAGATTGTATTTCTCAAGATGTTCTGTCAGTTGAAGTGGACAACTTTCTCCAGTAATTTACTTAGATGGGGAGAAGGAGATAGGCCTGTAGTTTTATGGGGAAAGAGGATCCCCACTTAGTAAATCGGTACAACGTGCACATACTTCCAGGAGTCGGGCACAGAGGATGATGAAAGGGCAAGGTTAAAGATATTCGTTAGGGTTTGACAATGGCAGGGTAATGATTTTAGAAAAGCAGGGTAAAGACTATCGCTGCCAGGACTACCTTTGGCGAAACAGACTTGAGGAGTTTGAGGGTGACAGCAGGACCAATAGCCCTGAAATAGAAAGGTGGAATCTGGGTGGAGTTTGGGGGAGCTATAAGGGTGGTTTTGGACAGGGGAGGTGTGGGAAAGTTTGCTGAGGTAGGGGATAGGTCAGTGAACTGCGTGTTAAGCGTTTGCAATATCCGTGAACTCCGAGATTAGACCCACGGGGTTGAGAGTTGCTCTATTAGTTTATTGGTCTTGGGATGTGGTCGGGACACAATGGAAACCCAGAAGTTCCGTGGGTTGCCAAGGTTAGCGCTTTGTTGGTTGAGGCAGAATTGCACTTGGAGCGCTTGCAGTTTGCTTACATGAATTCCGCAGTTGTCTGTAGTCATTCCAGAGTTGGGCGGAGGGGATGCCTTGTAAGCCTTCCAGTTCTGATCCCTGTCTTTCATGAGGACAGTAATTCTCTCGATATCCAGCGAGTGCAATCCTCTAACCCGTCTGGTGGTGCATGGGTAGTGGGTGTCCTGGAGTCGAAGAAGGGTGGAGGAAAGGATAGTGACTGCTGAGGAGATATTACCGAGGTTGTAGAGGGCAGTCCAATTTATTGCTCGGGCCTCCCTGCGGACTAACACAGGATCCTGTCCATCAAACCTTTTGAAGGTCAGGAGCTTTGGTGGCCAGTATGATGTAGGTAGGTGTATGGTCACTGATAGAGTCGGACATAGTGCCAGTCTGGAGGATCAGATCCAGCCTGTTTGCAGCTGACCCAGTCAATAAAGGAGCGATTTAGTGAGCGAGCGTGATGTCTAGTAGGGGTGGAGATAACTTAATCTAGGTTGTGTTTTTTAGCAGGTTTGCATAATCTGGAGCCTGGGCATCAAACCAGTTTAGGCTGAAGTCACCAAGGATAATGGTGTCACAAGGGGCACAACACATCCAACGCCATCTAAAGTTTGCTAAACCTGGGATGTCACTCCCGGGTGGATTGTAACAGCCTAGATGAAGTTTTCTGGATGCACCAGTGTAACTTCAGCGATAAGCCACTCACTAGAGGAGTTTGGGGCAAGCAGCTAATGATGTTGGCTGTGCTATGGTCTTGTACATATAGTCAACGCCCCCACCCCTCTTTCTTCCTGGTCTGTCGAGGTGCAGGAGGAGTAGCCAAGGAGTTAAAATGAGGAGTCAGTATGGAAGGTTTAACCAAGTCTCGAGAGATCCAACACCCTTGGCTTATAGAGATACCCATGCCTCAAGCTCATGGAATTTAGGTGGAGGCTGCAGATAGTCGTATGTGCAAGTTTGAGGCAGTGTGCATTGCCCAGGTGTTGCTTGAGTGGTCAATGTGTGTGTTGATGGGTCCTGGGTTTACTTCAATGTCATCAGAGATGAGAAGCAGCTGCACTAGAATAGGACAGGAGGGAGGGGCCATTTGGGAGATTGGACTGTAGGGGAGGAACAAAAGACCAAGCAGGCACCATTCATAATTAGACAGTAGGGCCAGCACAGATGCATTCATGTGGTGGTGGGTTCATGCCTGTCTTCTGCGGTTAGGGGTAAGGTATGTTTGGGCAGAGAAGTCCAAGTTCTGCTGGTCAGCAGCCAGTATTGAGGCACAGATATCAGTTAACAGACGAGAGTGGACAATCAACACCAGGGAAGCAGACCAGCATTCATCTTGATTTGGTGCATTGTTGTTAGTAATCAGCAAGACTGTAGAGAATGAAAAGAGAAAAATAAAATAAAAAACATCATTAATTGTGTAAGTGGGAAAAATTGAAAGGTGAGGGCAGCTGGCAGCAGACCATCAGCAGAGGGGCGGGGAGGACTAAGAGGGATTGCTGGACAAGGTGAGTTTAGTGAAGCCTTAGCTAGGCTTAACTGCACTCTTGTCTTCATCTCCTCCAAAATGTTGGCTGCATTTTAACATTTAGTCTCACACAAGTTTATTTCCTTTTCTACATATAATTACAACATTGGTACTGGAGGAATTCCACTTTGATTTGCATAATTTAATAGGGCCTAACAAACCTGTGGAATTCTTCATTCTCAACTGCTACATCTCAATCAAGCTGATAACTGCAAATGCTGTGTAAATTAAAATGAGCAAAAGAGTCAAAACATTTATATGTGCAATTTGGCCAATCCAGCAAGTTTTAAAACATTTTTGGCAGGCAAATGGCTATCCACAGTGCCCAGGGATAACAACAGAATGTATAACTTTTGTAAATTGTTATAATATCCTGGAATTTTCATTAGTTGTTTATGTTATGAAAACTGTTTCACAATTTGCACACTCAAATGCTTTGAAAATCTGTAGGTTTTGCCGTCTGTCTTGCTCTGCACATGCCATGCTATGCACAAGTGCACTAAGGGCTCCAACACATAAGGGTGCTTTGAAGTAAAAACATAGAAGCAGAGCATTGGAAGTGTTCAATTGTCATCTCTTATGCAGTGTATTGTGCACTTATAGTACCAGTACCAATCAGCCAAGGAAAGCACTTTTCTTGGTTGACTGGTACCAGTACTGTAAGCATGATGATGCACTGTAAAAGATAACATTTACATTATGCCTACAGGCATATTAATGTCCCCACAGCTCAATCTATTGTGTGTGTCCTCAGAGGGCTGGCCATGGGGACTCTGGGAGAATAATGGCCAACGAGCGGGGTGGAGGGGTCACAAGATCAACCAGATAAATACAGAGATTACAGACAAGTGAGTTAAAATAATTTCCATCTAATTGCAATTTTGCTTATCAGGATCTACATATAATGCTGCCATCCTTGGTGGTTTGTTATCATTGCTGCAGCCGCCACCTGCCCTCAGACTTGCTACTCTGGCTCCTGCCCTCCCTTGGGCACTTCCTAATCTCAGGTACACTCTGCTGGCCCCTGCCTCCTCCAAAGACTCCTCTGATCTCTTCTAGTTACAGAGGTCCTCCTGCTGGCCTCAGCGGATTGGCCACTCACCTCGCTACTCTGTTTCCGGACTGGCTAGTAGTCCTCTCAGTTTGTACTGTGCTGCTTGCCACTATTTTAATTAGCGCTGTAGACAGAGAGACAGAGAACCGCTGGCTGAAGACTTTACAGTGCTAGCTCACATTTCTTGTGCTGGCTCACATGTTTGCTTAATTTTAAAATATATATGTATTTTATTTTATTTTTTTTTTATTTTCCCATTTGCTCATTCTAGCATTGGGCCACTAGGGGCAACATAAACCTCACTGTCCCATTGTAGTCTACTTACTTAATACAGATTACATATATCCTTTGGAGGTTGGTGCTGACCCACCCTGCCCCCACCTTTCTTCCTCCTCTCTACGCCTGTGACCTAGCCCCCAGATTAAGCTTCCATCTATTGTCCTCCTTGTTTTTCCCTCAGCTCTGCACCTCTGTGACCCAGACCCCATTTAAGCCCTTCTCTAAACCAGGAAACATGATCTCTTTCTGTATCTCTTCTCTGCGCTCTTCCTCATACTTTTCACCCTGGTCTCTCTTCCATCCCTTCAATTGCTAAATACTTCCACTCCCACCACACTTCCCTTGCAAACCCTTCTACCCTGCTAACCCCTGCTTCAACCAAGTGGCAGCTCTAACACTTTTTATCATACCTGGACCCACTTCTCTACATGGCCTTCCACCTCACTTATGTCTTTACCATACTCCTACACTTTACTGTGCATCTTTAAATTTCAGTTCTCCACCTTCAGTTATTCACCTCACCCCTAAACCATCTAAGAAACCTTGTTTCGGTTACTAAGCTGCATTTCATTATTATCTCACTCTCTTAGAGATGGTGGGGTAGCTATTTACATCAACGATAAATTCCTGCCTCCATAATTGACTCAACCACTGTCCCAAAAGAATTCAAAAGCTTGTCATTAAAGATTGCAATTGCCACGGTGTCTCATTATGTATAATAGGATGCTACAGACCCCCATCAGCTGGACTATAGTTGTTAAAACATCTCGAAAACATCCTGGGTTCGGCATCTTCAGAGTGTATCGCACTAGGGGACTTCAACTTAGACTGGCTCTCCAGTGCATTCACCCCACTTAAAATGTTCTGTGATTCCCTTGGGTTGTCACAGCTAATAAATGAATCTACTCATCCTAACAAGCTCAACCCTAATAATAGTACTCTCTTGGATATCATTTTAGTTAACAAACTCCATTTATTCTCCCATGCTGGCATCTTTTCTCTGATATTAGCGACCATTGCTTCATCACGTGTAAGATCCACTCTTAAATCCACAACTGTACTCCTTTAAAAGGTGCATATGCAACTTTGATCTCCATGGGTATATATCAGACCTAAGAGACTCCATGAGATGACAGGACTTCTATCTAGCTAAGTCCTGACTATGGCTTATGATATTTTCTCAGAAATTGTGCTAGGGGCTCTCAACAAGTATGCTCCCATAGTAAAAGTTTGTGGCAGAAACAAATCCTGTTGGTGGTTTACAGAGACCTGAAAGATGCTTGGTGGAGTAGGGATGTACTCTGGAGAACTGCTAGGAAAACTAATTTAATAAATGACTGGAATTCTTTCGAGGTGAGAAACCTCTGCACCAAAATGGTCAGAGAAGCCAAAGCTAATTTCTACCGCTCTCAGCTGGAGAGCTCCTCAAGAAATGCCTCCAAATTCTGGAAGACTATCAAAGACATTGAAGGTCACACCACTGTAAATTCCTACCTACTAAATTATTGATCGACAATACTGCCATCTCCGACAGATCGTCTATCCTCGATGCTCTCAATAATCATTTTGCCACAGCAGGGTTAGCTTTGACTCCTCTCCCGTGAATATCCTCCACCAACAACTTAGATTGGATACACAAGAAAAACCCATCCCCAGTCCATCCTTCTCTCTGCAGCCTACCTCCCTGAAAGAAGATGAAGATCTTCTCCTTCAGCGGACACTAAGATAAGTGCTAGGGCCGACCTCATTGACCCGTACTTCTTAAAGGTTGGCTACCGTGTCCTCGCAGTCCCAATTACTCATCTCTTCAAGTTATCCTTGTCCCAGGGTGACCTACCGCCCATTTGGAAAAATGCACTTGTGGTCCCTTTGTTTAAGTCAGGAGATCCTAGTGACCTCAATAACTACGAGGCCAATCTCCCTACTTCCAATCCTGTCAAAAGATGCTGGAGAAAATAGTGAACTCCAGCTTAGATACCTGGAATCAGAAAAATTGCTCAACCCATTACAATCCAGTTTTAGAGCACAGCACAGTACAATCTCTGCTCTAGCCAAGGTGACAAACGACTGGCAGCTTGAATTAGACAAAAAAAACTTTGTCTCGCAGTTTTCTTGGACCAAAGCAAGGCGTTGATACCATTGATCACAGATTGCTTCTGTCGTCCCTCAGAACATTGGTTTGGATTCCCTATCCCATAAATGGTTCTCCTACTACCTCTCAGGACAACTTCAACAAGTAAAGGCAGAAGGAAGTTTCTCAGCCAAAACCCTATTGAGGGTGTACATGAAGGTTCCATTCTTGGTCCCTTGCTCTTCACCATTTATATTAACAGCGTAGGTACCCCCCATCAAAGGAAGCACAAATACACTATTCGTAGATGATACAGTACTCTATGCTAGTAGCCCCACACCTGAAGCGCCTGTAAAGCCCTTCAAAATGAAATTAATCTGCTGCAACATCAGCTTATAAACCAGAAACTGCTCTTAAATGCAAAAAAAAAACAAGCAATGTTCCTCTCGCCCTTCAAAATGCAATAAATCCTGCAATTGCTGGGACACTCCGAGATCACTACCATTCTAGGAGAGCAGTTGGACTATGTACCAAAGTTCAAGTACCTGGGGGTCTGGTTAAACCATAGACTTACTTTCACAGATCACTTAGAAGAACTGTGCAAAAAACTTAGACAAACACTTGGTCTGTTCTTTAGGATTAATAATCTCCTCACAAGAGATGCTAAACTGAAACTGGTTCAAACTACCTTTCTTTCCTTATTGGATTGCACAGACTTTCTATATAGTCAGGGACCTGCAGGTACCCTAGCCAAACTCAATAAGCTTTATCACAGAGCCATAAGATTTATCACGGGTCTTCCATACTCAACCCACCACTGTGCATTGTACACGGCAGTGGGATGGTCATCCTTGCTTGCATACGCAAAGAAATGCTGCGGTTTGGACATACAAAGCTATCTCAAATAAACTTCCCGGTATATCTCTGGCTGTTTACCTTTGTGCACTCTGGGGAAGTATGCCTGGAAGCACCTCATATATCTACCTTTATGTTTACAAAGTAAAATGTTGCATTGGCAGAGCAGCCATCAGCTTTGTGCTCCCTCAACTGTGGAACAAGCTGCAAAAACTTTGAAATTAACTCACCCTATCAGCCTAGCAGCTTTTAAATCTCTATATCTACATCATGGTAAGAGTCATGTCCTGTCTACCCTAATTAGTGACTTCTATAAGTCCAAGCACACTCTAATTACTACTGTTAAAAGACTGATCACATCTATAATCACTCCCCACTTCCCTTTTCTACCCCCGCCATCTGTCCCTTCCACTTCCTTTGACCCTGGTTCCAGCTCTAAATTCTCCATACCGTATCACTATATATTTTTTTATTAGGTTTTATTTGTGTTTAGTGCACCTGATATGTATATTTCTTTACTTTTATGAAAAATTGTGTCCTACCCAAAACTAGCTGTATCTTCTGTTCCAAACATATACTACTGTCAATGTTACCTGCTGATACTTTGTATATACTGTATTATTGTATCTCACTTTATTTGTATTACTATTTTCTTGTGTGTTGCATCCCATGTATATTGTCCCTTGTTAACAAACTCAGGTCCACCTCAAAAATGAGCTTGCTCAACAGTGATCGCCTGGTTAAATAAATAAAGACTTTGATTGAGACTTTGATCTTACTCCTCTCAGCAGGAGACATAAATCCCAACCGGGTCCAACACTCAGTGAAGCCTCTACCCCATCCACTCCCTTCTCCTCAGCCTCTGCTCCAACCCCAGTTTCACTCCCCCATGGCCTAAATATCCTCCATCTTAACACCTGCAGTCTGCTCCCTAAACTTTACCTGCTATTTCCACTTGTAGGATCCCTGAATCCAGACATCCTTGTTGTATCAGAGACCTGGCTAACAAACAAAATCCCTGATGCTTCTATCACAATTCCTGGATATGCTGTTCCACCGCCAGGACCACACTGGTAAGGGTTGGGGCGTAGCTATCTACTCCTCCTCCTCCTCTCTCAAACCACTATTGTTCTATCAACCACTGACCCCAATGCCTGAAGCCCTCATCATTAGACTATCTCTACCCTTTTCCGTACCAATATTTGTGCGAGCCTATTGCGTACGTGGTCTACACCACTCTTTAGCCACTGATCTTACCACCACTATTGGGTCCCTTACCTCCTCGGGTGAGCTCTACCTGTTAGGGGATCTAAACCTGAACTGGTTGTCACCTGCCCTAGATAAGACTCATACTGAAATAGCTGCCTTTAGCCAGTCCCAATTAATCATGGAACCTACTGCGCCTAAACACATAAAATCCCATAACACTCTCTGGACTGGCCCTTACCTCCCACCCTCACAGGGTAATCCAGTCAGACCCTACTGCCAGACAGTCTTAGCGATCATCATATGATCTACATAGCTAAAGTACACAGACCTAAGCACCCCACAAACTACTAATTATCCACTCTTACAAAACATTAGACCTTGCCTCTACACATCATGACTTAACTTACATTGACTGGGCCCCTATATCCTCAGCAAAAACTATCGATCATGCCTGGCTTCTTTCAAAGATAATTTCATCAATGTCTGGAACAAATATGCTCCACTGAAGCAAGTTAAGTGTGTGTGAGTCACCTCCCTGGGTAACCCCCTGAACTACTGGCCTGTCAGCAAGCATGATAAAGCATGGAAAACCCACAAATCCTCCAAACTCCCTTGTGACTACACTATCTACCGGACACTCCAAAATGCCTGTACCAAAGCCATCTGCCTGGCCAAAGCGGAATATTTCAGTCTAACTTTAATACTAACATTAACAACCCATCAAGTTTTGGAAGTAGTTCACTCACTTTTCTCCCCAACTAAACCCCCATCCCTGATGCTCAAAATAACCAACTCATTGCCGACCATAGTGGTGGAATTCAATTCCTACTTTACATCTGCCTCCACCTTGTTAGCCTCCCTCCACCCACGCACCCCTACTTCTTCCCTCCTCCCAAATCCTCCCAACACCATCAATTAGTGGAGGTTTTGCCTTTTCACCCATCTCTCCCAATGACACCGTAAAGGCATTACTCTATCAACCCAGCTAAGGGCAGCTCCCGATGGCCTTGATCCTAAGCTGCTGTACCTCCCTGCTCCTGCTATTTCCCTCCCCTGATCTCCTCAACCCGTCTTTCTACCTCTGACTATCCTCAAGCCTGTAAACATGCTGCAAGTTCTCCCTACCAAGGGAGGTGATCTCTCATCTCCTGGGAATTACCGCCCATCGCCTTCTGCCCACCCTGGCTAAACTTCAGGAACACCTTGTTCTTTTCCAACTCTCCTCCTTTCTGGGTGACTCCTCCTTTTCACTCCTTCCAATCTGGTTTTGGAAGAATCACTCCACAACCACTTCCCTACTTAGACTCACTGACTCTATCCATTCAGCCATGGATAGAGGTCACATCACTTCTGCTATCTTTGTCGACCTTGCCAAGGCTTTCACACAGTCTCCCACTCCCTCCTCCTCAAACTCTCTCATCAGTTGGCTTGTCTCTGTCTGCCTGCAACTGGTTCAGAGCCTACCTGGTAGGTAGAACTCAGTCTGTTAAAATAAGTGACTCTGTCCCTCACTACCCATCTCTACTGGTGTGCCTCAAGGCTCCGTACTTGGCCCACTCTTATTCTCAATTTTCTAAATGACCTACGATCAGTATGCTCCTCATCCTCTATCCATATGTATGCTGTGACATAGTCTTGTTTAACTCTGGCCAATCTCCCTCCAATGTGACTTCCAGACTACAGCTTGACTTCAGTAATGTTCAACACTGGCTAAGCTCACATCAGCTCTTCCTCAATGCCAAGAGACAGTCTCCATGACCTTTGGCACTAGGCAGAGACTCTCTAGGCTTCCCTCCCTCCACACCCTTGATGGGACAACATTAGAGGACACCACCTCTTTCAAATACCCAAGTGTCTGGCTTGACCAGCACCCTTAACTTTTCTATACATATGAGCCATCCTGAAAAAACTGTGCCCCAAGCTCAGGCGCCCTTTACAGGAACTGTAGTTCCTTACCACTACCGATTTAGGCATGATCTTGTTCAGAAAATGATACTCCTATTTTTGACTATTGCAACATAGTCTACAGTGCTGCTCCTAAGTCTTCCCTTACCAAGTTGGATACTTTCTTCAGTGCTTTCTGTTGCTTTGCTCTTGACTGCCCTCCTGCATACATCACTGTACCTTGTATCATTCTCTAACTTTCCTCCCTTGAGTGCAGGTGTCTCTCTCACTGTGCCAAGAACACTTTCTAAATTCTGGTTTGGGACTCTCACCCTTACCTCTCCTCCTTACTCTCTTCTCCACCTTCCTCTTCCGCCCTCTCAGATCTACTGAAGCACACACTCTAGCTATTCCTCATCACTCTACCTCCATAAGCCAGGAAGCTTTCTCCTACCACTTTCTAAAGCCTTGGAACTCACTTCCACCTCCTATCAGACTTTCCTCTTCCCCATCTTCAATTTCCTTAGCCCTTTACAATTTATATATTCCTAACTGTACTTGTTCTTAGCCCCTTCACAACCCTCCCCATCCTTGCACTAGCCCCTACTCCTCTATCCTGACTTATCTCCTTTCTCCCTAACTGAACCCTTCCTCTGATTACTTCCTCACAGGCTACCTCCTATGACCCCCCTCCTCCCACCCTACCACTACCTACTGTGCCATTTGACACTCTACTACTGTCCTTCCCCACACCCCCTCTTCCCCTACTGATGCTCTCCCTTTTCCATTCCTAGTTTACCCTATTTTCTCTAGCCTCCCTATTCCTTATCCCTTATCCCTCATCTCCCTTCCAGTCACCCTACCTCCTCCTCCTCCTGCCCCCCTCTCCCTCCTTCTCTGCCTGGTCCTGTCCCCTTGCAGGGTTCTCTGTCATCCTGAAGGGTATAGATCTTGGATCCTCTCTTCTACCCCTCTTCCTTTCCCCACTTTCTAATCCTGACCCCTAGGGTTCTCTGTCATCCTGAAGGGGTATAGATTGTCTTTCTCTGTTTTCCCCTCTCCCTTCCCCACTTTCAAATCCATCACCCACGACTCCTTTCTTCCTTATCCCTTCCTCCCCTCCTGTTCCCTGCCCTCTCTCCTCTACCTTCCCATTCCCTTTCTCTCCCTCCCTTTCTTCCTGTTCACAGCATCCTGAATGGGTATAGATCTTGGCTGTCCCTCTCTCTCCCTCTTCCATTCCCCACCCTCTACCCCATCCGTTCACTTCCCACTTGTTTATAACTGCCCTTCCTTGGGTATACAATAACACTTGAATCTTGTGCTCAGCCTATTACTTCTAGCACTTCAAATGTGTTATCCATCCTCTAACCTTTACCCTACTGGATCACCTGCTCTTGGTTGTTGCAATGTATGCTATATCTGAATATGTTTTGTTTACCCTGGCAGGTTGTTCTGGGTTATGTCTGCTCTGTAATTGTACTACACTGTTTTGTTTTAGTAATTGTACTCGTATTGCTATGTGTTTGCTTGTTCTCACAACTGTTGCCCCGACGCTTCTGGACAGCTCACGTTGTCTTTCCTGGTGAAACATTTTCCCAATAAATAAAATAATAATCCCAATACTTTCCTTCTAGGAAGATGAGTTCCCCTTTAAACTGATAGCCAATCTCTAACCTGCCTTTTTGCAATAGTATTAAGAAGGTAGTGTCAGCGTGACTCTCGTATGGAGGGAATAATGTCTATGAGACATTCCAAGCTAGGCCCTTGCACAACACCAAGACAGCTCTGATGAGGATACTGAATGATCTGCTCCTTAGGAGGACGAAGGAAAACGATATTTTCTTCCCTATTTGTGCTCAGCATTTGAACCTGTTGAACAAGGGATCTTAGTGGAGCATCTGAGGAAAATAAGTGGTATATCAGGAACTGTATTAATGTAGTCCTGTTCCTTCCTTGAAGGAAGCTATCAGTTAGTGGTTTGGAGGAATTTTAGATCTCTTCCACAGGACATTAACTGGGCAGTTTCTCAGGGCTTGGGTCTGTCCTGCTTGTTGTTCAGTGTTTATCCTTTCACTTGGAGAGTGATCCAAAAGTGTGTAGTTTATGGAGGAGTCCATCCAAAAGTACTAAATTGCAGACTTAGAATCAGCATAGCTCCATTAAGCTTCATACCAAAAATTAGATCTCTGTGTTACTTTGTTTAAAAGTTGTATAGTATTTTGTAACTCTGACGCCACTGCCTGTTCAAAAAAAAAGCTGGTTTCATTGAAGAGCTACTGATAATGTCATAACCAGAACTCACATGCTAGTCATCCCTACCAGCAACCATACAGGACGTAAGGTAAAGAAACTAATTGTAGTAATCATTTGGGAAAAACGGCCACTGGATTGGGTGTAGTGCTTGCATTTCCAGAATATTCAGATGTAGGGTAATATACTTTAGAATGTGGCAAGGAGGTGGCTTTCGAATGCAGCAGTGGACATAGACTTGGAATGTCAAGATCGTGCACTATTTTAGAACACTTCTGTGATAACATTGTAGCATGTAAAATGTTGAAATGCAAGAAGGACTCAATTTCAAAATGCAGCAGGGAAATACAATTTTGGAATGTGGCAGGAACAATTTCAGAATGTAGGTGGACACAATTTTGGAATGAGGGACATGCAATTATGGAATGTATTAGACACACAGCCTCAGAATGTATAAGCGGACCTACAATCTTGGAATGTGTTAGGAAACATAATTTCAGAATATGGTAGAGACATGCAATCTCGAAATGAGGGAACACATCATTTGGAATTATGTTCAGGCAAGCTCAGAATCAATGATCTGCAGTCATGGAATTTGCCAGGAACACATCATTTTGGAAAGAGGGACAAGCAGTCTCAAAACATAGTGGAGACATGCAGTCTCAGAATGTGGTACACATGCAGCTAGAATTTGGCAGGGTGGACAATTTATAATATAATGGGGATGAACATTGTTGAAATGTTGTTGGACAGACAATTTAATTCTGAAATCGGTGGTACCTGCCACATACCAAAATTCTACACAACCCACACATTTCAAAACTGTGCATCCCCACCATATTCTGAAATTGCATGTCCCTGCCACATTCTGAAATTGCACATCCCCACCACATTCCAAAACTGTCTGTTAATATCATATTTCAAAATTGTGTCACTGCCACATTCCAAAACTCTGCATTCCCACCAGATTCTGAACTTTTGCATCACTGCCAGATTTCATCATTGTGCTTCCACAAATCCAGTCCAGTGTAGACTGGAAACCCATTTTGTAGTTAAGCCTGTTGGTAAAACTAATATCTTTATGTAAACCCAGGGTATGAACAGATTTGCCATTCAATTGGAATTAAAATCTCCCATTAAATCCATTCACATCTACAAGGAAGTGAGTTACCATAATTAAAAAGCTCCTTGCTAGCTTCACCATAACCAGGAAATGTAGATAACACTTAAATTAATTGTTTTACTGTTACCCGAAATAATAATAATGGATAAAAGGTCATATTGACTATTTTGGTACTGAGGAGAAAGTTCAACCACAGAAAGTTTATGTTACATGTAAAACCTACATCTCCCCCCACACACACACACACACATATATTTTATTCTGCCGGGAAAAAATGTAAAACAACACTGTGACCGCACTACAGTTTTGTGTTTTGAATCCATCTGTAATATGATTTTGTATTACCGAACATTGACACAGCAATGACAAGCAGAACTTGGCAATGAATGTGTAACAAATCCCCCTGTCTGTAGGGGAGGTGGGTTGATTACTAGCATTCCAGGCCCTAGAGCATACTGATAGGTAAAGTCTCTGACATGAAGTCCAGTGGTGGAGCTTAGAATGCCAGTTGTAGCCATTGTGTGGAAGATGGTAGAGTGAGAGGGAGTGCCTGGTGGGCCTTCAGGGCACCCTTGCCTCAGGTCACATTCCCAGCCAGCTGAGGAGGCAAGGGCCCCTCCTAGCAGCAGGTGTCAATGGATCCAGTGAAAGAGAACAATCAAACTCATTGTTTGCTTGCTTTGTAGCCTCAGGGATGGGCACCACAGCAGCAGTAGTGACTCCAAGGGTTTGAGAATCTAAAGGCATTTAAATTAGATCACTATTCGTTCCAGGAATAAGTAAGGGAGACACCAGGAGGGTGTGGGAACTCAAGGACTGTCCCTCAAGGTAATTTCTTAGTGACTTTGTGGCAGAGAAAGGGTCCCACAGACGATGGGGTGTTCACCTTATCTGAATACGGTCTTGTGCCTGAGAGATGCTGTCAGCTGAGCCAATAACAGAGAGAGAGAGAGAGAGAGAGAGATCTGGTGAAAGGGATAGAGCTGCTGAGTAAGGCAGGAGATAAGCCTGCTGCACGTAAAGACCTGTTTGTTGAGTGCCAACAAGAACAGTGTTTGGGGACTGGAGTTCCCATGGGAAAACTGCAGTACAGTGACTTTCCATAAAGAGTGATAACTGCTTAAACATCTTGCAGTGTGGTATTATTGTGTGCAGACAGAGGTTTAAACTGAGTGCAATCCATGCTTTAGCACAGAGATACTGAAGTGTGTTTCAATATTGCAGGGAACCCTCTGGCAAACAAATCATCCGTCCCTTAGACACAGAGGGTATCCCTGGGCAATGCTCCTGCTCACACCAAATTATCATATGGTGCCAGACTCAGCTGAGTGAGTGTACAGTTGCAACTGAGTGGGGTGCAGGACCAAAGTAGAACTGGTCCAGGGGTTGCACATGCATGCACTTCACTGGACTTTCTGCGCTTCCACCTCTCACCCTGTCTTTCATAGCTGAACATTGCCACAGCAACAATAAGTGAATGTAAGTAATGTGTATGCATTCACACCCACCTCTCATGGCCCAGCTTCTATAGGTACATTATATTTTTATGAATCCAGTTGTCATAAATACAGGAAGAACCACTCTTTAAGCTCACAAATGAGATTACACTGTTTCACATCGGCAGTGTGCAGCACAGCATTCACAGCATCCTGCCAATAGCAGATTTAGCTATTTCCCGTCAAATATTTATGTAGCTGAAAATAAATTTAAAAAGGTTCATGTTTGAGCAAAATTTTATTTTTTATTGTTTTATAATAGCAATTAGATACTCATGGCTGTTACGTTAATCTTCAGTCAATTTAAATTATCCCTTGGGGCATGTGGTACCACCTGCTCCTTGTGCCACATTACACCTCCCCGGAGGAGGGTAATTTACTAGAACATTAACATCACCCCATGTCCTACCTGAAATAAACAGCATACTACATGTGGACCCTCTCCTCCAATCAGAAGGCACAGCTACAAACAATTTATCTCACAGCAAACTGACAGCAGTCACTTTATTCCCAATAAAATTACAGTGGTAACATCACATTTTTTATTGGCACTAAGAGGTCAGTAGTGACATCATTGTCTTACCTTACATTCTTACTGGAGAGGGTGCAGAAAAATACAAAAATATATATATATTTCTTAAACATGAAGTATAATACCAACCATATGATAGTGGATATTTTCAGCAATAATCAGATTGTCTCAAGGAAATAGATTACTCAGTCCTCAGACTTGTATTTCATCCACTCTAAAACCGATCATCTCCTACAGTGAATCCACTATCATATGATCGTTTAAATACTATTACTACAGAATATGTCCACTCCATTTAACGTTTACTGTTTCATGTTGGCAACATATTTGTGTCCGTTAATTTTAGTGCCCTGCCGATCAGCTGTAACTGTACACCACTGTAAACACAGTCTTTTATTTCACTGTCCTTTTAATTTAGCATTTTTCTAGGTCAGTGAACATAGTGAAAATTAAAGCACAGTGAACATTACGAGTAATACAGTATATTGTATTCAGACCCCAAATGATCTATATTTAAGTGTACCTGAATAAAAGTTAAACTGTAAACTTCTTTTCATTGTTGTCTTTTTATGGACAACATTTTGAGCAGTTCCTTCAAGAAACCAGGAATACAGTTTTGGCCATGCCACTGCATGGAGTTCAAAATTCTGACCGAAAGCTATTGGCCTTTCAGAGCTGCTTCAGAATTTGGACTCCATGCAGTGACACAAATAAATCTCAAAATTCTGGTTCCATGAAGAGAACTGTGCATAATGTTGCTCCTAATCAAATGAAAACAATACAGAAGAGTTTATCATACAAACTTTTGTTGTGGTTATTAACCTTTGCTGTGCCATGGACTGATAATATTAGTCCAAAATTCCTACATGTTCAAATTCTGTTGGCAGCCTAAGGGTTAAATATGGATAATAAATAAAATGCAATCAGGGTATAAAACAGAAATTCTGAAAATAGGAAAGTTACAAGCACCTACACATTAGAAACAGTTTCCTATCCAATTTAAAGGGCTGGGCATTAGGGATCATCAATTGGGTTGCAAAGTAACCTAGCCATCTGGGATACCTTAACATGCTACAGCAGTGCTCCATGGTTTTCCTCCCAGTCCTAACCTGCGAATTTCTAGGAAGATGAGACCCCATGCAGCACAACTATTTGAGGAAAGGATTATTGCCATTTGATATAAAGTTTTCCCTGCTATGTAATTTCGCACTATTGACTTATGCAGTACAAAGGGAAGAAGCTGCAGTTCCTCTCTGAAAGCAAAAGGCACCAACTTCAGCGCCAACTCCAAGGCAGCTGCCGAGCAGGTCTGCAAGAGAGTCATGGGCTGGGCTGGGCACAGTTAGACACAGAGCTGTTCAAATTAAAACCACAAAGAGCCTTTACTAAGTGGCAAACCATCACTTGAAAGGAGATAGCACATCTTTTAATGTTATCATTACCTTTGCTCCGTGAAATTCAAGTTCGTTTTTGTAAGGGCATTTTCTTTGCTCAGTTGACTGTAAACACTTAAACAGAATTGACTGCCTACTCCGGGACTTTCAAACACAACTAATCTTCATCTGGGCGACGGGAAGTGAAATATGTTACTGTCGGTCGCAGTAAATTAGCCATGCCAGCCCTGGCGTATAAAACATTATAGTCGCTGGCCAGTGCACTAACTCACCCTTGCTGTCTACCTCCCCAATAAATTACAGCCGGCACCTGTCAAAATAAATCGCCACTGGTCACAGGCTGAAAATCGCCAGCAACTGCAGAAATCGTCCACTGGTCTACAGTCATTAGCTACAGTGTTTTATGTACTACTGTTCTACTAAACAGAAAGGTTTATTCCTCTGCCTCTTATTAAAGTTACAGATAAGAATGTGGTAGTGTTTTGCACTTACTTTTGCCATTTCTGCCAAACTTTATTTTTTGCTTTATTTTAAGTTCACTGAAACTGAGGCAAGATTTAGACAATTCAATAAGGGATATGCAATGACCAGGCTCAGAATATATCACTTTTTCCACAAGTGTATGGGGACCTTTCCTCATAAGTGGTGAAGCTACTAATGAGTTGAAAATGTTCTGCCCTCATTCACGAATTGGGATCAACTCTATTCTGAACCTAGTCTGTGCCTCCTAAAATTACAAAACATTTTTTAACCTGAAAAGCAAGGTATATATATATAGATATATATTTAGTTAGTTTCTGTTTACTGGTAAGTGCACAAACAGAAACTGCCTATTCAAACACCATGAAGTCTTGCTATATTATGACTATATGCAGTCAGCACTGCAGCTGAACTGCCCCGGAGAGAAAGAGTTAACTCCAGAGAGTCTGGAGTTCCACAGCCTTGAGGCGCTATACCAACTCTATCTGGCCAGTTTCAAATGAAACTGTCAGATTCTTTACTCCGCTTCACTGAACAGTCGCCCGAGATCAGCTCCTTCACATCGGGTTCATTTCCGGTTCAAGCGAGTATTTCGTTCATTTGAACCAGCAAAAGTATTTATTTTACCGCATTTCGGTTTAAAAGCTCTATCTGGTAAACCGTAAGTAGAAAATTTAAAGTCTGTGTGGAAATTCAATTATCGGTTCGGTTTTGAACCGATCGGTTTCTAACAATTTAACGTTTAAAATGTGGTTGGGCTTTTAGAGTGCGGTTCCCGGTTCTTATCAGTTCTAAAAACCTTGCTTTAAAATAGGTTTTTCAAATACCCGTGACACGGTTAGGAACCGATAAGAAAAATTACTCACCTTAGTAATTGCTTTTCTTCTCATGGAGTCTTGCTATATTATGACAATATGCAGTCAGCCACTGCAGCTGAACTGCCCCGGAGAGGAAAGAGTTAACTCCAGAGAGTCTGGAGTTCCACAGCGTGAGGGTGCTATACCAAAATCTATCTGGCCAGTTTCAAATGAAACTGTCCTGTCTTCTGAAGCTAACACTAAGCAACAAGTCTGTGTGGAAAGTTCTACACTAGCCAAGAGGCTACCTACTAGTAGGAATAACAACAATATAAACAACAATATAAACAGCAATAATAATAATAACAATGAATAATAGTATTATTAGTTTCTCCCTAACAAGCACTATTAGACCCCCTTCCCCAAGACTCAAGTCCAGGAAGGGGCAAATATACTTAAAACAGAAATACCTAATTCCTAACCCTAAATAAAGGGGTGAAGGAAGAACTAAAATGGCATGACACAGTGCTTACTAATTTGCCACCCTACCCAAGTAGAAGTTCTGAGAGGGGCAGGAGGAGGTGGTCATAATATAGCAAGACTCCATGAGAAGAAAAGCAATTACTAAGGTGAGTAATTTTTCTTCAAACACCATGAAGTCTTGCTATATTAATCAATATGCAGATTACACAGCAGTACCTCCATGGAGGAGGGTCAGAACCTACTTAGAAATAGGCTCTGGAAGCACAGCTGTGCCAAACGAGCATCTCTCCTGACTGAATATCCAGGGAATAATGCTTGGTAAAAGTGTGAACTGTTTTCCAAGTAGCAGCTTGACAGATTTCCAGAATGGGAATATCTCTAGCAGCCGCTAGAGATGCAGCTATACCCTGGTGGAGTGAGTCCTCAGTCCTGAGGGGTTCTCTACCTAGTTTTTGATAACAAAAGTGGATACAAGAGACAATCCACCTTGCAATTGTCCTCTTAGTGGCAGGTTCCTTTGCCAACCTCGCCATAGGTAAGGAAGAGTTGGAGGAATTCGAACCTGTGACCCTTAGTGCGTTCCAAATAGTAGCTTAAGGCTCTTTTGGCGTCCAAGCTGTGCGAACTCCTCTCACCTGAGGAAGAATGCTCAGTGAAAAATACTGGAAGAGAGATGGATTGGTTCAGGTGGAAATCTGAAACCACTTTAAGCAAAACTTTCTGTTAGTCCTGAGGACTACCTTATCTCTGTGGAAAGAGATAAAATCTTCTTCCACTGACAGGGCCTGTAGTTCACTTATGCATCTGGCAGAAGTGATAGCCACTAGGAAAACAGTTTTCCAAGTCAGAAACTTGAGCTCTGCTGAGGACAGAGGCTCAAAGGGGTTGCATTAACTGAGCAATGCAAACATTCAGGTCCCAAGCGGGAGCTGGTTCTCGAAAAAGGAGGGTTGGTGTGAAGTAACCCTTTAAAAACTTGGAAAGCACAGGGTGAGAAGAAAAGGAAGCAGGCTTCCTGTTGACAGAAAAGCAGAGACAGCTGCCAGATGAACCTTTAAGGTAGCTGGCCTAAGGCCTAAGGAATTTAAATGGACCAAATAGTCCAGTAAAATGGGCAGATCAGCAGATTCTGGGATAATCTGCTTCTCAGAGCACCAGACGGAAAACCTTTTCACTTAGAATTGTAAGTGGTTCTAGTGGAAGGCTTCCTTGAAGCCTTTAAAATATCAAAACACCTTGAGAAAGGTGTAAGTCAGCAAATTCTAACTCCTCAAGAGCCATGCCTTGAGATGGAGGGATTTGAGGTCGGATACCACACTCTCCCTGTGCACAGGCTAGTAAGTCGTGGACTCTGGGCAAGCTCAGGGCAGGGTGGACTGTCAAGGACAGAAGCAGTGGGTACCAGGGCTGTCTAGCCCAATCTGGAGCAATCAGAATCACCTTGCAGGGCTGAGATCTGATTTTACTAGTACCCTGAAAAGAAGGGAAAGGGGAAAGGCATACAGGAACTTCCCTTTCCAATCCAACTGAAAGGAGTCCAGGGGACTGATCCCAGCACTGGAGGCCTGCAACAAAACAGAGGAAGTTGGTGGTTGTCTGGGGCTGCGAAAGATCTATCTGAGGGTGCCCCATCTGGCAAAGACTGACCCCAGCACCTGAGGATTCAGAGCCCATTCGATGGCCCTGAGAATCCTGCTGAGGGCATCCGCCAGGACATTGTCCTTCCCTGGAAGGTGAACTGCTATCAGGGAGGTGTTCAGAGTAAGCCAGAGACCACAACTTCATTGCTTCGTGCACAAGGCTGATGACCGAGTGCCCCTTGCTTGTTGATGTACCACATTGTTGTGGTGTTGTCTGTCCTGACTTGAACTACTTTGTTCTGGACAGAAGCTGAAAACACCTGAAGAGCTAAAAGGACAGCTCTGAGTTCCAAAAGATTGATGTGGAGCAGAGATTCCTGGGAGACCACACTCCCTGAGTGGACAGGTCGCCAGTGAGCTCCCACCCTAACAGGGAAGCATCCGTGGTGAGGGTGAGTGTGTGGGAAACGGGAATGAAAGGAACCCCTTGTTTTAGATTGCTTTGATCCTGCCACCAGTGTAAGGCCAGGATCAGGGTTTGGTCACTGGAACCAATTTGGAAAGGGGTCCCTCCTTTGAGACCAATAGGCCCTCAAATGGAACTGAATGTCCTCATCTGGAATCTTGCTCCTTGCACTACAGCTGTGGAAGCAGCCATGTGCCCTAGGGTTGCAGAAAATGCCTTGCTGGTCGAGAGCCCGCAGGGGTAAAGGAGATGCCAGGGCAATGAGTCTGTCTACCCTTTCCGGGGAGAAACACCCTGGCTAACTTTGTGTTCAATTCTGCACCTATGAAGTTAGTACCTGAACTGGTTGAGAACTGACTTTGGTAAATTCAGCAGGAATCCCAGGAAGTGAGAAGCTGCTGGGTGACTTGCAAGTGGGATTTTACCTGATCTGGGGACTGACCCACTATGAGCCAGTCGTCCAGGTGGGAAACACAGCAATCCCTTGCCTTCTTAAATGAGCCACTACCACAGCTAGACATTTCATGAATACCCTTGGCGCAGAGGTAGGCGAAGGGCATTGCCCTGAACTGGTAGTGGCCTGAGGGTAGTTCGAACCTGAGGTACTTTCGGTGAGAAGGCCTGATCAGAACATGAAAATAGGCATCCTTGAGGTCCAGGAAGCTAACCAGTCCCTGGCCTCAGGGAGAACAAAATCATTATTAGAGTTAACATTTTGAACTTTGGTTTCAAAAGATGCTTGTTCAGGTACCTTAAATCTAAAATAGCGCCATTCTCCTGTCTATTTTGGGGTAGAAAGTATCTTGAGTACAGCCCCTTGCCATGATGGCAAGGAGGACACTTTCTACTGCTTTGCAGTCCAAAGAGAAAAACCTCTTCTTCCAAAGCAAGGGCTTCTGAAGGATTTGCAGGTGGAAAATGTCTGGCTCTCATCTTGGAAACTGTTTGAAGCTGAGAACCAGACCCTGAGCCTATTACCTCCAGAACCCACCTGTCCGAGTTAGGGACACCCAGTTCTGGCTGAAATAAACCAACCTGCCCCCACTGGTACAGGAGAATCGGCCCTGGGCACCCCATCAGGTGCCTGCTAATGTAGCCTTAGGCTGAGGGGAGGGACGGTTTACTTGTGCCCGTCTACCTCTGCCTCTAAAGAAACCCCTCTGTGCAAATGCAGAGAGGCCTGAAATTGGTAAAAAGGCCTGTGGAAAGGCCTGCCCCTACCTCTGGGAGCGTGCCTCTGTGGAGTGGCATGCCTCTCCTTAGCCTGGGCACTTTTGTAGGTAGTTCTGTATTCATCCATCTTTTCATATAGTTTTCTGTTTGTTCCCCAAACAGAGAATAACCCACAACAGGAAAATCCATAGCCTTTGACTGAGTATCTTGGGACAGATTAGTGCATCTGAGCCATGCCAACCTATGGAAAGCTACAGAAGTGGCCATGACCCTAGAGCATCATTAACATCAACAGCAGTATGAAATTGAACTTTAGAGGCTTCAATGCCATCAGCAGCCACCTGTTCCAACTCACTAGCCCAGCTGGCCATGGGCCTGCTTGGCTAACTCTGTACTGTGTCCCACCTAGATTTCTGATATCTAGCCACATAAGCCATATAATTTGCCTGCCTGAGTCCCAAAAAGCTGCCATATACTGTTTTTAGCCATGGCATCAATCTTCCTGGAATCCTTATCAGGAGGATGTGAGGCCAGAGGAATATTAGCCTTGTCACAGGCTGCAGCTTGTACCACACCTACATGACTACACTGCTCAGTGAGGAAGTCTGTATCAGAGCCTGACAAAGTATATCTTCTGTCCATTTTTATCCACAGGAGGGACAGAATGAGGATTTTTAAAATCTTTGTTGTTTGCTTCCTAAATGACTTATGCAAAGGAATAGACAACCTCCTAGACTCTGGTATATCCATCATTTCTACATAATCAGGCTCCTCTTGCTCATCCACAGCTTCCTCTAAAAGGAAGCTGGAGGTTCTGCAACCTTTTGTAAAACATAAAATGAAGGGACTCAGACAGAATAGGAGGAGATTCTAAAGGTCTGTCTGGAGAAATGTCCGGTTCAATGGGCACATCCAGACCCTCCCAGCCACACATGTAATGATCAAATTCGTCCTCCCTCTCCTGTGGTTCATAAAATTCCTCAACATCATACTCCTGAACCACTGGCACTGAACGAACCAACCTTTAACAACTGTAGGTGGTTCGGCAGGACCCTGAGACAGTGACTGGACAATCTGTATGGCTTTAGCTATTTCTGCAGCAGTTGGAGAGACAATTTTGGACTCCAAACCTACTGATTTCTTAGTCTTTTCACTGAGACTGGTTCCCTGAACCAGCCTTCCTTTGCCGAGGAAGTCTCGCCCTGGTCAGAGGGCACTCCCTCTGGTCCAGTGGGTACTGGACCGGGCTGGCCATCGGGTCAGCGGACTTCTTGGCCTCTCGTTCCCTGAGCCGCCCAATCTCTTTTCCAGGGTGGCTGCAGGAAATTTTACACACCTGGCAGTCTGACAGGGAGGTGGTCAGCCCCAGACAATAAACACAAGTGGTGTGTGGGTCAGCCTTGGCAAAGGCTTCCCCAGAACATCCTGATGTTGAAACCCAGTGGGCCGGTTTTATTTTGGGTTTCTCAGACATAATGCCAGCCTAACCAAAAAACTTGCCCTTTTGATGGCAGTGCCAGGCAAGACACCCTTATCGGTTCCTAACCGTGTCCGGTATTTGAAAAAACTATTTTAAAAGCAAGGTTTTTAGAACTGATAAGAACCGGAACCGCACTCTAAAAGCCCAACCACACTTTAAAACGTTAAATTAAGCAAACCGATCGGTTCAAAACCGAACCGATAATTGAATTTCCACACAGACTTTAAATTTTCTACTACGGTTTACCAGATAGAGCTTTAAACGAAATGCGGTAAAATAAATACTTTTGCGGTTCAAATGAACCGAAAAACTCGCTTGAACCGAGAAATGAACCGATGTGAAGGAGCTGATCTCCGGGCGACTGTTCAGTGAAGCGGAGTAAAGAATCTGACAGTTTCATTTGAAACTGGCCAGATAGAACTTTAGTATAGCGCCCTCGTGCTGTGGAACTCCAGACTCTCTGGAGTTAACTCTTTCTTCTCCGGGGCAGTTCAGCAGTGGCTGACTGCATATGTCATATATAGCAAGACTTCCATGGTGTTTGAAGGGTGTCTTGCCTGCACTGCCATCAAAAGGGCAAGTTTTGGTTAGGCTGGCATTATGTCTGAGAAACCCAAAAGAAAAACCGGGCCCACTGGTTTCAACACTGTGATGTCTGTGGGAAGCCTTTTGCCAAGGCTGACCCACACACACTGTGTTTATTGTCTGAGGGCTGACCACCTCCTGTCAGACTGCCAGGTGTGTAAAATTTCCTGCAGCCACCCTGGAGAAGAGATTGGGCGGCTCAGGGAACGAGAGCCAAGAAGTCCGCTGACCCGATGGCCAGCCGGTCCAGTACCCACTGGACCAGAGGGAGTGCCTCTGACCAGGGCGAGACTTCCTCGGGCAAAGGAAGGCTGGTTCAGGGAACCAGTCTCAGTGAAAAGACAAAGAAATCAGTAGGTTTGAGTCCAAAATTGTCTCTCAACTGCTGCAGAAATAGCTAAAGCCATACAGATTGTCCAGTCGCTGTCTCAGGGTCCTGCAGACCACCTACAGTTGGTAAAAGGTTGGTTCGTTCAGTGCCAGTGGTTCAGGAGTATGATGTTGAGAATTTAATGAACCACAGGAGAGGGAGGACGAATTTGATCATTACATGTGTGGCTGGGAGGGTCTGGACGTGCCCACTGAACCGGACATTTCTCCAGACAGACCTTTAGAATCTCCTCCTATTCTGTCTGAGTCCCTTCTCATTTTATGTTTTACAAAAGGTTGCAGAAACCCTCCAGCTTCCTTTAGAGGAAGCTGTGGATGAGCAAGAGGAGCCTGATTATGTAGAAATGATGGATATACCAGAGTTCTAGGAGGTTGTCTATTCCTTTGCATAAGTCATTTAGGAAGCAAACAACAAAGATTTTAAAAATCCTCATTCTGTCCCTCCTGTAGATAAAAAATGGACAGAAGATGTACCTTGTCAGGCTCTGATACAGACTTCCTCACTGAGCAGTGTAGTCATGTAGGTGTGGTACAAGCTGCAGCCTGTGACAAGGCTAATATTCCTCGGCCTCACATCCTCCTGATAAGGATTCCAGGAAGATTGATGCCATGGCGAAAAAACAGTATATGGCAGCTTCTTTGGGAATCAGACAGGCAAATTATATGGCTTATGTGGCTAGATATCAGAAATCTAGGTGGGACATAGTATTGCAGTTAGCCAAGCAGGCCCATGGCCAGCTGGCTAGTGAGTTGAACAGGTGGCTGCTGATGGCATTGAAGCCTCTAAAGTTCAATTTCATACTGCTGTTGATGTTAATGATGTTTCCTCTAGGGTCATGGCCACATCTGTAGCTTTCCGTAGGTTGGCATGGCTCAGATGCACTAATCTGTCCCAAGATACTCAGTCAAAGGCTATGGATTTTCCTGTTGTGGTAATTCTCTGTTTGGGAACAAACAGAAAACTATATGAAAAGATGGATGAATACAGAACTACTACAAAAGTGCCCAGGCTAAGGAGAGCATGCCACTCCACAGAGGCACGCTCCCAGAGGTAGGCAGGCCTTTCCACCAATTTCAGGCCTCCTCTGCATTTGCACAGAGGGTTTCTTTAGAGGCAGAGGTAGAGCGGGGCACAAGTAAACCGTCCCCTCCCTCAGCCTAAGGCTACTGCCAAGCAGGCACCCTGATGGGGTGCCCAGGGCCGATTCTCCTGTACCAGTGGGGGCAGGTTGGTTTATTTCAGCCAGAACTGGGTGTCCTAACTCGGACAGGTGGGTTCTGAGGTAAAGGCCAGGGTCTGGTTCTCAGCTTCAAACAGTTTCCAAAGATGAGAGCCAGACATTTTCCACCTGCAAATCCTTCAGAAGCCCTTGCTTTGGAAGAAGAGGTTTCTTCTCTTTGACTGCAAAGCAATAGAAAGGTCCCTCCTTGCCATCAGGGCAAGGGGCTGTACTCAAGATACTTTCTTACCCCAAAAAGACAGGAGAATGGCGGCCCATTTTAGATTTAAGGTACCTGAACAAGCATCTTTGAAACCAAAGTTCAAAATGTTAACTCTGACAATGATTTTGCCCTCCCTGAGGCCAGGAGACTGGTTAGCTTCCCTGGACCTCAAGGATGCCTATTTTCATGTTCTGATCAGGCCTTCTCACTGAAAGTACCTCAGGTCGAACTACCCTCAGGCCCTACCAGTTCAGGGCAATGGCCTTGGCCTTACCTCTGTGCCAAGGGTATTCACGAAATGTCTAGCTGTGGTAGTGGCTCATTTAAGAAGGCAAGGGATTGCTGTGTTTCCTACCTGGATGACTGGCTTACAGTGGGTCAGTCCCAGATCAGGTAAAATCCCACTTGCAAGTCACCCAGCAGCTTCTCACTTCCCTGGGATTCCTGCTGAATTTACCAAAGGCAGTTCTCGAACCAGTTCAGGTACTAACTTTCATAGGTGCAGAATTGAACACAAAGTTAGCCAGGGCATTTCTCCTCGGAAAGGGTAGACAGACTCATTGCCCTGGCATCCTCCTTTACCCCAAGGTCTCTCACCAGCAAGGCATTTTCTGCAACTCCTAGAGCACATGGCTGCTTCCACAGCTGTAGTGCAAGGAGCAAGATTCCAGATGAGGGACATTCAGTTCCATTTGAGGGCCTATTGGTCTCAAAGGAGGGACCCCTTCCAAATTGGTTCCAGTGACCCAAACCCTGATCCTGGCCTTACACTGGTGGCAGGATCAAAGCAATCTAAAACAAGGGGTTCCTTTCATTCCGTTTCCCACTCACTCACCCTCACCACGGATGCTTCCCTGTTAGGGTGGGGAGCTCACTTGGGGACCTGTCCACTCAGGGAGTGTGGTCTCCCAGGAATCTCTGCTCCACATCAATCTTTGGAACTCAGAGCTGTCCTTTTAGCTCTTCAGGCGTTTTCAGCTTCTGTCCAGAACAAAGTAGTTCAAGTCAGGACAGACAACACCACAACAATGTGGTACATCAACAAGCAATGGGGCACTCGGTCATCAGCCTTGTGCACCAAGCAATGAAGTTGTGGTCTCTGGCTTACCCTGAACACCTCCCTGATAGCAGTTCACCTTTCCAGGGAAGGACAATGTCCTGGCGGATGCCCTCAGCAGGATTTCTCAGGGCCATCATGAATGGGCTCTGAATCCTCAGGTGCTGGGGTCAGTCTTTGCCAGATGGGACACCCCTCAGATAGATCTTTTCGCAGCCCCAGACAACCACCAACTTCCTCTGTTTTGTTGCAGGCCTCCAGTGCTGGGATCAGTCCCCTGGACGCCTTTCAGTTGGATTGGAAAGGAAGTTCTGCATGCCTTCCCCTTTCCTTCTTTTCAGGGTACTAGTAAAATCAGATCTCAGCCCTGCAAGGTGATTCTCATTGCTCCAGATTGGGCCAGACAGCCCTGGTACCCACTGCTTCTGTCCTTGACAGTCCACCCTGCCCTGAGCTTGCCCAGAGTCCACGACTTACTGGCCTGTGCACAGGGAGAGTGTGGTATCTGGACCTCAAATCCCTCCATCTCAAGGCATGGCTCTTGAGGAGTTAGAATTGTTGACTTACACCTTTCTCAAGGTGTTTTGATATTTTAAAGGCTTCAAGGAAGCCTTCCACTAGGGCTACTTACAATTCTAAGTGAAAAGGTTTTCCATCTGGTGCTCTGAGAAGCAGATTATCCCAGAATCTGTTGATCTGCCCATTTTACTGGACTATTTGGTCCATTTAAATTCCTTAGGCCTTAGGCCAGCTACCTTAAAGGTTAATCTGGCAGCTGTCTCTGCTTTTCTGTCAGCAGGAAGCCTGCTTCCTTTCTTCTCACCCTGTGCTTTCTAAGTTTTTAAAGGGTTACTTCACACCAACCCTCTTTTTCGTAGAACCAGCTCCCGCTAGACCTGAATGGTTGCATTGCTCAGTTAATGCAACCCCTTGAGCCTCTGTCCTCAGCAGAGCTCAAGTTTCTGACTTGGAAAACTGTTTTCCTAGTGGCTATCACTTCTGCCAGATGCATAAGTGAACTACAGGCCCTGTCAGTGGAAGAAGATTTTATCTCTTTCCACAGAGATAAGGTAGTCCTCAGGACTAACAGAAAGTTTTTGCCTAAAGTGGTTTCAGATTTCCACCTGAACCAATCCATCTCTCTTCCAGTATTTTCACTGAGCATTTTTCCTCAGGTGAGAGGAGTCTGCACAGCTTGGACGTCAAAAGAGCCTTAAGCTACTATCTGAACGCACTAAGGGTCACAGGTCTCAATCCCTCCAACTCTTCCTTACCTATGGCGAGGTTGGCAAAGGGAAACCTGCCACAAGAGGACAATTGCAAGGTGGATTGTCTCTTGTATCCAATTTTGTTATCAAAACTAGGTAGAGAACCCCTCAGGACTGAGGGCTCACTCCACCAGGGTACAGCTGCATCTCAAGCGGCTGCTAGAGATATTCCATTCTGGAAATCTGTCAAGCTGCTACTTGGAAAACAGTTCACACTTTTACCAAGCATTATTCCCTGGATATTCAGTCCAGGAGAGATGCTCGCTTTGGCACAGCTGTGCTTCAGAGCCTATTTCCTAAGTAGGTTCTGACCCTCCTCCATGGAGGTACTGCTGTGTAATCTGATATAGATCATAATATAGCAAGACTTCATGGTGTTAGAAGAAAAATTACTCACCTTAGTAATTGCTTTTCTTCTCATGGAGTCTTGCTATTATGACCCTCCCTCCTGCCCCTCTCAGAACTTCTACTTGGGTAGGGGTGGCAAATTAGTGCAAGCACTGTGTCATGCCATTTTAGTTCTTCCTTCACCCCTTTATTTAGGTTAGGGAATTAGGTATTTCTGTTTAAGTAATAGTTGCCCCTTCCTGGACTTGAGTCTTGGGGAAGGGGGTCTAATAGTGCTTGTTAGGGAGAAACTAATAATACTATTATTCATTGTTATTATTATTTTGATGTTTATATTGTTGTTTATATTGTTGTTATTCCTACTAGTAGGTAGCCACTTGGCTAGTGTAGAGCTTTCCACACAGACTTGTTGCTTAGTGTTAGCTTTGTAAAGATCTGACAGTTTCATTTGAAACTGGCCAGATAGAGCTTTGGTATAGCGCCTCAAGACTGTGGAACTCCAGACCTCTGGAGTTAACTCTTTCTCTCCGGGCAGTTCAGCTGCAGTGGCTGACCGCATATAGTCATAATATAGCAAGACTCCATGAGAAGAAAAGCAATTACTAAGGTGAGTAATTTTTCTTTTCAGGCACCACCGGAAAAATACAAGGTCAGATAATATAGGACAGTGTAGTACAATAGGACAGCAGAACACACAACACAACTTCAAAAGAAGATACAACAGCATCAGGTTACAAGGAATAGTGCAGTGTACACAGTCAGTAGGACACTACATAATTACCATAAGACATTTTAGGGTAAGCAGTGTTCTATATATATATATAAAGAGAGAATAATATATGGTAATCGATGGTTAACGGTTTGTTAACCATTGAGAGGTTGCCAGGGTGACCATGTAAACCTCGAGAGTGAAGTTTGAGAGGTTTACATCACCGCTAACCAACCTAAGGGCTCTGATAAAGGTTACGCTTCGGCCGGTGAAGCAGAGGGTTGGCGCTGGATGCCACCTCACGCCACACCCGGCGACCGAGTTCGAGAGCGGACTCGGGTAGCTGTGGGTCAGCAGGGAGGATGAGGAGCGAGCATCCATTGGACTGCTGTCCTCTCCTGGGGTGGGTACTTGGGTGAGTGTCGCTCTGCAGTGGCCCCAGTGGAGACCGGGAGCACTGCAAGAGGACACCAATTACTGTGGGACTGGAAAACTGGAAAAACGCTCTGGGCTCAGCCGGATGACGGCTGCCGGACTGCCCACTCTGCCTCAGATCTCCCAAGAGTCATGTCCGCCTCAGCAGCACAGGGCCAACTGTGGAGTGTGCCAGCTGCCCTCCCGGTGCCTTCCCCCTCGGAAGAGAGGGACCCGTCCAGCAAAGGGATCGCTGGGTTACCCTAGATGGCTGCTATGTGAGTAAGGAGGCTCGGGGGATTTTGGAGGTGTTGGAGTCCTTGAGACCTGAAGGAGTGGATGTGCCCTGAGCATGTAAGGGGAAAACAGATAATACAAAAAAAACGGTTAACTATTGATGTATCATACATTATATTTATAGTGTATGGTACCATTTATACTTTAAAAAGAAAGCAGTTCCTTACTGCATTTTTTTTTTAATAATCACCCGCTCTGCTTTTACCCCGCAAACTGTTTTCAAAGCCGTCCAATCCAGTTGCATGCATGCCCAGACTGTTCTCGTTGTTAACCCATAGATGTGATGTACCATCGATGGGTTAACAACATCGTGTTATCGCAGATGGTAAGCGTTGTTATAAAAAGGTGAATTTCTACCTATGACAGCGTTCTGCCATATATTTATATATATATATATGATATGCAATGGGGCTACTGGAAATATCACTGATATTTTCCCAGTGCAGTTTGACCTTATGATCTCATGAGTGGCAGAGCCATGATGAGGCCAAGGTCAAACTGACGAGGAAAATATCATGATATTCTAGCCCCATTGCATTTATGTAATGGTGAGTTTTTTTTTTGTGCATGTTGTTTTTAAAGTTTTAAATATTTATATATTCAGAGTTGCTGTTTCTCTGCTGTTTGTGATTTGAAGAGGTAGCTAGAATTACTGGAAGCTTTGGCTGGCAGTGTGGCATCTGATTGGCTACCAGTTGGCAGCCTGTCATTTGACTGGCTGCAGTTTTGTGTGGGTGGGTTTCATAGTTTTAAAAACATGGCGGCAGCACTACGCTAGCGAGGAGACAAGTTGCAGTTCTGAAGTTGTGTTTTATTTATTTATTTCAATCTAGGATTACAATACCTTTGAGCCAAGGCTCTTTTACAAAGGTTCCATGTCAGCGTGTGCCACAGTCATCATTTTTAGTTACAAACATAACGTCACTGACTTACAGACATGTAATAACCAGTACAAAGACTTGAGCTATGAGCAAGACAAGGGCGATGGGGAGAGTGAGGGGAGGAGATCGAGGGGTTAGGAGGTGCAGAGGGTAGGGGGTACAGGAGGTGGGTGGGGAAGGGGCAGGAGTGGAGATATGGGGGAGGTGGGCAGGTGGGAGACAGTGCAGCCAGGGCATTGTCGAGGAATATGCTGTAAGGTGTTAGGGGTGCAAAGACTGTTTTGTTTATTTGTAAAGTAACTGTTTGAGATGTAAGCTATGTGGTTGGTCCTGCTTTTTTGAGGAGTGTTCTGGCTGATCCTGCTTTTCAGCAGTGGTTTGATGCGTGAGGGAATGCCGTGGGTGAGGAGCTGTGTACTGTTGAGGAGGTAGTTGTCAGCAGTACTCCATGCCAGTAAGAGGTAGGCTAGTTAGCTGCCAGGAGTGGGACTAGGAAGGGAGAAGATGCTGTTCTGTAGTTGTGAGGGCACTGAAAGGTAATAAGACAAAGTGAAACAGAAAAAGAAGATAAAGTAAACCTCTCAGTGTGAATGCGGTTTCACACTTAGGAGGTTTAGAACTGGAGCTGGCCCTGAGGTGAAGTCCATTGTTTAATATGTAGCATGCTGTGGTGTAGTGTTGATGGCAGTAAGTTGCAGGTGGAAATGAATATGTTAGGTAGAATGTGCAGGGAAAAGCAAAGAAAAACACTGCTTAAAAGCTCTGATGTGGCGTGGTGTTGTGCGGTGGAGTGTTTGGAGCAGATGTGTTGATGGAGACTGGGAGTTGATGGTACAATAGTTTAAATGTGGTGCGGATTTTAAAAAAAGTCTGTAAATCTCAGATGGGGTGGGGGTAGGTTGAAGGCATGTTCTGTTTGTCTTTTTTGAATGACTCGCAAGGGCTATAAGTGGTGGTGAAAAAAGATTTGGGAGAAAAGTGTTCTGTGTGCTGCTAGACAGAAATGAAAGTGTTAGTGGGAGCTGGAATGCAAGTGAGCAGGTGAATTCTAATTGTACTGCTTGTGCTGCCAGCCCCACCAATCAAAAGCTTTCTGAGTGGTTGTGGTAAAGTGCGGATAGTGTCTGGTTATGACCTACAGTGAGGATAAATGACCTACAGTGAGGATAAATGTGATATTCTCACTGTAGGTGTAACTAGATGGCTATCCCGGGGCTACTACCCCTGCCTGATTTGCCACTAACAGGTTGAGGGCCTGGATCCAATGGCTGGTGCCTCCACCCAGAGGTCAGGGTTTGCAATAGTTAAACTAACTTGGTCACAGCCCTCTGGGACACTGCAACCCCCTTTCTTCCACTAGTGGCCCACACAATATATCAAATTACCTTCACAGTATACACTTACCCCAGGACTGGTTCCGGCACTGGGACCTCCTGTGAAATAGATACAGTGCAACAATCACAGTACAGTACTTTAACATAGACAAATACCTCAGGCAGTATAACTTTGCTGAAACAAGCAGCCCTGATTTATTTAGGGATATAACAAGGACAGGGGGAATCAGGTTAATTAGCTTATCACTTTACTATCTACCTCACGGCTCTGTGCACAGGCCTATCCCTACCAGTTACTGTCCCTGGGTACCCAAGCCCTAGTGGCTAGTCCAAACGTGGCAGCTGGTAGGGGGCCCTTTCACACAGTGAAAAGAAAATTAGTTTAAACAGTCAGCAGTACAGTGATTCCATTTGGATTTAATGTGGCAATTCAACAGGGCGACCCTGAATTAGTACTCATGACCTCCAAACAAGATAGGGTCCTTCAACGTCAGCAGGGCTACTCTTGAGCTCCACGAGACTCTTCACACATTTATATGGTAAACAGTCACAGGCAAAAGTCCTTTAATGGCAGCAGGATTCACTTGAGCTGCACAAGCCTCCTCACACATTTATATGGTAAAAGAAAGTACTATACCAGGCAGGCTGCTTCTCTATCCCGATCATATTACTGCACAATACCGGGAGAACACACATGAATTCAGTTCCTGACAGACCGAGTGCAATTCAATAATTTCTCCAGTCTTCTACAGGGTGAGCCTGGTTTCTACTCTTCAGAGATCCTTTGATTCTTTTCACAGGAGGTCCAGTCCTAACAAGCAGTTACACAAGCTGCAGACGGAACTCTGGGCCTTCACACGTTTTTTGACTGAAACTGTGCACTAGATAGACACAGGTTTCTTCCCTTCACTGCCAGAGCTAAACTGAAACTCCAACAGACAAAACCGGGCACTTCCTTTGAGTTCCTCCCAGTTCTTGACTGGATTGGCTGTCACTCACAATAGACTGCCCCTGTTGGTCCAAAAGCGCCTGCCTCAAACTACATCTCCCAGAGTCACTGCCCATACAATCCTCTTGTGGCTGGCTCAGATTATGAGTCCAAGTTCTGATTCGTCCAAGGCACCATTTTAGAGCTAGCTTACCCCACACTGATTGGTCCAGTTCAGCAGTTCAAAACTAGAATGGGGAACTAGGCAAACACAGTTCTGACTGCAAAAAAGCAGGTTAGACAAACTGTAATTTCATTATTACTCTAAATGGTTTCTGGCAAACAGTTACATCTTTCAGATAGGTTCCCTTTGCACTCCTAGTGACTGCAAAATGGAGTGAATTGGCAGCAGCAGGTGGTACTCAATCAAAAAACACACAGTCCCCATGCAAACTAATTATGTCTGCAAGCAGACAGCTCTTAAAGACAGTACCAGAGGTTCTAAAACACTCACTGATAAATGGCTTAACGCAAACACCATTCAGGCTTGGAGCATTCAAGCAAGCTCCTGAAGTCTTTTGGGAACCCCATTTGCAGGGGGTTACATAGGTATGACCAGGCAAAAATACTGCTGTTATTTGTCACTTTTATCCTCACCCCTGTGTATATATATATATTTATATATATATATATATAGAGAGAGAGAGAGAGTGTGTGTATGTGTGAGAGAGAGAAAATAAATGATGGCACGGTGGTATATAAGGAAAATTACCTCAGAGGTTGACAAGCCATAAAGCCATGAGCCTGAAGGGCCAGTGGCATTTATGAGCTTGTTCAACCCTTGAGATGCTATTATTTCACGACAAGACTTTGCCATCTTTTATTTTATATAATGCATTAGGCTGGACACATTTTACAGTGTTCTATGTTGTGCCATATTGCATTGGTTTGTGTTAGTCTTTTCTGTAGTTTAGTGATTTTTCTGTAGTTTAGTGGTGTATACCTTTAAGAAAGTACTCCATGTTTTTCCATAGTGTACTGGGATTTTAAAGGACTGGCATTTTTTGTCCCAGCAGTATTTCTGTAGTCCAGAGGTCTCCTATAACAAGAGCTCTGGCTCCAGCAGTCTTTCCTTTAATAGAGGGATGGTAGGATTGGTATGTGGCAGCCTTTAGAGTGGCATGCAGTCAGTGTGGTTGAGAGGGAGCATGCAACGTGGTTTGTGGTCAGGATGTAGCATGGTTTGTGGTCAGGAGCAGGCTGGGGCAGCTTTTCATATGGTCAGAATGGCCTTTACTAGCAGGGCAAAATGACAGCATCGTGGGACCTGCTAGGCGTGTTTCAAATGGTGGCAACATGAAGGCCTTGGACCTGGATATTCAAGGAACTGCCTTGGTGAGTGAGATGGGTGGGTGGATACTGAATGATATTCTCTGTAGGGTATGGTAGGTATCTGCAGGTAGAATTTCAGAGGTGTCTGTTACATGTGTTATTAAGGGTCTTGTTACATGTATTATTAAGGGGCTTGTTACAGGTGTTATTGGTGTGGTCTGTAGTGTCTTGGGTATTAGTGTGTTAATAAGGTATTACTATAGCAATACAGTGTAATTAGCTAACTGACACCATAATACACTAATTAGTTGCCTGCCATCATATATGGGGTGATATCTGATGGCTTTTCAATGGGAACAAGTGCCTAATCATGAAATGTACTATAGTATATGCTTAGAGCTTATTGATGATGAAAACCAGTGGCTTTCTAAATCTTGTTGTAGGGCAGTTCAAAGGTCAAACAAGTTGTTGTACTATCGACGTGATGTCAGAGCGATAAGTACAACAGCTTAGCTGAACTGCCTTCTAATAGCTCATACCAACAAGCTCGACATAAAAAAATACTGGAAACATGGTGGCAGCAGTTTAGTGAGCGGCAAGTAGAGGACTCTGCCATTTTGACACAAGGAGCTACCATGCTCCGTGTCACAAAAGTGATTTTTATTTTACAAGTACTAATAGCGACACCAGAGGGAGAGAAGCGGCAACAAGCGAAACAAGCACCAGCGGGAGCAGGGAGAAGCAGGAAGCAAGTGGCAGCAAGAAGCGGGACAAATTTGAAGTGAGTGGGAGGCGGGGAGATGCTTCAGTGAGAAACATGGCGGTAAAACAAGCCGGCCAGCGAAACAAAACTGTTCATCACCAATACGCCCTAAACCACATACTATATAAAACAGTGGATGGTATCCATCCACAACTAAAACTGTTTCCTCTTGGGAGTTGATGACATCAGAGAGACCTCTCGAGCTTCGCTCTTGAGGTCTCCATGATGTCATCAACTCTAGGGAAACAGTTTGTTGTGATGTACATCACTGTTCTATATATATAAAATGGTGAGAAATAGGAAAATTATGGTTCTGACTGATGAAACACCCACATGACCATGCATTATACCACAATGATCACGTACCTGTACTTAATTCCTTTTCACCCCCTCCAAAACGGGAGGTGTTTCATAAAACTGATAATCCACTAAAGAGCGTGTGGCATGGGTGTCAGCAGGCATGCTCAGTTTACTTTGCTGAGCACAGTAAAATCTGGAAAGTCGAGGCAACATGAGCCTCAGGCCAGGGCAACAAACACAAACAGAGCTTGATGTACCTGAAGAACTGTTTTCTCTCTTTGGATGCTTTGGTGCAAGTTTGCAAGTTTGTGAATGATCTTTGGAAGATGTGGGTGCTAAACTTAGAGGACATGATCAAAGCGAGTGTCCTGATCGAGTATGTACTGCATGCATGAGTGCTGGTGTGAAGGAGTTCTGAAAAACTGGCTGCCTTTATACGGTAGTGGTACAGGGCTCATCATAATGTATTCTAAGCACTGTAACTGAAAGCATCCAACTTCTGTCTGATTGGCAGTGTGTGTGTTAGATAAAATAAAATGTGAATCTGTTAGAATCTTTGGTTTGCTACATATTGCTGACTGATATTGGGGTGGGGCAACACATCTTTTGGTTTTGTTTATGGAGGAGGGCAACAGTTCTATCAACTCTTGAATACAAGTTTAAATTCTAGCTACACCCTGGCGTGTGGCTTGTGCTCTGTTATATGCATACCTTGGGTAGTTGAACAAACTCGGCCTGTGACCTTATGCCTCACAACACATACCAAGGCATGTGTACATGACAGCATGACCACACATCCTGTAGTGGATTATCTGTTAAAGATAAATATTGTACATATATATATAAAATAAAACTTATTAAGGTTATTACATGTGTTATTAGAGTTGTAATAACATGATTTTCGTATATTAATTATATTGTAATATGTATATATTTTGTATATACCTGTAATACTTTGTGAATACATTGTTTATGACATTGTAACAAGCTAGTGTTCTTCTATAGGAAAAGTCCCATATATACCAAGCCCTTGGTATGCAAACACCACTCCCTCCTCTGTTGACCGCTACTTCAACTCCCAGAACTTCAACTGTGTGATGATGCACAGGTGCACACAAAGCATTATCAGCGCCAGAAAGCAGTTAGAACCACTCTGCCATCCAAAATCATGTTTGGTGATCCTGAAACTAAATAAAAAACAAAAGTAGAGTCCCCAAAATAACAAACACTAAATACTGAGGAGGTATGGCATAAATGGAACATGCTGCCTAGTGAAAATATCGGCAATGTTTTTTGTTCTTGTGCTGCTTGACCGATGACATGACTCATGGCTTTGCCAGTCGTGATGTCATCATGTCAGTCAGCACTCGAACAAAAATATTGCCAATATTTTCCATATATATATATATATATATATATATATCTCCATGTTATTAATTGATTACTTTATTAGGAAAGGATCTCTGAGCAAAGTTGACCATTTCAAATCTTCCAGATTGAGAGACAAGATAACATGACACATGTAGTATAGAAAGTACCGGGAGGGACATTACATGTATGTCACACAGCTGTGCTTAAGAGAGTTCTGTAGCAGTTCTTTGAGGGTGGATTTAAACTACCTACATCTCTCATTTGTGCAAGATTTAGGGTTAATTCTTCAGGTTTTCACAAACCCAATATCAGAATGAGCATTGTCCCAGTGAGGATTTATAGAAAGGGTACACCAGGTTGCACTTGTTTTTTTTGTTTTTGTTTTTTTATATATTTTATTGAATAAAGCTTACCAGACAATAGACAAGAGATTTAATGTACAGCGATAGTATCATAGAATCAATGTAAGTACTATTATCATAGAATCGATGTACAGCAGTAGTATCATAGAATCAATGTACAGCGGTAGTACCATAGACTCAGTGTACAGCGGTAGTATCATAGAATCAATGTACAGCACTATTATCATAGAATCAATGTACAGCAGTAGTATCATAGACTCAATGTACAGCGGTAGTATCATAGAATCAATGTGCAGCGGTATATCATAGACTCAATGTACAGCGGTAGTATCATAGAATCAATGTACAGCAGTAGTATCATAAATCAATGTACAGCGGTTGTACCATAGACTCAGTGTGCAGCGGTAGTATCATAGAATCAATGTGCAGCGGTAGTATCATAGACTCAATGTGCAGCGGTAGTATCATAGACTCAATGTACAGCGGTAGTATCATAGAAGCAATGTGCAGCGGTAGTATCATAGAATCAATGTACAGCAGTAGTATCATAGAATCAATGTACAGCGGTAGTATCATAAGAATCAATGTGCAGCGGTAGTATCATAGAATCAATGTACAGCGGTAGTATCATAGAATCAATGCATATATGAAGTCACAGATTCAAAACTCTTATTATTGCAGTGTCCCCTTATATACAATATCAATAGCATTTAGCAATCGATATCCTCACAGAACCCACTGAATACCATATAGGTTTGCCAAAAGGGAATTAGAATCCTCACATCCTGACTTTCCTTCCCCAGTGTGTACAGCACCCCAAGAACTCTTAGTGATGGCCTAGCCTATGTCACAAAGTCTGCAGGTTGCACATGTTCATGTTTCTAGTTTGGGATTGGTTATCTACCAACTGCAAGTATTTAGATAAGTTTACTGGGGTGTTCCCATGTTAGGCATTCTTGAATGGCAAGCAGGTCTGGGGCTGGATTTTCAATGACTCTTAAAGGCTGATGCAGGTGCGGAGGAAAACTTGTGCAAGTGGGTCTTCACTTGTAGAGCCTCAGTTGTTCCTGCACGTGCTGGAATTTCTAAAACTGAGTCTTTTCAGCCAGCACACGATTTACATCAGCTTGCAGACATTTTTTTTAATGCAGCTGTGCCAAAATATTACGCCTGGTTGGAGCATGCATAACATCCTCCACAGCTGTGCCTGCCACCTGTGTGGTGCACAGACTGAAAACAGGACTATCCATTGGTGCAGATATTTTTTTTGCACTGGCAGACTGCAGCACTGGACTTAGTCCCACACCCACTTTCAGCCATTTGAAAATCCTCCTCTGGTATCTTACTCTTGACCGTAATGGGAGTCAATGGGTCAGTTGAGAGAGAGAGAGAGAGAGAGAGAGAGAGAGAGATAGAGATAGATAGAATAGATAGATAGATAGATAGATAGATGATAGATAGATAGATAGATAGATAGATAGGCAGGCAGGCAGGCAGACAGTGAGCTGGCGTAGGGGGAGAGGGAGGGGCAGGATTAGCAGCCAAAGGCATCTCTCCTCTCCAGGTGATTGTCTCCCTCCCCCCATAGTTGCACTCCCACCGGGTGGAGGCCCAATGGATGGCGAGGCAGGAGGGGTGGCATCAGGAGGGCACCCTGAGCCGTGGTATGCATTTGCCTTCACACACACGAGGGCACCCAGGGCATGGGGTAGGGAGAAAACGGGTAAAAAGTACTAGAAAAATCTATATGACAAAAAAAAAAAGGAGATTCTTTTAATGGTGGAACTGCTAGGCATAAGATGGAGGGGCACCTTAAACACCTAAAACAGCATTTCAAACAAATCCATGTCCACACACATCTTCTCCAGTCAAGCAGTTAGGGTTTATAATGTACATATAACTGTTTTCCTTGATTGCAACTGCTGGCTTTGGCACTGGACATGGCTATTTCTATGTCATCATCACTGTGCAAGCTACTCTCTGGTTCAGTAGTCCACTGTGATGTACCCAGCAGGACAAGATATCATTTGTGACATACCCACAACTCACCAGATATTATTTTGTGAGTTGTGTTTAAAATGTTGCTCTCCTAGAAATAGAAACATAGAATTTGACGGCAGATAAGGACCGCTGGCCCACCCAGTCTGCCCATTTCCTACCTGATGGATAAGCTGCAGATTCTAGTTAATCAACAGCTTACTTCCTCCTGCCCCCCACTAGAATTGTCTTATGCCTGTCCCATGCATTCTTGAATTCTCCCTGTTCCTGACTCCACAACCTCCTCAGGAAGGCTGTTCCATGCATCCACAACTCTCTTTGTGAAAAATACTTTCTAACATTACCTCTGAGCCGTCCCCATCTATCTTCAAATTGTGCCCCTTGTTCTTGCACACCTCTTCTTCTTCTGAAAGATGCTACCTTCTTGTACCTTGTTAATTCCTTGATATACTTTAAAGTTTCTATCATGTCCCCCTCTCCCCTTTTCCTCAAGGGTATACATATTAATGTGGGGGCATGTGTGATTTTGTATTTTCTTGAAACTTGGCTTCCCAGCCAAATGCCCTTTAGGGTAACCCTTGCCTCAGTGTTTGCGCACAGAGGTTCTCTGTCTTTTAAATAGTTTTTTATTTTAATGGGTTCACCACAATATATCAAGGCACACTGCCTTAAGGGTAGCTGGTCTACTCCACTGGGGTGTCAAACAGATGAGGCATACTGATGAGTCCTGGTAGGACCTAAACACGTGTCTATGTCTTCTGTTAACACCCTTTGCAAACTGTGTGAGAGGCCTTCGCACCATGCAATTCTGCTTAAAGTTGGACCAGCATAACATTCTGTGGTGATTTGCATATGCAGCCCATGATGCTTTGCATTGTGGGGGCATGTGTGATTTTATTTTCTTGAAACTTGGCTTTCAGCCAAATGCCCTTTGGGTAACCCTTGCCTCAGTGTTTGCGCACAGAGGTTCTTTGTCTTATACATATTAAGCTGCTTTAGTCTCCTCTCGTATGTCTTCTGGTGCAGACCTTGCACCATTTTGGTTGCCCTCCTCTGAACAGCCTCCACTCTATGTCTTTGCAGAGATGGGATCTCCAGAATTGCATGCAGTACTCCAGATGGGGTCTCGCTAGCTGTCTGTAGAGAGGGATAACAACTTCCTGTTTTCTACTGTTGATGCCTCTCCTATGCATCCCAGTATCCCCAGCCCTCCTTACTGCCTTCTCACATTGCTTGCCCACCTTTAGGTCATCTGATATAATTACTCCTAGGTCTCTTTCGATTTTTGTTGTTGTTATTAACTCACCCCCACTGTGTACTCTTCCCTGGGTTTTGTTTTCCACTGCCACGATTTGACCATTCCTCCAACCCTGCTAAGTCCCTTTTCATTCTTTCCACCCCACCTTGTGTATCAACCCTGTTGCAGATTTTTGTGTCATCTGCAAAGAGGCATACCTTTCCTTCCAGGTGCTCTCCAATGTCACTTATAAAGATATTAAAGAGGACCGGTCCCAGTACCGAACCTCATGTACCCCACTAGTTACCCTCCTTTCTTCACTGTGGACTCGGGTTTACTATTACCTTTGCGTCCTGTTGTCCAGCCAGTTTTTTATCCAGGCTACCACCTTGGGACCCTCTCCAAGGCTGGCTACATTGTATATTAATCTTTTGTGTGAGACTGTGTCGAATACCTTGCTAAAATCTAGGTAGGCCATATCCACAGCCCTCCTGATCTACTACTTTGGTCACCCAGTCAAAGAAATCTATTAGGTTCATCTGACATGACCTTCCTGATGTGAAACCATGCTGCTTTGGGTCCCGAGCCCCACTGGTCTCTAGGTACTCAACAATTCTTTCCTTCAGAAGTGATTCCATCATTTTCCTTACCACTGAAGTCAAACTAACTGGTCTGTAGTTTCCTGCCTCTGCCCTGCTCCCACTTTTGTGAAGTGGAATCACATTTGCCCTCCTCCAGTCCTCAGGTGCCACTCCATTCTCCCATGATTTGTTAAAGAGAATAGTCAGTGGTTTTACTAGTTCACCCTTAGTTCTTTTAGTATTCTTGGGTGAATCCATCAGGCCCCATTGCTTTGTCCACCCTCAGTTTCAAGAGTTCATTCAAACCCTTTCTTCTGTAAATGGACTGGTATCGATCCCTGTTCAGAGTATCTCCCTTGTTTAGTTTAGGCACCTCTCACTCCTCATCTGTTGTGGATACTGAGCAGAAATATCCATTCAGCATCCCTGCTTTTTCACTGTCACTCTCTGCCCACATCCCCCCTCCATTAAGTCTCTGTATCCCTCCTTGGTCTTTCTTTGCTCCCTAATGTACCTATAAAGGTTTTATCCCCTTCTTAACAGAGTTGGCTATCTTTTCCTCAGTTTGTGCCTTTGTTATTCTGACTGCCTTCCCTGCCTCCTTCTGCTTTAACAGATAAAGTTCTCTGTCCTGCTCCTTCTGTGTTTCCTTATATTTCCTGAATGCTATCTTTTCTCCTTAACCGTCCCTGCTACCTCTTTTGAGAACCATAGTGCTTTTTCCTTCATTTTGTTTTATTGATTTGCTTCACACAAAGGCTTGCTTGCCTCTGCAATGGCTGTTTTGATTATTCCCCATTGTTCCTCCACCCTCCTTCTTGCCCATTTGCTAATGCTTTTCTAAGGCACCCTCTCATTTTCCCCAAAGTCAGCCTTCCTAAAGTCCAATACTCTTGTTTTTGTATGGCTGGACTCTATGGCTGTGTTTATTAGAACCACACTGTTTGGGGTCACTTGTCCCAGATGGTTACCCACTTCTAAATCTGAGATCCTTTCTCCTTCCCCATTTGAGAGTACCAGGTCTAAGATTGCTCCTCCTGAGTGGGTTCCAACACTAGCTGTCTGAGGTATGCCTCCTGTAGGCATCAAGAATGACCCTGCTCTTGGATGTGCCTGCAGCAAAGGCACTCCAGTTAACATCTGGCATATTCAGGTCCCCATCAACATTATCTCCTCTTTTTCCGCCATTTTAAGGATGCCTTCTATCATTTCCTTGTCCATTTCCTCCCCTGAGATGGGGTCTGTACACAACCCCATGCAGATTGTGTGCCATTTCCTGTCTCCAGGGTGACCCATAGTGACTCATCAACTTCCTGTTTACTCTTAAGTTCTGTTGCTTTAATCCTTCCCTTATATAGAGAGCTACTCCTCCTCCTCTTTTACCCACCCTGACCCTCCTGTAGACTGTGTATCCTGGTATGTTGACTTCCCACCATGGTTCTCTGTGTACCATGTTTCAGTGACTGCCACAATATCCAGGCATCCCTCTTCCATTAAGGCCACTAGTTCAGGAGCTTGTTGCACAGACTACGGAATTGGTACTCATCACCTTCCATTTATTTTTATGGCCTTACCCTTTTAGCCCCATCCCTGTCCTTAACATCTTTTTCTGCATTTATCCCTGTCCTGCTCCCTACTGACTTTTCTGCCTTGGTGTTTACCTCTCTAACTACTGCGCTTTGTGGGGAGACTGGGATTTCCTGCTCCTTTCAGTGCCTCCCCCTTGGCTAGTTTAAATGCTTGCTAATGAAGCATTTAAACCTGTCACCTAGGATCCTGGATCCCTGGACAGATGCAGACCATCGCGCCAGTATAAGCCTGCTTCCCTCCAGGTGGCTCCCCAGTCCCCAATGAAGCCAAAACCCTGAGCTCCACACCAGTTTTTCAACCATTCATTGAATCCCATGGTGCGGAATACCTAGCATCATCCTTGCCATAGACAGGCAGCACCTCCGAGAAGGTTACCTACATACTACTTGTCTAAGGCCTCCCCAACTCCACAAACTCCTCTTGCTGCTCTGATCCCATTTACAGCTAGGTCATTTGTCCCTAGGTGGACAATGACATCCAGCTCCCTCCCTCGTGCAGCTGCTCCACGATCCTGAGGATTTGCTTCCTGTCCTCAAGCCATGGCACCAGGCAGGCACCTACCTCCCTATCCCTCCCCACATCTACCCCCTAATGATTGGAGTCCCCACCAGGGGTTGTTTCCTTCCTCTGTGGGGTCTCATGCCACCCTCCTGTGGGTCTTCTTGTGGAGGTTCCCAGCATTCTCCTTGGTCTCCACTGCAGGTGCCTCCATAGAGGAACCACTCTTGCCAGAACAGCATATGAATTGTGGAGAGCTACAACTGGAGGGATACACCTCTGTTCACCACCCTCTCCTCCCTGGGCCCACCTTGGTCCAACCGCTCCTCTTTCTTGGCAACCTCTGAGAGTAGCAGTGGTGGCCCTGAGTGGTCCTGGTGGGGAATAGGATTCAAGAATCCTAGCCAGGTCAGCCTGGAGGCGGGCAACCTCCTCCCTCAGACCAGAGGTGCCTGCAAACAGGGCAGCATCGCAGCCTCCATGTGTGTAATGTACATCATACACCATAATGTAAATGTGTGCAAAGATCATGTATCTTCATTTCCGCCATTTATCTTCACTTTAGACGGTTAAAAGGAACCCTTAACCAATGGAGAGCTGTTTTGAACAACGCCTGATGACATTGCAATACCCTCTGATGCAGTCAGAACTCAGCTGTGAAATCAGGCAGAAACAGTTAAATCTTCATAAAATGAACTAATTTAAAAGCTATACAATTTAAAATACTGTAACTTGTATAAACTGGACACACAGTGTCTTAGAATGTCACTTTATCACCTGTACCTCACTCGTGTGCCCTGACATCTGTGAGTTATTGTCCTGCCCTTACCTGTGAAGACAACAGGCATATTCGAATTGAGCCAATGCATATATTTATATTTATATTAACTATGTGTTATACACACATATATATATATAACTTTATACAATCTTTTGAGAGTGCTTTTAAGCACAGTAGAACTGTGATAAAATCAATAACACTGAGACAGAAGAAATGTGATTTCATCTCGTACCCAGAAGAACCAATAGTAAACAGAAAAAAGATTACATTGCACCAGCTACATGGACAACTGATTTTATCCCAAACTTGTATCTAATCCAACTCACTCTATATGCATTACATCACAATCTGCTGTAGTAAAGAATGTGAACTTTCTAAAACCTTAGTCTATCTGCTACTTCTCTCATTTTCTGCTGCTCCAGTGATCAATAGCAAGTCAATTAAGGAGACATTCTTCCCTTTCAGAAGTCTAATTTAGATTTTCTATCAATAACTATAAGAATGCAGGTTAGTGCGGAGTACTGGTATTGTTGCAATCAATAACTAGTGCAGGGTTAGGTATCTCTGGTTTTGCACCCTCTGTTTCTAGTGGCAACAAGTTCAGCTCACAAACCCACTAATAACTGATTTGGAGGATAAATATTATGGAATGGTTGGATCTCCTGAATGTCAGGTGTGAGGAGGGGAAAGGGGTATTACATTATAGGTGGGCCCAGTGTAAGTTATAGGAGCTGTAGTCCTTCTAGTTCTCTGTAGAGCTATTTATTCACTTTCACCTCAGTTCATGAAATGCCAAAACACTTTGCAGAATCTCTGCATTTTGAGACATTTTTTCAGCACAGCAACATTTATTTTGTAGTGAGCAAACTATGGAACAAAACAGTAAACAAACACCACAGAATGCAGAAAAAATTTCCAAATGAGGTGGAGGTAGAAGCATTCAAACAAATTAACAGCAAGTGAAAGAAAAGATTTAGTGAAAGTTTTTAATAAAGGCAGAATTTTCACAGTGAGAATATGATATTCTGCAAATGTCATACATGCAAGAAAATTCATAACAGCTCTAATACTCAGACTCCTGGCCAAATCAACAGTATAGGAGACAATAGTGGAAGCAGCCACTCTAGTAACCTAGTAGTAAAGGGGCCAGCCTTCCACTCAAGCGACCACGGGTTTGTGTCATCATCCTGCAGTCCCAATCAACTAAGGCAGGAGGTAGAGAGCAGTACCAAGGAGGATTGCTTTCCCACAGAACCACTGCATCCTGGCAATCCAGGAGATGGGAATCATTCCATGAGGAAGCTCGTCAGGGCTGCCTGTGTCTCCTGATAAAAAAAGGGTGAAGGCTCACTGGTTAGAGGATATGGAGCCGCCAACACCCAGCCCAGCTCCCCACTAGTTCAGAACATGGGCCACACAGCTGCTTACACCTCGGGGTCGCTGTAGGTGAAGAGGGCAGGAGCTGGGAGGGTTTGTGGAGAAAAGAAAAAAGACTGACAGCAGAATGATAAAAAGCAGAGGCAGCGTGGTCATGTAGTTAAAGCAAAGAACTGGGAGCCAGGAGATCGCAGCTTCATATCCCACCCAAGCTGTTGGCTCGTTATGGGACTATAAAAGCAACGCTATTTGTAAACCACAGTATAGTTTTTGAGCAATAATGGTTTTCTGCTCACTGCTATTTATCCCACCAAAATGTATGCTGCAGTTGAGATTTCGTACAAGATTTCTGCCGTGATGTTGAACAATTTGTGTGAGATTTTGGCATTAGATTATAAAACAACTAGGGTGTGGGTGAAGCCTCCCAAATAATATGCAAATAAAAAAATTCTGTAAATGGGGTGGGGTGGGGTGAAGCCCCCAACTAATCTAAAAAAAATACTGCTAATGAGTGGCCAGTTAAACTGAAATACACACAAGCAGTCCAGCCATGGACATTCCTCCACCATGGACATTGCAGCATGAATCTTGTTGGAATCTCAGCAGTTACTTTCAGGAGGGATAAACTTCAGCCACTCCTAGTTTTCTGACAAAAACATTAATATACCCATTTTATTTTGTTTCATTCTTGAACTGAGATACAGAATTGTGAAGTTTTAAATGTTTCTGTTCCTTGCCATACCCACCATGAACATCTTGGTGTGGTTCTACACTGTTTACTGTCTGAAACATGTAATAGCATCATAACACATCCACAGTAGGAATCTAGTATGTACAGTCAAAAGTAACCACAACAGAAATTTAAAAATCACAGTGGCAGTCGTCTTGACTTGAAATTGATGGCAGAAAAGGCCATTGGTCCATCTAGTCTTGAAGGAGGCAGTATAGTGCAGTGGTTTAGGACTCTGAGCTGCAAACCTAGAGACCTGGGTTTGAATCCACAGCCCTCACTTGCATACTGTGTGACCCTAAGCAAGTCACTTAACTTACTTAACTTCCTTGTGCTCCCAGGTCGCACCCAGAAACAAGCTTCAGCTTAGTGTGCCTTCCTGGATAAACCATTTCCCCTTTCCTTTCCTTTAGTCTGCCCATAATACCTTATCCTACCACTGAGATCTAGTGTTTATACAAGGGTTTATCCCACCCATATTCCTTGCTTCTTCTACCCCCTGGGTGCTGTTAAGCTCTTAACTCTGTTCTAACCACGTAAGAAGCCATTATTGGTCTTGGTGCTTAATTCACCTTAACCGCAGTTGTTCCATGGCTCAGTCACTCTCTCCCCACAAAAAAAAACTTCATGTCCCTACTGAATTTCCCTCAGTCCGCTTCCACTCATGTCCTCGTGTTCTAGAGTCACCATTCCTGTTGAATATTTCCTTACAGTTTACTCTGTTCATTCCTTTCAAGAACTTGAAGAATTTCTATCATATCACCCTCTCCTTTCTGGCCTCCAGAAAGCAGATGTTCAGTACTCTAAGCCGATCTTCATGGGGTCTATCTTGCAGGCCACAAATAATTTGTGTTACTCTATGCTGCTCCATGTTCAGCCTTTCCCTGTCTTTCCTCAAGTGAGAGCTTCAGAACTGGGCACAGTACTCCAGGTGTGGTCTATACAGAGGTGGTAATACATCATGTCTCCTGCTATAACATCCCTCCCAATACACCCCAACATCCTGGTTGCCTTGTAGTAGGTGCAAGGGCTGGGCAACCCCTGTGTCTAGGGGTATATGGTGGTATCTCCCATCATAGGAACACCTGCCTTACATCATAAAACCTGTTCCTGCACCTTTACCTCTGCCACCACAGGTCTGGGGCAAGGTGCTAGGGGCTCCTTAACCATACACTGGGGCACCATTAACATGAGACCACACACAAACAGAGTTGGAAGCATGGAACTGGGATCAAGCTGGGAGTGTGTATTGAGCTGACACATGGTACAAAGCTATTCAGGGCATCTCCTTGCCCTGAATTCCAGTCCAGTTCTTCAAGCACTGTACTAGTTGCATCACACTGTACACATCATATTTCCCTGGGCTCCGATCTCCATCTCTAGCTCCATCATTTCCCAGGGCCTATTGTCTTACATTGCTCCTACACTTGCTGCCAGGCTACCACCATTAATCTAAGGGACATCTGCTGTTACCTTCACTGGATCTGGTCCAAGAGCATTTCAAAGTTTTTCAGTACAATCCCAACTTCTCTGTCAGGGTCCATGGAGCCCTGGTGCTCCCAAGACCATTTGTGCAGTGTCACCCTCCAAGGCAGGTGATCACTTCCTGGGCAAAGCTGTGCCAGCATGTCTTACTGTGCCCACATAGGTCAACAACAGAATACAGCAAGTCAGCATTATGACATTACTGCTAATTACATGAGTCGCTGATTCAGCCATGCCTCCCTCACCCGACAGTACACACAATAGCTCGATGGCCCAAAGAAACAGGCTCTCATACTTGGAACCTCACATTGGGACTTACTGACCCTAAACCTTGCCAGGCTCCTCCATCTGATGACTTAGAAATTCAGAACCATGCTAGGGGTTCTGTGACAATACCCAGGGTTTACTAATTCTCTAACAGGACATCTTTAATGCAAGCCTTAATTACAAATGTGACCATTTCAGATGGTGCTGTCTTTCAAGTTTAGCTTTCATGGTGGGAGTGGATCCTCACAGATCCTAGTGACCTCCCTTGAGGGTGGCACTCACTACTCCACTACTCCTAGTGATGCCATGCTGGTGTTGCTCAGGAGACACAGTCAGAGGACCAGTGCCACCCAAACCTAGGAGTCCTACCACCATCCCTGGGCCTGCAGTCCCCAACTTAGTCTCAGCCAGAGAGCTGGACACTTTCTAGCTCTCTCTCTCTCTCTCTCTCTGGACTCTAGACTTTCCTCTGACCTCTCCCTGGGCTTGCCTGCCATTCTTATAGAGAATCCAGGAAGGACAGAACAGGACAGGACCATGCATATTTGTGACAAAGTTTCCCACTTCTATATGAGCCAAAATATGCTGTACACAAACATCCAGATATCCTGGGCAGGATTTTCAAAGCTCTGAAAGAAAGCTGCAACAATGGCAGCTTGCGTGAAGTACCTGTGTCAAGACTCTGTGCCCAATTTTCTATTGGACAGGGTCCCGCAGCCTGTGGCGACAGTGGCTGTGCACCCAACAGACAGCGCACCCATGAGGGTGTGCCACAACAGCTGCAGGGTGGCAGCTGCACACTGGGGACAAGGACACGGTACTGGGAAGTGTCCCTACTCCACCACCACTGAGCTGCTGGTACCCTACACATTCCACAGCAGTCCCTGGTGATCTAGTGTCCCCCATACACCATAATGTAAATAGCATGCAACAGTCAGTCCCAGTGAATTAGCAGCTCCCCCAGCCCTATTATTGCCCTAATGTGCACAATATAATACATGACATAAATGGCATTCCTAAGTATCCCCAAGCCCCAGTATACCCGTCGGCAAACTATCCCTCAGTCTGTCATGGCGGTTTAGGGTCCCAGCCCCTAACTCAATATGCCCAAATATAAACTGCAGACATCATCCCCAACTGGTGGTCCTAGTGGCCCCACCCCTACCTGGCAGGTAGTGGCCACCACCCTGCTTCCTCACATCCCTGTACCCGATCAGGTGAGCGGCACAGCCCTCCTCACACCACCATGGCCAGCCGCCCAATGAACCTGTCAGAGTCGCCCTCTGACAGTTCATTGGGCAGCGATTATGTGGTGTGAAAGGGCTTATGCGTCACTCGATAAATGTAATGCCCGGCATGAGAGATGGAGCAGGGTGGTGTGCCACCTACCACCCAGTGAGGCGAGGGCCACTAGACCAGGTAGTGATGTCTGCAGTTCAATCCAGGCATATCGGGCTTGGGTGGGGACACAGACCAAGGGATAATTGCAGTACAGGCATAATAGGGCTTGTGGGGGACAGGATACCAAGGAATGCCATTTATGTCATAGTATATTATATTGCAGTACATTAGGAGCATAAAGGGTTGGGGAGCTACTAATCACCGGGACTGACTGTTGCATGCTATTTACATTATGGGGTGTTATGCGTGGGAATAACAGACACTTAGGCAGGAGGTATGATGCATAAAATAAACGCATGAATGCGCTATGATTTTTATTCAAAATCAAATAAAAGCAATATATACAGAAATAAAAAAAAAACAAACGTTAGCACACCAAAATAAACAAAACTCCAAAGATGACTCTTCCCTAGTCACTTCTCTTAATTTACCACTTTCCAAAAGCAATTCACTGGTGAGAAAAGAAACATCTTCCTCCTACAAGACCAGCAGCTCACTGGCCTCCCTCTCCAAACTCTCTCCTAGTGGTGAGTTTTATAGTCTTTTGGCTGATTACATCATGGGCAGGTGACCAACATCAAGGGAGAAATTAGGGTTTTATTTTTTATCTTAGAGGCTAAAGACATTCCATTTCACTCACTTCCAAGTCCCTGTAATCCTTTACCTGATAATAGGCTTTGGTTTAATAACACATACAGGTAGGGATCAACAATAGCTTTTTGAGGGCGTGGCCAGCAGTCAGACTTATAAATAAGAAAAACTTATACTTTTTCTGACAAAGTGAGAAATTAATGGTTATAGCATGAGGAGAAAGGAGTTCTGCCGACAAAATGGTAAAATGCGCCAGACAACCCAGCATGATCCCAACAAGGTGAGACAATGTACGCAGAGACACCGCATGGTAGCGGCCTAACAACTGAAACATGCAAGGCCTCGGAGCACTCCATAATGGTAGTAATACAAGCCATTTGAGAATTGGACAGAAAAAGTCGACAGATTGGCACTAGATTCACTGTGATGGAAACACGAATGGATGCCGTGGCTGTGGATGCCAAGTCGGCGGTAGACTCACTAACATCGGCAGCAGCAGTGGCCTGGATCCTGGCGGAAAGCAAGACCATGCAACTCCAGCTTGAAACGCTGGAGAACAATATCTGGCCAGCAATTTGCGTCTTTTGAGGTCCAGAAGCCCAGGAGGGTAAAGCATTGCAAGAATTTGTCCAGGACTTAATATATAAATGACTGAACTTGGACTTACATGGGCAACTTATTAAGATCTACTGCGAATCAGAGGAGAAACCGTCCGTTGAGACACCACGGACTATTATGATCATACATCAAGGCCCACTTTCAGGATACAGTCTTGGATGCAGCTAAATCGTCGGCCCTTTGAAATTGGAGGTGAGGATCGAATCTACTTTTTTCCTGATTTAAGCTACGCCCACGTAGGCAGTGGAGAAAAAACACTGATTCCGCTCGTGCTGGGCTTAGAGCATTAGAATTAATCACTGCTGTGGCTACCGCTCGATTGAAGCTCTTCTATGCTGGTAAGACCTACATTTTTCTGACCCTGTTGAAGCAGACAAGAGACTAGAGACAATAAGGCAAGACTTTGTTCATCATCCAGGTCCTCGGAGGATGAAGATGAAGAGGACTGAAGGAATTTTAGACTCTGCCTTGCGCATTTAAAGTAATATCTACCTGGACACTGTTGAAGCTAGATGTTTCATTTACTTAAAAGTTTAACATTTATATGCAGCAGTGTTAGGAGGCTTAGTTCTCATCAAGATTAAACATCTAAAATTCTTACTGTCCACCAGTCCCTATATGTTTGAACTATATACTAGATATGTTATTACTCTATCTACTTAATTTTTGAACCGAGGGGTTAACTAGGCACATTTGTGCTTTAGTTGATTATAATTATTCGTCTTAAAATGATTAGAGCCTCTCAATTTCAACTACCTGTTTAAAAGCCAATTTGTAGCTTCTGACTAAATGACTTTAAGGAATGTTGCCTCTTGAAAGTATTCTAATTTACAAGGCTTATTAAGAACTTCCTGTATTAGTGCAGTCAAGTACTTACATGTCATTTCTATTATCGAACCTACATGGACTCATAAAACACTAGATGTGCTAGTGGGTGTCTGGGCACCATTCTATATCACGGCACTCCAGGGAACTCAGGAGTGTTTCTTACAAATAAAGCATTACTCACTCATTTTACTGTAGTATCTCACTCTGGAGACTGCTCTGACTTGCACCAATGACATGCTGCCACTGCAAAGGGGTTTGCAGAGAAAGGGGCAGTAAAGCAAAGGAGTAGATATGTCAGGTTGGCCACCCTAACATAAAAAAAGAAAAGGACAGACGAAAAAGGAAGAGGATAGGATAGTGTGAAAAGAACAAGGGGGTGCACCTCGATTACTAATGGGAACTATACTTACAGGAACATGGACCCTGTTATGGGGGCACTAGATCACCAGGGTAATGGTTTGGGATATGTAGGGTACCACCTGATAGGGGCTGGGGGACACAATGGCCTACAGTTGCCAACCCTCAGAGGATCTCTAAGTACCACTAGACCAGTCTTTGGCTGGTCTAACTGTACTTGCACCGTTGTCCTTGGGATGGGTTTTGGAATTTCAAGATTAGGGGATACGGCAGCCTGCATCTGCAAGCCCCCTAGCACCATGCCACAGATGTTGTGGCACAAGGCTGTTAGCCTTTGGCACATGCAGCCTGCTTCTGCCACAGGCTGCACTGCAAAGTAGCTCCAGGAGCATCCCTTGACACAAGGTGCCTGTTGCATCAGGCATGTTTTATGCAGGCACCTTGCGTCCTTCTCAGGGCTTTGAAAATCCAGTCCCCTGTCTCTAAGCACTACCCTCTAGAGCACAACCCTCAGTTTCAGGCTTAACCCTCCAGGAACCCTCTACTAACTGACCTTGAGCCAAGAGAAGAGAGGCTGGTTACTTAGGCCTTGTTGCACTGGCCAGATTGTTTAAGTGAGTCACTTACGATAACTCCTAGGTCCCTTTCCTCAATGGTGGTGTCCACCTTAACCCTCCCATCTAAAGTTCTGTCCTGGGGTACCTGTTCCCAGTGTGCAGCACCTCACACTTTTGGCATTAAGCTTCACCTGCCAAACCTTGGACCACACCTCTCAACCTTTGTAGACCCCTCTTCAACTCCTCATCCCTCCTCACTTTCTACCCTACCACAGAGCTTAGGTCATTTATGAAGAGACATCTTGACTCGGATTCCTTCTCCTATGTCACTGATGAACATATTAAAGAGCTAGTGTCTGCCTGATTAATTGTAACTTTCAGATGCAGTCAGCTATCACTTCTTATATCTGAAGTATTTTTCTTTTTGTTTGCTAATTAGAGATTTGTCACCTGGCAGTACTGGGGTGATGTGTGGAGCAGCACTCTGGAGGCTAAAAGTCAGTTCTGTTCCTCCCACTACATCAACACTGAGACCACACTGACTGTGACATCACTAGTAATCAAGGAGAACCATTTCTCACAGCCAGATTATTCTCTTTCATATGAACCAGCAGGGGTTGGCGCTTCTTAGTAACTAGTGATGTCACAATTTCCTGCATTTTGATTGGTAACTTGTGAAAGTCACTGCTCAGACTGCAAGGATTGTGGTTCATCAAGGTATTTGGTCACATTTCTGATGATGTAGTGGGAGGAACAGAACTAACTCTTTTAACCTCCAAACAGAGTGCTGTTCCACATCAGCCCAGTACTGCAGGTGGAAAATCTTCTAATTAGCAAACAGACACTAAAAAATACTTCAGATATAGGAAATGATAGCTGACTGCATCTGAAAATTACTATTAATTTCAGGCAATACACTAGCTCTTTAAAAGGATTACTGTATTGCCAAGACTGAGTCCTGTGGCATCCCACTTGTGACCTCTCTCTCCCCAGATTTAACTGTCTACCACTGCCCTCTGCTGTCTGTCCCCAACCAGCTATCCACCCATCTAACTACAGTATGTCCTTCACTACACCTAGAGCTTCTGCCTTCAACAACTTTTTCTGTGCGGCACCAAGCTGAATACCCACCTTGCTAAAGTCAAGGTAGAGTAAATCCACTGTTTGTCCCTTATCTACTACCTAGTCAAGGATTACTCTTAGGTTGGTCTGACAAGACCTCCCTGTTATGAACCATGCTGTTTACTATCCTGGAGTCCATTACTCTCTAGGTAGTCCACTTAGTCCTCTTTGACTACTGTCTCCATCAGTTTTCCCACAACACTGTCAGGCTTGTAGTTACCAGGTTACTCTTTGTCCCCACTCATATGGAATGGAACTATGTTTGCTACCCTCCAGTCTTTGGACCCACCCCTGACTGAATTGGGCATTTGAATAACCCTGCCAGGGGTTCAGCCAGTTCTCCAAGCACCTTTGGATGCATCTCATCTGGCCCGGCACCTTATCTACTTTCAGGGCTGCCAGTCCATTTCTGATGCTTTCACTTGTAAATATCTTCTGCATCACTTCTGAGGTACCCTATTAGTAGCCTTTCTGCCACTTTCCGACAAAAGTGGCCTGTGCCCTTCACGTGAAAACTGAGCAAAAGTAGTTGTTAAAATGGCTGCCATCTGCATGTTGTCTCTGTTGCCTTGCAATTCTCTGTCAGCCTAGCACCTTCCTCCTTCTTTCTTTTTGCCCAATATATCTGAAAAAACTGATTTCCCACCCTGAGCCCTGTCTGCAATATGCAGCTATGTGTCTGCTTTTGTACCCCTGACTACCCTCTTGGCATTTCTTGATTTCAGCTAGTACTCACTCCATCCATCATCCCCCTGCTTCTCTTTGCCCTCACCACCAGCTCTCGATGCGGTTCAACAAAACGTCAGGACCTGTAATATCAACGATGGATATTTATGTCACCCCAAGTTGCGTCGACATAAACTCAATCATCTCCTGGTCCATTTTTATATCAGGGCTTCACCCCTCTAACCCTCCATGCAGGGGACTCACCCCCACCCCTCATTCTTATCACAATAAACTCCGAGTCAGAGTTGACTGAGGGGGGGTGTAGGACCAGAGACAGTGCGCCTGTTCCAGGCGCATCAACACAGTGATCTGTTGAACTGTCGATTTTGTCGACAGCGATGTAGGTCACTGTGTTGTTGTCATGGACCGTGACACATACCCTCACCACCTATCTGACTTTTAGATAACTTATATTGGTCTCTTGTACCTGTTTCTCTTGGTGACTGTCCTCAAACATGATTTTTGTGTCTCAAGAATGTCCCTTTTAATTTATCCCCACCTTTTCTCTACACCCCAATCATCTATCCTACCACAGACTAATTCTCTCATCTGGTTAAGTCTGCTCTCATGAAATCGATAACTTCAGCCTTGCCAAGGGCCAGTTCAAACCATATGGTGTTATGGTCACTTGACCTTAGTGGTTCCCTAGCCTCATTCCACCTACCATTTCTGGGTTGATGAGCACCACTTCAAGATCGCCAGCCTCCTTGTGGGTTTCCTGACCAGCTGCACCAGTGGGCAGTCCTGCAACCCATTTAGCAGGGCCTGACTTCTGGTGCTCCAAGCTCCTGGAATATCCCGATCAGTGTCTCACAGGTTACAATCCTTCACAACCACTACTTCTCCCTTTGAGGCCCTTCTTAATTTTGCCCTAATTCCCTACTGTCCTCATCCCTGTCCCGTGGCCTATAGACCACCCCATGTGCAATTTCTTGCCTGATACCATGATGAACTGACCCATTTCCGTTCTGTTACCCCATTCTTCCACTGATGGTCCCATCTTTTACCACTTAAATCCCTTCCCAGTCAGAGGATAACCTTCTCCCTTGTCTTACCCCCTATCTTACCTATACTGTACATGGTGTAACCTGGGACCTTCTGGTCCCAGTCATTATTCCCTGTGGACCAAGTTTCTATAATGGCTACAAGGTCCAACCCATATCTACCACCATCATCTGAAACTCACTTATTTTATTTCCCAGGCTCCTGGCATTAAGTCAGACTGTCTTCCATCTTGCATCTAAATTACTCCCACCTTTTACAGATCCTCCCTTCATCACTCCTCAATCTACTTTATTATTTTTACATTATTTCAAAGGTTGTACCAGGAAACAAATACTGAGCTGGTAACAGCTGGACTCCAGAATTGTCCTGGGGAGGGGCAGGGGGGAGTTTAACAAATAAAACTAAAATTGAAAGAAAACAAACATATAAAAATGTAAAAGGTGTAACACCCCCACCCCACCAAATTAGGGGCTTACCTTGAGTGTCTCCCTGGGCTCCAGTAATGCCCACTGCCTGGCTGATGTCCAGAAAGAAAAGGTAAATCGATGTACAGTAATGCTGTGATGCTGTCTGGTGATTATGCAGAGCCATCGGCCATGCTGTGTCTTAAGAAGTCTAGCTTGTGTATAGTATGCCTAGCCTGAGTCCAAGTAAATCAAGGCTCATGGCCAGCCAGGCACAACCCGATTAACTCCATTCCACAGTTGCTCAGTAGTGCTGAGGGAGCCCTTCAAAGCCCTGTATATGTTTATCTCTAAATCCTTATTGTTACCATACAAATGAGTTGTTTACATTGGTTATTTATTCCTCCACTATGGAGCCACTATGTTTGGTCTGGGACTCTGTAGTTGTATCAGACCAAGGGGTCCTAAATTACAGTGACTTGTGGGGAAAAGCTGTGAACTTTCTTGTTGGCTTACTAAATTACCCAATCGAGCTCTCAGATTATGATAGACTGTAAAGGTGGCCAACCGGAATACAGTGATCCCGGCCTTCTGATGGAACTGTTTTGAACAGAGAAAGAATCGCCGAGCCACCAAGAAGGAAGCAGCCTGTGTGTGTGGGCTGTGAAAACCATAGGGAAAGGCCTGATCTTTCCTCCCTGCAGGACTTGAAAGTGTTGGGCTGCCTCAAAGCAGAAAAAAGAAAGAAAATACTTTTGCAGCAGCCAGGCTGAAGAGGTTCAGCTAAACCTCTGGAGAAAGGTGAAAGACTCTGTGGTGCACTGCAATCGATCGCGGGAATCGGCCTGTCTTGCTGCCTTGGAACTTAAACTGCCAAGATGCAGAACCGAAGAAAGCAATCCTCAGCTATCCTGAGTGAGTTCAGAGACTTTGGTGTATGAAAAGTGGGTTGCCTAAAATGAGGGCAGCTGAAAGAACTGTGAGAGGATTCCTCAATCTAAGGACTCCAGTGCCATTTGGAGCTTGTGAGTGTTGCGCCTGTCTTCTGTCAAGTTTAACAAAGGGGAGACCTGTTACCAGTTGTTCCTTTTGTTTCTTACTGAAGTTATGCCAGCCTGATAGCTGCAAGTTACATGACTTTTCCAATCTGCCTATTAAGCCAAACTTCATGAACTGGGCCTGCGCCAGCTGCGCCCCCAGACTGTTCCCACACCAGATCCACTGTCTGCCTGGCAAGAAACCAGCCTCAGGAGTCAGCCCTGTGGAGAAGTAAGTCACAGATTGCAGCCACCTACAGGAAAGGCCGTGAAATGGAGGTGAGTCATGTCAGCCCTGGTCCCCACTAGCATCCTGGAAAGCCAGCAGATCCAAGGTGTCCTCTGCCTTTCCTTCCATCTGTTTGGGTGCAGTGAGTACAATCAGGGTCGCCCTGCAACAACCAAGTAAATGCTTGTGTCATCTGATTTTCCTATGACTCCTAGTTGAGTTCTTACTGTAGGTTACAGGCCATCCGGCCAGGAATTACAATTGTTTTGCTAAATACAAAGTGTTTCATCTGTTTAAGAACATCCTTCCTTCCTTTCCTTCCACTAGCGGTCCCAACTAGCAGTGATGTGCCGGCTCACCCACAGCAATGCTTAAGGCCTGCACCCAACCATATCCTGGGTACCCAGCAGCTTGATAAACTGACTAATTCAAGGACAAATTTGAGGCTCAATTATTTAAGCAATAAGGCATGACAAGGTATGTGTTATTGTGTAATAACGTCACTCCTAGGATGGGTTGAAGCACGGGCTACAGAGTGGTTTCACTGCCCCAGGACTGATGTTATTACATAATAACACACACCTTGGAGTGCCTTATTGCAATTATACAATGGCTCAATGTTATACAAAATTAAAAAATATATATATATTTTTAGTAGATTTTAGGTTTCTGAAGAGACAGCAGCGATGGAAAGTTCAATAAATCAATACAGTGATGTTATTGTGTAATAACATCACTGTCTCAACACCCACTGACCAATCAGAATACAGGAAATGTCCTTGCCATTGTATAATATCTGTTTACTTACAGTACTACAATAATTAACCTAAATTCTCGCCCCTCCCTTGTTCAAGTCCCTTAATAAATCCAATTTATTGCTTGATGGTAAATCTGGCCTATGAGCATAGTCAGCATATTATTACTGTGTCCAGTCACGAGTCAATTAAACAATACTGTGAAAGTGCATTGTTGTTGTTGAAAACTGTTTCTTACAGGGGCACAGGGTATATGCCAGAAGTCCGGACCCTGTTGGTAAGTGTGGTGTCCATGAGCATATCAGTAGTGCTCCCAAGGAAGTTTATACTGAATGCTATACATTGTAATTTGAAACCTGGTGTGTAAGGTCACTAGTTGGGGTTGTGGGTAAGTATAGCTTCCCAGAGGGCTGTACTAGTTTTACAAGTGACCCACTTAAGCACTACTCGGTGGGGGCACCATAATTCATGACCTACACAGCCAGTATAGTGTTATGCTTGTGTAACTGTGTAAGGTTTTGGTTGTGGCTGCTCGCACTCTCTATTCCAGAGGAATTACCACCTGTAGGGTACAAAGCAAAGAACACTCAGAGAGATTTCTGCCCCTAGAGGTGCCACAGGACGGTTCCCGTGGCTAAAGGTACCTAAGGAATCTCCTTAAGGAGTGAGTGCTGCCACTGGAGGAGGAGGAGAGGATGGTGGGGCAAAGACAAAATGCTTCACAGTGAGGCTGAGAGGAACTGCTTTATAGCTCAGGAAGTGGAGTGGCTGGCTGCTTGGCCACTGAATTACAGGCAAGCCTTTCAATTAATTGACCTATGCAGCGGTATGTAGTGTTATGCTTGTGTAACTGTTAGTTTGGTTGTTCACACTCTATTCCAGAGGAATTACCACCCTGTAGAGATGAGCAAGGAACTCTCGGAGAGGGTTCTGCCCTAGAGGTGCCACAGGATGGTTCCGTGGCTAAAAGCACTATAGGAATCCCCAAAGAAATGTAGTATCCCCAAAGGAGGCAACATGATGCGTACGAGCAAGCAGTAACAGTGACGTAGAAGCAGTAACTGGAACATAGTAGTAGAGAAGAATAGTGATGGTTTGCATTGAGAGAAGGGATCCCCAAGGAAAGAGGGGATGGCAGGACATCCTCCACCTCCATCCAACAACAGAACCTACCCAAGGAAACTAGGGAAAACTATGCTAAGTGTTATGACCTGAGGCAACGGAGGAGAAAAAGCCCTATGAGGACGAAATCTCTGGGGATCCAAGGCCTAGGTCACCTTCTCTCCAGGCTTGGGAAATGTGTTTAGTGACTGCTCTGCAGCTGCAATTTGGAAAACCCAATTAAAGGGAGGTGGAAAATATTCCCATTTGGAGGAAGGCTCTCACTCAAACCCTCTAGTGGGAACGTTGTGGAAGGTTGTGAGAAAACTCAGCAACAATACGAGCATCCAAGGTGCAGGAGGACAGCAACAACTGCTGAGGCACTCACCTGGCCTACCAGCCCTAAATCAAACCAGGTGAGCCACAGGCAGTCGTGGGCAGAATGCAGTGAAGGTGCCCTTGCTAAGAAACCACTAAAGTCAATGGCCAACCATTATAGTGTGAACACTAGAGCCAAAGGAGCTCATTGTAACCACCCTTCACCGCTAGTCTTAAATTCTACACCAGGAGCTGCTGTTGTGTAGCAGGCAGCTAAAGCCAAGCCCGGGTGAGGACATTCCCAGCTATGGGCCAGGTGAGAAGGATCCGCCTAAGTTGGACACGCTCGATGATCGCGGACTAAATGCAGAGCAAGACCATCGGCTGCAGGAACCTGTGCCAGATTAGAATGGCTGGCATGCCCCAGAATTGATTGAGAGCTGTAAAGCTGGTGAGCTGAATGAGCACGGCATGCTGAGATCGTAGGAGCATTGAGTGCTGAGACCTTGCAAGGTCGGATGCAGATTGAGAGCAGTAGAATCCCAGGCGAAGCCAAGGGGATGGCACTAGGCATAAAGCAATGGTTTGCGTAAGCAAGGAGCAATTGCGTAAGCAAGTGGGGACCGGATAGGTCAGTAAGCAGTAGTAGTAGTAATATGTTGACCTGCATAACAACTGTATAGCAAGTAAACAGCACTGGAGTTAGGGCAAGCCAGCCAAACATGAATAGCAAATCAAGGTGCCAAACTCTGAGGATTTTCAGCAGCGAAGAGAGGATTTAGAACAAAATTAATTAACCATATAGGCCATGACCCCCAAACACCTCCCAGTCCCCACCGTAGGGACAAACAAAGAAGCGATGAAAGGCCAAGAACCACATGCAGATATAAAAGCTAGTTTAATAGCTCAGCAGGAGCTTAGCTAACCTCAGAGTAAACAAGGTAGAATAGGAATGGGTGTAAACAATGAAGCAGCAGGAAGTGGGCCTGTACAGCAGTAGTTAAATGAGTACAGTATTATTAAAACACAGGCACTGGGTACAATAGTAAGTAAAGAAACAGTCAGCAGCAGTGGCTGAAGTTGTAGGTAACTGAAAGCAGTAGCATGAGCTCTGAGTAGGTTTGCAGTTGCATTGCAGTAAATTGAGAGTTGTAACTGAAAGCAAGCAGAATGAACTCTGTAGCAGTATGCTAGAGTTTTAAAATAAAAGCCCCCAAAAGAGGAAACTAAACAGCAAAACAGGGAAAGGCCCCCAAAAAAAAAACAAGAAACAAAACACAGGGAAGCATACAGCCGGAGGAAAGATACAAACCAGAAGCAGGAAAACAAACACTGAAGTCCAGCAGAGACACACAGAAACAGCAAGCGGGGGAGGGGGGTAGGCCCAGCCAGCTCGAAGACAAACCAACATAGCCTCTGGCTGCAAAGACAAAATGCTTCACAGTGAGGCTGAGAGGAACTGCTTATATAGCTCAGGAAGTGGACGTGGCTGGCTGCTTGGCCACTGAATTACAGGCAAGCCTTTCAATTATAGTTCTGTTGTTGGTAGGAATCTACAGTAGCCAGTAACTTCAGAACCTAGGCTCCTCAACCTGCTCTCAGAAGCAGGCAGGGTAGTAGCCCTTGATATAATGGCACCAGGGTTACAAAAGCAACAACAAAATGAACAGATGGGCAAAGTTACTGTGCAAGTAAATAAAAACACAATAAAGTGCAGAAGAAGAACTGATTGCAGTGTGCTGACCCAGATAGGTAGGCTACAAGGTAGAAGACACACAGGAGGTAACAGCAAACACTGCAATCAATTAGGTAGAGTTACACTAACAGCAGAACAATGCAGTTACTTAGGCAGGTTACACTAATAAGTGTCAGGAGCAACAATAGAGTCAGCCAACTGAACGGTAGCTAAGTCAATGCCAGCAGCAAAGCACAGCAGTCACATACTGTATAGTAGGTAAATATACAGTTACTGGAAAACAAGCCTGCAGTTATTGATGCACACTTATTGTGGGGTAGAGGCAGGTGCACACTCAATGGGCAGAGTGGCGAACCAACCACTGACACCACAGTTGGTGCCCACAGTGCAAGGGTGTAGACAGGATACTCACTGTACACATTTGTGTACAGTTTTGTTGAGTGCCTGTCACAAACCAAAAGCCACCATGTTAATATTATCATTCTAATCCTAGTATTTGGGTTAGTGTAGGCCACTGAGGAGGGTCCAATACATGTATAACCTCTTTAGAGAGTAAAGAAATCATCTGACAACAATCTTACTTGTTTGGAAGGGGTGCCATTTGGAAGGACATGTACATTTTTAATTGGGGGGTGTAACTGTTGGAGATTGTGTACAAATGGAAATTTCTGGCTACACTCCTGCCACAGTGTGATGCCATTTGTGCTTCTGCCCTTAACATGGAGGCCCACTAGACAGTAGTGGACTTAGGGATTGGCCATGCTCACAGACCCTAAGCCAAGTCCCACTGGTTGGATGGCCTGTTCTCTGTATGCTGATTGGGCTGAAGTGGGAGGAGAAGGAGCTGTATTGAGCAACCTTCCCAAGTCCAGGAGAGCGATCATTGGAGAGATTAGAAAAAGGCCGGTACCTACTCTCTTGACCCGACTGGCTTCAGGTGCTGGCGGTAGGGACGAGTGCAGTCCTGAAGCAAGACCCTAATTGCTAGAATTCATTTCCTGTTTTTCTTATTTTTTACAAGCTTAGCAATCCTCCCTTCCTGGCCTCCTTTCTTAGTCTGTCATGAACTCCTGCTTCGCTGCTTCCTCAGTCAATATCTGTAGCCCCATTTCTGTTTCCATCCTCAGCCTCCCCTGCAGTCAGTTTAACTGTCCACCAATGTTGACATTAAAGGTGCCAGGTCAATACTGCACATGTAAACAGGCAGTAGTATACCACTCTGTACATACAGAACTTGAAAATCACAGCGACTTCAGAATAGAATAGCGACCAGGGATTTACCACTACCCCTGTTGCTGCACAGTAATAGAAGAAAGGACAAGGTGATAAGTACCTGGTGAAACCCCACATGAAACCAATGCAACAAACATAGCACAATTGAAAACCTAGAACTGTAGTTAATTCCCCACCCAAGTCTCCCCACTATAACATATTTTATTTTAAAAACTTCCCCTCCCAATTCTTCACATCTCAATCCAGGCTGTAAACACACAAAAAACATACCCATTGTTTGAAAACAATGCGGTACAACAGGAACAGGTCGGTATTTTGCACGGACTCTGTTTTATGCTGTGCTGTTTCACAGGCATTTTTAGCCATATAGTTTTAGCATACAGGAAAAGCACCCCATGCTGACATTAAACTTCTGACTGCAGTGCACTGTTACCTCTCTTGTTAGGGTGAAGGCTACACTTGTAAGAGCTCTCCCAGAACCCCCAATCTCCTACAAAATGGTATCCCTCCTCCTCCTGACACCATCCTTCAGCCACCCATTAAACTCCTCAATCTCCTCCTTTCTCACTCTGTCCTCCCCATACTCCCTACCTCACACAGGGAGAACCTCAGAAAAGGGCAGGGAAGCCGAGTAAGCCATCAGTCTTTCCCCAGCCTTCAGAAATTGCATTTGACTGTTTTGATAGCCTTCTTTGATGATCATTGGTACCCAAGCTACCACTCCCAAGCTACGCTTCACTGTTTCAAAGGGGTTGTTTACCAGATCATCGGTACCCAAAATCCCAGTTCCAAAAGTTGTGCTGCACCATTTTGAAAGCCTTGTTCACTAGATTGTTGGTACCCAAAAGTACCAGACCCCCAGCTCCCCCCAGCCCCTCCTCTTCCATCCTCACTATCCTATCCATATCCCAGAGAGTTAATGCACCAGAAATGCATCTGACTATCCCTTCCCTAACCCCTCCTCCTCCCACTGTCACAAGCCCATCCTCGGGGTGCAGCAGGACCTCTTGTTTGCAGGAGGGTCCCTTTTACAGAACTCATGAGCAGTTGTAGGGTTCAGGAAGAATCACTGACCTTCCTTTTCCCAGCAGGAGGGTAGAAACTATTTTCAGTCCCCCTAACTCTATGCTACCATTGGGTTTGAATCCCACCACTGCCACTGGCAGCCTCTTGCCTAAGTAGCTAGTAGGGCAGCCAAGCAGTCACTATCTTTGTTAACAAGGTGTACAGTCTTTACAAACCCCTTCTGTTTAAAATGTTAGATTACACAATCAGACCCCAGACAGAGTTGATAAGAAAATCATGAAAGTTTACTTAAATAAAAACACAGTAAATTCTACAGTTTGGAAGATTTTGAAATGCAGACAATACCAAAAATAACACTGGATGGTTTACAGAAAACACTATATACTGTTGTTCTAAACTAGACCTTGTTCTGAGGTTTTTAGTCCAGAAAAGTATCCTTTTTGAGAATAACCTTCTCTCTGTGTAGGTGAAGAAAAGTTCTTTGGAAATGCCAAGATTTGTTGGAATTGAGAATCCGTCTCTGAATTTCCTGTTGTAGGAAAACTCAGGTTTATCTTAAAAAGGAAGTCCTTGTTTCCAAATTCTGACTTAAAATCAGAATTTCTGTTTTGCATGTGAAAATCAGTTTTCCACAAACACCGTCTGGTCCTAGGGTAGTCAAAAGAACCTACATATACTTTAACCAAAGTATATTACAGCTTAAGTTCTCTCAGCTCTGAGACCCTCCAAGTCCTCAGGCTTTTGACTCCAAGCTAAACTGTACTGATGTTCAAAAACTGAAGTGAGCTGATGCCACACCCACCCTTTTGGGATATAGAGTTTAGGGTGCAACAGTTTCACCTCATTCTGCATGCGTCACTGTGGTTCCATGTCTAACCCCTGTAACATCTGATTTCTGCATAACCTGGTTCTGGTTTTTATACTTTATGACCTTAAGCTGGCATCATGCTGGCCCTTTCCAGTTAGTGGAGGCTGAATGTCCAGTTTGACCATTCAATCCAAGAGTTATGACTTTTATGGTCATAAACCTGTCAGTTCCTTATCTAGGTAAATGCCAGACCTGTGCTGGCTTTAACATAAATACTTGTTATTTTGTTCAGCTCTTCCTGTCCTTTTTTTTTTTATCGCAGCTTTGTTTCTCCTGCTGCAGTGCCTTACCGATGGGGGCATCCAGCCACTGGCCCTGCCCGCGGGAGAGCAGCAGGCTCACTTGCATGATGGGGAGGTCCGGCACCGGTTGCCAATCCACTGGAGGGTTTCCTCATCCCTGCCAGCTAGACCAGTGCCAAGACCTCCAGTGTGATTCCACGACAGTCCTCCCTGCACTACAGGGCACGGCCATCAAGCTGCTCGGTCCGCCCAGTCTTTTCCATTTTCCTCCCCAATGGGAGTACAGATGTGCAATGATGTCCATGCACCAACGTGCTGGACGTCTGCCGTGCCCCCGTCCAGACACCTGCACATCCGCAGTACCACCAGGCATCCCCAGGACCGACCTGGAGCATGGTGTGTTACCCACCCCTTTCCCCAGGACTGGAAGGGAGGTCATCAGATGCTTGATCCCATTCCTCTCCTGCCGACCCTGATGTCCGGGCTCGTTCACGAACCGGGTTGCAGCGTGAGTGAGGTGTGGCATCCAGCGCCTCAACCCTCAGTGCCACTGGGCCTGCCCTGTCCTTTTAAAGGGACAGTACAGCACATACAATAGGAACATTAATAAAAGATATAGGCCTATCTTACCACACCCCACCCTCTCAACCATTCTAACCTTAGAGTCCCTCGACTAAAATGCTCCATACTATCTTATGACTTGATTCATTACTTACAAAAGTAGTTATACTAGCTGTTTTAAAAATATGAGAAAATTAAAATGCATTGATTATGAAGCTAAAGATGTCACAATATATTTTTCATAAAAACAAAACTATATGATGAATTTTTGGTCAACTAGCAAAACTACTGCTTTAGAGAGCTAGTGAACTGCCGAAAATAATATTAACTTTCAAAAGTAGTAGACGATTACTTCTTATATCGGAAGTCTTTTTATTTTCTCTTTGGCTAATTAAAAGATTTTCTTCCTGGAAAAACTTGGCGACTTGGCGTAATGTGTAGTCGAGTCGCTACATGGTAGCTGGCATTGCTAGTCTTGTTCTTCATAGGGTGCATCAGCAGCCCTGTGACCTCACTGTCAGTGACATCACAACTGACCAAGGAGAGTCAATCACCTACTACAAGATTAGTCAGTTGTGATGTCACTGTATGCAGGTCACAGTGCTGATGAGATTTGAAGAGGACTAGAACTAGGTGTGTCAGTCTCCAGGTAAAGTACTGCTCCTTACACCACACCTAATACTAGCAGGTAAAAATATTCTAATGAGTAAATGGAAAAAGAATGATACTTCAGAAATAAAAAGCTACAACCGACTACTTTTAAAAATAAGTCTAATTAATTATTCATGATGTCAGCGCCATCCATGATTGGTTGCACGCCAGTCAGAAATCTCATTTTCTGCTGCTTTTGTTGGAGCTACTAGCTCTTTAAACAAGTCACTTTGCCCTAATACTTCAGTCCCTCGTAGCTGTACAACTGGGTAGAAACAGACCCCACCACTAGATGAGATGCAGAATCTCATTAAGGCGATCCTGGTAAACAACCATTAAATTGAAAAAATAATGTAAGGATAACATGGTGAGATGGGAAACTAACTGAGGCTGCAATGTTTTTCTCACTAATTGAAACTCATGCAAACAGACTGGCCCAGATTTTCAAAGAACCGTGGCACATATGTGCAGCAATTGTGCTACTTGTGTCACAACTGTTAGGCCACAAAAAATGGTCACATGTTGGCACAAGTGCTGCACTCTTGCATTGAAAATGACACATGCATCAAAAGGTAACACATGCGACATTTCTAAGCTGGTAAACTGAGCAAAGAGTTGCAAATGCACCAGAATGTTTATAAATTGCATGCAAACATTCCAGTGCATTTACACAGATGCAACTGCCGCCTTTAACTGCCATTTCCTGCATCAGATGCTGAAAATCTAGGCCATTATGTTTGACAAAGTGGTCAGATTAAATCACATAGAGGCACCGAGATGCTTCAAATGGACAAGGGCACTTCAACCCACACCTCAGACATATCATATGGTCCTTAGTCCTCCATCAACACCTGGAACCTACATGGGCAGAAAGTACAGTATCACAATTAACAAGGAAATAAATACTTTCTCCTGGACAACAGGAAAAGAATGCTACACTGGGGGCCTAAAGGCAGTGCTTTTTTCCCCAGACATACCAGCAGCCTTGTTTACAACCCACAATTTATTTTCTGCTTTTCTCAAAACTGGGGGTCTGAGATGAATTTTTATCCCCTCTGCAAAACATATGCCTCCACAGTGAACTATTTTCAAAAACAAAACAGATGAGCCAAGCTTACAGCAAAATGTCTTTTGAGAAGAAGTCTTTTTTTATTTAATTTGCAATACTTTTTAAGCTTAGCCTTAATGTTCATAATATAATGAATTAAACTTGATTTCAGGACCATTCATCTTGCAGAGGAAAACGCAGCTGGATCCAGTTTATTTATTTGATTTTCATCAACACCAAAACATTAAAAAAGCCCAGGTCATAGTCAAGTCATTCAGCTGCATCTTTTTTTTTAGAATCCCAGAAAGCTGCAACTTTAATGATCATTATGTTGTATTTTGGAGATGTTATTCCCAGTGACAGACAAGGGCAATTATCTGCAATCCTCCAGCAGTTTTAGCCTAATTTCATTACTGCTGCGCAGTTCTTCCTGAGCTGCTAGTCTATCAATGTCTTGCAGAAAGGATTAGCCGGCACTTTCTTCATCTTCAAATGAATTTTAGCTGTCATGCCCTTGATGAATGGAACAGGAGGATTGCTAACCTAGGCGTGTGAGCATGCTTGCCTCGCTGCTCAAGAACCCAGGAAAAGCAAACAAAACAGGAAAGCAGATAAAATAACTTGGCATGTCCTTTCACCATAAGTGGTACATAGAAGGGGTTCTCTTTACAACTTGAAATGGAGTTTTTAAAGCATTCTTTTAAAGACATAATTTTCAAAAGAACCAAGGCAAAGAAATACAGGTGCCAGTCCCCACATATGTTTATCTAATGCAGTCATGAACTTCTACCAATTGGAATTACCAGAAATGTTTGCCAGAACAGGCAGAAAAGAAACAGATGCATGCACCTCTCGATCACAGCCAACTACTGAGGTGGGTTTTGATAAGTAGCCAGCAGGAACATCTGCCAGAACTAGACTCATAGTGGATTCCCTGCAGGGAGGGCCTCAAACAACTGGTACAGCAACCCACAAGAGACAGGGCTATCCTAGATCTAGTACTGACTAACAAAGAAGGATCACAGATCTCCAGGTAGAAGGTCACCTGGGGGCCAGTGACCATCACATGGTATGGTTCAATTTGGCTACTACATCTAAATCATCCCATTCCAAAGCAAAAATATGGGACTTCAGAGGAGCTGACTTTGATAAGATGGCCAACAGAGTTAAGCTAGCCATGGCAAAAGAAACACAGGTGAGAGGTACAGGCAAAGTGGGCAAGCATTAAGGATACAATACTTGAAGCAACATCCGATTGTGTTAGACAGAAAAGGAAGTGCAAAGAAGAGGAAACCACTTTGGTTCTCAAATACAGTAGCAGAAAAGGTCAGAGCCAAAAGGCTGGCCTTCAAAAATATAAGGAACACAGCGGGATGAAGATAGGGAGGCATACCAAACTGCCCTAAGGGAAGCAGGTAAGGCAGTAAGGCAGGCAAAGTCCCAAACTGAGGAAACACTAGCACGAACAGTAAAGAAGGTGACAAGACTTTCTATAGATACATTAGTAAAGGAGAAAGTCCAGAGGGTGTGCTAAGCAATGGAGAAAAGGGAGCATGTGAGGAGGAGGACCCTGTAAAGGCATCTATCCTAAATAGATACTTTTGCTCAGTATTTACTGAAGAGAAGGTAGGGCAGGGCCACAGCTCAGCATCATGGACACAGGGGGAGGGAGGTGAGCACTACTCCCTTCACAAAGAAAGGGTCCTACAAGAGCTTGCTAAGCTCAGGTGGATAAGGCAATGGGACCTGATGGCATACATCCCAGGGTACTTAAGGAGCTAAAGGAGGAACTAGCAGAGCCATTAGCAGAACTGTTTAGTGAGTCTCTGAGCACAGGAGAGGTCCCAGAAGACTGGAGAAGGGCTCATGTGATCCCACTCCACAAGAGTGGTAGCAGGAGGAGGCGGGGAACTACAGACCGGTCAGTCTTACCTCAGTAGTGGGCAAGATTATGGAGGCACTCCTTAAGGAAAGGATAGTGCAACACCTGGAATCCATAGGGGCACAGGATCCAAGACAGCATGGGTTTACAAAGGAAGGTCCTGTCAAACTAATCTCATAGATTTCTTTGACTGGGTAACCAGAGTGGTGGACCAAGGGAGCAGTTGATGTCGCCACCTGACTTCAGCAAAGCTTTTGACACTGTTCCACATAGAAGATTGATAAATAAGCTAGGTAGGCTCGGGGTGGGTCAGAAGTTGGTCAACTGGGTGGCAAACTGGTTGACTGGCAGAAAACAGAGAGTGGTGGTAAATGGTATACAGTCAGAAGAGATGCAAGTCACAAGTGGGGTACCTCAGGGATCAGTCCTGGGGCCAGTCCTAAACATCTTCATTAGTGACCTCGCAGATGGACTAGAGGGTAAGGCTTGTCTGTTTGCAGATGACACCAAGATCTGCAACAGAGTAGATGATCCAGATGGGGTGGGCAGAATGAGAAGAGATCTGGATAAACTAGCAGAATGGTCAGAAGAGTGGCAACTGGGATTTAATGCAAGAAGTGCAAAATCATGCACATAGGGAAGAGAACCCTGAAGCCACTTATAGGCTGGGAGGGAGTTGCTAGCAGTCACAAAGGAAGAAAGAGACTTGGGCATCATCATCACTGATGACCTAAAATCATCCAAGCAGACCTCTAAAGCAGTAGGTAAGGCTAGGGGCGTTAGGGTGTAGTAGTAGGGGTATCACAAGTCGTAAGAGGGAGGTAATAATCCTCTGTACAAGACATTGGTTAGGCCCCATCTGAGTACTGCGTGCAGTATTGGAGGCCACACCTTCACAAGGACATTAACCAAATTGAGGCAGTCCAGAGAAGGGCAACTAAAATGGTGCAGGGACTGCATCAGAAGACATATGAGGACAGATTAACAGGAGCTCAATATGTATACCCTTGAGCAAAGGAGGAGAGAGGTGATATAATCAGGACATTTAAACACCTTAAGAGGCAAACAAGGTGAAAGAGTCTAACATGTTTAAATATAAGAAAAATAGCAGGACAAGAGGACACAGCATGAGATTAGAGGGAGGCCGATTAAGGGGAAATGTGAAATTCTTTTTCACAGAAAGGGTGGTAGATGCATGGAATGGCTTACCACAAGAAGTGGTGGCTATGAATACAGTGCAGGGCTTCAAACAGGCATGGGATAGGCATAAGGGAGCAATACAAATGACTATGAATAGATAGGTCACTGACAGAGCAAAGGCCGATGGCACATTTATAAGGTAGAAAAGAAATGGGCAGACTGGATGGGCCTTGGTCCTTATCTGCCGTCAACTTCTATGTTTCTATGTTTCTATGTAGCCGAAGACCTGCAATGATTTTGGCAACAAGACTGTGTAATACTGTGCCAGTGATTGTGTGTAGGAGTGTGCCAACTTTTAAGTTTTGGTAGATTTGTATTCTTACTGCATTAACAAATGTAACACCAGCTAAAAAAAATATATATGTACTTACCTGTTAATTTCAATTATAAAATTGGTAAGAAAATTGAAGTTGCCTGACTGGCTAACAGGCCATCAAAGGTGTGCACAGTGTAATTATGTCACTGTCACCATAACTGCACAAATTAGGACCTTAGGACTGGGACTTGTTATTAGCCACATCATACAATTGGCAAAGCACCCCCCAAAAAAAACTGACATGCCATTACAAACATTGTTGAAACAATTACTCACTAAAACCTTCAACAGGCCTTAAAATACAATTCCCTTAAATGAAAAAAATGAAATAAATGTTTCCCTTCCATGCACAATTTTAAAAAAGTGATAATACAGGACAGAGTGTGAAGTTGTGCTGAGTAAACATACGCCTCCTGTGGTTGTTTGACACAAGGTACAGCTGAGTGCCATTAAACCATTTGAGAAGTGTATTTATTCTGCAATGACCATGCACCTGAGATTGTGTTATCATTTATTATTATTATTTATTGAACTTTGTTGACCCGGTAAGCCCACTGGCCTAGAAGTCCCTTTTCAGGGACCACGGGGATACAGATGGTAAGCAACTGAAATTGAACCAGATTAAGCTGTTGGTGGTATTTAGTGAATGGGAGAAATTGGCCAGGACACCGGGAAATTCCCTACTTGTCAGAGGGGAACCTCTGTCCAAGATGGCAGACGCACCCTTGCCTTCTGAGGAGGGAGCTATGGAGGTGGGAGATTTGGTCTCTGCTCCTACCTCTGACCGAATGGAGACCACGATGCCAACAACTGATGTTTTGCCTGTTGATGTTCCTACTACAACTTTAAGTTCTGCTGCTCATACTAAGGCTGCTATACCTAGCTCTCTGCTTGCTTTTATGGAACTGACTTGCTGACTTGCATGCCTACAATCGACTTGCCGGAGGATTTTACTTCATCTGATTCTGAAAATCACTGTTTGACAGCACAAGAGATCCGGGAGCATTTTGCAACGGCGAACACCGCTTTGCTAGTGCAAAACTGAAAATGCATAGAGATATGCAACGCCTGAGAACCGACAGCACAGATGCATCTTCCACTCGGGTGGAAGCTCTTGAAGATTTACCTGACTTGTCTCCTTTCCTGTCTGTTGCTGTGACAGGCTCTGACCCAACCCAAAGGCCGGTAGCTGGAAGCCCTACTGCCTGCTCCCCTGCCACCTGGCAGTACAAACTGATTTGGTTTCCTTCTCAGAACCTGCTTCCATTACATCGCAGAGTTCCCCACATGGACAAGACTTCTCTACAGTAAATGCTCCCCTGCCGCCTGCAGTTCAGATGGATTCAGTTTCCTTTTCACTACCTGCTTCCATTAACTCGCAGAGCTTCCTACATGTACAAGAATCATCTACTGTTAATATTAATAAAATGCCTACCTGGGCTGTTGACTCGGCACTGAGAGGTGCTGGCTGGGTTCAGGATACTGTCCCAGGAAGTTGGAAGTCGGGTTCATCTCCAATACGGTCCCCCACCCTGAAGATTTTCCAGAGCTACAGAGCACTTTAGGCACTTCAAAAGTCACTACTGACCCCTTGTGTCTCCCTCATGAACTGGAGCTTACACAGAACCCTGTGTTGGATTATCTGAAGGGTTCTCCACCCCAGGCTCCTTTTCTACTATTTCTATAGAGGCTCTGGCTCCCTACCACTGCAGCCCCCAAAAAAATAAGTGACCAAGCCGTTCATATTCTTCATTTTTAAATTTCTAATCCAGGCTGCTAAGAGACACAACGCTGTTCGCCTGGCATACCTGGGGGTTACCTGAGCCACCTGATCGGATTTATGTGGCACGACGCTTCTAAAGGATTCTTTAAAATTATTTTCCCATGAAATATATTCGTTAATTCATATCTCTGGTGAAACCACGTTTGACATTAGTTTCCAAACATCTAGAGGATTGGAGCGTTTTGGTCAAAGTATACTTCTCTGCGACTACTGCATTATGGACCCTGTTTCAGGCTATTCCTCTTTCTAAACCTACTTTTAAGACGATTACTATTCTGTTTTCGAAATGAGGGAGTTGAGGTGGAGGATGTTGTGTATTGGCTGAAACAGCTGTGAGTCTCAGGGACAGCCTGAAGCCATTTTGGATACCGAGAACATTTGGACTGGGGCTGGAAGTTTAAAGTCTTGTTATGATCTAATGATTCTAGGGTTGTACATTTGCCTAACTCTTTTTCATAGGCCGAGATAGGGGTCTTGTTCTGCCAGGGTCAGCCAAAGGCTTGCTATAGGTGTGGTGACCCTGCACATCTTAGTAATGTATGTGATAAAATGAAATGCAACGTCTGTGGGGAATTGGGCCACGTAGGGGCACACTGTTTGAATGAATGTAGATGTAACCTATGTGTCGAACAGGGGCACACCTTTCAGAATTGTAAATGGGCTGCATAACCAGGAATTTCATGATGGTGGAGTGGACCAGCGCTTTATTATTACACAGGCGCAGAAGGCCCGTCTCGGGACCACCTTGGCTGTACCTCCCCTATGGCAGCCCAGCCCTTACTGCAGGCTTCAGTGCCTGTTGTATCCTCTGAGGTCATACCTCAGATAGTTTCCTTCATGGATGACCCCTTGCTTGAGACTTCTCCTGTCCCTGATCCTGCCCAGTCTGATTTTCCTGTTCAGGACTCAGTTCCAGGTCCAAGTACTATGCCCCTCCAGTGCTTACAAGTGTCATCGTGAAGGTCACTGAGAAATAACCCTCAGGTTGCACCATCTCCTGTGAGTGGTCCGGAACACCCCCAGTGCCCTTATCTAATTCTTTTGAACTTCTCCAACCCTTTCTGATGACACTGGAGGTGAGTCAGACTCTTCCTCCATAGCTTCTTCTCTCCCTGACGGTACCACTGACTCTGGGTTGCAACTTGGTGCTGGCCTTTCTCAGAAGCAAAAGGCCAGAGTAAAACTTAAAGGGAAGAAGGTGGCTGGGAAAAGGAAATTGTAACATGTATTTTTGTCTGTTTTCCTTTTCTTTGGTGCTATGTTTCACTTTGTTTGCCATACTATTAATGTAAATAGTATGAAGCGTATGGCTAAAAGGAGATTGATTTTTCCTTTCTACGGCTTTTGCCTTTGGGTTTAATTTTATTACAGGATACAAGACTTCATACTACACATGAGATCAAACCATAGCACAACAGGACTGGTAACTGGGTCCTTCTTTTTGGTCGATGGTCAGGACTCTTGTTCGGGACTGGGAATTTTAATTAATATCCCAGACTTCCATTTGCTAAATTGTTTGATGTAGCCCCTGGTAGGAGTGCTTATTATAGATTTTGTCATTGGGTCCTGTCCCTACTGGGTGATAAACATTTATGCCCTTCAAATCAAAACTGAGCATATAACTTTATTTATTTTGCTTAAGTCTATTTGCACACTTCCTTTCAGGTATTGTTTGCTGGTGACTTTAATTGTGGCCTGAGTCTTCAAGATAAGAGCTCCTTTGCTGCTACAAAAAACTGTTTTGTGATTCCCACGAATTGGGTAAATTAGTTCGATAAGCCCCTTAAGGTCTCCTATCTCTCCTTTACTACACAACACACCCCTACCTTCCAAAAGGATAAACTAGCCACCCGTATTGATTATGTGTTTTCCTCTCCTACAGTACCAATTATTTCTGCCAAAGTTCAGCGGTTGAGTTTTCTGATCATAAGCTGCTTTCTGTTGGTTTTGGTTCTGTTGTCTCTTCCCGTAAAGGTCCAGGTATTTGGAAATTCAACACATCTTTGTTGCAGATTCCGATGTTTATGCAGTCCCTTCTGTCCTTCATACAAGCTCGTAAATCTGTTTTTATTTGTTATGAAGATCCTGTTCAGGTGGTTAGGCACGAAACATGATCTGGTCACTTTTAAAAATTGCAGTTGTTTCAAATGTAGGAGGAATACCTAGACTATTTGCAGAAGAAGTACGTTTTCAGTCATTATTAACCATAAGCGTACAACGCGGGCAAGACCTTACTCAACAAATAAAAGTCCTACAGAATGATATGTTGACTTTCCAATTACGGCAATCACAACAACTTTTTACCAACATAAATTCTGTACTGTTGGAACACGTGATGTTATTTGTCCTTTGAATCTAATTCCAGTCAGACTGCCTGAAAAATATGACGTGTCTTCTAAATTCAGAAGGGACCTTATGTTCCTCACAAACTGAGATTTGTCATATTGTAACAAAGTATACTACAGCCCTTTTCTCCCTCCCTGCTGTGGCTGGTAACAGTGCGACTTTGTATAGTGGCCTTGATATCCCAGCTCCTCACAGCTATGTCAGGACCAGGCTTGTTCTCCTATCACGGAGCAGGGATTTGACATTGGCTATTTCTTCATTACCTGTACAGAGAACTCCTGGTCCGGATGGTCTCCTGCTGGCTTATATAAGGTGCTGGGTGACCATTTGGCTCCAGAACTTACGTCTGTATTTAATCCTCTGTTAACATGTGAATCTCTCCTTTGGAATTTACTAAGGGTACTTTGATTTAAATTTGTAAACAGAAAGGTGATATCCATTCTTTAGAGAATTGGCGACCTTTATGTATGTTGAACACCGACTTTAAGCTCTTAAGCTAAAATTATTGTAGGCGTTTGGTGAGGATAGCGGAGGTGGTTTTGCATCCTGCCCAATCCTGTTCTGTACCTCAAAGGAGAATTTCTGATCATTTGATCGTCTTACGAGAATTACTTTCTCATGGTTATGCAGGTCTGGCCAGGACTTGTTGTCTCCGTAGATCAGAAGGCTGCTTTTGATTCAGTTAGGCATGATTTTTATGGAAGCACTTCATTTTCTGCATGTACCTGATGTTATGGTATGCTGGATTCGTGCTTTCTATAGAACAACTACTGTTGTGCCTGTAGTGAATGGTTGGATAGGACCCATGATCCCCATAAAGGGGGTTCATCAGGGCTGTCCTTTAAGCCCGTTATATGTATTTTTCTTGATGTTTTGCTCCGTTGATTGAATACTAATTCTCAGATTCGGCTATTTCTACTTGTGCCTTATGCTTGCCTTATAAGGCGATCGCATATGCAGATGATGTTTGTTTTCTTGTAGCTGATGCAGCCTCAGTGGTTCATTCTCTTCATAGAGTGCTCTATTTTTGGAAACTTCTCTGGTGCTGTTTTAAATTACACTAAAGTCTGGTTATTCGAGATTGGTTCAGTAACCTCCCCTCGGACCGTATTAGCCCGTTACATTTAGTTGAGGGCCCTATTCGCATTTGGGAATTTTTTGGGACACAGGACTCAGATTTTTTAACTGGAATGTTAAACTGCAACAGGGTAAACTTCAGGTGGCCTCCTGGAACCGGGGCAGATAGGGAAAAAGAAACATGTTTTCTTAATTAAAAACTATTTGATCTCCACTTTCCTTTTTTTGAGTTATGTATTCCCTATTCCACGACAGCTAGAAACTGCTGTCTTTAGCCTGTTTTTCAGGCCCTTTGGGGTAGTAGGTTAAACCCGATAAAGCGGAATATCACTTATTTACCTATCCCTGAGGGTAGGCGTTTGTAAGGTTAACCCTTTGTTATTTTTTCTTGTATTTTTCCTGCAAACCTTAGGTCTTTGTTGATCATGCCCAAAGGGGTGGGAACCTTGGTTTTATGACTCTTGCAGGATTTGGTTTCATCAATGGGAAACTAATTCCTTAACTGTGTTAAGACAAACTGTTGGTATACCAACTTCACGTAAAACATATGTTTTACATCTCAAACAATGGAAGTGTCTGTTCAGATGTTATTAAACCATTCACATAAAGTTTTATATAAGAACTTACTCCTGACAGTTTGTGCTGTATCAGTACCCTTTGATAAGTGTCCTGGTCAACACCTCCCTTCCCTTTTTATTGTGGAGATGTAAGAGGTTCCAGCAAAATGTGGGATTTTCATAGGCTTTCATGCCATGAAAAGATTAATGTAAAATCAAATCATAAACATAAGCAGTCCCAAGATAGAATGTGTTATCGCTTATTATGTATTACAGAACTTGAAACTAACCCTCATTTATTTTTGACTGTTCCTTTATCAAAAATTGGTGGTTCTTTTGGCACAGGCATGGATACCCCTGCTTCAGTTGGTTACTTAGTTGAATCTTGTATAAGGGTTTTTTCTCCCAGTGGTCAAAATAGCCCAGGACACTTTGAACCTTGTTTTTGTCTGCATTAAATGGAATATTTGGATGGTGCGTTGCATGTTTTCTTTACAGCAAAAGGACTGCTCCTATTTGGAGCTCGAAAAGATTGTACAAGATTTAAAAGAAATTTATGAGCATGAACGACTCTATACTCAGATATGACTCTTTTGGAACTTTGGAAAGCCCTTCCTTGGATTACTGACTCTGATTTTGCAGTTACCTGAATGATTGTATAATACTTATCCTGTTTTTCCTTTTTCTATATTATGCTTTGTGTACTATTGTACGATTTTTGTCTCAATAAAACTTTCCCCTACTCAGCGGTAGGAGGACCCTCTAGCCATTCTGGCTGTTAGCCAAGATGGCGGATGCAAGTCAGCCCGATGGGAGAACTGGTTACTGAGGAAGACTCGACTGTGAAATTGCCTGAAAGGTAGATGTAACCTGCTGCTTCTCCTTTACCTTCTGCTATGGATTCTGATACTCGCTCTTCTAAGGCTTCGGATTCTGTAAGTGATTCAATTAATTTATGCCTTCCTGAGACTGTTCCAGACCTGCCCAGTGACTCTGACTCAGAGTTAGTGGCCTGCTGCTCGTCAAAACAGGATCCACTGTCTGCAGGTGCTTTGTCAGAACAAGAGAGAATATTGCACAGTTTGCCTACGAGGAACAGAGATTTTTCAAAAGTGAGCCCAACTTGAAATCTCTCTTTGGCGATGCGGTCTGACAGCAGCGCACTGACTGTCAAACTAAGCCAGTTGATTGCTATGGATATACCTGATTCTAATACAGAGTCTCAGAGTTGGGTGGCGTGGTGGAAGCCGCTGAAGTGGCAGGACATCTCGATACTTCTACTCCAATACTGTCTTCCACTGCTACTTCATCGAATGGCAACACAAGCTCGGCAGAGCTTGGCCTAAGATGCTCGGTGGAGTCAGCGGCTAACACGGCAGATACATCATCCTGGTCAGTTCCACAGTGCTTCAAGCAGCTAGTTGACATTTTGACAGATCTTCAGGCAAGTGGATTTCTGGTGTTACCCCAATTGTTATGCCCACAAAGATTATTCCTAATTCTCAGTCATCTGCAGCCCTAGGGAGATTGTAGCCTTAGACATGCCCATGGACCTAGCTCTTACTCAAAACCCTGAGTTACCGTTTCTGAAAAACTTGTCAGCTCCTCCTCAAGACCCTAAGGTTGCTCCTTCTGCTGCACCCTCATTGCCTCAGCAGCCCCTTAACTTGATTAATAAGACTGCACCAAAATCTTAGGCTTCTCTCTTTAAAACTCCTATATATCCAGCAAGAGGCATATTATTGTGCGATTGACTTATACTGGTGGCATGGTTACCCTCCGGATAGGATTTTTGTTGCCAGAAATCTGCTAAGAACTCAACAAAGTTTTTGGCCGCGATGTGTTTAATTCATGTCTCTGGGGAGACTACATTTGATGTTAGCTTCAAAACTGTTCGGGTTTAGAGCGTTCTGGGTTAAATATAACCAACTAAAAATTCCTCCCTATGGTCTCCCTTTCTTGTTACCCCTTTGTCTAAACCCTCTCATAAAGTTGTTACTGTGCTTTTTAGAAACGAAGGTGTGAGTGTTCAGGACTTAATTATTTGGTTGAAGCACCCTGCACCTTACTGAAAGATCCTGTAGCCGTCCTTGACTCTGAAAATATTTCGACAGGGGTTGGAAGGTGAAAGTCATGTTTAATACTACTTGACGCTGGTCCAAATCATTTGCCCAACTCATTTTTTAGGCTGTGATAGAAGAATTCTCTTCTATGCAGGACAGCCAAGATATGTTACAAATGTGGCTCACTGGAACATCTGAGTAGCATGTGATTTGGCTAGATGTGTGATTTGTGGTGAATTGGGTCATTTTAGCTCATCTTGCCTAAATGAAAGTAAATGCAACTTATGTGGGGAATTGGGACATACTTTTCAGAATTGTACAGCTGCTGCACATAATTCACCTGATCAGGCTGATGGGGCAGAACAGCGTTTATTAATTGCCTTGGCAGAAGAAAGCAAGCTGCCAGGGTTTTCTACTCCTGAACTCTCGGAGGGTTCACTTATCTCTCCTTTGCTTCCTACTGTTATTAGGCCTCAATCTGCACTTGCCCCCCCATTTCCTCAGCTAGCCCCAGTGGTATCGGATGACACTGCCTCACTCCAGCTGATCTGCAGCAGCCTTCACTACAGACCCCCCATCGAATTTGACTAAAGAACTTGTTATGCCCTCCTCCTACTCCAAAACAAAGATCTGGTAACAGAGTTTCCAGACAATCTGTTAGGAGTCTGTAGACAAATTGAAACCTCCTCAGTCTGCTGCTATCCCAACCTCGAATAAATTTGATATTTTACAATCTGAACACTAAAAGTTTCTATCATGTCCACCCCCGTCCCTCCTTTCATCAAGGGTATGCATATTAAGCTCTTTCAGTCTCTCTTCATATGGTTTCTGATGTAGACCCTGCACCATTTTAGTTGCCCTCCTCTGGACTGCTTCCATCCTGTCTATGTCCTTGCTGATGAGGTCTCTAAAACTGCACCTAGTACTCCAGATGGGGTCTCACCAACTGTCTGTACAGAGGGATAACCACTTCCTTTTCTACTTGTGATGTCCCTCCCTATGCATCCCAGTATCCCCGGCTCCTTACTGACTTCTCACATTGCTTACCCACCTTTAGGTCATCTGATATGACTACACGCAGATCCCTTTCCATTATTGTTGTTGTTAGTACCTCCCGCTATTGTGTACTCTTCTCCTGGATTTATATTTCCCAGGTGCATTACTTTGCACTTCTTTGCATTGAATCTAAGTTGCCATATGTCGACCATTCCTCCAACCTTGCCAGTCCCTTCTCATCCTTTCTACCCCACCTTGTATCAACTCTGTTACAGATCTTTGTGTCATCTGCAAAGAGGCATACCTTCCTTCAGACCCTCTGCAATGTCACCTATAAAGAGCGTTAAAGAGGACTAGACCCAGTATTGAGCCCTGAGGTACTCCACTAGTAACCCCTTTCTTCAGAATATGTTCCATTCACTATTACCTTCTGTGTCCTGTTATGCAGCCAGTTTGCTACCAGGCTACCACCCTGGGACCCACTCCCAGGCTGGCTAACTGATTATTAATCTTTTGTGCGAGACTGTGTCAAGTGCCTTGCTAAAGTCTAGGTAGGCCATATCCACAGCCTCCCTGGTCTATTACTTTGGTCACCCAGTCAAAGAAATCGATTAGATTCGTCTGACATGACCTTCCTGCTGTGAGTCCATGCTGCTTTGGGTCCTGTGCCCCACTGGCCTCCAGGTACTGAACAATTATTTCTCTCAGAAGTGATTCCATCATTTTCCCACCACTGAGGTCAAACTGACAAGTCTGTAGTTTCCTGCTTCTGCCTTGCTCCCACTTTTGTGAAGGGATCACATCTGCCCTCCTCCAGTCTTCAGGTACCACCCCATCTTCCCATGATTTGTTTAAAAGTGTGGTTAGTGGTTTCACTAGGTCTTCCCTTAGCTCTTTTGGGATTCTAGGTGAATCCCATCAGGCCTATTGCTTTGTCCACCTTCAGTTTTAGGAGTTCTTTCAGGACTCTTTCTTCCTTCTGTAAATGGACTGGCATCAACCCCACTACCCAGAGTGCTTCTATTGTTTGGTTTAGGTAACTCCTCCTCTTCTTCTTTTGTGAATACTGAGCAAAAGTATTCATGTCAGCTCTGCTTTTCACTGTCTCCTCTGTCCACCTCCCTCTCCTTTATTAATCTTCACTATCCCTCCCTTAACCTTTTTATGCCCTCAATGTACCTATAAAAGGTTTTATCCTCCTAACTCTGAGTTGGCTATCTTTTCCTCAGTTTGGGCCTTTGCTTTTCTGACTGCCTTCCCACTTCTTTCTGCTTTAATTGATACAGTTCCTCTGTCGTGCTCCTTCTGTGATTCCTTATACATTTTGAATGCAGCCTTTTCTCCTTAACCTTCCCGACACTTCTTTTGAGAACCATAGTGTTTTTTTATTCCACTTTGTTTTCTTTATTTGTTTCACATGAAGGCTTGTTGCCTCCATGATGGCAGTTTTGATTTTCTCCATTGTTCTTCCATCCCCTCCTTTCCGCCATTTGCTAATGCATTCCTCAGGTATTCACCCATTATGCCAAAGTCAGCCTTCTAAAGTCCAGTATCCTTGTCTTTGTATGGCTTGTCTCCATGGTTGTGTTTATTGTGAAGGACACTGTGCAGTGGTCGCTTGTTCCCAGATGTCTACTGACTTCTAAATTTGTGATCCTCTCTCCATTTGAGAGTACCAGGTCTAATATTGCTCCCTCCTAGTGGGTTCCACCACTAGCTGTCTAAGCATGCCCCTGTAAGGCATCGAGAATGACCCTGCTCTTGGATGTGGCTGCAGTCCATGTCATCCAGTTAACACCTGGCATATTCAGGCCCCCATCAACAGTATATTCCCTTTTCAGCCATTTTGAGAATGCCCTATCATTTTCTTGTCCACTTCCTATCCTTGAGACAGGGGTCTGTATACAACCCCTGTGCAGATTGTGATGCCTCCAAGGTGACCCAGAGTGCCTCTTGTCCTCCCCTTACTTTTTAGTTCTGTAGCTTTGATCCCTTCCCTTATGTAGAGAGCTACTCCACCTCCTCTTTACCTCGTTCCTTCTGTAGATTGTGTACCCTGGTATGTTGACATCCCAGTCATGGTTCTCCATGTACCAGGTTTCTGTGACTGCCACAATATCCAAGTGTTCTCTTCCATCAAGGCTACTAGCTCTGGAAGCTTGTTTCCCAGACTATGGGCATTGGTACTCATTGCCTCTCCATTTAATGTTGGCTTTATCCTTTTTACCCCATCCCTGCTCTTATTGCCCTTGTCTCATTTTTCCATTTACCCTGTCCTGCCCTCTGTCAAGCTCTGTACCTCAGCATTTACCCTACTACCTGCCATGTTTGGTGGGGAGGCTTGAACTTTCCTGTTTCCTATCAGCACCTCCCCTTGGCTAGTTTAAAAGCTTGTCAAGGAAGCCTTTAAACCTGTCACCTATGAGCTTGTTTCCTTCCTGGACAGATGCAGATGATCATGCCAGTATAGACCTTCATCTCTCAGGTGGACCCCCAGTCCCCAATGAAGCCAAAGCCCTGTGCTCTGCACCAGTTTGCAACCATTCATTAAACTGCATGGTCGCAGTACCCTAGCTCACCCCCTGCCATAGACTGGCAGCACCTCTGAGAAGGTTACCGTGTTTGCTACCTGTCTGAAGCCCTCCCCAACTCCACAGATTCATCCTGCACTGCACTGATCTCATGCCTAGCTAGGTCATTTGTCCCGAGGTGGGCAATGATATCTAGTTCCCTTTCCGTGATGCTGCTTCTGCAATCCTGAGGAATTGCTTCCTGTCCCTCAAGCCAAGGCACCAGGCAGGCAGGCACCTTACTTTCCTCTCCTCTCCTTCCCAGGTCTACACCCCTAACAATTGAGTCCCTTATCAGAAGCTGTTTCTTTCCCTGTGGTGTCCCTTGCCACTCTTTTTGTGGGTCTCCCTTGTGGATGTCCCCAGCATTCTTCTTGGTCTCCACTGAGGGTGTCATCATAGAGGAACCTTGATTTGCCAGACTGACACATGATTTGTGTAGAGGTACAACTCAGGGGCTACGCCTCTGTTCCACCACCCTCACCCTCCCAGAACCCTGTGGTCCATCTGCTCTTCACATGGCAACCTCTGAGGCAGTGGTTGTGGAACTGGTGCTCTTTGAGTGGAGGAGGCCTCCTTAGTCACTTGCCAGTTCAGCCTGGAGGTGGGCAACCTCCTCCCTCAGAGCCGACAGTTGCCTGCAAATAGGGCAGCAATGCAGGTTCCAGAATGTCTCCTGGAAAATTGCTGCCCTCACAGCCAGTGCATTGCACCACTCCCACATGTCCCTCTTCCTTATAATATACAATGAATAATATATGAAATATTTTTGTTTGTTTGTTTGTTTGGTGTGTACTTACCCTTTATGCACTGTGCTGGATTATTAAGAATGTGACAGTTCTGCCCCAAGACCTGTTGAGGAAGTGATGTCTGAACCTTGGCTATAAAGGAAATGCCACACCTGGGGTGGGTGGGGTGAGGGGAAGGGTAGGTGGGTAGGCCACAACCACTGGTGACTGTTAGAAACAATCAATACACCACTGCTCCACCACCCTGGTGAGTACTGCCCTTTATAGTAAGTCAACCAACACCATAATTTACCAGACCACTGCTCCACACAAACCACTCTACTGAGTCCAGGGATAAAATGAATTCACTGCTCAGCCAGCAGTACACTTCTAAAATGTTGTACGAATATCCTTCCAAATCCTAGGTCTCTAGCACAGGAATCAAGCAACTTCAGTTGTATTTCACCCCTCTGGTTATAAAATTACTACACTTTAATGGAATCCTGCAATTCTCTTCTTAATGTCAATAAGAAAAATGAAACTTTCTGTAGAAAGCGTAGCTTACCTTCCTAACAAGTCCCCAACAATATTATGTCTCACCAGGCTCCCAGTTCCTCAAGTGCATTCTAGTTTGTTCTCTCTGGTATAGCAAGTTTCACAGCCTCCAACAGAAGCAGGCAAGTCTTTCTGACTGGCTTCTCACTGTGTAGTTTGCCTAAGACAGCTCAGTGATAAAAGCCCCACCCAGACTCAATTGATTGACTAGTGACACCTGTGATGTAAGCAGGCTTTCAGTGTAGTCACTTTGCTATGTCTGATTCTAATACACAAACCTTTATCTGAAACCAGGGATAAACTCACTGCTCAGCCAGCAGAACACTTCTAAATGTTGCACAGATATCATTCCAAATCCTAGGTCTCTAGCACAGGAATCAAACAACTTCAGTTGATTTCACCCCTCTGGTTATAAAATTACTACACCTTAATGGAATCCTGCAATTTCTTCTTAATGCCAATAAGAAAAATGAAACTTTCTGTAGAAAGTTTAGCTACCTTCCTAACAAGTCCCCAATAATATTATGTCTCACCAGGTTCCCAGTTCCTCAAATGGGTTCTAGTTTGTTCTCTGCAGTATAGCAAGTCACAGCCTCCAACAGAAGCAGGCAAGTATTTTCTGAATGGCTTCTCATTGTATAGTTTGCCTTAGACAGCTCAGTGATAAAAGCCCTACCCAGAATCAATTGATTGACTAGTGACACCTGTGATGTACCTTTTGACAGCCTCTGTGACAGGATTACAATCCTTCTTAGATGATTTCACTATTCCAGTGCTAGAGGAGGCTGAAAAACACCTTTAATATCTACAATTTCTGTTGCATAACATAAATCGACACTATCCTCTATGACCGAAATAAATCTCCTGGTCCTGATGGTATTTCAATAGAACTTATGAAATTAGTAGGCAATCTTTGCTTAAAGGAATTAGCTCTAGTTTTTAACACAATTTTGAGTACTGGACTTGTTCCACTATCTATGAATTCTGGAAGTCTAACTTACATCTATAAAAGCAACGATAAATTCAATTTGGACAATTGGCTTCTTACACTTCTGAATTCTGATTTTAAATTACTCATGAAAATTTTGGCAAACAGATTGTCATTGGTGGCTGCTAATTTGATTTCTTCAGCACAAGTATATGCTATTCCAGGCAGGAAAATTCAGACTTAACTTTTTATTTTACGGAATTGTTTGAGCAGGGGAAGAGGAGGGCTTACATGGTTACCTGCTTTCCCTGGATCAATTGAAAGCTTTGACAGAGTAAATCATGACTCTTTGTGAACAATTCTATCTCATTATAATATTCCTGAAACTACAATTCATTGGTTGCAATGTCTGTATTGCACGGCAACGATCTGTCCAGTTATTCAAAGTTGGAAGGGTTCTCTCATTCCACTAAAAGGCGTTCAACAGGGTTGTCCTCTTAGCCCAATCTTGTATGCCTTTTTATTGATACTCTTTTAAGGAAAATTAATGACTTAATGGAGGTAACATGTCTATTGTCTCAAGAACATGTTCTTCCATACAAAATTGTGGCTTATGCGGATGGCATGATGCTTATGGTACATGATGAACCTTCAGTTCTCTCGAGTGTGGTCTATCTGTACTGAATTTGGTGCACTTACAGGAGATGCTCTCAGTCTTAATAAATGTATTGGTCAGCGCCATACACTTTGGCTCAGATATTCAAACCCTGTAATAGTCAGTCCAGATATGTGAATGCTCATGCTCTGAACCAATGGGTGTGCAGCCATACTGAGCTGTCAGTGGCGGGTGGCAGGGCAGCAGGCGTAGTGGGTGCTGCCGCCTGCCAGCTGGACGGGGAGCAGGGTGGTGGGGCACAGTGGACGGGTGGGGTCCACTAGATCACCAGGGATTTCGGACTTGGGTGAGGAATGCCCCACACGATCGGCTACTCCCAGTCCACTGGACCACCAGGGATATTAAACTTTGGGGGAGGTCTGATGCCCGCTGATCGGGCTACTCAGGGGTGGGGTTACTGTTATGCCCTTGATCGGGCTACTTGGGGGTGGGGGTTACTGTTATGCCTGCGATTGGGCTACTTGGGGGTGGGGTTACTGTTCATTCTGCCCACGATTGGGCTACTCAGGGGAGGGAGGTTACTGTTCGTTCTGCCACGATTGGGCTACTCGGGGGTGGGGGGTTGGATAACGTTCTGCCGCGATCGGGCTACTCGGGGAGGACAATGTTACGCTATGGATCGGGCTGCAGGGGTGTCGTCCTCAATGGCTGCCGACTGGCAGGGCCAGGCGCAAGTCGTCAGGGATCAGCGCACCTGCATGCTAATGGCATGCAAATGGGTTCTAGATCAGATGCAAATGGCCCCTGTATGCCTTGCATAAATTATGGCCCCATTGCCTGCCACCCCTTTGAATATCGCAGGTGCTGTGCATGGGCGCGGCTGGAACTTAGCCACCGCATCTCAATGCTCCACTCTGACCACTCGCCATGCACGGTGGTGTAGTTAGGCTTATTCAAAGCAGTTGCGCCATAGCGCAACTCCATTGAATATCGCCTTGCCACACCCCTGCACAACTATTTTGAGTAGCACATCGGTTTGCGCCACAAACTGGCACAGTTTGAATATCTGGGCCTTTATATGCTTCCGGATCTATTGCTGGCATCTCAATAACCACAGTCCCTCTGAAAATTCTAGGTTTATATTGGGGAAGCATAGAATTGGATATTTTTAATTGGGAGAAAAACTTCTTCTGGGTAAACGAAAAGTTGTCCTATGGAATAAATTGAAATTTGGAAAAAGAAGAGGGTTTCTCATTAAATCTTGCCTGATACCTGTTTTCTATACCTTAGTTATGTGTTCCTCCCCAAAGTCCTTGGAAGTTGGGCTTAGGAATCTTCTTCCAGGCATGTTGGGGTAGTCGTCCCAATCCAATAAAGTGAAATATTTTATATCTTCCCATTAATCAAGGAGGACTTAATATGCCTAACCCCATTCTATTTTTCAATAGTTTTTCATATTTGAAATTATTCAACCATCATTGCTGGATGAGATCCACAGCTGGGAAATGTTTTAAAACCAAATTGCCTACACTGTCTTCGGTTATGGGAAGCACAATCTATGAAATGTTTTAAGAAATTTGCAGCAGTTCCTGAGTATATTAGATGTACCTTTTACGAATTAAACAATGGGGTCTGTTAACGATTCATGCTCTTAATTTTCCAAGGAAAAATTATATTTTTATTTACTGGATACAACCTGTCAGGTAGAGACTGTGTTTGCTAACTGTCCATCACATTATAGGAATACGTTGTTGGATTCCTTGTAAATAACATATTCCTACTGATATTTGGGATTTTCACTGGTTGGCCTGTCATGGCAAGATAAATGTCAAGTCCAATCAAAAACATAAGGTTCTACAAGACAGAATCTGTGTGTGACCAGATTGTGTTCAACAAGAGGAATACATAGAGCATCTCCTGTTCTCATCTTCTTTCATTTCTAACTTTTGGACCGTTATAGCACATGAGTGGGGGAGGCTATTTTTTCAACCTTATCTTTTGAAAATTTGATGTTTGGAATTTTGATGTCTCTTGGACATGTAAATGGCATTACAGTACACTGCAAGTATTAGCAACTATGTTTAAATGGCAAATTTTGTTGACTATATGCTCTTATACACTACAGCAAAAGGAAGGTACATTATTAGAACTATCTCAGAAAATATTCATCAAATGAAATGTATATACAAAGCTGAACAATCTTCTCTATCTAATAGTCGTTTGATGGAATTGTGGATTGGGTTTCCTTGGATTAGTGACTCGGATGCTCAATTACCTAAACTTGTTAATATCTAGATATGCTTTGCTCACTGTCTTAGGACTTGCTACTTATTTACATTTTTGATTTTTTAGCCTTGTTATGGTTTAGTATGATGTAATACTGATTTGTATATATTTCATTAGGATTTTGTAATGATTTCAATAAAAAATTCGCAACTCTTTTAGTGGGATGAGACGGGTTATGTAATGGATTCTGGTTATTTTTGTTTGTAGTTCATGTATGCTGTAATATGTATTTCTGTTTTTGATTTCTTTCATTATGATTTTGCATGAAGTAATATGATTTTTGTATATTTTGTTTTAAGTTTTCAATAAAACATTCCCCTACTCTTTTCTCGATAAGTGCCATGGGATCTTTAGCATCCACCTGAACTACCACCAATCCAGGCAGATGGAACCTTGGTTTAATGTCTCATCCTAATAAAATGACCCAACTGTGTTTTTGTTTTGATAAGGTAATTAAATGATAGTTCACAGTAGTGCGGTTGTGCAAAATAAAATCATGGCTTTTGGAATGTGGGTTGCTATTTAGATTATTCAGATTGTTTGTCTTATAAAATGGTTATGGAAAATCAAAGTAACATTCACAGTTTCAGTTTCTATTGTGCTTTGGCTAACCATAACACACAAACAAATCCTCCTCCTAGCCTTGGACTGAAACTGCTTAAAAAAGAGTCCTGTAGTTGTTAAGAGCACAAGTATAGAAAACAGGAATGAGTGAACCTGTCTAGGAGAAATCTACAACCCTACCCCCACAGCCTAACAAGTTCAACAGCTTTAAACATATTAGCCTTTCCATTAAAATGCCTGAATTGGACTTTGAAATACAAATTTGGTAACTAACATACTAACATACTATTTGCCAGCAGATTAGGCCTTACGGTCTATTGAGTCTGCTTGAACCTCAGATCCCTAGTTGGGTGCTGAGGCCCCCCCCTCATGCGTTCCAGAAACCCCTATCATCCACCCCCCGACAGGCTATCATCTGATACATCCACTTTCTGTGTCTGTCCCACCCTCTCTTGAAGCCCTCCACTGTGGATCTCTGAACCAGCTCGCCAGGCAGTGCATTCCAAGGGTCCACCACCCTCTCAGTGAAAACCTCCTCCACTTTCCCCTCACCCTTCCACCTTCCAACTTCAAACCATGCCCTCTGGTGACACCTCCTGCTTTAGTCTAAAGATCCTCCATGTTTACCTCTATTTATTCCCTTGAGGTACTTGAAGACCTCAATCATGTTCCCCTCCCTCCTCTCCTCCAATGAAAACAGGCAGAGCTCCTCAAGTCTGTCCTCATACGTCAAATTCCCTAGTCCTTGTATCATCTTAGTTGCCCTCCTCTGTACCCTCTCCAGGAGCTGTATGTCCCTCTTCAAGTGTGGTCTCCAGTACTGTACACAGTACTCAGGTGTGGTCTAACCAGTCCATTGTACAGTGGCAGAATCACTTCCTTGCTCCTAGAGGTGATCCCCTACGATGCATCCCAACATCCTGTTTGCCTTGCTAGCCACTCTCCTGCACTGCTCAGAGTTATTCATATGCATCCACCCCAGGTCTTTTCCCTATTGAGTTCTCCAGTAGTTCTCCTCCCAGGATGTAATACTCTGTGTTTAGGGTTTCCTCACCAAGATGTAACACCTTGCACCTGGTGATATTGAAATTTAATTTCCATGTGTGAGCCCAGCTTCCAGGGTGTCCAGGTCCTTGCAGGGCCAACTTCCTCTTCTCCCTCAACTACTGCTCCCATCTTGGAGTCATCAGTGAAGAGACTCATTTCACACCCTATACCCTCCCTGATGTCTGATATGTATGCATTAAACAGGATCGACCCAGGACCGAGCCCTGTGGTACCCCACCATCACCAACCTCTAGGTTCGAGAGCTCCCACAGACCACTACTCTGGGTGCGTCCAGCTAGCCAGTTTTAATCCATCTGACCATCAAAGGCCTACTCCCAACCCCATCAGTTTCTCCACCAGACCATTGAGGGGACAGAGTCAAATGCCTTGCTGAAGTCCAAGAATAATACATTCACAGGCTTTCCTCTGTCCAGTTCTGATGTTACCCATTCATAGAACTCCACAAGATTGGCTTGACATGATCTACCTGGCACAAACCCATGTTGCCAACTATCCAGACCTCCCACCTCCTCCAAGTACACCCCAATCGTTCCTTTAGTATACTCTCCATTAATTTTCCCACCACCGAGGTCAAACTGATGGGTCTATAGTTACCTGGTACTTCTCTCTCACTTCCTTTTTATGGATTGGCACCACATGTGCCTCTCGCCAATCCCTAGGTACCCTCCCTGTCTCAAGTGACCTGTTGAAGAGCTCCGCCAGGGATGCAGCCAGTATTTCCGCCAATTCCCATAGTACTCTCGGATGAATGCCATCCGCCCAGGAGATTTGTCTTTCTTTAGGGCCTTGAGGGCTAACCACACTTTTGGCGGAGATAGCATCATCCGTCCCCTCCACCTTACTGGCCTTTTATCCTTATCCTGATGTGACACCCTGGGGTACCTCTCCTCCTCTTGCTCCATTTCTGTTGCTCCCTGATCCCACTCACTGCTGCTTCTATCCCCATCTGCCTTGCTTTGTAGATATCCCATCCTCCTCCCTAGTGAACACAGAGGCAAAGTACTCTAAATACCTCTGCCTGGTTCCTCGCCTATTCCACCCACCCTCCTTCTGATCTCAATCTGCTGAGATGGCCTTTAGTTTTCTCCACTCCCAATGTACGGAAGAACCCTTTTCCTCCATGTATCCCTGTGCCAGCCGCTGCTCTTACTGGACTTTGCCCCCTCACCATCCGGTGACTTTTCTAGATGCAAGATGGTACATTTCCTTATCCCTATCCCCTCTTGTTGTTTTATATTTTTTGTAGGCCGTTTCTTTCTCTGACCGCTACCTGAACCTCACTGGACCACCAGCATGGTTTATGTGAACTTGCTCCCTTCGTTTCACCTTAGCGCAAGTCCTGACTGCCTCATGAAGTCCCCTGTTTATGACCTCCATCTCCTTTCCACATTTGTCATTGATGTAATCCCTTCAAGTGATCCTTGAGAATATTTCCCATGCCCACAAAGTCTGCCACCCTGAAGTCCACTGCCAGTGTCCTAGATCTCCCCTCCCCCATGCTTATTTGAAACCAGACAGTATTGTGGTCACTCCCAGTCAGGGATCCTCACAACCAGGTCCCTTACCAGATCCCCATCTGCCAGAACCATGTCCAGGACATGCCCCTCCCTTAGACACATCCTGGAAGCTGTCCAGCAGCCTCTGCTCCTTGGCCATTAGAGAACATGGTTCCCCAGTTTGTACCTGGCATATAAAGGTCCCCCATCAACACCACTCCTTCCCCTTTTGGTCCCACACTGGGCAATGATGTTGTCCAGCAAACCATCCTCCAGAACATCACCCATCCCGGGGCCTATATACTACACCCGGCTTGACCTTATCTCCTGCTGGGGATCGTGAGGTGACCCATAAGGCCTCCATGTTTCCTCTGCCTCTTCTACCCTAGCAATTTCTATGTCATCTCCTAATGAACATAGCCACTCCACCCCTCTGCCCTCCTTTCTATCCTTCCTAAGCATAGTGTACCCCGCATGTTTAGGTCCCAGTCGTGGTTTTTGTTGGCCCACGTCTCCGTGTCCGGCTGCCCATCCACCCCTGAACAGCATGGCCTGGAACTCTGGCAACTTGTTTCCCAAGCTCCTGGCATTTACTAACACCAACCCCACCCCTTATCCTTGATCCCTTGTCAAACCCCACCCAGGTTCCTTATACATCCATCCTCCCTCTGCTCCTCCTGAAACCTCCACCCCAGTCTGTTTCCTCCCCCTTGGGTTTGAAGGCTACTCCCTCATCTGGAGGAGAGGCTTCTGGTCAGCCCTCCCTTATCCCTTCCCCTCATGGTTTAAACCCCACCTTTCTTGAATGTAGTCAGCCATCCCCTGTTTAAGGACTTCCTTCCCTAATGGGGCAGAATGGCGCTTGTCCTTGCATACAGTCCCTTATCCTCCCAAACTCCTTTCTAGTTTCCTAACACCCCAACCCACTCTCTTCACTCCACTTCCTGAGCCAGTCATTAACCTCTGTGATCTTCATTTTTTCACCACTGGAGGCCTTTGGTACTGGCAATATCTCGAAAAGGAAATGTTGCATCCATTATCCGACAGACTCTGGCAAGTTCTTGGAACCTTGCTTGGATTTCCAAACGCTATTTTCCTCTAGATCATTAGTTTCCAAATGCACCAGGAAATCTGGTTTCCTCCACAAACCCTAACCAGTTCATACACCATGAACTTTGCTCTGAGCACTGTCAGCCCAGAGATACTCACTACCTTCACCTGGCTATGGCATCCACCCCTGTCCCTCCCACTGGATACCCTAATCATTGAGTCTTCCAGTAACAGAACCTTAACACCGCCATCATCCTATGGTTACCTCCACTATGCACTCTCAGCCCCCATCCCCCCCTTTATCTGGTGATCTCAATTCCATGGGAGTCTTCCTGCCTTATTAGAGACCCTCTTGTCACCCTCCCTTTCTGCCTCCCTCGTTATTTTGCCCACTTAACTCAGACCCCTCTGAATAGGTGTCCCCTTTAACCCTCTCTTATCCGAGACAATTTATCCTGGCCTGATGGTTTCCTTTCCCCCACACGCCATCCTCCCCTTGTAATAGTACCCCTACTCCAGGGGCCTCTGTGGGTCCCCTTACCTAGGGCCCCATCCTTGGTACAGACCCCCTGCTGAAGGGGGCCCTCCCACCTCCTTGTCTCCCAGTTTCTCTCCAGTCATGCTGTCCTCCCTCATGTCTGCAATATGTTGCATCTCCCCATCTGCTTAACATTTATGTTTCCCTTCTCCTTTGGGACTATTTCTATCCTTTCCATTGCACGTCTGTGATGCCCTATGGATATCCGTCTCCTCCCCTGGCCTCTGTATCAGTTTCCTCATTTCCACCAACTCCTTCCTCCCCACTAGGTTGCTTAGTAGCTCAAATTTATTGTGACACTCTATGCCAGCCTCCATCAAGTAACCTGAGTTTCCTCTGACTGCACCTCTAAACTGCCCCTCTTGCTCTGTTCTCCTTAGGAGCTCCTTCCCACAGTCTGCTGTTTAGGCTTCCCACAACAGCCCCTCCTGACTCTTCCCCATCACTTTCTCTTTGTATTCACAATGTTCACCCTGTGCTTCCCCTTAGTGTCAACATCCCTATCTAAGGGTCCTCTGTCCCTAATATCCCCCTCCTGCTTGCTGTAACATAACATCCTGTAATTTCAGAGCGTTGCCCCAGCCTCCCTCAGCCCCACCCTTCTGCTGCCCATATCCACACCCCTTATCCTTGGACACCCCAACTCCCCAGCTTACTCTTTAACCAATATACTTCACTCCTGATACAAGATAGCTGTCTACAGAGTGGGCAGCCTCCCTCTCTCAGGCCCAATTGAGAATTATTGCCATCCCACAGCCTGTGCAGCCTACAACCCTTCCAAGATGCCTGCCATGGTGGAATATGGCCACCTGTTTGTCCCCTCTGTTTATAATGGCACATCCCTTTTCTCAGTCCCTTCCCTGAATACAGTTTATCTCTATACTGACTGCAGTTATTTACAAACCCAATTTCAACCCCACCAATAAAGTTCCCAAGTCTCACAAACACATACAGTCCAGTGTGTGTCCAGTCCCACTAACAGTGTGTGCATGCAGACATCAGGTACCTGATGATGTCACAGGCCCACCAGTTCCTGTTGCTTCAAATTTCAGTCACAAACAGAAATACACAGCCCTTCAATTCCAACCCCAGTGGCTTTTCAGTATTTAAGAAAGCCTACAAAACAGGGTGGGTGGGAGTGCTCTTACCAACACCAGGCAAACATCACATTTAAATTTCACTCTATTATCACTGCCAAACAAGTGTTCCCAAGCCCCAAAAGTTACAATATCACAGCCCAAGTAACAGTTCTAACTCAAAGTAGTAATTTTTAACACGCAGAACTAAGTTTGTGTGACTAAAGTAAGCTACTGAAGTGGGCCAGGCTCAACCTGAAGAAGACCAAGATTTTGCTGAATACGATCGGCCTGTCAGGAGTTCCAGCTACCCTAAGCTCCCGGTGTGTGCAGATACTTGCGATTGTGACTGGGGAATGCTTTGCCTGGTACAGTAGAATTCCATACATGTAAATGTGCTATGAGCTGCTAGTGGTTGTGTTAGTTCCCACTGTGTGAACTGTGTTCTGCTTGCTGGAAGCTGTATCCAGCCCAAATGGACTACATCCGAATTTGTCTCCATGTGGTCTGGGCCTTGCCAGACCAGCCCAGCCAGACTACCTGCTGCACAGAGAAGCCATCGACGAGAGACCTGCCTGGGATCAGCCCCTTCTCCACAATTGAACAGGAACGGACGCTTCTGCAACTCGTGGTGGGCCCTGCTTCTCCTGGCATTCCAGATTAACCACCTGCAGTCTCGATTTTCGCCCAGCCTGTGTCCAGTCTTGGGTATCGTGAGTAAATACCAGGGTAGCTCCCTACAACAACAGCTTAATCTGAGTGTGTCATCTGATTGTCCCTTTACACAGCTCAGGGTCTCTCCATACTGATGATGGCTCACTGTAACACCAAATCTCCAAACACCAGGAGTTTTCATCAAATTGCCTTAAACGTTCAGCTGCAATACACAGTTCCTTCAGACAGAGAAAATCCTTTACTCCAATCCTCAGACAATTCACCGCTTCACCATTTGAGTCCTGTAAAAGGCTTCCTGTCTTTTCAACACACAGCACTGAGCCCTTCTTTACTCGAGCAGAGCCCAGGACAGACTGACCCCAACTCCCCAAGTCCCTGGGGTTTCAGCAGAAAATCCCAGTCTTTGATTGTTTGAATTTCTGCTGGTCATTAAAATTATTAAACATTAGCCCACTTTAAGTACTGATGGGTTATTGATTTGGACACCCAAATTAAGGTTTACACCCCTCCCAGAAGTCATTTCTCTTAGATTTGGGCACCTAAGTCCATGATTGGCTGTCCACAGGGGTTAAAGTATCAAAGATGGTTGTGATAAAACAGACTAAACACAGCATATCAGCAGTCTTATCATTCTAGGGTTCTTGCAGGCCATCAACACAGTGCTCAGACCCAGTTTCCACATTGTTCTAGGGCAGCCTTTGCCCCTGTCAAGCAACAGTTAATTTATAATTTGAAAGTCCCTAGTTTAACTGTTGCTGCTCCCAATATGCTGTCCCCATGCAGTGATCCAGCAGCTCATTATTATTCAGGGTAGGCTCATGAATATTTAAATATGCCCCTGTTTTTTAGCTGTTGCACTTTAAAACTACACAGTGTTACCCATTCTTAGTCACCCCTCTGAGTGTCTGACCCCAAATAACTTATCTTGGGAGTTGAGAGCACAGGGAGGTGATCTGTGACTGTTACAGCAGTGAGAAGACACCAGGTGCCTGAGCCATCGCAGCGGACAGCAGCTTGCTCCGAGAGCAAGAACCAGCATGGCAGCTCCTCTACTTACTCCTCTGGCCCTAAAACTAAAACACAGGGACCGCATAAAGACTCAGGGAACTCTCAGGACCCTGGACTGGTGGTAGGATGGCAGCAGGAGGGGTGGGAGCAAGGACAAGCTCCTGAGGCAGACAGGTAAGCCCACCAATTTGCACAATATGGACTTCGGGGGTGGAAAGTATATCAGGGGATTCCTGCGGTAGCACCTCCACACCCCACACCTGCCTGGTGAGTTACTCTGGATATCTTGGGGCTTGAACAGCCCCTCCAGGATACTGTCTCCAGCCCTCTGAATCTGCATCAAGGGCTGGGAGGTGCAGTACCCATTTGTTTTCATTAAAAATCTTTGTCCATGCAGGAATATGGCAATCCTTGCAGGACTGCATCTTACAATCCCATGGTCCAAATGAAGCAGAGGATCAACTCTAGGTTAGCCCAGGCTTCCTATTAGAAGCCAAAGTGTCTGATGCATCTCCGTCCCTGATCATTATTGCCACACTCTCGATCAGCGAAGCTGGGGAGTTTGAATTCCACTGAGTGTGGAAGTGCCAGAGAGTGCAGTGCTCCATGGCTTGATACGATAACATCACTTGCATGTATTCTAGGTAACTGTGGATTGGAACCTAAATCTATCTGTCTATATAGGGATATGTGATGAACAGCTATGAGATGTAATTTTTATCTTTATGAGTGGGCAGTGACTTCTTTACCTTCATGAATGGTGACGCCATGAGTGAGGGCACAAGAGGACACTGACCACAAATGAAGTTAAAAGCAACAGCTCATAGCTCCATCACATGTGTGGTTTATACAGTGCACATTAGCTTTGTTGAAAAGATAGTAAAACCACTGCCGCTGTGGTTCAGTAGAGTGTGATGCACAGTGTTTAGTGTGAGATACACAAAGTGACGACTCCCACTGTAAGGATACACAGATGTGACGTATCCTACTTATTAGATAAAAATGTATCTCACTAGCTAGGATTCTCTGTGAGAAATAGCACTTATCTTAATCAAAAAGCTAGTATATATTTTCATTGCAAAAACTGTTAATGCAGTCATTAGGGCTGAAGAATGCAAAACAAACAAAGTAGAGAAATTAAAAATATATTAGGGTTTTGGAAGTGATACTCATGATGAACCAGTGGTGGGGTTTTCCTTGAGGTTGTCAACCCAAATACCCACCATCCCCCAGCCTGTAGCCTCCTGTCTGAAGCACAAGGTACAGCTCCAAGCCAGTGCCTCATACTGATGTACTCCTCAGAGTTACAGAAGTATGGCTCACCACACGTTGCCAATAGAATTAGTCAGTTCTCACACAGAATAAAGGAGATCATAATGACCTTGTTTCCTTTAGGTTGTTGGTGAGCTTTAGGGTTGACAGCCCCAAGGAAGACCCCATCACTGATTTGCCAAGACTCTGGAGACCCAACACCTAAACTTTTTTCATTTCCCTAGCTTTGTGCACTATGCATTCTTCAACCCTAATCTCAGCATTAGCATAGTTTTTGCAATTAATTTCCTTCTTTTTTCTGCTAAGTGTAATCATATCACATTTGTGCAGGTACCGTCAGGACCCATGAAATGAAATAGAGTAGTGGGATAGTCCCGACACAGTGCATTGGCCCAATAGGCCTCAACATGCCAGTCAACCCTTTGTGGGGAAAGGCTCTCCAGCCCACCACAAGGTGTTGTCTGTGCACCAGAATACTGCTGTGTCCTCCTTAGGCTGGAGCCAGTGTTGCATGCTGCAGCATCGTCCCCTAAGCCTTGGCCCATTCAGTCGACTTGCTGAGCTGCACCTGAACTTCAGGTCACTGGCACAGGTAGGCAACATGGTCCCCACTGGGCCAATGACCATCCCTGCAAACATTGTCACTTCATAAATTTTTGTGGCGTTTTGGTCCCAAAATTTTCAACATAGTCTTTTTATGTTCTCCTTCTGAACAGACAGGTGTCTTTCATAAAATACTGGCTAAAATGCAAGTTCACGTCACAAGTGCAAAAACATTTTCGTCAGGATTTGAAAAATGATGCCTGTTACACTCATGAGTGGTGTGAAAAATGGCTATGTTTAAAATTCTGCTGTCAAACTTTGAAAATTACAAAGTTATGAGCAAGCATTGAAAAATTGCAATGTACCTTCATAACTTTGTTGTTTTTAATACTTTGACCCCATATTTTCAATATAGTCTTCTTATGACCCCACCTCATGAACTTAGTAGGTGAAAATTTTCAAATCCAGGCCAAAATGTCATTTCATACCACAGGTGCAAAAACAAATTTTGGCCAGGATTTGAAAAATCCACATGTCACATTCATGAGATGGTGTAAAAATGGCTATGTTGAAAATTTGGGAGATATATATTGAAAATTACCAAAGTTATTAGCAACATTGAAAATTTTCAACATGCCTTCACTTTTTATATTTTGACCCTAAATTTTCAATACAGCCTTCTTATGATCCCAACTCATGAACTCAGTAGATAAAATTTTCAAATCCCGCCTGAAAGGTGATTTCAGGAGAGACTGCAAAATTACTTTTCAGGCCAGATTTGAGCAACTGTTTCTACTTGTTCATGAGGTGGTGTTCCAAAAGCCATGTTAAAAATTTGGGAGATAATATTAAACAACGACCAAGTTATGAGTAAAAGTTCAAAATGCATTGGAATTACATTAACTGGACTTACCTTATGTCCTCATTTTGCAGTTGTGGTTCCAGCAGGTGGACATCTTTCAGGTCATAGACTGGATGTACAATGAGGTCAAATTTAAGAGTGTGAGGATTGTCTGGGGGAGGGGTGGTGGGTGCTGAGTCGGGGTCAGATGCATGGAGGTGGGGTGGCAGTAGCAGGGCAAGACAATGAGGGACCATTTTCTTTATTTCATGTAAAAAAGAAAGATGCTGAGGGACAGTTTTCATTACTGCAGATACTTATGACACTGGAGATTGGGCACTCCAGTGTCAGCTCAATATTTGGGGCAGTTGGGTGGGTACCCCAGTGTCCCTGTTAGGTCAGGGGTGATCAATGCTTACACTGGTGATTGGGCACCCTGGTGTTGGAAGGTTGGAATGGTGGGTAGTGGGGGTAAATGTTATGGAGGGAGGGAACGAACCAGCACCAGTGGTTGGCACCCCAGTGTTGAAATAAATTAACATTTAGCTGGCATCGGGATTGGGCACCCGGTGTCTGGTTCAAATACATTAGGCCACTGATGTGACTAGCAGCAGATGGTCAGGGTCAGAAAATCAACAATCACGTACTGCTCAATTCAGCATGGGTGGTGCTACACACCAACGCATAGCCCTGTCCCTGCAGAACAAACACTACAGAAACTAATATGGATGTCTGGACAGCTCTGCCACCTGAAACATGAAACAATTCTCATAAAATGACCACACCCAAGTTCCAATTTTTTAGTTATAGATGAAAAAAAAAATCTCAATTATAGTCCTTTTATGTTTTGTACCTCTGTAACTTTGTCCTGATAAACCAATTGCCATATAGTTTCAAGATCCAGAGATCCTGGCACCAATTATGTGCCTTCAAATGTTAAGTAAATCAATTTAACGGGAGTAGAGTTATTAAGGTGCAAAATCGTTGGTTTACTCAACCTAATATAAGGGCACTACAGTGCCTGTATAATACACTAGAGAGCAGTCTTTATAGTGCTCTTAATGAATGCAAAATGGCAGTTTAGGAAGTGTAATAATAAGATAATTATTTACAAATGCAGTCAGGCCTTTCTATATGACTTATGTGTGCAAAAGTAATGTCAAGAGAAATTTTGCAGTTAGTCTGACTAAATCACTTTGGGGTATAGTTCTGCTAGCAGAAGGCATCCTGGATGCATAACTATTATCTGTCCTAAATAAGCTATTTTCCCAAGCTGACCTATATCTAATAGGCAAATAAAAGAAAAATGACTGATTATTGCTCTTCTATCCATAAGAGGGTTTCCTTGGATACTGAAGTCACTGAACCTTCTAATCCAGATTTGTCTGTGGAAGATCTAGGCAATGAGAATTCTGAGAACGGTTTAATCATCCAAAATGTTCCTCAGCCTCTAATCTGGATCAGAATACAGACTCTGAGGATAAAGAATTGGCAGAAAAATCTATTGTTTTCACTGGGCACAGATGTCACTGAACTTGTGATTCAGAATAAAAAAGTCTAGGCCTTGAGAACATCATTGGCATTTTGCAGGGCATGCTGACTCTGCTGAAGAGGCGTTTTGGGCATTGTGCTGCTACAGCACTCACAAATGTCCAGTGCACTCAGAGTTGTCTTGCTAAACTATGTTTTATCACGATGATCTTGTATCTTCTGTGCAAAACAAAAATGCCCCATCCCCATTTTAAGAAGGTACTGCTAGATGCAGATGTCACTGAACCAGTTAATCTGGACTTAATATAAAAAATTCCAGCAACAAGCATATCTGCTGCACTGATAATAGTCAAGATGTCACAGTTTCAGAGGGTATTTGTGGATGCAGATGTCAATGATCCTGCTAATCCAGCTTTACATACAGTATGAGAAACTTTGTGGTGAGTATATACTGTTATGATAACAGTGCAGCGCAACCATTTACAACAAGAAACTGGTACTTTGGCTCTTTAAAGGACACCCAAACCATCAAATTGCCTTTATCACATTTTTTAAGTTGCTTTTCAAAGGATGTTATTTACAATAATGCTGAAATTTTATGTATTTAATTAGAATAAATGCAGTTTCATAGCATTTGGAAAATGTAAACATACATATAAGCAAATGTAACATCTCCAGATCCACCCAAGCTAATCCCTAAAATGGCAGCTGATGTCAAATGTGTAGACGTTATTGGAGCGAGTGAGCTCCAGCATAGAAACATAGAAACGTAGACTTTGATGGCAGATAAGGACTGCTTGACCCACCCAGTCTGCCCATTTCCTACCTATTGGATAAGCTGCAGATCCTAGTTAACAACAGCCTACTTCTTCCTACCCCCCACCACAATTGCCTTATGTCTGTCCTATGCACTCTTAAATTCCCCACTGTCTTTAACCTCACATCCTCCTCAGGAATGCTGTTCCCTGTGTCCACCACCCTCTCAGTAAAAAATACTTCCTCATGGTGCCCCTGAGCTGTCCCCTCTATCTTCAAATTGTGCCCCTTGTTCTTGCACACTTTTCTGAAAGATGCTACCTCCTGGACTTTGTTGATTCTCTTGAGTTACTTTTACAGTTTCTATCATGTCCTCCGCCTCCCTCCTTTCCTCAAGGGTATACATATTAAGCTCCTTTAGTCTCTTCTTTAGATGGCTTCTGGTGCAGACCCTGCACCATTTTAGTTGCCCTCCTCTGACTGCCTCCATCCTGTCTATGTCCTTGTGGGAGATGTTGTTCTCCAAAACTGCATGCAGTACTCAGATGGGGTCTCATCAACTGCCTGTACAGAAGTATAACAACTTCCTGTTTTCTACTGGTGATGTCTGTCTCTATACATCTCAGTATCCCCCAGCCCTCCTTGCTGCCTTCTCATGTTGCTTGCTTACCTTTAGGTCATCTGATATGACTACCCCAGGTCTCTTTTCATTTGTATTGTTGTTAGTACCTCCCCGTGTACTCTTCCCTTGGGTTTTGTTTCCCAGATGCATTACTTTACACTTCTTATTTTATTTTTTATTTTATTTATGACAATTTTGGATAACACCTTTGAGCAAACAGTGCTCTTTTACAATGGTTCCACGTCTTGGGAAATGGACAAGAACAGACAAGAACAGGCAGGTAGATAACAGTTAATACAATTACAGTACATGAGCTGCCAGTGGCTTTGTCAAGATAAGACAAAAAGAATTAGTAACAGGTAAAACATTACAGAATGCATGAGCTGACAAAGACTTTGTCAGGTGATCTAACAAGTGCATGAGAGGGCCAGAGGTGGTTGGTGAGAAGATAAGGTAGTAGGGGACAGGCAAGAACCGGGGGTGAGGGATTGGAGGGATAATGTAGGTGGTGAAGGAGAGGAGTAGGTGGTGATGGACGGAGGAGAAGGATGGGAGATGTAAGTGGGGGTAACAGGATGGGTGGAAGGAGAGGCGTGTTAGTATGGGCAAGGAGGAGAAAGAGAGAGAGAGAGAGAATATAAAAGCTAGAAGGTGCAGGGGGTAATAGAGGAGGGGGTGACAAGGATGTGAGAGGGAATGGAGACAGGGAGGAGTGAAATCTGGGGGGCAAGGGAGAAGGCTGAGGTGGCTGACACAAGATATTGGAAAGAGTTAATAAGGAGGGAGTGGGTGTGGTGAGAGTGCATAAGTAATGGAGAGGCCAGGAGGGAGCAGGGAATTTAAGTGTAGCAGTCACAGTAGGCACTGGCCACCAAGTGCCGCCATAGTTTGTGCTTAAAGGAGCTGAGATTCAGCATTGGTGATATCTTACTGGGAGTGTGTTGAACCAGTTAGAGGCCCTAACTTTGTAGGAGCACTGCCCTTGAGTGGTCCATCAGCGGGGAACCAAAGATTAGTGTTCCAGAACTCCTGGTAAGGCAGGTGGCACAGTGAGGGGAAAGTATAGACTGAACCCCTGGTGGAAGGAGGCCTAGCACTGTCTTCTTAGCAAGTAAGCAGGCCCGATACTTAATTCTGCATTGAATTGTGCGTTGAATCTAAGCTGCATACTTTGACCATTCCTCTAACCTTGCCAAGTCCCTTCTCATCCTTTCCACCCTCCGTATCAACCCTGTTGCAGATCTTTGTAGTCTGCAAAGAGGCATACTTTTCCTTCCAGTCCCTCTAAAATGTCACTTATAAAGACATTAAAAGGACCAGATCCAGCACTGAACCCTGTGGTACCCCAGTAGAAACCCCTTTCTTTGGAGTGGACTCCATTTACTATTACCTCCTGTGTCCTGTTGTCCAGCCTGTTTTTACCCAGGTTACTGCCCCAGGAACCACTCCCAGGCTGGCTAGCTTGTTTATTAATCTTTTGTGTGGGACTGTGTAAATGCCTTGCTAAAGTCTAGGCAGGCCACGCCCACAGCCCCTCCATGCTCTGCTACTTTGGTCACCCAGTCAAAGAAATCTATTAGACTCATCTGACATGACCTTCCACTGTGAATCCATGCTGCCTTGGGTCCTGTGCTCCGCTGACCTCTAGGTACTCAACAATTCTTTCTTTCTTTCAGAAGTGACTCCATCATTTTCCTACCACTGAGGTCAAACTAACTGGTCTGTAGTTTCCTGCCACTTTTGTGAAGGGAATCACATCTACCCTCCTCAGTCCTTAGCTACCCCACCATCCTCCCATGATTTGTTAAAGGGTAGTCAGCAGACCAGCAAATGGTCATGGTGTCTTCAATGTAAAAAGGGTGAATTATTTTATTTGGTGTAGAATACCTGTGTCCAGTTTTTCCTGTGTTTAAATTTTTCTAGCAATTTTATTCCCCCATATTGTCACAGGGTAATTCATAACTACTGGGTAATTATGTCATCCACCTAGGGACACTGGTACACTCACAAATCTGTGACATCATCATGGAATATGTTACTATAGCTCTTACTTGGAATGAAAAGGACAGGCCTGTTTCTTCACCGCTGCCAGTCAAAACAGATGGTAGCTAGAGGGTGGGCCCTTATCTTCAACACAATATGGTTTAAATAAAACAAAACAAAGACTCCCTCACCATGCCTGGCTCACTTCTCTTCACTGGTGCCTGGGGTGGGATCCTAGCATAAAACGTTGTCCCTCTCTACTGTATCTTTAACCTCTTCTGCTTCTCTGTTCAGACTCCAGCCACAGTGTCTCTTCCATAAGCAAGAAACAGAAACAGAAAATAGAGCTCCCTGCCCCTTTTAAATTGGCTCAGGCCCAGCCACAGATTTTCCCCATTTTCCGCTGACTGACATAGGTGTAACTCCATTTAAAGGGACACTGCACCTTTTCACCAACCCTGCCATTCAGAAAGAAAAAAGTGCCACCCCAAATTGCTTACCCTGAAGGGTTACAAACTCAAGAGTGGCATCACAACAGAATTTTGTAAGTCCTGCCAGTTCACAAGTGATAATAAGTAGCTATTCGAATAAGGCCATTGCGTACCCAATTTATAGAAGTAATTTAAGTAGTAAAGCTTTTCAATTGGTTCTTTTTATTTATTTTATTTATGACTTTGGTAACCAGGTAGGTGCGCTGATCCCAGGGACCGTTTTCAAGCACGACCTGGCCACATACTGTGGCACAGGAACTATAGGGTTGCCACCTTTGGATGAGGCAAAAATCAGATCCTAAGCTCTGCCCCTAGCCCGCCCTTTTCATGACTCATGCATTGTTCCTCCTAGAAGGCCATTTGTTACATCAATAAAAGACAACACTAAAGCAGCAGTTCAACAAAATGTTAAGATACTGGACTGTACTGTACCTGTTAAAGTTACTTTTGTAGGTTCTTCCTAGTCATTCATTTACTTATGTATTTATTCATTGACATTGGTTTACCAGACAAACATTCAGAGATAAAGAAATCTCATTTACAGATATGATCTAGGGAGACAAGGACAATACTGTAAATAGCATACAACAGTATATATGGTACAGTATGTAATAATACATAATAAAGAAATTGTTTCCTGTAGTATCTATGTACTTTTATCTTTTCTGGCTCCATTTCCTGTTCATGTCCACAGTACTATTTCAGAGCCAAAGAAGTGACCATACTTTTTCTTGAGGAAAAAAAATAATTTGAAACATTTAAAATGCCTAAATTCTTAGCAATGAAAATGTTTACCAGCAAATTAAAGTGGAGACAACTGGCTCTATTACTGTTAAAAGGTGGGAGCAGCTGTGCTGCTATGCCACTTTAAGATGCAGTGGAAAAGATTAGGTTGAGTAAAAGTGCTAATGGTGTTAATGGCCATACTTTTCACCTCCCAGGTTGACTGCTTTCACAAATAAGGGCTATATTGACAACATAACTTGTCTGTAACCTGGACATTTAGCTGAAACAATAAATGATATGACAAAATGTGTTTCAGAAGTATGTGAGCACTCAAATGGCTCCAAAAACCTGACCAGCACAGAGCAAAACTGGATTACCTGATAGAGACCCTGAAAACCTGATCACCAAGTAAAACCTGACAGGTGGCAACCCTAAGGAACTAGTTCAAGTAGTTTATTGTTGGGCAGTTTAAAACCATTACAACATATCAATTTTAAAATTACAAGACATATGAAAATTTAACAAAGAATGACATTGGCTTTCAAGCTTCAATAAATAAAGTGTTTTCATATAGTTCAGATCATTATTACATTATGTTAGCGATCGGATAATAATCCTATTTAAATCTCTCCATTCAGTTACATCAAATATAGCATATCAATATAATTTACAGAAACATCATAGTTTAAGATGTTACATCTCTATCAAACTTTAATTCATTCATCAGGACTTACATAATCTCATAAATGAGTAGCCTGAAAAAAGCAAACAACTTTCTCCATTATGATAGGATTATCATTATTCATTAGATATTTCTTTTCTATTTCACTGGGGGGCGGTCGAGATTAGCCATCACGTCTCAGCCATTTCAAACATATTCCCTTATATAGAGGCATAGAAATGAAAATGTGTTTAGGTCATCCTCAATTGACCCATCACATTTACAATAGGAAGTGGAAATATTCTCCTTTTTGTTTATGAAATACATAGTTGGCTTTATATATTTTAAGCCTAAATTTAGTCATTGTTCTTCTATCACATGGGTTAGTTAACCTAGCTAGATAAGGTTCCAAACCATGTGTGGACTTAATCTGTTGAACCATCAATATAATTTAAATTGTTTCATTTTATCAACTCCTTAATTTTTTCCTGGTCCTTAATCTATTCTTCACCAGCTCAACTGTCATCTGCCAGGGGTATGCAAACATACCCACAAAATATCCTAGTCCATTCGGAAAAACAAAATGTTTGAAAATCTCCAGAGTTGGGAAAATTTTTCCCACTCGAAGTATGTTTTACTTCTTCCTCCCAGACATATCCTAGGTAATCTGGTTTCATATAATAAAAATAACTTTAGTGAAAAGAAGTAATCTTTCAATCACTAGTGTGGAGATGGAGAATTGTCCCAATTCTAGATTCACTATGCCAGCTGGTATAGATTGAGGTACTTTCAAAATATACTTTTCATTTTGTTACAGAGTGTTTCTAAGTTTTTCAAATCATCTGTTCCCAAATCTCAGCTGCATAGAGAACACTAGAATTTATTTTAGCTTTGAATACCCTCAGGACTTCTTCGATCATTGTCTGTCCCATCTTTGAATGAAATATCCTGAAGGCATTAAATGTTTTCTTTATTTTCATTGAAATCTGAGCTATATGATCTTTCCATTTTAGTGACTTGATTAAATCTAACACCCAAGTAGTCATAATATTTAACCCTTTCCACTTTTTCCAATTTGATCCACAATTATTTAATATGTTTCTTAGTATTCCCAAATGTTAAGATTTTTGTTTTGGACATATTTATTTTCAGTCTGTGATCATCACACAATTTAGAGAAATAATTGAGTTTCTCTGTAATCCCAAAATCGGGTGGAGATTAACACCAGATCGTCAGCATATGCCAAACAATCTACCTGAATATTTCCTATTTTGGGTGCATGGTATAATAATTTTCCAGTTCCTTCAGAATATAGTTTATGTGTGTATATTAAATAGGAAGGGGGCCAATAGGCATCCTTGCCTAACCCCTCGTGTTATTTTAAATGGCTTGGAAGTATTCCCATGTTGGTCATATCTTATTGCACCTAGGTATCCAAGTGCAATCTTATGAGTATATTGAGAAGTTCTGGGTATAATTCTAGATTCTTTAGCTTATTCCATAAAATAACTCTACTTATACTATCAAATGTGGATGAAAAGTCCACAAAGGAGCAGTAGAGTGAAGTGTTTTTAATTTTGTATATTTCCAAATTAAGTGTTTAAGTGTGTAACAGTGTTGAATTGTGGATCTATCTCTCGGAATCCATTTTGTGATTCATGAAGATATTATTTTCTTCTGCCCATACTTCTAATCTTTTAAAATAATTTTAGTGAATATTTTTGTGAAATAACAATTAGGCTTATTGGACGATATGTTTTAGGGTCACTTGGATCACCTTTTTAAAATTAGAAATATTATGCTCCCCTTCCAGCTCATGAGTTAGTCATGGCCTTGTATGATAATATTGAATAATTTATCCAAAACTGGAGCCCACCAGTTAACGTAAAATCTAAATATGTTTCCTGATATATTGTCTGGGCCTGGGACTTTATTGAATTTCAATTGAAGGATTGCTGTTTGTACTTCTTCTAAATTTATCATAATTGGAATTGGATATATAGCATATGAATCTTTTGGATTTTCTGTCTTTTTTATTTCTCTTAATTAGACCTCATCTTGTTGTGAATAATAGAGTTCTGTAAAATAGGATACCCAGGTATCAGGATGAATATATGCATCTATTGTCTTAGTATATTTATCGAAACCTTGGCTAACCATTACTCAACATTTTTATTGTCTTTTCCTTTTACAGACTTTCTCAATTTTCCCATAATATTCTAGAATGTTTATATTTTTCAGTTTCTAGTATTTGTTTATATTTTTCCTCTTTATTAATATTTGTTAGTTTTATTATTCTTTATTCTTATAATTTTTTGTATTTTCTAATGATTTTACTCAGTTATTTTTAGCTTCTTTACATTTTCTATTAAACCAGGTCTTACCATATCTAGTCACCAATTGTCCCAGTCCTACTGGTAGTGCAATATGGGTGTAGCAAACTAATTATGTCAGCCCACGTTGCAGATACCAAGTGGTAATCAGTGTTTTCAACTTATCATTGTTCTTATGTCATTTATTGGTCCTTTAAGTAAAATGTTGAATTGCTTTATAACATTTCAATTCCATCTGATCCTTTTGATTGGCTATTTCCATACCTTTATTAGTATTTGAATTGTTTGTACCTTTATTTTCATTTATAATTTGTTTAGTTTCAATTATAAGTTTAATTGGGTTATGTGAGGATTCCAACCTGTTAACTACAGTCAATTCCTTGATCATTTTATACCCTCTAAGTTACTCCAAACATGGTCAATGATGGAAGAGCCTTTAGATCCTTTATAAGTCAGTTCTCCTTCCTATCACGCGTTACTCTTCCATTGATTAAGAGCATATTTTTCCCAATTAAATAGGGATTAATGATCTTCCCTCTTGAATTATCCCTTTTATCTTTTGAAGCTCTCATCCATGTTATATTAGAATTTAGTTCTGTTATTATTTCCAAAATCCTGGACCTTCATAGTTTTCCCCAATTCTTGCATTGAGGTCCCCTACTATATAAATGGGGATATTCATTTCTTCATTTGACAAATGATTAAATATTACTTTAATTCTACCCAATATTTTGGCTTTATCTTTAATCATAGGGGAAAAGTATATGTTTGCAACTATTATTTTAATTTTCTCTTTACCTTTACCACCTTTACTACCACCACACTAAGGCGCATCACAACCACCCTAAACAAGGCCTGTCGGCTGCTCACTGGAGCACAAAGATGTACTTATACATGCAGTCTACACTGAAACAGGATGGTTGTAACTCTCAAATCTCATAAGGTACCTCACATGCTTAATGGCAAAAAATCCATCTTGGGCGCACTCCGCCATGTCCAAGACCTACTTTGCCCAATACCAACATCCATCCCACCAGAAGATCAGAACACCAGCCTCTCAGGTCCCCAGATGCTGGACACACAGAACCAAAGATCTTTTTCCTCATACTGCCCAGCTGGTACAATGCCTGAGCTTGCTCATTACGTCCTCCACATCACTAGGAGCTTTCAAATCTATGCTTTACTCTCACCTCTCAGCCTCTAGCTCCTGTGACTGCCTTGACTAATGATTCTTCCCTCGTGGCTGTTTTTACTGTTTTCATCCACCTCCTCTGCTCCTTTCTTGACAAAAGGCATCCAGGTACCTCTAACTACTCTAAGTCTGCTCCCTCCCCATATCTCCTCCTACCTTTCCCACCTTGACCATTCCTTCAATGTTTGTTTTTCCTGTGATGTACTGTATTATACTGGCTTATTGAAATGTTTATAATTTGTTGACCATTCTATGTAACATATCTTGTTTGTTTGTACATTGATGACGTGGAACCTTTGTAAAGAGCCATTGGCTCAAAGGTAATAATTCCTAGAACAATAAACTAAACTAAACTAAACCATTTCCTTCTTCAATTCTCATCATTAATGTATCTTCTGGAGTAGGATAATGGCTGGTGATTTTATAGTTTTTTTTAGTTGTCAAATATATAGCTACTCCCCTTTATGTCTCCCATATTTGTTGTTTTTAATTGCAGATTTAGAAATGTTTACATATCCTGGTATTTTAGGAGCTTTTCTGAACTGCACCAGGTTTCTTGAAAACAAATAAGATCAAGTTTGCAAAAATGATCAATTTCTGGATCTGCAATTTTTAAGTAAGTGTCTTGATATTCCATGATAATATTTTAATTTTACTTTGTCATTATCTTGTGATCTCTCCTGAATGTTCCTTTATATTTTTGTCAATCTTCTTTTCTTTCTTTTTTGCCAGTAACTGATATATTTTAGGTCTTTTATATTGGTTCCAACTGTCATTCTTTTCTTTCAGTCCTTTGTCTCCCATCGCATTTGTTCCTACTACATTTGGTCCTATGTCTTGAGACTAAATAAGTCCCATTTCCCTGAACAAATGTTCTTTATTTAATAGCTGTTGAACTATCTCTACTTTCTTAAATGTAACATCTATTTGTGATGTTAGTTCTTTACTTTTATGTAATGTAATCATGTTCTATAAGGTTTTTGTTATGTTCTCCTTAAGAACTCTTGAAAAAAGTTGCCATTTCTTGTTTCATTTAGCCTATAGGAACCCTTTTTGTTGTCTCCCATCCAAATAAAGTCAGCGTCTTATTTTCCACTTCTCTTCCGTTTCCATTCAAATTTTTAATGCTCTCTATGATTTTGTCATGATTTTCCTCTCTTATTTCCTAATCTCCTCAATCTTTCTTTTTCAACTTCTTTACCTCTTCTGACACTTTCCTAGATTCTAAATTGTTTTTAGGCTCCATAAATGGAACAATTTGGGTTGGCATAATGTGTAATCCTATGCATTTAAATGGTTTCCTTTGATTCCAGATACCTTCCAGAATATGTCCTTTTTGGTGTATAACAGTACACCATCTTGGAAGGAACTATTTGGTGGTCTCATCACATAAAATTCATCCTAATAGGGGATTGAGGTGAAAAACATTGATAATCCATTCCTTCAATTTTCTTATTTCCATAATTATTCTGGATATTCCATACATCTCAAGTAAATATTCCATATTTATTCCATCTAAATCAACAAATTTGTTCTTGGATGATTTAGTTCCATTCCTAGGTGACATCATGATGTTCTCAACCTCATCCTCACATTTGTTTATCTTCCCTTATTCTGGTTTTTATTCCCAGAAATCTTGTCCCTTTTCTCTTTATAGGTCTCATAGATCAAATCCTGTGTTATCTCTGCTATATCCTTGGTTGTAGGTGAATTACTTTTCCCTTACTTTTCCCTTTTTATCATGCATTACCCTTCCCTTCTTTCTGTTTTAGGGTCCTATCAGCCATTTCCTTTTTCCAAGTAGGGTTATACTGAACGAATCCTGTGTTAACACAGTTGTACCCCTACTTGAAAATTATTTGTTTTCCCCTTCTGATCTCTTTTTAGTACATTTTATAAATTCTTCCAAGATTAAGTTGTTCCTTTGTTTTGGGGTAATTTTGTCTTTTTAATTTTAAAGCAGTAGTTCTTATTTTTTTATTCTTACTTTCCTTTAACACTTCTTGAATGATTGATTCGAAATGGCAGGTACAAAGGCTGATTTTTATCAAAGATAATGGCAAATGTACCTGAACAGCTTTGTTTTCTCCTTGCCCAGAGTTCTCAGGACTCAGTCTTTCTCCAGTATAGTTATTTCCAAGCCTAAGTGCCCTATTTCTTTGTAGCTCCTGCCTAAGTTCTGTGACTTAATTTTTAATTGCAATTAATTGCTCCATTATGGCTAGAAATACTGGATAATTCATTGATTCCTGTATTTGTTTACTACTGGAGACTAAAAAGTTCTCTCCTGACACATGCCTCCTTTATATCTTTAACTATTAACCTTTCACTCATGGGATGATTTTTCTGGAGTCTGTGGGGTTTCAGAGTTTGGGAGTTCACCTTTAGCTTTATCTAGGTGTTTAAGACCATCAATGATAGCACTAAGGCGTTCTTTAATATCTTGAATATCAGTTTAATTTCTGACATTTGCTCCCTTTACTACAGGAACCCCATTTGTTATTCATGATTTCTTTCCCTGACATTTTGTCTAAAGGTCTTTTAGTGATTTGATCATTTCTTTTGTAAGTACTCACAGGGGAAAAACTTGCCCTTCATAATCGTCTCTGCTATCACTACTATAGGATGCATAAGACTCTCCACTATAAACATTAGGGTCATTTGATCTAGACTTGGGGCTAGCGAAGGAGAGACTGGAGGTGCAAAGGTATTCCATTCATATGTGTCTATCTAATACACTCCTTTGGTCCTAACAGAGTAGAAGTATTGGCCCCAAAAGGAGTTATGATTTCCCATGTTGGCTCTTGCCCTATTGGCCTGTATTTCATTCTTTTTGCCTTAGTCCCCACCATCTGGTTTATGTGGCAGCTTTAGAATCTTTCCTTTTGCTAGCATCATTCTTAAAAACAGGCCACATTTCTGTTATCTTAATTTGTAGGGGATCTCCTCTGGAGCCTCCATATGACCATTAGTAACCTCCTCCCCCTTGCTCTTGCCATTCCTATTGCTGAGCCTATTTTTTTCTTTGCTCCTCCAGGACGCTCCCATTTTTCCCTGTTTATTTTATCCATTTTGGTACTGATCTTACCACTTCTTGTTAAGACCATACTATTTTAGAAGACAGTGTCAATTGAATTACTAAGAGTAAATATTACTAAACAATATTGTCAATTTCCAAGGTAATTAAATTTCTAGTCGCACCCAAATAAATATTAGGGTGGAATGGAGGTAAGTTAAATTACTAAATTGCTACAATACCATTATACTGAGCAAAATAGTAAATTAGAGTCTACAAACATGTTACAAGGTACTAAACAGGTCTAAGGAGCTCTAAAATTTTTCCTCAGCAATTCAATCATATAATCTTGCCTTGATAGAAAGTACCCATAGGAGAAAACCCAAAGGTACTAAATACTGAATACTTAGTGCTAAATACTAAGTGCTAAGTGCTGTGCATTGAATACTAAGTCAAACTGATCATGATTGAGACAAATAGGAAAACCAGATTCAGATACCTAAGAATCTAACAAAGAGCATAACATGAAACCTGCTAAACTGCAAAATAATATAGAAGTTTTGAAAGTCTAATTTTACTCTAGGACATTCAAATATTTCATAAATATATGAGTTTTGAAGGTCTAATTTTACTCTAGGACATTCAAATATTTCACAAACTGTAAAGGCTCAGATAGTCTTAATAAACTGTTAAATAAGTCCAGAAAGATAAGAATTTATTTCACCAACTTAGAGATTTCCTGTGCTATGAAAAGGCTTTAAAGGAACCTTTAGTGAGTCTTGTTTTCCTTCACTGGGAAAGATAATCTCTTGTTTCTGGGATTATAATCGCATTCCCTCTTAAAATACTGGAGAAAAATGCCCACCATTCAGATTCTGATAATAAATATGTTAAAATTTTCAAGTTCTCCAAAAGTGGCAGAAGATTCAAGTACTACCACTTCTTTTCCAGCGATGTGGTCTTCACTAAAACAAAAATAAAAGATCCTAAAATAAAATGTTCACTTATCTGAATTCAAGTAAAACCCTGTGCCTATGTATTTGCAAGCTACCTAATTAATTCTAAACTCCCAGAAAAGCCACATGAAAGGATAAAATAGGCAACACAGTAAGAACCGAGCACTTGAAATAATGATGCTTTAACTAAATGTTTAAATCAAAGATCTAAATACCTAAAATAAAAATAAAATACACTTACTTTTTTAACCTCAAAGATCGTGTTTTGTGAAGTGGGTCTGTATAGTTTTGTAGGCTCATAATGACCACCGTCTTTTCAGCTTTTCAGCAAAGTAAAACAGACAATTTAGATGACAAAGCTGCTCGAGGATGTTTGAACTATGCCCCGACTGATATTCGTAGTTTCGTAGCTTTAGTCGGATTAAATTATCTGAACTTTTAGGTTCAGCTTGAGCAACTGTTCTCTCAAGGTCTGCAGCTACCTGCAATGTGTTTCTGCCACAAGCTGACCGACTGGGGCGTATAGCTTGCTAATGCTTGCTGGATAAAAGCAAAAACGATGCCTCCCTGTCAGGTGATTTAACTTTAGTTAAAGCAACAGCACATGAGATTCAGTATCACACAACTTCCAATTAGGAACTAATTAAGTTTAATTAGATTCCAAAATTAGATCCCAGTCCCAATTAGAGAAAAATAAAACACCTATAGTCTTTTAGTAGAGTTTGTTAATTTACAGTGCTCAGTAGATCAGTTTATTTTAACTCAATTTGACTTTTAACTTTTAACTTAGTTTAATATATTTACTATTTGACCATTTGACTGCTTGGCTTGTCTGTCAAAAAGCTAGTTTTAATCAGGCATTAACAAGTCTGTGTTATTTAGATGGCCATAGCGTTAGAGAAACCAGCTAAAATTCCATTATATATCTCATTTACTCTATTGCTTATTTACTCCAAATGCCAGGAACACCAAAGCAAAACAATAGTACGAGCAATTAGGACAGGCTTCCACCACTCAAGCACAAAGACAAACACAAAGAATAAAAATATACACAAAATATAATGGCAACCACACAAATCATGCACGTGAATCTCCAAGATAAAATATCACTGCCAAGCCAGGTATTAGTTCATAAATCTCTGTAATAACACGGAAGTAAAATATATTCATAGAACACTGCAAATTAGTTTTGAATAGCCAATGTCTCTTGTGGGGCAAAACTGCCTATGGTGCTAGACTTATTTAACCAGAAAATCTTTACTGTCCTTTTTGCTGCCTGCGACAGGGATGTCAGCTCGATTCAATTTGATTCAGTCTGGCCTCAATCGACCACCCCATGGGGCACCTCAAGAATATTGACTCGGATGGGCTCTTCCACAAATAGGACTCCAAGTTTCAAGGCAATGTGGGTGCAAAAAGGCTGTCCTGAGGGAAGTCGGCGTGCAAGAAAAACAGAAAATTATCAAGTAGGTTCAAACCCTCCCAGGTTTATAAATACAAAAGCAAATAAAAAATCTCTGCAGTTTTATACAGGCAACAATGGCATACCTGTTATAAATTTGGGTAAGCTTTTCAACACTCCTGCTCTTCTCTTTGTCCTCAAGAGAATAAGCGTGCAACGCTCAGACTTCCCAGCATCCACTTTGATCAGCAGCAGTAGTTGGGCCTTATCAAGACTCTCTAAGGAACTAATGTAACAACAACAAAGCATGGAACATTTGAAAAAACAAAACAAAACAAAACAAAACAAAAACAAGATGAAGGTTACAATAGTGCATAGGAATAGCAAATAGAAGAGCAACAAAAATACAGGATTCCGTAAACCATACATCAGTTAGGCATTATAATAAGTAAGGGTATACATAAACGGATGGTTCTATCAGCAGCAATTACAACAGGAGACAAGCAAGGAGTCAAAGTATAAGTAGAAAGAGAGATAAGCATTGCAAATTATAGGGAGGGAAGGGGTGGGACGAAGGAATGGGAGGCAGGATAAACAAACATAGGTACTAAAGCTCAAAGTACACAAGCAGGCCAGCTTAACTGATTCCCACTTGACCTAATATACATACATACACATTTCCTGGTAGGGCAGTCTGGAAAGTGAGTGAACAACCCATAGAAGCAGTGTCAGCAGGAAATCATCAGGAGCCAGTCTCTGAGGTGGATTTTGAGCTGTCAGTGGGTGTCGAGGGAGGGAGCTTGGCAGGCAGTTTATTCCACAGTGTAGGGGTTGTCACAGACAAGGCTCTGCCACCCATTTTGGTAAATATCTATGGGATATTCAGAGGGGGATGCAGTTTGAGCAGAGGCTATGGTGCAAGATTTTTACAGAAGGAAGGGAGCAAGGGGAGTACCGGCCATTACAGATGTCAGAATCCACCATGCAGCACAGGACTAGTCAAAATGGCCTTGCATGGGAACCATCCTAGCAAGTTGTAGAGGACACAGTGGTGTGTGGTAATAGGGGCCAGCCAGATGAGAAAATACAGGCACTGTTATAGGCAGAGGAGAGCTTGTCCATGAGGGTGGCGGATGTCCTGGCATAGATAAGCGGAACAGTAGTCCAGGATAGGAGTAGATTTCCCTGGAAGATGGCAAGTCAGGCTTCTGGAGAGAATATTTCTGGAATCTGTAAGCAACACCTAATGTTTGGTGAACAACTTCAAACTAGTGAATAATGTGTTTCAGAAAAGGAGAGGGAGGGGTAGAGTATATTTGAGATATTTGAAAGTACACACTTCTTCAAGGGCTTGGCCATCAGGGACATGATGTTGAGAGGGGCTGAGATTTGTATTTAGCTAGAAGGGCTTTGATCCAAACAGCCTAGATTTTTTTTTTTAGCATTAACCAGAAGGAGGTTATTTGTGAACCAGTTATGGGCTGCAGCAGTTTCTGGAGGAACTGAGGAATATTGTCTGGGGATTTATTGCTGTGGAAGAGCACAAGGTCATCAGCATACAGGAGAGAGTGACAACTGAGACAGTCTGTGGGGAGGAGTTTATAAATAAAGATAACAGGGGACCTAGTATGGAGCCTTGGGGACACCTGCAGAGATGGGCAAGGTGGGGAGGCGGGCAGGGCCAATACACACAAATTGGGAGTGGGTGGTGAGTAGCTCTTGAACCAGGTAGTAACCTCTTGAGAGTAACCAAGGCTCGTGGTTTGGAGAGGAGAAGAGCATAGTTTACCATGTCAAATGCCTTGGCAAGCTCAAGAAGACTGCTGTGATGGTATTACCATGGTCTATATTAATGAGGATGTGGTTGGTCAGAAGAGTGAGGGCAGAGGCGATGGAGTGTTTTTTTTCAAAAGCCATGCTGTTGGCTGCACAGAGGTTGTGTTTGCCTATGTAGTCATCAAGTTGATGATGGACAGCTTTCGAGTAGTTTGCTTAGGTGGGGAGGATGGAGATCGGACAATAGTAACTGGAAGGGAAGGGAGCAGATCTGTTCCAGTACAGTAGCTTCTTCTTGTTGTTTTACATGGTTTATTGTGGATTTTACTTGGTAAGGTTATTTCTTTTCTTTCTTACTACTTCTAGGGGCTAGCAGGGTATTGTTTTTGGGGCTGTTGGAAGTTTGAAACTGTTTTGGTGGCTATAGGTGGACTGTTTGTTTGATGTTTCATTGTGTAGCAGGCTGCATTTGTGGAGGCCTATTTCTTCTGATTTAAAACCTATTTGGTGGGATTTAATTGGGATGGTTTCTTTGAATTGGAGACCTATATCTGTTAATTTCAAGCCTATTTTGATGTGTTGTTATTGAAGCCGTTTGAACTGGAGACCTGTTTCCTTTGGTAGCAAACCTATTTTGAGGGGCTTTGAGTGGAATTTTGATTCCTTTTGCTGGCTTCACTAGGTGCAAAGTTTAGTGCATAGTGAGGGAAGGGTGCTAATGGTCTGCCAGGTCTCACTCAGCTAACTTACTGGAGGCAGAGTTGAATCAGGTTTGTGGTGTCAGTTGCTTTGGCTTCTCAGAAGTAACTGGAAGGGAAGGAAGCAGATCTGTTTCAGTACAGTAGCTTCTTCTTGTTGTTTTACATGGTTTATTGTGGATTTTACTTGGTAGAAGTTTTTTCTGTCTTACTACTTCTAAGGGCTAGCAGGGTATTGTTTGGGGTTGTTGGAAGTTTGAAAACTGTTTTTGGTGGCTATAAGTGGGCTCAATTGTTTGATGTTTCACTGTGTAGCAGGCTGCATTTGTGGAGGCCTATTTCTTCTGATTTAAAACCTATTGGTGGGATTTAATTGGGGCAGTTTCTTTGGTTGCAGTGCTTGGAGGGAAAACACAGGGCTGATACACTCTCAAGAGAGTCAGGTGTAGCCCTAATCCCACCTCCCCACCCTCCCTCCCAGAGCTCAGCTCATTTATGGGAACACCTGCCCTGCAATTGGAGAAAAGGCTTCAGGTGCAGCTCATGTAGTTCTAGCCACTAGGGTTGGGTTTAAAGGCTGGGAGAGAGGAGCTTAGGAGTTGTTCACTTCCTTATAAGTTTACTGTGTTGTACTCCACCTAGTAACAGGGGTAACTGTTTACTGTGCGACTGTATCTAGGATTAGTGGGTGACCTGATTAGTGGGTAGGGGTGTATCTTGGACTAGTGGGGAACCTGGTGGCTCACCCAAGGAAACTTACTTGAAGGGGATGGGACCACATCATTAGGGCGGCATCTTTGGGAGAGTGGTGGGTGCACAGGGTGTGGAGCAGCCATGATACTGGACTGGGCTTGGAAGCTGTGGTTGCCCAGTGTGTTACCAGCTGGCACAGCTTGGGAGGAGGTTGAGGGATTAGGAGACAGCTGGAGGAAGGGAGGTATGGTTGGGGAATAGGGCAGGGGCTCTCCCATGGGGTTGCACCAAGCACTAGGGGTGGGGGCTTAGGAAAGGAGTGCAGGAGTACTCTGAGTCACATAGGATCCCTGGCAGAGGGAGCCCAAAGGAGGATACTACCAAGGAAGCAAGCAAGTAACTGGGGACCCTCACAGACGGGGACCAAAGGGAGGACATTCAGGAAATAGGCAGATGGCTGGGGCTGGACAGAAGAAATCAATGGGGGAGGTGGATCGGACCTTGAGCTTAGTAACCATTTCAATTCTCTTCTTCTGCTTGAGGATGAAGGGTGATGTAGCCATGACAGGGGCGGTTAGAGATGGAAAGGGAGTAGGGGCAGGAGGCAGGGGCCAGATAGCAGGAGGAACAGGGGCACTTGGAATGAGGGAAAATGGGGGCAGAGGATCAGAACAGGAGGAGGAGGAGGGGGGTAGAGGAAAGGCGCAAGGAGAAGGACCAATTGAGAGGAAAGGGCAAGAAGGACCAGAAGTACAAGGAGGCTACAGTAAAGAGAGCTGAGGGTTTAGGCCAGGAGAGCATGACAGGCAAGAATGGGGCTGAATGGAGATGGGAAGGAAGGGAGGGCGAGCCAGGCTAGTTTAGCAGATGGGGGAAGGACCAGTTGCAAGCAGTAGCAGTAGAGGGTGAGAGGTACAGAAGGATACTCAGGAGGATGGAGAGGCATGGGTGGGAGGAGAGGGTGGCCAGGGTAAATAGGGAGGAGATGGCAGGTGGCACCCAGATAGGAGGAGCAAGGAGCCAGCTGGGGAGGGGCTGGTAGAAAGGATGAGGGACATGGAAGGGAAAAGGAGGAAAGAGTGTGCAGAGTGCTCCTGTTGGGTGATTCCATGATCAGGGGATCAAATGAGATAGAGAGGGAAGCCTGCCCAGTTAGAACAAAATGCTTCCTGGACTAATGGTGCACAGGGCCAAGCATGATGTATATCAGCTGGCAAAAGGATTGCAGAGGTTCCCCAAACATACTGGTCCACCTGGTTACCAATGACATTGAGGAAATAGTGAGCTAGAGATACAGGCAAGGTTCAGGGGCTTGCCGGGTCTGTCATGATACAGGATGCATAATTTCCTTCTCAGAAATCCTGCGGTGCCAAGGGCTATTGAGACAAAAGAGAAGATTAGGGAGAAAACCAGTGGCTCAGGAGTAGTGTTGGGCAGAGGGTAGGGGTTGATGGGGATTGGGAGGAGACCTGGGAGGATAGGGGCTGTATGCTAGAGATGAGGCTCCATCTCAATTCAGAGGAAGAAATCCTTAAGTTGAAAATAGAAGGTTCATTGGTGAAGGTGGGGTTTAAACTTGTGAAAGGGAGGGATGGGAAAAAGGCTGTCGAGGGGTCTGATAAAGAGACTCTGTCTCACACCCCTGGGGAGCTGGAGGAATGCAGGAAAAGGCCGACTGGTAAGGTGCAGACCAGGAAGACAGAATCCCCAGGGGAACATGAGCAGGGGAAATGAAAGTATAGGGAAAGGGTGGAAGGTAGTCCTGCTAAATGCCAGGAGCTTGGGCAATAAAATACCCAAGCTCCAGGCAATGCTAACTGAGGAGAGGTGGATGTGGCAGTGGTCACTGAGACCTGGGCCACGCAGGGCATGACTGGGACCTGAATCTGGAGGGTTACACCATGTTCAGGAAGGACGGGGAGGAAGGGAGAGAGGCAGCAATAATAGTCAAAAACTGCATTGCCATAGGAGAGTGGAGGAGGCAGAGGGAACTGTGGAGGTGATTTGGGTCACCTTGATAACAAGGGGCAAGAGGTAAAAATAGGAGTGGTGTATAGACCCCTGCACTGCTGTGGAGGAGCTGGAGGAGAGTCTGGTGGCAGATGTTGGGAGACACTGCAGATTGGGAAGGGAAGGGTAATGGTGTTGGGGCCTTAAACATGCAGGAACAGACTGGGAGACTATGACATCCTCAGTGGCCAGGAACAAAGTTCTTGGATGTCTTTCAGGATGCATTCCTAACTCAGCAGGTGGAAATCGACCAGGGAGGGCGGATACTGGATGTGGGCAGACAGTGACCAGATTAGAGCCTGGAGATAGGGACCCATTGGCAGGGCGGCTCCGCCACGGTCCTGGTTCTGCCCTAAACCTAGGAGGGGTGAAGGCTGCACAAAGATGGAGTAACTAACTTCAGGGGTCAGATTTCAAGGAAAGGGAAGGATCTTTAAGGAGCACTTGGATGGGACTGGGCCAGACATTGACACTGACAGTAGGTGGGAAATCATCAGGAGGGTGTGCAGGATGCTACCAGCACATGCACAAGGTAAAACAAAAATCTGGTAGGGCCCAAAGACCTTGCTGGTGGACCAGGGAAGTTCAGGAGGTGGTGAGGGAAAGAAGGTGGCCTATAGGCAATTTAAGTGCTCAAGGAGTAGAAAGGGACCAAGGGAGTGCAGAGCTGATGGCCAGAAGGACCACTAGGGTGGTGAGGGTGGCTAAGACAAGAAAGGAGCAGAACCTGGCCAGGGAATTTAGGAGAGGGAACAAGAGGTTCTTTAGATACATTGGGGAAAAATGAAGAGGGTGAAGGGGCAGATTAGCAGGATTAAAAGAGGGAGGATGGGCACAAGACCCAGGGGAGCAGGCTGAGGTACTAAATGAGTACCGCCTCAGTTTTCCCAAGGGAAAATGGGGGCTGCATCATACATGGGGGAGATGATGAAACTGAGGAGGGGGACCCTACTGATCGGCGGGTCTGGGGAGGGGGCATCACTGGCAGGTGGGGAAGGTAAAACAGGGGGACGAGGTAGTGGAGGTGGAAATCTTGGCAGAGAGTGAGGAAAGCCCTCAGGTCCCTTGAGACAGAGAAAGCACCAGGGCCAGATAAATTACATCCCAGAGTGCTGAAGAAACTGGCAGATGTCCTGGTGAAACCCCTGGCAGAGCTCTTCAGCATCTCTCTGAGGACATGGTAGGTGCCCCAGGACTGAAAGGTGGTGCATATAGTGTCTATCCACAAGGGGGATCAAGGGGAGGTGGCAGAACTGAGGTCCATCAGCCTGACGCCCGGTGGTGGGCAAGGTGATGGAGGCATTGTCAGGAGAGACATGGGGGACCTGAGAAAGTTGGGGTGCCTGGACGATAGACAGCATGGATTCATCCCAGGAAATCATGTCAGACAAATCTTGTGTAGTTCTATGACTGGATGACGAAGTGCCTTGGACCTGGGTGAACCAGTGGACATCCTGTTTCTTGACTTCAGCAAGGCATTTGACTCTGTTCCTCATGGTGGCCTGTTGGATAAGCTGGGAGAAATGGGGTGGGGAACCAGATGATCAGATGGATAGGCAATTGGCTCAGGACTGGACCCACAAGGTCATGGTTGGTGGAATAGTCTCATCCCCAAGAAGGGTCATAGTGGGGTCCCTCAGGGATTGGTCCTTGGGCCCTCCTGTTCAATGCCTATGTCTCTGACATAAGGAAGGGTATCAGGAGTGAGATTAGTCTCTTTGTGGATGACTCAAAACTGGGGGCAGTGGTGGATGGGGAGGAGGGAGGTAGCCATACAGGGGGACCTGGAGGCTCTGGAAAGGTGGTCTAGAAAGTGGAAGCTGAGGGTTCAATGCAGGAAATGCAAGTACTGCACCTGGGAGCCAGAAACCCAGGCCAAGAGCACATCCTGGGGAATGCTACAAGTCTCAATGGCTGAGATGGACCTGGGGTGGTGGAGGATGTCAAGATGAACAACTCAGAGACTTGTAGGAGAGCAGTGGCAAAGGCCAACAGGATGCTTGGATGCATTGTTGAGGGATCACCTCCAGAAGGAGGAAGTGATACTCCCACTGTATAACTGTTGTTAGGGCTGCACCTCGAGTACCATGCAGCAGTTTGAGGCCACATTTAAAGAGGGACATTGAACTCCTGGAGAGGGTCCAGAGAAGGGTAACCAAAATGATTTGGGGCTTGGAGGATAGGACCTATGGAAGACACATTGGAAGAAGAGAAGGGACTGGGAGGACATGATAGAGGTCTTCAAGTACAAGAAGAGGTAAATAGGGAGGAGCAGTCAGGGTGCTCTGAGAGGAAGAGGGGACAACTAGAGGACATGGGTGAAAACTGGAGATTCAGGAGAAAGGTGGAGGTGCTACTTCACTGAGAGGGTGGTGGAACCATGGAATGCACTGCCCTGGGGGCTAGTAGAGAGGCAGAGATGGTGGAGGGGCTCAAGGGGCAGGACAGGTACAGGGGAAGGTTATGGAAGCAAAACCAGTGCAGTGAGAATATCTGGGACTGGAAGGGAAAAGCCAGAGAGGGAAAGGGGGCAAGGTCAGCTCCCAGGGTGGGGGGCTGATCAACGAGAAGACATGAAAGACCATTAGGCCTATTCTGCTGGCATTTTAGTATGTTAGTATGTATGTTAGTAATAGTTGTCCATAGATAGAGGTTCCGGCTTTAAAATGGGAATCGCCTTTGCAGTCTTTCAGGGTCAGGCATGGAGGAGGAGGAGGAGAGGAAGAGGAGGGCAAGATTAAAGAAACAAGTGAGTGGTTCAATGATGGCTGGGAAGATGAGCCTAAGGAAGACCAGGATAGACCATCAGCACCAGGAGCCATGGTTTGGAAGGCTTTTGAGGAGATTAGCTTTGTTAGCTCTTGAGAGAGATTTGAGAGAGAAGTGGGAATCTGGGGTTGGGTGGTCAGCCATTGGGGGTAAGGTGGGGATTCAGATGGTGGACCAAGTTATTTGGTGGCTCTTAGGGAGTTTACTTAGATACAGAATAGGTCAGAGAACTTGTCATTAAAAGCTCTAGCCACTGCCAGAGGATATGTAATAAGGCCATTTGGGAGTTCAGTTGCAGGGCAGCCTTGTTGGAGGGGTTAAGTAGGGAGCCAATGGATGCCCAGAATTCCTAGGATCTCCAAGGTTAACCCTTCTTGTGGTGACTGGGAAGTGCCAGTTCTGCAGGGTCAAGAGGGTCTGTGTGAGGAGGGTTACTGCCTGTGTCACATCGGAGAGAGTAGATAAAACAGACCAGTCCAAGGACTGAGCCTCTTTGAAGAGATTGGAGTGGTTGGGGCTACTGAAATTGCAAAGGACAAGTATTTGGGAGGGTGATGTTTGAATTTAGATGACCAGAGGAGATACATAGGGAGTGGTCACTGATGGAGTCCACCATGGTACCAGCATGCAGTACATAATCATCCCTGTTGGTAATGATCCAGTCCAGAAGGGTTTGAGTGCCTTTACATGGGTTTTGCCTGGTGGGAAGCATAATAGTTTGAGACCAGGTTGTGTTGTTTAGGAGGGAAGCATAGTCAGACTGGTGGGTGCTCAGCTAGTTTAAGTTGCTGCTCGCCAGGAGAATTGCATCTCTGTGGGGAATAAAGAGCTCAGACCACGAGAGGAAGCTGTCTAGGCCCACAGTTTCAACAGAGGGAGGGGTTGTAGCAGCAGCCATGTAGAATTTCTCACAGGCTCCCATGGTAATTTCAGATAGGAGCCATTCACTAGGTGAGGCTGAATCTGAGCAGAGGACAATATTGGCTGAGAGGGATTCCCTAAGAATAGTGCAACATCACCACCACCACCCTTTTCTGCCTGGCCTATCCTCAGGGAGTGTCTAACATGTGGAATAAACTTCTGAGACAAGGCAACTTACAGGTTTCAAACACACCGTGGTGAGATATTTATTTTTCAAAAGTTAGAAAAATAATGCATGAAAATAAAAATTGCAAAGAAAATCACTACTTAATATCAGTAGTTTCTCCCTAATACAGTCCTGGATCTTACAGCTCCTAAGATCCTTCTCATCTGCATTCAACAGCTTGTCTACACAAACAGTAGAACCTCTCCTCCTCTCCTAGCTCTGAGCCCCTTTAGGCTGAAGTGAAGTAAACTCTGTCAAGAGGCATTTATATATTTTGGTGAGAAGGTCACCTCACTAAGCCCTTTCTATTTACAAGGCTGGACATGCTGTTTCATGTCTGAACATGTTTCAAAACCAAGGGAGGAGTTATTTCAGGGACTTCCTAGTTCAGTTAAAGGTACAGTGTATATATCCACAGATATTGACTCTCTATCTCTGATCCACAGTGACTAAGCACTTGTGTACATAGAACCTTATACAGTAACAAGTTTATAATGTGAATTTATGAAAATACCTTTAGGATTTCTTATAACTGTACTAATTATGACATTATTATTGTTTTATAGGACTTCTAAATCTTTTTCTTTAAAAGGCTTTATTAACTGTATTCATTCCTGCTATCTAAAGTAGCCTTCATATTTATTTTACACACACGCACTTATGCTCTTTACACAACCTCTCCAGGTGTTTGGTGTCATTCCAGGGACTGGATGGATGGAAATGGAAAATAATGAAAAGAGAGAAGTAGGAGGAAGTTTAGTAGGGATAGTAAACACCTACGCTAGGTGGCCAACCTAGGGTGGGGGAGGAAAAGCAAGAGAAAAGCATTTACTGTTGCTAGGAAATAAGGAGATAGAAAAGTGGTCCATCTGTCACAGCCAAGGTATAGCCTTACTCCACCATACACCTCCCACCTTAAGAAAACACAGTTCTAAAAACATTATTGTTTCAAGAACCCCTCTCAGTCATAAATATTCCACCAACACAGTAGAATGGAGGTTGGGTGAAACTTTCTCTCACCCACTATGAAAGCTTCACACCAGGGTCCCTTAATTCAGCTATTTTTAGTATTGTCCACCATACCAAATTACTGCACTATGACAATACTTTCACATTACCTGGGACTGTCATGCAGTTCAGCACATTACCCATCTATGCTCTCAGAGGACTTCAGTCTGTAGTGACTTTCTATCCCTAACTATTTCACTCTGGTTACTACAACTCAGACATTTCATATGTAATATCAGGCACCCATCAATAGGCATCATTTCAGCACCCATCACTTAACATCATTTCAGAGCCCATCATTTGGCATCATTTCAAAACCCTGTGCACCAACTATCATACCTTCATCAGTACATTAAAAGAGGAAGCAATACACAGCAGTTTACGCTGACTTTGAGCTTCCTTCATACCTTTCACTTGGCATTGTTTCAAAACCCTGTGCACCAACTACCGTACCTACATCAGTACATTAAAAAAGAGAAGTAATTCACGGCAGTTTTATGGTGACTTCGAGCTTCCTCCATGCCCATCACTTGGTATCATTTCAGCCCTGTGCATCCACTATCGTACCTTCATCATTACATTAAAAAGAGGAAGTAATACACAGCAGTTTTATGTTGACTTGAGCTTCCTCCATACCCATCCATCACTTGTTTCCACTCAGGGGACCAATCATGTGTTCCACCCCATACCTAGATCCTCCATGACCCTAGGTTCCTCATTTTTACCATATAGTATAGACATTTCTTTTTATGTTATACATTTCTTGTAATTATTTCATACACTTCATTTATCCATTTCCGTTTCATATATTTTCTGGCAGACAAGAAACCTTCTCATGCTGAACATCAACCAGACAGTTCTAACTCCAAAACCTTTGGGATCTCCTTTCCACCCTTATTTGTAACATACAAGGGGTTTACTTTAATCCGTATTCCATTCTGGTACCCTCAACTGACTATACTCAGCACCAGCCTTAATGCTATATTCATTTTAAAAATTACATGTTTCATACATTTCACACCGTATCACAGGGGGTTCAAAACATGGGACAGACTATTCAGTCAGCATGGTGTCTTCCCTGTTGCTTGTAGTCTTCACCCCAATATGCAAATGTCCTGAAACAGTCTTATCTGGGGCCTTCATCTGATCGTCTTCCAAGTAGCAGCAGCTCAGAAAAATGGGCAACAATGGGATTTCAAAGTGACTGGTAATAAAGTTCCATCAGGGGTCCTCCTCTAGAACCCATGGATCCTGGTCTTCTGCCTCCACCACAAAATCCTCCAGTTGGGAATCCACCATTAGCACCTGGCAGCGTTGCTCTGCTTCTCTCAGCACTGGTCCGCCTCTGCGTTCCATCAAACTCCAGTCTGGTTAGTAATTCCCTCCTGTTCTCCTCATCTGGGCTCTGGTGTGCACAAGGAAGCCCCTCCTCTTTCAGCAGATCTTTGGCATCCACGAGATCCTGGAAGTACGTTATCCTGCTCCTTGCCCCTATGTCTGGATACCAGGGCTGGTATCTAGGTACTAGTCTCCTACTTGTTTCTCTGGACAACCAGTTCTATCCCACTTCTAACACCAAGTTTGTCACAGTGTGTGGGAATAAACTTCAGATGAGGCAAATTTACAGGTTTCAAACACACCATAGTGTGATATTTATTTTCAAAAGTTCAAAAAATAATAAATGAAAAAAATTGCAAAGAAAATCACTACTTAACATCAGTAGTTTCTCCCTAATACAGTCCTGGATCTTAGAGCTCCTAAGACCCTTCTCATCTGCATTCAACAGCTGGTCTGCACAAACAGTAGAACCTCTCCTCCTCTCCTAGGGTTGAGCCCCTCTGGGCTGAACTGAAGTAAACTCTGTGAAGAAGTATTTATATATTTTGGTGGGGGGTCACCTGACTAAGCCCTTTCTATTTACAAGTCTGGACATGCTGTTTCATGTCTGAACATGTTGTTTCAAAACCAGGGGAGGGGTTATTTCAGGGGACTTCTAGTTCAGTTAAAGGTACAGTGTATATATTCACAGATATTGACTCTATATCTCTGCTCCACAGTGACTAAGCACTTTTATACATAGAACCTTATACAGTAACAAGTTTATAATGTGAATTTATAAAATACCTTTAGAATTTCTTATAATGTACTATTATGACATTATTATTGTTTTATATGACTTCTAAATCCTTTTTTCTTTAAAAGGCTTCATTAACTGTATTCATTCCTGCTATCTAAATTAGCCTTCATATTTATTTTACTCACAATGCACTTATGCACGTTACACAACATCTCTCTGGGTGTTTGGTGTCATTCCAGGGACTGGATGGATGGAAATGGAAAAGAATGAAAAAGACAGAACTAGTAGAAAGTTTAGTAGGGATAGTAAAGAGCTATGCTAGGTGACCAACCTAGGTAAGAGGAAAAAGAAGAAAAGCGAAGAGAAAAGCATTAACTGTTGTTAGGAAATGAGATAGAAAAGTGGTCCATCAGTCACAGCTGAAGGTGTAGCCTAACTCCACATACAGAGCAGTATCCAGGTTGCTCATAAGTGGTGTCAGCATGGTGGGGCTTTAGCCAGGTTTCAGAGAATCCCAGAATGTGGGGCTTGTATATGCAACCCATGCCTCAGGTCAGGAACTTAGATGGAAGACTGCACATTGGATGTGCATGATTTAAGCCCCAGAGCATCAGCCCAGGATGATGCAAGAGGGGGTCAATATGGGAGTTGGGTGGGCCAGGGTTGCATTCAACATCACCGCTAGGAGAAGGAGGGATAGTAAGAGTATATATATGGGCAGGAGGGACCACAGGTGAACCAGAGAGGAGGCCAGGTAGTGGCCAAGTTGACGGCGTTCAAGGTTAGAGAGAAAGGAGAGTATGATGGGGCCGAGGGAGGATAGTTCCCAGGAGGAGCAGAGAGGGGTGTAGTAAGAGAGTGTGTGACAGAGAAGAAGACAAGGTACTCTTGATCATGGGTTAGCACAGTGGCACAGTAGTCTGTCAGCATCAGGAGGGATGGCAGCAAGACAGCGAGTAGTGCTAGCTTAGCAGGTACATGGTGGCAGTAGAGCCAGCAACAGTAACAATAGGTGGGGATGGAGGGAAGATTCGCAGTCAGGGCGCTTGCTATAGGTAAGCTGACAGGGAGAACAACCGTGGGAGGAGGGGTTGGTGGGCAAGTGAGCAGGAGGATGGAACATGCGCAGGAGAAGGCCTTTCCCTTTAGATTTCAAGAAACTGCCAGGGCCAATGAAGACAAGCTATATGCAAGAGGGAGGGTTTGAGGGGATTTAAAGAATAGCGGTGGATTTAAAGAGAGTGAGGGTGTGTGGCCTAAAATTTACAGAGACAGCCTCGCAGCAATGAGTTCCTGGAGCACTGTCCAGGCCGCACCTGCAAGCAAGGGCTCAGGAGTGGGTGGCAGCAGGCTTTTCTCACCGTGGAGGTGTAGATCCCTGTCAGAAGCGACCGTGGAAGCAGTGCTAGCCCAAATGGCTGTGAGAGGATGCCTGCAAGCAAGGGCTTGGGGTGGGTGGCAGCAGACTCTTCTCACCATGGAGGTGTGTAAATCCCAATTGAGGAAACCCCAGAGGTGGTGCTAGCTCAAGGAGCTATAAGAGGATGCCTGCAAGCAAGGGCTCAGGGGCAGGTTAGCAGGCACTTCTCACCATGGAGGCATGTAGATCCCCATTGGAGGTGACCGTAGAGGTGATGTCAGCCCAAAGGGCTATAAGAGGATGCTTGCAAGCAAGGGCTCAGGGGTGGGTGGTAGCAGGCTGTTCACGCCTGTGGAGGCATGTAGATCCTCATCGGAGGTGACCGAGAGGCAGTGCTAGCCCAAAGGGCTATGAGAAGATACCTGCAAAGCAAGGGCTCGGGTGGGTGGCAGCAGGCTCTTCTTGCCATGGAGGCATGTAGATCCCCATTGGAGGTGATTGCAGAGGCGGTGCTAGCCCAAAGGGCTATGAGAGGATGCCTGAGAGCAATGGCTCGGGCGGTGGCAGCAGGCTCTTCTCACCGTGGAGGCGTGAGATCAGTATCAGAGCTGACCATGGAGTGGTGGATAGCCCAAAGGGCGATGAGAGGATTTTATAAAGATGGAAATGTTTTGTTTGATTTCACTGCACTACTCTGAGTAAAGCAGGGTAATTGTGATGTCATTGAGCATTGTGCAAACTGCTCTCCCATTGGTTAAGGGTTCACTTGTGTCCTTTCCAAAGTGAAGATAAGTGCTGATGATGCACCCAACATTGTGATTAATGATTTAAGTAAATTTAGAATTTGTCAGTGTCAAAATAAACCATGTCTATGTCTTTTCAGAATCGGCCTCCAGAACTGGACACAGTACTCCAAATGAGGTCTCACCAATGTTTTGTGAGTGGCCTTACCACCTCTTTTCTTCTGCTGGAAGATACTCTCCCTATGCTCCCAGCATCCACTGGCTCTCTCAACAGCCCTGTTTGGTCACCTTTAGGTCATAAGTTATGATCACCCCAGATCTCTTTCCTGTTTGGTGACCGTTAGTAACACCCAGGGCCCCTAGTGCTCTGTGCAGAATTTTCTATTTTCCGTGACATTGTTCCTTGGCTCGGGAAGCATTTTCTGATTTCAAGTGCATGATTTATTATTTCTCTGGCAGAACACAGTCCTGCCATTGGCTAATATGTTGTGATGTCATCTATGACATCATATGCTGAGCATTGAGGTGCAGCTTCAGGATAAACGTGATGGGAAAGAAAGTCTGACACTATGGAAAACCAGTATATTTGAATGAAAATTCACCAAAACCAATTAATTCTGTGGCACTATATATATTCTGTGGCATGATGCAAATTCTGCAGGAAATTCCACAAGTGCAGAATCTAAGAATTCCAGGGGCCTTGTAACACCCACCATTCATGTATTCTTCCCCTGGGTTCCTGTGCCCCAAGTGCATGATTGTGCACTTGTAAGCTGCTACACTCTGGATCATTCCTCCAGTTTAGTTAGGTAGTTCTCATTTTTTCACTCCTCCAAGAGTGTCTACCCTGTTGCAGGTCTTCGTGTCATCTGCAAGAGGCATAACTTCCCTCCAGCCCCTCTGCAATGTCACTAATGAAGATATTAAACAGGACTGGCCCTATAACCTATCCCTGTGACACTCCACTGGTCACCCTCCCTTCCTCAGATTTAGCTCTACCACCAGTAGTAGCTTTCTCTCGTCCTTGGGGTCCTCTACCACCCACCCTTGGGGCTCCATTTTCGGTCCCACTCATCCCTCCTGGCGCAACTTTGGGTGACTCTGTAGGGCCTTCCCACACAGAATTAGGGCAGTGGGAGGAGGCAGAAGGGAGTGCCCAGGGAGCAAAGGTGTCAGGCAGGGGAATGGATCAGGCAGGATCACCCAGTATTCAAGGGCAACCCTCCCTCAGAAGGCCAGGGTACCTAGGGAAGGAGAATGGCAGGTAGGGGGAAGTGGTGGAACTCAAGAGTTACAAATGAGTAAGAACACCAGAAAGGGTGCCCTTATCAAACAGATTTGGCCCACTGCCTGGAAAGGGAAAAGTGGAATCAAAAGGTGAGGTAAGAAGTTTGGGTAGGGCTACAAGGGTCCGAGGGACAAGAGAGGGGATCGGGACCATTCAGGAAACTCAAGGAAGGTAGGGAGAAGGTACAAGCTTAGAGGAGATGAAGGAGATGGAACAGGAGAAAAAGGCTTAGAAGCGAATAAGCACAGACATGAGAAATTGGAGGGACTTGTAGGGGAAGGGAGGCACAGTTGGGGAAATGTGAAGATGGCAGGGGGCACCAACCAAAATCATGGAATAGGAAAGCAAGCAGACATCTTCTACAGCAGAGAGGGATGGGAGGGAGGGGGACGGTAGGGTGATAATCATTGGGGACTCTATGATTAAGGGCATTCACTGGGGAAGGAAGGAAGGGGACAAGGGTACCAAAACGAAAGTGGTATGTATGCCCAGAATGACAGCAGGAGAGTGGGCCCAAAGATAGAGGAGGTGATAAAGGGAGCAGGGAAACTAAACAATTATTCACCTAGGGACCAACAACCTTGCGGGGAGGAGGTAGAGGTGGTAAAAAGTAGGTTCAGGGAGTTGGGAAGACCTGCAGGAGGCAACAATATCACTGGTATTCTTGGAGGTAATCCCAGTGCCAAGAGCTAGCACAGTAAGGAAAATCAGAACAGAAAAGTTCAACGTGTGGCAGAGGGACTGGTGCGAGGGAGGAGTACATGACAATTCGCTCCTGTCTTTTGCTCCCCAAAACAGCTCCCATCAATCTGCTCCGGTGCTAAGTCACTCCTGTATAATTACATCCGCCAACATGCTCCCCTGCCCCACTAGTCATACTAATATCAAAAAGCACTAAGTGAAATATAGGGAGTAGCTGATCTGTAAACTGCACTTGTCCAGACAAACATGATTACATTAATTAACATCAATAAAAACAGGTACTTGGCAGTTTCTTACAGTGAGCCCAATTAATAGCAAGGATATATAAGTGGCTAGAAGGAATGCCTCATCATGTCTGTTCAGCATTTGAAACATAATGGCCCATTTCATTTTATCCGAGTGGCAGAAGCAAACCAGTGGACAAACAAAACTACATATACACACACCACAAGAGAGGGTGTGATGGCAAGTCAATCTGGCAGTGTGAAAATGCTTTTAAAAGCCTAAATGCTGCAATGCCAGGGTGCATATGTAGCTATGATGAGCCAGTTATAATTAACAGAATTCATCCAGCACCCATGCACCTGACCAGCAGCGACTGAGAAGGAGAAAGCCATGCACCGTGCCAAACAAAGGGCAGCTGCTACACATGACACCACTGCCTGGTGCTGCTACATACAAAAGAGAATGTGTCTTTAGCAGCACAGGGCAAAATAATAGATAAAATGTAAAATGGTCAATTCAAAGGGTCCAAGTCCATGGTGCTCCTTCCAACCCGAAAAGACCTGACCTACCTAATAATTTCACAACAGTACAAGACATACATGCCAAACTCTGGGAGAGGGGTGCACTTCTTGCGACATGACAGTGGCCCTGGACCTGACCGCATTCTGATTTTTGGGACTGAGGCCAATCTAACATTCCTAGAACACGCTAAACATTGATGTGCGAATGGAACATTTACTGTAGCTCCCCATTGTTTAAGCAAATGTATATAATAATAGATGAGTGTTTTGGCAACATGCAGCCTGCTATTTATGCCCTACTGCCTGGAAAGTGAAGAGACACATATGAACGCATGCTTCAAGTCTTAAAAGAAATGAACCAAAGGCTAAAACCAGATGTTGTAATGACAGATTTTGAAAAGCAACCATACTGGCATTTAAATCTATATTTCCATATGTTACGTCAGGTCGGTTGCTTTTTCATTTCACCCAATGTATTTACATAAAATACAAGATGAAGGACTTGCTGCTAGGTAGTCACAGGACTCTGAAATTGCCTTAAAATGTAAATATTTGCCTGCCTTGGTGTTTTACCCTCCCGACCAGGTTGTCTCTCAATTTGAAGAAATAACAGGCGAAAATCTGAACATTTTCCACCAGAATTGGAATCAATAATAGATTATTTTGAGGACACCTGGATCAGGGAGGAGGAACAGATGGGGCACTGGATGCCAGTTCTCATTTTGTTACAGAGCTTTGGAATCACTGACAGCATCCGTGACTAGCGGGCCAAGACAAACAATGCGGTGGAAGCTTTCCACAGGGGCATGCAAAGTATTCTGTGCATGGTACACCCTACAGTATGGAAGTTCATCAACGGTGTCAGAGGCATTCAGAAAAAGCAGGATTCAGAAATAGAGCAGCTCATAGCTGGTAACACACTTACAGTGACTCAGCGTGTGTACAGGGATAATTCTATGAGGCTGGAGTACATAATAGAAAAGTGTACTGACCGCAGAAAACAGAAGAATGCTTAGCGGTATTGCTCACAGGTTTGCATACTGTGTCTTAATTTTACTTGTATAAATGTTACTTTCATAAATAAATTTTCTATGTTCTATGTGCTACATTCATTTGAAGGGAAAGGTTATTATAACTGCTGCATTTCTTTGAAGGGGGACTATTGAAAATGTGGTTACTTATATGCGCGTTCTTTGGACGGGGAATCCTGGTTACCTGAATGCAAAATGCTGCGTCTCTTGGTGCTGACAGCTGCAATGATCAAACACAACACCAGTAAGAAATTGATCCAACTGTATAAAACTCATTCTCATGGTTTAAAATGTTGCTAGGCCAGACTGAGTTGTCCAGGAGCAGGTTGGTTGCTGGGCAGGAACGAGTTGTCATGGGAGTAGGTTGTCATGGAAGCAGGTTGTCAGGAGCAAGTTTTCAGGAGCAAATTGTTGGGAGTGAATCGTCGTGCTTCCTGCAAGGAGGAGGTGTTTGACTGTATAGGAGACTGGAGGAGACTTGGTCAAATTTCTATGCACAGGACCGACTACACCTCAACAGGGAGGGCTCAGGGGTCCTCAGGGACAAGCTGGGGGGTACATTACTCATAGGCTTAGTTTAAACCACTGAGGGGGAGGGAGCACCTAAGAGCACAGAGACCCTGGGAGGTAGTAATGAATGGACCTCCCACATAACAGTAGGGGTGGGACAGGACAGGAGGGTGAAGGGAGAGGCAGTTTGATAATGGGGAGGAGGAAAAAGGCTGAAAGCAGAGAAAATGATGGGGCTCAGACTCAAAGTAGAAGGTGGTGTCTCTGAATGCACGCAGTCTCGAAACAAGATGGATGATCTGCAAGTATTACTCACAGAGGGGAGCATGGACACTGCGGCAATCACTGAGACTTGTGCCACATCGAACCATAACTGGGCCTCTCAATTCCAGAATATAAACTTTATAGGAGGGACAGAGCAGTAAACAAAGGAGGAGGGTGGTAGTATTCATTAGGTAGGGTTTACTGGGTCTCAGGAGGTACCCTCCATCGACTGCAGCTGGTATAGAATGCAGCTGCCAGGTTGCTGACATGTCTTTCAAGGTTCTGCCATGTAACCCCAGTGTTGCAGGAACTGCATTGGCTACCGATCAGGGGAGGGTTAACCTCAAGGTGAGTTTACTCACCTATAAGGCCCCTACATGGACTAGGCACTGGCCACCTGACCGATCTTCTAACACCGACCACCTCAGTCCATTCCTCCATTCCTCCTCTAGGGGTCTCCCTTGAGATTCCCAGGACTAGACTTAGAACTGCCAGTGAAAGAGCATTTAGAGTCACCGCCCAGTCCTGTGGAATGCTGCCACTATCTATCAAGGAGGCCCCATCAGCTGAGATTTTAAGTGTCATCTAAAGACCCACCTGTTCTCTTTGGCCTTCCTGGATGTGGTTTTCTGACCCTGCTTAGCTATTTTATCTGAATTATTTATTGAGTTCTATTGTAGCAGCTGTTTATTACTGTTTTAACGCATTCTTTTGCCTATCTCACTTCTCTTGCTTGTTTTAATTGTAAGGTGCCCCAGCCTCCGGAATGGGTGCCATAAAATAAACCTTGCCTTGCCATAACAACTATAAGGGAGGAGGCAGAAGAGGGAGGCAGAAGCAATGTGGGTTCAACTGCAGACCAGTAGCGTGAGTAATGTGAGGTTGGGGGTGGTGTACAGAACAACCAATCAGGATGAAGAATTGGACAAGGACCTGAGTTCATAAATTCAGAAGGACATGGAGAAGGGTGAAGTGGTAATAGCTGGGGACTTCAACCTGCCATGGGTAGACTAGAGCATACCAACCATGACATGTTCCAGGAGTCAGAAAATTCTAGAGGCAATTCAGAATGGGCTCTTGACTCAACATGTCACTGAACCCACCTGAGAAGAGGCAATCCTTGACCTGGTGCTCAAGAAAGGAGAACACTACAGGATATAAGTTAGGAAGGAAGCCACTGAGTGGAAGTGAACATCTCTTGGTGTGGTTCCAGCTGGACATGGGAGAGAAAGTGTCCCCACTAGTACCAAAATCCTGGACTTTAGGAGGGTGGATGTTAGAAGAATGGGAGAAGTACCAAAAGGCACCTGGTGAAATGACAGTGACTATGGAGGTGGACCAAAAATAGGTTCTTATTAGGGAAGACTTAAGGGCTGCAACAGAGGAGTGTGCTAGATACAAGAGGAAGAACTCAAAGGTCAAAATACCCAGCTGGTACAGCTCTGAGGTAGCCTAGGCAGTGAGGAATAAGAGGCTGGCCTGTAGGAAATTCAAGAAGACCAAAAGAGGAGAACATGGAATAATACATAAAGCTGGCGAGGAAGGCAGAAAGGGTGATTTGGAGAGCCAAGGCACAGGCGGAACTGTAATTAGCAGAGGATATTAAGAAGGGCAAATGCTTTCTTCTGCTACATAAGCGAGAAAAGGGACAAGAAAGAGGGAATAGTTAGACTAAGACAAGGAGACGGGGAGGAAAATAGGGAGAAGGCGGAGCTAATGAGTGAATACTTCTGCTCTGACTTCACCAAGGAGAAAAGACAGGCTGGTGCCATGATGGTGGAAAAGGAACCAGAAGGGGAGGGGACAGATGGGGCAATAGAAGGGAAAAGTGAAGAAAGGGTTGCTAGCACAGAGGATAGATAAATCACCAGGCCCAGATGGAGTGCACCCTAGGGCACTGAAGGAACTGGCAGGAAGCTTGTGGAGCCACTGGCGAACCTGTTCAGTGATTCATTTGTTTATTTTATTTATTGAAAAGTTTCACCAGGAAGGCACACTGAACAATCGTAATTGCTCATCTCCGGTGCTTCCTTGGGAGGGAGTTACAGGATGACAAGCGCAAGTACATTTGTCAATGCTGGCTACATAGAATACAATAAAATGCAATAATATACAATAGCTATACAAGATGAATAGGATAATTACGAATTGATGAAAACAGGAGACATAATACATTAGCAAATAGTGCATAAGACTTAAGTGCTGATAAGCGCTTGAGGTTGGGTGATGGCAAGGGAGAGCATGAGTAGACATAGAACAGTAGCATGAGAGTTGAGGAAGCTTAATTAGGAGGAGGTGCAGTTTGGGGAGAGGTAGTTTAGGAGGGCTGAGAATAAGGACGAGGGAGGCGAGGACAAATTTGAGGAGTAATGAGTTCCAGAGTTTAGGGAAATGATATGAAACACAGATTGTCCCATAGTTGTGGAGTGGTGAGGACAGCCATAGTACGAGAGTAGATAGATCTGAGAGAGAGCGATGGAGGGGAGTAGGAAGGGTGGTAGAGAGGTAAGAGGGTATTGTGCCAACCCATCTATTGGAGTTGGGCATGGTACCGCAGGACTGGACAATAGCACATGGTGCCCTCCACAAGAGTGACCCCTAGGATGACCCCAGGAACTACAGACCAGTCAATTCACTGATAGTGTAAACATGGAGACCATACTGAAGGAACAACTGATACAGCATCTAGAGGAACACTGTCTCCAGGATACAAGGCAGCATGGATTTATGGGAGAGAGGTCTTGTCAAATTAATCTGATCAACTTCTTTCATTGAGTAACCAAAACAGTGGACAGGAGCCAAGCAGTGGACATCCTCTACCTGGATTTCAGCAAGGTCTTTGACTCTGTACCCACAGGAGGCTGATCAGGAAGTTGGCAGACCTTGGAGTAGGAGAAAAGATGGTTAGATGGGAGGAAACTGGCTGGGAACAGGACCCAAAAATCATGGTGGGTGGAGTTTTCTAGCACCAGGGTGGTCACAAGTGGTGTCCCACAGGCTCAGTGCTAGGGCCAGTGCTACTCAACATTTTCATTAATGATTTTAGGGATGGCATCAAGGGAAAATGTGTCTGTTCATGGACAACACCAAGTTCTGTGAGAGGGTGGACTCAGCTGAGGGAAACAGGGCCTTAAAGAGGACCTAAGAAAACTTGAAAAAGTGGTCCAGGATCTGGCAACTGTACTGAATGACAGAAGTGTAAGGTTATGCCCATTGGTGCCAAACCCCCAGGACAGAGTATTACCTGGGAGGGGAGGTATCTCCCATAGAGGAGGAGAAGGATATGGAAGCGATGATAACTAGTGACCTGAAGCATTCAACATAGTGCAAGAAAGCAGTGGCAAGGGCAAGCAGGATGTTAGGGTTCACAGCCAGGGGGATCAGCAGTAGGTGACAGTAGGTGGTACTGCCCTTGTACAGGTCACTGGTGAGACCACAGCTGGAGTATGCAGTGCAGTTCTGGAGCCCTCACCTTAAAAAGGACATCAACCTGATGGAGATAAACATGTTCTCCCTGGCAGATAATAGGGAGGGGAGACATGATTGAGACCTTTAAGTACCTGAAAGGGATCAAGAAAGGTGAATAGTGAGGGTCTCTTCAGGCTAAGCTGCAGCAAAATTAAGAGGGGCACTGACTAAAGTTGGAGGGTGAATGTGTAAGAAGGATGTTAGAAGACAATTCTTCAAAGAAGGGTGGTGAGCAAATGGGCAGCTGTCAGAAGAAGTAATCTCATTGAGGACAGTGGGCAGCTTCAAGAGAGGCTGGGATAGATACAGGGGAAGATAAGGTCATGAGGGAGGGAGGAAAGGGATGGAAAGGTAGGGAAGGGAGCAAGGACACCAGCCTGAGCTGAGAACCCTGCATAATGAGCAGACTAGATAGACCACAAGGCCTAATTCTGCTGGCTTCTTCATATGTCTGTATGTCCTGTAATTTCCAATATCCTCAACTTCAAAACCAAATTCTCATAAGGAACCATATTGAACTTCACTGTAATCTAAACATATTGCATCAACTGCTTTTCCCCATCTAATTCATTGGTTACTTCCTCAAAAAAGACCAACAAGTGGCATGATTCCCCATAGGAACTTATCCCAATTCTCCTTTAACAGCTGGTGTCTGTCCACGTTTCATAATCTGATCTTTGATCATCAGCACCAATATTTTCCCACAGTTAAGTTTAGACTCACTAGGCTATAGTTAACTGAGTCACTTCTGCCCTTTTTAAACAGAGTCATTCTTGAAGCCTATAGATGGATTGGACACAGAAATGAGATAAGTTATCTTTTAATATAAATCGATCTTTATTGGACTTTCTGTCAAAAGCAATTCTTTGTTGCAAAGATCTGTATAGTTTGTAGATTCACTGTACTCTACTCCAGTGGGAAGCCTTGCTTTTCTTCTGTTTGTCTTTGTTCACGTCAGATGCCTTTCCTGGGACATTCCTGGAAAAGTTCAACAAACATGATGCAGGACTGACTAATGATACTATAATATCTATATAGGATTATCTTTTACCAATCATTACAATGTATCACTAGCACACTAAGAGATCAATAGATACGATTTGTTACCTGTCTCAGATTTACTTTAATAAAATTCACAAGTTAAAAAAAACATTTGCTCTTCTCTAGTCCCTGGGCACCTCATCATTCTCCAATAGGGTCTAGAAATCTTCCCAGAGTATCAATTATTATATCCCTTCACTTCTTGAATAATAGCCAATGAGTATCATCTAGTACTTGTGATTTATTCATTTTCAACTGTCCTGGCTGTACAGGAACTAAACTAGCAGTGATATCTACTGTGCTGCAAACATCCTCTCTGATCCCTTGAATGTCTCATCCAGATGTAGCAAGTCTCCCAACACCTTCATAGTAGTGTTGTGAGGAATGCAGAATTCCACCAGTGAAATTAGCATGGAATGAGCAGTCCGCTGGTGGAATTTCCACTGGAATTACTTGGTTCTTCTCTGAATTCCACCTACTGTGATCCATGGAATAATATTCTACAGAACAGCATTTTTCTGTGGAAAATTTTCCACAACAATTTCCATGGAAAATATCAAGATCCTGGAATAATATTCTGTGGAACAGCATTTTCCATGAAAAATCATTCTGCAACTATTTTCTGCTGCAGAATTCCACCATTCAGTTTCTGGTGAAATCGGCAGAATTTCAGCAGAATTTTGAAATTTCCATGGAATTTATTTCTGACAGAATTTGAAAATTCCACACAGCACTACTTCATAGTTAATACTGAGGTGAAATATTTGGGGTTTGCTGCCAATGCATCATCTGCTATTATGAAATGGATTGGTCAAAATCCTCACTTCCGATTAGCTGAGACCACATTTAACCAGAATGATATCTCATACAGAATTCCAGTTTGAAAGAAGATAAGGCAAGGCAATTCTGTTCATATAGCACCCTATGCCAAGAGCTCAGGATGCTTAATATACATTAATCATAAACCAAACAATAGACTCATCAGGTACAAAAATATAAATAACATCATAGGTACAGACCAAAGACATTAAACATCAGGTCCAAACACTAATTCAAAAGATGATTTTGCAGTCACGTCATCAGTCAACAAAATCGTTATAAGATAACTAATTGCTTTTATTAATACAAAATGGATCCATTTCTTACACTCCAAGGTGTGTGATATCAGGGGATAACACTCTTCTCAACCTGTTGAAGTCATTTAGTCTATGGCCTAAGTGCCTCACAATACACATGAGGTAGGATGACATCCCATGATATCACTAACCTTGTCATGTATTATTGCTAAATCATCACCTTTCCAGATTCTGGCCCAGATATTCAAAGGCATGCACCATGTGCAATAGAGATGCGCCAGCACAATCTGAAAATCGCCATTCTGCGATATTCAGCAGGAGGCAGCTGCGCTACCTAAAGTCATAGCATGAAGAGCGCAATGGTAATGAATGCATGCAACCATAGGGAGGAATCTTGAATAAATGGCACAGTGCGATATTCAACAGCATGCGCCATGTGCAATGGGGAGCAAGCAGAAGTTGCGCGATAGTGGAAATGATCCAAAATAAAAAGGAACAAAGAGAGGCACAAGAACGCTACAGGGAAGCCAGAGGTGGGAGCAAGGTGACAGCAACTGGAAGAGGGTAGCAGTGAGTGGGACTGTGCAGGAGCAGGACAGGGCACACCTGGGAACAAACAGGAACAGGACAGGAGTGGGGAGCCTGTGCCACTGTGCAGGAGAGGCAGGGAAGTACCACAGTGGACTGAGGGCAGTGGCAGTAGGCAGGACAGCCAAAGGCTGGAGGTGTACCTGGTGCAGGGGAGCATCACAAAGGACAGTGGGGAGCAGGATAACAGCTGCCGGGGGGAACACCAGCCAGAGATGTAGCCAGTGCCACCTTCCAGATGGAGGCGTAATGAGGGGTGTGAGAAGGCAGGCAGCAGGGGGCACGGCCATGGAAGGGCCGTCGGCAGTATGCCCCAACAGGTGGTACTGAGCCTGTACCACCTTCGAGCACCACACTGACAGAGATTGTGGGCTGGTACTGCCTAAACCGGGCGATCCCGAGGCGGCTCTGTGAGCTGTGCAGTGATGAGATGCAGGCACCCACACAACGGAGCCATGCTCTGTCAGTGGAGACAAGGTGACAGCTGTCATGTGCCTGCTTGCCACGGGCACCTTCCAGAGACCAACAGGGGACACAACAGGCATAGCCAGTTGGCAGCATCATGCCTACCCACACAATTCCTCAGTGCACTGCTGCCACATGCTGCGAAGTCGTCCATTTCCCAGCACACAGGCGGAATGCACAGCACACATACAAATCAAATCAAAATTTATTTATAAAGCGCTTTTCAATAAATCAAAGCGCTAATACATAACAAAAGATAAAACATCACAATAAAATAATAACATAAACAATAAAATGTCAATAAAATGACCATAGAATAATCTATCCGAATGCCAGTGTAAATAAATGACTTTTCAGAGACCTCTTAAATGATTCCACAGACAGGCACTCTCTAATCTGATGAGGTAGAGAATTCCACAGGGTCGGAGCCATAAAAGAAACCTTTACCCCAGATGATTGAAGACGAACCTGGGAATCTCTAGCAATCCCTCGCCAGTGGAGGCGGAGTGGGCGGAGAGGGCGGTAGGGACAAAGGAGATCTTGCAGGTAGCCCAGTCCCTGACTGTAGGGTCTTATAGGTCACAATGCCGACCTTGAAGGTGATTCTCCACTGCACTGGCAGCCAGTGCTGTTCGCCTAGCACAGGTGTGATATGGCAAGTTCTTGATAACCCAGTCAACAACCTGGCTGCCGCATTCTGCACCAGCTGCAGGCGACAGAGATCTACCCCAGCAAACCTAGATATAAAGCATTACAGTAATCAAGGCATGAACAAACAAAAGCGTGGACCAACACAGGAAGGTCATCATCGGAACAAGGTGTGGCCGACACCTAGCGTCTTCAGTGTCAGCACACTGTCAAAATTATGCCCAGATTTCGCACCTGTTCAGAAGGTCTCAACTGGGTATCCCCTAATAAAAGACCAGAGGGACCCCAGAGTCAACTTCTACATAATGACCGGGTCCAATACCAACACCTCGGTCTTATCTGGATTTAACTTCAACCAGTTCGCACTCATCCAGTCCTGAATCTCAGCGAGGCGGTTGTTAAAAACCGACTCTCGTCATTTTGTTCAGGTAATAAAGGACATATAGAGCTGAGTATCATCTGCATAGCAGTGAAAACTCAGCCCATAATGCCTTATATAATGTCTCCCAACGGCAGCATCTACACCGTGAACAACATGGGGAAAGCACAGAGCTTCCTGCAGCACCCCTACAGGACAGAGCAAAGGGAGCAGAAGAGAAAACTCCGAAACTACCCTTGACTTCTGCCTGTGAGGAAAGAGTGAACCATCTGAGGACTGTCCCTGACAGTCCGCAAAGTAGCCACAGGTGATCCAGCAACATCCCATGGTCCACAGTGTCAAACGCTGCAGAGAGATCAAGGAGAACCAAGATCGAATGGCTCTTCCGATCTCTCGCTCATTGGAGATCATTAAGTACCCAAACTAATGCAGTCTCGGTACCTGCCTCTTCCTGAAACCGGACTGAGAGGATCATAGACTTCATGGGTGGTAAGAAAGTCATCGAGCTGCAACGCCGACTACTTTCTCAATAACCTTGCCCAAAAGGGCAGGTTAGAGATCGAGTCTGTAGTTAGTGAGGCAGTCAGGGTCAAGGGAATGTTTCTTCAAAAGGGTGTCACGACAGCCTCCTTCAAAGACCCGGAACACCCCTGATCCAAAGAACTCCAGACTATCAAGACTACAGACTACAAGAGTTCCACAGGGTAGCATGTATGCCTGGTATGCTCAGGACCATTGACTGCACCCATGTGGCCATCTGCACGTCACCTGGCCTGGATGGTGTAGCATACATCAACCGGAAGGGTTATGCCAGCATCAACTGCCAGGTGGTGTGCGGCGTCGGGGTGCCTAACCAATGTCTGTGCCATGCACCCTGGGGAGCACATGATGCCTTCATCTGGCACCAGTCTGCACTGTGCCACAGGTTCGAGAGTGGGGACATCCCCACTGGCCACCTAGTGGGTGAGTATGCACATCATGCAGGATGACATGAGCAGCTGGGGATGCATAGTCAGAGGTGCCATGGGTACCAGCCTTGACGGCCCATGGCAGGCGACGCTGACCACCATACTGATGTCCACCCTCTATACACAGGTGACAGTGGCTACCACTCCGTCCCTGGCTGCTCACATCATACGGTGCCCCGCACCCATCGCAGTAACGGTACAATGAGGCACATGCCACCACATGTACTGTCATAGAGCAGGTGTTCGGGATGCTGAAGGCACGTTTCTGTTGCCTGGACATGTCTGGCGGTGCCCTACAGTACAGCCCCTCAAAGGCCTGTGAGCTATTCCTGGCCTGTTGCATCCTGCACAACATGGCCAATGACTGTGGGATAGCTGTAGAGGTTGAAGAGGGGACAGCGATGGGGACGATGAGGACACCGGTCCAGACGGTGATGGGCAGCCACCCCTTGGGCGAAGGACCCCACCTGATCCGGATGTCACAGTTGCACTGGGACACCATCACAGAGGAGCACTTGACCAACACAGGTAGGACATGGGGTCATGTGCAACTACCAATGGCAAGGGCACAACCCACAGACATGCATGGATGAACCCCAGAGGCAGATGGCAGCAAGGGAATTGGCTGAGCGTGGAACTGCACATGCCATCAGGGATGGGCAAGGCCTAACCGACACGCAGTCAAGTACACACACACACACACACACACACCCATAAGACATGCACAAGGGGTAGAAGGCACGCTGACCGGACTGCAACCCTAGCCACACACAGATCCACAGACAACCACGCCCAGTGCCCATCACTGTGCATGTCTCAGACGCTGGGCACCATTGCACACTAGCGGACAGCGCAACGCAGGCATCATCATGCACACGCCACAGTTCTCAGCAGCTGGGAGGGTGTGCACATGACCGTGTGTGTGTGTGCAGGGCCAAGTAACCCAACCGTGCATCGCACGTTTACACAACACACTGCACACAGGGCGGCGTCAGACAGTAGCCATGGTGGGAGACAGGTCAGTCATGCGGCACAGTGCCACGGCTGCCACGGATGTGGGCAGCCCTGCTGAGACTTGCCAGCCGTGACAGGCTGACCATTGGCCTCATAGGGTGGCACCGACAGTCCCCAGGGGTGACGCTGCAGGAAAGCAACCATGTTCGAGCAGGGTCTGCAGCTCACCGAACATGTCTGCACAGGGCGTGCTCTGTATGCTCACAGCTGAACCTGGTGTTGACATGGAAGGTGTCGTGTGATGCCGGGAACAGGGGTGGATGTGACACTCGCGGCGTATCTGTGGCACATGGGCAGCAAACTGGGTGCCCAATGTGGCCATGACAGCTGTGAATGCACGTGTCTCGCCTGTCAATGGCAGCGGTCACATCCTCCGCTGCCAGGCCATCTCTGCCAGGAGCAGGCGTGGTCTCTGCTGCGCGCGCCTCTGCCTGGTGCAGAACTGCACTGAGTGCGCCCACTGCCCTAACAAGCCACGACTGATCCATGGAAGCCTGGAGTAGGCAGCTGTGCTCATCAAAGAGGTCATCCACGGATCAGCATGCTGTCCCTCATGGTGTCCCTGGCGTGCTGGGCATCACCCCTTGATGATGGGCGCTGCACACAGAGCCATGCGGGCATGTCTACATGCGGTGCACTGGCGATGCCCTACACTGTCCCCCAGTCACCATTGGCGACTGCTGACACTGCCCTCGGCCACCGCTCGCCTGGGCTCACGGTGCCACCGTATGAGCCACAACAGCCCCACCAGCCTGGGCGCACCAGTGCTGCCCACTGGTGCATGCAGGCACAGGCTGGGACTGTGATGTCACGCAGGCCTCCATGGCGGCACCACCCATGGCTCGCCCATGCTGTTAGCTGCTGTGGGGCCATCCTGCAGCCCACATGTATCACTGTCCATGATGTGTGATCCATCATCATCGGTGCCAGATCTGGCACCAGTCCGTATCACAGCACACTGGCATCCATGGGGCTGTCACGCTGGGACACGGGCAGGGCCTCCTCCGCACCAGCACCACCACCAACTTCAGTCCAGACAGGTGGGTATACTGTGGTCCTGACCCTCAGACACCTGTGGAGGTGGATGGGCACTCCTCTGTGTCCAGGGTATCACCCTCAGTGGACACACCCACCACCGCTGACCCCATGTAGATGCTCAGGAGCTGTAAGGAACACAGTAGCATTAATGTCTCTGCCCTACCTGTGACATTTCCCCACCCCACACGTGACAGCACAGGTCCTACCATGCAGTGATGGGCTGCCACCCATCTGGAAGCCATCACCTGGAATGCCCTCTAGGGCACAAGCCGATGCTGCCAGCCACCCACACCTCCTGTGGCATCAGGCGTGGACATCCGCTGTCCACCACCAGTTGCAGCACATGCTGCCCTGATGGCAACCTCTAATCTTTTATCCTCCTCTTGTCCATGCCCACCTTCTTCTTGCACTCCTGCATGGACTGCTGGTGGCTGCCATGCTGGTGTGACGCATGCACTACCTCATCCCATGCCGCAGCATGGGCCTGTGTGTTCCCCACTGTCCGCTGTGCAGTGGTTCCCTGTCGAGGTAGGCCTCAAACAGGGCATCTGATTCTGCCGGGTGAAGTTTGGCTTCCTCCGTCTCCCACGTCTCTGTTCCTCCTCCTCCTCACGTTCGGTCATTATTGATCCTGTGGGAATGGCAGGTGTTACCTCTGAATGTGCAGTCATGCATCTCCCACACCACAGTCCACACTTCAAACAGCATGCAACCCACCACAATAGACTGCAATACCAAACAATGATCTCTGAAGCCCCATGTCACATTTATATAGCGCAAGGCATGCAAATGAGGCAGGCGCATCTTTAAGTGGATGCTAATGCAGTGGCTGCACCATGGAATTGCTGATGAGCTGGTTGTATATGCTGGCTGAATATGCGCTGTTGCACCTTGTGCAATTGTGTTGAGTGTGCTCAGGCAAAGGCGCAGCTCTGTGACATGCACAGTAGGCACCGCATGGCGATGCCCAGGGTGCTGATGTCGACACCTGCTGCGCTGATGACGTGTTGAGCATGGGAGGCAGTGCTTGGCATGGCCACCACTGTGCCAGTGGCGCTAGTGCGCTGTTCACACGTATAGTGCTCATGCCCTGGAGCGCCATAGGTGCCATGGTGCCACAGCATGGTAGGCCACTGCAGGGCATCACACACAGGCACCCAACCGCTACATGCAGGGAGTCCCTATCGCGCTGTGGCGGGTCCATGCCTCGATGGACCCTAGACTCTGCAGTCGACCTTTGCCCCAGGCACCATGTGTCTGCATGGGTGCACTCATATCATGCTGTTTGGTGACAGCGTGATGGGGAATAACAGTGCTGTACCGCGCATCTGCGTGGTGAGCGTCGCGCTACAGGCGCAGTAGTCATGCTTTTACAGGAAAGCAGCCATGTGGAGCCCTCTGGAGCTGGCCAATTTGGTGGCCATTGTAGAGCCCCTTGCTGGGGCCCTGTTTGAGGATGTGCCTTAAATAGGGCAAGGGTGCAGTGTGGAGGAAGGTGGCAGTGTCACTGGAGGCCACTGGTATCTCCAGAAGTGCGGAGCAGTGTCGCCACCGCTATGGGGACCTCCAGCGGAGGGACCCAGACAAACCACCATCTAAGGGCACACACCAGGTGAGGTGCAGTGCCACGTCCAGAGTAAGTGCTCCATCCATACACTGGTAGCGTCTGTCCAGGTTTCACGGTGGGCATGTGTCCACCACAGGAGGCTGTCCAGTGTGGGCGTGGTAGTCGTGGTGGGGTTGCGACATGGCTGGGCTGTGCGGTATTGCACACACCGGGGGCCTTTGCTACTGTTTCATACTGATGTTCCCTCTCCATGTTTGCACCCTAGGCCCTGAGGAGAGGTGACAATCCCGAGAGGCACAGGCACGTCTTGACCAGGAAGCTGCCCAGCAACGGCCATGTGATGGCAGGCCATTCAACAGCAGTGCCCAGATGTAGTGGATGCAGGTGGTACCTTTTCTTCCTGGATATTCTGTGCATGCTGTGTTGTGGGTAGGCGGTGGTGCACACCACACGGTACACTCAGCACTGTCCTGTGGCACTGCATGTGTGTGTGTGCATCGCTGGTGCCCATGCATGCACCAGGTACATGGCTGTGCCACTGCCTTCGCACCGCATGGCCATGCCACTGTACAGCCACGGTGGTGCTGTCAGCGGAACTTGGGCGGTGGTGTGTGCAGCGGTCCACATGGCTGTGTGCACCTGAGTGGGCAGGTCTTGTGGACATGATCGCTGTTGGTGGTCACACACCATCGCAGGGCGTGGCCCACGGCTGTATGCCATGCACAATGGGTGGGCTGCAGGGGATGGACATTCACACCTATTGACTCTGTTCCCTTGTCCTAGGTAGTCGGCATTGTATGGCTGTTGAGAGGGCCTTGTAGGAGTTACTGCAGCTGGTGAGGGCATCATTGGAGATCCTCCAGCGACTAGAGAGGCACAGTGTCAGGGACAGTGGTTGCATGGCGCCACAGACATGATGAGCCGAGGCAGGCGTTAGGCCCTCCATGCCCCGGAAGAACTTTACCTCCCTTGACCCACCCTCACACCCCTTCTTCCCTCTCAGTTGTTCACCCCTGCCCCTTACCCACCCCCACCTGGTTTGTGGCCCTTCCCTCCATTGTATATAGTTATGTTTATTGCCCATCTTTAATACATTTTTTTGTTATGACAACTGTGGTGGTCTATGATTTGCAGTGGGCTACAGGTGCTCAGCTGCAGTGGTGTCATGGCATCAGGGTTGGTGCAGGCATGGGCATGTGTGTGTGTCTGGAAGGAACCTCCTATGGTGTGGGTGGGAGTCATCACTGTCTGTGGGTTGTGTGTTGTTCTCTGTGCACTGGTTGCCTGTGTGCAGTGGTCCACAGTGCATGCTCTGTGTCCATGGCCCCTGTCAGACCGTCCCATGGCCTGTGCAGCTGACACCCTTGCATGTCTGTGATATGCACGGTCTGCTGGCATGTCAGTGGTGGCTGTCCATGCTGGACAACCACTTTACCACGTCAATGCCAGGTTGCCTCCTGTCACCAGTGTGGTGCACGTCTGCCTCAGGTGGCACTGTGGCCCTCCGCTGTTTTGTCCCCCTCCATGCTGTTGCTTGTGTCTGTTGCAGGATGTGCTCCACTGTCTGTCACTTGTGCTCCAGCCACGTGCTGGTGGTGTACAGCTTCACGGTGCATGCACAGGGTGGCTGTTACACCTGTGCCATGGAGGGGTGCTAGCTATGGGTACACGGCTGCTGGGCTACATGCCAGCGGGTTTGTCGACCTACTACTGTGTCCCTGTGTTGCTGTGCACTTGGGTATGGGTTGGTGTTTGTCCATGCACTGTGTTGCATCCTGTGCAGTGCATGCTTCCATGCACCACTGTGGGCTTCTTTGCTGGCTGCTGTGGCCAGTGTTGGGATAGGTGTGTCCTTGGTAGAGTGTGCAGGGTGCTGTACCGCTGGTGGTAGTGTCCAGGCATGGCCTGTCGTATGTGTGGTACCTCGTGTGCTGATGCATTGTCAGTCTCTCAGCTGTACCTCGGGTGGCCATGCAGGGTGGCACTGTGTCTGCAGTTGTTGCATCGGTGTCTGCTGATGCCCACTGCAGGGTGCTCATGGTGGGACTGATTTGCATGTCTCAATGGTGCACAGGGTTGCATTGTCACAGTGGGGTCAGGTATGCTTGGGGTGTCCTGCAGTGTTTGGCGCTGCTCCTGGGCAGGGTGTCTGGGGAACACTGTGCAGGTGTGCTCTGCATTAGTGGGATGGTGTACCACAGGGTGGCTGGATCTCCTTGTTTGCGGTCACAGCTTGCCAGGGGTGTGCTGGGGCACCATGCCCTAGCTGTGGGATTGTGACTGGTTTCCATGGGCGGTGGTTCTTCCAGCTCTCCTCTGGTTGTGTGGTTCATGGGGTGTGGGGACAATGTCTGTTCTGCTGTGTGCTCCTCAGCCCACATCTTCCATGTGTGGGGACCCCTGCATCCTGTCCCTGAGCATCCCTGGTTACACTGGTGCACTGCTACCCTGCTCCACTCCGCATCCCTGGTTGTGCTATTGCGTATCAGGCCTGTGCCATTCGCATCCCTGGTTGCACCATGGCACAGTTGGTGCAATATTCAGTTGTGTGGCACAAGCGCATCTAGCCCTGTGCAGTGTTTGAATATCACACGCTTTGCACATAGGCGCACTGTACTTGTGCCTGCTCCTGATATTTGTAGCGCAGTTTGAATATCTGGGCCTCTGTATTTAGCAGTTCCATTCTTTCCTTAACGTCCATCTTATACTGTTAAAAAGAACTATGTATTGTTATCTTTAACATTTCTCATCCTGCCAGGCTCAGATTTCCTTTTGCCTGACCAGTCCCGTGTTTTTCTTTCCATGCCTTAAATAAATGTTTTCTCTCACCATTTTCATGGCAATCAAGTACATTCAGCCAGGAAACTTCCTTGTTTTTATCCTCTTCACCTCTTAGGTACATGGTGATCCACAGCCCTTTTGTTATCTCCAAAGGAGCTCCCCATCTCCTCCAGGCCCCTCTCTATATCCATTTTAGTCATGTTCTCCTCAGGTTTTCCAGCACACAAAACCATAAGGTGATGAAAGGGGTTACAGCTTTATTGATGCTGACAATAGAGTAATGTAACTCATACTGGCTACCATATATGTACCTGGTAGAGGAACAAGAGGGTGCAGCAGTATTTGAACAAATCCTATAAACTAAGGAACCACAAAAGAATATTTAGTGGCAATTAACTGACAATAGGAATAAAGGGAGAATTTGCTGTATGTAACTACACAAAATCTGAGACATTCCAAAGTTATAGTTTTGACCTCCCCACCACCCTCAGCTGGGGACTTGCTTTATTAATTCTTGCTATATAGAGACTTTGTCTCAAATGATTGTTGAGAAAACCTTCCAAATGGATTCAAAAGACACACGCACAAAAAATAAATAAATAAACAGGGAAGAAACGCATTGATACGGACATCAGCTGTGGATAGAAATCAAACCAACTTAGTTGACATACATAAAGACATCCATAGAGGCTGAATCTAACAAACTTTAAAACTAGAGCCATTAATTAAATGGTCAAGTTGATATGGAATGTCCTTTTACTGGGCAGACTTAAACATTGTAGTATATCAGTGTAGTATCTTATTTTTTATTCTGTTTCTGCCATCATTCTCAATCAACCCACCCCTTCTGCCTGCTGTGCCCCTGTTTTATCACCTTTCTTCTCTGGCACATTCCTTTATCCACCTTAGGACCTGTGGCTTGCCCCCACGGAGGGCTAATGGTCATCGGGCTGCCCCAAACCCATCGAGAACTTCTTTATCGAGCTCTTGGTGAACGGGTGCCATAGCTGATGGTGGGACCTAGAGGCAAAACTGGTATTATCTTGCCTCAGCCAAGATTTTTTCTATCAGTTTCTTCCCAGCTGTCATCAAGGCACAGGTCAGGAAGCATAGGCAAACCAGGAGCATCATGAAACTCACAATTTCTGTTTTATCATCAATAAAAATAAAATTGTGCAGGATAGCTCTTATATAGGCAGTCCAAACAAAACAAAGTTCTTCCCTGAGGGTATCTATAAATCTAAATCTCACTCTCTCATACACAAAAGTTCTCTCTTTATATATAATGCCTTTTCCTGGCAATTGACTTCTGCATCCTGAGCTCATTAAGATACATCTCCTGTTTCCTCACAAATGTATCAGAACTTTGTCAGTTTCTTTCCTGCAGGTGCAACAAAATAGAACATTGTATCCCAGAACTGATCTCCTGTTGACAACTTCTGCAAATGAGCTTGTGGAGGTCACACTGAATCTCAGGTTAACCCCTTGAGTTCCAAATAGCTTTTTAATAATTTCAACAATATAACTACTTTATATACATTTACAAACCAAAGGATCTCAGTTTCACATACATATTTATATATGTTTTAACCACACAGGAACAAGGAAAGAAAGAACAGAAACAGCTCGTGAAGGAAGGGAGAAAACAGGGGAAACTGTGGGACCGTCAGAGTGGCTAATTCCAAGGTTCCACAAGGAAAATTTGATTGCACAATCAGATAGACAAGTGACAAAATAGGAGAGGACAGAAATAGATAATTTCTTTTAACTCTCTCTCTATATAATGAATGAGACAGAGTCTTAGCCAGCCCTGTCGCACTAGCCCCTAGGATTTGGGCATGTGAGAAGCTAAAGAGTGACAGTGTGCATGATGGCAAATCAATGGGAGCCACACTGACATGTCCACTGTGCTTCTATCTGTGGTCATCCAGGTGCCAGCACTGCAGAAGAAGCAATGATCCTCGCTCCCCAGAGGAGGTGAGAATCCTCTGGGATGCTAACCCAACAACCCCAATAGCCTCCGATGATCCAGGGTCATTTCTGTACTTGGGATACCAGCGTCAAGGATGTAGCTTACCACTGCAACTAAATGGGCCAGCCATGTTGTGTCCTATTCACCTGCCTTACAAAACAAGAGAATTTTTCTCGTGTATCCATGCATTTTAAAGTATGATAAAATATTGAAGAAATCAGAGGACTGTGTCCTGAATCAGATTAGTCATGATTGTCTTCAGACCCTATACACTGCATGCACAAAGCACAGAAAATGGAGCTCAGAACTGAAATCTCACTTGATCAACCCATTTCCACTATACAAATGGTGGGATCATAGAGAACCCACTGGAGAGAGTGGCACAAAGCAAGGCTGTCATGGAGCATGTTTTAGTGCCTCCAGCCTGCATCCCACACTGTACTACTTTATAATGATGCCTAGTTACACAGAAGGTGAAATAAATAGACATAGGGACCCACTAAGCCACCACTGTGGTAACAAGCCCACCAGGGTTTTCTTTTCATCCCATGGCAAGCTAACCTGAGTCTCTACATGCAGTAAAGTATTTTTAATGAGATACAGCTTCATCTTAATTGGACTACACTCTTTATTTACATAAACATATTTCACAGTATGGTAGAAGAGAAGTGTGTGTGTGTGTGTGTGTGTGTGTGTGTGTGTGTGCACGCTTGGTGTGTGTGTGTGTGTGTGCGGTGTGTGTGTGTGTGTGTGTGTTTGTTCCAATGCATAGCATTTAGTAGAGTGAACCATGAGATCCTAGGTCTAAATCCCAACAAAGCCACTGACTTACTCTTCTGTCATTCCAGGGTGCACTGGAAAGAAGTTTAGCAACTGAATTGTGGTCTTGTTTTATAAAAAAAAAATATTCTGGCACAATATGTCTTGCAAAGAGGCCAGGATGACAACAGTGCATCATTATGGGCTATGATTAGAATGAAAGCGACTTTGGTGATCCTGTTTCCAATTGCTCACCAAACAAATGAGGATTGCAGACCCAATATAGAACAAAATGAAAACAAAAACTGCACACAAACTCTCATCTAAGAAGAGGCAAGTAAGGGATAACACATGACAGAGTGTGCTGTTATAAGGAATAATGCATACCTTGGGCAGTTGTCCGCACGAGACATAGTCGAAAGTGCTGCAACCATCTGAGAAATGTGTTATTCCTTATGAAATTTAAAGAACTGTGGGACTCAACTCCAGATAATGAAGTCATGAATTTTTATTAATGTAGCCCCCCTCCCAAGTGTCTAGAGGTACACTCATGGTCACCTCCGTCAGGAGGTGGCCAACAGCAGAAACTGCGGAAGATGACTCACACTTTCCAGGTCCTCTTGAAAGAGGGCACTGTGCTAGATGAACACAGTCAATTAATGCAGTAACAATCATTTCACAAACTGAAACAGCACTCCAAATGTAAACAAACCAGTGGGATGCCATTTAATAATAGTGAAAAGGCAATTCCATGGAGTAATAAACTGATCTCAGTTCACAGAGGGAACATGTCACACTGGACCAAAATGGTCACATCGTTACAAGAGTCCAAAAAGTCCACTTCACACAGTGTCCATACAGCAGGGCATGATCTGGACATTCCCATCAAATCAGGCAGCTCAGTTCATCAAGACAGCAACAATAGTGATCCTGCAGGCTACATCTCCTCTCACTCCCACAAGACCCACGTCTCTCTTTCAATTCGCAACTGCCAGCTACTCACCTCGGGTTGCTGTTCCCTCCTTCCCAATAGCTCCATGTTTACAGCTCCCTCCTGGGTGACTGTCCCCAACAGATGTCCCAGTCTTAGCATCCTTCTCTGGCACTAGGTCCACAGCTTCACTCTTCCCTTGACCCTGTCTCTGGCCTTGGCCTCACACTCCCTCCTCCCTTGGTGGCCAAGTTCATTACTCCACACACTGTGTGAGTTCCCTCTTCCCAACTGGGAATTGCTTCAAATGCCAGAGCCAATCCTTCTTGTGTCCCTCCTTCTCAATGAAAGGAAATCTGAGAGTCGACCTTGAGCAGGTAGTCACCCCGCTCCTCTGTCACCAACTTTGCATCCCCACTTGTGCACTCCTGCATCAGTGCAAGGCCCACCAAGGTCCTCCTGTGCCACCAGCAGTCCCCAGGTGGCAAAATATATTAACCCTTTAGGGCCTGGGTTGCAATGACTCAACACAAATTCTCAAGGAAGATGGGCCACATATAGAGGCAAAGGCATTAGGGGAAGGAGGTGGACACTAGCCCTTTTACAGAGGAAAGAGTCCTCAGGGAACTAGCAAAACTAAGAGTAGACAAAGGCAATGGGACAGGGGTCACCCCAGGATACTACTGGAACTAAAGAAGTAACTGTCTCTTATCTGAAGGCCTGTTCAATCTATCACTGATACAGGGTTGTTTCGGGGACTGGAAATGGCAGATGTGGTCCCACTACAAAAAGTGGAATAGGGAGGAGGTAGGAAACTAGATCTGTAAGCCTGACTTCAGTGGTGGGCAAGGTTATGGAAACACTACTTAAAGAAAGGATTGGTGAATACTTTAAAACCAGTGGACTGTAGGATCTGAGGCAGCATGGGTTCACAGGGGAGATCTTGCCAAATAAACCTGATAGAGTTCTTTGACTGGGCTACCAGGGAGGTGGATCAGGGTGGAGTGGTGGATGTAGCCTACCTGGATTTCAGTAAGACCTTCAACACTGTTCCCACAGAAGACTGGTAAACAAGCTGGACAGCCTGGGAGTGGGTCCAAAGATAGTAAAATGGGTACAAGTTGGCTAAGTAACAGAACTCAGAGGGTGGTGGTGAATGAAGTTCACTCCAGAAAAAGGTAAGGTAACCAGTGGGGTGCCTCAGGGTCAGTACTGGGACCGATCCTCTTCAACGTCTTTATTAGCGACATCGCAGAGAGTCTGGAAGGAAAGGTAATCCTGCTCACAGATGACATAAAAATCTGCAACAGAGTGGACACATGGGGGTGCGGGGATTGGAAAAATGAGGAAGATCTGAAAATGCTGGAAGACTGGTCAACGGTTTAGAACTGGGCTTCAATGCCAAAAGTGCAAAATTATGCACATGGAGCACAGAAACCAAAGGGCATTGTATCATTTAGGGAGAAGGTGTTAGCAACCACAAAACATGAGAGGGATCTGTAGCTCATCATATCTGATGACCAGAAGGTAGAAAAAGCAGTTTGAGAAGGCAGTGGGAAAGGCTAATAGAATACTGGGGTGCATAGGAGAGGTATCACCAGCAGAAAGAAGGTACTGTTACCCTGTATAGATCAGTCATGAGGCCCACCTGGAGTACTGTGTCCAGTTCTGGAGGACCCATCTCAGGAAAGACATAGATCGAGGGGAGGCAGTACAGAGAAGAGCAACTGAAATGGCACATGGCCTGCATTAGAAGCCCTATGAAGAAAGGCTGAGGAAGTTAAATATAGTATGTACTCTCTAAGGAAAGGAGGAAAGGAAGACATGATAGAAACATTCAAATACCTCAAAGGCATTAATAAGGTACAGGAGGGTAGCATTTTGCACAGAAAGAGATGCTCAAGGACAGGGGCATGTTTTGAAGCTGAAGGGAGACTTTGAGGGGATGTGAGGAAATACTTCTTTATGGAAAGGGTGGTGGAAGTCTGGCACAGACTCAGCAGAGGTGGTGGGTACGAGAAATGGTAACAGGTTTCAAACATGCATGGAATAGACATAGGGACCTTAGTAACAGCGCTGAGGGGAGGCTGTAGATAAATTAGGGTCTACAGGAACACAGTAGGTAGGGACCTTAGGACAAACTAGGTGAGTCTGAGGTCCTTTTCTGCAGCTTCTATGTTTCTATGTTTCAATGTAACACAAGTTTCCAAAATTGTACGGCCTAATACACTAAGATGATGCCCCCAACCCGGGTTTACAACTTTTCCTCTGTTAAAATCTCAATGCCCTCGGTGAGCTCCGGACTGCCAGCCACCCCACTGGGGCCCAGACAGAAAAGGTATGTGCACTCCCTCTGCCAAACCCCAGGAAGGCCTAAGGCTGCCACACCACGATGGTGGACCTACTAAACTACACACTGGGCCCGCAAACCAGCTTGACTCTCATCTGCCTGAGCCCCTCACCCTGGCCACCCACCCACCTGGACCCTTCCGATGAATTGCCGATGTCCCCAAGGGCAGCATCCCAGACCCATTACAAGCTTACCCAAACCAAATGTTTCCCACGCTACCATCTACCTAACATGGACTTATCAAATCATGCCCCTAGCAAATTGTTACAGTCTACCCACAGTGCCAATAATCATGGCGAAAATAGCCCATGGCATGGATACACAGTGACACAACTATCCACAACAATTGGCATCCTATAACAATAATAATACACTGGTAACAACAACAACTAATGAACATTTTAACAGTAAAGCATTATGAACATTAGCAACTACTTGGTATTTTGTAACAGCAGCATCAGTGACACTGTTAAATTTCAACAAAAGAAAACTGTGCTCAGTCAGATAACAGGGTGCAGAGTAGGTAGCAAGCCCAATTAATTTGACAATGAAAAATATGCACTCCACTGCAAAATACACAGACAATTTTGAATCGCTGTTAGTGTTCTGTTTATTACTTTCAACACATTAGCAACAGCATAAATAAATAATATCGCAACCAGCCGTTTTTTGTTCTTTCTATACCACAGGCGAGTTGCGACATATTACTTATTTATGCTGTTGCTAATATAGTGTTGAAAGTAATAAATAGAACATTAACACATTCAAAAATTGTTTGTGTATTTTGCAGTGGAGTGCAGTTATGTTTTTCATTGTCAGTGACACTGTTAAGCTGTTAGACGCTCCCACTGGCTAGAGTCTATGGCTCAGTCTTCAAAAGGAAAAGTCAACAAAGGGTTGATCTCACCTGGTTAAATGTCCTCAAGGTGGATGTCTACTCTCAGCACTGCAGGGCATTCGAAGGTATCTCCTCACTGTCTGACGAAATAGTAGCAAGAATGTGGCTTAGTGCAGGACCATCCTTACGAGTCAGTTGCCCCTCACAATACTTGGTATGACCATCATCAAGATCTTGCAACAGAGCATAGTTCTTGAACAAAGTAAGTCCCTCATAGGTGCTCCTGACACAAATACCCTTAGCAACACACTGGGCTTCTTGCAGGAAAGCGGTAGAGGCTACTCAAACTCAAATTGTGCTTCCAGTAGATCTTCCCAAAATTGCATGAAAACCCAATCCGCCCTTCTCTCTCAGTAGTATCCCAGATGTGCTCAGACAGGTAGGGTAGTCATAATGAGGGGTTCCTAGTAGATGTGGAGCATTCTGGCAAGCTGTGAATACTTGTTCAAGAAGCCTGTCCCTCCGAGCCATCTGCCATTCCTATACTCCACTCCTGCAGCTCCTGCTCTCGAGTTTGATTAGGACAGTCTTAAGCCCAAAACAGACTGCACTGTCAGATGAGAAACCCCTTGGAGGTTACAAGACTACTGTGACATATGAGGATGGGGGTCCTGCTCTGATGCCTCCTCCCACTCATCCTCGACCTTGATCTCCACTAGATTCTCTACTCCTCTGGCCTCTGATTCACTGGGCATAATGGCGTAGACTGCTCCACCGGTGGATTTGACTGCTGAACATGGCTTGATAGCAGGTTAGCTGGGAAGGCCTCTGCAATTTCTCCAGTGAGTACAGGTTGTGGGGCTGCAGCGATCTCAAGCACTACTGGGCAAGACATCTCTTGTAGACCAGAAACTTGAAATTCTGCTGGAGTGTTAACTTTGACAGTAGCTCCTTCCTCAAAGCCAAATGGGTACTTTCTTGCCCACTGCCTGCAGTCTTAGAGGCACCCTCAACCTACTGGGGGCTAGATCCCTTCATCTCACATGACATCGTGGCTTAAAGTGCTCTAATATGGTCCAACATAACAGCAAGATCCTACCAGCCTTCCACCGTGTGTCTTCTGATGTCAAGGAGGTGGACTGTCTTGGACCATAACAGGGCCACCCAGGTAGCAGGTATCCAGGGTCTGGTTTCTTGGCACCATGTTGCAAATTAGACTGGGAGGAGTTCCACTCTGAAGCCCTTATACTGGCAAAGGCACACTCTCAAGATATAGCAGATTTGCCAACCAGCTCCTACATCCACTTAAACATTTCGGATGGCACTGTAACATCTGAAGCTGAAGGGGCTCATGCCATTTTGCCAAAACGGATTCTGCAGCAGTCCCAGAAAGTCCAGCTAATACTGGGAGAGCCAAATTAATAATATCAGCAGCTCACACATTGCTCTGCTTAACTCCAACACAGGCACCAGACAAGGAAATTATGGATCCATGGAGAGTCAGTCAGTCCAATCCAGGGATTTTACTCCGGTCCATTTGCATAGCTCTCCACATGGACTAGATACACTTCTCTCCAGCAGATCCCCAGGTTCCCACGTCCAGCTGCAAGGTGCTAATTTTCTCAGCCCTTCAGCGCCATATTAGTTATGTTACTGTCCAATGCAAATGGAATCCACAACAAGGAATAGCTTCACACAGCACGGCTTTGGGAACTAGTCATGCCACAGGCACCCCAACACCCATCCGGATGAGTCCTCCATGTAGCCCCCCCTCTCTGGTGTCTAGGGATATGCTGGTGGTCACTGTCCATGGGGAGGTGGTACCACAGAAACTGCGGAAGATGACTCACACTTTCCAGGTCCTCTTGAAAGAGGGGCACTGTGCTAGAAGAAAGCAGTCAATTAATGCAGTAACAATCATTTCATGTAAAATGAACCAGCGGGATTCCATTTAATAATAGTGAAAAAGCAATTCCATGGAGCAATAAACTGATCTCATTTCAAAGGGGATCATGTCACACTGGACTGAAAATGATCACATCATTACAAAAGTCCAAAAGGTCCACTTCATACAGTGTCCATACAGCGGGTGTGATCTGGACATCCCCATAAAATTAGGGCAGCTCAGTTCGTCAAGACAGCTACAACAGTGATCCTGCAAGCTACATCTCCTCTCGGTCCACTAGACCCACGCCTCTCTTCCAACTCAAAACTTGCTAGCCTCTCATCTTGGGGCTTCTATTTCCTCCTTCCCAATAGATCCATGTCCACTAGTTCTCTCCTGGGTGACTGTCCCCAGGAGATATGATGTTTCCGTCCCAATGGATGTCCCAGTCTTAGTGTCCCTCTCTGGCACTAGGTCCATATCTTCACTTTCCCCTTGACTCTGCCTCGGCCTTGGCTTCACCTCCCTCCTCCCTTGGTGGCCAAGCTCACTACTCCACACTACAGGGGTCCTCTTCCCCAACCAGGGAATTACTTCAAATGGCCACCGCCACATCCAGAGCCAAGCTTTTTCTGTCCCTCCATCTCAACAAAAGGAGATCTGAGAGTCGACCTTGAGCAGGCAGTCAACCCCGCCTCCTCCGCACCAATCTCAGACTCCTCACTTGTTTTGTCCCAGCCAGTGCAAGGCCCACCCCCAGGGTCCTCCCATACCACCAGCAGTCCCCAGGTGGCGAAAAGATGAACCCTTTAGGTCCTGGGTTGCAATGACCCAACACAATACACTAACATAACACCCCAACCCTGGGAGGGATTACATCAACAATTTGCTATGCTACCAAATTATTGAGATAAATATGCTGAGGTTTCATGACCAGTGCCACTTCCTTAAGGCTAAACAGTGGTCAATGTTTTCATTCTCTTTACTACAGTCCTAATGGTCTCTACAATTGACTATAAAATCCCAAATAAAACACGGGCCTTACTGCATTAATCCAGTCCAAGGGACCCTTAATACAGCTTATGCTTTTCTGTTTTCTGTCACCATAACCTCTTATGGTCAGCATATCTCCTTGGCTACTAGTTGTAAACACTTTTGTTGTTCAGAATCTAGGTTGTATAGTTGAGTGCAACTGGTGAAAAATGGTGGTTTGATTGTTTTGAAATCTGGAGCTAAGCAGCGTAAAGATTTTATATTGTGCACAGGTCAGCATGCTAAAAAGTGCAAAGCCACTGGTATCGAATGATAGTAAACTGGCTTTGTATTCCTGTTAGCCATCTACAATTTAGCTTTTTTCCTGCCCATAGTCATAAAGCCAAGTAAGCTGCTGTATTAAAAACTTGCCTTCCTAGTTATTTCTATTGAACATTTCTTCTGCCTGGGTTATAATAAATTGCAGTTATCTGGGTCAGCGACTGTTCCAAAGGTTGGCACACAACTGCTTGCAGGAGCATCTGCAATGTATTGTGAGAATGGATGAAAGCACTGGGTTTATTAGATTACTGCCAAATGGCCTCCCTGCCCAACACACACACATATAATGTTATAGTATAACATTCCAGGAGGACCCAGTTGTCGAAGAGTTTATCCTAAAATATAAAAAAAAAAAAAGGAGAGACATCTACAGCATTCATTAGTATCAGTAAGAAAGACCCTTGGCAATTAGGCATGAAGTGAAACAAGACAAGCTTTCAGTTTGTCAGTTTCACTTTAGTATCAAACTCATTTGAGGACAGATCCTAAGCTGAAAGAAGCTGGACTGATTCTGTTAGACTCCTGTGGCTACCAGGGAATTAGAACCTCTTGACATATGATATTATATATGTGTAAGTAATTCTCCTGTATCTGTCTGAGTGTGTAGGATGGCAAGCATCCCAGGAAGTCAGGATTATATATATATATATATATATATATATATATATATATATATATATATAGATGTGTGTGTGTGTGTGCGTATAAACACATTTAGGTTGCTAGGTATGCTTAGATAAAATACAGAGACATAAAGAAACCTTTGTGACACATGTAAATGAACTGGGTGTCACGCAGCAAAATGACTTAATTAGAAATTGAAGTTCATTTTCCATGTGTTGCATCTGTGACACAGAATCAGAGCCCAGACAACGTGAACTCACTTCTGTTGATGCCTGCTGGCAGATTAACTCAGAATATATTTTCATTTCTGCCTGTAATTGAACCCAGATCATGGAATCTTAATGCCTGCCCACTGACCCACCAGTTGGGTTTGATTTTAACTGCAATATTTTAGCCTGGCAGGCAGACCAATGAAAACTGAATTAAGCAGTGCCCCCAACCTATTATAGTAGAGTAATTAGCATCACTTGGACTCTCCGTGTAGAACACTTTGGCACCCTAGTGGGATCTCTCATTTCCTAAAATAAAATTTCAGTATAAGTCACCATGCTGTACACTGATCCTAATAAACCTTCAGACTTTAATGAACTAAACAGCAAATTACTTTTTATTCAAGAACAAAATCTCATCATATTCATAATTCATATTTTATTTCAGACATCTGCCGCTGATTGCATTACATTTAACTAAAATTAGATGATGCTTGGAGACTAATTAAGTCTTTGCTGAATTCTCCAAACCACCAATACCAGCAGAGCTCAGCGGGGGCGTTAGAGTCTAATATGTAATTAGGAGCTATTTTCTAGCTGTTTTAAAGTCTGAAAATTAGCTGCCTTTATTAATCACACAGACAAACACAAAGCAGAGCCAACGCTTGCTGAAATTTCTAAAGGATGTTTTTTAATTATACACCACATAGTACTGGGACTCATTTTGAATGTTGATGTGTTTTGCACTGACATTTTGACAACTAGTTCTCAATTTGTCTGTCATAGTTGTGCAACAACAAAGCAGACAGTAATACTTCAACTTTCAAAACCTTCAGTGGTTTTCAAAATTGTACTCTTTACTCACTTAATGTGTCTTCCCAAACAGTCCTAAACCCAAACCAGTCAGTATCAGACTGCTTCTCAGGCTCTCCACAACTTAGTCATTCATAGATACCCTTTACGAGGCTGACTGCAATTTGAGTTGGGAGGAGGGGATAAATGTGAAGTAATCTGCCTCTTTTCTGGAATTATTACAATTAAAGTGTTTCTTATGCCTCCTGGAAACACTGGAAATAAGATTTTAACATGTCTGCAGCCTTACCACTAGAGATGTAGCAAAGTAAAAACTTAAATCGGCGAAATCCTTGAGAAGTAGCAATATTTGCCACTTGGCAGAGCTTCGTCAAACTTCCTCAGACTTGAGAATGTTCGACTTCACCCAAATTGTGAAGTTTTTGCTGTTGAGTACAGAATTTTACCACAAAGTGCAGAATTTCATAGTCAGTTCCATACTTTGCAGCAAAATTCGCAATTCACAATAAAAAAATTCACACTTCACGATCCAGGAATTTCATTTAGTAAATTCTGTGAAATTACAAATTAATTTGCTGAGCAAAGTTTGCTGACTTCGCCCATCTCTGTGTATCACCTTGGAGCTCAATCCCATCATTCTCAGAAGCTAAGCAGGCTTGGGCCTGCTAAGTAGTTGGGTGGAAGACAGTCAATGAACACCAGGCGCTACAGGAAGTGGAGTTGGTAGCTCTGCAGAGTGCTACCCTTGGTGAAAAGTAACCATACCGATGCCCCTGAATGATGTTTGGGGACACAGTGCTGTCGTGAAGTGTTGCATTTCAGATGAGATGTTAAGCTGAGGTCCCATCTGCCCTGTTCTGGTGGTTGTTCAGGCAGATGTTAAAGATCCCATGGCACTTCATAAAATGAGTAGGGAATGTTCCCTACTGTCTGGGCCAAAATGTCCCATTCAGTAACTCACCACACTTAACCTGGTTCAGTGTCAGTCAGTTTGCATCTGGGCACAGGGCTGGTGATCCGTTGTGTAGTGTGCCAATGCTAAATGGTTGCTGCGTCCCACCCCATAGGTGGCAATATGGCAACTGATCAATCAGTGTGAGTTCTGTGTTGCTTGTAAAGCACTTTGAGATACTTGCATGAAAGGCACTATATCTGTAAAATAAATTAGTATTATACAATGGCAAGAAAAATCCTGGACTCTGATTGGTCAGTCTTGGGCTGGAACGTGATGTTAATCAGTACAACATCACGGGTCTAGTCTCAACCTCACTGTGAACCTGCAGATGATTTTTGGAGCTGGAGCTTTTTTCTGCATCTCTGCTTAAGAAAAAAATATTTTCCACACTAATAAAAACATTCTTTAAAATTATTTTTTATTTTATATATAACAATGAGCCATTGTATAGAGCAATAATGCCCTCCAGGGTGTGTAGCCGTTTAGGATAACGCCAGCACCTCAGTTGTTGGGCGCGCTTCGGCCTGCGGCCTAATACTTAACCACCTGAGGCGCGGACATTATCAACACGACACACCCCTATCGGCAGATGCTTAATTATACATTTTGGATGTGATTCAGAGCACATTTCATATACTTTCTGCATTTCACTTCGTCTAATTCCTTCTTCCTGTGGGCATTCAACTGAAAACAGGCTCTTTTTCTTTCACATTAAATGCTCCTGCTGCTTGTCAAAACATGATGTCACACATTTCTCCTTATGACATCACAGCCTGTTGGAAGCCACTAACCAAGGGTTGTCATGTCATGCATGAACAAGCAGTAGGAGTACATCGTGAAGTCAAGGGACAGAGATCATGGTTTTAGACAAATGTCCGCTGTAACAAAGAAGGAAAGGAGGTTGAAATTATCTCAACTGTAAGCTAAATTGTGTCTAAACACAAATGTTTCTCCTGAGGTGACAACAGCTCTTTATTGGCACTAATGAAGGAGTGTGGATGACACAAAGCACATCTTTCCATAATCTTTTAAAAGGTCTGCTAACCTTTTTTTCTAATAAACTCATTTTCACACCAAGGCAAGATCAGTTGTGCCCTAAAAAGTGAAATTATTTCAAGCAGGATTACTAACATGACAAGGAAACGTCCTGAGTTAACATTCATTCTGAGTTTTCATATGAAAGATTAATTTTACAAGCAAGAATTCAAGCTCTACCTTTAAATATACCTGCTTTGAAATTTCTAGTACACCTGCAGCTAAAGTAATACAGACATTATTTAAAGAGAGCAAAATACTGTACTGTGTTCCTGTCATGTTTAGTTTTAAAATGATCCCTTAGGCTTCACTGTATTTCTATTTTAAAAACACAACTGCACAATTGCACATCTACAGCAGAATTTGTTGATGTAGCTGGTAGACTTTTACCTACATCTGTTTTCTTAATAAGCAGTAAAAAGTCAGCTATTGGTGTAAACCATAAGGAAAAACAGTTATGTCTCTAATCCAACTGTATCCTCACCACTTTTTCTGTAGAGCTTGTTTCTCCACAGCTGTGCTCATCTCCCAGGGATATACCCTGTTCTGGCCCATCAACCCCATCCTTCCCCAGGCTCAGTGCCACACCAATGGCCGCCTTCATGGCAGAGGCTCCAGGGAGGGCCATCCCCTCAGAGGCAGGCCACTATGTGGACTAGGATCCAGTGTCAGAGGCAGGCACTAGAACCCAGGGAGTCCAGGAACCCAGACCATCATATAAATGGTATATAATAACTGGCTTCCCTTTTTCCATAGGAAACCATGGCATAATTTGTGGTAATAAAGGAGTATTCATAAAGGCAAATGCATGCATGGTTTCTCCCTCTTGCATGAGCAAGTCAGAGTTCCTGGTTTCCGACTGCTTACTTCTCTTCTAGCCGAACCAAATATCACTACAGAACCGTCACTCAGACTCAGCAGTAAGTGTTTTTACTGTACAAGTAGAAAAAAAAAACATGCCTGCAAAGGAAACAAACAAAAAAAAAAAACCAGGTCAGACAATCGTCCACGGACCATGCACTGAAACCGGACTGCGACATGAGACAACAACTATTTTATATAATTGCTGTGGCAAAAAGGATAACCAACAATTATATAAAATATAGGGTGGTGTGTTTAAACTCGAAGTTTAACACATCCTCAGTGTTAGATGCTCTAACAAACCACTCAAACTTTGTTCTCAGGGTTTATGTAGCATCTAACACCTTGGGGTGTAAACTTCATTCACACACCACCCCATACTTCATTCTATACATAATACATGGTTTGACTGTATGTATGGAATTCAGCCAGTTCAGAAATCTTGTTGTGCACAGTCTAAAACTTGTGAACATTTTAAAGATGTTGTTGTGCACATTCCATCACTAACTCAGCTGGATTCCCCTCACCTCACTCCCTCCACTTTCACTTTCTCCACTCAGTCACAAGCGTTGTTCCCCTCGTGAGCACTCCCAAAGACTAGGTTGTCACTTTCATAGCAGTGCTCAGCTAAAATTACACAAAAGTAACAAACTCAAAAGATGCCTGAAGCCATATACTATAACAAATAAAATACGGGAGATCATACAAAACTTGTTCTGTTTTTCCATCTCAGGTGAGATAACAGCATGGACCTCTCAAGCTTCACTCTTGAGGTCCATATGCTGTTATCTCAACCCACTGATGGAACATATGAACTATCACGAAGTTGCAAGCAGCAAAAGGCCATCCTGGTCTATCTAGGCTGCTCAAGATTGCAGCTAGCTCTCTATTCAGCAGCTGCCCCCTCCCTTCCCTCCCCTCCATTTACCCTCCCTTTGCCCTGTCCCACCCCTTCTTGAACATTCCACTGTGTTATATGCCACCACCTCAGCCAATAGTGCATTTCACTTTGCCACCACCCTCTCCGTAAAGAAATGCCTCATCTCCCTCCTGAATCTACCCCCAAATCTCATGTCATGGCCCCTAGTGTCTCTTTCCCACCCTCCTCCTGAATAGACCCTCTGTGCTTGTTTTCATTACTCACTTCATGTATTTGAAGATCTCAATTATGTCCCTCTGTCCCTCTCTCTTCCAGTGTGTACATGTTTAACTCTCTTAGTCTGACCTCATATGGCAATTCCCCAGGCCCTGAATATATTTCATTGCCCTATGCTCCACTCCTCCAGCAGCCTAATGTCCTTTGGTAGGTACAGGTGCCAGTACTGCATGCAGTATTCTGGGTGGGGTGTAACCAACGATCTGTACAATGGTAGAATAACCTCCCTTCTTTTTTATTTAATTTTATTGAAATTTGGATAACACCTTTGAGAACAAGCTCATTTCATAGGTTCCACATCAGATGAACAATACATATTGGAAAAGTATGAGACAGAGGACAAACAAAACAAGAGAATTATACAAAACATTACAAGAGTGTATAACTAGAGAAGTTCCAGTGCATGTGGCATTGTACAATGTATGCCATGGTGTATATCTGATTAAAACCTGGAATTCAAAGGGTCATATTAGAGGGGTGGGGTTTTATGAAATGACCCTTGACAGGAAAATAAGAACAGACTCAGCCTAATATCTAATAATCAACAAGGTAAGGGATGGCAACAGCCCAGGGTCTCATCAGGGGTGAGAAGGTATGGGACAAAGCATTTTAAAGTGAACAAGGGAGCTCAGGAGATATAACAGGGGAGGGGGAAGAATGGAAGGGATCAAGAGGAAATGTGAAAGGAGAATGATTAGCAACTTAGAACAGTTATTTACATGCTGAAAACAGTTATGCATAAGGTCAGGGTGGCATAAAGTTAGAATAAGTGCTGGTCACTAGAAGGAAGGTTATTGGAAGCAGTCACAACTGGCATCAGCAACTAGCTGTTGCTTAAGTTTAACCTTGGAGGAGGAGGAGCCAAGGTGGATGCTGAAGTGATGTCATGGTGCAGCAAGTTCATCCATAGCGGGGCACGGTAGTCAAGGACCTTTGTCCCAGAGAAGTGTGACAGCAGGGTATATTAAAAATCTGGCTAGTAGAGCTTCTGGTGCAATGACGGTTGATAGTGGGGTAATAAGCTTTTGCACTCCTGGGGCATTTTGCCTAAGCTTATTTTTTGGACAGTAAACATGTTTGGTACATGAGTCTACCTTTCAATTGGAGCAAGTTAGCCTGAGCGAACAAGTCGCATGTATGGGACAGATGGGCTGAGCAGTGAGGAGCTGGCATGCTTTGTTGAGTGCAACTATGATGCAGCGAAGAGTTGTTTCAGTAGCTGATCCATAGATTGGTAAGCTGTAATCAATAAGCAAGACACGAGAGCTTTGGATGGCCAGGTTAAGAGCCTATGGGGTCAAACATTGCTTATGCCTATAAAGTAGCCCAATGCAGGTGTTAACAGCCTTAGCAATGTTGTCAATGTGATAGGCATGGGTCATCGGACTGTCAGTAGTAATCCCAGATATTTAAAGAGCTGAACTAGCTCCAGGGAGAGCCTCTTCATTGATGATAGAAAGGGGTAAGTTCTGTGCCTATTTTGGGAGCCAGAGAATGGCATAGTTTTAGTCTCCTTCTAATTCATAACTAACTTGTGCTTATAGAACCATCTTTCTATGACTACAAAATTACTCTGTAGCCTGGATTCAAGAACCTTAGGGTCTGGATCACTGGTAAACAGGACAGCATCGTCAGCATATAAAAGGATGTAATCCTGACAGGAGTAAGGAAGGTTGTTGAGGAAAATGCTAAATAAGAGGGCCCAAAATGGACCCTTGAGGAACTCCAGATAGGACAGGTCTGTTATCCGAGAGGGTGTTACCAATCTTCACCTGCTGTATCGGTTGTGCAGGTAACTTTCAAGCCAGCCTATGCTGTCACGAGTTAGGCCAATGGTGGTAAGCTGTTTGACCAGGAGGGCATGATTCACTGTGTCAAAAGCTTTGGTTAAATCAATGAAAGCAGCACTGACCAGGTGTCCTTGATCTAAGGAGTGGTGAATAAAGCCTGTGAACTCCAGGAAGGGCGGTAGTGGTACTATGACCATTTCTGAACCCATGTTGTTGCGGGCATTGTGACTGATATTTTCCAAGTATTCAACCAGTTGGTCAGCCACTATATGCACAAGAGCTTTAGAGTGTGGGCAGGATAGAGATAGGCCTGTAGTTCCCAGTAATTGTCGATCCCCAGACTTATGAACTGGTGTCACAGTGGCAGATTTCAATTTCTGAGGAACTGAGAGTAACTAAGTGACATGTTAATAATATGTGTTAGACGTGACAGAATTTCATCCAGCGTAAGGGCTACAAACTTAAGATCCAGGGTGTCACCACTAAATCTTGGTTTCCCTAATACCTTGAGTAACTAATTCCTGGCTTCATGGGCTGAGAGGGTTTTGAAGTAGAAAGGAGGATGAGAAGCGTGCCGAGTCTCTTTCCCAGAGTAGTCACTTGTGAAGGGGTGAGAGAAGTAGCCAGCTGGCAGGACACCACTCAGGTCCATGAAAGGCATTATTAAAAGTGTTAGCAATAAGTTTAGTTGGTGATGGCACACCATCAATGTTAAGCATGGTTGGGACAAATCTGAGGACTCTCCCAGTGACCTCTTTAAGGTTAGTCCAAAATTTTCTGCCATCATTCCAGGTCCGAAAGAGCACTTCCTTATAAAATTGATTTTTAGCTGCACAAATAGCCCTCATGCAGTTGTTTTAGCTGCTTTGTACCTCTGGATGTCGGCCTGGTTACACAGGGATCTAGACCTGTGCCATAGATGGTCCCTGGCATTCAGAAGCTCAAGAAGGTCTGGAGAAAACCAGGGATTACAGCGTCCTTTGATTTTATGCTTTTTGTGGGGCGTGCCTATCACATATAGTGTTGAACTGAAGAATGAATTGGTCGAGGCAATGTCAGCGTTGTTAGTTGTGTAAAACATTGACCAGTCCTGATTACACAGGTCAGCTTTTAGTGATTCAAGATGCCCATGGATGAGTACCCTGGTGGTAACTATTCTAGCAACTGGTTTCGAGAATTTGTTCGCCCAATGAAACAAGACTGGGAGTGGTCACTGAAGGCATCTAGGAGTACGGTTGTGTCCGATATACAGTATGATAAGGATGCTAGAGAGCACCCAGTCCAGTAAGATACCCGTCGAGTTTATAGTTGATTGTAGTGGGGACTTGACTAGCTGGGTGAGGTGAACTGCTGAAACTGCATCTTTGAAAGGGCTTGTGTCGGAGAGAACCAACTGATACTGAAATCTCCTAACATGATAATTTCGAATTAAGCCTCAGAGAGCAAAACACTCAAGAAGTGAATCCAAAGCAGGAGGTCATCTTCTCGAGGTAATGCCCTTGCAATGCACCCCAGCATTTTGTTGGTCATTGCTGCTGCCTTTCTGCATTGTGCAGAATTTTTCATTGCTCCTGTGATGAGCACCCCAGATCCTTCTCCTCTTCCGTGACTTCCAGCTGCACCCCACCCCCAAGGTGGTAGCTTCTCCTCAGATTTTTTGTTCTGAAGTGCAGTATCTTGCATTTTTTTGCATTGAACCCCAGCTGCCATCTGTCAGACCATGCTTCTAGCCTTGCCAGATCCTCCTGTATCCCCTGCCACCCAACATGGTTATCCACCACCGCTCCCATCTTGGTATCATCTGCAAGTAGGCTGATTTGCTACTGATGCCCTCCGAGATGTTTGCAATAAATATGCCAAACAGCACTGAGCCCAACACTGACCCCTGTGGAACACCACTTGTCACAGGCTTAGGGAGCGAGTATTCCCACCTACCACCACCACCCTCTGCTGCCTATCTTCAGCCAGTTCTCCACCCACCCTCCAGTTTTGCTCCTGCCCCTGTGCTTCACAGCTTGCTTCCAAGCCTCCCATGCGTACTGAATTGAAGGCCTTACTGAAGTCTAAGTACAGGACATCCACCACATGGTCCCAGTCAATTTGCCTAGTTACACAGTCACAGTATTCCACCAGGTTGGTCTGGCATGACCTGCCCTTGATGAAGCTATGCTGCCTCCGTTCTACACTCGTTCACCTCCAGCAGTGCCACTAACCTCTCCATTAGGATGGTCTCCATTAGCTTCCCCACTACGGACGTTAGACTTACTGGCCTATAGTTCTCCGGTTCATCCTTGGGTCCACCCTTGTGGAGGTGAACACAGCGAGCCAATCTCCAGTCATGGGGTACTCATCCTGTGTCTAGAGATGAATTAAATAAATCTGCCAAGGATCCTGCCAGGACCTCTGCCAGCTCCTTGAGCACTCTTGGATGTATTCCAGCTGGTCCTGGTGCCTTACCCACCCTCAGTGCCTTTAACTCCTCCAGCACCCTCCCCACTGTGATTTCTTTGTCCATCACTCTCCCATCTGTTTCTAGCCTCCTCTTACTATTGGTAGCGCCCCTCCCTTTCTTTCATAAAGACTGAACAGAAGTAGTCATTGAGCACTTCTGCCTTTTCACCCCTCTTCCACAAATCCCTCTCCTTCTTAATTCTTACAATCGGTCCTTAGAACAAGCTCACTGTACATGGTTGCCAGTACATTGCTCCCGATATGTTTTTCCTGGTTTTCTCCCTATTCTCTCCCCTTGGCATGGGCAAAGCTTTGTAGTGGCTTGGCTGCATGTCATGAAGTCCTGTGGAGGTAGCAAGCTCTCTGAGCCCACTGCTGAGGTTGCTGTAACACCAGTTGCCCAGCACCATCCCTCGTGACTGCAACACACTGCCAGGCAGCAGTTACTGCAGACAGGCCTGCATGCCGATGCAGCCCATAGCTCGCTCCCAAATTCAGGTCACCTGCATGGCAGCATGATGCAGGCTGCTGGGCCATTGGGGTGGCTAACTGTATCCTTACTTAACTTTAGGGGCACCTACACACAGTCCAGCAACTCATAATACAGTAGTCTCTTTCATCACATCATGTGTGGCTAGACTGTGGGGGTGTTCCCAAGTTTCAGAAAGTCTGCAGTAGGAGTAGTTCAAGGACTATAAACAACAGATTGCTGCGTGGTAACACAAATATGGAGGGACAAACAGTTTTTCTATTTTATTAATAAAATAAATTGGCTGCAAAGCAACCAATTTCATCAGCAAGGTCTGCAGAAGGTTAACAATAATAAATATCTGTTTTTTTAAGTAGCATCACTTTGAAGCCTGGGGAGAGGGCTTAGCAGTGTCCTTTAAAGAACAACTAAATAGGCTTTTCAAGGAAAATCAAGACTGTAAAATCATAAGGCTGGAGTCTAAGCCCTTACCTTCCATATGATGTGCATCATTTGCTGCACAAAATAGTTTTAACACTATTTTGTCAGGTTTGAAGAAATGTAAACAAATGGTAAAGTCTTTTAAAATTCCCACCCAGTAACAACATAAGATGGATGCGATGTGTTTGCGTGATGATGTCAATGGAGCGAGAGCACTCGGAGCAATAATATAATATGTATAGGGCTCTAGTAAGGTATCAGATGAGAAGGCGACTGCTACGGTAGCTTACCAAAGGTACTCAATAGCAGTGCCTGTTCTCAGGGCTGAGTGGACAGTAGGGGATGAATATTGGTATAGCGACATCCTGTAGCTATATGTATACATGCACACGGGGGGAGCGAGCACACCGCAAGGGCGGGCAGGGGGGGAGGAGGGCTCATGGTGAAAAGCGACAGTGGGTTGCCGAGCTGGCTGTGTGGCGTGGTGTTCGTGGGCAGGCTATGGTTAGGAGGGTGCCGGGTTTGGTTCAGAGGCCAGGATTTTTGAGACAGTCCGAGAAATTTACTTTTTGTTTTACCCCCGGAGTTGAGAATCCTTTAGTAAAGGGTGCGAGTGGCTTCATGCGATAGTTGGGAGGTTGCAGCCACCTACATAAACAACAAAACTGCAAGTCACTGGCACCTTTTGTTGTGTGCTGGGAGGTACATTGGCGTAAATGGATTTCCACTGATGTACATTCACCCTAACAGTGATTACTGCTATCACATAGAACCGCCTGGTAAATATACTCCTTTTAACACCCTTGGACTGCATATATGGATAAAATCCTTCACTGTGCACTGTGTAATTTTCATATCTTCCAAGAATCAACCTTCACCATTTATCACTGGTGGGTCTGAGTACCAAGACACCACAAAATGATGGCATTGGCAAACCTTGAAGGAAATGGTTGTCTGTCAGCCTCCTGTGGGGAGACACAGAGAGGTGGGGGCCCTCACAGGCCTCGCGAGGCCCGAAACTGGTCAGGGTCAGGCAGAGGCTCCCGTTACCTGGGAGCAGGAATGTGCCCTGCAAGCTCACACCTGGCCATATGGGAGACAAAATGGCCCCACCAGTAACATGAGGCAATCACCCTACGCTGGGCCAAGGTAGCAGCCATGAAAGATGTAGCCACACAGTCCACCTAATGCAGACCACAAGTTCCCTACACTCCGGAGGCTCCCTCATTAGTGTCATAGGACATCCTTGCCTGGTCGCCAGCTCCAGACCGTAAGCAGTATGGCATGTCTGGTTGCCTCACAATCTGGCAAGGATGCCAAGAGCTGACCAACCCTTGCCCACAGGTGCCTGCCATAGGACACCTGCTGTGCCTGATGTGCAGCAATGCACAAGATGGTGCACGCCATCAAGAAAACCCTACAACCCCAAATGTCAAACTCAGCGAGTCTGGCTCCAAGAGATGGTCGCACACAGGGCACCTACACCCAGAGGAGTGTCCAGGAACTGGACCCCAGAAGAGGGTGAGACATGGCTCCTGGAGATCCCTGGGGTGTGCAATTGCTGTGATGGGCATCCCCAAGGACTGGAGAGGGGCAGAGGGATGAGTCAGATGTCTCTTGATGCCTCTGCAAATGGACGAGGCCATAGAGATATGACCATAGAGTCATGACTGTACTCCCAAGAAAGAACAACGTCACACATGCAGGACTGTGGCCAGAAAAGTGGTACAATCACAGCCCCTTATCAAATCCAAAGGAGCTGCTGATAACGGGTGTAGTCAGCATTGGAGGAGAGGTGGACCAAGGAATCCTCTTTCTCAGAGGAGGAAGACAGAGAAGAAGAAGAAGAGCTGGACTCAGAGGGTGGTAGTGCCCAGGTTTCAGGCTGAAAGATGGTCTGGTCCATTGCCCTCACATAGGTCAGGAAGGCACTCACCAAGCCTCCAGATAAAGGGTCCTATAGGTCCAGAAATGCCCAGAAGAGGAGGAGGAGGGCCAGGGAGAGGAGGAGGTGGAAGGTCATGAAGGACCAGGCTAGGTCCTCTGCCAGGGCTATGATAGTGAACAGATGACCTACCCTGAGGGGAGGGGTGTACATCTCATCCACCCAGGTATGTCCAACCGTAATGGGGTGATCTGGATGGTAGCCTTGGGGAAACCCCAGGTGAGGAGGTCAAAGCCATAGCAGTCCCACAGGGTGACCCCTATTTGCACCTACTGCAGGCCCTCATGGTTCTGTGGGGCCAAAGGACCCGAGTTAGCACTACAACTCCTGCTAGAGCCCCAGCCACTCTAGCCATGGAGCACGGCTCCAACCAGGATCTACCAACCCCTACCTCACCTGAAAGGGCTCTACCACTTGGACTAGGCCTAGAAGCAACCCCAGCAACAGAAATATGTGTAACCCTAGGGGGCGCTACCCTTAGGGCTACTACTCCCTGCCTGCCTTCACGAAGACAGGGTGAGGGGGCCTAGATCCGTTGATGGGTGCCTCCACCAGAGGTTGGGGTTAATGCTGGCAATTCATTTTGGCCACAGCCCTCCTGGGTCACTGCAACACCTCTTTTTGACCCACTAGTGGCTAGTGGCTCACACAAGGTCCCAACAGTGCTTTTCCCACATACACTTACCCCGGATGGTATCTCTCAGCTCACTCCAGGGATCCCGTAAAGTAAGGTACAATTATGTCACGGTCACTATGCAGCAGTTCACTAGAGATGCACAAACTAACCAGGGTGTAGTTGCAACACATCAATCTGATTTATTACAGGGGAAATAACAAGGGCAGGGGAATCAAGGTAATTGGCTTACTTTATAATTATCTACCTAGGGCACTGTGCACAGGCCTGAACCTAATATTTACTGTCCCTGGGTACCCAAGCCCTAATGGCTAGTTCCACCTGTAGCAGCTGGTTGGGGCCCTGGCACAGGTAGCCTTTGAAATCCTAAGAAAATAAAATAAGAAGAACATTCCACTAGGGCAGTTAGCAGTGTAACAAACCATTTAAGACCACTGTCTGCAGACTTGGCAGGAGCTACCCTGATTTAGTACTCACGGATCCACCAGATACCATTCGGTCACCACCAGCAGGGCTGAGCCTGAATTTCACCAGCCTCCTCACACATTTATATGGCAATTAGCAGAGGGTACCATACCAGGCAGCAGCTTCTAGAACCCCACACACACCTGCAGCAGCCTTGGGCAACAACCGCAACTTCAACCTCATGGGTGGACCAAGCGCGATTCAGCAATTTTCTCCAGTCCTTTCAGGTTGAGCCTGGTAGGTAGCTGGGCTGGCACCAGCCTCCTCTGACCCGCACACAGGTGGATTTTGTCCACCGATTTGAACAGGAAAAATGGCCACCTCAGGCCTTTCCACGCCTTCCAGCGAACACTCCACTAGCACAGAAGCACAGAGCTCCTTTCCTCTCCCCAGCCACAACGCATCTCCCTCAGCAGCATCAAGCACTCCTCATAGAGCGGGCGCTACCTGTTTTCATTGGCTGGCTGAACATGCCAGTCATCTCCTCCTGCTCCCAATGGTGCGAAAAACGCCTTAGCCCATAATGCCTTTCTCACAGGGCAAGCAGTTTTCCCATTGGTCAGCCGACTCTGTAGGGTCCCGAGTACTGATTGGTCCAATTCAGCAGTTCTGGACCAAAATGGAGGAGACAATCAAAACAGTCTCTACTGCAAAGGAAGGCAGGTTAGAACAACTACATTATCATTATTATTCCACGTTATTTCCAGCAAACAATCACATCCCCAGCAAAACTCCCTCTGCACCACTAGCGATGACAGGCGTGAGCTATTTTCCAGCGTCCAGGCGGGACTCGGGCATACTACCACACAGCCCCTTCCATTTCAGTTAATTATGGCTGCAACAGGTACCCTTAAAGAGACAGCACACAGAGGCTTCAAAAGCGCCACTGGTGACACATTTAAATGGCTTTAACACTGAACACCAATCAGGCGCAGAGCATTCACCCAAGCTCCGGAGCTTTTAGGAACCCCATTTGTAGGGGGTTACACATGGAGCAAGGGGGATCCAAGCAGCATCTGACCCCCCTCAGCACCCCAAATGACACCAGAATTAGACTTGACACTGGGGACAGTGCCAGAATCTGACCCGCACCAGAACCCAACCCAGAACTGCATCTGGCACTGCCATCCCTCTGGCACCAGAAGCAGCATTGAAGACATCTCTGGCACTGCAAGCAGCACCATGAGACACAGGGAAGGTGGTGCCGCAGCCTGCACTGGGATGAGAAGAACACCCAGATGATGCTATGGATGCTGAAGGCCTAGGGCAAGGCCCAGAAAGGTTTCTATCCTCACCTGAACTGGGAAGCCAGTCAGAACCATCATGGTCTTGACCCTCTGGGTCATCTGACCGCCTCAGAGGACGAGATTCAGAAGATTTCCAATGGTTGGCGGGCTCTAGAGACCTTCCCTCTCCCAGTGCCACAAAGGGCAGAAGGAGGCAACCTGGCCATGTGAGTGGCACACCCGCTAACGGCACGGCCTTAGTGCCAGGAACCAAAGCACACCATATCATAGCCCCAAGGGACCCACTGGCACAGGTCCAGCATATAGCTCAACTCTGCCACCAGGGCTTCGGACCCCCAGGGGTACGGGACTGGGGGTGCACAACCAGCCCCCTGGGGCAGGCTGTCCCACAAACCCTCCCCAGGCCTCCATCTCAGCGAGATGAGGACTAAGGACTAGTGGAGGCCTGGTCTCCTTCGGTACATATACTACCAGGGAGAGGCTCAGGGAAGAGTTCAAAGACCTTACCTTCGAGTCCCTATTGTAATGCTTAGTTCCCAGGGTGGGGTGGTCCCATCCCTACCTCATTGTGCAGATTTCCAGGGTGCAAAGGTCCATTGAAAAGCATGTATTGCAATGGTCCATGTCATGGCTGGCACTGAGGCAGGTCCAGCATTGATCATGGTGGTCCAGAGCAGACGTATTCTCAGCAGGGGCACCAAAGCATGAGGGAGAATCAGTTTTCTTTCCAGTTTTCTTCAGCTTCTTAGGCCCTGGGAACTGGACATGATTGACTTGACAGAAAATAAAGAAACTAAGCAAAATAGGACTCGTGCCATACAAAGAGACAGAGAGAAGAACAGTGACGGGATGTGGAGTAATGTATATGGTGTTAAGTTAGCAGTGGAGGACAGAACTGAAAAGCTGTGATGCAGCTGAAAATGGCAGAATGCTCCCATGGAGTACCTTCCTCAACAATGGGAAAAACAGAACTGAGGAGGCAGGGGCCATTCCACAAGAACCACTTCATACATCTGCCTCGGTGAGTGGTGCTGTCTCCAATGTCAGCTCCCTTTCTCCAAAGCTTTTAAAGGCATACGCTACCACAGAATCCTGGCGCTTCCAGCACAGGCCCACCAGTGATGAATGGTGATGATTGACTCTTGGAAGATCTGTGTTTTTCCACCTTTTCTCTTTGTTTGTATAGGGATATGTTATGTGTGAGTGTGTCATATGGTTTTATTTTCATGAGAGGTCTGTGGCCTCTTGACCCCTCACAAGTGGTTTACTTTACCCATCACAAATCCAGTTTGCAGGTGCAAACTGAGGCTTTTATGGATACCACAATGGGGCAAAACCCAGTTTGCATGCATGAATTCATTCACATATCTGGACTGCCTTGTACAGTATGGGCTGCCGCCCATTGGCTCTTGCTCTGAACCAATGGGCATGCAGCCGTATCAGCAGTAAGTCGGACGGCGAGGTGGCGGTTGGGTGGGGTGCTGCCACCCACTGGCTGACGGGGAGCCGGGTCGTGGGGCTCCATGGGTGGGTGGGGTGGGGAGCCACTAGATCACCAGGCTACTTGGACCTTGGGGGTGGACTGTAATGCCCGCGATTGGCTTCGCGTCCACTGGACCACCAGGGATATTATTCTTGGGGTGGATTCTAATGCCCCTGATCGGGCTAGTGGGGAGGAGGGTTACTACAGTTATGCCCAATCGGGCCAGTTGGGAGGGGGATTTCTACAGTTATGCCATGATCGGGCTGCAGGAGCATCGGTCCCCGATGGCTGCTGCCTGGCAGAGCACCAGGCACAAGTCATCGGGGATCGGTGCACCTGCATGCAAATGGCATGCAAATGGGGCTATAAGTAGATGCAAATGGCCTCCCCGCGCTTTGTACGAATTATGGCCCCATTTGCATGTCACCTTTTGAATATCTGAATTTGGCGCATGGCACAATGGAACTTAAGGCGCCACCGCATCTTGAATGCTCCACTCTGACCACGCGGTGGCTGCTGTTCCACTGCGCCATGCACAGTGGCTGTGGCTAAGGGTGATATTCAAAGGAGTTGCTCAATAATGCAACTCCATTGAATATCACCCTAGTACACCCAGCGCATCTATTTTGAGCAGCAAGGGCTTGCGCCACAGAATGGTGCAGTTTGAATATCCAGCCCCTGTCTTTCCATACAGCAGCAGGACAAGGAGGTGAGAGGAGGGCTGTGCCAGTTGCCATATGGCCTCCTGTGGCACCAGTCGCGTAAGTTAAGGGGTTGGTAAGGTGGGTTTGGCACTGCCCATGGTTAGCAGGGCTGCTAGATGCCAGGCAAGAGTACACTGGTATGGGGATTGGTGGGGGTGCACCCAGACTACAGGGAATATGGCATATCATGCAGGCCAGCAATCAGAGGGTGGGGGTACCACTGGACACCAGGGATATAATTTCATATACCAGAGCTGGTGACCAGATGGTGGGGAGTGATCAGAGGTGGAGAGGACCACTAGGCACCAGGGACATTTCTGTGATTTGATGGGGATGGTGACTGGAGGTCAGGGTACCCCTAGGCACCAGGGACTTCTATGTAACATACTGGGCTGGCAAATGGAGGGGGGGGAGCCCTCTAGGCACTGGGAATTATATATAACATTATGGGGCTGGTGATCAGATGGTGGTAGGGACTATGACATGGACAGCCAGTTCTGAGTGCTGTATGATCATTTTTTGTAAAATAAAAAAAGTGTGTTATGAACTGTCTCCCATGAGAAATGCTGAAACAGCATGTGAGATCACACACAGAGACAGGTTTTAGATACCAGGTGTTACGTGGAAGGCCAGAAGCTAATTACAGACCAAGCCTTAATCAAGGATCTCCTGTTTGTCTGAGTTAATTATAGCTGTAGTTGCAAGAGGAAAATCAGCATCCTTTTATGACATTAGGGTGGAAACCAGGTTTAGTAAACTGATGCGAAATCATAAATGCTTTCATGTCCTGGGGAGCTTATCATGAGAGCAAACAAATTTCATTTGCAGAACATGAGTCATGCTGAGGTTGCAGAATTTAATACTTGGAAAATACATCCTGTTTTTTATATAGATACATATGTTTCTATATATTCTGACAGGGAGGAGCTAGGTGACCTCATGCAAAATAGGTGGAAAAACAGCTTTTAAACATTAATTCTGTTTTCCTTCAGAGACACTTTTATCTAGACTCTGACAAAGAAACATCTGTGAGCACTTTTAAACAGGTATTTAGAGAGATAAAATCTAAATGTTGTAGGAATTTGCATTGTTTAAACCTTGTTCTTTTAAAAGATTTGTATGTCTTGTGATATAATAGTTCTGTATTTTGTGTTTTACATATTTTTATCTATTTTAGTAAAACTCTTTTTAGAGCATACTTGGTCTGTCTTTGAATTTCTTTCATTTGTAAGAAAAGTATAAGGTTATAGCAGACACTAGGCATAAGCTTGAATGGTGATACCAAACTGGAAAGAGAAGTGTTTTAAATCTGAGGTCTTTATTAAAGTTTTTAAGGTTCATCTCTGTATACCTGGTTAGGTGCCTGTAGGCAAAGATATCTGGCCCCATAGACCCAATTATCTGAGCCTGTGCATTGGGCACGCTAACAAGAGGTCCACAGTTTGAATCTCTCCAAGACTGGAGACCAAAGGTTGATCCAAAATCACAAAACAGACAAGAAGATTACCTTGTTAAACTGTTCACAAAGACTGCACTCAGAGGCTGGCACTTTGGGAGTAGAGGCTGACCTGCTGAGTGGGTTTGTGACAGGGACCACTAGACACCAGGGAATGTCTTTCCTTTAATGAGGCCAGGGTGTGGAGGTGGGAGGGTGTCACTAGACACCAGGGAATCTGGAATTCTATAGGACCAGGCAATTGGTAGGGAAGAGCTGGTCACAGGGTGCAAACCTGCTGCCATTTGCCTTGCAGATGTGCCCATAATTGACATGCAAATGGACTCTTAGCGCCCTGCATGCCCAATGGCTCACTTACATGGGGCTGTCTGCATGTCGTGTTGGGAGCTACCAGAGCTGTCTGTTCTGGTGACACTATTCCCTGCACTTCAGGGTTCCATGTCAAGGCAGTGCAACTTGGCTTAGCACTGTGCCAATATGCTCCTATATTCAGTCAGATAGCGCCCATGTGCTATCTGACCGAGTATAGCATCCTCAGTGTCATGCGCAATGGGCAAGCACAGCTCAAAACTTCCTCCTCTTTTCCCATTTTGAATATCGGACCCCTGATGATTATAAAAGCTCCAACGCACTGCAGGCTATTGAATGTTCCTGCTGCCTACTGCTCTGATGTCAGCTGCAGGGAGTTCTGAGATGTAGTAAAAAGAAGATGTCAGCCTGCAACTAGGTAAAAATGAGTCTGATATACTGTAATCTGCTGTAATACAGTAAACAGTAAGTAAACCAAAATGTTTTGCCCACAAAGTGCACATTGGGACTAGCCTCACACTTGAGCATGGGGTTCTTTGTGCTGATTGTTTTCCTTTAAACAATGGATGAGTATTCAGAAACAATGAAGAATACTGATGGAAACATTGAGAAGGTGATTTTATTATTTCGAAAGAAAAAGTACTGAAACTTAAAATAGTAGTAATGTAATAAGGCAGGGGATTAACTATCTAAAATGGAAAAAGGCATAGGTCAAAATTTTCACTGCTAACATATACACTTTTTTTTCTTTTTTTTTTTTTTATCATGAACCTGTTGGGAGCCAGTCCGATTTTGTTTTATCCTGAGTTCATATTTCTGCGGCTGTAATATTGCGCACAAGAACTCTGTTGGGACTGACTGATTCCATATGTATTAACAGACTATTGCAGACCTTCAGCTCCTTCAATGTAACCTTCAGTTTTCCTACCAGCAATTATAACTCAGAGTGCTACTTATACTAAACTTGACTGATCAAAGGGTTGCACTGTGCTACTGACAGGTTTAACAATCCCCTGGAAGGTGAGGCAGGAGTTTGGTATCCCAAAAACATAGAAAGGCAGTGTTATAATTCAAAATCAGTTTAAAGTTGCCCTCATTAAAACTAATGGAGTCATTTCTTGAGGTTATACCCCTAGATCTGGAAGTGCTTGGGATGCAGTCTTCTTTCATCTGAACCACTGATTAGGAATGACAGTGCTGGCATATGGAGCCCTTTGACTGATTTATTTGTAGGCTACTTGAGGACATCTAAGGTCAGCTGCAGTGTAAGGCTGTAATAATGTGATTGCCCTCTGCCCCTCTCGTGCATCCACTCTAACAAGTGAGTAAATTACACTTGCATCAGCAACTGCCCTTGGTCCGGAGCCTTACTATGATGCTGCATTTCGCAGTTTAATCCTGAACGCTATTAACTTGTCCATCAGAACTCACTTCACGTGTTGCATTTTCCAGCAATTAGACTAGAAGTAAGTGGAGGTCATGCCTGTCTTAGAAGGATTTACAAACAGGTTTTATGCTATAGTTTAAGAGTAGCTGTGCAGTAATCCACTTTGTTGGTTGACTGTTAGAGTCAGCCTTATCATTTGCAAGGATAAACTGCACAATACAGCAGTATGCCCCACAAAAACTCATCAAGACCTGGCAAACTCAGCACAGCACAACCCTGCAGATCAGTTCAGATTAAAGGAATAATGCCTGACAAGGTGGGCATTATGCTGGGATAACATCCCTGCTATAGTGGCCAACTGACCAACCAGAAGCCAGAATTCTTTCTTGACATTGTATAATACATATTAATTGATTGTTTTTGTGTACAGTATATTTACCCAGGACAGCCCACCAGATATTTCTCTGGTTCACCATGCAAGCATCACATGATCAGGGGTTAGATTCACAAAACATCGTAACGTTTGCGTTGCATAGCATTGCCCAGGTAGTGTAGGGCACTGTCTGACTGTGAATAGAGCTAAGTAGAGGCAACAGTAACTCCATTACCACTAACTCTAACCCCACTGGCGCTGCCTGACCTGCATTCCCTGAAATGGCCCCACAATGAACAGCACTGATGCTCTATTTGAAATTCACTAAAGCAACCACACAAATGAGCCTACTGTGCATGCAAGGCACCTAGCTGGCCATTTGCATGCCCATTATGGGTTAATTTACATGGGCTGTCAGTGTCCTAGCACGCCCCTCCAGCCCCTGCCCAATGCAGCTGTAGTCACTTGTGGCCTAGTGGTCCCTCCCTGTCCCCAATCACGTTCCGTAGAAAAAAAATAAATACCCTGTTAGGCTAGTGGTCTCTCCCCCTCCATTTCCAGTCACCGTCCTGTAGATTTAACAAAGTAATGTTGTCTCCTGTTATACCCCTTAAGCTGATGGCTGGGCCAAAAGTACTGTGATAGAGAGGGGCATTGCTAGTGGTATAGTTCATCCCCCACGCCACCTACCATGTCCTCCAATCATGGGCCTATCAGAAAGTAATGAATAGCCATGGCGGCTAGTGGTCCCTCCCCACCCAATGGCCCATCTAGCATATATTTAACACAGGATATTAGTGTCCAGTGGTTCCTCCACAAACATCCTGATCACTTGGCCACACACAGATTCCCTCTTCCCTGGTGGTCAGTGGACCCTCCCAGTCAGACACTGATCTCCCCAACATGCTCCTCCACAACCCGATCCCCAGCTAGCGACCAGCAGAGCCCTCCTCTCACCTCCACGGCTGGCTGCCGACTGAGCTCTTGATGAGCACGCACGCATCGTATCAGAGTATACGCCATTGACAGCCCAGTCGGCAGCCAGCCGTGGAAGTGAGAGGAGGGCTGTGCCAGTCTCCAGCTTGGGATCAGGTTGGTGGGGGAGCAGGGAGGGGTTCAATGTCTGACAGGTGGGAATCCACTTGACCACTAGGGAACAAGGAGCTATGTGATACAAGTGATCAGGATGTTTGTGGGGTGACCACTGGACACCAAGGTTATGTTAATCATATTGGATGGGTCATCAGACAAGAAGGATTGGTGATCAGAGGACATGGGGTAACTATACCACTGGCAATGCCTCTCTCTCTCTCACAGTACTTTTTGGGCTGGCAATCGGTGAAGGGGGCATAATGAGACACACATTACTTTTTAAACTTACAGGATGATGATCGGAGAATGAGGAGGGAAGAAACCACTAGACTACCAGGGAATGGGATTTGTATTATATGGGGATAGTGATCAGATGCCAGGGAGGACCACTATACTCCACGGATGACAGTGTTGTGAGTGTGGGGCTGCTGCAATACCTCCGCAGTCACTAGGATTGCACAGAATACTGCCTGGTCTTGGTCGATGGTATTTTCTCCATGCAAGGAACATCCACAAAAGGCCTTGAGTGGAGAAATGGCTTGTGAATGGCACAATGCCATTATGCAGGTCCCCTCCCCAATTTGAATTGTGGCCCCTGAACCCCTTGCCCTGTTGCAAGCCCATTCTGATGGTACAAACTGGGCTTCTGTGAACAACACTATGGCACAAAACCCAGTTTGCACTGCCAAGAAATGGAGTTTGCACTGGGCAAAGCTTTGTGAATCTAGTCCCATGTCAGAGCTAATGCTCTGAGGATGGCATACATTAATTGTTATGCTGAAATGTTAGCTCTGGCACTTGGTCATGTGACACTTGCAAGGTGAACTGGAGCAACGGAAGTGGCTCACAAAAACAAAATGATCAAGAATCTGTTATAAGCTTCGTTATAATGAAAACAATTTGGTGCACTTATCAGAACTGAGTGTATGAGTTATCTTGCCAGTTCTGCAATTTGAGAGCCGACGTCTAAAAATCTGATTCTGCTACTTGCAAGATAGCATGCCAGAGGCCGCTTTGAAAACAGAGTTTTGCAGTTGGGCAAGCTATTCTTTATACCGTTTCACACACTAATGCTGAGCAACTTTGATTTTTGAAAATGAGCTGATGTTGCACTTGAGCTCAGACGAGGTGATGTTTTTAATGTTCTAAATAAAGCATGTAAACAACAACTGTATAGTTTGGCACGCCCATATTTTGCATCCAGCTACGGTTGGTAGGTGTAAGAGTACGACTTGAAGCATTTGCCTTGGATGGAGTAGCTAGCCTGTGTTGTAACACATTGGTCTTCCATTTTGTTAAAGAACAATCATCGCATGTGATCTTACCCTGCAAACAGAATGGTATGTTTAGAGCAGAAATCCTTGTGCGCCTTTCGTGAAATACAAATTTCATTTATTTAGTTATGTCAAAAGATTTACCAGGAAAGACATACTGAGCTGATAACAGCATTTCGGATGTGCCCTGGAGGAGGGGAAGGAGAAACAGAGGGGTCTATGTAATAACAGCACATAAAAACAGTGAGCGCAAAACAGCAAATGTAATATAGCGACGGAAATAATAAGCGAGCATACATAATAGTGAAGGCACATAAGAGCTACATCAAGCTAGTACACTTTCTCTTGGAGTCCTTATCCGTCAAAAAGGTAGCCACCATATACCACAAGTGGCATACCTTCTGACTCTGAATAAACTCACCGCCATCTTCAGACAAGGCTAGAGCCACACCACAAAGCATTTTATAACACTCAATCCAGCTGCTTCTAATTGTTTTTAACATAGAGGGGCTCTTGCCCACCCACACCCTCTGCGGAGGCTGTGCCCCCTGATCCCCCATCTCTAAGATTCTTACCTCCACCATCAATGTGCAGCGTGGAGTATCGGCCATCATCCATCGCTCATATGTCAGTCGCTATAATGACGTTTAGCTATCATGTGCAATTAACTGTTTAAAAGCACTCACTATGTTGCTTTTCGCTGTTGTTTAGTCTCTGTTATTGTTTTGCTATTTTAACTGCTGTTATCACATGCTACCGAGCAGAGGCATACTGAGAACCATAATACACATACAATTATTACAAATAAAATTAATTTAAATAGGCAAGTAAGCTTTATAAATAACGATTGTACACGGACATAAATTCTGTGTGTGAGTAAAAGTGCACTAAAGGCAATAAAGTGCTGGAGGAGAACAACATTTGCAATATGCAGAAGGCAATATTGAGTTTAGGGAATGGGCAGACGGTTGTGGGAAAGGGAGGTGGGACACATGCACTTTTGCATTTTAAATGGAGACAGCCCTTAAGGAATGTTTCTGAACCTGTATTCCCAGAAGAAAATACATGTAAACTACTCAAAAACCTTGAAAATGGTTTCCTTTTTTCGTGTGTAAAAGATTACAATCTTTGACAAAAACAAAAACAAGATTTGGCTGGTGTTGGTCTTACTTATTTTATATTTTATTTTTATTTTATTTAGTTTTGTTAACGGGTAAGTGCACTAGACAAATCCTGCCTACTTTCAGGCACGACCTGGGGAAGGGGATACAGATGAATGCCAACAGACCTTGAACCAGATTAAGCTGTTCGTGGTATTTTTAGTGAATGAGGAAATTTGGCCAGGACACCGGGAAATTCCACTACTCTTTTCGATAAGTGCCATGGGATCTTAGCATCCACCTGAACTACCACCAATCCAGGCAGATGGGACCTCGGTTTAATGCCTCATCCGAAGACGGCACCTCAAAGTGCAGCACCCACCTCATGCTGCACTACAGTGTCAGTACTGGGATATTAACCCAAGTGCCAGATGTGGGAACTGAACCGACAGCCCTCTGATCCCGGCCTCGAGGCGGTAGTGTGCTACCTACTGAGCCACTGACATTATCTTTATCTTTGTAGCAGGCCTTACTGTTATATCAGTCTCACAATTTTTTTTGTATAATCTTTTATTAATTTTCCATCATAAAAAGACACATACATAACAAGAAAAAACAGTATATCAACTCAAAGAAAAGAGTTCATCCATAACCTGTATACATTTGGTCCATAATTAACAGTGACATTTTCATTGATAACCTGAGCCATAAATATTAGTGTTGCTATAATAGTCTCACTATTTTAATTGTACTTGTATTAGGACTACATTCAACATCACTTTTACCGATTTTTGGATACAATGCCTCGGGAGTGCTTTGGCACCAGCGGCACTCTTTTTCAGTACTGCTCCCTACACTGTACATAGTGGTTCAACCCAGCACCAGGCAATTAGTTTCATCCCCCAGCACCAAACTCACTATAGCTCCCCCACTCCCATATCACTATGTTTATGTTTTATTCTGTGACGGTCTGGGTCAGATTGGGAGAGATTTGTTTGCTCTCTATGGGTCAGGTTGGGCATCAGACCTATCAAGTAGTTTGGGGCAGGGAGATAGATGTTTTATACTACTTGACGGAGCAGGATGGGCTTGGGATTCGTCAGGTTGTTAAGAAGATGGAAGGTTTGATACCTTTTATTGAATCAACAAGTGTCTTGGACAAAGGTTGTTGAGGAGAGAGTACAAGCTTCCCACCGTTGGTCCTGATTTGGCCCTGGACTCATCGGGTAGTTAGACGGAGGAGTAGGGACTGATTTTATTTAACTCTCTAACAGATCAGGGGCCCAATATTCAAAAACTTAGCCCCGGGCAAAATTACTGCCTGGCATGCAAAAATAGCCCAGAACCATTTGTCGCCATATTCAAAGGAATAGCCCAGGGGTTAAATTAGTTGAATATTGCGTGCAAATGAAGGTGTGCAAAAAGCGCTGAGAGTACAGTGCAAAAATATCCCCGCAAATAAGACAGCTCTGAATATAGCAACTGGGTAGTGCAAACTGCAACAGCAGCCCAGTGCACACAGAGGGTGAGTAAAGGCAGAGTACAGTAGCTGGCCAGTGTTGGTGATAGCAATGAAGTGGTGCACAACAACTGCAAACAACATCATGAGCCACATACTGCAGAACTGTGCTATGGTTTTGACAGGTTTGCCCTGGGCTAACTTGTTTGCCCGGCACTAACACATTAGCCCGGGCTAAATTTTGCTGTATTCAAAGCTCCTATGCAAATGAGCCTACTTAGGCAATCCGTGGGCAAACAGCCATATTAGCATCTCATTATGGCCTGCTTTGCATGCATTACAATGTAGATTGCCCGGCACTACTGCATGGTGACACAACTCCACTTGTATTTATTTTATTCATTTAGTAAGATTCTGATTACGAAATACCTTTGAGCTGAAAGCTCTTTACAAAGGATCCATGTCAGTAGTTAACAATAACAAACAAACATAAATACAGGAGCAAGAACATGAACGTTATATAGCGGGATGGACATAAAACCAAGACAAATGAGCCAAACACAATGTTACAGTGTAAGCCAGTAGTTACAAGGAGCAGTGGCATTGCTAGACTGTATACAGTAATAGGGTATGAGGCATTGTAAAGTATATGGTACAAAGTAAGTCAACACATGACTAGAACAATTTGTAATTGCAGTAGATAGTGAGACCAGCCAGAGGAGGTATTGTCAGGAGTTAGGAAGGAGGAGAACTGTGGACCAAGGGAAGGACGGAGACAGTGAAGAGAAGACAGGAGGGAAGTAGGTAACATAGAAACATAGACATTGATGGCAAATAAGGACCATAAGGCCCATCCAGTCTGCCCATTTCTTTTCTACCTTATAAATGTGCCATCAGCCTTTGCTCTGTCAGTGGCCCATCTATCCATACTCATCTGTATTGCTCCCTTATGCCTATCCCATACCTGTTTGAAGCCCTGCACTGTATTCATAGCCACCATTTCCTGAGGCACGCTGCCCATGCATCCACCACCCTTTCTGTGAAAAAGAATTTCACATTCCCCTAATCGGCCTCTCTAATCTCATGCTGTGTCCTCTTGTCCTGCAATTTTTCTTATATTTAAACATGTTAGACCCTTTCACCTTGTTAATGTCCTTAAGGTGTTTGAATGTCTGATCATATCACCCTCTCTCCCTCCTTTGCTCTAGGGTATACATATTGAGCTCGTTAATCTGTCCTCTTATGTCTTCTGATGCAGTCCCTGCACTATTTTAGTTGCCCTTCTCTAGATAGCCTCAATTTGGTCAATGTCCTTGTGAAGGTGTGGCCTCCAGTACTGCATACAGTACTCCAGATGGGGCCTAACCAGTGTCTTGTAAAGAGGATTATTACCTCCCTCTACGACTTGTGATACCCTACTAATACACCCTAACATCCCCCTAGCCTTACCTACTGCTTTAGAGGTCTGCTTGGATGATTTCAGGTCATCGGTGATGATGATACCCAAGTCTCTTTCTTCCTTTGTGACTGCCAGCAACTCCTCCCAGCCTATAGGTGGCTTCAGGGTTTCTCTTCCCTATGTGCATGATCTTGCGCTTTTTGCATTAAATCCCAGTTGCCACTCTTCTGACTATTTTGCTAGTTTATCCAGATCTCTTCTCATTCTGCCCACCCCATCTGGATCAGCTACTCTGTTGCACATCTTGGTGTCATCTGCAAACAGACAAGTCTTACCTCTAGTCCATCTGCAATGTCACTAATGAAGATATTGAAGAGGACTGGCCCCAGGACTGATCTCTGAGGTACCCCACTTGTGACTTACATCTCTTCTGACTGTATACCATTTACCACCACTTCTGTTTTCTTCCTGTCAACCAGTTTGCTACCCAGTTGGCCAACCTGTGACCCACCCGAGCCTACCCAGCTTATTTATCAATCTTCTATGTGGAATAGTGTCGAAAGCTTTGCTGAAGTCAAGGTAGGCGACATCAACTGCTCCCCCTTGGTCCACCACTCTGGTTACCCAGTCAAAGAAATCTATGAGATTAGTTTGACAGGACCTTCCTTTTGTAAACCCATGCTGTCTTGGATCCTGTGCCCCTATGGATTCCAGGTGTTGCACTATCCTTTCCTTAAGGAGTGCCTCAATAATCTTGCCCACTACTGAGGTAAGACTGACTGGTCTGTAGTTCGCAGCCTCCTCCCTGCTACCACTCTTGTGGAGCGGGATCACATGAGCCTTTCTCAAGTCTTCTGGGACATCTCCTGTGCTCAGAGACTCACTAAACAGTTCTGCTAATGGCTCTGCTAGTTCCACCCTTAGCTCCTTAGGTACCCTGGGATGTATGCCATCAGGTCCCATTGCCTTGTCCACCCTGAGCTTAGCAGGCTCTTGTAGGACCCTTTCTTTTGTGAAGGGGTAGTGCTCACCTCCCTCCCTCCCCCTGTTCCATGGTGCTGAGCTGTGGGCCCTGCCCTCTACCTTCTCTTCAGTAAATACTGCAAAAGTATCCATTTAGGATAGATGCTTTTATGGTCCTCCTCCTCTCACATGCCCCTTTTCCTTTGAGCTTAGCAATACCCTCTGGACTTTCCTCCTTTCACTAATGTATCTATAGAAAATCTTGGTGTAACCCCTGCAAATGGGGGTTCCCAAAAGACTTCAGGAGCTTGCTTGAATGCTCCAAGCCTGAATGGTGTTTGCATTTTGCCATTTATCAGTGAGTGTTTTAGAACCTCTGGTACTGTCTTTAAGAGCTGTCTGCTTGCAGACATAATTAGTTTGTATGGGGACTGTGTGTTCTTTGATTGAGTACCACTCAAGCTGCTGCTAATTCACCCCATTTTGCAGTCACTAGAGTGCAAAGGGAACCTGTCTGAAAGATGTAACTGATTGCCAGAAATCATTTACAGTAATAATAAAATTACAGTTTGTCTAACCTGCTTTCTTTGCAGTCAGAACTGTCTGCCTAGTTCCCCATTCTGGTTTTGAACTGCTGAACTGGACCAATCATGTGGGGTAAGCTAGCTCTAAAAATGGTGCCTTGGACGAATCAGAACTTGGACTCATAATCTGAGCCAGCCACAAGAGGATTGTATGGGCAGTGACTTGGGAGATGTAGTTTAGACTTCAGTGCCTTTTGGACCAACAGCAGCAGTCTATTGTGAGTGACAGCCAATCCAGTCAAGAACTGGGAGGAACTCAAAGGAAGTGCCGTTTTTGTCTGTTGGGAGTTTCAGTTTGAGATCTGAAAGTGAAGGGAAAGAAACCTGTGCTCCTTCAGTGCACAGTTTCAGTCAAAAAACGTGTGCAGGCCCAGAGTTCTGTCTCAACTTGTGTAACTGCTTGTTAGGACTGAACTGTCCCTGAAAAGAATCAAAGGATCTCTGAAGAGTAGAAACCAGGCTCACCCTGTAGAAGACTGAAGAAATTGTTGAATTACACTCGGTCTGTCAGGAACTGAATCTGCTGTGTGTTCTCCTGGTTATTGTGCAGTAATTGCGATTGGGATACAGATGCAGCCTGCCTGGTATAGTGCTTTCTTTTTTTTACCATATAAATGTGTGAGGAGTCTCTTGGAGATCAAAAGTAGCCCTGCTGACATTGAAGGACCATATCTTCTTTGGAGGTCGTGAGTACTAATTCAGGGTCGCTCCTGTTGAATTGCCACATTAAATCCAAATGGAATTACTGTACTGCTGACTGTTTAATTCTTCCTTTCTCTGTGTGAAAGGGCCTCTACCAGCTGCCACGGTTTGGACTAGCCACTAGGGCTTGGGTACCCAGGGACAGTAACTGGTAGGGATAGGCCTGTGCACAGAGCCATAGGTAGATAGTAAAGTGATAAGCTAATTAACCTGATTTCCCTGTCCTTGTTATATCCCCTAAATAAATCAGAGCTGTTTGTTTCAGCAAAGTTATACTGCCTGAGGTATTTGTCTATGTTAAAGTACTGTACTGTGATTGTTGCACTGTATCTATTTTACAGGATGTCCCAGTGCCGAACCAGACCTGGGGTAAGTGTATACTGTGAAGGTAATTCTGATATATTGTGTGGGCCACTAGTGGGAAGAAAGGGGGTTGCAGTGTCCCAGAGGGCTGTGACCAAGTTAGTTTAACTATTGCAAACCCTGACCTCTGGGTGGAGGCACCGCCATTGGATCCAGGCCCCTCAACCTGTTAGTGGCAAATCAGGCAGGGTAGTAGCCCCTGGGATAGCGCCATCTAGGGGTTACATCTGGAGGCTCACCGCTGGGATTGTGTGTCCTCTAGTGGCCATATTTACTTAACCACTGTTAAGAAAAAATGGGTACCCGACAGAAGTGGCTGTGCAATCGGCTGGTGAGTGGTGTACTGGGAGGAGATCGACTTTCAAAATGCTATGCTTATCCTGGACATCCCCTGGGTATCAATACGGACACTGTGCAGGGAGTACTTTCCAAGGTGGAAGGTTTACAAACCCTGTGGTGGTGGGTCGGCATGCTAATCTGCTCACCCACACTTTCCTGGCCCTAGTAGAGTTTAAGGATCCCATAGATAGCTCCAAAGTGCCACAGACCATTACCCCAGAGGGAGCCCTCACTGCTTGGAGAGTGATAACTAAGGACAGTAAAGACCTGGGGGAATCAGCCCCACCACTATCTGAAACTTTGAGGAGAAATTTGCTGAATGGTTGCTGGGAGAGGGAAAACTGTGGAGGACTTGAAGAAACTATTCTTGCCACCTGGGGTGTTCCTCCCCAACACCCTCTCCTGCTCCAGTGCTCGTAATGGTGGCTGAACCAATGCAGACTCCTATTTCTACCTGCCATTAGTCACGACTCTCACCAAGGTTGAGGATCTTCTGGCACCTCCCCACCCCCAAGGGAGGATGACTGGGAGACCTGGATAGACTATGTTGCCCCAAGTGCTAGAATGGCAATGCTCGGAAGGCGAAAAGCTGAAAGAGGGTTAGTGAGAGCCTCCGAGGTCCTGCCCTGGCTACCATCCAGCAAACGGGCCAGTAACCCTGAAGCGACTGCACAGGCCTATCTTGAGGCCTTGGAGAATGTATGGGAGCCCAGATTCTGATGAGGACCTATGGTGGAGAGTAAGAAATGCACAACAGTACCAAGGGAGTTGTTGTCTGTGTATGTCTCTCGCTGGAAAAATTGTTGCAAGAATGCCTCAGAAAGGGTAGTTTGCCAGCGATTGAACTGGACCGAACCAGACTGGACAGAATCTTAAGTCTGCCCCTTCTCAGAACTGCTGTTGCTTCAGTTACGCCTGGCAAATCGACTGGAATCCCCACCCTCCTATGATGAGTTAATGAGAGAAATTGAGGAGTTGAGAAAAGGCGACTCGGGAGGTACCTGCACCAACAGCTGTGGCTACGACCCGAGTGACTGAGGGTGACCCATCAATGAAGTTCAGGGCAGAGGTTGACAGTCAATGAGTGCTCTGACAAGGAAAGATATGCCACAATGGAGCGAACTGTTGAGAGAGATCCGGGAATTCAAAACAGTCCTTTATGAAGGCCACGCCTGCAAGTACGGGCCCTGACCTATATCCGACTGCATCTGCTATGGGGTGGGGTACCCACCCATGTATCTCCTGCTGATAACAGCTCCAAACTCAATTCCTTGACCATGGAAGTGAGAAACTGACGAGATGTCTCCAAATGCTTATCACCCGCAGACAGAGATGGCACCCAGGTTTCCAGTTAGTAATACCCCGCCCTGGCTCCCAGTGTGGCGCCGCCAGCTCAAACTCCAGAAAGTATGTTTTGCTATAATTGTGGGAAAGATGGGCACATGAAAAGGGAATGCCAGTCCCCAAAAGACACTGACAAAGTTGTATATAGGCTACAAGGAGAGCTGGAGAAGAAATCAGTGGTTAAGAGGTGCACGACATGATCCCAGTGAGGGCACCAAAATGCTAATTCACGCCCTTTGTGGCAAGGTCAGTTGCCCAGGCCCCCACTACTCTCCAGACTGGTCCAGAATAGTGGGTCCCTCCATGGAGACCACTGTAAAGGTGAATGGAGTGTCTACAAGAGCTGTATTAGACAGTGGCTCCCAAGTGACAATTATGTTCCAGGATTGGTATCAGAAGCATTTGTCAGACGTACCTTACAACCATTAGAAGGACTGCATGTATGGGGGTTAAGGAGAAGGCCTCACCCTATTCCGGTATATCCGAATTTGGTTGTCTTTCCCACCTCCGTGGCTGGAGTGGCCGAACAAGTAGAGACCCTAGCCTTAGTGTGTCCCCACTGGACTGTATGATGGTGTCCTTTGTTGATTGGAACAAATGCTCATATGTTCGAAGGCTGGCACAGTTGTGTTATGAAAAACAGGGTCAAAGACTAGTAGAGCTTTAAGAGTTCCGGCTTTAATTAAGAAGGCCTATGAGGCACAGAGAGATGCTGAAAAACAGAACCAGAGGAACCGGTCGGAATTGTATGGAAGAAGGATCCTGAGTCTCTGATCCTGGCGCCAAATGCCCAGTGTACCTTACAGGGAGAGGTCCGTATCAGAAAGGATGTTAAGAATAAAATATTAATGTTGGATGCACCAGGCGATGGAAAATTGCCAGAGGGACTGCTGGTCAAGTTTAGTATTTTGCCCGCTAGAGCCCATGCTTATGCCAGAAGGGTAATGGTCCAAGTTCATAATGTGTCTGAAAGAGACATTCGAGTAAACAGAGGTTGCATCCTGGCTAATGTGCATTGTGCAGACACTGCAGTGCTACCCAGCAGCAAGAGTTCAAGGAAGAATGACAGAGTAACGCCTGACTTGTTTGATTTCGCGACCCTCCTGCCAGCTGAATGGAAAGTGAGGATCAGTGAGAAGCTTGCCCAGAGAGACCAGGTGTTTTTAAAGGAATGGGATGTAGGATGCGCAAGGAGCTGAGCACAATATCCGCTGCATGACGAAAGACCATTTCGTGAGAGGTCTCGACGCCTGGCACCTGCTGACATAGATGATGTGAGACGGCATCTGCAAGAGATGTTAGCTGCTGGTGTAATACAAGAATCCAGAAGCCCTTATGCTTCCCCCATTGTGGTAGTGAGGAAAAAGAATGGAACAGTAAGGATGTGTGGATTATCGCACCTTAAACCGCGGACTATCCCTGATCAGTACACAATGCCCCGCATTCAGGATGCTTGGACTGCCTAAACGGGAGCAAGTGGTTCTCTGTGCTGGATCTCCGCAGGGTACTACCAGATCCCGAGGCCCCAGAGGACCGTGGAGAAGACTGCCTTTATCTGTCCGCTGGCTTCTATGAATTCATGAGGATGCCTTCAAGGGATTTCAGGTGCCCCAGCCACTTTTCAACGATTGATGGAGCGGCAGTGGGGAGCATGAACTTACTAGAGTGCCTGGTATACCTAGATGATGTTATTGTGTTTGGCAGCTCACTGGAGGAACATGAGAGCAGATTATTTAAGGTATTGGACCGACTGGAGGACTTTGGCCTTAAACTGTCCATTGATAAGTGTCAATTCTTTCAAACATCAGTAAAGTATGTGGGACACATAGTATCCACGAGGAATAGAGACCCACCCAAGTAAAGTTGAGGCCTTGACCACCTGGCCACAGCCCAAAAATCTAAAAGAACTGCAAAGATTCCTGGGATTCTGTGGTTATTATCGGCGCTCATCAAGGACTATTCAAGAGTGATCCGCCTTTACTTAACCTTACTCAAGGGTATCCCCAACCCACAAAAAATACCAAAAGTCAGCCCTCAAGACTGAAAGAGTGTATTTTCATCCAAGTGAAGTATTTGGGGCCCGCTGGCCTCCTGATTGTGAGACTGCTTTTCATGAGATCATATATCAACTTACCCATGCTCCAGTGCTGGCCTATGCCGATCCAAGAAAACCTTACGTCCTGCACACTGATGCTAGCTTGCAAGGGTTGGGGCTGTGTTGTACCAAGAGCAGAATGGCCTGAGACCAGTGGCCTTTGCCAGTAGAAGCCTGACCCCATCCGAAAAGAACTATCCTGTACATAAGTTAGAGTTCCTAGCTTTGAAGTGGCTATTGTTGACCAATTCCATGAGTACTTGTATGGGGCTAAAATACTAGTAAAAACTGACAATAATCCTTTGACCTATGTGCAGACCTCAGCTGTTGGATGCCACTGGCCATAGGTGGCTTTCTGCATTATCTACATATGACTATGCTCGAATACCGAGCAGGTCTGAACCACATAGATGCTGATGCTTTCTCCCGAGGCCTGTTCCCAGAATGATTGGGTCCGATTGGCAGAACCTGACATTCGGCACTTCCGGAAGTTTGACAGGGAGGAACAATGTCCACGGACGCAGTGGACTGCATGGTGGATTGCTTGGGAGCCTCTGAGAATTGCATACCTGCTTATTGCCACTTTTCTGCAATAGACATTGGTGCACTGCCTCAGCTGGACAATGACAGTATTCGGCGGGCTCAACTCATGATCCCATGATCAAAGCAGCTTTAGAAGCCTCTATGCAGGAAAAGATGTGTCCAAATTACGCCCACTGATTTGAGAACTGCACTGTTATACAAAGAAGGTCCTAAGTTGAAACTGATCAATAAACTGTTATACAGAGAAACAGTAGACAGAGGGGACAAGTAGACAAACAACAACTAGTGCTGCCCACTGCCTTCGAGACTCAGTACTGAGGTCCTTGCACAACCACATGGGGCACCTTGGTATAGACAGAACACTTGACTTGGTGAGATCCAGATTCTATTGGCCTAAGATGGGGCTGATGTGGAGCAACACATTCGAACTTGTAGTCGCTAGCTTACAGAGGAAAGCTTTGCCCCAGAGGGCTGCCCCTTGTTAACATCACCACCAGTGCACCCATGGAGCTGGTCTGTATTGATTTTCTGAGTTTGGAGTCAGATCAAAGAAATATCAGTAATGTGCTGGTGGTCACTGACCATTTCACGAGATATGCCCAAGCTTTCCCACCAAAGACCAGAAAGCATCCACTGTGGCCAAAGTACTTGTAGAAAACTTTTTGTTCACTATGGGGCTCCACAAAGAATCCATTCTGATCAAGGGAGAGACTTTGAGAGTCGCCTGATCAAAGAGATGCTTTCTGTGGGAGTGCGAAAGTCCAGAACCACCTCACTACCCCCCAGGGGGACCCACAGCCTGAACGCTTCAACCGCACTTTGCTAGATATGCTAGGCACCCTGCACCCAAAGGACAAGCCTAGATGGAGCCAACAAATTAGCACCTGGTACATGCTTATAACTGCACCAAAAGTGATGCCACTGGATTCTCCCTCACCGCCTGATGTTTGGAAGAGAAGCTCGACTACCAGTAGATGTGTGTTTTGGGGTCTCCTGATGGGGTTCAAGCTGACAACTATTTACAGTATGTGCAAAAGTTAAAGGCCCAGCTAACTCATGCGTACAACTGGCTCAAACCATGGCTGCCAAAAAGAAATCTGGCCAACAAAGAAAGGTATGATAAAAGGTGAAAGCACAGGAACTCCAGGAGGAGATCGGTATTGCTAAGAAATCTGGGACTGCATGGCAAGCACAAGATTGCTGACAGATGGCACCATCTCCTCACATTGTAGTGGGCAAACTAGATGATCTGCCAGTGTACAAAGTAAGGCCTGAGAATAATTCAAAAGATGTAAAACAATGCATAGAAATCATTTACTGCCCATTGACAAATCCTAATTGAGTCTGAGCCCTCAGAAGATGCCCCTCTGGACCAGTGACTAGAGCTGCTGCTAAGAAAAGATCAAGAAAGTCTGCACCTACAGAAGCAAAGTTAAAGTGTTCCTCCACAAGTCCCAGTTGAGCATGACTGTCAGTCCATATCGGAAGAAAGTGAGAGTGACTTTGAATACTATCCTTCTTACGAACTGAGTCAATTGTTTCGGGCAATCCCTAGTCAATACTGGAGACAAAGCTGGGCCTTCTGACTGTCTAAGCCCCAGCTTCATCCCTGGAGCCAATGCTCCCAGAAAGTGAAGTGCAAAGCATCAGATCAGATGAAATGGAATCATTGTGCATGGTTGAACTGTTTGAGCTTTCAGGGAGGAAATGATAGATTGGGGCAGACTGGTGATACACCGAACAAGAAGAGTATTTTGAGTGCCCTGACAGTCCACTGCCAGTGTCTGAAAGCTCTCCATGCGAGCCAAATGTTGTGGACTCAGAAACTGTAACTCCTGGAGCTGAAAGTGCCCCAAGTCCTAGCCTCTACCCCCATGGAGACTCCCTGACAAGTGAGGACAATGCTGAAAATGAGGCTCAGAGTGAGAGACTGTAACAGTTCCCCTAGAAAGACTGGTCGAGCTGTAAAGCCTGTGGTGCACCTCAGTTATGATTCCCTGGGCGGCCAGTGACCTGCCCTCAATGTTGTCCATAAAGGAGTGTATGTGTCCTCGCTCATTGCCCAAACTGAGGTTGCAGTGCTAACTCCAAGTTACTTGTGTTGCCCTCTAAGTATGGTGCCCTTGCCCCGTCCAGCCCCAAGGTAACTGATAGGAAGGGTCCCTCTTCAGGTTTCATGTACAAGAGGTAATAACTTGAGTTATGGTACAATGTGTATGTAATACTGTGTAAAGAGTGACGTACTGCAATGTTTCAGAAATGTGTTCTTGGTAAAATGATATATTGACTGATGATTACATGTGTGAGCCTAATGCAAATGTATATGGTTGCAGTTGAAACTTATGGGTACTTGCTTGACGCGGACGCCAAGCTTTTCCCAGGCCAGGAAGGTGTAACCCCTGCAAATGGGGGGTTCCAAAAGACTTCCAGGAGCTTGCTTGAATGCTCCAAGCCTGAATGGTGTTTGGCATTTAAGCCATTTATCAGTGAGTGTTTTTAGAACCTCTGGTACTGTCTCTTTAAGAGCTGTCTGCTTGCAGACATAATTAGTTTGTATGGGGGACTGTGTGTTTCTTTGATTGAGTACCACCTAGCTGCTGCCAATTCACCCATTTTTGCAGTCACTAGGAGTGCAAAGGGAACCTGTCTGAAAGATGTAACTGATTGCCAGAAATCATTTACAGTAATAATAAAATTACAGTTTGTCTAACTCTTCTTTGCAGTCAGAACTGTCTGCCTAGTTCCCCATTCTGGTTTTGAACTGCTGAACTGGACCAATCAGTGGGGTAAACTAGCTCAAAATGATGCCTTGGACGAATCAGAACTTGGGACTCATAATCTGAGCCAGCCACAAGAGGATTGTAAGGGCAGTGACTCTGGGAGATGTAGTTTAGACTTCGTGCCTTTTGGACCAACAGCAGCAGTCTATTGTGAGTGACAGCCAATCCAGTCAAGAACTGGGAGGAACTCAAAGGAAGTGCCCGGTTTTGTCTGTTGGGAGTTTCAGTTTGAGATCTGAAAGTGAAGGGAAAGAAACCCTGTGTCCTTCAGTGCACAGTTTCAGTCAAAAACGTGTGCAAGGCCCAGAGTTCCGGTCTACAACTTGTGTAACTGCTTGTTAGACTGAACCTCCCTGTGAAAAGAATCAAAGGATCTCTGAAGAGTAGAAACCAGGCTCACCCTGTAGAAGACTGGAAGAAATTGTTGAATTACACTCGGTCTGTCAGGAACTGAATCTGCTGTGTGTTCTCCTGGTTATTGTGCAGTAATTGCGATTGGGATACAGATGCAGCCTGCCTGGTATAGTGCTTTTTTTTTACCATATAAATGTGTGGAGGAGTCTCTTGGAGATCAAAAGTAGCCCTGCTGACATTGAAGGACCATATCTTCTTTGGAGGTCGTGAGTACTAATTCGGGTCGCCTCCTGTTGAATTGCCACATTAAATCCAAATGGAATTACTGTACTGTTGACTGTTTAATTCTTCCTTTTCTGTGTGAAAGGGCCCTACCAGCTGCCACGGTTTGGACTAGCTACTAGGGCTTGGGTACCCAGGGACAGTAACTGGTAGGGATAGGCCTGCACAGAGCCATAGGTAGATAGTAAAGTGATAAGCTAATTAACCTGATTTCCCTGTCCTTGTTATATCCCCCAAATAAATCAGAGCTGCTTGTTTCAGCAAAGTTATACTGCCTGAGGTATTTGTCTATGTTAAAGTACTGTACTGTGATTGTTGCACTGTATCTCATTTCACAGGAGGTCCCAGTGCTGAACCAGCCTTGGGGTAAGTGTATACTGTGAAGGTAATTTGCTATATTGTGGGCCACTAGTGGGAAGAAAGGGGTTGCAGTGTCCCAGAGGGCTGTGACCAAGTAAGTTTAACTATTGCAAACCCTGACCTCTGGGTGGAGGCACTGCCATTGATCCAGGCCCCTCAACCTGTTAGTGGCAAATCAGGCAGGGGTAGTAGCCCCTGGGATAGCCGCCATCTAGGGGTTACATTGTCACCTTCTTTACTGTTTGTGCTAGTGTTTCCTCAGTTTGGGATTTTGCCTGCCTTACTACCTTCCCTGCTTCCCTTAGGGCAGTTTGGTATGCCTCCCTGTCTTCATCCCGCTGTGTTCCTTATATTTCCTGAAGGCCAGCCTTTTGCTCTGACCTTTTCTGCTACTGTATTTGAGAACCAAAGTGGTTTTCTTCTTTTGCACTTCCTTTTCTGTCTAACACAATGGGATGTTGCTTCAAGTATTGCATCCTTAATGCTTGCCCACTTTGCCTGTACCCCTCACCTGTGTTTTTTTGCCAGGGCTAGCTTAACTCTGTTGGCCATCTTATCAAAGTCAGCCTCTGAAGTCCCATATTTTTGCCTTGGAATGGGATGATTTAGATGTAGTGGCCAAATTGAACCATACCATGTGATGGTCACGGGCCCCAGGTGACCTTCTACCTGGAGATCTGTGATCCCTTCCTGTTAGTCAGCACTAGATCTAGGATAGCCCTGTCTCTTATGGGTTGTTGTACCAGTTGTTTGAGGCCCTCCCTTGCAGGGAATCCACCATGTGTCTAGTTCTGGCAGATGTTCCTGCTGGTATTGACCAATATGTATCCTGCATGTTGAAGTCTCCCATTATCAGAACCTCCCCTTTAACTGTCATGTTTTGTATATCTTCTAACAGTAATGTGTCTATGTCCTCCCCTGGTCTGGGGCCTGTAGACAACCCCAGTTCTTATGGCTGTCCCATTTCTGTTTTCAGGGTGACCCACAGTTCTTCTGGCTCCTTATGTGTATTCTGAATTTCTGTAGCTTTGATATTTTCATTGATACAGGGCCACTCCACCCACCTCTTTTGCACCTCGGTCTCTTCTGAACAGTACATAGCCAGGTACTGAAGTCTCCCAAGTGTGGTTACTGGTAAACCACATCTCATTGATTGCTACTATGTCCAGTTTAGCCTCTGACATTGCCTGCAGGTCTAGGATCTTATTTCCCAGGCTGTGAGCATTTGTGTACATGATTTTCCATTGGCCAGATTTCAGTGTGTTAGTTGTTGGGTGAGGTTTGGCATTTCCCTGTGCATCGTATGGGGAGACGGACCTTTTTCTTATCTGGTGATGGAAATGAACTGCAAACAGGTAGGGAGAGATCAGTGGATTAGAAGCAAAGCGGCTCAAGTGCTGTCAGAAAATACGGCAAGTTTGGTCAGATCAGGTCTAAGAAGGGTATGTCAGACTGGAACTACAGGTCGGTAGCTGCAGGCTGGGTGTACTCACAGCTCCACCTGTATGTCAGACATGATACACAGTTCTATAGCTGCAGGCTGGGTTTGGACACAGAAGCACAGACTATTGTAGCCAGTGGACTAAGCGCCACAGGAATGGGTGGTTTGTGCATGCCATAGACATATTATTATTCCTGCTACAGTGTGTATCAAATGGTACAGTACCATTCTAGCTGGTATTGTGAGGGACACAGCAATGCCTACGGTGTAATCGAGCAACAATGACTGCTGCTCGCCACACAGTGACATACACAGCTGGCAGGTGTGTTCTGACAGTGGGCACCACAGTCATACTGTCCTGTGACCCACATATGCTGTGCCAGTGGCATGGATTCCCACACTAACATACACATGGCTGGCCATGTGTGATGGAGCCTGGACAGGGTGCATTATGTGCCCAGCGAGTGGGGGCAGACATACCATCATACAGCCACACTGCTGTGAGGGGCATTCCTGTCACTGGCAGATGTGCACTGTGTGGATGGTCCCAGCTATGTGGCAGCACCTACTATGTGGTGCAGCCTGGCCACCTGTACACCCTCTCCTCAGTACCCTCCATTCTCCCAGTGCTGCATGTGTGTGCTGGATTGTGGTGGTGTACCCCTATGGGGGACTAGATGTGTGTGCTGCATGGATGCACTGACTAGGTGTTCACTGGGCGCTGGTCCACCCACAAATGCACGGTACGAGTAGGGACTGTGTGGCAGAGTGATGGCGACGTGAGCGGTACCACTCCACCACCACCTGGTAGCAGTGGAACTATGGGGAGCCGATGACCACCCCGAGAGAGGAGAGCTGCCCCATGGCTGCTCAATCCTGATCTCACACCCCCATGCTGGCTCCCCCGACAACCTGAATCCATATCCAAACCCGGGTCGCCAGCATGACGAGAGGTAAGGCATCCAGCGCCAGCCCTCTGCACCACCAGGCCAGCCACCACGCCCTTTCTTTGCACAGTGCATACATTATAATTTTGCCTGGCGCTAATGCAGTTTGCCTATGCTATTTGGTCTTTTGAATATGGGGACTAGGCGCCAAGCCTGGTACAGCTGTGTTGCATCAATTACAAAGTTTTCAATATCTGGCCCAGTGCTGGGCACTGAAGCTATTAGGTAATTGGGGAGGGTGCCATTTATTTGTTATCATTCCTTGATGGGCCAGGTCGGTATTGGACCCATCAGGTAGCTTGCAGGAGGGATTTATTCTGATGGGCCAGGTTGGGCACCAGACCATTCTGCTGCACAGCAGGTTGAGTTGCAGCATGTATGACAGTGGTAGAAGCAGCAGTACTGCAGCAGCTCCAGTCATCCCATGCAGTGTTCGAGCCCCTCACTGGTACCTGAGTAGATGGGATGGGGAGAGCAGTATTTTACTACCCTGACTGTTCCACCTTCTGCTCACCTCTTTGCTATCTCCAGTTGGTTTAAGACATGGGCAGGTTGGGCACGGGACCCTTCAGTGGTTGGTGGAGGGGGGCAGATGGGCACCGGACCCATCAGGTTGTTGTGAGGCGAGACATTTTATTCCCTGATAGTTGGGCACTGGATATGTCACGCTGTTGGAGGGGGCATATTCTTTTATTTCCTGACAGGCTGGGTTGCATACCAGACCCATTAGGTAGTTTGGAGAGAGAGAGAGAGACATATTTAAAAATGAAACTACATACCTAGATGATTTTAAAATGCAACCTGTCAAAGACAAGGAATGTATGCACAAAGAAAAATCTCTCTTCACTAGAGACAGCTTGCTCAGCGGTGTGGTGGAAGCTAGCTGTGCTTCCATGTGGGAGACCCCAGTTTAAATCCCATCATGGGTGTTCCTCTCGGATCAGTCAAAACAAATCCGTGTTGCAGTAGTGATGTGTCAGGCCTTGGGGATCATTCACCCAGCAGAGGCATCCTTTGCCAGTCAATCAAGAAGCAGAGCTGGCATCAGTTGCTAAGGCAACATTTCAGCTCTAGCTGAGGATCAGTGCTAATGCACCGACTGCAATATGGGGGTATGAGAACCGGGATAAAATGGAAAAATGGGACTGGGGATTTGTACATTGGGATCGAGGACAAACCAATTAATCCCAGCCAAGGCACAATATTGTTCCTTCAGTCAGCTAATCGGTGCAGTGGTAGCGCTACCGCTCACAATGCCAATAACTCACGTTTCGTGAATAAGCACGGGTCATTGAGGGCCAGCTGAGGGAGGAAGGACTCAGTGTCCCAAGGACAGCTTCCTTTTGGGAGGGATGCTGCTCCTACAGCCCAACTGCCAACTGGTGCAGACTAATCTGCAGCACAGCTGGAAAGCACCAGAAGGAGTAGGGTCACACTGATGCTCGCCATGCTTGTGTGCCAACGCACGCATGTGCAGGCGGTCACTGCATGCTGGCACCCCTGGGAAGTAAACCAGAAGTCCAGGAGGAAACTCTGCCCATCCAAGTCGGCATTCCTGCAGGCTCTCGCATGAGTGACACTGCTGGCCACCCACCAAACAGTGGTACTGGGTATGTGGTAGATAACCTGCACATTTATGAGGAGGTTGGTGACGTGGCTGGGGGACTGTCAGACATGGCTGGAGTGAAAAAAGCTCTATTGTAAAAAAAATATTGTTCTTTCATTTACAGTTGCTGGCTAATCAAGTGGTCCATGGTACTTGCCCTTCGCTGAGATGACAAATGAAGGAAGACTCTGCCCTTGGTGGGTTAGAGCTGCAGGTAACAAGCAGTAATAACTAGGCCTGTACCTTTGTCATAGCAAGAATGAATATCACAGTGTTTTCCCATTAATTTCTGTCATTGCCATGACATTATTATTAGTAATTCCAGAACAGCAGCATGATTTTAAACATTTTTCATAAATATACCATCGCTTTTGGTGTTTCCAAATGATAGACTAATAGTTTTGTGCCTGACCTCCACCATACGCTTGTTCCATAGATGGCAGCAGTGTGGGATTCTGGGAATCGAACACAAGCCCCTGTCTCCTGGAGGCAACAAACTGCACTGCCTATGGACACTCAGTCCTCCCTCCACAGCCATTCCCTGAGTGGCCCATGTCTGTTCCCAAACCGGGTCACCAGTGTGGGTGGAGATAAGGCACTAGCTCCTCAGCCCCCACACACACACACACACTAGGCCACTGTCAAAAATACAACTTTAAAACCTTTAAATCTTTGCTGATGTGCTTGTATGAAAATGTCAGACTAGAGGTAATTTGTATAAAGAGCAGCTGATGCCTCCAGGGAACTTTGAAAAACACTATATTTTGGCTTAATTCGTTACACATTTCACATTAGGCTGTACTACTTTTCTCTGCTATTTGTTACTGATGTGATATGCATGGAAACAGGACATTCGTTACTTGAGACTTCATCAGTTCCTCTTACTTATTCTCCACCCGGCTCTTAATTCTCCCTTGTGACATCACAGTTATTCCTCATGAAACAGACTGCTTGCTTCACAGCAGAGGAGTATGACTTCAAGTGAGGAACCAGCTGTAGAGTTTGACAAACTGTTTGATGGAAAAGATCCTACTTTCATGCAAATTTCCTCAGCAATAAATAAGGGAAGTAGAAATTTATAGAAGGCACGTGACATACATGATGAAATGTTTCCAAATAAGGGATGGGTGAAGTGGCGAGAATTCTCTTCATGAACTAATTTGATGGTTAGCAAAAATCTGTGAAGTGCTACCTTTGCAAAGTTTTCAACAGTCAAAGTAGCCCCTTTTCTATGTTAATCAATCTAAATTCACTGACAAAGTTACCACTTCACCATAGCTTTGCCTGAGTTGCCCTGAGAATGTAACACTTCACCAGGAAAACTCACTGTGAAGTGGTGAACTTTGCTACTTTACTATGAGGTAAATCTTACATCTCTAGTCCAAATATTACATTTTCTAAGGTTTTCCCAAAAGTGTCAATAGTTCTTTACAGGTGACAGAAAATGGCTTTTTGCACCTCTAGATGAACCCTGTTTTCCTTATAGTTTCTATCCAGTATTCTGATACATTTTGATCATTTTGTATTAAACTAAAGATCTAATCATTTGCCTTTATAAGGGTAGCACATCAAATGGCGCTGTAATATGAGCGAAGTAATATGAGCGCTGTAATAGAGCTGGCGTAATATGAGTGAAGTAATATGAAGGGTAATATGAGCGCTGTAATATGAGTGAAGTAATATGAGCGCTGTAATATGAGTGAAGTAATATGAGCGACTCCTAAAGAGTGCAACACATTTGGGCAACTGTACTTTATTGTGATTACAGTGAGCGATGTCATTTGGGCAAACACTAATATAGCCTACCCCTGTGTCCATGTGCACCATGGTGTTAGACTTTTAGAAATAGGGAGGTTGGGGGCATAGTCCCCATGGGGACTTAGGGGCAGAGCCCCTGCATAACAAGGGTACACCTGTTGCTGACGGATTTAATACACCTTGGGCTTAATCCACCCCAACATTTAGCATTTTTGACTGCATTCAGGAGGAGGAGGAATGTATGACTGAGGTGTGAATGGAGAAATTGTTTCATGTGCTGCCGATGGAAGTCAGAGGAGGGGATCGTAATCTCACTAACGGCTAATACAGGTGGTGGGGAGTATGGTGCCTCAGACACGCCTGGAGTATCTGTGTTGTGTTGCCTATAACATATCTGTGTAACAGTCCAAAACAGTCGCTCTTATAGCAGTCATGCTTCTGTAAAGTTGCCGTTATGATGTTCGCCTTTTTAAAATTCGCTTATTTTGTAATCGCCATTAAACCTCGGGCCATATGACATGGTACCCTTAATAAGTACACTGAATCCCACGCCCATAGCAGTTGCTGCTCTCTGTTCATACTGCCTGAACAGTCTGTGATATTGGTAACACCATTCCAGGCTGTTTAGATGACTAGCATGGAGTGTGCAACTAATGTTATGGAATGGCTTAGAAATACAGAAATAAAGAATAGTAACTGCTGAGGAGCGTGGAACTCTACGCAGATCTGAGGGCACACTGAGGCTAGATTTCTTATTTATCAAACACTGGTCAAAGCATATCTGAATATATAACTACACAGAAGCATAGAAACTGATGGCAGTTAAGGACTGCTAGGCCCACCCAGCCTGCCCATTTTACCTACCTGTTAAAAACCACAGACCCTACTTGATCTCTGGCTTTATTCTCTTCCTATCACTAGAGTTCCCCATGCCTATCCAATGCATTTTTGAATTCCCCTACCAAGTTAGCCCTCACCATCTCTGCTGAGAGGCTGTTCCATGCATCCACCACCCTTTCCGTGAATAAATACTTCCTCATGTTACCCCTTAGTCTACCTACCCTTCCAGCCTCATGTCATGACCCTTGTTCTCAAACATCTCTTTTTGAAAGATGCTACCCTTCTGTACCTTATTTGTGCCCTTGAGATATTTGAAGGTCTCTGTCATATCCCCCCTTCAGGGTATACATGTTAGGGTCCTCCAATCTCTCCTCCTATGACTTTTGGTGCAGGCCTTGCACCATTTTGTGCCTTTCTCTGAACTACCTCTACCCTGTCTATGTCCTTCACGGAGATGCAGCCTCCAGAACTGGACACAGTACTCCAAATGAGGTCTCACCAATGATTTGTACAGTGGCATCACCACCTCCTTTCTTTTGCTGGTGATACCTTTCCTATGCACCCCAGTATTCCACTGGCTCTCCCCACAGCTTTGGCACATTGTTTGGCCACCGTTAGGTCATCGGATATGATTACCCCAGATCCTTTCCTGTTTAGTGGCCATCAGTATCTCCATCCCCACCCCCATCATGTAAGCCTCCCTGAGTTCCTGTGCCCCAAATGCATGATTTTGCACTTTTTTGCATTGAATCTTAGCTGCCACACTCTTGACCATTCCTCTGGTTTACCTAGATCCCTCCTCATTTGTTCTACCCCTCCCTGAGTGTCTACCCTGTTGCAAATCTTAGTGTTATCTACAAAGAGGCAAACCTTTCCTTCCAGCCTCCACAATGTCGCTTATGAAGACATTAAACAGGACTGGGCCGGGACTGATCCCTGTAGCACCCCACTGGTCACACTCTTTACCTCGGACTAAGCTCCATTTACCACCATCCTCTGTGTTCTACCCCTCAACCAATTTCTAACCCAGTTTACCACCTTGGGGCCCATTCTCAGGCTGCCTAGCTTGTTTGCAAGCCTCTTTAGTGAAACAGTGTCAAGGCCTTGCTGAAGTCCAGGTAGGCCACATCCAGTGCTCCCCATGATCCACTTTTCTCGCACCCAGTCAATGAAATCGATCAGATTTGTTTGACATGACCTTCCTGCTGTGAATCCATGCTGCCTCAGTCAGATTGTGCCTCACTGGATTCAAGATGTTCCATAATCCTTTATTTTAGCAGGGGTTCCATTATTTTCCTACCACCAGGGCAGGCTGACTGGTCTAGAGTTACCAGCCTCCTCCCTGCTCCCACTTTTGTGTAGAGGGACTACATCTGCTCTCCCCAGTCCTCTAGAACCACTCCCATTTCCAGCGATTAATTGAACTGGGCTGCCAGTGGTGCTGCCAGCACCTCCCTAAGCTCTAGGATGCATCCCATCTGGTCCCACTGCCTTGTCCACTTTCAGTTTGCAAGTTCCTTTAGAATGCTCTCTTCTGTAAATGGACTGGTGTCCACCTCCCCCTTATTGCTCCTGTCACTTAACAGTGCTGGCCATGATGGCATGGAACCTAAGCTCCTCCGTCTTGGTGCCTCTCATATTGCCTCCCAGTGGCCCATATCTTTAACTTATCCCTAGCCTCTGGGGTCATCCCTGACATATGGAAGGTGGCTAGGGTTGTTCCCATTCTCAAATAGGGCAACCCTAAGATTCTTGGCAACCATCGACCGATAGCCATATTGTCTGCTATCAGTAAACTTCTTGAGAAAGTTGTGGCTGGACAGCTCAGGAGTATATTCAGTCTCACGAGCTGTTGTCTCCTGAGCAGCATGACTTTTGTAAAGGGCACAGTACATCCTCTGCCCTTGTCGCATCTGGGATCAGAGCTGCCATGGACCAGGGTAAACTCTCTGGTGCCATCTTCATCGGATCTATCCAAAGCCTTTGATCTAATTGACCATGCTCTACTCTGCTCCCAGCTTAGGTCCTTTGGCTTGTCACCTAATGTACTCAGTTGGTTCACCAACTACCTACAGGGCAGACAGCAGCTGATCAAATACAGTAAGGTGCTCTCGGACACCACTTCTGTGTCCTCAGGTGTTCCCCAAGGTTCAGTCCTGGGCCCCTGCTCTTTCCATCTTTATCAACAATCTACCGCTACCTCTTCCTACATTAGGTCCATTCTATATGCTGATGACCTGGTCATACTCACCCATTCTTGGGACATTGAGGTCATAAACCACCAGCTGAGCAAGGACCTTATGAGTATCCAATCTTGGATAACGTCCCACAAGCTGGTCCTCAACCTCAAAAACCCAGGCCATGGGTCCCTGGCCAAGATAAAGGCCTCCCTGCCCCTTTGTGCATCACTGGTTTTGAGGGTGCTCCTGTCCTCATCACTGACTCCATCAAATACCTTTGGGTGACACTTGACCCTCAGCTCGACCCTGGACTCCATATCCAGAATGCATGCAGAGCCATTAACTGCAAACTGGGTCTGGCCTATCGAGCAAGAGCAATTTCACTTCCTCACCTTGCACTGGCTAGAGGCATGTTTCTCCTCCCTCTGCTATGGGCTCCTCCCATTTGCTCGTACCTCCAAGCCCACCACTCTGGGTGGACCGTCACCCTACATAAACATTTGCCATTTTGCCATTGCTGCCCCTCGTCTCACCCACCACTGTGACCTGTATAGTAAGCTTAATTGGCTCTCCTCCCAATTACTTAAATTTTGTCCTGGGCTGTTTCACGGGCAAGGTCCTTGGTACTGGCACCTCCTGGATTGGCAGAGCTCCTCATGCCGGCTGCCTCCTCCCCATACTCCCTCAGATCCCTGGACCCTGCTTTTCTTAGGATTCCTGCCACTGCACTCAAATGGGGACAGAGATTTTGCCTCATGTGCCCCACACTATGGAACTCCCTTCCTGCCCAGGTCCACCTCACCCTCCCTGCATGCCTCCAAATCTCCCTGTGGAATCATTTGAAGCTCTCCTCAGTGTGTGGTTGTCCCAAACCTCCATAATCTCACCTGGTCCCCGGCACTTGAACATCCTTCCTAAGGTATAGCCTTCCTGCATGGTTTTGTCCTGCACACAATGTATATACCCCTATGTATTAGGTATTGCTCTGACTGTGCCCCTACTTTTTTAGGTCCTATGTATATAATTTGTATATAATGCACTGCACTTTCACATGGCCCTGGTGACCTGATGTATATGCTCAGACCATTTGTGTGTACCTACTGACTATGTGATGCTTCTGTTTTCCCTGAGTCTGTGTAACTGCCTAAAGTGTATCATGTTGTCATATGTCATATTTCCTTGTACTCTCCCGGGTCATACCTGAAAATAGGCAAATGTCTTGTCTAAGAGTACTTCCTGGTTAACAAAAAGCTAAATAAATAAATAAACTGTGGTCCCTCACCTTCCCCTCTTCTGTAAAACTGAACAAAAATATTTGTTCAGGATTGTTGATTTTCCAAGTCCACCCCTTGTCTTTCTCCTTTCACTAACATACCTATAAAACGTCTTGTCCCCTTTCTTTACTGCCTAGGCTATTTTTTCTCCATTTGTGCCTTTGTGCCTTGACTGCCTTTCCTGCCTCCTCTGATTATCCAAATACACTACCCTGTCCTCCTCCTTCTGTGTTTCCTGGTATGGAATGGAAAAGGAATGCTAATTATCTATAAAACAAAATTTCCTATCACCTTTAACACACAATGAATCTATGGCTTGTCATGACCTTACTATGATTTCTATAATGCCTAATTCTGGCGAGACAATACCATGTTAATTTCTCTGGTGTTCCCATGACAAAATTACAGTCCTACTAATGAGCCTTCTTAAAGAGAATCACATCATGACCCAGATGTAACACCAGTTCATGTTATGTTATATAGTGTTAGAAACTTGCATTTTAATTTTTGGAGGCCTTTTACAACTTTTTTTTGCTTTATGCATCATTCCTTATAATTTTGGATTACAAGCACTGAGTACCTGGTGTGGGTTCAGAACCCATGACCATCTTGGGCCAGATGATCAGATAGTCATGGGTTCTAGTGTTGCATCAGGTACTCAGATAATTCTACATAACTGATGATGTAGTGCAGTACAAGGGGTTCTTCACAACTGAGGTGCTGTCCTTTGGATGAAACGTTACACTGAGATCCCTTCTGCCCCTCTCTATTTACTGCCCATGTGGAAGTAAAAGATCCCATGGCACTTATCAATGAAGAATGGAGAAGTTTCCCGGTGTCATGGCCAGCATTCTCCCATCAATATAACAGGTCCATGCCTACCGCCCCCAGGATGAAAACAACAGTTATCGTAACTTAGTGCGCCTTTCCTGGTCAAAAATCGTGAATAAATAACATTTCAGGAGACTGAGGTAATATACTGTAGGTATCCAGACCCAACCCCTCATTTCCTGATCCAGTTACATGACTGCAAAGGCCATTAGTTAATGATTTGTTTGTGATTTCTAGATCTGAATTACCACTGCTAGAATAGAAATTATGTTTCTATATTCTTGAAGGAACTTTCATAATGGAAACAGATCTATTCATGTGCAATGTTATCCTTTCTTTGATGGACTTCAATTTCTAGATTTAAAAGCATTAATGATTGACCTTCTTGCCAGAGAGAGCGTTACAGTATACAGAAATAGTTGGTTTCAACACAATCAGGCGCCATTTTGTCCATAGATCTAAAAAGGTTCTGATACCCATATATAATACATATGTTAGGCCCATAACCAACTACTGCTCTCAGTTGTGGGAGGATTGATTGTTAGAGAAAAATCTAAATTAGAAAAAATCCAGAGTAAGGCCACTAAAATGATGAAGGAATTGGAAGATTTGGGTTACAAGGCTCGATTAAATACGACATCTGTCAAGTTTGCATAAAGGATGAATCAAAGGAATTTACTGTAATGCTTCAGTACTCACAATTATATAGATACGATGAAGCAAAGAAGACTGGAATACAAATAAGATACTTAGAATAATGCATGGGGAAGTGGGTATACGAGGACTGTATGCACATCGAGGTATGCGATGCCTGGTTTATCAGGGCATCACACACACCAAGGTGTGCATAAAATCCGAGTTTGAACAGTTCTCCATGTTTTATTTTTATATTTACTGTTTTTCCCTTTGTTATTGTGTTACATGAAGGAATGAGTGAAGCTGCAATGTAACTGCCATTTCTGTATCAATTTGCTCTCCGTGCCACCCAGCGGCCCTGTATCTGCTCTCTCTCACCTGCTCTCCCGTGCCACCCAGCGGCCTGTATCTGCTCTCTCACCTGCTCTCCGTGCCACCCAGCGGCCCCTGTATCTGCTCTCTCTCACCTGCTCTCCGTGCCACCCCGCGGCCTGTATCTGCTCTCTCTCACCTGCTCTCCGTGCCACCAGCGGCCCTGTATCTGCTCTCTCTCACCTTCTCTCCCGTGCCACCCACGTCCTGTATCTGCTCTCTCTCACCTGCTCTCTTCGCCACCAGCGGCCCCTGCATCTCTCTCACCTGCTCTCCGTGCCACCCGCTGCCCTGTATCTGCTCTCTCCTCACCTGCCTCCGTGCCACCCGCTGCCCTGTATCTGCTCTCTCTCACCTGCTCTCCTTGCCACCTGTGGCCCAGTTTCCTGCTCTCTCATCTGTCCTCCCATTCCTCTATTTTGTGTGCTCTCCTCGCTTTCTCTTTCAGTTACAATCTTTCCGCTGTCCACAGCCTGTTCCTGCCCCTCCTCTGTCTATCAAACCCTCCCCCATCAACTGTTCCTCCCCATATGTCACTTTGTTTTGTGTGTGCTCTGGTTTCTTTTATTTTGAACATCTGAGAAGACTGTCATTCACTCTGGTGGTTTTGTGGAGCGATCGAATGGCCAGCGTGAGGACAGTCTCTTCTGTAGGCGTTTGGGTGCACAGAAGGATATTTTGGAAACATGATTATAGAACTCGTTATTCTCATATGTGAATAACGGAGTTTGTGAGGTGTGCCAGCAGTTGATTATTGGCACTAACCAGTAAAGATATTACAATTACTAGACGTCACAATAAACAGTTATGGACTAGGAAATTCAAAACATGTAAAAGAAAACTATTTCACCCAATGGATTGTGGGTATTTGGAATTCGCTGCCACAATATATTACTGACAGCAAAATAGAAAAACAAATGTTTAAGAAGATAAATAGAAAAGTGCTGATAGATCAGTACTGGTGGATTATCAATAGTAGCAGTAAACTCAGGAACAGTAACACGGGACTGTTAGTCTTCTACTGTCTCTAATTACCAAGTATTAAACAATTCACTTCAAGATTAAGACTTTGTTAACATATTAGAATTTAATTTGTCAGTCAGAACGGTCTTTTAAATGCCTTATAATTGTTATGAATATTTATTTGTGTGGTATATACTGCCATGTTACTGTTGGGATTAAGTGGATTGGAATCATTTTTTCAGACTGAACAATAAATAAACTAAACCAATGACCAAAACTAGAACCATAGGGATTTCACATCCCCGATAGAACAGCTTTTGGAAAATGAAGTCTAAAGGAAAGCTATTGTTAGGAGGGTATAAAGGGATGGTCTTTGCCATAATAGAGGCTGCATCAGAAAATACAGGAATCTCAGCTGCAACTCCTTGAATTGGTTTAATTAAACAGCAACTGATCCCTCTAGGAAGACTTGGAGAAACACAATATTTAAATGAAATGTAACTTACTATGATAGTACGAAAGTGCCACTATATTTAGGGTTGAGCAGGGTTCCTATGTTAAACCTCAAATTTTGCACTTTAATATCTTCACAACCATTCAATAGATTTACACAAAGTTTACAAGTACAGTCTTGTGGGGTAGGTCTCTTGACGTGCCAAGTTTCATTCCAGAAGGATGTGGGTTCTGAAATGCAGAGTGACAAAACATAAAAAGTTGCTGTTTTGTGCTGTTTTTTTCTCATTGCCTAGCACCAAGACAGTTTGAAATTTTGGTGGGATAATTTCAGGGTAGAAAGGGCGTGGTCCATCAATGTGCCTTCTGTGGATTTGGTGAAAAATATTAATCCGTTCAAAGTTATTAAATTAAAAAAATTCTGGTTCTGAGCATGCTCCAGTAAGCACTTCAGAATAGCTGTATGAAGTTTTCTTTTGGATTTTGTATCTTATTTCGTATGGTTTCATATTCTGCCATCTAATTTTGTATAGATTTTCATATCTTATTTCATATGATTTTTCATATTCTGCCATCTTGTTTTTTTTTTTATAAAAAAAATTAAAAGAAACAATGGCATCATAGAGGAGACCAACATATGTATGTTGCTCATCAGGACCCCCTTAGTTGGATTCTGCAGTTAATTGTTGGAAGAAGGACCTCCAAATGTGTGGTTTTCTTTTTAAATGTTTTTGGTGACTTGCTAAGGATGTTTCATGTTTTGATATGAACAATGTGAGCTGAGCAGTGTTTTGTGGCTGTTTTTTGTCATCGCTTGCAGCCAGATGGATTGGAATTTTAGTCTGACATATTCAAGGGTAGAAAGGGCTTGGCCCACAGATGTGCATTTGATAGCTGTGGTGAAAAATATGAGTCTGTTCCAAAGTTATTAGATTGTGAAAATTCAGTTTCTAAACCGTACTGCCATATGCACTGTTGTATGTTAAATACATTTTCCTGGTGTCTAGTGCCATCCTCCCCACCCTCTGATCCCCACCCCAAAATGACACATTTCTTTGGTATATAGTGGCCCCCATCTGATGAACATCCCCTAAAACTTATACAGTTCCTGGTGTCTACTGGCGCCTCCTTCTGATCGCAGTCCCTGTAATAACTGTACATTTCCCTAGTGTCTAGTGGCACCCTCACCCTCCAATCAGCTTCCCTTATTATTTTATTTGTCCCTGGTGTCTAGTGGCATCCCCACCCTTGGATCGCTGTCCCCTTAGTTACTGTATTTGTCCCTGGTGTCTAGTGGCACCCCACTTAACCCGATGGCTGTTGACCACTGAAATAAAAGAAAACAGTCCCTCAGCATCTTTTTTTAATCACGTGAAAAGAAAACGTCCCTCGCCCGATCTGACCCCCCACCTGACCTCTCACTCAGCACCCACCACCCTGCACCCCCACACCTCAAACACCCTCACTCACCTGAACAGGTCCCAGGGTGAAGATCCACACTCAATCAAAGACACGTCTTGCTGCTGGAACCGCAACTACAATATGAGAAATTAAGGTAAATGCAGTTCAATATATTTCAATGGGGTTTTCAACTTTGGTCCATAACTCTGCCATTTTACACCAAATTTTCAACATGGCTTTTCTGAGACTGCACCTCATGAACAACGTCAGTGGAATTACACAAATCTGGCCTGAAAGGTGATTTCGCGTTGGGTTGGCAAAATCGCCTTTTGGTCAGGATTTGAAAATTTTCACCACCCTTGTTCATGCAGTGGGGTCAAGAAAAGTATGTTGAAAATTTTAACAGAATATGTTAAAATGGCAAATGATGTGCATCCATTGACATTTATCTATGCTCCTCATAACTTTTCTAATTTTAATATTTTTACCCAGACTTTTCAACTTACCCATTTCTTTATGCAATCTCAAGAATGTGACTGGTGTCGTCTTTTTGTTGTTGTTGTTTTTTTTTTTATACAATTTATACTCCTCTTCTTGCATCTGGTCTCCACTCCTTCAGGAGACACATTTATTTATTTATTGAGAAATCAGAATTACACCCTTTGAGTCAAAGACTCTTTTGCAAAGGCTCTTCGTCAGTAGACAGAGTACAACATCACAAGTACAGGTACAGAAACATCAATCAGTCCATATAATACATTGGCAGGTAAGGTAAAAACTGAGTAATATAGCATAGCAGAGGGCCTAGACAGCCCAGAGTAATGTGCAAAACAGCAGATAGTACAACATTCCAAGACTGGTGCCGGACTTCAATCAGTCCATATATTACATTATTAAGTACAGTGAATGAGCAGAGTAACATTCCTTAGCAGAGGGCAGAGACAACCCAGAGTCGTGTGCAACAACAGCAGCAGAAATTCTGGAAAGCAGGATACAGATTGTAAAGATAGTGAGAGGGAGGTGGCAGGGGCTGGGTTGGAATAGTACTACTAGGGCAGTCACAAGTAGAGTTGTTAGCAAGAAATACCTTGAGTGAGGTTTTAAAAGAGCCAATTTTTGTACCAGCAGTCAGGGCAACAGGTAGGTCATTTAGCCAGCTTGGAGCACTGTGATAAAAGCTCTCTGACCCATAGATGTCCTGCAGTGGGGGACCAATAAGGGGACCTTGGAGGTACTTCTGGCGAATCTTTGTGGGAAGAAGTGTTGGATGAGGCCCTGTAGGCTAGGTAGAGTGAGATTCCACTGTATTTTCTTCGCTAGGAGGCATGTGGTACTTAAGGTGACATTCGAAATTTAGCCTGTTAGAGCGGCTGCAGAGGTCACACGTGTGTGTAGTTCTATCGAGTTTATCACTAGCGACAGGCCTGTTTAGTGCTGTCTTGATGCGACAGAGAGCAGTGCTATCAGCTGAGCCATAGAACACAATTCCATAGTCCAGCACAGAGAAGACCGAGGATGACACAGCAAGGCACAGCCCTCATTGGGCAGACAGTGTTTGATCCGACATAGGATGCCAATTCTGGAGTTAATGGTGTTACAGAAGGTGTGGATATGTGTATGATAGGTAAGGGAGGAGTCAAGGGTGATGCCCAAGTATTTGAAAAGCCGCGTTTGCCTGGCGGGGAGCCTGGGTGCTGGGATGTAAGTAAAGTGGAGTCATGGTAGGGTTCTGACGGTGTGCAAAGAGCATGGTCTTAGTTTTCTTAGTTTATTACTAGCCTGTGTTCTGTGAACCAGGTCTCGGCTTCTGTGAAGGACTTCTGTAGGGCATCCAGCAGTGGTCGAGGCTGAGGCTTGCTGCAGTAAATGACTGCATCGTCGGTGTAAAGAAGTAACTGACCAGCGCAGGCTCCGGGTAGTGAGTTTAGCAAAAGGCTAAATAAAAGGGGCCTGGAATGGAGCCTTGAGGGGCACCAGAGGAACTGGGAGGCGGGAGGAGAGAGGAGAGAGTTGTGCCAAGTTTGACCTGCTGTGGCCTGTTTGATAGGTAGTTTTCAAACCAGGCCCTAGTATTGGCGTCAGACCTATGTCAGACAGGGATCTAAGGAGAAGGGCATGATGGACAGTGTCAAATGCCTTAGTTAGGTTGATGTAAACTGACCCAACTAAGTGCCCCAGATCCATGGCCTTGTGGATGTAGGAGGTATATTCAAGGAGAGCTGTGGTGGTGCTAGACCCCCGCGGAACCCATGCTGCTCGGGCATAATAGGTTAAATTTAGATAGATGTTCAGAGAGCTGATTGGCTACTATTTTTTCCAGGGCCTTAGAAAGAGGGGCAAAATAGAGATTGCAGTATCCCCTGCTCCACAGCCTACAAGGTCCCCCCACCAGAGTCCCCACGGGCCTTGGCTAAACCCCCAGGTGGGTATAGGGCTGGGCAGATACGCCCTGAAATCAGCTTTTGTCGGACATTTGGCGGGTCACCAGGCAGGTGCAGACTATCAGGATCTCTGCATGGTGCTCCATCATCTAGGAGACTGGCCACTAATATTTCCCTTGTTCTGGGGAATGGTATGCACCCTGATGTCATGGCGTCCACCACTCCCCATCCCCAAGTTGTTGCTCTACACTTGCCGTGACACCCTGACTTCCACCAGAGGTGAGTCAAGCGCCGAGTGTGGACCCCCCTCCCGGAGAGGAGAGCTATCCATCGGATGCTCAATCCTCTCCCTCCCTGCTGATCCACAGCAACCCGGCTCATTCCCAAACCCGGTCACCGGTGTGCGGTGTGAGGTGTGGCATGCAGCACCCTCAACCCTCAGTGCCACCTGGCCCCGTGTCATTTTTCAAATCTTGCCAAAATGTCTTTTCATGTCTCTGGCATGGAAGGACATTTCAGTGGCATGGAGTAACATTTTAGTAGTGATTTTATCATTTTAGTACGGATTCATGAAGTAGGGTAATAAGGTTATGCTGATAGATTTGGTTGCTGTTGTCCTACAATGGAAGTGTAGGGCCCTTCTGGGCCCTGTGCATCCACATGAAGATACACATATATCACTAGGATAGTCCCATGAGAAGCAGCATCTTATTTTCAAGAGGTTTCCAGGCTACCACAGGAACACAATCATACGAAGATTCATAAACATAGTGAAGCAAATTAAAAGACAGGGAAGTACAGTACAAGTAAAAAATGTAGCAGCCCTACATAACAAGGTCATATAAATTAGTTCCAGGTCCCATTTATCGTAAGAGATGAGGATTTTACCGTGTTCTGGCCAGCACTGCCTGCTAGAAGACAGAGACCACATAACCTAACCCCAGGACACACCTGGAAACAAGTGGTCTCAACTTCGTGCCTTCCTGGTCAAAAGTTACAAATCAGGAAATAAAACAGAGGCAGGACACGTACTATAGGAGGGCTTCTATTTTCAGCTGCATAGTCCACAAATTGTCTTGTGATGGGCGAGAGTTTATTCCACAGCTCAGGAGTGAGAAGGTAACAAAACATCTTCCCGCATCTCTTTGACTGATGCCCCATCTGCTAAACAGAAATGAACATAATGAAACATTTTTGTAAAGAAGAAAATAACTAGTTTTATTGTGCTTGCTTTGTACCCTTGTTGTTCATTGTCATAGGAAAAGGTTTGGGAAGTGGAGTAAACCGAATGCAAATTACACTTTTATGTTCACATATGCAACTCACTCCTAGTGTTATTGCAAATTTTCTTCTAAACATGAAGTTATTTATTTTAACACTTTGTTTTTAAAATTGAACGCCAGTGAATAATGATCTATAATATCTCTTCTTAGTCCTAGTTAGAGTTGTAGTCTGTCTTAGCAAAGAGAGCATCTTATGTGTTTCCTAGAATGCAATTCTTTGAATTATTGTTACAAATTTTCCCAGGTATAAGACATGCCTGACTTATTTGCATTTCATGGAGGTATGGAGGTGTTACTTACTCCCTAGAGATCAGTAATAATGCCGCACCTGGAGTACTGTGCCCAGTTCTGGAGACCTCACTTAAGAAAAGGCAAAGACAGACTGCAGACAGTGCAACATAAGGTAACTAAAATGATTTGAGCTAGCAGGGCAGATCCTACAAGGATCGACTTAGCTAGGACACTGAGCATGTACTCACTGGAGACCTGAGCAGAAAGCGGCACTATGATAGGGATCACCAACTTCCTGAAAGGAATAAACAAGGTAAACTGCAAGGAACTATTCCCAGGAATAGTGGATCTAGAACGTGAAGTCATGAATGGGAAACTGGCTGGGGCAGATTCTGGAGGGACATGATGAACTTTTATTTTACAGAGAGTAGTTGAGCATGGAACACTCTACTTGCTGAGACTATTGGTGCTGAAACCAGTAATAGGTTCTAGCAAGTAAGGGCTTAGTAATTACTCAGGTGGGTAGCAGTAAAGCAGGAACATGGGGTGGGTAATGTGGACAAAACCCCGTATAGACAGCTGGTCTCAGGATATGATCAGGTCTTATGAGCAAAGTGGATGGACCGATGGTTATTTTCTGCTATCATTGCCTAGGTTTCCATGTGTTAAAAGCCCCAGGGAACATTGAAAACACCCTTTTAGATAGACTTGGCTTATATTCCATATAGTTTCTGTATTTAGTATCCACTGTTTGCTTTATAACTCTGCACATTGCCAGCCCATCAGTGCAGTAGTAGCACTACCACTAGTGACCCCTGTGACCCGAGTTTGGGAACAAGCTCAAGTCATTGGGGCTGACTAAAGGAAGGAACTGAGCATGCCAGAGAATGCTGCTCTCCTTCAAGGTGGGCAGGAAGCGATTCCTGCGCAGCGTCATCTGAGTGAGGCAGCTTGCTTATCCTTGTAGCTCCTGGCCTGCCAATGTACTGTTGGGTGAGCATGACAGGCACAAGGATAAGCCCTGGAGTACAGAGATGATACGGGTATACTTGGGCCCTGCCTAATGCCACTAGCTGCCTTTGCCTCCTGAGGTTCTCCTGTCTCTACTGCCCCTGGAGATGGGAGGTGCGTGTCCTGCCAGGCCCCAATATGTGGGGCAAGCGCATGGGTATTAAAGACAGTGGGATAAGTACCAGGATGTGGGGGATGGGATGGGTCTGGGTCTGGGGGTCAGGACCACACCAGTGTGGAGAACAAAAATACTTTAAACAAGCATTTGTCGATGCCAATGTTTGCTTGCTGATATATGGCACTGGTAGTACAGGAGTTAAAGAGACGCATAATAGGAATGGCAGTGAAGTATTGAAGTAAGCCAACCCCTATCCCACCCTGCAGAGACTGAGCAGGCACTGGGGGTGTGCCTTTAGGTCATCGGCTAACGCCATGCCATTCCACCTCACCCACTCTGCAGACACCGACAAGGTGTCACGGTGTGCTTGGGGCCTTCGGCTCTTACGCTCACCCATTCCATAGGAAATAAGCTGAGATGGGTGCAGTATAGGAGAATGGGGTGAACATTAGGGCCAAAGACCCCAGCGACACCTCAATGCCTGTCACTGGCTGCAGGGTGGGGCGGAATGCGAGTATTACGGCTGATAACCCCAAGTCACACCTCAAGGACTGTCACTCTGTACAGGGTGGGTGTTACAGTTGTAAACCTTAATGCCCTGGGCGTTTATTGGTATTTTCACTTCAAATTTTCAACGTGGGCTTTCTGGGACCCCACCTCATGAACAGGGAACTATCATTTCGTTACTCAGTCCAAAGGTGATTTCGTACAGCGGCTGCCATTCAGTGCCACAGATGCAAAACACATTTCAGGCAGGATGTGAAATATGACAGCTGTACTGTTCATGAGGCGTGCGAAAATGGCAATGTTGAAAATCTGGAGTAAAGATATGAAAATTGGTGAATTACGAGTGTGTAGAAACTGGGCAATGCACACTCATAACGCAGTCTTTTTGGATTGTTTTCACCAAAGGTTCAACATGGCCTTTTGGGGCCTCCCTCATGAACAGTGGCACTGTGATTTTGTTGATCTGTCAAAAGTTGATTTGCGACAGCGACGCGCCATTCTGCACCACTGATGCAAAACACATTTCGGTAGGATGCAAAAAAGATAGCTGTATTGTTCATAAGTGGGTGTGGAAAAATTGCCATGTTGGAAATATGGAGTGAAAATATTAAAAATTGATGAAGTTAGGGCGTCGTAAAGCTTTACTGCATACCTCATAACACAGTCATTTGGAGTTTCACCAAATTTGCAACATGTTAACTTTTGGGAACACTTCATGACCAGTGGTACTGTCATTTCATTAACCAGTCCCGAAGGTGATTCTGCGCCAGTGACCATAAAATCCTTTCAGGGGCAAGAAAGTAAAGGACAGTGCCAGTGTTTATGAGGTGGGGTTCCAAGAACCCCATGTTGAAAATTTGGGTCCAAAACTCCAGAATTGGCTGAGATATCAACCTACGTTGAAACCTCCCAATGACTGCCATTATAGGACTTACTATGATTTCTTCCATTCCGGTTCGGCTTTGAAGAGTGCACGTGTGCTTCTGGTCCACCAATGATCGCTGCTCCTGGCCTCAGCAGGTAAGTATGGGGTGAGGGTGAGAGGGGGGTGTGGGGACAGGGTCCACAGAGGGAGGTTGGGATGGGGAAAGGGGATGGTGGGGACAATGAGGACCATTTTCTTTTTCAGGTTAAAAAAAAGACCTGGGGGACAGTTTTCTTTTACAGGTGAAATATTATTAAAACAGATTTTGGCACACTGGGCTGGGCTCCCAGTGTGCCAGACTAGGGGATCAATGCTGACCTGGGGAGTTGGGCACCCCGAGGTGAAGACTGAAAATAGGGGCATGGGGGCCAGTGCATCTGACACTGGGATGGGCTTTCCAGTGTCGGAAACATAAAGTATTTTGGCACACTGCGGTGGGCTCCCAGTGTGCCACATTAATGGGGAGGGATACATGCCGACATGGGGACTGGGCACCCGATGTTGGCTTTCCGGAGAGTGTGTGGGTGGGGCGGCAGGAGCCACCAATGTGAAAGCAGCGCCATGGCTCATTTATTTATTTAACTGTTTCACCAGGAAGGCACACGGAATAAACTGGGGACAGGAGCTGACAAGAACCAAAACTCTGCTATGCACTTTACTATGCACTGTAATGTGCATGGGCAGATCTGTCGGCTGGATGTCTGTGTGACTGGTTGGGAGGGAGGAGGGGAGCTGCCACTACAATGACGAAACTGTCCAAGACTGCAGCGGCAGATTTCTTTCAATTGCAGATTTCACTCTGAAACTGCCATCATCAGCAGCTTCCTGGTTGATTGGTGGCTGAGGACACGCCCATTAAAGCATCTGCTGCATTGGCACAACACGGACACACTTCTGCAATGCTGTACTATCTCAATATGTTTCTTGTGCAATGCGACGCAAGCAAACATAAAAACTACACATTAACGTGACAGGATGATGGGCCTGTAGACTTCAACCTTCAGGCTGCTTGTCTACTTGCTTGGAAATGATTATGATGTCATACGCTGAGGATTATGATGTCAGGTGAAGACCAACAGCCAGAGCATATGAAGCCTTGTGGAAAAGGGATCCATGTTCATATTCTTTTGCATGGTTAGAAAAAAGGAAGTTTATTCAGAAAATAATTGAATTACATGCAGAAACATTTCTATAAATTACAGTTTCCAAAGTTCCCTTGCTGATACAAGGGCTTCCTTAAAATAAATTCTGAAAACTCAAACAGCTACATATCAGCTGCAACCTAATCTGAAAAGGTAGGAACTAAGGAACATATAGCCAAAGCCCAAATTGCACACAGTCCCTGAGGGATGAACTTGTCTCTGGAGAGGAAGAGCAGCATTCTGTTGCTACTAGATGGCACCTAGTGAGAAGGATAATGATAAAAAGCTCAGTACACAGAGACCTTGGTGACATCTTGGTGGACTGGCCCACTTTGATACTGGAAATTTCAAGGTGGGCCCTTCTCCGTTAACTACCTGTCCACTTTTAAACTCTGAAAATCTGCATTTATCATCTATTTTCTAATTAAATGGGGTATTTTGGGCATTGCAAGTAATTGTAAGATGAAAACACAGAGCTAGTGTATCAGATGTAAGTAGAATACTGATATGGATGTGCCATGCTGGGTCCTCCCTACTGAGTTTCCAGGTGGGCCCTTATATCCACTTTCCATTTAATTCTATACCCCAATCTGACTCTGGACATCTTATCTTACACATGTATATGTTTACGGAGGTGTTTCGATTGAATAAGAATGTTCTCTCCTGCTGGTTGGGTGAGAGGACTGCTCAGCTTCACAGTCCTCTCACTGCAGTAGCACAAGAAAATGTTTTTACTCAATAACAGACACCCCTCAGTGAACACATAAACATATTTTAAATTACTCAGTTGGCTAGAGGTATTTTATAAGTTGTTTTTCTTGTTTTCAAAACACATTTGTAACATGGTAAAATGGTAATGTAGAAAGAGAGCAAACTGATTGGAGGAAGCTGCACACATGACACAAGTTAGAGACAGCATTAATTCCCTAGTAATGCCCGCTTCAACTTGTAGTACTGCAGCAAACCATTGTAACATCACCAGCGTGGCATTTCTATATATAGCGCTTGGAGCATATCTAACCATATTTTGTCCCACCCACCCAGTGAAGTCTGGCAAGCAACAGAACAGTAGCAGTAGCCATCAGTCACCAAAAGTAAACCAACAAAACCACCAGAGAACACATCACTACTGTAATCAGAAAGGAAAGTCAGAGAGACAGAAACGTGCCAATGACACAATACCTTGTCTTGTGGCAGATATAGTAGTTTAAAACAGCACTCCGCCTTTGACATTTGACATGTTGTTTTCATGGCTCAGGTTAGACTTATGAAAATAAGCCTCATTGTTATGTTTCAGTAGCAGTAGAATATAGTACAGTCTCTTAAAGCAATGAATGAAACGTGCTACCTGAAGTTTTACCGCCACAAGCAGTCACCAATCAATACTTGCAAAATGATCTGGAAAACAATCCCAAGATGCAAGGGGCATTAATCAAGAGCGTGTTGAACTGTGTATGTGCATAATACCGATAGCTGTAGAAAGAAGTGTATTGCTTAAAATTTCATAAAACAGAACACAATATATCGTACTGTAAAATAAGTGTTATATACTTTTTGTTGCAACATCAGCATATAAATAAATGTTACCAACCTTATCACATTATGCTGAATTACACAGTAATGAAGTAAACTCTGTAAACCCTTGTTTATGTGTATATTTTATAAATAATCCCATTTATAACAATCACTGTTGACAAGTGCTTGCCAAGTTACAAAGCGCATTGAGCCACTCTGAAGGAGGCTTTTCCTGTGGAATTAATGCAGCGGTTGGGTGGGTGTAGGCACTCTGCCCTGGCCTCACGCCACAGCCCCACCCACACACACACACCACCAACCATGCATTAATTCCCAGTAGAAGCCTCCTTCATGGTAACAATGCTTATGTAACTCCCCCTCCTGGAAGTGAAGCATTCCCTTTGACGGTCCCTGTCGAGACAACCACTGTACCCTGGATATTAGCCCTGTGGTTCTGAGCATTGACAGCTAAAATCCCATACTGTAAGTGATTTATAATACCAATCTGCATGACACTTCAAACCTTTTCTATATAGAATCAGCAATCAAATTGTCTGTAATGATCCTCTTTGGAATCCTCCCTTGTTCTGTAGAATTTATAATTCATTGTAATCCTAGTCAGTGTCATTGAATAAAGGAAGCCCACTCCCTACCCCGTTACTTCCATCATGTGGATCATATCAGAATACAAAAATCTCATCCTGGTTTCTTCTGTTCCCCATAACTACAAAACAGATGCTGCCTACAACTGAGACTTGACATTCATTGGCCGACTAGCAAGTGGATCAAGCAAGTGAGCAAAAGCAAGAAAGAAAGTTCTCGAAAGAGTCTCTGGAAAGGTAATGGCTAAAGGGTAGCATTCAGAAGGCATAAGGAGATGCAGAGGGAGGAGGATGGGGGTGTATCGGGGTAACAAGAAAGCAGGGAAAGTGGTAAGGGTCTGAAGGCACAAACTGAGGAGGCGAACAGCTCAGGCGGTAAAAAGGACAAAGACAATTTTAGGTATGTAAGAGAAAGAGGAAGACAAGGGAGAGATTGTAAGGTTAGAAAAGGGAAGGGACTGCACAGAAGGAGACCAGGAAAAGGCAGACATCCTGAAACACTTTTTGCTCAGTGTTCACAGAGAAAGGAGAGGGAGGAGCCACAAAAAAACAAACTTTTTTTTGGGGGGACTAATTCTTTTTGGAGGACAGAGTCCTGAAGGGACTAGCTAATCTGAAAGTGGGCAAAGCAATGGGGTAAGGCAGAGTGCATCCAAGCATATTGAGGAGCTCAGGAAGGTACAGGCTGCACCTCTGAATCCTATTTAACAGTTCACTGCAAACAGGAGTAGTTCCGAGGACTGGAGGAGGACAGATGTAGTCCCACTTCACAAAAGTGGTAGCAAGGAGGAGACTAGGAATTTTAGGCCAATCAGTGTGATATCGGTGGTAGGAAAATTAATGGAATCATTGCTGAAGGAAAGAATTATGGAATATCTTGAATCCCACAGGTTACCAGACCCAAAGCAGCATGGATTCATTGGGGAGGTTCATGTCAAACAAATCTGATTGATTTATTTTGCTGGGTGATTGAGAAATGGAACAGTGTCCATGGTCTACCTAGATTTCAGTAAGATTTTCAACACCATTCCACGTAGGAGACTAGCAAGCTGGGTAACTTAGGAATGGGTCCACAGGTGGTAAACTGGGTAAGAAACTGGTTAGGGATAGGCAACAGAGGGTGGTGGTGGTGGTAAACAGAGTTCACTCCAAGGAAGGGAGGGTGACCAGTGGGGTGTCTCAGGAATCAGGGCTTGGAGCAGTCCTCTTTAATGTTTTACTAGTGCCATTGTGAGGAGCTGGAAGGGAAGGTCTGCCTCTTTGTTGTTAACACCAAAATCTGCAATAGGGTGGACACTACAGTGGGGGGCATGAAATGGATGAGCAGAGACCTGAGAAAACTAGAGGAGTGGTCAAGGGTATGGCAGCTGGGCTCAATGCAAAAAGTGGATAATGATGAACCTAGGACACAGGAACCCAGGGGCAAACTACAAAATGGATGGAGTGGTATTGACAGCAACCAAGCAGGAAAGAGACCAGTGGGTAATCATATCAGATTACCTAAAGGTGGCCGAGCTGTGTGATAAGGCTGTGGGAGGGCTAGTGGAATGCTGGGGTGCATAGGAAGGGGCATCACCAGCAGAAGGGAAGGTGGTGTTGGCACTGTATGGTTGCTGATATTTTTCATTTTGTTTATTTAATGGCAACAAGTTATAAGACCTTTGAGCTGAAAGCTCATTTAGAGAGGTTCTGCGTCATTCAACAATTACAGACCAGTAAATATACACAACAGACAAGATTATACATATTTAAACATAGTTATAAAATAGTGAACAAATACAGTAATGTGTGATTCCAAATAATAATTAATGGAAAAGAAAAAAAACAAAACAAAAAACAAGGATGTAAAAGTAGTAATTGAGCAGCAGCTTACTCAGAGGACCAGGAGAGTCAGCAGGAGTGACTTGGGGAGAGAAAGGGAGGTCAGTAAAGTGGAAGGATAGCAGCTTAAGTCAAGCATTGTTGAGGGTGAGGATAGAGGAGAAAGAGGTGTAAGACCCCACCTTGAGTACTGTGTCCAGTTCTGGAGACCACATCTTCAGAACAACATGGAAGAGTGGAGGTGGTCCAAAGAGGCCAACTAAAATGGGGCACGGTCTGTACAATAAAACCCTAAGACGAGAGACTAAAGGACCTCAATATGTACACTCTGGAAGGGGAGGATATGATTGAGACTCACAGGGGTAAATAAGGTACAGGAGGAAGTCCTTTTATATAAAAATATGAGCCCAAGAACAAGGGGACATAATATGAAGCTGGGGGAGGTGGGGAGATTAAGGAGAGATGTGAAAGTACTCCTTCACAGAAAGGATTCCTGGAATAGCCTTCCAGTAGTGATGGTGGGGTAGAAAAGAGTGGTGGAGTTAAAGAATGCAGAGGATAAATATAAGGGAATCTTAGTGGAAAATAAGGAGGAAGGAGAAAGTGCCAGAGATCAATTAGGGTCTGCAGTGACACTGTAGGTAAAGGAAAAGGCAGACTGGGTGGGCCAAGTAGCCCTCATCTACCTTCAAATTCTGTTTCTACTGAAAAGTAGCTGGGGAAGCTGCTTGAGACAGTCATAAGAAACAGAATTGTTAAAGGAGAAGACTCCTGTATATTTATGATTTGGATATGTCTGATGTATTTATTATACATTACATCAAGTACTGTACATATGTCAATAAGAGATCAGCCATTCTTCTGTTGCAACACATATCTAGAGTTTGAGGCTCTGACACAAGGTACTAAAATGTCAAGCAAGCCTCCATTTACATGCAAATGAGTCACTTGTAATACTGCCCCCCATTCCTTGATGTCACTGCAGCAACAGTGCAGAACAAAACATAAGGGTATCAATGCTGCCTAGCCTGATTTTAGTTTAAGTTTGCAATGGCTTAAGGCAGTTCTATCATGCAACTCACACAGGAGTAGTGTACTTGTAGCCTAATACTGTATGTATAGAGCAAATAGTACATCTATTAGTATTTCATTCACAGGAAACAAATCTGTTCATTGTACTGCTCATTTCTCTCTGTGAGACAGTTGTAACATGTTGTGAGAGCAGCAGACTGAATCAGTCCATCAACCAATCAATCGAGCAGTCAATCAGTCATTCTGTATTGAACCAGGTGAACACCCTTGAGAAGATTCATTACAAGGTGTCCTGGGCAGTTTACCAAAGGATCACAAAAGACTGAATTATACATGTCCCTTTCAGCAGCCTGAAAGTGAGAGCTAGATTATTTACTTTATAAAGTGTATTGTTTACATTTCAAATGCTCCTTAAATCTGAGTTTCTGACTGGATATACCAAGACACAGAATGCATATGACATGGGAGTAGTGAACTAAGCAACACAGAGCACTACAAACACTGAGACTGATTAGTTTCTTTACCTACAATAGCTGAGGTGTAGCATCTGATTTACGAGGAACATCCTACTTGAATGCTGGCATTACAAAGCTTGGGAGGGCTGCCACAGCTTATCCTTAGTGCCTTGAAAGTGAAGTGCTGTAGCTCTCACATCACTGCTAATTATTTATAATGGGAGGTGGGGCACTTTTAAAGTCAAGGACCTGAGGGCCATCACAGTTTCAAGGAGGTTTGGGAACTTCTTAAGGTTAGAGTAAGGGACTCTAGTAGGATTTGAACCAGAGTCCCCAGTGCTTGTGCCTGTGCTTTAACCACTAGATTATCCTTTTCCATATGCTGCAGCTGATGCTTTCCTGGTAACCTATTCCTTGTCATAGCTGAATTCTTTATTGCCTTACAGCAGCCATCCAATCACTGACTGCCCTAGTTACAAAGGAAAGGGCATATTTGCAAGCTTGTTTCTCACTGCTGGTGTCAATCAAAACAGAGAATGCTAACACACACACACACACACACACACATAATACAACAGCTGTATAATACCACTTAAAACTCTTGTTGCAGCCAGAGTCATTATTGGATAAACAGTTTTTGTAACAGAAACAGTAACACAACACATACAGGCACTTCCTTATATGAATACTGTATATACCTCAAATCAGTGCTGCATCACACTCACATGGTGCTAGTCCCTATTAGACCTGCACTTCAGGATGTGCACAACACTTAAAGGGCTCCTTCATTACTCAAGTGGGGAACCAAACATTGTGGGTTTGGTATACTGGTGGAACTGCATTTAGTGCAGCACCATTATCTGTTGCTCTGATGACATCATCCTCCAGCAACATTGATGGTAAAATGGAGGACAAACACATTGATAACTTCTGGGGCTGTATATTTCTATTTATAATCTAGATTTTGACAGCAATAGGACTGCTGGCAACTGGAGGAAACACACAACAGTTACACATAAGGAGCTGGAAACTATTGGTGTGAAACTATGGTAGACTTCCCCTTTAAGCACTATTAAAATGCTAACCCGGTGTAGCAGTCATCCAAACCCTTAGAGACAGCGCATAAAATCTTGAAGGGGCCGTCCTGGGTTCTTGGGTTTAACTACTGGGCTTACAGGTGGTTATAGTTAATACACACACAGTGCCTCTACCTAGTAAAGCCTGCAGCCTTGCCATCTTGGAGTCTAATCCCATCCGATCTCATTTGCTAAGCAGGGTTGGACCTGCTCAGTAGTGGTGTGCACCAAATCTGAACTGACTGCTGAATCGTGGAGAATACTAGCTACATTCAGCCAAATTCTGAATACCAGCTCTGTTTGACTGTATTTGGTAGTTCTTTATTCAGACAAAAGTACCCTATTAAAAAACAGACTTTCTAAAGTTTTTAACCACCTCCACCCATGTGGCAATGTTGCTTACCCTCCTTCATCCACTCTCACCCAGGAAAGAAAAGTACAGCCCTACTCCCTCACCCCACGTAGGATCACACTACCCTTACCACCTAGTGCAGTGGTTTACTCCCAGTTGAGCAAATTAAAATGAATTCCAGCTGAGGTAGTGTGCTGCCAGCATTAGCCAATTCAACCTCCTCCTCCTCCTCCTCCTCCCACTGCCAGACCTCGTTAAAACATTGATACCCCATACCACCTCTAATATACACCACCCTCCCAGCCTCTGGCACTCACTGACTAACCCACAAATTCAGAAAAGTCAAAGACGTGATTCCACTGGGGGTGACCAGCACAGCACTCCCTCCACCTCCACCAGCCAGTATAAAACAGATAGATACCTACACACTACCCTCTGATACCAGCCACCCTCCTCCCATCAAGAGCACTCCACAGACTCCCATGCCAAAGTCAAAAGCGTAGTCCCACAATGGGCAGCTGGCCCAGCTCTCCTTCCTCCTCGGCTTGCCACAGTCCATTGAATGGAACCAGGCATGCACTCTGTAGTAATCCCTGATTGGCTTCATCAGAGTTAGTGTTTTAATGGAGCTGGGCAGAGGAGGAGGCGGGTTTGACTTAGCTACAGTTGGCAGCAGCAGCCCCACTGGGAATTCATTTAATTTACCAGTCAAGACGGAACCTACTACATGGGGGGGCTACATGGAGAAAGAGAGGCAAGGGTGTACTCCACTTTCCTGGGTGATGGGGGATGAGGAGGGTGGGCAAAATTTCCACGTAGGGCGGTGGTTAAAAACTTCTCATTGTCTCTTTTGTTGTTAAACAAGAGTCTTTAAGGGTGGGCAAATACATGTTTCTGAATACACAAATATAGTCAAATAGCCAAATATTCTGTATATGGATTGTGGTTTAGGACACTTAGCTGTAAATCTGGAGACCTGGATTTGAATCCTACAGCCCCAATTGCACACTGTGTGACCCTGAGCAAGTCATTTAACTTCCTTGTGCTCCCAGATCACACCTGGAAACAAGCTTCAGCATAGCGTGCCTTTCCTGGTTAAACAAGTTCCCTTTCCCTTTCCCCTCTAAAGTATTCTGCAAATATTCACTGAATATGAAATGTATGTATTTGCACACCCTATTCATCAGTAGTAGGATGGGAAGCCTACAGTGAACACCAGATGATGCAAAGTGGTGCTGGTAGCTCAGCAGGAGGCACTCCCCTCCTTGATTAACAGTAACCATGCCAATGCCCCAGCATAGCATTTAAGGGATGCTGTGCTGTTGGAGGTGCCGTCTTTCAGATGGGATGTTAAATTGAGGTCCTGTTTGTCTGTTTTGGTGGTTGGTCAGGTGGAGTTAAAGATCCCACAGCACTTCTCAAAAGAGATGGGAAACTGAGAGGCAGTATAGTGCAGTGGTTAAGAACACTGTGCTGCAAACCTAGAGAACTAGGTTTGAATCTCACATCCACCACTTACCTACTGTGTGACCATAAGCAAGTCCCTAACTTCCTTGTGCTCCCAGAATGCACCTGGAAACAAGTTTTGGCTTAGTGCGTCTTTTCTGATCAAGATGTCCTGGTCAAGTTTCCCCATTCACTAAAACAAATACCAACAGCTGAACCTGCTTCAATATCAGTCGGTTATATCTGTAAGCTCCCCTCCGGGATGAGGCTGTAAACAGGAAGTATTCCAATACCTGTTTTCCAGTCAAAAAAAAAAAAACTAGAGGACCTGACCTCACTCTCAGAACTGTACCTCCCCGGAAATTATAAACCCTGTTGCCCAGTGGTTATACCTATATCAGGTAATAGTATACCCCTCACACACACACACAAATCATGAAAATCACCAAAGAATATAACAAATAACTTTATTAAAAGGGAGGGTAGGAAAGCACAAGGGAACAGAAGGAACAAGCATTTGTCAATGCCGAATGTTTGCTTGCTGGCATTGGCATTAGTAGTGTAGAAGTTACAGAGCTGCATAATAGAAATGGCAGTGAAGTATTGAACTAAACCAACCCCACCACCACCCTGCAGAGAGTGACAGGCATTGGGGTGTGCCTTTGGAGTGAATCAGGCATAACGCCACGCCATTTCACCACACCCTACCCTGCAGACACTGACAGAAAGTCACGGTGTTTTAGAGTCTTTGGCCCTTATCACTCCCATTCCATCAGGAAATATGGTGAGATGGGTGTGGTATAGGAGAATGGGGTGAACTTTGGGGCGAAGAATCCAAGGCATACCTCAATGCCTCTCACTGGCTGCAGGGCGTGGAATGGTATGAGAATTACAGGCAAGAATCCCAAGTCACACCCCTGATGCCTGTCATTCTCTACAAGTGGGGCATTATGGTTGGAAACCCTAACACCTCAGGTATTCCTTGGTATTTTCACTCCAAATTTTCAACATGGTTTTTGTGACCCCCACCTCATGAACAGTGGCAATATCAGTTTGTTAGCGAAAGCTGCTTATGCTGGCGACTACGGCATTTGCTTTCCCTGGTGCAAAAACACATTCGAACAGGATGTGAAAAATGACAGCTGTACTGTTCATGGGGAGGTGTAAAAATGGCAATGTTGCAAATCTGCGAGTCAAAATATTAAAAACTGGTGAAGTCACGGCGTGCATAGAAACTGCAACGCACACCCATAATGTAATTAGGTTGGTGATTTTTACAGCAGATTGTCAACACAGGCATTTTGGGACCTCCGATCATGAACAGTGTCACTGTGATTTTCTTTATCTGTCGAACAATGATTTCCCACAGTGACCACGCATCTCTGCGCTGAAAGTGTGAAAACACATTTCGAGCCATGTTGTGAAAATGACAGCTGTACTGTTCATAAGGAAGTGTTAATAAAAATGCCACTGGTGAAAATCTGGACTGAAAATATTACAAAGTCATAAACTTCACGGTGCGTGGAAACTGCACAATGCTCACTCATAACACAGTCATTTTATGGACTTTTGTCACGAATTTTCAACATAGCCATTTTAAGACCTCTGCTTATGAACAGTATAACTGTGATTTCCTTAGTCTGTCCCAAACATTGCTTTCGACACCGACTGCACCATTGTGTGCTACATGTGCGGAAACACATTTGAGCTGACGTGAAAATAGCAGCTGTACTGTTCACAGGAAGTGTAATAAAATGGCAATGTGGAAAATCTGGAGTGAAAATATAGAAAATTCACAAATTTATGAGTGCATAGAGACTGCTGAATGCGCTCCTAAAACAGTCATTTTAGGAATTTTTTCACCAAATTTTCAACATAGCCATTTTAAGACCTCTGCTCATGAACAGTGTCACTGTGATTTTCTTAATGTGTCCCATACATTGATTTTGCACACCGACTACGCCATTATGCGCTACATGGTAAACACATTTTGGGCATGATGTGAAAAATGACAGCTATACTGCTCATAGGAGGTGTGGTAAAATGGCAATGTTGAAAATCTGGGTGAAAATATTGAAAATTAGCGAACTGAGGGCGTGCCTAGGAACTGCCTGTGCAGCTCCTAAAACAGTCATTTATGGAACTTTTCCACCAAATTTTCAACATAGGCTTTTGAGAGCCCACCTTATGAACAGTGGCAGTGTCATTTAGGTTACTCAGTCCGAAAAGGTGATTTCGGCGCAGTGACTGCGAGTCACCGCCGGGCCGATGAAACGCCATGACAGTGAGACCATTCATGAGAAGGGGTCCCAAAAACCCATGGTGAAATTTGGTCACAAATTCAAAAATGACTGAGATATACAACAAAGTTGAAAAACCCTATTCATTACATTATACAGCTTACCGGCATTTCCTCAGTTTGTGGTCGGCTTTGAAAGAGTGCAGGCGTGTTCCCCAGTCTGCCAAAAGATCATCGGCGCCTGAGTCAGAGGTAAGTATGGGGTGAAGGGGTGTGGGGGAGGCAGGGTGCGCGGTGGGTGGGTGCGGGTGGGGCAAGAGACTGCGAGGACCGTTTTTAAGTTTCAGGTTTTTTCTTCACATGGCCGGCCAGGGGCGGTTGCACGCTGGGGTGGGCCCCAGCGTGCTGGAGAATAACTGGTGGGGGCGTGGGCCGATGGGGATTGGGCACCCCGTCAGCAACAGCATCTGTTGCCATGCTGGGTGCGCTCCCAGCATGGCACCCTATACTGGGGACAGTGGGCCCGGCGAGGATTGGGCACCTGTCGGCTATACAGCTCTTGGCCACGCTGGGGGTGGGCACCCAGCGTGGCATGTATAACTCTGCTTGGGTGGAGGCGCAGCAGCCGGGCGATTGGGCACCCCGTCAGCTACACAGTGTGTGCGTGGGGGACCCGCAGTATATGCGTGCCTGTGTGTGTGTGTGTGTGTGTGTGTGAGGGAAGCGCGCATGAGCAGGCAATATCTTATCGCTACTCATTGAGCGTAGCTCCCCTTTCAACTGTACTCACTGCATTTTGGAGCTGTCATAGACAGCCCAGCAGGCATTGGAGAACTGCGGCTGCGCCTGCAAACACACTGACTGAATTGGAAGAGGGCTGCCACACCTCCAAAAACTCGGATGATAGCACTATGTTTCTTGCACATGCGTGCAAGCAAACATAAAATGGGATATCAAGAGAACTTACACGCCATGCATATAAACTATGATCTACTGTGGTCCATTCCATCGGCAAGTCCCAAACCTAGGCGGCTGCACCCACACAATCCACAAAGGCCTTTATAGATGGATGCCTCAGCAATATGATAGGTCCAGACCAAATCTCCTGCTAACCACAGTAGCATCATTAGTGCACTTGAAGGTAGAAGTTGAAACACAGCAATGTAAATAAACAAAGGAGCACCTGTTTGCAATCTACTTAAATGGGTGCTGGGCCCTGAGATATTTAAGTTCATCGTCTGCATAGGCCTTAAAGCTGTCAGACAATGCTGAGCCCAGGTCTTTTCAAAGTCCCCCCATCTCTATTTATTTATTACTTGAGAGAGGCAGGCCCAAGGTCCTGAGATTTACTCAAGGTTTTCTTCACTTGTCTAAGCACTGTTTTCTAATCAGTCTTTGTATCTCCTCTTTGCAGATGTAATGCAGGAGATTGTGAGGATCTCAAACATGTAATATTAGTTTGTCCCGTGCATGAACATTACAGAAAATAATGGTTGGCTCTCATCCTGGAAATCTATTTTCTCTTCTGAAGCAATTCTTCAGTTTTAATTTATACGATTTGACTGTCCTAACCTAAATTTCTTGCTTCACTGGAATGATGGTTGTGAGGTATTGTATTAGTACCGAATTCTATGCGTAGGAAACACTTCTTTCTGTATAGACATTATCTTTAGCCACAGACATGTAGTTAACCAGATCTGAACCTATGGTCCAAGCTGGATTTCACACCTCATACCACATCTCAGGAACTGGCCTAAGTAAAGAGCAATACAAAGTATATGAAAATAACCATTGTATTTATCTACCCAAAAAGGGATTATAATGTATAAAAATGTATAGAAATTGTCAGTTTGTTATGTTTAACTGGAGACTGTATGCAAACCTGAGCTCCCTACTGGTTAATGCTTGGGGCAACATTCCAGCACCTCTGACCTCCTAAGCAAACAGAAAGTCTTGGATCAAAGTGCATTCTTGAAACTGCAGATTATCAAATTTGCTTACATCTTCTGCTCCCATGGCAGCAGTTCCCTTCTGTCCTAAAGGTATGTATGTATATATGCATGTATGTATGTATGTATGCATGCATGTAGCCAAAATCTCTAGCCTCATTATTGCTAATGAAGTCCCAAGGTTCTGAGGGTAGACAGAGGAAAACAGAACATTGTTGGCAGAAAAGATTTTATGGTGTATCCAGTTTTCCCAATGAGTTGACATGGATCTCTTACTGATCACAACCATCCTCCCGTCTCTGACCTCTCCTGTTCCCTTGACCAGCCTTTCATGTCTATCCCACCCTCTTTTAAAGCCCTCCACAGTTTTATCACTGACTAGTGTATCTGGTAACTTGTTTTACCCTCCACCACTCTCTCAGTAAAGTAGTATCTCCTAATGCCTAAAGGAGGCGGTACAGGCGCAGTGGGTTAAGGCTCTGAGCTGCAGATCTGAAAACCTGGGTTTGAATCCCACAGTCACCTAGGTGCATACTGTGTGTTCCTGAGCAAGTCACTTAACTTCCTTGTGTTCCCAGGTCGAATCTGGAAACAAGCTTCAACTAGTGTGCTACTCCTGGTTAAACAATGTTCCCTTTCCCTTAATGTCCCTCTTAAACAGAACCCCACTAATTTCTTGCTACCCCTGCTATTAGTGTTGCTACTGGTTAAGAATAATTTGCTTGGGTCCACTATGTTATTACCCTGTGTGTATTTAAACATTTTAATTATTTCCCCCTCTCCTTTTGGTCTCCCATGGTATTGACCCCCCGGCCTTTCATGGGGGTGTGGTTACCTATGGGCCCCAACCAATGGGTACAGCTTGTGTTCAGGCCAGCAGCAGCAACTCACTGGTCCAGTCAGGCAAGGGCTTGCCCAGAGGGGCCAGGTTAGTCACTGCCATGGGAGGGCCTCTGCCTACCAAGACTGGGTCAAGAGGTGCTCAACCTCTGTGACCCAATGCCCTGGATGATTGTTTCTCACCCACCTTCTCTTGTAAAAGGCTGGGAATCTATGGTTTGGTGGGTTCTTGCTTGCCACAGCTGTTTTCTTGTATAGTGTGACTTGGGTCAGAAATTCATGCAAGGTACCTTCCCAACAGACAAAAGTGGAGTCAGCCAGGATGACTGACAGCCACGCTGGAGGCACAATTCTAGACTGGCCATGCATTCCAGTTGTGGGGACCTGTCTCCAAGCAAGAGCATATGACGGAACAGAGGAGGCCAGGACCAGAAGAGGATGAGAAGTGGGGCCCTGGGCAGGCATGGTCATCATAGAAGGTCCTGGAATTCCAAAATCTAGGTGAGGAACTGTACAGAGGGAAGACAGTCCCAGGTGAGTTTGTCTGACCTTTGGGCCACAGTTTCCATAGGGATAGAACAGCCAAGTGTTTAGCTGGCTTGGTTATGAAGTTGTTGCACAAGGGCCCTAATTGTGTGCATCTATATTGTTACTGTATAAAATGTTTGAAAATGTTGACTAAAGCTGTGGTCTTGTTATCCCAGGTAAGTGTGTGGTGAGGTTATTGGTGCATGGGAAATCTGTTCAGCAAATGCTGAGGCACCTCAATCTCTGCTTGTGTGGAATCCACTATTGTCCTCAAATCATTTTGGTCTCCTTCTACACATTGACTCCTACTTGTTAATGTCCTTTTTAGATAAGGGTTTCAAAACTGGACACATTACTCCAGGTATGCAACACCTAGGTCTTGTACAGGGCAATGATTTCTTTTTTCCTACTTCAGCATTCTGTTCATCTTCCCTTTTGCTTTGTTACACTGTACTGATGCTTTGAGCTTGTTTGAGATCACCACCCCTGGATACCTTTCCTCCACAGTCACAGTACCCATCACCCCTCCCCAACTGTACTCTGCCCTGGATTTTTTCCCCAACATGCATGACTGTGCTCTTCTTGGCATGGAAGCCCAGCTGCCAGTTCTTTGACCACCTCTCGAGCCTCTACAGGTCCTCCCTGAAATCAGATTCCTTTTAGACACTCAACCCTGCCACAGAGCTTGGTATCATCTGTAAATATTCAAACTGTCCCTCAGATACCTTCTCCTATGTCATGAGCGAAGATGTTAAAGAGTGACAGTACCACCATAGAACCTGCGGGACCCCACTAGTGACTTCCCTCACACCTGAGAATTCCTCATTAATCACTACCCTCTGTCTCCTCCTCCCAGCCAGCACTCCACCCAGTCTGTCAGTTTGTCCCCACTTCATGGCCCCCAGTTTTGTGACTAGCATTTCATGTGGAAATGAGTTGAATGCCTTACTAAAGATACTATACAGAATGTCAACTGCCTGACCGTTATCAACCGTCTTGTTACCCAGACAAAACAGTCTATTAATTTTGTTTGGCGAGACCTTCCTGCCACAAAATCATGATGTCTGCCATTATTCAACCATTTGCAACCAGGACTCACCATTCTTTCTTTGATTACGGTTTTCAGTTGATTGCCGACTACTGATGTAAAAAACAAAAAAGTTTCTGGCTGCATGTCTGAACACATACTGCAAATCCACTGTTAGGACATGTTAAAAAGGTTTATTACACAAAGACCAGTGTAGCACCCCCAGCATGTGATCAGCATTTTGTGTCACACTGACACTTTGTCAAGACTTTCTACAGCGCCAGTGTGATGAGAAACATTGACGCACACCAGTGGGGTGCTATACTGGTCTTTAATTTTGCAATAAACCTTTTTAATGTGTCTCAACAGTGGACTTGCAGTGTGTGTTTAGATGTGCAGCTGGAAAAGGTTTTTGTTTTAATCTCAGTGTATGGTATACGGCTCCATCGGGTAGTCCTGAGTGGTCATTTTCTTTGTTTCTGTGACTACTAATGTCAGACTGACCAGCCTGTATTTGTCTGGCTCTTCCTTTCACCACTTTTGTGCAGTAGCACCTTTTCCACCTTCTCCAGTGAATCCCTACTTCTCTGGTCTCTATGGAGCAGTTGAAGACATCAAGGTCTATCAGGGGTGCAGCCAGTACCTTCACCATTTCCTTCAGCACCTTATGGTGCAGTTCATCTAGTTCTACAAATGTATTTATTTTTAGGGCCTCAAGTCCCCTGGCCCCTGTCTGTGGCAATTGGTTGCATACACAGTTGAGCCCCCATCTAGTTTTAACTTCACCCTGTGGAAGTGACCCTCCTTTCCTTGCAAAATACTGTACAGAAGTAATCACTCAGTATTTTTGCATTACCTTTGTTGTTCTCCACCGAGCCTTCTCCTTGTTCCGTCTTGACAATGCTTTCCAAACAAAAAGACAGCCAAAAGAACTGGATGCAATGTACTTTTATTTAAGGCAGGTGAGGAAACACCTGACTTGAGCTCCGCGCCATTTTTCAGGTGCTCTACCCTTCGTTAGGGGGCTTCCTTCCTTAACTTCTTCTGCTAGCCTTAGCTCTGTGTCTGCTTTAGCCTTCACCACCCTGTTTGCTTCAATTAGTTTTACAAGGTATGTGTTCCTATCCTCATCTTTCTGACTCACGCTGAAACTCTTACAAGCCTCCTGTTCTCCTCACTACACTCCTTGCCTTTCTTGTGAACCCATCCATGCTGCTTAAATAAAATTTAGCCCCAGTTTTGAAATTAGTGTGTTCCTTGTAGCCCTATACAGAAACATATGGAAAGATTGTCACTAGTACCTAGTGGCTCCCCTGTTCTGATATCCCTTCCTTTTGATATTAGAGCCTATCAACCACTCCCAATAACACCTTTCTACTCCTTTCCAATTCCAGCTGTATCACAGCATCTCTGCCTCCATCATGCATAAGGAGGCAGTATAGGGCTGTAGTTTAGGGCTCTGAGCTGCAAACCTGGAGACCTGGGCTTGAACCACTGCCCTCACTTGCATACTGTGTGTGTCCCTGAACAAGTCACTTAACTTCCTTGTGCTGCCAGGTTGCACCTGGAAACAAGCTTGAGCAGTGTGCCTTTCCTGGTTAAACAATTTCCCCTTTTCCTTTCACACACATGCCAGCGTGGCTCTCCAACCTCCAATGTAGTTGTCTTAGGCAGTAGTAGATAACGTGCAAGTATACAAAAGGTCAGTGATGAGGCAGGGAGGTGCTGTCAGGGGGGTGAACCAGAGGAATGCAGAAAAAGCTTGATTACAAAAGATTACAGAGGTTTTCCAGGCTGTCTGCAACTGGGGACTATTCACGTTCTGAACCACTGACTAAACAAAATGTGGAAATGCTGCAGTTCCAGTTTTTCCTCAGTTGCAATTCCAGAAGTAGATAAAATGAAAGCAAATGAAGGCCTAGTGGCCCATCCAGTCTGTCTAGGCTTGTCAAATTTTGGGATTGTGCCTTTGTCAGTCCTCCCTACCTTCACACAGTCTGCCCCCCATGCTAATCTCCATGTGCCTGTCCTATCCCTTTTGAACCCTCCCACTGTTCAAACAATAAAAGCAAGACTGTGATATGGCTCCCAGAGTCCCTTCCACTAGGACTGAGGCTGCACTGTTATCATCACCCCATTCTCCTTAAGGCACAGCTGGCCAGCGTCAACCACCTATTGTTTGACATGCAAACAGCACTTCACCCAAGAGACTTTAAACTCATTTGTATTGAGCACAGAGCACTATTTTGAATGCTTTAACTTTTGTTTTCTTTCAGTGCATTGCTGCTGTGTGAAATTGGAATTTTATCAAAATTGAATCTTTATGGCTGGTTGAAGGAATAACATCAAATTTATATTTTCCTGAGCAACTGGATGTATAGTTATTATGGATGGTGCTTGGAGCTCTGGGTGTAGCAGGGCAGATGACCAAAATGTGTCATGGGCAGGGATCACATGACTACAAAGCGACCCTTTATCTGCATGAACAGTTGCCACAGAACATGACCTCAGAAGAACTCTCGTTCATATCAAAGCAATTAGAATTGCATTAGAGAACCTTCTATGTTACTTGCATACAAATACATTTATCATCTGGCAATTATAGGCATTTAAGCCCTGAGGGTCAGAAGGATATCTGATAGAATCTTAGAGGCCAGATGGGGTAATCAAGGAGTCATCAAAAATCAAAAGGAACATGCAAAGGCACAGTCAAACGCTAATATATGAAATAATGGGAAATATATTCCTGTAGCACTGTACAACGAAAGAAAGTTAAAGAATGTCAGACTATAAACTGATAAACCTGTGTATGAATAATACAGCAGTTCAAAAGTGGAATCAGATATTGGTTGACAAAGCTACATTTTAAACACACAGTTGCTCATGACTCTTTCAGATTCTTTTTTCTTTGCTTTTTGTTAACACAAGTGCGGTCTTCCATTCCCAGTCTCAATGGCATCCCCAAAGCCCAACCCATCTCACGGACATGTGTGTTAAATACTACTTACACATGTAGTGGTGGGTGGTTGCCACATAGGGTCATGCAGTGCCTGTGGGGAATGCCAAGCAAGCTGAGGCTGTTTCCTCCATTTTGTTCCCAGGGCATCTGCATGTGATATGCTCACACATGTGCATGTTGACCCACATGTGTGCTACATCACACGTTCCTCCTGCCTGCTGGCCCGCCAGCCCTGCCACCCAGCCTCTGCCAGGTGGAAAGCAAATGGTGAGATTCGAGTTCCCTTCCCAAGGGATGAGAGCTGTCCTTGTAACGCTCAACTCTCCCTCATCAGAAGACAAAACAAAGAAAGGGTCCTACAAGAGCTTGCTAAGATCAGGGTGGATAAGGCAATGGGACCTGATGGCATACATCCCAGGGTGCTTAAGGAGCTAAAGGTGGAACTAGCAGAGCCATTAGCAGAACTGTTTAGTGAGTCTCTGAGCACAGGAGAGGTCCCAGAAGACTGGAGAAGGGCTCATGTGATCCCACTTCACAAGAGTGGTAGCAGGAGGAGGCGGGAACCACAGACCAGTCAGTCTTACCTCAGTAGTGGGCAAGATTATGGAGGCACTCTTAAGGAAAGATAGTGCAACACCTGGAATCCATAGGGCACAGGATCCAAGACAGCATAGGTTTACAAAGGAAGGTCCTGTCAAACTAATCTCATAGATTTCTTTGACTGGGTAACCAGAGTGGTGGACCAAGGGGAACAGTTGATGTCGCCTACCTTGACTTCAGCAAAGCTTTTGACACTGTTCCACATAGAAGATTGATAAATAAGCTGGGTAGGCTCGGGTGGGTCAGAAGTTGGTCAACTGGGTGGCAAACTGGTTGACGGGCAGAAAACAGAGAGTGGTGGTAAATGGTATACAGTCAGAAGAGATGCAAGTCACAAGTGGGTATCTCAGGGATCAGTCCTGGGGCCAGTCCTCTTCAACATCTTCATTAGTGACCTTGCAGATGGACTAGAGGGTAAGGCTTGTCTGTTTGCAGATGACACCAAGATCTGCAACAGTGTAGATGATCCAGATGGGGTGGGCAGAATGAGAAGAGATCTGGATAAACTAGCAAAATGGTCAGAAGAGTGGCAACTGGGATTTAATGCAAAGAAGTGCAATATCATGCACATAGGGAAGAGAAACCCTGAAGCCACCTATAGGCTGGGAGGAGTTGCTAGCAGTCACAAAGGAAGAAAGAGACTTGGCATCATCATCACTGATGACTTGAAATCATCCAAGCAGACCTCTAAAGCAGTAGGTAAGGCTAGGGGTGTTAGGGTGTATTAGTAGGGTATCACAAGTCGTAAGAGGGAGGTAATAATCCTCTTTACAAGACACTGGTTAGGCCCCATCTGGAGTACTGCTTGCAGTATTGGAGGCCACACCTTCACAAGGACATTAACCAAATTGAGGCAGTCCAGAGAAGGGCAACCAAAATGGTGCAGGGACTGCATCAGAAGACATATGAGGACAGATTAACAGAGCTCAATATGTACACCCTAGAGCAAAGGAGGAGAGAGATGATATGATCGAGGCATTCAAATATCTTAAGGGCATTAACAAGGTGAAAGAGTCTAACATGTTTAAATATAAGAAAATAGCAGGACAAGAGGACACAGCATGAGATTAGAGGGGCGTAATATGGGGAATGTGAGGAAATTCTTTTTCACAGAAAGGGTGGTGGATGCATGGAATGGTTTACCACAAAGTGAGTGGCTATGAATATAGTGCAGGGCTTCAAACAGGCATGGGATAGCAGGAGCAATACAAATGACTATGAATAGATAGGCCACTGACAGAGCAAAGGCCGATGGCACATTTATAAGGTAGAAAAAAGAAATGGGCAGACTGGATGGGCCTTGCGGTCCTTATCTGCCGTCAACTTCTATGTTTCTATGTTTCTATCCTACCATCCCTGAGTGACCCTGCTGTGATCTCAAACCTAGGTGCCTGTGCAACAGGAGGTATGGTGTCCAGTGTCTCAGCCTCCACACCACCGGGCTGGCATGACTCTTTCAGATTCTTAGGACAGACACTAGATTAAGAGAGGGCTTTTGGGTTGCCCCAATGGCCCAGTGGTAGCATATCACACTGCTGTGGTGGCAACCCAGGTTCAGCAGCAAACCCGAGTCGCTGCATCAGGAGGCAGGCCAGTGTGCTGCAGTTGGGAGGAAGGCATCAGGCACCTGGTGCTGCAGTGACTACTGTGGTGGGCCAGGGGAGCCTTTTCCATAGACATTGCTGCATGCGCCCATGGCTGTCAGAATGCTCTGCTCATGGGGAGGAGGGAGTATGGGGAGAAAATGGGATAAAATCTCACAACCATCTACATGATTCCTGACATTCCTCCCCTGTGTCCCAGCTACCCCAACACTGGTTCCAGTGCATTTGGTGAATTGCTTCAAGGAGGGAGGATAGTCCTCCCCATGCAGCCCCTATCAGCACCCTCAGGCAGAAGCTGTGGGAGCCATCCGTGGCAGCTGGACCCAGGGATAGGGAACAGAGACCTGAAGAGGTATACCCTGGATTCCTGGTACATTCCTGACATTGACATGGCCAAGGGAAAAAATCTCCATGGGGAGAAAAGCAGAGGACCTTAATTTTTGGGAAGGAGGACTGCACAGGATATGCATGTGCCAATGATCTGGCACAGGAGCACCAGCATCACAGAGCCAGCTGGAAGGAACCAAAACAAACTGAAATGGCTCAGGGCCAGGCTCTTGGCCTTAATGCTGTGCCCCACATCTGAAACTCTGCCCAGAACACATTTCTCCATAAATGTCACCTGTCTGTAGGCCATCCAGGCAGGTGGCTCCACCATGGGGGGTGGTAAGCCACGGGGTGCCCATGGTCTGGGATAGAGTTGTAATGTGACAGTTTGGGGCACAGTGGGTCCAGGAGCAGGTCATGGGTGTCAGAGAAAATGGGAAATGATTAAAAAGAAAATCTAAAAGGTTAGTACAATATACTCCTAAAAGATGTCATAATGTATAGTGAACATTTAGAAACACATCAAGACAGGAGCCAGATTCAAGTCACAAAAGTGGTGGGAAAAATGGGGGTATTCTGTCATCTATACACAATACCTTTGTTATTCTCGGGGGTAAGAATTCCCATTAATGTGTCCCTGTGTAAATGTTATATCCAGAGGTTTCAGGTACAAATGGGCTTGCACCTGCTTGACATACGTTAGTGATGGCCACCTTATCACTGCATGGCACACCGCCAGTGGAATGGCATATGCCTGCAGAGATGTGGGGTGACTGGACATGGGTCACTTGGTTCCCACATCCTTATCCTGGTGTCCATTGTTCTCAGTAATCCAGTGGACCTCTCGAACCCTCTGCCTAGCTCTGTATGTAATATCTGGCATCGAATGTATTATACAGGGTTCACTCCCACACCCCAGTCCTTTCTATCTGCTGGGCATCTGTGGCATTCTCCCCTACTTGCTCCTCTGAAGTCCCACAGATTCTAGTCACAGCACTGAGACCCCTCACCACCTGCCTGTATGAGATCTACAGGTGGTGTGTAGGTTACAGGAGACTGTGATCGACTTTTGTCAGCATCATCACATATTGTAATCAGTGGCCCAACACCCTTCCCATTGTTTTTTTAAACGTTTGTGACTTTTAGAGAAACTTGCACCCTCCATTGAGCACAGGTCAATGAAGTAGCATCACACCAGGTCACATAAGTGGCCTCAGTGACCACTTAGTGACCAAATTTGCAACGCTTCAATTTGTCAGCCATTACTCCTCCAGGAAAATTATTCCGTCCTGAAGGGAGGGATCAAGAACTTTTTTGTTTTTAAATCAAGACTATCTGCTTTGCCATCTTTGTCAACCTTGCCAAGGCCTTTAGCATGGTTTCTATCACCTCCTACTTGACAAAGTCACAAAGGCAGGTCTTTCTGACCTCTTAGTCATCAAGTTATGCCCTACCTGTTGATCCAAGTAGGAGAGTCTCCTCCCATCACCTGAGGTGTCCCTCCCATTTTTCCGTATCCTTAATGACCTTCCTCCATCTGTGTCTTCATACTGTAGTGTCTGAGTCAGAGCCACACCGGCACTCTGCCAGAAGTTTGGGTGAGCGTCCCATCAGCGGCTTTGGCATTGGCCAATGACTTTAATATTTTTTTTCGCTATTAAATGTGTGTGGGTATTTGAGTGGGTTGGAGAGTACTGTTTTGCCTTCCCAAACTTTCAATCTTGGGAGAATCTCTTTTTTTTTTTTTGAAGTGAAAGTGCCACCCATAGCAGTCTTGATCCAGCGATTCCTGTGGTGGCACATCAAAGACACCTGACTGTATTTTCAATCCAACTGCCGCCATGCACTCATGCTGGGAGGGAGCACGAGGGCTAATTAGCAGCTCACGACACTGACTGGTTCTGCAGTCAAGTCCTTGATTTGCATAACCAATCAGCATCACCTTTCCCAGCCAGTCAGGGAGCACCCCAGGGTTAGTTACTGGCCCTCCCAGCACGCAAAAGAAGGCTGCCAGGAGGGTTCAAGAGCAGTTCAAGGCAAGTTCAAGGAGAGCTGCAGGAGTTTGCAGGAAGGTCAGAAGAGCTGCATTCTGGAGCAACCCTGAAGAAAAGACCCAGGGAGGAGCTTCAAGGGACCTGAGGGGTAGTACGGAGATCCCTACCATCCTGGTAGTCCTTTAAGGGCTTGAGGAGCTGTATAGCCAGGCTAGGCAGTTGACTCAGGCATCCAGCAGAGGGGGCTGGTGATGCTAGGCAGCCTTCCCAAGGCCTCACAGGTGTCCCTGGGATCAACTAGCAAGTCAGCTAGTGGCATAGAAACATAGACGCTGTCAGCAGAAAAGGACCTCCTGGCCCACCTAGTCTGCCCTAAGGTCCCTACCTACTGTGCTATACGAGACCCAACTGATCTCCTCGCCTTCCCACCCAGCCCTTTACTAAGGTTTCCTGTGTCTATCCCATGCATGTCTGAAACCTGTTGCCATTTCGATATGCACCACTCTGCTGGTAGTCTGTTCCAGACATCCACCACCCTTTTGTAAAGAAGTATTTCTCACATCCCCACTAAGTGCCCCCTTCCAGCTTCATAACATGCCCCTTGTCCTTGAGCATCACTCATCACTCCCTCCTGTACCTTACTGAAATCTTTGAGGTATTTGAATGTTTCTATCATGTTTATCCTTTCCTCCTTTCCTCTTGAAAGTACATATTTAACTCAGAGTCTTTCCTCGTAGGGCTTCTGATGCAGGCCATGCACCATTTTGGTTTCCACTCTCTGTACTGCCTCCACCAGATCTATGTCTTTCCTGATATGGGACCTCCAGAACTGGACACAGTACTCCAGGTGGGACCTCAATAAGAAGAGCTGCAGCCTGTCACAAGGCACCCTTGGGACATTCAGCTAGCAGGTCAGCTAGCAGTGATAAGGGTAGTGGCTTGCCACTAGGCAGCCTTGGGACACTCGGCTAGCAGATCAGCTAGCAGCAAGTAGTCTTGGGACAATCAGCTAGCAGGTTGGCTAGTGACAAAGCCTTGGGACACTCAGCTAGCAGGTCAGCTAGCAGTGAAGAGCCTTGGGACACTCAGCTAGCAGGTCGACTACCGGCAAATTGTCTTGGGACACTCTGCTAGTAGGTCAGCTAATGAAGAAGAGCCTTGGGACACTCAGCTAGCAGGTCGGCTTGTGGCATACCACATCTTCAAAGGCCTGTATCCTTTTTAAAAACTAGCAGCAGCAGCCTTCGGGGAGGCGTGGCACCCAGGAAGGAGCCCTAGGGAGGTGGCGTAGTATAGTGGGTACCAGCACTTAAGGTACCCTTCTTCTAGTGCTGGGGTGGGCTAGCAATTTTCCTTGGTTCTAGCCAATTGGCTATTGGGGTTGGAGTTCCAGGGTGGGTCTGATCCTTGCAAAGCCCTTTTGGGGCTGGTAATTGCCTGTCATCGCTAGTGGAGGCTTTCAGTTTTCTGTGTTGGTAGAGATAAGACCCATTTCTTTTGTCTCCCCTTCTGTGAACTTTGGTGGGGCCCTAACCATTAATATTAGAGTGATAAGCCTTTGTAGTTAATGTTAGAATAATACGATTTGTCATTAATGTTAGAGTGATAGACACTTGCATTTGTCGATTTGAGAGTGATTAGCTTGATTTTAAGAATTTGACAGTTGCACTGAAAGTTTTGTATTACATTGCTATTTATCATCTTAAGTAAAGGTTATTTATCCGATTTAATTCTGCTTGTTGATTTAATTCCACCTGTTGATTTAATTCCGCCTGTTGATGGTTATGGTGCCCTTTTAGTCTGCTCCTCTAGGTGGCGGTAGCTGTATCATTTCGGGGAACGGTGCCTCCCCTTATTAAAGCACCTCACCAGTGGCTGGCTCCACATCACATTTGGGCATCCAGTTATCAGACCAAATAACTCGACATTGTCACCTCAGCCAGTTTAAGCCCACTACCTTTGGCTGAGGATGGCACCAGCAAGAAAGCTATCTTGGTGACATCCTGACACACAACAAGAGAATCGCATGGGACCACTGACCACCAATGATACTACTTTTCTGTATGGGGGCAGGGATCGGGACTGGAAAGGGACACTGAACCACCATTGTTTTTTAATTTATCTATGGAGACAGGGATCAGGGCAGGGAGGCGCTGAACCACCAATTTTTTTAATTTATCTATGGGGACAGAGATCTGGGCTGGGAGGGACGATGAACCACCAGTGCACTTTTTATCTATGGGGACAGGGATCAGGGCAGGGAAGGACACTGGACTACCGGGATTGATTTATTTGATGTGAGCGGGGATCAGGGCTGGCAGCCCTTGATAGTGCATAGACAGGGTGCGGGGCACACATCCTCCAGCACACTGTTAAGGGCTGAGTTTTCTGAGTTTCAGAAACATTAAACTACCACTGATGGTGGCCATTTAGCACTTCTGAAACCTTTCAATATTATGTTGCTCTGCACGTGCATGAGGAACCCTCATTTGCATAGGCAGCACAATACTGTGAGATGGCACTATCAGGGCTGCATGGTGCATATGTGTCCTTTAAATATGGGCACGCCTGACAGCTGGCACTATTCCAGATTAACAAGGCACAAACCCAGTTTGCGTCATGCTAACCATTTGAAAATAGGGGCCTAGATGCTTATATCATGCTGTAAACCAGCTGCTGCCAGTTAAAACTTTCCCTTACAAAGGGTTCAAGTTCTCATTTTACACAATGTATTATAACAAACTGTACCCAGCTTCACATATATAAGGGTGCAAAACTATCTCGGAGTTCTAGTGACAAAAATATGTCACTCGTCACCAAAAGACCAGGATAGCGTACACCTTATTTGTACCGTAAAGTGTAGATTATCCCTTAGTGTCGAAACAGTCCTAGATGCTATAGTTAGGACACAGAAAACTATGCCCACATTCAGAAAGGGTGAGGCAGCAGCATGTTGCAAAGGGAACTTGGATTTTTCAACCTCATGATGTCTGCACTGGTTTTAGGCTGTGTGGAGTTGTACTGTGGCCCTGAGTGTGCCACTTGAAACTTTAGGTTGCCAGGGGTTACTGGTGCATGAACAATTCGGTGGACAGCTATTGAAATGACATGGACACTGACTGCAGAGCTAGAAGTATATTAGACAAGCATTTGTCAATGTTGAATGTTGTCTTGCTGGCATTGGTAGTGCAGGAGTTAGAGAGATGCATAACAGGAATGGCAGTGAAGTTTATTTTATTTAAAAGTTTTACCAGAAAGTTATACTGAGTGCTGCAACGCTCAATTCCAGATGCGTCCTGGGGAGGGAAATTGAGAGAACTATACATGAAGTAGTACATTACTAGATGAAAAATTTACAGAGTACTGATAGTAAATGGATACCAACCCCACCCCACCCTGCAGAGACTGACAGGCATTGGGGTGTGCCTTTGGGTTGTTGGCTATAATGCTCATGCCATTTCACCTCACCCTACCCTGCAGACACAGAGAAGTGTTGTGGTGTACCTTGGGGTCTTTGGGCTTTTGCTCACCCCATTCCATAAGGAAATACGCTGAGATGGGTGCAGTATAGGAAGAACGGGTGAACTTTGAAGCTGAAGAGTCCAAGGCACATCTCAATGGCTGTCACTGGCTGCAGGGTGGGGTGAAATGACGTGAGCATTACAGCCAACAATCCCAAGTCACACCCTGACACCTGTCAGTCTTTACAGGGTGGGGCATTACAGTTGGAAACTCTCATGCCCAGGCATTTGTTGGCATTTTACTCCAAATTGTCAATATGGGCTTTTTGTGACCCACTTCGTGAACAGTGGCACTATCAGTTCATTAGCTGAAAGCTGATTTTGCACAGCGACTGTGCCATTTGGCACCACAGGTGCAAAAACACATTTCATGCAGGATGTGAAAATGACAGCTGTACTGTTCATGAGGCGTGTAAAAAATGGCAGTGTTGAAAATCTGGAGTGAAAATATGAAAAATTGGTGAAGTCACGAGCATGTAGAAACTGCGCAATACATACCTGCAAACAATTACTTTGGTTTAACCAATTTTCAACATAGGCATTTTGGGACTTCTGCTCATTAACAGTGTCACTATAATTTTGTTACTCTGTCCCGAACATTGATTCCTACAGCGACTGTGCCACTGTCGCCATATGTCAGAAAACACATTTCGGCAGAATGTGAAAAATGACAGCTGTACTGTTCATAAGGAGGTGTGAAAAAAGGCAATGTTGAAAATCTGGAATGAAAATATTAAAAATTGTCGAAGTTACAAGCGTGCATGGAAACTGCACAATGCATACTCATAACAGTTATTTTTGATTTTTTCACCAAATTTGCAAGATAGGCTTCATGGGACCCCACCTTATGAACAGTGGTACTGCCATTTCATTAATCGGTCCTGAAAGGCGATTCCGCACAGTGACAGCGAAATGACCTTTCAGGACTGAACAAGATGACAGTGCATGTGTTCATGAGGTGGGATCCCAAGAACCCCATGTTGCAAATTTGGAACCAAATTAAAAAAAGTGGCTGGAGATATCCACCCGTAGAACCCCCTCTTCCCATTTATGCCATTATACAGCTCACGGCATTTCTTCAGTTTGTAGTCGGCTTTGAAGAGTCCAGATGTGTTCCGCTCCACTGAAGATTGCAGTGGAGGTAAGTATGAGTGAGGTGGGGTGTGCAGAGGGTGTGCAGGTTGGGGAGGGGGTACAGCGGACAATGGACAGTTTTCTTTTATTCAGGTACAAAAAATGGACACTGAGATGCGGGACAGTTTCATTCTTTATAGGTGAAACAAAACAAATGTTGGGTTGGGTTGGCTTCCAGTGTGCTCCATGACTTTCTGGGGGCCTGATGTTAGCAACACTTGATGGGCTCCCAGTGTGCCACACAATGGGGTGGGGCAGGACCTGGGGCAGGAACATGCCGACACGGTCAGCTTATCAGGAGGTGGCAGCACACTGGGCTGGGCTCCCAGTGTGCCACACAATGTGGGGGCGGACATGCTGACATGGGGATTGCACCCCCAATGTTGGCTCTCTTTGAGGGGATTGTATGGCGGCAGTTCTGCCACCAAGTTTATTGAAATGTTTGCCAGGAAAGGCATGTCGGGAGGCATGTCATCTGTGCTGCTGCATGACAAGCTTGTCTCTGATTGCAGCGGACTTTTCTTACAAGTTGTGTCCACTTTACATAATTCTTGTGTCAGCGCTAGCATGCTGGCTTAATAGGGAATGAGGGATGCACCTATTAATGTGTACCCTGCATTACGCCAACACTGACACACCTCTGAAATGTGCTATTAGCACAAGATGTTGCTTGCATGGCATGTCGAAGCCAACATAAAAGGAACAGTGCACACTCAGAGCTGTGTATAAAGAACTGTAATGTGAAGAAAATGCATACAATACACACAGTGCTGTACCAAAGCCAACTGTGGACAAATGAACCAAAGTCTTCTACATATCAACGATCACTGGATCTTCTTCAGAGTAGAGAAGAAGCGTAACAAATGTCAGTATAAAGGGAGTTTGGTTTGTTTGACCATAGTCTGCTTTGGCATAGCACTGCTTGTATTTATGTATCTATGCATTTTTGCATATTGGCCCAGATATTCAAAGAGCTGAGCCATGCGCAATAGGGTTAGCGCCTGTGCAGAATCGAAATGCGCCATTCTGCTATTCAGCAGGAGGCATTTGCGCCCCAAGTCATGCTGAGCAACAGCGCAATGCTAATGAAGGCATGTGCAACGAGAGGAGGAACCATGCATAAACTGCACAGCCAGATATTCAGCCGGGCCGCAGAGTTATGCAGGGCAACCCCACCCTGCGCCTGCACAACTTTATGCAAAAAAAAAGGTTCAAGTTGAGGGCCACCCACAGGTGAGCTGCCACATTGCAGGGCACAACACAGCAGCTGCCACCTGTGGGTGGCCTCCACTGTTCCCAGTGCCCCTGCAGCCCGATCGCGGGCATAATAGTAACCCCGAGCCGATTGCGGGCGGCAGAGAGTAGTCATGCCCCGCGGCAGCCCGATCGCGGGCATAATATAATGTTTCCCCACCCCCGACTAGCCTGATGGCGGGCATCACAGTAACACCCCACCCCGACTAGCCCGATCACGGGCATACAGTAACTACCCCACCCCTCCAACTAGCCCGATCGGCGGGCATACAGTAACACCCACCCCAACTCGCCCGATCACGGGCATACAGTAACCCCACCCCCAACTAGCCCGATCGTGGGCATACAGCAACTCCCCACCCCGACTAGCCCGATCGCGGGTGGCATCCTCAACCCCCATTACAAATACGCAGGCATCTTCTACATTACAGGAGTCATAGATGTCTGCTCCAGTCAATTCTGTAACATCATATGGGAATGCATCAAGGTCAAGGTTGATGAAATCGTGAAAGTGACAAGACGTGGTGGCGGTGATGGAGGTGTAGCCATAGCCCATATACAGAAGGTAGGAGAGTGGTCAGTTAGTGAATCAGCCAGGACACCAGAAACAGATACGTGCTTCACATGGTTCACCACAACCCAGTCTATGAGGGTAGATGATTGTTGTCTCGGTGTAATTCTTGTAGGTTCAGTTATCAGTTGGCGAAGGCTGTAGCTGTGCATAAGGGACAGCAATAAGCTATTAGATGTACCCAACCAGTTTAGGTTATGGTCCCCTAAGATCACTACCTCATTTTGGTGTATATCTGGGAAGTTTCATGAAGCATGTCCTTTAAGCCTGCTAGGCCTCCAGAGAGAGGGTTGTAAGCACAGGTAATGTTACGTTTCTTTGCCCCTAGAGCTAGACTAGCATGCAGGGATTCATATCTTGAAGAGGAGGCAGAGCCAGGGATAGATAAAATATTGAGGTTGTTTTTGTGGAATAGAGCAACTCTACCTCCTCGCTTTGAGGACGGTCTGTCCCAACAAATCATAGAGTAGTTGGCCCAGGGAACAGAGAGAGTCAGGTATCCCAGGTCTGAGCCAAGTTTCCATGAGGCAGAGAATGTCAGGACTGTATATTTTGACCCAAGCCTCCAGCTCAGAGAAGTGACGAGTAAGGCTTCTTATGTTCATATGGGCAATAAATAGCCCCTTATGGGAGATCTTGAGTAGGTCAGTTGAGGAGTAATAAGCCGAGGGACCCTGATTCAGTTCAACATTCGCTGATAGGAGTATTGTTAGGATTGCAAGGAACCGGAGCCTACCACAGTGGAAAGTGAAAGGTATGGTATGTCTTAGTGACAACTTTTTAGAAGCTGAGAAAACATAGCAGGTACTCCCCTTGCTATAAAAGAGGAGGTTCCATGTAGGCACAGGCCAATATACTGTACAGCAATTAAGTTAGAAAAGTGGAAGTCAGAGAGCACTGATGAAGTGGCACTAGGCTTCTTGGCCTTGATAAGGGAATGGTTTCGATATTCCCTGACTTACCAGACTCTTGGTGATAGTTAAAGAAGAGTCTCAAATCAAATATTGTCTTTTTTGAGTATTTCTGACACAAACATTTTTACTTCAGCTCTGATCAACTTTTACTGTACACACAAGGATTTTACTAAGTATTCTTTCTTGGAATAATATTAGTGTGACCTCGTAATGATGGTGTTATGAGGTTGCAAGCATGGTATTAGGAAAAAGTGGCATCATAAGTATTGTACTATGGGATTTTGTTTGTCCAGGTTTTATATTGCTTATAATGGCTTAGCTATATATTACCAACAAATATTCAGCAATAAAACAGTAGTCAACATGCAGCAATCCATAAAACAGATAGAAGAACAGCATGTAATAAATGGTATCTGTGGTAAATAACATCAGTTCAGATGGCATGGACAGTAGTAAAGAGGAAACTGAGGCAAAGCAAAGGGGAGGGAGCTCAAAAAACAAAACAAAAGAGGGATAGATAGGCAAACCTGGAGGGTGGGGGGAGCACAATGAGCCATTGAGCAGATTGTATTTAGAGGGAGGGAAGGAAGCAGATTCAATTCATTTATTTGTGGAAAGCAAATTGAGAGTATAATTTTCTTTCACAATTGCATCCATGAAAAATAACGTTGTTATGCTAGCTTTTTCAGTTTTTTTTTTCTGCTAGCAGGAGTCCCTATAATGATTCAGTCCCTTCAAATAAGTACTCAGATCCAGTGGCTCTATACCCAGCCATGCCTTATGCAGTATCTCTCAAATTTCTAGGCAATGACTTCAAAAAGCTGTAGCATCTGAATTAATCTAAGTGCATTTTCAGGTAAAGTAACAGGGAAAAAGAGACCACAGTTAGTAACAAGTTCTAAATTCTATCTTATATCATATGAAACTTTGGCTATAAAAGCTGCTCAGATATGTTTGTGTGTGCATGCATGTGTTTGGGATGGGAGAAAGGCAAAGGGCTCTGGGATTTTGAAAGGTTCTGATAAGTCAAGCAAAGTTCTAATAGTTATTTAAGGTTTAGCAACCCCTGGGATACACCCTGAGTGTGGGAGATTTACTGTTACCAGCCATTCTGTATTTACAACCTGGAGGATGATTCTGTTTGACTTTCGTGACCTTTTGCAGAAAGGCTTTGGGCAGAGATTACAACAGGTGTTTTTAAATTGCCACTGTTTACCAAAAACTATGTGTAATTTTCATCTGCCTCTTTGCCACTGTCTGATTCCTCCTTTCATCAGCGGCTACCAGTTTTCTGGCAAAGTGTCCTGCTGTGGTTTGACTCAAATTTAGAACACTCTGGGGAGCCTTTCAGCTTATTTTATCCAGTTCCTAGGGCAGCCCACTTATCTAAGATTGGGTTTGTCAGAGGAGGTAGTCCCAAAAGATCCTCCCTGTAGGGTGAGTGCTCTAATTAGTGCTAGATTCTGTGGACCAAGTCAGGTGGGCCCTTTTATCCATTAGCTCATATTTCCCTTCTTGAGTCACCATCCCTAATAGCAAACTGGCCCTTACCATGCAGCTCCAAGCAGATTGTAGGTAGGACCTTATGTTGGCCCTGAAGAGAAGGAGCTAAGTGTGGGGCCTTATCTATTCAAGGCCTGCTCTTTCCCTGCCCTGTGGACCCAGTATGTTGATCCCACAGTTGTACCCTGGACTCCTCAAAGATGGCTGGAACTAGAATTCTGAAACTTTAGAGTGACAGAGCAGTCCCAGGAGTTTCTACAGCTGTCTCCTGTCCTCTACCCTCCATCTGAGACTCCCTAGAAAATAACTTTGGGGTCAGGGTTGTGGGTAGTTAGGCGATGCATCTTTCTTTTTCTTGTTGTGGTGAGGGGTTATGGATTGTGTGAAGATATAAAATCCAATATACAGCTGAAGAGCTGAAATGGTTATACCCTTTTTAGGAGTACATGATCTACCTGTAGTTTGTTAACCTTGTTGTGTGATAGCATAGCAGAGTTTCCAGCATTCAGTGAGGGATTTTTGCACTGGGGCGAGACAATCAGGTAAATGTGGATGGGCAAGGAGGCATGTGCCAAAGAAGAAAAAGAAGCAGATATCTCTCATACTTTCTTCCAATTGCAAGGCAATGTGGCCAACAGGGAATGCTTGGTGGGCAAAGCAGTCAGGCTCCTCCAGTTTAGTTATTGCTTTGCAATGCTAAGTCAGTGAATAAATCTGCTGTCATGAGAGATGCTATCTCTGACTTACAGGCTGACCTAGTGTCACTAAGAACAGTTTGGATGAACCTACAGGGCCAGTCCTATCAGTGGTCATCCCACCAGGTTTTTCCAGTAATACACCACCTGAGACTGGGTCATAAGATTGGTGGTTGCCATACTTTTTAGATCAAAGCTGGGATGTGTGACACCCTGTGTAAAAGAGCTAGATCTTTTGAGATGCAGTATAAAAGGGCCTGGGCTGGTCTGAAATGCTGGATTGTCCTGCTCTATAACCCTTCACATGTTGGAGCAGACTTCCTGTAGAAGTTTATGTTTTTTGTCCACTCTGGTTTCAGAGTGAGACTTACGGTTCTCAATGACTTCAGTGCATGGGCGAATGACTCCTCCAGTCAATTTGCTACAAGCGTCTCCAGCTCATTGAAGAGCTCGGACTCAGAAAAGATATTTCTGTTGCCATGCACATGGGAGGTCACACACAGCTTCTTCTTCTCTATTGCTAGACTCTACCAGATATTGCCAGACTCCATTTCTTCATCTTGCCGAACTGGGAACACGGGTGAAAGCTTTTGTTTCCTCAAGGCTGGACTACTGCAGTACATGTTGTAAGGGCTTACCTTGTAGTCAGAGCCATTGTCTGCAGTTAGTTCAGATCACAGAATTCCTAACATATTACTCAGCTGCTGCGGGCTGTGAGCTGGCTGCCAGTAAGTTAGGGGGTGGACTACAATGTTCTTTTTTTTACATTCAAAGTTATGAGGGACTTAGGCCCTCAGTACTGCCACAGTTTTCTGACCCCGACATATTGGTCAGTGTGATGAGGTCTTTGGGTAAGGGACACATTCTTGGGCCAGTGACAAGACTAAAATTGGAAGGCGATCAAGTGTTTGCTGTGGTGCCTGTCCTATGGAATATGGTGTCCCTGGATATCTGACTCTCCTTCTCCTTCTCCTCCTCTGTGTATATTTTTAAGTACAAGCTGAAACGTCACCTAAACCATCCTCACCCAAAGATCTTTAAATTTATGTAAATTTGCATATTCTTTTTATGTAGTAATTCCCACTTTTGCACTTTAATTCACTTATAGCGAGTTGTATTGAAATTGTAATTGTATCTTGTATTGTTTTAGTTGTACATTAGATTATGTTATATTTTCATAGTGCTCACCTCCCTTCCTTTTGCCTTTCTCTCACTATTAGTTTGTATTTCAGTTCTCTTAGCCCAGGAAGGGTGCCAAATGAAATAAAAATACTGCTGCAGCTGCTACATATCAAAATTTTCAGAAGTTTTGGGCTTTTGTAAATTTAAAGAACTAAATCTTCATTTCAAACTACAGACCATTGTAGGAAGAGTAATGATGCTAAACAAATAAGGTTGGTATTATTTTGGGTGCACATGACTGGTTCATCCTTCCCTGCATTGTTACATGAGGCACCTTGATGAGTCCTGAGAAGGAAGAAACATGCATCTGAGTCATCTGTTGTCAGCCTTTGCAGACTGTGAGAGGCCATTTGGCACTTTCTTTCATGGGGATTTGCATATTCTTCCCATGATGCTTTGCATTGTAGGAGTATGTGTAATTAAAATTTTTGAAATCTGGCAGTGTTGCAAAGACCTTTCTGAGTAACCCTTGCCCCAGTGCTTTTCTCCTGAAGTTCTGTGCCTTTAGATTACTTTCCTATTTTGGGCTCACCATGACCCAAACCAGTAAGACCAAACATGACTGGTTTATCCTTCCACTGTGCTGTTACTGATGAGGCACATGGATGGGTCCTGAGAAGGACAAAACACCTGCCTATGTCTTCTGTTTTCAGCCTTGCAAATTGCATGAGAGGCCATTGGGCATCATACTCTCCTACTTAAAGCAGAACCACGTGTATTCTCAATTTCAATTTCAATTTTATTGATTTGGAAGATACCTTTGAGCCCAAGCTGTTTTGCAAAGGTTCCACGTCAGCGACAAGACAAGGTACAAAACAATATATAAAACAACACTTGATTAATATATGCACAAAAACATTGTGAATTACAAGCTAGAGTGGTGAGAAACATGAGCACAGTTATAGAGGCAGAGAATAGTGCAGCCCCTAGGAGCCTTATCATCAGGTAGGGGAGGAATGGTCAGGGAGGTTGTAAAGCAATAAGTGGGTGATAAAGGTAGGCTCTAGGGCCTTGTCTTTCATGTTGATTTGCATATTCTTGCCATGATGCTTTACATTGGGAGTAGGTTTAATTTTACATTTTTGAAGGCTGACACTAAACTGCTTAGTGTCTCACTGATACTTGCATGACTGGATCCTTCCTTCAGCCCTCAGCCTTTTTTGTATATCATCTCATCACCTCCAGCATTATCTCTGAGGAAAGACCTTTGAAGGAAATATAATTAGCTTTGAAAATATTTTAAAATTAATGAGAACTTCATTAGAACTTGGAAAAATGCTTTGATATGGTTTATTTTTCAGGAAATGGCACAGTTTCTGGAGAATTTTGAACTTAACCAGTGCAGTTCTCCTGTCCCTAGTGTGTGTTCAGTGTATTGGATATCATGACGTGTAATGGTTTAGTCATGTCAGCTTGTGGGATCAAGCATCACATTTCAATTCCTTTAGTAAGTTGCCTAAATATCTAAAATGCTAAATGCTTTAGCAATAAACCACGATAGGGTGTGGGTTATGCTGGGATTTACCACGCCTGGTGTAGTGCAGCCTTGTGACCAAATCCACCAGAACGGGATAAATCCCAGCATAACCCAAACCCTGGAGTGGTTTATTGCGATTATAAAATGTCCCCTTGGGGTGACAAAAAAAATAAAGAAAAATATTTTTTTTTTTTGTATTTTAAATTATTTTAATGGAATTTATTGCACCTCAAGAAAAGATAGTTCTGCATTGCTAGGGAGACCCTTTTGTTTGGCAGTGTGAATGTAGCATCTACACAAACACAGTAATATGCTGTGATTTTTCTTTTCTTTTTTTCTTAAAAAGACAGCCTACTAGTCGTGGGGTATTTATGTATTTTTTATTTTTTTTATAGGCAAGTACCTGATTGTGTGGTGTGAGTGCTAATGGCTGATCACACACACACACACACACTTTGGCTAATCTACTGTTTGCAGCTTTTTTTTATTTTGTTAATTTTTTCCCCATTAGCAGTATCCATTACCTAATATGTCCCATGGCAGCATCTATGGTGCTGCAGGGCACATCTGCCTGGTGTTTAGGGTGAGCGTGAGCAGCATTTGTGAATGGCTTCCATTCAATGGGCATCTTCTTTAAAAAAATAAATAAAAATTGGGTATTTTACATGTAGGGCGGCTGAAGAAATTTAAAAGGAGCTGGGAGGTGAGTGGTACATAGTACCTTTGAATGGCCAGCTGGTGCAATCACCTGTATTTCTTTGTCTTTCTTTGTTTTTAGAAAAGTTTCACCATGAAAGACACAGTGAGCTGGTAACAGCTCAGACAGCATTGACTGACTGCAGGAGTGTTTTTGGGTGGTGGGGTGGAGGTAATCAGTGTGTGGCTTGTGCTATGGGTCTCAGGCAGGCGTCGTGGTCCACAGGACTGCAGTGCTGCCAGCAGGTTGCTGATACATGGGGTGGATTGGGGAGAGAGATGCAGTCTAACTTTGGCCCACATTCTGGAGCCCTTAGCAGCAAACTGTATGGGAAACCATGAGGACAGATGTCTTTTCTGTACAGAGGCTTGTCTGGCTACTGGGTCTTTATCTGTGGGTTATTGTAGGATATATCCAAGTGTAAAGACTCTAAGTAGCCAATCAGGTTTCTAGAAATGCAGACCCCATTGTATAATATAAATTATAAATCATTTACATGATTTCAGACAACCAGCACACAGAACCACTGTACCTCTTATCTTAAACATAGTGGTCTCTTGTGCAGCAATGTTAGGAATGGAGCATTCCATTTCACAGCCAGGGGAGGGTGGCTTCATTTAGCTTTTGAAATAAAAAATACTTATGTAACCCCTAGATGGCACTATCCCAGGGGCTACTACCCCTGCCTGATTTGCCACTAACAGGTTGAGGGGCCTGGATCCAATGGCGGGTGCCTCCACCCAGAGGTCAGGGTTTGCAATAGTTAAACTAACTTGGTCACAGCCCTCTGGGACACTGCAACCCTTTCTTCCCACTAGTGGCCCACACAATATATCAGAATTACCTTCACAGTATACACTTACCCCAGGACTCGTTCCGCACTGGGACCTCCTGTGAAATGAGATACAGTGCAACAATCACAGTACAGTACTTTAACATAGACAAATACCTCAGGCAGTATAACTTTGTGGAACAAGCAGCTCTGATTTATTTAGGGGATATAACAAGGACAGGGGAAATCAGGTTAATTAGCTTATCACTCTAATCATCTACCTATGGCTCTGTGCACAGGCCTATCCCTATCAGTTACTGTCCCTGGTACCCAAGCCCTAGCGGCTAGTCCAAACCGTGGCAGCTGGTAGAGGGCCCTTTCACACAGAGAAAAGGAAAATTAAACAGTTAGCAGTACAGTAATTTCATTTGGATTTAATGTGGCAATTCAACAGGAGCGACCTGAATTAGTACTCACGACCTCCAAATAAGATAGGGTCCTTCAATATCAGCAGGGCTACTCTGAGCTCCAAGAGACTCTTCACATTTATATGGTAAAAAAAAGAAGTACCATACCAGGCAGGCTGCTTCTCTATCCCGATCGCAATTACTGCACAATACCGGGAGAACACACAGCAGATTCAGTTCCTGACAGACCGAGTGTAATTCAACAATTTCTCCAGTCTTCTACAGGGTGAGCCTGGTTTCTACTCTTCAGAGATCCTTTGATTCTTTTCACAGGACAGATTCAGTCCTAACAAGCAGTTACACAAGCTGCAGACCGGAACTCTGGGCCTTACACCGTTTTTGACTAAAACTGCACACTGAAAAAGCACAGGGCTCCTTCCTTCTTCACTGCCAAAGCTCAACTGAACCTCAACCGACAAAACCGGGCACTTCCTTTGAGTTCCTCCCAGTTCTTGACTGGATTGGCTGTCACTCACAATAGACTGCTGCTGTTGGTCCAAAAGGTGCTGAAGTCTAAACTACATCTCCCAGAGTCACTGCCCATACAATCCTCTTGTGGCTGGCTCAGATTATGAGTCCAAGTTCTGATTCGTCCAAGGTACCATTTTAGAGCTAGCTTACCCCACACTGATTGGTCCAGTTCAGCAGTTCAAAACTAGAATGGGAACTAGCAGACACAGTTCTGACTGCAAAGAAAGCAGGTTAGACAAACTGTAATTTCATTATTACTCTAAATAATTTCTGGCAAACAGTTACATCTGTCAGATAGGTTCCTTTGCACTCCTAGTGACTGCAAAATGAAGTGAATTAGCAGCAGCTTGAGTGGTACTCAATCAAAGAACACACAGTCCCCATACAAACTAATTATGTCTGCAAGCAGACAGCTCTTAAAGAGACAGTACCAGAGGCTCTAAAACACTCACTGATAAATGGCTTAAATGCCAAACACCATTCAGGCTTGGAGCATTCAAGCAAGCTCCTGGAAGTCTTTGGGAACCCCCATTTGCAGGGGGTTACACTTAAACATATTGTAAATCACTCTAACGCAAGTAATTTATATTAAGCTAATAGAGCCTCTGCAGTTTGTCTCTTACAGTATAGCAGACTCCTCACATGAGGTTTGGGTAGTCATAACTGCTCAGCATAACTTTGTGGTCCTCGCACCCAGCCTTCATGCGCAGACTCTCTTATACAGTAAAAGACACCATGCAGAGGCTGTATTGACTTATAAAAAAGTCTCACCTTGGTTGTGCAAGGTTTACTAAATTACGTACCCTAGTTGGTGAAATACATATTACATTGCACTGGCATGCAGGTAACATTAAACCGAATGTCTTGGCAATAAGACAGAGTTTTATGCTGTAGGAAGGAGAACCTGTAAAATAAGAAAGGCTGCATCTGGAATTTAGAGTTGAGGTTCATTTTTTTTTTAAGAATAAGAAAAAGATGGATGAAGGAACCGTGCCCCTACACACACACACACCCCTAATCATTTCAGTCCCTACAAATGATGGCATCCCCCGATTGTCATGTTTTATTCTGAGTGCACTGCTTCCATTAATACTGGTTCCTGGACCATGCCTCATTGCAATGCGATCATTCTATGTGATTCAGACATGAAAGTTATAAATTGTACAGGCTACAGCAGCAGTCTAGAACCAGATGGCACTGTACAGCAGAGTTTAAAGAGTCAAGTCCACTGTCAAGTCCCTACCCCCAGGCCCAGCGCCAATGCCTGATGAAACCATTTGCAACAGAAATGTGGATATACTGCTTTATAAAGTATAAACATTTTTTGTCTATCTTTGAAAAGTCACTTGATGAACAACATGTATCTGCTATTTTGTGGGCTTAACTGAAAATGTTTACACCTGTTCTCATTCAGTTGTAACCCATTCAGCTACACTCATCAAGCAAACAAGTATTTTAACTGAGGTTTTTGGTGGCCTCACCAAAACACCCATGAGCCCTGTCATTTCAGGACTACACTGTTTTCAGGTGGTGGTGGTGGTGCTGGGGGTAACATTCCAGTGAGGCCATCAGCATTCAAACCTTTTCCACATGTGTGACCATGTGCGGCCACAGAGTGCCACTCAGCACTAGAGATGTTACGAAGTTTCACTTTGCCGGTGAAGTTCTGGTGAACTAACTTTCCCACCTCACCCGAACTTCACACTTAGCCACTTCCCAATGAGTTTTCCTAGTGAAGTGACTCTTTCAGAAAAAGTCATCACAAAGTTGCAACCTCACCAGTGTATTTGCATGACTTTGCTTGAAAAAGTGCCATTTTATCTGCTGAAAACTTTGCAAAGTCACCACTTCACACTTAGCGGAGCTGGAAAATTTCATGAAATAATTCACAAAGTGAAGTCTGCCAACTTTGCACATCTGTGTTACACACATTTAGGACACTACATGCCATCTACAAGCACAAAAGGCATCTTTCTGCACCCAATCCTGCTCCATGTGAGCTGGGTCAGGGTGAGCACATGGGTACATGAGCATATGGGCAGGGATGTGGACATGCTGGGTTGGAGGTGCAGATGCTAATAGCATTACATGGGGTGGAGGTCCCAGCAGTAACATCTGCCCACCCTCAGCGCAAGTCTCCTTTGGCCCACCCTGAACTTTCTTGCAGCCTGTTTGGCCCCAGAACCAGTATTTCCTAGCCCACCAAGTTGGCATGTTGCGCTGGGGGCCATCAGTTTAATTTTGATATTTTAATTAAATTGCCGATTGTGATACAGCAGCCTTGGAGGACTACCATATACCTTAGCCCCATGTTGCATGCAAATTCCCCCAGCCCCTCCATACTCCAATAAGCACACAGAGCAGGAGACCAGCAGTTGTGGATGCCACCACTTGCATGGTCATCCATGATTGTGGAGCTGCTAAGTCTCAGTATGGATGCGTGGTTTATATCTGAGCCATCCTTGTGGATCAGACCCTTAGTACTTGATTAGTACTTGATTGTAGCATGATACCAACTATGATAGTAGCATTGTAAGTTGGAGAATTTCAGAGCCATGCTGCATGATATTAAATTTCCTGGTGCAAAGAAATGGGTGACAGAGTCACTAGATTACAAACAGATACAATAAATAGGTAATAAAAGGCTTCATATAGTAATTTGACTTCTGTACAGAGATGCCTTCCCATTATTTTTAATGATGTTTCTGTTTCATTTTTATTGGCTGTGAAGAAAATAAACCCAAATTCAGAAGCCAAAGTGGAAGCTATGCTTGCAGGTAGGAGGCGATCCCTGACATAAGTTCTGTCTACCTGTCTATAGACTGTGGCTGCAAGTATAAGGAACATTTAATTAAAGGGACCTACTTACTAGAAAAGGATAGATGAGATGCATGGATGCAAAGGGATGCTAAATGGTTAACTGAGGGAGTTTTCTCCTAATACAGGATAGTTGTAAGATACAGTATGCAACGGCAAGGCATTCTAAGTGGAAAAATGAGGGATATCTTTCCTGATATGGCTAATAAAGATCAAAGCTCACAGAGGCGTTCTATATGTGTCAGATACAGTAGCTCAGTTTGCTTATGAATTACAAATCTGTTATCTGTATTAAAGTTCTGTACATTGGGGTCTGAAATGTAATTTGTTAGTTTTCATAACATTTATAAGTCTGTACTGGCTGCAGAGAGTACTCCAGCCCTACAGCTCCAAATAATCAAGCCCCAACCCTCACAAATGGCATTTGGACTGGAATACTAGGAAAACCCTTTCATCGTATTTTAAGGAACAACAGTAACATAGAAATTTAAGGTCAGAATGGACTCTAGGTTCATTAAGTCCCCCCACGCCCTCTTCACAAGCAGGGATAAAATAAATATACTGTGCATATATGTACTAATTTAAAGATCCTCCTGCTCCCAGCAATCTGTATGGCCTCAGACCCCCAAGGCATCAACTAGTAAATTTCTAGGGAGGGGGTAAATATTCTGGTTAGTCATATCCCCAATAGTTCTTGATCTGAGCCTTAACAGAAGGGTATGAGAACATAAGAAGTAGACTGCAGTTGGGGACAGCATGATCTAGCTAGTCTGCCAGAGACATTTCTACCCCCAGTATGACAGTGCACCTAAAACAAACAAGCATTTGTCAATGCCGAATGTTTGCTTGCTGGCATTGGCATTGGTAGTGTAGAAGTTACAGAGCTGCATAATAGAAATGGCAGTGAAGTACTGAACTGAAGCCAACCCCACCACCACCCTGCAGAGAGTGACAGGCATTGGGGTGTGCCTTTGGGTCATCAGGCATACTGCCATGCCATTTCACACACCCTACCCTGCAGACACTGACAAGTGTCACGGTGTGCCTTGGGGTCTTTGGCCCTTATACGCTTGTTCCATCAGGAAATACGGTGAGATGGGTGTGGTATAGGAGAAGGGGTGAACTTTGGGGTCGAAGAGTCCAAGGCATACCTCGATGCCTCTCACTGGCTGCAGGATGTGGAATGGTATAGCATTACAGGCAAGAATCCCAAGTCACACCCTAATGCCTGTCATTCTCTACAGGGTGGGGAGCGTTATGGTTGGAAACCCTAACACCTCAGGCATTTGTTAGTATTTTCACTCCAAATTTTCAACATGTTTTGTGACCCCCACGTCATGGTCGAGGCAATATCAGTTTGTTAGCCAAAAGCTGTATGCACAGCGACTACGGCATTTAGCACCACAGGTGCAAAACACATTCGAACAGGATGTGAAAATGACAGACTGTACTGTTCATGGGGAGGTGTAAAAATGGCAATGTTGCAAATCTGCAGTAAAATATTAAAAAACTAGTGAAGTCTGGCGTGCATAAACATACAGCGCATACCTGTAATGTAATTAGGTTGGGATTTTTACAGCAGATTGTCAACTCAGGCATTTTGGGACCTCCAATCATGAACAGTGTCACTGTAATTTTCTTTATCTGTCCCGAACAATGATTTCCCACAGCGACCACGCATCTCTGTGCTGAAAGTGTGAAAACACATTTTGTCCATGTTGTGAAAAATGGCAGCTATACTGTTCATAAGGAAGTGTGGAAAAATGCCACTGGTGAAAATCTGGACTGAAAATATTATAAAGTCATGAACTTACGAGGGTACGTGGAAACTGCACAATGCTCACTCGTAACACAATCATTTTATGGACTTTTGTCACCAGATTTTCAACATGGCAATTTTAAGACCTCTGCTCTTGAACAGTGTAACTGTGATTTCCTTAATCTGTCCCAAATATTGCTTTCACACACCGACTGCACCATTGTGCGCTACATGTGCGGAAACACATTTGGGGTGACGTGAAAAATGGCAGCTGTATTGTTCATAAGGAAGTGTAATAAAATGGCAATGTGGAAAATCTGGGTGAAAATATAGAAAATTCGCAAACTTACGATGCGCAGAGGAACTCGCATAACGCTAAATAAAACAGTCATTTTAGGAATTTTCCACCAAATTTTCAACATAGGCTTTTGAGAGCCACCTTGTGAACAGTGGCAGTGTCATTTCCTTACTCTGTCCCAAAAGGCGATTTCACACAGTAACTGCAAAATCACCTTTGGGCCTGATTAATGCCATGACAGTGAGAGCATTCATGAGAAGGGTCCCAAAACCCCATGTTGGAAAATTTGTGCAAAATTCAAAAATGGCTGCGATATGCAGCAAAGTTGAAAAACCCTATCTATCCCATTATACAGCTTACTGGCATTTCCTCAGTTCGTGATGCGGCTTTTAAGAGTGCAGGCGTGTTCCGGTCCACCAAAGATCATCGCTGGAGTCCGGGTAAGTATGGGTGAGGAGGCGTGGGGAGGCGGGGTGCACAGTGGGTGGGTGCGGGTGGGGCAGAGACAGTGAGGGACCATTTTAAGTTTCAGTATTTTTTTATGAAATGAGTGATGTGGGATGTTGCCACGCTGGGTGGGCTCCCAGCGGCACAAGGATAACTGGTGGGGGGCATGGAGCCGGCAGGATTGGGCACCCGTCGGCAATAGCATCTGTTGCCACACTGGGGTGGGCTCCCAGTGGCACCATGTACTGAGGACCAGTGGAGCCGATGGGGATTGGGCACCCCATCGGCTACTCACGATGTGCGACCACGCTGGGGTGGGTACCCAGCGTGGCATATGTAACTCTGCTTTGGGGGCGCACAGTTTATGATTGGGCACCCCTAACGCGCTACACAGTGTGCGTGAGGCGAGTACGCAGTATGCATGCGTGTGTGTGTGTGTGTGTGTGTGTGTGTGTGGTAGGGGAGCACGCATGAGCAGGTGATATCTTATCGCTGCTCACTGAAGCGTAGCTCCCCTTTCAACTGTACTCCACTGCATTTTGGACTGCTGTCACAGACAGCTCCAGCAGGCATTGGAGAACTGCGACGTCTGCAACACACTGACTGAATTGGAAGAGGGCTGCCACACCTCCGAAAACTCGATAATGGCACTATGTTTCTTGCACATGTGTGCAAGCAAACATAAAAACAAAGTAGACCTTTACTATCTTTTGTAGCTTTTTCAGATAAGGTAGATTAGGGATTGGTTGGAGGAGACAGATATGTTTGTGATGTGATTGAAGTGTTAAATGAAAGTGTAAGTGGCTGAAACTGTGTTAAATATTTCTTGGTTTGTCTGGAGTGGAACTAAAATTCAAAAAATTAAAAAAAAATCACTTAAGTAGAAATGTTTAAAAAAGGTGCTGTTATGGTCCTTTAAATTATACAAAATCCTGACAATGTTGACATACAAGGAACAAGGTGCAAGTTTTGGGGGGAAGGGGGATTTTCTGGCATTATGCCAGAGACTGACAACTTTTTTTTTCATGATTGTTTATCCTCCTGTGGCCACCTTAAACTGCTCCCCTCTTTTAGACTTGCATCCCTACTGTTGGGGGATCTAGCCACCATCTTTCTCAGGGGGATCTAGCCACCATCTTTCTCAACTGGGACCGCTGGCACCCAGTAACCCCTGTGGCTTACCCCCTGCAGCGGGGTGGTAGGGAACCCCTTAACTCCCTACCCCAATGGATCCAGTTCGGTGCCAGTGCCCATGAACACTCTCGGACAGCCATCAAGTCAGCAGTTTGGTGCCACCTTTTCCCTTATTCTATTCCCTGAGTCAGAGGGCATGCAATTACGCCAGCGGTGTGAGCGCACACATCCGCGCCCCCATCCTGGCGCTCTGCCCCTGACTCTGCCCCAGTGTACAGCGTGTGTCCATGACACCCAGCTCTGCCAGGGGCAGTCGGATGCTGGACCGTTGGGCCCCTCCCAGGAGATGAAGAGCCATCCTCTGGACGCTAATCCCTCTTCTCCCCTGCCAGCCCCCAGCAACCCATGCTCACTCCCGAACCCGGGTCACTGGCGTGGCGCAAGGTGTGGCATCCAGCACCTCAGTCCTCAGCACCACCGGGCTGGTGTTTTTTGGTTTTTAAAGAATCCCTGTATGAAATACTGTATGTGGGGTGGGGGGCTACAGAGTATGAGATAACTGGGAGTGGGGGCAAGTTTCACATGTTGTGGAAGACTAGCTTCAGAGCTGTACTTTGGGTTGTTACTATATTGTCTCAGTTTTGTACAGTAACCTCCTGGAAATGTCAGGAAATAGGCAGCATCTGTCTACCACATGCACCTGGTAAATAAAAAAATAAATGTGTAGAAGCTACTAGTGGTTTCCGATCGTGGAGATCCCTGCCTTTTCTGTGAAGGCAAGCTTATTCAGAAGACTGGAAACCACGGGACAATATTTGAAATGGAAGTCCTAATAAACGTCAACGTATCTCACACACACACTGTACCAAGCTGCTCAAAACAGAGCATTGTGATTTTTTTGATAGTAAAACTAAAAGAAATAAAGCAGGCTCCAGCAAACAGAAAGACCTTTGTGAAACCCTATTATTCCCTCTCTCTGACTAGATATTCCCACTAATAGCCTGTCTTCAGAAGATGCCATGAATAGCTTTTGTCACTGAAGGAGAATTTGTGGTGACTAATGATTACCTGAGGGCACAACAGAGAACTGTCCATAAAACCAAGGGCATCACCCTTGATTTGATGATGACTGGCAAACTGTGGCGATAGTCTATGCGGCATATAAACGAAACCTCTGCCATACGTAAAAAGCAACGCTTGTTAAGTTTTTGATTTTTGTTTTGTTTCTATCACTCAGATATTTCAGTCTGGGAAATGGAGAGTCATTCAGTTGTGAGGCTATCTAAATATTAGCTCGGAACCAGCTGACCTCACTGGTGTCACAGCCAGTGGTTACGGATGAAAGCCACTGCTTGAAATCTGACAATATGAACACCTGCTTTTGACAGTGCGCACACATTACTCAGACCATGGCCTGTGCATACAATGTGTTACAGGGCTTTGGGTCACAAACAGGTGCTTTTGTTATGCACATCATTTCAGAATGGTTGGTGGCTGGTAGCTTAATTTTACTAAACTGAGCTAAAAATATTGGTTGCATTTCTGATCTGCTTTTAGGTGCCAACAATGTAGCTGTAAGCATCTGTTAAGGACATACATACTTTTTTTTTTTGCATTTAGTCAAGATCAAAGGTACATTCAGTTTGAATGATTTGGCTGCTTGATGTCATTGATGATGTCAGTGACAGGTTTTAGGTCCTGGCACAGGTTTTCAGACCTATACAAGCTTAGGTTTGATCCCTGGAGCAGCATTTTTTTACTTTATCACTACAGTTTCTGTAGTACGAGATACATTGTTAGAAGCCATTGCTGGTTTTAGCGATAGAGTTTCAGCAAAGTTTGAAGGTTTGTATTGCTGATAACTTAAAAAGTTCCAGCTGAGGCTTTAGGTTTGAACAACTTGGGAAACATATTTCAAAATGACAGATTGGTGCATTACTAAATCCACTGCAGCTGTGGGGGAGGGAGGTGCAGTCTGTACTCAGTGCTAAATGTCTTTTGCCACAGCAAACCTTTCTAGTCAATTACCTTTGCTACAGTGGAAAAGCTACAGACTATTTAGTAGTAGGAAGGGGGCCTGGGTTCAGTACCCAGTGTGGGACATTCTTTTTCTCTTTCTTACGTTGCTTCCATAGTATGACTGAAATTGTTTGACGTCATTGCTGGTGTTAGTGATAGAGTTTCAGCAAGATGGGAAGTTCTACATAGCCGATAACTTGAACATTTCCAGCTGAGACTTGGAGGCATGAATGCAGCTTGGGAACATTACTTCAAGTTGACTGACATGTTTATTACTAAATCCACTGCAGCTGTGTGTGTGTGGGGGTTGCACTTAGTGCTGAGTGTCCTCTTCCACAGCATGCAGTTCTTGTCACATAGCTTTTGTACAGTGGCAGAGCTACAGGTTGCCAAGCAGTAGTGGGTAGGGAGCCTGGGTTTGATCAGAGCGGGACATTTTTTTTGTTCTCGCTACAATGTTCTGTAGTATGAGAAAAAGTTGAAATGCCCTTACTGATGTTAGTGATAGAGTTTCAGCAAAGTCTGAAGTTCTGTATTGCTGATAACTTGAAAAGTGCCATCTGAGAATTTCAGGTTTGAATGCAACTTGGAAATATTACTTTAGATTGCCAGACTAGTGCATTACTAAAGCCACTGCAGCTGTTGGGAGGGGGGTCTGCACTCAGTACTGGATGTCCTTTGCCACAATGTGCTTTAGTGCAGTAGTGCAGTTACAGACTGCCAAGCAGTAGTGAGTAGAAGATCAGGGTTAGATCCCCAGTGTGGGACTTTTTTTCTTTCTTACTCAGTTTTCTAGTATGAGAGAAATTGTTTGATGTCATTGCTGGTGTTAGTGATAGAGTTTCAGCAAGATGTGAAGTTCTATATAGCTACTAACTTGACAATTTCCGCTGAGACTTGGAGGTATGAATGCAATTTAGTAACATTACTTAAAATTGACTTTACAGGTTTATTACTAAATCCACTATGGCTGTGGGGGGATTGCACTCTGTGCTGAATGTCCTTTGCCACAGCGTGCATTTCCTGTAATATAACTTTTGTACAGTGGTAGAGCTACAGGCTACCAAGCAGTAGTGGGTAGGGGGCCTGGGTTTGATCCACAGTGTGGGACATTTTTGTTTGTTCTCTCTACAATTTCTGTAGTATTAGAGCAATTTTTAGAGTCCTATGTAAATGTTAATGATAGAGTTTCAACAAGTTTTTAAGTTCCAGCTGAGACTTTCAGGTCTGAATGCAACTTGGGAAACATTACTTCAGATTGCCAGACTGGTGAATTACTAAAGTCACTGCAGCTGCTGGGGGGCATCTGCACTAGTTACTGGATGTCATTTGTGACAGCATGCGTTTGTTGTCAACGTGCTTAAATGCAGCAGTAGTGTGCAGGGAATTTGGGTTTGATTCCTAGTATGGGACATTTTTTTTCTTTCTTACTCAATTTATGTACTATGAGAGACATTGTTTATGTCATTGCTGATGTTAATGATAAGAATTTCAACAAGAAGTGAAGTTCTATATTGCTGATAATTTGAACATTTCCAGCTGAGACTTGAGGTTTAAATGTAATGGGAACATTACTTTAAACTGACTGACTGGTTCATTACTATATCCACTGCAGCTGTGTGTGTGTGTGTGGAGGGGGTCTGCAGTCAGTGTTTTAATGTCCTTTACCACAACATGCATTTCCAGTCATAGAGCCATTGTAAAGTTGTAGAGCAACAGGAGATGCAAGCAATGATTACTTGACAGGTGGTGGCTGGCTGTACTCGCCGCCCAGGGGCATACACCATCACTATTATGTGTGGAGGGCCTTATAGCCCCTGGAAGAGTGGGTATAGCCCATACCGCCCACCCTGGAGGGTATTATTGTGCTTAGAAAATGGACTTGCTATTATTTAACTAGATTGTTTGAAAAAAAACTAAATAGTGTGAAAAAGTTATTGCACATCAATTAGAAAAGGTAGCTTTTGTAAAGTAGTCCCTGCATTGTACTGCATTGTAGTGGTGCTGGCAGTAGAGGGCACTGTATCTATTGTTAAAGTGGTCAAAAGCAGGAGCAGGTTATGAGATTAGAAACTTTGTTTCATTTTTAAAATAGTTTTTTTAGGTTGGTGTTTGAACTTGATAGATAGTGGTACATTTCCCTGTCTGTTTCTTTTTCTTCTTTTTTTTTTTACAAACTGTGGGTTCGTGTTGGGAAAGTATAGTAAGCATGTGGGTGACCGTGTTTAGGGGGAACGATCGGAGCTGAAGAGTAACCGAGATGAGTTAAGCTGGCAAAGGTTGAGGTGCAAGGTAGTAAAGAAATGTGTAAAAAAAAATATTGGTTCTGTATGCACACTTAATAGGGTAATTGGGAGAATCGAGGAGAGGAGTGGCAGTGGAGTTTCTTGAGTGCAGCTGCCTGAATGTGGAGATACTGTGCTGGGCTATTAGTGTTACTCCGCTTGGCCGGCTTTTCAGTGAGTGGGAATCATGACTTGCTCGGTTTCATTTTGTTTAGTGAGTTGCAATCAAAATGCTTTGAATCTATTAAAAAAATGTACATTTTGCTATGATGGTGGTTGTTTGGGTATGGGGACTGCAACTGTGTTGTTCCGAGTAGTTCCGCTTCATTTTTGGTTGGTGTGCCTAGCATCACAAATTGTCAGTTTATTCTCGTTGTGAAGCTTGACTGTTTGAAGAGAAATTTGGTGGTGCGTATTGAGGGATATTTTGGGTAGTGGGGCATCCTGGACTTGCACTTGTTTTAGGTGGGCATTGTTGTCTGATAGATGCCCACCTAAATGAGTGGCTCAACCAATCAGATTAAAGAATAGATTTCCATTTTCTAACAAGCAATAGTGGGTAGGGAGCCTGAGTTTGGTCCTCAATGTGGGACATTTTTTTTGTCTCTCTACAATTTCTGTAGTATTAAAGTAATTGTCAGAGTCCCTTACTGATGCTACTGATAGAGTTTCAGTAAAGTTTGAAGTTCTATATTGTTAATAACTTGAAATATCCCAGCTGAGACTTTCAAGTTGGAATGCAACTATGCAACTTGGAAAGCATTACTTCAAATTGCCAGACTGGTGCATTACAAAATCCAATGCAGATGTTGGGGGGTCTGCACTCAGTACTGGATGCCCTTTGCCACAGCAACCATTTCTTGTCAATGAGCTTTAGTGCAGCAGTACAGCTACAGATGTCCAAGCAGTCATGGGTATGGGGCATGGGTTTCATCCCTAGTGTGGGACATTTTTTCTTTCTTACTCAGTTTCTGTAGCATGAGGAGAATTGTTTGATGCCATTGCTGATGCTAGTGATAGAGTTTCAGCAAGATGTGAAGTTCTGTACTGCTGATAACTTGAACATTTATTTCCAGCTGAGACTTTGAGGTTTGAATGCAACTTGGGAGCATTACTTCAAATTAACAGACTGGTTCATTACTAAATCCACTGCAGCTGTGTGTATGTGTGTGTGTGTGTGTATGTGTGCCGCTCTGGGGTTTGCATTCAGAAATTGTTAGATGCCATTGCTGATGTTAGTGATACTGTAGAGTTGCAGCAAGGTTTAAAGTTCTATATCGTTGATAACTTGAAAAGTTCCAGCTGAGACTCTGAGGTTTAAATGCAGCTTGGAAACATTACTTCAAACTGAGAAATGATCATGCCAACTCCAGAGGCCTTAGTGCAGGAACGGAGCAGGTTAAAAGTTCTGAGTTTGTGTATTGTCTGGGCAATGCTTATTTATTTTATGAGAAGTATGCTTGTACTTGTGTGTATTTATGTGTCTGTATTTTGCAGCAACTGCCTGTATGTTGTTTAGCATTTACAGTATACTTGCCTTTTATTGTGCAAAATTACAGTTCCTTACATTGGTGTTGCTCAGTACCATTGGTACTTTGTTTCCTTGGATTCAGCGGGGAGGGGTGCTGAGACCAGGCATGCATTCCAGAATATGGGACAAAAGTAATAACCACCCAATTACAGATTTGGAAATATCCCTTCTTGACAGTCTATGTTTTTGTCTTAGTTTATGTATTTTTAACAATACTTCTGAAATGTGACCTTAATCAAATATGGTTTCTGCTTTCTAACTGCCACTAGAATATGGCTGTGAACAGGCTAATTGATGTGAGCAGGTGATAGAAACATAGAAAACTGACGGCAGAAAAAGGACACATTGGCCCATCCAGTCTGCCCCTATCCCAACCCCCATAGGTAGCCCTGATCCTGCCTCTTTATACCCCATCCCTGTGCTCCCCCAATGGAGACTCCAGTTATCGCTTTACTTCCAGGTTTAATTCCCTTCCCTCCCTCCCTCCTGATTATACCTATGTAGTTATCCCATGACCTCTTAAACTCCCCAACCATTTTAGCCCCCATCACCTCCTCCAATAGCCTATTTCAAGGGGCCCACCACCCTCTCTGTGAAGTATTGCCCAGTCTTGTTACCTCTGAACTTTCCTTCCTCCAATTTTAAACTGTGCCCCTAGTTTTAAATATTCTTTCTTCCAAAAGATGCTCCTTTCCTCACCTTGTTTATCCCCTTCAGATATTTAAAAGTTCCAATCATATCTCCTCTCCTCCTCATTTCCAAGGGATAGAGATCGAGCCCTTCATCCTCTCCTCATAGGTCCACTGATGCATGCCCTGCACCATTTTGGTCACCCTCCTCTGGAAACTCTCCACCCTATCAATATCTTTCTGTAGGTGAGGTCTTCAGTAGTGTACACCATACTCCAGGTGAGGTCTAACTATGGACCTATATGAGGGCATTAATACCACCTGCCTTCTGCTATATACCCCTCCTTATGCATGCCAGCATTGTGGTTGCTTTTCCTACCACTCTGCTGCATTGGTTTGCCTCCTTTAGGTTGTCTGAAATGATAATCCCCAGATCCCTCTCCTGCTCTATTACCAAAACTTCCTCTCCTCCCAGTGTATATGTGGCCTTTGGCTTTGTGTGCCCTATGTGCATTATTCTGCATTTCTTTGCATTAAATCTGAATTACCAACTCTCTGACCACCCCTCCAGCTCTATCAGGTTTTCCGTTATTGTCCCCATGGAGAGTCCTCCTATTGCAAATCTTTTTTTAACTCTTTATTTATATGTACAGAGAAAATCCAGATATACATATACAAACTCTCAAATAGCAATTTGTTACAAATAACTTTCAGTTATTGGCATTTCCCGAGGTACAGTATAGCCATCATACAAACTCAACTGAAAAGAGAGTGAGAGGGGGGCACAAAAAAAAAAGTTCCAGCAGCATATCAACTATAAATCTTCATGGAACAAATGCAGGGTCCACCTGGGACATATAGAAAACCCATGGTCTCCACATTATTTCAAAGTGGGTAGTTTGACCCAAATGATGAACAATGAGGTGTTCTAAAATATATATTTCTTTGACAATATTATGCCACTGGGCAAGCCCAGGGGGTGTAGAACTCTGCCATAGACTGGTAATGGCTTTTTTTTGCTGCTGCGATGTACAGATTCAACAAACCACCCTTGGGGGGGGGGTGGATTCATCTGTAGCTATATATAACTGAACAAGCTGTGGAGACAACACAAATCCCAGGTCCAACAACTCTGATAAGCTGATTTCTATAGCCCTCCAAAATTCACGTAGGGCTGGGCAATGGCAAAAATATGAACAGAGTTGTCACATTTCTCACCACAGCGCCACCAATAGGTGCCTTATGATAAAGGTAAATACTTAACAAGCTTATCCGGGTATTAAAAAACGGATTGGACATTTCCAATGAATTCCCACCAATAAGGAGCTTGAGATATTTTTATTGAGTGTAGAATAATCCCAAGCCATTTTCATAGGAAATGCTGGTAGAAAGGTTGGCATTCCATGCCCTGAGGGTAGACTGTTCGATTCGTCCAGCTTTCCCAAAGGGCTTTGTAAGTCAATCCAATTAAATGAGGATTTTACCTGCCATGTATCATGTCTAATGTTAATTTCAGGGCAGAGGATATGGGATTAGGCAAGGTACAGGGAGGACCCTTCTGCGACAAAAAAGTCCACACCTGTAAGTACCTAAAATGATCTTGGTTAGGCAGGGGATATGACAACTGCAGCTGGGAGAAAGGAACTACTCCATGAGCGTCTAAAAATTGATAAATAAAAGATAATCCCAATCAATGCCATCTTTGAAATGTTGAATCCATACAGGCCGACAAAAAATCTGCCTCTGCAGCCAGTTACCGGACAAAGTAAAAATTTAGTGTTAGTGTGGAGTTGGTTCTTATTTTATACCAGCAGCAGAGAAAGTCTTGTGTGCCAAATGAAAAAGCTTTAAGATCTGGCAGGGAGCAGGAGGCAGCAAAAACTATTGAACTCATATAAAAAAAGTCATTCCGTACAAATTCAATATACTTCCAGGGTGTTTTGTATGTTGGGTTAGGCCACCACAGTATCATTTTAAATATTACCACCCAGCAGTATTCTTTTAAATTAGGTAGATTAAGGCCCCCCTCTCAACTGGCAACTGCAAAAGCGACCAGAGGACATGGGGGCGTCGACGGCCCAGACAAATTAAGAAAGTGCTCTGCTCCAAGAATTAAAAAAGTATGGGGAGGGAGGTATTGGGAGAGTTTGAAACAGATAGAGCAAATTTGAATAATATTGTCATATGGATGGCCTCAGTCCCAGAGAGGAAGTATAAATGCAGATGTGTCTATTTACTCAACTGTCGCTCAATCGCTTGAGTCAAGGATTCATAATATATTAGTTCCAGATGGACTAGGTTCTGGGGTATGAGTACTCCTAAATACTTAATGTTGATACATCAATCTTTGTATCATCCGCAAATGGGCACACCTTCCCCTTCAGTCCTTTTGCAATATCTCCAATGTAGATGTTAAAGAGGATTTGCCCCAATACTAACTCCTGGGGCACCCCACTTGTCACCCTTTTCTCCTTGGAGTGAACCCCATTTACTACCACCCTCTGACATCTGTCACTAAGCCAGTTCCCCACCCAGTTAGTTATTTTTGACCCTAACCCCAAACTGCCCAACTTGTTCACCAGTCTCCTGAAAGGGAAGTGTCAAAGGCCTTGCTGAAGTCCAGATAGACCACGTCCTCTGCCCCTCCTTGATCATCACCCTCATCACCCAGTTGAAAAATTAGATTAGGTTCATCTGGCATGACCTTCTCTCCATAAACCTGTGTTGCCTGTCATCTAGGAGACCACTGTCTGCAAGGTAGTTGACAATCCTTTCCTTTAGGAGTGCCTCCATAATCTTACTTACCACTCAGGTAAGGCTAGCTGGATAATAGTTACCCATCTCCTCCCTGTCACTGCTCTTGTGGACCGGCACCACATCTACCCTTTTCCAGTCCCCTGGAACCCTTCCCATGTCTAGTGATAGATTAAATAGCCTTGTCATTGGTGCTGCCAGTTCCTCCCTAAGTTCTCAGAGCACCCTTGGATGTAGGGCATCAGGACCGATTGCCTTGTCCACCCTCAACTTACCCAGTTCCTCCCATACCCTGCCTTCCTCAAACAGGCTAGAGTCCACCTCCCTGCCTTCCATGCCCCTTCCCAGCAACTCCAGTCCATTACCCTCCCTTTCAACCATGAAGACTTTACAGAAGTACCTGTTCAGCAAGTCCGCCTTCTCTATGTCCCTGTCTATCAACACTCCTCTCTCCCCTTTAAGTCTCATTATAGCCTGTTTGCATTTCCTTCTCTCATTTACGTATCTGTAGAACTTTTTATCCACCTGTAACCCGCCTGTTACCCGGGGTTACTAGAATCCCAGTAAGACCTAGTGGTAGGCAGGAAGGCAGCTTAGAAACTCCAGTTAAATGGATTTCACACTGTCTCACTCTGTTCTCAGTCTCAGCTGAGACTGAGGGATGACATCATTTTAGAACTGTCACAGCTGCATAAGCCACACTGGAATGTTGCAGTTGGAGGTTAGAGTAGAACGCTGGGGATTTGAGCCAGTCTGAGTGAGAGACTGTAATGCAGCAGAGTGTGGCAGGCTCTCAGAGCTTTAAGCTCTGTTTTAGAGCTACTTTTGTAGTAGGTGTGTGTTTCCACCTGAAGAGGAACACAGGAACTGGCAATTCAAGTGGTGGAGACCGCTTTCAATGGTTCAGAGCCCCATCCCTGAGGGGATGGGGGGAAGGTGTCTGCCTGTTTTCCAGGGGCAAACCCCCTGGGTCTAGCTAAGGGAAAGAAGCTGCCTGTTTGAATTGTGCTGAGGCACCAGAAGCTCTGAGAGGAAGATTCCCTGAGGAGGAAACACCTGTGGGGCACCTGCAACCAAAGGGTGAGTTTGCTCTGAAAAAGGGCCAAGTGTTTTCACCTGAACAGAAGGAAACTAAAGGGACTGTTACTGTATGGTCAGGAAAAGACAGCCAAGTACAATTGGAAGATGCGGGGATTGGACTGCTTAACTCAGTGGAGGGTCTAGAGTAATGGACAAAGCCACTTATAAGTATGTTCAAGTCCAGCACAAATGGAAAGAAAGAATGGGATTGGACTGCTTAACCTGTTGGGGGTCTAGTGTAATGGACAATGCCACTTAATTTAAGTATGTTCAAGTCCAGCACAAATGGGAAGCAAGACAAGTAGCTGGAATGTGAAATACATTTAGCAAGAATCTACACAGCAAAGTGTTAAATAATGAGGTGTTTATGTCCAGAGAAATGGCTGGGTATGAATTGTGGGAGTGAGAGGTGGGAGACCCCCATTAGTAGTAACCAGAGTCACCTCTATGGATTTTCTCTGAGACATCTTTTGCTTTCTCTCAGGTACTTGGCCAGTGCCTGAGGAAAGTACCCAGATGTGGGATTAAGAGGAAGCTACCCTGATGGAGCTGAGGTGCTCTTAGGTGGTTTAGGGAGCCACCAGAAAATGTTTCCGTGAAGTATGGAAGGTGTCCAAGTGGCTGGCAAGGAGCCGAGCCAGAGAAACCAGAGCTATGGTACAAGTTCCGGGCTGTGTAACCCAAAGCAGTGTACAAGTCTGGGCTGTGTGCCCAGTGTGTGTAGAGCCTGAGGGCCAAAGTGATGAGGATGTGTTCTGGCCTCTTTAATCTGCATTACCAGGAGTGTAGCCCTGTGGGGTCCGTCATGCTTTGTTTATTCTGTTTGGATGTGAATAAAAGCCACACTTTAGAATCCCACTTCTGGTGTTGGACATTGCAGTTATTGCTTCCTGTGTTCAGAGTTACTTGGTGTCCCTATGCAGAGTAGCCAAACCTAGCCTTTGTGCCACGTGACCTATTCTCCTCCCGGACCCAGCCAACCTGGTAGAGCTGTCGATACAAACGGCATACCGGGCTGGGGTTACAAAATGGAGGCAATCATTGAGGATTTGGGTTTGAATTTAGGGAGGAATGTAAGAAAGGTGTCAGCAAAGGCTAGCATTTTGGCTATCTGCAGTGGGTAGCCCAAAAAACTGAAGCAATGATAACTAATGTGCCACTGTGTGCTGTTGTCCATGTTCTGCTGTTAAAATGGCAACTGTTTACCAAGGAGCAGTAAAGCCTGAGAGTGTATGCCCTTGTCCTGCATCAAAAATTACAGTGTTTGCCAGCTTTTTAAAGTGTTTGTGACCAAGAAAAGTGTGGAAAACTGTGGGTAGCAAAAGGAAAATTGTGCTCTAGATGTTGGAAATGCTTTCTTGTGAACTGAGAGATTTGTTGTGCTTAATGGCCATGAAAAATGGTTGAAATGAGCTCTCACCGTGGAGTCAGTTAAAAAAAAAGTGTGGTTTTGCAGTTTAAATTTGCCTGCTCGACGATCACCATGAGGAAAAGAGCACTCAAGAGGAAAGAGGCTCATTTGCATGGCGTCGAGTGATTGGTGAGACTGCAATCAGTCCCGCCCCTAAGCCAGCTCTAGAGCGACTTCCCAGCATTCGAGAGGGAGACTGAGTGGAGTGTGCATACTGGCTTATCAGGAGGAGCGTCATGGTGACTGAAAGTGCTGTAAAAGTGTAAAAAACTGACTTTTCTGTTTGAATTTGGGCTCAACCCGCATCTCGATTGACTGGACTGTGAGTGTGGTGTTCGGAGGGACAATCAGCAGGACTGCCAACCCGCTTCTGTCCAGAGGCCTCCAAGACTGGCTGCAGGCCATTTTCCATCACAGCAAACAGCTACTGATAACAGTGAGTACTAACAGAAATCATTCCTCAAACTAAGTGATTTTGCCAAAAGCCAGCTGAATCTGTGTGCAGCAGTGTAATCGCTTTGCAAACTAGGACTGTGTTAAGTTTTACAAGCAAAAGCAAGCATTTTAAGCCATCGACTGTGAGCATAATTATAGGTTCAGCATCAGTATAAGTTTCAAAGCCATGAGAGAGACTGTGAGTTGTATCAGATATGCAGCAAGAGTTGCAGGCAATCCTGTGCTTGAAATACTGAGGCTTTAAGAGACTGTAAGCTAGAGCAATGTCTTCAGCAAGTGAAAAGTCCATGGTAAATCATATAAATGCACTAGGAAAAAAGAAGAGTGCAAGTTTGTGCAGTTTGAGCAAAGTTATCAGTAGAGTGTGTAAATCGGATGCGCAGTGGCTTGACCCAATTTCAGAATGTTGATGTGTAGGAGTGCTGCCGCCACCATTACAGGGTGGGGTAGTAATGTAAACACAGCAACAGCAGAGGAGCCATTTTGAAAGAGAATGAAAGTTTTCAGTGAGATGGGACTTGAAATAACAGTGAGTGTTTGTTTTTCTCTGCAGTCATGGCCTCGGGACCAGGGACACTGGTTTACCGGGATTGAGAAAGGGCAAATTCCATTTTGCACATTGTAAAAAAACGGTACTGTCACCGGTGTCTGCTAAGCCAAAATCCGGTTTTACCGGTGTTTGGTTTAGTGTACTTTATTTAACAATTTTCAACTCTGCTAACATGCATTTTAGCAGTTTTGACCTCCACTATTGCACATCCTTCCATCCTTGTACCAATTTAAAGTTGTTTTAGGTACAAAATATGATGGCAGCAACAGCACTACAGCCCCACCCGAGGTGTGATGGAAACAGCAGCAAGGCCCCCATCCCTCTGGTGTGATGGCAGCAGCAGCACTGTGGTCCCTATCCATTAGGTGTGATGGCAGCAGTACCACGTTCCGCATTCCTCAGGTGTGATGGCAGTATCAGCACTGTGGCCCCCCCATCCCTCTGGTGGACAGCAGCAGTACAACATTCCCCATCCACCAGTGGTTATGGCAGAAGCACTACAGCCCCCCACCTCTCAGGTGTGATGGCAGTAGCAACAATGCAGTCCACATCCCTCAGGGATGATGGCAGTAGTGACAGCACTATGATCCCCTTTCTTCAACACCCATGCCCCACATGCACAAGTTACAAATTACTTAGTCTCTTTGCTTGTTAGAACTCAGATGTGAATTACTCTGAACCACCACCACTACTAAGGTGGACCACATTTGTTTTTTCCTATCATTTAACTGATTGAATTGATTTCTGCCTGTGACACCACCGACTAGGGTTTGGGAACAGGTTTGGGTGTTGGAGGACCGTCGGGGGTGAAGGCTTGAGTGTCCAACGACTACTCACCTTCTCCTGGGAGGAGGAGAGAGGGTATATTCACAGCTCAGCATTTGCTGGCCCCAGGTGGAGGCTGGAGGCATGGCAACACATTGGTCCTCATTACAGAAGACAGCATAATGGACGTCAGCTTGTGCCTTGACATCATGTGGCCTGTCACGCTCTCATGAAAATGGAAAAATACTTGCTGGCCACCCAGAGGATGGTTTCTGATCCCTCCATAAGCATGAAGCCCCAGACACATGTATCTGTTCTGACCCCTGCTATGCCTGGGATATTCAGGAAGCTCTTTAGGGTGATTGTCTTCCCCTGTTAGCCTCCCACAGGGGTAGGGGCCCACCGATGAAGGGTTACTTCGGGTTACCTGGTAGCATGGCCATAAGGGGCAGTGGATGATGGTGGTGGGGACTCAGCAGCAGTAATAGGGGGACTTGGCAGGCCTGAAGGAGTGGATGGCCAGGGGGTAGGAGGAACAAAAAAAAAACTGCCTGAATTTGCTTCTTTGAAATAGTGTCTTCACCTAAAAAAAAAATTCACAAATGATTAGTGGAGAACCTTCTAATGCATCTCACAAACATGTGGATTCCTTTTTTCCCCTCGGTCTCCATGAAAGAGTGTCTCAGTTTTCATGTCTGAGCTCAGATGTGAATTGAGCACCACTCTGCGACCAGCATCATACAGCCCTGGGTCTTACCTTCCGTGTGTCACTGAATGTGCTTTCCATTCCACTGGCCAAGCATAAGTACACTTAAACACTTAACATTTGCTTTTATTAAAAGCAGTCTGTCAGAAAACTTTTGTTGTCACAGACACACACACAGGTGGGAGAGAAGGTGCAAATGATGAAATGGGCAGACTAGGTGGGCCGTCAAAGTCTATTTCTATCCCATTCACCTAAATAAGTAGTAAGGCAGCTTGTGCCTTGTGAACATACTTTCATTCAGACTAATTTTCAATCAAACAACTGAGATTTTGGATGGCTCTGCTGATTATAAACTTGAATAAACTATTGGTAACAGTGATCCTGTGCTTAGCAATCTATATCCTAGATGTTCACATGCAAAAAATACAATAAAAACCTGACTAAAGTCTAAAAACAAGCTTATAAAACACAAAATGTATCTGAACATTTATATTTACCTATATAACATCATTGCAGCCCGAGTATAACTCGAATAAATTACATGGTACCCTGACTACCGTATGATGTAGTAAACATATATTGGTATTTTTTTGTAAACTGGATAAACCCACTAGGCAAAACTGCCTGTTTTCAGAGGCCAGGAGCACTGTGAGTTAAGTGCCTTGCTCAGAGTCACACAGTATGCAGAAGTGGAGGTTGTAGGGAATCAAACTCAAGTCTTCTAAATGTACTCAGTTCGATCACTGTTTGTTACTTTAACCACTAGGCTATACTGCCAGCCATAACACCCATATATAATGTTTTAATATATGACTTCAATAATAGTGCACAGTACCTACAGTACAAATTATGAACATTGAACACTCTGCAACATTTTACTAAAACTGAATTATTTCCCTCTCCATCTGCTTATGTTTTCTTACACCAAAGTGGGTGTATAGTTGACAGAGCACTGTAAATAGCCTGAGGTTGCACTACTGTTTGAAATGCCAGGGACTCGAGATCAGAAGTGAATTCCATTGCTAGAGGTCTAGCCAGGGAGTAGGATTGAGCACCTGGGGCTGTTCTCTCATCTGGCAACGGTGGTCTGCAGGTCCTGCTTGCTTTAATGCCACCTGGGTGACCACAGGTGGTGGTGCAATGAGACTGCAGAGCAATCGGGAAGAGAAGAAGCTAGCCAGGATCTGGAGTAGCGGCATGTCTCTGTTTGCCCTACTTCCTTGGATCCCCTCGAGTGTTGGTGCCCTCAGGAACAGAGACCAGAAAACCAGTAACAATCACCCCATATTGGCTGCTGGTAGAAGGGACCCAGCTGCCCCAGACTTCATAACCAGTTTCCATGAGGGACCCACTGGGCTGCCTGACACACATTAAAGGACTGTGGAGGGGTGACCTGGGGTCCTCTCCCTTCCCACCTGGGGGGTACAACCTAGGCAGGATGGGGTAGGCTCACAGGAGCTTCTGAGCATTACCTGGGGTGAAGCTAGGGGATACCCAGCCTAGGGATCTCTGAAAGTGGAGACTGACGCGGAGAAGGGGGCATAGAAAGAGAAAATAAAAGATTTAAAAATATGCTGAAATCTTAGGGTTCTGTGCAGAGAAATGCAATTTCGTTAGCGCGGCACAAGAATTCAAAATCAAAAACCAAGCAGGATTCCGTGATTTTTACTGGTGTTACCGTAAAACGGAAAACCATTGTCCCTGCTCAGGACCAGCCCACTACCCGGATCATAGCCTGGGCTGTGGTAGCAGTAGTAACAAGTTAAGGGACATTGAGAGATGTTACCACGGAGGACAACTGCCTCCTCATGTGGCAATTCTGGACATCCAGTCAAGTATGTTTAATGTGCTTAAATGCTGGAAGGACATCTTCATGGTACCTCACTGTTCTGGGTGCTTAGAGAAATATGGTTTATTTAAAGTGCCCAAGATTTGTTTGGCTCCCACATGGACAAAAGTTCAAGAATCTGCAGTTGGCACATGGCACCAGATGGAGCCTGTTGGAGAAGACCCTCAGGGAGTGTGGCACAAAGCTAGAGGTGCAGATTTACAGACAGAACAATGTGCTGATGTTTCGGATTCTGAGATGCAGAGAGACATATCAGGAAGAGCATCAGTAGACCTGTGGAGAGGGGGGCCTAGCCCAAGTCTCATAGGTGAAGACGAGATGAGGGAAGCCTTTGAATGGGAGGTTTCGACCTCCGCGCCCAGCGAAGAGTGGATAGTCTCAGGAGTGAGGATGACTGCTCACTCCTGGGCACAGTTTCTCAGTGAGGAAGAAGGAGAGGGGGGATCTATGTGACCTTGTGAAAAAGGAACTGGTACACAGCCTCAAACTCTTGCCTCAGAGGAACGCATGGAAGAGAGTGGTGATGCCATTGCCCTGGCTGTGCAAGAAGAAGCCTGCGATCCATTTTTTGTGTCTTTGAGAATGTGCAGCTGGCAGAATCAGGACTGGCCGCCCCCAAACCAGGTCAGAGGTCTCAGGTTGATCAAAGCTAGTAAAGAGGAAAGACTGGTTTGAAAGAAGGTGAATAAAATCTCTAGGATGTCCTTTCCTACCTTTCCTCGGAGAGTCTGGGAGGAGATTTAGAACAGCAGGAAATCCTGGATTTGGGAAGAAGCAATGAAATGTGTGCATCCTGGTGCAAACAAGCATGTCAGGAACAGAATGTTTCACGAAAAATACACCCAGTGGAAAAGAGGCAGGACACTGTTAATGGACACTGAACAAATTGTGGATGGAGAGGGACATGAAACCTTTCACAGTGTGAATTATATGCTTAGATGGAGTAATACATTCAGGCACCTGACCCATTGTGCTGTGGCCACAATGCAAAGACCTTCATGTGAATGTGCCCATGCCTACTAAATGGAAAGCAGAGCAGGTAGCCAGTGCTGCCACTCCAGCCATTGCAGTACCCTATGTTGTTCCACCAGTATGGACGTCCAGGACTCAGGTGCCCCACATTCATCAGTTCTACAGTGTACTGGCTTCCCAGAATCCATTGAATGGCGCACCAGATGACTTCATATCCAGAGGACACCAGCCCAGCTGTATCCTGACTCATTGCCTGGTAATCGGATGACTTCAGATCAGCTGTTTTCCTTTTGTTCCTGTTCCAAGGTTCCATCTCCAGAGATGGCATCAGCCAGCAATTTCAGATGTGCCCTCCTGTCATTCCCGGAAGATGTCTGCCCAGCTGTATCGGAAGAATGCTGCCAGGGAGGGTCTTCACTGAGGAACAGGTTTGGTGCCATTTTCATTCTACAAGGGACTGGTAAGTCTAGACTTTTCTATTCTTATGACATTGCAGTAAACACCCTACACTAGCAGACTCCAGATGTTTGAACTGTCCTCAAAGACTCTCCCCTTCGGGACTTTGGCCTGCTAGGACTGTGCTTCACCGGGCTCCAGCCCAGGAGATACTCTTTGATGGACATGCCTTCGGGCACTGTGGTCACTAGATGGGACTTTTAGGGCCCTCCATCCCTCAAATATGGTGTATTGTAAATAATGTCATTGTTTTCTACTGTTTTCTAATGTTTGTACTGTTTTTTCTATTTTCTTAAAAAAATATTTTAGGATTCTCCAGTGTTTTGATGGTAGAATTTAGATAGACTGTGTATGCAGATTAGAGTGTATGTTGTCTTTCTTTTCTTGCAGGTGTTCCTGAAGAAGATAGAAGAGAAGACAAGAAGAGGAGGAGGACTCATCGGAGTCCCTCACTAGTACTGAGTTTAGTGTTTAAAGTACTGTTGTTGTTATTGTTACTGTGTGTAACTTTTTCCTTCCAAAGGTATGGTTGTGTGGGAGTGAGCAATGCATAGAGTATGGTATTAGCTCCTGGTGTGTGGTTGCATGGTGTCCAGGGTCGGAGAGGTCCTCTGTTTGTTTTGTTTTGGGAAATTTGAGATAGAGGCAGACAGGATTTCCCTAGAGGATTAGGGGGGATAGACAGTCTGTGGTCCTGAACGGCCATAGGGCCACAGTGTTAATCTATTAGGGCTATGCTCTGGACAGTTCCACCAAGCCACTAGATACCCATAGTTAGCGGGTAGAGTAGAGGCTGAGATATCAGCCAAAGGCCTCTAGGCCCTTAGTGTTGCCTGCCTGTTCTAGCACATGGTAGGGGAGAAGGTAGTGCTACCTCCCCGTAGTCAACACATGGGGTGAGATTTAGTATAGTGTCGCCCTGCCTCTAGTAGGTTCTCTGACCAGTTGTAGAAGGACTGCTTCTTGCAGGGATTCCAGCAACTCCATACTCCTTGCTGATGTTGCTGACAAGATCTCCGATCCACATTGGGGAGGTTAAAGTTTCCCACCAGCAGAAGTTCACCCTTGCTTGCCATCCTTTGTACCTCCTGCATTAGTTCCTTGTCCACTTTCTCCCCCTGAGTAGGTGATCTGTACACCACTCCTAGGCGTGTTGACTCACCAGACCACATTTACAGTGTGACCCACAGGATCTCTGCCACCTCTTGATTTTCCTGCTCTTCAGTCACCCTTATCCCATCTTTTATGTAGACTGCCCTCCTTTTTTCCTGTCCTGTCCTTCCTAAATAGGCCATACCCTGGGATAAGTACTTCCCAGTCATGGTGCTCAATCTACCAGGTCTCCATTATGGCTATCAGGTCCAGTCCTCATCTACCATCATGGCCTCCAGTTCTCCCACTTTATTTCCATACTCCTGGCTTTGGGCAGCATCCCTCCACCAATTTCCCCTTCCCTTTTTCCCACTCCCTACTTCCCCTGCCCCCTCCTGTGGGGGAGGGTACTCTAGGCAAAGCCCTCCAGTTTCATCCTTCTTCCCTTCCCTAGTCTCGTATTCCCCAACTCCAAGTTTAAATCCTTCCCCATCTACTATATACATCTTTGCAGCTTTCCCTTCAGCATCCTTGAGCCCTCTTCTTTACGTGTAGCCTATCCTTCGTGTATAGACTGTCTCCTGCCCATGTGTCCCCACTCACCCACCCCTCATGCATTTGAAACCCCTCCTCTTTGCACCAATGCCTGAGCTAACCATTGAATTCCTTAATTCTCTGCTGCCTAACAGTACTGGCACAGGGGACCAGCAAGACTCCTGAGAAATCCAGAGAGCTAACCTCCTCCCTGCATCCTCTGGCCAGCTCCCTGAACCTCTTTTGAACCTCCCCTACCTTATTGCCCACCAGATCATTTGTCCCTAGGTGTATGATGAGGTATGGCCCCCCCGCCACTGCCCCTATACCCTCCCTTATTTTTTGCTTCACCCTACCTGCCTCCATACCTGGTTCACAGAAGACCAACCTTTTATAGGAAACCTTTTCTTACCTAATGTACTCCCTTTATTATAGAGTCCACAAAGACCATGACCTGGTCTATATTCTCTGTCCTAATGGATGCCCCAGTGCCACTGTCCTGTTCCCTCTTCCTTGCAATTATTTTACTCCTTTCTTGATCCCCCCAACCTGTGCTGTCTACTTGGTTATATGTATTATCACCCTGTTTCTCCTGCATCCCTTTCCCTCCAGCTCTGCTCTAATGCTCTTGCTCTTTACTTTCCCCCTTCCTTTCGCCTCCTGTATAACTCCCAGTTCCTCTTTCCTTACTCCACTTCCTTACTTTCCTGCTCCCTTCCACTTAATCCTCTCCCCTCACTGTTCCTTTTTTATCACAACATTATTTGTACCACCTCCATTGACCTGGCAGGGGCTACAACCCCCCCACCCCGACGGGTGCATCCCCTGGCCCATTGGGGCCATCATAGGTCCTGCTGGGTCTGGTATTTTTCCTGTTTTTCTCCCCCGTGCCCATGCAATGGGCACAGCAGCTATCTCCACCTCTGCGGAGGCAGTCAAGCACCCTGGGCATGGGCAGAACCCCTCTTTTTGTGCTGACTCACGCAGCACAAATCTCCCACCCCGAGGAAGGAGAGCAGTTCTCCTGATGCTCAATCCTTATCTTCCCAGCTGACCCCAAATGACCCAAGTCTGTTCCCAAACCCGGGTCGCTGGCATGGTGTGAGGTGTGGTGTCCAGCGCCTCAACCCTCAGCGCCACAGGCCGGCTCACTCTCACTGTTACTACTGGGTCCTGTTCCCAAGCCTCTTTATCTTCCTTCTCCTCATAATCCCCCTGTTCCTGCCTCATAACCAAAGGTGCAAACCTGCTTGATATCCTAACACTGCCTCCTGTGGAAGCCCATCTGAACCCAGGTGCCATGTCCCTGCCGTTTGTTCGTGTCCTTTCTCCCTGCTTCCCCCCCTTCCTTCTCTCTCTCCTTCCAGCAGTTGCCCTCCCTACAACCTGGTCTGTCACCCAGTCCTCCAAACATTCCCTTGATCCCCTATCCCCACCATCCCTTCCTCAGTCCACTGTGTTGCCTGTGCATTTTCTTTCATCTCTTCCTCCCACCTCGCTCCATTCCCAAATTAGAGGATAAACACTAATGCTTGTGTAAATTCTGGGGCAGAATTCATCGACTGCTGACAAATCACCAAATTAGAGGATGAACGCTGATGTTGTATAAATTCTGGGGCACTGTTAAAGGGCACTGCTTAATCTACAATTTGGCTTACCCAACTTAAGATCAACCACTGAAGCTTCAGTCGCTGATCTTTAGTTGCGCAAGCTGGCGATTTGACAGCAGTACATCAGTTGAATAATACCAGTCAACACAGTACGAATTTCTGCCCCCTGTGTCTAAATAGTGATAACATACAGTATACAACAGCAACACTTTGATAACAGTACTTTAGCTAAATCCCTACATTTAAAATATTCCCCCAGTCCCCCAAAATATTACAAGTTTCTGCCCCGTAACCTAATACCGCAACAGCGACCCTTTAGTGATGATGAGGTAGGCTTTTTATACGGTTCTGCCAATGCAACTTTGAGCGGAGGGACCGCCTTTGGGTATGATCCTCTATCTTTTTGACAAGTGGACTGTCGGACTGCAGCAGCTTGTTTGCATTTTTTCTCATGGACTATCAATCAATCAATCAGTCAATCAATTCTTTATTTATATAGGCCTTTCAAAATCAAGGCACTGTACACAGTATAAACCACAAATATTAAAACAGTCAGCAATATAAATTATTTAAAATCAGTCTGGGAAAGCTAATGAAAATAAATATGTTTTAACATATATTAAAACTATCACCAGTACCTACTAGAAACTGAATAAACAATGCAAGGCCTCGGTTTCTTGTTTCCATACTGCTAAATATTGAAAATAGCAGATTATGTTACGCGAATATTTTGACCTGTACTTCATATTTCTATATTAGATTGTCCTTTATAAGATACCTTTTTATTTCCCACTTTACTTCAACTTTAACATTATTTTTTACATTTGGAACTTACAAAATGAGCACCGTTTTAATATGATGATCCCTACCGTTTCATCACTATTCTTAGCTCCTTTTGAACACTCATAGTCCCGTAAAGTTAGGAATCAGTGTCTCGTGCATGCTGGTTTATATTAGTCATAACAAAAGTGATGTTAAACCTAGGAAAATCCACATTAAAATTAGTGTTCTTTAATTATTTTAAATACATAAAAATGATATAGGAGTCTCAAATGGGGAATAAAGAGCACCATATAAAGACAGGAGATAAAAGTTTTTACCATTAACATGCACTGCTGCTTTAAACAAGAAAGAATCAAAAAGAAGGCAAAATCTCCTTGTTGCCTGTAGCTGATCTTCTCTGGGTGTATAACACTTTACAAAAGGCACAGTCCTCTGTTTGTGATATAATAACTACCCCAGCCCGAAACTGCGCTGTCCCAAACAGGCAACTGTGACTTCAAAAAGGATTAAGCAAGAGAAGGAGACAAACTCTTGGGGACAAGGATCCTATTCCCATGGAAATTAACCAAGTAATGACAAACACTGGAAGAGAATGTAGACATTAAAAACATAAGGGGTATTGTGTCAAAATATTAGGATTTTCAAAGTTTCTTTGAAGTGACAAAATAACTCTAAAGAGAGTTTGTCACTTCGAGAGAAAACTTTAAAGAGCAGCTGACACCTTCAGGAGAACTTTCACAAAACATAATAGTTAGACACAGTCAATTTGCATTTCACATTAGTTTTGTGTTTCTCCTCTTCATTATTTATTACTGAGGTCGTTTTCATGAAAACAGGATCTTTGCTTCTGAAGAGTTAATCTATTCCTGTTGCTTTCACCCTACCTGTAGACATAATACACTGCTTGTGACATCACAGCTACTCCAATGGCAATAGATTGTGATGTCACAGTAGAGGATTATGATTCGAAGTAGGGAGTAAGTTACAGAGGCAGATGAACTCTAATGGATAAAGATGATGTATTTATGCAGAGTCCCACAGTAATAAATAACAGGGAGGTGAAATCTATAGAAGATATATAGAATGCAAGGTGAATTTATTTATTAAGTTTTTGTTTACTGGGTAGGGTGCACTAGCCATGGCAATGACTATTTTCAGGCACAACCCTGGAGGGTACAGAACAGAAAAAATGAATACAGAGCATCGGAGATAACATCAACTATACATCATGACATTACATTAAAATGAACAATGTTTCAAGGATGGGAATATATTGCAAGTAGGAGATGAATAACAAGCAAGGTAAATAAACAATTTAGAGTAAATTCATTATCTAAGAGTGAAAAAACTATACATTTACTAAGGTCATATGAGCAGGATCTCAGACAAATTAGGTTAGAATAATGCCAGGAAGGCTGTAACACAAGTATGGACAAACAGGATCAATAAAGGAGAGTTAGGAGGTGGTAGTGAGGTTGGAATGAGGGATAGAAGGATTGTATAGAAAAGAAAAATATTAACAGGAGAAGAATCGAGGACAGAGAGTGATTGTAAGTAGGCCAGACAGGTAACTAGAAGTGTACCTAATATTGTTTTCTGATGTTTTGTTTGAAGCGTCAGCTGCTCTTTAAGGAACATAATATTTAGACACAATTCAGGTTATAGTTTACTGGTGTTCTCCATTTCTGTTCTGTTTATTCTGCATTACTAGACCCAATTACAAACACACAGCTACAAACTAGAAACATAATCCTTATCCTCTGCAGGTGATCTATTCCTGATGTATAATCATTTGCTGCAGTCACAATCCTTTGTGTGTGACACCATTTTGTTTGTGATTATCATTTTGGGCTGGATTTTACAAAGATATGTGGTGTGGGACTCACAGCAGGGTGTGCATCACACCTTGGCAAGCACAATTTTCAATGTAGTGTGCTGCAAACACCGCTGCAAGTCCAGAACCTGGGACACAGGGAGTTAGACCACCTTCCCGTGGTCTAACCTTGCATCCAGGATCACGGCACTTGCTCCAACCCTTGGCCCAAACAGACGTAAGGGCGGGATGTCACAAATGCACCATCCTTTGAAAATCGGACTCTCTGTGTCCGAGGGGCTTTGTGTATCCTGTAACCCCTTTGCATCAGATGCAGGGCTTGATGCAAGTCCTGCGTCCACCTTGTAAAATCAGGCCCTTTGTCAGCAACAAACTGTGATGCTAACAGAGGAGTATGACCGCAAATAAATCATAAAGCAGCAGACACTGATGAACACCAGGGATGAGGACCCTTTTCCCATGTAAGTGAACCAAGTAATGAAGAACAAATGGAATGGAGTCACAGCCCATGGATGAAATACAAACAGAATGTTGTCTAAATATGACTTTTTCCAGTAAAATTTTTATTAATTTTTCAAATATTCACAGCAGATGATATAACAACTTGTTATTCATTTTGTAGCTAATGAACTGAATGCAGTGAGTACCTTTACTTAGCAGACTAAAATAAATAAGTGTTTTAACATCAGTGACAAGTACTATGCGGAATCAATCACAGGATTACAATCTCGTCTACCCTCTTACCCTCACATCCAATTGAGTAAGAGTTCAATACCTACTTTGCAACCTCTATAGGGTGAGCAACTCCCGAACTAGGCTACAGATCATGAACCTTTAGCCCCAGACCTGGTGTACCAATCGTTAAACTATCCAGCTCCTTCCAGTAATGCTAAACGGGAGCCCATGTGGCCTCAAAATTGGGAGTTTCCAGAAAGAACATGAGCAATACGGGTCATTAATGATGGTGTCACCCAACTTGTTTTACCAGTCTTGGAGTGCAGGGGCTGAGTTCAGTTTCCAATTAGATAATAATATTCTCTTAAGTACTACAGTTACAGCACCAATTCCTGATTTCAGTTGATTATTGATGAAAATATCGTCAGGATCTATGCCCAACAGAAGAAATGTAGGGATAAATGGTATAGTGACATCATAAGCAACTTCACAGAATTTGTGTACCATTTTCATAAAGTGACAAAACATGGGCAATCCCAGAGCATATGGAGTAAGTTTGCGTGCTTCTGCTGATATTTCCAGCAGGGACCCTCTGGGAGGTAGCCCATTAACTGTAGTCGCAAAGGGGAGTAGTAATAATAATGCAAAAAATAATACAACATCTTATAATAATATAATAATATATCATATAAAATATAGTAATAACATATATAAAATATAATAATAATGCAAAATCTTGAACTGTATAGTTCTCCCAATAACCTCTCTGCTGACTAGATATGCATTGCTCCAGGAGGAGGATCATTCTGAATCTGAGACTCTGTCCCAATTCATTTTCCCATTTCTCGTTTGCTGACAACGTGAGTGTTGCATTTCTGTCCCCTGCCACTTGTTTATAACGTAAGCTCACCCCCTTTCTACGTGTCACGAATTTCAGGATAGGCTCCCTCTGCCCTTTTCCTGTGAGAGTGAAACTGGGGCCCAAAATAGTGTCACTTAAAGCCTCTTTTGGCTGCAGGCAAATGGCAAAATGAAATCTGGGCAATTGAAATTTGGTTTGTAGCTCCTCAAAGGACACCAGGGTGCCTGTGTTGTTTAATACATCACCAAGATTCATAATACCTAAGGTCCCCCAGCCTGGATCCTTTAGGGTAGTACCATTATAAAGTAATTTAGGATTATGCCAAATCAGAGTAAGTTCCTGTGGGGCTTCCTCAAATTACTATGATTTTTTTTGACTGTTTGCTTATTCCCCTTTCTCTCTGACTGGCCCCCTTCTGCCTGCCATCACACCCCCGCCTTCTGTCATCTCTGGATGTGCCCCATCTTCAGTCACCCCTGTGGCTTGTTCTCCATGGTGTTTTATTTTATCAGGGTTGACAGGCTAAGCTCCTCAAGTCCTCTTAGCCAGTGTTGGTAGATGGGTACCACAGCTGATGGTGTGAGGCCTGTGAGGGGAGTAGGACAGCATCATCCTGCCACAGCCAGGGAGGTGTTGCCTGTGTGTTTCTCCCTGCCCCACTGCCATACCTCTCAACCTCTTGCCTCATGAATCAGGGACAAGGCTTAAAAAAACAGGGACAAAGACCCCAAATCAGGGACACATCTTAAGATTTGGTACTACTCACACAGAAAGCTGTTAGAATAAAGGGATGTATGTTAAGATAGATTTTCTGAAGAAGAACAAGTCTATAACTTTAATATTTGACATTATTTTGTGATTTTAATCCCCACTGTTCTGTCACAAAATGCAAATTTTACGAGGGACAGAGGAAAATTTTGAGGCAAAATCAGGGACGTCCCTGAAAATAAGGGACAGTTGAGAGGTATGCCCACTGCATATGTATGCTCAGAGCTTCAGGAGGGTGAGGCCAGGCATGAGAGCACCCCATCCACTGGCTCAGTCAATGACCATCCTCCCAGTCTGCTTCTGCTGGCTTCCACACATGGCCACCCATGAGAGAACACTGCAGCAGAGGCAGTGACCCCCTCCCGGAAGAGAGCTTCTGCTAGGTACTAAACCTGCACCCCTGCCAGCCTTCCAGTGACGCATGCTCCTTCCAAACCCATTTCTCCAGTGTTATACCCTTTGTCAATTATTTAACAGATATGATGAGATCCAGCAGTATTTGAGGTGAGGAAAGTGACCATGATAAACTATGGGCCTTATCCAGTTACCAAGAATATAAAAAAACAACTAAGGCTAAGCTCATTTTCCTGCATCTCAATGCCAAGTTCCCTGTGTTTTCAGTAGACTACGCATTTCTATGGAAGCCAAATTGTTGTATTCATTCTTCTGCATAACCATTGCAAATCTATGGGAGCACTGTATCTGCAGATGGCTCCAGCTCCCTGTAAATGCAGGAATCCCTGGAGATCTGGGAACTCCAAACTTGTCACTTTGTTGGCAGTGCACCTGAACAAGTCAGGAGCCTGTGTTCAACTTCCTGCTAGGCCACATTATTTCCACCTACATGTACTACTGTTTGTGTTCTCTGAGGTGGTTCAGCACCACACCAGCAACAGCCTTTTCACGATAGTTTTACTGCAGGTAAGTTTTTTCTAGTGAGGAAGGCAGGGCCAAGTGAAGTTCAGGCAAATCAGTTGGTCTAGTGTTAGTGACGCTGGTGGTACCAGGGTAGAATTCAGGGTAAGGTTACCACCTTTTAAAAAGCCCAAAGTGGGACATTTCATGCTGAATCATGATTTTTCACAGTACAATATGTAACCTCAACCAATGCAACAGACTGCTTTTCTCAAAATAATCAGAACTAAGACTAAAGGTTCAATTTTCAAATGTCTAAGTCTGACACAAGGTGCCTGTGCCAAAGGTGTATGATGCAATTGGCACCTGGCATCGAACTGCGTGGCACTGCCGATTTTCGAATGCAGGCTGTGTCAAAGTTGGGATGCCTTGCACCCAAGCTGCCCTGCACTGCCCTTGTGACATCAGCGTCCGGTGGCAGGTCACAAGGGGCTTGCAACACACTGGGGCTGCACCATCCCCTTTTTCTATATTTTAGAAGCCCCGTCGTGGATGCAGCAAGGGGCTCAACCTGGACCAGCCATGAGGTCTAAGTGACTTGTGCCACTGCCATGCAATGTGGCAAATTTGGGGGGAACCGAAGTGGGGTCTGTGGGAAGAAGGGACACAGGGATGCCATAGGGGGTATAAGAGAGACAGTGGGCATGCAAGGGAGTGATGAGACACCCAGAGGGGGTGCCATTTATATAGCCAGAAAGCCAATGGGATGGAACCACTGGGAGAGGGTTCCAGGGACAGACAGTGCCACGGCATCAGGTAAGCACAGCCCTGGCAGCAGCATGTACCACTTTGAGTTGTTGAGAGTATTGTGAACAGATCTCAAATGTTCCTCCCTACCATGAAACATGAAAACTACTCAGTTCATGGCACAGGGTCAATACCAAGCACGGCGTGACTCAATGGTAACTTTTTTTCTGTGGGGGATCCACCCCACTCCCCATGGGGGGCTGTACCCCCTAATGCCCCCCCACTGAGGATTCTAATTCTGGAGGTGGGTCCAACATGGAGAGTGCACAGGTCTGGGTTTCGGCATAATGCCGTGCACTATTAAGCGTACAACATTATCACCCGGTACACTCAGTTCATACACCACAAACAAGATTTGAGGTTGGCAATTATACTACTGAGAATGGTGCGATGAACGCGGATAATTTTTTAACAAACAGCATGACCACAACAGAAATAAAATCACAACCAACAGCCCAGCACACCAGAGTACAGACGTTACCATGAGGTGTTACATTTTGTTTATGCTTTATTCATTTTTGGAATCGATAATCCTGGCCCCTCTAGTGTTGCGCCGGGCAGGGGCTTCAGATCCCTGTGGCAATTCCTGCAGGTATGCCAATTGTTTGGCGCTAGCCCGTAGCTGTGGCAACTCCTGGGATTTTAGCTCAGGGACTCCCCCTTTTCTAAAATTGGGTGAAGGGTCCCTGATGTACCCGGAGTTCCTTGCAGCCCTAGAGTGACACAACTTGCATCGTTTTAAAGACTCTTTGAAAATCGAGCCCTAAGTGTTGTAATTTTCCAGTTGTTCATTTGTTTGCTTTCATTTTAAGGTATTTTAGTTAATGCATCATTTTTTTCTGCAATTTCTAGAGGAAAGTAGCAAAATATTTTTTCGAGTATAAGATCAGTACATTTTACATTTTCATGATTTTTCGCAGGACACAGCCACCCAAACCCAGGACTGTCCTAAGAATACATCCCAAACAATCCAGCGCAATGGATTTCAGAGGCACGGCTCAACAAAAAAATCCAAACACCAATACGAAGAAAAGCCAAGCACTCACTGCATAAGTAAGTTCATACAAACAAAGTAGACAAAGCTGCAAAGTGCGATTTAATGTGGATCAAAACAGCCTGGTAGCAACAAACATGAGTCCACAGTTCCCCAGCACTTCAGACCCAATCTAGATTCTTCCTCAGTGGTGTGTGGCTCCAAGGAGTCAGTACATCTCATTGAAAGTGCAATTTTAAAGAGATAGTACATCATTTTTCAATATTAAAACTGCTAAACAATCAAACCACATATTTGCATGTTAAGAAAATGCCACAAGATTGTGGATAGATTAAAAAATTATATATTGTCTCTTTAAAATTGCACTTTAAAAGAGATGTATTAGGTTGCTTGAGTCCTCACCCCGGAAGGACCCAGATTGGGTTTGAAGTGCTGGGGAACTGGGACTCGATGTTTGTTGCTACCAGGCTGTTTTGACCCACATTAAATCGCAGACTTTTTTGCAGCTTTGTCTACTTTGTATGAACTTACTTATGCAGTGAGCGCTTGGCTTTCTTTCGTATTGCTGTCCTAACAAAATCAAGACAGGTGGCAACCTTATTCAGGGGCTGGGTGGGTACAATGCTCAGGTACTCCCCAACGTTTTCTTCTTACTACAATACTCCCATTATGCATTTGAATCTGTCTTCTTGTATCTTCTAAGCCCATCATGAGCAAGGATGTGCACAAAAGGGGAGACAGACCCCGATTTACTCCCCCCCCCCAATAATTTGAATGTTGACTAGGGCCATTTCCCACTGGTAGTGGAGGGTAACCAAGTTGTCATTTCCTTTAGAGTTTCAGTTTGCTGGGAACATTGACTTATCTAGAATTAAACTGAGATCCTAAAAAATGGAAGCCATTCATGGTATGTCAGTGCTGCACTAGGCAGTGTATGACTAGTGGGAGAGAGAATGACACTTGAAGGTATTGTGCTAAGAAATATGATGCACAAGGTTGCTAGTAATAGCAGTGATACTTCAAGCTTCCAAGTGATGTATTCATCTGCCTACCCCCTACATGCTTTTACAAACTGTGGCTTCTCTGCTGACCAAACAGGCAGTGGGAGGATGAGTATCAGAATCTGTCCTGAATTTCTGCCCTCAGCTTTTCCCTTAGTCTTCTTTACAGGTAATGTGTACTGCCATGCTCCTTCTTCCTGTGCACATCCCAGATAATGGCTTCTATCAATCACAGCACCCATTGCTTGTACAAATAAGGTGCAAGGCTTATAGAATTGAGCAGTATCTTTTTTTTTATTTTTTATTTATAAAATGTTTATGAGTTTGGTTTATTAGAAGTTTATGAGAAACATTAGTATGCTTACCGGGAGCTTTATGGGGGTTTATTCTTTTGATTGTCTGGAGCAATCCCTGGATAGTGCTTTCAGCCTGCTGATACGTGGGTGGGATGAGCTCCATTCATATGCTTGTCTGAATGTGTTTAATGTGAATAAACTACTCGACTTAGAGGAAAGCAGAGAAAATCCACTTTATGGTGCAAGCCAGGTACTTATGAAAGACACATCAATCAATGTTGTATACTGTCATTTATTATTTAAAATTGAACAACTATTGCAAGATTTATTTATTTGTTTATTTTAATTTGGTGACTGGGAACAGCCCACTGAGCCAGAGCCCATTTCTAGGTGTATACCAGGGAAAGGGAACAGGGGGCTGCAGAGGCATAATCATTCATGGTTAAATATGTCAGACGTTATATAAAGTGCGATTGTGTATTATGCAACATTGTGCAAAATGCCACATAGGTACAATAAATACAAAGAAAAACACAAATTTAATATCAGCATATTACTTGCAAGACACAAATGTGCAAAGTAATGCTGTGTATTGTATGCTGTATGTATGTAACCCCTTTCTCAGGAAGGGACTTACCTGGACAGCCACTGCCCCCCTCCCGAGGTCCCACACTGCTGCTGTACTGCCGGCTCTCTCTTGCTTGACTGTGTGTGTGATGCAGAAAGAGCAGTAGCACATCCACACCTCCTGCACCCTGCTGTCCTTGTGGCTGTGGCTACATTTGTAGAACTGGTCCTCGGATTGTGGCAGAGGGATTGGGAACAGCAAAGACCACCACACCTTCTCTTCAGTGCCATCAGCATCACATGAATGCCGCCTCTTCAGTGTTGGAACACATGTTGTCAGGAGCTCTTCACCAGTGCTACCCCTCCAGACACTGCCAGCGTGCTCGTGACGACCCAACCACACTCCCAGTGGTTACAGCCAGACAGGATAACAGCCCCTATGAGACTGCTACACACCCAGGGGACAAGCACATGTTTGGAGACACAAATAAATGAATAAAGACTCCCCGACTAATATAGCTATATACATTTTGATTACCCTTAACCCCACCTGCCAAACACTCAGAAAGCTGAGATACCCAGCAAGCAGCCAGAGGAATTGTGGGAGGATGATGCATCAGGAACCCTGCCAAATCAATTGGCAGGCTACAAGGTTAATAAGAGAACAGGACAGGGCAGAAGGACTGATAGACTTGCCTGTCCAATGGGACACCAAATTGGGGAAAGAAGTTTCTGGGCTCTCAAGGAGCTCATGGCAGTCTGTGAGAGACACTGAGGTATTCAGACCTGCTGCTGGTGAGACCAAGAAAGAGGCCTAGCCAGGCCAACAGTTCTGCAAGCCCTCACCAGGGATCATCCTACAAACTAATTGTGAGCCTTATCCTGGGCTTACACTGTTCAGAGACTGTGCCAGGGAAAGGCACCTGTTTAGTGAAAGCTGTGAAACTGTGTCTGGTGGGCACCGATTGAAAGAACACACCGGGTCTGTGCCTGAGGGGCAATCCTGCAGACCGAAGCTGCTGAGTTGTACAAAGAGGAGACAGAGCACAGCATCTTACCTGGATTGCTTCGAGGTCAGGTAAGGGGACTGCTAGCTCTTATCTAGTGGGGTGGATCGGGGGACAGGGAAACATGGAGATCATGCCCTGAACACATGGGTAATCACAATCCAGATGGCAGTTGGACTGTGGGGGTCACTTCTTGAGGTCTGGGTTCCTTAATAACTGGGACGCCATTATGTAGTGCTCCAAGTGACTGGAGAGCTGAGTCAGAAGGGCTGTGTCCTGAGAGGTGTGAGCCAGAAGGGCTGTGCTGCACAGCGCCTGAGCGAATCTAAAGTGCTTCATCCCTAGATCACTGGGGCCTGTTCCTGACTGCTGCCCGACCTGCTGCTGTGTTCTGTTCACCACCTCGACTGAACTGCTGCATCAGTGGGCCATGTGAGTGCTGGCATTGCTGACTGGGGTCTGTTGTGCTTTTCCAGTTTGGATTAAAGTTACCTTATTAGGATTAGAAATTGTTTTTCAAGCATTTGTCATTGTAATTTCAAGTTCTTCAAATTGTGCTGGCATGCTATGGCCTGTTGGGAGGTTAAACTGCAAGCTTGCTAATTTTCATCAAGTGCACCACTGAAAGAACCTGGGCCACGAGCTACCAGGCCAGCACTAGGACTTTAGTGTTATTCTTGGGTACCCAGAGTCATTGGTTCATGTGTCATACTTGAAATCATAATTTTATTACTGGTACCAGCAGAAGAGTTTACTGCACTCTGTGTAGTAGGATTCATCCTTTGTGGCCCTTGATTGGGCAGGTGCTTAATTGTCTGTGTGAATCTGAGAGGGTGGTAGTGGCTCACAGCACAGTGGCTCCAAGGTGCATTGCTACAGAGCAGGTGTGCTCACGGTAAATTGCAACTGTCTAACCCTCTCTTTTCATCTGCTTCCAGGCCTGTGCTCTTAAATAAAAGCACAGTTAATCTGTTGAATTTTACTTGTGACAGTGTGTGCACCCAGTTTGTATAACCTGATCGACGTGTTTATGGTGAAGGTAACAACTATTTTATTGGTCCCCAGGCGGTGGTCCCGTCCAGTGTAGGGAGGTGGGTAGGTACTGCATCCCGGGGGTACTGCACACAACATCTGGCCTACTTATTCTTTTGGGTGGAGGCACCACACTATTTTATTTGTTCTGGGATGACCCCCACTCACACTTCAGGGGAAAGAAAGAAAGAACAAACCCAGCACCCTCAACCAGGTGGGCCCTGTGCAGTCACCATGCAGGAATGTGAACCTGGACGTGGCAGCCCTGGGGTCACAGGTATATAGGTGAAATTGCTCATAACAGATACATAGTAGGGTAATGTAGTGTAGCCACTGGGGCACCCAACACCAATAGCATAAAACAGACTTGGGGGGGCTAAGAGCAGAAGCTGGTCTGTGAGTCTGGAGCAGGATTTTAGAGAGAACAGCCTAGAGGTTGTTCCTATCGTGACTGGAGAGTTTATTCCAGAAAGAGGTCAATCTGAGAGAAAGGAGGCATGCCCAGCAAAATATTAAAGAAAGGCAGAAGAAAGGAACAAGAGTCACAGTTATGGAAGGAGTAAGATTGGGGGGGGTAGAGGAGAGAGATGGCAGGGAATGAAGAAACCAGAACTTAGTAATAAGGGCAGCAGAGTGTTAGAAATGCCTTCCAGCAAGGGAAGGGAAGGAAAGATCAGAATAGATTAGTGATGGTTATGAGGGGCAGCCAAAGGCAAACTGGTAGAAAGAATGGAAAAATGGGTCCAGTCCAGCCAGGGTGGATTTTGGGGCAGCACCATAAACTACACCCCTATAATCAAATGCTGAGAGAATCATTTTAGGAGGAGTTTTGAGTGGATGGAATTAATATGTTTAGAGAAGCTGAGGTGGACTTCCGATTCCGCATGGATAGCTAGGCAGCTCGGCAAAGGAGCTCCTCCCCTGTTTTAAAATAAAAGATAAAACCCACATCGAAGTGTCTCCGGGAAACAAAATACCCTGGTAATATCGAAAGAAATTAGAAAAGAAATAGAGGGTACCCCAGGAATAAGCCTTTGGTCTGATCCAATGATGGAAAAGGATTGGAGGGACACAGGTCAGTAGAGTCGTAGCCGCCTCCAAGTAATCAGGGATCTGACTACCGATACAGAAGGGGAGCAAGATATACTATCGAGAACACGCTTCAAACAATCCTAAAAGAAATAAGAAGCTCAAGGCTGAGACAAAAAGATATACAGGGGCTATCTCAACAGATCTCGAGCTGGATAGCCGAATTGAGGAGGCAGCCAGAGTAGCCGAGGTGGAAGAGGTATCAGCCTGCCTGAGTCAAGCAGGGATCGCCATTCAGCAAACGATGGTTAAGGCAAAGGCACGGACCTTGAAAGCAGATCACGCTGAATAATCCTGAGCTGTATGGGCTACCGAGGGTGCGGAGACAACTCTGATGACAGCATTTATTGAAAACCTTCTGAGAGATGTATTGAGCTCCCCAACCCACGCTGCGGATGGTGAGAGCGGCCCATCGATCAGTTGGGCAGAAACCTCAAGACCCAAAGGCGCGCCCAATCTATAATAATTTTGGTATCCAGCTATCAAGCAAAGGAAGATCTGCTTAGAAGAGCCTGGGCAAAAAAGAATTAACCTACCTAACTTCAAGGCTTCAGATGGACCATGATTACCCCTATCGAATTCAGCAGGCTAGACAACAATACTTGCCGATTTTGAGAATACTGAAGAAAGGGCATCAGATTCCAGACACCCTTTCCAGCGAAGCTGAGGGTGCATTAGCAGGAGGGGGTACTATGCACGACACCCCAAATAAAGCAATGGAGGTGTTAAGACGAAAGGAATCCAGTTAGCAGCAGAGGACAGGGAACGAATCAGCAAGACACAGAGGCTCACATCGGACAGTTTTCTGCAAACAATGCAACGTAGAGGACGCCACCAATGAAACACCTCAGAGAAACACCGAGAAGCTCCAGAAGCTGGAATGGAGAAACCGCAGAGGGAAGATCGAGATGAAACAGGGACTGTAGGCTGAGTGGCGACTGAGCAGAGGAAAAATAAGGTTGGCAAGCATACTTGTTCGGGTTTAGAGAAATAAAGATGAAAGGATCACCTCTGGAGAAATTTTGAGAGGTGTGACAGCTGGATGGAGTCAGATGAAACGACAAAAGGGAACTTAGACCTGTGCACCGGGAGAAATGATTAAGCAGAACTGAACATAAATCTCTAACACAGATACTGGATGATTACCTGAAAATGAACATACTAAATAAAGAGACAAGGGAAACGAAGGGAATGGTGTGATATGGGGACCTTGATGTTGAGGGGAGAGAATATGGGGAAAACATAAAGGAAGGAGCGTGGGGAGGCTGGGAGCGGAGGGATCTTTGGAATAATAACGAACTGAGCTGCCTGGCAGTCTGAGAATAACAGCTTTATAAAGATCGCTTAGTAGAAAGCGCTTCGAGGGAACACCCTAGGTTTAAGGGATTAGCTCCACTCGATTCGCCCTTAATAACATCGTAGGAGGGCAGAGAAAGGAATCACGGTTGGTTCCCTGCCTTGAAGTTTCATTTACCCTCGGAGAAAGGGGGGATGTTGTGTGCTGTTTTTCTTTTTTATTAGTGGATTATTTGTTTTTCTCCTGTTTAAAATTACAGTTTTGTAGAAATGCATAGTAAACTTACAATGAGTCTAGAGATAGGAATGATTAGAGCTACTATTAGAATGGAAACTAGTTGGTTGTGTTTTCAACAGTTTGTTAAGCCTAAAATCTATGGAAAAGAGTATGAAATGAATGCAAAGTGCCAAAATTGCCTAAGAAGTACTAAGTTAGTGAAAAGGGAGAGAAAGGCGAAAGATAGGGTAGAGGGAAAAGGAAGAAAGGTTGGGGACTGTGACAATGGATAAGTCGACATTAATCTGCTCATTTAATGTCAATGGGTTGACCAACCCTATTAAAAGAAGCAAGATACTAGCAGCTCTGAGAAAGGAGGGCCCCGATTTTATCCTGCTTCAAGAAACCCACCTAACTCATGCAGAACATAGCAAACTGGGGAAAATGGGTTTAATTTGAAATTAGTGCTTTATGGCCGGGCAGAAGACGGGAGTTTCTATATTAATACCTAGGAAAACAATATTTGAAGTAATAGATAAGCATATTGATAAAGAAGGGAGATATGTATTCCTTAAAGATAAATTTCAAAGGAGGATGTTAACATTGGCATCGGTTTATGTGCCACCAGGTTCAAATTACCAGGTATATAGTACCATATTATTGAAACTACAAGAATGGGCGGAAGGACAAATTATACTTGGGGGGGGGGGGACCTCAACATAGTATTAGATCCGTACCTGGACAGTTCGGCTATGGCGGGACGTAATGAGAGAGGAACTTGAAGAGGTTGGTAAAGCTGCTGAGGGAGATGGGATACATAGATGCATGGAGAACAGGGCATCCTAGACAGCGGAACTACACTTTCTTTTCCCCTCCGCATAAAAGTTTTTCAAGATTAAATTACTTTCTCCTGCCAAAAGAAACAATGTCTGAGGTGAAGGATAGCTGGATAGGAAATGCAGTTCTATCAGATCATTCCCCAATATTCTTACAAATCAAATTAGGGGACTTCCAGAAGAGAACATTCTGGAGACTGAATGTCTCGATGTTGCAAGATAAGGACATTAAGCAAGAAATGGTAGATACTATAAAAAAGGCTATAGAAGAGAACACTACACCAGAAGTAACATCAGCATTGATATGGGATACATTAAAGGCAATAATGAGAGGGAAGTTAATATCAATAGCGGCATATAGGAAAAAGCAAAGGGAAAAAAATAGAATAGAAACTCTAAGGGGAGAAATAGACTATCTTGAAACCCAACTGAAGAAGAAATATAATACAGAGAGTTTTAAAAAGCTAAACAAAATTAAGCAGGATTTAAATAAAGAACTGGACTACTACGTTGAACAAAAATTACTGTTTATAAAGCAAAGGTACTATGAGGGAGGTCTGAAAGCTACTAGACTTTTAGCAGCAAAACTGCGTACACAAAAAGCAAAGGCTCATATAAGCAAGCTAATACATCCGCAGAACAAGAGGAAGCTGCAAAATACTCCAGAAATTGTAGAAGCTCTCAAGTTGTATTATAAGGATTTATATGCAGCCCCCCTCATGCAAAAAGAGCTAGACCTAGCCAGATACTTAGGAAACATATCATTACCCAGAGTTTCGGAAAGGGAGCAAAGACAGTTGATGAAACCGATATCTAGTGAGGAACTGATAGGAGAAATAAACAAGCTTAAAATTAATAAATGTCCTGGATCGGATGGATACCCGGCCGAAATGTACAAACATTTTAAAAAGCAGTTTGTCCCCGTGCTGTTGAAGGTTTTTAATGAAACTCTTTTAACAGAGCGGACCCCACCAGAATCGTGGTCACAGGCCATTATCTCAGTAATTCCCAAGGGAGGTAAAGATCCGCAACTATGCCCCTCTTATAGGCCGATTTCCCTCCTTAATACAAATTATAAATTATTTATGGCAGTGTTGTCTCGTAGGCTACAACAAATACTCCCAAAGTTAGTACAGGCAGACCAAACCGGATTTATTCCAGGGAGGCAGGCGCAGGACAACTTGAGGCAAACTGCACACATAATAGACCATCTGAACCGCACTAAACAACCGCCATTCTTCTGAGCCTAGATGCCGTAAAAGGCTTTTGATAAGGTTTCTTGGGAATTCCTAAAAGCGGTCTTGGGAAAGTTTGATTCCCTAGCAATCTAACGATCTGATTGGAAAATCTATGAAACACCTAAAGCCTATGTGAGAGCAAATGGACACCACTCCAATTCATTTAAACTAGAAAGGGGAACTAGGCAGGGATGCCCGCTCTCACCATTATTGTTTGCCCTTTATTTGGAGCCCTTGGCTCAGGGAATTAGAGATAACCAAGATATTAAAGGGATATTACTGGGGGGAAGGCAGCAAAAACTAGCCTTATATGCTGATGATATACTGTTATACTTAATTAATCCAGAAGAATCAGTGGTACACCTTTTTGAGCACCTAAAAATGTTCTCTGAATATGCGGAATATACTTTAAATGAGACCAAGACAGAGGTATTGAAACTAAACTATGAACCGACTGCACGGATAAAAGTTTATACCCTATGAGATGGGACCTCCTCATTTGAAGTATCTAGGAATAAAACTGGACAAAGAAACTACCCGATTACCGCAGATAAATTACCCTATATTGTTAGAGCAGGTACAAAAAGATATACAGAGATGGAGGCTTTTCCCCATGACACTATTCACGAGAAAACAGGTAGTCAAAATGAATGTAGTCCCGCGCCTTTTGTTTCTGTTTCAATGTGTACCCGCTCCAATAACCACCAGGCAATTAGGAAAATGGCAAAAGATGATAGGAGGTTTTATCTGGTTAAATAAAAACCCAGAATTAGAAAACGAACTCTGTACCTACCCAGGAGGATGGGAGGACTGGCGGGTCCTCTGTTAATGGGGTACTGGATAGCAGTGCAGACTAGAGTAATACTGATGCTACAACACATGGATTATATAGCAAGATGGAAAGAGATAGATCTAGAGACGGAAATGACTCCACCATTATTAGCACAATGCTCAGCATCGCATAATAGAGAGGGATGGACATGCACGCCATATGTGGGGACGGCCACTGCAATGCAGGGATACAGACTGGGACTGTCTAAGGGATATACCAGAATATATCAGTGGAAGTGCACATGGTGGACTGTAGATAGGGGCAATAACCCAGCAGCTGAAGATCCTTGGTATAAAAAACAGGAGGGACTAGGATGTAAAGCACCCTGGCAGTTCCTTAGGGGGGAAAATATAATGGCATTTGCCGAAGCGCAAGAGAAGTTTAAATGGACAGGGAAAGACCTGATACTGATATTATCAGATAAGAGACTATATAGGAAGTAGATAAATAATTCAATTAAAAAGATCGAGGATCTGAGATCCCAGACGTATTTGAAGCAATATGGAATTCAAATAGAGGGGAAGGTGCTATTTCAATGTTGTATCAAAATTATATCAAGGATCTACAGTACACAACTCAGTACATCAAAAATAAATGGGAACAAGAACTACAGATAAAGCTAGACGACAGGGATTGGACAGCAGTTTGGCAAAACACTTGGAGCACCACATCCTCCCCAGAGTGGAGGACTTACGTATGGAAGGTGAGATCTAGAATCTAGATTTTTTAGAGTCCCAATGCAACTGGTCAAGTGGCATAAAGATAAGGTGGTTAGCTGCTGGAGGGGGTGCGGAGTTCGGGAGGCCAACCAGGCTCATGTCTTTTGGGAATGTCCTGTGTTAAAGGCATATTGGGAGGGGATACATAGAGATGTGAGAACAAGGTTTAACATAGTTAAAACACTGGGGCCGGAGCATATGGTACTAGGGGTCTATCCAATGGAGCTAAAAGGGTATGAAGCCAAATATCTCTGGAAAGTGTTGATAGCGGCTGCGGGAAAAGTCATATCTAGAAGATGGCTTTCGCTGAACCCCCCCAAAGTGATGGAATGGAGAGAGACAGTTGAGAAAATAAAAGTGTTTGAGAGGATTACATTTTCTTTGAGACAAAAGATACCCCAATACCAAAATAGATGGTTGAGGTGGAGGTAGATGAGGAATGAAATGGAAATGTAATATAAAGGCAATACCTAGGATTTATCGGAGGGCACAATGCATTCATATAGTGTAGATAAAATAATCATTAGAAAGATAAGAAGAAGGAATGAGCTTGTTGAATTTGGGCTTAAGTTTATTAAGTTATATAAAATGGAAACAAAGATATAACTGTAACTATATATGATGAAAATAAAGATGAAGTATAGAGAAGCTGAGGTGGGTATATAGCCAAACATCCACGTACTTGAAGGTGGGGACTACACATGATGGTGAGCCCTCTTAAAGTCCTGAATACTGGGGTGGTTTGGACTCTCACAGCTGCTGCCTACTGCCAAAGACTGAGACAGAATTTTACACATTAAGGGAGAACTGGTTATTTGGAACAAATGCTGGAACTTTGAAATCATATTGGAGAACAGCTTGCAACTTAGGGAAATAGGAACTATTGAGTAAGATCACTGCATCACCACCATACATGTATGGGCACAGATGGACAGGCTTGTGGGAGATCATTTAGAACAATGGAGAAAAGAAGTGGGCCTAGGACACAGCCCCATGGGACCCTAAGGCTATTGAGAAGGGATGGAGCAAGAAGACGACCTATGACAACTGTCTTGGTTCTGTGTTAGATAGGAATGGAACCAGCTGATTGCAAGGTCAGAGCAGCCTGCAAATAAAAAAACACAAACAGAATGCTCAGACACAGTGGGTCTAGGTGCCTAGGAAAGAAACACCATAAAAGAACACAGTGCAGTGCACTCCAGGAAGAAACAAAAGCTGAGGCTGAAGTGCCAAGAAACCAAAGTAATTTTTTAACATGAGCTGCAGCACAAACCTGCCCCAGTGCTTGAGTCACCATGACTTCATCAAAGAGGCTTACACCAACTAGCTTGGACAGGAGCAAGGGCTGGGCCACAGTACTTAGCCAGGTTGACAAGATTGCAGAGGACAGAGGTCCATGATTCTTTCCTTTGAAGATGTGGTCGGTGAACTTGAGGGGGCGGGGAGAGACACAGCTGAGTGGGTTTTCCTGATGCTTGTGTTTTAACTAGTAAGAAAAACACAGAACATCCCAAACCCCAACGATTCAAATCTTGGTGGTTCTTCCTCAGTGGGCCCCCTGAAGAAGAAATGCCAAGGTTTAAAGCACTGGGGTTTTAGGACAGTTTGTGTTTTCTACCTATACTAGATTAAAGGTCTGCATTTACTTCACTGTTACAGCCTTAGCCCTTTTATTGTGCTTGTCATGTCTTTTGCTGTAATTTGTGTTTGGATGGAGCTGCAGCACCACGTTTTCCTAGTCTGTGTGCTGGATTTTTTGTTTCTGTCTTTCCTGAAGCTTGACTGAAAGAGGCAGAGAAAGGAGGTGGAATCAAGGACAAAGCATAGCTGAGAAAGAACTATTTCCTTCCGAAGCTTGGGGGAAAAAAAAGCACGGAGGACAGCGAGATGGGACAGTAGTTGCTTGGAGATTAAGTGTCATCACCTTTTAGGAGAGGGAGGACTCTAGCACTTCTCCAGGAGGTCAGGATCTGCCTTGAGGAGAAATACAGGTTTATGAAGAGTGGTGATAGAGGTTGTGATAGCTGACGTAGCTAGGAAAAGGAGGTTTGGGCCCAGGCAATTAGGGCTATTATCGTTCACTGGATTGTCAGTTTCTACTCAGTAGGTAGCACTTTATAGGGAAGAAAGAAAGAAGGGGACCAGAGGGAGTATGGGGGGAGTGAAGTGAAAGCACAGGCGGAGAAGAAATAATTGAAAGCAGGGGTTAAACAGAACGTGAACTACCTTCCAGAACTTCACTGGCAGTGGAGGTTTTTCTGGATGGTGCAGAGAAAAAGCTGGCCTTAGTTGAGTGGATTGTCTTAGTTCAGGTATCACAAACTTGCCTGAACCTGACAAGGTCCTCTTGTTATCTAGAGGATTTTCCTGTATGTAGGTACCAGGCAATATCACAAGCCTTGAAGCGGTCTATCAATTCAGTTAAGACAGAAGTGAGGTGGAAGCCTTTTGACACTAATGCATTTTAGAGGGGCACGTGAGTCCCAGGCAGAGCTGAAATTGGCCTGGAAGTAGGTGACTGTATGATCTACATCAGAGGCGTTGGATACAGATGGCCAGTCTGTTGAGTGGAAGTCATCTATGAGAGCGAGTGATAAATGAAGGGACTGCTAAAGAGGTCTCGGGGTACTTTAGGGTGATGAATTTTGTGCACACAGTAAACCATCAGCTGGTCACTGAATGCATCAGGAAGCATGCCAGCTTCCAATATATAGTGGGGATGTGAGGAGAGGACCCAGTCAATTAGTGAGTGGTTTGTTGTTTAACATTAAGCCTGGTAGAATCAGAGATATGCCAGGTGAAGTGAAAGCCTTGACTATCCTGTACTAGTTTCTTTTTGAGGAGGCCGCCTAGCTGTTGTTCCTCAGATAAAGCATTAAGAGGAAGATAGGATATGTTATACAATCGGATGCACTCAGACTTAGCTGCTTTGTGAGACATGAGGCAAAATCATGCAGTTAACCACCCAGGAAATAAGTATATATCATGATACACTACATCCCTGTACTGGGTGTATTTTTGCTATCATAAAATTGGATTATGTTAAGAACAAAAGTAAAAACTGGTAAAAAAATAGAAAGGAATTCTGAAGCAATGCTATGTCATGCGTATAATACAGTCGTGTGATCAGATTCCACCAGTCACAGTATAGGATTTTCCCCAATTATTTTGTTTGCACCTCTTGTGCCATTGCAACGCCTCTCTCTTTCCAGCACTACAATACCCCCGGTACCCACCAGACTCACCTCTCTCATTTCTAATTCCCCTCTTCCAGGCTCCCTTGGATGTTCTGTTGCTCTGAGATCCAGTGCATCCTTGTCGGGAAGGGGGAGGAGGCCCTCTGCTGCTACCAGAGGAGAAATGCTCAGAAGGGAGTCATAGTCACTGGAGCCATGGATGGGGGGGGTAGGAATCTGTGTACTAAGGACTCTGGTAGTATGGGAGGAACCAGAGGGCCTTCACCTGGTGTACCGGAATGGGCATGATTTTCACTGTTCTCCATGCCCTCCTTCTGCCCCCTCCCATCTAGAGGGTGCCCAGGTCAGCAACTTGGGGGATAGTCCTACTAGTGCAGTGCCCTCTGCCACCACTAGGTGCCACTTTCTGAGCAGTACACATCTCCTCCCTCCCTGGAGGAAAGTGTCTACTGGTGCTCTTCTGTTCTCTCCGCCAGCCTTCACGCCTGACATTCTGGGCTTGGGTGCAAACTCAGTACACTCCCCAAAAGCTTTCCCAACCTATTTCAAAGATTTACAAACACTTAAATAGGAATCAAGTGTGCTCCCCTCCTTCCCCCAACAAAATGCTGCCCAACAAGGGCCTGCATATTCAAACTGTTTCTTTTTTTCCTGTTGCTCTAGTTCTTATCCTAGTTAAAATAGGGGTAGTTATTTGGCAGATTTCAGCTGAAACATGCATGAGCATAGCACCACTCCCAAGGCCATTCCATTTGCCAAGTCCTACTCTATCCTAAATATTTTTTAAATGATCATAAGGTGGTGTATGAATAGATGGCACCTGTCACAGTGGCTAGCACGAGTGCACTCAGGCCCCACATCATGAAGCCAGGTTGCCTGTCTGCCAGATACTGAATTGGAGGCTGCTCCAGAGGGAGTACGCATAGCCCTTCCTAAGCTCCTCCATGGAGAAGTCATGGAGAGTGATGATGGCTGAAGAACCAGGTTAAGGGTTGATAAGGCTGGGTGGTTGCTAGGAGGACGGAGAAGGGCAAAAAGAGCTGTAGTGGACAAAAATTGAACTTACCTGTAGGTGCTAGGAGTCTGGAAATATCACTGTCCAAAACAGTCCTATCTTAAACTAGTCACCAGCCATTTCACGGAACAATAAAAAGAACGTGATTTTACTGTTGTCCAAGCTATGCTTAACAACATACAGCTTGCCTGATAGGCACATCACTTCTTGCCTCAAGGTTACATGAAATGGTTGCTGGATTAAAGCAGGATTGACTTGAATAGATATCTCTGCACTGCTGAGCCCTACAGGGAAATCCAGTACGTTGTTTGAATGGTCTTTTCATAGTCTTTAAGACTCTGAGGAGCCCTGAGGAGTAGGGAGACAGATCCAAGATGAACAACCGGATGCTGTTTTTTGCTTGTTTTGTGAGTTACCTTTGCTACCATCAGACTCCTACGGCTTTCTTCGCATTTCATCTACCGTGAGTTCTGCTGGTTTGGACACTCTGGCATGTCAAAACTGTATGGATGGGTGAGAGAGATTACAGCATTTTATATTGCTGATTGCTGAGAGGCACATGAGCCATTCAATAGAAAAAGCTAGGCTTTACTCCCTATTCATCCCAGGCCCTGGTCATTCAACTGGTGAGGCTGGTAAATCAGGTAGACACTCAGTTCTTGACCAGCTACTCACCCAACCCCAATATCTCACAAGCTGCCCAGAGGACTAGTCTGGCAGTCAGAAAAAATGACAAGCAGGACAAGGGCGAAGTCCCAACACAAAGCAGAGAAGCAACCTGACAATAAGCATATGGATGGAAACAAACCTGTGATGTAATAGGTTAAACAGGGCTTAGGGAAATCAGAGAATCTACAAGCTCTATATACTTTTGAGTCTAACAGAAACAATGAATACATTAACACTCAGAACTGCCAAACTGAAAACTAGATTGAACGAGACTAAAGATGAAATTTGCCCCCCTCTTGGAGACACTGGAGTACCAGGATAAAGAGCTGAGGATCCTCCCAAACACGATGGAAGATCTGGAAATGCATTCAAGGAGAGACAATATTTCAATATGGAAATGTCCTTCAGAATTTAGAGGGTAACAACTCCCCTTCTGTTCTTTGACAAACTGTTGACTGAATCACTGAGGTTAAACCTCCTCGAGCAGGAGATCAAGCTGGACATGGCCCACACAATATTTACCAATAAGGATGTTGGAGGCAAACCAAGATTTGCTTTTGTGGAAGATTATCGCTGTCAGGACAGGGAGAGTATTTTATTTAAAGCACATTTGCAGAAAGATTTGCTTGTTTGGGGCCTAAAGATTTGCATGTTTCAAGATCTCCGCCAATCCATACTAGCAAGAAGAAAGGCTTTCTTTCAACCCTATCAGGGACAATCGAAGCAAATTGCAACTAGAATACCCACATGCAATGTTTCTGTTAGCTGGGGATTATAATGCTTGGTTAGGGTTCATAATGCTGAATCTTTGAATGATAATTCCAGGACCAAGTTCTTTAATATTCCAGATAAAATGATATCAGTGTCAGGGCACGGCAGGTTGCACACTGGCCTCTGAGGCTGGGACAGGTTGGAAGGCTGTGGGTTCTAGCCCCTGTTCAGGGAATTAGGATAAATCCCATTACTGACACTCTAGTGCAGCATGTGAGGAGTGCTGCACTCATGAGGTTCCATCTTTCAGATGAGACATGAAACTGAGATCACGTCTGCTTGTTCTGGTATATGTTCAGGTGGACGTTAAAGATCCCATGGGACTTTTCAGAAAAAGTAGGGGGGGTTTCCTGGTGTACTGACACATTTCCCCAATTTATTCTTAACCTGATTCAATATGTCAGTTTGTATCTGTACCACCTCCCCCAGGGTGAGGCTGAAAATAGTCCTCCTTTCCCAGTCAACAAAAACTAAGATAAATAAATAAACAAACATGGACAAAGCAACAAAAAGTCAGGAGATTGCAAGACTTGTTAGGGATCTTGATTTGGTTCTTGGACTTGGATGTTAACATGGTAAATGCTGCTATCCTCCCTGAGACCCACATGAAAACGAGATGCTTCATGGGGTTATCCCAGTTGGAGTAATTTCAAAAAATTAAATAAATAAATAATATGAGAATGTTTATCAAGAGCCAGCCATCTGCTCCCAGTTTCCAGACTGTGTATTATTAGTTACCGACTTTTTTTTCCCCTACATTTTTATTCAGGGAATTCTCTTATTATTAGAACTTTGCAATATTTTATTTTTCATGGTCACCATTAATGAAATTATTACAATTATTTTATGAGTTTTAAATCTTGCCCTTACAATAATTAAAAATTGCATACCAAATACTGACCACTGAATTGTTTCTTTTATTTAGAATAAGCAGGAATATAATTGCCTGTGTTGACTACTTGACTTTTAGTTGCTGCTAATAGTTTTCATGCATTCTAAAAAGATTCATTTATTTCAGTTCATATTTTTTATGGGAAGCACACTGGAGTACAGCTACATTTCTAAGAGCATCTCGAATGGGAATGGAAATACAAAGTACAAAAGCTAGAGAATCACACATTCAGTTGCTAAACAGTTGCCAAATACAAAACATACAGTCTGCTTCTGGGAACAATGACAAGATAACACTTATCACAAGACATGTGTAGTTCTTTCTGTTAAAACATCTACACCGAGTTCCTGATGACTATGTAACTGCTTTGGGTAGGTTGTGAGTTTCATAGATCTGCTGACAGAAGGTTCTAGCTGGAAGGAGCATCAAAGGAAAATGACCTTAATCCTTGATACATTGTGGTACTGGGATTTACGAGATTAGCGGATTGGCTGCTACAGGTATGCGTGTGGTAGCAAGAAATCTGCTCAAGGAAATGGATTGACGCATAACATGGGTCAATACCTTTTGTGCAGTTATTTGGAAAGGTTGTATTACCCATATTGTCTTCTGCCATTTAGAGCCAAGCTTTTTACATTTGAATGTAGAATACAATGATGAAAATCCCTATATTATACTAAATCTGCAGACTCTATTAAACAGTGTATTGAGATTGGCTAGCAGTGTTTTCAAAGCAGTGCAGCATACTCTACACAGCTGTCCTGTTCCATGGCTGGCAACAACATAAAATAATATTGTGTGGGCAACCACGCACAACAAGGCTGTGTTTCCATCAAGGAGTTTTGATGACATCATACTATAGACTACTGGATGGGCAACCATGCCCAACAATACTGCGTTTCCATCGAGGGGTTCTGATGACATCATTGGGACCTATAGAGCAAGGCTTAGGAGGTCAGCAATATCCTTAGAACCCCAAGTTTGAAACTCAGCTGGGTTGTACATGGTTGCCCACCCTTAATTTTTTATAGCATATGGTGTTTCAAAAAAGAATTAAAAGACTCATTGTCCTCCCCTCTACAAGTTGGATTTTGCATTTTGTTGTAATGTTGAAAAAACATGAACCTGCTCCACACCCAGCTGCTAATAACTTAGACTGTTTGAGTAACAGTAGTTTTTTGCCCAAAACAAGTTCAAATGCGTCTTATTTTGACAACAATTATGCAGCACCAGGCAGTTAAGGAACTGCTGATCCTCACTGTATATGCATCTATTTGAATCACAAAAATGTATATAGTGAGGTTCAGTGGTTTCAGTAAATGCTCAGTGCTGGAACTGTTTTGTAAAAGTAATGAGATTTTGATTTATTTTCAGTAATAATTACTATTACTTATATAAAGGGCACTATTAGCATTTGGGTGTGGGTGGGTATGGACGGGAATGTGACCATGTTAATGTAATCTATTTTTGTTATTGTAATTGTGGGGAGATATCTCTAAGGCTCTCCAGACCTTACGACTGGGTCTCCAAGCCACCTGATAGGCTTTGATGCACATGTAACTTCTAAACAAGTCCGGCCCCTGCCAGACCCCTTCTCTGTCCCTTCTTGGTCAGTTATTCATGTGCATCTAACATACTAAAAGCCAGCAGAATAGGCTTAACAGTCTTTCGTATCTGCTTGGTAGCCAGCCCCTATTGGGCGCTCGCTCCTCCACCCTCCCTAGCCCATAAGAGGGTCATCTTTGGCTTCAGTATACCTATGCACCTGTCCACCACCTCTTAAAACCCTCCACTGTACCCTCCTCCACTAGATTCCTCGGCAGTGCATTCCATGGCCCCACCACCCTCTCAGTGAAGTAATGCCTTCTACGTTCTCCCTGTAGTTTCCTCCAGCTTCCACTCATGCCCCCTCGTTGTGCCCCCTTTCTTTAACCTGAACATTTCTTTGGTTCTGTCCCTGTTAATCCCTTTCACATATTTGAAGACCTCTATCATACCCCCCATCTCTCCTCTCCTCTCCTCTCCTCCAGTGAGTACAGCCCAAGGACTTCCAGCCTTTCCTCATAGGTCCTTTCACTCATGCCCCGAATCATCCTGGTTGCCCTCCTCTGAACCCTCTCCAGCAATGCTATGTCCTTCCTAAGGTGAGGTCTCCAGAACTGCACGCAGTACTCAAGATGCGGCCTGACCAAGGCATTATACAGAGGGAGGATCACCTCCCTCCTCCTGGACGTAATTCCCCAGTCTATGCAGCCCAGAATCCTGTTTGCCTTTGCCGCAGATCTTCTGCAGTTTTCAGTGTTATTCATTTTGGTGTCTACCACCACCCCCAGATCCTTTTCTCTCGTTGTGACTTGCAGTGAGACCCCTCCCAGGGTGTATACATGACCTGGGTTTCTGACCCCCAGATGCAGCATCCTACACTTCCCTGGATTAAACCTCAGTCTCCACCTTCTTGACCAACCCTCCAGGGTATCCAGATCCCTCTGGACATCTGATCAGGCTACATGCACAGGATGCAGCTCCTGAACAATTTAGCACAACTACACCCATAAGAAAAAAGAGCAATGGCTTAGTAATAACCCCTCCTTTGGCAGACTTTCACTAACTCCTTGGCTATCTAGTATAAGTCTGAGCTGGCTCTATTCTGTCTCAGAACTGTGTTATAGCATCAACCAGGAATGTAGGGCAACAGCTAAGAACTACCTAATAAAGAAAGGGCAAGAGAACCCATCGTCAGTCCCAGTGACATCCCCGACCTAGCGATCCTCTGGGGACTTGGACGCCAGTCGCATCTGACTGGAGCACTCCCCTGCTAGCAGGGTACTCAGGGTCTCCTGGTGTTGTGGGTGGCACTGTACAGTCCCTGCTAGTGGCTGCACAGAAGCCCGCCTGCCACAAGAGAGGACAATAAAGAGAAGAGCTACCTGGGAAATACACTTCTCCCCAGATGATGATCTGTAGAGGAGTCGACTGAGACATAAAGCATCCATGCTGGTACCCTCCACGGTGTCTTCCCAAGCACTTTTGCAGGGTTTTAGTTCAGAAGGCTCTCATGAAGGGGTCAGGAGGAACACTCCCAAAATCTATTATCCCACTCAGAGCTGTCCGAGAGTCAGATAGAAAGATGGAGGGGCGATAAGAGCTAAAGCACCGGATGGGCAGCCATCTTTATAGTCCAACTGAAACTACTCCCACTGCCATTTTTGTAGTCCCACAGACGCGCTCTAACAGGCGTACTACCACAGTTTAGCCAAGCGCAGAGAAAGGCATGGGGGGGGGCTCAATTCAAGTTGAGGGTCTAAGTGCCTTCTCCCCTTATATCTGCCCAGGTAAACCATGATCAAGATGAGGATCTGCAAGATGTGCAAGATACCACTGCTCCCAGCCAACCAAAGCCAGCTGTGCCCAGACTGTTTGGAAGAGGAGTTACTGGAGCACTCCAATATGTCCAACCTGGACCAGGGCCCTCTTCCCAAGGTGCAGCATCCACCAGCACCCTATCCAGGGACAGCTCACAGCCAGATACAACAACCATACTACTACAAAGCCAGCAGGCCATGAATATCCTTATCCAGTAACAGCAAAAATTCATGTCGGCCATTCTACAAAAGCTGGCAGAATTCTCCCAACCCAAACCACCAGACTGGCAGCCCAGCTCCTAAGGCACACAACACCCCATCACAGCCAGAGAATCCAGATGAGTCGGGGGAGGAGTTGGAGACACAATCCAGTGGTGGAGCAGAGCCCCAGGAATCAATGGAGCAGGACCCACAAACTCTGATGGCAAAATTTTGCACCTCGGACCAGGTCCCAAATATGATCAGGGCCATAAAGGAGGTGGTGGGCTTCGCAGACCCACCAACTGAACCACCGTCCAAGTTAATCGCTTCCCTAAACTTGGCTCCAAAAGCTTTGAACACCTTCCCTATCTGCATGTCAGTCCAAGAGGTAGTGCAGAAGGGATGGATAGCATCAGAGCCCACAAGGATCCCAGAACACAGATCCTGGGACAAGATTTACCCCTTCGCAGCAGACGATCTGAGGTCCTGGTGCACGACTCCACAGGTGGACCCTCAGGTCACGTCCCTCAGCAAGAAAATGGTGCTACCAGCTGGGGGCACCTTGGCCCTCAAGGAACCTACCAACAAGAGACTTGAGGAGCTACTCAAGAAGAACTATGAACTGGTGGGGCTGGGACTCAGAGCAGCCGCAATGGCAATCTACACCACCAGGGCCCAGGTAGCATGGCTACAAGATATCCAGAAAATGTTCACACCCGATTCCCCCGAGAGGACGCTGATGGAACAGGCCATACTGGCAGCAAAATACTTGGCCAATATGGCAGTAGACTCAATGAGAATCAATGCTAGGTCCGACCACCATAACCAAAAGGCCTGTCATCTCATATGGATGAAAATATGGGACACGGACTTAGAATCAAAGGCCATGCTGTTAAAGATTCCATTCAAGGAACATCTCTCTTTGGGGAAGGGATGGAGCGATTCCTCAAGAGAAAGAAAGAAGGCAGGAAATGGTCAAGAACCAACAATCATCAGATACCTACCTATCAGACAGATCCAATCAAGAAAGAGCTGCAATTTCATGACAAATGAAGCACCTACGGCTTGAATAACTACCAGAACCAATGTCATCAAGGCAACAGGAATCAACAATACAAACCCTGCAACAAATTCCAGCAAAACAAAGTCACCCCAGTAACTCCTTCAGGCCCAAACAAAACAAGTCATGACTACAGGCCGATGACAGTGGAGTCAGAGTAACCACACATTGGGGCCTGGCTGCGGCTGTTCACCCACGAATGGAAAAGAACTGGTGAGGACATTGTCTCTCAGGGTTACACAGTAGAACTAGCCCAAACTCCCCAAAGGACAGGCTAATCATCTCCCTGATCTCCAAAAAGAGGGCATCGCCACAATAAGTCCAGGCCACCCTAGAAAAACTCATTGAAACCGGGGCAATTGCAGAAGTGCCAAAACACAAGCAAGGCACAGGGATCTATTCTGTGTTCTTTATGGTGCCCAAGAAAATGGGTGACCTTCACCCGGTGCTTGACTTAAAATTCTTAAATCACTTCATCCAGTACAAGCCGTTCAAGATGGAGACAATACGGTCCACCATCCAGGCCCTCAGACCAAGGGACTACTTAGCGTCCATAGACCTAAAGGACACTTACCTCCACATCCTGATTATACTGGCACACTACAAATACCTAAGATTCTACATATTGGGGAAACACTTCCAATACACAACACTCCCATTCGGCCTCCACGTCAGCACCATGGGTCTTCACCAAAGGCGGCAGTAGTGCTTGCAGCAGAAAATGAGAGAGCAGGGCATCCAGGTGATCCCTTACCTCGACAATTGGCTCATTCAAACAAGAACACTCACTCAGGCACAAAGGGGCACAGACACGGTTCTCAGGTGCCTGGAGGCCCACAGCTGGATGATCAACAGAGAGAAGAGCATGCTTCTCCCAGCCAGAGGATCGAGCACCTGGGTGCAATCATGAACACCACAGAGGGCAGTCAAGCCTTCAACCGACAGGGTCCTGGGCCCTCCGCCACCTAACCACGAGGCTGTTGACTCACGAAACACCCTCACTCCTCGAGGTATCCAGACTGTTGGGCATGATGGCATCATTCATAGACCTGATACCTTGGGCATGGTGGAGCATGAGACAGTTTCTACTGGATTACATCAGACAGGGTCAAGGAGCAAACCAGAACCTGGCGGCTTAGTTCATTATGAGACCGCAAGTAAGATGATCACTAAAATGTTGGTTGACTTTGGATCTGCAGGTGTACAGTACTATATGTATATGGAAGGTTGCATTGTATCACAGCCTTAATCCTTCTCTCCCCCCATCACATATATATATTATTTTTTTCAATAACTTCACTAATCTATAATTTGTGCTGTATTGAGTCTTTACTCCATTAAGTATATTTCTCTGTAACTGCTGTTTTAGGATAGTACACTGTTGTTTTATGGATTTGTATAATTGTAACTGTTATGTTTGAAACAATAAAAATTGTTAAATTAAAAAAAAAAAAACTAAAACGGTGGTTGAAGTCAGAAAACCTGAAGAGGGGTGTGCCCCTAGACCCCCAAATGGAAGCCATCGTAGAAATGGACACCAGTCTGTTAGACTGGGGTACCACTTCAGACAACCAATCAGCACACCCACAGGTGGACCCCAGCCATGGCTCTACTCCTACTCAACGTCCTGAAATGCATGCGATATACAACGCACTAATGGCATTCCAGGGTGGAATATGGCACAAAAATGTGTTGATACTCTCAGACAACACAGCCACAGTGGCCTACCTAGCAAAACAGGGGGGCACCAGGAGTGTGGCAGTGCAGAGGGAGGCCTCAAGAGTCCTGAACTGGGCACAATCCAATGTGTCCATACTAACGGCAATACACTTGGTAGGCAAACTGAACTCATCCACCCAGGCGAGTGGCAACTCAACCACCAGATATTCAACTAGGTCAACTCAAGATGGGGTCCGGTGGAGCTAGACCTAATGACAACCACAGAAAATTCACAGGTGCAGAGGATCTACTCCAGGTTCAAGGACACCAGGTCAGCCGGGGTGGATGCCCTATCCATGGACTGGAACGTCGCAGTAGCGTATGTCTTCCCACCGATCCTGATCATCCCGCAGGTACTTCACAAAGTGAGACAATCATGAGCACTAGTCATACTGCTGGCCCCATACTGGCCAAGGAGGGCATGGTTCACAACAGCAGTGGCAATGGCACTGAAGTGGCCCTGGATACTGCACACCAGATGGGACATCATTCACCAGGGCCCAGTCCTCCACCGGGACCCCTGAAGCTTACAACTTGTTGTTTGGCTCCTGAAAGGGAGAGACTGTTGAGAACGGGCTATGCAGAAAAGGTGGCAGATACCCTAACCATGTCCAGGCAGTCCTCGACCACGGCCACTTATAACAGGCAGTGGGGCATATTCACTAGCTGGTGTACATAGAGACAAATCCCCCCAGAGGAGGCCGCCATAGTGGCTATTCTACTGTTCCTCCAAGAGGGACTTGATAAGGGTTTATTCCCCTCATCGTTGAGAGTACAGGTGGCAGCAATTGGGGCTGCCAGGGGACAGATAGGTAGCACAGCTCCAGGGGCACACCCAGATGTAATCAGATTCCTCAAGGTAGCCAACAACATAAAGCCAAGGCACAAGGCCTCTACAGCCCCTGGGACCTAGTGCTAGTACTACAGTGCTAACATCACACCATTCAAACCAATAGGAGAAGTAGGCTTAAAATGGATAACACTAAAAACAGCCTTGCTAGTAGCAATATGTTCAGCTAGATGAACATGTGAGCTACAAGCCCTAGCCTGTGATGCACCATTCCTCGTATTTCACCAGGACAGAATCACTATGAGGACAGTGCCCTCATTTATGACCAAGGTTAACTCAAAATTCCACATGTCTAAAACCACAGGCCTTCCAAATGAGCTACTGGTAGAAGACACCTCATGACAACCAGAGCTTCAAACCCTGGGTATGAAGAGACTCTTGATAACCTGCTTAACCAGGACAAAAGACTTCCGAAAGACAGGCCACCCATTCAATGGGAAAAGAAAGGGCAATCCTGCCTCTAAGTCTGCAATCACTTCTTGGCTAAAGGAAGCCATAACCTTGTCATACAGGAACAAAAATATAGAACCCTCTAGCAGTATACGACCCCACTCAACCAGGACAGTCACTACATCATGGGCAGAATACAATCTGGTGACCATGGAAGAGATCTGTGCAGCTACAACTTGGGCATCCACAAACACTTTCATAAGGCACTACAGACTGAACTCTATATTCACCCCAGGGCGAATTTCAGCACAGCCATGCTAAGAGCAACATTGGGCCAATCAGCCTCTCACAAACTGTTTCCACCCTAACTGGGATTATATACTGCTTTTATGGACCCAGTGAGCAAGGTCTGGAGTGCCTCAGATTTCTCCCCACAATGGTAGTTTACTCACCTGGTAAAGGTGATTGTGGGGAACATCTCTGAGGCACTCCACATCCCTCCTTAACAGAAAACAGTTTGTAATACATGGCTCAGTATCTACACCAAAGTGCTAAATAAACAATTACTGATTCTTTTATACTGGCATGCCGTATCGGCTGTCTCACATTAGAATGTACTTAATAGGAATTAAACTAAAGCATTTGTATGAAAAATGGTGTGCCACTTCCAACCTTGTTAAGCTTGGATAGCCTAATACATTTTGCTCCCAAGTACATAGGTACAGCTATGGAAGACATCAAACTGACCAAGAAGGGCAGAGGAGGGGTCTGGCAGGGGCTGGAGTGCTTTAGAAGTCACATGTGCATCGAAGCCTATCAGGTGGCTTGGAGACCCAGTGAGTAAGGTCTGGAGTATCTCAGAGATGTTCTCCACACTCACCTTTACCAGGTGAGTAAATGCCATTATTTTCTTTCTGCTTATTCTCATATAAGTTATTTCTATGATTGGAATGGCATAGAACAAACAAAATGGAGCTCAGATCACATGTTCCAGCAGCTATCCTTGAAATCTACAGGGAAAAATGGTTCCATGTCATAAGGTGATCGCAGAATAAGCGTGCCGTTATTAGTGAATGCACATCGCCTCAAAAAAGCCAGTGTGCACTCACAGCAAAGAAACAGCGCAAAACTGAAGAGGTTGTTCTGAGGCGGTGCCTCTGCACCCTGCTACTTATTGATTATTGAACTGGGGTGCATGTTGGGAGGGGAAAAAAACCTTGCAAAAAAATTGCTTATGGAGCACGAGTGGCAATAAAAATCTGTATCCCTCCCCAGCTCCGACCCCTTCACCCTTCCCAATGTAGCCTACCAGCCTCACCACTCCCCCACAGTGTCAGTTCAGCAACCTCCCACCACACAACTGCCTATATACCCTCCCTCCTCTTCTGCTCTCCCTCCCGTTCTTCCTGTCACCCTTCCCTTCTTCCTGTCACCCTCCCGTTCTTCCTGTCACCCTTCCTTCTTCCTGTCACCCTTCCCTTCTTCCTGTCACCCTCCCGTTCTTCCTGTCACCCTTCCCTTCTTCCTGTCACCCTTCCCTTCTTCCTGTCACCCTCCCGTTCTTCCTGTCACCCTTCCCTTCTTCCTGTCACCCTCCCGTTCTTCCTGTCACCCTTCCCTTCTTCCTGTCACCCTCCCGTTCTTCCTGTCACCCTTCCCTTCTTCCTGTCACCCTTCCCTTCTTCCTGTCACCTCCCGTTCTTCCTGTCACCTTCCCTTCTTCCTGTCACCCTCCCGTTCTTCCTGTCACCCTTCCTTCTTCCTGTCACCCTTCCCTTCTTCCTGTCACCCTCCCGTTCTTCCTGTCACCCTTCCCTTCTTCCTGTCACCCTCCCGTTCTTCCTGTCACCCTTCCCTTCTTCCTGTCACCCTCCCGTTCTTCCTGTCACCCTTCCCTTCTTCCTGTCACCCTTCCCTTCTTCCTGTCACCCTGATCACTAACCTTGCATGGTGCCCACGTAACAGGTGCTGTAATTGAGTTGTTCATGATTGAGTCGCTCAATTGTGGTCACCGTTATGATGGTATACCGGGGAAAATAGTTGCCAGATGAGAGCCTGAGCAGCTAAGAAATAAACAAAGTAATAAAAGAATGTGAGGGAGCTTGCAAAGACGGGGTTCCCACACTCAGACAATAAGACAAGAGGATGTCATAACGATCACACAGTGAGGATGTTGCTAGGTGGGAAAGGACAGTTTGGCCTGGCAGATGTAATCGCACACACACACACACACACACAGACACACACACACCATAATCACACACTCATGTGGGTGAGTAATATGTTACTATAGAATGAGGCTCCATCCTACTACCCTGAGTACATAAATAGGAGAGTTTTAACTACCTTTGAGGAGGACTTGGGTTCTATCTCTTGTTGACTGTTCCTCAATAGGAAGAAGAGTCCTACTCCTATGGCTAGCTTATCTGGGTGAGGTAAGAACAGTCTTGGTGAATGTCTCTTTCACATCAGCTGGCAGGTAAATATAAATCCTAGTGTGATACTAGATTGTGATTTTTTTTTCTATAAGTAGTCTATCTGTTCAAATTGTTTTATTTTCCTTTCCTGTAAATTTGTATATCTTTTTGTGTTGTACATATCCTGTTGTAATATCTTGTAGCATTCAGTCGTAAAATCTATTTTTATAGTACCAGTGTCTGAGCATCCTTATTGCAAAGGTAATTTAATACTTCTGCTGGGCAAAGTGAAAATTCTCTGTTTAAAGTCTGCCATCTGAAGTGCACTCTACCATATATCACTGTGTTTGACCTTCCAAGTCCCTGAGCAGGAGAGATGCATTTTCCTGGTATAACCACATAGTGGCACCAGGAGAAGCAATTTGGGTAAACCTCCCTAGAAACTGATACAGCCCAAAGGAGTTTTTGTCATAAACTGGTGGAAGCAGTGGGATTACTGCACACATTTAAAGCCAGAATGTGCGGGCAGTGTGCTTTCCTGGTGGAACTAGGAACTCTGAGAGAGAGGAAAAGTCTTTCCTGGCACAAAGAGAAACAGAGGTTGCCAGTGGAAAAGTTACAATAGCAGTCACAAAACAGGATATACAAAAAGATTACGGGCTGGATTCTTGAAGGGTAGTGCAGGGCTTGTGTCCAGCCCTGCACCACTGGACTTAGGTTCTGGTGGTGCACCAAACCTCTTCACCACAACTGTGCCTGATCATCAGCGTATAAGATTATTTTGGAGTCACAGGCTTTGGGGAGATTGTTTAGAAAAAGGCTGAAGAGAAGGGGTCCCTAGAATAGACCCCTGGGGGACACCCAGTGAGACTTCTCTGGATCCTGACACAGTTTGGCTGATTTTGACATGCTGAGATCTAAGAGACAAGTAGTCCTGGAACCAGCGTGCTGCATTGGCAGCTATCCCCAGGTTCCAGAGCTGAGCCAGGATAAGGGTGTGGTTAACGGTGTTGAAGGCTTTTGTTAATTTGATGAACACTGACCCAACCAACTTGCCTTCATCCATGGCTCGGTGCACATATCAGTGTATTCTACCAGAGCAGTGGCAGTACTGTGATTCTGCCTGAATCTATGCTGGTTGGGGCATTGGAGTTGATATTTGTTGAGGTATTTGGTAAGTTGATCCACTACAGTCTTTTCTAGAGCCATGGATAGAGGGGAGAGGATTGAGATAGGTCTGTAGTTGGAAATACAGGACCTATCACTGCTCTTGTGGACAGTGGTCACTAGTGCTTGTTTCTAGACTGCCGGGAATTTAGCCAGGGCCAGTGATTTATTGAAAAGTTTGGTTATGGGTACGATGAGTATGTCAAGAGTGAGGGATATCAGCTTCATGTCTACTCCATCACTGCCCATTCTGGTTTTACCTCGCACTTTCCTTACATAGTACACAGCCTCCTTAACTGTCACTCTCTCGAAGTAAAAGTCTGGCTGGGTGTTACTAGTTGACTTGCTGCAGGAGGACCCACCTCCAGAAGGACATTGACAGAGTGGAAGTGGTCCAGAGAAGGGCAACCAAGATGGTGCAGGGGTTTCAGGGGAAGCCCAATGAGGAGAGGCTAAAGGACCTCAACATGTGCACTTTGCAACTCAGTAGAGTGAGGGGTGACATGATCAAGACCTTAAAAACCTCACAGAGGTAAACAGGATGCAGGGGGAGAGCCTCTTCAAGTGAGAATGAGCACCAGGCCTAGAGGGCATGTGATGAAGTTGGAAAGGGTTAGTTTCAAGAAGGACACCAGGAAATACTTCTACACTGAGAGTGTGGTAGGTGCATGGAATCAACTGCCAGCCAAATAGGCAGTGCTAAAAATGGTAGTGGTTTCAGTCATGCATGGAACAGACATATGGGCATAATAATACAAGAACAGGAAGGGGGCAGAAACCCTGGGGACTAGTTGGTACAATAGGTAGGACATCTTTGGCCAGACTGGCTGGCCAAATGGTCCTTTTCTGCTGACTGTTTTTATGATTCTATGGCTTTTAGGGGTGTGAAATGTATCTCTATTGTAATTTTATATAGCACAGGAGTCAGACGAAATGCTGGCGGTCACGGTGGGACAGACAGGGAATAAAAAGAATGCCGATCTTTGCTGCACTGGTATGCTGCATAAACATACACACACATATAAAATGGTATGTATAAGACATAAGTGAAACTGTGGTAATGTATAAGGTTAATGTATAAGGCACAACTAAAGACACACAAGAATACAATACGTGCGGATCAAGGTATGTACAAACATATAAATGAAATGGTGATAGTGTACAAAGCAAAGAAATTGGCAAATGTGAGAGATAATACTGTATATGCTGTATACACACATGGTATGTATATGCTCTTAAACCCCAAAATGCAGTAGTCAGTTAAAATTTGTTATGGGTCATGAAACTGAGGTCTATATTCAGTCCATTACAATTAGTGTTCAGACGATTAAAAGTTTCAGCAAAGAAGATTGCCTTTCTGTGTTGTTTGAAGTGTCCATTGAGAACCAGGACAGTGAAATCAGAGATGGAGTGACCAGGCTAAGAGAAAGTCTGACCCACTGGTATTTTAATCTTTTTCACCTTTATGGTGTGCCTGTGAGAGTTCATTACGGTTCACAGAGTTGCTTAGTTTCACATGCATTGCCTGTATGTGGGCACTTCTAGCCCTGGATGTATGGTAGTAGAAAACATCCTGGGATCCATATGTCTTTGGTAACCAGGTAAGGCCCACTAGGCACAAGTGCCTGTTTTCAGGGGTAACTTGGGAGCACTGGGCAGTTAAGTGACTTGCTCAGAGTCACACAGTATGCAAGTGGAGGTTGTGAGAATCAAGCCAAGGTCTGGTCTGCTGGATGTTCCAAGCTCGTGCACAGCTCGTTACTCTAACTTCTGTGCTATACTGCCAGCCCGAACATGTGTGGTTCACCTGTGTCTTGAATTACTTGTTTGTTTGTTTTTTGGAGGGGAAGGGTTGATAGAGTGTGCAGTGGAAATGTGCTCACATGCTTTGCATTTAGGAATAGTGCAGGGTTTAGTGACTTCTGGAGACAGATATTCAAAACTTTGCTCAATGGACAAAGTGATTATGCCCTGTTTGCCTGGGGTTTGCACCCAAGCACAATATTGAAAGGGGGCTGTGGTGCATGCTAAAAGGGTTAGTGTGTGCACAAAAAAAATAATGTATGTGATGGTCAAAGGGAGGTACGGGGACATGGATTTCAGGGCAGCACAATATTCAGTGTGGTAGCACTGTGCAAAGGGAATTGCACAGGCAACCTTGTGCTGTGCAATTACCACCAAGAAGAAACCTGATGTACTCCAGGAAACTCTAGTGGTTGGCAGAGCCACTGCATCCAACAACCATGTTGGAGTTGGGGAGGCACACCTGCTCCCTGGTGCCTAGTGGTCTTCCACCCTCTGATCCCCATCCCCATTAAAAGAATGACATCCTGGTGCCTAGTGGTCTGCCCTCTCAGATTCCCGTTTCCATTAAAATACAGACATCCCTGATGCCTAGTGATGCCCCCACCCTCTGATCACTGGCCGCAGTAGAATAGAATAAGTCCCTGGTGCCTAGTGGTCCCCCACCCTTCAATCGCCGGCCCTGGTAGAAGAGAATAAGTCCCTGGTGTCCAGTGGTCCCCTGTCTTCTGATTGCCAGCCCCATAGCATATCACATATTCCTTGGTGTCCAGTGGTAACCCCCCACCCATCGATCCCTGTCCCTGTACCAGTGTAAGCCTTCCCTGGCATCTAGTGGCCCCCCACACCATGGGCAGTGACCAATCCACCCTGCCATTCCCCCCTTACTGGCTCCACTATGGCGACCAGCACAGCCTTCCTCTCACCACCTCGTCAAGGCACTGTATGGTCTGACAGGTAGCACACATCTTCTGTACTGCTGCACCTTCTGTACTGTAAAGGGAGTGCGTGTACACATGCTCCCTTTACGGTACAGAGGACACGCGCTATTTGTCAGTCCATATGGTGGTTGGCTGATGTGGTGAGAGGAGGGCTGTGCCAGTCACTGTAGTGGATTCATGACACTGGCAAAAATCAGTAAGGGGATGACAGAGTGGGTTGGTTGGTGCCCAAGTGCAAGGGAGACGCTAGATACCAGGGAATATGTGATATGATAAGGGCCAGTGATCGGAGGGCAGGGGACCACTAGGCACCAGGGACTTATTCTGTTATACTGGGGCTGGTGATTGGAGGGTTGAGGGACCAGTAGGCACCAGGGACTTAGTCTATTTGGTTCTCCTATGCCAGTGCCCTGCAATGTGGGCAATGTACTTGAGGGCACAAGCACAATGTTGCCCGCCATGATTGGGGTGAACATTGCACTGCCACACAGGTACAGTGCCCATGGACCGTCAGGTCAAACACTTACATTTTGTGAGGGCTTTGCCCCGCACTTACAAACAATATAGGAAGTACAGGAACTATAAGGAATCACAGAATGAGCAGGACAGAGAACTGTATCAGTTAAAGCAGAAGGAAGCAGGGAAGGCAGTCAGAATAGCAAAGGCCCAAACCGAGGAAAAGATAGACAACTCCAGTTAAGGAGGGGATAAAATCTTTTATAGGTACATTAGGAGTGAAGAAAGACCAAGGAGGGATAGTGAGGCTTAATAAAGGGTGAGGGAGGTTGGGAGAGGTGCCAGTGAAAAGGCAGAATACTGAACAAATACTTTTGCTCAGTTTTCACAAAAGAAGATGAGGGGGAAGTACCTAAACCAAGCAATAGAAGCACTCTGGACAGGGGGTTGATAGCAGTCCATTCACAGAAGAAAAGGTCCTGCAAGAACTCCTAAAACTCAAGGTTGACAAAGCAACAGGGCCTGATGGGATTCACCCCAGAATCCTAAAAGTACTAAGGGGAGACTAGAGGAGGGTGGATGTTATTTCCCCTTCACAAAAGTGGGAGCAAGGCAGAGGCAGAAAACTACAGACTTGTTAGTTTGACCTCAGTGGTAGGGAAAATGATGGAATCACTTCTGAAAGAAAGAATTGTTTAGTACCTAGAGGCCAGCGAGGCACAGGACCCAAGGCAGCATGGAATCACAGCAGGATGGTTATGTCAGACAAATCTAATAGATTTCTTTGACTGGGTGTTCAAAGTAGTAGACCAGGGAGGGGTTGTGGATATGGCCAACCTAGACTTTAGCAAGGCATTTAACACAGTCCCACACAAAAGATTAGTAAACAAGTTAGCCAGCCTGGGAGTGGGTCCCAGGTTGGTAGCCTGGCAACAAATTGGCTGGGCAACAGGATGCAGAGGGTAATGGTAAGCGAATTACCTCTGAAGAAGAGGTTACTAGTGGGGTACCGCAGGGTTCAGTTGGGACCGGTCCTCTTTAATGTCTTTATAGGTGACATTGCAGAACTGGAAGGAAAAGTAGGCCTCTTTGCAGACAACACAAAGATCTGCAACAGAGTTGATACACAAGGGGGGGGTGGAAAAGATAAGAAGGGACTTGGCAAGGTTGGAGGAATGGTCAAACATATGGCAGCGTAGATTCAATGCAAAGAAGTGCAAAGGAATGCAACTGGGAAACAAAGATCCAGGGGAAGAGTACACAGTGGGGGGGGGGGTACTAACAACATCAGAAATGGAAAGGGACCTGGGGGTAGTCATATCAAATAACCTTAAAGTAGGCGAGCAATGTGAAAAAGCAGTAAGAAGGGCTGGGGGATATTGGGATGCATAGGGAGAGGCATCACCAGTACAAAACAGAAGTTGTATCCCCTCTGTACAGACAGTTGGTAAGACCCCATCTGGAGTACTGTGTGCAGTTCTGGAGACCCCATCTCTGCAAGGACATAGATAGGATGGAGGCAGTCCAGAGGAGGGCAACTAAAATGGTGCTGGGTCTGCACCAGAAACCATATGAAGAGAGACTAAAATAGCTTAATATGTATACCTTTGAAGAAAGAAGGGGACTTGATAGAAACTTTCCAAGTACCTCAAGGGAATCAACACAGTCCAAGTGGGTAGCATCTTTCAGAAAAAGAGATGTGCAAGAACAAGGGGGACAATTTGAAGATAGGGGGGTGACAGCTCAGGGGCACCATAAGGAAGTCTTTTTTCATGGAGATGGTGGTGGACGCATGAAATGACCTTCCTGAGGAGGTTGTGGGGTCAAGAACAGTGGGGGAATTCAAGAATGCATGGGACAGACATAAAGCAATTCTAGTGGTGGGTAGGAGGAAGTAGGCTGTTGGTTAACTAGGATCTGCAGCTTATCCAATAGGTAGGGAAATGAGCAGACTAGGTGGGCCAAGCGGTCCTTATCTGCCGTCAAAGTCTATATAGAATTTCCCCCAGGTTGGGCATGCCATGGAGGGCAGACGAACTGTGGGGCACCCAGCACGGTGTGAGTGCAGGACGCTCTAAAATCCCGAATGCCCCTGTCACTCATGACCTTGTTGCAGTGTCCACATTACCGCACCCTAATCATGGCAACCTCACGATGGCATACCATTCTATTTTACTGGGGTCAGAGATCAGAGGGTGGGGTTCCACTAGGCACCAGGGAATTGTTCCATTCTACCAGGGCCAGTGATCGGAGGGTGGGGGGTGACCAATAGTCACCAGGACTTACAGTATTTTATTCACATGGGACTGGCAATCAGAAAGTGGGGGAGACCACTTGGCACTAGGGAATTCTTTTATTCACATGAGACCAGCGATTGGAGGGTGGGGGACCACTAGACACCAGGGACTTATTCTATTCTACTGGGGCCAGTGATCAGAGGGTGGGAGGTGGGACCGCTAGGCACCAGGGATGTCTGTATTTTAACAGGGACGGGGATCGGAGTGGGTGGAGCTGGCCACAGGAAGGGCACAAACCTGCCACCTCTTCACATGCAAATGAGGCCATAATGGGCATGCATATGGCCCCTTAGTGCATGCATGCCCAATGGGTTCATTTGCATGGTGACATATGAATATCGCTAGACTTCCAGTACTATTAGGCCTGGGGGTGCTGTTCCTGTACTACTAGGATCCTTATTTGGGAAAGTGTTACTCAACTTAGTACTGTATTGACATGCCCCATATTCAGTTGGATAGCACCTGTGCACTATTTAACTGACTATAGCATTCTCAGGGTGATGGGCAATAAGCAAGTACAGCACAAACCTTTGCACTTTGCTTTGCCCATTTTCAGTATCTGAACCCTGGTGTTCTGTTGTACTGATAATCAGATTGGATAAGTTTGGTGGATGTCTAAAAATAGAAATGGCAACCATAACACGAAGGGAACAGTCTTAAGCTGTAGGGAGGTTAGGAAGCACTTCTTCACAGAGGGGTGGTGGACACTTTGAAATCGCTGCTGGAAGAGGTCATCTCATTGAAAACAGTGGGCAGCTTTAAGAGAGGCTGGGATAGGCATGGGGGAAGGTAAGGATCATGAGTAGGGAGGATGGGAGAAGTGGGAAGGGAGGACAGGGACATTAGCTCAAGCTGTGGACCCTGCAATAAGAGCAGACTAGATAGACCAAATGTCCTTCTTCTGCTGGCTTCTTCGTATGTTTGTAAGTAAATGTGGTTCCTGGAAAATACATTTCAGAGTGTCGTCCTCACTGAATGTCAGTTGTATTATTTAATCTTCATAGGTGCCGCAAATCTGGATTGTGTGTAACAACCAAGGATGTCCAATTGATGGTGGTCTTTTCTTTATATTGTCAAAAGGTGGTGCTTATGAAAAAGTTGGACGAGCATAGGATATGACATCATTTTAAACTGCTAACAAGTGGTTGCCTTGCAACCATTTCCAGTAACTTTGATATTACTGTCAGGAGGACCGAAAATGGTCTAAAATCATTTGTCAGGCTTCAACGACATGGAAGCTGACCAGTTTGCAGTCAGATGTTTAAAAGGTTGGTTACTGTGTTGGATAGGTCCTGAGCTGTGCATTTTAATAACCATGGACTTAGAGGATTCAGTTCAGCTATTTTGGTAAAGTCCACTACCTGCAAAAGGTTCAACGCTGCTGGAAAGGAGACCTCCCTGAATTCAAAGTCATCCCTCATTCATTTCTTGGGTTATTACAGTCAGTTTTACTTACTGTGAGATTACGACTAGTTGCATTACAAGCAGGAGGTCAACTGATAAATGGGTAGTAAAAAATATTAAAGAACTGCACTAATCCTGTAAGTCATTTTCCCTATAGAAGCTGTTTTTTAAGTACTGGTTCAAATTCTGTAATTGTTCTAGCTATTCAGGTCTTTTGGTAACCTCAGTGGGTGTCTCTGCTTTACAGTCTGATGGTTGTACCCTTTTGAGTGCTGTATGATGCAGTTTACACTCCTAGACCACAGAGGTTTGTAGTGTAGAAAATACAGAATGCTGGATAGGCAACTATGCAGAACCAGTGTGTTCTGCTACAAAGAGATTCTGATTCCCTCTGAACTCGAGAGCTAAGCTCGAGAGGTTCTGAAAATCATAACCGAGGTGGTAAAACACACTGGTTGTGCATAGAGTTGCTCATCCTGTATTTTTTATAGTGTATAGTACTGTGTGAAAATGTGTTTTGTGAGTTATTTTACTTTCAAAATGAAACTGACTCATGCAGTCTCTAGAGGTTCTAGAATGCTGTTCTACCACAGTAGGGTAGAACAGCATTCCATTACCTTGGAACTGTGGTAGAACAGCATTTTGAAAGAGATGGAATTCTATACAGAACAAGACTCCACTATACACTATATGAATGTATTGTGCCAACAACAGAAGAGCAAAACAGGGACATAAACTACATCATACACTTCTACAATGGTTCTTACTAGTAAGATGTAAAGCAGAAACACCCACTGGGAAAACTGAAAAGCGTTAATAGGTAGAGCAAAAATAACAGATTTTGAACCAATGTTTAATAAACAGCTTGTATAAGGAAAAAAGACTTCTAGATTCAGTGCAGTTCTCCTATAAAGGAAAACTACACCCTCATATCTTCTAAATGTTATTTGTTTCCATGTCAACAGACAACTCTTTTCGTAGCTGTTAGAGATGTATGCAACTGCTTTACTCTGTTTTCACACTTCATACTAGGCCCTGTAACTGTCCTGGGAGGCTCCATTTGGAGGGTTGTTGAAATCTCATTGTCCCTGAGAGCTGCATTAGCATATGAGAACATGATACGTAATCAACCTTTAAACTCCCCGGTATGCTTGTCTGCTTAATTAGTCTTCAAGGAAACAAGCTGCAAGAAGGTATGAAATACCACATTTACCTTCAGTGAGCTTTGCAAACTATCTGAGTTGTAATGCAGGGTTTTTCCCTTTAAACTCCATTCAGTTTGTGTTTCCAGAGATTTTTTGAAGTGTATTCGTTCTTTCAGCATAGAGATACATGATATAAATGGTTGATCTAACATTGTGTTCTCATATGCTAATGCAGTTCTCATGGAGAATGAGATTTCAACAACCATGAAATGAAGACTGCCAGGGGAGTCACAGGGGATACCATGAGCAGTGAAAACAAACTAAAGCTAACACATATAGCTCTAACAGCTACAAGAAAGGAGTTGTCTGTTGACGTGGAAACAAAACTGAAATGATACGAGGGTTTCGTTTTCCTTTAAGAATGTTTGCAAGATCCTTTACTGAGTTTGTTAGCTCACCTGCATAACTAAACACTGAGCTGCAGGGGGTCAGCTTTCTCCAGTAGCTCCTCTAACCAGTGAATCTGTGACCTGGTGAAGTAAACCACCGTCACCGCAGCTCTAGCTGTCATGCCTGAAATTTCGAATAGCTTCTTTAGCATTTCTTCTACCTTTTTGTCAGTTGGATCCTTTAGAGAAATGGTGCCACAAGGCAGCACTGTCTTTTTGCTCAGTGCTGCGATTTGAGGATCTATGCTTGGGGCCATGCACCACAACTTGACTTTGTCCTCTTGTACTGGGTACATCCTGTCCAGGTTCCTTTCTCGGACAGGCAACCCAGTTCTGTTGCCTGCCATTCTTTTGAGAAGATATCATCAATGGCAGGACAGCTAGGAAAGGTGTCCTTAATCTTGTGGCTCTGCTAGATCATGGGATCAAGCTTGGATTCGGGCTTGGGCATTTCTCTGTCCAGACCCATTGTTGATTTTATGGCCCTCATCAGGCCTGGAACCAGGTCGAATGAACAAAGCTTTGACATCAGAGAAGGTGACTCGTGTATGATGTCCATATCCTCGTCTCCTGACTCAACATCCTCATCACCATCTGGTGCCCCCCCTGGTGTCCTCATCCCCTGGAGGGGGTGTAGATGGTTCACCATTGTCATCTGGGTGAGGAGGGGTGCCTGGTCCAGGAGCCAGTGCTGGAAGAGGTGTGGGGGGTGGCTGTGCCTTCGTCAAGGATTCCAGTTTCTCCATGACTTTCAGCATAAAATTCTGTTGGCTTCCCATCATAGTCACTGTCAGTTGTTGGGTCTGAATAAGCAGTGTCCCTGGATTCACCCAGTTGGAGGGTCCAGGCCCTTGATCGTCCAATTCTGTGTTAGGGTGTTGGATCTCTGCTGATTGTTCATCTTCATGTAAGGCCTGGGTTGTGGGGCATCAAGGCTGTACTACAGGACACACACTTCTTGGCCTTCACCATCTAAGGAACAACAGAAGGATAAGGTTAGCTAGCTAGCCCAATGGGCAGGGTACCTGTGAACCAGGTAAACCTATAATAAAATGCAAGATGTCATAATACTCTAAAATTCATGTATATATCTATCTATCTATATACTGTATATATAGATATATATATATATATATATATAGTGACCTGAAGTGCCACATGTGACTGTTGAGTCAGAGAGCACAGTAGCACCCGACTTTTTTTTGGGAGGGGTACAGTATTCATTCAAACCCCTTGATATGCTCTGAAGCTGTTGTGTGCCCTAGGGAACTGTAGAAGGCAAGGAATATGATTAGTTCTATATATATGTATACATGTAAAAAGAAACAGAGGGGCAAAGGGAACAGAGAGCACTAAGCGTGGCTGCCTCCTGACATTCCTAATACAGCACACAATGAAACCAACGCCTCATGTTGTGACAATCGTGATGACAGGCTGCCTTCTCAAAATGGCAACCACTGGGTCAGGAATCCAGTCCCACAAAATGGCAGCCGAGCCACGCTGCGGTATGCCATAGGGGCCCCGCATTTGGGTTGCTGCACCAATACTGAAAGAAAAGAAAAAACTCACATGGAATGTATGAAGTCCTTATTTTGCTAGTTTTAAACTCCCCAGATTCTGAACATGTTGTCGCCAGCAGTTGCGATCATAAGAGAGGGCCATCTACCCCCTTTATGCTCCCAGCACCAGCAAGCCGCTGCCGCATGGGGCCTAGTGAGTAAGCGAGCAGATCTTTTCATTTCTTTAATTTTCTTTGTGCCCCCAAGTTCCGTGCGGCAGTCGCTGACTTAGGGACCGCACGAAAGCATTGCAATACCAGCCCTGAGCTACCTGCTAGCAGATGGTAGTGTAGGGGTGCACGGGAGAGACTGCATGGGATCCGCTTGGGAGAGGAAGCCCCCTCATAGGTGTCCACCTGTGCAGTGAGAGAGTTGCCTCGCTTAACTTGGTGAGCAGAATTAAAAAATGCCACAGATGCTCCTGAGTTGCATAGTGGGCCCGCTTGGGAAGGAGGCCCACCAGTAGTTCAGCGAGCGCATGAGCACAAAGATTTAAACAGTGGCTGAGCGTATGCCACCAACTGGTTGGCAGCCTCTAACACAGCTAAAAAACAGATCGGGAGATAGCTAGGAAACAAAACTGCTAAATCTATCTTTTTTACTTCTGGTAAGAAAAATGGGCAGCAAACACAAACTACTTGGGCACTGAGAACTTCTTTTTTTCACTTGCTTTTAAATGGAACTGGTAAGTCTATTAAGAAATGACCAGTAAACACAAAAAATACTTGGAGGGGGGGAGAGACGTCCTGCAGCATTGCCAGGGGTAAGCTTAGCGATTTCATAGCAGGCTACCTAGATGAAGCAATACAGGGTGAAAACAGTTTGTAGCCAAATATCTCCCATCTCTCTCTCCCAGCTCACCAAACAGCAGCAATATAAACAGGAAACACAGCTGAGGAGCATAATTATTCTAGCCAGGAAACTCCAAAATGTTAACTAACTGTTCCAGTTATGCTCATTAAACACAGTATTCCTACTAAAATTTTCCAGCAATAAATCCTTAAACAAACTGATTTAATTGTTGTGAAAGTCACACATTCATTTCTTTAAAGGTTCTGGCCTACCTTAGGTAATTGATTAGCAGGGACTCCTGGAGTGCCTCTAGCCTCTTCCGATGCAAAGGTTGAACTGGAGAATGAGGACTCCTGGAACCTAGGTATGCTGTGAGGCTGACCTGGGTCACATGTGCATCACTAGCCTATCAGGTGGGTTTGGGAACCCAAGAGGTAATGTCTGGAGTGTCATGGATACAACATAACACAATGTTGCTACCGTATAAAGAATTTGTACCTAACCAAAATGTTTGAGTGAAGTCATAATGTTCTTTATTTTTTTAAAGGGTCAGTTTTACCTTTTGAACCAATGATTTACATTTTTGTCTCAAAGCTTTATATTCCATCCAGGAAGTATCATAGCCTGATACTTTAAATTTCTTCAAGACGAATAATTAGGCTAGTATCAATCCAGGGGAGCTGATATCCCCTTGTGTGTGTCTTTCTAAAAGGTGTATGAGTGTTGCAGTTTTCAGTAGCTCACTGATTATGTTTTTTTCATTTTCATTGATGAGAAAAGAAGGGTTGAAAACAGTTTCCTATTTTCAGCCATGTCAGGAGGAGGTAAGAAGTCCTGGTTGATAATGAACCAGGTTAAGCTGTTGGTGGTTTAGTGAATGGGTATACTTTGGCCAGGACACCAGAAATTCCCAGACTGTTTTGAGAAATGCCGCTGGATCTTTTAACATCCAACTCAACTACTGTCGCAGCAGTTTCATTTGGCAAGTTACAGTATTTTCCAAAATCTCATGAGATCTCTAAGGAGTTTGCATGATTTCGTGCAGCACCTAAACAGCAAAAAACTTTCCCAAGATTTTCTTTTCTCTAGGTATTTCCAGAAAATCTCAAGAGATAACTTGCTGAACTGACTGCTGCAACTGTACCCCTAGAACAGAAAGGCGGGACCTCAGTTTAACTTTACACAAAAGAAAAGAAAAGTATCCCCAAAGCCTGGTTTGCAGTGGGTATTAGCTATAGATGAGATCAGTTAATTCTAACCACATCTCTTGAGGATGCAATAGGGTCTAAATTTTCAAATAATACAAAATAAAGACATTACAGGAAGCACACTTTCCAGTATTAGTATGCCTGGGAGAACACGGAACCACTAGGCCACAGTTTCTTTCTTGGTCCTCAGTATACCTCCATCAGTATCTGGTCAGTGAACTGTGTTATTATCAAGTGGTACAATTTTGTGGTAAGTCCATGCCCTCATAAGTCTGAAATAATCCCACTCTGTTGAGCGGCAGTTGCAAGCACATACCATGATGTAATAAGCAGACACAAAAAATGTAATTATATAATGGGTTGCAAAAATCCAGGGCTGTGATTGGTGGTATCTGATCACATGACCTTGCGTTATTCCAGCACAACTACTCAGGTCAAAAATAACTATCTGAATCTCATTACATGGTTCTATAATTAAAAATCAGGGAAGCCATTTTATAATAGCAATAAGGCACTCCATGGTGTGTGTTATTGTGGGATGATGGCACTTCTTGGGTGCATAAGACTCTTGGCATTGCTTCATGTCTCAGAGCCCGAGGCATTCTATTATCTCACAATAACATACACCCTGTCATGCCTTATTGCTCAAATAGATCCTGATCTGGTGGAGATGGCTGATAGTAAACTACACTGCTATGTGGGAGACATGAGTTAGAGTCCCAATCTCAGTTCACATGCTTGAACCAACTGGGTTCAGGAAGCAATAGGAAGGCATCACACTGAGGCCCCATGGGAGAAAGCAGGCTGGCCCACTCATACAGTATTTCCTACTGTGGGGTGGGAAGTAACCACGCGGATATCTGCCACCCCATAACTGGAGCAGCACCATTGACCCCAGCCTATCAGATGGGGAGGGTGTCTCACCAGGAAGTAATAGTCTCACTCCATGTTTGCAATGTCTCGAAATAATTTCTGTTCACCTTGTGGCCTCCAAAAGCCTCACAGTCCATCTACTCAATTGCCTAACGATGTATCTCTCCTGGTAGCCCGCATAAGTCGCATCTTCGACTGACAGAGATATGTCACACAGAGCAATCCACAGAGTTAAGGGTGAGTTGAGGGGATTGGGGTTGGGACCTGTGATTGCTTGAGGGGAAGTCAGTTGATCTGAAGGTGACTGAAAAAGACGATAAAGTGTAGAGGTAAGAAGAGGCCAGCAGTGTCAAGAATAACATTAAAAAATAAATGTAACATGGAGAATCTTAGATAAATAAAGACAAAATATCTATTGTGTTTGCCTGTTACCATTCCATGCCATAAGAAACAGTATCCACTGTTTTATGGAAAGCACTCTCAGTACTTTTTTTATGGACATTGGCAGTATGGAGAGGAAAACCACCAGTGGCGGACACCTCTGAGAATCTGAGGCCCATAGGTCCACTTATTTTCCATGGCATACTACTTTTGCAATGAAATGTGTTCCTTGGAATGAATGCTATTCTGTACCTGCTGCTTGAGGAGAAGCCAGTAGAAATGTTCATACTTCAGATGAGATGTTAAACCAAGATCCCTCATACCCATCTCTAATCATTGTCCAGGTCTACATTAAAGATCCAATGGCCCTTATCATAGAAGTGTAGAGGAGTTTCCCCACTGTCAGGGCTAATATTTCCTCTGTTAATAAAACAGATCCATATGTTTATTTATTTATTTATTGAGAAAATCAGAATTATAACCCTTTGAGTCGTAGATTCTTTTGCAAAGGCTCCTTATCAGAATATCAACGTATACAGGCATAACAGAGAGAAATTAACAAGGTGCATATAGTAATCAAAAATTATATAGTACATACATAGTAACAAAGGAAAAGAAGAACCTGTTCATAGAGATTCTGTGGTAGAGACAACCCAGGGTCGAGTAAGACCAAAAATTCAGTAATATGACATTGAGCCATGGTAGTGAATACATAAGACATTTGTACCATAATAATAAGTACATACAAAGTTAATGCAGTAGGTTGACTTGTCCCATAACAGTAAATACATACAGTGATTAGCACAGAATGTAGACTTGTTGGAAAACAAAGCAGATTACTCAGACCAATTATATCACACATAATGAGTTGGGGGGAGGGGGGAGGAAGACCAGAGCTGTGACAGTGGAAGGATCCTAGTTGCAGTCACAGGCAGAGCTCTCCAACAGAAATTCCCTGAAGGGGCCAATCTTAGTCATGGAGGAGATTGCAGCAGGCAGACCACTCAGCCAGTATGGTTCCCTATGAAAAAAGGCACTCTGACCTAGTGATGTCCTGCAGCGGGGAACGTGAGGGTGGCCTTAGTGGTACTCCTGGAGGTCCTTGTTATGGGGGAGGGCTGGATCAGGTTAAGTAGTCCAGGTGGAGAGAGTTTACGCTGAATTGTCTTGGCCAAGAGACAGGTGTGATATTTAAGATGGCAGTCAAAGTTAAGCCAGTTTGAATGAGTGTAGAGATCACACATGTGGGTGCGTCTATCACAGCCTGTCACCAGGCAACAGGCTTTGTTCAGTGCAGTCTTTATTCAGTGAAGGGCAGAATTGTCTGCAGAGCCATAAAACACAATCTCATAGCCCAGTACTGAGAGGACTGAGGATACAGCCAGGTGAAGTGCATCAGGGGGCAGACAGTGTTTGTGCCTATGTAGAAGTTCAATTCTGATACTGATGGTGGTGCAGAGGAGGTGAATATGTGCCCACTAGGAAAGGGAGTAGTCAAGGGTAATACCCAAGTATTGGAATGAGTTAACCCGCTCAATGGGGCAGCCTTTGGTAGTGAGGACTGACAAAGTAGAATCACTGAGTGGATTCTGGCGGTGGGAGAAAATCATTGCCTTGGTTTTTTTTTAGTTCAGAACTAGATGGTGTTCAGAAAACTAAGCTTCAGCTTCAGACCACTCCATGGTCCATATAACCCACTCTTTAGGATGTTCCTGTAAAGGAGCTATCACAGCTCTGTGTGCCTTTCCTGTTCAAAAATTACAAATAGAATAAAGGATGGATCTCTATCTGTTACATGCAAAGCTCAAGAGGTTTATGGCATCATCAGAATCCCAAGATGGAGTTGCTGCTCTGTAACAGATAGCAAGCCATCTGTTGATTGTAATACATGGCTTCCTGTCTCAGATTAAATTAACTGTCTCTCTGGCCCCCAAACTCAAACACACTCACAGGTTGCTTACTCCTACCACTAACAGGATCATTCTGCTCACTCGATCTGACTGCTCACTTTCGCACAGTCTGATGCCTGCTTCCCAACTGCGGGCCACTCACCTTCACTGTCTGACTGCCCCCCCCCAACTTTTCTCTTCCCTTAAATTACAAAAATGCTGCTGAGATTAGTAGAAAACATGTGTTTTAATTTAATTCTGCTCACTCAATCTGACTGCTAACCTTCACTTAGTCTGACATCCCACCCCAATTGCATGACGCTCACTTTCTTTCTGTTCATTCAGTATCAAACAGTGACAGGAGCACACAATAAAACAACACTCAAAATCATGATGACATCATTTTGATATCAGATCAAAAGTATTATGACTTCTTGACATCAGAATGATGCTATTATGAGTTTCCAATGCTGCATCATTCCTATGGTAAACAATAGGACCCATCTATTACAGATAAATAAACAACAATCTCAAGGAACTCATACAGCATGACAGTCAACGCTCCCCTCCTGCACCGCTTATGTTGGGAGTCTATTCTATGCGTTTATCATTTTTAAAAAAATGATGTACTCTAACAAGGAAATAGCTGGTCCAGCATAAATTGAGGTGGGAAAATGCTGTTGTTTTATCTGCTTAATGTATTACCCAGGATTACCCCAGTTGAGATGCAACGTCTCATTTCAGTGAGGTCCTGTATCTACCTATTTTATATTTGGGTGGACTGAAACATAAGGAGTTCCAGTCCAAGTTTCAAGTTTTCTATTAGTCATTCATCAAATAACTTTTATGACAATGCAGTATACAATAAACAAGCATTTGTCAATGCCAAATGTTGGCTTGCTGGCATTGGCATTGGTAGTGCAGGAATTAGACAGATGCATCATAGGAATGGCAGTGAAGTATTGAACTGATGCCAACCCACCCCCACCCTGCAGAGAGTGACAAGCATTAGGGTGTCCCTTTGGGTGTTTGGTAGTGCAGTGCAGGAAAACATGTCGGGCAGGATGTGAGAAATGACAGCTGCACAGTTCATAAGGAGGTGTAAAAGAAATGCCAGTGTTGAAAATGTGGCATGTAAATATACCAAATTTCGCGAAGCTGCTAAGTGTGTGGGAAATATGCAATGCAGCTTGCAACACCTGCCATTTTATGGGCGTTCGGCGACAAATTTCAACATAGGCATTTTAGCACCTCTGCTCATGTACAGTGTCACTGTTATTTCCTCAAAGTGTCCCAAGAAGTGATTTCGCACAACGACCACGCTATTCTGCGCCGGAAGTGCGAAAACACATTTTGGGCGCGATATGTCAAATAGCGGCTGTACTGTTCATCAAGAGGTGTGGAAAAATGGCAATGGTGAAAATCCAGACTGAAAATATCACAAATGCAGCCAGTGGAGGCGTAGCATACAATCTGCTCAACGCATGCTCGTAACACAGTTATTTTATGAGTATCATCACCAAATTTTCAACATAGGCATTTTAGGTCCTCTGCTAATGGACTGTGTCACTGTCATTTTCATAATCTGGCCCAAACACTTATTTCCCACAGCGACTGTGCTATTGTGCGCCAGAAGTGCGGAAACACATTTCGGGCAGGATGTGGAAAATGACAGCTATACTGTCTACAAGGAGGTGTACAAAAATGCCAATGCTGAAAATCCAGCAGTAAAATATTATGAATGCGCAAAGTTACGAGCCTGCGTAGCAACTGTGCAACGCACGCTCGTAAAACAGGCATTTGTTGGATTTTTGCCACCAGATTTGGAACTTAGGCTTTTTAAGAGGGCACCTCATGAACACCACCACTGTCATTTCGTTAATGGGCCCCAAAAGGTGATTTTGCACAGTGACTACGAAATCACCTTTCGAGAGGCAGTAACGCCATGACAGTGACAGAATTCATGAGGGAGGGCCCAAAAACCCCATGTTGAAAATTTGGTGCAAAAATTCAAAAAATGCCTGAGATATCGACAAGTTGAAAAAACCTTATCTAGCCCATTATACAGCTTACCGACATTTCCTCAGTTGCGGTTGGCTTTAAAGAGTGCAGGCGTGTTCTTGGTCCACGAAGATCATCGCGCCAGACTGGAGGTAAGTATGGGGTGAGGGGGGTGGGGAGGCAGGGTGCGCAGTGGGCGGTGCGGGTTGTGGGAGGAGGCAGGAGAAGCGCCGTGGGACCGTTTTTAATTTGCAGGTTTAAAAAATAAAGATAGCGGGACATTTGCCACACTGGGGTGAGCTCCCAGCATGGCAGAAGGGCGGCTGGGGGGGTGTGAAACGACGGGGTTGGGCACCCCGATAAGCCATGTATCGGTTACCACGCTGAGGTGGGCTCCCAGCGTGGCACCCTGTACTGCTGGGGGCGGCACATAGTAAAGTGGACATAACTTCTAGACAAAGTGGCGGCTGCATGGCGAGGCTTGTCTCTGATTGCATGACACTTTGTTAAAGATTTGTCCACCCCACACTGTCATTAGTGTCAGCGCTAGCATGCTGGCTTATTGGGAATGAGGGACGCCTACCGATGTGTGCCCTGCATTCGCCCAACAGCAGCCGTGCCCCCAAAGCTGCACTCTCCCAATATGTTGACTGCCGTGCGAGCGCAGCAAGCCAACATAAAAATTAAAAAAACACCTCAGTACAATAGGTTATATTACAAAACGATTTCATTTATGAAAAAGTCAATGCTGCTGACTGTCACAGTTGTAACTATTTGTGGATCTGTAACCCCACATTCTGTAACCACCTGGTGTTTGTATGTACACTGGGGCCCAGATATTCAAAAGGGTTGTGCCCCGGTGCAATATTTAAAGGGGAAAAGTGTGCCGCACAAATCCTGATGCGCGGGATGCATCAGTAATGTGTCTACAGAGCACAGGTAGAGGATGTGCCCATGCATAAACTGCAGCCAGATATTCAGCCGGGCCATGCAGAGTTATGCAGGCGCAACCCTACCTGCGCCTGCTCAAACTTAGCAAAAAAAAAAAGAACAAGTCAAGGGCCACCCACAGGTGAGCTGCCGCATTGCAGAAGCGCGGCAGCAGCTGCCACCTGTGGGTGGCCTTCGATATTCCCACCCGCTGGCAGTGCCCCATGCCCCGATCACGGCATAACTGCCCCGAGCAGCCCAATCTTGGGTATAAGTGTAACCACCCCGAGCAGCCCGATCGTGGGCATAACAGTGTCCCCGAGCAGCCCGGTCGCGGGCATAAGTGTATAACCACACCCCAAGTAGCCCAATCACGGGCATAACAGTACCCCACCAGTAGCCCGATCGCGGGCATAAGACCTCCCAAAGTCCAATATCCCTGGTGGTCCAGTGGACCGCGGTATGATGCCAGGTGGCATTCCTCACCCCCAAGTCCAGAAATACCTGGCGATCTAGTGGATCCCCACCCACCACACGGGCCCCACCACCCCCAAGTCGGTCCAGATATGTGAATGAATACATTCCACATATCTGGACTATTACTACTGTTATGGGCTGCACGCCCATTGGCTCATTCTCTGACCAATGGGCATGCAGCCATACCACCAGCTGTCGTGGCGGGGCTGCACGCAGAGTGGTGCTGCCGCCACTGGCTGGCGGAGGCGGGATGGTGGGGCTCCATAGGCGGAGTGGGTGGGGAGGTCACTAGATCACCAGGGATTTATGGACTTGGGGGGTGAGGAATGCGCCGATGATCGGGCTACTCGCGGTCACTGGATCACCAGGGATATTGGACTTGGGGGTCTGATGCCCGTGCTACTGGGGTGGTTACACTTATGCCCTGTCGGGCTGCTGGAGGAACACTGTTATGTCTGCGTCGGGCTGCTCGGGGGTGACACTGTTATGCCCTCGATCGGGCTAATCGCGGTCCACTGGACCACCAGGGATTGGAGCCATTCATTATCCCTTATGGGGCGCCCCGCGATCGGGCTGCAGGGGGCGTCGGTCCCCGATGGCTGCTGCCTGGCAGGGCGCTAGGCGCAAGTCGTCGGGGATCGGTGCACCTGCATGCTAATGGCATGCAAATGGGGCTGTAATCAGATGCAAATGGCCCCCTGTGCGCCTTGCATAAATTATGGCCCCATTTGCATGTCACCCTTTGAATATCGCAGGTGCTGTGCATGGCACAATGGAACTTGTACACCGCATCTCAATGCTCCACTCTGACCACTTGCGCTGGTGCAGTTCCACTGCGCCATGCACAGTGGGGGTGGCCAGGGGGCGATATTCAAAGCAGTTGCGCCATAGTGCAACTCCGTTGAATATCGCCCTGGCCACACCCCTGCGCAACTATTTTGAGCGGCGCACAGTCTTGCGCCACAAACTGGCGCGCGGTTTGAATATCTGGGCCTCTCTGTCTAATGCGGAGCCTTTGTAAAAGAACCATTGGTTCAAAGGTTGTAATCCTAGAACTTCAATAAAATAAAAAAATATTAGCAAACTGTTCTGTTTTGTGAAACACTCCAAGAGAACAATAAACTCAAGAAACTTACACAGAGTTTCAAATCCAGAGCAACATACTTTTTTGCATTAGTCAATTTAAATCAATCATAATCCATTGCATAATATCAGGAAAGTGTATTATTTCATTAATTGTAGATCTTATTTATATAATTAGCATTTATCACAATGTTATGAGTTCCAGTCCAAGAGCCTACTCATGGCCATGCAGTGGTGTGGTGGGATTCTCACCGAGGCTCTCATGTTTCTCAGGGCAGTACTCTAACTGCCAGGCTCAGCGCTGCCTTCCCTACAGAAGACTGGCAGGTCTAAACATAATGCTTATTCAACTTCCCATAGCAGGAGGCAACACACACAGTAATGAGAAATAGGAATCACTATAAATGGAAAATAGCTAATAGGTGAAACATACAAATAGAACAAAAAATCAATTGTTATGGAATCAGGTTTAAGAAATACATGCTGCATAGCAACTCTTTGCACGTGGACAATTTCTTTTTTTTGTCATTGTTGTTGCCTGCAGTTTCTAAAAGATTATGGATAAATATGTTCATTTATAGTCTGTGGGCAGCAAAGCCATCTGCAGTTCTTGAATTTTAATGAATAGGCCTGTTCCTATCAAACAGTTAAATCTGGTCATTATCTCTTTCTTATAAAAGCAGAAATATTGTATTTCCAACATCTGGTGCTGGGTTAAGGCCATACAAAAAACTGTTATTTTACTTCTGTTTTCTCCTATTTCAAATTCAGATTGTTGTGTGTGTGAATAGGTATGCTTTTACTGTATATATAAATTGCATTTAAAAGGAAAGGGATGTAAAAAATGCCTGGCCATATAATTGCTTTGAGGGTAGATGTGTATGCATAAGCATCAGAGGAGGGAACGTGTGATTAAACAAAATATGAACTGGCTTGTGTATTTTGTGGAGCAGTTGAAACTGATAGACATTTGCAGTACAATAAATCAGTTCTAGATAGTGTGAGATGTGATAGGAGGTGTGAAGTTAGCACAGATCCATTTCTCTGCACAGAGGAATCCAACAATGGCACTCCGTGTTCCCTGCGAACACAGCAACACCCTTTTTTATGTTGGCATGCTTGCGCAGCCAACATCTTGCGGCAGTGGAGATTTGGAGGCGCAGTCGCTGTTGGGCGAATGCAAGGCACGCACCAGTAGGTGTGTCCCGCATTCCCCAATCAGCCAGCAGCAGGGGCTGACACCCTGCCTGGCTAATGAGGTGAAGAGATCTGACAAAAGGTCCGCTGCAATGACAGTGAAGCTCTCATGCAGCGTGACCACAGCACGCCTCTCCCTATGTGCAGGCAACATGGCGGCAGTGACTGCTGCTGTTACCTGTCAACTCCCCTTCCTTTATTGTGTGGCAATGGGGGTGCCCAATCCCCATCGGCATCATGTAACCCCTACGATTGCCAGGGTGCCCAATCCCCTCAGCATCATCGCCCCCCAACAGTTTCTCTTTGCGAGTGGGTGCCCAATCCCGTCGGCATGTATCCCTCCTCCTTGAATTTTGCTGACAGGGCAGCCCACTCCCGTTAGCATAATGTGGTCCCCCTTCCATTTTTGATTGCTAAGGGGTGCCTAATCCCCTCGGCTCAGGGCTCCTCCCTTTCCTTGTTTGCTGATGGGGGTGCCCAATCCCCGTCGGCTAAAGCACCCACCCACACACACACAGGTGGCACGCTAGGGAGCCCACCCAACATGCCAAAGCACCTATTAAAAGTAAGCCGGTTCCCAATGTCTTTTTTTTGCCCTGTAAAGAGAAGCGGTCCCTCGGCGGTCTCCTGGCCCCCTCCCACAACCCACCCACCCACGCCCGCCTCTGCATCCCACACACCCCCATGCCCACCTCCGGAGTCTGGTGTGATGATCTTAGTGGACTGTGAACCGTCTGCACTCTTCAAAGCTGACCCTTGAACTGAGAAAATGCTGGTAAGCTGTATAATGGAATAAATAGGGTTTTCAACTTTGCTGTATATCTCGGGCATTTTGGGAATTTTGGCACAAATTTTCAACATGGGTTTTGGGACCCCTCCTCATGAATTCTATCACTGTCATGGCATTAAAGGTGATTTCACAGTAACTGCGTGGAATCACCTTTGGGACTGATTAGCGAAATGACAGTGCCAGTGTTCATGAGGTGGCCTCTCAAAAAGCCTATGTTGCAAATTTGGTGGAAATAATCCAAAAAATGACTGTTTTACGAGCGTGCATTGCGCAGTTGCTACACAGGCTCATAACTTCATGAATTCGCAATATTTTCACACCAGATTTTCAACATTGTCATTTTTGTACACCTCCTCGTGAAAAGTACAGCTGTCATTTTCCACATCTTGCCTGAAATGTGTTTCCGCACTTCCGGCGTACAATAGCGCGGTTGCTGTGGGAAATCAGTGCTCGGTCCAGATTATGAAAATGACAGTGACACAGTTCATGAGCAGAGGTCCTAAAATGCCCATGTTGAAAATTTGGTGACGATACTGCATAAAATGACTGTGTTAGAAGCGTGCGTTGGCAGATTGCACACATGCTCGTAACATCTTGCATTTGTAATATTTTCACTCTGGATTTTCACCATTGGCATTTTTCCACACCTCTTGATGAACAGTATAGCTGTCATTTCACATATCCTGCCCAAAATGTGTTTTCGCACTTCCGGCGCAGAGTAGCACGGTCGCTGTGCGAAATCACTTTTTGGGACAGTTTGAGGAAATAACAGTGACACTGTACATAAGCAGAGCTGCTAAAATGCCTATGTTGAAAATTTGGTGCCGAATACCCATAAAATGACTGTGTTCCAAGCGTGCTTTGCACATTTCCCATGCACCCTTGTAACTTCGCAAATTTTCTATATTTACATGCCACATTTTCAACACTGGCATTTTTTTACACCTCCTTATGAACTGCACAGCTGTCCTTTTTCACATCCTGCCCAAAATGTTTTCCCGCACTGCACTACCAAAGCCAATGCCAGCGCGACAACATTCGGCATTGACAAATGCTTGTTTTATTTTACATTTTATTTACCCAAGGTGAGACGACCCCACCTGGAGTACCATGTCCAATTCTAGAGAATGCATCTCAGGAAGGACATAGACAGGGTAGAGGCTGTTCAGAGGAGGGTAACTAAAATGGTGCAGGGGCTGTATCATAAGCCCTATGATGAGAAACTGAGAGATCTCAATATTTACACCCTAGAAGAGAGAAGGGAAGAGGAGAAGCATGATAGATACTTACAAGGACCTTATGGGGATAAATAAGGTATAGGATGGGAGTATTTTTTGGAAGAGAAGCTGCACAAGAACAAGAGGGTATGCAGTGAAGCTGGGAGGGGGAAATTTAGAAGGTATGTGAGGAAGTACTTCTTCACTAAAAGAGTGGTGGAGGTCTGGAATAGTCTTCCAGCGGTGGTGGTGGGGTAAAACAGTGATGGGCTTCAAGCATGCATGGGATATTCACAAAGGAATCTTGGTAAGAAAGAAGGGAAGTAGACTGAGATCAAGTAGGGTCTCTGGAGACAGTATAAGCAGCGACAAACTGGACAGACTGGCTGGGCAAAGCAATATTTCTCTGCTGACAAATTCTGTGTTTCCATGTTTCTATGTGTGATTCAATATCTCATGCTCTGTGGTGTCTTGCTTCTCTCAGTTTTACACCAGGGTGGTCAAGGTATTTGCTAGTGGTGCTGTAGCATTATAGTGGGTGTATTGGGATTTGAACCTGCTAATTTTTACATCAGTGCTTTAACCAGTCACACTGCCTTCCCAGTCCTTTGCTTGCCTATCAGCTAGTGCATACTGGAATAAGTGATTCATAAGTACTTTTTTACAGAAATTGTGTTGGACCAAAACAAGCTTCAGAGGAAGTCATTGTGACTGAAACAGTGGGAGGGTTCAATATAGGGTGGGATAGGGCAGATAATAGTGCATAAGTGGGTGGGGGGTGAGGGAGCATGGACAGTGGTACAGTCCGAAATTAGACAGGCTCAGGCAGACTGGATGGACCACTGGGCCTCTGTATGCAATTGTTTTCTGTTTCTATACTGCTCATAATCCTTGTCACTGCACACAGTCCTTCAAAATATAGAAATTTGTTGCAGAGGATGGGAATTTGCGACATTAATACCTCAGCTCCTCTTGATGGGCTGTCAATCCAAATGCTGACCCAGACCTCAGGGATACATTGCGGCTGCTGCCAATTGTGATTAGTTGTGGGCTTGTTGTACCATACTAGCTAGTCTTCATGCCTGTCGCTTTTCAATACTGCTATAAGTCAGAGGCAGAAGCCATCCAGATTATAGATGGAGTGTAGGCATGTTTTCCCCTTCTCCCCTGAATGTTTCGAGACTGTAAACTGAATCTGCTAAAAAAAAAAACAGATTGCCCTGTGAAATTTAACACAACTGAAAGGTATACTCCAGAGACGTGATTAAAAATTTTATGATGTTTCTTCAGTACAACCAGAAATATATTTTTTTATAAACGGACACAAGCAGAGAAGATTGATGCTCATAAATTCCTAACCATTTTCTCATACTTGGTCTGTATACTGTATCACAAAACTGTTTTTCTTTCAGATTGCCTGGCTGTAGTTAAAAAACTGCGATGTCATAGAAATTCCAGGGCATGAGCACTTCAGCTGTTCTCTATCAGCTTCAATTCTGGGTTCCTACATCTCTAGCGGGCATGTTTGTCATAATCTATTGAAGCTGAGGCATCAGAAATATTGAAAGAGCCGACATAAAATCAATAAAGAGAATTCGAGTTGCTGGGCTCAAGGGTCCTCCCTTCCAAGGCCTTTTATTGAATTTGAGATCTTCTTCATTGTTTTTGTGCTAAGAAATTTGATTTGATTTTTTTTTTATTTTTACTGAAGTCAGCTAGAGTTAAACGCATATGTGGGATATTTTGACATATTGACCCTTTGTGTTTCATGTTTGTTTTGCTTCAGAGAGAATTTAGCGTCTCTGCTGCAGAACTTTGTATACGTGGGTGTTAATGCATATAGAAGGAAGTGTGAGAGCGGCATCATAAAGGGTGGAAAGCTAATGAAGCCCTAACAACAGCCTGTATATTTATTTTGAAATTGCGGCAGCTGGACTGTGCGCTGCATTATTTATGGCACCAACGAAATTACATCAGTCAGTTTGTGATCTGAGGATGCCGTGTCAATTAGACTTCTCTGTAGGACAGAATGCAGTAGGGAAACACTTGTGCCACATGGTAAGTTGGACTGACTGGAAAAATCAAACTGTTGTGTGCATGTTAAATGATCCCTGGCAGATGACACGATGGAGAAGGATAAGGGAGAGAAACAGAACCATGCCAGCAGAATCCAGTGAGTTAATTTGCTTACCCAGTTCCCACAAAGGAGGGGTCATATAAGTTGTGGATGTCACTTGCAATTCAGAATCAAGAAAAATGTTTATCATAAATTATCTTGAGAGAACCGCATTATTAAGTAAATCATGGAGGTGATCTTGGACAAGTAAAATTTAGAAATCTGCAACAAGTCTTTCATCCTGAAATCTCCCACCTAAATCATTGCACTAATTATGAAATAAAGTAAACCAGCATAATAAGTTCATTGTGAAACCAAACCCTCTGGGCCTGATATTAGTGGATTCCATTTATTTTATTTATTATTATGTTTAGTTTTGCTGACTGGGAAAGGAGGACTAGCAAATTCTGCCTATGTTAATCCTCATCCGTGGGGTGGAGATACAGGTAGAAGCCAACTGAAATTGGGCCAGTTAAGCTGTTGGTGGTGTTTTTAGTGAATGTGGGAATTTGACAGGACATAAAGTAAACTCCTTACTCTTTCCTAGAAGTGCCATGGGATCTTTAATATCCACCTGAACAACCACCAGAGCAGGCAGGCGGTACCTCAGTTTAATGTCTCATCTGAAAGATGTCACTTCAGGAGTGCAGCCCCCCCATGCTGTACTGCCAGGCACAACAAAATGTATGCATACCAGGACCCAAACCCAGCACCCACAGTTGAAGCCTGCAACCCACCCACTGCCATGGGGCAGCTCAGCAGCCCATTGCTGCAACATGCCACACAAACCCTCCCTCCCCTTCCACTGTACTTGCTCCCCCCCCATGCATGTATATATAGCGACAGGATCTCACTATACCTGGAGTTGCCCAGCCTATCCAGTAGCCCTCTGATAAGGTGTCGCTACTGAGTCATCCTTTTTGGTGTGCGCTTGATAGCGAGTGCTCTTATCACTGGATGCTGGCATGCACCTGCCCTACAGGTCTCTCGTCTGTTACAGAACTATTTATTTACATACTGTGTCTTGATATTGTTTTAGTTGCAGGTGTACAGATGTTCCATGTTGTACTGTGACCATACTTTATTTTTGTACCAATCTTATATATACCATTTTTGTACAAAGGATTTGTTATTGTGTATTGTTCTTCTTCTGCTCCCATTCCCCCCAGGTCCAGCGCTGAGTTGATTCATTTAATTTTCTATTCTCATTTGATGAAGAGCAGGGTGACATTTGGCAAAAGTTGCTGATGAGGGATTGAATGATTAATTGTCATGACAACCATTCTTGGTTAATGGCAGGGATGAGATTGGCCCTAAGTAAAAGACAAAGAGTAACCTTAAGTGTATTGGTGGTAAATTGCTAGGCATATCAGTATCTGTGCATTTGGTAAAAGCGGCTGTGCATTTCTAATGAAAGGTTAACTGGAAGCGAGACACGGCTCAGTGTGCCTTTCCTGGTTACCAATAAATAAGAGCACATCCAGCCATCTTGCTTGACAAGTTATCAAGTATACCAGAGAGACCCGAGAAGCTACAAAAGCATGAGTAATCAGCAGGGTTTCAGTCCTGCAATTGGGGTGGTTGTAAAATTGTGCCTAAGACAGAGGAAAAGCCCTGTGTGGGACTGTACTAATTCTGATGAGCCCAAGAAGAAGAAGACTTGTGGAGGCCATCCTGCCACCCATTTGTGTCGATTACAGATAAGGGCCCCTTTGTTCAAGTTTAATTGTTCAGTAACAGTTTGGGTTTTCGTAACAGTTTATGTGCCTGCAACAATTTGTGAGTGCCAGTGAGCCACCTGCCCTGCTAGCAGCAACTGTGTCCCCAGTGATCCTTTGATCTGGCATAGAACCGTGGTACTAAGCTGATGTGCATGCCCCATAATATTTACAACAGAGTACATTTACATAATTATAACAAAGTACAGTACAGTTTCATAACCTATATTACATATGTACAAAAATATGTACAAAAAATATAAGAGCTAGGAAAGGCACGAGGCAGGAGAGTGGAGGGAACTAGGAGAAGATTGGAAGGCTGGAGAGGAGGGAGGAGGGAGGGAGGAAGACAGTAGGAGGAAGAGGGTAAAAGGTGCATTGGGGTAAGAGGAAGGGATTAGGTGCAATTTATACAATGTCTTTTAAATTGTAAAGCTTTGTAAAGATTTAGCTATTTCTGTTTGGTTTCACTCTTTTGCTGTAAGTGCAGCAGAAGCCACTGTGATGTTATCAAGATTTGTGCAAGCTGCTCTCCTATTGGTTAAGGGTTCCTTTCTGACCTTTCCAAAGTGGTGATAAATGGTTAAAATGAAAGTTGATGGTTTATTTTCATTTGGAATGTTTCAGTGGCTAAAAAAAATCATTTATCTGCAAGGTTTGCCTCTTACCTACGCTGTATAAATTCAGATACTGAGCCCCAATGTATTTTATATATTCTTGTACATTAACAAGAACACTCTGTGTAACTTAAGAAGCTAATTTCCATGGTAATTTTGTAGTTATTAACAAAAATGCTCCAGCGCTGAGTTGATTCATTTAATTTTCTATTCTCATTTGATGAAGAGCAGGGTGACATTTGGCAAAAGTTGCTGACGAGGGGATTGAATGATTAATTGTCATGACAACCATTCTTGGTTAATGGCAGGGATGAGATTGGCCCTAAGTAAAAGACAAAGAGTAACCTTAAGTGTATTGGTGGTAAATTGCTAGGCATGTCAGTGTTTGTGCATTTGGTAAAAGCGGCTGCGCGTTTCTAATGAGAGGTTAACTGTGTCCCCGAAGTAATTATAACCAATTGACGAGGTAGTTAGTAATTAGAGGATTAACTATAATGATTCTCACCTGCAATGGTTGTCATGGAGATAGTGTTTTAGATCAGGGGTGTTAAAAGGACAATTTGTATACTGTTTACAAAAAGTATTAAAACTTCATTAACAAAGTTCTTGATTGAAAGCTTGGATAATCAGTGTTCTCATTTTTTTTTCATTAATTAAAGCATAGCTGACAACCATCATTAGCAACAAAAGGGTCCAGTTTAAAAACACAGCCATATCTGTTCAGTTTTTCCAAGTAACATAAAAGATAGCTGAGTTTACTGCTGCCTACTAAATAATCATGACCAACAGAATGTTCTGAAATTCAAAATATTTGAAATTATTGTAGTTCAAATCACTGCAAGCCAGTTACAAATATTGAAGCAACGTTTCCTAATCAGCACATTTTTGATAACACAGGGACACCAGATAATAAAATAGTGAAACATAGACCTTAGGAGCCGTGGACATTCTGTGTCAAGAAACTTCTGTGCTCAAGTGAATGTCTGGGCGGGTGCTGCTGCCGATGGGGTCAACTACCCCAAACGGACCATGGCAGTTTCAGGATTTAGCTGCACTCCTATTGAGGTCCTTAAATAATTAGCCAGTGCGCTTCACATACGTTACCACAAATTTATTCAGCAGAATGATAAAAATAACCGACTTATATTTTCAAGCTCAACAGGCAGCCATTTTAACTGCAGTGCTGACCGAATTCCACAATCACCTTAAAAGTCTGTGCCCCAGCGCTTTGCCTATGTGTCTTTATCAGAGGGTGGAGACTAATCTGACTGACAGTTTTTCATAGTCACTACCTGATGACATAATGTATAGCCCACCATGTGAATGTGACAAAAAGTGGAATAGAACATAATTATATTCACAATATGATAGAAGCATGATATCAAAATTGTTATACAAAGATTAATTCATTCAAAAATCAAAGGGCCCATTTCTCAAACCGGCACAAAGATCGACGCAAGCTGCACCAAACAGCAGTTTGCGCAGATCGCTGGTGTGCCAGGGACACTGCACCCAGTTCCCATATGGGAGTGGCCCTGGCACCAAACACCCACAGTTAGCAGCAGCCAGCTCGTGCACAACACAATGAGTGCACGGGAGGAATTTGGCGAAGGGTGCTGCATGTGGGCATCCTTCAGCTGTGATAAGATGTGACCACTGGGCATGACTACTGTCTGGCAACATGGGAAAGCTAAGTGACTGGAAAAAACACAAATGAGACTGAGTGATGACAGTGATGTGGATTGTCAGTTAAAGCAGTGATGAAATCGTTACTCAGTAAGATGCATCCAGGGCATTAATTTGGTTGTATCAAAGTTTCTAGGACACAGCATGCTTCCCCTAAAGTGACACTAATTTACCTTTTTGCTAACTATTTTCACTGTCATTAATTTTTCTTTTCTCCCAGTATACTTGTTCAGCCTTTGCCCACTGGTACAAGTGCCAGGCAAACCTGTGCTCCCACCCAGCACTGTCTGTGGACTGGCACAAGGGCTGTTAGACCACCCTTTGACTGGTGTAAGCCCTGGTGGGTCTAGTCAGCTTCCAGAATCTCAAATATGGGGATGGTGCAGCTTGCATCCACTGCAGACCCCCTACCACCCTAGTGCACCCCTGTCCTTGATGCAGGCCTGGTGCATGACTGGTCTAACGTAAGGGTCCCCATTTTTCCGCAGCTGGTGATGGAAACTCTGTAGAATTGATGCAAGGTACCCCTTGCATCACTTCTGTTTGATGCAGGTACCTTGCTTCAACCTCAGACCTTTGAGAATCAAGTACAAAATCTTTTAACCAACAAAGTCCCTAATGCTCTAGCTGAAATAACATTCAGATTACTTTAAGTCAGAAAACTGACTATATATATATATATATATATATATATCTTGCAAAAAACTACATTAATGCAGAGATTAGGGTTGTAAAAATGCCGAAGTGTACAAAGACGGAAATGAACAACATTAGGGATTTAAGCCCGGAGGCTGACTTAATCAGTAGGGTATTACTCAGGCTGTCAATCCAAATTCCCCCAGCCCATAGCCTTCTGTCTGAAGCAGAAGATACAGCTCCAACCTAGTGCATCATAGTGATACAGTATGGTCAACATAATCAGTCAGAGCTTTCTTCACTCAGGGTCCTACGTGAAGACATCACATTTGACCTTGTCTGATCCATAGTAGGGGTGGTCATTAGGGTTGACAACCCCAAGTAAGATCCCACCACTGATTTGCCAATACTCCGGAGACCCAAATCCCTAACGTTTTTTCATTTCCTGTCTGTACGCTTTGCATTTTTACAACCCTAATCTCTGCATTGACATTGTTTTTTGTAACTAATTTCCCTTCTTTTTGTGATAGTGGAACTGTATCCTCATTTGATCAGGTCCCTTTGACACCTGCATAAAATGAGATAAATACAATATTGGAGACAGTCATGATGCAGTGCATGGGCCCAGCAGACACGGCCCCCATCTCGATACCTTGTGGATGAGATTCCCTGACCCACCACAGGGCGTGGCGTCTGTGCCTAAACACTGTTCCATCCCTACCCAGGCTGTGACTAGTTTTACATGCTGCAGCACCTTCCCCATCAGCCTTGTTCCAGTGAACCAGCTCACAGTATTCACATCTGAACTCAGCTTACTGGCATGGTAAGGCAGTGTGTTCTCAGGCTAACAGGCATCCTTACAATCATTGTTACTTAATAACTTCTTTGTTTTTTTTATATTTTGACCCCAAACATTCAACATATTCTCCTTATGACCCCACCTCATAAACCCATAGGTGAAAATTTTCAAATCTGTGATGAAACGCCATTCAGCACCACAGGAACAAAAACACATTTTAGACAGGATGTGAAAAATGACAGCTGTACTGTTTATGAGGTGATCTAAACATATGGGTATGTTAAAAATCTGGAGTCAGAATATTGTAAATTACCAAAGTTATGAGCCTGCGTAGAAACTGCGCAATGCACGCTGATAACGTGAGTATGTTTTAGATTTTTTTCACCAAATTTTCAACATGGGCTTTTTGGGACCCCACCTCATGAACACTGGCACAATTGGTCCAGAAAGGTGATTCCGCACAGTGACTGTGCCATTCCACACCACAGGTGTGAAAACACTTTTTGGTCGGGATGTGAGAAATGACAGCTATACTGTTTATGAGGTGGTGTGACAAAATGGGTATGTTGAAAATCTGGAGTCAAAATATTGTAAATTCCCAAAGTTATGTGCCTGTGTAGAAAATGCCAACAAGTGTTCATAACTCTGTCATTTTTCAGAATTTTCCCACCAAATCTTCAACATGGGCTTCTTGGGACCCCACCCCCACTATAATTTCATTAATTGGTCCTGAAAGGTTATTCCATGCAGCCACTGCGAAATCACCTTTCAGGTCCGATTAATGAAATGACAGTGACAGTGTTCATGAAGCGGGCTCCCAAAAAGGCCATGTTGAAAATTTGGTGAAAAAATGAAACCAAAAAATGGCTGAGCTATCAACATAAATTCAAAATGCCATTGAAATATATTATCTGCACTTACCTTGATTCCTCAGTTCACGGTTCGGCTTTGAAGAGTGCAGACCTGTTCTGGGCCACAGAAAATCACATTGTACGACCTCCAGTGGTAAGTATAGGGTATGGGTGGGGTGGGTGGGGTCATGGGTGCTCAGTGGGAGGGAGGGATGGGGAGGGGACAGCGGCAATGACGAGGATGGTTTTCTTTTGCAGGTAAAAATAAAAAAAGACGTTGGGGACTGTTTCTTTTTTACAGGTAAAAATAAAGTACATTTATCTCATGATACTGGGAGTGGGATCCCCAGTGTTCCATACTGTTGGGGAGGAGACATATAGTGAATTCTGACATGGGGATTGGGGCCCCCATGTTGGTAATCGAATTAAATAAGGGGCTGGGGGGAGGGTCTGACACCGGGGGTGGGTATCCTGGTGTCGGTATTTATAAACTTTTGTAACTCTTTTGGAACACTGGGGGTCAGCTCCCCATGTGATCTATACTGCTAGAGGGGGATCTCATAAGTGCTGACACAGGGATTGGGGGCCCCTGATGTCGGCAACCATTTATAAAACAACTGACTGGGGGGGTCCGACACAGGGGGTGGCCATCCCCATGTCAGATTATACAGAAAAAAGTAATTAAACAAATTCCAGAGAAACAAAGACTGCCACTGGTGATTGGGGCCCCGGTGTTCAGATGACAGCACAGTCAGGATGCAGAGCGAGTGACGACAACTGGCCAGTTGCTCTATATGACACAGTTATCATTTAGTAAAGGACAGCCTTGACGTATACTGCAAACTATATGACACAGCTGTCCTTTAGTAAATGACAACTGTGTCATGTAGTGCATCCAGCTTCTAATAACTCCAAACACTTTTAAGGGCAGTAAGCTTTAATTCTTCACTTTGCAGTATGGCTTTGAAGAGTGCAGTTGTGTCCCGGTCCACAGAAGATGACAGCTTATGACCTCCAGAGGGTAAGTATAGGGTGGGGTGGGGAAGGGCAGTGGGCGCTCAGTGGGAGGTTCAGTATGGGGGAGGAAAATGATGAGGACAACGAAGGACCATTTTCTTTATTCCAGGTTTAAATAAAAAAAGACGTTGGGGGACGTTTTTCCTTTTTGCAAGTATACTCATAAATCTGTTTTGGGAAACTGGGGGCGGGCTCCCCAGTGTCCCACTCTACTGGGGGTTAATTATGACTGTTGACTCAGGGATCAGGCCCCCCAATGTCAGCAAACATTATTAAAATAACGGGCTGCTGGGGGGGGGGGCATCTGACACAAGGGATGGGAATCCCAATGTTGGATTGTAAAAAAAAAAATAAATAAATAACTTAAATAACTACACTGCCACCTGGGATTGGGGCCCTCGGTGTGCAGATAAAGTTGAAGGCACAGCACAGTCAGGATGGGGGGGGCTACAATGACAGTAGCCTCGTCCCCTACATATGAGTGGCGACAGCAGCAGGGGTTGCACTATATGAAATAGCTGTTGTTTATTAAAGATAGCTGTGTCATATAGTGCAGACCACTACAAAAACTCAGTTATAAATACAACATTGATTTTTGCACTGCGTATGCTCAGAAATGGAACACTTTTTTTTTGTTTGTTTCATATGTTTATTAATGGACAGTTATCCATATACAATTCATAGCCAACAGCTATAGGAAATCCATATGATACAGTCATATACATTTGCCACAACACTTACCTGTAGATAATAACATTTAATAACATTTCGGACTTCATTCCACATTACCGTCCTTTTTTCGTGTTTAAACCCCCCCCAACCCACTAACCCCTAACAATTAACTATTAACTCGGTCTGTGTCCCTTCTTTCTATCCCATCCCCATCTTACCCAAAGGTCCGTTCTCTCAATTAAATAGCCCACTACCCTCCAGCAGCATTCTTTCTCCCATACTCAGAGCACCAAAATATTCTGCCCAGGTTCTCTCAAATCTATCTTCCGTCCCTTTTAAGCTGTATGTCAGCTTATCCACAGCTAAAGTTTTCACCGTGAGTTCTTTCCATTGACCCACTGTAGGCCCAAGCCATAGTCCATACATTTTCCTATTCTAGCCAAGTATACGTAGCACCCTTATCCATCTAGGATAAAGAACCCATTCCCATTTTCTTCTCCTTCTACCCCTAACAACAGTGATTTTTGGGAGATCTCAATGGGCTTTCCTCTCATGGATGTAATTTCTTTGGATATGTCTTGCCAGTAGGACTTTATCACTGAGCAACCCCAGTAATAATGTTGGTATGTGCCCCTATTTATTTTGCACTTATTGCAAAATGGTGAGACCCCTGGACAGAAGCTGTGCACCATAGCTGGTGGATAGTATAACCTCTGAATGTATTTGAATTGGGCTTCTTTATACTTGTTACACACTAGCAGTCCCTGGTGGGATTCTAACATTAGCTGCCAGTTAGCCTCACTGATTTCCTCCCCGATATCCCGCTCCCACCATACCTTCACCTTCTGGGGAGGATCCCGAAAAAAGCCTTTCCTGTCCAGCCTCACAGCCCTCCCTATTAATCCCTTCTCACACCTATTGGCCCCCATTTCTCTTTCCACATCCTCCATCAGTCTCCTTGTTTCCTTAGATCCGGTGAGCCGCTTATGATAATCCCTTACTTGGAAGTATCTATACAGTGTGAGGTGGGCACATTCACCCTCTTTAACCTCCTGAATGAGCACATGCCCCCGATGTCAAGGTCGCCATGCATTTTACCACTTATCCTGCCATATTTGAATCCATCATCCTCCAGACCTGGCAAGAAATCTGGGTTCCCCACCACTGGGACCAGTAGAGTCTGACATACCTCAATGCCTTGTCTCTTTTGATTTTACCATGCATTATAAACCCGCCACCACCATCGGGTTAGGTGCATCCAACATTCTGTACTGCTTAAGTCCTTCTTCACATAGGTAACTCGAGATTCTCCCTGGGGCCCCATCCTCTTCTAACTCGACCCACCCAGCAACCTCCTGTCTGTGAACCCAGTTTTGTATGTACCTATATTGCGTTGCCAGAAAGTACCCCATCATGTCTGAAAAATTTAACCTTCCCTGTGCTACTGGTGCTTTTAACCGCTTCAGACTAATTCTGGGATGCTTGCCCCTCCAGACAGAAGTTGTAAATGCACTTTCCAGCTTCTTTATATCTTGGGCTGTCAGGCTGAAAGGGATCATCTGCATTTTATATAAGATTCTGGGCAAAATGTTCATTTTAAGGAGGTTGATCCATCCCATCCAGGAGATACTCAGCTCCTTCCACCTACTCAAGTCTTGTAAAACTTCTCTTATCAATGGTCTATAATTCGCGTCATATAGGCTCCCCACTTGCTATCCCACCTCAATTCCCAGGTATTTGAATGTATGTCGTACTCTTTTTAACCCCCAGGCCTCCTTCCTGCTACTCCCTCCCAAAAACATGATTTCGGACTTTTGCACATTAATTTTATATCCGGAGAAAACTGCGAATTGTTCTATTACTGACAGCACCTTAGGGACTGACACATTTGGTTCTGTCAAAAACAGCAAGACATCATCCACATAGAGATATGACATGCCTCCCCCCCTGTCTTCCCCTGATACCCTTTATAGCAGGCTCATCTCTAATTTTAATTGCTAGGGGCTCTATTGCCAACGCAAATAGCAAAGGAGACGGGGCAGCCCTGTCTTGTTCCCCTATATAGTCTAAATTCCGGGGTTGCTGCCCCATTAATTAGAATCTGTGCCCTTGGTTGTACATAGAAAGCCCCTACCATCTTTACAAACTCTTCCCTCAGACCAAATCTTTGCAAAATATGCAGCACATATTCCCATTCAATTCTATCGAAGGCTTTTTTGGCGTTCATTGAAAGGGCACACGCCTCGCCTGGATGCCTTTCCCCCCACCAGATGACATTCAACAGTCTCCTTAGGTTATGGTAGGAGTGTCTTCCTTTACTGAACCCAGTCTGATCTGGTTAACCAATAGAGGGAGTACCTCTTCCAATCAGTTTCTAAAACTTTTGTCATAATTTTGCAATCATGATTCAGAAGCTTAGATCGGTCTGAAGGACCCACATTCCTCCAAGTTCCTTCCTACTTTGGGAAGAAACAGTGATCAAAGTCTGGCAGCTCATGCTAGGTATCCCTCCCCCTTCCCTAGTCTCTTGTAGGATGTTACACAGTGAGCCCGCCACTTCTTCTTTCAACAGCTTGTAAAACTCCGCCCCCAGCCCGTCAGGTCCCATGGCATTCCCATTTTTCAGCTGGCTGATCGCATTTTTGACTTCCATCACCATTACTTTTCCCCCCAACTTTTTCCTTTGTGCCTCATTTAGACTGGGTATTTCCATCTCCTTAAGGAAGCTGTCTCTTTCTCCACCTTTCCCTTGACACTCGGCCCTGTATAACTCCTCGTAAAACTCCTTAAATCTGTTACGGATTTCCCCTTCCTCCTTAAGTATTTTTCCTTCCCTATTTTTAATTTACACTATCCTATGACTACTTTTTCCTCCTTTCATTAGCCGACCAATAGGGGCCTGCTTTATTGCCCCATTCATACATCCTCTGTTTTGCAAAGAAAATGTTAGTATTCACTTCCTTGCCCAGATTTATATTAAGCATCTCCTCGCCAACTAAGCTCTCTCTGTTTTTCTTCTCCTCCTCCTCCTCTAAGGACTTCCTTCTCCAGGTCACCTATTTTGACTTCCAAATCCCTTTGCTTCTGTCTTTTATCTCTTTTTTACTTAGCTGTGTAACCAATTATAACCCCTCTTATAAATGCTTTGCCAGCTTCCCAATATATATCCTCACTTTCCACCGTACCCTTATTTGTTTCCTCATAAAATTTCCATTGCTCTTTTACAAAATCCCGAAACTCCTCCCTCGCCAACATGTATGTGGGAAATTTCCAACAACCCCTCTGCACATCCTTCTGACCCAGAGCGACCTCCATTTCCACCATGGCATGGTCAGATAGAAATATTGGGCTATGTCCCATTGCTCTAATATATTGATACAAGTCTCTATGAATATATACATAGTCCAGCCATGACCAGGAACAATGTGGGTTGGAGAAAAATGTATATTCCGTCACCCCCGGATTAGCTGTTCTCCATCCATCAATCAGGCCTAATTCTGCTAATCCAAGTAGCCATTGTTGTATGTCCCCATCTGTCCTGTCCCTATTCCCTAGGTAATCCATTTTAGGGTCTGCCACGTAATTAAAATGTGTAAATTGTTCCTTAACCAGGACACCTAGCACCTTCTGATAAAAGTCCGTCCCCATCAGCAGGTGCATATAGGTTTCAAAGAGATCATTTACCCTCAGGCTCCCCTCTACAAAAACATACCTCCTTTCTGTAGTGTCTCTCACCACCCTCAATGTTTTAAAGGGCAAGTGCTCGTGAATTAAAATTGCTGCCCTCTATCAATTGTAGGCTGCTGTGCATTCCCCACCCAACCTGCACAAGTTTTTGTGCTCACTATTTGATAAATGCATCTCTTGCAACATAGCCACTGAAACCCTATGTCTTTTGAAGGCCATTAAAATTTTGCCCTTTTGCAGGAGGCATAAAACTTTATTTTCCAAGAGACTATTTTAACCCCCTACAAAGGCTGGGGCGTACCATTAGTCATTTCTCCAGTATGAACGTCCATGAAATGTCCTGGTCACAGCTCGACATTTTACCTCTAGCAGATACCATAAGACACAGACCGTTCTCAAAACAGTGAAAATACAAGTGAACAATTGAACAATCAGAAACTGTGTAAGGAAAATAAAAACCCAGCTTTGCCCCCCTCCCTCCCTTGATTCATGTTCAAAAAAAGCCCTTCTTTATCTCTACCTCCCCTACGCTGACTCTCCCTCCTCCCTAACCCCAACTGTTCCTTCCCCACTGCATATACTACAATCTTCAGTGTATATAATCACTCCCCCATACACACTACTCCTGCTCCGTCTTTCTTAGTCCAAACTTATCCACGTGCTATATTTGCCTTAGAATGCCCCAACCATCTATCTTGTTATGCTATTACTGTACTGCTTGTGCCCCCTCTGAATCGGTGCCTGCACACCCTTTGCCCAAGCCCCCCCAACCTCCTTTCAATTGGTTGCCACATCCACCCCATTTCCCTCCTCCCCCCCGTTATGATTGCCCTTCATGCTATCGCCAGACATTTCTCCCCCACCAGATCCTAGAAAGCCACATTCCAACAGCCCATTCATTATGTTCCCCCATCCATCAGAGCTTCTTCTCATCCCTCCACCCCGGTCCTCAATTTCTACTTCTACTACATATGCCTCCCTTGATTCGAGCATTGTGTATTTCCCTGAATTTGTGCCCCCCCCACTCAAGCCCTCCCTTATCACCAGGGGGGCAAACAACAAAAAGGTGGATGCTTGCACCCCACGGTGCCCCCTGCTCCTGGTGGAGAAAAAATTCTATCTCTAGTTCACAATCGTGGGGCCACCAGCAACCCTTCCACCTCCCCTTATTAAACTTTATAGGATTATAGCATAACCACCCCATGGTGTAGTCTGCCTCTGTCAAAGGCCCAGTTCTGTCTCTAGTCCACACCGATCGAGGCCTGTGGGGATCACATCCCTGCCGCTCTTTAGTGCCAAGTTACAACTCACCAGCATTCCTCCTACACCACCTGTAAATCCCTGGAAATCAGCTTCTGTTAGCCACCCACAGGATTAAGGGGAAGGGCAACTGAACACAGGTATACAGGGCAATCCGAACAAATTTCCATCTCCTTCATGCTTTTCTTTCCCCCCGCTATTTATTCCCCTGGTAAATGCAGCCACCGATCCAGTTCATCAATCACCAAGTCAGCCTCCATCTTCTCACCACTCTCCACGTACTCTGGTCCTGCTCAGGTTCTCCCATTCTTCACAGTCCTCCAGGAACGTTTGCAGTTTCTCCGACTCCCAAAATGAATATGTAGCCCCCTCGATTTTTACTTTGACTGTAGCCGGGTATACCATAAAGAAATCGAGCCCCCATTGTCTCATCCCATCCATCAGTACATTAAACTGCTGTCTCTTCTTCTGTATTCTTTGAGACATATCTTGATGCAGAGTGAGCCTATGACCTTTGTATACTAGCTTGTTCTTATTTCTATAGGCCACCAATAAGGCCTGTCTGTCTGGATAGTGATGCAGCCTGGAGATCACCTGTCGGGGCGGTTGCCCATTCTGAGGCCTCGTGGCCAAGGCTCTGTGTGCCTTCTCAACTTTAAGCTTGGGCTTGGGCAGGTCCATGTCTAGCAACTTCAGCAGAGTCTCTGAGCAAAATTTGAGCAGGTTCCCTCCCTCCGTTCCCTCCGGCAGGCCTCTGATAAGTAAATTATTTCTCCTGCTGTAATTTTCCTGGTAGTCTAGTGCTTCTTTAAGCTCCTCTACCTCTTTTTCTAACTTTTGTATTTTGGAAGGGATTTCACTGCTCTGGTCCTTGAGGTCTGAGATTCTCTGTTCCACCTCCATCATCTGCCTCGTGTGCTGCGTCAGTTCTTGAGCTAGCCCCTTCAGAGTGTGCTCCAGGTTCTCCCATCGCGCTTTAAAGTTGGCCAAGATTTGTTCCGACACCGTGCTGCTGATCACAGCTACCTCCGCTGCCGATAATGAGACTGGGCCTGGTCCACTGCTTGTGCTTCCCTCATGGAGTGGAGTTTTTTGGCATTTTTACCCGCTTGGCGTGCCGACTTGCCTGAGGTGATGTATTCGTCCATCTCCCTGCTATTAAAGCAGTTCTTCTCAGTTAGGCAGACTATCTAATTATTAAATTAAGCACTTTTATTTCAGTGTTGAAGACGGAGCTCCGGAGTAGTGTGACCAATCAGATCAGCTGCTCATTAGCCCCCCGGAACACTTTTATTAAATATTTTTAAAACTACTTTTTAACTACAGGACCTAAAAACAACAAAAACACATACCTTGGACCGTCCTCTATCAAACCTGAAAGTTTCAGGTTTCAAAGGCTCCTATTTTTAAAGTTATCGGGTGGCAAAAAATGTCTTAACATTTTCAAAAAATGAGACTTTTGAGGTTTTTTGCACCTCTGTAACTTTGCCTCCTTTGCACCAATCAATCTGATATTTACAGGATCAAGAGATCCTGGCACACAGGCAGTGCTTTCCAAATGTCATGTAAATCGGTTGAATGGGGGGCAAAGTTATTAAGGTGCAAACATTTGAGATTAACACAGAAGTGCTTACGCAACCCTAATATACAGGCACTATCATGCCTGTGTAATATACAGCATATACAAAGACTGTTGCAAGATAAATACAAGTGGCTTACAAATAACCTATCCAGTGATAGTCCTACAAGTGTAGCTATACCAGGGGAAATCTGGGGATCCACAGGAGTGGTCTGTTCCAGCAACTGGTGGTAATGAGTTCTTGTAACAGTTCGGGCATCCACATGCACATTTCTAAAATGAAGAGAAAATGCAAAAAATAAAAACCAGTCATAACCATTAAATTATCAAATCCATACACATAAAGTGGTGTCCTGTTTAACAACTGTATCCTGACACTGACAAGGAAAGTGACCCCAGGAGAGGTGAAGGGTACAACAGAACATCAACTGTAGGTAATGCATTTTATCAGTCTATTAGTTTATTTCAAAAATGGTTACAAATCCCCAAATTCATTAAGACCCTTCAGACTAACTGTCTGAAGTCTAAATGTCTAGTAACTTTCTGTCCCCGAAAGCAAGTTCAGTCTCCTACCTCTCCTCCTCGGAGGTTTTATTGTTTCCAGGCCCAAAAATCTAAGCAATTTAGGATTAGCATTGTGGAACTCACTGAAGTGCCTACTGCAGTGTCCTGTCTCCTGTGCATTATAGATATAACATGTTCCTGTATCCCCTCCCTTAACATGTGGATTGTACTTCCAATATAACACAGGTTGCACTGACACCAAAGGACGTATACAACAAAATTGGTAGTTTATGAAATGAAGTCCCTTATCTCGTTTTTTTGACTAGTTCTTGGACACTCAAAGTTCTTAACTTGACTGGAGTATTGGCAAATATTACAGCTGTGACACTTGTAATAACCTTTGGGTTTCTGCAGCAGCCAATTCATCTGGTGTTCCCATGGTTGTAAGTATTGACTGTGGACCAGTCTGTCTCTAAGACTTGGGCTTTTTCCAAATGTAACCCTAATATTGTTGCCTACAACCTCCTTAAGATGTTCGTAACAGAGTAATACAGGCCAATTTTTCCATACACTATTGCCTATTTGTTCTGCAATATAGTTGAAGTCTGTCGAAAATGTAATGGGGACCCATTCATGAGTGCTGTGAGTTATGTTGTCCCTTGGTTTCAAAAGTATCTCTCTATCCTGTGATCTTACCTCTTGGTAAGCCTTTTCTAGCAAGGCAGCACCATACCCCCTTTCATTAAACATGTGCCTCAGCTTTTCTGACTGATTATCAAAATCCCTCAGGTCAGTACAGTTTCTTCTTCTTATTCATGGGAACTGACTGTATAGAATTGATTTACATAGGGATTCTTGGTGTGAGCTATCATATCTAAGTAAGGCATTTTTAGATGTTTGTTCCCTATATCCCTTTGTTTCAATTTTGCTTCGCTCAGCATTTCGAGACCCCATCTCCACAAGGACATAGACAGGATGGAGGCAGTTCAGAGGAGGGCAACTAAAATGGTGCATGGTCTGCAAGAGAAGCCATACGAGGAGAGGCTAAAGGAGCTTAATATGTATACCCTGAGGAAAGGAGGAGAGGGAGGACATGATAGAAAATGTTTAAGTACCTCAGTGGAATCAACAAAGTCCAAGAGAGTAGCATCTTTCAGAAAAAGAGATGTGCAAGAACAAGGGGACACAATTTGAAGATAGAGGGGGATGGCTCAGGGGCAATGTGAGGAAGCATTTTTTCACAGAGAGGGTGATGGACACATGGAACAGCCTTCCTGAGGAGGTTGTGGGGTCTAAAACTGTGGGAGAATTCAAGAATGCATGGGACAGACATAACGCAATTTTTGTGGGGGTAGGAAGAAATAGGCTGTTGGTTAAATAGGATCTGCAGCTTATCCTCTAGGTAGGGAAATGGGCAGACTAGGTGGGCCAAGTGGTCCTTATCTGCCATCAAAGTCTATGTTTCTATGTTTCCAGTGAGTGTAAGATCTAAAAAGCTCACTGTTTTTATATCAGTTGCTGTTGTGAACTTTAAATTCAGTGGGCAGGATTTTTGAAACTCCTAGATCGCCGTAAGCCCCAGGGCACCAACAATACAGCACACAGGGCTTGCAGCACTCTAACAGGATGTTCTATCCCATGTAGCAATTGCCTCAAGTTAGAACAACCTTTTCAGACCTAGTTTGTGGCAGTCCTGGTGGCCATTATTATGAACTTGTGTCAGATATTTGGTTCAAGCAAGCTGTAATATGTGGAAACTGTCTGAGCTTGTGAAATGGGGTGTAGCTGCGGCAAAGGCATGGGCATCCACCAGAACCTAAATGCCCTGCACAAGGCTTTGAAAATCCAGCCCAGTGTGTTTACACTGAGCCACTTAAACTCGCAGCTTCTTTTGTCTCTTTCCAATCATTTGTATACCGGTACAACTTAATAATGTTTTTTCTGTAGGTGTTGGCCTCCAGATTGTTGATGACCTTCTCCTCCAATAACTCTAAAAAAAGGTTAGTGTATACAGGGGCCATGGAACCCCCATGGCCGTACCCAACATTTAAAGGTAATGTTCCTGTTCAAACTCAAATATATTGTGGTTAAGAACATACTTCAAGGCTTTAGTAATGAATTCAGCAGGTGACCTCTCCCTCATTAGGCATTTCCACAGGAAATGTGTGTACTCCCTGGTCCCACCTTCATGTCAGATGGATGTGTAAAGTGCCTAGACATCCACGGTTCCACCAAGCCAGTTCAAAAACAAAAAATGCAATGAACATCAGATCAACAGCTTCACCCTGACAGCCCATGCATCGCTAGCCGACGGGAGAGGAACACCACCACAGTGAAAACAACCACTGACCAATGTGAGGGGGCTCTGCCCCATGCACCCATCTCATGGGGGGCTTCATCCCACACACCCCCAGACTATAATATAATCATCTCCAGGTCAGAGGTGTAGGAGATAAACAGCACAACACCTGTAGGGTGGCAAGATGGTGGGTGCTGCAAAATCCCAATCGATGGAATAATTGTCGATTGGGTTGCGGTACCCACATTACCGTCCCTGTACAGGTGTCGCTATGCTGATGGCACACTGACATTCACTCATACCCAGATATAATCTTCTCTCCATTCCATAGTATTCATTTTCCACAGACTGTCAGTAGTATCTTGTACGTATGATGGTAGGGTGTGCACACTTTGCTGCAGAAAATAATTAATGAAAGTGCAAAAATTGCTGGCCAATGAATCCACCTGTTAGGGCCATCATTTTTTCTTTGTTTTTGTTTGTTTTACCAGGATAGCCAGGGGTTGTGGTTGAGACTGCGGTGGGTGGAGGAGCTTTGCAACCCCATGATACTGGTGAAATGATGCTACTGCCAACCCTGAAACAACTGGTCATGGGGGGGGGGTTCATAAAGATTTTTGTGTACTTTAGGAAGTATTTACTGTAGTACATTGGAGTTATTAGAAATTCACACTGTAAATACTTGAATTCATCCTCAGCAATACTTCCATTTGTTGCTCCTTCCTGCAAAAATGCCCATAGTTCTTGCTTATAGACAGGTAATGGATTGGACAAAAGTTTCATGTAATTATTGGTATCATTTAATAAGTTCATTGCTATATTCTTATAGTGGTCCCTGTCTAGGATCACAATTTTGCCCCCTTTATCAGCTGGGTTAATCATTACACATTTATCCTCTAAAAGGGGTTTTCAGTGCCTGTATTTTGAGGGAGAGGGGCAAGATTGTGGTACCTTTTACTGTTTTTTTTCCCAATAAATCATTAACTTGTTTAGTGACTGTCATTGAGGCACAGGTCAAGAAGCATAGAAAAAACAGGAGAAGTTATAAATTTTGCAGATAGCTTTTGTTATTATCAACAACAATAAAATAAATAAAATTGAGCAGGATAGCTCTTATACAGGCAGATCAAACAAAACAAAGTCCTTCATCTGAGGGTATCTCTAAATTTAAATCTCAGTCTCTCTCTCTATCTCTCTCTCTCTCTCTCTCTAACTCTCTAAACAGACATTGCTGTCTTTTTATAAAATGTTTTCATCTGGCATTTAAATTCTGCATCCTGTTCTCGTTAAGCAGAAGCTGTATCTCCTGTTTTCACACAAGTACCAAGCTCTGTCAATTTCTTTCCTGTGACCAGTACATCCACTCTTCTCAACAGGTGAAACCTACTAAGACATTCTGGACAGAGCTGATTTTCCTGCTGACAGCTCTACAAATGAGCTTGAGGAAGGTCAAAAGGTTTCTCAAGGTCATCCCCGTGTTCCAGCTTGCTGCCTTTTCTAATAAACCCCAAACAGCTTTCTGTAACTCATTTCAACAATATAACTATATACATTTGCAAACCAAGGGATCTTAGTTTAACATAAAGATTCACATATAGGTTTTAACTACAGAGAAACAAGGGAGATAGAAAGAACAGAAACAGCAAATAAGGAAAGGGAGATAACTGGGGGACATTGTGAGATAGAGTGGCCAACTTCGAGGTTCCACAAGGAAAATTTGATTGTGCAATCAGGTAGACAAAGATGGAGAAGTGACAGAATAGGAGAGGACAGAAAAATAGATCATTGCTTTTAGCTCTGTCTGTATAACATATGGGACAGGGTCTTATACAACCCTGTCACATAACCCCTCTTTAAGAGGAATCCTGTTTTTTTCCCCTTTAAAAACAGGTTTCTAAACCTTCTTTTATTTCTCTTTAACATTACCCTATAGCATTTACAGTTCTTTGCATATGCGGTATCCCTTTTTTATGACACCTGTTACAGCTAACATTTCAGTTCTTTACCTTTTTGGTATGACCAATTGTTCTATCTATTCTTGCATCTGAGAATTAACCCAAACTCTGTACATTAGCCCATTACATAATTTAAACATTGGTTCATCCTGTTTTTGTTTCAACCCCACTGCTTAAAATAAACTTGAAGAGAAACATCATTAGTTTGCTTGGAAACAAAATCACAATCAGTTATTAGCTTAGTTTCAACATTTTCATATATCAACCCTTTATGTCCATCAGCCTTTTGTTGCCACTGTTTTTCAGGTTTCTTCTTTCTTTCCTGACTTCCGGATCCTGGATCTGTGTTCAGACAAGCCTGAATCAAAGTGACCAAAAGGAAGAGAGTCCTCAACATCTGAGATTTTCTTTGCTTGTGCACTTGTTATCACAGCCACTGACACAGTAGGGTTTACTCCCTCTATGATTAACTTTGCAAATCCTGGAAAGTCATTTCCAATAATTACAGGTACAGGTAACTTAGGTACTACCCCCACTTTCATTTGGTGAGACACCCCATTAATGTTCAGAGTAACTTGGGTGGTGGGATAGTATCGAGTGCCCCAATGGATGCAGATGTCCCCAGTACTTGGTCCTTTTTCAACAGTCTTTTCTCAGAACTTCAGCATGCACCAGGGTCTGTTGGCTTCCCGAATCTGTAAGTCCCTTCACAGTCTTTTTTTCCCCCCAATTGTTTAACCAGGTGAGACACACTAAGCTGAAAGCTTGTTTACAGGTGCAACCTGAGAGCACAGGGAAATTAAGTGACTTGATCAGGGTCACACAGTATTCAAGTGGGAGCTGTGGGACTCAAACCTAGGTCTCCAGATTTGCAGCTCAGAGCCTTAAACCACTGCGCTAATACTGCCTCCCCAAAGTCACTGTCACTGCATCTCCACCTTGACATCTGTGAAATACATGCCCCAGTTTGCTAAGGCCAAGTTTGCTCCAGTGTTACCGTTCTTATTTTTATATCAGTTTCTTGCAATATGGCCTGGCTTATTACAGTTGTAGCAAATAAAGTCTTTGGGTGCAGATTTGTTACCCCCATCAGAGTTCTTATCTGATCTGGACTTAAATCAGGAAAAAGAAGGTCTTACCATTCTGTTACTTCACTGCTGTAGTGAAGTAACAGCTCTGTGTCCATAGAAACATAAAATTTGATGGCAGATAAGGACCGCTTGGCCGACCCAGTCTGCCAATTTCCCTACCTAATGGATAAGCTGCAGATCCTAGCTAACCAGCAGCCTACTTCTTTCTACCCCAACCCCCTAAACTGATAGTCCTCAGCCAAAGAAACAATCTTTTGTCCACTTTCTTTTGGTATTCTTTTATCCAGAGCTGCACATCTGTGCAAAGGATGTTGACAAATTGCTCCATTGTAAATATGTCAGTGATGTGTGGGACTGTTTTTCCTTCCAATTGGAGCTATTTAATGAGGAGTTCTCTGAGTTGGGTGAAGGCTTCTTGAGGATCATCAGCTGATTAGTTCTTCAGGGACCAGAATCTCTGCCTGTAGGTCTCTCCTGAGATGTCATATCTTTTAAGGCTTTCTCTTTTCACTATGTCATAGTTTTCTAACTGTGTAGTGTCCATTTTTCTGTGTGCAAGTTGGGCTTTACCTGTCAGATAAGGTACTGGCCTGATTGCCCACTGCTCTTTTGCTCATTGGCACGCTATAGCAGCCCTTTCAAGAGTTGTCAGATATGCTTTGATATCCTCCAAGGGAAACAACTTTGTAAGTTTAATGTCTTTTAAGTTGTTTGTATTTTGTTGATCTGCTGGACCTGTACCAGATCCTCCAGCTTTGATAGCTTGCAAGGCATCCTCCAGCCATCACTGCATCTCTACTTTTCTTTGCCGGTCCTGTCACTGCATCTCTTCTTTTCTCTGCTGCTCCTGTCACTGCATCTCTTCTTTTCTCTGCCACTCCTATCACTGCATCTCTTCTTTTCTCTGCCGCTCATGTCACTGCATCTCTTCTTTTCTCTGCCGCTCATGTCACTGCATCTCTTCTTTTCTCTGCCACTCATGGCACTGCATCTCTTCTTTTCTTTGCTGCTCATGGCACTGCATCTCTTCTTTTCTCTTCCACTCCTGTCACTGCATCTCTTCTTTTCTCTGCTGCTCCTGTCACTGCATCTCTTCTTTTCTCTGCTGCTCCTGTCACTGCATCTCTTCTTTTCTATGCTTCTCCACCTGTCTTTGTTGTACAGCTCACCATTTGAAGAAATCAGACATGCTTTGAGGCTGTGTCAGTTCCTGTTCTTCTTCCATCACTTGTGCTGGCTGTACAGTCTCAGTTTGGACCTTTGTTTCTGCTTCTAGTTTGGCTGCCATTCTTCTGCTAATCACTCATGGGTTTGCTGTTGCAGGATCCATATCTTATGTCTGTGCTTCCCTGGTATCAGCTCTAGTACTCACCCTCAAAACTCCTGGTTTAGAGTTTGCAAGACATAAATCCCACTGCTAACACCAACTGTTGTTGAGGCACAGATCAGGAAGCATAGGCAAATCAAGAGAAGTAATGAAATTCAAAAGTAGCATTTTATTATTATCAATAACAATAAAAAATAAAATTACGCAGGATAGCTCTTATACATAGAGTTCAAACAAAACAAAGTCCTTCATTTGGGGTTATCTCTAAATCTCTCTCTCTTTCTCTCTCTAAACAAACAATGCTCTGTTTTTATAAGATGTTTCCACCTGGCAGTTAAATTCTGCATCATGTTCTATTAAGCAGTATCTCCTATTTTCACACAATGTACCAAACTTTGTCAATTTTTTTCCTGAGATCAGTGCATCCAGTCTTCACAACAGGTGCAGTTGACTAAGATATTCTGGACAGAGCTAGATTTCCTGCTGACAGCTCAACAATCAAGCTTTTGGAAGGTCAAAAGGTTTCTGAAGTTCAGTCCCTTGTAGTCAAGCTTGCAATCTTTTCTAACAAACCCCAAACAGCTTTTTGCAATTCATTTCAGCAATATAACTACATACATATGCAAACCAAAGGATCACAGTTTCATATAAAGATTCACATACAGGTTTTGACTGCAGAGAAGCAAGGGGAAAAAGAAAGAACAGAAACAGTAAGTAAAGAAAGGGAGATAATGGGGGGCTTTGGGACCATTGGAATGTCCATTTCTGAGCTTCCACAAGGAAAATTTGATTGCACAATTAGATAGACAAGAGGCAGACAAGTGACAGAATAGGAGAGGACAGAAAAATAGATCCTTGATTTTCACTCTCTCTTTGTATAACAAATGGGACAGGGTTTTATATACCATGTCACAGTGACCACCTGCTCATAGGTTTGTACTACATTATTTGTTATGTTTGGAGAGAAATCTTATTTTGATTTAAATAAGCTCTTTCTAATTATTCAGCCAAGCTCATACCTGCTGTCCTGTTAGTGGTTGTTTGCTCCATTTGATTGGCTGTCATTAATTCTAACAAGGCATCTAGGTTCTATCTATCTAAACTACTGTCCATAATGTGAATTTTGTCAGAATTAAAATGGTCATCAGCAGCTGTTCTGGTCCCAGCAGGATCCTCTTGTGCCACAATCAGGAGGTCCAGATCTTCATCTGCAAGGTGATCTTCTGCGGTGTCAAGTAAGCAATAAGACACAATGGGGTGTGCATTGAACAGATATTACCACATACTCAGGGGCATAATGAGGCACGAAGCCACAGGCTGAGTGCCTTCAGCCCCTGGAAATGCAGTAATATCTGTTCAATGCACCCCAGAGCGTCTTATTGCCCTTATAAAATGGGTTACCTTTTTTATTTTTAAATCTTACAAAAAAGTGTATGTATTTAAACAATAATATTAGTAAAATGTGACAAAATAGTCCTTCCACCAGCTATAGTTTATCCTTATTTGTGTTTTTTTTTAACCTTAACCAAGTTGACCTCCCCAATCAATGGATGACAGACCAGTATTTTATTTATTTATTTTTCTTCAGCCTCTAACAGCAGAGTAAACCTGTGTGAATCTTGAGAGGAAATGTGAATTTATTGTGTGAATCTGAAAGCCTTTTAGCTGCATTAAAGAGCACAACTGCTTTTACCAGTTATACAGGAGTGAAGAGAAGTATGTTTTACAATGAGTGCCTCTGAAGAAACAGATGCACCCCACCCCCTGTGGTAGAGCGAATGGTGTTGACAAAATGGCAATAACTTATGTTCCACTCTTAACAGACCAGTGGCCAGTAATGACTGTAAAAGTTAAAAAGAACAACAAGGGGAAAAAAGTAGAAACAGACTTTATGTGACAGCGGCAGCATGATCGTAGTCGCAGCGGGAGTGGCACATCATGTTGGAGAACAGTATCAGTCTGTAAATACATTTCTTTCATTCTAACTGTCACATGTGTGAAGAGATGGTAGTTTTTTCTAGAAGACATTCAAAAATATGTATGTTCCCTGATCTGAGAGTGATAAAATCTTAAACGTGGCAGCACCCAAGGGATGTACTTCTCTGTAATCAGCTGGAAGCAGGTGGAAACTCAGAAAAGGGGCAACATGAGGTATCAAGAAACAGTTTCTATGTGCTGTGTAACCCCAGGAGAAATGCTGTTTAAAAGTAACAGCTGAGAGTAGATGGGATCTTGGAGAAGCAGCAGTATGGTGTCACTGGGAATGGTCTTTTGTTTATGGGCAGCTCAGGTTAAAGCAGCAGTGCTTCCATTTGTAGTATAAGAGCGAGTGGCTGGTAGTGGCAGGAGAGCAGAGTTTAAATAAGAAGCAGGGCAATGTCAGAAAAAAGTGTATTTCCTGGTAGTACACAACTAGTTCTTGTCACTCACTAACAGGAACAAAGTGGTGGCATTTGAAAATTTAAAGTTCTGAAAGCCCATTGATATTATTTTTGAATGTGGTCCTGCTTTTCTGAACTTGTTTTTACCTGTGCATCGAATGGATTTGATGCTTAGGTAAGAACCAATCAGAAAGCAGGATTAACTCTACTCATTTTATAAATCCCATTGTGCTGCTTTCCCTTGGATCACAATGACTTTTACTAAAGTAGTACCTGAATTTTACTTTCCTAAACAGTTTAAAGAGGTCAATACTAATTAGGAAATGATCCAGTCTGTCAGTCAATACTAAGTTTAATCCCTTCTGTAGTAGTGATTTTTCTTGCTAAGAAAGATCCCTTTCTGAAAGATGCATCACTTGTAATAGTGTGTGTGTGTTTTTTCACTCTCAGTGTTCTTTTTTGGCCCATGGCACTTTCTTCATCCTCTTCTACCTCATGTTGTCTTTCATTTTGTTGCTTGTTGGTTTTCTTTTCTTTCCCCTTAAAAAACTGTCCAACTTGGAACTATTTATATTAATATGTCTCCAGGCTTTCCTCACTCTCTGAATTCACTACTACAGTCTGTTTTCTTAGGGCTCCGTTAACCCTCCCCTTACTGCTTGTTTTGTTTTTTTTCCACCTTGTCTGGGTTCAAATCTTGTTCTGGTTCTAGCTCTTGAATGCCCCCTACTTTTTGATCATCCCTTTCTTTCCAGGCTACAGGAAACTATTCTGTTGTTGTTGTACTCTTGTTGGCCTCTCTGTAATTTAGAGGGTTTACAAGTTATCATCCTTTTTTTGTGTTCATTAATTTTAAGTTGCAAATTTTTATCAGGTTTCTCAAATTCTGGTGACAATATATTTTGCCATGGCCTCTTTTACAGTTTTTTATTCTGTACTTAGGGATTCAAAATGTTCACTATCTTCCTTTATTATGAGCTCAGTAAACCTCAGAGAACATTCCTCTGCTAGTTTCTCCCAAGCTAGCCTGTTGTTAAAGTTATCAATTCCACTCGAGGGTACCTTCATTACATGTAATCTTTTGGGCACCTGGCATTTCTCAAAGAATGTCCCTAATGTGTATGGGTGTGCAAAAAAAAATTTAGTCGGCGGGATTTCTGCGAAAGTGCAATTTTCACTTCCACTAACGTTAGGAAATCATTTTCACAACTTTCACAGAAATTCCACCTTAAAACTGCAAAATAGATATACAGACAGCAGGTTAATTTATTAAACTGTGGAATCACTGCCAGTGGTCAGTTCTGAGGCTTTTTTTAACTGCAGTTTAAATTAATCCACCCCCTGCTGATCAGGGGTCCCAGTAAATAAATAAATAAATAAATAAATAAAAAACTCCAATCCCTCCCTCAGACCCTCCTGGTGTCTAGTGGCCCCCCACCCACTGATTGTGGGTCCCAAGTAAAAAAATTCCTGATCCCTGGTGTCTAGTGGTTCCCACCCCCCACCTGGGAATCACAGCCCGTGGGTCCTGGTAAAGAAAAACCAAAAACTCTAATCCCTCCCTGGTGTCTAGTGCCCCCCACCACCCACTGAACATGGCCCCTGAAAACATTTTATTTCCCTGGTGTCTAGTGGATCCCTCTCTCTATCCTGGATTCCCTTAATGCAAAAAAAAACCCAGCCGACAGTCCACTGACTCATTCCACTCTATTCCCAGTATTCCCTGGTGTCTAGTGGACCCCCATCCCTGACCCCTTATTAAGAAAAGGTAATCCCAATTCCCTGGTGTCTAGTGGACCCTCAACCTGACAGTTCATCTGCCATCACCCGCCCCACCCACCCTGCCCCTGAGCAGGACATCGAGTACAGCCTTCCTCTTCCTCCGCTACCAGTAGCCCACTAAACTGTCAGTGAATGACCATATGGTTGTACAAGCACGTGCTCATTCACTGACAGTTCATTAAACTGTGGATAGAATAAATTCCACAGTTTATATGCATTTTTCAGCAGTTCACAAAAAAGTCTGTGGAACCTGGAGAAAATCCACTGCAAATCCCAATTTCACCAATGGCAAAAGTTCAGAAATTTCCACAAAATTTCCAAAATTTTGCGGAAGTTCAGCGAAAACGGAATTCTCAACGTTTGCCCACCTTTACTAGTGTGATCAATCAAGCAATCAATCAATCAGAGTTTATTTGTACAGCGCAATTCTCAGAAGATTCAAAGCGCTTTATATTCTATAACAAATTAAAATCCATATAATATACATTAAATCCCTTAAATTATATAATAAAACCCCAATTATACTAAATTATAATTCATACTTTAAACTGTATCAGGGAATGCCTGGCTAAATAAGAATGTCTTCAATTCAGATTTAAACTTGTCGGTGGTCTGGAACTCTCTTATCTGATGAGGTAGAGAATTCCACAGGGTCAGGCCAAAAAAGCAAACATACAGGCCCCAGATGTCTTTCATCTGACCCTGGGAATCTTTAGTAATCCCTCATCAGGGGAGCAAAGTGGGCAGGTGGGGTGGTAGGGACACAGAAGATCTTGCAGGTAGCTAGGTCCCTGGTCATGGAGGGCTTTATAGGTCAGTAAACTGACCTTAACAGTGATCCACCAATTTACCGGCAGCCAGTGCAGATAGCAGAGCACAGGTGTGATATGGCAAGATCTCGATAAGTCAGTCAACAACCTGACCGCCACATTCTGCACTAGCTACAGTTGGCAAAGATCAACCCCGGATAGCCCTGGGTATAGGACGTTACAGTAATCAAGGCATGAGGTTACAAAGGCATGAACCAATGTTGGTAGATCACCAGGGGAAATCAGGTGTTTTATCTGGGTGATGTTTCTCAGGTGATAAAATGAGGCCCTGACCACGGCCGACACCTGTGATTTTAGTGTCAGACCATAATCCAACACAACACCCAGATTTCTCACCTGATCTGAGTTGAGCAGCTGGGAGTCCCCAAGCCGAAGACCAGAGATCTGACCAGCTTTCCCCCCTCACACCCTAGTGACCATGTTCTAATACCAACACTTTGGTCTTGTCTGGATTGAATCCCAACCAGATGGCACTCATCCAGCCTCAGATCTCAGCCAGGCAGTTGTTAAAGACTGAGACTGTCTCCCCTTGATCGGGTGCAAAGGACATGTAGAGCTGAGTATCATCTGCATAGTAGTGAAAACTCAGCCCATACCACCTAATAATGTCCCCCAATGGCAGCATATACACTGCAAACAACATTGGGGATAAGACTGAGCCCTGCGGGACCCCACAGGACAGGGACAGAGAAGCCGTGGAATAAATTCCCAGTACTACTCTCTGCATCCTGCCCATGATCACGTTATAGGTTATGTTTAGCTCTTCAGTTGGAAGTTTTTCCAGTTTAGAAAAAAAAAATTATTTAATGTCATCTGTTTTTTCAGAAGATGTGAATGCCTCTGCTTCTGTTTCTGCTCCTCCTAGTTTTTCTTTAGCAAGCCTGCATCGACCGGTGCAGCAGTAGAACTAATTCTGTTGCGCTGATGACCCAGGTTTGTGAACAAGCCCAGAGCATCAGATGGCCAGCCAGGGGGTGGTTGGATGAGCATCTTAGGGACAGCTCTCCACCTCTGGGGGGGAGGGTTGGTGGCACCCAGTGCTTGGGTGATACTGGGTGGAGACTGGGTGAACACCAAGCCATGACCACATAACAGAGGGGACAGCAGTGGCAGATGTCTGCAGTGCATGCATAGGAGCATGCATGCCCACGCGCTGACGTCATTGCATGTCCACGTCTTGGGGGAGTGACACAAGGGGAAAAACCCTCTGCAGCAGCACAGTGTGATGGCCTCCAACCCCACACTGAATGATGCTGCAGCTAGCACCAGGACCAAAACATGGTGGATCTTGGTCTCCCCGTTCGGGGGGCCCACAGCAGGGGGGTAATCTGTGGGCCTTAGTCCCTGGGCAGCTGTTGTGAGATGCCTGTGAAGGGATGGGCACGGGGGCACTGAGTCAGGGAATATCTCCATCTGTAGCACAGAGATAAATAGAAGTGAAAAACAAAAAAGCCTGCATCTGGTTTATAACATCTGTCCTATCTCCAGGCTGAAGTGCCTTCCACTTTTCTTAGCACCAAGAGCCGTGGAATCTTCACTCATCGTTCTCTTCATTCCAGATGCTGTCCAGAACCTTTCCAATACTGAAGATTGTGTTGTCATTAAACTTATAACACTCATGGTACTTTATTTAACTGAAAATCAGCTCCAGCCACTTCAGACTTCCACAATGGCATTAATGACTCTCTTTACAACCTTCTCAGCCTTATAATCAAGGACAGCTGAGAGGTACTGTATGCTATTAAAGAGCTAGTGTACTGCCTAAAACTTGTATTATTTTTTAAAAGCAGTCAACCATTACCTTTTATATCTGAGGTACTTTTCCTTTTCCCTTTGGTTAATTATTGTTTACCTGATGTTAGTTGGTGTGATGTGTGGGACAGCACTGTGTGGTAGGTGCCATATCTAGCTCTGTTCCCCCAACTACATCATCAGCATTGTGACCTCACTGACTGTGACATTACTGCTGCTTAGGAACAGCCACTCAGTAGCTACCAGCTCAGTCACTGGTGATGTCACTGTCAGTGAGGTCATAGTGCTGATGATGTCGTGGGGGGATTAGAGACACATATGTCAGCTGCCAGGATGAGAGCTGTTCCACACATCCAGCACCATATTATCCTGTAGAAAACTTTCTCATGAGCAAAATCAAAAGGAAAAAATATTTTAGAAATAAAAAGTCATAACTAGCTACTTAAAATTTGCATAATTTTCCTGTCTGTCTATTTTGGTTCCACTAGCTCTATAGTCAGGTGGCAGTATACCACAGAGGTTTAAGGCACTGAGCTGCAAACCTGGAGACTTGGGTTTGAATCCCACAGCCCCCACATGCATACTGTATGATCTTGAGCAAGTCACTTAACTTCCTTGTGCTCCCAGGTTGCACCTGTAAACAAGTTTCAGCTTAATGTGTCTCTCCTGGTTAAAATGGTTAAGAAAAAAGTATCTAAGTTATTTTCCTGTTCAATGTCATGGGCATAACCATTTGTTCCTTTTCCTCTAGGTACATATCTAGCCTTAAAACAGCAGGGGCCAGATTCACAAAACTTTGCCCTTGCACAAACCTAGTTTGTGCCATGTAAACTGGTCATGCCTATAGTATCTAAGCCCAGTTTCACCAAGAAACTGTGTTTGCACCGAGCAAGTTGTGAGGGGGGCCTCAATGCAAATGAGGAGGGGGGGACTTGCATATCCCCGTAGTCCCATTCACAAAGATTTTTCCCCATGAAATGGCCTTGGAGAAAATATCGCTGACCGAGACCTGGCAGTATTCCACGGAACCCTTGTGGTTGGTGGAGGTACTGTGGCCTCTGTCCCCCTCCCCATGCTCTGATCACCATTCCATAATGAAAAACTGTAATCCCTGGTAGTCTAGTGGTGCCCTCCCCTCTCCCCATGCTCCAATCATCGTTCCATAATAAAAAAAGTGAATCCTTGATAGTCTAGTGGTTCCCTCACACCTCCCCATTCTCTGATCACCATCCCGTAATAAAAAAGTGAGTCCTTGGTAGTCCAGTGGTGCCCTCCCTATTCTCTGATTGCCGTCCGTAATAGGAAATTTGATCCCTGGCAGTCTAGTGGTTCCCAATTAACAGCAGGCAAAAGCACTTGGCCAAAATGAAATGGATTTTGTAGTCAGGATGGCAATCAGAGAACGAGGAGGGGGGAGGGACCATTAGACCATCAGGTCTTATGTTATTTATATTATACCAGAGGATAGGGGCCGGGGAGGGTCCACTGGACCAACAATTTATTTTATTATACTTGGATGGTGATCAACATATGGGAAGGGTCCACTGGACCACCAATGATGTATTTTATTTTACTCGGATAGGGATCGGGACAGGGGTGGGACTGCTGGAACACCAGGGTACCCAGCCCTTAACAGTGCATGGAGGGGGTGTGGGGTACCTTCCCCCTCTGTGCACTGTTAAGGGTTGGGTTTCAGAAATATTAAACTGCGCCTCTGCTGGCGACCATTTAGCACTTCTGAAAACTTTCAGTATTGTGTCACACTGCATATGCATGAAGGATCCCTCATTTGCATGGGTGCACTGTGCATCTGTGTCCTTTGAATATGGCCATGCCCTCGGCAGTCGGCACTATTTCGGGTTAGCGTGGTACAAACCCAGTTTGTGCTGTGCTAACCTTTTGAAAATGAGACCCTAATGCTGTAAAAGAAGGGTTGTTTTTGATCCTGTTAAATGGTTAAAACCAAAAGTACAATTCTTTTTGCAGCCAGTCTGTGAGCACAGTGGTAGCACTATTGCTTGTGGTGCAAACAGCTCGGGTTTGGAAGCAAGCCTGGTGCACTGGAGGGTTGATTGGACAGAGGAGGCTAGAGCATCCAGCAGACAGCTCATCTCCTCTGGGGTGGGTGTGCTCAGGGCTCCAGCAATAGCATGCCTCCTGGTGGCGGCCTGGATGTACTGAGTTGGGAGCCTTGGAGAAACTGGGGAGTGATGGGATGCAGCAGACGTCAGTGTGGTGTGCACAGGAGCATGCACACTACCCCATGACATCACTGCATGTCTGATTCCATTGGGAAAACTGAACAAGTAAAAAGCCAGTTGGCTGGGATAGTTGACGTCGCACCACGCAGCCACCATGCCACTTCAGGATTCTGCCCTCTGGGGCCTAGACATCCCCTCCAGTCTTAATCTCCAATTGCAGGAGTTATTGGATTCAGGTACAGGAGTTCCAAGGAGCTGAAGGTGGCTCCATATTGTTGTTCAAACTGTGTCTGCAAAGATATTTGCAATCCATATGCTCCCTCACCACCCAAAAAAGTTCCATGGAATTTTCACCAGTCTTCAAGCAGGCCACCTAGTAATCCACAACGAAAGAGGTGCAAATCAATCATAAAACAATAAATAATAATAATAATAACAATAATTCTTTATCTATATGGTGCCTTTCAGCAACCAAGGTGCCTAACAAACATTTAAAATAACATATCAAACTTCACAGCATCAAAAATAGTATAAAAACAGATGATACAACTAAAACACGATTTAAATCAGTCACCAAATGCTTGGATCCACAGATGCATTTTAAGGGCCTGTTTAAATCCCTCCACAGTCACACACACCCGTAACAGATGGGTAGAGAATTCCAAAGGTAGGGGCTGCATGCATGAATGCCTGGGCCCCAGAAGATTTTAAACATATCCTTGGAAATTCTAGCAACCTCGTCAGCAGCGGAGTGATTTCAGAGCAGTAAGGTACCAGAAGCTCTTTCAGGTAGTCTAATAAATAGATAAAAATAAAAAATAGCACTGTACAAGCCCAAGACAGGATCAGCGAATGTAGGTTCCCCATAGAAGCCTTTGCCTCTCTTGAATAAGGCCACCTGGTATTCCATGTGTAAATGTGAAAATTAAAATAAAGAAGTAACAAAAGTCCAAAAGCCCAAAGCAGGATCACAGATGACTGTAAATTTTGCTTGGAAACCTTCACCTCTCTTGAATTAAGCCACCTAGCATTCTACAGGAGAGTGCATTGAACATTACACATAAAAAAGCCCCAAACTTTGACCTCTCTTCAGAGATCACCTACTAGATCCACACACTAAAGACATCTACAGAGAATCCAGCCTCTTCTTGCATATCTGAGCCGCCTGCTCCATCTCCTGTGAAATGGCCTGCCTCAAAGAATGATGTGGAGTTTCGACTGACAGCTTATAGAGGACACATCAGAGAAGATGACCACATCACAGTGAAGAATGCCTCCACAGAATTGCCACACTGTCTGGCTGCACAGCGAAGATGCTTCCCCTTCAATGTCCCTGAGTCGACTGAGGCTACACATGTGCATAGCACATATCATGCAATCATGCATACCATGCCCACTAGCAAACTGGTAGCCAATCAAGAACTGGGACATCAACCAATGAACTATAAAGTCTCCATGAATGACTGACCAATCCAGAATAGCTGCCACCATGGTAACCGGACAATATGTGTCAAAGTTCACAGTCCCATTTATTGGTCCTGATGATTGATAAAAAAGGCAGTTTCACTTTTTAAATATGAACAAAAATAAACTGCAGCTTCTAAACAGTGCCTACATAGCAGCCCACACCAGGTGTACAAGTTGAATATGACATGGGTGAGAGTAAGATAGCAGAAATAGCTCCAGTCACTGACATTAAACTCTTTGTATACCACTCCTGGTTTTGCCACTCATGGGATATGAAGAGTTCAGTGATAGTTTGTCGAGATATTTCTGCTATCTCACCGTCACTCATGTCATATCCCATATCTATCTATCTGTCTGTCTGTCTGTCTGTCTATCTATCTATCTATCTATCTATCTAGCTAGCTATCTATCCTATCTCTTTCTCTCTCTGTCTCTCTTGTTCTGTCCCTCTCGCTCTCTATATATATATATAAAATGGGCAGGGAATTTCCTGTATCCTGACTGACCTAGAACATTCCAAAGCCATGTAGTTTGGAAAATAAAGCCCATGGCTTGGCACTGCTTTCAGCAACTAGGACGCAGCATGTTCAGGTATCAATACAGTAACTCTCTAAGATTTCTAGAAAATAATTTTTGGCAGACATGTTGCTATAGTATACATCATCTGTACCATATTGAATAACCTAAAAAAAAGAATGACCCCAGAATGGCCCCACATTGATCCAGCGCAACAAATTCAAGCAATTGGCACACGTTTAAAATGAGCAACCTTAAATTAATTCTGTTTGGTAAAATTTTTTTTCCTACAAATTAGCTGTTGGCCACACTTTCTGCCAGCTCATTAATATCTCCATTTCCCACTGGACATAAATCTGACTCCCCCAAACACACACAGTGAATGTTTTTAACTGTGAAGCTGTGGTTTTCTGTCCATTTTTTCCCCTGCCAGTACATAGTGTGTTTAGTAAGTCACCGAATCAGATACTCTGTGAGTCCAGAGCTTTATGGTTGCTCCTAGTAGCAGCTCATGGTTCCCACTCTGCTGTGAATCCACACCTGTGCTTCCTCTGCTGCTTAGGCCTTGTATAACTCCTAGAAAAAGGTGACGCTTCCAGCCCGAGTTTAATGATTTATTTGCTGCCAAAGCAGAGAACAAAGAATGACTGAGGTTTTTTTTTCTGTTCCCGGTGATGACGAAGGTCCAGAGTGCTTGCTCTGCACCTGACTCTCCCTACCAGTCTAGTTATCAAAAGTTGGCAGGCAACAGAAAACAGCACCATCAGCCACCACTGAAATCTGGTTTTCAGTTGTCTGCCTCCCAGGAGAACACTACTCTCACTGATTAAACCCTCCAATGTTCCCCAATACCTGTTCTTGATAGCCCTGCTCAGCACCTGGCTTGGTCAGAGATACACCGCTCAGTACTCCTAAGTGATTTCTGCCACACATACTGATCATTGCTTTCTGAACAACAACAACAAAAACTTGGCATGTGTATCTTTTTTCCCTGTGCACTGTTCTGCTGCCTTGCATCCCTGCTCCTGGGTATCCTTACTCCTGCTTCACTCCTGCTCCCCCCCTCCACAAAAAGACATGTTCCCCAGGAATGGTTCAAAGTACCCCCGCTGAGCAGTAAATTTACAATGTTTTTTAATTAACTAGTTAATCGAAAGGCATTATTGGCCTCGAGAAGGGGAGGTGGGGGTCCTGCACAGTAATATTCCTATATTGGCTGCAATCATTTGTTAAACATCCATTATCAAGGATAGGCAGACAGTATGTGAAAATCCTGCCAACAGTCTAAGTTTAAATAGTCAAGAACGGAAGAAAGGTTTACCTAAAATTAAATGCCAGTCCAGTCATTTTGACAAACACAGCCGATGGCAGAAAACACTGCCTAGTAGAACAAAGAAGAAAAAGGGATTACTTTTTATTTAAAGGGAATCCTTACGATTCCAAAAATGATTATTTCAACAGTTACCATAGTTGTGCAGAAATGAATTGAAAAGGATACATTTAGAAAAGGACTTTAATAAAACATTGAAAAATGCTTTTTAAATTAGGATATGGGACATCTGTTTTGTGAATAGGAAGGAGGCAGTGATGATGTCACTGCCTCACCAATGTTAACAGTGTGCAGTGCGGCAGGTGAGAACAGTTTGGCTGTGCTGTTAGGGATCCTATTGTATTTTCAATAACATCCTGGATTTTATGTTTGCCAGAGTATAGCAAAGGAATATAGTGCTTTTCTTTATGGTTTAACTGGGTATCTGCTGTAGGAGCAGCTTGTTTTAACCTGCTTCACTGCACACTGTTAGAGCAGATAAGCCAATTACATCATCACAGCACTCTTCTTGTCCACAAAATGGATTTGTCTACATCATAATTGTATAAGTATTTTTCTATCATATTGAAGACATTTTCTAAATATAACAAAACAGTTTACATACTGGATCCTCATAGTAACCTTTACAGTAATTATATAGGGAATCGTATGGCTTCCCCTGTGAAGTAACAAAAATTACTTTTTAATGTATGTGTTTCATAATTAATTTCTAAATACTAATTTTTTCACATTTTGTAAAGGATACCCATTTTATAAGCACACTAACACACTTCATGGTGTGGCTTTCATTTTGTAAACTGCTTTTCGAGGTGGTTGAAGGCACTTGGCACAAGTGCCTTGTGCTTCACAATGTACCTGTGTGCGCCATTTCCAAAGTCTCTCTCTCTCTCTCTCTCTCTCTCTCTCTCTCTCTGTGTTTAGTTTCCCCTACATGGCATAACCTTATTTTTCAGAGCACACTGTCATGATACTCGCAGACATGGCAAATTGATTTAGCATATACTTTACTAGCATAGCAGTGTATCAACTCAGTGCTACATAGGCAGATTGCTGCCCCTAAACACACACACACATATATATATATATATGTGTGTATATATATATATATATATATATATATATATACACACACACTAGGGTTGGGCGAAAAAGTCCTGATCCTTGTTATCAGGATCAGGATCCAGGCCAAAGTCCTGACGAGTTCTGATTAGTTCTGATTCGAATCAGAACCTTTTGTAAAATGTGATGAAAACTGCAAATCTGCTATATAATTGCATAAAACAGCACTGACATTTGTGACACACACATAGAATTGTAGTCAGCATTTTAGGGTATGAAAACTATGAGTTTATAGCACTGATGTGCTGGTCAGTTGAATATGGCAGTCATGCAGTTGATCTCTGTTCCCTGCCTGAGAGTCAGTAGTACTAGTGCTGCAATTGTAAACTGAAACGGACCTGTCTGGCCACAGAGGAGGAATCCCATTCCCATTTAGTAGCACACACTATACAATGGACATATCATAGAAACACAGAAACATAGAATTTGACGGCAGATAAGGACCGCTTGGCCCACCCAATGTGCCCATTTCCCTCTACCTATTGGATAAGCTACAGGTTTTAGCTAACCAGCAGCCTACTTCCTCCTAACAGATATCAGTTTGGTATTGTTGTTCCAGTTCCTTCTCTGCTCCACTGAGAGTCATGCAGTTATTTTCTATGGCATGGGGTCCCCTCCACCCACCCACCAACCCAAATTGATGACACATTTAGGGGACCCCTACCAAAAAAATAACTGCATGTCCTTAGGAATCCAGCGACCTAGCTACTGTGTTGGAAGGGGGAGTGTGGTTATGAAGTTGAGCCTGTACTGAGTGGGCAGAGACTTACATTCAGGTAATCCAAAAATGCAAAAAATTAGACAAGTCCATTAGTACATACTGAACAACGTGTGCCATCATGTTCAGGCAATCCAGAAATTAGGACATACTGAAAACATTCTGCCATCAGTCTCAACTACAGGCAGTCCAGAAATTACACAAGTCCATGAGGACATGCTGAAAAAAGTGTGCCATTATCAGGTTCAGAGCAGTCCAGAAATTACACAAGTCCATGAGGACATGTTCGAAATGTGTGCCATCATCAGGTTCAGGCAGTTCCAAAAATTACACAAGTCCATGAGGAAGACATGCTGAAAACATTGTGCCATAAGTCTCAACTTCAGGCGGTCCAAAAATTAAAGAAGTCTATTAGGACAAAATACTAAATGTGTGCCATCAGGTTCAGGCAATCCAAAATTAACAAAGTCTGTTAGACATGCTGAAAACATTGTGCCATCAGGTACAAAATTGTGCAGGCCACATATGGGCTTACTTGAGTATTAATTTATTTTTCTGAAGAAGCGGTGATCTTTCTACTCTTCCAAGTAGTCATCTTTGAGGTCACTCGAAAATGTATTTGCTGTTCTGGGTCATAGCTGTGACCAGTCAATGAAAGGTTTACTTTTAAGAATGTTAACTTCTCAACATTTTCTGGTAGTAGCCTAGATCGTGTATCTGTTACCACATTCCTGCACAGCTAAAGAGTCGCTCTGAAAATACACTGGTTGGGGACAGACCATGTACTTCAAGGCTACCTGCACAAGTGCAGGCCATACAGGCTCCTTGCTTTGCCAGTACTTAATGGAACCTTCATTCCATTCTATACCTTTTTCTGCTAAATAACAGTCAACCATGGCCTGGGCAGAAGCAGTGACATATGGAGAAGGAAGGGCTGATTTTTCCAGGACGACAGCATCCAAGTGACCCCAAAGATGACTGCTGGGTGTAGAACGAATGGCAGCAGCTGGCTGTTTTGTAGCCTGACTGAGAAGAGAGAGCTGTGAAGGTGCAGGAGGAATGGATGAGGGGGCTGCTTCTGTTGTCATGTTTTTTTTTTCAAAAGCAAATCTACTTCTTGAATGATTTTCTCTCTGCAGTTTTGGAACACATTTGGGTCATACTGTGAGAGGTGTTTCATCTTGTACCATGGGTCTAGTACTGTTGCAATTATGTAATGTTCTGCCATGAGCATTTCACCAAGTTTCTCATCATCTCTTAATCATTCTATGTACTATGTCTTTTTTAATTCTTGGTGGCAAGTCCCTTTCAGTTGCACTAGACTATCCCATCTAAAACTGGCTTGTTGCACCTTCCAACTCATCCCTGATTGCATTCAGCTGAAATCTAAGACTCTTGATCAGTGGGATTATTTGGCTGAGTGGGGCACTGTTGGAAGTCACTTCCCTAGTAATTTCCTCAAAGGGTTGCAGGATCTTGATGAGAAGTTCTAAAACAGCCCACCGCTGAGGATTAATGTACACATCAGCATCCCCTATGCTGTTCTCTAGTGTATACTGTCTTACAGCCTTTTTTGCTCTAGCAGTCATTGGAACATGTAAAAGGTAGAGTTCCACCTTGTTGCAACATCCTGGATGAGTGTATTAGGAGGCAGTACATGCTCTTCTTGTATGGCCTGAAGACGTTGGCGTGCTTTGCAGGAATGGCTGAAATATGTGCATATTCGTTTTGCCACATATGTGAGAGCCTTTATATCTCTGTCCTCTTCTATAAATGCATGCACAATCAAATTTAGGCAGTGTAAAACATCAAATGTGGACAAAGCTCCCATTAAACAATGCTTTTTATGTTTGAACCACTGTCAGACACAATAAAACATATAGAAAGCCCTTGTGATGTCAGCCAGTACTGTATCTCTCTATTGAGCTCATCCAGGATGTTTGAAGCAGTGAGATCCTGCGGGATATACTGGATGCGAAGGGAAGCCAGTATCAAAGGGGAAATGTCAGTGTCACTACAGGGAGTAAATGATACCCAATGCACAGTCAGTGACATAAATGGTTCTGGCTGGTGGCTTGTCCATGTGTCAGTAGTCAGATGGACAACCCCAGCAACTGCATCTTTTAAAGCATGTTTCAGTTTAGCGCTTACTAAATCTTACATCTGCGGTATTGCAACAGTCGAGAAATATTTCCTGGATGGAATACTGTATCTTGGTGACAGGTGATTCTAAAAGCCTTTGAACTTACATGCTCCACAATTCTGTAAGGCTGTAAGTCCAGTGTTATCATCTCTGAAATTAGTTTTGTTATAGCAATTGCCTCAGGATGAGTACGCTGGTACTTAACTTTATGTTCAATTGTTTCTGAAATTGTGAGCTGTCTTCAAGCAGTCGAAGTTTTCAGATGGCCAACATTAGGAGTGCTGGATGATGATAAGGGCAAAATGGGACTGTTTGTAGTACTTATACTAGAAGAAGACTGAGAAAGAGTTGACAGTACAACTGAAGCAGTAGGGCTGCTGCTATCGCTTGATATAACAGGTGCAGGTGGAGTCTGACTTAACTATGCCTGCATGTTGTCTTCTTTCTCTCTGGCCAAAAAAATCACGCCTGAGACGTAATGGGTGACATCTCTCTAAATGTATTTTTAATGCTGAGGTACCCAAAGCACCTTTTTGCTCCCTCTGCTGATGGTCTTTTTACATAGAGAGCAAACAGCTCGTAACTCATTATTGGCAGCCAGAGAAAAGTAAGACCACACATAAGATGTCATCTTTTTGGTTTTTTTGCCAGGCATACTAGACTGTCCTCCTTTGCCATTTCCACTATGTTGTTCTTTCTCAACACCGGGAAGCTGCTCATCATGGTCTTTTTCTGTTTCACCATTATCATCATCCGACAGCTCCTCCAGGCCAGTAACAGAACCTAAATCTGAATGCACTGCCCCCTCATCCTGTTTCTCTTGCACCTGCTCCACTTCTGTTTGTGCCCAAATTGCCCATCTCATTCAAGTCCAAATCATCACATTCATCCTACGTCCTGTGCAACTGCCACCTCTACCTCATTCTGGCTTTCCATTTGTTTCTGCTTTCTCCTCCTGTCTACAGCCTCCGCTCATAATCATTACTCTCATTAGAGCTAGATTTCTCCTCCTCCTCCTCTGTTTCATTTAAATCTGTACTGGTACTACGGTACACATCGGTACCATATCTCTGTTTGCCACTCCTTGGTGCCAACTACTCCTTTAGTTTTAACTAAGGTAGTTTTGGCCTTTCCTATCTGTTTGGACAGCATTGTGGAAGAACCACTACTGCTACTGGATGAAGACCCAGGAACTGGTCTTTTACCAGTCAGACTGTGCAGTGTTGTTTGTGCCTTACGTTTCCCCATACCTTTCCCCATTTTGGCCTCCTTCTCGCCCTGTCTGGTGCACATTTTCAGCCTTTTTTTATTACACAGAAAAATGCTTTTTCCTGTATATGTTTTCTTTTTTTTAATCTTCTCAGTTGTTTCTAAGTTCCTCTGACAACTCAGTACAAGCTCGGCCTCATAGCCACACCCCTTCCACCACTGTATCTATTTTTTTTTTTTTACACACAATGCTTTTTCCTGTAGGAATTTTCTTTAGTCCACTCACTTGTTCTCAAGTACCTCTGTTCTCTGGGAAGGGCTCAACCTCACAGACAGACACCCTCCCCTTCCACTACTGTAGCTATTTTTTTTTTTTTATTTGAATGTAGGAATTTCCTTTTTTTTTTCACTCCTCTCACTTGTTCTCAAGTTTCTCTGTCTTACCAGGACGGGCTCTGCTTCACAGTCACCCTCCCCCTTCTACCAATGTAGCTTTTTCTTTTATATAGGTTATTTTTATTTAGCAGGGAGCATGCCGCATGATATAATATTTTACAACAGCAGCTGGTAAACAAACACACAGTCAGTCATACACAGGCAAACTGGCAATTTTTTTAATTAATGTCTTCCAGGCAAGACAAACTACAGCACTCCAGTAAAGGCAAAGTAGAATCTTGCAGCAATTTCCACCCTACTTCAGAGCTCGGGGGTAAACTAACTCACTGATGTTTTCTTTTTTAAAATCAGGTAAAGCTCAGCTAACTTGAAAAGAAAAAGCAGAAAGGTAAACGAGGGTGCACTCAAAGCTTCCAAGTTCCAACCTGCCAGGCTGGTGGTGATCTGCTTTTTCTTTCTTTCTCTCTAGTCCCCTTTTGTTCTTTTCTAGTTATATACCACTAACCTGCTTTTGTTTCTTAATACAAGTCTTGCACTTTGTTTGTTTGCACTGCAGTAGGCTTTATGTTTGCAAATAATCGCAGAAAAGATTTGATAAAGATATAGAATCAGGTGCCCACTGTGAGTGACTAGCACTCAAAGCCCGCCAGTAGGTAGGTTGATCTTTTTTTTAATTCCTTTATTTCCACATTTTTCTCTGTAGTTGTTTGTTTCACTATTTTAAATTTCTTGTTAAGTAAAAGTCAATCACTCGCTGGATGCTTTTGGTGAGGTATTTAAACTGCAACTGATATACACACAATAAAGACAGCTCACTAGCTCTGTCTCGTCTGTATCTCTCTCAGCCACACACTGAGCAATTCCTGCCGCATGCAGCCTTATATACCTCAGTACCATCTGACCAACACACAGCTAGTCAGGTGGCAGAGGTATGTCACCATCATGTGTGTCTGTGTGTGGCGCAAGCACAATTAGGACCAGCTGCAAATGTGAACCTGGCAAATGTGTGTAAAAAAAGCTCCAGGGAATAAAACAGGGACCTTGGCTGCACAGATACGCTCCCAGATGGGTCTTCGGTAAACTCACGCCTGCTCGATTTTTACAGTTACTCCACCATTTTTTTAATCTGCTCACATATTAAACCGTCATCCCATGTTCTGTGTGCACAGTGGTGGAGAAAACAAAATGGGTGTAAAAACTAAGTACTCTAAAATTAAACACATTTAAATCCCCTGCTAGGGACCACTGTCTGGTGTAAATGCAAATGATTGAATACACTGCTGCTACAAAGGGCGAGATAGGTTACAGCTGCTCCTGACCTCTTGGAACTGGTCACCACTGCCTTGTGTAAATATGCGACTACTTTTTGAAAGGCTGAAGTAAGTAGTACCTGAAACTGATGGCTAGTTGTTGATTGACACCTTTTGGTGGGGCAAGCACACTTCTCTCTGTCTTCCCTCTGACTGTGTCCCCCCAACTTAAAAGACAGGTCCAGCAGGTACCTCCATCCCCATCTTCTATTCCCTTTTGTCTAGTGGACCCCCACATTTTCCGATCGCGCTGGTCACATATTTTTAAATTGATCTGCTCTCTATATCCAGGTGTGTGGCTGTTGGGTGAGAGTAAACTGGCTGCAGTGCTTACTAACACTGACTGTCAGCCTTCTTGTTCCAAGTCCAAACTTCAGTGCAAACAGCAGACAGTTTCAGAATGCAGCCCTGATCTACGATTAAGCCGGCAGCTACAAGCTGCAAGAATGGTCTTGCAGCTTGTTGCTGGCTTGATCGGTCTCTGGCTGCATTCTGAAACTGCCTGCTATTTGCAGTGAAGTTTGACTTGGAACAAGAAGGCTGCCAAAAGCAGTCAGTCGCCTCACTCTTCAGCCACACGCCCGGAGGGTGGATCTGTTTAGAAATTTGTGACCAGTGTGATTGGAGGATGGTTTTTCTAACATTTTAAATTGGGGAAATTTCTAGCCACATGCAGCCAGTGGACCTGGACTTAGCACAATTATGCAATGGGTTCTTCTTTATCCGGGTCCGCCGGGCTGCATTGGATCCGGGGGGTTGTTTTAGGCGGGTCAGTCTGCCCGTCAATAATATATATATATATATCTATCTATCTATCTATCTAGAGGATCTGGCACTCATACTTACAGTGCTGATCCTCTGTTACATCATACATTCAGATCCCATCATTGCATCTCCCCTGTTAGCGTGAGACACTCCTAACGTATAAAAGAACTGGAAGATGTTACTTGTTAACAAATGTCCTAAACATAAATTCAGTCTGTAAAGTCCTGATATCTTACAGGCCTTCTTATTTCATGCCCACTAATCTGACTCACTCCCAGGACTTGTTCTGTAGCTGCCGACTGAGTGCAAACACCTGGAAGCTTATCTGTATCATTTGAGCACTGGAGGGCATGGCTTGCACCTCTGTGGCGAGTCCTCCATCACTGGTGCCTCAGAACCTGTGTTGTCCATCAGCAGGTCATCCTGTTCCTGTTCTCTCACTCCCCGGCTAGGCAAAACACAGAAACACAGAATTTGATGGCAGATAAGGACTGCTTGGCCCACCTAGTCTGCCCATTTCCCTACCTAATGGATAAGTTGCAGATCCTAGTTAACCAACAGCCTACTTCCTCCTACCCCCACTAGAATTGCTTTATGTCTGTCCCATGCATTCTTGAATTCCCCCACTGTTTTTGACTCCACAACCTCCTCTGGAAGGCTGTTCCATGCATCCACAACCCTCTCAGTGAAACAATATTTCCTCACATTACCTCTGGCGACTCTGTCCTTGGCAAAGTGGCACAAGGCTCAGGGGTCTGCATCAAATCTCTCCTGTTTCTCCGATAAAGTTTTCCATTTGCTTTGACTGTATATGAGCGAGGCTCCTCACTTGGCCTGTGAGAACCGAAGGGGTCCAAATGTTCTCAGGGGTTCTCAGATGGAGAGGCTGTCCTGATTGCAGAGCAGGGAGCTGTTTGGCATGTTTATTACAATAAAACCGTTGGTTTTTCTGGTTTTCTTGCAGTGTTGCTTGTACATTAGTCTCTACTAGCTTTGGCTTTAGCAAATCACGTCTAGTAGGCATCAAAGTTCTTGTTCTGTGGCCCATAAGTAACTGAGCAGGGATCCAAGTCCTTCCAGTAGCGAGATTTCTCAACCCGAGAGGTGCCAAATAGGGATCTATATGATGTCTCTGTAACGTTTTGAAAAGTAATTTTACAGTCTGGATAGCTCTCTATCATACCACTGTTTTGAGGGTACTTGGGTGATGACATAATGTGTTTAAATTTGTAACTTTTGCAAACTACTTAAATACAGTACAGGCTAATCACGGCCCATTGATGGGTCACAAGCACCTTGGGGATTCCATGCCTCATATTGTGACTTTATGAGGTTAATGTCCATCTCACTGGTTGTATATTGCAGTCTTGATATTTCAGTAAACTTGGAACAATAATCAAACATTGCTAGATAATTCTTTCTCTCAAATTCAAACACATCTGCTCCCACTTTCTGCCATGGGCACTCTGGTATTTCATGTGGCTGCAATGGCTCTTTCAATTGGGCCTTCCTGTATGGATTACATGCATCACATTTGGCTATGATATCACTGATTTGGCTATTAATTCCTGGTCATAACAAAAAGTTCCATGCCATTTGCTTGCATTTCTCTGTTCCCAGATCGCTGTTGTGCAGTTTTGTTAGCATTTCTTTTCTTAATGATGTGGGACAATCAGTCTTTTCCTTTTAATAACAGTCCATTTTCAACTAAAATTTCCTCCGAAACAGCCAGTATTGTCTAATTTCAGGGTCTACTTGAAACTTTGCAGAGGGCCATCCTTTCAATACAACATCTTTTAATTTCACAAGGGCGGAGTCTTTAGCTGTTTCCTGCTGAAATACTTGTAATTTTTCATCACTAACTGGCATATAGTCAACAGTATGAACTTCATATTCATCTATATTGCTTTTTGGAGTGGATAAGTCACTAACAGCATGGCTCAGGGTATTCGCTATATGCAGCTCCTTTCCACTTCGTATTGTACTGTCAGGTCACATTGTTGCAATTTTAGCATCATATGTTGAATTCTTGGTGAAGCAGTGGCTAGCGGCTTTCTGAAGAGACTTTCTAGTGGTTTATGATTTGATTCTACATATGCTTTAGGTCTTCCGTAGCTATACTGATGGAATTTTGAGCACCCAAAGACAATAGCCAGCATATTTTTCTCTATTTGAGCATAATTATTTTCAGCTTTGTAAAGCGTCTTTGAAGCAAAAGCAGTTGGCTTCCCCTCTTGTATTAGGCATTTACCTAGCCCCTCTGAGGAGGCATACACAGAAAGCTCCACAGGTTTGTTGAAATCATAATAAGCCAAAACAGGTGGGTTGGTAATAATAGTTTTTAATTCTTGAAACACCTTTTGATGGCGATCTTCCCAATGCCAAGCTATATCTTTCTCTAACAGTTCTCTCAGTGGTTTATTTATTGCTGACAGATCTGGGATAAACTTTGCTAGGTAGTTAACCATTCCCATAAATCTTTGTAGATCAGTTTTGCATTGGGGCGAGCATCTGCACACTTGCTTTAATCTTTTCTGCATCTGCCAAGGGTTCTTCTTTGCTCACTTTATGGCCTAATACCTTGGACCTCACTCAGTCTGATTTTGGATTTTCTCTGGTTTAAGAATTAATGTTTGTCTCAATCTGTCTCTATAAAACCTTTCTAGTCTCTCTCTTTGTGCTCTTGTATGTGGGCCCCAAATTAAAATGCCATATACATTGACTTCAGTGCATTCAAGCCCCTCAAAGATCTGGGAGATCTTTCTCTAGAAAACATCTGGCATGGAACAAATATCAAATGGAAATCATTTGAATTTGTATTGTGAAAGGGAGTATTAAAAGTCACCAGTTCTGAGCTTGACTCATCCAACTTAATTTGAAAAGGCATATCTCATTTAGCACCCAAAAACTTAGCTTCTGCCAGCTTAGCAGCAATCTCTCAACAGTTTTTGTTGGATAATTCTGTCTTTAATAGCCTTCTAAGTCTCTGGGGTCTATGCAAATTCTTACTTTATTTGACTTTTCAATAACAAACAATGAATTAACCCAACTCGTCGGCTTCTCAACTTTCTTTTTCTGTTTAAACTTTATGCTTATTGTTATTAAAACAAACATACAGTTAGATCCCTGCCGAGACCCTCCCAGGGCTCCCAGCCCTTCTGCTTCAAACCGCTGCCACTGGGCACTGCATAGGCTGACGCCTGAGACCTCAAGGCTGGATTCAGCTTGCAGAGAGCTGCCGAGACCCTCCCAGGGCTTCCAGCCCTTCCGCCACTTGAACCACGGCCACCGGGTGGTTGGTGTTGCAGAGGCCGACGCCCAAGACCTCAAGACTGGATTCAGCTCACCGAGAGGTACAGCAAAACCGCAAACCAATTGGAGTATGAACGCCTTTCACCAGGCTCACTCTAATTGGTCCCTTTTTACTTCAACCATTCTCCTTAGCTAGCGGTTAAAGGTGCAATTTTATAGCATAACTGCCTGTAATCTAACTGTTCAGACCTTTGTTGCTTTATATGCCTAGAATCTGTTAAAATCTTCTTAAAAAAGCTGTCTTAACTTGCTAAAGGTACCCAAGGATACAGTGATTACAGCCCTTTCATTGTCTTTGTACTGCAGCCAGACTCCCAGGCGCCAAGGAAATCACCCCTATTCAATTGGAAATTTATTTGCCACTGACTTTAAGACTCTTTGGTCCTCCCCAGTACTAAATTGCCTCTTCTCTCCTTCCCTCCTCAGCTGCTGCTGAGACCCTCCCAGGGCTCACAGCCCTTCCGTCGCTCGAACCGCAGCCACCAGGTGGTCGCCTCTGCAGAGGCCGACGCCTGAGACCTCAAGGTTGGATTCAGCTCGCCGAGAGGTATGGCAAAGCTGCAAAACAATCGGAGTGCAAGCGCCTTTCACCAGGCTCACTCCGAATAGTCCCTTTTTACTTCAACCATTCTCCTTAGCTAGTGAGTTAAAAAGTGCAATTTTTATAGCATAACTGCCTGTAATCTTACTGTCTAGACTGTTTATTGCTTTATATGCCTAGAATCTGTTAAAATCTTCTTAAAAAGCTGTCTTAACTTGCTAAAATTACCTAAGGATATAGTGATTACAACCTTTCATTGTCATAGTACTGCAGCCAGACTTCAAGGCACCAAGAAATCACCCTATTCAATTGAAAATGTATTTGTCACTGGCTTTGAGACTTTTTGTCCTCCCCAGTACTAAATTGCCTCTTCTCTCCTTCCCCTCAGCTGCGAGACCCTTCCAGGGTTCACAGCCCTTCATAGCAACCATGGCCACTGGTGGTCAGCGCTGCAGAGGCCGATGCCCGAGACATCAAGGCTGATTCAGCTCACCAAGAGGTACTGCAAATTTTCGCCACCCGCCCATCCCCTTGCACATTTCTATATAGATCGCTTGCCCTGCCCTTTTGCTATTGGCTCCCTTCTGTCTATGCTAAGCCTCATCATGTGGGGACTCTTACAGCTATGTCTATTGCCTCTCTACTCGGAATCCCGGTCGGTTGATACCTACCCAACGGACCGATACCTTGCATGGATTATAATCCTTTCCCTGTGTCATAGGTCCCTGGCACCTTAAAGTCTACCTGCCCTGTATGGCTATGGACATTCAATTGCACCATTACATATGGCCTCCTAGTTCAGGTGGCACAAGTTTGATACAGTCACTTCAGTGCAAGACCCCTTCACGCAGCACTCCTGCACCACCAGTCTGTATTCACCCAGAGTACTAATAGCAGCAATTACTGGTGCGCCTTCAGCAATGGGAACAACGATCACCCAAAGCTACTAAATACTACAAATGGAACAAGACTAAGACGCTAAAGCTATTCTCTTCCACCTCAGAAAATACTGCTCCTCCTCCTATGCTCAGGCAATGTAGAACTGAACACTGGCCCACCGGCAACAATCCTTCACCCTCAGACTTGCCCTCTTGCTAAAGGGCCTGAGCTTGCATATCAACGTATGTAGCCTGCTCAAAAAGCTAACACTGATCCAAGCATGGGTATCCCATACATCCCCTGATATACTAGTGATCTCTGAATCCTGGCTGAGAACAACTACTACTGACAAACGGAAGTAAACATCCCTAACTATGCCCTATTCAGAGCAGATAGGCACACTAGAGGAGGTGGCATGGCCATATATGTCAAAGATAAATTCTCAGTCTCATGTACAGCTGCATCCTCCATTCCCAACGAGTATGAGTGCCTTACCCTCAAAGTGGAAATCACCCAGTCATGTGTTCTTCAGCTTATAGGATGCTACAGACCTCCCTCTGCTAGCTTAAAGCTCATAACCTATCTATGCAATATCTTAGAACAAGGATCACTTGAAACCATCATTCTTGGTGACTTTAACCTTGACTGGATGTCCAAAGCATCTGCACTGCTAGTTTCTTTTTGAGGACCATGGTCTAACTCAGCTCATCAATGATCCAACATGCCCAAATACAAAATCCTGCTAAGAGTACCATTCTGGATGTATTGCTTGTAAGAAAACCCCACCTTTTCTCCCATGCTGGCACCTTCTTCTTGGATGTCAATGATCATTGCTTTATCAGAGGGTAAGATCTACAGCAAGCTTCCCGCCTCCTTCTAACTTTCGCCAGAAGAGAGCAAGATGAAACTTTAACATAGTTGCCTACATTGCTGACCTGAATTTCTCCTTATGCTAGCAGGAGTTTTACTTCTAAAACAGTTACCGCCTATAACATCTTTCATGATATACTATCAGGAGCTCTCAACAAACATGCCCCACTGACCAAAGTCCGCACAAAGATTATAACCAACAAATGGCTCACCCCTGAGGTTAGATCACTGCTGTTCGAAAGAGACAAACTATGGAAAAGGGCACGAAAATCTAACCTGCCTAATGACTGGAACCTATTCAGAAAGGTGCATAACCTATGCGCCAAATCTATTAAAGATGCAAAAGCTTCTTTCTACCGCACGGAACTTGACGCTTCTTCCAAAAACCCATGCAAATTCTGGAGCACTATCAAGATTCTGATGGGTCACCCTACAGGTAACTCCCTCCCAAACAAAGTTATCAGAGGAAATAATATCATTAATGTCAGGGCAGAGATTTTAGATTCCTTCAATAACCACTTCACAACTGCAGGTCTGGCGTTTGACAACTCCCCAGCTTGCAAGATACGCTCTACGTCAAACTACGCCCCTCAAATACCTCCAGCTACTCCCAACCTCTTCAAGTTACAACCCACTTCCCTAAAAGAAGTAGAAGACCTATTACTATGGATGGACAATAAGAAAAGCGCAGGTGCTGACTCGTTGGACCCCTACTTTATTAAAATCACATACCATGTCCTCCCTATCCCCATCACTCACCTATTCAACTTGTCCCTCTCACAGGGCACCCTACCACCTGTCTGGAAGACTGCCCATGAAATACCACTTTTTAAATCAGGTGACCCAGAGGACCTCAACAATTATAGACCCATTTCTCTACTCCCGGTGCTATCTAAATTACTGGAGAAAATCGTGAATACACAACTAAGGAACTACCTCAAAGTAACAAATCAATTGAACCTGATGCAGTCAGGATTCAGAGCCAAATATAGCACTATTACAGTACAGTCCAAAGTCACCGATGCGTGGCTGAGAGCCCTTGACACAAGGAACTTCACCTGTGCAGTCTTTTTGGACCTAAGCAAAGCTTTTGACACCATTGATCACAGCCTTCTCCTCACCTCGCTTCAAACCATAGGAGTGGACCCTACCTCACTGCTCTGGTTCACTGACTACCTCTCAGGACATCTCCAGCAAGTCAAAGCAGAAGGTGAGCTGTCCCCTCTTAAACCGCTCCTAAAAGGGGTCCCTCAGGGATCTATACTAGGTCCACTCTTATTTGCAATATATATAAATGATATAGATCACCACATAAAAAATGCCAATATCTACCTGTTTGCAGACGATACCGTCCCTATACATCAGCCGACCCACACCAGAGGCCACCTGTAATGACCTCCAAGTGAGTTTGGCCTCCTGCAAAGTCAGCTAATCCACAAAAACTACTATTGAATGCCAAAAACAGAAGCAATGTTTTTTCTCCGCTTGCCCACTCACTTAGCCCTACAGACAGTGGACTCACTCTGGAAATCACTACAATACTAGGTGAAAAACTAGAATTTGTAACCAAATTTAAATATCTGGGAGTATGGATTGACAACAGACTCTCCTTCACAGAACACATCGAAGACTTGTTGAAAAAACTTTGTCAAAGGTTTGGACTTTTCTACAGGCTAAGCCACTTCCTCACTATTGATGTCAAAACAAGACTGGTCCAATCTACTTTCCCATCTTTGGTGGATTATGTGGATTTCTTGTACAGCCAGTGTCCCATCTCTCAGCTAGCCAAACTCGACACACTGTACCACCGTGCACTAAGGTTTATTACAGGTCTCCCAAATTCTACTCATCACTGCATCCTGTATGAAACCATGGGATGGACATCCCTTAAACTTAGGCACCACAAAAATGCTGCTCTCTGGACCTACCGTGCCCTCACAAACAAACTACCCCAATATATTTCCGACTGCCTACCCCTATGCACAATAAGAAAATATGCTCTCCGAAGCCATTCCTTCATCTCCCTTGCAATACCTAGAGTAAACCTGCATTTCAGTAGAGTGGCAATTAGCTTCACGCTCCCGACCCTTTGGAATAAGTTACAAAAGTCTCTTAAATTAGACTCCCTTGTCCCTCTGCCCATCTTTAAGGCTATACTCCGGCAGTAAGCAAAGTCTGCAACTGCTTTACTCATCCCCAAACAGCTCCTAAACCACCTGTGGCTCGTCATTAGGTCTGAACCATGATCACAGCCACCCTAAACTGCAGTGGTTGCTACCATCCTATCATCTGTATGTTGAGAAAATATTCTAACCTTGAGCTTTAACGCTATGCCCGCTTACTCCACACCCCTTATTCTGCCCCACTTAAGCATGCTGCGTACTTCTCTCATTTAGCTAAGTGTTCTAGCATACTAGGGGTCTATAATCCATACATGCTTTTATGAAATTATCCTGCTCTTAGCGCCAGCCAGCATACAGCTGTAAGCATACATGGGGTCTGTAGTCCACAAATGTTGTTATACAATTATCCTTTGCTGACCAATCCTAACCGGTATCCTAAGTCTTATACATTTATGTATATATGTATATAAACTCGGTGGTGGGGCACTGCCCATACTGTGTACTGTAACTAATGTATGTCGCTTGTATAACCTGTATCCATGTTTCAAACAGGTCCACCTTGAAAAAGAGCTCTGCTCAACGGTGACCGCCTGTATAGATGAAGACTTGATTGATTGATTGATGATTGATTGAGCTCTGATACAATATTATATAAATGCCATGAGGTGCTACCTCTTAATAAACTCAAACAGGTTGTCAAGTGCCTTAAGATACATCATCAGGGGTAAGAAAAGAAAATAGCTTAACTTGTGAATAAAGTCCAGATATAAGCTGCAAAATGAGTTCATGAGCTGCGTGGATTATTACATATAAAGCATCTCATACCAAAGTCACCATAGTCCTTCTCCTCCACTAGGGTGGGAGGTATCCTTCATGGTTAATCTGACAGTGTATGCACTTAATGTGTTGAATAACTTAATGAGCTCAATAACTCCCATCATTTCCATTTTTCCTAGGTCAGCTTTCACTTTATCTCTCACGACAAAATATATTTTCCAAGGGGGTGGTGTGGATCACAGGGCTCACTGATTTATCTGTTTTAATGTGATATTCTCCCTCCAAGCAGCCTAGTTTCTCAAAGACAGCTGCAAATCCAGACAATATTTCTTCAGTGGTGCTTCTGACCTCTCTTCTGGTATTCACTGAAAACAGTTTCTTTATTAGTTTCATCTCTAGGCAGGTAGACAAACCCAAAACGGGATCATATTTACATCAGCCACTTGAAATGGAAGGAGGTAATACTGAGTCTTAAAACAGGCTAGTAAAACAACTTTGCCTCTCACATTTAGTTTGTGTCCTGAATAGGAGATCAATCATGCTTAAATTTTGCACAGGCTCTCTAGACAATGTTTTGCACATTTGCAAAGGTATAACATTGTATTGCGCCTCCTGTATCCAACTTAAAAGTCCCAACCTTGCCATTTATGTTCAAACTCACTTTCCAGTCAGTCTAAGCCTTATGAATAGTTAATGTCACTACCGTATTCTTCCTTGACTATGTAGACTTCATTGCTTTTAGCTGTACGACACACTTTAGCAAAAATTATTTTTTTCTATTACGCTGTCTGCAAATCTGTCCATACACAGGGCATTTCTTTGGCTCATGCTTGCACCCACACTTTGCACATTTAGGCCTGTTCACTCAAGCTGGCATGCTGCCTCTGTTTTTATTCGGCCCATTTCTGGTTCCCTCTCCTCTTTTAAGGATGCTGAATGCACATGTTGCTCTTTTCGTGCCATCTCACTTAAACTTTTAAACTGAGTTTCACTAATTTCAGCTGTTCTGCAAATGTCTATCACTCTCTAGCACCAGATCCACTTCTCTTAGCAGTCTGTGTCTCACATGCTCACTTTGGACCCCACAGATAATCCTGTCTCTAATTAGGGAGTCGCTCAATTCTCTGAATTCACATGATTTAACTTTTAGCCTTAAATCAGTCACATATGCATCGATTGACTCACCAGGGTTCTGATTTCTGATGTAAAATGAATGTTTCTCATGTGTCACATTTTTTCTTGGGTTAAAATATTTCTCAGACTGGTCCATTATCTGGGAAAATTTCTCTTCATCTTCCTTCCTTCTCCATTTAAACGTGTTATAAACTTCAAGTGCTGGAGTCCCAGCTACATGTAGAAATGTCATCCCCTGTATTCTCTGCAATTTTTCTGCAACTTCACTGGCAACAAGGAAGATTTCAAATTGTTTTGAATCTATGCCAGTTTTGGCCAAGTTCCCTGCAGGCTGAGAATGGTGGGAGGCAAAAGGATTTCTGTTTTGACAGCATGTAATGATACTTGGGGACACGGCAAGTGGATTTAGCACATATTTTACTAGCATAGCAGTGTATCAGCTCGATGTTACATACACGTAGCTGCTGCCTGCCTAAACACACACACATATATATATATATATATATATATATATATGTAGGATCTGGTATGCATGCACACAGTACTGGGTCACTATAGCACAGACAAAACCGCGCATGAAGAATCGCTCTCGTAAGCGCATAAGAAAGTACAGTGACAGGGGTATTAGAGTGATGTGAAAATACCATTACCCCTGTCACTGTTGAATGGAAAATGGAAGTGGGGAAAAGGAATTTGAGCACCACTGGTTGAGTGCTTGGTTGAGCCGCATTGTCGTGCGGTCGGTATTATGTACTGCCACTGTTTACTGTGCTCGGTGTTTTCTTGCAGAGTTTCGTCCACAACATTATGATCACATGCCTATGTGCACAGCACTAATCCTCTTTTACACCATACATTCAAACCCCATCATTACACACACCATGTGAATATTGTTGGGAAATGCTTCATTAAGCTCCACATTATTTTTGGCCCGGCAGAACACAGCATGAAGATTATAAAAAGCCATTTAAAAAATGGAAGAAATCAGCCCTTATGTTTATGAAACTCCCAGCTTCAGTTTTATGTATAGATAGTACATTACAATCTTACATGATCATTGTAACCACCTTTGCACTGCCACTCTGGGTCTTTGGTGGACCCAGCTAGATGTCTAGGGTCAGTAATGTAAAGGGTAGCTAACATTGGTGTTGCAGTAAAAGAAACTTGGGGCACGTAAATTGATGCTGAAGCAAAAGGTAAGGTGTAAAATCAAAAACTTTTTTAATTCAAATGTCTGACTAGGCAGTTAGCTTTACTATCACATCATTATCAGTGCAGTTCTATGGCAAGTAACATTGCATAATGTTTTGTATATACCCTTGTCACTAGTTACTACCTAACTTCTGTTGTGGAGAAAAGCACTACAATGTCCACTAGCTGTGGCACTCAATCCCCTTATGTTTAACCCACATGCTTAGAGATGTAAGGATGTTTAACTGCATATACCTAAATGATTCCCTGTTGCAGCACATAGGTGAATCTGGGGTGCAACCACAGATATCCCTTCCTATTCCCTAAAACAAAATCTGGTAACAGGCAGCTACAGTGCCTATCAGACATGGGATCTTCACCCACAGCCCCCCCCACTTCGACATCTAATACTACAGGTGACTGAGATCTCCCACACAGTTGCCACCTGTCAGTATACTAGTAGTAGTAGTATTTCTCCATTTGTGCATCTATCATGAACATTACAACGATAAAATCACACATAAAAAAAAAATATATATATATATAAATAATTCATAAAATAATATCAATAGTATCAGACATAAATACATAGTGTTACAGAGAGGAAAGAAAAATGTGCATTATAATAATTGCAAATAGGTCTGAGGTCACACTCATGCAAAATGCTGGAAAACTTCTGTATTAGAAAATGCTGCACTGGTGAATGTTGGAATTTCACGGCATAATATGAATTTAAGATTTAGTATGGATCATTTGTTTTCTTATGTGGCAAATTTAACTACAGCTATTAAAAAAGAAACCTTCCTAGTTGCTCTTTCCAAACTAACTGGGTTAAGTAATGCTCTATAATCATGTCAGAGGTCAAAGAGAATTTAGACAAAGTAGTTCCAAACCAATGCAATTGAACTTTAGTAGACCATAAGAACAGGAGGATTATGTGTTTTAAATGTTCCTCATGACACAACGGCAGCAGAGGTTAATCACTTCCTTCTGATCCTTATCTTTCTTTTATCTAGCTTCCATCATTTTAAATTTAAATACTTGAAATTGGAAAGCAGTAAAAAATGCTCAATCATGATGATTATTTAGTAGAGTTAAATAGGGCTCCAGTATGTGGGACACTGTTATAGACGCCAACCAGGGGATATAACAAGAGTTAAGTAATATCTCAAGATCTCTGTCTGGCTATATCAAATAGCCTTTGTGTGATACCTGCATATAGGTGGGCTTATAACAATTCTATTTACAAAATGTTCCACCACTTATTTAGAGCACAAGATTGCAAAGTGAAATAAACATAACATAACCACTGGGACCTATACACCATATTAATAGATTTTCCCATACACAAATCAGTGGGGCCTATACTTATGCGCTGGTGTCAGTTTAGTCCAATATGAGATAACCTTCAGGTTTGTTTGGTTGTTACATCTACTCTACCAAGCTCTGCAATCACTAGTGGAGCAGGTGTGGTAGGTGGAACTTTAAGTAATATTCTAAAATATTGATTTATAACTCTGTACAAACCTAGCTGTTTTACAATAACCCCAAATTTATGCAGTTTATATAGCTATAGAATTTATTTTGGCTTTCTCAGCTATCACTACGGCTCTAATGTTTTTCCCCTGAATCATTTGTTAAAATGCAAAAGACCCGTTTAATAGTGACTGCCTTGAAACTTTTGCTCCAAGTGCAGTTATTACTGATTTTCCTTTTTATCATATTTCTATTTTTGTCCTCCTCACCAGTGGAGCAGATCTCCATGATCCCCGACCGCCAACATTCATGCTCCCTGGGCCCAGTCTGGCATCCCATAGAGCTGGCCATTATAGCAACCGCACTCTGTGGCAGGATCCTCCTGAGAACCAGGGGAGCCGGGTGCAGCCATGAGCCAGCAAGATTGCCACCCCACCATTTTCTGTGTATTTTTCCCCAGAGAGACGGACGTACAGTAGCGTCTAAGCACATATGTGCTGATGCCTGCCGTGCCCCCCCCCATGCTTATGCCAGCTGCTGTGGTGTGTCTGGTCTCCACCAGTCACTGCTACAGTGCGCTGCAGTTCCCCAACCCTCCCCAGAGGAAGGAGAGCAGTCATGGGATGCTCAATCCTTCTTCTTCTCTGCCAACCCCCGCCGGCCTGGGTCTGTTCCCGAACCTGGGTTGCCGGCATGGCGTGAAGTGTGGCATACAGCGATTATTACTGAATTTAACCCCCAGATATATAAAATCATTAAGAACCTCCAACTTCTCATTAGTTAGCTTAATATTTCAGTATCTTAGCTCCAAACGTCATTATTTTACTTTTTGTTTGTGTTTTTAGATAATTTAGTTAATTGCACCTGGACTCCAGGACAGATTTTTCTGCCTTCCAGAAGAGGATAAGGAGAGAACTACAGATTATCTGCATATGCAAAATGCAGGAAAAGTGTTCATGATTTGAGGAGCATGATATCTATCATGATTAAGTAGCTTTGGGAAATCCTAAATGTACAGACTGAATAAAAGTGGAGCTATATATACACCCTTGTTGAAGCACTTTATTAATATGGAATTTATTAGCGTAATTCCCTTCTACCCCCAGTGGACTTGTGTCCATGTTTTGAGTACAGCTGCATGATCACAGAGAGATATTTTGAGCAATTCTCAAATTGTACAATTTCTGCCAGAGTGTGGCATGAGAGGAATCAAATGTTTATTTCAAATCAGTGAAGATAGCATCCAGTTTTGCTTCCATAGCAGATAATATTTTTCTACCATTTAAACAAGCTCTGAAACATACTTATAGCACCAAGCATTTGCGAATGACTGTATAAGGATATCAGTGATTTTATATAACGTATGTTGCTGGAATGTTTGATTTGTGATTTTAAATTTGTTAGGCACCTTGGCATTTGAAGGCACCATAAAAATAAAACTATTATTATTATTTTTATTAGCTATTGTTATTATTATTATTAATGCATAAGTGTGAAACAAGTGAGTGATTGTTAAAAGACCATGTCTGAAGTCAACCTGAAATTTACCTAAAGCGACACTGTCAACCTTTTTTGCATCATATTATTTCTAGGTAAAAATAAAACACATTTTATGATTGCTTGCTTTCTCTAAAATTTGTTGATGTTGCTGGTTATTTTATCTGCCTCCTTGTATATTAGAACTGAAATGTATGGGAATGTATAGCTATACCCAGCCTTGTTTTGCTCAAAATTGTTGAACTAAGCTTATTGCATACTAGTAGCTAGTTAGTGTTTTGGGTGTTCCTGAGTCCAGGAAAGATGCAGTGGTAGTTGACCACGAAATGTAAACACACACGTTTTCATGTGGTAACACTGGTATGGTCGGTGCTCAGTTTTTCACTTTTTAAAAGGAAAAAGGAGTCTGAATCAAACAGCCAACTACATCAGCAGTCTTTATAGAATGTGAACAATCATAAAATTTGTTTTTTTAAACTAGGGACTGTTTGAGGCCTAAGGCAGGTGACAGTGTCCCTTTAATATAGCATTTTTTCCTAGTCATATCTCTAATTTTTCAATAATATTGTTGCAGAAATGTGGCTATTGAATCAGGCTAGTAGGCTTGCACATGGCAAAGTATTCCACTCTCCCCTTCTTATGCAGTGGAATGATCTGATTTACTTTCCATGCATTTGGAATATAATCCTGATTTACACAAGTATCAAAAACATTGATCAATATATTTATTTATATATTTTTTTTATTTATTTGAGTCTAGGATACAAAGTACCTTTGAGCCAGGGCTCTTTACAAAGGTTCCACATCAGTGAGTACAGGCATACAGTTTCAATTACAGTATAGAACAATCAGCAACACTGATGGTCGTAACATGTTATTACAAGGATTACTACATGAAACACAATGAAGTGTACACAAACAGGGGGAAAGGAAAAATGAGGTGTGGGGAAAGGAGAGGGGAGGGTGAGACAGGGGCAGGGGTATAGCAGCCTAGGGGGCTTTGTCAAGGACAGTCAGGGGTAAGTGCATCAGATGGGCTGTGGTGGAGGCAAGTGCTAGGTGGAGGGGCAACAACAGGCAGCAGAAAACAAAGAGCAGCTAGGTGGGAGTACTGATTAGTCATGGCAGTCACAGGTGCTGGAGGCAAGAAGAGCAAGGCGAAGCTTGGACTTGAATGCACCCAGCGTGGGTGAGGAAGAGATGTCACTACTGAGACTATTTAGCTAGCTGGGTGCCCTATATGCAAAGGACCTTTGGCCTTGGGATGTGCGACAGCGGGGGTTTTGCAGAAGTTGAGGTTTAGACCTCCTGGTGTTGCAGTTGTTTCTGAGTTTAAGGAGAGAGTAGACACCAGAAAGGGCACTGCCCATCATTATTTTCTTTGCTGTGATGCAGGTTTGATATTTTATTCGGCTGTTGAGTTGCAGCCACCCAGTTAGAGAGTAGAGGTCACAGGTAGGTGAGAAGGTGAGATCCAGTGATGAATCTACAGGCTTTATTGAGGGAGGTAAAAACACCTTTGAGAGAGGAGGCAGTGGCGGAGCCAGAAATGATGAGTCCATAGTCAATGTTGCCAACAATGGAGCTCTGGATGGCAACTGATAATGCTTCAGGGGTTAGATGTTTCCTGTGACAGAACAGTAGGCCCAGCCTGATGTTAGCAGCTTTTGACACAGTATTAATGTGAGCAGCATGGGAGAGGTGGGAGTCAAGGGTGATGCCAAGGTATTTGAAGGACTGGACTTGTTTAAGAGTGACTCCTTGCTTGGTTTTGATGGAGAGGTGATACTGCTTATTTTTGTTGTGAGAGCTGCTGAAGATCATGGTCTTTGTTTATTTCTGGTTTAGGATCAGTTTGTGCTTTAAGAACCAGTTTTTGACTGATGTGAAGCCATGCTGGAGGTTTTCTTGCAGTTGTTTTGGATCATGGTGGGAGGCGAAGATTACAGCATCATCTGCATAGAGTATGATTTGCTCTGGACAGGAATCTGGTAGTGAGTTCAGGAACAGGCTAAAGAGGAGGGGGCCCAAAATAGAGCCCTGAGGACACCAGAGCAGACCAGTCTGGCATCTGAAAGCGTGTCAGCAATTTTCACTCGTTGAGACTGGTTGTCTAGGTAGCTTTTGAACCAGTTTACAGAGTTGGGTGAGAGCCCCACTTTCCAGAATTGGACAAGCAGGAGGCCATGGTGGACGTTATCAAAGGCCTTTGCTAAATCGATGAAGGTAGAACCAGTTTGCTGCCTGTTACCCGATGAGTGGTGGATGGCGCCAGTGAATTCAAGTAGTGATGTGAAGGTGCTATGATTCTTTCTAAAACCATGTTGCTGCCTGAACAGTATGTTGTGCTTGTCTAAGAAGTCAGTCAGCTGGTCTGTGACAACATGTTCCAGCGCCTTTGAGAGGGGAGGTAGGATGGAAATCGGACGGAAATTCTCATGGGCAGTTTTGACACCACTTTTGTGTATAAGGGTTACAGTGGCTGATTTCCATTTGTCAGGGAACTGGCTGAGACTGAGGGACAGGTTAAAAATCCTGGTTAATGGCCTGAGTACTTTTTCAAGGGTGAGGGATAGAAGTTTGAGGTCTACTGAATCATTGCTGGTTCTGGACTTGCTAATGGCTTTGGTAACATAATTGCAAACCTGGTACATCTTGACTGCTTTAAAGTAGAAGGGGAGGTGACTAGTGGGAGCAGTAGAAATTGGGAACATAGAATTGTCCACTTCTTTGAAAAAAATCAGGGAGAAGTACAGTACTAAGATCAGTAAAGGCAGTATTGAAAGTGTCAGCAATGATTTTCAGGTCGAGTGTAATATCTCCTTTTATGCTGAGCACCGATGGGGTGGATTTTGACTGCTTCCCAGTGACTTCTTTTATGTTGTTCCAAAAGTCTCTTCCATTGCCCCTGGAGTTAGTAAGAATGTTCTTGAAATAGGCTGATTTCATTTGCCAAATAGATTTGGTGCAGTCATTCCATGCACATTTGTAGTTAGTGATGTTAATTTGCTTCCCAGTGGTTCTAGCGAGATCCCAGAGGTGGTCCCTTGCCTTTAGTTGCCTTAGAAGGTCTCCTGAGAGCCAGGGGTTACAGAGGGATTTTAGTTTTCTCCTTTAAGTGGGTGAATTTGTTGCAGGCCTCATTAAAGATTTTGATGAAGCGTCCAGGGCAGTGTTCACATTAGTTGCTATGAAGATTGGTGACCAGTCCTGTTGGAGGAGGTGAGATTTGAGATGAATTAATTGACCACTGGGTAGAACTCTACTGGTAATGGTTTTGGGAGAGGTTTATTGAATTTGTTAGACCAGAAGTAGCTGACAGCAGAGTGGTCACTGAGTAAGTCTGGGAGGACAGTGATGTTTGAAATCTGGGTGGGGTAGCTGGTGAGGATCCAGTCCAGAAGGGTGCTGGTGCCAGTTTTGTAGTTTTTCTGGTTGGTGAGTCTACCATCTGGGTGAGGTTGGATGCTGCAATGGAGTCCCTATGTTCCCCTGCCTCAGCAGAGGGCCAGTTTATATTAAAGTCACCTAGCAGGATAGATTCAGTATCCAGTGGGAGTGACCTGACAAAATCCAGAACTGATGTATGTCCATTGCCTTGCACTTTAGGTGGTATGTAGACGGTGATGACTGTGAGGGCTTTGTTGTGAGCACCAAGGAGGATTCTGATGGGAAGAATCTGTGCCGTAGTCGTCAGGGGAGCAGTACTGATGGGATGTCCCAAGATAGTCTCTTTAAGGTATAGGGCACAGCCACCCCCTCTTTTAGTCATCCAATCAAGCCTAAAAACATTGTATCCAGGAAGGGTGATAGCCTGGTCAGGGACTGATGGGGAGAGCCAGGTTTCAACAACTGCTAGGATGTCCGGGCTATGCTGGCTAGTAAAGATCTAAGGGCATCCATTTTGGGAAGGAGGCTGCAAATGTTAAGTGTTATAATTGAGAGGGTGCCTGAGTGTTTGTTCTGGTTAGCAACCTTAGTGGGGGATGGGCCAGGATTTGGATGAACATTGCCTGACAGCAGCAGGAGGAGGAGCACTAGCTTCAGAGTGCACATACGAAATTCCCTGATCATGCGCTTATGCTTTCTTGTAATGTATGAGCGTGTCATAGGGTGAGAGCAAAGGTTCAGGGACAGAGCAGTAAGAGGGGAAGAGTGGTGTACCTAATCGCCCACAGCTGGGAGACAACAGTTCCTTAGAGGTAGGAGGGTCCAGGGTGGATGGTTGAGCTCTAGATGTAGGGTACCTAGGTGGTGATATGTGGAATCAAGTAGGTAGCTGCTGGAGGGGAGAGGGAAGCAGGCTCTGGGATGGTGGAGTAGGGGAAGACAGGAGCAAGGAAGAGGAGAAGGGGAGCAGAGTACTGGAGGAACGATGTTTAGATGCCAGAGAGGAGGCTGAGGGGTGGGTGCTGGGATAGGCAAGATGGAAAGACTAAAGTAAGGAAGGCAGGTGAGATGAGAGGAGGAGAAAGGCACTTCGCTGCAATTATAAGTGAGGAGTCAGCACAGAGGTACAGTGAGACAAAGGTACAGGAGTTAAATTGCAAGAGGGCGAGGTGGTAGGGGAAAGAAGGAGGACCTAGCAAGGCACCCAATAGAAAAAGGGCAAAGAGGAGGGGCTACCTAAAGGGCAGGAATATGGTCTATTTAATTAAGGTGGGAGGTGGGTGAGGGGGTGGGCCAAAAATTTTGGCCAGTTCCACTTAGAGTCAATGGGCGCAGGAGCCTCGAGTCAAGAAAAGTTTCAGTAGGCACAGATAGTTAATCTCAGTGCAGTAAGAAAACAAGGGTCCAATCAGGGTGCATCACAGCAAGCGATGGGCCAATGGTGGCAGCTCACAGCAACCCCAGTCAGTCTATCAGACTTACCCAGCTTTCAGGATCCCGAGGGCAGCCAGGAGGTGTGTGGCTGGGTGGCTGGAGTGCCGAGCCGCAGCCGTACCTATGAAAATGATGGAGTCACTTCTGAAGGAAAGAATTGTTGAGTACCTAGAGGCCAGTGGGGCACAGGACCCAAGGCAGCATGGATTCACAGCAGGAAGGTCATGTCAGACAAATCTAATTGATTTCTTTGACTGGGTGACCAAAGTAGTAGACCAGGAAGGGGCTGTGGACATGGCCTACCTATACTTTAGCAAGGCATTTGACACAGTCCCGCACAAAAGATTAATAAACAGATTAGCTAGCCTGGAAGTGGGTCCCAGGGTGGTAGCCTTGGAAAAACACTGGCTGGCCAACAGGACACAGCGGGTAGTAGTAAATGGAGTCCACAGTGAAGAAAGGAGGGTTACTAGTTGGGTACCGCAGGGTTCAGTACTGGGTCCACTCATTTTTAATGTCTTTATAAGTGACATTGCAGAGGGACTGGAAGGGAAAGTATTTCTCTTTGCAGATGACACTAAGATCTGCAACAGGGTTGATATGCAAGGTGGGGTGGAAAGGATGAAAAGAGACTTGGCAAAGTTGGAGGAATGGTCAAATGTATGGCAGCTTAGATTCAACGCAAAGAAGTGAAAAGTAATGCACCTGGGAAACAAAAACCCAGGGCAAGAGGACACAATGGGGTGAGATACTGACAACAACAAAATGGAAAGGTACCTGGGGGTAGTCATATCAAATGACCTAAAGGTGGGCCAGCAATGTGAAGGCAGTAAGGATTATTGGGGGATACTGGGATGCATAGGGAGAGGCATCACCAGTAGAAAACAAGAAGTTGTTGGCCGTCTGTACAGACAGTTGGTAAAACCACATCTGGAGTACTGTGTACAGTTTTGGAGACCCCATCTCTGCAAAGACATAGGCAGGGTGGAGGCTGTCCAGAGGAGGACAACCAAAATGGTGCAGGGTCTGCACCAGAAGACATATGAAGAAAGACCAAAGGAGCTTAAGATGTATAGTCTCAAGGAAAGGAGGTAGAGAGGGGACACGATAGAAATTTTCAAATATCTCAAGGGAATCAACAAAGTCCAAGAGGGTAGCATCTTTCAGAAAAATAGATGTGCAAGAACAAGGGCACAATTTGAAGATAGAGGGGGACAGCTCAGAGGCAATGTGAGGAAGTATTTCTTCAAAAGGGTTGTAGATGCATGGAACAGCCTTCCTGAGGAGGTCATAGAGTGAAAAACAGTGGGGAATCAAGAATGCATGGTACAGGCATAAGAGCAATTCTAGTGGGGGGTAGGAGGAAATGGGCTATTGGTTAACTAGGATCTGCAGCTATTACCGTTAGGTAGGGAAAAGGGCAGACTAGGTGGGTCAAGCGGTCCTTATCTGCTGTCAAGTTCTATGTTTCTATGTTTCTATTTCATTGTGAATGTGCAGCACCACACCACTTGCCTCAACACAAGTGTATTCCAAACTTTACAACATTAAAATAAAGCCTCTGTTTGTGACCACTTTCTTTTAAGTAATGATACCATTACTTATTTATCTTTGTATTAACATTTATCGCTGTTTTTAGTTCTATGCTTCCTCTGTATTACTGCAAATGTTATTTTGTCCATTTGTAAGATGCCCTGAGCCCCTGTATTACCGAAAATGTTATTTTATGTGTTTGTAGGATGCAGTGAGCCCTTGGGGAAGGGTGCGGTATAAATAAACTTACTAGTACTACTATAAAACAATATAACAGCACATATCTCATCAAATGAATGGATAACTATTACAAGAATTGTTTTTGACCATAGAGAACAGATGCATAATAATCTCTAAGAATTGGTTTGTTCTGGTTATACAGGAAATGAATAATCATATTCAGCTAACCCCTGAGAAAGTTAACCATGCCAACTGCTTCTTCAAAGACAATAAGCCCCCACATAAGGATAAAATCCCAGAGGCCATTTATAGGGTGGAAATTGATTTTTGGATTTATATATTCACGAGCCCTCCATAGGTACGGCCATGGCTTGGCACTTCAACCGCCCAGCCGCACACCTCCTGGCCGCCCACAGGATCTTGAAAGCCGGGTAAGTCTGATAGACTGACCGGGATTGCTGTGAGCTGCTGCCATTGGCACGTCGCTCGCTGTGCTGCACCCTGATTGGACCCTTGTTTTCTTCCTGCACTGAGATTGGCTATCTGTGCCTACTGAAACTTTCCTTGACTTGGGACTGCTGCGCCCATTGACTCTAAGTGGAATCGGATGACATTTTTAAAATAATTTAAAATACTTCCTGAATGCCATCTTTTTCTCCCTTACTTTCCCTGCTACTTCTTTTGAGAACCATAATGTTTTTTTCTTTCACTTGGATTTGTTTATTTGCTTCACACAAAGGCTTGTTGCCTCTGTGATGGCAGTTTGGATATTTCCCCATTGTTGCTCCACCCCACCTTCTTGCCTGTTTGCTAGTGCTTTTCTGAGGCACTCTCCCATTTTGACAAAATTAACTCTCCTGAAGTCCAGTACCTTCACTTTTGTGTGGCATGACTCTACAGCTAAGTTTATCGTGAACCACATTGTTTGGTGATCGCTTGTTCCCAGATGGCTAACCACTTCAAGATCAGAGATCCTCTTTCCACCCCTATTTGAGAGTACCAGGTCTAAGATTGCTCCTCCCGAGTGGGTTCCAAAACTAGCTGTCTGAGGCATGCCCCTGTAGGCATCGAGAATGGCTCTTCTCTTGATGTGGCTGCAGCAAAGGTGCTCCAGTTAACATCTGACATATTCAGGTCCCCATCAGCAATATCTCCTTTCTCTGCCATCCCAAGGATGCCTTCTATCATTTCCTTGTCCATTTCCTCCCCCTGAGACGGGGGTCTGTATACAACCCCTGTGCGGATTGTGGAGCCATTTCCAGTCTCCAGGGTGACCCACAGTGCCTCCTCTCCTCCCTGTTTACCCTTTAGTTCTGTTGCTTTGATTCCTTCCCTTACATAGAGAGCTACTCCTCCTCCTCTTCTTCCCTCTCTGTCCCTCCTGTAGATTGTGTACCCTGGCATGTTGACATCCCAGTCATGGTTCTCTGTGTACCATGTTTCTGTGACTGCCACAATATCCAGGCATTCCTCTTCCATCAAGGCCACCATTTCGGGGAGCTTTTTACCTAGATTATGGGCATTGGTACTCATTACCCTTCATTTTTTATGGCTTTATTTCTTTTTGCCCCATCCCTTCTCCTTATTGCCTTTGTCTTTTTCTCCATTTACCCCTGCCCTTATCCCTATCGACTGCTCTATCTTGGTGTTTACCTCACTAACTACCCTGATTTTTTTTGGGGGGGGGGCTAGGATTTTCCTTCTCCTTTTTAGTGCCTCCCCCCTTGGCTAGTTTAAATGCTTGCCAATGAAGCATTTAAACCTATCACCTAGGATACTGGTCCCCCTCCTGGAGAGATGCAGATCATCGTGCCTGTATAGGCCTGCATCCCTCCAGGTGGAGCCCCAGTGCCCAATGAAGCCAAATCCCTGAGCTCTGCACCAGTTTTTCAACCAGTCATTGAATCCCGTGGTGCGTAGTACCCTAGCCTCATCCATGTCACAGACAGGTAGCACTTCCGAGAAACTTACCGTGTGTGCTACTTGGCTAAGGCCCCTCCCCAACTCCACAAATTCCTGTTGCACTGCTCTGACCCCATTCTCAGCCAGGTCATTCATCTCTAGGTGGATAATGACATCCATCTCACTCTTCCTTGCAGCTGCTCCCATGATCCTGAGGATTCATTTCCTGTCCCTCCGAGCCATGGTGCTGGGCAGGCACCCTACCTCTCTTTTCCTCCTTCCCCCAGTTCTACCCCCTAACAATTGAGTCCCCCACCAGGAGTTGTTTTCTTCCCCTGTGAGGTCCTGTGCCACCCTCCTGTGGGTCTCCATTGTGGAGGTTACCAGCATTCTCCTTGATCTCCACTGTGGGTGCCTCCATAGAGGAACTATGCTCTGCCAGAGTGGTGAATGAATTGTGGAGAGGTACAACTGAAGAGATGCACCTCTGTTTCACCACCCTCACCCTCCCTGAGCCCATTGTGGTCCAACCACTCCTCTTTCTTGGCAACCTTTGAGGTAGTGGCAGTGGTCTGGTGGTCCTTGGGTGGGGGAGCAGGTTTCCTGAATCATTGCCAGGTCAGCATGGAGACAAGCAACCTCCTCCTCAGACCAGAGAGGTGCCTCGAATAGGCAGCAATGCAGTTTCCAGAATGTCTCCCGGAAGACTGCTGCTCCACAGCCAGTGCATTGCACCACTCCCACATGTCTGTGTCCCTTTCTGTTACAGATGCTTTTCTTTTGTTGTGTTTTTTTGTTTCCGCTTTTAGTGTGTGCAGGCTTATGAGTATCTCTATCCCTGTTCAGTGTACTGTGCCTTTAAGGATATGAACGGTGTATGTTATTAGAGTTTTGGGAAGTGATGTCAGAACCCTGCTATAAAGGAAGTAATGTGCTTGGGGTGGGCGGGGTGAGGGACAGGGTGGGAGGGAGCAAACCTATGCCATCCAGAAACAATCAACTACAACTCTGATCCTCTACCCCGGGGAGTGCCTTCCTTCCTTTCAGACACCTGTTTCACAGAGGTTAAGTAACAGGTCTAGTCACAAATGACTGCAAAAATCTCCCAGCTACAGTTCTTCCCTGGCAAATAAAAGTTAAACCTAAGACAAGTCAACCCCAAAAACTGAATCAATACTAGTTACTTACACAGGTCCAAGAAGTAATAATTCAGTTCAGTATAGTCTAGAAAATAACCTCCTTGACTTAAGGAAGCTCTGGCTGCTCTCTCTCTCTCTCTCTCTCTCTCTGTCTCAGCAGCATGGAGCCAAGCAGCTTCTGCCATGTAGCGGAATCCCAAACTTTACAACATTAAAGAAAAAAACCTAATCGTGGGCAAGGCTTTGAGGGGCACAGAGCCTCTGTTTATTACTGCTTTCCTTTAATAAATATAGAGATCATTACAGATGTCCAAAGCTTCTCAAACAGGCCCTCTCGAAGGCCTCCACTGAGGAAGCCTCCCTTAGGGCTCTTAGTAGGGAGTTCCTCAATACTAGAGTGGCCACTTCAAATGGTCCTTTGAGAATTTATGCTTAGTCCTGGGAACTGCAAGAAGACCCACCTCAATGAATCAGAGGAAACCTGAGGATCAGTGGGGGAACAGGAGCTCCAATAGGTAGCTAGAGTCCAACACATATAGGGGCTTATAGGTAAGCAATCCAACCTTGAAGGTAATATGCCATTTCACCAGCAGCCAGTGCAGTTCACACAGGACCAGGGTCACATGACATGACCTAGATAGGCCTGTCACCAACCTAGACACTGCATTCTACACTACCAGCAGTGACATAGGGTGCTTTACTTGACCCCAAGGTAGAAGGCATTACAGTAATCAAGCCTGGACATCACAAACTCATGTTCTAGCATCAGTAGGTCTGTGGGTGGGGAGAAGGGGATAAGGAACCTAATTCAGGAGATGTTCCTAAGATGGTAAAAGTCACTGTGGACTACTGCTGACACCCGAGCCTGAAATGTCAGCCAGTCAACCAGAATGACTCCCAGATTATTCTCCCTAGTGACCGTTTCAAGCCTCTATGCCTCACTTAGGTCATTTTTGGAACTCCTAGTGTATCCTTGTCTGGGTCAACTAAAAGTTTGCATTTATATACTGTGATTTAGTTTTAGTCTTATATGTCTCACCTGGTCATTCCAAGTGAATTCTAACTCATCCCTCTCTGGATTAAAGAATTTACCTGGTCAATCCTAGGGATTCTAGTTTATCCTCATTCTGAGTCCCCTATGTTTTATTGACCCTGTATATTGTGCTTATCCCAAGCCTAACTGGTCTGATTCTGATATTTGTTCTGCTGAATGCTAAGCTGTGTTTATCACATCAGTCTTGGGACAATAACACTACCTATGTTACTTCTTATGAGGGTAGCAATTATGGGCCTGTTACTGTTGAACACTCTGGTTGCTGCACTGTTAGGGGGAACAGTTTATCTCAAATTCACTCTCTCTAGTGTACACCCACATGGACAGGCTTGTAATCCCAGTGGACTTCTACATGTCTAATTACATAGCATATATGCAATCTGCAATGCCTTGCCATCTTTTTTTTTCCCAAATGTATCACAAGATGTATTCCTACTTAAGAAAACATCACTGGGGCTATATCAGTAGGTATGAGTACCTGAGATACTGCCCCTTAATTTATTTGCTTTAATTCTCCTGATGTCTGCTGGTGATACTGAATTAAATCTTAGACCTACCATTGCTCCCTTTCTACAGTCATTCAGCTCTTCTCCTTGGCAGTATACTAAGGGACTAAAAATAGTGTGCCTTAACATTAGAAGTCTCATCCCCAAGACTGATGAACTTACAAGTTCAGTGTGTGTCACTACCAACCTGATGTGCTGGGTATATTTGAAACTTGCTTGCAACCATCCTTACTTATAGCCTCTGTGCAATCCCAGGGTACAAATTCAATCATAGCAGCCACCCTGGTATTATGAAAGGAGGCAGCATGCTAAACTACTTCAGATCTCACCTCAGTGTAACTATGCCAAGCCATAGTCCACAGCCTGAATTCCCCCATTGAGTACTGCTAAGGTGTACTTATTCTGGGAAACACAGTGGCTCAGTAGGTAGCACACTTGCCTTTGAGGCTGGGAGATCAGAGGGCTGTGGGTTCTATCCCCACACCAGGCACCTGAGTTAAATCTGAATACTGACACTGTAATGCAGCGTGGGGGTGGTGCTGCACTCCTGAGGTGACGCTCTTCAGATGAGACATTAAACTGAGGTCCCATCTGCCTATTCTGGTGGTAGTTCAGGTGGATGTTAAAGATCCATGGCATTTCTCCAAAAGAGTAGGGGCAATTTTTATTTCAAGAAATCCATAACATACATACATACATTTTATTACGTGTTTCCCATCACCAGTCACTCTGTGTTCCTCTTTATCACTCTATCCCTCCATTTTCCTCAATTCTCATCCCTCTTAACACATACCCTAAATTTCTTTCACCTTTTTACCCTTACTGTGTAATAAATGAAATTCCCCTCCACCACATCAACACATGAGCTCTGGGGTGCAGTTTCAAATCTGTTGAGTACACTTCTCATAAAGCCATTTCACAATGCATGCACACCGTTTGATGGATCATTATCTTTTGCTGAAACAGGTATTGGCATCTGCTTTGCCATAGGTAATACTTTATACAAGCAAAGAGAACTCTTAACATACTTGGTTCATACTTTACCAATAGCTGATGAAGCACTCCCAGTGCAACCATTTCATATGTCACTTTTGTCATCCATGGCATTTTTCATGTGACAGCTACTTAGTTCCATAAAACTGTGTAATATGAACATTCTGTTAGGAAATGTTCCTGTGTCTCTACAACATCCACACAATCTGGATATGGACATCTTACTCCAATTCTACCATGTTCACACAGTCACTGAGTATTCCACATTCGTGTTGGGATCCTTGGGTCTGTCATTTGTTTGTATACCTCACTCTGTCTTCTTTCCTGGCAATATTTAAATTGGGGTTCTTCTGGCCCTAAGATCCATAACACCTCCTGAAATAACTGTCTCCTGGGATATTGCAAGATCATTTGTTTCATTACCTTCCATTTAAACATTTTCTGAAATGAACATTTCATGTATTCTGGTACTATTCCCCCGATTACCCTTACTGGCTGATTTACCCAGACTGTTAGCATGCCTTTAATAGTCTGTACCAGCCATGTACTGGCTAGAGTTGTCTTACTTAAAAACAAAGGTTTAATATTCACTACCCAAAATATGCAGTGGAAGAAAACTACAGGGTTTATCATACCCACTCCCCCTTTTTTGACTGGCAAATGTGTAACTTCCCTTTTTATTTATTTATTTGTATTTATTTGGAAAATGTTTCACCGGGAAAGACAACATGAGCTGTAGACAGCTAGTTTCCAGAAGCGTCCTGGGGTTAAGTCTACTTCCCCATAAGAGTTGAAAAACTCTGAATATTCTAGTATCCAAATTCATCGGAAGGGATAAACAGCACTAATATATAAAATATAGGCACCAAAATTGTTTTATCACATGTACCAGTTTTGATTAGACAATTTCCACCCTTTCCATCTCTCTACCTTTCTTTCTCCTATTTGTAAGGCTGTCTCCCAATTAAACTTGCCACATCCCCAGGCCCAAAATATACTCCCAAACTTTTTAGGGTACATGTGAAATCTCTATCCCATGAATCTCTTTGTCCATACATCCCCTCCTAACCTCAAAGCTTTGATTTTCTGTAAATTTAAGCTTGCCACTGACACCATTCTAGACTCCTCCATTTCCTGCAGTATGCCTGCACCCCTTCTTCATTATTTACCATGACACAAATCATCTGCATAAGCTATAATTTTTATTTACTGTATGTCCTGTCTAATGTATCACTTAATGCTTTCTATGTCCCTATTTATAAGTACCTTTCTAATAAATGGATCCAACATAAATAGATATAATAGTGAGCCTCAGTGGGCACTTCGCCTTACTGCTTTCCATATATGAAGACATCTGCCACAATATCCTGCAAGGTTTGACATGATTACTGCATTTTATACAGCACTTTTACCCACTCTCTCAATCACCATGGTACTCCATATGCTTTCAACACTGCAAACAAGAATTACGGCTCATTCTGTCAAAAGCTTTATGTTGATCCAGAACTAATAAAAACCCTGGTATTTGATTTGTCTTACAATAATTATAGACATCTCTTATTATACATAAATTATTCTGGATGTGTCTACCGGTTGTGCACATGTCTGAACTGGATGAATTGCTTTGTCCGCTATAATTTTTAAACGTTTTGTAAAATACATGGTAATATTTTAAAATCTTGTTTAATAAGCAAATCAATCTCCAATTCCCAATATGTCTCTATCCCTGATTTGAATAAGTACTTTACTGATCCCTTAGTGAATTCTTCTGGTAAAGTATTTTTTGTCAGTAAGTATCGAAAAACGTTCCCCAACATGACTGCCATTATACCCGGGAATAATTTATACCATTCTTTGGGTATACCATCCTCTCCTGGAGCTATGCTTGTCTTTAACCTCTGAATGACTTGCAGTATGTCTGAGTCCTGAATGTAGATATCCAAGTCTCTGCTCAATTCCAGATTTGTACCTATGTTCTGTAACCCCTCCAAATATGCTTTTATCCTATGGGGATTTATATTCTCAGTTTGTGTAAAAACTTGTAGTTGTATTTCTACTATTGATAATATCTCCCATATTCCTTCCTGTCTTACCCCATTTTACCCCATCCTTGTCTATTAATGTTGAAAAGTTTACTGTTTCTACTCTGTCCTTACATCCCGTGCATGGGTCACACACTATGTGTTCTTTGTTTCCCAAAGGTGAAGTCTGCTTGTAAAGAATTTGCCCTGTTGCACTGCATCTCCATCATTCCTTTTTTTGTGTTCCTTATTTGTTCCCCTAAATCCCCTCCATATTCATATGCTCTGGATAATAAGTTGTACAATTGTGCCCTTAATGTAATGTACCTTAAGTTTTCCTCATTTACTTTTTGTTTCCCATATTTTTGAAACCATTCCCTGATGTTTGCGTTCATATCCATCCACCATCTCCTAAATCCTCATATAATGGTAATACTGTAATCCTGCAGATTAGCATGTCTAATGTACTTTTTCATGCTTCATGCTCATAATAGTGCCTGTATTCATTTTCCACCTAATTTGCCTGGGTATCCCTCCAGGTATGGGTTCTATATAAGTGTGCACAGCTAGATGGTCAGAAAATTCCACTGCTGTGTTTTTCGCATCCCTTGTATTTATAGTTTTAAAAATGTAGTCAATTTTCATAAATAAAGTTCCCTTTACAAATGTATATGCAATTCTCGGACTAGCCCCATTGCTACAATCCCTTAAAACTGCTGTCTCTATGCATGTTTTTAATGCTTTTGAATCGCAATATTTTTTTTCCCTTGCCCTTTTCAGGTAGACACATCCAAAGAACAGTTAAAGTCTCCAGCCATATACATATCTCTTGAAGTGGCCAGGAAAGGTTGTAAAGTTTCCAAAATCTGCACCTTCTCGACCTTTGTCTGAGGCCATAGACTCCTATAAATCTGCTAGATATACCTTTCCATATCCCATCTAGTGTTAAGACCTTCCCAGCACCAAATCCACACTTTCTGCAAGGAGAAGCTAGATCCTGAGAACAGAATACCAATCCTGTCTGCCCTTTCTTCTCCAAATGATCAATAAGATGGTCCCTATACCCACTCTTTCCTAGCCAAAATGCTCAGTCTTACTGTGGAAATCCATGACTCCTGCAGAAAAATCACATCTATTCTTCTATCATGCATAAATGTAAACACTGCCCTTCTCTTGCTGGCATTTAGTATACTGTGAACATTTATTGATATTATAGAAGATCCTGCCATAAGAATTTAAGTACAATGGATCCTCAAGGTTTATTAAAGCTCCATTATATATATTTCCTAAGCTTTTCTCTTTTTCTTCTTCCCCTTCTTCCCTTTCCCTGTCATTTTCTTCTTGATCGTTCTGTCTTTTCAATGGGATTGGACTGTAAAGAGGAAGTGTCTGAGTCTTGATCTCCAAATCCATGGAACCCCCCACCCCACTGGATGACCCCAAAATATCATATGGGTTGTCCTTGTCGATTTCTGTTGAGAAAGTCTTTTGTAGTCTTAGGTGCCTTCTGTTTGGATATGGTGTCTTCCACTCAGGAGAAGAAGGAAGACTTGCCTGTTTAATTCCTACATCTGGCTCCTGGCCGTGTATGTCCTGTTCCTGGTGTCTTTCTGTATGTTGTCCCAAAAGTGCCTGGTCAACTTCTTCCATACCATCCTGTACCTGTGTTCCATCCTCTGGAATATTCTCTACTATACATCCTCTGTTTCCTCTGGAGGTTCTGGTTCTTCCGCTTGTTGGGGGGGGCCTGTTTTGGGAAGGTTGAGTCAGGGGAGGTACATTTGCTGATTGCTGTGCTTTTTTAATTATCTCATCCTGGTTAATATTTCTGGCATTGTTATGAGATGCCCACAGACAATTTTGAAAAATATGCCCAAACTCCTCGCATAGATTACATTGTGCGTGATTCGCACACTGAAGGCTTATGTGTCCAATCTCATTACAAATGCCGCACCATACCTTATTGCATGCACTTACCAGAGGAGTTCTGTTTCCACATTTATGGCATGCTTTGGGTTGTCCAGCATAGAATATGTCCCTCCCAATAAAAAAAAAAAAACTGTTTGGCAAATGAACAGTGACTTCCACTTCTTGTCTTAATTTAACTCAGAATTTCCAAGCCCCTGTCCAGAAATATTCTTCATCAATAACTGCTTCAGGTGCACTCAGTACCACACATCTCTACTGTAGCCAGTGAATGATGTTGCTCTCAGGCACCCCCTCACTGCAAAACATAATTGTGATAAACCTTATAGTAGGTTTTGTCAAAGGTATGCATATGAAGGGAGTCCATAAACGTGAAAACTTGAACTGATTATATTTTATCCAGAATCGTTGTAGTGCATGGGGGGACCTAAAACTTACATCAAATGTCTCTCCCCCAGATATGTGGATCAGTGCGTCTATTTCAGAAGCCATAAATCGCATATAATCTTTCATCAGCTTTTTCCCCCACATAGTGTCTGTCTGGGGCTACATCCAGACCTCCCTTATACCTTATCCTTGTGAAATTGTGTCTGGGTGAAGGTACAGCAGAGGAAAATAAATATGCAGATCTCCGCCTTTGCGGCCTGTGGGGCCGGGCTCCTACTAGGTGTATTTCCCTGATTTTCCCTGTGTTTATCCTGGTATGTTCTGGGTGACTGGGGTGCTGTGTGATTTTGCTCTTGACGCCCCAAATCATTTTGCTGGTTTTGGGCTCCTTCATTCACATTTCTTGTTGATTTTGAACCTGTATTCTCCCCATCTGTTTTCTCTTTATTTATTTGTTCCCCCCCCTCATAAACTCCTCTCCACAGCCTTTTTTGTCATTCAACACCTTACTTCCTCCTTCTGCTCCCCCTTGTTTGTTCACCCTTACACCTGGTGGTTCTACAGTTCTTGGTTTCCCTTCACTGTCTTTAGTAACCCACTTCCCGTTTCCCCCATTTTAGCAGTATTTTGTACAGTATCGGGTATCTGGGATTCCTGTCTGGAGTCAGAATCCTTCACCTTGCCTTGCTCCCATACATCCTGATCACCGGATTCCAGAAATGCTATTTCTGAATCAGGTAGCCATTTCCCTGATTCCACATGCTTCCAGCCTGCATGTAATAGTACTGCCTCTGAGAACCATTACTAGTCATCTCCTGGTTCCATTGTGGTGCCAAACACTTGACAGATTAGATCTTTCACTGGTAGTAAGTGTGAAAGTGTCCCCGGTGTTCATTCTGTACGGTCTCGTGGAAAACGCCTGCCGCTTCCATGGTTCCTCTGTCTGGTCTCCTCGGTTCTCTGTTCTCCTCTCTGGTATTTTTCTTTTTGTGTACCTTTCCTCATCTTCAGCCAGGAAAAAACAACACAACAAAGAAACATTGTGCCTTTTTTATGCACAGAATCATTCAAAGCTGGAACACACTCCCAAAATACATTGTAGAGAGTAGTAATATTAACACATTTAAGCATAGACTGGATCAATACATGGGGGAAAAAGATACATGTTCCACCTATAAAACATAATAGGTGTCGAGTTCATGAAAGACAAATTGTCCATAGAACTCATAACAAACTATGAAATGAAACAAAATATTTTGTCTTGCATCCAGCTCTTTTTCCAGCTGGGTGCCTGCTATTTCTATATCCTCCTGGGTTGTTTGCTGATAGTCACCATCCACATCACTCTCCTGTCCTTCACTTGAATCTCCTGACTCTTAATTCCATAACGCCCCTTGGGCTTTCTTGTTTTCCTCCTTTTGAAAAATAGCTGGTTTGGAGGATGAACCACCAGCCTGCTGCTTCTCACAATGCTCCAGCTCCTCTGAGCCCTCCATGGTGATGAGCTTTCAATGCCCCTAGCAATGAGTAGGGAAAGTTTTATTGCAATAACAAAACAGAGAAAAGCAACCAGAAGAGGTATAGTACAATAATCTAAAAAGAAATCAAACAGGAAGAAAACAAAAGAAAAGGACAAAACAAAACAAAAATACATATAATAATCAAAGGAACACAACAGAGAATAGGAATATGTTATCTATAAAAAAGCAATCATACATCCAATGTTATCCTTCAAAAAGGAACGGTTTTCCATCTGCCATCCATTCATCATGTATCAGATGTGTTTTCTCATACATACAGTGATTAAGCAAATCAGATTCCAGTCTTTCAATAACACAGTGTGGAGCTAAATCCAATTGTGCAAAAAAAATTTACACCTAATTTGCCATAAATTGAATTTGAAGAAGGCAAAAATAAGTCTCACTATCCCATCAGGAAGAATATGTGTGCTAAAAGAAACCACCCACCACCTCCACATACATAACAGTCTGCCATCCAGAATCCTGCCATTGCATAGCCAAGTCATTCCACATATCTCGGACATAAGGACAGTGTATCAAAATGTAAATAGATTCCTCCTGAGCCACACAAGATTGCCTAGGGCACATTCTTTCTGGCAAGGCATTATGCTTTTGTATTCCCTTCACAGTGAGGGTGACCATGGCTACACAGCCATAAAACATCTCATATCCTAGGGGGAATTTTAGGATCATGTAACCCTGCAAGGATTTTCCCATGATCTGGCATGTGTGGAAAAGCAGGAGAAATAAAATGGGCATTAGACTGGATGGTAGCATAAATAAACTTATTAGAATAGGACAAAACATCAGCTGGCCAAAGTTTCCACTTCTTTAGTTTGGTAACAACAGGTTGAATATAAACAGGGAAGGAACGAGCTGTAAAAGCCCTACCGCCCTGTGGATTTCCAGACACTATAAAGTCTACGGAGCTGGAAGTCTGCGAACAATAACCAAATAGCAGGTTGTGGTTTAGACAGCTCAGCCAGATTCCTATGAAAGAACATACTAAAATAAAACGCAGAAGGGCTCACAAAGTTTAAACCACCTAGTGCTAAGGGTAAGTAGAGGACATCCCTTTTAATGGGGTTCAGTCTACTACCCCAAATAATCTGAAAAAAAAGGCTCAAAAGTTGAGCTTCCACATATAGGGGAATGGGATAGACCACACTAAGATATGAAAAAATAGGGAGTAGAAATGTTTTAGACAAGAGAACCTTCTTTTGTTTGGTCTGATGCTTCATTTTCCAAACAGCCACCTTAGTTTTAGCAACATCAAGCTTCGTAGACCAATTCAGGAAGGCATTATCCCACTGCCCAAAAAGTATACCCAATAATTTAATAGGGTCACTGGAAACCACTATGTCTTGTATTGACTTAACTATAGAAGAAAAGTCACAAATAGGATAAATAGAACTTTTAGATTTGTTTATAGATGCCCCAGCTATAACTGAATAAGCAGTAATATGGTGTACAACTCTAGCACCTGAGGCAGCATCAGAAACAAAAACACAAAGGTCATCTGCATATGCATCAGTTTTAACTGGAAGTGCACCAGAAGCAGGAAGTATACCAGAGATAAGGTTGTCCTGAGTAATCAATATCATAAGAGGATCCAAACAAAAAACATACAGAAGGGGGCTCATAGGATACCCCTGTCTGACCCCTTTATTAATTGGTATGTAGGTACCCAAAAACCCATTGACCGGGGGAACTGCAGAAGCATGCTGGTACAACAAGGTAAGCCAAGAGCAAAATTCAGCAGGAAGGCAATAAGAGCGGACGACATGTATGGTAAAATGATGGGGAACCCTATCAAAAGCCTTCACCTGATCGAAGGACATAATATACCCAGCGATAGAGTTCTCCTTACCCTGTTCCACAAGCTCTCAGAGAACGAGAAGATTGTTTTTTATAGTACGGCCAGGAATAGAACAAGTTTGACTGAGGGAAATCAAAAACAGGGCCACTCTCAACAATCTTACATTTAGAATGTTCATCAGGATTTTCAGATCAGTGTTCAGTAAACTCAGTGACCTCCAATTATTGAGGTCACTGCAATCACCTTTTTTTAAAAAAATCAAAATTTGTACAGCAATGCAGAAATAAAACTCAATAGTGTGATTCTGCAAACTCCAATTAAATATGGCCGCAAGCACGTCTTTTAAGACAGCAGAAAAGGCCTTATAAAATTTAGAAGGTAAACCATCAAGCCTAGGGGCAGCGTCATTTTTCAAATGGGATATGGCATGTAAAACTTCATCCCCATGTATGGAAGCAGTAAGTAATGGGAGAACCTCCTGAGGACAATCAAGGAGAGAAAGGGAGGACAGGAACTCCTCCATGGAACCATCCTCAATAGAAGAGGTGGTATACATGTCCCTGAAGTATGCAGTGGCCTCAGACACAGTCTCAGGTGCAGAAGTAAGCAGAGTACCAACACGGGATCTGACCTGCATCAGAGACCTGCCGGAGGTCCACCTAGTACAAAAATCAAAAGCATCCCCAAACCCCCCTCTTACCTTGTGAACAGATTTTGTGTTCATGCAACAGGGAAGCAGCCCTGGAATACTGCAATGACTCCATCTCACGTTTAACTGCCTGAACCTGGGAGGTCAGGTTAATATGCTGGGTATTAATGGCTGAATACAATTTTTACAGCTGGTTCTGTAATGCAAGATAAGTTTTATACTGAACAATAGCGTGAGTATGAGAAAAACATTTAACCAAAGCCTGAACCTCAGCCTTAGTTTATACCCACCAGGTGCTTAAACTTTCCATCAACCCCGTCAAAGTCATGCAGACCTGTATGAGATCCTGGATGGATCGAACCAGGGGGACATAATCAAGGAAAGTAACATTAAACTTCCAATACCCACTACCATGAGGCAGGTGCATCCCTCCATGCAGGAAAGCAGCCAAAATCTCATAATCAGAAAGCTCAAAGGGAACAGTTTTAGCTTGTAACACATGCGCATGGGCATCAACAAAAAGAAAATCAATCCTGGTGGACAAATTACCTTTGAAGAAGGTATATCCCCCCTGTTTATGAACAGACCAGTAAACATCCTATAAGTGACAACCAGAAATGATATGCTTAAGACAGGTGGTATCACAAAAATCTTTATCAGTAAGTGCTCCCCTGTCTTGCTTGGCCACCGCACAGTTAAAGTCCCCACCCCAAATCAGATGCCTGGTAGTGAGGAGATAGGGCCTAATAGCAGTAAACAAATGAACCCTGTCTTTCTTTCGAGTAGGAGCATATACAGTGATCAATCTCCATGCAGAGTTATCAAAAAAATCAAGCAAACGTGTTTCCCAGAAGAAATCTCAACCTACTTAGTAACCTTAAACCCATCGCCATGAAATAAAACTCCAACACCATTACAAGTATCCACCCCAAAAGAAAAGAAAGAAGGACCCCACCTCCACAATTTTTGAGCCACTGACAACAAAGATTGGGAATTCAATCTAGTGTCCTGTAGGAGACAGATATCAAAGGCTAGGTCCTGCAAAGCATGAAAAGTCACCAACCAACGTCGTGCATTTTTAATACTATTCAGTATTCAAAGTGGCTATGCTCAGTGTACAGGTGGGAGACATTTAAGTAGGGAGCAAGAAAGAAGGGACAGGTCAGGTAACTTTACCCAGTCTAGTGCTCCAGAGAGGCCTAACTCCAGGCCACGCAGACCTAGACTGACCCCCAGCATCAGGCAAGGCGTCCCCATCCAAATCAAAGGAAAGAAGGGTCTGAGAGGATATTTCAGAATACCCACCCTGATCTGAGGAGTGGGATTTCTTGGAAAGAACATCAAATTTATTACTGAGGGGGAAACCAACAGTAAGAGAGGAGGCCTTGGCAATTTTTGATCTGGTTCTGGTCTGCTTAATAGCACGACACTTAGGTGTAATTCCCAGTTCAGGGGGTGGCATAACCTCCTTTTCCCTAGAAACCACCAAAGACGGTGTAGAAGATACATATTAAACCCCGTCAGTAGGAGCAGGGAGAGTAGAGTACTGTTCCATAGGCACCCCATCCAGAACTGGAACAACAGGATCAGAAGAAGGGGAGGGTCCACAGTGGGCGTGACTACCAAAGGAATAGCCACTGGCACTGTGTCAGGAGTTGTTGGGAGATGCAGGACAGGAACATCATCAGGGGTGGGTTTGTGGGCAGCAATATCCCTTTTTTGGGCCTCAGTAAGAATAGTGTCCTGATTAGAGTGGTCAGACCTGTTGTGGGTTGCCCAAGGACAGGAACGAAATCCATGTCCTGTATCCCCACAAAGATTACACCTACGTTCATTCTTGCAATCAGAACTGGAGTGACCATAAGAAAGACAGAGATTACAATGGAGGCAATCACAATCAGAAATAAGATGCATGTAAGAGCTACATTTGAAACATGTTCTAGGTTGGCCCACATAAAAACAGTGATCCCCTCTCCCTCCCCAAAAGTAAATTATTAGGGAGATGGATAGGACCAGAATTATTATATTGAAGTCAAACCCAGTACTTCCAACCCCAGTCCAAAGATGTTCAGCGTCAAAAATTGGTTATGGAATCCGAAGTTCACACCGCTGCTGCAACCAAAGGGTAATGCCATGAACAGCAACAGTCTCAGTACAAAACAAAATTGTAACAAGTTTAATTGCAGGTCTGGTTAAGGGGATAGCCCGAAAAGGGAGCCAGAGAGCAGAACATCTCACAAGTGCATATCTAGCCCAAAATCTGTCTAAGCCCTGAGAGGTTTTAAAACTGATGTCATAAAGGCTATCACCCGAGATGTGAATAAGGGCATACATTTCATTGGTAAAGAACCCCAAGGATTCCTTAATCAAGGACTTCTCCACATAAATCCGATCAGGAACAGTAGACAAGCCCCCTAAGTACTGCAGCCTAACAGCATTTCTCCTCTGCATAGGAGGAGGTTGTCCAGAAAAGGTGTCCCATCGATGAAATTCCTCCCAAGTATGCTTAGCCTGGTTAGTATCAGCATGATTAGGGCCTTGTGCAGCAGAAAGACCATCCATTATGTCGTCCCATGGTCGAGTAGGAACATTGGAGCTAGTACCTTCATCCCCTGAGGAAGAACCAGATAACAGCAGGACTTTAAACAGACCAGAAGGGAGAGTTTCAGGGAGCTGCACATCAGCAGCATGTAAGTCCAAATCAGAGTCAGTAATAAAGGTGGGAGGCAAGGGAGAAACCCCTTCAGAAGTAATATCCACAGTGGCAACCACTGATTGTTGAGCCCCAGGAACAGGGCTATGCTGAGGGTCAGGAATCCAATGGCCCTCCAACCCAGGTTTCCAACCAGCACTCCTTAGAGAATGTTCCAAAGAACGAGAGACATCGCCCGGTCTACTCAAGAAATCCCGTTAGGGAGCCTCAGTCCCCCTTAAAATACCTAAGCCTTCAGGAGGAGAAGCAACCAAAGTAGGCATAGAGACAGAAGCTGTACTCACAGTAGCCAGAGAAGGAACAGCTCTGTGGGGTCGAGGAACAGGAGAGAGTCCAGAATCAGCAGAGCAGGGAGCAGAGGCCTCTGTGTCATTCGCTTGGCATGTCTTTGATGCTGATGCGTCATTGCAGGGATTGACAGCCAGCAACACAGCAGGTAAATCACTCGGCAGTGGCGTTTTCGAGGGAGGGAAAGCAGAGCATTCACTTGGGGCAGACCGAGACAAGGGCGCAATGTTCGCCAAAGGATCAACAGAAGAAGCAGGGAGAGACTGCTCAGTTGCTGCAGTAACTGCCAAAACCTGATCACGGTTCATCAGAAGCAGACGTTTTAGCCAGAGGTCGTCCGCCATCAACAAGATTGTAGGTACAGCACCAATACTTTCCTCCATCACAGAAACCACAACTTCAGGATCTTCATGTACAACAGTAGAAGCGATCTCCTCAGCTGAACCTGCAGGAGTGGAGATCTGCTCTCCTGCAGACACACCAGCACACTGAATGTCAATCTGCTCTCCTGCAGACACACCAGCACACTGAACGCCAATCAGGGTCGCAGCCATGGTGTCAGCAGCCCCTACCGCAAGAGTAGGGGAATTTCCCAGTGCCCTGGCCAAATTTACCCAATTCACTAAAAATGCCACCAACAGCTTAATCTGGTTCAAGGTTAGTTGACATTCATCTGTATCCCCTTCCCCTGGGTCTTGCCTGAAAATAGGCAGAATTTGTCTAGTGCACTTACCCAGTCAACAAAAAATAAATAAATAAATAAAATGCTCCACCTCTTCTGCATTTATTTACTGCCTGCTGAGGGCTCACATTTTTTTTTCCTCACTATGTCCAGTGGTGCTGTGGTCAAAAACAATGAATTCATTCTCTTCGGGGATTTTAACATTACAGTAACTGGCTCTCTGACTGCAAAAGATCTGTGATACAGGCCATTAACAAACTTCATTTGACCCAGTTAATTTCTGAACCCAGGCATTGGTTCTCAGTGCCTACAGTGAATGAATGACATACTGTTTTCTACTGATGTTGTAATGTATACTCACTTGTTTTTGCCAAAATTTGACACACTAATTGTCTTTGCCTTGTATCCTTCTCTGTAATGCATTTTTGTATGTAATCTCCTGGGTCCTGCCAGATAATAGGCATTTGTTTGCCTAGTGCACTCACCTGATCAACAAAAAGAAAATAAATCAATTATAGATAGACAGAGGATCTGAGCACCAGCCCTGCCTCTTGCTTGGCAGCCACCCACTCCACCCCTCTGGTCTGACTCGATCATCAGTTGAGGCTCTGCCAGCTAGATGTCATCTGATCCTGGATCTCAGCCAGATACAGATTTAGCACCTCATCTGCATCAGGTTTCCTGGGTGCAATGACTGATACAGCTGGATATCATCTGCATAGCAGTGGAAACCCAGCCTGTAATGTCTGAAGATGTTTAAGGGTAGCATATACACTGCACACAACATGGGTTAGGGATCAACCCCTGTGGTATGGTGCAGAGCAGGGCATCAGATAAGAGGTAACTACATTTTAATAATTGGTCAGGATTGTGTTGTGTACTGATGGTAAAGCACTTACTGTTGTGCCTGGCAATAGGCTATGTTTGCCTGCTGCATTTACCTGTAAACAAAAAGTAAAATAAATTAACATCTTTCTGCTAATGTTTGTAATTACAACTCTTGATCTTCTAATGAAAACTGCTTAAAGAAGCAGCCGGAAGAAAGCGTTTTTCAAAAAAGCTAGTTTCAGCTACAGTTAATAAAACTAATAATATACCTGTTAAATATACTTATCTAGGTACTTTCTATGCTGAGAACCATAAGTTTTTATTTATTTTCTCAATCCTAACACTCGTCAGGTTTACAATGGTATTTCTAAGCCAAATATGACAACAAGCTTTTTTCTTGAGGGAAAAAAACTATGTTCAAACATTTATAAAATACTTAAAATTTGGTGGAACTAGAACATTTTAACACCAAATAAAACTGGAAGATGCATGGCATCTTTTATAGTGAAAAAAAAGTATGGTCATATTTTTTTGCCTAGTTTTGTTGCACTGCTGCTTTAAAGTCCTATTCATGTGAACTAAAATGGGACAATGCTCTTCTGGATGCCATTCACCTGCTCCTTGGAACTATTTGCATTTGTCACATAAAACCATCAGTTCTTTCGGCTCGTTCATATTGAAACTTAAAGAGCCGCTATTTATCTTATCTGATTGTTGTTGTTTCTGAAATGTCTAAACAACACAATTGTTTTCAATGTTATTGTTACATGTGAAATTTTTTTGTCCAGGTCGCCCCTGAAAAAGGAACTTGTTGCCAGTGAGCTAACCTGGTAACCAGAATAAACTAGACTAGTGTGTTGCTCAGGGTTCAGCTGTGTGCGGATTATAAAACGCTTACTGTCATTTATGAGAAGTAGTGATACCAGAGCTGTGCGGAATTTTCAAATTCCATTGACAGAAGTTCTGCAGACTTTGGAAACTCCAGCCACATTACATGGAATTCTGTTAGTACCGAATTTGACATTTTGAAACTTGAATATTTTTCAACTATTTGTAATATGCAGTTTATATAAATCATGGATTTCTTTCCCACAATCCACAATTCTTCTGTGGTTTACATAATCCATGGGAAGTTATTCCATAGTTTACATTTTGGGAATTTTGCAGAATTCTAGTAAAAATTCAGAAAAGCATTTTGGAAGGAAATTGCCATTCTGCATGAATTTCATTGGTGGAATTCTGCATTCCACTCTGCTCTAACTGGCACTGTATCCTTATTTTGATGGTAATCAGTTCTGTTGTCATTGCATTAAATTTTGTACATGCCCTTCTTTTTTTAAATGTCATATTAAAACATCTATTTTCTCTTTTGCCTTCCCTTTCCAATTTTCTCTTTCTGTCTGTTGCTCTACTTGAAATCTTATCTATTTATAGTAGTGTCCGCCAGGATCAGATGCAGTGTCACACTGTATCATAGTTTCCTGCATGACAACTGCCATTGAATTGGTACCACAGGGCTCTGTCCTGGGTCTGGTACTCTTCAACATGTTCATCAGCGACACTGGTGAGGGAATCCTGGGCAGGCTGTCTCTCTTCACAGATGACACTAAACTCTGTGGGAGGGTGGACAGCGATGAGGAAATCAAGGAAATGCATAGGGACTCACAAAAGCTAGAGGAGTGGTCTGTGGTTTGGCAGTTGAAATTCAGTGCCAGGAAGTGCAAGGTAATGCACCTAGGGAACAAGAATCCCAGGACACAGTACTGGATGGGTGGGGTGAGACTTAGCACAACGGCTGAGGAATGGGACCTTGAGTTATCATCAGGGACTCCCCAAATAATCGAGTCGTGCAACAAGACATATAGCAAAGTGAGTAGGATGCTGTGTTGTATTGGGAGGAGTACTGATAGCAGAAGAGAAGCAGTAATACTTCCCTATATAGATCCATAGTGAAACTACACCAGAGTACTGCACCCAGTTCTGGAGTTCTCACCTCAGGAAAGACAGAAAGGAAAGGGAACATTGTTTAAACAGGAGTAGCACACTAAGTTGAAGCTTGTTTCCAGATGCAACCTAGGAGCACAGTGAAGTTAAATGACTTGCTCAGGATCACACAGTATGCACCTAGATGGCTGTGGGATTCAAACCCAGGTCTCCAGATCTGCAGCTCAGAGCCTTAACCCACTGCAGAGATAGGTTGGAGACCATGCAGCACAGGGTGATGAAAATGATTCAGGGCCAACAGAGCAGGTTCTATGAGGAGCCTCAAGGCACTGAAAATGTACTTGCTAGAGACCAGAAGGGAGAGGGAGATATTATGGAGACCTTCAAGTTCCTAAAAGTATTAACAAAGTGAACTGTGGGTAAATATTTAGCTTGAATACGAGCTCTCTGTTACATGGACATAAGTGGAAACTAACTGGAGGAGGTTCAGGGGGAATAGGAAGAAGTATTATTTTACAGAAAGGGTGGTGGAGTCGTGGAACAGTCTACAAGCTGAAGTACTGGGTACAAAAACCATTGGTGGTTTCAAGCATGGTTGGGACAGAATGAAAGGTATAATGCTTGCTTGGGGTGCCAGAAACTGGGAGGAGAATGGAGAGAACACTGGGAGGACTAGGACCCGTGGGACAGTAGGTCTCATGGGTAAATAGGGAACTCAGGCAGACTGGATGGACCATGGGTCTTTTCTGCTAGTGTTGTCTGTGTTTCTATGAATTGCACTGTTCTCTGCAGAATTCTGCAAGATGAGGTATCTGATCCTGATGGATGCCACAATAGTTGCTTATACAACTGTTATTAGACTCTCATAATGTTGAAACTACACACGCAAAAGAAAACTGGGCACTCAGCTTACCATCAGAAAAAGACTGGAAGCTTTGACTAGGATGCAGAATACTTTTCAGCAAACAAGCTTGTAAAGACCAGGGCAGCAGGACCTTAACACATCCAAATGTTTCATGCAAGACATGCGCATGTCTCCCAGAAAACATTGGAATGTGTTTGAGGTCTTGTTGTCCTGGTGTCATGTTTACCCTGTTTGCTTGAAAATAAAGTATTTTGCATCCTACACAAAGCTTTCTGTCTTTTCTACTGGTTAGCTGCGTGCCATTTTTTCCTCTGTATACTGTAATTCAGTTCTGTACTTTTATCTTTATTTTTACTGTGAAGTGTTGTGAGATACAACTTGTATGAAACACAAGACACAAAAATAAATGACATTGTACTGTAACCTTAGCGGCACTTTAGGCAGCCAATACAGTCCTTCTCAGAACTCAGTGGTGGGGTGGGGGAGGTCTGGGGGTCTGGCTTCCGTGTGAAGGACTCTCACTCCCACTTTTCCAATGCCATGTGGAGGGGCATGCATCTTTTAATTTCCCCCACTAAGAAAACCCAGGAGTTTCTTGGCACTACAGGTGAAGGACTGCCCTTAAGACTCAATGCATTCTGTGTGTGTTAGGCCAGAGATTCAATGTCCCTTGCACTAAATACGTAGTCTTTCATTTGCTTCTGCAGGTCAACCTACAGACGGAAGGATATGTCCATGATGGGGAAATAACATTTTTACACTGGAAAAGTCATAGCTGTGGAGGAAATGGGGGGCAGGGAACTGAGTTCCAGGAGTGAAATTAAAAGTCTGACTCAGTTCCAGAAACAAAATGGTGAGGTTCTGCTTTTGTGCAAAATGTACCTCTAAAGGCATAAACTGACTAAATAAAGTATAAAAAATGTGAAATATAATGAAAAGACACATCTTCAGACCACTGTTGGTATGTTCAGTCCTATATTAATGGTAATGGGTTAGTAAATGATTGTTTTTCAATTTCCAACATTAGTTTCACAAAATGGAAATGTTATTCCTGATTTTCATTCAAGACTTTATCTTTCAAAGTTCAGACACAAATAACACCTCTCTGCCCATCACCTGTGCAGTGACTTCAGAATAGTTGTTTATACCGATATCAACAGCACATGCAAAACCTTGGCCAACCAATGTGTCATGGGAGCAAGCATCAGCCTCTAAAATAGCATGGCCTTGTAAAACACAAACAGCATCAGAAAAGTACTTGCATCGGTTTGGAAATCAGGCCCTTTTAAAATGTATTATTCATTGTTTATTCTCCGAATGAAATATACTGAGAGGAAGAAAGTTTCTTGGAGCCAGATGCTAAAGTGTGATGGTATTATTAATTGTACCTGTTGTCAGCTAGGCCCTTTCTCTATATATCTGTGTCAAAAACAGACTTAATATGAATGTCACATCTGCAAAGGCAACACAAGCATTATAATAAACATGCATGCATAAACTATTTCAATTCTGCAGTGGTACAGTCCCAATGGAAATGGTAAATAAGCAGGCAGGAGGCTAAAGACAAATTATGAACAATTATGCTGAAACAGAACCAATGCAGGGTAGTCACTGTAAGCAGTCGCTGCTTCTGTGTGCGTTCCAAGCTCTTTTTTCTTTTGTGCAGTGCAGTGTAATCATGTTCCACTAGATGGTGCCGACATGTTAGAAAATGGAGCCAGTACAGTACAGAACGGTAGCTAGGCCTCAACACTTTACTCCTGTTTTTAATTTATATTTTATGCCCCCTCTGTCTCCAGTACCAGCACCACCCTGCCTGCCACAGAGTCCACTGGCACATCCCCACCCCCTCACTTTCACCTGCCATTTTTCATGGATCCTTGTTTACCCTTGGGTGGGGGTGGAGGAGGTGTACTGCTAACTGCACAGGAATATCAGCAGGCAGGCAAGAAGGCAGGAGCCAGCATGGCTATAATAAGCTATAACAAGATCATGTTCCTCGCTCTCTCCTTAGTCCCTCTCAGAAACACTGGAATGAGCGGGGAACTAATGCACATGTGCGCAAATGCACGCACAGCACAGGTCAGGTCCTTGGCCAGTGTCTTCCCCTCCCACTCATTTATTTTATATATTTATTTAATTTCATTCATTTATTTAGTATTGCAGGTAGGTACTCTGGAATTTGCATTCCTTTTTCAGGTACGACCTGAGGTCAAGTCGAGTAAACACAAACAAAACATGTAATAACAATAAGACACAGAAATAATAAATGCATCATTGCATTCATTTACATACACATTCATTCAAGCTTTTAAAATGATTACAAGCTGCCATAAAGGAAGTATTAGCAGAGAAAGTTATCTTTCCTGTATTTGAACATACAAGGGCAAGATCAATTGAGATTTGAAAGATGAGCAAGACTCATAGATGGGAAGAATAGTTAACAAGTAGGTTTCGAATGTAACTGGAATACCTGTGTTTATTATCTTAAATGTAAAACATGGCATTGATAGCCTATAATTATTCTGAACAGATAGCCAATTGAGTTGTTTTAATATTGACAATGGTGATTACGGTGGGGCCAAGAGTGCAAATTTCCAGTTTTTTATTTTATTTAGCTTTTTAGTCCCTGTCACCTCCTCCTGCCAACTGGCGATGGGGACATATATGCATTTTTACAGGTTTTCTCCCCTGACCTCCCCCCAAGGCCCTCGGCCACATGGCCGTGGTGGAGCGTGTGGAAGCATGCTTTGTACCCAGTGGCGGCAGCTCACTCCCTTCCAGCTCCCAATACTTTGCTACCTTCTCTCCGCTTATACTACCCACCGGACTTCCACCTGGTGGGAATGGAACACAGGGGGCACCAACCCACCCTCACCACCCTCAGGAGAGGAGAGCTGCCCACTGCATGCTCAATCCTGCTCCCTCCCCACGCCTTCACCCCGATAACCTGAAGTCATTCCTGAACCCGGGTCACTAGTGTAGCATGAGGTAAGGGTGCCTAGCACCTCAACTGTCTGTTTCACTGGGCCAGTTAAATTTCCAATTTTTGTTTTCTAGATACAGTGCAAGCAGAAGCAGTATCAGTTACAAGCGATACATAATTCAATATTGGGAGAGGTTTTGTTGAGCTATGGCAGTACATGTATCTTTTGTTAATAAATGTCATAATCAATAAAGAGGTCCTATCTTTGCATGTAACTTAGTGGTGATTTTATCCATATGAATACTGAATTTTAGGGATAACCAAAGTAATACCATGGTATTTGAATGAGTCTACAATTTCAATTGGACTTCCCCTTGTGAACATATTGAAAAATCTCTTTGAATTTTTTTTATTTCAACATCAGATCCAAATAACATGGCTTTTGTTTTGATTTTGTTTAAGACCAGGTTTTTTGATTGAGCCAGTTCTGAATTTTGATAAACTTGCAGCTTAACATAGAGTTAATGTCTAAAACAGATGTGTTATAAGTCAGCAATGCTGCATCGTCTGCATAAGTATCAAGTCACAGTTATGTGATAACTGTGAAATGGGAACAATAAAAAGAGTAAAAAGTAAAGGAACTCCACACTGAATCCTTCGAAATGTAGAAAAAAAAACACATTAAATCTGACACACTGAAACCTGTTCTCAAGATAATCCCATAACCATATATCTAATACACTAAAATATTAGGCAAGCATTATGGACTGTTGTTCTCTAGCTTGAAAAAACCTATGAAACCAATCAATGGCGTGAGTTCCAAATCCCATGTCCTCAAGCTGCTTCAATGAAATGGTATGGTCCAGTGGATCAAATGCCTTGGTTAGGTCCACGAACACTGCCCCCATTAGGCAACCGATTTTGGTAGCCCTGTGGACAGTGTCTGTGAACCCAACCAAGGCAGTCTCAGTACTATATCCCCCCAAAACCATGCTGATTTGGGGAGATCAAATCATAAGTCCTGATGTATTCATTGATCTGTGAGTGTACTGTTTTCTCCTGTATTTTTGAGAGTGCTGACAAGACTGATATTGGATGGAAATTGTTAAATTCAGACTGGGATCCTGATTTGTGAATAGGTATTATGTATGATTTTTTTTCTCATAATTTTGGTATTTGGCCTGTTTGAAATGAAAAGTTAAAATAAGCTAATAGGATATGCAATTTTAGAAGCTGCAAGTACCGAAAGTTTAGGTGGGGGTTTGTCACAACTGGGTGCTTTATCAATTTTTTACTTGTTAAAGGGTACCTAAACAAGCAGTTTTTTAAAACTGCAAACTCCAAAATCTGGCTTCATAGCGGTAAAGTAAAGCTGCTGTTTACATGTACTAAAACTGCATTTATGTAACAACATAAATGAGTTTCCATAGCTTTGAAAAATGTAAACATCAGTCTTTCACTTTCAAAAAACAGCCTTGGTTTCTCCCTAAGATGTCTGCCAAGTGTGTTAAGTGATGAGTCATGATGACATCATCTGAGCCAAAGACAGAGATCCACATCTATTTCTATAGTGCTAACTAGTTCTTCTTTCCCATTTAATTTTGAATTGTAGTACCAGAATGATCAGCACCATGTATTAACTCATGGATTATTTTGATCAGTACACGTTAGGCTATGATTTTGTTCATTTTGTTTACTTTAACTTCCGGAAAATGTTTTGCAATCCAGCTGACTTTTTCTTTGGCAAACTGCATTACAGTACACCACTTCAAATACCTGATGATCTAGTGGTTATATGATGCACTGAATTTTGTTTTTTGTTAACCAGGAGAGACACACTAAGCTGAAAGCTTGTTTACAGGTGTGGCCTGGGAGCACAAGAAGTTTAATGACTTGCCTAGGCTCACATAGTAAAGTACCGGTCTTGTTCAGTTCCAAAGTTTATGTTTTCTTGTTAATTTACAATAAGGTTTTTTTCTATGTGAAACTTTTTGTATTTAAGTTTGATTGTTGAATACTTGCTATCTATATTTTGCCCTTAGTATTGCTTGGGGTCATGGTGAGTTGTAGTTTTAGTAAGAGAATTATTACACTTTGGGTTGTAATTTGTACTTTTGGGAGGGTTGTGTATACTTATATTGATATGTATTAATAAAGGGTATTGTTAAAATGTTTTCTAAATTACTTGTTTGGTTATTTTGCTGTGTTGATTATGTTTATAGTAAATATTGAGGGATTGGCCACTTTTCTGTATAGTGAAGGTAGTATGTAAGTTGTTGTTTTGTTGATTTTTTTTACTACTTAATTTATAATTAGGTTTCTTGAGGGCAAGTGCAATAAGTATTGGTGACTTACTAGAAAAGTATGTTTATGTTCTGTGCGGTTGTATTATAATGGATATTATATTAGGAGAGGTATATTAATATTTAGAGTGATTCTACTTGGATTTAGTGTTGTTTTTGTTTTTACTTGTGATTTTGCAGAATTCTTGTAGGATGTTTTGTGTACTTTTTTCTAGTATTTTTTTGTGTTGTTCTTCATAATGTGAGTTGTTGTTGGCTACTCTTCTAAATTTTGAATGAGTTTATACATAAATTTCTCAATATTGTCTCTAACAAATGTCACATATCTTTCTACTCTAGGTAATCTCCTACACTGAATTCAAGTAACAGTTTAGGTGCAGCTCTGCCACTCTGAGTATTTGTCATTGCTGGCTACTCTCCTCCACAATCAGGTAGTGATCACGATTCTGGTGGCCCCACATTTCAGATCTCACAGTGATCTGCTCAGCGTCCTCCTTCATGTCTTCAACTAACCTGAATATAGCTGTACCCTGCTGGAATGGTTTCTTTAGTCCCTCTCTGGCATTCATTCTTCTCACTGTTCCCCTCCATAAACTGTGCATTCACTACTTTTCTGCATCATGAATGTGTTTAGTACAGTCTCCCATGTTATATTTACATATTAATAATAAACAATGATCTTCTGGTAAGCGGGCTGATAGCAGCATGGCACAGAGTGGAGAAAAATAGGCGTTTCCTACCATATAAGATCTAAGCCACCTATGATTAGGCACTATTATATGACGTGCATAATGATGTACACCCATCATTTAATAGTGCCCAATCAAAGGTAGCCTAGATCTTTTAAGGTTAGAAAGCCCATCATTCCCTTGTTCCCTGCTGCTATAAGCCTGACTTACTGGAAAGATATGTTTATATTTGATATGTCAAAATAAAACGGGGACTGTACTACTTGCATTCATGTTGCAGAAGGGTGATGAGCTCACCAGTTTTTGGTAAGGAGGAATACTGAAGAATGAATGCTAGAGGGGGACTGAGTAGGCCACTCTTGCTAGGTACTTCTATATTCAGGGAAGGACAAAGACAGAAGAAGAGAAATATGAGCAGATTACTGTGAGAAATAAGATGTGGGGCTGCCAGCACCTTGATCACTACCTGACCCCGTTGTCCTGGCCAACATTCCCCTTCCCATAAAACCAGTTCGTGCAATTGTCCAAGGCTGTTTGTGGATATTAATGTATGAAATGGATGCCACTACACGTTCAGTCACTTCACTATCAGTCTAGTATTGCTTGTAAAGCACTTTGGGATACAATGTGTATGAAAACTACTATATAAATGCTAATTCTTCTTCTTAATATTACAACTATTTCCCATGGACTGCACAAGAACTTTGCTACAAAAAAGTGGTGGATCTAGGGGGTGGTGAAGGGTGTGGCTGCACCCCCCCCCACATAGTAATGCACTTGCTTGCTGTTGCATTTCATTTTGTTGAAGAAGCCTGATTTATTGATTGTACAAATATTTACATTCAAATTATGGATTACATTTGTAGGTTCTGTCAAAACGTAATAGAAAAGAATAATAGCAGAAAATATAAAGGTTTAATAAAATGTTAAAAGTGCATATTAAGCATGCACACCACCCCAGCACCCCCATTGTAGCATCCTGGATCCACCATAACCACTAGACCACCAGGTTATTCAAGATTTGTACTGCACTGTGGTTTGCCACAGAGAAAGTCGGTTGATTAAACCACATTTTCAGCATGTTAAAGAAATGAACAGAACTATAGCCTGGGACATGCATTATACAAAATAATGCACATGGTTTTGACCATTTATGTGAAACAATTCTAAAAATGGAAAAAATAACTAGTTTGCACTACAGAGAGCCCTATATCTCACTCACTTTGTCTCCAATGATGTCATCACATAACACGTTTGGCGGCCATTTTAGGAAGCAGGTAAGACAGTTTTTTTGAAATTGGAAGGCTGATTTTACAATTTTCAAATGCTCTGGAACAACATTTAGATCAATTATATAAATGTTGTTTTAGCATTAATGAATACAGCGGCCTTTCCTTTAGTCACTTACAGAGTCAGATTTTTGAATAGTTTGTTGTCAAAATGTTGTTTAGGTAACTTTTAAGTAATTTTAGTACTTCATCACTTTTGACAGTTTTAAATGAAAGTTCGGTCTAGTTAGTCTAATTTCTTAATCAGTGTTTACATGTCCCTGTTGTTCCTTCCAGTAAATATCCAAGTTTGTAAACCGTAAATTAAATTTGACAGCTATTAAAATAGGATCAGTCAGCACAACCCCATCCTTAAGCATACTAGGGCTAGCTTCATTAATAGAGTCAGTACAGATCTACTAGAACTCCAGAACTGCTTTGAATTGGACTCATTTTCAACTTGTTTTGTTTAAAGAAATTAATTTTAGCTACTGTTATAGAAACATAGAAGTTGATGGCAGATAAGGACTGCAGGGCCCATCCAGTCTGCCCATTTCTTTTTCTGCCTTATGAATGTGCCATAGGCCTTTGCTCTGTCAATGGCCTATCTATTCATACTCATCTGTATTGCTCCCTTATGCCTATCCCATGCCTGTTTGAAGCCCTGCACTGTATTCATATCTACCACTTCCTGAGTAGGCCATTCCATGTCCACCACCTTTTCTGTGAAAAGAACTTCCTCACGTTACCCTTAATCGGCCTCCTCTAATCTCATGCTGTGTCTTCTTGTCCTGCTATTTTCTTATATTGAAACATGTTAGACTCTTTCACCTTTTTAATGCCCTTAAGGTGTTTGAATGTTTCGATCATATCACCTCTCTCCCGCCTTTGCTCTAGGGTATACATATTGAGCTCCGTTAATCTGTTCTCATATGTTTTCTGATGCAGTCCCTGCACCATTTTGGTTGCCCTTCTCTGGACTGCCTCCATTTGGTTAATGGCCTTCTGAAGGTATGGCCTCCAGTACTGCACGCTGTACTCCAGATGGGGCCTAACTAGTGTTCTGTAAAGAGGAATTATTCCGACTTGTGATACCCCTACTAATACACCCCAACATCCCCCTAACCTTACCTACTGCTTTAGTGGTCTGCTTGGATGATTTCAGGTTATCGGTGATGATGATGCCCAAGTCTCTTTCTCCCCTTGTGACTGCCAGCAACTCCCCTCCCAGCCTATAGGTGGCTTCAGGGTTTCTCTTCCCCTATGCGCATGATCTTGCACTTCTTTGCATTAAACCCCAGTTGCCACTCTTCCAACCATTTTGCTAGTTTATCCTGATCTCTTTCCATTCTGCCCACCCAATCTGGATCATCTACTCTGTTTCCTTTTTACACTTATTTCTTTTTGCTATAGTCATTTTGGTCAAAACAGTATTGCTTTTTAAATTTTAACCAAGCAGAGTTCCTGTCTTTCATCATTTTAAAAGATTTTTGTTAAGCCATTAAGCTTTCCTCCCACTAACTCACTTCCTAATGACAGGTGCATATTTATCTACTATCTCCATAAAATGCTAATAACATAGTCCAATGCACAATCTACATCCAGAATAGCTTTCAAGTAAGACCAATTCACTTCAGATAACTTGCATAAAAAGCTAGAAACATCTGTTTTAGTATACTGTAAATCCTAGTTTCAATGAATCTAGGGAGGGCTTTGATTTTCTACCACCTTTCCAGAAAACATAACCCTTCCCCCTTTCCTCTTCTCCTTATCCTTTCTATAAATTTGGTATTCTGGTAACACCAATTCATTATACAGAGTTGAAGGGTGAAGCCATGTTTCAGATATTGCTAAAATAGGTTCCACCAAGCTGGTTCAATAATAGAGTTATCGAAGTCTGACACAGTGACAGGATTTTGCCAACAGTGGCCACATCGTCTGGCAAATCAGTCAACGGACAGCTGCAGTGCCCCAAGCATCAGGGCACTTTTGCTTTGTTTGCAGGGCACTTTGCCCCCCCACACACCCCATGCAGGGTGTTTTTCCTCCTGCACCAATCAGATCTATATATATCTAACTTTATGGGGGCGGATTTGTAGGATGAGCAGCCAAATTCAGGAGTCAATGAATCTGTTCATCTCTTGACAACCCGCTCAACACTGCGGTGTTGAACAGGTTGTGTCGCTGTGGGAGATCCATTGTTACAGCATCGTTGTAACAACGGTATACCACTAAAATATCTGGCTTATAATAGTTTACCCAAGCCTCTATTTCATGTAGATTAGAAGCAATGCTTCTGGCATTGAAATTAACAATTTTTAGGCCTCCTTTTACAGTCAAAAAGTAATCTGTGCAAGTTTCATTTGAGTCAGCAATAGGTCCTGGGTTCATTTCTACAGTATGTCCCCAGCTAACATATGTAGCCTAAAATAAGCACTGAAATAAGACTAAGTCTTGTCCCCACACAGGTGTAAGTAGATTTGCTAATGGAAAAGCCTATGTTGTATGCCAGAGTCTTATAATGAGTACCCCCAAAATGGGTGGAGTTTAGACAAACACCATCACATGTGGGAGTACAAATTCCTCTTCCCTTTCCCTCTCACGTAGTGATGGTTGTTTAACATTCTGGGCTAACAGAGAATCAGTTAGGATTAAAATACAATATACTTTGTTCCCAAGCATAAACCTTGTGTGGCCATCATGTAAAAGAACTGAGGCAGCATTATGATTTGACAAGAATTAAATATAATGTTTAAGTAACAAGTTAGTATAAAACATGTACCCAGAAATGCCAATCAGGAATACTAAATAAATTACAGCAGCACAGATTTTCAGTCTAATATGTAACAACTTTTTAGAAAATAAACATTTTTAGATACAGTTTCCCACTTTCCTACAGATATGCTGTTGAAAATTGCCACTCACACCACGGACTTGCGCTGGCTAGTGGTGCGGGCTTTTATGATGGTCAGCCCCACCCCTGGAAATTCAAGCACAGCTCCCGGCTCACCCTCGAGCCCCCATGCCTGCTGTGTTCAGCAAAGTGCTGAACTAAAAAGTTAATTTTAGCCCCTTATTCAGCTGCACAGATAGTAAAAGTAGTTGAATGCTGGCTGGATTCCTCAGGCTGGATGGATGTAATGAGGGCAGCATCATTTGACGTGGTGTCTCTCAACAGCAGGATCAGCTGTTCTGGTGCAGAAAACTGCAAACTGGATGCGGGCTAGTGGCGAGGCTTTTACGATGGTCAGCTCATCCTTGATTCAAGCACAGTGACTGGTTCGCCCCTGTGCCTGCTGTGTTCAGCAAAGTGCTGAATTAAAAAGTTCATTTTAGCCCCTTATTCAAGTGCACAGAAAGTAAAGGTGGCTGAATGCTGCCTGGATTCCTCAAGCTGGATGGATATAATGAGGGCACAATCCATTGAGCTGGAGTGCCTCTCAACAGCAGGATCAACTGTTCTGGTGCAGGAAACCACAAACTGGATGCTGGGTAGTGGCACCAGCTTTTATGCTGGTCAACCCACCCCTGGAGTTGAAGCACAGCCACAGGCTCACCCCGAGCCCCCATCCTCCTGTCCTGCTGTGTTCAGCAAAGTGCTGAATTAAAAGTTTGATTTACCCCCTTATTCGGGTACACAGATAGTAAAGGTGATGGAATGCTGGCTGGATTCCTCAGGCTGGATGGATGTAATGAGGGCAGCATCATTTGACGTGGTGTGCTTCTCAACAGCAGGATCAGCTGTTCTGGTGCAGAAAACTGCAAACTGGATGCGGGCTAGTGGTGTAGGCTTTTATGATGGTCAGCCTAGCCCCTGGAGTTCAAGCACAGTGACTGGTTCGCCCCTGTGCCTGCTGTGTTCAGCAAAGTGCTGAATTAAAAAGTTCATTTTAGCCCCTTATTCAGGTGCACAGATAGTAAAGGTGGCTGAATGCTGCCTGGATTCCTCAAGCTGGACAGATGTAATGAGAGCAGAATCCGTTGAGCTGGCATGCCTCTTGACAGCAGGATCAGCTGTTCTGGTGCAGAAAACCGCAAACTGACATCTCACTCAGCATCCTTGCTGCACTGACACAGTGGTCACCCAGGTAGCAGTATTGTAACACAGACTGTGTCACTCCCACCTCCAGAATAGAGGTGTATCCTTTGGAAAGCTTGCTCTTCTTCACCCCAGTCAGTACCCGATGACTCAGGTACGTTCCTGAACCCAGGTCACAGATGGCCCTACTGCACAGATGGGCTAGCAGTTCACACCTGTTTAAGAAAAACTAGTACTACTACTACTATAGTTTGTGCTGTAATTATTAGAAATTATCTACAGCATTAAAGCCAATTTCAAAAAAAGCCTGGGATACGCATGTCACTTCCACACAGGGAAGAATTCATAGGCCCTAGAGACCTGTAAAGAGGCAGGGGGTAGTCTAATGGAGCTGGGATGACACTAGGCTTCTAATAGGAAGCCTGGGTCAGCTGGAGAGCAATCCTATGCTTCATGTGAATACTGGAATTGTGGGATTGATCAGTCCTCCAAGGACTACCATATCCCCCAAAGCACATAGAATTGAAAAAAGAAATAAACAAATAGGGACCCTATGACCCCCAGCACTCAGTGCCCCCCAGCACTCCATGCTTTGTTAGAGGGCTAGGGCATTTGTTGGGGTGAGCACCTTGGGACCTAGAACCATCCGGGAGCACTGCAGTGGGAGGTGCATAGATCTTACACCCGAGGTCCTCCTGGTGAAGCCTACATGCCTTGCAAGCTCCTTTTGTTGTGCACAACTCATGCAGGGCATCCCTGTGGAGTGCAGGTATTCCTCTCTGGTAGCCCCCAACCCAAATGCCTGCACAGTTTCATGGCCCAGGTCAGCCACCATTTGCGTCCTGGTGAAGAGTTCAGTGTGGATGAGTGCAGGCCTCCACCTGAAGAGGGTCCTCCACACATAAAGGAGTGATTTATACACCTTTATAGGGTGTTGAGTGCTTTGTGGGTCAGAGCCTGAGCCTGTTACATTGCATATGCCTCTAGCCCATACTATGGTGCTCTCCTTTCCCGTGCTCCATCACTTGTTCAGCTCTCTCTGCAAAGGTTCCTTCTGCAGGTTGATCAGTTCTGCTGCTACCACTGCATGTGGTAGTACTTACAGCAGGTGAGTCTGGGTGATGGGTCCACTAGGGTCTGTGTATTTACTCAGTCCTTTCTGAAGATGTCCTGGCTGGCAAATGCAGACTAAGACTTCAGATGTGACTACTACTGGTTTTGCATGTCACTGCTAATCTTTTTATGCCTTACATGTCTGCTGTTTGCACAGGATGTTCTCATGAAGTTACTCTGATTCTGGCACTGACTTGTAAAGCCAGCACTATCCTGATCCAGAGCAGATTACATGCACCTATTGTGCAAGGATGCAGATTATAAAATGGCTGGGTAAAAATCGTGTAATCTGATTGCCTCTTATTCATGTGCAAAATATGGTTTACACGTGGTTAAAAAAAAGGACTGCTCAGCAGTGAAGAGTCTGGAACTCAGATCACTGGGCATTTGTAACACAAGCATTTCAGTTAGCCCCCTACAGCCAGAACTGATCTTCTACCACAAACATGGCTGCTACCTTTACACTGTAAAAAAATTCAACTGGGCCCTAAAAATAAAACTACCTTAAATAAAAAAATTAAATAAATGAATCAAATTTTGTTTCCCTGATTATCACACTCTCCTTACATACATAAATAAATTAGAAACATTAAGTATTGTTTATAGTTTTCACTACATCTGTTTCTTTGCTGACAGTGAAAAATCCCCCTTCTGCCTTTACCTGCTCATCAGGGGAACTCTGTTCTTCTTGCCCTGACAGTGAGATAATTGAGTCTCTGGCTGTAACAAAGGCTTTTGTTGTCTGTGTGTACAATGTGTTAGGAGAGAAACATTCTGCCAGTGGAACTGAGCAGAATGTTGAATCCATGTATTCTGTGGTAAACATTCCATGATAAACATTCCATATCTTGAATGTGGAGAAAAACAGAGAAAAAAAACAGGAAAAAGAAACTAGGCAATAATACAATGACATCATCAATAACATCACTTGCAGTGGGCGGAAGGACTATTTTATCACAAATGCACACAAGTAAATCTATTGTTTCTACATTTAAGCATGCTTTTCCCAACAGTAAAATGTAACAAAAAAAAAGGAGCCAATTTTAGAAGCGCAATAAGACACTCAGGGATGTGTGTAAAACATATTTTACAGCACGTCCAGCAGCTAAAGTCACTCGGCCTCCTGCCTCATGCCTTACTACACCCCTGACTGTGCTGTAAAATATGTTTCACACACACCCCATCATGCCTTGTAGCTTACATGTGGCATGATCTCACAACATAACTAGAAGTTTGCATTTGTGATGCCTTTAAGAATTGTTAAATTGGATCTCCCATTGCATTAGTATCCCATCATGACAGGGCTACAGTGGAAATAAGTGCAAATGATAGGGTACTGTAGTCCTGTTATTAACATCAATAACATGGTTTATCTTGTCAATGTATGTCTGTCCATCTATATATCTGTCTCTCCGTCTATCAGTCTATTAGTCATGGTGGCCTGACTTGATATAAACAGTTTTTCTCCATGGGGGCAAAAGTCCTGGTCTGTCAGGAATGAAAATGAAGCACATATTCTAAATGAGGCCCATTCATATTTTTAAATATACACTGTAATGTTCTTAGAGAGTATCAGTGGTTTGTAAAAGCACATTTTATAAATTTTGGGCATCTGTGGAACTTGCTGATGTAACTAATTGTTTTTAGGTGACAAGCAATGCCTTCTACCTATTGTCAAGTGTACTCTTTTATGCAGATTTTAAAGATTGTTGTTAGGTTTAGTGTGTGTGTGTGTGCCGACTGTGCGAGGTCTGAGGTCTGAGTAGAGTGATTATTTGATGTGATTATCGAAACATGTTGAAGCGCTACATTATGCCTGTTGTGTGTAGGTTTTAACTTATTAAATATGGACTATACTTTTGATCTATGACTTGAACATTATTTCATGCATCTCAGCTAGGTGGTTTGTGTGTGCTGGAAACTTTTGGAAATATCAGTGCAACATCTCCTCCCGAGGCACTGTCTCCAACTGCATAGCAAATGTCCCCTACTGATGCATTGCATTTTTAAGAACAGCTATTCCCATCATTAAAAGCCCAGATTATGAGAAAATCACCTACGTTGTCAGTGGAAAATGTCCACTTCCCCAGCTCTGCCAGAGGTCCGGTTCTTCCTACAGCAGTTTTAGAAACATAGAATTTGACAGCAGATGAGGACTGCTTGGCCCACCTAGTCTGCCCATTTCCCTACCTAAAGGATAAGCTGCAGATACTAATTAACCAACATCCTACTTCCTCCTACCCCCCACTAGAATTGCCTTATGCCTGTCCCATGCATTCTTGAATCCCCCCCCGTTTTTGACTCTATGACCTCCTCAGGATGGCTGTTCCATGCATCTACAATCCTTTCTGTAAGAAATACTTCCTCCACATTACCTCTAGACCATCGTCCCTCTATCTTCAAATTGTGCCCCCTTGTTCTTACGCATCTCTTTTTCTGAAAGATGCTACCCTCTTGAACTTTATTGATTTCAATGAGGTATTTGAAAGTTTCTATCATGTCCCCCCTCTTCCTCCTTTCCTCAAGGCTATACATCTTAAGCTCCTTTAGTCTTTCTTCATATGTCTTCTGGTGCAGACCCTAGACCATGTTGGTTCCCCTCCTCTGGACAGCCTCCACCCTGTCTATGTCTTTGCGGAGATGGGATCTCCAGAACTGTACACAGTACTCCAGATGTGGTCTTACCAACTGTCTGTACAGAGGGCCAACAACTTCTTGTTTTCTACTGGTGATGCCTCTCCCTATGCATCCCAGTATCCCCCCAGCCCTCCTTACTGCCTTCTCACATTGCTGGCCCACCTTTAGGTCCTCTGATATGACTACTCCCAGGTCCCTTTCCATTTTTGTTGTTGTCAGTATCTCACCCCCCATTGTATACTCTTACCCTGGGTTTTTGTTTCCCAGGTGCATTAATTTGCACTTCTTTGCACTGAATCTAAGCTGCCATACATTTGACCATTCCTCCAACCTTGCCAAGTCCCTTCTCATCCTTTCCACCCACCTTGCATATCAACCCTGTTGCAGATCTTTGTGTCATCTGCAAAGAGACATATTTTCCCTTCCAGTCCCTCTGCAAAGTCACTTATAAAGACATTAAAAAGGGCCGGCCCCAGTACTGAAACCTGCAGTACCCCACTAGTAACCTTCCTTTCTTCACTGTGGACTCCATTTACTACTACCTGCTGTGTCCTGTTATCCAGCTAGTGTTTTACCCAGGCTACCACCCTGGGACCCATTCCCAGGCTGGCTAATTTGTTTATTAATCTTTTGTGTGGGACTGTGTCAAATGCCTTGCTAAAGTCTAAGTAGTCCATGTCCACAACCCCTCCCTGGTCTACTACTTTGGTCACCCAGTCAAAGAAATCAATTAGATTTGTTTAACATGACCTTCCTGCTGTGAATCCATGCTGCTTTGGGTCCTGTGCCCCACTGGCCTCTAGGTACTCAACAATTCTTTCCTTCAGAAGTGATTCCATCATTTTCCCTACCACTGAGGTCAAACTGACAGGTCTGTAGTTTCCTGCCTCTGTCTTGCTCCCACTTTTGTGAGGGGGAATCACATCCACCCTTCTCCAGTCCTCAGGTACCACACCATCCTCCCATGATTTATTAAAAAGGGTGTCAGTGGTGTTACTAGTTCTTCCTTAGTTATTTAGAATTCTGGGGTGAATTTCATCAGGCCCCAATGCTTTATCCACCTTCAGTTTTAAGAGTTCTTTCAGAACCCTTTCTTCTGTAAAGGACTAATAATCAACCCCCATCCAGAGTGCTTCTATTGACCGGATTAGGTATCTCCCCTGCTTTTCCATTGTGAATACTGAGCAGAATATTAGTTTATTTATTTAATTTATTATGTATTTGGAGAATACCTTTAAGTCACAGACTCATTTACAAAGGTTCCACGTCACATAGATTGTATACAGACAGACATTACAGCAAATGAACTCAGAGACAGATACAGATTGTTTACAAGGAATCAACCAAGATAACATTCGAAATACTAGGATTACTTATTAGAGTAAATTACATCATACACATATGATGTAGTCATGAGCAGCACTGGATGGTCACTAAGAGAAGAGGCAGGCCAGTGGCCATTGTCATATATTAAGGAGGAGGTGGAGGACAGGGATTCAGTTGCAGTTACAGTTATTGGAGGATAGGAGGTGAGCCCTAAGGAGGGTTAAATGTGTCCTAGTCTTTGTTCATTAGCCAGGGTGGAGGAAGGCTTTTCATCCACAAGGGGCCTACAGCTGAAAGACCTCTGAAATTGGAGAGTACGGCTGGAGGGAATAGAGAAGAGATGGTGGGCTGAGCTATGGGTACACTTAACCTTGAGGTTTGGGAGGATTAGGGGTGAGTCCAGAGGGGAGTGGCCTAAATAGATTTTTAAGTCATCAGGCAGGTGTGGAACCTAATCTTGTTGTCGAGATTAAGCCAGTTGGTAGCACCATAGAGTGAGCAGGTGTGTGTAAGACGGTCACATCCTAAAACAAGATGGCTGGCTTTGTTTAGGGAGATATGGAATCTAGCTAGGGTTAAAATGCTTGCTGTCCCGTATATTAATAGGCCATAATCAAGCAGAGAGAGGACCGAGGAGGTGACAGCGAGCCTGAGGGCATCAGGGGTGAGGCAGTGCTTGAAACATTGCAGAAGCCCCATCCTAGGGTTAAGGGCCTTGAATAGTTTGTGGATGTGTTCGTGGAAGTTAAGACCTGGGTCCAATGTGATGCCCAGGTATTTAAAGGAGTCCACCTGCTCCAGAGGGGTGGTTAGAAGTTAGAACTTGTGGGCATAGCACCTTTCTAGTGTTCTCGGATGAGAGAATAGCATAACTTTGGTTTTGTTGTAGTTGAGGATAAGGCGTTGTGCAGTGAACCAGTTTTAAGTGCAGCTGAAGAGGGACTTGAAGGAAGCAGTGAAGTTGTATAGGGTCAGGGCTGGAGGAGAAAATGACTGCATCGTCCACGTATAGTAATAGATTGCCAGGGCAGGACTCAGGGAGGAGTTGAGGAAGAGGCTAAAAGCAGCAATCCCAAAATGGACCCCTGAGGGACACCAGAGAGGACAGGTAGTCTATTTGAAACTGTGTTACGAATTTTGACCTGTTGATATTGGTTCGAGGTAGTCAGAGAACCATCCAAGGCATCCCTAGAAGGACCCAAATTGGTCAATGTGGTTAGTAGGAGGGAGGGTGATGGTGTCAAATGCCTTTGTGAGGTCAATGAAGACAGCTCCAGTGATGTGCCCCTTATCCAGTACAGAGTGTATGTGTGTGGTAAATTCAAGAAGAGCAGTGATTGTGCTGTGTCCCTTGCAGAAACCATGTTGCTGCTTGCAGAGAATGTTGTATTTGTTGAGGTGCTCTGTGAGCTGATCAGAAATTATCCTCTAATGCCTTAGAGAGGAGGGAGTATGGAGATGGGGTGGTAATTATTTGTATTGGAATGATCCTCCCTTAAATATTGGTGTGATGGAGGCAGATTTCCACTTGGTGGAATTTACCTAGGCAAAGGAGTGGTTTTAGGATGTGAGTAAAGGGCAGAGAACCTCGTTTAGAGTGAGACGAAGGAGCTTCATGTCCAGAGAGATCAGAGTTGTATGAGGAGTGGCTAAGGGCTGCTTTGAGGTATGGCTCTGCAGTCAGAGTAGTGATAAAGCACAGGTAAAAGGAGGCTGCAGGGGAGAAAAGGCGTTAGTGGCTGGAGGATCAAAAAGTTAGGAGGAGAAACATTACTAAAAGGTTGGTAGAGGGCATTATTGAAGGCAGAAGCAATATGGGAAAGGTCAGTGGTCAGTGACCCATTAACCATAACCTACATTAGAAATTTGAATTTAGGAAACCTTACCACAAATTTCTATTAATATTATTTCAGAAACATGTACAAAGTCCCAAGAGAAATTAACAATTTACAGTAGTTCTATTACAACTTTAGACAAACCCAAGTACATAACTTCCAAACCTATTATACCTATCAGCAAGTCAAATTCTACAAACATACCACAATAAGTCTCCCCACCCACAACAAAACCATGAAAACATCAATAAACAACAACACATGGTACCCCCTTTAACCATTCTTTTCAAGGGACCCCAGTTTCTTGGACCTTACAAAGAGTGAACCTGAGGAGTGAGAGTCCTTAGCAAGCTGTGCTCAGAGGAGAAAGATTATCAATCCTTTTTGAAAGCAAACTCCTGAAAGATTCCAGGTTGTAGAGAGACATCCCAGTAAGAGAGGGGGGGTGATCTCTATTTATGAAAGTTGTTGACTACACTTCAATTATATTAAGAACTGCTCCATAGACTGATGGACTCCCTGGAGGAAAAAAAATATTTTTTTTGTTTGCAAGGGTGGGGGATTTTTTTGAGGCCCCCCTGATAGACCTACCCCTACGGAGCTGGTCCAGTACTGCCCTTTAAGGGGCGTGACCCCTCAAGGTCTGATGGTGGTGCTGGACCTATCAGGTGTGATGAATGTGTCCCGAGAGTCAAAGGGGTGGTGTTGGCCTATAACAGGGTCATTACCATGGCCCTCGACTCTATCGCACCTGTTCATGTTCAACCCCTCACCTCACACCAGAGGTCCCCTGGTTTGATAGGACTATCAGGAGATGAGGAGGGTGGTCAAAGTTGGAGTGGTGTTGGTGGATGACAGGTCTGAAAGAGGATAAACATATATTGATGGTCCATTATAGAGACTATCAATCAGCAGTCTCTTGTAAGAAGGCAGAGTTCCTGTCCAAGGAGATTACTATGGCAACTAACAGACAAGCTCAGCTCTTCTGCACAGTTGATAGATTGTCCAAGCCAGCCTGTCTTCAGTCCAGGAGGCCTTTTCACAATTGAGATGTGATGAGTTTGCTCTGTTCTTTGCTGATAAGATTGCCACTATTAGATTGGAAATCCAGTCAGCGTCCTCTAATGGGCCTTGTGGTGATGGGCTTAAGCTCATAGATGGTCAGCCTGTCTGGTCCGACTTTGACCGGTTGGAGATTGGGGATGTTGTGAAGGTCGTGCAGGGGTTATGGCCAACCTGCTGTAGTTTGGACCTGGGGCCAATGCAACTCTTAGTGGGGTGCGTTGAGGTAATTGGCCTTTCCTGGCCAGGATAGTTCAGGGTTCCCTAATGACAGGGGTATTCCCGGAATCCCTGAAAGAGGCAATTGTAAAGCCACTTCTGAAAACATCTTCACCGGACCCTGACTACTTGGCAAACTACAGACCTGTCTTTAACTTGCCCTTTGTGGGTAAGGTTATCGAAAAGGTGGTGGTTGCTTAACTGGAGACCCATTTAACAGCTCACAGCATCTCTCCAGTCTGGATTCCGGAAAAAGCATAGTACCGAAGCTGTCCTTGTTCGGCTGCTGAATGACGTCCTAGCGGTGAGGGATCAGGGAAGGCATTCCATCTTGATTCTCCTCAATCTCTCGGCAGCATTTGACACTGTGGACCATGTGGTATTGTTGGAATGCCTGTGGATCTGTTGTATACTGGCTGGTACAGTCCACAGCTGGTTTAAATCTTTCCCCACTGGTAAGTCACAGAAGATGGTGTTGGGATATTTTTCTTCGTCACCTGTGCCCCTGCCATATGGGGTAACACAGGGTTTGGTTCTGTCCCCCATGTTGTTTGTGGTGTATATGCTACCACTGGGAGATATTATAAGACAGTATGAGCTGAGTTTTCACTGCTATGCAGATGATAATCAGCTTTATCTATCTTTTGCACCCGAGCAGCAGGACTTGGTCTTGGTCTTTAACAGCTGTCTTGCTGAGATTCAGGACTGGATGAGGACTAACTGGTTGAGGATGAATCCAGACAAGAATGAGTACTGGTGCTGGAACCTGGTCAGGGGATGGGGGGTGGGTGAGGGACAGTGTGGTCAGGTCTCTGGGCTATAGGTCACCACCTTTGGATGAGGTAAAAACGGATGCTAAACCACACCCCAACTCTGCCTCTGGCTCCACCCCCTTTTTATGACTGGCGAGTATATCGCTTCTCCCCTAGAGCCATTTGTAATGTTGGAATAGACATTACTAGTGATAGGAAATCATTTTTATACTGTTATTTATTTGACTTACTTATTTTTATTCTTTGGCAACCAGGTTAACTCCCATCGACCACACAGCCCATTTTACAGGCGTGACCCAGGAGCACTGTATGGTTAAATGACTTGCTCAGGGTCACACAGTATGTAAGTGAAGGCTGTGGGAATCAAACTCAGATCTCCTGGATGTGCCAAGCTCATCCACAGCTTGTTGCTCAGCCCTCTGTTAAACACTCCCATTTTCCTTTCCATGTCAGTCATGTATTCTGATGCTTTGACCAATTTTGATAACTAATTATTGGTGCTTGTGGTACTTAATACTGCACTATGACCTCCTTTACCTCAGCAGCTACTGCTGTTTCTTTTCATATTTCTACGACATTCCACAATTTCAGACTCACCATTCCATGATGTTTATCTGACTGACCTGTAAAAGTGTAGCTAATATCATGGAATGTTCAGATAATACAAAAATGAGAGCAAATGTACTGAATGAAGGCAATAAAAGTAAGCATATTACTTTAACAAAATTGGTCTAAAACATACCAGAATATGGGACAAACAAAAGAAACGTATGGCGCACATAAAGGTGTAAAACCTGTTTCCTGTCATAGCAGTAAAAGACCATACTTAAAATTCAAGTGGAAAAGATTAGGTTAATTTACTGCTAATGATCTTAATGCCATACTTCCCACCTCTCAGACAGACTGGTTTTACAAAGGCAGGTCTGAATGACTGTGACATCAGAACATCTTTGTAACCTGGACATGTAATGCAGCCAAAACAGTGAATGATTTGATACATCAGTTTTAAGAGTATATGAGCACTCAAAAATGGCCCAAAAACAGACTGCATTTAATCAAAACCGGATGACCGGATAAGGACCCTAAAACCGGATTATCCAGTCAAAACCGGATAGGTGGCAACCCTACTGGGCTACAGCTCGGGGACTCCCAGTTGTTTCCCTCTGATCGGGTGAGGAATCTTGGCATTGTTCAGGACAGTGGACTGACTGCGTATGGCAGGTGTCAGCCATGGTCCGAACCCTTTTGCCATCTGAGGAACATCACTAGGATCCCGACTAGGATTAAACACCTGATTCCCCAGGGGATCTGCCAGCACTGGTCCATGCCTTTGGTGACCTCTCACCTTGATTACTGCAATGCCCTGTACCTAGGGCTGCCAGGGGTGAGATCTTTGCCGCCTGCAGCTAGTGCAGAAATCACGGTGGCCATGTTGTTGACTGGTCTATCTAGGTCCTGTCATATTACACCTGTTCTCCATTGTGTGCACTGGCTGACAGTTAGGTGGCGGATCTCCTTCAAGGTCAATTTGCTGACCTTTGAGGCCCTACATGGTCAGGGGCCTGGCTTTCTGCAAGACCTCCTACATCCCTACTGCCCCTCCCACCTTCTCTCCACGGATGAGGGATTGCTAGAGATTCCCAGGGTCTTGTTACAGACATCTGGAGCACATACATTTGCACATGTAGCCCCAACCCTGTGGAATTCTCTACCTTATTATGTGAGCGAGAGCTCATCAGTAGACCAATTTAAGCAGGAGCTGAAAAAACACCTTTTTAGACAAGCATTCCCAGAATTAGATAATTAGTGTTTATGGGATTTTATATAATATATGATATTATATTTGCATTGTTTTTAATTGTTTATATTTTGACGACAGCCCTTTGGGTCATAATGAGAACTGTGCTTTATAAAGTTGATGATGATGTTTAAAATGAGGTTCTAGTTTTCAATTAGTCAGTTTCATAAATTAATAGAATATTTTATTACAGAAATAATGACTAGCACAGTCCTTGTTTTGCAGAAATGTGAAATATCGTGTTTGACAGAACATCAGACACAGTTTTTTTAGCCAGGTCCTCCCAATTATTGGATTCTCTGTATTTTATATTGCATGACAGTCAAGTTATCTGTGCATTTTGCTGCAAAGGGAGTTCTTCCTGCATCTCTTGGCTGTCAGCTCAGTCCATAGGGTGATCCAGACTGAATGTCAAGACTGCAAATGTGGTCCCTTCTAGGCCAAGCTGCAAATATTAGTTTTTTTTTTAATTACAGTATTTGGGGCAATAACACCAATACAAGAGCACAATGCAATCATCTTCGAGACATGGAGTTGTTTGCGCATGTGTTCAGGTGAAGCCAGACCTTTATTACACATCGCAGAGCCTCACTAGAGCAGCAGCAGCAGCACAATTGTTGGAAAGTTGTATATGATGTGACAGACTGAACTTCTAGGTAATCACTGACATATTGTGGAACTAATCTCAGATTACATGCATCACATAACTGATAATATGGAAATAGCTTTTTATACAAGTGCAGATTGCAGTGACTTAAAGCAGTGATGGAACAAAAAAATGCTTTGCCAAAAATTGAATTAATAAAATAGCAGCACATGCACACCTATTATTAGATCTGCTTTTCAAGGTGCTTTGTACGTTCTGAAATACATATTTTTATTTTCTTGATCCTATCCCTTTTCAGGTCCACGGTGCTAATTCTAAGCAAAAGGAGGCGTCATCTTTTTGGCTGAGAAAAACACTAATTTAAAAATTACCCCCCCCCAAAAAACCCAAACATTTCTACATTTTGGTAGAACTGGTGAACTTTACAAGCTCACTTACAGTCAAAAACAATAGGTAGGGTCAAACGTTTCCCTGGCTTTGTTCTACTGCTGCTCGAAGTTCAAGACAGGAGAGTACTCATCCAGAAATGTGTTCTGTGGGCTAAGTTTGTGTTTTTATGTCTCAAACAATTTCAGATAAAAAAGTGAAGTGTCAGTGGGTATCAAAACATGACTTTGAGGCACTCTACTCACCAGCACAAAAAAGATACACAAGGGCCTGGATATTTAAAGCAGTTGATGCATCATAGAGCAATATTCAGTGGGAGCAACTGCACAGCACAAGTAGCAGTATGCCAATGTGCAATAATGTGTATGCATGCGCATAAGGGTATGTACCCATGAATATGTAGCACAATCGTCTTTAACTCGACCAATGGCATGATGAGGAGCAACTTCCAGTGCTGAGCATACTTGAGCCTATAAAAACAGGGACAAATAGGTGGAGGCACTTGCGCCAGAGGAGAACAAGACAGAGGGAGACACAGGCTGTCTGAGGAGAGGAAGAAGGAGACCGGGAGAGAAAGAAAGACAGAGAGAGAGAGAGAGAGAGAGAGCGAGTGTGACAGACACGGAGGCCGACGGAGGGAGTGAGAGAGAGTGGGTACCATACAGAGCCACCAGACCCAAGGGGAGCAACACAGGCACCCACAGGGTTGGGTGACAGAGCCTGCAGGCAATAGCCAGCCAGGAGCAGAGTATGCAGAGCCCTGCTGAGTGACAGGCACTGCCCCACAGAGCCAGGGGGGCCAGTGGAGCCGGACGCCCAGGGGTGACAGGACAACAGGGGCCATGGCCAGTGCAGCATTCCAGATGGAAGCCATAATGAGGAGTGTGAGGAGGCAGGAGGCAGAACAGTGTGGCTGTGGAAAGGCCCATCGGCGGTACGCCTGGAACAGATGGTACCGGCCCCACAACAGCTTTGAGACCCATGCTGACACAGAGATCGTGGGCTGGTATGACCCGAACTGGGTGGTTCTGGAGGCAGCTCTGTGAGCTCTACAGTGAGGGTGCAGGCACCCACCAGGCGGAGCCACGCCCTGACAGTGGAGACAAAGGTAACAGCTGTCATGTGCCTACTCACCACGGGCACCTTCCAGAGACCAACAGGGGACACCACAGGCATAACCCAGTCAGCCACATCATGGCTCCTCACACAATTCCTCAACGCCCTGCTGCCACATGCTGCAGAATACATCCACTTCTGCAGCACACAGGCGGAACATACAGCAACCATGCAGGAGTTCTACAGGGTAGCACATATGCCTGGCGTGCTAGGGGCCATCGACTGCACCCATGTGGGCATCCGCATGCCACCTGGCATGGAGGGGGTAGCCTACATCAACAGAAAGGGCCACCCCTGTATCAACTTCCAGGAGGTGTGTGATGACAGAGGGTGCATAACCAATGTCTGTGCCACACAGCCTGGGGGAGCACACAATGCCTTCATCTGGCACAGCTCAGCACTGTGCCATAGGTTCAAGAGTGGGGACATCTCCACAGGTCACCTAGTGGGTGAGTATGGCAAGACCATGGGTAGCTGGGTACAGCAGGGCATGGAAGAGGGGGTGGCCAGAGCAGGGGGGCCACCGAGTGCACCCGGGAAGGGCATGGGACACAGTGACAGGGGTCCACCAGGCTAACCATCTCTCCCTCTCAACACAGGTGACAGTGGCTACCCACTCAGGCCCTGGCTGCACACCCCCTACCATTGCCTGTCGTCCCCAGTGGAGGAGCAGTACAATGAGGCACACGCCAGCATGCAGAACATCATTGAGTTTGTGTTTGGGATACTGAAAGCATGGTTCCATTGCCTAGACAGGTCCAGCGGTGCCCTACAGTACAGCCCTTCGAAGGCCTGTGACCTATTCCTGGCCCGCTGCATGCTGCACAACATGGCCATTGACCATGGGATAGCTGTCGAGACTGAAGAGGGGAACAGCAGTGGGAACGATGCGGGCGATGGGCCGGGAGGTGGTGGGCAGCCCCCCCCCAAGTAGAGGGATCCCTGGCTCATGAGGATGGCATGCCAGCATCAGGACACAATAGAAGAGCACTATGGTGCATGCAGGTAGGTGGACAAACACCCATGCACAGAACTGACACAGTGGCGACACACAGCCATGTGTGGGCATTACCATGGGCATGCACATAGAGGTGTGGGGCAGGGGTGGGGCAGTGCCATGACCACCCACAACACCACGCAGCACTGCACAGAGACCAACACACACACCCACCCACCCTCCCACACACTGGCACCGCAGGCATGCACCCAGGCGCTACCACATGGTGTGGATCAGATGCAGGGCACCGGTGCATATGTGCAACCAGTGTAGTGACGGCATCATCACGCACATGCCACATGGGCCAGCGGCTGGGCAGGTGTGCACACAGACAGTGTGTGGCGCAACACATGGCTGCCACGACCGTGTCCTGTACACACACGCAATGCCCATGTGCACACAGGGTGGTGGCTGCAGACAGCAGACAGGGTGGCGTGCACATCAGGTCTACTGCGCAGATACACGGCCACCACAGACATGGGGACGGCCACACCACGGCCACCCAGCAGACTCAGGCTGCGCAATGGCCATGGGGGGGTCTGCAACTGCCCCCCCAGGGTGGGATTGCAGGACCACGACCAGGTCCTTGCAGGGGTCTGCAGGCTCCCAAACAGGCCCGCACCAGGCATGCCTGGGATGGCCACAGCGGAGCCCGGCGTCGACACTGATGGGGGTCGCCCGACGCCAGGGCTGTGGGGTGAACATTACACTCTGCGGTGTCTGTGGCAGTTGGCCATGCCCTGTAGCAGCTAGTGGGCAAGGCTGACTGAGATCACATTGGCAATGCAGTCCAGGCTGCGTTGTGTCCTCCAGCAGGCGTATGTTCTCCAAGACTTGTGCAGTGCTCCTGTCATGCTGCTCGGCTACCTGGTGCACGTCTGCGTGGAGTGCCTGCACCCCGGCCATGAGTAGCACCTGTTGCTCCATGGAGGCTCGCAGCAATTGGGTGTGCTCAGCCAAGGGGTCAACGCCCAGGGGTGCAAAGCAATGGCACCAACCCACCGGTGGTGTACGACTGCACTGCATGGCCCCCCGCTCAGGTGGATGCTGCACAGTGGGGTCCTCATGGGGTTGGGCAATGACAGGCGCTCCAGCATTGGATGCTGTGCCTGGCCCAATGTCTCCAACCATTCTGCTGCCCCTCCGGTCTCCTTTGGCGCTGGCCAGCGCCTGTGTGGTTGCACCGCCACTCCTGTGCCGCTGTGCCTGTGCACACAGTGGTATCAGTAGCAGTGGCAGGCAGCTGTTCCATCGCCAACAGGCCACTGGCCGCACTGCCAGTGATGGTGGATGGTATGGGTGGCTCCATGACAAGACCCCGCCATCCAGGACTATCGCCATATCATCAAGAGTGTCAGACCCCACCCTGATCTGAGTCTCCACACAGAGCATGCCATGGCTGGCATCCCACTGGAACACAGCCAGGGCCTCATTTGCCACCATGCCCGGGACATCTGATTGGACGGCAGTGGTGTGCTGCAGCTGATCGGGCCCCTGGATCCGATCGGGCCTCCGGATGCCCGTGGAGGTGGATGACTTTCCTCCGGGGCTGAGCATACTCCCACGGCAGCTGCAGGCGCTCCTGCAACTGCATGCTGGTGAGCTGGTGCTGTAAGGGAACATAAATGCGTTAGTGCTGCTGAAACAATGGGTCCCGGCCTCCCCCGGCTCCCATACCAACCATGTAGTGATGGCTCCCTCCAGTCTGAAAGCCACCATCCGGCACACCCTCGACTGTACTGTGCTGCATGGTGGCCACCACTAGCTCCTCCTGAGCCATGAGCTGTGGTATAGTGGCCTGGGCCCGACCTGTGGCTGACCTGGCATCCCATATGGCTCCCACCTTCTCCTTGATCCGATGCTTGTCTGTGCCCACCTATTTCTTGCACTCCTGTGCAGACCGCTGGTGGCTGCCCTGCTGGTTCACGGCCTCTGCAACCTCCTCCCAGGCTGCGGCCCTGGCCTGGGGTGTGCCAGTGGTGCCATTCAGCAAAGGCTCCCTGTTGAGGTATGCCTTGAACAGGGCATCTGCCTCCGCTTTAGTAAAGTTTGGCCTGCGTTTGCGGGTAGGCCAACGCTCCTCACCCTCCTCGTGTTAGGACATGATGCTACCTGTGGACATGGACATGTGGTTAGTGGCTGCCGCAGCCCACCCAAGCCATCCTGCCTGTGGTGCTGGCCATCCCCTCGGCAGGTGCAACTTACATCTGATGGTTGCAATACTGGTCCATGGTCTGTGCTGATGTGCGGCGCCTTTATAGCGCATCGCATGCAAATGGGTTGATGCGCAATACTAACGACATGCAAATGTCCCCATTGTGCCGCGGATAGGCTGATGAGTTAATCTGCATGATGGCCGAATATCATGCTCTTGTTCATTGTGCAATGGGCTTGCTCAGGCCCATGTCATGGCGCAATGCCATGACATGCACAGTGCGCCCTCGACAACAAGCATGCGCCATGGTATGTGCTACTGCCTATTGCACAGTGTGCACTAGGACCACTAAGGGTGCCATTGTACTCTATACGTCATGGACCCTATGGTGCTTGGGTGCTAGTGGGCCTATAGTGCTGGCACTATTGGGCCCATGGGGCATGGTGCCTTCATGGCCCTATTGCGCACCATGTGTCATGGGCCCTATGGCGCCCACGTTCACATTGTGCGTGCTGACCCCTGTTCCCCGCCCCTGCCCCATGCCCCTCTTGGACCCCTTGCCCATGTGCTGGTGTGGCTATGCCCATGCTGGCGTGATCTCTGAGATGCCCGATTGCTGCAGGCAGCTCATCTCCTTGCGAGGCGTGCATCTTGAGCAAGTTGTGCATGTGCGCTACTGTGCACCATTTTGTCCTGCTTCTTTGCTTTGGCACCATGGTGCACCATGCTGTTCCTCGATCATAGAACTGGAGCCAGGAAGAACTGGTAAACCTGGTGGCCCAGGTGGAGCCCCATGCTGCCAGCCTGTTCAGGCAGCAGTCCCTACAGTGTCCCAAGATGGAGGTGTGGCAGGAGATCACAGATGGGCTGGTCCAGGCCACCGGTGTGCAGTGCACCAGGGAGCAGTGCCACCACCGGTATGAGGACCTGATCAGAAGGGCTCTGGAGAGGCTGAGGGTGCTGCAGGTGCACGGCCCGCGGGGGGCCATGCCATGGCCAGGTAAGTGGCCTCACCCTGTGTCTGTGCACGACCACTGTTCCATGGGGCTGGCAGGGGCTGCATGCCATGCCTGGGAGGAGCGGGCCTGTCATTGTGTGCCCTGTGGCATGGCATTGCCAGTCACTGGGTGCACTGCGTCACTGCCCTGTGGTCTTGCCCGGCTGGGGTGCACTCTGTGCTTGGGGGTGGGAGCAGTGGGCTCATGCTGTGGCTGTGTTCTGATGTGTACCTGTCTGTGTTCCTGTCCTAGGACCTGAAGACCAGAGAAGAGCCAGGTCAGCAGGGATGCATGGCGGACACAGCAGGCCACTGCGGCCCTTTGGCTGGTGGTGTAGGACCGAATGGCGGTGCAGTGGTGGGACCGAATCGTGCCGCTACCACGGAGGGCAGGTAGGCACTGTGCATTCCCACATTGTTGTGCAGGGTGGCTCTGGTGGTGGTGGGGCACGGCATTATTCTCCCTGTGCCTTGTGCTGTGGCAGGCTGTGAAGCACACTGTGCAGTGTGCGTGGCATCATGGGGTGGCCATTGCATGTGTGTGGCAGCTGTTGGTGGGCTGGTGTGTGTCCGGCTGCCACTTGTGCTGCTGTGGCTCTGCAGTGCCCTGCCACTTGCCTGCCACTTTGCTGTCAGGTTGCTCTTTGGTGGCAGTGTCCAGTGCTGTGCAGTGCCGTGGCTTGCCAGGTTGGTGGCAGGCATAGGCCCACCCACTGTGGGTGGCCAGGGTGCCACTCCAGGGCATGTGTTCCCACTGTCCACCGCGCACACTCGGGGCTAGGTGCTATGGACACACTGATCACCTGTCCTTCCTCTGCCATAGGTGTCCAGAGGGTTCATGCCTGCCATTATACTGTCATCTGTTGTGGCAGATCATACTAATCACTTCCCATATGATGGAGATCGCTGATCAGAAAGGAGGATCCTGCTCGGGACTGGCACAGGAGGCGCCAGACGATGGCAGGCTGTGGCCGGCCTTGAAGTACAGCAGCCTCCTCCCTGTACTTCCTTCCCTACCTTCCCCCATCCAACTGTACAGACCCGGCCCTCTGTCCCCTTCCCTCCCTCACCTACCCTCCCCCTTGGTTTTGCTTGTATGTTCCTTTGGTTTTGTTATTGTTACATTACATTTGTTACTTGTTTACCCTTCAGTGTCCATGTCTGCTTTGCAGCTGGCAAGTGGGTCCATGCTGCAGTGGTGTGGTGTGGTGGGTGACCGTGTGGTGCACCTGTGTCATTGTGTGGACCGTGCATGGTGGTGGCATGCTCCTCGGTCACTGGTTGTGCCTTGGGGTGGTCATGGGCTGGCTGTACAGGCTGTGTGGCATGTGTGTTGGGTGCCATGTACCAGGGTGTAGATTGCTGTTGTCCTGGCTGCCGTGTGCCATCCGGTGGGTGGTGGACAGCGGGAGCTTGCCCCTGGATGTCGGTGCCACCTGTACCATGCGTTCACCACCCGGGGGGGCCGGCTGCATGCCTGCACTCCTTGGGCAGTGGTCACCTGTGTGCTGGCTGTCCCTGCCAGTGTTCCTGGCCTGGTTCCCCTGCCTCCCGCACTGGGCCCCCCCCCACCTTCCCCAGTGACTGGCTTTCTGCTGTGCCTGTGGCTGTTCCTGCTGTGCCTTGGTGCATCTTCCTCTGCCCCTTGCGCATCCCTGGTTGCACTATGGCACATTTCTAGTTGTTCCCTGGTGCAACTCTCACTGCGCTATGGCTCAGTGACTGCAATATTCAGTCATGTTGCACTGGCGCATGTTGTAATGTGCAACCATTGAATATTGCAGTCACTACACCATTGCACAGTTGACTTGCGCTGCACTGGGGCTGTGCCAGCCTTTGGCGCATTTCTGAATATCTGGCCCAAGAAGTTTCAGTCCAAAGTGCTTTGCTTTATTAAAGTGCAGAGTGGGGTCACACAGTGAAAATGTCTGCAAAGTAACATCACCAGTGCTCCACCTAAATGTTTTGCACACATAACTTGATGCTTTTTTGGTTTTTAGAGCGTACCACTGTCTTTCTCCATTTTTGAGCAGCACTTGTTTTAGGGCTGTGTCAAAAGACATATATGTTTTTGTAAGCAGTGCACACAGTCTACGGATTGTAAATTTTTAAAAATCTATGAATCTTCTGCTTACATAATTCAAAAACATTGGGAACTGTGCTGCACATGGAAAGAAGAACATTATAATCAGGAAACTGACGAAATTAGGAAAATTCATGCAATCATTCTAGATATACAAGGAATTTTGCTTGCAGTTTGGGATCCATAAATGCATGCCTAAAATTTTGGAGCATGTAGAAGAGTTAAGGAATACGACATGCTGGGGATTCATACAGTCCATTCTTTTTTTTTTTTTTACCAATTCTGTTTTTTCTCCCAGGGGTGGGTGGAGGATTTACCCCTTTCAGCACCCAGACCTCGCACTCTGCATCCCCCCTCAGGAAGCTCAGACTGGGGAGGCCCAAGCTTGCCTTCTGTGGTGGAGGTGGGGACCCCCCCCCGAGGGGAGTGACCAAGATCAACCAGAGGCTCTAGCTGAGGTTAACGCCTGAGGAGTCATTCGGGTGGAGGTCCAGGGGTATTCACAGTGCAGCCAGCCCAGAGGGCTTTTCCCCTTTATGGTCCCTGAAGGCATGGACATGCAGTGAAATCAGTGCTGGCTGGGTGTGCTCCTGCACCCGGCCTAAAGACGTCCACTGATGCCTCCCTCATTGAAGAGTGGCCTTAGCTGTTGCAAACCCAGCCTCCACTGGGTGTTGCTGGCTTGCCAGGAAGCCACAAACTTCTCCCTGGAGGAGGGAAGCAGTCCTTGGGATGCTTGTCCTATTTTCCTCCGGCTGGCACTCTGACGCTCCATGCTCATTCCCCAACATGGGTCGTGAGCATTGCAGGTGGTAGAGCTACTGCTGCACTAGTGTGCCGGCCTCATACGGTTCATTCTGAGAATCACAAAAAACATTTTTGTAGTGAAATACACTTTGATGTGATTACTCCAAATGTTGCTGTATTTAGTACAAACATAATTAGGTAATTTCTACTAAAGAGCTGCTGATGTCCTAAGAGGAGATTATTAAATTATAATATTAAATTGCAATACAGTTCATATCACCTCTATTTTAATTATTCATCTTTCCTTTATTACTGCTATGGAGATTTCCAAAGCAAGTGAATTATTTCATAACTAGAGGACTGTGGCAGATTTAGAAAAGTAATAGTTGCAGATGATGTCCAAGTGACAGGACCCTTGGTGATTGTGTGGTATGGCGTTCTTAGGGTTAAAAAATATACTAATTCAAGATTTTTTTTAAACAGGAGAAAAATGTCATTTAACCAACTGGAAAATGTTACAATGTAAGTAAGTTTCAAAATATGAATACCTACAGGACAAAATAAGTATACAACAAAAAAAATTATTACAGCAATTATTAAAACTCCAGACAAAAGACATACAAGACTCTGAAGTGACCTCTAAACCGGACCTTTAAGCAAGTCATAGATGGTAAATACCCTTTTAAAGAGCACAAGCTAGGAGCAAGTCATTCCAACATTGTGGTCCTTTGTATGGGAAGACTTACTGACCAATCAAACAATGAACACAGGGAATGACATTCTAAACCATTAGCAGATCTAAGGTCATTCCTAATGGAATGTGTAGAAATTTAGTCAAGGATGAGGAATGGCATTTTAATTTGGCATGCTTCACTAATAAGCATTATGTATAAGCCTAACTCTGAAATGATCACTTTTTTTTGATGTGTGATAAATTTCAGTTCTTTGATCTACTGTAGCAGTAATGGGAGTAACCCCACTGCTTACGGAATACAGACTCTCTCGCACAATAGTGTGAAACAACGATAATGTCCTTTGTGACTAATATACATAAACATACCTGACCCATATACAACTAGAATGATACAAAATTGATTAAAACAACTGGAATAAATACTCGCATTAAGTAAACTACACATAGTAAAGCATTCCATTCCCCCCTTGGGCCAATCACGTTTGCCTCCTGCTGTTAGCTAACTGGTTGACGTGAGCTGCCGAGATCAATTACACATTACTGGAGTTAAAGAGCCATTGCTCATAGAGATGATCGGATATTCCATCCACATTTTTAGATACACCCAGAGTCCAGTGTGGGCTCAGAGTGGATAATATGAATATCAAGAATTCCACACTGGAGTAAGCTGGACATTTTATTTCTGGAGTAGAGCTCCAGGGTATCCAGAGGTCCAAGTTATACAAACAAAATGAATCAACCCGCCATCCTAGTCCTGTGGCCACCCATCCCCCAACCGCAGTCATTTCCTACTCTTCCCTTCCACATTCTCGCATGGAAAAACATTTTGCTGGCTCTTGGCACTGTGCCAATAGCTGAACCATCTTTTAAAATCAGAATGGATAACTTACTTTCTGATTAATTCTCTCACAACATTTTAGGGCGCGGGCACAGCAGTTGTTTTTGCTGAATGCACAGCCATACTCACCAATGTTACTTTCAGCCCAGTGGCCCGTGTGTTCTGCAGTCCTCCTGGAGAAAACACCAAACAGCTACTTGATCACACATGCCCCCACAATGCAAAGCATCATGGGCTGCATATGCAAATCACCACAGAATATTAAGCTGGTTCAACTTTAAGCAGAAATGCATGGTGCTTTGCATTGTGGGGGCACGTGTGATTTTGTATTTCTTTGAAACTTGGCTTCCCGGCCAAATGCCCTTTGGGGTAACCATTGCCTCAGTGCTTGCACACAGAGCTACTTGATGACCACTAATCCAAGCTATTCAGCCCTCCCTTGTAATACCTTTCTTTTAAAGCAGGTGCATGTAGCTCTTTTACGATTCTGAATTCCAGCATTTCTATTTAGGAAGCTAGGATACTTAAAATATTTAGTATTCCATTGCTGCCTCTGCGATGTCTTACCTTTCTGAAACTGTTGCTGCTACTACAAGTGGTGCAAACTGAGGACCTTAATCAGGGACCGCCTGCACTTGTGCTTTTATTGCGGTGGTTCATGTGACCAGTGTGGCATGAGTTTTCAAAATAATTTAACTTTGATTATATTTAACTTTTAAGTAAATAATTTGGAAATGTCGGGTCACTCAAATGTTACGTTTATTTTACTATTTTCAGGTTTCCTTTCTATCACCTGCTATATCCATGAGCTTAAGGAAAGCCCTCAAACTCTTCTCAGTTAGTTACTTGCCAGCTACAGCCTCCATGAATGTATTTGTGTTCGCTGTTCAAGGAGCATGACTTGACTTATGGTGACTCTAAAATTGCAAAGTAAAAGATATAATAAAAACCCCAAACAGATCCGTAAAACTTTCTTGAAAGACTTAAAGCTGTAACAAGTTCAGACTAAAATTGTTGCTGGTTGCATTTAAATAACTTTAAATATGTAAAGGGTGAGTTTCCTCCTCCTATAGAATTATCCATGGTCAAGAGCTACTATCAGTTTTGTAAATTCTCCTCAGCCACCACAACCCCCGCAACCACAACCACAACCTAAGTTACAGCCTCTGTGTATTATGTTAACTTCGGGTTTTATCTGTGACTACAATGGTGGTAGTGTGGAGGGTAAATGTAGCGATACACTTTGTCCTGTTGTTTTCTGGTTTTCTTGTTTCCTCTGTTCTCTGTACAAGGTTCTGCGGACACTGCTGTCTGTGTTTCTGTCAGTGTTTTTTGTCTGAGTTATATACAGCAATCATTCCTTGATAATTCCTTCCTGGCACCGTGTTCATGTGTGCAATATCTCCCTGTGGAACCGCTGTCTTCCTCCACTTTGAGGGGTGGGCTCCCCCTCCACCAAGACTCCAAGCTCCCCTGCAGTGACAAGACAAGCACAGAAACATAACACCTATGACTGGGAACACAAGGTATTCTGGAAAGCAACTGAAAGAACCCCTACAAATCAGGCAGTGGTGGTTTACCTTTTGTTTATCAATGTAAGCTAATAGACATTAAAGGACCAGTCTCACACCTACGTGCCATGCTGTGACCCGTGTTCAGGAATGGGCATGGGTCACCAGAGGTCAGCAGGGTTGGGGAAGGATCGAGCATCAGGAGGACTGCTCTCCTTCCCTGGGGAGGGGACATCAGTTGTCGGCATGTGGTTTCCCCTGGTGGTGGCTGGGGGCAGCTCCACCGATGCTGCACTCACAAGGGGAGGGAGGAGGCCAATGCCGGGAGGAGTGCATACGGAAGCATGCGCGCTCCATCCCTTGGCATCATTGCACGCCTTCTCCAGCAGGGGAACTACACCAAAAATCCCCACTGGCAGCATGAAGGCTGTTCGCCGGTGCAGCCACGGTCCCGTACAAGTCATCTCCCTCCCGGGCATTAACGGGAGGTACAAGCTGTGTCCAGGACTGGAGTTGCTGCCGGCCCAGCTGGCTAGATGGTGGGGGGAGGAACCAAAGGCACAACCTCCCCCCAGCCATGGAGAATAAAGAAATAATAATAATAAAAAAAAAAGAGGACCAGTCCCAGTACAGATCCTTGAGGAACCCCACTGGTCACCCTCCCTTCCTCGGAGTGAACTCTGTTTACCACCAACCTCCGTCTCCTATCCCTTAGCCAATTTCTTACCCAGTTTGCCACCTTTGGTCCCACTCCTAGGCTACCCAGCTTGCTTACTAATCTCCAGTGTGAGGCAGGTGTCAAAGGCCTTCCGAATCCATGCTGTCTCGTGTCCTGTAAGCCGGTATAATCCCAAACAGAAGTACACTTAAACTGTTTCCAGTCCCCTTTTGATGATAAATCATTAGAAAGATACTTTTGTTAGACTGAACAAAACTACTGGGGCATGCCATGTCAGCACAGACAAAATCAGGGATGGGAGAACAGTTTAAGAAAAATGAAACCCCAAACTAAAGTGGGGGTCATTTATTTAAGCTGAACATGAAACTACTGAGGCCAAATTATGACTTTATGTTCATTTTGTTTCCCAAATAAAAATGAACTGAACAGCAAATGAACTGGGAAATGAACCACAAAAGGCACAAACAGGATGCAAGCACTCCCACCCCCTTCAGTGTGCTTTGCAACCTAGGCCATTTCCTATGTGTGTCACTGCGTACTCAGAGACATTACCATCTCTTCAGCAGTGTCTTACTCGAGCAGTAGCTGCTGAAGGGAGAGGACAGCGTGAGAGTGTGAGTAAAAAAGGAAAAAAAACTCTGGGAAAAAAAGGGTTTTGGGAAAAAACTCAAAACCAAAATTACTTTAAAATGCTGGTAGCTAAATTACTAAATACTGATTGTTTCATGCAATTTTGTGAATGTGTTGGGGCTGGGCTAGTTGCTCTGCAGATGTGAGAGTAAACTGCAGGTAGGCAGTGCCAAGGCCGGGGGAGAAAAGAGCAGTGCAACAGCTTTGGTTGTGCATCCACCATAGGTGGTGTCTTATTCTACCACCCTACTCTAGGGTGCTTTTTTGGTTTATTTTCTAGTTCAGGTTGTGTTTTATTTTACTGTATCCTCAAATCTCCAGTTCTTATTATATTGTAAGGATGGTGGGAGGGGTACTAAATTATTATTGGGTTGGGGGTGGTGTCTCACCTTGCAATTTTGTACCGGAGGAATAATTTTTTGAGCCTCTAGTGTAGTACACTAAAGGATTACCACAGTAGTTCTGGGTGCCTCACCCTGCACTGTGGTGCCAGAGGTTACTTTTTTCAGTTTCCCAAGAGTTATCGCATTACAGTAGGAGATGTGCAGACTACTACTGCGTGACATCAGGTGCCTCACCCTGCAGTTTTGTGCCAGAGGCACTGTTTGTAAAGCAGGTGGTGCAGTACAATATGAGATCCCCAGTCCAGTTCTGGGTGCTTCTCCCTACACTGTAGTGCTAGAATGCTAATTTGTGCACAGTTCCCAAGTTTTATGTGCACCACAGTAGGGGGTAAATATACTACTGGGTTGGTGGTGGGTTCCTTGCCTGCATTTTTATGTCAGATGACTACATTTTTGAGCAACTAGTGAAGTACAGTAAGGAATGCTCAGACCAGTTTTGGGTGCCTTGCCTTGTACTATAGTGCCAGAGGGCTACTTTTGTGCACATTTTTCTAAATATTACAGACATTACAGTAGAGGATTCCCTAGAGTACCACATAGATATTTTGCATTTAAATCATGTTATTGAAAATAAAATTCTACTAGTTCAGAGCTATATAAGATCTAAGCAGTGACACAAGAACACAGGAACTTATAAAGTGTACCTATTTACTAAAATAGTATAGTATATGGTTCAGTGTTGTGCACTGAAGTCCACATGCTTAAGCAATAAGGTACGACCAGGGGTTATGTTAATGATCCAGTTAATCACCCCTTGGGGGCATAATGTGGCATGAGGTGTAGTCAAGTGCCACATGCACCCAGTGGGTGTTGAACTTGAACATTAACATAACCCATGGGAGTACCTTATTGCTATTATAAAAATATATGTAAAAAATGTGTTAAATGATAACTTTATGTTTTTTTATTAATAAAGTACATTTTAAATAAAAATATAGTCCATTTGTCAACAGCAGAATATAGAGTATAGACTTTAGTGCTGCATGCTTTCACAAGCCATGTCACTGTAGGCAAGTTCATGTCAGAGGGAGTCTACGGCCGTCGTTGCTATACTTTTTTTGGTTCAGATTTGAATGCGTTACCTCCCATCCTGACTTCCTGGTTCCACAGACATTTCATTATACAAACATACAAACATATGAAATTGGCTGCAGAAAAAGGCCCAAAGGTTTATCAAGTCTGCCAGATTGTGCAGCTCTTAGTTTCCGATCACTACCACTGCCCCATCCCCACCCAAACCACTTTCTTCCTCCTTTTTTCCTTATGTTTAAGGAGAAGAAAATGCAGGCTTAACAAGATTACCGGCATTGCTGATTTGAGATCGGGGAAGGGGGATAGTTTAATTTACGGCTGCGGTATGGCTTAACAAGAGAACCAGCAGTGCCGGTTTGAGATAAATGGATTTGGGGTAATTCAGGTTACAGCCATGGTATGGTTAACCAAGAGGACTGTCAGTGCCACTTTGAAATGGGGGGGATTCAATTTATAGCCATTGTTAGTTTTATCAGGTTACTGGCACTGCCGGTTTGAGCTTGGGGGTAGGGATGGTGGTTTGAATTACAGCCATGGTACAGCTTAATAAGAGAACCAGCAGTGCCAGTTTCGGGAAGGGGGGGTGATTTAGTTTACAACAATGGTTAATTTTACAAGATTACTAAAGAATCCACTAGCAAATGGGCAGAAAGGAGGGGTGGAAGAACAATGGAGAAAAATCAAAACTGCCATCATGGAGGCAACAAGCCTTTGTGTGAAACGAATAAAGAAAACAAAGCGGAGTAAAAAACCACTATGGTTCTTAAAAAAGGTGGCAGGGAAGGTTAAGGAGAAAAAGGCTCATTCAAAAAGTATAAGGAATCACAGAAGGAGCATGACAGGGAACTGTATCCATTAAAGCAGAAAGAAGTGGGGAAGGCACTTCAGAATAGCAAAGGCCCAAACCGAGATAAAAATAGCCAACTCAGTTAAGAAGGGGGATAAAACCTTTTATAGGTACATTAGGGAGCATAGAAAGGTTAAGGAGGGATAGTGAAGATTAATAAAGGAGTGGGGAGATGGGCAGAGGGTGACAGTGAAAAGGCAGAGATACTGAATGAATACTTTTGCTCAGTATTCACAAAAGAAGAAGAGGAGGAGTTACCTAAACCAAACAGTAGAAGCACTCTGGGTAGGGGGTTGACACCAGTCCATTTATAGAAGAAAGAGTCCTGAAAGAACTCTTAAAACTCAAGGTGGACAAAGCAATGGGGCCTGATGAGATTCACCCCAGAATCCTAAAAGAACTAAGGAGGGACCTAGTGACACCACTGACTACCCTTTTTAACAAATCATGGGAGGATGGGGTGGTACCTGAGCAGGGTCGGACTGGGGTATAGAGGGCCCACCTGGAAAGAGGATACAAGGGCCCACCTGGAAAATCTATAGAGGAGGGTCCAGGTTGACACACTCATATCAATATTCCACTTCAATCTGATACACTAGCTCTGTGTTTTCATCTTAAATTTATCAACAGTTTCCCAGATACCCCATTTAAATAGAAAAAAGATGATAAATGCAAAAGCTTTCAGAGTTCAGAAAGTAACCACTTACCCAATTGAGGGGGTCCCACCTGGAAATTTCCAGGTATCTAGGTGGGCCAGTCCGACCCTGTACCTGAGGACTGGAGGAGGGCAGATGTGATTCCCCTTCACAAAAGTGGGAGCAAGACAGAAGCAGGAAACTACAGACCTGTTAGTTTGACCTCAGTGGTAGGGAAAATGATGGAATCACTTCTGAAAGAAAGAATTGTTGAGTACCTAGAGGCCAGTGGGGCACAGGACCCAAGACAGCATGGATTCACAGCAGGAAGGTCATGTCAGACGAATCTAATTGATTTCTTTGACTGGGTGACCAAAGTAATAGACCAGGAAGGGGCTGTTGATATGGCCTACCTAGATTTTAGCAAGGCATTTGACACAGTCCCGCAAAAGATTAATAATCAACTGGGGACCCTCACAGACGGGGGCCAAAGGGAGGACATTCTCAGGGAAGTAGGCAGATGGCTGGGGCTGGACAGAAGGAAGAAATGGGGGGAGGTGGATTGGACCTTAAGCTCAGTAACCACTTCAATTCTCTTCTTCTGCTTGAGGATGAGGGGGGTGATGTAGCCATGACAGGGGCGGTTAGAGATGGAAGGGAGTAGGGGCAGGAGGCGGGGCTGGATAGTGGGAGGAACAGGGGGGAACTTGGAATGCGGGAAAACGGGGGTAGCAGGGGATCAGAGCAGGAGGATGAGGGGTTAGAGGGAGGAAAGCACAAGGAAAAGGACCAGAAGTACAAGGAGGATACAGTAAAGGGAGCTGAGGGTTTAGGCCAGGGGAGCACGACAAGCAAGGAGGGGCTGAACAGAGACAGGAAGGAAGGGAGGATGAGCCAGGCTAGTTTAGCAGTTGGGGAGGAAGGATCAGTCGTGAGCAGTAATGGTGGGGGTAGCGAGGTACAGAAGGATACTCAGGAGGACAAGGGGCATAGGGTCGGAGGGGAGGGGGTGGCCAGGGTAAATAAGGAGGGCATGGCAGGTGGCACCCGGCTGGGGGAAGGGGCCAGTAGAAAGGATGAGGGACATGGAAGGAGGGGAAATGGAGGAAGAGGGGCGGCCAGAGTGCTCCTGTTGGGTGATTCTATGATCAGGATGATCAAATGGGATAGGGAGGGAGAAGCCTGCCCGGTTAGAACAAAATGCTTCCCTGGACTAACGGTGCACAGGGCCAAGCATGAGGTATATCAGCTGGCAAGGATTGTGGAGGTTCCCGGACATACTGGTCCACCTGGGTACCAATGACATTGAGGGAAATAGTGAGCTAGAGATAAAGGCAAGGTTCGGGATCTTGTCAGGGTCTGTCATGATATAGGATGCCCAATTTCTTTCTCGAAATTCTGCTGTGCCAAGGGCTAGTTGGGAAAACACAAGAGGAAGATTAGGTGATAAAACCAGTGGCTCAGGGAGTGGTGTGGGCCAGAGGGTATGGGTTGATGGGGATTGGGGAGACCTGGGAGGATAAAGGGCTGTATGCTAGAGATAGGCTCCATCTCAATTCGGAGGGAAGGAAATCCTTGAGTTGAAAAGGAGGGGTTCATTGGTGAAAGGTGGGGTTTAAACTTGTGAAGGGGGAGGGATGGAGAAAAGGCTGTCCAGAAGGGTCCGATAAAGGAGGACTCTGGCTCCATCCCCGTGGGGAGCTGGAGGAATGCGGACCAGGGAAGACAGAATCCTCACAGGAACACGAGCAGGGAAATGGAAGATAGGAAAGGGTGGAAGGTAGTCCTGCTAAATGCCAGGAGCTTGGACAATAAAATGCCTGAGCTCCAGGCGATGCTAACTGAGGGAGAGGTGGATGTGGCAGTGGTCACTGAGACCTGGGCCACCGCAGGGCATGACTGGGACCTGAACCTGGAGGGTTACACCATGTTCAGGAAGGACAGGGGTAGGGAAGAGGAGGAGGGGTAGCAATAATAGTCAAAAAACTGCATTGCCATAGGAGAAGTGGAGGAGGCGGAGGGAACTGTGGAGGCGATTTGAGTCACCTTGATAACAAGGGTGGGCAAGAGAGTAAAAATAGGAGTGGTGTATAGACCCTCTGCGCTGGCAGAGAAGCTGGAGGAGAGTCTGGTGGCAGATGTGGGAGACACTGCAGATTGGGAAGGGGAAGGGTGGTGGTGTTGGGGGACTTAAACATGCCAGGAACAGACTGGGAGACTGTGACAGCCTTGGTGGCCAGGGAATAGAGGTTGTTGGATGTCTTTCAGGACGTGTTCCTAACTCAGCAGGTGGGGGAAGCGACCAGGGAGGAGCGGATACTGGATGTGGTCCTGGCAGACAGTGACCAGATTGGGGGCCTGGAGGGTAAGGGACCCGTTAGCGGGGAGCGACCATGCCAAGGTCTGGTTCTGCCTGAACCTAGGAGGGGTAGAAGGCTACACAAAGATGGAGGTAACTGACTTCAGAGGGGTGGATTTCAAGGAAATGGGAAGGATCCTTAAGGAGTACTTGGATGGGATTAGGCCAGACATGGACGCTGACAGTAGGTGGGAAATCATCAGGAGGGGGGATGCAGGATGCTACCAGTACCTGCGCAAGAGTAAGACGAAAATGTGGTAGGGCCTGAAAACCCTGCTGGTGGACCAGGGAGGTTCAGGAGGTGGTGAGGGGGAAAGAAGGCAGCCTATAGGCAATTCAAGTGCTCAAGGAGTGAAAGGGACCGAGGGGAGTACGAGCTGATGGCCAAAAGGGCCACTAGGATGGTGAGGGTGGCTAAGGCAAGGAAGGAGCAGAACCTGGCCAGGAAATTAGGAGAGGAACAAGGGTTCTTTAGATACACTGGGGAAAAACGAAGGTGAAGGGCAGATTAGCAGGATTAAAACAGGGGTGGGATGGGCACAAGACCCGGGGAGCAGGTTGAGGTACAAAATGAGTACTTTGCCTCAGTTTTCACCAAGGAAAATGGGAGGCTGCATCATACATGGGAGGAGATGGTGAAACTGAGGAGGGGGACCCTTACTGATTGGCGGGTCTGGGAGGGGGCATCACTGGCAGGTGGGGGAAGGCAAGGCAGGGGGACTGAGGTAGCAGAGGTGGAAATCACGCAGAGAGAGTGAGGAAGCCCTCAGGTCCCTTAAGATGGAGAAAGCACCAGGGCCAGATAAATTACATCCCAGAGTGCTGAAGGAACTGGCGGATGTCCTGGCAAACCCCTGGTGGAGCTCTTCAGCATCTCTCTGAGGACAGGGTGGATGCCCTAGGACTGGAAGGTGTCGCTATAGTGTCTATCCACAAGGGGGATCAAAGGAGGTGGCAGGGAACTACAGATCCGTCATCCTGACATCGGTGGTGGGCAAGGTGATGGAGGGCATTGTCAAGGAGAGACTGGGGGACCTGGAAAAGTTGGGTGCCTGGATGATAGACAGCATGGATTCATCCTGGGGAAATCATGTCAGACAAACCTTGTGGAGTTCTATGACAAGTGACGGTGCCTTGGACCTGGGTAGACCAATGGACGTCCTCTTTCTTGACTTCAGCAAGGTGTTTGACTCTATTCCTCACAGGGGCCTGTTGGATAATCTGGGAGAAATGGGGGTGGGGAACCAGATGATCATATGGATAGGAAATTGGCTCCAGAACTGGACCCAGAGGGTCATGGTTGGAGGGATAGTCTCATCCCCAAGGATGGTCATTAGTGGAGTCCCTCAGGAACTGGTCCTTGGGCCCTCCTGTTCAACTCACGCCTCTGACATATTGAAGGGTATCAGGAGTAAGATGAGTCTCTTTGCGGATGACTCAAAACTGGGGGCGGTGGTGGATGGGGAGAGGGGAGGGTGGCCCTACAGGGGGAACTGGAGTCTCTGGAAAGGTGGTCTAGAAAGCGGAAGCTAAGGTTCAATGCAGGAAAATGCAAGGTACTGCACCTGGGAGCCAGAAACCCGGGCCAAGTTTACACCCGGGGGGGGGAATGCTACAAGTCTCGATGACTGAGAGGGACCTGGGGGTGGTGGTGGATGTCAAGATGAACAACTTGGAGACTTGTAGGAGGACAGCAGCAAAGGCCAACAGGATGCTTGGATGCATTGCTAGGGGCTCACCTCCAGAAGGAGGGAAGTGATACTCCCTCTGTATAACTGCTTGGTGAGGCTGCACTCGAGTACTGTGTGCAGTTTTGGAGGCCACATTTAAAGAGGGACATTGAACTCCTGGAGAGGGTCCAGAGGAGGGCAACCAAAATGATTTGGGGCTTGGGGGATAGGACCTATGGGGAGAGGCTCGAAGAGCTAAATATGTACACATTGGAAGAGAGAAGGGACTGGGGGGACATGATAGAGGTCTTCAGGTACATGAAGGGGGTAAATAAGGGAGGAGCAGTCAGGGTGCTCCAATGGAAGGGGGGGCAACTAGGGGCATGGGTGCAAGCTGGAGGGGGGAGATTCAGGGAGAAAGGAGGAGGTGCTACTCACTGAGAGGGTGGTGGAGCCATGGAATGCACTGCCCAGGGGGCTGATGGAGGCAGAAATGGTGGAGGGGTTCAAGAGGTGGTGGGACAGGCACAGGGAAGGGTTCTGGGAGCAAAACCAGTACAGTGAAAATATCCGGGACTGGGAAGGCAGAAGAGAGAGAGGAGAGGACGCAAGGTCAGCTCCCAGGGTGGGGCTGACCAAACTGTTAGGCCTATTCTGCTGGCATTTTAGTATGTTAGTAGCTTAGCCAGCCTGGGAGTGGGTCCCAGGGTGGTAGCTAGGTAGCAGACTGGCAGCACAACAGGACACAGAAGGTGCAACAGTGAATGGAACTCACCAAGAAAGGGGTTACTAGTGGAGTACCTCAGGTTCAGTACTGGGTCCAGTCCTCTTTAACGTCTTTATAGGTGACATTGCAGAGGGTCTGGAAGGAAAGGTATGCCTCTTTGCAGATGACACAAAGATCTGTAACAGAGTTGATACACAAGGGGGGGGTGGAAAGGATGAGAAGGGACTTGGCAAGGTTGAAGGAATGGTCAGACGTATGGCAGCTTAGATTCAATGCCAAGAAGTGCAAAATAATGCACCTGGGAAACAAAAACCCTGGATAAGAGTACACAATGGCAGGGGAGGTAGTAACAACAACAATAATGAAAAGGGACCTGGGGTAGTCATATCAGATGACCTAAAGGTGGGCAAGTAATGTGAGAAGTCAGTAAGGAGAGCCGGGGGGATACTGTGATGCATAGGGAGAGGCATCACAAGTAGAAAAAGGGAAGTGGTTATCCCTCTGTACAGACAGTTGGTGAGACCCCATCTGGTGTATTGCGTGCAGTTTTGGAGACCTCATCTCCGCAAGGACATAGACAGGATGGAAGCAGTCCAGAGGAGGGCAACTAAAATGGTGCAGGGTCTGCATCAGAAATCATATGAAGAGAGACTGAGAGAGCTTAATATGTATACCCTTGTGACGAAAGGAGGGACTGGGGACATGATAGAAACTTTCCAAGTACCTCAAGGAATCAACAAAGTCCAGAAGGGTAGCATCTTTCAGAAAAAGAGATGTGCAAGAACAAGGGGCACAATTTAAAGATAGAGGGGGACGGCTCGGGGCAATGTAATGAAATTCTTTTCATGGAGAGAGTGGTGGATGCATGGAACTGCCTTTCTGGGGAAGTTGTGGGGTCTAAAACAATGGGGGAATTCAAACATGCATGGGACAGATGTAATTCAATTATAGTGGGGGGTGGGAGGAAGTAGGCTGTTGGTTAACTAGAATCTGTAGCTTATCCAATAGGTAGGGACATGGGCAGACTGGGTGGGCCAAGCGGTCCTTATCTGCCATCAAAGTCTATGTTTCTATGGTGCCATTTTGAGATGGGGGGCTCTATTTACAGCCATGGTGTTGCTTAAATGTGGGATGGTGTAAGCTCGTTTATGAGCTCAGTAACACACACCTTTCCTACTGTATGCATGACAACTGACTAATGGCTGACAGCTCTGGCAGGGCAAAAGTAAATCAACTGTTTTCTCCTGTGGCACCCGTTTCCCTTCCCATAAACTCATCTTGGTACTTTTACTTGGTACTTGGTGAGATGTCGACAGAAGTAGGCATTGGCCCACCGAGACTGTTGCCCACACCATGTGGCGATCATTAGCTAATATCTGTGTGTGTTTTTTATGGATAGTGCTTTGAATATCAGCCACCTGTGTTATAGTGTGAGCTGCTACTCAAGGGGGATGCAAGAGTGACTGACACTAGGTGGCGAAATCAAAAATGGTGGCTTTCAGTTTTAGGGACAGAATTTTGAGAAGGTATGGACTTGTTTTTAACAAACCACTACTTTTGTCACGAGGCTCTACATGCATTTTAATTAAACATTAATGTAGGGCTGTTGGAATCTTTACAGCCAATCAGGATGCTGTTTCAGATACTCTTTTTATGATTCCTGATGCTGTTGTACCACAGTATTCTTGCTACTTCTGTGGCACACCAGCACAGAATTCTGTGTTTATTAAGATTCCTCATGCTTAGCTATGCAGCAGATTTCTCAAAATGAAATTACAAATCACTAACATGATTTCAGCCAATCAGCATGCAGAACTACTGTACCTCTTATCCGGTGTACAGTGTGCTCTCATGCGAGAGTGCTAGGAGGGAGCGCTTCACTTCAATGCCAGTGGGAAGGACAGCACAATAAAATAAAAAATAATGACTTTATTATAAATCACTCAAACTAAACTTAAGTTTTAATAAATTAATAAGGCCTCCAATGGATGTCTCTTATGATATAAGAGACTCCTCTCCTGAGGTTTGGGCAGGCAGAACCACTCAGCTTCATAGTCTTCTCGCCCAAACCTTAGACTTGAAGTCTCTTCTACGTAAAGAGACATCCCTCAGAGGCCCTGTTAACTTATAATATCAGCAAGACTAAAAAAAAAAAACTGAAAAACAAGTGAATGGTTTATTAAAAGATGAACTACTGGAAATGCTGCCAGTTCATGTAGCTATTGCTTAAATCACATAAAATGTTTTTAATCTTATCCTGCTTGTGCTGTTTTCCGTTTGTTTGACCATAGTTCAAAACAGGGTTACAAAAAAGGCAAAGGAATTAAAACATAGAGAACACTGAATGGGCAACTATGCACAACTGGTGTGTTCTGCCACAGAGGGGTTCTGATTCCCTCTGACCTTGAGAGCGAAGCTCGAGAGGTTTGTAGGAGTCAGAACCCTGAGGTGGCAGAACACACTGGTTGTGCATAAAGTTGTTCAGCCTGTATTTTTGTAGTGTATAACAGTAAGTGAAATGTGCAAGCAGTGATTCTTTTACTATAAGAACAAAACTGACTTGCACAGTCTCTAGAGGTTTCAGAATGCTGTTGTACCACAGAAGAGTATAATCACATTCCATGACCTTTGAACTGTGGTACAACAGCATTTTGAAACAGATGGAATTCTATACAGAACAATGCTCTACTATACACTATAAACATGTACTATACCAAATATTATAAAATGTCAAGAAAAAATCTAGAAATCTCATTGGCCAAGAGACATCAGCTGACTGTACATTAAATTTCTATATACACACACAGTCATCCTGGTCCTAAACCACATCACACAATAAGCAAATTAGTCCTCCTACAACCAGAACTATCTTCCATCAGTCCCTCTGTAACCAGAACTGATCTTCCATCACAAACATGGCTTCTACCTTTACATTGTAAAAACCTTCAAATGGGCCCTAAAAATAAAACCACCTTAAATAAAAAATAAAACAAATTAATTAAACATTTTCCTGATCATCACACTCTCCTTACACACATAAACAAATTAGAAACATTAAGTATTGTTTATAGTTTTCATTACAACTGTTTCTTTACTAACAGTGAAAAATTCCCCTTTTGTCTTTACCTGCTCATCAGGGAAATCTCTTCTGCTTGCCCTGGCAGTGAGATAATTGAGCCACTGGCTCTAAAACAGGCCTTTGTTGTCTGTGTGTACAGTATGTTAGGAGGGTAACATTCAACCAGCAGAACTGAGCAGAATTTTGAATCCCTGTATTCCATGGTAAACATTTTATGTCTTGAATGAGGGGAAAAACAGAAAAAAAAAACAGGATGAAGAAAGTAGGCAGTACAGTAATACTTTATAAACAAAGAGAAAAAGTGGGAAAACACAGTAACATAGGCAGAGGCAGACTTAAACTGCTCGAATAATACATTGCTGTCCCTTCAACTTACTAGTTTAGCATTTTTCAGTGAGTTGCTATTCAATCAATTTTACCACTCCTCTACCCAAGTCGGGGGAGTATTTTTCACCCCATTTAAATAAAATAACATAATATTATTAAATCTTTAATAATGTGTCCAAAGATTTGTTTGATTGTTATAGAAATAGTTGTTACCCATTTTATAAGAGTGATAAGACACTTCAGGGTGTGGGTTGTTGATTGATAGAGCACTACCCAGCTGCTGTAGTCACTTGGCGCAAGCGCCTCGTGCCTAACAATGCACCTGGGGCATGCTCTTATCAATCAACAACCCACACCTTGTTGGGTCTTATTGATTTCATAAAATATGGTTTACACATAGTTAAAAAAAGGACTGCTCAGCAGTGAAAAGTCTGCAACACAGATTAATGGGCATTTGGAACACAGTCATTTCAGTTAGCCCCCTACAGCCAGAACTGATCTTCCACCACAAATGTGGATGCTACCTTTACACTGTAAAAAAACTTCAACTGGGCCCTAAAAAGAAAACTACCTTAAATATAAAATAAAACAAATGAATTAAATGCTGTTTCCCTGATTATCACACTCTCCTTACATACATAAACAAATTAGAAATAATAAGTATGGTTTATAGTTTTCACTACAACTGTTTCTTTGCTGACAGTGAAAAATCTCCCTTCTGTCTTTACCTGCTTATCAGGGAACTCTATTCCTCTTACCGTGACAGGGAGATAACAGTATCTGGCTGTAACGAAGGCCTTTGTTGTCTGTGTGTACAGTGTGTTGGGAGAGAAACATTCTGCCAGAGGAACTGAGCAGAATTTTTAATCCATGTATTCTGTGGTAAACATTCCATGATAAACATTCCATATCTTGAATGTGATGATCACAGCAGAGAAAAAAAACAGGAAGAAGAAAGTAGGCAACAGTACAATGACATCATCAGTGGCATCACTTGTAGTGGGTGTGACGTGGACAGCCAGTTCTGAGTGCTGTACCATTTTTTTTAATATAAAATGTATTACTGACTGTCTCTGCTGAAAAATCTGGTGCTCTTAGAATGACCTCACTCATCCCCCCCCCCCAGGTTTCAGCTGAAAGATGAAAGCCATGAGAAAATGCTAAAACAGCATGTGAGATCACATACACAGTTTTAGATACTAGGTGTTACATGGAATGCCTTAATCAAGGATCTCCTGTTTGTCTGAGTTAATTACAGCCATAGTTGCTATATCATATCCATTTTATGATGTTGGGAAAAAAAAAACAGGTTATTACATAGAAGTGCGAAATCATAAAGATGCTTTCATGTCCTGGAAGGGAAAGCTTATTATGAGATCAAAGTAGTGTCATTTGAAGGACATGAATTATGCTGAAGTTGCAGAACTTAATACTTTGAAAATACATCCTGTTTTTGTATAAGATATATATTTTATATATATTCTGACAGAGGAGGAGCTAGATGACCTCACACAAAAGGGGTTGGCAAATACAGTTTGCTTAAGGAGTATTCTGTTTTATTTCAGACACACTTTTATCTAGACTCTGACGAGGAAAGATCTGTGAGCACTTTTAAACAGGTATTTAGAAAGCTAGACAAATCTAAGTACTGTAAGTAGGAACTGCACTGCTTAAACCTTGTTCTTTTAAAAGATTTGCATGTCTTGTGATATAAGAGTTCTGTATTTTGTGTTTTACATATTTTTATCTATTTTAGTAAAATTCTTCTTAGAGCATATTTGGTCTGTCTTTGATTTCTTTTGTTTGTAAGAAAAGTATATATGGTTATAGCAGGCACAAAGCATAAGCTTGAATGGTGGTACCAAACTGGAAAGAGAAGCGTTTTAAATCTGAGGCCTTTATTAAGTTTTTAAGGGTTCATCTCTGTATACCTGGTTAGGTGCCCATAGGCAAAGATATCTGGCCCCCCGGAGACAGAAATATCTGAGCCTGTGCATTGGGTACGCTAGCAAGAGGTTCACAGTTTGAATCCCTCCAAGACTTGAGACCAAAGGTTGATCTGAACTCACAAAACAGACAAGAGGGTTACCTTGCTCTGTTAAACTGTTCACAAGACTGCACTCGGAGGTTGGCACTTTGGGAGTAGAGGCCTGACCTGCTGAGTGCGTTTGTGACAATGGGTGGAAGGACTATTTTATCACAAATGCACACAAGTAAATCTATTGTTTCTACATATAAATATGCTTTTCCCAACAGTAAAAAGTAAAAAAAAAAAAAAAGGAGCCAATTTTTTAAGTACAATAAGGCATGAAGGGGTGGGTGTAAAACATATTTTATAGCATGGCCAGCAGCTGAAGTCACTTGGCCTTCGGCCTCATGCCTTACTACGCCCCTGGCCATGCTGTAAAATATGGTTTACACACACCCCTTCTTGCCTTATTGCTTACATATATGGACAACCATACACAACAATCCTAATGTTTCCATCTTAGAGGGGCATGACATCATGCACTCAAGGTCTATGATGTCATTTCACTCATCAATGGAACTGTAGCCTTGTTATATATGGTTGTCTATACATTATTCTATGTATGTTCAAAAGAACAGTGTTTATAGCATTGCATCTAGCTTGAATGTTTTCTGAGGTTTTGGTCATACTCAATTATCAATCTCTTCAGTGATTTTACATTCTTTAAAGCAAATTGTAGTATAGGTTTTTGGTTTGTACTGCTCCTCTCTTATTTGTATTTATTTATTTTTTTTCCTCTACACTGGTATTGCATTTGCTAATTGCTCTGTATACTATTGTCAACTTTTTTCTGTACTTGTATTGAAATGTTTCCCTGTATTGTTGTATTGTTGTACTGTACCCTCCCAGGTCGTGCCTGAAAATAGTCATGGCTATGGCTAGTGCACCTACCCGGTAAACAAAAACTAAATAAATAAATAAATAAACGTTAACAAGTACATATTTTTATTTGAAAAATGCATTCCCTGTAATTGACCTCACAAATGCTGCAAGTATGATATCACCGCCAGTTGCCATGGTGAACATTATGATGTAATAACAAGAGCACTGTTAAAGAGCTACTGGAACCAAAACAGACCATAAAATGATACACATCTTAAAAAGTTGATGTTTGTAACTTTCTATTTCTGTGGTATTTTTCCTTTTTCATTTTGCTCATTTGAAAGTTTTCTGTGTGATAATATTGTGCTGGATGTGTGGAACAGCTGTCAGCCCATCAGCTGACATATCTATCTCTATTCCTCTAACTACATCATTAGCATTGTGATCTCACTGGAAGTAGCATCGCAGGCTAATGACCTGGCAGCTATGGAGTGGCTGTTCCTAAACAGCAGTGATGTCACAATCAGTGAGGTCACAATGCTGAGTATGTAGTGGGGGGAATACAGCAAGATATGTCAGCTGCCAGACAGAGTGCTATTCCACACATCACACCTACTAACATCAGGGAAGCAATCCTCTAATTAAGCAAAGGGAAAAGAAAAAGTACCTCAGATACTCGAGGGTAATGGTTCACTACTTTTAAAAAGCTAATATTAGTTTTAGGCAGTACACTAACTCTTTATGTCAGAAACTTCTGAGGAAAACAATTATGCAAACTTCATGGATAAGAAGCCAGAATGTTTGTTTTTTTCATCACTACTCTATTTTCTCACCTGCAGCTATGGTCCTGCCATACATCCAGCCAACGCTCCAACCTTCGCCTCCGACCCTGAAGCCGACGTGTCCAGCTGGCATATGCAGCTACGACTGTCGAGAGGGGCTCCCCTCTTCAGCCCCTCCGCCCGGCGAGGATCCACTACCGGCACATGTCTATTCCAGGCATCGTCGGGTGGTGAAGTGAGTGGCCATCAAGCTGCTGTGTGTACCATGCTGCTTTTCCCCTCCCAATGGGAGCATGGACATGCAATGATGTCTGCGCACTAGCGTGCAGACGTCTGCTGTGCTCCCCCCCCCACAGAGCACCTGCGCCACTGCAGTTCCTCCGGGCATCCCCAGGGACCGCCAGAGCACGCGTGCACCCACCCCTTTACCCCAGGACTAGGAGAGCTGTCGTCAGACACTGGATCCTAGTCCTCCCCTGCTGACCCCTGACAACCCGGGCTCATTCCCGAACCTGGGTCGCTGGCATAGAGCGAGGTGTGGCGTCCAGCGCCTCAACCCTCAGCGCCACCGGGCCAGTCTACGGAGCCAGAATGTACTGCAAAACTTGAAAAGATTAATGGAAAAAATTAAGAGTTTTCTAGCAAGCTGTAGTAGTGGACAACAGTGTGTTTCTGAAAAGATGTACTGATGTGCATACCAGTTCTTTAATCTCTTGAGTAAACATTGTTTTCATGCTGTTCAATCCATTAAATGTCTAGAAAGTATTTTTAAAGTAATTAGTAAATCCTGCAAGTACTGTAATCTTTATTACCGAGCAATTCTTAGCATTTTTTGTGATGACTATGTGGCACAACCAGTGATCGGATTAAGCTTTGTTGGTTGATTGCAGCATCTGCGTTTTTAATTTACACATCCAAATGACTTTCAGGCCTACATCAGCGTCAGAAATAAGGGAGGTTTAGTGTCTAGGAGAAACATTAAGCCCCAAACTGTGAATCTTGCCAGTAAACACTAGGAACTGGCTCTATTCCTGGTGCAAGTCACTTCAGTTTGCTGTACTTACTGAAATTCACCTTGAAGACAAAAACATGATGACTAAATATAGTAACCTTCTAATTCTATCTGAACCTACAATGAAAAATGTTTTTTGCTCTCTCTTGTTCTCATATCATAACAGCAGCCTAAAAGCATAACATTTACCTTAAGATTGATTCCGGTGAGGTGAACACTATGCTTTGCTCTCCGTTCTAGCTTTTTAAAACATTTGTCATTTTAGGTTTGGATAGAAAGCTACAATGTAAGGTTTAGGAAATTCAGAAACAGGCTGATAACAAAGGCAAGTCAATAAGATGCAATTTCAGAATTTTCCCTCAGTGTGTTGTTGCCAAAATGTTTGTGCACAATAATACTAGAGAGGTAAAAAATATATATGCTTCATGTCCTGTAGAAAACACGCAGGGGTACCGTAAAGAACAAGTAGCAGACAATAGAGTTTAGAATACATTGTGCTGGCAGGTTGGGCCTATTTATTTGAAGTTTGATAAAGCATTATATGATTATTTGTATCTGTTGACAATTTTGTGTACTTATATATTTTAGGGACAGGGTAGCACCCCTAAAGTTAGGGTTGAGTAGGCTGTTTAATGTTAAATCCTAGTTTTTGTACCTTAATAACTTTGGCGTTGTTTGATGAAAATAGCCCAACATTTGGCATGCATGGTCAGCCTGCCAGAGTCTCAAGATGAGAAAGGTTTCATGACTGCATGTTGTTTGGCTTTCAAGATACAGAGTACTGAAAAATGGAAAAAAAAACACGTTTGGTTTCCCTACACTTAACATTGTTTTATTTTTGATCTCACCTACAGCTTAGACAATGTGAAATTTGTTCATGAAATTTTCAGGGTTGAAGGAATCCATGCCAAAAGTGTGCCTTGGAAGGTTTGATGAAAAAAATAGTATATGGTTCCAGCATTATAACGATTTTAGAGTTAATGTCCTGACACAGATGGTAAAAAAAAAAAAAAAGATTGCTACTGCTTATTTTCATAATTTACCTATTGACAACCATACCAATCGTGTTGGCCATCATTTTGTTCACATTTTAAACTCACAAACATTGAAAATGCATAAACATAATCTCTTTTTTTTTAAGGACAAACATCTAAATCTAGCTAGACGGCAACCATTTAGCTAGATTCTGCTTTTATTTTTAAACTTACCAGAAATACCTTTTCTGGGCACCACAAAATCCAGGGTGCCCAGCTTAGCGAGAGGAGCCATTCACCTGCATTCTCTGTATGCAAACAGGGGGACTTTCTTGAGTTCTGCCACAGCAACTGGCAACTGGAACTCGTGCTGCGGGCTGCACTTAGACCAGTGAGCCACCAATCCCCTCTTCTGTCTGCCTGTCTCTGCCTATCTGTTTCTATCTATCTATCTATCTATCTATCTATCTATCTATCTATCTATTAAGTGGACTGGGGTGCACAAACTCAGTACTGCTTCTGTCTCCCCTTCTTCCCTTCCCAATGTTTTTATTTATTTATATACTATATTTTATAAGCCAACCTGGGTACCCACCCCAGTACCACTTTTCTTGACCCCCTCCCCTCCAGGTGGCCCGTGCCATTCCCATTTTCTAGCTGGTGGCACTGGTGTTTACCCCCAGTACTGTCAACAGTCACCCGACACTGGGGTGCCCAGTCTCAGTGTTGAAATGTCCATATCCCCTGAAATAAAGAAAACTGCCCCTCAATTTTTTCCTCTGCAAAAAAGAAAATGGTCCCTTGGTGATCTCATCCCCCCACCTTGACTTCCCTCTCAGCACCCACCACCCACACCCACTTTCACTCACTCGAACATGTCTCACAGGGAAGATCCACTCTCCGATCGAAGACACATCTTGGTACTGAAACCTCCAATTGCAACATGAAACTAAGTTAATGCAATTCAATGTATTTTAATGGGGTTTTGAACTTTGATGCATAACTTTTCCATTTTTGCATATTTTGACCCCACATTTTCAATGTGGCCTTTTTGGGACCCCACCTCATGACCAATGGTAGTAGAATTATGCAGATCAGGCCCAAAAGTTGATTTTGTGGTCACTTGGTGAAATTACCTTTACAGTGGGATTTGAAAATGTTCACAACCCTTGTTCATGAGGTGGGGTCATAAGAAGGCTTTGTTGAAAATGTGGGGTCATGTAAACATTATACTCAAAATTTTGGACTAAAATATTGCAAAATGGTCGTGTTATGAGTAAAAGTATGTGAGAAACAAAAATTTAATTTTAGTGTTGCACATTTAACTGCAACACTAAAATGTGCGTCACTAAAATTCATGTGTCACACAGCCAAAGGTAGTTTTGGCTCATTATGAGAAAAACAAACAGAATCTTGTTTAACTTTATTTTTTAATTCTTCATTTTATTGCATTTTCCATGATTTTTAGTTACAAAAAAAAAACAACAAGACGGTGGCCACACGACCTGAAGAAGTATTTTTCCTGTTGTGAGAGATAAGTGGTGTGAAAGTAAAATGCTGTCATGGGACGAACATTTTAATTTTTATGTTGTATCAGAGGGATATCCAAAATCCCTACTGAGTATGCTCAGAAAAAAAAAGAACTTTAAATCCTTATAACTCTGGAAACGATTAATATTTGTTTCCAAACCCTTAAAAAGCACTACCTTGGCAAGGCTGCTTCTACCCTAAAAGTTTCAGGAAAGAAATTCTGTACCATCTAGGTTGTAGGTGAAAGCAAAAAAAAGTGTATTAAGTATAGGAAAAAATGAGGACATTACTGTAAAAACAACACATCTGGATCTCAGAAACCACACAGTATTCCATCATGAAACTTCCCACATCTTGAGAACCTGCCTCTTGGACAACACATACCAAATTTGAAGCAATTTCATCAAGCAGCATGAAAGCTGTTGAATTACAAAGTTAGGAGTTTAATACTGAACACTCCACTCATCCCTAGCTATTCTGGCGCTGCTGCATCAGCATATTATACAGGTGCAGTAATGCATGTATATTAGGGTTGAGTAAGCACTTGAATGTTAAACCCCAAGTTTTGCATCTTATAATTTTGCCCCGTTCATCTGTTCTACAAGAAATTTGGAATGCCAAGAGATGGTACGAGGATCTCTGGATCCTGAATAGTTTATGACAATTGGTTCTCTGGGGGCAAAGCTACAGAGGGGAAAAAAACCCAAATCACCAAAATTAAGTTCTTTTGATGCTCAACTAGAACTAAAAGACCAGTAAGATCTGAAACCTGAAACTTACAGATTTGATTGAGTTTGGCCCAAGGTGTGTGCTTTTGTGGTTATTTCCCAAACTGTGGCAGTGTTTAAAATATTTAAGAAAAAACGTCCCAGTTTTGAGTATACACAGTTAAAAAATCAGCATTCAAAAATAACTACATTTTTACGACCAGATGAGGTCATGTGTTCATATTATGAACATACTCTCATTTAGCAGATGGCACAGCCAGTTCCTCTATGCATGCCATCCTTGCTTTTTGTTCCACAGGACAAGGCTATGTGTCAGTTTATAACCCTGCCCTTGCTGAATGTGCTGTCCATCTGACTTTGTTGTCAATTTGCGAGCACCATCATTAGCCATGAGTGGCTTACTAGATTTGAACTGGACACTGGGGTGCCCAATCTTCAGTGCCAGCGAAATGTCCTTATTGTTTTTATGTATACCGACACCAGGGTGCCCACCCAGGTGCCAGTTTGTTTTCCCCTTTGCTGTGTTTCAAATTCCCACCCCAACCATGTTTATTTTCAACACGGGGTGCCCAATCCCCAGTGTTGGGGTACTCAGCACCCCCACCTTGCCAGAAGAAGTACAACCTCAGTGCTCCTAAGGTCTCACTGACACTGGGGTGCCTATTCTCAGTGTTGGAGTGTACATTATGTTAAATAAAACTGTCCTTCTCCCTTCCCTCCGTAATGTCCTCCAACTCCCTTACTTTCAGCTTGCCAACACTGGGGTGCTCAATCCTAGGTGTCAGTGTGCACAAACTCCCTCCCCAATCCAGCAGTCTGGGACACGGAGTACCCAGCCCCAGTGCCCCAAGTGTCATGCTTGATACTGGGGTGCCCAGTGCCCACTGTTGAGTGAAGTACCTTGGAAAAGAAAACCATCCCATGACATATTTTGCTTCTTTTTATTAAACCTGAAATAGAGAATGGTTCCTTGTTATGCTCCACCATCCCCACACCCAACCTCAGTCCCCTCTCTCAGCACCCACTACCCCACACACCCCTTACCCTATACTTACCCAGGCCAGGTCCAATGCTGTAGTCCTCCCTGGGCCAGAGACACATCTTCTCTTTTCAATGCCGGACCGGGAACTGAGGGAAACAGATAAGTGCCACATGATGTATTTCAATGCATTTGGAACTTTTCTTCATAACTTGATAATTTTTTCACATTTTTTGCCCAAAATTTCAACATCGACTGTTTTGGACCCCACATCATGAACAATGGCAGTGAAATTATGTAAATCTAGCCCAAAAGGTGATTTTGTGCTGATGGACCCATGCACTGCGTCGGGACTATCTGCACTATTCTATCTATTTAATTGTGAATGAATGAGGGTACAATTCCATTAGCAGAACAAGCATTTGTCAATGAAGAATATTCACCGCTGGTATTGCTGTTATACCGGGTCTTGCTTGTACACATTTTTACTATTTATTTACCCAGGACTGAGCAGATAAAATGTGGTATCTCATTTTTAGTGGTGTCCTGCTTTGACACATTGTTAGATTGTAATTATCCAGGATAGGGCAGCTGAGAGGCAATATCTGCTTTTCATAGCCTTCTTGATGGGCCCACCCGTTATCAAGGGTGGAGAACATTTTCAAATCCTGCCCAAAAGGTGATTTTGTGCCACAAGTGTGAAACACATTTTGGCCAGTATTTGAAAATGACAGCTGTCACATTCATGAGGTGCTGTGAAGAAATGGCTATGTTGAAAATTTGGGGTCAAAATATTGAAAATGACCAAAGTTACGAGTCCGTGCTCATAAATTTCAATGTAGGTTCATCACTTGGTTGTTTTTTTTTTTTAATGTTTTACCCCAAATTTTCAACATAGCCTTCTTGATGACCTCACTTCATGGACAAGGGTAGAGACATTTTTCAACTCCTGCCCAAAAGTTGATTTCATGCAGTGACCACAAAATCACCTTTAGGGACGTGAAAACACATTTTGGCCAGGATTTGAAAAATGACAGCTGTCACATTAGGTACTTTGAAGGGATGGCTATGTTGAAAATTTGGGGGTCAAAATATTGAAAATTACAAAAGTTACGAGCCTGCGCTCAAAAATTTTAATGTAGGCTCAATTTTATGCCAAATTTTCAACATAGCCTTCTTATGACCCCATTTAATGAACAAGGGTGGAGATAATTTTCAACTTCTGCTTGAAAAGGGATTTCATGCAATGACTGCAAAATCACCTTTATGGACAGATTTGCCTAATTTCACTGCCATTGTTCATGAGGTGGGGTCCCAAAAAAAGGCATGTTGAAAATGTAGGGCAACAATATTCAAAAATGGCCAAGTTATGGCATAAGTTCAAAACCCCATTGAAATACATTGAACTGCATACCTGATTTCCTCGATTTGTGGTCCAGCTTTGAAGGGTGAAGACGTGTCTGTGGTACAGAGAGGATTACAATGTTGGACCCCTATTGGGTAAGTAAGGGCTTTTGGGGTGTGGGGTGGTGGGTACTGAGTGGGTGGGTCAGGTGGGGGGACTAACAGCACAACAGACATCGATGGAGAACTTTCTTTTTATAGGGTTTTAAGACAAACAGACAAAAATGATGAGGAATGGTTTTCTTTATTTCAGGTGGTGACACAGGGTGACTGGTCACTCCCAGTGTTAGTGTTATGTTTGTGGTAATGGGTGCTGAGTTGGAAGGTCAGCTGGGTGGACAATAAAGGTGTGGAAACAGACATTGATGGATGGTTTTATTTTTTATATATATATATATATATATATATATATATATATATATATAAATAAAACTATGAGGACAGTTCTTTATTTCCTGAGGTGACATTTGGGGATTGGGTACCCCCAGTGTCAGTGTTATGTTTGTGGAGGGAGTGGGGTGGTGAACTCTGAGGAGGGTCGATTGGGGGGGACAGTTATGGGGGTGCCAGCAACAGACATCAGTGGATGGTTTTCTTTGTTACAGGGTATAATTCCTCAGCAGGCTGATCTTGACAGATCAGCTGCACTTGCTGGGTGGTGTAGATCAAAGGAAAGAACCAATCTATGATTGGGTTGGCTCTTTCCTTTGAAATACACAAAGTTTCTGCCCAGAAAACCAGAATACTGTCATGATCAGTCTGGCTGATGATTGGTGTGACAATGATGAGCCCCTTGCAGACCACTCTGCATTGGACTGACACTGTCACACCCCTCAAAAGCCACTCCCAACAAAATGTTTGCTGTGCGTGCACACATGATGAACATAAAACCGGGGGAAATTCATTACAAAAAAATGTTAATGCAGAGATTAGAGTTGATGAATGCAAAGCCGTGTGGCCATGATGCTGCTACCTGTCAGCGGCCAGACCTCTGCATCCAGCCCACCACCCCCTGACCAAGGAAAGCAGCCACAAGCCCAAACCAGGCTCTCCACTTCAGCCGAGTGGCCCTGACGCTGCTACTGATGGAGGCCGGACCTCTGCATCCAGCCCGCCACCCCGTGACCAAGGAAAGCAGGTATGATTGGTCAGCTCCCGCCTCAGAGAGTGTCAGACTTCAATCCCTGTAATTGGACTGGCTGTTGGGACTGTGACCACTTCCTGATTGGATGCTGCAGATCCCAATTAAGAAAGCAAGCACCTAAGGCACCTTTTTCAAAACACAGCTCACACTGCCTTGCTGTACTGCTCTTTGGACAGTTTTTCTGCTGAATTTACTGCTCATGTGGAATGTTTTTCTTTTCTTTTTGGAATTCTATGCTGTTTAGCCTGCTGTACTAGCTAGGCCTGACTTCTATACAGCTTATGGCTTGTACTGCTGAATATTTTTACTGCTTAAACATCTTACCTTTAAACTATTGCACTGTATATGTAGGAATTACCTTCCAGAGTATAGCAGAGTTGTAGTGAACTTTGACTGCCTGACATCTATATAGCTTACTACTTGCACTACTGAAGTTTTTCTGCTGAGCTAATTGCCCAATATTGTAGAATAGCTTGAACAATTGACTACTGCCTGCTGTTTTTCTGCCACACTCTTTTCCTATCACAGTTCCTCTCATTCCTCCTTGGACTGCCTTCTTTGTTTCCCCTCTTTCTCTTGCTTTTTCCCTTTTGCATTTCTTTCTCTCTATTCCTCCACACTGTTTCTCTGCCATCTACTGGACCCCTGATTCCCCCTCCTGACACCCCCCCGAACCAGCACATTCTGTAAATATTGCCTGCCATTTTGGCCATCTTCTACCCATTCCAGACTACCCTGAGTTCTCTCCACACATGCTTCCTTACCAGCTCTCCCTGGTCTCATTCAAGGGCCCCCTCCATCAATCTCCTGAACCAGCCTTTTGCTTTGCTAAATTCCCACCTGGCACCTTTGACCAGACCTCTCTGCAGGAACCTTTTCTCTCCACTATTTGCACTACTTCTGCCCTGAGCACTAAATTGTCCAGGGCCCTCCCTTCAATTTACTTGAACTTTGTCTTTGACTTTAAACTAACAGCCCACCTTTTTTTCCTGCTCTTTTTAGCCACAAGCCCAAACCAGGCTCTCCACTTCAGCCAAGCAGCCATGCCGCTGCTACCTGCCGGTGGTCAGACTGCTGCATCCAGCCCGCCACACCCTGACCAAGGAAAGCAGGTACAATTGGTCAGCTCCTAGCTTGGAGCTGTCAGGCTTCAATCCCCATAATTGGACTGGCTCCTGGGACTATGTCCGCTTCTCGATTGGATGCTGCAGATGCCCATTGAGAAAGCAAGCACCTAAGGCACCTTTTTCAAAACAGAGCTCGGCCACTGCCTTGCTGTACTGCTCTCTGGACAGTTTTTTCACCCACCCCCCGATCCCCTCCTCCCTCCTTTATTAAATACACTTACCCAGTGATCTCCGCCCCCTGAGACCTCACACTAGTCAATTACAGCAACTCCTTAAAGGGGCTCTCCTTCCTGTAACTTCTTAAAGGGGTGATCCTCTCTCATGCTCAAATGTAACTTATTGTCCTCAATGCATCCGGGATCAAGTGCATTGACACTGACTATGGTCCTCCTCCTACGTCCTACACCAGCCCCACCTCACTTAGGACTGTCACCCTCTACCCATAGTACCCCCCCTCTTATCTACAACACCTATAGCAGACCCCCCTTGATGCTCGACCACCTCCCCCCCTCGGTACCCCCACACTTCCACCCCTGCTACCTCTTACTTCCCACTCATACCTTGGTCTCTTCTCCTCTATGCCTTTCCCACCCTTCGTACTCTACCCACCCCTTGCACCCCACCACCTGGCCACGTGTCCAGTCACAAGGGGAGATGCCACAATCACTACCAAGCTTTGGTGCACCTAATCACGCTCCTGTTGCTTCTATCAGGTAACATTCATCCAAACCCTGGCCCCGTGCCCAACCTTATGAACGAGCCTGCCCAGGCTCAAGGACTCTGCATAGCTTCCATGAATATTTGCAGCCTCTTTAAGAAGGCTGCTACATTCCAATGCTGGGTTACTCAGCACCAACCGGACATTGTTGCACTCGTCGAAACCTGGTTATCCAAATCCACCCCTGACTCCTTCATCTCCCTTCCTCCTGGTTTGCACTCTTTTCAGAGAAGATCGGGTGGGTAAGCATGGAGGTGGTTGTGCTGTCTACATGCGTGACTCCCTCCTTGGACATGCACTTCCACTACCCAAGCTTGATAACGGGACACAAGCCCTCACACTAAAAATCTCCCCCAACTCTGGTAAGGGCCCACTCTTTCTCACTGTTGCCTATATTCCTCCCAGAAAGCAAGACCTCACCATTCAGGCACTTGCTGACTTCCTCTCTGGCCTACCGCCCAAAATGGCCCAGATAATAGTTGGTGACCTGAATATCAACTAGCTCCCTGCCACAGTCTCCCAAACCAGAGATATCTTTGCCACCCTTGACATGTCTCAACTTGTCACCACCCCAACTAGATTCAACCCCTCCACTGGCCCCAGCACCCTCCTGGACATCACCATTACCAGCCGCCCCAGAGGGTGCTCAATATCAGTGTACTTCCCACTCACTTAGTGACCACTCCCCGGTTGTATTCTCTTGGTTCGCTACCAACAGCAAACCTGCACCACAAACCACTCAGTGATGTCGCCTACTCCCAGGTGGCCTGCATTGCCTTAAACTGTACCTCTCACAACTGGATTGGTCCCCAATCAGGCTTGCACTGTCCATAGATGAAGCATTGGATTTTTTCACTCGTACTTTTAACACTGCCTGTGATCTCTATGCCCTCTTCGCTAGAAATGCACCAAAAACAAGCATGCCTGGGTTACCCCTTCACAAACTTAAATGAGAGACAACCTATGGCACATTGCCGTGGAATCTGGCAAGCCAGCTGATAGGCAAGCGTACAACGCTGAGCGGAATAAGTGTACTTGGGCCATTCGACAGGCCAAAGCCCTGTACTACCAAGCCGCTCTTGTCTCCTCCTGGGGGTCGGCTAAGAACTTTTGGGATAATGTAAAGGAGCTGAATGGGAAATCCTGCTCCCCATCCCCTCTCAACTCTCCTTTAATGGAACTGTCTGCTCTGACCCCCTTGGCATTGCAGACTGCCTAAACCACACTTTCTCAGACTTGAGTTCAGTCCTGCCCAGTAACTTCTTTGACACCATCCCGGTGCCACCCCTGCCCACTCTCCAGAGACCTCCTTTCTATCTATGTACCATCTCCCTGCTGGAGGCTAGACCCCTTCTGCAAAAAGCCGTTAGTAGTAACAACCCTGGCACTGACCTACTGGACACTAGGCTACTTTGTCTGACGTTGGATACTATACTGGTCCCACTTACCGAGCTGCTCAACCACTCTCTTTGCCCGGGGTAGTTCCCCAGCACTTGGAAAACTGCCATCATCACTCCTGTCCTAAAGAGCGGCAATCGAGCAACTCCAGGTAACTACTGACCTATCTTCATCCCCCCCCCACGCTCTAAGGGCCTTGAAAAAGTAACTGCCAACCAGCTTGCTGAATACCTGGCCATGCACAATATCCTGTGCCTGGAACAGCATGGGTTTTGTACAGGTCACAGCACCACAACAGCGCTACTTGAATTCTCCAACTTCCTGCACTCTGCTCTTGATGCTGGAAGTCCTGCCGGTGCCATGTTCATTGACCTCTCCAAGGCCTTTGACACGGTTTGCCATCCCCTCCTGTTTGAGTCCCTCAGATGCCTTGATTTCTCCCCCGGCCCCTTGCATGGTTCACCAGCTACCTCTCTGCCAGAACTCAGTGTGTAAAAATCAATAGCACCCTGTCTGACACATGACCTGTCTGCTCTGGGGTTCCCCAGGGCTCCATTTTAGGCCCTCTCCTCTTCAGTCTCTACCTCAACTCCCTCCCCTCGGCCTGCCCAAGTAAGAGCCTCCTCTATGCAGATGACACTGTGCTCTTTGCCTCTGACCCCAACCCCAAAACACTCCAGGCCACCCTTCAACAAACTTTTGATAGAGCTGAGCACTGGTTCACATCACGAAGGCTAGTTCTGAACCTAAAAAAGACCAAAGCTATGCTCTTCTCACATCGCCAACGCAAAGCCAGTGGTGCCCCTCTCGTGATACTGTCTAACACACTAAACCTCATTGAGCAGGTTTCCTTCTACAAGTATCTGGGCATTACCTTGGATTCAGCACTCTCCTTCCATTACCATATCAATGCCCTTTCTTCGGCCACCAGTGTCAGGATTGGACTGTTATACTGCCATAGGGACTGCCTACCAAGAGGCCCTTAGATTGGCAATCGCCTCCTCTGTCCTGTCACTAATTGACTATGGCCTGCCCATCTATGCTGCAGCCAACAACACTGCACTTGCAAGAATCCAACTCTCTGTAAACAAGGTCTGCAGACTAATGCTGGGAGCCCCTAGACGCACCCATATGTGCCTGTTGTACTCCACCACCAACTTGCTCAACCTTGAAGAAAGACTCCGCTTCCAAACCTGCCTTCTTGTAAAAAAGACCCTGCTAGGGCTCTCCCCCCCCTCGGGGTCTCCACCTCCTGCAGCATGCCTCCCCCTCAGTCTCCTCCCACAGCACTGTCAAAACCTCCCTTATTGTCCCCAGGGTAAGGACCTCCATGGCTCAGAGATCCTTTTGCTATCGGGCTCCCTCCTGGTTCAATTCCCTCCCAGTCAACATAGCTGACTCCACCAGGCTTCGTCCTTTCAAGGTCTCCCTCAGAAGCCATCTGACATGCACTCGCTGCTGCAACTGCACATAATCCCCCACCTGCCCCTTACTCTCACCCCTGGGCTGGGTTTGCCCTGTCTACTTTTGCTGTATATGCCTGGGGTCTCAGGCAACATCTGCTGACTAATGTAATAAAATATCTCTGGTTGCTACCAGACGTGGTACTCGTGTACCTATATTATGACTACTGTGATCTACCTAGTACCAAGCTTGTACCACCAGTGAATTCCTGTAACACTGGTTGCTTTTAATCTAAGCGTTATGTACTATACTGTTTGTTTGCTGTGATGTATTGCTCTCTTGATGAGGTGCCTTTGTAAATGAGTCTTTGACTCAAAGGTCTGTAAACCGATTATCTAATAAATAAATAAAAGCGATACAGTAGGAAATGAATAAATTTTAGATTTTGGATCTCCAGAGACTTGTCGAATCAGTGGTGGGATCTTCCTTGGGATTATCAACCCTAATGTCTACCCCTTCCCTCAGCAAACAAGGTCAGACGTGATCTCTTTTCTTCTGTGTGAAGAAAGCTATGACAGATCCTGTTGGCAACATGTGGTGAGCTATACTTCTTTACCTTTGAAAAGCATTAGCTTGGAGTTGTAACTTGTGCTTCAGGCAGGAAGGTATGAGCTGGGGGAGGGGTGGGCATTAGTGTTGACAACCCCAAAGAAGACCCCACCACTGATTCGCCAGCACTCTGGAGACCTAAAAACCTAATGTTTTTCATTTCCCTACTTTGTGCCTTTTGCATTTTTCAACTCTAATGTCTGCATTAACATAGATTTTGCAATTAATAGATATATTTATATATTTTATATAAATTGCAAAAACTTGCTAATGTTCTAATTAGGGATAAAGCCAAAAGTAAGGAAATGTGGCATTAGGGTTTTCAAAGCTAACACCCCACACCCACCCTGCACACACCAACAGGCGTCAGCGATGTGCCTTGGGGTTGTCAGACCTAACGCTCAATGAATGCGCATAACACATCCATTGTTAGGAAGCTTTTCACCACATTTTTACAGGGCCTTTTTGGGACCCCACCTCATGAACACTTGCTGTGAAATTTTGTTATTCAGTCCCGAAAGGTGATTTTGTGCAGTGACTGTGTAATCACCTTCTGGGCACGATTATTGAAATGACAGTTGCAGCATTCCTGAGGTGGGTCCCAAAAAGGTTATGTTGAAAATTTGGTGAAAAAATTCAAAACAAATGACAAACTTATGAACATAAGTTCAAAATACCATTGAAATACTTAATACGGCACTTAACCTTTATTCCTCAGTTCACGGTTCGGATTTGAAGAGTGCAGACATGTCTCGGTCCACAGAAGATGATGGCCTATGACCTCTGGTGGTAAGCAGGTGGTAAGGGGTGTGTGGGTGGTGGGTGCTCAGTGGGAGGGTCGGGATGAGGAGGGGATAAGGAGGACGACAAGGGACTATTTTCTTTTTCAGGTTTAAAAAAGATGTTGGGAGACTGTTTCTTTTTTCAGGAATTCAAACATCTGTGGTGGGGGGCACTAACCACCAATGGAAAAAATTAAATATGGGGATCAGAGGGTGGGAGTGCCACTAGGCACCAGGAAAACATATGGGAGGTGGGGGTACCACTAACAGCAAGGGAGAGATTGTATATATTTAATATGGGGCTCAGAGGGTGGGGGTGCCACTGGACATTAGGGATACATAAAGGAGGTTGGGGGAATACCACTAACACCAACGGGTCCATTTTTATTATATAATGAAGTATGGGGATCAGAGGGTGGGGGTGCTACTAAGCACCATGGAAAAGGCAGCTCACAGCTGAGTCTGCAGCCAGCAGCATGAGTTCCAGCTGTGACTGCAGAAGTAAAGAAAATCCTGCTGTTCTCATACAGAAAATGCGGGGAAGTGCTCCTCTCTCTAAGCTGGGCACCTGGGATTTTGGATGCCCAGAAAACATATGTGGGCATAATGTTTAAAAACAAATATCAGAATCTAGCTAAACAGGACTGTTTAACTAGGTTCTGATGTTTGTTTATTAAAATCACAGCATTTTTGTGTTTTTTCCACGTTTGTTGTTTTGCAGAAAAGGTCAACAAGATGGCAGTTGTCACAGCACAAAAAAAAATGTTTGGTGCCATGCCAAACAAGGATTCCAGCCAAGAAGATCATAGGAAAAAACATTGTGGCACAAAACACTGCAGGCAATACATCATTGCCTGCAATGTCAGCTGACAATAATCTCGCTGGCCTGTACTGTGCAGGCAGTACAATGTAAGAAAACAACCCTGGTGGCAAGTGTGTCCCCCATACCACCTGCCAGTCCACCAGCCTCAGTCCAGTACAAGTAATAGTAGAATCCCTGGTGTCATGGCCAGCATCCCCCCCAACCCGCTGTAGCCAATCCGGCACCAGTGTCTCCGCATACAATGCATTGCAATATTAGCAATATATCCCTGGCATCTAGTGGACCCCCACCCCCACCCTGGCAGGTAGATCCCCACCACCCCACACCCCACACACACCCTGGCGGCGATTGGGCAACCAGCACAGCCCTCCACACACCACCGTGGCTGGCCGCCCAACTGAGCTGCAATGAATGAGCATTTATACAAGTACCGCTTGCTCATTTCTGCTCAGTCAGGCAGCCAGCCATGGCAGTGAGTGGAGGACTGTGCTAGTCACCTGCTCATTGTCAGGGTGCGGAGAGTACAGGGTGGTGGGGATATACCTTCCAGAGTGGGGGTCCTGAGACCAGGGATATATTGCACTATTTGAATGCAATGTATGCGGAGACACTGGTGCCAGTGATTGGTGATGATGGGTTGGGGGACTACACTGGCCATGACACCATGGATTCTACTATTACTTGTACTGGGGCCGGTGATCAGTGGATGGGATGGGGGACCCATTTGCCACCAGGGTTGTATTCACATTGTACTGCCCGCGCAGTACGGCCAGCAATGTTACTGTTAGCCGACATTGCAGATGGCAATGTATTGCCTGCAGTGTTTTGTGCCACAATGTTTTTTCCCATGATGTTCCTGGCTGGAACCCAAACAAGTGGCTCAAAAGCAAAATGGGCATTTGTGGCATCACAATTTTATTTTTGTCGTCCAATGTTATCTCAAAACCCTTACTGCACATGTGCAAGTCAGAAAACACTAATATTTAAAGCCTTATAACTCTGGAACCCTTTGATATTTTTTCACCAGACCTATCAGAGGCACTACATTGGGACATGATACATGTCCCCTGCAATTTTGGGGCAACAATTTTTTCCATGTAGGCTGTAGGCAAGAGCAAAAAAAAAAAACAATGTTAAGTACAGGAAAAAATTAGTTTTTTTCTAAAAATGACACATGTAGATCACAGAAACCACACGTGCTGCTGTCACAAAAATTTCCACAACTCAAGGCTTTGCTTATTCTGTCAAAGACAGCCAAATATATTAATGTGCAAAATCTGAGGTTTAGCATTAAACAGGCTACTCAACCTAACTATAGGGGTGCTATCGCGCCCCTATAATATACCTTTTTAATATATGGATTTTGAAATTAAAGCCACAGTAAAGCATATAAAAAATTCTCTGTAATAGGATTGCTCCCAGAGCAATAATACTACAGTTTAGGACTGATAATAGCATTGTTTAGAGCCCGTTATACTATTGTTCTGAGCTCTGAACAATATTATCTCAAAATATTTACAACGCAAGCGCACGACTCCCAAAATCACTGACTGGTTGCTATGAACCCAGGCTATGCTGCAAAACATCAATCAAGCATTGAGATTCAAACCGCAGCTCATCATTGGCCGCTTTCTGTATGTGGCCTGGCAAAACAGTTTCAAAAACATGGCAGCCATCTCTCGCTTAATGAGAATGTACGGCGTCCACGATATTCCCCAATTTTTTCCTTTTTTTATTGTACAAAAAAAAAAGGACTTATCTAGCTCCTCCCAAAAACAAAAGGTAGGACTGAAACAAAGCAAACTTTTCTGGCATACCGTGCATGCGTGCGGGTGGGCAGGCGAGTAGGAGGGGAGAGAGAGAGAGAGAGAGAGAGAGATGGAGTGAGACAGTGTGAGAAATTGCAGCGTTTGGCCAGGACCGAGAGAGTCCTTCATGGCAGTGGCCGACTGCACATTACAAAAATGCCAAAAAATAAAAAAATAAAAGTTGGATCCATTTAAAACCAAAAACAAATAACAAATAAATTAGTGTACATTTCAAGGCAGTAACTCCATCTTGAGGTTCTGGGGACATGGGAACCTCTCGAGCTTCACTCTTGAGGTTCCCCATGTCTCCAGAACCTCTCGATGGAATTACTGCCTGGTAATGTACACTAACCTATCTATTATTCTATTTATAGAATGGGAATACATAATGGGTTGCAGTGGAATGACATTTCTATCCACTTACCTGTCTGTGTACTGTTTTGTTTGCACTGACTTCACTTTGCCAGTGTATGTATTTGTCTCCCTGTACCCAACCCAAGTTGACTCTGGAAATGAGCTTGACTCAGTGTGCCTTTCCTGGTTACCAATTTTTATTAAGTAATAAATAAATTGTGATCAGCAAAATGCATAACTCAGGAGTGGCGAAGCCACAAGTTAGTTATGAAGGTCTTTCCCCTCATGTGTGGTGATAAATGTTTTATCCCACTGCAGCACATTAAGCGTCTGATGTATACCATGCCATTTTTAATGTTTTTATTAGTTTCACCTTGCTTTAGTGTAAAACAACCTTTCTTTCTTGTAAATATCTTTTTTTTATTAATAATTTTTTTTGTGCAATTAATACCAAGAATATTATCAGGAAGATGTAGAAGGTTTTCTATGGTTAACTATCTGGCCCAGTATTTTCTGAGTTGCTTTTTTCAGATTCTAAGTGAAAATCAATTTGTATCCCAAAATAACATGATTTATTTACTATATATATATATATATATACATATACCAAAATAACATGATTTATTTAATGTATATATATATATATATATATATATATATATATATATACATACATACATATACAGAGAGAGAGAGAGAGGCTTGATCATAGTGTAGTGCAAAACCCAAAAGCGTTACATATTTTTGGTCCAAAACGCCATCTGAACCACAAGTAATTAACTAAATGGACTATTCCCGGGGAGAATAACTTTTATCAAGCAAAATATTTTATCAACCATATGTAGTAAATGAATAAAGAACACTATAGTCTCAAAAGATAATCATGCATTGCATAATTTAGCAAAGTGTAGGTTGGTTATAAGCTCAAATGAGAAAAAAGGTAAGTGCACTTGCTGGAGCCAATAATGCATTAAAAACAGCCAGCAGAACCTTAATTGAAGTGCATAACATGCCACACATTTAATGAACGTTCGCAGGTACAAAATACAGTATTACAGCCCTATGTCTAGTTCTGGGACTCTGTAAGCTCAATGCTGTTGTCACGACACAAAGCAGAACAATATACAAATCATTTTGATAAATTGCAAATAAGCCATTTTTTATGAACCTGCAGTTTTCTTTATTTGTTTGCTACAATTTTTCTGGACTCATATCAATTTGACTAATCAAAATTCTCATATTATAGTGCCACTATAGATAGGTTTGAGTAGGGTGTTCAATGTTGAACAGCCTAACTTTGCACATTAATTTCTTTGGCACCGTTTGATGAAATCTGCTGAAATTTTGCCTGTGTTGTCTAGTTGTCTAGGAGGCAAGGTCTTGATCTGTGAAAAGTTTTGTGATGGCAGCTTGTGTGGATTCTGAGATCTGCATATGTAATTTTTCTGTAGATACCGAATTTTTTCCTATACTTAAAATGTTTTTTTTTTTTTTTTTCTCACCTAAAGCTTACATGGAATGTATTTTTCCCCAAACTTGCAGAGCACACGAGTCATGTCCTAAGTTAGTGCCTTCGAAAAGTCTGGTGGAAAAATATGACATGGTTCCAGAGTTATAAGGATTAAAAGTTTTGTGTTTTCCTGTTCTGAGCATGTGCAGTAGGTTTTCTGAGATAACGTCCTGGTGCGAAATGAAAATTAGTATGTTGCAAAAACCCTTTTTTTTGGTTTCTCACCACCTGATTGGCATAGCATGAAACATTCCTTTAGTGCCTTGAGACTTACTATCTTGTTGCTTTTCTCCTCGTACTAACAAGCATGGAAAATACATTAAAAAGCTGTCATTTTCAAAAACAAACACCAGAATCTAGCTAAATATGCCGGTTTAACTAGATTCTGATGTTTGTTTTTTAAATAAGAGCCAGAAATACCTTTTCTAGGCACCCAAAATCCTGGCATCTGCAGCCGCAGCTGGAACTTGTGCTGCCAGCTGCAGTGACAGCAGTGAGCCGCTGTTTCCCTGGTGTCTAGTATTGCCCCAGCTGGTGGGCTTCTCCAGTTCTGTGAACGTTTTATATATAACATTCTGGTTTTAGATCAAACAAATTAAACTGGCACCTCAGTATTTAAAGAACTTTAGGAGAAAATGTCTGAGTAAATGGAGATTGTACCTGCTGCTGTTGTTGGACCTCAGAACTTGCTGTTCTATACCATAAGCTGCATACTTTCTTTTACATGCCATCACCAGTCCTGGGAGATGTTATAAAATGTAACGTCTGTCTGCATTTGGCTGGTCTATGGCAAAACAGCAGCCAGAAGCTGAAAGCATTGTGCCTTCACTAAAGAGTCATATGTAACTGGGTATTAAGTGAAATTAATGTTTTTCCTAAAGGTTATACACATCTTAATTCCTTTAGAAATCAGAGAACCTTACCTGCTTTGTCATGGAGTCAGTCAACCAAACACAGAAGTCCTGCTCTGTTCTCATCCCGGGAAACCAAATTAAATAGTAAAATTTAAGAGCTAGATGGAATTGTGTTGTATGACATGATAAAGCCGATCAGTTTATAAAATTAAGAGCTATGAATACTGTTACAGTACTGGGTGGCGGATCAAGGGCCCCATATTCAGTGCCGTCCAGCTGCTTGTACGCACAGGGGCACTGTCTGAAAAATAGGGCCAGTATCATGATGCGAACTGACCATGCTATCTGTCTGAATATCAGGCCATGGTGGGGTGGCGCACAGCAAACAGTTACCATGCTGTGTGCTACACTACCAGAGCGCTGTACCAAAGACTGCCCATAAGGGTAAAGTGCAACCCACACTGGTTAGCCCAGCAGCCTCTAATGGTGATATTTAACCCAAACATGCAGATGAGGCCAATGGGCATGCACAACGCTGACTGGCCATTTGCATGCCCATTATGGGCTCATCTGCATGCTGTGCATCGGCTAAGTGCACCTGGCCAGGTCCCCCTCCCAAGCTCTGATTCCCTCATAGCAAAAATAAAAGTAATCCTTGGTAGTCTAGTGGTCCCTCCCAAGTCCCAGTCCCCACACAGATAAATGAACAGTAATCCCTGGTGGTCTAGCGGTCCCTCTTCCCTAACCCCAACCTGCCCATATCATGCATATAGCTGTCCCTGATGGTCTAGTAGACCCCCCACCCCAGCAGGTACAGTCCCACTACCCCACTCCCCCCTGTCCCAAGCCTTTGAGCCAGCAATCAGCACAGTCCTCTGCACACCACCACGGCTGGCCACAGACTGAGCTCTCATGGAGCTCGTACTGTAACAGATTACTGTGCAGTATGGGCTCCATGTGAGTTCAGTCAGCGGCCAGCCATGGTGGTGAGCGGAGGGCTGTGCCAGTCTGTCACTCTCAGTGTTGGGATGGGGGAGAGCAGGGTGGTGGGACAGTACCTACTGGGGTGGAGTCTGCACACCACCACGGACAGCTTTATGCATGATAGAGCAGGTTGGGGTTCAGGAGGGGATTGCTAGACCACCAAGGATTACTGTTCATTTATGTATGTGGGGCTTGGGGCTTGGGAGGGACCACTAGACCACAAGGGAACCCAGCGATTGATGGTGCATGGACAGGATGCGGGGGACACCCACCACCTCTGTGCACTGTTAAAGGCTGGGTTTCAGAATCATTAAAGTGCACCACGCTAGCAGCCATTTCGCATTTCTGGAAACTTTCAATGTTGTACTGCACCACATATGCATGAGGGATCCCTCATTTGCATGTGCACAGTGCAATATCTTGCACGACGGCGCTATTGGGGGTGCGTCACACATAGGTGGCCTTTGAATACAGGCATGCCCCAACAGCCGGTGCTATTCCGGGTTAGCATGGTGCACACCCAGTTTGTGCCACACTAACCTTTTGAATATAGGGCCCCATATGTATGTTCAGCTAAAGTTTTCATCTAAAACTTGTGAACAAATTGATACCTATATGTACATATACACCACTTAATCCGTTTGTGTCTGATTGACTGTATTTGATATTGTGGAACCTGCCAATCTACAGTTACAGTCAACAGAAGGGTGGATATATGGGAAACATAAACATTACCAGTGTAAACTGGGAGAGTTAACTAGGAGTGGGAGCTGGGAACTGTGAGTGGGAGCTGGGAATGTGAGTTTGAGCTGGGGTGTGAGCTGGAAGTGTGAGTTGTGTGAGGTATGCTCTGGGAGTAGTGAGTGGAAGCTGGGACTCGCAGTTGGGAGCTGGGACCAAAAGCCCAGCTCATGGCCACAGGTGATCGGAACTGCCTTACCATTGCTGTATAGAAGTTGCAATGTGTAGTGGATCCCATTATTCATTCTCTCTGTGTTGGCTTCCTTGAATTAAAACAAAAATACAACTCATCATTAAAATGTTTGTGATAAACTTAGTTTCCAGGCTACAATGTTTAATGGTACAGATGCAAACAGTCAAAAAATAGAAAGACAAAAACAATGACTGTATTAAAGGAGGCTGTATATAGGCCTATATAAAGGAGGCAGTATAGCGTAGTGGTTAAGAGCACTGAGCTGCAAATCTGGAGACCTGGGTTTGAATCCCATCAGCCCCCACTTGCATACTGTGTGACCCTGAGCAAGTCACTTAACTTCCTTGTGCTCCCAGGTCGCACCTGGAAACAAACTCTGGCTTAGTGTGCCTTTTCTGGTTAAACAATTCCCCCTTTCCATTACAGAAAACATATCAAAATATAATTAGGTGGGGTATTGTTTGGTCAGCTACTTAAGTCAAGAGAAAGGGAAGAGTCCTCATACACATATATCTGCAGATAGAGAGGGAGGATGAATCCCAAAACAGCACAACCTCTCACAGTTTTCTGTGGCTTACTATTGCACATGGACTACGTGCACAAAAATAGTGAAAAAGTACTGCAAAAGCAATGACCCCCTCTGACAACAATGTGCACATATGTGGATTTTATGTGCATCCTTTTTTGGGGGGCTCCTTTTATACCCCATGGCAGTTCTGGACCTTCCATGTATGCTGGGGCACATGGAACTTGATGTTTTAAAGAAAGAAGATGTGTTCCAGTAAAAGGTTCACCAAAATGAAAATGCCACAAACTTGAATGAAGAAACCATGTTGCTTTCGGTGTCCAGAACTTCATGTATGACATGCAAGCTCAAGCATTATTTTATAATAATTACTGGTGACCCCCTCTTTAATACATGGAGTAGAGTCTTGTTTCAAATGCTGTAATAACTGGTAGAACCAGTTATTATGGCATCTTGTGTTATTCATTGGTAGTGTGCCACCTCATAAGCTCTTAATGCGTGTGTGTGGGCGGGCAGAAGACCTGAGCAAACATGATGGCTTCTGTTTTCCATTATGGATGACCCGCATTGATCTTTCACCTGTCAGTGTAATGGCAGGTAATGTTTTAATGTTTTTCAATAATTATCTGTTTGATACTGCCTTTAAAATGAAAAAAAAAAATTGATCTGGTTGATCCTGCTGTTTGTACCCTTCGTCGGGGCTTCGGCAGACAGCGGCTGTGTAGTGTACTGATCTTGGCTTTGACTTGTGCCTGTAATCAGAAAAAAAAAAGAAACAAAAAAATAGAAGAATGTCTGTATTGGTAAGTAGGAAATAGGGTGTGTGTGTGTGAATGACAGTGACAGAACTGCTACTGTACCCTTAACATTCACTCCCTTGCACCAGTAATTATAAAAAATAATACCTGTGCAAAGTTTGTGTTATGTGGATTTTTCACACACCTGCACAGGCATTATTCTCTATATAAACACCTGGGGGTGATGCCTAAATTAATTTTCTGTCCTTGTTGGATGGGCCTGACACTTCCTTGCTCCAACCATTCCGACCTTGACAGTGTGACATTAGCACAACACATTTCTCTTTCCTCCCGCTCCACAGGAAGCTTAAGTGACACACAGCGTTGGGACCATTCTGGACTATTCATAAATTTAACATCATATAAACATTTAAGGCAAAAACCACAAGTCTGCACCTGGGAACCGTGCTCAGGCTGAACAAATAAAAGTATGCACAGAATCAAAAAGCCGGCACCGGTAAATACAGACCGCTCCAAATGAGGTTCGAATCAGACACAGGGAAGCTCAAACTCTGGGTGCTAAAAGTGCTTCATTTTATTCAAAAACACCCTGCTTCCACATCCAGCTAAAGACTACCATCTTCCCAGCGTTCACACCTGGGCGCTTAATCATGAGAATAGCATCACCATACAATACTGTGCTTATATTTAACCATCTTAAAGTGACAATGACCAAATAAATAAATTCTAAATTATACAGATGAAATACCATAAAACATAATCTACACACTTAAAAAATGTAATTTACAACAACAAATGTTACACATTATTTTGCCACTATGTTTTAAAGTCCATCTTAGTTTCTCAAGGATCCATTTTTCATGCAAGTGGCAACCATAAATATACACACTTAAAAAATTTTCTTTACATATTTCTTATTGAATTCTGCCACTATATTTATGTGCCTTACAGCAACAAATGTCACACATTGCATTTTGCCACTATATTTTAAAGTCCATCTTAATTTCTCAGGGATCCATTTTTCATGCAAGTGGCAACCATAAATCTTAAAAAAAATTTTTGGCTTTACAACAACAAGTATTTATTATTGAATTCTGCCACTATATTTTAATGTCCACCTCAATTTCTCAAGGATCCATTTTCCATGCAAGTGGCAAAAGTTGAAATCTAAAAAATAAAACGGATGCAAATTACTTATTAACAGAGGAACTTTTGTATAACTAATACAATATCATACTACTTTTTAAGAAAGGGTTTTATATCAATCCTTTCATTCAGTCCTGGCATTTCTGACCCCCATGGCAAAAATCCAATACTGCTCTCTTTTAACAAAATATCATTATAATCTCCGCCTCTAGGGCTTCTCAAGGTCTTAGAGGTATTAAACTTAGATTTGTTCATAAAAGAGGTAAAATTTTGAGGGATACTTTGGTACATTCAGTACAACCTAGATATGAAAAGAAAAAGATGTGGTTGCCAGCATGTCATGATGGATGTTTTAAGTGTGGAAATTGTAAATTCTGTCAGTGTATTGTACAAACCAAATCTGTCATTAACCCTAAGACTAAAAGATCATTCAAGGTTAGAGGTTTTATTACCTGTGCAATAGAGGGGGTCATTTATTTGGCCTCTTGCACCTGTGGTTGTTTTATGTTGGTAAAACTAAGAGAAAGTTCAAGGAGAGGGTAGGTGAGCATTTACAAGCGATCAAGAATGGTGACAGTAAAATGCATTAGCAATTCATATGGGTAAAGTTGATAATGTTAGTGAACACATATGGTCATTTGTTGGGGTTGAAAAACCTTGAGAAGCCCCAGAGGTGGAGATTATAATGATATTTTGTTAAAAAGAGAGCAGTATTGGATTTTTGCCATGGGGGGGGGGGTCAGAAATGCCAGGACTGAACGAAAGAATTGATATAAAACCCTTTCTTAAAAAGTAGTATGATATTGTATTAGTTATACAAAAGTTCCTCTGTTAATAAGTAATTTGCATCCGTTCAATTTATTTTTTAGATTTCAACTTTTGCCACTTGCATGGAAAATGCAATGTGTGACATTTGTTGCTGTAAGGCACATAAATATAGTGGCAGAATTCAATAAGAAATATGTAAAGAAATTTTTTTAAGTGTGTATATTTATGGTTGCCACTTGCATGAAAAATGGATCCCTGAGAAACTAAGATGGACTTTAAAACATAGTGGCAAAATAATGTGTAACATTTATTGTTGTAAAGCACATTTTTTAAGTGTGTAGATTATGTTTTATGGTATTTCATCTGTATAATTTAGAATTTATTTATTTGGTCATTGTCACTTTAAGATGGTTAAATATAAGCACAGTATTGTATGGTGATGCTATTCTCATGATTAAGCGCCAGGGGGCGTGAAACGCGTTGGGAAGATGGTGGTCTTTTAGCTGGATGTGGAAGCAGGGTGTTTTTTGAATAAAATGAAGCATTTTTAGCACCCAGAGTTTGAGCTTCCCTGTGTCTGATTCGAACCTCATTTGGAGCGGTCTGTATTTACCGGTGCCGGCTTTTTGATTCTGTGCATAATCATATAAACATTCCTTAAACATATAAGGTGCCCACTAAGTTTAATTGTGCTATGCATGTCCATGGTGATGATTTGTCAGGCATACACATCTTGACAAGTTGCAAGATACTGGCTCCAGGTTTTAATGTATCTTTCGGTGTGGCCCCCGTTATCTTTTTTAAGGTCCCCATCCTCCAACTCCCTTTTTTTTCAAGTCATACAAAATGTTTGTTTTATGTTATATGTTGCACATTTGGTTATGCCCTGACCACAAACACACACACACACACACACACACACACACACACACGTCTCTTAAACTCATTTCCTTCATTTCGTCAAACGCCGATAATGTAGATTTCTTTTGATGTTGTGCATACCCCGAGGCTGATAGGCAGCAGGCAAAAAAGTGCAATAGGTTTTCATAAATATTGTAAGATAGTCCAGCATTTGTGTGCTATACTGCCTATCTACAGTACCCTGAAATCACACAGAATTTTACTGAAAATGTCACTGCATTTACATCTTCACTACCTCTTGAAGCATTCCGCCTCCTTTAAAGCCTGGATACTCCTCCTCGCATCCTTGGGATGCCTTAGACCTCAATTTACAGATTCCTCATCTCTCTCCTCTTGCACCCACAAGAAGGGGTGGGTTAGACTGCTGAAATCATTACTGAACGCTATTATAAAGATCTTACTGATCTTTTTACTTTGCTCGGGAGACATTGAGCTTAACCCTGGTCCCACCTCCCCTATTTCCGCCCCCTCAGCTATGGTAAATCTAAAGGGGCTGAGACTTCTCCATGTTAATGTCTGGAGTCTCACAAAAAAATTGGATCTGATCCAAACCTGGCTGAACCTCTTCTCCCCAGATATACTTGTTATTACTGAGACCTGGTTTATACCTTCCATCCAGGATACCGAAATAAATTTACTTTCTTACTAGGTCTTCAGAATGGATAGACAGGCCAGAAGGGGGCGGAGTAGTCATCTACCTTCAGGATAGATACACTGCCTCCATTATTAACTCCACTCTCAGCCAAAGGAATTCAGAGCCTCTCCAACAAAATACAACTCTCCACCACCCAAGCACTTGATGTAATAGGTTGCTACAGGCCACCATCAGCTGTCCTTAAGATACTAAATCATCTGTCCACTCTACCTGACATCTCATCTTCAGAGGTCATAGTCATGGTTACCTAAACCTAGATTGGCTCTCCACCTGCTCAAAACCACTCAAGAACTTGTGCAATGCCTTGAGCTCCACCAACTCATTCTGAACCTACCGCCCAAACACAAAAAATCCAGCCAAAAGTACACTGTTTGATATCATACTGGTAAACAAACTGACTGTTCTCCCATGTAGGTGTCTTCTTTAGTGATATCAGTGATCACTACACCATCACATCGTGAGGTCTCTACCAAACCTATCTCAACCTCCAGATACATTTTCAAAAGGTGCCGCCGAACCTTGACATCTCTGCCTTTCTTTCTGACCTTCAGTATGCAAACTGGCAAGACTTCTGTCTTGCCCTCTGTCAATGAAGCCTATGATGCATTCCGTAAGATTCTCATGGACACAATCAACTGGCACACCCCTCTTGTGAAAATTCGAACAAAGAAAACCTCCTGTCCATGGTTCTCAGCCAGTCTTAAGTTGTCTCTTCTATACAGAGATGCCCTGTGGAAAACAACACGGAAGACTAAGCTTCCTGCTGACTGGACCACCTTCAGAGTGGCTAGAAATCAATGTACAATGCTTATGAGGGCTGCAAAAGTCCAGTTACTATAATAAACTAGATGCGTCCACTCACTGCTCCTCCACATTCTGGAAGACCCAAAAGAGAGTTAAATTTTGTAGGACTTCCAACTCCCTCCCTTCCAAAATCACAACTGGCAACAACACTTACACACTTACACAGACAAACATAACACCCTGAATTTGTTAACCATTTTGCCACAGCAGGCCTGGCCTTTGACTCCTTCCCTGCCAACAATCTGCGAAACCAGCTATTTGGACAGGGCAAGACCTTCCCCATCCCTTCTGCGGCTGTACCTCCCTTCTCTTTTAGTCCGATCTCACTGAAGCAGGTAGAAAACTTGCTTATTAAATTAGATACCAGAAAAAGTGCCGGTGCTGATCTCATAGATTGGTACTTTCTAAAAATTAGCTACCATATCCTAGCCACCCCCATCACTCACATCTTCAATCTTTCCCTTACGCAAAGTACCCTTCCAGTGGTCTGAAAAACCGCACATGTCATCCCCCTGTTCAAATCAGGGGATCCAGCTGACCTTGATAATTATAGGTCTATTTCTCTGCTTCCCACCCTGTCCAAAATGCTAGAAAAGTTAGTTAATCAACAGATTAGAAACCATTTAGACACTCATAACCTGCTTACTCCTATATAGTCAGGCTTCAGACCTCAACATAGTACGGTGACTGCTCTTGTGAAAGTCACTAATGCCTGGTTGAATGCATTGGACAACAAGATCTATGTGGTGCCTTGTTTTGGGATCTAAGCAAGGCATTCGACATAGTGGATCATGCTGTCCTCTTGGACATCCTCCATAACATTGGTCTTGACTATGCCTCTATTAAATGGGTTGATTGTTACCTTATTGGCCATTCACAGGAGACCTCTCTCACTGAAAACCTTACTTAGAGGTGTACCTCAAGGCTCTATCTTGGGCCCTCCTCTTCAATTTATAACAACAATATCCACGCCGGTATCCAATCAGCCAATATCCATCTATTTACTGATGATACCATCTTATTTACTTCCAGACCTTCCACTGACAAAACATGTTATGACCTTCAACTTGAGTTCATCTGCCTGCAGAATAACCTGTTGCACCTAAAACTACTACTTAATGTGAAAAAAACTAAGGCTATGCTTCCCCAAGATGTCCGTCTCTACTTTGGGTGTGCAAACACCGATTACCACTCTTCTCCATGAACCCCTCAAATTTGTACCCAAATTCAAATATCTGGGGATGTGGATCAACCACAAATTGACCTTTACTGATCATACTGATGAACTTTCCAAAAAGATCAAGCAGAGGCTTGGAATATTCTTCCGCATTAAGCACTTGTTAACGTTGAAAGTGAGAACTAGAATCGTACAGTCAACCTTCCTCTCTCTTCTTGACTATGGGATATTCTTTATGGTCAAGGGACTAACACAACCCTAACAAAGCTTGACATACTATATCATCGTGCCCTAAGATTCAATACTGGAGCACCCTACTCTACTCATCACTGTTCCTTATATGCCCTAATTGGCTGGACCTCCCTCAGCCTCAGACGCTACAGAAATGCAACAAATTGGACATACCGGGCTATTATTAAGAAACTGCCCCTATATATTTCTGACTGTCTTCCTATTTGCTCTCCTGGCACCTATGCACTAAGAAGCTCTTCCTATATCTCCCTAGTTATTCTCAAAGTTAGAACTCGGTTTGGCAAATTATCCATAAGCTATTCCCTTCCCTCCTTGTGGAACAAGTTACAAAAAACTCTCCAAATATCCATTCCACTTAAATTGTCTACCTTTAAAACCTTGGTTGCCAGGACTGCCATGGAAATATTGCCAACCTCCTTTTCCTTCCCACTTCCCTTCTACTCCCATTCCCCGTATACCTGTCTCCCTCTCCTTGATTCATTCTATCATCTCTTTCTATGTTCGAGCTCCTTCTGTCTAACTCCTGCCCTAGGTGTATGCTGTAATCATCTGACTATTTTTGTTACGGTATGGTCTACTTTACTACCCTGGCAGATGCCTTGTAATACCATGTTGCCTAATTTTAATGTTTTGTTCTTGAATGTACCTACCACTATATGAACTATACTGTGTACTATTCCAAATGTTATACTGTTTTATGCTGTATGAACTGACCTGCATACCTTGCCAAATGTTATGCTATTTTATGCTTGAAAACTTTGTATCTTATGATGTCTTATACATTATTATTCTCTATGTTCCACTGTTGTTAACATTATAACTATACCCAGGTCCATCTTGAAAATGAGTTCTTCTCAACGATGTTTCGCCTGGCTAAATAAAGATTGATTGATTGCTTTGATTTGATTTGATTCGATTTCCAGTACACCCTCTTTATCCATTTGTGCCACCTTTTCATAGTCTTTGTGTACGGTCTGTTTGTGGTGCCCTCTGAAGAAAGCATTTCTTTTTTTTTTTTTATTCCTCACTCTGCTTCTCAAAAAGTCACAGAGAAGACTGTAAATAAAATCAGTAATAACCCATAACAGACGTTGTCTATCTTGAATGTAGATGTTATGTAGTAAAATAAACAGACTTGGAATTGGAGCCAGAACCCAGGTAAAGATCTGGTTCCAGAACCACAGGAACAAATGGAACCAGCAGCTAACTGCTGATCTGGAGGTCGAGAACATTTCCCATTTAGCCCAAAGTGTTGTGAGGATTCCAATTTTATACCATGAAAACCCTGCACTATGGTTCTGGGGTTCAGTCTGCCTCACATCACCCCGGCTGGTGGGCTTCTCCAGGTCTGTGATCTACCCCATCTCTACCTTTTCCAATTCAGGTCCTATTCTGAGATCCCAAATGATGGTCCTAGTTTAAATGAAATGACAGAAGAAAGACTTAGACCTGAGGAACCCCCATTGTATGCAATACTTCTTACATTCTTTGTTCTCGGTTTTGTTAAATGTGCAGTTAGCCACTTTCTGGTGAAAGGCAGACAGCACACAAGTGATCAGGAAAAAAATCCACAACACTTAAGTACTCTAGAATTAGTTCAGTAAATTACTAATAAACTGATTTTCACCTTAATAGTACACATCTGTGCTATACCAAATTTCTTTAGACATAATAGATGAACTTCATTTGCATCACCTCCCCCCCAACACACACACACATATACATACACACACTCCCTGACCAGGGCACTGTATATTCATTTACTGGGGGAGAGAGAATGAATCTAAATTAATTTGTAAATGCCTGTTTCTTTTTTGTCACTGTGAAAAGCAGAGGGAGGGTGACATACACTGCAAGCTGAGGAAAATAGTTTCTTGCAGCACATGTATGAAATTTGAAAAAAAAAAACTGTATTAAAAAAAGGTTGTCACCTTCTGCCATGCCGGTGACCTGTGTTCATGGGTGTGAGTTTGTCACTGGGGATCAACCGGGGAAGAGGAGGATTGAGCATCCCAGTGACAGCTCTCCTCCTCCATGGTGGGGGGTGATCAGAGGTCGGTGATTGTCTGGCCCCTGGTGGAGGCTGGGGACTAGCACACCGACACTGTCTATGGTAGGAGGAGGTAGGGCAAATGGCTGATGGGATGCACATGGGAGTGTGCGTGGCACCATCATTGGCATCATTGCAAGCTATACCTCTAGGGGGAGAAAACCAGGGAAAAAGGTCTCCGATGGCTGGATGAAAGAGGGGCTCACAGGTCCCACTCCCCAACTAGCCACAGCACCAGCCAGAACTGGATCCAGTCTTCGGTGGGGACCTGGTATACCCCAGTCGACCATGCCAGGGGGCAAGCCCTGGTGGAAGATGGTCAGTGTCAGCCAGTGGACATCGGGAGGATGGGTCTGGGGCTTCCTCTGGAACATGGACCATCAGAGATGGGAGTAAACAGAATGAAAAAAAATAAAGGTTGTCAATAATGATAGCAATGGAAATTTTCCAGAAGCAATTTAAATCTTCACGTCATCATGAATGATTGCACTGATAAATTACATCTAGCAAGACAGCTTATTTAGTCTGCACTTCCATGCAGCAACATTGCAGGTTCACGTGATTGAATATGAGCACCAGCATATAATATGGCTGTAATGCACATGGGGTCACTCCAACCACTGCAGAGCTATAGCACCAGATTTCATGACAGGAAGGCAAGTGCACATGTAATATGTCAAACTGCACCATTAAAAAAAACAACAACACTGTAATTAAACACTGGCCCCTATCAGTAGTTTGCGTGAGTAAGTTTCAGTTATTTTGTTTAGACAGAATTGTGCAATCTTTACACTATTCATCCTGCAGTGCCCTTCACTGGGAATGAGCATTTCAAATCTCTAGACAATTCAAAACCTTCTTTACTGAAGTGAGCACTACAGATTACAGCATGCCTAGACCAGGGGAATTTTGCCTGGTTTTCATTCACATAGTCAAGCCATCTTTTTTAATTTCTTACTTCATTACTAATTAATTACTTCATTACTAATTAATTACTTAATTACTAATTAATTACTCTCCTTCATCCGATGGAAAACAATAAAGGGACACATTATTTGCTGAAGTGTTGCTGCAGCCATATACAACACACCATTTTGGCATGGCTTCTTGAGACAAAGAATATCACTGTTATTTGTAGTGCTAAATCAAATTCTAAAACCTTTTTAAATAAAAAAACAAGTTAACACAGACAGGTGTAACTGCAACTAAGGCACACAGAACCTGTTCTGAAACTTACAATCAATCAATTGACAGATAAATGAAAATAGAGCAGTATCATGGTCAGGTACTAATCTGTAGATCTCTCTTCCGAACACAAATTACCTATATTGGCTCAGAGAAATCGTATCAGATATTTCTTCAATATTCAATAACAAGTTTTATACAAAGCACGCTTGTTGTGAATGTTTGTGTGCCACAAGGGAAAATGGTTTCGCCTTTGGCACACGTCTGACAGGAGCTCGGTTAGAGACAAGAGCGGCTGGTATTCTCTCTGCATGTCACTCTCATGCTGTGTAGTACTGCTCAAAAATGGGCACAATTAAATCCACTGGTGAAGCAAAAATCTTTTAAAAGGCAGAAAACATTACTGACTTCAAAACAAACAACACCACACTGTTACTATGCCAGAGCTACAGCTTTGGAGTAAGAAAACAACTACAAGGACTTGAGGTTTTGTTTTGCCGTCATGTAGACTGGAAAAATGACTTGAAAATGGTTTCACATTTATTTATTTATTGAAATGTTTCACCAGGAAGGCACACTGAGCAACAAGTCAAGTGAGCTAAATACAAGACAGTGTGGTGACAAACAGAGCAGTAAAAATGCCTCAGAACAATACCATACCTGTAAAACACAACTAAAAGAAAAACTACTCAAAGCACAAAAGCTTGCACATTACCCAGTCAAATATCACCAGACACATTATTGAAAAATAAATATGACGCAGAGGCACCAATGAAAGGAACATTCAAACTTACTGTTGTAACACCACATCGCCATAGACCCCCTTTACCAAAGTAACTTACCTGTTGAGCAGATTTAGTATTCTAACACCACATCGCCATGGACTCTGACATCGGGGGGGGGGGGTGTTCCAGCACCTCAGCACTACGTGGTGTCAAACAAACACTATTTTGCACACCTCCCTCTTTCCGTGTTTTGACATACATGCAACACGCATTTGACCATGCTCCATTGTTCGTCGCAGATTTGACGTGATACCCTAGAAAACTACTTTCAGAAACTGAACACTCATCAGAGTACACAAGTGCCATGAGCAGCAGCTCCACCGCTATGTACTGGAACACCTTTCTATATTTGTACTATATTATATTTGTAATAAGTCAGTGTCTCAGTTGCCATGGCAGTAGGTAAGCAAACACTTTGAAGGAGTGAAGTAGATATTTTCAATATCCATTGCCAACTCGCAAACACCTTAACTTTGCTGGGCACCTCCTCCACATTCTTTGTTCTCTGTCTTGTTAAATGTGCAATTAAAAACCTTCTGGTGAAAAGCAGACAGCATACAAGTGATCAGGAGAAAAATCTGTAAGACTCAAAGAATGCGTGCTTTTTAAGTGCATCCAATGAAATTTCAAGGAGATAGTCTGTAACAGATACCCAAGCTATTCCTATGAAACAATGTTTATTTACTGATATAACTCTAACAGTGTTTATTTATGAATATAGCTCTAACACTATAGCCCTGTTTACACAGTCACATTTGCACTGGAAATGTGGTACTCAGGTGCTCAGTACAAATATAACTACCCTAGAACATACCCTATCACGGTAAGCAGCCCATTAAGCGGTTCCACATTCCTTCTCAAGCTGGGGATGCGACTGGAGTGAATGACCTGCAGCAGATTAAACCACTGTGGACTGTCTGCGCCATTGCAACATGTCACTCTCTCCTTGCGGTGGCGAGTGACAGTCTGGCCCGGATGCATAGCCCCTCAACAGCTCAGACTGTAGTGGTGCAGAGAGGGGCCATGTAGACGACAGTTTGCCACTTGCTGGTGCTTGGGACCACCTGCGATCAAAGGAAAATGGCGCTGCTGCCGTGTAAACACGGCTTTAGTTTAATTTGTAGTTTTATAATACAGCATGGGGCCAATGCAAGGAAACACAGCTTACAGTCAATGGGTAGTTTGATATATTTACTTGTGGGATGCTCCTAACCGTATCGTTATTCCTTTACAATATCTAATTTCTTCATTCTACTATATAACAGAGCATAGGGTTGTGAATAAAACAACGATACAATGAAAACTGTTTTATTTTACAAAGGATGAAAAGGGACTGACTTTAAACTAATTGTGTTTTATTTGCCAAAAGAGACACCATTTCACAAGTCATAACAACAAGCGGTTCCAGTTTCTCATGGAAGGCTGTTATCTTCAAGGTTCTTTGTGTAATGATACATAGGTACCCACTGATCAAGCCTGAACTACTTCGTATGGCTGGAAGCACCAATGCAATCTAAAAATAAGGGTTTCCTTTGTAAACCTTCCAATAAGGAATCTCCCTTGGCAATATAAAAAGAACACTTTGATGCCATTTGCATTGCCCTTCCCCCAACACACCCATCTGTTTTTTCCAAAACCCAATTTTGCACACAGGAGTTATTTTCTGATTGTTGGCTTCAGTGCCTGCATTTGTTTCCTTAATGCTCATTTGCTAAACTTAATTTACTGTATCACATCTTAAAATAATGCTGGGATTAGCCAGATAAGATCACGATCCCACAGTCTCGATATTGACACTCCTTGGACTGACTCGATACATGTAAATTTGATTTACTGACCTTGGGCTAATGAGTTTGTTAAATTATGTTTCTTCCTCAGTTGCATCTTATTGTTTATGTATTTCATTTGAAAGTATGACAGATGTGCCCTTGCAGTAATCAGAACACACTTGATTTCTGTAATGGCAGGTTATGTTAACGATTCCATAACCTGCACCTGTCTTACAGAAAATAATAATGCAAAGGGTTCTGGCACAGGTTGTTTTTTTTTGAATAACTAAAAGTCACAGAGAGGACTGCAAATAAAATCAATACTAACCCATAACAGAGGTTTTCTGTTTGGAATTGAAATATTTGCAATAAAATATAGATTTGGAATTGGAGCTGGAACCAAAGTAAGAAATGTATAACCTTTATAAAGGAAAGCTGAGACCATAGCGGTATGCCTATAAACACAGTCAAAATAATGAAATTGCACTATATATTTAAGAATAGGTGGATCTAAGTAAATAACCTTTATCTGTTTAGCATCCATTCCCAGGGTTCATGGTGCTTTACATAGGCCAAGGAAACAAAATAAAAGTGTGATGCAAAGTAAAATGATATGCATAAAACAGATATAATAATAGAACAAGTTAAATAAATAATACAGTGCAGTATGTAAAATAGCAGCCAGTGTTGGGGGGGGGGAGGGGAAGCACATGCAGTTATCAGTACACATTTGGGATGCATGTTGATTTGTCGTCTTTGAAATGAATGCTTGGAAAACTACTAGGCTAGTGAGTGCAGGTGGTGCGTTAACGTCATGTAATCAAATTCTGCAATCGAACTGTAGTAAGAAACAGAATCGATTTTGAGGTATGTTGATTCTTTAATCCACCAGGAGTGCTGCGGATAACAACAGGTCTGAAGGGTACTGACCCCAGATTTTCAACATAGCCATTTTTTCACACCAGGTCATAAAGGTGACGGCTGTCATTTTTTAAACCCTAGCCAAAGTGTGTTTTCACACTTCTGGCACAGAATGGTGTTTCGGCCACTGTTTTATAAATTACACCTGTCATGTTACCCTCCTCACTCCCCTCCACTACTACCTCTATGCCATTCCCATTCTTCTTGCTTCCACTTCCTCCTCCTCCCTCTCTACCTTCTCCACTCTCCTCCCCCTCCCCTTATCCTATCCTCATCAATTGTCCCCCTCCATTTCCTCTGTACTTGCTATTCCCAACCCTATTCCATTTTCCCCCTTCACTTCATCCCTTCCTCCTGTCTCCTCCCTGTGGCCCTGCTGTTTTTATTGACCACTTCCTACCCTGTCCTGTTCCTGACATTACAGCCTTGGAGCACCTGGTGCCTCACACTCCTGATGTAGAGTATTCAATTTGTATTGTTATTAATTATACCAATACCTTACTGTGTGTTACTGTACATTGCTGTGTCTTATTATATTATTTTTACTTGTTATAATGTAATTATCCCCCCTTCCCCGAGGACACATCTGGAAACAAGCACTATGGCTCAGTATGTCTTTCCTGGTCAATCTCTTTTAAATAAACAAATAAATGTCGGTTCAGAAGAAGTGCTCATAAAAAGACCATGTTGAACATTTGGGGTAAAAATGTGAAAAAAACAACAAAGTTATGGGGAAATATTGAATTGTTCAGCATTTCCTTTATCACTTTATTTCTGCAGATTTTAGCCCTAGTCTTCAACATATCCCTTGTGTTACCCCACCTCCTGAACATGACAGGTGTCATTTTTCGAATCCCCTCCGAACTTATCGCAGTTGCACTGCAAATCACCCTTTGATAGCATTTAAAAGCTGAATTAGTACATATACAAGTCAGGATTCCTGGGAGTCACATGAACGATCCTTCTTTGACTGAATGCATCGCTGAATGCTAAGACTGTACAGGCAACAGTGAACATGTCTTATAGCTGTACTTATGAGATGTAGTGCAGCCAATGCATTAACCCTCTGTAAGTGTCTCTGATGGGATTTGAACCATGGTACCCACTGACTGCATGCTGGTAGGCAGATGGTGTCTTCCTTAGCACAGAGCCCAGAGGGCCACACAAGCAACCATGAGGCAGCCATCATGAGTGAGACAACAATTTTCAACATACAGTAGTCTTGTTATGAACCCACCTCATGAACCCAGTGGAGTGAAAATGTTCAAATCTCGGCCAAAATGTCATTCTGTGGTACAGGTGCAAAAACATATTTTGGCCAGGTTCTGAAAAATGACAGTTATTATTTTCATGAGGTGATGTGGATATATGTCTGCATCCTTTCACGTAGGTCACATCAGGACCTGCATGAATGAGGGCACAATTCCACTCTCTCAAAAATAAAAGGAAATTCTTTGTAAAACAAACTGTGTTAATGCACCAGTTGGGGTTCAACTTAATGCCTCACAAGTAGGGAAATGTGATGTTAGGGTTTCCAACCCTAACTCCCCACAAGCAGCAAAAGGACAAGACCACACAAGCAACCACAGACAGCTATCATCAGATAAGACAAACAACATACAGCTGTTTCCAGATGACAGAAATGTAGTAGCACAGATGTGCTACATTTATGGATTTATATCTGTGGCTTCATAAGCACAGGCCATACGGGGGGGGGGCACACCTCTATGTGTATGTCATACAGCGTGCATGGGCACCTGCACCTCTGCAGCTAGAAGGTCCTATGCATTCTATACAAATTACCTCACTAAATAGCATGATCTGCTACTGCGTGGTTTTCTGTATGCAGGTGCACAACTGACAAACTGCTACCTCCTTGAAAAAGTTCTACATCCACTGCTGAAACCATGATACAGACATTACAACAGTACTACTGTTGTCCCACAGGTTCCTGCCCTTCTGGAGCCAAAAGTCAATATGTATGTCTTACACCTGTGGATGAAGAGGTGCAGGCTGCTCAGGGGCCAGTGTCTCTTCACACAGAAGTACTGTTGCAATTTTGGTATCATGGATTTTTTGGCATCTGCGCTTCTGCAGCCAGAGCTTACTTAGGTACTTAGATATGGCAGAATAGATGTACACCAAAGGTGCTTCAAGTCTACCCCCCCCCCACAGTGGTGGAGCCAGGTTTGGGAGCGTTTGGGAGCCGGGGGTCATTCAGTCAATAATGGGCTCCACAATGGGCAATAAAAAGTGAATAAAGATGGTGGTGGGGCACCACTATTCACACTGGGGCAACCAGGAGGGGCGCCCGCCCCAGCCCCTCTAGCTCAGCCACTGCCCCCCACTATCCAGTGGTATTCCAGAGATTGATGTGTGTATCTTAAACCTGCAACTGCAGAAGTGCAGACCCATTGTGTCTCACAGTGTCCATGAATACTTGAGGCTACAGAGGTCCTGTGCTTCTGCGGACAAAATAACTCTTGTAATTTGGATAGCGTAGATTTGGATCTGGCTGCAGGGCCTGTGCTCCTGTACATAGAAGCAGTGTTGTGGTTTGAGCATTGCAAATTTGTGTCTGCAGTAACAAGTGAGTGTGTATGTTTTGTGGCGTGCACACCACAAATGCAAATCTACAAGGGTAGCACATCAGTGTTACTACATTTGTGTCACCTGAAAATAGTTGTATGTTTGTCTCACCTGATGATGGCTGTCTGTGGTTGCTTGTGTGGTCCTGTCCATTTTGCTGCTTGGGGGTGGGGGTGGTGAGTTACTGTTCAAAACCCTAATGCCACATTTCCTTACCTTTGAGGCATTAAGTTGAAACCTAACTGGTGCATTAATGTGTTTTTGTAAAGAATATCTATCATATATCTGTCTAGTGTAGTTATTTCCCTCTATACCCCATTCCGTGAGCAAACAACATCACACATGATCTCCCTGCATGAAGAAAGGTACAACAAACTGTGTTGGCAACCTGCAGCGAGGCATACTTCACTACCTTTGAAGAGTGTGTCACTATAAGGCAGTGGCTTGGAGCTGTATCTTGTGCTTCAAATTGGAGGCCACAGGCTGGGGGAGAGGGGTGAGCATTAGGGTTGACAACCCCAAGGAAGACTCCACCACTGATTCACCAAGACTCCAGAGACCCCAAACCCTCATTGTTTCCCCTTTGCTGCTTGGGAGTGTGGGTGGGGTTGAGGAGTTAGGCTGAAAACCCTAACTCCACATTTCCCTATTTTGTGGCAGTAAGTTACCCCAACCGGTCGTTAATGACGTTTTTGGAGAATAATTTCCTTCTTTTGAGACAGTGGAATCATATCCTCTTTCACACAGATCTCTTCAGGACCTGTGTGAACAAGTACAGATGTGCATGGCCTGGTGACTTACAGGACCCTGCTGACTCTGCCATTATATGCAGCATCGGATGTGAAAAAGTTACCAAACTTATGAAAATGTAGAAAAATGTCAATGCACCATTGTAACTGTGTTTTTAGTATTTGGACACCAAATTTTCAACAAAAGCCTTGCTACGAAACCCACCTCATGAACCCGGTATGTGAAAATATTCAGATCTCGCCAAAGCGTCATCCTAAGGTACAGGTGCGAAAACACATTTTGACCAGGTTCTGAAAATGACAGTTATGTTCATGAGGTGATGTAAAAAAATGCCAATGATGAAAATATGTGGTGAAAATATTTAAATTTGCTGAAGTTAAGAGTGTGTTGTAACATTTTAATGTATGCTCATAATTTTGTTTTGTAATATTTGTACCCAAAATTTTCAACATAGCCTTCTTATGACCCCACCTCATGAACAAGGGTGGGAAAGTTTTCAAAATCCACCCAAAAGATGATTTTGTGCATCAACAATGTAATTCTGCACCACAAGAATGCAAACACATTTTGGCCAGGATTTGAAAAATGAAAGTTGTCACATTCATGAGGTGATTTTAAAATATGGTTATGTTGAAAAATTGGGGTCAGAAATATGTAAAATTACCAAAGTTATGAGCATGCATTGCATTTCAACATACGCTCATAACAATACCATTTTTAAATATTTTGACTCCAAATTTTCAACACAGCCTTAAGATCCCACCTCATGAACAAAGGCAGTGCAAATTTTCAAATCCTGTCTGAAAGGTGAGTTCTCTAAGTGATCACAAAATCACCTTTCAGGACTGATCGGGATACTTCCATTGCCATTGGTCATGAAGTGGGGTCTCAGAAAGACAGTGTGGAAAATTTGGGGTCAAAATATGTAAAACTGACAAAATTATGCATCAGAGTTGAAAACCCATTGCAATACATTGAACTGCATGTACCTTAGTTCCTCATATTATAGTCAGCGGTTCCAGCAGCAAGACATGTCTTTGTTCGGAGAGTAGAATTTCACCCAGGGACCTGTTCAGGTGGGGTAAGGGTGTGTGTGGGGTATGGGGGAGTGTGGGGTGGTGAGTGCTCAGTGGGAGGTCGGGGTGGGGGGATTGGATCGGCAAGGGACCATTTTCTTTTTTACAGGTTTTGAGAAAAAAACATTGAGGGACAGTTTTTTATTACAGCTAATATTAATGCGGGGATGGTGATTGGAGAATGGTGGGTGCCACTAGACACCAGTGAAACAAGAAACATAAGAGGATGGCGATCAGAGGGTGGGGGTGCCACTAGAACCAGGGAAACAAGAAACATAAGGGGACAGTGATCGGAGGGAGGCAATGGGTGCCACTAGACACCAGAAACAAGAAACATAAGGGGCGGTGATTAGAGGGAGGGCGGTGGGTGCCACTAGGCACCAGGGAAACAAGAAACATAAGGGGACAGTGATTGGAGGGAGGGCGATGGGTGCCACTAAACACCAGGGAAACAAGAAACATAAGGGGACAGTGATCGGAGGGAGGGTGGTGGGTGCCAGTAGACATCAGGGAAACATAAAACATAAGGGGACAGTGATCGGAGGGAGGGCAGTAGGTGCCACTAGACACCAGGGAAACAAAAACATCTGAGGACAGTAATCGGAAGGGGCGGTGGGTGCCACTAGACACCAGGAAACAAGAAACATAAGGGTAAAGTGATCAGAGGGAGGGACGATGGTGCCACTAGACACAGGGAAACAAGAAACATAAGGGACAGTGATCAGAGGGAGGCGGGGTGCCACTTAGACACCATAGAAACAAGAAACATAAGGGACAGTGATCTGAGGGAGGGCGGTGGGTGTCACTAGACACCAGTGAAATAAGAAACATGGGGAACAGTGATGGAGAGAGGGTGGTGGGTGCCACTGAAGCAGAGAAACAAGAAACATAAGGGACAGTGATCGGAGGGAGGGCAGTAGGTGCCACTAGAGACCAGGAAAACAAGAAATATGGGGACAGTGATCGGAGGGAGGGCAGTGGGTGCCACTAGACACCAGGGATACAAGAAACATAAGGGGATAGTGATAGGAGGGAGGGCAGTGGATGCTACTAGACACCAGGAAACAAAAACATAAGGGACAGTGATCGGAGGAGGTGGTGGGTTTCACTAGACACCAGGAAACAAAAACATAAGGGGACAGTGATCAGAGGGAGGCAGTGGGTGCCACTAGACACCAGGAAACAAGAAACATAGGGGACAGTGATTGGAGGGAGGCGGGGGTGCCATTAGACACCAGGAAACAAGAACATAAGGGGACAGTGATTGGAGGGAGGGCAGTGGGTGCCACTAGACACCAGGAAACAAGAAACATAAGGGACAGTGATCGGAGGAGGGTGGTGGGTGCCACTAGACACCAGGAAACAAGAAACATAAGGGGACAGTGATCAGAGGGAGGGTGGTGGGTGTCACTAGACACCAGGGAAACAAGAAATATAAGGGGATAGTGATCAGAGGGAGGGTGGGGGTGCCACTAGACACCAGGAAACAAAATCCCACCTGTGGAAGCTGGTGTAGTGGATGCAAAGAAGCAAACATTCATCATTGACAATTTTTATTTATTTATTTTTTAATGTTACTGAGGGTAAATCAGTAGAGAATTAAGACAGAAATGCCAGGTCAGGAGGGCCCTTGACCTCAGGACACCCTTTAATAATCTGGCTGGGGGAGGGGGATACTGTGGCTCACAACTGAATGGGAGACAGCACTCTTGCTGCACAGGTCCATTGGTTGGACTATGTCACAACTCAGTGCAGAGCTTAGCTTTGCATAACGTACTACCATTTGTTGCCCACTAGGTGGCACAGGTAATGTGGCACGGTTGGAAGTGGGAGGTGTAGGAGGATTTCCAGATTCATGTTCCCTTTTGGCCTGGCTTCAAATTCTGGTTGTAAGTAGTTTGGTTTATTGTTATTTTTCTAGTTGTACATTTAGAATACTCTTCAGGGTTGTGCTGCTGCTCCACTAGGCCTCTTTGGATACAATATTGAAGTCAGTTCTGAGATAACCAATATTTTTCTTTTATGCTTGAGAATATTTGTACAAGGTGTGTTTACTTGTTCCCATCTCCATATGACTGATTTAAACCTTGTTACTTATGGCTGGCCCGCCGGCACAGTGGTTGGATTTCCGCTTGCGACGCTGGCGACCTGGGTTCAGGAATGGACTCGGGGAGCCAGAGGGCTGGCCAGGGAGAGAAGGATTGAGCATCCTATGGGCTGCTCTCCTTCTCTGGGGGGGAGGGTGAGGCGAGTGTCCAATGCATGGGGGACTCCTAGTGGAAGCTGGGAGAACCTCAGTTGCATTGGCGCTAAAGTCTAGGAGTGGCAGGGTGGACACAGGATGTCATTGCACATCCCACCCCTTGGGGATAAAACAAGAAAATATGCCACCAGCCACCTCAGAAGCTTGCCCCAACTTCAATTAGTTTCTGGGCTGGCTCCCCGACTAGCTCACAAGGATTGCGGCCTACCTGCCAGGGCTACAACCCCACCCCGAGGGGCAAGCCGGGGTGCCGAGGGAGCGCAGGTGATACGAAAGTGGGAGTGAGGGGTCCGTGACCAGGCAGATGCTCCGGCGTCCAGGGGACAGCAAAAAGGGCAAATAAAAAAAAAAGAAACCTTGTTACTTATAATTTTAGGGGCCTCAATAGCCCAATTAAAAGGACAAGAGTACTACAGGAATTAAACCGGATAGGGGCAACTGTGGCTTTCATCCAGAAGACTCATCTAACTCCCCCAGAATATGACAAACCTTGCCGTTGGTGGGTGGGGGAAGTCTGTGCAGCCTCCTGGAGTGAACACCACCACCATAGAGGGAAAGCTATTTTAATTTATAAAAATTGCCTGTTTTGACTGAGGAGGTTGATTTGGACCCAGAAGGCAGGTTAGTTTGAATTCAGGGCACCTACAGACACGCAAAGTACCTTTCTCAACGTGTATGCCCCAAATGAGGACAAAGAAGCTGCTCTCTTCCTTAAGAAAGTTATATAGGACACAGTCATAGACCCTGGGCATCTATATGTTATTAAGGAGACTTTAATACTATACTCTCCACAAAGTTGGATAGAAAGGGAACCTACAACATTCCGTAGCTTATGGATCCCTGAGTTCAGTAGTACAACTACTGGAATATTCTAATCTAGTGGAGTCAGCACACAGCCCTTGTTCGTTTTTTTTGATAGATGTTTCTTGCTAGCTTGTCCTTAACAATTTTTAGATACATAACATGCATTGCTTGATAAATATACCCACTCAGAATACACAGGTTGAATTGAAACCTTAATATAACTTTATTGCACAATGTTTATTTTACTTATTAACACTATGGTTTGCATGCCTTACCCTTGGTAGAATACAAGTGTACACCTTTCTGTGGTTTCTGATTCCTTTTTACCCTCTAGGTACTAAATGGACATTTGGGCTATTATCTTGAACCAACAACTCAATATCTGGGGAATGGTTGCCCTGTATACTTCTCTGAACTGAGGAACTATACCCTTGCGCTGCAATGGAACTTATGATATGTTATATACCCTATGTTAGATAGATCAGATTTTTTTTAATGTATGCAGTGTGCTGTATGCCGAATAAAGCTGATGTAACCCCCCTGCAAATGGGGGTTCCCAAAAGACTTCAGGAGCTTGCTTGAATGCTCCAAGCCTGAATAGTGTTTGGCATTTAAGCCATTTATCAGTAGTGTTTTTAGAGCCTCTGGTACTGTCTCTTTAAGAGCTGTCTGCTTGCAGACATAATTAGTTGTATGGGGGACTGTGTGCTTCTCTGAGTACCACTAAGGAGCTGCTGCCAATTCACTTCATTTTTGCAGTCACTAGGAGCAAAGGGAACCTATTTGAAAGATGTAACTGTTTGCCAGAAATTATTTAGAGTAATAATGAAATTACAGTTTGTCTAACCTGCTTTCTTTGCAGTCAGAACTGTGTCTGCTAGTTCCCCATTCTAGTTTTGAACTGCTGAACTGGACCAATCAGTGTGGGGTAAGCTAGCTCTAAAATGATGCCTGGGACGAATCAGAACTGGACTCATAATCTGAGCCAAGCTCGAGAGATTGTATGGGCAGTGACTTGGGAGATGTGAAGCTTAGACTTCAGTGCCTTTGGACCAACAGCAGCAGTCTATTGTGGAGGAGCAGCCAATCCAGTCAAGAACTGGGAGGAACTCAAAGGAAGTGCCGGTTTAGTCAGTTGGAGTTCAGTTGAGCTTTGGCAGTGAAGAAGGAAGGCCCTGTGCTTTCAGTGTGCAGTTTTAGTCAAAAAAGCGTGTGTAAGGCCCAGAGTTCGGTCTGCAGCTTGTGTAACAACATGTTAGGACTGAATCCAGCCCTGTGAAAAGAATCAAAGGATCTCAAGAGGTGAAACCAGGCTCACCCTGTAGAAGACTGGAAGAATTGCTGAAAATTGCACTCGGTCTGTCCAGGAACTGAATCTGCTGTGTGTTCTCCGGGTATTGTGCAGTAATTGCGATCGGGATACAGATGCAGCCTGCCTGGTATAGTACTTTCTTATATGGATGTGTGAAGAGGTTTGTGTACCTCAAGTGAGCCCTGACTGACATTGAAGGACCCTATCTTATTTGGAGGTCGTAATACTAATTCAGGGTTGCTCCCTGTTGAATTATCACATTAAATCCAAATGACAGAATTACTGTACTGCTGACTGTTTAATTCTCCTTTTCTCTGTGTGAAAGGGCCCTACCAACTAGCTCACAGTTTGGACTAGCCACTAGGGCTTGGGCACCCAGGACAGTAACTGATAGGGATAGGCCTGTGCACAGAGCCATAAATAGATTATTAGAGTGATAAGCTAATTAACCTGATTTCCCCTGTGATTATATCCCTAAATAAATCAGAGCTGCTTGTTTCCTGCAAAAGTTATACCGCCGAGGTATTTGTCTATGTTAAAGTAATGTACCATGATTGTTGCTGTATCTCATTTCTAGGAGGTCCCAGTCCGGAACCAGACCTGGGGGTAAGTGTATGCTGAAGGTAATTCTGATATATTGTGTGGGCCACTAGTGGGAAGAAAGGGTTGCAGTGTCCCAGAGGGCTGTGACCAAGTTAGTTTAACTATTGCAAACCCTGACCTCTGGGTGGAGGCACCCGCCATTGGATCCAGGCCCCTCAACCTGTTAGTGGCAAATCAGGCAGGGGTAGTAGCCCCTGGGATAAGCGCCATCTAGGGGTTACATCTTGAGCTCACCGCTGGGATTGTGTGTGTCCTCTAGTGGCCATGTTCGAACCACTGTTAAGAAAAAATAGGATACCCCCGACAGAGTGGCTGTGCACCGGCTGGTGGAGTGGTGTACTAGGGGAGGAGATCGACCCCCAAAATGCTATGCTTATCCTGGACATCCCTCTGGTATCATCTGAGGACACTGTGGGGAGTACTTTCAAGGTGGAAGGTTTACAAACCCTGTGGTGGTGGAGTCACGACATGCTAATCTGCTCACCCACGCTTTCTGAAAGCCTAGTAGAGTTTAAGGATCCCATAGATAGCTCCAAAGTGCCACAGACCATTACCCCAGAGGGCCCTCACTGCTTGGAGAGTGATAACTAGGACAGTAAGAACCGGGGAATCAGCCCCACCACTATCTGAAACTTTGAGGAGAAATTTGCTGAATGGTTGCTGGAGAGGGAAAACTGGAGGACTTGAAGAAACTATTCTTGCCACCTGAGGTGTTCTCCCCCAACACCCTCTCCTGCTCCAGTGCCCGTATTGGTGGCTGAACCAATGCAGACTCCTGTTTCTGCACCTGCCATTAGTCACGACTCTTACCGAAGGTTGAGGGGATCTTCTCTGGCACCCTCCCACCCCCCAAGGGAGGATAACTGGGAGACCTGAATGAACTATGTTGCCCCAAGTGCTAGAATGGCAATGCTCGGGAAGGTGAAAGCGAAAGAGGGTTAGTGAGCCTCCGAGGTCCTGCCCTGGCTACCATCCGTGCTAAACGGGCCAGTAACCCTGAAGCGACTGCACAGGCCTATCTTGAGGCCTTGGAGAATGTGTATGGGAGCCCAGATTCTGATGAGGACCTATGGTGGAGAGTAAGAGATGCACAACAAGTACCAAGGAGTTGTTGTCTGTGTATGTATCTCGGCTGGAAAATTGTTGCAAGAATGCCTCAGAAAGGTAGTTTGACAGCGATTGAACTCGACCAACCAGGCTGGACAGGATCCTTAAGTCTGCCCCCTTCTCAGAACTGCTGTTGCTCTTCAGTTACACCTCGCAGATCGACTGGAATCCCACACCTCCTATGATGAGTTATAAGAGAAATTAGAGGTTGAAAAAGCGACCTGGGAGGACCTGCACCAATAGCTGCGGCTCGACCGAGAGTGACTGAGGTGACCATCAAGTGAAGTTCAGGGGGCAGAGGTTGGCAGTCAATGGAGTGCTCTGACTGAGAAAAGATGTATATGCACAATGGGGGCGAACTGTTGAGAGAGATCAGGAATTAAAAACAGTCCTTTATGAAAGCCACGCCTGCAATCTGCAGCCCTGACCTATATCCGACTGCATCTACTATGGGGTGATGCCACCCATGTATCTCCTGCTGATAACAGCTCGAACTCGATTCCTTGACCATGGAAGTGAGAAACTGACGTAGATGTCTCAAATGCTTATCACGCCGCAGACAGAGATGGCACCAAGGTTTCCAGTTAGTAATCCCAGCCCTGGCTCCCAGTGTGGCGCCTCGGCCAGCTCAAACTCCAGAAAGTATGTTTTGCTATAATTGTAGGAAAGATGGGCACATGAAAGGGAATGCCAGTCCCAAAAGACACTGAGCAAAGTTGCATATAGGCTACAAGGAGAGCTCAGAGAAGAAATCAGTGGTAAGAGGTGCCGACATGATCCCAGTGAGGCACCAAAAATGCTAATTCACGTCCTTTTATTGGCAAGGTCAGTTGCCCCAGGCCCCCACTACCGCCTCTCCAGACTGGTCCAGAATAGTGGGTCCCTCCATGGAGACCACTGTAAAGGGGTGAACGGAGTCTACAAAACTATTGATGAAAGTGGCTCCCAAGTGACAATTATGTTCCAAGATTGGTATCATGAAGCATTTGTCAGGCGTACCCTTACAATACATTAGAAGGACTGCATGTATGGGGGGTTAAGTGAGAAGGCCTACCCCTATTCCGGGTATATCCGAATTTAGCTGTCTTTCCCCACCTCCGTGGCTGGAGTGGCCGAACAAGTAGAACCCTAGCCTTAGTGTGTCCCCACTGGACTGTATGATGGTGTCCCTTTGTTGATTGGAACAAATGCTCATGTATTCGGAAGGACTGGCACAGTTGTGTTATGAAAAACAGGGTCAAAGACTAGTAGAGCTTTAAGAGTCGGCTTTAATTAAGAAGGCCTATGAGGCACAGAGATGCTGAAAAAACAGAACCAGAGGAACCAGTCGGAATTGTATGGAAGAAGGATCCTGAGTCTCTGATCCTGGCCAAATGCCCAGTGTACCTTACAGGGAGAGGTCCGTATCAGAAAGGATGTTAAGAATAAAATATTAATGTTGGATACCAGGCGATGGAAAATTGCCAGAGGGACTGCTGGTCAAGCCTAGTATTTGCCCGCTAGGCCTATGGCTTATGCCAGAAGGGTAATGGTCCAAGTTCATAATGTGTCTGAAAGAGACATTCGAGTAAACAGAGGTTGCATCCTGGCTAATGTGCATTGTGCAGACACTGCAGTGCTACCCAGCAGCAAGAGTTCAGGAAGAATGACAGAGTAACGCCTGACTTGTTTGATTTAAACACTCCCTGTTGCCAGCTGAATGGAAAGTGAAGATCAGTGAGAAGCTTGCCCAAGAGACCAGGTGTTTTCTTTAAAGGAATGGGATGTAGGAGTACAAGAGCTGAGCACAATATCCGCTGCATGACGAAAGACCATTTCGTATGAGAGGTCTCGACGCCTGGCACCTGCTGACATAGATGATGTGAGACGGCATCTGCAAGAGATGTTAGCTGCTGGTGTAATACAAGAATCCAGAAGCCCTTATGCTTCCCCATTGTGGTAGTGAGGAAAAAGAATGGAACAGTAAGGATGTGTGTGGATTATCGCACCTTAAACCGCGGACTATCCCTGATCAGTACACAATGCCCGCATTCAGGATGCTTGGACTGCCTAAACGGGAGCAAGTGGTTCTCTGTGCTGATCTCCGCAGTGGGTACTATCAGATCCGATGGCCCCAGAGGACCGTGAAAAGACAGCCTTTATCTGTCCGGGCTATTTCTATGAATTCATGAGGATGCCTCAAGGATTTCAGGTGCCCCAGCCACTTTTCAACGATTGATGGAGCGCAGTGGGGACATGAACTTACTAGAGTGCCTGGTATACCTAGATGATGTTATTGTGTTTGGCAGCTCACTGGAGGAACATGAGAGCAGATTATTTAAGGTATTGGACCGACTGGAGGACTTTGACCTTAAACTGTCCATTGATAAGTGTCAATTTTTTCAAACATCAGTAAAGTATGTGGGACACATAGTATCCACTGAGGAATAGAGACCGACCAAGTAAAGTTGAGGCCTTGACCACCTGGCCACAGCCCAAAAATCTAAAAGAACTGCAAAGATTCCTGGGATTCTGTGGTTATTATCGGGCGCTTCATCAAGGACTATTCAAGAGTGATCCGCCCTTTACTTAACCTTACTCAAGGGTATCCCCAACCCACAAAAATACCTAAAAGTCAGCATCCTCAAGACTGAAAAGAGTGTATTTTCATCCGAGTGAAGTATTTGGGGCCCGCTGGACCCTGATTGTGAGACTGCTTTTCATGAGATCATATATCAACTTACCCATGCTCCAGTGCTGGCCTATGCCGATCCAAGAAAACCTTACGCCCCAGTACACTGATGCTAGCTTTCTGCAAGGGTTGGGGGGCTGTGTTGTTCAAGAGCACGAGAATGGCCTGAGACCAGTGGCCTTTGCCAGTAGAAGCCTGACCCCATCCGAAAAGAACTATCCTGTACATAAGTTAGAGTTCCTAGCTTTGAAGTGGGCTATTGTTGACCAATTCCATGAGTACTTGTATGGGGCTAAAATACTAGTAAAAACTGACAATAATCCTTTGACCTATGTGCAGACCTCAGCTAAGTTGGATGCCACTGGCCATAGGTGGCTTTCTGCATTATCTACATATGACTATGCTCTCGAATACCGAGCAGGTCTGAACCACATAGATGCTGATGCTCTCTCCCGGAGGCCTGTTCCCAGAATGATTGGGTCCGACTGGCAGAACTCTGACATTCGGGCACTCTGCCGGAAGTTTGACAGGGAGGAACAAATGTCCACGGACGCAGTGGACTGCATGGTGGATTGCTTGGGAGCCTCTGAGAATTGCATACCTGCTGCTTATTGCCACTTTTCTGCAATAGACATTGGCACTGCCTCAGCTGGACAATGACAGTATTCGATGGGCTCAATCCCGCGATCCCATGATCAAAGCAGCTTTAGAAGCCCTCTATGCAGGAAAAGATGTGTCCAAATTACGCTCCACTGATTTGAGAACTGCACTGTTATACAAAGAAGGTCCTAAGTTGAAACTGATCAATAAACTGTTATACAGAGAAACAGTAGACAGAGGGGGACAAGTAGACAAACAACAACTAGTGCTGCCCACTGCCTTTCGAGACTCAGTATTGAGGTCCTTGCACAACCACATGGGGCACCTTGGTATAGACAGAACACTTGACTTGGTGAGATCCAGATTCTATTGGCCTAAGATGGGGCTGATGTGGAGCAACACATTCAACTGTAGTCGCAGCTACAGAGGAAAGCCAGCCCCAGAGGGCTGCCCTTGTTAACATAACCACCAGTGCACCCATGGAGCTGGTCTGTATTGATTTTCTAAGTTTGGAGTCAGATCAAAGAAATATCAGTAATGTGCTGGTGGTCACTGACATTTCACGAATATGCCCAAGCTTCCCCACCAAAGACCAGAAAGCATCCACTGTAGCCAAAGTACTTGTAGAAAACTTTTTGTTCACTATGGGCTCCACAAAGAATCCATTCTGATCAAGGGAGAGACTTTGAGAGTCGCCTGATCAAAGAGATGCTTTCTCTGTAGGGAGTGCGAAGTCCAGAACCACTCTTACCACCCCAGAGGGGACCCACAGCCTGAACGTTTCAACCGCACTTTGCTAGATATGCTAGGCACCCTGCACCCAAAGGACAAGCCTAGATGGAGCCAACAAATTAAACCCTGGTACATGCTTATAACTGCACCAAAAGTGATGCCACTGGATTCTCCCCCTACCGCCTGATGTTTGGAAGAGAAGCTCGACTACCAGTAGATGTGTGTTTTGGGGTCTCTCCTGATGGGGTTCAAGCTGACAACTATTTACAGTATGTGCAAAAGTTAAAGGCCCAGCTAACTCATGCGTACTAACTGGCTCAAACCATGGCTGCCAAAAGAAATCTGGCCAACAAAGAAAGGTATGATAAAAGGTGAAAGCACAGGAACTCCAGGAGGGAGATCGGTATTGCTAAGAAATCTGGGACTGCATGGCAAGCACAAGATTGCTGACAGATGGCACCATCTCCCTCACATTGTAGTGGGCAAACTAGATGATCTGCCAGTGTACAAAGTAAGGCCTGAGAATAATTCAAAAGATGTAAAAACAATGCATAGAAATCATTTACTGCCCATTGACAAATCTTAATTGAGTCTGAGCCTAGAAGATGCCCCTCTGGACCAAGACTAGAGCTGCTAAGAAAAGATCAAGAAAGTCTGCACCTACAGAAGCAAAGTTAAAGTGTTCCTCCACAAGTCCCAGTTGAGCATGACTGTCAGTCCATATCGGAAGAAAGTGAGAGTGACTTTGAATACTATCCTTCTTACGAACTGAGTCAATTGTTTCGGGCAATCCCCTAGTCAATACTGGAGACAAAGCTGGGCCTTCTGGACTGTCTAAGCCCCAGCTTCATCCCTGGAGCCAATGCTCCCAGAAAGTGAAGTGCAAAGCATCAGATCAGATGAAATGGAATCATTGTGCATGGTTGAACTGTTTGAGCTTTCAGGGAGGAAAATGATAGATTGGGGCAGACTGGTGATACACCAACAAGAAGAGTATTTTGAGTGCCCTGACAGTCCACTGCCAGTGTCCAAAGCTCTCCATGCAGCCAAATGTTGTGGACTCAGAAACTGTAACTCCTGGAGCTGAAAGTGCCCCAAGTTCTAGCCTCTAACCCCATGGAGACTCCCTGACAAGTGAGGACAATGCTGAAAATGAGGCTCAGAGTGCAGAGACTATAACAGTTCCCCTAGAAAGACTGGTGAGCTGTAAAGCCTGTGGTGCACCTCAGTTATGATTCACTTGGGAGGCCTGTGGACTTGCCTCAATGTTGTCCATAAAGGAGTGTATGTGTCCCCGAGCTCATTGCCCAAACTGAGCATCAGTGCTAACTCAAGTTACTTGTGTTGCCCTCTCAGTATGGTGCCCTTGCCCCATCCAGCCCCAAGGTAACTGATAGGGAAGGGCCCTCTCTTCAGGTTTCATGTACAAGAGGTAATAACTGAGTTATGGTACAATGTGTATGTAATACTGTGTAAAGATGACGACTGCAATGTTTCAGAAATGTGTTCTTGGTAAATGATATATTGACTGATGATTACATGTGCGAGCCTAATGCAAATGTATATGGTTGCAGTTGAAACTTATGGGTACTTGCTTGACGCGGACGCCAAGCTTTCCCAGGCCAGGAAGGTGTAACCCCCTGCAAATGGGGGTTCCCAAAAGATTCCAGGAGCTTGCTTGAATGCTCCAAGCCTGAATGGTGTTTGGCATTTAAGCCATTTATCAGTGAGTGTTTTAGAGCCTCTGGTACTGTCTCTTTAAGAGCTGTCTGCTTGCAGACATAATTAGTTTGTATGGGGGGACTGTGTGCTTCTCTGAGTACCACTCGAGCTGCTGCCAATTCACTTCATTTTGCAGTCACTAGAGTGCAAAGGAACCTATTTGAAAGATGTAACTGTTTGCCAGAAATTATTTAGAGTAATAATGAAATTACAGTTTGTCTAACCTGCTTTCTTTGCAGTCAGAACTGTGTCTGCTAGTTCCCCATTCTAGTTTTGAACTGCTGAACTGGACCAATCAGTGTGGGGTAAGCTAGCTCTAAAATGATGCCTTGGACGAATCAGAACTGGACTCATAATCTGAGCCAGCCACAAGAGGATTGTATGGGCAGTGACTCTGGGAGATGTAGTTTAGACTTCAGTGCCTTTTGGACCAACAGCAGCAGTCTATTGTGTGACAGCCAATCCAGTCAAGAACTGGGAGGAACTCAAAGGAAGTGCCAGTTTAGTCAGTTGGAGTTCAGTTGAGCTTTGGCAGTGAAGAAGGAAGGAGCCCTGTGCTTTTTCAGTGTGCAGTTTGAGTCAAAAAAGCGTATGGTCCAGAGTTCAGTCTGCAGCTTGTGTAACAGCTTGTTAGGACTGATCCTGTCCTGTGAAAAGAATCAAAGGATCTCTGAAGAGTAGAAACCAGGCTCACCCTGTAGAAGACTGGAAGAATTGCTGAAAATTGCACTCGGTCTGTCAGGAACTGAATCTGCTGTGTGTTCTCCCGGTATTGTGCAGTAATTGCGATCGGGATACAGATGCAGCCTGCCTGGTATAGTACTTTCTTTTATATGGATGTGTGAAGAGGTTTGTGTACCTCAAGTGAGCCCTGCTGACATTGAAGGACCCTATCTTATTTGGAGGTCGTGAGTACTAATTCAGGGTTGCTCCTGTTGAATTGCCACATTAAATCCAAATGGAATTACTGTACTGCTGACTGTTTAATTCTCCTTTTCTCTGTGTGAAAGGGCCCCTACCAGCTCCCACGGTTTGGACTAGCCACTAGGGCTTGGGTACCCAGGGACAGTAACTGATAGGGATAGGCCTGTGCACAGAGCCATAAATAGATTATTAGAGTGATAAGCTAATTAACCTGATTTCCCTGTCCTTGTTATATCCCCTAAATAAATCAGAGCTGCTTGTTTCAGCAAAGTTATACTGCCTGAGGTATTTGTCTCATGTTAAAGTACTGTACTGTGATTGTTGCACTGTATCTCATTTCACAGGAGGTCCCAGTGCGGAACCAGACCTGGGGGTAAGTGTATACTGTGAAGGTAATTCTGATATATTGTGTGGGCTACTAGTGGGAAGAAAGGGGTTGCAGTGTCCCAGAGGGCTGTGACCAAGTTAGTTTAACTATTGCAAACCCTGACCTCTGGGTGAGGCACCCGCCATTGGATCCAGGCCCCTCAACCTGTTAGTGGCAAATCAGGCAGGGGTAGTAGCCCCTGGGATAGCGCCATCTAGGGGTTACACTGAGTTAAAAAAAAAAAGAGACAGAAATGCCGCAGGTGCTCAGTGCACCCACAACACTGCAAGAAGTGATATTGCCATCATTTCTTTTTCATATGAAGCCATCTTTTTTGTATGGCTCAATTCTTTTTTCATATGCCCATACAAAAGATGGGGTCCCAAAAAGGGATTTTTAAATGTTAAAAAAATACATTTCCAGATCATTTGTCCAAAAACTAAGTGAAGAATCCATCTAATGGGGTTCTGATTAGCTAGATACATCTGTTGGTGTGAGTGCAGGGTGTCATTTTTGTGGGTTTTGAAATTAACAAAAAAAAAAATGGAAACAAGATGTCAGCCATACGAAAACAAATTTTTTTCTCACAAAAAAGGATTACCCCATATGAAAAAAGATCCTTCTTCGTATGGACCAGATTCTTTTTTCGTTCCAAGCAGCTATCCAAAAGACTGTACTGAGCATGCTCAGAACTGAAATTTTAAAATTTATTAACTTTGGAATGGATTAATATTGTTTCACCAAACTAGTGAAAGGCACATCTGTGGGCCAAGGCCTGTGGGCCCTGAAAAGTTCTGACCAAAATTCCAAACCATTCCAAATAGAATAACAGTGTGCTGCTCACCATACAAGGGTGCTCCTTGGGATGGCCCTTCCCCAGTCAACAATCTGCTCCACAAAACAGGCACTCCAGAAAGACGCAGGTTCAAAGTTGTGAATTCAAAGGTATTTATTTAGCCAGTGCAGATAATACAGCCATTCACCTCAGTGGTGGTCCGTTGTTCTCTCCAGCACCTTGCCTACTTAATTAGGCCTTTTCAGGGGGATAATTAGTGAGACTCACACATTTCCAAACCATCTGGGCACTAGGCGATGACAAAAAAAACAGCAAAAAAATGCGATTTTTTTAAAGATTTTTTGCTATCTGGTTCTCACAATCTGCACATCCGACAAGAATGAAACTTGGTATGTCAAGAGATCTACCCCCCCAACTGCGCATGCAGTATTTTATGCAAATCTGTTGAATGATTGTGAAGATATTAAAGTGCAAAGTTTGAGGTTTAACACAGAACCCCTGCTCAACCCTAACTATAGTGATTGCAACCAAGCCACTGTAATATTCCTTGCTAAAAATTACATTAATACAGATATTAGGGTTGAAGAACACAAAAAAGTAGGAAGATGAAAAAAACATTAGGGTTTTGGGTCTCCGGAGTCTTAGAATCAGCGGTGGGGTGTTCTTTGGGATTGCAACCCTAATGCTCACCCCTTCCCCTGAAGCAACATCAGACGTGATCTCTGTTCTGCATGCAGGGCCTGTAGGGCCTTGCATGAAGAAAGCTATGATTTCTTTTTTTTGGGGGGGGCAACACGTGGTAGTCATACTCCTCTACCTCCAAAGAGAGTATCACTTGTGCTTCGGACAGGAGGTTATGGGCTGGGGGGAGGAGGTGGGTGTTAGGGTTGACTACCCCAAGGAACACCCCACGACTGATTCACCAAGACCCTAGAGACCCAAAACTCTAACGATTTTTCATTTCCCTAATTTGTGTGCTTTGCGTTCTTCCACTCTAATGTTTGCATTAATGTACTTTTTTTGCAGTGAATTTCCCTTCTTTTTCTGATAGTGTAATTGTATCCTCAGTTGCGCAGGTCCCTTTTGGAACCTTTGCAAAATGAAATAAATAGAATACTGGAGATAGTTCTGACCCGGTGCATGGGCCCATCAGGCCTCGGCATGTATGGCAACACCTTGTGAGGGAAGGCTCCCCGGCCCACCACAAGGTGTCGTGTGTGCACCAGAACACTGCTCTGGCCACGCTGCAGCACCTTCCCCCCAGCCTTGGCCTATTAAAGAGCTAGTAGTTTGAGTGGCTTTCTACTCATATTCCCCAGTGGCATCTGCCTATAGGATGTGTTATGCTGTTTGCCTTTTTCATAATTTAGTTGTTACCTGGCTATTTTTGGAAGCGTTCTTCTGTTTTCATGAAGCGCAGCTAGGTTCAGCAGGGAAGTGTTTGCTTCATGTGGATATTTACACTGCAACAGAAAGCTACATCATGGGAGGAAGCGTGGTTCTGGAGTCACTGTTTTAAAATGCAGTGGATGCATTTTTGTATATTCGTGTCAGCGGCAGTTCTTGTGCCTTGGTATCAACACAATATCTCTGTTTGCTGTTATGTTCATTTTTTAGTATATTTAGCATGAGTATGCAGTTCCTCTCCTAAGTGTATTGTCTACAGCAATGCAGAGAGATCGAGTGAAAGGATGTCTATGCTGCTGTTTTTTTCATCTTCAGAGTCTGCTGTCTTATGATAAATTACAACGTGTCATGCCGGTATTATGTTTTAAAGTCATGCACCACAAAATTATTTATTTTATTGAGTGGCATTGTAATTGATTGTAGAACAGTGCATGTCCCATATATTCTATTTATCTAATGGATATAAAAGGTGCATTTTCATGATTGGAAAAATGGAGGTGTTATTCAGATTTTGCGTACCATGCCTTTGCTGTATGAATTGAGACTTTTTTCCAAAAATAGTTTTCATTTAATTTCATTGTACAATAAACTGCAGTATTAATAACATCTCAGAATCTGAGATAAAGGTGAGGTGATGTAAGCAATCGCCTGCTCCCCTCACCATTCCCCTTGATGACAGCTCCATAAATTTCCAGATCGGGAGACAGCACGACCTTCAACACAGTATTACAGATAAATAAAACATGAATCAACATTCTTCACTTAGCTGTACATAGCTTTACGATTTCCCTTTGTAATATAATTAGTCAATTCATTTGCTTCACTAAATATTTTGGATGTTTGCTGCTGTCTGATGCGTCAGCAGGTTGCGAACAGTGCCACCACGTATACAAAGGAATTAGGCGGATGAGAAAAAATGCAGTCTTTTTTTTAGTTAAATGCGATCACATATTCCCATTGCTAGTGACTTTGTAGTGAGCATGTAAGTAACAGGAACAGTTTTCTGTGTTACTGCCATGTATGTTTTACCACTGAAAATCTGTACCATGCGATATGAGCAAATGAATAGCAGGCGCCGTCACTAAATAAACACAAAATAATGATCTGCACTACAGTGACCAGCACTACAGCTACTAAAATAGTGGCAAAGTCCTTTATCTTATTTTTCCGGGGGGGGGGCTCACCCCCCACACACCCCTAACTAAAATAACCATCTCTGGGGGGGCGCAACTTGGGGAATGGGAGAAACTCGGGAGGGGAGATGTTCCTTGGGGGGAAAAGTAAAACCAACAACAAGGTAGAAAAAAATGCACCAGCTGGGAACCAAACCCAGCTCTGCCTGCACAATCGAGCTACTCAATGGTGGTGACTGTAACCACCACCACGCTAAGAGAGCAGCTTGGTTTGCAGCCAACAGCTGCTGCTTTAAATATTGCCTGTCCTCGTTCTCCTCACTATTTACTCAACTTCTGTAACCTTCATTATTTTCATCCTTGCTCTCTTCACATACTCGTTATTCTTTACAACCCGCTATTCTTCCAGGCACTCAAACTGAGTCACTCAATCTGAGTCACCCATATCATGGGTCACCCTGAAATCAGAGAAAAATCTATTTCCAGACTTTTGTTTTCATCCCTCGAGGACAGTTACTGATCGCTGTCTCACACAGCTCTCTAAATGAAGGACAAAAATAGTTTCTGAGTAAATAGCCACTATCTCTACTTGTCAGAAACTTTCATAATATTGTAATGATACTTCTAAAATACTAACTTCCTTCAAGTAGTCAGTGTGGGATGTGCTATGGACACTGGGAGGCAGCACAACCTACAACACAGATCTCCACATAAACAAACACTGTGAGACTTTCCCCGGCAGCGTCACATCCGGTCTGAGAATCAACGAATGGCACTGCTCATCCATCCAGGCTTCCCCTCCTGACAAAACACTGCAAAACATTAAACAAATTAATTCCTGAGACATAACACCATTGTGAACATTGTCAATACCACCAAACAAAAACAAGGGAAAGGAATACCAATACAAACAATCCACTAGCTCTTTAAGAGCGGTTCACAGAGCTCGCATCCGAATTCAGGTCACTGGCACAAATTCTGTCTGTCTGTCTGTCTGTCTATCTATCTATCTATCGTAATCCCCCCCTCTTCAGCTTACCTTATTGCCCCATGTATTCTCCCATTCTCCATTCTGGCTGGTGTCCCGTTTTCCCCCGATGTTCATCCGCCACATACCGGGTCCTACAGTGTGTTCCCCAGGTTCCCGTCTAGCCCTGCAGTGAATTTTAGCCCAGTTTGGGCTTAAATCCTTGTTTGCGATCCCCTGCTATTTGTTTAGATCCTCAGAGCAAGTGGGGATTGTGCATGTGCCTCGGAATGCTTTTGAAGTTTTCGACTGCGTTCTTGCGTGTTGTCAGTCGGTGCCTAATGTACTAAATCGGGACTGGAGACCTGAGGAGTTGGGCAAAAAGCCCATTAATGTTTTAAAATAAAGATTGAATTGGGCATGAACAAGGGCTCATGAATCATTCATGAGCCCTCATGAATATTAATGAGGGCACTGCCTGCTGCCTGGCAGGACAGAGTTTCAGCGGCAGTGACAGCTATGTCACAGGGGCTATTCTTTTGAGAATGGGATTGTTTAGAGGGGCTATTGGGGCTACAATCCAGTGGGGTGATGGTTTAACTAAAGTGTTGTGTTAGGCTGCAAAGAAGGAGCTGTAAAGCATTGCATTGAACTGAATGGACTCCATATGAACTGATGGGAGCTGACATGTTGGTGACACTTAACCCCTTTATTACAGCCAATCAGTGATCTAGGCATCCAAAACTGTGACAGATGGACTCCTGGGAAAGGAGGGGACTAATTCTGGCGCCTAGATCATACCCCAATGAATGAGTAGGAAATATTAATCTCTATGGATATCGAATATAAGCTCCATCATCAAATCAGGATGCTGGGATTTTGGCTGAAATGGTGTGGACTTTCTGGGATTTGGTCAGTCTGTTCCCAGGCTCTGAACGAGATGAGTCAGGAGTACCCTGTGAGAGAGGACTTTGGACGTGAGGGGCTTACCCAGGCCCTGTGTGGAGATTACTGTGTTGCTGAATTGGAGACTGCTGTGTTGCAGAAACTGGTGAGAAGGGAAAGAGAAAGAGACCGAACTGTGGTGCTGATTCCCAGGTATGGAAGATTTGCTTACTATTCATGGAGAGACTAAATGCTGTAGACACCATGCACTGGGAAATTGAGCTAGACAAAAGGATTGAACAGATTATCTGAGTACTACAGTTGCTACTGAAAGGCCATTTGTTTGTGTGGACTGCAACTGCATTTTTCATGAAGAGGTAGAGCGTCTCTGACTGTGAGGGTGCTAGCCAGGAATTGTGTGTGTCCTGAATGAACTGGTTAAAGGGGCTGAGAGCTGAGGTCTGCTGCAGCCGAAGAAAGGGTTTGGGCACTGTTAAACTGAAAGTGTGGATTGGTGTGCAGTGGGGCTGTTGCTGCTGATTTACCCCCTACTGGTGCACTGACACTGATGAATCAGAGGCTAGCACCCACTGAATGGCACTTAACTTCATTAGGCGACTGCCTGAAAACTTTGCTTGTTGAGTGCACGGTGCAGGGACTGCAGGAGGCCCTCCACTGTTTGGGAGTCCTCACCCAGAGCCAGGAAGGGAACTTGCTACCCCTCCCAAGTGTGACTCACTGTCTCAGGAGGTCATGGATCTTGCACCCGAGTGCTAGGGTGCTCCACTCATGGGAGCCAGGCTATGGAGCCCTCCCAGGTCTGGGCCTTCTGGGGCTGGTGTTGTCCTGCCACAGTGCTCTGCGATGGGCCAGAAGTGGCTGAAGGTGACAAGCGGCCAGAACTACAATCAAGGTGACCAGCTGCAAGATCCTTGAGCAAGTTCCTTCCAGACAGAGGAATCCTGGCTGGCCTGCTTCTCAGTTTGCTGCACAACTCCAAGGAGCTCCATTTTCCCTGGTGCTGAGATCTTCAAACCGTGAGTACCCAGGACCTGGCTCCAGGGAGGAAAAGGTTAATTGCTTGTTAATCATTTTCAAGTTTCAAAATATTTCAGGGCCAACACCTGGCCAACCCATGGCACTGTACCAGGCCTGCACCTAGTGGGTACCCCTAAGAACATCTGGGAAACACTGGTACCAGTGGGGGTGGGTTCGGCCTGTGGCCCCAGTGTTTACTGTGTTGCTATTTCATTAACCAGTTTTTCTATCAACAGCCATCCTTGGTCCCAGTACCCCATTCCTAATCCTATACCCCAAATAAAGCTGTGGTTTACTGTTTGCAGTTGTGTGTGTATGTGTGTGTGTGTATATATACAGAAATTCTCTGAGTCTGTCGAAGCATTACTGTTCATGGTTTATGGCGGTACTGAATTGTTGGTTATCCAGTGTGTAGGGTGGTTGGTAGGGGAGGTGGGTAGGTGCAGCATCCCAGGGGCTGTGCCAGCAAGTCACCTGACCCACTTCAAATTCTCTCTGGGTGGAGGCACCATGCTATTTTATTATTTTGGGATAGAACCCTGAACACTTCCATAGCAGGACCCAGGCCCCTTAACCTGTTACAGAGCACAACAGGCAGAGGTAGTAGCCCACTGGCACACGGTGCCTGGACTACACTATCTATCTATCGATATATATGCAGTTATTTCACTGTATATCCTTTCCTTTATACACTGTTGTGATCAAAATTAACAGTAACCATCCAAAATGTATTATACAACTTAGTTTGCTTTTCCTGGTCAAAATTACAAAAAAAGAAACAATAGCCAATTGTAGTATGCTCATAAGATTTACCTCTGAGGGAGCACATGAGGTCACTACTGCCATGCATATCTTTTAGATTCAGGACATTGACAAGGCCCTTTTATCTTTTTATTCATGCTGATGTGGGTGCAATTTCTAGAGTGTACCCAACCTATTCTAAAGAAGAGGATTCATCATGAAATATTTTGGTGAGGGAAAGTACAGTAGATGAATAGTCAGAAAACTTAACTTGTAAAACAAGACAATGTATTGGAGTCTTCTTACTTCCATCACTGCTTTTAATTTGTCCATGGAAGAGCAGACCCCTCTGATATCAGGGTCCACAGGCCGCACTGGATTTTGTTTGCTGGTATGCTGGTATCGCCATATCTTTTGATTAGTACTGCTTTTAGATGTGATGGGGATTCCAAAGGACACATTTGTGCCCCCTTCACCTTTTCCACTGCTCCTTTCCTCCCCTCTCGCCCACCCTCCATCCAAATCATTGTAAGACTACAGTGAACACAGTGATTACAGCATTTTTTTTATGTTAATACTTTTTTGCATTTCAAGTTGTGCTTTGCTTCTCCTTTCTAATTGAAAGTGTCCCTGCTGTGCTGGTGCCACAAGTGGCTTCTTGCTTTGATCATGCCTAACACCTCTTCTGCATCTGACCTTATTCTGCAAAAAATGTTGCTTTTATTCTGAAACCTGATTTTTGTAAATAGCTGTAAAATGATGGATCTTTTTTCATAAGACTACCTGTGCAGCATTTTATCGAGGCCACAAGACCAGAGTGTGTAAACATGTCTTGAAGTATAGGACATGTTAAAGGTATTAGACCCTTACAAGGGGGAGGGTCTCACATCTTCATTATAGGAAGAAACTCCTAAGAGCAATTTATCCAGTGCTCAGGGAGTGTGGACAGTTATCATATCTGACAACAGCAAGTAAGAAGTCTTCTACTGATACTAAGAGGAAGTATCATAGAACCAAATTTTCCAATGGCCCACACCTCTAATTTTTTGCTAGGGAGGTCTGAGTTTGCGCCAGTTTATGTATGTTGGGGACTCTCACCATTTTCTTGGTTTACTTAAATGTGATTTTCAGAAAAACTGATTAAGGTCAAAAGCCTTATTTTCAATGGAGTGCCTGAAACAACAAGGTACAGGTACTGTTGTAACTAACATACGAACATACAAACATACAAAGAAGCCAGCAGAAGAAGGCGATTTGGTCTATCAAGTCTGCTTGTATCGTAGGGTCCATAGCTTGAGCTAATGTCCGTGCTTTCCCTCCCCACTTCTCCCATCCTCCCTACCCATGACACTTACCCTCCCCTCATGCCTATCCCAGCCTCTCTTAAAGCTGCCCACTGTCTTCAATGAGATTACCTCTTGTGGCAGCACATTCCAAGTGTCCACCACCCTCTCTGTGAAGAAGTGCTTCCTGACCTCCCTCCTAAACCTCCCACCCTCCAGCTTAAGACTGTGCCCCTCATGTTATGGTTGCCACTCGGCTTAAGGGACTCTCCTTATCAACCTTATTTATCCTTTTCAAGTACTTGAAAGTCCCAACCATGTCCCCTCTCTCTCTCTCTTGTCTTCCAGGCAGTACATGTTCAGTGCCCTCAACCTCTCCTCATATGCCTTACCCTGCCAACTGGCTGTCATCTTTGTAGCCCTCCTCTGGACCTTCTTCAGCAGGCTAATGTCCTTTTTGAGGTGTGGGCACCAGTACTGAACTCCATACTCTAGATGCGGCCTTACCAGTGACCAGTACAAAGCCAGTATAACCTCCTCTCTCCTACTACTGATCCCCCTAGAAATGCATCCCAGCATCTTGTTTGCCTTTGCTGCTACTTTTTTGCACTGCATGGAGTGCTTTAGGTAATTAGTGATCATCACTCCCAGGTCCTTCTCCTCCTCTGATGCAGATACTTGGACTCCATCCAGGTAGTACTCTGTCCTAGGATTCTTGGCTCCAATATGCATAACTTTGCATTTCTTGGCATTGAAGTCAAGCTGCCATATCCTGGACCACCTCCCTAGCTTTTCCAGATCTTTCTGTAGGTCCTGTATCCCTTCAGCTGTGTCCAGTCTCCCACAGAGTTTGGTGTCATCCGAAATAGGCACATTTTTCATTAATGCCATTTCCAATGTCATTGATGAAGATATTGAACACCACCAGCCCAGCACGAACCCTACGGGACCCGCTGGTTACCTGTCTGGTGCCAGATAACTCTCACCCCACAACCACCCTCTGGGTTCTGTCCTTCAGCCAGTTTTCCATCCATCTGGCCATCTTTTCTGCAACCCCGAGATCCACCAACTTCCTGATCAACCTTTTGTGGGGCACAGAGTCAAAGGCCTTGCTGAAATCAAGATATAGGATGTCTACCACTTGGTCCCTGTCTACTGTCTTAGTGACACAGTCAAAGAAGTCAATCAGATTTGTTTAACACAATCTCTCCCCCATGAACCCATGCTGCCTTGTATCCTGGAGACCATGCTCCTCTAGATATTCCACCAACTTCTCTTTTAGTATGTCTCCATGAGCTTGCCCACAGTGGAGGTCAGACTGACTGGTCTGTAATTCACTGGGTCATCCTTAGGATTGCTTTTGTGCAGAGGTACTACATGTACTGTTCTCCAGTCCTGTGGTACTATGCCTGTCTCTAGTGAACTATTAAATAGGTCTGCCAGTGGCCCTGCCAGCTCCTCAGCCAGTTCCTTTAGTACCCTTGGATGTACTCCATCTGGGCCTGGTGATTTGTCCACCTTCAATGCCAGCAGCCCCTCCCTTACTCTATCCTCTTGTATCACTACATCTGTGTTCCCTGCCCCCCACTGCTTTTTTCCCTCCTGAAGGCACTGGTCCATCCTTCTCCCTGGTGAAGACGGAACAGAAGTATTCATTTAGTATCTCTGCTTTTTCCCCATTATCCTCCACCCACTCCACCCCTTTCCTAAGCCTAACAATCCCTTCCTTCTTGTCCCTTTTCTCACTTATATAGTGAAGAAAGCCTTCTCCCTTCTTAATTCCTTCAGCTATCTGCAGCTCCTTCTGTGCCTTTGCTCCCAGACTTTCTTACTTGCCTCACTAGCCAACCTTAGATAATTTTCTGATCCACCTCTCTTGGCCTTCCTGAATTTTCTATAGGCCAACCTCTTTCCCTTACTGCCTGGGCAACCCCAGAACTGAACCAGCTGGGCATTTTGGCCCTTGTGTTCTTACCCCTGAGCCTAACGTACTCATCTGTGGCAACCAGTATTCCTTCCTTAATGATGGACCACCTTTGGTCCACCCCCATATCTGATCTGATGCCCACCAGATGGCTCCTTAGCACTTCTTCCATTTTCCTGAAGTCCAAGATTTTGGTCTTAGTCGGGATGCTTTTCCTGCCCATATCCAAGTGGAACCACACTGTGCAATGGTCACTTCCTCCCAGTGGCTCCCTGACCATTATTTCCTGTACATGCTCCCCAATTGTGAGCACCAGATCAAGAATTGCCTCAGCTCTTGTTGGTTCAATGATGCCCTAGGTCAGGAACCCACTCTGCAGTCTTTCAGGATCATCTGACTCTAGCATATGTCATGGATGGTATGCTCCAATCCACACTGGGCAGATTGAAGTCCCCCACAATTACCACCTCTTCTTTCCCCACAGCTTCCGATATTTGTGAGCTGAGTTCCCTGTCCCTCTTCTCATCCTACTTGGGTGGTCTGTAAATCACCCCCAACCTCACCTTTCTTCCTCTATTGGACCTTAACTGAACCCATAATACCTCCACCTCCCCTTCCTCTGACTTCTTCCTCATGCAAGCTATTCCCTCCCTGATATAAACTGCCACCCCTCCCCCCTTCCCAACTACTGTGTCCCTCCTGTATAGTTTATATCCAGGGATCGAAAGGTCCCAGTCATGGTGTGATGTTGCCCAAGTCTCGGTTACTGCAGCTATCTCCACCTTCCTGTCCGCTAATAGTGCCTGCAGGTCTTCATCTTGTTTCCAAGACTCCATGCATTCAGAGACACCACCCTTCACCTAGAATCTGACCTTCCTTCTCTTCCCTCTGTTCCTCTATTCAATTTATCCCTCTGTGTGCACCTCTCCACATCCCCTTGTTATGTGTTCCCCACCTCTTCCACCCTTTGCTAACTGTGTTCTTGCCCCTTACACCTCCTCCCTCCAGACCTCTTTCATCATCGTGGGGGGGAGGTTCATTGACCTCCTCCTCTCGGAGTCTGTGGGCATGCATGCCGACTGTCCCCCACAGTAGTTTAAATTAAGTATAGTGGTTATGTATTCCCCCAGTTTGTCCCCGAGTACCCTCAAACCCTCCCTACTGAGGTGTAGCCTGCTTGGTGAAAAGAGTGCTTTGTTTGACCAGATCTCCTCCCAATCTCCAATACAGATGAACATCTCTTCCCTACACCATTTCCTCAGCCACTCATTGAAATGTTCTATTCTGCTTTTCCTGGCTGTGCTGGCCTTTGATACTGGTATCACCTCTGAGAAGGCCAGTGAACTTCTTTCCTCCCTGCAGATCTTCCCTAACTCTCTGAACCTATTTTGCACTACCTCCACCTCCTCCTCCCAGCTTTTGTAAGTAAGAAACTTACTTTAAGTAAGAAACTTACATTTTAGCAATATAGATATATAACATGACAGTCAATGTAAAATATGCAATAGAGGCATATAACATGATTGTCAATGTAACATATGCAATATAGACATGTAACATGATAGTCAATGTAACATATGCAATAGAGACATATAACATGATAGTCAATGTAACATATGCAATATAGACATATAACATGATAGTCAATGTAACATATGCAATATAGATATATAACATGACAGTAAATGTAACATATGCAATATAGATATATAACATGACAATCAATGTAACATATGCAATATACATATATGACATAGTAGTGGTATAAAGTTTATTTCTGATATCAGAAACAGGATAACCTAATTTAGCAAAAGCTAATTTACAATGGGGTCCTACATGACAGTAAATGTAACATGCAATATTGATATATAACATGACAGTCAATGACCATAAGCAATATAGATATATAACATGACAGTAAATGTAACATATGCAATATAGATATATAACATGACAATCAATGTAACATATGCAATATGGATATATAACATAATAGTCAGTGTAACATATACGAAAAAACAAAAGACAAATACAAAACATTACCAGGAAAAAAACTTTCTTAGTTCTTTGTATTTTCTAAGCAAATTAGTTTCCTTTTGTCAGCAGAACCCAGGAGATAAATACTCTGCACAGGGTAGGAAATAAATGTGTGAAACATGATTGCGTAGGTAAGACCAAGGAGCCTGTGTAAGCCAGCAGGAGACCAATCTTGTTTTCACCTGCTTCCATGGAGAGCTGTCCATTTATCCCACACAGCAAACAGAGATGGGCGGATGTTAGAACAGTCCAGACAAATGTAACTACCGTCCTGCAGTTTCACAGCCTGGAGATGTGAGGCAGAGACCAACCGATACACATTTGTGCCATAGTCAATTATGGGTACAGTTACAGATGTGGTAATTACTCACCTTGAATCTGCATCAAACATGCTGTCAGTTTGTAGAGAGGTTCAGCACTGGGGCTGTCTATTCTTATATATATGAACATTGAACATACAAAATTTGCCAGCAGATAAGGCCCAGAGGTCTATCAAGTCTGCTCGAATGTGCAGCTAGCACCCCTCATTCTGCAGCTGCCCTCCTTCCACCCTTCCTCCATTGACCCTCCCCTTGTCTTGTCCCATCCCTTTGAAGCAGTCCACTATTCTATTGGATACCACTTCTGCAGGCAATGCATTCCACCCAGCTACCACTCTCTCTGTAAAAAAGTGTCTACTCATCTCCCTCCTGAACCTTCCTCCCTCCAGTCTCATATCATGGCCCCTGGTGTCCTTCCCCTTCCTTACTTTGAACAGCCCCTCAGTACCTGTCTTGTTTATTCCTTTCATGTACTTAAAGGTTTCAATCATGTCCCCCCATCCCTCCTCTCCTCCAGCGAGTACATGTTCAACTCCCTCAGCCTCCTCTCTTATGGTAAGTCCCCCAGCCCCTTGATAATCTTTGTTGCCCTGCGCTGTACCCCCTCCAGTAACTTAATGTCCCTCTTCAGATATGGGTGCCAGTACTGCACACAGTACCCCAGGTGCGGTCTAACTAATGACCTGTACAGTGGCAGAATCACCTCTTCCCTCCTCGAGGATATACCCCTTGCAATGCAACCCAGCATTTTGTTGGCCTTTGCAGCTGCCTTCCTACACTGTGCCGAGTTGTTCATTGACCCTATATCAGCACCCCCAGATCCTTCTCCTCCTCCTCCTCCTCTGTCTGGGCTTGCTGCACTCCCCCCAGCTGGTAACTCCTTCTTGGGTTCTTCACCCCAAAATGCAGCACCTTGCACTTTTTGGCATTAAACCCCAGTTGCCAGGTGTCTGACCAGGTTTCAAGCTTTGCCAGATCATCCTGCAACCCCTGCCATCCCCCTAGGTCATCTACCACTGCTCCCATCTTGGTATCATCAGCAAACAGACTGATCTTGCTCTTGATGTCCAATGATATGTCTGCAATAAATATCCCAAACACTCGTCCCAACACGAGCCCTGTGGAACACCACTCATCACTACCCTTGGGTGTGAGAGCTCCCCACCACCACCACCCTCTGTTGCCTTCCCTGAAGCCAGTTCCCTACCATCTCACCAGCTTTGCACCACCCCTGTGCCTTCTTACTTCCAGCCTCCATGCGGCACCGAGTCGAATGCTTTACTGAAGTCCAGATACAGGACATCCACTGCATAGCCCCTGTCCAGTTGCCTAGTTACCCAGTCATAGAACTCCACCAGATTGGTTTGGCAGGATCTGCCTCATATGAAGCCATGCTACCTGTTGTCCTGTAGTCCTTTGGCCTCTAGGAGGGCCACCAGTCTCTCCTTCAGGGTAGTCTGTATCAGCTTACCCACGACAGAAGGGAGGCTCACTGGTCTGTAGTTCCCCAGTTCATCCTTGGGGCCACTCATGTAGAGGGGCACCACATGAACCATCCTCCAGTCCTGAGGTACACACCCTGAGTGTAGTGAGGCATTAAATAGGTCTGCCAAAGGTCCCGCAAGGACCTCTGCCAGCTCCTTCAGTACCCTGGGGTGGATGCCATCTGGGCCTGGTGCCTTGTCCACCCTCAGTGCCTTCAAACCCTCCCGAACTCTGCTCTTCATGATTTCCCCATCTGTCACCCCCTCCCCCTGTTTCTGCCATTCCTCCCCCCTTGGGTGTCACCTCCCTCTTCTCCTTAGTAAATACCGAGCAGGAGCAATTATTTAGCGCTTCTGCCTTATCGCACTCTGCTTCCACCCAACCCCCTCCTTCCTAATCCTTACTATGTGGTCCTTACTGCTCCTTTTCTCCCTGATGTACCCTGGGGGCCAGTGACCATCACATGGTATGGTTCAATTTGGCTACTACATCTAAATCATCCCATTCCAAGGCAAAATATGGGACTTCAGAGGAGCTGACTTTGATAAGATGGCCAACAGAGTTAAGCTAGCCCTGGCAAAAGAAACACAGGTGAGGAGGTACAGGCAAAGTGGGCAAGCATTAAGGATACAATACTTGAAGCAACATCCCATTGTGTTAGACAGAAAGGAAGTGCAAAGAAGAAGAAACCACTTTGGTTCTCAAATACAGTAGCAGAAAAGGTCAGAGCCAAAGGCTAGCCTTCAGGAAATATAAGGAACACAGCGGGATGAAGATAGGGAGGCATACCAAACTGCCCTAAGGGAAGCAGGTAAGGCAGTAAGGCAGGCAAAGTCCCAAACTGAGGAAACACTAGCACGAACAGTAAAAGAAGGTGACAAGACTTTCTATAGATACATTAGTGAAAGGAGAAAAGTTCAGAGGGGTATTGCTAAGCAATGGAGAAAAAGGAGCATGTGAGGAGGAGGACCCTGTAAAGGCATCTATCTAAATAGATACTTTTGCTCAGTATTTACTGAAGAGAAGGTAGGGCAGGGCCCTCAGCTCAGCATCATGGACACGGGGAGGGAGGAGGGAGGAGCACTACTCCCTTCACAAAGAAAGGGTCCTACAAGAGCTTGCTAAGCTCAGGGTGGATAAGGCAATGGGACCTGATGGTATACATCCCAGGGTACTTAAGGAGCTAAAGGAGGAACTAGCAGAGCCATTAGCAGAATTGTTTAGTGAGTCTCTGAGCACAGGAGAGGTCCCAGAAGACTGGAGAAGGGCTCATGTGATCCGCTCCACAAGAGTGGTAGCAGGAGGAGGTGGGGAACTACAGACCAGTCAGTCTTACCTCAGTAGTGGGCAAGATTATGGAGGCACTCCTTAAGGAAAGGATAGTGCAACACCTGGAATCCATAGGGGCACAGGATCCAAGACAGCATGGGTTTACAAAAGGAAGGTCCTGTCAAACTAATCTCATAGATTTCTTTGACTGGGTAACCAAGTGGTGGACCAAGGGAGCAGTTGATGTCGCCTACCTTGACTTCAGCAAAGCTTTTGACACTGTTCCACATAGAAGATTGATAAATAAGCTAGGTAGGCTCGGGGTGGGTCAGAAGTTGGTCAACTGGGTGGCAAACTGGTTGACTGGCAGAAAACAAGATGGTGGTAAATGGTATACAGTCAGAAGAGATGCAAGTCACAAGTGGGGTACCTCAGGGATCAGTCCTGGGGCCAGTCCTATTCAACATCTTCATTAGTGACCTCGCAGATGGACTAGAGGGTAAGGCTTGTCTGTTTGCAGATGACACCAAGATCTGCAACAGAGTAGATGATCCAGATGGGGTGGGCAGAATGAGAAGAGATCTGGATAAACTAGCAAAATGGTCAGAAGAGTGGCAACTGGATTTAATGCAAGAAGTGCAAAATCATGCACATAGGGAAGAAACCCTGAAGCCACTTATAGGCTGGGAGGGAGTTGCTAGCAGTCACAAAGGAAGAAAGAGACTTGGGCATCATCATCACTGATGACCTAAAATCATCAAGCAGACCTCTAAAGCAGTAGGTAAGGCTAGGGGGTGTTAGGGTGTATTAGTAGGGGTATCACAAGTCGTAGAGGAGGTAATAATCCCTCTGTACAAGACATTGGTTAGGCCCCATCTGGAGTACTGCGTGCAGTATTGGAGGCCACACCTTCACAAGGACATTAACCAAATTGAGGCAGTCCAGAGAAGGGCAACCAAATGGTGCAGGGACTGCATCAGAAGACATATGAGGACAGATTAACGAGCTCAATATGTATACCCTTGAGCAAAGGAGGAGAGAGGTGATATGATCGAGACATTTAAACACCTTAAGGGCATAAACAAGGTGAAAGAGTCTAACATGTTTAAATATAAGAAAAATAGCAGGACAAGAGGACACAGCATGAGATTAGAGGAGGCCGATTAAGGGGAATGTGAGGAAATTCTTTTCACAGAAAGGGTGGTAGATGCATGGAACAGCTTACCACAGAAGTGGTGGCTATGAATACAGTGCAGGGCTTCAAACAGGCATGGGATAGGCATAAGGGAGCAATACAAATGACTATGAATAGATAGGTCACTGACAGAGCAAAGGCCGATGGCACATTTATAAGGTAGAAAAGAAATGGGCAGACTGGATGGGCCTACGGTCCTTATCTGCAAATCAACTTCTATGTTTCTATGTTTCTATGTCTATATGCGTAAAAAGTCCTTCTCCCCTTCTTAATGCCTTGTGCCAGCCTGAGCTCCGTAGATGCCTTGGCTCCCTTACTGCCCGTGTCACCTCCTTCGATTCCATCAAGTACTCCTCCCTGTCCCCCCCTCTCTGTTTTCTTGTATCTCCTAAAGGCAGCTCTTTTTCCTCCTTACCTTTTCCATGACCTCCTTGCTCACACAGCTTGGTTTCTTAGCCCTAGCCTTCTTGCTCTGAACCTTGCTGCAGGTTCTAGTTTCCTCCACTATCCCCAGCTTTATGAGCTCCCTCTGGTTAGTGCCCATACTAGGTTGAATTCTGGCCAGGTACCCTTTACTACTTCCCCATCCTCCCAAATTCAGCCCTCCTGAAGTCCAGCACTCTTGTGCAGATTCCTCCTTCCTTGCCCATATCCAATGTGAGCCATACTGAGTGGTGGTCACTCCTGACAGCAGTTCTTCCATTGTAAGTTCTCTCACAAAGTCCCCATTTGCCAGCACAAGGTCAAGGGTATTCCTAACCTGGTTGGTTCACTGACCATTTGCAGCAGGAAGCTGTCCTGGAGGGCATCCAGCAGTACCTGCTCCTTCTGTGCTGGTTGCTGTGGTACTCAGTCCACTCTTGACATGCTGAAGTCCTCACAATCACCACACTACCCTTCTCACAGGTCCTTCTGATCTGTCCTGCTAGTACCCTGTCTAACTCCTCCATCTGAGAGGGCGGCCTGTACACCACTCCCATTCTGAGAATCCTATTCTTGGAATCCTGGATTTGCATCCAAAGTGACTCCATACTACCCTCCTCCCCTTCCTCCCTTACACACTTTAGTCCTTCCTTCCTTCTCATATAGTGACACCCCACCCCTTTCCCAATCACCCTGTCCCTACGAAATAACCTACACCCTGGTACAGACAGGTCCCAGTCATTGTATTGGGTGGCCCATGTTTCTGTGATGGCTGCAATGTCCACCTCTCCCTCTGCCATGAGCACCTGTAACTCTGCAGTTTTCCTCCCAAGGCTCCTAGCATTAAGGTTAGCACCTTCCCTCTTCCCTCCCCTCCCATCCTGCCCTCTTTTACTAGCATAACCAATAGTACTTGCCATTTTGTTCTTTGTCACTGTTATGGTGGGTAAGCCCATATGGTTTACCAACCATGGTCTCTGCATGTCTCTTGCCCACTTGCCACCCCCCGCTCCTAGTTCATATCTCTTACTACGTCCCCCAGTGCCACTCATTGCAGGATAAGAGTGGTTTCATGAACGTTCTGCTTGAGAGAGAACATTGAAGTGAAGCTGGACTGTTCTGGCCTAAGCAGAATGCAAGTGAAACGACTCTTACCCACAATGTGTAGCGATGGGAGAACATATTAATATATTATAGATTGAGGGAGTGCTCAATGTTATAATTGTTTTAAACTATCCCAGAATGTGCATGTTTCCAGGGCATCTGCATGTGAGATGCTCTCCACATAATAAAAGTGGCTCATGCACAGGGGAAAGGAGCAGTCCGATTGGTCAAGAGCAGTCCTTGATCTATAATTGTGAAATGATAGTGAACATGTGCATGTAGCCTCCTTAAACTCCAGAGCTGTGTTGAATCGTATTCCTCTGCTAGAATTCATGCAGAACTGCAATTCCGTATCTGAAATGCTCATCTGAAATTTGTTTTGCATTCCATGGAATTCCTAAAAGCATTTCTATGTAAACTGCAGAATAATTTGCATGAATTGCAGAAAGAATCCAATTTGGATGTCTGATCTGTGAAAAACATTCTGCTTCTGAAATTTCAGAATTCTGCTACCAATGAAATTAAACTGAATTTCCTGAAAATTCTATGGAATTCTATTCTGTTGAAATCTGAAAATTCCAGACAACACTATTAATCTCCCTAATGTCCTTTTTTGTTGGCTTTGAAATAAATATTGTATTTTTTCCTTGTTTAGGATTCCTTGTTTTTTTTTTGTTTGGACTTTATTTATACTCCTTCTCTCGCCTGGTCATCCTTCCCGGGTATGTGCTCGGCCCCAGCCTCTACTCCCTTGCCTAAACCCTAGTTAGTGGAGGACTCCCACACCACCCGGCAAGTCTAACCCCTGGATCACCCCACAGGGGTGGGCCCGTTCGCCAGTGACAGCCTATCTGAAGTTAGGGAGATCCTACCTGGAGTGTCGGGTCAGCCTTGGAGTTCTCCAGACATAGGACCGGCAGTCGGGATGGGGCTGTGTCCTGGCATCCCTTCATCTCCGCAGGTGAGGACGGGGATTTTATGCTTTTTCTGGTTCCCCTTGGGAGTGCGGTGTGCAATGGCGTCCGTGCACGGCTTGCCTGCTGATGTCTACCGCACTTCCACCCTTCTTCTAACTGGCATACCTCGTTATCTCCGATCTCCATTGAGGGTTGCCAGGACACTGAACAACCCTGGATCCCTCTCCAGAGAGGAGGCAGTCCTCTGGATGCTCAATCCTCTCTCTCCTCCCGACCCCCTGACAGCCCTGGCTCATTCCTGAACCCAGGTCACCGGCGTGCGCGAGGTGTGGCGTCCAGGACCTCAATCCTCAGCGCCACCGGGCTGGCCTAGGACTCCTTGTTGATGCTGCTTTTTCCCCACTTGATATGCATTTGTATAATTATGAATCAGTAGCAGAAGCCAGTTACACCAGTTGTGTACAATCCCTGCAACGAAACTTTCAGTGTAAGCCTCCACTCAGCTCATGACCCTGGGTTCTTGAACTGATCACTAATTATAAAAATAAATATCAGGCAGGGAAAAAAACAGAATCAACAAGGGGCTCAAAGAAAGGGAAACACTCCCTGAAGAATATGTCAAAAGTTAAAGAATGAAAAGAACACAGGAGGGAGTTTTAAGAAGGCTGTACACACACACACATACACACACACACACACACACACACACTTCCAATTATATTAAAAATGGTAAAACAAGGTTTAATTTTCCTATAACATTGTTAGTTTGCTTATCAGAATTATTCAGTTCATACCAAAAACAATCAATCATCTTTGCCTTCTTTAAGTAAGCAATAATACCTGATGGCATGCATGGTATTGTGCTATATCAGACCTCCCCAGAGGCATCATGAAGCCTGATGCCAGAGGCAGAAGGCCTTGTAGCCCTTGGAAGATCTGGTGTAGCACAATACCACCCACTCTGGAGGGTATTGTTATGCTTAGAAAATGGGCCACTGCATTATATATGTTTGAAAAACAGCAGTTTTTAAAAATCTTGTGTATTTCATTTATTTTGTAATAAAATAGTTCCTCTGCCTGTATTAGAATACTATGTCTATTGTTTGAGCTAGGGATTTTTGTCCTACTGGGGCCTCTGTAGCTGTAATGTTGGAGCTGGTTATCATGGTCCCCCCCAACACACACTCGCCCAGAAAAATAGTAAAATAATATCTAGGTTGTGTCTGAATCGGGACTGCAGCCTTTTGTGAGACAGGAGCTTGCTGAAACTGTGGCCCTAGGACTGATTGCTGTTATTCGCTCACTGTAGTGGTGACTAGGACTGCAACATTGTCTGCTGCTGATAACAGCAAGTCACCAGGATTGCAATGTGTAGGAGAAGAAGTACGGAGAGGGGAGAGTATAGTCAGTCATAGGATTCCTTTAGTGAGGTAATTTTATTTATTTTTTAAAAGAAATAATGCCTTTTTTTTTGCGGTGAAGCAAGGCTGCAGTCAACATGAACTGGGTATCTCGCAAGTAATGGTGAGCATGCAACGTGCTACCGCCACTGTCTGAATCTTGAAAGTTTTTTTTTTGGCAGTTTACGTAGAAAAGATTGGGTGGATGTTTTCTACTGTAATTATTCTAATTTTTGAGAGCATTACTGATGTTGCACGGGGGAGGGGAGGCTGTCTATCACTTAGCAGGAGAGAAAATATGGTGGCAGTGTGAAATGGAAGATTCATTTGGCACAAGGATTTTTGGAACAAAATCAGGCAGCAGAGATGGGTACTCATTACTTCCCATCTCTGTTGTCTGATAGAACCAACTGGTTGGAGGCCTTAGCCAATCAGGTTTAGGAGTTTACCCAGTCCATTTTACAATTCATAATCAAAAGCACTAATAAACCCCATTACAACTGATTTTTATTGTAGGAAACATAGGGCCAGATTGTCAGAAGCTCAAGAGTGCCACACGTCCCAGGTGTGGCAAAGAGATGGTGCACCCGGCTTGTGGCAATCCAAAGTGATTTTTCATCCCTTGTGGCAACTGATGCTTGCTAGGACCACGTTTTTGTGGTGTAGCTTGCATCAATAATGGGGGTCATTTTAACTCATTCCTTCCAATAGCTCCATATGAAGTCTGAACTATCCATTCTTTACCTAACATGAAATGACCACCCAGGTGGTAATGAGTTAAAGTCGATGCTAGTTGCCATAAAGCAGGTAAAATGGCACACCTCCACCTGAGACTGTAAAATCAGGCACAGGTTGCGGCAATGAAAGAGTTTGATGCAATACTTCATGCAAGCCCTCTGCCACCCTTTGAAAATTGGGCTCATAACTTCTATTTGTTGGTAATAAGATAAAATCTTCTATCAGCCAACCAATGCTATACTTTACTGCATTAAACTTGTAGTGTGCCAATGGGTCATTGTTTTCAGTGCAGCACAATTTTACATCAACAAACGAAGGCTCGTATTACAGGCTTACATTCTCTTTATTTGTAACCAGCAGCAAAGAACAGAAACAAGTTACATAAAAAGGACCAAGTGAGCACCTGGACACTTCTGGAATGAGGTGAGCTGACTTATGACACAAGCGCTGCTTTTACAAGCCCATTTTGAGTTTGCGCAGGCGGTGCTGGGGATCCCTTTGAGGGGAGCTCTGAGAGGGGACAAGAGGTACCTAGTTCTGATACTTACAGTATCCATGTTGTAAACTAGTACGCAGTTTGACGGACCACTGTCCATATATCCTTGCCTGGTTTATGAACTGTAAACAATTTAAATCTATGAAGCACATACTGGCTCAACTCCAGCTCAAACAAAAGAAATTTATGTTGAGGTGGTTCCCTTCACACACATGTAGTGGGGAGATAGAGGGTACTCTGGTGCTAGATAGTGAGTGGCAACCTTGAGGCAGTGATGGACTCATGGTGGTTCAGTTAATTAGTATTGTTAAATCTATTTTCTTAATATGTTTTATGGTTTTGTTTGGGTGAGAATGTAGGCCAAATTGTTTAACAACTGAGAATCTTTGTATTTCACAGGTGCCATTCAGATATAATCAGTACTAGGTAAACATTTTGGACTTGAGGAGTGGGGGGGGGGAGCTCAGGGGAGGTGCTTCCCATTACAGCAAGAGATTGAGAGGTCATTGGGGTTAACCTTGTCTTGGGACTGCACCTACCTGTGGTTAAATTGTGAGTGGCGGTTTACTCAGTAATCTTTTTGGACTTAAAGTTTTTTTTTATTTTAATTGTGCTATACTAATGATAGGTTTTTGTGCCATGTGAGAAAGAGGTTAGGAGGAGCATTGATTGATTATAGCTGGACATTGTCTAGATCTGGGAATGGTAATACAGAGGAGGCACACTAGATACAGAGGAGCCTCCATCGGCTGGTTCTCTCTCCACTTTCATTGGTTAGGAAAAGTGTAGTCCCTTCCCCCTGACAATTTGGGGTAATATGGTTGCTCCTAATTGACCTATATTAGTCTCTTGTGACTGACATGCATGTTCCTGTTTCTTACATGATAGAAGAGGAAATTCTGTATGGTTGAATCGTTTGCTTATCTCATGAATGGCAATTATGGTTGTGCACCTGTTGTACCTTAAACTGTGTTATAAAATGTTAAATCAGAAAAAAAAAGGTCTCTAAATACATGTCTCCTATAGCTTTGCTCCCTCCCATAGTCCTTATCTGTGCTTATAGGTGTGTTCCTGCCTTCAGCCCCTCCTCTTCTTTGCTGCTAGCAGCAAAGATTGGTCAATGCTATTTTCTATTTTCTCCTCACAAGTTTGTCATGGAGAAGTTTGGCGAAAGTTTATCGGCTATTCGTTTTAAAAGGATTTTGATTAATGTTGTTGCGTTGGCTCTCCCACTAATGTTGTTAAAGTTTGACAGTATTTTTTTCATTTGTATTAATTATCAGACTTTGGATTAATGTAAAGGATTGGTGTTCCCCCTCTCCCATAGGACGTTTCAGTTGGTGGTTTTCCTTATGGATTGAGTGCAGAGCTTGTGTTAAGACCTGGACTGCTGGTTGCAAGTAATCAAACTAACTCAATGGCAAAGAACTTGTCAGGTAAGTTTCCAGCTACGTGTGCTATGTCAGTGGGTAGGACCTGGGGCCATCACACACTATATCAATGGTGCCAGCGTGTTCCTCAACAGGAACCAGGGTTTGTGTGCTGGGCCTCAGGCTGGCCAGGAGGATAGACCACCCTATGGTTTTGTCCTTCAGCTAGTATTTAAATCACTGAGCACAGAGTCCTCATCTGACATGAGTCTCTCAAGGTTTTTCACTGGCTCTGCCAGTGATGAGGCACCAGGAGTTCTGGATCTCCTTCTGACCTCGGAGTGAGCATTGGACTGCTGCACAATACATCGATTTTCAGAGCATGCTGCCCCCTGTAAGTTCACCTGGGGATAGATGGCCTCAATGGAATGACTGGACTTTGCTGAGTGGATCTGGGTTTGTGCTGGTATGCAGCATGTGGATACACTTGGTGGTTTCTACCACAGTCTGGTGTACAGTGGCACTGCAGTGGAGTTGGGCTGAGATTTTCCAGTGGGACTTGCTATTTTTAATTCATCGGTTGACATTTTTTGTTATGTCTATATTTAGGTGTATGCACTGACTTCCCTTGCAAGACTCTTGCCCTGTGATAGAATACTCTATGGAAAGAAGACAGAGTTTCAGGCCTGGCCTTTTGAAGTCCCGTAAATGGGGGTGGGGTTATATAATGGTTATTCTGTTTTGGTTGTGAGAGGTTTGTTGTCGTGGGATTTGTCAGAGAGTAGCCTTTGCTGTGCATCATGCCCCCTTCCCCACCCCCATCACCACTCCAAAGAACCGGGACCATTTTGTAACCTTTGGGATCAAGTGAGGATTACAGAATCCCCATCTGCTTACCTTACCTTTCCATGAAGGTAGGTCATCTTATATTTGTTACATTAGGCTTTAGTTCCAATAAGAATGCATAATTTTTCACATTCTAATGCTTTCTAGGTTTTCTACCTGCACTGGGGATCTTAGCAGGTCTTTTCCCATCCTTAGTTTGAAGGGTCTTGTCTGCCAGCATGACAGGAGTCTCACTCTCTACCCCTTTTCCCCAACTCACTAATGCCATTCTGTAACTTGGTACCCAGTGAATATGTCGTGCACATTATAGAGTAGTATAATCCATGCAGCAAAATAGCATAGTACTAAACAGCTACAGGGATAGTGTAGCACAAGTATATTACCACTATCCCTGTAGCTGTTGGCACTCAGGACGAAGACAATTACCTGTCCCCTGCATGCTGTCTCACTGAGCAGCTGCCGTGGCCTAGAGGTTAGGACCATGAGCAATGAAATTTGGTGGAACGTCCAAATGACCAAGGGAGGTACTGTGGGGAAACAACACATTCCACTTCACCCAGCTTAGGCACTGCTGTTTCCTTCTAGTGGGATAATGGCTTTGTTTGTTGCCTGCCACCAACAATTGTTGGAAGAGTCTGGGGTTTTGGCAGCCTATAGGTTTCTTGTGGGACATTCTTCCCACCTCAGGTAGCTACGAAAGTCAAAGTCGGCTTCTAGCAGCGGTCAAACTGGTTCTCCCAGGATCTTTAGTCCTAGGTACTGTATGCCTTCACCTCATGATTCAGTCTAATTGTGCTTTTCCTTTTTCGTAGACACAAAAAGGTAAGTATTATAGTCCGACAAAGTACCTTTTGTTTAGATCTCAGGAGCGATACTGAACCCTCATTTCAGAATGGATACTAGACATTGGTTGCAGCCTACAGTCATTTATGCCGTACGGGTCAGAATAGCATGTCAGCAATAGCGCTGTCAAAACAGCACTTCAAAAAACACATCTGCCTTGACAGCAACAGGGGTAGGATAATACAAGTCAGTTACTGCTACCCCTGGAGCTATTAAGGCAGACAGGAAGAAGGAGTGAAGGAGCTAGAAGTGAGATGCTTGGTTGTGCTGCTCCTGTAGTGGAGAGGCTAAGGCACTGGCACCTAGAGCAGAGGAGACAGAGGTTCTATTCCCAGTCTCCCAATTTCTATAGTGTGTTTATTTTCCATCCTCTCCCCTCAAGTTTTAATTTTATCCTCAACTGTTGTTGCCTGGGTCCCTCCCCAAGGTTCTCCCGTCCCTGAGTTCCACCCCCAGGAGTTGATTATATATATATATATATATATATATATATTATTGAGAGTTGTGGGGTGAAGCCCCCTACGTAATTGGGTGTGGGTGGCTCTGTCCCCCACAAAACACACATTTCAGTTCCTTCCTTCACTATGGTATCAGTCCTGTCTGTGGTTTTGGGCCACTACCATTGGTGCTATTTGTTGCAGGTGGCATTTTCCTTGGGTGCTGTTGTTGCTGGCATTGTATTTCCTGTGAGGTTCTTGACCACGCTGTAACTGAATTTAGCATTATGATCTAGTGCCATTTATGCTCAGGTAAAGTTTCCACAAAGCTCATTTCAAGATACTGTGATCTTCTCTCTCCAGTATTTCCATTTCAGGAGTCTCACTGTAATTAATCTCCAGCAGCTATCCTTTGGGGAGGGGTCAGAATCTTTGGTAAGGATCATGATTATCCCAACCTCAAGGATTGCCTGGACCTGCTCCCCTTGCAGATACTTGATCTTGAGTCAGATGTACATGGACCTTTCTCACCATAGTAAAGAAGCTTTAGGATTTGGGGCAAGTTGGCATCCTTCCATCTGAAATTTAGGTCCATTTCAGGGTCCGCCTTTCCTGAGAGATCAGCCCTCCCTCCACCAAGTTCAGATATTAGAAGTTAAAGGGTGATGCCTCCCTCCATTTTTTTCTCTTTCTCAGAGGTGATGCTCATGGAAGTCTGTCCTCCCTGCAGGGACATCTGCGGAGAAAGTTTAGCAGTGGACTTTAACCTTTGCCCAATTCTAAGTAATTTATATCCTTCTCACAGTTGTGTTTACCCTTTGAAAGCATATCCCTTTGGTCATTTCTCTGCTCTTTAGGAATCCCAGGGTTCGGGGATTAGAGCAGCTCCCTATCTTCTGTTTGGAGACAACAGAGTTGGGGGGCTCATACATGTGCATTTGTACTTTGATAGAGCTTTAGTGTCCTTTATCAAAGGGGGTGTTATATTTACGGTATATCCAGATAACAGCCTGAGTCATCCTGGAAGTTTAAGAGGATGTTAAGCTTGGTTTTAAAAGGGCTTTGAATGAGCTTGCATTATGAGCTTCCATTTGTTGATGTAAAATTGTAATTTCTTAGAGAGTAGCTCGACAGAAAGTTAGGATTTTAATAAGCGGAGAATGAATGATTACAGTTCCTCTTCACTCTCTCTACTTTTGATCAGTTTCAGAATGTAAAGGCACAGTGAACAATTTTCCATTGACTTAGGAAGCCTTCCGCTGTGTCCAGGTGGATGAAGATAGTTGTTGGAGATTTGCCACAAGTTAAAGAAGAGGACAGGCTGAAGGCGGGAAAACACTTATCTTGCACAGCTAAGGACTATGGGAGGGAGCAAAGCTATATGAGACATGTAGTCAGAGACATATTATTAGACAGCAGGTGCTGCCCTAATCCTTTTTATGTAACTTTTTTCTCTTCTTTACTGCTAGTTACAAATAAAGAGAATATAAGCCTGTTTCCTTCATCTCCATTTGTTTATTAAAATCCCGACTTTCTGTCGAGCTCTAAGAAAATTACAGTTGTCTGTCCTCTTCATATAGAAATACTTTAATTTGCCCACTGAAGTGATGTTGTAAAGTGAAACGAGTGAATGAACTGCAGAGTACCGAAGAATGACCTGTGGAACCACAGCTGTTACTTGACCAAAATCTGACCTCATTCTAACAAGCTATCCTACTCCCAACCTACTGTTCTGTACCAGAAACATATACTCAGTCTAATCAAGACTCAGCCCTTTTAGAGAAACCTATACCTGCTCATCTCACCAGTGATACTGTATCTTATGATTTACAGTGTCAAATGACTACCCAAGCTCCAAAAACACTACACCAGCAGCAAATCTTTTGACCTGGGCAACAGCTATATCATCTGTCAGCTTTACCAATGCCAGTCTAGTTAACGGGCCTTTCTCAAACCAAACTGAAAAGGTGAATGCTTTTGATTATGGTCTATAAATGTTGTCAGCTGTGTATGCACACTGTTCATGACTAGTTTGGCTAATATAGACAGAAAAGGACCTTTGTTCATATTTTGAATCCCCTTTATGTATTGGGATAACCAGTTCCTTTTTGCATTCAGAAGGTAATGATCCAGTCTTTAGTGACAAGTAAAAGATACGGCTGTACAGTAGGTTAGCAGAGGACCCATTACACTAGAGAAAAGGGATGAAGAGAATAAAAAATATTTCTTTGTGTAGAAACTGGGAACTGTTTTAAAAATATAATTTATATAATCCAATTAAGCTGTCAAAACAATTTAAGTTGCAAATCTTGAATGTGATGAGACATACCAACAAGGAATATTATGAGACAAAAAGTCCTCCTTCCTTCCTTCCTTCCTTTCTTCCTTCCTTCCATTACATGTATACCTAATAGCTACTGCAACTGTTCAGGGCTTTTAAAACACTGAGATACAGAGTGTGAAAGACACTACAATATATATACAATCAAAGCCTTTTCTTCCTCCTCCAAAATGGTGACATTGACTATATGAGTAGTGTCCTTCATACAGGAGTTCAGAAACCCACACAAAGCGTGTTTGAATGAAGTTTACCTGCAGCTGGCAGCAGTTTAGAGACACTGATAATTAAGTAACTGTATTTTGTTACTACATTGCCACCATTTTTGGAAACTTGTGTAGTCAGGCACAACTTCACCCTGCATTACATCACAAGGTTGTAAATGGTGGCTGTGTAGTATCAATATAGGGCAGACTTAGACATCGATATCTCTGGACTGCTGCTAGCTACTAGTAAGCCCGGTACCTGATTTAAAACTGCTTTTGGGGCAATCCAATGTCCCAGCTGTTGTGCATCCTGCTACCTGCTACCTTGCCAGTGACTTGGGTTTTGGAGTGAGCCTTGAGATGCTGGCAATGGGTGGCTGGAGTTCAAGGAGGCTTGATGGTAGCACTGCTCCTTTGTGTGAGTCAACATCACACCTCTGTGGCAGCAGTCACCCCTTCAGTAGGGGCCCACTGAAAGGTTCCCCTTTCAGCTGCATGAGAAGCTGTATGCTATTGAGGCCCTCAGTGGCTAGGTGTGCGCCATGGAGCAGAGGAAGGTTAAAATTACAGGAGAACAAAATCCCAACTTCCATCAGAATTACAGACACTGGTGTACTAAGTTTAGGCCCTGCACCATGTACCCATTCAACATGAACAGTTGCACTCGAGGAACAGACGAACAACTACAAAGGCAGATACGATAGTAATTTTGTCAATTCGAATGTTGCCTTGCTGGCATTGGCATTGGTAGTGCAGAAGTTAGAAACACAATAGGAATGGCAGTGAAGTGTTGAACTGACAGTAGCATACACCCCACCCTGCAGAGACGGACAGGCACTGGGGGTGTGCCTTTGGGTCGTTGGACAGAGCGCTCAAGCCATTTCACCTCACCCTACCCTGCAGACACCAACAAGTGTCACGGGGTGCCTTGAGGGTGTTCAGGCCTTATGCTTACCCCATTCCATAAGGAAATATGCTGAGATGTGTGCAGTATAGGAGAATGGGGTGAACTTTGGGGCCAAAGAGTCCAATGCATGCCTTGATGCTGGTCAGTGGCTGTATGCTGGGGGTGGGGGTGGAATGATGTGAGCATTATAGCCGACAATCCCAAGTTACATCCCTGACGCTGGTCATTCTCTACAGAGTGGAGCATTGCAGTTGGAAACCCTAATACCCCAGGCACTTGTTGGTATTTTCACCCCAAATTTTCAACATGGGCTTTTTCTGACTCAACCTCATGAACAGCCTTTATGCAGATGATGCGGTCTTGTTCACCTCCAACCTGGCTCCCCTCAAACTCCACCAAACCCTCCAGCATTCTTTCCATGAAATGGAAGACTGACTCACCTCCACCATCTTATTATCAACTATAATAAGACTAAAGTCATGATTTGCCCATCCTCAAAACCCACACAAAACCCTGTGCCCATACTTCCTCACGGCAAACGGACCCCCTTAGAACAAGTATACAACTTTAAATACTTACGGATCACTCTAGACCCCGCCCTCAGCTTTAATCAACATATCCTACACCTAACAACCGCTCTTAGCTCCAGGTTAGGCGTACTCTACCGGTTTAAACACTGCCTCACCCCTAAGGCACTACAACTCGCCGTAAACTCCTCGATCCTCTCCCTGCTAGACTATGGCATACTAATTTACAGTGCGCCCCTCCACAGCCCTAAGCAGACTCTGGCTAGTGCTCAACAGAGCCTGCCGCCTAGTCCTAGGATGTGATTGTCTCACTCACTCATGCTGCCTATATAGCAGCACAAATTGCTAAATCTGGATAACAGAATCAGGTACCACACCTGCCTATGACCAAAAAGGTACTACTAGACCTCACCCCACCCTCCCTACTCCAAATTATACTCCCAGCACCACTAAGCAAAACAATCCGAAGCTCAAGCAAGTGGCTTCTATGGGTACCCCATGGCCGGACCTCCCAATACCAATGCACTTTCAACTTCAGGGCCCCTTCCTGGACAAACTGCCTCCCAAACCATATAACTGAGGAAAAAAGGCTGGGTCCATTTAAATCAATGCTAAGGGAATACCTGCAGGTTTCAAATAGATGTGACTGCCCTTGACACCTGCCTTGCCTCCTTACTAACAAGCTACAAGCAGCAAATGTACCTCAAATGCATTTATGAAACATGACAATCAGCCTCCTTCTGAATCTCTCTAACGCTTTCTTTCTCCTCACTCCTGGCTGTGCTAAATTACCTAAAACTCTCTGTTAGCCTACTATGTAACAACTATGGAACCTATTTCTCTTATACTTCATGTTATTTCATGTTACTATTTAATGTGCTGTTCTTTTTCTGTATGCTAATGTCCCATCCCCTGTACAATTTACGTATGACGTGGAATCTTTGTAAATGAGTCTCTGACTCAAAGGTCTTTCTGAATATCAAATGAATATCAAACAGTGCCACTATCAATTTGTTAACGAAGGTGATTTTGCTGATGACTGCCATTGGGCATACAGGTGAATAACACATTTCGGAGCAGATGATGAAAAATGATAGCTGTACTATTCATGAGGAGGTATAAAAAATGGTAGTGTTGTAAATCTGGGTGAAAATATTAAAATTGGTGAAGTCATGAGCATGCGTGAGAAACTGTGCAACATACACCCATGAATACAATTATTTTGGGATTTTTAACCAAATTTCCAACATAGGCATTTTGGGACCTCTGCTCATGAACAGTGGCACTGTGATTTTGTTAATCTGTCCCGAACATTGACTTTCCACAGCGACCACGCCATTCTGCGCCAGATGTGCAAAAACACATTTCAGGCAGGATGTGAAAAATGACCGCTATACTGTTCATGAGGAGGTGTAAAAAAATGGTAATGTTGAAAATCTGGAGTGAAAATATGAAAAATTGGTGAAGTCATGAGCATGTGTAGAAACTGCGCAACATATGGCCGTAACACAATTATTTTGGGGATTCTTTTAACCAGATTTTCAACATAGGCATTTTGGGACCTCCACTCATGAACAGTGGCACTGTGATTTTGTTACTCTATCCCAAACATTGATTTCCAACAGCAGCCACACCATTCTGCGCCAGATGTGTGAAAACACATTTCAGGCAGGATGTGAAAAATGACAGCTGCACCATTCATAAGGAGGTGTGAAGAAATGGCAATGTTGAAAATCTGGAGTGAAAATATTAAAAATTCTCAAAGTTATGAGCATGCATGGAAACTACGCAATGCATGCTTGTAACACAGTCATTTTTTGGAAGTATTTCACTAAATTTAAAAAAATGGCCGCGATAGCAACCTAAGTTGAAACCTCCCCCATTGATGCCATTATACAGCTTACCGGCATTTCTTCAGTTCGCGGTCGACTTTGAAGAGTGCAGATGTGTTCCCGCTCCACTGAAGATCACGGCGCCGACCTCTGAAGGTAAGTATGGGATGAGGGGGTGTGGGGAAGTATGGGGAGGTGGGCGCACGAGGGGTAGAGTGCGGGTTGGGGAGGGCATCGCTAACAGCAAGGGACTGTTTTCTTTGTTTCAGGAACTTTAAAACAAAAAGGAACACTGCAGATGGTTTTCTTTCTTTACAGGTGTAAGAAAACAAATGTTGCTCACACTGGGGTGGGCTCCCAGTGTTCCCGATGACTTTGCTGGGGGGGTGATGTTGGCCACACTGGGGTGGGTTCCCAGTGTGGCACACAATGGGAGTGGGGTGGGGGCAGGAACATGCCGATGAGGTCGGCTTCCGAACACCATGGAGGCACACTGGGGTGGGCTCCCAGTGTGCCACACAATCTTGGGGGGTATTAAACATGCCATCAGGGGGAATGGGCACCCCAAAGTTGGCTTTCAAGGGGTTGTGAGAGGCAGATGGCGTGAGCTGTCTCCATGTTTGTTGAAATATGTCACCAGGCAAGGCACGTAGGGGAGGCGTGTCATCTGTGCCGCTGCATGATGAACTTGTCTCTGATTGCAGTGGCAAGTTTGTTTCAAGCTGATGGCACTGCATGAAACTTGTGTCACTGCTAGCATGCTTGCTAATTGGTGAATGAGGGATGCACCTTCTAAAGCGTGTCCTGCATTTGCCAAAACTGACACATTTCTGCATTTCTCCTATTACCATCTCCTACTGCCACAAATGTTGCTTTCGCGTGCACAAGACAACATGAAAATAACAAAGAGGATGCTGAACAAACCTTAGCACTTTGTCCAAACAGGTCTTCACCAGGGGGCAGAGCCTCATGTTGCTTAACCCACATTAAATACTTTTCATACTAAATAATAATGGAAAACTAACCTTCTATTAACACCTATTAGTGTGTGAACAATGCCTCAGATTTAATTCAATCCATATACGATTGCCAAAAAGCCAAGTAATAATAAAGTGAGTTAAAAAGAGCGCTCTAAGTCTGTGAGGAGAAAGACCCTATTGTTATATTGCTGATTGTCTTGCTTTATTGGAAATGCTTCTAAGAAACATTAGAATTGGTACATTTTCATGTAAACTGTAGGGCACAAACTCCTAATAATATAAGAATCTTTAATGAAAGAGAATTGTTTACCTTTTTATGGTTCCTTACATTGTGGTATAAATTAGTAGGGACAATTTACCTACTGAATTACGAACTAGGAGCCCAAATCCCTCCAAATAAACACATTTCCTCCAAATCCTGCAATTAGCAAGCAAAAATGAAGACATATAGAACTGTGGTTCTACTATTGTTTAATGGTCCTCTAATCCTTCCGAGGGCTACCCAACTACTTTTTCATTGAAAGCAATAGCCTGGCCATGTAGAAGGAGGGCACTGGCCTAGACTAGAGAATGAAGGGGTCTGAGTAGATGGAAGGACCAGGCGTGCCAGGGGACCTGGAGCAATCTGTTACAATGTTGGGTGACTCACTCTGAGCCATTTCAAAATGTCCCTGCACCTTTTGAAAATGGAGTCAAGTGTCTATCGTAGATTACCCCTACCCAAGATCGATGTGGGCCAAGGCCAGAGCAAGAGGACCATGGCTGGGGAAGTTACCAGTAATGAAGAAGCCCCAGGTTACAGGATCTTTGCACACTAATGTATAATAATGAATGGCATTTCCTGAATACCATCAATAATAGGCTATTTATTATTGGGATTCAAATAACCAGTATCCACCCTGTTTGGCTAATATTCCTTTTAGATCAAAGCTCATACAAAAAAGTAAAAAAAAAAAAAAACAGAATAAATGCAACCCTTCAGGTAGCCAGGGCTAGACCCCCCTCAAGTCATTCCCATCCAAATTCCTGTCCATGCCATCTAATAACTTATAAATCATAGCTGGCCTCCTGCCAGTCTCCACACAGTGCTGTCTTTTAGGGCACTGCCTCCCAAACACAACCACCAGGGCAGTCATGCTCATGGAGTCCGGAGGATTTGTATCCCCCAAATTCTCATCCATGTTGTGCTTGTTCGGCTGAGGAAAGCTATAAATGTGTAATTTAGAGTTCACCGTAGACTTATTGTTAATTGTCTGCCTCCAACAGAAAATCTCTTGGCATGACATATCTGCCCCCAGTCTCATATTACTTGGGGCAATGCCCACTGTTATGGTCTTTACCACAAATCCCCAATCCATAATTTGGTTGGGGAGGTCAACATGTCCAATGCTGAATGGGCAATTTATTCTACCGCCTGCCACCTATCCTCCACCCAACACCATCTTTTAAAAGCCCACTCTCCTCATCCCATAAGGTACATGGGGCAAAGGCCTTTTTTTACAGTCTTCATTCACCCTGTACCCCGATCCATGATGGTGGGGTCAACAGGTTCAATCCTGGCAGCTCAGTCTGAAACATTCTTTCCCAACGGCACTGCCCGCTGCTTCATCGGCATCCTGGGTATTGGGTTTGATTGTGCACAGTACAGTTTGGAAACAATCTAACATGAATTACGGATGAATCAGACAGCTGAGCTTACTGCTCCAGACTCATTATGTTTCGATAGTGACATCGCTAAACTTGCTCTACGTCTCTCAGAAAAATAAACAGTTTAACAGATGGGAGCAATGAGGTCATCAGTTACCTACCTGGGAAATATGCTCTCTCTTCATTGGTAGATATTCTCATCACACAGATTTGTTTTCCACATCTTGATAATGAAATTGATTATACAAATGTTTACTGTGATTGGTGTCCAGGCATTGCAGCCATTAATGAGAACTAGTGGAATATTCTACTGGAATGGCTGTGCACTTAAGGAACAGAGTTTAAAATATCCATATTCGGGGATATACTGTGAGATTCCTATAGCAGCTTGTGAGCTAACTAATACAAGCAGTGAGATTCTTTGGCCAGCATGTATGTAAAATAAAATGACATCAGTTTATCATAATGGGGCATATAAATCTGTTTTCTGTTAACCACAAAGTGCTATCTCCATGCCCTCTTAAGTGAAGCCTAGAGATAAGCATAGATTTCTACCCATTGTCCCTTCACTGAACCTCTGTCTAGAAATGGTTTCTTTCAGAGGTGGATCACTGAAACATCATTTAATTATTCATCAACTCAGTTCATGCCTGCTGTTTAAAGAGGCAGTGTTTGTCATGGATCATTCTGAGAGACAGGGAATCCAGCTTAACTTTGCAAGACCCCACTATATTATGGAGATTTTATTCCCCCCTCAACACATCAAGTCAAATTGGGCACAACCATCCAAAGGACAGCTGAAGTGGTTCCCTCAGTCACAGAACTAAAAGAACTGGAAAGTCAGAGCTCTAACTTTCTAGCTCTCATGATGTCACAAGGCTGCATTTTCCCCATAGAAAAATACTTGCCAACCTAACATCTTTGAAGAAGTGGACATACTGGCAGGGCGTCATTCCTGTTCTCCCCTCTTTATTTCTATGGCTGCTATAGTCAAAGGCAGTGCCACTTCTTCACTGGCCTACAGAGGTTGAATTTGTACCATGCATCCAGCCAGTGTCTACTCCCTGAAACCTTAGCTTTGGCAGCACCTCCTTGATATGCATAACTCCAAGGGCCTGGGAATTGGAATTTGTTCCAGAGCAAGGGCCCCAAGTTGGAAGCAGTGCAAGGTTCTACAGCTGGTCCAACAGGTTGACACACGGAAACATTTGGATTAAAATGGCTATTGCACTCTTTCTTGAATTTGTCTTATCAAAATAAATAGGCAAAGTAATGTCACACTTTTGATCTGAAAAAATCCACATTAGAACATGGACATAGCTGGTGTTTTGCAAAATTAGCCATGGAATTAGGTGGTCGTCAGTTTGATTTGTCAAAATACCAAAATATTTACAACCCATTCTGATGGGATATATTTTTCTATGCATACTTTAGTAGCATTGCTCCAAAATAGTTACTCTTGTATTGTCACAGAGAAACTGTCTTTTTGAAGGGAAGCATGATGATTCATTTTACTGGTGTCAATAATTGCCTGTGCAAGTTATGATAATTATCTCATTATTTTTAGGAAAAGGTTTAACCCTGTTCACACAGAAATGCCACCTACAACTCTTAAAGCAGACCTTTAGCTTTGGGCTGTATGAAAGATAGCATAGTCATTGCACCCAACTATAAGGAAATGGGTCGGTGTGTCCACTGGAGATTATCGGTGTTGGTGCCACCAGAATTTCTCATGCCATAATACTGTGTCTGATGATAATCTAAATAGGAGGACTTTTAAAAACATCAGCAAATAAATACCAAAACCCCACATCATTTAAAAAAGTTCTGAAGTGTTGCCATTGCTTGGTTATTTTTCTTTCACTGTTGTTAAACCAGTAGTTGCAGCTGCACATTCCAACAACCCCAAATCTCCACCTTCCTAACAGATAGGCTACAATGGAACATCAAATACAACATCACATGCCCCCACAATGCAAAGCATCATGGGTTGCATATGCAAATCACCACAGAATGTTATACTGGTCCAACTTTAGCAGAATTGCATGGTGCCGAAAGGCCTCTCACACAGTTTGCAAAGGGTGCTAACAGAGACATAGACACGTGTTTCATCCTATCCAGGACTCATCAGTATGCCTCGTCTGTTTGACACCCCAGTGGAATGGACCAGCTACCCTTAAGGCAGTGTGCCTTGGATATATTGTGGTGAACCCATTAAAATAAAAACTATTTAAAGACAAAAGAACCTCTGTGCGCAAACACTGAGGCAAGGGTTACCCAAGGGCATTTGGCTGGGAAGCCAAGTTTCAAGAAAATACAAATCACACATGCCCCCACAATGCAAAGCATCATGGGCTGCATATGCAAATCACCACAGAATGTTATGCTGGTCCAACTTTAAGCAGAATTGCATGGTGCTGAAAGGCCTCACACAGTTTGCAAAGGGTGCTAACAGAAGACATAGACACGTGTTTCGTCCTACCAGGACTCATCAGTATGCCTCGTCTGTTTGACATGGGCTGCATATGCATTAAGGGTAGCTGGTCCATTCTACTGGGGTGTCAAACAGACGAGGCATACTGATGAGTCCTGGTAGGATGAAACACGTGTCTATGTCTTCTGTTAGCACCCTTTGCAAACTGTGTGAGAGGCCTTTCGGCACCATGCAATTCTGCTTAAAGTTGGACCAGCATAACATTCTGTGGTGATTTGCATATGCAGCCCATGATGCTTTGCATTGTGGGGGCATGTGTGATGTTGTATTTTCTTGAAACTTGGCTTCCCAGCCAAATGCCCCTTGGGGTAACCCTTGCCTCAGTGTTTGCGCACAGAGGTTCTTTGTCTTTTAAATAGTTTTTTATTTTAATGGGTTCACCACAATATATCCAAGGCACACTGCCTTAAGGGTAGCTGGTCCATTCCACTGGGGTGTCAAACAGACGAGGCATACTGATGAGTCCTGGTAGGATGAAACACGTGTCTATGTCTTCTGTTAGCACCCTTTGCAAACTGTGTGAGAGGCCTTTCGGCACCATGCAATTCTGCTTAAAGTTGGACCAGCATAACATTCTGTGGTGATTTGCATATGCAGCCCATGATGCTTTGCATTGTGGGGGCATGTGTGATTTTGTATTTTCTTGAAACTTGGCTTCCCAGCCAAATGCCCCTTGGGGTAACCCTTGCCTCAGTGTTTGTGCACAGAGGTTCTTTGTCTTTTAAATAGTTTTTTATTTTAATGGGTTCACCACAATATATCCAAGGCACACTGCCTTAAGGGTAGCTGGTCCATTCCACTGGGGTGTCAAACAGACAAGGCATACTGATGAGTCCTGGTAGGACGAAACACGTGTCTATGTCTTCTGTTAGCACCCTTTGCAAACTGTGTGAGAGGCCTTTCGGCACCGTGCAATTCTGCTTAAAGTTGGACCAGCATAACATTCTGTGGTGATTTGCATATGCAGCCCATGATGCTTTGCATTGTGGGGGCATGTGTGATTTTGTATTTTCTTGAAACTTGGCTTCCCAGCCAAATGCCCTTTGGGGTAACCCTTGCCTCAGTGTTTGCGCACAGAGGTTCTTTGTCTATCAAAATACAACAATACAAAAGTATTCAGGACTCACAACTCTCTCCTTGAAGTGCTTCAGCATTTATTATAGACAAAACTGTTGTATGGTCGTATAATGCTGGAGAAAGAGAACTGCTTCCTTGTCCGAGGTCAGCTGATGGTCCTTAGTATAAGGATCCAATCCATGGACTTAAGTCAACCTCTAGAGCTTTTTCTATAGCAGCCCTAACAACTGGAATGAACTCCCAAGTAATGTTTGACTTGCTTCTTCTGTTTCGACTTTCAAATTTAGGTTAAAACATTATTTACTGCAGAGATGTGCATGCAATTGTAATTTGTGAATTGCTTGATTATTATGCATTATTTGTTTGTTTGTTTGTTTTTGTCTGGGTCGGACCTGAAAGGGACCCTTGGTCCAGTGTCCTTACCGGTTAACAAAGAAGAAATTAAATGAAATGAAAAGAAGCAATTGCAGCACACGTTTTGCATCTTTACAGCAGCTTCTTCCATCACCGTGGGATCTCATCTTACTTACGTACGTGGAGCTCAGATGTTTAAATTTCAGTTTATTAAACAGGAAGGTGACGGGACCAATTGAGCAAGTGCTTATTTATAGTGCTGTCTCATAAACACAGGACAATAGAATTAACCAACAACAAGGGCAGTCGGCAACACGGTTGTGTAATTTTGAATAATTAATAATTCATCATAACTTGCAGTACATACAGTATGATGACAGTTACTGATCACTCAGGTGATACCACTAATCCCCTGACAGCAGGGGTGAACTTTGTTGGCCTGCTCCAGTCATCTCAGATTACAAGTTGCAGAGCAGGTATGAGGCCATGGCCTTGTAGCAATATGTTATTCCGGGGCTGAATTCAGTTTCTTTTTCTAAGCATGCTTTAGTGACACTGATAATTCAAGGTGTAGAGAGCGAGATTTGCTTTTAGGAATTTGCTTTTATAAAGATGTCAAAACGTGGAAACATAGACATTGATGACAGAAAAAGGCCCAAGAACCAGTCAAGTACCTGCCAGCATCTGCACCCAGACCAAAGCTAGACCAGAACTAGTCTACCGATGGCCCTGATGGTATTTTGACACCCCTCTCCCTAGTCAGTGCTTCCCTTCCCTCAACAGCTCATCCTTCCTCCTTCCCTTCTCTGGTCTGAACTAATATCCTGTGCCTATCCCACTTGCGTTTGAAGTCAGTGGTGGCCTCTGTGTCAGTCCTTTTTCTGGCAATGCATTGTACTTCTCTGCAACTCCTTCTGTAAAGAACAATGTTCTTACATTACTTTTAAAGCTTCCCCAACCAGTTTCCATCCATGGCCTTTTGTTACTTTGCCCTTGCTTCTTTGCACTGCTGTTCAATTTAACAGTACCACTCAAAAACTTAAGGATTTCTATCATGTCCCCCTCCCCTCCTGGCCTCCAGTATGCACATGGTGAGCCTCTATCCTCTCCTCATGTGTCTTCCCGTGCTGCTCCTGAATCTTCTTTGTGGTCCTTCTCTGAACAGCTTCCCAGAGGTCCCTGTCCTTCTTTAGGTGAGAGCTCCTGCCCAGTGCACAGTACTCCAGGGGATGTCTCACTAGGAAGCTGTACAGAGATACAATCACCACCTTGCTTCTGTTAAGAACCCCATCCTAGTCACCCCAGCATCCCTTTTGTTTTGACAAAACAAAAAAACTGTGCATTCCTCAGCAGCTAAAGGTGCTACTTTTGCTGATTGTGGGACACCAACTGAACAAAAGGTCACACACACCAGAGGTTGGTTGAAATTTAACATTTATTGCTATGAGGACATACTGTTCACTAAACACTGAACACCCCTGTATAGTGCATACACAACGAGACGTCATCGGGTGCCTTTTTGCTTTCCCTGACTTTATTGCTCTTTTCATACAAACTGTATCCCAAAGCACTTTACAATCCAGGAGAGGGAGAAACAAGAAAGTTGCTGCTGTTTTCAGTGTGATAGGAGACTCAAACAGCACACAACTAGATTAGAATAAATTACAGTGAGGTTAAAGAGCTAGTATAGCCTCTGAGAAATACTGACCATAAAATGGATAGAAATAAAACTGAAAGGTAATTGGTGGAGAACCATTTTCACCCATGATGCTATCTCAGCGCAACCTCACAGGTTAAACTAGTGCCTACAAAACAGTATACTTACAACCTTATGCACATAAATGGACCCATTTTATTATTGCAGTGAGGCACTTTAGGGTGTGTGTCCCTGTGATAACGTCACTTCTTGGGTTGTTAAAGGTTCTCAGTTTGTGGTCTTGTGCCTCACAATGCACCTGAGACATATCTCAGGAAAACACACACCCTGGGTGCTTTATTGCTTCATCAGCACCAGCTGCTAATTTTCATATCTAGAGCATTTTTCTGCTTTTTCCTTTTTTTAATTATTGTGGTGGCACCAGTGGTTGACCTCAAATGAAATTTGCATGTGCTTTTCATGGAAAATAGTCTAACAGATCGTCCTCAGCAGCATAGGGTTTTAAATACATTTATAGAACAGCAGTCAGAAAAAGAAAGAAATGACTGGCTACATCACACATGAAGTTTAAAAATGCATTGTCTTGCATTTTGGAAGAAATAACCCAAATTATTCTTACTTTCTAAATAACATAAAATTATGAACTGAATACAGAGAAAGAATCTTGGATATAGTGGTAAACAATAGATCGTCTCACTCAGATCACTGTGTTCAGGTCTCAAAAAAACTAATGTCTTCTTAAGATCAATTACATGCTCGCTTGTTTCAAGGAACAAGCAATGTTTGCTCCCTATATATAAAACATATGTTGTTCCACACGTCTTGATTTTGGATCACCCTTTCGGAGTCATAATTTGAGGAAGGATATTGACCTAGTGGAGAAGACTCGGAGGAGATCGGCAAAAATGATAAAGGGCATGGAACACGTGACTTATGAAGCGATATTGGATTCCTTGGGCTAATTTAGCTTGGAAACTAGATGCAAAACAGGGGAATTATTGCTCTTATCCAATACCCTAAAAATTGGGATTTAATGTCCCAATATGGTTTACAATTTAAAGACAGAACTACAACTTTAAGGTCTCATGACAAACAATTATTGGTACCAAGGGTAAATACAAACGTGAGACAAAACTTTTATTCTACACGAGTAGCCACCCTATGGAACAAACTTCCAGCAGTACTGGTAAATAAATCTACATTTACTTGCTTCGAACAGCGTCTGGATGATTATATAATAACAAATAAGGGTCTATACTGATTTCTCCGTGCAACGTGGGAGGCAATCCAGATGGGCCTTATGGCCTCCTTTTGCCTAGCATCACCAAGTAAACACAATAAGATTTGTCTTACAGAATGTCTGTCTGTCAGATTTCACTGTTATTTTTCAGAAATGCGTAGCCTCCCCTCCCCGATGTCTAGGGGTATGATGGAGGAAGTCCATGAGGAGGGGGCATGTACAGACAAAAGGAACACATACCTGATTAGCTTAATTTCCCAGGCCTTGATGGAAATCGGGTTGCCCTCTGACTTCTGGGTGCAGAGCTGTGGAGGCAGTCTTGTTAGCAGCAAACAGTTCATCCAGAAAGAATGAGACAACCCCCATACTGCAGGAATAGGGGATCCCATTTAATGAACAGTTAATTCAGCAAAGGTAACAGTCACTCCATAGAGCAGTAAAACACACACAGTGATTTGCTCTGGATCCGAGAGGTCTCATCAGAAGCTAGTTGGATTACTCTGGACCATGAATGTCATCAAATTCAGGCAGCTACCCAACTGACTAGGCAGCCACAGTCCAAAACACAGGCAGCATGACTCGAGACCGAATCAGGCCATCAGAGAATAGGCAGCAACATTTCTCTCTCTCTCTCTCTCTCTCTCTCTTTCTATCTCAAGTTGGGGTACAGGACTCTTGAGGGATGGCCGACCCAGCCCATGGCCAACCTCCATCATCAGGCTCCTTGAGACATGAGGCTCAAGCAGGCAACTTCACCCCAGGCAGCAAAGGTGAATGGCCCCACCAGGCCCCAACTCAAAACTGAGCAGTCTCCAACTCTGAGCCATATGGGATCAGGGGCTGTCCCCAGATCCCACTGAGACCCCTACTTCACAGTGTCTACATTCTTCCACCTCTGTCTTTCTCTGCTCCTTCAAAGCAGACAGTATCTTCTCCTTGGGGGTCCTGCTCAGCAGCAGTCCTCTGGGCAAAGGGCTGACTAGCCCACCCTGGACATCTGGTCAAAACCAGCTCTCCTACTACTCTTCTGTGGCACTGATCTTCATGGCTGCCCCAAAATGGGGCTTCAAAAGTAACAGCTACCACCACGTCACTGAAGCCCTCCTAATCAATGCTGTCAGTGCCAAACTACTCCCCAGAAAATGAAGCACCTGCTCCTTTAAAGTTTCCCACTTCGCATCCACACAGGTACTGTAGTACAGACCGCCACAGAACTATTTACAAATTCCCTTATTTTTCCCCCTCGGTCCCGAGCATGGCCTACCCCAAAACACAATCCAGGACAAAAACGCACCCAGAGGCACAGAAGCAAAGACTCAGTGCTCGAGCCCTTCCCCTCCCACAAGCTAAGGCAACCGGGAATCTATGCAGCCAAACTGGAGAGCAAACTGAGCACTGCTGGGTTAAAATCCTGCCAAGGACCATGGCAGTGCTGCAGAGGAGCAGGGCACAAAATCCTAAAAGATAAGCCCATTTGGGGGGCTTACAGATGTAAAATGTCTTGTCTGGGCATTTTTCTGTTAAAATGAGCTGTTTTATAAGCTCAGTAACCCACTCCAGGGTGTGTTAAGACCAGTCAGTCCACATTTCAGGGTTGGTTTGAAGTCACTCAACTGTGCCTAGTTCCTCACAGTGCATGTGGTAAGATGTCCACAAAGCCCCTGCCCCCCCATAAACCTATAAAATGGGTGAGTGGGACAAAATCCTTAGCCATTCTCACCTGTCTGGGGTCACTATCTGCTGAAACACTAGAGGGCCCTGTTTCTGAGTACAGGTTCCCCAGCTGATTGCCCCACCCTGGCATCTGAGGGGGAAGTAGAACAAGCATTCATCGATGCTGAATATTTGCTTGCTGGTATTGGCATTGGTAGTGCAGGAGTTAGAGAGATGCATAATAGGAATGGCAGTGAAGTATTGAAGTAACGCCAACCCCACCCCCACCCTGCAAAGACTGACAGGCATTGGGGTGTGCCTTTCGGTCACTGGCCATAACACTCATACTATTTCATCTCACCCCACCCTGCAGATACAGACAGGTGTCGCGGTGTGCCTTGAGGTATTTGGCCCTTACGCTCACCCCATTTCATAAGGAAATAAGCTGAGATGGGTATAGTATAGAAGAATGGGGTGAACATTAGGCAAAGACCCCAAGCACACCTCAATGCCTGTCAGTGGCTGCAGGGTGGGGTGGGGGTGGGGGTAGAATGGGTGAACATTATGGCTGATGACCCCAAGTCACACCCCGATGCCTGTCAGTCTGTACAGGGTGGGCATTATGGTTGGAAACTCTAATGCCCCAGGTGTTTGTTGGTATTTTTGCTCCAAATTTTCAACATGGTCTTTTTGGGACCCCATGTCATGAACAGCAGCAGTATCATTTCGTTACTCAATCCCAAAAGGTGATTTTGCACAGCGAGTGTGCCATTCGGTGCCACAGGTGTGAAAACACGTTTCAGGCAGGATGTGAAAAATGACAGTTGTATTGTTCATGAGGAAGTGTGTGCTTGTGCTCTGTGCTTGTGTGTGACAGTGTATTTCTGTGCCTAAGCTCCTTCCTGCAGCAGCTCTGCTAGCAACAGCCTGATTACTGAGGTTTGGAGAGTGTCATCAGCTGTGTTTGGTGGGACTTTTGTTAATTTCATCAGTGCAGGAGGAGGGGCAGTAACAACATAAAAGGCTTGCTCTGCTACTGCGCGAGCGCAGTGGCACGGGCGCCACTCGGAAGAGAAATGGGAATAAGTTTGTAACATTTTAAAAAGTAGGTAATCTGGAAACTTATAAAACGGGGGTAACAGATCAAAAACTATTGTTTAAAGTATCTGAGACTACAGACTGACTTTAGAAGAAGTTTAGAGTATTAAATGAGAAAGTATTTATTCTAAATATATTGTTGATTTTTTGCATTATCTCTGATAGTAATTAGCAATAGAGGAGTTACTCCTGAGAGTATATTATTAGTTAAGCTTACCATAATTGCTAAACATATCTTAATAAACACTTATATAGTAATATATGGTAACCTTAAATAAGATGTTTAATGCTTAAATAAGTCTCCAGTCTTGGGGTTTAGATTTTGGTAACATTAACTTATGTAAGGTACTGTTACCTAAATAAAAATTTTAATGTTCTGACTGTTTTTTTACTTTTATAAACAGGCATCTATAGATTATTTCCTTTGTATTTGGACACAGCTGTAAAATGAAACAGATGTTGTCATCTAAGATGATGGGGTTGATAGTGGGTTTGGTCTGTGTCGTTCAGCTACTTGTTATCATGAGAACTGATGTTTTGACGAAAAGATCAAGTGCTCATGTAAATTGCTCTAATAATTTCAAGTTACAAACAGCTAAGCTGACCTCACAACGAAACCCTTTCAATCTCATCAGAGAAGAACTTCGTGTTAAGGACATGGTAATCCAAACAGGGTATATCTGTTCAAGTAACCGGGCATTTCTATTGTCCTTGGCTCTCTGTGGAGATATTGAATTGAACCAAGTCCTGTAATTAAAATGGTCTTAGATAATGCTTGAAGTATGATAAATAAAATGGACTATTTTAGATCCTGGGTAGAACATGAAGAGCCGGACATAATAATGTTAATGGAAACCTGGTTAAAAAAGGGACTTCTACCACTTTAGGAAGGATCGGGGAACACGGGGGGGAGGAGTTTTGGTGTACATAAATCATTCAATTGGTAACTCCAAAATGTTGTTCTCTGGGTCAATTGAGGTCATTGAATGCCTGTTAATTGAGATACAAGACTTAAAATTGGTTATTGGAGTAGTTTACTCTCCACCTAAAATAAACCCTATCCATTTTGACAAATTTTCACATGTTTTAATGGAACACTTGGGTCAACTACAAGTAGTTCTGGCTGGTGATTTCAATGCAGCTTGGGGTTGTCCCAGGGGTCAAAAGTTAGAAAAATCAATGAGCTGTTTAAACCTGATACAAATTATAGATACACCTACAAGGAAAGGTTCCTTATTAAGTAAAGGTAATATTTTGGATTTGATGTTTGTTTCACCTGAATTGACAATCTTGGAGAAAAGTGTATGTGCCCCCAGTTTAGGAGATCATAATATAGTTAAGTGTGTATTCTCTACGATTAAAAATTCTATTCCCATAAAATCAGTACCACAAATATCTAAAAGATGTTATTTAAAATTTAATAGTTTATCATTTAGAAAGTATCTTCAGGGACTCCCTTGGTATAGGATTTTTCTTATCTCAGATTTAAATGAGGCTGCATTAGAATTTCCAGCAATGTTTATTAATGCTTGTGATAAATTTGCCCCATATAAAAAGTAAATCATAGGAAAAAACATTTACCATGGCTAACTGTAAAAATAAAAAAAATGATTAGGATTAGAAATCATTATTGGAAAAAAGCAAATAAAACATTAAACAGTGAAATTTGGGAACAATACAAAAGGTTAAGGAATCAAGTAATACAGGAAATCAGGAAATCAAAAGCTTGTTATTATAAACAGCGGATTAAAGAATCAACAAATCCAGGTGCTTATTGGTCTGTTATAAAAATCTTATGAATCCAAATAGTAAACAAAGTGAAATAAAATTGAGTCAGAATGGAAAAGTGTTTGAAGCAAATAAAACTGCAGAAATTTTGAATGATTATTTCATAAACCTCCACGATCTGAAATTAGATCTCATAACGAAAACTAATACCTTGAATAAAGTAAAGGGTGAGAGTCCCCAAGATGAGAAAGAACCCAAATTCAGGTTTAAGAGAGTGATAAACAAAGAAGTTCTAAAAAATATAAATAGATTAAAAATAAATAAAGCAAGTGGCCCAGATAGAATAGATTATAAATTATTAAAAGAGGCTGCTATGGAATTGTCACCTATACTAAGGGACATTTTTAATTGGTGTCTAAGAGAGGGACAGTTTCCCTCTAGTTGGAAATTAGCCAAAGTGATACCAATAGATAAGGGAGGGGATCCAAAGGATGTTTCAAATTACCGTCCAATAGCCTTGTTGTCCACAGTATCCAAGTTATTTGAAAAAATTGTCCATGATCAGTTAATGGACTACTTGGAAAAATATAATAAATTGACTCAACAACAGTATGGTTTTAGGCAGGGTAGGTCCATGGCTACCACACTCACTGACTTTTTGGATCTCATAGCAACCCCTCTTGGGGAAGCGAAGTCCATGGGTGTGGTATACGTGGACCTATCTAAAGCATTTGATTTAGTAAACCATAGTATTTTGATAAACTCATTAATGAAAATAGGGGTGGAGGAAGAAACCTGCAATTGGTTTATATCATACCTTGATAAAAGATCACAATTTGTTGTCCTAAATGGACACCAGTCAAAAATGGACTATGTAACAAGAGGGGTTCCCCAGGGATCTATCCTGGGCCCCCTCCTGTTCATAGTCTATTTAAATGACTTACCAAAGAAAACTGGACATTCAAAAATTCATCTATATGCAGACGATACGGTTTTAGTAGCAGAGGGAAAAACTACAAGTGAAGTAGAACTAAACTTACAGAGTGACTTTAGCATCATGCATGGTCACTTTTCATCTCTGGGTTTATTAGTTAATAGTAGAAAGACACAGGTTATGTCATTTGCATTGGACTTAAAGGGAATTTCAAAATTAAATATAAAGACACAAGAGGGTAAGTTTTTAGAACAAACTGAAATGTATAAATATTTAGGGGTACATATAGATCAATGTCTTACTTTCCAATATCATATATGGGTCATCTGGGAATCGCACACACTACGCAGTGGTTGGCCCAGAATTTCTACTGGCATAACTTCACCCAACAGGTGAAGGAGTATTGCAGGTCTTGTCACCGGTGCCAAGAAATAGGAAAGGTGGGTAAGAAAACCCAAGCCATCCTGATCCCCTTGCCCATAGTGGAGGAGCCATTCCAGAGGGTGAGAATGGATATTGTGGGGCCTTTAAATACCCTCAGCTTCTCAGGGAAGAGATTCATCCTGACTGTGGTGGATTATGCCACCCGGTACCCAGAGGCAGTCACCCTATCCTCACTGAGGACGGACAAAGTGGCAGATGTCTTACTTGGGATTTTCTCCCGTGTTGGGTTTCTGCAGGAGGTAATCACTGATTGAGGGGGTTGCTTCATGTCGGACCTGATGAAATGTTTATGGGAGAAGTGTGGGGTGGTGCAGAGATGCATGATACCATATCACCAAGCCAAAGGACTTGTGGAACGATTCAATGGTACCCTAAAGTCAATGCTCTGGGCGTTTGCTGAACAGCATGGGAGAGACTGGGAGAAATACTTTCCCCACCTGTTGTTTGCATACAGGGAGGTGCCCCAAGAGTCGACAGGATTTTTCCCCCTTCAAACTCTTGTATGAACGCCGGGTACGTGGGCCCGTAGACTTGATCTGGGAGGACTGGGAAGGCAAGCACACCACCCAGGGAACTCCCATTGTGGATTACATCCTTAGGGTTAGGAAAAGGCTGAAGGAGCTTATAGGGCCAGCCCAGAGCAACCTGGCAGCTGCCCAACAGAAACAAAAGGTGTGGTACAATCACAGAGCCAAAGCTTGCTTGTACATGGTGGGTCAGGAAGTCATGGTCCTTATTCCGGTCCGGAAAGACAAGCTGCAAGCCGAGTGGGCAGGACCGTACAAAGTGGTTAGAAAGGTAAATGACGTGAAGTACATTGTGGAGTTACCTGACAGAAAACAGACTGAAAGGATGTACCATGTCAACATGATGAAGCCATATGCAAACAGGGCTGACATGGTGTTTGCACTGTGTAGTCATGGGGAGGGGACAACGAAGGAGACTCCCCTTCTGGACTTGCTGGAAAAGAGTAAGCGGGAGTCCTATGTGGAGGCAGTAAAATTGTCTCCCCAGCTGAACCCAGACCAGGTACAGAAAGTAAAGGAGGTTTTAGTAGAATTTGTCCGTTGTTTAACGCCAAGCCTGGACTAACCTATGAGACACCGATGTGAAACAGAGACATAGATGCCTATGCAGGCGAACAGCATATGGTGTCCAGGCTGTCAAAAGGTCAGTAGGGAGGGAAGTGGAGGAGATGCTGGATTTAGGGGTAATCCAGAGATCCCACAGCCCCTGGGCCCTCACGTAGTCCTTGTGCCCAAGCCAGATGGCTCAACTCGTTTCTGTGTGGACTATCTTGGACTGAATGCGGTCACAAAGTCCGACACCCACCCGATGCCCCGGACGGACGAACTCCTGGACAAGTTGGGAGAGGTGCCCTACCTTATGACTATTGACCTGACCAAGGGGTATTGGCAGGTAGAATTGACAGACAGCTAGGGAGAGGTCGGTCTTCATCACTCCGATAGGCTTATTTGAGTTTAAAGTAATGCCTTTTGGAATGAAGAATGCCCAGGCCACTTTCCAAAGGTTGGTGAATCAGGTGTTAAATGGTGCTCAGGAGTATGCCGTGGCATACCTGGATGACATTGCCATCTTTAGTACCAGCTGGGAGGAACACCTATCCCACCTTAGGGAAGTGCTGGACAGGATACAGAGGGCCGGGCTCACTGTCAAAGCCGAGAAGTGCCAGGTGGCCATGGGGGAAGTAGCATACCTTGGGCATGTGGTAGGCTGGGGACAGCTCCGTCCTGACCAAATAAAGATAGAGGTGATCCAGGCATGGCCCAGACCAGAAACCCAGAAGCAGGTCAGGAGCTTTCTAGGGACAGAAGGGTACTACAGGAAATTTGTACCCAATTACAGTGCCCTGGCTGCTCCCCTATCTGACCTGACGAAGAAAAAGATGCCAAAGAAAATTACCTGGGGCCCAACCTGCGAGGAAGCCTTTACCAGACTGAAGAAGGCACTGTGCAGTGCTCCTGTTTTGACAAGCCTTTACTATAGCAAAACCTTTATAGTTCAGATGGACACCTCAGACATGGGTGTTGGGGCAGTACTGAGCCCGACGTCCATCCAAGGGACAGATCACCCAGTAGTGTATCTCAGCAGAAAGCTATTTCCCAGGGAGCAAGCATACTCCACGGTGGAAAAGGAGTGTCTTGCCATAGTGTGGGCCCTAAAGAAACTAGAGCCATACTTGTATGGGCAGCATTTTGTGGTGCAGACTGATCACAACCCCATGGTTTGGCTGCAGTACAGATGGGAAAAACAATGGCAGACTACTAGATGGAGTCTTGCTTTACAAGGGTATGATCTAAAAATCGTACATAGAGGGAGGCGAAGAACCAGAACTCAGATGGACTGTCTAGGGTCTATGAGGGGTGAACTGTTTGGGAAGCTCATCTCATGCTAGGAATAGAACCCCCAAATTCAGTCTAGTTGGGGAGGAGAGTGACATAGACAGCCAGTTCTGAGGTGCTATATCATTTCTTTTAATATAAAATGTATTACTGAATATCTCACTGCTGAAAATCAAATGCTCTAGGAATGACTCACTCATCCCCCAGATTTCAGCTGAGAGATGGAAGCCATGAGAAATGATGACAACATGCCGTTTACACACTCTGGCCCAGATATTCAAAGGGTGCACCATATTACCCGTAAGGGTTGCGCCAGCACAAGTCAATCGCCATTCCGCGATATTCAGCGGAAGAGCAGTTGCGCCACTGAAAACATGCTGAGCAACAGTGCAATGCAAATGAAGGCATCGCGCAACGAGAGGGTGGATCCATGCATAAAGGCGCAATCACGATATTCAAAGGCTTGGCGCAATGCGCAACAGTGGATTAACCCGGAAGTTGAGCCAGCGGAAATGAGCCAAAAAAAAGGCTCAAGGATGAGGCGCAAGAACCCGACAGGGAATGCTCATGAGGCAGCAACAGAGAGCAGGCCACAGCAGCAACCAGTACAGGCCAGGGAGTAGGCAGGACAGAATAGTGGCAGCGAGGCGTGTGAAGACCACAGAGTTCGGAGCCAGTAGGTGTACCGGTGCAGTGGAGGTAGTCAGGACAGCGGAAACAGAAGAACAACAGCTGGGGGACACCAGCCAGGGAGATGGACAGTGCCACCTTCCACAGGAAGCTGTAGTGAGGGGGTGAGAAGGCATGCTGCAGGGGCGTGGCCGTGGAAGGGCCCGTCGGCGGTATGCCCCCAACAGGCATGTACCGTGCCTGCATCAGCTTTGAGCTGTATTTGGATGTCGAGATTGTAGGCTGGTACCACCTGAACAGGAGCAATACTGTGGCGGCTCTGTAGTACTGTGCAGTGATGTGATGCAGGCACCCTCACGAGCCAGTCCAGCTCTGTCAGTGGAGACAAAAGGTAACTACCAAGCAGCTGCTTGCCACATGGGTACCTTCCAGAGGCCAACAGGGGACACCACAGGCATAACTACAGTCGGCCCGTCACGCATCCTCACCCAATTCCTCAGCGCACTGCTTACATGCTCCGAGTACATCCTTTCCACAGCACAGTGGCAGAGCGTACAGCAAACATACAGGAGTTCCACAGGGTACTACGTATGCCTGGCATGCTAGGCGATGACTGCACCCATGTGGCTGTTGCAACACCACCTGGCCCTGATGGGCCACATATCACAACCGGAAGGGGTACTCCAGTGTCAACTTCCAGGTGGTGTGTGATGCCAGTGGGCGCATCATCAATGTCGGAGCACATGATTCATTCATATGGTACCAGTCTGCACTGTGCCATCGATTTGAGAGTGGGAACATCCCCACAGGACACCTAGTGGGTGAGTATGCACGTAGGAGTGGAAAGTTGGGGGACGGGTGGGCAAGCCACAGGTGCCATGGGGTGGCACACAGGGCTGGGGACAATATGGACCTGAACATGACACTAACCTCCACTATCTTCACACAGGTGACGGGATGCCACTCTGTCCTGGCTGCTCACACCCTACGGTGCCCCATGACCCCCATGCTTAGCAGCTTCAAAGCAGGCAATGCCACCACAGCATACATCATCGAGCAGGTGTTTGGGATGCTGAGGCACGCTTTGATGCCTAGACACCTCGCGGTGCCCTACGGTACAGTCCCTCAAGGCCTGTGGGATATTCCTGGCCTGTTGTATCTTGCACAACATGGCCAAAGACTGTGGGATAGCCGCACAGGTTGAGGAGGGACAGCGATGGGGCATCGGTGACACCGTGATGATGATGAGCAGCCCCTAGGACGCGTGACCCCCGACTGATCAGCAGGCCCAGCTGCGGGACACCATCACAGAGGAGCACTTCGCTGCTTACAGGTAAGTCAGGGGCCATGTGCAACCAACACTGTCTGGCGCAACCCACATACACACAGGGTAACACACCAGGGTGCATGACAGCAAGAGTGGAAGGGTACAGGCGCTGAAACACACCACCAGGGAGGGGTGAATAGTTACACGCTACATGGACACACACACACCAGGCACACAGTGCACAGGGGCAGTTGCACAGCAGAGCAGGAACAGACATGTCAAACATACAGATTCACAGACCACCCCCACCACCTGTACTGTCCATGTACATGTGGCAGATGCTGGGCACCTTGCACCTTGGTGTACAGTACAATGCAGGTATCATCATGCACACACACCTGTGGACAGCAGTCAGTGCAGGTGTGCAGGTGATCCGTATGTCGGCGTCGTTGGGCAGGGCACCCCAGTGCACTGCCCACCAAGACTACAGTACACACAGGGCAGCACCAGACAGGGCCCGCACTGGAGACAGGTCAGTCAGGTAGCACTGAGCCATGGCCACCACGGATGTATGGGCGGCCCCGCCGAGACCCAGCTGCACTGGCAGGTTGAGCATGGGCCACATGGGGTGGCACTGATGGACCACCAGGGGTCCCACTGCGCGAGCGTGACCTTGTCCTCACAGGAGTCTGCAGCATGCTGAACATACCTGCACCAGGGGTGCTCTGGATGCCCACAGCAGAACCCGGTGTTGACAGGCTGGGTGTCGCACGACACCGGAAACGTGGAGTGGAGAGCGTACTGTGTGGGGTGCGCGGTACAGGGGCACCTGACTGTGTGCCCAATGCGGCCATGACAGCGACCAATGCCTGGGTCAGCCTGTCAATGGCTGCGGTCACATCCATCCGCATTTGGACCATCTCTGCCAGGATCATTGCATTGTCCTATGCTGCCACTCCACAGCCACACACAGTCCTCCACAGATGTTGCAACCCGCATCTGCTGCTGCTGAGATGCCTGCAGCAGGCGGGTGTGCTCTCATCAAGCAGGTCGTCTGCCACATCGGCAACCTGTCCCCCAGGGTATGGAAGGGCCTGATGCTCAACACCCCTTGAGGGTGGGTGCTGTTCACCAGGACCAGGTATGAGGCAAGTCAACAGGCGGTGTGCATATGCCACCGCTAAAACCTGTACCCCCAGACCCGGTGGGTGACTGCCGCTTGCCCTCTGCCTGCTGTGCCCAAAGAGGACCAGTCGTTCCAATGCTGTGTACGCAACAGTGCCAGGGACCTGACAGCCACGGTGCTGCCCACGGTGCTGACAGAGCACAGCCTGGGACTGTGCTGGCGTGCTGGCACACACGTTGGAACCATCTGGGTCCATGGGCACAGGCTCATCCTGCTGTGTGTCCATTATGCTGACACACATGTCACCGCCATGCGGCGTTGCATCATCAACAGTACGAGGTTCGTGCCACAGCCTCAGCCACAGCGTGCTGGCATGCTTGCATGCCAGACTGCTGGGACACAGGAAGGCACCCCCACACCTGACTCACCGACGCCGGAGATGGCAGCCAGGCGTGCACACTGGTGCAATACCGCCCGGCTACCAGAGAGTGGATGGACCCTCCTCCAACTCTGGCTGCATGTCCACAATGCGCGGCCACCACCACTGTCCCCTGCAGGCGCACAGGATCTATAACAGAAAGTGAGAACATGTTAGTGCATGGATCAACCTTCCCCTCCCACCCCCACCCCCACCATGTCATACCATGCGAGAGAGGCTCACCTGTCTGGAAGCCACCTACTGGAATGCCCTCGATGGCACTCGCTGCATGGATGCAGCAGACGGCCCTCCGCTGAGGTCAGCTCACGCCACCTCACAGCTGGCTGCGCCTGTGGAGCGGCGTGCCGCCTGAGTGCTGCCACCTTCTCATTAACCTGTCTCCTGTCGGTCCCCAGCTTCTTCTTACATTCCTGCAGAGCACTGGTGGCTTCGTGCAGGTTTATGGCGTGAGCTACCCCTCCCATGCAGCAGCATGGGCCTGAGGTGCCCGCCGTCCCACTGAGTAGTGGCTCCTCATCCAGGAAGGCCTCGTGAGAGTGCCTCTGTTTCAGCCTTTGTGAAGTTGGGCCTCTCTTCGCCCACCATCATCCTCCTCACCTCAGTCCTTGCTCGCCATATCACGTTCTGTATGGGTAGAAGTGGACACCTGTGACAGTGCAGTTTGCAGCATTATCCCATGACCATAGTCCATAACATCACACAGCATGCAACCCCACCTATCACCTACAGTAACCTGAATATGGCCACAGCAGATCACTGTCACCACATTTATAGTGCAATGCATGCAAATTAGGGTGAAACAACTTTAATGGGATGCAAATCACGCTCTTGTAACTGAATGGCTGATCAGCGCGGTTGCACATGACGGCTGAATATTAGCAATATTGCTTTACTGTCTACGGTTGAGCCGGCTGAGCCTATAGCGCGCAGTTCTGTGACTGCATAGTACACGCACGCATGTCCAGGTACCTTATGCAGGCGTCTTCCGCACTGATTACGTGCTGTGTGCGGTCAGCTATTCAGGACACGGCCACCATTGTGCCAGTGCCACTACAGCGCTGGTCACCACATGGCGCTGTGGCACAACTGCGCAATAGTCCACTGTGGCACTGGCATGCAGGCGACCGCTCGCACTGGACGTGTAGACGTCCGATGGTGCTGTGCGTGGCCTTGCGCCAGAGACATGACCTTGTGCCCGACCTTTGCCCCCTTGGCGCTGTACGTCTAGCATGTGTGCAGCTCTATCATGCTGTTCAGTAACAGTGCGATAGGGACTGACGGCGCTGCCTGAACAGCGCGATAGGGACAGACGGGGTTGTATTGCACAACATTTCCACGAGGGGTTGCCGCGCTGTGCAGCGCCATATTGCCTACTATCAAGTTGATGTCATGGCACACAGGAGAGCTCCCCAGTGGAGTGGCTTGGAGGTGGCCAACCTAGTGGCCATGGTGGAGCCTCACTATGGGCCACTGTTTGGGGAGGAACCCCTAGACTTGGCTCGCACCCAAGTGTGGCAGCAGGTGGCCACTGTGCTGGAGCAGGTCACAGGGCGGCGCAGGACAGTGGAGCAGTGCAGGCACCGCTACAGTGACCTGCGGAGGAGGGAGCAGGCACTGCTGGTGTGCCTCAGGTCCCGTGCCAGGAGGGGCATTGTGCCTAGGCCAGGTGGGTGAGCCATCTATGCACCTGTATTGTCTGCAGGGGTATAACTGTGTATTGGGGCCAGAGCATGGGGAGGGTTGTTCCATGGTTGGCTGTGTCAGTGTTTGCAGGTGTGTGATGCATGGGTCTGGCTGTGGGCAGGCACACCATTGGGGCAGGGGCTGTCTGCATTTGGATCTCACTAATGTGTTTCTCAACATTTGTTTCCCACAGGCGTGGAGGGCGGAGGGCCCAGGCTGAGGCGCACAGGGTGCTGCAGAGGTGGCCGCAGAGGAGGCAGCAGTATGGGCCCACAACAGCAGCAGCAGCAGCAGCAGCATCAGCAGCAGCCGCCGCAGCAGCAGCAGTGGCTGGATGAGGATGAGTGTCATTACATCATGGATGCTATTGCGTGCAATGGGGGGGATAGGGCATGGCCACCATCCATGGACAACACTGCCATGCACGTGACGAGTGACAGTCAGCACTGTCCAGTGGCACTGCATGTCTGTGAGTGCGTCATTGGTGGTCCATGCATGCACTGGGCACATGGCTGTGGCACTACCTTCCCACCGTGTAGCCATGTCACTGTATTGCCTTGGTTGTGTGTGCTGGGCATGGGTGGGGCGCGTGTGTAGTGGCACACATGGCTGTTGCTGCCTGGTTGGGCTTGGCCCGTGCAAGGTCACTGTGAGTGTGTGCAGTCCATCACAGGGTTGGGGCACTTGGCTGTATGCCATGCATACTGGGTGGGCTTCAGGGTTGTGTACAGTCCTAGCCATTGATTCTGTTCCCTTGCCCTAGGTGTCCGGGTCCTGCGCAGGTTAGAGCAGACCATCCACCGCCTGATGGAGATGTCGCAGGAATCGCTCAGCATCCTCAGGGAGATGAACCAGAGGGGTGTGTGATGCCGGAGGGGGACACGGGGTCCGAGCCGGCCTGCAGATCTGCAGCCTGGGGGGCAGTAGCTGCCCCACAACTACACCCTTTACCCTTCCCTCACACCCTGCCTCCCTCACCAAGTTCTTCACCCCTACCTCACACCCACCTCTACCTTGTACCTGTACCCCCACCCCTGTATTGTATATATTTGTAAATAGTGTTATTGTTGTTCCTGTTGTTGTTGTTGTTCTGTTTTTCATTGAATATATATATATCTATTTTGTTATGAATACTGTGGTGGTCTCTGATTTGCAGCTGGCTATAGGTGCTCAGTTGCAGTGGTGTGCATGGCATCTGGTATGGTGTGGCCCTGGGATTGTGTGTGTGTCTGCGTGGGGGGGTGTCCCTGGTGTGGTGGTGGCTGTCAGCTGGTCTGGCCGTGTGCTGCCACACACCACTGTGGGCTCCTGGTGGGTCTGGCTTGTATGGTTCTGTGGTACACACGGTTGCATTGTGCCAGGTGGGGGGGGGGCATGATGGTTCCGGCAGTGCCAGTCACAGTCACTGCTCATGGGTGGTGTCTTGGGGTTCCAGAGCAAGGTGTGCTGTGCACAGTGGGGGCTGTGGTACACCTGGGTTGTCTGGCCCCTTTGTGTGGCAGTATTTGCTTGCCAGTGGGTGTGCTGGGGTGCCGTGGCCCAGCTGTGCTTTGTAGGCTTGTCCCCATGGGCCAGTGGATATTCCGTCCCTCCACCGGTGATGCTGTGCTTCGGGTGTGGGGGTGTGTTGTTAGTTCTACACTGTATTCCTGTGCCCATCTGTGGCATGGGTGGTGGGCCCCTGCCTACCTCCCTGGATGTGCAGTTCCATTGCTGTGCTGCTGGGGGGGCTCCCTGCTTGCGCTATGGCGCATCTCGACTGCTCAGCTGGGCTGGCCTTGTTGCGCTATGGCGCGACATATGTGCTCAGCTTCCCCTACCTGGTTGCGCTATGGCACAGGTTGTGCGATTTTCAGACGTTGGCTGGTTACGCAATTTGACTTGCTCCACATTTGAATATCGCGTCTGTTGCGCATGTGCGCAATTGACTTGTGCTTGCTCCTGCTATTGCGCACATTTTGGGCGCAGTTTGAATATCTGGGCCTCAGTGTTTAGAGACAGTGTGTTACATGTAAGGCTTTAATCAAGGATCCTGTTTCTCTGAGTTAATTACAGACTTGTTTAAGTTAATTTTGTTAAGAGAGAAAATCATAAACCAGGTTTATGATGTTAGAAGGGGAACCTAGGTTGTTACGCAGGGGTGCAAGGTTGTAAATGTCCCTGTGAAGCCTGTGTGAGGGAAAATACAGCAGCATATGGTCAAAAGAAGTGTCATTTGAAGGACATGAATTATGTTGAAGTTGCAGAATGTAATACTTTAAAAAATGAGACATCCTGTTTTTTGAATAAGATATATGTTTTTATATATATCTATCCTGACAGGGAGGAGCTAGGTGACCTCCTGCAAAGAGGTGGGGGTAAAAGCCAGCTTTTAAATTATTCAGTTTTACTTCACTGACACACATTTTTTACCTAGACTCTGACAAGGACACATCTTTGGAGCAGTTTAAGGAAGTATTTAGAGACTAAGTACTGTAGTAGGAATTGCACTGTTTAAAACCTTGTTCTTTTAATAGATTTGTATGTCTTGTGATATAGGAGTTCTTTATTTTGTGTTTGACATATTTTTAAATATTTTAGTAAAATTCTTTTTAGAACTTACTTGGTCTGTCTTTGACTTCTTTTTAGTTGTAAAAAGAGTATATGGTTATTGCAGATACTAAACCTAAGCTTGAATGGTGATACCAAACTGGAAAGAGAAGCGTTTTAAATCTGAGGTCTTTATTAATGTATTAAAGGGTTCATCTCTGTATACCTGGTTAGGTGCCTGTAGGCAAAGACATCTGGCCCCCCGAAGACAGATATATCTGAGCCTGTGCATTGGGTATGCTAACAAGAGGTTAACAGTTTGAATCCCTCCAGATCTTGAGACCAAGGGTTGATCCGAACTCACAAAACAGACAAGAGGGTTACCTTGTACTGTTCACTTTTCACAAGACTTCACTCGGAGGTTGGCACTTTAGAAGTAGAGGGCCTGACCTGCAGAGTGGGTTTGTGACAGATGCATAGCATAAGCAAAATGCATTCAATACAATGCGCAACAGTACAATAAATTACAGTTCAGAAAAAGTACATTATCAATATAAAGACAGATGAGACCAGAAAGTGGTTAAGTATAGCATTTGCATTTGCAGGCATTCATCAGATATATCTTTAGTGCATTTCTGAAGCAAGCCAGATCCTATGCAGTTCTTATTGTTAGTGGTAGTAGGTTCCATCTTTTTGAGGTAATAGTTGAATATGAATTTTGACTTAGTTTCATTTTAATTCTAGGTAAAGCAAGATCATTTTTTTTTAATTTTCTCTAGTCATTCCAAGGCCAAGTTGAAAGTGAATCATGCATTTTAGGCTTGTGGGGCATGGGGAATTCAACATTTTCCATATTAATATTACTTGGTATTGTATACATTCGTGTAAAGGGAGCCAATTAAGTGAGTTATATACATAGCAGTGGTGGGTATATTTATGTGACTTCAGACCGTGACGGCAGATACGGTTCAGTAATACTTGTACCCTAGATGTAACACTAGAGTTTGCTGAAGAATAAATCAATAGACCATACTCGACTGAAGAAATCAAGTATGCCTGGGCTACGGGTATTAAGACTGAATCTAAAATACAGTCTTGACACACTAAAACATTCCCAATCATTTATTTACTGTTTTAATCATAGTGTCTACATGTAAGGAACAAGTCAGAGTTCCATCCAGCAGCAGGCCAAAATATTTAAATTATTTCACCTTTTTGAGATATGTATTGTCCAATGTATGGATTAACATCTGATAAGTCTTCTGATTATAAGTGCAGGCACTAGACTTCCTACTAATGAGAGAAAAAAAAAACCTTTAGTGAGAGCTAATCATTCCGGTATATATTGGTACCTGAATCCTTGCCAGTCAGAGGTGGAAGCATGAAGGAGTTTTAACTGTTTTATTTGTTTTTTTATTTTTTATTTTATCCACCACTCTGGGCAGTGAGATGTCTGCTAGGGACAAGGTACTTGATGATGTAAGGTCATTTTAATGCCCAGGAACCTGGGGCTAGACTAACAGAGATTGCTTACCTTGTGATATCTGTACTATTGTGAGCACAAAAAAATATAAAACACAGTATTGTGGGGTCTGATGAAGTGGGGTTTGGGCCACAAAATGTTGCCCATTTTTTTCACATGTGGCTGTATATTTGGTAAAGATTTTGAAGATTAGCTACATACAGTGGAGTGGACCCTACCTTATTGCTTTTTGGGTTATTCTTGGTGGGGGAACCCCCAAGACTAAGACTACAATTTCTACTGAATAGAAGCATGCGACTTGGGATACTTCCTCTGTTTTCAGAAAATACTACTTCTCAGCTGGCCCGGTGGTGCTGAGGGTTGAGATGCTGGATGCCATACTTCGCACCATGCCGGCAACCTGGGTTTGGGAGCAAGCCCAATGCACCGGAGGTCAGCCAGGGGGAGAAGGTTTGAGCATCTGATGATAGCTCACCTTCTCTGGGGAGGGGAGGGTTGAGGGCTCTGGCAATATTATGGCTCCCAGTAGTGACAGGGAGGCATTGTGCTGACAGTCCTTCACATACGGGGTGGTGGGATGTGGGGGATATCAGGGTGGTGCGAATGGGAGTGTGTATGCCTCCCCAGGACATCACTGCATGTCCACACACTCGCCGATGGTGGGGGGCAGGAAAGTTACCACATGGAATAAAGGAAAAACCCCGGCCACTGGATAAACATCAGAGCCCAGCACCACGCCCAATGTGGGATCTTACCCTCCTGGGTCCTGATACCTTCCGATCTTCACCTCCACCCACAGATAATTAGATACTTGTAAGGAACTACTCAGGAGCTGAAGGCTGCCCCACCCTGGTGGGGGTTGCCTGTGGGTGTGTTGCGGGTGGGTTGGAGGTCTAGGGGTTCCCAGGTAGGGAGACTCTCAGAAAGGGTGGGAACAGCTGGGTGCAACTGAAGGAGTTCCCGTAGCAGGTGCTGTGCACCCAGTCCTCATGCATGAAGGTTATTGTTGCAGCAGCACCCACTGCTCAGACTTCCATTAACCCCACCACTCTAACCAGTACAGGTCCATAGGGAAAGGGAGCAAAGCAGTGCTAGCCATCATTTCAGCAGCATTGTAGTTTTTGTCCCGGCTTTCTCCCCAAGGCATCCCACCTCCCACACAGTGCGGACATAGCCTTTTGTAGCCTGCTGCCTGCATGACATGCCCCTGCAGAGAACCAAACACCTTGGCCCTCTGCAGCAGATACTATGGTGCTGGAACCCATTGCCAACCCTTCCCAGGCAGAGGTCCACTGCTGCCAGCAGCTACCCCAGCTCTGGCCTGTCCCTGATGCAACTGATCAGAGTCCAGTCCCCAAACCAGATCGCCCACACAGTGCACTGCTGCTGCGTCACTGGGGTGGCCCCAATGCCATCAGGTTGAACAATCATGAATGCCATTATAAAACGCATTATAGACTGCAGGAGCATCATGTGACATTCCTGACCAATCACAGTGCTTCTTCAGTTGCATATGTGACACTTTCATATTCATAAGAGTTTCTCATGCACTGTGCTGTGTCGATGGGTTTCTCGATGGTGCTTGTGCTGTCAACATTTTCAAGAAAAAATGTAATTTAAAACAATAGCATGATCTATAATAACTTTATTGGTCTGGTTGGAAGGGCCTCTTATGGGTTTAAGAGGGTCGCCTCTTGTATCCTTTGGTTTGCAGTTTTCTCCTCCTAAGAACACACGAAGTGACCTATAAACTTATAAATGAAAAACTCTGGGTTAACGCTATCTGAAATATTGACAAATTATTTTAATTAAGTAAATTGAAATAAGTTTCAGTAATTAAACATAAACTTAAGTAATTACATGGGGAGAGAAAATCTGTCCTGCAAATAGTCATGTCATATCCAACCAGCTTTTGTGACATTTATTATAATACTGTGCTGAATAAAAAGGAAAAAATAGGTGCTTTCATGTTTTTGGGGATGTTCAACAATGCGGCTTAGAGAAACAGGAAGAGCTTTTATGCTAAAAGAATGTGAACCCTTATGGGGAACCTTGAAAAGTGAGAAGGAAAACACGAGGAGAGAGAGAGAGAGAAATTGAGATTGAGGAGTCTGTTCATGAGATGGAGAGGGATTAGAATCCCCACTTTACCTACCATAGAGTGATGAACCTTTGGAAGCTGTACAAAAGGGAATATTGCATCTTTATTATTAAATGCATAAATGGAGAAAATGAGAAAGTGGGATTATGGAAACTTTAATGAAAACTTAAGTATTGGCGGAGAATGTTAATGAAAGTGAAATGGCATCTTTATTTAAACCCTACTCACTCCATTAAATCCTTGCAGCCTACATGGCAGGTTCAGCATCAACACAGACCACCTGAGCTAACAAGGCACTGATTGACTCTCAGTGTAACACCCAGAATTAGACAGTGCCAGCAACTCCGATGAGCTCCATTAAACCTCTACACTCCGATGAAGGTGAATTTGCATAATGACTGCATTGTTCCACCCATCTAGGCACCAAATAAGTCTCCTTTCCCAGAAAGGAAGCCTTTTGTTTTCTACGCTGTGTGCATAAATTCTGTCTGAGGTGCACTCACCTGTGATTTCATTAAAAAGAAGGTGAAAGGGGAGAAATGCAATTTCAGCTGTGATAATTAAAAACGTGGAATTAACAGGTACATTCATAGGACAATATATCTAAAACTGTGGGCAGGGGATGACAATAGTTAAATCTCAAGAGCAGACATTTGCCTTGGAAGAAGTTATCAACTTTCATGTTTTAAATACCTTCAGATGTAACATTCATTTGCATCCAGGTGTCAAGCATGGTTGTAATGGTAACATCACTGCAGAAAGACACTAGTGAACATTTTAGCTTAAAGCAGCGGTATTTGTTATTCACCATGTAGTTCTTAGTTTTATCACTTATGCTTTTCTGGCAAAAACAACAATATACCTTGTTTTTTTAAAGGGAATCCTTATGTTTCCTTATGAAATTATTATAAAGGTTACTATGAGGATCCAGTACGTAAATTGCTGGGTTATATTTAGAAAATGTGTTCAGTAAGAATAGGGATGTGGAGGCATCCATTTTGTGGACAGGAAGTGTGTTGTGATGTCACTGCCTCACTAGTGTTAACAGTGTTCAGTGCATCAGCTGAGAACAATTTGACTGTGCTGTTAGGGATTCCATTATATTCTAAGGAACACTTAGAATTTTACGTTTGGCAGAGCACAAGAAAATAATCCAGTGCTCCTCTTCATGATAAAAGAGGATTCCTGCCTGTAGGAGCAGTTTGTTTTAACATGCTTAATTGTATACTGTTAGAGCTGGTGAGGCAGTGACATCATCACAGCACCCTTCTTGTCCACAAAATGGATGCCTCCACATCACAATTTTAAATGTATTTTTCTGTCTTACTGAAAACGTTTTCTAAATATAACCTAGCAATTTACATACTGGATTCTCATAGTAACCTTCACAATAATTTCATAGAGAATCATACAGATTCCCTTTAATTTTATTTCATTCTTGAACTAAGATACAGAGTTATGAAGTTTTTCAAAGTTCCTGCTCCTGTGCAATATCCTCCATGACAAAATTAAATATCTTAGTGAAGCGATGTGCTGTTTACCATCAGAAACATGGCAAGGCAAAGTTTATTTTTATGGCGTCCAATCCTGGAGGCTCTGGGCACCTCACTTTCAGAACAAGCAAGGGAGTACAAAAACACACACAGATACAGTTAAAACAATAGTAAGTAATGCAATACAATCAATAAATAGTTTAGCTCCATTGAGATTTACGGCACCAGGTCAAATAGCTATGTCCAGGAAGGTTAAAGAAAACAGGTGGATCTTAAGACGGCCCTTAAAAACCTCAATTGAAGGGGCCTCCCTGATCAATAGTGGTAGCGCATTCCACAGTACAGGGCTGGCAACACTAAATGCCCTGTCACCGGCAGTTCTAAGTCTCATCCTGGGAATCACCAGGAGACCCCTAGAGAAGGAATGGAGGGAGCAGACTGAGGTGGCTGGCATTAGGAGATCAGCCAGGTAGCCAGGGCCTAGTCTGTGTAAAGCCTTAAAGGTGAGTAGTCCCACCTTGAAGATAACCCTCCACCTGAGTGGCAGCCAGTGCAATGCACGCAGCACTGGGGTCACATGACAGAACTTCGAAAGGCCCGTCAGCAACCTGGCTGCTGCATTCTGCACCAGCTGCAGTTGGCGGAGGGCATCTCCAGAGACCCCAAAGTAAAGAGCATTACAGTAATCAAGCATGGATGTTATAAAGGCATGAACCTGTGTGGGAAGGTTCTCAGGTAAAACTATTTGTATGGAAACATGGAGTAACATCCATGGACTCAAAGGTTCAGGGGGTCAGTTGACCACTCACTTTTAGAATAGGGGCTGGGAAGTACATTTTGCACTCCACACTTTAAAATATTTCTTCTTGCTTCCAGGTGTTAGTCACATACAATTCCATGGTTATCATACCACATAGAAACACAGAAACTGTCAGCAGATAAGGACCGCCAGGCCAATCCAGTCTGCCCAAAAGCACTACACTAGTTTGTGGCCTCTGACCCTAACTGCTCAATGGTTTTCACCCCACCTTCCCACCGCTAAGGTACCCTATGCCTGTCTCATGCATGTATAAAACCTCTACTGTTTGAGGGATGGAGAGATCCACTTGTAACAGCTGCGTTTGCCCTCATTCTCTTCATAGGAGCAAAGAGGTTGGCAGCTGTACTTAGTAAGTCCGAAAGTATTCAAAGGCCTCAGCCAGAGTTGGGAGGAGTGTTATGGGGCTCCAGTCCCGGCTACTTAGGTAGTGATTGAATTGTACTTCTGAGAATTTGGTGTAGTCTCGGGCAGTAAGGATTCTTGGCTGGACCTTGGGTGCTCTGTTCTTCCACATACAGAAAATCGGGGAATGGTCACTCAAGGAGTCTGCCATTGTGCCCGCAATCTGGATGTTTGCAGGGTTTGACACCAGAGCCCAGTCCAGGGTGGTGTGATTCCCAGTTTTGTAATTCAGTCTGGTCGGTTCAGAGATGACCTGCGTCAGATCTGCTTCATGGGTCAGAGACATCGAGGCATGGCCAGGGTCCTGGGCCCAGTTGAGGTTGAAGTCACCCAAAATGAGTAGCTCTGTAGCTACCTCTTGGGCCAGTGCATTGTGATGGCTTGAGTGATTGGAGGGCAGACTTTGGTGGGTGGTAGACACAACCTATTGTGAGTTGCTTGGTGTGTCCTAGGGTTATGCAGATCAATATACCTTTACCCTCAGCAGGGAGACTTCCCTGCAGGGTTAGAGGTGACCCGGTGAGGTCAGTCTTTGTATAGATTAGCACCCCACCCCCTTTTTTGGATTCCCTGTCCTTGCGGTAGGTGCTATAGCCCAGTGCTTGTATCTCGTGATCAAGGATGTGGGTTTTTAACCAGGTTTCAGAGATGGCTAGGACATCAGGCTTGTAGAGGTCCAGCCAGGCTTGGACTTCATGTATTTTAGGTCTGAGGCTACATACATACATTCATATGTGCTATCTTCAGACCCTTGGCAGACACCCAGCGAGGGTCCTGAGGGGATGCCACCAAGATATTGGTGGTATTGGGGCCGGGTTGGGTCCTGCCAGGAGTAGTAGCACTACCAGTAAACTGAGTAGTTTAGTACTGGGTATGGTGACGAGGTTCCTTCGACGCATCCTGCTCATAAAGTAGAACAGGTTGTAGCATATATACCCTTTTTTACCATCTCGCGCACCGTTGAGAGAGCAAGCATGCTTGAGATAGTGTTACCGCTGTGGAAATCGTGGGGGGAGTCATTATGCAGATGGCCTCCTGCTTCGAGGTGGCATGGGTCAGATTTTTCTCACATAGTTTTTAATGATGGGGGGTAAAATAAAGTAGTGAAAAATTCTTTTAGTCAGACCAGATTCATGTACTTTGCCCAAACCCCACCCATATTAAAAAAGACTAAGTGAGGTGCGGGTCAGAGCCCCCCGACTAACAGGATGTGAGAAAATGTAACTGAACAGGGACCTTGCGGCTTACATAGCGTAAAGAACACAGTGGGCGGGCAGTTCCAGGCGATACTTCCTTGTGTTCACAAAAGCTTTATGCTACTCAAGTAGCGATGGTTGGATAATCTACACTATTGCCATGAAACCCTGGCTAATTTAAACAAGAAACCAGGAGAGGGTGTAGATTGTGGGGGATTTACCACGGCTGGCGTGGTTTGTCCAGGAGGCCACAGGCCATGGTCAAATCCTCGCCAGTCGTGGTAAATCCCCCCTTATAAAATGGGTAGGAAAAATTATGTCTGCTGATTTGTTGGAATACATCACATGACCATGCGTATATCACTGTGCGACCCACACACCTGCACTTTTACCCCCCTCCAAAACAATTCTGACATTTTATAAGATAACTAAACCACTCTGAGGTGTGCAGTCACGCTCTGATATATGCATGCCTTGGGTGGTTGACGCACTCGGCCTGCAGCCCTCATGTGTAACAACACACACCAAGGCATGCGTATATCAGAGCACAAAACGCACACCCTCAGAGTGGTTTATCTATTATATAACACACACCCTCAAGTGGGTTATTGCAGTTATACCATGGCTCTCTTTTTAAAAAAACAAAAATACAGAAAAAATCGTTTTTACTTTATTGCTGAGCGAGACAAAATAGTCCTGGGTTACGTTTCCGGGTTTTGCGATGGGGGCGACAGGTAAGGTTTTCAGTTCGGTAAAGACAGATGCCAGAAACGTGGTGTGTGGTGTCCTTCTACAACATCTCTTATTTTTTTAATGGGACAAATCTCTTCCAATGCACCGGTAAGTGATGGAAGAACAGTGAATGGATGGCCCAGCTTGGATATGGACGGCAGCGGAGTTTGATTTTTCCAGAGCAGATGTTGCTCATGCTCTGCTCGGCTGGAGCTGTATTTGGCTTGCGGTGTCGGCTGGCTGTTCAAATAGAAGGGCGGTGTTTACTGAGGAAGGAATCGGGATGAGATCCCTTGATCTCTCGGTGCTGGGGGCGTGAGGATCGGTGGCCGGAGCAGCGGGAGTGACAAGTGAGGCTGTTTCAGTCACTGCGACTGTTTGGGGCTCCCTTAACTCAAACGAACAGAAAATTTTTGTCTAGTCCGCTTGGGTCAATTAATTCAAAACTTTTTTTTTTTTTAAACTTTATTTATAGAAGAGCCACCGGAGTGAGGAGAGCTCTATATAGTCAGCTAAATCATTGACATCTCGTTCAGTTACAGTATAATGCATGTACACATAGCTTGGGTACAGTCCATGATCCAGTTAATGGAAACACCATTTTATACAGTGAAACTAGCCAACTGTAGTCATTGTGATTTTACCATTTAGTTAAATTCCTGGAATTCCCCAATTTTTATATGAGGATACTGATGTAGCCCCTCCTTTTATTATAGCTCCCTGTTCAGTCCAGCGCCAGAGGAACTCCCTTCCACCTTCTATAAATAGTACCTTCAGAATATGTGGTTACCTAAAAAAGCGGAAACCATTCTTTCCCCAGGGCCCTTTCCAAGGTGGACCAGATCTTATCATATTTATACAGTCGTCCCAGCACTTTATATTGAATATGTTCTAACTTCATGTTGCTTAGAAGGGCATTTACCCACTGAGCGATAGTAGGCATGGCCTGAGCCATCCAGTTTTGCGCTAAAATCTGCTTGCCCACTACTATTGCCAGTCTTCTCAAAGGATATGAAGCTATTGACTGACCCCCTCCATTTCTTGGTACTCCGAGTAGAACATCTGCAGGGTCTAATTGAATCTTACTCTCCAAGACCTTATTTAAGATATGATTTATCTCATTCCAATACGTTCCCACTTTTGGGCACGCCCAAACCATGTGATAAAAGGTACATCTCTGAGCATAGCATTTAGGGCATTGGTCTGACATTTGGGGGTTGATCTTATGTGCCAGAGCAGGAGTATGGTAGATTCTATGCACAATGTTATAATTAATTATTCGCAATCTGTTGTTTACAGAAACAGCCTTGCTACTCTGCAGAGCCAAATCCCAGTCTCCTGTTAACTTGTTCACACCCAAGTCCCTTTCCCAGCTGTCTTTTAACTTTTGCAGCTTATCTGGCTGTGCTCCCAACAAAGCTTTGTATAGCACGGACAGTGGTTTCACACCCACGTGTTTTTTACAGTATTGAAAGATTTCCTCCAAAGATGTTCTACTCAAGGAAGGCTCCCCGTTAACTTAAGCATCCTGGATCTTATTACCACATAAGTAAGGTAGTGTGATGGATGGATATTAAATGTTTGTATCAGCTCTGAGAAACTGGATAAGGTCCCACCACTGAATAAGTGGGACAGGAGAAGGAGACCCTTCCCTTCCCACTGCCTCAAAGCCTGTTTGATCGCGGGGGGAGCCTGTCCATCCCTCCACAAACTAAACAAAATAGACCCCCTCTGGTGACAAACCTCCCTTGTCCCCCATCAGCAGTGAAGCCCTCCCCCAAGCTTTAAGCATACATTTGGTGAATGGATTCTTCGGCTTCTCTCTATCTCCTTCCCTCAATCCTGATGGGAGGAGACATAAGGCATAGGGGGAGCACACCCTAGATTGTGACTCCATAGTGACCCAAGCCTCGCTTTTCCTCCTATTTCCTGGCAATCCATGATAAATGTTAGTTGGGCCTAAAGCATGTAGCTCTTCAAACTGGGAGTGTCAGACCTCCTCTGTGCATTGGCTGCCACAACACCTCCTTCCTGATCCTAGGTCTTCGATTTGCCCAAATTAAGGAAGTAATAGATCCCTCGAGGGATTTGAGACAGCCCGGTGGAGGCATAATAGGAAGGGTCTGAAAAAGGTAAAGGCACTGAGGTAGAATTTGCATTTTTACTAGGTTTACCCTTCCCAACAGAGACAAGGGGAGCAACTTCCATCTACCACATTGTTCCTTAATTTTAGTTGCTAATGGACTGTAATTTATGTACCCTGCATCCACTATTCTACGCGGTAGCAGTATTCTCAGATATTTAATTACTGTTCTAGGAGTAATATCTATGCCATTTATCTGTATGGACTCTCCACCGTCCCCCAGAGGGAGCTATTCGCTCTTGTTCCAGTTGATCTTATGACCTGAAATAGGACCATATTCCCTGAAGAGAGAACTCAAGGCAGGCATTGCTGTCACTGGATCAGCTAAGAATAAAAGCACATCATCCGCAAAAAGAGAGATAACATGCTTCTCTCCATTCACTCTATAACCTTCTATATCCTGATGATGTCTAATGGCTGATGCCAAGACCTCAATGGTCAACACATATATCAGTGGCAAAAGGGGGCACCCCTGTCCTGTCTTGTCCCTCTATGGAGTCGAAAGGGGGTGATATACGTAAGGACATAGACAGGGTAGAGAAGGTTCAGAGGAGGGCAACAAAGATGGTGCATGGATTGCATCACAAGTCCTATGAGGACAGGTTGAAGGCACTGAACATGTACTCCTGGAGGAGAGGAGGGAGAGGGGATATGATAGAGACATACAAGTATCTTACAGGGAGGAACAGGGTGCAGGAATGCACTATTTTAAGCGAAAAGATGTTCCAGGACTAGAGGGCATGGGATGAAGTTGGAGGAGGACGATTCAGAGGAAGCGTGAGGAAGAATTTCTTCACAGAACGGGTGGTGGACAAGTGGAACACCCTGCCAGAGGAAGTGGTGGGAGCTGAAACAATCACGGGATTTAAGAATGCATGGGATAGACATAAAGGAATTCTGGAGGTCAGAGGTAATGGGTAACAGACTTCTAGGAAAACATAAACTGAACTTACAGACTTAAATGGGCAGACTGGGTGGGCCATAGGCCCTTATCTGCCGACACTGTCTATGTATCTATGTATGTATCTATGATAAGGTATTATTTGTAAGAATTTGAGCCCACAGGGATTGATACAAGCACTCCACCCACTGTCTGAAGACCGGGTGCAGACCAAACTTCCTTAGTACTGCAAACATAAATGGCCATTCGACCCTGTCAAAGGCCTTTTCTGCATCTAATGCGAGAAGGCCTCTGCAAGTTTTCCTTCCTCTGGACCCTTGCCAGATTATGTTCATTACTCATCTTAGGTTATGCCTTGCTTGCCTCCCCTTAACAAAGCCCCCCTGGTCGTGGTGGATGATCTGTGGTAAGACCCCCTCCAATCTCCTTGCCAGTATTTTCGCTATGATCTTATAGTCAGAGTTGAGTAAAGAGATTGGATGATATGAGCCACATTTTTTGGGGTCCTTGTCCGGTTTGGGTAGAATTGTTATAATAGCTAACTGCTGAGATGGCGTCAGCCCCTCTTCCCCCAGTACTTCCCTCACCATATACTGGAAAAGCTGGCCCAAATCATTCCAAAATTTCTTGTAGAATTCCATGGGCAGACCATCAGGCCCCGGGGCTCTCCCCGACCTAGACATCCAGATTGCCTCCTTAATCTCCTGCACTTTAAGTTCTTGTCCCAGCATCTCGTTTATCTGAGCGGGTATTTCAGGAAGGGGTATATTTTCAAGGAAACTATCTAAATTTGTCCCTTGCGGGTATTCAGATGTGTACAACTTTTCATAAAAGGATTTGAAGGTTGTATTTATCTCTCGAGCAGAAGACGTACCTTCCCCATTCTCATTTTCTATTGTTAAGATTGTTCTTTTTGCTCTTTGTTTTTTAATTAGCCAGGCCATCCATCTCCCTGACTTGTCCCCCTCGAAATACTGTCCCGCTTTTGACATTAAGATATCCATTTCTATACGTTTACAACACAGTTGGTTGTATTCTCCCTTCATACTCTTCAATTTCACCAGATCCTCAGGTGACTGGCTGCCCATAACCTGCCTTTCCAACCTCAGTATATTAGCTTCTAGTTCATTCTCCCTTCGCTTTTCTTTTTTGCCTTTAAAGGCTACATATGAGATAGTCTCCCCCCTTACAAAAGCTTTCAGGGCCTCCCAAGTAGTTCTTGCTGAGGTGTCTTCCACCTTATTATTTTCAAGGAACTCCTTTAGCCTCTTGGACATTTGTGGCACATATTGAGGATCTAACAGTAATGTAGGATCCATTCTCCATTGTTGCATCTCTCCCTCATCTATCTCTTTCTCCATCTCTAAATATAATGGAGCATGGTCTGATACTATGATAGGACCATATTCTATCTCCCTTATACGCCCCAAAAAGACAGGAGAAGCCAGAAAATAGTCTAATCTTGTATAGACCTTATGAGCACAGGAGTAGAAAGAAAATTCCTCTGTATCTGGATGTTTAAATCTCCACAGTTCCTGTAAGGCCCTTTCCTCCGCCTGTCTCCGGAGAGCTCCCACACTCCTGGGGGAACGCCTGAATCTGGGTTTAGAATGGTCAAAAAGTGGGTCCCAATAGGTATTATAATCACCCCCTATGATCAATTTATCTGGGAACACTGCTAGCACGATAGCCAAGTGCTCAAAAAATTCTGGACAATCAAATGTAGGCCCATACTAAGATCCCAGGACCAGCAATTCCTCCTCCACTGTAGCCTTCACTATAACATACCTTCCCTGACTGTCTCTTTGAGTTGCTTGAATTTGAACCCTAACCCCCGGTCTGAACTACACACATGTTCCCCTGGCCTTGGACGTGAAGTGAGATGCTATCATCATACCCCCACATTTTTTTCTATTCGCTTAATCTCATCACATGTTAAATGCATTCTTGTAACATCACAATATCTGCATTCTTTTTCTTAATATATGCCCATACACGTTTCTGTTTCACTGCAGTTTTTAAGCCATTTAAATTCCAGGAAAACATTTTTAAACTAGCCATATGGTGACATTAGATATATACCTAGATCTAGGATCTCCCAAGCACATTGAGTTGCAACTACCCCGAGCCCCCTCGCATCACCCGACTCTTGTCCTTTTTAATTTTTTCTCCCAATTAACAGATCTCCCCCACCCCCTCTCATCTGCCACATTTCAGAGAGGTCCCCCACAAAAAAGACCCAGAAAGATAAAAGAAGGAAAGAAAAGAAAAGAGAAAGATAAAGATCTGCACTACGGTGCTTGCTTAACCTACTAGAAAAACTAAACCCCTAGTGTCAGGAATCTAGCCAGGTAGTATCAAATTTTGATTCACCACCTAGCTTCCCCCTTCCCCCCAAGTATACCTCTAATTAAAACCCCCTTTACTCTCGTGGAATGGCCTGCTGGCCAAACCGTCATTTTCTTCTCAATAAGGCCAGGTGTGGCGGTACCGCGCCCCCCCACCCAGGACCCCCTCCAACTGCAGAGCATAAAATATAACCTCCCACAACCCCATTGCCTAGATACACTAGATATATAAATCTGGGTTAATCGAGAACACTTAGGGGTCCATCCCTCACCAGGGAGCCTCCGGAATGAGGAGCCCAACAGGGGTGAGCAGGCCCCCACACATAATTTAGCATACAGTCTTTTTATTGCTGATAGCCCTGTCATTCCCCAAGTGTTCCGTCTCATTTTTAATCCCTGGGTCGTGTGAAAATACCCCCCACTTCATTAGGAGGGGGTGACCAGCTTAAAAGTGGTCTCCTGCACTGGGCCTCCCACCCCACGAACACATACAAAAATAAAACAACTGAATCCCCCGGACATATGTTATGTCCATGTATTCAAGGAAACCAATTCACTAGTTAAAATCTGCACACATTCCCTACCCACATCATCCCCGGCAGACAAAATGAAACAAGAGGATAGAGTTGCATCTCCTTATTAATTTGATTAAACTTGCCCTTGGCTCTGCATTCTAATGTAAATGAGGCAGAGCATATATAACGGCCTCTGGGACCCAAAGTATAATAACCAAAACAAAAATTCAATAATTACAGGTGCAGCACTGTAGAGCCCCTCTAGGCCCCGGGGTCAACGTCAGGGGAGGCGGGGAAAGCCGGCCGTTCCAGCCATTATAGGCCTCATAAGAATTTCAGAACATACCGGGCAAAAGTTCCTCGCCCCCCTGTACCCTCGTCCCACCTTGATGCTGCCCCATACAGACATAAATTAGCCCACTGCACAATTAATGTGCAGAGACAGGCAGGACAGTTTTTCAGCTCCCCATTGCCCACTTTCTGCTGATCAGACCGTTAATGTAGCGTGGTGCTGTAAAAGGATAAATACATGAAGTAAAGCTTTGCCCCAGCATTTAACAAAGAGTCATTAGGCATCATTTGGGTCTCTGTAATGTCACTCTGGTTCACCTCCTTAGAAGAAAAAAAAAAAAAAAGGTCCTGCCCGGAGCTAGAGCATGAGGGGAAATGGGGAAGGCCGCCCGCTCCAGCCTTGATGGGCCTCCTAGGAGTTACGGAGCAGACCGAGAAATAAACTCCACTCCCCCCCCCCAACCCCATTCCTTCTATGCGCATCCTGTATAATATCGGGCGACATGGATAAAAGTACTAATGAGTTAGCCCAGTTCCAAAGTAAAGTTCACTTATCTGCATCTTCTTGTTGCTTTGATTCATGTTCAATATACTGCATTGCCGCGTCCGGGTTTGTAAACACCTTCGGAGTAGCGCCTTTTTTCCTAATGATCAGTCGAGCAGGGTAGACAAGTGCAAAAGGCCACTCCAGTTGATGTAACCTCCTCTTCACAGGCATAAATGCATTCCGATCTGTTTGTACCGACCTTGAGAAGTCTTGGAATATACTGACAGATTGAGAGCCTTCTTTAATGGTGCCCACCTTTCGTGATGCATTCAGTACCACCATTCTGTCCTGATATCTCAGAAATTTTACAATAATGTGACGAGGCCTTTCATTTGGGGGTGGTCATTGACTGGGAGTTCTGTGTGCCCGCTGTATCTCCAAAGAGCATTCTGCTGGCAGATCTAACTTTGCTCTTAGCCATGTCTGGCAAAAGGTTACACAGTCTCTGCCTTCCACGCCTTCAGCCATGCCTACTATTCGTACATTTGTTCGCCTCTCCCTATTTTCATGGTCGTCTAATATTGTTTTTAATTTCTCTATTTCAGTCATTGCTGCTTGCAATTGGGGGCTCCACTGATTATAACGATCTTCTTGCATACTAACCCTTTCTTCCACCTCTGTTAATCGAGCCGAGTGTTGTTCCACCGTCTCCCCGAAGTTATTTACTGTTGTTTGCAGTAGGGCCAACTGTGCAGATACGTTTTCGAATCCAGCGTTCATTTTACTAGTCAGGTCATATTTTAAGTCGTTAAGTAACTTTTCTAGTACCAAAAATTGAGGGCTATACACGTTGTCTTCCACAGTCCCTGCTGAGGTCGTTGCAGCTGTGTTGCCAGCATTCTTTCCTCATGGTGGCAGAGCCTCCAGGCCCAGATCTTTAAGCCCATTATTTGTGCTTTTAATTGGAAGTTGTCCCTGTTTTTTTGACATTTTTGGTGGCATAACTGTTTTCCCTACCAAGTCCCACAATTTTTTTCCTCAGTGCATCCCAGGGTAGCGGGGGAAAGGGAGATTCCTGACGGTTTAGGCACAGAGCTCCAGAACTAAGCAGCCATTCTGGATGCCGGCTTGGCCACGCCCCCAATTAATTCAAAACTTGATTCGATGGCTGTTGTGTAGTATTGAAAATAGAGGCGTGGTTTAACTTTTCGTAGCAGAGAGAAAAAAATGGTAATTTCAAGGCTAAAACTGGCTTGGATGGTTTTACAGTTTGGGGGGCATGAGGATACAGCTGATTGGCACCTCTTTCATTGGTGATTGTAGGATTTACAACACCTTGTAGATGCCAACCAGCCAATCAGAGTGCAGGGTTTGGAGCTTTTTTTATGTCCATGGTATAATCTCTATACAATAGGCAGAAAAATAAAGCCTTCTGATTAGCTGGATAGCACCTTCTAACCATGATAAATCCTAGTATCATGCCATGGTAAAAGGTGCTAGCCACCGGTCAGCCAACTCCCCCCGAAATCACTCTGAGCATAACAAAGTCAGGAGAGGCAAAGAGAGCAATGGATGGTGATCATGCTAAACCGTTGTGTCCAAGCAAATCCACAACACACAAAAGAAAGTGCACCAAATTCCAAAAACATGAAGAAAACTAATACTGGCCACAACAACTTCCTTTCCTCAAACACTGTGGCGAAGACCCTGATGAAACAGTGAAATACTAATAGTTTCTGGGCAACTCCTTCCACTCGACTTACATTCACTCTGAAACTGTTTTTACTCCTGGGATTCCACTCTGTTGCCACCTTCTGCAAACCATGAACCGCTCACTCCATTAACTCCCTTTCACACACAAAAAAAAGCTCTTTACCCACGAAGGCCAAGGGTCTCATCCATATGAATGGAGACTCCACTAAAAGTCCGAGCTACCCTGCTGTCCTTCAGTCATGTGACAGCAGTGCACCACCTACGTTAAAAAAAGGAGCACTGCCTCCGTACTGTAAAACAACTTGATCGCCAACTACTAAAGGCTGTCCCGGCTCATACAAGAAAATCAGAGCCGGGACACAGTCAAAAAAATGCAACCTGAGCACATATTTAAACATTTCCTGGCCCCAACAAAAGCACCAGGCCAGGAATAGCACAAAGCAATACTGCACATGCACAGTAAGATCACAGCCCCAGTAACCAAGGACTACTTCTGGCAGAGCAATAAAAACACACACAAAAAAAAAAAGTTTAATTTACTATTTTCTCTCTGTACAAAAAACAAAAGGACATTGTATAAAGCAATAAATATAAAAATGGAAAGGGACTGGGGGGGTAGTCATATCAAAAGACCTAAAGGTGGGCCAGCAATGTGAGAAGGCAGTAAGGAGGGATGGGGGGATACTGGGATGCATAGGAAGAGGCATCACCAGTAGAAAACAGGAAGTTGTTGGCCCTCTGTACAGTCAGTTGGTAAGACCACATCTGGAGTACTGTGTACAGTTCTGGAGACCTCATCTCCGCAAAGACATAGGGTGGAGGCTGTCCAGAGGAGGGCAACCAAAATGGTGCAGGGTCTGCACCAGAAGACATATGAAGCATGACTAAAGGAGCTTAAGATGTATAGCCTCGAGGAAAGGGGGGGGCATGAAAGAAACTTTCAAATACCCCAAGGGAATCAACATAGTCCAAGAGGGTAGCATCTTTCAGAAAAAGAGATGTGCAAGAACAAGGGGGCACAATCTGAAGATAGAGGGAGGACGGCTCAGAGGTAATGTGAGGAAGTATTTCTTCACAGAGAGGGTTGTAGATGCATGGACAGGCCTTCCTGAGGAGGTCGTAGAGTCAAAAACAGTGGGTGAATTCAAGAATGCATGGGACAGACATAAGGCAATTCTAGTGGGGGGGTAGGAGGAAGTAGGCTGCTGGTTAACTAGGATCTGCAGCTTATCCGTTAGGTAGGGGAAATGGGCAGACTAGGTGGGCCAAGCGGTCCTTATCTGCCATCAAAATCTATGTTTCAATACCCAACTCCAGAATGTGGGTGATGCCAGGATTTACCCACGCCTGGTGTCTTTTGGTCACTCGGCCTGTGGCTTCATGACCAAACAACACACCAGGTGTGGGTAAATCCTGGCATCACCCCCTGTCATGGTATACTGCTTAAGTGTCCAACAGGCTTCCTTTAGACTAGTGGTACTTACATGGTGGTCAGCGATGGCACCCTCTTACACCAACCTTTTTTGAGGGGTTGATGGGAAGAGGTGGCCATCTTCGACCCCAGAGCTAATAGGTTCCGTGATCACATCAAATACTGGGGTAGATACATAGATGATACTCTGTGTATCTATCTGGTGGGGTAGTGTTTCAGAGGCCACTGAGTTTGTAGCAAGTGACTGGAACCTACACTTTACGCATACAATTGGCTCTAACTCAGTGACATTCCTTTTCTTTTAGCTCAGTGTCTCTCCAGATAGATCCGTTGTTACTGAGGGCTTTAGAAAATCTATTGCAGGGAGCACTCTTCTCAGATCAGACAGTTACCACCCCCCCCCCAGCCATCTCCTGCATGGTATACCTAAAGGACAGTTCCTTAGGTTACACAGAAATAGTTCCATGAAGACTAGCTGTCTCCAGCAAGCTGATGAATTATTTGGCCGTTTCATGGATAGAAGCTCTGATCTCCAGCTATTGGAAAAGGCCAGTTAACATGCCCTTTTGCAAGATCATAGTTCTCTTTTAACACCTAAGCCACCTGACGTTTGTCATGATGTGCGGATCAACTTTATTACTGAGTACAACTCAGTTGGTTCCTAAATTGCATGTACTCTCAAGATATTTTTGGCATGTTTTACAGGCTGGTGTGGATCTGAAGGAGTGTGTGGGAGATTCTCATGTGGTCTGTAAGAAGGGCTTAGGTATCAAAGGTACCATTGTCAGAAGTCACTGTATTCTGTATAAAAGCATTCCCAGTTGTCTCAAATGGTTCACACAGACATGGCAATTGCAATGTCTACAAACTTATGGCTCAAGGTAACACTTTTACCGGCCCTGCCAATGGCTCCCACTATGAAGTGTGCCAATTCATCACTTGTCATATGCCTTTTGTGGTGTATGCCTTGTGGTGTGATTTCCCTCTCTGTATATAGGTTGGACTACCATCCCCTTAAAGAGAGAGAATACAAGAACATGTCTGTTCTATCATAAATGGATGCTGTGATACCCCAGTTAGGAGCCATAGGTGTACCCATCATGGTGCTCAAACAGATACCCTTAAATTTATGGGCATTGATCATATCAGAACTAGTCCTAGGGGGGGAAACAGATGTAGAACTTCAACATGAGAGCAGGTTTATATTTACTTTGGGTGCTGTCTGTCACAAACCCACTCAGCAGGTTAGCCCTCTACTCCCAAAGTGCCAACCTCCAAGTGCAGTCTTGTGAACAGTTAACAGAACAAGGTAACCCTCTTGTCTGTTTTTGTGGATTCAAATCAACCTTTGGTCTCAAGTTCTGGCGGGATTCAAACTGTGAACCTCTTGTTAGTGTACCCAATGTACAGGCTCAGATAATTCTATCTTCGGGGGCCATATATCTTTGCCTACGGGCACCTAACCAGGTGTACAGAAATGAACCCTTAAAAACTGTAATAAAAGACCTCAGATTTAAAACACTTACCTTTTTCCAGTTTGGTATCACCATTCAAGCTTATGTAAAGTGTCTGCTTTAACCATATATACTCTACTTGTAAAGGAAATAATTCAAAGACAGACCAAGTAAACTCTAAAAATAGAGTTTTACTACAGTAGATAAAAAAATATGTAACACATAAAATACAGAACTATTATATCACAAGACATACAAATCTTTTAAACAAAACAGGTTTTAACTGTGCAATTCCTACTACAGTACTTAGATTTGACTCGCTCTCTAAATACCTGCTTAAAGTGCTCACAGATGTTTCTTTGTCAGAGTCTAGATAGAAGTGTCTCAGAAGGAAAACAGAACAATGTTTAAAAGCTGTTTTCCCCACCTATTGCGTGAGTCACCTAGCTCCTCCCTGTCAGAATATATATAAAAAAAATCTATATAAAAACAGGATGTCTTTTCCAAGTATTAAATTCTACAACCTCAGCATAACTCATGTTCTTCAAATGAATCTCTTTGATCTTATGATAAGCTTCCCCCTTCCAGGACAGGAAAGCATCTTTTATGACTTCGCACTAAAACGTCATACCCTGCTCTTCTTCCTCTAAGCGTTATACAAGTTTATGATCTTCCCTCTTAGCAACTACAGCTATAATTAACTTAAAGTCTGTAATTAGCTTCAGGCCTTCCAGGTAACACCTTGTATCTGAAACCTGTGTGTGTGTGTGTGATCTCACATGCTGTTTCAGCATTTCTCATGGGAGACAGTCCATACATATTTTTATATTACAAAAAATGATACAGCTCTCAGAACTGGCTGTCCACGTCACACTCTCTACCCCTGTGTTCTTAACAATGCAGGGGATAGACTTCCCTTTCTGTAATGCCTGTTTCGAACAATTGTATTCATTTGTTGTTTCTTTCCTCTGTTTTATGCTCCCTTGTTGCTTCCCTTCCCCTTCCCTCTTTATTCTATTCACCAGCTTTAGTGTCCTTTGCCATATTGTACTTAATGAATTAGCTATTTTACTTCTCTTTCTTTTTTGTCATTTTAGGTTCCTTGGAAATCCTCTGAATTTGTAGAGAGCTGTCTTTCATTCTACTATTTATAACTATACAGATAAATATATTATTTTTTAGATAAATTGTTTGGAAGCCATTTGGCTCCTTTATAAGCTAATCTGGTAGCCTTTACATGTATTATGTCTTCAGCCTGTTATTTATAATTTAATCAACTTTTATTAGACTTAGTTATATAAACATTCAAATTTTTCAAATGTATGCACTTTGTCACGTGATTGATTATATTGGTATTCCTGCTGTAATTGTGGTGTCCTGTAACTTTAAGATGTACTCTGTTTATGCAGGTTTGAGTACTTGAGTAACCCCTACCCCTAACAAAGAAGCCGCAGGGTTTCAAAGTGCTGGGGCTTTGTGTCAGCGTGTCCATTTGCCGTGTTCAAATTAAACACACTCAGCATTACTTCTACCGACACTACTGTCTGCTTTGTTGTTGTTTTTTTGTCACCTTTTTGCCTACTAGATCATTATTTTTAGGTGTTGCATTCATTATGAACACCTTGTGGTTTTGTTTTGCTGTTTCTCGCCTTGTAATGGAGCACTGCGCCTCTTGTTTTATCCTTCCTATAACTAGCCAGTCAATAGGTAAAGGTAAACTATTATGAATTTTTCCTAAGGTTTGAGTGGAGGAAAAACCTTTTGGTTCTTTAGTTTTAGGAGGCCTGTGAACTGAAGGGCTAAACTTTGACTCACCACTCCCAACATCCATTTGTCTGTGGTGATAGTTTTCCACTCCTGGAAATAAGACAGGCGGCCTCCAACTGGTAGGGGTTCTATGGCAGCCTGCAAAAGTCAGGTATTTTGTTCTTCTTGTGGCTTAGGAACTGGTGCTTGCTTCTGTCCTGCACCTCTTCTGCCTCTGCCCTATAAGGTACCCCTCTGAGGAGGGTAGTCATAGCAGCAATAAGTCGTTTGGTAGTATGTTCTACCCCTACCTCCCCTTCCATGTGGCCTGAAGGAAGTAGAATCTATCTCCTTCTGGGTCAAATTTGTACAGGCTGTTTTTTGTTCATCAACCTTTTTCAGGTAGGCTTCTGTTTTATCCCCAAAGACAGATGGTCCATTGAATGGGAAGTCCCTAGCCTTTCTTAAATCCCACCTAGTCTCCACCCAGTACTGCTCCTGTACTTGAGGTCCCCCTCCTATTGCCCTTTCGCCCTTAGGAACATTGTATATAATCCGTTGCTATTGTTTCTATCTTAGGTTATTGCCCGAGTGTTTGTCTAAGTGATTTGTACATTATTGTATTTATATTTATGTTTATGCAAATAATTGTAACCTCTGTTTACTTGCCTATTGATGTATTCCTATTTTGTATTGTACCTCCTATTGTACCCTCCCCTTGATCACCCCTGAAAAAGGGACAGTCCATCTCAGTGGGCTTACCTGGTTACCAATATTCAAATAAATAAATAACATTTGTCTTTCTGTCTTCTGACAGGAAGGTTTCCCTAAGCCAGGCAAACCTCTTCAGAGTTATTGCATGTGCTGGTACCCTTTAGGCTATGTCATTTGCATCCACAGCCATGTGGAACTGATATTTGGTGGCTTCCAGTGCATCTTTCACTGTTTCTGCTAGATCACTGCAAGTTCACCTCACATCTTCTCATGTAGAGCTTGGCTTGCATTGTATTCCAAAGGGCGTTTTGGTACTATGCAGTGCATGCCATGTCAGCAGTTTAACTGCAGGGTGGCCAAAGTGTACACTTTCCTGGCCGCATAATCTAGCTTTCTGGAATCCTTTTCTGGAGGTATGGAAGCTAGTGACACTTTAGATTTATCACATGCAGCTGCTTGCACAGCCCCCTCATCATCAGGGTGGGAATATAAAAATTCTGCTCCCTGTTTCTGTACTTGACATTTCTTTCCCACTTTTTTTGTCAATGCTAGGAGCTGAATTTGGATGCTCCAGAAACTTGCTGGTGGCTTTTTTGAGGGTTTATTGAATAAGTACCGTGAGTCTTTTAGATGAGGTCAGTCCCAGTATACTTATAAATTCTATCTCTTCTGTATCCTCCTCAGTCTCAATGGAGGGGATATTTAGAGTCTCAACCATATGCCTTACATAAGAGAAATATGAGAAAAAATTCTTCTTGACTCCTGGTGGTGAACCAGAGTCATGTTCAGGGATTGTCTCCAGTTATATCAATTCCCTTTCATCCTCTACCACCTTCTCCTCCAGCTCAGGTTCAAAAAATGCCTGAGGCAGGGTTGGGGGAACAGGAATAGTGGCACGCGTTCTCATGCTTGCAAGGTCTGGGAGAGACTACCACATTTTTGTGATGTCCTCTGCTGAGAGCGTAGCTCTCTCTCTCTCTCCTACTGTTGTCTCTTGGTCCCTTTCAGGGAGAAGTGCAATCAGATACTTTTCTTTTAACTTTTTTCTTAGCTGGAGTTGATGGCACCAGAGCATCTGCTTTCTTCTGTTTGCCAGCTTTAGCATCAGGGTTCCCCCTATCGGACACCCTGCATTCTTTCTCTGCACTGGATGTTGGCTTGGTAGCTTTTTCTGTCTCTCGGATCAGACACTGCTGCTTTTTTGTCACTTTGGATTTTGTTTGAGGAGAGATACTTGAAGATGCGTGCTTTCCACCATCTGAGGTATTTCCCTCCATTTTAGTTTTAGGATAGCAGCTACATGACTGGTGGCAGACTGAAACTGTCTGAGTTGTGCCATTTCCTTTTGTGTTTTAAGGCAGAAAAGTGTACACAAATCACAGTTTAAATAGTCATTGTCAGAGCCCAAACAAACAAAACACAGATTATGGCAGTCTGCCTTTGCCAAGATCTTGCGACAGATTTCACAATTTTAAATTCTTCCTCTTCTGAGGCCTTTCAGTCATACCAACAGCGTTCTTCTATTTATAAGGTTTTTAAATACTGTAATTCTCTTCATACTACTTTACATTTATCTACGTGCAACTGAAATACTTTTGTGTCAATAATTCCAAATGTCAGTGTATTAGCTGAGATTGTTTTATATTTGTAATCCATGTTATGTTGCATTATACTGTATATTTATTGTATTGTATATTAGGTTATACAATTGTTTGTGTGCTTGTTATATGTCTAAGTCGTCCACGAAAATGGGCATTTAATGTCCTCGGAGTTATCTGGTTACCACAGTTTAAATAAAAATAAAATACCAGTTGACTGAATTTAGCCAAAAAGTATTGCCAGTTCCTTAGACAATACAATTCATAAACCACTAAATAAAAGTTTTAAAATAAGCTGTTATGTTAATTTTTTTTAACCAAAAAACAGTTAAGTGGGAACCTCAAAATTTACTTTTCTCCAGTTCCGAGGAACTGATCAGGAACCGGAGAATACCACTAAAATAATAAAGTTAGATAAAGTAACCTGTCAAAAAAAGACAATTATTGAGAACTAAATAGAAATAATGATAGGAGTTTTTACAAATAAAAACAAATAAAGGACTTAGCTGATGAACTTAGAGGGGTCTCTGAGGTGACTGTTCTCTTTAGCGTAGAAAACAAATCTTATGTTAGAACACTAGCGGGAGAACCAGCACACAGCAACATGTGAATCGGAGTTCTGATTCCACAACACAAGTGTTTCTCAAATGATGAGGCTAGCTTCCCTGGAGAGGCCCCAACCTGTCCCAGGAGAGGCTCAAGCAAGCCTGACATGTTACTGTATTTAAATATTGAGTTTTGTATGTTTTGCGTGAAGGAGGCATGGTTACCTGCAAGATCTCCTGTGTCCTTACCAACCCACCTGCCCCCACTGATGAGGGTCTTTTGGGAGTTCCCAGAATTTTACTTAAAGACATCTAGGGCCCGTGCTTGTGTCTGCTGCCCCTATCCTGTGGAACTCCCTCCCTCATCATATATGAGAGAGTCAAACTGTGGACATTTTCAAGAGGGAGCTAAAGATATTCTTATTTAATCAAGCTTTTATGACCAGTTAATATGTTTTAATATGAATTATTATTTATATATGTGTAAGTTGAGTTGCAGATGGTGGGGGGGATTCAGGGGTAACATTAGCAAATTCTGTTTCATGGAGAGGGTGGTGGAAGCTGGAACAGACTCGCAGGGGAGGTGGTGGGGGCTAAGACAGTGGGGGGTGTCACAGACACACTCAGCTGGTTAGGCCCTCTGCTCACACAGTGCCAACCTCTGAGTGCAATAGTGTGAACAGGCAACAGGGTAACCCTCCTGTCTGCTTTTGGGTCTGAAACACCTTTAGTCTCAAGTTCTGGGGGGATTCAAACTGTGAACCTTATGCTAGCATACCCAATGTACAGGCTCAGGTATGTACCCTCTTCAGGGATTGCGATACAATCTTTCGTCGGGGCACCAAGCCAGGCTTCCAAAATGAACCCTTAAAACTCTATAAAAGACCTTAGGTATATTCTTACCTTTTCCCAGTTTAGTAACACCATCAAGCTTTTCAACAGTTTTTGTCAGTCATAACCCTCTATACGTCACATGCAAAAAAGAACTAGCAGACCCAGGCAGTCTTTCAAATAAAGGATACTTTACTAAAAGATGATAAAAACATGAAAAATGTAAACAGAGAACAATATATCAAAGAGCATACAATCACTTAAAAGAACAAGGGCAAAGTACAAAACAAAAAGTCTTTCCACAATACATTTAGATTTTCTTTTTTTTTTCACTTTATGGTTATTGATCTTACAATAAGCATACAGTTTTAAATTATTCCTGATATAGTACATTAGGATTCATATATTTTCCAGATGAGGGCACCACTCCTCTTAATACACAATTTACACTTTTTCTATCTAATGTATTACCTCTATAAGTGCCTTGAAAGTTAGAGAACTGTGTCTTTCTAGAGTCCCAAAATATGTCATATTCCCCAGTTACAAGGATACATTTCAACTCTGTCTCTCCACCCCCTTGGTGAGTCATCTAGCTCCTCCTTTTTATAATTAAAAAAATGTAAACAATGATTTCCTGTCAGGAGATATGTTAAATAATGTCACATCAGAAGGAAAAGCACTTCCTACATATGACTCCTTAATTAAACATTTTCTCTTTGATCTTGTGTGGTTTCCTGTTCCCAAGGCAGATTCAAAGATTTTTTTTCAGCTCTGCAGTTTGTCACCTAGATACGAGATATCTGGCAGGAATCAGCTTAATGATGTCCTGTCCTGTAATAAACTATATATTTAGCTTCCCAACTTCAAGGCAGCAACAGGTCATAAACAATGCCATAAAATGCAATTTCTCAAGTAAGTTAATTACATTACAGAGATCTCCTGGTCAATTATATATCCTGTAGTTTTCACTGAAACCTGGGGGGGGCACCCATGGAGCACAGGCTGTCTTATGTGAGACAATCACATACTATATTTTTATATTACAAATAGCATACAATAATCATAACCAGCTGGCAAAGCATCACAGTCCTCCCCACCTAGACTGAATTTGGGGGCTCTTATCTTCTGCATGGGATGAGCTTTCCAAGTCAGTTCACTCCTCATATAGATGCGATAAGCCATCTGCGTTCTGACTGGTCGCTCCAACCCTATGTAAGAGCGTCATGTCATACCCTTGCAAGGTAAGACTCCATCTTAATAGTCTACCATTCGTTTTTCCCATTTGTGTCAGCCAAACCAGGGGGTTGTGGTAAGTTTGTACCTCAAAATGCTGCCCATATAAGTATGGCTCTAACTTCTTTAGGGCCCACACTATGGCAAGACACTCTTTTTCCACAGTAGAATAATCCGGCTCCCTGGGAAGTAACTTTTTACTCAGGTACACTACAGGGTTATCTTTTTCTTGGTTGGATGTCTGACTCAGTACTGCCTCAATACCCACATCTGAGGCATCAGTCTGGACTATAAAGGGTCTGCTATAGTCAGGACTTGTCAATACAGGAGCACTGCACAGTGCCTCTTTCAGTCTGGTAAAGGCTTTTTCTCAGTCTAGTTCCCAGCTAATTTTCTTAGGCATCTTTTTCTTTACCAGGTCAGATAGGGGAGCAGCCAGGGCACTGTAATTGGGTACAAATTTCCTATAGTACCCTGCTGTTCCTAGAAAACTCCTGACCTGCTTCTGCATTTCCAGTCTGGGCCACGCCTTGATCACCTCTATTTTTACTTGGTTCGGATGGAGCTGTCCCCGGCCTACAACATGCCCGAGGTATGCCACTTCAGCCATGGCCACCTGGCACTTCTCAGCTTTGACAGTGAGCCCAGCCCTCTGTATCCTGCCCTGCACTTCCCTAAAGTGGGACAGGTGTTTCTCCCAGCTAGCACTAAAGATGGCAATGTCATCCAGTTACGCCACGGCGTACCCCTCAGCATCATTTAACACCTGGTTCACCAACCTTTGGAAAGAGGCCAGGGTGTTCTTCATTCCGAAAGGCATTACTTAAATTCAAATAAGCCTATTGGAGTGATGAAGGCCGACCTCTCCCTAGCTCTGTCAGTTAACGCTACCTGCCAATACCCCTTTGTCAGGTCAATAGTCGTAAGGTATGTCGCCCCTCCCAACTTGTCCAGGAGTTCATCCGTCTGGGGCATTAGGTGGGTGTCTGACTTCGTGACTGCATTCAGTCCACGATAGTCCACACAGAAATGAGTAGAGCCATCTGGCTTGGGCACAAGGACTACGGGTGAGGCCCAAGGGCTGTGGGATCTCTGGTTTACCCCAAAATCCAGCATTTCCTCCATCTCCCTCCTAATGTCCTTTTGGACAGCCTCTGACACCCGATATGCTGCCCACCGTATGGGCATCTGTGTCCCTGTCTCTACATCATGCATCGCTAAGGCTTGGTGCTAAACAGTGGGGCAAAGTCTGCTAGAACCTCCCTTACTTCCTGGATCTTGTCTGGGGCCAGCTGGGGTGACAGTTTAACTGCCTCCACAGAGGACTCCCACTTGCTTTCTTCCAGCAAGTCCAGAAGGGGGTCTCCTTTGTCCGTCCCCTCCCCAGGACTACATACTGCAAACACCATGTCAGCCCTATTAGCATATGGCTTCATCATGCTGACATGGTACATTCTTTCTGTCTGTCTTCTGTCAGGTAATTCTATGATATAGTTCACATCATTTACCTTCCTATCTACTTTGTACAGTCCTGCCCTCTCAGCCTGCAGCTTGTCTTTCCAGACTGGAATAAGGACCATGACTTCCTGACCCACTGTGTACAAGCGAGCTCTGGCTCTGCGGTCATACCACACTTTTTGTTTCTGTTGGGCAGCTGCCAGGGTGCTCTAGGCTGTCCCCATAAGCTCATTCAGCCTTTCCCAAAACCTAAGGACGTAATCCACTATGGGAGTGCCCTGGGTGGCGTGCTTGCCTTCCCAGTCCTAGTCTAGGGGCCCACGTACCCGGTGTCCATATAAGAGCTCAAAGGGGGAAAATCCTGTCGACTCTTGGGGCACCTCCCTGTATGCAAACAACAGGTGGGGAAGGTATTTCTCCCATTCCTTCCCTTGCTGTTCAGCAAACGCTTGGAGCATTGACTTCAGGGTAACGTTAAATCTTTCCACAAGCCCACTGGCTTGCAGGTGATAAGGTGTTATGCACCTCTACACCACCCCACACTTCTCCCACAAACATTTCATCAGTTCCAACATGAAAGAACCCCCTTGATCAGTGATAACCTCCTGCGGAAACCCAACACAGGAGAAAATCCCAAGTAAGGCATCTGCCACTTTGTCCATCCTCAGTGAGGATAGGGCGACTGCCTCTGGATACCGGGTAGCATAATCCACCACAGTCAGGATGAACCTCTTCCTGGAGGAGCTGGGGGTATTTAAAGGCCCCACCATATCCATTCCCACCCTCTGGAATGGCTCCTCCACTATGGGCAATGGAATTAGGGTGTCTTGGGTTTTCTTACCTGCTTTCCCTATTTCTTGGCACCGGTGACATGACCTGCAATACTCCTTCACCTGCTGGGCGAAGTTGGGCCAATAGAAATTTTGGGCCAATTGTTGAGTAGTGCTACATTCCTAGACAAGGGAATATCGTGTGCAATCTTGAGCAACTGCTCACGGTACCCCTGGGGAACGACAAGCTGCCTGCCTATCACCCCTCCCTCTGTCTTCACATCCTGAGTATACATCAGTCCATTTTCCCAATAAACCTTATGTTTACCATCACCTCCCTGTGCTCCGTCAGAGTCTGCCCAAACCCTTAGCTTCTCTAGACTAGGGTCACTTTTTTGAGCAGCTGCAAACTCCTTACATATTTCCAAGGCATGGGAGAGGCCCCCTTCAGTCTCTAAACTAGGGTCCCTAGCACTAGCGTCAGGGCACTCAGGATCACTGTCATCCCTAGCCCTCTAACAATGGGCCACCCCTCCTTCTTCAGAGTAACCCTCCATAGCTGTGTGGTTAACTGCTACTGGGGAAATTTCTACCCCCTTTTCGTTAGTCTCCATATCAGGAGACACAGGCTGGGGAACCAGCCTCCCAGTGGTTTCCACAATGGCTTCTGTGGAATCCAGAGAACTACAATCTCCCCATCCCACTTGGCTGAGGGTAACTGCACACACCATCCCCTGTTTGAGATTATTGCCAAGGATGACACCAACTGCTAAAGTTTTGGCTACAGCCACCTATTGCACAGTTCCCTCTGTTTCACCCCAGTCTAGGAGAACACTAGCGAGTGGCAATGTTTTCTCCTCACCAGTGAAGTCTTGTACCGTTACAAATTTATTAGGTAAAGCTAACCAGGCTCTACAAGATCCCCTTTTACCAACGTCAGGGATGCCCCTGTGTCACTTAACCCTTGTGTCTGTACACCATTCACCGTGACTGGGTACATGTGTTCCCTCATGTTCACAGGCATGCTTCCAGGGACACATAAACAACCCACTTCTTTCTTAGCCCCATTCTGCATATTGCTCATCCTTTTGGGACACTGTCTGGCAATATGTCCAGTTTCTTCACAAACCCAACATTGGTTTCCTTTCTCAGAAAAATCTTTTCTTTGAAACCTGGGGCTAACTGGTTTCGGTGGAGGCAGTGAGGGTTTTAGCTGCCCTGAAGGCGCGCTTTTCCCTTTCTGTGCTGCCATACCCGCCCCATTCGCTCTCAGAGCAGGTCTGCTCTTGGCATAGTGGTCCGAGAGTTCAGCAGCCTCTTGCACTGTTTTGGGATCTCGGTCCTCCAGCCAGGTTTTCAGCTCTGCTGGACATGCCCCAAAAAACTGTTCTAACAAAATAGCATTTTCAATTTTATCTACAGAGTTTGCTTCAATTCCCTCCCACCAACGTTTTAAACATTGACGTTGTTTCATGGCTAGCTCCTCGTAGCTCATCAGGGCTTATCCTGAGCTTATGGAATTTAGCTCTGTATGCTTCTGCAGTTAAATCAAACTTTTTTAAAAGTGCAGCTTTAAGTTTGCTGTGATCATTGCTGTCCTCATTGTCCATTTGACCCAAAGCATCCCTAGCATTCCCAGTAAGTAGCAGGGATAGCCGAAAGCTCCAGGACCCTCTAGGAATTTTTGCCTGAATACAAACTTTTTCAAAGGAATTTAAAAAGGCATCCATATCCTCCCTATCTTTAAATTCAGCTATCAATTTGGAATTCAGTTTGTAACCCAGTCCTGTAGTTCCAGTTAAACCCAAGTCACTTACCTGCTCTGGTACTGGTGGCTGGAGTCGTAACTTCTCCAGTTCATGTCGCCTCTGGCGCGCATGCTCTTCACGGTCTGCCTCTCACTGTTCATGTTCAGCTTCTCGCTGTTCTCACTCCCTCTTCTGCTCTGCAGCTTGCTGCTCTCGCTTCTCTTCTCTCTGGAACTCCAGCTCCATTCTGTGTAACTCAATCTGTGGCTTGATTGCTTCTGGCTCCAGAATGCTGGTGACCTTCCCCTGCTGCTGTGGCCCTTCGCTGGCACTGACCGTGCTGTCATCCTCACTGGATCTGGACACTGCACTAGTTGCTAGCCCCTCCACGCCCAAGGATTGGTCCTTTACAGTCACAGTCTGTGACTCAATGCTCTAGGAATCTGCTACTATCAGGGCATCCACGAGGTTCTGCTTGGTGGCTCTCGCCTCATGCAGGACTCCTCTATCCTGGCATAACTGCCTCAAGTAGTCTGCAGTGTACCCACTGTAGTTGGAAGCCATCTTCTTCCCTAACTACAGCTACTCTAACTTGCACTTTAAAAAAAAAATAAAACAGGTAGGAACTTGACTGTAAGTAAAATGATATAGTTCTGTTTCCTTTTAAAAAATAAATCACTGCCTTATTTTGCAAGTGAGCTGTACAGTATTAAGCTGACACACTGCACAGTTAAAGCTTGTCCTACCAATTTTATCGCACCGCTGCTAACCAAATCTGTCACAAACGCACTCAGCAGGTCAGTCCCTCTGCTCCCACAGCACCAACCTCCGAGCGCAATAATGTGAATGGCTAACAGACAGGGTAACCCTCCTGTTTGCTTTTAGGTCCGAAACACCTTTAGTCTCAAGTTCTGGGGAGATTCAAACTGTGAACCTTATGCTAGTGTACCCAATGTACAGGCTCAGATATGTACCCTCTTCGGGGATTAAGTGGCACACCTTCGCTAGGGCACCAAGCCAGGCTTCCAAAATGAACCCTTAAAACTCTATAAAGACCTTAGGTATATTCTTACCTTTTCCCAGTTTAGTAACACCATCAAGCTTTTGAACAGTTTTGTAAGTCTTAACCTCTAACACGTCACATGCAAAAAAGAATTGGCAGACCCAGGCAGTCTTTCAAAATAAAGGGTACTTTACTAAAAGATGATAAAAACATGAAAAATGTAAACACAGAACAATATATCAAAGAGCATACAATCACTTAAAAGAACAAGGGCAAAGTAAAAAACAAAAACTCCTACCACAATACATTTAGACTTTTTCTATCTAATGTATTACCTCTATAAGTGCCTTGAAAGTTAGTCCCAAAATAATGTCATATTCCCCAGTTACAAGGATATATTTCAGCTCTGTCTCCCAACCCCCTTGGTGAGTCATCTAGCTCCTTCTTTTTAGAATTAAAAAAATACAAACAATGATTTCTTGTCAGGAGATATGTTAAATAATGTCACATCAGAAGGAAAAGCACTTCCTACATATGACTCCTTAATTAAACATTTTCTCTTTGACCTTGTGTGGTTTCCTGTTCTCAAGGCAGATTCAAAGGTTTTTTTTTTCCAAGTCTGCAGTTTGTCACCTAGATGTGAGGTAGCTGGCAGGAATCAACTTAATGATGTCCTGTTCTGTAATAAACTGTATATTTAGCTTCCCCAACTTCAAGGCAGCAACAGGTCATAAACAAGGCCATAAAATGCAATTTCTCAAGGAAGTTAATTACATTACAGAAATCTTCTGGTCAATTATATATCCTGTATCTTCACTGAAACCTGGGAAGGGGCACCCATAGAGCACAGGCTGTCTTATGTGAGACAATCACATACTATATTTTTATATTACAAATATCATACAATAATCATAACCTGCTGGCCAAGGGTCTCAGGGGGCTTTAAAACGGCATGGGATAGGCACAAGGGAATTATTAGGAGGCTTACTGTGGAAGGCTAGCTCCCTAGGAGATGGCTTTTGGGTAGGGAATTTTGGGCAGACTGGGTGGGCCTAGTGGGCCTTTTCTGCCCACACGTTCTATGATTCTAAGTTTTTTTGACTTGTATTATTTTTAAAGTGTGCAACTCTGTGAAGCGCATTGAGTCACAATTTGAGAAATGCGCTTAACTTAATAAAAGTTGATTGATTTGATTGATTGATTGATTGATTGAAGGGTGAGGTAAACTGAAAGTGGATACTGGCAGGTGAATTTATTTATATACAAACTGGTGACCACGAAAGGCACTCTGAGCTGAACCTTATTTCTAGGTGTTTATTTATGTACAAATTAGTGACCAGGAAAGGTACACTGAGCCAAGGCTGCTTTCCAGGTGTTTGCTTGTTTGTTTATGTATTTATGTATATACAAACTGATGACTGGGAGGAGCATACTGAGCCTAGACCCGTTTCCAGGTATTTTTTTACTGATGTACAAACTGGTGACTTGGACAAGTACACTGAGACAAGGCTCATTTTCTGGTGTGACCCAGGGGTACAGTTAGTAAATGCAATTAAGAGGCAACTTTGCAAAACAAAATGCACAATAGTGCAAACAAATAGGAATAATGTGCAAGTTATAAGAAGTAACAGTTTATCCATTAGACTGGTGGTAGAATAGGGCAAATACAAGGGCTAAGCAGAGAGGTGCAAGGAGCAGGAAGAAGCAATGATCCCCAGACTCTGGGAAATTCCTTAAGAGCGGGGTAAGAGGAGGTGGGGAAAAGGTGATTAGGAAGGTTGTTCCAGATAGAGGGAAATGGAGAAAGAAAGCAGTCTGACCCACTGAGGTATTGCAGTGAGTGGTAACAAGAACCTGAGAGTCAGAAGTGAGGATCGTGTAAAATGGGGACACATCAGTTCACGCTGGTCATTCCGTTCCATGACAACTCACTCTGGGCTATGAACATTGGTGTCAGTTCCCTCCCTGCACAATTCATTCCCATTCTGCACCACCTGGAGATTATTTTATTATATTTATGCTGGGTGCGAATTGTTAGGGGACAATTTGTATAGGGGCACACTTTACGCCGGAGTTCATAGTTTGAGGTTTTGGAGTGATGTATCAGAGACCGAACTGACTGGCACAGATTATCATATTGCCACGTAAAATGACCTAGGGTGTAGGGATTGGGAAGGGGGATAAGGTGACTAAAATGAGATAAAATCAAGCAACTATTTATAGGTATTTCATGTTTTTCCTGGTGCACTGTGAAAAGTATATTTTTTCTATGAGGAGGCCCAAGATTATTTCCATATTTACTTGGAGGGCAGAAGATCTTTTCCATGGCTTGGGGGGAGGCTCGGTGTAACAAAGTCTGGGAACTAACACACAACATCATTCTAAACTCCAAGGCAACATGTCAGAGTGGAGAGTATACATTTTTTGTATGGTATCACTGTTGGACTCATGTTGTTAGAAACTGACGCATACGTCTCAATTGTCCCTGAGTTTGCCTCAGACATTTTCTATGTCCCTTCTATATTTTGCATTTCTGTCACTGAAGAGTAAGCAGTTGATTCATAGAATAAGTCAGCCATTAGTATTGCAGTCTAGTTTTATTAGGAACATTTTATTTATGGCCACCCAGTGGCACAGTGGGTAGCACTACATGCTCCCACGTGGTAGCCCAAGTTCGGGAATGAGCTCAGCTAGCCATCTTGGTGGCCCAGGGACTGGGGAGGTGCTGCAGCACTCCCAGCCATGTGAGGGATGGAATCAGATTCCAACACCCTAGGGACCCCTGTGGTGGGCCAGGGAGGTTGCTCCTCTGCAGGGGATGTCAGCAGTGTGCCGAGGCCTGTAATGGGTTGTGCCTGATGTCAGGGGAGGTTGCTCCTCTGCAGGGGATGTCAGCAGTGTGTCGAGGCCTGTAATGGGTTGTGCCTGATATCAGGGGAGTTTGACAAGGAGAAAACCAGAAAAACTGCAGTTGCCATGTGGATGATGACTCCAGTCATTGCAGGCCCTGTACTACCAACAGGGCCATGGACTCCATATCTGGATAGTGCTGGGGGGGGGGTAAGAGGACAACTCCCTCTGGTCTCACCACAGGGGAGAATTAATTGGGGATTCTGAGTCCAGGTACAGTCATTTGGATGGTGGTTGATACGGTTGGGCGACCAGAGGACTAAAGGGGGCTGGCTGTGAGGAAGCATAAAGAGCTTTGTAGAAAAAAAGAAAATGTTATTTATACTAAGCAGCATATTGGACACAGCTTCTGAAGCTGATATTACTATTTTTTCAGATGTGCCCCTGATTTTGGTAATTTCTCCCTAATTTTTTTTAAAAGCCTTGTCCAAGAATGATGAAGTAAGAGGTAGCGAGGAATGTGTAAACAAGTGCTAAAGATGCTAATTGATAGAAACCAGCAGCAGTGTAGTCTGGTGACAAAGGCTGGATCACTGCCCAGTTACTTGCTAACTTACACTGCACTTTCCAAGTGCCTGTTTGCTATTGGAGACCTTCATTTACATGACATAATGACAAATGGATTGACAGGTCTGCGGTCATCACCATGTCCCTCTTTTCTTTCAAGGCTGTTGGTGTAGCCAGGATAGAGTTCCTAGGGATATATGTTAGGTTTGCCAAAAACAAAAAAAGGCATTTTGCCCATGTTGCTTATTCACCGTTACCATACAGTAACTCCAATAGCAACATGCCCAGCAAACAAGCATGCCCAATCAGTCTCTCTCTGTATCATTGCATAATGATCATCTTCTCGCTCTCTTCCAGTTTCCCTGTCCCTCCCTTGCTCTTTCTGTCCACCCCTCATAACCTTCTCCAAGATCTCTCACTCTCTCTCTCTCCATCCATTTTACACTCATGATCCCTCCCCTGCCACTCAGTGGAGTCCATTGTGTTAGCGAGTGGAGTGGCTTCTGGGTCTAGACCCATCAGGTCTCTGGTATTAGATGCATGGAGTAGCTGCTGGCTTAGACCCTGGTAAAGCCTCTGATATTAGCCATGAGGAGCAGTTGATGGTCAGCTGAACTCCCCTCCCAACTTGGGAAGGGCATTACGAATTGTGTGATGTCACATTGCAGAGTGGTTGGAAGGGAAGGTGTCTTGACACTTCAGGAGGGGTAGAGAAAATGAGAAGTGACCTAAGCAAGCTTCAGGAGTGGTCAAAGGTGTAGCAGCTAAGATTCAATGCAAAAAAGTGCAAGATCGTGCACTTGGGGCACAGAAATGCGGGGGAGAAGTACATGATGGGGGGAGAGGTACTTACGGTCACCAAACAGGAAAGGGATCTGGAAGTAATCATATCTGATGATCTAAAGGTTACCAAACAATGAGAGAAAGCTGTGAGGGCAGCCAGTGGAATGTTGGGTTACACAGGGAGAGGTATGTCCAGCAGAAGGAAGGAGGTGGTGATGCCACTGTATAGAACATTGGTGAGGCCTCATGTAGAGTACTGTCTCCAGTTCTGGAGGCTCATCTCCGGAAGGACATAGACAGAGTAGAAGTTGTTCAGAGAAGGGTGACAAAAATGGTGCAGGGGCTGCACCAGAAGTTATATGAGGGGAGACTGGAGGATCTCAATATGTATTCCCTGGGGAGGGGATGGGACTTTCAAATACCTCAATGGTGTAAATAAGTTACAAGATGGTAGTATCTTTAAAAACAAATGTTCAAGAACAAGGGGCCATAATATGAAAGTAGTGGGGATATACTTAGGGGTAATGTGAGAAAGTATGTTTTCACAGAAAGGGTGGTGGATCCACGGAACAGCTTCCTGGCAGAGGTTTTTTTTGGGGGGGAATTCTCTTTATGCTCCTCTTGCTAGCTCCTGGGCTCTCTCCAGTGGGTTGCTCGGCACAGCCTGCTTCCTGCCCACCTGAAGTCCCCCAGATTCACCTCCGGTCGCCCAATCCCCACCATGACCTGATTGCTCCATCTCTAGGCTCTGAGTCCCCCGAGGTGGGAGCACCGACTCCCCTGGCACTCTATCTAAAATTTGATAGAGTGACCAGGCATGGAGGAGAACCGGAGGCTGACTGGAGGGACCCGGCACTGGGCATGGGGGCTGTTCCCCGAACCTGTGTTTGCCTACTGGGAGCTATGGCCAGTTTCCTTGTTCCGACCACTGGCGCGGACATGCAGTGGCATCAGCGTGCAGGGGGTGCGTGTCTTCCCTATGCAGTATGGCATATGAGAGTGCTAAAACACAGGATGCTGAATGCATCAGGCAGTGTTTCAGTAGTTGCAGCAAGGAAGTGGCACAGGCCTTTGCTTAGACCACAGATGGAGTATTGTGTTTGTTTATTTATTTATTTATTTCAAAAGTTTCACCGGGAAAGACGTACTAAGCTGATAACAGCTCATTTTCAGATGCCTCCTGGGGGAAAGGGGACGTGGAAGGTCAAAACAAACTTATCAGAAGTAAAATCAACAGTAAATAATATATCTTACTTCGAGTGGGAGCTCTTGCTGCAGGCTTTTACCATAAGGACTATGCTGCCAGGCACTAAGACCCCACAGAAACCTTCTAGCTAGCAATCTTCAGCTGGACTGCCCCCGACACCAGCTCCACTCCAATGTCAGCCAATAGTATTTATGGGGCGGTCCTCGGCCCCGCCTCAGTTCTTTTCCCACCGCAAACCCGTTTACTTCAGCTCTTCTGTTGCTTTCTAGAACTACTGTAATGTTTCCCGTGAAGATTGGTATCATTTTCTTGTTTTTTCATCGAAAAGTCTGCTTTTAGTTCTTTTTGTACTCATCTGCATGTCTTCTTCACCATCTTCGTTTTCTTCTACCGAGAAGAAGAGGACCGAGTGTGCCTGCAGTCACCAGATTCTGGCCAAGGATAAGCACGAGGCCTATATCTTCTGCCTGGGGCCCAACCACGACACCAAGGCCTGCTTCATCTGCAGCGGCTTTATCACTAAAGGCACTAAAGACCCACATTCTAGAACAGCAGGTGATCGTTATGCAAGGCTTACCAGCCATGAAATCTGCCTCTTCTTCTTGTTCCTCGAAGCACAAGAACAAGAAAAAGGACACAGACCATCAAGAAAAGGACCGGGGTAGGTCCAAGGGGCATTCACGCTCCCAGTCCCTGCACCAGAAAAAGACCTCCTTGGGTCCCAACTCCGGGGACTCTGATCACTCCTCCCGCCATTCTCTGCACTCTATTGGGTGGCAGGACTCCTCCACTCCTGCCAAAACCGTGTCGTCAGAGAGTGGAAAGCAGGGCTCAGGTACTTCTACACCAGCCTTGAGTATCCTGAAGATGAAGGCCACGCCCTTGTGTTCACCCTCCACCTCAGGGGTCGGGACCTCCTCTTTGTCTTCTGCGGGAACCTTGGTCCCATCGCGCAAGGTCCTGATGTCGGTCTCTCCTGGGGCTCCAGGTCAGACTACAGAGCACCGGGATTGGGAGTCAGTCTCTAAACCAACCTCAGCTCACCATATCTCGGTCTCACAAACACGTATATCCAAACCGACGATGATCTTCAAGACAGATAGCTCCAGACCGTCGATGGTACCAAATAAGGGACGTATGTTAGGCAAAGCTCCTCCAGACCTTGGTAACTCACCGGTCCATAGGGCTTCTACACCAGATGATCAAGGGAATCAGTCTACTCCCTCTCCCAGAGACCCACCGGATCTTACTTCTTCCCCTATTGCTCCACCTATGCCAGACAGTCAAACACCTCACCCCCCGGTGGTGCCAGCGGCTCCTCCGTTCTCAAAAGCAGAACTGACAGAACTCTTTCAATTTTGGTGGAGCCAAGTGAAACATGATGTACTTCCACCATAGCCAGATGCTAACCTGACTCTGGATACAGACAAGGACCAAGATTGGGGAGACAAACCCTCCTTACCCGTGCCTAAATCCAAGTCCCACTCACGCAGTTCTACCAACTTCCGTGGCAGGACTTTACATAGCGAATGGTATCACTGGCGTCACTTCCGTTCACTGAGCACTTACAACCATTGCTCCTCCAGCCGTAGGCAGTCAGTCACCTGACATCAGTCATATAGCCATCACTGGCGTTCCACCAGCTGTTGCCAGTCCCACAGTTGCTGCCTGTCCTATCATCGTCACCAGTCTTCTAGTGGGTGGCATTCAACTGAGAGGCACAGGTCTTCTTCAGATTCTACATCTGCTTCCCTCTCTTCTAGGGGTCACAGTTTGAACTCCAATGCTTTGGGTTCTGACCATTCTCCTTCAAGAGAAAGACGTGTCCCTGGATGAGAAGGACACCCCTAGATCACCTCCTGACAGTCCTACTTTTATGGACATCATGCAGCATATCCAGACCTGGAATGGATGGGAGACAGAGGATCTGGATCCAGAGTGCAGGAGGTTGGCCAAGTACCTGAGGCAGAAGGAGCCAAAGCCCTTGGTGGTTCCTCCTTTAGTGGATACATTCTAGGATCTCACCCAGATCACTTGGAAGCATTCCCTCCACCACTCTGGCAGTCTCCAAAAAGTTGGACAGACGGTGCCGAGGGATGAGCCCTTTTTAGCGGAACACACTCAGGTGGACTCTATGGTTATTACGGCTGCTCATGACAAGTCAAAGAAGCTGAAACACCTCAGTTCACAGCCTCCCAACATAGAGTCCAGATTTCTAGACCAGGTGGGCAAGAAAGTGTATTCTGCCCCGGTTCCATATAAAAATGGCGATCGCTTAATAGCGATGTTAAATAACGCAAATGCAATACAGCGAGTGTCAATATCGCAACCGCACATTACGCCGCCCGCAAGTTCAGCTACACTGTGTTATTAGCGAGTGATCAGAACTGGACTGTAAACAGAAAACTTAAACATATTACAAGTTACCTTGTGCACCAACTTATTAATGCAGTCAGACAGGTCAGGCAGGTCACTTAGCAGCACTCTTTGTTTGCTGAAAACAGGTGCCAGCATGATGATAAGTAATGAGCTGCTCACTGGTACCTAAACCCCCACTGCAAAACTCAGTGCCCCCTGACTCTAGTGGAACTGGTAAATACAGTTACACAGGGGGAGCTCTGGCTTCCAGAATGAAAAAAAAGCACAACAAAATGCATGCTGTAATAAAATGGTATGCAGAGTGTCTGACAGATGCTCATAATGACTAATACTTGCTACATAACTGAAGGGTGAATCATCTATACAACATACTATGGCCACACTTGTAAATAGAATTACGTCTATGGCAGAAACATGATGAGACTTTTGGCAGTTTAGTTTTTTAACAAATCCGCTGAATAAATTTTAAACAAAGGTAAAACTCGTCTCAAGTGCTGTCAAGCATTTCCAACTGTGGAGCGCAACTGTGGATTTGTACACTTGTCTCATTAAGCAGTGCTGACAGACACAGCATAAGGATTTCTGTCTATAGAAACTACACAGAAATGAAGCTCAACATGCACACAGTCTGAAAACAATACTTAAAACTTCCAACCCCACCTCACAAACATACTCTGTAAATGCTAAAATGTTTAGATATTTATTCATCTGGTATGAATCCGACTGCCTAACATGCTATTTCTAACTCTGCAACTTACCGTGAGGGACAAAATGCACATCACATACTAGGTAAACAGAACCCACATGAATGTTAGCAGCATCCACTGCTTGAAGCTCTAAAATCTAATTTTGGACTGCAAAGTCGCTATTTTGATGTGTTCAGAGGTATTCGCAATTTTGTTTACACGCTATTATAGTGTTGCTCTTTGCAGCTGAATCGTGGTTATTGTGGATCGCTATTCTTTATAGGTCGCTATTACCACTTTAGCTCTTATTTCTTCGCGATTTTTGCATCGCTAAAGTCATGGGATACCTCTGCCTCTACCTGTTCTATCAGATCACTGAACTTTCTCACACATATGGTCCAGTACCAGAATGCAATGTGAGAGAAAGGCTTAGAGGTTGCTCAGGCCTTGCCAGACTCTGCTCAGAAAAGCGAGCTCCTGGATATTCTTAAGTTGGGATTGGACATAGGCACTCATGTCCTGAGGGCATCGTATGACACTCCAGACAGGGCTTCTAGGGCGGCGGCATCCGGCGTTTGCCTTAGATGTCACACCTGGCTGAGAATCTTGGTAGTCTCCCAGGACCTGCAGTCCAGGATCCTGGACCTTCCCTTCTAGGGTTCCGTTCTTTTTGGGGAGTAGATAGAGAAACTGATCTCTCATCTCCAGGAGTCCGGGAAATCTATCTGGTCTATCCGATAGATGTATAAGGGGGACCAGAAGCCCTTTCGCAAACGGCCTTTTCATAAGCCCTCAGGGTAAAACACCCGCAACCAGTTCCAGCAGAGGGGAGGCTTCAAGAGGAAAGCACCAACCCAAACTCCTGGAAGCTCTGCCTCTAGAGGCCCCAAGACCTCCCAGCCCTCTCTACCTGTTCCCGGATCTGCCCAATGACTTACTACCTGCCCCCCCTCCTCCAGTGGAGGCTATGGGGGAGGCAGTAGGGGGTTACTTCTCTCTCTATCTAGAGGGAAGGAGCAGCATCGCCACAGACCTCTGGGTATTGGATAAAATCAGGAGAGGACATACTCTAGAGTTCCTTCAGATCCCTCAGGACAAACCACCAGGGTCCTCCCATTATCCTTCTTCTCACATTCCTCTTATAGAAGGAGAAATCCAGGCCCTTCTGCAGAAACAGGTGATAGAGCCAGTTCCCCTGGATCAACAGGAGCAGGGCTATTACTCTCATTTTTTACTGGTCCCGAAAAAGACCGGAGACCTTCTGCCCATTCTGGACCTCAGTTCTCTAAACCTCTTTATAGAGTACAAGTGGTTCAGAATGGTCACTCTGCCAGGCCTCATTCCCCTCTTGCACCAGGGGAACTGGCCCTGCTCCCTAGACATGCAGGACACCTACCTGCACATAAGGGTCTTTCCTCCCCATCGGAAGTTTCTGAGGTTCCACTTCTGGGGGAGACATTACCAGTTTTGAGCCTTACCATTCGGCCTCTCCTCCGCTCCTCAAGTCTTCACCAAATGTCTAGCAGTGGTGGCTGCGGCTCTTTGACACCAGGGCCATTATGTCTTCCTCTACCTAGATGACTGGCTCCTGGCAGCTCCTTCCAGAGCTCAGCTGCTTCGCACTCTCGGATACACCTTTACTCTCTTCCAAGAGCTGGGGATCAATGAATCTTCCAAAGTCATCCCCATGGCCCAGCCAATGACTCCTTTTCATCTGAGTGGTCCTGGACACGGTTTAGGGCATGGCCTTCCTCCCAGAGGACAGGGGAGATCGCCTAAGGAGTTTAGCCAGGACGGTGTCCATGGCTCCCCAGGTCCCAGCCAGGACCTTCCTCAGACTTCTGGGGCCCATGGCGGCTGCCATTCCTACAGTTCCCTAGGCCCGCCTCCACAAGAGGGTTCCCCAATGGACACTTAGGGTACAGTGGGACCAGAAGTCAGAAGACCTAGACCAGCTGGTCAGGATCTCTGACCCAGTCTGAAAGACTCTTTCCTGGTGGCTAGACCCCTCCAATCTGGTACGAGGGGTCCCCTTTCGGCAGGAGCTCCCCAAGATGGATTTTAACTACAGACATCTCTGGTCTCAGTTGGGGTGCTCATCTGTAGAACAGACAGACCCAGGGGACATGGTCTCCAGATGAGCAAATGCTCCACATCGATGTCCTAGAGATGCGAGCAGTCCTGAACACCTTGCGGGCATTTCAGATAGACCTTTCATCAGGCCCCCTTCTCATCCAGACAGACAACACATTGGTAGTGTTTTACATCAACAAGAAAGGGGGCACACATTCTTAACCCCTTTGCCGGGAGGCTGTGAGGATCTGGTATTGGGCACTGGAACACTGCCTAGACCTCACTGCTGTTCATGTTCCAGGCATCCAAAATGTCTTGCCCGACAGCCTAAGCCAGTCTCAGTCCAAGGCTCATGAGCGGGAGCTCCATCAGTTGGTAGCAGATCAACTAATCAACAGATGGGGCCATCCAGAGTTGGACCTCTTTGCGTCTCCACTCAACGCCAAACTGCCCAGTTTCTGCTCACTAGAGCCTGCGCTTGGTGTTTTCTGGTCAGAAGCTTTGTCCCTCTGTTAGACAGGGAGGTTTCTGTATGCCTTCCCTCCCTTTCCCATTCTTCAGAGGGTTCTCCTGAAGTTATAGACTAAAGGAGCAGAGATGGTCCTCATTGCTCCCTGTTGGCCTTGGCAGATTTGGTTCCCACTACTTCAGCAGCTGGCAGTGGAGCCTCCAACACAGCTGCACTAAGCTCGCACTTGCTAGCACAGGATCAGAGCACCCTGGTCCATCCGGACCTTAGATCCCTGCAACTTCATACCTGGTTCCTGCAGACTTACTCAAATCTAGGTATGGGGTTTCCCAGTAGGTGGTGGATGTTCTCTTCTCAGTGAGAAAGCCTTCAACTAGATCCACTTACGCCATGAAGTGGAAAAGATTTTGCCTGTGGGCTTCACCCCATCACTTGGACCTGCCTACCTGTCCAGTGAACTCGATATTAGAGTATCTCCTCTCCTTATTAAATCAAGGTTTGAGCTACTGCTCCATTAAGGTACATCTTTCCGCAATTTCTGCTTATCACGTACCCATGGAGGGGAAAACCCTCACCCAACTGAACGTGTCCAGTACATTTTTGTGGAGCATACTACATATTAAGCCTCCCATCAGATATGCTGTACCACCCTGGGATCTCCTCTTTATGCTTGAAAAACGTACTCTTCCCATGTTCGAACCTGCCACGGAATACAAGCTTCACTTCCTTTCTTGGAAAGCATTATTTTTAGTTGCCGTTGCTTCTGCTCAAAATGTTTCCAAGCTTCAGGCCCTGATGTGTAAGGAGCCTTATTTTATTTTCCATAAGAACAGGGTGTCCTTATGTAGTGACCCTAAGTTTTTGCACAAGGTAGTATCTGAGCTCACGCTACATCAGGACATTAATCTTCCAGTGTGCTACCCTAATCACTCAAACCGAGGGAAAGCACTCCTGCATACTTTGGATGTCCACAGGGCGTTACGGTACTACCGTAACTGCACTGCTCCGCACCATAAGATGGATCAGTTGTTTGTGGCCTTTGCGCCCCGCTGTCAAGGCACTCCAGTGTCTAAACAGACATTATCTAAGTGGTTGGTAAATTGCATTGTCTTTTGTTACAGTAAGTACAGTAAACCCCTTCTGGGCTCGGTAAGGGGTCATTCTACCAGGGGAGTGGCTAGTTCCTTTGCATCCAAGCGTAATGTTTCCATTGCAAATATCTGCACAGCGGCTACTTGGAGCTCAGTGCAAACTTTCATTAAGCACTATAGTTTGGACATTGCCTCTAGGAGAAGAGCAGGTCTTGGCATGGCGGTCCTTCAAGGCCTCCTATCTTAATGCCTTCCTATGGCTACTGCACTTCGATCTCCTCCCGGACCTACTTTACTCCTTTTCTGGGACTGCTTGGGACTCAGTCCTTATGGTAGTAGCCTGCTGCAAGAGCTCCCACTCGAAGTAAGACAGTACAGTTACGTAAGAATTTACCATAACAGTAGATCTTTGAGAAGAGCTCTTGCAGCAGGTGCTGCTTTCCCTCCCTCCTTCCCCCTGGTGAATCTCTGCATTTTATGTTTTATGGCAGGCTTCCACCCGGTCCACCTGCTGGCCTTACCAATAGGTCTCCACTCTCTGGCGGGTGAAATGAGGTGGGGCTAGGGACCGGCCCCTGATATACTATTGACCAACATCAGGGTGGAGCCGGCGTTGGGGGCGGTCCCTGCTGAAGACTGCTAGCTAGAAGGTTTCCGTGGGGTCCTAGTGCCTAGTGGCATAATCCTTATGGTAATTGCTTGCTGCAAGAGCTCGTCTTCAAGATCTGCTGTTACGGTAAGTTCTTATGTAACTGTACTATGCATATCAGGTATAAATTGAGTCTTGGTGGTGAAAGAATACATTTCAAGTAAAGAACAGAGTACTAGAACATGGCAAACTAATGGGGGGGGCGAAAACAAAGTGCGATTTAAAGTAAGAGAGTCTAAGATAGTTAAAAGAGGGAGAATGAAAGTCACAAAGAAGAGACTTTAAGGAGAAAGCAGGAGAAGCAGAACGAATAGACAAGGGAAGAGAGGACCAGAGCTTAGGGAAATGATAAGAGAAAGCAGACTGACCAGCAGTAGTTTTTCTAGAAGGAATAAGGAGGGAATGTGAAGCACTACTGTGGAAAGGGTAGCTAGAATCCGGGGGACAGGATAAGAGGGATATAAGGTAGGAGGGAAGAGCACCAAACCAGAATTTAGAAATAAAGGAAACCCAATGGGAAAGGTGCCTGGTATCAAGAAAAGGAAGAGAAAGGGCAGAGTAGAGGGGACAGTGGTGGGTATGCGGGGAACAGTCTAGAGCAAAATGACAGAAAGAGTGAAAGAGGTTGTCCAGTCTGGCAAGGGAGGATTTGGGTGCACCACTATAGACCATACCACCATAATCAAAGATAGGGAGAATCATCTTTAAGATAATCTCATGGTGGATAGGAAGTGGGATGCTCGCTTTGTTCCTGTATAGAACACCAAGTTTAGGAAGAAGCTTTTGATGAATGGCATCAGTATGAACTGAAAAATCAAGATGACAGTCAAGACAAACTCCAGTGTACTTAAAAGAGGATACATCCTTAATCAAAGCACCATCCAAAGTCTGGAAAGCCTCTGATGGGTGCCAAAATTCATAGAAACAGTTTTTTTGGCATTGAGGGTTAACTAGTTAGAATGGAACCAGTACTTAATATTGTCAAAATCCAGCTGCAACTGTGAGGTAAGATCACGAGAAGAGGAGCCAGATGTATAAAGCACTGTATCATCCGTGTACATGTGAATGAATGCAGAAGAACAGGCAAAGGGGAGGTCATTTAAAAATATGGAAAAGAGAATAGGACCCAAGACAGACCCTTGAGGGACACCTGATCAGATAGGGAGTGGAGAGAAAAATTAGTTACCTATCCAGACAGTTTGAGACCTACCCTTAAGATAAGAACAGAACCAGCTGACTGCAGAGTCAGAAAGACCCGTTGCTTTAAGCTTGTCCAAAAGGAGTGGGTGTGCCAGTGTGTCAAAAGCTTTAGCAAGATCAACAAAAATGGCAGACGTGATCAGACCCCTGATTCATACCTGAGAGAAGGAGTGGAGTGAGATTTCCTAAAACCAGATTGAAAGGGGGTGAAAAAAAAGAGTCAGGGAAGGAAGAGAGTTGAAATAGAATAAGGTGTTCATGTAACTTAGCTAGGACAGGAAGGAGAGCGATAGGACAGAAGGTGCCAGGAAAAGAGAGATCACTACCTGAGAGGAATGACAGTAGCATGTTTCCAGGCATCAGGTAAGAGGCAGAAGAAAAGGAAAGTTAAGGAGAAGAGTGATAGGCAGAGCGATAGCAGCAGCTGAGAGAAGTTTGGGATCAAGGCCATCAGGGCTACCACCTTTATGTGGATTTTTTTTTTTTTGTTAAATCTTTTTATTGTGAGTGTGGTAAAGCCTTTAACACATCCAGGTTGTTTTTACAATCACATTGTATTAATAGCTGTGATGATAGTAATACAGCATACTTAAATGTACATACATGTATACGTACATGGTCTTACATACTTTATGAATAAAACAGTGGATAAGTGTTTACAGCCAATGACTTGTTGAATTCAGCACCATCCCATTGAGGGGTGAAGCCTGGTTATAACTTTATTACATCCGCTACCCATCGTGACCACTACTGTCATCAGTATTACTTTAGTAAGAACTGTACAACATTCATATATCCTAACCCCTTCCTTGCTGATTAATCTGGAATAATACCCCCTTCTACAGCTGTTATCCAGGGATCCCAAATTCTGTCAAAATGCTTCTTCCTACCCTATGCGCTCAGTTGAGCTCTCTCCAACAACATACACGATTTCACATTTAGTACCCATTGTGCAATTGAAGTACCCCTGTTTGACATCCATGTTTGAGCTATTGTTCTTCTGGCATTTGTTAGGGCAATGGACCAAAGAGGGTTATCTGTTTTGTGGTTCGGGTGTGTGGGACGTGCTCCCAACATCAGCTCCAACAGGGATTTAGATGAGGAGTATCCCAAGACTTGGGACATAATGTTATGGACCTGATGCCAAAAAGGGGCCACTCTTGGACAAGTAAGTGCCAGGTGAAGAAAATCAGCCTCTTCTACTGAAAATTTAGGACACATGGGTGATCTAGACCCATCTATCTTATTCAGCCATATAGGGGTTACATACACCCTATGTAAAAAAAAAAGAGTTGTATCTGGTGCAGCTTATTGCTACTAGAGCAATTAATGTAATGAGAACATGCTAATGCCCACATATTTGGATTTATGGGGAGAGACAAGTCTGCACTCTATTTCTCCACACTAGGGATAATTTGATGTGGATCTGAACTGGTTAGCAATTTATAATATATAGACAATGGTTTTCCCACAGGTTGCGGGTTGAACACTTCTTCCTCAAAGGGGGAAGGATCGGTCCAATTATTCCCAGTTGTTAATTTGTTTCCACACCTATGTCTGACCCGTGGGTATATAAAAAAATTGCCTTTCAGAATATTCCATTGAGAACAAATCTGAGTAAAACTCTTTAGTACCTCTCCGTCATACAATTGGTTAATTGCCACAAGCCCTTCCTTCGCCATACCCATAATCTCTGCAACATCTCAACAGAATACCAATTCCCTTGTCTCATGAAACTGAGTATACTAATATTAGGCAAGTTACCCCCTTTGAAACCTATTCTCCTATGTGCCAGATTCCATATCACCTTGGTAGTGGTCATAAAGGGATTACCAGAGCTTACCTCTCCTCTCCCACCAGAGTTGCCGGCCAGCAGATCGTTCCTGAAATTGCCATTTAACATATCCTCCTCCAGTCCTATCCAAGAACATTCAGAGCTTGAATCCCCAGTGGGGATATACGCTTGCTGAACAGCCCAGTAGTAAAATCTAAAATTTGGAAGCCCTACTCCTCCTTCCCTGGGCCTCTTGTGTAACAAGTTCCTCTGAATTTTTGCCCGGCCTTGTTTCCACATAAATTTGTGTAATATGGCATTTAATTGTTTAAAATGAATTTTATGGATCTAAATGGACAGGGTTTGGTAGAAGTACGATACTCTGGGCAAAACTGACATTTTAATAACCCCCACTCTGCCTAATAAAGAGATGGGCAGGGCCGACCATCTCATACAGTCATCAGTTACAGTACTCAGGAGTGGTTTTAAATTTAATTTATACAAATTCCCTATATTAGCCGAAATTCTCACACCAAGGTATTTCAAAGTTGACACCATTTGCAGCCCACCCAAGTGGGAGATCAATTGTGCACGATATTGGGTACCTATTGGCATAAGTTCACTTTTTGATCAGTTGATCTTATGGCCTGATATGGCCCCAAAGCAGCACATAATTTCATGTAAAGCCGGTAAGTCTTCTTCGGGGTTCTGTAGAAATAATAACTGATCATCAGCATACATTGCTATTTTATGCTCTCCCCCCATTTCCCTAATTCCTGTGTGAGCTCTCAAGGCTGCCCCCAGGGGTTCCAGAAATAGAACATACAATAAAGGAGATAGTGGGCAACCTTGCCTTGTACCTCTACTCAATCGAAAAGAAATAGATAATACTCCTCCAGTGTTTACCTGAGCAATTGGTCCTAGATATAATGCCTGTACCCACGATCTAAAATTTGATCCTATTCCCAAACGACCCAAAGTGTAAAACAGATACCCCCATACCATACAATCAAAATCTTTCTCAGCATCAAGGGCCACCACCGCTGCAGCATGTGATCTCTTAGTGTGTGCCCATTTATAAACAATATTCAGTGTATGTCGGATATTATGTTTACCCATCCGACCTTTAACAAACCTAGATTGGTCCAAGTGTATCACCAAAAGGAGACATCTGTCCAATCTAGAAACCATAGCTTTAGCTAAGATTTTGTAATCAGCCGTAAGCAATGAAATGGGTCTATATGAAGAACACAGGGCAGGGTCCTTGCCCACTTTGGGCAACACTGTTATTATGGCAGATCGTGTGGAGGGGGGCAGCTCTCCCTGTTGTAAACCTTCCTCCAGGGCATCGAACAACAGTGCTAAGATATACCCCTCAAAGATTTTATAAAAATCGATCAATGTTCCGTCTGGTACGGGGGCTTTACTACTCCTCACCATTTTAAGGGCATCTTTGATTTCCTGTACTGTTAGAGGAGCTTTCAACTAACTGACATCATTCTCTTTAAACCTATCTGGGGGGGCGCCTGCAAAAAAATGGTCATAGTCCTCTTGTTTAGGAGTACATTTGGAAGTGTATAGCTTTTTATAGTAATCGCTAAAGGCATCCCCAATATCTGCAGCTCCTTTCACCCTATCTCCCTGATCATTCTGGATTTGAGTGATCATTTTGATCGCTTCTTTCCTTTTAGGTTGCCAGGCCATGTATTTCCCAGCCCTGTCCCCATCAAAATATTGCTCAGCCTTAGTCAAAAGAATATTACGCTTCAACTGGAGACTGGATAATTAGTTAAATTCCCATTTTATCTTCTGGACTGAGTTATACAAAGCCGCACTAGGGTTAAGCACATGAGCCTTCTCCCCCACTTTCAGTTTTATCTCTGATGGAATCCAGTTCCCTTGTAGCAGCATGTTTAACTCATGCTGCAAAAGCAATAGTCTGACCTCTTATGTATGCCTTCAGGGCCTCCCAGCGCATGGAATGTGAGGTGTCCGCCTTCTGGTTAAATTTCAAAAATTCCTGTATTGCAGCTTCCATGAACTTCACATAATCTTGATTTTTTAACAGCAACGGATCCAATTCCCAGGACTTAATTCCCACATTAAGCCCCGTGCCCTTTAGTGTCATATAGTGGAATGTATGATCAGAGATTAGAATAGGTGTATACCCTACTTCCCCCACCCCAATTATCAGGTTACTAGAAGTTAACAATCTGTCAATACGGGCATAAGACCGATGTGTTTGGGAATAGAAACTGTATTCCCGTTCCGATGGGTACACATGTCTCCAAGCATCTAACAGGTTATAGTCACTTTGTAATGCTTCCAAAGCTTTTGCATTACATGACTTTAGGACCAGGGCAGTATTAAATCTATCCAGAATCGTATTGAATATGCAGTTATAGTCTCCACCTAATATACAGGAACCTTCCCACTTTGACATATCTAGGGCTAATTTTGGAAAAAAACAGGGTTGTCCACATTCAGGGCATATACAGAGCCAACCAGAAGCATACTGCCATCTGGGATTTCTACCTTTGCCAGCATATATCTGCCCATGGGATCTATTATTTGTTACCGGATTTGAATGGGGGAGCCACCTTGGTATCCATATAGAAGCCCCATGTGCTTTAGCAGAAAAAGTCGAGGAAACCCATGCAGCCCACCATGAACTCAGCTGTTTTCTGAGCTTCCGACAGGGAGAAATGGTTCTCCTGTATCAAGACCAATTGCCCCTTTCGCCTTCAAATTTCTGTCATGATTCTTTCACATAGCACTATTGACTTAAGATCATTAACTTTCCATGAGATATAACTGATATCATTCCTCATCGTTAAACATCAGTCTAATACATTGCAACCTACTGATATGTATCAAAAAGCCCCACACTCTTTCCCCAGAATTTACAACCTCCCTCCCCAACAGCCACCCTTTATGTCCCATCTTAGCATCTCTCAACAAACACCAAAACTTATGAGCATGGGTAATGCCTTAAAGAAGGCTGCAGGTCAGTTTGCACCAGTGGCAGCGTTATTAGATGCCCCCAACCTGTTGCCTCCCCTCTCACAAGCAAAACAACACACAACTCCGGCCCTATATGACCCTCATACCACCCCTCACCCAGTCCCCAAGCCACCCCTCCCCCCTTTAACCCCTATGATGCTGAACAATCCCAGCTTCAGCCCAATTGGGGCTAAAGCCCCCCCTTGCGGGCAAAAAGAAAACCCCGCCAGCATTCCCATTACAAACATTAGGCAGGTAAATCCTATCCTGCCCATACTGCTAGCCATAAAGATGTTATAAAAGGAGGGGAGGTGGCTAGTATCTTAATTAAGCAATGTATGCAGCAAAACTTTTGTACAATTGGCCAGCCTTATTATAAACTTTAAAATTCAAACTAAGATCCCAAACATAAATTATCTCCAATGAATATTGAGAGGATACAGTGGTTCGTGGCTTAGACACATATGTGGTCCTGTTCGATTCCCCCTTGGGCCCTCCAGGCCTCAGCAAGTGTGTTACTCCAGGGTGAGAAGAAAGAAAAGCAACATTCAAAAATCCACTTGACAAACAACCCAGTCCCACTGTTACCCATACCCCTAGGCACAGTCGGGTCAGGCAGATGTTAAAAAAATAACAACTGAGCCCTCCTATATTGGGTTACCAGCTTCTCAGTAGGACCACGTTATCCTGAGAAAGTTATTAATGAACCGGTGCACTGATTCCCTGTACCTTCCAAACCATTGCTCCATGTTTCAGCACTCCAGCATCCCACCACGTACTTCATTTAAATTCACTGCCCCGTAATACCCAATTATTCCTCTACTTAAGCACCTTCAAGTGCCTGTTAAGTGGATGTAAATAGTAGGCCTTCCTCCCGCTGCTACCCAAGTCCCCTGACCTGGTCGAGGCTACCATGCTGAAGGCCTCATCGTCCTAGCTTTTTCTCTTAGCACCAGGATTGTAACCAACCCAAGAAACCCTGAAACTTTAGGCCGAAGGAGAAATAAGATCCCCAGGAGGTACGTAAGCACTAGCTTGATCAGCTGAAAGCACCAACACCAATAGCCAGACTTATTTATAAAATGCAGTACTACTTAGCTCATTGGTTTTGGTCCCCTCATTCTCTCCTGGTCTCCTCTTCCTCTAGCCATTTTTCTGTGAGTTGGTGACATGAGAAAAAACATGGATTCTGTCTGGACCTGTACACCCGTAACCGAGCAGGATATGCGAGAGAGAATTTCCAACCCATTCTGTACAATTTATTCTTCACTGGATTAAATTTCTGTCTCCGTATTTGCAGCTCTCGACTGTAATCTTGGTATACATAGACTGAGGAATTGTCCACTTTCAAGGGGCCCCTCTCCCTAGCTTTCTGCAGAATTGTGTCCTTATCCCTAAACCTGAGGTATTTAATGAGGCAATGTCAAGGACGATCTCTGGGTTTCGGAGGAGGGGCCACGCAATGGGCATGTTCGATCTCATAATCCATGGCTTCCTGTGGTAGGTCTAGCTGCTTTGTTGACCACTCATGCAGGCCCACATTAGGATTTCAGCCTTCCATTCTCTCTGGCAGACTGATGATACGTATGTTTGATCATCAAGAGCGATTCTCCTGGTCATCTAATCTCTCTTGTAGTGCTGTAATGGTAGACATTAAGCTGTTCCGTTCACCTGAGGCTCCAGCATAGGTATCCTCCAGATCAGTTTGCATATTTGCGATGTATGGGTGGCCGTAGTCTCAGTCAGGGTGGCAACCACAGTCTGCATATGGGTAAATTGTGTATTCAAGTTATGAAATTTTGCTTTGATATCTCTCTGCATCTGCATGAGTGTTTCAGGCACACCTGCCAAAGATTTTGTACGGTCCATAGTGCTGCAATCGAACTGTGCACTTTCAGTGCCAGCACGCGGAGAGGAAGGCCCAGATCCACAGGTACTCAGTTCACTTCTAGTGTTCGACGTTCTGGCTCCGAATTGTAGTTTAGCTTGACAATATTTAGATTTTATTGAAGCCATCCACCTAGAGGACCCAAATGTTGCCAGTAAGCCAGCCTAAATTTACTTATTAAGCTGCAACATTAACTTTCAGCACCACCACCTAGAGAGTGCTACATTAGCAAGCATCCTCCATGCTTGCCGGCTAGCCACACCCCCTTTATGTGGATTAAGGGCAAGCAGGGACGTAAGGGTATCAGAGGTGGTGACAGAAGAGAAGGAAAAAGAGAGATTTAAAGGGAGGGAGGAGGCAGATGAGGGGAGTGAGGAAAAGGGGGGAGGAAGAGATGAGAGAAAAAGCACAGGTAGTTAAGTAGGAGTTAAAGGAAGAGGCAACAGTGGAATGATCAGAGAGGAAGGAGTCACCCAGCTTAAGAATTGGGGATAGAGACTGGGTTAGGGTAGAGAAAAGAGAGTGGATAACCTTCCAGAATTTGGAAGGATGATTTAAGTTGTTCTGAAGTATGAATGCAAAATATTCAGACTTAGCGAGTCTTACAGGTCTGGTGCAGGCATTACAAAGAAAGTGGTAGCATGCCAAAGCAGTTGGGGAGCCAGCAATCTTAAAAAAGCACCAGGCAAGGTCTCCATAGTGGATGCAAGTCATCACTTCACCTCTAATCCAAGGAAGATGAGAGCCCCAAGCTCTGGATTTTCTCATTATTGAATACAATATTGCAACCTGCACCTGTAAAAGTACATGGAAAGGTCAGTGCAAGGTTACAAAAATGATCAATAGCAGCAGGGTAACACCTATAAGGAGATTTGTGTCATTGTTTGTCATGTATAGTAAGCGCACCTTGTATTGTAAACAGAATTTATAAATACCTAAAGTATGTTATGTGCTCTTTTCAGTCTATTGTAACATTTAATTATTATCTGGGTTGCTGACTGGCTTTTGCAGATTTCTTCATGGTACTGGGAAATTATTGTTATTTAGCAATGCCATGAGTGTCGTGTCCCATTGTGTGTGGACCAATCCACAACCTTACAATCTTTCAAATGCTGAAATCCTATAGCATTATTTCCCTCAATGAATCAGCTTGTAAATGAAGAACAATGACATTTTTTTTCTGACTCATAAAGGTAAGCATTTGTTGGAACTGGCAAAGGGTGTGGTGTGGTGTAGTGTTATTAACGACTTTTTATTATGTTTTTTTTTTCATAAAGCTGACTGGATTGAAAGGCCTAATCGCTTTTGTAGTGTAAATGTGCTGCGTGCAACTGCAAATCATATTTTCTGACAGGCCAGTTGTTTATTGTTTAGGGGCTGGTAATTTGCAAACTGGAGCTATTTATAGTTCTTTTTTTTTTAATTTATACTTTTTGCGCCCCCTCCTCTCTCCGCCGATCGTCCGCCCGGTCACGGACCCTCGACTACGCGCATCCCCACATGAGCAGACTCCCGGACCCCTGGATTACCCCCAGGTGGAGACATGGCACCCATCCCTTTGGGTGCCACGAACAACGGATAGGCGGGAGGCTGACCTGGAAGCGATAGCAGCCCGAGGGGGCATCGACGGCATCTCGCGAGAGGCGGCTAAGATTTTCCTTAGGGGCGGAAGCATGATGCCAGCATCCATCCCGCCCCTTAGGGATCCCTTTTTCTGTCCCCTATGCTGAGGTACTCTGGCCTCCACCAGGTGTCCCCATGCATTGGCTATCTCTGCACTCTCACCCCGAGAAGCAGAGTGGTCATGGAATGCTCGATCCTTCTCCCCGGCCGCTCCTCCAACAAACTGAGCTCGTTCCCGAACCCAGGTCACGGCGTCATAAGCGGGAAATCAACTGGCCATACCGGTGGGCCGCATGAGCTATTTATAGTTCAGTCTCCTCATTAGTATATGCACTCTGGGACTGCCTCTGCTTTGACAGCAGCCTGGGACAGCCATGGGGGCTGTGGGATGTGCCACTAGTGGCACTGTATTTAAAGTGCCAGTGGGAGGGCAGCAGGTTCAACCAGATGAAATATATATCACAGAACAGCCATTAAGGTAAAACAGTTCTAACTGCTTGCAAAACTACTAATTGGGGGTGCCCCACACTGAGGTGCGGGGCATTCAGAGGTGGACATTTCCTTTTAAATACCTCAATAAGGCCACTCCCACTGGGAGGAACGCAGTACCACTCAATTACGATGTGCAAAGTATTTGAGCCCATAAAGGTAAAAGGTGCATAAAGCACATAAAAAGTGCAAGAGCAGGCTGAAGTGCTATATAGCCACAGTGCAATTATAGTGCAATGAGTGTATGTGCAAACGCGATAGTTAAACAAGCAGAAAAATGGTACACACAAAATTGATATTACCAGCAGAAACAAAATAAAAGCAATCGCCTGTAAAAATCATGTGATACACTTTCATCACAAACCAACTATCAAGCTATAGGTTTTCATTTAGGATAGATCATTGACAATGCTGAGTGGGAAGCTATAAGAACAAGTACCAAATTACAGATAATAGCTTAAGTTAAAATCGTCATTCACTTCATTTGAAGTCACCCTGTTTAGCTCGTGGATCCAATACACTTCAATTTGGAGAAGTCTCTTCACTAGATCCCTTCCTCTTTCAGACACAGAAATAGGTAGAACAGGAACCATGCCTTACTGCCTTATACTGCTTTACCATTGCATAGGTCATGTTTTGCTGGTGTACTCGAGCTTTGTGTTCTCCTGTCCTCATTTTTAGAGGACGTTTAGTTTGACCCACGTAGGCAAGGCCACATGTCCATGTAAGGATGCAGATTACCCCTGACCACCCCTGATGTACTGCAGTTGATGAACCCATTTATTCTAAACACCATACCTAATCTTGGATGTTTAAATGTGGTTGTATTATGGGGCGGGGCTTAAAAGTGGAACTGGAGCCCCAACCACGAGGTCTGCACTGCATCAGGCCAAGCCACAGAAGAAAAATCTGCTGAGGAAACCCTTCAAAGTCTGGCCATGAAAATTGATAGACTGATCTGAACAGTAGCTGGCCTGGCTGATAAATTTGATACTTTAACAAACATGGTCATCATGTTAAAAGCAAGCCCGAACTCTGTAAAGCTCAAAACAGTGGAAACAAAAAAAAAACAGGCAGAAGCTGCTACGGGAGACACAGCTGATGTGCTAAAAGAAAACATGCACCTTAGAACTAGATTCAAAATGTTACAAAACCAGGTCACTGCTCAAAACATCACGTTGCTCGGCATGCTGGAGGGCTTCGAAGGGAGATCATCTCCCCTTATTCCTCTGGAACTGGCTAGGGCAACAGCTCAGGGACAAGATGCAGGACAGACCTATCACCATATAAAAAGCATATTGATTGACTCCAAGGGGTTGCCTAGACAATCCAGAATCCCCAAGAACAGTTGTGATGGTGCTGAATGGAGTTGGTTCCCAGGATTTTATTTTGACACTCACCAGGCAAAAGGGCACCCTGCTCCAACATGGTTAACCTGTGAAACTCTACCTTGACATCAGCTATGTGACCTGCCAAAAAAAGGAGTGTCTCAATGGGGTCCATGCCATGCTGCATGAGCCAAAGGTGATACATGGCATGGTATTCCCAGCTTGCTTGAGGATTATACACTGCAGTAAGGTGTACATTTTCACTGATACAGCAGATGCCCTGAAGTGGGTGCAGAAACATGCACCGCCACAACAGAGGAGGGCAGATGACATGGAGACTCGGCCCTGGAGGAGGAGGATACTTGATGACCCAAACAAGTCCTTTGGTTTAGGCTCCAATGTTCCAGTTTTTTTATTTAACTTTATGTTTATTAATTTCTGTGTAAGCAGACAATTAACATCTGCAAAACTCATTCAGAGTACAGTTTTGATAAGACATTACATCCTCAGATGGTTGGTTAACAAGTAATAATACCCATGTAGTCTTGTACAGAAGGGGGGGATCCTGTACAATAAGTCCTTATAATCAAGTCCAAAAGACTTTTGAAATGTGCCAGCCTCTTCAAAGTTAAAAAGGAAATCCATTAGGGAGAATCAGGAAGGGAGAAAGAACACAGTTCTAAGATTGCCATTTAAACCTGTTGCATGACTAAGGAGAATACATAGTAAAAAAAATGACCCCCTTGTGGAAACCCTTTACCCACAAGAAAAGCAGAATGCATGGCAAATAAGATGAACTGGATAATAAGCAGGCAGAAATTTAACAATAAAAGCAAACTCTATTCTAAAACACTAAGAATGAAACCATGGTTAGAGCAGATCCAACATTACAGCAAACGGCAGGTCTAACAGCCACAGTGCCCCCGAATGTGGGAAAGAACATGAAGGGACTCTGAAAATGGTGGGATTTCTCACAAGAGCTACTTGGCATAACCACCAAGAATAATATAAAAAATATATTTAAACTATGTGATCCCTTCTGTAACACCCACATATAACAGTAACATGCAGTTATAGAAAAATAGAAATAACACCTGTCACCTCTATAACATAGGGAAACATTAGAAACACGGTGAATACTGTAGCTTAGTCCAGACCCATTTTAACAGGTAATGGAGAGACTCACAGTTCAGGTTTCCTCAGAGTCAGAGCTATGAGGTTTGGAGGGTTCTCAGCGTGCAGTAAACTCCTGTTCAACCTTTTCAGTCCAATTGGCCACATCCTGAGGAGTTGTAAACTGACAGGATTTCCCTCCATAGACCACCAGGAGCTGAGCAAGCAGGCAACAGAAAGGAATGCATAATTCCCAAAGCCTGAAGTCAATGTCTCACGGCGTTGAAACTCTTCTTCCTGGCACAAGTCTGAAAGGAGAGGTCAGGATAAGCTTGATATCTGCGCCATTAATTTCCTGTGGATACACCCCACAGGCTGCGAGGAGAATCGTGTCATGGATCTTGGACCCCTAGGATTTCAGCAGGAGGGTGTGTGGCTGACTGGAAGAAGCTGGACAGACCTTCAAGTTGACCCTGAAGGCTTTGGTGAGTGAGGATCAGGAAAACCTGTCCTGCAGTCTGAGTTTTTCTTTAAACCAGTCCAGTAAAAAGGGTAGCAATGCCATCCCTTTAATGCTTTGGGGAACCCTTACTATGCATTGGTTCCCAGCCCGAATTTCCTTTTCCAAGGCCTCCATACATCCTTAAAGCTGACTGTTTTCTTTAGTGAGGGAAGCCATGGCAGCTAAAGTATACCCCACCTGTTTGTCTGATTCAGCTACGGACCCTGTTAGTTGCAGTATTGCAGCATCGTGATTTTCCAATTTCTGCAGTGTTTTCTCAATTTTTTAGTCCATGGCTCTCATGGACTCAAGCATGGTTTTCCATGGTGGTTCTGTTGGTGGAGCTGAGTTGCTGGCTCCACCTCCATCCAATGGTCCAGCGGCCTGGCTGGTAACTGATGCTGGATCCTTAGGCAGCCCATGCTTCTGCTGAATTGACCCATGCCAAATGTGGTGTCAGTCGATGTAGGGAGTTGTACTGGAATGAGTTCTGAAGTTTGACTATAAACAAACTTTGATGAGTTTAATCAATTTGCCACCTTGTGCAAGAGAGCTCTGAAGGAGTGCTTCCAACCTGGAAGATGGCTCTCTAGCATCCCTTAATACTCCAGTTTTGATGTTTTGTATAGGTATCATGGTCAGCAGGTCAAGGTTTGCATATTGAGACTCCTTCAGCAGTTAAAGTTTTCAAACGTTACTTATAGGTACCTGACATTGCCTGCATTACTCTTAACAAGAGATGTTTTACTTTCTCCTATAACACTAGTGGGCAATTTCATGTTTCATGGTTTTACAGTACTGATAACTGTTCTGTATCGGTAGGATCATTTCACAACAGTGTAACAGCTTTATATATTTTTAAGTGCTGAGTTCATGTTTTGGGGGGGCTATGCAGAGTTGTGATCTTTCTGGGAAGCACTCTGTTAAGTGTGTTAACGTCAGGAATATATGGCAAATAACTTTACCCTCCATTGTGGAGGCAGAGACATTGATGAACAATTCTTGGAATTTTAGTATAATTAGCCATGCAGCTCTTGGTCTCTCTCTCACACACAGTTATTAATTTACAGATGTACTATGGGATGTGATTTTATTTCTCCCCTAAAGATGTATCTTTATGATACTGTATATACCAATAGATTTCGTTTAGGAAGAGGCATGGCACCCTCAGTGTAGTATGACATTCTGTTATGATCTATGTCTAACTATCATGCTGTATGTATGTTGTTTGGAAAACAATAAACATATAGTTTAAAATAAGTGGTTGTATTCTGTGTCTATGCAATTTACACAGTTCCCACATCAATAGTTTCCCTTAGGTACAGGTGGTAGCCAAGTGATCCATTGGGGCTCTGACTTACAATAACTGTGGGCCAGAGCATCTTTAATATTCTTGCCTTATCTGTAACTGATATGTGGCGACAGTCCATGTGTGGTTTTCAAAGCCTCATCAGCTCCCAGGAGATACCAGTGCTTTCTGACTACATGTGCCACAGTTGGTGCTACATGATTGGAAGTGGTTACAAAGTAACATTCTGATCTTATTTCCTTTTATTGTTTTTCTGCAATAGAAATCTCTCTATGTGTGTCAGCCACTCTCCAATACATCGTCATAATAGATTTTTCTGTATATTTGTGTTGCAAAAATCTGGTAGCCATCTGTGTTGCTTGATTATTTTCTATTATTTATTTATAATGCTTTTTCTCTGTTTCCTGTCCCCCTGCCCTTGGCACGAGCGCACATGTGTGGAGGTACGTGCATGCTGCGCACTGCTGGTGCCCCATCCTACTAGTCGCCTGACACCCACCTGCGCCGCTACCGGGCCTCCACCTGGTGATGGTGGGACTGCGGGAGGGTGAACTCCCCTCCTGGGAAAGGAAAGCCCCCCCCCCTCGTGCCAGCACCCTGATGACCCAAGGTCGTTCCTGAACCCAGGTCACCTGCTTGATGCAAGGTGTGGTGTCCAGCACCTCAACCCTCAGCACCACCAGGCCAGCCTGTTGCTTGATTTTTACAAGTTCCACATTAGCACTACTGTTCCATCAAACTGTTATCATGTGACCTACTGGAATGTCCTCTGTAAATCCACTCTGCCTCTTCTGCTTTCTCCCTTCATTTTCTTCTTTGTGACTTTTCTACTCCCACCTGTAACTGCCCATGACCCTCTCCAACTTACTTTTACCCCACTAGTATTGCCCTAGCTATTTTGCTCCCGTCATCCCCCAGTTATACTTGTATGAGTATTTCCCCCTGCCAATCAATACTCAATTTTTCTACTACATATAACTGTTGCTCTTATTTGCCTTACACCATTTATGGTTATGCTCTTTTGATACACTAAATTGATGTGTAAGACTTGTACTTTTGTAATTTTTGTAATGCTGTTAATACTTGATGTTTTTCCCCCTCTTGTAATAGCTCCACTATCACTCATCTCCAGGACGCATCTGGAAACGAGCTGTTGGCAGCTCAGTAGTTTTTTCTTGATGAATGTTTTGAAAGAAGTCAATCAACCAATTAATACATAAATACAAAGGCAGTATAGCGCAATGGTTTAAGGCTCTGAGCTGCAAATCTGGAGACCTGGGTTTGAATCCCACAGCCCCACTTGCATACTGTGTGACCCTGAGCAAGTCACTTAACTTCCCTGTGTTCCCAGGTCGCACCTGTAAACAAGCTTTCAGCTTAGTTTGCCACTCCTGGTTAAACAATAAAAAAAATACATAAACCAATCAATCAATTAATGGGGCTGGCAGTATAGCCTAGAGGTTAGAGTGATGAGCTATGGATGAGCTTGTTACATCTAGCAAACTGGGGTTTGATTCCCACAGCCTCCACTTGCATGCTATGTTGCTCTGAGCAAGTCACTTAACCTCCCCAGTTCTCCCAGGTTGCCCCTGAAAACAGGCACTTGTGCCTAGTGGGCCTAACCCAGTTACCAAAAACTAAAAAAAAAAGTTCTTTATCAGATGATCCGGGTGACAACTGGTGACTTCTAATAATGCATTTCTTGCTATTTCTTTACTATAGATTGTGGTGTCCAAACTTTCATTAGATTCACTGATCCTTAAATCAAGAAATGTCCACTGATTCGACATCCACTGCATTGGTAAACTTCAGGTTCTGATCACATTGGTTGATGTACTGCAGAAACTCATTTAGCCACTCCATTGTCGCTTCAGGCAACAGCACATCATCCATAAACAGCACAAATCTTTGATTTTATCATAAAAATATTCTCGCTGCAAGAAATAACTGGTTTCAAAATGCATCAACATATAGATTTGCCAGCCTTGCAGCAAAAGTGGTGCCATAGGGGTTCCCTTAGTTTGCTTGTAAAATGTCTTTTCAACCATAAAATAATTGGACTCTAATACCAGTTCTGCCATTTTTAGCAAGTATGGGGTTGGAGACAAACTGTCCTGTGGTTTTTATATGGGATAGGGTCCCAAGCCTTGAATCCCACCACGATGCAGGATGTTACTGTAAAGGCTCTCACTATCCACCATTACAAGTATTGTGTCATTCTCAATATTCATATCCTTAAAGGGACACTGTCAACCTTTTTTGCATCATATTATTTTTAGGTAAAACCCCACATTTTATGATTGCTTACCTTATCTAAAATTCATTGATGTTGCTGGTGGTTTTATCTGCCTCCTTGCTTATTAGAACCAAAATGCATGGTAATGTATAGCTATGCCCAGCTCTGTTTTGATTCAAATCATTGAACTACTCTTGGTGCACACTTCCTGAACGTTAGAAAACACCCCCAAACAGTGTAGCCAGTCATGATACAATAGTCTCCTCTACTCCCACTGAATAATAAGTAGCTAGATTGTGTTGGGGGTGTTCTGAGTCAAGGAAAGATGCAGTGAGAGCTGGTCAAGAAATGTAAATGAACATGTTTTGGTGTGGTAACACCAGTATGGTGGACAGTCAGTTTTTCACTTTTTAAAAGAAAATAGGGATCTGAATCAAACTACCAAATGCATTAACAGTCTCTATAGAATGTGAACAATCTTAACATTTGTTTTTTAAACTTGGGACACTTTGAGCCCTAAAGAGGTTGACAGTGCCCCTTTAAGTAGCGTTAAAACATCAGTGGTATCCTCCAGATGTGACTTCAGTCAGGTTACCCATGACATCAGAAAAAAAGTATACATTTCGAGAGTAGCTGTCCAACTGCTAATGCTGGATATGATCGGCTATCCCAGGGGTGTTTCACTATACATCCAAGGGGTGTTTCATTATTTTTATGAATTTTTGGAAATTAGGAAATCATCAGCAATTTGTGTTCTCCTTGCAAGAATGCCTGTTCATTCCCTGTTAAGTATCCTCTTGTGAAGTCCACAAGTAGAAACTCATCAATTTTTGTTTGATGTCAGATGTTGGGTCTGTATGTAATTTGACATAAAGTTTTTGTCATTCAGTTAACATACTAACATACTAAGCCAGAATAGGCCTAATGGTCTTTCGGCGTCTGCTCAGTTGGTCAGCCCCCACCCTGGGAGCTGACCTTGCCCCCTAGCCTTCTCTGGCTTCTCCTTCCCAGTTCCAGATATTCTTACCTATTGATTTTGCTTCCAGAACCTTCCCCTGTACCTGTCCCACCCCTCTTGAACCCCTCCACTGTCTCTGCCTCCACCAGCCCCTAGGCAGCGCATTCCATGGCTCCACCACCCTCAGGTGAAGTAGCACCTCCTTTTCTCCCTGAATCCTCCCCTCCAGCTTCCACCCATGCCCTTAGTGGCCCCCCCTTCCTTCAAAGCACCCTGACTGTTCCTCCCTATTTACCACCTTCATGTACCTGAAGACCTCTATCATGTCCCCTGGTCCCTTCTCTCTTCCAGTGTGCATATTTAGCTCTTCGAGCCTCTCCTCATAGGTCCTGTCCCCAAGCCCCAAATCATTTTGGTTGCCCTCCTCTGGACCCTCTCCAGGAGTTTAATGTTCCTCTTTAAGTGTGGCCTCTAAAACTACATGCAGTACTCGAGGTGCGGCAAGCAGTTATACAGAGGGAGTATCACTTCCCTCCTTCTGGAGGTGATCCCCCTAGCGATGCATCCCAGCATCCTGTTGGCCTTGGCTGCTGCCCTCCTACAAGACTCCAAGTTGTTTGACTTGACATCCACCACCACCCCCAGGTCCCTCTCAGCCATTGAGACTTGTAGCATTCCCCCCCCAGGGTGTAGACTTGGCCCGGGTTTCTGGCCCCCAGGTGCAGTACCTTGCATTTCCCTGCATTGAACCACAGCTTCCACTTTCTAGACCATCTTTCCAGAGCCTCCAGGTCCCCCTGTAGGGCCACCTTCCCCTCCTCCCCATCCACCACTGCCCCCAGTTTTGAGTCATCCGCAAAGAGACTCATCTCACTCCTGATACCTGTCCTTATGTCAGAGATGTAGGCGTTGAACAGGAGGGGCCCAAGGACTGATCCCTGTGGGACCCCACTAATGACCCTCCTTGGGAATGAGACTATCCCGCCAACTAGGACCCTCTGGGTCCATTCCTGGAGCCAATTGCCTATCCATCTGATCATCTGGTTCCCCACCCCCATTTCTCCCAGCTTATCCAACAGGCCCACGTGAGGAACAGAGTCAGATGCCTTGCTGAAGTCTAGAAAGAGGACATCCACTGGTCTACTCAGGTCCAAGGCACTCATCACCCAATCATAGAACTCCACAAGGTTTGTCTGACATGATTTCCCTGGGACGAGATCCGTGCTGTCTATCGTCCAGGCACCCTGACTTTTCAGGTCCCCCAGCCTCTCCTTGACAATGCCCTCCATCACCTTGCCCACCACTGATGTCAGGCTGATAGGCCTGTAATTCCCTGCTACCTCCCTTGATCCCCCCCTTGTGGATAGGTACTATATGTGCCACCTTCCAGTCCTGGGGCACCCACCCTGTCCTCAGAGAGATGGTGAAAAGCTCTGCCAGGGGTTTCGCGAGGACATCTGCAAGTTCCTTCAGCACTCTGGGATGTAATTTATCTGGTCCCGGTGCTTTCTCAATCTTGAGGGACCTGAGGGCTTCCCTCACTCTCTGCTGTGATTTCCACTTCCGCTACCGCTTCTCCCTGCTTAGCCTTCCCCCCTCCTGCCAGTGATGCCTCCCCCTCTCCCCAGACCCGCCGATCGGTAAGGGTCACCCCTCCTCAGTATCACTGTCTCCTCCCATGTATGATGCAGCACCCCATTTTCCTTGGTGAAAACTGAGGTGAAGTACTCATTTAGTACCTCAGCCTGCTCCCGGATCTTGTGCCCATCTCTCCCCCCTTTTTAATCCTGCTAATCTGCCCCTTCACCTTCGTTTTTCCCAGTGTATCTAAAGATCACTTTGTTCTCTCTCCTAATTTCCCTGGCCAGGTTCTGCTCCTTTCTTGCCTTGCTGCCCCTCACCACCTAGTGGCCCTTCTAGCCATCAGCTCATACTCCCCTCGATCCCTTTCACTCCTTGAGTACTTGAATTGCCTATAGGCTGCCTTCTTTCTCCGCACCACCTCCTGGACCTCCCTGGTCCACCAGCAGGGTTTTCGGGCCCTACCACATTTTCGTCTTATTCTTGCACAGGTGCTGGTAGCATCCTGCACCCCTCTCCTGATGATTTCCCACGTACTACCAGCATCCATTTCTGCCCCAGTCCCATCCAAATGCTCCTTAAGGATCCTTCCCATTTCCTTAAAATCCGCCCCCTGAAGTCAGTTACCTCCATCTTTGTGCAGCCTTCTACCCCTCCTAGGTCCAGGCAGAACTAGACCGTGGCATGGTCACTCCCTGCCAACAGGTCCCTTACCTCCAGGCCCCCAATCTGGTCACTGTCTGCTAGGACCACATCCAGTACCCGTGCCTCCCTGGTCGGTTCCCCCACCTGCTGAGTTAGGAACACGTCTTGAAAGACATCCAACAACCTCTGTTCCCTGGCCACCGAGGATGTCATAGTCTCCCAGTCTGTTCCTGGCATGTTTAAGTCCCCCAACACCACCACCCTTCCCCTACCCAGTCTGCAGTGTCTCCCAACATCTGCCACCAGACTCTCCTCCAGCTCCTCCGCCAGTGCAGGGGGTCTATACACCACTCCTATTTTTACTGTCTTGCCCCCCCCTTGTTATCAAGGTGACCCAAATCGCCTCCACAGTTCCCTCCGCCTCCTCTACTCCCCCTATGCCAATGCAGTTTTTGACTGTCATTGCTACCCCTCCTCCCCTTCCCTCCCCCCTGTCCTTCCTGAACATAGGGTAACCCTCCAGGTTCAGGTCCCAGTCGTGTCCTGCGGTGGCCCAGGTCTCAGTGACCACTGCCACATCCACCGCTCCCTCAGTTAGCATCGCCTGGAGCTCAGGCATTTTATTGCCCAAGTTCCTGGCATTTAGCAGGACTACCTTCCACTCTTTCCCTATACTTCCATTTCCCCTGCTCGTGTTCCCATGGGGATTCTGTTTTCCCCTGGTCTGCACTTTACCAGTCGGCCTTTTCCCGCAATCCTACAGCTCTCCAGGGGTGGAGACAGAGTCCTCCTTTATCGGCACCCCTTGGCAGCCTTTTCTCCCATCCTCCCCCCTTCACAAGTTTAAACCCACTTTTCACCACAATGAGCCCTCTATTTTCAATTTAGGATTCCTCCTCCAAATTGAGATGGAGCCTATCTCTAGCATACAGCCCCTTATCCTCCCAGGTCTCCCCCAATCCCCATCAACCCATACCCTCTGGCCTCACACCACTCCCTGAGCCACTGGTTTATCTCCCTAATCTTCCTTTGTGCTCCCCACTAGCCCTTGGCAAGGCAGGATTTCTGAGAAGAAACTGTGCATCCTATGTCATGACAGACCTAGCAAGCTCCCTGAATCTTGCCTGTATCTCAGTTCGCTATTTCCCTCAATGTCATTTGTACCCAGGTGGACCAGTATGTCGGGGAACCCCCACAATCCTTTGCTAGCTGATATACCTCATGCTTGGCCCTGTGCACTGTTAGTCCAGGGAAGCATTTTGTTCTAACTGGCCAGGCTTCTCCCTCCCTATCCCATTTGATACCCCTGATCATAGAATCCCCAACAGGAGCACTCTGACCGCTCCTTTCCTCCATTTCCCCTTCCATGTCCTCATCCTTTCTACCGGCCCCTCCACCCAGCCGGCTCCTTGTTCCTCCCTATCTGGGTGCCACATGCCGCCCTCCTTATTTACCCTGGCCACCCTCTCCTCTAATCCCATGCCTCCCTCTGAGTATCCTTCTGCACCTCACTAACTCCCCTCACTGCTCGTGACTGGTCCTTCTCCCCATCCGCTAAACCTAACCTGGCTCATCCTCCCTTCCTTCCTGTCTCCGTTTAGTCCCTCCTTGCTTGTCGTGCTCCCTGGCCTAAACCTCAGCTCCCTTTACTGTATCCTCCTTGTATTTCTGGTCCTTCTCCTTGCCTTTCCTCCCAACTGGTCCTTCTCCTTGCTTTCCTCCCTCTTAGCCCTGCCCTCCTACTCTGATTCACTGCTCCCCATTTTTCTGCATTCCAGATTTCCGTCCTCCCGCATCCGCCCCCGCCCCCACCCTAACTTTCCATTTCTAACCACCCCTGTCATGGCTACATCACCCCCCTCATCCTCAAGCAGAAGAAGAGAACTGAAGCGGTTACTGAGTGTAAGGTCCGATCCACCTCCCCCTTGCTTCCTTCTGTCCAGCCCTGGCCATCTGCCTACTTCCCTGAGAATGTTGTCCCTCTGGCCCCCCTTTGTGAGGGTTCCCAGTTACCTGCCTGCTTCCTTGGTAGTGTCCTCCTTTTGGGCCCCCTCTGCCAGGGTCCCATGTGACCCCGAGTATTCTCCTGCACTCTTTCCCTATGCCCCCACCCCTAGTGTTTGGTGCAACCCCGTGGAGATCCCCTGCCCCTTCCCCAACCATACCTTCCCTCACCCAATGTCTCCTAATCCCCGCAACCTCCTCCTCAAGCTGTGCCAGCTGGTAGCACACTGGCAACCACTGAACTTCCAAGCCCAGTCCAGTATCATGGCTGCTCCACACCCTGTGCACCCCACCACCCTCCCAAAGATGCCAGCCCTAATGACGTGTGGTCCCATCCCCCTCCAACTAGGTTTCCTTGGGTGAGCCACCAGGTTCCCCACTAGTCCAAGATACCCCCCTACTGCCTAATCAGGTCACCCACTAATCCTAGATACAGTCCCACAGTAAACTGGTAACCCTGTTACTAGGTGCTGTACAACACAGTAAACTTATAAGGGAAGTGAACAACTCCCTAAGCTCCTCTCTCCCAGCCTTTAAATCCAACTTCCAGTGGCTAGAACTACATGAGCTGCACCTGCAGCCTTTTCCTCCAATTGCAGGGCAGGTGTTTCCCTATAAATTAGCAGAGCTCTGGGGAGGGTGAGGTGGGGAGGGTGGGTTTGAGCCTACACCCGACTCTCAAGAGAGTGCATCAGCCCTGTGTCTGCCCCTCCAAGCCCTGCAGCCAAAGAACCAGCCCCAAGCAAATCCCACCAAATAGGTTTTAAATCAGAAGAAATAGGCCTCCACCAGCACAGCCTGTTACACAGTGAAACATCCAACAAATTAGCCCACTTACAGCCACCAAACAGTTTTCAAACTCCAACAGCCCCCAAAACAATACCCTGCTAGCCCCTTGGAAGTAAGAAAGAAAAGAAATAACCTTCTACCAAGTAAAATCCACAAGAAACCCTGTAAAAACAACAAGAAGCAGCTACTGTCCTGGAACACAACTGATCCTGTCCCCTTCCAGTTCGTTCTGAGAAGCCAAAGTAACTAACACCACAAACCTGATTCAGCTCTGCCTCCAGTCAGTTGTTGCTATATCTCAGACAGATACTTTTCTTGTCCCCACAGGACTATTGTACTACCCTTGTCAGCTGGTTTGATGAGCAAGGATTGTGTTTTGCTGGAGTTCTTTTAATGCTACTTCCTCATGTCGTGTCGGATTTGGCCTGTATGGCACTCTTTTATTGCTGAATAGAATTTGATCAAGTTAATTTTCTACAAAACTGCAATAACTTGGTAGTGATGGATGAACCTGCCCAGAAGGACAAATGTTGACTCTTTCTTGAAAGTTGTTATATCTCTATTCAGTCTCTGTGGTTCAGCATTAATATTTACAGACACAGTTGCAGTTGGTTTGGAGAAAAATGCCTTCCGGTGAAGTTGTGTATGAACTTGAACAAGTCTACTTTCAAACTGAATACATTTACTCTTGCTGCCTTTACACAAGTCCTTTTTGTAACACTCTTGTTTGATATTCTACTAGTTTTCTATGTTTGTATGCCAGCAATGTTGACTATCTCCAACTGCGAAACCTTGGGGATCATTTGGTTGGTCCAAGTTGTAAGGTAGCTTGTGTCTCCCACCACCACCTCTGCCTCCTTTGTGTCCTCCTGCAGCCCCACTCCTTGACCTCTTCTTTGTCTTGGTCCACTGCTGGGTCCTTCCTGGGGAGGATCCTAAAAAGCATTTACATTGATTGAGTGCCTCAGTGACCACTGTCAGGGCTGTGATCATTATACGCTTTCTGAAGTTTCAGTTATCAACCAACAGTTGATTTTGTCCTCTGTAGTGAAATGGCTCCTCCTTTTGCCTTTGCTAACTGTATACTGTGCTGTCAGCATAATCTTTGTTGTCACACCCATGTTTTTTCCTTGTATGCTCAAGTTCACCTCTGAACCTATTTAGATTTAAATCTATTTTTAGACTGTTTTCTGATACACTTTGTTCCAGCCCTTGAAGTATCAATTGTTCCATAGTTTTGAAACCAGTATTGATTTTATCATAATGTCTTCTCATTTTCTTAACAATAGCGATAATTAGATAACTAGAACAGTTATTTAAAATCTGTTCTCAGTCGGTCATGAAAAGTTTGTCATCCAATCTAACGAGGGTGGCTTCTGGATCCTTAACCTCCTTGAGATTTTTTAATCTTACCAACACTGTTTTTTATCTCGTTCATACTGTTTATTGTATTGCTTGATATTACACAGCACCAGTGAATCTTGATAGTTTGCCATTTACTGATGAACAGGAGGATACAATAGCATCTGCAGCTTCAGAGTATTTTTTTTGATATATTCTATTTATCCCTCTCTACAGCCCATGTTTTGGGAGGGACCCCAGCCTGGTCTCCCAACATCTACCAGTTGATGCTGACTGTCTTCCCAGGGCTAGCCCCAGCAAGCCCCAGGCCCTACCAAGACTGGATCCAGTTCTGCTTGGCTGTGGCTGAGTCAGGGAATGGGAACCCGAGACCCTCTTTCATCCAGCCAGGAGATCTGTTTTTCCACCTTTTTCTCCTCAGAGGTGGGGCGTGCAATGGCGCCAGTTACGGTGTTGCACATGCTCCCTGTGTGTCCTGTCGGTGTCTGCTCCACCTCTGCCCACCATGGACAGCGCCAGTGTGCTAGCCCCCAGCCCGTTAGGGGCCGGGCAAACACCGACAACTGATCACCCCTCCTTGGAGAAGGAGATGTCCTGGATGCTCAATCCTTCTCCTCGGCCGAGCCCTGGTGACCCACCACGCCACCCACACGGGTCATCAGCATGGCAAGAGGCTAGCAGGATGCCTCAGCCCTCCATGCCACTGGCTGGCCTAGCATCAGAGTATTAAAATCTTTTTCAACTTTGAAACAAAACAATATGGACAAACCAAATGCCACAGCATTTGAAAATTTAAAGAAAAATTTAATCAGATTGCAATATCATGCTATTTCATTGTCACAGAATTGGTGAGATAAAAATAAAAGTATTATCAGTTTTGTCATTATAGTACAGACAGGCTATACAACATAATGCCCTTTTATGCAGTGGCATTCTGAGACTATATGGTATTGGACCATTTCATACAGTAACATACTCCTGAAATAAGCATTCTCAGTATACAGTGACATACTGAGAGACTATACAGCATTGCACCATTTTATTCAGTGACAATACTAAGACTATATAGCATTACACCATTTACTTTTTTTTATACAATAACATATTAACTGTAAGGCATTTTCTTTATACAATGACATACCGAGGGACTTTATGGTATTACGCCACTTTTTTTTTAACTTTCTTTATTCACTGGAACCGAGGGCATCTCTCTAGGGTACCCCTCAACCTCTGCCTCTACTCCCTGCCTGAAACCTCTTCTACTGGGCTCCTACAGGGCTGTCTCCACTCAGTCCTATAGCTTGACCAGCCCCCCCGGATCACCCCCCCGGGGAGGGTCCGCCAACCCGTGGTGGCCTATCTGTGATTAGAGGAACAGCCGTGGGAATTGGTAGAGCTGGAGCCCAGGTAGGCAGGTCCGGCGACAGGATGTGGGCAGGTCTCCAGGCCCCCTTCACCTGTGCTAGGCCACCAGGGTTTTTCCGTACTCTTCCCCGCCGAGCGTGAATGTGCAATGCCGGCAGCACACCTACATGCAGTCAGCCACTGCAACTCCATCCCCAATGTAGCGTCAAGCCCCGCTACCTGTAGGGCCCTTGGTCTTCACCAGGAGCCACAACGGAGCGGGGCATACCCCACAATCCACCCTGGGAGGGGAGAGCAGTCCTCCGGATGCTTGATCCCTCCTCCTCCCTCCTCGCCGACCCCCGATGACTCAAGTCCATTCTTGAACCCGGTCGCTGGTGTGTCGCAAGTGTGGTGTCCAGCTCCTCAACCCTCTGCCACTGGGTTGGTTGTTATAATGCCATTTTATACGGTGGCATACTGAGACTATATGACATTACACCATTTCATACTGTGACATATTCAGACTATACAGCATTGCACCATTTTATAAAGTGGCATACTTTGACTATAAGGCATTCTCATTATACAGTGCGTACCAATAGACTTTGTGGCATGGTGCCATTTATAGAAGTGACATACTGAAAAGCTATATATCTGTCTATAGCTATGCATGATCTGGGATTAGCAACTGACTGGAAACCGAGTCAGTGCAACAAGGCATATAGCAGACCAACAGGATGCTGGGATGTATCGGGAGGGGTACTGATAGCAGAAGAAAAGAGATTATACTTCCCCTCTACAGATCCCTGGTGAGGCCTCACCTAGAGTACTGCGCCCAGTCCAGTAGTCCTCACCTCAGACAGGATAAGGACAGGTTGGAGACAATGCAGTGCAGAGCAACAAAAATGATTCAGGGCCAGCAAGACGAATGTAAAGGACTGAACCAGGGAATGGCAAGAAAGCATACTGTGAATTCAAATAAGGTGCATAAATTTTACTTATTTTTTCATTTGTTGGTTAAAAACATAGCAGCTAAGGTACAGAGAGCAAGCTACGATCTGCAAAAAGGACTAGTTTATAACAGTCTGTAGAGTGTGCTAGCATAGATGTAAACTGGCTAAATAATTAAAAAATGAAAACTGTATGGTTAAACAGTACTGTATAGTTTAATAAACAGCTGTCAGAGAAACATGCTGTTTAGCTACTGAAAGGCCAACATTTGGATACCTTTTTTTGTTAATGTGCATTTTAATCAATAAGCTTTATAGGATGACTCTCATTTAGTGCTGTATATATTAGGGACTGATTATGGTATTGACTGTATAATAGCTTCATATGTAGTCATCAGCTGTGTTATGAAATAAGCATTTAGATAATGATAAAAAAAAATTATTTGATATAATGCAAGGGCTGAAGAAGAGATCCATCTCGAAATGTTGGCAGTTTAAGCACTTTATTGGGGGATACTGAGTAAACTCTTAAACACTTTGAGAGTTTGAATTTGGTGAGCAAGTCCCTTTTCTGAACCACAAGGATAGTATAAAGGGCCTTTTTGGAACAGACTCCTTCCTGTTTTTTCATTTTTTACAGGGCCAGCCACACTGGCATTTTCATGATGTATTGAGACTATAAGGTACTATTCTTTCATTATACAGTGATATATTAAGAGTTTAAGACAATTAACCATTTATATACAGGGACATAGGGGTTAGTGAGCCCGTAAGAATTTTTCATTACACAGCGTCAAGCGTAGAAGATATTTTGCTAGTCATACAAACTATATACTGTAGGTGTAACCTCCCTACAAATGGGGGTTCCCGAAAAGTCTTCCTTGAGCTTGCCTAAATGCTCACTGCCAGGCTGGTGTCCTGCATTTTAACAGTTTAAATGTGATTGCCAGAGAGTGCCTGTATAGCCTCTGTGTACTGTCTCTTTAAGAGCTGCCTGGATTGCAGTCATAAGTAATCTGAGAGGGAGCTCAGTTGAAAGATGTAACTATTTGCTGAAAATCATTTAGAGTGATAATGATAATGTAGTTTGTCTAACCTGCCTTCTTTGCAGCAAGGACTGTTTTGTTTATCTCCACTATCTTGGTCCTGGACTGCGAATTGGACCAATCAGTACTGGTGGGACCTAAAATGGAGCCAGACTACAGGAGCTGTCTGGAGTCAAAATCTGTAGGAATTGTAGTTTGGGGCTTTTGGCGCCTTTTTGCACCTGAAGGGGGAGCCTTTGTTGTGACTGACAGACAGATCAGCCAACCGAACCTTTTGGATTCTGGGGAAAGTCCCAGGCTTGCTGGCAGTTGAGTCAGATCTAAGTTGGGAGCTGAAGAAACAACAGCTTGAGACAGTCAAGCAGCCATCTGAGTAGTTTCATGCGGGAGAACTGTGGAAAGGCCTGAGTTGTGGCCTGCATGTCTGCTTGCTGCCCCTGAGAGGGAGAGAAGAGTTATTTCAGACTAAATCCAAGTTTGTGAGAACAAGTAAGCCACTGATTTTTACCAGGCTCATACCTGAAGAAGACCAAAGAATGTGCTGAATCGATCAGCCTGTCAGGATTTCCAGCTGCTTTTGAATCCCGGTTTGTGCAGACACTGCGATCGTGACCAGAGGCGGTTTGCCTGGTACAGTAGAATTTCCTTACATGTGAATGTGCTGTGAGTTGTTAGTGGGTCATGATTTGGTTCCCCACTGTGTGAACTGTGTTCTGCTTGCTTGAGCTGTATCCAGCCCAGAATGGACTGTATCTGAATTTGTCTCCATTTGGCAGGGCCTTGCCACACTGGCCCAGCCAGACTACCACTGCACAGAGAAAGCCATCGGCAGGGAGTCCTGCCTGGGATCAGCCCCTGCTCCATGCATGAACAGAAATGATGCCTCGACGATTTGTGTGGGCCCTGCTTCTCCTGGCATGCCAGTTTAGCCACCTGCTGTCTCAATTTTCATCCAGCCTGTGTCCAGTCTTGGATATCGTGAGTAATCATCAGGGTAGCTCCCTGCAACAACGGCCTAATCTAAAAGTGTGTCATCTGATTGTCTTGTTGTTTTCTTTTCACAAACTGAGCCCTCTGGCTCCAGATTACAAATAGTGTGTGTTGTGCATGTTGTTTTCTTCCATCACAGGGCTCCAACCAGCTACAACGTTCCTGGCTAGCCCACCATTCTCCTTCTGGGTACCCAGAGTGTGTGACTGTTTATGGACCCTGAAGTGCATGCATAACTGTTTGATTGATACAGGCTTTAAGCAAATTAACCTGATTACGCCCCTCCTTTGTTCAAGTCCCTTAAATAAATCAGATCTAACTCTTTTTTGCATTTACCCTGACTGTGGTTCCAGTTTGTGCAAGAGTACTGTACTGCTGTTATTTGCTGTGTATAACCTTGTTTTACAGGGGGTCCCCAGGGCCGGGCCAGAGGAAAGCCCTGGTGATAAGTGCAAACAGTGTGGGTAGTTGTGTGGTGTATCAGGGGTATTGTGAAAGTGATTATTGTGTATTGTTCCGGCCACTAGTAAGGAAAGAGGGGTGTTATAGTGTCTCGGAGGGCTGTGCCCAGGTTAGCTTGACCATTACCAACCCTGACCTCCGGGTGGAGGAACCCGTTTTAGAACTCAGGCCCCTTAACCTGCTACTAGCCAAGCAGGCAGGGGTAGTAGCCCTTGGGATAGCGCCACCTAGTGGTTACATTTTGGAGGCTCACCGCTGGGATTTTGTGCCTTCCAGTGGCCAAAAATTATGAATTATTGTTAAAGATTAATGGCTACCCCAGTAGAAATTGCTGTACACCAGTTGGTGGGGTGGTGTACTGGGCAGGAGATTGATCCACAAAATGCTCTGCTTATACTGGATATTCCCCTGTGTACCAGTAAGGACACTGTAGAGGGAGTACTCTCCAAAGCTGAAAGTTTAAAAAACCCTGTGGTGGTGGGTCGACAGGCTGATTTGATAGCCCAAACTTTCATAGCCTTAGTAGAGTGTAGTGACCTTGTGGACAGCTCTAAAGTGCCACAGACTGTTGCCCCAGAAGGGGTTCCAGGTGCCTGGAGAGTGATAACAAAATACAGTAAAGACCCTGGGAGGATGAGCTCCCACCATTATCTGAGACTTTTGAGGAGAAATGTGCTAAGGAAGGGAAAACTGTAGAGGACTGTAGAAACTATTCCTGCCACCGAGGGGTGTTCCTTCCCAAACACCCCCTCCCAACCAGCACCTGTTACTGCCCTGCCTTCTGTGCCCATGCCGATGCTGGCCCCTGTATCTGTACCTGCCATTAGTCATGACTCCTACCAAAAGCTGAGAATCTTCTCGGGAACCTGCCCCACCCCACCCAGGGGAAGGATGACTGGGAGACCTTGATTGACTGTGTTACCCCCCTTGGTACCTGAATGGCAGTGTGCGGAGGCTGAGAAGCGGAAAAGAATCATAGAAAGTTTATGGGACCCTGCCCTTGAAGCCATTACATTTTTGAGGTCCATGAACCCTGATGCATCTGCTCAGAAGTACCTACCTGTACTTGAAGGTAATTTTGGGAGCATTGGGTCAGGGGAGACTTTGATGTGGAAATTTCAAGGTACCAAGCAATGGAAGGTGGAAAGTTTGTCTGCGTATGTTACTCACCTAGAAAGAGCTCTGCAGAAAACTTACCGGAAAGGTGGGGTAGCCGCTAGTGATTTGAACCGTGTGAGATTGGGGCACATACTGCAACATGCCAAGCATTCTAAACTGCAGATCATCCAGTTAAGGGTCCAGGATAGGAGAGGTAACCCACCTGACTACTGTGACTTGATAAAAGAACTCCGGGAGGTAGAAGGTGAAGAGGGAGATTGTAATTATGGGATGAGTGCAGCCCAAATGATCATGGCACCAGAAGGCCCTTCCGAAATGGGTAGGTTCCTGTAGTAGGGAAATGGGCAGACTAGATGGGCCAAGCGGTCCTTATCTGCCATCAAAGTCTATGTTTCTATGTTTCTATGTGTCCCACCGTGGGGTAAATGGGGGGAGGAGTTGCTGAAGGAAGTCAGAAAAGCACAACTGGGTGCGTTTGCTGAGGTATCCCCTGCTGACAGAGACCCTGGTCCCTGTCAGAATGTGACTGTTATGGGGGTGGGGGTGCACCCTCAGGCATCCTCTACTGGGGATGGCTTCTCGGCTGAGCTCAAGGAATTGACTGCCACCCTAAAGGAACTTTTGAGACATGGTATACGACCCTCAGAAGTCAAATCACAGTCTCCCATCGATGCTCCAGCATCCCCTGCTATGTTTTCCCCAAGGATGCCCGAGCATATCATTTGTCACAATGCGGCAAGGATGGCCATATGAAGAGGGAATGCCAGTCTCAGAAGGACTTAGAAAGTGGTGAACCAGCATCAAGGAGAGCTTCAGAAAATGAGTAAGTGGTCAAGGGATGCACAAAATGACCGCAGTAAAAGCTTTGGCCATCCTAACTGAAATCCCTCTGTGGCCAAATCGTCTGTCCAGGCCCCTGCTGTTGTCCCTCCAGACTGGTCCAAGATAGTGGACCCTTCAGTGGAGACTAATGTGGCTGTGAATGGCATTCCTACTCAGGCTGTGCTTGACAGTGGGTTGCAAGTGACCATTGTGTTTCAGGACTGGTATGAAAAACACTTACCTGATGTGCCCTTACAATCCCTGGAAGGTCTACATGTGTGGGGGTTGAGCGACAAGTCTTATCGATACCTAGGATTTGCCTGCCTCTGGTTGTCTTTTCCTGTGACTGTCACTGGCGTAGAGGAGCAAGTAGAGACACTGGCCCTACTGTGTCTCCCCACCGGACTGTATGACGGGCTTCCCCTGTTAATTGGAACAAATGCCCATATGTTTGGGAGACTGGCGCAACTCTGTCACAAGAAACAAGGGCGACGGACTGGGAGGGCCCTGAGAATTCCAGCTCTGATCAAGAGGGCCTATGATTTGCAACAGAACCCCGAGGAAGTAGACCAGGATGAACCGGTGGGGATTGTGTGGAAGAAGGATCCGATTCAATGGTACTGGCCCCTAATGCCCAGTGTACCATTCAGGGAGGGTCCACCTCTGGAAGATGTCAAGAACAAAATACTGATGTTGGATGCACCAGGCAATGAACCGGTGGCTTTCTGTATTATCAACCTATGATTATGCTGTTGAATACAGACCGGCCTGAACTATATTGATGCTGATGCTCTATCACGGAGGCCCACTTCAAGAGTGATTGGGTCAGGCTGTCTGAACCTGACATTCGAGCATTGTGCCAAAAGTTTGATAGAGATGAACAGATGTCTGCAGACACAGTGGACTGTTTAGTAGATTGCTTGGGCACTTCTGACATCTGCATACCAGCTGCTATTGTTGCTTCTTTGCTCTAGATATTAGTGCACTACCTCAGTTTGACAATGACAGCATTCAGTGGGCTCAATCCCAAGATCCTATGATTCAGCCAGCACTTGATGCCCTGAGTGTGGAAAAGATGTGTCTAAGTTACGTTCCACTGACTTACGAACTACTTTATTGTTTAAAGAAGGCCCCAGATTGAAGTTGCTCAATCAGTTGTTGTATAGAGAGACAGTAGATCATAGTGGCAAAGTAGACAAGCAACAATTGGTCCTGCCCACGGGCTTTAAAGATTTGGTACTGAGGTCCTCCACAATCACAGGGGGCTCGGTATTGATAGAACCCTTGACCTGAATGCGATCTTGCTTCTACTGGCCCAAAATGGGGCCACTGTTGAACACCATGTAAAGACTTGTAGTTGCTGCCTGCAAAGAAAGCCCTGCCTCAGAGGGCTGCCCCCTTGTTAATATTACTACCAGCACTCCCATGGAAGTAGTCTGCACAGACTTCTTGTGTTTAGAACCTGATCAGCAGAACACTGACAATGTGTTAGTGGTTACGGATCATTTCACATGGTATGCACAAGCTTTTCCCACCAAATATCAAAAGGCAACTACTGTGGCCAAGGTGCTAGTGGAAAATTTCTTCGTCCACTATGGTGCCCCCCAGCGGATCCACTCTGACCAGGGCAGAGACCTTGAGTGTCGACTAATCAAAGAAATGCTGTCTCTCGGGGGGGGGGTGCGAAAGTCAAGAACCACCCCCTATCACCTGCAGGGAGACCCTCAACCAGAACGTTTTAACTACACCCTTCTAGACATGCTGGGCACCCTCCACCCAAAAGACAAGCATAAATGGAGCCAGCAGATTAGCACCTTGGTACACGCATACAATTGCATGAAAAATGATGCTACTGGTTCTCCCCTAGTGCCTCATGTTCGGGAGAGAGGCCCGGCTGCCAGTTGATGTCTGTTTTTGGATCTCTCCAGATGGGGTCTGAGCCAAAAACTACTTGCAATATGTACAAAAACTGAAAGCTCAATTGAACCATGCCTATCAACTGGCACAGACAATGGCTGCCAAGAGAAATCTAGTCAACAAAGAGAGGCATGATAAAAAAGTAAAGGCTCAAGAGCTTTGACCTGGAGCCTGTGTGTTGTTACGCAATTTGGGACTGCATGGTAAACACAAAATTGCTGATCGGTGGCACCATCTTCCCCATGTAGTAGTTGAAAAGTTGGATGATTTACCTGTGTACAAGGTGAGCCCAGAGAACAACTCCAAAGCTGTGAAGACCATGCACTGTAACCACTTGCTACCTATTGCCAAGTCATAATTGAGGCTGAACAATCAGAGATTGATTCCCTAGGCCAGTGACTCATGCTGCTGCAAGGAAGAGACAGAGTCAACCTACCCCAGTGGATACAGATTTAAGGGTCCCCAGCAGGTCCAGACTGTTAGTGATTGGCAGTCAGATTCTGATGATAGTGAGTGTAACAATGCCTATTACTCCTCCTATGAATTGAGTCAGTTGTTTGAGGAAATCCTATGACTAATTGCAGGGATGAAGCTGGGCCTTCTGGACTGTCTAACCCCAGCTTCATCCTTGAGCCAATGCTCCTGAAAGTGAAGTGCAAAGTATCACATCTGAAGATGCTGATTCCCTGTGTATTGTGGAACTGTAGATTTGCCTGAAGGAGGAGCTGATGGTTTGAGTCTTTTGGTGACATACCAGAACTTGAAGAATACAATCAGAGTGCTGACAACCCCCTTCAGTGCCTTAAAGTTTGATTGTGCCTGAGCCTTTTGCAAATGAGTCAAGTGTTGTAGAAACAGAGCCTGCAGAGCAAGGAGCCGACAGTGCCCCAAGTTTGACGTTCCCATCCAGGCAGAGGCACCCTCACAAGAGTCAAGAGTCCCCAGACCAGTGCTGAGTACAGAGACTGTGGTTGTCCCCTCCAGAAAGAGTGGCCAAGCTGTCAAGCCAGTAGTACACTTATGATTCTCCTGGGAGGCCAGTGGATTTGCCTCTCAATGTGGTCCACAAAGAGGTTTCTGTTTCTCAGAGCTCACTGCCTAAACTGAGCCTAAGTGCCAATTCCAGGTTGATTGTTCTGCCTTCTAGGTATGGTGCCGTAGCCCATCTAGCCCCAAGTTAGCTGATAGGGAAGGGCCCCTCTACATTTTTCAATGTATAAGAAGTTATTACATGATTCCACATAGTAATGTGTAAATTACCTGTGCATGATGTATTGTCAGAATGGATATAGTATTGTTTTTTTGAAATGACAATTTTACCTCCTCCTCCTCCTCCTGCCTGCCAGCCCCGACCCTTCGGGACATCCAACTCAGTCATCCTCCTACCACACCCCACCCACAGGACTCACCTCTCGTGCCTCCACGGAGCTTCAGTTATTCCCCGAGTGGGGGACGAGGTGGGGGTCCATCACCCCATAAATCAACTGTCATCAGGCCGATATGGTGATCTCAGTGAGCAGAACATATCAGAGGCGTGTTGGGAAGTCTGTCTTCCCAGAGCTGACATACGTGTTTCCTCCTTTCTCCTTCCCCAACAGTGCGCAACCCCTGACGCTACATGGCGATCGACATCCAAGACTGTAATGCAACTGCCCATTCTCCCAACTGGAGCTTGTACTTTGAGCCTCCGCCGGAGTCAGACAAGTGCCCAGACTTGGCTGCAACCCTCCCAGAGAAGGCAAACTGTCATTGGATGCTCAAGCCTATCTCCCCGGCTGACCCACCAGTGACCCAAGTCCACTCCCGAACCAGGGTGCGGTGTGAGTGAGGTGTGGCGTCCAGTGCCTCAACCCTCAGCGCCACTGGGCCGGCATGGATATAGTATTGTGAAGTGTAGAGAATATGTATAATAAAAGGTATAAGTTTACATTGACTGATGCATCAGATGTTACTTGCGTAACATGCTAATGGTATAAATGTCTCGTATAGTTTGCATTTGCAATATTGTGATGGTACAGACTTGACACAGATGCCAAGTTTTCTCCAGGCAGGGAAGGGTGTAACCCCCCTACAAATTGGGGTTCCTGAAAAGTCTTCCTTGAGCTTGCCTAAATGCTCACCGCCAAGCTGGTGTCCTGCATTTTAGCAGTTTAAATGTTATTGCCAGAGAGTGCTTGTATAGCCTCTGTGTACTGTCTCTTTAAGAGCTGCCTGGATTGCAGTCATAAGTAATCTGAGAGGGAGCTCAGTTAAAAGATGTAACTATTTGCTGAAAATCATTTAGCGTGATAATGATAATGTAGTTTCTCTAACCTGCCTTCTTTGCAGCAAGGACAGTTTTGTTTACCTCCACTATCTTGGCCCTGAACTGGCGAATTGAACCAATCAGTACTGGTGGGACCTAAAATGGAGCCAGATTACAGGAGCTGTCTGGAGTCAAAATCTGGAGGAATTGTAGTTTTGAGCTTTTGGCACCTTTTTGCACATGAAGGGGGAGGCTTTGTTGTGACTGACAGACAGGTCAGCCAACTGAACCTTTTGGATTCTGGGGAAAGTCCCAGACTTGCTGGTTGTTGAGTCAGATCTAAGTTGGGAGCTGAAGAAACAACAGCTTGAGACAGTCAAGCAGCCGTCTGAGTAGTTTTGCACGGGAGAACTGTGGAAAGGCCTGAGTTGTGGCCTGCATGTCTGTCTGCTGCCCCTGAGAGGGAGAGAAGAGAATTATTTCGGACTAAATCCAAGTTTGTGAGAACGAAGTAAGCCACTGATTTTTCACCAGGCTCAAACCTGAAGAAGACCAAAGATTTTGTTGAATGTGATCGACTTGTCAGGATTTCCAGCTGCTTTTGAATCCCCCGGTTTGTGCAGAGACTTTGCTATTGTGACCGGAGAGCGGTTTGCCTGGTACAGTAGAATTTCCTTACATGTAAATGTGCTGTGAGTTGTTAGTGGGTCGTGATTTGGTTCCCCACTGTGTGAACTGTGTTCTGCTTGCTGGAAGCTGAATCCAGCCCAAAATTGACTGTATCTGAATTTGTCTCCATTTGGCCGGGGCCTTGCCACACTGGCCCAGCCAGACTACCCACTGCACAGAGAAAGCCATTAATGAGAGACCTGCCTGGGGATCAGCACCCTGCTCCACGCTTGAACAGGAATGACACCTCGGGGGATTTGTGTGGGCCCTGCTTCTCCTGGCACTCCAGATTAACCATCTGCTGTCTCAATTTTCGTCCAGCTTGTGTCCAGTCTTGGGTATCGTGAGTAATCATCAGGGTAGCTCCTTGCAACAACAGCCTAATCTAAAAGTGTGTCATCTGATTGTCTTGTTGTTTTCTTTTCACGAACTGAGCCCTCTGGCTCCGGATTACAAATAGTGTGTGTTGTGCATGTTGTTTTCTTCCATCACAGGGCCCCAACCAGCTACAACGTTCCTGGCTAGCCCACCATTCTCCATCTGGGTACCCAGAGTGTGTGACTGTTTATGGACCCCAAGTGCATGCATAACTGTTTGATTGATACAGGCTTTAAGCAAATTAACCTGATTACACCCCTCCCTTGTTCAAGTCCCTTAAATAAATCAGATCAAACTCTTTTTTGCATTTACCCTGACTGTGGTTCCAGTTTGTGCAAGAGTACTGTACTGCTGTTATTTGCTGTGTATAACCTTGTTTTACAAGGGGTCCCAGGGCCGGTTCCAGAGGAAAGCCCTGGTGGTAAGTGCAAACAGTGTGGGTACTTGTGTGGTGTATCAGGGATATTGTGAAAGTGATTACTGTGTATTGTTCCAGCCACTAGTAAGGAAAGAGAGTTACAGTGTCCCGGAGGGCTGTGCCCAGGTTAGCTTGACCACTACCAACTCTGACCTCCGGGTGGAGGCACCAGTTTCAGAACTCAGGCCTTTTAACCTGCTACTAGCCAAGCAGGCAGGGGTAGTAGCCCTTGGGATAGTGCCACCTAGGGGTTACATAAGACTGTGCCATTTCCTTATCTGTTTGTGATCACAGTCACTATGTCTATTACTACTATTACTACCCAGTCTTGTAAGTCCAGTACTAAGAGGTAGCACAATGTAGTTCCTGGACGTACAACTGTTAATGAGATGTACTATAATAATCATAGCACTAATGAATCAGAGCACAGTGATAACAGTATAGCCTGAAATAAATATCATGCACAGAAAAAGCAGTCTAGCAATGAAAAGATAGTAGAGTTTCAGCAACAACTGACTGAAGTTACTGTGGAAGTACTAAACATTTTGCCCTGATAGTCTGAGCTACAAGCAGCATGCAAGGAGACTTCCTTTCAAATGAAAGCTCAGATGCAGAGGCAGTGAATGTTGGTGGAGACAGTGATCACAGGGATTAGAAATGGGATAACCCAGGGTATATTATGGTTCCATGTGATAAGAGTGAGCAAAGATACAACAGCGCCGTCCAAAACAGCGAAGAAACAAGAGCGAAAACAAAATGGCGAGGAGCATTTTAATGTGGTCTGAAAACAACAAACTACTGCAGTGACTTTTTCTTCGGGTGGGGGTTGTGCTGCCTGCAACCTCCCTCAATTAAAATATCCATCACCGGAGGGGGATGCAATTCAAGGACAGGAACAACTTCGGGATGGGGGGATACTCCCCAGGGGAATGCAAATCGGGAAGGGGGAGAAAGTTGTGAGGGCACTCCGGTCCAACTCAGGGACACAGACACATGTGGGGAAGGGGGGATTAGAATATTCCCATGCCAGGGGTGGAGGGCACCAAAGTAAGGAGAGTGGGTGGAATGAAAATAAAAAAAAATATTTACACACAGCTAGTCTTAATCCCAGGCTGGCCAACCACACAAGCAGTGACTGTAACCACTACACTGCATGGCCAGCCCAGATCTAGCCATCCAGATAACCACCTACATGCTTCACAAAGTAACTCCATATATCACCGTCTGCTGATACTAAAGCGCTGAACTTAGCATGCACTTTAGTACAAAGTAACTCATTTAACATGTGCTATTTTAATTCACCAAAATTGACTTGCTTAAATAGAGTCACTTTTCACGGGATACTGTCTGTTCCACATCATTACTTTTCTAATTCTTCTGATTGTGGAGAGATGAGATTGACATTTTACATGTCATTTAGTAGAAGTTATTATTTATTATACAACAGCTCTGATTGGTCATTGTGTGCTTGGGACAGCAATGTTATCTCAGTACAACATCACCATGAAGCCCAGGAACACATATTACAAGAGAGTTTAATGTCTTGCAGCTGAAAAAGCACAAGCTTATTTTCATACAAAAAAACTTATTTACTAATATTGTGGGGACAAAAATATTTGTCATGGCTAAAACATTTCATAATTAGGCCAGAGAACAAGTGTCAGAACACCTCCTTTATACTGTGGGAACATCTCTTTTATAGTATTAGTTTGCAGTTTTATTTTGTATGAGGAGACACACCACATGTGAATGCACTGCATCATGGGTATGCAAATACCTAATTGCCTGGTATTGCATAACACACTACAGTGATATCAGATAATTGATTATTTGCATACCCATGATGCAGTGCTTTCACATGGGAGTGTTTCCTCAAAAAAAAAAAATAAAACATAAAACTGTACAACTGGTGCTATAAAACAGATGTCCCTGCACATTAAAGTGATGTTCCAACACTTGTTCTCTGCCTATAATGCTTTAGCCATCTATATGTTTAATTTTGTCCCACAATATTAATAAATAAGACCTATGATATAATAGCAGTAATGCTCACCTGGGTGTGTGTTGTGCAGTGATAATGTCACTTCTCAGGTGTTGGATGCAGTTGGTCTTCAGCCTTGTGCCCAACCACCTGAGGTGTAATTATCAGCATGATACTCACTCTGTAATGCATTATTGCTTATTATACAATGGGGAACAAAATGCTGCTCTATGATTGGTCAGTTGGTACCTCTTTCCTGTTGTAAATTCTCCACAGTGCCAATGGGAAGAGGTGCCAGCATACCTTATTGTGTGCCAACCTCACAGAAATCACTATGACCCCCACACACACCCCAAAATGCCACCATTGTTGTTCTGTTCAGCAAGTACAAAGCAAACGTGGGAGATTTAAAAAATGAACTCTAGCTTTCAGCTCATACACATGGATGAGTTAGAAACTATTTTTTCAATAGCAACTGATGAACTTGGCACCGAAAATACAGAAATATCACTGAACAACCCCAATGTCAACCTACCTGATGCTGTGCCAAGCACTGTGATCCCAGACCAAATAAACATCACGAGGTCACGCAGAAACTGCCTGAAACTCCCTCACATCTCCGGTTCCAACAAACCCTATAACTGTTACAGACACTGCCTTGGAAAATGTACTGGGGCTGGGAGCTTCAAAACTCTGAGTGGCAATCAGTCTGAAAGCCCAACTATCATGAGCTTTTGTCTGCATGGAGCTCCTCTGCCTCTGCTTAGTTTTCCATTTCTGTGACCGTGTTATTCCGCTGCATCATGGTGATACTGTTTTTGTCCTGAGCAGGAAGTGAACCCGGAAGCACAGGCTCATGAACCCGCAGCACGTTAGCACCCATACCAGAAGGGCTGTTAAACTAAACAGCGTGTATCAAGCTCTCACTTTTAAATAAATAACAAAAAAACACACCTGCTACCAACACTGTCTCTGGCAGCATGCATCTCTGGAAAATGATGGGGCGGGGGACTGGGGGGGAGAGAGAATGGGACATAGACCAGCTCATCCAAATCTGCTCAACAACAAGGCACTATTTAACACCGAGGAAGTATATATAAACCAAAAAATCTATTAAAATACTTAAAACAAGAAACCACACTTTTTTATTTTTATTTTAGGGAGACATTGTACAATCACAATATACGACTCCAGGATGTGGTTAATGCTAGGATTTACAATGCCTGGTGTTCTGTTCTCGACCTGCAGCCTCATGACCAAACAACACACCAGGCATTGCCAAATCCTAACATAACTCACCCCTTCGTAGTATATTGCTAAATTGACCCTGCAGCCACCTCTTGAGCTACCTGCACTCTGCAAAAATAGCATCAGTTGTGGTAAAGGTATACAGTTTGGTATATCAGTAATAATGTGACATGCCAAGGTCAAATGTCCACTAGAGTAGGGAAAGGTAAAAAGGTACAGTGAAGTTGGCATGGCTGGTGGTGGTCATAATGATAATAATGAACTGGAAGCATCAAGTGGCACTACATCTGTGCTGGATGTGTCAGTGCAGTCCTGTTCTCAGAAAACTATAGCATGGTTTGACACCACTAATCAATTAAAAAATCCGCTAGTACTACCTATTAAAAAGGCATGAAAAAATACATGCCCAAAGAAACTGAAAAATATCTCATCAACTAACACCTAAAGAAAGAGTTGCAAGGGCATCAAAATGTATCCACAAGCTTCAATATCCCGGGACCAGCCCACCGGCACAGCAGTAGCACTACTGCTTGCAACGCCAATGACCCAGATTCAGAAATGAGCTTGGGATGTCAGAGGGTGGGCCGGGAAAGATGGGTTGAGTATCCCCTCAGGATGCTCTCCAACTCAGGGAAGGGAGGGTTGTTTCTCCGGCACACTATCGTCGCGTGGGTGATCACAGGTGGAAGTGCAGCTGAAGCCCAGGCTCAGGGAGGCAGGGAGGGAGGACGTCAGCATGTGTACATGAGCGTGCACATCACATGCACCATTCACATCACGGGGTCTGGGGGGAAGAACAGAGAAAACATCCCTGACCACCACGGGCTGATGCCTGCCTTGCATTGCAGGTGCCACACCATCAACCGTGGCACTCTGCTGACACCGCACTCTAATTCTACCAGGGGTTGGCATCCCCTGGTGACCCCACTTGGGGGGGTATGCTAGAGAGGAACATGGGAGAGATAAGTCCTGGAGAAGGTAAGTGACGGGGCTGGGTGTGAGGCTGGACCAATGGGGACTGATTCAGGTCAAGGAGGGAGAAAGTAATAAAAGAAAAGCATACAATAATCCTAGCAGTTAAATAGAGCCATTTCTAAGCCACTGGCCAAGTCTCAACTCCCTTCTTCTTTTGTTACTCAGAAAGGGTTTATCAACATGCACAGGACTGCACCATGGTACACAGTTCCCTGCTGAACACACTTTTCAAAAAAGATGGTTCCGCAGGCTACTTGAAAGAGCTCCCCCATCCATATGCACCTGATTGCATTCTTTGGGCTTCTGATGTGGGCTTCCTGAAGGTTCTCAGATATTGTCCAAAATTGTCTGGGGACCAGGCATTTGTGGTGGCAGCACCTAGGGTTACCACTTGTCCTGATTTTTGCAGGATAGTCCTGATTTGGGCAGCAGTGTCCTGCAAAAAAACATGAAAAATACTACATGTCCTGACCTTATAGTAGGAAAAATATTTTCTAATTTTCCTCTAAATGTTTCAGAAAACTGTAATATCTTAACTAAACTACATTAAAATAATAAGAAACCATAGAAACAACTAAAACCTACAACACTTGGTCTTAATTCTGATTACTGAGAAAAACAAGTTTGTTGCATTGGTCTAGGACAGGTTACAATACTGTCCCATGAAAATCATAATTCAGTAAGAAATGTCCCACTTTGGGCTTCTTAAAAGTTGGTAACCTTAGCAGCACCTGACTTTTGGAATCAGCCACCTTGGGAGCTTATGGAGGCCCCTCTGAAGAAGTGTTCAAAGGGCAATTGAAACATTATTTAAGAGCATACCCTGTGTTTACCTACGAGACACAGTACCACACTATGTACACTACATATACTGTATATGAGTCTTTTGCTACTTATTTAGTGGTAGTACTGCTATATATTTATGTACTGTGTTGCTTGTAAGGCACTCCGAGCCTGAGGGATTGGGTATATAAGAAATAAATATATCACTACTACTACTACTGTTACTGCTATATGATTTGGTGCATGCTGAAGTCATTAAGGAATGGAAACACTCTTGAGTGAAACTGGGTTACACAATGATAGATCTATGGACCAGTAACCACATAATCGACTAAATGAGTATAACAGCTGACTGGGCCAGTTTTTGGTCAGAAAGTTAATAATCTGAGGTCTACTGTAATCAGTAGGAAGCAGGCTGAATTGTGTAACTACTTTTGAGGAAAATCACACTGCAGTCAATATTTTACAGGAGCTGCAAAACCAGAAATGACTCACCCCCTATTTCCTATTTCCAGGGTTAATAGTGTCAGATAATGGTGCCAACGTAGTTAAAGCCATTAGAGATGGCAGCTAATATATATATATATATATATATATATATATATATATATATGTGTGTAATAGATAAACCACTCTGAGGTGTGCGGTCATCTCATTCTCATGCGCCTTGGTGTCATTCTACGCACAAGGCCACAGGCTGGAGTGCATCAACCACCAGGCGTGTGTATATCAGGCCGTTCACCACCTCAATGATTATCTATCTTAGAAAATGTCAAAATTGTTTTGGAGGGGTAAAAGTGCAGGTGTTCGGTCGCGCTCTGATATATGCACGGTCATGTGATGTGTTTTATACAATCAGAACACTGGAGTTGGACCATTTATGTTTCACCATTTTATAAATATATATATATACTTCGCAAAAACCTTGTTAATGCATTAGTAAAGGTGAATACCACAGCAACAAAAACAGGGAAATGAGGCGTTAGGGTTTCCAACCCTAACGCCCCACAGGTTTCCACCCCTACCACCCCATCCCCACCCTCCACACACCAACAGGCATCAAAGGTGTGCCATTGGGTCGTCAGGCCCACCTTCACCTCATTCCAAGTGTAGACCAGCTTACACACTACAGTATAGGACAATGGGGTTAGAGTTAGCCTGATGACCCTTGTGAGTATCCAGAGCTCACTCTGCAGGAGTGAGAATATTTTCATATCCACTCCTGACCATCATGTATCCTATATCTTATATATATATATATATATATATATATATATATATATATATATATAAATGAAAAAGAGGCTGCACAAGGATAAAAGGAAGTGTTCTTCCAAACGCATCTGGAATTTTGCACATTGCACCTTGATATATTAAAATGAAGCACCTTGAGAGACTTGTTTGAGCATCCATTATTTTGGGTGGTAGTGTGGGATTTTGTTTGCATATATATATATATATATATATATATATATATATATATATATATATATATATTATGTATATGTAGTGCTACCATAGTTAGGGTTGAGCCATTTACATGTTAAACTCAAACTTTTGCACCTTAATAACTTTGTAACCATTTAATGGATTTGCCTGAAATTTGGAATACACAATCAAGACCCATATGCCTTGGGATGTGCCAAGTTTTGTACCAGTCGGCTATATGGCTGAGGAGTTATTAAGTGTGATCTGCGCGTGCGTTTACGCTTTTTTGGAATTCTACGGTCGCGCCTACAGGTTGCACAGTTTGTGCGACCAGTCTAAATTCAGGGAACGTGCAGCCAGGGTCCCCGATGTGCCTTTTGAAGATTTCATGAAAAAATATTAAACGGTTCAAAAGTTATTCAAAAAACAAGTTCCCATTATAAGTCAATGGGAAAAGTTAACAAAAAGTTCAACAGTGTCGCAAATGCAGTTTTTACTTTCGCAAATGGCCCTTTTACTGTCGTAAATCCACCATTTGGTCTTCAGTTGGTGATCAGAAAAATGCTTGGCATTTAAATTTGGGACCCTCTAGCAACCTAATTCTTTTTGTATTCACCTAGTCGGACCCTGAGGATGCTAGCCATGTCTTTATTTTGGGGTAAAACAGCCCAGAAATATGTTTTTCAAATTTCTGGAAAAAGTACTTTCGCAAAGTACTTTTGCGCTTGTGACACTGTTGAATGAATTTGTGAAAGCTTTCACAAATTGCGACAGTACTTTTCTGGGCTGTGGGAAAATGACAGCAATTCTTTGGCGCCCCACTGCAAAAGAACGGTTTGGTGTTTTGGGCTGAAATTTGAAGGGAACGCAGCTGACATCTCACAGATGTGCCTTTCAGTGTTTTGTTGAAAAAATATTACACAGCGGCAAAGTTATGGCACTCAAAAGTTGACGCTTTTCCCCATAGGATAACATTAAGGCATCCGACGCATTGCAGCAATCCTTTGGCGCCCTGCTGCAAAATAATGGTTCAGTCTTTTGAGTTGAAATTTGGAAGGAAGACAGCCAACATCCCACAGATGTGCCTTTCAGTGGTGTGGTGAAAAAATATTACAGGGAGGCAAAGGTATGGCACTCCAGACTTCTCTTTTTTTTCCCATAGGATAACATTACGGCGTTCGCCACGCCTTTCAGAGCCCGTATCTCGGAACCGGTGCGAGATACAGACTTTTCGTCAGAAAAATGCTTAGCCCCCAAACCAGGGCTAAGTACAAAACTAGCCAGGAAAGTGATAATTCATATGACTTTTAAATTTTTTTCTGTTGTACGGTTCCTGAGATAAAAGCAATTTAGTATTCCAACTCCTCATTTTCTGCTCCGAGACCCATTAGTATGCATACATTCTTTGTACTCACTGTCTTTCTCTATGCAGCTTTTGGGGAAAACCAGCTTGTGCGCTTACATTACCGTTACTGTTACTGCTTCCACTTGCGGTTCCATACCCATTTCACTTACCGTTCCCATCTGCGCCACCATGTGTGTTACCCTTTGCGTTTTCGTTTGCGCTTGCTTTTGTGTTGTTTTTAAATTTCTGTCTACAGTACTGTTTCTCTTTCTGTTTCGCTTTGCGTCACCATGCACATTACCATTTGCGTTTGTGGGCACAATGGGCCCCACGCTCCCGCCGCCGCATTACATTCACTATTTCTCGTTAGCATTCTCAAAAAGAAGGTAAATTAGAGGCAAAAAACTCCATTTAATGCATCTGTTAGGGTTGTTCCACAGCGACAAAAGTGAGGAAATTCGGTGTTAGGGTTGAAAGCCCCCCTTGGACCCTCTGCCCACACCCCCAACCGGCATCGGGGTGCGCGTTGGGGTTGTCGGTCCTAACTCTCACCCCATTCTCCTATACCTCTGCTTCTTTACACATCTGATAGGGTGAGATTTAGGGCTGACAACCCCAATGCGCACCCTGATGCCGGTTGGGGTGTGGGCAGGGGGTCCAGGGGGCTTTCAACCCTAACACTGAATTTCCTCGCTTTTGTCGCTGTGGAACAACCCTAACTAATGTATTAAATGGAGTTTTTGCCTCTAATATATATATATATATATATATATATATATATATATATGGATACATAATAGGATCTGTGCAATACATGATTTATTTTCACAAGAGCTGTTTGACCTTGAGTAATCTCACGAGTGGCGTAAGCCACGAGTGCTGTGCCCAAGGTCAAACAGCTCGAGTGAAAATAAATCATGTATTCCACAAGGTTCCTGTTACATATTTCATTTATGCAATAGGGATTCTTTAGGATTGTGTAAGAAGTTTTGTCTTAAATTTATTTAATTTTTCATGTTAATATACATGGACTTTTTGCTGTTTTCCCAGGATAGCTCCACTTAGCATAATGGTTGCTAAGCAGTTGCTATGGATGCTCCAACATTATGGACAGTACATAATGAAAAGTTTGATGCACAATTCTTTTGTTTTTACTTTTTGGGGGGGGTTTGTCAGAAAAATTGAATAAAAACTGAATTTTCTTCCATTTTTTTGCTGATTATAAAAAAATCTAAAAGGCATCTATATATGAAACACCTCTTATTTTGTAGATAATTTTGTGCTGGACAACTTTTGTGCTCACAGTGCCATTCTATCATTTTTTGTTTTAAAGTTATTTGCATTTGAATATGATTAGTATTGTTACTGAGGCCGAATATTCTAAATTGGCTGATGTGATGACATAGCAACTGTGTACATAAATGAGTGATGACATAGTAACTATGTACATAAATGAGTGATGACATGCTTACTATGCATATAAATGGTTTTATGCAATAGGAGTGGGCTCAGAACTCATTGAATAAATCCATTTATCTTCACAGCCATTGAATAAATAAAGGATATGCAGGGGTTCAGTTTGTGATAATGCATTTATCTTGTACAATTTCCAGTGACCTCAAGTAACCTCATGAGTGCCGAAGGCATGAGTGAGAGTTACGAGAGGTCACTGGAAACTGTACAAGATAAATGCATCATCACACACTGAACCACTGCATATTCCATTTATGCAACAGGTTTAGATGTTGTGTGAACATTTTGATTTTGGTAGGTGTAAATAATTTGTCAAAAAAAGGAAAAGAAAATTGAATTTCATGCTGTGTTTTGCTAATTATAAAAAACAAAATGGTGTCTATAAATAAAACACCACTCATTTTTAGATATTTTTGTGCTGAACATTTTTCATGCTCACAGTACGATGCTATCATTTTGTGTTTTAAAGTTATTCACATTTGTTTGTCAAAAAAGTGAACAGAAAATTACATTTTCTTCTGTTTTCTTGCTAATTATAAAAAATATATACGGTATTTATAAATGAAACACCACTCATTTTGTAGGTCATTTGGTGCTGAACAATTTTCGTGCTCACAGTACCATGCTACCTTTTTTCGTTTTAAAGTTATTCCTATTTGAATATGGTTAGTACTGCTTCTGAGGCCGAACATTCTAAATTAATTCTGAAGAGAACTGTGTAGATAAATGTGATACTGTGGTGATAAATAAATTTATAAAATGGGAAAAGGATTTCAAGCAATCTGATTAGTTGTTAGCCATGCATTAGATGTGTCTAATGCACAGCTAAAACTAGAACCCCCATTTACAATACACAAGCCCATTTTATAAGCTCAATAAGCCACTCCAGGGATGTGCATTAGACAGTCCTAATGCACGGCTATAGGACTGGACGCACTCGGCCTGTGGCCTCGTGCCTCACTACGCCCCCTAGCCATGCAATATGAATCAGCCCATCGTTGTTTTATCGGTCTTATTGCTTACTTATCACCATAGTATCGTAGATAAGCAAGCAACAAGACACGGATGAGGTGTGGGTTATCTCCTGATAAGAGCACGTCAGGTGCGTTGTTAGGCACGAGGCGCTTGCACTATTATAGCGGTGTATATCATCAAAAAAGCGAATCAGCGATATACACTTGCAGGCAAAAAGACATCCGGCAAGTTAAGTTGAGTGTTATGCAGAGCAGGGCCATGCCCCCGCTGCCACTTTCATGCGGGCTTCCCCACACCCCTGATTAAAGATTAACCAGCTCAGGACTTCCGGTGTAGCTTCCAGTTACATGGCAGCTTAGCCCATGAGCCCACAAGCTCCTGGCCCACTCCCCCGCTTTAAACCTTTAAAACTAGCCATAAACTATATAGAACTAATTGTTTTACCTTTCAGATTATATGGCTTCTAGTAAACTTCGAGGGGGAACCAACAGATTTGCGGCAATTTGCCCGGAAACCAAGATCTCTGACGAGGGCATGACCGACTCGGGGGCCTCTGAGTTCTCCACCCAAGCAACTCAATCTAAACCATGCAGAAAGAACAGATCTAAGGTGGCACAGTCTAATAAAATGGACAGCAAGCTCAATAAAATTCTATTAGAACTTCAGGAATTCAAAACAGATTTTCATTTGTTTAAAGAAACTCAGGAATTCTTTCAAAGAGAACCTACTGAGTTACACTATAATGTCTCCACATTGGATCAACATGCACAAGAACAGGCCTCAACCACCTCCCAGCTGCAAAATACCCTTAACCAGGTAGCCCATCTCTGTCAGCGTACTGTAGAATGCCAGGATGATGCAGAAAACCACAGCTGCCGCAACAACCTCTGACTATATGGGGTCCCCGAAACAGTGAGGCTCAAATCTACAAACCTTATGAAACTCTCTTCCAAGGGCCCCCGAGCTGGGCACAGACTTTGAATTTGAGATAGAGAGAATCCATAGGGCGCTGGGCCCAAAGCCTACACAACCATCAGCATGCCCTAGATCTATAATAATCAGATTCCTCTGATTTCAAACAAAAGAGCTGATTTTGAAGCAGGCCTGGGCTAAAACTCAAATTTTTTATGGAGACACGTGTATATTTGTGGACAATGATTACGTCCCAACCACGATGTAGTGGAGGCGGGCGTATATCCCTCTATTTCCAGTTTTGAGGCAACACAAACTTACATTTCAGACCCCTTACCCCAGCAAGCTGGTAATCCAGTTTCCCTCGGGACAGCAAACCTATGACAATGCTGAGGATGCCTGTGTAGACCTGAAGAAACGTGGCTTCACACTGCCAACTTCGGCATGACTGCCCCAGAGATCTCCTAATTATCATGGTCCTTCTCATGTGGCTCCCTCTCGCCTACAACCAGACCAGCAAGCCATGACTGATTCAATCAAATGAAAGCTGGCACAGTTTTCCGGACAACCCAGCTGAGGCCTCATTGAACCACGACCTTGGGTTCACAATGAGTCGTAAAGAATACCTAAACAACATTTTGGTAACAAACTATTCAAAAATCTGACTCTGTAAGTGACTAAAGGAAAGGCTGCTGTATTCATTAATGCTAAAACTACATTTATATAATTTACCTAAATGTGGTTCCAGAGCATTTGAAAATTATAAAATCAGCCTTCAGATTTAAAAAAAAACTGTCTTACCTGCTTCCTAAAATGGCAGCCAAATGTGTTATGTGATGACATTATTGGAGCCAAAATCAGGGAGATATATGGCTCTCTATAGTGCTAACTAGTTCTTTTTTCCCTTGGTATGGAATTGTTTCACCCAAATGGTCAAAACCATGTGCATTATTCCATATAATACACGTTAGGCTATGGTTCTGTTCATTTTGTTTACTTTAACATGCTGAAATTGTGTTTTAATCCAATCAACTTTCTCTGTGGCAAACCACAGTGCAGTACAAATCTTGAATAACCTGGTGGTCTAGTAGTTATGGTGGATCCAAGATGCTACAATGGGGGTGCTGGGGTGGTGTGCATGCTTAATATTCACTTTTTAACATTTTTATTAAACCTTTATATTTTCTTTTCCTATTCTTTTCTAGTGTGTTTTTGACAGAACCTACAAATGTAATTCATAGTTTGAATGTAATCATTTCTGCAATCAATAAATCAGACTTCTTCAACAAAGCGAAATGCAGCAGCAGCAAGCAAATGCGTTACTTTGTGTGTGTGCATGGGGGTTGAAGTCACACCCTTTACCCTATGGAGCCACCCTTTTTGTAGCAAAGTTCTTGTGCAGTCCAATGTTAGGTTCATACTTTCTCAAAACTCAAATATATGCTTGTCTTGTCTTCTTTTTCAGTGGGAAATAGTATTAAGAACCAGCATTTATATCTATATATATTTTTATACACATTGTATCCCAAAGTGCTTTACAAGCAATACTAGACTGGTAGTGAAGTGACTGAACTTGTAGTGGCAGCCATTTCATACATTAATATCCACACACAGCCTTGGACAATTGCATGAACTGGTTTTATGGGAAGGGGATCTTTGGCCAGGACAATGGTGTTATTCATAAGTTCATAGGAAGATACTGAGCTGGATGGACTTCGCCCTATATGCTCGCCATGATCATCTAATTTCTAGTCTGGTACATATTTCTATCCCACTTTGCTTTAAACTCAGCAATAGATTTGCTGGCTACAACCTCCAACGGCAGTGCATTCCAAGCATGCACTACCCTATGGTTAAACCACCATGTAGTTCTCACTTTGTTGCATTTTGATGCTGTTAGCTGCATTGTGGGACCTTAGTTTTATATATACAGCTATTAAATTGTAGTCCGTAGCATCCCACAAATCAACATTTTGCCAGGCGCTATATACCAAGCACATGTCTCCCTCGCTTTGTTCCTCCAAGGAGTTCACGTTCAGCTCCCTCAGTCTAGTCCCATAGTCTTTACCCATCATGCCACTAACAACTCTTGTTGCTCTCCTCTGTACTCTCTCCAACAGGGCAACATCCTGTTTTTTAAAGGGAGACCACACCTGCACTCCGTATTCCATAATGGGCCTCACCAGGGATACATACAAGGGCAAAACAACCTCCCTGCTTCTAGATGATATGTGCCTCAATATGCAATTCAGGATTTTATTTCCTTTTTGCTATATTTTGGCAATGAGATGAGAAAGTCACATTGCCAGAAACTATTATACCCAGATCTCTTTCCTCATATGTTATTTTGAGCGGTATATTTCCCAGTTTATAAGGTAGTTTAGGATTTCTATTTCCCAAGTGCATGATGAAGCATTTATCTAAGTTTAGTGCCAGTTTAGATTTATTTGACCATATAGCTATATCATCTATTGCATCTTGTAAATTTGAAGTGTTTAATGCAATGTTTACTTCAGCTCCAACCCTACAATCATCAGCAAACTTTTGCAACCAAACATATTTTTGTTTAATTTGAAGTGTTGACATAAAGATTAAAGAGACAGGGGCCCAAGACGATCCCTGGGCACCCCACTAGTCCTCGCAGACTATCGGACAATTCTCCTCTAATACTCACGCTGACTCGATCAAGTAACCAATTTTGTACCCCATCTATTATATAAGGATTTGTATTCAGATTTTTCATTTGCTGTATTAATTTATGGTGAGGTAATCTGTCAAACACCTTGAGAAATCGAGAAACACACATCAGCGGGAATACCTTATCCAATCTATCAATAACCAGGTCGTAAAAGGCCAACATGTTTGTCTGGCACGACCTGCTCTTCACAAAGCAGTGTTGAGATTTATCTATAAGATGGTTTATCTCTAGATGTTCCTGTATTCTATCCTTAAGCACCCCCTCCAGGATCTTAGAGGGTTAGAGGGCATGGCAGTAAGGCTAATGGGTCTATAATTAGCTGGATCTGACCTGTCCCCTTTTTTGTAGATTGGAACCACCATTGCTGATCTCCAGCACTCAAGTACCTCACCGGTATTCAGGGACTGCTGGAAAATGTATGTCAAAGGGGGGGCTATTGATTCAGCTACTTCCCTGAGTACTCTAGGATGAAGGCCATCAGGACCAGGGGATTTAATAGGGTCCACATTTGCTAATCGTTCTTTAATCTCTGAACAAGTTATTATACTTTCATTTGGGTCAGGAATAGATCTTTTAACATGATATACAGGTTTGTTTTTGGAAAAAACAGTTGAAAAGTAGTTATTTGCTATATCCGCCATTTCTTTATCGGAAGTACTATCGCCATTTAATTTTCTTAATGGACCTATAGTATTTGAATTTCCTTTAATATTCCTAATATATGCATAGAAGGCCTTTGAATTCCCTCTACTCTACTAACCAAGTTTGATTCATAGTCAATCTTGGCCCTCTTTATATGCTTTTTATTTGATTTGTTAATTGTCTATATTAATTTCTAGTTATAAGTGATCTATTTGTTTCCACTGTTTATAAAGTTTATGTTTTTATTTATTAGTAACCTAATTTTATGAGTCCACCGTGTTTTATTATTTCTCCCAATATACTTATGTTTAAAGGAATATTTTCCAATTCTTGCTGTTTTATTTTGTATAGAATATATCCCAAATTTCATTTAAGGGTCTATCACTGAACTCATTTTTCCTATCCCATTTAGAAAGATTTGTATTCATTTCAACAAAATTTGCTTTAGCAAAATCATAGTTTGTAGTTTTTCCCCTATAGATTGGTACTGATTCAGCCAATTTAAATTCCACCATGAAGTGGTCACTTGTTCCTAAAGTGACAGAGGTGCTCGGGGGACGCAAAATAGTTCTTGATGGGTTTGGTTATGCAGTGTCCCTTTAAAATGATCTCCCACAATGTAAATGGGCTGGCAGGCCCCATCAAGAGGTACCGCACAATCCAAGTACTCAAAAAAATTGAATCCAGACACCCTTTTATTACAGGAGACTCACCTCTCCTCAGTTGAGCACCAGAAATGACTCAAATTTGTTTTTTCTGAGTTGGTGGAGTCCTCCTACCAGCGGGACAGGAGGAGAAGAGGGATGGTGATCTTGATCCCAAGACACTCCCAGCTACAACTTCTCGATCAATATTCTGATAGAGATGGTAGGCTGGCGCTGGCTGTGGTTAAATTAAATCAGCAGATTCTGACATTATATAGCATTTATATCCCACCAGGCTCTGACGCGTCTGTCATCCAACACCTAATAGACGCTATCTTGACGAGACAACAAGGGATCCTAATATTAGGAGGTGACCTCAATTGCCAACTTAACCCTTCACTTGACTTATCTGCACCACGTCCCTCCCCACAGTCCTCAGGACAAAAGAATCTCCGATGCTTGCTCCGAGATGTTGGCCTGGTGGATACATGGAGACAGCTTCACCATTCACAACGAGAATTCACTTATTATTCCAGTGCCTTTAAACATTACTCCAGACTGGATTATTTATGTATTGACAAGGATATGTGACCTGGTCCAGTCGGCACATATCCTTAACATCTGCCTGTCTGATCATGCTCCCATCACTCTGGAACTCAATATCCAAAAAGAAAGGAAAAATATACAATGGAGATTTAACCCATCCCTATTGAGGGATAGAGAATTTCAAGACCTTTTGGAGACACGAATCCCAGAAATCATCCAAGATAATGCATCTCCTCAGTCTCCCCCCCCCCAGACTCTCTGGGACACGCTAAAAGTTGTGCTCAGAGGTCACATCATAGCTTATGCTTCTCATAAGAAAAAACAGGCCATATCCAGCCTGCAGGCCCTAGGGGAGAAGCTTAGATTTCTTCAGGAGGCTCACATGCAAGGTGACTCAGACCTCCTCCCCTTAATTTCCCAGACACAGGCTGAGATCCAACAACTGCTGACAGCCAAAACTGAGCAAGCCTTGGCCTGGCTAAGGCAACATTACTATGAAGGTGGGGCTCGTGCCTCCAAACTCCTGGCTTACCGCCTTAGAAATCAAATACAACAATGCACTATTTCTAAAATCAAGGATCCCATATCTGGACAGACCCGGTATTCCACTCAGCATATTCTTGACGCATTCAGGAAATACTATTAGTCCCTCTACTCCTCTCCAACAGAGCCCGACCCTCAAAAAATATCAACCTTTCTCTCTCAGCTCCACCTACCCACCCTCTTGGCTTCTCAACAGGCACAGATAGCAGCCCCAATTTCTGAATTGGAGCTTCAAACTACTATTAGAGGACTCAAAAATGGTAGATCTCCAGGCCCAGATGGCTTTGGAGCTGAGTTTTACAAAGGCACATGGAACTTGGAACAGACTCTCCTCCTGCAAGATTTACAAACCGGCCATACTACCTCCTCCTTCCCTGTCTCATGGAGACAAGCAACAATTTCAGTGATTTTGAAACCCCAGAAACCCCCACACTTATGTGATTCTTATCGCCCCATATCAGTACTCAACCAAGATTATGAGATTTATACGAGTATTCTGGCCCCATAGACTTGATTGCATCCTCCCTTCATTAATACATCCGTATCAGTCACGGTTCATTAAAAATAGACAGACAACAGACAACATTAAACATACCATATATCTTATCGAGCACGCCCAATCCACAAAATCCCCCCTCTTGATACTAAGTCTAGATACCCAAAAGGCTTTTGATGTGGTCTCTTGGGGGTTCCTCCAGGTTGCCTTACAAAAATTTTACTTTCCTGGACCTTTTATGGATGCCATTAGAGGAACATACGCTAACCCGGAGGCAGTCGTGAGACTGAATGGATCACATTCTGACCAATTTCCTTTATTTAGGGGTACCCGTCAGGGCTGTCCCTTTCCCCATATTTGTTTGCTCTTTTGTGAGCCCATAGTCCAGCTGCTGGACAAACCTCCAGTCTTTATGGGTATAGAGTCTCAGAGTCATCCTATCACAAAATAGCCTATTACGCTGATGATCTCCTTCTCTACATCACCCACCCCAATGAATCATTACAAACCCTAACCTCACTACTGAAAGAAATAGAAACTCTCACAGGTTATACCATCAATCAAAATAAATCAGAGGCCTTACTTATACAACCCCCTTTGCCCCAGGATCTTGTCCTAAGATACCCTTATAAATGGGACAAACCCTTCATAACCTACCTGGGAATTAAAATCCCCCAGAACTTTTCTAATCTATATTCCTTGAATTATTCTTCAACCCTCTCAAAAATTAAATTCGGACTTGGTCAGATGGACCCCTCTCCCTCTCTCCCTGCTGGCTAGGGTCCAATCCATCCAGATGAATTCCTTACGAAGATACTCTACTTAATGCAAAATATTCTGCTTGCCCTACAACAAAGGATATTCAGGACTGAGACTACTCTGTCAGACCAGTTCATTTGGGTAAACCAACGACCCAGACTTTCACTTAGTAAGCTCCAATGCCCCAAGAGAGGGATGGGGAGGACTAGCTCTTCCTGCATCTTTAATTATTGGCTAGCAGCTCTGTTTACACATATAACAGCATGGCTTTTACCCCAGGCCCAGACTCCACCCTGGCTCATAGTGGAGCAGACCATGGCAGACTGCCCTTAAATTATTCTCGAATGTTTCAGTCCCACAACATAGCCCAAATGCCAAGCGGGTCTAGATTCACTAGAGGGCTGCTTCAGAGCTGGGTGAAATTCTCACCCGACCAATACATTTTGTCGACCTGGATGGTATTCTGGCTGAAGACCCATCGGGCCCCCAGCACGATCTGATGTCACCTTTCAGAACTGGGCTCATCGAGGCCTATAAAACTCATACCAATTTTTCAACAATGACAACTTTTAGTCATTTGATCAAATTAAACAGGAATTTTCCTTAAACAAGAGTGACTTCTTCAGGTTTCTGCAAATTTGCCACTTCTTAGATACAAAAATTGGCCTAGATGTTACCACCCAGATTATCCTCCCTCTATGTCCCTTATTGCTCCAGCTGGCAGGGGACAGAAACCGTAGCCACTTAGTCTTCCGATTCTATAAGGCCCTACAGGGGGCACCAGCACAGACTATGGGACTGGTGCAATTCCACTTGGAGGCCGAGCTTCATGTTGAACTGATCCAGGAGGACTGGCTCCGGATCTGGTGGAGGCAACACAAAACCTCCAGTTCATACACCTGGAGAGAATTCTCCTGGAAGGTGGTGTCCAGATTTTTTTCACACCCCCAGATCACTGCCAAATACTCAGTTGGAGGGGATTCCTCCTGCTGGAGACAATGCGGCTGTGAGGTGGCTACACATACGCATATCCTATGGTCATGCCCAGTACTGACAACGTACTGGTCTCTGATAAAGAACAGAGTATTAGACCTCTTCCCCAGCCTGGTCACCTTTTCCCCAGCTATAGAGATTCTCCTTCATTGCCCTTGTCACTTTAAGGATACACACCAAGTATACCTTCTTAACATTTTACTGGGTGCAGCAAAGAAATGTATTACTATGGCTCTGCCCAGAGCCCCCTGCTATCTCAGCCTGGGAAGATACAGTATACGATGTATCTAAACCAGAACATGTGATGGCCAGACTACAAAATAAAGTCCCAGAACTAATGAATCACTGGAACACCTGGTTTCTTAGCATTTCACGACTCAGAGCAGACCAGCCACCTTAGAGGCCTGTCGCCTGTCAGGGCAGACATCTTTGACCATTCTGTGAGGTTCGGCCAGCCCTCTGTCCCCCTCCCCGGGGACTTCCCTTTGATTGGATGGGTCGGGACACCGCTTGACTAACTCTTTGATGGGGATTACGGCCTCCCAGTCTCCCCAGACTCCCCCCTTTCCCCCCTAGAAAGGAATTGCAAATTTGGCTTAATTATTTACATTCGGTAAATACTTGAATGATTGTTGAAACCTTATACTTGTAACCTGGCAGATGACTTTCACCTTATTATATACCTCCTTTCTTTTTTTAATTCTGCACTAGATTATTAACTCTCTCTCTCTTTCTCATGCATATGTATTTGCTGAAACCCTTGAAGTGTGCAATTCAATGTATATTATGTCGATTTCTTGTAAACCTGCTCTGTGGTGCCACTTAAGTTAAAACCTGAAATAAAAAAACAGTTTAAAAAAAAAAGATGGGGGGCATGTTGGGAAGGGGGAGACAGTCAGAATTAAAAACAAAACATGGCAGCAGGGAAATAGCAACAGTACAAGTTTCCCAGGTTCCCAGCCTCGAACCCAGTACCTGCTGCGCTGATGTTAGCCACCCTCAACACCACACCATATGGCTAGCTCAGTTGCAGCAGGCACACTACCCCACACAAACCCTCTTTCTTATTCCTCCCCTTCTTCTCCCTATCCCTTCCCTTTCAGTCGCCCTCCCTACACTTGCGTTCGCATTTGGTCGCTACCTTTTTTTTTTTTACTTTTTCTTTATTCTACCCCTCCTCGCAGCTCTCCCCTCTTAGGGAGACACCTACGGCCTCATCAGCCCTTGCCCTTACCTGGTGACCAGTGCAGTCCATCCCCCATGGAGCCATGGTTATGCCTCCCCAGCGTGGTATGGGGTGGGAGCCCTTACCACCCATGCATCTCTTATATTTCATCGGAACGCTGTCTCCAGGCAGGTAGGGGCATTGAAGGTCGGGGCCTGGTGCTCCGGTCTACTGGGAGGCTGCAAGGTTATTATCCGATGTTCTCTCAGTGTGCCAGGTCCCCGGATGTCAAGACACTGAAGCGCGACGTCTGGCATGTCGCCCCTCTGTTGAGTGTCGGGCTTGCTGTACCTCAGGTCTCCACCGGGGCCAGACAAGAGCCGAGCTCTGGTTCACCCTCCTCCCAGAGACGGGCAGTCTTTGGGGCCTCAAGTCCTCCCATCCCAGCTGGCCCTCCAGCTCCCGGGCTCATTCCCGAACCCGGTCGCTGGCGGCCGCAGCGGAAACTAACCACTGTGCCGGTGAGCCGCCCTTGGCTGTTACCTCATAGGTAGTCTTAAAATGATAGCATTGTAAGTGAGTCACTGTTTTGACAGTTGCTCATTTACAATCACTATCATCACTGGATACCTTGATCTCTAGGTCTTTCTTCCCTCCCTCATTCCTTTCTCCTAAGACTCTCCTATGCCTATCCCAAGCTTTCTTGAACCGTACCAGTATTTTGGCCCAACCATCTCAGCTGGGAAGCTGTTTCCAGGAATCCATCATCCTTTCTGTGAAGAAGTACTTTCTCACACCTCTCCTGAATTTAACCCCACTTCCTCAGCTTCATATCTTGTCCCTTGTTCCTGAGCATATTTGTTTCAGATAAATACTCCCCTCCTGTACCTTATTCACCCCCATTATTTTTTTTTTGCTCTCCCAGCTCTGGGCTTGCCTCTCCTTTAGGCATTCCTATGCACCTTGCTTGCCACACTGCCCCGATGCAGCCACTCATCACCCACATTTGCAGCCCTCTGGAGTAGCCCAGGACCATAACCCTTCACGGGTGGTTTCCCTCTCCTCGAGGGGAAGGCACTGATGGGAGCAAGCGCAATTTTGGCGCCGGTGCTGCTGGAGGTGGTCCGTGGACTGTTTGGGGTCTTGCAGCAGCGGGGCTGGTGACCATCATCTGGTCGGCCGCAGGGCTCTTTTCCTGTTTGCTCCCCGGTGGGGCGTGGTGTGCCACAAACATCAAGGCGTACACTGATGTTCACTACACCCCATTAGTCACTGGGACCCAGCACGCTGCTGTACCCCCAGCCTCCGCCAGAGGTCAGCAAGCACTGAATCGCATCCCCCCCTCCCCGAGAGAGAGGCAGTCATCCAACGCTCGAGCCCTCTCTCCCAGCCGTCCTCCAGTACCTGGGTCTGTTCCCAAACCGGGTCACTGGTGTTGCAAGCAAAACCTAACCACTGCGCTGTGGCCAGCTCACCCCATTATTTTAATTATTATACATTATTATGCAGTTCAGGATCTTACATAATTTATGTTTCAGCCCCAAAAGCTGTACAAAATGGGGAAGCTAGAGCATGATAGCTGCATAAGAGGTGGAGAGCAGAGTGGCACATCATATCATATATTGTGGGAGTGCCCAAAGGCTAAGCCCGCATGCGATGCAATAAAAGAAAGTCTCGACCTCGTGTTGAGCCTTGAATCTGCTTTTATGCCTGACACCTGCTTGATAGGACATTATGGTACACAGGTATTATCATCTCAGAAATATCACACTGTCCTCATAGCAGGGGTGGCCAAGAAAAACATTGTGATGCACTGGTTAGATGGCAAAGTCACAACTTACTTGGAATGGCATAATGAAATTTTAGCAGCCTTAAGACCTGGGTTTGAGTCCCACAACCTCTACTTGCATACTGTGTGTCCCTGAGCAAGTCACTTAAGCATCCCAGCGCTCTAGTGAGCCTTACCCAGTTACCAAAAAAAAAAAGAACAGAAAAAAATTATAGCCAGCACCAACGATAGGCTTGGTAGCTATCTTAAGAAATGGGAAACACTCCACACTTTGTTATCCTTGGATACCATGCCTGCAGGTGCTACTTAAGATTCTCTCAAGTAGTGTGAGAGAGGGCAGGTGTAGTCATGCACTGGTATTGGGTCACTTTGATCTTAGGAAGGAAGCTCTTCACAAATGCTTTGCTGTGCCTCAGGGGTTAACTGTGCCTTACTGCCAATGAACTGTTAAGTTGGTATCCAGTGAGTATAGTGACTGAATATGAGTGACTGTCAAAATGACAACTCATATTCAGCGCTATCCTCATGGGCTACCCTGCAAGGGTAGCGACCCTATTCAAAGGCGAGCATAGGGAAGGGCAACTGGAAGGGGGGGATAGAGAGGGGAAGGGGAGGGATAGGGAAAGGGTTTGTAGGGGAGTGGTGTGCCTGCTGCAGCTGAGCTAGCCATGTGGTGTGGTGGTGAGGGTGGCTAGCTCTGGTGCAGCAGGTACTGGGTTCAGGACTGGGAGATAATATTTTGCCACTGCCTGCGGCTGCCTTTATTTTTTTGTGCCGCAAACTGGAGTGTCGCCCCCTCCTTGACATGCACCCCTTGGAGTTAACAATCTATTTTCAGGAGGGTGCGGGGGCCAAAACCCCCCAGCAAGGGGGAGCGCAGGGGCACAGCCCCGCATAAACACTTAGTATTGTTGCAGGATGTTGTCATTGGTAAGTGTATATCGCCAATTTGCTTTTCGACGATATACCTAAGCCGATTACGTATTTTGCAATTGTTATTATAACATGGAACGTTAAGTTAATGCTGGATAATATGTGGGATTCAATGTAATTCTGTCATGGGGGATTTATGTTTTAGGTATGTACATATATATTGTATGAAGTGTAAGCGTTTGTTTATGTAATCTTTTTTTCAATAAAGCATAATGAAATTAAAAAACAATAAAATGTTGACTATTTAAAGGTAAACTTGAATACAAATACAAATGACTGCACTGTTCTCTGTTCTTTAAAATGAGGGGCGACAAACAATAAGCTCTGTTAAAACTGAAAGATACTTACTAAAGGAAGTCGGTACCTTAGGAAGAAGTCATGTCATGATGTACTTTACAGTTTAAGGCACTATGACTGCACTACAATAGCTGACAAATATTTGATGTCAGCCTTGAGTTGAACTGTGTTGCAATCTCTCAATAAAAATGAGTTTAAAAAATAAAGATCCACCCTCTGCCAAGTATCCTCCACCTCCCCATCACTTCCTGTGCACTGTAATATGAATCCTGACACTGGGGTGCCCAATTCCCAGTGTTGGTACCTCTAAACAAAGAAAACTGCCCCTTGATGTATTTTCTGTTTTATTTACACCCTGTAAAAAGAAATGGTCCATCAACGTCTGTTGCTGTCATACCCCATATCTGTTACCCTCCTGTAGGAGTGTGCGATAACAGATGGATACAACTACAGTTCCTATAGGTTAAAAACGTTGTCTAGTGTTATGTTTATTGTTTCAGAAGCCTGGATGCAGGGCAGTTCCATGTCTTATCAGCCATTCTCCTTGTCAGAATAAGTGAAGCTACTTTTCTGGAGTCCTTGTCCTGGAACATGTGTTCACCTGGGGCACCAGGGCAGTACCGCCCGGAGCGTCTCCTTCCTTGGCAAGACGCAGTTAGCAGTTATCCCACAGCTAACACCATCTGTAGGAGTGTGGGATAACAGATGGACACAACACAGTTCTTATAAGGTGAACACACTTTGTCTAGTGTGATGTTTATTGCTTCATAACCATTTCTTCAAGGCAGATGCAAAAGAGAGAGACTTCATAAAAAACAATAAACAGAAAATGAACACAGATAAAGTTCAGGAAAGCAGCCCAAAACATGGGCTCCCTCCCTCGGACAGCTTACCCTCCGGTTTAGCTCTGACCAGCAAGAACGGGATTTTCGTATGCCGCAACTTGCTGTTTTTACATTTTTAAACTTCGGGAACCCAGAAGTATGGAGGAGGCAGGGGGTTCCATGTGCTGAAAGCAGTGTGGCGCGCACGCTCGCTTCAATACAAAGTATTGAAGTGGGCGATCGCGATTACCACTGTTTCAGCAAATGACATCAGCCTCCTCCATGCTTCTGAGTTCAGTTTCAAGCATAAAGCTGTGAAGTTCTTGACACTGGCTCCATTCTTGGAAACAGTGCTGTCGAGGAAAACCGTTTTGGGCTGCTTTCACTGAGATGTGGCAAACCTCTCTCAGCTTCCACTCCAGCAGTAGTATCGACTCCCTCTCCGTGTTCTACCAACACCAGCCAGCAGGAACTAACTCTGTCTGTCTCAGTCTAAAACTAATTTCAGAACTGAGTTACAGCTTTGTAGGCTCTCTAGAGTTAGGAAATTTCCACCCCTTGTGACTGACATCAGACATAACATAAAATTAGCCACTAGGGGCCACTGTTGCTCCATAGAGAACAGTTCATTTGGCACCTGCAGGTTTGTTTACAACATTAGGAAAGGTCAGACCAGGGGACAGAACATTTTGTACTCCCAAACTCTCCTGCAGGAACATGCTGTATACTGCAAAAGATATCTTAGAAGGGGACAGCGGTTTTACTATGCTGCTGTGACATCCTACTCGTTGACATCCCCGACAGCGACTGTCAGGGATGCCTCTGTGTTTCAGTCAGGGGCTGTGCCCTTGAACCCCCATGTGGGGGGCTCTGCCCCAACACCCCCCCTGGTCTCTAGGGATACAACTCAAAAGTCGGAGTTGTCCTGGGGGAGGAGGCAATACACCAGGGAGGCAGTCCTGGGGCCAGCAGAGAACATCACAGCAATGCAAGGTTTTCACATGATTCCTGTCACTGTGATGGTCTTTGTGCTAGGGGGTTCGCTGTACCGATGGCATACCAGGGTCAGCTAACATCTTAAAGAAACAGACACAAGCTTTTGTTATTCTTATATCAAAACAGTTTTATACATAATACTATGGGGCAGCAGGGAAACTAAAGGGATATAGAAACATAAAGAGGGATGCTCCATTAACCAAACATCTGAGCCATTTGCTCTGGCAAATAACAGTTTATGCATTCCTGCCTGAGTGTACTGTTGCTCAGGGCATTTTATTACTAGGTACCAGTACTTTTCCTTATAATCCCACATGGGCTCCTTTTACCAAAATGTTGCAGAGGTCACTTTTTAACCTCCCAATAGCTGGACCTTTAAAAAGAAAAAGAAAATAAAAGTGGGTGACAGCTAAGAGAAAGGGGCACCTAAAGGTGGCCAGCCTTTTAGACTAGAAAATACAGAGATAGAATAAAAGGAGAAATTAGAAGTGTTGCAACAGAAGTTTCAGTAAATGAGAAAAGATGGTCCAATGCCATGACAGGGAGTTCCCCCTGCCACACCTCCCACCACCTGACCCCCCAGAACTCACCATTCCACCCCCCACCCCTTACTTACCTACTGGGGGTCCAACATCATAATCATCTCTGGACCAGAAACATGTCTCCACTCTTCAATGCTGGACCAGCAACTAAGGAAATCAGGTAAGCTGCAGTCAATGTATTTCAATGCATTTTGAACTTGTACTCATTACTTAGGTATCATAGGTAGTTACAGAGCAAAGAAGACTTTCGTCCATTGTGCTCGCTGATTTTTTTAATTTAGATATCCCTCTATTTTATTTGTTTTAGAATACTTATCTAGTTTCCTCTTAAACTCCACTGTCGTCTTACTAGTGACTACCTCCTCCGGTAGGTTATTCCATACTGGAATAACTCTAATACTAAACCAGTGCCCCCTTTTCGTGGTCTTAAAATTTTGCCCTTTAAGTTGCCATGAATGTGACCTAGTGTCATATCGCTGTTCCCTCAAAGTAATTCCTAACTTAACCATTAGATTTGGATTTTTGAGTGCATTATACACCATGAACATGTCCCCTCTCATGCGCCTATACTCCAGTGTAAACATCCCCAAGTACTCCAATCTATCCTCATAGTCCTGGTCTCTTATATCCGCTACTAACCTAGTAGCCCTCCTCTGAACCCTCTCCAATCTACCTACATCCGACCTATAACCGGGCGACCAGAACTGCGCACAGTACTCCAGCTGCGGCCTCACGAGTGCATTGAAGAGAGGCACAATCACCTCCCTCCTTCTACTCCTTATGTGTTTCTTGATGTTTATAAGAGTTCCATTTGCTGATTTTATAACTTGACTGCAGTGCTGGTGGAATTTAAAGTCGCTTGTTACTTTCACTCCCAGATCTCGCTCCTCCCCTACTTAGCACAATTTATGTCCGTTTAACCAGTAGTCAGCTTGGTTGTTATTTTTCCCAAAATGCATTACCACACATTTATCTGAGTTGAAGGACAATTTCTTTTCCCTAGCCCAGCTTTCCATTTTGAGCAAGGCATTTTGTAACTTTGCCACGTCCTCATCATTTCTGATACTGATGCCAAGTCTAGTATTGTCTGCGAATTTAGTTTCCCAGACGTCCCTTCCTCCAGATAGTGAGTGTATGTAGATATTAAACAAGCAGGGCCCCCGGACAGATTCCTGGGGGACTCCACTCTCCACTCCCAACCAGTCTGAGTAAACTCCCTTTAAACAAACCCTCTGCTTTCTGTCACTCAGCCATGCCTTCACCCAATTTGTGATATAACCCGGTATTTTATGTTCAATCAGAGCATCAATCAATTCACCACGTGGGACCTTATCAAATGCCTTCAAGAAGTCCAGGAACACCACATCCACTGAGACACCCTCATCCAATGCCTTGCTCACATGTTCATAAAATTCCAACAAATTTGTCTAACATGATAACCCCTTTTTAAAACCATGCTGAGCATCATCGCAATCCCCCACTATATTCTGAAACTCCTCTATTTGTTCTTTTACAATAGATTCCAACATTTTCCCCAGTACAGCAGTCAAGCTAACAGGCCTATAGTTGCCCACCTCCTGTCTAGATCCCTTTTTATAAATAGGGACTACATTTGCCTTTCTCCATACCTCAATCACCTCTCCGCTATCCAAGGATCTCTGAAACAGTGCTGTCACAGGTTCTGCCAACTCAGTTGCCAATTCTCTAAGGACCCTAGGATGAATTTCATCTGGTCCCCGATATTTGTTCGGGTCCAGGTGTTTTAGTCTATCCTCAATATTATTTATTTTTAAGGCAATTTTGTAACCATTTGTATTCAAATGTTCTCTCTTATTATTTGATTTATTATTAAATACTGATGAGAAGAAAGTATTGAAAAGCCCTGCCATAGTTTGGCAATCCTCAACAAGTATACCATCCTGATCCTTAATGGGCCCCACTAAAGTTTGACTTCCCTTTTTGTTGTTGATATACGTACGAAAAGATTTATGATTATCCTTTACTTTTGAAACCTGATTTAGTTCATGCTTCCGAGTTGCCTGCTTTATAGCACTTTTTGTCTCTTTTAATAATTTTTTATACAAGGCCCAATTTATTTCACACTCACTTCTTCTAGCTGTTAAATAAGCTCTTTTTTTCTTTTTAATCAGTTTTTTAATTTTGGGTGATAACCATAGTGGAATTTTTCCTAAAATATTGTACTTTCTTCTTAGTGGAACATACTTATCAATTAGGTCCATAATTTTATTCTCAAAACTATCCCAGTTCTCTACTAATGGTCTATTTTCAAAACCTTTTTCCATTTCCAATCCATGAGTTCAATTCTCATATTGGTAAATTTAGCTTTATTAAAATTTCAGACCATGGTTGACCACGCATATTAGAAAAAAACCCGCTTAAATCAAAAGTTATCACACAGTGATCACTAGAGCCTAATGGTGTTGAAATTGTACATTTTTATTTGGTCTCCCAAGTTACTTAGCACAAGGTCTAATATTTTATCCCCTCTAGTATTTTTCCCTATATACTGATCAAGACCAGCTAATAAGAAGGAATCCAGATACTTAGACTCGTAAGATGTCTCCCCTGTATACCTAGTCCAATTAATACCGGGAAGGTTAAAATCACCCAAAGGTATAATGTTTTCTGTACTATCTAAGGAATCCAAAAATGTTAACACTACTGCATCGTCATGGGTGGAAATTGAAGGGGGTCGATAGATTATCCCAATTTTAATATTAGGTCCCTTTTCTGGCAACACCCTGATCCACACATGCTCAATGCCTGGTATTTTTTGGACATCAATAGCTAATGATTTTCTTTTGTTGGATACATACACCACCACCCTTTTTGTTCTCCCTATCTGTATGATATAAATCGTACCCCTGAATATGATGGTCCCAGGTATCGGTGGGTGTCCACCAAGTCTCTGTTATTGCACATATCTGGACGTTATCAGTATTTAATAAACAGGTTAATTCCTCAACTTTGTTTGTAAGACTCCTAGCATTTAGGGAGAGGCATTTCCAGTCCTGAGAGCTCTTAGTGTTCCTAAGTGAAATTGATTTATCCTCAGATGTTCTTAATGTATGATGACAGCCCCTACCCCCTTCGTACTTAGTTTAAAAAGTTAACCACTTGATTTTTAATTTCCTTAGCTAATATTCTAGACCCATGTTTGTTTAAATGCAACCCATCTTTCCCAAATAACCCTAAGTCTCTGAATGCGTCCCAGTGTTTGATAAAAACAAAACCTTCCCTATGACACCACCTTTTCAACCACCCATTAAGCTGTATTATGTCCCTTTGTTTGTTCGCACCCTCTCGAGGTATGGGCAGGATGTCTGATATGAGGATTTTGGATCCATGTAACCTCAAGGTTTCTCCGATGGCCTCAAAGTCTCTTTGGATTTCTAATAATGTTCTCTTTCCAACATAATTTGTACCCACATGCAGTACCGTAACTGGTGTTTTTGTATTTTCCAACAATCCTGGTAACATTTTCCCAACATCCCTTATCCCTGTTCCTGGTAGGGTGCTAACAGTAGTTGACTCATTTCTACCCTGACATAATATCCTATCGATATTTCTAATCATAGAGTCACCTATAACTAAAAGGTCATTTTTTACTGTTTGGTGTCCTTGCACCTTCTGCTTTTTATGCCTTGTTTTGACCACTATACCTTCCCTACATATACCTGTATCCAATACCCTCTTAGTAGAATCTTCTAGGTCTAGTTCTAGTTCTGTATTTAAAACACTGTATTTATTATTTAGCTCAATGTGATCATGTCCACCAATATTCCTCCTTCCCTTTTAATGCCTTTTCCACTCTACACCAATCATTGTTTCCCAGGATCAGACCAATTTGATGCTACCGTAATTTATCGTTACTTTCAGAGTTAGTAAACCCTACTAGCCGATCATGATCCTGTTGTTCAGCACAGTTGACTAGAGCTGAGTCAATAAATTTTTCCAATGAAGAGATCTCTAATTGGAGTCTAATTCGATTTTGTAATGATTCGATTTCCTGCTTCATAATATCAATTAATATGCATTTGTCACAGATAAAAGAATCAACCTTCTCTCCCTCCTTGTACATTTTACAAGTATTACAAACATTTAAAGAAGCGATGACTCTGTCGAGCTCAGCCATTGTATCCTCCTTAATTACCCAGCAGGAATGCCTCCCCAACACTGTTACTTACTTCTCTGTTTTTGTTTTGGGCCTTTTAGTTCAAAGAGGGTTTCTGGCTCCTTCCCACGACTGACGCCGACAGACACCGCTGGCCTCTGCCCACGTCGTCTCCGCTCCACGCTCGACTCCGCTCGCTGGAGCCGAGTAATTTCAGCGCTCAGTAGTGACGCTTGCCTGTGTTGCCATGGCAACCATCACGAGTGCTTGCAGACAGGGGCAGACTGTGAGGGTAACCCGTCCTTAAAAGATCGGGTTATACCTCACAAGGACGCACAATAAGTGGCAATCCAAAACCCTACAGAGGCCATTACTTGGTCATTTTTATATATTTTTCCCCAAAATTCTCAACATGGCCTTTTTGGGACCCCACCTCATGAACAAGGTAAGTGAAAGTTTTCAAATCTGGCCCAAAAGGTGATTTCGCAGTCACTCCATGAAATCACCTTTTTGGCGGGATTTGAACATTTTCACCTACTGGGTTCATGAGGTGGGGTCATAAAAAGACTATGTTGACAGTTTGATGTCAAAATATATATATAAAAAAAAACAAAGTTAGGAAGGTATACTGAACTTTTTCAATGCTTGCTCGTAAGTTTGTCCCCAAATTTTCAACATAGCCATTTTTCACATCACCTCAGGTGTCATTTTAAAAGCCTGGCCAAAATGTGTTTTCACACTTATGGTGCAAAATGATGTTTCAATCAGATTTTATAAATGACACCTATCATGTTCAGAAGGAGGGGTTGTAAAAAGACTAATGTTGAAAATTTAGGGTCAGATTGGCACAAAACAATGAAGTTATGAAGAAATGTTGAATTTTTTTCAATGTTTACTTGTAACATTACTTTGTGGGCAGATTCTGGACCACACATTTTCAACATACCAATCTTGTTACCCCACCTCATGAACATGATAGCTGTCATTTTTCAAATTTCCTCCAAAACGTTTTCGTATTTGCTTCGAAGTCACCTTTCGAATAGGATTAAAACAATTCTATCTGCTGTGATCATAAGGTGGGGTCACAAAAAGACTGTGTTGAAAATCTGGGGTCAAAAAGTTAAAAAACAACAAAGTTAGAAGCAAACATTGATTTTGTTTTCAACATTTACTCATAACTTTGATTTTTGCAGATTTTGGCTCTAAATGTGCATATAGCCCTTTTGTTACCCCACCTGATGAGCATGACAAGTGTCATTTTTCAAATCCCCTTTGAAACATGTTTTCACAGTCCCTCTGTGAAACTACCTTTCCTACAGCATTTAAAAAGTCCACCTGTCTTGATCATAACATGAGGTCATAAAAAAACTATGTTGAAAATTTGGGGTCAAAATGTGAAAAAACAAATACGTTATGAAGAAACATTGAATTGTTCCAACATTTACTCATAACTTTATTTTTTGTACATTTTGGCCCCTAATGTTCAACATATCCATTGTGTTACCCCATCTCATGAACATGACAGGTGTCACTTCAAATCCCCTCCGAAACATGTTTTTGTGTTGCACTACAAAATCATCTTTCAGATGGGATTTAAAATACATTCCACCTGCCTTTTTTATAACAGTTTTTTTTATTATTTTTCATAAACAAGTCATACAGATTTCAGTTACATTAATTTTGGGTTATAAGTGTATTGATTTACTGTGTATAAAGCCCATTGAACAATGTTCATGTAAAAAGGCAGAAGTTCCAGTTGTCATGTTTTATCTTGTGTCAGCATTCATTATTTTCCATCGTTTTTCCTTATAAAGCTAGTCTGACATTGAAGGCTGAGTTGGTTTTGTTCTTTTTTTTATATAGGTTTTTATGGAGTTTTTTCATTGTAGGTAGCTTCCCCACCCAAGGCCGAATGTGCGTGTGGAAGCCCACATGCACACCATGACGCCAGCTCAGCCCCTTCCACCCTCTCTGCTTATGTTATCCCACCGGACCGCCACCCAGTGGGAGCAGGACTACAGGAAGGTGACAACCCACCCCACCACCCCCAGGAGAGGATAGCAGCCTACTGGTTCCACTTAATTCTGTTCCTCCTTCCCCCTCACGCCAGCACCCCAATGACCCGAGGTCGTTCCTGAACCCAGGTCACCAGTGTAGCACGAGCTAAGGTGTCCAGCACCTCAACCCTTAGTGCCACTGGGACGGCGAGTTTTTTTTCTGGAGGATGCTGAGAAGTTGGTGTTAGTTCCAAAGAGTAATGGCATAGGGTCTCTCATGAGAGAGAGAGATCTAAAAAGTCCATTAACTACCATTTCTTGACTAGATACAGCATTTTTGTTAGTTATAATTTAGCAGATACTGGTGCACTTCTTCAAGAGTGTTGTCTGAATGTTGAGAGATAGAGATTGGAAGGGGAAAGAACAGCAGGGGATAGCTCAGTGGGTTGTAGGTTAGGTTAGGGTATTCTAGAAGGTCTCTCCACATCTGTAGGGATGGGATATGATCAGTATACCATAGCCTTGTTATAGTGTTTTTTGGCTGCTAAAAGTGGTAGATTAATAATTTTTTTAGTGTGGACATTTAAGTGCAGCCTGGACTGGTGGTATGGCTATTAGAATAGACGAAAGGGTTATTGTACCAGGGCAGTCACAAATTGTTTCAATTTCTTGTACCACGTCCTGCTCGTGGGTAGCCCCATAGCACGTGGGTGTGGTCTGCTAGTTTTATATCGCAGCCCCGCCAGCAGTTTGCTGTCTGCGGGCCTAAAAATGTTGCCAGTATCCCAGGAGTTCTGAAATACCTCAGTCGGCACTTCCGTGCATATTCCCTCCAGTACAGGGCCACTGTAGCTCTAGGTGTTGAGGCATATATTTGTGCCATATTTCAAGGGTGTGTAGTGTTCATCTCTGTATTCCATTTAAGTAGGGCAGGGTCTGTGTTTGCCTTAGAGCAGAACTGAGTGCCTTATAGGCCTCACTGATCAAGAGGGCCGTAATGTGTCCCATGAGATGCTTTTTGATGAGATGAACTATTGGTGCTGGTTTTTCCACCAATGCAGTGAGTTGTTCTTTTCTTGTTTGAAGATATGATCTTAATTGTAAATATTTATGGAATTCAGTATGAGGGAGGTGATGCGTGGCCTGAATGGTCACAAAGGGTAGGATTCCCATTGGGAATGTCAATTGAAAGACGTATTTAATGCCGTATTTGTGCCATGACTTAAAGGCCACATCTACTCTATTCAGAGAGGACTGAGTCATAGGCTATTGCACTTAAGCAAAATTGTTCAGTGGGGGCAAGGAAATGTTTACAGATATAAATCCACTGCTGATAGGCTTCTGTTGTATATTGGGAAAAGTGTCGGAGAGGGAGACACGCTGGGGGATTCCAAACATATGTCTTGCATGTTCATATGTGTCCTTAAGGGCATGCGCAATTGTTTTCCAGTAAGGATAGTGGGAGGGGGCTATCCATAGACATGCAGTGCACAGGTGAGATGCTACAGCGTATTAAAAGCGGTTCGGTAAGTTCACACCTCCTTTGTCTCGTGGTAATTGGAGGATGGGGAATCGGATTTTAGGGGGTTTGCCCTGCCAAAGGAACCGAGAGATTTGTTTATCCCAGACTCTAAAATATGTTTTGTCTGGCATCACTTGGCAATGTCTGGATAAATATAATATTCTGGGTAGTATGTTTTCTTGTGTGACTCTGACCCTGTTGAAAAGACCTAATGTGAGGGAAATCCAACAGGAAAGGTCCGCTGTGATCTGTTGAGCCAGCGGTTCAAAGTTAAGAAGCTCTAGGTGGGCTAGGTTTTTAGTAATTTTGATGCCTAAGTGTCTTATAGTTTGTTTATGCCATTTAAAGAGAATCTATTTTTGATTTGTGATGTGGGGACATAGTTATATAGGGTTCCACCAAGTCGCTTCAACATGAAATTTATCGAAGGACTTTACAGCAACAGCACTTTGCTGATGGCGATCACATCAGCTGTGGCCGTCTGATGGACTCAACAGTGTCCGCGGGTCATGTAAGCCTCCCGCACCCTGTGACTTTTAGATTCCTAACTACGGGGGTATGCGGATATCGGGAGAGAGTGGCTGAACCTGGGAGACAATGAATCCGTTCATCGCTTCCACAACCTGTTCGACACTGGGGGTGTCGAAAAGGTTGAGTCACTGTGGGGGATTCATTGTTATAGTAATATCTCAGTTTTCAGCTTATTTAATTTATACCTAGATAGAGCTCCAAAACCATTGAGCTGGTCCCACACTGCCAGGATGGAGGTCTCCAGTGAGGTGACTGATAGCAAGATATCATCTGCAAAGAGGGAAATCTTATATTTGTCTTCCCCCTAGGGATGTCTTCTATCCTTTGAACCTTTCCTTTTTTTTTTTTATACTTTATTTTTATTAGATATATCAGAAACTAACATAAATGTATACAGAGAAACCAGGCATAGGCGATGACACAGGAGCAGAACACATTAATTATGCAGGCTAGTACACTTGTCTCCCTTTGTTACAGTATAGGAGGGGAAAAACAACTGATTAAAACAGTTATTTACATTAATTGTACCAAATGCTATTACAGCCATGACCATGGTCTAAATGCCCGAAAGTGTTATATTTTGAAAAGTCCCGGGGTACCAGACCCAATAAGCCAATTGATGACTTATATGTAAGTCCATGTAAATAAAATATAAATGAGAATATAGCCATTAATAGAGGCACATCATCTAATCTTCACATCAGCCCCAAATATATTAGCAAGATTCCTCACAAAGCATCATATCAGCTTGCATTATTAGCTTAGAAATAAAACAAAAGTAGCATACAATGGGTAAACTGTATAGTTCCAGTACACACAGTTATGCCTTCAGCAGTCTCCTCAGATACATCAGTTCCTCTTAGAAAGTCATCCTTAATTTTACATACTCTCTTTCCTGCCTCCATAGCCACTGAAGATGAATGTTTTACCTCGTAAGTAATTCTTAACCATGCAGGCATCAATGCTAGTGGCTGACTCCCAAGGATTTGAGTTCACTCTGTACCACGTCGAAGGCCTTACGACACTGTCAGGTAGAGAAGCTAAGATCATGGAAAAAGAAAAGCCATGAGTCGTCTGGTAGTTGAAGTGGGCCTTTCATTTTAGCTGCTTCAAGGATCCGATCTCAGATGTGTAGATCTGCTGTGGATATAAGGATAATGCATGGCGGGTCATTCTCCATTGCTTTCTTCTGGGGTGTAATTCTATATACTTTGTAGAGTCCTAAATCTGTAGATCCAATATGTCATGCAGCAACTGAAGAGCATATGCCAGAAGATCGTCACCTTCCGAACCTTCAGGAACTCCCAAAAGCTGACTATGAGCCAGTCGAGATCCATTTTCCAAGTGCTCCAGTCTCAGTAGCTTATTTTCGGAAACCAGTCCAGCCATCATGGCCGACATTTTATCCGCAGACTCCTTTGCAAGATGAGCCTCCACAGTGATGGATTCCACCTTGTTCTCAAGTAAGTTCACCCGTTGATTAAATAAGTCCATCTTGGCATCTAGAGCCTTAAATGATTTATTGAGCACCTGGACAGCTTGCAAAATGGCACTATCAGTAGGCTCCGGGCCGCCCTGTGCTCCGGCCTCTGGGCCACTGTGAACGGTGCCATCCTGGGGTTTTCCCTGCTGGAATCAGACTACACGGTCTTCCGTGGGTTCCCCATAACTCAGACCAGCCAAAATCAACCATTCAACTCCTGATGTTATTCCCAAGGAGATAAAGATGCAAAATGAAGTGCTAGCTCACTAAAATTAATTTTTTTGCTATGTATTTAGGCTGAATAGAGCAAGCTCTCTGTTGTGCATCCTATTCATTCAGCTGCTAGCCATGCCCCCATCCTTTGATCCTTTCTAATGGCAGTCACCAGGGGCTCTAAGTAGAGAGAAAACAGCAATGATGACAATGGGCATCCCTGGCGGGTGCCTCTAGAAAGGGGGAATGGGGTGGAGAGTGAACACCTAGTCTAAGGTAGCATGCTTGCACTAGGCCAAAATGTCCTGTGGGGTCTGAATGAAGGAAGATAGCATTCAAACAGAGATAGAGTAGCCCAGAGAAAAGGCCAGGCCACAATATCAAAGGTCTTTTCTGTGCCTAGACTTAATAATACCAAGGGAATTCACGGGTGGTGGCATGATCTATTAGATGCAAGTTTCTTCTTACACTATCATGTGCCCGCCTTTGTTGGATAAAACCAACTTGGTCAGGGTCAATTAATTGGGAGAGAAGATGCTCCAATCTTCTGGCTAAAATTGACATTAAAGCTTGTAGTTGCAGTTAAGCATGGATATGAGGAGGTAGGATGCAGAGCAGCGTGAGTCTTTTGTGGTTTTAAAATGGTTGTGAGAGTGGCGTACTTCCAAGAGGGTGGGGAGGCCTCCTCCTGAATTTCCCACAGTCATCTGTAGAGATGGTAGAAGAGATTCCCAAAATAGTTTAAAGAAGTCCACTGGTATCCATCTGGGCTTGATGCTTTTTGGCGTTTTGCTCTTTTTCTAAGGGCAGCTTCCATTTCTGTCCAGCTGATCGGTATTATTAGGGTTTGAGTCTGAGGTTCTGTTAGTTTTGGAAGGGAGAGGTCTCAACAATATTTATGAATGTGATCTGTCGATGTTTGTATACCTGCCGTATATAGTTGGCAGTAGTATTGGGCCATTGCAGTTCTAATTTCTTTAGGTCTTTTAAGGGTGGAGCCCAAAATTGGGTCTATTAATTATGTTACACTATTCCACCTGTCTTGATCATAATATCAGGTCATAAAATGACTACATTGGAAATTTGGGGTAAAAATGTGGGAGTCCACTGAAAATTAGATACTGACTATCAGCTGACTTATCCTGGATAAATACAATCTAAAAATGTGTAAAAGCAGGACACCACTGAAAATGAGATATTGCATCTAATTTGGTGCATTATAGGTAAGTTTATAGTACAAATGTGTAAAAACATCTGAACTGTGCATCTATACTGCTCTATCCTGGGAAAAAATACACTGTACAAGCAGGACCCCACTGAAAATGTAACTTGTCTTTCAGCTGGGCTATCTTGGGTTCTCTAGTCTTCCACAAAAGAGGAAAGTGCCACCCTTTGTCATCTAAAATGGCCAGGGACAAAACCTTGAACTGGTGGAGTTGGAGTAACTTTGAATGACAGCTTATCTTTGGCCCCCCCCCCCATGCTGGCAAACTGGTGGCTATAGTTAGCAGAAGAGTAGGTGCCCTGTACCGTAACCAGAACAATCTCACTGGTGATGTAAGATGCCTTATTGTGGCTTGCTGCATTCTGTCACTTGTAGATTACAGCCTCCCTGTTTATGCAGCTGCCTGTGACACGGTGCTAAACAGAGTAAAGCAGATCTGTAAGGGGTGCGACTCTGTACTTCGTGCAGATAACAGCACTCATAGTTGTACCATTTATGCACTCCTCAACTGGCTACCTTTACCATGCAGAATAAAGTTCCAGACCTGTTTGCTAGCCCAAAAGGTGCCTCTGGGCCTAACAACCCTACAAATTGCTTCCATACCGTCTCCAACCAATACAACACCAGGAACATGACCAGGAATGCCCTTAAGCCTCTGTTCTGGTGTACTCAGCTGGGCAAGTGGTCATTTGCTCTCAGGACCATTAACTAATTGAACAAACTGCCTCATACATTGCTTAATCTCCCCAAGATTAACCAGTTTAAGAGATCTTTGTGGTCTGCTCTTGCAGTCCAACACAACTGTAACCATTAAACTGTTTTATTTGGCTTCTCGCTGTACATATTCTGTGACATTTTACAATGATCTGGATAGTTTTTTTCAAAACTGTATGTCATTGTTCTGTCTTAAGTGCTTTGAGCCTGAATCCACTGCATTTTGACTTGACTGCTCAATTTGCACAGATGAGGCATGGGGGGGGCGGTAATGATCATGGGTAAGGAGGATTGGAGGAGTGCGGAGGGAGGGAGAGCAGGGACAGTAGCTCAAGCTGTGGACCCTGCAATACGAGCAGACTTGATAGACCAAATGGCCTTCTTCTGCTGGCTTCTTTGTATGATTTGTATGCTATTTCATTTGTCCTGCATATGCAATGTTTTGCCAGTTTGTCTGTACTGCACTCAGCTTATGCTCTTTATGTCACCCTCGTTGTAATCACATCACCTGACTGGCTGTATTTTGTTTGAAACTGTGCTTCTCCCCTTCCCCTTTCCCCCAGGTCACATCTGGAAATGAACCTTGGCTTAATGTGCCTCTCCTGGTTACCAATGTTAAATAAATAAATGTCCCCTAGAACTGCTTATTGCACGTGTAATTTTTTTGTGCCTATGTATTTTACGTGGAATCTTTGTAAATGAGCACTTGTGCTCAAATGTAAGCTCCAAAGTTTTCAATAAATAAATGAATGAATACGTTTTAAAGATCAGCTGATGCCTTTAGGAGAACTTTACCAAAACATAATATTTAGACACAGTCCAGCTTGTATTTCACATTAGTTCTGTATTCCACCTCCCCATTATTTATTACCGAGGTCATTTGTATGAAAACAGGTTCTTTGTGTAACCCCTAGGTGGCGCTATCCCAGGGGATATTACCCCTGCCTGCATGACCAAATGCAGATTGAGACCTGGGTACTGAAAACTGGTACCTCACCGGAGGACAGGGTTGAGTGGTAGCATAGCTGCCTGGTGCAACCCTCTTGGACCTCTTTTCCCTCTAGTGGCCTAAGTAACTCACAGATTACACAACTGCAATTTGCCCCTGACAACAATTTTAACTCCACTCTTGTTACACTTACCACCAGGGTGGGTTCAGCTGGCTCAGCCCTGAGACCCCTGTAAAATAAGGTCTGTAACAGTAAACAGCAATCCCACAGTATTTACAATACAGAGGTACACCACAACCAGTTTGAATGCAAAAGATTTAGATCTGATTTATTCAATGGGGCAGTAATATGGAAGGGCAGAATCTGGTGGTTGATTCAAGATCTGAAAGATTCAGGTTAATTGGCATGCACTTTAGAGTCCCACAACACAGTCACACACACTCTGAGTACCCAGTTGTTGGTAGAGGTTAGCCTGAAGCATTGCCTGAGGTAGGCCGGTGTTGCAGCTGGTCAGGGCCCTAATGATGGAAAGAAATAGTCATGCGCAGTAACCCACAATTTGTAATCCAGAGCCAGGTGGCTCAGTTTGTGATAATTAGGCAAAACAATTAAATCAGATGACACACTTTGATTGAGCCGTTGTTGCAGGGAGCTACCCTGGTGTTTACTCATGCTACCCAGTACAGGACACAGAATTGTCGAAATGGAGACCTCTGGATGAAGAGCTGGATGGCTAGGAGAAGCAAGGCCCACAAGATTCACTGTGGTGTCGTTCCTGTTCGTGATGTTGAGCAGGGGGCTGATCCCTGGGCTGGTCTCTTGTCGATGGTTTTCTCTGTGGCGTGAGCAGCTGTCTGGGCCAAGGTGGCAGGGCCCAGACCAGGTGAACTATTCGGATGACAGTCCGGTAGTTGCTGGATGCAGCTTCCAGCAAACGTGACACAATCAGGCAGTGGGGAACCAAGTCGCGACCCACTATCAGCATTAAGCACACTTATAGTAAAAGCAAGGCAAATACCACAGTTCGGATAGCAGTCCGTTTACAATTCACAGTGTCTCTGCGCAAACCAGACACCCGCGGGCAGTCTCACGTCCTGACAGGCCAATCGCATCGAGGCAAAGCTTTAGTCCACTTCAGGAAAATCCAATTTGTCACAAATCAGGTTCCGATTGCAAAGCTGCAATTTTCAGATGAAATCCAGTCTTAGGATAAGGCCTCTTCACTTATGAAGATGGTGGCAGGCAGGCCCAACACAGCCTTCCCACCGATTTCCCCTGCACACTACACAGGAGCAGCTGCTCGAATCCCTCGAGCTGGTCACTCTTTCAACTCCAAACTCAGACTGACTCTTGACTCGCTGTACCCAATATTCAGGGGACAGCAAAAAATACTTGGAGATGAAGTCCGAATCGAGGTTGCTCTAATCTCTCCATGCGGGAGAGCTGAAGGCAGGCAGGCTAGACTCAGCCTTCCCGCTGAATCCTCATGCTACCCCGTGGGGCAGCAGCTCGACTGGCTCGAGCTGCTCACTCTTCCAGCTCCAGCTCACTTCTGCCTCACTGCTGCAGGCAGCTCTGGGATTTCCCTCTGATCCAAAAGGTTTGGTTGGTTGATCATCTGTCTGTCAAGCAAGGGCTCCCCCCTCAGGTCGGTTTGGCGCCAAAAGTATAAAAGCTACAATTCTGAAATTCACTCCCACAGGACCCCTGGGGACAGTCTCCATTTTGGGGTTCCCAAGTTACACAAACTACACTATTATTATTATTATACAGCAAATAACCAGCAACCAATTACATTTCCTGATAGAGCTTCCTCTGCACAAATAGCGATGGCAGAAGGAAGCAAAAGCACTACAGCCTGGGCGGGACTCAAGCCCAGAAACACTCGACCCCTACCCAGATTAATTATACACTACAAAATAATGTCTCTTAAAGAGACAAGCACGGAAGCTAACGGAGCACTTGCATGCAAACCTCAGAAAAGGATTTAGACACAGGACACCAGCCTGGCAGAGGGCATTTAGGCACAACCAAGAAAGCTTTTTAGGAACCCCCATTTGTAGGGGGGTTACATTTGCTCCTGAACAGTTCAGCTAGTCCTGTTGCTGTCTCTCTACCTGAGGTCACAGTGCACTGCACTGCATGTGACATCACAGTTACTCCCATGGCAAAAGACTGTGGTGTCACAACAGAGGATTATGACTTGAAGTAGGGAGTCAGCTATAGAGGCAGATGAACCCTGAGGGATAAAGATGATATATTCTTGCAAATGTTCATAGTAATAAATACTGGGGAGAAGGAATCTTTAGCATATATATGGAATGGAAGCTGAATTGTACCAATTATATTTTTCTAAGTTTCTAAGGTGTCACCGTCTCTTTAAAAATGTGTTGAAAGCAGGGCCCCATCGAAAATGAGATAGTGCATATTGGCTGTGCTATCCTGGGTAAATACAATATACAAACTGGGAAAAGCAGAATCTCACTGAAAACAAGATAGTACCTGAGCTGTGTTTTCCTGGGCAAATACAATACAATACAAATATTTATGAAATGGGCAACAGAATTCAGACATCCTGATTGGTCCATACCTGTGTGATATTCCTTCTTACGCACAGGAAAAAGGACCAGCAGTGCCCTGTGGGCACTGATCCTAGTAAACATACCAGTTAGAATGTTGGCAAATTGAAAATCAGCCATCTTATTTTCACCAACTGCGAGTGAAATACAAGGCTGCATTTCAATCTGTATCAACTTATATCACAAATATTCAGATGCCCATTTCATAAATATTTACAGTATTGTTTAAGCTGCCATGATTTAAAAGCAAAAAGCCCACCACCGAGAGCTGTCTACCAACCCTCGCACTGCTCACTCGCTTGCCAACCTCCAAGTAGCTGTCCGCCGAGCAGCTGTCTCCCAACTCTGCCGCCGCTCACTCGCTTCTGCCAACTGCCAAGCACCTGTCTCCCAATCTACCGCCAGGTTACCCTGCCTCATCACCTTGCTACACTCTCACCATCCCCTAGGGTCGCAACTGGAAACAAGATTTCTGGGCTCTGCCTCTTTCTGCGATAAATGTAAATAAATGGTACGGAGACACAGAGGAGCCATAAACGATGACTTGAGGAGCACTGTTTTTTCTGCCGACATGTTCTGTGGAATAAACTAGTTTTTACCGATATTTTTGAAGTGTTTAAATCTCGCATTCCTCTCATTCTCAAAATAAATCTGCCGCCCGATCCTCTCACTCGCTTCGGGGGGGGCGGTGCCATGACAACTACAGGGGAAAAATATAAGTAAGGATGCCTTAGCAGGTCAAAACTACCAAGTCAAAAGTCCTCAACTCAAAGGAAAAAACAGGCGGAGGAACTATTTTGTTAAAATGTAACACAAATATTTAATAATTTCACTATGAAATACTGTTAATTTTACTTATGACATGCATTTATATTTTACATAACCATTTCATAAAGGCAATAAGCCCTCAGGGTGTCGTTAGACACTTTAACACCGGCTGAGAGCTGGGCCTTTTCGGCCGGTGGCCTCGTGCCTCACTACGCCTCCTAGCCGTGTGTTAAAGTGTCTAACGCACACCCTGTCGTGGCTTATTGCTTACGTGTCAAAGCAGGACCTCATTGAAAATGAGATATTGCATCTCATCTAGATTATCCTGGGTAAATATGTTGCAAAACGATGTAAAGAAACAGGAGACAGGACCCTGCAGTAGAACCCCACTGAAAATATGTTGCATGTAAGATGACCTGTCCTAGAAAAACACAAAAGCAGGGCCACACTAAAAACGAGATATGAGAAACCGCATCCTCGATGTAGTATAAACCTGTGTAAAATCAGGACCCCCACTGCAAATAACATATTACATCTCATCTGGTCTATCCTGGGTAAATATACAAACAATATCTTGGGTAAATATACAAACAAAAACTAAGTGTACACGCAGGCCCCCCTGTGCAAGCTAATATTCGGCACTGACAAATGTTTTTCAAGAAGGCTCTGTCGGTTGAATAAACATGACATAAAATATTCCTGTATCGATCCTCTGACTGTCTGTATCTATCTGCTGATTGTCTGTAGGGCGGATGGCCATTTATCGTGTTGTTAACTCTGTACCAAATGTATGTACCATTGTTTGGGGTCTTGACCCCCCAGGTCGCATCTGGAATCGAGCAACTCTGCTGAGTATGCCTTCCTGGTTAAACTCGTAAATAAATAAATAAGGCTTGGGAATGCTGTTAGCCTATTAGATTTCAGGATTTTCGAACTCATTTTGTGAAAGGAATTTCAGTTTACAAAATTTTGAACACGCTTCATACGTGGGGCAGAGGCTTCCAACCGGCAAAATGAGTGACGTACCCACCAATGGAATGGAAAGGAACACAACTGAGAGGTATGTTTGACAGGCCCAACTGGCTACCTGTCCTGCAGACTTAGCAGCCAACTTGCAAGGCCTGTCTCTTTAACGCACCTGTCTATTCCAGAGTGCGCATGCTCAGGTGCTATCCCATTGTCATCATGGCGGCGCGGAGCCATGTGCAGGATCCCAACGACAGGCGGCTCAGGCCTATTTATGGTAATGGTTCACTGGGTTGTACAGCTAGGCACTGGGGGACCTTCCCTGCGAGACCTCCGGGCTGTAAACGGCCGACCGGGTTTCGGACCCGAACGTCCTAGAGACACGCTAAGGGCTGCAGCGACCCGTAGGCCGCAGTCCGGTCCGCGGTGTGTAGTTCGGTTATGCAAGGGCAAGAGCGGCCGGCTTACTGTCGCCGCAATTTCAAAGGCTGGAGGAGGCTCTGAGGGCGGCGAAAGAGAGTTAAATGTGTTTGTATTAAAATAATGCTGGTTTCATTGAACGCAAATAAACAGTGCAGACTTTGGGTTTATTTTGGAGTAAATTAAAGGCCTGATTCCTAATAAAAGTATGCCTTTTCCGGCGCTGCTGTCGGGGGTGTTTTCGGACAAATTAAAAGTCGTGATGGTCTCTGAAGCTTGGTGTATAAACTGTTTGGAATGCGACTTTGATAATAAAAAGCATGGGTGGCAGATTAATTTGCATACTGTCAGAAGCAAAAGCGGCAAGCCATCTCCTGGCGTCTTGGAAGAAGTTCTTGCTGAATTTAGTTTTAGCAGCACCCGAATTACAAGCACGAACTCGTTCTACAGTTGCTTAGTAATTTGTAGTGGTTTTAGCAGGTTATGTTTGCTTAAAGTGTATCTGACATGGAGCCGCATAATTCAGCGTTCTGTCATTCATTTCTGATTTGGTGTGCTATAATGGATGGTTGGATTATCCGCAGTGTTATCATTGTAATCCTAAGAAGTAGCAATAGTAATACGTTTAGTTGGTCACATCCCAAGCCTTTTTGATGGTCTCGCCATAAAGTCTGTTGATCATACCACAGTAAAGTGTGTTAAGTGTTCTATGAAATCGTCGTTAAAACAAGAGAGAGAACCTGTTTGTATTTAGCTAATATTCGTTTCCACATATAGTAGTGCAGACAGGGACAGCAGTGAATATAGTACTCACTTTCCCTGTCTCCTGCTTGTTGTTTTGGGAAGGTGGTTTTCCTCTAAAAAGTTCTGCATCTGATATTAATGTCTGCAGATAAGACTACTGGCTGGTTGCTATGTGTAACAAACTGCCCCATAGGACTGTCTGAGCCTGTCACTGTGTGCGTGTAGGTGTGTACATAAGAGGCCTAGCAGGTCTGGCTTATTGGCAGGGTGGCACTGTGCTCGTAGTGGTGTGGTGCCTCCACCTGAGGCGATTCTTTGTCGGCATCCCTGGAGGTGCTGCCACTATGAAATAATACTAATCGTTAGGGGCTTTCTGATATGAAAACCTTGAAAAAATATTAAAATTATCGTATTCTTGCAGTATCGTGGCTTGTGTTTTGTGTGAGGGACACACTGCACCCTCAGTATTTATTTATTTTTTTCTTGGGGAGATAGTAGAGTCTAAACCTGAATCACATAGTACTTTATCACAAGATATTATTGTATATTGTAGAATGTGATTCTTGTGACATCCCTACTGTTCTTACAGTGTCACTAGTTCTTTCTATTCTCTGGTGGAGATTGTGTAAACACTTTTAGCTACAGATATATCTGGGCACTACTTTCTCTGCTTATGATAACTGGTTCAGTGATGCACTTAACAGTTGTGCAGTTTATCTTGAAATCTCAGTGCTGCCTTCAGCAGTATTGCTCCCTTGTTACTTGCATTGGGCAGATGTAGACGGGGCATACCAGACTTCAAGCTACAATGAAATGGGAACAAGTTGATTTACATATTAGTGCACAGGCCAAAGATGTTTTCGCTCATGTTAGGCAGTTGACTTATAGTTGATATGCAAGGTACCTTCTCTCCAGTCGTGAAGCAGATGATGGAGGTCGGACTTCCGGGATCATCTTTACCTGGTGGGGGCAGTGACAAGCACTTGCAGTTTGATTGAACTGGGGGGGCACACTCATTGAGCATCTCGGTATTTTGGATCTGAGGTGTTAAGTAGTAGAATTTCCTCTTCCAGTAGAAGACCAGGAAAGATAGATGTCTAGAGGGATCCTGATGTTTGTGGTAACATGTCCAGAACAGTCCTTATTCAGCTGGCATAGCCCCAAAATACCACAAGCATCATGTATTCCCCCCCCATCCCCACGATGCACCACTGATAGCACCTAGTGTATCCCTGTATTCCCATTTCACCTCATTCACACCTTTGGGTGCTTGTCCTGACAGCGGACTTGCCTCCATAACTTACTAGGCAGGCAAAGTTTCAATAACTGCACAAAAGTGCTCTGATGGACATTCAGTCACAGTACCAGTGTTGACCTCTGCATGCTCATTTATATCCGTCTGGGCAGAGGGAGAGCTTATGTACATTAAATAGCAGTTCGTGTTCCAGTAAAATTTTAAAGAAGGAACTTTCATGATGGTCCAAATGTGAGAGCGTATAGTCATTATGTGCAGTACTGGACCTGAAAGGTGTGTGTATTTGTTATTTTGGCCAAGGTTTACTCTGTTGTCCATAATTTAGATTTGTTTTTGAGCCCTGCTTGCCTTTGCTGTTCAGCTGCTGATGACATCACTATAGGGTAGAGGAGTGACTCACTCTATGCAGTACCATGTAGTTGCAACAATGTTGCAAGGGAAACCTACTAGTTCTCCGTGTACATACCGTTTTTGCCCTTCCCCAAGACACCCTGTTAGCAATGCATTATGCCAAAATCCAAATGCCTTGTCAGTATATATATTTTTTTTTGTATGTAAAATTGACTCTGCCCTATAGTGATGTCAGCAGTACAACCCTGGGCCCACGGCAACACCAGGCTTGCTATAGAAGCTCTGGCACACCCTGCAGTTTTTAGCAGCTCAGAATGCAAAAACTAACTGCAGCAGACAGTAATGAAATACAATTCCAGAATCAATGCCAGAAGGGGTAATTTATGTATGAAAGTCAAAAGGACTGGGGAAGGTCCTCTTTAAATACTTCCATTTTAGATTGTCCCTTACCACCTGTCTTGTAAATAGATGTCTGGTGCCTATACCTGCCATCACAAGGTCTGTAAAGGTGTGGAAGTCTTGCTGCATAAAGATGTCACCCAGGCAGTCTATCCCTCTTTCCCGTCATGAGGTGCATTCTGGGTTACGTAGATGGGCATCAGAATCGATGCGATACATCCTCCTTTCTCCCCCCCACACCCTTTTTTAATCTGGTTCCATGTTTCCAAGATAGAATTTGCCCTTTTTAAAATCCACGTAGTGTCACTTTTTGATATCAGAAACCTGTTCACAGTACGTTTACAACCACATTTGGCACCAGGTGTGTGTAAAGCTTCCATTTTGTGTCATACTTTCAGTGCAAAACATGCTGATTTGAACTGTTTTGGGTGAAAACAGATTTTAGAATTTTGGAAAATGGAAAATCATTGGCTGTGCTCATGGGAGAACTCTCATTCCATTCCTGCCAAGGGTCTGTACACCATTCTTCCCAAAATGCACCATGTCTGGGCTAAGCCCTGCACACAGGCAGAAATTGATGCTACTATAAGCTCCACGTTGTTGGGTGGCAGTTACGTTTGCAGTTTTTTTGAGGAAGATTGTAGTGAGACTTGCAGAAAGGCAACAAGACTCTTGTTTAGTGCTCAGTCAAAAAATAAGTCTTCTTTGATTTCAAACTCGCATTTGCCTCCCACATTTCCCTTCGCATATCTCTGTCATCAGCTCCAAAAGGTTTCCCCATGCTTGACACTGTTTGACTCCATTCTCTGCAACTAATTTCATGCCTTGATTTCCTTCCGTTTTTGACTAACTCTCTCTTCTGTGGTCTTCCCAAGTCCCAGCTCTCCATACTCCTGTAAGTGCATAGTGCTGCTGCTTATCTGCTTGCCTGCTTCCAGAGTTTTTGTTTTTGTTTTAATTCAAACCTCCTAGCTGTCTCTGTTCTGCATTCCCAGTTTCATGTGGTGATCTTGACTTCTTGGCCCGCAGTCTGAAACCACCTTGAACATGACGTAACATCTTGCCATCAGTTATTTTTCACCTGGATATTAGTCCAACTGAAATATCATTTCTCATCCGGGCAGGACGAATCAAATTATTGAGATGTCAGTCAGCTTGGCCACTAGCTTTCAAAATCTGGTAGCCAGATCAGCATTTTTATTTGCTCTAATTTTTAAGTGCCCAAAAATCACTCGGTGGTCAGGTAGTATTTGTCCGGTAACTTTCAAAATCTGGTAACCAAACCAGTTTTTAAGTGGCCATTGGCCACTAGGCCACCTGCCACTCTTTTTTCTTGTCAGTGTGGCCTATTTCTACTGCAGTTTACAGCTGGGAGGCTAGAAGCACAATGCAGTCAGTCACTTGACTTTCCCAAGGACTGTTCAACTGATAGACTTGGGGGTGGAGTAGAGACATGCCCCACCAAATTCTAATATTTCAAAGTGTGCCTTTTGGGCTGAATAAACCTTTTAAACGTGTAATATATTGTTCCGTTTACATTCAGTTTTAATTGTATGCGTCCCTCCCTGAAATTCTCTTGGCATGATGCCTGTGTTTGCTAATGGTCACACTGTAGGAGCATAACCACTAAACCACATTGCCTGCCTATGATGATGGCAGCCCAAGTTTTGGCAGTGGCAAGAGATTGAGAAGGCTCTGTCCCATCTTGGGGTGAATGATTGTCAGCTGCAGTTCAGCAGTGTTGGGGCCTTGGCATTATTTATTTATTTGTTTCCAGTTGTTAACCAGGAGTGGCACACTAAGCTGAAAGCTTGTTTACAGGTGCGACCTGGGAGTACGGGGAAGTTGTGACTTGCTCAGAGTCGCACAGTATGTAAGTGGGGGCTGTAGGATTCAAACCCAGGTCTCCAGATTTGCAGCCCAGAGCCTTAAACCACTGTGCTATACTGCCTCCCATTATACATTTTAATGTTTGTGAGGTGTGATCCATGTTTATGCTGACCTGGCTGGCAGGTAAACTTTTTTTTTAACTTTATTTGTATTCATTCATATAAATGAACAGACAATGTTAAAATACTGGGTTCAGAGAGAATAGGATAACAGAATTAAGCAATATTACATCAGACAGTGCCAATCTCCTCTCTTTAGTGTTACAACATACAGGGTATTCCATCGTAGTAGGTAAATAAAACTCAAATAAGTTCACTAAAATGGCCATTTGCAGCATGCTCATGGACGAAGGTCCAGAATCTGTCATGGCGTGTCCACCCACTCCTTTGATCCAAAAAGGGCAATATTGGCCCTGAAGTCCACGTAAGCTATAAGCAACATAGTATTTAAACCCCTTACAAAATATAAAGATGTTCTTCAGATAGAATTCTGTCTCTCTCCTTACATTGCAAACAGAAAAATCACTATATATGCAAAAACAGTATGCATCTTGTGGTTAACAAATAGTTATGTTGTGACATAATGAAATTAAAATTTTTCTATCTCAAACTCACTTAAACTGCATTAAAACCTGTAACAGGGTTATTTAAAGGATAAGGTGGAAGGAATGCATTTCAGGTGGAATTTAAATCACCTTGTGACGGTATTTCTTAGGAGAAATCAGAAGCTAGGATACCTTTTTTTTTTTAAATATTTTCTATTTTTCCCCCACCCTCGCAGCTGTACCCGACTCCCCTGCCTGCCCACCATCTGCACAAGGTCTCCCGTATGGAGCTTCTGGCTTTCCTCCCAGGCGAGGTCCGCGGCGGGGGGGCCCTGTCACCCCTCCCCAAGGAATCAAATCTGTGTTGGGACCTGCACGGTGGCTGGCTTGGCTGGAGGAGAACCCATGATCTGGCCCTCGCACCGGTGTTGCTCCGGTGGTGTATGTTTTGGATGTATACCCTCCTCGAGCACGACGTGCCACGTGACGCCACAGCTTGCGCTGGTGTCCATCGCACTCTGCCATTGGTGCTGTACCAGGGCTGCGATACCTCTTGGCAGATGCCAGAGGTCAGGCCATGAACCCTCCTCTCGAGGAGCTGAGCAGTCTGGTGGACGCTCAGACTACCTCCCCCTGGCCAGCCCTCTAGCACCCGGGTCTGCTCCTGAACCTGGGTCACCAGCGTCTCGAGCAGAAATCTAACCGCTGGCCAGGCTAGAAGCTAGGATATTAACCTTGCGCTAGACATATCCGTGGAGATTGTTCATCGCTATTCACATATAATTATTGGTGATCATTTTTAATATCTGGATAACTAGATCTTAAAATCGCGTTACAACCTCCCTGTTGTTGTTTTGTGTTACATTCGGGTGGTGGTCATCATCAGCTGGCTGGCAGTATAGCCTAGAGGTTAGAATAATGAGCTGTGAATGAGCCTGGTACATCCAGCAGACCTGGGTTTGATTCCCACAACCCCCTCTTGCATACTGTGTGACTCTGAGCAAGTCACTTATCCATGCTAGTGCTCTCGGGTCGCCCCTGTAAACAGGCACTTGTGCCTAGTGGACCTTACCTGGTTACCAAAAGAATAAAATAAAAAATTAAAAAAAATCAGCTGTCAGTCACTCGTGATCATGTAGATGCGAGTGCTACCAAAACAACTGCTGCTTTCACTGTCTCAAACATGCAAACCCACACTGATTAAAATGATCACCAGTAATTATAAAAAATAAAACATGGCATGGGTGGGTGTGTAGAACCAGAATTTTACACGCACCCTTAGTGTGGGTTGCTTGTATAAACCCCTCGAGCTTCGCTCCCATGGTATATGTAGCATCCTACACCTCAGGGGTGTGTAAAATTCTGGTTACACCCACCCGTGTATTCTTCTATATACAATACCCCACTGAATCAGGAGCTACCCATCTATAGTCCACAATCCTGCATGCAGTAAACCCTCTGGAGCCACACTGAAATGGCCGTCCACAAGCTTGGGATTAGAGGCCACCAGGAGCATTCATTGTTACATGGTCCCCACCATTTTTAATAAAATGGTGAGGGTTTTTGGCTTATAAAGAGATACGCTTATGTAATGTTAACAAATAAGGATTAATGTAATAGATTCTGTAGCTCTGGCATGTGTAAGGAACTATTAATCTAAACTGGAGCATTTTAACTTTACATGTGAAGTGCAGTATTTCACAGTCGGTAAATGAATTAAAACAAGTCTCTGTTACTATTTGGTCAAGAGTCCCTCAGTTTCTCATTTTCTGCCCCAGGATCCCGTTTATCAAAGTCCTTTCGAAAGGCCTCCAGTTAGCAGCCTTCTTCTGTGGGATCACCAAAGATGTAGGTTTTCTGGCATATATAATTTTAAACCTGGCTGGTAATTACATAGCATGGGAAATGCCCAATCCTCATAGGGCAGAATGGACCATGTCAAAAGCCTGCCTACGTTGGCGGGTTGAAAAACTCTGGTCTGGGAAGCAGTGAATGGGAGTTTCATCAGTTAGCTTAAATGTTCCCACAGCTTTAGCTTGTTGTAGTATTTAGTCTTGGATTTGCAGCCCTGCTGTGGTGGCCATCAAGGTGCGAGACAAATCTGGATTTTTCAGTCAGGTGTCTCGGGGGTGATCCGGTAAGCTGTTAATGTAAAATGTTCAGCTTCCAAATTTAGCATGTCAATCACCTGGTACTGCAGATACTTAAGCAACTCTGAACCCTCCGTTCTGTTCCCCTGGGGATACCTAGAAACCTTAGATTTGATGCACAGGCTTCATTTTCAAAATGTGCGAGCCTCACTTCTAAAAGTTTGTTTTATCATTCCTTTGACTGTTGTGTTTGACTTGTCCACTGAAGTTGCCAGGTTTTTGTGGTGAATTTCTAATCCCTCTGCTTTAGTCTCTGTAATGAATACTTGGGGAAATTAAAGGCTTCAACTTTTTTGCCAAGCTATCTCTCACCCTTGAGAACAGCTTTCATCCCGGCTTCCAGTCCTCCCTCGTCTCCATGTAGGGCCCACCCACCTTTTACTCCCACTCATACAGGGTGCTGGTATATTTCCTTTGCCCCTGTCTTCACATTGCTCAGCTTTTGGTCTTTTACAAATTGGACACAACTTTGTCAATCAGTAGACCTAAGGATACTTTGTCAAATGTTATAATTCTTGTGAGTTTGGGATTGTAAAATTAACAGATAACAAGGTATAAAGGCAAGTAGCTGGGAGAGCTATCTGAAGAGTGTCTACTCGTATCGACTCCTAGTCCCCCGCAGATACATTTTAAGAAATAACATCACACCCTGAACTTCAGCAACTCCCTTGTCCAGGGAGCAGATATGGGGAGTAAAGAGTATTTACTACCATTTATGCACAATTTACTTCCACTTCCTGATTTTATAAATTTGTTTCCAGTCCTGTATATTTGAAGTGTGTTAGTACATAAGCAGAAAATTGGCCTATGCAGTGATAGCAACCGTGAATGGAAGCAGTGGGGCAGGTGCATAAAAGAGTATCAGTATCAGTTTTGTGCAGCCCAGGAGACATTTTTGGGAGCTACCATTGGCTGAAGAACTGTTGCGACCTGGCTAATTGTTACAAAGAACAAAATAAGGTCAGAGTGAATGGGAAGTGTTTCACGACCGGGCTGCCCTGATGGCCCAGCCACTGTGCGTTGCCCTGCTATGCAGATGACCTGAGTTTGGTTGGGGGGGGGGGTCAGGGGGCAGGCCAGGCTGAGGTAGCTGCCATGCTGTACTTTACAGGGGGAGAGTTGATGGTGAGCTCAGGCGCTGCAGCGACCCCCTGTGGCTGGGCCAGAAAACATGCTGCTGCAGGGTATGTACTGCATGTAAGTGAGACTGGCACAGGCTGCGCTTATGTAATGGATGGACCAAGAAATGGGGAAGGGGGAATGTCTGTTTAAATAACGGCCTGGGGCCCGGATGTCCCCCTTGGTCCTAGTGTCTGCCGGCAGTAGATCTAGTTCATATAATGGACTGCCTCGGGGAGGGGCAAGGGGGAGGCAGCTCTCCCCCAGGAGCCCCTACCACTTAGAGAAGAACTGTGGCGTACCTGGTGGGTTGCTTGAGTCGGGGATGGCCGGGGACACGGGCCTGATCAATCTGGGTACATCCCTGACCAATGGGCATGGCCAGGGCAGAGAAACCACTATAGGAGAGAAAAACAAACAGTGAATAAGACTTCACGACAGGCAAATTGAATTAGTTACTGCAGGTACCCACTGAGTTCTAGACTTGTTTTAGAGGTGGGGGATGAGGTGCGGGTCTGCAGCTGGCATTACTAATGTTTAGATAAAAATAATACCAGGTTGAAGAAGAAAGCAATGTGTACTTCCCAATCCTAAAAAATTATCTAGACTTGCATCTAATTCCAGGACTGTCCCTTCTTTCTGACCTATAAATCTTAACCCTTTGTCTCCCCTCTTGCTTTGTGACTCATGCTAACTGTAAATCTGTCTACAGTTCCCACTCATAGAAACATAGAATTTGACGGCAGATAAGGACCGCTTGGCCCACCCAGTCTGCCCATTTCCCTACCTACTGGATAAGCTGCAGATCCTAGTTAACCAGCAGCCTACTTCTTTCTACCCCCACCCCCCAGAATTGCCTTATGACTATCCCATGCATGCTTGAATTCCACCACTGATTTTGACTCCACAACCTCCTCGAAGGCTATTCCATGCATCCACAACCCCTCTGTGAAAAAATACTTCCTTAAATTACCTCTGAGCCACCTCTATCTTCAAATTGTGCCCTCTTGTTCTTGCACACCTCTTTTGAAAGATGCTACCCTCTTGGACTTTGTTGATTCCCTTGAGGTACTTGAAAGTTTCTATCATGTCCCCCCTCTCCCTCCTTTCCTCGAGGCTATACATATTAAGCTCCTTAAGTCTCTCTTCATATGTCTTCCGGTGCAGACCCTGCACCATTTTAGTTGCCCTCCTCTGGACAGCTTCCATCCTGTCTATGTCTTTGCGGAGATTGGGTCTCCAGAACTGCCCACAGTACTCCAGATGGGGTCTCACCAGCTGTCTGTACAGAGGGATAATAACTTCCTGTTTTCTACTGGTGATGCCTCTCCCTATGCATCCCAGTATCCCCCCAGCCCTCCTTGCTGCCCTCTCACATTGCTTGCCCACCTTTAGGTCATCTGATATGGCTACCCCCAGGTCCCTTTCCATTTTTGTTGTTGTTAGTATCTCACCCCCCATTGTGTACTCTTCCCCTGGGTTTTTGTTTCCCAGGTGCATTACCTTGCACTTCTTAGCATTGAATCTAAGCTGCCATACATTTGACCATTCCTCTAACCTTGCCAAGTCCCTTCTCATCCTTTCCACCCCCCCTGGTGCATCAACTCTGTTGCAGATCTTTGTGTCATCTGCAAAGAGACATACTTTTCCTTCCAGTCCTTCTGCAATGTCGCTTATAAAGACATTGAAGAGGACTGGTCCTAATACTGAACCCTGCGGTACCCCGCTAGTAACCCTCCTTTCTTCTGAGTGGACTCCATTTACTATTACTCTCTGTGTCCTATTCTCCAGCTAATTCTTTCTCTCGGTATGGATCTTTCTTCCTCTCTCTTGCAGTGCTTTTCTTAAAGGGCTCCTACATGGTGGACACATGCCATACTTTTTTGTACCCCATATTGTCCCCAAACCACCATGTTAAAACAGAGCCCTGGTCGCCAGTCATACTGAAGTTTAATTTCATAGGATCCAAAGAGAGGGAAAAAGTAAAGTAATAAAAGGAGACTGAAAGAGTAAAAGGGCTGAGAGTCCTTTAATCCTACCGGGGCTGTTATTTATTAATTTTTTTTGCACATATTAAAGCCTTAATTCCCAGGGAGGGTGATGGACCAGAATCCCCCCTTGCTGGCCAACCAAGGAATCCACATTGGTCTTGCTTTGAAGGCAGCTGTTCGCCCATTGGGGATGTCAATGATAATGCAATGTTAAGATATAGCATAGCTTTCTATGCAATAATTTATTGCTGTAAAACAGTATTATGGTTATTTTGCAGAACAATATACCTTGATAAAGAGCCTTTACTTTCTTATCTGTACTGTTCAAGAAGCATATTCTTCTCTGGATCTGAGTGAGATTCCCGATTCCACATCTTCCCCAGTCCCATTTTCACTGTTTTTTTCTTAAAATGAGAAATCCTGGAAATTATTGTGATAGTCCGGTATATTGTGATATTTTTTACACAAAAAAAATCACAATACTCAAAATTTGATATAAAATCTCTATTGCCCAGTCTCCTTGCTGGAGGAAAGAACTGGAAGGGGGCAGGATCAGTTGTGTTCCAGGATAGTAGCTGCTGCTGTTTTCACAGGGTTCTTGTGGATTTTACTTGGTAGGTTAGTTCTTTCTTGCTTCTAAGGGCTAGCAGGGTATTGTTCTGGGGTATCCTGGATGTTTGTAAACTGATTTAGTGGCTGTAAGTGGGGCTCTTTTGTGGATGTTTCACTTTGTATCAGGCTGCGCTTGGTAGAGGCCTATTTCTTCTGATTTAAAACCTGTTTGGTGGGATTTGCTTGGGCCTGGTTCTTCAGCTGCAGGGCTTGGAGGGAGACACAGGGCTGATACACTCTCTTGTCAGGTGTCTGCCCAAGACCCACCTCCTCCCCAGAAGTCTGCAAATTTATAGGGAAGACCTGCCCTGCAATTGAGGAAAAGGCTGCTGGTGCAGCTCATGTAGTTCTAGCCACTGGGGTTGAATTTAAAGGCCGGAGAGAGGAGCTTAGGGAGTTGTTCATGTTCCTTACATGTTTAATGTGTTGTACTGCACCTAGTAACAGAGTTACTGGTGTACAGTGGGACTGTCTCTAGGATTAGTGGGTGACCTGATTAGGCAGTAGGGGTATCTTGAATAGGGGAACCTGGTGGCTCACCCAAGGAAACCTATTTGAAAGGGATGGAACCACACATCATTAGGGCCGCATCTTTGGGAGGGTGGTGGGGTGCACAGTGTGGAGCAGCCATGATACTGGACTGGGCTTGAAGTTTGGTGGTTGCCCAGTGTGCTACCAGCTAACACAGCTTAGGGAGGAGGTTGCGGGATGAGGAGAAAGCTGGGGAAGGGGGTGGTATGGTTGGGGAAGGGCTGGAAATCTCCCACAGGGTTGCACCAAGCACTGGGGGCGGGGGTTAGGGAAAGGAGTGCAGGAGAATACTCAGGGGTCACATAGGGACCCTGGCAGAGGGGGCCCAAAAGGACACTACCAAGGAAGCAGGCAGGTAACTGGGGACCCTCACAAAGTGGGGACGGAGGGACAACATTCTCAGGGAAGTAGGCGGATTGCCAGTGCTGGACAGAAGGAAGCAAGGCAGGGAGGTGGATCAGACCTTATACTTAGTAACCGCTTCAGTTCTCTTCTACTGCTCAAGGATGGGGGGGGGATGTAGCCACGACAGAGGTGGTTAGAGACGGAAAGGGTGTGGGAGTGGGGGGCAGGAGGCAGGGGCCAGATAGCAGGAAGAACAGGGGGACCTGGAATGCAGGAGAATGGGGGAGCAGTGAATCGGAGCAGGAGGGGCAGGGGAAGAGGGAGGAAAGCGCAAGGAGAAGGACCAGTTGGGAGGAAAGGTAAAGAAGGACCAGAAGTACAAGGAGGATTCAGTAAAGAGAGCTGAGGGGGTAGGCCAGGGGAGCACGACGAGCAAGGAGGAACTAAATGGAGACAGGAAGGAAGGGAAGATGAGCCAGGCTAGTTTAGCAGATGGGGGAGAAGGACCAGTTGTAAGCAGTGAGGGGGGAATTAACAAGGTACAGAAGGATACTCAGGAGGAGGAGAGGCATAGGATTGGAGGGGAGGGAGTGGTCATGGTAAATAAGGAGCGGGTGGCATGTGGCACACAGATAGGGGGAGGAACAAGGAGCCAGCTGGGTGGAAGGGCCGGTAGAAAGGATGAGGGACATGGAAGGGGGGGAATGGAGGAAAAGGAGTGGTCAGAGTGCTCCTGCTGGGGGATTCTATGATCAGGGGTATCAAATGGGATAGGGAGGGAGAAGCCTGGCCAGAACAAGATGCTCTCCTGGACTAACGTGCACAGGGCTAAGCACGAGGTATATCAGCTGGCAAAGGACTGTGGGGTTCCCCAGACATACTGGTCCACCTGGGCACAAATGACATTGAGGGAAATAGCTAGCTAGAGATACAGGCAAGATTCAGGAGCTCGCCAGGGTGTGTCATGACATAGGATGCACAGTTTCCTTCTCAGAAATCCTGCCAGTGCCAAGGGCTAGTGGGGAACACAAAAGAAAAATTAGGGAGATAAACCAGTGGCTCAGGGAGTGGTGTGAGGCCAGAGGGTATGGGTTGATGGGGGATTGGGGGGAGACCTGGGAGGATAAGGAGCTGTATGCTAGAGATAGACTACATCTCAATTTGGAGGGGAAGGGAATCCTTAAGTTGAAAATAGAGGAGTTCATTGGTGAAAAGTGGGGTTTAAACTTGTGAAGGGAGGTGGGATGGGAGAAAAGGCAGTCAAGGGGATGCCGATAAAGGAGGGACTCTGTCTCCACCCCCCTGGGGACCAGGAGGATTGCAGGAAAAGACCAACTGGCAAAGTGCAGACCAGGAGAAAACAGAATCCCCAAGGGAACACGAGCAGGGGAAATGGAACTATAGGGAAAGGGTGGAAGGTAGTCCTGCTAAATGCCAGGAGCTTGGGCAATAAAATGCCTGAGCTCCAGGCGATGCTAACTGAGGGAGCAGTGGATGTGGCAGCGGTCACTGAAACTTGGGCCACTGCAAGACATGACTGGGACCTGAACCTGGAGGGATACACTATGTTCAGGAAGGACAGGGGGGAGGGAAGGGGAGGAGGGGTAGCAATGATAGTAAAAACTGCATTGGCATAGGGGGAGTAGAGGAGGCGGAGGGAACCGTGGAGGCGATTTGGGTCACCTTGATAACAAGGGGGGCAAGAGAGAAAAATAGGAGTGGTATACCCCTGTTCTGGCGGAGGAGCTGGAGGACAGTCTGGTGGCAGATGTTAGGAGACACTGCAGACTGGGCAGAGGAAAGGTGGTGGTGTTAGGGGACTTAAACATGCCAGGAACAGACTGGGAGATTATGACATCCTCTGTGACCAGGGAACAGAGGTTGTTGGATGTCTTTCAAGATGCTCCTAACTCAGCAGGTGAGGGAACCCACCAGGAGGCACGGGTACTGGATGTGGTCCTGGCAGACAGTGACCAGATTGGGGCCTGGAGGTAAGGGACCCATTGGCGGGAGTGACCATGCCACGGTCTGGTTCTGCCTGGACCTAGAGGGGTAGAAGGCTTGCACAAAGACGGAAGTAACCTACTTCAGGGGGGCGGATTTTAAGGAAATGGGAAGGATCCTTATGAGCATTTGGATGGGATTGGGTCAGACATGGACGCTGATAGTAGGTGGGAAATCATCAGGAGAGGGTGCAGGATGCTACCAGCACCTGTGCAAGAGTAAGACGAAATGCGGTAGGGCCCAAAACCTGTTGGTGGACCAGGAGGTCCAGGAGGTGGTGCGGGAAAGAAAGCAGCCTATAAGCAATTCAGTGCTCAAGGAGTGAAAGGATCGAGGGAATATGAGCTGATGGCAAGAAGGCCACTAGAGTGGTGAGGGTGGCTAAGGCAAGGAAGGAGCAGAACCTGGCAGGGAAATTAGAGAGGAAGGGGTTCTTTAGATACATTGGGGAAAAACGAAGGGTGAAGGGCAGATTAGCAGGATTAAATCAGGGAAGAGATGGGCACAAGACCCAGAGGAGCAGGCTGAGGTACTAAACAGTACTTCGCTCAGTTTTCACCAGGGAAAATGGGGATGCTGCATCACATGGGAGGAGACAGAGATAATGAGGAGGGGGGCCCTACCAATCGGCAGGTCTGGGAGGGGGCATCACTGGCAGGTGGGGGAGGGCTACAGGAGAAGAGGTACTGGAAGTGGAAATCACAGCAGAGAGTGAGGAAGCCTCAGTCCTTAAGACGGAGAAAGCACCGGGCCGGATAAATTGCATCCTAGAGTGCTGAAGGAACTGAGATGTCCTGGTGAAACCTCTGGCAGAGCTTTTCACCATCTCTGAGGACAGGTGGGTGCCCCAAGACTGGAAGGTGGCGATGTAGTGCCTATCCACAGGGGGGGATCAAGGGAGGTGGTAGGGAACTACAGGCCTGTCAGCCTGACATCAGTGGTGGGCAAGGTGATGGAGGGCATTGTCAAGGAGAGGCTAGGGGGACCTGGATAGTCAGGGTGCCTGAACGATAGACAGCATGGATTCATCCCGGGAAATCGTGTCAGACAAACCTGATGGAGTTCTATGACTGGGTGACAAGTGCCTTGGACCTGGGTAGACCAGTGGATGTCCTCTTTCTAGACTTCAGCAAGGCATTTGACTCTGTTCCTCACGTGGCCTGTTGCATAAACTAGGAGAAATGGGGTGGAAACCAGATGATCCGATGGATAGGCAGTTGGCTCCAGGACCGGACCCAGAGGGTCGTGAGTTGGTGGGATAGTCTCTTCCCAAGGAGGGTCATTAGTGGGTCCCACAGGGATCAGTCCTTGGGCCCTTCTGTTCAACGCTCACGATCTGACATAAGGACAGGAATCAGGAGGAGATGAGTCTCTTTGCAGATGACTAAACTGGGGGCGGTGATGGATGGGGAGGAGGGAGGGTGGCCCTACAGGGGACCTGGAGGCTCTGGAAGATGGTCTAGAAAGTGGAAGCTGAGGTTTAATGCAGGAATGCAAGGTACTCCACCTGGGGCCAGAAACCCAGGCCAAGTGTACACCCTGGGGACTACAAGTCTCAATGGCTGAGAGGGACCTGGGGTGGTGGTGGATGTCAAGATGAACAACTCTGAGACTTGTAGGAAGGCAGCAGCCAAGGCCAACAGGATGCTGGGATGCATCGCTAGGGATCACTCTCCAGAAGGAGGAAGTGATACCCTCTGTATAACTGCTTGGTGAGGTCAGACCTGGAGCTCGCTGCAGTTTTGAGGCCACACTTAAAGAAAGATATTAACCTCCTGGAGAGGGTCCAGAGGAGGGCAACCAAAATGATTTGGGGCTTGGGGGACAGGACCTATGAGGAGAGGCTCGAAGAGCTAAATATGTACACTTTGGAAGAGAGAAGGGACCGGGGGGACATGATAGAGGTCTTCAGGTACATGAAGAGGGTAAATAGGGGAGGAACAGTGAGGGTGCTTCGAAGGAAGGAGGGGGCCACTAGAGGGCATGGGTGGAAGCTGGAGGGGGGAAGATTCAGGGGAGAAAGGAGGAGGTGCTACTTCACTGAGAGGGTGGTAGAGCCATGGAATGCACTACCTAGGGGGCTGGTGGAGGCAGAGACAGTGGAGGGGTTCAAGAGGGGTGGGACAGGGAAGGGTCAGGAAGCAAAATCCAATGCAGCAAGAATATCCGGAACTGGGAAGGAGAAGCCAGAGAAGGCGAGGGGGACAGCAAGGTCAGCACCCAGGGTGGGGGCTGACCAAACGAGCAGACACGAAAGACCATTAGGCCTATTCTGGTGGCATTTTAGTACGTTAGTATGTTAGTATGTTAAGTTTGTAACCTTCACAGCTTCGGTCACTGGGATGGGCAGAAAATTAAGGAGGAGAAGGTGATCTACTGCAGAACAGCAAGGGCAAAGCATGATTTGTCTTCTAGGCAAAACTTTCACCTCTTCCCTTCACATATTTTCTGCTCTTTAACTAGTGAATTTCCAATAAGAAAGAAATTGCCTAACTGGTTAGAACATGGTTTAACGTAGCCATAATACCACCAGAAATCTTCAGTGTGTTTTAGTGAAAGGGTACCACGCTGTTACAGTAAATGGAGCTGGTGCATGGTCAGTCATATTTCCGCTTCATGGACTTTACGTAATAGAGTAAGTGGCTGATTTTGGGGTGGGGTGGGGATTTTTGGTGTATAAAGCTTAATCGGGGGAGGGTAAGCCATTCAGGGCGGGGAGCTGAGTATTTGCACAGTTCTCCTTTAAATTAGACGGTACTTTTAATTGCAGTGAAAATGCCAGCCTTCCGTTTCTGTAGTGCTAAAATGCCTTGTCCTTGAGGACTGGTGTTTTGAGTCCTTGAAGTGTTGATGACTAGCCTGGCTCAGAGGCACTGTTGGGAGGTAGTGTTTCATGCTGCTGTTCGGGAGACCTAGGTTGAAATGCAAGCTGGAATCCCCTCATCAGGCTTGTGGGGTCTTAGATGGGCTATGGAGGTAATGTGCTTAGATTCTAAAGGGAGTATGCAAGAGCACCTGCTGCGTCAGCATCCCCTGTGGCAACTTGCTGCATGGCATTGACGACATGGGTGACCACATGTTGTCTGCTGTGCCCTGCCTGTAGGATGGACTGCTGGAGGTGCCCTGAAACATTGAAACAGGTGGACAGTGAGAAGGATCATGGGATACAGACCAGGTCTGGCAAGCTGCATGACAGAAGCTGCCACTTGCTTTCATGCTTTTAAGCTTCTGATGCTCCAGGACCTCCACTTGGCCACTGTTTGGGTGAGCTGTTAGTTGCTTTGGAATGTTACTTCATGAAGGATTTATATAGAACTGGTTATTCCCTGTCATTCGCATTTTCTTCCATCCTGGAGCTGTCACATCATGACTTGGCTTAGGCGCATGTGTAGAGATGGAGGCACACCTTACTGGAAGATTGATGAGTAGGTGGCACCCTCCTGGTTAAACCTTGCTATTCCTACCTGAGTCTGCAGTTGTTCTGTTCCCCTTGTGAGGTAACAGCAGGCACACAAGGAAGGTCCTTGACTTAGGAGACTAGGTAGGTTAGTTTTTATTAGAAGAGCTTGTTTGTTTTTTTATTCTTTTTTTTTTTTTTTATTTATAGTTTATTTATTTTCTGTAATACAAAGCATTCCATTACATACTGGTAGGTATTAAAATAATTCAGAAATTGGTCAACATTTTTACAGTAACCTCTAACAAAATACCCCTGCTACTTGTCACTTCACGTGGGGGAGTTATCTTATATAGATTTGCCAGAGTAGTCCAAGTAATAAGTCTGTGCCCAAAGCACTATAAAATGTTCAGATCCTATAAATTTATAGTTCTTACCCCAGGAGTCCTTTAGCATCAGTAACTTTTTTGCACTTAGCTGGCTAGGTGCAATTGCCCCGGAGGTGTGCCTTTGAGATTTTTAATGAGCGAGGGCTAAGCCAATCAAAAGACAGGAGTGGTGAGAGCTGAAGACTGCTTCAGAATTTTTTCTCTGCTGGATTGAGCAATATTGCCTCCGAGGTGTCTCCCAACTTTCCTTATTGACAGCCTCCCAGTGCTTATCTGGGTAAAGTTTTCTTCAAATTTATTTCCTTTAGTGTGCTGAGTGAAAAATGTTACTTTTTCATTAGCGCTGCTCAAATTTTTTATTTTTGGTGCGGTGGTGCCATTTAGACTTTAGTTTTACCGCGACTATTTAGTTTAAAGCCTAATTTTATCGCCGGTGTTTATTTTTGACGGTTTCCTTTATTTTTGGCTAAATTCTTGTGGGAACCTTCGAATTGGGGACAGTTGCCTTGTTTTTTTACCTCAGACCTTGTGGGGTTTACCGCAAGGCACCTGCATTAGATTTCACACTTAAACAGTGTTTTTTTTTTTTTTTTTTCTTTTTCTCTAGATTGGCAATTACGAGGAAACCTTTTTTGGTATATTACTGGACCTTGGTATGATCTGTGTCAGGGCTGTCCGTAAGGGTCCAGCAGCCACCTATGCGCAGTTGAGTATTACTGGCTTTCATATTAAGATTGGCATTGGTATAGATCCCAGTTTTACAACCAAAAAAAAAAAAAAAAAAAAAGGCACTGGTAATAGAGTTTATTAACTGGGGCAGGACTGGCCAGTGGCATTTTCACAGAAACCTGCACTCAGTTCGTAGGTCCAGAACTGGTTTGCTTTGCTTAAATTGGCGAACATAGCAGACAAACCTTTGATAATTATGGCTGAGGATAAATCAAAGGCTTCCGACAAGGGCCATTCAAAAGTACTAATACCAAAAGCAGAGGTGCTGAGGAACCCTCCAGATCCCAGCCCAAAAATAAAGCTTCCAAAGATGAAGTTCCTCACAAATTGAAAAATAAGTGTGATGAAAAAAGGAAGCTTGAGCAAGCCTCTGATGAAGTGGCGAAAAAGAAACTCTGTCAAGACAGATGTGCTTCCGTTGCTCCTGGGAAAGCCAATAGTGAGACAACAGGCAGCTTAAAGCATACAGAAAAAACATACTAACATACTAAAATGCCAGCAGAATAGGCCTAACGGTCTTTCGTGTCTGCTCATTTGGTCAGTCCCCAACCTGGGTGCTGACCTTGCTGTCCAGCCATGCCTTCTAGTGGCCCCTTCCTTCTTCCTTCGAAGCACCCCAACTGTTCCTCCCCTATTTACCCTCTTCATGTACCTAAAGACCTCTATCATGTCCCCCCGGTGCCTTCTCTCTTCCAATGTGTACATATTTAGCTGTTCGAGCCTCTCCTCATAGGTCCTGGTCCCTCTCGGCCAACTACGACCCTCTGGGTCCGGTCCTGGAGCCAATTGCCTATCCATCTGATCATCTGGTTCCCCACCCCCATTTCTCCCAGCTTATCCAACAGGCCCACGTGAGGAACAGAGTCAAATGCCTTGCTGAAGTCCAGAAAGAGGACATCTACTGGTCTACCCAGGTCCAAGGCACTTGTCACCCAGTCATAGAACTCCACCAGGTTTGTCTGACACGATTTCCCCGGGATGAATCCATGCTGTCTATCGTCCAGGCACCCTGACTTATCCAGGTCCCCCCAGCCTCTCCTTGACAATGCCCTCCATCACCTTGCCCACCACTGAGGTCAGGCTGACAGGCCTGTAGTTCCCTGCCACCTCCCTTGATCTCCCTTGTGGATAGGCACTATATGCGCCACCTTCCAGTCTTGGGGCACCCACCCTGTCCTCAGAGATGGTGAAAAGCTCTGCCAGGGTTTTGCCAGGACATCTGCAAGTTCCTTCAGCACTCTAGGATGTAATTTATCCGGCCCCGTGCTTTCTCCGTCTTTATGGAGCTGAGGGCTTCCTCACTCTCTCAGCTGTGATTTCCACTTCCGTACTCCTCTCCTGCTTAGCCCTCCCTCCACCTGCCAGTGGTGCCTCCCCTCTCCCAGACCTGCCGATCGGTAAGGATCCCCACCTCAGTATCTTTGTCTCCTCCCATGTATGATGCAGCACCCTCATTTTCCCTGGTGAAACTGAGGTGAAGTACTCATTTAGTACCTCAGCCTGCTCCCGGTTTTGTGCCCATCTCTCCCTGATTTAATCCTGCTAATCTGCCCTTCACCCTTCTTTTCCCCAATGTATCTAAAGAACCCTTGTTCCTCTCCCATTTCCCTGGCCAGGTTCTGCTCCTTCCTTGCCTTAGCCACCCTCACCACTCCAGTGGCCCTTCTAGCCACTCAGCCTGCACTCCCTCGATCCCTTCTCACCCTTGAGCACTTGAATTGCTTATAGGCTGCTTTCTTTCCCGCACCACCTCCTGGACCTCCCTGGTCCACCAACAGGGTTTTTGGGCCCTCACCGCGATTTCTGCCTTTTACTTTGCACAGGTGCTGGTAGCATCCTGCACCCTCTCCTGATGATTTCCACCTACTATCAGCGCCCATGTCTGACCCAATCCCATCCAAATGCTCCTTAAGGATCCTTCCCATTTCCTTAAAATCCGCCCCTGAAGTCGGTTACTCCGCCTTTGTGCAGCCTTCTACCCTCCTAGGTCCAGGCAGAACCAGACCGTGGCATGGTCACTCCCCGCCAATGGGTCCCTACTCCAGGCTCCCCAATCTGGTCACTGTCTGCCAGGACCACATCCAGTACCCGTGCCTCCCTGGTCAGTTCCCTCACTGCTGAGTTAGGAACGCGCCTTGAAAGACATCCAACAACCTCTGTTCCCTGGTCACAGAGGATGTCATAGTCTCCCAGTCTGTTCCTGGCATGTTTAAGTCCCCAACTCCACCACTGCCTCTGCCCAGTCTGCAGTGTCTCCCAACATCTGCCACCAGACTGTCCTCTAGCTCCTCCGCCAGGAGGTCTATACACCACTCCTATTTTTACTCTCTTGCCCCCTTGTTATCAAGGTGACCCAAATCGCCTCCACGGTTCCCTCCGCCTCCTCTACTCCCCCTATGCCAATGCAGTTTTGACTATCATTCTCCTCCCTCCCTTCCCTCCCCCTGTCCTTCAGGAACATAGTGTATCCTCCAGGTTCAGGTCCCAGTCATGTCTTGCAGTGGCCCAAGTCTCAGTGACCGCTGCCACATCCACTGCCCTCAGTTAGCATCGCCTGGAGCTCAGGCATTTTATTGCCCAAGCTCCTGGCATTTAGCAGGACTACCTTCCACCCTTTCCTATAGTTCCATTTCCCCTGCTCATGTTCCCATGGGGATCTGTTTTCCTGGTCTGCACTTTGCCAGTTGGCCTTTTCCTGCAATCCTCCTGGTCCCCAGGGGTGGAGACAGAGTCCTCCTTTATCGGCACCTCTTGACAGCCTTTTCTTCCATCCCACCCCTTCACAAGTTTAAAACCCCACTTTTCACCAATGAACCCTCTATTTTCAACTTAAGGATTCCCTCCTCCAAATTGAGATGTAGTCTCATCTCTAGCATACAGCTCCTTATCCTCCCAGGTCTCCCCCAATCCCCATCAACCCATACCCTCTGGCCTCACACCACTCCCTGAGCCACTGGTTTATCTCCTAATTTTCTTTGTGTTCCCACTAGCCCTTGGCACTGGCAGGATTTCTGAGAAGGAAACTGTGCATCCTATGTCATGACACACCCTGGCAGCTCCTGAATCTTGCCTGTATCTCTAGCTCGCTATTTCGGCCAATGTCATTTGTACCCAGGTGGACCAGTATGTCTGGGGAACCCCACAATCCTTTGCCAGCTGATATACCTGCTGCTTAGCCCTCAGGCACCGTTAGTCCAGGGAAGCATCTTGTTCTAACTGGCCAGGCTTCTCCCTCCCTATCCCATTTGATACCCCTGATCATAGAATCCTCAGCAGGAGCACTCTGACCACTCCTTTCCTCCACCCCCCTTCCATGTCCCTCATCCTTTCTACAGGCCCCTCCACCCAGCTGGTCTCCTGATTCCTCCCCTTTCTGGGTGCCACATGCCACTCCTCCTCTCCAATCCTATGCCTCCTCCTCCTGAGTATCCTTCTGTTCCTTGCTAATTCCCCTCACTGCTCTCAACTGGTCCTTCTCCCCATCTGCTAAACTAGCCTGGCTCATCCTCCCTTCCTTCCTGTCTCCATTTAGTTCCTCCTGCTAGTTGTGCTCCTGGCCTAAACCCTCAGCTCCCTTTACTGAATCCTCCTTGTACTTCTGGTCCTTCTCCTTTACCTTTCCTCCCAACTGGTTCTTCTCCTTGCGCTTTCCTCCCTCTTCCCCCTGCCCCTCCTGCTCTGATTCACTGCTTCCCCCATTCTCCTGCATTCCAGGTCCCCCCCTGTTCTTCCTGCTATCTGGCCCCTGCCTCCCACTCCCTTTCCATCTCTAACTACTCCTGTCATGGCTACATCACCCCCCTCATCCTTGAGCAGAAGAAGAGAATTGAAGCGGTTACTGAGTGTAAGGTCTGATCCACTTCCCCGCCTTGCTTCCTTCTGTCCAGCCCTGGCCATCTGCCTACTTCCCTGAGAATGTTGTCCCTCCGTCCCCCCTTTGTGAGGGCCCCCAGTTACCTGCCTGCTTCCTTGGTAGTGTCCTTTGACCCCTCTGCCAGGTTCCCTGTGTGACCCTGAGTATTCTCCTGCACTCCTTACCTATGCCCCCACCCCAGTGCTTGGTGCAACCCTGTGGAGATTCCCAGCCCCTTCCCAACCATACCACCCCCTTCCCCCAGCTTTTCCTAATCCCGCAACCTCCTCCCTAAGCTGTGCTAGCTGGTAGCACACTGGGCAATCACCGAACTTCCAAGCCCAGTCCAGTATCATGGCTGCTCCACACCCTGTGCACCCCCACCACCCTCCCAAAGATGCCGCCCTCATGATGTGGTTCCATCCCTTCCAAATAGGTTTCCTTGGGTGAGCCACCAGGTTCCCCCAGTCCAAGATACCCCTACTGCCTAATCGGGTCACCCACTAATCTTACCGATAGTCCCACTGTACACCAGTAACCCTGTTACTAGGTGCAGTACAACACATTAAACTTATAAGGAAATGAACAACTCCCAAAGCTCCTCTCTCCCAGCTTTTAAATCCTACCCACAAGTGGCTAGAATTACATGAGCTGCACCTGCAGCCTTTTCCTCCAATTGCAGGGCATGTGTTCCCCTATAAATTCGCAGACTTCTGTGGAGGGAGGGTCTTGGGCAGACACCTGACTCGAGAGAGAGAGAGAGTGTATCAGCCCTGTGTCTCCCCTCCAAGCCCAGCAGCCAAAGAACTAGGCCCAAGCAAATCCCACCAAATAGGTTTTAAATCAGAAGAAATAGGCCTCTACCAGCGCAGCCTGTTACACAGTGAAACATCCACAAAATGAGCCCCACTTACAGCCACCAAATCAGTTTACAAACATCCAACAGCACCCAAAACAATACCCTCATAGCCCCTTAGAAGTAAGAAAGAAAAGAACTAACCTACCAAGTAAAATCCACAAGAACCCTAGAAAACAGCAGCAGCAGCAGCTACTGTCCTGGAACACAACTGATCCTCTTCCTTCCAGTTCTTTTCTCTTACAAACTGTGCAGGTTCTTCTGTCAGTGCAAGATATGGAAAAAGATGGTAACTGTTTTCAGACCCTTCAAAAGATGGGTCCTCAATTTACTGGGCTGGCAAGCACTCTTCCACAGTTCTTGTTCTGTAGACTGTGAGGGTGACGAGATGATGATGAATTTTATGATGCCCTGACATGGATTTTGAGGGCCTTGAGCCCCAGGAGTCCCCGAACCCTCGCCTTGGGGATCCCCGGGTGACCACGAGGATCCTTCCTCTATGTTTACATTTATACAAAATATGCTGGATACAGTGGACCTCCCTACACAGGAGCCCAACCAGGTTGTCGATGAAGACGAAGATTATAGGGAGATGAAGGGTCTTTCATCCTCAAAGTCCCTGGTCGTCCCTATCTATAATGCATTTAGAAAAAATACCATGAAGGTGCTTCAACACCCCACTTTAGTACTAGGGGTTGATAAGCGGCTTGAGAGAAAATATAAATTGTCTAAAAAATGGTAACGAGTTCCTGTCAGCACACCCTAGCCATGAGTGTATAGTGCAGCAGGCAGCTTGCGAGAAAGCTGGAGTCTCCTTGTCGCCCTGTCCCCCTGACAAGGATTCCAAGAAAATTGACTTTATAGCAAAGAAAATGTATGCCACAGCTTATCTGCTTCTCAGGCTTTCTTCTTACAAGGCATTCACAGCCAAATATCAGAAAGCCCTTTGGAAATCTGTCCAGGCTATCGCCTGCATCGGATCAGATTCTGTGGTGCAGGAGCTGGTGGATACATCAAAAACTGCCTTGAAAGCTACTATGTACCAATTTCACATGGCAGATGACAACAATGATGCAGCCTCTAGGGCGATGGCCCATGCCATATCTCTGAGATGCTTCGCCTGGTTTAGAACAACCAGTCTGACCTCAGACACTCAGAACAAGGCCATGGATTTTCCCTGTCATCGAAATATTTATTTGATTACAGAACCACTGGCTACATGAAAAAAGTCGATTTAGTACAAGGCCTTTTGGCAGAGCCATTCATCCAAGCCTAAATCCACCGCCCCTCAGAGATCCCGTCTCCGGGGGGGGCAGGGGCAGAAATTTTGTTCCCAGGCCTTACAATCCCTATCTCCTATCTGACTTTAGCCAGTACAGGGGGTCGTTCAGAGATAGGGGCAGAAGGGGCCAAAGAAGAGCCACCTCTACCCAGCCATCTGCCTTTCAGTCTAAGTCCTGATGTGAGTGTCCAGGTCGCCTCCCCGTTTCTGGTTGGAGGTAGACTCTCTCACTATCTTCAGCACTGGCCCCTCATCACGTCGGACAAGTGGGTGCTGGAAATAGTGGAGAAGGGTCTGTCATTACAGTTTAAGCAGCTGCCAGACCTCAAGCATACTCAGGTGTCAAGACCTCTGTCTCCATCACAGATACTGCTATTGGAAATGGAGGTACAAAACCTTCTGGCTTTACAAGCAGTGGAGAGGGTCCCCACCCACGAGAAGGGCAAGGGCCTCTACTCCAGGTGCTTTTTGACACAAAAGAAAACTGGGGAGTGGTGACCTATCTTAGATCTCAGATATTTAAACAAACATCTGAAAACACCCAAATTCAAAATGGTCACTCTGTCACTGGTCATACAGTCCTTACAGCAGGAAGACTGGCGAGCCTCCCTCGACTTAAAGGACGCCTACTTCCACATACCCATAAGGAGATCTCACAGGAAGTTTCTCAGGTTCAGACTTCCTTTGGGTCACTATCAGTTCACCGCAATGCCTTGTCTGTCTTCGGCCCCAAGAGTCTTTACCAAGTGTCTTGCAGTGGTAGCAGCACATCTCAGGAGACTGGATGTAGCTCTCTACCCCTAGCTGTACGACTGGCTCATAGTAGCAAAGTCTCCTTGCCAAGTCAAGGAATCTCTTTCCCTCACAGAGCGCACTCTGGAGTCTCTGGGTTTCCTGGTAAATCTCAAGAAATCTCCCTTGGAACCCACCCAGCTGCTCACCTTCATAGGGGCCCAGCTAGACACTCAGAAGGGATATGCTGTCCTCCCACAGGAAAGAATTCAGAGTTTACTTTCAGTGGCAGATTCTTTAACCCAGGGACAGCCAAGACTAGCAGACATTTCCTGAAACGTCTGGGACATATGGCCTCTATGACTGCAGTACTCCAAGGGATCAGGTACAGGATGAGACTCCTGCAGGCTTACCTCAGAGCTTGCTGGTCTCAGAGAAGCGACACATTTTCAAAGTTAATACTGGTGTGTGAGCAGTTCCTCCAAAACTTGCTGTGATGGAAGGAACCTGCAAATTTGCAGGCAGGGATTCCCTTTCAAGGTCCTCTTCCCACAAAGGTGATCACCACAGATGCCTCCCTGTTGGGCTGGGGAGCTCATTTAGACAGTGCCTCAGTAGGGCAACCAGACTCTGAAGAGTCACAGTTGCACATAAATCTTTTGGAACCTCGGAGCAGTCTTACTAGCTCTCAAAGCTTTGCCCCGCATAGAAGGGCAGCTGTTCAAATTAACAGACAGCACCACTGCAATGTTCTACATAAACGAGCAGGGTGGTGCCAGATCAGGAATACTCTGTTTGGAAGCTCTGGTCTCTAGCATTCTCCCTGGGAGTCAGCGCCTCAGCTATTCGCCTCCGGCAAACTCAGTACTCTGGTGGATGCTCTAAGCCGCATCAGTCAAGGTCAGAGTGAATTGACACTGAACAAGCAAGTACTAGGCACAGTGTTCAGGCAGTGGGTCACACCAGACATGGATCTGTTTGCCTCGCTCTCAATTTTCAGCTTCTCAATACTGTTGCAGGCCCCAGTTCTGGGAACACTTCCTCTGGATGCCCTGATCCTGGACTGGTCGGGGGGGGGTCCCTATACGCATTTCCTCCCTTTCCCTGATATTCAGGGTTTTGCTGAACCTCAGGCAGCAGCCTGCATCCATGATCCTAGTGGCTCTGGACTGGCCCAGGCAAGCCTGATACCCTCTCCTCCTCTCAATGTCCTGTAACAGGCCCATTCACCTGCCTCCGACTTGCTCCCTGTTGACCCTTCTTCAGACGGGAGTGCAGTACCCAGATATACACACTCTTCACCAAAAAAGTCTGGTTCTTGAGGAGTTAGTTTCCATCCTCACATTACTCTGAACAGGTCCTTAACATACTGAGGATGGCTAAAAAAACGAACACTAAGAAAACGTATGCAGCCAAATGGAAAAGGTTTTTCCTTTGGTGCAGAAGCGAAAAGATCGAACCCCTATCTGCTTCAGACCCTCAGCTGCTAGACTACCTGGTACACCTACAGGTGTCAGCCTTGAAACCATCTTCACGTGGCAGCAATTTCAGCCTACCTTCCGGTGGGAAAGAAGAAATCAGTTTTTCCCCCACAACATTTTTAAACAGTTTTTCAAAGGCCTCTTGCACCTCCAGCCTCCAGCCAGGGAGCCTGTTCCTCCTTGGAGCCTGAACCTTTGCACAGATGGGCTTATGAATCCACCTTTTGAGCCTATGTCCACGGCCCACATCAAGTTTGTAACTTGGAAGACTGTCTTCCTGGTAGCCATTACGTCTGCCAGGAGGATTTCAGAGCTACAGGCCCTGTGCACTGAGCCAAGTTACATTATCCCTCACAACAATAAAGTTGAGCTCAGGACAAATAGGAAATGTCTGCCAAAGGTGGTTTCAGAGTTTCACTTGAACCAGTCCATTACTCTGCCTGTCTTCTTTACTGAGCTATTCACTCCTGGCGCAGCAAAGCTCCGCTGTTTGGATATCAAAGTGCCGCTTTCACTACCTAGAGCATACTAGGCAGTCCAGAGGCTCTTCCACTCAGTTGTTCCTCACCCACGGGATGTAGGCAGAGGAAGACCAGCTACCAAGAGAACTATTTCTGTTGGTGGTTCTTGTATTAGATTCTGCTGTGAGGAAGCTGGTCAACAACCTCCAGTGGGGCACAGGGCCCATTCCACCAAGGGCACTGCAGCCTCGCTTGCAGCAGCAAGGGACATTTCCCCTACTGGATGTCTGCAAAGCAGCTACCTGGAAATCTGTGCACACTTTTGTGAAACACTTCAGTTTGGATGTGCAGTCCAGATCTGATGCCAAATTTGGCAGGGCAGTTCTGCAGAGCCTCTTTTCTAGGTAGGTTCTCTGCCCGCCTCCCACTTTGTATTGCTTGGTAGTCTGCAAAAAAGTTACTGATGCTAAAGGATTCCTGGGGTAAGAAGAAAAAATTGCTCACCGCAGTAATCTTCTTTCTTTCATGGGGTCCTTTAGCATCAGTAAGCTCCCACCCTTCCTCCCCGGTTCACCTGTGTGAGAAGGGCTCTCATGGCGCCTTTTACCAAATTTGGCCTTTCTTATTTATGAGTTTTTACCTTGTGTTGCTGTTGATTCTATCTCCACTTTTGGACATTTGCATGTTTTTGAATCCTGTAAATTCTTTTTCAGGGAATTTGCCCTCGTTTTTTTCCTTGAAAAATTCTGAAGCAGTCTTCTGCTCACTGAGTTCACATCCCTTCCTGTCTTTTTTTTTCCTTCCAATTACTGTACTTTTTGGTCCCCTGCCATCCGTCAGGATCCGCCCGTCCCACGTACCCCTAGCCTCCACCTCTGGTTATGCCGCACTTCACCCTGTCATCTCTGGCTTGCCCCCAGAGTGGGGTCGCGGCACCAACCCCTCATATTGGGCTGTTCTACAAACATCTGGTCGGGAGCCGGCTCTTTTGAGGCTAATCGAGGTATTGGGGCTGAGTCATTTAAGACGGCAGGCATAGGCTAATTTTCTCCCTTGTTTTTGTGAACAGGGGCGGGGACGTGCAGTGACAACCAGCGTCTGACCTGCCCCTAATTTCAATTTGGCATCGATGCTTGCGATGCACCCAGCCTCCGCTAGGTGTCACTGTGGCTCCGAATACTCAACCCCCTCCCCCCGGAGAAGGAGAGCAGTCCTATGGATGCTCGATCCTTCTCCCTCGTCTGGCCCTCCAACAACCCGGGTCCGTTCCCGAACCCAGGTCGCCGGTGCAGCAAGCGGAAATCCAACCGATACGCTGGCGGGCCGGCCCCTCCTGTCTTTTGATTGGCTTAGTCCTCGCTTATTAAAAATCTCTTAAAGGCACACTTCCGGGGCAGTTGCACCTAGCCAGCTAAGTGCAAAAAAGGTACTGATGCTAAAGGACCCCATGGAAGAAAGAAGATTACTGCGGTGAGTAATTTTTTCTTTTCCAGTATAGCATATGTAGTCATGAGCAGGGATAAAAATTATAAAGTGAAACCACATTGTTCACCCTCTGCCTCTCATAGGGTTAAATATCCCTCTCTACAATTGGGTATAACATTAATATAGCATTGCTCACCCACATAACTCTCCACATTTATAGATATAGAAACATTTATAACTCTCGTAACTAAACGTGTAAATCCATTTCAGTTATGGCAAAAACAGAAGTCAAATTTTTTTTTTTATTATAATTTGTATTTATGTTTTCACAGGTAAGGGGGGGTACAGGTAAGTTGGTCACAAGTTCATTTATACAGAGGTTGAAAAATCATAAGTTTATAATTGGAGCCATACAACAGGGCAGTCCATGTTGATATACCTTGGTAGCATAGTCACATTGGCAGTTAATTTACAGTTTTTCATATTATCTCTTAAGAGACACAGTAATCTCCCACTCCCAGGCCCACAGACCAATCCCGCACTCCCAATCCACCATACAGGGTTAGCCTCCCATATACATACCAGAATAATAGTTAAGGGACAAAGGTTGCATTCTTTAAACTAATGTAAAAAATCCATCTCGACCATTTCATAGTACAGAGTTCTGATTTATCATTTAAGTGATAGGAAATCTTTTCTGACCTATAAATGTGGGTCATTATTTCCCCCATTCTACTAATGTGGGAATTCTAGGAGTTAGCCAGCAGCAAGCCAGGTTTTTTTTTTTTTTTTGGCGGCAATTAGGGCTATTCCCAACAAGTAACTTGTGTGAGTGTCTCTGAAACCCTTGGGGTAGTTATGTAGTATGAATAAATCTGCAGTAAGGGTAATCGGGGTACTAAATAGTTCACTTAGTTCGGATTGTAGGGAATCTTTAAAAGATTGCAACTTTGGGCATAGCCAAAATATATGCGTGTGATGTGCCATGGATTCACCACATTGACGCCAGCAGTCAGTCTTGCTGTTGTAAAGTGGGATGTTATGGCTGGGGTTCGGAAAAAAAAAAAAAATCTAGTCTGCACTTGCCAGGAGAACAATCTCCAGCTATGGGAATAAGTAAGTTTAGATATTAAGAGACACAGAGTAATCTTCCACTCCCATATATTGACAAGTAACTCCTATCCCACTGTTGTGGAGAAAGATCAAAGCTGAATTCCTGAGTCCATTTTAGAAGTATCCCCTCCGTGGTTAACCCCTGTGTTTGTCCCATAGCCCTATGTAGGGCTGAGATGATATGTGGGGCCCTGCCACTAGTAATACTCTGCTGAAGGCAGGTGACCGGGGGATATTGATTATTCTCGTACTCACGCTCCTCTGGTGGAAGGGTAGAAAAAGTGTCTCGCTGCAGTATTGGTAGAAATCCCATTGTCTTAGGCCATGGATTGGCACATCTCATGCAAAGGTTTGAATTCTCCACTGGATAGGAATTGTGTGAGGTTGTGAAGCTGCAAGTGTTCCCAGGCCTAAATGTGTGATCATAAGTGGCGAGAGAAAATTCTCAAGGAGACTATAGAAGTTAGAAACAATAAATATGGGTTGAGAGAAATGTCTACATATCACTTTCCAGGTTTTCAACTGGTGTAGGATCCATGGCTGCGGGATTCCGCTCCTGTGGATGGGGAGCGGAGCAATACAATGTAGTCCTTATCAAGTTTCAAAGGGCATAAGGCCTTTCATTCTTTCTCCAAAGGATGGGGCTGGATCCCATTATTTGGCAGAGAAGGAATGATAAATAAGATGCTCAGTTATAATATTTAAGGTTGGGAGGGCCAAGCCTCCTGCTTTTCTTAGTAAATACAAGGTTGAGATTTTTATTTGAGGGTGCCTCCCACCAAGAATAAATCTAATGGCTTTATTCCACAACCGGAATGTTTTACCCGGAATAAAAATGGGGACATTCTGAAATATGTATAGGGCTCGGGGTAAGACCATCCTAATGACCTCAACTCTCTGGAGGAGGTTTAAAGCGAGTATATTCCATCGTGCTAAATCTGACTGAAGTTGAGTGAAAAAGGGGACATAGTTATTTCTGCATCGCTTGCCTGATGCGAGAGATAGATGCCCAGGTATTTCGGTTTGGTCAAATCCCAGCGGAAGGGGTACTTTTCTGCCACTGGTAGGGAGAGAGTAAAGTTAAAAGTCAGTGCTTCCGTTTTAGTGGTATTTAATTTATATCCTGAGCATCTGCCATATTGGTGTAATATATTAAAGACGGCTGGGATCGACTGGGAGGTGTTAGATAGAAAAAGCCGGACATCATCCGCATATAGAGATACTGTATATGATATTCCATCCCTTCAGTTTGTTCTCCTTCTATTAAGGGTGAGCCCCTAATGGCTTGAGCTAATGGTTCAATAAAAATAGCTAAAAGGCCTGAGAGAGGGGCAGCCCTGGCAGGTTCCTCTAAACAAGGAAAATATAAGGAATGATGTCCAGAAACTTTAACACATACTTGGGGAGAGGAATACACTGCTTAATCAGGGTGATAACGGGCAGGGGGAAACCCATCCTTGACATGGTGGAAAACAGGAAGGGCCAAGAGAGATTGAAATGCCTTCTCAGCATCTAGGCTGAGAAGGACCTAGGGAGCCATACGCATCTGCATGTTGTGCACCAAGTGTAGTGCTCTTCTTGTGTTGTCCGTGGTGGATCTTGCACTGATAAATCCAGTCTGCTCTAAATTAATTATAGAAGGTGACACTGTATCCAATCATTTGGCCAAAATGGACATAAAAAATGTATAGTCCACATTTAAGACTGAAATTGGTCGGTATGATGTACAACTTTGGGGATGTTAGTCTGGTTTAGGGATGAGGGATAGTATCATGTGAGGACCAGCTTGGGAAGTCATTGTTTCTGCGGTACTTCCTTATATACTTATAGGAGGAGTGGAGTACCCCACTGCACTGAGCTTTTGTAAAATTCAGTGCCATATCCATCTGGGCCAGGGGCCTCTAGGTTTTGGATTGGGAAATTGCAGTTATTCAGTATGTAGTATTGAGGAGATCAATAAGGTCTGCTGGCCTCTAGTTAGCCTTGGGAGTCCGGGGGGATGAGGAAAGCATTGATATCTATATGTTCAGAGGGGTGATCTGGGGTACATAATTTTTTATAATATTCACAAAAAGCTTGGGAAATATGGCTCACCCTTGTATATGGGGTTTTAGAGTCAGGGTCCCTAATAACAGCTATAGTTGAGAGGCGTCTCTGCTTGAGCAGTCGAAAGGCCAGCAGTTGTGAGGCCCTAGGGCCTATTTCCCCATATCTTTGCCTAAGAAATGCTAAGGCTATTTCTGTATTTTGCAGGACTAGTGCATCCAGGTCCTGCTTAGTTTGTTTAAGCTAATCTAGAACAGAACTATCCCCCTGCTGGTGTGCCATCTAGAGGAAATTGAGGGTCTGTTCCAGATGAGATTGTTTTTCCTTACGTTGTTTTGCCAGCATGAACGAGTGTTTTATTAAGTGGCCACGAAGTACCGCTTTTAATGTGTCGCATTTAATTGAGGGAGTAACTTCCGAGTTTGAGTTGTCCTGCTGGAGTTCCTGTATTTTCTCATCCAGAAACTCCCTAAAGAGGGGACTTTTAAGGTGGATGGGGTTGAATCTCCAAATTTGTATTTCATTTTTCAAGATCCAAGTCCCATTTTGTGACCACTGGGGCATGATCTGAATGTGCAGTGTCACCCATTGATACCTCTTTAAGGATGTCTGAGCGTTCCTTTTGCATATAGCAGTGGTCTATATAGTAGGAACCATATACAGCAGAGTAAAAGGTATATCTTCTATCTCTAGGTTGAGGGGTGCGCCATACATCAACCCAGCCCACCACCTGCACAAAACGTTTACAAAATTTATGTGGGCCGGGTTGTTTACCTCTAGCAAATCTAGTGGTATCCAGGCTGGGGTTAGGTGCGATATTAAAGTCGCCAGCTAATATAAGGGTGCCCTTGGTCAATTGAACTATTTTATTCATAAGAAATCGGAGTGTCTGGACAGTTGACCCCGGTGGGAAATATGCATTAGCAAGGGTTACGCCTTTATCCTGTAGGAGGCCTTGGACAATCACCAGGCGTCCGCCTGAATCAGCCCATTCCTGTGTGGCCTAGAAGGGAGTATGGCTGGAAATCAATATGGCGAACCCCCCCCCACCTTCTATGTCCGTTTACAAAAGAGGATGAAAAAACTTGGGTAAACCCACCTCTGATCATTTTTCTGTGCTTGTTATCATTCATGTGTGTCTCCTGTACATACACTATTCCTGCATGGGTCTTTTTAAACATTGAAATTATTCTAGATCTTTTAACAGGACTGCGTAGTCCATTAACATTCAGAGAAAAAATCTGGAGAGGTGTATTAGTCATTTAGAACGTAATAGTACAGTTCTAATTTAAATGGAGCAAAAGCTCCAGGAATACCTCCAGAATATAAGATTTGGAACGCTCTGGTTCTATTCATAGAAAGTGTGCCTGACTATATGGGGGGAAGTGAGGGAAAACTTCCTCAAACTGTGGACAGCTAAATTTAAACATTAACTGAGGGAACTTTCTAAAACAGGTACCTACCAACTGGGCAGATAGTACTGAACTTCTGGGCTTCCATGAGGCTGGTGGTTACAGAACCATCAGTCTCCAGGGATGCCAACCTTTGGCAGAGTCTATCCAAATGGTAGATTAGACGTGATACATCTCAGTGGCGGGAGGTGTAGGGAGAGGGTGGCCATGCCACGTTCTCCACCAAAGCAGAGAGAAGTATTATTTAGACCTTATTGTAACTCTTGATAATTACGAGAGGTAAATCGCTTGTAGCTGAGGGTTGCATTTTTAATAATATTTGCAGTTGGCTTTTCGCCTGTTTACAAAAAATCCCCTTGGGCATACACTATTTGACTTGGTTGAGCCATGTCTCACCTCTGCACTACCAGGCCCCCCCCCCCCATCGGAACAGCAAATGGCGTGGGTAGAACCAGGGACGCCAGAGTGAGATCACAGCACCTCTTCCCAAATCATCCAGTCACACTCGGTAACCCGGTGATATCCCGGGCATGTGGTATTATTTCAGGGGAAGTAGAGTAATGCAGAGCTGCGTTTATCCATGCAGCAGTCCGAGGTGTCCTTGGGTGAGCCCAGAATTCTTTGGTGCTTGTGGCCTAGGGACCCTTAGGAACAAATGTCCCACTTGTCCATCCCCGTTCCCCGGTAACCCACCCTTGCTCCAATCCTCGACCCATGTGTCTCACTCCACTCCGAGGCTTTCTAACATGTTAACTGAAATATAGGGAGAGTACCTGTGTAATCATATGCTCTGAATTTCCATTTAAGTTCTCAGACTATGCAGCTTGAGGCGCTGGAGGAGACCCCCCCCCCAAGTTAAGGAAGGGGGGAAACCCCCAACCAGCAGTCTCCCATCTTGTGAGGGCCAGTAGATAAGGGAGGAAACTCTGGGGGAGAATGGACAGTAGGGTAGTCACATCGGGGAGTATTAGGGATAGTCATGACTGCCTACCTGAGCAAAGGGGCCAAAAACTATAATAAAAAGTTCCAGGTGCTTCTTCATTTCACTTCTTGGTTGGCTTGGGAATCCCCAGTCATGGTCATGGCCTGCTGTCTCAGTCTGTCTATTATCTACTGAATCACCGAGGCTCCCTCTTTGCGTCGCCGATCACTCGGTGGTACCCTGGTCCAAGCTCTCTGCGCCAGCTTCACTGCCAAGGAAGTGCCATTCAGTCGGGGAGCTAGAGGGACATAGGTACCAATTTTGGAAAGCTCCCAGGCTCCCTCATGTGCTGTTTCGAAAGTCCTAGTACCTTCCTGTAGTTGGACTACCAACTTTGCCGGGTAGGGGGTCCTGAATTTAAGCTTAGTCTCTCTTAGCTTTTTGAGTATAGGAGCGTGGGCTCTGTGTTTAACTGCAAGTGCCAGCGGGTAGTCATTATCCACATAAATTCTGTGTTTTAGGTAGGTTAGGTCCCCCTGTTGCCATGACTTATGTAGAACTAACTCCTCCTCCTGGTAACGAAGAAAGTGTATCAGGATGGCACGTGGTCTGTTGTCTGTTTGTGGGTCCAGAGTACGATGCACTCTATCCATATCTTTTTTTTTTTTTGTGTAATCTATTTTTTCACCCCATGCTCACTGGTCCACCACTCCTTCGGGCTCTACAAAGTTCCACCTCAGCCCCTACTGTCCTTACCCAGCCCTCCTCTGATCCTCATATTGAAGCCGACCCTTGGGATATCCCAGCGTGTCCCTTCTCCGGGCGGGTCCCCCTCCTCCGAGGGAGAAGGAACTGGGGGGAGAGGCGTGACCCCAGCACATACTCCTAGGGCCCGGGGATGCTGCCGAGGAACAGGAGGCCCTGGGAAGGAGCTGGAGGCCCTCAGGGAACAGAGAGCCGTCATCCGTCAGCCAGCGAGCGATTTTCCTGACTTTCTTAAGGTGCGTGACGTCCTGACGTCAAGGTAAGAGCAGACTTCTGGCACACACCACCCCAAATGACCCTGATGTGTTGCTGTACCCCTGGCCTCCACCAGTCGTCGCTTCAACACCGGGTCGCGGCCCTTTCCCTCCCTGAAGACAGCGAGCAGTCATGGGACGCTCAAGCTTCCTCCACCCCGGCCGGCCCTCCAGTGACGCCGAGCTTGCTCTCGAACCCGGGTTGCTGGCGTCGCAAGCGGAAATACAACCACTGCACTGACGGGCCAGCTTCTATCCATTTCTAATGAACAGTTGTGTGGTAAGTCCAGCTTTGATTTGACAAGGTGCTGCATAAATTGGACTGGATTATTGCCTTCGGAGCCTTCTGGAAAGCAGTTAACCCTCAAGTTATTCCTTCTACTCGTTGCCTCTGCGTTATCGGCCCTTTCTTGTAGGCCTTGCAGTGCCTGGTGTATTTGCACTATGGCACGCTCGGTGCAGTCGACTCGGGAGTCCGTGATCGTGGTTTTTTGTTCTATGCCATCTAGTCATTTCTCCTTCCCCCCCCCCCCCAAGTCCGTGTGTAGAGCAGTAACAGTGGAGCGGTTTCTTTTCTAAAATCCCATAGTTGTTCTAAGCATATGTCCATTTGCCTATTAATATTAGGCGTTTTTGAGCCATCTTCCCATGAGCGCTTGCTCTTACCAGAAATCTGCGAGCCATCACTGTCTGAGCAGCTTCCGTCTATTTCAGCTGTCTCTACAGCTGATTTTTGGAAGTCGGGTGGTCTTTGAGGCATGCTTGCAAGATAGCAGGATTGGTTCATGCAGAGTTGAGGTCTAATTTTTATTTTTGAGTGGATTAAGGCCTTGGTGGAGACGGAGCTGAGGAATCAAGCTGCTTCCCAAGGTATGACATCACTGGAAGTCTAGAAGTCAAATATCTTAAACTTAAATCAGGTTAATATGTTTTCCCAACTCCTGAACAAGAGTAACCAGAGGGAAGGAATACACTTTACAGAGATTTCATAAGCATTAGAATCCATGCTCTGGTCCATCTCATACCAACATACTAAAAAGTCAGCAGAATAGGCCTAATGGTCTGTTGTGTCTGCTCGGTAGCTAGCCACCTAGTGGTTACTTGCTTTCCCGCCCCCAGGAGGGTCTTCATTGGATTTAGTTTCCCTTTGTACGTGTTCCACCCCTTCTTGAAGCCCTCCACTGTGCTCTACTCCACCAGCCTCTCAGGCAGTGCATTCCACGGCTCCACCACCCTCTCAGTGAAATAATGCTTCCTATGTTCCCACCCATAATTCCCCTCCAGCTTCCACTCATGCCCCCTAGTTGTTCCCCCCCCCTTTTTTTTTTTTTTTTAAGCATAAACAGCTCCTTGGTTCTGCTCTGTTATTCCTTTTACATACTTGAAGACTCCTAGCGTGTCTCCCCTGTTCCTTCTCTCCTCCAGTGTGTACATTCCAAGTTCTTCCACCTCTCTCCTCATAGGCCTCCCTCCATTCCCTGAATCATCCTGGTCGCCTCCTCTGGACTCTAGCCAACAGTGCTATGTCCTTCTTCAGATGAGGTCTCAGAACTGAACACAGTACTCTGCTGCGGCCTGACCAAGGCACTATATAGAGGAGGATCACCTTCTTCCTGGACGTAATTCCCCTGGCTATGCAGCCTAGTATCCTGTTTGCTTTGGCTACTGTTTTCAGAGTTATTCATTTTGACGTCTCCCACCACCCCTAAATTACGCTCACCCATTGTGGCTTGCAGTGTGACACCCCCCCCCCCAGGGTGTAAACATGGCCCGGATTTCTGACCCCCAAATGAAGTACCTTACATTTAACATACTAAAATGCCAGCAGAGTAGGTCTCTCGAGTCTGCTTGATTTTCAGCCCCCGCACTGAAGGCCGATTTTGGTGTCTCTCTCCCCACCCCTTGGGTTATACTGTCCCCAGTCCCAGGTATTCCACCTGTATTGGGCCTGGTCAGATTTACCTCCCTCTGTACCTGACCCATCCTCTCTTAAACCTGTCCACAGTCTCCATCTCTACCAGCTCCTGAGCAATGCATTCCATGGCTCTATCACCCTTCAGTAAAATAACATCTCCTCCTCTTTCCTCTGAGCCTGCCCCTTCCAGCTTACACCGTGATCTTGTTGCCCACCCTCCTTCCTTTGGAGCACCCTGACTGGGCCTCCTTTATTGATCCCTTTAATGTACTTAAAGACCTCTATCATGTCTCCCCCGTCCCTCCTCTCCTCTAGGGTGTACATGTCGAGCTCCTTGAGCCTCTCCACATAGGTCCTCTCCCCCAGGCCCCAGATCATTTTGGTTGCCCTCCTTTGGACCCTCTGTAGGAGTGTAATGTCCCTCTTTAAATGTGGTCTCCAAAATTGTACACAATACTTGAGGTGTGGCCTAACCAAGCAGTTGTACAGTGGAAGGATCACTTCCGTCTTTCTGGAGGTAATCCCCCTGGCGATGCATCCCAGCATCCTATCTGCCCTTGTTGCTACCCTCCTACAGGTCTCAGAGTTGTTCATTTTGACATCTACCACTACCCCCAGGTCCCACTCACCCTCCGTAACTTGAATCATTTCTCCTCCCAGGGTATACCCCTGGCGTGGACTTCTGACTCCCAGGTGCAGAATCTTGCACTTCCCCGCATTGAATTTTAGTTTCCATTTTCCCGACCACCTTTCCAGAGCCTCCAGGTCCTCCTGCAAGGCCACCCTCCCCTCCTTCCCATCCACCACTGCACCTAGCATTGAGTCATCTGCAAAGAGACTCATCTCACTCCTGATCCCCCTCCTGATGTCTGAGATACAGGCGTTGAACAGGAGTGGCCCCAGCACTGACCCCTGGGGAACCCCACTAGTAACCCACCTTGGGGATGAGGCTAACCCTCCAACCACCACCTTCTGAGTATGCTCAGAGAGCCAATTTCCTATCCGTCTTAGCAACTGTCTCCCTACACCCATTTCCTTCAGCTTAGCCAGCAGGCCACTGTGGGGTACTGAATCAAATGCCTTGCTAAAATCCAGAAAGAAGACGTCCACTGGCCTACCCTGGTCCAGGGCCCTCGTCAACCAGTCATGGAACTCAGCAAGATTTGTCTGGCACGATCTTCCCATGACAAAGCCATGCTGCCTATTGTCCAAGCCCCCAGTTTGCTCCAGTAACCCCCCCAGCCTTTCCTTGGCAATACCCTCCATCACCTTGCCGACCACCGATGTCAGGCTAACGGGCCTGTAATTTCCGGCCTCCTCTCTTGATCCCCTCTTGTGGATCAGCACAACATGGGCCACCTCCAGTCTTGGGGCACCCACCCAGTCTCGGAGATGTTGAAAGCTCCGCTTAGAGGGACTGCCAGGACATCTGCCAGTTCCTTCAGCACCTGGGATACAGGTATCTCATCTGGCCCAGGTGCTTTCTCCGTCTCAAGGGACCTGAGGCTTCCTCACCCTCTCTACTGGGATTTCAACCTCGCCTCTCCCACACCATGCACTGCTGGGCCCCCACCTGTCTGTGCTGGCCACCCTTTCCCCAGACCAGTCAGGGCCCTTGGTCTCTACTGGTCTCACCCTTGCTCTGGTTTGCCCCTCTCCCTCGCAAGATCTAGCCCCTCCATCCCCCCCGGTATAAACTGAGGCAAAGTACTCATTAAGGACTTCTGCCGGTTCGCCCTCCTCCTGTGCCCAGCCATCCCCTACTCTTATCTTGCTGATCTGCCCCTTTACTTTATTTTCCTTTGTATCTAAAGAACCCTCGTCCCCCGGATCCCACTGGCCAAGGACTGCTCCTTTTTTTTGCCTTAGCTACTCTCACCACCCTGGTGACTCTCTTGGCTGTCAGCTCATATTCCTCCTGATCCCTTTCACTCCTTGACCACTTGAAGTGCCTGTAGGCCGCCGCCTTTTCCCTCACCACCTCCTGTACCTCCTGGATCCACCAGCAGGGTTTTCTTGCCTTACGGAACTTACGCCTTTCCCTTGTGCAGGATCTGGTAACCTCCTGTATTCCCTCCCTAATGATCCCCCACCTGCTGTCAGCATCCATATCCGGTCGTATCCTGTCTAGATGATCTTTGAGGATCCTTCCCATCTCCTGAAGTCTGCACCCTAAAGTCTGTTACTACCATCCTTGTTCGATTTCAAAACCAGGTCCAGGAAGAACCAGACTGTGGCGTGATCACTCCCAGCCAGCCGGGTCCCTCACCCCAGGCCACTAATCTGATCACTGTCTGCCAGGACCACGTCCAGTGTCTGGGCCTCCCTTGTTGGCTTTACCCACCTGTTGTGTCAGAAACGATCCTGGAAGACATCGAGCAGCCTCTGCTTCTGGCCATTGGTGATGTTGTTATGTCCCCAGTCTGTTCCTGGCATGTTGAGGTCCCCATTACTATTACCTTCCTTTTCTAATCTACAGTGTCCTCAAGATTTGCCACCAAACTTTTATCCAGGACCTCCGCCAGTGCTGGTGGTCTGTATACCACTCCGACCTTTGCTCTCTTACCCACCTGCATTAGCAAGGTGACACAAATAGCCTCCACATTCCCCTCTGCCTCCTCTACCCTTCCAATACCCACGCCATTTCTGACTAACAGTGCTACACCACCACCCCTTCCCTCCCACCTATCTTTTCTGAACATAGTGTAGCCGTCCAGATTTAGGTCCCACTTGTGCCCTTGAGTGGCCCAGGTCTCAGTGACTGCTGCCACATCTACCTCCCCCTCAACTAGCATTGCCTGGAGCTCAGGCATTTTATTTCCTAAGTTCCTGGCATTTGTCAGGACCACTTTCCACCCCTTTTCCCTCCTCTTCTTTCTCCCCTTGAGCTCCCGTTTCTCAGCTCCTGCACCCTACCTGGTGACCCAGTTCCATATCTCCCTATCCCCCTAGAGGAGTGGAGACCATGTCCCTCATTTATCGTATCTGCTGGCACTGCTCCTTTTTTTTTTTTATCCCTCCCTCTTCACAAGTTTAAACCCCACTTTTCACTGATGAACCCAGCTAGTTTGAGCTTTAGATTTCCTTCCTCCAAATTAAGGTGAGCCTGTCTCAGAATACGGCACCTTATCCTTCCAGGTCTCTCCCCAGTCCCCCACCACACCATACCCCAACTCCAATTCTCCACACCACTCCCTAAGCCACTGATTTATCTCTCTAATCTTCTTGTTTTCCCCAGTAGCCCTTGGTACTGGCAGGATTTCTGAAAAGGAGATCTTACAGCCTATGGAAAGGCATACCCTGGCCAACTCCTGGAACCTTGCCTGAATTTCTAGTTCACTGTTACCTCTTATGTCGTTTTCCCCAAGTGCACTAGAATGTCCGGGGTTCCTCCGCAATCACTTGCCAGTGAATACAACTCATGTTTGGCCTTGTGCACTGTCAGGCCTGGGTGGCATTTGGTTCTGATCAGACAGCTTTTACCCTCCTGCTGCCCCCCCCCCCCCACTGTATGCCTCTGATCATGGAGTCCCCCAATAGCAATACTCTTAACTTCCCCCTTGCCTTCTTGTTTACCCCTCGGGTTCCCCCTCCTTCCATGTCCCTTCTCATCCCTTCGTCTGGATTCTCCCCTCAACCGGCTCCTCGCACCTCCCACAATCTGGGTGTTGAAGGTAGCCCCTTCACTATTGTCCCTGGTCACCTCCTCTACCCGTGTCCTGGCCTTCTTTATCTCCCCCACCTGAGTATCTTTCTCTGTATCTCTTACCCTACTCCTTACTAATCCATCCGTCCTTTCCATTTGCCTATTTGGCTTTCTGCTCGCTATCATCCCATTTACAGCCTGCACCTTCCTGCCTGTCGTGCTTCCCTGTTCCATACCATCAGCCTCCTCCTTGTTCCCCGATCCTCCTTTTTCTTTTCCCCTCCTACCCCTCTTCTTCCCCCCCAATCCTGTCCAGGACCCCTTCTGTTGTGCCCTTGACACTTGCCCTCTACACCTGTTCTATCCATCCCTGCCCCAGCTACACCAGTAGCAGCAGCATCCTCCTTCTCCTCCTCCTCTCCCCCCACCCCTCTTCTACCAATGGACGTAGAGGGTTAAAACGATTTGTGAGCCTTAGCCCATCCCCCAGTGCCCCCTTTGTCCCTACCGCCTCTCTTTGTTTCCTTTGGACACCCCCAGACTCTTGCCTACTGCTGTGGAAATTTCCACCTTTTGGGCCCCATCTACCAGGGTCCCTGAGAGCCATCTGTGTACTCCCCTTCCCTCCTCTGCTAGTGTGAGCACCACTCTTCACTCCTCCCCGAGCTTGGGAGGCCCCAGCACCTCGTGCTTCCATGTAGGTGACCGCTTGCCTCCTACCTCTCCAGTCTCCCTCCCCCAGCTGCCTTTGGATCCCTTTACCTCCTCCTGCTGTGCCAGCTGGTAGCACACTGGGCATCCCCCACACCTCAAGCCCAGTCCAGTATCATGGCTGCACCAGCACCCTGTGCACCCAACTACCGCCTAAAATTACCTGCTCTGGTGATATGCGGTCCTTCCCCATCATCACAGCAGTCTTTTCTAGGCCAAATTATCAACTCATGGGCTCTACAGTTTCTCGAGCTACCAGTACCTATACCTAGGCAATTCCCCCTCTCCCCCCCGTACAGCATGCAGACCTTTAAACTTGCAAAGCTGGGTGGCTGAACCTTTCCGCACCTGACTATTTGCCTTAAGAGTTGGTTTACAGGGGAAGATTTCAACTTCTTATGCTTCTCTCTCCCAGCCTTAAAACCCAACCCCCAGTGGCTAGAACTACATGAGCTGCACCTAAAGCCTTTTCCTCCAATTGCAGGGCAGGTGTTCCCCTATAAATTAGCTGTGCTCTGGGAGGGAGGTGGGGAGGATGGGATTGGGGGCTCATTACTACACTCACAAGAGTGTATCAGCCCTGTGTCTGCCCCACACTGCACTCCAGGCACTGCAGCCTTCCTCCGGAGGAAGGTCCCACACAAAACAACACTTATTAAACAAGTCAGCAGTCTTGCTTAAAAGTCTACAGACTGATAAGAATTCGAAGCTTATCCAGCTACTAAAATCCCCAGCTGCATAGCAAAAGCAGGTTCCCACAACCTTTACCAGCCCCAACTGTTTCTGCAGTGGCATGGTCGGCATTACATTTCAATCCCCACCTCCTTGACCACCCTTCCAGGGTATCCAGATCCCCTTGGACTGCATCTTTTGCTTCTTCCCAGTCCAACAGTGCTCCCAGTTTTGAATCATCTGCAAAGAGACTTAGCCTACTACTAACCTCCCTCCCTCCCTATGTCCGAGACATAGGCATTGAACAGGAGTGGCCCCAATATTGAACCTTTAGGGACCCCACTGATTACCTTCCTAGGGAAGGGGACTATCCCACCGACCATTACCCTCTGTATTCACCCCCAAAGCCAATTTATAACCCACTTAAGCTCATGTCCTCCCACACCCATTTCCACCAGCTTTGCTATCTGCCCTTTATAGGGTACTGAATCAAACGCCTTGCTAAAATCCAGGTATAGGACGTCCACCGGCCTGTGTCTGTCCAAGGCCTCCGTCACCCAGTCATAAAACTCTACGAGGTTGGACTGACACGATCTCTCTGGAACAAAGCCATACTGTTTATCATCCTAGTGCACTAACCTTTCCAGCTGCCTCCCAAGTCTCTCCTTGATAAAGCCCTCCATTACTGTGCCCACCACAGACGTTAGGCTGGTAGGCCTATAACTTCCCATCTCCTCCCTAGACCCCCCTTTATGGATAGCACTACATAAGCCACCCTCCAGTCTTGGGGCACCCATCCTGTCTGCAGAGAAATGTTAGAGTGCAGCCAGTGGAGCTGCCAGCTCCCCTGCCAGTTCCTTCATAACCCTCAGGTGTAGCCCATCCGGCCCTGGCGCCTTATCAGTTTTTAGTTTCTGAAGGGCTTCCTTTACCCTATCCACTGTGATTACTCCCCCCAGTCCTCCCCTTATGCAACCTCCCCACCCCTTCTGGTTCCGTTCCTGCCTGTACCCTAGCCTCTCTCCATCCTCTGGTCTCAGACTGACCTCTCACTTTTCTGGCTCCTCTCTCTCCCATCAATCTGTAGGATCCCCTGTCCCCATCTGCAAAGACTGAGGGAAAGTACTCATTAAGCACTTCTGCCTGATCCCTTGCTTCCTGAGCACCTTCATCTCCTAGTAATAAATCTGAAAACTTGATGAAACCATGTATTTATTCTAGAAATAGGAGATGTCTTAGAAAGGTGGTTCATAAACAAATACTGTAACAAGCCTTCTTATGTGAGCATCCTCTCCCTCTTCCTCAGAGTGTTAAATGGAAAAACTTAATAAAAGTTTTTGACATAGTTCACGTCATCTGCTCCTCATCAGAGTCTGATGCCTCTTCCCTCATATTAAACTGCCGCTCTGTCTTATCTAGCAATTTATCTGCTTTGATCACTTCAGAAAACCGGTAATTACTACCTCTGTGTACAGTGCACAGACTAGCAGGCATTAGGAGCACATGGTGGACCCCCAGGGCTCACAACCTCGCACGGATGCTGTCAAAACTTTTCCTCCTCATTTTCGTGGAGTAGCTCAGGTCTGGAAATAAATGGACTCTACGATCGTTCCAGATTAATGGGCTGAGTTGTTTAGCTTGCTGTAAGATTTTCTCTCTCTCTCCGACGTGGTCCTGACTTCCAGCATTATAGTCTTCGGTAGCACTTTGTCTGTGGTGGCTTTACTTCTGCCACCACATAGATTGATCCTATAAGCCTTGGCCACCTCAAAGGGAAAATCAGTTTTTAGTAAGTCCTGCATCCAGTCTTGGAGAAATGGCAAAAGGTGTTTGCCTTCCAGCTCCTGTCGCACTCCTAAGAGGCGAAGGTGGGTGAATTCGGCTGCATTCTCTAGATTTTACAACCTCTTACGGAGGAGCCCGTTTTCCTTTGTGAGACCGGCTGCTATTGTTGAGGGCTTTGTTGGCTTTCTGTGTCTCGCCTTTGGTGTCCTCAGCGACGATATCCACCTTGGAGTGGAGTTGCTTGAGTTCGGTGCCAAAGTCATCAATCTTATGGTCTAGTCCTTAAATCGCATGCAGAAGTGTCGCATTAAAAGATTGAGGCCCTTCTGGAGCCTTGAGGTGTACGTCCTTGCTTCCACCCAGTCTGCTGTCTTTCTGTTGGGTGCCTTCTGGAGCAGCTCCCGCTTTATTCGTCCATCCCATATTTAGTTTTGTGGACGTTGCACAGCAAAGATTATGTTATCAGGAGATAGTAAAGATGAAAGCCTCTCTTCCTGTGTCTTTTAGTTAGGGTTTTACAGGTTTGTTATTTAAGTTTTATATATAAATGAGCAGTTCTGTGTGGAGCTGTGATGGAAAGCTGTGTACAGCTCGGCTGCTAGTCACGCCCCCTGTGTTTTTTTTTTTTTTTCCTTCTTCAATTCTTTGGTAGGCATTTTGGTTTAGGGCGGCGGCAGCTCTTTTACCTGCATGGGGTTTTTCGGTCAGCTGCCAAGGTTTTTGTTGGGTTTGTGGAAGGGCGCAGCATTAATGCCCTGCTCTGCTGCAGTATCGTGGGGCTCTCAGTCTGCCATGATCACTCAGTCTCCTTATTAGACTGCTTGGACACTACAGCCCAGATTTAATATGCACTGAGCACTAATGGCACCAAATTAACGCCTTTTTAAATTTCTGCTTTGTCATTTCCCGACTCTGCCTAATAAGTCCCACACCACCAGAGGACTTTGTTTCATTGGGCCCACATGGAAGCAGTCAGGTGCTGCACAGACACTGCCAGTATGCTGGCTGCACAGCGGTCAGAGACTGGGCATTCAGTTATTTAAGGCACTTTTTAATACAGTAGCTTTCAAACCTTTTAACTTTTTATCACATTTCAGGCCATCGAGTTACTAGATTAGTTAAATTTATAACATGCCTTGCTTGGTTAGTTTATTTTTCCGTTTGTGTTATTTAAAGCTGAAATAACTTATTGAAATGTAAGCAAGTTTTTCTTCTGTCTTCGTAGGACAGTTTGATAACTGTTGGGCAGCTGTGCAGAGTTTATAAGTAGGAGCTTCATGTTCACCTTTGTGCCATGAGATAGCAGTCTGAGGTTGCTATTCCCAGTGTGTCGCAGGTGGGATGTTTTTCACTGTTCCTTTTTCTTTTCATCATCCCTTCATTCACCTGGAACCACCCTGCGATAGCCTGAAGAACAAGCTGCCACTCACACTTTGCCACTTGTGAGTGAAAAGGCCAAGCAAATATACAGCAATAAACGGGCATAAACTTGCATGGCACACGTGATGTATTTATGCCAGTCCCACTGCATATGTAAGCATTAAGCCCACCGAAGGTGGCATCTAATGGAATTAATGCATGGTTGGGACCATTGTGGCGACGAAGCCGCAGGCTGAGTGCGCACAGTGGGCCAACCATGCATTACTTCTATTAGAGCACCGAGTGGCTTAATGCACTTATAACATGGCATGTGCTAACCACGCTATGGTACAAGTCAATGGTATGTGGATATTAGTGACCAGCAAGTTACCATATTGTTTTGTACAATTTCACCTGCTGCTCGACCTGCCTACTTTTTAATATATCTCGATCTCCACCGGGTGCGTGCACGCTCGAACATCACTACTTGTTAATATTGTGCCACCTAGTTTCTGTCGCTTTCCTACTATGCATTAAAAAGCAGTTTGTGACACATCGCGACCGACAATATGACTTTCATTTTTTTTTTACACGGCTGTTTCCAGTTGTTTCACTATTTTTATGTGTAAGCTTCACTATTGCATTGTGGGGAGATGCAGAATGTTTGCATACCCCAGATTTTACTTTCTTGCTGATCTGAAAGTATGCAAATGTTCATTCTATGGCTACAGTGCACTGCTTTCTAGGAAGTAATACCCGATAGCCCTACTCGCCATTCCCAGACACATACATTATTCACAGCAGGATTGTTCGGGTCCATCTACACGACAGACTCTGTGACTTGGCTGACTTTTCCTCGCAGAATGAAAACCGCTGCTCATTGCGGGTGATAGCTGCCTGCACAGTGTGGTACCCATGCCTTTCTTCACATTGGAGGGTGAACGCGCTCGGGATTTCGGCAGCACGTTTGCAATGCGTACAGTCATCCACTTTTTCCAGTTGCTCGCTCCCGTTCTCGCTCCAAACACTGATACATTCTGAGGTGGGCATTACTAGTGGATTAATCCCCACTTCACAGCGTACCATGTGTTATGTTTCGCCCAATGCAGTTTCTTCATTCCTCTCTCTCTCTTTTTTAGCCACGTTACAATAAAGTTGTGTCAGTCCACATGACCGACAGAATCAGTGTTTTAAACAGGAGTTCATGGGGTAAAGTTGCTTTTTAAAACAGCTTTTTTTCCTTCGGCAGTTTATGTGTGAGTGGTTAATGGGAGGAGTACAAAGTTAAAGGGATGCAACCCCTTTGGCCTAATTGTTTCTAGTTTAAAAAAAATTCCTCACATGCCGTACTAATTTGCTGATACAGCTGATTTTTTTTTTTTTCTGTGCTTCCTTTTTCTTAGCAGAAGAGGAAAAAATAAACATCTGTTGGTTGTTGTGGTAGTGTTGTGTTTTTTTTGTAATACAGTTTGTTTACCTAGGATATTCCCGCTGAGAGATATCATTAATTACCTGTGAAGTCCTGCTTCTGCCCATTTCTGCAGGTGGGTGGACTGGAGCACTGAGAGGCTAAGTTTGCAGACAGACTACAAGCCCCTTAAAACATTTTAACAAAAGTGTTTTTAAACCCTACTAGATACCTAGTCTTAAAACCATTTTTAAAAACATTTTGGAGCTAGCATGAAGTGTTTTAAGCTGTAATGGTTTAACTAAAACATTTCTAGATGCAGTGTGTCCAGGCAAGCACAGTTCTGTGTTAGACTTAACACAAAATAGTTTCAAGGTGAACAGGTTTAACACTAGCAGTGTGGCCACACTAAACCATTTTCAAAAATGGTTACTGAGTAGTGTGACTGCACTGAAATGGTTTAGCTAAACTGATTTTAAAAACGTTTTTTAAAAAGAGTTCTATAGTGTGTCCAGGGCCTAAGTGACTTGCCCAAGGTCACACAGTGAGTATTTGGCTATAGCGGGGTTTAAACCTGCGTGCAATGTTCCAGTTCCCAAGCCAGTGCTGTAATTACTGTACCATACTGCCTTTCACTATGTTTTATGATAGCCATAAGGGACTCCTCTGGGTGGGTTACGATCAGTGATCCCATCCAGTGGCAAAACAGTTTTGTGCACCCCCCCATCTTGAAACAGTAAGTGGATTGAATGACATTGTGACAAATGTGTTTTGTAAATTAAGTTGCGTGGGAGTGTGTATTAAATTGGTACATGTCAAAGTCCGTATTTTGTCTTCGTTGAGATTGTTTTGTACACGTTAGATGATATGTGATTTAAGTTTATTTTGTTTTCAGTTGAGATTGATTTGGTTCATGGGTGATATTTGATCTAGGTCTGTATTTTGTTTTACATTGAGATTGATTGGTACATGTTAGGTAATATTTTTTTTAATTCAAGTTTATTGAAAAGCTTGGGTACAGCTATAAAAGAGAATCAACCATACAAGTGTAAAATGCATAGCAATCTGTAGACTCACTGGGATATTTGGTAATCTGTTTCACATATTCATGACATTTCAGTCAATTTAAAAGCTTACAAGGGAAGCTGTTCAGCAAGAAGCTACATTTGAAACCTTATCAAAGTTCTATAGAGTGATGCACAGAGAATAATGCATATGTAGGGAGTTGATATGGAGTTTTTTTCACACACCCAAGCTGTGTGATATGTAAACCTCGAGAGCGAAGCTCAAGAGGTTTAAGTATTATCACACAACGAGGGTGTGTGGAAAAACTTCATTTCTACCCCCTACATATGTTTAATTTTTTATAATAACTGGCACCAAAACAAATAAAATGTAAGTATTACCACTGCGAGGAGGCAGCAGCAGAAAAGCGCTCACACTTCCTTACTAATAGAGCACGCCCCCATGTCAAGACTGACATCACATAACGTGCTGGCGTGGGCGTGCCTACTAGTAGGAAGTAAGCGTTAGGCAGCGGGTCTCCGTGTTGCTTTTGCTGTGGTTGAAACTGTTCAGTTTGGAATGCGAGTGCTGCAGGCTTCTTGGCGAGATCGTATGATTTTTCTATCAACCTGCGGGTTGATACGACTTTTACAGTTCTCAAAAGCGGGTTGATAACAGGGATCATCAGTTATATATATTAATTCATGTGAAAAGTCAGACATATAGAATTTATCAAAAGTAGGTTCTGAGCTAGCTGGAGTTAGTATGATGATCAGCTCTCCAAGAGTCCAGCAGGCCCATCTCCGCACAAATGTGGGGAGTTGCAGGTTGTATCCCATAAGATCTGGGGTGTAACCCCTAGTTAGCATTGTGTTCTAGCATTATCTTGATCGTATTCTGTAGTTCCGTTACTATAGTCTGATCTCGGAGAAGGAAGACATTCAGCCTCCAGTGTGTGGTCTTCCTCGGGATCAAAAAGTCTGCTTCTAAGAAAATTGGTTGGTGGTCTGACAAAGTAGATGTTCCCATCCGCGTATAGGCGGGAAGGAAGTCATATACTTTTTGTAAGTAATAAATGTGTCTAGTCTATAATAGATCTTGAATCTAGGGGAGATGTATGTGTTATCTTTGGCTGTGGGGTATTTTGTGTGCCAGATGTCCTCAAGCCCCAACTCAGTCATCAGATTCTTAAGTGATCTAGCTGTTCTGTTGTTTGGGTTAGGGATCTGAGAGGCAGTGTTGAGAGCTTTGTTAAAGATCAAATTCCAGTCCCCTCCCATTACTAATAAGCCCCTCGATGCAGGGGTAGAATTTAACTTTTTTAGTACTTGAACTGCAGTGCATGTGACGAACAGTTTATTTGCAGCAGAGTCTGGTTACCTGCACTGGTCAAAAAATTTATAAAACTGAAATTAATCTAAGGACACAGAAAATTACTAAAAATTGTAGTACTCTGCTTCACACACTCGATTTTCCCTGCCTAATTAACCACTGTGAACACTGATTTAAGGACATCTGCACCAGACAGATTATCCTTCATCCTCCTCACACTTTTCTTCTCCACAAGAGCAGTATATGAACTGCCCCAATGATCTGTGCGCTCTTGTATATCTCTTGTAGAGACACCGCCAGATCTTTAATTCTGGGCTCTGATTGCTGCTAAATAGCTTTCATCATATCATGTTACACACAATCGATAGATGCTCTTCACAGGGAAAAAAAAATCTGTCATGATTAACCACTCAGAATTGACTTATCAGCAATCACATGATCTTCAACCACAAACCATGGGAGTTGACTTATTTTCAGTGACAGTGTCGGTAGTCTCGCGATTCGTTGCTAGAGAGTCTCCCTCTCCACATACTTTGCCCAGCAGTGCCAGTCACAGCGATAACCCAGAGATCTTGACTTTATCCATCAGTGCGATGGGAATGATTGATAGCAGGAACTCAGTCTGAATCCTCCTCCCCCACCCCTCTGCTATGGTATGACCTGGTGCACTGCGATTCCTTCTCTTCCCCACTAGTCACAGTTAGTGACTGACAAAATCAGCACAGTCAATCTTTAAAAAAATAACAGCTGACACTTGCTCCAGGGCTGGCCACACCATCACCTCTCCAGGCAGCGACTGCAGCGTACACTGTGGTGGAATTCTGCAGTGGTGTATTAAAAAAAAAAAAAAAAAAAAAAAAAGTTATTTTCCCCCAAGAAGTTTTTTTTTTGCTCTGTCCCGCATTCTCCCAGGCAATGCAGTGATTGCCAGTGGTGCACCGCAAGTCTCAGAAACCAGGCTCAGCATTACATGCACTGTGGTGCATGCAGGAAACAAAACTACATGGACTACCCTATTCCTACTTGCACACGGAAACATGTTTTGTATGTTAATTTCAACCGCTGCCTTGATGTCTCTACTACTTGAATTGTTATTGTAACATAGAAGTATTTATGTACAGGACAACTTTGAAAATAGGTCTTCGGATCTGAAGTTGCATCCTGTCTAAAAATAAAATTTAACTTACAAACTTGCTTAATCAGTGAGGTGTAGAAGCCTAGTTAGCCCATATATTAACCATGACCGGATTAACTTGTATCCTTCCGTCACCATAAGGGAGCGGCACCGGAGCCATTGTGAAGCTCGCCTCTATGCAGGCCAGGAACAGGTAATTCTTGTGGGGTAACGAATTCTGAACATGAGACCTTAGACAAGAGTTTTCAGAGTGTTAAGAAGAATCAGGTAGCCTGTACCGTTTTAAATGAGTGTTCAGCAGGAAACCTTCACTTCAGTAGAAATCCCTCGCCCCAGCAAGACCCAAGCAGTCCTGAACACCTTATAAACAATCTGAATAAAGCTGCAATTGATCAGGACATATCCTAACACAGTGCGTGTCAGTAGCTGGTGTAGAAAACTACTTAATGGTTTAAGTGTATTTGGCACCTGTCAGGTACAGAATGCATATATAACATGGAGTTAGTAAATGAACTGTGAACCTTCAAACATAGCTTAAAGGTGCCCTTTGTTCTAAGGTGACGCACAAGTGTTTTTTTTTTTTTTTATTCTTTTAAATTCATGTTTATTGAAGTTATAGAGCTTACACACTTTACATAGTTTTCCACATAATAAAAATAAAAACAGAGCAGCCTGGTGGTGCTGAGGGTTGAGGTGCTAGATGCCACACCTTGCTCCATGCCGGCGACCTGGGTTCGGGAACGAGCCCAGGCCATCGTGGGTCGGCAGGGGGAGAAAAGGGATTGAGCGCCCAATGGCGGCTCTCCCTCTCTGGGGAGGGTTACTAGTCTGTCCCGCTGCCATAGCGCCATCTCCTGGGTGAAACCGGGAATGGCGGTGCGGGTCAGGACGCAGAAAACGTGAAGAGGCAGAGCTGGCTGAGAACCCGAGGAGGAACGGCGTGCGTACGCCTGCCTCCTCATTGGCTCTCCTAGTGTGTCAGCACTGCAGGGGGATAGGGCAGCATAGGAGAAAGTGGGAGCCCGTCCACTCCTAGGTGACACTCGACGCCAGACCGCTCACCAGGTGCTGACTGGGCAGACTCAATGTATCGCCAAGCTCTACCATTGGTAGGGAGAGGATTGGGTTGTTCTTCCCACCCCGGAGGGGGTGTACCGATCTCAAGGGAATTTATCAGCAAGGCACTACTCTAGGAGCAGACTCTGGGGTACCACAGGAAGACGGTGGATGGCCATAATAGAGGGTGTCTGAATGAGTGGAGTGACAGAGCAGTAAGGAGGAAAAAGATAAAGTTAAAAAAACAAAAAAACAAAAACAGAGAATATGTAAGCATTAATCACCGACAGAGGAGGGCTCTACTGGTGGATTAATGCCCACTGGGGGTTGGTGCACAAAGTGAAGCCCGGGGTTCCAACCACCCAGCAGGCAGTAATCCCGGTAGAGCCCGACTCTGGAGGTGATTAATGCGCTTATGCCATGGCAAGCGCAATGGGGAAATTGTGCGAGCCGTAGATCGCTCGCAAATACAGAAGAGTTGCTGAAAGTCATACTGCTGCCTCCTACAATATCCTACTTTTGCTTGCATTGCAGTCAGTGTGATGATGTGCCTGGATGCGCGCTCCCGATGCACGCTTCACGTTCTTTTACATTGTGGCGCCTATTTCGCACCCGACAGCAACAGAGGATAACTGTCTGACAGACACAAGAACGGTACATTTTTTGTGCTCGGAGCGAGGTGTTGTATCATTTCTCCTTAGACGGTATATGCCGATCGCTGCTGGAAGCAGTGCAGTATGGGAAAGGTATTTAGTGCGAGTACCAAATATTGCCACAGTTATTATGCGTGTACTGGGGTACTCTACCTTGTGTGTTTGTGTGCCACCATACGTCCATGTTCAGCATTTGTTTCCGTTCATCCCGTGGTGTGTCTCACATCCTCCGACTTGGCCGGGGGCCGCCGCACGCAACTCCGCTGGCCGCTTCATTGGTGCTGAATGACTGCTGCCATCTACCGGCTTCTGCTGATAGCTACTATTGCTGTCTGTGTCTGCCGCTGCTCCCCCGCGCGCTCCCGATGGCATCTTCATGCTGTTTATTGCTGTCTCAGTGCTGCACCTTCTGGCTCATGGACAATCTGGGTACCTAATCCAGCGGGCTCTGAGTGCTGCTGTTCTGTGTCACAGGTGGTACTAACCGAGTGGGCGTTACCTGTGGGTTAATCACTGCTCGGTTAGTGTCACCTGAGCCATTTCAGCCAATGCCGTTGCTGGCTTTCACTGGTGTCTGGAGTGCTGTGTTACAAACACATTTAAACTTCTCCAGGGATACCAACAGAAAGAGAAAAAAGATGGAGGAGAAAGAAAGAAGAAAAAGAGAGAAAGAAGAAAGAAAGGGTAGTACATTTCAAGAGAGACCAATTTGATCCTCCCTTCAGTTAAACATTAGTACATTCTATACATACAAATGAACAATTGAGAGCCCAAAGTGATACTAGTGAGCAAATGATAGCATAGGTGAGTATCTCGGGATAAAGACTCTCTCACCCCTCTTCCAAGGGGACGGCAGAAATCACATGCTTGCAATGTTATGCTCTCAAGTTACACTCTGACTGTATCACTGAAGCTCTTCCTGTCAGTGCTCTTAATTTGGGTTCATAGTTATCAACCATCTTGGTCATCTTCGGACAAATGTCTTGGTTTTGTTATTTATTTTATGGGTTAATTCTTCCATATTTTGTATTTCTTTTACTATGGAATGCTAGTTTTCCAGACTGGTATGATCTGGAGAAAGCCATCTCCTGGTGATCGCCTTGCATGCGGCCGCCACCAGGATGTTCCGCAAATTTGATTTATCTATCTATCTATTGAATAGATCGAATTTACAACCTTGAGCCAGAGGCTGTCACAAAGGTACCTCGTCACAGAGAGGACATACAGAGTCAGCATACTTACAGAATACAATCATTCAGTAACACAGGTTTACATAGTTGCATGAACATAATGAGTAACTAAAAACATTTCAGACATGACAGGTTGGTACCAGCAGGTACTGGCAGAGGAGACTGGGCCCATGGGGGATGAGGTGAGGGGTTGTTCGGCCCAGGGGCTATGTCAGTAGTGCTAGAGAGCAGCAGTGGTGTTGAACAATTGGTTCAAGGGCAGTTTTAAAGGGGCAATTTTGGTGGTGTTGGAAATGGCTGCAGGGAGCGAGTTGAACCAGGATGAGGCTCTGTAGCTGAGCGACCTCTGTGCCTGGGTGGTCCTAGTTCTGGATACCAGTAGCGTGACCTTGTCAGTGGTTCGGCTAGTGACTCTGGATGGTTTGAGTTGGATGGAGGCAGAGACCCCGGGGGCGAGAGCCTGAGTAGAATCTTCTTAGTTAGTAGGCACGTTTGGTAGTGGAGGCGTTCATCGAGGCTAAGGAGTTTGGCCATGTCATAGAGCTGACATGTGTGGGTGAGCCTAGGGGCACTGGTCACTAGTTTGCAAGCCTTGTTTGGGGTGAGTCGAATTTTGTTGAGGGCTGTGGAGTCAGCAGCACCATAGACTGGAAGGCCGTAATCAACAAATACTGTCCTCTCCTCTTACATCATCTGGGGGGATCCCCAATACCAGGTTCTGAAAGGATAATTATGGGGCGCAATCGAAGAGCTTTGCCAGGTCCTGGGACGCCTTTTGCCAGAATGGACTTATGGACTCACACTCCCAGAATATGTGGGTGTGATGTGCTACCTGATTTCCACACCTTCTCCAGCAGTGTGGTGTGCCCCATCTATACTGGACAGCAGGACTATAGAAAATCTGACCTCGCTTCCATGCGTATTCCTTCTAGTTCGTGAGAGGGTAGTTTTATTAGATGATTGGATGGCTCTATCCCATTCACTATCCGAAGCCTCACCCCGCCTCCTCTTCCCATTTGGTCTTAATATTCGAGTACTCCTGAGTAAAGCTGCCAAACTGCTTTGTATAATGCAGAGATATGTCCTCTTTGAAGGTCCCCAGATTGAATTGAGAGGATTGTGTTAAGTAGGTGCTCTGTTTGTTCAGTTTGGGCAGCTTCCCCCTGGACCTTTTTGTACAGACGACCTAAGTTGCAGAAAGCGGAAGTGGTCATTATCTAGTTGATAAGTATGATTGAGGGTTTGGAAGTCTAAAGTTGTGTGTCCTGAGGTTAGTTGGCCTAGCCTGTGAAGGCCAAGTCTGGACCATTGCCTAAATGCAAGATCCATTTTGTTTGGGAGGAAATCCTCCGAACAAGCAAAACATTGGCAGGGCCACAAGGCTTTCCCAATTTGTACTTGGGCCCCGGTCTGCGAGTCATCCTTACTGTGCTTGAGACAGACAGGAGGGTAGGATCCCGAGTTTTGTGTAGCTGTTTGTCTAAGACTCTTGCTCCTAGGGGAGAACTCCTGGTTAGATGCAGCTCAATATCCTTCCAGTGCGAGTCATGAGATGCAGCACTCCACAGGAGTGCATGCCTCAGATGGGCCACCAGACAGCAGTCCTCAAGCTTAGGGACCGCCCTCCTCCCTCGCTTATCTGTATGTGGATCTGCATCCTCCGTCTCGGTTTAGCGTTGGCCCAGATGAACTTGGATAAAGTTCTCTGCCATGCCTGAAATTGACTCCGGGAATGGTTATTGGGAGTGATTGGAACAAGTATAGGAACCTGGGAAGGACATTCATGACAGTTGTTTGTATCCTAGAGTGTAGAGGAAGTTTCAGTAGCCCCATTTCAAACATCCTGCTGAAGCTGGGACAACAGTGGGCTGAAGTTTGAGGAGAACAGTTTGCTTAACAGTTTTGTGATTTGTATCACCAGGTACTTAATTTTTGCTTGTTCCAGTTTAAAGGAAAGAGAGATGTTATTTCAGGGGGTAGGTGGTAGAAGAATTTCAAAATATCTGTTTTATCCTTATTTAAGGAATAGCCTGCCTGGGAGCCAGACGTCTCCAGGATGTTCCAAACATGAGGGATGGAATAAGATGGATTGGACAAGTATAATAGGACATCATCAGCATATAACGATATTTTGTGTTCAGTATCACCCACCCACACTCCTGTGATGTCGGGGCACTCTTGGATTGCTCTTGTGAGGGGTTCAGTGTAGAGGGCGAAGAGCAGGGGGGGCAGCGGACAACCCTGTCTTGTGCCCCTCCCCTGGCAGAACCTGTCCGAGATGACACCATTTTTCTGAAGTAGGCCTGTGGGGCCATGTAAATGGCCTTGAGAGCATGCAGCATGGTTTGAGGGAATGCAGATTTCTCAAGCATTGCGAACAAAAAGGGCCACGGCACCTTATCGAATGCTTTTTCAGCGTCAAGGCTCATCAAACATGATGGAATCTTTTCTTGAGTGATTTTATTTATTATTTTAATGGTGCGCCTGCCACTGTCCAGGGCCTGTCTACCTGTGATAAATCCGGTTTGGTCTTGAGGGATCAAGTGGGGCAGGAGATTATTTAACCTGGTGGTTAAAACAGATGTAAACAATTTATAATCTACGTTAAGTAGTGAGAGTGGGTGGTAGGATCCACATTCTACCGAGTCCCTGTCAGGTTTATGCAGAACCGTAATAGAGGAATAATTCCATGACGGGAGAAACTGCTCCACCCTCACCCCAGATCTCGTTGAGGGCCGAGAGTAGGTGTGGAGTCAGCTCTTTGTTCAGTATTTTTTATAGATTTTCCTGCTGAACCTGTCCAGGCCCGGGCACTTCCCCCGTTTTCAGGTGTTGGATGGCTGCGTGTAATTCCGCTCTACTAATGGGAGTTGAGAGGGCTGTCTGTTCCAGTGTCAGAGCAGGCAGGTTTAGACCTTCCAGAAATCTCTGCTTCTCCTGGTAGGTTTCAGTTTGATTGTGATAAAGGTCCTTGTAGTAACCAATAAAGGCATCCATACGTGCGAGTGTCTTGTTGGTACTTCGTTCAACTGATATAAGTCCTGACAAATAAAGGACATCACACTGGTACAGAAATATGAGCTAGGTACCATAGTAGTTAGAGGCTCTGTAAAGTGCGTACTTGAAACGGGGGATGTGTAAAATAATTTGCAATATGGAGGTTACATGCCCCTGCCTATTACACTTAGCATTAGCAGAGTTCCGGAAATACTCATTGAGTGTCTAAAGGTGGAGGATAGATCCAGAGTTGAATTAGAGTCCGATTGGAGGTTTAAGCAATAAACCACGACAGGGTGTGGGTGATGCTGGGTTTACCCATGCCTGGTGTGGTTTGATCACCCAAACCATGCCTGGTGTTGGTAAACCCCCGCATCACCCACACCCTGGAGTGGATTATTGCGATTATACGATGTGCCCCTTTACTTACTGTAAGTTAAAATAAAATAAAAATATTTTATTATTTTGACTACTGTTTTTTTTATTGATTTTATTGTTGTGCCGCAAAAAATAGTTCCCCTTTGCTGACTAGAATATTGCCCTATGGGAGATGGAGACGTGAATAGCAGTGAGAGAGAGAGTGCAAAACTAGTGTTTTATTTTTTTAATTTTTTATTGAGACTGTTACCATGAAATTCGATGTGTGCGTGTGTGTCGTGGGGAGTGGAAATGCAGACAGTCCCTTGAGAGATGGAGACAATGAAGAGCACTAGAGAGCATGAGCGAGAAGTGCTCAAAAACGTGTTTGCTTTGGCGTGTCTTTTTTTTTTTTTTTTTTTTAAATAGGGGAAATAGTCTGTGTGTGTCTCTCTCTCTGTCTCATTTGTGTGGTGGGGAACGGGAAACACAGTGACTGGCTGAGGTGACACCAGTTCTTGACATTGGCAGTGTTTTATACCGTGAAAATGGGACTTCAGCTACAGGAGACACCAGGAGTGGAGCGGAAGAGTTACTAACAGTTAGGTGGGTGCTTTGTGAAATGTTGAAGTGGGAAAAGTGTTTATTAATTAAAACGATGGCTAAAACTTGCACAAATCACTGCAGAAAAGCGTTGCCATGATACTGGACATGCGCTAGTACATATGCACATGACAGGTTTCATAAGTTCGTTTCGGCTGTGATTTATCACAACTTTAGTCTTCATTTTATTAAGTAATGTTTTCTGTAGTTCAGGATTCTTGAAAGTTTATCTGTAAATTAAGTGGGATGGTAGATTGTACGTGATAAGCTGGTGTTATGCCTGTGACAGGAGGCAGTGGTTAGCGGGAAAAGAAGATAGCAACATAAAGATTTTCATTTTCGGGGTTAGATGCATTCTCTTTGGATATGCGGCTGACTGGCACCTTTTCCCATTGGTAATGTCAGGATTTACCACGGGTAAAAGGTGTCAGCCAATGAGGTTTCAGGATTTTTCAAGTCATTGTATAATGAGATTTAAACAGCAGCTCTGTATAGCTCCTTGATACTTGTAATTCACTGAGGAGTGGGAGTTAGATTCACAGATTCAAAAGTTGGCTGTACCAAAGGAGATAGTCGAGGGGTCAGGTTGTCATGGGAACCTCCGAGGTGTCTTCTGGGGTGGAAGGTTCCACTGTAGGCTCCTGGGAACTTGAGTTTTCACCCTCTGACATTACAGGTGCTTCATAAGGCTTCCGTTAGGATCTGATATCACTTCTTAGGTTGGTAGATTTGCCCTTTGAAGAGCTTCCACTCCATGAGTGTCCTCTGTAGGCGACTGACCATGCCGACTGCATTAAATCCCTCTCCAGTCACTCCTAATTCGTGGAAGGCAGAGTGATCCCCAGTTCCTGCAGGTAAGATGAAGTGTCCAACAAGTCAACAAAGGTGCGGGGTCCCATTTCCGTTTCAACCCTCAGCTTGGCTGGGTAAAAACTCTGAGCTTGGAGATTTCTGGCTTTCAGTTGTTGAAGCATGGGCCAGAGAGTTTGGCAGCTGTGCAGCACTGTGGTGGTATAATCATTGTCCAGGAAGATTCTGTTTTGGTACTGAAAATCTGTGTTGCCAGGCACGTTTAAGGAATTCTTCTTTGGCTGCATAAGATGTTAATTTGGCCACAAAGGAGCGAGGCTGCACTCCGGCATTACTAGCCTTCGGGCTGAGGGAATGGTGTTCCTGGTCCATGGATAAATCAAAATCTGCAGGAAGTTGTAAAATTTCTCTCAATAAGGCTTGTAAGAAGGAGATAGTGCTAGTGGTGCTAGCCTGTACTCTCTCTGGGACCCCATACACTCTGTTTTGCTGCCAACTACAGCCTTCCAAGTCTTCGAGTCGGTGAGTTCTTTGTCCCTCGCTAGCAAGTGGAGGAGAAGGCGGTCATGTCTATCGGTTTGCTCCAAGATTATGGTAAGGCAGGTCTCAACTTGCTCAGTTCGTATTTCAATTGATCCGATATCCGATCTCAGTTGTGTAAGTGTTTGTTTGATTTTGGTGACCATTTTTGCAATTTGTAGAATGGTAGTAGTTAGGTCCAGTCTCTCATCGTCTGCAGGCTGGGCTGAGTCCACGTGGCCTGCGGGGCCCACGGCTTCAGAGTTCAAATGGAGTTTTTCCTGTTAAATGAACTTCTTTAGCTTTTGTGTTGGTGTCCCTGGATTCCATGGTGGAAGAGCTTTAGAACGGGTGCTGTTTGTTGGAGAATCCATTTCTAAGTAGGCAGATGTAAGTTGATTACAATCGCGTGGCAGAGCAGGGATTTATTTAACTCTACAAATTGATTAGCATTTTGCTCATAAAAGTGCTAAATCTTTGTGAAAATGCATAGCTCTTGCCTCACTGTGTTTAACAAACACAGCACTTCTAGAAAATCTATACAAATACTTTCTGTACAGTTAGTATAGTCCCAGGAAAAAAACTGCTAGTCAGTTATTTAAAACTCTACAGAGGGAGCTGTAAAATCAGGCAGCCATCAGGTTGCTGACGTCACCGGAAGTCCCATGTTAGGTGATATTTGATTTAGGTTTGTAGTTTGTCTTGCATTGAGATTGATTGATTGGTACATGTTGGGTGATACGAACATATGAATTTGCAAGCAGATAAAGGCCTTATGGTTTATCGAGTCTGCTCGAGTGTGTAGCTAGCAATACCCTATCCCATCCCCTTTTGAAGCATTCCACTTTTCTACAGGGCTCAATGGCTGAGAGGGACCTGGGGGTGGTGGTGGATGTCAAGATGAACAACTCTGAGACTTGTAGGAGGGCAGCAGCCAAGGCCAACAGGATGTTGGGATGCATCGCTAGGGGGGATCACCTCCAGAAGAAGGGAAGTGATACTTCCCCTGTATAACTGCTTGGTGAGGCTGCACCTCGAGTACTGCGTGCAGTTTTGGAGGCCACACTTAAAGAGGGACATTGAACTCCTGGAGAGGGTCCAGAGGAGGGAAGCCAGAATGCTCTGGGGCTTGGGGGGACAGGACCTATGGGGAGAGGCTTGAAGAGCTAAATATGTACACATTGGAAGAAAGAAGGGACCGGGAGGACATGGTGGAGGTCTTCAAGTACATGAAGGTTTTAAATAGGGGAGAAGCAGTCAAGGTGCTTCGAAGGAAGGGGTAACTAGAGGGCATGGGTGGAAGCTGGAGGGGGGGGAGATTCAGGAGAAAGTGCTACTTCGCTGAGAGGGTGGTGGAGCCATGGAATGTGCTACCCAGGGGGCTGGTGGACGCAGAGACGGTGGGACAGGTACAGGGGAGAGGTTCTGGATGCAAAGTGCTGTGCAGAGGGAATATCTGGGACTGGGAAGGGAGAAGCCAGAGAGGACGAGGGCGGCTGCAAGGTCAGCTCCCAGGGTGGGGGCTGACCAAACAAGCAGACACGAAAGACCGTTGGGCCTATTCTGCTGGCATTTTAGTATGTTAGTATGTAGTAGTACACCACTTCCGCAGGCAATGCTTTCCACCCAGACACCACTCCGTAAAAAAGTGTCTTCTCATTTTCCTCCTGAACCTCCCCCCCCAATCTGAGACCGTGACCTCGAGTATCCGTACCCCCTTAACTTGAATAGTTCCTATGTGCCTGTCCTTGTTTATTCCCTTCATGTACTGTAAGGTTTCAATCATATCTCTCTCTCCCCCCGTCTCTTCTCTTCTCTTCTCCAGTGAGTACATGTTCAGCTCCTTCAGCCTGCTCATATAGGGTATGTCAGTTAGTCCCTGAATCATCTGTGTTGCCCTCATCTACCCTCTAGTAACTTAATGTCCCTCTTCAGGTATGGGCATCAGTACTGCACGTAGTACTCCAGGTATGGGCTAACAAGTGACCTATAGAATGGCAGGATCACCTCCCCTCCCCACTCCTTGAAGATATACCCCAGGCAATACAACCCAGCATTTTGTTGCCCTTTGCAGCTACCTTCCTGCATTGTGCTGATTGTGACATTTGATTTAGGTTTGTATTTTGTTTACATTGAGATTGTTTGGAGCATGGGGGCTTCAGTTTAGGAACCTGTCTTTTTGTTTATGTAACTGGCACTACATCCAGCCCAGAGTCTGCCACCAGAGCCTGGAGCCTCACTAATGTTATTACCCAGAACCCAGGCATACCACCCTCCAACATGAACCCACATTTCTTCGTTCTCACTTGCCCTCCCCATTCCCTTCTCTAATACTCTCTCACCCTGTGTGGCCATCCACGATGGCCATCCTGATTTCCCTGCTAGAGGCACTGTTACAGGAAAGTGGTTCATTTCCTTCCCCTGGAGTCTTCAGAGTGCTGCCTTTGCGATGCGCAGTAAATCCTGCCAGCTCAGAATGGGGGCCGGGCCTGCAGAGCACACCTGGGTCATAAACATCGGCATTTGTAGCACTGCGCACCGCGGTGCCGCTAGACTGGGGATTGATTTTTCATGTAGGAACGTGTGTGTGTGTGTGTGTGTGTGTGTGTGTGTGTGTGTGTGTTTTTCTAAGTTAAAAGAATGATGGCGGAACAAGATCCAGGTCATGTGACATACAGACTGTTAAAATACTGTAGAACTGAGAACACAGCCTAAATAAACATAACATGTTATTTTTAGGATGTATATGCCATTTGGATGTCATTTGCAGAGTTTGTATGTTGGAGCATGAATACCAATTAAAACTGAGGTGAGGTTACACAGTGTGGAGTGGTATTTTAATTCATTGTATTTAAATATAAACTGCTACTATGCATTTTTCTTATAATTTAGCTTTTGAAATGGGGTCCAGTCATTGAAAGACATTCATTCAACAGATCCTACTTACTATGTGGCAAATTCCAAGTAAACGACATACAGCACTTTAGTTGATACAGTGTTACAATATAATATCCTTGAATTGGTATCAAGAACTGCATTGAAATGAAAATGAAATCGTATCCAAATGCTTTTTGGTTTTTAGTAGATTTGCCTCTGGTAGTGTGCCATGAAACGAGCATCAAAGTGTTAATGAAGATGCTGTTTTTTTAGTGGACTTCCACAGGTAACTCTATATCAGACGGCGAAAAAAAATAGAAAAACATTTGAATAGATTTTTTTCTTCACCTCTGTAAGCCCCCCGCTACATGAGAGCTGTGTTTTAAATCTTGATGTCTGATGGTGACTGCAGTTCACTGAGGAGTCCTAATAGGATGAAACACGTGCCCGTAGTTTGTCACTGTCCTATTTGAAGGGTAACTTTTGTTTTGGTGAAGCATTGTCGGCCTCCACTCTTGTGGACAAATGTGTCCGTACCCATGATGCTTTGCACTGTGCACGGTAGACTGCGTGCATGTGTGTGGTTGGAGAGAGATAATAAAACATTACAATTTGGATGTTAACTGCTTGCATCCTTTGCAGGTCCTACATACTTCTCTTCTTCCAAACTGCCTCCCTTGTATGCCAGCTCACTAAATGCTTGATTTAATCTTTATGGATGACTCCTAAAACTGTGACATCTTTGTCTCTTTCTAAACAACCCTTACAGACCACCCAGATTTTGTGGATCGGAATAGCTGTACAGAACTTTGGCAGTCAAAGATTCTCTTGTGTCCCATTTGAATCAACATTCCACTTGTATGTCTGACATGAAATTCAGCTGTTTCCACTAATCTGATGGGTATAATTCTTGAATGCTAGACTCAAACAATTCTGTTAGTCTAGGCAAAGGTATCAAAGGTCTCCCTTGCAGCATACAAACATATGAAATTGCCAGCAGATAAAGGCCTTATGGTCTGTCAAGTCTGCTTGATTGTTTAGCTAGCAGCCCTTACACTGCAGCTGCCCCCCACCGTGACCTTCCCCCTTAACCTGTCCCATCCCCTTTTGAAGCAGCCCAACAGGATACCACTTCCTTTGGCAATGTGTTCCACCCAGACAACACTCTCCGTGTATATGAAAAGGAAAAAAAAAAAAGTCTCCTCATTTCCCCCTGAACCATCTCTCTTCCAGTTTCAGATTGTGCTCGCCAGTGGCCCTTCCCCTCCTTAATTTGAAAAGCCGTTCTGTGCCAGTCTTATTTATTCCCTTCATGTACTTGGAAGGTTTCAGTCATGTCCCTCTATGCCTCCTTTCCTCCAGGGAGTACATGTTCAACAACCTCAGCCTGCTGTCATAGGGTAAGTCCCCTAGACCCTGGATCATGTTTGTTACCCTGCACTGCACCGCCTCCAGTAACCTAGTGTCCTTCATGTATGGTTGCCAGAACATGCAGTACTCTAGGTGTGTTCTAACCAGTCACCTATATAGCGGCAGGATAACCTCCCCACTCCTGGAGGATATGCCTTTGGCAGTGCAACCCAGCATCCTGCTGGTCTTTGCAGTTGCCTTTCTACACTGTTCTGAGTTGTTCATTGTTCCCGTTATGAACACCCCCAGAGCTTCTCCTCCCCTGTCTTGGCTAGTTGATTCCCCCTAACTGGTAGCTCCTCCTTGGGTTTTTTTGTAACAAAATGTAGCACCTTACATTTCTTGGCATTGAACCCCAGCTGCCAAGTGTCCGACCAGGCCTTCAGTTTTGCCAGATCATCTTGCAACCCCTGCCACCCTCCTAAGTCATCCACTGCTGCTCCTGTCTTGGTGTCATCTGCAAACAGACTGATCATGCTCTTGATACCTATTGAGATGTCTGCTATGAAGATCCCAAACATCGCCTCCAGTACAGAGCCCTGTGGCACCCTGCTTGTCACCACCCTGGGAGATGAGAGTTCCCCTCCCACCACCACCCTCCGCTGTCTCCCTTGCAGCCAGTTCACTACTCATCTCCCCATCTTCACCCCTGCCCTTGTGCCTTCCAGCTTATTTCCTAGCCTTACATGTGGCACCAAATCAAAGGCCTTAACTGACGTCAAGGTACAGGACATCCACTGCAGGGCCTCTGTCTAATTGTCTGGTTACTCAGTCATAGTACTCGACCAGGTTGGTCTGACAGGATCTGCATGAAACAAACCCAAGCTGTCTGCCGTCCTGCAGCCCATTAGTCTCTAGGAGGGAAACCAGCCTCTCCTTCAGGATTGTCTCCATCAGCTTTCCCATGATGGATGTGAGGCTTACCGGTCTGTAGTTTCCTGGCTCATTCTTGGGGCTGCTCTTGTGGAGGGGTACCACGTGCGCTATCCTCCAGTCCTGGGGTACACTCCTTGAGTCCATGGAGGCATTGAACAGGTCTGCCAAGGGTTCTGCCAGGACTTATGCCTGCTCCTTTAGCACCCTGGCTGTATGCCATCTGGCCCAGGTGCATTGTCCACCCTCTGTGCCTTCAAGCCCTCCAGTACCCTGTCCACTGGGATTTCCCTGTCTTGTCACCTCCTCCTCCTCCCCACCCTCTCACCCCTTTGGGTATAGCTCCCTTTCTCTTTAGTAAATACTGAGCAGAAGTACTCATTTTAATGCTTCTTCCTGTTCTGACCTGTTTCCAACCCCCAATCCCTCTTGATCCTTACTGTCTGGTCCTTACAATACTTTTCTCCCTGATGTACCTGAAGAAGTCCTTCTCCCTCTCTTGATGCCTGTGCTAGCCTCGTTCCCTGGACAGCTTGACTGCCCTTGTCACCTCCCTCAGCTCCTTCAGGTATTCTTTCCTGACCTACCCTCTCTTGTCTTTTTTTACCTCTTTTCTTCCTTACTTTTCCATGACCCCGCTCACCCAGCTAGGCTTCTTGGCCCTAGCCTTCTTACCCTGGACCCTTGTACATGTTGCGGTTGCCTCCACAATTCCCAGTTTAATGACCTCCCACTTCTGGTTAGTTTCCATATTTGGATGGATCCTGGCCAGATACTCCTGTACTATTTCCTCATCCTCCCGAAGTCGGCCCTCCTGAAGTCTAACATCCTTGTGCCCGTTTCTATTCCTTCTTTCCACATGTTTATCATGAACCACACTGAGTGGTGGTCACTTCCCGCCAGTGGTTCTTCCACTCCCAGCTCTCTCTCAAACTCTCCATTCGCCAGCATGAGGTCCCTAACCTGGATGACTCGTTGACCATCTGCAATAAGAAGCTGTCATGAAAGGCGTCCTGAAGTACCTGCTCCCTCCTGTTTGTGATGGCAGATACCCCAATCCACTCCTGGCAAGTTGAAGTCCCCCCTCAATCACAGTGTTTCCCCTCCCACAGGTCCTTCTGATCTGTCCCGTTAGTTCCCTGTCTTAACTCATCAGTCTGAGAGGGTGGCCTGTACACCACTCCCATCCTGAGGGTCCTATTTTTGAAGTCCTGGAGCTGCACCCATAATGACTCCATGCTGCCCTCCTCCCCTTCTTCCCTCACTTACAGTGCCAGCCCCCCCTTTCCATTTTACCCTGTCCCTCCGAAATAACCTCTACCCCAGTACTGCCAGGTCCCTGTCATGGTAATGGGTGGCCCACGTCTCTGTAACTCTGCTGTTTTGTTCCCTAGACTCCTAGCATTCAAGGTTACCACCCTACATCCACCCCGCTTCCTTCTCCCCGCTCTCTACTTGCTCTCCCTTAGCATCCCCATCTAGCCTCTCTGTAAGTCCCTTGCTGCTGGTGTGGGGGGTAAGCTTGTTCGGCTTCCCTTCCTGTAGATCCTGCCTGACTCCTGCCCACCTGCCACCACCCTCTTCTAGTTTAAATTCTCATTGTTTGCTAAGTATTTCCCCAGTTCTAGGGATGCAGATATGTTGTTTTTATCCACACTTGTTGGCATGTCCCTTTCCCCTTTAAATCTTGCCGGAAGGTCTTCAAGCTGGCTCCTCCCACCCACCCGAGTGGCATAACTCTTGGCTGCGCCCCATGACGCCAGATCTTCCTTTCCGCTGGAAGATTCAGGTTTCCTCCTCTTTGCTGTAGCTTTTTGTAGGCCCTGGCTTCTAACCCTTCGGTTATTCCTAAAATTCGGCTTGTTCGAGTTAGTGACTGTGCTCTTTGCTACTCAGTCATGGAAGACAAATCTTCTCCCTGGATTTCGCTGGTGCCCGTGCGGCCAAAAAATGTTGCGCATGCTGCGTGCATATACTGCCTGGGTGTCAGCCATAACACCCAGACTTGCAAGATGTGCCTCATGTTTCACCCAAACGTCCTCTACGATCGTCTCGCACACCTCAAGTTAGGCAGGCCTGAGAAACTGAATCCTCTGGTGCAATCCAAAGAGGCCTGGTGGGCAGTCTCCATGGCTGCAGGGTCTGCCGAGCAGCTGGAACAGATGCAGGCCTTCGAAGAAGAAGCGGCGCGGGCTGCAGAATAATCTTCTCGGTCCATTTTTGTTCCCCTCGACTTGGGCACCCATGTTTTACGGTTCCTTCTGAGACCTGTGTTAATCCCTCCCCACTAAAGGCGAGGGACCTGCGGGCTTGCATTCCTCTCGGTCCCATAAGAAGGAAAAGGATCCGGAACACTCTTCGTCTTGACAGAGACGCCCTTGGGATCATGAGCGATCTCTGTCCCAGGAACCGGCAGTATCGACTTAGCTCGAAATTGCTTCCTTGGCCGCTGGCTTCTTAGCCCTGCTGTCTGGCCAGTTGACCGAGGTCTTGATTGACGAGGTTGAGATCATTCTTGAAATCCCGTCAACCTGTTGTGCCCAGCGAGGCCGACAACTCTCTGACTAGGACTCCTTTCCTGATGCTTTTTTTTTTTTTTTCTTAACTTTTTACTTTTTTCCACCTTCCTTCCCTTTCTCTCCACTCAGTCAGATCCCCTCAAGCTGCCCGCAGACCCATAGTTCGTTGGGCGTCTGCTCCTAGAGTGCCAACCTCTAGGACCCTTGATGCCCGGATAACCTCCCTGGTGGGGTGAGGAGAGGTGGGCACTTACCTTCCCCAACCTTAGTGCACGGTGCTCAGCGGGGTCTGTCCCTTGTTGGCTGTAGGATATGCTTTCGGCTCTGGAAGGGTCGTCGGCTAGGAATGATAGGGTACATATTTCCTGCCTTCTCCGCCCCCCAGACGCCGATGTGCAGTGAGGGCCAATGAGCCAGGAGATGCTCTGAGACGTGTCTCCTGTTCCACCCCTCTGCTTGCGTCTGACCCTTGCTGCTTCCCCCTATACTGCACCTACCACCCAAGCTCCCTCAGATGGCGGTATGGCGGTGGGAGTTTGCAGGTCCCCTCCCTGGAGAAGGAGAGCAGCTGTCAGGTGCTCCATCCTACCCCCCCCCGCTGACTCCCGGCAGCCCTTGCTCATTCCGGAACACGGGTCACCGGTGTAGAGTGAGGTGAGGTAAGGCGTCCAGCGTCCCAACCCTCTGCGCCACCAGGCTGGCCCTGGTCCTGCCTCTTTCTGATGAGACCCAGCCAGCTGGGACTCCCATCGAGCAACCGGTCCTGGATCCAGGCAAGTCATCGGTTTCCCCAGTGTCTCCCGAGTGACTGAATCGGCCAGTCTGATTGAGGTTGAGATCTAGGACCCCCTCAACCGATGGGCTGAGGAAGGTGCATAAGTGCTCCAAAAAGAGGTGACGCCACCGGTCATCCATGTCCTCCTTGGATAAGAAGAGGCTTTGACGGAAACTCCGCTGTGAGGATTTAATGTGGCAGCAGCTGATTCGGACAGAAGCCGGCCACAATTTTTACTCAGACCATTACTTGGCTTTCGCCTTCTAGGCCGAAGCAGACTTCCTTGGAACCGGTCAAATTGGTTCCCCCGCCCGCTAAACCAAAGGATTCTCGGATGGTTCTGGGACTCCCACGTAGGTTGTCGGTCACCCTTATGCCTGATCGCCCAAGGTGTGTTGAAGGAGACCCTGGTGGCCATCCGATCTATCAGGATTCTTCGGATACAGAAGACACTGACTTAGACTCATCGTCCCGAGGGTGAGTGTGTATCGGTAGTCTGTCAATGATGGAGGACACTTCTTCATTTCAGGGGATTCTCCGCCTTATCTCCGAATCCACATGGGATGCCCCTGAAGCCTGTCCAGGAAAGAGCGGAGTACCCGCCTACAGATATTCTTAAAAGATGGGATACACCTATGGAAGCCTTTCCTGTGACCGAAGCCATTGTTGGCCCTGCCTTGGAGCTCTGTCAGCATCCTGCCTCCTGCCCAATACCGTCTGCCTGGATGGCCTGCAAGTATGCGGTACCCATTGGGTTCCTGTTGGGGTTCACTGAACTCCCCTCGGATGAGGGGTTGGTGACTGCCTCAGTGTTCAGATGCACAGGCAGCTCTGCTGACACTGATAGACCTCTGGACAAGGAGTCCAAAAAATTGGACCACACAGCCAGGAAGGTCTGTGCAGCCTTCTCTCTAGGCCTCCATCAGGCGAGCTTGCCCGTCGTCATGGCACACCCCTCTCATGCCCTGTTGGGCTCCTTAGATGAAGTTCTCCCGCACCTCCCCGTGGACCTTCAGACTACAGTCAAGCAGGACTGGGACCAGGGCCGTGCCATTGCCAAGCAGCAGCTTCAGACGGCTTTGGACCTTGGGGACTCTAGTGCCTGTTCTGTGGCAACCGTGGTTGCCTCACGCCGCAGGGCTTGGCTGAGGCTTTCCACCTTTATGGCGGATACCCAGCACAAACTCGCCGATGTTCCTTTCCTGGGTACCGATCCCTTCGGCCCAGGTGTGGATGGTCACCTTCGGCGAATCGAGCAGTCCAGTGACACCTTGGACTCAGCCACTTCTGCTTAAAGCTCCCCTGGTGCCAGGAAGCAGAAGAAAAAGAAAAGGCCTTTTTCGGCACCCTGCTCCTGCAGCCCAGCAGCCCTCCTTTCATGGTGGGCAGCAACAGCCAGCACAGGCTTGGCACTCTGTGCCCAAGTCTGGGCCTCCACCGGCCCGCAGACAGGGAGGTCAGGTTTCAGGTCCTGGACCCTCTTTCTCCAAGCCTGCTCAGTGATGGGATAGGGGTCGCCACCCCTGTCCCAGTCGCACCAGATCTGGGTCCTCCTGTGGGGGGTTGGCCCTGCCACTTTCTTTCTGCCTGGTCCGCTGTTACCACGGACAGGTGGGTCTTAGAAGTGGTCGGCCAGGGTCAGCCTCTGGAATTTGAGCAGTACTCTCCCAGCTGAGCCCCACGGGAAGAGAGAGTATCAGCCGACACTCGGTCGGCTCTGAGACGACATAGCCCAGATCCTCCTCAAGGAGGCAGTGGTTCGAGTGGCAGATCTTCCAGTCAGCCCAGGGTTCGTTTCTAGGTACTTCCTTATCCCAAAGTAAATGGGGGGGCTGGAGCCCCAGTGTAGATATGCATGACCTAAATCAGTATCTCAGGCCACGCACCTTCCGGATGGTAATTCTGTCCCAGATCATACAGTCCCTGGAGCAAAACATGTGGTGCTGCTCACTGGATCTCCAGGATGTGTTCTTTCACATCCCAATCCGTCCGTCTCACCAGCGGTTCTTCCACTTCAGAGCAGGGCGAACCCTGTACGAGTTCCAAGCCATGCCATTCAACTTGTCATCAGCCTCATGGGTCTTAACTAAATGCATGGCAGTGGTGGCAGCCCATCTCAGGCACCAAGGGGTCAGAGTGTACCCTTACCTCGATTGGCTCTTGGCAGGTTCCACCCAGCAAGAGGTGGAGAGGTCCAGGGACCTGGCCCTCCAGACCTGCTCGTGCCTTCTCAGGTGATATGCTTCATCATGGCAGGGCTCAACTCTTGCTGAGCCAGAGCATGGCTCCCGGAAGACAGGGCGGAGGTTCTCTCTTCCTTTTCCCAATAATTTCTGGTTGGGCACTTGCGCCCTGCCTGGGGCTTTCTGCGCCTTCTGGGCTACATGGTGGCTTGCACCACCATGGTCTGTTGGGCCCGGTGGTATATGCGCCCCTTTCAGTGGGAGCTGGCTGCCCTGTGGACTCCGCGCCTAAGTCATTTGACCAGCTAAACACTGTAAACCAGAAGATGTGGGATGCTCTCCAATGGTGGACCGTCCTAGACTGGTTCCAGGAAGGGATCCTGTTTGTCCAGGAAGAGATCCTGTTTGTCCGCCCCGAGCTGACAGTCGTCCTCGCGACTGATGCCTCTTTCATGGGTGGGGAAGCCCACATGGGGAACAACAGGGCCCACGGGTTCTGGACCCCTGAGGAATCCCAATAACTATATCAACCTGTTGGAGCTCAGAGCGGTCAGACTAGCGTTGTCAGCATTCACTCAGCAGCTTCGGGATCAAGTGGTTCAAGTCCAGACGGACAATACCACGACCATGTACTGCCTCAACAAGTAGGGCGGCATGCACTCCTGGCTGTTGTGCAGGGAAGCGCTCCGTATCTGGACACTCGTGACCCGACTAAAGGTGGATCTCTTAGCCATCCATGTGGCAGGAGCCTCGAATCAACTGGCGGATGCTTTCAGCCCTATAGGCGAGACATCCTGTGAATGGTCTCTCCATCCAGAGGTAGCTTACAGCCTGTTCTCCCGCTGTGGCAAAATGATGGTGAACCTGTTTGCCTCCAGGGAAAACACCAAGCTGAGGCTGTTTCACGCCTGCCCTCCTCTGTGGGGATCGCTGCAGGGGATGCCTTCTCGAGGCTGTGGATCCCAGGCCTCTTCTACGCCTTCCCTCCATTTCCCTTGATCCACAGGGTGCTTCTCGAGGTGAGGAGGGACAAGGTGCAGGTGAACCTGGTAGCCCTAGACTGGCCCCACCAGTTCTGGTATCCAGATATCATCAGTCTCAGCAACAGGCTCCTGAGGCATCTTCCAGCATGCCCGGACCTGTTATCTGTCATTCAGAGGAAGGTATTCCATCTGGACCTTCAATCCCTGTACCTGACAGCCTGGTACCTGAGCGGCTAGAGTTCTAGGCTTTGGGTCTCATTCAGAGTATGCACTCACAGTAGTGGAAGCATCCAGAAAGGAGTCGACCAGAAAGTGCTACATCTTCAAATGGAAAAGGTTTTCCATTTGGTGCCAGGGCAAGGGCCTGGACCCTTTGTCCTGTCCTGTGGCGAGCATTTTGGACTACCTTTGGTCTCTCTCCCAAGGGGGTCTTTGGTCTTCGACCCTTAAGGTGCACCTGGCAGCCATCTTGCTTACCGGGAGCAGGCCAGTCCGCAGACAGTGGCACAGGAGAAGGTGATCTGGTGTTTTTGTCAAAGGCCTTGATCACATATCCCCTCTGGTGCGTGAACCTCCACCTCCGTGGGATTTGCTGCTGGTTTTGGCAAAGCTCATGGACAAGTCATTCGAGCCAATGCACAAGTGTAAGATGTTGCACCTGTCATGGAAGACTGCCTTCCTGGTAGCTGTCACGTCCGCCAGGAGGACTGGGGAGCTCCAGACACTCTCGGTGTGTGGAGTCTCCTTATCTGGTCTTCCACAGGGACAAGGTTGTCCTGCACCCCCACGCGAAATTCCTTCTGAAAGTGGTGTCAGAGTTTCACCTTAATCAGGCATTGACTCTGCCTGTGTTCCACCCGAACTACACCTCAGATGCCAAGTACAGGCTCCATACTCTGGACCTGAGACTTGCGCTCTCCTACTATAAGGAGAGGATGGTGGAAGTTCGGGGAGAGGTTCGCCAGCTGTTTGTCACCTACATTTGAAGCCGCACCTGGCAGGCCTGCAGCAAAGCAGATGATTTGCAGATGGATTACATCATGCATTGATCTCTGCTATAGGTTGGCGGTTAAGGAGCCTCCCGTAGGGCTAAGGGCTCATTCCACCTGCCATACCGCTGCGTCAGTGGCTGCTTCCAGAGACATCCCTATCCAGGAAGACTGCAGGGCTGCTACTTGGAAGACGTCAAACACCTTTTATCACCCATTACCACATCGACCTTGAGTCACACTGGGATGCTGGTTTTGGGGCCTCAGTTCTCCAGTTTCTGTTCCCAATGTAGGGTGTATGCACCTTGCTTCCCTCCTCCCGGAGAACTGCTAGGAGCCTGCCAACAACTATGGATAAAAGCAACATATCCACATCCCTAGAAAAACAGGTTACTCACCTGTAAGTGTAGTTCTAGGAGTGGTATAGGTTGTTCATCCACACTGACCCACCCAACCTCCCCAGCTGCGATGCACAACTGGCTTCCAGCGGGCTAAGATCTGGCGGTATGGGGCGGAGACAAGGGTTATACCACCTGAGTGGGTGGGATGAGCTAGCTTGAAGACCTTCCGGCAAGATTTAAAGGGGAAAGCGACATGCCAGCAAATGTGGATGAGCAACATATACCACTCCTAGAACTACTGTTACAGGTGAGTAGCCTGTTTTTTTTCTGTTTCAATACCTTCCTTCCCTCCTCACTCAAGTGTAGCCTGTCCTTAGCATTGAGATCGTTGCCCTCCCAGGTCCTTCCTTCCCCCACCCACCAGCCCATACCCTTTGGACTAACACCATTCTCTTAGCCGCAAGTTAAATTCTGCTATCCTCAGCTTCCTTGCCGTGCTAGCCTTGGGTTTTGGAAGCACCTCCGAGAAAGTTACTGATCATCCTGCCTCCCCACAAATCAGCTCCGGCTCTTCAGACCTCCTCTGGACTATATCTGCCGTATTTCCCGCCGTGTCATTTGTTCGTAAATGCAGAACTATGTGAGATTTTTCCCTATCCCTTCTAGCATACTTCAGAACAGATTGACCCAGCCTTTCCACTGTCATGCCTGGCATGGCCTCCAGCCATATGCGACTGTGCCTCTCCACCTTGCTTCCCTATCTGATCCCGTTCAGAATAGAGTCTCCCAGCACTAGGATCCCACCCTTGTTTTCATGTTCTGCTCGCCTTGTCCTTCCTTTATCCCGTCCCCTTCCTCTCCATTCCTCCTTCGCCTCCTCTTCCAACGCAGTTGTTTCCCCTTCCACTCCTGTTGTAATGTTCCTTGCCTCTGCCCTGCTCTCCTTCTCCCCTTTTCATCTGATTTTTGCCTCCCCTCTCCACTGGGCTCCACCTGTCTCCTCCCCATGATGCCTCCCCTGATGCATCTCCTCCCCTCTTCCCCACCACCCTCCTTACTCGACCAGTCCCCGATACCATAACCCCTTGACCCAACCTCGCTTTGTCCGTCATCAGCTCCTCCACCCTGCACTCCCCCTATCGCATCCCCCAATCCTGCCAGTACTTCAGATTTTTTGATGTCCCTTCACTACCACGTATTTCCTCCATCCTTCTGCTTGCCCCCTACCATTGATGACTCTGCAACTGTTAAGATTCCTCCTCCCGTCCTCTCTTTCTCCTCTTTCCTGCCCTCATTTGTCTTCTGAACTGGGACCACCTGTCTCCTTCTCCCATCTGTCCCCATATTCATGCTCCCTTCCTTCCTTCTTGATCTGCCCGCCCTCCCACAGTTACCTTCCTTCCCTCCCCAGCCGCTGAGTTGTCCACCATTGCAGCCCTCAGTCCCTTCCTAAGCTCCGTTTTCTAAACCGCTCATCTCATTCCTAAGCTGCCTTATTTGCCCGCACACCAAACACCCTTCCACTCTTGACGCAGTATTCAGAAAGACTGCTGCTCCGCAGTTGTTGCAGTCTACCACCCTTCCCATACCACTGTTTGCCCACCAGCGTTCCCCCTCATTTTCGGTAGAAGGATGTCCTTACCACCCTGTGACCCCTACCATCCAGCTTTTCCAGTTCGGCCCATGATTCCCCCAGCTCCCTGATACCTTACTCTCATGTAAAAGATAGCCAACCAACACAGCATTGGATTCTTTCCCTTTATATCTTCAACTGAATTGACACATTACTACAATTCATTTTACTTTATCTACAGTTTTTCCATTGTGGTCCTGCTCCCCATTTGCCCCAGCTGACCTCCCAGCCCTGTCACCCTCAACTGAGGCCCTCCCTTTCCAGGCCCCAGCTGAACCGGGTCTGCATTGGGGCAGTTCTCTCCCGATGGAGCACCTAAGAGCAGTGAGGGGGTATAGTGGGCTGCGCAGGGTCTGAGTGTACAAAGTATTATGCTGCATGGCAAAGAATTTTATCCACCCTGTGGATACCTGCACACTAGGGCATGGAGCTTTTGGGTATCTGCCCTCCCCTTTCTGCTCTGCCTGCTTCCAGCTGTGGTTACCCTGGTGGCAGTGGCATGGTGGAACTTGGATTTTCCCTCCCTGGACAAGGAGAGTGTTCTCTGGCCAAGCCCCCACCCCAACCAACCTACTTGCCCTCTGAGTCCAGGCTCAGGGCATGATCCAGGGTTGCAATCTTATACTAACATGCTAAAATGCCAGCAGAATAGGCCCAACGGTCTCTCGAGTCTGCTCGATTTTCAGCACCTGCACTGAGGGCCTATTTTGGTGTCCCCCCTTCCCCCTTGGGTTATACTGCCCCCAGTCCCAGATGTTCCACCTGTATAGGGCCTGGCCAGATTTACCCTCCCCTTGTACCTGTCCCATCCCCTCTTAAACCTGTCCACAGCCTCCGCCTCTACCAGTTCCCTGGGCAGTGCATTCCATAGCTCCACCACCCTTTCAGTGAAATAACATCTCCTCCTGTCCCCTCTCAGCCTGCCCCCTTCCAGTTTACACCCATGACCTCTTGTTGCCCCACCCTCCTTCCTTTGAAGCACCTTGACTGGGCCTCCTTTATTGATCCCTTTCATGTACTTAAAGATCTCTGTTTTGCTAAGGTTAGGAAGGAGCAGAACCTGGCCAGGGAAGTTAGGAGAGGGAACAAGGGTTCTTTAGATACATTGGGGAAAACTGAAGGGTGGAGGGACAGATTAGCAGGATTAAAACAAGGAGGGATGGGCACAAGACCCGGGAGCAGGCTGAGGTACTAAATGAGTACTTACCAGTTTTCACCAAGGAAAATGGGGGGCTGCATCATACATGGGAGGAGGACGTGAAACTGAGGAGGGGGGACCCTCACCGATCGGCTGGTCTGGAGGGGGTGCATCACTGGCAGGAGGGAAGGCAAAGCGGGACGAGGAAGCAAGGTGCAAATCACAGCAGAGAGAGTGAGGAAGTCCTCCGGTTCCTTAAGATGGAGAAAGTAGCGGCCCGGTGGCCTTGGAGGCGCTTGGACGCTACATCTCGTGCCATGCACCCAGGTTGAGAGCGAGCCCGGACCACGGGGGGCAGGGGGAGAGAGAAGATCGAGCATCTGTGGGACTGCTCTCCTCTCCTCTCTCGGGGAGGGATCCAGGGGTAGCCCGGTGCAGCAGCGGCCCCCGGTGGAGACCGGCGGCACTGCTACACACATGGGTTCGCTAACAAACTAGGGGTAGACGTCGGGCGGCTGCCTTCCGGACGTGGGTGTGAACACCCACATCTCGGGCTTGGGCGGCATTGCACGTCCCACATCGGGGGTGTAAACACTATGGAAAACCCCCTCTGGTCCGGATAGGCAACAGCTGTCCCTGAGCCATACCGCCACACGCCCAACACTGGAGCCCTTCCACCGCCCCTTCAGTCTCCTCGGGCCCTATGTCCCCGGGGGGGCTCGTGGAGAAAAGTAACGTCCTTGAGGATGGCGGGGCTCACAGTGGGCAGTAGAGCAAGTCTGGCCAGTGGTGAGGCCTGAGAGAGTTCTGGCTCCGGGGGCGATTTTAAAGAGAGTTGAGAGGAGAAAAAAAAAAAAAAGACTGAGAAAGCACCGGGGCTGGATAAATTACATCCCAGAGTGCTGAGAGAACTGGCGGATGTCTTGGTGAAACCCCTGGCGGAGCTTTTCGGCATGTCTCTGAGGACAGGGTGGGTGTCCCAGGACTGGAAGGTGCCGCATATAGTGCCTATCCACAAGGGTGGATCAAGGTAGGTGGCAGGGAACTACAGGCCTGTCAGCCTGACATCTGTGGTGGGCAAGGTGATGGAGGGTATGGGCTTGGGGAGATCTGGAAAAGTCAGGGTGCCTGGACGATAGACAGCATGGATTCGTCCCGGGGAAGTCGTGTCAGACAAACCTTGTGGAGTTCTGTGATTGGGTGACGAGTGCCTTAGACCTGGGTAGGCCGGTGGATGTCCTCTTGCTTGACTTCAGCAAGGCGTTTGACTCTTCCTCACGGGGGCCTGTTGGATAAGCTGGGGGAAATGGGGGTGGGGAACCAGATGATCAGTTGGATTGGGAATTGGCTCCAGAGGGTCGTGGTTGGGGGGATAGTCTCATCCCCAAGGAGGGTCATTAGTGGGGTCCCTCAGAGAGCGGTCTTTGGGCCCCTCCTGTTCAACGTCTGCGTCTCTGACGTAAGGAAGGGTATCAGGAGTGAGAGGAGTCTCTCTGTGGATGACTTAAAGCTGGGGGCGGTGGTGGATGGCGAGGAGCGGAGGGTGGCCCTACAGAGGGACCTGGAGGCTCTGGAAAGGTGGTCTAGAAAGTGGAAGCTGAGGTTCAATGTGGGGAAATGCAAGATACTGCACCTGGGAGCCAGAAACCCAGGCCAGTGTACACCGGGGGTGATGCTACAAGTCTCGATGGCTGAGAGGGACCTGGGGGTGGTGGTGAATGTCAATATGAACAACTCTGAGACTTGTAGGAGGGCAGTGGCCAAGGTCAACAGGAAGCTGGGATGCATCGCTAGGGGGGATCACCTCCAGAAGGAGGGAAGTGATACTCCCTCTGTATAACTCCTTGGTGAGGCTGCACCTCAAGTACTGTGTGCAGTTTTGGAGGCTACACTTAAAAGAGGGACATTGAACTCCTGGAGAGGGTCCAGAGGAGGGCAACCAAAATGATCTGGAGCTTGGGGGACAGGACCTATGGGGAGAGGCTCGAAAAGCTAAATATGTGCACATTGGAAGAGAGAGAAGGTAACGGGGGACATGATAGAGCTCTTCAGGTACATGAATGGGATAAATAGGGGAGGTGCAGTCAGGGTGCTTCAAAGGAAGTGGGAGCAACTAGAGGGCATGGGTGGAAGCTGGAGGGAGATTTGGGGAGAAAGGAGGTGCTACTTCACTGGGGAGAGGTGGTGGAGCCATGGAGCCGCTGCCCGGGGGACTGGTGGAGGCAAAAGACAGTTGGAGGGTTCAAGGGGGGTGGGATAGGTACAGGGGAAGGGTTCTGGAAACAAAGTCCAGTGAAGTGAGAATATGCAGGACTGGGAAGGGAGAAGCCCAAGAGGGCGAGGGGGGGCAGCAGGGTCAGCTCCCAGGGTGGAGGCTGACCAAAGCGAGCAGGCAAAGACCGATGAGCCCTATTCTGCTGGCATTTAAGTATGTCCCCCGTCCCTCCTCTCCTCCAGGGTGTACATTCGAGCTCCTTGCGCCTCTCCTCATAGGTCCTCTCCCAGGCCCCAGATCATTTTGGTTGTCCTCCTTGGACCCTCTCTGAGTGTAATGTCCCGCTCTAAATGTGGTCTCCAAAACTATACACAATACTCTAGGTGTGGTCTAACCAAGCAGTTGTACAGTGGAAGGATCACTTCTGCCTTTCTGGAGGTAATCCCCTTGATGATGCTTCCAAGCATCCTATTTGCCCTTGCTGCTGCCCTCCTACAGGTGTCTGAGTTGTTCACTTTGACATCTACCACTACCACAGGTCCTTTTCACCCCCCGTAACTTGAATCATGTTTCCTCCCAGGGTATACCCCTGGCCTGGATTTCTGACTCCCAGGTGCAGAACCTTGCACTTCCCCGCATTGAATTTTAGTTTCCATTTTCCTGACCACCATTCCAGAGCCTCCAGGTCCTCCTGCAAGGCCGCCCTCTCCTCCTTCCCATCCACCACTGCACCCAGCTTTGAGTCGTCTGCAAAGAGACTCATCTCACTCCTGATTCCCCCTCCTGATGTCCGAGATATAGGCGTTGAACAGGAGTGGCCCCAGCATTGACCCCTGGGAAACCCCACTAGTAACCCACTTTGGGGCTGAGGGTAACCCTCCAACCACCACCCTCTGAGTACGCTAAGAGAGCCAATTTTCTATCCCTCTTAACAACTGTCTCCCTACCCCCATGTCCTTCAGCTTGGCCAGCAGGCCACTGTGGGGTACCGAATCAAACGTCTGATCGGCATGACATGGGCTACCCTTCAGTCTTGGGGCACCCACCGAGTCCTCAGAGAGATGTTGAAAAGCTCCACTAGTCTTGCGAGCAGCAGCCTTGCCGCTATGCCAGTGAGCCGGCCCCACTACCACATTTATGTAAAAAACTTTGTATTGATGTTTTTGCATAATACTTCAAAATCTATAAATAACAAAACATGCACAATTGTAGACTACATTTATTTGTATTTAGCTAGAGATAGCATTGTTTCAGTAACCAAACTGCTAAAAGTTCTGTAGGACCCAGCTCAAAAATTCAGTGACCCCCCCCCTCCCGAGATTTTTCTCTCTGGCCATGTATGTCCTGTCCAAGATGTATCCTGGTCCCAGGGAGGTCCCTGTTCAGGCCTATGTCCCAAGATCTTCTCAGCGAGCTACCTCTGTGACATATCCTGTTGCAGGGATTCCGAAGGAAGGCCCCTCGCCCTGAGGCAGTCTACTGTGTGGACAGGGACCAGTGCTGGCAGGCCTTAGTACCCAGGAGAATCCAGGTGCCCAGACTGTCAGGGTATGATTTTATTACCTTTTTTCTTGTTCCCGCCCACTGCTCTGCGGTGAGTGCAGCCTATGTGCTGGCCTTGCGTATGCGCAGCACATCCCGTGCAGCAGAAACAAGCTCCCGGGTCCAGCAGCAAGGGTTGCTGCGGTGCCGGAGCTCCCCGTTGACCCTTCTCGGCCGCGGTGCCCTGCCAGGCAGCAGCTACCTCGGCCTGGCCTGCCTCCTGGTGAGAAGACTTGGGTTCACTGCGAAACCTGACTGGGTCATTTACACGGCAGCGCAAGGCACGCCTCCTATGCTGTCATATGGGAGTGATACATTTTAAAGGTTTGGCAAAATGTTTTTACCGTTTGATTGAAACTGTCCTGGTTCTGGTTAGCTAAAATGCTACAGGGTTCTCGATTTATAGACATTTAGCATAGATGTTAAAGTTATTCTCATTGCAAAAATTTACGCAAAACTTAAAAAACAAAAAAATCAACCCAGAATAGATCTTGGAAGAAAATGCTGTTGTGCGTATTGACAATGTAGAGTGACGTTATTTCCATTCATCATGATTCTGAACGCACTAGAAGAAAAGTATGTTTAGTTTTGAAGTTTCCACTTTATGATTAGAACATAGTAAATACTGTAGTTCCTTCCTTGTTCTACTGAATCTGAGTAAACAGTTTGTTAGTTTATCACCCGAATGGTAAATCTTTACCAGTCTGCTATTTATGGTATACCAGAGGTTGAAATATAGTTTGAATGCAAGGACATGAAGTGGCTGTTGGGTTTTAATGGTTTTCTCAACAACTGAAGGTACAAAGGCCAAACTAGCAGCTGCATGTTAGGTGTTCTGTGACTGCAGTATCCTTAGTTTCAACTTTTGCAACATTCAGTGCCTCACTACGCCCCCCTAGCCGTGCATTAGATCTGTTAAATGCACACCCCATCGTGTCTTATTGCTTACTTATACAATGGCAAGAAAAAATCTTGGACTGTGAGGTCAGTTTGGGGCTGGTCCCATGGCGTTATCACAGCACGTCGCCACAGGTCTAGTCTCAGCACTGTGAAACTGTAGATGAGCTTGAGCCCATTGAACTTGATTGTTTCCTCTTCTCTTAAAAACCAAAAAATATTTTCCCACACAAAAACATCTTTAAAATATTTTTATTCTGTATAACAACGAGCCATTGTATAGTAGAATAATGCACTCCATCGGTGTGTGTCGTTGGGATAACGATGCGCCTGGGGCATTGACGACTTGGCCTGCGGCCTCGTGGTCCAACCCCCAGGCGTGGATTATCCCAGCACACACACACACCCTGTCGTGCATTATTCCTTTATTGACGCTGGAATGTCGCCAGTAATGCTGCCTAGCACTGAATGGCAGAGCCACGAATGTTAAGCTGGAGTTATTGTCATCACCCCTGAGTGAACACAAAACTTATTCTATAGGATGTCTTATTCATACATTTTGGACTTAGAAAAGTTGTAACATCATTATGGATGTTACCAAGGAGAGAATAACTAGCACTTCTTGGAAAATAACATGTTATTTACACCAGAGATGAATAACAGGCATGAATGAACAGCTTTTTTTAATTTGTACCTTGAATGAAAATAAATCCTTCATTTCTACTCCAGGAGCATCATCAGATTGCAGAACACTTGCTAGTGTTCCTAAATGATGCAAGTCCTTACCTGAACTTATTTGGAGTGTTTGGAATACTTCATTCTTTTATATGCGTTCATTAGAATGTGCTAATTTGTGTAGTGGAATATTTGATCTTACTTCGAGTGGGAGCTCTTGCAGCAGGCTATCACAATTAGGACTATGCCGCAGGCACTAGGACCCTCCAGAAAACTTCTCAGCCAGCAATACCCAGCAGGGATCACCCCAGCGTCCGCTCCACCCGTCATCAGCTCTGGTACAAAGGGGTGGACCCAACTCCAGCCAGTTCTTTTCCCTACGTCCATGCGCGTGAAGAGTTCCTGCTTATCTTGGCTTTCCAGCCCAGCAAAGAACCGTTTTTGGTTATTGCGTTTTCACCACTAGTTTCGACGTCTGCGACACATGTCTTCGCCGTCCTTCGGTCTCCTGGCGGGGCCCCACATTAATAAGTGCGGTTGCGGCTGCCAGATCCCATCTCAAGGCGGTCATTGGCAGTGCGTTTTCGCCTAGGTCCAGACCACGACACTCGCCTGTTCGCCTGTTAAAAAAAAAAAAAAAAAAAATTCACCAGCGAACCGGATCCCCACCTAAAGGCCTTGAAAGCGTTCTGCTCGAAATGAATATGGATTTGCACACCTCTGGGGAGAAGCAGACGAAAAAGGACAGGTCCTAAGCGGTCCCGCGAAAAGGACCGTAGTCGGTCCCGGCACCAGTCCAGGTCCCGGTCTCACTTCCGCTCTCCGCCTTCTCCCAAGACAGCCCGTGGATCCAAGGGCTCAGGTGAGCATCCCAAAAAAGACCAGGCTAAGGCTGGACCTTCAGGGGAGAGGCCAGCGAAGCCTAAGGTGACTCCGTTTAGGGTCAACGTGAAGAACTCTGAGGCGCAAGCTTCGGCCCCGCCTTCCAAGGCACCAGTGCCGCCTGTCAAGAGCACGCTGATCGAGCCCAAGGACACTCCAGCACCCCTGCTGGGTCCCTTGCATGTCAAGTGATGGAGTGATGGATACGAACGCAGCTGGTGAGGGGGCTGCGTCCTCATCCCCTAAGTCCTCCTCTCCTCAGGGCTCAGAAGTGGGCTGTCCTCCGAAAGTCGACGTCCCGGATATTCCATTTCAAGGGAAGGAGGTCTCTGTGTTTCCGAAGGACGAGCTCAAGACTCTGTTTTCCTTCTGGTGGGGGCAGGTCCAGAAGCGGACCCCCTGAAGCCAGCCCAGTCACCGGTTCCGGACCCTTTGGGTGAACCACAGCCAGGAGGTGCTTCTTCTCCGAGGAAGACCCCCGACAGACCACTGCCTACTCCTCCTCCTCCTAAGACTTGTTCCCGGACATGGTCAGTTGACCGATGCTGGCGCTCTACCAGATTGGGTAGCCGATGCCAGGTCAGGTCTTACATGAGGAGCCGCTCCCGTTCTGCTAGACGGGACTGCTCCAGGACGGCGTCGGTCTCCGCTCCATCATTGGTCGTGACGTCCGTCTGTCTTGAACCGGCGTAGTCGGTGAGCTACGACACTTCAGTGGGGCTAGCCATGAGGACAGGTCTGGCTACTCGTCACCCAGTAGCCATTCCTCCTCTTCCTCGTTGTCTTCTGCCTCTTCCTTTTCGGGAATTGGGTGTTCCCCGGGAGAGAAGGACCGGCCCTGCTCGCCTCCTGCCGATCCCACCTTTATGGATGTCAGGAGGTACTTCCAGGCCTCCAATGAGTGGAACACGGAGGACCTGGATCCGGAACGCCGACATTTGGCTAAATACCTGAGGCAAAAGAAGCCCAAGCCCTTGGTTGTCCCTCCTTTAGTGGACATGTTCCAGGACCTCACCAGAGTTACCTGGAAGCATCCGGCTTCAGTTCCGAAAAAAATCGGACAAGCTGTATAGAGCCCCGAAGGATAAACCATTCTTGACAGAGCAGCCTCAGACGGACTCTTCAGTTATTACGGCTGTTCATGACAAATCTAAGCAGCCTAAACATCTCGGCTCACAGCCTCCCGACCTGGAATCCCGCTACTTGAACCAGGTGGGCAAGAAAGTGTATTCTGCCTCCATCTGTTCAATGAGGTCCCTGAATTTCCTCACGTACATGTTCCAGTACCAGAATGCATTATGGGAGCGGGGACAAGAGCTGGTTAATGCCTTGCCAGACTCCGAGAAGAAAACGGAGATCCTGGACATTCTGAAGTCTGGCTCAGACATAGGCACTCATGTTGCGTGTCTTGTACGATACTGCAGACACGGCCGCCAGAGCAGCAGCGTCAGGTGTCTGTCTCAAGCGCCATTCCTGGTTGAGGGTTTCAGGCTTTCATCAGGAACTGCAGTCCGGAATCCGGGACTTACCGTTCCAGGGTTCCTTGTTGTTTGGGCCGTAGACGGAGTCTTTGATCTCTCGCCTCCAAGAGTCGGGCAAATCCATGTGGTCTGTCCACCAAATGCACCGTGGAGACAGCGAAAGCGGCCATTTCAGAAGCCCTTAGGTGATCAAGCCGTGGTAACCAACAGGGCCAGAGAGGAGGCTTTCAGAGGAGGCTGGCAACCAGCAGCCTGGGCGCTCCTCCCGTGGTCCAAGTCTCCCAGGCTTCTCTGCCCTCTGGCTCCGCCCAGCGACTACCTTCCGACTCCCGGCGGAGGTACCAAGGGAGGTGGTAGGGTTGCTTCTCCTTGTACCTTCAGGGATGGAGCTCAATAACTACGGACAAATGGGTCCTGGATGTTATAAGGAGAGGACACACTTTAGAGTTCACAGAGATTCCTCCAGACGCTCCGCCAAGGTTCTCCAGATATCCTCCTTCTCATATTCCTCTCATAGAAGGAGAGATACAGGCCCTCTTGAAAAAAAGGGCGATAGAATCAGTCCCTCTGCGACAGCGGGGTAAAGGGTATTACTCCCACTTCTTTCTGGTTCCAGAAAGGCCCAGGAACTTTGTCCCATTGTGGACCTAAGCTCGCTAAATCTTTATATAGAGTACAAAACGTTCCGGATGGTGACCCTGCCAGGTCTTCTTCCTCTGCTGCACCAAGGGGACTGGCTCTGCTCCCTGGGCATGCAAGATGCGTATATGCATATCGGGGTCTTTTTCTCCTCACAGGAATATTTTGAGGTTCCACTTCCAGGGGGAGCATTATCAGTTTTGAGTTCTTCCGTTCTGCCTGTCCTCCACTCCTCGTGTCTTCACAGAGTGTGTGGCAGTGGCTCTAAGGCATCAGGGGCATTATGTCTTCCCTTACCTGGATGGTTGGCTGCTAGCGGCCCCGTCAAGGTCTCGCCTGCTTCAAGCTCTCTGAGACACTTTACATTCTTCCGAGACTTGTGGATCACCCTGAACCTTCCAAAGTCTTCCCCAGAACCCAGCCAAAGATTTGTCTTTATTGGAGCGGTCCTGGATTTGGTCCAGGGCATGGCTTTTCTCCCCCCGGAGAGGGGCGATCGCCTGCAGGAGATAGCCAGATCGGTTCTAGTAACTCCTCAGGTCTCAGCAAGGACCTTCCTCAGACTTCTGGGGCACATGGCGGCAGCCATTCCAGTTACTCCTCTGGCCCGCCTTCACATTCGAATCCCACAGTGGATGCTCAGGGTGCTGTGGGATCAGTGCTCAGATGATCTCGACCACATGGTCAGAATCACAGAGCCAGTAAAGAGAACGCTTCATTGGTGGATGGATCCACTCAATCTGGCAAGAGGGGTCCCCTTCTGTCCGGAGCCCCCAAATCAGACTCTTACGACGGATGCCTCAGATTTGAGATGGGGGGGGCGCACCTAGGGGCCCACCAAACACAAGGCATTTGTAACCTCGAGGAGTGTGAACTCCACATCAGTGTCCTGGAGATGCGAGCGGTCCTCAGTGCGCTACATGCCTTTCAGGAGGACCTAGTGCCAGACTCTCTCCTGATTCAGACGGACAACATGGCGGTCGTCTTCTACATCAACAAGCAAGGGGGAGCTCATTCTTACCCCCTGTGTAGGGAGGCGATGAGAGTCTGGTATTGGGCGCTGGAGCGGCACATCACTCTCTCCATGGTGCACGTTCCGGGCGTCCTCAACGACTTGCCCGACAGTCTCAGCAGATCTCTGTCCAGGGCTCATGAGTGGGAGCTACTGCAGTCAGTAGCGGACCAGCTGTTCGACAGATGGGGTCGTCCAGATCTGGACCTGTTTGCGTCACCACGCAATGCCAAACTGCAGCTTTTCTGCTTGCGATAGCCCGCGCCTGGTGTTTTCTGGCCAGACGCGTTGTCCCTATGTTGGGCAGGGAGGTTTCTTTACGCCTTCCCTCCCTCTTGTCCAGAGGGTTTTGTTGAAGTTGCAAGCCGAGGGGGCGTGAATGATTCTGATCGCCCTGCTGTGGCCTCGGCAGATTTGGTTACCACTACTACAGCGGCTATCCATGGAACCTCAAGTTCCGCTGCCAATATGCTCGCAGTTGCTGTCCCAGGATCAGGGCTCGCTGGTTCATCCCGATCTCCGATCCTTGCATCTTCATGCTTGGCTTCTTCAGATGTAGCAAAATACAGGTACGGGGTATCACCATAGGTGGCGGAAATTCTTGTGTCGGTGAGGAAGCCCTCCACGCAATCCACTTATGCCATGAAATGGAAGCGTTTTTGTTTGTGGGCCTTGTCTCACCATCTGGATCCCGTTTCCTGTCCAGTGAACTCAGCTCTTCAGTATCTCCTCTCCTTATACCAACAAGGCTTGAGCTATTCCTCCATTAAGGTGCATATGTGGGCCATTTCTGCTTATTACGCCCTGTCGGGTGACAGAACCTTAGCCCAGTTGGACGTGGCACGCACCTTTTTATGGGGGATTCTTCATATGAGACCTCCCATTCCCTATCCCACCCTGGAACCTCCCTTCTTGTGTTGGAGAAGCTTACCCTACCTCCGTTTGAACCTGCAGCGGATTGTGAGCTGCGATACTTGTCCTAGAAGGTTTGTTTTTTTAGTTGCCATTACTTCAGCTCGAAGAGTTTCCGAGCTTCAGGCTCTGATGTGTAAAGAGCCCTACTTAATTTTCCACAGGGAAAGGGTTTCCCTGAGAATGAACCCTAAGTTTCTTCCGAAAATGGTCTCGGAGCTGACCCTCAACCAGTCGGTTGACCTTCCAGTTTACTTTCCTTTGCCCTCTAACAGAGGGGAGGCTCTCTGTCACACTCTGGACGTTTAGGTCTTACCTTAAGCGTACGGCTAATCACCGTAAATCGGAGCAGCTGTTCATGGCCTTTGCACCACAACATTTGGGTAGACTGGTGTCCAAGCAGACCATTTCTAAATGGATTGTCCACTGTCTCTTTCTGCTGTGAAAACCATAATAAGCCCCTTCCAGGTCCAGGTAGGGGTCACTCCACCAGGGGAGTGTCTGCTTCCTTTGCCGCGCTGCGGAAAGTATCCATTAAGGATATTTGCGCGGCCGTTACCTGGAATTCAGTGTATACTTTCATGAAGCACTACAGCTTGGACATTGCCTCCAGATCCTGGGCAGGCTTTGGCCTGGCAGTCCTTCAAGGACTACTGTCTTGAGCCTCTATGTTCAGCTTTTTCTCCACCTCCCAGGGTCGATTACCTCCTTGGCGAGGGACTGCTTCGGATTCAGTCCTAATTGTGATAGCCTGCTGCAAGAGCTCCCACTCGAAGTAAGATAGTACAGTTACGTAAGAACTTACCGTAACAGTAGATCTTCGAGAGGAGCTCTTGCAGCAGGCGTTACTTTCCTGCCCTCCTTCCCCCTTTGAGGTGTGTAGATTCCATCTTCCGTGCTCCGCTCCATTCTCCTGTCATGAAACCGTGCTTGGGACTTGGCGGGGGAACTGAGGAGTGGAGCTGGATCCGCTTCTGTACCAGAGCTGGCCGGGGTGGAGCCGACATTGAAGGCGGTCTCTGCTGGGTATTGCTGGCTGAGAAGTTTCCAGAGGGTTCTAGTGCCTGCGGCATAGTCCTAATTGTGATTAGCCTGCTGCAAGAGCTCCTCTCGAAGATCTACTGTTACGGTAAGTTCTTGCGTAACTGTACTTTCTGAAAGACATTCTACGTAACGGTGATTTATGTTGATTTTTAACATCAATCAATCAATCAAAGTCTTTATTTAACCAGGTGATCACCGTTGAGCAAGCTAATTTTCGAGGTGAACTTGGGTTTGTTAACAAGGGACAATATACATGGGATGCAACACACAAGAAAATAGTAATACAAATAAAGTGAGATACAATAATACAGTATATACAAAGTATCAGCAGGTAGCATTGACAGTAGTATATGTTTGGAACAGAAGATACAGCTAGTTTTAGGTAGGACACAATTTTTCATAAAAGTAAAGAAATATACACATCAGGTGCACTGAACACAAATAATACCTAATATAAAAAGATATATAGTGATACAGTACAGAGAATTTAGAGCTGGAACCAGGGTCAAAGGAATGTGAAAGGGACAGATATGGGGGTAGAAAAAGGGGAGAGGGAAAAGTCGATTTATAGATGTGATCAGTCTTTTAACAGTAGTAATTAGAATGTGCTTGGACTTATAGGAGTCACTATTTAGGGTAGACAAGCACAGGACTCCTTATTATGATGTAGATATAGAGATTTAAAAGCTGCTTGGCTGATGGGGTGAGTTAATTTCAAAGTTTTTTGCAGCTTGTTCCACAGTTGAGGGAGCACAAAGCTGATGGCTGCTCTGCCAATGCGAGATTTTGCTTTGTAAACATAAAGGTAGATATGAGGTGCTTCTGAGGGCATACTTCACCAGAGTGCACAAAGGTAAACAGACAGAGATATACTGGGGCAGTTTATTTGAGAGAGCTTTGTATGCTCACCATAGCAACATGCCAATATTGGCTGGAGATTCTAGTCCTCCCTTAAAGAACAACTCTGTATTATACTAAAAATCTTAAATCATTACTATAGGTTTACACCAGTTGTGTTCCAACTTTGTTTTGTAGTTATTTGTTTTTACTTTCCCCGCTATTGGTCTATTAAATATTGTAGATAATGCAGCAGTTTTTTCACTGAGCCTTTCAAAACGTATCTGACTTTCCTCTGCTGGCCACACAGTTGCTGTTTGTGACATCAGTCTGTTGCCATGGTGAGCTCTATGCTGTCGTAAACAAAGGCATTTTGAGATTAACAGGGAGAGACAAATGTTTTCTATACAGACTCTACATGGGCTACCAAGATGTGCTGTAAATCTTAGAAAGGAGCATTGAAAATAAAAAAAAAAAAAAAAAAAAAAAAAAAGTTCTCTAGTTGTCTAGTAAATTGTAAGAGCTGAAATCTTATTTACAAAAGCAAATGCTGAAGTGCAGAGTTGCTCTTTAAACATTTTTATAATGGAGAGGGACTGAGGGGGAGTAATAGAACTACAAACAACCTTTTGGCTTATATAAAATGTAGGCCCGCCAAGACTATCCTCATTTTATAATCTGTTGATTGGTAGATTAAGGGGGACAGATGTTGAAAACATCAGATGGACTCAAGTGTTGGGTAAAGATCTAAATCAGTGGAACCGGAACAAAATCTGGCTAAATTCTCTTCAATTTTTTGAAAATAGTCAATATATCTATTTATTTGTTTGTTTTTGTTTACCGGGTAAGCACGCTAGACAACCAGGTGCCTATAAAATTAGTGCAGTACAAAATTCTTCATAATTTATCCTACATTCCCTTCCAGTTACATAAAATGGGTGTGAAAACATCTCATCTGTTTGAAAATGTGAAAAAGAATAGGGAACCCTATCACACATGCACACATATATTTATTTTATTAATTGCCAGTAATGTCACTGAATCCTGCCCCATTGTTTTTCCTGCCTCTTGCCCAAGTCATTGACATTTAGATGTGTCAGCAGATTAAAAGTATTGTATAACATTTTAGCACAGTTATATAGCTTGGTACTTTGTGACAGTTTAACAGATGACTCTGTTTTGTGTAGCTAGTATAGTCATCAGTACAACTATTTGTAATATGTAAGATGAGGTGTCTGTTGAATTCTAGTTAAGCTCTGGAAAGCAAGGCTGACTTTCATGTATAAATTGATTTACCTTGCTTTTTTATGATGTGTATATTTCTTTTGCAGATTCTCTTGACAATGGCAATAACAAGATGGCGATCCAGCAAGCAGATAAATTACTTAAGAAACACAAAGATCTTCACTGTGCTAAGGTGCGTTTTTGCGCAGACCTAGAAAGCCCTAGAGGTTGCACTGGGAGCCATTTTAATAAAGATTACAGAGCAGGATACGAGGGTCGATCTGAAAGTTGACGCCTGACACCAAAAGAAATGTACTATGAACCTAGTATTTTTTTATTTATCAGCATAGTCTCCTTTCAGGTCAATACACTTAGTCCAGTGTCGTTCTAGCAGTTTTATCCTCCCATGGTAGAATTCTGTGTCTTGGCCCCCAGAAACCCCTCCACAGCAGCTGTCACCTCTTCGTCATCAGCAAGTCTCTTTCCACAGAGTTCAGCCTTCAGTTTTGGGAACAGGTAGAAGTCTGAAGCAGCAGGATCTGGTGAGTAGGGTGGGTGAGGAGGCAGTTCATATCCACATTCTGTTGCAGCAGCCACTGCAACCTGTGCTGTTGGGGTGAAGCATTGTCTTGCAGGAGCAAAACAGGTAAGCATTAATCCCGACAGGAGGGCTGTACTAGGGATTAATGCCTGGTTGGTTGGGGTGGGGTGGGGGTTGGCGGCCTCGTGTTACAACCACCAACCAGATATTAATCCCTAGTAGAGCCCGACTCTGGGGGGGGGGGATTAATGCTCTTGTAACATGGGCAAAGTGCGCATTTATAATATTGCATTATTATGTGTAATATATTATACCCGGAAATACATGCAGTATTTCACAAAATATTGATTGTAATAGGAAATACACATTAGTTATGATTTTTATACTGCCACATTTCCTAATAGTTGTTTTTTTTTTGTTTGTTTGTTTACAAATTGGGTTTCTGGTTGCAGAGTAACACAATATTTACTCTAGTGGTTGTGTTTTGATTTCCATACATACAAACTGATTTTATCTCGTTTCTCTTGTGTCACCGATATTCGTTGCTGCTGCTGTGATTGCATGCTAATTTGCATATTGTTGTGGCACGCGTTGTATCCATTTCAAGCTGCTTGTATGAGTCATTTCTCACTGTGCTGCACATGCCGTGCTCGCCTAATGACATCTCACAGTTTACTGATCTTCCTGATCAATAGAAAGAGTAATGCAGATGTCTACCTAACATTTTGTTTTCTTTTATTGTGCATATTTCTGCTCGTTCTGTGCGTTGCTTCTAATTAACTATTCAGTTGTAGTCTGCGGTGGTTCAGTAGCGATTTACGAGTTACACTGTCTGCCGGGTGGGTGGGGAATTCGTGGCATTTGCCTTCTGGTGCTATATGTCTGCTGGATGAGACGCTTTGCTTTTCTGCGTCTTTAGCATTATGTGGCTGATATCAGAACAGGGTGGGGGGGCTCTTCGTTTCTCTCTTGTACAGCCACATTGTGCTATTTACTGGGCTGCCCCAGAATATTGCATGTGACGCTGTTGTTTAGTGGCTGTGTCAGGGATAGCAGAAGCGGGGATTAATGCAGTAGCAGCGGGCATTACTGTGGCATTAATACCCGCTAGAAAGTCTGCACGTGATGTCTTTTAGCCTATCCCTCTGCTCATTTTCCACTGGCGTCAATAACCATGTTACAACTTGCCTCAATTTTCCATAGCGTTTTGCTTCTCTCAGCTTGGGCAGTTGTTCAGCATAGTACTCACTAGCTGTCTTTCCTTTTTCAAGATAATAAATCATGTTCACACCTTCAGAGTCCCAGAAGACCAAGGCAGTGATTTTGTCACGTGAGGAGGCCTGCTTGAACTTCTTTGGTGTTGGAGATAGATGATGTTTCCATTGTTTGCGTTGCTGTTTAGACTCCAGATCAAAATGGTGAACCCAGGTTTCATCCATTGTTACAATACAACTGATAAAGTTTGCTGGATCCCACTTGTATTGTGCACGAAGCTGGCTTGAAATGTCCCTTCTGGCTTACTTCTGCTCGAGTGTCAACATTTTTGGCACCCATCTTGCTGACACTTTGCCCATGCCAAGGTTTTCAGTCAAGATTAATTGTACTCCAAAACTGATGCCCAGGGTGCTGGCTACATGCTGAATAGTTACTCCTCTGTCTTTCATCACAATTTGATGGACTGTGACAATGTTCTCCACAGTGGTTATCTCCCTTGGGTGCCCTGACCTGGGATCATCTTCAGCACTTCTTCTGCCATGCTTAAATCCAGCAGCCCATTTCTTGACAGTTGAATATGAAGGGGCTTCTGCCCCAAGTGAGTTGGCCACATCCTCATGGATTTGCATTGAAGTCATTCCTTTGATATGGAGGTATTTGACGATTGCTCTGATCTCAGTTTTCTCCATTCTCAAATAATCACCACCTATCAAACTTTTTCTGGCATGTACCTACAAAAGAAAACATCTGATAATTATACCAGTAGGTCGTATTCTATTCATATTGGTGTAACCATACATTGAAAATAATACTAGGTTAATAGTGCATTTCTTTCTGTGTCAGGCTGTGCACTTTTTGATTGACCCTCGCACCTAAGTCCTAAGCTGTGGGTGGTTTAGAGTATTCTGTAGCATTCAGTGACAGTCAAGGTATCAGATTTATTTTTCTTTTTTTTTTCCATATACACTTTAAGCCTTGAGACCTGACAGGAGCTATGGTCCCTCCTTTGGAGGAATACATCCCTGGTCATGACCCTCAGCTTGTCTCTCTCTCCCCCCAGCCCCGAGTTCCTCACGGATTCCTCTCCACGGCAGGGTCAGGGTGATGAGTGCTGAGGTTTAACTTCCGATATGTCAAATGGGGGAGACACTCACCGGAGCGATCAGCCATCACGAATCCTGCCAAGTCCTGGAATTTTCCACCACTTTTCTCCCATGCAGTGGGCGGGGAGGCAGTCTCTGCCTCCATGGAGGTAGCCATTCACCCTGGATGTGGGCCGACCCCTTACGTGGCTGTGCGCTTGCTCCGACCCACAGCCACCACTAGGTGTCGTCCAACAGCGCACAGTGCTAATCCGGACCCTCTAGCCTTCCTCCCCCGGCCGACCACCGAGCGACTAGAGTCTGTTTCCGAACCTGGGGCACCAGCATGGTGCGAGGTAAGTCGTCCAGTGCCTCAACTCTCGGTGCCACTGGGCCAGCCCAGATTTCTTTTTGTTAGTTTTTTTCCCCTTTCGTTTGATGATTAGATCCTCCGACTGACCCAAGCCTGATTCTCCACCCATTTGAATGATCATGTCATTGCAGTCTGCTGCTTACACCAGTGAATGCATCTTGGCAAGGCAGATGGCTTTATTCAAGAATACCGCCCGAGGGCCGTTTCGGTGCATGAGACCTGCTGGAACACTGCATTGTTGGGGGATGGGCCCGGTTGAGGTGTCTGCAGCTCAGCATTGTGCTTCAAGTGGGGAGGTGTTCTGGTGGGTTTCAGCGTCACAACATCTATGATGGCCAGGGCTTGCCTCTAGTGGTTGAGGATGCATGTCAAAGCTGACTGAGGCACAGCCCACGTCACGGGGGTTGGTCAGGAGAAAAACGGGGAAGAAAAAACCTCCTGGTTATCTTCATGAAGGCTCACAGAGCCTAAACAGGGTATATTCCTGATTTGCAAAGTATATCCTTGGATGGGTGGTTGGAATGGGAAAAACAGTAGAAGGAAAGGGGAAAAAAAAAAAGAAAGTGCCACCTAAAACAGCATTAGATTGGGTGGGTGGTCCAGGGAGTCTGGGTGTCTGGACTTAGTGAAGGTATCCTTGGTCCAAGCCGTTCCCCTTTTTTCCCCATACTTGTTGACAAACATTCTTCCAGGAGACACTGTAATGGAAGAGGCATCACATCTGCTTATGTATAGAGCTCCTCGACTCCTCCCCCCAAACACACACACGCACACACACACACACACTTGGGTGTGTACTGCACTAGCCACCAATAAATAGCTGATTAGCACTGTTCTGTAAAGCCTCACTCCTCCTCCTCCTTCTTGGAGAGTATTCCCTGGATGCTTGATCCTCCTGCCAGGTCAGCACGATGTCCTCGGCTTGAAGCAGGGACCTGGGTTGCCAGCATGGTAAGAATTGCCCTCTGCCGCTGTGCTGTTAGGCTTGCTGGAGGTATCAGATTTCTCTGACAGTCTTCCAACATTTTCCTCTTTTTAATGGTTCTTGTTTTTGTTTACGTTTACCTCTTGTACTCTTCAGGTGTCTGAAGTTCACTTCCGTTTTGAGATGACCAAAGTTTCTGATCGGGGGGCCTCTAGTGGCCTTCCTTGAAGACTCTGCCCCTTCTCCTCTGTGTGGCATGGGCACTGTTAATTCTCTTTCTACACTGGCCAAGACATGGATGTAGATGGGGAAGGTGGCACGCAGCTTTTACTGGAGAGGGCAGAGTGGCCCTGATGGACGTGTGGGACTGCAGCGGAGTCCTCAAGTCAGCCCACACACTGTTTACTGCTTTTTTTTGTTTTTCATGATGCAGCCCACCATAAAGTCCTCATAATGCACTGTTCAGACTGCCTTGCCAGCATTGGAACTTCTGGGACAGCCAGGTGTAGTACTGTGTGCGGGTTCTTACACTGAGGACAGCACCATGGGATGCTCAGTCCCATCTCCTGCCGGTCCTCTCTGTCATTATAGGCTAAATATGGGAACCCATGGCGTGTGACTTCCCCAACTCCTGCTCCGACTGTTCTTAATCTGGATTCAGTGTAGAACAGAGCAGAACTGTATTTTTAGAGGGCTGTTGATGCCTTTGTGAAAGTCGGGATGTTTTGCCTGGTATCAATAATAAGTAAAAAGTGAAATAAATCGGTGGAGGGGTTCAAGAGGGGGTGGGACAGATACAGGGGAAGGGTTCTGGAAGCAAAATCCAATGCAGCGAGAATATCCAGAACTGGGAAGGGAGAAGCAAGAGAAGGCAAGGGGGGCTGATCAACGAGCAGACGCGAAAGACCATTAGGCCTATTCTGCTGGCATTTGAGTATGTTAGTATGTTATGTTAGTAAGAGTGGAGTCCTTGACATACTGAATGCCTAAGAGAATGCCATCCTCCAGTTTGTGATGGCCGGGCTGATTGTAATGCTCTGCTACTTTAGTATTTTAGGCGTAACTAATTTAGACATAATTTGGTTTATGTATTTCTGTGTTTATCTGGCCTTTTATCCTTCTTACTGGGATATTTGCATGTAAACCAGATTTTTAGTTCCATCGACTTTTGTCTGATATGACCGTTTATTCCTCACCTGGAGTCGTAATCCATTACTTGTGACATTACACTGTTACCTTGGCAGCAGATTGTGACATTACAGAGCAAGGATCATGACTACAAGAAGTGGATGAAGTATATGAACTCAGATGCAAGGACCCTGGGTTTCATGCAGATATTCTAAGGAACAAGGATCAATATTGAAAACAGTTTAATTGTAACAGGTCTTCTAAGTGTTTCTCAGAGTTTTCTTTGAGGCATCCATTACAAATTTATAATTGAATAAAGGGAGTTTGAAAAACATTTTTTGTTTTACGGTGTTATAAGTGATGGACCTTAGTCACAGGACTGTGGTGTCAGATTTATTGCACTTTTGTAAATTTATTTGTTTATTTAGCTTTTGTTGATTGGGTAGGTACACTAGACAAGTTATATGCCTATTTTCAGGAACAACCCGGGAGAGTGCAACAAGGAGTACAGATACATCAGAGTATATAACAGTGAGTAGAGCCGAGTACATTGAGTCACGAGAAACAGTCTAACATAGAATGGTCTACTGTAGCAGTATTAGTTAATGTACATATGTACAACAATAAATAGTCTAGATCATTCAGTGGCACGTTTGCCATAGTGTGCATAAGAACATTAGGAATGAGCGTGAGAACATTAGCAGATCCTCAGAAACAGATAAGTTCCGAAGTAAGTAGTCAAGTAAATCTCGTGTAACCAAGTGCAAGTCCAACACAGGGACCATTGTGTTAAGGATGCTTGGGACATTTGCACGCTGAGGCCAACTTCAGATGCTCCCACAGGGACTTCCGGAGGCACTGGTGGGAGAGGGCAGAGCGAACACAGTCAGGAAGGGAGTTCCAGAACCTGGGAGCACATGCAGTGAAGTCCCTATCCCCATAAGGGTTCGGGTAAAGGGGACTTTTAGCACCCCTGAGACCTGAGGGAGTAGGAGGAGGGGTCAGGAGGTGAGAGAAGGTGTACCATCCCTGGGGGGCGGTTCTGATCACTTTACCCGCGAAGCAGCTCAGCCCAAAGTTCAAGTGATTTGCTGGGGAAAGTTTTTCATATAGCTCGCAGTGATGGGTGAGGCATGGGGCTGCCAGGGCAAAACGACAAATATTATTGTAGGTCGTGTGCCACCGAGTAAGGAGAGCCTTGGAGGTATGGGCAAATTGGTGAAGGCCATAACTAAGCGAAGGAAGCAGCACACCTCTGGCAAGTGCCAGACGAGCAGCAGATGTCAGATTTTTGTTTGCCATGTAGGCCACACCCAATTTACAGTTTACAGTTCTGTAGACATTTAGGATGTGACTGCCTAGGTCCAGTTGGGGGTCAGGTGTCACCCTGAGGTATTTGATGGAAGCTGCAGTTAGGAAGGGAGCACCATCCACACCATTGATGCGCAGAGGGGCAGAAGAGGCTTTAATCTTGGCTGATGACCCAAACAGCATGGCCTGAGTTTTTTTCAGGTTGAGGACCAGCTTGTGTTTGGTTACCCATGACTGAATAGTCTTAAAGTCCTCAGTCAACTGGAGGTTGAGAGTCGCAGTGTCCCGGGAGTGTGCCAGGATAACCAGTTTGTCCGCATAAAGGGTGGCGCTACAGGTTGTTACTGTGGCTGGGAGATTAACAAATAGAGAGAAGAGAAGGGGCCCCAAGACCGAGTCCTGAGGGACACCTGAGGTCACCAGAGTAGGATTGGAGAGGAGCTTGTTGAATTTGGTCAGCTGTACTCTGCCCTGAAGGTAGTTTGTTAGCCATTTCAGGGCAGGAGGGGACAGGCCAAGGGACCTCATCTGAGTGCAGAGCAGTGCATGGTCCATGAGGTCGAAGGCCTTAGACAGGTCAATGAATATAGCTCCAGAGAGTTTGCTCTGGTCCATGGCAGCCCTGATGCTAGATGAGACGGAGACCAGGGCCGTGGATGTGCTATACCCTTTTCGAAAACCATGCTGTGCTGGGGACAGCAACTCATGGGCCTGAATTTGCTCTGAGAGTTGTTCAGCCACAGCTTTCTCAAGGAGCTTACTAATAGCCGATAGGATGGCAGTCGGACGATAGTTATCCAGGACTTTTGGATTTCCCTGCTTCAGTACAGGTACAATCTTCACCACCTTCCAGATGTCAGGAATAACCCCCGTGGCAAGGGACAGGTTGAGGATATGTACCACTGGGGAGGCAATGTGGGGGGCGCCTAGCTTCAGAAACCTGGGCTCCAGGTTATCAAGGCCAGCACTGGAGTACAGGGAGAGGCCAGAGAGAAGTCTGTGCATCCCCATGACAGACACAGCCCTGAGATAGAATAATGGATGGGAGGGGTGAATCTCCTGCTGGGCAGGGGCTGAGGGGCCACTGGTGCTCTCACCGGCAGGGAAAAAGGAGGAGAGCGCTGATAGGTTAGAAAAGTGGGAATTAAAAGCATTTGCAGTCCTGAGTGGATTGTTGCAAGAGACACCACCAATGATCATGACAGATACCCCTGAGTTAGAGGAGCCACTGACAAGGTTTTTTATGTTCCTCCGGAACCTATGTGGGTCCTTGGCAGAGCTAAGTAGGGCAGACTTACAGAAGTCAGTCTTAGCCACCCTGATGACTTTTTTGCACTCGTTTCTAAGTTTTCTATATTGTTGAAAGACGGACTGATCAATGGTGCTTTTGAAGCGGGCCCAGCACTTGTCTCTAGCCTGCATAAGGGCTAAGAGGCTCCCATGCAACCATTTTATGGCAGACCTCCTTACCCTCCGCCTAATAATAGGGGCATGCTTGTCCTGCAGGGCACCAAAGGTATTGAGAAACTGGGTGGCAGCAGTAGAGGGATCAGGGGCACTAAACACTCCTGACCAATCAGTGAGCCTCAGATCCTCCTGAAATGCCACCAGGTCAAACCTAGAGAAATTTCTGATGTGAATAATTTTATGGGGAATTTTTGGGGAGGGGATTTTCCAAACACAGAAAACCGGGGTGTGATCTGAGATGGAGTTGGATAGAGTTCCGGCAGAGCTGATCCTCTCAGGACGATTAGACAGAATCCAGTCCATTAGAGAGCTTGTGGTACCATTAGCCGACCATCTAGTAGGCTCCTAGATAAGCTGTGTTAGGGCTTGATTTACAAGTAGAGGCTCAAACTGCTTTGAATTGCCTCTGGCCCAGCTCAGTTCACATCTCTAGGATTAAAAGTTCATTGTCTCCGACACTGGGACCGATGGTATCCAGGAGGTGGGTAAGGCCAAGTAGACCATCCTTGGGGATTGTATGTACATACAACATGTAACTTCTTAGTATTCCCAAGTAGCAGCATAACATGGAGCAGCTCACATGGGGACAGAGGGACTGCTGATGCATCACCAGAGACACTTTAAGATGACTCCTGTAGTATATTAGAATGCCTCCACCCCGCTTGTTTCTCGGCTGATCCTGTGTTATGAGCTCAAAGCCAGGAAGCACACAGACTGAGTCGGGGATCGAGGGTTTTAAACAGGTCTCTGTAATGTCAAGAATGTCAGGCTTATAGTGTGCAGCCCAGGTGGCGAGTTCATCCAGGTTGGGCAGCAGACTGCGAATATTAAGGTGAGCAAATTTTAACCCCTTGCCCAACCTCCATTCTACAGATATTGAGGAGGCCTGATAGGTAGGACCAGGATTGAGTTCAGTGTCACTGGCCAGGGCTAGAATCACCAGGAAAAGCCAGAGGAGATGCCATCTGGAGGTGGTACCTCTGGTCGTGGGCTTGCAGGCTGGGCATCTCCTCACCAGGGAGGGATACAGTAGGCATCTGAAATCAAGGCAGTAGGTAAGGCAGAGGGGTGGCTTATCATGTGCCAGGAGGTTAGAGAAGGTGAAGTCAAAACACCTCGCAGGGGACAGACATGTCCCAGTTGTCCCCCGTTAACAGAGAGGGGTCAGGGCCCACTTGGGAGAGAACTAGACCCGAGAGAAGACCAGTGAGAAGGACAGTACTGAGTGAGGAAGGCATGGCACAATCCCTGGTAGTCTTAGGAGACTCCATTCCAAGGGAGGAACTAAGCAGTACCCAGTGACACCTCGACAAGATGACGTAAGGGACCTAAGGGATGGACTTGAGGGGGACTGGTCAGTGTGACCAGTGCGTAAGTAAAGTTGATGGGACAAGATAAACGTGGGTGAAAGCGATTAGACTTGGGCAGGCAGTCAGCAGCTCGGGAATAAATACCAGAGCACTCTCCCCAGAAAATTGCAGACAGATAGGGATATGCTTGTCAGGACCCAGAGAATGCTATTATTCTATTTGGTAGTCCATCAAACGCTCTGCACAAACAACTTAGGAAAGTGGGCAGGAGAAAGCAGACTACATAAGACAGTATATAGTGTGCATCCTTAGGAAAGTGGGCTGGAGAGAGCAAAATACATAAGGCAATTACAGTGTGTATCCTTAGGAAAGCAAAACACGTAAGGCAATATTCAGTAAGAAAGGAGAGGATATGTAGCCCTCAGTAGTTTATAGCACCTAGAGGAGATAAGTAACACTACTCAAGGCACCCCAAACAAATGAGTTGGTTCAGAACGTAATGAAACAGTCAACAAATGTTTTTTTTTGTTTGTTTTTTTCACTGTACCACACCCGTCGAGCTAATAGGATACTGCAGACACAAGGGGAGGGGTATACAAGCATTTAACGGGAGGAGGGAACAGGGTGGGTGAGAGGGCAAAAGATTTCACTGTCTCGGTCGGACGCCTGCAGCGGCAGGGGCAGCTACCTTCAGGTACAGTTGCCGGATTTAAGAACAGGGGAGAGATTCCAGGAATGTAGTGTGCCGAGGAGGCCCGCCGGAGCTCAGTTAAGCAAGCTGGCACCCCAGACTCTCACAAGCGATTGGGAGCGTTCCTGCAGCACGGGGTGGGGGTGGGGGACCCTGCAAGCACAGGTCACCCTCACCACCCCTCCACAGCAGATGGAGCAAAGTTCAGTGTTCAGGGCCGCTGGACACGCTCTCCCTCTTGAATGGAGAGAGAGCTGGCACGTCACAGCAGCAGGGGCCAATGGCAGACAGAGCCTGGGAGCTCAGAGCTTGGTGCCAAAATTCAAAAGACAATTAGTCCTTGGACGCAGAAGTTCTTTATCAGGCTCAGCACGTCTTGGTCACAGTCAGTGAGGATTAAGAATTTCACTGTCTCGGTCGGACGCCTGCAGGGGAAGCTACCTTCAGGTACGATCGCCGGATTTAAGAGCAGGGCAGAGATTCCAGGGATGTAGAGTGTGCCGAGGAGGCCCGCCGGAGCTCGGTTAAGCAAGCCAGCACCTCAGACTCGCACAAGCGATGGGAGTGTTCCCGCAGCACGGGGGGGGGGGCATCTCCAAGCACAGGTTACCCTCACCACCCCTCCACAGAAGATAGAGCAAAGTTCAATGTTTAGTATGGCAGGATACTTTTATTTATATAGTGGCCTATCCCTAGGGTGGGTGGGCAGAGATGGACAGTGAAAAAGTAGGGATACTGAATGAATACTTCTGTTCAGTATTCACAAAAGAGGAGGTGGGGGAGGTGCCTAATCCAATTAACAGAAGCACTCTGGATAGGGGGGATCGATCCCAGTTCTTTCTCAGAAGAAAGGGTTCTGAAAGAACATCTAAAACTGAAGGTGGACTAAGCAATGGGGCCAGATGGACTTCACCCCAGATTCTAAAAGAATTAAGCAGAGAACAAGTGACACCACTGACTACCCTTTTTAACAAATCATGGGAGAATGGTGTGATACTTGAGGACTGGAGGAAGGCAGATGTGATTCCCCTTCACAAAAGTTGGAGCAAGACAGAGGCAGGAAACTACATACCTGTCAGTTTGACCTCTGTGGTAGGGAAAGTGATGGAATCACTTCTGAAGGAAAGAATTGTTGAGTACCTAGAGGCCAGTGGGGCACAGGACTCAAGGCAGCATGGGGTTCTGGCGGGAAGGTCATGTCAGGCAGAATCTAACTGATTTCTTTGACTGGGTGACCAAAGTAGAAGACCAGGGAGGGGCTGTGGACATGGCCTGCCTAGACTTTAGCAAGGCATTTGACACAGTCCCACACACAAGATTAATAGTTAAATTAACCAGCCTAGGAGTGGGTCCCAGGGTGGTAGCCTGGGTAAAACATTGGTTGGACAGCAGGACACAGAAGGCAGTTGTAAATGGAGGCCACTCTGAAGAAAGAGGGGTTACTTGTGGGGTACCGCAGGGTTCAGTACTGGGTCCAGTCCTTTTTAATGTCTCTATAAGTGACATTGCAGAGGGACTGGAAGGAAAAGTATGCCTCTTTGCAGATGACACAAAGATCTGCAACAGGGTTGATACACAAGGAGCTGTAGAAAGGATGAGAAGGGACTTGGCAAGGTTGGAGGAATGGTCAGAAGTATGGCAGCTTCGATTCAATGCAAGGAAGTGCAGAATAATTCACCTGGGAAACAAAAACCCAGGGGAAGATTACACAGTGGAAGGTAGTGACAACAACAAAACTGGAAAGGGACCTGGGGGTAATCATAACAGACGACCTTGAGGTTGGCAAGCAAAGTGAGCAGGCGTTAGGGAGGGCTGGGGGGATACTGGGATGTATAGGGAGAGGCATCACCAGCAGAAAACAGGAAGTTGTTATCCCCTGTACAGACAGTTGGTGAGACCCCATCTGGAGTACTGCGTCCAGTTCTGGAGACCCCATCTCTGCAAGGACATGGACAGGATGGAGGCAGTTCAGAGGAGGGCAACTAAAATGGTGCAGGGTCTACAAGAGAAGCAATATGAGGAGAGACTAAAGGAGCTTAATATGTATACCCTTGAGGAAAGGAGGGAGAGGGGGGACATGATAGAAACGTTTAAAGAGGACAGGAAATCTGTGCTAATTGGCAGCTGTTTATAAAGTTCTTATTCTCAGAAACAATATGCATTCTCCTGAAGTATCCATATTTAACTGTATCTGAATTAAAAGTGATAGGTAAAACTGTAGTTTGCATTGTTGTGTTTTTATGAACAGCAGTCTATTACAGTTTACTTCATGGAATCACTTATGTGGAGTTTTTACTATGTCACGATTTGTGTGCAGAATGCTAATTATGAGCTGCTGACCTATCAGAACCCTGTTTAGAGTTCTGTGCAGAAACCATGACATAGTTAAAACTCCAAATTATTGGTTCTGTGAAGAGAACTGTAACAGAATGCTGCCAATAAAAACAAGATCATGCAAAATACAGCTTTTTATGTCACTTTTTTATTCAGGTACAATTACATATGGATCATTTAGGTGAATGCAAATCATTTCTGAGACTAAGAACTTTATAAACAGCTGCCTGTTAGAAATGATTTCCTGTCCTCTTTAAGTACATCAGTGGAATCAACAAAGTCCAAGAGGGTAGCATCTTTCAGAAAGAGATGTGCAAGAACAAGGGGACACAATTTGAAGATAGAGAGGGGACGGCTCAGGGGCAATGTGAGGAAGTATTTTTTCACAGAGAGGGTGGTGGACGCATGGAACAGCCTTCCTGAGGAGGTTGTGGGGTCTAAAACTGTGAGAGAATTCAAGAATGCATGGGACAGACATAAGGCAATTTTTGTGGGGTGTAGGAAGAAATAGGCTGTTGGTTAAATAGGATCTGCAGCTTATCCTCTAGATAGGGAAATGGGCAGACTAGGTGGGCCAAGCGGTCCTTATCTGCTGTCAAAGTCTGTTTCTATGCTCTGGCACTTTACAGAGAGCAGTACTGCCAGAAGCATAAAATGTCACACCTAACTAGATTTGACAATAATAAATTAGCAATCTATATAAACGTTAAATATTTAGAACCTTAAAACCAGGCTCCTTGGATATAACAAAATAACCGGTTTAGCCAGCATTAGAAACTTTAATAAGAAGATTACATTTCAGCCCCTTCTTAAATGCCCCCCTCTCCCACTGAGGGGAACTCTTTAAGATAATACAGCAGGGAGTTCCAAACAATAGGGTCTGCCACTAAAAAAGGGAAATGACAGAAATAACTGCTGTGACCTGAATATTATCCCTGCTTTTCGTACAGTTTTCCATTGACGTTAAATATTTCAACCTCTAGTATTTCTTTCACTGGTTCCTGTTACAGAGTTCAGTTTTCATTTTATAGACTTCAGTAATGCTAGACAGTTGAGAAAATTGTTACGGTTTGCCTATAGAGAAGAAAATAACAGCAGTATTAAAGTGTGTTTGTCACTTTCGGGGAAAACAAAAAACAATATATGTAGACAATGCAGTTGCGTTTTATAGATTTTCTGTATTTCTTTTAATTTTACTCTTCATTACTAGGGTTTACATACATGTAATCAGGACCCATAATTCTGTTTTCTAGGAGCGTGGATATGTTGTTCATCCACACTCTTTGGCATGTCCCTTTCCCCTTTAAATCTGGCCAGAAGTCTTCAAGCTGGCTCCTCCCACCCACCCGGGTAGTAAATACCTCTGCTCCGCCCTATGACGCCAGATCTTCCTTTCCGCTGAAAGGTTCAGGTTCCCTCGTGCTACTTCTGCAGTATCGTAGGCCCTGGATATTAATTGACGGTTTTCACCGCAGTCGCTTTCTTTGAAACTCATATGAGTTTTCGATTCCGATCTGAGCGCATCGGACATGGATGACAAGTCGATCCCAGCCACAGGTCTCACGGACAGAAAATGTCGCGACCGGCCCCACCTCTCGTGTGTCTATTGCTTGGGTGTCGCATGACACTCTTCATGCACCATCTGCTTGGCCTTCCATCCCAACGTTTCTGACGACTGCCTTTGTTGGGAGACCGGAGCTGCGAATCCACTGGTGAAATCGAAGGAGTGCAAGGTGGTGGTTTCGCGGCGTGGGATCAGCTGAGCAGCTCGACCAGATGGCATTTGAAGAAGAAGCTGCCCAAGCTTCGGCCAGCCGAGGCTTTTTTGTGCGTCTAAACCTTGACTCTGCCATCACAGGATCCATTCGGGAGCTGTGCCAGTCTCTCCCCACCAGGGGTGAGGCGCCCTCGGGCATGCACTCCTCCCACCCTAGAAAACGGGACAAGGACCCTAAGCCTTCTTCTCGGAGAAGACGTTCCTGGGACCGAGAGAGGTCTGAATCCCAGGACATTGCGGTCTTGGTCTCGGTCGAGATCGCTTCCTCGGCTGCCGGCTTCTCGGACCTTCTGTCAGGCCAAGGCACTGAGACAGAGGAAACGGATGAACCGGCAGAGAGATCTCTCGACCCGATCGAGCCGTTGTCGCCGACCCTGGCTGACGACTCATTGGAAAGGACACCTAGCCTTTCTTTCCCTGATGAGGAGACCCAGCCCTCGGGTATCCCGATCGAGGGGCAGGAGCTGGAACCTTGGTTTTCACAGACTCCAGCCTCTCCTGATTGAACAAGCCGACCCCGTCGGTCTCGATCGAGGACCAGGACCCTTTCGGTTGAAAAACCGAAAAAGGTCACAAACACTCTCGGAAGAGAAGCGTCATACCGATCCTCCTCCTCGGACGAGGAGAGACTTGACCAAGCTCTGTCGGTGTATGAGGACCTTATGTGGCAACGGCTAATTCTGACCGGTAATAAGCCGGCTACACTGGCCATTACTTGGCCTCAGCCTCTTAGGCCGATGCCGAACCCTCCGGAACCGAAGACTCCGGTTCTTCCTTCGGTAGGACTGGCACGCATTCCTGTTCGGCCTGTTCTGGTCTCCCCACCAATTTTGGTGGAGCCACCGCCTAAGCAGCCTCACGGAGGGGCTCCCTCAAAAGAGGACCGGACAGACACGGGCCTGCCCTGATGTCTGTCCACCACTGTTGTCCCCGATTGCCCTCAGCGTATTGAAGGGGGAGATAGGTGGGAGACCCTTGTATCCTGACTCTTCAGACTCGGATACCATTGGTCTACACTCACACCCCGATGATGAGTTGTCAGTGACAGGCTTGGAGGAAGGTCCTTCCTCTTTCCAGGGCATCCTCTGCCTTATTTCAGAGTCGACTGGTATGCTCTTGGAGCCTGTCCAAAAGAAGTCGGAATATCCTCTCACGGATATCCTTAAGAGGGGGGGATACCCCGACGGAGGCCTTCCCAGTGGCCGAAGCCATTGTTGCCCGACCTTTGAGATATGGCAGCGCCTGCCTCTTGCCCGGCGCTGTCTGCCCGCATGGCTTGCAAGTACACTGTACCTATGGGGTCCTTGGCGGGTTTCACAGAGCATCCCTCGGCCGAGAGCCTTTTGACTGCCTCTCTGTTTAGACGCACTGGTAGCTCAGCGGATACTGACCGCCCTCCGGACAAGGAGTCCAAGAATATGGACCATTCTGCCCGGAAGGCGTATGCGGCCTCATCCTTGGGCCTTCATCAGGCCAGCTAGGCAGTGATCATGGCACACTTCTCTCATGCCCTCTTGGGGTCGCTAGATGAAGTCCTCCCTCATCTCCCAGCGGACATGCAAACCACGGTTAAGCAGGTCCATGACCAGGGCCATGCTGTTGCAAAACGGCAGCGGATATTGGAGATTCCTGTGCCCGCTCACTAGCAGCCATAGTGGCCACTCGCCACGGGGCCTGGCTGAGGTTATCCTCTTTCCCGGCGGATACACGGCACAAGTTAGCTGACGTGCCCTTCCTTGGCACTGATCTCTTCGGTCTGAGAGTGGCATGTCACCTCCAGCGCATAGAGCAGTCCAATGCCACCTTGGATGCCACTTCTGCAAAGGGTTCTTAGGGCAAGAACCAGCAGAAGCGCAAGAAGCAACCTTTTCGGCACTGTTCTCCTGCAGTTAGCTCTCCTTCCAGGGAGGCCAGCAGCACCAGCAGCAACAGGAGGCTCAAGCTTGGCACCCCAGGCCCAAGCAGGGACCCCAACAGCCACACAAAGGAGGTCGAGGTGCTGGTCCAGGAGCCTCCTCCTCCTCCTCTAAGCCTGCTCAGTGACGGGTCGGGGTGGCCACCCCTACACCCATCACGCCAGTTCTGGGTCCTCCCATGGGGGGCCAGCTCCGCCACTTTCTTTCCGCCTTGTCTGGTATCACTTTGGACAGGTGGGTCCTGGAAGTGGTCGGTCAGGGACTGCCTCTAGAATTCGAGCAGTACCCTCCCTGCCGAGCCCGTGCCCCTTGGGAGGAAAGGCTCTCAGTTTGCACTCAGTTGGTCCTTCGGGACGACATTGCTCAGCTCCTCCGCAAGGAGGCAGTAGCTCCAGTGCCGGATCCTCCTACAGACCCCGGTACTTCCTGGTTCCCAAGCGGACGGGGGGTTGGCGCCCCATCCTAGATCTCCACGACCTGAATCAATATCTCGGTTCTCGCACCTTCCAGATGGTAACTTTGAATCAGATCATACCATTTCTGAAGCAAAACATGTGGTTCTAGGGACGTGGATATGTTTTTCAATCCACACTTATTGGCAGGTTCCTTGCCGCTTTAAATGTTGCTGATAAGTCTTCAAGCTGGCTATTCCAACCCACCTGGATGGTAAAACCCTCGGCTCCGCCCCATGACGCCAGATCTTCCTTATCATTTGGAAGCTCAGGTTCCCTCCTTAGCGCTCTGCGTTTTAGGCCTGGATCCAAACTCTTTGGTTAACCCGAAACTAATTTTAAAGTTTACAAGACTTCGGTCATTGTCTTCCCTTGCGACTGCGATGGACAAATCGACTCTCGGCTTTCGGCTGTGCCCTTTTGGGCAGAAGATGTCCCGGACCGATCCGCACTCCACGTGCATCTACTGCCTGGGGCTTGGTCACGATTCGCAGGCTTGTGAATTGTGCAACTCCTTCTCGGCTGCGGTCTTGGAGGACCGCGCTGCTCGACTTCTTCTTGGGCGCCCTGAAAAACGGTATCTGACGGTCAAGTCGAAGGAGGAAAATTGGGCGGTGTCTGGCGACTGGCTCCGAGGAACAGTTGGAGCAGATGATCACCCTCGAGGAGGAGGCGGCCCAGGCCGCTGCTTTTTCCTCCTCGGCTGCGGCATTTATCCCGCTTTCTTTGGGCTCCTCCTACACGGTTTCATTTAAGGAGCATTGCCAGTCCCTCTCCACCAAAGGAGAAGGGCCATCAGGACATTCTAGTCGGTCCAAGAAGAAGGACTCAAAAGGTAAGTCCCACCGTCGACGTTTGTGGGAGCGGGAGAGATTCCCTTCTCCGGACTGTCTACTTTCGACTTCGGTCGAGGTTGCGGCTAAGGCTGCTGGATTCACGGTGTTCCCCGTCAGGTCAGCAGGCTGAGACAACCGTAGACGCAGTCGAAATTTTTCTTGACCTATCTGATGGTTTGTCGACTGGTGATGCCGACAGCCCTACTTCACTGGTTCCCCTGGTGATTACCGAGGACTTGCCTGTGCTGGAGTCCCCGGTTAAAGTCCCTGAACCGAAGGAAGGGGGGGTTCCCCCATTCCCTCTCTGACCCACCCTCGAAAAACCCCGAAGGTCTCGGTCCTCTTCCAGGTCCAGCTGGTCCCACCAGCGTCAGCGGCCTCGGTCTCGGCACCGTGGAAAGCGGCGTTGCCGCTCATCGTCGTCATTCTCTTAAGAGGATAGGCTCCGGCGTAAGTTGCGTCGGCGCTGCGAGGATTTAATGTGGCAGCAGCTGTTATTGTCCGGGAATAAGCAGACTCCATCGCCTTCTCCGGCCATTAAGTGGCTGTCACTGGAGCGGCTGAAACAACCCCTCCTAATGGTCGAGGAGCCGACTCCGGCACCAGTTGTTCGGCCGAAGCCGGCTGCTCTGCCCATTGTGGTGAACCCCCCGCCTCCACAACCGAAAACTGGAGCCCAGACCAAGGATTCTTGGTTGGGTCAGGGCTTGCCCCACAGGTTGTCGGTCACCCTCAGTCCTGATCGACCTTGGCAGGTGGAGGGTGGCTCAGGCATCTAGCAGCTGTTTGCAGACTCCTCGGAGTCTGTTGATGACTCCTCCCTGTTCTCCAGGCCGCTTGACCTGGAGTCTGCGGGGGACGAGGGCCCACCCTCGTTTTTAGGTTTGCTTCGGCTCATCTTGGAGTCCACCGGGATGCAGCTCGAACCCGTTTCGAAACGGGTCAGGTTTCCCCTCATGGAGATGCTTTACCGAGGGAATTCCCTTACGGAGGCCTTTCCTGTGGCCGAATCCATTGTTGGCCCAGCCCTGGAGTTGTGGCAGCGGCCAGAATCTTGTCCCGCACATTCGGCCAGGATGGCCCAAAAGTACACAGTCCCTACCGGCTCACTCTCCGATTTCTCGGAGCACCCCTCTGCGGAGAGGTTAGTGACCGACACTGTTTTCCGGCGTTCCGGGAATGCTCGGGACATGGACAAACCGCCCGATAAGGAATCCAAGAAGCTGGATTACGCGGGGCTGAAGGTTTGTGCTGCTTCCTCCCTAGGCCTTCGTCAGGCTAGCTCGGCACTTCTGATGGCATATTTCTCACATGCCCTCATGGGCTCCCTGGATGAGGTGATTCCTCATCTCCTGGCTGACCTTTAGACGACGGTCAAGCAGGTGCAGAATCAGGGAAGGGCGGTAGCAAAACATCTCCAGCTTCGTTGGAGATTGGTGATTCTTGTGCCCGATTAGTAGCGGCCGCAGTGGCCATGCGCCGCAGAGCTTGGCTGCGGATCTCCACCTTCACGGCGGACACCCAGCACAAGCTGGCAGACATTCCCTTCCTGGGCACTGACTTGTTCGTGCCGGGGGTGGAAGGCCATCTTCAGAAGATCGAGAAATCCAGTGCCACCTTGGACTCTTGTCATGTCTGCCCAGAAGGACAAATGCCACCAGCAGCAGCGTAAGCCCTTTCGCCCTTCTGCCCCTGCGGCACGTCTGGCGCAGCAGCACCAGCACCACGGCCAGCAGGCACACACTTGGCGCCCTAAGGCCAAGTCTGCCGCTTCCTCCAGTAGGAAGCCTGGAGGCAAGGGTCCACGAGGTCCGACAGCGGGCCCTGCCTCCAAGCCTGCCTAGTGACGGGTTGAGCATTGTCGCCCCCAACCTCGTCACTCCTCCCCGGGTTCCCCCCGTGAGGAGACGGCTCCGCCACTTCCTTTCCGCCTGGTCCGCTATCACGACGGACCACTGGGTGCTAGAAGTGGTGGGCAGGGGTCTGCCTCTGGAATTCGAGCAGTTCCCTCCCTATCAAGCTGTCGCCCCATGGGGGGGCAACAGGGTCCGCTGTCTCTCTGTCAGCTCGTCGAGCCAACATTGCCTTGCTCCTCCAGAAGGAGGTGATCAGCGAGGTGGCGGATCCTCCTCCAGACCCAGGGTTTGTGTCCAGGTACTTCCTGGTCCCAAAACGGACGGGGGCTAGCGCCCCATTCTCGACCTACACGACCTGAACAAGTTCCTAAGGCAGCGCACCTTCAGGATGGTCACTCTTGCTCAGATCACTCCATCCTTGGAACTAGGCGTGTGGTTTTGTTCTCTGGACCTTTAGGACCCGTTCTTTCACGTCCCAATCCGTCCGTCTCATCAGCGATTCCTCCGCTTTCGAGCAGAGGGATCTCTTTTCGAGTTCCGGGCCATGCCCTTCAGCGTCTCTCCAGCTCCCAGGGTCTTCCCCAAATGCATGGCAGTGGTGACGGCATTCCTACAGTGCCAAGGGGTCCGGATGTACCCTTACCTGGATGAATGACTGATTGCAGCCCCTTCCAGGTTGGAGGTGGAGCGGGCCAGGGATCTGGCCCTCCAGGTCTGCTCTCAGATTGGCCTCCTCATCACCGAGGCCAGGTCGGAACTCGTGCCATCGCAGGCGATTCAGTTCATCGAGGCAGAGCTCGACTCTCTTCGAGCCAGAGCCCGGCTCCCGGCGGACAGGGCCGAGGTCCTTTCCTCCTTTGCCCAATCATTTCTGGTTGGGCAGTTGCCCCCTGCCCGGGACTTCCTGCGCCTCCTGGGCCTCATGGTGGCCTGCACCAGCATGGTCCGTTGGGCCTGCTGGCATATGCGTATCCTGCAGTGGGGGCTGGCCTGCCAATGGTCACAGCGCTCCGGTCTTCTGGACCAGCCAGTGGCGGTGATCCAGTAGATGTGGGATGGCCTACAGTGGTGGCTTGTTCCAGCTCATCTGCAGGAGGGTATCCCGTTTGTCCGCCCCGAGCAGACGGTCACTCTGACGACCGACACCTCTCTGATGGGTTAGGGTGCCCATCTGGAGGAGCTCAGAGCCCACGGCCTCTGGTCGCCTCAAGAGTCTCGATGCCACATCAACCTGCTGGAGCTTTGAGCAGTCCGACTAGGCCTCACCGCCTTTGCTCTGTTTGTACGGGGTCAAGTGATCCAGGTCCAGATGGACAACACCACGACCATGTACTACCTAAACCGACAGGGCGGGACGCACTCCTTGCCCCTGTGCAAGGATGCCTCTCCATACTTGGTCTCTCGTGATCAGCCTGGAGGCGGATCTCCTAGCCATTCATGTGGCAGGAGCCTCCAACAGTCTGACCGATGCCCTCAGCCGGATAGGCACTGCATCTCACGAGTGGTCTCTCCTTTCGGAGGTGGTACAAGATCTGTTCTCCCACTTGGGCACCCCTCAGGTGGACCTGTTTGCCTCCAGGGAGAATGCGAAGCTGAGGCTGTTTCATACCCGCCCCCCTCAGCAGGGCTCGCTGCAGAGGGATGCCTTCTCGAGGCCGTGGACCCCGGGCCTCTTCTATGCCTTCCCTCCATTTCCCTTGACCCACAAGGTGCTTCTCAAGGCGAAGAGGGACAAGACACAGGTGATCCTGGTGGCCCCAGACTGGCCCCGCCAGTTCTGGTGTCCACATCTCCTCAGCCTCAGCTCCAGGCTCCCGAGGCGGCTTCCAGCCCGCCCGGACCTGATCTCGGTCAACAAGGGGAAGAAACTCCATCCGGACCTTCAGTCCCTGCACCTGACGGCGTGGTTTCTGAGCAGCTACAGTTCCAGGCCTTGGGTCTTCCCGACGAGGTCCTCAACGTCGTTGAGGCATCCCGTAAGGAGTCGACCAGAAAATGCTATGCCTTCAAATGGAGAGATTCTCCATTTGGTGTCAGGACATGGGGTTGGACCCTTCTTCCTGTTCCTTGGCTAGCATTCTGGACTACCGGTGGTCCCTTTCTCAGCTAGGGCTTCGGTCGATGACCCTTAAGGTGCGTCTAGCAGCCATCTCTGCATACCGGGCGCCGACCGGCAAGCAGTCGGTGGCGCAGGAGAAGGTGGTTGAGCAGTTTTTCAAAGGCCTTGATCACATATCCCCTCCGGTGCGAAAACCTCCATCTCCGTGGGATCTACTGCTGATATTGGCTATGCTGATGGGCAAGCTATTTGAACCGATACACAGGTGTGACATCTCTCACCTGTCGTAGAAGACCGCCTTCTTGGTGGCTATCACGTCAGCCAGAAGGATGGGAGAGCTCCAGGCGCTTTCCATCGAGTCTCCTTATCTGGTCTTCCATAGGGACAAGGTTGTCCTGCGCCCCCACCCAAAATTCCTTCCGAAGGTGGTGTCGGAGTTTCACCTTAACCAGGTGTTAACTTTGCCGGTGTTGTACCCCAATTGCACCTCAGAGGCCAAATATAGGCTCCATACTTTGGACCCTAGAACAGCGCTCCCTTATTGTAAGGAGCGGACGGCTGAAGTTCGGGGAGAGGTTCGCCAGCTGTTTGTCACCTACGCTGAAGGCAGACCTGCATCCAAGCAGATGATAGACAGGTGGGTCACCTGCTGCATAGATCTCTGCTATAGGTTGGCGGGTATGTAGCCTCCCAAAGGGATAAGAACTCATTCTACCTGCCATACCGCTGCTTCGGTGGCTGCTTCTAGGGACGTCCCTATCCAGAAAATCTGCAGGGCTGTGACCTGGAAGTCAGCACACACCTTGATTTCCCATTCTCATTGACAGAGAGTCACGCCGGGATGCTGGTTTTGGAACCTCGGTTCTCCAGTCCTTATTCCCTAAGTAGGGGGTGCACGCCTTGGAACTGCTAGGAGTCTGCCAATAAGTGTGGATTGAACAACATATCCATGTCCCTAGAAATACAGGTTCCTCACCTGTAAAAGGAATTCTAGGAGTGGTATATGTTGTTCATCCACACGACCCACCCGACCTCTCTTGCTTCAATGCGCAACCTGGCTTCCAGCAGGCTAGATCTGGCGTCATGGGGTGAAGCCGAGAGTTTTACCACCCGGGTGGGTGGGAGGAGCCAGCTTGAAGACCTTCCGGCAACATTTAAAGCGGCAAGGAACCTGCCAGTAAGTGTGGATGAACAACATATGCCATTCCTAGAACTCCTGTTACAGGTGAGTAACTTGTATTTCTGTTCACTGGATCTACAGGACGCGTTTTTCCACATCCCAATCCGTCCGTCCTACCAGTGGTTCCTTCGCTTCAGGGTGGAAGACCCTGTACGAGTTCCAGGCCATGCCATTTGGACTGTCATTGGCACCTCGAGTCTTCACCAAGTGCATCGCAGTGGTGGCGGCCCATCTACAGCATCAGGGGGTTCACATATACCCCTACCTCGACGATTGGCTCCTGGTGGGTTCCTCCCTGCAGGAGGTGGAGAGGTCCAGGGACCTGGCCCTCCGAACCTGTTCCCAGTTAGGCCTCTTGATCAACGAGGCCAAGTCGGAACTCGTGCCCTCTCAGGTGATGGGCTTTATCGGGGCAGAGCTCAACTCTCGTCAAGCCAGAGCTTGGCTCCTGGAGGACAGGACGGAGTTTCTTTCCTCCTTTGCCCAATTATTTCTGGTTGGGCACTTGCGTCCTGCCCGGGACTTCCTGCGCCTTCTGGGTTACATGGTGGCGTGCACCTCAGTGGTCTGTTGGGCCAGATTGCACATGCGCCCCCTCCAGTGGGAGCTGGCCGCTCAGTGGACTCGGCATCAGGGTCAATTTGACCAGGTGGTTACTGTCACCCAGAGGATGTGGGACGTTCTCCAGTTGTGGACTGTCCCAGGTCGTCTGCAAGAAGAAAAATGGGGCGTGGCGGCCCATTCTGGATTTCAGATTCCTGAACAGACATCTTACAAAGCCAAAATTTAAAATGACAACCCTGGTTACCATTCTACCTACTCTCAAACAAGGGACTGGCCGGCATCCCTAGACCTAAAGGATGCTTACTTACACATCCCCATCAGAGAGTCTCACAGAAAATATCTCAGATTTCGACTGCCTTCAGGCCACTACCAATTCAGGGCTATGCCCTTCAGCCTGACATTTGCACCAAGAGTGTTTACAAAATGTCTGGCAGTAGTGGTGGCATTCCTCAGAAGGCAAGGGGTGTCAGTTTACCCCTATCTGGATGACTGGCTGTTGGTGGGTCAATCCCCCAGCAGGTCACAGAAGCCCTAAAACTCACCCAGGATACTCTCCTCTCTCTGGGGTTTTTGGTAAATCTTCAAAAGTCTGTCTTAAACCCTGTACAAGTACTAGGCTTTATAGGGGCAGAACTGAAGACCATTCAGGCAAGGGCCTTCTTGCCCGTTGCAAGGGCACAGACCATCATAGAACTGGCAAAATCCTTTCAGATTAGAGTTCCTCGTTCAGCAAGGTACTTCTTAGCACTCCTAGGACACATGGCCTCCACCACAGGTGTGGTCCTGGGAGCCAGGCTCCAGATGAGGGACATTCAGTTTCACCTCTGATTCTTCTGGTCTCAGGAAAAGGATTCTCTGTCCAAACTGATTCCAGTGTCTCCCACCCTTCTGTTAGCTCTTCAGCGGTGGCAGGAGATGGACAACCTCAGAGTGGGGACTCCTTTTCTCCCTCAGGTACCCTCTCTGGTGCTGGCAACGGATGCTGCTCTCCTGGGCTGGGGTGCCCACCTGGGGGATCACACAGTACATGACTCCCTCAGGAGTCTCTTACACATCAATCTTCTGGAGCTCAGAGCAGTGCTCCTGGCTATTCAGGAGTTTGCCAGCCTCCTACAGGGCAAGGTGGTACAGGTCAGGGCAGACAACACCACCACCATGTATTACATCAACAAGCGGGGAACAAGATCCTCCCTGCTTTGCATGGAATCCATGAAGATTTGAAGCCGACATATTCTCTCAACATGTCACTGTTGGCAGTTCACTTGTCAGGCAAGGACAGTGTACTGGCAAATACTCTCAGCAGAATCAGCCAGGGCCATCACGAATGGACCTTGAACAAGCAGGTCCTTCTTTCAGTATTCAGGAGGTGGGGGGTTCCAGAGATAGATCTCTTTGCAGCCACAATCACTAGTTACCTCTGTATTGTTGCAGGCCTCCACTCCATGTCCTTCCAGCAAGTCAGTGCCCAATTCCAGGTGCCTAAGCTGCACCTCTGGCGGTATTTATAATTGCGGCATGCTCTCTTACCAATGTTGTGCAGTAAATACACAGCACCTAAATTGCAGACGCTGGACGTAGTGCTTACCTCCGGCTCACCAGCATGGGGGAATGCTGCACATATATATCATAGCTTCTTAAGCAAGGGCCAGATCTCTCAGACAGCACTAAGAAGAACTGGGAAAGAGAGAACTTCAGAGAGACCGTTCAGTGCAAGACTGGTATAAATGCTGGCGGAACCTAGCCTCTGGCAGCAGACTCCAAGAACAAGTTCACCCAACAGAAGCTTCTACTCCACTTGTATAGAACTCTGGAGAAGCTATGCAGCTGGGGTCTTCTCCCTGATGATGCCTGTTGGAGATGCAAGGAGCATACAAGAACCATGACGCATTTGTTCTGGTCTTGGCCCAAACTAAAATTGTACTTGGAGGAGATCAGATTCTGCTCAGAAGTCACCTTGGTTCATACAGTACAAAACTTAGTCCTAGGCTCGTAATGCTGGGTCTGCATAGTGCAGAGGCCTTCTTTGGGCGAGAAGAGAGAAATGGCTAGAGGGGGTACTAATTACTGCCAAGGGTGGTCCTTAGGCAGTGACGGAACAAGAGGTGCCAGGGTCCAGAAGTGGATTCTGGAATCGGGCAAAATGGTCAGTTATGAAAGGGTACCTGCAGCCTCCAGTGGCAGACTGGCTGAATTCACACAGTCCTAGGGTAGATACCCAACTTCCGTATTCTGCAAGATTCCTGCAGGACACTACATGCCAACTTTTGCAGGGACCCAGACAGATTGCCACCCCTCTCCAGACCCAGTGGACCCTTCTCCACACAGCTACCAGGCCCACCCTAACAGCAGCATGCAACTTCTGACACATTTATGTAGATAGCCCCCCCTTCCCCCTCCACATATGTGCCAGGCAAGGCGAGGGACAAGTACAACCTGGGATCTACTGAACCTCCCCCACACACACACAATGTGCCTACTATCTAAAGGCCTATACCTGTATCTGATTATTTGTTTAAATTTAGGTTCTGTCTACTGACACTATTGAATGTTTAGTGTGCATCTCCATGGGGATTGCCCCCACCTAGGACATTACTTTCACTGATGCACTGTACACATTTTCCTCTGTTTATTGCTAGGCTTGTATCAAATTTATTCACTCTGATCAGCATGTGTTTATGGTAAAGTTGGAAAACTTCAATAAAAGTTTGATTATGAAGTAATGACAACAGTGGGAATTAAAATGGGGACACAATTTACTAGGAGTTGCAGTCAATCTAACCCTTGTGGTACATAAGCTGTGAGGCATAATGAGTGTCTCATGCCCCTAGGGTTACATCAGTGAATGTTACCAACCCTGGGGGTGCCTTAATGCTGCCATTAAACAACAGTATTTTCATATTTTGTTAAATGTTTTCTTGGCAAAAATTGTAGTTATGTTGCACATAAGGGTTACTAGCCTTTATTGTTCAGAATGTTATTATTCAATCAGAATGCTCCATTTTCAACCACTGTTTCATAAATAACATAAATTGATTTGAGTCAGAATTTTCTCGAAAGTGGCAAACTCAATTTAAGCTTTAAAAAAAATAAGTACAGTGATCCTCGACGGCCCAGCTGCAGCGTATTGCGCAGCCATGTGGGTGACGTGGGTTCAGGAGCGGACCTGGGAAGCTGCATCGGGTGAGGCGATGGGCTGGAGCAACTGCTTCTCAGCAGTGTGATTTGCAGGGGGAGGGCTGGTGACTGGTTCCAGTGCATTTGGGACACCTGCTGGAGGGTCAGGGAGCTTGCTTCCCCATAGTGCACTATGAACACATGGTGCTGTCATGGCTACACTCACGCCATGGGGTGCAGGGAGTGTCTGGGGACAAAAACAACCAGCCGCTGCCAAACATGACTGCTTCAGCCTGAGACATGGTATATCCGTGGAATTGGGGTATATCCCTGTTGGAACGGAGGCTGGTTGGGGGAATAAATAAGCACAGTACATAAACAAGGGGATTGTCTGCAAACGTAGTTCAGAGATGCTGTGTTTGTATAGTGCTTCTGCAGCAATTACTACTGTATAATTTCCTTATTTGTCACAGTAGTTTCTCTCCCTTTCTAGGGGGGAGAGAGAGATTGTAGCCATGTTGGTTCTTGGAAAGCAGGAGCTGATGAATATTTTAATACCTTTAGCTTAGAGCTTTGTAGGTCAGTGCATAACTAATGTACCTATCCTCCTCAGGTTCTGAAGGCTATAGGTTTACAGAGAACCGGGAAACATGATGAGGCATTTAGTCTGGCGCAAGAAGTAACCGCCTTAGAACCAACAGATGACAACTCACTTCAGGCCCTAACTATCCTTTACCGCGAAATGCACAGGCGTAAGTTACTGTATTTTCTTTTTTTTTTTTTTTTAAATGGTTCCTTAAGATTTGGGTAGTGATGGTTTGCATCTGGGTAAAAGCAATAGCAGTAAACGACCCAGGGCAGCTGACAGTTTAGGAAGAACTTTGAAAAGCACAACATGTCAACGCACTTCAGCGTTTATTCCCCAGATTTTCTGCATTTGTTTTCCCCTGCCTTCTATGAAGGCAGCACCATAGTCCTCAATAGTCCAGCTGCTGATTTCGACACCAGGGTATAATTCCCTGCTTGTGTCATCACAGTAATTTCCAGGCCAACAGATTGCGATGTCACAGACAGGATTAAGACCTTAAAGCAGCAGTGCATGTTGTGGTGACATTTTGATCTGCAGTTTTTTATGCCCTTTTAGATTGCCCCTTACCTTCTGTCTTGCACGATACTAATTTTTCCAATTTTTGAATCTGCTTTGGCACATTTTTTCTGTCTCTCTACCTCTCGCCTTGACAACGCTGTCCAACAGGTGAACAATCTAGATTCATTCTGGACGAAGGGCTGACGTTGGAGGCTCAGGTGTTGGCTGTTGTCCAGAGTGGTTTCTACCAACTCAGAAATATCAGCCGGATTAATTCCCTTATTCCCCCCTGACGACCTGCCTTTGCGATGTCGCCCTTTGACTACTGCAACACCCTCTACCTTGGGGTCAGTGGAGGTGCGCGGCGATGCCTGCAGCTGGTGTAGAACACAGCTGTGAGATTGTTGACAGGTCTCTCTAGGTCAAGCTGTATAACCCCTGCGCTGTGGAATCTGCACTGGCTGCTGGTAAAGTGGCACATCTCTTATAAGATCCGGTTATTAAACTACAGGCCCCTGCACGGCCTGGGTCCTGGCTACCTGCTTGATCTCTTGCATCCATACTGTCCCAGTCATCCTCTCTGTGTGCCTCCTGGTAGTCCCCAAAACTTGATTAAAAACATCTGGGGGCAAAGCCTTCGGTGTGACTGGAGCAGTGCTTTGGTACTCATTACTGAGAGCTCTGAGGGAGGCACCATCAGTTGAAATATTTAAAAAAGATCTTAAAACCTACCTCTTTACCCAGGTGTTCAGCTTTACTGTGTATTTTAACTGATTGTAGTCATTAATTTACTGTTGGTTGCGAATTTTACTTATGTCTGTATTCCACTCTGTGTGTTTTAACTGATTTTAGTTAACTCATTGATTAGTGTTTTTTGGAATTTGGGCTGTGTAGTAGGTGATTGTTGATGTATTACTTTGTCATGGCGCCGTGGGCCTCCGGGGAAGGGCACAAGAAATAAATAAATAATACTACTGCTACTTTTGAAAGACACAGTGAAATAAATACTGCATTTTCACTGTGTGTAAAAGGCCCAGATGTTTGCTTTGCATTGTATCTCATAAAATGACCATTTACTTCTAGATGGGGGCTTTATAGTTTACTGAGAATTTGTTTGAAATACCTAGGACAGTAAGCTCACGTTAGGCCAGGACCAAGACATATGTTGATCCTTGGGATGTGCCTTGTCTTCTGATTTATTAAAAAAAAATTAAAAAGTTGTACATGAATTAACTCTCATGGGAGATAAACATGGCATCTTTGATTCAGATATCTTCCCTATCCCCTGGGGAAAAAATACATTGTTTTTATGATTATAATGAATATATTAAAGCCTGTGGAGTGGGGAAAAATAGAAATGTCAATTGCAACTCCATGAAAATAATTGGGAAAAATAGAGGATCAACTTGTTTATTTTCCTGGTCTTAAGGCTGGAGAGTTTTTTAATTTTTTATTTTAGTTGTTTAACCAGGTGAGACACACTAGGCTGAAAGCTTTTTTACAGGTGCAACCAGGGAGCACAGGGAAGTTAAGTGACTTGCTCAGGGTCACACAGTATGCAAGTGGAAGCTGTGGGATTCAAACCCAGGTCTGGTCTGCTGAATGTCACCAGATTTGCAGCTCAGAGCCTTAAACCACTGCGCTATACTGTTTATTCTGAATAGTCTTGATTTAACTCTAATTTAAAACTGGCAATTTTGCTTTTGTTTCATTCAAGCGAGTTGGTGACTAAACTTTATGAAGCAGCTGTAAAGAAGGTCCCAAGCAGTGAGGAATATCATTCACATCTCTTCATGGCCTATGCCAGGGTTGGGGAATACAAAAAAATGCAACAGGTAACCTGAGCAACTACTAGAGATACTGTATGTTTATTCATAATTAAAAATGATTGTAGGTAGCTATTGTATTTAGTTAGGTGTAATTTTTGACTAGGAAGGGTGTGGTTAGCTGTGATAGCTTATTTTCAGGTACGTCCTGGGGGAAGGGGGGTTTACATTGACCTGTTTATTGATGGGGGACTCTTGACCATGAAACTGGGAAAACTCCCCTACAATTATTTGATAAGTGGAATCTTTAACTTCAGCCTGGACATTGACCAGAGATGGGCAGAAGGGACCTTGATTTAGCAGATATACTATGGTATCCTAAACTCAGTATCCGGTCTCGGCATACCGACCACTGGCCTGAAATCCATGTTCGAGATCAAGTCACAGATGCCCAAAATACAATTTTGGGCATCTGATTGCAAAATACAAAATGCAATTGGGGTCTGTGCCCACAACCCCGGTAACTAAAATAGCTAACTCTGAGGTGGTGGACCTCAATTTAAAAAAAAAAAAAAAATCGGTTACAGGGTATAAACTTGTAAAATCTACAGGATGCAGTCGGATAAAAACCCGTGCCTACCAGAACACGCTGGCCGAGCTGCCAGTGGTTTAGTCCTCAACACCACTAGGGCAGCTCGGCCAGCCTCCCGATTCCTCCAGTATTTGAATCTGACCAACAGGGATAAGGCAGCAAGCTGTCGCATCCGCTACCTAACCCCTGTAAACGTCCTTCAGGTTTCCTACTGCCGGGATGCTCACTATCTGGATACTGAACCTGTTTGGCAATACTGCCCGGGCAGGTCAGTGTCTGGGATAGTGAGTCTCGGCAAAGCATAAGGGTACCGAATTAGCATTTAATATGAAGATGCTACTTTGATAGTGCAGCACCCCAGCCCCTCCCCGCTCCCCTGGTACTGCATTACAGTGTCAGTTATGGGCAGTACCCCATATATCTGGTGTGAGGCTACAACTGGACCACAGTGTCAATCAAGTACCGATGTGTGGCTAGAACCCATGACGTTTATGATCTTGCAGTCCTGGAGATGAATGTGATACCTACTAATCCCTGACACTGATCTGTATTGATCCTATTTAATCTAAATAGGGAAGTGTGGTATAAAGCATGGAAATCTGAGATATTTTGAAAATGGTTATAATGCAGTGCCCCTCCTTGAATGGATGTGGGAGTATGTGTATTGGCCAAAAGGCAAGCTACATACTGTCTGTCTGTTTGTTCTGTTTTGTCTGTTCTCACACTGTCCTTGTCCTGTTCATTTCTTTGTCTCCTCCACTTTTCATTTTTTCTCCATGTCTCCTGTTATTACTCAAATGCTGAAGCTATATGCTCCTGATGGTGTAGCAGCGGGGAGCTGCATGCTTCTTCATCCTAGGCCTTCCTAGTCCTCTGACCACCTATCAAACAGGATTGGGGAGGACATAGACATACCATTTTGGCACAAGTTATGAATTTCTGTTTACAGTCTAGTTTTTAGCCTTTTCTGTGTGAGTAGCACCCTCTGCATGTGGGATGCACATGGGACAAAGCAGTTGTTGAGGGAACAGTGAAGGCTGTCCCTTCAGAATGTGGGGCAACACTACTGCATTCCATAGCACTTGTAATCAAATAATTGGATACAGTACCAGATTTCTTGGCATCCTGTAGAAATCAGGATTTTAGTACTCTGCTGAAAATACTACTTTTCCATAAATTCCATCCTGACGGATTGTGGGTTGTAATCAACCTTACCTATACTACTGCAATACAGCTAGTTTATACTGACCAGCAGTAAAAATGTAATCATGTACCATGTATTGTTGTAGAAAGAATGAATTTTGCAAATTAACACCCCCCACCTGCCAATTTGAAGTATTTTTTTTCTGACCGTATCTGTGTTCTGTTTTTTTTTTTTCCTTAGGCTGGGATGGCACTTTATAAAATTATCCCTAAGAATCCCTATTATTTCTGGTCTGTAATGAGTCTGGTTATGCAGGTGAGTACATCAGCAGTGTATTGGTAAAATATATTATTTAATCTATAGATTTTTTAAAATGTCAAGTGACTGAGTCACATTTTGGGGGACCAGATTGCGAATTTTGGTAGTAGTGACTAAATGCAGTGCTTGTATGTTTGGCTGGTGAAACTGACAAATCTAACAGGCGACTGCTGTGCTGTTAACCTACAGCTAGATGCAAGTCACTTCTGGTGTAATATATACTGTTGCCTTGCATGCTGTGTTATGCATTATACTGGACAGTCACTGTAATGAATAGAACAGCTACACCATCAAAATGTTATAATTTACAGTTCTGACATTGTCGACTAAAATTTAAAATAAAATGACCACGAGTTGGGGCACTAAAGAGATTTTCAAAAGTGTTTTACATTGTGCTGGATGTTTTCCAAGTTAATACAGTTTCATATTTTAGGAGTGGGAATTAAAATGACTCTCTCTATCTTTTTTTTTTGGGTTCATTTGTTTTAACAGAAGTTTGAGTGGTATATTTTGGTGTCTAGGTAAATGCACTGGAACTGAAATTCCTTTTTGTGCGTTGGCTTCTGTGGACAGGCAGTGAATTGGTATGGGCTGTCTTACTCTCTCAGTTGGGATAGCTAGAAAAGTCTGAGAGATGGAGACATGCCCCCTATCCCATAACCCTCAGCCTTTTTTTAGCTATATGTTTATAATTCTGTAAATGCACATACAACAGTAAAATGCAGACATAGATTGTACGATGACATACTATACCAGGAGGATGCCACATCTCTTGGTATCTGCGTAGGGGGAAATTACGAATAATGATAAACCGTATTTCGGACATTCTGATTATGCTGTGTATAATGAACCCATGGCCGACATGGCTATAAAGCAGTGGTTATTCTGTCCGTAAGTCCCAAAGCCTTTGCCTCACAAAGGAGGGTGACTAAGAAATCACGTGTTGTCCTGTTCTGTGAACAGTGTGCTGGTGTTCTCCAGTTAGATTACGCTACACACAATCTAGGGCATGGCATGCAGAAATTGCATCAGTGAGAAAATGTAATGAAACGGTTTGTCAAATATCAGACTTTGTATATAGGAAATGTTGAACAACGCTAACAGCAACTGATTGATTGAGCCCCTCTCCCCCAACTTGGTGAGAATGATAGTGCTCAGATAAGATTTTGTGTGTAACTTATTTCAGCTACTTTTAGAGTCTGTAAAGGAGAAGTTCTGAAGTACTTTACTTTAAACAAAAGATTTACAGTACAACAAGGCACGGTTCCAAAAACAGTAGGCTGATTAGGCAAAGGGTAACAATACATTATCCACAAAAAAAATGTCGAAAACCTTCAGGTATCATCCTGGTCAGAAGCTGAATCTCCATGTTCTTTTCTGCCTGGTCGACTTGTGGAGTGTTTCCAAGCCCATTTCAGGGCATCTGCAGAGTTGCTAGAGAGAAATACTTTCCCCATGTCAGTTATCTGAAGTTGCACTGGAAAAATCATTGTGTGCAATTTCGGCTTCTCTCAACATTGCACATCACAAATTTCTTTTACCTGGTGGCATAACTGATGTCCGGATACTGACCATCTTGCAAGAGTATTTTCTTGCAACAAGAAAGTGCCAAAACCCAGTCCTGGGTCCCGACTCGGTTGGTGATCACTACTGTGACTCAAGGTGCGTCTGGGTTGTCTGTTCTCCTCCTGGGTGTAACATCGTAGGCCTTCTGCAGCTTCAATGGTTTGTTACTTCTTTTTTTTCTGAATTGGTACTCGAACCATTCCTGAAGGAACAGAAGCAGATGGTCCCCTTCGGACTGTTTGGGCATTCCAACGATTCTCAAGTTAGCTGCCCTGGCCTGATTCTCCTTTGTCTCGTGCTGTATTCAGGGGTGGGTATTCTCTTCGATTAATGAGGCTACGGCCCTCATTGCTGACTCTATAGAGCACTTTGTGACTTTTCTAGTTTCTGATTTCGCCATCCATTGAAGTTTTGAAGTTCTGCTACTTGATTAGTGAGAGTATTGAACTTGTCTGCCAGTTTTGCAACTGTGGAGATCAACCTATTGATTTTAATACCCAAGGACTGAAGAGTCTCCTCAGGAGGTAGAGGACTTGGTTTGCTGGCCAAGGCACCTAGCTTCACCTGAGCTCTTTCCTTCTAAGACTGCTTGAAAGGCAGAGTAGAGAAACTTACCAGAGCAAGGGAGAAGGATTAAGACTTAGTTTGGCTAAGCAGATTTACTGTGTGGTGGTGTTTTTATTTTTACTCACAGGGATTGCTACTGTTTGTTGCTAACATTTCATTGCTTTATTTTTTCTCTGATTCAAATTGTTGTTGCTGGTATACCTTCTTCTGCATTATTACAAGGTGTGCCTACAGGTGTGTGCTAACAGATTACTGCTGTAATCTTCTGATTCAAATTGTCTTTTGCAAGGTATATCTTCTGTTACTGCTTTATTTTTCTCTGGAGCAAAGTGTTTCTTACAGGGTATATCTTCTCTGAAATTACTGTATTACAGGTGGAGCTTACATTTTTGTGACTTTTTTATCATTGGGCTAAGCAAAATTACTGTTTGACACTGTGTTTTATTTTATTCTTGTTTGTTGAAAAGGTTTGTTGTCTCAGAGGTGTTTGTCTCCTTCTCACATTGAAAGGACAAATTGCTTTCCTCCCACAGCTCTTCCAAAGGATTAGGTGTGTATGTGGAGTGGAGCTGGCAAACTGTCAGTAATTTCCAACAGAAAGAAGGGTTAAAAAGTCAGGTTAGTTGATATCTTGGAGGTAGAGGACTTGGTTTGCTGGCCAAGGCACCTAGCTTCACCTGAGCTCTTTCCTTCTAAGACTGCTTGAAAGGCAGAGTAGAAAACTTACCAGAGCAAGGAGAAGGATTAAGACTTAGTTTGGCTAAGCAGATTTACTGTGTGTGTGGTGTTTTTATTTTTACTCACAGGGATTGCTACTGTTTGTTGCTAACATTTCATTGCTTTATTTTTCTCTGATTCAAATTGTTGTTGCTGGTATACCTTCTTCTGCATTATTACAAGGTGTGCCTACAGGTGTATGCTAACAGATTACTGCTGTAATCTTCTGATTCAAATTGTCTTTTGCAAGGTATATCTTCTGTTACTGCTTTATTTTTCTCTGGAGCAAAGTGTTTCTTACAGGGTATATCTTCTCTGAAATTATTACAGGTGGTGCTTTACAGGTTTTACAGTTTTATCTAACATTAGGATAAGCTTTCAGGGTTACTGCATTTGTTGTTGACTGATTGTTTCTGCTCTTACCTCCTTGTTCTTTCGTCGTGGTTCTTCTTTTAGGCAGGGAAGGCCCAGCCACCCACCCCATCCCCAACCACCCACGCTACACTCCTTTTATAGGGTACCACAGTTGTGACATTTCCTGTGGCAGAGCAGGAAGGAAGCGGATCAGTGGGGCCTCCACAAAGTGATCTCATTTACAGGGCACTAGTAATTTAACTTGTTATAACAAGTTAAACAAAGCACAATTAAACCATTACTTGCATTTTTTTTCCTTCTAATTACTCTGACTAGGTTACAAACCCAGCAACTTATTTGGAATGGATTTCATTAACTGCAGGTACTGTGGAACAATTTTCAGAAGGACAGTCTTACAGGATTTAGGACACTGTCCTACATGCTGGGCCTTTGGAGATCTTAGGTCTCAGCTCCGGGCAGCATGGGCAGAGATTGCGCCTCAAATTTCATATTGAAGGGAAATACATTATAAGAATCACCCACCATTTCCCCAGCATCCAACAGAAAAACCTCGACACGCAGAGGGTGGTTGGTCCAGGAGGTTGGCAGGTGGTTAGGAGGAGCAAATCAGGTGCCCCATCACTCTGCTCTCCAACACACTACCTCCAAAACCATATAAACACTACAAACAGGTATCTGCCTCTATCTCTGAAATCAAATAAAGAGGCAGAAGACACTGCAGAGCAGGACACTGCGGCACAGGAGCTAGCACAACAATACTCACCCAAATCAGGAACCAAAACTAAACAAGCACAAAGGAAATCCAAAAACTTCTGATCATAGGAGACTCCATGATTAGGAGTTGATACCCATCTCCAGCCAGGGTGATGGTCAGATGTCTCCAGGTACATCAGCATGGAGAGACACTGACCGTCATTACAAATTGTTCACAAAGCAGGAGAAAACATTGATGTCCTAGTACACATAGGGACTAATGATCTCGCCAGCCCGGTCAGTTGTGAGACCAAGGAACACCTGACTAGGCTGGGTGACAAACTATCATCTATTTCGTCCGGCATCTCCTTCTCTGAGATCCTGCCAGTCTGGGTGAAGGGAGCAGATGGACGGAAGGCAAGAAGGGAGATAGGGAGCTAAACTCGTGGCTCGGGACTGGTGCCAGAAAAGGACACAGATTTGTAGGGAACTGGCAACAGTTCTGGGAGGCGAAAGTTCTTTAAATTTGATGGACTGCATCTGACTAAAGAGGAGTCAGTGCATTGGGGCAGAAGTTTGCCGTCTTTGCAGAATATTTAAACTAGCAAATGGGGAGAGGTGCAGCACCCCATACGTCGAATGGGAAGAACACCCCTCCCCTCAGCTAGTGGTCAAACAGAATTCAGCGTGTTTGCCGCTCATTTGCATCACCAGGTAAGAAAAAGGTTTGTCTCCACAACGATGCACAGGGTAATGCCAAACTCACCCAACAACTAACACACCAAAATCTGGCCAATGGAAAATCATGTACACAATGCTCACAGCCTGGGAAATAAGATCCCAGACCTGCAGGCAATAATGTCAGAGGCTAAACTGGACATAGTAGCAATTAGTGAGACATGGTTTACCAGTAACCACACTTGGGAGACTTCAGTACCTGGCTATGTATTGTTCAGAAGAGACCGAGGTGCAAAAGGGGGGAGGAGTGGCCCTGTATGTTAATGAAAATATCAAAGCTACAGAAATTCAGAATACACATAAGGAGCCAGAAGAACTATGGGTCACCCTGGAAACAGGAAATGGGACAGCCATAAGAACTGGGGTTGTCTACAGGCCCCAGACCAGAGGGAGGACATAGACACATTACTGTTAGAAGATATACAAAACATGACAGCTAAAGGGAGGTTCTGATAATGGGAGACTCAACATGCCAGATACAGATTGGTCAATACCAGCAGGAACATCTGCCAAAACTAGACTCATAGTGGATTCCCTGCAGGGAGGGCCTCAAACAACTGGTACAGCAACCCACAAGAGACAGGGCTATCCTAGATCTAGTACTGACTAACAAAGAAGGGATCACAGATCTCCAGGTAGAAGGTCACCTGGGGGCAAGTGACCATCACATGGTATGGTTCAATTTGGCTACTACATCTAAATCATCCCATTCCAAGGCAAAAATATGGGACTTCAGAGGAGCTGACTTTGATAAGATGGCCAACAGAGTTAAGCTAGCCTGGCAAAAGAAACACAGGTGAGGAGGTACAGGCAACGTGGGCAAGCATTAGGATACAATACTTGAAGCAACATCCCATTGTGTTAGACAGAAAAGGAAGTGCAAAGAAGAAGGAAACCACTTTGGTTCTCAAATACAGTAACAGAAAAGGTCAGAGCCAAAAGGCTGGCCTTCAGGAAATATAAAGAGAACACAGCGGATGAAGATAGGAGGCATACCAAACTGCCCTAAGGGAGCAGGTAAGGCAGTAAGGCAGGCAAAGTCCCAAACTGAGGAAACACTAGCACGAACAGTAAAAGAAGGTGACAAGACTTTCTATAGATACATTAGTGAAAGGAGAAAGTCCAGAGGGGTATTGCTAAGCTTAATGGAAAAGGGAGCATGTGAGGAGGAGGACCCTGTAAAGGCATCTATCCTAAATAGATACTTTTGCTCAGTATTTACTGAAGAGAAGGTAGGGCAGGCCCACAGCTCAGCATCATGGACACAGGGGAGGGAGGTGAGCACTACTCCCTTCACAAAAAGAAAGGGTCCTACAAGAGCTGCTAAGCTCAGGGTGGATAAGGCAATGGGACCTGATGGCATACATCCCAGGGTACTTAAGGAGCTAAAGGAGGAACTAGCAGAGCCATTAGCAGAATTGTTTAGTGAGTCTCTGAGCACAGGAGAGTCCCAGAAGACTGGAGAAGGGCTCATGTGATCCCACTCCACAAGAGTGGTAGCAGGGAGGAGGCGGGAACTACAGACCAGGTCAGTCTTACCTCAGTAGTGGGCAAGATTATGGAGGCACTCCTTAAGGAAAGGATAGTGCAACACCTGGAATCCATAGGGGCACAGGATCCAAGACAGCATGTGTTTACAAAAGGAAGGTCCTGTCAAACTAATCTCATAGATTTCTTTGACTGGGTAACCAGAGTGGTGGACCAAGGGGGAGCAGTTGATGTCGCCTACCTTGACTTCAGCAAAGCTTTTGACACTGTTCACATAGAAGATTGATAAATAAGCTAGTAGGCTCGGTGGGTTGAAGTTGGTCAACTGGGTGGCAAACTGGTTGACTGGCAGAAAACAGAGAGTGGTGGTAAATGGTATACAGTCAGAAGAGATGCAAGTCACAAGTGGGTACCTCAGGGATCAGTCCTGGGGCCAGTCCTATTCAACATCTTCATTAGTGACCCCAAGATGGACTAGAGGGTAGGCTTGTCTGTTTGCAGATGACACCAAGATCTGCAACAGAGTAGATGATCCAGATGGGGTGGGCAGAATGAGAAGAGATCTGGATAAACTAGCAGAATGGTCAGAAGAGTGGCAACTGGGATTTAATGCAAAGAAGTGCAAAATCATGCACATAGGGAAGAGAAACCCTGAAGCCACTTATAGGCTGGGAAGGGAGTTGCTAGCAGTCACAAAGGAAGAAAGAGACTTGGGCATCATCATCACTGATGACCTAAAATCATCCAAGCAGACCTCTAAAGCAGTAGGTAAGGCTAGGGGGGTGTTAGGTGTATTAGTAGGGGTATCACAAGTCGTAAGAGGGTAATAATCCTCTGTACAAGACATTGGTTAGGCCCCATCTGGAGTACCTGTGCAGTATTGGAGGCCACACCTTCACAAGGACATTAACCAAATTGAGGCAGTCCAGAAGGGCAACCAAATGGTGCTGGGACTGCATCAGAAGACATATGAGGACAGATTAACGGAGCTCAATATGTATACCTTGAGCAAAAGGAGGGAGAGAGGTGATATGATCGAGACATTTAAACACCTTAAGGGCATAAACAAGGTGAAAGAGTCTAACATGTTTAAATGTAAGAAAAATAGCAGGACAAGAGGACACAGCATGAGATTAGAGGGAGGTCGATTAAGGGGAATGTGAGAGATTCTTTTTCACAGAAAAGGTGGTAGATGCATGGAATGGCTTACCACAAGAAGTGGTAGCTATGAATACAGTGCAGGGCTAAACAGGCATGGGATAGGCATAAGGGCAATACAAATGACTATGAATAGATAGGTCACTGACAGAGCAAGGCGATGGCACATTTATAAGGTAGAAAAGAAATGGGCAGACTGGATGGGCCTTACGGTCCTATCTGCATCAACTTCTATGTTTCTATGTTTCTATCCGTGGCTGTGAGTTTCACATCCTGGGTCCGACTGCGTGGTTGGAGTTATGGGGCGTTTTGCTTCTTTTGTTACTTCCAGTCTTTCTGGGGCTTTACCATTATGTATACTTTGTCTTTATCTTGCCCATAGGTGCTACCAGCCATCTGTGAAAAATACTTTTTAAACTTTATCTGTCAATGTGTGGTCCTCTAATCTAGAACAACCATCGTGCTCAGGTTCCATAGTGCGTCCCTCTGTGGTCAACCCTCAGTCTTTTCTATCTACCCTGTAAGCTGGAGACATTTCTGGCCTGGCAGGAATTTTTTATTTCCTGTTCTTTCCTTTCTTTTTCTTTCACGGGTTTCTTCATCTTGGCAGTCCCTAGCAGCTGAATATAGGAACAGCTTCACTTTCGGAAGTGCTGGGGCTTCTACCAGAGGAGTCCAGGAAAGACATATTGTAGCCCCTCTCGCTTGATGCCAGGAGGCACATGTGTTCTCTTCGCTCAGGTAGGAGCTAGTCTTTTTCCTGTGTTGTGGCTTGCTGCGCATGGGGGGATAGGGAGTGTCACAGAGTCTAGTCGCCGCTGGAATTCGGCAGCTATTGGGGTTTTGGCTTATGGTGCCTAGAACCATGGTGTATGGCAGTACCATTGGGAGGTGTTTTTTCTGATGCTGACTTCACTCCTGATCGCTCTGGGTTGGAGTGGCAAGTCAGGAGAGTAAAATCATTACTGACCATGATTCAGACCGCAGCTGCGCCTGTGCTGTGGACTGTGCTGGGTTTTAGCTGCAAGTGAGGAGGTGAAGTGCTAACATATTTGCAGTGTTTTTCTTGGCTGTATATGCAAATGAGATGCATAGCAGCCATTATCCAGTTCTGGTGCGCTTGGTAAGTTGGTGCCTGCTGCTTCTACTGGAGAGTCATCCATTGGCTATTTGGAGCACAGTTCCCAGACTGCTTGCAGCATCTGTGTTCATCCTGTATGTGTTGTGTATGCAGGTAAAGGCACTGATCTACAAACTGTAAGTTCATCCTTTCTAATCTTTGTGATGTTTAAAGCTAAATTGGGGCTACAAGGACCTGCAGGTGTCTGCTTTTGGACTGGGGCAAAAGTACTATGTCTCGTACCCTTGGCCTGTTACCAGAGCAAGTTGCCTCAGAATTGTGGCACTGCACTGGGGACCACTAAGCTGACAGAGGCTTCTGCTATTCTACCCCCCCCCCAACACAAAGTGTACATAAAGTGGAGTATCAGGATCTGCTTACAGTGTCTGGGTTGTACTGCATCCCTGCATGACAAAGACAGGATTACTACGTCATTAAAGAAACACTGCACTGAGCGATTTCTCAGACTGTATCCATATCTGTTCATTCTAAATCTTCATTCCTGGCTTCTGATACCCCCCATGAGACCAGGGAGGCATCCTTCTCAGAGCTAGGCCCTGGATAGATGGCTTCTTGTATTTTTTTTGTTTTTTTAAATATAAACCTGTCCAATGTAATGAACCAACCTTACAGATCAATCCAAGGGGCCCCTCTCCACCCTGCTAACTTTCCACCCAGTTTGGCACTTCTCCTCAAGGAGCCATCCCCTTTGCCTTATGACAGAGTGGATAGGGAATAGGTCCATGAAATACGGACACTCCCTTGTCTAACAAGGAACAAAACAGGCCCGTGTCAGGTAGAAATTTTCCCTGGGACAAACTCCCTTTATGCTAGACCTGACTGAGGAGCCACAGCAGCCCTCTAGGAAGAATGCGGTCTCTCTGGAGTGGAAAAAAGTGAAAGTGACAAAGCCTTCCCAGTGTATGACACAGCGAGAGAAGTTTTAATGCAAGAATGGCCTCACACTGAACACCAGGCGTCGGCTATGAGAATTTCATCTTGGTGGTCATTTATAAGTCAGTCAGAGGGCTGTAGCTATTATGGACCTACTCAGCTGCACACTCAAGGACTTGTTGAAGGGGACATAGGAAGCATCCGGCACAGTCATAAGGGCGGCTTGATCTTACTCCGAGAGGAAGCTCTTGTAGCAGGTAACACATATAGGACTGTAGCCAGCAGGCGACAGGACCCCACAGCAAACTTCTTTCCAGCAGTACCAAGCGGGGACCATTTCTCCCTTCCCCCACCGACATCGGCCTGCCCCCAGTGTCCCACGTGGTATAGGCGGCAGTCCCCAACATGCATCGTTCTTTTCCACCGTCACTACGATCATCCGCTCCGGCCTGACTCTCACCAGTTCAACCACTATTCATTGGTATAGTCCTCATATCGCATATTATTGTTTCGTTTCATTCCTAGTATTTCTGCATGTCTTCTCACTCAACCAGGCACATGAACAAGTACGCATGGAAGACAGATTCTCTCAGGGACAGCCACATGGCCTGCTTGTTCTATCTAGGCCCGGACTACGACATCCAGTCCTGCTCCCACTGCCAGGCCTTCAGTAGTTGGACCCGCATCCATCTCCAGAAGTCCCTCCAGGACTTTCGCTCAGCAGCAGTTGTCAGCTATGCAGAGGGCTCCTCTTCAGAAAGGGAATCATCCCATAAAACCAAAAAAACAATCACTCAAGTCAAAGGATAAGCGCAGAGAGAGGGATGCAGAAAGGGAGAGATCCCAGTCCAGGTCGTGATTCTCCGGTTCTCCTACTGCCTCCAGGTCGGAGTTGTCAGGCCACGACTCACGGCTGACTGTAGTGAAAGCCCTGACTGCTTCCAGCGGTTCTGCCGGCAAGGAGAAGATGACAGGGGTCCTCTGCAACACTCCAGCCTATGAAGATCTGGCCTTCTGCTGTGTCTTCTGGCCGATCGTTGGACCCAGATAAGGTCCATTCTGCCCCTCGGTTGGCCTCTTTATGCAGTGATGATGCCTGGGAGAAGGCAGAATCTTCAGACCAGTCTGTGGGGCGGTCCAAATCCTCTGGCCAGTCGGTGGGGAGGTCTTCCTCCCTACCTCCCTCCCTGCCAAAACAGGCTTCTAAAATGGCTGAGAAACGCCATACTCCGCCGTCGGACAGGTGTCGCCATGAGAAACCCTCAAAACCCACGTCGGAGCACCGACATCGGTCTGATGGGGACGCCTCCAAGCCCGCTTTACGTCTCCCAGTCCTCTTTCCCATTCAGGACGCCAGGATGGATGACTCACGGTGCCAAAGGATCTGACATGGGCTTGCGGAGTGCCCTCTGGGCCTGATGACGGTCCTGATGTTTCTGCTTCCCCTGTCATCACCCCCAGTTCGTCCACCAACACCGGACAGAACCGACGTTTATGCTCCCGAACCATCACCGGACCTGGCTCTGGGTTCCCCGAAACTAAACCTGAGCCAGGTGAAGAACCTTTTCTCTCACTGGTGGGAAACAGTCAAGCCGGACATCTTCCCAGTGAAACCCACTCTGGCTATGCTGGTTGAACAGACTCCGACCCCAATCCCAGGTGAGGGTACCCCACCAGGATAATGTGACTCCACACTCCCACTTGGTCGAGGATAGGGACAAGCAACCAACACCAGAAAACCACAAGAGGGTAATCAAAGAGAGAGGCCATAGGTCCAGAGCCCAAGATCTTCCTGGACTTGAGTCTCCACCACTCATTCACACTAATGGGAATCGTCCGGAGCGTTAGGACCTTGGAACTAAAAATCTTCAGGAGGGCTGGCGCTGGGATAAGACTCTGTATGCAGCGGTGCCTTGGCTAGCTCTCGCCGTATAGGCTATCGACATCTATCTTTCAACCGCCTCAGTGATATTCTCCTGCCGTCGAGTGCGCCGATGACTACATCGCTTACCCACTGGGAGTCTGGTCTTCGCCTATACGACAGCAGCTATATAGCCATTCAGTATTCGCTTAACTTAACAGTTTGTGTTCTTTTCTTTTAAAAAAAAAAAAAAAAAAAAAAAGAAATGTAGTAGTAGTTATTCTCAGCCTGCCATCAACTGAGTCGACCTTTGATGGTAGTGGTGACAGTAGGGAGGCTTCGTTTGAAAGCTGTGATGGCAGTGGGGCTGTGTCTGGTCCGCCACCCTTTTCAGAGGAGGGGTCTGACCACGGGCAGTGCGGCTCTTGGGGAGTAGGACAGTCCACCCGTAGCACAAATGTAGCAGTTCTGGGACCCGGCTCCGCTTGACCCCGAGCTCTTCTTCCTCCTATTGGTGGAAGAAGAATCGGTATCTCTCGAGGTCGCCCTCTGGTATGTCTGCACGTTACTAGTCGCTGGTTGAGTGCGGTAAGCCTGAACCGACTCTTGTGGGTTCCAGTGTGACTCCGCTCTTAACAGCCGTGATATTCGACACCGGTTCCCATCTCTGTCCTCGATGGGGTTCCGGTGAGCAGTTTCACTTCTGGGCCACTCTTTTAGAGCAGGGGTACAGCGCCTGCTCAGTAGTCCTGCTAGTGGTCCTGGGTCCAGGGCCTCGGACCTTGGGGATGCTGGGCCGCGGCTGGGTCTGCCAGGCCAGAATGTGTGTGGTGCCCTCTCTGGTGCTAACGCCTTAGACGCCAACCCCTCGTGCCTATCCCTTCTCCCTTTTCTCTGCAGGGGCCGGCTCGGGTTGCTTCCTTCTTACCCTTTTTTTCAGGTCTTGGTCCAGTAATGATTCTCCGTGTGGTGCTGCGTCTTGCGTTGGTGCCTGGTACTCCGCCTTTGGCTATGTCAAGTGGTGCAGGCGTTGCCTTGTAGGCGCCTGTGCCATCCATTGGTGTCGTTGCGCTGCCTTTGGCGGCACCATTGGCCGGCGCCAGGTGGCACTGTGTATCAGCGGCGCTGGGTGTGGTGCTGTGTATGGTGCTGGCCCCGCAGATGGCGGCGTCTCCCTGGTCCTGCCCTGCCTTTGGAGGCTATTTTGGGGTAGAAGTGGATCTGGATAAGTCTCTCCCTCTTCTGCTTGTCAGAGACACAGTGGATGACTCATTTTATGGTCTGGAATGCAAACCCTCTGTATCAGTGTGATGGATGATCTTCTTTCCAGTTCCTTTTCCTCAGGGATATGGGGTCTACCATAACATTTCAGTATTCATCTGTGGACCAAAGCAGACTCCTCTGTCTTGAGTTCCTACATTCCTCGGTACGAGCACACCTGTGGAACACAATGCAATGGTCAAGAGCCTCACGAAATCTAATCTCCATTGCTTGGGGCATATAGCCAAATAATCAGCTAAAGCTCATGGACACCTACATCTCTGCTTTGTGGGCGCTGCCGCTAGCAGCAGGTGGTTAACATCTCCCTCGACTTTGCTTATCTGTTTGGCTAAAGGCTGCTCAGAACAACAGAGCTGCCATATAAACCACACGACATCCTCATGATGAGCAGTCCTGTCAAGGAAGTGGCCTAGGTGCTCTTTTCAGGAACTAATCCCTCAGCCACTAAGAGGATGCAGTAGAGGGCACAGGATCCAAAAGCGCTCTATACTAACATCTGTGGATCCAGCCCAGACCCCACTCCAGCTGTCTTGGGTGGAGGGGGGGCTCCTCTCTGTGGTAGAAGGGGCGTCTAATTCGGTTTTACAACCAGTGGCAGTCCATTACAGCCGACCTGTAGGTCATCAGGATTGTCCGAGAAGGATACTCTCCCAATTTCGCAGCTTTCCCTAGACCTTCCACCCAGATGACAACCAGTCTGTCAGCCTCTCTGTCTCACATTCCACTTTTGAGATATGGGGCCTCTGTGGGTACTGGGCAGTAAAAATCCATCCAAGACGAAGCACAGGTTCCTATTTCCATTGCTTCTGTTTCCAAGTTAACAGATGGCATGCCCCATTTATGTCGACCTTGGGAGGTCAAACAAGTTCCTGTTCGGGAACAGTTCCTAAATCTCGGTGTCCAGATCTTCACTTCCTGGACCTTTGGCTCCTAGCCAGCCCTTCGGTTTAGAGACACAGGAAACAGTCACACGTAGCTTCTCAGTTGTTCTCTCAGGTTTGTGGAAGATGTCACTTACAGTGTCAGTGGCTCAGTAGGTAGCACACTTTCGCCTCTGAGGCCGGGAGATCAGAGAGACTGAGGGTTCAGTTCCCACATCTGGCACTTGGGTTAATATCCCAGTACTCACACTGTAGTGCAGCATGAGAGGGGTGCTGTATTTCTGAGGTGCCGTCTTTCGGATGAGACGTTAAACAGAGGTCCCATCTGCTTGGATTGGTGGTAGTTTAGGTGGATGTTAAAGATCCCATGGCACTTATCGAAAAGAGATGGGGAATTTTCCCGGTGTCCTGGCCAAATTTCCCTCATTCACTAAAAATACCACCAACAGCGTAATCTGGTTCAAGGTCAGCTGGCATTCATCTGTATCCTCTTCCTCGAGTCGTGCCTGAAAATAGGCAGGATTGTTTAGTGCACTTACCCACAGCAAAAAATAAATAAATAAAATGCCAGTTCATCTTCCCAACAGCTCCTCTTCTTAGGAGCCCTTCTGGATACCTCCAAGGTGTCAGCTTTTCCCAGAGGATGGGAGAAACTACATCTTTAGATGGCTCGTTACAATACGGAAAACGACTCTTTTCAGCCTCCTTTTTGGTTGCTGGGACTCTGGTCATCCTCTGTACAAGATGACAGAGCTTTGGTCAGAATTTATGTGGGACTCACTGCCTAGGCCTCCACACTCTGGTGTGGAGCCAGAAGGATCCTCATCTTGTCATAACTCATCTCTAAGAAATTTATCTTAAAGTCCTGGAGTATGCCCCCCTGTCACAAAGTGTTCCTTCTTCGGAAGGATAAGAGAGCTGTGATTTATGATATCAGCAAACAGGGTGGCGTGTCCCCCTACCCTCTTTGCAGCAGGGCTGTGAGGTTGTGAGAGAGGTACCTTGAGTATGATGCGTCCGTTCAGTTTCATGTAGTGATTTTTGTGAATGAGGCAGTTTGGACCTGGTCCTTTGCATCCCTTGCAGCATGAGAACTGCCTCTGTCCTGCTTGGAAATCCTGATCCTGGTGTTTTCTGTCAGGATGTGCTCACTGTAATGTTCAAGACTCTCTCCTGTACATTTCCCTCCTCATCCCTTAATGCAGAGGGTGCTGATCAAGTTGTATTGGGGGGGGGGGGGAGTAGGATGAGTCTCATCGTCCCAGACTGGCCTTGGCAGATTGATTGCATTGTTCTACAGTCTGTCAGAAGTTTCCCCCGAGGCGACTACCTCTATGAGTGGACCCTCTGACACTGGGACTTTAGTCCATTTCTAGCCTGCGTGCTGTCATCTCCATGCGGGCCGGAGAAATGGAAGTGGTAAGCTCTGGGTTTTCCCAGACCATCGCAGATGTCTTCTGAGTCACACACAGGTCTTCCACTAGAAAGACTTAAGTGGCTGAGTGGAAACCCTTCTCCATCTGGTGCGCAGGTCCCATCTGGACCCTTCAGTTGCCCACCAAGTAAGGTGTTGGAGTGCCTCTTGGACCTGTCGATTGCAGGTCAGCCATATTTGGCAGTGAAGGTACACCTCTGCGCATTTTCGTTCTATCTTGAGCCAGTAGACATCTTGTCACCAGCTCAATTACCATTGGTTAAGTTTTGCTTTAACTCCAGAAGGAAGGGGAGCGCTCCCTTTTCTCTCTGAATGTTAGAATGGTTCTGCGATTCTTCATCGACAAAACGAAGAGATACATTTCCGAACAACTATTGTATCTTCAGCATGCCACTACTAATCCACGTCACAGGCCAAATTGAAAAGTTGGGTTCACACCACTCTGTCGGAGAGGTTGCGGCTTCCTGGCGAAGATTCGTAATGTACCCATTGCAGTCATCTGCAAGGTGGTGAGTTGGAGCTCAGTACATACCTTTGTAAAGCACTGTGTTCTGGATGTCTCTATCAGACAGCTCTCTTTCTTTGGCAGGACAGTCCTTTGGACTTCCGTTCTCTGTGAACTCTGTCTCCGACCGCCCTGCTCGGGGTGGGTTGATTTTTGGCTCGGTACTCTCCCATTGATGTGAATGAGTGATGGAGACTTGAGTCCAGGAAGATATGGAAATGACGTACTTACTGTAATTCTTGATCTTCTTGGACGGGTCTCCACCACTCATTCATCTCTCCACCATCCCTGAGCTCACTCATTCTGTTTTGGTCTTCACTACCTTGTTGTTCGTGCTATGAAGACATTGTTCAATTAACCCTTCTTACAAGGGTCATCCGGGCCTTCACATGTCCGGAGGTTAGGGTCGGGTTTTCTTTCGTTAGTAACGCTGCACCTCCTTGGTCGAAAATGTACTGAGGCGGTGGGAGGGTCGGCACTGCATACGTGCGGTCCTGACCCAGTGCTGGGCCTCCTGAAGATTTTTGGCTCCTGCGGGGTCCTAGCACATCTGCTGTACTCCATAAGTGTGAATGAGTGGTGGAGGCTCCATCCAAGAAGATCAAGAATTACGGTAAGCACGTAATTTCCATTTCTTCTTGCTCCTTGGACGAACATACGTCACAAGCGCGGGAGATGACATTCACCTTCACACTCCTCCGACTCTTACCATCCGTCAGACTCCTTCACCTCGTCCTTTGACAAACCTCCTTTGGGGGTGCTCGAGATATGCCAAGTCACCTCAGACAACCCATCCTTTTATGGAGTGATGCAGCACATTCAAGCTAACATGGGATGGGACACGGAAGATCTGGACTCTAGGTGTATGAGGCTTGTCAAGTACCTCTGGCAAAAGGATCCCAAACCAGTAGTCATTCCCCATGGTGGACACCTTTGAGGACGTCATGCAGGCCACCTGGCGACACCCTCACTCTTCCACAGCCGTCCCTAAAAGGCGGACCCGTTTATACCGGGCTCTCAAGGACCAATCCGTTTGACTGAGCAGTCTGCTGTGGATTCGGTGGTCATCTCAGCAGCTCCAGCCTTGCTGGGGCGGCATGGAACAGACTCAGTCAGATTCTCCTGGAGCAAACGGGTCCACCTGAGGCGCGCCCCAGTGGGAGAAACAGATCTGCACCACTCGGCAGGAGAGATCACCGTGAGACTAAGCCCCATCCGGCCGAGCATCGGCCAGGTGTTGGAGGCCCCCGCCACGTGAATGCTAGGAGATACGCCCAGGCTGCGCATTAGGACCGCATGGCGAGAGGCTTGGCGGTTCAGAGGCACATGGTCGTGGTATTATCCGGTCTGACCTGAACCACTTGACCCGAGAAAACAGAGCAAAGGCAGGAGAGTAGGCAGACCGCGCAGAGCTCCAGCAGGTTGATATGGCATCTGACCTCTATGTATCAGAGGCTACTCTGTGTTCTCCAGATGGGCAATTCGAACCCCATCAGAGATGCATCGGTCGAGAGAGACCACCGCTCGGGCGGACGAACGGCATGCCCTCCTGCAGATGTGCCGGAACGTCCACCACTGGAGAGTTGCCCCATCTCCTGGGTCACTGTCACAGGCTGGTCCAACGATTGCAGCGCAGCCACTGGCTGGCCAGTCCCCATTGAAGGAGACGATGTACCAACGTGGCACGGTGCAGGTGGCCATGAGGCCCAGGAGGCGCAGGGAAGTCCCAGGCGATGCTGTGCTCAAATCCAGAAATGATTGGGCAAAGGAGGAAAGAACCTCGGCCCTGACCGCCAGGAGCTGAGTTCTGGCTCAAGAGAGCCGAGTTTCGCCCCAATGAAGAGTATCACCTGCTTGCATCGAAACCCAACTTGGGCTCTTGATGAGGAGGCCAATCTGAGAAAACCTGAGGCCAGATCTCTGACCGCCCGCCTCGGCTTCTGAGGGGCTGCAATCAGCCAGTCGTCCAGGTAGGGGTACACCCGACCTTCGACGCTGCAGGAATGCTGTCACCACTGCCATGCATTGGGTGAAGACCCTGGGAGCTAGAGAGGTCGAAGGGCAGGTCTGAACTCAGAAGGGACCCCTCCGCCTCGAAGCGGAGGGAATTCGCTGGAGACAGATGATCAGGACGGAAAGAATGCATCCTGGAGGTCCAGGGAACAGAACCACACGCCTATTCCAAGGATGGTATATTCTGAGCCAGAGGACCATCCTGAAGGTCCGAGACCTTAGGAACTTGTTCAGGTCAGCAGGTCGAGATGGGGAGCTAGCCCTCGTCTGCTTTTGGGGACCAGGAAATACCTGGACACAAACCTGGGTCTGGAGGAGAATCACACCTTCCTGTGATCACCCTTTTCAGGAGCAGGGAAATATCGCTCCGGCACACAGCGAGGCTGTGGACCCTGGGCTCTCGAGGGGCTACCGGCTCAAAGGGTGGAGCCTGCTCAACTCCAGAGGCAGGCCTTTTCCTACCACTCAACATCCAGCGGTCCGTGGTGATAGCGGACCAGGCTGAAAGGAAGTGCGGAGCCATCTCCATGGGGAACCCAGTGGGAGGACGAGAAGAAGTGGCACCTCAACCTGGCCACTGGGCAGGCTTGGAGTGAGAGAAACCGGTCGAGGGACCTCCTGCCTTACCTCTTGCTTCCTTGTTGGAGGAAGCCACCGCTTGGGTTTGGGACGCCAGGCGCGAGCCTGCTGGGCCTGTTGTTGGTGCTGTTCCTGGTCGAGCTGCAGGGCCAAGGGACAAAGGACTTATGCTGTTGACGGGCAGCCTTGTCCCTCTGCTGCAGAGGGGTGACCGAAGTCCAGAGTGGCACTGACTTTTCGATCCACTGAGCTGTCCTCCACCCAGGTCCGAAGAGGTCAGTCCCCAAGAAGGGACGTCACTAACTTGTGCTGGGTATCCATGAAGGTGGATATCCTCAGCCACGCCTGCGTGCATGGCACACTGTGGCCGCTACTGACCTGGCACAGGAATCACCTATGTCCAGAGCAGTCTGAAGTTGCTGCCTCGCCAGCGCCTACCCTGGTCCCGGCACCTGACGGACTGTGGTCTGCAGGTCGGCCGGGAGATGAGGGACAACTCATCCAGGGAGCCCAAGAGGGGTGGGGAGAAGTGTGCCATCAGCACGCCAAGCTGGCCTGTTGGAGGCCGAGGGAGGATGCAGCGTGACACCTTGCGCCTGGCAAAGTCCAGATTTTTGGACTCTTTGTTGGGGGGCTTATCCACGTCCCGAGCATTACCAGAATGCCGGTGACTAACCCCTCGGCAGAGGGGTGCTCCGAGAAACCGGGCAAAGAGCCGGTAGGGACCGCATATTTCCTGGCCATCGAGGGTGCAGGACAGGAAGCAGGCCCCTTCCAGAGCTCCAAGGCTGGGCCGACAATGGCCTCAGCCACCGGAAAGGCCTCCGCGGGGGAATCCCGGTCCAGAATCTCCGCTGGGGATACTGGATCTGCTGGGACACGTCGGTCGAGCGCATCCCGTGAACTCCGGAGATGAGTCGAGCAGACACAAGAAGACGACGTGGGGCTATCGGCCCAATGACTGGCCCCTCGAGGACCTCCAGGTCGACCTGCCTGGAGAACAGGGAGAGTCGCCGCCAGATTCCAAAGAGTCAGTGAAGAGCCGCCTCAGCCCTGAGCCACCTCTCCCGCCGAGGACGGTCGGAGTGAGGGTGACCAACAACCTGTGGCGGGTGCACCCAACCGAGAATCCCTCGGTCGGTGCCCCAGACTTCCAGCGAGGCAGAGGTTCCACCAAAATCGTGGAGCAGCCGAGTTTTGGCTGAGCAACTGGCCCTGAACAGGCACTCGACCTGGGCGAGCAGTTGCTTGCGTCGCTCAGGCGACAGCCATTGATGGGTCACGAGGTCTGAACCGGAGTCGGGTTTAGACCCGACAACAGTACTGCTGCCACATAAGCCTCAAGCGCCGACGCATTTACACCAGCTTCCCTCATCCGAGGAAGAGGACTAAGAGGAACGTGTCGCCGACATTTCGGCAATTAAGATCGACCGCCGATGTCGGCGGAACGTCTTGACAGAGAAGATGTGCTCGAGACTCAGATCTCGGGGAACAAGGGCAGGTCTGGGAAGGGGGGGACACCCGCTTCTTTCCCTCGGGTTTGGCACTTTAACCGGGGACTGCGCCCCAGGGCACAGGCAGACCTCGGTCTCCACCGGGGAACTGGTGAAGGAGGGTTGTCGGTTCACTAGTGCGACAGTCCATCCGACGGATCGAGAAAATCTCGACTGCGTCGATGGGGGTCTTGGCAGGCTGGCCTGACGGGGACACTATGAAGCCAGCGCCTGAGCCGCAACTCGACGAAGTCGACGGCCTGCCTGTCCAGGAAGGAGACCTCTCCTGCTCCCCACGAACGCGACGGTGGGACTCCTCCGACCTCCTTCTTGGGCCGAGAATAATGTCCTGATGGCCCCTCTCCTTCGTGGAAAGGGACAGACAAAGCTCCTTGAACAAAGCCGTGTACGAGAAACTCAGAGAGAGCGGGACAAATGCCGCAGCCGAGGAGGAGGAAGATGCGGCCTGGGCCGCCTCCTCCTCGAGGGCGATCATCTGCTCGAGCTGCTCAGCCGAGCCAGCCGCCGGACACCGCCCAACGAGCCTCTTTTAATTTTACCAGTGGAAAACACTTCTCAGGGTGCCCGAGCTGCAATCGGGCAGCGCGATCATCCAGGACGTTGGCCGAGAAAGAACGGCACAACTCGCAGACCTGCGGGTCGTGATCTAGGCCTAGGCAGCAGACGCACATGGAGTGCGGATCCGTCCTGGACATTTTCTGCCCACATGGGCACCTCCGAAAGCCGGGAATAGATTTGTCCATCGCAGCCACGAGGGAAGATGAAGACCAAGTTTAGAAACTTCAAAACCAGTTTCAGGACGAATCAAGAGTTAGGAGTTCAGTCTAAACGCAGAGCTTTAAGGAAGGAACTGAGCTTCCAAGCGGTAAGGAAGATCTGGCGTCATGGGGCGGAGCTGAGAGTTTTACCACCCAGGTGGGTGGGAGGAGCCAGCTTGAAGACCTTCCGGCAACAATTAAAGCGGCAAGGAACCTGCCAATAAGTGTGGATTGAACAAAATATCCACGTCCCTAGAACGCAGAAATTTCCGGTGCACTCGAGCGATCGTGAGATGTAGGTAAGCATCCTGCATGTCCAGTGACGTCAGCCAAGTGCCCTCTTTGAGCATGGGAATAAGACCCGTCAGGGTCACCATGCGGAAATGTTTGTACAACACAAATGTGTCGAGGTCACTGAGGTCCAAGATCGGGCGCAAGTCCCCTGTTTTCTTTGGAACCAGGAAGAAATGAGAATAATAACCTTTTCCTCTCTGGTTCGGTGGAATGTACTCTATGGCCTCCTTGTCGAGGAGGGCCCAGATCTCCTGCTGAATTAGCAGGGCATGCTGACCCGAGTAGCGGGAGAGCAGGGGAGGTCTGGATGGTGGGTGATCAAGGAACTCTATAGAGTGACCTCTTTCGACCAACTGCAACACCCACCGGTCGGAGGTTATCCTCTGCCATCCTGTAAGGTGATGAGAGATGCGACCCCCGACCTTCTCAGCGCTTTGATCCAGAGGAGAGGCAGGGGCCCGGAAGGAGTCATGCTGTGGCGATGTTGGACCCCGCGGGCTGGGCTGCTTTGGGCCCTGGCCCGAGGGGAACCTGGCTTGATTTTGCGACTGAAGTTGCCCCTGGTTGCTGGCTGGGCATGAGCTGTTGCCATTGTTGGCAGCCTCGGAAACAATTCTGGTTCCTACAAAAGGAACCAGATTTCAGTCTGTACATGGCCTGTACAGTCCTGACTGCCTTTCCAGCATGCTGCAGTTTGGTGATGACCTTCTCGGACTCCTCACCGAACAGGACCGCTCCATTATAAGGGACATCTAGGATGTTCTTCTGGATGTCCGGGGTAAATCCGGAGACTCTCAACCACGAGCGTCTCCAGAGACAAATGTCTGTGGCTGCTCCCCTGGCTGCCGAGTCCGCTGAGTCTTGGTGTCGGAGAACTTGGTCCCCACGTCTGGACCCAGTTTGTAAGAGGTCTAGCAGCTCCTCCTCCTTTTCGCCATCCGAAAGTTCCTTTAAAGGTCTTGGCCCTGTTCCCAAAGGGGTGCCTGAAACTGCACCATGAGCATCAGATAGTTTAGAGACCTAATTGAGCATGTAGCAGCTGCTACATTCCTAGTCCAGAGGCTGGGTACTCAAATGCTGAGGCCGCTGGGACCTATCATGAGATGCAGTGATGACCAGGGAGTTGGCCGGGTTGTTGCGCCAAATACAGGTCTTCCGTGGGAGCCCTGTGAGGCGGTCAGCCTTCTTCGGAACAGCCGGTGTGGAATGCGGACGCTTCCAAGCTGCCTTGGTGACGTCCGTAACGGTGTCCACCAAAGGTGGGACCACCACTGGCTTCGGGTCTTTCTGCCTGAGGTAACGGGAAAGGCATTGTCTCACAGGGTCTAAGTCTTCTGTCTCCCATCCCATATTTTCCTGGATGTGCCTCATAATTTCTGGAAAAGAGGGATCATCTGGAGGCGACCTTGGAATGTCCTGTGGGTCTGGTGATGGGGGACTGAAGGGAGACGGAGACCTGGAGGTGTCAGACATATCCAGTCTGGAGTCATCTCCTAGTGAGTGACATCTGCCCCTAGGTCGCTTTGGGCTCGGGGACCCTGAGGGAGAGCGTAATGCGCTTGCTCTCTCAATCGACCCCAAGGAGGTAGAGTTGGTTCCGTGGGGGTCGGGGGTCTGGAACCTTCAGCGCCCTGAGGAGGAGGTGGAGATGGTGGAGGTGGCTGAGGCTTAGGGGGAACCACGTCTTTCCTTATGGTTTCCCACCAGAAGGTGAACAGTCCTTTCACCTCCTGAATATTCATACCTGACGACGGGCCCGGTGTTGGTGTGGTTCTGTCACTAGGGTCGGGCGTCGTGTCCCAGTGAACCACCGGGTCTGGCGACAGTTCCCTGGGTAGGCCGGCGTCCTCTGTGCCGCCCGTCTGGTCGTCTGGCAATGCGGTAGCCTCTTCACCTGAGGACCCCTGATGTCCTGTGTCCACCATCGTTGGTACGACTGTCGTCGGGGGAGTCCATTTTGTGGGTGCTGGGTTGGACGCCTTCTTTGTCTCCGTCATCCGCTTAAGGGACGTCAGCTCTGCAGTCTTCCTTTCAGGAACCTTTGGAGGTTGGGAGACAGACCTGAAGTCGGTGTCCCGACGTCGGTCAGATGCAACGCCCGATTTAGAGGAAGACTTTTTGTGCCTGTCCGAGGAATCAGACTAGGAGGCGTCCAGTGCCCGAGTGGTCTTGAGCGGGTGTAAGAAGGCTAAGGAGCCCCCCGAAGACCTACATTAACGGTGGGGGGTGGTAGCAAGCCTGGGAAGTAGATCTGTCAAACCGGTAGAGCTGGAGCTGGCCCTGGACTCAGAGGCCCTGCTGAGGATCACGCCCTACCCGAGTCCCGGCGTTTGTCCCGGTGTTTCCGACTGTGGGAAGATTCCCCTTTGGAGGAAGGTCTTTTCTCCATTTCTCCAATTTCTCCTCGAGAAGAAATCCCTGAAGGGCCTTTTGGTGGCGGATCTGGGTCCTGCTATTGAATTGCTGGCAAATTGAGCAGGCCTGGGTGTAAATACTCTGGGCCCAGGCACCTGACACAGGCGAATGATGGTCTGCATAGGGATCTGTTTGCCTGCCAGCACACAGAGGGATGTCCCTGAGGAGAAGGGTACGAGAAGCAGGTATGGTGTGAGGTTTTGTAGAAAAAGATTTTGCTCATCGTATCGTTAATGCAGGCATCCGTGAGGCCGATGCTGGCGAGTCGATGGCGGAAAAGAAGTGGGATGCTGGGGACCGCCCCTTGTCGTGATGCCTGGACGCCGGGGAGGGTCAGTTGGGGCGTCCCCGCTGGATACTGCTAGCTGGAACTTTTCCTTGGGGTCCTGGCGCCGCTGGCTTCAGTCCTAATGGTGTAACCTGCTGCAAGAGCTGTTTCTCTTAACCAAGATCTGGCAAAACCTTTCCGAAATTCCAGCAGCACGCTCCATGCAATCAGCGGCTCCTGCCACAGGACCAACGTAGAGCCAGGGCTCGCCTCCAAGAGTGAAGCAGTGAAGCACACTGGGAGAATGATCACCTGGAGGAGGTGATTCAAACAACCCTTGGAAGGAACTATGGGTGGGGTGGAGGACAACCTTGTCCCATGGAAACCAAGCAGAGAGACTCCACAGAGAGTCTGGAGTTCACGGATCCTTCTAGAGGAGATAGTAGCCATCAAGGAGGCAGTCTTCCACAACAGGTGGACAACAGACACCTGCACGGGTTCAAATGGCTTGCCCAGGAGAACTGCCAGTACCAGCAACAAGTCACAAGGTGGTGGTGGGTTATGCACCAGTGGGGATAGGTGGTCTGGGCCCTTAATGAAGCACCCAACCACTTTGTCCTGCACCACTGCCAGCATACCAACCCACACCTGGAATGCCGAGATGGCTACCAGGTATACCTTTAGGGTCAGTAGCCTGAGGCCCGATTAAGAGAGGTAGTCCATGATGCTAGCCACAGGGCAGGACAAAGGGTTTAGCTCCCTGCCCTGGCACCAAATGGAAAGCGCTTCCACTTGAAGGCACAGCACTGGTGAGTTGATTCCTTCCAAGAGGCCTCTACAACATGGAGAACCTCATCAGAGACACCCAAAGCCTGGAACTCTAGCCACTCAGGAACCAGCATATCAGGTGCAGGGACTGAAGGCCCAGATGCAAGAACTTTCCCTTATGGCAAGAGAGCAGGTCCAGGCACAGATACAAGCACCACGGAGGCCTGCTGCTGAGGTTGATGAGATCTGGGCACCAGAGTTGGCGCAGCCAGTCTGGGGCCACCAGGATCATCTGTGCCTTGACCCTACGCACCTTGTGGATCAGGAGAAGAGAGAAAAGGTGTACAGGAGGCCACAGGTGCATGGCCTCGTGAAGGCATCCCCCAACAGTGTTCAGCATTGTGGGAGGTAGGCATTAAACAGTCTCAGCAACGCATTCTTGAAGGAGGCAAACAGATAGACCAGGGGAGTGCCCCACTAGGAGAACAGGTGATTCACCACCTCCTGGAGTACAGATCACTTGTGACATGCCTCACCCCCTCGGCTGAGGGCATCCACTAGCTGGCTGGAGGCACGGGCCACTTGAATCACCAGATCATCAGCGTCCAGGCTGTGCACGAGGGTCCAGGTGCGGAGGGCTCCCCAGCAGAACAGGTGGGAATGCACTCCATCCTGCCTGTGGAGATAGTACATGGTCATGGTGCTGCCCATCTGGACCTATATGACCAGACCCCGAACAGATGGGAGTGAAGGCCATCAGAGCAAGATGTACCACACTGAGCTCCAGCATTTTGATGTGGTGATGGGAACGGGGGGTCCAGAGCTCGTGGGCCCTGTGGTCACCCAATGTGTGCTCCCCATCCCATCAAAGATGCAGCAGTCATCAAAGTGACCACTGGCTCTGGGCAGGAATGGGCCTCTCCAGGACCTGATGAGATGGCCCTTAGGAGGCCCTTCCTGAGGGTTGGAAGAGACTGACACAAGTCCTGAGATGCTCTGAAATGAAGCTCCCAGTCCCACTGGGAGCAATGCAGGAACCAAAGCAATGCCTGCTGTGACCTAGTCTGTCGCCTCTTTGAGCGCAAGCTACAAGTGCCACCAAGACAGCCCTGTGGGCATCCATGGACCAGACCGGCAGGTCTCGTGTGACCAGGCAGCCAAAAAAAAAATGGCGAGCAAAACAGTCCTCTAACGGCGAGGGCTGCAGGGGCAGGCCACAAACCTGTGGATCATGCTGAGCCCCTAGGCAAGAAACACATGAGGGTTGAGAGTCGACGTGTGACGACAGCCGGAACAAGTGGCACATGGCTTGAACCCAGGACCGGGGCTCTGGTCGTCACACCCCAAACAGTAATCAAACAGTCTAAAACAATCAAGAAAGGGCACCTAAAGACACAATAGAAAAACGGGCCTACACTGCATGCAGGAGCTGCGAAAGACCTGATACTTCCAGTGGAAAGGAAGATCTGACGTCATGGGGTGGAGCCAAGAAGGATACCACCCGAGTGGGTGGAGGAGCTTAGTTTGAAGATCTTCTGGCAGAACTTAAAGGTAAAGCAAGACTGCCAAAGTGTGGATAGTGCACCATAGTCATGTCCCTAGAAAGTGCAGTTACTGTAACCACTGATACACCTTTGGAATAATAAGCCATCGGCATCAGAACCACTTAGAAACTTTTGCTAGCCAAGCCTGCCTTAAATAACATGTGTGCCCCTTTGTTTCCTCAGTTCTCTGACAAAGACAAGGTTGGAGACTATCCAACTGACAAAGACCAGGAGACCAAAACCAGAACCAGACACACAGGAGAGGTGACAGACTAGAAGATGAAGCCTATACTGGCAAGAAAAATACCCCACATAAAACAGCGTGCAGAACTGCCAACAACTGTACTGTCCAGAGATAAAGGTGGGAGGGTGAACTGTGACTCAATGAAGAAGATTCTTTTAAAGATTTACTGTTAACTGTAGCTGCACAATCTTCTTCGAGGACACTGTCCTCCACTGAGCCACACTTTAGAATGATTCCCAAGTACTTCAAAAGGAACCCAGGCAGGAGAACAGTGTCGTGGATTTAAGCATGACAGTCAAACTTTCTCACGTCCTTCCCAAGCCTACCCCCACCAGCTTCCACTCATGATCTTGTGTTCTAAATTTGCTACTCTTGTTGAATAGTTCCTTGCAGTTCCCTTTTTCATGCCTTTCAGGAACCTGAAGGTCTCTGTCGTATCAACCCTCTTTCATCTGGCCTTGAGTGAGTACATGTTGAGTGCCCTAAACCAATCCTTGTAGGATCGTTTAGAGCTAGCGAAGACTGAGCAATGGATGGAGTGAGCGGCTGCATGCTGTGCCACTGGGGAGAAATGACAATAGCAGGGGCTTGTCTGATGTGCCGATTTTTTGCCTTTAACAGGTATGCCATTGTTGCCAGAGTTTTGAGGCATGTTTTGTTCCGAGCCCTTTCCAGTATGTTTTGAGCTGCTCCTGTATTTTTATCGTGTGGTTTCTAGGTTCTGTAGGCTGACAACAGAGGCTTGGAATCCTACAGTGGTAGAATCCGCTTCCGTGGTCCATTCAGCGTGAAGTTCTGCAGGGGGGGGCAGTATACCTCGAACCACCTACATAACTGATTTTTTATTTTTTTTGTATATTAGGTGCTAAGAGAAATTGCCTTTCCTCACTCCAGTCTTTCTTGCCAAGTGCAGCTGTACGTACATATATTTATTTATCCATCGTTGTCGAAACCTTGTAGTCACACACTAGTGGCGTTCACAGTGCAGCAGAATGATTTTTTCCACTGCACTGCGAACGTCACACTGTGTCCTCGAGCAGCATTTGACAGTTAGGGCTCACTCCATAGACAGGACACACAGCCAAGCAGCAATGTCGCATGGCAGTACTAATGTTTAGCGATAAAACGCTCAAATGTAAAGTTCTTAAACAGTTAAAATGTCAAGTGAAAACGTTCAAAATGTAAAGTTCTTTTTCCTTTTAGTAACCCAGTAAAATGTTTTGAAGCAGAAACATGCTGTACTGATTTTTTTCCCAAAACTAACGCTCCACCATACACTATAAGAAAAGTGCATGGGGAGAATGTTGATAAGACGCATTCGCCTAGACAGAGCGATGGATTACCTTCTCGAGCTGCGCTCTCAAGGTAATCCGAAGTCATAGTGCCAACTCGGTGAAAGAATAGCCCTGTTGTCAACTGTTCCCCATGCACTATCCTATATATATATATATATATACACACACACACACACACACACATATATATATATATATGAGAGTCCTTCAGTTTAAACGTTTACCGCTAGCAGAAACTAAGGAGGTGCTTTTAGTGTATAAACGTGTAAGTTCTTAGGCTTGCTGATAAATTAACTAGAATGATTTCATAAAATTTTAAAAGCTTAAACATTTTTCTCATATATAACCTAATTGTATTTTAAATTTCTCACATTGAGGTCACATGGTGCCAGCATTTAAGAGTGCAAGCACTGGTGTCTTTCAGTAGATGCCTTTAAATGTTCTTGGAGTTCCTGGAAGCTCCCTGTTGCTCCGCTGAGCGTTTTTGGTGCTGATGCTAGAACATTTTATATAAAAAGTCAGACACTATTATCCGTTTCCAGCTTTTAAAATTTTAGATTCTACTTTTAGCCTCCTAGTTACAGCTGCTAAGCTATCAGCTCACAGCTTTAAGCCTTGTTCCGACTGAACACCTTTTGTGAAGTGGGTGAAGCTCGTAGAGTCACAAACGGATTTTCAAAACTAACCCACAGAATATGATGCATTTACTGCAGGTATTGCTTAGCGTCTAATCTATAATTTTACAGTCACAGCTCGATGTTTCTTTATAATTATTAACTGCTTAACTTAAACTGAAACCTATCTAAGGAGGGAAGGCCCGCCTGTACAGCAGAAAGATTTACTGCTGTGATGCAGGCACCCCGGGTTGGGGAATGGACTTGGAACACTCGAGGGCCGGCCAGGACAGGGTGGACTCAGCAGCCATGGCACACTCTCCAACTTTGGGGGAGAGATAGAGTGACTCTGGTCCGTGCTCCCAGGTGACCACAAGAAGCACTGATACTGGAGCACCGGCTAGAGCCATTCCAGGAAAGGCGTGTTGAACATGATGTGGCTATGCTGTGGCGTCCAGCAGATACCACCCTCCCACAACACAGCACCAGAAGAAAATCCCCGCACGCTAATGATGTTTCCCGCCTGTGGCACCCAGGGTCCCCTCCCATCCATTACCTGACACCCCTGGAGTTAGCGCTGCAGGGCTCTGCCCTGTGGGGTAATCGAGGGGCACTGAGGCAGATAGATGTCTGGGCTCGCTCGCAGGGTGTGCAGCTAAAGGGGGATCCAGCACCAGAAGAATAAAAAACATACCAAGTAAATAAAACAAACATTTAAAGGGATCTACCCTGACTTATTTATGTTTTTGTACAGCTGATTTTACCCATTACCTACAGTATTCCTTTTCTAGCCTTAAAATAGGATTTATTTGATTTGATTGGTTTCTGACCCAAGTTTTAGAGTTTAGTATTGAAAGTCTGAATAGTTTCTATTCACTCATGGGATTAGAGAAGGATTTAATATTGATTTTGTCTGGAAATTTAGAACTTAGTCTCTAAAAGGGGCTCAAATGCAACATTATATTGTAACCCCTTTGTTACCCGGGAGTGAAGTTTAGAACTTTGGGAATTTCAAATTCAGTCTTCCGCTTGTCCTAAGCAAGAAGGAAGCATTAGTCTGCAGTGTGATCTCTCACTCAGAAAAAGGAAGTGTTCCTGTATTTTATCTTTTAAAGTGTTGGAGACCACTCCCCGGTTCAGTGCTCTTTTCTCCGGGAGGGTAAAAAGTTCTCTGTGGGTTCCAGGGCAATCCTCTTCTCCCACCCTGGGAAGAAAGCTGCCTGTTTTAATTTCAGTCTGTTCATGTATAACAGCAAAGGTTACAGTACTTACCTGTGGGGCACCTGCAGCGAATGGGTGACTGTTTAGCTCCATTGGAAGGGGCAAACATCTTGTTTTCTTCAGTTGGATTTCAAGTACTGGGGACTGCTATTTGGGAGGACTATGTCAACTAGGACAAACAAATAGAGCAGTCAACTGTTTAAAGTTTTAAATGGATTTAAAGTTCGCTGTAGAGGGGGTGCTTCAGGTCATTCACCATTCAATCTACATTTTAAAGTCTAAAGTTTTCTGTGTGTCCAGAGAAATGGCGGGTATAAGCTGTGGGAGCTGGAGGTGGAAAACCCCCATCTTTAGTAACCAGGTCCAACTTCTACGGATTTCTTCTGTGTTTTGCTACTTGCCTCATGCACTTGGCCAGTGATGGGTGGGTACCCAGGCATTAGGTCGCAACTTGAAAATCTCTCTCTAGGAGTCATGAGACTCTAAGTGAATGAGTCACAGGATGGGAAAATTACTCCTTGTTGGATGGGAGTCTCCTTGTTTGATGGGAGTTTGATTGGTAGTATGGAACAAATCTCTCTAGGAGTCCATGAACTTCAAGTGGTGTGGGAGCCACAGTTTGGGAGTCTCCTTGTTTGATGGGATGTCTTTCCAAGTAAGTTTGGGTTCATTCGTCCAAGTGGACCGTCAGTCGAGTGGCCAGCAGGGGAGCCGGGCCAGTCGGGCTATGTATCCAATGTGCATGCAAAGTCCGGGCTGAGTGCCTGGTGGGTCCAAAGCCAGACAACTGTAGTTATGTGTTCATTCCTCAAATGGACCGCTGTGTTTAACCTCTAATCTGCATTACAGTAACGTAGCCCTTTGGGGGACCATGCAGTGCTTTGTTTATGTTCAGTGAGTTAATAAATAAAGCCACACTGAAAAATCCCAATTCTGGTTCTGGACATTACAGTTATTGCTTCCTGTAGTTGGATTTACTTGGGTGCCCCTGTGCAGAGTAGCCAAACCTAGGTCCCTTGTGCCAGGTAACCTCATCCTTCCCCGAACCCGTAGACACATATATGTATATCCATGTTACAAAAATGGAGGCACCGCTTTGGATTTGTTTGGGAAGGAAGGTGCTTGGGCAAATGAGCTAGCGTTTTGGCTATCTGGCAGATCGTAGCCAAAAAGTTGAAGCAATTTCCCTAGTGTGTGCTGTGTGCTGTGAATCTTGTGCTGCTGTTTAAAAATGCCAACTGTTTACAAGGAGCTATAAAGTCAAAGTGTGTGTCCTTGTCCTGCATCAACATAGTTTACAGCGTTTTGTCAGTTTTAAAATAAAGTTCTGTGAAGGAAAGTGTGGAAAACTAGGGGTAGCAACAAAGAAATTATGCCCTGGACATTGGAAATGCTTTCTGTGCAATGCTAGAGACTGCAGAGTTAATGGCAATGTTACATGGTTGAAATGGGCTCCCGCCGTGGAGTCAGTTTGAAGAAAAAAAAAAAAAGTGCATCTTTTCAGTTTAAATTTGCCTGCTCGACGATCGCCGTGAGGAGAGGAGCCCTCGTGAGGAAGAAGAGGCTCATTTGCATGGCGTCGTGTGGTTGGTCAGTTTGCCATTAGTCCCGCCCCTCAGCCAGCTCTTCAGAGTCTGCTTCAGCATTCGAGAGGGAGATAGAGAGTAGTGCGTGTACTGGCAGTGGAGGAGCATTCGCGAAGTGTTCAAAGTGCTGTAAACAGTAAAAAGTGACTTTCCAGTTAAAAATCGGGCTCAACCCGCTTATCGATCGTGGGATCAGTGAATTGTGTGATTAATACTACGATCGCGGAGACTGCCCACTCGTTTGCAATCTGAGGCCTTCAAAAATCTGGCTGCAGGCCGTTTTACCCCATCGCAGCAATCTGCTACAATAACAGTGAGTAAACGATTTAAAACTGCTCAAATCAGTGATTTTCAGATAATGCCATATAAAATGTGTGTGCAGCTGTGTAGTCGCTTTGCAAGTAGCGATTGTGTGATATCCTGCTGGCAAGTGCAAGTCTGTAAAGCCATTGAATGTGTGCATAGCAATGAAAGTAGCCTCAGTTTAAAGTTTGCAGCCAGAGAGAGACTGTGGGTTGTAAAATAACTGCAACACTAGTAGAAGCAGGCAATACTGTGCTGAAACCTTAAGTTTTAAAAGGGACTGTAATTAAATGAATGTTGCCAGCATGTGAAAAGTCCAAGGAAAATCCTGTAAATGTGTTAACAGCCAGAACACAACAAGTTGTGCAGTTTGAAATAAAAGTTATTAGTAGCTGATGTAAATCGGGTGCGCAGTGGCTTGACCCAGAGTCTGAATGTTGATGCACAGGAGTGTTGCCGCAGCCATTACAGGGTGGGGTAGTAAAGTAAACACAGCAGCAGAGGAGACATTTTAAAGCTACAGAGTATGTTCATTTAAAGTGGGACTTTCAGTTACAGCGAACTTTTGTTTGTTTTTCTGCAGTTATGGCCTCAGGACCAGCTCGTTACCCGGATCATGCCCGGGTTGCAGTAACAGCAGCAGTAAATAGATTGAGAGATATTGAAAATTGGTGCTATAGAGGGCAACTCCCTCCTGATGTGGCATTCCTAATTATCCAGTGCGTGTATGCCAGATGTGCTTGAGTGCTGGAAGGGATGTCTTCATGATTCCTCACTGTGCTGGATGTCTACAAAATATGAAGCTTATATAGGCCTCAGATTTGTTTGGCTCCCACATGGACACAACTTCAAGAATCTGCAGTTGGCAGCACACAGCATCAGGCGGAGCCTGTGGAGTAAGGTCCCTCGGGGGAGTGTGGCACAAAGTTAGAGAGTGCAGAATTAGAGACTGAATCTGAAATTGAAGCATTGGATGCTGGATCTCAGAAGGCAAGTTCAGATAAAGCATCAATAGTCCCCTGGGTGGGGGCCTAGCCCAAGTCTCGAAGGTGAAGATGAGATGCGGGAGGCCTTTGAATGGGAGGTGTCGACCTCCGCTCCCAGTGATGAATAGATAGTCTCAGGGGTGAGAACTACTGCTCACTCCTGGGCTCAGATCCTCAGTGAAGAGGAAGATGAGGGGAAACCTATGTGGCCTTGTGAGAAAGGAACGGGTACACAGCCTCAAGATCTTGCCTCGGAGGAATGTGTTCAAGAAGGTGGTGATGCCACTGCCCTGGCTTCACCAGAAGAAGAAGTAGTCAGGGATCAGTTTTTAATTTCACTGAGGATGCGAAGCTGGCAGAACCAGGACTGGCCACCCCCAAGCCAGGCCAGCGGTCTCAGATTGACCAAAGCAAGTAAAGAGGAGAGACTGGTTCGTAGAAAGGCCAATGAAATCTTTGGTATGACCTTTCCTACCTTTCCTCGGAGAGTCTGGGAGGAGATTGAGAACTACAGAAAATCCTGGATCTGGGATGAAGCAATGAAACATGTGCATCCTGGGGCTAACCAGCATGTAAAGAATAGACTGTTCCACGAAAAGTATACACAGTGGAAGAGAGGCAGGACACTGTTTATGGACAGAGTGAGAATAGTGGGTCGAGAGGGGCGTGTGAAGTCTCCCACTGTGTGAATTATATGCGTCCAGGCGGAGTAATAATTCAAGCCCCTGACCCCTCTACTATTGGCCTCAGTGCAAGGACCTCCCAGTAATTAAGCCCGTGCCTACAAAATGGAGCCGAGCAGTGGTAAATCAATACTGCCACATCTAGACTGTGAAGTGCCCTTATTGAACTGCCAATATGAATAAACAAGAAATCAGGTGCCCCATATTCTTCAGTCCACAGTGTACTGTTTCGATCAGCGACCATCTACTGGTACCACCAGATGACTTCAGATCCAGAGAGGACACCAGTCCAGCTGTTTTCCTGTTCATCGCCTGGTAATCGGATGACGCTGGACCAGCTGTTTCTCTTTTTGTTCCTGTTCTAAGGTTCCTTCTCCAGTTATGACATCAGCCCAGCTGTTTCCAGATGTGCACTCCTGTGGGTTCCCGAAAGATGTCCGCCCAGCTGTATCAGAAGAAATGCTGCCAGGGAGAGTCTTCGGAAGGGACCAGGTTTGTAAAATCCGAATACTTCAAGAGGCTGGTAAGTCCGCAAAACCCTTTTTATTCTATCTTTATGACACTGCAATACACACCCTACACTACAGACTTCAAACAGTGTGTGAACTGTCCGTAAAGACTCTCCCCTTCGGGATTACTGCCTTAAAGAACTATGCTTCACGGGGCTCCGGCCCAGGAGAGACTCTTTAATGGACTGGCCTTCGGGCCTTGTAGTCACTAGTTGGGACATTTAGGGCATTCCATTCCTCCCAAAGGTGTATTGTTACCAATGTCATTACTGTATTTTAATGTAAATACTGTTTTTCTACTTTTTTCTAAAAAACAACCAAAAAAAAAATCTTTATTTTTTGGGATTGTTCAGTGCTTTTTCTGTGTGGTAAGGGTTGTTGTTGTCATTGTTGTTGTTTAGATAAGACTGTACATGCAGATTAAAATGTGTTTTTTTTTTTTTTTTTTTTCTTTTACAGGTGTTCCTGAAAGACAGAAGAAAAGACAAAAAAAGGAGGAGGGGCTCATCAGGAGTCCCTCGTCAGTGCTATAGTGTAAAATTTAAATGTACTGTGTTATTATTACTAACTAGTTGTAGTTGCAGGCTGTCCAAGGTCGGGGAGGTCCCCGGGTTTTTGTTTGGGATGTTATGTTAGAGGCAGATAGGTTTTCCCTAGAGGGTTAGGGGGGATAGACAGGCTGTGGTCTTGAGCGGCTGTAGGGACTGCAGTGCTGATCTATCAGGGCTATGCTCTGGACGGTTCTACCAGAGCCACTAGGTGTCCATAGTAAGTGGATAGAGTAGAGGCTGAGATGTCAGCTATAGGCCTCTAGGCCCTTAGTGTTGCCTACCTGGGCTAGCACATGAGTCAGGGAGGGGCCTGATCACCCCCTCCGCCTTGGGTAGCACATAGGGTGGGATGGCTAAGGTCAAGTGCATAATGACTGGGACAGTCATTTTCCTGGTCAAGGGCGAGTGTAACCCCTTTGTTACCCGGGGTTACTAGAATCCCAGTAAGACCTAGTGGTAAGCAGGGAAGGCAGCTTGTGAAACTCCAGTTAAATGGGTTTCACACTGTCTCACTCTGTCCTCAGTCACAGGTGAGACTTGAGAGATGACATCACTTTAGAACTGTCGCAGCTGCATGAGCCACATTTGGAATCTTCAGCTCAGGGAGTGAAGTTTAGAACTTTGGGAATTTCAAATCCAGTCTTCCGTTTTCCTTAAGCAAGAAGGAAGCATTAGTCTGCAGTGTGATCTCTCACTCAGAAAAAAGGAAGTGTTCCTGTATTTTACCTTTTTAAAGTGGGGGAGACCGCTCCCCCTGTCTCAGTGCCCCCTCCCTCTTGGGGGGGGTAGGAAAAGTTCTCTGTGGGTTCCAGGGGCAATCCCCTTCTCCCACCCTGGGAAAAAAGCTGCCTGATTTAAGTTTCAGTCTGTTCATGTATAACAGCAAAGGTTACAGTACTTCGCCTGTGGGGCACCTGCAACGAGTGGGTGAGTGTTTGGCTCCATTGAAAGGGGCAAACATCTTGTTTTCTTCAGTTGGATTTCAAGTATTGGGGACTGCTATTTGGGAGGACTATGTCAACTAGGACAAACAAATACAGCAGTCAACTGTTTAAAGTTTTAAATGGATTTAAAGTTCGCTGTAGAGGGGGTGCTTCAGGTCATCCACCGTACAATCTACATTTTAGTCTAAAGTTTTCTGTGTGTCCAAATAAATGGCTGGGTATGGGCTGTGGGAGCTAGAAGTGGGAAAACCCGCCCATCTTTAGTAACCCGGTCCACCTCTACGGATTTCTTCTGTGTTTTTGCTACTTGCCTCATGTGCTTGGCCAGTGATGGGGTGGGTACCCAGACGTGGGTCGCAACTTGAAAATCTCTCTAGGAGTCGCAGACTCTAAGTGGCCTGGGGAGCCACAGGATGGGAGAATTACTCCTTGTTGGATGGGAGTCTCCTTGTTTGATGGGAGTTTCGATTGGAAGTGTGAAAACAAATCTCTCTAGGAGTCGCAGACTTCAAGTGGTGTAGGGAGCCACAGTTTGGGAGCCTCCTTGTTTGATGGGATGTCTTTCCAAGTAAAGTTTGGGTTCATTCGCCAGTGGACCGTCAGTCGAGTGGCCTAGCAGGAAGCCGGGCCAGTCGATATATATCCAATGCGATCAAAGTCCGGGCTGAGTGCCTGGTGGGTCCAAAGCCAGACAATTGTAGTAATGTGTTCATTCCTCAAATGGACTGCTGTGTTTAACCTCTAATCTGCATTACAGTAACGTAGCCCTTTGGGGACCACGCAGTGCTTTGTTTATGTTCAGTGAGTTAATAAATAAAGCCACACTAAAAATCCCAATTCTGGTTCTGGACATTACAGTTGTGCTTCCTGTAGTTGGTTTTACTTGGGTGCCCCTGTGCAGAGTAGCCAAACCCTGGGTCCCTTGTGCCAGGTAACCTCATCCTTCCCAAACCCGAGACACATATATATATATATATATTCTCCATGTTACAATATATTTTCTGTTTTTATATTTGCTGGTATAGATTATCATTTAGAACCTCAATAGCCTAACAAAGGTTATCTGACTGGTGGACAAATCCGTGGGTCCTATCACCCTTACTCTGTCTCTTGAGAAAAGATTTTATAATTCTATGCCTTGAACACCTCAGTATTACTCATTCTACCGATACTACTTGAGCTTTTGTATTCCTGTCTACCTACCTACCCACCTTAATCTTATCATGTGACCTTTAAGTCATGAAAACAAGCCAGAAGATTGCAGTGTGACCTGGATGCAAGTATTTGATTTCTCTCTGAGCTTTTATCTTCTGATTTGTGCTCTCTGATTAATACTGTGTACTCTATGAACAAGAAGAATGCTTCTACCAGAGATGTTTGCTATACATTCTTCAATTGATAATTAACTATTTGATTCAGACAGAATCTGCATTTGTTTGTGTGTAACATTGCGTAACATGGTTTGTACTAGAGAACAATTAAATGCACAAATGACCTCTGTACAGATAAAGTGTGTGGTGAACGAAAATACTAACATACTAAAATGCCAGCAGAATAGGCCTAACGGTCTTTCGTGTCTGCTCGTTTGGTCAGTCCCCAACCTGGGTGCTGACCTTGCTGTCCCCCTCGCCTTCTCTGGCTTCTCCCTTCCCAGTTCCGGATATTCTTGCTGCATTGGATTTTGCTTCCAGAACCCTTCCCCTGTACCTGTCCCACCCCCTCTTGAACCCCTCCACTGTCTCTGCCTCCACCAGCCCCCTAGGCAGTGCATTCCATGGCTCCACCACCCTCTCAGTGAAGTAGCACCTCCTCCTTTCTCCCCTGAATCTTCCCCCCTCCAGCTTCCAGCCATGCCCTCTAGTGGCCCCTTCCTCCTTCCTTGATTCCTCACTGTTCCTCCCTATTTACCCTCTTCATATACCTAAGACCTCTATCATGTCCCCGGTCCCTTCTCTCTTCCAATGTGTACATATTTGGCTCTTGAGCCTCTCCTCCATAGGTCCTGTCCCCAAGACCCAAATCATTTTGGTTGCCCTCCTCTGGACCCTCTCCAGGAGGTTAATGTCCCGCTTTAGTGTGGCCTCCAAAACTGCACGCGCAGTACTCAAGGTGCGGCCTCACCAAGCAGTTATACAGAGGGGTATCACTTCCCTCCTTCTGGAGTGATCCCCTAACGATGCATCCCAGCATCCTGTTGGCCTTGGCTGCTGCCCTCCTACAAGTCTCAGAGTTGTTCATCTTGACATCCACCACCACCCCAGGTCCCTCTCAGCCATCGAGACTTATGGCATTTCCCCCCTCCCCAAGGTGTACACTTGACCTGGGTTTCTGGCCCCAGGTGGAGTACCTTGCATTTCCCTGCATTGAACCTCAGCTTCCACTTTCTAGACCATCTTTCCAGAGCCTCCAGGTCCCCCTGTAGGGCCACCTCCCCTCCTCCCCATCCACCACACGCCCCCAGTTTGGTCATCTGCAAGAGGCTCATCTCCTCCCTGATTCCCTGTCCTTATGTCCAGATCGTGGGCGTTGAACAGAAGGGGCCCAAGGACTGATCCTGTGGGACCCCACTAATGACCCTCCTTGGGGATGAGACTATCCCACCAGCTCACGACCCTCTGGGTCGGTCCTGGAGCCAATTGCCTATCCATCTGATCATCTGGTTCCCCACCCCATTTCTCCCAGCTTATCCAACAGGCCCACGTGAGGAACAGAGTCAAATGCCTTGCTGAAGTCCAGAAAGAGGACATCCACTGGTCTACCCAGGTCCAAGGCACTTGTCACCCAGTCATAGAACTCCACCAGGTTTGTCTGCCACGATTTCCCCGGGATGAATCCATGCTGTCTATCGTCCAGGCACCCTGACTTATCCAGGTCCCCCCCTAGCCTCTCCTTGACAATGCCCTCCATCACCTTGCCCACCACCGAGGTCAGACTGACAGGCCTGTAGTTCCCTGCCACCTCCCTTGATCCCCCCTTGAGGATAGGCACTATATGCACCTTCCAGTCTTGGGGCACCCACCCTGTCCTCAGAGAGATGGTGAAAAGCTCTGCCAGGGGTTTTGCCAGGACATCTGCAAGTTCCTTCAGCACTCTGGGATGTAATTTATCCAGCCCCGGTGCTTTCTCCGTCTTAAGGGAGCTGAGGGCTTCCCTCACTCTCTCAGCTGTGATTTCCACTTCCGGTACCCTTCTCCCTGCTTAGCCCTCCCCCCACCTGCCAGTGATGCCTCCCCTCTCCCAGACCCCCATTCCCCCCTCCTCCATCTCCATTTCCCATTTCCATTTTTCCTTCCCTCCCCCATCCCCATCCACCACCCTTCCATTTCCATTCCCCATTCCCTATTTCCTTCTCCTTCCTGCCGCCCTCCACCACTCTAGTGGCCCTTCCCATCATTCATTACTCCCCTCGATCCCTTTCACTCCTTGAGCACTTGAATTGCCTTATAGGCTGCTTTCTTTCCCCGCACCACCTCCTGGACCTCCCTGGTCCACCAACAGGAGTTTTGGGCCCTAGCATTTTAGTCTTACTCTTGCACAGGTGCTGGTGGCATCCTGCACCCCTCTCCTGATGATTTCCACCTACTATCAGCGTCCATGTCTGACCCAATCCCATCCAAATGCTCCTTAAGGATCCTTCCCATTTCCTTAAATCCCCCCCTGAAGTCAGGTTACTTCCGTCTTTGTGCAGCCTTCTACCCCTCCTAGGTCCAGGCAGAACCAGACCGTGGCATGGTCACTCCCCGCCAATGGGTCCCTTACCTCCAGGCCCCCAATCTGGTCACTGTCTGCCAGGACCACATCCAGTACCCGTGCCTCCCTGGTCGGTTCCCTCACCTGCTGAGTTAGGGCAGCGTCTTGAAAGACATCCAACAACCTCTGTTCCCTGGTCACAGAGGATGTCATAGTCTCCCAGTCTGTTCCTGGCATGTTTAAGTCCCCAACACCACCACCGTTCCTCTGCCCAGTCTGCAGTGTCTCCCAACATCTGCCACCAGACTGTCCTCCAGCTCCTCCGCCAGGCAGGGGTCTATACACCACTCTATTTTTACTCTCTTGCCCCCCTTGTTATCAAGGTGACCCAAATCGCCTCCACGGTTCCCTCCGCCTCCTCTACTCCCCCTATGCCAATGCAGTTTTTGACTATCATTGCTACCCCTCCTCCCCTTCCCTCCCCCCTGTCCTTCCTGAACATAGTGTAACCCTCCAGGTTCAGGTCCCAGTCATGTCCTGCAGTGGCCCAAGTCTCAGTGACCGCTGCCACATCCACTGCTCCCTCAGTTAGCATCGCCTGGAGCTCAGGCATTTTATTGCCCAAGCTCCTGGCATTTAGCAGGACTACCTTCCACCCTTTCCCTATAGTTCCATTTCCCCTGCTCGTGTTCCCATGGGGATTCTGTTTTCCCCTGGTCTGCACTTTGCCAGTTGGCCTTTTCCCGCAATCCTCCAGCTCCCCAGGGGGGTGGAGACAGAGTCCCTCCTTTATCGGCACCCCCTCGACAGCCTTTTCTCCCATCCTTCCCCCCTTCACAAGTTTAAACCCCACTTTTCACCAATGAACCCCACTATTTTCAACTTAAGGATTCCCCTCCCCTCCAAATTGAGATGGAGCCTATCTCTAGCATACAGCTCCTTATCCTCCCAAGTGATTATTTTTTTCCCAGATGCATGACTTTGCATTTACTGACATTAAATGTTATTTTATATTCATCAGCCCATATTGCAAGATTGTTAAGGTTACTCTGAAATAACTTAACACAGAAAACATTGTTTACAATGTTTCCCAGTTTGCTGTCATCGGCATATTTACTAATCCAAGGAGAATGCACATCCTGCATTGAGTGCTGCCCTCCCATGCACAGCTTAGTAATGAACATTTTGCCAGCTTAAAGTAATGCTTTCTTCTAAGTTGCATTCACACCTAAACAAGCATCAAAGTATGAATTAAAACAAATTAAGCTGACTGCAATAAAGTACTAGTTTAATATTTTGAAAGTCTGCTTTAAACTTCACTGAATTGCTTATCAATGACATCAGTAATGATATCTAACAATTTCTCTTATACAGTGAGAAAGAAAAAAACATTTCTTCATAGGGCATCAAACTGAGGCCTCCTACAACTACTGTTATAGTGTTCTACCACTGTTCACTATCATCACACATGGTGAAACAGGAGGTTTTTGACAAGAAACCCATGCACACAGAACACATACCTGGTATTGAGTGCAGACACCCCCAACAGACACACACAGCTGCAGTGGAGTGTAGCAATAAACATTTTGCCAGCTTGAAGTAATTCTTCCATTTAAGTTGCATTCAAACCTAGACACGCCTCAAAGTATCAGCCAGCACTAATTAAAATGACTGCAATAAAGTAGCAGTTTAATATTCCAAAAGTCTGCTTCATACTTTACCGAAACTCTTATCACTGACATCAACAATGTCATCTGACAATTTCTCTCATATTGCATAAATTGAAGTGAGAAAAAAATGTCCTTCATTAGGGATCAACCCCAGGCCCCCTACAAGTACTGGTTTAGTGCTCTACCAATTATACAAATACTTAGAGAAGTACTCAGAGTTAACTCCATCGCAGCATGGTTTTCGGGCTGGGCATTCGATGGGCATCGCACTTGTGGACTTCCTAGACAAAGTAGCAACTGCTATGGATGCTGGGGAGTCTATGGATGCAGTGTTTACCCATTTGTCCAAGGCCTTTGATTTAGTGAACCATACCATTCTTTTTGAGAGACTGGAGGAATCAGATTGATCTCTGGTCCACTAAAGTGGCTACAATCTTATCTGGGGCAACAGACTCAGCAGGTGGAAGTTGCTGGTCAGTTGTTGAGCTTAGGCTACTTGACTAGAGGAGTGCCTCAAGGATCAATCCTGGGGCCATTACTATTTTTGTTCTATCTAAATGACTTGCCTGCTGGTTTACAAAACACCCAAGTAAAACTTTATGTAGAAGATACTGTCTTACTTGCGTCAGCATAAACTCAATATTAGATGTCAGCAAGGCTCCAGTCTGATGCTGACATACTTCAAGACTGGTTTCTTAAGTCAAAATTAGAACTAAGTAGTAAAAAGACACAGGTCATGTGTTTTCAAAGAAAGAAAATAAAAAAAAAATACCTCAATTGGAAATCTTTTTAAGAAATGGACAAGTACTCACGAATACAACACAGTGCAAATACTTGGGTGTTATTATGGACAATTTATTAACTTTTGAAAACCATATCAATTATGTAACAAAAAAAGTTAATAGGAGAGTAGGTGCCTTAAGAAGGTCAGCCTCCATTGTGCCTTTTCATATTCGGAAAACAATAGCTACTTAATTGATACTTACAGTGCTGGAGTATGGAAACCTAGTCTAAGGCTTTTCTGAAACCAAATTACTAGATAGGCTGTACAAAGTTTATAACTGTCTATCTAGATTTGTCTTGAGATGCCCATTCCAGACACATCATTGTGTAATGTATAACTGATTGGCCTGGGACAGTTTGTACACTCGACTAAAAAGCAATATGTTACATTGATATTCAAGGTTAGGGAAGGTTTGATTATGGGAAACCAAGTATCCCTCAAGAAACTTGAGGGTGACAATACCAGCTTAGGGAAGTGGTCCATAGAGGCAAAACATTTCAAAATAAAACTCAGATTTGCTTTAATGACCTTTCAGTATTCAGCTGCAGTTCTGTGGAATCAAATTTCTCCAATGGTAAGGAATCAACCTTGACTATCCACTTTAAGACAAAATTTATATTTTGTATCATCAAGAATGTGTCTGTCACTGATTTAACCTATTCTGCTTTCATTATGTTTCAGATTTCTGGTAATAGCTGTCTATTTTGTTATGTCCATATGTATTAATGTTACATCTGTATCATTTATGTCTGTATGAATGTATACAGGACAACTTTGTAGAGAGGTCCTTTTTAGACCAAAAGTTTTATCCTGTTTAAAATTAAATTTTAACTAACTAACTAACTAACTAATTAACTAACTAGCTAACTGTGTGTGTGCTCATCCCACTTGGTGTAACAGGATTTTTTTTTTTTACAAGAAATCCATGTGTGGAGAACACATATCCTGCACTGGGTATAGCCCCCCCCCCATACACAGTTGTAGTAGAGTTTAGTAATGAACATTTTGCCAACCTGATGTAAAGCTTCCTGCTAAGATGCATTCAAACCTAGACAAGACTCAAAGTATCAGCCAGAGCTAATTAACAGTTCAATATTCTGAAAGTCAGTTTCAAATGTTACAGAAACTCTTATCACTGAAATCAGCAACGACATCTAACAATTTCACACATACAACATAAATTGTAGGGAGAAAGAAAAAATGTTCCTCATTAGGGTTTGAGCCCAAGCCCATTTCAACTATTAACTTGGGACTCTACCACTGTGTGCTATCATCTCACATAGTGAAACAGAAGTTTTTTTTTGACAAGAAACCCACACAAGGAGAATGCACATCCTGCACTGAGTGAAGACTCCCCTGTCACAGCTGCAGTGGAATTTACTAATAAACGAGTTTCATAATGAACATTTTACCAACTTGAAGTAAAGCTTCCACCTGAGTTGCATTCAGACCTAGATGAGCTTGAAATGATCAGCTGAAACAAATTAAGGAGGATAACAATAAGTTTAATAATTAATAACAATCTATCCCTAGTGGCCCCGCTGTTTGTAAGATATTTCCTTAATCCCATGTTGGCATTCTTCGCCTGTACCTTATATAAATTTCCCTTGTTTGTGCTTAGTATTGATGTACTGTATAACCTATTGTATAATTTGCCTCTTCTTAATAATTGTATTGCTGTACTGGGAAATTATTTATTGTTCTATTTTGTTTTCTTGTACTACTCTTCCCATTTCTTCCAGGAAAGGCCCCCACACTCAAGTGTACACTTTGTCTGCAAAAACATTTTGGTTTACTTACTGTTTACTTATTTAGTTATTTATTTATTTGCAAAGTTTCACTGGGAAAGGCATACTGAACTGCAATAGTTCATTTCCAGATTCATCCTGGGGGGAGGGGGATACAGAGGATATATAGAATACAAGACATTTCGGAGAGATAAGCAAACAGTACAAACCATCCATTTGGGAACAGGTAAGAATATTCAGTTACATAACAAACTATAAAGCTTAATATATACAGTTACTTAAGAGAACCAACTCACTTAAACACACACAAATTATATGCCATACAATTTCATGACTGAGCTTATAAGGATAAGTGCAACAGTCCAAACAGTTATATAGTAGTCTCAGCATACACAAGGGGTAAGTTGAATCATTAGTTAGGCTAAAGGGGAGCGGGGGGGAAGGAGATTGGCCAACCAAAAGGGCCTTCACCCCCTCAGGATGCAAGAACCCCACAAGGGGTAGGCAGGGAAAAGTATGGAGCGTAAGTGACAAAAAAATGGGCTGGATATTGTAGAAGGGAGGAGAGTGGACCTGAAGGGGGGGAGGGTCAGGTGCAATTGCAGGTGTGTGAAATTTGAAGGCAAAGAAGAATGGATAGTGAGTGAAGGGACTGAGTGGACTGGATTTCTAATGGAGGGAGTCCAGATACTTGGGAAGTGATAATAGAAGGTGGCTCACACTGATGTGGTAAGCTGTGGGGAGGGTGAGGGTCCTGTGGGGGAAGTTGCAGAGGGAGTAGAGAGGGGTGGGTGGGACAGAGATGAGGGAGTGCAGGTAGGGTGGAAGAGAGCCAAGCCAGTACTTCCCAGTTAAGGAAGTGCTATGGGCAAGGCATCTGGCACTGAGAGATAGGAAACTGCATGCAGTGTAAAGGTTACAGTGATGAATATGAGGTGGACAGTCAAGAGCAGAATGACAGAAGGAGTTGAAAAGAGTGTCCAGTCTGGAAAGGGAGGATTTGAGGGCAGAGTTGTAGACTGCGTCTCCAGTCAAAGATAAGGAAAATCATCTTTTGGATGATCTCTCTGCAGGCTGGAAGGGAAGGCAGCTGTGGTGTCAGTGCAGAGCTGAGTTTGGGAGTAGCTTTTGTGGATAGCATCAATGTGCACCACAAAGTTGAGGTTCTTGTTGAACCATAGCCTGAGTATTTGAAAGAGAGAGACATCTTCCAGTAAGGAATCATCGAGGGTATGGAAGGTGGGAGTAGCATCAAGCCTGGCAAGCTTTTGCCCAGTGCCAAAGGTTATAGATACCAACTTTTGGCATTTAGGAGAGTTGATTTGTGCAAAACCAATGCTGGACATTACTGAAATCCATCTGAAGGCTGGTGCCTCCTCCAAGGGGAAGAACTGGAGGTAAACAAAACAGTGTCATCTGCATACATGTGGATACTGACAGATGAGCAGACATCAGGTAGGTCATTTAGGAATATGGAAAATAGTATTGGACCAAGTACTGAGCCTTGGGGGACACCAATGTTAATAGGGAGAGGGGAGGAGAGGGAGTTGCCAACCCTGACAGACTCAGATCTGCCTATGAGATAGGACTGGAACCAGCAAGTAGCAGATTCAGAGAGGCCCGCCACAGTCAGCTTGCTGAGCAGAAGTGAGTGGGCAACAGTGTTGAAGGCTTTGGCCAGATCGACAAAAATGGCAGAGGTGATGCATCCCTGATCCATACCTGAGAGAATGAAGTCAGTGAGCCGGAGTAGGGAGGTGGTGGTGGAATGAGCCTTATGGAATCCAGACTGGAAAGGGGTGAAGAAGAAAGAGGAATCAAGGAAAGGAGAGTTGCACCAGAGTCAAATGCTCTTGAAATTTAGCCAGGATTGGGAGTAGAGATATTGGGTGGAAGTTACCAGGGTTGGAGGGTCACTGCCCTTAGGAAGGGACAACAATTATGACTTTCAGGATTGAGGGATAGTAGTGAGTGAGTAGGATAGGTTTAAAGAGTTGCTAGAGGGTAGGCTATAGCATATGCTGACAGGTGAAGCAGCTTGTAATCCGGGCCATCAGGGCTTTCGCTCTTATGAGGGTTTAGGGCTAATAATGCTAACAGGGTGTCATCGGGGAGATGGGTTGGAAGGAAAACATGAGGAAGAAGGGATACATGTGGAGGAGTCTGGTGGAGAGGCTGTGGGGGTAGGGAGGCAAGAAGGGAGGAGGCACAGGTGGTGAAGAAGTTGTTGAATTCAGTTGTTTTCTATAGTATAGTATATTGTATCAGATTAATTTTGTTTAGTTGTAGGCTGACATCTTCTTTTACTACAAATCACAGAATCCCCTGCAGCTGACATCAGAGCAGTAGGCACCAGCGATAAGATTCTGTAACCTGCAGTGCATGTTAGAGTTTATATAAGCTCTGGGGCTAGATTAACAAAAAATCACAAAGCAAATCACAAAATTTTGCATTGCGCTGTGTGATTGCCCAGGTGTTAAAAATGCTATTCACAGATGAATAGTGTACTGCATGATCCAACTGTGAATAGGGCTAGACTGAGTCTGTGGAAACTCCATTACTGCTAGCGTGAACCCCAGCAGCGCCACCCTAGGGTTGCCACCTGTCAGGTTTTTTACCTGGTGATCAGGTTTTCAGGGTCCGTACCAGGTAATCCGGTTTTACTCTGTGCTGGTCAGGTTTTTGAGCCATTTTGAGTGCTCACATACTTTGAAACAAATCTTGTCATATTATTCATTGTTACAGCTGCATGTCCAGCTTACAAACAAGATCTGTTGTCAATATAGCCCTTTGCCTGTGAAAGCTGTCAGCCTGGGGGTGTAAAAGTATGGCCATTAACACTGTTAGCACTTACTTAACCTAATCTTTACCACGCGTCTTAAAGTGGCATAGAAGCACAGCTGCCCCCACCTTTTGTAACAGTAACAGAGCCAGTTGTCTTCCACTTTCATTTGCTGGTAAACATTTTCATGCTAAAAAGAATTTAGGCATTTTAAATGTTTTAAATTATTTTGTTTCTTCAAAAAAAAAGGATGGTCAATTCTCTGGCTTTGAAATAGTGCTGTGGATATGAACAGGGAATGGAGCCAGAAAAATATATAAAATACACATTACAGGAAACAATTTCTTATGTATTATTATATACCATGTACACTGTTGTATGCTATTTACAGTATTTCCCTTGTCTCCCCCCAGATCATATCTGTAAATTAGATTTATTTTATCTATGTGTGTTTATTTGGTAAACCAATGTCAATAAATAAATACATATGTAAATGGATAACTAGGAAGAACCTAGGAAAGTAACTTTAACAGGTACAGTACAGTATCTTAACATTTTTGTTGAACTCCTGTTTTAAGTGTTGTCTTTTATTGATATAACAAATGGCCTTCTAGGAGGAACAATGCATAATGAGTCATGAAAAGGGGTGGGGTTAGGGATGGAGCTTAGGATCCGGTTTTTGCCCCATTCAAAGGTGGCAACCCTACGCCACCCTGAAATACAGCCAGGAGTATAGCCCCGCAATGAATAGTGCAGGTGCACTATTTCCAATTCACAAAAGCAGCAATGCAAATGAGCCCATTGGGCATGCAAGGCACTAGGTGACTATTTGCATAACCATTATGGGTCCATTTGCATAGGCTACATGGAGCTTAGCGCGGCCCCCCAGCCCCTGCCCCATAGCAGCCACAGGCCCTGGTGGCTAGTGGTCTCTCCCCCCACCAGTCGCTGACCAGAGTAAAAACAAATACGTTTCTCTGATGTTAGTGGTATCCCTGGCTGATTGCCAGACTGATCGGTAATAAAAATGTATTACCTTGGTGCTAGTGATCTCCCCGTCCTGATTGCTGATTGCCAGCCTGAGTGAAAAAAACTATCTCCCTGGTGCTAGTAGCCCCCTCCCCATGACTGCCAATCACCAGCCTTTGTATGAAATTAACTTTTCTCTGGTGTCCAGTGGTCCCTAACCCCCACCCTGTCACCTGCCGAGGTAAATGAACATTTTCCTGGTGTCCAGTGGACACCAGGAAAATGCCCACCTGATTGAAAGATGATTCTTCCCTAATGCCTAGTTGTTCCCCACCTATTGCTGGCCCGATGTTAAAATACATGTGTCCCTGGTGTCCAATGATTCAACCCCCCACCCGCACTCATGCCTAATATTTTTGAAGTAGTAGTAAAAGTAGTAGTAAAACATCTTTATTTATACAGACAATATATTTGACAAGCAAATACACCATAGGGCCAAAAAAGCCCTGTTTTCAAGACGGTCCTATTGTTGTTATTACACTAAGTTTAACATTTGTTTTATAAAACATAATAAAAATATCAAGTAGCAGCAGATATACAGTGAGTTTCCAACAAACATGCAACATAGACATGTATTATAACTAGACATACAGAGCTCCTAGTAACAAACATAAACTAGAACTTGTTTTAGTTCATTTCTAAAAGAATCTATAGTCAAATCCATGTTCCTTATGTTACTTGGAAGATTATTCCAAGTAATCGCTGACTGGTACTTAAATGTCATCTCTCCAGATTTGTTTTTGACAATTGGAACGTGTAAGGATTTACTATTATTTCTCAAACAAAAACTGTGATTTGTCCACTCTAGTGATTTTAAAAGTCTTAAAGGTTTTTCTAGTTTTAAAATTTTGTATAGCAAAATGACCCATGCTCTATCTGTTTTATACTGAAGTAAATTCCAGGCCAGACTTTGATACAAGACACATTGGTAAGCATTTATGTCACTTTTTAATACAAATCTTGCTATTTTATGATAAGTTACACCCAATTTGTGTAAAGATGTTTTTGTAAAATTTTTTAATTTATGATTCCCATAATCCAACAGTGGGACAAGCAATTGATTGGCAACTAACAGCCAATCTTTTTTCGTCAGGCAATGCAAAACTCGTTGGATGACCCTTAGTTTCTTACCTATCTTTTTTTGTTAAATTATCTATATGAACTTCAAAATTTAAAGACTGATCAAATTCTATACCCAGGTACCTATATGTTGTTGCCCGAGTCAGAACTCGACCGTCACTGGCCCTAATTTCATGAGGTTCTGTTTGATTTTTCACTTTTCTCCTACAGGAATTAAATAACATGGATTGTGTTTTCTTCAAATTCATAAGTAGCAGTTTGACCTGAACCATGTTGAATTTCATCAAGTCCACCTGAAGTTTAGTTTCAGCCTCCTGTTTATTTATTCCCTCTGCCACTATTACAGTATCATCCACTTATAACATTATAGTAGTATGCTGAACTAGATTTGGGAGATTATTCATGTATATCAAGAACATTAAAGGACCTAAAACTGATCCTTGGGGTGCACCTCTTGTTATTGAAGCTAGAGTTGAATTTAGTCCACTTACTGAGACCAGTTGGGAACGATCTTCCAGGTATGATCTGAACCATCAAAGGGATTCATTCATTACCCCTACATCCCCAAGGCAATCTATCAGCCTATTGTGATCTACCAGATCAAAAGCTTTGGACAAGTCCACAAAGACAGTGCCCACAGAGCAACCCTCCAAGTGGGTAACAAGTTGGTCAGAAAAGTCCATGAGCGCAGCCTCGTGGACTGGCCTTTCAAAATCCAAATTGTACTGGAGTTAGCTTTTTATATTTCTCTAGGTATTCCATTAGTTGAGAGTGCACAAGGCGCTCCATTAGCTTGGAAATGATAGACAACAAAGCTATAGGCCTGTAGTTTGTTGGTTGTGAGGGATCACCTCCCTTAAAAATAGGGATAGTTTTAGCCTGTTTCCACTTACTGGGGAAAACCCCCTGAATTAAACTCAAATTAAACATATCTGCAAGTGGTGAGCTATCATGGTTGCAGAGTCCTTTAGGAAACGGACTTCTATGTTATCAAGGCCACCTGCTTTATTGTTTTTAAGTTTATTGGCTGCATGGAGAACTTCCCCTTTTTTAATAATTTTGAATCTGAAACCTGAGGTTTTATTGTTTTCTTCATATTCATCCCTATGGATTTTATTTTTACTTGTTTGAGTATTATTGGGTCCTTTTTCTAAATCTGGAAGATTAATGAAGTAAAGTAAAGAACTAAATGAGCACCAGGAAATGTAATGATGGTGCTCACGCTGCAAAGCACAAAAAATCAAAAATTACTGAGCACCCACCAGCAAAAACACTACATAGGCATGATTAAAAATACATACGCGTTTATTTAATCAAAGTGCAGCAATGTATAATACATAAGCTGTAGATGGAATAAAACCATCGGAAGCTACAAGAACACCAAATGACTGAACATTTTGTAAGATTTATGAAGTAGTTATTTAATATTTCTGCAGCCCTTTCCTGTGCAACTCTTTCCCCATTTTCTATAAAATGTATATCATTATGGCCCTTCCCTGGATTAACCAGACCCTTAATTAATTTCCAATAGAACTTTGGTTCCTTGGTGTTTTTTATTTTCTGTTTATAAGATAGGCATTTTAGTTTCCTAATTTCCTGCTTAACTACATTCCTCACTTTTTTAAACATCTCCCAAACATTTTGGTCTAATGTTTTATTTGCTGTTTTCCATAATCTATCTTTTTCCTTTAACAATTTTTTTATTGAATCAGTCAGCCATGGGAGACATTGTGATTTTATTTTAATTTTCCCAAAAGGGGCACATTCATTGCATGCTCTTAAAAATGAAGTTGTGAAATCTTCTGTGGTTAAGTGTACATCCAGTGTAAGGGCTGATCTATATAAACATAAATTAGGTTGTTTAGTCTGTAAAACTTGGGGCTGTAGTTTTTATAACTTCTCTTCTTTGTTTTCTGAGCTGGTATATTTTGTTGTCTCTTGCCATCGGATAGCCTCGTTTGCACATGATAACACCATGGTCAGCTAATTAGGGTGACACACTCTGTTTTTTCTACTTCTACATCTGTTGTAACAAAGATTAGGTCCACAATGTTACCTGTCCTAGATAATCTCCCTTTTCTTGTTCTAAGTATAAGGACTGGACAGATTCCTTCAGCTTTTTCCCCCTTTGCCCCCCCCCATGCAACACTGAAATCCTCAACCAGAATTATTTTTTTTTAATATATTTAACAACTTCTTGAACAAATTCTTGAATATTCCCTGGTGTCTAGTGGTCCCTCCCCCACCCAATCCCATGCTTGATCTATATTTATTATTCCCTGGTGACTAGTGGCCCCCCCATCCTGATCCCCAATATAAGAAACTGATAGCTTTCCCTGTTGTCTAGTGGACCCCCACCCCTGTTAGGTAATGCTCCACCACCTCACTCCCTTCCAGCCCAACCCCAAGCCAGTGACCAGCACAGCCCTCCACTCTCCACCATGGCTGGCCACCCACTAAGATGTCAATGAACATGTAATTTATACAGTAAGCACTCCAGCCAATTAATGAGTGCCTACTGTATACATTACATGTTCATTGACAGCTCAGTCAGCAGCTGGCTGTGGTGTAGAGGGAAGGGCTGTGCTGGTGGCCAGCTCAGGTCGGGGTTGGGGAGCGGGGTGGTGGGACTACCTGCCAGGGTGGGAGGGGTGGAGTCCACTAGACACCAGGGAATGCTATCAGTTTCTTATATTGGGATCAGAGTGGGGGAACCACTAGTCAGCAGGGAATAGTAAATAGATTGAGTATAGAACTGGGTAGGGGGATGGACCACTAGACACCAGGAACTATTAAAAAAAGTTTGGGCATGGGTGCGAGTGGGAGAAGGGACCACTAGATACCAAGGACTATTACATAAAGCTCAGGCATGAGTGCGGGTGGGGGATGGGATCACTAGACACTGGGGACTATTACATAAAGCTTGGGCATGGATGTGGGTGGGGGAGGGATCACTAGACACCAGGGACAATTACATAAAGCTCAGACATGGGTGTGGGTGGGGTGTTGGACCACTGGACACCAGGGACTATTACATAAAGCTCGTGCATGGGTGCAGATGGTGGGTGAGACACATGTATTTTAACACTGGGCCAGCAATTGGGGATCAGCAAGTGGGGACAACTAGACACCAGGGAAAAATCATCTTTTCACTTGGGTGGGCATCTGGTGGGGGGAGGAACCACTGGACACTAGGGAAAAAGTTCCTATACCTTGGGCGGGTAATCAGGTAGGAGGAGGGACTTCTGGACATTAGAAAAAAATCTGTTTCATACACAGGCCAGTGATCAGTGATTGGGGGGGCATTACTAGCACCAGGGAGACTTGTTTCTTGTACTCAGGCCAGCGATGGGCAATCATGGGGGGGAGAACCACTAGCACCATGAAAATATATTTTTATTACCTATCGGTCAGCAATTGGCTGAGGGGGATCACTAGCACCAGGGAAACTTATTGTTTTTACTTGGGCCGGGGATCAGCAGAGCGAGGGACCACTAGCCACCAGGGACTATTCTTGTTTCATCAGGCCACAATCAGAGATCATGGGGGGGTGACACTAGCCACCAGTGATGATTTTTGTTTCATTGGTTCGGAGAGCAGGGATCATGGGGGGGGGGACTACTGGCACCAGGGAGCATTCTTTTTTTTTTTAACTCGGGCCAGCAATTGGCGGCGGGGTTGGGGTTAAGTACCTCCACAAACCACTAGGGTTGCATGGGATTAAAGTAATCTCCCAGTCAATGGTATTTGCTCCATTCAAGGGAATCCCAAAAAAGGCCCTTGAGCAGAGCAAGTGCTTTGTGTTTCGTACTGCGCTGATACTCAGATCCCATCCCTCATTTGCATTGCAGCCCCTCCACACTTTGCCCAGCACAAACCCAATTTGAATGCACAAACTGGGCTTTTGTGAATATTAAGTTGGCGCAAAACCTGGTTTGCTCGCATAAAACCAGATTTGCACCAGGGCAAAGTTTTGTGACTCTAGTCCCTGATCTTTTGTTGCCTGGTCATGCAGTCCTTCATGGGTATATACAGTTGCAGAGGGCTATACTTAGCCTCTGGAGAAAAGATATCCCAGAAAACATCTGATCAGAGATTATAAATGCTCTAAAATGCATTGCAGGCTATTGACTCTCCCACTGCTATATAATCTACTATACTACAGTAAACTAAAAAATTTTTGCCCACAAAGTACATATTGGGACCATCCCTACACTTGAGTGTGGGGTCCTTTGTGCTGACTGTTCCCATTTAAGATGACTGCAATAAAGTAACAGTTTAATATTCTGAAAGTCTACGTCAAACCTTATTGAAACTCTTATCACTGACATCAGCAATGACATCTAACAATTTCGTTCATACTACATAAGGAGATCTAGGTATCATAATTTCAAATTATTTGGGTTGTACCAAGCAGACTAATGAAGCTATACATAAAATCAATACAATCTTATGGGCTATAAGGAGAAATATTAAATCTAGGAACTCAGCTGTTATTGCACCATTTTATAGATCATATGTTCATCCCTACTTACATTACTCTTCCCAGTTTTGGTGCCCTATTAAGAAAGGATATATCTCTGAGGTAGAGAAGGTACAAAGGAGAATGACAAAGCAAATTCATGGCCTTAAGGAACTACAATACCAGAAAAGGTTAAACAAATAGTCTAATATTACTTGAGACAAGACAACTTAGAGGTGATCTATTACTTATGTGGGACGTAGTGAATGACCCATATTTAATGACTGAGATGGGCTTGAATCCAAGCAGGACACCTTAGGCATGAGAGGCCACCCTTTTCAATTAAAGTGTCAGAAATATAATACTTCAAAAATAACATTTTACTTTTCACAGAGGGTGGTAAATCCTTGGAATTGTCTTCCACTTGAAATAATTATCATGTAAAGTAAATCTATGTTTAAAAACAAATTAGATAATTTGATCTTGACTGGTATCAACTTATTTTATTATGGGTAAATGATAGGCGCTTTAACTGGGCATCTCGACTTCTGCTCCTGTACACACCTTAGTATGAATTTTAGTATAAACTGTATTAAGAAAGACAAAAATGACATTTCCCTGTTGATCAAACCTAGGTCCCAATCAACTACTCACTTAGGGCTGTATGCATGAATGGGCAGATTTCCTATGCACCATGCACCTTCAGTGCATACCCATAGACAACCTTAAGTCAGAATGCCATGCAGCAGGGGTCCGGCCAGTCCACCAACATTCAAAGCATGGGCATGAGCCTTTAGCTAGTCCAGGGTAGTGTCAGGGGTCTGCCCACACTCCATGCCACTCACAAGGTGCAGAGTACTGGCAAGGGAAGCACAGGATTGGCAGCTGTGACCCTGCCACCATTATTGCCACACCCCAACCAGTGGCACCCCCCAGTTGCAGCAGGCCAGGCAATACCTCATCATGATACTCCAGCCCACAGAGCTGCATGGAAGGGCTGGGGCAAACATTTAGGAACTTATCAGTAAATATCACCTCCTTGGACCCACACCTACCCAGAATCTCTTGTTCATGCAGAGCAGAGGATCCACTATAGGACCCAGGACGGGCATCCAATTGGATGCCTACCTGTGTCCTCTGAACCACCGCACTGCAATTGTGTACGCCAGGGGTGGGGCCACAGATTCGTGAATGGCAGCCAATGCACACCTGCCTGGGTGCATTTTGTTACATGGGCTGGGTATGTGTGTATTGCAGATACCCAGTGCACATTTGTGCATGGAGCCCAATGTCTGTACCACTGTGTGCTATCATTTCATATGGTGAAACAGAAGTTGTTTTGGCAAGAAGCCCATTCAAGGGGAATGCACATTCTGCATTGAGTGCAGACCTCCTCATACACAGCTGTGATGGAGTTTACAAATGAATGAGTTTAGTAATGAGCATTTTGCCAACGTAAAGTAATGCTTCCCACTAAGCTACATTCAAACCTAGACAAGCCTCAAAGTTTCAGCCAGAATTAATTGACAGTAATAAAGTCAGTTTACTATTCTGAAAGTCTGCTTCAGACCTTACAGACTCTCCTATCACTAACATTAGCTATGACATCTAATAATTTCTCTCATAATACATAAATTGTAGTGAGAAAGAATAATGTTCTTCAGTGGGGATTGAACACAGGCTTCGTTCAGCTACTGGCTTAATATCTACCACCGTGTGTTATAATTTCAAATGGTAAAACATTAAGATTTTGACAAGAAACCCATGCAAGGAGAATGAACATCCTGCACTGAGCACAGGCACCCCATACATAGCTGCAGTGTAGTTTATTTATGAACATTTTGCCAACTTGAAGTAATGATTCTCACTAAGCTGCATTCAAACCTAGACACACCTCAGAGTATCAGTCATAACTAAGTTGACTGAAACCAAATAATAGTTTAATATTCTGAAAGTCTGCTTCATACCTTACTGAAACTCTTAACACTGACATCAGCAATGAGGTTCTACATCATAACAGCAAAACTAAAATGGCAACTTACCTCAAACCAAAACAGGCAATGTGCACTACAACCACTAGGAAAACAGCAGCAGCGCCGCTAAATTGATACACAGCTGCATATATGAACCAAACTTTTATGTGGGAGCACTGCCCCCGCACCTCCAAAATTAATATAACTAACTCCTGGGGAGGTGCATTTCAAGGAGGGGAGAAACTCAAGGGAGGGATGCAACTTAGGGAGGGGGACAAATGTCAGTGGGGGGATAGTGGCAGGGGGAACAAAGTCAAGGGAATGAGGCGTGAAACAAAAAAAAATGTAAAACTTAAACAACATCCCACCCAAACAAAACATGCAATAATGCCTGATACCAGTTCAGAACCTGGGTCTGCCAGCACCAGTGGCAGTAGCTCTGGCCACCACACCACAAAAGTGGCTCATAACTGACCTGCACAACAATGCCCCATGACCCTACAAACTTGACTTTCCCTCCCATTCCCTATTTGTTGTCTTTCACTATTCCCCTACCCCAACGCTATTCAGTATGGGTCGCTCCTCTAACAGGCGCTCAAATTGAGTCACTCAAAACTGAGACACTCAATTTGAGTCACCCACATAATGAGATGCCCATCAATGCCATCCAATAATTTCTCTCATACTACATAAATTGTAGTTAAAAAGAAAAAATGTTCCTCACTGGGACTCAAAGCCAGCCTTGTGTAGGTCTGAAATCCTATGCTAAAACCAAAAAGCCCTATTACTGACCTCTTCAGTGGCATCACGCAGGTGCATCCTCAGGATGTAACTTTTAACACTGACTGAATGCAGAAAAGATGCATGATGGCAATAGGGGCTTACTAGCTTATGGCTGCTTTGCACCTAATAACTTAAAGTTTCCAGTTATGCTAGCTTAACACCCAAACTGCACAATAAACATGCATTAGAGGAGGGGCCCCTTATTCCAACATGGCCATTCGCACTGCACAAAACATAGCACAGCGCCAAAATAACATGGGGTCATCAGGAGACATATTCATAAGACAGCACATTATGTTCAGTGTTTGCTGCCTTATGAACATTGGACTGTGGTACCACTGTGCAAAGTACATGTGCCCAGTGCATCACACAGCCCCTGCTGGCAACAGACACCCAGGAGTAAAGGGTGTAGGCACCCCAAATGAATTAGTGCTTTTGTACCTGGATGCCATATTTAGAGGCCTGCATGCTAATGACCACATAAGGCATGTAAGGTGCTAAGAACCTGTTTGCATATCATGTGACAATTAGCAACTCTAAACAATTCTCCTCACATATGCATGCATGAAGGCATTGTGCAGAGCTTGACCATTGCCTCCCTCTCACCCTCTCACTGTGCACTAATATGTAAATCACTGGCAGTCTAGTTGTACCCTTACCAACCCCAATCCTCATTGTGAATTTGAATTTTCCTCATAATCCAGTAGTGCCCCTCCTGCCCTGATCACAGCTATGAGGTGAAATTTTTCTATTAGTCCAGTGGTATCCCTCCTGCCCCAATACCCATTGTGAAAAGAACTACCCTGGTACCTCTTGGCACCCTTACTACCCGATCCATGTTGTGAAAAGAAATGCCCTGGTACTCCAGATGTATGCCTCTGTTACCCTGATCCCCACTGTAAAGAAGTGCCCTGCTTGTCCAGTGGTAATCCACCTCCACCTTAATCCCCATTTTAAAATGCCATCCCTCTCCTGTCTTAGTCCATCCATTCAGCAACCACCACCATCTACATACCGTCTGGTATCCAACTCATTCTAAAATACCCATGGTCATGGTGGACAAAACGATGGATGAGGACCGGCACAGAGCCTGCTCTCACCACTTTAGCCAACCAGTATATGAATGACAGGGACACAGTATGCATGTACTGTGTTTCTACAGTATGTCTGTGCTTAGTCCCAGTCATTCAGGCAGTGACTTGCTGAGGTGGTAAGAGAATGATCTATGCCAGTGCCACTCCACTGCTCTGCGTGTCATGTACACAAGCCTTTTAGGGTGAGTTGGTACTGGATGGGGTGGAGGGTGGTGAGTGCTGAGTGGGTGGACTGGGGAGGTGGGACATTATTTCCAATGGAGATTAGGTTGAGGGCATACTGCTGGGTACCAGTGTACTTTCATTTCACAACTGGGAGCAGGTGGGGGTACCACTGAACAACCAGGGTAATTTTGTTTCACAGAATGGATCAAGCCAGGAGGGGAATATCACTGGACTACCATGGTAATTTCATTTCACAGTGGGGTTGGGGGAGGGGAGTGTATCACTAGACTACCAGGGTAATTTTTTTCACAATGGGGATTGAGGAGAGGGTACTACAACTGGATTACATGTAAGCATTAAGCCATGATGAAGATGGCATCTAATGGGGAATTAATGCATGGTTGGGACCGGTGTGCCGAGTGCCTACAACTGCCCAATCATGCATTAATTCCCCATTAGATGCCACCTTTGGAGTGGCTTAATCCGCTTGTAATATGGCAAGTGCAAGGCTAGTATCAGTTAGATACTGTTTTACTTGTTATTCAACACAAATGAGCACAGCCACTTATTTCACTTCCACTATTATGGTTCAGCTTTGTTACTTTTTAAGCCTGTATCTAACCGGAAGCGTGAGCATGCACGTTGCATGGCAGACATCCAGTAATGTTGTGTCTACCAATTTCTCAGACATTTCAACTTTACTCTAACTATCAACCTAGCGATAAATTAATGCTGCACCCGGAAAATTTGCCACTTGTACTTGGCTACTATAGTGTTATCCATCTGTTTCCATGTCAGACTCATACCGAGCTGGATTGTGGGCACACTTTCTTGGGTGCATATTTTGCTATACTACTACACTGACAACACTGTTGTATTGTTGCTCTAAACCTCAGCACTGGCTTTTCCGACCAATAAGTGGCGCTTTCAGAACACTTCGGCACTTCTGTACTTTTTCGGAATCATGTGTTTCCTGGCACTGTACTTTTCCACCACTATTCTAGTGCCACTATCACTATGTGATTCGGGTTCCTCGCCGCGTGATACACAGCACACTTTCTCCTTACATAGATATATGACCTCCTGCTCCGCCGCTTGTGGAGTCTCAGACAGGTAGCACTGACCCCAACAGTGCCTTTTTGCCTGAGCTTGAATTGTTATGCTGACTTATAGGTGGCACTTTAAACAGTCACATAACTTTTGTGTGTTTCTAGCTGATCTGTACTTATGTGACTCTTTAAAACCGCATCTATAGCTCCAAATATTAATTACCGCTTCAGGCTTACAGCTCACCTTGCTCAATCCTGCAATAGTGAAGGACTCCACAGACTACAGAGCACCACATAGGATATCTATGTCACATTCTACTCTGCTGTGTGCCGCACTGTGATCGATTTGTGCTTTGCAGAGCTCTGTTGTTTTGTGCTGCCACTTCTACTCTGTCAACTAAGTGGGTGGGTGAGAAACACGACAATTGCCCCTTCTTTGTCTGATCAGTGTAATAATTGACACTTGCAGCACCATGGAACACAGTGCTCCATCTACTTTCTCTGCTGCTGCTGCCACTTCAGTTTCGTCCTCTGTGTTACTCATGCCACCTATTAGTCGACCTACTCCTACTGAGCACATTGCACCCATACCTTTCTAAGCGTGTTCACACTCTCAACACGGCATTATCATCTCATAATGCCATGTTGCTCTTGTACCAGCTGACACCCTTGCAGTCAAATACAAAAGCAGATACAATACAATCAATGTATACCAAAACATGAACAGGTAGTTTTTGAATATAGGTAATCATTAAGTAATACATTAAAACTTGGGACAGTGATAACATTCCTGATCTCAACTGGTAGAAAATTGTAATATAGTGAGCCCTATATAAAGATCTCTTGACTATATGATTTTTAAAACACGGAACTGTATATTGCCTAAACAGGGCTGATCTAGTATCACGTGAATATGCATTAATCTTAAATAGACTGATGAAGGGAGTAAACCCCCCAAAATGCTTTGCATTAGTAGAGCTGAGCTAAATTTGCATCTGTTTTCCAGTAAAAACAACCAGCAGCAGAGTATAAAACACAGTGGAGAGTATGTCTTGGCAGGTTGGTTATAAACCAACAGATGCTGTTATATGCTACTCACAGCTTGAAAATGACAGTTTCATTGGCTGCATCATAAACAATAAATCCATAGTCCACCACAGAGAACAGGAAACTACTTGCAAGCAGTTTCCTAGTCTCAGGGGTCATACAGTTCCTAATCCTGAACAAGACACCCAATCTCTGATGTATTGTTTTAATCACTGATTCAATATGATGTTCAAATGTTAAGGCCTCATCAGTATGTACACCAAGGTACTTAAAGCATTCCACTCATTCAAGTGGTTCACCATTGAGAACACACATCACTTCATCAGGATATCTAGTTGTTCTTGGCCCTGAAAAAATCATATATTTGGTTTTATTTTAGCTTAATCTTAATCTTAGATTAGGGCAATGAATAGTAATTCCCATACACACGTCTTACCTGTCCCCACTAACATGTGTCTATTGAAAACCCATTAATTTCCCTAATCAGTTGTTGCAGTTCACACACTGAAACTGCTAGAGTTAGCATTCTGGTTCTACCAGCTCTCTATGACTGTACCATGCTGTCACCTGTAGTGAACCAAGCAGCCACCTGTATTGTAAAATGCTGTCACCTCTACTGAATTATACTTTTCTGCACTGAACCATGCAGCCACCTGTCCCAAACATCTGCTGCTGCTGTAGTAGAACATGGATATTTAGACCTCTTGCCTTGTACGACTGGTTTTCAAGTCCCACATGCCATTTGTATGCTTGTGTTTCCATGTGCTCGCTTTTTCCTTAGATTTAGTCATTCCATAAATAATAAAGCACATTGCTTTTGCAGTCTCAGTAAGCATTTTTTTAAATTATGTTTACCCAGCTTTCTTTACGTACTTCATCCAGTACAGCTTCTGAAAGACAAGACCAATATTTCTGTGTAATGAAATTATGCTTTCCTCTGCTTCATGTCCCATGAGATATGGATGTAATAGAGTATAAAGAACAGCAGCAACTGTACACTAAAATTATTAATACTGTAACAGTCACCAACAGCATAATGAAATTATCACTCTGCAGCAGTATTACAGAAAAATGAACACTAGGAAATTCAATTTCCTGCAAACAAATAATTATAAGATATATTATATGTGGATACTTAAGAATATCATCTCTTTAATCTATTCAGCGAACCATTTCTGAAACTTCTCTTGACAGATATATGAATTTTTAGCTGCATTCTAAGACTAGATTCAGTAGTAATTGCAAATTTGATACCTGCTGTATATATTAAAGCTACTAAGCAATTTGTACAAAGTTATAGCAAAAGTCATGCCATTAGTTGCAGGGTACATATTGTCTGTGTAACAATGCTTGTAGCAGTGTGACCTGATAATAATAGCAATGATAAACTCACTAACGCTAGCAGGTAGGCCATCTGCATTCAGGTCTATAGTTTCAACTCTAGGTTTGAAGTAATTAAAATGAAAGTGCATTGCTGCAGATTTATTGATCTGCTGCAACAAGAAAGTCAGGCTTAAACAATGAGAGAAAAATTAGTTGTTGCACACTATTGAACAAGAAATGTACTTATAAAAGCTAAAATTTAACAGTAAATAGGGTTATTTGGGACAGCAAATAGGTTGATCATTGAGCGGATATGTGTGGGGTGGTTGAGTTTTAATATTTTTAAAAACCACAAAATTGCTTAGGTTTGGTGGGGGGCAGCACTTGTGTCAATTTCGGCTACTGTTTCATCAATGAGATGTCAGAAAGATGTTACAAGTAAGCCATGAAACACAGCAGGGTGTGGGTTATGTTTTGTGATACTGTAAATGCATGCCCAGGTTTGTTGGGAGACAAAAGGCATTTATGTCAAGTGCCTTCAGCATCTGGAAGTAGTGTTATCACATAATATCCTGTCATGTCATATTGCACTTATGGACTGGGTAAACTGAGTACATTTAGAAATAAAAAAAAATGGCAACTTTATTTTATTGAAAACAGGTATTTTCTTTTGTTGAAAGTAATTAGTAAAAGGCAGTACCTCTCCAAATGTGAATCATCTGTCTTTCTACACATTCAATAGATGGAATGTTTATTTATCATGGAATACAAAAATTTAAACTTCTGCAGTACTCTTCTGGCAGAATGTTCACCTATCCCCACATAAACACACACCACAGAAAGCCACAGTAAAGACAGTGATTCAGTGTTATCTGTTGCAGGTGTAACCCCCGTGCCAGACTGGGGGTTACCAGTGATGCTCCGTTGGTATCGGGAATGGACATGCATGATGCCAGGTCTGCCAAGGGGCAGAGCCTGGGCATCAAGTGCTGAAATTCAAGCACCAACTGGTGCAAGGGTGGCAGCTGAAAGGAGAGTCTATGAGGAGTCAAGGAAGTATGAGGAGTGATGAGGTCTGCTGCTAGGCTGGTCAGGGATCAGGCCGCTAGTCAGGGCCACGGAGGCCCAGGGCCAGGGTGGGGAGATTGCCCCCCCAGTCCCAAAAGTGTGGATGAACCCCATAAGCCATCATTGAGGATGGTGAACAGTTGTCTGCAGCATCAGAAAGGAGAGAGTCAGTTTTCTGGAGACCATCCGGCTCCGTGAAGGAAAGAGTGCTGGAGTGGCTGCCGTGGCTGGCCCAGACCACAGTGTGGCAGAAGCAGTTCCAGGGCCCCTAAGTCCATGTCCACTCATTCAGAAGAAAGGAGCTACTATGGTGGAGTTAAAGAGCTGTGCCCGAGGGAAGGTGGTCACTGCCCTGTGAACCCTGCCCATGGATCAGCATGGCAGATGGCCTAGGAGATTGGACTGTGTCCGTTGTAACATCAGAATGCCCTGTGGAGGAAATGGTGCCCTGAATGTAAGAGTTTGTTCTGCTTTCACTGGCGGGGATATAGAAAATCAGTCTGTGTGTGTACAGTGACCAAGAGTGCTGGAAGAAGGGAGAAGAGCCCGTTCATCTCACCAGAAGTAAATGTGTTGGATCCAGGTTCAGGACCCAGGTCCCTCAAGTAGTTTGTGCTGCAGCTGCCATGCCTTAGTGACTGTGTGGAAATAATCTAAATGCTCTCTGCTCCATGGAGCTGACTGTTATGGTTTGAACCTTTTGACATTTTAACATAATAAAACATGCTTGATTGCATCCTGATTCCTGCCTGGGCCGAATCTTTTAGTCCTGAGCCATATCAAACTGTGTTTATGTTGTTCTAACAAGGTTGGTCCAATAGATAAAAGACTGTGCCTGTGCCCACCAGCCAAGACAGAAGAAGGAAGAGAGAACATCAGCCTGCACGCAGAGCGGAGATCATGCCATCATGTGAAGAATCCCAAAATCTGCAATCAAAGGTACTGAGTTTATTATCCTGCTATAATGACTGTGGATACTGCCTGTCAGGAACTGGTGTCCCCCTTCTCCGTGAACTGTAACTCTGTAACTTCACCTAAAACCCTTAGACAGGGAGGGAGGAGGATGCCACTCCAGGAGTCACTTTCAGAGACTGGAATGGTTGAGCTGCCTGCCCTAGTCAGTAACTTTGAAAGCTAATTTCTGTGAGTTAGGGCAGGAGCTGAAGGAAAGTCTGTATTTTTCCAAGTTGCACCAGGAGATTATAGAAGAGAGCAGGGGTGTTCAACACCTACCTGTCAAGGCTGGAGGGTATTGTTCTGAGGTGATGGAACATTGATAGGCCGGAATGCTGAGTAGGAGTTTGGAGTTGCCGCCTGAGTGTGAGGTGCTTCATGAGGAGACAAATGGCACTGGAAACGCATGCTCAAAATGTAATGAATACCTAATTAATTGGAGCACCTTGCATTTGGATTGATGTATGGGACTAGCAAGTATATAAAGACGAGACCATGTGAGAGATTGTTATTCTGCTGCAGGACTTGTGTTGCATCTAGAAGTCCACTAATCTCACGGAGTTGTTTGTAGCATTTGCCACCCGAAAAAGAAAAAACTGTGGATTACAAAGTTTTTGTGTCTGTAGTGGGGCAATCAGGAAAAGAACAAACTCCAGTGAGATGGTGTTTGCTCCTGGAGCTGCTGGCCGAACTGTGACCATGCCAGAGCTGCTGCTGAGTTGGCTGTGGGACATGGTGGAGAGAAGCAGCTCTGGTGAGTCCTGCATTTATTGTGAAATAAGTGGGAGTGGAGTTTTGGGACAGTCTGTATGCCTTCAGTGCTTCTGTGGTGCTGCAAATGTGCCACCTGTGCCACCAGTGGTGCCTGTGCCACTGTCAATGTTGCTCTGGTCCTGGGGTCTGAGTAGGAAGAATGGCATCACCCACAAGGAGTGAGTGTTCCACTTTGGAACTGTTGTAGCAATGGGAGGAAGTGGCCATTAATCTTCCGGAGGCAAAGGCAAAGGCAATGGTGGTGGAATGGCCCAGTCATCTGTGCAGCCTTCTCCCATCACTGGGTGCCCAAGAACCTCCCCCCGGCAGAGAGAAGGGCCATGGGTGGGCCTCACAAATGCAGTATGCTCAGCTGGCTTTGTGAGGAAATAACCAGGCCAGCTGAGACCTCCCAAGGCCGTGGCACCCAGCTTCATGGCCAAGGTACAAGCACCACCCCCAAAGAAGGTGGAGGAGGAAAAGGTACTTGTAAAACCAGCATCACTCCCAAAGAAGGCGAAGCGGGCAACAGCATCTAATGAACCCACCCCACTCCTCACAGAGCAGGAAAATGCACAAGCCAGAGAGGAACATGATGTAGTTGTGGAAGCAGTAATGGAGGGTCCAGGCTCAAATGCGAATAGCGATGGCGGACATCCAGAGGCAGTGTCTGTGTATTTCCAGTCAAAAGAGGGAATAACCTAAATGTTTGAGGACCTGGTGGTGGAAAGAGACATTCCCCAAACCTATGCTCTGCCTATTATGGGACTGCTTGAAACAACCACCTTGCTCCCTGAAAAATGCAGATGCTGGCTGGTAGACATGGACTCCAGGCACCACATGGACCTGACCTACCTAAACTACAAAGATGGCACTTGGTTGCCCAAAGGACTGGCTCCACGGTCTAGTGTGTGATCAATTCCTGTTTGTAGCCAAGCTGAGCACTGGGTGAGAAGGTATTTGTGGATGGAGTTCCCGGGGAGACCTACCTCTATGTCAGTGAGAGGATGTGGGACATTATTGAAGTTCACAGATTGGACTGGATATTCCATGGTGCTGTGGAGAAAGTACATTTGAGAAACCAGGTGGACCCCTCTGATTCTGCATATGATAGACATAAGGTGGTGACCACAGCAGATCAATGTGTGCCTCGTCTGTATGAGAAGGAGCTACCCTGTTTAAGACTTTTGCCATGGTGCAAGATAAGATTGGAAACAGGGTCAAATACTATGTGGTTAGTCATGACTGCCGTGGAGCTGAATGCAGAAAGCTAGATCCTTGTTTTTGCTATGCTCCTGAAGATCCGCCAAAAGACTCCAAGGCAGTGACAAAAAGAACACAGAGAACTCAGTGCCCTCGGTGCTGCTGTGGACTGCTGCTCAATATTTGCCACTAAGAGACTAACCTTGGTGAGACTGTTCTTTATTTACATGCTTACAATAGCAAGGACTATAGCTCAAGTTATGTGCCATGTTAATTGTTCGAAAAGAAAAAAACTGTTAAATGTGACCTTCATTTGATAGAACTGTGTGCCTTGAAATTTAGATAGATAACAATAGAAAGGGGATAGTAGCTATAGATAAAGTTGGAATTGGTAGTTTAGAAATGTTAAGTAGCATTGTTAAGTAGGGTTAGTTATTCATTCTGTGCTCAAAAAAGAAATTCTGGAGCTGGGTAAATGGACTCAAAGTTAAAGAGTCTGCCACCTAATGGACTCCATGGGACTTTGCAATTAGAGTACATAGAAAGGCTCCATGTCATTTCGGCAAGGCAATTTTAGCTCGTGACAATTTCAGCAATACATTATAGTGAAATAAATTTTGGTGACCACAGTTTTAGTGACTGCCAATTTCAGCAATATATAGTGATTACAATGATTTCAGCAAACATCATAATCACTCCTGCATTTGAAAATTATAGGCAAGCCCTAACAAATAGTCCATACAAGGACGGATTCCATATTCACCAACAACCTGGACTATGCGCCAGTTAGGTCTCAGTAGCACCTCCTAGAAGCTGATGCTGTGGAACTAGACATAATCTGTGCCATTCAAATTTCGGACATCCTCTGTTCCTCTTTAACACAGTCATGAAACCTCCAGATTGTGGTGTGACATATGCCAAGCAGGTATTGAACCCTTCGTGCCATTCCTCTATTGCATTATTGGTTCTAGCATAGCTGGCTAGAGCCTTACTAATTGTTGTTATGAACGTAGGGCTGCTGTGCCCGCTGCACCCCCCTATATTTAGGATACCAACTCTGAGCCACAATTGGACATGGGGTATTTCGTAAGGTTGTGCTTGCTAAATACTATCACTTAACTTTCTAAGTGCTGAAATTACTCATTTGCTGTAATGTGGCACTCACTATAATTGCATGAACTAAAATGCATTCACTAAAATTGCCTCGACGAAATGACGTGCTACCCATAGAAATGTTTTTCTTAGGCTTGTAAAATGTAAATGCACATTGTTAAGTAGCCAAGAAGTAGGATAGCTTTTTAGATAGTATAGGCTATCTTTAGTTTAACAGATATTTATTTATTGCATTTTGGTAACCGGTAGGCCCTTTGAGGCAAAACAGTCCCTTTTCAGGGTGACCCAGGAAGAGCAGTACATTGATACTTGCATTCATTGGACACAAGAAATTAGACAAGGAGTAGTCATACAGTTACAGAGTACATCAGTTACATTCAATTATGTAAAATAAGCAATCTAAAGCACAGTCAACAGTTATACAGTTAGAGAGTACATCAGTTACATTCAGTTATGCAAAAATACATAATTTAAAGCACAGTCAACAAAACCTTATATGCATTCAGACATCATTTACATTTTTTTTGTCTTGGAGAGCAGGAGATAGAGAGAGTGGGAAGTTTTGCTAAGAGAAACATGCAAGAAGTGAACAGGGGTTAGAAGTCAGCAGAAGCAGGAGCAAGGTGGAGGAGTTAGGTGAGTTAACAGTGACCTTTGAAATAGAGAGAGGGAGGTGCAGACCAGTATAGAAGGAGGTAGAGAGTTCCAGTGGGACACAGCAGAAAATGCAAATGATCTTCAAGCCTTGGAGAGTCTTAAGTTTGGCACTGAGAGAAGAGGCAAGGAGGTAGATCTGAGGGTACATCAAGGGAGACAGTGTTGAACAATATCAGCAAGGCAAGGAGGAGTGAAGTGATGTACAAGCTTATGTATAAAAGCTTTGTGTGGCATGGCGTAATTTAAATTCATAGGGTAGCCATCCTAGGGCAGACAGGACATCGCAGTGATGGTGCCGCGCACTGGCCCCGAGAGCAAACCTGCCAACTCTATGGTAAGCCTGTGATGGGCATGATAGTACAGATGTGGAAGCAGACAGTAGTAATGGAGCACCATACATAAGGAGGGACAGGAGTGTGGCATCCACAATCTTGCAGCATGAGATCAATATAAGGAATGGACAGATGCAGAAGAGGACACTGATTTTTTGGTTTATAGTTTTAGTGATGGCTGTAACATGGGCATCTAGGGTAAGTGAAGGATATAGGTGACTCCCAAGTATTTGAAGGACCTGACCAATTTGAGTGCATCCCCTATACATGAGAGGATAGCCAGAGTGGGGAGGGTTGGTGTGGACGAGTTGGAGAATAACATACTCTTTGTTTTTTCAGTATTAAGGACAAGCTGCTTCTGAAGAAACCAGTCCTCAAGGGTGTGGAAATCGGAGAGTAGCATTGAATTGAGCCACCCAATATCAGGAGAAAAACAGTATATGATAGCATCGTCTGCATATAGGTGAACAGAGGCACTACCACAGTTATTAGGGAAGTCATTAATATACAGATAAAAAAGTAATGGGCCCAATATGGAGCCCAGGGGGACACCATGGGTAATGGGCCTCAGGTTAGATAGGGAGCCTGTCCATTTTACTTTTTGTGTACAGCCGTAAAGGTAACTTTGGGTCCAGTACAGGGCAGTGGTATCAAGGCCAAGGACATGCAATTGTTATAATAGAAGGCCATGGTTAACCAAGTCAAAAGCCTTGGTCAAGTCTATGAAAATTGCTCCAGTGGCTTGGCCATGGTCCATCTCATGGAATATGTCAGAGGTGACTTTAATCAGAGCTGTAATTGTACTGTGGTTTTTTCTAAACCCATGCTGAGAGGTTGAGAGCAGATGGTGGAGGTCAAGGTAATCCTGTAGATATGGTAGGTTATTGTAGATGAGTACTTAGATATGTAAATGGGTACCAGGTATTTCTGTGGGGGCAGCTCTGCAGCTACCATTCAAAAGTTGAAGTAACTGTGTTCCACCCTGTTGGAGGTTTAGGTAAACAGCTAGGAGAATGTATTTGGTTAAAGAAATGTTTGTAAAGGGTATAGGTTTGGGGTCCCTTGGGAGGGGAGTAGGGTGGGATGCTGGGCTCTGAAAGTACTAGCGATTTTTCTTCAAGAACTCAGATCAGGTAGCCATGGCCACCAATGTGGTGACGAGGTTAGTGCACATAGGTGGGTTTGCCCACCTCAAAACAGGGAGGCTATGCTTAAGTGGCCTGACTGGTGGAGCCTGGTTGGGGTGGTCTGCAGGAGAGTGTGCATTATCCCTCAAGGTCCAACAGCCTGGTTAGCCAGTAACAGACAGCTTCCCCAGAAGGTGAAGCATTTCTGTGGGAGGAAGTAACCCCATGCCAAATTGTTAGATTATCAGTGATGCCCCATTGGCATTGGTAATGGACATGTAATGCCAGGTCTGCCTAGGGTCAGAGCCTGACCATCATGTGCTGTAATTCAAGTACCAACTGGCATGAGGGTGACAGTTGGTAGGAGAAGTCTGTGAGGAGTCAGGGAAGTGTGAGGAGGCGGTGAGGCCTGCTTCCAGGCCAGTCGGGATCAGGCCGCTAGTCGGGCCGGAAGGGAGATTCCCTCAGTCCCAAAAGTGTGGATAGACCCCCACAAGCCATTGGTGGGGAGGGCAGACAGCTTTCCATAGCAGCAGGAAGGAGAGAGTCAGTTTGCTGCTGCTCATCCATTTCTGTGAAGGAGAGAGAGAGTGTTGGGGTGACTGCCATGGCTGGCTCGGACCAGGGCGTGGCAGAAGCGGCTCCAGAGGCCCTAAGTTCATGTCCATTCCTTCAGAAGAAGGGAGCCATTGTGGTGGAGTTAGAGAGCTGTGCCTGAGGAAAGGTGGCCACTGCTCTCTGCGAACCCTGCCCATGGATCAGCAAGGTGGATGGCCTAGGAGGTTGGACTGTGCCCATTGTAACATCAGAATGCCACAAAGAGGAAATGGTGCCCTGAATGTAACAGTTTGCCCTGCTCCCATTGGTGGGGATATAGGAAATCAGCCTGTGTGTGGAGTGCCCAAGAATGCTGAAAGAGGGGAGAGGATCCCTTTTGACTCATCAGAAGTAAATATGCAGGATCCAAGTTCGGGACCCAGGTCCCTCAAGTAGTTTGTGCTGCAGCTGTCATGCCGTAGTGACCGTGTGGAAATAATCTAAATGCTCTCCTCTCCATGGAGCTAACTGTTATGGCTTGAACCTTTTGACATTTTAACATAATAAAATATGCTTGCTTGCATCCTGATTCCTGCCTGGGCTGAACCTTTGAGTCCTGAGCCATATTGAACTGTGTTTATGTTGTTCTAACAAGTTTGCTCCAACAGATAAAAGGCTGTGCCTGTGCCCACCAGCCAATACAGAAGAGGGAAGAGAGAACATCAGCCTGCACCCAGACGGAGCTCACGCTGTGTCACGAGAAGAATCCCAAAATCTGCACATCAAAGGTACTGTGTTTATTACCCTACTGAAATGACCGTGGACACTACCTCTCAGGAACTGGTGCCCCCCACCCTTCTCCACAAGCTGTAACATCATCTAAAACCTCTAGACAGGGAGGTTAGGAGGGATGCCACTCCAGGAATCACCTTCAGAGACTGGGAGTGGTTGAGATGCCTGCCCTAGTCAGTAACTTTGAAAGTTAATTTCTATGAGCCCAGGGCAGGAGCTGAAGGAACGTTTGTATTTTTTCCCAAGTTGCACCAGGAGATTCTAGCAAGAGAGCAGGGAGTTGCTCAGGGTAAGCAGCAAAGATTTTCCCAGTAAGCAGGTATGGATAGGAGGAGGATTTTGCATGGTCAGAAAAGAGTTTCCAGAAAAAAAAATGTGAATTCTTCATTTTAGGGGCCAACAAGCATAGACTGTAGCATGCCTTATAGCAATGCATACTCTTTTCTAAATATACTAAAGATCAGTGTTACATTGGAGCTGTGAGATTTGTTTTGCCGATGTCAGTGATAAGATTAGTGTAGAGTTGCAGACAGTCAGTCTAGGTTGCTTCTGACTGTGGCTTGTGTATAGGATTTTTTTTTGTTTAAAAATGTTTATTGATTTTAAAAAGTAGTACAGAATTAGTCAAGGACATTATAAAAAATCAACATGCAAGTCTATTCAAAGAAATACTACAGGGATCACTATAAATAGGTAAAGCTATAGCTAAAAATATATTAGTATCCTGAAACAGTACAATAAGATCTTAAATAAATAAAAAAAATAAATAAATAAAAATATGTACTGTATATTCTAGACAACCAACATTGTAATAGTAAATAAGGACATGGAATAAGGCCTAAGTAACAATGGTATACCTGTCCAGCAATTCAATTGACTACGAGTGCCAGTGCTTCAGGAATTCAAGAAAGGGCCCCAAACCTGTTCAAATAAGCCTGACTTTCCCTGAAGTGAATAAGAAATCCTTTCATTATTGGCTGTCACACCCATGTATTGATGCACTGTAGTATTGAGGGAACTGTGTCTGATTTCCAGTGGGTGCGTATTAGGCGCTTAGCCCCCAGGAAGGCTGCTAGTAGCCATCATTTTGAGTTTCTCCCTACAAGCATATTATATGGGAAGATGCACAGAATAAAAAGGGACTGTGTGAAAGTTAGCTTAGTTTGAACTACTCCTGAGCATGTGCTATGTATGGAAGACCAGAAGTGCAAGAGCTTAGGACATTTCCAGAACATGTATGACAAGTCAGTGGTTGTGTAAGCACAAGCATGCCCCGTCCATGAGAAATCCCAGCTGTCTAGCTTGAATGGAAAATAAAGTAATGCAAGATTTTATGTTGTATAAGTCTTCCCTGGGTCTCCTGCTAGCCATCTTAGCATTAACCCATACAGAGTCCCAATCCAAGCTGGAGATGGTGATGTTAAATTCATTTTCCCATTTGCCTTCTGGGGAGTTTGTTAGACCACCACCGGGTTGAGTTAGTAGTTTATAAAATATACTTGTCCTTTTTTGGACTTGTGTATAGGTTTGAATGCAAGCTGTCCATGAAGCACTCAGACTGCAGGCTTGTTGATTACTGAGCTCCATACTATCTGTGTAAATGAGTTTCAGGAGTTAAACTAAAGCACTCACAAAGTAGACCGTGCTGAACAACTGATTTGCTGGATTACTACTGTCAGTTTTATTCATGCTGCTCACAGTGAAAAATTGCTCACAGTATTAAACAGTGCATCCACTGCAAATTGAAAAAATACTTTCAGTGCAAAATGCAAGCAATAATACCTGACAGGGTGGGTGGTATTGGGCAATACCATACTGCCCAGGGGCATAATGAGGCCCGACGCCACAGGCAGAGAGCCTTATTGTCCGTGGAAGGTCCAGTATTGCCCATACCGCCCACCCTGGAGGGTATTAATATGCTTAGAAAATGAGCTTATGTTTTTGTTTTACGAATAATTTAATACAAAAAAATGTAAAATATTAGTAAAAATGCAAAGAAATATCAGGTTATGTGAAATAGTCCCTTTACTGGTGTACTGGTTTAGTGCCACTAGAGGGTGCTGCCGTTTGTGAAATATGTTTTGTTTGTTGCAGTGTCACTTTTTCAAAATGGTACTAGGGAAATTGTTAGTTTAAAATCCCCCAATCCATGAGTTTGCCATTTGACTTGTAAATTAATTTTGTTTGGGTAGCTAGATTGTGAGCAGTTAGCGGTGGCTGAGCTCTGGAATCAGAATGCTGCAGTGTTATGCGTGATGGAGGACACAGAAGTGGTGGTAACTAGATCAAAAAGCAGATACTCTGCATTTTTTAATAAAGGTTCTGTTGTGGGGTCGATTTTTGTAGTTTAGTGGTGGAAGAAAGACTGTGTCAGGGTCAGTGTGAGGCAGGCAGCGCTGGTAAGCAGCACAAGTGAGTTTTGTTGCCATGTACAGAAGCATGCTGTTATTTGAAAGCTGCTGCTGGTGATGTGAAACCAATAAGGTTGTCGACTTCATTTTGCCATTTTTTTTGGCTGCTATTAAAATAATTGAAAGGTGGGAAGGGGGGTTCTCTGAGGGGATTTTCCTGCCACAAACTCACTCCCCAACTCTCTCGGTAACACTAAGTGAGAGGTAAAAATGGTGGCTGATGACGCTGAAAATTCGGGGTACCCATACATATTCTCAGTAATGTGGCACCCTGAATTGGCACTTGTTTTAAGCGGGCGTCTATCAGAAATTAATGTACCCCTCTGTAGTGCCCATCAGCCAATTAGAGAGCATGAATAATCTTGCCTATTTTCTAAAGCATTATAGCATACCATCAACCAGTCTTAACTTTTATAGCTCTGTGCTTCAACTCTACCCAGAGTCTTCCTCACAGGACACCAGCAAATCAGTTGTTCAGCATGTTCCACTTTATGAGTGCTTTGGTTAACTCCTGGAACTTGTACTCTGTGTGGGGCTGGCAAACCACATCTTACCAGAGCACCTACTTTGCACCAGGTGTATCGCAGACCCCAGCCTTATGGAATAATCTGTGTCAATATGCTAATCAGGAATTCTAACAGCAAGGGGGAGAGGGAATCTGAACTGAGAAGTCATAAACAGATCTGGGGCTCTGAAATGGCAGTGGAAGGCTGAGAACACAAAGAAAAGCAGAACAAGATGTCTACCTGTAGCTTCAGCTAGCTCTCAAAACAAACAGTAACAACAACAAAAAAGCAATCTGCCAAAGATATACAGATACAGCCTGAGAGGGAACAATCAACCTGGGAACAGATGGAGAAGAAAAGCCTGAGCAGCAAGTAAGAGATAGAGCTAATGAAGCCATCTTTCATTTTCTTTAAACAAAAGGTCTAATTTTTATTAGTTTAACAGTTCAGTATTTTAAAAATGTAAAAACCACTAAAACAGCAGTAACTGCTTTAACAAGTTGATATACATGAGTCAATAGGTGCTTTTACACTACCTCTTCTGCAATGGAATAACCGTTGCAGAAGCAGTTACTATTACCTCCGTTGGTGTGTAAACTGTATGTGTTCGATTCCAAGCTTCGCCTGAACCATTCCTGGTTGGCATGGTTCGTGGTGATGTGTTCTGTTTCACTACATTGTGTGCAATGGTCATTCCGGTACCAGTCATTACCTAGAATGGAATTCTGGGGAAGCAGAAGGTGCTTTTAGAGAATGGAAGATGAGTTTTCCGACAGAGTGCAGTGTGTGTAAAGTCAGAACGAAATGGAACAGACTACAACCGCGCCACACAGGTACTGAATATTGTGGTAAAGAAACCTGTGTGTAAAAGCGCTTAATGTCTTTAGGTTTTTGGCAGCTAAAATGTTTCTGTCTTTATTTTGTCAACATATTTCCTATTATAAATGCAATAAGCTACTCCAGGGCATAGGTATCTGCTCAATTAATGCATCCCAGCTGCATAAGGCATTAGGCCATTGTCCTCATACCTTTTGCAGTATGCAGCTGAGGCATTTATTAAGAAAGGTTTGTGATATATCTCAAATCCAATGGAGCACAGGACCTGAGGCAGCTGGATTCACAGAAGGAAGATCTTATCAAACATATCTTATAGATTTCTTTGACTAGATGACTAGGGAGATGGATCAGGAAGGGCAGTGGATGTGGCCTACCAGGATTTCCAGCAAGGCCTTTGACACTGTCCCACATAGGAAGCTAGTAAACAATATGGGCAGCCTATGATGGGTCACAGGATGGTAAACTGGTCAAAAATTGGCTGAGCAATAGGACACAGAGGGTGGTGGTGAATGGAGTTCAATCCAAAAGACAGCGGGGAGACCAGCAGGGTCTCACAAGGGATCAGTGCTTGGACCAGTCCTCATTTATGTTTTCATAGCGACATTGCAGAGGGGCTGGAAAGGACATTATGTCTCTTTACAGATTACATGACTATCTGCAACAGGACTGACACTTCAGGAGGGTAGAGAAAATGAGAGAGGACATAAGGAAGCTTGAGAGGTGGTCAAGGGGTGTGGCAGCTAAGATTAAATGCAAAGAGTGCAAGATCATGCACTTTGGGCACAGAAATGCAGGAGTACATGATGGGGGTACTGACTGCCACCAACAGGAAATGGACCTGGGAGTAATCATATCTGATGATCTAAAGGTTACAAACAATGTGAGAAGACTGTGAGAGAGCCAGTGGAATGCTGGGTGCATAGGGAAGGTATCTCCAGCAGAAGGAAGGAGGTGGTGATGCCAATGTACAGAACATTGGTGAGACCTCATCTAGAGTACTGTGTCCAGTTCTGGAGGCCACATCTTTGGAAAAACATAGACAGAGTAGAAGCAGTTCAGAAAGGGGCTACAAAAATGATGCAGGGGTTGCATCAAAAGTCATATGAGTGGAGACTGGAGGATCTCAATATGTATTCCCTGGAGGAGAGGAGAGTGAGAGGGGGGATATGACAAAGACTTTCAAATACCTCAATGGTGTAAATAAGGCTCAAGAGGATAGCATCTTTCAAAAAAAAAAAAGATGTTCAAGAACAAGGGGCCATGATATGAAGATAGAAGGGGGTTGACTTGGGGTAATGTGAGAAAGTATTTTCATGGAAAGGAAAGTGAATCCATGGAAAAGCCTTGCAGCAGAGGTGGTAAGACAAAAAATGGTAGAGGAATTCAAACACACATGACACAGACATAAAGGAACTCTAGTGATAGGAAGGAGGCTAAATTGCAGATCATTGAGGATCTACAGTATATAAAACAGGTAGGAAAATGGGCAGACTAGGTGGGCCAAGCTGTCCTTATCTCCTGTCAAATTCTATGTTTCTATGTATCTATGTTAGTCTAAGCATACACCCATGCCCTATCGTGGTTTACTGTAATATGGCAAAAATACCAGGAGTGCAGGGAAGAAAGACGATAGGTGCAAGGGCGTCAGCTGGTACAAGAGCAACAAGGCATTATGAGATGTTAATGCCATGTTGAGAGCGTGAATGCACTTAGAAAGGTATGGGTGCAATGTGCTCAGTAGGCATGGGTCGACCAATAGGTGGTGCGAGTAACACAGAGGACGAAACCAAAGTGGCAGCAGCAGAGATAGACAGAGCACTGTGGTCCATGGTGCTGCAAGTGTCAAGTATTGCACAGATCAAACAAAGAAGGGGCAATTGTTGTGTTTTGCACCCACCAACTCAGTTGACAAAGTGGAAGTGGCAGTACAAAACAACTTAGCTCTGCAAAGCACAAGTTGGTCACGGCGCGGCACACAGCAGAGTAGAATGCGACATAGATATCTGATGTGGTGCTCTGCAGTCTGTGGAGTCCTTTACTTTTTTAGCTAGGCAAAGTGGTATTTTTTTCCATGAAGTGACCAAACTTCACTCGTGAAGTTGTCACATTGCGAACAAAGACCACTTCACCTGAAAAACATTACAAAATCTGCAAAGTCAAAGTCGGTGATGCCAGTTGGAACTTCATGAAGCTTTGCGATGTTGAAGTTTTACAACTTTGAGGCAACATTGCAGACCAAGTATAACTTTGCTGCATCTCTAAATTAGGTACAAATCAAATGCTACATGGCTACAGTTTTAGTGTTATTATCTCTATAGATGGTGTACAGGAATTGAGACACAGTGCTCCCTCACTATAACAAACAAGCCAGGAGCCACAACCTGTGTTTATTATACCAACTTGTTCGTTATTTCGAGGAATGCATTTTTCAATTAGCCGCAGCTTCTGGTTCTACGCTAACTACATAGGAATGAACAAACAACTGTCGCAGTTAAAACACTTTATTTCAACAGGCTTCAATTTAGTAAACATAAACTTAAACTTAAAACACAATCCATTTTTAAAGCTTGTTAGTTTTGTAACCAGGATGGAGTCTCTGGTTACAGTCTCTTACTGGGTCCTGCAGCACTGAAAAACAAAGTTATTTTCATCTGCTTTGTATTTTTGCTGCTAGATACCTTGTGTAGCACAAGATGTACTGGAGTTATATTATTTTTACCAGGTCTGCTCCATGACACTGCAGGTAGTCCAGCCATGCTGCAAGCCGCAGATTGCATCGGCATACAAAGGGATCTCAATTTCTGAATCTGACTCATCTGATGTATCTCCTTCTGTGCAGTCTTCACCTCCATTCCCCTGCATGATGGCATCAACAATTACATCATCAGTCAGCTGAGCATCGGTGGGAACACAGTCATCAACTGACAGCCAGTTCTCAATAGCGGTGTCGGTCTCATTATTGTTGGCTAGCAACTACAGATTTGTGGCTAGCTGGGCAATCTCCTCTATGTCGTGTGGCTCTTCTTCCTCTTCATTATCCACTTTGCTTAGGGCATCAAAGGATGGTCCCAAGGTAGCCCTCCCGCAGTTTTGTATGGTTGCTGCACTAACATTTGACAATGTCTCTCCTGTAGTGATTGCCACATCCCTCAAGTTCAGTGATTTAAGAAATGTGGTTACTTCTTGTTCAGCAGCAGCAAGGTCATTCAATAGCGATAGCCTCTTCCTATAGTGTTTCTTGAAGGTGGCTATGATTCCACCATCCAAAGGTTGAATTCTGGATGTCGTATTCTTAGAAAGGAAGATTTTTAATTCGCCCATCATGGGTCCGAATTTTAATTCTCAGGTGGATGGTCTGGGCACTGATCTAGCAGTAGGATTGCCCTGGTAGGGAGTTTTGCTGGCGTAAATGTGCAGTCACACTAGGAACAAACTCCTCAGCAAACCATCTTTGGAAAATCTCACAGGTCATCCATGCATTTCAACTGTGCGTGTAGGACACTGGAAGGCTGCTCTTGTTAAGATGCTGAAAGCATTGAGAATATAGCAAATTTCCTGATGCAGATAGGGCACAGTTTGTGTGTGCCAGTTGTGTTTGTGCAGAACATCAGAGTCATTCTATCTTAGGCTACTTTGAACCCCTTAGATGCAATGTCCTCTGATCTGCTTGCCATGGTCTGTTCTGGGATGCACCTCCAGAACAGGCCAGTTTCATCCGTGTTGTACACCTGTTCTGGCAGGTAGTCCCCTTCACACAAAATTTCTTTTAACTTAGGCAGAAACTATCTCGTAGCTTGATCATCGCATGATCTTTGTTCCCCCGTGATTGCCACGATGTATAGCATGCCTGCGCTGGAATCTCCATAGCCACCCAGAAGAGAAGCAGAATTTAGAGTTAGCGCCGTGAATTGCTTTGGAAAACTGGACCACCTTTTCTTTGACAATCATACTAGAGACAGGGACACCTATGGCTCTCTGTTGCTGAAACCATGGCTGTGTTGCCTGATCAATTTCATTCTAATCAGACTTGGGCATCTTTTTCCATGTCAAACCCTGGGTGTCTGCGCACTCCCCAGCAAACTCACACAGGGATGGCTCCTGTCTTTTCCCAGGTGCAGATGGTAGATTTTGAGTAGCCGGTGTCGAGACAGACTTTTTTAAAACTCTCACCGGCTTTTAATCTGTACAATACTGCCAGCTTAGTTTCCATGGTGTAGCCAGCTCGCTTCATGGTGATGATGCAAACCGCAAACGGAGAGCACAACAACACATAGTCCAAGGCACAAGTTCAATGCAACCAGAGGTCAGTGAAACAGAATGGGTACAGGGGTGTGGTTAATGATACCTAAATATTGCACCTTGTTAACTAAATCCAGTTAAGTACAGGTACACTGTGATTGCTTTGTAATTGTTCTAGAACTTCTGTGTACACCACTCCCGCTTGCCGCCTGACATTTGTAAATGTGGACCACACTGGAACAAAACCTGGGAACTTGAAGTTTACAATGAATGCTTGGGAGCCATACTCCATATTCACTATATGCAGGGATTTGTTATAGCGAGGTTCGCTATAGTGAGGGAGCACTGTAGTTTAGTATGCATGAACTTTGCCTTAGACCACAGAACATACACATTTCCTTAAAGCGGACAGGTAAAATATTTCTAATTGGCAGCTGTGAATAAAACTCTTATTTTCAGAAATGATATTCAGATCCCTAAGTGATCCATGTTTACATGTAGCTGAAATTGCTTTTATGACCAGCATTCTGTTGCAGTTCTCGTCATGGAATCAGTCAGCTGAAGTTTTAACTATATCATAGTTGGTGCACTGAGCTCTGAACATGTTTCCCATAGGTTAACTGCTCATGTTTAGCATTCTGTACACCGCTATGACACAGTGAAAACTCCAAATTAATGGTTCCAGGAAAAGAACTGTGCAAAATGTCATCCATAAAAAGAAAACAATTGAAAACACAGTTTTTCACATCAGCGTATATTCAGTTGCAATTAAATGTGGATTATTTGGAGGCCGCAGTTTCATTTCTATAAATAGGAACATTTATAATTGCTGCTAATTAGCATAAATTTCTTGCGTCCTTTAAAGAGCAGATCTGCCTAAGTATGTATTTTCATAAACCATAAACATCATCTCTTGGCTAAAACAATTTGCAAGAAAATACTTTTTTTTATTTTCAAATTTCCTTTGCATGGGTTGTGCTCTTGGTAACCAATCCAAAAAAGTCTGTATAAAAAGACTTTTCCTGTCTCAACTACCCTCACAGCACCTTTGTTTATGACATCTTAGTTATCACCTTTACAACAGACTGCAATGTCACAAACAGCAGTTGTGAGGTCAGCCAGGAACCGATAGATGCTTTTTGAAAAACTCAGTGAAATGATGTAAATACTATATTATCTGAAATATTTAAATAGACCAACCATATGAGAAAGGAGACCATGGAAGTTAAATGTACTGTAATTGTTAATCTGGTAGTTTTAAGCTCTTCATGTTAGTAGAGAGAGCAGTGCTTTAAAACCTTGGATAGGAGATTAGTGCAGAATGCAGGGACAAGATTAGGTTAATGGATGAATGGTTCTTTCTGGTGTATGCATTTTGCCTCAAGAATACTCATTATTTCTGCATTCATTCTGTTTTCAGTGGGGCATTCTTTAAAAAACAGGTGGTTTGACTGAAATACATTCATGAAGACAATTGTTTTACCAGTAACCTGGTCTGATGTGTTGCATGGCTCTGCCTCCTAGCTTTGGCAATTATGCCCCCCACACACACACTTTTTGCTATGCTTCCCCACAATGGTGTGATTCACTACAAATGACTGCGATTCAGAACAATTGACCACAACAATTAGTACAGGTCTCCGTGTGTACAGCCTTTATCTATAGATTTCAGCATCATCTGTTTAGCCTTATCTCCTTGTGTTTAGCATTTAGAATCTCTCTAGCCATCTGAAATTCTATTCCTGCTCAAGTATCATAAATGTATCTCTACACAGTGTACAATCACCTTGAGACTGATGGGTTTATACTCACCATCACTTTTTTTGGCTGGCATGAAAACATTTGCCAGTTATTTGTTTAAAGCAGCATTTCATAATTCACATATTTTTGTAGCACTTCAAAAACCTTGCATAATGGGCTGCTGTCACTTTCTAGGCTAGCTAGTGATGCACATGTGACCCAAGAAGTTGTAATCTGACTCTATCTGTGCTCCAATGATTTCCTGTGAATTTTCAGTTGTTCATATTTATCTCCAATGCTAATAGAGTTCCCAAAATACTATCCTCTTAAGGTAAGACTAACTGGGGCTTTTTATTTTCTTCATCTATAATAATTTGTGAGACATTTTGACTAAGATTTACAAAGTGAGTTTTTATTGCCAAATCTGCTGGTCGGTGTACTTCCTATGGTTGCTGGGTGGGGTTCTACTAGCTCATTCCACCCTAGACCAGTTACCAGAGATTTTTACATATTCCTGCTAAGTTTATGCTATTTATTTTTACATTTGCTGCATTGCTGACTATGTTTTATGCTAATAGTCTATATTATATCGTGCATGTGTCTGTAGCTCAGTCAGCGAGGTCTGAGCACAAAATTTTGTATATGTGTAATTGCCGCACATATATTTTTAAACTGACTTACACTTTCTACTGAATCAGCCTCTTTGCAACAGTCATCCCAATCTTTCTTCAGAGCATGCATTCAGAGTGTTTTGAATGGTGTGCTCAATTCAATCTGTTGGCTGCCAGTCACAAGAGCATGTCCAGAATCTCTACCTCAATCAGCTGATTAACCCTTCTCAAGAGCAAGGTTAGTTTCTGCAAATCTGACTCGTATTGCATGGATAACTGGAGCATCACATGAATGCTAAAATCCAGGTAAAGAATGTCTACCACCTGCTCCCTGTCCATGGCTCTTGTCATCCAATCAACAAAGTCAATCAGGTTCATCTGGCATGAACACCCACTGGTAAACCATGCTGCATAGAGTCCTGCAGCCTATTCACCTCCCAAACTCCACATTTCTCTCATTTTAATAGCTTCCAAGATCTTTCCCACTAGAAACATCAGACTGACAGGTCTATAGTTTCCTGTCTCCTCACAACTCCCACTTTTATGAAATTGGACCACATCCACTGTCCTTTAATCCTCTGGCTCTACTCCCATCTCCAGTGAGCAGTTGAAGAAGACTATTAGTGGACCTACCACCTTTAGCTTAAAGGAGAAATACAGTCAAAATTTACAAAAAAATATGTTGTGCAGAGTATTTTGATTTGCGTGTAGTCCTACTGTGTCCTTTCCTTTGTTTGTAGTTAAGATTTTTTTTTCTAAATTTGCCTACTTGGTCTATGGCCCCTAGTGATTTCCATGCCTGTATCTTTTATTGCCATTCCCTTTCCTACAGTGTCTCCTGTCCCATGTGACTGTGATACATTGGAGACCACCTCCTGTCCCATGTGACTGTGATGCATTGAAGACCACTGATTCAGTGAGTGCTCACTTTCTGTTCTTTCTGCAGCAATACTGTTCTGTTAGGAATTTGTTATTTTTGCATCAAATGAATAACTCTTTCTAATCCTAATTAATGGTAAAAGCTAGGGTCAAAAAGGGCCACCACCTGTGGGTCTCTGCCCTGATAATTGCCCTCTGAAAAGCCCAAGACAAGGCCTGGTCCATCTTAAATCTGCAGAGACCCCTCAATCAAAGCAGACCTACAACACTTGCAGAAATGCCTGCACCAAGGCCATAAGATGAGCTAAAGCTAACTTTTTAGGTCCCATCTAAATACTGCTCATCCTTCCTCCTTCCAGAAGGTGGTCCACTCCTCATTGCACCCCGCCAAGCCATCACACCCAATCTCAAGCAAAATGACCTAACAATTTTAGACCCTGTCAGAATAATTGAAACCCTAAATAATTTCTTTACCACCTATGCCCTGCTAGACCATCCCACCCACCTCCCTGGGATCAAATGCAGCCCCCAAAACACATTCCTTCTGCACCCCACCCTCCGGAAGAAGTCGTGAATGCCCTGTACTCTTAAACATCTCAAAATCCAGTCCAGATGGTATCCACTCCAAACTTCTATGTATATCTGCTACTGCAATTACTCATCCCCAAACTTTCATACTAAACCTGTCTTTCTCCTCTGGCATGGACCCACAAGCATGGAAACCAGCTTGTCATCCCTCCTCACTAGGGTGGTGATCCTCAGTACCTGGCAGATACTGAACCAATCTCCTCCTCTCAGCTCTTGCCAAATTACAAGAAGCTTGAGTCCAATGCAGACTGCCTGACTTCCTCACTACCAAAATTTCTCCTCCCTGTACCAATCTGGGTTCAGAAGCCACCGCTCCACTATATCCTCCCTCCTTCAAGTCACTGGACACATCCAGTTGGCTGCTGACCAAGGCCAACTAACAGCTGCAATCTTTGTAGACTTGGCTAAGGCCTTTGACTCAGTCTCACCCACTGATCCTAGACAAACTGAAGGTTGCTGGACTCACCCCCGCTAATCAGTAGTTCAGATCCTACCTCAAAACAGGCTCCAGTCTGTCAGGATTGCAAACTCCACTTCTCCTCCTCTACCATACTCGCTGGTGTCCCCCAAGGGTTGATTCTGGGTCCCATTCTGTTCTCTTATTTATAAACAACCTCACATCTGTTTGCTCTAGATCCTCCATCCACATGTATGTGGATGACACATCCTTTTTGCATTCAGCCCAGTTCTTAGCGACATTCAGTCACTATAACAACATAATTATCACAACATATAATCTTGGTTTCAGGCAAACCAACTCAAAATAAACACATCCAAAACTGTTTCCATGACTTTTGGGTCGGTCCAAAAACTTACTAGAGTACCCATCCTCCTATTATCACCTCCTTAGATGGAACCACACTAAACACAGTCTCTTCCTACAAATATTTAGGAGTGCAGCTCAACCCCCAGTTAAACTTCTCGATCCACATTGATGCCATCACTTTGAAGTTTCGCCCTAAATTTGGATTACTATACAGAAATAGAGACTGCCTCCCACTACCAGTAAGATACATATTATTAACTAAAATGTTCACTCCCATCTTTGATTACACTGACATCGTGTATTGCACTGCCCCCTCCTCTTTGGTAACCAGGCTCGACTCCCTGTTTTATGCCTTCTGCCACTTTGCCACAAACTCTCCCCTTAGAACCCACCACTGCTCTCCTCTCTACCTTTGATATATTATCCCCATCCCACCATCGTTTCATCCACTCCATCTCCTTTATATCCAAATTCTGGTTCAACCTGTTCCCTACTTACCTGGCAGAGAGGCTAGCACCAGCAGCTGCTTCACTGTACACACTGCGCTCAAGGGACTCCCATTCCTTCTCTCTCCCCAAACCTTCATCGTCCACTGGCAAATCTTCTTTCACCTATGGAACCAACTACCACCTCTCCTAAGAAACTCGCACTCTCACAACTCCATCAAATATCAAATTCATCAACTTCCACCCCCCCACCTGTACCTGTTTCTAGCCATCCCCAGACGCACATCGCCATCGCTCAATCCTAACATAACAAGGGCATGTAACTAACCTCCTGTATTTTATGGATCCTGAATTATGTGTATCCAGTTGTGAATGTTTTTTGCCTTGCTACCTTGCACTCTCCAGCCATTCTCTAAAGGCCTCATAAGGTACTAGGGTGCAAAGAGTACTGTCTGTATATATCCCTCTGTATAATATATAACCTGTATATATGATTTTATGTATCTATTATGTATTTTGTGTTCTTATATTCCCTATTTCCCCATCCCTGGGTCACACCTGGAAGTGAGCCTTGGCTCAGTGTGCCTTTCCCAGTTATCAAATGTTTAAATAAAAAATAAATAAAATTAAATTAAATTAAATAATCCAATCTTTTCAAGGTATATACCTAGGTGTAGCCAGCAGGAGTGGATGTTTTTGTTAAATCTTTTCATCAGATGATACACAGCCGCAAAAAAGCACATAAATCACCCCAGGTCATAGTGCTATAATTAGTGAACACTCTAGCTGTTTCCTTAAAGAATAGCCCATTCTATCATCCTCGAGTGTTTGCCAGACTGTAAATATATCCTGTATTCATCCTATTGGACACTTAAAAGAACATTTCTGCTGCTGCAGATAAGACACTAAGTCATCACTCACTGAATCAATTGTCTCCAATGCATCACTGTCACATGAGTGATGAGACATAGTGGGACAAGGAATGGCAATAAAGGACACCCCCAGCAGCCATAAATCAAGTAGGCAAAATTAGGGAAACATCCTAACAGCACACAAAGGAAAAAAATCACTAGGACTACAAACACAAATCAAAACACTGCACAACATTTTGTGTAAATGTTGAACGTAGTTCTCCTTTAAAGGGACACTGCCAACCTGTTTTGCATCATATTATTTACAGTCACATCCAAAGACATGGTCAGAAATTTCCTGAAATTTCTGTGATATTTCTCGAGAAATCTCCTGCTTTCTGCAGTTCCACAATAGGGGCAGTAGAAAGAAACTCTTTAGAAATATCACAAAATATCTGGAAATATCTGGCTGAGTCTTTGGCTACTACTGTATAGTTAAACATTCGCATTTTCTGATTGCTTACCTGCTCCAAAATTCATTGATTTTGCTGGTTGTTTTGCCTGACTCCTTGCTTAGTAGAACTGAAATGCATGCTAATGTATAGTTATAAACAACCTTATTTTGTTTCAAATCCTGAATCTATTCTTACTGAATACTTCCTGAACATTAGCAGCACCCTCAAACAGTGCAGCTACTCATGATGCAGTAGCCTCCTAAAGTCCCACTGCATAAAGAGCAATTAGACTGTGCTGGGGGCATTCTCAAATCCATGAAAGATGCAGTGGCAGTTGATCAAGGAACGTAAACAAGCAAGTTTTTGTGTGGTAACACCAGTGTGGTGGGCAGTCCGTTTTTCACTTTTTAAAAGAAAAAAAGAATCAGAATCAAACAACCAGCTACATTAGCAGTCTCGACAGAATGTGAACACTCATAAAATGTGTTTTTTAAACTAGGGACACTTTGAGGCCTAAGGGTATTGACAGTGTCCCTTAATACCCTCAAGTGTAACTTATTGGGACTCATTGATTTATTTACATTTATTACCTGAAGTTCCTTCAGCACCATGGATCCATAATCTTGGATGTTAGAGAGATCAGACAATCGATTCCCATCTCCAAATTTGTATCAGTAGTTACAGTAAGAACGGTGGTATATAGTATATGTCAGAAAACATGTAAACACTATTCTGGGACACACATCTGCTGCTACGGAGACCCTGGGTCCCATTCACAGTCACAAATGACCTGCACATAAAACTGCTTGCAATGCACTTTTAAGCCAGTTCCACTTTTGCTACCCCTCAGCTTTGCTCAAAGGGTTCACAAACCCTCCCTCTCATTCACACATTATTTTGTGAGTTGTACAGGAGGCAGATCTTTTGCCATGCAAAAAGCTCACAGGAACATTAATTCTCAAAGTATGGTGAACCTAACTTTTATGTTCACAACTTCAGCAACATCACCTGCCTGTAGAACTGTTATAGTCAAGGGGTGGGGTGCCACTAAAGTTCAAATAGAACCAAAAGAACCACTGGAGGATGAAGATCAGTGAAGAACCAGACATCAACAGACATGCATGGAGGAACTGAGATAGGGAAAGGGTTCCACACCAGGGTGTGAGCATGGCTCTTGGATAAAGAAATGGGTCACTGGGCTACTGGGGAGAACTGCACTTTCAGGACCACTTTTGGATGTGAAATGTGGATGCAGTTAGACCATCTTGTAGATGGTCTAATAATTTGGAAGGATTTCCTTCTTAAAAATAACAGCTCCGAGATGGATATATTTCAAAATGTTGTCCCGAGTGGTGATGATGACATCATATGGTGTACTGTTGCCACGGTGACAACTTTACCGTGACTGACACTACAGCAACAACAACACCAGGTCACTGTAGTGTCTGCATGGTACCCTGGCACTGTTTCTGGGGGTATTACACCCCCGCTTTGAAGTAATTCCAACTTGGAGTTGATAAATTAAGTAGTGGGGTGGTGTGGGGGGTAAAAACACAGTTCAAAGTGACTCCTTTTATGCCAACTGCAAATGCGATCGACATAAAGGGTAGAGCAACAATGTCAGTCGACAATGAAATTGTTAACTGATCAGTTATAGATCCACATCACATGAGGAGGTGGGATGGAAATATAAAGGGTAAAATCGGGGAAGGGTGTGGCAGCATGATGCCCCAAGCTACCCATATACCAATGACCTACTGATCCCTGACCAATGTGAGACCTTGGAGTGGAATTGTTGGACCCATTGTTTGGGATGGGCACAGGAATGAAAGGATGTTGTAGCTGATGGATGATCAGAACTGGATCAGCCATGTTGAGATAGGAACTGGACTGTGGGCAGAGGCAGGAAACTCTCCCCTGGGCTAAAGGAGAATTAAAATCAAATCCTTGCAGATGCCATTTTCAGATTTGCTTTATGTTTCTATAAAGTCAATATTCTACAAACTGCGAATTATTACCATTTTGATAAAAAAGGAATTCACTATGAATTCCTTTGTCTTCCGGAGAGGAGCACTTTTGGGACGTAGAAAGAAGTTTAATTTTAAAGATTTTTTTTTCTAAATAGGCTTTATAAGATTTATTCCAGTTGTTTCTATGCAGGCAGCTCCAAATATGCTATGCTATGCTTTTGAGCTCTGCCTAGCCGCTATATACATTTTTCAATACTTTCTTTGGGGATTAGTGTAACAGAATGGAACACATTTTTGGTTTATTGCAGATTATTGTGCTTTAGTGCTCCTTCATTGCATGACATCAGAAACACTTCCAGCCTCCTGTACTAATCTGTTGCAAACATGAAAATATATATATACTCTTTTTGATGATATGGCAAAGAATAATGTAGAAAACAGCCCTGAGCACAAGATAGATGGATAAATTTCTATTTATACAATACTTTTCCAGGGCTCAAAGCACTTTACAATATAATAACACAGAAATACAATGACACACAGCCTTAATAACAATTATTAACTCAACATTAGATTTGGTCCATTTCAGCAACCTAAAATGATGATAGCACTGATCAGTCATTCAATCAGTTGCCTGAAAAGGCCACTCTAAACAAAAAAAATATAAGAAATGAGCTTTAACTAAGTAGCCCTGTCTTTTTCTTGATCCATAATTTAGGTTTTCTGGACTCTGTTCTGCTCATGGTACAGTATAGTAAGAGAACCAACAAAGCATATGATTTATATAGGTAAGACAGTTCTTGTGCAAAATGTCTGAATCAGTATGAATGGGTAAAAACTGTGCTTCCATAATATTTTCTGCTTTTTGCATTCATTTGCACTTGCACAAGGAACATCTTGCATCTCATATGGTGTTCGAGAGGTGTGTCACTGCCTGAGCTGATTACAGCTGAAACTGCAATGGGTTTGGCAGTGTACACCAATGACTAGGCACTCTGGTCATGACACTAATTCAGCTTTGCTGACGTGGCAAATTCTCTAGTTAAAGAAATTAACTGCTCCAATGAGGCAGCCTCCATAGCTGTAACTCTGGCCACATATGCATTATAGTTCACACTAATCACTAATGCACACTGTCGGAGTTATGGCTACAGCTTTCTCCTGCTGCCCGCCACACTCTCTCTCTCTGGTCCTAGCTCCTTTGCCACTCCCTCCTTCAACATTAGCCACAGTGCAGATTTCCTTATTATTGGCTTCCACCGCACTCTGCATGCCTGGTCCTCGCTCCTCTCTCCTCTCTCCTCTGACTCCCCCATTTCAACAATAGCCATAGTGTGGCTTTCCTTGTTAGCAGATCCCGCCTCATTCTGTGTGCCCAGTCCTCACTCCTCTGCCTCCCCTCTGCTTCAACAATAGCCGCAGTGTGGCTTTCCTTGTTAGCAGCTCCCACCACAGTCTGTGTGCCCAATCCTTGCTCCTCTAACCCCTCCAGTTTCAACAGTAGCCACAGTGCAGCTTTCCTCATTAGTGGCTCCAACCACAGTCTGTGTGCCTGGTCCTTGCTCCTCTCTCCTCTGACCTCCCCCATTTCAACAATAGCCTTGATGTAGATTTCTCTCCGGTCCATGACTGCACACCCCCATAGTCTGGGACACTGGGAAGCCCAATCCCAGTGTCCCCAAATATCATTAAAATGTACATGTAAAAGAAAACTGTCCCGACGTCTTTCTCCCTGAAAAAGAAATGGTCCCTCGTCGTCTCCCTGCCCCTCCCACATCCCAACCTCCTCTGCACACCCACCTCCATGCACCCCAACCTTACCCCATACTTACCCTCCCGAGGTTGATGGCTGCAGTGTTCTGTGGAGTGGGACATGCCTGCACTCTTCAAAGCCGAACCTCAAACTGAAGAATGAAGGTAAGTGCCATATAATCGCTGTCAATGGGGTTTTCAACTTATGTTGATATCTCGGCAATTTTTAGGATTTGTTGCACTAACTTTTCAACTTGGGTTCTTAGGACCCCACCTCATGAACACTGGCACTGTCATTTCGTTACTCGATCCCGAAAGGTGATTTTGCGGTTGCTGTGTGGAATCACCTTATGGGACAGATTAATGAGACAACAGTGCCAGTGTTCATGAGGTGGGGTCCCAAAAAACCCATGTTAAAAATCTGGTGAAAAATTTCCAACAAATGGCTGTGTTATGAGTGTGCGTTGCACAGTTTCTACACAGGTGCATAACTTTGCAAATTTTTTACATTTTCACTCTAAATTTTCAACATACACATTTTATCACACCACCTCATGAACAGTATAGCTGTTATTTTTCACATCCTGCCTGAAACATGTTTTCTCACCTCTGGTGCAGAATTGCGCAGTCACTATGTGAAATCACCTTTCAGGACTGATTAAGGTAACGACAGTGGCAGTATTCATGAGGTGGGGTACCAAAAAGCCCATGTTGAAAATTTGGTGGGAAGAATAACTAAAAATGTCCATATTACGCAGGTGCATTGAAATTTTCCTACGCACTTGTGTAACTTTGGTAATTTTCAATAATTGCACTCCAAATTTTCAACGTAGCCATTTTTCCACACCACCTCATGAACTGTCATTTTTCACATCCTGCCTGAAATATGTTTTTGCCCCTGTGGTGCGGAATGGCACAGTTACTGTGTGACATCACCTTTTGGGATTCAGTAACAAAATGAAAGTGCCACTGTTCATGAGGTTGGGTCCTAAAAAGCCTACGTTGAAAATTTGGAGCAAAAATACCAACAAACACCTGGGGCACTAGGCTTTCCAACTGTAATGCCCCCCCACCCTGCAGAGGCTGACAGGCATTGCGGGTGTGCCTTGGGGTCATTGGCTGTAATGCTCATGCTATTTCACACCACCCCCACCCAGTAGACAGTGATAGGTGTCAGGGTGTGCCTTGGGGTCTTTGGCATTAACGCTCACCCCATTCTCCTATACTGCACCCATCTCAGCTTATTTCCTTATGGAATGGGGTGAGCATTAGGGCAGAAGACCCCAAGGCACACTGTGATGCCTGTCAGTGTCTGCAGGATGGGGGTGGAATGGGGTGAGCATTATGGCTGATGATCCAAAGGCACACCACCGACACCTTTCAGTCTCTGCAGGGTGGGGGTAGGGCATTAGAGTTGCAAACCCTAATGCCTCATTAGGAAAGTAAATCAGGGAGGGGCAGTGGATGTCACCTACCTTGATTTCAGCAAAGCCTTCAACACTGTCCAACATAGAAAGCTGATTAACAAGATGAGTTCTCTGGCCATGGTGCACAAGCTGGTGAACTGGGCTAGTAACTGGCTTATGGATAGGAGGCAGAGGGTGGTGGTAATGGGATCCAATCAGGAGAGCAGGGGTGAACAGGGAGTACCTCAGGGATCAGTCCTGGGGCCAGTCCTGTTCAATGTCCTCATTACAGACATTGCAGAAGGGTTAGAAGGAAATGTCTACCTGTTTGCAGATGACACCAGCATCTGTAACAGAGGAATACTCCAGATTGGGTGGAGTAAATGAGGAGGGACATGGAGAGCTTGAAAATGCTCTGAGTAGTGGCAACTGAGGTTCAATGCAAAGAAGCATAAAATAATGCACCTGGGAAGAGGAACCCTGGGAAGAGCTACTGGATGGGGGAGGTGCTGACGATCACCAAGGAAGAAAAGGACCTAGGAGTTATCAGTTCTGATGACTGAAAGGTGTCAAAACAGAGTACAAATGTTGCAAGGAGGGCCAGTGGCATGCTGGGGTGCATAGGTAGAGGTATCACTAGCAGAAGGCATGAGGTGGTGATACCTTTGTATAATTCACTAGTGAGGCCTCACCTAGAGTACTGTAAGCAATTCTGGAGGCCGCAACTGTGCAAGGACACTGACAGGGTGGAGGCAGTCCACAGAAGGGCAACCAAGATGGTACATGGCTTGTAACACAGAACTTATCAGAAGAGATTAAAGGACCTCAATATGAACTCACTGGAGGAAAGGAGGGAGCGGGGGGCATGATAGACACTTTTAAGTACCTCATGGGCATAAACAAGGTGCAGGGGGGAGACATCTTCCAATGTAGAAGGAGTACAACAATGAGGGGGCATGACATGATATTGGAAGGGGTAGATTAAGAGGAAATGTGAGAAAAGTTTTCTTCACAGAAATTATGGTGGACACATAGAATAGTCTGCCACAAGAGGTAGTGGGAGTTGTAAATGTGATTCAATCTTGGGAGATGGGGGTGAACAGCAAGATGCCTCAGGGATCAGTCCTGGGAGCAGTGCTGTTCAATATCTTCATTACTGACATTGCGGAAGGCCTACATGGAAAGGTTTGCTTTTTTGCAGATGACACCAAGATCTGTAACAGAGTGGATACTGCAGAAGGGGTGGAGAAAATGAGGAGGGACCTGGAGAGGTTTGAAAAATGGTCTGAGGAGTGGCAACTGAGGTTCAGTGCAAAGATGTGCAAAGTAATGCACCTGGTAAGAGGAAACCCTGGGGAGAGCTACAGGATGGGGCAGAGGTGCTGATGATCACCAAGGAAGAAAGGGACCTAGGAGTTATCAGCTTTGATGACCTAAAGGTGTCAATACAGAGCACAAAGGCTGCAGGGAGGGCTAGTGGCATGCTGGGGTGCATAATGAGAGGTATGACTAACAGAAGGTAGGAGGTGGTGATGTCATTGTGTAAAACACTACTGAGGCCTCACAAAAAGTACTTTGTGCAATTCTGGAGGCCGCACCTTTGCAAGGACATTAACAGGGTGGAGGCAGTCCACAAACGGGCAACCAACATGGTACACAGCTTGCAGCACAAAACATATGAGGAGAGGTTAAAGGACCTCAATACGTACTCACTAGAGGAAATGAGGGAGTGGGGGACATGATAGAAATGTTCAAGTAGTTCTGACAGTTTTACACACCTACATGTGTCAAAACTGAGCACAAAGGCTGCAGGGAGGGCTAGTGGCATGCTGGGGTGCATAAGCAGAGGTATGACTAGCAGAAGGCAGGAGGTGGGGATGCCATTGTATAAAACACTACTAAGGCCTCACCTAGTGTACTGTGTGCAATTCTGGAAGCTGCACCTGTGCAATGACATTAACTGGGTGGAGGCAGTCCACAAAAGGGCAACCGACATGGTACACAGCTTGCAGCACAAAACATATGAGGAGAGGTTAAAGAACCTCAATACGTACTCACTGGAGGAAAGGAGGGAGTGGGGGGATATGATGGAAATATTCAAGTACCTCAAGGGCATAAACAAGGTTCAGGGGAGACATCTTCCAATGTAGAAAGAGTACAAGACTGAGGGGCATTATATAAAATTGGAGGAGCACATTAGCAGGAAATGTGAGAAATGTTTTTTCATCAAGAGGGTGGTGGACACATGGAATAGTCTGGCACAAGAGGTAGTGAGAGCAAGCAAGGCAGATGGTGGGTGATAAATGAGATCCAATCCAGGGATAGAGGTATGACCAGCGGAGTACCACAGGAGTGGTTCTAGGTGTTTTCATTACTGACATTGCAGAAGGGCTAGAAGGAAAGGTCTGCAGATCTGTAAAATAATGAACCATCCAGAATGGGTGGAGAAAATGAGGAGGGACCTGAGAGGCTTGAAAATTATCTGAGGAATAGCAACTGAGGTTCAATGCAAAGAAGTGCAAAGTAATGAACCTGGTAAGAGGAAACCCTGGGGACAGCTACAAAATGAGTGGGGAAGATGCTGAAGATCACCAAGGAAGATAAGGACCTAGGGTTATCATTTCTGATGACCTACATGTGTCAAAACTGAGCAGAAAGGCTGCAGGAGGGCTAGTGGCATGCTGGGGTGCATAGGCAGAGGTATGACTAGCAGAAGGCAGGGGCTGGTGATGCCATTGTATAAAACACTACTGAGGCCTCACCTAGAGTACTGTGTGCAATACTGGGGCTGCACCTGCTCAAGGACATTAACAAGGTGGAGGCAGTCCACAAAAGGGCAACCAACATGGTACGTGGCTTGCAGCACAAAACATATGATGAGAGATTAAGGAACCTCAATACGCACTCACTGGAGGAAAGAAGGGTGCAGGGGGACATAATAAAAATGTTCAAGTACCTTAAGGGCATAAACAAGGTATAGGGGGAGACATTTTCCAATGTAGAAGGAGAACAAGACTGAGGGGGCATTATATGAAATCAGAGGGGGGCACATTAGGAGGAAATGTGAGATCATTTTTCTTCACTGAGAGGGTGGTGGACACATGGAATAGTCTGGTACAAAAGGTGGTGAAAGCAAGCAAGGCAGGGGGTGGTGGTAAATGGGATCCAATCCAGGGGGAAGGGTATGACCAGTGGAGTACCTCAGGAAATGGTCCTGGGTGTTTTCATTACTGACATTGCAGAAGGGCTAGAAGGAAAGGTCTGCCTGTTTGCAGATGACACCAAGATCTGTAACATAGTGGACACTCCAGAATGGGTGGAGAAAATGAGGAGGGACTTGGAGAGGCTTGAAAAATAGCCTGAGGTGTAGCAACTGAGGTTCAATGCAAAGAACTGCAAAGTAATGAACCTGGTAAGAGGAAACCCTGGGGAGAGCTACAGGATGGGTGGAAAAGGTGCTGAAGATCACCAAGGAAGATAAGGACCTAGGAGTTATCATTTCTGATGACCTACATGTGTCAAAACTGAGCACAAAGGCTGCAGGGAGGGCCAGTGTCATGCTGCTGTACATAGGCAGAGGTATCATTAGCAGAAGAAGCTGAGGGAGACACAGAAGCTGTATTCAAGTACACGGCTTATGGGCGCACTGGATGGGCCTAGCAGTCCTTATCTGCTGCCTGCCACACTCTCTCTCCCCTGGGTCCTCGCTCCTCTGAAATGCCCTCCCGCTTCTACAATAGCCACGGTGCAGCTTTACTTATTAACGGCTTCTGCTCTCTCTCTCTCTCTCTCTCTCTCTCTCTTCGTCTTCGCTCCTCTGAACACCCCCAAGGCTTCTACATTACTTGCAGTGCAGATCTGCTTATTGGAAGTTCCTGCTGCCCAGTGCACTCTCTCTCCCCCATCCACTAAGACCAGCAGGAGCAGCTTCTCTGACTAGCAGCTCCATTCTGCATTTACAGTGCAGCTTCCACAATGCAGCACCTGCCACTCTAACTGCTGCCTCCTCACTCCTTTGAAGCCAGTACCAGTACCAAACTTCACTGCAAATACCTGCAAGTGAATGTTCGGCATTGACAAATGCTTGTTTCTGAGGGGCTGTGTCTTTGGACCTGATCCATAAAGCAGGAAGACAGCACTACACTCTCTTACATGGGTGAATAAACCAGCCTCCAACATGCAGAGGCCCCTCATCATAGCGTGGAGGCATCTGCACATCCCCATTAAGAGGTACTACAGCCACAGAGTGCGGTCTTGACCTGATCCATGGAGCTATGCAGGCAGTCAGGTTGGGCTATACTGGGGAGCATAACTGCACTCCACTGAATCTCTGGGAGCAAGATAAATGAAATGGTATAGAGGCAGCTCCAAGGTTACAAACTCCACAAATTGCTTCCCACAACATAGTAGTTTGGTAAACAAGCAGCAAATCAAAATGCCATCATATTTTGCCATGTTTTCATGATATGTACAGGTGAGCCTTTTCAAATATAATTTATATACTGACTCTAAGTATAAAGATATGACCATGTCATTTAAATAAATAACAAAGGTCATTGAGCCATCAAATTCTTTCCCATACCAGCAGAGTGGGAATACTCTGTCACAGCTTTTCCTCAAAGCACCTATTACATCCAATGCTTTAGTTACAGTGGTTGCTTATACCACCTGCTCTGGGAGTCTCATCTGTGCTGTATAGTTACTACTAATTCGCGAAGTAGTTCTTCCTGATATTTTCCCAAATAGGCTTATATCTCATACGCACTGAACTTGTCACTAGAAAACGGGCAGTTTGCTCATCAGCTAACAAGTATAAAAAATAAAAATAAAAATGATAAATGAAATGAAAAATATGCCCAATTAAGAAGAAAATAAAATGTGCCCCCAACTACGTCATTAGATCTTATTTTAATACTTTCCAAACATTTGCATCCTCATTAGCTTTCATATTTTGCATTTGTAGTTTCATTACAGGAGCCAGCCACATTGGCAGAATTGGGAGACGGGGTTGAGTGGGAAGGCAGGACTAAGCCCATGCAATAGCCAATCGGGCCACAGTCAATCTGAGGATAAGAAGGAAGGCTGATTGAGTAATGGAAATGCTACTGAAGGAAAGGACTGGGGAATACCTTGTAACCAGTGGATAACAGGATCTCAGGCAACATGGTTTCACAAGGGCAAGGTCTTGCCAGACAAACCTGATTGAGTTCTTTGACCACGTGACCAGGGAAGTGGATCAAGGGCATACAGGAAAATGGTCTAACAAGCAGAGTTGTAACAAAATCAGGAAGGCATTGTGTGCGAATGCTAGAAGTCTAGGAGACAAGATTCCAGACCTAGAGGCCATCATGGCAGAGGCTGACCTGGATATTGTGGCCATTACTGAGTCATGGTACTCTAAAAACCATGATTGGGACATGGCCCTGCCAAGCTATATCTTGTTCAGGAAGGACAGGATGGGAAGGAAAGGAGGGGGCGTGGTACTTTATGTGAGGGGAAAGCATAAAAGTGACAGGGATACAGGGAATATGGGGGACAGAGACATTGTGGGTTATTCTGGAGACAGGGAACAAAGTGAATATATTTGCACTGGCATGCTCTACAGACCTTCAGCACAAGGAGGAATTAGAGAAGGTACTGGTGGAAGCCATTGGCAAGATGACAGAAATGGAGGAGGTGCAGCTGGTTGGGAACTTTAATCTGCCAAATATAGATTGGAGCCTCTCAATTGTGGCTTCAGCTAAAAGCAGGATCAACCTGGCCTCCCTGCAGGGGGCATTCCCCAAGACAACTAGTGAGTGAACCCACTCATGAGAGGGCAATACTGGACCTGGTACTCACTAACAGGGACAGGGTTGCAAACATCAAGATGGGAGGCCACCTGGGGATCACTGATCATCATACAGTGTGGTTCAATATAAGGACAGCTGCTGAAATGAACCACACTAGCATGAGGGTCCTGGAATTCAGAAGGGCAGATTTGATAAAGATGCATGAATGCCTCAGGGATGACCTGGTGTGAGGATAACCTGGGTGGGGTGGATGAACAGTGGGTGAAGCTAAAAGTGGTCATAGTGAAGGCAACAATTCTCAGTGTCAAGCAAGTGAGAAAAACAAGAGGAAAAAGAGGCTGCTATTGTTCTTGAAAGAGGTGACAGAAAAGGCAAAGGGTAAAAGTGTAGAATTCAAAAGGGGTAAGGAGGTGCAGAGGGAGGTGTAGCAGGGGAAACAGTGGGAAGCAGGGACAGCAGTAAGGAGTGCAAAGGCGCAAACTGAAGAGAAAGAATAGCCCAGGTGGTATTGAAAGGGAACAAGACATTGTTTAGATATGTCAGTGAAAAGATGTAGACCAGGAAGGGATTGTAAGGTTAAAAGGAAGGGGTGGGGCTGAAGAGGGGACTCTGAAAAGGCAGACATCCTGAACAAATACTTTTGTTCAGTTTTCGCAGAGGAAAGAGAAGGAGAGGGGCCACAGAAAAGTAAAAAGAGCATTGGAGGGAGGGGGAGGACACTTATCCTTTTTTGGAAGAGAGAATCCAGAAGAGACTCACTAATCTAAAAGTAGACAAAATAATGGGGTCAGATGGGGTGCATCCAAGGGTACTGAGGGAGTTTAGGGGGGCACTGGCTGTACCTTTGACAGTCCTATTTAACAGCTTGCTGAAAACATGAGTGATTCTGGAGGACTGGAGGAAGGCAGATGTAGTCCCACTTTACAAAAGTGATAACAGGGAGGAAGCTGGCAATTATAGGCATTAGCCTGACATTGGTAGTGTGGAGGTTAGTGGAATCACTGCTGAAGGAAAGGATTGTGGATCCAATGGCTTACAAGAGCCAAGGCAGCATGACTTCATGGGCGTGGTGGGTGGAATCATGTCAAGCAAATCTGATAGATTTCTTTGACCGGGTGAGCAAGGAGCTAGATCAGAGCTAGGTGATGGATGGGGTCTACCTAGATTTCAGTAAAGTTTCTGACACTATTCCACATAGCTGATTAATAAGCAAACTGGGTAGCCGAGGAATAGATTCAAAGGCAGTAAGGTGGGTAAGAAATTGATTAGGGAATAGGTGGCAGAGGGTGGTGGTAAACAGAGCTCACTCTGAGGAAGAGAAGGTGAACAGCGGGGTGCCTCAGGGATCAGTGCTGGGATTGCCCTTTTCAATGCCTTTATACTGTAAGTGACATTGCAGAGGAGTTGGGAGGAAGATACGCCTCATTGCAGATGACACCAAAATCTGCAACAGGGTGGATGCTCGTGGAGGTGGAAATGATGAGCACAGACCTGAGAAAACCTAAGGAGTGGTCAGGAGTATGGCAGCTGGGTTTCAGTGTGAAAATTACAAAATCATAGTGAATGTTTTCCTCAGTGAGTTGTCCCTTGAAGTCCAGAACTGCAATAGGGATTTGAATTTGACAATAACCTGCATTTTACCCTTTTCCAGGCAATGCAGAACCTTTTTGGAGCCTGTTCAAACTGCAGCCATGGACAAGTGCAATGATTTGCAAGACAGCAACACTTGATTCTGCAACAATCTCCATGCTGACCAGTAAAAAATGTTGTGCGTGACTCCTGACTTTAGTTGTACAGGACAGAATGTAAAGGAACTACACTGGTGCCAGCCATGATGTAGCACAATACTTTGCAGTATTACTGCAGAATGCTGAAGTATACTGTGGGGAACAATGTATGGTAATTCAATGGCAAGTAAGACATTTGGTCATGCAGTATTTTGTGACACACCATTTGCTGCAAGGTATTGCATTGCATTCTGATTGGCTCCACTGTAACCTAGAGTCTACCAGCAATATATTTAAATTACAGTATTTGTAATGTTTTTGACCTTAAAAGGCACTCTGAGTTGTGACAGTTTGTCTCAGTTGTATCCTGAGTATTGGGTTCATGGATGTTTCATTATTGATGGTGGAAGGTAGGCTAGCATACTCAGGACATCCATACGTGTGATAAATACAAAGGGATCTTTAGCTTCCATCTGAACATTAGCATAACCTTTCTGCACAGAAGTAGAACTAACTAAATACAGAGAGATTTGATCTGGTTTAGAAATGTTTAAGTTACAGGGGCTCAAAATTCCACTATGTAATTATCCATGAAATTCTGTGAAACTTCCTAAAAATGTGGATGTTTGTCACTTTTTTGTCTGATCCTGGTATCTAAAAAAACTATAAACACTTTATTTTAGTAGTATTAAATTTACAGTGCAATACCAAAAACTATTATCAGCAACATTTTCTCAAATATTTATGTTAGCAAGATAGATAATGCTTCCAGAATTCCCCTTGTGGAATTTAACATTCACAAAACACATATCACTACTTCATCCAATAAACTGAGCTAAGCTGTTTGTAGTGTGATTCCTGACTGGGTGACTATTTTATCCCCTCCTTTTTATCTGTCTTAGCTTAGCCAGATACTATAGACTTAATGGAATTCTTGGTCCCCTGATATCCTCCGTATTCTTCACAGTGACACATTTCCTTAAAAAGATTGTCACCTACTCCTTTTCCTGTTAGACCTATCCCATTGGAAAAGCCAGCATTTCTTCTTGGTGCCCCAGTACCTTCTTCCTCTACTACACCTTTTGAGCACCTCTAAGTCTTACACTTGCAAGCACATCAGCCTCTCAGGATAGTCAATTTTGCTGGGGTGATTCATATAAAACCAACATTCATATTGAAATTGTTCATCCTCTGTGCTTCTTTGTTCCAACTGGGGTTTACTATTCTTGTGCTGTCAAGCTCAGCTGTCCATTTCTTGGTGAATTCATACATTTGACTCCTGGAACTAGCGATCCCCTGCACTAAGTGCCTCCCTAACCCATATCATTTAATTTGAATTCCCCAGAACTCAGCCAATCTAGTTTTATTAGCAGTAAAGACATCACCATTCATTTATGCCATTAACGATATGGACACTGAACAGAGCAAATGTTGTGCACTAGGGGATGGTTTTCTTTGTTTACAGGTCACCTACAAATTAATTGTTCTGAATGCTGGAGGGTGCAGGAGGGTGGCAGTGGGCAGAAGGTGTTGGGTGCGGGGACATATGTAAAACTAGCTTCAATTCACAGATGGATGACTTCTATGGATGTGTGGCACCTGTGACTCACCTTATAACTACAACAAGATTTTAATACTTCAGGAGTCCTTTTAAGTCCATGAAATACATCCCTTTTTCCAAATATCGAATAGGAAGGTAAGGCAGTTTTATTATTGTAAACATAAGCTTGTTTTTTGATTGTATCTATGTGTAGTTCTCATGGTACTGGTAAGTAGTAACTGGGGAGTTGCTGTTAGTTCAGGGAATCCTCAGGTGCCCAACATTCTAAATCTTGGGCTGTGCCATTCCCCTGGTAGAGGTGCACTATGCTATACCCTTGTCCCACCTGCATGTCAAAACACACTCATGCAGCCTCCCCACCTGACCAGACCCTAACATCTTTTTGGCTAGAGCCCATAGAACTTTTCATTCACTGATTAAAAAAAAGAAAGGAAAAAAAGTGTAGTGTGCGTGAGTCTCATCATCATTGTTTATGAGAGTAAAACATAGATATTTGAAAATGTGGGGGCCCATTGCTGGCAAAACAAACAACAAAGTTGGCTTACTAGAGTTTTTCAGAGTTTACTAAAGTTGTTAGGGTAGATAAAGGATGTAAGCCCATGTGAACTGCCCTTCCACTATATCAGAGGAAATACTTGACATGGATTTGAGGCCATGCAGACATCCAACCTTTTTTAAAACTTGATTTTTTTCTTGCTGACCACAATTTCCAGTGGAAGGTTGTCCACATACCTATCAACCTTTGTATGAAAAAGTACTTCATTTTCTTGGTTCTCACTCTGTGTCCTTTTAGTCATAACAGATGTCCCCTAGTTTTTTAAAGATCCAGTTTAAAGTCCATATTCAAAGAGATTATTAGTTTTGTGTCATGCAGTATATCAAACAAGAACAATTAATCCCCTCTAACCTATCGAGATTTCAAAGTAACCAATTTAGTTTTATCTAAGTGGTTCATATAGTCCAAACTGAAATGGTGGAAGAAGACCTAATCCCACTCACTCAAAGACCCCTATATGACCCAGAACTATGTCAAACACCAGAGAGTGATAATCCATTCATAAAACAGACAATCCATAACCAGTATGTGGCAATAAAACACCCACCGATCCTACCTCATAGATACTTAATTACCCCCTTTGCAGGTAGTAAAAAATGTCAGCCAGCAATTCTAGACCACATCTATCAGCAATGGGAAAGAAACTTTTCTACCATTGCACTGCAAACAAAAGAATATAGCGGTGGAATTCACAGTCTTAAAATAAAAATTCAGCTTAAGACAAACAGATTTTTTAGATATTTACAACTTAGATCTTACATCACGCAACAACAAAGTGCAGCCCCTAAAGGGGTGACAGCCCCACTCCTAATACTCTTAATAACACAAATCTTCACCTTAGGGTCAGTAGAATCTCTTATTTCAAAGATTTACGGGGCCCTGTTGGACCTGACAAGCACATCAACAGAATACATTAGAAAAAATGGGAAATAGATCTTGGGATTGAAATTCTGCCCCACCAATGGGATACATTTATGATGCACACACCCACAAGCCTATGACTTCCTACATATGGAAAGAATTTTCATGGAAAGTCCTGATATGATATTTCTGCACCCTGGTGCAGCAAACCAAAGTCTCTGGCCCATAGGGGACAGCTGCTGGAGAGTAGTCGCGGACAAACTAGAGCATCCCATACACATATATTTTGGCATTGCCTAATCTGCAAACTTACTGGAATCAATCTGCAATGGAATCAAAGACCTTACTAGACCTTATATTTAATTTAGAACTATCTACCTTATTATTCCTGGATCTCCACAAGGTTTAGGGATCCTCATAGAAACATAGAAACAGAATTTGATGGCAGATAAGGACCGCTTGGCCCATCTAGTCTGCCCATTTCCCTACCCTAATGGATAAGCTGCAGATTCTAGTTAACCAACAGCCTACTTCCTCCTACCCCCCACTAGAATTGCCTTATGTCTGTCCCATGCATTCTTGAATCCCACCCACTGTTTTTGACTCTATGACCTCCTCAGGAAGGCCATTCCATGCATCTACAACCCTCTCTGTGAAGAAATACTTCCTCACATTACCTTTGAGCTGTCCCCCTCTATCTTCAAATTGTGCCCCCTTGTTCTTGCACATCTCTTTTTCTGAAAGATTCTACCCTCTTGGACTTTGTTGATTCCCTTGAGGTATTTGAACATTTCTATCATGTCCCCCTTCTCTGTCCTTTCCTCGAGGCTATACATCTTAAACTCCTTTAGTCTTTCTTCATATGTCTTCTGGTGCAGACCCTGCACCATTTTGGTTGCCCTCCCCTGGACAGCCTCCACCCTGTCTATGTCTTTGCGGACATGGGGTCTCCAGAACTGTACACAGTACTCCAGATATGGTCTTACCAACTGTCTGTACAGAGGGCCAACAGCTTCCTGTTTTCTACTGGGGATCCTTCTCCCTATGCATCACAATATCCCCCCAGCCCTCCTTACTGCCTTCTCACATTGCTGGCCCACCTTTAGGTCATCTGATATGACTGCCCCCAGGTCCTTTTCCATTTTTGTTGTCAAAATCTCATCCCCCATTATGTACTCTTTCCCTGGGTTTCTGTTTCCCAGGTGCATTACTTTGCACTTCTTTGTGTTGAATCTAAGCTGCCATACATTTGACCATTCCTCTAACCTTGTCAAGTCCCTTTTCATCCTTTCCACCCCCACCTTGCATATCAACCCTGTTGCAGATCTTTATGTCATCTGCAAAGAGACATACTTTCCCTTCCAGTCCCTCTGCAATGTCACTTATAAAGATATTAAAAAGGACTGGCCCCAGTACTGAACCCTGCAGTACCCCACTAGTAACCCTTCTTTCTTCACTGAGAACTCCATTTACTATTACCCACTATGTCCTGTTGTCCAGCCAGTGTTTTACCAGACTACCACCCTGGGATCCACTCCCGGCTGGCTAATTGTTTATTAATCATTTGTGCGGGACTGTGTCAAAAGCCTTGCTAAAGTCTAGGTAGGCCATATCCACAGCCCCTCCTTGAATTCTACTTAGGTCACAGACAAAGAAATTAATTAGATTTGTCTGACATGACCTTCTTGCTGTGAATCCATGTAACCTTGGGTCCTGTGCCCCACTGGCTTCTAGCTACTCAACAATTATTTCCTTCAGAAGCGATTCCATCATTTTCCCTACCACTGAGGTCAAACTGACAGGTCTGTAGTTTCCTGCCTCTGTCTTGCTCCCACTTTTGTGAAGGGGAATCACATCCACCCTCCTCCAGTCCTCAGGTACCACACCATCCTCCCATGATTTATTAAAAAAGATAGTCAGTGGTGTTACTAGTTCTTCCCTTAGTTCTTTTAGAATTCTGGGGTGAATCCCATCAGGCCCCATTGCTTTATCCACCTTCAATTTTAAGTTCTTTCAGAACCCTTTCTTCTGTAAAGGACTGATATCAACCCCCCATCCAGAGTGCTTCATTGACTGGATTAGGTAGCCCCCCCTTTTCCATTGTGAATACAGAGCAGAAGCATCCATTCAGTATCCCTTCTTTTCACTGTCGCTCTCTCTAACCACCTCCCTCTTTATTTAGCCTCAGTATACCTGCCTTAGTCTTTCTTTGTTCCCTAATGTACCTATAAAATGTTTTATCCCCCTTCTTAACCGAGTTGGCTATCTTTTCCTCAGTTTGGGCCTTCGATATTCTGACTGCCTTCCCCGCTTCCTTCTGCTTTAACTAGTACAGTTCTCTGTCCTGCTCCTTCTGTGTTTCCCTATACTTTCTGAATGCTATCTTTTTCTCCCTTACCTTCCCTGCCACTTCTTTTGAGAACCATAGCGTTTTTTTCTTTCTATTTGATTTGTTTATTTGCTTCACACAAAGACTTGTTGCCTCTGTGATGGTGGTTTTGATGTTTCCCAATTGTTGCCCCACCCACCTTCTTGCCTGTTTGCTAGTGCTTTTCAAAGGCACTCTTCCATTTTGACAAAATAAGCCCTCCTGAAGTCAGTACCTTCACTTTTGTGTGCTTGACTCTACCAAAAACAAATATACACTGCCATTCTAGCAGCCAGAAAAGCAATAACTAAGAACTGACTTCCCCACAATTCCTAAAATAGATCTCTGGCAAGACATAGTGAACTCAATCTATGAAATGGAAAAATTAACAGCCAAGGTATCTCAGTCAGTACCAACATTCGAGCTGATATAGCAAGGTGGGTTATGTATATAATGGTAAAAGAAATGATTGTGTACCTTAACTAAAGAATTAAAGGAACTACAATATGGCCTAAATCCTAACATAAACTCAGTATAGTAAGGATGAAAACTAAACAAAGACTTTTTTACAGTACTATAGAACTAGCTATAGAGATAAGAAACATACATAGTAGCATTGAAGACTTCCTAAATGTAACAGCTCTAACCACAGCTATGAGTTGCATTGTGTTGTTGTTGTTGTTACATGTTGTACAATGAAAAATCTATCAATAAAAGAAAGTTTAAAAAAATATGTGGTGCATTACCAACAAAACAAACAATGTTGACTTACCAAAGAACATTACATCAATTCAAAGGGTGGGGGGATGTACTCACAGTGCTTGCTACTACATTTAATTATGTTGCCTCAGTCAATCACCAGTCATTCACAGCATCCAGTCACGCTTAATCACCAAGTTACATTTGTTAGCAGACAACTGGCTTACAAGACTATATAGGCCAGGGGCTACTCACATGTACTGTACATTGCCTTAACCTATCAAATGTCCTTCACCTTGTCTTCTCTCCTGACATTTACCTTGTCTCATCTCATGTTAGTCACCATATCATTTATTTACTCATGTGAGCAGATGCAAGGCAAGGCAAGCAAAGTTTATTTATGTAGCACCCAATGCAAGCAGGCTCTGAGTGCTTTATAGAGATAGACAAAATCATAAGACTCATTAAAAGGAATATCAATTTAAAACGAAATCCAAAACATAAATAAAATTAATAATTAATCAGGAAATACTTGATTAAATAAAAGGTTTTAAAGAAGCTTTAATGGCCCCCACTGCACTGCCATATGAATATATTTAGGAGCAAGTTCCATAACATAGGAGCAGCTGTTCAAAAGCTCTGTTGCCTGAAGATTTTAATCTGGATGGAGGGACGACTAAAGGGGCAGCATCAGTGGAGTGGAGAGGGTGGACTGGATGGTAGGAAATAGGGAGTTCTTTCAAGTAGTCAGTCCCAAACCATATAAGGCCTTGTATGTTAACAAACAGATCTTGAAGGTGATGTGCAAACACAAAGGCAACTAGTGCAGTACCATAGAACCAGCATGATATAGTCACTTCATGAGGAGCCCACTATCATCTGGGCCACAGCATTCTACACCAGCAGCAGTCTTTGCATCAGACCTCCAGATAACCCTAGGTAAAGAGCATTACAGAGGTCCAATCTAGAGGTGATGAAAGCGTGAATGATTGTCACTAGGTCCTCTGGGCTAGATACAGCTTGATCCTGGTGATGTTCTGCAAGTGATAGCAGCCAGATTGGATGACAGAAGACACCTGTTGTTCAAATGTCAAGCTACCATCCAAAATTACCCCCCAGTTTCCTCACCATATCAGCTGCTATGAGAGAACAGCCACTAACTGCCGGGAGAGCCAGTCTGTTGGCTAGCTAACAAGCAAGACTACAAACTAGGTGCTACTCAAATTCTTAATATAGCTCTGAAATACATTTCAAGATCATTTCCTGACCCCTGAACCTACCTATAACTGAGACTTGCTAGCTGTTCATGCTAATTAGTAACCTGTTTTTTTAGCATTATTTACCAGTTTTATTCTGTAGTATACTTTAATATAAAGGTATAGAGAAGTCTCAGTCCTGGGACCTGTATTATTTATCATATTTATAAGTAATATTGGGAAGGTTTCAGAGAAACATGTGTCTCTTTCAAATGAAATAAAGCTTTGTGGCAAGATAGTAAGGACTGGGTTGGCCGTCAGCAAGCTCCCTGTCTCTGGCATTAATCCTGACATCAAACAGTTATTCATCACAGTTACCCTCGGCCAAGTTAAGCACATAACCATAGGATGTGTCTACCTGCCCCCTAAACTAGCTTCCTTCTCCTCCTACGTGGACCTCTTCTCAAGTCTGGACACTCTTCCCCTTAGAGATACCTTACTTTGTGGAGATTTCAACCTTGATTGGAATGGACCAAATAGACCTCAATACCAAGTAGCTCTGGCCGGTGCCAAATTAGAGCAATTAGTTGACCACCCGAGCAGTCTTAACTTGAAATTGGGTAACCACAGCCTCTTGGATTGGATGCTCACCATAACAAACTACACATCAAGGCTATGGGAATCCTATCTGATGCTCTGAGTGATCACTCCACCACATAGTGTATCTGTGAGAATAACAATCCCCACCCTCTCCCAAAATCATTAGATCCTGGGATCTAACCAACTTTAATCCTGCTGTTTTCCTGCGAAGTCTGGCTTCCGCTGATTTGACCCCCATTACTTCTCTCCCTGACATAAATCCCTGACATAAATCTAGCCTTAGAATATCTTATCTCCACCTTCACCTTCATCCTTGACTCACATGCCCCTTACAAACTACGTAGGGCTAAAATACTCCACTCCCCATGGCTCTTCCATGAATTATGGCACCTAATGTGTTTCCAAGACAAGGCCTGGAAAACCTTCAAAAGAACAGGACATCACTCAGACTGGGTAACCACTGCCAACTACAAAACTTATTGTAAAGCCAAAACCAACAAGGCAAAGTGGGACCACCTCCAATCTCTGCAAAAAACGCAGCTTGCTGACTTCAAAAGTTTCTGGGTGCTGATTAATGCTCTACTAAAGGGCAAAGAGTGATCAATCCCCAGAAAATGTTATCAAAAGGCATCCTACTATCTCTCCCTCGGAAATAGCCACAGGAATAAACCTATTCTTCACTGACCTTGATGTATATAAGAAAGGACTACCTGCTACACACCCTACCCCACATGACTCACCCCCTGAAACACACTTCCCCCCTCCCATCTAAAAGCCACCTCACAGAAAAAGGTACTTAAGCTCCTGCTAGGTCTAAACCCTGATAGTTCACATGGATTTGACTCCCTACTGCCCAAATTCCTTAAGCTGGGAACCCCTGCACTAGATCACACAATTGCACAGTTAATCAATAGATCCTTTCTTACTCAATCCATTCCCAAAAAATGAAAGACAGCTATTGTAGTCCCTGTGCACAAAAGTGGTTTGACCAACCTTGTTGAAAACAATTGACCAATATCCATATTATGTCCTATTGCAAAATCCAGGAAAGAATCTTATACAATCAATTATACTACTTTCTTGAGCAAACCAATGCCCTCACCATCCATCAACATGGTTTTAGAAAGGTACAAGGGACAGAGTCCACTCTTTTACAAGGGACAGAGTCCACTCTCTTGAAAGTCACCTCAGACATATTTCACGCCATGGATCAAGGTTAGGCCACTGAAGCTGTATTTACTGACTTCACAAAGGCCTTTCATCTGATAAACCACTCACTCCTCATCTCTAAACTTCAACAGTTCAACTACTAAAATAATCATACACAATGTGTCAAATGGGCTGGTGCCTACTCCACCATATCTCCCATCACTGACAGGGTTCCCCAGGGCTCTCTCCTTGAGTCTCTGTTATTTTCCATCTTCATAAATGAACTGCCACTGAACTGTGGTGGGGCAACTGTACAGCTGTATGCAGACGATGCCATACTTTACAGGTCCTGTAAAGATGTTTCCTCCATTAGGTCAAAACTGGGAAATGATTTTCAGTTACTGGAAGCCTGGTTCATGGAGAATCTCCTAGTACTGAATGCAAAGAAAACCAAAGTTATGTTGTTCCACCATATCTCCTATGACATGTCCTCTCAGCCTCCCTTGGTAGTTAAGACCTCCTCGGGTGTGCCCCTAGAGGGGGTGGGCACATTCAAATATCTAGGAATGACCCTCAATGAGCATTTGTCCTTTGAAATGCATGCCTCAAATGTAGTCAAGGCAACAAATCAAAAACTAGACCTCCTATATCGTACTGTCCCCTATCTAACCCCTCATGCCTGCAAGACCATTGCCTCAGCCACCCTTCTCTCAGGACTATTCTACAGTTCCCCCATAACCCACTCTGCCAAGACCTCTATCCTGACCAAACTCAAGCTAGCCCATCATAAAGTTACGTGCTTCACAGCCACTTTTCCTATGCATGCACACCACTGCAATGTACTTAATGCTCTAGGCTGGCCTACCTTCCAGACAAAAATGGACTTCCCTGTTCTATACACAGTTTTCAAATTCTTGTACCTCTCTTGGCCCCCATCCTCTCCAATCTCCTTACATTAAAACCCTCCCCTAGGAACCGCAGATCCTCCCATCTCCCTATCATGATAATACCCAAAACTTGACTTGCATTGGGAGGAGATCCTTCTTCTCTGCAACTCCGCCTAAATGGAACAACCTACCACACAGCCTTCTCTCATACCCTTCTCTTCCCCTATTCAAGGGGTACCTCAAAGAAATCTTCTTTCCTTCTCCCACTTGCAACTGCACCTAACTCTTCATTCGCTCTACCAGTGACTCCCTCAGCCTCCACCCCTCTCCCTCCCCATTTCCTTCCCTACCTTGTAACTTTCATCTCACTCCACCCCTTCTTCACCCCCTCTCCTCCGCTCATCTATACTCACCTACCTAATACCCTAGCCTAACTCCCTCCCCTCCTCTGTCTCACCTTCACCCCCTCCTATGACAATACTTATGTATTATATTATATAATATTGTAAAAATGAAGTATTAAAACATGTACACTGCCATGTGCTTACACTGTATGATATCTACGTGCACCCAAAAATCGCCTGCTTTGCACCAATGATATCGTGATTTTGTCTCCATACCCACATTGGATTGCTACTATTGATGTCTAACTTTCTGTTCCTGTACATTTGTCTGTAAAATACTATGTTAACTGTATTGCATGGAATGCCTCTATTCCCTGGATTGCCCCTGAAAAAGGGACCTGTGTGTCTCGGTGGGCTTACCCAGTCAACAAAATTCAAATAAATAAATAAAAAAGGAAGGAACTTCGAAAAGATCTGGAAAATCTCAGGAGCTGGTTAAAAATGTGGCAGTTGAGGTTTAATGTCAAGAAATGCAAGATGAAGCATTTGCAAGGTGAAGCATTTAGGAAATAAAAACCCACATACAAATTGCTGGATGGGAAGAATTCAAATAGCAACTTCAACAGAGCAGAGGGATTAGGGAGTTCCCATTAGTGACTCACTCAGCAAACCAGCAAATATGAAAAAAACCTTATAGTAAAGAATCATGGATGCTGGGGTGTATTGTGAGGGGTTTGTTTGTAGTAGAAAGGAGATAATACTGCCCCATACTGATCATTGGTAGAAACATAGAAACATAGATTTTGATGGCAGATAAGGACTGCCTGGCCTACCTAGTCTGCCTATTTCCCTACCTACTTAAACTCCAGGTCATAAATGATCAGCAGCTTACCCTCTCTTTCCTATCACTAAGGTTGCCTTCTGTCTAGCTCATGCATTCTTGAACTCACCAATTGTTTTAGCCTCTACAGCCTCACCTGGAATTTTGTGCCCATGTCTGGAACCCATACCCATGAAATAACATTGCATAGGTAGGGCAGCAAAAGGCCATAAAATGATTTAGGCAAAAAGGGGACAAATCATATGAGGAAAGGTTAAAGTCCCCAAACTTGTACTTACCAGAGACTAGAAGGAAGGGGGGGGGGACATGGGTGAGACTTATAAGTTCCTAAGGGGTATAAAATAGAGTAAGTGTTGAGAGTCTGTTTGACAGAAACAAATATGCAGATATGAGAGGACACAATTGGAAATTGATGGGGGTAAAGTCAAGAAAGATGTGAGAAAGTTCTTCTTCACTGAAGGGGTGGTGATGTCATGGAACAAATTGCCAGTGGGTGTAGTAGAAGCAAGAGCTCTGAATGAGTTTAAGCATAGCTGGGACAAAACCAAGGGACACATAGGCCCAGATAGGAGGATGAAGGAAAGGCATAGACACAGAAGGTGAAGGAGGGAGCAGAGATTAATCAACCATAACGTTAGCTTGATGGGCTAGGTAGTCATACATATGGGCAGACTTGATGGGCCATCAGTTGTTTTCTGCCTTCAGGTTCGATGAAATATGATCAAGTGTGCCACTGACCATGCCGAGTCAATATTTTTAAAAATACTCACATACCATGAATATGACAGGCCTTGTCCACTTCGACCTGCTTTTTTTTTTAAACTTTTTTAAAACTTTTTTAATTCTGTGTTTGAGCACAGTTGTTGGAGCATCCACACTGCACTCTGATACTTTGCTTGCTTGCTTGAGTTCCCAGGCATGATTATGTCAGTATCGCAAAGCACTGTGGGTGCCACAATGCATGCTAGGATACTCGTGACGGGGCGTGGTAACAGATCTGGCAGAAGATGACATCACATTGTTCGGGAGCTCACTGCAAGCTCAGTGATGTGAGTAAATCTCTGTTCTGCTTTTATGTAATCTCTTTTAATTGCATTTTGTGCTTTCTGGAACCATGTTTCTTCTCCTCTACATTGCTATGGTATTTTTGTTTTGTATTGTCCTGTCCTTAACAGGACCTCCTTGTAAATGAGCATGCTCAATGGAGTTTTCCTGGGTAAATAAACTTAAACTTGAACTAAATCCTCTCCTTTTTGTTGTGGCAGCATTTAAAGAGCCACAGAAGTTGACTGAGGTTGTCTTAAATTGTGTTACAGCACAGTTGGTATCCACACTACTGATAACACAGTTTAAGGCAACCGTGTTGTTCTGAAACCATACTAGAAACCTGCTTCGATCAGGGTTCTAGCACATTTTTGTAAAAAAATTTTTTATGCTCCCTCCCAGCTCCGGGTCGGCCTCTCCTTTAGGCCACCTATGCCCTCCGAGCCGCACTGCCTCAGATCAGCCAATTCTTCACCTCCCATGTAGCAGCCCCACGGGTGACCCCTGGACATAACCCTTCACTGGGTGGGTCCCCCCTCCATGGGGGACGGCACCAGTGGGGGTGACCAGTGCCAAACCTGCTCCGGGGTGCTGCTGGGGATGGTGCGTGCACTGTCCTCAGACTCACGGCAACAGGAGCTGGCAACTGTCATCCAGTCGGCTATGGGACTCTTTTCCCATTTGTTCCCTGGTGGCATGGTGTGCCACAATGTAAGGCTGACACCAACGTTCACCATGCCTCCTTAGTGAGTGGGACCCCATGCATTGCCATGCCCCCAGCTTCCGCTTGGGGCCAGCAAGTGCTGGGTCACATCCCTGCCCTCCCCTCAGGAGAAGGCAAGCCATCAGCTGACACTCAAGCCCTCTCTCCCTGGCCAGCCCTCCAGCACCCGAGTCTGTTCCTGAACCCGGGTCACTGGCGTCATAAGCAGAAATCCAACCGCTGCCCTGACGGGCCGGCTATGGCACAGTTTTTAAATGCAGTTTGTAGCATGGTTTTACCATGCTATAGTGTGGATGCAATCTGTGTTTGCCATTCTTGTAACATTACAGACTGCCAGTAACATTACAAGAACGCAAGTGTGGACAGAGTGATAGTAACAGAATAAGTGACACGCTCCAGCCATGTACAGGCATGCACTGTAAAGTTCCCATCTGACCACTAATAAATAGTTAACTAATACAGCTTTTGCTTCCAGCAGGCAGTGTCTGGCTTCAAACTATGTTCAATTAATGATAGTGCCACTATAGTTAGGGCTGACCAATAAGCTCTATGTTAAACCCCTGAATTTGCACCTTAATAACTTTGGCACCGTTCATCAAACTTGTCAGAAATTTGGCAAGTATTGTCTAGGATGCAAGGTGTAACTAAGTGGATTGTTTCATGACAGCAGCTTGTTCAGTGTCTGAGATACTCATATGTTGTTTTCCTGTAGACATCTACTTTTTTCCTATACTTAACATGGTTTCTGATTTTGCTCTCACATACAGCCTAGATGACATTTAATTTGTTTCCAAAATTTTCAGGGTAGAAGTGGGCTGTATCAAGGTATTGACTTTTGGACATTTTGTGAAAAAATATCAAATGGTTCCACAGTTATTGTATAGCAATTTAAAGTTTGTTTTATTTTTGCTGTTCTGTGCATGCTCAGCAGGGTTTTTTTGATAACCCTCTGATATGACTCAAAAAATTCCATATTACAACAGCATTTTTCATTTCTCACCACTTGCTTCTCAAAACATGGAAACATTTTTTTGTGTTGTGATGGCCACCATCTTATTTCTTCCCTACCCTGCAATACAAGGAAAATACATAAACATGATTTATTTTAAAAAAAACAGACACCTGAACCTTGCTAAATGGGACCTGTTTAGTTAGAGTCTGGTGTTTGTTTTATTAATAAACACCTTTTCTGGGCACTAGAGATGTGGGAAATGCGTGAATGTCGTTCCGCAAACTATTTCCCGAAATCTGCGCATTTCTCAAAATATTTCATGGGTGCGAAATGGAAAATTCTGCTGGTGAAATTATGATTTTCACCCATGAAATTGTGTATTTCACCCTTGAAATGTGGAATTTTGCCCACGACTGGCAAAATGTTGCCACTCTCTGACAAAATTCCACTGCTTGAGGGCAATAGTCCTCATTTTGCGGGCAAAATTCGCGATTTCACCAGCAGAATTTTGCATTTCATGCCCGCAAAATTTACTGGCAAAATGTGCAAATTTCACAAAGCATTTCCTGCAGTGAAATTCACGATTTCACCAGAATTTTGCCGGCACAATTAAATTTCGCTGCAGCACTACTTCGCACCCCAAAATCCAGGATGCCCAGCTCAGTGAGAGGAGCCATTCACTCATATTCTGTGTATGAGAACAGTGGGGCTTTCTTGATCTCTGAAGCCACAGATGTAGATGTGCTGTCAGCTGCAGTACCAGCAGTGAACCTCACTCTCTAACTATCTATCTATCTATCTATCTATCTATCTATCTATCTATCTATCTACCTTTATTTCTTTATTTCCCTCCCAGCTCAGCCAGCCCACCCTATTCAATTTAGATTAGGTGGACTAGGATACACACCCCAGTACTGCTTTCACAACCTCTCCCTTCTAGGTTGCTCTGCTCCCAAAGATATAGGTGCCATCAATGGGATGCCCACTACTGGTGCCACCATACATGTACAGTACAAGTTGACGGTGGGATACCCAATCTGCAGTACAGGACCCAGTAGAGTAGCAAATCCTGCAAAATAGAAAACAGTCCCTCAGTGCACTTTTTTACTTGTAAGAAAGAAAACAGTCCCTCACTGATCTGACCCTGCCTCCGTTCACCCGAGCCTGACCCCCATTCAGCACTCACCACCCCAAACCCCACATACACCATCACTCATCTGAACATGTCCCATGACATAGATCCGCTTTCCAATCAAAGACACATTTTGCTGCTGGAACCGGCAATTGCGATATGAGAAAATATGGCAAGTCCATTTAATGTATTTCAATAGGTTTTGAACTTATATTCATAACCTTGTCATTTTTTTTATAGGTTTACACCAAATGTTCAACATGGCCTTTTTGGGACCCCATCTTCTGAACAAGTGTAGTAGAATTTTTTTTAGTTCTGGCCTGAAAAGTGATTTTTCAGTTGCTGCATAAAACCACCTTTTGAGCAGGATTTAAAAGTTTTCACCTACCAGTTTCATGAGGTGGGGTCATAAGAAAGTTATGTTGAAAATTTGGTGTGAAAATATGTTAAAATGACCAAGTTATGAGTGAAAGTTGAAATATTTCAAAGCTCATTTAAAATTTTGCTAATTCTTAAAACATTTTTTCACCAAACTTTCAACATGGCCTTTTTGGCATCCCCCACCTCCTGCCTCCCCATGAACAAGGCAAGAAATGTTTTCAAATCCATCCAGAACAGTGATTTCACACTTGCTGCGCTAAATGACATATCAGGCAGGATTTAACATTTTCACCTACCAGGTTCATGGGATGGGGACTTAAGAAGTTTATGTTGACAATTTGGTGTAAAATATGGTAAAATGATCAAGTTATAGTACGAGCGAACATGGAAATAGTTTAATGTTCACTCATAACTTCATTAATTTTAAATTTTTTGACTCCACACTTTCAACATAGCCATTTTTTCACACCATTTCATAAACATGGCAGGTACTGTTCTTCAGTTCCTGGATGAGATGTGTCTTCCCATATGTAGTGTAAAATGACTTTTTGGCCAGTACTCTATAAATGCCACAATTCATGTTTATAAGCCGGAGTCATAAAATGACTATACTGGAATCTGGGATCAAAATTAAAAATAAACAATAATTATTAAGAAATGTTATGTGTTGTACCAGCCTTTACACCAGCAGGTAGTGCTTTGTGATCCTATGCCAGTGAGCTGTGTTTGTGGGTGAGCTCATTGACCCAGCTAGATGGCTTGAGGCTAATAGAGATGGTGCTGTCAAATAACACCATCCCCCAGCCTAGGAAGGATAGGTGCAGGGTTGCCAGCATGGGCCCCAATACCATATAGTAAAGAAAACTCTTCTCTTTGCATAGGCCCTGCAACTCTGTAGCTGTGGATGACAGAGGTCCCTGTTATTTGGCTTAGAGATGGATTCTTTTCTCTGTGTATCTGTGTCTGTGGCCACATGGACGTGCAGAACCTAGAGGACCCTGCACTTCTGCAGTCAACCCCACATCCCTATGAATCACTGACATCCATTTCCACACTTCCATAGGAGGACAGAGTCTTCCCTTGATGCAGGACCTAAAGGGCCCTGCATGTCTGCATCTGTTTATGCAGGATACAATTCCGCTATCCCAAAAAGAAAGGCAATTCTTTACAAAAAACTGCATTAATGCACCAATTAGGGTTTAACTTAGTGGGTTTAATTTTCAAAGAACTCTTAGAGCGATGAAAGTTGCATCACTCTAGGGCTGTGGAGAACTCCAGGTGTGTCAGGAACCCTGTGTCCAATTTTATGAAGGGGGGGGGTTCACTGTGCCAAAAACCCAGGAGTTGCTGCAGTGACAGGCTAACACCAAATGTTTGGTGCATCAGTGGGAATAGCTACAGGGATCCAGCCCCCCTTGCCTGGTGCAACACTAGAGGGCCTGGATGGTTGGGAGCTGGTGAATTTGCTTACCAAAAGGGGGCTGTGGGCAGAAGAGGCCTGGGATACCATAGTGGGCATCAGAGAGACAGCAAGCATGGGAGAGAGAGAGTGATGTGGCACCCAGCAAGGGTGCCATTTGCATAGCCATACATCCAATGGGATGGGACCAATTTGGGGGGGTTCCAGAGACAGACATTGACATGGCCCTAGGTGGGCACAGCCCTGACAGCTGCCCCATAGGTGGCCACCTTCCATAATCCAGTAGGTGGGAGGCAGCCTGTCGCAACATGGGAGGGTGGGTGACACTGGCACAAGTCCCCTAGACCACCTCCTGGATGGTCTATGTGGAGCCCCCTGCTGTGTTCATGGTTGGGCTTCCAAAATTGCAAAAAAGGAGGATGTTGCAGCCCCACCATGATGCAATCCCCCTTGTACATGGGTGCTTCTGTCACAAAAGTGGTGCAGGGTGCCTTGGGTGCAAGGCATCCCAATTTCAATGCAGCATGCATTAGAAAATTGGGATTGTTGCAAAGTTTGATGCAAGGCACCTCTTGTGTCATACACCTTTGGTGCAGGCACCTTGCATCAAATTTCAGCTTTTGAAAATCTATCCCAGTACCTCAAAGGTAGGGATATGTGACATTGAGGTTTCCAACCCTAACTACCCCTCCCCCACTCCCAAGCAGCAAAAGGAAGCAAATTAGAGTTTTAGGTCTCCGAGGCCTTGGCAAATCAGTGGTGGGGTCTTCCTTTGGGTTGTCATCCCTAATACTCACACCCCTCCCCTGAGCAAACAAGGTCACATGTGATTTCTTTTCTTCACATAGGAGCTGCAGGATCCTATGTGAAGAAAGCTACAACTGATTCTGTTGGCAACATATGGTGAAATATAGTTCTCTACCTTCAAAGAATGCTTTACTATGAGGCACTGGCTTGGAGCTGTCCCTTGTGCTTCAGACAGAAGGATACAGGCTGAGAGAGGAGGGAGTGAGCATTGGGATGACAGCCCAAGGAAGACCCACCACTGATGTCAAGAATCCGGAGGCCCAAAACCCTATTTTTTCCTTTTGATGCTTGGGGTGATGGGGGTGGGGAGTTAGGGTTGAAAACCCTAACACCACATCTCCCTACTTTTGTGGTGCTAAGTTGAACCCTAATAGTTGAAAATATTGCAATGTCCTACATTTAATGTCTTTTCATTTATTTTTTTTGTTTGTTTTGTAATGGATTACTTGTTCTCTTTGGGTGAGTATTATTATATAATTTGAAAATCAATGAAGCCCCAGAGAGAATACAGTAATTGACATGGAGATAAAGCAGAGAATACAGAGGTATATGCCTTGAGGTCAGCAATGAATAGTAACTATTACTGTAGCATACTATGGGCTATGGTGGTCTAAGAGAGTTTTGCAGTCTCTGTCACAACATCACAAACAGTAACCTAAAGCAGATGCATGCCAACAGCACATTCCACAAGTAAGCTACAGTAATTAATGCTCATTGCTGACCTCAGGGCTTTTGTTACCTCCCTCATTTGTTGTCTGCTTTATCCCATGTCAATCACTTCACTGGGAGCTGAAGAGGTTCGGCTACATTTCTGAAGTTAAAAAGAATGCATGGGCCAAAACCCGAAGCTGAACTGAAGTTACCAAAGGCCCACTTCCATTCCCCTTTGTTTGTAGCCTATGACACCAGCTATGACACTGTATCTCTGTCTTTCTCCTTGCAGCTTCATCTTAGATGTGCTTAATTGCATTTTACTGTCTTTTATCCAAAAGCCTAACAAGACACTTGATAATATCAAAAGATAGGTTGAATGCTGAATGTTATCTTCACAGTTTGAACTGAAATGCATCAGTCAGTGCCCAAAGCTACATCATTACCAGTACTTTCACAGTTCAATTAGAACATTTTTATTTTCCCAGTGAGATTAATGCCATAGACTTTAGCAATCTAACCTTGCCGAGGGTGAGGGCTGATGCAGCACACTGATGCAGTGCTTTGTTCACTGTGCCCAGACACACTAGTTTACACATTGATTTTTAATATGTGCCAAGGGGATTCTGTCATGCTTTGTAAAATAATTGTCCTTGAAATACGACTGACATGTCAGGCAAATGCACAACACTAGGTCAGATTCTTATCTTGGCTGTAAATATGTGGAGTTCTGTGAATGGACTTAAGGGAGGAAACTAGGGCAGACATGCATACTGTGTGTGTGTGTTTTTCATATGTGTATAGATATATATTAATTGCAAAAAACTTTGTTAATGCATCAGTTAGGGTTGTTACTAAAGTGACAAAAGTAGTGGAATGTGATGTTAGGGTTTCTAACCCTAACACCCCACCCCCATTCTGCACACACTGACAGGCATCAGTGTGTGCCTTGGGGACATCAGTGCTAACACTCACCCCATTCCACAAGAAAATAAGGTGAGATGGGCACAGCATAGGAGAATGGGGTGAGCATTAGGACTGATGATCCCAAGGCACACCCCTGATGCATGTCAGTGTGTGCAGAGTGAGGGTGGGGCGTTAGGGTTGGAAACCCTAACATCTCATTTCCCTGCTTTTGTTGCTTTAGAAACAACCCTAACTGATGCATTAAAAAAAGTTTTTTTGCAATGAATTTCCTTACTTTTCAGATAGTATAATCATGTCCATATTTGTCTGTGGGAGTGCATGAACCTCTAGGCCCTGCACTGCCATCCCTCCATTGATGTGTATATGTATGTAGCAGTGGGAAGCACAGGACCCTCCAGGCCCTGCATTTCCTTTTATAGGACACCAGCAACCAAATTGTCACCAATAGTCATCTTATTACTCCAACCCATGTTCATGGTATATACAATTTTCAAATCCCCTGTAAGACATAATTCTACACAACTGCAATGCCATTCCGTGCCACAGGTGCACACACATAGATTGGCCAGTATTTGAAAAATGACAGCTGTGACATACATGAGGTGGGGTAATAAGAAGGCTATGTGGAAAATATTGCGTGAAAATATTTAAAATTTCCAAAATTATGAGTGTGCATAGTGAAATTGCAACAAACGGTCATAACTTTGCCATTTTACATATTTTGACCAAACATTTTCAACATTGCTTTTTATGATTCCACCTCATGAACAAGGGCAGAAAAACATTTTAAATCCCACCCAAAAGGTGAATTTGCCAAGCGACTGTGAAATTGCCTTTCAGGTAGGAGTTGTATAATGACAGTCCCATTGTTCATGAAGTGGGGTCCCCAAAAGGCCACGTTGAAAATTTGGGGTCAAAATGTTAAAAAATGGCTGCATTATGAACTAAAGTTGAAAACCTCATTGAAATACATGCAGCCATGGCACAAAATAGGATCCTGTTTCACAAAAGGATCCTTTATCATGCTTCCCCACTGACTACGATGGGATTAACATGATGTTGAATCTTGTTTTGCAAAAAAGGATCCTTTATCTTGCTTTCCCATCTTAGTCAATTGCAAATCACAATAAAGGATCCTTTTGTGAAACAGCATCCTAAATCGGACTAATCCCATAGTAGTAAAAGGATAGTGGAGTGAAAGGATTGAAGGAAAGGATGGTGGAATTCCTGGAGGCAAATGACTTTCAGGAAGAAAGCCAACATGGGTTTGTCTGGGGGAGATCGTGTCCAAACAACCTAATCGAATTCTTCGACTGGGTGACAAGATCCCTGGATGGTGGAAGGCCAGCTGATGTTTATTTATTTATTTTATTTATTTAGTTGTTTAACCAGGTATAGCACACTAAGCTGGAAGCTTTTTTACAGGAGCGACCTGGGAGCACAAGGAGGTTAAGTGACTTGCTCAAGGTCACACAGTATGCAAGTGGAAGCTGTGGGATTCAAACCCAGGTCTGGTCTGCTGGGTGTCACCAGATTTGCAGTTCAGTCCTGTGCCTGGACTTCAGCAAGGCTTTTGACTCAGTCCCGCATGGAAGGCTGATATGTAAGCTAAGGAACCTAGGGGTTGGGGAAAAAATGGTGGGGTGGATTGCAAACTGGCTCAGTAACTGGCAGCAGAGGGTGGTGGTAGGGGGAGAGGCTTTGACTCACAGAAGGGTCATCAGTGGGGTCCCTCAAGGATTGGTGTTGGGCCATATCCTGTTCAATGTTTTCATGGCAGACATTGCGGAGGGTGTTAGGAGCAAAATTAGCTTGTTCACAGATGATTCCAAACTGGAAGCGGAGGTGGACAGTGAAGAGGAGAAGAGAGCACTTCAGGAAGACTTGGTGAGGCTGGAAAAGCAGGCACACACTTGGCAGCTGGGGTTTAATGCTTGGAAGTGTAGCATACTACATTTGGATGTTAGGAATCCTGGATATAGCTATCATTTGGGGGAAGAACAGCTGATGATCTCCAAGGAGGAAAAGGATCTGGGAGTGGTAACAGATACCAGAATGAATAACTCAGATCAATGCAGGAGAGCAGCTGCTAAGGCAAATAAAATGTTTGGGTGTATTGCTAGGGGGATAATATCGAGGAGAAGGAAGGTCATTCTGCCTGGTTCCATGTCATATGAGTGAACACAAAATAGCAATCGCCATATGAGTGAGTGCACATTGCCAGAAAACTGCAACGGTGATGTGCACAATAGCAGGTCCATAAACAGCAATGGTCCAGACCACAAGACAAAAACCAAATATTCACCATTTTTAATGTGGGAGGTTATGCCCCCCGTGCCCCTCACATCATCAGGAGCACCTGCAGAAAAGTAATTCATCTTTCCAAGGCTAAGTACTTCAAGTCTCACCTACAACCAAATCACAACTCTTCTGCCTCTTTCTGGAAAATAATACACTCACTCATTGATCCACCAGCACATCAGGCCCTCTAGTCCTCACAATCAATGACTCTCCCATCTCTGACCCCTTCACTGTAGCTGAGATATTCAATAATTTCTTCTCCAACTGTGCACTCCAAGGCCATTCCACCCTCACTGACCCCCTCCCCGAGATATTCAATAATTTCTTCTCCAACTGTGCACTCCAAGGCCATCCCACCCTCACTGACCCCCTCCCCTTCTGATGGATTCTGCCTCCCACCAATTTCTCCTCAGTAAGTTTGTGCTGCTTTTATGTTTCTAAACCTGGCTAAAACCATCCCAGATGGTATCCACCCCAGGCTCCTCCAAATATCCACTCTTACAATCATTTCCCCTATTGCTCACATTCTAAACCTCTCCCTCTTAACCTCTACCATCCCTAAAGCATGGAAATTTACCAAGGTGTTGCCACTTCATAAAGGTGGTGACACTTCCTCTCCTGGAAACTACTGGTTCATCTCACTCCTCTCTTCTCTTGCCAAGTTACTCAAGTCACTAATCTACTCTAGGCTATCAGAGTACCTTTCCACCACTGACACTCTCGCCCCCATTCAGGCTGGGTTTAGAAAACAGCACTCAACCATCTCTTCCCTGTTATGAGTCACTCTCCACCATTGATGTACAATCCCCACTCCAACAGGATTTCGACAGGGTACAATACTGGTTACAGTCAAATCAACTGAAACTAAACACTAAGAAAACTGTCACTGTGATGTTTGGTTTAAGACAGAAACTGGATATGCTCCAGTCCACCCTTCTTTCTCCAGCATGGATGGCTCCCCCCTAGCAAAGGTCCCCACTTTCGAGTACCTAGGGGATTGGATTTCTCAAATCATATGGGTACCATCTGTGCCAAACTCCACCCAAAACACACAATCCTCTACTGTTACAAGGACTGTCTCCTGCTTCCTGCCAGATGAGAGCTGGTTTCAAAAATGATTCTTCCAGTCAAAGACTATGTTGATGTGGTGTATGGTACTACCCCGGCCATATACCTCTCAAGATTTGCTACTCTTCTAAATTCCATCTGCTGCATTGCTACTTCTGCCCCTCCCCTCACTCACCACTGCCTTCTCTATTCCTCTCTCTCTCTCCCTTTCTCCATTACCACACAGGAGGATGGTCCACTGTGTCTCTGTCATTGCAAAGTATTGGTTTGGGACCCCTTCCTCCTTACCTCTCCTCCAGCTCATCACCTATAAACCCTACAGCTTACTCCCTATCTTACAGGGACCTGCAATCATTCTGAAGCTGAGCTGAAAAGAAATACACAGCAGAAGTGATTTATTTTATATGACTTCATTTTAAACTTGTAGGTTTTGTTTAAGTAATTAAGCAGAAGGGCTTTGGAGTAGGGTTTTTTTTGTGTTCTGTTTTTGGTTGCTGTTCTATAAAAGGGGAATTTGATTGTGGGTTCAGTTAAGAAGAGCTGAAAAGAACTACATAGCAGAGGTGATTTATTTTATTTCATTTAATTTTAGACTTGCAGGGTTTGCATAAGTAAATAAGCAGAAGGGCTTTGGATTCGTTTTTTTTTTGTGTTCCATTTTTGGTTACTGTTATATTCTTCTTAGTAGCCAGGAAAGGCAGCCGCTGTACTTAGCAGACCATTTGGCAGTATCCTGTTGCTGGGGCAGGACAGTTACAACCTGTGAAGCAGATGTGTGTTTGGAGGAGGGGATGAAGCAGTCTTGCAGGAGGAGAACAGCTTAAAAGGGGAACTTGATTGTGGGTTCAGTGAAGAAGAGCTGAAAAGAACTACACAGCAGAGGTGATTTATTTCATTTTATTTTATAGATTGAAATTGTTTTTTGCAGGGTATATTTTCTGTTAAATTGTTGTGCATGTTGTGCTGCTGAAAGGAAGGAAAGCACTCACTGGGGTGATGGGTCAGAGCTGTTGCTGATTGTTTCTAGAGGGCACAGGCTTGGTCCCACCAACCCTGCCCCTCACCCCACCCAACCCAAGGGTATTATTTCCTTTATACCAGGTGTTCTGACATCACTTCCCCAAAAGGGCAAAGGACATACACCTGCTATATCCTTAACAGCCCAGCATGCAGCATAAGGGGTAAATGCATGCACACGCTCGCACACACTAACAAAAAAGGAAAACAAAATTTAAACAGAAAGGGAGAGAAACATGTGGGGAGTGATGCAATGCATTGGCTGTGGGGCAGCAGTCTTCCTGGAGATGTTCTGGAGGCTAAAATGTTGCCCTATTTGCAGGCATCTCTCTGATGTGAGGGTGGAGGTTGCCCGTCTCCAGGCCAACCTTGTGAGGATTCAGGAGACAGCCTCTCCCACCCAGGAACCACCAAGGATGATGCCACTGCTTCAGAGGTTGTCAAGAAAGAGGAGGGCTTGGACAACAGTGAGTTCAGAGAGGGTGAGGGTGGTGGAATAGAGGCACATCCCTCCAGTTTTATCTCTCCACAATTCATATGCTGTTCTGGCAGAGCATGGTTTCTCTATGGAGGTACCCAAAATGGAGATCAAGGAGGATACTGGGAACCTCCACAAAGGAGACCCACAGGAGAGTGGCATGGGACCCCACAAGGGAAGTAAACAACTTCTGGTGGGGGACTCAATCATTGGGGGGTAGAACTGGGAGGAAGGGATAGGAGGTAAGGTGCCTGTCTGGCAACATGGCTTGAGGTACAGGAAGCAAATCCTCAGGATCACAGGAGCAGCCACATGGAAGAGGATCTGGTTGTAATTGTCTATCTAGGGACAAATAACCTGGCTGAAATGGGATTAGAACAGTGCAGGAGGGTTTGTGGAGTTGGGGTGGGGCCTTAGACAAAGTAGTATGCACAGTAACCTTCTCGGAGGTGATGACTTTCTATGGCATGGGTGAGGTTGGGTACTCATATCATGGGATTCAATGAATGGTTGAGAAACTGGTGTGGAGCTCAGGGTCTTGAGCTTATTAGGGACTGGGGTCCACCTGGAGGATAGAGGGCCTATACTGGTGCAATGGTCTGCATCAGTCTGGGAGGCGAACCAAGATCCTAGGTGACAGATTTAAATGCTTCATTGGCAAGCATTTAAACCAGCCAAGGGGGAGGCACTGAAAAGGAGAAGGGAAATCCCAGCTCCCACACACAAAACAGGGTAGTTAGCAAGGTAAACACCAAGGTGGAGAAGTCAATAGAGAGAGGATGGGGTAAATGAGAAAAAGGCAAAGGCAGTAAGGACAGGGTGGGACTAAAAGGGGTAAGACCATCAAAAAATGGAGGTCAGTGAGTACCAATGCCCATAGTCTGGGTAACAAGCTCCCTGTACTGGTGGCCTTGATTGAAGAGGGACATCTGGATATTGTGGCAGTCACAATAACATGGTACACAGAGAACTATGACTGGGATGTGAGCATACCAGGTTACACAATCTATAGGCGGGACAGAGAGGGAGGGCAAAAGAGGAGGAGGAGTAGCTCTCTACATAAGAGAAAGGATCAAAGCAATGGAAAAGGTTAAACATGGAGGAGAGGAAGCACTGTGGGTCACCCTGGAGACAGGAAATGGCACCACAATCTGCATGGAGATTGTATACAGACCCCTGTCTCAGGGGGAGGAAATGGACAAGAAAATGATAGAAGACATCCTTAGAATGGCAGAAAAAGGGGAGATATTGTTGATGGGGGACCTGAATATGCCAGATGTTAACTAAAGCACCTTTGTTGCAGCCACATTCAAGAGCAGGATTATTCTCAATGCCCTACAATGGGCATGCCTCATACAGCTAGTGTTGGAACCCACTCAGGAGGGAGCAACAGTTAAGCCATACAAAAGTGAGGGTATTGGACTTTTCTGAAAAGCACTAGCAAACAGGCAAGAAGGAAGGGTGTAGGAACAATTCAGAAAATCAAAGCTGCCATCACAGAGGCAACAAGCCCTTGTGTCAAGCAAACAAACAAATCAAAATGAAGGAAAAACACTATGGTTCTCAAAAGAAGTGGCAGGAAGGTTAGGGAGAAAAGATAGCATTCAGGAAGTATAAGGAAATACAGAAGGAGCAGGACAGATAACTGTATTAGTTAAAGCAGAAGGAAGTGTGGAAGACAGTCAAAATAGCAAAGGCCTAAACAGAGGAAAAGATAGCCAACTGAGTTAAGGAGGGGATAAAAACATTTATAGGTACATTAGGGAGCAAAGAAGACCAAGGGAGGGACAGTGAGGCTTAAAAAGGGGTGGGGTGGGTAGAGGATGACAGTGAAAAAGCAGGATACTGAACCAAACAATAGAAGCACTCTGGATAGGGGTAGATACCTGTCCATTCACAGAAGAAAAGGCCCTGAAAGAACTCCTAAAACTTGAGGTGGACAAGCAATGGGCCTGACAGGATTCACCCTAGATTCTAAAAGAACTAGGGTAGAATTAGTGACACCACTGAGTACTCTTTTAACAAATCATGGAGGATGGTGTTGTACCCAAGTACTGGAGGAGGATGGATTGATTCCTCTTCACAAACGTGGGAGCAAGTCAGAGGCAGGAAACTACAGACCTGTTAGTTTGACCTCAGTGGTAGGGAAAATGATGGACTCACTTCTGAAAGAAAGAATTGTTGAGTACATAGAGGCCAGCAGGGTACAGGATCCAAGGCAGCATGGATTCACAGTGGGAAGGTCATGTCAGATGAATCTAATAATTTCTTTGACCAGGATCCAAAGCAGTAGACTGGGGGTATAGGACATGGCCTACCTAGACTTTAGCAAGGTATTTGACACAGTCCCACACAAAAGATTAATAATCAAATTAGCCAGCCCAGGAGTGGATCCCAGAGCGGTAGCCTGCATAACAAATTGAATGGATAACAGGACACAGAGGGTAATAGTAAATGGAGTCCATGCTGAAGAAAAGGAGGTTACTAGTGGGGTATCACAGGGTTCAATACTGAGACCGGTCCTCTTTAATGTCTTTATAGGTGACATTGCATAGGGACTGGAAGGAAAAGTATGCCTCTCTGCAGATGACACAAAGATCTGCAACAGGGTTAATACACAAGATGGGGGGGAAGGATGAGAAGGACTTGGCAAAGTTGGAGGAATGGTCAAAAGTATGGCAGCTTAAATTCAATGCAGAAGTGCAAAGTAATGCACCTGGAAACAAAAACCAGAGGAAAAGTACACAATTGGGGGTACTAACAAAAAATGGAAAGGACCTGGGGGTGTTATATCAGATGACCACAGTGTGAAAAGACAGTAAGGAGGACTACTGGGGATACTGGGATGCAGAGGGAGAGCCTGTCAGTAGAAAACAGGAAGTTGCTATCCCTCTGTACAGTTTGTGAGACCCCATCTGAGTACTGTGTGCAGTTCTGGAGACCCCATCTCTGTAAGGACATCACCAGGATGAGGCAGCCCAGAGGAGGGCACCTAAAATGGTGCAGGGTCTGCACCAGAGCCAGATGAAGAGAGACTAAAGGAGCTTAATATGTATATCTTCAAGGAAAGGGGGACATGATAGAAACTTTCAAGTACTTCAAAGGAATCAACAAAGTCCAAGAGGTAGCATCTTTCAGAAAAGAGATGTACAAGAACAAGGGCACAATTTGAAGATCAGTGGGAATGGCTCGCAGGGCAACATGAGGAATTTTTATGCAGAGGTGGTGGACACATGGAACAGCCTTCCTGAGGAGGTTCTGGGGTCAAAAACAGTGGAGGAATTCAAGAATGCATGGGACAGACACAAGGCAATTTTAGTGGGAGGTAGGAAGAAGTAAGCTGTTGGTTAACTAGGATCTGTAGCTTATCTAATAGGTAGGAAAATGGGCAGACTGGGTGGGCCAAGTGGTCCTTATCTGCCATCAAAGTCTATGTTTCTATGTTTCTTCCACATCTCCACTCTGTGGTGGGTCAGTCTACTTTCTCCTATCACCTACCTTTCCTCTGGAATCAACTTCCCTCTGACCTTCATTTATCCCTTTCACTCTCTTCCTTCAAAAGACTCCTCAGATTTCAGCCCTCTGTCTATCCAGTTTTCCCACCTCCCCTCTTCCCCCACTGCCACTCCCCCCCTACACCCCTGCCAAACAAAATTCCCTCACCTCATACATTTTTATAGCACTCATGAATATATATTTATGATACATAATTTTCATGAATGTTTACAGCAAATGCAGCTTCCACTACTGGCTTCTCCTTGTCCTAGTCTATGTATTCACCAGCCAAAAATTTTATACTTTAAGTTTTTCTGCTCTAATTGTTGTTGTCTTACCTGTAATCTCTGTTGGCTGATTTTATTATAAATGATTTTATCTTTTGTTCTCATTATGTATAACTGTATTATCCTGTGTCCTTACCCCGGTCACACTTGGAATGAGCCTCAGCTCAGTGTGCCTTTCCTGGTTACCAAATGTTAAATACATAAATGAATAAAATTGTTATAAAGATCACATTTGCAATCAAGTTATGGCACATGAAGGTCTCTTGCAGCAAGGAGGGAATGGTGTAATGTGAGTGCAGGTAGGAGTTTCAGGGATTTCTGGATTTGGGAGGGTTTTGTGTAATTGTCTTTTTTTCCAGGTTCTTTAGCAGCTTGTTAATTGGTTTAGCTAGCTTCTTAATGCTGTAAGTTGTGTTTCTATTGATGTCTCATAGGGTTTAATGTAGTGCAGGTATATACTTTTATTACTGGAGGGACATAATTTTAATTGTTTGGTTAGTGTAGGTTTATAGATTTTATTAGTACAAGTATATAGCTGTAATTGTTTAATTAACGTAGGTATATACTTGGAATTGATAGATTAGTCACAGGTATACTTTTAATTGATAGATTAGTCATGGGTATACTTTTAATTGATAGATTAGTCATGGGTATGGGGGGGAATAAATGATGGACTTTTCTATGGCGTACAGTTCCCATCCATGTATAGCCCAAAAAAACTATTATATAAATCCTGTTATAAAATGGGCAAGAAAAATTCAATGATTTGATTGGTCAGCAGTTGCCCAGACTTGTGCAATAATGCACCACTAACAGCACAGATCTGAAAAGTGCCTTGCAAGTCATGAAACTTATTTTCTAGGCTGACCTAACTGCTTAGAAATATCATTACAATGCTTCCAAATTCTTAGTTACTGTGACAGCTGGGAAAAACAAATTGAGGTTCAACTAATTACAGGAGTGACTTTCCTGTCAGCCAATTTGACCTCACTGATAGGGCAAAACCCAACTGTTTGGTGTGGAGAACTGATTTACCACTGATGAAGATTTATTTATTCATAATTTAAAGATTTATTTTGTCTTGTGTTCTTATTATAGTGGTGCCATTTTATAAATGCAATAACATACTTCAGAGCTTGAGGTTATTTCAGTTCAGTTTCAGTTTCAGTTTAACGTTTAATGATCAACTTTGTTGTGGTTAACAGAGTTTTTACAAATGAAAATATACATAAATAAACATGGCATATATAGAATCACAATAAAACATCATACATGACTTACAATGTAATATAGATTAGTTAGTTACTTATACATTTTTTTAAGATACTCTGCCAAACTTATTTTGCCCAATGGCTAAAATCAGACATGTACTGGAAATAAAATTTCCATAAAGTACATTATTCCTAATTCAGACATAAATTGAACTTAAACTACATTAGCTCTGGCATGTTTTCCCTCTTAATTAAAGATGCAGAAAGTTTAGATATCATCAAAACATCAACCACATTTCTAGGTGTAAGAGTATAAATGCTGGATCATATTCAATTTTGTCAAAACATCTCAAAAGAAATTTCCAAGCAAACTGTTTCTACGACCAGAAACAAGCGGGCAGAACCTGATAATATGGCCCAAAAAACTTAAGCCACGTTAGCGCTGGCATATTTTTTCTTTATTCTAATTACATATGAAAAAGATGTGGATATCATCAAAGCATCAGCAACATTTCTAGGGTGTAAAAGTATAAATTCTGGATCATAGTCAATTTTATCATAACATCTCAGAAAAATTCCAAACAGACTGTTTCTAGGACCAGAATAAAGAGGGTAAAACCTAATTTTATGGCTTAAAGATTCATTTTGAATGAAAGTACTTCTACATAAATTAGATGTACTATCAGAACTTCTTATGGTAGGTAGACCTTTATTAAATAATACATAGCTGGAATTAATCAATCCAGCTCATGCCTACATAATTAATTTCCTGTCTGAAAACAGTATAGGGAGAGTTAAATAGTCTTCTAGACAACAGTCAATTTTGTTGACTCTAAACCATACATTAAGCCTAAGCCCTCTTACTTTTAACATTTCTCTGTGTTTCGTGTAATCAAATAGTTTCCTTTTTATCAATTTCTTAAAGGATATGGCAATGTTTATGTTTTTAATAGTCACCAAAAGATGTGACATATTCATTTGTACTAATTGCTTTTCTAAAGTTTTTAATCAGCAAGAAGTATAACTGACTCTTGACCAATAATTTTTCCATTCAGACATTTATGTGGAAGCATATTAAATTTGTTATTTATTACTCTTAACCAGTAAATCAATAATTTCAAAATAGCTAAAGTACTGGTTGGAATTTTCCCTACTTCTGACCTAATTAACATGTTAGGAGTAGAGGTTGGTACTCCTAGGAGAGCTATATAATAATATAGAGAAGCTTTATCAGTATTTTTAGTAATATTCAAACCCCAAATTTCAGCACCATATGTTGTTACTGAATTAACCTTCACATCACCTGCTTTAAGAGCAGGGAGAACGGTATTACCTCTATAGGTCAAGTTGAATTTTAACAGACCTTTAGCAATCACTTTTGCTTTTAAATACTGTTCTTTTTGATGTGCAGACCAATTAAATGTACTTGTCAAATTAACCCCTAAATATTGATAGTTGTTCACAATTTCAATTTTACTTTTGCTGAGGAAAAAGTTAGACTTATTGTTTCTGCTCCCAGAATGATTAAAAATCATTACTTTAGTTTTATGCAAATTTATTGATAATTCCAAATTCACACATTTTTGTTGGAATACATCTATTTTATTTTGAAGACCCTTTACTTATAGGGCCAATAATACCATATCATCAGCATAAGCTAAAGCATGCAGTGGGGAGCCATAAATATTAGGAGAATCAAGTATGTTTTCATTTTTAAAGGTAAGTAACTCATTAACATATATATTAAAAAGTAATGGGGCAAGTAAACACCCTTGTTTTACCCTCTTCTGGGCTGTAAAATAATCTGTTAAATTACCTTTATTGTCGTACCTAACTGAAGCAGTGTCAGTGGCTCAAGCAGGTAGCACACTCACCTCTGAGGCAGGGAGATCAGTAGGCTGTGGGTTCTATCCCCACACCAGGCACTTGGGTTAATATAACAGTACTGACACTGTAGTGCAGCATGAGGGGGTTGCTGCACTCCTGAGGTGCCGTCTTTCAGATGAGACATTAAACTGAGGTCCCATCTGCCTGTTCTGGTGGTAGTTCAGGTGGATGTTAAAGATCCCATGGTACTTTCTCGAAAAAGAGCAGGGGAATTTCCCTGGTGCAATGGCCAAATTTCCTCCATTCACAAGAAATACCACCAACAGCTTCATCCGGTTCAAGGTCAGTTGGCATTCATCTGTATCCCCTTCCCCCGGGCCGTGCCTGAAAATAGGCAGGATTTGTCTAGTGCACTTACCCGGTCAACAAAAACTAACTAACTAAATAAATAAATAAAAAAGAGACTGTACCACAGTGAAGAAAATAAATCATTATCAATAGTGTGTTATTCAATTTTAGGAAGCAAAGAATTGACCAAAGTTTACATCTATTTAAGGAATCAAAAGCAAAAGTAAAATCAATAAAAATTGCATATAGATTCATTTTTCTCCACCTAACATATTTCTCAATTAAGTGTGAACATACAAATAAATTATCAGTTGTGGAAAAACCCTTATGAAAACCCACCTGAGATGGAGAAATAATACAATTAAGCTCAGCCCACCCAATCAGTCTATCTAATAATAATCTAGAAAATATTTTGGAGATTATATTAAGTAGGCTTGTAGGCCAATAATTAAAAGGCTCATGTACAGAGCTTTTTTTTGTGCAAAGGTACAATAATAGTTCTAACCCATGAACTAGGAGTATATTTATATTTCAAACATAAGTTAAAATAATAAGTCAATAAGAGTATCCAGAACATTTTATATTCTTTAAAGACTTCTGCTGGATACCATCCTCACCTGGCGCTTTATTGTTTTTCAGTTTTAAAATCACTTGTTCAACCTCCAGCTCATCAAAAATAATAGGGTCACATGTGAATAAACATAACTCCCTGATAGGTTACTAACACATATTTTCTGGACCAGAAAAATTGTTAAAATGTACAATCCAGATATCCTTTGGGCTATAGGTTGAAAGAGTAAGTTTATATTCTTTAACACCCTTGGCCATCAATTTTCAAAATGAATGCATATAATTTTTTTGTATTACATTAAACATCTCAGTCCATAATTTTTGTTGAAATGCCAATTTTCTTTCCTTTAGCCATTTATTATAGTGTTTCCTCATTTTGTTTAAATGCTGAAAATTTAATTTAGAGGGTTTTGATTTAGTCCACCTGATAAGTTTATTAAGCTTAGATTTAGCTTTCCTACATTCATTATCAAACCAATTTTGGTTTGAATAATTGTCACATGTAGCATCACTATAAATAACTGATCTAATATTTTGATTTAAATGATCTAATAAATTGTAAATTTTATCAGGGGATTCAGACTCCATACAAGGTAGTTCAAATTTGGAAATGGCATTTTGAATAGCATCTCCCAATTGGTTGTTAATTATTTTGCCTCTCCTGAGAACCTTTTTTCCAAATTGGCATAGAATCTTTGTATAGCCGGTCTTTTCAGGGGGTTCATCATTTAAGCGAATTGTCAAACAAATAGTAGCATGGTCACTTTCAGGCCTCATCATAATGTTCATGTGGACAATTGATTTTACCAAATCAGGGTCACTGAAAACATAATCTATTGTGCTCTGGCCACAGGAGGAGAAATAAGTATTGTTTCCCACTAAATCTCCATGAATTCTGCCATTTAATATTAAAAGCTCATTTTCTTTCATAAATTCAATGAAATCCTTACCTTGAGAATTACTTCTCACATCTTGACTTTTTCTAGTTATATTTGCTTCTGATAACATTCTGTCAGGTATAAAATTTCTTTATTCACATAAAGCAATCCTCACTTTAAAATCTCTCGCAACCAGTAAATGGTTCAATGGAAATCTAGCAAAAATCTCCTCCAACATTATTTGTAATTTTTCCCACAGATGTATATTATTACTTCTGTCCATTCTAGGGGAATATAACATTAACTAGGTAATAGGAGTAGAATAACAAACAATATTTTGGGCAATGAAATACTGATCAATTTTTAAAGTATCCAAAATAGTAATTTCTTCTTTATTTTACTATACATTGCAATCCAACCCTTGGTCTACTATACTTCATATTGCTAATAGCAGCAGAGCGAAGAAGATGGTAACTTTTAAGTTTAACTCTACACATGCCCAAGTTTCCTGAAATAATATTATATCCTTCCTTATTATAAATGCTGCCCTATCAGGATCCACCAAGTTGGGAAAAAAGGCCTGCAATGTTCCAGGAGACAAAATTTGCTCAAAAATCCAAGTTTGCATTATCTGAGGGAGATGCAATTTTATTATCCACCACTTCATTTTTAAGTCAATCATTATGAATAGATAAAACTTTGAATTTATTTTACACAGGCATATTATAATCATTCTGAAGATTTGCAATAGGAGCAGTGGAAATATGCCCTCAAGGTATATTAAGGATAGTATCCACAACTTCCATCCCATTAACAAGATACTGTTCCACAATAAATAAACCCACCTAATCTAGGATGATGTATTTTCTATTAGTTTGTTGTAAAGGCTACTATACTTTATTTTCAGTTCTATTTGGTCATAATCGGGACCATTGCCAAGTCTGGAAACCTCAATAGCATCCAAGGCATCCACTGAGATGTGTAAACATTGTTTAAATAGATTAAGTACAGTCCATTTAAGCCATTTTGGATTTTCAATCCTAGTTCTATTCAATCCAAATAAATATAAAATGTTACCTTTTTCAAAACAATCAACCTTAGACCTTATCTCAGGGATACTTTTCATAGGGTGAGCAAGTATGTCACTATCAATTAAGTGAACGCCAACCTGATCTAAAAGTGGGGCTTTTGCCAAGATTTCATTAACAATAAGTACCTTAGTATTAATACATCCACCTGAGCAAACTCAGATGGATGCTTGTGCCTGAAATTGTATTTTATTTTTATTTCTTCTGCTGAAATTTTTAGGACATGTGTACAGAGATTAAGTAAAGCTTTGCATGGTTTCCAATTGTTTTCATAAGAATTCTACTTAAGCCAAACATGCTTACATCTTAAACTATCATTCATTGTTAAATTCAATTGTTTCTATTAACAAAGTCTACAGAGCACCTTCTTAATTTTAGCAGATTATTATTAAGCCAAATTTGATTTGCAACCCTAAATGCAGAGCAAAAACATAAGTACCATCCCACCCACTTTCATCTTTATCCTTCCATAAATTTGTATCAGATTCCAGCAGATCAGCACCTGTAATATCTCTTAAAAATACACCAGTTTATCATAATTATACCCAATTAAATCTTGATTGACCCTTCAGTCTATAAAAGGCCAATGTTGCACATTTTGAAATGCCATAGTGCATCTTACCTAAGGATTTATTACCCATAATATGTGTCTCTTTAGAAAGGCCTTTGTCACCTTTTGTCTTCTCTAGACATAACATCATTATTATTCTTGATCCAGTTTTGCCAGTCATTCTAAAAGTTTCCATCTCTTGCTTAAAATCAGACAATTGGGAAGTGAGCAACTGCATGAGAGGCATATTGCTAGAGTGATTCTCTTTATTTAGTTCATTGCCCTTAGTCTGATCACAGTTTCACAGTTCATTAAGTTCTTATCCTTACTGGTTGTCACGTTGGATACGCTAGAGTTAAGGTCAGTTATAATTGATGACATAGATATTTCCATCAAACCTGTGGCAGTTTTTTTTTTATATTTCCCATCTTTTTACCTTCATTTTTCCTAAGTTAACTACTTTTTTCTGTTGCTCTTATTATTTTGTTTTTTTTTCATGGATAAATGCAGTTATTATCCTCAGGAATAAGAATAGAAGGGAAATCAGGTCTTTTAGGAGGAACATCACTTTCATGGGAAGGGATCTCATCCAGGATTATAGAAGGTGAATTCACTTCAGGGGCTAATTTTGCCATTCTAGCTAGAATATTATCAAGACAAACCCCATTCGAAGCAACAATTCCTTTTAAAATTTCAATTTCTCCATGTACAGCAACTAATTGATACATTAATACTAAATGCGCTGCATATGGATCTTTCATAAAGTTTTTTAAGCCATCATCCAACCCAAAAGGGTATGAGGAAACAGGTTAATCAATTTTGCTTTTATTACTCAAGAAAGCCCCTTTATTAGCATTAGACAAAGTGTCCTGGAGATCCATGGTAATAGATTTCAACTCCTGTACCAAGTTAATATTATTTGGTTCAGGGGAGAACTCCAAACTATCCATGGATATCTCACAAAATAACTCAATAGAGACTTCACCTCCTAATTCAGTATGCTGATTACTAATCCCCTTGTTCAAATTACTTAGTTTGCTTTGTTTATTACTACATTCATTATTGTTCACTCTTAAATTCTTGACTGTATCAAAGAACCTTCAGAAGCAAGATGTCAAATATAAGTTATCTTTTTTTTTTTGGGGGGGTCTTAGCTTCCAAAAGAATTTTAGGAGTTGATGATATTCTAGAGCAATCATGCCATGATTCAATTACATCATTAACTAACTTGGTTCTACTATCTTGATCTAAAGATGATTTCAAAGATATAGAGGTTAACAAAGAAATAGGACTGTTTAAACCATTTAAACTATGCAGATGAACTCCATCATTCACTAAAGTGTCTGTTTTAGCATCATTTACTTTTACAAAGTGTTCATTAATTTTAAATTGCTTTAAACCAGTTTATGATGCAATTTCTCTAACAGGTTTCTTAACCAGCTGTTTTTTTACATTTTAATTTGTTTAGATTTATATTTTCCTTTTCCTTTCATCTTATTTGAATTTGGTGTCGCTTCCTGGGTCACCAAATTTATCTGAGAGCAACCTTCTAAATTAGCATTTACAGCCATTTTCCTTCTGGTGTTCACCATCTTAATATATTAATATATACACCAAAATAAGACTACTTTAAAAATTAATCTGGTTTAAAGATATCTGTACCCAGGACAGACACAGAAAAAAAGACTTTTCGGTGAATAACATACACCATAAATCATTAACAGTATTTGTAAATATTATAAAGACCCAGAATAATACACTTGGATTCACTCAGTTCCACAAAAAAGCCTGCAGAGGAACAGCACAAATTAAAATGTTTCTTTAAGATAAGTCCTTTTGTGACAAAAATACTTTATGTCCAGAGAAAGTAACACGGTGTGGGAAAAAGGCGCTTTGAAGAGTTTGATAAAATGATCAGTAGAATCAAACCTTCAGTGGCAAGACTACCGGAAAAGTCATTACCAAATCTTGCTACAGTCATTCATTTGAAGTTCATTCAGACAACCGATGTCCCGATAACAAAGGGGCAGCAGAAAGTTCCCAAATTGCTTAGAAATTCACAGCAAACACACTTTGTAGTATTCTTGTTGTAGCAATTTTTCACCTGTTCGTGTATATAACCACACACTTTAAATAGCTTGGCTGAAGTCACTGCGTGTCACGGGGGTTAATTACCATATGGTGTGAAAAATGTAAAACTAAAAAAAACCACACTATAAAAGTTAAAATAATATGACGATATCTTTCAGAACCTTAAATAACCATGTTTATAACTTAAAAGTTCAAGTCCATAAAAAACAGGACTCCGAATAAAAGAATTACATCCCTTTTGTCAGTCCGTTTGTAGTATCTTTAGTCAGAGACAATCTTTATCGCATCAAACAACAGAATGGCAAGATAGGACTGGAAATAAATCTTCTAACTCAGCTGGGTCAATGGCAGGATCTCTGGCCATTCCAAAGGGCCTTCCTCCTCGCACTACAGTCTGGTTTCTCCCATCAGGGCAGCCCAGCAGGACTGCCTTGTGCCACCTTCGGGACACTTTCCTTCTGCAATGGGGGAGAGAGAAAATACACCTGGGACTACCACTGGACAAAGGTGTGCAATAAGGTATACTGGTAAGGGGATAAACAGTTAAAAAGGCAACGGTGGCATACCTTTTAAAAAAAATATTTAAGCGTTATCCCCCTGCTCTCAGCCCTACTCTTCAGGGACAGAGAGAGTGTAGCAACATGTCTGTCTCTCACCAGTCCGACCAACTGACTGCCCACTTGAGGTTATTGGGTAATTACCACGTCTACCCACCCACCCTGTGGTTGAAGGGCATGGAGTGGTGGGGGGCATGTGGTAGTTACTGAATAACCACGTATGTTATTGCTTACTTTTCTGAGCAACCATGTGTGTAATTATAGTAGACACATCATCAGGATTTATACACACAGTAGACATGTCATCATGGTGGCCCCACTGCCCAGCAGCACTACTTCCACTTTACTAACATAATTTCCCAGTGCATAAATGGAATATGCAGAGGGACCTTGTGTGATAACTGTTTTATCTATACTCATACTGGTTGACCTCAGATATCTCACGTGCAGCTTGCTCTATGAGGTTGCTAGAATCAGCACTTGTATAGATATAATAGTTATCACAGAGATCTCTCTCTGCATATCCCTATTATCTATCTATCTATCTATCTATCTATCTATCTATCTATCTATCTATCTATCTATCTACCTGTCTGTCTGTCTGTCTGTCTATCTATCTATCTATCTATCTCTCTTCTATCATCCAGCCATCTATCTGATATATATATATTGCATCGTTGGACCTTCAACCCTATAGAAATTGCCTTTGGATATTTCTCTGTAACTGATGGTACCCACTGAGCAGCTATACAGCCAATTAACTGCAACCACTATAGTAATGTGTTATTAAAACCTTAATAACACATAAATATTTAAGAACATACTAAAAACCATCTTATTACAATCTTAGCAATGCATATAAATGCCAGCTCAAACACACATGTACTGTAACAGCCACCTTAATGACCCAAGTTATGAGCAAAAGAAAATTGTAAACAAACCTATGCCCCATAATTCATGTTTTGCACATGCAAGTGAAGTTAGAGGCTATTTATTTGTTTGTTTCTCTGCCTGCGTCCCCAGTGGCAGCTCCCCAGCCCCATCATTGACCCACCTTATAGACTTACAGATTACCCACCACTTACACAGAACCATATCAGAAGGTGGCCAGCCATGTAGGGCTGTGAGGCACTTGGGGATGCTGAGTGAGCTGAGACATTTTCCTCTGTTTTCTCACCTGGGACATCAGTATGTGGTGCACACACATGTGTGCATACTGAAGCACATATGTGCTGTGTCAGCATGTTGCCCCATGTCTCCTGGTCCCACTGGTGCCACCCAGCCCCCACTAGGTGCCTGGCAAGCTGTGTCCCCTCCCAAGGAGGAGAGCCATCCTGGGATGCTCAATCCTCCCTCATCAAGCTGGCTCCTGAGCAACCCTGGTCCATTACTGAACCTGGATCATTGACATGGCTGGAGGTAGGCACCAGTGCCTTAGCCCTCACGCCACTGGACCAGCTAGAATTTAAGTAGAGGGTGACCAGCCAAGGTGATGGGAGGGTTGTACCAGTTGTCCTATTCTGCATTATACTTAAAGATTGTTGTGGAGGGATTGTGGGTATGGGTGCTACATTGGCTGGTGAGCAGGGGAAATACTTTACTTGCATGAGGAAGGGTGACACTGTTGCTAGTGGGTGGGGAGGTTGGTTTTGTATGATTGCTTGACACTAGTATTGGGCACCCAGTATTGGGAAACCAAAATGGGGGGCTACTTTGGGTCACTTGTCCTAGGCACATTGTGTCAGACACTCATGCAGCAAGCAAAAGGTCTGGTGCAGTAAGCATCATTATGAAAATGCTTTCAAGTGTCTTTTTTAAAATGTGAGGAAACTGAAACCTACAAATCTTCTGCTTCAAGCTACAGGTCAGGATCCCTGTACAATGACAGTTATGGTCCATGTTATGCTTTGGTACAGAAAGTTATGAATTACTTTCTGCTTCTTACAAGGTTTGCAAGGCCCTGTGTAATGTTATAACTGATCTCCTACTTCACACACAAAGAAAGCTATTACTGATCCTGCAGGCCTGACAAGAAGCAACAGACTTCTTGGGTAGGGTTCTGGACCTGCAGCTTGAAGCAGAAAACCCATGGGGCATGGCCCCAGACCTGTAGCTTGAACTTGAGTCATGAGGTAGGGGTTGAGGGAGAGGGTGGGCATTTGGGTTGAAAGCCCTGAGAAACATCACACCATCAATTTGCCAAGGCCCTTAATTTTGAACTTCATAAAAAATGACAAGATAAAAAGTGATATCTTATACTCAGTATATGAAATATTATGTATCTTGTGAGTTGGATATGTCACAGATGATATCTTGCCAAGTGGGTACATCACAATGCGTACTGTATCAAACAAATTAGACAGCATCTTTAACAATTGTGATGACATCACAATAGCACTCTACAGCAGTGAAGCCAGCAGATGAACTCAAATAGAAACACTCAAATCTTCAGACAGCTGATTCAAAAGTAATAACTAGTATAAAATAAGAAGATGTGAAAGTGCATATGTATGATAATCTGTGATGTGACTTCATATTTCTCTGTGCCATTAAGGATTTCACTAACAGGGCCTAGAAAGATGGGATGGTGTTTTGTAAACTGTTTCTTTATGATTTTTCTTTGCATATAAAGTAAAACAATGTACTATTGCAGTGTGTGACCATGACCACTGGACCATGAAACAGCAGATCCCAGCATTCAAGCCCACTAAAACCACTGCAGTGTGTTTCAATGAGCAGTGAACCATAAAACAACAGATTCCAGGCTAGAAAACCACCTTAGCTACAATGTGTGACCATGAGTATGAGACCATAAAAAAAAGATCCCAGACTTGAAGCCCATCACAACCAATGCAGTGCATTTCCATGATGACTGGACCAGGAAACAGTAGATCCCAGACTGGAAGCCCATCACAAACACTGCAGTGTGTGACCATTAACACCGGATCACAAAACAAGAGATCCCAGGCTTGAATCCCACCTCACCTAATGCTGTGTGTGACTCTAAGCTAGTCACTTGACATAAATGAGCTTGAATTCTCCCAGCTGCAATACTGGGCATAAAGAGAACCAATGTGAAATATATGTTGCATCTCAACCGCTATCCTGGGTAAATATACATTATACAATAACAATGTAAATGGCAAATGAAGTCAACAAAATCTTATCAAGATAAAAATCATCTGACTGTCTTTTTCTTTTTCTACACACACACACACACACACATATACACACAGGAGAACTCACTCCACTACTATCATACATGCTTTTGATATGCTTTGATCAATAGAATTATGTGTGGATTTATGATTCAAAACACTGTGCAGCCAAAAATCCACACATGTGAAGGTTTGGATAGTGCAAATACTTGGCATGATCAAGCACTGCAGATTTTGACACTGCTACTTAGGATACCATTTCTGTGTTTTTCAAGTGTCTGTGTTAGAGGTTATCAAAGTCATTAAATGCAAATGTGGGAGTATCTGCATTCCATCCCCCTATGCTCAATGCCAGGACAATGTCAGTGTTGCTAGCATTACATAGCTTAACAACACTTTAAACTAAACAAGACTGTTCCAAATTGTTTATATTTAATGTGTTTTAGTGAGCAAACTCACTTTTATTATATTGTGTACGTATTGTAATCTATTTTTTTTAATTATTAAATTAATTTACAGTTCAGATAAAGAAGTGAGGAATTGATCTCTCCAGTGCTTACAGTTTCCACTTATCCTCTAAAGCCAGTATTTGTGACAGTTACACTTCAGTGCTTGTGGTAATCGAACACATTTATCATCTGTGCTTATTGACAGATGCAATCTTGTTATATCACTGTTAATGAAATAATAAGCTCCACTGAGCGATTAGGCATAGATGACAATCAGTAAAAGTCAGATACAGTAATTGTAGCAGCTACAGGTCAGTGATTAATTAATGATGGGTTGATGATTTGGTATACAGAGTTGTACTACATACAGCACACTAAGCACCACAGAGCAGCAACACCTATGCTGTTTGTTAGGATATTCTAGTTGACCTGTGGTTTAAAGAATAAAATTACAGAGCAGTTTTGTTTAGCAATGAGGTAGGCAGATTTTCAAACCCACAAATAGCACAAGGTCTAAGTGATGTCAGAATGTTGCTGCAGTCAAACTTTGTGTTGAATTGGTGTTTTCCATGCTCCTTAGAGCTGGAATTTTGTTTGCACATAAACATATTTCTGAACATTTGTGACATTTTCTCAAAGTTGAAGATGCCATGGGATATGTTCCATATTAGTAGATGGTTGACATAGTTCAATTTGTTGACACATTTTTGCTCTGGGTTAAAGGAGAAGTCCACCCAAAACTTGAAAAAATATATGTTGTGCACAGCATTTTAATTTGTATGTGAAGTTCTAGTGTTTCCTTCCCTCTGACTGATATTAGGAGTTTTTCCTAAATTAGCTTGCTAGCTTTAGAGTAGTTTTACGACCCCTGGGTATCTTCATCCCTGACAGCTTAATTGTATTTCTTGTGCCCACAGTGCATCTTGTCTCACGTGACAGTGATGTAAGAGAGACCCAACATACAGCACACACATGCCAAGCAAACTAAATATCTTGGAAGCTTTACAAGCTGCACAAAAATTACCAGAAGCAAAGTTTTTCAGGACAGTAAGACCTTTACGATGAGGGTAGTCACTAAGCTGAATTTTATAGGTTTTAAAATATAGCCATCTCTACTGTTGTGAACTGATCGTAAAAGCAATGCTTTCTGCTGAATTTATGGTCTCTGCTACATCACTGTCACATGAAACAAGGTGCAGTGTGGGACAAAGTAATACAATTAAACTGTTTGATATGGAGGTCTCCAGGGGTCATAAAACTACCCTAAAGCTAGCAGGCTAATTGAAAAACTCTATTACAAGTCAAAGGGAAGGAAACACTAGAACTTCACATACAAGTTAAAACACTCTGCACAACATATATTTTTCAAGTTTTGGGTAGACTTCTTCTTATTAAATAGTAAATACACACTCTGCCACCACACAGGTCATTATATATAAACACATGCTGAAAGCATACAGTTTGACTTTTATTTTAGGTGCTGTTTACCCGTGGCCCAGCTCACCCACTTCCACTTTTCTCCCTTCTGTAAATTCCACTTATGTCTGGCTGTGTGCCCCCAGTTACTGTGGTTCAGGCTCCACTCCTTCTGGGTTGTCTGCTCCAGCTCCTCCTGGGCCTCTGCCATTTTGTGGACCTCTATGCCCCTTGGCTTGTTGCCTGTCACTACTCTATACTGGGCTCTGCCCACCCATGCTGCTGAATTTTGTCAAATTCTTCTGGGTTTCAGCCATGCTGTGTTCCTGCCCATGCTGTCCTTGTGGCTGCTGCTACTTTCTGACCCTCTCTATTGCTCACCATGATCCTCTAGGCTGTGGCTTGGGCTTGCGCTACTGCCCTCTGGTGGTGCAGATACTCCTTCTGCTATTGCTTTGCTTCATTCTTCTCTGCTTTGGTGCCCCATAGAACATTTCTGTAGTTTCTTCATAATTTACTTTTGCATCTTTGGGGTTCATATCCCTTCCTGTTGCAGGGCTCACACCCACTAACAACAGTGCTCCATGCCACTTGAATAAAAGGGTTTCATGCCCTTCAAATAACATTGGTTCTGTAGCCTTCAAATGAATGAGATCCATAGTCCACACATGACATAGGCCCTGTATCCCACAAAAGGCACAGGCTGTTTGCCTGCAACAAAAAAGACTCTGCATCCTGCAAATGATAAGGGCTCTTTGCTCAACAATGACAAGGCTGTGTATCTCACAAATGACAAAACTTGGCACCTCACAAATGATGGAGCTGTGGATTCTACGCACCACAGGGGCTCACTGTGGAAGTGTGGCTGTTGAAATTCAATATACTTTATTGTATTCAAAACATAAAACAAAACATAGCCCAAAAATATAGAAATAACAACAAACAACAGTGAGACAACAACACCCCCATCCCCCCACCACAAGGTGGAGTGAATTCTGTTCAATCCCAGCTAAATACAATTAGATACTAAAGAACATCTAGGAACACACAACATGTTAGGAAAGCAAATAGTAAACAAATAAGGAAATCCTACTGTAAAAGTTAAGGCATGAAAATTAAAAAAGCAAATATTGTGAAATATTAATGGTAGAATAGGGCTGTTCCAGAGCTCACTGAATCGTATGCAAGATATATAACTTGCTCCACTTCTTATTGTAAGATGGGAGTCTATTGTGAAGACTAGCAATCATCCTCTCTATGTGAAGATTAAACAGAGTTCCTACAACCATTCACGGTATGAAATTAAGGTTTGATCAAGCCAGTGACGAAGGGCTACTTTTTTAACTGATGAGGAAATTAAAGCCAGGAAATATCTCCTTTCCTTTACCACCACTATGCTGTAATCCCCAATTATACAAATTTCTGGAGTAAAATCCCTTTCTATACCAAGAAAAGGATCAGCCCTCGACTTAATTAGGTTCCATAAAGAAGCAATTTTGGGGCAATACCAAAAAATATACAACAATGTGTCATCAGCCTGACCACACATGTGCATAAAGAAGAATGCAACCTACCCATTTTAGCAAGCTTGGGAGGTGTAAAATAAATATTATTCAAGATATGAAATTAAATAAGACATAATTTGCCCTGGAAAGTATAAACACAGTGATCTTCCCAAATTTTGGGCCAACTAAAAACATGTTATGGGAAGGTTGCATTCCAGTATGGATACTCTCCGATGAAATTGGGAAATAATCTAGGAAAGAGAATATAAACTGGAGACTGCATGTGGTTATGGTGCTATATCTATTGTTCATTCCAGGAACTCCACAAAATTAGTATCCCAAGACGTAGAACCAAACCAGTGGAGTAGTACATGGTGAAGCTGGCATATCTTTAATACTGCCTTTTTATTTCACTGAAAAAATCTAGAATATCCTGACATGACTTTAAGATACCATTGTACAGCACATCACAGATCCTAACAGCAGTTAACTGAGGTAGCCTGGAGTCCAGCAACACTTGTCCCTGTACTTTAAAATTAGGGTTATGAAAAACAGATTGAGAAACATCTTGCAAGGGCTTGTACTGCATAAATGCACATAACTGTAAATGAACATGCACAGAAGCACCTATCACAGAGTCTCAAAGACCTACTGGAAGAGCCTTAAGTGAGGTAAATAACATAGCCAAGGTAGAAAGGCCTGCCCTGTTGCTTTCTCTCTCCATTTCAAGCCAAATGGGAGAATAAGTGGGAACCCTTTCTTCTGCAATAGTACTAGACCACCTTAAGTATTTACTGGTGTTGCTAGCAAAATAGTATACAAGGAAATGTGGGAGCTGAAGGCCACCAACCTTTTGGGAGCTGCAAGTCAGTTATATGCTGTTCTGGGTGTCTTACCTAACCAAATAAAATCTGAAATCATCCTATGCATCCTTTTGAACCATGATGAGGGAAGCCAGACATTAAGCATATTGACTGCGTACAATAAACTGGGGAGAGTATTCATTTTAATAATGCTTATTCTTCCCCAGAGGGTGTAAAGCAAAGATTTCCATTTTTTTAAATCCTGCTGCTAAGTTACCAACAAATCATCTAGACTGAGTTTTTTTAAGTTGAGTCATAGTTCATGAAAGAATAATACCGAGATATTTAATCTGCTTGGGAGCCCAAGATAAGCCAAGAGATAGAACATCTGATTTAATAACAGAATAATTTAGGGGCATAACTGCTGTCTTATCTAGATTAAGTTTGTAATTTGAAAGCAGACTATATTCTTTAATGGTGGAGAGGCGACTGAGATAGATCGCTTGGGATTGGTCTCATGCAGCAAGATATCGCCTGCATAAGCAGAGATCTGTAAATTCCAAGACACTACCCTTACCCCAGGCAAATCAGGATTACATTTAAGTTTCAATATTAGAGGCTCCAAATACAAACTGAATAACAAGGGTGATAAAGGACATCCTTGCCATGTGACTGAATATAACCGGAAAGTCGAGGAGAATACCCCATTATAATAAATTCTGGCATGTGAACAGGAGAACATACCTTGATCCAATGGAGCAATACATATTATAATTACTCCAAGGACACAGATGTCCTGGCATCTTACAAGTAGAAATACACAGAAAATACATAGCAGAATATATGTATTAGCAAGCAAAGTGTATTACAACAATATGCATTTATATCCTGACATTTACTCTTGTACGGTAGATGCCCTTAGCCCTATGTGTTAGTATAACATGTACTTAAGTGCTAGTTGTCTATGGTGTACCTCTGAGGGTACCAATTAGGGTGCAGGGACCTTGTGTAACCGGTTAGAGTAATGTGCTGTGAATGAGCTTGGTGTATTCAGCAGACCAGACCTGGGTTTGATTCTCACAACCTCTACTTGCATACTATGTGACTCTGAGCAAGTCACTTAATTGCCCAATGCTCCCAGGTCACCCCTGAAAACATGCACTTGTGGCTAGTGGGCCTTACCCAGTTACCAAAGACTAAAATAAAATAAAATATATGAATTCCTGAAGCAATTTCCTTGGTAACGTTTTAATAGTATTATCCTTTTGGATTTAATGGAGGAGATAAGACACGAGGCTTCCTGTTTCCGAAGGCACAAAGTCATGAGACAGCCTGCTTTTTCACCCTGATCTATATAAGTGGAATGTGTTTTAAAGATGAAATATTCAGCTTTTTCCTGCAGGAAATCTGTATATTTATCACAGAGAATCAGCAGCTCACTACAGAGAATTTCTGTGGTCTGGGGATTCAATGATTTTTCTATTTCCTTGATACTATCCAAAAGAGTAGAGGCCTCTTTCTCCTTACACTGTTTCCTTTCAGTTGCTAATCGTATAAATTCATCCCTAATGAAACAGTTTAAAGTACTCCATTCCACATCTTCTCTTTCTACTGAGCCAAGATTCTGGGGGTGAAAACCTCCAACTGCTCCCTAATTCTCGAGAACATATTCATCCTTTCAGAGCTGGTTATTTAATTTCCAGGAGGTGTCCTTCTGTATATTAGACACAAAGGTAAACTTTAGCCAGACTAAAGAGTGATCAGACAGGACCCTAGGGCTATCTCACAACCAACACTCCTTTCAATGCAGACTGACTAAGCAAAATATAGTCGATACAGGAGTAAGACCCATGGGCCGAAGAGTAGAAGGTATATTCTTTATCTTTAGGGTGCAATTAATACCAGTGACCATGTAGCCCTAAAGAATCAACCATTTCACAAATGGAGCTTTGGGCTGGAGACAAACCAGGAAGTGATTTACTGGTCCTTTCAAGATCTTGGGTGAAAGATGTATTCCAGTCCCCGCCAATAATCAAGGGGAGCGTGAGGAATGGAGCTAAAAGAAAAGCCAGTTCCATAAAAAAGGCTGGGCTTTCAATATTAGTCCTGTAAACACTCCAGAGTAAAACTTCAGTACGATCTAAAGTGCCCGTAACAAAAATAAACCTACGCTGGGTAACCTTGAGACACTGAGTACACTGAAAATTAACTCCCTTAAAAATTAAATAGCCACTCCTCTATTATTAGTACTAATTCTAGCAGCATAAACCTGACCCACTGACTGCCTACGAAAAAGTTTACCTTCTGAAGCCATCAAATGAGTTTCCTATAAAAACTCTACACTATGCTGAAATTGTCTCAAGGGCTTAATGATTTGGTAACACTTGACTCTGGATTGAGCCCTTTTTACATTCCATGAACCATACACAAGGAAATTAGCCATAAACATGTCCCAAATTATAACAGTCTGTGGTGTCCCTCTGACCAAGAAACTGGTATGTTACCCATATAATATCCACTCTGCCACCCTCCACAAACCCCGGCCCTCCACCCCCATCTTATGAACAATATCCCACACAAGCAGGCTCAAAGCAGTAGACTTTAGAAAAAATTAGGAGTCCTTGTACCCCAAACAGTATCATTATAAAGGTAATACTATATTGACAGAAAACTGAGGCATAACAGAACCCCCATTCTATAACAATAGACAAAACAACCCTAAATACCCCAACACTTACTAACAAATACAGTCTCAACCCAGTGACCCTCCACACACAAACTATTTGGTGCATGATGAACACAACTTCATCAATCTGCACCTCTCAAGACTCTGCACCTCCCTGAAAACCCTCAAAACCTTATATTTCCCACCATACATCAAATTGGTGTAACAGCATAATATAAAATAAGGCTATACAATACAGGCAGTATCAAGTTCCCCAAAATGAACATAAACTAAACAACAGCTATACTAGCAATTCAAAAGAACATATGGATCAATTATGAATACCACAAAAGGAACACTAGCCAACTAAACAAGGATTATAATGTAATTCTTCCAAGTATATGAAATAAAAGAAATCAGAAACCAGTCAACAGCGAGGTCGTACAGTGTGGCTGATTAATGTGGCCACAGTGAACAGATATAATGATGGTGAGGCTAAAAAGTCAATGACTCAATGCCAGAACTCATCCTGTAAAGCTAAACAAAACATCCAAATCCTGGAGTAAACAAGGAGGTCCATGATGACCAGAATTAACCATGTAAATGTTAAAAACCAGAAAGGGTCTGTCTTTCAGAAAGCAGCATCTGGACCATTGATCAGTTCCTCTGAGATACAGTCAGGCACTAAGAAAAAGAGATGATCACAGCCAATTCAGGTAGCAGTGAAAAGTCACAGTATAGCAAGCCTAATGACTATTTAATAAACCAGACATCCAATACCCCAGAGAGGCTGATGGTGGACAAAGAGGTGCAGTCCATCTTATTCTCCTTATTGAATCTGCAAAAGATGAACAGCAGTCCAAGTCCAATTGCCAATGAAAGGCAATGCCTAGTAAAAACAGCAACAGGATGCTGATCAAAGTCATGATCAGGTCACACATCAAGGCCAAAACTTAGGATCCAGAGAGGTAGATAACATAGGCAAGCTAAATCCATTCATGGTATCTCGCTTGTTAGGCGGGTCAAGTGATAATGTATCCAAACACCTCAGAGCAGTCACATTTTAGCAGAGCAGCATAAGAGTCCATGAAAAAAGATACAACTCTTTTCTCAGGCAAAGAATATAGAGAACAGCACAGCTCAATTCAGTGATCTTTGAACAAGTCTGGGAACAACTCTTTCACCTCCACAACGGCTTTATTGGCAGAGACAAAGGATTTCCAGGAACCTTGTACTAAAATCTGAAGCCTGGCTGGGTAAAGCATCCTGAAGCAAATCCCAGCTGCAATTAGTTTGGATACAATGGGATTATATGCAGCCCTCTTCTGTCAGACAGAGCTTGGTAAATCTGTACAACTCGCAGGTGCTCTCCTTCCCAAGAGACCTCCTTAAGTTCCTTGATTTTGGTCAAAAGATGTTACTTGTCCAGGAAATTGAGGACCTTAAAAAAAGGGTCAGGGTGGAGAGCTTTCTGGGGTCATGGGCCTTAGGGAATGATGGGAGCACTCAATAATATATGATGGCCCATTAGGAGATGGACTGGCCAACTTAGCAGACAACTTTTGAGTGAACAATAATGGGTTTGAGCCCTTGACCCGCTCTGGAAGACTGAAAACAACCACATGTTCCTACAGCTCCTTCCCTCTGGGTCTTCCAGTCTAACAACCAGGTGAGCTGTTTCTTGCCTGAGCGCTATGACATCAGGATCCATCTTCAATTGCCAAACTTCCAGAGATTGTGTCCAAGCTTCTTTAGCCCCCACACTGTGGCAGCTAAGGTCATTGACAGATACCTGAAGGGCTTTGATTTCCATAGGAGTTGGGGAGGGGCCTTTGACAAGTGGCATGCACGATAACTTTCTTGGAAGTACTACCTGTCTATGGCATGGGTGAGGCCAGGGTATTCTGTACCATGGGATTCAATGACTGGTTGAAAAACTGGTGCAGATCTCAGGAGTTTGGCTTCATTGGGGACTGGGGGTCCACCTGGAGGGATACAGGCCTATACTGGTGTGATGGTCTGCATCTGTCTGGGAGGGGAACCAGGATCCTAGGTGATAGGTTTAAATGCTTCATTGGCAAGCATTTAAACTAGCCATGGGGGAGGCACTCAAGGGAAGCAGGGAAATCCCAGCCCTTCCCCACAAAACAGGGTAGCTAGTGAAATAGACACAAAGGTAGAAAAGTTGATAAGGAGCAGGACATAAGTAAATCCAGAAAAAGGCAAAGGCAGTAAGGACAGGGATGGGCCCAAAAGGGGTAAGACCAACAAAAAATGGAGGGCAGTGAGTACCAATGCCCATAGTCTTGGTAACAAACTCCCCGAACTAGTGTCCTTGATGGAACAGGGACACCTGGATATTGTGGCAGTCACAGAAATATGGTACACAGAGAATCATGACTGGTATGTCAGCATACCAGGGTATACAATCTACAGGAGGGACAGGGAGAGTAAAAAGAAGAGGAGAGTAGCTCTCACATAAGGGAAGGAATCAAAGCAACAGAACTAAAGGGAAATAGGGAGGGAGGAGGCACTGTGGGTCACCTGGAGACAGGCAATGGCACCACAATCAGCACATGGGTTATTTACAGACCCCATCTCAGGGAGAGGCAATGGACAAAGAAATGATAGAAGGAATCCTTAGAATAGCAGAAAAGGAGATATTGTTGATGGGGACCTGAATATGCCAGATGTTAACTGGAGCACCTTTACTGCAGCCACATCTAAGAACAGGGTCATTCTTGATGCCCTACAGGGCGGCATGCCTCAGACAGCTAGTGTTAAAACCCACTCAAGAGACAACAATCTTATACCTGATACTCTCAAATGGGGGTAGAGAGAGGATCTCAGATTTAGAAGTGGGTAGACATCTGGAAACAAGTGACTGCCAAACAGTGTGGTTCACAATAAACACAGCTGTAGAGTCAAGCCATACAAAAGCAAGGGTGCTGGACTTTAGGAGGGCTGACTTTGGCAAAATGGGAACATGCCTCAGAAAAGTTCTAGTAAACAGGCAACAAGGAGGGGTGGAGGAACAATGGGGGAAATCAAAACTGCCATCACAGAGGCAATAAGCCTTTGTGTAAAGCAAATCAATAAAAAAACAAATAAAGGAAAATACCACTATGGTTCTCAAAAGAGGTGGCAGGAAAGGTTAAGGAGAAAAGGATAGCATTCAGGAAATATAAGGAAACACAGAAGGAGCAGAACAGAGAACTATATCAGTTAAAGCGGAAGGAGGCAAGGAAGGCAGTCAGAATAGCAACATCCCAAACTGAGGAAAAGATAGCCAGCTCTGTTAAGAAGGGGGTTAAAACCTTTTATAGGTACATTAGGGAGTGAGGAAGACAAAGGGAGGGATACTGAGGCTTAATAAAGGGGAGGGAATGTGGGCAGAGGGTGACAGTGAAAAAGCAGGGATACTGAATGAATACTTCTGCTCAGTATTCACAAAAGAAGAGGAGGGAGAGGTAACTAAACCAAACAATAGAAACATTCTGGATGGGGAGGTTGATACCAGTCCATTTACAGATGAAAGGGTTCTGAAAGAACTTTTAAAACTGAAGGTGGACAAAGCAATGGGATCTGATGGTATTCACCCCAAATTCTAAAAGAACTAAGGGTAGAACTAGTGACATCACTGACTACCCTATTTAACAAATCATGGGAGGATGGGGTTGTACCTGAGGACTGGAGAAGGGTGGATGTCATTGCACTTCACAAAAGTGGGATCAGGGCAGAGGCAGGAAACTACAGACCTGTTAGTTTGACCTCAGTGGTAGGGTAAATGATGGAATTACTTCTGAAAGAAAGAATTGTTGAGTACCTAGTGGCCAGCGGGGGCACAGGACCAAAGGCAGCATGGATTCACAGTGGGAAGGTCATGTCAGATGAATCTAATAGATTTCTTTGACTGGGTGACCAAACTAGTAGACCAGGGAGGGGCTGTGAGCATGGTCTACCTAGACTTTAACAAGGCATTTGACACAGTCCCACACAAAAGATTAATATACAAGTTAGCCAGCCTTGGAGTGGGTCCCAAGGTGGTAGTCTGGGTAAAAAATTGGATGGACAACAGGATGCAGAGGATAATAGTAAATGGAGTCCACTCTGAAGAAATGGGGGGGTTACTAGTGGGATACCACAGGGTTCAGTACTGGGAACAGTCCTCTTTAATGTCTCTATAAGTGACATTGCAGAAGGACTGGAAGGAAAGGTATGTTGCTTTGCAGATGGCACAAAGATCTGCAACAGGGTTGATACACAAGGTGGGGTGTAAAGGATGAGAAGGGACTTGGCAAGGTTGGAGGAATGGTCAAATGTATGGCAGCTTAGATTCAGAGCAAAGAAGTGCAAAGTAATGCACCTGGGAAACAAAAACCCAGGGAAAGAGTACACAATGGGGGGTGAGATACTAACAACAACAGAAATGGAAAGGGACCTGGGGTAGTCATATCAGACAACCTAAAAGTGGGCAAGCAATGTGAGAAGGCAGTAAGGAGGGCTGGGAGGATACTGGGATGCACAGGGAGAGGCAACATCAGTAGAAAACAAGGAGTTGTTATCCCTCTTGCAGACAGTTGGTGAGACCCCATCTGAAGTACTGCATGCAGTTCTGGAGACCCTATTTCTGCAAGAACATAGACAGGATGGAGGCTGTCCAGAGAGGGCAACTTAAATGGTACAGGGTCTGCACCAGAAGACATATGAAGAGACTAAAGGAGCTTATGTATACCCTTGAGGAAAGGGGTGGGAACACGATAGAAACTTTCAAGTACCTCAAAGGAATCAACAAAGTCCAAGAGGAGCATCTTTCAGAAAAAGAGATGTGCAGAACAAGGAGCACAATTTGAAGATAGAGGATGGCTCAGAGGTAATGGAGAAATATTTTTCATGGAGAGGGTTGTGGATGCATGGAATGGCCTTCCTGAGGAGGTCATGGAGTCAAAAACAGTGGGGGATTTCAAGAATGCATGGTACAGATATATGGCAATTTTAGTGGAGGTAGGAGGAAGTAGGCTGTTGGTTAACTAGGATCTGCAGCTTATCCAGTAAGTAGGGAAATGGGCAGACTAGGTGGGCCAAATGGTCCTTATCTGCCATCAAATTCTGTTTCTATGTTGCTATAGTTAGTCCCTGCAAAGCCTCCATAAAGGGGGTAAATTCCTTTAAAATGTGCTCTTCTGATAGTGGAGTTGTCACTGCCATAGTGGTAGCTGAGCAGCCCGCTAAAGGTGTTTGGGCCTTGGAGTGCTTTGATGACTTATCAGGAGTAAACAGTGGGCTGTGGTCTGGCAGCGCTGTCCTCATTTTTGATTCCATGCTGGTGGAAGAATAGCAGTTTTCTGATCTCCAGGAGAAAGGTACACATTGTAAATATTACTTTTCTGGAGTATCCAGCAAATAAAATGTAAATAAAGCCAAATTTCAAGCAGGGGAAGTGGGAGCTGAGTTGGAGCGCATCACATTACTCCCTGGAAGTGTGGCTGTTGATAAAGGACAGAGCTGGCAAAATGGCTGGTAAAAGACTAGCCTCTGGGGAGTAGTCAGACTTGAAGAACACTTTTATTTTGTATTGTTTCTGTGTCATTTTGTAAAAACTGCCAAAATCAAATAAATTGTGCCAACCTGTGGGACATTCACCAGACTTCCTGCCTGCTGTGTCCTTCATCCACCCCCAACACTTCCATGTATAGTGAGACAAGTGGGATCCTCACTTGTGCTAGACAGGGCACAAAGGAGATAGGGGTGAATATTCTGGTATACTGAATGTTGATGACAACAAGAGGATGGCTGACTGCAAGATGAAGTTTGCAGAGTTCACCCTGAGCTAAGGGGCAAGGAGGAACCCCTTGTGGAGCTTAAAGAGGGAATGTCAGTGACTAGAAAGAGTGAGAGAGTGAGAGAGAGACAGAGATAGAGAGACAGAGACTAGTTGTCACAAAGGTCCTAAGGTGAAATTGGCACAAGCCACTCAAGAGAAATAAGTTTTAAGTCCTGTAAAGTGTAGAAAATAGTTGATGGATGACAGTCACCCGGGGCAGGAACTGTGACTCCAGAGCTACAGGTTTTGGTTATCTGAGTGTCTGGGCTTAATACTATTGGCAGATGCTGCAGGGGTCATGGTGTGTAGACACACCTTGGTAACTGCAGCTGGTGAAATCCTGGTGAACTGGGCAGTGATATGTACATTACAAAAGGGCTACCACACTTGACATGGTTGGAGCATGGTCTCATCTGTTGTCAAGACAATACTGGATCCAAGGTCCCATCACAGAGGCAAGAGGAAGAAGCTTCCTCAAACATTACTCATGGCTTGTATACTGTAATTGCCTAGACTGGTACATTTTTCCTAGAGAAGCTTTTTTTTAAGTATTGGAGTCCATTGTTGTTCCATGTTTGTCATTCATTTAACAAATTTAGTGGGTATTTTTTACTTGCACACTGCTGGTGAGGGACATTATAGAACTGTTTGAAGTACTTTATATCCATTTTAAGTTCCTACACCGTTGTACAATGCATCTGTAACTCTGCGGTAGTAGGGTAATAAACTACATTATACAGATCCAAAATGGTATCATACATACCACCAGTGTGTAAATCAGAAGGACCCACTGAGTTATCTAATAGGCCAGTACAGATGGAACAATAATGAGATTTGTAGCATGACTGTATTTAAAAGCAGTTCTGGAGAAAAAAAAAATTACTTGAAGGTTCTATCAGTTCTCCTTTAACTGTGTAACTGCCCCCACAACACACACTTATGTTTTAAAACATTTTCAAATAAAATAGATCTTTGTTACATATATGTGTAAAACAGCAGTCCCTGAGTGGTGGTACTGCCAGAGCTGGGTCTGGTTTGTGTTTTGCCACCACAGCCCCATTTTTTAAGTACTTTTTTTTTTTGCTTTTTGTTAGTACTGTCACACAATATAAAGCATGGTTTCACAGCTTTGGTTGTTACAAGTTGTTTTTTATTTCCATGTACCTTCCATTCCCAAGTATTTTTCCTTTTCTCTATTCACAGCCTGCCTGATGGTGTTGTGACTTCACCTTCTGGCCATATAGCACCTGTCCTGTTGAACAGAAAGGTATCATTTTGTTTGTTCTCTGCCTACCTCCAGTTTGAGGTTCAGCACTCTACTCACACAACTCCTGTCCTGAAATGTCAAAGAGCAGCAAAGTGATTGTATGGTGTCCAATGCTTTAATGATTTTTTATGGAAGCAGTTAATATAAGAATCTGATAAATTAAAATGTTCAAAATCTAGACTTGGTTGATAAAAACAGTTATACTGGTGAACCAATACTGACCCAAAATGAAAACAAACAAACATTTGCTTCTATGAAAATTCATGAAAATGAAGTTTATGATTTAAGCTGCTCTAAATGAGAATAAAGGCCCTGGGGCTGATGAGTTATCCTTAAAACTACTAATATTAGTGCCCAAACACTTGTGCAAACCAGTTATCTATTTGTTTAATCTTTCACTATGTACAAAAAAATCATGATTTGTGGAAAACTGCAACAATTATACCCATTTTAAATCAGGAAATAAGCAACAGTAACTAATTACAGACCAATATCTATTGCCAGCAGTCACAAAAATGTTGGAGAAAATTGTCTCAAAACAGTTTGAGTACTGAGAAAAACATGGTCTGTTAAATGAGAGCCAATATGGGTTCAGAAGGGGATACAGCATGTCGACAGCCTTGGTCAGGTTAACTAGTGACATTTTTGACAATATGGACAAATGCCTACTCACAGGTGGGATTTTTATTGACTTGACCGAGGCCTTCAACTTGGTGGACCACTCTACTCTAGTATCCAAGTTAAAACAATTAGGGGTGGGGGTGCATGCTATTGCTTGGTTTGAACATTACCTGTTAGACAGAAGGCAAAAAGTTAAGATTGGTTCTGAAACATCATCCTTGAGATGTATCCACACAGGGTTACCATAGGGGTCAGATCTAGGTCTGCTTCTATTTCTGTTTTCATAAATGATTTACCAACCATTTGTACTGGTGCACTGGTTACTATGTATGCTTATGAGACAATGATTTACAGTGGAGCAGAAAATGGAATGGACCTAGAAGCAAAACTTCAGCCCATATACTGGGACTTACAAAAGTGATTTGCTAAAAATAACATTTTATTAAAAGAAAACAAAAACAGTTACGATGTTATTGGGTTTAACACACAGGTTAGAAGGACATACTCTATTGTAGATAAAAATGGTGTAAAATTGGAACAAGTGTATGTATTTAATTACCTTTGAGTTAATCTGGACAGTTGCTTAACTCTAAATAAACATGTATCAAAAGTAATACATAAAGTAAATAATAAATTGAGTTTTTTTGTACAGAAATACAAATTGCCTAACAACACAGGAAAGGCAAGTTATAGCAAATCAGATCTTACTACCAGCATTAGAATACAACAGTAGTTTTTTATTAAATGCTCCAGAGACTCTGCTTCAAAAATATACAGTAACCTTTAATAACATCATGAGGTTTGCTATAGATTGTTCAAATAAAAGGGAACATCATTGTAATTTGTATCATGCATTTGGGACTTTACCACCAAAACAGAGAATTACTAAAGGTATATATGTTCCTGCATAAGTTATTACAAACTTAAACTCCGTCTGTTTTGTTGAGGCATTTCTGGCACACGATCAAAATAAGAAGCTGAGAGCTCTTCAACAAGATTATTTTCAGAACAAAAGATAAATACAACAACAGCAGAACGTTCAGTAACTACCTATGGTCCGAAATTGATCAATAACTTATCACAAATGAACAGGATATTAACAGCAAAAGAAGTGTTTTTAGGAGAACACTAGAGAGTTATTTAGAAAGAGCCTCTAGCTGAAGGTGTGATGGGGTTATATAATGAAATATGTTTCTTAAATAAGGTTTCGATTTTAACAATTTGCTGTTATGTATTGTGTGTCTTTAAATGTAATTGTACTGGATATAAGTTAGACATAGTGTCTTACTCCATGTGTTGTTCTCTCCTGATTCAAAGTTATGTAATTTAATCTGTTTTGTACTTTTGTAATGTCTGAACCCTCTGTACCCCTTCCCCAGGCATGGTTGAAAAGGGTCCTCGGATCAGTCCACTTCCTAGCAAAACTAATAAACTAAACTAAACTAAACTCAGTATTTTATTTTTCTTCACTTTACTATTCCTTTTTGTTTCTTTCCTTATTTGTTTTGTTCCCACTCCCTTTAGTCAAAAGTAGCAGTACATTTTATCTTTTTCTTTACTTGTGCCTCCAGCTGGTGTGTTTGGGCTCAGCTTCCTAGCTACACAGGCTACTTAGCTAACCCTGTCCTTCTTAACATCAGGTATTTCTTATTTTTCTCTGCCTGCTGCTGCTGCTTGGATGTAAATTACTTTGGTATTTTTTCCACTCCTCTCAGTCACCAGCAACATCCCTTAATTCTGATCCTCCTAACTGTGACCACCAAAATGTGTTTTGTGCTGCAGGAAAATGATCTTCTCTTTACAAGCACTTCTACTCCCCTACGGTACCTTTTTAGTGATTGCATTACTACTGTACTACTGCCTTTCACATGATAACCCATGCTGAATGGACATCAGAGGATGGCTGTTGTGTGATTGGTTCAGAACCTCAAGTACCATCCTGAAGATTCAATCCCCTCATGTGACTGCTAAGGGCACAGAAAGTCCTGATTGGCTGTGAGCTGTCCTGGTTGAGACCACACATGTTGTGCATAGAAACCAGCAGTCCAATCCTTCCGACTGTGATTCACTCCAGTAATCAGATCTCTGACCCCATCCATTCCTATTGACTCTGACAGATCTCGAGTGTGACAGTTATCTGAGTGCAGGTTCTATGACAATCATAGCCAAGGTTGCGAGCCATGGGGATGGAAAACAAGTGCTGTGGATAAGTAAGAGGTGGATAAACAAGTGTGTAGAATGGCGGCATGCTCCGTGAAACACTCTTTTGGCACCTGCTGGATATGGAGGCAAAGTAAAAAAGAAATTGTGATACTAAAATAAAGTCTTTTTTTGAGCAAATAGCAAGTGCCAGAATGAGGCCTGATTGCCATCTGAATGTAATAAGAGATGCTGCAAATAAGAAAGCCCTAAAGTGCTGAAGAACAGTAACAATAATGCCATTTATTTATGAGATGCTGAAGGCACTGAATGGTTCGAGCTGCTGCAAACAGCCCCCAAGGTTTCTGGTTTAATTTCCATAAAAAAAGTTTTAGGTGAGTCTGCCCAACAGAGGGGGACAGATGTAACAATCTTCTGAGTAAGCTCAGGGGCTGTGTATAAGATGAAAGGGGAGGTACTCACAGTTACCAAACAAGCCAGTGACCTTGGGGTGATCAGATCTGATGATCTTAGAGTGGCATGGCAGTGTAACAGCGCAGTAGTTAAAGTGAGGTATATGCTGGGTTGTAAGGGAGAGGATCTCTACCAGGAGAAGGGAGGTGGTGTTGCCTGTGCGGCTCACATGTAAGACTCCATCTGGAGTACTGCTTCCAGTTCTAGCGGCAGCTCCACAGGGACGGTGTCTGCCCTGATGGGCAAACTGCCTCCGGATCACTGCTGGAGCTGCACCTCAGACAGCTCCACCAAGTCCTCCAGCTGCCTCCCTGTGAAAGCCACGAAGCTTCTGCCCCTGATCGGGCACCTCGCTTCAGACTCCTGCTGGAGCCACATCTCAGATGGCTCCACTTAGGCCTACAGCTGCCTTCCACTGAAAGCTGTGAGGCTTCTTTCCCTGACTGGGCACCTTGCCTCCATAGCCCTGCTGAAGCCGCACCTCAGATGACTCTGCCTAGTCCTCCAGCCACCTCCCAGTGAAAGCCACAAGGTATGGGCACAACAAGGATCCCCTAGCCAAACAAAAGAATTTTGAACTTGGCGCTTTTTTCTTAATCTCCATTCTTTCTGTCTCCTTTCACTCTCTCCTTTCTGTGAAGCTGCAAGCCTGAAATTTGTGCAAGAACTGCTATTTTTGTTAGAGCTATGTAAAGAAATACTAATCATTTTACTTAATTGAATTATTTTTACTGCTTAAGATTTATTTACTGTTTAAGATTTGTTTTCCACGGCTTTGTTGTTTTCCACGGCTTTGTTGTTTTCCACGGCTTTGTTGTTTTCCACGGCTTTGTTGTTTTCTACTGCTTTGTTGTTTCCCACTGCTTTGTTGCTCTAGATTTGGCTACTAAGCTCTAAGCTCTCTCTACTGCCCTGACTTTTTCTTCTGCTCACCCACCCCCACCCTCGGCACTCTTTAAATGCATTTTTATCATTTCAGGTACTGCCCCTTCTATCCTATCCTATCCTCCTCAAACTGGCTACCCCCTCCTTCAGTCCTGTCACATACAGTCGTAATACAATAAGCACTATCCCCCATTGCTACACACCTGCTTTGTAACCCCCCATCCTTCATTTGCTATTAAACCATCTCATAAGCTGTGAGTTCTATCCTATCCTCCTCTAACTGGCTACACCTCCTACTGGCCCATCACATACAATGTTTGTTTTATTAAACCCCTTACTTCTTTTCTATAAATCTGTATAGTATCGTCCTCCTCCCTTCTTTTTCTACTAAAATGTTTCACAAAGTTCTCTTTTGCCAATCCATCCATCTTCTCTTTACACCTCAATACTGCTTCCCCATCCTTGCTTGCATATGTACTTTTCTCCTTATTGAAGCCATCAGTAGCACATACCTCTCTCTTCCCTATCTAGTCTTTATCCCTCTATAATTTCTGTTTCTTCAGGCCCCCCACCATATACCTCATCCTCCTCACCTGATTCCCCTTACTGTTCACCCCTACTTCCCTTCCTCGTTCTTCACAACTATCCTCTCCACCATTCTCACCCCTCTGCCCAACCTCTCTCTCCCCTACCAACTGACTCTGATCCTCTGTACTTACTTAACACTCCTGCCTCTCTATTCCTTCTCTCTCTCCTCTAAGTGTGCATTCTATGCATCCCTTGCCCCTACTACTGCTCTTTTTCAGTTCTGATCCCTGTGCTACCCTCATCAGTCATGTCTCCCACAGCTTCTGCCTATCCTCATCATGCTCCACCTCTCTTACAGGATTATGTACCTTCTGGCCCACATGGGGAACTGCCCAGGTGCTGTCAGTGGCCTTTACCACCATGCCCTCAGTAATTAAAGACATCATGTGGCCCTGCCTTGAGGAGCCCCATGACCCCCTCCAGCCCCCTTATTCATGTAGGCTCTATGCTCTTTCCCCATGCAGCCTGCAGCACTATCCCTCCTCTACATCCATTAGTTCCTTCTCCTTCATTGCTGACCTACCTCTTCTGCTTCTCCCCTCCCTTCCAGGGTGCACTCATAGCTGCTGTACAACAGACACTTTCAGAAGTGTAAGGCCCTTACTATGGAACCTAATGAAGCTCATCTTACTTCTCCTTATCTGTTCTGGGAATGTTGAATTAAACCCTGGCCCACACTGCTGCATTACATCCCCAACTGACTTTGCCTCAGCCCCAGGACTAACATTTATGCTAATTAATGTATGAAATCTGATCAACAAACCAAATATGGTTAACCCACACCGAGTTATACCTTATCATCATTACTGAATCATGGCTTAAACAATTCATTACTAACCAACAAATATCCATACCTGCCTACAACCACCACCACCAAGCCATCAAGCCCACTAGGGATGGTGGTGTGGTCATCTACTACAAAGACAAATTCAAAGTATCGGATATCCAGACCTTCTCTGAGCCAAAAGAAGTTGAATATGTGTCACTAAACTTTCACCTACCATCATCCAAAATCCTTCACATTATAGGTTGCTGCAGGCCCCCCTCTGGGCAAACGCAATAATCACAACCCTAAAATCCTTAATAGCCCTCAGTAACTATGAAACCACCATCCTCAGTGATTTAAATTTCAGCTGGTTAATCCCCAAGTCAAATGGCTTAAAAGGGCTCTGCAACAAACTTGGCTTCTCCCAGGTTATCTTGGAACCAACCAGAGAAACCACCAAAATAGTGTGCACAGCTCTATCCTTGACGTCATCATCTCAAACCACCCACACAAAATCCTCAACACTGCAGTGTTTCACAATAACCTGAGCAATCATGATATTGTTTTCTGCACCACAGCCCAGGTGAAATCCCTCAACAGCCAAATTTATCATTAGATGCAGTTTTCATGAATTTAGTGCTGGTTACTACCTTGATGATCTGAGGCGGACAAACTGGGAAAGCCTCTACCTAGCCAAGTCAGCGGTTGAGGCCAGCTCATTCTCAACAACCATCTGATAAAACTAGCTGACAAGCATGCCCCTTTATCAGAACCAGGGCTTGTACATTCTCCATCCCTGGTTCATGCCAACACTCAAAGCTGCACTCACCTCACCTCATGGGATAAGCTATGGATCCATGCCAAGAGGACTAAGTGCAAAGTCAACTGTCAGACCTTCATATCTGCTAGAAACTCCTGCATCAAGCTCATCTGCCTGGCCAAATCAAATTACTATGTCAATACCCTTGAGCAGGCCAGTAGAATTCTGCCAAGATCTGCAGACTTTGAAATCCATTGAATGGCGGAAATCTGCCACCTCTGTCTGTACCAAAATCATTGCCAAAGGAGTCATGCTAGAGGATCACAATCTTGTCCTAGAGAAATTTAATTCCAACTTTGCCACCACTGGGATGGTATTTGACTCCTCCCCATATGCAGGGCAGTTTTGCCCTCCCCCTGTCTCAAGTGCTCCCCACTCACCCCCAGCCCTTTACCCCTTCAATCTATATACAGTAACCTACAAGGAAATGGAAGATCACCTGCATTGCCTTGACACCAGAAAGGGTGCAGGCTCCAATGGGATTTAACCCTTTTTTCTTAAACTTGGCTACTACTACCTCATAGCACCCATCCTTCATATTTTCAACCTATCATTCTCTTCCTCCACTGTCCATTCCTATTGGAAAATGGCCCACATATAGCCCTTCTTCAAATCCGGCAACTTCTCTGACCTGAACAATTACAGACCTATTTCCATCCTCCCGGTCCTCTCTAAAATACTAGAGAAACTTGTATATAATCAAATAAAGGAACATATTGAAGAGCACTCCCTCCTTAACCATTCACAATCGGATTTTAGGTGCAATCACAGCACCATCTCAGCTTTAGGTAAAGTCACCAACACTTGTTCTCCACCTGCAACTCTAAACAAGTGACAGGTGCAATGTTTCTTGACTTGAGTGAAGCATTTGACACTACTGATCACAGCCTCACTTTACTAAGTGTTATTAATCTAGGTGCCATCACCCCCACAGTCCAATGGTTCATTAGCTATCTTACAGGGCAAGTCCAATGTGTAAAAGTGGACAAACTTTTGTCAAACCCCCTGCCCATTACTGGAGGCATCCTCCAAGGGTCCATCCTATGCCCTATCCTCTTCTCTATCTACATCAACACCCTTGATTCCAACATCATCAACTCAAAACTACACTTCTTCACAGATGACACAGTACTGTACACCTCCAAGCTTATGCTAGTCAAAGTCTGTGATGAACTTCAATCCAACTTCCTTCAGCTTGGACGGAACCTGATCAGCACCAAGCTACTGCTCAATGTGAAATAAACAAAGGTAATGTTCATTAACCACAGCAATAACCCCCCCATAGCTAAAGTTGGCATCTCAACGGTATCTACATCCATAGGGGAGCAACTCAAAATTGTTGATAAGTTTAAATACCTAGGCCTATGGCTCACAACAAACTCTCCTTCAATGCCCACATCACTAGCCTTACCACCAAGCTTAAAGCCAGACTAGGTTTCTTTTTGAGAAACAGAACACTATTCCCAACTGAGGTCAGACTCAGACTTGTCCAAGCAACATTCCTTCTGCTCATAGACGATGGAATATCATTTGCAATTGCACTTCAGCAGGCAACCTTCACAGGCTCGATATCCTATTCCACCATGCCCTATGATTTGTCATGAAGGCCCCTCCAGAACCATCCATTGTGACTTGTACACTCTTGTTGGATGGACATCCCTAACCACTAAAAGACTGCTCCACCTTGGCACATAGATGCTCAAAGTGCTTCACAATAAACTCCTATCTATATCTATTTCTCTTCCATATATCTACACTGCACTTTCTCCCTCAGGAGTCTGCCTTCCTACTCCTGGATATCTGTAGAATTTGTACTTCCCTTGGCAAGGGTGCTATTTTGCATGCCCTTCCTGTGACTTGGAACCACATTCCAACAATGCTTAAACTAACCAGCCTAGTCCTGATTAACTTCTTCAAGACTCTAACCTCTAAACACTTCTTCGGTTCCTGTAATTGCCAGAGGAATTAGCTTGCCTTGTCCCTATCCTACTCTGTTACCCTGTTGAATAACTGAATTATGCACTTTCCCTCTTCTGCCTCCCCACTTGCCCACCCTCCTCCATCCCTTCCCTGCCACTTCTCCTCATACTCTTCTGTCCCCTTATCCCCTTAAGCAAGTCTACTTATATCCCCTCTCTCCTTTATCACTTCCATCTTCCTCATCTCTCTTCTAATGTATGCTCTTTCACTGGCTTCAGTTCTTCACCCCTCCTAGTTCTTTCTGCCTACCCTCTTCCTCCCCCTCCTGCTGGAATTGTCTGCCCTTCCTCTACCCATACCATTACTTCTCCCCAATGACCTCCTCCCTCAAGTTGTTATCCAATGCTTTTGCATAACTCCATTAATTCCACTGCTGCAATATATGCCTTTCTGTACTTGTTCTTGTACCTTGCACAATTTGACACTTGTAAATCCTACACCTTTGTGTAACTCTGTAAATTCCACAGCTTCAGTATATGCCTTCTTTATTTATTTATTTTATTTATTTATGACTTTGATAACTGGTAAGTGCACTGATCCCAGAGACTGTTTTCAGACATGACCCAGGCCATAACACACTGGCTCAGGTGGTAGTGAATACAGTAGCAATAATGCATAGTACAAGATTAGACATACCGATGCAACAACAGTAATAACAGTGTACAGTTGTGGTGCAGAGTCCCACTGTGGGACAAAGAAATGCCAGGGCTACAGTATGACATATACATGGATACAAGCAGCAGTTGTCAAACATATGTACAAGGTAGGTTCACGTAAGTCCAGAGGGCATGCAGGATGTCGTATATGCAAATAGGCAGGATAAAACATACATAAATATATACAACAGTATGTGCAAGGCAGTGAAGCCATATATGCAGCAATTATACAGTATATAATGCAGACACAGTTGATGGCATGGGGAGGAGACTAGCATAGGTGGGTGAGTAACCCCTGGGAACAGCAGCAGGAGTACTGTGCCAGGAGCCAGGTTTGGAGTCTGGACTTGAAACTGGAGTGAGTGTTGATGGAGTGGATTTCAGCAAGTTGTTCCACTGCAAGGCAGCTGCAGACCAAGCTCTGCTACCCATATTAATGGATACCCTGGGAACCACTAAAGGGAGAGTATCATTTGAGCGGAGGCTGCGGTGGAGCATACGGGTTTTCAGGAGGGAGGTTAGAGGGGATTCTGGACCAGTACAGATGACATTGTCCACTATGCAACAGATGGCTAGATTAAAGCAGCCTTGCAGTGGTAGCCATCCAAGGGTTTTATAGAGGGCACAGTGCTGGGTGGGAAAAGGGGCCAGTAATGCAACACGGCAGGCATTGCTGTAGGCAATGGAGAGTTTGGCCATGGCAGCAGCAGATGTCCTTGCTTAGATAGGTGAACAGTAGTCCAGGATAGGGAAGAGATTACCCTGGACAATGGCAAGTCTGGCTTCAGGGGTGAGGTATTGCCTGAAATGGGTAGGCGACACCTAGTTTCTGATGGAACCATCTGACTAGGGAAGTCACATGCTCAGTGAAGGTGATGGAAAGGTCCAGTTGTACTCCTAGGTATTTGTAGGTGTTAACGTCCTGGAGGGCTGGTCCGTCTGGGGAGGAAATGGTTAAGGGAGCATAGTTTTTAGATTTAGCAAGGAAGGACTTTGATTCAGGCAGCATGGACTGAGTCTTTTTGACATTAATTAAGAGTAGGTTGTTTGAGAACCAGTTGTAGACCACATCATAGTTGAGTGAGAGTACTGAGGAGATTGTGGCCATGGATTTGTCACTGTGGAATAGTACCAGGTCATCGGCATACAGGAGGGGGTGGCAATTTAGGCAGTCAGTAGGAAGCAAGTTGACAAATAAGGAGAAAAGAAGGGGACCCAGTATTGAGCCTTGGGGTACCCCCACAGAGACAGGCAGTGTAGGGGAGCATGTCTGGCCAATACACACAAATTGTGAGTGGCTGGAAAGGTAGTTTGTGAACCAATTTGTGACTGTCAGAGAGCAGCCCAGGAGACTAAGCTTGGAGGTAAGGAGGGCATGGTTAACTATGTCAAAAGTCTTAGAGAGGTCAATGAAGACTGCCCCAGTGGCTTTACCATCATCCCTATTAGAGAGGATGTGGTTGGTCAGAAGGAGCTAGGGGTAAGGCAGTGGAATGGTTTTGTGGAAGCCATGCTGTGTTTACATAGGAGGCTGTATTTGCCTAAGTACTTGGTGAGTTGGTTGGACCACCTTTTGAGTAATTTACTAAGATGAGGGAGGATAGATATCAGGCAGTATTTATCAGTGGATTTGGGGTCACCTGATTTGAGAATGGGGATTGCCTTGGCTGAGGAATTAGCTTGCCTTGTCTCTATCTGTATCTCTCACAACTTTGCACTATGTAATTGCCAGGATCTACTAGTAACTTTTATTTTTTTATTTGTATTAAGTAGTTCACTATGTATGTATGTATGTATCTCCCCTTATGTATTCTGTTTCATTTCCCGAGTTTGTACCTCCCATTATGTAATCAGGATCTCTTTGTAAATGAGCCTACTCAATGGAGTTTTCCTGCACTAAACTTGAACTTGAAGGACATTGACAATGTGGAAGCGATCCAGAGGTGGGCTACTAAAATTGTGCGGGGATTGCATGAGAAACCATACTAGGAGAAACTGTGGAAGTTCAACATGTACTCCCTGGAGGAGAGGAGAGAAGAGGAGAAGAGAGAAGAGGAGAAGAGAGGAAGAAGGAACATGATTGAGATCTGTAAGTACCTCATGGGTGAAAACAAGGTGGAGAAAGGGAGTCTCACAGGAAATGAGCACCAGAACATGTGGGCATGCTAGAAGCTTGAGGGGAAGTTTAGAGATGTGAGAAAATACTTCTTCACAAAAGAGTAGTGGACACCTTGAACAACCTGCTGGAAGAGGTGGTAGAGGTGAGGACAGTGGGGAGCTTCAAGCATACATTGGGATAGACACATGGATATAATAAATAGAGGTAAGAAGGAAAGAGGGACACCTGTGACCAAACAGAGTCCAGGGTGTAGTGTTAGGCAGGGAAAATAGAAACATAGAATGTGCTGGCAGAAAGGGACTGGTAGGCCATCTAGGCTGCCCTATTTCCCTGCCTGTTTAACACTACACACCAAACTTTATTTGGTCACAAGTGTCCTCCCTCCTCACTTACCTCTATTTATTATACTCATGTGCCTATCCACACATGCTTAAAATTTCCCACTGACTTCACCCCCACCACCTCCTCTGGCAGGCTGTTCCAGGTGTCCACCACACTTTCTGTGAAGAAGCATTTCTTCATACCCCTCATAAACAGTTCCCCCTGAAGCTTCATAGCATGTTGCCATGTTCTGGTGCTCCTCCTCCTCCTAATAAAGAGACCTCCCTCCTGTACCATGTTCACCCCCATAAAGTACTTATAGGTCTCAGTCATGTCCCCTGTCACTCTCCTCTAATCTAAGGAGTACATCTTGAGCTCCCACAGCCTCTCCTCATATAACCCCACACCAGTTTAGCAGCCATCCTCTGGATGGCTTCCACCCTGTCAATGTCCTGTGGAAGTGCAGCCTCCAGAACTGGACACAGTACTCCAGGATGGGGTCACACAAGTGAGCGATAAAGGGGCAACATTACCTCACATCTCCTGCTTCAGAGCCTCTTCCCTATGTAACCCTCCTACAAATGGGGGTTCCCAAAAAGTCTTCCTTGAGCTTTCCTAAATGCTCACTGCCAGGCTGGTGTCCTGCATTTTAGTGGTTTAAATGTGATTACCAGAGCCTATATAGCCTCTGTGTACTGTCTCTTTAAGAGTTGCCTAATTGCAGCTTAAGTAATCTGAAGGGGGAGCTCTTGCTTTGACTGACAGCCAAATCAGCCAACCAAATCTTTTGGATCTTGGGGAAGTCCTGGGCTGCTTGCAGTTTTCAGTTAGATCTAAGCTGGAAGCTGAACAAGAAGAAGCTGAAGGATTCTGAGCAGCAATCCTGAGTGGATTCGCATGGGAGAACTCTGAGAAGGCTAAGTTTTTGGCTAGCATGTCGGTGTGCTGCTCCTGAGAGGAGAGAAGGTATTTTTGGACTAAATCCAAGTTTGTGTGACTAAAGAAGCTACTGAAGGGCCAGGCTCAACCTGAAGAAGACCGAAGATTTTTGCTAAATGTGATCGGCCTGTCAGAATTCCAGCTACCCCTAAGCTCCCGTGTGTGCAGAGACTTTCTGATTGTGACCAGGGAGCACTCTGCCTGGTACAGTAGAATTCCTTACATGTAAATGTGCTATGAGCTGCTAGTGGGTCATGACTTAGTCCCACACTGTGTGAACTGTGTTCTGCTTGCTGGAAGCTGTATCCAGCCCAAAACGGACTGCATCCGAATTTGTCTCCATGCAGTCTGGGCCTTGCCAGACTGGCCCAGCCAGACTACCCACTGCACAGGGAAGCCATCGATGAGAGACCTGCCTGGGGATCAGCCCCCTGCTCCATGCTTGAACAGGAACGATGCCTCTCGCGACATTGTAGGCCCTGCTTCTTCTGGCATTCCAGATCAACCACCTGCAGTCTTGATTTTCCTCCAGCCTGTGTCCAATCTTGGGCATCGTGAGTAAATACCAGGAGCTCCTGCAACAACAGCTTAATCTCAGTGTGTCATCTGATTGTCTTGTTTCATTTCCTTCTGAACTGAGCCCTCTGGCTCCGGATTACAAATATTGTGTACTGTGCATGTTGTGTTCTCCATCACAGGGCCTCAACCAGCTGCAATGCTGGCCAACCCCGGGCAACAGTCCTGGCTAGCCCATCTCTTCTCCACCTGGGTACCCAAAGCTGTGACTGTGTAGGGGGACTCAAAGCACATGCATAACTGCTTGATTGATATACCCTTTAAGCTAATTAACCTGATTTTGCCCCTCCCTTGTTCAAGTTCCCTGAATAAATCAGATCTAACTTTTTCTGCATGTAATCTGACTGTGGTTCCAGTTTGTGCTCAAAGTACTGTACTGTTGCTATTTGCTGTGCATAACCTTATTTTACAGGGGGTCCCCAGGGTTGAGCCCGAGGAACCAGCCCTGGTGGTAAGTGCAAACAGTGTGGGTATGTGTGTGTGGTGTACCAGGGTATTGTGAAAGTGATTATTTTACAGTGTTCAGGCCACAGGAGGGAAAGGGGGTTACAGTGTCCCGGAGGGCTGTGCCCAGGTTAGCTGGACCACTACCAACCCTGATCTCTGGGTGAAGGCACCCATTTCAGAACTCAGGCCCCTTAACCTGCTACTAGCCAAGCAGGCAGGGATAGTAGCCCTTAGGATAGCGCCACCTAGGGGTTACACCTATGCATCACAGAATCCTGCTTGCCTTGCCTGCTGCCCTGTTGAATTGACAAGTAGGATTAACTGAGCACTCTGTAAAAGAAAGACAAAAAGTGGCATAGACAAAAAGTCTATCAAGAGTTTTAATTGCCACAAAAAATGGCAAACTTACAGGATCTTTGATCAAAAGTGACAGGAGCTTCCCTGTAAGTTTGCTGTTTTTTTGGGGAGTGCTACGGAGTGCTCAGTTCATCCTGATCATTGATGCTACTGTAGGTTTGCAGCTGGCAGCTCCCTTTTGAGCACCAAGGTTTATACCACCTAGGCACACTAGTCCTGTTTTGTTTCTCTGTTGCAGTACCCTTCCACCTTGAGATAATCAAATTACAGTCATTCCAAGGTCCATTTCTTGCTTGGTAACTGTATCTCCCCATCTATACATAGCGCCCTGGTTTTCCCACCTGGGTGCATGACTTCACACTTCTTGGCATTGAAACCCAGCTGCCACTCCCTAGACCACTCCTCTAGTTTCCCCAGATCTTTTGCATTCTCTCAGTCACCTCCTGGGTGTTTACCCTGTTGCAAATGTTTGTGTCATCTGCAAAGAGACACCTTCCTCTCCAATTCCTCAGCAATATCACTTATGAAAACGATGAAGAGGACAGGGCCCAGTACCGATCCCTGTGGTACTCTACTGAACACGTTCTCATCCTCCAAGTGACTGCCATTTACCACCAACATCTGCCTCCTATCTTTCAACCAGCTTGACACCCAGCACACCACCTTCTCCCACCCCTAGCTACTAAGTTTCTTTATCAGCTTCCTGTGTGCAACAGTGTCAAGGCCTTACTGAAGTCAGATAGTCCACATCTGCTGCCCTCCCCCTGGTCCCTCTCTTTAGTAACCCAGTCAAAGAAATCTAAGACATGATCTCCCTCCTCAGATGGGCTTACTGGCCCTTTTCTGCCAACACATTTTGTTTTCTATGTAAAACAACTTCAAGGTGGTGTGCCCTATAACCCAGTGGAAGTGTGGCTGATCACCCAGGTTTGAGAGCAGACTTGTAGTGCAGGACTCAGATGACTAAGCAGGAGATTTGTTGCTTTAGGTAGTGCATTCTAGCTAAAATGGGAGGTGATATCCCCACAACCACAGTGACCCCTCATGATGGGCCAGAGTTTCTGCTTATGGGTTGGAGTCACCTGGGACAGATATGCTGTGGTGACATGATATACTGTACAGTGTCATGGAGGCAGGAGGGTCAAGAGTCACAATGATCACAGGAATGTACTGCAGTAATGAGGCTGTAATGGAAGCATCCTCCTTCCATGTTGTAATAATTGTGACAGAATCTGTCACTCTTGAGACCCATCCAGTTAGCCGCCTCCAACCAGATGAATGCCCAGCTGATGGGATACCCTCAATACATGGCCCCTGCCATGGGTCAGACCACGGAGGATGAGAAGAACAGTAAGCTGAGGTAAGGCAAAGAGGATAATGCAGGTTGTTTGAAGTTGGACAAGGTAGGAAAGGCCAGAAAAGACTATATTAAAAAAAAAAACAAACTTCAAAGCTTTTGTAACCACCATCTTGGTGGCCATATTTGCAGTGATTTTGACCCCTTGCTGTGCAGCTACTGTTGTAATTGACTGATCCAAGGCACTGAGTTTGCATCAAAAATAAGTGCCAGAACAATTTACATGGAACAATGCTGTACATTTCCATGACCCAAAAATTGCAGTTCTAATCAGCCCTCAAGTTTGTGTCACTTTGCTGCAAGCTCAGGGACCTCATACAATCCAGTTACACTATACAGTAAATGTACTACTGATTTTCATGTCATGCTGCCTCTGTTCACTTGTCAAAAGTACATTTCTAGCTGCTGTCAAAACTCCTAATTGAGCCTGCATTCCACAAATAAAACTACATTATTTCTGTTTCTTTCAGTTAATAGCCACTTACCAGCAGAACATTGCCTCAGATCAAGGTCATATTGCAAATCTGTAGAAAAGGAAACTGTCACACAGTTTTAATACTGTTACACTTTGCAGTTTTGGGGATTTTGCAAAGGGTTGGACAGGGATGCACATTCAAGACACAACTGTGTCTACCCAGTTCCATCTCAGCATTCCTACTATTTTTAAAAGACACATTCATTTGTGACAAAGAAGTCACACTTTGTGGCAATAAATTGCTGCAAATGTGATCTGTGCCTTATTTTTGCTGCAATTAAATAATTTTTGGGATGCAAACTTCAGATGTGTTTAGGCCATCTAATAGTAGATCTATCAGTTTAGACAAATTTTCTTTTGAAAATAGTATCTGTCAGATGTTGGATGATTATTTTGAAAATTCTGATCTTTGTATCTAATGCTGTATGAGTGAAGATGGATCTTGGCTCACCATAAATCTGAAATGCAACAACGTCATTTATTACATTTGCAATTCAAACAGAAAACAATGTAATGGTTTTAACACTGCAGTTAGTTCATTCCCAACACCTCCAAAGTCTTGAACTGTACACCTATAAGTGCTTAGCAGCCCATACTGCAGGCATACTGTGACAGCAGGGTTTTCATCAAACACGCAGCAGCAAGGTCCTTTAGTGAAGCACAGTGGTTGACTTTTAGGCCACAGCAACCTAGTCAAAGCAAAACTTCAGTAGTACAGGGCAGAAAGTGTTGGTTTCTGAAATACCCTTGCACTTTGTGAGCTCCTGTGCAGGATATCACAGGAGCTCCGCCCCTGTGCAGTACCCCCATTACAGGCAAACAAAGAAACCTAGACCACTCTAATTTCCTATGCAAGGAGGCAGGTAGTAAAATAAAATGTACTTAAACCTCTTTTTCTGCCAATCCCAGTTACTTTTTTTTACAAATGCATTTTCCAGTAGCTCTGCTATAAAACACAGTTTGCACTGAATAAAATGCTGATCCATATCCAGATTGTTTCACTGTATTTTCAATTTCTAGTATACTCACAGTTTTAAGAAACATTTATTCATTAAAGTGCAGCTGTGAACGTTGGTTACTGTGTCAAAAATGTAAGTCTTTAATTCACAGCTCCTTGTTTAATCTTTGCAAATGTTTCAAATGAATAACTTATCAAGGCAGCACGTCTTCATTGTTACCTGATTTATTCCTTTACCTAATATTTTGATTACTTGCTATAGTTTCTCAACTATACCAGATGCATTTGTCAAAATGATCTGTGCTCAACTTACCTTCCAATAAATAAATTACTCTTCAATTGAAACTGATTAAAAATTTCAGTAATGATAAAAAAAGAATGCATAGCTGTGGACAAAATAAGGGCTAAGAGGCATGTGTCTGTGAAAGCTACTCAGTGAAATACATGTGACAGGCCATTTTCTCTCACTGTCATACAACACCCAGATGCATGCATGCACACACACACACACACACATGCACAGTAACTGTTTATTTATTTATCTGATCTCCAATCCAGCTTCAAACTCCTGCAGCCTGCTCCTGTGTATTCTTCATTTGTACATTATCCAGCTCATCAGTTATGAACTGACCTTTTCTATAGAGCCAAAGTCTGGAGCTCTTTCGGTTAAGTGGACACTGCAACAGCAGAAAGTCTCCAAAGCACCATTTGGATGGCTGTGGGTTTAATGCTTTCTCAGTTGCGCATGCCATTTTGTACTTTAGCACTTACAGATAATTTCTCCAGTGATTAAGACATTACATTGCAAATCTTAAAGAAAAAGAACATTTTATGATTATTAAAGTCAGCAATAAAGTCATTTGCATAAAGCTATGAAACAATGTAATATTATAACACTATACTATGAAAATAACAAATGATCTGAGAATTATTGGAAAATAATTTCATTTTCTTTGGTTTATAAAGTTGTAAAACCCATCAAAGTATTTTCAAGACATTTACCATGGCTCATGCATTTTTACTAAGCTTTTGCAGTTGAAGCCTTTGAAAGATGCAGAAGCAAGGAAAATTAGTAGCTGTTTGGAGGAGGGATACATATTCCAAATGTGATCAAAAATTGAGAATTAAAGTGTACAGTAGGAGGAAGAAACTGTGCTAGAGCGCTGGCTGATGGACAATGATGTTTGCACATGTTTATAATAAGTGATTGGTCCTTAAATGTATCTAGTGTATTTGCATCCATGATTGTCTGTAATCGATACTTTTGTCTTTGAATTGTCATATTCCCATGATTGTTTGTACTTTATACTTTTGTCTTTTGCTTGTTGTGTAACTTGTCGCCGGTGAAAACGGGCAGTTTTGCTCATCCTGCTTACAAGTATAAAAACTAAAAAATTTAATGAAATGAAAATAGATACAGTAGTTGTTATACAGTCTGAAACAGAGCCAACACTGAGAACAATTGTAAATATTAATACATTTGTTTTATGAGAAACTATGATCCTTAGAATAATATACAGGACCATGTTATCTGTGCTACCAACCATTGCTGGCACAGGAACTAATACCAGTTTTACAGTAAACTCCACTGCTTATCTCTTCAATGAATACACACTCCGTCATGTTTTATTGCCTGCATATACCACACACACAAACGTATATTGTAGAACACTATATCTGCTTTCTATTTGTCTGTTTGCCTGTCTGTCTGTCTGTCTATGTATCTAAAACATAGATAGGAATCCTTTCCTACTGGATCCATTTAGTTATTTATCTGTTTTTTGTTAACAGGGTACATACACTAGACAGTTGAATGCCTATTTACAGGTACAAACTGAGAGGGTAAAAAACAGAGGCATAAAACATTGAACAATTCCAGATAATTGGCATTATCATATATTTCCCTGTATGCCAAACTGCTTAAAGCTGTATAACTTGACAGTTATACCAATTAAAGCTGCATACCCCCCTCCCCAGCTAAAACTGTGTACTGTACCTCCCCAATTAAAACTGTACACCACTGGTAAATATACCCGTAGAGATACACTACAATGACACAAAAAACAAACAATTAAACCAATGAACACATCAGTTAGCAAGTCTATCACACCAATTACAAAAATTCCCACACCAATTAACATACCTTCCACAAGACACAGCAAAACTCCCACACCTGCAAGAAAAAAAAACTATCAACAAAGCAAACAAAAAAAGTTGCTGCGCCTCACAAAAACCTTGTGCCAGATTCACAACAGGTGACACAGGGCTTGTGTCAAGCCTTGCATCAAACCCAGTGGCCTGCGTAGCTGTGTTGGAAACGTTGCCACACATTGTGCCTGATTCAAGACGATCGGGTGCATTTACGCCAGTTTTCCCAATTTACAGCAGCTTGCACTAAATATTTGGTGCACGCCCCATAAAAAGGGTACCTGAGATTGCAGCAAGCTGGACCAGAAAAAAGCTGGTCTATCTGGCAGCAATCGACGCATGGGATCAAGAATCCCAATTGGAATGCCATATGTTCGCGGCCCCCGGGGCTTGCAGAGTTCTTGGCCCTTTTGTCTATCTGGCCCCTTGTCTCCAAACAAAAACCTATCCACAACAAAATAAAAACATAGTGCAGTCTCACAGCAAGTAACAATTTCTCCCTGTGTCTCACCAATCAGCCATGTCCCATGATGTCCCAACTTTCTCCTCAAATGACAGGTGCTTATGTGCCAGCTGACATGTTCTTTAATGCAAGTACCGCCACACTACTTACATTCTGCTCCTGGCCACAGACTCCTTCAGCTGCTAATGCAAAACGCCACCCCGACCACCAGTAGCTTTCAACTGAACATTCTGCTTCCAACTGCAGACACCACTCCCAACAGCAAATGCCATTCCAACTGCAAACTCCAGATGACACCACTACACCACCAATTAACAATAGGACAGACCACCACAGACATGACCTCCTATATAGGGGGACTGTGATAATGGTGCCATAGCTGGGACTCTCTTTTGCTGTTTTGTTTGTTTTACCTTATTTCTATCCTATCCTATTCCTTTCTACCTGTGATGTTTTATGTAAAGTCTTTTGCAGCAGCATATTCGTTCATTTGTGATGTTGTTTTTCTTATTTCTTTGCTTCATTTGTTTTGCTTTTAATTATGTGTGTTTACCCATTTAAGAACCATATACAGACTGGCTATCTGTATATCGCTACAAAACTGTAATTTTTATTCCTTCCCTTCAATTTTTTTTCTGTTTCTAAGTCCCAGTGTGAGTGCTGTATCACCTTTTCATTTATCTCATTCAAAAACTCAGAACAAATTGAAAAGAAAGGGGTTTTGTTTTTGAGTGCACTAGTTCTGCCATTTCTGCAGCATTGAGCGAAAACCTGGGAAACAGGGAAAAGTATACAAAGTGCTCAGGATCTCCTAGGTACTGGCACATACATGTTTTCAGCTATTAAGCTGAAACAAGCCAGTTTTAGACACTTTTGTGGGGAACAGTGCTTCTCGGTGGTGAGCACTAACGAGAAAACGCTACTGAGAGGAACAACGCAGCCGCTCAGCTATGGAGTAAAGCTATCAGCTTATGTTAAAAACCCTCCGGTTTTTGTTCTCTTATAGAAATAAAAGAGGACAGTCAATTATTTGGAGATATGCTTGCTTGGTTCTTTCTTTCCATGTGTTCCTGGAATACTTCAGGGTTTGGCAGAGAATGAAGAAAACAACCAACAAAGCTTTAAGGAAGTAAAGATAAAAAGTGCTTAAACATTCACCCAAAGCTACTAAAACAAAACCAGAACTAAGCATTTAGATTAGAATGAGTATACACATAGCGTTCTAAAGAATTAAACTAGTGTATAAAGGAAATTTAACCTGAAAAGGGTGTAATCATGAGAATCAAAGTATATCTGTGGGAAGCCATGCTTAGCGCTTCTGTTTTTTTTTATAGAGCCAGCTGGCCTATCCTGCTATGTTTTTATAGACTAAGTCAAAAGGGGGCTTCCTCAACATTTCATGTTCAAGTTTACAGTGCTGTAGTTTCATTTTGAAACTGCTGAACTATTGCTATGTTTTATGAATTATTAAATGTTATGATGGCATTAAAACGTAATAAATAGGCATTATTTAGTATTTTGTCTCAGAGTTTGAAGAAAAGGGTGGGGCTACATATCACCTGACTTGTGTATATAAAAGAAGACCTATCTCATTTCCTAGTGAGTTTGGATGGACTAGACATACTTGGTCCTGCTCTGAAGGAACACTAGCTGTTTTTCTAGTGTTGGCATTTCAACTGAGTAATTATTTGCCTTTTATTTACCTCTGTTTATTTTATTTGACATCTAAATACACTTTTTGGTAAAGAAATAAATATTATTTTGAACTGTATCTGAATCTGGTGTCCTCCTTAATCCCACACCATGACAGAGACCCTACACCATATGGATTGTTAAAAAAACTGAGCTAAAAGCTTTCCAAAAAAGTCAAAGCCCACAAAGTAGGTAAATGAAAACATTAGGATTTGGAGCTTCAGGACTTTCACTGAATCAGTGGTGTGGTGGTCCTTGGAGTTTTCAACCTTAATGCCCACTCCCCACCACCCAGCCTCTAGCTTTTGCCAGAGAACAATCTAGATGTCAAAGTCCATGTGGCATAGTCATATACTGTTTAGAGGTAGAGAAGTATGGCTTGCCACATGTGACCAACAGTACAAGTCATAACTTTCTTCATTCTGTTTGGTGTTTGGTGTAGACTGTGGCCCACACTTGGCTGTGGTTGGGGAAGGGACAGCCATTTGCATCATATGGCCATGACTAGCTTTCTGACTGACATACTTGATTCAAAGGTATGGGAACCTGGATCCAGAACTGGGGGCTGGTGGTCAGAGCACATTAGGTATTAGCCTTGGTGGAGTGGTATGCTGGAGGAGCTTTGCTGCCTGATTGGAGCACTGGAGAGGAGAGTAGGACTGAGGGGGAGCAGCCCCAGGGGTGGGGGACACCAGAGGTCTCATGCAGCCCAGCACTTCCTGAACAGACTTTGGGACTGTGCCCTATGCAACTTTAAACCCTATATAGTGACTCTTGCACAGCCAGTTCCTGCCTTTATTATCTGGTTCCACTGCTCTGCATTGTTATTTGGTGGACTGCTTTCTTTCTATTCTTTATGGAATTTGGCTTCATTTCAGTTTGGGAATAATGTGTTTGGCCTTGGTGGAAATGTTTTGTGGACTTACACTTTCTCTGGGAAGTTCCTATGGACCTATATTTATCTGCAAACCTCAGAGCAGCCATTGGATACCTTTCTAGGGAACAGACTATTTCTGTTACTCCACTGTTTTGGACATTTTACTCCTTGCAAACTTGTAGTCTGATATTGCTGTTCACTTATCTAGAGGAGCACCTGACAGAGGGACTTTTATCCCCTGGTAGAATCTTTCTTTATGGTTTTGCAGCCACAGACTGGGCCAGTTACAGATCATGGGCCTACCATTTCTTTATTTTTCTCCCCATTGGTGGGTGGCTATGCATTACACCTAAGGGGCCAAGAGGGACAATCGTGATATGATGTAATTCTCCCATACACCCTAACATAATACTTAGCTGTCAGCAACCCCTCTCACTTGGGAGGTATATCCACTACTCACAGAATTCTTTGCTGGCATAGGACTCCTGCTGGAGCCCCTCCCTTGGAAGCCCATTTGCCACTTCAGGATTAGATTATCCAGTTGACATCCACTCCAGTTGCTCCTAAATGTTTCCTTAGACCCAGTACACAAGTTGTCAGTGCTCAGTTGGCACCACCTTGGTTACTTCTATTAGACCCTTTTGTTTTGTATATTTGTTTTTGACACTTATATATGCACAATTGCTAATGGTACAGTGTGTAGTTGTGGCTGGGGGTATGAGGTGACCAGCCTCTCGGAAAAATAATGGGTGGTGATGTATTATGATATTCTTTGAATATAAATGGGCTTAACAACTTGGTGAAGAGGGTGAAGGTATGCTCATGGATCAGGAAGGAACACCCTGCATTAGTATATTAACAGGAGATACACCTTGATACTATAGAACATGGGAAACTAAAAATATTTAGGTTTAAGCAGTCTACAGTACAGAGCTGCCACAAGGTACATGGAGAATGGTAAGCACACTTATCCCACATTTCCCACCCTTTCAGGATGCAGTGGTAGTTATTCCCTGAAGGTAGACTAATAATAGTACAGAGAGAGCTTAATCAGGTATGGGTTACATTGACTAATTTATACCCCACCAGGATCTAACTCAGCTGAGATTAGAAAACTACTAGAATTAATTCTAGATAACACAGTGGGTGTTGTAATATTGCAGGGATTTGAACATGTTAAACCCAACAACGAGAATACTTCTGATCCAACCACCACCAGGGCTGCCAGCTGTCCATAAAACCTATAGAGCCATTCTTCAGACACGCACAAAACGAATTAATATTTGGTGGGCCCTACACCTGCAGACCAGGCAGTATTCCCATTTCTAGGTGGTCCACTACATACAAGTGGGATTGACTATAGCTATATCCCACAAGAACATATGAATTATGTGAAGGACTGCAGGATGGGTGACATTTTCTTATCAGATCATGCCCACTCCTGACATACCTCTGGCTGGAGAAATAAAGACCACACAATCAGCGGTGCCTGAACACCTTTTACTTCCATTTGGAGAAATTCTGAAATGATTTAGCTGAAAGGCCAACCTTTGGGATTAGCTGCATGATAAAAAAAATCACAAAGAGCATCAACAGTGCATTGAAAAGCTGCAGAATACTCTCCATTTCCTGCAATAGGTGCATATGCATGGTGATTCCTCTGTCAAGCTGCAGCTGGATAAAACCAAGCAGAAACTGGATGCTGTATTTTTACATAAGACAGAGTAGGCTTTAACCTAAGTGCACTATAAGTATTATGAGGTAGGACCTAGGGTGACTTGCCTCCAGGCCCACCAGGTCAGGTGGCACAAGAACAGAGTCACTGTTGCCAAACTGCGACACCATATCACCCTCCAACTGTTGTGAAAGACAGCTGACATACTGTAGCTGAAGCTTTTCTCTCCTTTTTTTTTCTTATTATTTATTCCTCCTACCTGCCCTCAGTCACTCCACTCTCTCGGATCCCTCCATTCCAGTACCCCAGCTGCTTCAGGAGTCTGCTCCTAGAGTGCTGCACATTGTTCCCTGTAATTTTTTCCAGATACCTTGAATAACCCCCTGGGTGGGGCAAAGAAGGCTCCCTGCATCCTCCCTCAACTTCAGGGGAGGTCACGCACACAGGGGTCTGCACTTGGCCTGTGGGTGTATGGGACTGGCAGTCACGTCACCTCAGAGTGGCTGAGGATTTTCCTCTGTTCTGCCTGTCTGATGGCAGCGTCTAGGAGGGCCAATGAGGCTGAGGCATGCAGAGACACGCCTTCATTCAGGTCCCCGATGTCTCCCCCTCCCTACGTTGCTTCCCTGACCCACTGCCAGCTACCAGTGACCACCAGAAGGTGGCAGTATCAGAGTGAGGCTGGCTTCCCACCCCTCCCCAGAGAAGGAGAGCAAGCTGTTGGGCGCTCGATCGTTCTCCTCCTGGCCAGCTCCTGGTGACCCGAGTCCGTTATCGAACTCGGGTTGCCACTGTGGAGCGAGGTGTGGTGTCCAGTGCCTCAACCCTCAGCTTCACCGGGCCAGCCAGTTTTCTCCCCTTTTGCACCTCTTTTTTCACACTGGACAGTCCCTACCAGAGGGAACATTCAGAGATGTTTCTAGCCTTCCTCACACTGCTGCAGCAGACTCATGAATGGGCTGGTGGGCTAACTCACCCCATTCAAGAAGAGAAACTGCTTATGGTACTGCAAAATTAACACCAGAAGGCCCCAGCCCTTATAAGTTTATCACCAAATTTTATAAATCCCAAAGGAGTGCCTCCTTCCCCACCTGAGACAGGTCTGTAACAAGGTGCTAGCAGGTGGAGAGATCCCCAGGGCGTGGTAGTATTCCACAATTTCAGTAATCCAAAAATGTGGTAAAGATCCCTTGGAGTGCCCAGCATATACTGTAAGGTCAATCTCAGTACTGAATACCAACTACAAATTATTTATGTTGTCATTGGCCAGTAAGTTAGATACACTGCTGTCTACCTTAATCCACCTGGACCAAACAGAGTTTGTTCAGCCCATCAGACATGCAACAACACCTGTTGCATACTCCACATCCTCCATCATGTTCATGCCTCAGCCATCCATTTCTTTTGAGCAATACAGTTAGGGCTGACCTAGAGTTTCCATGTTAAACCCCTAATTTTGCACCTTAATTGCTTTGGCTTGTTTGGTACATTTGCCCCAAATATGGCATGTGCTGTCTAAGAGGCAGGCAGCATCAATACGTGTAAAGTTTCATCATGGCAACTTGTGAGGTTTGCATATGTTGTTTTTACATTAATGTCTGAAATTTTTCTGATACTTAATACATGATTTTTACTCTCACCTACAGCATACATAGAACTTATTTTTTTCCTAAAACTTTCAGGTGAGAAGTGGCCAGACCTAAGGTTTCTTTGAAGGTTTCATGAAAAAAATATTGATTGGTTCCAGAGTTATAATGATTTAATGTTTTTTTTTTTTCTGAGCATGCTCTACAGGGTTTTAGGTGAACCCTCTGATATGACCTGAAAATCTCCGGTCATGAGAGCATTTTGCTTTCTCTCCACTTGCTTCTCACAACCTGAAAAAACATTTTGGTTTATGAGATCACCATATTGTTTCCCCCCTCCCCTAAAAGAGAATGGAAAATACATGGAAACACTGTTTTTAAAAAAAACAAACACCTGAACTTAGCTAAACAGGGCTTGTTTAACAAGATGTTGGTGTCTGATTAAAATAAAAACAAAAAGCAGATAGAAATATAATTTTTGGGCACTACAAATCCAGGGTGCCAGCTAAACTAAGATAGTCTCGAGGCTGTGACCAGCCCATTGTGATCTAGACCCAGGTCCAACCCATCTTCTGGTTGGTTGTGTTGGCCTGATTGGACCTAAGATCAGACGGGTGTTCCTTGGGGAGTGGGTCTTTCTGGTGGCCTTTAAAGAGGCCTTGGTGAGATCCCTTTTGAAGAAGCCCTCACTGGACCCTGAGTGTCTCACCAACTACAGACCAATCTCAAACCTCCCATTTTTATGAAAGGTTTTGGAAAAAGTGGTGGCTGTTCAGCTTGAGAATCATCTTGCTTCCTCTGCCACTTTTGAGCGCTTCCAGTCTGGATTTAGACCTGGGCATAGCATGGAAACTGCCCTGGTAAAGGTGCTGAATGATCTCCTTATAGCAAGAGATAAGGGAGAGCATATCATCCTTGTTCTCCTGGATTTCTCTGCAGCATTTGACACTGTAGACCATGAGGTGTTACTGGATTGACTGCAGAACTGGTATGTACTAACTGGCAATGTCATCAACTGGTTTGGGTCCTACCTCACGGATAGAGTGCAGAGGGTGATGATGGGGTTATTGTTATTTGCGATGCCTCTATGCTGTGGAGTAACACAAGGTTTGGTCCTGTCTCCTCTGTTGTACACAGTGTATATGTTGCCTTTAGAAGATGTTATCAGGTGGTATGGGCTGGGTTTTCAGTGCTATGCTGATGATACCCAGCTACACCTGTCCTGTGCGCTTGGAAACCAGATGGCAGCCTCTGTGTTTAACACCTGCCTGGCCAAGATCCAGAGTTGGATGACTCAAAACTAGCTACAACTCAACCCAGACAATATGGAGGTATTGGTGGTGGATGGTGGTCATTGGCAGGATGGAGGAGGGTTAGGGAATGACCCTGGTTTGAGACTTGGAGATGTTCCCTTGACCCCTCTATTTGGGTCAAGGATCTGGGTGTGGTCCTTAATGATGGTCAGACACTTGATGTTCAGGTGTTGGCCATCATCCAAAGTGGCTTTTACCATCTTAGGAACATTGTCTGGATCTGGATCCTGATACCAGCTGATGACCTTGCCACCCTAATATATGCCTTTGTCTTTTCTAGGTAGGATTACTGCAATGCGCTGTACCTGTGGCTATCTGGAGGCAATCTTTGCCATCTGCAGCTGGTGCAGAACACAGCAGCCAGGCTGTTAACAGATGCATTGAGATTTGACCATATTACACCTGTTCTCCGTGGACTGCACTGGCTGCCAATGAGGTGTAGGATTGCCTTCAAGTTCAGATTACTGACCTACAAAGCCCTGCATGGCCAGGGATCAGACTACCTGCAAAAACCTCCTAGTTCCTCATTGCCTGGCTCACTCTCTCCACTCCACTGAGACTGACTGGTGGTCCCCAGGGCTAGGTAGCAACAGTCAGGAGATCGGGCTTTCACTGTTGCCGCACCAGCCCTGTGGAATCCACTGCCAGGCAACTTGAGGAGAGCACCCTCGATGGAAACCTTTAAGAAAGGGTCAAAGACATTTTATTTAAGTCAAGCATATGAGTTATATAATTAATGAAAGCTTGTATTCTACTGATTGTCTTGTTTTATGGTAGATAGATATGTTACGATTCAGTTTTACTTACTCAGCAATGTGACTGTTGGAAGTTCTTTTAATGATGTTGTGTTTAAAAAATGGTACAGTGCTCCGAACCTTTGGGAAGGGGCACTTTATAAATAAAGTATCTATCTATCTATCTATCTATCTATCTATCTATCTATCTATCTATCTATCTGTCTGTCTGTCTGTCTATGTGAGAGGAGCTGTTCACTTGCATTTTCTGTGGGAGAACAGAGGGACTTTTTGAGATATACAGCTGCAGAAGGAGATGTGCTGTCAGCTTGCATTCCTGTAGTGAATCGGCAATCTCTCTGGATCTCACCATCTATCTATCTATCTATCTATCTATCTATCTATCTATCTATCTATCTATCTATCTATCTATTAATTTTCTCCTCTCCACCTCACAGCTCAACCAGCCCTCCTTCATGTTTTTCCCTGATAGTGGAAAATATTTAAAAGAAAAGCAGACTGGAGTGCCCATCCCCCAGTACTGTTTGCTCAACCCCTTCCCCTCCAGGTTGTCCACTCCCTTTTCATTGGTGCTGACACCAGGGTACCCCCCCGGTGCTGCCATAGACTAAAAGCTGACATTGAGGTCCCCCAGTCCCCAGCATAGGATCCAGTTTAATGTTAAAGCAGCAAAAAAGAAAACAGTCCCTCAATGTCTTTATTTTTTTTTTAACATTAACCTGTAAAAAATAAAATGGTCCATTGGCGATCTGACCCCTCAGACCCCACCCACACACCAGCTCCCAACTCAGCACTCACAACCCCAAACACCCTCAAACACCCTCACTCATCTGAACATGTCCCTCGATGTAGATCCACTTGCCAAGTGAAGACACATTTTGCTGCTGGAACCGACAATTGCGATTTGAGAAAATCAGTAAAGGTCCATTTATGTATGCCAAGGAGGTTTGAACTTCTTCTCATAACATTGTCATGTTTTAATATTTTTACACCAAACTTTTAATTTGGCTTTTTGGTGACCCTGCCTCATGAGCAAGGGAGGTGGAATTTTTCAAATGTAACCCAAAGGGGTTTCATGATTACTGTGTGAAATCAACTGTTGGGCAGGAATAGAAAGATTTTCACCCACTGGATTCATAAGATGGAGTCCTGAGAAGGCTATGTTGCAACTTGGTGTAAAATATGTTAAAATGACCAAGTTGTGAATGAACACTGAAATATTTTAATGTTCACTCATAACTTCACTAATTTTGTAACATTTTTTCACCAAACTTTTAACATAGCCAATTTGAGACCTATCTCATGAACAAGACAGATGACATTTTTCAAATCCATCCTGAGAAGTAATTTCACAGTTTATTTATTTTTATTTATTTAGTTTTTGTTGATCGGGTAAGTGCACTAGACAAACTCTTGCTTATTTTCAGGCATGACCCAGGGAGAGGGGGATACAAATGAATGCCAGCTGACCTTGAACCAGATTAACCTGTTAGTGGTATTTTTTTTAGTAAATGGGGGAAATTTGGCCAGGGCACTGGGGAAATTCCCCTACTTTGTCAGAAGTGGGCGCTGTGGAGCCAGCTGAGTGTGTGTGTGATCTTGAGATGGATGCTGACGGTGGTGGTGATGAGATGGCTGAGAGCCAGAACCTGCAGATCAATTGTGAGGGGAATGGTGCAGCTGGAATGCACCTTAATGGTGGCCAGCGTGGCGTACTGACACCCTACGTGGCAGGCAGTCTCATCTGACAGTGCAGAGGTCACGGTAGTTCACTTCTTCATGAGGACCCGAGATTTCGGGTTGGGCCTGGCGTTACTTCTCCTACCTTGACCATTGGAGTTGATTTACTGGACGATGGGATTCCCCTTTCTCCTCACTCTATGGATGTTCACAGTCATCTTGAATTGAAAAGATAACTTTTACAGGATGCTATGGATGACTTTCAGAAGGCACAGTTACTAGCCGAAGATGACTTTCAGAAACAGAAATGGCCTGAGGCTGACTCTCCCTCAGGTCTCCCAGGTATGAGCTCCAAGGTCCTTAAGTCTCAACTCCCTTTTGTTTCTGGGGAACATTTTTTCCCACACCAGATACCGAATCCTAACCTTGTTTTAAGCACTGATTTCTGGTTTCCTCAGAAAACACTCATTGATACGGGTTGGATACAATTGGATTCAGGTGACTGGATTGCTGACCCCACCATTCCACTTCCTGGGGTATCTGAGGTGGGTGGGAATCAGCTGCCTTTCAGCACTTTACAAGGGGATGTAGTAGTACCACCTTTGGAAGGTACTGTGGTTGTCCCAGATTCGCACTCTACTGACTTGGAAGTACTCCCTGTTGCAGTTTCCTCTGCCTCTCCTGTTATTGCTGAGGCTTCTGCTCCTCCCATCCAACAGGCTGATGTATCTTCTCCTGATAGTATCCCATTTTCTCCATTTTGGTGACAGATCTTGTTATGATTCAGGTTGATTCTGCTCCTCCTGTGTTAAATTCTGACCTTGACACAGAACTCCCTGCTGTTGTGGACCAACCTCATTTAACAGCACCCCCAGTGACCTTTGCTAGTCTCTTTAAAATACCTGTTACACTAGCTAAGCATAGAAATGCTGTTAGGTTGCAGTTTTTAGGTTCTACTGAGCATATGCCGGATTGGTTTTATGTTGGGAAAATTCTGATCAAACAGTTATTGGGTTTTTCTCCCTCTGAAGTCTATGCTTTGATACATACACCTGGGGACAATACTTTCGACATCAGTTTTCATTCCCCTGATTTACTGAACTGTTTTTGGATGAAATATGCTTTGCTTAAAATGAATCCGGCTTGGTCTCATTTTCAGGCCATCCCCCTTACTAAGCAGTCCTTTAAAGTGATAACTGTTTTATTTCATAATGAAGGGGTGAACATTGAGGATATTACTTACTGGCTTGAGAAGAAATGTACTATACAGGGGAATCCGGAACCTATTTTGGATACTGAAGGTTTTTGGAATGGTGGTTGGCGCTATAGGATAAATTTGTTACAGAATGATGAGGGCCTGCAGCACTTGCCTAATTGTTTTTACTTGGGTAGGGATAAAGGTTTCATTTTTTTTTACCCAGGTCAACCCTGACATTGCTACAAATGTGGCTCACCCAGACATCTTAGTAGAACCTGTGAAATTATTAGATGTGTTCAATGTGGTGAGCTGGGCCAAGTCATGTCTGACTGCCATCATCCTCCTAAATGTTCCCTATGTGAGGCAGACCACTCTTATATTGACTGCCCCGGGCAGCCCAAAATAAGACGAATAGTGTCTTTTGCATCCAGGATTTTTATATCAACACGGCCGTTAATGCTGTGATGCGGCAGAGGCCACCCCTCCACCTTGGTCGGTCTCTGTTTCCTGTTTGTGCTGGACAATTGGAGCTTCCAGCATGAGAAGTAGAGCCACCTGCTCCTTGCTCTGTTACTGTTCCAACAGTTTCCCCTGTTATGGACTCCGTTATTCAGACAGAGAACTCTGATGTGGCTAAAGTGTCTATGCCTCCACCTTTACTTCCTGATGGGTACTTTACACTGGTCTCTAATAGACGAAGTAGTCTCAGATCTCACACTAATGTACCACATATGCCTGTACAATCCCTACTTCCCTCCAAAATGTGTATCAGTTATTTCAGGATGATGTTGGTACTAAATCTGACTCTACCTCTGTGCAGTCTTTCCTCCCAGAGGGGCATCCAATCTAGATCAGCCTTCAGAGACCCTGACACTGCTAAAAGAAAAAAAGAATAAATTGGGAACATGAAAGTGGAGTAAAAGAAATAAGTAAGTCGCTTCTAGCCTTACATTTTCTGTCTTGCTCCCTCAGGATGCGTTATATTTTGGTTTTCTTTCTTATCATTTGCAGTATGCTGGAATTTATAAACTCTCTATTGCCTCTTTAAATGTCAATAGTATTCAGTCTGATAGAAAATGACTGTTGACTTAATCATTGTTTGAAGGAGGCAGTCATGATGTTGTATTTTTTCAAGATACCAGATTATATACTAGAGAAGATTTAGACTGGGCCACAATGGGGTGGCGGTGGGGTGTTACCTACTGGTCGATTGGCACTGAGCTCTGTAGTGGTGTTGGTATTGCAGTTAATAATCCATCAGCTAGATTTTTGCATTTAATTTACATAGTCCCTGGACGTGTTTTGATGTTAGATTTGGTTTTCTGTGGTTTACAATGTCATTTTTTGAATGTCTATGCTCCTCAGACTAAGGCTGCCAAGATTGAGGTTTTAACATCATTCGCCATATGTATTTACTGCTAAACATGTCTTTCTCAGTTGTGATTTATTGTAGCAGATATAGGAAAGATAGAGGTTTACATGCAGAAAATCTTTGTGATGCTAACTGTTTGTCTGCTCTATTGGTTAGACTGGACTGATTGATATTTTTGAAAATATGGTGATTCTCCCAAAACTTATTTTAGAGGTACAAAAGCCACCCCAATTGATTTTTGGTTTTTATCCGAGTCATTGCGAGTTGTTACCGCTAAAACACTTCTGGTTGCTCCATCTGACCATGTTATTCTAGAAGCCATGGTTGCCAGTTATGAACCCATGCATTGTGGACCTGGATATTGGAGACAAAATTTGAGTCTTATGCTTCTTCCCACAGTGGAGGATGGTTTCATGGCATTATTGGAGGCCCGTAAATCAGTGGTTTTCCTATATGATTTATATAGGGAGTGGTGGATGGACACCAAACTTAATATTTTTTATTATTTTCGACACATTGGTAAACTAAATGGCAGGTATAAATCTGATTTATACCTAGAGTATAAGGTCATTTTTAAAATTGCCTTTTCAAGTAGCACAAAGGAACATGTCCTTCCTGCTCTGACTGCCATTCAGAATCTTATGAATACAACCCAATATAACCATTTGAAATCCTTAGATATGGAGCATCACTTTTGGGACTCGGTGATAAAAGCCTTCATGAATTCTTTTCAGTTTTGTGCCCATCAATGCCAGCAGAAATATATGGACAGTGTTAAAAATCAGGCTGACTTTAAGTGTACCACTAAGGACAGTATTATGCAGGCTCTTGATGCACATGTCCATTTGTTGTTTGGATCTTTAGATGTTGAGTCTCCTGTGCATGCACCCTGGTTAGATCAATGTGATGTACCCTGTCTTTCTGCCCATAGCGCTGCCTTGCTTGTTACCGATATTATGTCTTTGGAAGTTTCTGGAGTGTTGTCCCATGCTAAAAAGGGTTTGGCTCCTGAATCAGATGGGATTCCATATGAGTTGTATAACTTCATTTTTAGAATCTTTTTACAGGAATTTACTGCAGTATTGAATGAATTATTGAGCTCTGGTATCCTCCCTGATAGTATGACTGAGGGCCTTGTTCTCTTTATGTTTAAAAAAGGGGATAGGGAAGATTTGGTGAATTGGAGACCAATTACATTGCTTACTGCAGATTTTAAACTATTGACTAAAATATTGAATGATCTGTTACTCCTAGAGGCAGATTTTTTATTACACCCTGCACAGACTTGTTCCATACCAAATAGAAAAATTTCTGACGGTTTGATACTGCTCCGAGAAATTATGCAAAGAGAGGCCTCAGGTGAAATTACTGGTTTACTCTTTAGTCTGGACCAGGCCAAAGCCTTTGACAATGTCCGTCATGCCTATTTTTGGAACTGTTTGCAGTACTATGGGGTTCCTTTGCTCTTTATCTCTTGGATCCGGATCTGTTATGCTTCGGTGACAGCCTAAGCTTATTATAATGGTTGGTTGGGGAATAAGTGTCACATTAAATGGGGGGTTCATCAGGGTTGCCCATTGAGAGTTCTTTTATATTTTTTCACTATAGACACCTTGATTCGGAGTGTTTATGCTGATCTGGAAATACGTGGAGTGTCCTTTACTTGTATGGATCAGAAAATTAAATGTATAGCATATGCAGATGATATTTGCTTTATGGTGAATGACATGCCATCTGCTTGTGTGTTGGGAACTGCTTTCCAGGATTTTTTGAAACATATAGGGGCTAGTATTAACTATAGTAAGTGTCATTGTATTCCACTTAGAGTAGACAATATACGAGTATCTACTGTTATTGGGATCCCGGTGACTAGAGGTACATGTCTTATTCTGCGACTTCATTTCGGCACAGGGGATTTGGCATATCAAAACTGGAAATTTAAGCTTGATGAGGCACAAGACAAGGTTAAACTTTGGAATACATGGAGGCTATCCAAATTGAAGATGGTTTTTATGATTAAGACATTTTTGTTGCCCCTTTGTTTATACCTGAGTTGGGTATTTAGTCTTCCTCCATCCTTGGAAACACAGATGTGTGGTTGTTTTTTTTTTTGTTGTATTTGGGGTAATAGATTAAACCCGATTAAAAGGAGCATTTTGTTATGAGAGAGGAAATCTGGGGGTTTGAACATGATTTGCCCTACTGTTTTCTTTTTCACTATGTTTTTGTATTCCAATATATGACCCTTATTAGTCAAGCAGGATTCGCAGTGGACACCATGGCTTTTGGGGTCTTTAGGATCGCTTTTTGATTTTTGGTCTGTACATTCTCCTATACCGAGACAACATTCTATCACTCTGCTCCCACCTACATTAAAAGTTTGTTTTGGAAAAATTAAGTTGTGGGTTCTTATGAAAAATTATATTACTTCCTTTTGTTGAAAGGAATTGTATGCTTTTCTTATATGTAAATTGTTTCATGACTCAGCCCCTATTGATTTACATGATCGTCATTGCAACATTCTATGGGAAACATGTTGACTTCACCATGCATCCCATATTATATGTGGGATGTTTAATGGCTGTCCTTCCATGGCAAATTGAATGCAAGAGGGAATTTAAAGCATAAACAGCTTTCTGATCATTATTGTCCATGTGATACCTGTCCTTTAACAGTGGAGATGATAGGTCATTTGTTTTTTGACTGCCCATTCATTGTTGCATTTTGGTCCTTTGTGCATCAAAAGTGGCCGTCATCCCCCTTTTCTAAAATGACTTTAGAGATTTTTTTGGCTTGGTATTTTACTTAATTTGTGGACTAAACATGATAGGGTTAACATGTGGTTGTTTTTGGTGTGTTTTAAATTTTACATCTGGTTTGTCCACTGTAGGCTTACGATTCAGCAATGTTATTTTTCCATAGAAGAGTTGTTTTATATGGTTCATAACTCCATTACTACTTTACGCTTACAAGACTGCAACAAGCTTTCTCCCTCTTTATTTACTTCTAGATGGGGCTCGGTGGATTGGTTGTGATTTCACTCCTTTTACTGCTACGGCGCTGAGTAAGAGTCAGGATTTCAGTCTTTTGCTGGCTGTAGCATGACTCTTTTGTTTTTTGGTTTTTATTTCTGGCATGCTCTGTTAGTGTTTCTTTTGTTAGCTGTATATTTCCAGAATGTTATGTCTTATTTTTCATTCCTATTTTGAATTGTGTACAGTAACACTGCATTGTTTGTATTTTTTGTTTCATTATCACGCACATCCTTTTTTTTGTTCTGATGTGGAAAGGCTTCTTCATTAGCTTTGTTTATATTTGCTTATTATGTGTGCTGTACTACTCCCTTATGTTTTGAGTTTTCTTTTTATGATTTTGTATGCTGCAATACTAATTTTTCCTGTTTTATTATTTAAATATGTATTTCCCTACTCCTTGAGTGGGAGGGAAGGGTTTTGGGGATACTATTTTCTTTATGTTTGAATTTCCTGCATGACTTAATACTTATTTCTGTTCCTGTTTTATTTCTATTGTTTTATATTTTATATTGTTCTATGATACTATATTGCTTTGTATATATAATTTTGTTGCGATTTCAATAAAATTCCCCTACTCTTTTTCAAGAGGTGCTATGGGATCTTTAACATTCACCTGAACTACCACCAGAACAGATATATGGGACCCCAGTTTAATGTCTCATCCAAAGATTGCACCACAGGAGTGCAGCACCCTCATGCTGCACTGCAGTGTCAATATTGGGATATTAACAAGTGTCTGGTGTGGGGATAGAACCCACAGCCTTCTAATCTCCTAGCCATGTTGCTCCATGAAATCATGTTTTGGGTGAGATTTGAGTATTTTCACATACTGGGTTCATGAGGTGGGGTCATAAAAAGCCTATGTTGAAACAGAGTTTAAAAAAATGATAAAATGACCAAGTTATGTATGCATGTTGAAATATTTCAATGTTCACTCATAACATCACACATTTTTTAAATATTTTGAATCCAATCTTTTAACATAATAATTGTTTACACCACCTTATAAATGTGTCCGGTATCATTTTTCAAATCCTGGACGAGATGTGTTTTTTCACATGTGGTACCAAAATGACATTTCAGCCAGTACTGTATAAGTGCCGCATGTAATGTTTATAAAGGGAGTCACAAAATGACTATCTTGAAAGTTTGGGGTCAAAACTTAAAAAAAATATTAAGAAATGTTGTGGAAGTAGTACTAGACTTTACCTCAGCGGTACTGCTTTGTGATCCTGTATCAGTGAGCTGAGTTTGGGGAGCTCAATGACCCAGCTGCATGGGCTGAGGCTGGGGATGGTGCTGTCATGCAAAACCATGACCAGAGCCTGGGAATGGTATGCACAGGATTACCCATGTGGGCCCAAGTACCATATAGTGAAACAAACTCTTCTTTTGGCATAGGACCCTGCAACTCTGCACCCATGGGTGCCAAAGGTCCCTAATGCTTTGGCAGAGAGAGATAGATTATTTACCTGTGTGTATGTGGTCACATGGCTATTAGGACCCAGAGGGCCCTGTGCTCTGCAGTCCACCAGACAGTCCATGAATTCTGACATTCATTGCTGCAATGAAGTGCAGGGTCTGCAGGTGGATGGAGTCTTCCCTTGGTGCAGAGCACAGAGGGCTCTGTGCCTCTCCATTGGTTCACAAAGGTGCCTAAGGGACATCCATGAATGATGCTAGGATTCTACTGTCTCAAAAAGAAAGAGCATTCTTAGCAAAAAAGCTGCATTAATGCACCAGTTAGGGTTCAAGTTAATGCCACAAAAGTACTGAAATTTGGCATTCTGGTTTCCAACCGTAACTCCCCACCACCACCCCACAAGCAGCAAAAAGAAACAATATTAGGGATTTGGGTCTCTGGAGTTTTGGTGAATCAGTGGTGGTGTCTTCCCTAGGGCTGTCAACCATAATGCCCCCACTCCTGTAAGAAAACAGGGTTACACATGATCTCTTTTCTTCATGCAGGGCCTACAGGGTCCTTCATGAAGAAAGCTGCAAAAGATTCTGTTGGCAACATGTAGATGGCAGCTGTCATGATTGGTATTTTTTTCTCATGACAAGTAAATCCTTTTTCATGACTAGTAAAACAGAAAAATAAGCCTTCACAATTGGTGTTTTTAATTGTTCATATTATAAGGATAGCCAACAACCAAACTTTAAATCCTTATAATTCTGGAACCATTTACTATTTTTTCACCAAACCTTCGAAAGACACTACCTTGGCATAGGCCACTTTTGCCATGAAAGTTTTGTGAAAATATTCTGTACTGTCTAGGCTGCATATGAGAGCAAAAAAGCCCCATGTTAAGTACAGGGAAACAAATATTCACTTTTCCAAAAATCAGTATTCCAGTTCTTGGAAATCTCAAAAGATGAACAAAACAGTTTGGCATCCCAGTAAATCGACGAAACAAAAAACCTGTAAGCTAGGTTACGTTAAAAAAGCTTTAATTACAGCATATGAACAGCCAGCACTCCAAATACACAGACGTACATTTCACATCTAAAAGACACTTTTTCAATGTGAACAATCAATACACTGCTGGCACAAAACTTTTTACATACTGAAACTTTGCAAATTTTGAGGCTATTCTGTTGAATGGCGCTAATGTTATTAAAGTGCAAAAATTGAGTTTAACATTGATCACTTTGCTCAACTCTAGCTATAGGGGCACTACCTTGTCCCTATAACAGATAGATAGATAGATAGATAGATAGATAGATAGATAGATAGATAGATAGCAAGTACATGTACATACACACATACACCAGGTATGGGTCCAGAAAATTACATATCTTATGACCAACTTATAAGATAGTACTACTGTTCACATGTGATCAAGAGAGTACTACTCTCTTGCAAAGCTAGGTATATCACAGTGGAATACTAAACCAATCAAAGACCAGCTTTAACAATGCTATTGATAGCACTGTGGCCATGTGATCACTGAAGCGGCAGATGTGAAATGCTTTGTAGACTTAGTTGCATTGTAGTTCCATCTATACTGAATTGTAGTGTATTGATTGTATTGATTTGCAGTGTATTGATTGTATTGATTTGCAGTGTATTGATTGTATTAATTTGCAGAGTATTGATTGTATTGATTTGTAGTGTATTGTTTGTATTGATTTGCAGTGTATTGATTGTATTGATTTGCAGTGTATTGATTGTACTGCTTTACCGTTTATTGATTTGCAGAGTAGTGATTGTAGTATGTAGTGATTGTATTGATTTGTAGTGTATTGATTTGCTTCTTTCATGCTGAGTCATTAATCAGAAGGGCACAGACTATATTTTGTACTTTTTTCTTTCTGTAACTTCTTTAGTTCTTCATTTCTAACATAAAACCACCTAAATACCTATGGTACAAATCAAATATAATATGAGTGAGTGTGAGCCAACAGAAATATTTTCCCTCGCTATACTTAACTGCTTCTGATGTCACTTGTGGCTTCCCGACTTATGTATATAGATATATATGATATATATAATATATAGGTAAACACTATTTGCTACTATATGTACATTTGTAAGCAATAACACATGACAAGGTTTGCATTCATTGTGAACAATTAGCACTCCTTAGGTGTGTGTTGAACCATTAGACAGTAGACCAGTTCTCCTCAGCACACATCTGAGGAGTGCCTATATCTCTAAATAAACAAAGTTCCCTGGGTGTGATATTGCACTTATAAAATGGCATGCTATAAAAAACTATTGCTTACAAATTTCAGCATGATATGCACGTGAGTAGGTGTAGGCAGGTAACTTGTTTCATCAAATCAGGGAGCAGTGGTTGTGTTGGCAGTCTTCACCCATTGTAAAGAAAGATAGTAAGCGTATTACAAATATCATTATGACTAAACCATGTAACAACTATATTGTGCTATATTTAAATATGGATATCAATGTATTTAAAGTATTTGATTCTTTGTTATGGGGTACGCTTCAACACCTTCAGCTACTGTCTGCAGGAATTGCTCTTCTCTTCCCTTTTACTGCAGATGGTTGCTGGCTGCTGCTTCTCTGTTTGTCTCTGTAATGGGACAGAACTGGCATTGTGGAGGGGAAGTATGTTGGTAGCGTTGGCATGATGGATAGTGTGTGAGGCAGAACAGACATGGTGTGGTAGTTCGGACAGAACTGGTATGTTGCAGGTCCATTATACACAAAAAACTTCAATAGATAAAGGCAGGCCAGGCATAGCAGAAATAGACCCTTTTTACGTTCGCTTGTGCGCACGTGCAAGGAACATTTTGGGAGAGTAGCACACTTTGGAGGTGTGCCTCTCCCATTCAATCCAGTGCTCTGTTGAGCAGGCGTGGCGGTCCTGCACCAATGGGTGCGGGAGCTCTGTATGACAGCAGTGGTCTTCGTTTCAAAGAAAACCACCACTGTCATACCGAGCACCGTGTCACGCCATCCCCCCGCGCGTCACTCGCTCCACCACGCGCATCACGCCGCCCCCCCAAAGCTTTGGTGCCACGCTGGGAGCCCACCCCAGTGTGGCAAACGTGGTTTGCTGATGGGGTGCTCAATCCCCCGTTGGCTCCATGGTGCCCCCAAACCATCCTTCTGCCATGCTGGGAGCCCACCCCAGTGTGGCAAACCTCCGTTGTTTCGCGGACGGGGTGCCCAATCCCCATTGGCTCTTGGCTGACCCACATAGTTTGCTGTGAGGCTGCCCAATCTCATCAGCTCTCGGCCCCAGCCATCTTCTGCATGCTGGGAGCCCACCCCAGCATGGCAAGCATCCCACGTAGTCCGTTTTAAAAAAAACCTGTAAAGAAAAGCGGTCCCATAGTCTCCCAGTCCCCCTCCCACAACCCACACCCACCCACTGTGCACCCAGCCTCCCACACCCCCACCCATACTTACCTCCAGAGCTCAGTGCGGCGATCATCGCTGGACTGGGAACACATCTGCACTCTTCAAAGCTGACCGAACTGAGGAAATGCCGGTAAGCTGTATAATGGGCTAGATAGGGGTTTCAACTTTGTTGCATATTTCAGTCATTTTGGAATCTTTGCACCAAATTTTCAACATGGGTTTTGGGACCCCTTCTCATGAAAGATGTCACTGTCATGGCGTTATTCAGGCCGAAGGGTGATTTACATGATCACTGCGCAGTCACTGTGAAATCGCCCTTTAGAATCTTCACCATGACAGTGACATGAAGAGTCACGAACAAATTAATCTGCAAATTCAAAAATGAATGTTCTGGCGTGTGTTGCGCGGTTCTCGCAGCCTCGTAAGTTCGCAAATTTCAATATTTTCACTCCAGATTTTCAACACTGCCATTTTACCACACCTCCTTATGAGCAGTACAGCTGTCATTTTTCACATCCTGCCCAAAATGTGTTTCCACCCATGTAGCGCACAATGGCGCAGTCGGTGTGCAAAATCAATGTATGGGATGCATTAAGAAAATCACAGTGACACTGTTCATTAGCAGAGGTCTTAAAATGGCTATGTTGAAAATTTGTGAAAAAATTCCTAGAAATGACTGTTTTACGAGCGTGTGTTGCGCAGTTCCTACGCACGCTCGTAAGTTTGAGAATTTTCAATATTTCTACTCCAGATTTTCAACATTGCCATTTTACCACACCTTCTTATGAGTAGTACAGCTGTCATTTTTCACATCTCTCCCAAAACATGTTTTTCGCTCATGTAGCACACAATGGCGCAGTCTGTGTGTGAACTCAATGTATGGGACAAATTAAGAAAATCACAGTGACACTGATCATGAGCAGAGGTCTTAAAATAGCTGTGCTGAAAATTTGGTGAAAAAATTCCTAAAAATGACTGTTTTAGGAGTCTGCATTGTGCAGTTCCTACGCACGCTCGTAAGTTTGCGAATTTTCAATATTTTCACTCCAGATTTTCAACATTGCCATTTTACCACACCTCCTCATGAGCAGTACAGCTGTCATGTTTCACATCCTGCCCAAAACATGTTTCCACCCATGTAGCGCACAATGGCGCAGTCGGTGTGCGAACTCAATGTATGGGACACATTAAGAAAATCACAGTGACACTGTCATGAGCAGAGGTCTTAAAATGGCTATGTTGAAAATTTGGTGAACAAATTCCTAAAAATGACTGTTTACAGTGTCCATTCATCAGCTCTATGCACGCTAAGTAAGTTTGCGAATTTTCAATATTTTCACTCCACATTTTCAACATTGCCATTTTACCACACCTCCTTATGAGCAGTGCAGCTGTCATTTTTCACATCTTGCCCAAAACGTGTTTCCACCCATGTAGCACACAATGGCACAGTCGGTGTGCGAACTCTGTGGATGGGACACATTAAGAAAATCACAGTGTCACTGTTCATGAGCAGAGATCTTAAAATGGCTATGTTGAAAATTTGGTGAAAAAATTCCTACAAATAACTGTTTTACGAGCGTGCGTTGTGCAGTTCCTATGCATACTCATAAGTTTGTGAATTTCCAATATTTTCACTCCAAATTTTCAACATTGCCATTTTACCACACCTCCTTATGAGCAGTACAGCTGTCATTTTTCACATCCTGCCCAAAATGTGTTTCTGCCCATGTAGTGCACAATGGCGCAGTCGGTGTGCGAAATCAATGTATGGGACACAGTAAGAAAATCACAGTGACACTGTTCATTAGTAGAGGTTTTAAAATGGCAATGTTGAAAATTTGGTGACAAAATTCCTAAAAATGACTGTTTTACGAGTGTGCATTGTGCAGTTCCTATGCATGCTCGTAAGTTTGCGAATTTTCAATATTTTCACTCCAGATTTTCAACATTGCCATTTTACCACACCTCCTTATGAGCAGTACAGCTGTCATTTTTCACATCCTGCCCAAAACGTGTTTCCGCCCATGTAGTGCACAATGGCGCAGTCGGTGTGCAAAATCAATGTATGGCACACAGTAAGACAATCACAGTGACACTGTTCATTAGCAGAGGTTTTAAAATGCCAATGTTGACAATTTGGTGAAAAAATTCCTAACAATGACTGTTTTATGAGCGTGCACTGCACAGTTCCCACGCACACTCGTAGGTTTGTGAATTTTCAATATTTCCACTCCAGATTTTCAACATTGCCATTTTACCACACTTCCTTATGAGCAGTACAGCTGTCATTTTTCACATCCTGCCCAAAACGTGTTTCCGCCTATGTAGCGCACAATGGGGGTAACAAAAAGGTCATGCTGAAAATTTATTATGCAAATACCAGCAATCGCACAGGGCATTAGGTAAACACCATACATGCCAAAAATTCACTGCAAATACCTGTAGCTTAACGTTCGCATTGACAAATGCTTGTTTACAATCTTATCACTAACTTAAAGAGATATCAACTATCCACAATATTATTGCAACATTTCTGCTAACATTAATGGGTTGCAGCTATCAGCAAACATAGATTGCAGCAATGTTCCAGCTAGTTGCAGCCACCTGTTATTCTGGAATTTACTCTTCTTGCAACCATTTAAAGTTGCATCCATATATTGGCAATACTTTAAGTACATTGTTGCTAATAAAACATGTGAGTGAGTGATCCAAAATGCCTCACACTGGAATATATCTTTTTGATCTTCAGCTTTCTGAATGGCAGTTGAGCAAATGTCAGTAAGCTGAAAATAGTCTAATTCATTGAATGTCTCAGAGATGACAGTGTTCAACTTTTTTGAGATACTGTCTAATATCTGTGACTGTCAAATTGTTTTTTTAAGGAGTTTATTGCTTGATTCACATATTGTAATGTGCAGTTCACATAAAGAATTCTTTAATGACATGCTTTAACAGACACACATAGTCTATCTCACAAAAGCTAGACACTGTGATCATTGAGTACTTCAATCAATGAGGCCATTGCCAAATTGTTAGCAATTGCATTACTGTCTTTCAGAAAACTGGAGAATAAAATATTTGTTTCAGTATGAGGCATTTTCAGATTGCTCAGCTTAAGGCTTTGGAGCCATTTGGAATGAACAGACTGGATTGATATAACATTGAATTTGCTTTTGAGTAGACATGCAACACCCACTTCCCTTAGAATAATGTTTTCTCTTCTTACCATTATACATAGTTTTCCTTACTGTCTCTTCCCCATTTTGTTCTCACTACCTTTCCTTGCTACCCATCTCCTATTCTCTATCTTACTTATTCTGCCAGTGTGAGTCTGCATCCAATTAAACAACTGCTGTTTCTATCTTTCTCTCTCTCCCTTTGAAGTTATAGCATATTGTTTAAACCACTTGGTTTCTGCCTTTTCCCATACTTAAAGAAGAACTGTTCTTTTCAGCTCAGAAATTTAGTGGGTAAACAATGAAGATTTTGAAGAACACGATAAATAAGATCATGAGAGGTAGTACTGGAGACAAGTCTAGTAGCAGCATTGATAACCTACTGGAGCCTGGAAAAAGAATTATTGGGTAACCCATATAATAAAGAGTTACAATAATCCACTCTGGAGAAAATAAAAGCATTGATTCCCATTTCTAAGGGAAACAGTCATCACTAAGAGCCCCACACTCTGGGTTCTATGTCATAACTGTGACCATGATAGGCAATCACCGTTATGGTGACTGTACATCACCAAAAACAATTTTGGCAATGTACCCCCTGGTACAGCAAAACAATTACCAGGGACTTGGATTCTAGTATTTTATGCAGGGGTCTGTATCCACCTGATTCCCCATGGGGGTTTTCTCTTATTTCGCACTCCCCCACTGAAGGATTCTCAACTCCAGGGGGTGCATGTCTGGGGTGCAAAACCACAACAACAAAAAATTCAGGCTAGGTGCAACAAAACATACCTGCACCTGGACCTGAACCCAGCACCTTCACAATCACAGCCCTAAACCACCCACCATGCCACAGGGTCAGCATGGCAGCTCACCATGGCACCACCCCTCACAAACCCTCCCTCCCCTCCTGCACCTCACTGAGCATGCTCGCTCCCCCCCGCATGCATTTATATCTAGCAACATCCTGTTGCTATATCCATGAATCCTCCCATCCGGCCACCCTCTCCAGTGGGTAGCCCCGTTGACATGTGCTGTGATTGAGTTGCAGTTTTTGTAGGCTCCCAAGCACGGTCACCTATTTCACAGGATACCCACACCCTGTGGGACAAATCCCTTTGCACTTCTTGTGCAAAAACATATTTTTACTTACTGTTTATGGCAGTATAGTAGATTGTATCAGAATGATACAAATGACTTGCAAACTGACATTTTCTGTAACCAGAAATCCCAGAATCCCCTGCATTTGACATCAGAGATGGGCTGCAGTAGTGAAAGATTCAATAGCTTGCAGTTCATGTTACACTTTTTATCATCTCTGAGCTTTTGCTTACAGGTCCCACTATCCTCTTTGGGTTAAGTACAGTTAGAGGACTGTAAGTAGCCTGGGAGAACAGTGGGGCTGTCAACCATCTGATAGGAGCTTATAAAATCTTTAATATGAACTGTAGGCTATTGAATCTTCCACTGCTGCAGCTTGCTCTGCTGTCAGCTGCAGGGGATTCTGGGATCTGAAGTTACAAAAAATGTCAGATTGCAAGTCATCCAAATCAGTCAGATGCAATCATCTATACTGCAGTAAGGTTTTGCACATAAAGTGCAAATTGGGACCATCCCTACACTTATGTGTGGGGCTCTTAGTACAAACTCTACCCCTTTAAACAGTTCTACAGTAATAATATTTTAGCTATAGCTATTTTCTCAAATCAAAAAGAGCTATTTTGCAAACTAGATTTATGCAATTGTCAACATCAGGTCAGAGCCAAAACAGACACTAAGATTTTTCACAGATGAATCACCTTCAGAATTGCAATCTAAATCTAATTCAGGAAATGTTAGAGAGAAAATCAAGTATTTAAAACAAGAGTCCCTTTGTCTCAAAAAGCATCATTTCTGTATTTTTAGACTTACTGTAGTTAAAGAAAATTAGCTGACAACCAATGTTTTAATTCTTCAACACAAGTGACATGAGTAATCTAAGTATCCCCAGACCAAGAATCTACTGAGAAATAGAGCTCTGTGTCATCAGTATACAGTAAATTTGAAAATACATCTTATACTTGTACATAAATTTCCCAGAAGGAAGAATGTTAATATAAAACAAAATGGGTCTAAGTATGGACCATTCAGAGACTTCTAATACAATATCCCTTGCTATAGACTCACATCAACTCATTATCACATAGAAAATCAAGATGCAAAATACAAAGAAAATCATGTTAGAGCTGAGCTAGACAGACCCAGAAACATCAGTCTGTTTAGCACAATCAAATAATCTGTTATTTTCAAAGACTGCCTAAAGGTCCAAAGGGACCACTACAATGCTGACAACTTGATCACTGGTAACCGTCAACAAAGCAAGCAGTGCTAGTACTATGATATGTCCTGAACACTGACTGATAACTCCCCTACACATTACCAGACTGAAATTTATTTATACTGTAACTTTCATGAACACTACTTGTTCAGGATTTTTGACAATGTGGCAAGATTTGACATTGGTTGAAAGTTTGATAGGATTTCTCGATTCAGTTAGACTTACTTTTTATGGCTGTGGGTGGAGCATACAGCTATATTGCTTTAACTTGAAAAGGGGTTTCGGTGGAATACATTTTTTTTAATAATTTTCAGTGTATCCTTCCATAAGACTGCAAATCCCTATGGCAGCTAAAAAAATACTCCCTTCTTTCCTTTTAGAATGATGGACACAGAAATTCAAGCTGCTTTTCTCTGAGAGCAAATGTGCACACCTTCCAAACAAATTGTAATATCTTTAAAACAAATCAAGCAGCACAAAAACAATCATGTGAAAGTTGTTCAGGACAAAAAGACCTTTCAAATGAGGGTAGTCACTAATCTGAATTCTTTATATTTTGTAAAATATGATCTTCCAAACAACCTCATTTTTATTCTGTCTGAGTGAACACAGTAGAAGTCATGCCAAGAAATGTAAATACCTTAGAAAGTATACAAGTTACCAATATGCAACCAACATGAAAGTTGTTCAGGAGAAAAATGGCCTTTGAAATGAGGGTTGTCACTAATCTGAAGTCATTGAATTTTTTAAATATAGCCATCCAAAGGTGTAAATTGTGAAGAAAAATGAAAATTTAGGTAATCAGATGGCCATAGTTTAAACAATATAATTAGTGCAGCTTAATGAATAGGCTCATTGAAAGGTAATTTTGTCCTAAACAACTTTCATATTGATGGTGTATGTGTAACACATATACTTTAGAGATATTTACATTTATTTGCATAACTCCTATGAAAAATGAAAACTGAGGTAATCAAATGGCCATAGATTAAACAATATAATTAGTGCAGCTTAATGAATATGCTCATTTGAAAGGTCTTTTTGTCCTGAACAACTTACATGCTGGTTTTATATCTGTAACTTGTAAACTTTTAGAGATACTTACATTTGTTTGACATAACCCATATTGTACTTCTAAACAGCCTCAGTTTTGCAAATTACTACACATAAGTGAAATTCTAAACCAGACCACCTTGTTCATCTCTTGCCATGCCTAATTTAAAGTGGATAGGAATTGCTTACTTATGTGCAGCTGTTTGAAATGTCTCTATTTTTTATAAATTACATTTATACCTCTAAAGGACACCTATGTAACTGTGCCTGAATAAAAGTTGAAGCTGTCAGTTGTGTTTTGTATTGTTTTCTTTGTATGGACAATATTCTGTGCAGTTCCTTTCATGGGACCACGAATTTAGAGTTTTGACTATGTCACTTCATGGTTTCAGAACTGTGGGCACTGTACTGATAAGTTCCTTGTAACATTTCTGAAGCCGTGAAGCCACAGAAAACTTGTTGCCGTATTGGTCCTTGTAATACAAGATCCACAGAAACAGATGAACAGAGTTGTTACAAAAGAACATGAGTGCTTTTAGCTTTTGGATTACACAGAATCCTTCATCAGAAAACACTGGAAGTTGTTTCAGATGAACATACTTTTTCAAAACCCAGATCATACAAAAAAACATATAAAAAGTTAAGAACCCCATTGGTTAAAACTGCATTAAAAAAAACATACCCATATAAAGACAGCAAATGTTCCAGCAAAACAAAGCTATTCCAAGGTTAAAATACACTGACTTGAAAGTTTACTCCCTGAGAAAAGCTATAACCCAAACTTGAAGATTCATTTCAAAACCCTTTGTGTGCATCTGTGCTAGCATTAATAAATGACAATTAAAAACCACAAGGAAAAATAAGCTTAAAGAGCAGCTGACAACTTCAGGAGAACTTTAACAAAACATATTTAGATAATGTTCAGCATGTATTTCACATTAGTTTTTTACTCCTCCTCCCCATTATTTATTGCTGAGGTCATTTGCATGAAAACAGGATTTTTGCTCCTGGAGAGTTCATCTATTTCTGTTGCTGTCTCCCAGCCTGATGTCATAATACACTGCTTGTGACATCACAGTTACGCTCATGGCAACAGATTGTGATGTCACAACAGAGCATTATGACTCGAAGTAAGGAGTAAGCTATAGAGGCAGATTAACTTTAAAGTAACTGTAAGAGATAAAAATCATGTATTCATGCACATTTCCTCTGTAATAAATAATGGGGAGGAGAAATCTAGAATATATATGGAATACAAGCAGAATTTTACCTACTTATTATGTTTTTCAAAGTTTTCTTTCAGGCATCAGTAGCTCTTTCAGCAATGCATAGTAAATAATGTTAAAAGTCTTATAAATATGAAAATATCTATGTGTTAAGTAAAAAATAGGTTAGAAGACAGCCTGCCCTAGTGTAAATTAAGTATTCATTAGCTGCTAGCCTGGTGGCGCTGAGGCTGAGGCACTGGTTGCCTTATCTCACTTCGCTGACAACCCATGTTTGGGAATGAGCAGGGGCCACGAGGTCAGCAGGGAGGAGAAGAATTGAGCGTCGGGTGGACTGCTCTCCTTCTCTGGGGGAACCAGCGTTTTGGTGTTCATCGGCCCCTGGCAGAGGCTGGGGGCTGGTACATCAGAAAGCTTCAGTGAGGGGTTTAGACCAGGCAGACATTCGGAGGAGTGCATACGGGAGCGTGCACACTCACTCCTTGGATGTCATTGCACACCTGGTCTAAGGGAAAAAATACAGGAGGAAAAATGTGGTACTGGTGAGCATGGTGATGTGGGATCCCAGCAGGCACCACCCCAGTGATGGGCAGTAATCCCTCCAGCATTGGATCCGAAGTTAGGTGGGTAGAGGGATCCCCGACACCCCACCATGGGGGGTAAGCCGTGGGAGAGCTGGAGGGGTAAGCTGTGAGCGGAGGATGGGGCTGGGGAGCCCGATGAGATGGGAGGCCATCAGGGACTTGGTAGATAAAAAAACTAACTGCAAAAAAAAAGTATTCACCAGCTGTTTCACACAGTGGTATCAAATTTTACACACTGTACTATTAAGATAAATTTTTCTTAAACTCTATGTACAATAAGTCCATATTACTCATGAATAGTCAAACCTATACTATCTTAAACATATACCTGCAATCCTGTAACAAATGCCTAGTGTAAGTGTATATTCAAAACCCAAACCTAACACATACCCCCCTTGTAACTGAGATAGTGTTATCCCAATATGTCCATGTATCAACATGTGTCCATATGTACCTAATCTGCTGTTGTATTACATAACAGTTTTATAAATCTAAAACCAGAACAAAACACAACTGGCAGCTTCAGCTTTTATTCAGGCACAGTTAAATAGGGATTCTTTAGAGATATAAATATAATTTATGAAAATAGAGACATTTCAAACTCCTCCACATAAGTAATCAATTCCTGCCCTCTTTAACTCATTCAGACCCATTGTGTGTTTTAGAACGTTGGAGACAGAACTCCAGACTGCTTTTTACTGAGAATTTTCCTAAGGCACTGTGCAGAATTCTTAGCAAATGTGCACACATTCCAAACAAATCTAAATATCTTTAAAACTATTCTAGGTGCACAAAAATAACCAGTCTGAAAGCTGTCCAGGACAAAAAGACCTTTCATATGAGGGTAGTCACTAATCTGAATTCCTTATATTTTGTAAAATATGGTCTTCTTATTACCTGTATTTCCATTTTTGGTTTTTACAAAATTCACAATTCTGATGACAATTTTTAAAAAAATATAAAGAATTTAGATTAGTGACTATCCCCATTTGAAAGACCTATTTGTCCTGAACACAAAAATGTAAAACAATGCACTTGGGGCACAGAAATCCAAGTGCAGAGTACAAAATGGGTGGAGTGGTATTGACAACATTAAGAAAGCACACATTCATAAAAAACCTTTTACATACAGTTGATTACTGTTTAACAATATTTTGCATCTATGGCTACCACAGTACATCTGGGACCAGATATTCCAGAGCAGTTGTGCATGGCACAACTGAGTTCTGTTAACCACAGACTTAATGCCGCGAGGCGATATTCAACCACTGCAGCTGTGGGCGGAAGTCTCATTGTACTGTGGCACAAATGTAATGTATACAGCACAAGTGCAAGGGAGCATACCCATGAATATGTGGTGCAATGGCATATTCAACCCCAAACCATGGCACTAGTCAGGAGCAAACCACAGGATGACCCAGTCAGACTTGAGCCTATAAAACAGGCTCAAACACACACACACACAGCAGATGCACAACCTTGAGTAGTAAGCACAGCACTCTGGACAGCATCATTCTTGATAGAGCAGGTAATGAGGCATGTGAGGAGGAAGGAGAAACAGCAACATGGCTGATGAAGGACTCATCAGTGGTATGCCCAACACAGACGGTACCGTGCCCACCTCACCTTCGAGGACTATAGTGATGTGGAGATCGTGGGCCAGTACCACCTGAACAGGGCAATTCTGAGGCTACTCTGTGAGCTGTGCAGTGATGAGCTACAGGCACTCACCAGACAGAGTCATGACATGTCCGTGGAGACCAAGGTGACAGCAGTGATGTTCTTGCTCAGCACAGGCACCTTCCAGAGACCAACGGGTGAAACCACAGGGATCACCCAGTTAGCTACATCCAGCCTCCTCACACAGTTCCTCAGTGCTCTGCTGCCACATGTTTTGGAGTTCATATGATTCCCAAGCACACAGGCAGAGTGTACAGCAAACATGCAAGGCTTCCACAGGGTGGCACACATGCTAGGTGTGACAGAGGCCATAGGCTGCACCCACATGGCAATACACACACACCACTTGGCCCTGAGGGGGAGGCATACATCAACCAGAAGGGATACCCCTCCATCAACAGCCAGGTGGTGTGCAATGCCATGGGGCACATCATCAATGTCTGCACCACACACCCCAGGAGTGCACACAATGCCTACATCTGGCACAGTTCTATACTGCACCAGAGCTTTGAGCATGGGGCTAGCCCCACAGGCACCTGTTAGGTGAGAAAGACATGGGGAGGCGGGTGCAGCAATACTGGAGGATGAAGGTGAAGACACAGGGAGTGGGGTGCAGGAGGCAGAGAGCAGAGGGCAGCAGGGTGAGGGGTAGCACAAGCACAGCACAGAGATAGCAAACTCTCCCCACACAAGTGACAGTGTGTACCGCATGACCTTGGCTACTCACCCCTACCAGTGAATGTCCTGTCTCGTGGAGTAGAGATACAGTGAGGCATACACTGCCATACACAATGTCATTGAGCATGTCTTTGGCATGCTCAAGATGTGGTTCTGATGCCAAGACAAGTCAGGTGGTGCCTTACAAAACAGCCCATCGAAAGACTGTGGCCTATGCCTAGTCAGCTGCATGCTACACAACATGGTCATTGACTGTGGGATAGCTGTCTAGGTGGATGAGGATGACAGCAGTGGGAGAACAGTGAAGAAGGGCCATGGGGGTGTGCAGCCACCACAGGAGGCAGGACCCAGGCTGGCAGCAGAGGCCAGGAGGCACAGGGCCACCATCACACAGGAGCATTATGGAGAATGCAGGTAAGTGTAACGACATGCATGCAGGGTATGCACAGACCACCACCCCACCCACAGGGTTGAACAGGCACATAGGGATGCATGCAGTGACACAGGCACACATTGCATGCATGGTGGATGCAGTGCCACACAGACACACAGCGCACAGCACAGACATGGACAAACACACACAGGCTGCAGGACATGGCATGGATCAGATGCATGACACTGGTTCACAGGCACAACAGGCACAGAGCTGCCTCATCACACCCATGCCACAATGCCCAGCAGCCCAGCCAGCACACACAGGAGGCATGCACCACACCACACATGCACACCACCACATGCACAGGGCACCACCACCACCCAAGTGTGCACTGCACAGCAGCAGACAGCAGGAAGGGCAGCACACCCAGCAGGCCTACTGCATGGTTCCACCACTGCCATGGCCATGTGGGCAGCCACGCCAAAGCTGTTCAGCAGCCATGGGCTGTGCAGCAGCCAGGAGTGTCCAACAAACTCACGGGGTGGAGGCCTGAGAACATGACCGGGTCCTTGCTGGAGTGTAGAGCTGGCTGAACAGGCCCGAGCCAGGGGTATTAGGAGTGGCAATATTGGAGCCTGACATCTGCCATGCAGGGGTCACCAGATGCGGAGACCGTGGAATTGACATTGCACTGTGGGGGGTCCAATGCACATGGCCATGCCCAGTGGCTGCCAGCGATGCAAAGTCAGCCACAATGGTACCGGTCATGCAGTCCAGAGATGCGGTTGGGGCCCCCTGCAGCTGGTGGAGCTCATCAATGAGCTGCGCACAACCACTGTCCTGACACTTGGCCAGCTGATGCACCTCAGCTGGCAGTGCATGGATCTCTGTGGTAAGCAGTGCCTGGTTGTGTATGGATACCCACAGCAGCCAGGTGTGCTCTGCCAACTGGTCTGCATCCTGCGCATCCCAGTCTGGATGCCAACCTGCAGGGGGTGATGCAGCACACTGATCAGTGCCCTGCTCAGGTGGATGCTGCACAGGAGACCACACAGGGGGTAGTGTGGCAACGGGTGCACCGGTGGTGGCCCCTGTGGCATGCTGCTCGGTGGTCACTGCATACTATTACTGCTGCCCAACCGTCTGCTGGTCTGTGCCCAGCACAGCCATGCCTGCAACAGCACCCCCCCCATGCCAGGCACAGCGGTGACAACACACCACTGTGCTGGCATAGATAGGGGCAGCTGCACAGCTGCAGGTGCAGCACTGGGCCCCGACAGTGCCTGGGTCTGTCCCTGGATCATGGCTGGTACCACATGCCTGGCGCTGTCCAGGATCAGAGTGATATAATCATCAGAGTCAGACACACTGCCCAGATGGGTGTCTGTGCACAGTACAGGCAGGCACTCACCTATCAGGAGCTCCAACAGCGTGTCATCTGACTCCAGTCCCAGGATATCCAGCAGCTCCACACTGTTGCATCACTGTCGGTCCAGGTCATGGATGCCTGTGGATGTCAATGGCAACATCTCCTCAGGTCCCATGTCAGTGCCCTCCTCCTCCTCCTGGACCTCCATGGAGACATGATGGCACTGGAAAACAGGAACACAGAGTCAGCGGTGGTGTAGCACCCATGCAGGTGGGACCCATGCCCAGGGGTGCACACTGCCATGGCCGCCATCTACTGGTGTGCCATGCACAGCTGCAGGCCACATACACACACAGGCCATGCAGCATGGTGGCAGGCCCACCTGCATGGTATAGCCCATAACTCCCACCCATGCATGATGTGTATTGAGGGGCTGCTACCCATCTGAAAACCACCACCAGGAATGCCCTCTTTGACAGTATGGCTGATGGTGGCTGCCACCAGCTCCTCCTCCTTCACTGTCAGCGCTGGTGCAGTTGGTGGCCCTCTGCCAGCCCTGCTGCATGATGGCCTGATGGCTGCCACCTTCTCTTTAATGCAGCACTTGTCTGTCCCCACTTTCTTCCAGCACTCCTGGTTGCTCCTCTGGTGTCTGCCATGGGCATTCACATAGGTGGCCACCACCTCCCACCCAGTGGACCTCTCCTGTGTTGTACCTATGGCATCACTCAGCAGGTCCTCCCTGTCATGGTAGGCCTTGAACAGGGCCTGCTGCTCCTCCTTAGTGAAATTGGGCCTGTGCTTGCAGGCAAGCCCATGCTCCTCCTCTCCCTCAGCCTCGGACATTCTGCTACCTGTGCACAGTGACAGCAATGGATGTCAGTAACAGCATAGCATAGTACAGTGCTCTATTGAAGTGTAGGTATGGGCCTCTCAATCTCAACATTAGCATCCCCTTCCCAAACAGGCTGCAATACTGGTCCATGACCTGTGCTGTAGCGTGGCGCTTATAAGGTGCAATGCATGCAAATGAGGCTGTGCGCAATGGTAATGATATGCTAATGTACCCTGTTGAACCGTGCATAGGCTCATGAGGTGATTTGCATATGGCGACTCAATATCGCATTATTGCACCGTGCTCAATCATGTTGCACCAGAGCAATCCTGTGGCGCATGCTTAGTGGCTGTGCAGTGCGCAGGCTTGCAGTGTGCATGTGCGCATACCTGTTCATTGGCCTATCTCGCGACCATATGCAGTTCATGATATGCCCCCAGTGCGCATGCAGTGCTGGTCTCCTATCATGTAATCGTACATCATAGCACACTGGTCCATAGGCGCGCTGCATAGCGATGTGCTATGCACGCGCCACAACACAGGCGGGATCATGTAATACCAATACAGCACATGCCAATCATGCATCCATGTGCTGTGCAGTCGCTCTAACGGTACTCTATTGCACAACATCCACAGGTCTGCACCATGTGCATGCTGTGTGAACCATAACACCACCCATGGTGGATTTGCACTGCAGTCATGCCACGCACTGGGAACACCAGTTGGGCGATCAATTGGACCGAGGTCAAAATGTGCAACCTATTTGCAATAGTGGAGCCCTTTGCACCTCAGCTGTATGAGCAGGTTCCACTGCAGCAGCCACAGAGAGAGGTGTGGGCCCATGTGGCTATGGACCTGGAATGCCACACAGAGGTGCAGCAAAGTGTGGAGTAGTGCTGGCACCACTATGCTGACATGCACCGGAGGGACCCGGAATGGCTGCGACAGCTCCAGGCATGTGTCCAGCATAGGGCTGTGCCACAGCCAGGTTAGTATTCACATGTTCCATTCATGCACCAAGTGTACCTCTAGTGGGCGTACAGGTGCACAGCTTTTGCTGCTACTTGGGGGCAGACATGGTCCTGGTGGTTGCTGCATGTTCTGCATGGCTGACATGTGCAATGCTGCTGTGTGTGTTGCAGTCATGCAGACACCAGGGCCACAGGGTGGGTGGTGTCCTGCCCTGTGCCATGCCAGCTGTGTGGTGGGGGAATGAATGTGCATGACTGTTCCCTCATGTCCACCACTCTCATTTCCATCCATAGGACCAGAAAACTGCAGGAGGGCCGCGATTGGGCACACTGATGGGATGGCAGCTGGGTCAGCAGCATGGCGGCAGCCAGGTAGGTGTGTTCCCATTACTGTACTGTGCATATGTGGATCTCTGTGGGCTGCAGGGTCCAGACATGGTCGCCATTGCCATGTGGACACTGCTGGTAAGCACAATGTCTGGTGGACATGCTGGTGTTGTGCTGCATGTGGTTGTATCATGCCCACATCCACTGTGCCGCCTAGGGGGTGGGTTGTGCGATGGCCTCCACTGTGTGTGCAGCCACGGGTACCAGTGGTCCATGTCATGTGCCTTGCATGTACACCACTGCACCCACTGTGTGGTCCTGTGTGCCTGTCTGCACTGGTTTGTGTGCTGTGTGGATGGCTGGTGCAGCCCTCTGAGCACGAGGCCTTGGGAGTCTGTCCACTGGTGTGTGCCTCGCTGTCCAGTGCACACTATGGGTGGGCTGTGGCTCATTTGGGCATGTTGCTTATTGCCTGTTCTGTCCCTTCCCCTAGGTTGAACCAGTGTACAACCGCAGGGGAGGACGGGCCGGGTGGTGAGGGCCCTGTGCAACATCTTGTTCCAGCAGCAGCGGATGGCATCATTGATGGTGCAAAAGCTGTGGGTGATGGTAGCATTGTGGAGGGAGATGCATCAGCTGGTGGAGATACTGTGCACCAGACCTTAGCCCCTTAACATTGGGGCATGGTCCCTGTTTGCCCTGACCTTCTCCTGTTGCCCTGCCCAGCCCCACATCCCATTGTACAGCCCCTGGACCTTATCCTACAGCTCCTGTGACCCTCTCCAGTCCCTTATGTTGAACAGTGTAAATAGTTGCCCTGTTGGCTCACTTTTGGTTGTTTATTGTGATTAAACCTTTTTTTGCTACAGCTCTGTGTCTGTTTTCTTTGCAGGTGGCATGTGAAGCCATGCTGCAGGTGTCTGTTATGCTGTGCTTGGCTGTGTCTCTGGTGTCCCACTGCTGTCCCCTTGGGCCACTGCACATGTGTGCACCAATCATGTGTGCCGTGTCCCTGTCCTATGCATGTCCCTGTGTCTTGCAGTGGCCTGTGACTGCCCCTGAATCTTATGCTCTTGTCTGCCTGCCCTGCCCTTCTGTACACCTGTCGTGCTGCCCAACACTGGTGTGCCCCATGGTGCTGTGCCTTTCTCCACTCCGGGTGGCAGTCTGTGTGCCCCTGGGTGGCTTGTGCTTCCCTTGCCCCTGGCCCACAGACCTCTGTGTTTGTGAGTTCTCCTGGCGCCATGGCCATGGCGCCTATTGGTGTTCTTGCATGGCTCTGCCGCTGGCATGCCAGTAGTACGGTATGTTTTCCTGGTGCTTGTGCCACAGTTGGTGGACTAGGGTCCTGTTTGTGCTGTCCCCAGTGCCCTGTGTTGCCTCCAGGACAGTGAGCCCTGTTCTCTGTTGTGCCATGCTGGTGAGGTACTGTGCCCTCAAGTCCCCTGCCTGTGTGTCCTCTTGCCTGTTGCCCTTGCTCAGCCTGCTGGATTGTGTGTTCTATCCTGCTCCCACATATTCATGGCTGTGCCAGCACATCTGTGATTGCGCTTGTGGTGCAACTTTGCTATATTCAGCCTGGTTGTGCTGGCGCATGTCAGTGATGCATCTTCTGAATATGGCATCCTTTGCCACAAGGTGCTTCTGCATTGCTCTGCACTGTCATTGCACACACCTTGGGTGCAAGTCTGAATATCTGGGTCCTGATGAAAACCCATAATCACAATCCTTTTTTTTTTATTTAAAGTTTATTGCAGGTTTTACACATAATGGGACAGAGCCATTCAAAATGAGACTTTACAACAGTTGTTAAATCCTGTTACAATGGAACTGCCTCTGTCCCCCATCCCTCCCTCACCCTCCCCACAGTCCAAATAATACTTGTCATGTTGCTGATGTTGAGATCAAGCAGTTAGCATTATATTGAAAACAGGGTATAGAAAGGGGACCATAAATTCAGGTACTTGGGCATCCTATTATACAGGCTTGCTATCATTTTTTCTGTTCTGAGGTTTGATAATAACTCATTGAACCATTCAGTATAGGAAATAATTTGGTCATCCTTCCAATGCCTTAGGACAAGTTTCTTTACAGAAAATGAAATCATTGGCATATAATATCTACGATTTCATAGATCTATTTGGGAGTAATCCCCCAGCAAGCAGATTACAGGTATAAAATATTCAGAAAGCCCCAGTAGTGGATCTACTTTGGTCTGAATACTGGCCCATAGAGGGGCTACCTTGGGACATTCCTAAAATATATGGAGATGGTTACCTTCCTCCAGAGAGCAATGGGAACACAGATTGGAGGAAAATAAGCCCCATTTGGCAAATTTTTGGAGAGAGTAATATAAATTATGCAACATATGAAATTGCATGAGGCGTAATCTATCCTGAGTCACATATTTGTGGCAATTATTCCAAAGGGTGGGCCAGGCTATGGTATAGTAGGGAAAAAGATGTGACCAGTATTTGGTGGGGTCAAAGCAGCCCATAAATTGCCAGGTGTATAAGGCTGTGTATATTTTTAACACTGTCTTAGTCAAGCTTGCCAACGGGATCAGGTCCTCCTGTAGTGAAGGTGTAATCACTAATGAAGGAGTCTTTCCTATCACTTTGATAATAAGATGCTTCAGCTGGAAAATCTTGAACTAACAGGGCACTGAAACATTAAGCGTACTGACAGTTTCCTCAACAGAGAGCCAGGTGCCCCTCCTTAACTAATTGGGATAGTTTTCTTCGCCCAGGTGGGGTAACCATCTAGGGATAAGTTAATGTGTTAATTTGAAGAGCTGGATTATTACAAAAGGATTGAGAGAGGTCCATATGAGGTTTGTAATATAGGAATGCACATAGTTGGGAATGTACCCTCATCGAGAGAGCAATCGGTGTTGATTTTAACCTCAATGGTAAAGGGTGAATTTTAAGCTTAGTAATGTGGCGGAGCTATGCTGCAAGACTGCATCGTGGCCAATTCGATTAGTAACCATAATGGAAAGAGGAGGGGGGCTGTTGAAACCATTGTAAATATTTGGAAGCGTGACTGGCCCAATAATAAAGCTTTAAATGAGTAAACGAGCCTTCCTGAGGTTTCGGGCTGCCAACTTGTGATATGCCAATCTTGGTTGCTTGCCTGACCAGATAAATTTAGTACAAAGTTTATGTATCTTGGTGAACCAGGTTCCTGGTAGGAATAAGTTATATATATTAAGGATAAAATAACCATGGCAAAATATTCATTTAAATTAAATTAATACTTTCCCAGACCGATATGGGAAGCTTTGTCCATCGTCTAAATCATAACTAATCATTTGAACCAAAGCATCTAAATTGTTTTTAATCATAATCACATTCCTCACTTGAAGCAAAAAGGGGTGGGGGTGAAGGCCATAACTGACTCCTTGTTTTTGTGTTAAAGGGCTCATTTTTTTTTACAGCAAAAACAAGTAAAGGGGCCATTTCTAAAATGTGCAGACAAGCATGGGGACCACATTTTTTCAGAATATGCCACCACTGGCAGCTACCACTTCAAGACTGCTACTAAACCCACCTAATACAATCGGGGAAAACCAGAAGTAGTCTACCAGCATTGGGATCAATATGGTTAATTAAGGCACATTTACCAGAAATTACTGCTTAGAAAAGAATGAGAAAGTGACTGTGATGATGAACAAATCCCAGACCAGATCTCTAGTTTGTTACTAGTCTACTCCTGAGTATGATTTTTACAGCTGTGTGGGCCAAGCTCCACAGATGTTATGCCATCATCAGATTTGTATAAGAGTACTATAGAATTACATAACCAGACCACTGTCTGATGTTCTGTCCCAGTGCTCCAGCATAGTTTCCAGTGTTTCTGTTTATGCAGCCCTTTCCCTATGTGGGCCGCATAAACACACCCACTTGCTGAAGCACTACTTTTCCTTTCAGCAGCTGTAGAATTGACAGCTGACATATGCAACGTGGTGGTGCTGACCTAAAGTGTGCATGCACGAGTATCATGCATCCATATGTAGCCCCCATGCCACTTTTGGCTAGCTGGCACCCCCCCTTAAAAGAACTATTGCCAACTACTTGGCATGCAATATTCTTTTGGCAGAACTACACTCATGGTACTACCCCTAGCTTTGGAGTGTGTACCAGGTTCATTATCTAGAGGATAGGGGTTGGGGGTACTTACTAAAATGAACCTTTTCTATTTACAACCAGGTCCAGGGGAGAGGATGCTAGGCATATGCTAGACCTAACTGCTGAGGGGCCCCAGTAACATTCACACTAGAATCAACAAGCGGAATGCCTAAAGCAGTAACTGGGATTTTGCAGTATGGTTTTATTTACAGATGTTACTTAAAGCAAGGGTGGTCCTCAAAGATTTGTCATTGCAATACAGGCACGCTTGTCTTTAGTAGGACACTTTGTTATGCAGCACTGTTTTCCACAAACACGTCTCTATCTCTCTTCCAAAGTGTATATCTGTGGGATGTGCCACACACTTTAAAATCCTCTTGGTGCATGGTCTTTGCCCAGAGAACAGTGGTGCCCATCCATGAACCACTTAGCCCTGCCTGAAACTCCAGATGGCGTTCCTCCCACCCTTTGCCTAAACAGCCTCTGCCATTCCTTCAGAGTTACACCAAATGAGTCTTCAGTCCCCAATGAATTACTAAAGACTCCCAACTTTAAGTGAGCAATAATACCCAATGGGGTGGGTGGTATTGGCCAATACTGGACCACTCAGGGGCATAATGAGGTCTGACTCCGCAGGCAGAGGGCCTTATAGCTCCTGGAAGGTCCGGTATTGCCCAGTACCACTCACCCTGGAGGGTATTATTGTGCTTAGAAAATGGGATATAGGTGATATTTTTTAAAAATTGTATCAAAATAAAATGTAGATAGAAAAATAAATTAAAAAAATAATGAAAATTTACTTCTGAGGTAAAGTAGTCCCTACAAAAAATGACCAGTGGAGGGTGCTTTGTCTGTCTCCCCCCCCACACACACATTTACATTCATAAATCCTAATTCCTAAAATCTGAAGTTTTCTCTGTAAGTCTCTCTTTTTTCTTTTGAGATAAGTAAGGAACCAGAATTATTCTGAGGAGCTCCAGAACTCCATACTAGAAGATGGCACACTGCTTGTGATCAGGTGAGCTGCGGTCAGAGCAGCCACTGGGAGCAGAGAGACATACACTTTTACAGGAATCTTTTAGTAGCTCCAGCAATCCCAGGAAAGTATTAAAATATTTGAAAACATTCTAAGAATGACTAGCGGGTGGGGGCAGGGAGTCACGGCTCTAACGTGAGCGATGCTGACTGTGTGACGATTTTTAGAAGATATTTAGTTGTTTTGAATACGTGGTACCATTTTCTGGTACAAACAAAGTACAGGCAGGAAGGGGGGAGGCAACTGAACACATAAGTGGGAGAAATGGTCACACAGAAGAATAACCGTGAATTGGCGACCAGGAGATCAGTCGCGATCATCAGGAAACCATAGTACTTAGTGATCAAATGGCTTCCAGGTTCGAGTAGGATAGGAAGTGAGCTGGTGGCTGCACTATGGATTGATGGAAGGGTCGGAGCTAAACAGGGATAGAGGCTGAATGAGCACGCAGCTAAAAGAAAAGCATCTGTGTTACAAGAGGTAGATTGCTGTGCTTTGGATTGCTTTCGCTATGCAGTTTCTAAGCAGGTAAGCAGTAATACAGCTGGGGTTGAATTTTAAAGTAGAAGGGATTGAGAGAATTGGCCAAAGAGTGGTGACAGCAGTTCTGAGTGTGCTGGCAGGAAAAAATAAATTAAGCCTGTCAAAACAGGTACTCTGCTGTATGTGATTCTGGTTTTGATTGGTAGTTTTGAGCAGGAGGGTCCTTATCAGGGCTACTATTAAATACTTAAGCGGTCAGGAGTATCAGGCTAAATAGCGGTGCTGGCACTTTATTTTTAGCTCACTAGATATGGATATGCATTGCCAGCTGGTGTCAGCTACTACAGCGGCCAGCTTTTGAGGGAGCAGGAGCCATGACTAGCTCTGCCAAATTGTAACACTCTGCTGTGGTTTAAAATCCTTATTTTATTTTAATAACATGTTTTGTTTGCTGAGTGATGGTTTGAGTATATGGTTGGTGTGTGTGTGGGGTGGACTACTGGTTGAGAGTTGGTTGGCAGTCCCAGTTACTGGGTTAAAAAAAATGAAGGGTCTATAGTATCAAGATTGCTCGTGCCCACTGATTTTGGTGATGAGGTCAGTTGGGACTGGCACTTTTAATACTCGGGCTCTGTTGCCTGATAGATGCCCACCTTGCCCGGGCTATCAGCCAATCAGAGCCCAGGATTTACTTATCCCATTTTCTAACTTTAAATTCAGCACACTTGTGATGAAAGGGGTCCTGACTGGTGTGATCTAGCCTTATCTAGGGCACACACACACCTCAGACAACTCCCTCAGAGAACAGTCACAAATTCTGCACTCACAGATTAGTTGTTCCTTCCTCCCAGTCATGGAAAGAACAAAAGGCACCTTTCTTTCTCTGGCAGCTGTGCAATTCTACTCATTGTTCTTCCTTAAAGCAGCTGTGAACTTCAGGAACTTCAGAGGATTGCCCTTTGGATCAACAAGAATTGCATTCCCTGTCATGCTCCCTGGAGTGAAACTAAAGAGTCCTGCAGGCAAATTGAAGATTTTAGTAAACTAGGGTGAGAAATACCAGGACTCCCATTGATAGAGCCACAATGGCAGAACTCCTGCCACTCTGACTGCCACACTTGAACTTACTGATGAACATTCTAAGCTCCCCGAGAGCAGCTGACTCTAAAATGATTATGCTGCTGCGAGAGTTCTAAATGACATAATCATCCTTCCCTCAGGCTAGCTGAGTAAACAATGATGTCATTATGTAGGAAGCTTCTAATGAGCTCTCCACCTGCTGCCTTTTCCTACCTGCCTAAGACTATTACTAATGGGACTCTAGTAACCTGAGGGGACTGGGTTGTTACACGTAGTTATGTCAGCACCGCCATGTTGCACAAGGCTGACTCTGGGGCAAACTGCACATCTGCGAGTATCACACAGGTGCAGTACTGCAATTGCTGCAGTATTATGGCTGACTCCAGTGCAGCGAGAACACTGCAGATTCTTTTCACCGCTCTTGATGCTCCTAAAAGCTCTCCACAGCTGTATTGGCTCTGACCGGAGTTTGTTTAAAATGGGCTTAATTACTGACATTTTTAAATCCTGATGAACAATACTATTAAAAGAGCACTACATGTTACTATTAAAAGAGCACTACGCTCTCACATATTTTAAATGTTGTGTTTTCTTAACACCAATCAGCTCCACTTCTACAGCCAAAAGGGATAAAAACATTTGGTTTAGTTAGTAGTAGCCCTCTGTAACCATCCTGTGTGACTCCATTTTCTGATTGTTGAAATCTCAATTGTTCCTGAGACCTGCATTCACAGTGAAAATATGATGTATAAGCACCCATTAGTCTGCACAGTATTCCTTCATGCTGATCTTGAATAACAAAATAAGTAGCAACAAAGGTGTGCAATACCTTCTTTTACCTTTGACTAAGAAACTTCTTAGGGGTGGTAGAGCAGGTTTTTCTTGTAAATCACTTGCTCTTTGTGTATTTCTTGAGATGTTGTAAGTTTATTTTACACTTGCTGCATTGAGATGCATGGTATAAATGAGTTCAGTTACATCATATTCCCACTGCTAATGCAGCTGTTGGGAATAAACTGTGATTTCAACAATCAGAAAATGTAGGCACTTAGGAAGTGAGGATAGTTACAGAGAACTGCTGCCAAGAGTAAAGGTAAATGAAAACAAATGTTATATCCCCCAAATGCTATACAAAATTGAGCTGACTGGTAACAAGAAAACAGAAAACATTTACAATGTGTGAAGTTGTAATGTTCTTCAAAATAAGTAATTCATGAGCTGAGTAATATACTGAGCTAACATATATCATACAGATCACACTATTTTTTATTTGTTTTTCTTCTATATGAACCAAAAACCAAAACATTTTTAAAAGTGTCAATAATTGTCTTTTGTTGATACAGTGTAAGTGTATAAATACTATATCACTGTACTGTAAGCATATTTTCATACTAAAGGAGCTAAGGGTGGAACTAGTCGAGCCATTATCAGAACTGTTTAGTGAGTCTCTGAGCGCAGGAGAGGTCTCAGAAGACTGGAGAAGGGCTCATGTGATCCCACTCCACAAGAGTGGTAGCAGACAGGAGGCAGGGAACTACAGACCAGTCAGTCTCACCTCAGTAGTGGGCAAGATTATGGAGGCACTCCTTAAGGAAAGGCTAGTGCAACACCTGGAATCCATAGGAGCACAGGATACAAGACAGCATGGGTTTACAAAAGGAAAGTCCTGTCAAACTAATCTCATAGATTTCTTTGACTGAGTAACCAGAGTGGTGGACCAAGGGGGAGCAGTTGATGTCACCTACCTTGACTTCAGCAAAGCTTTCAATACTATTCCACATAGAAGATTAATTAATAAGCTGGGTAGGCTCGAGGTGGGTCAGAAGTTGGTCATCTGGGTGGCAAACTGGTTGATGGGAAAACAGAGAGTGGTGGTAAGCGTATGGGTATACAGTCAGAAGAGATGCAAGTCACAAGTGGGATACCTCAGGAATCAGTTCTGGGGCCAGTTCTCTTCAATATCTTCATTAGTGACATTGCAGATGGACTGGAGGGTAAGATTTGTCTGTTTGCAGATGACACCAAGATCTGCACCAGAGTAGATGATCCAGATGGGGTGGGCAGAATGAGATAAGATCTAGATAAACTGGCAAAATGGTCGGAAGAGTGGCAACTGGGGTTTAACACAAAGAAGTGCAAGATCATGCACATAGGGAAGAGAAACCCTGAAGCCACCTATAGGCTGGGAGGGGAGTTGCTGGCAGTCACAAGGAAAGAAAGAGACTTGGAAATCATCATCACAGATGACCTGAAATCATCCAAGCAGACCACTAAAGCAGTAGGTAAGGCTAGGGGGATGTTGGGGTGTATTAGTAGGGGTATCACAAGTCATAAGAGTGAGGTAATAATCCCTCTTTACAAGACACTGGTAAGGCCCCATCTGGAGTACTGCATGCAGTACTGGAGGCCACACCTTCACAAGGACATTAACCAAATTGAGGCAGTCCAGAGAAGGGCAACCAAAATGGTGCAGGGACTGCATCAGAAAACATATGAGGACAGATTAACGGAGCTCAATATGTATACCCTAGAGCAAAGGAGGAGAGAGATGATATGATCGAAACATTCAAACACACTAAGGGCATTAACAAGGTGAAAGACTCTAACATGTTTCAATATAAGAAAAATAGCAGGACAAGAGGACACAGCATGAGATTAGAGGGAGGCTGATTAAGGAGTAATGTGAGGAAGTTCTATTTCACAGAAAGGGTGGTGAATGCATGGAACGGCCTACCTCAGGAAGTAATGGATATGAATGCAGTGCAGGGCTTCAAACAGACATTTGATAAGCATAAGGGAGCAATACAGATGAGTATGAATAGATAGGCCATTGACAGAGCAAAGGCCGATGACATTCATAAGGTAGGAAAAGAAATGGGCAGACTGGATGGGCCTTGCGGTCCTTATCTGCCGTCAACTTCTATGTTTCTATGTTTCAATGTATAAATACTGTATCATTGTACTGTAAGCATATTTTCATGATGTCAATATACTGAACCTGCTTCTTACTGATAATATGTTGATCTGACTCCAAGCTTTCAAAGAAAATTTTTTTTAGCCTTAATGGTTCCAAAGATAGCCTTTTCTAAAACAATTTATTTAAAAGGCCCACCTTTTGAACCATTATTGCTAGAACCTTTTTTTTATGAAAACTTGAGTCAGGTTGAAATAGTGACATTATATTGATGCATTTTATTGTATTTTTATATGGGATATGCACTTTTGCTATACTGATATACTAATAATGCATTTCTACTATACTCACAAAAGTAGTTTCAATATATTGATGTAGTGGAAATATCATGTATTGATGTACAGTAATAATACATTCACACTATATCAATAGAAAACATCTTTAAAGAATCATTTTGAAAATATTTGAAAATGTTCAGATTTTTGTTATAGTGATTACTGGTATAAAATTCTTTTCATATTATGTACACATATTGACATAAATAGTTGATATTTAATTACATGTAAAGAAATAGTAAGGATTAGGAAGTAGGGGTTGGGTGGAAGCAGGATATGATAAGACAGAAGCACTAAATGATTACTTCTGCTCTGTATTTACCAAGGAGAAGAGGGGTGATACCCAAGGAGGGAGGAACAGCAGAAAGCAGGGGGTGACAGATGGGAAATCATGGAGGGCAGAGTTTGGGAGGTTTGAAGGCACTGAGGGTGGACAAGGTGCCAGGCCCAGATGGCATCCACCCAGGGTACTGAAGGAGTTGGCAGAGGTCCTTGTGGGACCTTTGGAAGACCTATTTAATGCCTCACTACACTCAGGGTGTGTACCTCAGGATTGGAGGATGGCTTATGTGGTGCCCCTCCACAAGAGTGGCCCCAAGGATGAACCGGGGAACTACTGATCGGTGAGCCTCACATCCATCATGGGTAAGCTAATGGAGACTATCCTGAAGGAGAGGCTGGTGGCCCTCCTAGAGGCCAAAGGAATATAGGACAGCAGACAGCATGGCTTCATATGTGGCAGATCCTGCCAAACCAACCTGGTGGAGTTCTATGACTGGGTAACTAGGCTACTGGACAGGGGCCATGCAGTTGATGTCCTGTATCTGGACTCAGTAAGGCATTCAACCCAGTGCCACATGGGAGGCTGGGAAGTAAGTTAGAAGGCACAGGTGTGGGTGCAAAGCTGGTGAGATGGGTAGGGAACTGGCTTCAGGGAAGGCAACAGATGGTGGTGGTGGGTGGGAGCTCTCACACCCAAGGGTAGCGATGAGTGGTGTTCCACGGGGCTGGGTGTTGAGACCAGTGTTGTTTGGGATATTCATTGCAGATATATCATTGGACATCGAGAGCAAGATCAGTCTGCTTGCTGATGATACCAAGATGGGAGTGGTGGTGGATGACCTAGGGGGCAGTGGTGGATGACCTAGGGGGATGGCAGGGGTTGCAGGATGATCTGGCAAAGCTTGAAACCTGGTCAGACACCTGGCAACTGGAGTTTAATGCCAAAAAGTGCAAGGTGCTGCATTTTGGGATGAAGAATCCAAGAGGAGTTACCATCTGGGGAGTGCAACTAGCCCAGACAGAGGAGGAGAAGGATCTGGGGTGCTCATTACAGGGTCAATGAACAACCTGGCACAATGTAGGGAAGGCAGCAAAGGCCAACAAAATGCTGGGTTGCATTGCAAGGGTATTTCCTCAAGGAGGGAGGAGGTGATTCTGCCACTGTATAGGTCATTAGTTAGACCACACCTGGAGTACTGCATGCAGTACTGGTGCCCTTATCTGAAGAGGGACATTGAGTTACTGGAGGGGGTGCAGCACAGGGCGACAAAGATGATCAAGGGGCTGAGGAACTTATCATATGAGAGGAGGCTGAGGGAGTTGAACATGTATTAGCTGGAGGAGAGGAGGGACAGGTGGGACATGATTGAAACCTTTATGTACATGAAAGGAATAAACAAGACAGGTACAGAGGGGCTGTTCAAAGTAAGGAAGGGGAGGGACATCAGGGGCCATGATATGAGACTGGATGGAGGAAGGTTCAGGAGGGAGATGAGAAGACAGTTTTTTACAGAGAGGGTGGTAGCTTGGTGGAATGCATTACCTGCAGAAGTGGTATCCAGTAGAACAGTGGACTGCTTCAAAAGGGGATGGGACAGGACAAGGGGGAGGGTAAATGGAGGGGAAGGGTGGAAGGGAGGGGCAGCTGCAGAATAAGGGGGCTAGCTGCACATTCAAGCAGATTTGATAGACCTCTAGGCTGTTATCTGCTGGCAAATTTCATATGTTTGTATGTTCATATGAAATGCATGTGTTTATATATTGCACATTAGAAGACTTTAGTGGTACACCTTCATCAAGGAGAAAAACAAACTTTTTTCTGGTTCTATATTTTATTACTTGTGAAACTTTATAATTTTTCATGACAAACCTTTCATATCCAGATACCATTGTAAATGAGTATGAACTCACTTGTTTGGGACAACTTCCTGCTTTTAATATACTTTTTTAATAGATTGATTAAATAATTTTCATGTATAGATGGATATGCACGGCAAGCCCCTTGGTGTAGCTGCAGCACTACCTGTTTGAATGTGATCAGCATAGCATGACTTCATGAATTTTGTCAGACAGGTTATCATTATGTTGGGTATTTTCTGGCACGCTTCCCTATAACTTATTGATAAGCTTAAAGACACAGAATCTGTCAGTATTGCTTTTTTCCCTTTTACTGGAAGAATTTGTATTATCTGTAATCATCTTCACTGTCTTGTTAGCCAGCTGGGATAGCATACTAAATCATAGAGTCAATCACCGATTCAACCCCTGGCTGTTGCTTATAGGTAAACATACATTACAGTACAGTACTTCAGAAAAGGAACACATTCTTGTGGTCACTACCAGGTGTCTTAGTTCAAGGAAACTGCAGAAGTAATAGTGGCTTGACTTCTAAATATATTTAACTCTTGCTGGCCACAGATGTGGTCCCTAGGAACTCCAGCACAGCAGATGTGGTCCCTAGGAACTCAGGTATAGCAGATGTGGTTCCTGTGCTCAAAGTGGAAGAATAATGTACCAGGAAACTACTGACCAATCAGCTTGATGTCTATAGTGGGAAAAGTATTGGAGTCAATACTGAGGGAAGAACTCAGGGACTTCCTAGAAAGGAATGGGCTACCAGATCCGAGGTAGCATGGGTACACAAGAAGGAGGTCTTGACAGACAAATCTAATTAACATCTTTGACTAGGCAACCAAGGCAGCTGACAAGGGACAAGCATTCAATATAGCATACATAGAGTTTATTAAGGCCTGGTGCTAAGGGACTTGGAGATGGAGGAACAATGACCGACTTGAGTGGAAAGCTGGTTGAGGGGAAGGACACAAAGTGTTGTAGTAAACAGGGAGTTCTCTGAGGTAAGGGAGGATAATAGGATATACATGTGTATATATATATATATATATATATATATATACTCTATAGGATCCGTCCGTTCCTGTCCTCGGCCTCCTGCTGTAAGATTGCAACCTCTTCCCTTATACCTCTTCTAACTTATGGAGCCTCTTTGCTGGCCCCTGCAAACTCTTTGACCCTATCCATACTCTCCCAGGCCTACCATAGTGTCAGTAGGTTTGCTCTAGGGGTCGACTCCCGGCAACATCACTGCAATGCCCTCTTCTCCTTGGGATGGTTACCTTATTTGTCCAGATTGAGGTACTACTCCCTTACCTTCTTGTTTAAACTGGTAAATATATCAACCCCCCCCCTTAGTTGGGCTAATCCATCTAAAACAAGCCCCACGTCTCTCTGCTCAGTGTCACTACCTCTTCCTATCAAACCTAGCTTGCATCTTGCTACTGCTTGTAAGTCTTTCTCCTACTTTGATCCTTCTGACTGGAACTTCCTCCCCAATTGTATTGTCTTGCTCCTCTCCATAAATCCCAATCCTCCTTGCTCACCTCACTTACCGCCTCTGCAGCATAATCTTGCTTTGGTTAAAGTCCTACTACTCTGCCTCCAGTGTCTCAGGCTGCAGTACCTATCTGTCAGTATGTCTTTAATGTCCTATATATACCATACAAAATGCTACTAACTTCGTTACATTGTACTGACTACCTGTATATTCCTTGCCAATTGAACATAATATGTATATATAGTTTCTGTCAACCTGGTTTTGAATAAGATGTGGTCACGCTGTTTTTTTTTGGATCTCTCTTATTTGTTACAATGTTTAATGCTCTCTGTGACTCTTGTTACCTGGGTCAACCCTGAAAAAGAGACTGTACTTGTCTCAGTGGACTTACCTGGTCACCAAAACTCAAATAAATAAATAAATAGCATAGTACTGATGGGATCGGTGCTGGGATCTGTCCTTTTCAGTGCGACTTTTTGTGACATAAGGAAGGAAAAAAAGGGCAAGGCCTGCTTCTTCACAGATGGCACAAAGGTTTGTGTAAGTGTTGACACAGAGAAAGGGGTAAGGGAACTCATGGAGGAAAGTGGGAAGGCCAGAGAACTGGTCTAGGATCTGGTAGGTGTGCTTCAATGTAAAAAAATGTAAGGTGATGCTCGTTGAGAAAAGGAACCCAAGGATGCAGTACACAGTGTGTATGGGGGATGGTGTTGGAAAGCACCAAAGAGGAGAATAAACCAGGTTTAATATTAGAAAGCCTAAAATTCACAGCACACTGTAACAGAGCAGTGGGAAAGGCAAACAGGATGCAAGAATGCATAGGGAGAATGATAAACAGCAGAAGTAGGAAGGTAATCCTGCAATTACACAGGTCACTGATGAGACCATATCAGGAGTACTACACAAGGCACTGGAGTCCACACCTGAGGAAAAAACTGTGACAAAGTGGAAGCAGTACAACACAGGGCAACCAAGATGATTCAAGGACTAGGGGGCCAAGTCATATAAGGAGAGGATGCTGGACTGGATATGTACATTCTCAAGAGGAAAAAAAGAAAGGGATGACATGATACAAGTAGCACAGACTACTGAAGCACCTTCCTTCCCAGAGATCACCGGCACCACAGAGTTGCACCATTGACTGTCAGGAACCACTGAAAGAACCTCCAAGATGAGCATGCACCCATTGGGAGCCATCCTCTGAACGGAGGGGTAGGCACAACTAAGCCAGATGAAATGGGCATTTAGAATCTGCTGCTGGTGGGTGGCTCTGACCTTTATGAGCATGCTGAGCAGCTGAGATGGGGTAGAGAGGGTGAGCAGAGCCCACAGAAGCACCCTCTCAATGACTGCTGACACCACGGAGCTGCATTGCCGACCGGGAGAGGCCTGAGAACCTGCCTTCTAGATCAGTGTTCACCAATCATGAACCACCCTCTTAACCCTTTGCTTCCTTTTAAGGGCCCTTGCTACTAGTGGTTCTCCACACTTGTGATATGGAGCACAAAGGACAGAGTGCAAAAGACATTGTAGGAGTCTGCCAGGGAGTCAGCCAGATGAGACATGAACTCTGGGTGTCAACACTGATAAAGCTGTATATGAAAAGTAAGCACCTTGTTGTTTGACCCTATTGTAGGCAGGTCTTAAAACACACCCTATCTGGGTGAGCACTTCCGCCAATTAGCAGCCTGTTTGGGCTGAACTGCTGTAGTACTACTGACAGTTCCATTTAACAATGTATGCTTAAGTTGATGGTTACTGGCTTCACCTTGTGAAGGTGTGGGATAAAGCAGACAACAAACCAGAAGTCAGGTGCATAAAATACAAACGTGTGTTATTATTTTATTCAATCAGACAATAAAAAATGAAAATAATAAACAAAAGCAAACAAAAGCAAAAGGTTATTCAATGTCCAGTATCCAGCACACTTTCTAATTTCAAAACTTCCTGAGGCTTAGCTCAGCCGTTGCAAATAGAACAGTGTGGAAACAAGCACACACTTCTGAGGTCCTCCTCACTTGGTAGTCAGAATTCTACTGATTCCCTTTCTATCTTTGTTACTCTAAGTGGTGGGTTTTTATACCTTTCATGGATGATGTCACTGTCAGGTGATCCACCCCTTTTTGCTAAAACCAGTAAAAACCTCTTATTCTCAGGCGTTCCCCATCAAACAGTAAAGACATACATGTTCATACATGTTATCTTTTTTAGCCTTGACTCAACTCCTCTTTTCTTAGTTAAGGGGGTTTTGTGTTAAGGGGTTTTATTTTAAGGGTTTTTTTATGTTTCCATTTTGTTTTATCTCAAAAGATGGTTTTAACAAGATACTAAGTCCATGAGGATTCCACTGAGTTTGCAAGGGGAACAGGAGAATGAGGGCATGCTCCTCTTCTCCTGCCAACCCCTGGAACTCATCATATCTTTTTCTTTTTATTTCTTTTAACTTTTAAATGTGATACCCTAAAATAGACAAGCATACAGTAAACATGTTTTATTTTCATTCCCAGCGTGAGTGGCCATCCCACAGAAACAAAGAGCAAAAGGAATGGGGAGGAGGGCCCGGACACCCCACACATGGGCATCCACCCCAGACAGGGCTCACCCTGTCACACATACCCTGAAATAAGAGGGCAACAGTCCTACTTATTGGCAATTACCCCACCAGAACCCTGGAAGTGTTAGAGCTTCTGCCCACTCACACTAGAAGCTCCACATTAGGGACCCTATGAATCAAAATGGCATCTGAACCTGATGTGCTAACATCAACTGATACCATTAAATTCCTGAGGTTTTCTACACAGATTTTGCAATACCTGTATAGACATCATCTCATCTTCACATCTAAACATTTATTCTCATTCAGGATACACACGTGTACAATTAATTTATTATCAGCATTTGCCAAATAACAGGACAGAAAGTCAGCATTCTGGTGTTGGGACCCTGCCCTATGTTTCACAGAAAATTGGTAAGGCTTTAGTGCTAATTATATCAGTGCATAGTCCTTAAGTTTTTATCCTTCATCTGGTGGAGCCAGCAAAATGGATTATGGTCAGTTAGCAGTGTAAATTCTATACCCAGCAGATCATACTTAAGGGCCTCAATGGCCCATCTCATGGCCAAGCACTCCCTCTCTAGTGTGGAGTATTTTTGCTCCCTTTCATGGATATTTCTGCTGATGAATATCACTGGGTGCTCCTCTCCCTTGCTCTGTTGTGATAAGACAAACCCTATATCTGTGTCTGAAGCATCAGTGTGTACCTCAAAAGGAGGTCTGAAAATCTGGGCTGACTAACACTGGGGAGGAACATAGAATAGCCTTAATGTTCCTGAATGCATCATCACACTGCGGGGTCCGTTGGACCTTGTTCAGGCATTTGTTCTTAGTCAGGTCAGTAAGGGGTGTGGCTATGGTGGCAAAATTTGGTATGAACCTCCTGTAGTAACTGGTCAACCCCAAGGAAGGAACTTACATGTTTCTTTGTACTGGGAATGGAACTGTTAGCTATGGCCTCCACTTTACCCACATCTGAGTTAACCATACCTTTACCTATGACAAATCCCAAATACTTCATTTCAGTTCAGGCCATTGCATATTTAGTGGGGTTTATGGTCAGGCCTGCATATTTGATGGATTGTATCACTGCCCTAATGTGTTCTAAGTGTGTTTTCCAATCTGCACTATAGATGACTACTTAATTCAAATAAGCGGGCATAGTACAGTGTATGAGGTCCAAGTATTTGGTCAATATAGTACTGAAAAGTCATAGGGGCACCATGGAGGCCAAAAGGCATGGTGGTAAATTGGTACAGTTCTTTTGGTGTACTAATAGCTTTTATTTCTGTGCACGTAGTGTCAAAGGGTTCTGCCAATATCCCTTAGTAAGATCTAAGGTGCTAATGTACTGTGCATTCCCTATTTTGTCTAAGAGGTCATCAGTGCGGGGCATGGGGTAACCACCAAAGGTGGATATTGCATTAGTGTTTCACAAATTCAGACAAAGCCGGATACCTTCCTCCTTTTTATCTACAACCACCAAAGGTAAGGACCAGGCAGTACGAGAGGGAACAATAATTCCTAACTGTTCCATTTTGTGGACCTCTTCGATAACCTCCTGTCTAACCTTTTCGAACAACCTATAGGGTTTCTGGTGTATAGGTTTCTCTTGCTTTACTTTGACAGTATGTACTACCCCTTTGGCTTGTCCTAGCATGTTGGTAAAAGTTGTTTTGAACTGATGTAATAGCTGTTGTATCTCTTTTTTCTGCCCTGCATCTAGCTCAGGATTAACTTGGACCTCTCTCATTTTCTTTTCTTGTTCTAGTCTTCTATAAGCAATCTCCAACTCCATGTCAACCTGCTTAGGTGCACAAACATGGTGGGCATAAAGGTATGTTTTCATACCATTTACGTAAGAGCTTGGCATGGTACACTTTTTATGGGGCCTTCGTCCCAGCATCTCCAGTTTATAGTTGACTACTCCTTTCTGAACAAAGGATGTTATAGGGCCCCTGTCATTTCATGAAAAGCTTATTCTCAGAGGATGGTAACAACAATAATACTTTGTCTCCTGGTTGGAAAGATTTACCTTTAAGCACCAGATCATATGTTTCTTTCTGTTCTACCTGCCTCTAGGACACATTTTGATGGGCCAGTTCCACATACTTTTTTTTTTTTAAACTTTATGTTTATTCTTTTCAGACAAACATACAGTCATTATACCTTCTTTTAACATTACCTATATTATCCCGATGAGGACGCCACTCCCCTTAATACAATCATTTTTAGATCGTTAAAAGAAAAAGATACGTCTTTGGAGGGTAAAGCCTTACTATATCCACAGTATTCATAATTCCAGTACTGTAAAGAGTCCATGAGCCGCATGGTAATTTATACTTATCGTCCAGCGTGTAAATGACCAAACTTCTTCCCTTTAGGCAGGGATCATAGACCATGCTAAATTAAAGTAAGTTACACAAAGTGTAGCAACAGATATTGAACAATACGACTCTATCCCTTAATGTATTCATATAACTGATCAACATTGCATATTTGCTTCGTTATTACAAAAAATGAAACTTCACTTCTCAAGCATGCTTTTATAAATCAAAACGAGCTGATAATAAACTTGAAAATTCTTGGCAGGGTGTCCACCAGGCAAGGGCATAGCGACCAAGGTAATAGTCCTCTATACTTCTCCAACTCATTTTTGTTGGAAAGCCCACTTAGAGAACCTATAACAAAGCAAAAACCTATAGAAAACAAAGTTATAGGGCAGAAGTTTTATATAGTCCCCATCGTAAGCCTTTACCAGTCTCTGTAGTAAGGCGGGCCTTTCAGGTATCCTCCTCATCTGAGGTCAAGTCATCCTCCACATTGTCTGATCCACGCTGTGGCGTGTTCCGTTGGGCCCATTTAAGTGCCTCCGCTGGGTCCGAGAAGAGAAAGACTTTGTTCCGGTGTACAATCCGAATGCGAGCTGGAAAGATGAGACCATGAGGAATCCCTGATTCCCGCAGTAGTGCCTTCACTCCATCAAAACATTTCCTTTTCTGTCTCATAGCGTAGGAAAGGTCAGGAAAAAACTTTATTTGCTGGCCATCATATAAAAGAGTCTTCTTTCTTCGTATCAGGGCTAATAGGTAGTCCCTCGACCCAACTCCATCTAGGATCATCAAAACCGTGCGCGGGGCTTCTGGGTTATCTTGACGGCCTCGAAAGGCCACCCGATATGCTTTCTGGATCTTTTGTACTACCTGAGATGCTTCTTTGCCTAATTGGCTTTCAATCCATTCTTGTAAGAATAATACCAGATGGTCCCCCTCAGATCCTTCAATCAGACCCAAAATCCGCACATTGTTAGCCCTCGCCTGATTCTCCAGCATTTCCAATCGAGATCTTAAATGCGTGTTTTCCTTTACTAGAGAAGTTACAGTCCCCATGGCTGAGTTAGTGGTTTTGATAGCTTCCGCCGATCCCGCTGTAACGGAATCCAGTGAGGACTCAACTCGCAGTCACTCATGAGGTAAGAGAGTCAAATTTTGTGGATAAGGTGGCTACTGATGAGAGAAGTTTGTTCATCTTGTTCCCCAAAGTTTGTAAGGTTTCCTCTCCTGTACCTTCCTCGAACTCAGAGTCTTGGCCTGGTGTCACCCTCATAGTGGAGGTTCCTGGAGCATTCTTGGGTCTAGCTCCGCCAATTTGATGCTTATCTTTGTGAGAGTTTCCCATGCTTTATAGCGTTGCCTCAGCCTTGAAATCACAGCAAATCTGGTGAGTTATGCCACGTTTTACAGCTCCAAAATGTTGATTTCTAGTCTTTAATTTGCAGATCCTCAAAGTTCAGCGGCCATCTTGCTCGGCTCCACAGTGCCCCCAGTTCCACATACTTAATCAATCGTTGTCGCAAATTTGTCATGTAATCGACAATATTAGTTTGAGTCACATTTCTTCCTTCTTCCCAATGTTCCTTTGCTACATCCAGGGGGGCCCTGGTATTCCTTCCATACAACAGCAAGAAAGGGGAAAACCCTGTGGTGGCTTGGAGCATCTCCCTATAAGCAAATAGAAGGTAGGGTGGATACTTGTCCCAGTCTTGACCTTCCTCCTGCACATACTTCTTCATCATTTGTCTAAGGGTCTTATTAAACTGTTCCACCAGGCCATTAGTCTGTGGATGATAGGGAGATGTTTAACTGCCGACAAACCTAGTAGTTGGTATAGTTCTTTCAGAATGGAGGCGGTGAAATTGCTACCCTGATTGGTTAAGATTTCTTGGGGTATACCCATTCCGCTAAAATGTTGACCAACCTCGGCTATACCAGGGTCAGTAACAGTGCGAAGGGTATTGCTTCAGGGTACCTGGTGGCATAGTCACAAATCACCAAAATGAACCAGTTCCTTTTGAACTTCTGGATAAGGCCTACTACATCCATTGCTACCCTAGCAAATGGAGTCATGACATTTGGTATAGGCTTGAGGGTACTTTATCCTTTCCCTTGTGCCACCAACTGGCACTCTGGACAAGTACGACAACACTCTGCCACATTCTTGTGAATGTTAGGCCAAAAACATCTAGTCAGCAATCTACTAAGGGTATGGTCTCTCCCATCAAGACCAGCCACAGCCAGGTTATGGGCCAGGTGAATCAACTTCTCCCTATATACAGTATCTGGGGCACCATCAGTTGATCTATACATTCAGTAGTATTTGGGTGGATACATACTCGATATAAAATGTCATTTGTAATCACATGTTGTGATTGTCCCTCTGCAACCACTTGATCCACCTGGGGAAAAAATGGGGTTAACGTTATGTCCTGCAGTTGTTTTCTTTTAATATTAAACCCTTGCAGACTTGTTCCCAGCTGAGATATGCCACCCTGGTTTGTCTCTGTCCATAGACTTTTCAAAGTCTTTTCTTTCTTTCTGGTCTTTCTCCTCATCTCTGGGATGTCAAATAACCCTTCTTCAAAAGAGAATACCTTCTGTATTTGTTTTAACTTTGCTTGGGCCCTGGTGGTTATAGTGACCAGAAGTCTGTTGGTTTTTCATCAACTGGTTAAAATTTGGGAAGTCTTGGAGTATAATGATGGGTACAGGGAATCTGGATAGCAGGCCAACAGTCATAGCCTGTTCCTTGTTTTTGACTGCCATCATGATGGATGCAGTAGGGTACTGATGGATGTCCCCATGAACACAAATAACTGTGGCATTAGGCCCAGAAATGTTCAGTTATTTCATCAGGTCTGCCCTGACCAATGTCTGCCAACTCCCTGAGTCTAATAACCCCAGCATTTGTTCTTTCAATCTCTACAGTTGGGAACATATCCCCAGTTAGCTAAAGCTAGATGAGTAGGCTCCCTTCTTTTATTCGGGCAGTTTCTGGTGATATGTCCTTTCCCCAGGCAACTGTGGCAAATCACATCAGCTGAATAGTTCCTTCCCCCTCATTTCTCCAATTATTCCCTACATAGTTAGGGTTTCTTGGGGTAGAATATTCAAATGTTCTTACCAGATTAGGTGGTTTTGGTGAAGAGCCTTGATAACCTCTGGGCTTGGATGGTCTAGCCACCAGGTAGTCCTCTGCTAGAGTGATGGTGTGCTTTGCTGAATCGGGTTTATGCTCCTTCACCCATACATGGACATCTTGGGGAAGAACCTGTATAAACTCTTTGATGATTATAAGTTCCATAATTTGTTCTAAAGTCTTTGTTGTGGGTTACAACCATTTACAACAGAAATGCATAGGTCTCTCTGGGGGTGTACTGGCCAGTCATTTTCTGTGAGTGAAACCTCTGCCAGTAAGTCACGGTATTTATGTCATAATGCCTTAGAATCTCCTCCTTAACCTGGTCATAAGTGTTTGCATCCTGTACACATAGGTGGCAGTAGACTAGCTGAGCCCATCCAGATAAATAATGAACCAGTCTAATGACCCATTGATCCCTGGGCCAGGAACACATTTGGGCAATCCACTCAAATGTCCTCAGATAGGTCTCAATGTCATCGGTTTCCATCACTCTAGTTAATGTAGTGTCTCTGGATATATTTCAATCTGGCTACCTGGGTTAGGGGTTTGGATTGCTCACAGGGAATCATTGCACTTTTCATCTTACCATTGTTGATCCTCTTCCTGTTATTGTTGATCCTCCACTCGTTCCCGCTCCATCTCTAGCTGCTTCATACAAAACCATCATAGGAGGTGACTGGGATCCTCTGGAGCTCTCTCCTCTGTCTGTCTCTCTGTCTTGCACTCTAGCTCATCCTTTACATTTCTTCTGGCTCCAAGATCTAATCTGGGTCCAGATTTCTCTCCAATCTTTTCCACCATGGATATGCTTTTGCCTCAGCAACTTGACCTTTTTGCATCTGTTTGGGTATTGGTTCAATACCCACTGATAACATCTCCCAGGCAGTCTAGACATACCAGGAATCCCACTTCTAACACCACTGTGAAGGTGTGGGATAAAACAGACACAGCAAACCAGAAGTCAGGTGCATAAAAATGCAAACATGTGTTGTTACTTTATTCAAATCAGACAATAAAAAAATAAAAATAAACAAACAGAAAGCAAAAGGTTATTCAATGTCCAGTATCCAGCAAACTTTCTAATTTAGAAAATTCCTGTGGCCTAGCTTCATCCTTTGCAAATAGAACAGTGTGAAACAAGCACACACTTCTGAGGTCCTCCTCACTTGATAGTTAGTATTCAATTGATTCCCTTATCTATCTTTGTTACTCCAAGTGGTGGATTTTTGCATCTTTCATAGCCTACTGGTTCATAATGTTGCACGCTTAATAGTGTATGACATTAGTCTGCCATCCTTCATGTGGTGCTTACCAACTTGGAGGTAGGAGGAGCAGTGAGAGTAGGTGAGCCGTTAGAGAACAGCAACCATAATTCCATTTTGTTCAAACTGGCCCTAGGAACTGGAAAGCCCCAGTCAAGTGCTATTATCCTTGATTTAAAGAGGGTGGACACTTCAGCAAGCTGAGGGAACTGGTCAGGGACAAGTTAGCCATGGTAGACATTTTAGGTGGGGTGGAAGAGAGATGTGAGGTAATAAAGGGGGCCATTCTCATGCCATCCAAGTTATGCATGATAATGGTAACCAAAAGGAATAATTTCAAAAACCATTATGATTCTCAGCAAAAGTGAAGGAAGTGGTGGGGCTAAGAAAAAGGCCTTCTACAAGTACATAGAAAAGCAGAGGAAGGAAGACTGGGGAAAATATTTACTGAGAAATAAGGAGGCAAAGAAGGCAGTTAGGGAGTGAAAGCAGACATGGGGTTATGTATTGCAGAAGGAGTTAAGGGCAGAGAAAAAAATTTCTTCCAATGTATTAGAGAAAAAAGAAAGAAAGGAGGGTGAATCATTAGGTTATGGGGGATAGGGTGACAGAAGAGGATGGGCAAAAGGCCGTTGTCTTTAATAATTGTTTTTGCTCAGTTTTTCCCAGGGAGAAAGGCAGGCTCTTGCTTAAGAGTTGTATCAAAGTGGCTGATAAGGAGGTCCTGCAGATGAGGCAGCCAATATTTACAAGAGGCAGGGTCCAGAATGAGCTGACATCCCTAAAGATAGATAAGGCCCCAGGACCAGATGGGCTGCACCCCAGAATACACAGGGAAATGACAGCAGAATTGGCTGAACCACTGGTAGCACTATTCAACAGCTCACCACAGACAGGGGTGGTTACAAAGGACTTGAGGGCGTTGGACATCATTCTGTTCCATGCGGTGGGGGACAAGGAACAAGCAGATAACTACAGACTTGTCAGTCTGACATCAGTTGTAGGGATGCTGATGGAGTCACTGGTCAAGGAAGACCTTGTGGACTACCTGGAGAGCAGCAATCTCTAGGAAAGTAAACAGCACAGATTCATGGCATGGAGGTCGTATAAGATGAACCTGATAGTTTTCTTTGATTGGGTGATGAGGGAATTGGATAGGAGCTACGCCATGGGTTTGGTCTATTCTGACTTCAGCAGTTTTTCTACTCGGTGCCCCACAGATGCTTGCTGAAGAAGATGAAGGATCTGGGTGCTGCTAAGGACATAATTAACTGGGTAGGAAACTGGCTAAATGGTAGGGAACAGAAAGTTGTGGTCAATGGGGTCAAATCAGAAGAGAGGGAGTTCATGAGCAGGGTGCCGCAGGGATCAGTCATGGATCGGTCCTCTTCAATATGTTCATCAGCAACACTGGAGAAGGTATCCAGGGCAGGCTGTGTCTCTCTTCACAGATGATACTAAGCTCTGTGGGAGGGAACCAGGGAAAAGCAGAATGGCTTACAAAAGAGAGGGGTGGTCTGAGGTTTGGAAGTTGAAATTCAACACCAAACATTTCAAGGTATTGCACCTACCTGTAGGGAATAAGAACTCCAGGTCAAAGTACTGGATAGGTGAGGTGAGACTTATCATTGTGTTTTAAGAATGTGATCTAGGAGTTACCACCAGTGACACCCTCAAGCAGTCGAGCCAGTGCAGCAAAGCCTATGGTAAGACAAATATGATGCTGGGGTGAATAGAGTGAGGTACTGATAGCAGGAGGAAGGAGGTAATTCTACCCTTAATAGATCTTTGGTGAGGCCACACCTGAGTACTGTACCCTGTTCTGGAGCCTTTACCTCAGAAAGGATAGGGACATGCCGGAGAATGAGCAGTGCAGGGTAACAAAATGATTCAGGCCAACAGGGCATGTACTAGAAGGAGCCTCAAGGCACTGAACATTTACTCACTGGAGACCAAAAGGGGAGAGAGATATGATAGAGACCTTTAAATTCATAAATAGAATAAACAAAGTGAACAGAGAAGAACTATTTAGCTTGAATGTTAGTTTAAGGTCACAAGGGCATGAGTGGAAACTGACAGAAAGGAGGTTCAGGAGGAAGTATTATTTTACAGAAAGGGTGATGGAGCAGTGGAACAGTCTGCCAGCTGAAGTGGTGAGAGCTAAAACAGTTGATGGTTTCAAGCACAGTTTGAGCAGAGTGGAGGGTATAATAGTCACTCAGGGCAATAAGACCAGGAGGGAAAATGGGGAAGGGGGAAGGCTAAAACCCTGGATCGAGAGTAGGTCATAGTGTTCAATGGGGAACTAGGGCAGACTGGATGGATCACTGTTTTGTTCTGCTGTTATTTTCTATGTTTTTATATTTCTGTGTACCTGCATGGGATTAACAGGATCCATGACAAAAAGACATTTTTTCTTGAGCTGAAACACAGGAACAAAGGAGACTTACTTAAACTAGCATAGGGGAGATCAAGGAAAGATGTCCATATATACTTTTTCACAGAAAAAGTGGTGGCCAAGTGAGACATGCTACTGGAAGGAGTGGTAAAGGCTTAATCAGTAAGCAGTTTGAAGAAGGGATCAGACAGGCAAATCGGCCTAGGCAGAAGAGAGGAGCGGAAACTAAGGGGTGAAATGGCCATAAGGGTCAAACAGAGTAGTTTGGGTAGACTAGATGGAGGGTAGGCCTTTTTCTGCTGACAGTGTCTATGTATCTATGTGTCTAGCTAATTATCAATGTATTTTAAAGAGCAACTACCACAGGAGATGTTTTTGACAAAATTTTTGAGCCATTTACAAAGCCAAACAGCTGATGTCTCCATGGGAATTTTGAAAAACGTAATACTCTGTATTTTTCTGTTTATTATTAGAGAGTTACTGTTCGTGAAAGTAGGGTCTCTGTTCCTTGAGAATTTGTCAGCCCTGTTGATCGCTTCCTACCTGCTGTCATAATACTCTGCTTGTGACATCTCAGTTATTTCCATGGCAACAGTTTACAATGTCACAACAGAGGATTATGACTTCAAATGGGAAATTAGATGTAGGGGCAAATACACTCTGAAAGATAAGGATCCTGTTTCAGTGGACATTTCATCAGTAATAAATAAGAGGGAGGAGAAATCTATTGAACACATATGAAATACAAGCTGAATTGTGTCTAAATATGATGTTTTCCAAAGTTTTCCCAAAGGCACCTGTAACTCTATCTGGAGAAATGTTTTTGCTGTATATGAGGGGTCATGAACGACAAAACAAGGAAGTTTAACAACAACTGCGCTTTGTCAACTTCACCCAAGCATGACAAACATTGCTCTAGAGTATTGTAGTGAATTTGTTCTCACACTTTCTATGGGATCCATTGCTTCTACACTGAGGACTGGAGGGAAAAACAACATGCTAACTGTGCTCAAGTACTTCATAATCTGACCCAAGTTCAGATAGTCAGATATTAGGATAATCCAAGTCTGACATCCGATCCTAGTAACAGATGTCCTTGGATTAGGATTTGGATATCCTGAAATCCTACTATCCAAACAATGACTCCCCATCCTGCAGTTCAAGCTCCAACACAATGCTAACAAACCACCTAGCACAACCTCTCTCCATGTCCCAAGCCTATGACAATGTTACTAAATAGTATCACACACTAGTCCAACTCTTAGGTATAATAAAAGTATTACTGGCAGCAATAAAGTTTAGAAACTGTGCTCCCCCTGATAAATTGTAGCTCCCCCACACTGGCACAAGATGCAGTCCCCATCCCCATGATTCAATAAAGAAACCCCTTCAAACACACCCCAGTCCCGCCTCCCTCCTCCATAGGACCCAAAGTAATAGTAAAGAAGATCTCACTAATTGTGATAGCATGTCCACAGTAGAGTGGCTAGTGTTCTTCCTCATTTTCATAAGTATGAATAAAATGATGTCCTGCTAAGGAAATAACTTATAATTGTCTAACTGTTGGCTGCTTTGGGTGCGATGAGGAAAGGAGGGACGTGGGGGCTAGTGGGTGTGTTGGAAGGGAGTTCTTTACTGAATTGTGGGGATAGGGGTTAAAGGATATGTCAGTGGGGTTGGAGACAGTTATGATTTAGAGTGGGCATGATTTCTGAAACTTTATTGCTACTGGCAATATTTTTATTATAAGGAGAGTTGGATTAGTGTATGATGCTATTTAGAAACATTATCAGTAAGCTTGGGGATGAGGGAGGTTGTGGGTTACAAATTGGTTTGAGTTAGGGGTTTATTAACATTGGGATCAGGAAGGCTTTTGTACAGGGTGGGTGGACTTTTTTTTATACAAGTTTTAGGATTTTGGATTTTCAGCAGCTTTATTTGAAAATCCCAAATGTTTGCTGCATCTGAGGTGTCTTTTTTTCAATCACTATCCGATCATCCCTCCAGCACACACACAAGATATATAAAATAGGAATTAATTTTAGCAGCAGTGTAGCAGAGGGAAGATCTTGTATAGTCACAGCTACTGGATTTGCTCTGTTGACCTGAGTTATGTTTTTTTTTAGGCCCTGGTACTACCTCACAGAGGTGCTGGTTTGCTGTAATGGTTGTCACATAGGTATTATGTGTCTGGGTATACCCTACTCCCAAGGCTTTCTTTAGCTCAGTCACCTGACATCACTGAGAGAGAACTGAGGACTTCTGGGAGCCCTCAGTCTTATGATGGGGTAGGGACGGAAGGGAGAACATGACATTCACAGACCGTGGCTTGTGCATTAAATAGATTTATGAGTTAAAGAAATGAGAAAAAACATTTTTTTTTGCCCATCTTCTGGATTGCAGGGTGGGGGTGGACTATTGGGGGAATCAGGTTAAAGGTGTTGGCTGGGGGGAGTTGGCTTGGGGAGATAAAATGGGGGAGGGGCTTTGGCTTCCTTAAAGGCTTGCTTGGGACCGAGGGGTAGTTTTCATGACTACAGCAGATTGACATTATGAAAAATTTACAATTATTAGAAATCTTCTCAGATGGACTGACCCAAACTGCCACCTCCTGCTAGACCCCAAGAGCCCCTTCTACCCAGGAGATGACAGCCAGAGGGACCCTGGCACCATCAGTCATGAGGTAAAGAGAGGATGACAAACTTTTGTATGCCATAGGAGAGGTTGTTGATGGTAAATGGTATGGAATTTGATGCAGAATCAGAACTTCAAATTTTAGCTCCAATTCCATTCCTGTGCCTTAATCAGAGGCAGAACCAAATCTGACTCATAATTGAAATCTTGCTGCATTCCCTAGTCACACCTGTCTACTGCCTAAACAGCAGGGCACTTCATCCACATCCCAACACTCGGTCAGACCAGAGATGCACACTGAATTAGCTTTGCCCTCCTGAACAAGGCTGCAGATTTTAACAGTTCAGCCTCTTGGCAGACAATTCCCAATGAATTCCTCTTGCCTTAATTTTACTGCAGGTCTCCTGTAGCCTGACAACAAGTTGCTTGCTCACCCACTGACCTTCAAGGGCATGATGTGACAAAGGCCCTGATATAACTGATTCAGGTCACAGCCACTGTGACTGCATGCCCAGTGACCTCATCTAAATTTGGTGTATGCTGCATCAGCAGTTACTTTACAGTTGTCTTTAGGACAGCTGCTGCACATTTATTAATTAGCCATCCAAGATTCAAGTGCATCCAAATCAGCACTGTCTTTGGGAAAATCACACACAAAACTCGGATTTGTTACAGTATTATATGCATGTATTTGTCCTATTTTACTGACAGAAACTTTTCATCATTTATATCACAGTGATTTATAGCCCATGAAATAAATCGGTCCCTACACCTTAACACAAGGACATGCTTAAGCACCAGCCTGTAGCTGTATTCTTTACTTTTTATCAGTTTTAGGATATCAGCCATGTTTTTTTAGTCTCAATTCGTAATGTAATAGGCATCTCTTGTTTCATTGCTCTTTGGGCCTGCAGATCAAGAATGGTTCAGGAATATATAATTAAGCAATAATGCATGACAGGGTGTGTGTCATGCTGGGATAATGTCATGTCTCAGGTGTTTGGGTACAAGACCATGGGCCTAGTGCATCTCAGCACCTGAGAAGTGATGTTATCACACTCGGACACACACCAGAGTGCATTATTGCTATTATACAATGTCTCACTTTTATGTATATAAACCAAAAAAAGGTTAACAATGACACTTTTAAAACATATTTCTGCTTGTTTTTGTATGGTTAAGTGCACATTTGAAGAAAAAAAAAGCTTTACATTGCTCATTGCCCGGCATGTGGTGCTGCAGTTTAAAGTGTTTTCTTCTGGTCACTGTGTTCTTGTCATCTAACCCCCTTTATCTCTCTGTAACAGGAAGACAGTTCTTTTTGCCTGTCTTACTGCGTTCCCTTTTTTTTCTTACTGTGTTACTATTGCCTCCCCATCTCTCTCAATGTTTTAAAAGGGAACAGGTGATCATTATGTGGATGCACAAATACTTTTAAAAACCATGTGTGATGAGCCGAACTGAGCAGAGGATGCTAATCACAATGATGGCTTTATTTATTTATTTTTAATTAAATAGAAGCAGCAAAAGTGGAGTGGGGGAAGAGTGGGACAGTGCTGATGCAGAAGTGGAGTGTGATACAAGATTGATGAGTTAGGGAAGAGCGAGACAGTACTGACATGCAAGGTCACTTTTAAACTGCAGTCACTATCAGTGAAGCCACATGGGAAAAAATATTGTAGCAGAAAGAAATAATAAAGTCGGGGAGTGTAAAACTGGTTTTCTGTTTGGGGCAGAGGCAGTGTCTGGCATGGTGGGAGGAAGGTTTCACATTTTAAAGGTTAAGGTGTAGGAGGCAGGAATCAGGGGAAGCTTTGAGATACGAAACATACGAAACATATGAAATTTGCCAGCAGATAAAGGCCTAGAGGTCTAACAAGTCTGCTCGAATACGCAGCTAGCACCCCTTATTCTGCAGCTGCCCTTCCCTTCCACCCTTCCCCTTCATTAACCCTCCACCTTGTCCTGTCCCATCCTCATTTGAAGCAGTCCACTGTTCTACTGCATACCACTTCTGCAGGTAACGCATTCCACCCAGCCACCACCCTCTCTGTAAAAAAGTGTCTCCTCATCTCCCTCCTGAATCTTCCTCGCTCCAGTCTCATGTCATGGCCCCTGGTGGCCCTCACCTCCCTTACTTTGAATAGCTCCTCTGTACCTGTCTTGTTTATTCCTTTCATGTTTTAAAGGTTTCAATCACGTCACCCCTGTCTCTCCTTTCCTCCAGTGAGTACATGTTCAACTCCTTCAACCTCCTCTCGTATGATAAGTCCCCCAGCCCCTTGATCATCTTTGTTGCCCTGCGCTGCACCCCCTCCAGTAACTTAATGTCCCTCTTCAGATATGGATGCCAGTACTGCACGCAGTACTCCAGGTGTGGTCTAACTAATGACCTATACAGTGGCAGAATCATCTCCTCCCTCCTCGAGGATATACCCCTTGCAATACAACCCAGCATATTGTTGGCCTTTGCAGCTGCCTTCCCACATTGTGCCGAGTTGTTCATTGACTCTGTAATGAGCACACCCAGATCCTTCTCCTCCTCTGTCTGGGCTAGCTGCACTCCCCCTAGCTGGTAACTCCTCCTTGGGTTCTTCATCCCAAAATGCAGCACTTTGCACTTTTTGGCATTAAACCCCAGTTGCCAGGTGTCTGACCAGGTTTCAAGCTTTGCCAGATCATCCTGCAACCCCTGCCATCCCCCTAGGTCATCCACCACTGCGCCTACCTTGGTATCATCAGCAAACAGACTGATCTTGCTCTTGACGTCCCATGATATGTCTGCAATGAATATCCCAAACAACACTGGTCCCAACACCGAGCCCTGTGGAACACCGCTTGTCACTGCCCTTGGGTGTGAGAGCTCCCCCTCCCACCACCACCCTCTGTTGCCTTCCCTGCAGCCAGTTTCCTACCCATCTCACCAGCTTTGCACCTGCCACTGTGCTTACTAACTTCCTTCCCAGCCTTCCATGTGGCACCGAGTCAAATGCCTTACTGAAGTCCAGATACAGGACATCCACTGCATGGCCCCTGTCCAGTTGCCTAGTTACCCAGTCATAGAACTCCACCAGGTTGGTTTGGCAGGATCTGCCATGTATGAAGCCATGCTGTCTGCTGTTCTGTAGTCCTTTGGCCTCTAGGAGGGCCACCAGCCACTCCTTCAGGATAGCCTCCTTTAGCTTACCCATGATGGATGTGAGGCTCACTGGTCTGTAGTTTCTCGGTTCATCCTTGGGGCCACTCTTGTGGAGGGGCACCACATGAGCCATCCTCCAGTCCTGAGGTACACACCTGAATGTAGAGAGGCATTAAATAGGTCTGCCAAAGGTCCTGCAAGGACCTCTGCCAGCTTCTTCAGTACCCTGGGGTGGATGCCATCTGGCCTGGCGCCTTGTCCACCCTTAGTGCCTTCAAACCTCTCTAACTCTGCCTCCATGATTTTCCCATCTGTCACCACTCCCCCGCTTCTGCCATTTCTCCCACCTTGGGTGTCACCCCCCTCTTCTCTTTAGTAAATACTGAGCAGAAGTACTCATTTAGTGCTTCCGCCTTATCGTACCCTGCTTCCATCCAACCCCCCTCCTTCCTAATCCTTACTATGTGGTCCTTACAGCTCCTTTTCTCCCTGATGTACTTAAAGAAGTCCTTCTCCCCCTTCTTAATGCCTTGTGCCAGCCTGAGTTCCGTAGATGCTTTGGCTCCCCTTACTGCCCTTGTCACCTCCTTTGATTCTATCAAGTACTCCTCTCTGTCCTCCTCCCTCCCTGTTTTCTTGTACTTCCTAAAGGCAGCTCTTTTCCTCCTTATCTTTTCCATGACCTCCTTGCTCAACCAGCTCGGTTTCTTAGCCCTAGCCTTCTTGCTCTGAGCTTTGCAGCAGGTTTTGTTGCCTCCACTATCCCCAGCTTTATGAGCTCCCACCTCTGGTTAGTGTCCATACTAGATTGAATTCTGGCCAGGTACCCTTTACCACTTCCCCATCCTCCCAAAGTCAGCCCTCCTGAAGTCCAGCACTCTTGTGCCAGATTCCCTCCTTCCTTGCCCATATCCAATGTGAGCCATACTGAGTGGTGGTCACTCCCTGACAGCGGTTCCTCCACTGTAAGTTCTCTCACAAAGTCCCCATTTGCCAGCACAAGGTCAAGGGTATTCCCTAACCTGGTTGGTTCACTGACCATTTGCAGCAGGAAGCTGTCCTGGAAGGCATCCAGCAGTACCTGCTCCCTTCTGTTCCTGGTTGTTGGGGTGCTCCAGTCCACTCCTGGCATGTTGAAGTCACCCACAATCATCACACTACCCTTCTCACAGGTCCTCCTGATCTGTCCCGCTAGTTCCCTAACTCCTCCATCTGAGATGGTGGCCTGTACACCACTCCCATTCTAAGAATCCTATTCTTGGAATCCTGGATTTGCATCCCAAGTGACTCCGTACTACCCTCCTCCCCTTCCTCCCTTACACACTTCAGTCCTTCCTTCACATATAGTGCCACCCCCCCTTTTCCCAATCACCCTGTCCCTACGAAATAACCTATACAGGCACTGTGATTTCTTTTTCTTTTCTAAGGTCCTGTTGGTGCCAGACCTTCATACAGTGATGTTATGTTCAAATATTATCACTTGTGAAGTAAGCACTGACCAATCAAAGAGCAAGAAATGTTATTGCCATAGTATAATAATATATAACAAATTATAATCACAGAATTGTTTTTGTGTGTAATCATGTGTTTTGTGTTATATTTATTGTTGAGTGTGGTAAGAAATTGATTGAATGATTGATCAATCAACTGACTGATTGATCTATCAAGTGATTGACCTATTTTTGTTTGTTAACATGGTCAGTGCATGAGCAAAAACTGCCATTTTCATGGCTCATCAGGTGAAATTTTCATGGGTCATCTGGAGACATAAAACACGATTTACAAAATAAATATGAAAACAGATATACATGCATTAGTTTAATCATGTACAAGTAGACCCAGCCTGGTAGTGCAGGAGTTGTGCTACTATTCACTATGCTGGTGGTGAGGTGGGTGCAGAAATGGACTCCAGTCACTTGGGAACCATCTGGGAGGGAGGATAGAGCATCCTGGTGACAGATCTCCTCCTTAGGGAGGGAGACAATGGGTCCTACTACATGACTGCCACCTGGTGGAGGCCAACTAGCAACATAGTGGCAGCACAAAAATGAGGAGAGAAGCAACCACCAGAAGCCAAGTAAACATGTCTGCCACTTCATACATGCATGCCTGTCATTGCCTGCCAGCACCCTTGAAGAGAAATCCAGGAGTTGGAGGAAAAAGCCTGGGTATGCTGTTGTGCCAGCAACCACCCCCCCCCACAGGCCCATGCATGACTGATATAACAGGCTGCCCACAACTGTTGTGGTCCTTGGTAAGTGATTGATAAGCTGTATGTCTATGAGATGGTTTCTGATGGGTTAGGGTACCACTGGGCAGCTAGTGGATGAGAAAGAGTTTGAAAAATAAAACAAGAAAGCATTGCTTCATGAAGTCTTACTTAAAGGCGTGTATAGAAGTATAATCCAGTACAAAAGCACGTAAATTACAAATGTTTGATTTAACAATTAACATCATTGCCCTTGTTCAGTGCATACTGAGGACCATGAAGCAATTCCTTGTCTGTCATCTTGTATGATATCCATTGAAAAAAGGGGGAAAAGTTCACTAACACTACAAGGAGCTTGACCAATAGAAATGCTACGTAAAATACTGCTGATGAGCATTTATATCTGCCATCAAAAGATGGGCACTGTAATGAGGAGTACAATAAACAATGATGAGTATAATGTTGAACTTGTAAGGCAAAATGACAGATTTATTGCATAGAGTCTTCACTCTTGACAGTGCTCCCTCAGTGGCCACAAAGTAAAATTTGATATCACAGTCAGGTAATAGGAAACTGTATGTGTAGTAACATTCCCTAGTTTCAGGAAGAAAACAGTGATTGTCTTGATACAATATACCCAAACACTGGCAGATTGCTATTACAAGATGTTCAAGAGGTATCGCATAGATGAGAGTGCTGCTGTGAGTATGGCTCATATATTTAGAAATGTGCACAAACCCGATTAAATCCTTTCCAAAAGACATAATAAAAAAGATAAAAATCATTACTTTCCAGAGATTTACACCTAGTATTTCTAAACTGCATGACCTTGGTCATTTTAAGTTTGAGAACCATTGTGTTCCCCGATACCACTGCTGCATGTGGAAACAGTCCGTTTGAATGATATTGCTTAATACAGACAAAATTTCCCTTGTTTAAAAATAACTGCATTGTCGGCATACAGCAGCATCTTAGTGCAAGAACAAGCAAGTGGCAAGTTATTGATGAATAAACTAAAAAAGGGGTCCCAAAAGGAATCCTGTGACACACTAAAGTTCAGCTGTGAAAAATCTAAATATTAGCAACCTTAATATGTTGTATCCTATTTGCCAAATAATATTCAAATCAACTAATAACCTCTCCAGATCAATTACGATTATGTAGCCAGGATAATAACAAGGAAAGATTCCATGGACAAAAGCTTTGGTGGGGTCCACAAAAAATATGCAACAACATAGTTAACTGAATCCAAAGCTTGATGTACTGTATGCAGTGTGTAAGCCTCAGTAAAGCTGTCATCATGTTGTGCTGGGATTTAAAATCATGTTGAACATAGCAATGGGAGTGATACTTTTCAAGGTATTCAGACATTGATCAAAAACTAGTTTGTTCAAGGATGTTAGGGAGAGAAGCTAACAGAGAAATCAGTCAGTTATTCAAGATAAGAGAAATCTCCCTGAGTTTAGTATTGATTTAACTGTTGCCTGCTTCCAGATTTTGGAAACAATCACGTAACATAATGAAATATTTCACAGTTTATAAATGGGATAAATTAAGGCTTCCCTATAAATTCTAAACAAAAAAAATCAATACTACCCATATCCACTACTGCTGTGGGACTAAATGTTTTCAGATATTTTAAAACTTGTTTAAATGTTAAATGTTTGAAATAAATGCAGGTTGATTCAGGGCCTGGTAGTATGTGGTAGGGTGAGCAATGTTTAATCAGTAACTGAAATTTGTGTTACACATCTTTCTATATTCCCTCCCAAAATTATTAAAAACATTTCCAAATTCAAGGGCCTTACTGATCTCCCTGGAGTCAACTGTTTTTGTTCCATAGCCTGCTTTCTGGGACTGACTTGGCAGGTCATCACTCATTAAGCATGGTCCAGATAATTTTGGTCTTAGCCCTGAAGTCCCATTTATTTTTATATAGCACACTATAGAGGATTGTGTATGCGCAAGCATATACAACAAGGCAGTTGCGATCAAGAGGTTTCCGTGGTAACCAGAGACCTCGAGAGCGTAGCTCGAGAGGTCCGTTACCACGGAAACCTCAAGATCGCACAACTGTCTTGTTTGTGTATGCTTGCTCATACACAATCTTTTATAGTGTATGGGCAACCATACGAGTACACCGGACAAGTTTTTGTAAAAAGAGGCGGCTTACTTCAGTTTCTGCCCCCACACTCGCTTCCCTTGCTCGGCGCCACTCCACCGCGCATACATGTGGGATTCTGTTGTGCTGCACCGTGACGCACTCCGTGCAGCACAACAAGATCGTGACGTACCGAGTGCAGGAAAACAACGCTGTTCCAGGCATGGATTTCCATGCGGAACAGCGTTCTACCATACACTATAATATATTTGTGTATATGGGCCTTGCATTTATTTTGAAATGGTTTATAAATACAGTAATTTGTGATTGTGGCTCCTTGATTCATCTACAGTCCCTCGAAGTCTTATTACTTTCTTTCATTAATTTTAAAATTTTGGGGGGTTATCCATTTCTGCTTATTCCCCTACAATATATTCTCCATATAGGGCAAATTTGCTATTGATGAGATCAAAGACATAAACTGCTGCAAGGGCCTTTTTTACATCAGGAAATCCATCAAGAAATACCAATTGGCAAGGCCTCTGGTTTTCATTTTTTGTTTACCAGAAAATCCATTAAATTCCAGAATCTGAACTGTCTGCAAATGTGTAAAAACAAAAAGTTAAGGAATTAGACATTTTATACCAGATCAATGAATCTTCAGAGCTTGTATTTTTTATTAAATTGCTTCTGTACTATGTTTATATTGCTTTATTTACTTTGCAGTATAGTAAGCCTCCATTTATTCTGATTATTTATACAAATACTAAGAGATTGTCACTAGCATCCGGTAAAACCTGGAAATGAGATTATCAATCAGTGGTGCAATCCTGAAATTTTAACACTAAAACAGAATTGTATTACTTCAATCACCATACATTAATGGCTTTGCCAGTCAGTATTCAACAGAGAATGGATAATCCTGCGTGTGTAAACTGCGCTTGTTTAAAGATATGAACGAGACCGGTCCGTGACGGAATAAATTTTATTTTTACCTACGTACAATGGTGATGCTAGACACAGATCATTTCTTCAGTGTGACAATAGAATGCACAAGCTTATATACTGATTATTTAGGTGTGGTTGTTTCCCTGGAACAGGTAATTATTAGCTTATTGACACAAATGGCCATAGGTGTGGCCAGCATTCTTTGGGAAGTAACTAGGAGAGACCAAGCCCAATTATGATCTGACTGAGTCAGCAATGTTTTTAGTCCGGCCTCCATTACGTACATTCTGCTTGCCCAGATAAGGGACATGGCTTTATGTTTGCTTATGTGCTTGCTCTGTTCCTTCTTCTTATGAGTCACCCAAACCACAGCTCAAGGCTACATCTAGTCTTACGTTATAATATTACAAGGGTGCCAACAAAGGTTATATAGGGATAGGGCATATGGGACAGACTCCTCTGCCCCCATTACATTCCCCCCTTTGGCACCATATTGCCAAATTTGAAAATCAGACACGTAGTAGACAAGCGTTATATGAGGTAATTACCCCTGCTGGGTCTGGTCAGACTAGAGCACGTGATTTTGATGCATGACATAAATATGTAGAGTGCAAGCAATATACTGCATATTACAACAATCCCATGTTGGATTGAGCTTCCCCAGTCACCAAAGATGCTTTTTATCCATTGGAAAATGTCCCAGCCGCTATCTGTTGGAGCATGCTCACTGAGAATACGCTGTTGTAATTTTGTACCCCTCAATTACTTGTTCCAGTTCCTCCGAGTTGTCTAGTATATAGGTACAACATTCTTCTCCAATAATAGCACATACTCCACCTTGTGCTGCTAATACATAATCAAGCGCTGCTCAATTTTGTAATGTAACGATTCTAAGTGCTTTAATTTCTGCCATTAATAAAGCGTTGATAGTAATGTTTCATTGACAAATGTTTCTAATTCATAGCTTAGCTGATCAATATAATGCATTGCTTGGACCGACCCCCACCAGGGAAAAATTCCAGCTCCAAATTTCTCTCCTACTGATATTCGTTTGGAGTCTTGTGGCACTTCCTAGTAACTCCCTTTTAATACGGTTTGTTGGTTTAGGGTGGCTTGAGTTTAACATTATGTGCATATTGGCCCTAGTTTGGAGGGTCCCTAAGTAACAGCATGCTTCCCATCCAAGTGGTAAGTAAGTGTAAGCTTTAAATCCACATACCCAGTATAGCCCTGTGACAAAGCCAAGCCCTGTGTTACATAAGTCCCGGGGGAAATACAAATTTGTTGCATTGGCTAAATAGGTGCTGTTGGTGCAGCTACTGTTATTACTAGTACTGTTGCCAGTGTCATTACAAACTGTGACAGTTAGGGTTTTAATGTATCTAACGTTAGTGTAATACTTGGAGGTACAGTTTTGGGTTGATCCAACATAACTTGAACTTGTCTTAGAGCTCACATTTTTACATATACAATAAGGAATTGCTGGTGTCTTTCTATGGTCAAGATGAAAACAGTTGGCCCATCAGTTGTCATGTTTGGTGGGCTGTACCAGTTATGGTAGTACAGAGTTATTAAAATAGATGCATTTACATTAGACAATACATACTGTACAAAGTTTGAGTCATTGATTTTTGCCATTGTGAACAATAGTTGGTATGCTTCATACCAGTCCAAAGGATTTGGTCTCAAGTGGAGTCCAACGGCTGATGAAAAGGGTGAGTGTGTACACATATAACAGTCAGTCACATTTGCATTATTTGCATACAGTCTCATTAAAGTCCACCAGGTGTTTGTGGTATGGAGTGAATCTCCACGCCATTTATATATTTTGAGGTCATTTCCTGTTCTCCACAAGAAGAAAATTGTCCTGGCCACACATATAATTATAGTGACGGTAGTTTTAAAGTTCATGGTGTCCTGTTAATTCCTTTTGTCAGCTGCAATAAAAAATTAAAATGTGCATTTATATTGAACATTTAGTTATTGTGTACTTTGTTTGTAACCTTTTTACATTGGTCTACGTGGACCCAAAATTCTGACTTTTTCCTCCTTTCACATCTCGATACATATATCACACTTTCTCCAAGGGTATTAAAGACTCGGTATGGTCCCAACCAGTTTGCATCCTTCCAGGGGTTTTTCTGTTCCCAGTTTCTAACCATTACTATATCATTAATGTGTATTGGTATTCCATATCCTGTTTTAGGGCTTTTGTATTGTTTGTCTTGGTCCTTGACCCTCTCTGCCTCCACCCTTCGCCCAACAGTCGCTCATGACGTGTCCGGGCTTTTTGCAGTTAAAACACATCCTAGATTCTCCCTTTGTTCCCCCTTCATTTTTCCAGGTCACCGCTGCTACCTCTGCTTTCCTCTCCTTCTCATTTAAATAAGTTTCCAACAAGGTTATACGTTCTTCCTGGGTTGGCGCCATTTTAACTACCGTCCTAAGGGTGGGGTCTAGGTCGTATGCTCTTACCCACAGGTCTCTAAATGTGGTGTCATCCTCCGAAGGGCAATCCTGCCCTCCATATCTCTGATATACTTCAAAAAGCCTGGGAATGAACACTCAGGGGCCCTCCTCCGATTGTGGCTTTGTTTGTAAAATCCTGTCCCAGTCTACTTCTTGCTTGGCGGATTCTCCCCTTGCCTTTCTTATGGCCTCTACTACCTCACTGTAATCTGCCCAGGAGTTGACATTGCTCTCAGCTTCTGGGTGTGTACCCTGTATTATTGAGGGCATTGCGTCCACTATGGTGTGAGTCAGTTTAAACATCACCAACCGGCAGACGTCCTGATTTGTTAACCTACAGTGCTAGTTAATTGTTTTAGTTTCTGTCTCAGCTCTGACAAATTGGTTTTATGGTCTATTGGCCCTATCATTGTGCCCAGTTTTGTCATCTCATCTATAGATAAATCTTTGATCTTAGTTTTTGGCTCCGGGTCCCGGGGTTTCTGCTGGGTTATATTCTTCTTTACCTTTTTTTTCTTTTTGGGCACTTCTACCCAACTGCCTCCCTCCATCTCATACTCCTTTTCCTCTACCTCCTCTGTCCATTCTTCCTTACCTTCGGGCCCCTCCTCCTGTACCTGCACCATCCTGGCATCCTCATCTTTCTCTAAGATGTCTTCCAACTGTTTTGCCTTAGTCTCCTATTTATTTTCTTCGGCTTCATATTTATCAGCCTCCTCTTTCCTTTTCTCCTGTTCCTTCCTCAGTTTAGCCTTTGCTTGTCTTGCTACTAGGTTAACTAGTTGTTCTTCTAGTTGGTGTCTTGTGACAGTTTACATTGTGCCCCGAGGTGCTCTGTCCACGGGTGGTCACGGTGCCATCTTTAAGGGGCTGAGACCTGTGCTTTTAATTCTCACACTGTTTTTTAGTTTTTGAATAGTCTCAGTCACCTCCTTTAGCTCAGTATACAACTGCCTGGTCTCTGTCATGTGTTCCTGTGATTGTTGATCTAACTTTATGTAGCAAGGAATTATCCCTACTCAATAAACACAGATCATCCTGAGCTTTGGCCTGTTGGCTCTGTTTTTGCCCCAACTGGGTTTTAATGGCATCAAGTTCAGTTAAGGGGACGCTCTGCTGCAATTTTGCTTGCAATAATTCTAACTCTTCCTCCTGTTTTTTGTTTACGTATTTTAAACCTGCATTCTCTGTTACTTGTTTTCCCAGCCTGTACACTACAGTTTGATTATACTGACACAAGCCTTGTAAGGCATTAGCAAAAATTTCCTTTTCTCTTGACCTTCTTGTTTCTGTCTGCTACTTGTTCTGAGAAATAGACCTGTGCAGTGATGTCTTCCAACGGGTCTCATACGGCCCCTGTTTACAATATTCCCATGAATTTCCTATTATAGTTTCCATGCTCATTTTGTCCCTTTGGTCTACTTGGATATTTTCAACAGGGTCACTCGTGCACTGATGCCTCCGCTTACTTAGCCAAGGTTTACGACCCTTCGCTTGTCCCGGCTTGCAAGTCCCAGCAGCCACACTCATATACCTTGCCCCATGAGTTCTTACAAGGTTATACCTTATAGAGCAAAAACTACTACTTTAAATACTTTCAGTCAGAACAAGCGGATCAAAACAAGAGGTTAATACATCACCTAGTGTGCAGACTGGGTCCCTTCTGTCCTTGTAGGTGTAGTTGATTTAGTCACCGGACCGAGTCTCGGTCCACCTTCAGCCAGGCAAACTAGCCACTGTTCCTCAGTGTTAAACACGGAGCTGGCTCGTCCGTCCCACTGTCGACCGCTCCAGCACCTATGGTTTGTTAGCAACAGTGATCCGAGTCACGGCACCAAAAATGTAAGCTGCGTTGTTTAAAGATACGAATGAGACCGTGTCCAGTGACGGAAGAAATTTTATTTTTACCTACGTACAATGGTAATGCTAGACACAGATCATTTCTTCAGTGTGACAATGGAATGCACAAGCTTATATACTGATTATTTAGGCATGGTCGTTTCCCCTGGAACAGGTAATTATTAGCTTACTGACACAAATGGCCATAGGTGTGGCCAGCATTCTTTGGGAAGTAACTAGGAGAGACCAAGCCCAATTATGATCTGACTGGAGTCAGCAATGTTTTTTTAGTCCATCCTCCATTACATGCTATCTCTGCTTGCCCAGATAAGGGGACATGGCTTTATGTTTGCTTATGTGCTTGCTCTGTTCCTTCTTCTTATGACTCACCCAAACCACAGCTCAAGGCTACATCTAGTCTTACGTTATAATATTACAAGGGTGCCAACAAAGGTTATATAGGGATAGGGCAATATGGGGACATACTCCTCTGCCCCCCATTACAGTGTGTGTGTGTGTGTGTGTGTGTGTGTGTGTGTGAAGATTATTGAGATATCTGGTACTGTATTAATTAGCACAGGCTTAAGATGTGGCTATCAGGCTCTCCATTCCAAGAAGATTGAGCTGTGGTCACCAACATATCTATCTACAGTACATCTCATCCATGATCTACAAACTTTATTCAAATAAGAGACCACAACTCATTCTGGTACAGATTCTAAACCTGATATATAATTTATGTTAATCAGTGAAACAATTACCTGTTGCATATGCAATTCAGTGATCTTATCTGTAACCCAGGATAGCTTTTAAGGGGCCAATTCATATTTACCCCCCCAAAGGATCCACTCTGTCTAGACCAACAATGTACAGTACTTTAGAAACTGGAGATGACATTAAGATAATCTTCAGTAAAACCAGGGGGTATATAAAAATTACAGAAACTATTTTAATATCCCAAGCAACAAATTAACTGAGAGGAGCTCACATGAATTAAAAGCATGATGAAACTATAACTCTGACACTTTTACCTTATTTGAAATGCAAAGCACACTACCTCAACCATTCCTCCCAAGTCTGCCTTTCTTAAAAACAGTGTAACCTATGAATAATAATCTCAGAGTCCATGATCTTATTAGAAAGTGAGGACTCAGAGATGGCAATAATATCAAAGGCATTTTGTTATACCCAAACCAGAAATAAGTCTTTTTTGACCAAAATGCTCTAGCTGTTAACATGACCAACCTTAAGAGAGGGCTTAACAGCTAGATTTTGGTATATTAAATTTGGTGATGTCAGATTCTGAACCGGGGTTCTGATGAAGACAGCCAGAGATTAAAAGAGGAAAAATGTAATTAGCCCCCTCCTATTCTGGATAGCTATCCATGCATGCTCTTTTTTAATTGTTTAAAGTAATTAAGTGAAACAAATCTAATTTGGAAAAGTCTATTACTGGGCTTATTTAAATATCTCTGAAATAGATTGCTAAATTGTATAAAGAAGGGCTGAGGTTCCTGGGAGGTACTGAGTCATACACAACAGCTGGAGTGAACCAATAATTTATTTATTTTTACCAGGAAGGCTGCGCTGAGAAAAAGGTCACTTGCAAGGAGGTCCTGGGTATGGCAGAGCAAAATATAGAAATGCATACAGAAATATTACATCAAACTTTAAATATAGTGCAATTAAAAGATATCAAGAATGACAAAAGGTAAATATAAAAACCTGAAACATAACACACAAAGTGTATAGTAAAACTATGGTAACAAGTTCAGCTGAAGTAGAACACACAGATAAAGAAAATGCAATATAATGGAAATTAATATACATGATTCCTTTGGAAAATTTTAAACTTGAATCTGAAACTGAAGGCATAAAAGAAATACAATGTACTCTGCAAGGTATTAGAGGACTTGGAAGAATTATAAAATCCTTTACTCTGCAAAATGAAAACAAGCATTCACTGAAAGGTAAACTACAGTAGTTGAAAGTGTGCCAGCCATTTAAACAGAACAGATTTACCATAGAAAATAAAAGTGTTTTTCCCCATGGGAAGGAGAACAGCTGGGCATGGACAATCTCAAATGGTAGGGGCACTGCTGACCACATAATATCCTGCACCAGAGGGTATAGTCATCACATCAGTGTATTCCATTTCTTACAGCTTTTGGTCCATTGTAGCCTGTATTTCTAGCCTTTGGATCTGCAGGTTTATGGCATCCTTCTAGTTCCATCAGCCACAATGTCCACTGTCCTCCTGGTAGAGGTCACCATGTTGCAGGGTTCAAAAGTGCCACTGACAGTCAAGCAGATAGAATCAAAGATTCCTTGACATAATCCCTGACTCACCCAGGTGCTGCTAGACCTCTTGAAAGAGGTTTCAGCATGTGCTGTGTTGCCAACAGCAGAAAAGCAAGTTACCTGTCCTTCACTAGGGACCCTATAGGGTCAGACGGCCACATGATCCCTTCTCTGGTTAAGGAGCACTGCCAGTTGTATAGTCTGCAGAACCAGTCCACCCTAATGGAGCTCCTGAATCTACTCCATAACCCAGTTTGCTGGCATGACAGCCCAATGCACTGCATCTGGGCCCTTTTGCATCCCACAGCACAGTAAATCTGTGGTACTACTGTACACATACCATTCAGCTGCCAGGAGCCACATTTGTATGCCTTTGTTAGTAGGGTAGATTGCAACACTGATCCCAGCATGCCCCACCCCCATGAGGCAGACTGTGAGTGGTGTGGGATGAAGTCAAGAAGATCAATGTGTGTAAATATCCTGGGAGGAATAAATACCTTGGGGCTTCCCAGGCCTATGATTGGAGCAGCATTACAATGTAATGAAGCCTAAAAATTATTTTTATTTATTTAAAATTGTTTGTCCTGGAGGGCACACTTAATTCTGGACAAATCATTTCAGGTGATTCCTGGGGAGGGAAAATCAGCACATCAGCACATAGTTACAAATCATGCAAGGAAGTACAAAACAGTTCAACAAAAAATAAATAGCGCCTTAAGCAACAGGCACAAATAGCATTAAGCAAAATTTGCAAGGTGCATTACAACTTACTGTACAGTGTATTATATTCCTGTCAAGAGATGAGAAAAGTGAGTGACCAAGGAGAAAAAAAGGTGGGGCGTAGCAGCAAGAAGAAAAAGGTTAATGATGGAATAAAGACATGTGTTGTATGCTTCTGAAGGAGAGTAGAGGGGTGGTTGAAGCAGAGACTAGCAAGTCTGTGTAAGAATGCAATATGTCAAGCAGAGGTCCAAGGGCAAGAGAGAGGAAAGGAGGGAGAGTCCACATTACACAGAGAAACTATGGAGAGAACAGATTTAAGAAAGCAGAGAAAGGGAGTCATGTCATAACTTAGAGATGAGGGAGGCACAGTGAGAGAGAGGCTGTGTCCCTCAGGGAGTGGAGAAGGGGGAGGAGTAGATGGAGCAGTGATGGGTTCAGGAAAGGCAGTTCAGGGCAAAACAGTAGAATGAGTGGTAAGGGTCCAGTCAGGCAAGTGTGGACTTGGGATGGCACTTTATGCCAGAAAAGGCAATGTCATGCACCCACATAATTGAAACTTATATGGAACTAAACATGTTAGCAAAGGCAATGTCGTGCACTTATATAATTTAAATTATATGGTAAAATAGAGGAAGGAGTAGAAGGAAAGTGAGATGAGACGGGTGGACTATTAACTTCTGTACTGTGTTTGTCTATTTTTTTCTCCTTTTAGCTATAGTCATATTGTACATTTTATTTTATACAGTTGTATGATGCTGAATGTTATTTTTAAGTTCATATTTTTGTACACTGTTGGGGACCTCATTGAAAATGAGTTTTACTCAATTGAGTTAATCCCTTATTCATATGATTTTCAATGAATAAAAATATTTTACTACTTTACTACTACTACTACATATGCCACATAAAATATTCGGAGGATAATTTTCACAGTGACTTTCTAGCATACAGAGGGTGAGATATTACTTTGCTGATATAGTGTACCTAGTTTAGAGACGAGATTTCTGTGGATAGCATCAATATGTCAGGAAAATCAAGGTGACTGTCAAGTCAAATTGCCAGGGATTTAAAGATGGAATGACTTCCAGAGGGGTGCCATTGAGTGTTTTAAAACCAAGGAGATTGGAGTTTGGACAGATATTGCTGTTTTTTTGTTTTTGTTTTTGTGTGTGTGTGTGTGTGTTTAAAGTGAGTTAGCAAGAGCTGAACCAGCGATGGACACTGTTACACTTGTGTGACATTGTGCTACCAAACTTAGGGACCAAGGAGTCAAAGGCAGATGTTTCATCCAAGTACTTAAGAATGTTAGAGGAGACACGTGCCTTAGAGAGGCCATTCAGAAATACAGAGAACAGGACAGGGTATAGTTTGGAGTCATGGGGACACCTGACTTGACAGGAGGGATGAAAAGGAACTTCCAACAAAGATTGCTTGTGACCTGCCAGCTAGGTAAGAACTAAGCCAATTGACTGCAAGATCAGAGAGGCCATCCTTTGTATGCTTGTCAGGAGTAGCAGTTGGGAAATATTTTTGTAAACCTTAGCTTGGTCAGCAAAGATGGTGATGGTAAGCATACTCAATCTATCCTCTTCAGGATGGAGCTAGTGAGCCTGAAGAGGGAGGTGGAAATGGCATGGGTCTTTCTAAACTTTCACTATAAGGGGCTGAGAAAGAAAGAGGCGTTTAGTAATGGGTAGAGTTGGGAGAAAACACACTTTTTTGGTTGCTTGGCCAGAGCGAGGTTAAGAGAAATGGGACTTTAGTTTCAAGGAACAGAGAGGTCCTCACCCTTGTAAAAGGGAAATATATTAGAGAGTCCTTCCAGCTGAATGAACTTAAGCACACAGAGGCCACATGATTTGTTCAATGTTCAACAGTAAGCTAGTGACAATGATTGTATCCAGACTTCTGATCGCTTATGTCATAATGGAACTGTCTAACCAATACCATCATACTGCCTTGATCCTGTCAAAATACTTTCCATCCATACTTGTACAGTGTCATTGATATGACAGTACAAAATAATCCAGATTCTGTTTGCTCACATGTGTAATTTCAACCTTAGACCATCTAACTCAGTCCAAGCCAGTTTGTCAAGATATTACATCACTAACCTGCTTGTATGTATTGTCAGGACCACATAGCAGGAAAAAAGCATAAGAGATGTGTGACTGCCCTGTGGATCATATTGCTTCTGTTTGGATTTATGGCCAAGATGATCAGCCACTTTCATGGAGCTAGATAGCTTTGTTGTCAACAGCCTCCGTTAGTGAATGATCTTGTGTTCTGCAGAAGATTGATGGTCATGCATGGAGGATGCTGACCTGGATAAAGTGCCATTGAAAGGAAGATGTGGGTTATAGGCTAACTAAAGTATAGCACCTGGTATGTGTATGCTGTGAGGAACTGGCTCACAAACAGCATTATTGTATGAACATACAAACATATGATTTTAGGAAAGAAACATAGAAATATAAACTTTGATGGCAGATAAGGACCGCTTGGCCCATCTAGTCTGCCCATTTCCCTACCTACAGGATAGGCCGCAGATCCTAGTTAACCAACAGCCTATTTCTTCCTACCCCCCACAAGAATTGCCTTATGTCTGTCCCATGCATTCTTGAATTCTCCCACAGTTTTAGACCCCACAACCTCCTCAGGAAGGCTGTCTCATGCATCCACTACCCTCTCTGTGAAATAATACTTCCTCACATTGCCCCTGAACCACCCCTTATATCTTTAAATTGTGCCCCCTTGTTCTTGCACGTCTCTTTTTCTGAAAGATGCTACCCTCTTGGACTTTGTTGATTCCACTGAGGTACTTAAAAGTTTCTATCATGTCCCCCCTCTCCCTTCTTTCCTCAAGGGTATACATATTAAGCTCATTTAGTCTCTTCTCATACAGCTTCTCTTGCAGACCCTGCATCATTTTAGTTGCCCTCCTCTGGACTGCCTCTATCCTGTCTATATCCTTGTGGAGATGGGGTCTCCAGAACTGGACACAGTACTCCAGATGGGGTCTCACCAACTGTCTGTACAGAGGATAACAACTTCCTGTTTTCTGCTGGTGATGCCTCTCTCTATGCATCCCAGTATACCCCAGCCCTCCCTACTGCCTTCTCACATTGCTTGCTAACCTTAAGGTCATCTGATATCATTACCCCAGGTCCCTTTCCTTTTGTTGTTGTTACTACCTCCCCATTGTGAATTCTTCCCTGGGTTCTTGTTTCCCAGGTGCATTATTTTGCACTTCTTTGCATTGAATCTTAGTTGCCATACTTCTGACCATTCCTCCAACCTTGCCAAGTCCCTTCTCATCCTTTCCACTCCTCGTGTATTAACCCTGTTGCAGATCTTTGTGTCATCTGCAAAAAGGCATACTTTTCCTTCCAGTCCCTCTGCAATGTCACTGATGAAGACATTAAAAAGGACTGAACCTAATACTGAACCCTGCGGTACCCCACTAGCAACCCTCTTCTTCAGAGTAGACTCCTTTATATTACCTTCTGTGTCCTGTTGTGCAGCCAATGTTTTACCAGGCTACCACCCTGGGACCCACTCCCAGGCTGGTTAATTTGATTATTAATCTTTGTGTGGACTGTGTCAAAGGCCTTGCTAAAGTCTAGGTAGGCCATGTCCACAGCCCTCCCTTGTCTACTACTTTGGTCACCCAGTCAAAGAAATCTATTAGATTCATCTGACATGACCTTCCTGGTGTGAACCCATGCTGCCTTGAGTCCTATGCCCCACTGACCTCTAGGTACTCAACTATTCTTTCCTTCAGAAATGACTCCATCACTTTCCCTACCACAGAGGTCAGACTGACAGGTCTTTAGTTTCCTGCCTCTGTCATGGTCCCACTTTTGTGAAGGGGAATTACATCTGCCTTCCTCCAGTCCTCCGGTACCACACCATCCTCCCATGATTTATTAAAAAGAGTAGCCAGTGGTTTCACTAGTTCCTTCCTTAATTCTTTTAGAATTCTGGGGTGAATTCCATCAGGACCCATTGCTTTGTCCACCTTCAGTTTTAGGAGTTCTTTCAGAACCCTTTCTTCTGTGAAAGGACTGGATCGACCCCCGCTATCAAGAGTGCTTCTGTTAATTGGATTAGGCACTTCCCCCTCCTCTTTTGTGAATACTGAGCAGAAATATTCATTCAGTATCCCTACTTTTTCACTGTCTCCCTCTGCCCACCCACTGTTCATTCTATTCAGCCTCACTATCCCTCCCTTTGTCTTTCTACACTTGCTGATGTGCCTATAAAAGGTTTTATCCCCCTTCTTAACTGAGTTGGCTATCTTTTCCTCAGTTTGGGCCTTTGCTATTCTGACTTCCCTCCTTGCTTCCTTCTGCCTTAACTGGTACAGCTCTCTGTTCTGCTCCTTCTATGTTTCCTTATATTTCCGTAATGCTATCTTTTCTTCCTGACTTTCATAGCCACTTCTTTTGAGAACCATAGTGGCTTTTTCTTTCGCTTTGATTTGTGTATTTGCTTCACACAAAGGCTTGTTGCCTCTGTGATGGCAGTTTTGATGATTCCCATTGTTGCTTCACACCTCCTTCTAGCCTGTTTGCTAGTGCTTTTCTGATGCACTCTCCATCTTGCTAAGTCAGCCATCCTAAAGTCCAGTACCCTCACTTTGTATGGCTTGACTCTGTAGCTGAGTTTAACGTGAACCACACTGTTTGATGGTCACTTGTTCCCAGATGGCAACCCACTTCTAGATCTGAGAACCTCTCACTGCCCCTGTTTGAGAGTATCGTGAGAAGATTGTTGGCCAATCAAGATTTTCCTCCACCAGCTCAGTGTGAATAACCTGTCATTTGATTTTCTTCAAAGTACCTATCATGTACTGTATGAGTTTAAGTAAGCAATAAGACATGACAAGGTGTACATTAGACAGTTCTAAGGCATGGCTAGGAGCACAGTAAGGCACAAGGCCAAAGGCCGAGTGCCTTCATCCATTGGCTGTGCATTAGAACTGTCTAATGCACACCCCTGAAGTGTCCTATTGTGCTTATAAAATGGGTATTTAGGTAGGTTTAAAAATAAAAAAATAATTAAGACAAAAAAAATCTTTGAAGTGCTTTAAAAATATGTAAAACAGTTCCTCCACCAATTAGCGCAAACAGGAGTGCAGCCAGGATTTTGTATGTTTTTTCTAACTGTAGAACTACCCTCCCACCACACACATATACACACACACACACACACACACACACACACACACACACACACACACACACTTTGTAACAACTTCTGTTGTTTGTTTTAGTGCCAAGAGCAGGCCGACAGAGAGAGAGAGAGAGAGAGAATAGGGAGACAGCACAGTTTCATTTGGGAATGGGGAGTGGACTGGCAGAACTTGAGAGAGAGAGAGAGATGTTTTTCTGTTGGAGTACAGAACAGGCTGGAAGAGGGAGAGCTGTTTCAGGAGATGGGTAGACAGAAAGATATGAAAAGAAATCAAACAAAATGAAACTCCTTCGGTAACCTGACATCTGTCCCTAAACAGCATAATATTTGGGAGAGGGGAACTGTTAGTGAGTCGTTGAGCTGCAAAAGTGAAGGGAAGTGAAACAGCTGAAAATGCGTACATTACTATATGCTAGAAGCCCTTACAGAAATAATTATATGAATGTTTACATGCTGCACACATAAAACTACCCAAGTGACATGAGTGCTGCAAGCATGATTTAAATGTTAAATTGAATTGATTGCATGCATATGGCATGCATGCAGCAAGCAAGTGTGGAAACCATGATTTTATGTTAAATTGGGGAAGACTGCATGCATGTGGCATGTGTGCAAAAAGAAAGTGGTCACTGATAACTGCACAAGTAAAAGTTAAGTGATTTGCTCAGGATCACATCATACACAAGTGGGGTTGATGATATTCAGTCCCAGGCCTTCACACCTCCAAGTCTCCTGGCTTGCAGTTCAGTGCCTTTACCACTAAGCCATGCTGTCTGCACATACGGCTTGCTTGCACTTCAATACACACTGTATCTGAATTCAGCTGCACTCATGTGGCATGCTTGTAGCCACTGTTATGCTTTTCAGTTTTCTTCTCTTCCTCATCTTATTTTCACAGTTGAACTGTAGCACACATACCAATGGAAATATATGCTTTCCCACTGCATACACAAATGTACCTGTAACCCACAGGTGGCGCTATCTCAAGGACTACTACCCCTGCCTGCTTGACTACTGACAGGTTGAGGGGCCTAGGTTCCATGGTGGGTGCCTCCACCCAGAGGTCAGGGTGTGTAAAGGTTGGTCTAGTTTGGATACAGCCCTCTGGGACACTGAGACCCCCTTCTAATCCTCTAATGGCCCACACAATGCACAGGAGTTACAGTACCAATACCCTACATGTACACACTGTTCATTCATAAAGTAACACTTACCCTCGATACTGATTCACAGGTTCGCCTCTGAGAACCCCTGAAAATAAGGTTAAGCAGCATACACAAACCAATACAGTGCTTGGCATGAAGGTACTGACACTTCAGATAGTTTAAAGTTTAACAACAACAACAACAAATCTGATTTATTTAGGGAACAGTAACACGGGAGGGGAAAATCAGGTTAATTAGTGGCATTAAATCACAGTACTGTGCACACATACAGGGTCTGAAAAGTAACACTCTGGGTACCCAGGTTGGGGGGGGACTAGCCAGGTCCGTTACCCGGGGTTGGCTGGCAGGTACAGATGGATAGGCCCTGTAGAAGAAAAATATATGCACAACACCCAATTGTAATCCAGAGCCTGATGGCTCAGTCCATGAAGCAAAGAAACAAGAATTAGATGACACACTTGTGATTGAAAACAGGCTGCAGGGGAATACCCTGATTTGTACTCACAATACCCAAGCTGAGAACCGGATGATGGATGTTCTTCTGATTGTCAGAAACAGCAGGGCATAGAGACAAGGTCCTTGTGACTGGACCCACTGCAGTTTATAGCAAACTGATTTAGTTTGAGACATGCTGGGGTTTGCTTCCAGCTTCAACACACAGCACACAGCACAGGCAATTGGAAATAGCGATTCCTCACAAGCACTACGCACATTCATATGTAAAAGGAAAGTACTATACCAGGCTGCTCCTTGATCCCGATCGCAATTACTGCAAGATATCCCTGAGCACACACAGCAGCTTCAGTTCCTGACAGACCAAGCACGATTCAGCAATTTCTCCAGTCTTCTACAGGGTGAGCCTGGTTTCCACACTTCTAGTGCTTCTTTCTCCTCACAACTCAGATTCGGTCCAAACTGGCACTCACAAAGGCTGCAGACCAAAACTCATGGCCTCACATGCGCTTCCCGCATGAAACTGTACACCGCAGAAGTACACAGCTCCTTCTCTCTTCACTGCCACAACTGATCTCAGCTTTCCAGTAACAGAGCAGGGCATTTCCTCCACATCCAAAAGGTTCCAGTTGGCTGATCCTGCTGTCACTCACAATGAGACTCCCTCTGTTGGTAGAAAATGGCACCAAGGTCAAAACTACATTTCCTAAGTCACTGCCCATACAGTCCCCTTGTGACTGGCTCAAATTAAGAGTCCAAGTTCTGATTCATCCACAGGCTCCATTTTAGGGCTCCCTTAACCCAATTGGCCCAGCACAGCAGTTTAGGTCCAAAATGGAGAGGTAACACACACAGAGTCCCAGCTGCAATAAAGGCAGGTTAGACAAACTACAATTTTGCTAATGCTTTAAATGATTACAGGTAAAGAGTTACAGCTTTCAGATGAGCTCCCTTTGCACCTTCAGTGACCACAAATGGAGCGACATTTGCAGCGCTTAGGATTCGAGCATTAAATACACAGTCCCCCAAACAACTAATTAAGTCTGCAAGCAGACAGCTCTTAAAGAGATAGTACATGGAGGCTCAAATAGCACTTACTTGCAAGCACAGTTAAGCAGCTCAGATGCTGAGCACCACCCAGGCTTGGAGCATTCAGGCAAGCTTCTGGAAGACTTTTGGGAACCCCCATTTTCAGGGGGTTACATACCCAAACAAACACTTTACTACTTCTGTCTGGCCTGTACTCCTACTATTTTCTCTCCATGGTTTTGAATGCTTCCACGCATACTTTAAGGTGCAAACGCAAAAGTAGCAATAATGTGACACCCACACCCACATGACCAGTCCCCCCCAGCACACACACACTGTAGTGGGTATGGCCATGCTGCTACAGACAACCCACTGAGTGTGGATATAAGTAAAAAGTCTCTTACTTGAGTACTAGGGAGCTAGAAGTAGGAGTCATTAAGAGATTATATCCATGGGTCAGAGTGCTGGGGTGTACCCCCTTGAAATGAATGCAGTTATTTTCTATTACTATTTTATACACTATGATAGTGAGTTGGAGAATAATGAAGGCCACTGTTCTACTAACAAGGCTCTTGTTAGTCGAGTGGTGGCCATCGTTAATCTCCAACTCTCCATCAATAATGTATATAAATAGTAATTAAAAAATACCCCCATTCATTTCAATGTTGCACGCTCCTGCAGCCTCCTTTGCCTTTTGTCATAATGTGCCTGAGCATGGGGATATGGAGGTCAGCTTCACTGGGGTGGGGGCATAAGCCTGACTATAGTGGGGCTTCAATAGTCTGTGCATACCATACCGCTCAACTGTTCATGAATGCAAGGGTTTGTAACATCTCTAAAAGTATAATTTATTTGGTTTGACTGAAACGTGATATGCAAATCAGAAACATTCAAATGTATCAGATTCATCTGTATATACCCTGGAGCAGTGCATCAGATTTGGTCTTAAACCCGCCCAGTTACTAACCAATTTTTTTCCTGGCTGAAGTTTTTCCCCCCCCAAAAGAACATTGCCCCAATTTTTCTCCCTGACTCTATTCCATTTAATACCCATCCCATTTTGGGTCATGAAGCTACCCAAAGGTGAAGAAACATGAAAAACACATCAATATTTCAGTTCTTCCTCCTTCCCCAATCCCCCGTAAAAAAAAAATTATTTACTTTTACTTACCCGACCATATGGCAAGAACCTGCAGTCTAGCATAGTGTGCCACCAGTCCAGTTTTCAGTCCACTGCCCCCTTTCCTTCACCAGAAGCTGGATGCTAGAACTGACCATCACAGGTCCCCAACATGGTCTGTGACCAAGTCACCTCACCATCCAAACCCACCCAACCTGGGTTGCTTGCTTTTTGCTTGGTTGCTGCTGTGGCTGCTGCCACACTGCACTGATTAAGGTCTATGAAGGCCACCCACACTGCTGTCACCACTGTTGCTAAGCCTAGCTTGCTGCCCTGGGGATCAGTGCTGTTTTGTTTTGCAAGGCAAGCCTAGTAGAGTAAGTAGGTAGCCTAGTCTTGAGTTAGCTTCTAGTTCACCGTATGCCCCTTCAGCCACCAGGGTAGACAGAAACTCACCAAGAGTAGAATAACAAAAATATGCAGCCACAACACAGCTATTGAGAGTTCAGTGCTCACTGACTCCACCAAGCTATAGTGTGCTGTCTACTCTGTGGTGGGAATGACAGTGTCGCACTTGCAAGGCTCATGCACTCTTTTTGGCTGGATCTCATCACATCACATATGATTGTGCCATCGCTAATAGGTGGAGAGAGTGGACAAACACAATACAGGCACAGTTGAATCTGGAGAATACGTGCAGCGTGAGCACACAGGCTAGGTAGGCACTTACTGTGCAAAAGATTAAATCCAAATTTAAAGCCATTATTGCCACACCATAAAAACAACCTAGGCACAAATATGGGTGGGGACTGACCTCCTCTGCCCTACCTAAATGGCACCCCTGCTTATGGTAGAAATTCATTCTCAGGTGCTAATGCAATGGTTTCCACTGTGTTCTGAGGTACTGTATCTCCACATTTCATGATGTGGCCTGATCATCATGTGGGTTAGAGTCCCTCATTGTGAGCATCCATGTCCCTCATTTCAGTGACAAAATGTGTGGTATGGTGCATGCTTACAAGACTCTACTCAGCACAAAGAGTGCTGAGCATGGCCATAGTGTATATGCTCAATACAGAATGACAATGGGAAAGAAAGTGAGATAAAATAGTCATTGAGAAACACATTTGTAGCACAAAATATGCATAAGGGATTTGCATGGTCCACAACAAAAATGATAGGATTCACAGCACAGAGGCCCCTCCTCGTACATATGGAACAGGGGATGTTGACTGGCTATATCCTAGGCATTTAATGCAGTAAGCAAACAATAATTTACACATTTTGGGCGATTTAATGACAAAAATCACAAGCCATTAAACAACTTGCAAAACGATCAGAATTAATGAGTTTACCTAATTTTTATGGGAAATCAAATAAAAATGTATTTTAACGACTAATTGCTAGCAGGCAAGTAGTATAAGAAACAGAAACTGATGTGTTTTTTAGATAAGATTTGTACTAGCTTAGCTGCTGCACACATGGCAAGCATGCAGTATGTGAACCTGATGTGATGTTTAAATGATATTCGCACCAGCTTAACTGCTGCACTCGAGTAAAGCATGCAACACATGACCCTGATGTAATTTTTAGAAGATGTTCCTACCAGCTTATCTGCTGTGCACATGTCAAGCTTGCAACATGCGAACCGGATTTGCTTTTTAGCCCTGGTTCACATAGGTTCACTTTGTGTATACAAATGCATGCAAACATTGCACAATTAAGCATGTGGTATGCATTCTGCATGTACACAGTACACCTATATTTCTGTAAGGAGTTACTAAATTACAGAATTTTTAGAATCTGATTTATTTGCTGTCTAGCTGAGCAAGTGAGTGAATTTAATTATCTCCTGCTTAATCAGAAACAAGTGAACAAGTAATCTGGCGGTGGTGTTATCAGCACAGCAGGGGGTGGGGTCTCCTTAGATGGGAAGGTTTGAATGAGTGTCTGGGAGTGGAAACTAGTGTCTAATGGACAGGAGGAAGTGAGTGCAAGAGGGTCAGTGGTAATTGGATCAAAGAAAATTGAAGACAGAATGACAAAAGAAAATCTTGAAACATTGTGTTGCCAGTTTGTCAGGTAGCAAGGAATTAAGCAGTAGGTGGGAATGAGTGGGAGTGGGTTGGGTCCCGCAGTAGAACAGGTCTAGGTAGTTAGCAAAAGGAGACACAACACACAAAAATGTTTATATTTTGTTTAATGTCACTTAAATGTGAAATGCAACACTATGTACTGTGATTTACAGACTGCTGGGAAGGAAGCAACCTGTAGGTAACTGGGAGAAAAAATCCTGGCTGTTACAGTATGTCTTTTTAGCATACTAATTAGGGTTCAAGGATTTCTTTGATGTTCTGCATCCAGGCTGGAAAGCATTTGCTTTTAGACATGCGTTAGATGCTTCTAAAGAACTCTAACAACCAATCAGGGCACAAGATTTCCCTTACCCATTTTATAGTGGTAAATACAGTATCAGCTGGTACCATCTGCTCTGAAACTCTGTTCCACATATTTACAACTCATTTGTTTATTATTTTATTTGTTTATCCCCCAGCCATCTGCACACAACTCCTTCGGGAGTCACCAAGGCATCCATTCTGCTCACATATTTACAACTCATTATGAGCAAGTTTTTCTGATAGTTCCCTTGAATTTTCCTAATTTTAGTGACATATGGTACCCTCTTGATCTCTTATTCTGGGATATTGTGAAGATCTGTATTTAAACTGATGGTATTAACCCTTTCAGATATTTAAGAGGGGAAGTTCAGTACTAAGAGCCCCACACCCAAGTGTGGTGCTGGTTCCAATTTGTGCTTTGTGTGCAAAAACATTTCTTTTTATTTAGTATTTACTGCGGCAAAGTAGATCACATCATACTGATGCTGTTGTCTTGCAAGCTGACCTTTTCTGTAACTACAAGCCCCAGAATCACTTGCAGCTAACATTAGAGGAGGGCTACAGGAGTGCGAGATTCAGAATCCTGCAATGCATCTTTAGAGTTTTCATTAGTTCTGATCTTTTGTTTTCTGGTCCTGCTGCCTCCCTGGTTAGTACAGCCACAGAGGACTGTACTTAGCCTAGGAGAACAGAGGGACTGGCAGACACTTGATCGGAGTTTATACAAGCTCTCATATGCACTGCAGGCAATGAATCTGAATTTCACTGCTGCAGCCCTGCTCTAATGTCAGTTGCAGAGGGACTTGTAGGCATAGAAAATGTCAGTTTGCAAGTCAGCAGAATCAGTCTGATACAATGTACTATAATGCAGTAAACAGTAAGTAAAATGTTTTTGCACACAGAGTGCAAATTGGGATAGCCCAACACTTATTTGTGGAGCTCTTAATGCTGACTGTTCTCTAACAGAAAACACTGGATAATGAAAGAAAGGGAGCACTGCTGTAGAAATGCCTTATTAGGGTTTTTAGCATTAAAATAATTTTTTCATTCCTTCATATATTTTATTTCCATTCAAAGAACCTGCACTGACTGTCATGGTCAGCAGAGCAGCCTGCAACCATTTCAGAACACACCAGGTGGCTTCCGACATATAGGTATGCTAATGAGGACTACCAACTCAGCCATTAGTTGGTATCCCTCATTAGTATACGCCATACACCATAAGCAGCCTGGTATACATCAGGATGTCTGTGCACAGTGCAGCTGGATATGACAGTTGACGTAGGTCTTTGAACTGAAATAAAATACATGAAAGAAAAAAAATGATTTTAATGCAAAAGCCTTAATCAGGTATTTCTACAGCAGCTGCTGTCCTTTTCTGCATTATCCAATGTTTTCTATAAAGGACAACTAGTCAGCACTAAGCACCCCACAACAAAATGTGGGCTAGTCCCAATTGTTCATTTGTTTCTAAGTTAATAGATTGCCATTTATATGAGAACAAACAGAGTTGCACAAGGACAGGTAGGTGCTCAGTGACAAAACAATGCAAGCCTTAACTGACTGTTATGCACGGTTGTGGAGTTAAAATAAAAAGAACTTGGATGGTTAAGCAACCTTTGCCTGACTTCATTTTTGGTGCAGAGCTGGTAGACTGCCATTAATTATAACTCTGTGTTTCCTGTTCTGCAGCCAGTTACCAACTCATTGCATTATTGACCAGCTACACCTAGGTTTTTCATTTAGTAAACAGCAACATGCCTCCTAGAATGCAATATGATTTGTTTGGGATGATTTCTTTACTGAATACATACTGAGCTTTTGAATTCAAGTTTCTTTTCTACAAGTGTTCAACAGTTCTATTTCTAATGATTGTTAAAGGAGCGTCCCTGGTTTTGGTGCGAGGCTTGCTTGCCTGTAATTGGGGATGTTTTTGTATACTAGTCTGGCACCACCTGGGCCACTTTCAAATCCCTGGTGCAATGACACATTTTATTGACTCATTAAATATCTTTGCTAGTGGAAAATGTGTTGGCCAACTCCTTAGGATTTGGGTATGCATTTCATCTGGGCACATTGCCTTGTTTGTGTTAACCATATTGAGTTTTATTTCACCCTTTGCCTGTTAGGTTCGTGTCCTGTACTGTATCTTCTTGTGTTCCTTGGAATAACATTTTACTTTCAGCCAGTGTTCTGTTTTTGCTCTCTTAATGAATACTGATACAAATAAATGATTTAGACATCATACCACATGTTCTTTCATTGTTATTGTGACACCATTTTCTGATCCTTTAGCGTCCCTAATATTTGTGTGTTTTTGATTCACGTTAACATATTTGAAACACATTTTTGTTCATGGATGTTATTGGATGAGTCGGTATCAACCCTAACCATTGCAGTATGTGTTGATGTTCTAAAGTTAAAAGAACTTGTAAAATCTGCTTCTACCTGCTGCAGGACTTGGTCTTATGGAACAGTGCAAGTTTAAACCAAACAGGGAGTTGACATGGTGTAAGAGAGCTTGATTCATCTTGTGCTGAGTAATGTGATTATACTCCATCTAAACAGAATATATACAGTCCCCTGCTTTATAACTTGAAGAACTGCACAGAAATATAATAATGCTGATTTAAGAGTAGATGACAGGCACAAGTAGAAAATTGTCACATTTCTGTTTTTGCAGCTGAAAGGTTTCTTCAAAAGATGCCCTCACTTTTCTAATATATGCAGTACTGATTGTCCCATTCCTTACAGTTTGTCTAGCTTTAGGGTTTCTCTGGAAAAATCAAGGTGGACAAGACAAGTATAAAATTTAGCAATCACATTTATTGAGTTTTCTGTTGAAATAGAGAGTACTAGTCACAGACAATGCATTTTCTAGTTGTTCAGTGTTTTTCAGTTTTGGTTCTATAGTTGTTGATACCTTAGGAGCTCTGGAGCAGAAATAATGAGATAAATCATCTCAGCTGTTGAGCTAATGTTTTCAGGGAATGAACAGTTTTCCCCATCCACATCTCACTTGTCCAAGGTCATAGGATAGCATCACTATCTACTGAATAATGCTCAGGATTCAATGTATATCATTTCTTCTTAGCTGTGCTCCCTTTCTATAAACCCCATTACCAACATGACCTCTTGAGTGTCATGTCCTGCTACAAAAATACAAACAGGAGCATGAGAAATAGAAACTAAATTGACAAAATGTGAAAATGAGTCTTTGTGGAGTCCTGCACACATTAAAACCTTCAGGTAGATTCTTAGGTCAGGAGTATTTGCTATTTATAAAAGAGTGCCACTTACTTTCCCCGAAGGAATGCTGTCAATCCTTTTTTGTAGCATATGATTTCTTGTTGAAATCCACGTTGTATGATTGCTTATTTTCTAAAACAGTCATGAAAGTTGCTGATTGTTTCGTTTCTTTCCTTAGTAGAACAGACATGCATACTAATGGTGTAAGCTAAGGATACCAAACCTTGTTTTGTCTCAAATCCCTGATCTATTTTTATTGCATATTTCCTAAACATTAGGAACACCCTCAAACAGTGGTGCCATTCATGATGCAATAGTCTTCTTTCCCCACTGTATCATGAGTGGCTAGACCATGCTGGGATGTTCCCAAGTCCAGGAAAGATGCAGTGGAATTGATCAAAGACTGTAAAGAAACACTTTTTTTATGTAGTAACACTGGTATGGTGTGCAGTCAGTTTTTCATGTTTGAAAAGGAATCCAAATCAAATTACCAGTTACATCACAAATCTCTTCAAAATGTGACCCATTATAACGTGTTTTTTTAAGCTAGAGGCCCTTTGAGGCCTGAGAGAGTTGACAATGTCCCATTAAGTATGGACGGGTACCAGCCAGATATGCAGTATATTCAGACTAATAAGTGCAAATTGTACAAAATATGGGAAGGCCCTGATGGGACTTAAAGGATCAATTGGTGGACAGGCCCACAGAATAATCAGGATGGGAAATCATTGTTATTTGGCTTTTGTTTTTTGCACAGGAAAGATTTATAAAATGACACAAGAATGGCACTTCACAAACTAAACTCAAATTTTGCTGATTCCTCTACACATTAGTGCCAGCATGTACCAGGGGAGACCAATGGTACCTGTTAAATCTGAACTGTTCAAATATGGAATAAAATCTGATTTTATACAGTACCTTTTATGCATCCTACGATATCTCAAAATGTAACAGAAAGCAATTTGTGCTATTGCTTGTACAGTGACTTTGCAGAGGCAATTGCAGCAGTCACTATATTCTCATCAACAACTCATGGAGAATTGGATCATCTTTTTCATTAAGAGAGAACTGGGACACTGCAGTATACCGAGAATACTCTTTTTGAACTGTGGGATGGAATTTGTCTCTCCTACCTGGACAATCATTAGATGTGAGAAAAGGAGACTTTGATTTAGACTCTACTACCAGTGCAAAACTAAACAAACATGGCAATTTAACTTTCCTATTCACTTATAATAGCTGAATATTTATTGTATAATTGAGAGGCCTGTGCTGTAAGGTAATGCCTTACTGGATCCTATGTCTCAATAATTGTTTGTGTTCACTTAAAGATTGCAACAGTTAGTCTGTCTCACATATAGACTAGGCCTTCCTCAAGGCCAGTGGAGAGGAGACTTGGATTCTGTACAATAGTGGTATAGTTTTAGAGCAACTTGGTAATTAAGATATGTCCTGTAAAATGGCAGTTTTATCAGTTATCCTGTGGCTCTTTGTCAGTAACTGAGGCTTATTGTGAATATGCTGCTATGTGCTATGTGAACTAAATGAAAACTGAAAACGTCAATAAAATATTACATGATAAAAAAAAATAATAGCTGAATAAACAGAATAATAAATAACCCAAAGAATGTAAAGCAGTCTTGCCAAACTCTTAGTGTTACAAAGTCATTCTCTTCAGCGGAAATGCTTTTTCATTGTTTTAAAAGCAATGGTCTAGTTAGAAAGTTCTCTCTCTCTTGTCTTAAATGTCCAATATTTTTGTGCTGTTGCATTTAAAGCTGCAATATTTGTTCACTGAAAACATTTTCACCATTTCACTTTTAGTAATAATGCATTTCTGGCAAAAAAAATCAATGTATCCATTTTCTTTTCATTGAATTTCTTTCCTGAACTGAGATATGAAGTCTTAAAGTTATTAAAAATCTCAGCTTTCCATCCATGCCCACTAAGAATAAATTTAATATTTTGGTGTGTTGCTCACTTGTTTACCATCGAAACATGTTAGCACCTCCTACTAGATCCACAGGATGAATCCAAGCATGTAAAGTTAAAAGATTGCCTTACAGTAAGAGATTTTTAAAAATTGCCAGTGGTGGCCATCTTTAATGACTTGGGTCATTAATGATAAAATTAGTCATAAAAGCTAGTTCAGCAACATCTGAGAGAAATAATATTCTGATTGTGAATCTAAGTATGTTAAATATAGATGTATGCTTAAACACTATGCGATAAAAATGTTTGCCTGCAAATCAGTACTGCTGCTTTAAGGTACAGTGTCTTAGCATTTAGAAAATGCAATTTGCTATATCTGTCTTTCTGTCTGTCTGTCTATCTGATCTCTCTGTCTAACTAGCTTTACCTCTCCTTCCATATGCATACACTATATCTTTAGTTATCATTAAATACAGTGAAATCCAGATTCTTGGTGGGTTGACCAACCATAGTATATGTCTATTTATACTGCACCATCTCCATCTGTATCACAGGCATTGTCCTGATTTTTTTAAAAGATTAATGCATCTACAGTGTTTCACTTCATCAACTAATAGATTGACAGTGTTGTATCCAGTACTGCAACATCAGAGGCAGTGGGAATGATAAAAAACATGATAACATTGACATCCAATATTTATCTAGGGACTGTAGAAATCTATTTACCTTAATCTCGTGATGTCAAAAGGTTGAGAGGGATAGTAAGTAATTTAAGACAGATACCTTTTCATGTCCCATAGACAAGTGTTAGGTACTTGTATTTTTCTTTCTGGTGGATAAAGCTTGTGCAACACCTAAGCATGCATTTCCAATGTAAGTCATTTAATTCTGATTAGTTAACTGATTTGTTGACAGTAACAGATGCTTATATTTTATTATAGATCTGTACCCATGTCTATAGCCTAAGGTTGATGTATGCTATCCATCAACAGTCAACATGTCAAAGCAAAGGATCTGATTACTTAGGCAGATCAGATCATGTAGTTCCAACTTGACCTGTCAGAATCAGTTACATGAACTATTCATTCCTGACATTGGAGTTAATGTGCAAAAGGAAACAAATTAATTGATGTTGTACACTAGTGAAAGTCAAACAAACAAAGCAAAAAATACAGCTGTGAATCTTATTTTTAAAGTTGCCATATGAATTCCATGTTCAGTGGCAGAATATTATGGAAATATAAAACATAGCCCTTGGGGCATCTTGACTGGACATAGGTTTGTTAATATGAAACATTTATTTTAGAATTGGGAAAAGCAACTCAAGAACTGTTCTGAAGCTTTTGCAATAGTTTAGTAAATTAAAAATTAATATATGAACAAAACCCAGAGATATTCCGGAAAGATGTTTAGAACTAAGAGTTCCCAAATTGTTTTAAATTGGCAACATTTGTTAACTTGCGTACAATACAGTTTTGTGCATCATTGTCACCTAGATTTTTGAGATGTAAATGTAATTACAGTAATTCTAGGTCTTTGGTAAAATGTGGTGATTCTTCAGCCTTGGATCAATAACATAAAACTAAGTTTATTCTAGCCACTACACATTTCAAACCTGAGTAATTATGGATTAATTTAGTTTGCAATTCCTAGATCCATGTTTGTTCATGGTCAACTACAGTAGTTGTTCAATATTGCAGCTCCTGTTTTCTGTGACTTAATATCAGGATGTAACATTTGTTGAAATATTTCATCTGCAGTACTTGTTTTTTCGATAATATTTTTATTGACTTTTGCCTAAAACGTAAGACATACAATACAGTACAAAACATTAGGGCAATAAACATGGGTGACATACAAAGTAACAAAAACATTTCATTCTATATTTCATCAAGATCAATTCCAATGTCATGACTTGGTATTTCCTTATGAGTCTTCATTGCAATGGAGCAAATTCATAAACTTATATGGGCCCATCCCCAAAGGGGGGACATCCCCATCCTAGAACATGCCCTCCTGGAATATCATAGCTTCTGCTGGAGGAAGGCAGTTCCAAGTATCAGCCCCAGCCTCTGAGAAGCAGTTCTTCTCTGCCCCAAGTGCAAATGTTAGGTATTTATTTATTTATTTAGTTTTTGTTTACCAGGTAGGTGCACTAGCCATGAAATGACTATTTTCAGGCACAACCCAGGAGAGTACAACAATCAAAGATAGGTACATAGCATGGGTACAATGAAATTACAGTAGCATAGGTCAAAACAGTCAGTAATAATGAATACATGCAGCCAGGACAATAACAATCAATGGAATTCACATAGAATTTTTAGACATAAAAAAAGTACACAGTCTGAGAGGAGATATCACAACATAGCAGCAAAGAAATATTGTTCAAATTAGTCACAACAATGAAAGATTCAAATAGGCAGTAAAACAAGGCAAAGGGCAAATTCTGACTAGTCAGCATGCATTATCATGGCCTCCAAAACAAGACTCAGGTGTGGGGGGTTGGGAAGATTAGCTCTCAAGGAAAGTTAGTAAGGAGGTGAGCGCCGGCGGTAGGGAGAGTTAAAGAAATAGCAGCATCTGGTGGGTGAGTGGATTAAGGAGGAATAAAATAAGTGCAGAGATCAGCAAGGGATAGATGTAGGTGCAGCTCCTTTTTGAAGCTGTCAAGGGATCTGGATATTTGAAGTGCTTGGCGGAGAGGGTTCCAAAGCTTCGGAGCAGAGTGATTGAAGGCAACAGAGCCTTTTGATATTTTACAGCTAGGTACATTTGGCAGGGATTTATCTATCGATCACAGTCTATAGAAGGAGGTTTGAGGTACCAGCAATGTTGTGAGCATTGAAGAAGTCTGGTTTCTGAGTATAGAGTCAATCAGGGAGCCAAGAGAGTATTGACAGCAAGCTGAGGGGGATAACCAGCCCAGGTCCTTGTACAGTTGGCAGTGGTGATTATCTGTACTTATTATAAAGTAGCAAAGCTAGGTCTTGTAAAATTAATGTTTTTCACTGGGTCTGCATGGATGTGACACATGAGACCCAGGTATTCTGTATGCAATGTCTAGCTAAGGTAAGCAGCACATGCATGCAATGTCTAGCTAAGGTAAGTAGAACATGCACCCATCTTGGTAAGGTTTCTGTCCCTCCTCACCCATATCCTCCATTCCCAGAAGTACAGAGTGGTGTGCATCAGACTGGTCTGCCCAAAAAAGTACTCACATCCTGTGCCACCATTGCACAGAATGGCTTTAATGTTGTGCACTCCCAGAAGTAATGCATATATGTACCCCAAGTTGATTGGCACCTACCACAATTTGGGGAGACAGTGGGATTGAACCTGTGCACCATACTGGGTGGACAATACAGTTTATGAATAAATTTGTATTGTGACTATTTGTACTTATTGTAGAGTAGCAAAGCCACGTGAAGACATAATATATTACCCCAGTTCTCTTCAGTGATCAGGAGTCCTAGATCTCTCCCCCAATGGACTTTAACCTTCCTGGACAACTCCAGTAAATAGGTTCTGTTCTGCTATGCCAACTTCACTACCAACCTCTTGGCCAACCTGCTGAAGTGGAAGGTGACCTGTTGTAGTGTGGCCGGTGGTAAATCCCCAACTGGGTCTCTTCCCATGCTCTCACCAAGGGCTCAGACCTTTAAGTACCTTTAATAATGGGACTGTAGAATGTTCATTTTCTCCTGCAGAGCAGGGAAGGAGTGCATACCCTCACTATTGCACAAATCCACCCCCCACACACAGAATATCCTTATCTTTCCATTCAGAACCATTCCTTAAAGCCCCTGTCTTCGATACAGATAGAAGTTCAGGTTTCCTGAGACTGGTACTAGCAGGATTTTGTTCTCCCTGGCCCCTCTACATTTCTTCACCTCTTCCCATGCCAGGGGTCAACCTTAACTTTTTTTTGTACTAGCCAGCAGGGCTAGTGAACCAGAGATTGCACTAGCCCACAGAAGTTTTCAGTAGCCCACAATCAGTATGGTTAATAGTGATTTGTTAAACGAAAGGCAAATAAAATCTCATTTGTCCTGCCAACAGTCTGGACAGCTACCAACTGATTTTACACTGTGCCTTTAACTGCAAATCGCACATATGCTATCTTAGCTTCTGTGACTGAAGAGTCAGTGGTTCTGTCACTGATGACTGAAATGAACTTTTTTCCCATCATTATTTCTTGTAGCACCATGTGTTCAACCTCAGGTACATAGTGGATAAAGTTGCAAGCATATTTCTCATTCTGATATGATGAACTGATATCTAGCCCTTTCATATCATCAAGGCTGCACATCCACACAAAGTCTGTGAAAGGACATCCTTTTTTGCAATTGCATGGCATGTGTGAAACAGTTTATCCAGATGGTTAAGCATTGCTTCAGTCATGTTCTTCAGCATTCCTTCCACATTACTTGCCCCTGGAGTAGCAGTGCTGGCATCCTCATTTTCCTTTGCCCTAGCATGAGCTTCACTGATATTATGGGACAAGACAGATGTTATCTGTACCAAAATGAAAATTATTGTTATTGCCCGCCTTACCCAACTGTATTTCATGTTTGATACACGAATGGCAAAACATCAGATCTTTTTCACCATCATACCCCAACCAGTCATATTTTTCCAGCCAACATTGCTGGAACCAGCGGCTTCGCTTTGTCTTTTTGTACTCATGATCTTTTATTTGTCTTCATCAGCATGCTTTCTATTAATGTCAGCTGGGTGACTGACTTCTTTAATATAGTTCCACATTTTCAGATTTGTAGTTAATAAAGTTGCGTCACGAAAAGTGTGTGCCTTTTTCTTCCTTTTCCTTCCTTTTCCTACCCTGGCAACAGATCCCAGAAATGCTTGATTGTGCCAGTTCTATTAAAAAATGTTCACCCCCATAAAAGGTAAGGATGAATTCAACAGCATCAACCCATACTGTTATTTATTTATTTTTATTCTTTGGCAACCAAGTAACTCCCATTGGGCACAAGACCCATTTACAGGGGTGGCCCAGGAACACAGGGAGGTTAAGTGACTTGCTTAGCTAGGGTCACACAGTATGCAAGTGGAGGCTATGGGAATTTAAACCCAGATCTTCTGGATGTACAAAGCCCATCACAACCTGTTGCTCTCTCTCTGTTAAGCACTCTTCAGTTTTCCTTTCCTTGACAGCCATGTATCCTGATATGCTTTGACCACTGTTTTGATAATTGAACTATCAGCACTTGTGGTATCCTCAAAACTACAATGTGTTCTCTTTACCTCACCAGCTGCTGTTGTTTCTTTTCAAATGTCCAAGACATCACATTCCACAATTTCAGGCACACCATTCCATGTAATTTATTCCAATGGCCTGTAAAGGTGTATCTAATATCATGGAATGTTCAGGTTGGTAGTACAAATAAATAAGAGCAGCAGCTGCTGAGGACGTAGGAGAGAAATAATCAACACAGTGACAAAGGCAATATAAATGTAAAAACTGATTTGAAAAAGTGGGTCTAAAACATATGAGAATATAGGAAAAACAAAAAGAAACCCATGACAGCATATAAAGGTGTAACAACTTGTTTCCTATCACGGCAGTAAATGAACATACTTAAAATTCAGAGTTGGAAAGATTAGGTTGATTTAAGGCTAATGGTTTTAATGGCCATACTTTACACTGCCTAGACAGACCCAAACAAAGGCCTGTGACTAGTGACATCAGAACTTTTTTTTGTAACCTGGACATGCATGCAACAGTGAATGATTTGATACAATCAGTTTTAATACTATATGAGCACTCAAAGTGGCCCCAAAACTGGACTACATTTAATCAAAACCGGATGACCAGATAAGGACCCTGAAAACCGAACTATTCAGTCTACAGCTGGACAGGTGGAAACCCTAGAACTGTGCTGCTCCTGGACACAGTCACAAATCTGCCTGCCATGCGTACTGAGCTAAAAAAGTAAAGGAAAAGGAGAAAGGATCTTTACCAACAAAAAATAAAAGCAGTAGTTAGTATAAAATGAAACAGTTTATCAATGCACTACATGCAGACATTCTTTTTTTTCATTTCACTAATGCTAAGGCAGCATATAGTTAAACCTCCATGAAAAGGATCTGGCTTTAAATTAGTTATATTTATGTATTTATTTGTTTATTTATTTGATACCCGGGTTGAGAATGGAACTGCAGCTTTCCACAGGAGGAATTGCACTAGCCCAGCAGGGCAAGTAACAAAGATTCTGCACTAGCCCACAGCAATCTGCACTAGTACCCAGGCTAGTAAATGAATGTTAAGGTCGACCCCTGTCCCATGCCTCCAGCAAGTATTTAGTCAGGGAACTTGGAGCCCTGCCTTGACAGTAGGATTGCCTGCCTCCAGTCACTCATGGCCTCCCTCCTCCTCTAGATCTACCCAGCTAGCTGCCAGTCCTCTCTTTTCTGAGTCCTGTTTATACCACATGATATCCCTCCAGGTCAGGGTATCCCAGGACATCTCTCTCCACTCCACTCTTGAGCCTCTGGAGACTCATCCTGGGCCACTTATTCTGCCATTTAAAGGCTGTTAATCTCCCTCTAATCTCTTAGTGTCTGTGTATGGGGGTCCCATGGGCATCATTTGTAGCACATATAGTAGCCTGGGTAAAGTATTCGTTTTCAAGAGATTAATGCAGACAAACCAGGATACTGGCAATGCTGTTCATCTTTCAAGTTCTCCCAGTATAGTAGTGAGCAAGAGCTTGTAGTTGATGGTGTACAGACTGCCCAGATCTCTGACCATCACAATTCCTAAATACATAAGAGACTGCACCACCATCTTCTGGCACCACCTGTCCCTTGCCTAGTCTTTAGGGGCACCCCATGCCCATTAACTCCAGCTTGTGGAAGTTTAGTTTGTAACAAGAAAAGGCTGCAAAGTCCTCAGTCTTTCTCAGCTGTGTTGGCATGGATTCTCTTAGTTCTGTAATGAACAGGATGAGGTCATCAGCATATAATATTATTTTATGCTGCCTGTCAGACTTTCTGAGTACTCCCTTGATGTCTCTGATGTCCTGGATCTTAATTGCTAGGGGCTCTATGGAGAAGGTGAACAACAGCAGGGACTCATACACCTAAGCAGCTTTAATTTCTATGAGAAACCTCAATTTGTCAGGATCTGTTGTACAATAACTTCACCATGTCCACATATGCATCCCACAGCCCCAGTCTCCCCAGGACCTTGAACAGTATGGTCAAAGACCTTCTTGGCATCCATCAAAAGTAGAAGGGCTATACCTGGATGCCAAGAGCTCCAGTGCACCACTTTCAGCAGTCTGTGCACATTATGGTATGGCAATCTTCCCTGCACAAACCCTGTGTGGTCCAGGTGCAGTATGTGCCAGAGCAGCTTTTCCAGGTGCCTTGCCATAAATTTGGCCAATGTCTCAAGATCACAATTCAAAAGGGAGATGGGACAGTAAGATGCACATTCAGAGTGATCCTTCCCTGGCTTGGGCAGAATACAAGTAAAAAGCAACATAGCACAAGGCAGACAGGCTCCCTTCCTCCCTAGCTTCCTCCAGCATATCTTTCAGTAACCCTACCACTACCTCATCTTTTTTTATAGTATTCTGCTACAAAGCCATCTGCCCTACTTCTAACCCTGGTCCACGCGTTCATGACCTCACACCTTGACTACTGTAACTCCCTACACCTAGGGCTTCCTGGGGTTGATATCTGCCACCTGCAGCTAGTGCAGAATGCTGTGGCCAAGTTACTCTTTGGGTCTACTTGATCTGGTCATATTACACCTGTGCTGCACATTCTGCACTGGTTGCCTGATCAGTGGCAGATCACCTTTAAAGTTGGCCTGCTGCGCCTTACCTAAACTCATGCTGGTGATCTGGGTTTGGGAACGGACTTGGAGTGCCAGGGGTTGGCAGAGAAGGAGAGGATCGAGCATCTGGAGGACTGCTCTCCTCTCCTGGGGTGGGTTGTGGGAGTGCGTCACTCTGCAGTGACCTCCGGTGGAGACCAGGAGTAACGCAGATGCGCACAAGTGAGGGAATGTCACCAGAAAATGGAAACTGGCTCTGCACTCAACTGGATGATGGCCACCTGGTAGTCCGATGCCATCAATGTCCTGGGAGCCTTCTGTCCCTCAGCAGTACCCAAGGGCCAAGTAGTGTGCTTGCCTGCCCCACAGGTGCCTCTCACCTCGGAGGAGGGGGGCCCGCCCTGTGAAGGGTCACATTTGGCTTACCCTGGGGATGACTGCAAATATGAGGGACAGGGCATGGGAAAAGGACAGATAAGAGGTGCCTTGGCACAGCCTGAAGGAGTGGCTGAGAGCAGTAGCACGTAGAGGGGAAAAAAAAGAAAAAGATAACACACACAAAAAAGGTTGGGCTGCTGACTTTTACAGCCCTCCACGGCTTGGGTCTGAGTTACCTACAAGTGCTTCTGAGTCCCTACTACCCCCTCAGACCACTCCGCTCAACTGATGAGGGATTGCTAGAGATTCCCAGGGTGCATTTGAAGTCCTAGGGAGCTCGGGCTTTTTCTGCTCCCACCCTGTGGAATTCTCTAGCTCGTCGGGTAAGAGAGTGCCAGACAGTGGAGAGCTTCAACATTGCTCTAAAAACATCTATTTGCATATGTTTTCCCTGATTTTTAGTATTGGATATGTTAAATATTTAATAGTGTTTATTAGTTTTTATTTATTTGTGTTTATTTATTTTAGAACTTGTTGATTGTACAGCGCTTTGATATTTTGATACTGCACTTAACAAACATGTTTTATTATTATTATTATTAATAGCTCCCAGCACCACCTTCTTAGTAATTTGAGCCCCTAGCATTTCCCTCTGTGCCTCTGAAACAGTGGGGATAGTAATTCCATCTAAGAAGGCTGCTGCCACTTGTCCTGAATCCTGGCATTCTGCTGTGTATAGGTTTTCATAGAACTTACAGAAAGCCTCTCATATTTTTATCAGATGCCCTTACTGAGTTCCCCTTCTCTTCTTTCACAGCTGAAATAAGGGCAGAAACTCAACAGCCCTGTACTAGACTTGCTAGCAGCAGTCCTGGCTTGTTCTCCCACTCAAATATATGCTGACTGGTAAAGAACTGTGCTGACTTGGCCTCCCCATAAACCAATGGTTCAGGGCCTTTCTCTTAACTGTAACTTCTCTCAACATATCCTCACCCACCCAGCTCCCCTTCCCCACCACCACCACCACCTTCTTTTCCAAATCCTTCAATTTTATTTCCAGGTCCTGCTTTTTCTCCCATCTGCACTGCTTTATGTTAGCTACATAGCAGACCACCATTCCCTTCATGTAAGCCTTCCCAGTCTCCCACAAACTTGTCTTAGAAGGGGCAGTGACTGAGCTGGTTGCAATGTACAGGGACCGCTGTTCCTTAACATACCATCTGTACCTCTCCTTGACCAACAGACAAGTGAAGAACTAGCTCGCTGTTTCCTGTCTCTCTCCTCCCACCATGAATGTCAGCAGGACTTAAGTGTGTTCCGATACATATAGGACTATGGCTAATCATTTTTACCTGCTCATACTGCCCCCCTGCAGAGGTAGATGTAATCCAGCCTGGACCAGATTTTGTGGGGGATAGAAAAGAATGCTTACTTCTGTGCTCCCAGGTTTGCCATCCATCACCCGTCCACCAGGTCTAGATCCACTAGGCCTCACTTCCAGGGGGCTAAGGCATCCCTTGCAAACCCACCCCCTCAGCATGGTCCAGTGCCAGTTCCACCACACAGTTAAAACTGCCTCCTGTAGTGAGGTTTGGGAACTGCTCTCTATGCACCACATCGAGGATGTGTTTATAAAATTCAGGATCAAATACTGCAGGTGCATATACACTGCCATACAGAGACAGTGAAATGCAATAACTTGCAGTAAGTGGCATGTCACAAAATACTGCAGTAAAAGGGCTTAATTACCATTGATTTACACTGCTCCCTGTAGCATACTGCAGCATTTTGTGGCATACTCCAGCATTATTATGTTACATCCTGGCTGGCACCACTGCACATCACATGAGTGCTATTTACCTCCCCTCTGATAAAAACATACCTGTCACCACTTTATTCATGGTTAACAGTAATTGCTTGCTTACCAGGATGGCTACCCCCCTTTGTGGGAAGAATATGGGGCTGAATAGCAAGCTCCCACCCAGATGCCCACCAACTTAATGTGTTCCATCTTGGTGTGGTGGGTCTGTTGTAAGAGAGCTATGTGGGTGTGCTTTTGCTTGAGGGCTGCAAGATTTTCTTGTGCAAAATAGGTGAGGAGAACCCTCTCCCATTCCACATGACAATATTCAATTCTACCCCAATTTAATCACAATTAATTTTCAGTGCGAGGGATATTCTCCCCCTCAGCCCTCTATCCTCGAACCGTTGGACGCTCCCACCATCTTTCCTCTCTTTTTGTACTCAATGCCTTGTACTATTACCTTAGTCTTCCCATGATTAGTATAGAAGGAATGAATACGAGAAACAGTAACACCAGCAAAGTTGAAAAATACAATGAGACAAACAATATAACTGATACTAGGTTCCAGCTGCCACCTTAGTTCTTGGTTGGTAAATTTTGCACAGATATAGATAACACTGTGTGATTGGTACTGACCTCGGCCCACCTCTGATCAGCAATAGGGAATAAACAGCTCCTGTTCTACTGTGCATGGATTCCCCAACCCCCTCCCTCCTCCATTACCCTCTGAAATAAGTCCACTAGTTAGTAAGCAAACAGCTTCAATTGTCCTTTCCCATCTGCAAGAGCGGCTCCCAAGGGGTGCTCTAAAGATTTTTGTCTCCTTGGTTACCTTCTCCCATCAATGACCTCCGTTGTCTATTCATTCTCTCCTGTGAGTGGAGTGACCCTCCCTGTATATCAGCCAGTGACGGTGCTCAGGATGGCAGCCCCCCTTTGAATGCTGTACCCCCAAGCATCCCAGTCTCCTAGTGCATCAGTGCTCACCTGCCCCCAACTGAACCAGGCATCCCCCCTCTCACAATTCAGGGAACCCCACTGAACTCCCCAACACACTGGGTCCAGCCTGATCTTTTCACCCCGTGGACCACAACCTCTAAGAATGCCTGTATGTCCATTATAATGTCCCTTCCGAGATTGCAAGAGTATCATGTACATGCACCAAGGCTCAGGATGACAGAGGTATGAAAAGTTATCCCCAGGGTGGAAACAGAGAAGAAAGTTCAACATGTTAACATTTCAAACTCCAATGGATGGGATTAGCTCTTTAGCCTTACTTTTTGTCCCATTCTTTAATGTATCACTTTACTTTATCTACTTCCCAAAAGGTGTAGGAGTGTTGGAGGCACCTTCAAACTGCACTTTCACCACTGGTGGATAAGAGAAAGTGAATTCCAACTTCCCTCCCCTAGCATGTCTAGGACTGAGGTAAACAATTTCATCTTCTTCTGTAGCTGAGGCGAGAAATCTTGGTGAAGGTAAAGTCAATTGCCTTAATAGATGAGCTCCTTGACATTTCTGTATGAATTCAAGAGAGTCTGGTGATCATCAATGTGGTGCAGCTGGAAAATGATCTAAGAAGCTGCCCCTGTGGCAGCTTAGGAGCAAGACCTTGGTGTATACATTCTATTTTGAGCCACTCTTCTTTTACCTTCATCCCCAGCAATTTAGGTAACATGGTTGTGTGGAATGTCAGCATGCTGTCTCCTTCCAGACCCTCTGGGAGCCCTGGCAGCTGAAGGTTGCTTCTTAAGTTATCGTTTTCTTGGTAGTCAAGCTGCTCTCAGAGATCTTCCTGGTCTTTTTTGAGTTTCTCCACCTTCTCTTTGAGCAGTGCCTGAGTATCCTCTAAATTGGAAATCTGCTGCTCCTTTTCATTTAGCCACTTTTCCTGGGATACACATTGCTCAGATATTGCCATTAGCTTCCCTGCTAACTTGTCCAATTTGAGGCTTCGTGCCTCCAGCACCTGATCGGTTACTGTGCAGCCCAGCACACCAGGTTCTACAGTAGTGATTGATATTGGTCCAGGGCCTGCAGTTTACATCACTGCCATTGCCTTCTTGTCTTTTCCGGCTGCTCCTTGAAGCTGTTTTGCTGGAGAATTCACTAAGAATTCATCCATTGTGAGGTCTTTACACAGTAGAAGTGATTTTTAGTTCACTTTGATGAAGTTTGCTAATGAAATAAGTAGTTTTATTCTCAGAGGAGACAGAACTTGAGGGAAACACATCCAGTCCAATGGCCACTTATTAACACCCCCTACTGTGTGTTTAAATCCCAAAAATAAAACAATATTTAGAATGGACATGCACTGCCATTTTTTCTAACTGTTAAATTACATGGGAAGATGTAGAACAAATATGTTTAATTCCAAATTAAATGACTGCTCAATTATGAAGTTTCAGTTATTCCTGTTATAAACAAAATTAACCCTTAGGCTGGCAAGATAATTGGAACGTATAGGAATTCTGGGCTGATACATCACAACACAGCAAGGGTTAAATGCTAAATGAACAATTTATACTCCCTTATAATAAACTGATGAGACAACTAGCATAAGTCTCTAATTTCACATTAGAAATATTCTCCTTAGCATTATGTCCTTAATATCAAATTAGTAATTCTGTTTAATTATCATCATTAACTACTGTAATCATTATATGGACAAAATAAAACCACTATAGTTCAATGCATCTGATGTATAACAAGTTAAGTAACTAGGTATTTGACTAGTTTGTTTCCCATTGGTTATGTTCCAGATGAAAAGGTAGAGGTGTGCAGAACCTTACTGAGGAAAAAAGAGCCTACTGGAACTTGGAGGTTCAGTTTTGCTAGAACCCAAGCTGAACTTTGGAGGTTCAGCTTGGATTTTGGCTTGGTTTTGTTTTTTGATTTTGAAAACTAGTCATGCCTGTGTGCTTAGTGCTTGCCATTTATCCAGCAGGATGGAATGCCACTCCATTTCCTTTCCTGATCATGTGATCAGGCTGCATATTACTTTCTACTCCTGACGTGAGTCCCCCAAACACCCTGTGACATAAATACCATTACCATACACATCTGCACACTGCAGCACATAGTCCAAGAAAGGTCCCCAGCCATAGGTAGTCTTGAGTGCAATTTGTGGGACAGAATATGCATGCACCATCCAGTGTGGTGTACTCACTCCTTCACCTCTATGGAGCGCTGTAAACCCGGAAGGTGCCGATAAGGTAACAGAAGCAAGAGTCCGTCAGCCGGTGGACTGAAACTTTACAGTGGAGTATTTTAAAACCTATTATTGCTTGCTATGTTATGCAATCAATGTACTCTGCCAACTCTATTTAGTATGTGCTAGGTCTGTACCTTTTAGTGGCTAGGTGTGACTGATAGTTTTAATTTTTATGAACTTGTTAGTTCTGCTCTGGGGCTGAGCCCTACGTCTCTATTGTACTTTAAGAAAATGTCTTGCATTTAGTGTGTGCGGGAGTATTCTGCACTTATCTGATACACTGAGCTTTAGTTGGACAGACTTTTTGTAGTTGATTTGTAGCGTTAAGTCTTATTTGTCTACTTGGATTTTCCTGCTTTCTTTCACTGTCCTTCCTGGTTCCCGGCGGAGTTGGCACATGCTTCACTGCCAGAACCTCCTTTGGGTGATTTTCCTACTGAGGTTTCTGATCTCCTTTGTCTGCCTTCTGTATTAAAGGTTCCCTGTCAGGACCCCCCTACTTGCTCCTTCACCTCTATGGAGCACTGCAAACCTGGAAGCTGCCAACAAGGTAACAGTAGTAAGATTCCATCAGCCGGTGGACTGAGACTTCACAGCGGGGTGTTAACCCATCGATACTGTTCGTCGACTTCCTCAGCCACCCTCCCATCCCAGGCCGGTGCCTGACTTATTGGGATTTCTGGTCATGTGACTGGTCACCCCTGACTTATTGGGATTTCTGATCATGTGACTGGTCACTTTACCTCTTTCAGTAGTTTTTAAAGTCCCCACTTTCCCATTAGCAAGTTTTTATTGTCTGACCACTAGGTGTCAGTCAACAGCCACTGTATCTCCCTCTATTCTCCCGTTTTCCTATCCTTCTTGACCCTTTCTTCATCAATTTCCTCCTGTCTCTCCTCTGTTTCTCCCTTCTTATCTGCTTCTTTCACTCCCTTTCCTACCCTCCTGGCCTGGAGTTAGAACCCCTGACCTTCTGCACTGAAGGCAGCAACTCTACTGCTGCGCCATTTCGATTCTATCTACTTATTACCTGTCCTTCTATAATCTTATCTTTTGGACTCCCCACTGCCCTCCTGGATCTGTGTCTCTGCCTTCCCCCAACATGCCTCCATGGTCTCCCACACTTCGGCTCCTTATCCTTTTGTTATTTTGGATTTTATCCCTCCACCATACCCCATCTTCATCTTGTTCACTGCACATTATCCCTCAAATTAGCAATAACACCTATGCAAGGCTGTGTGATATCAGTACTGTCTTTCTACACCTCATCACACTTCCCCAAGGCATAACACCCAGCTCACCCCACCTTTCAATCTATGAGCCCTTACTCCTGCTGCTTCATGTCTGCTCCCAACCTCTTCCCTCCATCGGTACCAAGCCCTCCCTTTGTCTACCAGCAGTCTAACCAAAACTACTCAAGTGTGTCCTCTATATGCTCACCCTAATTCTCCTACTCCTCTCCAGCAATGTGCACCCTAACCCAGGGCCCATCACACTGCCCACTCCCACCAGTGGCTGGATGGGTGGTCTCTTACTAGCTTCTGTAAACATATGCAGCCTATTGCTGAAACACGACCTCCTCCAAGGTTGGATCCTGTAACACAAACCAGACATCCTGGCCATGGTCAAAACATGGCTATCACCCAAAATTCCTGACTTTGCCATCACCCTGAACGGCTACTCACTTTTCAGAGTTGATAGGCTGGGCAAAAGGGGAGGTGGTTGTGCTGTTTACCTCCATGACTCCCTCCAAGGGCATGTACTCGAGGCCACCCTCTGATTTAATGGAGCCCAGCCCCTGTTCATCAAAATCTCAGTTGGTAACCTGAGTAAGTCACTTATACTTATGTTCATATACATCCCACCCCATAACCCATAACCAGCCTTCAACACCATACTCAGCTTCATCTCCCAGTTGCAAAATAATGCAGAGGTCATCATTCTAGGTGACTTTAATATAAACTGGTCTGCTCCCTTGGCCACACCTCATAGGGTGCAACTGCAGCCATCATCTTTACTCAGGCTGTGTTGTCACTCACAAGGATCAACTACAGGATGGGTACCAATACCCTGATTGATCTCATCCTTAGAAATCACCCAGAGTGACTCCACAACATCATGGTACTACCCGATTCACTAAGTGACCACTCCCCTATGCTTTGCAGTTGGTCAAACCAATCCCCAAAACCCCCTCCAAAGATTTCTCATCACGACACCCTTAAAAAAGGTTCACTGAGGCAACTCAAGGCTTACCTCCTTAACTGTGATTGGTCCCCCCAGACTCTGCCTCTAATGTAGACTGTGCACTAGCCTTCCTCATCTCTCTCCACCTTTAACTCAGCCTGTGACATCTTCACCCCATACTCCAAGTGTATAATTAAAGGCCCAGAAATCCTTTGGACTACACTGGCTATCCTTGACCTTATGCGCGCCCGCAACAATCTCTGGCAGATAACCCAGGCAACTGGACTCTTGGCAGATTGGCAGTGCTATAGAACTGCCAGAAATAATTGTACCAAGGAATCCGCTGGGCAAAGGCTGCCCACTTCCAAACTAGCCTCTTGTCCACTTGGGGTTTGGGGAGGAAGTTCTGGAACAACATAAAGGACCTGACTGGTAAGTCTAACATATCCCCACCTTGCTGAATATCAATGGTGTTATCACACAGGACCTGCAGCTCATTGCGAATACTTTCAATACAGCTTTCACTGATCTTAGTGGTGTTCTTCCCCCTGAGTTTTTCAAATACACCTCCAATTCTCCCCCTGCCTTCCCTCCCCTAGGTATCCCCCCGTTCCGCTTTGGGATAGTCTCTCCTCATAAAGCTAAAACCTACCTTACCAAGGCCCTGTGTAAATTCAAATTTAGTGGTGATACCCTTGACTTGAAGCTTCTGCGACTACCCCTAGATACCGTACCACCCCCCCATAACCAAAATTCTTAATCTCTCCCTCTGCCTAGGCAAATTTCCCTCTCAATGGAAGGCAACTGTGGTTACACCCATACTAAAGAGTGGTGACAAAACCTCCCATAACAAATATCACCTCACCTCTATCCTTCCCCCATCTCCAAAGCCCTCAAAAGGACAGTATCCGATCAACTCTCTGACTTCCTTTCAAAACACAACTTCCTTTGTTATCAGCAACATGGGTTTAGAAAGGGCCACAGTACTACCACTGCCCTCCTGGAGTACTCTGACTACATCCATAAAGCCCTTGACTGTGGCCATTTAGTGGGGCTGTGTACATAGACCTAACAAAAGCCTTTGACACGGTCAGTCACTCACTCCTCATTGATTACCTTCCATCCCCGGGCCTCTCACTAGATGACATATCCTGGTTCATCAACTACCTTAATGGAAAATCTCAGCAGGTGAAAATCAATGGCATCCTCTCCTCCAGTCTACCAGTTCAATCAGGGGTTCCCAGGGCTCAATTCCAGGCCCACTCTCATTCAGTCTTTTCCTTAACACCCTTCCCCTCACCTGCTCTGGCCAGATGTTACTGTATGATGATGATGCTGTAATTTTTTGTAGCCACCCTGATCCCACCCCATTTCAAAGTGATCTTCAAAGGTTCTTTTCAGAAGCTGAATAGTGGTTTTCCCATCACAAGCTTATTTTAAACTACAAGAAAACTGAAGTGATGGTGTTTGCCAACCCACAAAACAAACATAAAGACTCTCCGCTACATATTCTTAACTCTCACCTTCAACCCCTGGAACAAGTACATAGCTTCAAATACCTCATCACTCATGACTCCACCATCTCATGCCATGAGCACATTAACCTGGTTGGTAAGGCAGTAAACACCAGGATTGGCCTTCTTTTCAGACACAGGTCATGCTTGCCAACTGATGCCCTTTGTCTGGCCATGATCAGCTCGGTCCTATCCACAGTTGATTATGGAATTGTTATCTATGGATAGGCTGCAGACACAGCTTTAAGCAGAATTAAGGTTGCCTTGAACAAAGCATGTCAGCTTGTGGTTGGTTGTGATCACTTCACACTCTCCTGCGACTTGTACAAACAAGCTAATGGTTAAACTTTGAAGGAAGGCTTCATTATCAGACCACCCTGTTAACTTAAAAGATAGCCGCTGGTCTTTCTCCTCCTCCTACTGCCAATCATCTTCTTACTCCTGCCTTAATTACTCAGGCTACCCGAAGCTCCTCCAAAGCTAGCTTCCATATCCCATTTTGTAGGACTTCCATGGGTCAGAGGGCTTTCATGTAAAGAGACACTCTCTGGCTGAATGGCCTGCCCTCTGAAATTTCCTCTGTAAGTTAATTAGGCCCCTTCAAATCCAAACTGTGGCAGCATCTCCTTGACTCTTGCCACTGTGATTGTTACTAACCCTCCCATCTCTGCTCCCTCCTCTCCTCACCCCTACCCCTGATCCTCTGACTATTTTGACAATGTCACTTCCAACTGCACTAAGTACTAGTCTTCCCCTCTTCTCTTCATTCCTCTATCATGTCCCTGTCTGCCCCTCCCCTTTCTCCCCTGTCTTATATCCTGTCTCCCATACTCTCCTATACTCTCCCCTGCCTGCCTGCTCAATTCTTCCTTGTACTTGCACTGTAATGATTGTCAACTTATCTTGCTACATTGTATATATTCTGCATACTGTTATTGCACTTTGTATATTGTCTGTGCAACATTGTATTTTCTTTGATTCTATCTGATGTGGAGCCTTTGTAAAGGAGTCTCTGAGTCAAAGGTTTATAATTGCGAAATTTCAATAAATAAATAAAAGACATAACACACTAATGCACAGCCACTCTGTGCTGGTGATTCTACACATAAAGAATACTGGTTGGCCAACCCTGCATTACCAGCTTATACTGCCACAGAGGAGTTCTGATTACATCAGACCTCAATAGCAAAGCTTAAGAGGATTGATGTAATCAGATGCCTGAGGTGTCAGCTTAGGCTGGTTGGGCATGTGGTTGCCCAGCCAGCACTTTTTTAGAGTCTATAGATTTTTTTAGTTTTCATTTTATTTTATTTTTTTAAACAAAAGTGTTCTTTCTCAGCACTGTGCAGCAGCAGTGAATGTGCTGGTAACTTCAGTTCAGAACTTGACCAGATTGCTCTGCACGCAACGCCGCTGTGGAAAATGCCAGCTGCCTTGAGGATTTCTGATAGCTGAAACCTAATTGTGCCACAGAATAGTACCACTACATTCTACAACCTTTGAACTGTGGTGCAATAAGGTTTCAGCTGGCATGGAAATCCATGCAGAACAAACCCTCACTATACACTATAGCACAATACTGTATGCCTAGTTGGGACTAGACCTGTGTGGAATATGGAATTCCACCAGGGGAATTCACATGAAATGGCAATTTTGCTTCCAAAATGCTTTTAGGAATTTCTTTATTAATTGCATGGAATTCTGAAAAGCATTTCTATTTAAACTGCAACTTAATATTCTGTGTATCATGGAGTCCATGGAATAATATTCCATTCTTTGTGGCAAAGGAATCCACAGTTTACATAAACTGGGGAATATGATTCTGCAGTTAACATTCTGCATTCAGAATTGTGCAGTTCCACTTCTGATAGAATTCCCTTGAGTTTGTCAAGCTTTCTAAAATTCCATGGAATTCCAGCAGTAGCAGAATTTGAACATTCAGCACAGCTCTAGTTGGGACTGACACTTAGAAGCTCAGTGATGCTCAGTAGAGAGGGGTGAGGTGGCAGACAAGTAAAACATATCAGGCTAGCCAGTAAAAGAGAGGTGTAAAGTAGACAGGAGAAAAACAGGCAGGCAGATGCAAACTCCTGTCCAATCCCTGCTGTTTGTGGGGCTCAGTCATACTGAGCTGGCATGACTGGATTGCTTAATTTAAATTCTCACCTTCAGTTCATTGATGGTGTCCCATACCTCCCTCCTAAAGCAATTTGCAAATCTGAAAGTGAACAAGGCAATGGGGCCTGATGGGATCCATCCAATGATATTGAAGGAACTCAGGGAGGTGTTGACTGCACCTCTGACAGTCCTGTTCAGCCACTCAGTGGAGGCGGGAGTGGTCCCAGAGGACTGGAGGAGAATAGATGTAGTCCCATCTCATAAAAGTGGTAGCAGGGAGGAAGCTGGCAATTACAGGCCAGTCAGCTTGATTTCAGTGGTGAGGGAAATAATGGAATCAGTGCTGAAGGAAAGGATTGTGAAATATCTTGTAACCAGCAGATTACAGGATCTAAGGCAGCATGGATTCATAGGTGGGAAGTCATATCAAAACAATCTGATAGATTTCTTTGACTGGGTGACCAGGGAAGTTGGTCTGGGTGGAGCAGTGGATGTGACCTACCTAGATTTCAGTAAGGGCTTCAACACCATTCCACATAGGAGACTCATAAACAAGCAGGACGGCTGGGAGTGGCTCCAAAAGTGGTAAACTGGGTAAGAAATTGGTTGGGAGATAGGTGACAGAGAGTGGTGATAAACAGAGTTCACTTAGAAGAAGGAAGAGTGACCAGTGGGGTACCACAATTATCAGTACTGGAACCAGTCTGCTTTAATGTCTTTATAAGTGACATTGCAGGGGGGCTGGAAGGAAAATATGTTTTTTTGCAGATCACACTAAAATCTGCAATAGGGTAGACACTCTGGGGGGGTCAGAAAAAAATATTGGGGATCTAAGAAAGCTTGAAAAATGGTCAAGAGTGTGGCAACTAAGTTTCAATATGAAGAAGTGCAAAATCATTTATTTCGGGCACAGAAACCCTGGGGTGGAATACAAAATGGGGGAAGTGGTACTGATGACCACCAAACAGGAAAGAGAATGAGAGGTAATTATATAGTAGCTGATGACCTAAAGGTGACCAAACAGTGTGACAAGGTAGTGGGATGACCCAGTGGAATGCTAGGATGCATAGAGAGGCGTATCACCAGCAGAAAGAGCAAGATGGTGATACCGCCATATAGGTCATTGGTGAAACCTCATCTAGAGTACTTTGTCCAGTTCTGGAGACCATATTCAGAAGGACATAGACAGGGTAGAGGTGGTCCAGAGGAGGGTAACTAAACTGGTGCAGGGTCTGCACCAGAGACCCTATTATAAAGGACCTCAATATGTATACCCTGAAAGAAAGGAGGGAATGAGGGGATATGATAGAGACTTTCAAATACCTTACGGTATAAATAAGGTACAGGAGGGGAGCATTTAAAAAATAAAAAGATGCTCAAGAACATGGGGCATGCTATGAGCTGGGGGAGACTCCAGGAAACATGGGAAGTACTTCAGGATTCAAGAAAGCATGAGATAGGCAAAAGGGAACCTTAATGGTTAGGGAAGAGAGGGCTATGCCGAAGACCAAATGGGGTCTGCGGCATTAAAGTAATTAGGAAAATGGTCAGACTAGGTGGACAAAAAGGTCCTTATCTGCCATCAATTTCTATGTTTCTATGAGTATAAAATGACTAAGAAGCACTCAGGACAAATTGCTTAAAAAAGTGATGTGTTTTGAAATGGAGAAAACAAAGTTTGTTTTTTTTTTTAGTTAGGAAGCCTCAAGTTGAAAAAACACAAACATTTTCTTGTAGTTGAGGCTTGAGCATTTCATTAGCCTCTGGTTTGTACTCATATACCCACTTTCTTTTATTCTTGTGGGGGGGAGTAGTGCTCTGGTATTTCACTAGCTCCTAAATGATAGCCATTTTTTGGGGGGGTATAGTACTGTGGTATTTAAGCAACCCCAGTTTTCAGCCTTTTCAAGGGGTAGCATTCTACTATTTGAGCGGTCTTTTATTTGAGTAGCCAGCATTTGTTTTTAGAGGGATAGTGCTCTGATATTTCAGTAGTCCCTAGCTTATAGCCATTTTCTATGTTTGTATGAGGTGGGGAGAGGGGGGTGGTTTTCTGGTATTTTAGTAGTCCCTGGCTTGTAGCTATTGTTTTAGTGGGGGATATAGGGCCTCAGTATCTGAGTTTCCCTTGACTTGTGATCATTTTGGGTAGGGGGTGATGTGTAATTTCTGATCTGTTCCTTTCACCGTTATTTATTTGTTTTATTTTTTTTATCATTATCCTTTAAAACAGAAGGAAACAGTGAATGTCACATTTATCTTGTACTGTCCATGAATCCAAATCCAGAAGCAGGGGAGATTTAGCAAAACCAAAATCAGAAACACAATATTCGGGGTTTGTCCCACCCTTAGAAAAATGCATTTTTGCTGCTGATAAAGCAGACTGAATGGACTGATACTATGTATTATACTTGAATTAGCCGAAGGGCATGTTGTGCTGCAACTTAAAACATTGCTAACATGCTTTGCTCCCATTTGCAGGGAATAATGACTAAATAAAACCATCATTTTATTTTCAAGAATGCTGGAATTGCCCTAAGGAAATAGTAATACTGTATAACTAAAGATTTTTATTTCATTGACAAATTATGAGCTAACTTTAATTTTTTCATACATGTGTCCCTTGAAAGCTTTCTAAATTGTCATGGTCAAAAGGCATTTTTCAATATATGTAATTGGATGTAGGAGTTCAGTTTTCTCTAGAGGGAAGTTACAGTGTTGTGTTACATAGTTATCTGATATACAGTTTTACACAGCTCTCAGACAAGGGTAGCATATCCATGGACTGTTTTTTTCACTTTCTAACTGGGTTATATGTGTGTTTCAGTTTTTGCTTTAAATTATAATCACTTTGTTCATTGCGCAAGATTGCCATGTTCTTAATAAACTACTAATGTTTCAAAACAACTACAAACCAGTCAAGTAAACTAACTTCAGGAGCCTGCAGATGCATTTGTTGTTCTTATTATCCACAGCAATATCCATTTGATGTGCACAGGGGGAATTTTTCAGTTAATTACATAGATAAAAACAAACCAGATAAACATTATCTACCATAATTAAGACATGTCAGTTGTTATTATGCATCCTAATTAGGCAGCTTTACACATTGGCAAAGTGTGGTTTATCATGGTAGATAATCATGCCTTGCGTATGCATCAATTGCCCAAGAACTGAGTAGGTCCCATGATGTACCATATCCCTGAAGTGTGCTATTGCTATTATGAAATGGTAGATAATAAAAACTAAGCAAGACTATAAATATACTGACAGTATGTTGTGAATACAATAGACTAAGTAACTTTTGTGTTTGTTAACTTTAATAGACAGCATGTTCTACTACAAATGGTAAGAAACTGAGAAACAATTGTTTTATTTGTGTTTTTACATTGTTGACCCAATGGATTAGAATATTGTGATTGGATTGATGTTATTAGGATTTTGTCCTTTACTATCTGTAAATGTTCAGTTGGACCACTATAAAGACTTAAAGCTAAAGTGCAATAATGCAGAAAGAAACTGACTAAATGAAGTGTGAAATTTAAACAATGATGAAATAAAGTGTATAAATGTACAAATAACTAAATAAACTTTAAAAATGAAAAACATATAATGAGGAACCATGTCCCCTCCCAAGACTTCAGTTCAGTATGTTTGATCCTATATCAAAGATAATGGGTTTCACCAGTGAGTTGTTTTCATTTCCAACACTGTTGAAAGTCGATCAGCGGGTGGGGCTACTAGAAAGACATTGTCCCAGATTCCCCCCTTTCCCCCCACAAAAGACACAGACCACTGTACGTTGTTGTGCTCAGATTGGCAATCAATTTATTATGTATACCATGATTCCATTTTCCATCTCATTTCTTTATTATTATTATATTTTTCACCATTGCATTTTATTGTATCCATATATCCATCTCTGATCCTCGCTCCTCCAGGTGAAAACCTGGGTGCCTTCTTCTCCTCTTTTCCTATTAGGTAACAGTGAGAACCGAGACTGCATTTTCTCCTTCAGCTTCTCCTTCTTTCCATCCTCTTCCTTTTTCTTTTTCCCCCCTCCCCTCCTCCCCTTTTCCTCCCTCTCTGCCATCCACCTTTGGCAGTCCAATACCATCCTACTGGACAAATTCTGTCATCCACCTTTGGCAGACCATACACAAAGTCCCTTTTTGACTGTCTTCCCAGCATACACACAGTCCCTTATTGACTGTCTTCCCCACATGCTCCATAGTTAACAGGGTAGGTGGGAGGGACCAAACTTCAGCAAAAAGTGGCTGAACCACTCCTGTGCTGTCCATTATGTACTTCTTTTAGCCCTTCCCCTTCCTGTTGCCTGCCTATTATTCTGTCCCCTTGCTCCTCCCCTTCCCTTCCCTCCTCCCCTCTGAGCACACCATCTTCAGTAAAGGGGAAGGGGTGCACCAGGGCAACTTGGTCTGCCCCTTAAAGGGCAAACTCCATTGTTCTGGATTCCCCCCTTTTCCCCCACAAAAGACACAGACCACTGTATGTTGTTGTGCTCAGATTGGCAATCAATTTATTATATATACCATGATTCCATTTTCCATATCATTTCTTTATTATTATATTTTTCACCATTGCATTTTATTGCATTCATATATCCATCTCTGATCCTCGCTTCCCCAGGTGAAAACCTGGGTGCCTTCTTCTCCTCCTTTCCTATTAGGTAACAGTGAGAACCGAGACCGCTTTTTCTCCTTCAGCTTCTCCTTCTTTCCATCCTCTTCCTTTTCCTTTTTTTTTCTCCCTTCCCCTCCTTCCCTCCCCCTTTTTCCATTAGCCAGACTCCAGCTTGCATTAGATGGTTGGCTTTCCCCCCAAATCCGGCTAGGGAACTTCCTCTTTTCTTTTTTCTTTTTTTTCTATTGTACCATCTGCATGTCTTCTCCGTGCCTCTACAAAGCCCATCATTTCTGTATTAAATATATATATGGCTAGATCTGACAGGTGCACTCCATCTGACCTGTAGAAATCTTCTACCCACTCCTCCACCCCCCGCATATTATCTCCCCTCACATTTTCTTTATCAATGTTCCTACTCTCCTATTCATTTTTCTCCTGGCCCTGTCTAAAGCTCTATGGCTGTACTTATGTCTCCATACCCTCCTCTGGATTATGTCCAACCAGGCAAGGCATACCCCTGGCCACCATTGTTGAATTTTCTCTAAATCCCTTTTTACCTGCATGTATGTGTCCACCCATGGTTTTCTTCTAATGTCATTGCTCCCTAGATGTAAGATAATTAGGTCCAAACTGGCCACCACTCTTTCATCTCTCTTAGCAAAGGAAGTAGCTTCGCCCATCTCATCCTTTGGATGCCATGCCAAACCAACCTACATTGTCTCACATCCTGGTATAACTGTTTTCCCCTGGGCTTTTTCTCCACTCTTTTTTCTGCCCAATAAATGTATGAGTGACCACAGATCCATACTTCCTTGATTCTCCCATTGCCTATAGGAATTAAGCAGAATATAATACTTAAAAGCATGATCTTTGTTCACATCCGTAGTCCCCTTTTCCTTGGCTCCCCCCGTTTGGCCTCGTATCTGAAACAAAATCAGATGACATGTTAGTCTCCGTACTGCAATGCCCGAATATAGCTTTTGTAACTGGCAGATCGCCAGCGCCCTTTTTCTAACATCTTGGTCACTGTCTCCCCTGCAGCTGCCCACTGCGATGCAGCTCCTATCCAAAAACAGTTAGATGAATAATTGCCTGGGTCCTCCCCTAGGAATTGCATGCCTTTCTTGAGCAAGGCTGTAACCTGGTAACTGGTGACTCTTTTCCTGTCCCCATGAATAAATAAACTCCCTGTTCTACTGTATATCCCCGCTCTGCAGTATAAGTCCACAAAGCTTTTACTGGGCACACTGTGTCTTCCTCTTGAGACTTCAGGGTCACCGTGCAACCTGTCACCCTTTGATATGTCTTTGATTTCTTTATTAGTATGTGTATCTCCTTCATCCCCCAGCTTATATCTTCCCATTCCAGCCCCCCTTCTCCCTCTTTTTTGCCATGGCCCACCACTTCGCTCACTCTCAGAGCTCCTGCAAACATTACCAGGTAAATTGTATGAAACAACTGTGCCTCGTCTTTTGATCTGCAGACCGCCGGCAATGCCTCTTTTAATTTTGCCAGCCACTGTTCTCCTATGGGTTGTCTACTATCCGTGGGTCTTTGCTTAAAGTCTTCCCCATCCTTGCATCATTCTCCTGATCAACATGGACTTCGTTGGGTCCCCCCATTTCTTAAGGCTGCAGATTAAGCTAATCCCTGCTAGGTACACCCCCATCATGTTGTGAGCTGTATCTCTCTCCCACTGATCTACTGTAAAGTTCCCTAACTGTTCCTCTGTGATTGGCCCACTTACCTCCATGTGGTGCATTGCCCTGAATGTTTGGAATACCCACCATGCCCCTTCGTAGGCCCTCAAAGTCCGTGATGCCCATGATCTGTGAAACAGCAGTTCTGCTCCTTTTCACCAATGTCCCAGATGTTCATTGGTACTGGTGTTTTCCGATCCTCTGCTGTTGGTGCCAGCATCTGGAAACGGTCCAGCTGCAGATGGGAAAAGGCTGTCGGCTAGGATGTTTTGTACCCCTTCTATGTGTTTGGCCCTGAATGACATGTTCAATTGCAGGGCCTTAAAACTAACTGTGTCAACACCCCCATGACTGTGTCTGATCTGGCTCCCCTGTTTTTTAAAACGTCCACCGCTGCCTTGTTGTCACACCAAAATATGACCTTCTGGTTACGCAATTCCTCTCCCCACACCAGGGTACAGGCTCATATGGGCATGATTTCCAGCAGTGTGATATCCCTCACTTTCCCATCCTTCACCCAGTTTGAAAGTCATGGTTCTGCAAACCATTTTCCTTTCAAATAGCTGCCCATACCCAAACCCCCTGCTGCATCAGTGTAGAGCTCCAGATCCGTGTTATGTAGCCACTCATCTTGCCAAAAGGAAAAGCCATTGTAAGTATTGAGGAATGTCTCCCAGACCATGAAATCTTCTTTTACTCCCTTTGTTATGTCTACCCAGTGGTGTGGTTTTGTTACTCCCGCTGTGGCCCTCGCTAGCCATTTTGTGAAGGCTCTACCCAGCCTGACTGCTCTGCTTACAAAGTTCAGATGTCCCATGACCTGTTGCACTTGTTTTAACTGCACCCTTCTCCTCCCCAAGACTCCTCTAATCAGCTCCCTCAGTTTCACTACTTTGTTATCTGGTAACCTAAAGAGTTCATTCTGGGCATCTATTTCTATGTCTAAGAACTCTAAAAGCTTACTGGGCCCTTCTGTCTTATCCAGAGCTAGTGGGACCCCTAACTCTCCGCACAACTCTTGAAAGCTGGCTAACATTTTCTCTGTCTCCCTCTTCCTGCTACCTATTAACAGAAAATCATCCAAGTAGTGTATTACCGCTTTATACCTGCTCTGCTCCTGAAATATCCACTGTAGACAGGTGCTAAATGCCTCAACTATGGCACATGCTATGGAGCATCCCATGGGCATTGCTTTGTCAAAATAGTATTGTTCCTCAATCTTAAAGCCCAGTAGGTCCCAATCCTCCCTCCTGACCGGAAGCAATCTGAATGCGAATTCTATGTCTGTTTTTGCCATCCAGGCATCCTTGGTTGCCCGGATGATCTGCACCACTTCTTTTAATGTTGCGTAGTTCACTTTACTATGTTCCCCACTTATGAACTCGTTCACTGAGTCCCGCTCTGGAAATGACAGGTGGTGAATCACTCTATATTCCTCCTGTTGTTTTTTGGGAACTAACCCCAATGGAGATATTCTCATTTTCTGCAGCGACGGTTTTGTGTACGGTCCTTCTACCCTCCCTGTAGCCTTTTCTCTTTCTATTTTTCTTCTTAATATGTCCTCTTTTCCCTTTACTCAACCCAGATTATTCGCCTCTCTTGCTTGCCTCAGACCTTCGCATTTTAACGGAAAGCCCGTCTCAAAACCTGCCCTAACTGACTCCGCCACCTCCCTATCGGGATATTTCATTAACCACCTTTTCCACACTTCCGTCTTGATGGGCATTCTTGCTGCTTGGAACTGATCCCTTGTCCTTTCCCCCTCATTTTTAGTATACTCCCCTTTTTGTCCCTTTCTGGTTCACTGTATCTAGTAATTCTGGCTCCCTCTGCCTGCGTGCCTCTACCCCTCCCCCCTTTACTCCAGGTCTGCCCCTTATATCCCTGTCCCTCCCCAAAAAAACTGTTGGCCTGTGCCTTGCCCCCTGCACCTTGTGCCCCTTGTGCCCTGTCATCCTACATCTATTACTTGGTGCGACCCCCCACATTTGAACAGGCATGCCGAAAACGGCATTGAGGCCAAGAGCAGAAAGCCCCATTGTAAGCCCAACAACACCTCTGAGGTGTCCCTCCCCTTTTTCCCATCTCCCCTTCCAGTGTGGACTGATCAGTTACGTAATCTGTCTATAGATCAAACTGTTTTGTATCCCATCTTACATCCCGTAGGTCGCCATCCTTTGCCGGTAGAATTCGTCATAATATATCCAGCCTACCCGAGCTTTCGCCTTTGCTCGTCTTATTATCAGGGACTACATGATCAATGGTATGCCCAGTTCAGGTTTCTTTTCCAGCACTATAGCTGAGTATGTAGCAAAATCTACAAACCATCCATCCCACAGCTTCCCTTTGGCAAATTTATCCTCCTCTCTTTTGCCCCAAAAAAACACTGCTGCCGTCATCTCACTTTTCCCTATGTTCTCAGCTTCCTCATATTTTGCTGCTGCCTCCTGGCTCACTAAAGCAAATATGTCCACGTACTCATCCTTCCAAATCTTTTCTTTCATAGCCAATGGTACTTGTTCCCCTATTCACATTCTCGGGCTTCCTATTTTCTTGTTCCTTTTCCTGCCTTTTCCAACCCTTTTTTATCCCCTTCCACTCCTGTTGAATCTGACCTGATCTCTGCCAATGCAGATTCCATTTGACCAAACCCCCCTGTCACAAGTGCTGCAATAATTTTACCTATGTACTCTTTTTTGTGTTCTCCTACCACACCAGCTACTTTACCTGTGGCCTTGTCGGTTTCCTGCGGCCTGCTGGACTCAGGATACCATGAGTTAGCCGGTTGTACTACTGGCTGTGGAAGGGCTGGTATGCATGGGGGATCCAGTCTGGGTTCCACTGGGGGAACCGCCACCTGGTCTTGGGGAGGTACTGCCGGGACAGGGACTTGGGGCTGTGGCAGTACTGGGCTGGCTGCTCTGGAAGGTACTCCTGGTTGGGGTCACACCCCAGTAGGGCTACATGGCCTTCCTGCTGGCCACTTCCCATCACCCCTTTTCCCTTCCCCACTTTCCATTTCTCCCTGGATCTCCCCAGCTCTTCTTCTTCTTCTACTACCATCTGCCACACTCTGTTGGCCTTCTCCGCGAGTTCCACTCTGGCTTTGTAGGCATCCTCCTTAGATGGCTTGCTCTTCCTCAGTGCCATCTCCTTGTGTTGGTCCATGGAAGCTGTAGAGATACTGCCCAAAAACCAAGAAAATTAAAGGTCATATTAATCTTTTTGTTTTAGGTAAATATATTTTTTAACCCATGTCTGGGGGTGTCGCTCTGCTGGCCTCCTAAGCCTCACATCCCTTTGTGGCCTGTAGGCCACCTGTTCTGCCTCGTATACCCCAGAAGATCCACAATCTCTATAGGCCCCTTCTGGGTCTTGTTGTCCCGTTTCTCACCAGCGGTGTGTCTCCTGTCCATTCTGGGCTTCTGTCCACATCCCATGTGGCTGTCCTGGCCTGCTATCCCTCCTTTTTCTTGGGGGCTGCTGGCCTCCCCACATGGCTTTTTAGGCCTCCTTGCTGCAATAGCACTTGGGTCACACCCGGGCCCTTCTTTGTTTCTTCCCCTTCTGACGCCCTCCCCTCCCGCTCCCTTTCTGAGCACTGCTTAGCTGTGGTATCTGCCCCCTTGCCACTTAGCCTTCCCGTTTAGGCCCTTGTGCCTATTCCCTGTACTCTGCCTTCCGGTTTCTCTGTCTCCAGTTATGGCGACGCTCTCACCCACCCCTCCCCAATGGCTTCCCCAATCTGTAGGCCTCCGCCGGGTCACTTTAAGCTTCTTTTGTGGCTCTGCTCTGTTTTGTGACCTCATCCCATGGTGTGTCACATCGTGTCACATGGCCGCTCAAACTGGCTCTGAGCCATCCCCCTTTTTCTGGCTGCAATTCGCTCGATGCCCTATTTTGCCTTAATATGTCCCGCTGGCCTCTGAGGGTCATTACCTGGCACCCACCCTCTCTTTTGGCCTTGTTGGTTTTTATGGGCCTCACCCCACGGCATGACCATTTTCCAATGCAGCTGCCATGATGGCTCCACGCTATCCCCCAGGCCATTTCCCTGTGTCCGATGCTCTTCCCACACCTGAAATTCAGCCTGATGTCTTCAGAAGGCTACTTCTTGGCCCCTCCTGTCCTTGTGCCCTGTTTACTTTGCACAGCTTCCCCCACAGTGTGTGACATCATGCCATGTGGCCCGACTGTGCTGGCTCTCTGTCCAAGTCCCCAGCCCCCTCGCTGTCCCCGTAGGCCAGCGCTTGTGCTGCCTCTTTCTGTCCTTCCCACCAGGTCCCCTGTTCCCTCTCCATCATACCATGTAGTTGTCTCTACCCAGTTACCATGTAATGTTTGCTTCAAGCCACCAAAAATGGCCCTCACCCGGCCATGCACCCAGGCACCTCCATTCAAACCAACCAACAAAACCCCTGTGCATAGAAGCGCTGTCCTTACACTCTCAATAACAAAGCGTACTGTTTGTGGCAACCATTCTTGTTTTAAACTCAGCTACAAAGCTTTTAAGATAATCTGGGTGTCTGCCCTGCAGACAGAACACACTTGAGCCATATGCCAGGCCCCAGCCGCTCACACCAACAAACAAAAAAATCCTTCTCTCCCATACAGTAATAAATGTACTGCTTGTGGCAACAATTCACCCAGCCTCAAAGCTTTTAAACAAACTGGGCACCTGCCCTGCCGACTGAACCAGCTCTAAACCACGTGGTGCTCTCGCCCTTCCAGATGGTCTGTCTTCGGCCTGCTCCTGAGCCCCAAAAGCTAACTTCTGTACATCCTGCCTCCTAGCAATGCTTCTGTCTAGATCCATCATACTTTACTCTTATAAATGCTAGCACAAATAATATCAAGTCTGATTTTTTGAGTTTCACAAAAGGAGAGGCTACTTCTGAGACCTGTTTCAAGTGACCTACCATAGATTCACTGAATAGTAATAATAGTTCAGTATGTTTGATCCTACATCAAAGATAGCGGGTTTCCCAGTGAGTTGTTTTCATTTCCAACACTGTTGAAAGTTGATCAGCAGGTGGGGCTACTAGAATGACATTAGCATTGATGTTAGTGATTCTGGTGCTATGTTCTTTTGGCAGAATAGCAGGTGTTTTTTAAGTGGTGTGGAACAGTGCTTCACTGCTGATTTCAACAAGGGTGAGATGTGGTAGAGGGCCCTTCAGAGTTACTGGAGTTCAGAATGATGGCCCATGTCTTTCTTTGATCCAGGGGAGGCTTTCAGTAGCTTCTTATAGATGCCCCAGACTTATGCCCTGCCCAGTAACCTGCATGTTATATGTTGCCTGCAGGTCTCTATCAGCAAGGGTTTGTTCATCTGTAGCTCTGACTGAGACAGTGGTTCACATAAATATTTTATAGCCCTGCTTATTTGCAAACACAGTATGTGGTCAGAAAGAAGCTACACAAATAATGTCTTGAGGTAATGTGCTGTTCCGAATGGGCTCCAAATGTAAAAGTTGTTTGGTAATTCATTTTAGGCAGCAGACTGGAAGTATAGAGCTATCACACAAGAAGCAGTTTAGTAAGGTATTTCTCCAAAGATTTTTCAGGCAACAAGGGTTACCTGGCTGCAGGAATCCTGGTTCAGTTTTGTTATTTCATTCCTAGTAACTTGTAGTTTGCTGTTTTTTTTTTGCTCCCATTAAATAAAAATTTTGCACAGCACTGTTCATTTTCATCAGTTTTCATTATTAGTGCTCAATATTGGGAACAAGAATCAGTAAAATGATAAGTACTGCCAAATCTGAGGAAGGAACTGAAACATGATGAATACCTAGGTATGTTGCAAAGCTAAAATGTATTTGAGTTTAGGCAAACTGCTCAACTCTGTTTGAGTTTGAATGGAATCCTAATGTTAGGCATTAATGCATTCAGCCTCTCTCCATGAAGCTCCTAGGACAAACCAACCTTCTTGGAGACATTGTTGTCTCACAGAAAATGGTGTAATCCAAACCTGGAATGTTGGAGAAAGCAACTACATTGTGGCCTTGGGTGCAGAGGGACTGAACTAGTCAGTCAGCATAAGAGAAGAGAAAGAAGCAACAGAGCTTTGTATGAATTATGTGGACAGTAACTAAGGGAAACCAATTCAACTGCCTAATGATCACCTGGAGAAACCCATGCATGTGAGAAGTATCTTCTCAAAAATCTGTATGGTAAGGCATTTTAAATTCAGTTACCTAATATTTTTCCATTCATGCATCTGTATTATTGTAATACAAATTTATTTTAAATGTTTCTAGTATATAAAAGAGCATCCCAATACTTGACTTGCAAACAATGCACATTCTGTAATTTTCTTTAAAGATTTTGTACAGGAGTACTAAAAAGATCCATCTGTGACCTGCGGTTTTCAAAAGTGCAAAATGTCCAAATGTAACATCATCAATTAGATAGTCTAAAGTAACGCATTTGTATTTCACATCCAAACAAAAGATGCAGCTGTGGCAAAATGCACTGCCCATCATAATGGCATAAGTTCTTTGTTACAAAGAGATGCATATGGTGAAAATAGCAACAATGCTGCTCAGATCCGAGTGATCGACCAAGATACAGGTATGGCATGCATTTACAACAGCATCTGATCCCTTTAAAAAACATTTCTTTATATATATATATATATTGCTTCTGAGACTAAGCTGGCTTTAAAAGATACAGGTAACTCATTTAACCATCTATATCGATGTGCCACCTCTGAAAGCATATTACTGAATCAAAGTAAGACTGCTTTTTATGCAGATGCAGGACCAGCAGTGTCTGAAGATGTGAATAAGGATTCCAATGTCCAGACCTTGGGCTATGTGGGCAAGTGCATACCTTTGACGGGAGTGGAACAGCCCAGTGGTGAGATCATAGTAGTCTCATTACAGCAAATGCATATTGTCTCAACCTGCTGGTAGTAGGTAACAGATAGAGTCCCAGTCACATTGGACAGTTTAACCTTTTGACTTTCATTTATTTGAAATCATGTTTCCTAATTGGTTTCCTCAAAACAGCAAAGTGATGTTATCCCTGAGAGAGACACCTGTTTTTAGACTGTCAACTCACAAACTGATCAGACCTTGATTGCCTAATTAATGCTTTTTAATGTTCCCCTTGTTGTATTTCACTTTGAGCAGAATGAAAGCCTACTCCTTTCTACCTTTTTAACTGCTGCTCTCCATCAGGACTCATACAGCTCTGGGTGCTCATTATCCTGTCACTGCCACCTAAAATTAATCATAAACATGTTATTAGTATTAAATAATAAATATAGTGCATTTGTTCATATGCAGAGCACGGGTTGTGTATTGGATGGGATTTAACATGTACACAACAGATTGGATTAAAATCTGTAATGAAGTCAACTGATGTAAAATTTATATTGTTTCTTTAATGGAGCAATTTTTAGTCATCTCTGACAAGAGGTTATTGTTTTCTTTATAAGCTGAGGGAACTGAAGGGCATTTTTAGAATTATGGATAATTCAGTGTTTATCTGCATTTATATTTGAATAGTCCTAGATTAAGGCATTATAACAACTACAATCATTGTGTTCTCTCACAAGTGCTAAGTAGCATTACTATACACTTTCTGTTCATGGTTCTTTGCCATGACTCCTACTCTACTTAAATAGAGTTTGTTGGATGATTTGTACAAATTGAAGCGACTGATTTCAAGTGTGCTATAATAGCTGTTTTGTATAACAGCATGCTTCTCATTCAGTGTGCACCATCATTGACATGTTCTGCTTTTCCTGGTCTTTTATTAAGGCTGCTTGGCATAAGCAGCAGACTTCTTATGGGTACTCCACAGAAGGTCTATATGAAGGAAGCGGGACAATTAGCCAGTGAATTGTGAACTACTTTTGTGCATGCTACCGACTAACCCTATCTGCTCAAGGATATCCCCATAGACATTGCATAAAAGGACTTGTATAGTATACCAAATTCCACATATCCCATTACTGCAAAACATCATGAGACGCATATGCAAATCATCATGCATACACTTGCTATGATGCCATGTATTAGTGAGGTATGTTGAATTTGGTATTTCTTTGAAACCTGACTTTGTTGCCAGTACCTTCCAGGGTAAATCTTGCTTCAGTGGGTTTGCAATGAAGTTGCTGTCTTTAAAATTGCTTTTGTGTTTTGGGCTCACCATAATCCACATAAATGTGATCACAAGGCAAATTCCTTCCTCTCCTTGGGCTGAGGTAACAGAAGACCATAGTCACATCTAGAATTTTTCCCTGGGGGTAGCACGTTGCCCCCCATAAATATAAAATATTTCCTTTAAAAGCTTAAATTAAAGTGATTTTGTGAGGTTTGCCATAGCAAATTGGAGTAGTAAACTGTAGTAACCTGTAGGAGTTGTGAGTGATTCAATCTCCCACCATTCAAACTTCCAAAAAGTGCAGTTTTCCATTAAATAAATGCTTTTATTTCTGTGCTCTGCTTCTTTGCATAACCCGCCTCTTTTTTTCTCAGTGCTGCAGCCCCCAAGTGTGACATCATGCAAGGCAAACAAAGTTCCTAGCTAGCAGTCATGGCACACTGAACACAGAAGAATACTGTCCACAGTTCAGTTGTATTGAAATACATAGAATTTTATTCTCTGACCTCTTGGAGCACTCAAATATGCCTCAGAAGCCCACAGTAAGAAGACGTCTAACGTTTCACCAGGTCATTGGCTTTTACAAAGATGAAATCAATCAGTGTATACACCCTTTTTAAAGCCCAACAGCTAATATCACATGACCATTATTTAAAGTGACACAGTGTATATATATATATATATATATATATATATATATATACAGATAAATATCAGCATTTTAAAATTCATGACAGTCAAACAGAGTGTAAACCAACACCAATTAAAATTGCTCACTACCATGTACTTCTCTAATATGTTTAAAAACTAATTTGTATACTTTTTATAACTATGCTGCAAGCACTCTGGAATGTACTATTCTATCTAGAAAATTATTTCCTTATTGCATTCAAACTTAGAAGTTGCCTGACAAAGAGAATCACACAAGTATGAGATTTGCAGTATTGAAAAGTAAAGAGATAGTGAGCAAGAGAGCATTTCTCAACTAAAAATATGTGCAACTTGTAAAAGGTTTATTTTTTTTATTTTTTACAAGTCATTTCTTTACAAAAGACTGATATGTCCTAGAGATATTCCACACAAACCCTTAAATATAAGTGCAGAACTTATAATTCAGACCTTTCATGAATGAAAGTACAGAAAAAAGAGGGGAATCTTTTAAGGGGGTGAGTAATGGAGTGGACTGGAAGAGAGTAAAGGAAAATAGGGAAGGGGGAATGGGGGAAGAAAGAAGGAAGAAAGCAAAGACTTTATGGAACAGCAGCCAACTTAACCTACTGGTTCCTCTTTGATTCACATCTTCAAGAAAAGGGAACTAAAAGGCAACTTTTACATGACAAGATAGAGAGTGATATAATTATTTCTGTGGAGTCAGAAAGACAAGAACAAAGGTGAAAAAAACCTGGAGTACATAGTCCATGATCCATATGTATCTTCATAAAAGGAGGTATTAAGAGAAACAAGGAGAAAATTATGCTCTTCATTTACAGTCTATAATCTTTGGGGCAAACACTCCTCAGATAAGGAACCTATAGGAAAGAAAAACAAACTACATGGTTATTTAATTAGCATCTAGTTTTTCATGAGTAGGGGAGCCTATGCTTTTTCCAATTATTGTCTTGGTTTCAAAAATGACTTTACCTCTATAAGGGCATTTAACCCAAATCCCATGTAGGCTCCCATTATGTATATCCAATAGTTTTCTCTTTGACTTAGCAAGTCATTTCTGCTCCCTCCTCTAGGCCATAGTTGGTAAGCATGGGGTCATAATGTCACAAGACATTATGCCACATGCAAAAATCACGCTGCCAATACAGTGCAATTTCTTGCATGTGGCATACTTATTTTTTTGTGCTTGGGGTTCTTCCCCTGCACTACCATTACAGGGGCTCAGATCCGAACCCCCAACAAAGATTCTCAACTCCGGGGGAGGTCACTCCAAATTGCACAAAGTGCGAAAAACAATTTCTGGGACTGGGAATCAAATCCAGTCTCAGAACAGTGTCTAGGTTGTTTGCTGCAGTGGTTCAGTCCATTGAGCCATGGCAGCTGCTCAGCAGAACCTCATCCCAGCAGAGGTCTTATCCTCTGCCTGGGATAGTGTGAGTGGTGCAATACCATGAACAGCAATATACATGGTATTATACCACTTGCTGTCTCGTACAGCACTGTTCTGGATTAGCGCTACTGTTGTACACTATTAAGCGTATGACATTATGACCCAGTAGGTAGTTGGATATGTTCCAGTCTTATGAACTTAATAGTATGTTCCATCCTGTTTTCTACATTTTTTTATATGGCATGCCCAAGCATTTTCCAAGTTTTAGTTCCTTATTGCTCTTAGGTGTTCTCCTATTCTTTCCTTTCACTTTCTCTTTGCTTTTCATATATAATGGGCCCCACATGTACAGATAGACATATAAACCACATAGGTTGTATTACAATCAATAAAGTGGTTTATGTCATACATTTTTCCATTGTATGGGTTTCTGAACTTGCTGTATTCATGTATGGTTTTGCAGAAGATGCAATTACCACACTTCTTGCAACCTCGTGGCACTGGGGGGTAACCAATTCCTCAGTTGTTCTGGTTTCTGAATAGAGTTAACTAACATATCTTTTAAATTCTGTACTATTCTGTAGGACATCCTTGGTACAACCTTTGCTACTTCCCTAAGTCTATGATCAGCTAACAAGACATACCAATGTTTATTTATGATATTTTTTTATCTGCCATGATCTTGTACAAAGTTTTGTTACAAAATTTAGTTGGTTGGGGTTTCCCCTTTTGTTCTTTTATTTCTTTGAGCAGGTTAGTTCTGGCCACAGCATCAAAGGATTATTTAGCTCTGTGCAGTGTTTTACTAGAGTAACCCCTTTCCAAAAAGTGCCTTTTCTAGATTTCCAATCCTCTTGTAAGTTCTAATTCTGTACTGCAATTTCTTTTAATTCTATAGTACTGGCTTTTAGGGATGTTCTCCACTTTGTGGCGGAGGTGACAACTGTTTGATAACAGTATAGTATTTCTATCTGTCAATTTTCTAGAGAGTGATGTTTCTATTTCTCCATGGTCATTGAGTTTTATTTTTAGATCCAAAAACTAACGTCTTTCTGACTTGCCTCATAGGCAAACCTAAGGTTAGCATTTGTGCTGTGTAGAAAAGCAATAAAATCTTTCTACTCCCCCATGCCACCCCACCACATGAAAAGAACATCATCAATAAAATGTTTCCATGACACAATTTTTGGTAAGAAGGGATTAGTGAGTCTGTCCCATACTACACCCTCTTTCCAGAACCTGAGGTATAAATTAACATAATTAGGGGCAAAACTTGCCCCCATCACTGTACCTGTTCTTTGATGAAATGTCTCATCTTGAAACATAAAATAAAATAGTGTTCAAGTGTTAGTCTTGCAAGTTCAACCAAAAAGTCTGTATCTGGTCTAGATTCCAGTTCCCTCTTGTTCAAATAATACCTTAAAGCTTTGAGACCCTCATCATGGGGTATATTAGTGTAGAGTGACTCTATATCAAGAACAGATCCAGAAGCAAATGATTTGATACCTTTTAATGGACCAACATTGATGTAACAACAAGAACAAAGTGCTCTAGCTTTCAGACCAACCAGTCCTTCTTCAGAAGCCTAATGACCGGTGTTTAGAAAAAACAATACTTTTAACAGCTAGATCATGCAGAAAAAAACAGAACAAATCCCCAGTGGTTTAAAATACTCATTTAAAAAAATACAGATGATGATGTCAGAGAAGTTTAACAGTACCATATAACCTTCAGCCAGGAGGGTCCCAGGGTCAAAGGTGCTTGCTGCAAAAGAGATACAAAGAATCCCACTGCATATAAATGCAATTGACATAAGATAACACTGCTGGAGCAGTAATCACCCAAACTATACAAAAACAATCTGTCATGTACAGTCAAGCACTCCGATGTCACTGTATTTGTTCAAATGAGGATGACAGAGATACACATTTGGCTATATTGAAAAACACCTTTATGGAGCATGGACACTCTTCCAGAGAAATTGACAGGATAACAGAATATGCAATGCAAGTACCAAGACATCAACTACTTCAATATAAAGAAAAGACAGTTACAGACAGAATACCCTTAGTAGTCACATATCATCCAAACCTTGAACTTCTTCGTAAGATTATTAAAGACCTCCACCCAATATATAGTGAGGATGAAACCCTTAAATGTATTTTTAAGGAACTCCCACTACTATATTTTAAACAACCACCAAATTTAGCCAGCCTAATTATTAGGAACAAGCTTTCACCAGAACAGAATGCCATGTCACACAATGGCACACGACCCTGCAATCAACGCACCTGTAAGACTTGTGAGCTCATTTCCACCTCGGACTGTGTGGTTACATCACAAATCAGACAATTTAAGGTGCATGGAAGTTATACATGCACATCACGACATGTTGTTTATTTAATTCAGTGCAAAAGATGTCCACAAACAGGTTATGCTGGAGAGACAAGCCAACAGCTCTGCACTAGGGTGAACTCACACAGACATACTATTAGAACTAAGAAGACTGAAAAACCAGTGGGGCACCACTTCTCCCAGCCTGACCACTCAATTTCGGATATGTCAGTAATGGTCTTAAAAGGAAATCTTGAAAACACACAACAGAGATGAGCTTTTGAGATTAAACTTATTTTACATCTTAATATGGTAATTGATGGGATGAACGTTGATCTGGGTTTCATGGGACATTACAGAAACTGACATCCACAGACTTCTTCTTCAGGCTGGCATATTATAGGACATCAGCATGTGTGAGATGTAGGTGTGTGTGAGTATGTATGTGTGTGGGTATGTGTTGTGAGGTACATGATATAACTGGTGTGGGGCTTGCTGTCACATTGAGATGGGCCTCTATTCAGATACATGAAGTTACAGTGTGTTACTACCCTTACTTCACACACATAATGAATATTAATTCCTCCTTACTTTTTATCTTTGCCCGGGAGTGGGGTTGATTCCATTGCACCATATTCAGATTACCTAGCCTGTTACTGTTCATACAGGAGTGTTATCATAGACTGTCACATATTTTTTTTAACTCTGTGCATATTGGGGTGTGAGATCTCATTTGCATGGGAGTTCTGGACAGATATTTTTACATTAGGGTAATATTGTAGTGATTTGTGAAAATGTAGATATGTTAGACCTCTGGCCTTACACACATACTTTATATTTACTTCTAGTTACCTTATCCTGTGGAGGGTGGCAGTTTAATTTTATTGTAGTTCTATCCAGAATCTTTGGAAATGTTACTATGCAGATAGCAGTACAGTTAAATAGTGTCACATTTTTCTGTGTAGGTATTAGGATACATGAGCCCTTTTACTTAGGATTTCATGACAAGTTGAATTCCTTTGGGGAACAATTGCAGTGACTGATGTGAACAAAGGTTCATTAGGAGTGTGTGTGTGAAAGAGAGCGAGAGAGAGAGAGAGAATCTCCTTAAAGCTAGTTATCACCCCCCCCCCCCGCATTATGGGGATGTGGGGTGGGGTAGGGTGTATTATTTGTGTGAAGAGGAGGAGAGAAATTAAGTTATCACTTTTTCAGATCCCTTAGACACTTCTGATACATCAAGTTGTTAAATTCTCAGTGTATATTGACATAAGTACATATCAGGCTACATAGTCTTAATTCATTGGTGGTCCTTGACTAGAGTTTTTTGTTTGACACTAATACTATCAATTGATATTTAAATTATCATTTATAAAGTCCTGTCACTATACTAGAGTTTTTTTCAAAATTATGGGGCATGATATCTAGCTGGAGAGTACAGCTGAGTGGTAGGTCCAGCTTAGTTTTACACATCATACAGTGTGCACTGATGTTTCTAAGACAACTTTATCAGAAACTTCTTGGAGTCCTAAGACAATCTTAGTATGTCTTTAATCTGGGTGGGAGTTGCTTTTTAGTAATCACATCCTTATGCACACTGTGAAACTCGTAGCTTGATGTAAGAGTCATCTGCTCCAGCAGTGTTATCTTATGTCAATCACATTTATATGCAGTGGGATTCTTTGTATCTCTTTTGCACCAAGCACCTTTGACCCTGGGACCCTCTTGGCTGAAGGTAATATGGTACTGTTAAGCTTCTCTGACATCATCATCTTCATTTTTTTAAATGAATATTTTAAACCAAAGGGATTTGGTCTGTTTTTTTCTGCATGATCTAGCTGTTAAAAGTATTGTTTTTTTCTAAACACCGGCCATTAGGCTTCTGAAGAAGGACTGGTTGGTCCAAAAGCTAGAGCACTCTGTTCTTGTTGTTACATCTATGTTGGTCCATTAAAAGGTATCAAATCATTTGCTTCTGGATCTGTTCTTGCAAGGACCAATATGGCAAATACTAAATCTAGATTTCTATATCAAGAGTCACTAATATACTATTTTTGTTCATCTGAACCCCATTTAGTATTCTTAGAATATCTCCAGTGTCGTTTAAATGTGAATGCAGAGTGGCCACAAATTCTTTTATGTGATCATCTATTACACAGGACAACGGTCACAAAGAGTTTAAGCACTGATTTGAGACAGAGACCTCTGTTGGTCTGTCTTGGTATTGCAGACATCTACAGTACTGACATAGGAGACTACATCTCTCAGTAAAGAAATCTTGTCAGCTAGACACTATATGCACAACACCTTGTTTTGAAAATAGACACATGAGAGCTTTTATTGTTGAAGCCACTACAGATGTACAAGACTGCACTTCACAGTAAGGGAACTGGAAAACAACTTCTTATTGCACCCACAATGCCTTGCTACTGTATATACAGCTACATATTAGGTGCAGTCACCACCACCAAATAAGGGACTGTACCTCTGAGTAACATTTACATCAACATTATAATTTACCCAGAATTCCTTGGCGCTGTATGTAAAACATTGACAGTTCCCTTGCATGACATAATTCTGGGGGTGTGGCCTCACACAGAAAACTGGAAGACACAGTGCTGATGAAACATACATAAAAATGACTATGACAGATTTTTTACAAAACAAATTGCAGCTTCAACATCTGAAGCATGGGCAGCAATGGCATACTATGTGAAAAAGGCATCTGCAAAACCTCACAAAATCACTTAAAATAACAAACTAATGTTTTCTGGCCTAAGTAGATAGCAGGTCCTGCCTTGCTATGCAGCTGGATCCACTACTGCAGAACACCCATATACTGTAGAGGTGCAGTGGTGGGTGCTGCAATTCTTTACACATCCTTTACTGCTACACTAAAACTGCCATAGACAGCACAGATAGGTTTTGCTGTTTGCATTAGATGTCTTCTCTCCCATGGCAGCAGCATAGTTTCACTTATGCAAATGACTTGTACATATACTGATGGTAGCACATAGGCTTTCTGACTATTAGCATGCTCTACTGTAACTAGGTAGGACTCAGAGTCAACCAATGACAAGGCACCAGGTGCATGGTGCTGATGTCAAAGGTGTTCTCCCTGTTCCATTGCCCCATATCTTGATGGCTACTTGTTGGAAATGCAAATATCTGTACTGTATGTACTGTTTCTCACCAATCAGGGAAGTGGTGAGCGATGCATTTTAGGTGTCACAGGGCTCCCTGAACATTTGCCCACCAAAGCTGCTGTACACAAATGGCTGTTGCTGTTGCAGAGGGTGGATTCTCCCCAGTGACCGCAGTTCAGAATGCACTAATACAGATCACCTGTCCAGATGTTAGTGGTTGCAAAATGGCAGCACTAACATATTGGACTGGGGCAACCACAGGGCTTGGTCCATGGCATATGCTCTGGATACATGACGTTACCACCCAAGTCACTCACAAAAGTGTCAACATTTCCAGTCACCCCATCTTGAAAGTGTCAGGGTGACATGACATGTTGACACCTTTGTGAGTGTGGGGTACTACTCTGTTTTATTGTTTTACTTGAATAAAGTATTAAACTGCTCAAAGGTTTGGGAGATTGTTTTGTCTGGGTGGAGTTGCCAAGTGCTTTTGGTTACCAGTGTATTTGATTTCTTGCTTGAGCTCCATCCCTCAGTGTTCTTAGCTGCCTTTTGTGTGTCTGAGCCAATATCTGTATACCATTCCTCTCTTTTTACGGTGGTCCAGTGGTCTCAGAATCCTGTGAAATGTTTGCCTCTCTCCCTGGCATCCAGTAGATCCCCTTCTCTTGCCCCCATTCCCTTCTGTTATCGCTGTCAGTGACCCTTTCCTGTGCTGAAACTAACATTTTGACTCTCAAGGCTGCGACCCATGATGGTATGGCAGGGATTACTGCACTTTCTGTCAGGGGGTAAGAGCACCAGGGAGATGCTATGTATAGCACAGCACCTCCGTGCATACCAGTGCACTCAATAAAACAGACTCCACTTACCTATCACGTTTCCTTGCCAAAATGTTGGAGGTTGCACATAGGCTGTACAACCACTATGACAGCACTCAGAGGTGCTACCTCTGAAGTTGTCCCCCCACCCCACTTGCCCTGTACCTTTCATTTCCACCAATAGTACATTTTTTACACTGTTTAAATTTCAAAATTAAGTTCTTTAGACAAGTCTTTGCACTCATTGGAGCAAGTCTCAAACACTGTATTGTAGCAGCATTTCACTGCTGAACACAAGTTTTACTGCAGTCTCTTCAGCTTCTCAAAACTGTCATGAGCAGAATCTACTGCTAAACAAGCATTTGTCAATGTCAAATGTTGTCTTGCTGACATTGGCATTGGTAGTGCAGGAGTTAGAGAAATGCATAACAGGAATGGCAGTGAAGTATTGAACTGCTGCCAACCCCACCCCCACCCTGCAGAGACTAACAGGCACTGGGGTGTGCCTTTAGGTCATAAGCCATAAGGCTCATGCCATTTTACCTCACCCTACCCTGCAGACACCAAAAAGTGTTACTGTTTGTCTTGGGGTCTTCAGGCCTTACGCTCACCCCATTCTATAAGGAAATACATTGAGATGGGTGCAGAATAGGAGAATGGGGTGAACTTTGGGGCTGAAGACTCCAAGGCACACCTCAATGCCTGTCACTGGCTGCAGAGTGGGGGTGGAATGGCATGAGCATTACAGCCGACAATCCCAAGTCACACCCATGATGCCTGTCAGTCTCTACAGATGGGGCATTAGGTTTGGAAACCCTAATGCCCCAGGTGTTTTGGTATTTTCACCCAAATTTTCAGCATGGGCTTTTTGCGATCCCATCTCATGAACAGTGGCACTACCTGTTCATTAGCCAAAAGATGATTTTGCACATGTGCCATTTGGCACCACAGCTGCAAAAACACAGTTTGATCAGGATGTGAAAAAGGACAGCTGTACTGTTCATGAGGAGGTGTAAAAAATGGCAATGTTGAAAATCTGAAGTGAAAATATGAAAATTGGTGAAGTCATGAGCATGTTTAGAAACTACGTAATGCACACCCGTAGCGCAACTATTTAGGGAATTTTTTTAACCAAATTTTCAACATAGGTATTTTGGGACCTCTGCTCATGAACAGTGGCACTGTGATTTTGTTAATCTGTCCAGAAAGTTGATTTCCCACAGTGACCGCACCATTATGCACCAGATGTGGGAAAACACATTTCAGGCATGATGTGAAAAATGAAAGATGTACTGTTCAGAAGGAGATGTGAAAAAATGGCAATGTTGAAAATCTGGAGTGAAAATATAAAAAATTGTTGAAGTTACATGCGTGCGTGGAAACTGCGCAATGCATGCTCATAATGCAGTCATTTTTTGGAATTTTTTCACCAGATTTGCAACATTGGCCTTTTGGGACCACACCTCATGAACAGTGGCATTGTCATTTTGTTTATCAGTCCTGAAAAGTGATTCCACGCAGTGACCATGAAATCACCTTTCAGAACTGATTAACGAGATGACGGAGCATATGTTCATGAGGTGGGGTCCCAAGAACCCTATGTTGAAAATTTGAAGGCAAAATTAAAAAAAATTGCTGAGATATCCCCCCCCCACATCGATGCCATTATATAGCTTACCGCATGTCTTCATTTTGCAGTTCAGTTTTGAAGAGTCCGACGCATCCCACTCCACAGACAATCACAGCGCCAGACCTCCAGAGGTAAGTATGGGATGGGGGTGCAGGGATGTGGGGTACAAAGAGGGTGGCGTGGGTTGGGAGGAGGCACTAGGACTATTTAGGGACCATTTTCATTTTACAGGGAAAATAAAAAACAGACACTGATAGGGATGGTTTTCTTCCTTTACAAGTGAACTAGGATGTAGGCACACTGAGGCGGCTCTCAGTGTGCCCCATAACATTCGGGAATGTTGGACAAACTGGGGTGAGTTCCCAGTGTGCTCCATGAGTTTTATGGGATATTAGGCACACTGGTGTGGCTCCCAGTGTGCCCCATGACTTTCGGGATGTTGGGCACACTGGGTAGGCTTCAGTGTGCCCCATGAGTCTGGGGGCTGATTCCACAGGAATTGGGCCCCATTGGCAAAGAAAGTGTATGTGTAGTGGGGACTGATGCAACAGGGACTGGGCCCCATCAGCAAAGAAAGTGTGTGGGGTCGGGGAATATGCCGACATGGGGGGGATTGGCCACCCCCGATGTCGATATGGGGAATGTGTGTGGTGATGGCAGGCACCACCATGTTTATTGAAAAGTTTCACCAGGAAAGGCACATTGGGGAGGTGTGTCATCTGCTGCATGACGAGCTTGCCTCTGATTGCAGTGTCACATTTCATTCAAGTTGGTGGCACTTTCCATAATTTCCGCATCAGCGCTAACAAGCTCGCTAATTGGGTGATGAGGTATGCACCTACTAAAGTGTGCCCTGCATTCACCAACACTGACACACCTCTCAGTGTTGTACTATCACAAGATACTGCTTGTGCCTGCACACAAGACAACATAAAAAGAACTGCCTCTCTTTACCCCCCTCTTTCTGCTACAAATTATGTCTGGCATTCACCCATGCAGAGAGGTCATGATGTATTGGGTAGTGCCCCGTGGAGGGGGAGGTAAGGATGTCAGATGGTGTACCATGCACCAACAGGTCTCTTAAGTAGTCAGAGACACAATCCCTGCACAGTGCATTAGTGGCTTTCCTGTTATCAATAATGTGAACTTAAAGCAAAGCTGTAACACTGTACTGTAGGCATTTTTTTAGAAAAACACAAGTGCCTTCATAAAAAGTGTCTCTTATTCAGTGAGCAGCCCTTATGAAACTATTAACTAATCTACTGGCACTACTGAATTAAGCACCGTTGCAAAGATTTTTATACACAGATTATAATGTACCTAGGGGGTTAACGGGATGAGGTGGGAGAACAACAAGATAGGTGACATTTAACTAAGTAGCTCATATGCTACTTGTTAACACAGTTAAAAAATAGGATTTGATATGGGTCTGCCACTGAATATTACAAAGCTTATAACACAAGGTGCAACAAAGATTATGGCATCAAAACATCAGTTCTCAACTAGACTATACATAATATATAGGAATTCCACAGAGCATGAATGGGGGCCGGATTGGAAAGAGAGATTTTCCCAATCACCATCAAGTACAAAGCTGTGTTACAGCTTTGCTTAAAGTTCATGTTGCTGGTAAGAGGAAAACTGTGGATGCACTGTACAGGGAGTGTGTCTCTGACTGTTCTTACCCTCCACCTCATGCTACCTCTGGAGGCAGCTCCCAATACATCATGACGTCACTGTGTGGGTAAATGTCTGGCATCATTGGGAGCAGGAGGAAGGACTGCCAAAGCAGATAAAGAGAGGTAGCTCTTTTAAGGCAGTACGGTCTGCTAATGATGTTTTGAGAAGCTGAAGACACTGCATTAACACTTGCATTACTTGCTCTGGTGAGTGCAAAGATTTGCCTAAGGGGTTGATTTTGAAATTTAAGCAGTGTATAAAATGTACTAATGCTGGAAATGAAACTACACATGTTGAAATTATTTTGTAAAATTTGTTTTCTGATGGCAGGACCACATCCCTTAAGAAAGCTTATGGATGCAAGTAAAACATTTGGAAAACTCTATGTGACACCTGAAACAGAAGAAATATCTGGAAATGGCAAGAATTTGAATAAAATAAGATACATTTTGAATGGATGGTTGCTGCGGGTGTTGGTTTCTAAACCCCTAGTTTTGAATTTCTGGATGTCCCTCAGATTCAGACCCTGGTGACCTAGGCCTGGAAAGCAGAGGTTGAGGCTTGAAGAGATCTTCGATTTGTAATGGGAAGGGAGCCCCATAGTTTGTAGAAGCAGAAGGAGAAGGCAGCTTGGTCAGCAGAGGATTTTATGGAGGGGAATGCAAGAGAGTGAGGGCCAGCGCTGTGAAGGAAGTAAAAGGTAGGTGGGGGAACTGAGGAGGGAGGGAGGAAAGGTACTGTAACTGTACTGTAGTATAGTCGATTGTATTGGATTAATTATGATTATTTCTAGGTTGATATCTTCTGTAGCTACATGTCTCAGAATCACCTGCAGCTGACATCAGAGTGGTACTGCAGTGGAGGGAGATCAATAGCCCTCAGTGCATGTTAGAACATTTATAATCTCTGATCAGATGTTTTCCATTTTTGCTTTTCTCCAGGGTCTAACAACAGTCCTCTGTGATAGTACATATCCCCTGAGTGGACAGCAGAACCAGCAAACAAACAATCAGAGCTTATATAAACTCTGACATGCACTGGAGGCTATTTAATCTCCCACTGCTGCAGCACTGCTCTGACGTCAGCTGCAGGGGATTCTGGGATTTATAGCTACAGAAGATGTCAGCCTAGAAGTAAACACGATTAGTCTGATACAATCCACTATACTACAGTAAATGGTATGTAAACCAAATGTTTTGCACACTATTTTGTTGTTTCTACCCATTGTATTTTTGTAGCACTGCTGTACTGTTCCTCTATTTGTATTATTGTACCCATGTTGCTGTTGTTCAACTGTTCTTTTGTTGTACTCTCCCGGGTCGTGCCTGAAAATAGTCATTTTATGGCTAGTGCACCTACCGGTTAACAAAAACTAAATAAAAATAAATAAAATAAATATCTCTGAGTGCACTGTTTTCCTTTTGCCTTTTGATGCATCTCTGAATTGCAGCATGGTGGGATCTGAGTGCTTGGCTCTTAATTTGTTCGTATATTAGCCCTCCTGACCAGACATAAGTTATTGCCTAACCTCACTGAAGCAGTTGAGAGGCTGCAACCCAGATTATCAGTGGTATGGAAGACAGAAGCTTTGAAGAAAGGCTGGTGCTCCTTAATATGCTCATGTTGGAAAAAAAGGCCAAGAGGGGACATGATCTCAATTTCTTCTCATACATAAGGTTATCAAGATCAGACAGAGAAGTCTGATGTGTCCTCCACCAGTCAACTAGCCATCTCCTGGGAACACCGAATTCAGTATTCAGAGTAGCTGGGGACTGACTAGAATAAACAGGTGCTATGTCAAGACTGTGCAGTGAAAAACAGCACAGTCAATAACCGTGCCGCATGGTCACTACAAAACTGCATGGTCCAAAATCGCCCTAGACTAGATATACTAACTCCGAAACTGTGAGGCGCTGTTATGACTGTGCTTTTTTTGGACCGCACGTATTTAAGAAACATAGACTTTGATGGCAGATAAGGACCGCTAGGCCCATCTAGTCTGCCCATTTCCCTACCTACAGGATAGGCCGCAGATCCTATTTAACCAACAGCCTATATCTTCCTGCCCCCCACAAGAATCGCCTTATGTCTGTCCCATGCATTCTTGAATTCTCCCACAGTTTTAGACTCCACAACTTCCTCAGAAGGCTGTTCCATGCATCCACTACCTCTCTGTGAAATAATACTTCCTCACATTGCCCCTGAACCGCCCTCCTTCTATCTTTTAAATTGTGTCCCCTTGTTCTTGCAAGTCTCTTTTTCTGAAAGATGCTACCCTCTTGGACTTTGTTGATTCCCTTGAGGTACTTGAAAGTTTCTATCATGTCCCCCTCTCCCTTCTTTCCTCAAGGGTATACATATTAAGCTCCTTTAGTCTCTCCTCATATGGCTTATCTTGCAGACCCTGCACCATTTTAGTTGCCCTCCTCTGGACTGCCTCTATCCTGTCTATGTCCTTGCGGAGATGGGGTCTCCAGAACTGGACACAGTATTCCAGATGGGGTCTCACCAACTGTCTGTACAGAGGAATAACAACTTCCTGTTTTCTGCTGCTGATGCCTCTCCCTATACATCCCAGTATACCCCGGCCCTCCCTACTGCCTTCTCACATTGCTTGCTAACCTTAAGGTCATCTGATATGATTACCCCCGGGTCCCTTTCCTGTTTTGTTGTTGTTACTACCTCCCCGCATTGTGTATTCTTCCTGGGTTCTTGTTTCCCAGGTGCATTATTTTGCACTTTTTGCATTGAATCCTAGCTGCCATCGTCTGACCATTCCTCCAACCTTGCCAAGTCCCTTTTCATCCTTTCCACGCCTCCTTGTGTATCAACCCTGTTGCAGATCTTTGTGTCATCTGCAAAAGGCATACTTTTCCTTCCAGTCCATCTGCAATGCCACTGGTAGAGACATTAAAGGACTGGACCCAATACTGAACCCTAAATTGCCCACTAGTAACCGCCCTTTCTTCAGAGTGGACTCCATTTACAATTACCTTCTGTGTCCTGTTGTCCAGCCAATGTTTTACCCAGGCTACCACCCTGGGACCCACTCCCAGGCTGGTTAATTTGACTAATAATCTTTTGTGTGGGACTGTGTCAAATGCCTTGCTAAAGTCTAGGTAGGCCATGTCCACAGCCCCTCCCTGGTCTACTACTTTGGTCACCCAGTCAAAGAAATCTATTAGATTTGTCTGACATGACCTTCCCGCTGTGAACCCATGCTGCCTTGGATCCTGTGCTCCACTGACCTCTAGGTACTCAACTATTCTTTCCTTCAAGTGACTCCATCACTTTCCCTACCACAGAGGTCAGACTGACAGGTCTGTAGTTGCCTGCCTCTGTCTTGGTCCCACTTTTGTGAGAGGAATCACATCCGCCTTCCTCCAGTCCTCGGGTACCACACCATCCTCCCATGATTTATTAAAAAGAGTAGCCAGTGGTTTCACTAGTTCCTTCCTTAATTCTTTTAGAATTCTGGGTGAATTCCATCAGGACCCATTGCTTTGTCCACCTTCAGTTTTAGGAGTTCTTGCAGAACCCTTTCTTCTGTGAAAGGACTGGGATCGACCCCCCTATCAACAGTGCTTCTGTTAATTGGATTAGGCACTCCCCCTCCTCTTTTGTGAATACTGAGCAGAAATATTTGTTCAGTATTCCTGCTTTTTCACTGTCCCCCTCTGCCCACCCACCGTTTATTCTATTCAGCCTCACTATCCCTCCCTTTGTCTTTCTACGCTCGCTGATGTACCTATAAAAGTTTATCCCCCTTCTTAACTAAGTTGGCTATCTTTTCCTCAGTTTGGGCCTTTGCTTTCTGACTTCCCTCCCTGCTTCTTTCTGCCTTAACTTGGTACAGCTCTCTGTCCTGCTCCTTCTGTGTTTCCTTATACTTCTGGAATGCTATCTTTTTCTTCCTGACTTTCACAGCCACCTCTCTTGGGGAACCATAGTGGCTTTTTCTTTCGTTTTGATTTGTTTATTTGCTTCACACAAAGGCTTGTTGCCTCTGTGATGGCAGTTTGATAATTCCCCATTGTTGCTCCACCTCTCCTTCTAGCCTGTTTGCTAGTGCTTTTCTGAGGCACTCTCCCATCTTGCCAAAGTCAGCCCTCCTAAAGTCCAGTACCCTCACTTTTGTATGGCTTGACTCTGTAGCTGAGTTTAACGTGAACCACACTGTTTGATGGTCACTTGTCCCCAGATGGCAACCCACTTCTAGATCTGAGATCCTCTCACTGCCCCCACTCGTGAGTACGAGGTCTAAGATTGCTCCCTCACGATTGGGTTCTGAAACTAGCTGTCTAATGCCTGCCACCTGTAGGGCATCAAGAATGGCCCTGCTCTTGGATGTGGCTGCAGCAAATGTGCTCCAGTTAACATCTGGCATATTCAGGTCTCCCATCAACAGTATCTCCCTTTCTCTGCCATTCTAAGAATGCCTTCTATCATATCCTTGTCCATTCCTTCCCCGACATGGGGTCTGTACACAACCCTGTGCGGATTGTGGTGCCCTTCCAGTCTCCAAGGTGACCCACAGTGCCTCCTCTCCTCCGTTTACTCTTTTGTTCAGTTGCTTTATCCCTTCCTTTACATAGAGCTACTCCTCCACCTCTTCTCCCTGCCTGTCTCTCTGTAGGTTATGTACCCTGGTATGTTAACATCCCAGTCATGGTTCTCTGTGTACCATGTTTCTGTGACTGCTCGATATCAGGCATCCCTCTTCCATTAAGGCCACCAGCTCAGGGAGCTTGTTGCCCAGACTACGGGCATTGGTACTCATTACCCTCCATTTCCTGATGGCCTTACCCCTTTGCCCCATCCCTGTCCTTCTTGCCTTTGTCACTTTCTCCATTTACCCCTGCCCTTCTCCCTATCGACACCTCCATGTTGGTGTTTGCCACACTTACTACCGTGATTGTTTGGGGGCTAGGATTTTCCTGCTCCTTTCCAGTGCCTCCCCCCTTGGCTAGTTTAAAAGCTTGCCAATGAAGCATTTAAACCTATCACCTAGGATCCTGGTTCCCCTCCCGGACAGATGCCGCCCATCATGCCAGTATAGGCTTGCATCACTCCAGGTGGACCCCCAGTCCCCAATGAAGCCAAATCCCTGAGCTCCACACCAGTTTTTCAACCACTGATTGAATCCCATGGTGCGGAACACCCTAGCCTCTCCTATGCCATAGATGGGTAGCACCTCCGAGAAGGTTACCGTGCGTGCTACTTGACTAAGGCCCCTCCCCAATTCCACAAACTCTTCCTGCACTTCTCTAATCCCTTTCTTAGCCAGGTCATTTGTCCCTAAGTGGACAATGACATCCAGCTCCCTCCCCTGTGCAGCTGCTCCTGCAATCCTGAGGATTCGCTCCCTGTCCCTCCAAGCCATGGCGCCAGGCAGGCACCCTACCTCCCTCTCCCCTTCCTTGCCCAGTTCTACCTTCCTAACAATGGAGTCCCCACCAGGAGTTGTTTCTTCCCTGAAGGGTCCCTGCCACCCTCCTGTGGGTCTCCTTTGTGGAGGTTCCCAACATCCTCCTTGGTCTCCACTGTCGGTGCCTCCATGAGAGGAACCACACTTTGCCAGAATGGCACAGGATGTGGAGAGGTACAACTGGAGGGATGCGCCTCTGTTCCACCACCCTCACCCTCCCTGAGCCCACTGTGGTCCAACCGCTCCTCTTTCTTGGCGACCTCTGAGGCAACGGCAGTGGCACTGGTGGTCCCTGGATGGAAGAGGAGGTCCCACAAATCTTGGCCAACTCAGCCTATTTGCTGTTGTGGTTTTGACTAGACACCAAATAAAGACATTGAAAAAAACTAAATGTATTGGATGTTTATGCTGCGTACCCTTGACCAAGCAACTGGACTGAATGAAGAGGAATACTGTCAGGTTTGCTGGCAATGGTTTATGGGCATTTTATCAGTCTGCTTGGTCCAATTTGCAGCCACAACCTTTGTCCTGTTTCTAATTAATTGTTTAATTGTTTAATTAGTATTTCGGAAAGACCTTTGAGCGTGAGCTCTTTTACAAAGGTTCCACATCAGGGTGGACAATAAGACAATACACATATTCAGTGGTTACAGAGGCTGGATCATTAGGCATTAAGAGCAATTACATGACAATTAGACAAATAGGAGAAAAAAAACTGAGCAGTTGTAATTGAAAACTAAGCTATTTCTAATTAGTTGTCCTAGGTAACACACCCCTGGAAACCTCCAAATCCGTTGATAGACTATGGCAGAGTAACTGCATAGGGTTTAACACTATCCCAGATGGCGAGAGGCTAGGTGACAGTGAAACAAGGGGGATTGGGTTTGAAACCAACCGCAGACAGCGAGAGGTGGGGGACAGTGATGGGGGAGCAGCTCCAGAGGGCTTTGTTTAGTATGGTGTGTGTGTGTGGGGGTTTGGGAGGGGCAGTATCAAGTGCGTTTAAAGAGGACTGATAGCTTACTTAAGCCCTTGGCTAGGCTGGAATGGAGGCAGGGTTCTCAAGGTAGCCCTGCTGGGTGTTACCTTGGGGGTAGGCCTGTCTATCAAGTGGGGCCTGAGAAGCAGGTGCATTTTGAGTTAGACATTAGGTGCTGTTTGAGGCCTACTTTGAACTGAGACAGGCTGCTGTTTGTTTGTAATTTCATCGGGAGTTCATTTATCCAGAGGGGGGCCCAATAGGAGAAAGCACGCTGCCCTAGTGAGGTTCAGCGGAATGGTATGGACAGTGCTCCATTCTTCCTCTGTCTGGTGATGTGTGTTGAGAGAGAAGCCTCAAGCAGGTTTCCTATACAGGGTGGGGTTTTTCAGAGAGTGCCTTCTTTCCCAGGAGGCAAGTTTGTATGTTGATCCTGTCTTTTAGGTTAAGCCAGTTTATGCGCTCATACAGGGTGCAAGTATGGTGTAGTGATCTGCACAGGAGGTGGTAGCATGCCTTATTGAGTGCAATTTGGACCCTTTGAGCACTGTATCAGTAGCAGCTCCATAGACCACCAGCCCGTAGTCTATCGTGGAGAGTATGAAGCTGGAGACTGAGATTCGGAGTGCTTCCGGGGTGAGGGATTTCTTATGCCTATAGAGGACCCCGATCTTTGTGTTTACCACTTTGACAAGGGAGTCTACGTGGTGCGTATAAGCGAGAGAGTCATCAATGGTGACTCCAAGGTACCTGAACAAGTGCACCTGCTCTAGATCTTCAATACTACAACTCCAGGATGGATCATCAAGTCGCTTCTCCAACACACCACTGCAAGCATTCCTTATGATAGATTTGTAGTATTTATGACAGCTGGATAATTGCTGTGTAAGAGGTTTTGCTCCCTCCTTTTCCTGAGCTCACCCCACCAAATAATGCAGGACATGTAAGTGCAAGTACAGTAAATGCAACACTAAGCAGTGTAATAATGCAGGCAGCTAGGTGAAAAATACTACATCTATCTTTATTTAATGGTGGTACCTACAGATGTTGGAGTCCTCATATCCTGGCCAGCGTGGGGGCGAGTAGTTTGCTAGCTCTCCTAGCTAACAAAGCATCCCCTCAGCAGCCAGTGACCTAGAAGTTGCTACGTTGCCTGTGCAAACAGATAACAGTGGGGGTGGGGGGGGAGATGTGATGATGTCATTATATTGTGCATCTTCTACACGTCACCTGCTCCCTGCCACACCCCCAGCTGGTAGTACAAAATGAGTACACAACATGCTCTCAGAGTGCTAATGAATGCCAGTGAGCTGGGACACACAAGGCAGCTGTGAACTGGGTGGGTTCATTGCACCAACAGCACCTGTAAACTTGAAATTCATTTAGAGCAAGAAAGTAACAGTTGGAAATGCTGTCAGTCTTTATGTTACAGAATTTTTTTTGTTTGTTTTTAAAAAAGGGAGAAAAGTCTACCCAGATAAAGAGTTTCTGTTTGGAAATGAAGGTGAGGTATTCATAAACACAGATATGATAACCATATCATGTAATCTGGTTACAAAGTTATTTTTCTTTTTCTTTACTTTGATTATTTCCTTGCCAGAACATTAAATTAGCGCTATATGTACACCACACTGCTGTTAAGAGGAATGGTGGAAACTGCATATGGCCCTTTCCAAAGAAATTGGAGAGATAGCATAGTGATATATTACAAAAACAAATCTAAAACGTTATCATTATGTGTGGTTACACTTTGGGATCTATAGTAAATGTCATTAAGAGTTTCTGTGCCTCTAATAAGAATGCGGCACTGTGCATGTGGTCTGCCGAGGAGCACTCCTTGATTGGCTAGTAATCGGTGAGGTACAATATGAGTATTGGATAGTTGCATGTGGTGTGCAGCACTGTGTAAAGACTCGTTTATATACAATGTGAGTTATAGCATACTGGTGTACCAGGAGCCTGTAACACTGGAGATGAACACATTTGTAGACAGCAATTTTGCAAAGTACCATATGATCGAAGAATATCTTATTCTGTCATTATTTTACATTTTAGAACTAAACAGGGAAAGCATTTGACTGTGATGTAAACTGCATTCAAACATAAGTAAGCAGGTCATTTCTTTTCCGATTACACACCCAAAAAATGTATGTTATGGTGTGTGTGTGTGTGTGTGTGTGTGTGTGTGTATAAAATTACTGTTTTTATATATATATTTGTTTATAAGGACCACCTGATCTTGACAAAGCCTTACTGGGTGAAACATTAATATGATGTGAGGTAGACTTGTCTGAATTATTCAAGTGAAATGAAGCAAGAAATTAACTAAAATAGGGTTGTGGTGTGGCTGTATTCTCTCAGTGTCCTCCAAAAGCACACATGGGCACGCCCTAAAGCTCAGGGGTGGTAAATGCAGAGTAATGTTAGGAGGCAGAAAGCACTTCTTCACCCAGTGGGTGGTGAGCATGTGGAACAGCCTACCAGCAAAGATGGTACCGGACCTTTAAAGTAAGTAGGATAAATTACAAAAGGAATCACTAGATTCCCAGAGGGTAGTACAGGGGGTAGGGAACCCCTTTAAGTTAGTATATTTTTCTACAGCATACATATTCACATCTCCTTTTAAAGCAGGGGACAGATATGATGGACCTAGAGTCCCTTGTGACCTTACATTACTTTGTTGCTATGTACCATCATGTCAGGAGTCTGATCCATCATTTCCTTGCAGTCTGGATCCATGCAGTACCGTCCCAAAATAAAATCGCGCACACTACTCAACTTCACAAATTGGAACTACACGCTCTGACCAAGCGAGGTACTGTAGCACCAGGGGAAAAACAAACTGAAGATGGGTAGGAACTTTGAAGCTGAAGCAGAAGACCCCCAAAAGCAGGAATTACCAACAGGGTGACCTCACATTTCCAGCAAAAAGAAAAATCTGAAGCATGGAGGGGCAAGGACACAAGGTGAAGGGGATAGGCCGAAGATCTAGCCAATAAGCTTTATAAGCACTTCACCTGTGTTCGGTTAATGGCACAAGAGTGATTATGCTGAAGGAATCCAAATAGTTTTAACTTTAACATCTCACTTTCATGGGGTCCTGCTTCCTCCATGTTTTGCAGTTCAGCGGACTGTAGCATGAGGAGCTGCTTAGGATCCCAGTGATCTGGTGGCAGTAGGGGATTCGAAACTGAGACCTCCTGGTTCACCACTTTGGCTTCTAACCATTGGACCATACAGCCTTCCAAAATAGTGCCACCCCCCCCAAGCCTGACCCTGGTGCACCCACTCAATCAAATGCTCATCCTGGATTAGGAGAGCCAGCAAATAAGCAGATAATTAAAGACAACTGCTTTGGGAGAACAGGAACAAGGATCCTAGAAATTGTGTGTAGTACAAAGGGGTCTAACTGCACTTAATGAATATACCATTTGGCTGTTTGTTTTTTTATTTTATTAAATGTCTTACATTTTACTAAAATGGGTCATGTTATAACAAGTGGGGCTTGGCACGGATATTCTTTAAGTGAAGGAAGGGTAGTATTCTACAGATACTGTTTTCAGAGAGGCTGCAGGACACACTGGCTGCATGACCAAGCACGTTTTGTGAGATGAAGCCATGCAATTTGGGGCAACTGTGAAAATAATCCTCTCACAGCTGTATACAGTCCAATCTTGTAAAACAAAACTTGGAAAGCTAAGAACAATTAATGTCTGAACAATCCTGCTGACAGATTGAATTTTTTATTACATGTCATACATCAACATGTTTAATACCACTTATATTCTCTTTGTAATTACGTAAGCTTGTTTTTTTTTCTAATTTCCTGTGCAACTTTCTGAGATGTACCCCACTCCTGCAGCTGCTCTGACTCCCTGGGATCCTCTTGCTGACTAGATGCTACACCAAAATAAACTACCCAGGGGTGGAAATCATTAAATACAGTCATTTCATTCTCTTTTTTATTGTACTGAGGCAACTGAGTCCTCCAACATTTTCCAAAATCCAGACACTGGGTTTGTCATCCTGAAACATCTCACAAGCGTTAGCTCCTGGTCCAAAAGGGGAAATGAATGGCTTGACAGGATATGCCTCTCTCCATCCATCGCTCATCCTCCCTTCACTGTCTCAAACCAGGCAGTCACAACTAAACTAGGGCACTCGTCCCCTGTTGTTGATCACGTAACGGCACAAGTCGGAGATGGTTTTGAGGTTTCAAGATCGTTCCACACTTGAAAATCTGAGCAGGCTGCAGTCACAGGGTGGAACCTTTGAAAAAGCATTGTAATAACATGAAATGCATCAGGAGGCCGGATGGTCACTGATTGTGACTCACTATGGCACTTTCTGGCTTCTTTTCAACATATATTGTGTTTTACATTCAATAAAAGAGCAACCCTGAAACCTTGAAATCATCTCCAACTGGTGCTGTTACCTGAGCAACAAGAGGAAGAGTGCCTAGCTTATTTGTGACTGCCTGATATATCTTTTGCTAAAGGAGAGCACCCATCTGCCTAGTACAGCTTTTTGTTTGTTTGCTTTAGATACAGACTCTCTCACACCACTCTTACTGGAACACTTCACAAAAGCAAGTACCTGCAGCTAGCTGTCTTCCTCTTCTTTCCACATTACAACAGCTCATGCCCCATCACCCCCGCTAATATTTACCAATTGTGTCTCTTACCCTTCTGTATAGCTTAAAACTGAGTGTAATCTGAATTTTACTTAACCATGATTCTGTTACAGATATCTTACCATTTTACTTGGTAACCTGCTCCCCTACCTCTCTGCTTGGCTACCCCATAACTGATGAAGTTTGCAAACTTTTTACATTATTTCACTTTTTCTGGAATTTATTACTTGGTACCTTGGTATTATTATTCTGACTCAGTGTGCCTATCCCAGTAACGACATTTTAAATAAACTGTTTTGCCACATGCGGGTGAATGTAATAGAATCGCCAGCACCACAATGGTTCTAGACGTGTCACAGGTTTTCTCAGGGAAAATGTCCGCAGTAAAGGTTGTAGTAGGCTGGCACAGACGATGGATGTCAAAATTCACAGCATGAATAATTAATTGTAGTGAGAAAGAAATAATGTGACCTACTGAGAATTGAACCCAGGCCCCCAGAATATCATCCTGGTGCTATAACCACTCGGCTACAGGCTCACCTGGTTGGACTGGAGGTTCCCAGACTCACTTCCTTTCTCTGGCATAACATATCCTGCAACTAGGAATCATCAAGATGATAATTACATGTTTTTGGTGCAGTATTAGCCACTGCTAAGCTATTTAAATCATAAAATTGCTTAGCAGTGGCTAATACTGCACCAAAAACATCTTGATTGTCAGCATAAATAATTTGGAGACAGTTGACTCACTAAATGTATTCTGTAATGTAGCACAATAACACCCTCTCCATCCCAGTATTGTAATGAACCTGGCAGATCATAACTCAGGATCCTACTAGCCATGCTAGGGGAGTCACTCCTTTAGCATACTGGTAGAGTTCTAGCCTGTCATACTTTTCACCCCAGCAGGAAGGGATCACATCTAGCAAGGCTGTACTGTACATGGTAATGCAAAATGTATTCAGTGACTGCCCAACATGTGGCAGTGATAAGAACTAACTTGTCTAGCCATGACATGTTAACAAACTTTACAGTGACGTCTGAATGTGTTCGAACTCCTGGGTCCACCATACTTACTATTATAGATCGCAGGAGCATCCCCTGACCAATCAAAGGCCTCCTTTCAGTTTTGCACGAGTTACTCCTATTATCTTAAGAGTACCTCACATGCCAAGCACTGTAATGGACTTCTCACTGATCGCTCATGCTGTTAACTGTACTAAATAAAAAATAAATCTATAATAATTCTATGGTTCCATTTGGAGGACCTCTTTTGGATACAAGAATCGCCTCTTACGTCCTTAGGACCACAGAACTGTTCACCTTTGGTTCGCAGTCCTCTGGTCCTAAGAACACACAATGTGACACTCACATCCATAAGAGGCCCTCCAAACAGACCCATAAACTCTCCTGTCAGAGCACCCCAGTAACAGGGGGCTGAGCTTGAGGGCAAGCTTCCTTGTAGTGCTTAGGGATGCAGTGAACCTGGCTGGTCACAATAACCCAGACTCCTACTAGTTATGCTAGGGGAGTCACTGGTTTAGCATGCTGGTAGAGTTTGGGCCTTTCATACTTTTCAACTCTGCAGTTAGGAACTGAATCTAGCCAGGGGCAAGAAATGTACTTCATGTGTAATGCAGTGACCACCCATGATGGTGATGTCTGAACTAGTGAGGAGCGCCGGCTTGTCTGATCTTAATATGTAATGTACTTTACAGTATCCCATGATCATTTGGTGAACAACACTCCACTTCACCAGGGTAGGCAGGCAGGAAACTCTGTTATTTGTATAGAGATATCAGATTTGCTATTTGTACAGAGATAGTCCTGGAGTGTTCCAGCTTTTTTAGCCTTCCTGACATCTCAAACGTCAACTAACATTTAATAATGGCACCATTTTTGAAATCCCACTGTTAACTGAAGTGTAGTTATGGCAACACACATCACAGCTATACCTTATGCAAACAATTTTATGTATTGGAAAAGATCGAATTCAGAAAAAAAAACACTCAATATCATGCAGCTTGTTTCCATGTGTGTCATGGCAGAGTACACAGGAGAGAGAAAGTCAACAGGTTCAGTAGACAGAATTAAAACAGTTAACTGAATACACATACATACAGCAGAAGTTTCAACAGGACAAAGTTAAGTACCTATAACAAGTGAATAATAGAGAATGCAGTGCAATTTACAGTAAGTGCCAAGGGTAGATACTATTTAAAATAATGAGGCATACAAAATGAACTTTAAAATAATTGACAGGTCAAGAAACAGTTTCTTTTTCAGAGCAAATGCGTGGGCTGCTGGAGACAGGATGCTTGACTGAGGTCAACCCTCTGCATGTGGAGTTGCCAGTCTGGTGCTGAGATCACATGCCAACTACGGCAGGGAAGCAGCCACAGGCAGGAATTTACCATTCCGTAGCCACTGTAAATCTGACCCAGACCTTTTTTTTCCACAGTGCTTATTCTCCATGGGTATGTCTGTCAAGGATATACCCTGTTCCCAGGTATATACCCTGATCTTGCTTGCTAATCCCTGCCCCTCAGGCCCTGCCACCACTGAAATTTCCTACAGGTCTCCCCTGTGGGGTTGGGGCTCCAGAAGGAGGGCCATCCTACCCCCCGAGGCAGTCCATTATGTGAACTTGGATGCAGCATCAAAAGGCACAGGGACCCAGGAGAAGCCATGGGAACCCAGGCCATCATATAGTTGGACGTGTCCCCCCCCCCACTTTTCTCCTTTGGCTCCTCCCTCCCTCCCTCCTCCCCTGGCATGGGCATAGCACATCAAGTGGCCACAGCTGCATGCAGCAACATCTTGCACATCGAGCAGGCTGTCTTGGCTCACCCCAGGGGTCACTGAGGCACAGCAGCCCAACGCTATCCCTGCCAGACTGCAGCACACTGCTGAGCGGCAGCTGCTGTGGTTTGGCCTTGAGTCATCTGTTTGGTAGGGCCATGGGGTGGTCACTAGCACACGCCTTTGCTGACATGTTTTATGATAAGCATCTTGAGATACACTCCACACATAAGGTGCTCAGGACGTGCCAAATGGTATGGTTTAATAAGCGATTTTATGACTGGATGGGGGATAGACCACATTGTCATCTGTATATATCTGTATAAGTAAGTACAGGTGGTAGGGTAGAGGGTAATTGCTGGGAGAAAAGGAGACAGGTAGCAACTACAGGTGGGAGAACTGGAGACACCCTATCTGGGGTACGTTGACATAGCAGTTCAGGAAGGGCAAAAGGGGATGATTAGTTAAAAGAGAGGAGTAAAGAGGCAGGGGGTACAGGAAGAGCTATAACTAGAATTAACTACTGTTTTTTTTGTAAACTTTATTTAAATTAGGACTCATTCAGACATACCTTGCCTCCCAAACACTGGAAGGATAGTTCCATACTCATAAGATACAGGTTCATTGCTTGATTCGTCTATTACAATAGATAGAATAGAAGTTAAGCTATCAGTGCAGGAGAAACTGCAAATATTTGCTAAATATATACATCAAGTTACCCCTTAAGCTGTTAGACTTTCCAGATTGATAACTGTAGAACATATAGACAATAAAGTATAGGGTGGTGTGTGTAACGAGACGTTTACACACACACCTGAGGGGTTAGATGCTACACAAACCCCTGGAGCTTCGCTCCAGGGGTTTGTGCAAGCATCTAACCTCGAGGGTGTGTGTAAACTTCGAGTTTACACACAACACCCCATATTTTATTTTATATAATTGCTGGCTCCCCATTTTTCACCACAGCAATTATACAAAATAGAGATTCTGGCTGGGGACCGCTCTTCGTTTTCATTTTTTCATCGGGTGATGGTGCCAGATTTAAAAAGTGGTCTGTGGTATTAATTTGTCCCTGTAAATGTTCAATGTGACCAGAATTGTTTGAAAAAATATATTTAACTTACCACCAAGTTATTGTGGCGGATGGCAGTTCACTTTTCGGTGAGCAGGCAAGCGGCGTGTTTGGGAAGTGGCGAACTCTGGCAGGCACATGCACAGAGTGAGAGAAATCGTGCACGTCTGCCGTTATAAATGCTCCTTTATAATGGCAAATTACACCACGGTTTCCCATGGGAAAAATGGTGAGACAGTTATTTTAAGATTAAGGGACATAGAGAAGGGTGGTTGGGAATTATCAATGGATCTATTCTCCCTATCAGAAGCTAGGGAACCAGTCCCTGGATACAGCCTGTTCCAAAGGGAGCCAAATGTCCTCAGATTTGCCTAGCTGTCCTCTGACTAAGTACTGTGTCCTTTCCAATTTCATTACCTGCATAAGTGAAGTAATCCAGGAGGCTGTCATGGGGACTCGTTTAAGTCTCAGTATAGTGCCAGTTCCTGCATTCCCACCATTATGCCAATCCTCCATAGCTGGTGGCCTCTCATAGATCTCCAATTGCCCTGTGCCAGAAGCCCCAGTAGTATTTCAACTGGATCTAGCCTAGGTAGGCTGTTTAAGGTCCTAGAGAGGACGTCTATTATCCTTATCCAGAAACTGTGGACTTTGGGGCACTCCCAAGCCATATGGCAAAAAGTGTTTTCCTGGGTGGAACATTTATAGCGATATGGAGAGCTCTCCGGGTCTATTTTATGTGCTAATTTAGGGCTATGGTAGAACAGCATAAGAAAGTTATACTGTATAACTTGCAGATGACTGTTAACAGAGCATTTTAAAATGTTTTTTAGGATTAACCTCTAGTCCCCCCCAGTAAGATCATCTGGGTAAATATCCTCCTCCTCGCAGGACCTTTTGATTCCCCCCATAGGGTCCAGGAGGCTTCCCAATAGCATCCTATAGCACCTAGTCAGGGGTTTAAAAACCTTGGCATTGGAAAATTTTGTAAATAGCTCTTCCAAAGGTGAGCGTTGTAGTAACTGGGGACCTTGATGTGAGGATATCTCTTCTGTCACTCTGGTTTTAAGCCTGATATAGAGAAAATAATGAGATGCATTTAGGTTGAAGTCCCTTTTCAGGGCAGTAAACTGGCGCGCACACACACACACACACATATACACCCCTCCTAGATCTGGCCCAGTCAGAGAAGACTTCAGGCACTCCAGGCTCAGAGGCTTATGGTGTCAGCTTTAGAGAGGCCCCCCTCCCCCACGTTAGCATTGCCCTCAGGGTCATGTCAGGTGATAAGTGTGGTGTGGACCCCAACAATGAGTGGGCAACTATCCACACCTTCCATGTTGTTCTGGTACAGGGTTTGAGGATCTTGGGGGCCGTCTTCTCCCTCAGGGAGTTGACAAGTAAGTTATAATAAAGATGGGGATCTCCTCTACTCTCCATTTTCCTCCATGTTGGAGTTTCTCCCCCTTCCTTCAACAGGTCCTGGATATGGGCCAGTTGGGCAGCCAGATAGTATAGCCACACATTAGGTAAACTCAGTCCCCCTAAATGCATTGGATTCCACAGTATCTCTTTCCTGATTCTGGGTTTCTTTCCCTGCCACAGCAGCTGCATGCAAGCCCCTTCCAGTGCCCTCAGATACTTCTGTAGGAGACAGATTAGGATAGACTGAAATAGAGTGCCCGTGGCAGGATGGACATCTTAATTAGGTTAACTCATCCCCAGAGAGTCAAGGCAATTGCCCTCCAGTTAGTACAAACCTCCCTGAGTTTCTGTATTAGGGGTCTGTAGTTAATCTGGATAATTTGAGAGAGTTTACTCGGGAGCAGGATCCCCAGGTATTTTATTTGCTTGGTTGGACTGATGGTTGTACCAGCGATCTCAACTGGTGTCCCTCTTCCTCCCAATGGGAGCCATTCACTTTTATCCCAGTTAATTTTATGTCCAGATAGGGGTCCATACCCCACGAAGATCCTACCCAGTGCTGGTAGGGCCTCTCCAGGACTATCCAGAAACAAAAGTATGTCATCGGCAAAAAGAGAGATGACCTACCTGGTTTTCTCCCCCCACCATGCATCCCCTTATCACTTTGTCTCCCCGTATAGCAGCTTCCAGGGCTTCCTTGGTAAGTACATAAAGCAGGGGTGACAGGGGACAGCCCTGTCTGGTCCCTCTGGACAAATCGAAGGGAGCCAAAATAGTGCTGTTAGTTAGTATCTGGGCTTGGGGGCTAGTATATAAGGCTTTTAACCAGGTGAGGAGTGGCTCCCCCAACCTAAAGTTGCAGAGCACCGCAAACATAAAGGGCCAATCAACCCGATTGAAGGCCTTCTCAGCATCCAGTGCGAGAGGCCTCTGTTAGTTCCCCCCTCCCCCTTTTCCACCTATGGAGGACATTAATGGATCACCTAAGGTTGTGCTTGGCCTGACGGCCTTTGACAACCCCCCCCCGGACAATATGTACCAACCCTCGTATTACTCTCTCCAAACTGTTAACCAAGGTTTTAGCTAGGATTTTATAGTCGGTGTTAAGGAGGGATACAGGGTGGTAGGAGCCACATTTAGTAGGCTCCTTCCCCAGCTTGGGGAGAACTACAATTGTAGCTAACCGCTGGGAAAATGGCAGCACTCCCTCTGCCAAGGCATTACATAAGACTTCTCCCAGGAGAGGGCCAAGGGAGTCCCAAGTGCATTTATAAATTTCAGCAGGGAATGCCGTCAGGGCCTGGTGACTTCCCCTTGTTTGTCTGCCACACAGCCCCCCTGATCTCCTCAAGGGAAACAGGGGAACTCAGTTCATCCCTTAAGTCACCACTCAGGGAGGGTAGCATAACCCCTTGAAGGAATTCCTCAGGGTCACCATCAGGTGGTACCTGGGTAGTGTACAACAGGAGTAGAAGTCCCTGAAGATTTCATTTATCTCTTTCTGGTCAGATGTACAGGAACCATCTTAAGGACTGCCCTTTCAGCTTTCTTGTATTTCACGAGGCTGGCCAGCCACTTGCCCGCTTTATCACCCTCGAAACGTGTGTGTAATTTTGCAAGTAGTAGATCTCTTCCTAGTTTCCTAGACTCAATCTGGTTTAATTTCCCCTTTAATAGTTTTAGTTCTTTGGCTTGCTGCTGGGGGCTTGCCATGGCTACCCTCTCCAACCTCTGAATGTCTTGCATGAGCTGCCCCTCCTCTTTAAGAGACTGCTTTTTTTTTATATGCGGAGTAAGAAATTGTCTCCCCTCTTATAAAAGCTTTTAAAGCATCCCAGACATAATTAATATGTGTCCCCTTTCCCCTGTTGAGGTTGATAAAATCTTTAATTTTCCCATTTATGTATACAATATAGTGGCAATCTAGGAGCATGATAGGGTCCAGTCTCCACTGAGTCCCTATGGGAGTTTGTGGCCCAATTGTCAAATGCAACTGCAGGGCAGCGTGGTCCGAAATAAGTATGGGCCCATAGGTTGCCCACATGTCTCCTGTACCCAAGGGGAGGAAATAAAGATGTAGTCCAGCGTGGTGTATACTCGATAGGAATGAAAATAAAAAGAGTATTCCCTGTCCCCGGGGTGGCCATGTCTCCAAGTTTCAACTAAGACTCTCCCCTCTATCAACTCCCTCAGTGCAGCTACGCTTTTGGGATATGGTTTTGTTTTGTTCCACGAATGGTACAACTTGGGATCAAGACAGGTATTGAAGTCTCCCCCCAGCACTAAATTATCTGGAAATGGAGCCAAGGTCACCCCCATATGGATGAAAAAGTCCAGGGAGTCAAAGTTAGGACCACAGATTGATGCAAAGGTAAATATTCCACCCCCCCTCCCCCAAGTCCACCTCGGCTATAACAAATCTTCCCTAGGGGTCCACCACAGAACTATTAACTTTATGTGGAAGGCCAGGGTGTATCCAAATGGCTACCCCCCTAGCCTTAGAGGTGAAGGGCACCACCAAGAGGACTCCTCCCCACGACTGGGCCAATTTATTTGCTTCTTCTCTGGTGAGATGGAGTTCCTGTAATAGCACCACGTCACCCCTTGCTTTCTTAAAATAGGACCAAACCCTTTTTCTCTTGACTACGGTTTTCAATCCATTGACATTCCATGATAATACTGTTAAATATGCCATTTTCTCAGTGTCCCAGTATGCATAGCTTTTATGACTTGGTAGTACCTCATAATAGAGAATATCATTTCAAAGCATTGTCCGAACAGGCCACAACTTTTAACTTTAAACTGTCCCCACAAATCAAAGCCCCCTTCCACCCCTCCACCTCCCCTTACATATTTTAACCCCTTTAAACATACCACCCCCTTCTCCCCTCACTACATCCCTGATAGACCCCCCTGCCCATTTCTCCAAGAGCACTTCCCCATCCCCAGTCCCTGGCAATATCTCCAAACATCCATCTCCCTCTGTTCGTCATGGATTGAGCTTCCAAATCCACTGAAAACTACCATTATGGATGCATCCTGCATACAAAGCAAAATGGCACGGTCAGGGGAGAGGCCCATAACCAGCGGTCTCCGCCAGTCACGGGAGGCCGCGGGCCAGCAGGTTAGATTATCTGCTCCCATCCACCCCAACCTCCATCCATGCATGGGGATGGGATGGTGCTCAGAGGGGCCCTTACTGCACCCTGACTGGTGCAAGAGAGAAGGCCTCCTCCCTTTGCCAAAATGCTTCTTACAGGTTGCCTCCATGGCTCTTTTGCACATATCCTGGTAGTCCTGTTTATTTAACAAATGGCAATGACCCCGATAGAGGGATGGCTATTAGGTCAGACAGAGGAAACTAGCGCACTACAACTCCTCCCCCCCTTCCGCGGCTGAAATATCTACTAGTTTAATCCACGCCTGACGCGTGCCTGCTCTTTGCCTGCTAAAGGTTTCCACACCACATATAAATGTACAGGGGGGTAAATGGGGCATACCCTCAGTAATCAGTAGTCGAATGGAGCAAGAGCCTGGCCCAGCCTCCCCACGGTGGGTCCCTTGGGGATGAGTAATCACCTACACACCCCCCCAACAGGGAGCTCCAGAGCTACTCCCCAAGGTCCCCCCACCAGGGACCAGGGACCAGACCGCCCCCCCCACCAAAGAACACCTTCCTTTTAATACAGCCCACCCCCTTCTCAGGAGACAGCAAAGCAGGAACTTCCCCATTTCTGCAACACTCAGTAAATTTAACAAAACCAGCAACAGTCATGTGGGGGAGTATGAAAGCCCCGAAAGTGAGAAACTATTTCAAAGTCAAGGCCTGGATGCTGGCCCAGGCACCAAGCAAAAAATGAACTCATAGTTCAAGTAAACTGATTTCACTCCTGGTGAAGAGGGTGGGTTAGATCAGGGATCTGCTCAGGCCCTGCCCTGATAGGCCTCTGATCCCCGGAGTTATGGGCAGAGTCGGCCCCCCCAAACAAAAACCCTCCCCAGGATAGTCTGGGTCCAAAGTATCTCAGCATGGCTCCATATTACCAAAGTCACTCTCTGTTTTCATTATTCCAGTCTGCCCTCTCGCAGATCCTCAGGCCCTTCATATAAGCCATCATGGCCTCAGGGTCAATAAAAGCTCTCTGCCTGCTCCCAGGTTATAGCACAATAAGTCGCGCTGGGTATGCCATCGTGAAGGGGCAATTCAGGTCGTACAACTTCTTCTTAACATCCGCAAATGCTTGTCTCCTGACTTGCAAAGGCCTGGAGAAGTCCGGGAATATGCTGATCCTGGATCCCTGCTCTAGAATGGGGTCGCTCTTTCGGGCCACTGCCAAAACTGTCTGGCTGTCCTGGAAACAAAGGAATTTGACCAAAAGGTGCCTCGGCCTTTGCTCTGGCCGTAACTTCTGGTGGCAGTGTAAGATGTTTCTTTAGCCAATCTCTCATGAAAGTCAGGCAGTCCCTTCTCTCTATGCCCTCCGGGAGACCCACAATTCGTATGTTACATCTTCTTTCTCTATTATCGTGGTCATCCATGACTTGCTTGAGGAATTCTATATCTTTTAGGGCTTGCTGGAGGTGCGAGGATAGCCTAGCAGTGGTGTCTTCCTGATTACTTATTGTGGTTTCGGCTTCAGTGATACGCATTCACAGTCTCCAATGTAGCATTAACCAGTTGCTGCAGATGCTGAATTTGCTCAGACATATTGTCAAAACCAGACTGCATCCACGTTCCTAAATCATATTTTAAACCGTGGAGCAGTCTTTCTAAGTTCTGGTAGCCAGAGTCCATAGCCGCATTCACAGCACCATCACGGCCTCCTCCTGTAAATCTTGGGCCTGGATGCAAGAGCTCCCAGAAATGTCTGCAGGCCACAGAGACGCCATTAAGTTAGAAGGCTGATTAAATCTTAGTTTAGCCTGTTTTTTTGCCGATTTAGATAGAGCAGGCACCGGGGCTGTATAAGCAACCAATGTAGTCAGCTTTTGAGGCAATATTGCACAGGATGTTACAGATTTGCAGTGGATTTAGACGGAGCTCTCCTAAAACACCTCCATTCAGCTCCTCAGCTAGACCACGCCCCCCCCCTTAGAATTAACTACTGTTAAAGGGAAAATCAGGTAACACCCTATCTAAAGTAAGGTGTTAAAGAAAGTCCAGATAGAGACTGTAAGTGGGAAAGGAGCAGCTAAAGATAAGGAACAGTGGGGCCAAGCTACTGTGCATTTAAAAGCAGAAGGGAGAGAATTCAGATTAGCAAATCAAGGGAGTGGCGCAGCACAATGGTTGTGAAGCCACAGTATTCCAGAACACATTCTGGAGACTGAGGTGCTTGCTGACCCATCTCCATGCACCTCTCTAGGTTGACAGTGGAGGTCGCTGGTGTCAGTGCCGAGCTGGCAAGGATCCAGAAGACCTTTTGCCCTACCTAGGGGCCACCAAGCCTGCCACCATTGCCTTAGAGGTTGCCTAGGCAGAGGATGGCTGTCTGAGCCTTGATAGGCTCTGGGAGGGTGGGGGTGGAAGGTCAGGTGCACATTCCTCAGCCTATGCCACTATACAAATCTTTTGCCATTCTGGCGAGACGGGACTGTCGAGAGGAGGCACCCAAACTGGAGGCAAGGGAGGATGTGTGGGTCCTCTGAAGGGGAGGCCACAAGAAGGGAGGTAGAGGACCACAGCAGAGGAGAAAGTAGCTTCTGGTGGGGGACTCTGTAATGAGGGGTATAGATTTGGGAGCAGGAAGGGGTGGAGAGAGAGGGAGGTTAGGTGCCTACCTGATGCCTTGACTCAGAGGGATGGACAGCAGAGCCTCAGGATTGCTAGAGTGGCAGGGCATGCAGGGATCTGGATGTCATTGTGTCCACCTGGGGACTATTAATGTGAATTTGAAATAAATAAATAAATAATGACCTGGGAAGGGATGGAGCTGGTGTAGTACAAGTAGAGCTTAGGGAATGGGGGTATAAGGCAGATAGTACAAACGGTGACATCTGCCAGGGTGCAACCTGTCTATGGCTGAGGGCAGGCTAAAGTACACTGTACCAGAAGTTTTAACAGTTGATTGAAGAGATAGAGCAGGGAGAAGGGGTTCAGCTTCACTGAGGACTGGGAGCCAACCTGGATGAATGTGAGTCAATAGAGGTGATGGCCTTCAAGCTTCTGGGAAGGGGACCGCAGTCATCAGTGGGAGGTTTAAAAGTTACTTTGAAGAACATTTAAACTAGCCGGGGGGGCAGTATTACCAAGGGAGGCATAAACTCCCCCCCCACAGTGTGAAGCAACAGGAAGGGAGGCCCATGGGGAGGATACTCCCCCAGGTTGCAAGTTGCAGGAGGCATAGGCATAGTAGAGAATGAGGGAACAAGAACAGAAGATGCAGGAAGAGAGGTGTTGAGGTAGCAAGGCATAGACAGAGTAGTGGGTGGGGAGGGAAGTTTCAAGAGGCAGCAAAGGCAGGAAGGGGGGGAAAGGACGGTTGCATGCAGTGTGAGAGCAAGGTCTGGAAAGCCACGTGTACCAACGCAAGGAGTCTAGGAAATAAAATTGCAGACAAGCAGGCCATCATGGTGGAGGCAGACCTGGATTTTGTGGCCACAACCGAATAATGGTGCACTGAGAACCACAACAAGGTCATGGCCACACCAGGCTACTCTCAGTTCCAAAGGGATGGGGAGGAGAGAAAAGGTGGAGGGTTGTTCTGTATGTAAGGGAGGGTATCAGAGTGATGGAAGGGAACCTAGGGGTAAAGAATGGGTTATAGGTGCTGTGGATCCCCCTGGAGACAGGAGCTGGTGCCACTGTTCATGCTTGGGTGATATACAGACCTCCAGCATAGGGGGGTAGAATTGGATAAGGCACTAGGAGTAGTCATCAGCATGAAGACAAAAAAGGGAGGTGTTGCTGGTTGGGGACTTCAATCTGCCAGATGTAGATTAAGCCTCCTAGCCGCAGCCTCGGCTAGAAGTAGGGCCATCCTAGACTTCCTGCAGGGGGCATGCCTCAGGCAACTAGTCAAAGAGCTCACTCAGGATTAGGCAATACTAGACCTGGTGCTCACAAACAAGGAATGTTGCAGATGGCATGGTGGGGTGTCATCTGGAGACTAGCAACCACCGTACAGTGTGGTTTAACATAAAGGCGGTGGCAGAGACAAACCAAACATGGACGAGGGTCCTGGACTTCAGGAGAGCAGATTTTAAACAAATGGGTAAATGACTCAGACAACCTAGCAGGGCGGGATTGCCAGGGTGGAGTGGAGGAACAGTGGGACAAATTAAGAGAAGGCAGGATGAAAACAAAATAACTGCATGAAGGATGTGAGCAAAAACAGAAGGAACAAGCATTTGTCAATGCCGAACATCTGATGCACTGGAAGATGTCCACCCCTGCATCTTGTTTATGCCCTTGAGGTACTTAAACGTATCTATCACATTTCCCCACTCCCTCCTTTCTTCCAATGAGTACATATTGAGGTCCTTTAATCTCTCCTGATATGTTCTGTGTTGTAAGCCATGTACCATCTTGGTTGCCTTTCTGTGGACCGCCTCCACCCTGTCAATGTCCTTGCGCAGTTGCAGCCTCCAGAACTGCACAGAGTATTCTAGGTGAGGCCTCACTAGTGCATTATACAATGGCATCACCACCTCACACCTTCTTCTAGTGATACCTCTGCCTATGCACCCCAGCATGCCACTGGCCCTTTTTGCAACATTTGTGCTCTGTTTTGACACCTTCAGGTCATCAGAACTGATAATTCCTAGGTCCCTGTCTTCTTTGGTGATCGTTAGCACCTCCCCCCCCCATCCTGTAAGTCTCCCCAGGTTTCCCTATTCCCAGGTGTATTATTTGGTTTTTTTTTGCACTGAACCTCAGTTGCCACTACTCAGACCATTTTTCAAGCCTCTCCATATCCCTGTTCATTTTCTCCACCCCTTCTGGAGTATTCACTCTGTTACAGATGTTGGTGTCATCTGCAAACAGACAGACAGACTTTTCCTTCTAGCCCTTCTGCAATGCCTATAATAAAGACATTGAACAGGACTGGTCCCAGGACTGATCCCTGAGGTACCCCGCAGGTCACCACCCTCTCCCCAGATTGTTTCCTATTACCACCACCTTTTGCCTCCTGTCCATCAACCAGTTTCTAACCCAGTTTATCAGCTTGTGCCCTGTGGCAAGATTACCCATCTTGTTAATCAGCCTTCTATGTTGGTCAGTGTCAAAGGCTTTCCTGAAATCAAGGTAGGTGACATCCACCACCCTTCCCTGATTTACTTCTTTACTGAGGCATTAGGGTTTCCAACCCTAACACTAACCCCCACCTTGCAGAGACTGACAGGCACTGGGGGTGTGCCTTTGGGTCGTTGGCAGCAACTCTCACGCCATTCCACTTAACCCCACCCTGCAAACACCAACAGGTGTGGCGGTGTGCCTTGGGGTCTTCGGCCCTTACGCTCACCCCATTCCATAAGGAAATAAGCTGAGATGGGTGCAGTACAGAAGAATGGGGTGAACGTTAGGGCCAAGACACCAAGGCACACCTCGATGCCTGTCACTGGTTGATGGGTGAGAGTGGGGTGGGATGGCATGAACATTACAGCCAATGACCCCAAGTCACACCCACAATGCCTGTCAGTCTCTACAGGGTGGGGGGGTGTTATGGTTGAAACCCTAATGCCCCAGGAGTTTATTAGTATTTTCACCCAAATTTTCAACATGAGCTTTTGGGACCCCACCTCATGAACAGTGGTACAATCATTTTGTTACTCGTCCCAAAAGGTGATTTTGTGCAGCAACTGCACCTTTCAGTGCCACAGGTGTGAAAACACATTTCAGGCAGGATGTGAAAAATGACAGCTGTACTGTCCATAAGGTGGTGTGAAAAAATGGCAATGCTGAAAATGTGGAGTGACAATATTAAAAATTGGCGAAGTTACAAGTGTATGTAGAAACTGCGCAACTCACACTTGTAACGAAGTCATTTTTTTTTAATTTGTTCACCAGATTTGCAACATGGGCTTTTTGGGACCCCACCTCATGAACAGTGGCACTGTCATTTCATTAATCGGTCCCGAAAGGTGACTCGGCACAGCAACCGCGAAATCATATTTCGGGACCAAGTAATGGAATGACAGTGACAGTGCTCATGAGGTGGGGTCCCAAGAACCCCATGTTAAGTAATTTGGGGCCAAAATTCCTAAAAATGGCTGAGATATCAACATAAGTTGAAAACCCCATTGACTGCATTATATGACGCTTACCTTTGATTCTTCAGTTTGCCAGTCGGCTTTGAAGAGTGCAGATGTGTTCCAATTAGGAGAAGATGACAGCGCCAACCTCCGGAGGTAAGTATGGGGTAACGGGGCTGCAGGGAGGTGGGTGCTCAGTGGGAGGGTGGGGATGGGGGAGGGAACTGAGGAGACGATGAGGGACCGTTTCCTTTTTTACAGGTAAAAAAAGAAAAAAGATATCAGGGGATGGTTTTCTTTATTTTACAGGTTAACAAAATAAATAGATACATTTAGGCACACCAGGGTGGGCTCCCAGTGTGCCACAATAATGGAGGGGGGACATGCTGACAGGGGGATTGGGCACCCCAGTGTCGGCAAAGGATATAGATGGGTTGGGGGTGCCTCCGACACTGGGAGTGGGCTTCCTGGTGTTGAAAACATAAAAAAAAAAAAAAAAAACACAAGTGAAAATAATTATTTTGGCACACTGGGGTGGGCTCCCAGTGTGCCACATCAATAAGGGGTACATTTGACATGGGGTTGGGCGCGATGTCAGCTTTAGCGAGCCGCACCACGGCTAATGATAGGGGGTGGAGAAGGAGCACCAGGATTACAGGTGAGAAAGCCGACCGCGGCCACTGTTGAGACAGGGCAAGAAGTGAGTACTGGGGAGAGAAAGCCGCACTGCAGCTAACATTTCAGCTTTTGGGGGTCAGAGGAGTGAAGATGGGTTGTAACTGTGGCCATGTGTATTAGTGTGCACTCTAATGTGCATGGTCAGAGTCCGGACTACAGAAAGAAATGAAGCGCTCCCATTGCAGCGGGTTCATTTCTTTTAAGTCCAGGACACGCCATGTCAGCAAAGCTGAACGGCTGTCATGACCAGAATGCCTGGTCATTGGTGTACACTGCCAAAATGCACAGATTGGTAAATAAGCAGCCCACTCACCAAATGTATGTATATAATATAAATCTTTTTATTTCCAAAAAAATACTATATATATATTGTATATATGAATAGGTGATACAGTCAAATAATGCAGACGTTTTGGAGCAGACTCCTTCATCAGTGCTCGTCTGTACCACACCTTGCAACCAATAAAAAATATATATACGTATAATTTATTTATTCAATGATTCAGAAAAGACCTTTGAGCGCAAGCTCTTTTACAAAGGTTCCACATCATAGTTTGCAAAACAAAGTAAAATAGGAGAAAGCAAAGGTACATTACAATGAACGATACAGCTTGGATTCAGAACTTACAGAATAACTCAAAACATAGGTACAAGTTAAATAACAAGAAAAAACACTTTATGAGGGTGGGGTGAGGGGGAATAAGTAGCCACAAAGTGTCTTGTCAATAGTTCAGAGGGACCGGGATAGCTGGCAGTGGGGTGAAGAAAGGAGGTACAAGAGAGGTATGTACTGCGGTGGAGGTGAAGGCCGGGGGAAGAAGGCGATAAGGTATAGGGAGAAATGGGGGGTAAGGGGAGGCTGAGCAGAGAAGACATGCTAGAGTAAATGGTGGGGTGTGAGGGGGCATGGTCAGGCAGCCTGCATTAGTAGTGATCAGGAGGAAACTCACGGGACTGTGAGTTGGGGAAGGGGGAAGGGTGGGTGGCGGGTGCCGAAGGAACATGCTGCAAACTGATTGCTGAGGTAAGTCATGAGAGGGATAGAGGGAGGGGGTACCTGAGGCCTGCCTAGTGCTTGCTTGGAGGCAGAGAGAGCAGGTGTGGCTGGACTCAGGGGCAGATGCACTTAGAGAGTGTTATGAGGTGCTGTTTGAGGTCAGTTTTGAATTGTGCCAGACAAAAATTGGTGGCCAAGAGGTGCCCAGGGAGTTCATTCACCCACAGGGGGGCCCAGTAAGCAAATGAATGTTGCCCAAGTGAGGTGCGATGGAAGGAGATAGCCAAGGCCCCTCTAGTCCTCCCTCTGGTGACCTTTAACAAGTTAGCCACCTTGATCAAATTGCCTACACAAGGTGGTGTTTTACCCAATAGAGCCTTCTTCCCCAGGATGCAAGTCTGGAATTTGACCCTGTTTCTTAATGACAGCCAATTTGCACGTTCCTACAGAGTGCAGGTGTGAGTGCCGTGCTCAGCATCCAGGGTGAGTTTGCAGGCTTTGTTGAGTGCAGTCTGAACCCTCTTGAGCGCTGTATCTGTTGCCACCCCTTAGACCACCAGTCCATAGTCAATAGTAGATATAATTGAACTGTGGACTGAGAGGTGGAGGGCCCTTGGAGAGAGGTATTGTCTGTGCCTGTACAGGACACCAATCTTGGTATTGACTGTCTTGACCAGAGAGTCAAAATGGTGCGCAAACGTGAGGGTATCATCTATTATGACCCCCAGATACTTGAACAAGTGAACTGGTTCCAGTGGCTCACTGCATGAGTTGGAGATGATGAGGGGGGTGGTGCTTATTTTTGTTGTGGGGGCTGGATATAAGCATGGCCTTGGTCTTCTTGTAGTTTAGTAGCAACTTATGAGTACAGAACCAGTCCTTGAGTTTGGAGAAGGAGTTCTGCAGCTCAGATTGTAGGGTAGCCTGAGACGTGCTGCTGCTCCGGAGCACAGCATCATCTACATATAGTACAAGTTTGGTGCCGTAGGCTGTGGGAAGGTAATTTAAGAAGAGGCTGAAGAGTAGGGGCCCCAGTATTGATCTCTGGGGTACCCCAATGATACCTCTCTTGCGCTGGATACTGTTTGCCCAATTTTAACACATTGATTTCTCCGTATCAGGCAGTCTTGGAACCAGCAATGGGCATTGGGTGCAACACCCATGTTTTGCAGTTGGGTCAGTAATGGGGGGTGGTTGACTATATCGAAGGCTTTGGTGAGGTCAATAAAGGCAGACCCCAACAGTTTGCCTTCATCTGGGGCCTTATGTTCATAGTCCGTGTAGTCCAGCACAGCAGTGGTGGTACTATGATTTTGTCTGAAGCCATGCTGCTTGGGGCATAGTAGATTATACTTATTGAGGTAGTCAATGAGTTGACCTGACACAATCTTTTCCAGTGCCTTGGACAGGGGGAAGAGGATTGAGATGGGTCTTTAGTTGGCTACCAGAGTCTTGCCGCCTCCTTTATGCACTGGCGTAACTAGGGCCTGCTTCCAAACCACCAGGAATTGGGCCAGGGCCAGGGATTTATTGTACAGCATGGTAATGGGCACCATAAGAACTTCCAGGGTGAGGGATAAAAGTTTCAAGTTATCCTGTCACTGCCCAGTCTGGTCTTACCTAGTATTTTCTTGACCAAAGTAAGGGCGTCCTTCACCGTCACCCTTTTAAAGCAGAAGGTCGGGCGAGAACATTCGGTAGATACGTTGTTGAAGTGGTTCAAACCAGGTTGAAAATAGGCAGGTGGTAGCACTGGGGTAAGATCGGTGAAAGCCTTATTGAAGGCTTCTGAACTAGAGGGTCTGTAGTGGGGGTGTTACTGATACTGAGCAGCTGAGGGTGCTTCTTGTACTCCTTTCCAAGGATGCTTTTGATGTTATCCCAGAATCTTTTCCCATCACCCCTAGAATTGCAAAGCTGGGCCTTATGATAGTTGGCTTTGGCGAGCCGCATTAGCTTGGTGCAGTGGTTCCTGGCTATTTTGTAGCACTGGTAGTCATGCTTGCTACCTGTGTTTCTGGCCTTCTCCCAGAGTATGTCCCTTTCTTTCAGGTGGGAGAGGAGTTCCCCATCAATCTAGCCATTTGCCTGCCCTCAAATTTTTCTTTTCGTGAGCAGGGCATAGATGTCACAGATGGAACTAAAGCCCTTAATGAAGTAACTGAGGGCCTGATCAAGGTCTTAGAACTTCATTATTCAAAAAACATATAAACATTTAGAAATATTTAATTAGGTCCACTAATAAATTTCACCATATCAAAAAGAATCATCACCAGCTTGTGTATGCAGCATCTAATAATTAACAGAGAATTATAAATACACTACTGTTCATCTCAAAATAATCATTTAAATTGTAAATCAACTATGTTTAGAGAGCATTCTTGTGTACGGGCCTTTTTAAATCCAGTTTTAAATGTAAAGGTCTTTAAACCTCATGTGCTCACACAGTCTCTAGCGCATCAACTGAGTACTCAACTGCCCTCTCATGAAACACTGAAACCTTTTAAACTTTTGTACTTAAACTTCACCAGTTTTAGGTGTAAAGGTCTTTGGGCCAGATTTTCAAAACTTTGCTCCTGGGCTATGTTAACACTCCCCGGCAGGCAAACTTAGGCCAGAGCACAAAGCAAGCTATATTCAAAAGGAATAGCCCGGGACAAACAGCATCTGAACATAGCATGGGAATGAGGCTGTGCAAACTGGGCTGGGAGTGCAGGGCAAACGTAGCCCTGGCATAAGACAGCACTGAATATAGCATCCAGGAAGTGCAAACCACAACAACAAACACAGTGCACAGCGACGTGAGGGCAGGTAGAGATGAACTATGTGGCTAATGTGTATGACAGTAAATGCGAGGACCCTGTACAGCTGCAGGCAGCAGCAGATGTGTGAAAGAACAGCGAACAAAACTGTATAAATACCCCGAACCATTAGTGCCATGTGCTGTTTGCCTGGTGCTAAGATTTTCCATATTCAAAAGTGACATGCAAATGAGCCTACTTCGGTAGTCTCTGGGCAAACAGCCAAATTAGCATCTCATTATTCCCTGATTTGCATGCAGTTTGCCCAGCATTACTACAGGGTCCCACAGCTCCACCTGTTGGAAGTACAGGGGCTGGCCAGGTCTGGCCGCAGCTCCACCTGTAGGTCAGTCTGAAAGTGCATAATGGTCGCTGCAGGTTACATGTATGCAGTACAGCATAGCACTGTGTGCCCCAGGGGACAACACAGCATAGGCTCAGGCAGTGGTGGTGCTGCATGCAACCGTCACACTGTAGGCCATGCTACAGTGCACAGCAGATACTACAGTTGCAAGGGGGCCAGTAGTGTGCGGGACACAGCAATGCCTATGGTATGTAGGGCAGTGATAACCACTGCACTGTACAAAGTGACAGGCCCAGCCCGCAGGTGATTACTGATGATGGACAGTACTGTTTCGCTGTTGTGTGCTCCACAGATGCTGCACCTGTGGCACGGAATACTCACAGTGACATATATCTGGCCAGCTGTGTGTGCTGTGGCATCTGTACAGTTGTGCGGTATGTGGCTGGGGGGCATGTAAGATCCGATGGGCACACAGGTGGTAAGGGAATTCCTACTACTGGCCCATGTGTACTGCATGATGTGTCCCAGCCTTGTGGCTACACCTGAGCTGTGGTGAGGTCTGGCCACCCGTACACCCTCCCCTCAATTGCCACCATGCCCACAGTGCTGCATGTGTGTGCTGGCATCAGTTGGTCACCACAGACGTATGGTCTTCAGGTGTGTACTGTATGTACCAAGATGTCCCCTGTGGGTCGGATCACCCCTTACTGTCTGTGCATGGCTGGGACTGGTGGCAGCTGTTGGCATCATGGAGGGGCCATCAGTGAGCAGCGTGTATCCTCCATGTCTGGCATTCTCTAAGTGTCATGATCATATGTTAGGGTCACGCAAGCCATGCTAATCCCGCGCTAACACCAAGCAAAGCACCAATGTCATGCAAAGCTGTTTGCCCATGGTTAAGACCAGCTTTTTCTGGGCAGTAATTTGTACCACACTAAGGGTCGCGCTATGTCACGCTAAACACCTTAGTGCGGTGCTAGTCGCTGAATATCTTATGGCGCCTGTATTCATGTTCACTTTACCCCTTGCATATAATTATGGTTTGTCCAGTGCTAATGCAGTTTGTGTGCGCTATTTGGCCCTTTGAATATGGCAGACCCGCGCTAATCCTGTGCAAAGCTTTGAATATCTAGCCCTTTATATCTCATACATTCAACAGTTTTTAGTGCATTGACGGAGTACTCAACTCCCCTCTTCTAAAACATTCTGAGACTTTTTAAGTTTTTATCAAGATAATTCTCTGCATTAAATTAAGGTGTTTCACAATAGTTCTCAACTTGTAAAGCATTAAAGAGCCTTTCAAACTTGATACATTTTATCACAGTGAGTAAAAAAACATTTCAAAACTGTTCTAAACTTACAAAGAGTGCTGCTGGCGAGGTGCATGACCTCCTGCTTCCTCTAGTATAATTGAGGTAGCACACCCCCTCCATGCCCTTCTATTTATAAAGTGAAATCAGAATCCGGCGCTAGGCAGCCAGCATAGTCACCTGACTGTCAATGACATCAGTAGCATGCTCAGTAGCACTTGGAGCCCGACCTACAATTACTGCAACACCTGAAAGGAAAATCAGGCGTCTGATCTATGGACTTACGTATCTTAGCTTTTTTTATTTTTTTATTATTTTTATTTCATCCCTTTTAAATCATTCATTACAGGTGTAACATTCCTTCATTTGGTATGGAAGTTTAGGCAGGACCAAATGGTATGAAAGCAGACAGAGGGAGGTCAAAAAGGTCACAGATCCATACTGTTGGCGGCGCGAGTCGATAGGCATGTAGAATATACTCGTGTTACCTAGTATGAAATTCTGTATGAGAATAAACACTCTGTCCCCTATATCCAATTGGCACCTATATTTGAACAGAGATAATACAGAGACAGTACCAGGAAGGTCAAGGAAAGTGTGGGGGTCATAGAAGAATCATGTTATTAATTGTTAGCATAGGCGGATAACTTCCCTTCACTTCAAATCAAAACATGTTTTGGAATTAATAGTGTATCAATCTCATAAAAAATTCAAATGAAATGACAGTCATCTAGTCACTACGGGAGGTCACAGAGGTCAGATTTTAAACTATGTTTTTTTTCTTTCTTTGTGCTCAGTATATATTACTATCACCCAGTATAAGTTTCTGAATGAAAATCCTCCGTCCCCTAGGCCTAATTAAGTGATAATACTTGAAGTTCAAAGACAGTGTGAAGGTCACAGAGATGTTATGCAATTCACTGTCAAAGAAATAAATAACTACCCTTCACTTTAAATCGTATAGGGTGGTGGACTTAATAATATTCCTTTCTAACACTACATTTCCTAAAAGGAGCACGTGAGATGGCATAGTCATCTAGTCATTACGGGAGGCCACGGAGATCAAATTCTAAATACAAGTTTTTTCCTTATGCACATACATTTTCAAGTCATATGATAGGTTGCCAGTCAGTCGAGTCATTCAGCCCAAATCTGCTGTTTGTTGCTTCAGATCTATCAATGTAGTATGCCTCTCTCTGAAGTAATGTAGTCCTATAGTCACCCCCTCACCCCCACCCCGGGATCTGGTAATACTTTTCGATCACAAAAATCTGAGATAGGAGTTGGTGCTGTTTCTCAATAAAATGTCTAGCCACTGGGGAACTTATGTCCAATCTCCTAATATCGCTCTTGTGCTCTGTTATTAAATTTTTTAACATTCTCTTCGTTTTACCTACAAAAATCATGTCACAAGGACACTTAAGTAGATATACAACCCCAGTACTACAGCAGTTTTGTTCTACGTGGATGAACTCATCCCTTGTGTGTTCCTTATCTTCTTAATTTTATAGGTACTGTGGCAATGTACACAGTGACCACACTGGAAATTACCTTTTACATCTACTGCACTTAAAAAAAGGCTGAGGTTTAGTATCCGGTATCTTGTGATTTGTACTGATTAGTCTGTCACCAATCGTTCTATTTCTCTTTGCCTCTGTCGTAGGTTTATTGTTAAAGACATGTGCCCCCACTGATGTGGTCTGTAAAACATCCTAGTGTTTATTGACTATGGTCCTAATTTTAAAAAATACATCATTGTACGTAGTCACAAACACTATTTTGTCTGTGTTAGCCCCAGTTACCTTTGGTGTTGCCGTAAGCAGGTCTGTTCTGTCGTGAGTGTCAATTCTGGCACTGGCTGCCTTCAAGACAGAGTCATGACAACCTTTATCCTGAAACCTCATAATCATGTCACCTTTCACTCTGTCAAATTCTACAGGGTCTGTACAATTTCTCTTTGCCTTTACCATTTGTCCAAATGGGATGGAATATATTCGTTTTTTAGGGTGAAACTGCCCGCATGTAATACTACGTTCTTATCTGTTGGCTTTCTATAGAGTCTTGTTGCTAGAGCGTTATTGTCTTTATAGATTAGCAAATCCAGATATGGGATTTCTTCTGTACTGTAGTTCATAACGAAGACCAAATGGTCAGTACATTTGTTCAGATATATGTTGAAGGCTTCTAAGTCCTCAACTGTTCCTGTTCAAATGACAAAAATGTAATCGATAAAGCGTTTATAAACCCTTATTTTATTCAAAAATGAATTTAAAGCACCCTATATAAATTGTGTTTCAAAATGGTTCATATAGATGTTAGCATAAGATGGGGCCATACTGGACCCCATGACTATTCCTCGAATTTGTAGATAAAAGTCTTTTTCAAATTTAAAATAGTTCTGCGAAAGAACAATTTCTGCCATTTTTTTAATTCATTCATTAGAGGGATTTCTTCTGTTCTTTTTCTATCTAATGTAGGTTTAAGAGCTTCACATCCAAGTTGGTGGAGGATGGATGTGTATAAGTCTTTCAAATCCCAAGTTATAAGTATACGGTTTGTAATATTTAAGTCCGTTTCATTCTCCATCTCTATAACCTTAATAATATCTGAAGAATCCTTTATATATGATTTTGTATCCTCTACTATTGGTCTAATATGGTAATCTACAAAAATAGAAACAGGTTCCAGAATAGAATTAATACCAGACACTATAGATCTGCCTGGTGGATCTCTGAGGTTCTTATACATTTTTGGTAGAGTATAAAATAGTGGTATTAATGAGTTTGTCTGTAAAAGGCATCTCTTTCCCACTCCTTGCCCATACACTGCCAAACTCATTCCAGTTTCAGCTGTAATTGGTTTGGCAGTGACACACCTCTCATTTCCTGTTACTGTCCTAAGACGTTTGGTGCGCAAGAGCATCAGACCTAAAAAGAGACCACTACAGCTCTTGAAGGAAGTGACTGTGATGGTAAAGGCTAAAGGGGTGGTATTCAGGAGGCACAAATGGATGCAAAGAAAGAGAATAGGGAGGTGTACCAGGTAAAGCAGACGGAAGCCAGGAAGGTGGCGAGGGGCACAAGGATGCTAAGAGAGGAAAAGATAGCCAAATGGGTCGATAGCAGGTACAAGACTTTCTTCATATAAATAAGCAAACAGAGGAAGACAAGGTGAGTGACTGTGAGGAAAAAAGAGTAGGGGGAGACTGTGCACAGGAGGATCAAGAAAGAGCAGATATTCTGAACAGGTAGTTCTGCTCAGTCTTCACAGTGAAGGGAGCGGAGGATAGACCACATAGAAGCAGCAGGAACACTGTGGGAAGGGAGGTGGACATAAGTCAATTCACAGAGGAAAGGGTCATGAGAAGACCTGCAGATCTGAAAGTGGACAAGGCTATTGGGACCAGATGGGATATATGCAAGGAAGCTGAGGTAGCTCAGGGAAGTACAGCACGGGCTAAACCTCTAACAGCCCTGTTCAACAACTCATTCAAAATGGGTGTGGTTCCAAAGGACTGGAGGAGGGCAGATGTAGTCTCACTCCATCACAGCGACAGCAGAGAGAAGGCTGGCACCCATAAGCCTGTCAGTGTAATGTCAGTGGTGGGGAAGTTAATGGAAACTCTATTAACAGAAATGCTGGTGGAACATCCTGAATCCAGTGGGTTACAAGACCTCAGAAAGTACGGATTCACAGGAGGTGGGGAGAACATGTCAGATGAACCTGTTCAATTTCTTCGACTGAGTGACCTGGGAAATAGATCAGGGTGGGCTGGTGGATGTGGCCTACTTAGACTTTAGCAAAGCCTTTGACACAGCACCATATAGGAGGATAATAAGGAAACTGGGCAGTTTAGGAGTGGGACTCAAGTTGGTAAATTGGGTAAGGAACTGGTTGATGGACAGATGATGGAGGGTGGTGGTAAATGGCACTCACTCTAATGAGGGAAGAGTAACCAGTGGGGTACCTTGGGGCACAGTGCTGGAACCAGCCTTCTTCAATGTCTGCATAAGTGACATTGCAGAAGAGCTGGAAGGAAGGGTATGTCTCTGCAGATGGCATGAAATCTGAAAAAGGGCAGAGACTCTGGTGGGGGTGGAGAGATTGTGTAGCAAGGTGGAGAGATTGTGTAGCAACCTGAGAAAACTCAAGGAGTGATACCGGGCATGGCAGTTGGGTTTCAATGCAAAAAAGTGCAAATTCATACACCTAGGGCACAGAAACTCAGAGGCGGTGTACAAAATGGGGGGAGGGGGACTGACTCTCACAAAGCAGGGAAGATACCTTGTGGTTATCGTATCTGATGATCTTAAGGTAGTAGAGCAGAGTGATAAGGCAGTAGACAGGACCACTGGGATGCCCAGGTGCATAGGAAGGAGAGAGGTGGTGTTGCTACTGTATTGATCCTTGGTGAGATTCCAAAGACAAAAGCCTTGCAACCCTCACAAGGGCCCTTGATAAAGCTCCAGGAGAGGGAGTTAAATGCTGTCAGGCCTTTTGGGGTGCCACTGTATCTGATATTTGGTAAGAACAGTGTGGATTTTTAAGCAATTAATAAAACTGGAATGCTATCTTTACATGCTGTGGTCTGACTAGATTTGTGTGCACTCAAGAGGGTTGCGATGCTTTTTTCTTTGGAATTGTGGCTGAGCATTTAGCATTAAGCAACTTCAGCTGGTGGGTGACCTCTATTTTGTTTTAGATCATTACTGAGACCCCACCTGGAGTACTGTGGCCAGGTCTGGAGACATCTCAGAAAAGACATAGTTAGGGTAGAGGCTGTCCAGATGAGGGCAACTAAGATGGTGCTGGGGCTGCATCATATTACCCTATGAGGAGAGTCTGATGGATCACAATATGTACACCCTGGAAATCAGGAGGAAGAGAGGGTACATGATAGAGACATGTACGAGCCTCATGGGGTGAACAAGATACAGGAGGGTAGTATTTTACAGAGGAGAAGGTGCACCAGGATAAGACAGCATGCAATGAAGCTTGAAGGTGTGAAGTTTATTTATTTATTTATTTACTGAAATGTTTCACCAAGAAGGCACACTGAGCAACAAGTCGCTCATCTCCCGGTGCAACCTGGGGGGAAGGGGTCCAACTGAAATGAAACATTATGCATTCAAGTTACAAGATCAACATTAACATATTGTCATAAGGCAGGTGTTACAAACAGTGTTACAACAGTGCTGCGCATAACATGTAGAAAGAGTAGACAATAATAAGTGCTGGGTGGGTTAATAAGTAAGCAAGTGCTTACATGAAAGAAAATGGGGAAAGGGGAGGGAGGAGTGAGAGGGAAGAGTTGTGCCCCTGGAGACCCCTTCAGGATGCGAGGAACCCTGCAAGGGGACTGGGGGGACCAGAGAGAAGGGGATAAGGCAGTGTCCCAGAGAGACCCCTTTAAGATGGCGGGAGAAGGAAGTAGATGAGAGATACAACCCCCCTTGGGGGGGCAGAAGAGGGACCCATGGAGAGCATTCAGGTTCCTTAGCATTCTGTAAGAGATCAAGGGAGGCCAGTAAGGGGGAGCAATTAGGGGGAAGAGGAGAAGGGCTAGATATTTGGGTTTGGTTGTGCACAGGGTAAAATGAAGGTGAGGGTAGGGGTAGGGTTTGTCCAGGGCTTGGGGGGATGAGGGAGGACATGGCAGGAGCAGCTAGGGTAGCTAATTATTGAGGGCAGAGCTGATGGAGCAGGCAGAGGATGAGTGCCAGATTTTTTTTTTTTGGGGGGGGTAGTTTAGAAAGGATGTTAGAAAGTACTTTTTCATTGAAAGACTGATGGATGCCTGGAACAGTCTACCAGCAGAGGTAATGGGAGCGAAAACAGTGGTGGGCTTCAAGCATACATGGGATAGGCAGAACAGGAATCTTAGTGGAAAAGTGTGTGGGAGGGTAGCCATTGAATCAGGTAGGGTCTGCGGTGACAGGACAGGCAGGGATAAACTGTGCAGACTAGGTGGGCCAAGTGATCCTTATCTGCAGACAAATTCCATATTTCTGTTTCATGTAAATGTGTGCCATTGAATGGGGACAGCTGTACCACGAAAAACTGTGAATCTCTTTTCTGCTCTTGCCAAACCCTGATCATCCAAAGGTTCATGTCGGCAGACAATGGTCTCTCTTAAAATGCTATATGCAAACAAATGTCTATACAACGTACAACTTGTTTATATCAAAACAGACATAATGTTCAAGCTGCAGGTTCTAATAATTTTAAACTGCACTCCTATGTGCCTTGTATATCAAATGCAGGGTTTTGATAACAGTCAGTGTTTTTTCTAATAAATATAAACCTGGTATATCTCAGATGGATTTTAGTTCGATAATAAATATTTTCTACATAAAGAAATAAACCCATTAAGATTTACTATAAGTGGAGCATTAAGTTAAGAGTTTAAAGTATGAGTTTTCTCAATTCAAATCCTGTTTTCTGTTTTTTAATTTTTCCTAATTAAAACTGTGTGCATCTAAAAGGAGTCAGTTGTAAGTGCAAAATGAAATGCACTGCATTTCCAAGAACTTGACATTGCCACGGGGGTAACACCATTTTATCATTCAGTGCCACTATCACCCCTCTCTCCCTGTCAAATTTGCCATATGTCCATGTGCAGAATGCTGTGCTGGGTTATTGAGTGTGACAGGGCACTTCACACATTCTCGCTTCAGACACAATCTCAGGCAAAAGCACCATTAGGGAGCTCTATCAGCGAAATATGACAGGCAGGAACATGCATGAGGTTTGACCGAGGAAGCTACTGTTAGGTGTCCTGAAAATCAGATCCAACTTTTCGTTTTATAGGTGCAATAGCTGTCATCAACACCATGTCACTATTATCAGCAACATGGAAGTTACTGTAGGGCTAAGATTCAAAGCCATTTATAGCCCCTTTGTCTTTCCTCCCCCCCCCCCATGAATGCAGACATGTTTACCAGTATAAAGGTTTATGGCAACAAAATGGTTAAGGCTGCTCTCTGTGAAACCAGAGTACAGTTTTACTTAAGCCATTGAAAGAAAAAAAATCCATATTACTGTACGATGTGACAAGCCATGATCAGTGTCAGTTGCTCAGCAAGTAGCACACTCACCTCTGAGGCTAGGAGATCAGAAGGCTGTGGGTTCTATCCCCAAACCAGGTACTTGGGTTAATATCCTAATGCTGACACTGCAGTGCAGCATGCTGGGGATGCTGCAACCCTGAGGTGTCATCTTTCGGATGAGACATTAAACCAAGGTCCCATCTGCCTGTTCAGGTGGATGTTAAATAATAATTTTATTTATAACACACCTTTCCAAATCCAAGGTGTGTAACAATTTAAAAACGATTTATATAAAATCAAATAAACAATACAGTTAAAAATCATAAACAATTCAACAAAAACTTCAGATCTTAAAGATCCCATGGCACTTCTCGAAAAGAATAGGGGAATTTTATTGAAGAAATGGACTTCATTACAAATAAATTACAAATCATGATACAAAATAAAGAATATAACCACATTTTCATCACACCCTATACATAAATACTAATTAACAGATATAATAATTAACAAGAAATTCACTTTGTTTACATGGAAACACAACATTCTTGCCCAGAGATTATTACCCCACCATCATTTTTGACCCTTTTTACATTGTCCAAAAATCACACTTTACCCATAAATGCTTCATTTTTTGGAGTGAAAATCTTACTGCATTCAGTTCCCTAGTTTTACTGACAGCTTTCTGTGTATTATTCAGTAGTTCTCTATGCGTTATACTTTTTTGTTGCAGGACCCAAACACATCTAGACTGACAAATATAATAATTATCCATAACACTACTGTATATACACTGTATCTATATTATACCTACTAAAGATAGGCCCTGTAGGCCCAAACAACAATGTTTGATGATCCATTTTTGAAAACTGGGGCTCATTCCAAACCTCTGCCAATAACTGCCAAAATGGAGTAATATATGCACACTCAATGTATAAGTGTTGCTGCGTTTCTAGTGTATTCCCACAATTATACCTGGGGCAGTATCTCCCGTCATGCTGCTTGTGCTTATTATTACTCTTTACACTTAAGCGACCAAAATTACTCAACCAAATGTAATCCTAGGTAAAGGACAGAATCCTAGGATTAGACAACTGAAACAAACTTACCGGAATCTGAAAAATAGGGCAACCAGTAAATTCCAGTACTGATTTACATTCGGACGATACTATTGCCCTATATATGGATTCCCTATCCATTGTCTGGAGATGTCCCACTGTAATACCCAATTTCAAAGCAGCTTTTATGCTCTCCAGCCCATATCTTGGCATATTTACTATACTATTCAAACATCTGGCCTTTTTAAGTCCCCAAGGCCCAAGACTTGGTAAGAGCCACATCTCTACTGAACTTTTCCAAATGAGTCCCCCTGGTTTTAGTACTCGACTAAAATTGTAGGCGAAAAAGATACTTAAATAAAAAGCCGCTGGATGGATCATAGCTATTCCTCCCTGAGAAATAGGCCAATAGGTGAATTCCCTTTTTATCAGGTTCAATCTAGACCCCAAAAAAGCCTGGAAGAACATACTATATGGAGCAGTCGCCACCTCTTGGACAGGGGGAAAAATATAAGTAAGGTATAAGAAAATTGGAGAAAAGGGTAAGGGAATTTCCCTGGTGTCCTGGCCAAATTTCCCCCAATCACTAAAAATACCACCAACAGCTTAATCTGGTTCAGTTTCAGTTGGTTACCATCTGTATCCCACCCCCACCCCACACCCCTGTTGCCCCTGAAAAGGGACTTCTAGTCTCAGTGGGCCTACTCGGTCAACAAAATTCAATAAATAAATAAATTGTGCCAATGCTGAAATTATATATTACAATCTGCTGCTGTTTCTAAGATAATTAACTCATTGGAAGAGGAACATGTTCTTATAGATCACTAGTTCTATTTAATGTTGTTTCCACTTTCACACTTGTCCACTATATTGCTATCGTGTTCAAATACCCTTTTAAAATATTTTTTTTGTTTGTTTTTAATCCTTATTGCTATTTTATACTATGTATGACTGTTGTAGTAATTTGGAAATTATATATTTATTTATTCTGTAACTTCATTGTGTCATATTTACTGCCAGGTTCCCTAGTGCAAGCCACCATTATAAATGAATGCCTTCTCAATGGTTTTATTCTTAGTAAGTAAACTGAAATTTGAGGAAGCAGTATTTGTTAGAGATCATACAGTTTATTTTTCAGCAATAATGTTTGTCTGACAAAAATATCAAGATATCCTATTTCTTTGCATTTTATTGTATTCCTGAACCAAGCTATGGGATTCTGAAGTTTTTAAAAGTTCCCATTCCAGTGTCATGCCCACTATGAAAACTGTTTACCATCAGAAACATGTGGTAACACCATCCTGATACATCCATGTTATGAACCTGAAGGCATGTTTCTGAAGGCAGTATAGCACAGTGGTTTAAGGCTCTGAGCTGCAAACCTAGAGACCTGGGTTTGAATCCCACAGCCCCCACTTGCATACTGTGTGACCCTGAGCAAGTCACTTAACTTTCCTGTGCTTCCAGGTCGTACCTGTAAACAAGCTTTCAGCTTAGTGCGCCACTTCTGGTTAAACAATTGAAAAAAAATCTATCATGTACATTCAACAGGTAACCTTAACAGAAGAGATTTTAAAAAAAATTGTGAATGATGGTAATCTTAATGATGTCATTAATTTCAAAATTACTGTAGGGTAAAAGCTGTTTTAACAATATCTGAGAAAAATAAAAATAAACTGAGCTTCAAACTAAGGATGTCAGAATTACATTTTTGCCAAAAAACTGTATGATGAAATATTTCGCTTACCAATAAAAACTTACTACTTTACATACAGTATTACGTTTTATAACTGCATTTTTTGTGTGTGTGAGATTGTGTGATTGACTGATTGATTGGGAAAGGAGGAATAGGAAATACTTCCTGATCAGTCTGATACAGGGAGATAAATTTGGCCAGGACTCTGGGGAGACTCCCCTCTTCAGCTTCTTCAAGTACCTGAACATTTGGCACATTCACGTGTTAATTGAGATTTCTACTGCTGAAACAGAAGCAGCTGCTATCGTCCCTAAATCTAGATACTGCCCCTGGCTATGATGGCCTCACCTGTGAACTATACAAATGTTTAGCCCCTGCTATTACCAATGAATTGGAGCACGTGTATAATTATATGTTACATAAGAGGTATATTACCCACAACATGACAGAAGGTCTTTTTTTTTTTATTATTCAAAAAAGTGATAAAATTATCTCTCCAACTGGATGCCTATTTGTTTAATTAATGTGGATCTGAAATTTTTGACTACACTCTTGACTGCCAAATGAAGCCAAGTGATGGAACATCATAGCCCCATCCCAGGCGCGTTAAGTCCAGTGTAGTGCAATACAAGGCCATGTATTCTTGCTCAGGGAAATAGTGGAGTAGCGTAATACTGGCAGCATGACTGTTTCTTTAATTTCTCTCAATTAATGCAAAGCATTTAATCATGTTTTACATGAATATTTGTGATCTGTTTTCAATAGGTGTGAAATCCCTGAGATCTTTATAACTTGGATTCTGAGACTTTACAGTAAAACCTTTATGAAACCAGTTGTGAATGGCTGGCTGGGGTCGGTGTGTAGAGTACTGAAAGGCATCAGGCAAGGGTGTCCCCTGAGCTCTGTTTTGTTTATTTTGTGCTTGGGTACCTTGCTTTGAAAATAAAACATGATTCTCAAATTCTCTCACTACAAAATGAGGAAAAAAATGTGATAGGGAAAATAATGACATAGGTAGAGGATGTCTGCCTTTTGTTATGAGACACTACATCTTTCTACAATTTGGAAGAACTTTTCCTGGTTATTTAAATTCACAATATTGTAAAGAGACGTTATTTTTTTAATTTTTCAAATGAATAACTGTTCATCAGTCCAAAGTTTGAACTCATGAGAAAGGTACTGTAGAGAACTGGCAAATTGGCAATTCACAAACAATTTTCAGTCATATACTACAACCCATGTATTTTACTGGTGGCTACAGTTCTGATTATATGTATATGAATATGAGGAGTGAAACACTAAACCCTAACTTATGATGAGGAGTCAGAAAACACTGTTTCCACAGTACTGATAGGAGTGGAAAATGTTACAAATTTCTTGCTGATCAGAGAGTCAGTAAAAGTTACAAATTAGGTAGCAGAAATAAAATATTCAGCAAGATTGAGTGCAGTGCAATTTTGATCATACCTATAAAAAATGCCTCATGGTTCACTTGTGGGATAAGCATAGACTTTCGCTCATATAGCGTGACCACTTTTAATTGCACAGATACTGGTTTAAGAGGTGAGCTGTTTGATACTGCTGCCTAAGCAGCTTGGAGAACCGACGTGTTCGCACATTTGGTTTCTGCATCAGATGACTACAAGTTCCCTCTATGATGCATTCTATACACTGGGACTTGTTTGGCAGATAAACTGAGGCAAACTTCAGGACTGCACTGCCCACTGTCCTCAGATGGGGGTTAGGGATCAGGGGTTGGTTTGCCCTGTAATGAACTGAGGGCTTGTCCTCACAAATGAGTTGGACTATACCAACCCAACCACTTTTACAGGCCATTCAACACTTTAGTTCAACAGCTGATAACTGAAGCTGTACTGTTCTTGTCTCTCTCTCTCTCTCTCTCTCTCTCTCTCTCTTGTCCCAAAAGCAAGAATGATGGAATGGATGGGAAGGAAGAGATTCTACAGGCCATTCAACTGTAGCAGTCAGAGAGTTGCTATAACTGTGTAAACGACTGACTAAGCAACTCTTTCATCCAAAGCCCTGATGCCTGTTTTTGACTATGTTGCCAGGTGGAGGACCCTGGCATCTGGCTAATGTCCCATGTATCAGCTGGTAGCTGGCACAGGTTTTCACAATGGTATAGATATGCACATGCTATGAGTCAGTGCGTGACAGAAAGGGTTATGTTTTTCTTGTAACACACACAATATTTAAATTATGTTGCTTTTAGGAATTATGAAAAATACAATTACAAGAAAGGCATTGTGCAATACAGAAATGTGTGTTATTCGTAACTGATCATGGCTTTTCGTTGAAAACAAACAGTAATCTAGCACAAAGCCAGCTACCAGTACCTAGGGTGCTGGCAAAAGTGTTACCAGTCTATCAGCAGCAGTTACAAAACAGTAAGGAAAAACAGAGGCATAAATTGCTTCTTCTTCTTTCATTCTTTTTCATCTGACCTTTGCAGAAGCACTGAAGGTGGGACAAATGAGAAAACGGAGAAGTGATAAATGAGAAATGTGGCTCACCATTTGAAAGCCCTTCTGGTTTTCAGTCATGGAGGGAAGAAAGTATAAGAATACAGTAAATAAAAAAAATTCAAATAATCTTGTGCAACATCCCTAGAGCATCTGAGCAGCTGAGGAGAGATGTTTAATACAAACAGTGCTAATCCCCTGTCAGTTATACTGGATATCAGAGAACAATAAAAGGCTGCCAAGGAAGAGATGCTAGTTCGAAAACCAACACTATTCAACAAGCTCACCTTACAGCAGCTCCTGGTTTCCATTTTTCTTTCTGCAGTCCATTAGAATTTCAAACTCCTTCCCGAACAGTTTGTCTCTCAAGGGCTTGACAATTGCTGTGCATGTATCAAGCAGACAATTGGGCAGCCAGTTCCCCCTCCTCTTTTTTTTATCTCTACTCTGACATTTTCTCTCTATCCTTGACCCCTCTTCTTGTTCCCTCTGTTATCTCAAATAATGTCACTGCCTCTTTAGAATCTATTCATCAGAGCAGAAAGAAGCGAGTGCTGACATTGATAAAAAAAATACCATCTGTGCCTTGCAGGGAAAAAGAAAGCTTCAAATGAACCTCACGCTGCCGCCATCTCATTCTCCCTCCCCCCTTGCTTGCCATTTAAATAAAACGTAGTGGTAATTAAATTCCACTAGGGGTTAGAGGCACCGATGTGGAGTTGCAACAGGAGTTGCTCTGACATGCGGGAAATCTCCCGCTAAGGGGCTACAAATAAAACATCCTTCAGGCCTGGATAACACTTTCAGTGATGAATTAATGTCAAAACCTGGGCTTCTCATTTGTTTCACTGCAGCCTCCTGGTTCATCTGCAGAACAGACCCGAAACCTTTTAATGTGGCACAGATCCTTCAAGTAAATAACATCTGCAGATACATGCCACAGGGCCAGGTCAGACTGATGCACTTGGACTAGAAACTATATTTAAAGATTCCATCACAGCAAATATAGTTTTACCAAATGCAAAAAAACAATCCCCCTCTGGAGTATAAGATCATTCTGAGGTGATGGGCATACGTAATTGATTTTCCAGGTTTCTGTTAAACTGAACAATCCAAAGACTCAGGACTGCAGTGGGTTAACTCCGTGGGTGCACTACTGCAACAGCCTGCCCAGCTCTATATTCAAACACCAACAAACCAGAGTGCTCACCACCCAGAAGTAGATGGCACTTACAAGTTGTAATGCAAAAAGTGCTGCTTCATTTCTAAGTGTGTAAGTGCAACAAAATGCCATCAAATGTGCATGAAAAATGCCTCACTATGCTACCTGCCCCTGCAGTTCACTTAGTAAAGCTTCCTTAGGATAGGTGCCTAGCGTATCATTATAGCCTGTTTGGACACCAGCAGATGATGTCACTGTTACATCACTATGTTTCAACATTACAATACCAAGCTGATAACACCGATTGTACAAAGTGTGCACAGCTGGCGCTGTGAAGGAACGTGAACCATCTATCTATCTGAACTCTATCTCTGTATTTCTGCATGCCAGCTTTAGTAGCCAGCTGCCATAAATTATAATTGATACATTTAACATTTTAAAAGGTATTATAGTAGTTTGGTGTGTGATATTAGTACAAAGAATGATATTTTGGATAGCTTTTAGATTGTTACAGTAGGGCAATGTAACACTTTAAATGTGCAAACAATAATATCTTTTATTCCAAATGAATGTTTTTTGGCAAGGAACTGCGCTAAGATGTACTATGCACTGTAATGTTAATTAAGCTCACTATGAACTTTTTTAACACACTTTTCACAATTGGTGTTATCAGCTTGGTATTATAATGTTTAAACATAATGCTGTAATAGTGACATCATGAACTAGTATCCATAAAACAGGCTGTAATGATACCCTAGGTACCTCCCCCTAAGAAAGCTTTATTGAGCGAAGTGCAGGGGCGGGTAACTTGAGGCTGTACTGGTACCTGTTTGATGCTATTTTGTTGCACTTGTGCACTTAGATATAAAGCAGCACCTTTTGCATTAAAATTTGTAAGTGCCATCTACTTCTGGGTGGTGAGCACTCTGGTTTGTTGGCGTTTCTGTTAAACTGTTACTGTTGGCATTGGAAGGACTCATAAAAAACACAGTGAACATTTTGCGTTAAAGCATCCTCTGTACCCCTTAGACTTCTGCTGCTTTACCTGTTCTGAAGTCATAATCCTTGGTTTGTGACATCAGAATCATATCCGTGGCAACAGGTTGTGATGTCACAAGCAGAGGATTATGACTTTACAGCAGGCGTACATCATTTTGAAGAAGTCTAAAGGAAAAAGACCTTGGTTTAATGAAAATGTCTTCAGTAATAAAGAAAAGTAACTGAGTTCTGCTGATCCCACCTGTGAATTTTTTGATATAAACTGGAAAAATATCTTTATATCAACTGGCCTATAAATCCTTTCAACATGAGTGAGAAAACAGCTCAGATCTCCACCTTGTTTTTCTGTCCCTGTAAAGCAGACCATGGTAACTGAGGCTATGCTGTTATCCACTGATATTTTATCATGGCAATTTTAATGCATGTTTTTATAGCACTCATTACAGCTAAACAGTGGGGAGGGGGAGAATGTAAACCTGTTAACCAGTAAACAACGGTCTTAAAAACTCCAGTTTAAACTACTTCCCAAAAAAAACCTGACCCCCCGGTTAAGCTTTTTGCAATAAAAAAAAACCTGTGTTTGCACTTACTTTACTTTATTTTTGTAAACTCTGCCATCAGGCAACATGACAGGTGCTGTGCAGTGCCATCTCACGTTACAGTGGGGCGCCGCTCTGCTCGCTTGTATTGAGAAGCATACAAGCTAGCAGTGCAGTGCTACACTCTAACATGAGATGGCACCATGCAGCACCTGCCATGTTGCCTGATGGCAGAGTTTACGAAAATAAAGTAAATGCACACACATTTTTTTATTGTGAAAAGTCTAGCCAGGGGGTAAGACATTGTGGGGGGGGGGTTCACTAACTTGGAGCTCTCTTGTAATAAAAAGCAGTAAATGGCAGCATGGCAGTAATTAGTATAGTCTGGTTTACAATGGTTTGAAGTGCAGTATAACAGGACAAAATAAATTGCATTTTAACGGATTAATTTTTGCACATTTGCACCACTTGTGACATGACTGGTAGACCACATAAAACACGAGCTAACATCATGCGTTATGAGCTACAAGTTAACATACTAACATACTAATTGCCAGATTAGGTCTTACGCTCTATCGAGTCTGCTCGAACCTCAGATCCCTAGTTGGGTACCAAGGCCCTCCTCCCCTTGTGTTCCAGAAACCCCTATCATCTATCCCCACCCCCCTGGGCCAGGCCATCATCTGATACATTCGCTTTCTGAGTCTGTCCCACCCTCTCTTGAAACCCTCCACTGTGGATCTCTGAACCAGCTCACCAGGCAGCGTGTTCCAAGGATCCACCACCCTATCAGTGAAAAACCTCCTCCTCTTTCCCCCCTCACCCTTCCACCTTCCAACTTCAAACCATGCCCTCTGGTGATACCTCCCAGCTTTAGTCTAAAGATCCCCTCCGTGTTTACCCTATTATTCCCTTGAGGTACTTGAAGACCTCAATCATGTCCCCCGTCTCTCCTTTCCTCTCCTCCAATGAAAACAGGCAGAGCTCCTCAAGTCTGTCCTCATACGTCAAATCCCCTAGTCCTCGTATCATCTTAGTTGCCCTCCTCTGTACCCTCTCCAGGAGCTGTATGTCCCTCTTCAAGTGTGGTCTCCAGTACTGTACACAGTACTCAAGGTGTGGTCTAACCAGTCCATTGTACAGCAGCAGAATCACTTCCCTGCTCCTAGAGGTGATCCCATTTACAATGCATCCCAACATCCTGTTTGCTTTGCTAGTCGCTCTCCTGCACTGCTCAGAGTTATTCATACATGCATCCACCATGACCCCTAGGTCTTTTTCCCCTGTTGAGGCCTCCAGCACCTCCCCTCCCAGGGTGTACCTGTGTTTAGGGTTTCCCCGCCCAAGATGTAACACCTTGCACTTGGTGATACTGAAATTTAATTTCCATGTGTGAGCCCACCTTTCCAGGGTGTCCAGGTCCCCTTGCAGGGCCAACCTCCCCTCTTCCCCCTCAACTACTGCTCCCATCTTGGAGTCGTCAGTGAAAAGACTAATTTCACACCCTATACCCTCCTTGCATTCTAAAAATGATGCATGCATCACAATAATGACACATGCACCAGATTTTGTGCCATAAAGTGAGAAAAATGTCACAAATGCTCACTGTAAACAGGTGTGGTTTCTGCAGGACTGGAGAAGAGCTGATGTGGTCCCTCTGCATAACTGCAGCAGTAGGGAGGAGACAAGCAACTATAAGCCAGTCAATATTACACCAGTGGTGGGGAAATTAATGGAAACCCTGCTAAAGGAAAATTGTGTTGAGTATCTTGAATTCAATGGGCTGCATGATCATGGGCAGCATGGATTTGTGTGTGTGTGAGGGGTCATATCAAACAAATCTGATGGATTTCGTTGTCTGGTTGACCAGGGAAATAGTTCATGTGAAGCAGTGGACTTCAGCAAGGCCTTTGACCCTGTGCTGCACAGGAGGCTGATAAAGAAACTGAGCAGCTGGTGGGTGGAACCCAAAGTGGTGAACTGGGTTAGAAAGTGGTTAATGGATAGGAAACAGAAGGTAGTGGTAAACAACACACACACTCAAAAAATGGAGGAGTGGCCAGTGGGTTGTCAGCACAGGGCTTCAGTGTCTTCAAAAGTAACATTGCTGATAAACTGTATGAGACAGTATGCCTTTATGCAGATGATACCAGTAGCTGCAATAGGGTGGACTCTCGGAAGGAGGTGGAAAGAATAAGCAGGGATCTGGGGAAACTTGAGGAATGATCTAAAGCATGGCAGTTGGGGTTCAAGGCCAAAAAGTGCAAGATTATGCACCTATGGCATAGGAACCCAGGCACTGAGTATGGAATGCAGAGGAGGTACTGTCAGTCACCAAATAGGAGAGGACCTTGAGGTTATCATATCTCATGACATCAAGGAGGCAGGACAGTGTGACAAAGCAGTGGGTAGGGTTAGTGGAATGTTGGGGAACATAGGGTGAGGTATATCCAGCAGGAAGAGGGAGATGGGGTTGCCACTGTATCGCTGGTGGGTGAGACCCCGCCTAGAGTGCTATGTGCAGTTTTGGAGGCAGCATCTCAGAAAAAACATAGAGAGTGTAGGCAGTCCAATAGACAGAGTGTAGGCAGTCCAATAGACAGAGTGTAGGCAGTCCAAAGGAGGGCAACTAAAATAGTGCTGGTGTTGCACAAGTAGCCCTACAAGGAAAAAGTGAAGGATCTCAATGAGTACACCCAGGAAGAGAGGCGAGTGACAGATGACATGATAGAGACCTACAAGTACCTCATAAAGGTGAACAGGGGGCAGGAGAAAGTCTCTTTCAAATGAGAAGGAGCACCAGGACCAGGAGACATGCGATGGAGCTGGGGGGGGGAGGGTATTAAGAGAGATGTGAGGAAATATTTCTTCCCTGAAAGAGTAGTAGATGCCTGGAACAGACTGCCAGCAGGAGTGGTGGAGGCAAAAACAGTGGGGGCTTTAAGCATGCATGGGATAAACATAGAGGTGTATTAGAAAATAGGCAGGGAGGAGGAAGGGTCACCACGCATCAGTTAAAGGCTGCAGAAATAGATTAGGCAGGGAAAATCTGGGTGCACTGGGTGGTCCAATAGTTTTTTTCTGCCGCCAAATTCTACATTTCTATTGGCCCGATTTTAAAACGATCCTTAGAATGATGCAAGTTGTGTCACTCTAGTGCTGTTGTAAACTCTGGGTGCATCAGGGACCCTGCACCCAATTTTATAAAAGGGGGTACCTGTATTAAAGATCCAGGCATTGCAGCAGCCACAGGCTTGCACCAAACATGTGGCACACCTGCGGGATGTGACGCAGAGATCCGCCCTCCCAACCCGGCATAACACTAGAGGGGCTATGAAGGAGGGGTGTAACTGTGCATGGCAGGAGGGGAGCAGGGCAAGAAGGAGCATGGGGGATGCACTAGGGGGCATAGGGGAGGCAGCAGAAGACCAGTGTGGTGATGTGGCACAGGATCAGGGTGCATGTTGCAATGCCAGGCAGTCGATCAGTTGGCAGTCCGGGGATTGTTAGCAGGGGGGAACTGACCTAGCCCTAATGTGGGCACAGCCATGGCACCTGCCCTAGAGGTGTCATGAGCCACAAGCCTGTATGCGGGAGGCAACCGGCCACGACGTGGAGGGATTGGGTACCAGGGGACTGCTGCGGTGCAGAGAGAAGGTTTCCCTCCACCACTAGCAGCTCTCATCCTGCAGCCAATGTTTCCCATGTACAGGCTTGTGGCACATGGCACCTCTGGGGCATGTGCCACAGCTGTGCCCACCTGGGGCCAGATCAGTTTTCCTCCCTGCAATCCTCCACAGACTTCCATCCAATTGACTGCCTGGCATTCAACATGCACACGGCCAGGTGCCACATCACCACACTAGTCTTCCACTGTCTCCCCCATGTCCCATAGGGCACCTCCATGCTCCTTCTTGCTCTGGCCCCCCTCCTGGCAGGTCCCCCCAGTCGCCACATTGCCACACAGTGGCGCACAGCCCTTAGACCACCTCCTGGCAGGTGTAAGAAGAGCCCCCTGGTGCGTCCATGGGGGTGGGCCTGCAAAATTCTAAAAAAAGAGGATGTTGCAGCCCTGCTGTGGAGCAAGCCCCCTCGTGACCTGGTGCTGGAGTGCTTTTGCTGCAAGGGTGGTGCAGGGCGGCTTGGGTGCAAGCATTCAATTTCAACGCAGCCTGCACTCGAAAATTGGGATTGCCACAAAGTTTTACACAAGGTGCCACTTGTGTCATATCACTTGGCACAGGCACCTTGTGTCAAACTTCACCGTTTGAAAATCAGACCCCATGATTCTAAATGTGGCAAAACATTTTAAAATAGCCTCTAAATGTTTTGGCACATCTGGCATGACACAATTGGTGCCCACACATCCTTTTAAAAAAGGTTGCTAAAGCTTTGTACCAAAACCTGGAAGTACTAGGCACAACAGTGGACTTAAGCACCAAAGCATTACAGGGTGAACGTCTGTTTTTGGTAAATACACACCTTCTTCCCCTCGTGTCTTTAAAACTCTAGAAAGATTGTTACATGCTCTCAGTCACACACCTTAGTGTATGTTATTACTGTCAGATTAATGCAAGGCACTTAATATTGAAAGAAGGCCATACCTTTCAACATCTTGCATCGTAAATCTGGAGCAAAGTTAAAAAAAAAAATTCAGGAAGAAATGACCAAGTCAGAGCCACATCTTATCCAAAGGGTAATATCCACTCTAGATTCCTGCTACAATGTATGGTGACGTGTGGAAGATATTATTTGTCCAATTGCTTAACAAGGTGAGACACACTAAGCTGAAAGCTTGTTTACAGGTTCCAAAGAAGTACTAGACGGTAGCAGTGTCAGACAGTGTTTTACTTCAAATCCTTGCTTTTTAGTAACAGCAATGCCAAATATAGGCGCAGTTGAGGGCATTGCTGAGGTATAGTCAGAGACAGTTGAGAGGAATGCAGGTTGTTACTCTTATATTTTTATTCTTTAGGTAGGAGTACATGAAGTTACTAACATGCAGTACTTTGTCAGCCTGTTAATGGAAATGCAATGCCTTTTATAATGTAGATTGATGACAGTTTATGAATATGGCCTTAACGTACAGTTTACGCCACTTGTAGGAGATACTAAGATGGTCCTATCAAATTGATATCAGTATAATTAAACTGCTTCAGGTTTGTGAGAAATCTGGTCAGTACACCTAACAAATGCTTTTTAGGTATGCATCATTTGAATCAGTTGACATTCAGCAGAAATGCATGTTTCTACTGCTCTCTGGTGGCCAGCAACAGAAGTGCATATCCAAATTACAAAAATAAAGCTTCCTGCTGTGTATTCCTAGTTTGATGCCCTTGAGCAGACTGACATATATATTGTACAAACATGTCACAATACACACGCTTTCAGGGCCACACAGTTCTCTCTGTCAGGTGATGCAACAATCTAAATAAACAAAAAGCTGACTGTAAGCAAGGCTTCTGTTAGCCCTATTCCAGAAGTATCTGACCTCCACAAATAAGGCAAACAAAAGTTAACAATAAAGGAAGTAGAAGTGTTTGCCTGTTGAAAGGAGAAAAACAAAAGTAGAAAGAACAAGCAAGGACAAATTTTCCCTTGGCTCTCCCCCTGGAGGATCTAGAATTACAATTTTACTCTTTTTTGTCTTCAACTGATCTGCACGTTACCCCACTGTAATCTTTGCAACCAGTGGTGGTTTGGACTGTGTACTATGGGGAATCCTAAAAAAGTGATGGAGGAAGGAGGACGGCATGGACAGCAGGACCTAGTCATGGTGGCAAAGTAGCAGTGCTTCTTGATACCAGCGTTTCGGAGCAGAACATAAAGACACTGCAAGCTTGGTCCTCAAAGATACCACCACAATGTCTGTGCTCACAAAAAAAGAATAAATCTCTCAAGTACAGACTGGCAGACCTTGAAAATTGGATGAGGGCTGCAAATCTGAGGAACCTGCAACTTCCAGAGATGACTAAAGGGGACGATCCTGCGGGGTTTGCAGGGTCTCAGTGAGGTGCAATGCTGCACCTTTAACTGCCCCTACAGTCTTCAAAGTCTTCTGTATAACTCCACGGAAAAGAAGGGAGACAGAAAACACACACAGACCTTCCTAATTACTCTAATGGGGCCACACGAGAGGAAGCGGGTGTTAGAAGCTGCATGAAAAGAACGACCACTAACAATACCAGAGGGGGACAACATTTCTTCATATCCAGGCTTAATCTTTGCTATAAGGGATCAGAGGAAGTCATTCAATGCCATCCAGACTACACTCCACTCCCTCAGTGTTTCACATGATACATAGATACATAGACACTGTAGGCAGATAAGGGCCTATGGCCCACCCAGTCTGCCCATTTGAGCTTGAAAGTTCCATTTACATTTTCTGGAAGTCTGTTGCCCCTTACCCCTGACCTCCAGAATTCCTTTATGTCTATCCCATGCATTCTTAAATCCCGTGATTGTTTGATTGAGATGCAGTACCTGGCAAAATGAAAAGCACTTTACTTGGTAAACAGTATAGCTACAGCAATCCTAAGGATACCAGAGTTTTAGTCAAGAGGATCAAGGCTGAGTTTGGAACATTGGATCAGGAAGACCATTAGGACTTGGACTAAGAAAAGACCCCCAGATGGTGGTTGTGGTTACCTGATTGTTGGGGTAGGGAGGTCATGTGTGCTGGAATAGGGTATGGTACACTAAAACCCAAAACCAGGTAGGACTGAGCTGGTTTACTGTGACAAACTACAATTATTTTTCTCTTTTTACTGGACATAAGGCATTTGTGGAGTGTATCCTCATTAAAATGGTGTCCACCTCATGTCATCTACTCCAGAAGCCCCTCCTCCCTGCAGCAGGGAACATCAGACTATTGTAAATGAACCCGTATAGGATGAATAATTGTTGCTTAGGGTTTCAGAAGGTTCACCCAGACAGTTTAAGTCTTCATTCCATAATGAGATTTTTTTCCTCTCCGATGATGTAATAGAGTAAAGTTGGTTAAGGGTTGCTCAAACTGTTACATGTTTTCCATGTAGGCATGTATTAGTTGGAAATGGCAACCTAGGTTGTGGAGCTAGTATAAGTTTAAATATTTTTAGAATAATTATTTGGCACTCCTATTGATAGTCTGCAGTGCTTGCATGGTCCTCCATTTTGAGTGAGTAGGGGTTACTGCAAGATAGTTAATGTGTCTAGGGCATAATGACCTGGCAAGGGATGGAGTGGAAGTAGTGCAGGGGCAGTTCAGGGAACTGGTGAAGGGCCTTAAACAGGTAGAACAGTGGCATTTGCTGAGGTGCTAGCTGTATATGACTAAGGGGGGGGGAGGTTAGGGCACTCTGCATCAGGAACTTCAACAGTTGGTTGAAGGCATGGTGCAGAGAAGACGGATTCGGCTTCACTGGGGACTAACCTGGAAGGATGTGGGCCTATAGAGAGGTGGCGGCCTACATCCCTCTCTGTGAAGGGGACCGCACGCAAAACACCTTGAGACAAATTTGCTATAATAAAAGGAAAAATAAAAGGAAGAAAAAAGTCTTCTGGTTCCTTACTGTTATATATGTCTTAATTATACCTTCTCGGAATATCTTTCTTAATACTTAATCACATAAAATATTCTTTAAATTTCTCCGTTTACTCCTTATAACTAATGCAGAAGACATGAATTTGCTTTCTTTTTTATAAAGTGAAGTTAACTCTCTTGATATTAACTTGATCACTGCTATTGGCATCAAGTGTTGTTGCTGAAATATTAGTGCACATCTTGACTACCGTAGATTGTACTTTATACAAGTAAAAATTAATCTAATTGTACTTGGGTCATATTTTTGGGATCTAATTCTCCCAAAATTGCATCAGCATACGTCACAGTTGACCATGCTTGTTCTTTCCATAATTGAGCTAATGTATTATAAAACTGCTGAGCACAAGGATAGTCTATATAAAAATGCTCCATGGTTTCAAAAAAGTTACACCCATTTCTGGGACAACATTTTTCATTTATGCTTTTGTGTTTGGGATTATTCTCTACATCTAGTGAACCATGACAGCTAAGCCAGACAATGTCCCACAACTTGGGGAAGGGGGGTTCTTTTATCTTCTAAAGATTCACCTACTTTTTTATATTCTGTAATTGGAATTCTTTTGTATATCGCTTCTTCCTTAAAATTTTTCACCAGTGTACTAGTGTACACTTTCACTCTGGAGTTATCTTTTATTTGTACAAAAGCTATATTCCAGACTCTTTAAGTTTTTCAGTTATAATGTAAACATAACTTGGGGTTTTATGTAGTTTCCTAAGCTTCTTAACATTTCTCCCAATTAATTATTAATGGAGCCATCCAGCTGTGCGTCCAAAAGTTTCACATTTTTTGTTCAGTGCATACCGAGAAAAATTCCAATGAATAAACAAGCTAAAGGGAAAGGTATTGGTTTATAAGATTTAAACCTCCTTGTTTAATTTTCAGATACGGTATGCTTCTTTTAATAGAATTCAACCTTCTACCCCATATCATTTGAAAACTATTGTTCAATAATTGTACTTCCAAACTTTTATGTAAGGTATAAACTATGCTAATATAAGTAAATATTGGCAATATAATGTTTTAATTATAGCACCTTTCTTCTTTTTTGTTTGTTGCTAATGTTTACGTGCCTGCCCCTTTTTTTTCACAAGTTTGTAATTTCTGTTCCCAATTTAAAGTAGCTAGATCTCCTCTCCCATATATAATACCTAATATATTGATAGGAGCACTAGAAATATCCATACTCCCTATATTATTAACCCCTTCCACTACTGAATTTATAGCATAACCTCCACACTTATTAATGTTTATTTTTGCCCCTGAAACATTTGAAAAATAATTAATTAAATTCAAAGCAGTAAGTCATGACTGGAGATCTTTAACATATAGACATATATCGTCTACATATGATAATACAATAACACATGCAGTGGCATCTGCACTGCACAAACCTTTAATCCAAGGAGGATCAGATATACTTTTTTTAAAATAGAATATATACAAAATACATATAATAATGGACTAAGAGGGCATCCTTGTCTATATCCTTTCTTAATCTTAACCATTGAACCTAAGTATCCATTGATATTTGGAATAATGCTAGTTTTACTGTATAGTTTCTGTATCCAATTACAAAATTCTATTGATAAACCATAATGTTTAAGAACTTCAAAAAGGTAGCAATGGGTTACTCTGTTAAAGGCCTTTTTTTGATCTAATGACAATATATACCCAATTTCTTGTCCTTGCTTTCCTAGTTCTACTAGCTCCCTGACAAGTACTAGGCTGTTATATATGCTTCTCCCTGGAATGGAGCAGATCTGATACTGAGAAATAAGATATTGCACTACATATGCTAGTCTGGCACAACAACATTTTCATTAATATTTTTATATCTGATATATATATATAAAACTTAGGGGTCTTCAATTTATCAAATCTTGCATATCTCCTTTCTTGTACAAAAAAATTTGCACAGCTACTCCCAAAGAATCCACTGGATTTCCCCCTTCTAATACCAAATTAAAAACAATGTGAAGTATTTCCATTAATTGAGAGTTATACATCTTATAAAATTCAGAGGTAAGGCCATCTGGGCCTGGGGCTGTGTTATTTCTCAGTTTTGTTTTTTTATATGGCAAGATTAAGTTCCTCTTTAGTAATGTGACTAATTAATTTGTCTAACTTCTCTTTAGGAATAGGAGGAATATTTAATTTTCTTAATAGTGCCTGTGTAGAATGGTTAGAATCTGATGTGCCAAATATTTGTATGAAGTACTAATTTACAGTATTTAAAATATAATTTTTTGTGTTAACTATTACTCCATTATTAATTTTCAAAATATTAATATTTCTTCTAAGAACTCTATCCTTATAACTCTTAAACATGTTGCCTTTACCTAAATTCCCTTGGGTGCCACTTTGATGTTCCATTAATAAAGATTTCTTTCTGTTGTATTATAATTCAGCCTTTTTTTTTATTTGAGCTATTTGGTCTTGATATTGTCTTGCCCCTGAATATGACAATGTTAACAGTTTTGTCAAATGGGCTCTCAGTGCTAGATATTCTTTATACTGATTTTTTTTTTTTATTTTACCAGCCTCTTTTTTTAATAACTAGCTCAGATCTGATTTAGTATCTTCCCACTTATTACTCAGATCATCAAACATAAATGCAATGGATTGTCTGGTTAGCAAAAGATCATTTACTTTACCATTTACTGCGTAATTTTCAAGTATAGAATTATTCAGCCTCTACTGTCCTTTTCCTATATTTATGGAACTGGATCCTCCAAACCTCCCTCCTACCAAAAAGTGATCTGAATCTTCAATCAGAGTTAAAGCAATTTGATGAATTGCTAAATGTGGAGACGCAAATGAAACATCTGTTTTTGTAACTAGTTTATTTTTATAATACATAAATCCTTCTGACGTACGTGTCTCTTTGTAAGCATCTTTTAACCCTGCATCTTTTTACCATTTTATTCAAAAAACTAGAATCACAAAACACATTAGAGGTGCTGGCTCCTCTATCACTAGTTGTTAACCCACAACTGAAATCCCCCAAAGATTAGTTTTCCCGAGGTGCATAAGAAAGGCTAAATCTGTTTCATTAATTCAGTTCTCTCTTTTTTGTCTGTGGAGCATAGATGTTTAAGAGTCTATAATATTCTCCATGAAAAGTCATATCTAACATCATTGCCCTTCCTGGTACAATATCTATTAGTTCACAGACAAAGAAGTCAGTACCTCTAAAAAGAATTCCTATTCCATCGCACCTATCTTCCCCAGAGAACCAAAATGAAGGCCCCCAGCACCATCATTTTTGAGCTTGGATAATATCTGTGGTCTTATTCATCCTTGTCTCTTGTATCAGATGAATATCATAATTGAGATTTTTAAGAATAAAAAAGTTAGACCACACCTCTTTACATTTTTAATGCTATTCACATTCAAAGTTGCTACTTTTAAGACTACAGCCCTCTGCTAATGTTAACAATAAAATTATAGTCCCATCAAATAAGACTTATTTTCCATTTTACAACTGGTTCTTGTCCTCATACTAGATTTAACTGTTTCTGGGATGAACCTATAGATGTTGATTCTTTTTTTGTATCTCACAACACTGGATGCTGAGATGATTGTATTGAAGAGGCTTCTGGTTCTATACTCTCATCAGACTCCCCTCTGTCTGATTCTAAAACTTTGTATTTGTTTGGTAAAGGTATCTACAAAGATCTTGGGTCTGGACATGATAATTTTGATCTAGGTTGTTGCCTTCTCAGTTCTGGTACTGACTGTCACGTCAGAGGGAGACATGATGCTTTCTTCTTTTTGCCTGTGTGCTGCTGTAGTGACTTAAGGATGTTTTCCTGTAGTTTTGGATTAAGAAACCATAGCTTCTTCTGCTAAAACTTCTTTGTTGTTTCGTATCTGTAATAATTTTGAATGGGGCCGTACTACTGCTGTTTCCTCCACTATGGTTGCTGTTTCTGCTGCAGTATCTTATTCTAATGACTGTGCCAGTCTCTTTGCAGTTTTGCAGCTTCCCGCTGCTTTCATTGTATTGAGGCTTTTTGGGCTGTAGTCAAAAAAGCTTCTTGATGAGGGTTATCATCCCAGTGATGTGTGGTCCACTTACATGTGCGAAAAGCGTGTCCGACTTCTACACATAAATCACAATGAAACTCATTGGTGCAATGAGTACTTACATGTCCAAATTCCAAACAAAGATTACATCTAACTTTATCACAGGCATTGCTGAGATGACTGTCTCAACCACACTTAAAGTATATTTTAAGCTGTCCAAGGTAAACACACTGCCCCCATCTCATCTTAAAAAAAAAGACATCCAGTAGATGCTACAGTCCTGCAGGACCATGTCTTAGTTTTACTTTAAATTTCCAATTTGCTGTCCATATTTGCTCCTTGTTCAGAATCGGATCTGGCTCTCCCAAGAGTCATACCTCTGAGCTAACCAATATTTGACGTCATAGACATTAACTCTTTCATTTTTGAGAATTATTGTTACTGTTCTGATAGCAGGTTTGGTCAGGGGAATAGCTTGAAAAGGTGACCAATGCTGTGGATTTTTCATTCTATTATACTGTGTCCAGAACCAATCTAAGTTTGCAGCAGTTTAGAAACTTATGTCAAAAACAGCATCCCCAGGGGTGTGTATTAGTGCATACATTTTTGTAGAGAAGTATTCATGGAGTCTTTTAGAAGAGTTCTCCCTGTATAAGGCTGATCTGGTGGGCTTTCCAATCCACCTCTATATAGCAGTCACACTGCATTTCTTCTCTGTGCTGCAAAAGGTGTAAGATCAGGGGCCTGATATTCAGTTGGGTGCAAAGTACAGAGCAAATGTTTGCACTGCACTTTGTAATTGCTAAGTGGTCCCAGGATGGTATATTCATCAGGCACTAACTGACTGAATATAGGGCCATCTCAGCTCCCGATGTTGGCCCCAAGAGTTGACAGTACTGGAGTGCTATCTGCAGTTTTCAAAGGTACCCATGCAAATGAGCCCACTGAGTATGCAAGGTGCCAAGGGGGCATTTGTATTCCCATTATGGGCACATCTGCATGGGTAGCAGAGGCAGATAGTGCGGCACCATTCCCCAGTTACTGATAGCCATAGCTATCCCTGGTGCTAGTGGTCCCCCTCTCTCCAGCTACCAGTCCCACTGTTAAAATCATATGCCCTGGTGCTAGTGGCTCTCCCTCCCTCTGATCACCAGCCCCAACAGTCAAATAAAATTCCCTGGTGCTAGTGGTTCCCCTCGCTCTGATTATCAGCTCTGATGGTAAAATAAAATTCCTTGGTTCGAGTTGCCTTCCCCTGACGATCACCAGCCCAGAAGTACAAAAAGAAAACTCCCTGGCATCCAGTGCCCCACCCCCGTGGAATCAGGTGCACCTTCCCATGCACCGTAGCATTATACATGGTGCGCGAACACGCTCTGACAACTGGCACAGCCATCCTCACGCCTCCTCAGCTGGCTGCCGTATGTACAGGCAGAGAGAATGCGTCTTATTTATAGTATACGGTGATGTGCCCTGTCCTATAAATAAGAGGTGCACTCTCTGCCTGTACATACGGTGGCCAGCTGAGCAGGTGTGAGTAGGAATGTGCTGGCTGCCGTATGCAACTCTGTGGATAATGCCATGGTGAGTGGGGGTGTATGCCAAGCACCACAGGGAGTGACACTGGATGCCAAGGAGTTTTTTTTTTTGTACTTCTGGGCTGGTGATGGGTTGGTGGGGACCACTAGCACCAGGGAATTTTATTCCAATGTCGGGATTGGCTATTGGTGGTGGTGGTGGGAGACCATTAGCACCAGATATTATTTTTTTACCATCAGGGCTGGCGATCGGGGGGGGGACCACTAGCACCAGGGCATATGATCTTAACAGCAGGGCTAGCAATCAGAGGTGGGAACCACTAGCACCACAGAATTTTATTTTAACAGTGGGGCTGGCAATCAGAGAGGGAGGGGTACCACACACCTAGGGTTGTTCAAAATCCAGTGGAGCTTCACAAACATCTTCAGTGTGGTCAGGCTCTGCATTCTGGTTTGAGAGCTATTGTCCCACTGAGTTCTGATACCAGTTCACCCGTCGGAGCAACTTTTCAGGTGACCGGTCTTTAGGAGGATATTCCATTTGTGGTGCACTTTTTTCCCAAATCTTAAACCCAAAGATTTTACTGTTCCTGATTCATTTCGTAAGGAAACATACTTTCCTTTCCCTTTAAACCTGTTCAGCATGTCTGAGTCAGCTCTTGAAGCTTGAGTATCATGTTATAGTTTGTAGAAAATGCAAGGCAGGAACCCTCCCACAATGGCTCAGTTTGCAGGTCTGCATCGTTGCTTCAGTCTGTCATCAAATTTGCTTCTATTACATTCAATTTTTCTGAAGTGCTTTTCTGATTTTTAGCTGACTCACTAACATTTTTAGCTGCATTGCTTTCAGTTACTGCAAGTGATTTTGCGGTCAGAAGCTCCTTTGATGATGTTACATCAGCTGATTTGACAGAAACCAGCTGTCAGTATCCAGAGCAGTGTTTCTCGTTTCAACAGTTTTAGTGCTCTTTAAGGATAGTCTTTCTTTCTGTTCTACATTCCAGTGCTGCTCTTAAACATTCCTCTTTTTCTAGGTAGCTGCCGTCAGGTGATTTCCTTTGTTGCCGCTCGTCTGTTTCTTCGGGGATATTACTTTTATTGCTTTTTGTTTTCTCAACTGACATGTTGTCTGCATCTTGAGCTGTAGAAATATCAATGTTAACCTCTGGAGAATAGGTAATGGGGGAGGAGGTAAGCTCCCCCATACCCGTAACAGCACCACTGTCTTCCTCCTGAGTGGCCATCTTGGCATACTGTCCAACAGTCAGAACGGTAGCTCCCCCAACTCTCCACAAAGAGTAGAGGAACTTCCCCAGCGTCCTGGCCAAATTCCCCCCATATACAACAATACCACTGACAGCTCAGTCTGGTTCAAATTCAGTTGGTTTACATCTGTATCCCCCAACAAGGCTGAAAAAAGAGAGAGTATTTTTGGCCCCCCTTCCCCGGTCAACAAAAACTAAACACATTAAATAAGTGTATTTCAAAAAAATGTAAACGCAATAAGAAATCACACATCACAATATGCAAACTGAAAAACTGCAAAAAATTAAATTGTGAAATGCTGAAACAAACACATTGTTAAAACATTTGATTAGGTTTAGCCTGAAGAACACCTTTTTTTCAATTCTAGAAGGGGGAGCTAGGGAGGGCTTGTGTGACTACTAACACACCCTCTAGAAGAAATCATTACTACAGTGAGAAATGTTTTCTACTAGTAATGAGAATGTATTAGTGATGCCATACAAATTGCAGACTCCAAGTACGCTAGTACTTTGGGAGGCAGGGTCTAGAATCTATTTATGGAAAAGGTTCTGAAGCACAGAAGCATCAACTCTGGCATCCTATCTGGTTTGGATGTCCTGACAGTAGCATGAAGTGTGGTCATGTGAAGTAGAGCCTGTGGCTGCTTTGCACATCTTTAGCAAGGGTATACCCCCTTAATGCTGCCATTGTGGCAGATGGAGCTCTGGTAGCATGTGCCCTTACCCCTTTTGGCGGTTCCTTACCACCCTTACCATTGTAAATTCATTACAAGAGATCAATCAAAAAGAAACTGTCTACCTCTTAGCAGGTTTTCCATTTTCTTTCTCCCCATAAGTGATGAACAGTTGTTTGTTTTCAGTTCGAGACCTTCTTGTCCTTTGCAAGTAGAAACACAACATCATCTACAGTAGGCTGCGATGTTTCTTCTCCTACACAGGAGTGAAGTTCTGTAAGAAACATTGGCAGTTTTACAGACTGATTCATGTGAAATGAGGTGATCACATCATGCAAAAATTTTGCATGTGTTGTAAGCACCACCTCATTCCTAGAAACAGTTAGGGTCTTACAGTGTTTGCAACTCACTGACCCACGTTGAATAAGTTATATCTATTAAACACATAGTTTTTTAGGTAACACTTTGATTTCTTAGGTGAAGACAGGCTTACAGGGAGGATTCACTAGTGAGAAAATCAAATTTATTTCTTGGTGGGCCTGGTTCCCTTAAAGGGGGACACAGGTGCTTCAGGCCTCTGAAAAACATTTCTTGAGACACTGTCCGAACTGCGCAGGATTTTTTCCTGCCTGCTGATTTGAAAGCAAACAGTTGCCAAATGCATTTGCAGTGTGAAAGGTTTCAGGGTCTTGAAGCCTACATGCACCAAGTAGTCAAAAAATGAAAATAACATACTCACTGTAATTCTTGATCTTCTATGAATATCTTCACTATTGATTCATACCAATGGGTCTAAGCCACAGATGCTAGGACACTGTGGAAGCCAAAACCTTTCAGGAGGGCTAGCGCCATGATAAGCCGTGCATATGTGATCAGCGAGCGACAGCTTGCGGGCACAAACTTACCTCAGCACCGGCCTTCAACTATCTCAGTTCCTTTTTTCCAAGAAGGTGCAGCATAACCTAACAAGAACTTATGCTCTTAACCTAAGGGCGTGAGATAGCCCAGGTGACCCAGGTAAGAATGGTCAACAAACCAGTAACACAATGTCTTCACAGCCCAAACCAAGAACAAGGGTGAAGATCAATAAAATGTACTAGACTGAGCCCAGGGGATAGTGGGCAGGCGTGTCAATCAATGGTGAAGATATTCCTAGAAAATCAAGAATTACAGTAATTACATAATTTTCATGTCTTCCACAAATCAGTCTTCAGCACTGATTCCCACTAGTGGATAAGAGTAATAAGCCCAGACAAAATCCCCTGGACTAGGGTGGTAGGAAACAAGGGCTCACTCAGGATAATAACCCATTCAGGATTGACCTGCCAAAGGTGGCATGTTGCCTGGCATGGACATCTAGGGCATAGTGCTTAACAAAAGTGTGCACTGTGCTCCAAGTTGCAGCTCTGAAAATATCACTGACAGACACAAAGCGAATTTCTGCCAGGGATGTGGCAACCACTCTGGTGGAGTAGGCACGTACCTGGACCTCCAGCTTGACCTGAGCCATGGCATAGCAGTGGTGCAGGCAGCTTGCAATCCAGGCAGAAATGCACTTTATTGTAACAGGCTGTCCCTTCCGGTTGGGACTGAAGGAGACAAAGTGCTGTCTGGATTGCATTAAGTTCTTGGTTCTCTCCGGGTAAAATGTAAGGACCCTTTTAACATCAAGAGAATAGAGAGGGCACTCTCCTTCATTGAGGAAGTTGGCAAAGTAGGTAGGCAGCACTAGAGTTGGTTAATATGGATCTCCAGCACTACTTTAGGTAGAAACTTGAGATGTATACAGAGAACTATCTTGTCCTCATGGAAAACAGTATACAGAGGATCTGTGACTGGGACATGGATTTCAGAGACACTGTGAGCAGAGGTGGTGAGCACTAGAAATGCTACTTTCCAAGTTAAAAATGTCAACTCACAAGTCGCAAGGGGTTCAAAGAGTTTGTGAGTGAGCATGTCCAACACAAGGCTGATATTTTAGGGAGCCACTGACTTACTGATGTGATACACTGTGTGCAAACTGCCCTTAAGAAACCTCTTAAACAGGGGCAGCTGTGCCACATAAAAGGTACTGATGGGCTCGTGGTATGCAGATATAGCACAGAGGTGGACCTTTATTGTGGAATACTGCAGACCAGCATCAGAAAGGTCCAGCAAGTACTCCAGAACCTTGTCAGACGGGTACCCAAAGGGGTCCATGTGGGATTTGAAGCACCAGATGGAAAATCTTTTCCCCCTGGCTGAACACATTTTCCTAGTGGATGGCTTAGGAGCAGTCAAAAGTATTTCAGAGACTCTCTGAGATACCTTGTACCTGTTCACTTCTATCTCTTTAGGAGCCAGGCCTGAAAATGAAGGGGCTACAAGTTGGGATGGACCAGGTGACCCTGAGTCAGCAAGTGGAAGAATCCTCAGTTTGTTGATTGACAGTCTGTTCCACAGAGGAAACCATATGTGATAAGGCCAGCAGGGAGTGACCAATATCATCCTGCCCCCATGTGCCTCCAATATGAGAAACCACTCTGCACCAGAGGGACTGGTGGGAATGCATACAGAAATAGATTTTGCCATTGCAGTCTGAATGCATCCTGACAGAAAATGCCATGTCCTAGATTTCTGAAGCAGAATTGAGGCACTTTGGCATTGAGTGGGGATGCAAAAAGGTCCACATCTTTGTGCTCCACTCATTAAACAGCAATCTCATAATGTCTGGAGCTAGTGACCACTCATGAGGCTCGGTCTCTGTTTGGCTAAGTTCATCTGCCAGAGTGTTCTGGACTCCTGGCAGATAAACTGCTTGGAGCAGGATCCCCTGCTCCAGACCCCATCCCCACACTCTCATTGCTTCCCTGCAGAGAGGGCAACAGTGTACCAATACATGCCTGTCGATGTAGTACATGACAGACTTGTCTGTCTGGAGGAGGACTCTTTGTGGCTGATTAGGTTCACTACAGCCCTCAGACTGTACAAAACAGCTCACATCTCCAACACATTGATGTGGAGATGAGTCTCTCATGGGTTCCAGACATCTTGTGTTTGAAGGCTTTGACAGCGGGCTCCCCACCCCAACAAGGAGGCATCCATGGTGACAGTTACCTGAGGCTCTGGTTGGGAGAACTGAAAGCCCTGGAGGAGACTGTACTCCACTGTTCCCCATCTGACTGACTAAACCAAAGGGTTGGTCACCTGAATGGGGTAGGTCTGAAGATGTGATGCTTGTGACTATTGTGTACGGAGCATCAACTGAGTCATTCTCAAGTACAATCATGCCAAGAGCACTGTGAACAAGCAGGAGGCTATCAAGCCTAGCATGCATTGCATGGAGTGGGCTTGCACAGTCTTGCATGCCATGATGTAGCATGCCATCTACAGGATTGCCTGTTGCCTGCACTCTGGAAGAAAGGCTCGGGCCTTGGTCATATCCAAGAGAGCTCCTATGAATAGCAGCTGCTGTGAGGGTTGGAGCTGAGACTTCTCTAGACTCAGCAGAACCCCACTGAGATGAGGAACTGAGAGGCAGTGGCCACTGCCTGTTCCATCTCCTGTCTGAACTGACCTGTGATCAGCCAGTCATTCACGTAGGGATAGACTGGAGTTCAACTTTGTCATGTGCACTGCAAGTACCACAAAGCACTTTGTAAAGACTCGAGATGCCATGGAAAGCTCAAAGGGCAGGACTCTGAACTGGTAATGCTGCCCCAGCAGTACAAAGCAGAGGTATCTGTGGCGGCTGGAGTACACCAGTATATGCTGGTATACATCCTGTGGAATTCTCTACCTCGTCGGGTGCGAGATTGCCTGACCATCCAAAGCTTTAAAACTGCACTGAAAACATATCTTTTTAGCCTGGCATTTTTGGATTTTCAATGCTGCTGTAGTATTTATTTTTATGTTGGCACGCTTGCACAGCCAACATCGTGGGACAGTGCAGCTTTGGAGGTGGGGTCGCTGTTGGGCGAATGCAGGGCACGCACCAGTAGGTGCATCTCTCATTCCCAAATCAGCCTGTATGCTGGCACCACACCATGCATAAATAATGTGGCGAGCACATCTAAGAAAAGGTCCGCTGCAATCCGAGCAAATCTCGTCATACGCAGCGGACACTTCCTACATGCTCGCTGACATTATGAGCATGGTCATCGGGCGGGCAGCCGCTAACTACTGCCAACCGGGGCACCCAATCCCCTGTTGGTTACCCCCACTTTCTTTGTGTGCGATGGGAGCCCACTCCCCATCAGCATAAACCCCAGTTGTTGAATGCAGGGGGTGCCCAATTCCCCTCGGCTGCCCCCACTTTCTTTGTGTGCCGAAGGCGCCCAAACCCGTCGGCATTACCCTCACCCCCATGTTGTGTGCTGATGGGGTTCCCAATCCCCGTCAGCTATGGACACCAAACAGTTAGATGGCATGCTGGGGCCACCCAGCATGCCAAATCTACAAAAAAAACCGTCCCACAATGTTTTTTTTAATTTTTCTGTAAAATGAAAGCGGTCCCTTGTAGTCTCAATGCCCCTCCCCCACCTGCACCCACCTCTCGCACCCTGCCTCCCTCACCCATACTTACCTGCGGAGTCCGGTGCAATGATCTTTGGTGGACCGGGAACACGTCTGCACTCTTCAAAGCCGACCGCGAACTGAAGAAATGCCAGTAAGCTGTATAATGGAATGAATAGGGTTTATTCAACTTTAATGCTTATCTCAGGCATTTTTGCGAATTTTGGCCCAAAATTTTCAACCTGGGGTTTTTGGGACCCCTTCTCATGAATTCTTGCAGTCCCGAAAGGTGATTTCGCAGTCACTGAGCAGAATCATCTTTCGGGACCAAGTAATGAAATGACAGTGCCACTGTTCATGAGAGGGGCTCTCAAAAAGCCTATGTTGCAAGCTTGTGGGAAAAATCCAAAAATTACTGTTTCTGGCGTGCATAGCAACTGCACAACGCTGCGTCGTAAGTTAGCGTATCGCACTATTTTCATGCCAGAGTTTAACACTGGCATTTTACTACACCTTCTTATGAACCGTATAGCTGTCATTTTTCACATCCTGGCAGAAATGTGTTTTTGCACTTCTGGCGCAGAATAGTGCGGTCTCTGCGCGAAATCAGTGTTCGGGACACATTATGAAAATTACCGTGACACTGTTTATGAGCAGAGGTCCTAAAATGCCTGTGTTGAAAATTTGGTGACAATACTCCATAAAATGACTGTTTCTGGCGTGTGTAGTAACTGCGCATCCTGCGGCTACGTAGAGATTGGCGCATTGCAATATTTTTTCATGCCACATTCTCAACATTGGCATTTTACCACACCTTCTTGTGAACCATGCAGCTGTCATTTTCACATCCTGACCAAAATCTGTTTTCGCAGTTCCGCTAATAGCGTTGCTGTGGAAAGCCCATGTTCGAGACACATTATGAAAATGGCAGTGACATTGTTCATTAGCAGATGTCCTAAAATGCCTATGTTGAAAATTTAGGGATGAAAGTCAATAAAATGAGTGTTTCTGAGCAGCGTTGTGGAGTTTGCACGCACGCTCGTGACTTTGTGAATTTGTAATACTTTCACTCCAGCTGTTCATCATTGCCATTTTTCCATACCTCCTTACGAACAGTACAGCTGGCTGAAATGTGTTTTTGTACTTCCGGTGCAGAATTGCACGGTCACTGTGCGAAATCACTTTTTGGGACACTTTGCGGAAATGACGGTGACACTATTCATCAGCAAAGGTCCTAAAATGCCTATGTTGAAAATTTGGTGGCAAAAGTCCAGACAATGACTGTGTTGCAAGCGTGCATTGCGCAGTTTCCATGCACCCTTGTAACTGTGTCAATCTGCAATATTTTCATGCCACATTTTCACCACTGGCATTTGTGCACACCTCATTATCAACAGTCCAGCTGCCATTTTCCACAGCCTGCCCAAAACACATTTCCGCAGCTCTGCCGCACAGTGACGTACTCGCTGTGCAAAATCACCTTTTGGGACACATTAACAAACTCACAGCGCTATGCCTCTCCTCCTCCGCCACTGCCAATGCCAGCGCGACAGCATTCGGTATTGACAAATGCTTGTTTTAATTTTTTATTGTTATTTATTAATCTATTTGTACAGGCACCTTGGTTTTAGAAAAGTGCCTTTTTTAAAAATAAAGGATTGATTGATTGAGTGATTGCATATCCAGGGAAGCTAACAAATCCTGAGGTTTCAGGAAGGGAAGCAAAGATCCCAGAGAAACTATTCTGTGGATCTCAATCCATGAATTTGTTCAAGTTTCTGAGATCAAGAATGGGGCGCATGCCTTCTGATTTCTTTGGAACTAGAAGCAGCAGGAGTAGAAGCCTGTGTTTTTTTCTTTGAGTCGGGCACTGTTTCCACTGCCCTGTTGTTCAGGAGGCCCACAATCTCCTATGCCAGAAGATCTGACGTGAGCTTATAAGAGGGACTGCTTTCTGGGTGGATAGTCTGGAGGAATTTCTGTGAAATCCAGGGAGTAGCCCTCCTGGATAATCCTGAGGACCCACTTGTCTGTCATAATGGACTCCCACTGATGGTAAAAATGGGTCAGACACCCCAACACTGGGAAGGAGATGTCTGCCTTAGGCAGCTGAGGCAGGACCAGGGCTGAAGCTTCAGAGGGTGGCGCTAGGTGCTTGTGGTGCCTGTGCCTTTGACTGCACCTTCTCCTGAGGTTGGGAGGCTGAGTTTTGTTTTGGGCTCCCATACCTTTTCCACAAAAGGACTGCTTGTTCTGAAAGAAACCACATCTCTTGCACTTTTCAGAGCTAGCAGGGTCTGGTCTGCAAGTCTTAAGGACAGTCCTAGTTTTGTGAGACACCTTAAGAGGCTGCTCTACCTGCTGTCCAAACAAGTAAGTTCCGGCAAAGGAAACATTCATCACTTGTTTTTGAACGTCTTGTGAAAAAACAGACATACACAGTCAGGAATGCTTTCCGATCCTCAGCTTAGACCCTTTAGCCTTGCTTTCCTTCTCACCCTCCCTCTGATCATAGCATGTAACTTCTCCCTATTGCTTCCCCGGATCCCTCAAATCTCCCAATAAGCATGTTGCCTTCCCCTTCTTTCCACATTCCATCCCCATGGCCCATACTGCCTCTCTGCGTTCAACTATCAGATTAGAATATATCATTACTATGAGTTACTTGTTCAGCATTATTATTACATTATGTGCTATTGTCTATCATGTACTTATCTGCAATCTATTGCACTTGCCATTTTAATTGTACCTGCTCTGTTTATTATATATTTACTGTTACACTGTACTGTTAAGTAATTTATTCGCATGGGACCTCCTTGTGAATGAGTTTGCTCAATGGCGTCTTCCTGGTGAAATAAACTTGAAAACGTTAAACTTGATCCAGGAGCGGCACCAGAACCAGAACTGAATCTGGCACCAGAACTGGCACTGGGTCAGGCCTCGAAGGGCCTAAACCTGATGCTGGGATTAGAACCAGATCCAGTGCCGATGACCCAACTGGCACCAGAAGTGCTGAACGTCACTGGCAAATCCTGACACCCTAAGCCAGGAGTACCTCCTCAGTCAAACTCCCAACACTGAAGTCCTGGCCGATGCATCCAAGGCATCATAGGCGGCTTGCAAGAGGTGCCTGCCCATGTCTGCCCCTGACTGGAAGGTCTTGAGCAGCTCCTGTTTAGAGGGGGACCCTCTGAGAGGGTCTGGGCTGCCATTTTGGATGCTTTCCAGAGAGCATTCTGGAACTTAAGCATATGGTCCACGTAATTAAAGACCCTGACAACCAAAGTAGAGGAGGCAAAAACCCTTTTGCCCATAAGATCCAGCTTCCTGGACTCCTTGTCTGTGGGGAGGGAGCTGAGGTGCTGAGGCCTCTTGGGCCTATCATAAGCTGCATTAATTACCACAGACTCCACCTGTAAGGTTCTGGCAAAAAAAGACTTCCCAGAAGTGGCCTAATATACTGTAACTTGTCCACCTTCCTATGCATGGGGGATGGCATTAGGTCTGTACTAAGAGGCCATAGTGGCATCCTTGTAGGTGTTCAGCACAGGTGGAATAATGAGAGGAGGAGAATCTGGTAAGTCCAGGTACTCCACCAGGTTCTGCCAGGTCACGTCCTGCTCTGCAGTATCAAAACCCATAGCAGCCTGTAGACGCCACATCACCTCAATGAAGGAGAGGTTTTCCAGGGGGAGGGGGTGGAACTGTGAGACATAGTTCAAGGAATCCTCCCCCGCTGAGGAAATAGTGGAGGTGCTAGAGGGGCTCTGGGCCCCAGCACCCTCTTCCTCCTCATCTTTCTCATCGGGCAGAAGGAAGTCAGGGCAATAATCATCATCATTCCCTGGTTCTGAAACAGACACCAAAGACATCGACAACCTGGAATGAGCTGGCCATGACGGTGTATGGTGTGATGGTGCCAAAAGCAGCAGAGACAGCCCCACTGGTAATGGCCTGTGAGATGCGGCAACCCATTGCATAAAGTCCCAGGTGAGAGAAAACAAGGTCTGGAATTCACTGGTCACCTGCGATGGAAGAGTGCCCCGAGGGACTGACGGAGGGTTCTGAGACCCTGGCGTCAATGGAGAGAGCAGAATCAGTGACAAAATGGGGTCAGGCTGCAGAACCAACTGAGGCACCTGCATCCCCAATGTCACTGGAATGGGCAAGGGCATTAACTGAAGGGACACCAGGTTTGATAACAGCAGACCACTGCCAGCCAACAGTGGACCAGCGTAGCTCCCAGACTGCACCCCCTGAGCAAGAGGAGGAGCTTTAAGCTGGGGCGGAAGCACTGGTGGGGGCAAGTTGGGGAGCTCCAACGATGATAGACCAGCACCAGTAGAGGAGAAACTGATGGGCTGTATTGCCAGGGTACCTTCTGTCAAAGAAAGGGTGAGGGAGGCAGTGTGACTCATCAGTGGGAGAAAGGAAAGGCCCACTGACGATGAACTGATGCCAGGCAGGAAAAGCTGTTAGGGCCAACCCCACTGAAGAGAGGGGGGTGGACGGCTGCGGGGTCGATGCTGGCCCAGCTGATGATCCCAAAACGGTCAGCGCTCGAAGCGGCAACTGAGAATGCTCCTGGGAGTGTCTATCCTTGCCCTGGTGGTGATGCTTCTCAGCTGATTTGTCCCGGGTTTTGGGGGCATGAGAACCCGTGGACAGGGCTGGGGATGCGAAGGAGCTTCTAGCCTAGCCTGAAGCTCCTTTTCCATAGTGGTGACCCTCTGCTCCATTAAAAAGGCTTCCATGGCTTTCTAGCGGCACTGACGGGTAGCTTGACTGAAGTCGTGGCAGATTCCACAGGCCTGGATGTCATGGTCAGTGCCAAGGCAGTGGACACAGGCCTCCACAGGCAGACACCATTTAGCCATGGACAAGATGCAGGCCTTCTTACTGGTGCACTGTCAATCTGTCTCAAGCATGACCTGAATGGGTCCCCGTCTCACCTGGGGGTAACTCTGCCCCTACATTCTTAAAATCTGAACCTCACAATAGCCACTGTGCCAAACTGCGTGGACCAGTTCTGAGATGTGGTCAGTTATCCACTATAAACATAGCTTTGGGTCCCTGCCTCTTAACCTGAGTCTCCAGCAGCTTAAAGTAAGGGCTCCGTTGACTGTACCCAGCAGCCTCACATCTCCCAACACTGCAGTGTGCAGCAAATCACTAGAAAACTGAAGGCAACAATGCAGCCTACTAACTGGCTCACAGCGAGATCAATAATTGGGGCAAAGTACTACATGGATGAGGTCCAGAAGCAAATGATTTGATACCTTTTAATGGACCAACATAGATGTAACAACAAGAACAAAGTGCTCTAGCTTTCGGACCAACCAGTCCTTCTTCAGAAGCTCATGGCAGTTGTTTAGAAAATACAATACTTATAACAGCTAGATAATGCAGAGAAAAACAGAAAAAATCCCCATTGGTTTAAAATACTCATTTAAAAACCAGAAGATGATGTCAGAGAAGTTTAACAGTACAATACTGCCCTCAGTCCGAATGAACCTTGGGTTCAGATGTGCTTGGTGCAACACACATGCAAAGAATCCTACTGCACATAAATTTAATTGACATAAGATAACACTGCTGAAGCAAATAACTCCCAAATCAAGCCATGAGTGTCACAGTCAGTATAAGGATGTGATTACTGAAAGGCAACCCCCACCCAGCTTAAAGACAAACTAAGATAGTTATAGGGCTCATGAAATTACAATGTATGCATTAAAGACAAGAATTACCAGTAAAGTTGTCTAAAAAACATCAGTGCACACTGTGTGATGTGTAAAACATAGCTGGACATGCCACCCAGCTGTATTCTCAAGCTAAATAAAAGGCCCAAGAAATTACAAAAACCTCAGGACTATATAAATGATAATTTAAATATAAATTGATAATATTAGTGTTAAAAAAACTCTAGTCGAGGAACCTCAAGGAATTCAGACCATGCAGCCTGATATGTACTGATGTCAATATATACTGAGAATGTAGCAACTTCATGTACCACAAGTGTCAAGGGAATCTGAAAAAGAGATAAAAATGTAATTTATCTCCTCCTGTTCATACAAACAATACAACCTAACCCACCCCACATCACAATAATGTGGGTGGGAGATATATAACTTAAACGAGATGTTGTCTCTCTCTCTCTCCCCCCTCCTTTTTTCCTCTCTCTCTCACACACACACACACACACACACACACTCAATCTCTCTCCTAGTGAACCTATATAAACTTCAGTAACTGTAATAGTTCCCCAAAGGAATACAACTAGTCATGAAATCCTGAGTAAATTACTACAATATTAGCCTAATGTAAAAAGATATGTGCAGGACCCCCAAGCAAATGAGATCACACATCCCAATATGTACAGAGTTACAAAAATTATATATAACAGTATAAGATAACACTCCTGTATGTACACTAGCAGGCTGGGTAATCTGAATATGGTGCAATGGAATCAATCCTCCCCCCCCCCCCCACCCCACAGGCAAAGATAAAAAGTAAGGAGAAATTCTTTATGTGTGTGAAATAAAAATAGTAACACATTATAACTCCATTTAGCTAAATAGAGACTTACCTCAAAGTGACAGCAAGTCCCACATCTGTTATATCACATACTTACAACACATACCCACACACATACATACACACGCATCCACATCTCACATGCTGAAGTCCTATAATATGTCAGTTTGAAGAAGAAAAGGTCTGTGGATGTTAGTTTCTATAGTGTCCCATAAAGCCAAGATCCACGTTCATCCCATCTGCTACCATATTGAGATGTAAAATAAGTTTAATCTCAAAAGCTCATCTCTGTTGTGTGTTTTTGAGATTTCCTTTTAAGACCATTACTGACATATCTGAGACTGAATGGTCAGGCTGGGAGAAGTGATGCCCCACTGGTTTTTCAGTCTTCCTTGCTGTAATAGTATGTCTGTGTGAGTTCATCCTAGTGCGGAGCTGTTGGCGTGTCTCTCTCACATAACCTGTTTGTGGGCATCTCTTGCACTGAATGAAATAAACAACATGTCGTGACATGCATGTATAACTCCATGCACCTGGAATTGTGATGTTTTGTGATGTAACCACAGTCTGAGGTAGAAATGAGCCCACAAGTCTTGCAGGCGTCGATTGCAGGGTCGTGTGCCATTGTGTGACATGGTATTCTGTTCCGGTGAAAGTTTGCTCCTAATAATTAGGCTGGATAAATTTGGCGGTTGTTTAAAAGATAGTAGTGGGAGTTCCTTAAAAATACAATTAAGGGTGTCATCCTCACTAAATATTGGGTGGAGATCTTTAATAATCTTACGCAGAGCGTTCAAGGTCTGGATGATATGTGACTACCAAGGGTATCCTTTCTGTAGCTGTCTTTTCTTTATATTGAAGTAGTTGTTGTCTTGGTACTTCGTTGCCGTTCTGTTATCCTGTCAATTTCCCTGGAAGAGTGTCCTGCTCCATAAAGGTGTTTTCAACATAGCCAAATGTGTATCTCTGTCATCCTCATTTGAACAAATACGTTGACAACGAAGTGCTTGACTGTATATGACAGATTTTTTGTATGGTTTGGGTGATTACTTTCCTGTGCAGGTATCTCTGTCTGTCTGTTGGCTTCCTGTAAATACATGTATGTAAGGTTCCATCCTAATGATGACTGTGGTGTCCAGAAAGTTAACCTTGGTGGTAGAGTACTCCAAGGTAAGCTTTATAGTAGGGTGGAGATTATTAAGTTTGTGATGAAAATCTTTGAGTGCATCTGTGCCTTCCGTCCAGATGATAAACAAATCATCAATGTAACGGAAATAAGCCAGTGGTTTGTGAGGATACTGCCTTAAAAAATCCTCCTCCAAGTCAGCCATAAAGAGATTAGCATACTGTGGAGCCATTTTAGTGCCCATTGCTGTTCCCATAGTTTGAACATAATGTTTACCATTGAAGTTGAAGTTGTTATGTGTCAAAATGAATTCCATGAAGTTGCTACATTCTCAGTATATATTGACATCAGTACATATCAGGCTGCATGGTCTGAATTCCTTGAGGTTCCTCGACTAGAGTTTTTTAACACTAATATTATCAATTTATATTTAAATTATCATTTATATAGTCCTGAGGTTTTTGTAATTTCTTGGGCCTTTTATTTAGCTTGAGAATACAGCTGGGTGGCATGTCCAGCTATGTTTTACACATCACACAGTGTGCACTGATGTTTTTTTAGACAACTTTACTGGTAATTCTTGTCTTTAATGCATACATTGTAATTTCATGAGCCCTATAACTATCTTAGTTTGTCTTTAAGCTGGGTGGGGGTTGCCTTTCAGTAATCACATCCTTATACTGACTGTGACACTCATGGCTTGATTTGGGAGTTATTTGCTTCAGCAGTGTTATCTTATGTCAATTAAATTTATGTGCAGTAGGATTCTTTGCATGTGTGTTGCACTAAGCACATCTGAACCCAAGGTTCATTCGGACTGAGGGCAGTATTGTACTGTTAAACTTCTCTGACATCATCTTCTGGTTTTTTTAAATGAGTATTTTAAACCAATGGGGATTTTTTTCTGTTTTTCTCTGCATTATCTAGCTGTTATAAGTATTGTATTTTCTAAACAACTGCCATGAGCTTCTGAAGAAGGACTGGTTGGTCCGAAAGCTAGAGCACTTTGTTCTTGTTGTTACATCTATGTTGGTCCATTAAAAGGTATCAAATCATTTGCTTCTGGATCTATTCTTGCAAGGACCAATACGGCAACTACTAAATCTAGATTTCTACATGGATGAGGGTGAGGGGGTTAGCTTTCGGTAAGCACCCCCCACATCCCTCCTGCTGCAAATGGTAATTCGCCTCTGTTGTAGCTTCACTTAGGATGCATATCACATTACAAGGGCAGGATGAAACTGTGACCTTCTCCCTTATCCAGTGTCATCAAGTTCAAATGTTACACACTCTGGGACATTACAAATCACTAAATGAAGAGTCAGAAGCCATTCCCACACACTCCTCTGTTCTAGATAAAGGCCACCACACAAGAATGCATTGTGTTGGTTGTAACTGCAAATCTAAACTACCTTGTGGCCTTGGAGTTTTGAACTTAAAGGCTCCGAATACAGTAGGCTGGTCAGTCCAGATTACCTCAGCTGTCAGAGTTTAGAATCAAGAAGCCAGCTAATCCAACAAACTGTTGAGATAGATGACATGTCTAGGCTTTCAGTGTTAAAAAATGTCGCTTTATAGCTGTCATGAGCTACATCTGGAGTTGATACAAGTTAGTATAGGAAGCACAGGTTGTACTGGTTACACTGTATGAAAATATGTGAATGTGTAAAATGGATTTAATTTGTAAGTCAGGCTGGCACACTGGTGCAGAAGTAGCACTGCTGCGTGTGACACCAGTGACTAACATTCAGGAATGAGTGCAGATTGTCTGTGCCCAGCCTGGGGGGGGGGCAAGGATTAAGCATCACATGGACTGCTCTCTTTCCCTCCTTCCTCGGGGGGGGGGGGGTCCCACTGCATGACTGCTGCACGGTGGAGATCAGGTGGCAGCACAGTCAGGGACACACACAGAGGGGCTGCCATGAGATGTTCTGGCGTGGATGTGTGCCACTGCATGCCTGTGTGCTTGCATCACTATACGCAGTGCCCGTGGGGAGAACAGCAAAGGGAAAATGGACAGGCTGCCCTGTGTCACCACCCTCGCAGACTCTCACACAACCAACACGGCTAGCCACCCACCACATTGTGGAAGTGGGTAAGCGGTGAATGACATAAGTCCACGAGAATGTCAATGATGGGGCTGGAGGGGTCCTGCCAGGTAGACCCATGGGTGCAAAAAAATAACTGATTGAAAAAAATAATTTGCAAGTGAATTTACTTTTTTCCACACAGACCAATGATGTTCTCCTAAGCAGATGTAGTAACTGTCCTCTGAGTTGAGCGGGAAGGTGATCGCACATTTCTCACTGTACCTGGAGCCTAAAATTGGCACTAATGACATTGCTGGCACCTGCATAATATGACAAATCATCAGAATTAGTTCCATTTCACACCAGGATGTCTCTGCTGTGCAAGGAGATTTACTGGGCAGGACATCTGTTCCATTAAGACAGAAGTTGCAGTTTTAGGCAAATGTTAACAGGGATACAAATACTTAAAGGACACTGAAAGCCCATATTTCTAGTGCAACATCTAAATGAAAACAAATCCCAGGACTGGACAATGCACACTACTCTGCTGCGCTGTGTGAGTCATTGCTTTAAAACAGCTCCTTTTACCCTGTTTTGTTGTAACTGAAAATTGTCAGCCAAGTCCCTCTGCATTTGAAAAGACTGAGCCCCACCAGCAAAACGCTGCCGAATGTCATATGTGATGACACCAATGGAGTGAGATGCCTCCTGATCTATTGTTATATGCCTGTGGCACACAGTTTATATACTTAGTAATTGGCCTTTTCTGTCAATCTGATCATCCTTGTTTATCGCTGCCTAACTTAATGTATGCAATTTTGAAATATAGAGGGACACTGTGTACAATGTCAGATTGCAACAAAACAACATAAAACAAACTTCTTATAAAATGATGCCTCCCATAGCTCAGGAGAGTATAAACTATACATCTAGCATGTCCTAGCATTTATTTTTATATACACGTTACATCTGAAATAGGGGTCAGGTGTCCTTTAAGTTATATTTTTTACATACTGGTTTGTTGGTGCACTAATAGGGGTATTGCTCACAAGGCCAGTGCCCCAGGTTCAGAAAAGAGCCTTGGATCATTGGAGGGAGTCCAGAAGGAGGAATAAGATCAAGTGTCCCATTGCACACTATCCCCCTCCAGTTTTTATAATTTTATTTATTGCAGTTATAAAATAACACACATAAAATGTTTCATGGTGGGGGCGCTGTGGAGCACTCAACAGGGCAGACAATCTTTCTCAAGCTCCGTTGCCTGTATATTTTATAAGCTTAAATAATAACAAATAATAGACTATTAATTGATATTGTATAACCGGTGGTGCGTCGGAACATCTAGAGAATAGCATGTGACAGACAAAACAGTACCAACACTCTGCATCAGGGCTTGAAACGTAATTTGGTGGCCTGGGGACCAGCGCCTCAGTAAAATCGGGAGGCCCTGGATCTGTCTCATCGCCAGAACTTTCTCAGATTCTCCCACTTCTAGCAAAATTGCAGGAGACCGGCAATGAGACAAATAAACATTTGGCAATTATGGAGCAGAAGTTTTCAGATATGGATCAAAAGATTATGGACAATACCATGGCTATAACTGAGCTTACCTCTTTATCAGAAAGGCAGTCTGAAGTAAGTACAGGCCTCATTTGGGATGTCAATTTCCTGCGGTCAGAAGTGGAGATGTTAGAGAATTGCCTTCAGCAGAGAAATGTACATATAATGGGTTTCCCTCCTCGATTTGCCGGATGTGTAGAACTGTTGTCAATGCTTAATCATATGATTTTTGATAATCTGGAACTTTTACATTGGGATATGGGCATTACCATTGTGCAGACATTCACCATTCCCCTGCGTCAGGAGGTTTGGGGGGGGGGAGTCTGCCACAAAACCAATGATGGCGATTGTTACACTGTCCACCCCAGAAGCAAGAATCCCATTGCTGCAAGCAGCCAGAAAAAAAAGGAGACATTGTCTTGGAGGAAAACTGTTTAGGTTTTTTTCCCTGATTTGTCCTCCCAGACACAAGATTGAAAAAAAAAGCTACATATGGTTAAGAAAACACTACTGGCAAAAGGGGTAAAGGCTCAGATGCTCTTTCCTGCATGCTTACACATGACCTACCAGCAGATATCCCATGTCTTAACAGATCCAGATGTTGCCACGAGTTATGCTGAGCTGCTGATCTATAAAATGGATACAAGGGCCTTGGACTCTGATTCAGAAGTGGAGCCAGAGTGACTCTAGCTGGTCTATAGGTTTTCTCCGCTATCCTGGGATGTTAACATGGTCCCCAAAGATATGTCTTTTTTTGGACTACCTGTTGAGTGTTCTTCTGAACTTACATCTGTAGGTAGGAATGTTAGTTTAACCATTCTAAATGTTCACCGTTTTTGATAAATATTCTGTTTTCTCTCCTAGCTTACTGGGTACTTTTATTTGCATAGGGATGGACTTTAAAAGGTGTGCTGATGTACACTGCTCAGTTTGTGGACTTTGGAACCTTCTCCATTACTATTCTTACCTCCCACAGTCTTCTAAATGGAGGCCTATATGTGTAGGGTCTAATAATACCTTAACTGTGCACAGACGGTCTGGTTATTTTAGTAGAGAGTCCCGCGCATGCATTTGATCCCCCCAAATATATTATATAAGTCTGCTAGTGGGAGGCAAGTTTGGCGCGTAGATAGTGTTATGCCCTGTGGTGAGAGTGGGACATCCTATGATCTTATTCTCTCTGTACATTTACTCCTTATGTGCATTGGTGGTAGAGGACCTATATCTGGGTAAAATATGTGTGGCTCAATAGTTTTTTGGTAGAAATGATTGTACAGATCAGGGGCTATTTTCTATCATATGCTGAAATGTGTATGTAATTTCATGTACATGTTACAATTTGTAAGATGAAAATTCATAAAACAAAGTTAAAAAAAAAAATGTTTCCTTGGTTCCAAGGCATAGAAATTAATAAAGCAGAGGTATACATACAAAGGAGAAATATTATTTCATCCATTGCTACAATATGTAGGGGTACCAATGAAATAAGAAGAAAGCTTAACATTCCCAAAAGTGACCTAATAGCGCCAGGACCACAGACTATTTAGCAAAGTTAAGTAACACAATTATAACCCAAGTAATAACACTCTTGAGAGTGTCCAAAAGGACTCTCAAAAAGCCCATGTACAACCTTAAGTTTGATAATATGACTCCAATAAAATGAGACCATGTACCCATTACACCCCAACATCATCCAAACTCCAACCCATTAAAGTGGTTACTTAAATTTTGTTTAGTTAAGAAAAAGAGAGAGAAAAGTGCAACTGAAACCTAGTGAACAACAGGTTCACAAGTAAAGCATCAAGAGTTCGACTCAGGAAATTCCACAGTCAGTCACAGTAGAAGAGACAATAGTAATGAATCATTCACTAAATTCAGTCCCCATCAGCATCGGGAGGTGCAAGAGACTGCTGCTGAAACGCTTCTTTAATTTTAAGAACTCTCCTTCCTGCTTCTGCTGGATCGGAAAAAAGAAATGTATTCCCAGAATACATCAATCGAAGTTTGACCGGCAGAAGCAAAGCGTGAGCAGTTCCCAATTGTTGAAGCTTCATTCTGTCTGAATCAAATGATTTCCTTCGCTTTCAGGTAGCATAAGAAAGATCAGGAAAGCAATAAAAACAGGTTCCATCCTCCAGTGCAAATTGCCCCTTAAGTCTGGCCTCCTGTAGAATGGAATCACAGACATGGATGCTAGTTGTGATCAATATTAAAGTCCGGGGCATCTCTCCGTCCTTCGACTGTCTGTGAGGTGTGATGCGGTAAACTTTTATTATAACTCCGGTAAGATCCAAGTTCAGCTATGCTTATAAAAGAGATGTTATAAAGGAGATTGGGTCTGGTCCCTCTTGATTTTCAGGGATGCCCAACAGTCGAAGATGTGACTGGCGAGCACCATTTTCAAGTTGCTCCAGGTGCATACGCAGGATTTTATTTTCCTGCATCACACTGGAGGCTGCCACCATCGCCTTCACAGCAGCAGTTTTAGCCATTTGGGTACCTGAAGCAATCACATCTAACTTAGTTTCAAGGACCGCCATTCTAGCATTAAAGGTATAGACTTTTTTATCCAAATCCCTGACAAATTTGTCCAGATCCTTCACATCCTGTAAAACAGCACTGTTTGGAGGTTCCAACAGCCCTTCCACCTACTTCCCTTCGCCAGACTCTTGTGTTGCTTGACTTTCTGGCTTCCCCATAGTATGTATTGTTGCAAAATACACCGTTTTGTATGGAGTCAGTTGGACTCCCAATTAATAGCTGCAGTGGAAAGTAGGAATTAGGTAAAATGAGAAATTTGTAGGTCAGAATCCTAGATGAAGCAGGAGCTACTGCAGGACACGTCTTCCTCAGTCGGCAGCTAGCCACACCCCCCCACACTATTCCCCCTGCATGAAGGAGGCCATTCACGCCCCACTGCAGGGGAGCCACCTAGGCTAATGAAAGTCAGTTAGTGCAGGCAATATAACATGCACAAGGGCCATGTGGTGTGCAAGCTCACTGCATGCATGGCTGCACATACAAGGCTCCGTTGTCTCAGGAAGGGGCACAAACAGAAGAGAGAAAACGCAACTGTGGCAGGATGAAGTCCTCATGCCTGCAAGCTCTGCACTGTAGTCTGGGTCCTGGACCTTGGCACTGGATTCAGTCTCCACTGGGGGCTCTACCCCACCCCCCACCTGCCAGTGGCCCCACTCTATGGGGTATGCCAGAGAGGCTCACTCTCGAGGTTCAGGTAAGTCCTACAGAAGGATGATGATGATGCTGAAAGATGGAGCAGGAAGATGATAGGGGCATTTGGCTGGGAAGCAGTGTTAAGACATTGTGAAACAAGCATTTGTCAATGCCGAATGTTTGCTTGCTGGCATTGGCATTGGCAGTGTAAGAGTTACAGAGCTGCATAATAAGAATGGCAGTGAAGTACTGAACTGAAGCCAACCCCACCACCACCCTGCAGATACTGACAGGCATTGGGGTGTGCCTTTGGGTCGTCAGGCATAACGGCCACGCCATTTCACCACACCCTACCCTGCAGACACCGTCAAGTGTCACGGTGTGCCTTGGGGTCTTTGGCCCTTATGTTCACCCCATTCCATCAGGAAATACGGTGAAATGGGTGCTGTATAGGAGAATGGGGTGAACTTTGGGGCCGAAGAGTCTAAAGCACACCTCGATGCCTCTCACTGGCTGCAGGGTGTGGGTGGGGGTGGAATGGTATGAGCATTACAGACGACAATCCCAAGTCACACCCCTGATACCTGTCAGTCTCTACAGGGTGGTGGTGTGTTATGGTCAGAAACCCTAACATTTCAGGCGTTCATTGGTATTTTCACTCCAAATTTTCAACATGTTTTTTTTGTGACCCCCACCTCATGAACAGTGGCAATATCAGTTCATTAGCCGAAAGCTGATTTTGCAGAGCAACTACGCCATTTGCCACCACACGTTCGAAAACACATTTCGAACAGGATGTGAAAAATGACAGCTGTACTGTTCATGGGGAAGTGTAAAAAATGGCAATGTTGAAAATCTGCAGTGAAAATATAAAAAAAAACTGGTGAAGTCACGAGTGTGCGTAGAAACTGTGCAACGCACACCATAATGTAATTAGTTTGGGGATTTTTTACAGCAGATTGTCAACACAGGCATTTTGGGACCTCCACTCATGAACAGTGTCACTGTGATTTTCTGAATCTGTCCCGAACAGTGATTTCCCACAGCGACCACAAATTTCTGCGCTGGAAGTGCGAAAACACATTTCGGTCATGGTGTGAAAAATGACAGCTGTACTGTTCACAAGAAAGTGTGGAAAAATGCCAGTGGTGAAAATCTGGGCATAAAATATTACAAATTCATGAACTTACGAGGGTGCGTGGAAACTGCTCAATGCTCGCTCATGACACAGTCATTTTACGGACTTTTGTGACCAAATTTTTAACATAGCCATTTTAAGACCTCTGCTCATGAATAGTGTCACTGTGATTTGCTTAATCTGTCCCGAACATTGATTTCGCACACCGACAGTGCCATTGTGCGCTACATGCACAAAAACACATTTTCGTCGAGATGTGAAAAATGACAGCTGCACTGCTCATAAGGAGGTATGGTAAAATGGCAATGTTGAGAATCTGGAGTGAAAATATTAAACATTTGCAAATTTATGGGCGTGCGTAGGAACTGCACAATGCACGCTCGTAAATTAGTCATTTTGGGGAATTTTTTCCCCAAATTTTCAACACAGGTTTTGGGGCCTACCTCATGAACTGTGACACTGTCATTTGTAAATCAGTCCCGAAAGGTGGTTCCTGCAGTGACCGCAAATCACCTTCGGGGCCGATTAATGCCATGATAGTGCCAGAATTTATAAGGAGGGGTCCCAAAACCCCATGTTGAAAATGTGGTGCCAAAATTCAAAAATGCCTGAGATATGCATCAAAGTTGAAAAAACTATTTATTCCATTATACAGCTTACCGCATTTCTCAGTTCGCGGTCAGCTTTGAAGAGTGTATCGTGTTCGGTCCACGAAGATCGTCGCACGGACTCGAGGTAAGTATGGGGTGAGGTGGGGTGTGAGGAGGCAGGTGCACAGAGTGTGGGCGTGGTGGCGGGAGGGGGGCAAGACAAGCAATGAGGGACCGTTTTGTTTTTAGGTCTTTTTTTCTTTTAGGAAGACGATGCAGGACTTTTGCCATGCTGGGGTGGGCTCCCAGCATGGCAGCTGGAAGTGTGTTGGGGAGGCAGCAGACGGACATTTGCCACGCTGGGGTGGGCTCCCAGTGTGGCACCTGGAAGTGTGTTGAGGGGGGGCGCTGAGCCGACAGTGGATTCGGCACCCTCATCGGCTGTAGTTCACTTCAAACTGAATTTATGTTCCAGGAGGAGAAAGCAGAGACATATACAAGCAGAATTGCCAGCAATATGCTAATCAACACTATCTTATCGCTGCTTACTGAAGTGGTCTCTCCCTTTCAACTGTACGCCACTGCATTTTCAACTGCTGTTGTAGACAGCTGCAGCATTCAATGGTGAACTGTGGCCACGCCTGCAAACACATTGACTGAAATGGAAGACAGCGTGCCATACCTACAAAAACTAGGATGATGGCACTATGTGCAAGCAAACATAAAAATTTTGATTTTTAACCCTTGGTGATACAGCCTTTATATGATTTACTGTTACTGCAATCTATTGGGTTCCATAATGCACTAAAGTATTTTCTCAGGTTATTCCGTTAGTCCCAGAGGGACAGACACAGTCTGCGGCTGCCAAAATCCAGCTGCAATAGGGGGTGGGGTTCTACATCACTACACGCCCTACTAGACACCTGGGATGCTACCAATAAAATCTCAGTGCATTTTTTCTCTTGCAGAGTTCTACAATACAAACAATTTCAATACTAATAACAATATTTACTTATGGTTGGGTGACTACTAAGGATAGCCACAGTAGCCAATGGCTAATGAAAACAAAATGTGGCAAATAAAAATAAAATATGGCTAAAGAAAAGCATAATAATTTATTTTGTATCACAAATACTGCAATTTGCAGTATGTGGCTAAACCCTCCTCCACCCCAGCACTCACCCAGGAAGATCACTGACGTAAAGGATTACTAGCACTGACTTATATTACAAAATGGCAGCTTTGCAATTCAATTTATACAGTAGATTTCCACTAAAGCTAGTTAGGCATTAGTAGGCTCAAATGGACACTTGGCTACTACAAGCGTCCTGCCTCAGAATCCTAAAACAGGTGGTCAGATCAGGATCAAAACAGATACTACTTAACCGAGTATCTGGTAGTCTCACTTCTGGAAAACACCAGCTCAGTCAGCTACTCACTGCATGTCCATGAGACATTTACATTTGTATGCCTAACTTGGTTACATAAGAATGTAGCCTATTCAACCTCTGGGGTCAGACAGTTACTACAAGGCCCTCTGGCACAGCAGATGGGACCAGAATGGTTCTGATTGTTGACTGCTTTGGGACCACAAGCATAGGAACATGAGGGGGATACACTTAATGACACAAAGTCCATGAAGTGAATGTCCACATGTAACTGGCACGTCAAGCAGCAAGCTTTATTCTTCTGGGTACAGAACATACACACTCTTACCCACAGCACCACAGTCGTTCAGTACACTCCGATGTAGATGCAGGTGTAGCAGTTACATGTTAGCTGTACCTCATGATAGAGACATCCCACGTGATTACACAGCCTATCATTCTCAGATTTTACTCGATTCAAATTTATTTATTATTTTATTTAGCTTTTGTTGACCGGGTAAGTGCACTAGACAATTTCTGACTATTTTCAGGCACGACCCGGGGGAGGGGGGGATACAGATGAATGCCAACTGACCTTGAACCAGATTAAGCTGTTGGTGGTATTTTTAGTGAATGAGGGAAATTTGGCCAGGACACCGGGAAAATTCCACCTCTTTTCGAGAAGTGCCATGGGATCTTTAACATCCACCTGAACACCACCAATCCAGGCAGATGGGACCTCGGTTTAACGTCTCATCAGAAGGACGGCACCTCAACAGTGCAGCACCCCTCTCATGCTGCACTGCAGTGTCAGTACTGGGATATTAACCCAAGTGCCAGATGTGGGAACTGAACCCACAGCCCTCTGATCTCCCGGCCTCAGAGGCGAGTGTGCTACCTACTGAGCCACTGACACTACAAATAAGGACCACAGAAAGCTGGGGGTTGCTGGCACACCAGAACCTTTTCATCCAGAAACAACTTGGGTTGAAATTATGTTCACGTTTGCCCTACAACATGGCAAGTGGGCAACTCCCCTAGCAGTCCCTCTGCCTAAGCTGCTTAACCAGGTAAAGTTCAAAGACAGTAAGGCTTGTGTTTCATGGGATCCCAGCCTCCCTTACAGAGGGCAAACATGGGGCACTCCTGACTCTTCCAACAACCCACCAGGTCTTCCCTTGGAGAAAGCACCATGACGGCTGCCACTCTGTTGATATTTTCACAGCAGAGTCTGCTTAACAGTAAGGGAAACCAACACCTTAGGAATATCATTACTTCACATGGTGCACATTCCTGACACGCATTCTCTACCGCCAACCACTTCTCACTTCATTCACCATACTTTACGCATTCCCACCTCATCCCTCCCCCCATGCAGGACATGCTTAACTGAGTCCAGTAACCTGTCACACTTGATACCATCTTCCTGGCAGAGGACACAGAGCCAGTGTCAGAGCCATGATTTTACAATGGGGGATGCTAAGGTGGTGTACATACTTGATATGCAGTTTAAAAAAAAATTTCTAATCCTTTATAATATCTGCCATTATCTTTTTCATTACATTTTTCACAGAAAATACAAATACAGTCTATAGTTTTGAATGTATATTTTCTTACAATCAATAAATCAGACTTATTCAAAAAGTGACATGTAGCAAGAAAGTTACAATGAGGGGTCAGCCGCACCCTTCACCACCCTCTGGATCCACCACTGCACAGAGCCAAGTGGCTCTTATTTTTTTGAAACAAAAAGGGGGTGGGGGGGATCTGCAGCAGCAGATCCTGGGGAACGGTCTAAGTAAACACAAGGGTTATATTGGTGCTAGCAGACACCAAGGAGCACCTGGGGGTTACACAAGACACAAGAGGGTGGGGGTTGTTCTGTATTTTACAAATGGAGTTAAAAAATTCAGTAACTTGACTGGTCAACTGGCATCTTTACCTATGGGTAAATCCTAGCATAACCCATGGGTGAAGTGCCAACAGACCAACTTACAATGAATATAAATTACTACACTGTCTAAACCCCGAAACGTTTTGATTGGGCCACAGTCCTGAATCTCACTTCGAAAACTGCAGTACTCATTTCACATATTACAAAATACCAAAAACTAACAAAAAGAGAGCAAACAAACAAAATGCTCAAACAACAGAAGTGTGCCACTTACTTTCACAAAAGATTCACCTAACTGAAAACCAAAATGCAAGCCAAAGTCAGGCTCTGTCTCTCTGGTCCCTCCCAGCTACTGGTGAATTCCCATCTGCACTTCAGTCACATAAACTGCAGTATCAACCTGACATGATCGCGTGTGAGCCACACACAACGTTCACGTCTCAGTAACAGTTGTTACTGCAGACTCACTGCATTCACTCGTGTCTTCTCTAGCAGCTAGAACTCTAAACTCATGTCAGTCGCTTAATGATCACACCAGGCTATCTGTGAAAGTTAAGTATGCAAGCCACTCGTGCCACACTGCCTGAAACCGAAATATCTGCGCCGCTCAAAGCTCACAACAGACTTGCTCTCCTACACTCACATACAGCAGCCCCTTACAACTGGCTCCACATGCTCTCTCTACAAACAAAAAGAAAAAAAAATTAGAAAACAAGCATCCCAGTGTGTGTGTGTGTGTGTGTGTGTGAGACTCCTTCAACACTATTCTACCTAGCAACAGGGACTATTTAAGGTACAGAGGAAGGATATTACACTGAAAATAAAAAAAAAAGTTTAAAGAATATATAAACTTTTTAATAATTTTTTAAAACCTTTACTTACCACCAGTTGTATAATCAAAACAACTCACACCACGGTGTAGGTTGTGCTGGGATTTACCCACTTCTGGTGTGGCTTAAGTCACTCAGCCTGTGACCTCGTGATACACCACACCAGGTGTGTAAATCCCAACATAACCCACACTGTCATGGATTACTGTTTAAATAACCACACAGCCAAGTGAGTTGTTAGACATGAGGCACTGATGCAGAGTGCTTTCAACACTTGAAAGTGCAGCTGTCACATAACAACCCACACCCTTGAGCGTCTTAGTGCACTTATAAAATGGGTAAACAGAAAAATTTTAAAAAAGTGTTCAATTATTTTTATATTAAAAACAGGTACAAGCGTTTGTTAAAGGTAACTAGTAAAAAGTAGACCCCAGTCATGCATGTACCTTTCCACACAATTAATAGGTAGAATCTTTGTTTAACATGAAATACAAGAATTCAAAATTGTGCAGAATTCCAGTGACAAAATGCACACACCTCTCCCCACACACACACCCAAAAGGCCTCTTCTGGAGTCAGGGCCTCAATTTTACCTGTGGCAGAATAATCAGCAGAAACTTCTCTGGTAAGGATAATAGGGTGACTCTTCATGATTAGCAACAGAACACCAAAAACAGTGAGTAGTAATTCATTTTTTTTTATTTGTGTAACTGCATAAGAAGGAGACTATGATAGGACAGAACCGTAACTGTTGTTTTTAAATTTAAGGGAGATCTATTTTGGGGCCTACCTGAAGGTTTTTTAGTGAGTAAAGGTGACAGCAATGTTTGTGATGACCATTAGGGATTATTGAAAAATTGTTTTGGGAGGCACTGATACTATACATTGGTGTGCTGCATCCTGGTCACTGAAAAGTCCAAACCATTAGTTGCCACTCTGTAAATGCGTGTTTTCAGAATCCATTCCACAAATTTCATAAATAGTAACACAGGAAGCACCAGACAAAACAAGTCTTAGTAGCAGTACTGGTAAGCTTAGTAAGTGATGGACATGAATGTGTGTCCTTGTTAATCAAACATTTATTTTTAATTCTGAGATATGCTCTGGAGTATAGGTAGGTAAACTTTATTTCTAGGATCGTGGATATGTTGTTTTATCCACACTTGTTGGCATGTCCTTTCCCTTTAAGATTCTTGCCGGAAGGTCTAAAAGCTGGCTCCTCCTATCCACCAAGGTGGTATATGCCTTGGCTCTGCTCTTGATGCTAGATCTTCCTTTCCACTGGAAGATTCAGGTTTCCTCCTTATCACTCATGCGTTACTGTAGGCCCTGGCGCATAAATCTACGAATTTAACCAAACTTAGACTCATTAGAGTTACTCCTAATCTTTCAGAAAATGAGATGTGCAAGAACAAGGGGGCACAATCTGAAGATGGGGGGGGGGGACAGCTCAGAGGTACTGTTAGAAAGTATTTTTTCATGGAGAGGGTTCTGGATGCATGGAACAGCCTTTCTGAGGAGGTTATGGAGTCAAGAACAGTGGGAGAATTCAAGAATGCATGGGACAGACATAAGGCAATTCTAGTCGGGGTAGGAAGAAGTAAGCTGTTGATTAACTAGAATCTGTTGCTTATCCATCAGGTAGGGAAACAGGCAGACTAGGTGGGCCAAGCAGTCCTTATCTGTCATCAAATTCTAATTCAAATGTCTATGTTAATTGCATCGCGATCCCAACCGTGATGGAGGACAAGTCCTCGCCTGGTTTCCACTGCTGCTCATGTGGGCAAAAGATGTCTCAAACTGACCCGCATGCCTCGTGCGTTTATTGCCTGGGTCATGATCATGACACCCAAGGGTGCGAAAAGTGTTGTGCATTTCATCCAAATGTTTTGGACGATCGTCTCACATGACTGCAATTGGGCTAACCAGAAAAACGGAATCCGCCGGTCAAATCCAAGGAAGCCCGTTGAGCGGTCTCTGCAGCTGCGGGGTCCCCTGAGCAGCTGGAACAGATGAAGGCCTTCAAAGAGTAGGCGGCTCAGGCTGCTGATCGGTCCTCTTCTATGTCTATCTTTGTCCTGCTCAATTTGGGCTCCACATTCTCAGGCTCCTTTCGGGAGATGTGTCAGTCCCTCCCTACCAAGGGAGAGGAACCTTCAGGAGCACACGTCTCTCGTCCCGTAAGAAGGACAAGGAGCACAAGGAAGCTTCGTCTTGCCAATGATGTTCTTGGGACCATGAGAGATCTCGGGCCCAGGAATCTTCTGTCTCAACTTCAGTCAAGGTTGCTGCCTCAGCCGCTGGCTTCACGGTACCCCTGCAGGCTAGCCGGCTAAGACGCGGGATGACAACCTGGTCGAGATTATTCTCGACCCCATCAACCCATTATCGCTCAATGAGGCCGACAACTCCTTATTCAGGACCCCAGTCCTGCCTGATCCCACAGAGAAGGAGGAGACCCAGACATCTGGGAATCCCATTGTGGTTCCTGTCCTTGACCAGGAAGAACTGTGATTCTCCCCAGCTCCTTCTGAATTACCCCGTTGGTCCCCCCGATGGTCAAAGTCGAGGTCTCAGACCCCTTTGACTGACAGGCAGAAGAAGGTGCATAAGCACTCCAAAATGAGGCACCGTCACCACTCTTCCTCGTCCTCCACGGATGAGGAGAGGCTTCAATAAAAACTGCATTGATGCTGTGAAGATTTGATGTGGCAGCAGCTGATTATGTCTGACTAGAAGTTGGCTTCAGCTTCTACCCCCGCCATTACTTGGCTGTCGCCCTCTATGCTGATGTCAACTCCTCAGGAGCCAGTCCGTATCATTCCTCCACTTGCGGAGTCAGTCAAGACCATTCCAGCTCAGCCAAAACCGGCCTATCCACTGACTGTGGTGGAGCCACCACCTAAGTAGCCTCCTTCGAGGGCTCCTTCTAAGGAGTCTCAGGCCATTCCGGGTCTCTCGCATAGGCTATCCACCACCCTCACTCCCAACTGTCCTAGGCGGGTGGAGGGCGACTCTGGTGGCCAGCCAATCTATCCAGACTCCTCAGAGTCCAAGGACTCTGACCTTCATTCTCGCCCCTTGGATGAGGAATCTGTTGGGAGTCTTTCAATGGAGGAAGGCCCTTCTTCCTTCATGGGCATCCTCTGTCTCATCTCCAAATCCATAGGGATGCCCTTAGAACCCAGTCAGAAATGGGCTGAATACCCTCTCACTGACATTCTCAAATGAGAGGATTCACCGACAGAGGCCTTCCCAGTGGCTGAGGCCATTGTTGCTCCAGCCTTGGAGCTGTGGCAGCACCCTGACTCCTGCCCTGTGCCCTCAGCCTGAATGGCCTGCAAGTATGCAGTACCCATCGCTTCTCTTTTGGGATTCACAGAGCACTCTTCAGCCGAGGGATTGGTGACTGAATCTGTGTTCAGGCACTTGGGTAATTCAGGAGACACCGACAGAGCCCCAGACAACAAGTCCAAAAAGTGGACCATTTGGCCCAGAAAGTCTATGTCACCTCTTCACTGGGCCTTCGTCAGGCAAGCTCAGCAGCCATCATGGCACATTCTTCTCACACCCTTCTGGGCTCTCTTGATGAGGTTCTTTCTCATCTCCCTGCAGACCTCCAGACCATGGTCAAGCAGGTCTGTGACCAGGGCTGGGCGGTTGTGATGCAGCAACTCCAGATGGCTCTTGACCTTGGGACACTTGTGTCCGCTTGGTGGTGGCCACAGTTGCCATGCACTGCAGGACTTGGTTGAGGGTCTCCACCTTCATGGGGCAAATTCAGCACAAACTGATGGATGTCCCTTTCCTGGGTACATTGCTTTTCGACCCAGGTGTGGATGGTCACTTCAAGTACATAGAAAAGTCCAGTGCCAACTTGGACTCTGTGACCTCTGCTCAGAAGGAATCCCAGGGCTCCAAAAATCAGAAGAGAAAGCCTTTTCAGCCTTCTGCCCCTGTGGCCAAGCAGCCCCATTTCCATCAGTGCAACAACAGCCACAGGCCCAACCTTGTAGCCCTCGGCCCAAGTCTGGGCCCCTGGTGGCCCATAAACCTGGAGGACAGGGTTCCGGTGGTCCCCAAACCAGACCCTCTTCCTCCAAGCCTGCCCAGTGATGGGATGGGGTGGCCAACCTCATATCCATCACACCAGCTCTAGGTCCTCCCGTGGGGGGTCAGCCCCGCCACTTTCTTTCTGCTTGGTCCGCTGTTACAATGGACAGGAGGGTTTTAGAAGTGGTCAGTCAGGGACTGCCTCTGGAATTCAAGCAGTACCCACCAAGCCGAGTCTGCACCCCACGGGAGGAAATGGTGTCCATACACACTCAGTCGGCTTTCCGAGATGACATTGCCCAACTCCTCCTCAAGGAGGTGGTGGCCAGAGTTGTGGACCCCCCTGTCAACCCAGGGTTCATTTCCAGGTACTTCCTGATCCCGAAAACGGACAGTGGGGCTGGCGCCCCATTCTAGATCTGCATGACCTGAACCAATTTCTCAGGTCTCGCACATTCAGGATGGTAACTCTGTCACAGAACATACCATCTCTCAAGCAGAACATGTGGTTTTGCTTTCTGGATCTCCAGGACACGTTCTTTCACGTCCCAATCCATTCGTCCATCTCACCGAAGATTCCTTCATTTTCGAGCAGAGGGAGCCCTCTTTGAGTTCTAAGCCATGCAGTTTGACCTGTTATCGGCCCCCCAGGTCTTCACCAAATACATTGTAGTGCTGGCAGCCCACCTTCGGTATCGAGGGGTCAGAGTGTACCCCTATCTCGACGACTGGCTCATAGCAGTTTCCTCCAGACAGGAGGTGGAGAAGTCCAGGGATCTGGCCCTCCAGACCTGTATCAAACTTGGTCACCTGGTCAAAGAGACCAAGTTTGGAACTCGTACCTTTGCAGGTGATCTGCTTCATCGGGGCAGAGCTCGACTCTTGCTGAGCCACAGGCAGGCTCCCAACAGATAGGGTGGAGGTTCTCTCCTCCTTTGCCCAATAATTTCTGGTTGGGCACTTGCGCCTGCCTGGGAATTCCTGCGCCTTCTGGGGTACATGGCAACCTGCACTGCCGTGGTCCAATGGGCCCGGTGGCATATGCGCACCCTTCAATGGGAGCTGGCCAGCCAGTGGGCTCAGCGACGTGGTCACTTTTCGACCAGCTGGTCACTGTGACTCAGAAAATGTGGGATGCTCTCCAATGGTGGACCATCCCATCGCATTTGCAGGAAGGGATCCCATTTGTCCACCCCAAGCCGACGGTCATTCTCACAACCAATGCCTCGCTCATGGGCTGGGGTGTCCACATGGGGAATCACAAAGTCCACGGGCTCTGGACCCCTGAGGAATCCTGATGTCATATCAACCTGCTGGAGCTCAGAGCAGTCCGGCTGGCACTGTCAGCAGTCACTCTACTCCTTCGGGGTCAGGTGGTGCAAGTCCAGTTGGACGATACCACGACTAAGTACTATTTCACAAGCAGGGCAGCACACACTCCCAGCCTCTATACAGGGAAGTGCTGTACATCTGGACCCTCTTGAGCTGACTGGAGGCAGATCTCCTAGCCATCCATGTGGCAGTAGCCTCAAATCAACTGGAGGACACTCTTAGCCATGTGGGCAAGACATCCCACGAGTGGTGTCTCCATCCAGAGGTAGTACACAGCCTGTTCTCCCACTGGGGCAAACCTCAGGTAGATCTGTTCACCTCCAGGGAGAATGCAAAGCTGAGGCTGCTTCATGCCCACCCCCCTCAGCAGGGCTCGCTGCAGGAGGATGCCTTCTCAAGGCTGTGGACCCCAGGCCTCTTCTATGTCTTCCCTCCACTCCCCTTAGTTCACAAGGTGATCCTCAAGGTCAGGAGGGACAAGGCACAGGTGATCCTTGTAGCCCCAGACTGGCCTCGCCAGTTCTGGTAACCAGATCTCCTCAGCCTCAGCTCCAGGCCTCCAAGGTGTCTTCCCATATGCCCGGACCTGATATCAATCAATCAGGGGAGGGTATACCATCCAGAACTTCAATCCCTGCACCTGACAGCCTGGTTCCTGAGCGGCTAGAGTTCCAGGCTTTGGGTCTCTCTGAGGTTGTACTCATAGTTGTGGAGGCATTCAGGAAGGAGTCGACCAGGAGGTGCTATGCCTTCAAATGGAAAAGAGTTTCCATTTGGTGTCAGGGCAAGGGCCTGGACTCTTTGTCCTGTCCAGTGGCTAGCATTCTTGACTACCTTTGATCTCTGTCCAAAGGGGGTCTTTGGTCTACGACCCTTAAGGTGCACCTGGCAGCCATCTCTGCTTACCGGGTGCAGGCCGTTCAGCAGATGATGGCACAGGAGAAGGTGGTCTGGGGCTTCTTTAAAGGCCCTGGCCATATTTCCCCTCCGGTGCATGAACCACCACCACCGTGGGATCTACTGCTGGTACTGGCAAAGCTAATGGGCAAGCCATTCCAATCAATGCACAGGTTTGAGATGTCACATCTGTCATGGAAGACCACCTTCTTGGTGGCTGTCATGTCAGCCAGAAGGACTGGGGAGCTACAGGTGGTCTCTGTCGAGTCTCCTTACCTGGTCTTCCACAGGGACAAGGCTGTCCTGCACCCCCACCCGAAATTCGTTCCGAAGGTGGTGTCGGAGTTTCACCTTAACCAGGTGTTGACTCTGCTGGTGTACTACCCTAATTACACCTCGGAGGCTCAATACAGGTTCCATATTTTGGATCTGAGACGAGCGCTCTCTTATTATGAAGGAGCAGATGGCTGAAGTTCGAGGAGAGGTTCGGCAGCTGTTTGTCACCTACGCTGAAGCCGCACCTGACAGACCTGCAGCCAAGCAGATGATTGGCAGATGGATTACATAATGCACTGATCTCTGCTATAGGTTGGCGGGCAAGAAGCCCCCATAGGGATAAGAGCTCATTCCACCCGCCATACTGCTGCATCGGTGGCTACTTCCAGGGACGTCTCTATCCAAGAAATCTGCAGGGCTGCTACCTGGAAGTCAGCAAACACTTTCATTTCCCACTACCACTTTGACCTAGAGTCATGCCAGGATGCTGGTTTTGGGGCCTCAGTTCTCCAGTCTCTGTTTCCCAAGTAGGGTGTGTGTGCCTTGCCTCCCTCCTCCCAGAGAACTGCTAGGAGTCTGCCAACAAGTGTGGCTAGAACAATGTATCCCCGATCCTAGAAAAACAGGTTACTCACCTCTAACAGCAGTTCTAGGAGTGGTATATGTTGTTCATCCACACAGACCCACCTGACCTTCCCGGCTTTGACGCACAACCCTCTGCTTCCAGCGGGCAAGATCTGGCATCAAGAGGCAGAGCCGAGGCATATACCACCTGGGTGGGTGGGAGGAGCCAGCTTTTAGACCTTCTGGCAATAATCTTAAAGGGAAATGACATGCCAACAAGTGTGGATGAACAACATATACCACTCCTAGAACTACTGTTACAGGTGAGTAACCTGTTTTTATATGGCGCCCAATCCCAGGGGCTCTGGGTGCCTTACAAAGGTAAAACAGGCTGGGTAAACAATAACAACATATAAATAAAAGCTGCATAAAGATTAAACAAGACAGCAATAAAGTCTAAAATTTATAATAAATAAGCTTCAATAAATAATAAATGATTAAAACCAGCTGCAATTAGTCTGTAAATGCCTCTTTAAAAAGATATGTTTTTAGACCGCTCTTAAATGCCCCCACCAATGGAGCCTCTCTCAGGGATCTGCAGAGTGAGTTCCAGAGGACCGGGCTGGCCACCCAGAACGCACGGTCACCTGAGGTTTTCAGCCTGGTCCTCAGAACCGCTAGGAGGCCCCCCTCCCCCGTAGAGGAGCGGAGGGAGCAGACTGGGATGGTAGGTGTAAGGAGGACAGTCAGGTAGCCAGGGCCCGACCCATATAGAGCCTTATAGGTGAGCAAGCCCACCTTGAAGATGATCCTCCACCTGACAGGCAGCCAATGCAGATCACGCAGGACCAGGTCACGTGACAAGACCTAGATAGGCCTGTCTATAACCTGGCTGCCGTGTTCTGCACCAGCTGCAGTTGGCAGTGGTTCCCTCCACTGATCCCAAAGTAAAGAGCGTTGCAGTAGTCCAGCCTGGATGTAATAAGGGCATGTACCAGTGAGGGTAGGTCATTAGATGGAACTAGGGGTTTAATCTGGGTGACATTCCTTAAGTGGTAAAAAACACTTTGGACAACAGATGACACCTGAGGATCAAGTGTCAACCTGTCATCAAGGATGATGCCCAGATTCCTCACTCTAGTGGGTGCCATCAACAGGGCAGATCCCAGGACAAGTCCTGTTGCCACACCGAAGGCATTCACCATGTTTTGTAGCGTTTTCAGAAGAGCCACTGTGTTTATGCTAATTAGGTAACTGATTTGCCCTCATTGTCTATTCTGATTGCACACTGATTCCTGCCTGCATGTTCACATTGCTCTTTATGGGCAGCATTATTTGAAATAAGAATATCAGAAAATTATGCCAATTAAGAAATATTTCTGGTTGCCCCCTCTTCTCCCACTGGTATCTTGGTTTTTGACAATTAGGAATCTGCAATCTAGCTGGCCAAGTGGTGTGGAGGGCTGAGGCATCAGTGTCTTACCTCCTGCCACACCAGCGACCCATGTTCATGGTGTGAGCGGGTTGCCAGGGATGGGGAGGATCGAACATTCCAAACACAGCTCTCCTCCTCTGGGGAGGGAGGGGATCAATGATCAGTGTTAGCCTAGCCCCTAGCAGAGGCTGGGGGTTGACACACCAATGCTGCAGAATGGGGGACGGAGACGGGGAAGACACTCAGCGTGTTGCGCGGAAGCATGCATGGCATGGTCATTGGTGTCACTGCACATTCTTCCTCTGCGCTGGGTGAGAAAATGGAAAACATCCTGGCCGTGTATGATGATTACCGGCCCTCGCAAACTCTGCATCCCAGCGACTCAGGCACCTCCCGCATCTGGATCCGGTTTGGCAGGTTGAGGGGGGACTTCCCATCCCCTGCTACAGAGGGCAAGTTGTGGGGGATACCGAGAGAGGTAAGTCCTGGGAGAAGTCAGGGTGATGGGGCTGGGGGATTGATGGGAAGGAGGTGCCAGCCAGGATGTGGGGAAGAAATACACACACACATAAAAAAATGAATCCTGCAATCTAGGCAGCCACAACATTCACTATTAATTGGAAACTGATAGGAACCCCGCCCCCCTCCCATGAATTAAATTCCATATCCAGTATAGCTATACTTCATGAGGAACTGATCCAACCTGGACTTAGCACTCCCACTTGCACTGTTTCTTCTTTGGGAACTTGTTCCATAGGTTTAACACTCTGTCTGAAACAAATCCTTCCTTTCATTACCCCTATCTCTAACCCCCCCATGTAGAGTATGCCCTCTAGTTCTACTGTCCTGAGCAAGCTGAAAACATTTCCCCCGATCCATCTAATCCACTCACTTTAAAATGTTAAAAAACTGAAATAAGACCTACACTGAGTCTTGTTTCTTCCACAGAAAACAAAATCTAGCCTGGCTAAACATTCTCATAGCTTCTACAAATGTTATGTGGTAAAAGTAGTAGTAGTAAAAATCTTTATTTTTATACAGGATTTGTTGACAAGTCACATCATTAGGGCCAATGGTTCTGTTTACAAGATGGTCCTGTGTTATAATGAGCTAAAATATTAATTCTAAGGTCCAACATTTATACAAAGGCATGTAACCACTTACAGGACATACAGAAAACATCTATACAGTTTTCTACAAAGAAATGGAATATACACACTGAGTATTTATTTCCCCTAATTCCACGGGCTATTGGTAGATCTATCAGTTACACGTACATTTTATTTTTGTGTTTCAGTTTAGCAATAAAAAGTTTCAAATTATTACGTGCAGTCTTCAGTAAATTAAGCGAATTCCATAAAGTTAATGTAATGACAAGGGAGATCATATTACCATACTTATTTAGTGGTTTTGGAATTTTGTAATTTCTCAAGTTATATTCGTGGTCAGTTTTTTCACGTTTATCGTACAAATAGGTTGGCTTATTGTGATTTAATATATTAAAAATCTGACTTGCCCATATCAACTTTCTCTTAGTCTCAGGAGTTAACCATCCTAATTCACTGCATAAGTCACAGTGATGAGTTCTTAACTCCCTTCTCAAAATCACTCTGGCCAGATGGTTAAATGTCACATCAAGCTTTGATAATAATCCTAGTTGTGAGGCTGTATACATGGCTTCCATAGTCTAGTATTGGTACCAATAGTTGGTTTACTACTAAAGTTCTCATACGTTTGTTTATATAAAATCCTGTACGTCTAAATGCCCCCAGCCTACTATTTATCATTTTTATGGTGTATTCTATATTATAATCAAACTTTAGGTAATTGTCAATCCATATGCCCAAGTATTTATATTCGGTTACCTGTGATAATATTTCATTTTTAGTTGTTTTTCTGTTAATTTCATGAATTTTATTTTTCTTGTGGGCATTATTAAACAACATTAATTCAGTTTATTTTACTGTTTAAAACCAACCCAGACCCTGTCAGCCATGTACACAGTCCCAAGACGTCATGCTGCAGGTTTGCCTCCAGTATTCCTTGTTGTTCCCACCTACAACCAACACATCATCGTCTGCGTAAAGTCTAATTTTAGAATAAGTTGTTATTTCTGCCAAGTGATTTATACAAATCAGAAACAGTGTGGGCCCCAAAATGGAGCCCTGGAGCACGCCCCTTTGAACTAAGGCCTTGATGGACAGGCTGTCATCTACCTGAATCGGTTGGGTATGATCTGTTAGTTAAGACTTAAACCAACCACAGGACTCTTCCAAAAGTCCAGTACCAAGTAACCTCTGCTCCAGCAGCCTGTGGTCCACTGTATCAATGTCCTTCGATAGGTCCATGAACACCGCACCCACTGCCGTTTCCTGCTCTAGTTGGGAAGCTATGATATCCATCATGTCAGTGAGCGCAGTGTTCGTGGAGTACCCCCTGTGGAAACCAGACCGGTACCTGGACAGCAAAGAGTGTGTCTCAAGATATCCACTCAGCTGTCCCTGCACCAGTCTTTCCAGTAACTTGGAAACAACTGACAGCAAAGCTATCGGTCCATAATTTGTAGGTTTAGCAGTTGAACTGCCCTTGTAATTTGGTATCACCTTTGCATTGTTCCACTGGGTTGGAAATATACAGTACATTCTGTCAGACTCCAATTAAACAGTTCTGTTAAGACAAGTGCAGTAATATCCACTGATCCATCAAAAATCTATTTTCTATTCTGTCCAACCCAAAGGATTTCCTAGTTTTTAATTTTCTTATTTCATCCTTAACTTGTTTGCAAGTAATACATCTAAATTGAAATCTGGGAATATTCCATGGCAGTGGTTTTACATCCAGTTTATTTGTATTTATATCAAGAATTGGGATTTCAATGTCTGGCAAGGTCACAAAATACTCATGTAATATGTCTGCTGAGGAGTTAGGGGTTTGGGGTACACCGTCCTTTACTGTGTTGGAGGCTTTTCATTTATTGGTGTTTTGAAAGATTTTATTGGTGATCAATATGTCTGTACATGGTTTCAGCAGACTTAGTGGAATAATATTTGTGTTCTGAATTTGTGATCTTTAATTTTAATGCATTTCTTGCTGCTTTATACCCTTCCCAGTCCACTGGATCCAATGATCTACCAGCCAATTTCCATAGTCTGTTTCTGATGCGTATCTGTTTTTTCAATTTTTCAGTTATCCACAGGACATGGCCCTTTTTTTGAGTTATGTTTTTAAATGGTGCTTACTCATCACAAATCTTCACCAAACCATTTTGTGAATTCTTGTATGGCTAGTTCAAGAGATTGCATTAGGGACAGTCTGTCCTATCGTACTCAAGCTAATTTGGCTAGAAAGTGGTCTTTATTATAATTTTTAAACATTCCACATCTACATTTTGGATGTCTTTTATTTGGGTGTTCCATTTCCAGTCCATAACTTCCAGAACACAACCAGCAGAACTATGATTTCCCACGACTGGCTGATTTATGGAAATATTCAGTACTCTGATCCTGGCAGATACAAAGACTAAATCCAGAACGTTTCCTGTACCAGTCTGGTTTGTTTCTCTAGTGGGTGAAGAAATCATTCAGGCTACCTGCAATGGTTTAAAACTATTTTCCAATGCCTTCCCTCTCTGTTTTCCCCATGCAGCATTGAAGTCCCCCAGTTAATATCAGGTCTAAGCCCATAGTATTATCTTGAAGAATCTGAGAACATTTTTCAAATTTATCTATCTTAACTCTAGGAGGCGAGTACATTACTCCAATGGACACATTTAACTTTGATACAGTAACCAATAAACATTTAATTTGTCCAGAAAAAGTAGCTTTGGTTTGACCCAAACCCTATTTTGCTTATAGTTGAATACCCGCCCTCCCAACGTCCTTCCCTATCTACAGGATGACTGTAAAAACCCTCCAGTTCTATCTCAGCTTAGTTGAGATTTTGAGTGAGTCACGTTTCTGTTAATGCAACTATGTGTGGGGTTTCCATTGCAATCCATGTTCTAAACAGGTCAATTTTATTTTTTAAACTTCTTGCATTGTCATGTATAATTTTTACGTTCGCTTGCGTGCATGCGCAAGTAACGTCTTGGGAGAATGGGACACTTTGGAGGTGTGCCCCTCCTCAGCAATCCCCTGCTTCATTGAGCAGGCGTGGCTGTCCTGTACCAATCGGGCCGCGGTGCTGTGTATGCAGTGGTGGTCTTCTCTTCAAAACCACTGCTGTGCACTTACTCGTCACGCCGCCCTCAATCTTTGCTGCCCGCTGGGAGCCCACCAGCGTGGCAAGCGCTCCAACGTCTGCCGGCGGGGGTGCCCAATCCCGTCGGCTCCGGCCCCCCACCCATCCTTCTGCCACGCTGGAGCCCACCCCAGCGTATGCATCTTCCCATCGTCTTTTTTTTTAACCTGTAAGTAAAAAGCGGTCCCCGCAGCCCCCAACCCACCCTCCCACAACCGCACCCACCCTCGCACCCTGCCTCCCCACACACCCCATACTTACCTCCAGACTCGGTGCAGCAGTCTTGATGGACGGGACACGTCTGCACTCTTCAAAGCCGACCGCGAACTGAGGAAATGCCGGTAAGGTGTATAATGGGCTAGATAGGGGTTTTCAACTTTATTGCATATCTCAGGCATTTTGGAATTTTGCCAAATTTCCAACATGGGGTTTGGGACCCCTTCTCATGAATGATGTCACTGTCATGGCGTTATTCAGGCCCGAAGGCGTTTGCAATCACTGCACAGTCACTGCGCGAAATCCCTTCAGGCCGAATAACGCCATGACAATGACATCGTCATGAGAAGTCCCAAAAACCATATTGAAATTAGTGCAAAATCCAAAAGACATACTTTTCTGGCGTGTGTTGCGCGGTTCCTACACACGCTCGTAGGTTTCTAATTTTCAATATTTCCACTCCAGATTTTCAACATTGCCATTTTACCACACCTTCTTATGAGTAGTACAGCTGTCATTTTTCACATCCTGCCCAAAACGTGCTTCCGCCCATGTGGCGCACAATGGCGCAGTCAGTGTGCGAACTCAACGTATGGGACACATTAAGAAAATCACAGTGACACTGTTCATGAGCAGAGGTCTTAAAATGGCTATGTTGAAAATTTTGTGAAAAATTCATAAAATGACTGTTTCTAGAGATCGTTGCACAGTTCCTACGCGCTCTTACGTTTGCGAATTTTCAATATTTTCACTCCAGATTTTCAACATTGCCATTTTACCACACCTCCTCGTGAGCAGTACAGCTGTCATTTTTCACATCATGCCCAAAACGTGTTTCCGCCCATGTAGTGCACAATGGCGCAGTCGGTGTGCGAAATCAATGTATGGGACATATTAAGAAAATCACAGTGACACTGTTCATTAGCAGAGGTCTGAAAATGGCTACATTGAAAATTTGGTGAAAAAATTCCTAAAAATGACTGTTTTACGAGCGTGCGTTGCACAGTTCATATGCACGCTCGTACGTTTGCGAATTTTCAATATTTTCACTCCAGATTTTTAACATTGCCATTTTACCACACTTCCTTATGAGCAGTACAGCTGTCATTTTTCACATCCTGCCCAAAACATGTTTCTGCCCATGTAGCGCACAATGGCGCAGTCGGTGTGCGAAATCAATGTATGGGACACATTAAGAAAATCACAGTGACACTGTTCATGAGCAGAGGTCTTAAAATGGCTGTGTTGAAAATGTGGTGAAAAAATTCTTAAAAATGACTGTTTTACGAGTGTGCGTTGCGCAGTTCCTATGCTGCTCGTAAGTTCTCGAATTTTCAATATTTTCACTCCAGATTTTCAACATTGCCATTTTACCACACCTCCTTATGAGCAGTACAGCTGTCATTTTTCACATCCTGCCCAAAAGTGTTTCCGCCCATGTAGTGCACAATGGCGCAGTCGGTGTGCGAAATCAATGTATGGGACACATTAAGAAAATCACAGTGACACTGTTCATTAGCAGAGGTCTGAAAATGGCTACATTGAAAATTTGGTGAAAAAATTCTTAAAAATGACTGTTTTACGAGCGTGCGTTGCACAGTTCATACGCACGCTCGTACGTTTGCGAATTTTCAATATTTTCACTCCAGATTTTCAAAATTGCCATTTTACCACACTTCCTTATGAGCAGTAGAGCTGTCATTTTTCACATCATGCCCAAAACATGTTTCTGCCCATGTAGCGCACAATGGCGCAGTCGGTGTGCGAAATCAATGTATGGGACACATTAAGAAAATCACAGTGACACTGTTCATGAGCAGAGGTCTTAAAATGGCTATGTTGAAAATTTGGTGAAAAAATTCCTAAAAATGACTGTTTTACGAGCGTGCGCTACGCAGTTCCTACGCATGCTCGTAAGTTCGTGAATTTTCAATATTTGCACTCCAATGACTTAAAAATACCTAAACAGCACATAGAAGCAAGCAACATTTGGCATTGACAAATGCTTGTACTTCTTTGTCACTGATTTTTTTAAGCCATGTCCAAGTGCCAAATACCACTGCAAATACCTGCAAGCGAACGTTCGGCATTGACAAATGCTTGTTATCTTACTTAACACATCAGGTTCTGGGTTTATTTATATGTCCCCTCCCAACAACAGGGCTATAATTAAACAACTTCCCATTTTTTGGGGACTCTGACTCCTATTGTTTGTGACTTTAAATTGGTTAAGTGTAATTGTATTTTTCTGAATGAATTACGTCTCTTACCTATGTCATAGTTCTCTACATTTATATGTGATCTTCCCTGATTTTGAACTGACCCTAGTTCCAGGGCTAGGCCTGCTGAATTTTCAATTAGGCTGGCATTTGAATTTTTTACATAAAAAGCACATGTAATGATAACACTACCCAACATCCTGCATAGCAACTCAATTTTTTTCCCCCCGAACTTTGTTTCTTCACCCAACAGTCCAGGGCATCTCTCAGGCTGGCTCACTTAGCATTCACCTCTAACCACTCGCCTGAACCACTCCTCTGACCGGAGTATCGTGATCAGGATCCCTTCCTCTCCTGTCGGCCCCATACAGAAGGAGGCCAAGGATCCCCAGGGGGTAAGGTTGGGATTGTGGCTGGCACTAAGTGTGTGGGGTGTTTGCCCTGTGAGACCAGCCACTGCCTTACGTGGCTGCCAGGGGTGTTCCTGTTCCTGTTCCTGGTTCCCCCTTGGAGTGTGGCATGCAATGATGCCTGCGCATAGCTGCCCTGCTGGCATCTTCCACTCTCCGCTCCTCACGTCTGCTGGTGTACCTGCAATACCCCCGATCTCCACTGGGGGTCGTCAGGACACCGGGCAACCCTGGATCTCTGCTCAGGGAGAGGAGAGCTGTCCTCCAGATGCTCCATCCTCTCCCTCCCCTGCCGACCACCAACTCCCTGTGTCTGTCACCGAACCTGGGCTACCAGTGTGGAACGAGGTGTGGCATCCAGCACCTCAACCCTCAGCACCACCGGACCGGACAGCAACTTCATTTTGAGTACAAATGTACTAACAAATTAATATGCTAATAAAATGGCAGTTACGCAAGAACTTACCGTAACAGTAGATCTTCAAGAGAGGTTCTTGCAGTAAGTCTTCATAAGTTGGACTGCGCTCCCTGGCGTCAAGACCGCACAGCGAAACTGGAGCTAGCAATCATCAGCTGGGACTGCCACCGGCGTCAGGTGATGGATGTCAGCGTGACTATAAATAGCAGCAGTCCCCCGCCCGACGTCCAGTTCTTCCACTACAGACATCTCAAGAGAAAGCAGAAAAAAGGAGTGGAAACTCCTGGGACACTGAGCCCTGGAAACAACAAAGTCCTGGGAAGGGAATAAAGAAAGAAAAAAAAAAACAGGAGCTGGGGGAAGGTGGGTGGGAAATCTAGACCTACTGCAGGAACCTCTCTTGAAGATCTACTGTTACGGTAAGTTCTTACGTAACTGCTATATCTTACTTCAAGAGGGTTCCTGCAGTAGGACTTCACAAGCAGGACTGAATACCAAGCAATCAACTAAAAAGGAGGAGTCAGAGACGAGGTTCCAGGAGGAGGAAAATGTTTGTCAACTACAGGTCACTCATGACAGAAGTTCTTGCAGGACTGCTAGACCGAAGTCAGCCCTGCGCCTCGAGACAATGTCCAGACTAATGTTTTGAAAAATTGTGGATGGAGGATCAAGTGGCCGCTGCACATAAGTCCGCAGTGGACACATTCCCAAAAAAGGCAGTAGAAATTACCATTCCCCTAGTTGAATGGCCCTTAACCGTCGACGAAAAGGGCTTTTCATACTTCTGGTAAATGTACTGTATACAATTTGCCAGCCAACTAGACAGAGTCTGTTTAGAAATGAAAACCAAAAAAATCCACTATAAAGTCTCTCTGGGTTCCTTTTTTTTTTTTTTTTTTAATTTTTTGGTAAATCGATGAGGGGAGTGAGACTATGGAATGGAAATAGATAACTGTTTCAAAGTATGAGTCTCACTCTACTACAATTAAATGAATGGTTTTAATTTTCAAATTCAAAGTCATGAAGTTCCTCTCTTTGAAAAATATATATATTTCATCCCAAAATATGATTTGCAGAGACAAACTTGCTTTAATATATAGTCTCTTAATTTTTCATTTGTATATTGGCCCCTAAATGAATTTTTTATCCAAGTAGTAACGTTTCAGAACTTAAAAATGTTCCTTCATCAGACTTGGAGCTTAATATTCACTGTAAAAACAAACAGCGAAATAAAAGATGTTTTAGTACAATACTGTTTTGAATAAGTATGTTTTAACTTGTTACAAAAAGTATTCTTTCAAAATTAGTGTATAGAAATCAGGTGGAACAGACCTGATGGGACCTCTTAATCACTTGCGAGTTAAATGGTGCTGGGAGGATGCGTTGCGTCTCTTACAGACTTTAAATTTAGAAGTCTGAAAATAGTAAACAAAAAGCTTCATTAAGCCTGAATTTATAAATTTTATATAGATGAAAATCATCATCAATTATAAAGAGACTTACTGAGAAAATTCTCTATTCTAGTGAGCGAAGTCTGGACGACTCAAAAACTAAAGTCAAGCGGTGTTTCTATTGAACACTATAGTAAAGAAATCATAAACGTTACCGAAAAGTAACAATATTTCAAATCTGAAAAAAACTATATTTTGTGCTTCAGTTACCTTAACTATACGATTAAGTCTCTTTTTTTTCCTCTTGTTTCTTTCCACGCGTTTTAAATGTTTAGATCCAAATGGGAATACAACTTACTACTTGGATAAAAAATTCATTTAGGAGCCAATGTGAAAATGAAAAATTAAGAGACTATGGGCCAGATATTCAAAGGGTAGCACCAGGCGCAAATCCGTTGCACTGGATTAGCACCGGATTTGCCCCCGACAGCAATATTCAAAAGGACATTTAGCGTCGGCGCTAGGTGTTAGCACCGACGCTAAATCATAATGTATGCAGGGGAGGGACTGAGGGGAGGAGACCTGAATGCCTGTGTTATGGCATATTCAAAGGTATAGTGCCGCGCTACAGGCATTAGCGCAACCTGTAGCGTGGCGCTAACTACCGCTCAAAAAAGGCTGGCAGTAATGCAGCGGTGCCCCCCACCCGCGCTCTACTCCTGACTGCTGTGTAATGTACAATAAATACTTTCCCTGGTAGTTTAGTGGTCCCCCCACACCCCCAAACACCGCTCCCGACCCGTCCTAACATACCAAAACTAATTGTCCTGGTAGTCTAGTGTCCCCCCAAGCACGCTCCCGGACCATCGTAAAATAGAAAAAGTATTTCCTGGTAGTCTAGTGGCCCCAAAGCACCGCTCCCGACCTCCGTTACCAAATAAAATCTATGACTTGTCCCTGGTAGTCAAGTGGTCCCCACCCCCAGCATGACTCCCGACCTCCATATGAGGTAACATCAATATTTTCCCTGTTAGTCTAGTGGTCCCCCAGCTCGACTCCGATCTCTGTTGCAAATAAAATCGATGACTTTTCCCTGGTAGTCTAGTGGTCCCCCCACCCAGCAGTGACTCCACCACCCATCGAATCTAGCCCCCCATGAAGCGGGCGGTGGCCGGCTCAGCCCTCCTCTCACCTCCACAGCGGCCGCGACGGAGTGCAGTCACACCTCAGTCGGCGGCCTGTCGAAGGAGGAGGAGGGCTGGGCGGTCGCCCGGCTCGGGCATCATGAGGCACAGGCCCGGGATGAATGGTAATCACTGCTGAGTGGGGTTCCTGGGAAGAATCATCGTTTCCCAGCCGGTCGAGGTCGGCTGAGAACCTGGGCTGGCGTGCAGAATGGGGTCGAGTGAGCCAGGGGCTCTGGGCTACCAGGAAAATGATGTTACCTTGCGGTCGGCGGTCATACAGGGGGCCAGACTATCGGGGACAAGTCTCGTTATTTTCAGCGGAGGTCGGGAGCGGTGCTTGGCGGGGGGCACTAGACTACCAGGGAAAATTACTTTTCGCATTTCTGACGGGTCGAGAACAGTGCTTGGGGGTAGAACACTAGAGTACCAGGAAAATTAGTTTTTGTATGTTAGAGACGGGTCGGGAGCGGTGCTTGGGGGGGGGGACACTAGACTACCAGGGAGTGGTAACAACACAGGTGGAAACAGGGACCAAACGGCTGTGAAGGGCTGCCTGGCCCAGCCTGTCTTCCCAGGTCCCTATATGTTGGATGGCTGCGCTGCACAGCCCAGTGACCCTACAGCTGACAACCCACCCCCCATCCCCAGCAGGTTTGCCTTATGCCTGCCCCATGCATACATGTGTCTCCAACCACACCTGCTGTGGGCTGCCTCTGTTGGTGTGGGAGGGGGCATCATCCAGGGCATGTGTGGCCACTGGTAGTGTGTTGTGTATATAGCTATATATATATATATATATATATATATATATATATATATATATGCATGTGTCTCTATTAATCTATAGTTATAGATCACTACGGATCTATATATCTCATTATGTACTGCCTGCAGTGCTACATAGCTATGTTGTATGCACTGCTGGTACCTGCCAGCGCACAGTTCCTGCTGCTGTCAGCTTGTACAACCATTCCGACCAACAGGGGATGCTGTGGGCATGCCTTGGCCTGCAGCATCCAGCCTGTACTTCCATTCCGACCAAAAGGGGGAGCTTTGTGCTCCATGCAGTAGCACCGGGCAAACTGTATGGTAATATATGCTAAGCAGCACCTAATGAGATGCAAATATACCTGTTTGCCCACGGATTACCTAAGTAGGCTCATTTGCATGGGAGCTTTGAATATAGCTCCAGTTTTCCCCGGGCTAACCATTTTGCACCGGGCTAATGTGTTAGCACTGTGCAATCAGGTTAGCCCCAGGCAAGCCTCACTTCAGCATAGCACAGTTTTGCAGTGTGTGGCTTAGATTATGGTTTGCAGTCATACCTCTCAACTGTCCCTGATTTTACCTCAAAATCTTACTCTGTCCCTACTAAACATTGTGTTTCTGTGGCCAAACAGTGGGGGCATACCTCTCAAGTGTCCTTCATTACGAGGGACATCCCTCATTTTGCCCCTTAAAATTGCTCTGTCCCTCATCCGTCCCTCATGGAAAAGGTGTTGCCCACAGAGAGGATGTGCTGTATATTCAGATTTTAAAGCAGAAACTCTAAATATTCTGAAATACTAAATCCAAAATAAACCTTGTACAAGTAAACACTATGGTTTTCACAGTGTTCTGAACTTGTATCTCCATGTTTGAGGATGTGTCCCTCATTCTGAGTGTCTGTGTCCCTCATTTTGAGTGTCCAAAAATGTCCGTGTCCCTCATTTTGAGTGTCCAAAAATGTCCATGTCCCTCATTTCAGTGACAAAAGGTTGAGAGGTATGAGTGGGGGTTATAAGCATAAAATACTGTCAAACATTAATGCTACTGACGTGTTCTTCCTTAGTAAATGCATTCTACACTACACCACTTATCCTACCAGCTTCCTGAGTGGATATCACCAATATTTAGGATGTGTCCCTGATTTTAAACCTTTGTCCCTGATGTTTTTAAGCCTTGTCCCTGATTGATGAGGCAGGGGGTTGAGAGGTGTATTAGCAGCAGCTGTGAAATGTCTCTGTGCAATCACACACAATGTTCTCCACCTGCAACACTGGCTTGCTACAGAGTCTGATGAGCTGCAGTTGCAGTTTGCACTTCCCTGTTGCTAAATTCAGTGCTGTCTTATTTTCGGGCTATTTTTGCCCTGCACTCCCAGACCAGTTTGCCCGGCTTCCTTAGACTGCTATATTCAGCAGGATTAGCACTGGGCTATTTCCTTTCGAATATAGCTTGCTTTGTGCTCCGGGCTAAGTTTGCCCGCCGGGCAGTGATAATTTAGCCCCGGGGCAAAGTTTTGAATATCTGGCCCTATGTATTAAAGCAAGTTTGTCTCTGCAAATCATATTTTGGGATGAACTATATATATTTTTCAAAGAGAGGAACTTCATGACTTCGAATTTAAAAATTAAAACCATTCATTTAATTGTGGTAGAGTGAGACTCATTATTTTGAAACAGTCTTTTTGGAAATAGCCTTGCCCTGGCACTAGGGAGCAAAGGCTACAAAAAGCTGGTTGGACTTGTGAACCTCCTTAGTCTTTGAGACGCAATACCTCAAAAACCTGTGCATGTCAAGGGTGTGCAGGAGATATTCCCCCATTGGAGTGTTCTGGGCAAAACACTGGCAGTTCAACATTAGAGTTTAGGGTGAGTTCTGAAACCACCTTAGCAAGAAACGAGGGATTAGTCCTCAGAGCCACCCGGTCTCTGGGGAAAATCAAATCAGACTCTCTACAAACTAGAGGCTGAAGCTCTGAAACTCTTCGAGCTGAAGTGCTAACAACTAAAAGAAAAAATTACTCGCCTTAGTAATGTTGTTTCTTCTAATGGAGTCTTGCTATATTATAGACATTAGCAGTTTGTTCCAGCTCTAGAACTGCCCCGGAGTGCAATGGTTAAAACCATTCCAAAATAGAATTTTGGCACGAGAGCAGCTCTATCTGTGTCATTTCAAACTTGAACTGTCAGATCTTTACGAGCCAAACTCACTAAGGTCTGTGTGGAAGCTGTAACCTACACTAGCCAAATGGCTACCTAAATAATAACAACCATTGATGGTCCCAACACCCAAGACTCAAGTCAGGGGACCAGAAATACTAACACCATTCTAATAATATGAAAATGGAACATAAGTATAATAAAACACACACGCTGCACATACACACCCCAAAGTCCCAAAGGGGACAAAATGCTAACAGGACATAAGTAGTGCCCACACTAAGTTGCCCGCACCCACCAAGTAGAGGTTCTGAGAGGGCAGGTTGGGGAGGTCTATAATATAGCAAGACTCCATTAGAAGAAACAACATTACTAAGGTGAGTAATTTTTCTTCAAACAACATGAAGTCTTGCTATATTATAGACATTAGCAGAATACACAGCAGTACCTCCATGGAGGAGGGGCAGAACCTACTTAGGGAATAGGCTCTGAAGAACAGCTGTGCCAAACTGAGCATCTCTCTGGCCTGGACATCCAGGGAGCAATGCTTAGTAAAGTGTGTACCGTTTTCCAAGTACCAGCCTGGCAAATCTCTAATAAAGGGATATCTCTGGCAGCAGCTAGAGACGCAGCTGTACCCCTGGTAGAATGAGCCTCAAACTGGGGCTCTGCCCACTTTCTGATAACAAATTGGATACAAGAGACAATCCACCTGGCTATTGATCTCTTAGTGGCAGGTTTGCCTTTCCCAACTTCACCATAGGTAAGGAAAAGTTGGAGGATTCGAACCTGTACCTTTGGTACACTCTATATAATAACTAAGAGCCTCTTAACATCCAGGCTGTGCAACCTCCTCTCACCCAAGAGGAGTGATCAGTGAAAATACTGGAAGGGAGCTAGATTGATTAAGATGGAAATCTGAAACCACCTTAGGCAAAACTTCCTATTAGTCCTAAGGACTACTTTATCCCTGTGGAAAGAAATAAAGTCAGTCTCCACTGACAAGGCTTGCAATTCACTTATGCGTCTGGCAGAAGTGATAGCCACTAGAAAACAGTTTTCCAAGTTAGGTACTTAAGCTCAGCAGAAGACAGAGGTTCAAAAGGGGGTTGCATTAACTGGGCAATGCAAACATTAAGGTCCCAAGCAGGGGCCGGTTCCCAAAAGGGAGGATTAGTATGGAGTAATCCCTTAAAAAACTTGGAAAACACAGGATGAGAGGAAAGAGGGGATGACTTTCCTGCTGACAAAAGCTGACACAGCTGCCAAATGAACTCTCAGGGTAGCTGGTCTGAGACCCAAGGAATTAAGATGTACCATGTAATCTAACAAAAAGGGCAATTCAGCAGATTCTGGGAAATATTTTTCCAGCACACCAAATGGAAAACCTTTCCATTTAGAACTATAAGTAGCCCTAGTGGAAGGCTTTCTGGAAGCCTTTAGGATCTCAAGAACACCCTGAGAGAGGTGTAAATCAGCAAACTCTAACTCCTCAAGTGCCAGGCCTTGAGGTTGAGGGATTTGAGGTCCGGATACCAAACCCTTCCCTGGACACAAGTCAACAGATTGTGATTCCTGGGGAGGCACAGGGAAGATGGACTGTCAGAGACAGAAGGAGTGGGTACCAGGGCTGCCTGGCTCATCCGGGGCAATCAGAATCACCCCTGCAAGGCTGAGATCTGATTTTGACTAGTACTTTGAATAGGAGAGGAAAGGGGGGAAAGCAGAGGAACTTCCTCCCAATCCAGAAGAAGGGCATCCAGGGGAACTGAGCCCAGCACTGGAGGCCTGCAACAGAACAGAGGAAGTTTGTGATTGTCTGGGGCTGCAAAAGATCTATCTGAGGGATGCCCCACCTGGCAAAAACTATCCCCAGCACTTGAGGATCCAGGGACCATCGTGATGGCCCTGGGAAATCCTGCTGAGGGCATCCGCTAGGACATTGTCCTTCCCTGAAGATGAACTGCTATGAGGGAAGTGTTCTAGGAATAGACCAGAGACCACAACTCATTGCCTCGGTGCACAAGGTCAAGACCAAGTGCCCCCCTGTTTGTTGATGTACCACATTGTTGTGGTGTTGTCTGTTCTGACTTGTATCACCTTGTCGTGGACAGATGCAGAAAAAGCTTGAAGAGCTAAAAAGACAGCTCTGAGTTCCAGCAAATTGATGTGGAGCAGAGATTCCTGGGGGGACCAAACTCCCTAAGTGGAAAGGTCGCCCATGTGGGCTCCCCAACCCAGAAGGGAAGCATCTGTAGTGAGAGTCAAGTCGTGAGAAGGGGAAATGAAGGGGACCCCGGCTCTTAAATTGCTCTGATCCTGCCACCACTGGAGAGCTAGGATCAAGGTTCGAGTCACTGGGACCAACTTGAAAGGGGTCTCTTCTCTGAGACCAAAAGGTTTTCAACTGAAACTGAATGTCTCTCATCTGAAATCTGGCTCCCTGCACAACAGCTGTGGATGCAGCCATGTGCCCCAGGAGCTGCAGAAAGTGTCTTGCTGGTCGAGAGACCTGCAGAGTGAAGGAAGAGGCCAGAGCCACTAAATTCCTTACCCTTTCTGGAAGAAGAAAGGCTCTGGCTAGCTTTGTGTCCAATTCTGCCCCTATAAAGGTGAGTACCTGGACTGGTTCCAGAACTGACTTTGGTAGGTTTAGCAGAAAACCCAGGGAGGTGAGAAGCTGCTGGGTGACCTGCAGGTGAGATTTTACCTGTTCTGGGGACTGGCCTACAATGAGCCAGTCGTCTAGATAGGGAAAACAGCAATCCTCTGCCTCCTTAAGTGGGCCACTGCCACTGCTAGACACTTTGTGAATACCCTTGAGCAGAGGTAAGGTCAAGGGCATTGCTCTGAACTGGTAATGACCTGAGGGCAGTTCGAATCTGAGGTACTTTCGATGGGATCTTCTGATTAGGACATGGAAATAGGCATCCTTGAGGTCCAGGGAGGCTAGCCAGTCCCCTGGCCTTGGGGAAGGTAAAATCATTGCCAGAGTTACCATTTTGAACTTTATCTGGAATACAGACCCCTGCCCTAATGCAGGGGAGGAACCCTTCTACTGCTCTGAGAGCTAACAGGGATGAGACCTCTGTTTCCAGAGCGAGGGTCTCTGAAGCACTTGCAGGTAGAAAAGTCTGCTTCTCAACTTGGGAAACTTTTGAAGCTGAGAACCAGACCCTGGCTTACTTCCAGAACCCACTTGTCTGAGGTTAAAGAAGCCCAATTCTGACTGAAGTAAGCCAGCCTGCCCCCACTGGTACAGGAGACGACCTGGGCACCCCATCAGGTGCCTGTTTCGCAGGAGTTTAGGCTGGGGGTGGGAGCAGGTCTGCCCACCCTCGTCCTGCCCCTGCTCTCTGAAGAAGCCCCTCTGAGCATAGGCAGAGGAGGCCTGAGTCTGGTAGAAAGGCTGTGAAAAGGCTCACCCCTCACCCCCTGGGGCATGCCTTGAGGAGTGGCTTGCCGCCTCCAGCCTGGGCACTCTTGTAAGTAGTCCATATTCATCCATCTTCTTCATGTAATTCTCTGTCTGCTCTCCAAACAGAGAATTTCCTACCACAGGAAAATCCATAGCCTCAGTCTGGGTATCCTGTGACAAACTAGTGCACCTGAGCCAGGCCAACTTCCACGAAAGCTACAGATGTGGCCATGACCCTAGAGGAAACATCATTAACATCCACAGCAGCATGAAACTGAACCTTAGAGGCTTCAATGCCATCAGCAGCCACCTGTTCTAGTTCACTAGCCAGCTGGCCATGGGCCTGCTTGGCCAATTGCATAACAGTATCCCATCTAGATTTCTGATACCTAGCTACATAAGCCATATAATTTGCTTGCCTGAGTCCCAGAGAGGCTGCCATATACTGTTTTTTGCCATGGCATCAATCTTCCTGGAATCCTTGTCAGAGGATGTGAAGCCAAGGGAATATTAGCTTTATCACAGGCAGCAGCCTGAACTACCCCAACATGACTGCATTGCTGAGAAAGGAATTCTGTATCAGGGCCTGACAATGTATACCTTCTGTCCATCTTTTATCTACAGGAGGCACAGAATTAGGAGCTTTTAAAATTGTAATTGTTTGTTTCTTAAAGACTTATGTAAAGGAATAGACAATCTCCTAGACTCTGGAATATCCATCATTTCTACAAAATCAGGCTCCTCTTGCTCATCCACAGCCTCTTCTAAAGGAAGCTGGAGGGTTTCAGCAACTTTTATAAAACATAAAATGAGATGGGGACTCAGACAGCATAGGGAGATTCTAAAGGTCTGTCTGGGGAGATGTCCGTTCAATGGGCACACCCAGACCTTCCCAGCCACATTCATACTGTTCATAATCCTCCTCCTCCTCTGGTTCATAAAATTCCTCAATATCATAATCCTGAACCACTGGGACCGGACGAGCCGACCTTTTACCAGATAGTGGTGGTCTGACGGACCCTAAGACAGTGACTGGACAATTTGTATGGCTTTTGTTATCTCTGCAGCAGTTGGAGAAGGAATTTTGGACTCCAGACCTGCTGATTTTCTTGTTTCTTTACTGGAATTGGTTCCTCAGAACCAGCTTTTCTTTGCCCGAGGAAGTCTGGCCTGGTCGAGGGTACTCCTCTGGTTCGGTGGCACCGAACCGGCTGGCCATCCGGGTCAGCGGACTTTTTACCTCGCCCCTGAGCCTGCCCAATCTTTTTCCAGGGTGGCTGCAGGAAATTCTTACATACCTGGCAGTCTGACTGGAGGTGGTCAAACCTCAGACAATAAACACATGTGGTGTGGGTCAGCCTTGGCAAAGACTTCCCCACAAACATCACAGTGTTGAAACCCAGTGGGCCTGGTTTTTCTTTGGGTTTCTCAGACATAATGCCAGCCTAACCAAAAACTTGCCCTTTTAACGGCAGTGCCAGGCAAGACACCCTTATCGGTTCCTAACCGTGTCACGGGTATTGGAAAAAAACGTAATAAATCCGTTTTTTTTAGTACCGATAAGAACCGGGAACCGCACTCTAAAATAGTAACTTTTAGTTTTAAATGAGTTTTAAACCCACTGATCGGTTCAAAACCGAACCGATAACTTACAAGTTCCACACAGACAAAACCTTCATTTACTTACGGTTACCACAGATAGAGCTTGAACTGAACGGTTTTATGTGTTAAATAGAAACTATTCTCGTTAAATCCAACCGAGAAACACTTTTAAACCGAGAAATGAACCGAGCAGAAGGAGAAATCTCCGGAGCGACTGTTCACTGAGGCGGAGTAAAGAATCTGACAGTTCAAGTTTGAAATGACACAGATAGAGCTGCTCTCGTGCCAAAATTCTATTTTGGAATGGTTTTAACCATTGCACTCCGGGGCAGTTCTAGAGCTGGAACAAACTGCTAATGTCTATAATATAGCAAGACTTCATGTTGTTTGAAAGAGCATTTTCCATGCCAGGAAATGCATATCAGTACTTACTTCCTGCGCAAAAGGGGGCAAAGTAAGTTTTTCTAAAATAAAATTAAAATTCCAGGGGGAACAGGATTCTGGACCGGAGGTTTAAGGTGAAGGATCCCCTTCCAAAATGTTCTGGAAACCTCTAGCTGAGCCAGCGTTTTGCCTTCGACTGGAAGGTGGTAGCCAAAAAAGCAGAAAGACGGACCTTCAGAGAGGAATAACTGAGGCCAAACTCTGACAGGTGCAAGAGGCACTATAAGACCTGGGAAGCTGAGCAAGAAAAAGGGTCTAGATGGAAAATCTCTTCCACTTCATAGTATATGTGGCTCTAGTGGAGGGTTTTCTGGCCTCCAGGTGGAACCACCTCTATGGCTGATTTTTGCAGTAGAGCTTGGATTTCCTGCAGGACTAAGTTTTGCTGGCCTGACGGGAAATGAGACCTGCCCAGAGGATTGGTGGGTGGTCTTTCCAGAAACTCTATTATAGAGTGACCCCTTACAATTAACTGTAGGACCCATGCATCTGCAGTCATGGTTTCCCACCCTTCTCTTCCCCAACTAGTTCCTCCATGAGGATGGGAGATAACGGGGGTCCGTATGTCAGGATGCTGAGGAGAGGGGCACCTTGCCTCCAGCGGCTGTCTTTGGGAATTTATCTTGAGGGGGTTGGGTGCCAGAGCCAGAGATGCGACGCTTGTTCTGACATCTGCCCTGGTTCTGTTTGTTCCATTTCCGTTGGTGACAAAAATTCTTTTTGGGTTTCTGACCCGAACGGTATATAGAGTGGACATCTTTCAGAGATTTGTCGCTTTCTTGCAGTTCTGTGATTTTATCTTTAGCATTGCCACCAAGCAGAATTCGACCCCTGAAGAAAGCATCCAGAAGAGTGCTCTGTATATCTGGTGCCAATCCTGCAAGACGAAGCCATGCAAGGCGTCTCAGGCAGAAGTCTGTAGCCATACAGCGTGCCACCGAATCAACCGAGTCGTAGGTTGCATGAAGGGTATGGTGGCAGAATGAGTTATTCAACCTGATTTTGTCTAGAAGTTTGTTCCTGAGCTGTTCACCAGGCACTTCTTGGGTGTCCTTTTCCAGGTCGGACAAGGCCGACATCTGGAAATCCACCATGTGGGCTACATGGTTTAATGAACGTATGGCGCAGGCAGAAGAGGTGTAGACCTTGCGTCCATATTGGTCCATTTGCTTCGACTCTTTGTCAGAAGGAGACACACTATGATGTTTAGGTTGTGCAGACCTATCGCATGCTGCAGTGATAATGATAGAGTCAGCTTTGGGTTGAGCTGTAAGGTGGGAAACCCCTTCCGGGGGTAGTAGATCCTGTCAACTTTCTTAGAAACCGCAGGAATCAATGCTGGCTGTTGCCAAATTGTAGATGTAAGATCTTCATGCAGCCCCGTCCAAGGAGGGATGGGGAGAGGGTCCGCATTGACCAGGTCCAGATGTTCTGCAAGTCTTCTGTGTTTGGGGTCCAATTCCTGGGATCTCTGGATGGACCGGAGGAGCTCTGCGAAAGATGGATCCTACGGGGGAGATTTAGGTGAAACCTTTGGCTGAGGCTCTATGACAGAGTGGGGTTCTGACTGGTCCCCCACGTCCGAATCCTCGTCAGAGGATTCTGACCTACTGGGCAAAGAAGTGGCATCTGGAACCACCTCCGTGATTCTGTGCCTTAGAGAGATTCCTGATGGCAGAGTGCCTGTATCTCTGTCAGAAACTCTGCTGGAAGGAGGACTGCCCGGGGGTATCCTGTGGGGCAGGGTAGCCCTGACTACTAGCTGGGGCTGACCCAACTCATGTAAGAGCTGGGACTTGGCGTCCTTCCACCAAGCCGGTATGGATTCTTGTTCTGGCTGAGAAGGTGGAAGAGGATATCCTGGGTACCCCACAGTATAGGAGGGGTAGCTAGGTGGTTGGTACAAGTAAGGGTACTGGTAACCTTGGTACTGAGCCAGTGTCGGGTAACCTGGCGTTGAAGGCAGGTAATCCAGCGTCAGACCCCCTAGCATCGGGTACTGGGGAAACTGTGGCATGTAGCTGGGGTAGTAACCCGTTGGGCCCCAACAGAGGAGGAAGAGCATAAGGTCCAGAGGGAGTCAGTGCCAAGGGACCACTGGAGTCTGGGTCAGTTGGTGAATACGTGAGTGGAGCCCCCGAAGGTTCAGGAAAATGTTGGTCCATTCCACCCCCAAAAGGGTCCGGTGAGGGATATGATGTCGGGAGCCTATCCGACGGCAGGACCAAGACAGGCGAGGGGGTTAAGTCTGGAAGGGCCCCCACCGACAGGTCTGCTGGTGAGGCAGGCGTCTCATGGAAGTCTGACATTAGGGGCTCCTGGAAATCAGGCCCAAAGAGGTCGGGCAAGGTTAGTGATTCCCTAGAAGGAGAACCCTGGAGGGAAGAAGGGGAACCTGCAAGCTAGCTCTGCCAGACATTGGGGACCACAAGGGAGTCTGACGGAAGAGCAGTCACCATGCGGTCATCGGGCAAGCCGTTGATTTACTTAGAAGTGATGGTCTAGCGAGTGTCAAAGGAGCCGACGATCGACTTAGAGACCACGGCCGGGCTGACGGAAGCCGGTGGGCTAGAGTCAGACTGATCGGCCTGGGCCAGGTGCCGAGGGTGGCTTATCGGCTGAGCTGAGAGCAGGAACTGCAACTGTTTCCTCCAAAGAGGAGACCCCCGACTGCCCACTGACCTCAGCAGGGGAAGGTGTCGGTCCGCTGGAGGCGGGCCGAAGGCCAAGGCGGTACTCACATGGGTGGAGGCCCACCGGGGAATGGTGTCGGCCGCCTGGCTGCTTTTCCTCTGTGGAGAATGGCTCCACTCCTGGCGTTTCTCCTTCTTTTTCTTTTCCGGGGCAAGTGACAATGATCGTTCCCTCAGCTGCTGGAGCTCGCTTTCCATCGATGCCAGTCGTTTCAATAAATGGGCATCGAGGGTCCTCTGGTGACCGGTGCGCGTGGCCCGGTTGAAAGCCTGGCAGATAGTACACTCTGCGGTCTTGTGTTTAGGCCCTAGGCAGAGGACGCAGCAGGAATGGCTGTCCCCATGCAGGATCTGCATGCCGCACTTGAAGCACTTTTTCTTGGACCAACGAGATGACATGCAATGCTGTGAGGAAGGAAAAATACGAACGCAACTACATGAAAAAATGGCGGGCGACTGAAGCCGTTTTACTCCGAGGTCCGATGATTCAGGTCGACGGTGGGAAAGAACTGGAGGGTGGGCGGGGTACTGCCCCTATTTATAGTCACACTGACATCTGTCACCTGACGCCAGGGCAGTCCCCACTGATGACTGCTAGCTACAATTTTGCCATGCAGTCGTGAAGCCAGGGGGTGCAGTCCTACTTGTGTAGATCTACTGCAGGAACCCTCTTGAAGTAAGATCTATAATATAAGAATAAACATTTCTAACTAAATCAGATAAGACAATGCTAATCCCTTCCTTAATATTTGCCTTATTTTGCTTTCAACTGCGGTCAACTTCTATGTTTCTATGGCAGCAATACAGATGAGTATGAATAGATAGGCCATTGATGGAGTACAAGCCTATGGCACATTCATAAGGTAGAAAAAATGGGCAGACTGGATGGGCCTTGCAATCCTTATCTGCCGTCAACTTCTATGTTTCTAAACAAGTCTATAAAACAGTTTTGCAAGTTGAAAGAGTTAAACGGAAATAAAACAAACACACTGTATTCAAATTCAAATTACCAAGCCTGAACTTGAGTCCGTTTAAGATTTCTTTGTCAAGTGGCGCTTACGCCACTTGCACTCGGGAGCAACACAGGCTTTTAAACAGATAGCACCACCCCCTGAGAGGATCTTTCAGACACACGCTCACCCCCAAGCCTGCTAATGATGATAAACTGCTCAGGCAGACAGTGCAGTGATAGCTGGTGAATGGGGCTATGCTGACAAAGGCTCAACCCCTCTGACTCTTCTGCCTGTTCCTCTCAGTAGCAGCACAAGATGTAAAACTGCTGGATGTAGGGGAGCAGTGCAGGCTTTTAAATAGATAGCCTTACCCCCTCCCCCAGAGGATCTCTCAGCCGCTGGCTTGCCCCCGTGCCTGCTGAAGAAGACAAACTGTTTGGGCAGACAGTGCAGCGACAGCTAAAATACTTTTTTTTGCTATAAAATGGCTGCAATGAGTTTCTTGGGACATAACTATCCGTTAATGAATTTACGCTGCGCCTCTTTATATCTGTCGTAGATAATCAGGCCCATGTGTGAGGCACATAACTGCCATCCCTTGTCAAGTATATCACACCATCTCCCACCTCGCTTTTGTCTTCAGAGAGGAGTCTGATCCTCGAGTCCTAGTTTGCACCACCTCTCCTGCTATTATCTGCTTTGGGTGCTGTCATTTGTTCAGGATGACCTGTTCTAGGAAGCTAATATTGGCTACTACTGGTTTGCTTCTATCCAGGCCACCTATCATGTGTCTTAGCTGTAGAAAGAGGAAGTGTTGTGCATTGGGAATGTCCCACAGGTGCTGTATTTCAGTAAATGGGTGCAGTCCATCCTTGGTAACTAAATCTGCCAGACACTGTATGCCAGGAAGCTGCAATTCCTCACCGCTACCACCTCCCAATCCTGGCAAGAAGCCAGGATTGTGGGCTAGCGGGATCAATAGTGTGCTTTCTGTCACCCCATCTCACCTTGCACATGCCCCCCGCCTGCAATGTCCATTCAACAAGGAGGTCTTAGTGGGTATCGTAATATACTTTAAGATATACAAAATCACACATGCCCCCACAATGCAAAGCATCATGGGCTGCATATGCAAACCACAACAGAATTTTATGCTGGTTCAACTTTAAGCAGAAATGCATGGTGCCGGAAGGCCTCTCACACAGTTTGCAAAGGGTGCCAACTGAATACATAGACACATGTTTCATCCTACCAGGACTCATCAGTATGCCTCAACTGTTTGGCACCCCAGTGGAATGAACCAGCCACCCTGGTTATGTTGTGGTGAACCCAATTAAAACAAAAGACAATTTAAAAGCCAAAGAACCTGTGTGTGCAAGCACTGAGGCAATGGTTACCCCCAAAGGGCATTTGGCCGGGAAGACAAGTTTCAAAGAAATACAAAATTACACATGCAAATCACCACAGAATATTATGCTGGTTTAACTTTAAGCAGAAATGCATGGTGCCGAAAGGCACTTTAGGATGCCCCCAGCTGCCCAATACACCTGTAGTGGGTGTAGCACCCTCTCTTTCTCTAGACCGTACCACTGTGCTCTATCAGTCTGTGCAATCCAGTCTTCGATAAAATTGGTTCCAAGCTGCCCAGAAGTACTACTTTATGTCTGGAAATTTCAGGCACCTTTGTTGACTGACCCTCTGTAGCCTAGCCAGTCTTACCCTGGGTTGCTTACCTGCCAACTAAAGTTTTTTGGAATTCACTTTATATTGAGTTTTCAATCTTTTAACACATTAAAACATAACGTACAACTTTCATCATTACAAAAACAAACATCAATCATCAGTTAGAACAATTGTATAGATTCACCATATAAATATTATGAAAGGTTTTACAAATTATGTAACAAAGATAATGTATTAGTGATTTTTTTTTTAAGTTTAAATATTTATTTTGTTTTTCAGGCAGTTACACAGGCTGCCTCTAGTCTCTGTCTGTCCTCCCTGGTCAGACAAATAGGGAGCATCTGCATTGGGAATAAAATAGTGAGGAGTATGATCATTTTAATCAAGTTTACTCTCCCTAACCATGACAGGAATAGGGCTGCCATCTTCATAGGTCGGCATGGAGCACTGCTAGCAGGGGTCTATAATTAAGGTCAGAGAACAAAAAAGCTGGGTTAAAAAACACCACATACTTCCAAAAAGCAGCAAAATCAGTTAGTGCAGATTAAAAATCAAGTTTATTCCAGCACAAGAACAGCAAATGGCCTCCACAGCCTTTGGCCCACCAGTGTTGCAACCACTTTCAGCCCCAAATACATAATATGGTCCTGACATGATGACAAAGGGGTCTGCAAAGTATGCAGTTGGGCCCTAGCTGTTCCCGTCCCATGAGGCAAGATTTGTGCAGGTTGATTTTATACCCTGGAAAAAAAAAGCCTGCTAGTATGCTGAACAGAGTCGGGATGGAGGACCCAGGGTTTATGAAGTAGAGCAGAATGTCATGTGCATTTAGGGTATTCTTGTGAGAGGCATCAGAGCCTGTGATTCCTGCATTTGCCCTAATTTGCATGGCTAGGGGTTCAATGGAGAGTGTGAACAGCAGGGGGGATGAGGGGCATCCCTGTCTTGCCCCCCTGGCTAAGGAAAAGATGCCTCAAGGTTGGCAAATAAGCAGGATTCTGGCAGTGGGCCCCGTGTATAACAGTTTAGCCATATCTAAAAAGGGTTGTCTGAGACCAAACCTTTCCATTACAATAAATAAATATTCCCACTGTATCCTGTCAAAAGCCAATGCTCCCTGCAGATGCCGAGAAGCCCCATGTATTGCATTAAGCAGCCGTCACATGTTGTGACAGGAAAGGCGATCCTGTACAAACCCCATCTAGTGGGGGTGAACCACCAAACCCAGTATCTTGTCTAGTAGAGTGGTTTGGAATCTTAGCATATGTTTTGTTTTCGTAATTGAAGAGTGAGATGGGGCAATATGAGCTGCACTCCATGGGGTCCTTTACTGGTTTAGGTAATACACAAATCAGGGCCTCATCACATGTTTGAGGTAGTGCCCCCTCCTCTTTTGCTTCATTATACACTGCTGCAAGGCACTCACTCAGTGGTTCTTGCAGGTGGTGAAGAACTGTCCTGCAAACCCATCTGGGCCATGTGCTTAACCCTTTTAGGGAAGGTCCTCGCAGACTTTTATTCTGTTTACCTGTGTAGCTTGTAATCATGAACCGTGATTGCCTCTATTGTACCCTCCTAGTTTCATCAGGATTTAAATTTAAATGAAGTTTGGTGTGAAAACCTGCTCAACTCTATTGCAAAGGTCATGACCCAGCTCATGTAAACCATCCGGAAATTTTATGAGGTTTTATTACTAAAGCCTGCTGTAGTTATACCATATCATAGAAACATAGACTTTAACAGCAGACAAGAACCGCCTGGCCCACCTAGTCTGCCCATTTCCCTACCTACAGGATAAGCTGCAGATCCTAGTTAACCAACAGCCTATTTCTTCCCACCCTCACAAGAATTGCCTTATGTAGTTATGTCTGTCCCATGCATTCTTGAATTCTCCCACAGATTTAGACCCCACAACCTCCTCAGGAAGGCTGTTCCATGCGTCCACCACCCTCTCTGTGAAAAAATACTTCCTCACATTGCCCCTGAGCTGTCCCACCTCTATCTTCAAATTGTGTCCTCTTGTTCTTGCGCATCTCTTTTTCTAAAAGATGCTAACCTCTTGGACTTTGTTTACTCCACTGAGGTACGTAAAGGTTTCTATCATGTCCCCCCCATCCTTCCTCAAGGGTATACATATTAAGCTCAATTAGTCTCTCCTCGTATGACTTCTCTTGCAGACCCTGCACTATTTTAGTTGCTCTTCTTTGGACTGCCTCAATCCTATGTCCTTGCAGAGATGGGGTCTCTAGAACTGGACGCAGTACTCCAGATGGTGTCTCACCAACTGTCTGTACAGAGGATAACAACTTCCTGTTTTCTGCTGGTGATGCCCCTCCCTATACATCCCAGTATCCCCCCAGCCCTCTCTACTGCCTTTTCACATTGCTTGCTAACCTTAAGGACATCTGATATGATTACCCCCACGTCCCTTTCCATTTCTGTTGTTGTTACTACCTCCCCCCGCATTGTGTAATCTTCCTCTGGGATTTTGTTTCCCAGGTGCATAATTTTGCACTTCTTTGCATTGAATCCAAACTGTCATATTTCTGACCATTCCTCCAACCTTGCCAAGTCCCTTCTCATCCTTTCCACACCTCCTTCTGTATCAACCCTGTTGCAGATCTTTGTAATCATCTGCAAAGAGACATACTTTTCCTTCCAGACCTATATCAGTCAATGCTGTTGCTGTCCTCTACAGTCCCTTTGTTCTTGTCTCGTGCCACAAAACTTTTCAAGGTATGGTAAGCACCCTGCTGTTTTCTATAGTTTGAAGTGTATCTGATAAAGTGTACTTTTCTTGCATACTTTAGTGTAAAGTGTACATTTGTGACCACACGCCACAACTACTGCAACTCCCTGTACCTAGGACTACCAGGGGGTGATATTTGCCACCTGCAGCCAGTGCAGAATGCGGCAGCCAGGCTGTTGACTGGTCTTTCATGATCTAGCCACGTCACGCCTGTGCTGCGCAGCCTGCACTGGCTGCCTATTCAGTGGCAGATCACCTTCAAGGTCTGCTTGCTGACCTATAAAGCCCTACATGGACAGGGACCGTGCTACTAGCAAGAGCTTCTCTGTCTCTACTGCCCCCTCTGCCCACTCCGCCTCCACCGACGGTGATGCTGGAGGCCCTGTGGGTCCGCTTGAAGTCCTCTGCGGCACATTCATTTGCATTTGCAGCCCCAACCCTGTGGAACTCTCTACCTCATCGGAAAAGGGAGTCCCTGACTGTGGAGAGCTTTAAGTCTGCATCAAAAATGCATCTTTTTAATCTTGCATTCTCGGTATCTGTATGAAGTTAGACGTAGATACTACATTGCATTTATTCAGGAATTTTTATCTGATTTTAATTTATTTGCTAAAGCGCATTGATACTTTGTGAATTGCGCTGTAGAAATTAAAATTTGATTGATCTGAGTTAGACAAAAATGCTTTTACAGAACACAGGGACTTTACAAGACGTGTAACAGAACTGACTGAGATTATTACTTCTGTTGGCTTGTGCAGGCATGTTATCATCAACTCCCATGATACCTTGCACAAGTAGGGTAATGACCTTTGCAATGGAGTAAAATAAGGTTTTCACACCAGAAGAGAAGAGAGTGAAGCCACCTAATTTATATTTAAATTAGGATAAAATCAGGGGATGCAAGTGAGAGAATCATTGTTCATGCCTACAAACTACACAGGTATACAGAAAACAGGTTGAGGGGACTTTCCCTTTAAACCCTGTCACAGTCATGGCTTCAAACACCTCTCTGGGCAGTCTATTCCATTAGTTTACTACACGTTCCATGGAAAACATTTTGCTCATGGCCACCATGAATCTCCACCCCACCAGCCTCCACCCATGTTCTCTAAGTCACTATGTCATTGTTCCTCTAGAACAAGTCAGTTACAATCCAGTCTTTTGACTCCTTGCAAAAAATGTTATGTCTCGGTTAGATTCCCCCTTTCTCTCCTGGCTTCCAGTTTATACATCTTAAGGTCTTCTAGCCTTTCCTCATACCACCTTCCCTGCTGCCTCTGGATCATATCTGTGGCCCTCCTGAGTACGGTCTGTATGAGGCCCATGTATTTCTTGGGGCGTGAACTCCAGCTCATCTATGTAATCCTCTCCCTCACACCCCCGTCAATTATGTACATTTTCTTACATTTAAACAGCTGTTTTGACCAATTATACTGCTCCCCCACCTCCTCTGCTGTTATTTTTCCTTCCAGCCTGCTCTTGTGTCGGCATAAGTATGTAAATGTCATCAAGGAATTGGCTAGCCTGCTTTACTCTGCCTTGACATTCGGAGATGCACAGTATTTTATAGTATGACACAAACTCCTCCCCTATTTCTGCTGCAGTGTTTACAAGATGCCCCTCTTGCTCTGATGCTAGTAATAATGTTGGCTGTTATTTTTCCCTGTGCTAATCATGCCAAGAACAGACTAGGCTTGCTACCCCATTCAAAGAAGCATTGCTTCAAATAGAAAAGGGAGATTCTAGCCCCCTCCATGTGGGAAATATTAAGTGCTTCTCTGGCTGCTGCGAAGTGTCTAAAGCAGTCCACGGTCGTGTCTATATAGGATTTCACCTCCAGTTCCTAAGTGTTTTCACAAATACCTGTTGATCATCCCATCTAATCCTTCGTGTTGCTGCCACATATGAGATTAGCATGCCGCGCATATAACTTTTCCCTGCCTCCCAACGTGCTCTTGCGTTTGGTGCAGTTGCTTGTTGGTGGAGGTGTAGATTTCCCAGTGTCATACTTGGAGTCATACTTGGAGATGTAGGACAAAAGAAGGCGCGTGCCCATAGAAGTTGCCCCCACTACTCAGTGGCGGTTACAAAATTACCAACTGCAATGTATCTATCTAACCTAGCTTTAAAGGAGTGGAATGAAGGTGCATTTACTACTTCCTCTGTCACTTGATTCCACAACTTAATAGACCTAGACACAAAACCATATCTCCCTAGTTCTGTTCTGTATGTCCTGTCACTTACCTGTTGTTTACTGCCTCTAATGTCACATTTGTAATCCCTGAAGACCACACCCAGTTCCTCCCTTAGCATGTCATCTTTGAGAATTCTGTATAATAAGTCCCCTCTTTTTCGCCTAACCTCCAGGTACCACAAACCTAAATGACTAAGCCTACCTGCATAGGATTTGTCCCAACATCCTGTTATTAATTTTGTAAGGGCCCTTTGAGTTTTTTCTACCATCTTGTGTGTGGTGATATAGCCCTTGTATTCCTTAGCGGTCAGGAGACATATTGTGAAGTGCCATATGCCACTCCTCTGTCTCCCAAGAAAGCTGTACCATCACCTGCACCGCTCCTCTCTTGTCCCCCCTGTCCAGAAAGCTGTACCATTACCTGCATATGGTCTGAAATCGGCATCTCACCGATTTCAGCTTTGCCTACACTGCAATATCACTGCCATGGCACCATGATATAGTAATCCCAGACCACGACAAATGTGCATTTGAAGAAAAATATATATTCACAGCTCAGTGCATGGGAAGCCTACCAGGCATCCACCAAGTCTAGGTCTATGAGTCTCTGCCTCCCTTATTCTACTGCCACCCCATGGCATGTAGTCCCAGAGTCCCTGTCGAGGTGGGGTTCCAGTGCACAATTAAAATTCTCACTCAGTATCAATCCCTCAAAACCCTCTCTGTGAATGACAGCCAGGACATCTCGGAAAAACTGTGGGTCCATGACAGCCGGGGTATATGTGGAGCCAAATGTAACTTGATTGTTCAGGGTCCCTTCAATGAACATATACCACCCACTGGATGGATCAGATACCGCCTTTTCCACAGTGAAAGGCAGATTTATTTTGTATAAGGATTGCCACACCACATTCGTGGGAGTAGGCAGCGAAACATCTGCCTACCCAGTCCATTTCCAGTTTGCAATGCTCCTACGGGGTAAGGTGCATTTCTTGAACTAAAGCCACCTGTGCGGTCCTGCACTTCAGTGCTGTTATAATTCTCTACCTCTTTACTGGTGTAAAGAGTCCCTAGATGTTCCATGATACTATCCGAATTTAAGTCAATAAGCATTTATGGGAACAGGAGGTCGGTTGGGAGCCAACACCAAAGATCGAAACTGGCACTGGCACACTAGCCAAATGCTGGTAGATTTTGTCTAGCGCTAGTAAGATTTGCCTTTAACTAGCCCTGCTGGTTTGTACTGGAGAAGGCTACATTTCAATAAGTATATCAGCTGAGCTAGTGGAAAAGTTTGTGGGGCTAGTGGATTTTCCCAGTCACTAACTCTGTTGGCTAGTGACTGCAAAACTTGATTTTGACCCCTGCAACACCCTCCAGAAACAGAAACCACCTCCCAAACATCCAATTCCACCCCACCCCACCCCAGAGAGGTAAGGCTGCCTCTCTGTTGCAAAGAGAAGAAATATAGAGCCATGACTGCATCCAATCAACCTACTGAAATACAAAGCATTAAGAATCTCAGCAATTTTAATAGTTTGAACAGTATGAGTAACATAAACAGTAACATGAACAACAGTGAGACCATGAAAAAAGTGCACATGAAACCTCATTTGTTTCCACTGACTCATTACCTCCAACAGCTCCATATGCAGTCCAAACTATCCATTGTTTACCTGACACAAAATGGACACCCAGGAGGTAATGAGTTTGTGTTCACCGTCCACTTGATCCCAAAGACCCTAAGGCACTCCAATTAGGAACCAGCATCTGAAGTCTCAGATGTTACATAGGTTAGCACAATCTCCAGTCCCACACATTAGATCCTGTGTCATAAATTACCATGAAAACTCTGTGTCATATTCAATTTCCATATCCCCAACATCCCCCACTGTGTTGCCTATATGTGGGGTTAGCCTCCTTGCCAAATTCCCGTGTTTGTCCCAGTTTGTCCCCCCATGTTCTCCCAGATCTCGTTTCACAAATTTATAGGGTCTGGATATTAGGTAACACAGTCCCTCACCCCTTAACTCAAAACGTAGTATGAGCAGTCTCCGTGCCAATATATACATTTCACTCCACTGTCAAACTCAATGTAGCTCATAGTGTCTTTCCGGCATGTAGCTACTGTCCAATATGCTGTGCTATGCTTTGATATCCTGTCTGAATATTCTCAGAGTGCCACGACACCTGCTTGTGACGCTGTGAACGTCCGGGCTCCAGGAGCGTGGGTACATCATGGCTCCACTGTCGATGGGAACAAGCACAGTACATTACGGTGGAGAAGAAGCCTTCACAGTGTGGGAAATAGAACAAACAATGCTATCTTTCTGTGCAGCTACATGTGGCATTTTGCTCATCCTATGGACCCTGCTTGTGCCCTGCCATAAATAAACCAATCAGAGTACTTTTTGAGCATTTCGGTAGAAAGATTTGTCCGACACATGCTATGGTTCACCAACAGTTTAAAGTCAAATTATACATCAGCACATACCTCTCAACTGTCACACATTACGAGGCACATCACTCATTTTCCCCTCAGAAATTCATTGTCCCACATGGGGAAGGTGATATTCCACATTTCCCACTGAGACTTCAAAGCAGAAATTCATAATACTCTATTATGCTCAGTTATTAACAAACATTAAGAACATTAGTGCACTGATAGCCATAGTGTTCTGAGCTTGCAGTGCCATGTTTGACAATATGTCACAGATTTTGGTCATTTGTCACACATTTTCGGTGAAGAAGGGTTGAGAGGTATGCATCAGCACAGTACCTGCTTTGTAGGGTCCGGGGTCGAGTGTGTCCTACAAGTTCACGGGCAAGACACTGCATACAGCACCAACAAATTGCAAGATATGGGGAAGGGGGAGGTAAGCTCCAGCACAGAGGATACAGGGGAGCAAGTGAAGTCAAGCAGGAGTTCCAAAACCTGGCCTCCACTCCCCCCCACTCTGGGTGTTTGCAGAAGATTCTTGTGTAAACTGTGGTAGTAGTAGTCTCAGTGTATGTGGACAGGGTGGACTCAAGGGGGAATAAACACATCAGGAAGACATGGATTGTCTGTGAAGCTCAAAAGAAGATACTTGGATTAAAGTCTCCTATCTTGGGCCCCTTGTAAGTTTTTGTCAGTTGTGTCCTGCAGAAAGCTCTAGCCTGTTTCACATCCCAGAAAGTATACGGGGTGCCATTAAATTTGAATTGAAGCACTGCAGGGAAGGCACAAATGGAATATATTTTGGGGGAGCACAAATCATCCCTTATGGGCCAAAATGCTGTAGCTCTTTTGTACTTGCTGGGAACAGTCCTGGTAAAGGAATAGTTGCTTACCCTCGTATGCCACTGTCTTGGCTACATGGTATGACATGAGGATCCAGTAAAATTGTGAAATCTGATTATGACTTAGTGGGGGTGGCTCTCCCGTTTGAGGTTTCAGAGCCAGAGCCTGATGCTCCCTGTCTAGCTTGATTTGGCCTCCTTTGCACTCCAGGTTAAGCAATTTTGGAAGGAATTGTTTGAAGTAGCTGACCAGACCTGCCGTCTCCGGTCCCCTCAAGTAGTCCATGGATCCGTAAATTGTTCCATCTGTTCATATTCTCCAGGAGGTCAACTGCCTCCTCTAGCTCCTCCACTTCTCCTCAAGCTTCTGCAGTTTATGCGGCAGTTTGTCTGTGCATTCCTCAATTGCTAGTACTCGGCTCTCCATTCCAGAATCTCCTTACTCTGCCCTGCCAGGTCTTTTGACAGAGCTGTGAGTTATTTGGCATATCCACTTAACTTAGGTCTCAGGGCAGCCAGCACCTGAGCCGAGACCATCTCCCTAAGTGCTGTCATCGGGGCCTCTTGATCAGCGCAGGCCTACCTCCAGTCCCGCTCCATGTGTCTGCCGCCGTGTGTCCTTCTTTGCCACTTCTCCCTGTTGTCAGGCCGAGGTGGTAAGAAATTCCTCCATTCTGCGTATAATCTGGAATGTATTTTTCCTTGGTGGAGCATTTTAATCATTCTTCTGGTGTTTGGTCCAGGAGCTCGAGGTGAACACATCTGGTCACGTTAGCTGCACATAAGCACCCCCCAATGTCTGCCTTCTAAGACAAAAAAAAGAGACACCAGTCTTGCAAGACAGAACACCTACTCTCTGCAGAGCGCAGTTTTTAGTTGCTGTAGTCCTAGTTGGCACTGGCAAAACACCACGGCATGGGGTCCTGCTAGTAGTGCTGGCATTAGAATGCTTCATGAGCAAAAACACGTGGAGGTTAAGGGGGAAAAAGTTGGGGGCACATTTCAAAATATGTAAACAGCACATTGTCTCCCAAATGTATTGAATAACAGAGATCGGGTCTATTGTGCCACTTCTACCACGCGGTCAAAACAAACAGATATTCTGTATAAATCCTGCTGTAGGCCTACCTTGCAATGCAAATTTAGAAAGCATCACTGGAATTTACTGGTCTCTTTCTAGCAGACATAGTTATGATAGTGCCATTTTTTTATTTTTGAAAATACTTTTGGAACTGACTCCATTCTAAGCAGTTTGTTATCCCCAGTATTTACAGTAATGATAATTACGCTGTTAATATCATCCAACAAGCATGCTTTGATAGGGGAGCTAAACATGCGGCTCAAGGGCTGGTGCCAGGAAAAAGGACACAGATTTGTAGGGAACTGGCAACAGTTCTGGGAGCGGAAGTTCTTTAAATTTGATGGACTGCATCTGACTAAGGAGGGAGTCAGTGCATTAGGGCAGAAGTTTGACGTCTTTGCAGAATATTTAAACTAGCAATGGGGAGAGGGTGCAGCACCCACACGTCGAATGGAAGAACACCCTCCCTCAGCCAGTGGTCAAACAGGATTCAGCATGTTTGCAGTTCATTTGCATCACCAGGTAAGAAAAAAGGTTTGTCTCCCCATACGACACACAGGGGTAATGCCAAACCTCACCCAACAACTAACACACCAAAATCTGGACAATGGAAAATCATGTACACAAATGCTCACAGCCTGGGAAATAAGACCCAGACCTGCAGGCAATAATGTCAGAGGCTAAACTGGACATAGTAGCAATTAGTGAGATGTGGTTTACCAGTAACCACACTTGGGAGATTTCAGTACCTGGCTATGTATTGTTCAGAAGAGACCGAGTGCAAAAAGGGGAGGAGGGCCCTGTATGTCAATGAAAATATCAAAGCTACAGAAATTCAGAATACAAGTAAGGAGCCAGAAGAACTGTGGGTCACCCTGGAAACAGGAAATGGGACAGCCATAAGAACTGGGGTTGTCTACAGGCCCCAGACCAGGGGAGGACATAAACACATTACTGTTAGAAGATATACAAAACATGACAGCTAAAGGGGAGGTTCTGATAATGGGAGACTTCAACATGCGGATACAGATTGGTCAATACCAGCAGGAACATCTGCCAGAACTAGACACATAGTGGATTCTGCAGGGAGGGCCTCAAACAACTGGTACAGCAACCCACAAGAGACAGGGCTATCCTAGATCTAGTACTGACTAACAAGGAAGGGATCACAGATCTCCAGGTAGAAGGTCACCTAGGGGCCAGTGACCATCACATGGTATGGTTCAATTTCTACATACACCAAATCATCCCATTCCAAGGCAAAAATATGGGACTTCAGAGGAGCTGACTTTGATAAGATGGCCAACAGAGTTAAGCTAGCCCTGGCAAAAGAAATGCAGGTGAGGGGGTACAGGCAAGTGGGCAAGCATTAAGGATGCAATACTTGAAGCAACATCCCATTGTGTTAGACAGAAAAGGAAGTGCAAAGAAGAAGGAAACCACTTGGTTCTCAATACAGTAGCAGAAAAGGTCAGAGCTAAAAGGCTGGCCTTCAGGAAATATAAGGAACACAGGGATGAAGATAGGGAGGCATACCAAACTGCCCTAAGGGAAGCAGGAAGGCAGTAAGGCAGGCAAAGTCCCAAACTGAGGAAACACTAGTACTGAACAATAAAGAAGGTGACAAGACTTCTATAGATACATTAGTGAAAGGAGAAAGTCCAGAGGGGTATTGCTAAGCTTAATGGAGAAATGGAGCAAGTGAGGAGGAGGACCCTGTAAAGGCATCTATCCTAAATAGATACTTTTGCTCAGTATTTACTAAAGAGAAGGTAGGGCAGGGCCCACAGCTCAGCATCATGGACACAGGGGGAGGGAGGTGAGCACTCACTCCTTTCACAAAAGAAAGGTCCACAAGAGCTTGCTAAGCTCAGGTGGATAAGGCAATGGGACCTGATGGCATACATCTCAGGGTACTTAAGGAGCTAAAGGTGGAATTAGCAGAGCCATTAGCAGAACTGTTTAGTGAGTCTCTGAGCACAGGAGAGGTCCCAGAAGACTGGAGAAGGGTTTATGTGATCCCGCTCCACAAGAGTGGTAGCAGGAGGAGGCGGGAACTACAGACCAGTCAGTCTTACCTCAGTAGTGGGCAAGATTATGGAGGCACTTAAGGAAAGGATAGTGCAACACCTGGAATCCATAGGGCACAGGATCCAAGACAGCATGGGTTTACAAAAGGAAGGTCCTGTCAAACTAATCTCATAGATTTCTTTGACTGGGTAACCAGAGTGGCGGACCAAGGGGGAGCAGTTGATGTCACCTACCTTGACTTCAGCAAAGCTTTCGACACTGTTCCACATAGAAGATTGATAAATAAGCTGGGTAGGCTCGGGTGGGTCAGAAGTTGGTCAACTGGGTGGCAAACTGGTTGGACGGGCAGAAAACAGAGAGTGGTGGTAAATGGTATACAGTCAGAAGAGATGCAAGTCACAAGTGGGTACCTCTAGGATCAGTTCTGGGGCCAGTCCTTCTTCAACATCTTCATTAGTGACCTTGCAGATGGACTAGAGGGTAAGGCTTGTCTGTTTGCAGATGACACCAAGATCTGCAACAGAGTAGACGATCCAGATGGGGTGGGCAGAATGAGAAGACATCTGGATAAACTAGCAAAATGGTCAGAAGAGTGACAACTGGGATTTAATGCAAATAAGTGCAAAATCATGCACATAGGGAAGAGAAACCCTGAAGCCACCTATAGACTGGGAGGGGAGTTGCTAGCAGTCATAAAGGAAGAAAGAGACTTGGGCATCATCATCACTGATGACCTGAAATCATCCAAGCAGACCTCTCAAAGCAGTAGGTAAGGCTAGAGGGTGTTAGGGTCTATTAGTAGGGGTATCACAAGTCGAAGAGGGAGGTAATAATCCTCTTTACAAGACACTGGTTAGGCTCCCATCTGAGTACTAGCGGCAGTACTGGAGGCCACACCTTCACAAGGACATTAACCAAATTGAGGCAGTCCAGAGAAGGGCAACCAAAATGGTGCAGGGACTGCATCAGAAGACATATGAAGACAGATTAACAGAGCTCAATATGTATACCCTTGAGCAAAGGAGGGAGAGAGGTGATATGATTGAGGCATTCAAACACCTTGAGGGCATTAACAAGGTGAAAGAGTCTAACATGTTTAAATATAAGAAAAATAGCAGGACAAGAGGACACAGCATGAGATTAGAGGGGGGCCGATTAAGGGGGAATGTGAGGAAATTCTTTTTCACAGAAAGGGTGGTGGATGCATGGAATGGCTTACCACAAGAAGTGGTGGCTATGAATACAGTGCAGGGCTTCAAACAGGCATGGGATAGGCATAAGGGAGCAATACAAATGACTATGAATAGATAGGCCACTGACAGAGCAAAGGCCGATGGCACATTTATAAGGTAGAAAAAGAAATGGGCAGACTGGATGGGCCTTGTGGTCCTTATCTGCAGTCAACTTCTATGTTTCTATGTTTGTCAACACCAGGTTTTTTAAAGCTTTCACCTGTACTTCATTTACTTATAAAACTCCCGTGCTGTTGAACAATGTCCAAAATTCAGTGACTACTGCAGGTTCATTGTACTTTTAGACAGCTGTTGGAAAACCACCTAAAAATTAAGTGTGGCAATCTATCATGATATTTAATATGTTTTGGTAGAGATTGACGTGGTTATTTTATGACATTTATTTTGCTTCTCAATCCCAGTCCATGATGTACTCAGAAACAAGAATTCATTTTAACAATGTTCTAGTTCCAGATGAAATATTGTAATAAAAAACATACATTAATTAAAATAATCTTCCTACTATGTATAGTTATTGCAGACAGTAATAGCAACAATATTTTCTTACAAAAAGAAATGCATTTGAGGTTACTCAGTTCATTCTGTTAACACATTCATTACACCGTAAAAGTGAAAATACATTAAAATTAATTGTTTTTGATCCACGTAATTGCATATTAGATACCCCACAGTTACAGACTGTACTGTAACTATAGTTACAGAAATTTAATACAAAGTGTTACCATTTTAGAGACTGACAACATCTCCAGATCCCACATCTCCCTTGTAAAAACTACCCCCCCCCCCAAAGTCCCAGTTCTTTTCTGTTTGAAAAAAGTATCTAAAAGGTTTTTCAGACATGCTTCTTAGCAGCACAGCGGTCAGCTAAAATGATCACATCAACACTAACCACGGTTCACATGACAATCTTAAAGCAACCCCTGAAATGAAGGTAGCACACACTGCTCCAGGTTAATAAACTTAAATGTTTAAAACCTTGAGAAAGCGCTAGTTCAGCATGAAAATATTTGGTCATTTACCAGGACAGGTGTCTGCAACTGTGCTGCTGGTTTGTTTTATTTTTTTACTTTCTATTTATGCTCCCCTCGCCCCTAAGCTCCGCTGCTTCGGGAGTCACCAATTGCGTCTGTCCTGCCTCACCTTACCTGGAGCCCGCGGTAGTCCCTCCATGTAGCCTTGGATTGCCCCCCCAGGCAGGGACAGAGATGGGGGCCATACACCCCTGAGCAATGTCCATTCATCAGGGCACCAGACCAGGACAGGCAAGTGGGCTTGTAGGGTCTGCGCTAGGGTGCTCAGTCTTCCAGGAGCCTAGGGAGCATTTCTTCCATTGTTCTGTGCATCGCGTGCATCCCCTGACGTCAAGGCACACCCGCTGACGTCTGCCACGCATTTCCCCTTGTTGCAGGGCAGGGAACTTGCTGCGCCTCAGGCCTCCACCTGAGGTCAGTCAGGCTCTAAGCCGGAACCCCCCCTCCCTCCTGGGAGAGGACAGCTGTCCTCCAGACACACAATCCTCTCCCTCCCTGCTGACCCCCGACGGCCCGGGCTCGTTCCCGAACCCTGGTCGCCAGCGTGAAGTGAGGTGTGGCATCCTGCGCCTCAACCCTCAGCGCCACCGGGCCGGCTATGCTGGTTTGTTTTAAACATTAACTATTAACCTGGAGCAACGTGTGCTACCTTCATTTCAGGAGTGACTGTGCAGCTGAGCTTCCTTCCCTGCAACTGTAGGTCCATTTTTTGTTTATGGCGCCAGTCCTTGTTGTTTGAAGCCGCTTTGTTGTCTGTGTGAATCTTAAAGAAACATCCCTTTCCTTTTGTAAACATACATTATCTAGTAATTGAAAAAAAAAAAAAAACAGGTTACTCACTTGTAACAGTAGTTCTAGGAGTGGTATATGTTGTTCATCCACACTCTTTGGCATGTCCCCTTCCACTTTAAAGCTACCGGAAGTCTACAAGCTGGCTGGCTCCTCCTACCCACCCGGGTGGTATATACCTCGGCTCCACCCCATGAAGCCAGATCTTAGCCCACTGGAAGCCAGGTGTTGTGAGTCCATAGCCAGGGAGGTCGGGTGGGTCCGTGTGGATGAACAACATATACCACTCCTAGAACTACTGTTACAGGTGAGTAACCTGTTTTTCTACGAGCGTGGATATATTGTTCATCCACACTCTTTGGCAGACTCCTAGCAGTTCTCCGGGAGGAGGGAGGCAAGGCACACAACCCCTACTTACGAAACAGAGACTGGAGAACTGAGGCCCCAAAACCAGCATCCCGGCATGACTCAAGGTCAATGTGGTAGTGGGTGATGAGTGTTTGCTGACTTCCAGGTAGCAGCCCGGCAGATTTCCTGGATAGGGATGTCCCTGGAAGCAGCCACCAATGCAGCGGTATGGCGGGCAGAATGAGCTCTTATCCCCCTGGGAGGCTCCTTGCCCGCCAACTCATAGCACAGACCTATGCATGATGTAATCCATCTTGCAATAGTCCGTTTTGCTGCAGGTGTGCCAGAAGCAGCTTCAGTGTAGGTGACAAACAGGTGGTGACAAACAGGTGGCGAACCTCTCCCGATTTCCCACGTCCTCTCCTTGTACTAGGAGAGAGCACGTCTCAGGTCCAAAGTATGGAGCCTGTACTCAGCCTCCGAGGTGTAATTAGGGTAGTATACCAGCAGAGTTAACACCTGGTTAAGGTGAAACTCTGACAAACACCTTCAGAAGGAATTTCAGGTGGGGGAGTAGGAGAACCTTGTCCCAGTGGAAGACCAGATAAGGGGAGTCCACCGAAAGTGCCTGGAGCTCCCCTGTCCTTCTGGCAGACGAGACAGCCACCAGGAAGGCCGTCTTCCACGACAAATGTGACAACCCACACTTGTGCACTGGTTCAAATGGCTTGCCCATGAGCTTTGCCAGTACCAGCAGTAGATCCCACAGAGGTGGAGGTTCACGCACTGGAGGGAATATGTGAGCCAGGCCTTTGAAAAAGTGCCCGACCACTGTCTCATGCACCAACGTCAGCTGACCGTCCCTCGCCCGCTAAGCAGAGATGGCTGCCAGGTGTACCCTAAGGGTTGATGACTGCAGACCCCCTTTGGAGAGAGACCAAAGGTAGTCAAGAATGATAGCCACTGGACAGGACAAAGGGTCCAGGCCCTTGCCCTGACACCAAATGGAAAACCTTTTCCATTTGAAGGCGTAACACTTCCTGGTCGATTTCTTTCTGGATGCCTCCACCATGGTGCAGACATCATTGGAAAGACCCAAAGCCTGGAACTCTAGCCGATCAGGTATCAGGTTGTGAGGTGCAGGGATTGAAGGTCCAGATGAAATACCTTCCCCTGATTGAGAGATTTTAGGTCCGGGCGTGCTGGAAGCCGCTCCGGGGGCCCGCAGCTGAGGCTGAGGAGATCTGGATACCAGAACTGGCAGCCAGTCTGGGGCTACCAGGATCACCTTCGCCTTGTCCCTCCTCCCCTTAAGAAGCACGCTGTGGACCAATGGAAATGGAAGGAAGGTGTAGAGGAGGTCTGGGATCCACAGCCTCAAGAAGGCATACCCATGCAGCAAGCCCTGCTGAGGGGGTGCGGGCATGTAACAGCCTCAGCTTGGTGTTGTCCCTGGAGGCAAATGGATCCACCATCGGTTCACCTCAGTGGGAGAACAGGCTGTAAACTATCTCTGGATGGAGAGACACCACTTGTGGGATGACTGGCCTAAGCGGCTGAGAGCATCCGCCAGATGGTTTGAGGCCCCTGCCACATGGATGGCTAGGAGATCTGCCTCTAATCGGCTCACAAGGGTCCAGATGCGCAGCAGATGGGAGTGCGTACCACCCTGTTTGTTGAGGTAGTACATGGTCGTGTTATGGTCTTTCTGGACTTGAACCACTTGACTCCGGAGCTGAGGAGCAAAAGCTGACAATGCCAGTCTGACTGCTCTGAGCTCCAACAGGTTGATGTGGCATCGGAACTCCTCAGGGGTTCAGAGCCCATGGGCCCTTTTGTCCCCCATGTGGGCTCCCCAGCCCATGAGAGAGGCATCGGTCGTAAGGATGACCGTCAGTCAGCTCGGGGCAGACAAATGCCATCCCTTCCTGCAACTGGTCTGGGGCAGTCCACCAGTGGAGAGCGTCCCACATCTTCTGGATTACAGTGATCAGCTGGTCGAAATGACCATGGCGCTGAGTCCACTGGGTGGCCAGCTCCCACTGGACGGGGTGCAAGTGCAACAGGGCCCAATGGACCACGGAGGTGCACACCGCCATGTAACCCAGAAGGCGCAGAAAGTCCCAGGCAGGGTGCAATTGCTCAACCAGAAATGATTGGGCAAAGGAGGAAAGAACCTCCATCCTGTCCACCGGAAGCCAAGCTCTGGCTTGACAAGAATCAAGCTCTGCCCCGGTGAAGCCCATCACCTGAGAAAGCACAAGTTCCGACTTGGCCTCGTTGATCAGGAGGCAGAGTAGGGAGCAGGTCTGGAGGGCCAGGTCCCTGGACCTCTCCATCTCCTGCTGGGTGGAACCTGCTAGGAGCCAATCGTCGAGGTAAGGATAAAGCCTGCCCCCCCCAACACCTGAGATGGGCCGCCGCCACTGCAATGCATTTGGTGTAGACCCATGGGGCCAATGACAGGCCGAATGGCATGGCACAGAACTCGTACAGGGTCCCTTCGACCCTGAAGCAGAGGAACCGCTGATGGGACAGACGGACTGGGACATGAAAGAACATGTCCTGCAGATCCAATGAACAGAACCACGTTTCACTCCAAGGATGGTATGATCTGGGACAGAGTGACCATCCGAAAGGTGCGTGACCTGAGATATTGATTCACGTCGTGCAGATCTAGAATGGGGCACCAGCCCCTGTCCGCTTGGGCACCACGAAGTACCTGGAGACAAAGCCTAGGTCTGCTGGAGGATCCGCCACTGGAGTTACTGTCTCCTTGAGGAGGAGCTGAGCAATGTCATCTCAGAGAGCCAACAGAGTCTGAGCATATACTCTTTCCTCCCGAGGGGTGCGGGCTCGGCTTGGAGGGGGCTGCTCGAATTCCAGAGGCAGTCCCTGACGGACCACTTCGAGAACCCACCTGTCCGAGGTGACAGAGGAACAGGCGGAAAGGAAGTGGCGGAGCTGGCCCTCCACAGGAGGACCCAGAGCTGAGGTGACGGGAGAGGGGTTAACAGCCCCCGCCCCGTCACTGAGCAGGCTTGGAGGAGGAGGATCCAGGACCTGAACCTCGGCTTCCTTTATGGGCCTGGGGGGGCCCGGGCTTGGGCCAGGGGCACCAAGCTTCAGCCTGCCGCTGTTGCTGATGCTGCTGTCCACCTTGAAAGAAGGATTGCTGAGCCGCAGGGGAAGAATGACGAAAAGGCTTCTTTTTCTTCTGCTGGTTCTTGCCTGAAGAACCCCTGGCAGAAGTAGCGTCCAAGGTAGCACTGGACTGCTCAATGCGCTGAAGGTGACCAGCCACTCTTGGGCCGAACAGGTTGGTCCCTAGGAAGGGCACATCAGCTAGTTTGTGCTGGGTATCCGCTGGGAAGGAGGAAAGCCTCAGCCAAGCTCTGTGACGAGAGGCTACTGCGGCTGCCATCGAATGGGCACAAGAATCCCCAATGTCCAGGACTGTCTGGAGCTGCTCTTTGGCAACAGCTCGGCCCTGATCCCAGACCAGCTTGACCGTGGTCTGCGTGTCCATGGGGAGATGTGGAAGGACTTCATCCAGAGACTCTAGAAGGGCGTGAGAGAAGTGTGCCATGATGACAGCTGAACTTGCCTGATGAAGGCCCAAGGAAGAAGCCATGCAGACCTTCCTGGCTGAATGGTCCAAGAGCTTGGGCTCTTTATCAGGAGGTTGGTCAATGTCAGCAGAACTGCTAGTATGCTTGAACACAGAGGCGGTCACCAGGCTTTCGGCCAAGGGTGCTCTGTGAACCCCGCAAGAGACCCCATGGACACCACATACTTGTGGGCCATGCTGGCAGACGGAGCTGGATAAGAGGCAGGCCACTGCCAGAGTTCTAAGGCCAGGCCAACAATAGCCTCGGCCACAGGAAAGGCCTCTATTGGGGTATCCCCTCTCTTGAGGATGTCCGTGAGCGGGTACTCCGCCTTTTTCTGGATTGGCTCCAGGGGCATCCCTGTGGACTCAGAGATGAGGCGAAGAATGCCCTGAAAAAACAAGGGGCCTTCCTCTGTCTCTAATCCAACGGCTGATTCGTCATCCTTAGGATGAGAATGCAGGCTGGTGACTTCCGAATCCGAGGAATCCAGATATAATGGCTGACCACCCAGGTCACCTTCGACCCGCCGAGGGCAATCTGGGGTGACCATGACCGACAAGCGCCGGGGAAGCCCGGTGCCTAGCCTATATTCCTTTAAAAGAGACCCTCCCACAGGCTGCTTGGGCGGTGGTTCCATCACGATCAGTGGGGAGACTGTTTTAGGCCAAACTGGAGGTTTTACCGGCTCCGGGGGCTGGGGAACCAACTTAATCTGCTCGGAAAGAGTCGGCTTCGGCCTAGGAGGTGAAAGCCAAGTAATGGCTGGTGTGGAAGCCAGAGTTGGCTTGTGCCCGGTCAAAATCAGCTGTTGCCATATGAGGTCCTTGTAGCTCCGACAAGAGTTTCCACCAGAGCCTCTTCTCATCCAAAGAGGACGAGGATGACCAATGGCGTTGTCTTTTTTTAGAGCGTTTATGGCTCTTCCTCGGCCTGTCGGTTGAGGGGGTCCAAGACCTTGATCGAGATCAGAAAGACCGATTCGCTCACTCGAGAGACACCTGCAGGACCGGTGATTTCCTGGGGTCATGAACCACTTCCTCGATGGGAGTCCCAGTAGGAAGGGTCTCCTTGTTGGGGAAAACCAAATTAGGAGTTCGATCAAGGGAATCGTCAACCAGAGTTGGCGATAAAGGATCGACCAGGTCGATGACGATCTCTACACCGTCGAGTGACAGTTCGGTCGACTGACCAGACGGCAAAGCCGAAAAGTCAGCGGCTGAAGAAGCAATCTCATCCGAAGTCGAGACCGCATGTTCCTAAGACTGAGATCTCTCCTGCTCCCAAGAGCATCTCTATTGAGACGAAGACTATCCCGGACCCTTCTCTCACTTACGGGACCGAGAAGAGTGCGTGCCAGCAGGACCCTCTCCCTTGGTAGGGAGAGACTGGCACAGCTCTCGGAAGGAACCCGAGAAGGTGGTGCCCAGGTTGAGCGGAGCAAAGAAGCTCAGATTAATTTCTGCAGCCCGAGCCGCTTCCTCTTCGAATGCCTGCATGCATTCCAATTGCTCTGCTGTTCCAGCAGCTGCGGAAACCGCCCACCGAGCCTCCTTGGATTTCACCAGAGGGTTCCGTTTCTCCAGCCTCCCCAGCTTCAGGCGTGCGAGACAGTCGTCAAGGACGTTAGGATGAAAAGCGAGACACGTATCGCATTTCGAGGTGTCATGGTCAACACCAAGGCAATACACACAGGCGGTGTGGGGATCGGTGTGTGATATCTTCTGGCCGCAAGGACACTGACAAAATCCAGGGGATGACTTGTCTTCCATCACTGAAGAAATAAACTCGCGGTCGCTAATGTGAACGAGACAAATTTTTGGAATAACCGAAGGTTTTAGAGCCAGGGCCTACAAAATGCGTGAGCATGAGGGAGGCAACCTGAATTTTCCAGTGGAAAGGAAGAGCTGGCATCATGGGGCAGAGCCGAGGTATATACCATCCAGGTGGGTGGGAGGAGCCAGCTTGAAGACTTCCGGTAGATTTAAAGTGGAAGGGGACATGCCAAAGAGTGTGGATAAACAACATAGCCTCATTCCTAGAAAAAAAGGTTTTGGCCTGGCTTCATTGCACATCAGCTCTAATTTTACATGTTTATTGTGCGAGCGTGTCATAAGTAACAAAAAGTGCTAACAGGCAGAACAAAGCACCGTTACAAGAACACTTTTCTTTAGCATTTGAGACATAATTAAAACAGGCTCCAATGGGTATATACAATAATAACAATAACAATCTCACAGTCCACTGAGAACCTGCAATACTTCTTCTCTGAGGGATGAAGGCAAGTGAAGTGACACTCCAGGTGTACCAATGTTTGTTTCCCAGCAGTCATAGCTACAGTCTTTTAACTCCTGTAGAACGGTTTCCACCACTAAAGGGTCAGCATCTGGTATTTTGTTAAAGAAGGAGAGAGAGAGACATTACCACTGCGAGGATTCTGTATTGGGAATTTGTAGTGCTACTAGCCAACAAGTCAAATAAAAGATAGAAGAAATTCTGTTACACTTACCGTAATTGATTTTTCTATTAGCTCTAACATCGCTGGGAACTGAAAACAAATGGGTAAGATGTACCCCTGCTAGGGACACTGGCACAGCTCAATGCTATGACATCAGTACGGAATGTTAGAGACATGAGCATTCCACAGCCTAATAGCCATCAGTCCACACTTACAATTATCTGCACTTACAGACACACACACACACACACACACACACACACACACACACACACACACACACACACAGTGACAGTAAGTTGAACACTGAAGGAACACACCGAGTTGCAGGTCGATGCAGAGTGAGGGAAACTGCCATATGTCAAAGGGAAAAATAATTCCCAGACTTATCTAAGGCACCATGCTAAGAAAAGGCAGACCAAAACTAGTAGAAAAGGCAATAAGACTTATCTTACACGCTTAATTTTACTTAAGGTAAGCAGTGTGGCAACTCACACAGACCTTAAGCAATGAAACTCTCTATGAGAAAAGAAGCAGACTTCTTAATGTAAATCTGAAACAGGCAAGACTACATTTAAAGAATAATGCTTGAAGAAACAAACGGTATCTTCTTGCCAGTGAGTTTTTGGGAGAAAAAAGTACAGTTACATAAGAACTTACCGTAACAGTAGATCTTCGAGAACAGCTCTTGCAGCAGGTTACACCATTAGGACTGAAGCCGGCAGGCGCCAGGACCCCACGGAAATGTTCTAGCTAGCAGTATCCAGCGGGGACCACCCCCGATGTCAGCCCCGCCCCCGACGTCAGGCATCATACAAAAGGGGGCGGTCCCCCAGAATCCCCAGTTCTCCCGCCGGAGACTCCCGGCCGTTAGATAACATCAGAAGTGGAGACCAAGGATCCGCCTTCAAAGAAGGTGTTCAGAGTGGTGTTACAAACACCGAATCCTAGGTAATGAGTAAAGGACCAACTCTACCTCCAGAAGGGATGGTGGAAGGGAAACTACCTGCTGCAAGAGCTGTTCTGGTAGATCTACTGTTATGGTAAGTTCTTACGTAACTGTACTATCTTACTTCGAGAAACAGTTCTTGCAGCAGGTTACACCAATAGGACTGATTCCCAAGCAATTCTGGAAATCCCTCACCAGTGGAAGGAGGCTAGGTAGAGATCGTTAGCTGGACCGAATCCTAGGATAGTAGTCCCTGAAGGACTGCTAGACCAAAACAAGCTCTTCACCGTGATGCAACGTCCAGGCTATAATGCCTGATAAAGGTGTGCACGGTGCTCCAAGTAGCTGCTGCGCAGATGGCTGAAGTGGACACGTTCTTCATAGCAGCAAAGGAGGTAGCCCCCCCCCCCCCCGTGGAATGTCCTCTAACCGAGCCCGGTAGGGATTTGTTACGTTTCTGGTTACAGAACGTGATACAATGGATGAGCCACCTGGACAGCGATTGTTTAGAAACCAGAGCCCCCAGCATCCTATGGGCGAAGGAGACAAAAAGCTGATCAGATTTACAGTGGTGTCTGGTTCTGGTCAGGTAGTATCTTAGACACCTACGCACATCTAGAGTGTGTAGCAGAGCCTCTCCTCTATTAGAGTATTTAGGAAAGTACACTGGCAGGTCAATGTCCTGATTGAGTGTGAGGGCTGAGACCACCTTAGGTAGAAACTTCGGATTTGTCCTTAGGGACACCCTGTCCTGGTGAAAAACCAAATAAGGTTCTTTGCACATAAGTGTGTGAAGCTCAGAAATCCTTCTGGCCGAAGTAACAGCAACTAAAAATAACGTCTTCCATGTCAGGAGACATAGCTCGTAATCCGCGGCTGGTTCAAAAGGTGGCAGCGTAAGCTGCTCCAGGACGAAGGGTAAATCCCATGGAAGAATGGGATCCTTAATTGGAGGCCTAAGGTGTAGGATGCCTCTCAGGAATGCTCGTGCGGTGTCCAGCTGAGCTATAGACCGTAGGCCTATAGGAGTGTGACAGGCCAAGATGGCACAAAGGTGTACTTTTATTGAGGAGTAGGCCAAGCCTGCCAGAAAAAGGGACAGAAGGTAATCTAGAAGTGAACCTTCTGGACTATCCATCGAGGAAGGTCCTCGTGCTTGAGCCCAGAGGCAAAATCTGCGCCATTTCATGGCGTATGTGGCATGAGTGGCCGGTTTTCTAGCAGCTGCTAGAACATCTGCTACCTTTTGTGAGACCCCGTAGTGCATGATCGCTATGTCCCTAGGAGCCCGGCGTTCAGGTTCAGAGAGCGAAGGTCCGGTTGGACCAAGGATCCTGCCTCCTGGGACAATAAGTGAGAGCTGATTGGCAGAGGCACCGGAGGTTCCTGAGACAGCTGGTGCAGCACAGGAAACCAAATCTGCCTGGGCCAAAAGGGCGCGATTAGTATCAGCGTCGCCTGCTCTCTGCAGAGTTTCAAAAGAACCCTCTGGATCAACAGGAAGGGAGGAAATGCATAGAGGAATCTGCCTGCCCAGGAGAGGAACAACGCGTCTCGCCAGAAAACACCAGGCCATGGATCTAGCGAGCAGAAACTGGGCAGTTTTGCGTTGGATGGGGACGCAATAAGCTCTAACTCTGGTGTGCCCCATCTGTGAAACAGATCCTCTACCACCTCCTGGAGTAGTTCCCATTCATGGACTCTGGTCTGAGACTGGCTCAGACTGTCTGCGATAATGTCCACTCCTGGGATATGTACAGCAATAAGGTTTGTGCCGTGTTGCAGAATCCAATCCCACACCCTCATGGCCTTCTTGCAAAGCGGGTAGGAATGGGTGCCTTCTTGTTTGTTCAGGTAATACATCACCGCGGTACTGTCTGTTTGCAACAGCAGAGTACGCGGTGGAATCTCCGACTGGAAGGCCTGCAAGGTGCAAAGGACTGCTGTCATCTCCAAAATATTTATGTGGAGATGAGCTTCCTGGGGCATCCACGAGCCCCAAGACCTGACCCCGTCGAGTTGTGCTCCCCAACTGGACCCTGAAGTGTCCATGGAGAGTGTCACAATCGGAGACGGCACAATAAAGGAGACTCCCACCTATAGGTGCTTTGGTTCGAGCCACCATTGCCAATGCCGGATAACAGTATTCGTGATCCGAATTGGGAGCTGCAGATGGTCTTGCTTCTGATCCCATTGTACCCGTAACATCCACTGGGTCACCCGCATGTGGAGACAGGCTAAAGGGACTGTCGCAATGGCCGCAGCCATGTGTCCGAGCATGCAAAGGATCAGTCTTGCTGGGACCGTCTTCTTTGTCAAGATGTCCCTTATGAGGGATCTGATGTGTTCCATTCTGTCCTGGGGCAAAAAAGCTTTCCCCTGGACGGTGTCCAGGACTGCACCTATGAACTGTAGTCTCTGCAACGGAACCATGTGTGACTTCTCCTGACTGATGATGATGCCCAACGACCCGAAGAGGGAATAAGTACAGTGTATCGCGGACATCAGAGCCTTCCGTGAGGGGGCCATGAGAAGCCAGTCATCCAGGTATGGGAACACGTAGTGGCTTTGTCTCCCGAGAGCCACCGCTACGACTGCCATGCGCTTCGTAAATACCTGAGGTGCCGAGGATATTCCGAAGGGGAGGGCTCGGAACTGATAATGGCGACCCAGACACTCGAAGCGCAATAATTTCTTGTGTGCTCGAGCTATAGGTATATGCAGGTAAGCATCCTGCATATCCAGAGACACTAAGAAGGCGCCTTGCTTGAGCAAGGGAATTAAACCCGGAAGGGTCACCATGCGGAAGCGTCTGTAAAGGGCGGAAGCGTTTGTAAAGGACCAAAGCGTTGAGGTCGCTGAGATCCAGAATTGGACAGAGGTCCCCTGTCTTTTTGGGAACCAGAAAGAAGTGGGAATAAATAATCTGCACCTCTCTGGTTCCGTGGTATGTGCTCTATAGCCTCCTTTCCCAGAAGGACGAGCACTTCCTGCTGCATGAGCAGTGCATGCTGACCCGAATAACAGGAAAGCAGGGGAGGTCTTGATGGTGGGTAGTCGAGGAATTCTATAACGAGTCCTCTCTCGACCAGTTGGAGGACCCACCGGTCGGCGGTTATCATCTGCCATCCTGAGAGGTGGCGAGTGATGCGACCCCCAACCTTTTTTTCCCGTTGATCCAGAGGAGGGGCAGGGACTGGGAAGGAGTCATGCTGTGGTGGCATTAGCCCCCGCAGGCTGGGTCGGTTTGGTATATCTCTGACCTTGGCCAGGAGAAGACTTAGGCTAGGCCTTACGGTTGAAGTTGCCCCTTTGCTGCTGGCTGGAACGTGACTGCTGCCGTTGTTGCTGGCCATGAAAACGATTCTGGTTCCTACGAAAGGAACCCGATTTGGGCCTGTACATAGCCTGTACAGTCCTTACTGCCTTCCTGATGTCCTGTAATTTGGTGATCACCTTTTCGGAATCTTCACCAAATAGGACTTCACCGTTGTAGGGAACGTCCAGGATGTTTTTCTGGACGTCCAAGGTAAATCTGGTGACGCGAAGCCACGAGCATCTCTGGAGAAAGATGCCTGAGGCTGCTCTATTTGCTGCGGAGTCCGCTGAATCATAGGCTGCTCTCAAAACTTGGGTCCCCACGTCTGACCCAGTGTGAAGGAGGTCCAGAAGCTCCTCCTTCTGCTCACCATCTGGAAGTGCTTTGACTAGGTCTTGACCCTGTTCCCATAGGGCATTCTGAAACTGAACCATGTGTGTCAGATAGTTCAGTGACCTAATGGAGCATGTAGCAGCCCGTACATGTGCCTACCCAGTGAGTCCAAGTGCTTGGACTTCTGGTCCGGAGGCTGTGTACTCAAATGCTGCAGTCGTTGAGACCTGTCATGGGAGGCGGTAATGACCAGGGAATCGGCCAGGGGTTGTTGCGGAAAGTACGGGTCCTCTGCAGGGGCCCTGTACAGGCGGTCAGCCTTCTTCGGCACTGTGGGGATGGAGTGCAGACATTTCCACGCAGCCTTGGTGATGTCTGCAAAGGTGTCCACCAAGGGTGGCACCACCACAGGCTTAGGGTCCTTCTGCCAAAGATAACAAGCTAGGCGCTGTCGTTCGGGGTCTAGTATCTTCCATTTCCCATCCCATGTTCTCCTGGATGTGCCTCATGATTTCAGAAAAGGAGGGATCATCTGGATGTGACCTGGGGAGGTCTTGTGGGTCAAGCGATGGGATGCTAATTGGAGAAGGAGACCTGGAGGTATCAGAAGTGTCAGGTCTAGAGTCATCCCCCCCTGTGGAGCAGACCGTCTATGTCTGGGTCGCTTGGGACTGGGGGACCCTGAGGGAGATCTTGAAGGGGGCCTTCTCCTTTATTTGGATCTGCCCCTAGGAGGTGGAGTAGGCTCCTTGGGGGTCGGAGGTCTTCCTACTGGCCCCTGTGGTGGAGGAGGAGGAGTAGTGGGGGGGGGAGTAGGAGGAGTAGACTTCACTGGGACCACTTCTTTTTTGACTGTGTCCCACCAAAAGGTAAAGAGGTCTTTAACCTCCTGAATGTTCATACCGGACAATGAACCTGGCGTCGGGGTTGGTCTGTCGCCGGTATCGGGCGTCGGGTCCAAGGGCGTCACCGGATCAGGTAAAGGCTCCTGTGGAAGCCCGGCGTCCTCGTTGTCACCTGCCTGGTCATCAGACAATGTCAGATCCTCCTCTGTAGAGCCCCGGCGACCAGTATCCACCGGTGATGAAGAGGCAGTCGTCGGCTCCTGAGAACGCTTGGCCGATGCTGGGTGTTTGGCCAACGTCTGGTCCGATGGGCGCTTAACTGGAGAAGGGTCGGCAGCCCGTTTAGTGTCCGTCGTCTGCTTAAGGGACGTCAGGTCCTTGGTCTTCCTGGAAGGGGGGGTCCGGTCCCCTAGGAGGCTGGGAGGCCGATCTGGCGTCAGGGTCCCGGCGTCTGTCCAAGGAAGCTGGAGAAATTTTTGAAGAGGACTTGGACCGGTGACGGTCAGAAGACTTTGCAGCAGCCTGGGTGGGTGCTGGAGAAGGGTCCGAGGTCCTGGAAGTCTTGATGGGATGCAGAGAAGCCGAGGAACTGCCTGAAGTCCTAACCTTCACGGGAGGGGGCTGAGAGCGAGCCCAGGAGCGACAGCGGTCTGAGCGTGTGGAGACGGAGCTGGTGCGTGAGTCTGAGGCCTGGTTTGGGGATCTGGACCTGGCCTTCTCCCGTGCTTGTCCCGGTGTTTATGGGACTTAGAGGTAGACTCACCTCTGGAGGCAGGGTCCATAGTCTTTAATCTTTCTTCCAAGAGGAACCCCTGAAGTGCCTTCCGGCGGTGGATCCGGGTGCGACTACAGAATCGCTGGCAAAAGGAGCAGGCCTTGGTGTCATGTTCCGGGCCTAGTTACCGCAGGCAGGATGAATGCAGATCCTTAAAAGGTATCTGTTTGCTGCAGGCACACTTAGAGGGGTGTCCTTCTGAGGAAGGAGTTGGAGATGCCGACATTTATTAGAGAAATGCTGGAAATTCTAGACGTCGTTTGCTGGAGTGGGTCCGTGAGGCCGATGCTGGTGAGTCGACAGTGGGAAAAGAAGTGGGGATTCTGGGGGACCACCCCCTTTGGTATGATGCCTGACGTCAGAGGCGGGGCCGACGTCGGGGGCAGTCCCCGCTGGATACTGCTAGCTAGAAAATTTCCGTGGGGTCCTGGCACCTGCCGTCTTCAGTCCTAATGGTGTAACCTGCTGCAAGAGCTGTTTCTTCAAGTAAGATCAATAAATACTGCAGTGACTGAAATCAAGATGAAGAGCTACTTAAAAAAGTGCTGCTTGCTACCCCTTCACACTGGTTCAGAAAGACTGATGTAGTGGTGTAGTAAAAGCCTTTGTTTTTATACAGGATAAGAGCTTTAAGGCAGAAGAGCCCTACTTACAAAGTTTTCCTGTGAAGTAACATAAATAACATTGCATTACAATACCCAAAAAGTCAGATCTGACATAAGGCAAAACATTCAGATGTAACCCCCAGGTTCCTCCCAAGTATTACTAGAACTTTGGTATTTTAGTGGGTTTGCTAGTGAGGAGTGCTGGGCAGCTCAGGTTAAACCTGTTGGGATTTCCTTGGCAGCCCCTGTCAATCACCTTGGCAGAGGTTCCAAGTGGGAGAGTGTCTCGCAGCAGCATAAACCACTTTGGAATGCTGGCATGGCATGTTGCTGAGCAATAGTTTTCTGCCTGAAGGCAGAGTCAGTTGGAGGTGCTGACTGAAGGGAGCCTCAGAGGGGGTGACTCCTCTCTCCTGACTCTGTCAGCTCCTACGTCGGCTAAAAGAGAGACTGCGACAAGTTCATGGCAGTGGCCATCTCTAATGCTGTGCCCCTCAGGGGGCGAAGAATCCTCTAAGAGATGGTTTCAACAACCATGAGTAATTTCTGGGGACATCCTCCACCTGTGAGAGACTTCTGAATATTCAAGTGCTGCCCAGTGACTGGGATGGCCAGGTTTTGCCCTGTTCTCATCAACTGTTGGAGGACTGTTTAAAGCACTCAGATGGTACCTTCATGGTCATGAATCTGTGTTTCTTTTGGAAAAGAGCTGCCCCCTCTGTCCAGAGTGTGGAACTAACTGGTTTCTAACTGGATATTGAGGAGAAAGCTGTTTTTCATTTGGGATGGATTTTATGTGAAACAGTTTAACACAGTTTTTAGGACATGCACTATCCTGGGAAACAGACTACTGTATGTGAATTTGGATATTTTGGTAATAGGAGGAGCCTGGAACTGTTCACCCCAGGATGTGAAAACCCACCTGTGTTCATGTTCATGTTGGACAAATGTTGTCCTACTATCCAAAGCCCACAAGAGGGATGGATGGGAATGTTGCTCTTTGTACCCTCTAAAATGGGGGTGGGATTCCAACAAACTCTAGTAAAACACTTCTATGGAATTTTGTTTTCCATAAAGCTTTTTATCCCCAGGAGCCCCTGTCAGGTGGCTACAGTCTCTCCTGATGGACAGACTCTGTCTCCGGCTTCCCGCAACCCTGTATCGCCGTCTCGGATAGTCCCCCGGGGATTGACCCCCACAGCGGGACCAGGAGAGTGGGGGCTGGCACCCCCCACGCGAGACCTAATCCAGATGCCCAGAGCCAAGCCTCTCAGGAGCCATCATGGACCCTGCCCAACTCCAATATTTCTAATTTTTTCCCCGTCTCTCCCCACCGACATAGCAATGTCGGCACATGCCTCCCTACTCATACTGCCCTCCAGCCATCGCCAGAGGGCAGTCAACGAGCGAGACAAGTCTCCCTCCCCCAGAGAGAGGAGAGCAGTCCTCCAGACGTTCGATCCTCCATCCCCCTGCCGACCCCCGGCAACCCGATCTCATTCCCAAACCTGGGTTTCCAGCATGGCTCGAGGTGTGGTGTCCAGTGCGTCAACCCTCAGCGCCACCGGGCTGACCTCACTTCAGTGGAATTTGTGGACTTTCTTGTACCTGTTTCTGCACCTGCTGCACCAGTGGGCAAATGCGTTCTGTCAGTCCAGCTTGTTGGAATAAAACCTATTACTTGGCTCTAGTTCCTGCGTGAGTGACTCTGATTTCTTGGAGTCCCCCCAATGTCATGGCCCACTCCTGTTCCCAGTAAAAAAAAAATGCAAACGTTTTTGTGTGCCCCTTCCTCCCGAGACTAAACCATGAAAATACCTAAACCAGGGGAGTGTGTGGACTGTCTATTGCCAGATGCCAAGGTGGAAAAGGAACTAGTGTCACCTATGCTTCGTAGGAAAGGGTCCCTACACAGACATAGATTTTTATCTTGCAAGACAACTGTACTCTACTGGTTATTTCCTCACTTAGGGCTTTCTTAAAAGCAGTCAAGAGATTTGCAGTTCCTGATTTTGGGTTTGACAGAGTTCCATACTTTAGTTACACAGTAGTGTGACCCCATTTTACTATAATTGCTCTTTGCTCTGTATTCTTGGAATAGCTATCTCCTGTTTCGTACTCCCTTAAGGATGTGATTGTGTGTGTGTGTGTGTGTGTGTGTGTGTGTGTGTATTCTGATCCGGGGTTGTCTTCCCAGGCATGAGACTCAATGGCTGTAATGCTGTGGAATGCTCATGTTCCCAACATTCCATACTGATTTCACAGCTTTGAGCTGTGCTACTGTCCTCAGCAAGGGTGCATGTTGAACAAACTGCCTTTCAATCATTTATTTAGTTTTTGTTTACCAGGTAGGTGCACTAGCCAACACAATGTCTATTTTCAGGCACGACCCAGGAAATGTGCATCATTCAAACAACAGTATCACAGTGTTTCAATGGTACAAAAGTATAGCAGTAGAAATCAAACAGTTCAGTAGTGCAAATAACAAGATAGCAAATACAACATGTGCACAGCTGAAAAAGCAACAGAAAGGCACATGACAGCAGCAAATATAGTGCATCAGGCACACAGCATTAATCAGATGACAGTGGGAACATGCAAAACTCACCCCTGAAACCTGGATGAGACGGAGATATCCTCAGGTTAGGTGGAAGTGAGCTCCACAGCTTAAAGGTGAAACAGGAAAACGCCTGCTCACCCATATTTGTAGTGCATTTGGGCAGAGACATAAGGGACAGGTCACTAGCTCTCCAAGAGTAAGCCTGGCCACATTTAGTGACCAAGTCATCAAGGGTAGCAGCTTTAGTTGATCTAATGACCTTGTCAATAGTGCAGCCTAGGGTATACAGCCATTGTGAAGTTGGAGACTGCCCTATCTGTGCCCAGGCTGACTCATCACTGCCCCCTTGACTTGAACCTAGGGTGGCTAAGTGGCAAATCTTGTTATAAGTCGTGTTCCATTTATTTAGGTTACGTTTGCTTTCTTGCAAACAAGGTATAAGACCATAGGAACGGTTTGGCAACAACACGCCCTGAGCAACAGCTAACCCAGCAGCAGGTGTTAGGACATGTCTGACCCTATAAGCAAGATCTAGTTTTGAACTAACAGACTTGCAGGCATTGGGTATGTGCATGGGCAATTCAAGGACAGAATCCAGTGTTAGGCCCAGGTACTTCAAGTTGTTGACAGAGATAAGGGGAGAGCCATCAGAACATAAAACAGCTAAGTCAGGTGGACTGGCCCTCAGTTTAGGAGACGACCTAAACAGCACTGAATGAACTAGAGTTCAGGAGAAGCCTAGGCTATTTTGGGTTAGCCAAGACTGAACACTCCCAAAGTCAGCATTAAGCTGCAAGTTAATGTCAGCAGGATTCTTGGAGCTGGTATGGCATATAGCACCTTATAACATGAGTTGTCAGGTACATGGAAGCCAACTGGTGTACAGCCCCTGCGTAGCCGTGCATTAAATACCCCTTTTAATGCATGGTTCCGCAGAGTGACTCAGAGGATGCTCTGCTGGGTCTTGTTACCTGTAGCAAACTGGAAAATGAAGTGGCAGCTATGTAAAAGTGCACTGCTGCTGTGCCCTCTATCTCAGTCCTACCCGACAGAGAGAGACACACACACACACACACACACACACACACACACACACACACAGACAAGCGCACCATGCTCTGGGGAGAAAGAGAGAGACACTGAGACCAAACACCTCTCCCCACTGCTGCTGTGATCACTCCTTTCCACATGCACAGCAGTCATTGTAGGCAGCGAGACAGTGAGCTGCTGCCTGTCGTGCACCGAGATTCCCCTTGTAGCTGGTGATGTGTGAGAGAACACGCAGAGAAAGTACAAGGTAAAGCTCCTTGCTGGCACCCCCCCAGACATCTTAAACTCAAAACATGGATGTGCGAAAAGAACCCCAAAAAACTTGTTTGTAGTTTGAAAGGCTGCTTCTAAAAACCACTTTATTTGCACAGATCTGTACTGCCCTTAACCAAATTGATATACTCTGCACAGCATGCCAGCCACCGAGTCTGGAACCGAGGCACACACTCCCCACTGCAGCCAGCCCTGCATCCAAGGAACACTCTCCAGTGGGATGGAGAGAGTTAAACGTCAGTGGTCCCTTACCATCAGTCAGCACACATCCCAGGCTTTGTTCCGAGATTCCGCCATCGCTGAGGGATACAAGAAGAAACACAGCTTCAGAGTTACAGAACAACACACAGTCCCCCCCGTCACAGCTTATATACAGAGATGATCCACGGCACCTCGGTAAGTCCTGAGTGAGACACACAGAAGAGACAGTGGCAGCAGGGCAAGGCACTCCAGGGACAGAGATTGAAAGAGAGAGCAACCACATATGGAGTAATGGTTGTCTGGATAGTGTGCTGGCCATGCTATCTGTAGTTTGTAAAGAACTGAACCTTTACCCACCTCATCCAACATCTGAAGCTGCTTGTGACAGAGAGAGTGCACGCGCGCAGCGGAACCTGGTGCTGAGACACAGCAAGAGGCAGCACAGAGTGTTCGTGAGAGAGAGAGACATGAAGCACAACAAAAGACTCAGGAGGCATGCGTACCACAGCAAGGCATACCAAACTCTGTACCTTACAAAGAGAGAGAGAGAGAGAGAGACAGACAGACGGCTCCCCAGGAGTGTGGTGGGGTGCACTGAAGCATGTTTTGGACTGTGCCAAAGTATGTTATGAACAAGAAATGCCAGAAAGCATCCTAATACTATATTGCTAGCATTTCTGTGTTGATAACATCAGTGACATATGCATTAACTTGCTGGGACTACTTGTCAAGGTGGCAAGATACAGTCACATTTCTAGTGTTTAATGAGCTAGTGGAGCCGAAACAGGCAGACAGGCAAATAATACAAATTGTAAGAAGTAGTCAGTTGAAACTTTTTATTTCGGAAGTATTTTCCTTTTTCCTTTTGCTCATCAGAAAGTCTTCTATATGATAATATTGTGCTGGATATGTGGAACAGCTCTTAGCCTGGCAGCTGACATATCTAACTCTACTGCCCCACACTACATCATCAGCATTATGATCTCTCTGACTGCGACATCACAGGTGAATGACCTGGCAGTTACTCACTTGCTGTTCCTAAACAGCAGTAATGTCACAGTCAGTGAGGTTGTACTGCTGATGATGAAGTGTGGGGCAGCAGAGCAAGATAAGTCAGCTTCCAGGCTAAGAGCTGTTCCACACATCACACCTACTAACATCAGGTAAACAATCTTCTAATTAAACAAAGGGAAAAGAAAAAGTACCTCAGCTATAAAAGGTAATGGTTGGCTGCTTTTAAAATCTAATATTAGTTTTAGGCAGTACACAAGGCTCTTTAAAGCGCAAAAAAAGCGTTTCACTTAATTTTTATTTTTATTTTTCAAAGAACCCATGTTTATAAGTGCAATAACCCACTCCAGGGTATGGTGTTACTGGGGATTAATCAACATTTCGGGTGTTGTGAGGACACTTGGCCTGCAGCCTCATGCCTCACAACACACCCAGGGTGGTGATTAATCCCCAATAACACCATACCCTGTTGTGGGTTACTGCCTACATATCATCTGCATAAAGGAGGGTGGAGCAGGAAGATGCAGACCTGGGCAGGTTATTAACGAACAGGACAAAGAGCATCTGGGACCATTATGGAGCCTTGAGGCACCCTACGTTAATGATGGAAAATTCAGACTTAGATTGGTTAAATAAAGTAATAACAGCAGTCACCAATCCAAGGGCAGAGAATTTAATTTTGATTAGGGTATGATCAGAAATATCAAAAGCCTTTGTTGGGTCAATGAAGCCAGCCCCTGTCTGCATATCCTATCTATAGCCACTTTGACCTCATCTGTAAACTGGATCTAGGCAGTCAATATACTATGGGCCTGCCTGAAGCCATGCTAAGCAGTGGATAACAGGCTGTATATTTCAAGGAGCTCTGTAACTTGAGAGGCAATTAGCTTCTCCAGTAACTTGTGCGCTGACAGAATTGCAATAGGACAACAGTTCTCAATGCATTTGGGATAACCTTTTTTGAAGACTGGTACCACTTTGGCAAGCTTCCAGATTGTGGGCACTACACCTGAAGTGAGAGACAAGTTAAACAGTTGAGTTAGTGGACAGGCTAGCTGGGGTGCAGCAAATCTGAGAAGTTTCGGTTTGAGACCATAATGGCTAACACTACTGCAAGGGGATATAGTCCTCAGAAGTTGCCGCACTTCACCGTGTCTGACAGCCTAGAGGTAGAACCGGGGGAGCTGGGGAGAGACCAGCTGATTGTACAGCTGGTGGATACTGGTCAAGGTAAGCAAGACTGTGTATATTTGGTTAGGTCAGAGAAGTGAAAATTAAAAGCATCTGTAATTGTCGAAGGGTTGCTACAATTTATGCCGTGTAATAACATGTCAGACACTGTATGGTTTGTACCTTTACCCCAAAAGCCCTTAATATGACTCTAGAATCTGCAGGAGCCATCTATATAGGACTGGAGACTCTCTTTACAACAGGTGCCGTTAGCATTCCAGACTGCTTTCCCGTACTCATTCCTAGGTTTTCTAAAACTCAGCGAGTCAGTAGATGACCCAGAGGCTTTAAATCTAGACCAAAAGTTACCCCTTGTGTTGAGTGATGTAAGCAGGTCACTGTGCAGCCACCTAGTGGCTGATCCTCTAACCCAATGCCTTATTAGGGAAATGTACTCGTCCTGCAGACCTGAAGCTATGAAACAAAGTGAGGAAGAGCATAATCTGCATCAGATGTGTGTGACACAAAGGAGACCAGTCTACCTGACACAGGTCTACTGTGAGGTCAGCAGGGTTACGTTCGGAAAAATTGTAAAAGACTCTCTTTTGGGAGGGCTAGAAGGGGTGTGAGCTTTCCATATGCAGAAGACAGGCAAGTTATCACAAACAGAATCAGGCAAAATACCTGGAGTAGTGATACTACCTTTTTTATTTGTAAGGATCCAATCAATAAGGGACTGGTGGTTGCTCCTCATTGCTAGCCTTACGGGGCAGGTAATAAGCTGAGCAAGATGGAGTTTACCTGTCAAGGTTTCAAATGTGCTGGTGTAACCCCCCTGTCACCCGAAGTTACTAGAATCCCACTTAGATCTAGTGGCAGGCAGGGAAGGCAGCTAGTGAAGCACCAGTTAGATGGGTTTCACACCGTCTCACTCTGTCCTCAGTCTCAGCTGAGCTGGAGGGATGACATCATATAGAATTCTCACAGCAGCATAAGCCACACTGGAATGTTGCAGCTGGGAGTTAGGTTAGAACTCTGGGGTTTTCAAAGGAGTGTTGTAGTAGTCTATAGGAAGACTCAGTGGAGGGACAAGGTGCATTGCAGTTGGCAGTCCCTCAGAGCCCTCAGCTCTGTAATAGAGCTACCTTTGTGGTGGTGGTGGTGTGGGGGTGTTCTCGCCCTAGATAGAGACACAGAAGATACCTGCTTGAAGTGGTTGAGACCGTCCCCCAGTTGTTTCAGTGCCCCATCCCTGAGAGGGATGGTGGGGGAGACAAGACCAGCTCTTCAGGGGCAATTCCCCTGGCCCTGCTGAAGGAAGAGAAGCTGCCTAGAAGATTTGTGCTGAGGCACCCAGAATTTTGTTTGTTTTTTCAGAGAGAAGCCTGTGGGCACCTGCAAACCTGGGTGAGTCTGCTCTGCCAGAGAGCCTACGTTTCACCAAGACTGTAGTGTTAAGTGTCTGCTACTTTGGGTCAGGAAAGGATGCCAAGTACAGTACCTAAGTCGTGTATGGCTTGAAATGAGTCTAATCAGTGGGCGTCTACAGGGATGGACATAGCCACTTAAAGAACGTTACAAGTCAGGACACTATTTACCAGAGACAGTAGATTGTTACATGTGACAAACATTTTGAGATAGCATTCTACAACCAAAGTGGTTAACAAGAAAAGGTGTGGATTCCAAATAAATGGCCACGTATGAATTTGGGGACAAAAGGTGGGAGACTCCCCATCTGGACAATCCAGATTTACCTCTACGGATTTACTTTGGGCACCTATAGCTTTCTTCCGGGCACTTGGCCAGTGTTCGTAGAAAGCACCCAGACATGGGATTGATGATGAAGATGATTTTCCTTATGGAGCCAGGAAGTGCTCATGGGTGGTAGAGGGAGCTACCACATAAATATCCATGCTATATGGAAAAATGTCCACGTGCTGGCCGGAGTGCCACGCCAGGGAATTGAGAGAGAGTGAGAGTACCAGTTCAGGCTGAGGGCCCAGTGTGCTCAAAATCCGGAGGGTAGAAGTTGTGATGATGATGAAGAAGATGTGTTCTGACCTCAACAGTTCTGTACAACCAGTGAGTGTAGCCCCGTGGGGGTCCATCCTGCTTTGTATTCCTCTGTGTGTGTGAATAAAATCCCCACTTTAGAATCCCACTCCTGGCTTGGACATTCACAGTTTTTGCTTCCTGTGTCTGGAGTTATTTGGGTGCCCCGTCCAGAAGTACAAACCTAGCCCTGATTCCGAGTGAATGTTTTCTCCCCCAACCCATGCTCACCAGGTAATGGGTTATAAAATGGAGGCACCATGGTGCTAAATAAAATAACATCAACCCAGGACCTGGGGGGGGGTTACAAAATTGGAGGCTACCACTGGGATTTGGGTTTGGAACCTTGGGAGAGAACAAAAGATTTGCTCAGATTAGGGCTAGCGTTTTGACTGTCTGGCAGTAGGTAGCCCATAAAGTAGAAGCACTGCCACCCGAATGTCCAGCTGTGGGCTGCTGTTCATGTGCTGCTGTAATTGTGCCACCAGTTTACCGAGGAGCAGTAAAGCCCAAGAGTGTATGCCCTTGTCCTGCATCAAAGTTATAACGTTTGCCAGCTTATTAAAGTGTTGTGTGACAAGAAAAGTATGGCAAACTGTGGGAAACAAACACTGATTTGTGCCCTACACATTGGAAGTGCTTGTTGTATGGACAGAGAGAGTCGCTAAGTGAAATGCCATGAAAAATCGTTGAAATGGTGCTCCCGCCGAGGAGCTACAGTTGAAAAAAAAAAAAAAGTGTGGTTTGCAGTTTAAATTTTGCCTGCTCGACGATCGCCATGGAGAAGAAGAGCACAAGAAGAAAGAGGCTCATTTGCATGGTGTCAAGTGATTGGTGAGATTGCAATCGGTCCTGCCCCCAAGCCAACTCTAGAGTGACTGCACAGTGTTCGAGAGGGAGTGAAAGAGTGTGCGAACTGGCTAACCAGGAGGAGCATCGTGGTGACTGAAAACGTTATAAAAGTATTAAAATCGGACTTTTCCTTTTAAATCGGGCTCAACCCGCATTCTGATTCGTCTGAGAATAGAGTGAGGTGTTCAGAGGAACAATCGGCAGGACTGCCAGCCCGCTTCATTCCAGAGGCCTCCAAAACTGGCTGTAGGCCAAATTTTTCCATCGCAATAACCAGCTACTGATTAAGTGAGAACCAACTTAAAAGCAACTCAAACTGTGTGTGATTTCAACTAAAGCCAGCCGAATCTATGTGTAGCAGTGTGATCATTTTGCAAAGAAGGACTGTGTCATAATTGGGGGTTCAGCAACAGTATAATTTTCAAAGCCATGTGAGAGACTGTGAGTTGTATGAAAGATGCAGCAAGAAATACATACAATCCTGTGCGATTAAATACTGTGGCTTTAGGGACTTTTAAGAAAGACCAGTGAGTTACAACAAGTAAAAAGTATAGTAGAAATCATATAAATGTGCTAAGAGAACAGACAGTGCAGTTAACCAATTTAAGTGAACTTATCAGTAGAGTTTGTAAATCGGATGTGCAGTGGCTTGAGTCAGAAACAGAACGTTGATGCGCAGGAGTGCTGCCGCCACCATTACAGGGTGGGGTAGTAAAGTAAACACAGCAGCAGGGGAGCCATTTTGCAGAAGTTTTTCCAAAAGAGTGGGACTTGAGACAACAGTGAGCTTTCATTTTTCTCTGCAGTCATGGCTTCGGGATCATGCCCGGGCTATCCGGATCATGCCCGGGCTATGACAGTAGAAGAAGTAAACAGATTGAAAGATATTGAGAGATGTTACTATGGGGGACAGTTGCCGCCTCACGTGGAGATTCCTGGATATCCAGTAAGAGTGTGCATAATGTGCTTAAAGGCTGGAAGGGACGTCTTTCATGGTTCCTCACTGTTCTGGGTGCCTAGAGAGACATGGCTTAATCAAAGCACCCAAGATTCATTTGGCTCCCACATGGACAAAAATTCAAGAACCTGCAGTTGGCAGCATACAGCACCAGGTAGAGCCTGCTGGAGGAGGCTCAGTAGAGTGTGGCACGAAGCAGGAGGGTGCAGAGCTACAGGCAGAATAAAGTACTGATGTATCCGAGTCTGAGACACAGCGGAGGGAGCATCAGCAGACCCTTGGAGAGAGGGGCCTAGCCTAAGTCTCACAGAAGATGAGATGAGGGAGACCTCTGAATGGGAGGTGTCGACCTCCACACAAAGCGAGGAGTGGACAGTCTCAGGAGTGAGGACAACTGCTCACTCCTGGGCTCAGATCCTCAGTGAGGAAGAGGATGAGGGGGAACCGATGTGGCCTTATGAAGAAGGTGCGGATCCATAGCCTCAGGCTCTTGCCTTGGAGGAGGGAATGGAAGAAGAGAGTGGTGGCTCCATAGCCCTATCCCCACAAGAAGGAGTCAAGATCCATTCTACATTGCATTGAGTATGCGTAGCTGGCAGAACCAGGACTGGCCTCCCTCAAGCCATGCCAGAGGTCTCAGGTTGACCAAGTGTAGTAAAGAGGAAAGACTGGTTCGTAGGAAGGCGAATGAGGTCTATGGGATATCCTTTCCTACCTTTCCTCGGAGAGTCTGGGAGGAGATTGAAAGAAACAGGAAAGCCTAGATAGTGGAAGAGGCCACAAAGCATGTGCATCCTGGTGAAAGCAGATATGTCAGAGACAGAGTGTTACAATTAAAATTCAGACAGTGGAAAGTGGGCAGGACACGGTTTATAGACACTGTTCAAATCGTGGATGGAGAGGGCAACAAAACCTTTCATAATGTAAATTATGAGCGCCCAGACAGGGTAATAATTCTTGCACCTGACCCACTGTGTTATTTCCCACAGTGCAGACAAAGTCCTGTGAATGTGCCCATGCCTACCAAGTGGAAAGCAGAGCAGTGGTAGACAGTGCTGCCATCCAGCCGTTGCCGTACCTATGTTGTTCCGCCAGTCTGGCGTTCCAGGAACCAGGTGCTCCACATTCGTCAGCCTTGCAGTGTACTGGCTTTCCAGATTCCATCGACCGGCCTTCCAGATGACTTCAGATCCAGAGAGGACACCATCCCAGCTGTATCCTGATTCATTGCCTGGGATTTCGGATGACTTCAGACCAGCTGTTTCCTGTCCTGTTTCCAAGGTTCCATCTCCTAGATGACATCAACCCAGTAGTTTCCAGATGTGCCATCCTGTCGTTTTCCGGAAGATGTCCGCCTACCTGTATTTATTTATTTAAGAGATTTACCAGGAAGGCATACTGAGCAGAGTACCGCTCGATTCCAGATGCGCCCTGGGGGTAGGGGGTTACAACGGTGTAGTACATACAGTAAATACATAAAGCACGAAAGTACATACATAATTTGTAGATATCCAGCAATGGCCCAATGGGATGGGTGTAGTAGCTGAGATGCATGTAGGTTAATACAAAGTGAGGAGTAATTACAGGCAGTATTTACAGGCAGTGATACAGTAGCAATATCAACAATTTCATGGTGAGATTAGATTTACCTACTAGAAGGGTAGGTGAGTATATCAAACAGTAACAGAGGAGGGTTAAACAAAAATGACGTATGTTACTGATTTAGAAATGGAGCCCAGGATAGCTGATAAGAGTTGAGCAGGGAGTTCAGCGATGGGGAAGGCATAATCAGTTGGTGGTGAAATGCGTTTTGAAGAGGGCATTTTGATGAGGAGTAATTGTGGTGTGTCTGATGTCGGCTTCTAGAGTGTTCCATAATTTGGGGAGTCTGAAGCTGAAAGCAACCTGACCTGATCGGGTGGATCTGTGGGGGATGTGAAGAAGTCTGGAGTCAGAGTTCCTGAGATCGAGGTAGGTGGGGACAGTGTTAGGGATGTCGATAGGTAGGAGGGCAGCGTATGCGACCAGAATTTAGCAGTAATTCTAGCGCAGTGCAACAATAGCCGGTTTTGGAGTGATGGGAGGTCAAGGGATTGGTAGAGGTCGCAGTGGTGGGTGTTTGGCAGACAATCCAAAGCGAACCGGCAGAAGGAGTTATAAATAGGGTCGAGCCTGGCTAAGGATGTTTGGGGGGCGGCACCGTAAATGACATTGCCATAGTCAAAAATTGGAAGGATCATTTTTTGTATCGTTTCTTGTCTGGTTTGTGGAGGGATGCAGAACTTGTTCCGATAGAGAGCTCCCAGCATGGGATGTAATTTTTTTTGCAGAGCCTCAACATGAGTAGAGAAATCAAGGTGCTGATTCAGCCAGATGCCGAGATAATGATATGAGGAGTTTACCTCAAGTGGGGTCCTATCCAAGGTAAAGAAGGTGGGCGCATCCTTTAGCCGCGTTAGTTTGGCTCGGGAGCCGAAGGTGAGGGAGACAGTTTTTTTTGAGTTTAGGAACAGTTGGTTCTTAATGAACCAGTGTTGGATGGAGTCGAAGTCCTTCTGAAGGTGAGATGTTACAGTGGTACCAGATGGGCCAGAGGCAAATATCACCGTATTGTCTGCATACATATGGATACCAGACTGTGTGCAGACAGCAGGCAGGTCGTTGAGGAAAATTGAGAAGAGCAGCGGGCCAAGTACAGACCTTTGAGGTACGCCACTGGTGACAGGGAGTGGGGAAGATAGAGCCATACCGATGCGGACTGTTTGTGACCTGCCTGACAGGTAGGAATGGAACCAACTGAGTGCTGTCGTCGTCAGACCAGTTTGGGCAAGTTTAGATATCAAGAGGGGGTGAGAGACTGTGTCGAAGGCTTTTGCCAGGTCTATGAAAATAGCAGAAGAATGCTGTCAGGGAGAGTCTTCAGCAGGAACCAGGTTTCATATTGATTTTGTTCTTCAAGGGACTGGTAAGTCCAGACTTTTCTATTCTAATGACACTGCAGTACACACCCTACATCTAGCAGACTTCAGACTGTTTGAACTGTCCTCAAAGACTCTCCCCTTCGGGATTACAGTCCTACCAGAACTGTGCTTCACCGGGCTCCGGCCCAGGAGAGACTCCTTCTTGGACTTGCCTTCGGGGACTGTTGTCACTAGATGGGACTTTCAGGGCACTCCATTCCCAAATAATGTATATTGTAAATAATGCCATTGTTTTCTACTGTTTATACTGTTTTTCTACTTTTCTAAAAAAAATATTTTTGGGGATTCTTCACTGTTTAGATGGTAGGGGTTAGACAGTACTGTGTTGGCAGGATAGGGGTTTGTTTGTTTTTCTCTCTTGCAGGTGTTCCTGAAGAAGATGGGAAAAGAAGGCAAGAAGAGGAGGGACTCAGCGGAGTCCTTAGTGTGTTTTAAAAGTAGTAGTGTTTAAAGTACAGTGTTGTTGTTGTGTTTAACTTTTCCTTCCACAGGTATGGATGTTGGGGCGTGTGGGAGTAATACCTAGGGCATAGTATTAGCTCCCTTGTAGTTTGGTTGCAGGTGTCCCAGGCTGGGAGGAGGTTCCCCTGTGTGTTTTTGGGTAATTTGGGTTTTTGGTCAGTTAGGTTTTCCCTAGAGGGCTAGGGGGATAGACAGGCTGTGGTTCTGACCTGCAGTAGGGGCCGCAGTACTGATCTATTGAGGGCTATGCTCTGGACAATTCTACCAGGGCCACTAGGTGTCCATAGAAAGATCATAGAGTAGAGGCTGATACATCAGCCGATGGCCTCTGGGCCCTTAGTGTTGCCTGCCTGTGCCTAGCACATGGTAGGAGAGGGCCTGATCACCCCTCTCCATAGGTAGCAGTGAGGGTAGGATGGCCTTGGCCGGGTTAGCAATGAGTGCGGGCAGTCATTTTCCTGGCCGAGGGTGGGTGTAACTCCCCTGTCACCCAGGGTTACTAGAATCCCACTTAGATCTAGTAGCAGGCAGGGAAGGCAGCTAGTAAAACACCAGTTAAATGGTTTTCACACTGTCTCACTCTGTCCTCAGTCTCAGCTGAGCTGGAGGGATGACATCATATAGAATTCTCGCAGCAGCATAAGCCAAATTGGAATGTTGCAGCTGGGAGTTGGGTTAGAACTTTGGGGTTTTCAAAGGAGTGCTGTAGTACAGTAGTCTAGAGGGAGACTCAGTGGAGGGAAGAGGTGCACTGCAGTTGGCAGTCACTCAGAGCCCTCAGCTCTGTAATAGAGCTACCTTTGTGATGGGGGGGGGGTGTTCTCGCCTTAGATAGAGACAGAAGATACCTGCTTGAAGTGGTTGAGACCATCCCCCCAGTTGTTTCAGTGCCCCATCCCTGAGAGGGATGGGGGGAACAAGACCAGCTCTTCAGGGGCAATTCTCCTGGCCCTGCTGAAGGAAGAGAAGCTGCCTAGAAGATTTGTGCTGAGGCACCCAGAATTTTGTTTGTTTTTCCAGAGAGAAGCCTGTGGGCATCTGCAAACCTGGGTGAGTCTGCTCTGCCAGAGAGCCTATGTTTCACCAAGATTGTAGTGTTAAGTGTCTGCTACTGTGGGTCAGGAAAGGGTAACAAGTACAGTAATTAAGTCATGTATGGCTTGAAATGAGTCTAATCAGTGGGGGTCTACAGGGATGGACATAGCCACTTAAAGAACGTTACAAGTCAGGACACTATTTACCAGAGACAGCAGATTGTTAAATATGCCAAACATTTTGAGATAGCATTCTACAACCAAAGAGGTTTGCAAGGAAAGGTGTGAATTCTAAATAAGTGGCCGGGTATGAATTTGGGGACAAACAGTGGGAGACCCCCCCCCCAATCTGGAGAATTCAGATTTACCTCTTCGATTTACTTTGGGCACCTAGAGCTTTCTTCCGGGAACTTGGCCAGTGTTCGTAGAAAGTACCCAGACATGGGATTGATGATGATGATTTCCCTTATGGAGCCAGGAAGTGCTCATGGGTGGTAGAGGGAGCCACCGCATAAATATCCATGTTATATGGAAAAATGTGTAAGTGCTGGCCGGAGTGCCACGCCAGGGAAACCGAGAGAGAGTGAGAGTACCAGTTCAGGCTGAGGGCCCAGTGGCTCAAAATCCGGAGGGTAGAAGTTATGATGATGATGAAGAAGATGTGTTCTGACCTCAATACTTTTATACAACCAGTGAGTGTAGCCCTGTGGGGGTCCATCCTGCTTTGTATTCCTCTGTGTGTGTGAATAAAAGCCCCACTTTAGAATCCCACTCCTGGTTTGGACATTCACAGTTTTTGCTTTCTGTGTTCAGAGTTACTTGGGTGCCCCTGTCCAAAAGTACAAACCTAGCCCTGATGCCGAGTGAACGTTTTCTCCCCCAACCCACGCTCACTAGGTAATGGATTATAAAATGGAGGCACCATGGTGCTAAATAAAATAACATCAACCGAGGACCTGGGGGCTTATACTAGCCTTATTGCTGAGCTAGTTTAGACTGAGATCACCTCTAAGAGGAGTATTTCTTTCTTTCCTGTGCAAGGGGTCAGGTAGTACATAAAATCAGATAAACCAGCTATTTCAAATTTCGGGGTATTGTAAACACATACAGCGTGTGATTTCTTAGTATTCCCAAAGACTAGCAGAGAGTGCAGGAATTCAAAGAAAGTTTGAGTATCCACAGGTAGGGTAGTGAGCTGCAAGTGATCTCCAAAGTAGATTATGATGCCTTCACCCCTTTTATCGGTAGGGTGGTCAAGTCTGAGCTGTTTATAACCTGGCAAGGAGCACACAGAGTCAGGTATGGAGGGTTTAAGCCAGGTTTCAGTTAGAGCAAGAATATCAGGGCTGCAGTGTTACCCAAGCCTAAAGTGCAGCAAAGCTGGTCATAAGGCTTCAGATATTTAGGTGGCCTATTCTGGGACACTTAGCGCCAAACCACTGAAGGATGCTGGCTGGGTTAACACAAGTGCGTGGGCCAGGATTAGGTTCGATATCCCCTGATAATGTAATGTGGAGGAGGTGCCACACACTAGAGAGACCAGTAGCCAAGGGATTAAATGAAGGCCTTTGGGAGGAATATTTGGTAAGATGGCTAATGACAAAGAATACATGTTTAGATTGAAGGCAACATGTTAAATGGGGGGGGGGGGGTGATACTGGTAACTACTATTAGGTAATGGAAGGTGGTACTGCATCAGGAATAAGATGAGACTGATGGCTGACAGCTGGAGTAGCACAGTCTGTGAGGCCTAGCAGGGCTACAAGTGTAATCCCAGTTATAATGGATGAACATAACATTTCAGTATTGCCAACAGCAAGATAAGCTAGACCAGAAAACTGTCAAACCTTAGATAGCAAGTTAGCTGGACCCTGTAAAACACAAATCTAAATCACAGTAGTTTGATGCCTTAAACCAGTAATTTCAACGGGGTCCCATGCCCAAAGGGGTCTCACGGCCCTGAGGCTGCAGGTCACCCCAAGAAATTGCAGCCACGATAAAATATGTTTTTTTATATCTTCTGTTTGACCACGATTCGTGCAGTGCAGTGCAGCCCCGGAACCTCTTCAGTTTTCCTGACTCCCCGACACTTTAACTACTCACGCTGTTCAAGCTGGCTGGTGACTGCACCGTGCAGCTGATCGCACTGCTACTCCCCACTCGCAGCCGGCTCCACCTCCTATCATCCTACTTCTCCTCCTCCTCTCTCAGGCTCAGCCGCTCCAGAGTCCCAAGTAGACGCTGTGTGTACAAGATCAGGGAGTCGGGGGGGGGGGGATTGTTAAAAGAATAAAGGAAAACCCATCATTGGGGCAAGGCAGGGTGTGGGTCCTGATGATGTTCTACCACTAGGAGCTGGGACCAGCCGACAGAGGGGGTCAGGAAACAGAATAGCCAGGTGGCGAGAAATGGGAAAAGAAGTTCAAGAAGTAAAAATGGTAGCTGCAGTGTAGCTTGAGGGACTTGGACTCGGGAATAAATACCTGCTGGGAAAGAAATTTATTTATCCACATTCTGATGTAACCCCCCTGCAAATGGGGGTTCCCAAAAGACTTCCAGGAGCTTGCTTGAATGCTCCAAGCCTGAATGGTGTTTGGCGTTTAAGCCATTTATCAGTGAGTGTTTTTAGAGCCTCTGGTACTGTCTCTTTAAGAGCTGTCTGCTTGCAGACATAATTAGTTTGTATGGGGGGGACTGTGTGCTTCTCTGTTTGAGTACCACTCGAGCTGCTGCCAATTCACTCCATTTTGCAGTCACTAGAGTGCAAAGGAACCTATCTGAAAGATGTAACTGTTTGCCAGAAATCATTTACAGTAATAATGAAATACAGTTTGTCTAACCTGCTTTCTTTGCAGTCAGAACTGTGTCTGCCTAGTTCCCCATTCTGGTTTTGAACTGCTGAACTGGACCAATCAGTGTGAGGTAGCTAGCTCTAAAATGGTGCCTTGAATGAATCAGAACTTGGACTCATAATCTGAGCCAGCCACAAGAGGATTGTATGGGCAGTGACTCTGGGAGATGTAGTTTAGACTTCGGCGCCTTTTTGGACCAACAGCAGCAGTCTATTGTGAGTGACAGCCAATCCAGTTAAGAACTGGGAGGAACTCAAAGGAAGTGCCCGGTTTTGTCTGTTGGAGTTTCAGTTTAGCTCTGGCAGTGAAGGGAAAGAAACCCTGTGCTCCTTCAGTGCACAGTTTCAGTCAAAACGTGTGTAAGGCCCAGAGTTCGGTCTGCAGCTTGTGTAACTGCTTGTTAGGACTGAATCCGTCCTGTAGAAAGAATCAAAGGATCTCTGAAGAGTAGAAACCAGGCTCACTCTGTAGAAGCTGGAGAAATTGTTGAATTGCACTCGGTCTGTTGTAGGAACTGAATCTGCTGTGTTTCTCCCGGTATTGTGCAGTAATTGCGATCGGGAGAGAAGCAGCCTGCCTGGTATAGTACTTTCTTTTTTACCATATAAATGTGTGAAGAGTCTCGTGGAGCTCAAGAGTAGCCCTGCTGACGTGAAGGACCCTATCTTGTTTGGAGGTCGTGAGTACTAATTCAGGGTCGCCTCCCTGTTGAATTGCCACATTAAATCCAAATGGAATCACTGTACTGCTGACTGTTTAAACTAATTTTTCTTCACTGTGTGAGAGGCCCCTACCAGCTGCCAGTTTGGGACTAGCCACTGGGCTTGGGTACCGGGACAGTAACTGATGAGGACTAGAGCCTATACAGAGCCATAGGTAGATAGTAAAGTGATAAGCTAATTAACCTGATTTCCCTGTCCTTGTTATATCCCCTAAATAAATCAGAGCTGCTTGTTTCAGCAAAGTTATACTGCCTGAGGTATTTGTCTATGTTAAAGTACTGTACTGTGATTGTTGCACTGTATCTCATTTCACAGGAGGTCCCAGTGCCGGAACTAGTCCTGGGGTAGTGTACTGTGAAGGTAATTCTGATATATTGTGTGGGCCACTAGTGGGAAGAAAGGGGGTTGCAGTGTCCCAGAGGGCTGTGACCAAGTAAGTTTAACTACTGCAAACCCTGACCTCTGGGTGGAGGCACCCGCCATTGGATCCAGGCCCCTCAACCTGTTAGTGGCAAATCAGGCAGGGGTAGTAGCCCCTGGGATAGCGCCATCTAGGGGTTACACTGACATTTGTGGGGGTGGGGTCTCTGAAGTGGGGAAGCAAGCCTGAGACAGAAGAACCCATAAAAGGAAATAGTCAAATACTGCAGCTTCAGTAGCTCAGTCAGTTACCTGTGTGCCCCCCCCCCGTAGTAGTAGAAAGAACTCTATAATGTCATTATTGTTTAATTTTTATTTAAACTACAATAAAATAAAGTTTTCAAAATTGGTTCACAGTAGTTCTGCATTTTATTTGGGGTAGTTTTTCATACAAGTATGTATAAGGGCGGTACAAAACACGCAACAAGTACCAAATCTGTAGCCTGTTGGTAGGGGGTCTCCAACATGGTTGACCGCTGGCCAGGGGGTCCCCAGACCAAAAAAGGTTGACAACCACTACCTTAAACAAACAAACTGCTTATTACCCAGAAAGACTGCTGTGGCTAAGCTGCTCACGTAAAGACCCCAGATGGTGATATTAATGAAGTAAACTTGGGTAAGTCCTTTGTGTGCAAGACACCTCATCAGAAACTAACGTTTGTTCCCAATTCCAGTGACAGTGTGGAGCACTACGGAAACATGTTAAACTAGGTGAAACTGTTGCAAACCTAGGTACACCCTCTCCGGCCAGTCTGGGTACTCTCACCATTTCCCTAAAATATGGAACTCTCTACCTCCCTAAATCCGACATTCCTCCTCCTTCTATTCTATCAACACTGCTCTCTCCAACTGTCTTGCACCTAACTGTTCCTGTTATGACCTACCTTAATTTCCTTCGTCTTGCTCCTTACAGTTTGTCCCTCTTTGGAATTTACCCGATACCTCTATCGACTCTACTGCCTCTACTGACCCTGGTCCCTCCTAGGTGCTAGTTCTCATACCCTTCTCCCTTCCCCTTTTTCCCCTAGCCTTCACACTCCCCTTGCAGGGTTCTCAGCATCCTGAAGGGGTCCTACAGTGCCTAGGCTTGCCACCTTCTCTTCCCTCATCTACCTATCCTTGGCCTTGCAGGGTCCCCAGCATCCTGAAGGGTTCCTTGGATCAGGCCTCATCCCCTCCCAGGTGTTATTTCTCATTCCCTCCCTCTCACTATCCCTCTATAACTACAATGCCTAACCACAGGAGGGTTTACAATCACCTGAACTTCCCTGCTCCCTTGCAGGGTTCACTGCATCTTGAAGGGTTCTCCTACGTGTTAATCACACTTACTCCGTCTCCAATCCCTACTCCAGTCCCCTGTCCCCTTGCCGGGTTCCCCACATCCTGAAGAGGTCTATCTGGGACATGACTCTGCAAGGCCATATCTCTCTGTCTCTCTCTCTCTCTCTCTCTCTCTCTCTCTGTCTCTCTCTCTCTCTCTCTCTGTCTCCCCTTCTCCCCTTATTTCACGATAGCACTTGTTCAATTATTACCACTGCACTTATTAATTGTTCTCACAAATTACATATGTATGCAATGCTGTTTGTAACAACGGCCTTAATTACCTGCATGCTATTTTAATCTTTGTAACTTGCATGTAAAATGACTCATCCCTATTGTACCCCTTCCCCCAGGTCGCACCAGGAGACGAGCAACCTGTTGCTCAGTGTGCCTTCCTGGTGAAACATTTCAATAAATATATAAAATAAACATATACCGTAGTGCAAACTTTTGCAGTATAACTATAATATGGGAGCTGCTAGCATTGCTCGGAAAGTATCCTACCAGGTCAGTTACCACCAGATACAGTCATTTTAGCTGGATATCGGATAATCTCAGGTAACACAGAAATCCTATCAAAGAAAGCATCAGAGATTATCTGTGGACCCCATGAGGATCCTTTGGATCTGACCATGGAATCCAACTATCTGAGGTAGGATCCGACCTCAGCTATCTGGATCTGACCTCAGAGTTACAACAATCAAACTAGGGATCTGAAATTTCACTTTGGTCAGACCACTGTGAAATTTGGAGGAAGATACCAATACTACCCGACAGGGGTAGTCAGATCCATAAAAGCATTATCCTGGCACCACTAGGAGTTGCCAGTAGAGGGAGCCAGCACATAGTAAACCCTGCATCACTGTTTCCTGTGTAAACAGTGAGATCAGTACTGCAGTGAACAGAGCAAGACATCTGCTGAGAACTTGTGATGTTTGTAGATTAGAATAAATATTCAGATTTGTCAAGCCTGTGTTTTTCATGGTTATGATATTACACAAATAAAGATAAGCAAAGAACTTGTCAGCAGATAAAGACCGCTTGACCCACCCAGTCTGCCCAATTTGTCCCTGCTATACTGTCACCACAGAACCTACCTGATCTCTGGCTACCCCCACTTACCCATTTTATGTCTTTGCCCACTTCTTAAATGTCACAAGACTACCACCACCACCACCACCATCATCTTAGTACTCCCACACAAGGACCAATAGGAAACACATAGCTGCTGAGAGGTGAGTTAGTATTCTCAGTTCTGACAGTACTCTGTATTAAATAGTCCTTTGGTTGGAACAAGTTCAATCTCTGAAAAAGGTGTCCAATCAGCTACTGAAGTGTTAGCCAGCCCCAACCCACCCTGTGGGAATATGTGCAGACAGCCACCAGGTTTGTAGTTTCAGGACTCTATGGAAAAGTAAAGTTACTGCTTTTTTTTTCCACTTTTTAAGCAGATTGCAGTTTATGACAATTTATACGTGATGATCTGCACAACAATTTATTTTGCTGACAGTCCCTGCTAGTGAGCTCACCTGTCCAGGACCACTACCTGTTTTTTGGGGTAAAAGAAGGACTGTAAAAGCTAGCTTTAAATGAATACTCTTCATAGGTCTGAAACACTATATTTACCTGCTTGTTCTCTATCTATGTCTGCAGTGAACTGAATAAATGACACGTGCTGCTATGCTGCCCCTCTTGCCTACTCAACGTAAGTATCTGGGGTTTTAATTAACTTATGGAGTGCTGATTAGGTTGCTGCTGTGCAGCCATGTTTCTGTGACTGTAAATTATTTCCTGCAACATATGGTGTACTCAGGGAAAAGAAAAACATGTTACTCACCTGTAACTGTAGTTCTAGGAGTGGTGTATGGTGTACATCCACACTTCTGGCAGAATTCCTTTCCTTTTAAGACTTGCCAGAAGGTCTTCAAGCTGGCTCCTCCTACCCACCCAGGTGACATCCTCCTTGGCACCATCCTGTGACATCAGATCAGACCAGCTGGAAGCCAAACCAGTGTGCCACTTGCCAGGGGAGGTTGGGTGGGTTGTGTGGATGTACACCATATACCACTCCTAGAACTACAGTTACAGTCTAGTGGCATGGATATGGTGTACCATCCATATCCAGCAGACTGCAGTTCTCTGGGAGGAGGGGGCAAGGCGCACAAACCTATTTAGGGAAAAGAGACTGGAGAACCGAGGACCCAAAACCAGCATTCCGGCGTGACTCCAGGTCAATATTGTAATGGAAGATGAAAGTGTGTGCTGACTTCCAGGTAGCAGCCCTGCAGATCTCCTGGATAGGGACGTCCCTGGAAGCAGCCACTGAGGCAGCGGTATGTCTGGTGGAATGAGCCCTAAGCCCTACAGGAGGCTCCCTACCAGCCAACCTATAGCAGAGATCAATGCAAGATACAATCCACCTGCCAGTCATCCGCTTTGCTGCCGGTACAGCTTCAGCGTAGGTGACAAACAGCTGGCGAACCTCTCCCTGAACTCCAGCCGTGCGCTCCTTATAATAGGTGAGCACCTGCTGCAGGTCCAAAGTATGGAGCATGTGCTCAACCTCCGAGGTGTGGTTGGTGAAGTACACCAGAAGATTAATCACCTGGTTAAGGTGAAACTCAGACACAACCTTCAGGAGAAACTTTGGGTTGGGGCAAAGGACAATCTTGTCCCTGTGTAAGACCAGGTAAGGAGACTCCATCGAGAGCACCTGCAGCTCACTGACCCTTATGGTGGATAAGATGGTCACCAAGAATGTGGTCTTCCACAATAGATGTGACATCTCACACCTGTGCATTGGTTTGAATGGCTTGCCCATGAGCATTGCCAACACCAGCAATAAGCCCCAAGGTGGTGGTGGTTCACGAACCAGAGGGGAAGTGTGGTCCATGGCCTTAAAGAAGCACCCGACCACCTTCTCCTGAGACACCGCTGGCATACCAGCCCACATCCGGTATGCAGAAATGGCTTCCAGGTGCACCCTGAGGGTCGTCAACTGAAGGCCCAACTGAGAGAGGGACCACAGGTAGTCAAGAATGCTAGCCACTGGGCCGGACAAGAGATCCAGTTCCTTGCCCCGGCACCAAATGGAGAATCTCTTCTATTTAAAGGCATAGCACCAATGAGTCGACTCGTTCCAAGAAATCTCAACTACATGGAGGACCTCGTCAGAGAGACCCAGAGCCTGGAACTCTAGCCGCTCAGGAACCAGGCTGTCAGGTGCAGGGACTGAAGGTCCGGGTGGAGGACCTTCCCCCAAGAGCACAAGAGCAGGTCTGGGCGAAGTGGCAGACGCAACAGAGACCTGCTGCTGAAGCTGAGGAGCTCAGGGTACCAGAACTAGTGCAGCCAGTCCACAGCCACCAGGATCATCCATGCCTTGTCCCTCCGAGCCTTGAGCAGGGCTCTGTGGATTAGAGAAAAGGAAGGGAAGGCATAAAAGAGCCCCGGGGCCCAGGGCCTCACGAAGGCATTCCCTGCTGAGGGGGGCAGGCACAAAACAGCATCACATTGGCATTCTCCTGGGAGGCAAACAGGTCCACCTGAGGGATGCCCCACTGGGAGAACAGACTGTCCACTACCTCTTGATGAAGGGACCACTCGTGAGACACCTCGCCTACAAGGCTGAGGGCATCCGCCATCTGACTGGTCTCACCAGCCATGTGAATGGCTAGCAGATCAGCCTGCAGGCTGAGCACAAGGGTCCAAATGCAGAGAGCTTCCCTGCACAGATGTAGGGAGTGCATCCCACCCTGCTTGTTCAGGTGGTACATGGTCGTTATGTTGTCTGGCTGGACCTGGACGACCTGACCCCGAAGATGAGGAGTAAAGGCTGTCGGGGCCAGGCGAACAGTCGGAAGCTCCAGCAATTTGATGTGACATCGGGACTCCTCGGGGGACCAGAGGCAGTGGACCCTGTGTTTCCCAGCTCATCAGGGAGGTGTCAGCCATGTGAGTGACCATCAGCTGTGGATGGACAAATGGGACACCCTTCCTGAAGATGTTCCGGGATCAACCACCACTGGATGGCATCCCACATGAGCTGGTTCACAGTGACCGGATGGCCGAGGTGGCCCTGACGCGGAGACCACTGGCAGGCCAGCCCCCACTGAAGAGGGCACATTCTCCAGCAGCTTCAATGGACCACAATGGTGCAGGCCACCATGAAGCCCAAGAGGCTCAGGAAGTCCCTGACAGGGCGTAACTGCCCAACCCAAAACGATTGGGCAAAGGAGGAAAGATCCTACACCCTGATGCTGGAAGCTGGGCTTGGCAAGAGTCGAGCTCCATCCTGGTGAAGTGAATCACCTGTGAGGGGACAAGTTCTGACTTGGCCTCACTGACCAGGAGGCCCAGGCGAAAGCAGGTCTGGAGGACCAGGTCCCTAGACTGCTCCACCTCCATCTTGGAGGGCTGTAATTAGCTAATCATCCAGGTAGGGGTATATCTGGACCTCTCTGTGCCTCAGCTAATAGCTTGGCAGAAGACACCAGGAGAAAGGACTGCTGTGTGACTGAACTTCTCTGCTGGGACTACAGTAGAAGAACTTTTGTACTTGGACCTTTAATTTAGGGTAAAAAAAAAACTAACATACAAAACAAAAAAAAAGTGTGTGTTTGTCTGGGTTAACTGAACTGAATGGGTATCTGAACAGTTATTTAGGTGTAAATTTCAGGTGATTGAAAGGACTTAACTGTTGTGAGGTTTAAATTACTTGTAGAAAGATCTAGTAAGTAGGGGGAGTGGCTTAGCTAGAAGGAAGCTATATTTAAAGACTGCCTTAGAATGATTCTGCTAATAGCTTGGCAGAAGACACCAGGAGAAAGGACTGCTGTGTGACTGAACTTCTCTGCTGGGACTATATTGCCCTCCTTCCCTCCCCTCCACCCCCCTCCAAAGCTAGTTCTATTTTTATAGGCACAGGATTTGACTGACAACAGGAACTTCCTGTTTGGGAGCAGGAAGTGAGTGATCACAGACCCACCAAAGACCCACCATTCTAGAAGGGCAAGAGTAGCTCTCCTGCCCCTCTAGCTGCTGGAGGTCTGCCTCTGAGCAAGTAACTGGTCTACTGAGAAATATAGGATATTCTTATCTCAGAACAGGACAATCAGGAGCTTAAAGGTACACAGGCAGAAAGTAAGGAGAGAGAAAAAAACAGAGGAAAGAGTAAGGATTGCAAACAGTTAAGGGGCCAGAAATAAGACATGATTGGAGTGGTGCAGTGCAGTGGCTGTGGAGCAGCAGTCTTCGGAGACGTTCTGGAGGATGCGGTGTTGTCCCATCTGCAGGCACCTCTCTGGGCTGAGGAGGAGGTTGCTCATCTACAGGCTGAGTTGGCCAGGATTTGTGGGACCTCCTCTTCCATCCAGGGACCACCAGTGCCTCTGCCGTTGCCTCAGAGGTTGCCAAGAAAGAGGGCGGTTGGACCACAGTGGGCTCAGGAGGGTGAGGTGGTGGAACAGAGGCGCATCCCTCCAGTTGTACCTCTCCACAATTCCTATGCCATTCTGGCAAAGTGTGGTTCCTCTATGGGCACCCGCAGTGGAGACCAAGGAGGATTCTGGGAACCTCCACAAAGGAGACCCACAGGAGGGTGGCAGGGGACCATGCAGGGAAGGAAACAACTCCTGGTGGGGGACTCCATTGTTGGGAAGGTAGAACTGGGGAGGAAGGAGAGAGGTGAGGGTGCCTGCCTGGCACCATGGCTTGGAGGGACAGGACGAATCCTCAGGATTGCCGGAGCAGCTGCACGGGAGGGAGCTAGATGTCATTGTCCACCTAGGGACAAATGACCTGGCTAAGAGAGGGATTAGAGAAGTGCAGGAAGAGTTTATGGAATTGGGGAGGGGCTTAGTCAAGTAGCATGCACGGTAACCTTCTCGGAAGTGCTGCCCATCTATGGCATAGGAGAGGCTAGGGTGTTCCGCACCATGGGATTCAATCAGTGGTTGAAAAACTGGTGTGGAGCTCAGGGATTCGGCTTCATTGGGGACTGGGGGTCCACCTGGAGTGATGCAAGCCTATATTGGCATGATGGGCCTCATCTGTCCGGGAGGGGAACCAGGATCCTAGGTAATAGGTTTAAATGCTTCATTGGCAAGCTTTTAAACTAGCCAAGGGGGGAGGCACTAGAAAGGAGCAGGGAAATCCTAGGCCCCCCCCAAATAATCACGGTAGTAGTGCGGCAAACACCAACATAGAGGTGTTCGATAGGGAGAAGGGCAGGGTAAATGGAGAAAGTGACAAAGGCAAGAAGGACGGGATGGGGAAAGGGAGTAAGGCCATCAGGAAGTGGAGGGTAATGAGTACCAATGCCCTGAGTCTAGGCAACAAGCTCCCTGAGCTGGTGGCCTTGATGGAAGAGGGATGCCTGGATATCGTAGGCAGTCACAGAAACATGGTACACAGAGAACCATGACTGATGTTAACATACCAGGCACATAACCTGCTGGGGAGAGGACAGGCAGGGGAGAAGAGGGAGGAGTAGCTCTCTATGTAAAGGAAGGATAAAAGCAACTGGAACAAAAGAGTAAACAGGAGAGAGGAGGCACTGTGGGTCACCTTGGAGACTGGAAAGGCACCACAATCCGCACAGGGGTTGTATACAGACCCCATGTCAGGGGAGGAATGGACAAGGATATGATAGAAGGCATTCTTAGAATGGCAGAGAAAGGGGAGATACTGGTGATGGGAGGCCTGAATATGCCAGATGTTAACTGGAGCACATTTGCTGCAGCCACATCCAAGAGCAGGGCCATTCTTGATGCCCTACAGGTGGCAGGCATTAGACAGCTAGTTTCAGAACCCACTCGTGAGGGAGCAATCTTAGACCTCGTACTCTCAAACTGAGAGGATCTCTGATCTAGAAGTGGGTTGCCATCTGGGGACAAGTGACCATCAAACAGTGTGGTTCACATTAAACTCAGCTACAGAGTCAAGCCATACAAAAGTGAGGGTACTGGACTTTAGGAGGGCTGACTTGGCAAGATGGGAGAGTGCCTCAGAAAAGCACTAGCAAGCAGGCTAGAAGGAGGTGTGGAGCAACAATGGGGAATCATCAAAACTGCCATCACAGAGGCAACAAGCCTTTGTGTGTGAAGCAAATAAACAAATCAAAACAAAAGAAAAGCTACTATGGTTCTCAAAAGAGGTGGCTGTGAAAGTCAGGAAGAAAAAGATAGCATTCCGGAAGTATAAGGAAACACAGAAGGAGCAGGACAGAGAGCTGTACCAGTTAAGGCAGAAGGAAGCAGGGAGGGAAGTCAGAATAGCAAAGGCCTAAACTGAGGAAAAGATCGCCAACTCAGTTAAGAAGGGGGATAAAACCTTTTATAGGTACATCAGCGAGCGTAGAAAGACAAAGGGAGGGATAGTGAGGCTGAATAGAATGAACGGTGGGTGGGCAGAGGGGGACAGTGAAAAAGCAGGGATACTGAACGAATATTTCTGCTCAGTATTCACAAAAGAGGAGGGGGAAGTGCCTAATCCAATTAACAGAAGCACTCTTGATGGGGGGTCGATCCCAGTCCTTTCACAGAAGAAAGGGTTCTGCAAGAACTCCTAAAACTGAAGGTGGACAAAGCAATGGGTCCTGATGGAATTCATCCCAGAATTCTAAAAGAATTAAGGGAGGAACTAGTGAAACCACTGGCTACTCTTTTTAATACATCATGGGAGGATGGTGTGGTACCCGAGGACTGGAGGAAGGTGGATGTGATTCCCCTTCACAAAGGTGGGACCAAGACAGAGGCAGGAAACTACAGACCTGTCAGTCTGACCTCTGTGGTAGGGAAAGTGATGGAGTCACTTCTGAAGGAAAGAATAGTTGAGTACCTAGAGGCCAGTGGAGCACAGGACCCAAGGCAGCATGGGTTCACAGCGGGAAGGTCATGTCAGACGATCTAATAGATTCTTTGACTGGGTGACCAAAGTAGTAGACCTGGGAGGGGCTGTGGACATGGCCTACCTAGACTTTAGCAAGGCATTTGACACAGTCCCACACAAAAGATTAATAGTCAAATTAACTGCCTGGGAGTGGGTCCCAGGGTGGTAGCCTGGGTAAAACATTGGCTGCACAACAGGACACAGAAGGTAATTGTAAATGGAGTCCACTCTGAATAAAGAGGGGTTACTAGTGGGGTACCGAAGGGTTCAGTATTGGGTCCAGTCCTTTTTAATGTCTTCATCAGTGACATTGCAGAGGGACTGGAAGGAAAAGTATGCCTTTTTGCAGATGACACAAAGATCTGCAACAGGGTTGATACACAAGGAGGCGTGGAAAGGATGAAAAGGGACTTGGCAAGGTTGGAGGAATGGTCAGAAGTAGCAGCTAGGATTCAATGCAAAGAAGTGCAAAATAATGCACCTGGGAAACAAGAACCCAGGGGAAGAATACACAATGGGTGGGGAGGTAGTAACAACAACAAAAAAGGAAAGGGACCTGGGGGTAATCATATCAGATGACCTTATGGTTAGCAATCAATGTGAGAAGGCAGTAGGGAGGGCTGGGGGTATACTGGGATGTATAGGGAGAGGCATCAGCAGCAGAAAACAGGAAGTTGTTATCCTTCTGTACAGACAGTTGGTGAGACCCCATCTGGAGTACTGTGTCCAGTTCTGGAGACCCCATCTCCGCAAGGACATAGACAGGATAGAGGTAGTCCAGAGGAGGGCAACTAAAGGTGCAGGGTCTGCAAGAGAAGCCAGATGAGGAGAAACTAAAGGAGCTTAATATGTATACCCTTGAGGAAAGAAGGAGAGGGGGACATGATAGAAACTTTTAAGTACCTCAGTGGAATCAACAAAGTCCAAGAGGGTAGCATCTTTCAGAAAAAGAGACTTACAAGAACAAGGGGACACAATTTAAAGATAGAAGGAGGGCTGTTCAGGGGCAATGTGAGGAAGTATTATTTCACAGAGAGGGTAGTGGATGCATGGAACAGCCTTCCTGAGGAGGTTGTGGGGTCTAGAACTGTGGGAGATTTCAAGAATGCATGGGACAGACATAAGGCAATTCTTGTGGGGAGTAGGAAGAAATAGGCTGTTGGTTAACTAGGATCTGCGGCCTATCTTGTAGGTAGGGAAATGGGCAGACTAGATGGGCCTAGCGGTCCTTATCTGCCGTCAAAGTCTATGTTTCTATGTCTATGTTTCTATGTTTCAGGAAGGCTGCCACCACTGCAATGCATTTGGTGAAGACCCTGGGAGCTGAGGAGAGGCCGAAAGGCATAGCCTGGAACTCTTGGAGGATCTCCTCCGTATGGAACCAAAGGAACAGCTGGTGGGATGGATGGATGAGGATGTGGAAGAAGGTGTCCCACAGGCACAGGGTGCAGAATCACATGTTCTGTTCCAGGGACAGAATGATCTAGTTCAGAGTGACCATTCTGAAGATGCGCAACTGCAGAAACTTGTTCAATTCATGCAGATCCAAGATGGGGTGCCAGGCCACCATCCATTTGAGAATCAAAAAGTATCTGGAAACAAGCCCTGGATTCGCTGGTGGGTCCAAGACACGAACCACCACCTCCTCCTGGAGGAGCTGGGTGATGTCATCCCGAAGGGCAGATAGCGTGTCTGCAGACACCATATCCTCCCGAGGGGTGCAAGCTTAGCTGGGCGGGAGAACCTTGAACTCCAGAGGCAACTCCTAGCCGACCGCTTCCAACACGCACTTGTCTGTGGTGACATTGGATCAGATGGAAAGAAAGTGGTGGAGCCACCCCCTCCCCCCTCCACGGGAGGATCCTGGGGAGACAGGATGTGAAGGGTGGGTGCATCCACCATACTGTCACTCTGCAGGCTTGGAGGCCAGGCCAGCAAAGGAAGCTGCTGGACCTCACCTGCCAGGCTTCTGTACCAAGGAAGTAACTGACTTAGGCCTGGAATGCCAGAAGTGTTGGTGCCCAGTCAAGGAAGGCTTGGCTGGAAGATGGGTCCAAAAGGACTTTTTCTGGGGTTTGGGGCCCTTGTCCTTTTGGACCGAGGTGATGGAGTCCAAGGTGTCATTGGATTTCTCAGTCCTAGTGAGATGACCATTCACCCTGGGCCCGAACGAATCGGTGCCCAGGAAGGGGAAGTCTACCAATTTGTGCCAAGTATCAGCTGTAAAATTCGAGATAAGGAGCCAAGTCCTTCGGTGCATAGCTACAGTCACGGCCACGGACCTGGTGCATGAATCGCTGATGTCCACAGCCATCTGGCCACTGTTTGGCCACTGCATGGCCCTGGTCCTGGACCTGCTTGACTGTCATCTGAAGGTCAGTCGGGAGCAGAGGATGCATCTCATCCAGGGTGCCCAAGAGGGCATGAGTGAAGTGGGACATCATCAAGGCCGAACTGGCCTGGCGAAGAAGGCCAAGAGAAGAGGCCACATACACCTTCTTGGCTGCATGATCCAATTTCTTGGATTCTTAGTCAAGGGGCTTATCAACATCCCCAACACTGCCCTTCCCACGAAACACCAAGTCGGCAACCAGGCCCTCAACCATGGGGTGATCAGTGAACCCGGAGAGAGAGCCCATATGGACCACATACTTGCGTGCCATATAGGCCAACGGAGTAGGGCAGCAAGCTGGATGCTGCCAGAGCTCCAAAGCGGGCCCAAGAATGGCCTCAGTCACCAGAACAGTGACCCCCGGGGAGTCATTCCGGTGTACTATCTCCATGAGGGGATACTTGGCCCATTTTTGGACAGGCTCCAACAGGATCCCCGTGGTCTCAGAGATGAGTCAGAGCACGGCCCCAAAAGAGATGGGACCATGGTCAGTTGACGGATCCTCGCCTGACTCCATGTCGACCGGCCCGGAGTGCATGGAAGAAGCCTCCAATTCAAAAGATTTGTCAAAGACCGGCAACCCCCCCACCACTAACTTTGTGTGGCTTGTTCGCCCCAGTGACCATGACCGATAACCACCGAGTAAGCCTGGAGGCAGTACAGGGGTTCTTGGATGGGGGACCATCCTTCGGCTAAATCGGTGGGGATTCCACCCGAATGGGAGGAGAGGCTGGAATCAGCCAAGCCAGAACTGGTTCGGGCCGAGACAGCCAAGGGAGTGCCAGGGATGGACCCAAAAGGAGCTGCTGCCACATAAGCTCCTCATAGCATCGACGCAACTTGCAGCAGAGCGGTTCCTCCCCTGAAGAGGAGGAGTAGTGGTGACACCGCTTGCCCAAAGGCCGAGAGAATGAACGCTGACTTCAGCAAGGGCTGCTCGAACTTAAGCTATGGGTCAAAGACCTCAGCCTCAACGGCCAATGATCTGGATGGTGAGGAGAGGCCGCAACCAGCAAGGACGCCTGCTGCCCCCGCCCCCAAGCTTGATGTCCCTAGGGTTAGGGACCCGATCAGTGGGCTGATCCGGCCTGGGCCTGCAAGGGCAGGACAGGAGCCCTGGAGAGGGAAGTATTCATCTCATCCTGCGACAAGGTCAACTGGGTCAGGAAAAATCTGGACTGGCTGGTCAACCCTCCTGTCGGCCAACAGGCCTGGTGGGGACACCGCAGATCAAGCAGCCTGGATTGAAGGCTTGGCCAAAACTGAATTGTCGATAACCATCAACGAAGCAGGAGCATGGGAATCTGAAGCTCGAGAGAGCTTGCGATCCAATGACCTGTAATGGGACTTTTTCACTTTGGATTTGGAATCCTTCTTGTATTTAGACTGAGAAGAGCCCTCCCCGAAGATGGGAAGGGACTGGCATAAGTCCCAGAATGTCACGTAAAAGAGGCACCAAAGCACAGAGGGACCAATGCGGACACCAAGGAGGAGCCTGTGGCTGCCTGGGCAGCAGCTTCTTCAAAAATTGGCATTTGTTTGGCGGACCCCGCAGCCACGGAGACCACCTTACGGGAGTCTTTCGAGTGAACCAGAGGGTCCAGCTTGTCAGGCAACCAAGCAAGTGTCTGGCATACTGGTCTTCCAGAGTGGAGGGATGCAGAGTGTGGTACAGGCTGCAAGCCAGGGGATTGTGGTCATGGCCCAGGCAATAGATGTACGTGGCATGAGGGTCCATATGAGACATTTTCTGTCTGCACCGGGAACTCCACTAGGGATCATCATGGAGCCTGCCAGCTGTTTTTTCTCCCCTCCCTTTTGTGGCCGCACACTCACATATGAAGGCATGCACATGCTGTGGTCCCGCAATACCCTGTCTTCATGCCACTCTCTGTCCTGCAGTGCCCACAGGCCTCCACTTGGGCACAGCTGTGCAGTGGGAGTGACAAGGTCCCACTCTGGGAGAGGAAAGCTGCCTTGCGACTGCTCAATCCAGCTTCTGCCCTCCCCCCCCCCCAGCTGACCCCCAACAACCCAGGCTTGTTCCCGAACTCGGGTCGCTGGCATGGCACGAGGTGTGGCATCCAGCACCTCAACCCTCAGTGCCACCGGGCCAGCCCTGCATGGAAAAAGTATAACACCGGGCACCAACTTCTGCACTGAAGAAACTATGGTACAAGCATGGAGAAAACCGTGAAGCACCCTGAAAACCATAGCGAAATTACTGAAAAACAAAGATACGGCCTACAAAACACAGGGTGCAATGCAGGGAACCCAACTCTTCCAGTGGAAAAGAAGATCTGACATTACAGGGTGGAGTCGAGGAGGATACCACCCGGGTGAGTGGGAGGAGCCAGGTTGAAGACCTTTTAGCAAGTCTTATAGGGAAAGGAATTCTGCCAGAAGCGTGGATAGTACATCGGCTTATCCACCCCTAGAAACCAGTTTTTCCTGCAGCTTCACAACAGAAGGGAGGAGGGGATAGGGCGGAAGCTGCCAACAGTGGAATGACAGTCCCCTTTGTGGAGGGGGAGAACCTTGGCAAACTTCCAAGACTGAGGGGCCATGCAAACCATCAATGAGCAATTTAGAAGGTGAGTGGGGGGAGGTGATGGCAGGAGCTGACAGATGAAGTAGTTCAGAGTCCAAGTCATCAGGACTAGTTTGGGAATGACCGAGTAAGGAAAGGTCGAGAAGGGTCTCCTGGGGAGTGACAGGTGGAAAATCAAAACCCCCTCCCCTTCTTGGTGTTCCTACACCCTTCCCTGCTGCTTTCTGGTCCCACCCCCGATTCCACTATGTCTGCCTCCCCTTTCCCAAGTGGGCCTCCCCCTCTCTTTGTACTTTGCCTTATTCTGACCCTTCCCCATTTCTCTGTCCTCACCCTTCCCCTGGGGAGTACTTGCCGGATTGTCCAGTTGTAAATTAAGCCCTAAGTTCTCCATGCCCCAGTTCTCCCATTATGTCTAAAATGGTGGCCGAGGAACCTGTCAATTTTCAAATAGTCCCGTCCTTGTTGGGATGCAGAACATCTGCCTTAAACAGCCTCCTGGACTCCCAGAAGTTACCCAGATGTAATGGAACCTCTGTGCTGCGCACCAACCCTTTAACCATTTGCTAAATGTGGTGATTTTGAGCTACCTATTCTCCCATCCCTTCTCCCATGTACCTCAAGCACCTCTAAGAAGGTCACTGACTTCTACATGCTCTTGAGTTTTTCTCCCAGGACCCTGAACTCATCCTTGACCTCCAGCAAGATCTTTCTTGCCAGGTCATTCATCCCTAGTGGATCAAGTTTGACATCCCCTACTTCCCCGACTAGTCTCCCAGTACTATCCTCACCCTTTCTGCTGTCATCTCTGGGGGACAGCTGACAATCCTCCCCTTTCTTGTCCCCTGCACAGACCAGTGGCACTGTTCTTCTTACAACAGAGTACCCCACAATAAGTACAATCTTCTCATTCGGTTTTCCCTGTGCACTCCAACCCCCACCAGACTATGTCTTTTCTCCCAGTCCCTTGCTGAACTCTCCCTTTCCCACCAGTCTCCACTATGTCCTTCTTCATAACCTCACTCCCTTTCAACACCCACATTTGCTCTCCCCTTAGTTGATGGTACTAGTCTCCTTTTGGGAAGTTCCTTCTGTCCATCTACTTCTTCCTTCTCTGTGTTTGCAGAGGCAGGGGTAATGGCATGGTTTTCTCCTGCCCCAGTCTACCCTGCACTACAACTGCCTTGTCATGTACAAGGTCCCCGACAGTTCAGTCTGCAATGCCCCCAACTCTTAGACATACTGGGCAGCCCCATCTCCTGACTGCATCCCTTCAGACCCCACAGTCTAAGCAATTACCTAGCTAGGGATGTAAATAGGTGTTTTAGTTTAGTTTTACTGTTAGCAGTAGTCCTCTGTAACTATCCTGGGTGACTCTATTTTCTGATCTCAGTTGTTCCTTGGAGCTGCATTAACAGTGAGAAGATGAACTGCCAACATCCATTAATCTCCAGAGTGTGCCTGCATGCTGATTAGAATAACAAAACAAATAGCATGAGAAGTGTGAGATTACACCCTTCCCATTTTTAATGTATATATTTGAAAATTGGGACCCAGAGAAGGCACATTAAGCGAAGGCTCATTTCCAGGTGCAACCCGGGGACAAGGAACAGGAGAAGCAGCAGTACACTTACAACAAACAAAACATTTGTACAAAAATGTGGTAAAAAACCAAAAATGGTACAAAACATGGTACAAAAATAAACTGCTGTCTCAGTACAATATGGAACATCTGTACAAGTGCAAATAAAACAGTATCAGCACACTGCATGCAAGTAAACCACTTCTGAATCAAGTGTGATAACTATAAGGTGGGTGAATGCCTGTTGCTAGCCTGTAGAGCAGAAAGCAACTAACTAAAAGAAGCTACCATTTTCTTACTATTTTTACACTTCTATCTCGGCAGGAATCAGTGTTGAGATTAAGCAGACAGATACTTTATAAGTACAAGGAGTCTTATTTTGGGTTTTTTAAAAAAAAAAGAAAAAGTCAGTGTGTGCTCTGTGCTGGGAAGGGTACTGTATCAACTTACTTTGCTAAATCACTAGGAGGAGAGAGAGCTTAATTGGGGGTGTGGCTTAGACAATATAAAAGCAGGTGACCAATTACAACTTCCTGTTGCTAGCCTTTTTTCTTACTAATTGCCCTCCATCCCACCCACCCACCCTAAGCCAGTTCTACTTTTATAGCCACTGGATTTGACTGACAACAGGAACTTCCTGTTTGGCAGTAGGAAGGGAAGAATCATAGAGAAACATTAGTTTTGTCAACCCTAAAGGAAAAAAGTAGTCCTCTCCCCCAAGCTGCTGGTGGTCTGACACTGAGCAAGGAAGAAGGAGGCTACTGAAGAATATAGGAAGTTGCTGTCCCAGAACAGGAAGGGTGAGAGTTGTAAGGAGAGGAGAGAGTAAGCATACAGAGAAACAAGAGAGGGACACAAAATAAGACATGATAGGAGTGGTGCAGTGCAATAGCTGTCGGGCAGCAGTGTTCAGGGAGACATTCTGGAGGCCTACTGATGCTACCCCTATTTGCAGGCACTCTGGTCTGAGGGAAGAGGTTGCCCATCTCCAGGCTGACCTGGCTAGGATTCGTGAAACCTCCCCCCACCAGGGACCACCAGGGCCAATGCCACTACCTCAGAGGCTGCCAAGAAAGAGGAGAGGCTGGACAAGGGTGAGCTCAGGGAGGAAGAGGGTGGTGGAACAGAGTTGCATCCCTCCAGCTGTACCTCTCCATAATTCATACCACTCTTCTGGTGGATAGTGGTTCCTCTATGGAGGCACCTGCAGTGGAGACCAAGGAGGATGCTGGGAACCTTCACAAAGGAGACCCACAGGAGGGTGGCATGGGACCCCACAGGGGATGGAAACAACTCCTGGTGTGGGACTCAATCATTAGGGGGTAGAAGAGGGGGAGGAAGAGGAAAGGGAGGTAAGGTGCTTGCCTGGCACCACAGCTTGGAGGGACAGGAAGCGAATCCTCAGGATCGTGGGAGCAGCTGCACGAGGGAGGGAGCTGGATGTCATTGTCCACCTAGGGACAAATGACCTGGCTAGGAATGGGATCAGAGCAGTGCAAGACGAGTTTGTAGAGTTGGGGAGGGGCCTTAGACAAGTAGTGCATATGATAACCTTCTCGGAGGTGCTGCCTGTCTACGGCAAGGGTGATGCTAGGGTACTCCTCACAAGGGAATTCGATGAATGGTTGAAAAACTGGTGTGGAGCTCAGGGTTTTGGCTTCACTGGGGACTGGAGAGCCACCTGGAGGGATGCAGACCTATACTGGCGCGATGGTCTGCATCTGTCCGGGGGGGGGGACCAGGATCCTAGGTGAGAGGTTTAAATGCTTCATTGGCAAGCATTTAAACTAGCCAAGGGTTGAGGCACTGAAAAGGAGCAGGGAAATCCCAGCCTCCCCCCACAAAACACGGTAATTAGTGAGGTAGACACCAAGGTAGAGAAGTCATTAGGGAGCAGGACGGAGGTAAATGTAAAAGGCAGTAAGGACAAGGATGGGGCTAAAAGGGGTAAGGCCATCAAAAAGTGGAGGGTGATGATTACCAATGCCCGTAGTCTGTGTAACAAGCTCCATGAACTAGTGGCCTTGATGGAAGAGGGTTGCCTGGATATTGTGGCAGTCACAGAAACATGGTACACAGAGAACCATGACTGGGATGTCAACATACCAGGATACACAATCTACAGGAGGGACAGGGAGGGTAAAAGAGGAGGAGCAGCTCTCTATGTAAAGGAAGGGATTACAGCAACAGAACTAAAGAGTAAACAGGGAGCAGATGAGGCACCCTGGGTCACCGTGGAGACAGGAAATGGTACCACAATCCGCACGGGGGTTATATACAGAAGGGGGATTAGACCTTTTATAGGTACATTAGGGAGCGAAGAAAGACCAAAGGAGGGATAGTGAGGCTTAATAAAGGGGAGAGAATGTGGGTAGAGGGTGACAGTGAAAAAGCAGGGATACCGAACGAATATTCCTGCTCAGTAGTCACAAAGGAAGAGGAGGGGAGGTACCTAAACCAAACAAGAGAAACACTCTGAAGACGGGCCTATACCAGTCCATTTACAGAAGAAAGGGTTCTGAAAGAACTAATAAAATTGAATGTGACAAAGCAATGGAGCCTGATGGGATTCACCAGAATTCTAAAAGAACTAAGGGTAAAACTAGTGACACTGCTGACTACTCTCTTTAACAAATCATGGAGGATGGGGTGGTACCTGAGGACTGGAGGAGGCGGATGTGATTCCTCTTCACAAAAGTAGGAGCAGGACAGAGGCAGGAAACTACAGACCAGTTAGTTTGACCTCAGTGGTAGGGAAATGATGAATCACTCTGAAGGAAAGACTTGTTGAGTACCTAGAGGCCAGTGGGGCACAGGACCCAAGGCAGCATGGATTCACGATGGGAAGGTCATGTCAGATGAATCTAATAGATTTCTTTGACTGGGTGACCAAAGTAGTAGACCAGGGAGGGGCTGTGGACATGGCCTGCCTAGATTTTAGCAAAGCATTTGATACAGTCCCATGCAAAAGATTAATACACAAGTTAGCCAGCCTTGGAGTGGGTCCCAAGGTGGTAGCCTGAATAAAAAATTGGCTAGACAACAGAATGCAAAGGACAGTAGTAAACTGAGTCCACAGTGAAGAAAGGAGGGTTACTAGCGGGGTACCGCAGGGTTCAGTACTGCGACTGGTCCTTTTTAATGTCTTTATAAGTGACATTGCAGAGGGACTGGAAGGAAAAGTATGTCTCTTTGCAGACGACACAAAGATCTGCAACAGGGTTGATACACAAGATGGAGTGGAAAGGATGAGAAGGGACTTGGCAAGGTTGGAGGAATGGTCAAATGTATGGCAGTTCAGATTCAATGCAAAGAAGTGCAAGTAATGCACCTGGGAAACAAAACCCAGGGGAAGAGTACACAATGAGGGGTGAGATACTGACAACAGTAAAACTGGAAAGGGACCTGGGGGTAATTATATCAGATGACCTAAAGGTGGGCAAGCAATGTGAGAAGGCAGTAAGGAAGGCTGGGGGAATACTGGGATGCATAGGGAGAGGCATCAATAGTAGAAAACAGGACATTGTTATCCCTCTGTACAGACAGTTGGTGAGACCCCATCTGGAGTACTGCGTCCAGTTCTGGAGACCCCATCTCCACAAAGACATAGACAGAGTGGAGGTCATCCAGAGGAGGGCAACCAAAATGGTGCAGGGTCTGCACCAGAAGACATACGAAGAAAGACTAAAGGAGCTTAATATGTATACCCTTGAGGAAAGAAGGGAGAGAGGGGACATGATAGAAACTTTCAAGTACCTCAAGGGAATCAACAAAGTCCAAGAGGGTAGCATCTTTCAGAAAAGAGATGTGCAAGAACAAGGGGCACAATTTGAAGACGGGGCATGCTCAGAGGTAATGAGGAAGTATTTTTCATGGAGAGGGTTGTGGATCCATGGAACAGTCTCCCTGAGGAGGTTGTGGAGTCAAGAATAGTGAGGGAATTCAAGAATGCATGGGACAGACATAAGGCAGTCCTAGTGGGGGGTAGGAGGAAGTAAGCTGTTGGTTAACTAGGATCTGCAGCTTATCTGTTAGGTAGGAAAATGGGCAGACTAGGTGGGCCAGGCAGTCCTTATCTGCCATCAAATTCTATGTTTCTAACCTTGCGGTGGAGGGAAGTGCCGAGGTGGTGAGGAAATGGAACCAGGAGGCACGTAGCACAGACCCAGCCAAAGGCCCTATCCTATCATGGCCTGTAGGGGCTCCAGGCCAGGGAATCTACCTTCAGTTAGTTTCAAAAATGTCTTAAGAGTGGTAGAGCAGGATTTAGTCTTGTAAATCACCTTCACGTTGAATTTTTTTAAAGTCTTTTTCAGGTTATTTAGACTTGCTTCATTGAATTGCATGGTGTATATGGGCTCCGAAACATCATCTTCTTGCTGCTAATGCGGCTCTTGGGATCAGACTGAGACTTCAACAATCAGAAAATGGCTGCATCCAGGACAGTTACAGAATAAACTAAAACAAATGATTATATTCACCAACTACTATAGAAATGGGGCTGATTGGTGACAAGAAAAAGTACAGTTACATAAGAACTTACCGTAACAGTAGATCTTCAACAGGAGCTCTGGCAGCAGGTAACACCTTTAGGACTGAAGCCAGCAGGCGCCAGGACCCCATGGAAACTTTCTAGCTAGCAATAATCAGCAGGGGCTGTCCCCAGCGTCACATATGGTATAAAAGGGATGGTCCCCCAGCCCATCTCCAGTTCTACTGCCAGAGACTGGCTAGTGAGAAAAACAGAAAAGGAGACCTGAGGAATGAAAGCGTCCGAGATGGAGAAGAAATCCCCAGGGAGAAGGAGGGTGGGAAAAATAGTACCTGCTGCAAGAGCGCCTCTCGAAGACCTACTGTTATGGTAAGTTCTTACATAACTGTACTATCTTACTTCGAGATTCGCTCTTGCAGCAGGTAACACCTTTAGGACAGAGTCCCAAGCAGCAGAGGTGAAATCCTAGGCAGAAGGGTGGAAGTAGAAGTCTCCTCAGAGGAAATTAGGACTGGAGGCCATGAAGGACAGCGAGTCCAAAGCCAGCCCTGTGGCAAGAAGCAATGTCCAGAATGTAATGCTTCACAAAGGTGTGGACAGAACTCTAAGTGGTGGCAACACATATGTCAGTGGCAGACACATTTTTTAGTGAGGCGAAAGGAGCTACCATGCCCCTGGTAGAATGACCCTTTACCAAGCCCAGTAAGGGTCAGTCATACTTACTGTAACAAAACACAATGCTGTTAACCAACCATTTGGATAAACATTGTTTAGAAACTGAAGCCCCTGCCATTTGGGAGGGCAAAAGACATGATCAACTGTTCCGACTGACGAACAGGACGGGTGCGCTCCAAATAGTATCCGAGCACCCTGTGGACATCCAGAGTATGCAGCAGAAACTTCCCCCTGGTTTGAGTACTCTGGATAGTACACCGGCTGGTGGATATCTTGATTCAAAGTAAACTCTGAGACCATCTTTGGCAGGAAAGTACAGTTACATAAGAATTTACCGTAACAGTAGATCTTCGAGAGAGGCTCTTGCAGTAGGTAATTACATATAGGACTGACGTCGGCAGGCAGCAGGACCCCACGGAAAAATGTCTAGCTAGCAGTCCCTGGTGAGGGACCTACCACGTCAGTGTGACCGGACGCCGAGACGTCGGCATAAGGGCAGGTCCCTCGACGCCTTTTCCAGTTCTTTCCCCGCCACAGGCCGGAAAGGCTGGACGAGAGAGGAGCGGATATTTCCATCACTGAAAAGGAGCTGAAAAAGCCTAGGGGGATGGAGGGTGGGAAGGTTTTACCTACTGCAAGAGCCTCTCTCGAAGATCTACTGTTACGGTAAGTTCTTACGTAACTGTACTATCTTACTTCGAGAGGGCTCCTGCAGTAGGTAATTACATATAGGACTGAATCCCAAGCAGTCTGGAACAAAGAGAGGCACCGGGAGGAGGAATACTACTCCAAGAAGCAGTTCCAGCTGTGCAAGCTTCAAGATAAGAGGCCTTGCAGGACAGCAAGCCCGAAGCCTGCTCTACGGCGAGAGGCAATATCCAAACTGTACTGTTTAGTAAAGGTATGGACGGAAGTCCAGGTGGCGGCAGCACAGATATCTGCCACTGACACATTTTTGAAACAAGCCGCTGAGGCAGCTACTCCTCTGGTGGAGTGGCCTCTTACTTGACCCGGGAGGGTCTTGTTTTATTTGTCATAACAGAAAGTGATGCAATGAGCCAACCACTTAGATAGGCATTGCTTAGAAAAGGCATTGCCTTCCGGTTTATGAGCAAAAGAGACGAACAATTGATCAGTCTTTCTGAGATCCTTCGTCCTGTTGGAGTAGTATCTCAGAATCCGGTGAACATCCATAGTATGGAGTAAATACTCCCCTTGATTAGAGTACTGCGTGAAAAAGGCAGGTAACTCTATGGACTGATTTAGAGTAGACTCCGCTACTACCTTAGGGAGAAACTTAGGGTTTGTGCATAGAGCAACACGTTCCTTGTGAAAAATCAAGTATGGAATTTTACACATCAGGGCCTGGAGCTCGGAAATTCTCCGAGCGGAAGTAATGGCCACCAGGAAGAGTCGAAAAAATCAAAATACTTCGGTGAATACCGACGAAGGGTAAGCTGATGAAGCAACAAATATTTCCGCGAGGCGCTGCACAAGCAAACGGCAGGAAAGAACTTGAAGGCGGGCGCCAGGGACCACCCTTTAGACCCACGCCTCTGATGCCGGTCACCTGACATGGGGTGGTCCTCGCCAGGACTGCGACTAGAAATTTTTTTTCCGTCCTGCCGCCTGCCGACGTCAGTCCTATATGTAATTACCTACTGCAAGAGCCCTCCTGAAGTAAGATCTTAGGATTAGTTCTCAAGGACACCCTGTCCTTGTGAAAAACTAAAGAAGACTCCTTACACATCAGGGCCTGAAGCTTGGAAATTCTTCGAACAGAAGTAATGGCAACTAAAAATAACTCTTTCCATGACAGAAAGTGCAGCTCGCAGCTCCCAGTAGGCTCCAAGGGAGGCAGAGTGAGTTTCTCTAAAACAAACAAAAAGTCTCAAGGCGGGACAGGGTCCCAGATGGGAGGTTTCAAACTAAGCATGCCCCGCAGAAATGTACAGGAAAGGTCCAGATGGGCAATGTACTTGCCCTCAATAGGCACATGGTATGCAGAACCGGCAGACAAGTGTACTTTTAACAAAGAGTAACTGAGTCCTGCATCTGAAAGAGAGAGGAGGTACTTCAGTAATTGAGTTCACTGAGCAAGTGAATGGATCCAGGCTCCTAGCGGTAGCCCAAACGCAGAACCGTTTCCACTTTATAGCATAGGTCGCCCTAGTGGAGGGTTTCCTGGCTGCCACTAGGACATCTGCTACCCTTGGGGAGACCCCAAATCTGAAGATGGCTAGGTCTGCAGGAGCCACGCATGTAGATGTAGAGATCTGAGATCCGGATGGACCAAGAAGCCCTGCCCCTGGGAGAGCAAGTCTGACCGGAGGGGCAGGGGCTCCGGAGGTTTTCACCGCCAGTTGCTGTAAGAGTGGGAACCAGATCTGACGAGGCCAGAATGGAGCTACCAGGATCTATTCTGCCCCCTCAGACTGCAACCTGATGAGTACCCGTTGCAGAAGGGGAAGGGGAGGGAACATGTAAAGAAACATCCCCACCCAGGAGAGGGACAATGCGTCTTGCCAGAAAGTACCAGGCCAGTGATTAAAGTGAGGGGGAACTAGTTCCCCCACACCCCTTCATGGTACACATTAGGGGTATAGTAGCAGTAGGAGTAGAATTCCCCATTATGAATGTCTGCTTTAAGCACTGCACCAGGCCGTGGATCTAGCAAGCAAAAATTGGGCAGTTCTGCGTTGGATGGGGAAGCAAACAGATCGATTTCTAGGTAACCCCATCTGGCGAAAAGATCTTCCACCACTACAGGAAGCATCTCCCACTTGCGGGCCCTGGACTGAGTCTGACTGAGGCTGGCGGCCAGAGAGTTGTGAATGCCTGGAATGTGGACTGCCGAGAGTTCCAGTTGGTGATGAACTGCCCAAGTCCACACTCACATGGCTCCTCTGCAAAGAGGATAAGAGTGTGCCCCCCCCCCGCTTGTTGATATAAAATACTACTGACATGTTGTCGGTTTGTATCAGCAGAGGACCAGTCAGGAGGACTGTCTGGAAGGCTTGGAGGGTGTAAAGAACTGCCCTCATCTCCAGAACATTGATGTGGAGATGAAGCTCTTGCTGAGTCCAGGATCCTTGAGTCTGGCAAATGCCCAGATAAGCTCCCCAACCCTGGCCTGATGCATCAGTGGTCAGGATCTGGTTGGGAGATTCCTTCCAGAAGGAAACCCTTCTGGAAAGGTTAGGAGTATTTAGCCACCATGCCAGGGACTGCTTGACTGGGCTGGATACCAGGACTAGCTGTTCCAGGTGTCTGACCTCTGATTCCACTGAACCCGGAGATTCCACTGGCTCACCCTTATGTAAAGTTAGGCCATGGAGACCGTGGCGCGGGCCGCTGCCATATGTCCCAATAGCCTGAGTACTGTCCAGGCCGGAACTTCTAGCTGAAAGCAGCTGCCGAACATGGGACTGAAGGCATTCTGCCCTGTCCTGGGGAGGAAGGCCTTGCCTTGTGCTGTGTCCAGGATTGCCCCCATGTATTGAAACCACTGACTTGGCCACAGGGGGGACTTGGGAAGGTTTAGAGTAAGCCCCAGGTCCTGAAAGAGGGAGAACGTGTCTCAAAGGATTTCTACAAGCTGGTCCCGAGAGGGAGTGGTTAGAAGCCAATCGTCGAGGTAGGAGAAGACATAATTCCCTGCCTCCTAAGACTTGCGGCTACCACAGCAAGGCACTTGGTAAACACCCTCTGTGCCGAGGGCAGGCTGAAGGGCAAGGCCCTGAACTGATAATGGTGACCCTGAGAGTGGAAGCACAGCAACCTCCTTTGTGGCTGGAAAATCAGAATGTGGAGGTATGCGTCCTGCATATCTAGGGAGCATAGCCAGTCCCCTTGGTGTAGCAGGGGAAGGAGACCTATCAGGGTGACCATCCTGAACTTTTTGTACTCTATGTACTGGTTCAGGTGGCCTAAATCCAAGATGGGATGAAGATCTTGTGTTTTCTTTAGCATGAGGAAAAAGTGGGAGTAAAACCCTGTTCCTTGTTGTTCCGCGGGCACCGGCTTGATGGTCTTCTTTTGAAGGAGAGATTGGATTTCCTCTTCTATGAGAGCGCTGTGGGCCTGACAGTACTGAAACAGTACTGGAGGGTTGTCAGGAGGAACCTCCATGAATTCGAGAGCATGTCCTCTCTCTCTCGATGAGCTGCAGGACCCAGTGGTCTGACGTTCTCTGACGCCATCTTTCGGTATGCAAGGAGAACCGACCGCCCCCCACCGCTTCCTCCGAGGACTCTGCTAAAGGAGGAGGGTTGGGTAGTGAGTCTGAGAGGTTCTGGGGGCCCGTGGGGCAGAACATCTGGTGGCAGGGATAGGGGCCTTATGTTTGAAGCCTGCCCACTGCTGCTGCTGCTAACCTCAAAATTGTTGTCGTCCAGTCTAACAAAAGGACTGCTTACGTTGTTGCTTGGGTCTTTACATAGTCTGCACTGAGCTAACTGCTTTCCCTGCCTCCTACAAATGGGTAATCATATTTTGAGCATCTTCCCTGAATAGAACCGTTCCTCTGAAGAGGGTATCCATAATCTTGGACTGGACATCCTGGGCCAACCCGGAGACTCTCAGCCAAGAGTATCGGCAGATACAGACCGCAGAACCCGCAGCTCTACCCACCGAATCCACGGTACCGTATGAAGCCCGCAGGATATGGTTACTGAAGTCCAAGCCGGACTTCATGATGGTCATGAGCTCCGCCCATCCGGGTGAGTCTGGCATGGTCTGAACAATTTCCAGCGCCTTGTCTCACAGAGCATTCTAGTACTGGACCATGTGAGCAAAGAAATTCTGTGACCGGATGGCACAAGTAGTGGAGGAAAAAACTTTCCTGGCCAGATGATCGAACTGCTTAGAGTCTTTATCTGGGGGTTGTGTAATGAGGTGCCATGGACGTCTGGACTGGTTATGAGCGGCATTCAGCACCACTGAGTCAGCCTCCAGTTGTTTCCCATAGAAGGGATCATCCCGGGGAACTGTATACAACCGGTCTGACTTTTTGGACACTGCTGGGGTCGAGAAAGGATGCTTCTATTCCAGCTTGTTGGTGTCCTTGTACGAATCGACCACTGGGTCACTACCATGGTGAGGGCACCCTTCTTCCAAAGGAAGGCAGTCAACCTCTTCCATTCCGGGTCGAGGTCTTCAGAGTCCCATCTGTTCAATTGTTAGATGTGACGCATTACATCCATAAATGAAAGGTTGTCAGGCGGGGAGCAGGGAGCGCGGAGCGTCCTTGCTGACATCTAGGTCGGACAGAGGGTCAGAATCCCCATGGCTGGAGGAAGAGTAGGAATCTGCTTCCAAGTCCTCTGAATACGGACAGGGAGAAGGTGACCTCGGGGGCCTGCGTGGCCGTTCCTTTGGAGGAGGAAGGTCCTTATGAGGCGTAGGCCTCCTAGGAGGCGGAGCAGAAGGGTGGCCCAAGGGCTCGACTAGAGAAGGCCCTTGGGGAGCCAGCTTAACAGGAGTCGAGGGGGCCTCTTTATCTTTGAAGTAGGTCCACCAAGCAGCAAAAAGCTCATTAAGCCCCTGTGGGGGTTCTGTGGCAGAGCTGGAGTATCTGGTGTTGGGCGGGCGTGGATGGTCCTGGCGTCAGATTGTCCAGCTGGGGTAACCCTGGTGTTGGGGTAGTCTGGTCCTGGTCATCCGATGTTGGGACCAAAGGAGTATCTTCAGGTGTCAGAGGTGTTGGATCCAACATCCAACCATCGAGCGTCAGGTCCTCGGGCGTCAGCCTACTGGGGGTGCTAGAGTCTATCAGCATCTGTGAAGGCACCACGTTTTCCCCGAGGGGGCGCCGGGGGGGCCATCACAGAAGTGACTGGTGTAGGCAGAGGCCAGGCGGGGGAACTAGCTGGTGGCCACCTAGGTAGAGTTGCCTATGGAGGAGGTGTTGCTCCTGATCGAGACGTACCCCTATTGCTCCTGGAGGAAGAGGGCAACTGTCCTGGGTACCACTTACTAACGTCAGCCCGATGTCAGGGCGGACTTGGCAGACACCCTAGCTGGGAGGGCAACAGACAGCGGCCTGCTGCCTGAAGGATCACCAGCCCAGCCACTAGGCTTAGAGCCCCCGAGGGTAACGGGCATAAGCCTGAGTGGCTGGGGGGTATGGGAGGATTTCCCACGCCCTGAAGAGCCTTCTCCCATAACAGAGATGAGGGAGGCTTTGAGACCAGGAGCCCGGAGGCAAGCCCAGAGGAGGAGGGGGTCGCCGACTTCCTCGGGGACCGAAAGCGGTCTTCTGCCTGGGATTTCTTCTCGTCCCTGTGCTTGTGTTTGCCGCTCGATTTCTTCTCTTTATGAGAAGACGACAAAGGGGGAGATAATGAAGAACTCTTGCGGTGAAGTTCCTTCTCCATGGCAGATATCTGTTTTTTAAGCAGAAATGCTTCGAGGGTCTTCTGGCACCAGAGCTGTGTGCGCTGGTCGAAAATTCAGTAGTGCTGGCAGGGCTTGATGTTGTGGTCTGGGCCCAGGCAGAACAGGCAAGCCGAATGGCCATCTTTGTGCGGGATCTGCTTGCTGCATGCACACTTGGAAGGGTGCCTCTTGATCGACGATGTTGGAGAAGACAACATGCACAAATTCGGTGAAATACTATTGAAAAAGCAAATAAAAAGGCGTTGAAAACATGGTCAAGCTGACAGTCGACTAGCTGAAGGTGTTCGCGGAGGTCCAACTTGCGCGGTCGATGGCGGGAAAAGAACTGAGGATGGGCTGGGAGACTGCCCCTTTTATACCGTATGTGACTTCGAGGGTGGGCCGCCGTTGGGGGCGGTCCCCTGCTGGGTACTGCTAGCTAGAAAGTTCCCATGGGGTACTGGCACCTGCCGGCTTCAGTCCTAAAGGTGTTACCTGCTGCAAGAGCAAATCTCGAAGTAAGATCATAACATTTATAATATGTAAGGGTGTGGTGCTCCTTTAAAGAGCTAGCATGCATCTCAGATATACCTTTAACTGTCCCAGATTTTCAGAGATGTCTCAGATTTTCCCCTCAGAATGTAATGTACCTCTGTATTTGTGTTTCCATAACTGAACAGTAGGGATTGTAAGCACAAAATAATGTGAAACAGAGTTACAAGCTTGTTGTTCTTCAGAAAATGTATTTTACCCTATGCTCCTTATTCTACTAGCTTCCTGGGAGGATGCCACCAATGTTTAAGATAGTCCCTAATCGGAGGGCCAGCCAGGGGGAGGAGGATCCAATGTCCGATTGACTGCTCTCCTCCTCCGGGGGGGGGGGGGTAGTACTCTGTGCTTGATCGACTCACGGTGGAGGCCAGGGGCGTTGCAGTCGATGCTCGCAGGATCCTGGGAGGTATGCTGGACGTGGGAGCTTGCACCCTTATGTCACTGCATGCCATACCTTCCAAAAACTGGGGAAAAATCCAGCTGGGGCATGGAGGACATCTGTCTCCCCCACCAAACCCCATGCAGCTAGCCGAGGCACTCTGCCACCAGGTCATCCACATAGCACCATTCGGAGTGTGGTAGGGTAGCTCCAGGATGGCCCCACCCTGGGGGCCAATCCAGGGTACACTCCAGTCAGCAGCAGGTAAGTCCCGGGGGATAGAGGCAAGGTGGCAGGGACAGCTAAAACAGCCTGGCACCCAGGCTGTTATTTCTCAACAACGCCCGCAAAATAACGAGTCCCACTGTCTAGTTCCCCATTACTTACGATATCCTGGGACTACCCTGACATCCAAATCTCACCACCACCATTTTTTTTTCTGGTCAAAAAGCGAGTGATAAAGTAGTTGCTACCTACTTCTACTACAGCTGCTCGCTGAAGCCGTCACCACCCGCTCACAACCATTTCCAAAACAAATCCTTTTTTTTGTTTTTTTACTCAGTCAACAGTAGTAGAAGCCAACAGAACTACTACCGTGACTCAACTTAAAAAGGCCACACATAACCTAACGAACACCGCTCTCCCACTGCTCCAGGCAGCTTACCTTTCGTACTTCCCCCCAACTCGCTTAAACTCACAGTCCTCCTGCTGAATTTCAGACGCTGCTGAGCACCTACACAATGCGGAACTCCACTCGCTACCAAACCGCAAACAACCCAGACGTTACAGTACAGCAAATATCGAGGTGCACATTTCAAACCAGTCGGCCACACATTATACAAAAGAACGCTTATTCTGGGGAAAGAACATTCTCTGCATTATAACCACCACATTAAAATGATGGAGCCCTCTACTGGCAATTCTTGGCAATTCTGCCAGATGAGGGACTACTTTACAATAAACATTTTTTTACTGAACTGTTTCTATTTTATTCTTTTTTTTTTTATGTTTCAAATTTATACTTGCAATTGATATCCAAACCATTTTCTAAGTGTAATAATACCCTCCAGAGTGGGTGTTATGGGAAATAACGGACCTTCCAGGGGCTATATGGCCCTCCGCCTGCGGCGTCAGGCCTCATTATGCCCCTGGGCGGTCTGTTATATCCCAATAACGCCCACCCTGTCGGGTATTATTACTTACATCATGCTGTCCTGGTGCACTTCCTCCTCCCTGGCTCAATCAGACACACAGGAATCGGACAAATGGAGATCTGAACCTTCCTGACAATAAGTGTGCTTCAATGGAATATTTTAAGCAAATTTAATGAAAAAGTTTCAGTTCCTAATTATTTGTAATTACTGTATAATGGTTTAACGTGGACAAGGTAGGAACCTTTTTTAAAAAGCAATTTACAATATGGAAAGTTGTTTTACCTGGTCGGAGTAAAGTAATTCCACAGCCACCGCCCCCTGCACCAGTCAGCTTGCTGTGCAGCCCATGTGATGCTGTCACCTGACACAGCCTATCCAGTGAAGGATGACCTACTCCTATCACGTTTAGGTGGTGCTGGTTTATATCAAATAGTTCCTGAAAAATAACAGCAAAGATGGAAAATAAATTGAAAAATAGGTAACCTTAACAATGCTATTTGATCTTCAAATCATTTTTAAGCCCCCTTCTTTTGAGGAAACTGATGCTTAATTTAACATATGCATCATCAACTAGTTTTATTTAGTACTGCACATGATCATGTGGAATGTTCACAGAATAAAATATTAAGCACATTACATCTTGGGATTCAGTAGTACCATTAGTAGTTCAATTAATGGGGGAGCACAGGTACACTCCAAGACATCTGCTGTTGGTAATGCCCCCCTCCCCTCCAAAGCCAAATACTGTAGCATGTTATCAGCACTAAATGTATTAGATCATAACTACTATATTATCCAAAACACAAAACCACTTCTGGCACCATTAGATCTCCCACAGCTGAATCCAGCTGACATCAGAAGTTGGGGGATTATGGATTTGACACAATCTGAAATGGTGGGGAAGGCATGGTAGTATTGCCAGTTTGGCAACGGCTGCTATTTGTACGGTAACATTTAAAAAATATTGCAGAGGGCTAATGGAACAAAGGGGACCTAGTCCTGCAAAACAGATGTAACGTAAAGCGAGGAATATCTCTGAGAAAAGAAAATAGGAGCCCTCATGAGTCAAAGGAAACGCAGAAAAGGTAAGTTTAAGGATACGTTGTGATATACAGTAAAACAGAACACTAACTATACTGTTTTGCTGAGAACTAAGCAAAAGCCATTAAAACCCATACTACAGTATGTCCACACGCATGGTAGGGAACAGACAAATCAGGCAAGTCCCTTAAAAGCACCTTTGGCAAGACATCACCAAATGAATACAAACTACTGTTTGAAAATGTTCTTACTAATGGGTTACCTCTACAGCAGTGATGAATACAGCTGCACCACAGAACATATCAATGGGACAGCAATACAGCTGACTAAGTCTGCCATCTACTGATACTCTTGGGTCACCATTTTATGAAACTTTGTGATGCCATGCAGGAATAAGCTGCACCTAACTACATTTATAACACATGTAAGAAAAACCCAGTATTCTGATTGGTCAGAACACCAGTGCAGCCATGTACTTCTGTGCCCATAATTACACGCCTGCACTTCTTTCAAGCTAGCAGCCTTTGTGCCTGTTCAAAAAAGTATCAGTACACCATCGAGTGCAGACCCTGCAGCAGCTGATTCTCCTCAATCCCGGAGTGTTACTCATCTTAAAAAACCCTGTGGCATTACTCCAAGGCTGCCATGTACAGAAGTTAAGTATTTTGTGCAGCTCTATTGATTACTTCGGTCACTCGAGAACTGTGCTACTGAGGGAGCCAGAAGTGCTGTGGACATCAAGGGAGCCATGCAATGGCGGGAACCACGCAGTCCAGAACAGGAACTTTTTTTTATTCTACTCGTTGCTCCCCCTGCAAATGCCTTTTAACTTTATAACATCTGTAAGAAAGATTAGTTGGTGTGATTTTTCTTACACAAGTTATAGGTGCAATAAAACACTCCAGGGATGTGTAACTATGGCCTACAATCACACTTGTCTCTCGGGTGTCTAAAGGCACGCGACAAAATCGTCCTGTACCTAACAACATCCCCGAGAAGCGTATGATTATAGAGCCATAATCACATACCCTCTCATGCATTATTGCTTACGCAGTGAAGCATGGCTTGTCCCTCCATGATATCACAAGGGTTCATAAATGGTGACAATGGTCACTATAAGGCACACTTCATCAGCAATATATCATGACGGCTTCCAGATACAGGTAAGCCCAATACCTCACTCGAAAGAACTTTTCATGGGCTTTCATACTATGTGGGCTACTGTACACGAATGCTCTACTTTAAGTAATAAGCATGAAGAAGTATAGGCATAAGGAAAACAGCAGCTGCTAGTTTCTTCACTCCTGATTCTGACTGTTCTGCATACCCCTCAACCATGCGGGACAAAGACCTAAAATGTAGGTGGCCCTATTATATTATTTTTATATCTCTGTTGCCACACCAGTCCTGTGGAATTCATTACCAGTTTATTTAAGGGAGGCACCCTTGGTGGAAACCTTTAGAAAAGAGCTAAAAACTTTCTTATTCAATCAAGCCTATAATTTGGACAGTGCGTAATTGCTGAAGGTTTCATATTATACGGACATGTTTTTTTAGTTTCATGTTATAGATAGATTTTATAAATTGTTAATACCCTGCAGGGTGGGGTTGTAAATCTTGGTTTGTAATTCTTATTGAAGATGTTTGTTTTTATACGATGTTCAGTGCTCCAAGCCCCCAGGAAGGGGTGCTATATAAAGTTTATATCCATCTATCAAGCAGAAAGCACCAATTACCATGTAAATAAGTGCTTTTGTAGCAATAAAGTTAGCTGGTGATCAAGCAGCAAAGAGTAATATGGAGTTTTGCCTTAAAATGCCAAGTCTATATTGCAGAACAGCACCTTCTCCATGTAGTACAGAGGGCTTCTGGGTGGAGGGGGCATTTCTTCAGAATGAGGTGCATTTTAGAGGTATATGTGCTCTATCAAATGCCACTGTAGAGCACAGCAACAAGGACAAGACCCAAATTAGTACATCAAAGAAACAAAACGTGATGTCACCCTGAAATTGACACCCCCCCATCTACTGTCTCGAAAAGGAAATCTCAAGTCTACTCATGGACTGGAGTCTTCTGCATGGCAGGGTAATCCAACAGTGCCACATCACTGGGGGACAGAGTCTGACAGCTTAATAGTGGTATTCCTGAGCATCAAGCGGAAAGGCTACGGTTTATCAAAAAAACTGGCACAATGAACCAAAAATCAGAGGCATCTCTGGGCAGAGGAAAATAACTTCTTTAATAAGAATTGCCACCTCTGTAGTGCTCAAGAGACCAAAGTACTGTTGAATGGAAGGACAAATGAAGGCTTAACATAATCTGTCACAAATTACCTTCCAGGTCTAATGGCAGGAATGTGTAATCAACACAGACAGCACTGTCACAACTACATGTAATTTCAGATTTTACAGACACCAGTATTACTGGCTTGCTGACCATTTTAAAAACACGTTTTGGCAGCTACTAGTCAGTTTTAATCACCTACAAATGGATTCCAAGTCCATTCAAATCTTTTACATCTAATGATTAAAAGAAGAAACCCACGCTGGCCCAGTGGCGTGGAGGGCTGCGGTGCTGTGCATCTTATTTCCTACCACACTGGTCCAGTGGCGTGGAGGACTGACGTGCTGTGCACTTTAGTTCCTACCACGCTGGCCCAGTGGCACGGAGGGCTGAGGTGCTGTGCACCTTACTTCCTACCACGCTGGCGCAGTGGCACGGAGGGCTGAGGTGCTGTGCATCTTACTTCCTACCACGCTGGCCCAGTGGTGTGGAGGGCTGAAGTGCTGTGCACGTTACTTCCTACCACACTGGTCCAGTGGCGTGGAGGGTTGCGGTGCTGTGCACCTTACTTCCTACCACACTGGTCCAGTGGCGTGGAGGGCTGAGGTGCTGTGCACCTTACTTCCTACCACATTGGCCCAGTGACGTGGAGAGCTGAGGTGCTGTGCACGTTACTTCCTACCACGCTGGCCCAGTGGCATGGAGGGCTGAGGTGCTATGCACCTTATTTCCTACCACGCTGGCCCAGTGGCATGGAGGGCTGAGGTGCTATGCACCTTATTTCCTACCACGCTGGCCCAGTGGTGTGGAGGGCTGAGGTGCTGTGCACCTTACTTCCTACCACGCCCGTGACCCGAGTTTGTGAATGATATTGGGTTGCCGGGGGGTCGACTGTGTGGGGGGGTAGAGGATCTCTTCTCTCAGGGTGGTGAGGTCTGCCATCTTGGCCCTTGGCCACCCCCAGGTGGAGGCCTGGGAGTAGTGCTGGTGTCAAAGCATCAAGAAGGGCAGGGCCGTGGTTCCATGGCATGCGCATGCCTCCATGCATGCACACTCACATCATACAGCAGCAGGGGACCCCAAGGAGAAAACAGAAAAGCAAGGCGAACTCAGGCTCCATGAAGTTATACCCACCCACCCGACCTGTGCCGCCACCCAGACCACCGATCCATACTGGATAATGAAATGTACAGGTTTGTCAAGGACAGCATTCCCCTTTTTGGCCCCACTGCAGGGGGACAAGTCGAGGGGGTCACTGGATCCAGGTACATGCTGGGGAGGTGGTGGCCAGTCAACAGTGGGGTGGGACAGAACTGAGTAGCCCTGCCTGAGTCAAACAGGGATCAAAGCGACACGTAAAGAGAAAAACCCATAATGACTTATTAAAGAGCCAGCACTGCCAGAAAATATAAAGCATAAACATTTACTCAGTTTTAAATGTAGTCCCTTACTGCTTTTTATTTCTGAAGTGTTGTTCTTTTTCTATGTGCATGTTAGATGTTTTTTTTACCTAGTAATATTGGGTGTGATGCGAAAGCAGTGCTGTTCATGGAAGCAGACATATCTAGTTCTGTTCCTCCCACTATGTCATCAGCATTTGACCTCACTCATTGCTACATCACAAGCCCTGCTGCCTGATTGGTATCGTGTGTCACAAGTTACCAGTCAAGCAGCAGGAGGTTGGCTCTTCTTGGTTACCAGTGATGTCACAGTCAGTGAGATCACAATGCTGATGATGTATAGGGAGGAACAGAACTGTGTTAGCCCCCAGGTAAAGTGCTATTCTACACATCACACCTAGTACTGTCAGACAGAACAGCTTCTAACTAGCAAAACAGAAAACAAAAACACTTTAAATACAAGAAGTGATAGTGGACAATGTCTGAACATTACTATTAATTCCAGGCAGTACACTACCTATTTAACATGCCCCTGCTGTCACTAGGTGAAATCCCAACTGCCCCCGTAGCTGTTTGCTGAAACGCCCCCGGCCCCAATATACAGCTAGACCCCCCCTACCTATTGTCCCCATTTGCCCTTCCTATTGCTCTCTCCCCCTCTCTCCCCTATTAATCTCTCTATATCTTTTTGTAACCCCCCTGCAAATGGGGGTTCCCAAAAGACTTCCAGGAGCTTGCTTGAATGCTCCAAGCCTGAATGGTGTTTGGCGTTTAAGCCATTTATCTGTGAGTGTTTTTAGAGCCTCTGGTACTGCCTCTTTAAGAGCTGTCTGCTTGCAGACATAATTAGTTTGTATGGGGGGACTGTGTGTTTCTCTGCTTGAGTACCACTCGAGCTGCTGCCAATTCACTCCATTTTTGCAGTCACTAGGAGTGCAAAGGGAACCTATCTGAAAGATGTAACTGTTTGCCTGAAATCATTTAGAGTAATAATGAAAATACAGTTTGTCTAACCTGCTTTCTTTGCAGTCAGAACTGTGTTTGCCTAGTTCCTCATTCTAGTTTTGAACTGCTGAACTGGACCAATCAGTGTGGGTTAAGGTAGCTCTAAAATGGTGCCTTGGACAATCAGAACTTGGACTCGTAATCTGAGCCAGCCACAAGAGGACTGTATGGGCAGTGACTCTGGGAGATGTAGTTTGGACTTGCGCCTTTTTGACCAACAGGGGCAGTCTATTGTGAGTGACAGCCAATCCAGCCAAGAACTGGGAGGAACTCAAAGGAAGTGCCCGTTTTGTCTGCTGGAGTTTCAGTTGAGCTCTGGCAGTGAAAAGGAAGGAGCCCTGTGCTTTTCGGTGTGCAGTTTTAGTCGGAAGCGTGTAAGGCCCAGAGTTCCGGTCTGCAGCTTGTAACTGCTTGTTAGACTGAACTGTCCCTGTGAAGAGAATCAAAGGATATCTGAAGAGCAGAAACCAGGCTCATCCTGTAGAAGACTGGAGAAATTGCTGAATTGCGCTCGGTCTGTCAGGAACTGAATCTGCTGTGTGTTCTCCGGTATTGTGCAGTAATTGCGATCGGATAGAGAAGCAGCCTGCCTGGTATAGTACTTTCTTTTACCATATAAATGTGTGAGGAGGCTTGTGCAGCTCAAGTGAATCCTGCTGCCATTAAAGGACTTTTGCCTGTTACTATTTACCATATAAATGTGTGAGGAGGCTTGTGTAGCTCAAGTGAATCCTGCTGCCATTAAAGGACTTTTGCCGTTACTGTTTACCATATAAATGTGTGAGGAGGCTTGTGTAGCTCAAGTGAATCCTGCTGCCATTAAAGGACTTTTGCCTGTTACTGTTTACCATATAAATGTGTGAGGAGGCTTGTATAGCTCAAGTGAATCCTGCTGCCATTAAAGGACTTTTGCCTGTTGCAGTTTCTCATATAAATGTGTGAGGAGTCTCATGGAGCTCAAGAGTAGCCCTGCTGACGTTGAAGGACCCTATCTTGTTTGGAGGTCGTGAGTACTAATTCAGGGTCGCTCCCTGTTGAATTGCCACATTGAATCCAAATGGAATTACTGTACTGCTGACTGTTTAACTAATTTTTTTTTCTCTGTGTGAAAGGGCCCCTACCAGCTGCCACGGTTTGGACTAGCCACTAGGGCTTGGGTACCCAGGGACAGTAACTGGTAGGGATAGGCCTGTGCACAGAGCCATAGGTAGATGAGTAAAGTGATAAGCTAATTAACCTGATTTCCTCTGTCCTTGTTATATCCCCCTAAATAAATCAGAGCGGCTTGTTTCAGCAAAGTTATACTGCCTGAGGTATTTGTCTATGTTAAAGTATTGTACTGTGATTGTTGCACTGTATCTTCTTATTTTACAGGGGGTCCCAGTGCCTCAACCAGTCCTGGGGGTGAGTGTATACTGTGAAGGGAATTCTGATATACTGTGTGGGCCACTAGTGGGAAGAAAGGGGGGTTGCAGAGTCCCAGAGGGCTGTGACCAAGTTAGTTTAACTATTGCAAACCCTGACCTCTGGGTGGAGGCACCCGCCATCGGATCCAGGCCCCTCAACCTGTTAGTGGCAAATCAGGCAGGGGTAGTAGCCCTTGGGATAGTGCCATCTAGGGGTTACATTTTCCTCAAGGGGATCCCGAAGCCCTCACTGGGTGGTGTGCGCCACGGAGGTTACCAGCTGGTTGTCTGGCTGCCCACCCGTTTGTCCCCTAGCCAAAGGTACCCAAAGAATTCAAAACTTAGTGCCTTTTTTTCCTCCTCAAACAGCCGATCGCTCCTGGACTAGAAAAATAAGAAACAAAACAAGCCATTTCTTTTGTGAAGAGTAGCTGCTGATTTTTACAGGACTGTAGCTCTCTTTCACCTCACTCCAGCCTGCTTTGAACACTGCAGCTCCAGGACTGTAAAGAAAAATTGAAACAAAAAAAATATAAGAACATTTTAGGCTGTTATGCCCTCCAAGAGAAGCTGCTGAATTAATTTGGTTTACACCTCTCTCAGATCTGAATTTTTTGTCCACCCCCACCCAGCCTTAATTAAATACTCTTGCCACTGTCAAGAATACCTCCTCCTCAACAATCAGGTACCACCCTTACACTAAGAACCTGCCGACTGTCCCCTTGTCTCAGTCTCTTAAAGCAAAACTTTCCCATTGTACTTGAAGTAAAATTACTCGTCCCTTGTTTAGTTTTCTCTTCCTCTGGGCAAAGCTCGCCTAAGTTCCCACTAAGCTAGTTGTATCCCATACTAAGTATGTACTGCCCTAGATTTATCTTAATATTTGTTCTTCTTGGCATGGGTCTTCCCCTGCACTGCCATGACGCAACGCATGCGGTCCTTACTGCCCCGCTTCCTCCCCATCGGGGCACCCCGGGTGCTTCGGAAAATAATTAAATGCTCAATGACAACTATATCAGTGTCAGTGGCTCAGTAGGTAGCACACTCGCCTCTGAGGCTGGGAGATCAGAGGGCTGTGGGTTCAGTGCCCATATCTGGCACTTGGGTTAATATCCCAGTACTGACACTGTAGTGCAGCATGAGAGGGGTGCTGCACTTCTGAGGTGCCGTCTTTCGGATGAGACGTTAAACCGAGGTCCCATCTGCCTGGATTGGTGGTAGTTCAGGTGGATGTTAAAGATCCCATGGCACTTATCGAAAGAGTAGGGAATTTCCCTGGTGTCCTGGCCAAATTTCCCTCATTCACTAAAAAAATACCACCAACAGCTTAATCTGGTTCAAGGTCAGTTGGCATTCATCTGTATCCCCCTCCTTCGGGTCGTGCCTGAAAATAGGCAGGATTTGTCTAGTGCACTTACCTGGTCAACAAAAGCTAAATAAATAAATAAATATTCTCCCCGCTATTCTCCTACAATCCCCCACTGGCACCCCTGCCTTCCTTATCCACCTGGCACTGTCTGACCTATCCTATCCCCCCACCATCACTATTAATCGAAAACTTAGAAACCATAAACCCATCAGCCTAACAAACGCACTTAAGTCCCTCATCCTGCGGAACTTCCTGGTTCTTCTCCTGCTATCTGGGAACATACGTCCTAACCCCGGGACTCTGCAGCGCCCTCAATCCATCAGCAATCACCATGTGGGTCTGAAAATTGCTTCCATAAGCATCAGGAGTCTCCAGCAAAAAACTGATCTCCTCCAGGTTTGGGTACTACAGCACAAACCCGACATCCTAGGAGTGGTTGAGACCTCGCTCTCCCCCAAGGTGCCCGATAGTGTCGTCCAACTTGATGGTTACTCCCTCTTTAGACTTGACAGGATTGGGAAGAGGGGTGGGGGCTGCGCTATCTACATAAAAGCCCCCCTACATGGGCATGCCCTGCTTGCATAGTCACCAGGAGCCCCACCCAAGCTCTAGCAGTTAAGCTGCTCCTTAGGCAGAATGGCAAAATACTCACCACTTTTAGCTGCTATGTTTCACCTTGTGACCACTCAAATGGGTTCAATGCCCTTATTAAACATCGCTCTACCCCTCCATCCCTTGTCTGACATTGTGCTCCTGGGTGACTTCAATATGAATTGGTTGGTGGCCAAATCTAACATCTTCAAAGATGCAACCACTGCAATTAACTTGACCCAGGTTGTGACCTCTCCCACCAGACAGAATCACGGGGCTGGTACCACCACCTTACTTGACCTCATCTTTACTAACAGGCCAGAAAAAATTACAGATGTCAGGATCTTCTCTGACTCCCTTAGTGACCACTCCCCTGTCACCTGTCACTGGTCTACTAAATCTCCCCAGCCCCAGACAAAAGGTAAAACTATTGTTCACCGTGTTCTCAAGAAGGGCCATCTCAACCAGTTAATAGCCCATCTCCGCAGCCCTGCGACCTGTGTTGACCATGCCCTGAACTACTTTATACACAAGTTTAACGCTGCTTGTGACATTTTCACCCCCATGAAGAAAGTGAGAAAAAATGCAGCCATTAACCCGTGGATCACTTCTTCCCTTCTTGCCCTGTTAGCCAACAGAGATCACCTGTGGCATAAAGCCAGAAACTCCTGCACCCTAGTCATCAGACAGGCAAAAAGAAACTATTACAAGGCTGCACTCTCTAACTCATGGGGTGACAGTAGAAAATGTTGGGACAATCTGAAAGAGCTCAACGGGAAGCCCAACAAACCCCCTCCTTCCATGCTATATGTGGACGGATGTGTCACCCAAGATCATATGATCATAGCTAACACCTTCTACACCGCCTTTACCAATCTAAGTAGTGTACTTCCACCGGACTTCTCTGACCTCCCACCTAGCCTCCCCAATACTGATATACCCCCAGCTCACCCCCCATTCTATCTTATAACAACATCCCCCAGCACTGCCAAGAAATACTTGTCCAAAGTCCTAGGGAAAACGCGCTATAGCAGTGACTCGCTTGATTTGAAGCTGCTACGCGTGACTTTGGAAGCAGTCCTATTGCTCCTTACCATAATCTTTAACAAATCACTCTGCCTCAGGCAGTTCCCCTCTCAATGGAAAGCTGTAATAGTGACCCCCGCTACATAAGAGTGGTGACCGCACTCAGCACTCTAACTACCGTCCCATCTCCATCCTTCCTCCTCTCTCAAAAGCATTGGAAAGAATAGTAGCTGACCCCTAACAGAGTTCATTGCAAAGTACAATATTCAACAAGGAATGATCCTTGAGGGAGCCCTGAACAACACGGCTTCAGGAAAGATCATAGCACCACATCTGACATCCTTCAGTACACCTCCTTTATTCACCATTCCCTTGATCGGAAGCACTTAGTGGGACCAGTGTACACTGATCTCACTAAGGCTTTTGACACAGTAAACCATCCCCTTCTACTTGATTCCCTCGTTACCATCGGGGTCTCTTCTGAGGCTGCATGCTGGTTTAAAAGTTACCTTGAAGGCAGATCCCAGTGTGTAAAAATCTGTGACAAACTGTCCTCCAGTAAACCTGTCCGTTCAGGGGTCCCTCAAGGATCATTCCTTGGCGGTTATTGTTCAGCCTCTTCCTCAACCCTCTACCTCATGCATGCCCCGGGGACCTTCTCCTATATGTAGACGGTGCGGTGTTATTCGCCAGTCACCCGGACCCCCAGGCATTAACCCGTAGTCTCCAAGGTAAATTCTCTGCAGTTGAAAACTGGTTAATTCAGCACAAAATGGTCTTCAACTATACAAAAACGAAGACCGTGCTCTTCGCGAACCCTCAAAACAGACACAGTGCAGCCTCACTCAATATTAGGAACAGTCTTCACACCCCTCTGGAACAAGTGCAGTCCTTTAAGTACCTTGGCATCACCATCGACAGTGCCTTGTCTTTTTCGGAAGACATCAACTTGGTCTCCAAAGCAGTCAACAGTCGGCTGGAGTGCTCTATAGACATAAACATTGTATGCCAGAAGATACCCTCAAAACGGCAGTCACATGCTCCATTCTCGCAATAGTGGATTACAGTCTCATCATTTATGGTGCTGCCACTGGCTCTGCACTACAAAGAATTTGCCTAGCCCTAAAGAAAGCCTGTAGGCTGGTCATGGGTGCGCAAAGTAGGACGACATGTGACCTCTACAACACGACTAAGTGGCTCAACCTTAGTGACAGGATTAAGTATCACACCTGCCTATATGGGAAAAAAATTAGCTTAGGCCTTACTCCCTCTAACTCCCAGCTCTTGCTAAACCGCTTAGCCTGCTCTCACACCACAAGAAAAGGACCAAGTCTAGCCTACCAAGTCCCCTTCTGTCACACAAGTCTGGCCCAATGATCCTTTAGTTTTAGGGCTCCCAGCTGGCTAAACAGTCTTCCAGCCGGCACCGCTGACACACCCACGTTGGGCCCCTTTAAACATCTCCTGAGATCTCACCTTGTTTCACACAGCCTCTGTGACTGCCCTCCCTAGTCCCTATTTATCCTCGCACTCTCCACCCCTCCCCAACTTTGATAACTCTTACCCCATCCCGACCTCAAGGACGAAGCCTTCATTAGGCGGACTATCAATCCACTAACAAGTCACTTCTGGCTGCCTCATCCTACCTGAAGTCCTTGTTTAGGACATAATAAATTGTCTACTCATGCAGCCCCTGAGTGTACTATAATGGTCCCACTAACTGCCTACTGAAACTTTTTGTGTCTAGATTTCACTGTATTAGTTTATTTAGTTGTTTGTATTGTTATTGTATGACGTGGAGCCTATGCAAAAGAGTCTTTTAACTCATAGATATTTGTAATCCGAGACTTCAAAGAAATAAATAAAAACATGTAGAAAACGTTTGCGTATTTGTGCATAGTATAACTGCTTTACTTTTTGACTTGTTTACACAAAGCAGGAGAAAGTGAAGTGCTGTAAACTATACCTCTAATACGTGGTAGTGGTTTAAAGAAGGATGTGAAGCCATTGCTTCCAGAACACGCTCGCACTCACACGACACAGCATCTATAGAATCAAGTACAGGATTCACTATGGCCGGAAACTGAGGAGAAATGAAACACAAGTAAGTGTTATAAGTCTGTGTATGCCTCAGAATGAAAACATTCTGTCCTATTGAGTAATCTGATGAAAACTACAAGCAAATAGTGTACTAACCTTTTTAAGTTTGTCTCGTACTCCAGCTACTAGTACCTTTGTGCTTCGAGGTACCTTAGTGTTTGTTAGTAGAATTCTTAACGTTGGTATCCTACAACAGAACAGAGAGTTCTGAGTCTACTGGACCCACGTGAGCAGCTGAATATATACTGTACTGTGCTGAACATGGGAAAGGTAAACAGAAACATATACAATCTTATTTCCAACTAGGTCCTGATGAGGGGACAATGGGCAGCAGCAGAAACACACGATGAAAAACTGAACAACTGAACAGAGTGCTGAGTCAGCAAGTGGGCAGCAACTAAAACAAAAGGGTTGGATTAAACATATGAAAATAGAAAATAAAGCTAGAACTAAGGTTTCGAACATTTATACTAACATATTAAAATGCCAGCAGAATAGGCCTAACGGTCTTTAGTGTCTGCTCATTTGGTCAGCTCCCACGCTGGGAGCGGACCTTACTGCCCCCCTCGCCCTCTCTGGCTTCTCCTGTCCCAGTTCCGGATATTCTCGCTGCACTGGATTTTTCTTCCAGAACCCTTTCCCTGTACCTGTCCCACCCCCTCTTGAACCCCCTCCACGTCTCTGCCTCCACCAACCCCCTGGGCAGCGCATTCCATGGCTCCACGACCATCTCAGTGAAGTAGCACCTCCTCCTTTCTCCCCTGAATCTTCCCTCCAGTTTCCACCCATGCCCTCTAGTTGCCCTCCTCCTTTTCTTCAAAGCACCCTGACTGCTCCTCCTCCTCTATTTACCCCTTCATGTACCTGAAGACCTCTATCATCCCCCGTCCCTTCTCTCTTCCAATATGTACATGTTTAGCTCTTCGAGCCTCTCCCCAGGTCCTGTCCCCAAGCCCCAAATCATTTTGTTGCCCTTCTCTGGACCCTCTCCAGGAGTTTAATGTCCCTCTTAAGTGTGGCTCCAAACTGCACGCAGTACCGAGGTGCGGCCTCACCAAGCAGTTATACAGAGGGAGTATCACTTCCTGCTTCTGGAGGTGATTCCCCTAGTGATGCATCCCAGCATCCTGTTGGTCTTGGCTGCTGCCCTCCTACAAGTCTCCGAGTTGTTCATCTTGACATCCACCACCACCCCCAAGTCCCTCTCAGCCATAGAGACTTGTAGCATTCCCCTCCCCCCGGGTGTACACTTGGCCCGGGTTTCTGGCCCCCAGGTGCAGTACCCTGCATTTCCCTGCATTGAGCCTCAGCTTCCACTTTCTAGACCATCTTTCCAAAGCCTCCAGGTCCCCCTGTAGGGCCACCCTCCCCCTCCTCCCCATCTACCACCGCCCCCAGTTTTGAGTCATCCGCAAAGAGACTCGTCTCACTCCTGATACCTGTCCTTATGTCAGAGATGTAGGCGTTGAACAGGAGGGGCCCAAGGACTGATCCCTTCAGGACCCCACTAATGACCCTCCTTGGGGATGAGACTATCCCGCCAACTACAACCCTCTGGGTCCAGTCCTGGAGCCAATTGCCTATCCTTCTGATCATCTGGTTCCCAACCCCCATTTCTCCCAGCTTATTTATTTATAAACTCATGAATTTACATGGCCATATAAATATAATGAAATCAGGAAGTTAATATTTACTATAAAATGGGTCAGGATGGTTGCCGCAAATACTGTTCTTTGACTGGATGAGCGAGGTCACATGCCATGCCTGTATTTATTGATTTGAAAACTGATAACAGGTAAAGGCACACCAAGCTGAAACTCATTTCCAGGCATAACCGGGGGGCGGTGAGGGGGAGATAAATATTACAGCAAGTTGACATGAAAGTTCCAGGATGTTACAAACAGCCACATGTAATAGCAGAAACCTGCTTTGACAATTGTAGTAAGGCAAACATGTATGTACTCAGGGATGTTCAGTGCTACATTTTCTAAGCTAAAACATTCAATACTGCACCTTCTTTACAAGTACAGTAACACACCCCAGGGTGCTGCGTTCATTGGGAGATATAAGAACTCCTCTGGTGTGTACTGAGAAGCACTGTGTCTCAGCACACACCAGAGGAATGTCTACATATCCTAATGAATGCACACCCTGTTGCGTATTACTACTTGCATGAACAACTTTACTTTATTTTTTTAAAGCCCACTAACATACTCAACACTACAATCCAATGTAACTGAACTGTCATTTTGTATCCTAGACCCGGGCTCTTTGTGCAGTTCTAGTTCTAGCCTGCAAGAGGCAGCGGCATACATGTTACCTACTAGAAATGTGAAAAGAATACTTCGAAAGCCTGATGGGCCCAGGTTGTTTACACCATCCAATCAGAGGTGGAACTTCTACAGACTGCATCAGATGTATGCAGGTGTGCATGTATGATGTACAATACTTGATAGATTTCAAAGGGCAAATGACAAAATGGCCATTTTTTGTTTGAGTAAATTTTGGCTGGAATAAGGTACACTGAGTGGAAGCTTGTTTCCAGGTGTGACCTCGGAGCACAAAGAGCTTAAATGACTTGCTCAGGGTCACACAATCTGCAAGTGGTGGTTATGGGTTTAAAACCTAGGTCTGCTGAGTTTCCAGCCTCCAGATGCATAGCTTGGTGATCTAACATTTAGGCTATACTGCTTCTCGATGTAAAACATATACTGTAAATGAGGTTTTCTCTAGGACCAATTAGTGAACATAGACATGGTTGGAACCCCCACTTTTAAACAATGCCAGCTTTAACTGTTTCTATCAAGTTGTTCCAGAGGAAACACCTTTGCAAGCAGAGTCAGTAATTCCATGCAACAGTACGCTGCAAATGCATGAAAAAATGTATGGAATCTAAAATTGATTACGTGTATGAGATTCTGTACAGATGCAGATTACCTGGGGTAGGGGGCTCTGAATTCTAAACACCATGACTGTGCTTGGACTCTAAAAGCAGCTTTTGCTCCATTATGCTAATTTTGGTCACTGACCTAGACCTTCCTTTGAAATGTATATTGTACTGAATGTACGTAATACTATGAGCTAATTATTTAAAGAAGTAATATCGGCAAAAGCACTAAACTTGGAATTAAGAGCAGCAGATCCCCCAATAAGCATCATGCCAAAATTCAGTTTTCTATGTTACTTTGTTTTAAAATGTCTAACCTTTTTGTAACACTGATTTCACCAACTGTTAAAAAAGGAGAAGTCCGCGGAGGACTGATGATGATTTCATGTGATGTCTGCTAGGGTACTCACACCCTCGGTCTTCACTACCAGCAGCAACACTGCATGAACACTGACTCGTGCATTCTGTACAACTCAATACCAATGTGCAGCTTTCCCTCCTGAATGCTGTGCCTCTCTAGAAATGTTAGTCCTGCACCCCTTTCAAAATTTACACCCCCACTACTCCCCAAATTTGTGCTTTGTGATACGGCCACATTTTGCACCCGACACACTTTCTGAATTTGGTGCCTCGTATCTTCCCCAAAAATTGTGTCCCATACCCCTTCTAAATTTTGCACCCATCCCTCCAAAAATGCTCATCCCACACCCCACCAAAAATTGCACCCTGCAGCTCTCCTAAAAGTTGTGCCTGCATTCCTCCTAAATTTTGCACACTGCACCCTTCTCAAATCCTACACACTCCACCTCATTCACCTCCTAAAAATTGGTGCCCTGCACCCCCAATAAATTTTTATCAAACGCCTCTTTCAAAATCTGTGCTCGTACCCATGTTCAATGTTGTGCCCCTACCCACCAGAATTTCGACTCCCACCTCTCACAAAATCTGTGCCTCAAACAAGTCCCAAAACTGACAACTGGTACCTCTCAAAAAATTGCATTACACACCCCTCTGAAATGTGTATTCTGCACCCCTCTGAAATTTGTTCCCCTTACCCTCTCCTGAAATTCACGCCCTGCACCCCTCCCATAATTTGTGCCCTGCCACTCCTTATGTTTGCACCCCTCATGAAATTTTCCCCTAATTTTTTCATAAAATGTGCACTCCACACCTCCCAAAATATGTGCCCTTCCCATAATGTGCACCCTGTACACCTCCTGAAATTTATGCACCTCCTAAACTTTGTACACCATCCCCACCTGAAATGTTTGGCTCATAGCCTTTCTGAAATTTGTACCCCACATCAATCTCTCAATTTGCACCCTGAAGCCATTTCAAAATATGTCCCCATACCACTTAAGAAACGTGTGCCCCACACCCATTCTGAAATCTGTGCACCTGCACCCTTTCCAGAACTTTCCCTCATACAGAAATTTGCACACTGCACCACTCCTGAAGTTTGCTCCATGCAACCGTCTCTAAATTTTGGCCCCATATCCCACCCCAAAACTGCACCCCACACCCATCCCAACATTTTGGGAGCGATATGGGGTGTCACTTTTCAGGAGATTTATGGGGTGCCACATTTAGAAGGAGTGTGGGACACAGATTTCGAAAAGACTGTAGGACACAAAATTCAGAGGGTTGCAATGTCCAAATTCAGGAGGTTTACAAGTCAAAATTCGGGAGGCTGCTGGGTGCAAATTTCAGCAGCGGTATGGATTGCAATTTTCAGAAAGGGTATGAGGCATCAGTTTCAAAAATGGTGTGAGGCATAGTATGTATCTGTACAATTTAAGAGTGGAGCAGTGTGCACCATTCGAAGGGACTGGGGCAGAAATCTTGGGGGAGGTGCAGGACGCAATTGTGGCAAAGGGTGTAGGACACGCAGTTCTGCAGAGGTGCACAGTGCAGAATTCAGGAGGGGTATGGGGCACAGATTTAGGGATGTTTATGTGGTGCAGATTCTGGGAGGCTGTGGGTCAAAAGGTTCAGGATGGATGCAAAAATGTACACTTTGTGATTAGTGGTGGGAAATCTGTATGAAGCAGTGGTCATACAGTGTTGGTGGCAATGAAACAAGGCTGTGAGTGCCACGTTGACATCACATGACGCCATCAGCTTGGCAATATGTCTGTTATGCCTTTGGCAAGAAAACATAAAAAGGAACTAGACTTTGCATAAGTATCTTACACCTGGTATGTTCCCAAAATAAATGATTCAATCTCCTTAGGGACCCACTTCTACATGTTATTTCAGTCTGAAGATTATTTATGAAATTACTAAAATTGACAGAAGGATGGACCAAGATACCCAGGAATTTATTTAGTTTTCTACATACCAATTTGTAATATCTAACTGTAATAACCTTTTGGCTTTCTGTGGGCTTTTGGCAGGAGTTGATAGGACAGAATCATTCACCTATAGTTTAATGCAGGATTTTTTTTTCTTGGGATACCCAGTTTATAAATATGACAAAATAGGGTGCACAAGGATGCATCCCTGAGGCACACCTTAAGCAACTAAGAGAGTGTCGGAATTGTGACTGGGCACACAAACCAGCTGGAACATGGAGGTTTTAAGTAAACAATTATACATATTCTACTGAACAGCGGATCATTTTCTGATATCACAGAAAACTAAGATATGAGTTTAAGTGTTTATCCCAGAGTACAGCATCTGATGTATAATGTTTTCTCTCTCTGCCTGCATGATCAAATCAAACCAGCTCCTGTATAGCAACCTATGCATGCATGCATCACATGGAATTGTCAAACACGTTACCTCTTCAATGGTGTGATCTTCCCAGCCTGATATCTTAGAGCACCACCTAAACAGCATCATTTGACAAAGAATAAAATACCTTTGTGAGTCTCGCAAATTAAATAAATGTTACAGCCAAGAAATACATCCAGACTTGAAGCGGTAAACATATGTGTGAAATACATAGGGGATATGGCACGGGTTAGCGTGTCATACGCTTTTTATCTTCACGAGAGGTCTGTGACCTCTTGATCCCTCATGAGTGGCGTGGCAATGAGTGAGGGAGCAAGAGGGCACAAACCTTGAGTTAAGATTAAAAAGCATATGGCACAGTAGCCCATGCCATGTCTGCGTTATACAATGAACATGATGAAAATTAAATTGCCCGCATCTATTTTTTAATCATTTTACTGTTGCATCTGAAGCCACGGGTCCACTGCAGCATGAATAGGCATCCGCGGGTGTCATTGTGATGTACCAGATAGTGGAAATAACAGGCATGACGTACCCGAGTCATAAGATACATTTTGTTGTCTATGAATCGGGTACATCAGCAGGCAGGATACAGCTTTTATGTGACTGAATTTTCCATCAGGCTCATTGTATAAAGGTTCATGTGCATGTGTTAAAGAAGCACATATTACAGGGTTGGAAAGAAGCAGGTGAGCAATGTTCAAGAAAATGAAAGAAATGTAAATGTGATCCTTGATCATAATCAGCTGATTTTATAATATTTTGTGTTGAAAGAATAATCTGAAAAACATATAAGGTGCCAGACAAAGTACAAAAGTCAAAAGTCTAAGTCCCTTAATACTGTTTTGTGGAACTGGTCTAGGTATGTGTCCACCAAGTCTGAAAATTATTGTCTTTAAGCTAGCGAAGAAAAGATGGCAAATTCACCAGTATAGTACTACCACCTATACCCTCAAGGTTGAAAGTCACAGTTTCAGTGCCGTATTTGGTTTTGCTTTCTGGTGTGAAGAATCACAAAGACTATATAACAAGTATCTTTAGAATAGCCTGAAATGTTTTTTTCTTATAAATGTTTGATCTATTTTTACACCAGTACCTCTCCTTTCCTCTTCCTCCAGGTCGCATCTGTAAATGAGACTACTGCTCTGTGCAGTATGGCTTATCTGGTAAAACACTTTCAAATAATTAAACATTTCAAGAAGTTTTAGTGGGAATTGGTTTGATCCAGGGATGGCGATGCCTTGCTCCACTACTGCAGTATTTGTATTCAAGAAAAAGGATCAGCACACAACCCAATAATTTAAAAAAATGTGCAGGAATTAGTGTAAACAGTGACACAGCCTCTGACGAGGCTCCTGTCTAATGGAGCAAAATGCTAAATCAGGTGATGCAAGACTACTATTTGTCTGTACCTGTGCCACAGTTTGCATTCTGAATTAAAGGAGACATTTTAAACAAAAACGTTTGGAGTATATTGTGTGATACATGATTGGGGCGAGTGCTGATCCTTTTTCCTGACAACATTTCAAGACATTTGGGGCAGAGTGGTGGAGACCACTGGATCTTCGGAATGGAGGATACATCAGCTATATGGGGAGACTGCCTTTGGATTCATGATGCCAGGAAGCCATCTCCTCCTGGTCTCGTTCTCCTGGCATATATGACTTACAAGTAGCTCACTGCACTAAGGTACAGGTGTGACCTCTGTAGCAGGAGTGGACTGATGCCCTCACACCACAGATATACAGTACCTACAGTATATAAAGGTATCAGGCCTCAATGTGTACTCTCCTATTGGTTGGGCTTCTGCCATTGTTAGAATGCCCTTGTATGTACCCGGAATGTTTTGCAAGGTTCTGCTGTGGTTTGTGGGACTCTGTAGGATGATTAGTAGTTCATGTACACTAATGGCTCAATAACAACAACAAAAAAGTGGGCAGCACCACCCATTATCCGCTCTGTCGCTCTTAATTGTGGCAGATATCTCTCTGACAAAAACCCTTGGTAATACTAAAAGGCTACAAGATCTTTAAAGCCCTTCTCAAATTGGTACAGGTGAACTCTGTAACTCGGCATGAACTGTAGCCACCTACTAACGTGCCCTCAGAGACAGAGGAAATATTTTGTGATTTTTAACACAATATACTGCAGGGTGGGTGCCAACTCGCTTTCCTGACATAGCTGGCCACTTCCTGAGGAAATTAATCAGTAGAAATTTCTTCATACGTACCATAATTTCCTTTTCTCTTAGCTCCAACGTTGTCAGTGGGAAGGCAGTTATACATATGTGTAATGTGCTTCCCTGCTAGGGGTAGTGGTACAGACCAAAGGATGTGACCTCCAGATACAACCCAGGAACATGAACATTCCAGACAGCAGGTAACTCAGTTTACCTTTGTCAATGCAGTACTCAAAACATACACAACTATCAATGTTCACATCCCTAGTCGAGCCCCCAGTACACACATATATCAGAAAACCAGACACAAATAGAAAAGTACAGACTACCTTGTCTTGAAGGACAGAATCACCATAGAATAAGTTAGATCATGACTTCCTTCCTAGGCTTATTACTCATGGCTTCCAATCTTGGGCACCATGATTATCATCAAACCGTATGATCTTCCGATTTTTAAGCCTCTGTCTCAAACACAAATATAACATTTAGCTAAGAAGACACAACTGGATTCTTAATAATTGGTGTGGACTCATGCAGGTTCCCCAGAAAAAAACAGAACCTCAGAAGTCTCGATTTTGTAACCTATTGGATCACTGCATAAATTATAAATTTATGTACCGAGATGTCCAGATATAGCTGATGAATCCTAATCCCTGAAAAAAATCCCAATAGGTATCTATCAATTAAAAGACAGTGTACACCTACTACATATTACTGGACAATATTCTCCAAAGGAGACAAGGGCTCCAGAGAGAGGCCCAATTGATAATGCTGGAGCAAACAGAAATATAAATTATGGTAAATATGAAGGAATTTCTCCTTTCTGTATTGCTCCACATTATCAGTGGGGAGATGGTTAATACATATAGGGTCTAAGAAGCATTACCCATCTGAAGTAGTCTGGGGGTGAATATGTAAGCATTAATCACCACCAGCTGAGGCTCTGCGGTGGATTAATGCCAGCTGGGGGGCGGCGTGCCGAGGCTTGGCGGGCGATAATCACTGGTAGAAACCGAGGCAGAAGGTGATTAATGCGCTTGTAACAAAGGCTCTACCCACCCTGCACTACCTCTGTTACAGGCATCGCCTGCGGCGACATCACCTTCTCCCCGGTACGCTCACGCTTTGTGTCTCTTCCAGCCGGAGCCCTACGAACACAGGAGGTGGGAGTCAGGTGTGGAAACAACTTTTTTTTTTATTACCGTACACTGCTACAATCGTACGTGCTGGAGCGCACTTCAATGATTCAGCGGCTCCAACTCTTGGACAAGCTGTCATCGTCCCTGCCTGTCTGCCTGTCGTCGGGGAGCTGCGGGGTTGGCCGCACCAACCGTCTGCGAGGTCCAGAACAGCTCCATGCCTGAGGTAGTACTACGGGACGGGTGGGAACAGATTCACGACTGCAGCGCGTTGCTGTGCGCAACAGGACTCACCAATGCTTTCGCCCGCCTGACGTGCATCGGAGCCGGCCGGTCTACATGTAAGGGTGAGCAAGTGCTGCCCACAGATTCTCGGCACCAGTGCACCTTCCCTACAGCCCTTTCTGCTCACGTCCGCTTACAGGGTTCTACGGTAGCTACTGGGCTGCTTCTCTATACCACTGTTCCAAAGCGCCCCGATTTCTGAGTTCGCCTCTCACACTGTACAATAGAAGCTCAGTGCTGCACCCTCTCGCTCCTGGCAGATTTAGGTAGTACCGGAGCGGGCTGCTACTCTCGGCAGCCTCCATGGCCACAGCTAGTACTGACCGAGCGGGCGTTACACCTGGCTTAATACCCGCTCAGTTTAAGTCAGCTGTGGCGATTGCGCCTATCGCCGCGCCGCTTTCCAGACCCCGACTCAGAGCCGTGTTACAATGTGCCATATATTACCCTTACGGGTAGCTACTGCAGTCATCTAACTACTGTTTGTCAAATTGTGCGCAGACAGCCGCACAGTGGAGCTCTGGACATCAGCTGAGTACAGCCATGGAAAAGCATGAATGGGAGGTTACAATATCACTTGCAGAATTTGGTACCAAGGCCTGTGCCCTCTCCATTCTGGGTGCCATGAGCCCCCCTACAGGAAGGTATTCTGCTCAGAGTAAGCTTTTCCTTTTTGCCACATACACCTTGCAAAAACAGGACCTTATTTCACCTCACAAAGATGCCTCTAGAGGTCTTGCCCCCCTCCCTTGCTGCTCTGAAAAGGAACAAAGGAAGAAACCAAACTTCTGACTTGCTACGTCTCTCTGCTCTCATGGAGGAATACCATACCCTGTCCTTATACAATACAAGGTAAGGGTCCCTATGTGAACAAGCCTGGAGCCGGTCTATCCTCCTGGCTAAGCAAGTCACAGTCAGGAAGCACACCTTATAAAACAGAATATCCAACCAAACCGAAAAAATGGTTCCAAAGGTGGCCCTGCACAAGGTATGCCACACTAAGTTCAAGTCTTATGGTTTGACTTGGACTGAGAAGAAGCATGAGATTTGCTGGAATGAAAAGAAATGCACTGGGAGAACATCTTTCAAAAGTACATAATAAAAACTCAGAAACCATTCACTATATGGCACTTACCAATGTGGCATCTAGTCTTGGGGGGAGGGGGGTGACTGGCTAAATAAATTAAGGAGAACATCATGGTGGATTTTCCACCTCAATAGCCTACATCTGAATGGACTTAATGGCATCTTAAGACTACACCCCTATCATACGAAGATTTGTTTATCAATATTAATGTGAACTCTTTCTGTGCTTTGTGCGTATTTGTGTTATGTTTGAATGAAATAGTTGTTGGTTTTACATGTAGTTTATAATATAAAACATTCTGCCTTTCTAGATACAAGAAAAACTCATGTGTTGCTCTTTCCTTGGGACCTATATGAAATTATGAAATGGGTCAGAAAAATGTAGAGAGCTCATTGGCTGAGGATCTCAGAACCCTGTGCTGTTACCCTAGCATAACAGCACTGGAAGAAGATCAGAATCCTCTGTAAACCATCCAGCCTCTGGGTTAGCACTCCCTGCGACCACTGACTGGCCGCTCGTGCCCGTTCACAAACTTAAACTGCCAAAAATAACAAAAGGAAAAAAAATGCCCATGCCATCAACTGCGACACCTCACTGACCTGGTCATGGACAATGAGAACAGTCCCTACTCTCAATGCCGCCACCGATGGCTCCAAATCCACACAATGCTGCAGAGAGCAGTTCCTCAGTGACCTGCTCATGAACAACTGGTCTATTCTACTAATGCAGCTGACAGCAGCTCCTCAACCATATCAGCGCAAGACATCTGCAATGACAGTACAGAATTTTATTTTTCTTTTCGTTTCAAGATGGCCAGCCCTGAACGGACTTCCCTAACAAATATCAAGAAGCCTAGAGAGTAAACACAGCTGCTTATATGCAGCACGCACGCCACCTTGTGGCCATTAGCAACATTTCAAAACTCAAATGGGACTTTTTTTTTTCTTTTTTACACCGCTTCTTTTTATTTTATCTATGTTATTCATTTAAACTAGCATTTCTTTTTTATAGAAAATATATGTCATCACAGCTTTTGTTTTACCCATTTCACAACTGCTATAAGGCAATCCAGGGTATGCATTGTTTTGGAATCATGGCACTTTTCAGGTGGTGGAAGGGCTGTCATCCAAGCACAACGCATACCATGTCATGCCTTATTGCTTAATTAACGACACCTGAAAACACTGTCTCCATCTATTTTCACGCCCTTATTATTGTGACTGTTGTCCAAAATGTAATAAGCATGTATCTATACATTTTGATTAAGTACATTTAATTGTTAGACAATAGGATTCCTGCCTTATCCATTATGTCATAGCAAACTGATGCATCTGCTCTCCTAGAGTTGACATGTTTTTAAATTTTGATATTTCTTCATAATTATTGCACTTCTGCACATTTGATTCTTTTTTATGCTCTAGTATAGGCACTGTGCTATCTGCAGTTTATAAGGGATAACAGCAAAAAGAATAAAATGAAACATTAAATAAATGAATAGGATATTGGTGCTCATGTCAATGTCTTCATTTTCCATTCCCCTACAATTTATTCACATTTGTGTTCCCTTCCCCCTTTCCATTCCCCGTGGCTATGAATGGGTGGTTTTGAGGCGTTCCTCCCTCCTCTGATGCTGCTACGTGGTGCCATTGATATGGCAATCAAAAATGTAAATATCTAAATATGCATTTTAGGCACTATAAAACAGTGCTTATACTCACTTAATTCCACCTCTGAAGGAGACGCTGCTTGGGTTGAATACATAAAGGGAGTTATCTGCTTTGGGGATGCGTGTGCTTGGGTTTGTTCATTTAATTGTTTCGTTTTTGTTTACTGGATACGTGTACTAGACAAACAATTGCCTATTTTCAGGCACGACTCGGGAGGAGTACATACAAGTACATGGAATACATTTAATTCAACAGAGAGAGACAGAGTTTTCAAACATACCTATAAGCAAAAGGAAAGTCAAATATTTACAGAATAATCCAAGTCAGCGGTAAGAGTCTAATACTTACATTCACACTGTAATTAGCATGACATGTTCAGACAGAGTACAAAGCAGTGTGCATTTGTTCAAATTATAACATTTCAATATTCAGTTGGTTCATGGTGGTAAGGCCTAGATACAAGAACAAGAGTAAGATTGAAGTAGATGGGTCCGGAGTGGATTCTGAAAAGTGCCAGCATAAGTGCATTGTCTAATGTTAGAGGGGATCTTATTCCACAGTTTCAGGGGCGTTGCTGCAAAGCATGATGAAACAAATTTAGTTTTAACCCTAGGTGTGGAAAACAGATCCTGGTCTGAAGACCTGAGAGGGTAGGCCATTTTATAAGGCACCAGGAGAGATGAGAGGGATAAGGGGGTGTGATTGTTAAGTACACTATATAGGATTCTCCGAAGGCGGAATCTCATAGCCCAGCAGGGGGCAGCCATCCAAACTTTGAATACAGAGTACAATGATGGTGAAGTCGACTGCTGGATAGCGCAAACCAAAAGACATTGTTATACGCAACGTCCCATTTGTGAATGTTGTGACTAAAGGTGTTAGAGTAGACGGGAAGGCCACAGGATAATTTGGGTAAGAGGATACTCCTGGCTACTGATATGTGGTCAGCAGGGTTGAGATTCTGACTGGCTTGGTAAGCTAATCCAAGACTAATGCTGACATCCTTACAAATGTTAGTCAGATGGATGGAGAAGTCAAGGGAAGGGTCAAGAGTAATGCCTACGTATTTGAAAGATTGGACTGTGTCTAAGAGGGAGCCATTTGTGCCACTCACCTGCAAAGCCACCTTGTTCTCCAGATTAGTAAAGGTACTGAAAAGCATGGCCTGGGATTTAGTTGTGTTCATGAGTAATTTGTTCAGTTGAAGCCAAGACTGGACACTCCTTAGGTCCATTGCCAAATTTCTATTAAAGTCAGAAATATTATTGGCACTAGTGTAAAAGACTAGATCAGCAGTGTACATGAGGGGTATACAGTTGTTGAAGCAGTGGTGAATCATGTTGACGTGGAGAGAGAAGAAGAGAGGCCCTAATATAGAGCCCTGAAGAACACCGATGTTGATGGGGGCAGGGGCAGACAAGGATGGGCCAAAGTGAACATGCTATTATTTGTTAGGTAGTTTTTGAACCAGGGGAGAATGGAGTCAGAGATTCCTAGGTCCCAGAGTTTATTGCAGAGAAGGGAATGGTCGATCGTGTCAAAGGCCTTTGTTAAGTCAATAAAGACAGCACCAGTGAATCCTCCTTTATCTGATGTGTTAGCAATGCTGTTGGTTAAAGAGAGCAAGGCTGTAGTTGTACTATTGGTGTTGTCGAAAACTCTGCTGGACTGGGAAAAGGAGATTGTATGTAGTGAGACAATTAGTAAATTATGTGGACACAGTTTTTTTCAAGGATCTTATTAAGGGTAGGTAAAATAGCTATTGCTCTGTATTTGTTAGTGTCAGTGGCTCAGTAGGTAGCACTTTCGCCTCTGAGGCCGGGAGATCAGAGCGCTGTGGGTTCAGTTCCCACATCTGGCACTTGGGTTAATATCCCAATACTGACACTGTAGTGCAGCATGAGAGAGGTGCTGCACTTCTGAGGTGCCGTCTTTCGGATGAGACGTTAAACCGAGGTCCCATCTGCCTGGATTGGTGGTAGTTCAGGTGGATGTTAAAGATCCCATGGCACTTATCGAAAAGAGTAGGGGAATTTCCCCGGTGTCCTGGCCAAATTTCCCTCATTCACTAAAATACCACCAACAGCTTAATCTGGTTCAAATTCAATTACTTACCATCTGTATCATTCCCCCCGGTCGCCCCTGAAAAAGGGACTTCTAGGCCCAGTGGGCTTACCGGGTCAACAAACAAACAAACATGATTTTGCCGTTGCCTTTCTTGGGCACAGGGACAATAATCATGGTTTTCCAGCTGGTAGGCACTGTTTTAGTATTGAGGGATACATTCATGATTCTGGCAATGGGTATGGACAACTCCCTGGCTGCTAATTTTATGAGTCCAGGCTCTATGCCATACGAGCCGGCAGATTTAGACTCGGGGATGCTTCTTAATAGTTTATAGGTCTCAGAGTCTTTTACACGCTTGAAGTAGAAGGAGGGGGTGTTGTATGGGGTTTGCATTGGGATAGCATGATTGAGTGGGCGTATTAGGGGAAAAGGCTGAGGAGTATGCAGACAGGCCCATGAAGTATGTGTTAAATGCACTGGATATGGTAGCTGGGTTGTTGCAGTTTGCACCCTCAACCTCAACGTCGGTAGGGGTGGGGGCTACATTCATTCCCAAGCATTTTTTAATGGTGTTCCAGAATTGTCATGGGTTACTACCAGGGGTCAACAAATCCCATAGCCCGACGTCCTGGACTACAAGATTTTTCAGTCGGACTAGCATTAATTAGGTTGCCGGTTGTCCCCGGACAACCAATTCAGAACTTTTTTTTTTCGTTTTATTGACTTACTGTGGTGTTTCCCAACCGACCACTAGGTGCCGCCAGTGCCATCCAGCAATCTTCATGCCAGCTCAGCCACTGTGTCACATGGTTTGCCGAGGATGTGATCAGGTGGGTAGCCAAGGTGAAACAGAGCTACGGAGCAAGTGTGGTATCGCACAGACTCCAGGACCCTCCCCGATCCATCTCGACCCATCGCAGCAGCAGAAGAGAACAAATATCCAGGACTGACTGGTGAGCCAACAAATTCAATGTGGGCAAGTACCTGTCAGCCCTGGGCACTGGCCGCGGTGGTGGTGGGGGAGTGGGAGGTTTTGTGCATTGAAGCGGGAGACTGCCGCCAAAAGCACCATTTCCAGGCAGAAGGTGATTGCAGCCGGAGTGATTTTCTTGCTGTCTGTGATCGCCAGTGATGTACCGTAGAACTCTGTATTTCCACCATAGACCAATTATTATCAGGACTGGCAGAAAGTTCATTATTTAAAAAAAAAAAATGAAATAAAAAAATACTACTGTGGGGGTCTGAAGGAGTCAGATTTGTCTATTTGCAGCTTGGGGGAGGGGGTTGCTAACTCGGTCAGTCAGATCGATGGTCAGAGAAGTCGCGAAGTACTGCAGCACTTGCACCGTAGTTAGGGGCAGGCTACACAAAAAAAGTGAAAATCTTGACCGGCTCCTGTTGAGAAGGGACCGTGTTTACTTACTACTTAACTGTATAGTACTGTTACTGCCTACTACTTGTTCTTTGATGCTCCGGTGCACTGCAGTAGTCGAGGAGGTGGGGAGCTGGCAGTTAACCTGGCACAACTGTGTGTGGGGCTAAAGGCAGCATGGAGTTAGTTAATATCCCCCAAAAAAGCAATGGCTCCTGTCTGAACAAGCAGGCCATTTTTAAGGACTAGCCTTATTTAAAGTAAAGGCACTGCAGTTAGGTGGGAGTTGCTCGCATGAAGGTCATTATTTTTGTGTGATTGCATTGCAAAGTAAGCCACACATAAAGAAACTTTGTTGGGCACTGACTGCAGCTAAAATAATACATAAGAGACTCTGTCTATAGTATATCTGCATATTCTGCACTAACTACCCTGCCTAACTAAAGTGAAAAAGTGTAATTAATTAATTGCTCAAATAAATAAGCCTAACAACAAACGGAGTGTGTGGCAGAGGTATCGTGTGGATACTAAGGAGTGAACTACAGTGAGGTGACCCTGCCTCTACTGTCCTGTCCTGTGGCTGGCTGGCTTGGGAAAGACACATAAAAAAAAAAAAAGAGAATGACAAAGTTATTAAAAAAAAAAAAAAGAATAGAGGAGGAGGAGCCTAACTATGTGTGGCTGTGTTGTTGGGGGAGAGGTGTCCGACACTCGTGTGGAAAGGAGTGAAGGGGACGGGTGACCTGCTAGTGTCCTGTGGCCGGCTGGCTTGTGAAAGACAAAAGAAAAAAAAAGCTGAAAGAAAAGAGCATAAGGAAAAATAAAATAAGAGGAGCATAACTGTTTGTGGGTTGTGAAAAGTACCATATGGAAAGGAGTGAACTAATGAGGGGTGACCGACCCTAGTGCCTCTAGTCTAGTGTCCTGTGGTCGCCTGGCTTGGGAAAAACATTACACATATAAAAAAAAAGAGAAAGTTATTTAAAAGTAAAATAAGAGGAGCCTAACACTGTGTGTGGGCTGTGTGTTCTGACTGATGGGTTGTGATTTGATTTGCCTTACTGTGTGTGTTGCACCCTGGCCTGTACTGCTGATTTCTCTGTCCTCTCGTCTTGATCTAGTCTCTCCTCTCCTAACACTGGTTCCGTCTGCTCTACAACACAAATTAAACATTTTCAAACTGTCAGTGTTAACATATTAGTATTTAACACCCCAAATAAAAACGCATACAGACACTTTGTTCTTTACTTTTATTGATTTTTCTTTAAAATATGCCTCTTTTTAACCAGACTACCAGCTTCAACACAAGGACTACTACTTTTAGACAAGCCAATTGTCCTGGACTACTAGTGAATTTAAAATTTGTTGATCCCTGGTTACTACTGGAGGAGTTAAGCTGTGAGGTGTAAAAATATTACTTTTCTGTCTAATTATCTTTTTGCATTTATTTCTAAGGTTCCTGTATATTGTTCTGTCTGCTTGGGAGTTGGCTGCCTTGAAGGAAGCCCACCTTTTGTCTCTCTTCTTTAGTCATGCAAGTAATGAATGGTCCATCCATTTGGTGAAGGTGCCACAGACTCTTCTGGTGGTTACAGGGGCATGCTTATACTGGACTGGGTTAAATGTGTTGAAGTAGGAGACTACCTGGTCAACATCTTCCATTGACCAGAGGAAGGACTAGTCCACAAGGGCAATGTCCAGTCTAAACTGATAAGGATTTAGTTGGGAGCGATCACGACAGTGGAGTAAGCAAGCAGGGGCCTTTTGAGTCTTTGCTGTCCAGTAACAGTATGCAAGGGTGTGGTCACTTATGGAATCTGGTAGAACCCCTGAGCATAGTATATTGTCCGTGTGGGGAACCAATATCCAGTCAATCAGTGTAGCAAATTGTCCATTATTTCAGTATCTGGTGGGTTGCATAATGATCTGGGATAGGAGCAGTTTGTTTAAGGATAATGAGACATAACGAGTGTTGCGCTTTAACCAGTCAGTATTGAAGTCCCCAAGTATTATGAATTCATTACCATGGACTAATGGTCCTATGGCTTTTAATAGGGATGGGAAGTTAGCAGGTGGTGGCAAGCATGTGCTTAGAATATGCAGTCCTTTTGTACTGCTTGTATTTTGCATATAATACATTTTGCACCTTTTTGAATCCTGGTGTGCTGAGCCTCTTTTTGTGGTCTGCAGTTTCCAACTGAGCCTGTACTCACCACGTGCTATGCTGAGGCTACTTTCAGTGCCTAGGCAACTATCCAGCCTTATCACCTCCTGACCTCACTCCCGGGTCCTCCACTGATTGCCCCCCAGTGGTAGAACCGGGGGAGAGGCAGACCTAGCCACCTTCTGCACTGGAGCACAATTTGGTGTGTGAGCCGGGCAGTCAACATGGGGCCCAAAGTGCAATATCACCATCATCTGGATGGCCGCCATTTTTCCACCAGGACCTGCTCCCATTAGACAATCCCCAGATACCCGACAGCACCCTGACAGGACACACGTGCACACAGGGCCATTTCTGTGGAGACACAAGGCTCCCTGGTCCACCACAGGGGCCTTTGTGGTGGTGGAGATGTTGCCAGTCCCACACTGACTGGGAGAACTGCACAGCAGCACCACCACCACCCAGTCCCCTTGGCTGCCTGAGCCAGCTCCTGAGTCTGCCTCTGAACCTGGGTTGCCAGCATGGGAGTCCGACCCACTAACCACTGGACCATCGGGCAGCAAACCTTCTTGACCTTTTCTGTTGTCTTGGACAACTTGTCCTGGAGTCTTGGTCCTCTCTTCTCTTATTTTTTGTAAGCCCTTGACAGTGTTTATGCTCAATCACATTGTAGTTGGGCACTAGACACAGTAACATAGCAGTTTAATGCATACCTCTCAACTGTCCCTGATTTTCAGGGATGTCCCTGATTTTGCCTCAGATTTTTCCTGTGTCCCTCGTAAAATTTGTGCTCTTGTGACAGAACAGTGGGGATTAAAAGCACAAAATAACGTCAAACGTTAAAGTAACACACTTGTTATTCTTCAGAAAATGCATCCTAACACAAATCCTTTTATTCTGTCAGCTTTCTAAATGAATAGTTCCAGATTTTAAGATGTGTCCCTGATTTGGGGTCTGTGTCCCTGATTTTTTTAAGCCTTGTCCCTGATTCATGAGGCAAGAGGTTGAGAGGTATGGTTTAATGTAGGACCAGACTCCAGGTCCATTAAGTCTGCTCCCCCTAGCTTCAGAGGCAGGGACTAAAATGTATGCTGTGAAACAGTGTCCTAATTTATAGAGATTTGCCACGCACCCTGCTAACCAGGTACGCTGTTCTTCCCTTGGTAAGCATAAATTTATCCCAACTTATCCTGAAGGCTTGTATCATCCTCTTAGGTATAGGTACAGTCTTACGTTTAGTACAGTACACAGCAGCAGCAGCAGCAGTTCATGTTAAAAAAAAAACGTTTAGAGACTGGTAATCCTTTACACCTCTTCATGTTGTTCCCTGCTGTTTATTTTTCTTTCCAAATTCATTTATATGGTGTCACATTTCAACTTCTGTTCACTGTTCTAGAGCTTAGATTGATGGCCTGGAATTGTCCATGATGTCCCTCGTGTTACATAGATCAGAAAGCAGTGTCTGTTGCATGCTGGTTCATCTTAGTCACAAGAAAAGTGACGATAAATGACAGATGTTCAAATACAGATGACAATGCTGATAAAACCCTGTGGCAGTCATATTTAATGATGCTCACCATTGGATTATTTCAAGTCTTATCTAAGAAGACAGGAAAAAAGGCTTGACTAAATTGGAATTAAAAAGTTATAGGTAAAAAATGACTACCTTAACAGGAACCACTGCTTTTTTTTTTTTTTTTTTTTTAATCTGTTTTTCCACCTGCCTGGAATGGCCTTATCCCCCAGCCACATCATTCCCACATCCTGACATCTGCCGGAACTTACCTCCAGTCCTGTTCCCCCAGGGCTTGCCTCCCCTGGTGGGGTTCCCTAACCCATGCCTGCAGCCTGTGAACAGATCCAGTTTGGCTGGCTGCCTGGCTAGTAGGGTGCGGAGCTTGCAGTTGTCCAGCGTCATCCTGCTCGCCCGGAATTCTTCCCTGTTCTTGCTCCCCTACAGGCACGGCCGTGTCATTATAATGTAGCTTGCTCCCGCACAATGTACGTTGATGGCTCCAGCAACCCCCCCAAAAACTGCATTTTTGTGGCCCCAACTGTCTTTTACCCAGCCATCTCTAGCAGCCAGACATTTGTTACCCACCACGCCGCCCAGAGGAGGACAACAGTCCCTCGGATGCTCAATCCTCCCCTCCCCAAACAACCTTCTGATGCCTCGGGTTTGCTCCAGAACTGGACTGTAGGCACTGCAATCTGTTACGCTACCCCTGCATCACTGGGCTGTCCCATGGACCATTGCTTTAAACAGAGGTGAATGGGAAACTGACGATGACCATCAGGATGCCATTTTCAACAAAGGACAAACGCACTAAACAGTAAAAGATCACGAGCAAGAACTGTCAACGTTTACAACAATGATGAAAATTAAAAAGTTTGACAAGAAAAAAGTTAAATTTTGAGTGGACACATAAATCATTGATGATGAAATGATAAAGACCAAAGTCCCACGAAGTCTGATATTGTTTGATGGAGGCCAAAAAGAAAAAAGAAGCAGCTGGGCACACCAGCACCATATATACTGCATCAGTACGCAAAAGGTTATATACCAGCCACAAGACTAGGATGCAGGAGACTCAGAGTTTTAACATACCCATGGGGGTGTAGCACCAGTATCACTAATCCCAACAGTATGACTCTGTGGAGGAGACATCCTTGAAGAAAACTTGCACCGATATCCGTGAATTATGACTTTCTGATAAGGGTCTTCTGGCTGTTCCAAAATCAAGGACAGAGCTTTTTCAGTTTGTTTCCCTCTTCTTTGGAACAGCCAGTCCGTACCTTTAAGTCTGAAACTAAAACCTGGCTGTTTAGACAGGCATCTGAAGGTGTTCGATGATGTCCATTTTTGATCTTGGTGCACTGCAAATTTTATAACATTTTATTATATTTATGAAGATTATTTATTGTCAGTATATGTTTTGCCGATTTTTTTTTTTTTCTGCTTCGTAGTATTTATGTATCTTTATGTACAGTGCATCAGCAAAACAGCACGACTGCCCAGTTTCCAAAACACAATATACTTAATGTAGGTCTGCTGTACCATCTTGTAATTCTGTTCCATCACACATCTTGCTCCTTGTTTTTGAGTTAGCGGAAAATTGCTACATTTGGCTCAAAACATGGCTATTGTCTTGAACAACCTTCACTGAGAAATCTAAAATGGGGAGGGATCAGATAACTTACCCCAGGTACCAACAGCATTATCTACCCCAGATGGGTTTCCATGAATGACCTTTTCTCCTTGAAAAGCCCATTTATTAATCACTTCCAACTCTTCCTCTTTCCACCTATAGGAAATAAATCATGACTGTTACATATAATGTTCTGCTCATGGGACCAGAAACATTTTAGAATCTTAAAAACATATATTAATAGACTGTAATACTACAGAAACAGCGGTATGTGACAATTAGTGAAAACGAAACAATACTCGGTATAAGTCTGCTTTTGCCAGGGATGGTACTAACAATAAGATAAAACTGAAATTTAGCACATTACACTACAAAAGCAACACATGCATAAAACAGTTGTAACAGAAACATACATTTTATTTGATATACTGTGTTAACAATCATCGGAGATGATTCAACTAGTCAGTTTGCTTGTGTGCGAGGACTTCTTAAAATCAAAAAAGGAGGGCCAGCACAACAGTATAGCAGCAGCGCTAATGCTCACTATGCTGAGGACCCAAGTTCAAGAACAGACTCAGTTCACTTGTAAGTTGGCCGGGGGAGAACAGCTCAAGCAACCCAGGGACAGCCCACCTGGGGGGGAGGGGACACAGTGTTCCGCTGTATGCCTGCCACCTGGTGGAGGCCAGGAGTCAGCACAGCAGGATCACAGCAAGGTGAGGGGCAGCCGCCAGATGCCAGCATGCACATGTGCACAGTGTATGCGCGTCACTGCATGCCAGTACCCTTGGGGAGGAGGAAAAAAAAAAAAGAAACAGGCACTGGAGGAAACAACCCTGGCCAGCAAATGCGCTGCCTACCACCATCATGGTCCTGGACAGCCGGTGGATAAACGGTTAGTCACTGAGAAGGTCAGTGACGGGGCTGGGAGGGTGCTGTCGGGTGAACTGGGGAACAAGGAAAAGCATCAACAGGAGGTAAAAGATCATTTTTTCTATTACTTACATGTTCATAACTTTAGACTGTATCTGGTTGATCCTGCTTCCTGCCGCCGGCCACGTTTGGGGGGAGTGGTACTGGCAACTCCCAAACAGGAAAGAGACCTGGGTGTTATCATATCTGATAACCTAAAGGTGGCCAAACAGTGCGACAAGGCAGTGGGGAGAGCCAGTGGGATGCTAGGGTGCACAGGGAGGGGTTATCACCAGCAGAAAGAGGGAGGTAGTGATAACTCTTTATAAATCTCTGGTGAGACACCACCTAGAATACTCTGTCCAGTTCCGTAGTTCTCATCTCTGGAAGGACATAGACAGAGTAGAAATGGTCCAGAGGAGGGCAACTAAAATGGTGTGGGATCTGCATCAAAAGCCCTATGAGAAGAGACTGAAAGAGCTTAATATGTACAGACTGGAGGAAAGGAGGGGGGATATGATAGAGACTTTAAAAGACCTCAAGGGTATAAATAAGGTACAGGAGGGATGCAGTTTTTCAGAAAAAAGGATGCACAAGAACATGGGGGAGTAGACTCAGGGGAAATGTAAGGAAGCACTTCTTCGTGGAAAGGGTGGTGGATGCCTGGGACAGCCTCCCTGATGAGGTGGTGGGAACAAAAACTGCAATGGGATTTAAGAAGGCATGGGATAGGTGTAAAGGAAAGGGGGTGGGCAGCTGGAGATCAAGTAGAGTCTGCGGTGTGACTGTAGGTAGGGAAAATGGGCAGACTTGGTAGGCCAAGAGGACCTTATCTGCAGTCAAATTCTATGTTTCTATGTTGCCGAACTATAAGTCCCACTGTCCCCTATGGCCATCCCTCTGATGACATGAACGTGCTAAGCCACAAGGGACATCCACGTGCCAGCATTTCTTCAAAAAGAACAGTTACTTACCATAACAACAGATCTTCAAGAGAATCTCCTCCATTGGGCTACACCTTTGAAACAGTAAGCCGTCGATGTCAGGACCACTTGGAAACTTTGGCTTGCTGAGGACCACCCAAGAGGACGTGCAATGTCAGTACCTGTATAACTGTGGGCGTCCCCATTACTCCTCAGTTCCCCGCCAGAGATAAGCTCAGAGGGCCTCTTACTGTGAGGAACCAGAAGACCAAACCAGTACTAGGCACACGAGAAGAGGCAGGGACAGGAAAAACAGTAAACATAAGGCACTTATGAACAACCCCAAACCTACCAACGTACACCTCAGAAAAGGGGGAAGAAGGGTTTGTGCCTTGTGGTTCAATTGAGGAGATTCTCTCGAGTATCTACTGTTACAGTAAGTAACTGTTCTATCTTCATCGAAGATATCTCCGCCACACCTTTGGAATGATTCTCAGGTAGTACCCAAGGTACCCACGGAATATGGCAAAGATTGATAGGACAGAGGGACAGAAAGCCTGGCAACACCACAAAGTCAGAACGTCTACAACACACAATGTCTAGACTGTAGTGCTTAGCAGCATGCAGAGTGCTCCACGTGGCAGCAGTACACGTCGGCTGCAGAAACATTCTGAAAGCAAGCAACAGCAGTCGCCATATCACATGTAGAGTGGCCACACACAGCACCAGGAAGTTCCTTTCTGCACATCCCCGTAACAAAATTAAACAGCCATTTGAACAGGCACTGTTTAGACATGGGGCATCCTCTTTCCCAAGCGTGAATGAAACAAAAAGCTCAGAGGACTTTCTGCAGTTCTTAATGCGATCAAGATAGAAACAAAGTGCTCTGTGTACATCATGTGTATGACGCAAGGCCTCACCCTTAACATGCTCTGAATAATACAGAGGAAGGCTTAAGGTCTATTCAATGTGAAATCAGAGACCACCTTAGGTAGAAAATGAGAAAAGGTCTGCAAAGATGCCCTGCCCTTGTGGAAAATCAAATAAGAAAGCTCATGACTCAGAGCCTGAAGCTTGGAAATCCTATCAGCAGAAGTCATGGCAACCAAAAGCAGCATTTTCCATGAAAGGAAACACATCTCACAAGTTGCAGCAGGCTCAAATAAAGCCAAAGTAAATTTATCCAGAATAAAACTCATGTCCTAAGGCAGAACCAGTTTATGAACTGGGGGACACAAATGCAGAGTATCCTTTAAAAACACATGGGACACCTCTAGTTGTGCCAGCATGTGCCCATCAACAGGGGCATGGAAAGTGGAAAAGGCAGCCAAGTGCACATTAAAGGGTGAGAAGTGGAGACCAGAGTCTGATAGAGACATAAGGTAGTCCAGTACAGTACTGGCTAGGACATGTAAATGGGTCCACTGAACCTGCAGCACACCATATGGAGAAGCAATTCCATTTCAAAGAGTAGGTGTGTCTTGAAGACGGCTTTCTAGCCGCAATTAAGACATCAACCACCTGGATTGAAATTCCAAACCTGGCAATGGCTATGTTTTCAGGAGCTGGGGATGCAGATGCAGGGATCAAAAGGTCCAACTGGACCAGGGACCCCTGAGCCTGCAACAGCAGATTATGTTTGCAAAAATGGCATTTACCTCAAGAGGTCAGCAGTTCTCATCCATGTACCAGGGACTGAAACCAGCTGGGCCTGTCTAACAAGACATTTTGGACACCTGGGAGAAACATGGCCGACAGCAGAATGCCATGACACATGACCCAGTATTTCGCTCTCATTGATTCCCTGTACAGAGGATAAGAGTAAGTGCCCCCCTGCTTGTTTATGTAGTGCATGACACTGACATTATCTGTCTGAATCAGTAAGAACCAGGGCTGAGATGCTGTTGGAAAGCCTGGAGACCAAGAACAACTTTCACCTCCAAAAAACTGATACGAAGATCAGACTCCAGATTGGTCCATGGTCCTTCAGGCTGAAAAGACCCCAGATGGGCACCCCAGCTGGACCCTGTAGCATCCACTGTGAGTGTCTGCACAGGAGTCAGGGAAAAGAATGGCATGCCCTGCAACAAATTCTGGTGGTCTATCCACCATGGTAGAGCATGGCAGAGAGGGGATGTGACAAGGACCATTTGTTCAAGCTCGTCCGTTAGCTGATCCCACTGTACCCGAAGAGTCCAATGCAGTACGCACATATGAAGATGGACAATGGGAACCATGATGATGGCTGCAACCATCCAGCCCAGCATATGTAATATCAGCCAGGGTGACGCATAATGGCCTCTGTGTATCAGTTGGGATTAAGCAACAAGGACCTTCACCTTGTCTGCAGGCAAAAAAGCACTACCCACCACCATGTCCAGCACTACAACAATATATTGGAGGCACTGGTACATTCACCCTGACACCCAGTTCCTTGAACCTGTCTAGTTCTGAACACTATGTATAGAATCGCCTCCCTGGGCAGGGCCTTCAAGAGCCAGTACTCCAGAGATGAGAAGACATAATGCCCTTCCCTCTGGAGGGCCACTGCTCAACCAAATCCTGAAGACTCAGAACTGATAATGGCTTCCCTTCTGCAGGAAGTGGAGGTACTGCCTGTGGCACTTGCAAATTTTGATACGAAGGTATGCATCCTTCACGTCCAGGACACACAGCCAATCCCCCTTTTACAGCAGGGGGATGAGTGACAAAAGAGATAACATCCAAAACTTTTTATATCCAACGAACAGGTTTAGATCTCTCAGGTCCAGTACAAGATGCAGATTTCTGGTCCACCTTCTATCAGAAGAGACAAGTGGCCCAGAGAATGATAAGGAGATGGAGGATGAACAGGAGGAGCAGACAGCAACTCTAGGGCATGCCCCTTTTCAGCTATTTCCAGAACCAACTCATCCGTCATAATCCCCCTCCATTGTGGCAGATGAAGGGAGCTCTATCCCCCCCCCCACCTGCACCCCAGAGATAACAGTGGAGGGGGAGGAAGTGGAGAGTCAGAAGGGACAAGGGGACGTCACCCTGATGTACACATTTGGGTGCCTTTGCATGGGCACCAGAAGGAAGGGGACAATCATGGTTTTGTGTATGGGGCTGCTGATGGGAGGCACAGCCACCATGAGCAGCAGACCTGCAAAACAAGCCCATACCATGCACCCTGACTGGCTGAGGGGTCAGAGATCTGAGTGACCATAATGTCATTCTGGAGGATTGAAGTTCATGTAGAGCATTTTCAACATCACTCCCAAACAGCCAGGAGCCTCTAAAAGGGGCATTCAGTACAGCCTGTTGCACATCAGTAGCAAATCCAGCCACCATAAGCCAGGAGTACTGCCATCTCTGAGGGCACATGCCAGAGGTAGCAGCCCAGGCAGAAGCATCATATGCAGTGTGCGACAGATGCTTTCCGGTATCCACACCAGCTGAGGCAGCTTTAAGCAACTCAGTCTTGGCAAGACCATCAGGCAGAACCTGAATGGTAGACATCGCAGATTTTCATGGGCTATTCTAATACTTGATCATGTATACCTGGTAGTTTGCAGTTCTTAAGGCTAAGGATGCAGATGCATGATGCCCATAACACCCAGCCTCCTGGTTTCTTTGTCAGGAGGCAAAGTGCTCGTATGTCTAGGGGCTCTGGAGCGGTCATAGACAGCCATGAAAACCGCAGGCTAGAAAGCATAATAAGGCTTGCAGACAGAGGAGGTACTGCTTATCAGCCTTTCTAGGCACTGCAGACAAAAATGTTTTCCAGTCCTTCATTCACTTTGGTTGTTCCAATCTGCACCTTCACAATCTTGTCAATGTCATTTCTGAGATATAGGGACCAGAACTGTACACTGTTCTCAAGGTGGGGTCTGATCAGTGAGTTATACATGAGCGTTACACTATCTCTTGATCTGCTTACACAGTTTTGCTTGAAAACCAGGATTGTATTTACTTTGCTAGCTGCTGCCCCCTACTGTTATGTGTTGATTACTACTCTTGTGCCCTTTTCCTGCAAAGTTTGTCATCTTTGTGACTTGTGGTGTTTAGGCAACATTTTGCCTACATATTCTTCTTACCTAGACGCATCACACTATGTTCATTTATCTACTTAGTTATTTAAAAACTGGTAACCGGGAGAGGCACACTGAGCCAAGGCTTGTTTCCAGGTGCGACCCATGGAACGTGCAAGTTTATCTCCCATTTTTCCTGCGCATGTCTAGGTCCCTCTGCATTTTATTAAGCTCCTGCTGGGATGAAACTGCTGTACCCTTCCTAATTTGGTGCCATCAATAAACTTGGTATCTCAGCTACTGGTGCTCACCCTTATACTTACGAATATTCTGCACGGTGCTGGCCCTAATACAGAGCGACCCTGGACTCCACTAGTCACTTGATTCCATGCGGACAGATTACTTAAGCAATAAGGCAATTCCAAGGGTTATGTTAATGGTCTGTTAATCACCTTCTAGGGGTGTACTGTGGCACGTGGTGTAGCCGAGTGCCATATGCCCCTAGAAGGTGATTAACTGACCACTAACATAATCCCTGGGAGTGCCTTATTGCTATTATAATAAAAAATGTTTTTAAACAGTGTTAAACCTTGTTCAGCATATGGTTAAGCTCTACATGTATGTTAATAAAAGATGAACATCAGGCTGTTAGAATGTTTGCAGCCATTCAGAAAGCTCCATTTTACAGACTCTTTTTATAATAATTATGGTAAGCCTTCACTTAATGTTCTGTCTCTAATCTGGATTCCTGGGGAAATTTTAGAGCCACATGAAAGTGAGCGCTCAGCGCCGCGCCGACTCCTTCTCCAGACTCTGCCCACTTCCCTGGAACTCCACATCGGATCCCGCTACCAGGACTCCTGGGGAAATTTTAGGCGCCACTGCCGAAAGTGGTGCTCAATGGCCGCCGCACCGACTCCATCTCCAGACTCTGCTCACCTCCCTGAAACTCCACATCGGATCCCGCTACCAGGACTCCCAGGGAAATTTTAGGCGCCACCGCCGAAAGCGGCACTCAACAGCCACCGCGCCGACTCCTTCTCCAGACTCTGCCCACCTCCCTGAACTCCACTGATCCCGCCAACAGGTACTAGCGCCATCTCTATACGCAGCTCCACCTGTGGCTGCTTGCAATTGGTGCAGCGTTACCAGCCAGTGGACTGTGATTGGTCGGAATAGCTCTTGCTCCTCATCCATTGGTGCACCCACGAACCGCTGCCTAAGTCTGACTCTCATACTACTTGTGCTACTTCGGGTCTCCTTTCAGACCTGTTTTTTCTCCCCCCCACCACCCCTTCCCAGGCCTCCTTTAAATACACTGACATCCCTCCCACCCTGGGCTGCTTCACCAGTTAGAAGCAGTACTCACTACCTCACCCTATCCCACTGGTCATTACTGTTTCCCTCAACGTTCTGCTCTTTTATTTTTCTCCCTAGTAGTGACCTATCTCAGCCATACTGTGTCTCCCTCCCTATTCCTCACCACGGCTGCCTTAAATCTGCGCCCCACACTGTTATTTATTGTGTTGACTGTACTGCACTGTTCTACCCCTCACATGGTTATCACAACTCATTCCCACTGCCAGCTATCACCAACTCCCGCTCTGCACTACCCACTGGGAATGACCAGAGGGATTCAGTACAATAACTCTGCGCCTTTCTGCTCCCCAATATGGCACACTTGCCACCTTCTGAAGCACCATGGGTATGGCCCTCCAGGGAATCTATATGTACCTGCAGCTCTCTGCAACAGGACAGGCCTACCCCACTGCCGTAACACCCAGTTGCACAGACGGATTTCATACAAGCAGCCCTCAGAATGCTTCAAACCTCTCTCCTGAGATTTCTCCTACTGCTACTTCTCCTCTCCGGAAATATTCACCCTAACCCTGGTCCACCTGGACCGCCTGCCTACTCCCAGCATAGGAAGTCGGGGTCTCTTACCTTAGCAACAATCAATATCTGCAGCCTCCTCAGTAAACTCGATAACCTCCAAACCTGGATTCAACAGCACAATCCGGACATCCTCTCTGTCGCTGAAACATGGCTAAATCCTAAGATCCCTGACAGTACGGTTGCAATTCCCGGATACTCGATCTTCAGGCAGGACAGGATCTCCAAGCAGGGAGGTGGCTTCTACCTGAGGGATACTCTCATGGGACACGCTATCCCTTTTTCTTGCCTGGGATCCCCATCTCAGGTGCTCACTATCAAAATTCTCCTTGGGACCCATAACAAAAACCTTACTATAGTCTCCATGTACATTCCCCCAAAGGACCTGGCTAGTGGCTTTAATAATGTCATGGAATGTCTCAAGGGACTACGCCATAACTCAGAGTCCATTATCCTGGGAGACTTTAACATCAACTGGCTTGCATCGGAGGCCTGCAACTACAAGGATACAGTCACGGCACAACACTTCACACAACTAGTCCCCTCTCCTACAAGGTGTAACTACAGGACAGGGACCTACACCCTTATCGACTGGATACTGTCCAACCGCCCTGAAAGAATCTCAAAGGTATCTGTTCTCCCTGACTCCTTAAGTGACCACTCACCCGTCATCTGCTCTTGGGCAAATAACTTCACCAAGTTCCCCCCCCTAAAATAATACACTCCAGGGTACTCAAGCAGGGGCACTTACATGTGCTAAAATCCCACCTTAGCAGACTGGACTGGTCAAAATTAGACTCACTCAAGGACGTAAACAAAGCACTAGATAGTTCATCAGCCACTTCACTGAAGCCTGTGATATTCATGCACTGCTAAAAAAATGAAGGTTAAAGGTATATCTAACCCATGGATAAATACCAAGCTTATCACGTGGCTCAAACATAAGGTTCACCTCTGGCACTGTGCTCAAGCCACAGCTGCCCAAGCAGATATTCAAAAATACAAACAAGCAAGAAATAGTTGCACCCGTGCTATACTGATGGCTAAAAGCATATACTTCAGGGAGGTGCTCTCCAACTCTTGGGGGGATGGGAAAAAATTCTGGAAGAACCTTAAGGACCTCTCAGGCAAAGATACTAAGTCACCACCCACCATGCTCAACATTGATGGCACTCCAACATTGGACCTACATACCATCTCCACTACGTTTTATAGATGCATTCTCCAACCTGAGCAGTGTCCTCCCACCAGATTTTTTCGATGCTCCCACCACCAACCTTACCACTGCCACAGCATCCCAAGCACACTCAGCTCCACAGTTCTTCTTTAAGAGGATCCCAGTGCACTTGGCCAGAACCTATATTTGCAAGGCAATCAACAAAATTGGCTACAGTGGTGACTCACTCGACCTGAAGCTGCTTGCACTAGTCCTTGATGAGATCCTTGAACCCCTGACAATGATCTTCAACCTGTCCGTAAGGCTGGGTCAATTCCCATCACTCTGGAAACAGGCTACCATGACACCTGTGCACAAAAATAGAGACAAATCACTGCACACCAATTACAGGCCCATATCCATCCTCCCCCCATTATCCAAAGCTCTGGAACATATAGTCTCTGATCAGCTTGTAGAGTTCTTGGACAAACATAATATTCAGGGTCCGGAGCAACATGACTTCCGTAAAGGGCATAGTACCACCACGGCACTGCTAGAATTTACTGGTTTCATCCATGATGCCCTGGACCAAGGACTCTGTGGGGGAGCAATATTCATTGACCTGACAAAGGCTTTTGATACAGTTAACCATCCACTCCTACTCAGGCAACTGTCTGCTCTTGGGCTCTCCAATGATGCACTGCCCTGGTTCGCTAGCTACCTAGGGGAATGGGTACAACATGTTAAAATTGCTGGAGTCACCTCAGCTGAAAAGCCAGTCCTCTCAGGTGCACCTCAGGGATCAATACTGGGTCCAATGCTCTTTACACTCTTCCTTAACAATCTCCCTGTCATCTGCCAACAGAGGATACTACTTTACGTGGATGATGCAGTCCTGTTCTCAAGCAACCGTGACTTTAATCTCCTTCAGGGCCAGCTGCAGCATGACTTCAGGCTTGTTGAAGAATGGTTTAACTCTCACAAACTTGTCATGAATTATAGCAAAACCAAGGTCGTGTCATTCTGCAATGCAAGTAGCAAGTATAAACCTCTATCCCTCACCATCAAGAATCAGGGGGGCCTCACTTGATCAAGTTCACGAGTTCAAACACCTTGGCACCACCTTGGACAGCTCACTCTCCTACTCACGGCACATTGGTAACATAGCTAAGGCTGCCAACATATGCCTTGGCTTGCTCCACTAGTACAAACACTGCATGACCTCTGATGCCCTTAGACTGGCCATCCACAACTCTGTTATCTCCATTGTCGACTACGGTCTAGTCATCTATGGCTCTGCCTCCGCTGCTGCTCTTAGGAGGTTATCAGTGACACTTAACAAGGCCTGTAGGCTTCTTACGGGGGCTGATTGCCTAACGCACACCTGTGACCTGTATGCCCAGTCTGGATGGCTACCTCTCCTAAGTAGAATAGAATACCAGACCTGCCTGATAGACAAAAAAGTTCTCTTGGACTCACGCCACCAGGAGTAACAAAGCTCCTCACTGCCAACAGCAGCACCCACCCAACACGCAGCTCTCAACACCAGACCTTCCAGGTCTCCAGGCACAGGACCTCAATGGATCAGAGATCCTTCATGCACAGGGCTCCGCAGTGGTTTAATACCCTTAACAAAGAAACTCTTGCATCCGCAATGCTAAGCTCCTTTAAAAGGCAACTACATCTATTCAGCCCCTCTACCTCACATTGTGTCTGCCTAGCCTAAGCAATGGGACATCACTCTCTTCTCCTAGTTGTAACTGCTACTTACTATCTCTGCCTTGCACTTCTGGTGCTAGCCTCCTCCCTCTCTTCCTCTGCCCCCCCACCCACTCATCTGCCTTCTACTGACACACTCTTACACTCTTTATTGTGTCCTCTGGCCACCGTCCCCCAAGCTCTTCTCACCCGCGACTAACAATGGCACCTTACCTGCCGGCTTCTTCCAGATTTACTCCTATCACGTACACTGCTTCACCATGAATTCTGATAGAAACTAGTTTGTGTTGTCTATCTCAACTTTTTGACTGAATTATTTATGCAGAAGTAACCCATATGTTAAGTTTTGTAACCATTGTTTACCTTTGTGTGTATGTTACCCCCCCCCCGACATGGAACCTTTGTAAACGAGCAGTTCCTGCTCAAAGGTACTTGTAATCCTAGAATTTAATTAATAAATACATAAATAAATAATCTGTCCCTACACTGTTTGTATCTTCCTGTGAATGTACAGTAAAATAGCAGCAACAGACTCTCCCCTTCCTCTCCTGGATTGTAAAGCACTTTGGGAAACAGTCTGCATGACAGCTGCTACATAAAACCAAATTTAATTCCTTTAACCATAATACGGGAGTTGGAGGCATGTGCACAGGTCTCGGCCTTGGGGTCTCACACTGATCTGAATCCTAACATCCCTGCACACCCTTAACCCCTTGCTTGGCTAACAGACGGCCATTGGAATAATACCAAAATAACTGGTGGCACAAAACAGAAAAAACACAGCCAAATCGCTAATGATTTTTTACCCCATGAGTCAACACTGTCTGCAGGTGGTGGATCTGGCTTGCTGGTAAGCTCTAAAGAGCAATTTGCAACAGTCAAGGTGCACTGTGATGAATGCACGAATTAAAGTGTTCAGATCACCCTTCAGATGCCAGATGTTCCATAGGTGTAAAAAGCCAGTCAGTTACCTCAGACACCTACGGTCTGAGCAACAGTACATCATCCAAGGTTACACACTGACATCGGAAGACTTTAGAGCTGATCTGTTCATGTCAGAAAGCATCAACTGTTGGCTAACTTCTTCTTTGCAGTAGCCAGACCCCATGCACTAGATTTCTGTCCTGTCTGCACCGAGCCACAACCAGTTTCAGGCCATTTGGAAATGTATTTCAGTTAAATACTATGCTACGTTCCCACCTGCCACTCACCACATCACCACTAGCGAATGTCTTTAGCATGTGGCTACGATTTATACATTTTTCCGTGCCACTCGGGCAAAAATCTTCTGTTCAGGCTATTTTTAGCCAAAGTACAGTACACAGTTTAGAAAAACCTGTCAGCCTTTATCTTCGTGTAGTTCATGTTTTACATAGTGTCTAAACGTGTTTGTGTCATTTTAGCCACAATGGCTAACATTTTCAAAATCCTAGCTGGAACATAGCTATGCCATCTCACCAACCGCTTAGAGCAGACCAGAACTGAAAGAAAGATGTAGCTGGGAGTCATCAATGTTGCAGTTAAGAGTACAGTTTACACTTCAGGATCATCTCACCCAATGGGAGCAGGTACACTATGAAGTGGTATGATCAATCCCCTAGGGAACATCACAGCTGAGGGCAACAGTTAAAGACAAGTAAACCCCATCACTGTACGCTAGAGAGTGATCTGTTACGAAAGCAAAGAACCACCAAATTAACACAGTTCCAGACAATTCTCCCGTGTTCCTCAAATGACTGATCAAACCTGACGAGCAACTCAGCTGAATGCTGCAGAGCTCAAGAATGACCAATAGTGAGTGACAAACATGCACCAAGACAACAGATGGCCAGCTTTATTAGAGCAAATAAGTAAGTTCTGAGAGGTGTGTACTACAAAACATAATTCTGTTCAGGTTCTTGCATCAGTGAATCAGCTGTAATACACTATTTATGGGACGTTTCCTGATGTTTCCCATTACAGGCATCGGGAGGAGTACGCTTTGTGTGCTACTGTGTACAAAAAATTCCATCATGAGGTGTCTTTCCGTGAGTCGCCCCAGCACCATTTTACCTTTGCCTTTGTCACTAATCCTTTGTTTCCGGTCCTGTCGGCTTGCCCCGTGCTAGGTGGCTAGTGGCTACCTGCGTGGGGCGTGGTGGGAGGCAGTGACTTGTCGACGCGAGTTCCAGAGTGTGGGTAGATGACTGGTAGCTGTGATGGGCAAGAGGCCTGCCCAAGGAACATGTAAACAAAGCTACTGGTCATTGGGGGAGAGAGGCGGAGGAACAGTGGAGCAGCAGGTTCTCCAGAACAGATAAAGATGCATCCTCTGTGACTGAATCGCCCTGGTTTTATTGGTCACAGAAGTGCTTGGAGACCTGGCGGTTTTTGATAGTGCAGCAGGACATCGGACTTGGAGGTGTCGGCAGTTCAGCTGAACTTGATCAGAGACTGAAGACAAGAGAGAGTGAGCAAGCGCTGGCGGACAGAGAACGAGTCACATGGACACAGAGTGAGCAGAGCAAACAGCACTTGGAGCCGGAGTCACGATGACATTAGAAGCAACTTAAAATGTGTGTTTAGATTGTTACTTATTGGAGAACCCCCAGTGTAAATTAACCTCCAACAGATGAACCTTAAAGTGTAGTATTTTATTCTTCTTGACTGCATTTAAACATTTTTTTATTTTTACAGCTGGCCCACTGGCGTGGAGGGCTGAGGCACCGTGTGCCTCACCTCCTGCCATGCTGGTGACATGGGATCAGAAACAGATGTAGGTAGCTCGAGTGCTGGCCGAGTGAGGGAAGATTGCGTGTCTGTAGGACTGCTCTACTCCCTCTGATGGGGGGGTGGCTGCGGCTTGCTATGTGACTGCCACCCAGTGGCAGCTGGGTGGCAGCACACGCAACATCACCAGGAGAGGGAAAGGAACCCATGTTCAGGGCGCCAAGGGTCTCTCTGTGGAAGCAGAGCTCGCATATTGTGTCCACTGCATGTCTTGTGGGCTGAAGGAGAAAATCAGTGGAAAAACACCCCGACTACAGGATAACCAACCCCTCGCAGGCCCCGCACTGGTGACTGGGCACCACCCACGGTCCTGTGGCAGAGGATGATGCTCGACCCCTCACAGGCCCCGCACTGGTGACTGGGCATCCCCCACAGTCCTGTGGCAGAGGACGACAGCAAGAAGTTAAGTCCCAGAGAAATTGGGTGACAGGGCAGGGGGGTCAGTAGTCAGGGGGCAGCCAGGGCAGCTCAGGAGATAAATGATGAGGAATAAAAGTTTGTTTATATTTTGCAAATCCCCAGTCTCCCTCCTCCTAAACTAGCTGCCAGTGTCTATGCTGTAACATCAAAGGAGAGAGCATGGGGACTTCTTTTTCTGTATGTAATAATATATTATACTGTTATTGTTCGGACTTGGTAAAATGCTCCTAAACAGCCAGTTAACGTGGCCATGGGTTAATTACCGTGGGGGGGCATTCAGGTAGGAGTATTTCTTTGGAGGGGGGCCACCATTCTGGATTGGTGCCCCCAACTGTGTCCCCCTTACTTGATACTCTGCCTTCAGTGATTGTCACAGGGGTATTCTGGAAGGGTATTTTGTGGCAGTAAGGTTTACATCCACACTCATTATTGTAGCACTCCCTCCCCAACCCCTTGTCACTTTCTGTTGAGTGGAGGGCACTTAGAAAAAGTGACCCTTTAGCTACTGGTGGGCCCCCTCCCATCAGTGGGCTCCTAGGGGCCAGTCCTAGTCGGACTGCTAAAAAAAAAAAAAAATAACTGCCATCTCTTGGGTCTTGTTTATTACATTGGGTATTTCATCTCATGTCACTCAGACCTCTGACCTGTGTGGTCAGTTACTGTGGAGCTGGGAGCACTAGTCTTGAAAATGCAGCTTTCATCGAAGCCTAGATTGTGAAGACTCCTTGCAGATCCATTTAGATCCCGTTACAGGGTCTCTGTAAAAAACAGAACATCATGTTCCCAAATCTTTATAGGTAAAAAGTGGAATGGCCCCTGAATTGAGTACCCCTTGCCAGAATGGTCCTGAACGGAGGAAGTTTTGGCAAGGGGAATGTTGTGGTTTGGAGGGGGGAGGTTGCATTCTCCAACGGGGCATCCTGTTGGGGGCATTGTGGCAAGAGGGTGGAAGCATTCTGGCAAGGGTTTCTAAGCCATCCCTGTGGGGCCGGGATTGTGCCCCTCTCCTTTGGGCTCTTCTGTTAACCCTTCTGTCCACTAGTCTCTCCTCTTGCCACTGGACGTCAGCCTCTAGGCTCTCACTTGTGTCCATCCATCCCTGGGTTTCTGGCTCATCCCTGCTGGGGGGCACACTCCCATGCCAGGCCACTGCACCAAGGGGAAAAGTGCCTTGAACTTCAGGACAGATGGCTGGAGATGGGACCAAAACAGAGAGGGGCTTGGTGGCATGGGCAGAAACCCACAGAAAATGTCTTCTGGCACACTTAGTGGATATTATCTGCTTTTCTGGGCCCCCCTCTACAGTGCAGATGCACACCATGGTAACATCCAGGGGGTACAGTCAGGCATGTGGTTATCCACACCACTGAAGACATCTCCCTCTAGGGGGCATTCCGAGCAGTGTGCCAAAGCACTGTCCCCCCGGAGGAGAGCATCTCCACAGATGCTGTTTCGCCCTCCCTGCCAGCCACTGATACTGTCTCATCCGGGCTTTGGTTATAAAACTGGGTCGCCACATGCTGAACAGGTGCCCCAAGGTGGGAGTTTTTTTGGGGGTTACTATATACTACTGTGTGAACTACTCTCTGGCCAAGCATAGCTTGCAGCTGTGGGTCGTCTCCCCCCCCCCCCCAATACAGTCTCTGGTGGCAGTAGCTCAGTAGATAGGAGATTCCTGTCAATAAGCTGAAATGGTAGTTCGAGTTCTGTGTAGGATGTTCATCAAGAGGCAACAGACTCCTAGTTCAAAAAACAAACAAATAAAAAAAAGGGCAGGGAGCCTTGGGGAAACGTTTGAGTATCCCTGCATGTGTCCTTGCTGTAAAATTTGCTGAATTGTGGAAAAAAATTACCCCCAATACTGCTTCAACTGGCCTGTACTTCAGGATTTTCCCCCCCAACTTATTACTTTTTGTCCTAGCATAACTAAGGGCACCTATGTATTATTTGTGAAAACCCTCGTTAATGCAACAGTTAAGGTTCAGATTAATGTGCTAAAAGTAGGGAAATGTGGTGTTAGGGTTCCCAACTCGAACACCCCACCCTCACCCTGCAGGCAGCAAAAGGAAAACCATTATGAATTCACCTCTCCTGAGTCTTCGCAAATCAGCCCTGGAGTCTTCTTTGGGGTTGTCAACCCTAACACTCACCCCATTCCATCAGCACATAAGCTCAGATGTGCAGAATATATGACAATGGGGTGAGCATTAGGGTTGACAACCCCAAGGAAGACCACAGGGCTGATTTGTGAAGACTCAGGAGAGGTGAAGTCGTAATGGTTTTCCCTTTTTCTGCCTGCAGGGTAGGGATGGGTGTTAGGGTTGGGAACCCTAAAACCACATTTCCCTACTTTTGTTGCTTTAATCTGAACCCTAACTGCTGCATTAACAAAGTTTTTTTTGCAAAGACTTTTCTTACTTTTTGAGATAGTATAATCACATCCTCATTGATGCAGGTCCCTTTGGGGCCCGTGTCAACATACAGATCTGCCTATGGAAGCGTGAAGCCCTCTGGGCCCTGTGCTTCCATACCTTTATAGATGCACACATTCAACTTGGTGTGGGAGCGCAGGGCCGAGAGGGCCCTGTGCTTCCATTTGTCCAAAAAAAAAAAAAAATTTTTTTGTTTGGTTGCATGGCTTGTTAAACTACCAGTGTTATCCCATGGGAGGTGTCACTGTTTTAATTTTTAGGGTTTTCTATATGGCCCCTAATTTTTTGGGGGAGGGTATGACATGTGGGAGCACAAAAAGGAATTTTATAATAGCTTGGTTGCATGCCTTGTTAAGCTTCCAATGTTATCATATGGGAATTTTCACAGTTTAAATTTGCAGGTTTTTTTAATAAGCCCCTACATTTTTGGGGGGGTAGAGGACCCTGTGCTTCCATTTGTCAAAGAAAGCAATTTTTTTACTTGGTTGTATGACTCGTTAAAGTCTCAATGTTATTCTAGGGAACTTTTTTTTTTTTTTTTTTTTTTAAAGGTTTTTTATATGACCCCTACATTTTTTTCGGGGGGGGTACTTTGTGTTAGTGTTGTTGTACTCATTAAGACCTCTGATTTGATATACTGTTTGTCCCATAACTGCAAATATTCAGGGAGTTATGGCCTGTTAAAATAAAAATGCAGAAAAGAAACAGACTAAATTATTTTTTTTAGGATGAAGGATTCTTTTTTTGTGAAAATGAAACCATGTCATGAAGAAACAATCCATTATACGAAAAAAGAATGTGAAAAAAAGGAAGTCCCCATTCTTTTTTCATAAGATTTTCTCATACTCACAAGAAAATATTGGTTCATATGAAAAAAAAATTGGGACTTAGTTTTTTACGGATTTTTTTTCATATGAGGCATTCTTTTTTTGTGAAATTGTGTCGTACTCACGGAAAAAGAATTGTTCATATGAAAAAAGAATTGGAAAAAAAAAACTGAGCACAAATTCCTTTTTCATATGAAGGCAATCTTGCTTCTCATGGGCCATTCTTTTTTCATACGCCCATATGAAAAACAAAAAATGAGTCATGAAAAAAAAGATTTTTTAAATATGTTAAAAACACATTTCTGGTTCATTTTTCCTAAAAGTAATTGCAGAATCCACCTAAGGGGGGCCCAATTAGCAAGGTACATGTATTGATGTCTGTGAATGATACCATTTTTCATGTGTTTTTAAAAAAAAAAAAAAATGGAAACAAGATGGCAGCCATATAAAAAAAGAATTTCTCTTCATGATAAAGGATTAGCGGCATATGAAACAAAATCTTTTTTCATATGGCCCAAATTATTTTTTTGTTCCAAGCAGCTATCCAAAAGAGCGAACTGCGCATGCTCAGAACCAAATTTTTAAATCATTATAACTCTGGAACAGATTAATATTTTTTTCACCAAGCCAGAGAAAGGCACCATTGTGGGGCAGGCCCTGTGTACCCTGAAAATTTCAGAGCAAAAGTCCAAACCGTTTTGGCGCTAGCTGATGACCCAAAAAAAAAAAAAATCAGAGAAACCCAATTTCTTTTAACTTTTTTTTTGCTATCCAGCTCTCGGAATCTGCAAATCTGACCAGAACAAAAACTGGCACATTAATAGATCATGCCCCCAAGACCATGCATGCACAATTGTGTATAAATGGGGTTTAACACAGAACCCCTGCTCAACCCTAACTATAATGTCACTACCACGCCACTTTATAGATGTAGGGTGGGATATTCAAAAGGGTTGCGTCGCGCAAGTCCAAAAGTGCGCCATTTTGCGATATTCAGCAGGAGGCAGTTGCGCCACCGAAAACATGCTGAGCAACAGCGCAGTGCAAATGAAGGCATGTGCAACCGAAGGGGGTGGATCCATGCATAAAGAGCGCAATGTGATATTCAAAGACTTGCGCACTGCGCAACAGTCGGAAATTGCGCACTAGCGGAAATGAGCCAAAATAAAAAGGCTCAAGGAAGCGCGCAAGAACGCTACAAGGATGCCAAGTGGGGTAGAGAGAGAGGGAGACTGAGTGCCAGCTTCCACATGGAAGCTGTAATGAGGGGTGAGAATGCAAGCTGCAGGGGGCGAGGCCGTGGAAGGAGCCGTCGGTAGTACGCCCCAACAAAGCCCAGTACAGTGCCCACATCAGCTATGAGCTGTACACAGATGTAGAGATGTCGTGGGCGGTACCGCCTGAACAGGGCAATACTGAGGCGCCTCTGTGAGCTGTGCAGTGATGTGATGCAGGCACCCCTCACGACGGAGTCACGCCTCCGTCAGTGAGACCAAGGTGACAGCCTGCATGTGCCTGCTCGCCACGGGCACCTTCCAGAGGCCGACAGGGGACACCACAGGCATCACACAGTCGCCACGCCACGCATCCTCACCCAATTCCTCAGCGCACTGCTGCCACATGCTGGAGTACATCCATTTCCCCAGCACCGCGGCAGAGCGTACAGCAAACATGCAGGAGTTCCACAGGGTAGCACATATGCCTGGCGTGCTAGGGGCCATAGACTGCACCCATGTGGCCATTCGCATGCCACCTGGCCCCGATGGGGCTGCATATAGGAACAGAAAGGGCTTCTCCAGTGTCAACTGCCAGGTGGTGTGTGATGCCACTGGGCGCATAATCAATGTCTGTGCCACACACCCTGGTGGAGCACATGATGCCTTCATATGGTATCAGTCCGCACTGTGCCATCGATTCGAGAGTGGGGACATCCCCACAGGCCATCTAGTGGGTGAGTACGCATGTATGGAATGCAAACTCGGGGCAAGGGTGGGAATGCCACAGGTGCCATGGTAGTGGCACACAGGGATATGGGCAATATGGACCTGAACATGATACTGATCTCCACTATCTCCACACAGGTGACAGCGGATACCCTCCGTCCCTGGCTGCTCACACCGTGCAGCGCCCCATGACCCCATCGCAGCAATGCTATAATGAGGCACATGCTTCCACACACAACACCAGAGCGGGTGTTTGGGATGCTCAAGGCACGCTCCGATGCCTAGACACCTCCGGCGGTGCCTACAGTACAGCCCCAAAAGGCCTGTGGGATATTCCTGGCCTGTTGCATCCTGCACAACATGGCCAAAGACTGTGGGATAGCCCACAGGTTGAAGAAGGGACTCGATGGGGACGCCAGTGGCGCGGTGTTGATGGTGATGAGCAGCCCCCTAGGACGGCGGGACCCCGACTGATCCGGCAGGCCCAGCTGCACCGGGACACCATTACAGAGGAGCACTATGCACAACACAGGTAAGTCAAGGGGACATGTGCAACCAACACTGTCCATGCGCAAACCACAGGCACACAGGGTAACACACCAGGGGTGCATGACGGCCAGGGGAGTGGAAGGGTCCAGGCATACAAACATACCATCAGGGAGGGGTGAACACTCATATGGACACACACACACCAGGCACAGAGCGTACATGGGCAGATGCACAGCACAGCAGAACCGACATTGCTAACACACAGAACCACCGACCACCCCCACCACCTGTACTGTCCAAGTACGTGTGTCAGATGCTGGGCACCCTTGCACCTTGGTGTACAGTACAATGCAGGCATCATCATGCACACGCACCTGTGGACAGCAGTTGGGAGGGTGTGCAGGTGGTCCATGTGTCGTGTATGAGCAGAGCACCCAGCAGTGTACTGCCCACCATGACACACATTGCACACAGGGCAGCACCAGACAGGGCCCGCACTGGGAGATAGGTCAGTCATGTAGCACTGTCCCACGGCCACCGCTGGATGCGCATGGGCCCCCGCCGCGACCCAACAGCCCTGGCAGGATGAGCAGGGCCACATGGGGTGGCACTGTTGGACCACCAGGGTCCCACTGCGCCGAACGCGACCTTGCCCGCACAGGGGTCTGCAGCATGCCGAACAAACCTGCACCAGGGTGCTGGGATGCCCACAGCAGAACCCGGCGTTGACAGGCCTGGTGTCGCCACGGCGCCGGAGACGGGAGTGGAGAGTGAACTGTGTGGTGTGCGGTACAGGGCACCTGACTGTGTGCCCATGGCGTCCACGACAGAGACCACTGCCTGGGTCAGCCTGTCAATGGCGGCGGTCACATCCGTCCAAGTCTGAAACCAGCTCTGCACGGTCCAGAGCACACTCCCTGCTGTGCCGCTCCACAGCCACAGACAGTGCCTCCATGGACATTGCAACCCGCCTCTGCTGCTGTACTGATTCCTGCAGCAGGTGGGTGTGTCGTCCCAATGGGTACTGTGCCCCAACGGCATCCTGTCCCCAGGTGTGGAAGGTCCTGATGCACAACACCCCTTGAGGGTGGGCGCTGTTCGCCAGGACCAGGAATGGGCGGATCAAAGGGCGGCGGACATGTGCCACCGCTTGACACTGTATCCCCAGACCTGGTGGGTGACTGCTGCTGCTGCCCCTCCAACCGTGTGCCCCAGGGTCCACTCGTTCCACCGCTGTGGCCGCAACAGTGCCAGACACCTGCACAGCCACCGGTGCTGCCAGGCACAGCCTGGGACTGTGCCAACATGCTGGTACACAAGTTGGAACCAGAAAGGCCCAGGGGCACATGCTGGCCTGCTGTGTGTCCGTCATGGGACACACACATATCACTGCCCATTGCAGTCCTTGCATCATCAATGGTGCAGATACGTGCTACAACCACAGTCACAGCGTGCTGCATGCTTGCATGCCAGACTGCTGAGACACAGGCTGTGCACCCCCCACACCCGAATCACCGACACCAGAGTTGGCGGCCCAGCGTGCATGCTGCTGCAGTGCATGCTGGCTGGTGACAGAGGTGGATGGACCCTCCTCCATGTCCAGCAGGTCATCATCACTGCCTGGACCCACCACCACCGTCTCCTGAAGACGAACAGGATCTGTAACAGATAGAGAGTACATGTGAGTGCATGTGAACAACCTCCCCCAACACCACCACCATGTCATACCGTGCAGTGATGGGCTTCCACCTGTCTGGAATCCACCTCCTGGTACGCCCTCAATAGTGCTCCGCTGCATTGATGCAGCCAGTCTCTCCTCAGCCGGGGTCAGCTCCAACACCGCTGGCTGGCCCCCGCCAGTGCCAGCACATGCCGCCCTGAAGGCTGCCACCTTCTCCTTCAGCCTCCTGCGATCTGTCCCCATCTTCTTCTTGCATTCCTGCACGGAGCACTGGTGGCTTCCGTGCAGGTTCACGGCCCGAGCTACCCCCTCCCATGCAGCCACATGGGACTGAGGGGTGCCCCGCTGTCCATTCAGTAGTGGCTCCTCCTCCAGGTAGGCCTGGAAGAGGGCCTCTGTCTCTGCTGGGGTAAAGTTGGGCCTCCTCCTCGCCCACCATCCTCACCCTCCCTTGTCTCTGTCGGTCATGGCGATCTGTATGGGGAAGTGGACACCTGTCACTGTGCAGTCTACAGCATTTTCCCATGACCATTGTCCAGAACATCACACAGCATGCAACTCACCTCTCACCTGCAGTACCCGAATCTGGCCAGCGCAGCCCAATCGCCACATTTATAGTGCAATGCATGCAAATTAGGTGGAGCAACTATAATGAGATGCCATCGCGCAACTGCGCCTTTGAATGGCTGATCAGATGATTTGCATGTGTCGGCTGAATATCGCGCAGTTGCGCTTTGCGCAATACGGTTGAGTCGGCTGAGCCAATGGCGCAGATCTGTGACTGTGTGGTACACTGCATTGCATATGCCCAGATAGCTTACGCAGGCGTCTGCCACGCTGCTGACGTGCTGTACGCGATCGGCAATTCAGGCCATGGCCACCATTGTGCCAGTGGCGCTACAGCACTGGGCACTATATGGCGCTGTGGCACTACTGCGCACAGTCCACTGTGGCAATTGTACGCAGGGATGCGATATCGCCAGATGGCGCGCGTGGCCTTGCGCCATTGCCCATGACCTGGTGTCCAACCTTGCCCCTGGTGCTGTTCGGCTGCCATGTATGCGGCCCTATTGCGCTGTCTGGTGACAGCACTATGTGAACTGATGGCGCTGTTCGAACAGCGCGATTGGAACCTATGGTGGTCTATTGCGCAACATCTCCACGTGGGGTTACGGCGCAATGGGGCGCCATATTGCCTGCTGTAAAGTTGGTAGCATGGCACGCAGGAGGGCAGTGCAATGGAGCCCCGTGGAAGTGGCCAACTTGGTGACCCTGGTGGAGCCCCACTATGGGGCACTGTATGGTGAGGTGCCCTCACCATTGCTAGGACCCAGGTCTGGCAGCAAGTGGCCAGTGACCTGGTGGGGGTCACTGGGTGGTGCCGGTCAGCTGAGCAGTGCCGGCACCGGTACAGTGACCTCCGCAGGAGGGATCCTCAGCTTCTTGAGCAGCTACGGTCACGTGCCAGGAGGCGTGGTGCCTAGGCCAGGTGGGTGTACCATCTATGCACCTGTATTCTCTGTAGGGGTGTGAGTGTGTTTGGTGGCTGTGCATAGGTGATGGCTCTGCCATGGTTGGCTGTGTCAGTGTGTGCAGGTGTGAGATGCATGGGTCTGGCTGTGTGGGCAGGCACTCTCACTGGGGCAGGGGGCAGTCTGCTTTGGAGTCACACTGATGTTTTTCTCAACATTTGTCTCCCACAGGATGGGCAGAGAGGATGCAGGCACGGGGTGAGGAGGGCGTGCCAGGGCCCCGGTGCCGGGCGGTGGTGCTGTGGGTGGTGGCCCAGCAGCAGCAGCAGCAGCCACAGCTGCTTGAGGAGTGTGAGTATCATTACTTCATGGATGCTATTGCATGCTGGGGGGGCATGACCACCAGCCATGCACAACACAACCATGCACAACACAGGCGACATTCATCATTGTCCAGTGTCACAGCACGTCTGTGTATGCATCACTGGTGGTCCATACATGCACTGGGCACATGGCTGTGGGACTGGCATCGCACCACATTGCCACGTCACTTGACAGCCTTGTTTGTGCTGTGGTGTACATGGCCAGTGTGTGTGTGTGCAGTGGTGCACATAGCTGGTGCTGCCTGGTTGGGCGTGTCATGTGCATGGTCACTGTGGGTGGGTGCATACTATCACAGGTGCGGGGCACTAGGCTTTATGCCTTGCAGGATGGGTGGTGTTCAGGGTTTTGAACAGTCACAGCCATTGACTGTGTTCCCTTTTCCTAGGTCTCAGCATCCTAAGAAGGATGGAGCGTGCCCTTCATCGGATCTGCCATAGCAACACATGGGATCCTGAACAACATGTACGCCATGGGATCCGGAGGCGGCGGAGGGGACAGCGACGGTGGCAGGCAGCGGCAGACCAGCCTGCCAGGCCATGATTGTGCTTCCCTTCCCACTTCAACAATCCCTCCACCCTGCCTTCCTCTCCCAGTTGTTCACCCTACCCTACCCCACCCATACCTTGTACCCCCTGTCTTGTACATAACTGTATATAGTTGTTCTTGTTCTTGTTGTTGTATTTTATTGTTTCTATGAATATATATATTTTGTTATGAATACTGTGGTGGTCTCTGATTTGCAGCTAGCTATGGTTGCTCAGTTGCAGTGGTGTGCATGCCATCTGGGGTGGTATGGTCCTGGGTGTGTGTGTGTGTGTGTGTGTGTGTGTGTGTGTGCGCGTGTGTGTGCATGGGGAGGTGTCTCCAGCGTGGCAGTGTCTTTCTGCTGGCCTTGCCATCTGCTGCCGCCCACTGCTGGGTGCACAGGGTGGGTCTGGCTTGTATGCTTCTCTGCTACACAGGGTTGATGTGTGCCAGGCGGGATGCATGGTGTTTCCTGCAGTGCCAGTCACTGCACATGGCTGGTGTCTTGGGGTCACGGTGCAGGGTGTGCTGTGCGTACGGGGGGGCTGATGTGCACTGTGGTTGTCATCCCCGTGTGTGGCAGTCTCAGCCTGCCAGTGGTTGTGCTGGGGCGTCATGGCCCTGCTGTGCTTTGTTGGCTTGTCCCCAGGGGCCAGTGGATCATCTGTCCCACCCCAGTGATGCTGTGTTTGGGGTGTGCAGGTGTCTTGTTGGTTCTGCAGTGTGTCCTGTGCCCATGTGTGGCATGGCTGCAGTGGGCCCCAGCCTGCCTCCCTGGATGTGCAGTTCCATTGCTCTGCGGGGGCTCTGCTTAGCTATATGGCACCTCTGGACTGCTCAGCTGGGCTGCCCTGGTTGCGCTATAGCGCAACCTTTCTGCTCAGCTTCTCCTTCCTGGTTACGCTATGGCGGAGTTTGTGCGATATTCAGACGTTGGCTGCTTACGCAATTTGTTCTGCTCCATGTTTGAATATCACGTCTGTTGCGCATATGCGCAATTGATTTGTGCTTGCTCCTGCTGTTGCGCACATTTTGGGCGCAGTTTGAATATCTGGGCCATAATTCATAAGCCTGACCAGAATTTCACAGTGACCTTATATGGTCAGGTCCTGCACTACCTCATATTCATTTACCCACCACATTAGTGGTGAATAAACTGGGTAAATGAATTTTGTTATTATGGGCTAAATACTTATTTTCACTTAAAACGTGTGTTATTACACTAAGGCCACATGTTATTACACTAGCGTGTTATTTTCATTTAGAAGCTGGAACTAGAACACAGAGAGCAATGGGTTAGATAGCATTTACCATGGAAAAAGAGGCAGTTTTAACTCATTGTACGCTGGGCAGCCATTTGTATCAAATTAAGCAATGGATGGTTTGGACTTCAAACGGAGCTACTGGAAGTAAGGAGCTGGTTAAGATAATCAAGGACAAACAGTAATTTAGAAGTTGTGGGGTACATATTAAATACAGTGCATAATCACTGGGTTGTAGAGGAATAACCTCGCCACACACGATTGGTAAGACCTTTAGAACTAACTTGTGGCTTTTCCATTTGTGAGTTATCGGTCTTACCACTCACTAGTGGAGATGAAAGTGTTATTCCACTGCAAACCATTATATATTCTCTATATAATACATGACTGGCTCTTATCCCCCACATGAACCATTATCGTATGTTTCCCTGTGTACCTCACCAACAGGGTATGAAATTTGTGACAGAAGGGACATGCCGACTGCGGTATATAAACAGTATCAATACATGCCCAACAAATTATTTACATACTACCCCATAAAGACCCCAAGCCATGAAAAAGGCTTTTTATATCCTTTTTTTTTTTTTTCTCCTCTTGCCTGCCTGCAAGCCCTCACTGCCCTTGGTCCCTACAAGGACATGGAGTAAGTACCCCCAAGCCCTGAAAAGGGCTTTTTAATTTATTTATTTATTTCCTTCTGCCTGCCTGTGTACCCTTCACTATCCTCAATCCTTAAAAGGACAAGCAACAGCCCTTGAGCCCTGAAAAGGGCTTTTTTAATATCTGGGTCCGTCTGCCTTCTCCTTCATAGGACTTACCCCCATGCCCTTCAAAGGGCTTTTAACTTCATGCTGCTGGTGGCTGTAGGCAAGGCAGCCCTTAAAAGGGGAAAAGTCAACACCAAGAGCTCCACAGTCAAGTGTAGGGCTGGTCTCAACATGTAATTTGTGTGCAAAAACATTTTGATTTTAGTTATTGTCCACTGTATTATAACAGATTGTATCAGAATAATTTTGTTTACTTCTAGACTGACATCTTTAGAAAACGTTGAAAGGCAAACAGAATTGAAATTGGTCAAAAGTGAAGAATGGGCGTGCTTTGGGGTTTGTTGTAGCAGTGTGTGTGTGTGTTTTGAGTTGGACACCGCATAACGGTTATAAATCCATTCTGTTTGAGAAATAATTTATTTTCCTTTGGTTCATGTGGTGGGCACTGCATGCCATTATCCATATGCCATAAAACAGATACTGTAATTTTAAGTTAATTAAAGGGACACATTCATGTACAGTGGCAGATATAATGTGAAAGCCCAAGAAAAGTTATTTTAATTGAGGTATTGCACATACCTGTAGCTAGACGTAGTCCAGAGATATAGATGACTGAGTCTGTGCAATATAACTACATTAGAGCCATTCTTAGAACCTTGTGATGTCAGTGACGATCAAGCAGTGCCTAGCTACATTGAGTTAAGCACTACTTGATAGTCAGTATCACAAGGTTCTAAGAAAATAACTCTAATGTAATGTTTATAATGGCATGAACCGATCATCTAGACTACTACAACCTAGTATATAATGCCTCAATTAAACTAACTTTTCATAGGCTTTCACACTATATCTGCCACTGTACATGAATGTGTCCCTTTAATCAGGACTACTAAGCAGCTGTGGGTATGTTACCACTTTGTTGTTCTGTTGTCTTGGTGTTTTCAGTTGCTTTGAGTATTAGTGAGTGTGTGTATGATTTCTGATTGGTGTGGGTGCTCACCTTTAGAGCCTGAGTGAGTGGAGGAAGTGTATGAACACAGGTATTAGTGTGAATGGACCTCTGTGGGGTTGCCTACCTTGATGTGGTACAGAGGCTTATCACAATACAACACTATAACTAAAAGCCAGTCTGTTAGTCTGGCACTGTTGGTCATTGAAAGGCTTTCTTACTATATGGGAATGTAAGTATGTGTATTAAACCTTTTTACTTCACATTTATAACATACATCACAGATTCAATGCCGTGGGGTTGTTGGGGTTGCAGTGTGGCAGCTGTGTACAAATTTGAAATTCCAAGCTACACCCCTTTCCCGTTTCTTTAAAAATTCAGCTTACACAGTTGAAAACTCACAATGGGATTTTATCTGACCTTGCATAATTTACTGACCTGTTGAATACTTAAATGAAGGCCTGACCAGGGATTAGATTATTCTCTGTTATATTCTTTAGTAACTAGGTAAGGCCTGTTTGACATAATGGCTGTTTTCAGGGGTGACCCAGGAGCACCGGAGAAGTTATTTGCTCAGGGTCAAGAATGCAAGTGGAGGTTGTGGGAATCGAACCCAAAGGTCTGCTGGATATAGCAAGCTCATTCACAACTCATTACCCATAACTCTAGTCTATCCTGTCAGCTGTAAATCTGTTAAGCATCCCCTAAGGGCGTAATGTGGCTCAAGGTGCAGTCGAGTACCCTACTGCCCCTTTGGGGTGATTAAATGGCTGTTAATGTAACTCCTGGAAGTGCCTTATTGCTATTAAAAACATTACTACAAAAAAAAAAAAGTATCAGAAGCGTGCCTTTTGAATGTTTTCCTCATTGAAAGGGATTGTTTTCTAATAAAATAGCTCATCCAGAAACTATTTAAAGAGCACCAATTGTGCCCATTTCAGAAGTACTCTGGAAGCACCCCCACACATACCCAGTACCTTACCTGCATCGGAGTGTAATTAAACCGTTTTTCAATTTTTTTCTTACAATTTTGAGAAGGGGAAGCGATCATAAATGCCAGCTGGCTACCCAAACCCCTCCCCTTCCTGGTTTAGTTCAGTGCCGCCCCTGCGCTCCTATGTTTTGTGACCAGGCATGCTCCATTGATAACAATGGGAGCACCGTCTAACAGAGGGATTTTTATATTTTAGACGTCCACAAAAGGCAAATCAAAGTCACAGTTCAATTAAAACGGCTCTTGTTAGTTGAGTTGTGGCTTTGATTTGCACTCGATGGACCTCTAAGATATAAAAATCCCTGTGTTAAATGACATCCCCATTCTGTGCTCTACAAACTCCAAAAAACGTAGGAGCAGTACAGGGGTGACGCTGGATTAAATCAGAACCAGGAAGGGGAAGGGATCAGGCAGTTAGTTCACACTTATGATCCCCCCATCTCAAAGTCTAAAGAAAAAACATTTTAAAACGAGGTTAGTTAAACTCCGGTGCAGGTAAGCTACTGATGTAGGGCTACCAGAAAGCACTGAAACTAGTGCTCTTTAAGAATGCTGGTTCAGAATCAGATTGCATTATTCCAGTCATTCAACAGTGCAAGAGGACAGAATGCTGATATGAAGGATTCATGTGTCCCGGTGATCAGGCAGGCTGTACATGACACTGTAGCAGAGACTAATGTAAGGGTCTCAAAATGCTGACAGCCAATCAGATTGCAGCACATCTGAGACCATTTTTATAATCAGAGTTATGGAATGCTAGTGTGTTTCTGCAGTATGTTACCTTGCTGTCTCCTCCCCATCTTTTAGCTGACAACTAACTGCTCCACAAGCATTTAGTAGGGTGGCTGCCAAACAGACAGAATACGCAGCACTGGATCCCAATCCAGCTCCCGTGGGGAGCTCGGACCACACGACAATCTCCAAACTCTGCAATACCCTGAAAAACACAAATCCAGCAACTTTAAATGCATTTATTTTTTTTTACGGTCATCAAATTTTACCAATAAAACAAGCTGAGCTGGTAGCAACTCATTTCCAGATGCATCCTGGGGAGAGGGGGAATTTGGAACATTATAGTGCAATAATCATATCATACAACAGAGCATGGAGTGTCACACTTAAAACAGCAGCGGCAAAGTAAAATTGCAGCAAACAATGACAGTACCATACAATAGCAATCAAAAACAGGATAGAGTATGGAGCACAAAAAAAAATTCAGACAGAGAACTTGCAGTAAATAAACAAATTCAAGGTCAGAACAGATTTCTACTAAAACTAAGTGTATCAAACCATAATGAGGTATGTGCTCTGCACTTTCTGCCTGTAAGACAGAGGACTGAGGACTGGTTCCCCTTTACCTCTGTCAGCTTCTGACCCCCTACAGCGGTACCCAGCATCAGTTTCCAACAAGACTAAAGATCCTGATACTACTGTAAGAATGTCCTCAGCTGTAACTAGATGTAATATTCGCTGTCACAGTTTTTAAATGTTCTATCAACTCAGTGAGGGTCCAAGATGGCTACCACGCACTACTCACATTTATACAAAGCTGTGTCCCTTTTGAGACAACTTATTTTGAGATGAAGAAAGCTTTTTAATGATCTACCAGACAATTAAATAAGAAAGGCTAAAGGTTTTTCTCCTCATCAGAGTCCGGCACTCTGACTACAAAGGGCCAGACTTACACATTTCTTCTGGTTGAAAAGTGAGGACCTGGGGACACTGCAAATGCTGTGGTAGAGGCAGCAGCAGTGGATAGTGTTATGGTGCAGCCTTGTAGCCCGCAAACTCCAAGTAAAGCTGCCTGACCCGATGGCTGATTTCATAAATGGTTCTGGTTCAAATTTTAATTTACAACTACTCGGCACTGAAAAAATTAAAGTGCAATTCAAATCAGAAGAAGAAGATCAAAAACAGTTTTAGGCAGAAGCAGAAACTGACTCGACTAACATGAAATCGGAGATTAAAAAACTGCAAGGAAGTTAACCAAGTTATGGCTAGACTTTTCTGCTTTCTTGAGCGGGTTGATAAAAAAAATTCATTTAAACAACATGCAGGATTGTTTGAAGAACATGTAAAAAAACAAAACAAAAAAAAAACAATATAAATCTGATTAAGGAGACTCAAATTAAGACACAGTAGGAGGTAACTGAATTAAAAGCTAAATGTTTAACCTTAGATGCACTTGCAACTGCTGATATGTGAAACATTATGCTCTGCACAGACCTATAGAGCAACTTGAGAATGCAAACAGGTATAAAACTTGGGAATTTGTGTTTTACTGATATCTCTTGATGCAGAGTTTTAATCGGAGATTTAATTAAAGCAATCTCTACGGAAGCGATGTACATGTTGGAAGAGAAATTACCATTTATTTCTTGCACTTTTCAGCTACCAGTGTGAAAACTGACCAAAAAAATTAAATAAAATCTTACTACAATGCTGTTCTGTCTTTTAAAACAGTTCAAAAATGTGAAATTGATAAAGACTCACTTACAGTAAGTGCACTTTAATCGCGACTTTAGTTTTTAGAATTGACAGAGAAATAGTGATCGGTGAAAGATCAAAAAGTGTTCTTTTTAAAGCACATATGTTTCACGTACTGTACTTCCTAACATCACTTCTGCTACACAGGAAAGGGGAGAGATGTCTAACTTTTAGAGAGGGTTTACTGGGCTGGGAGTTACTTCTTTCTTGCTCTATTCTTCTAAGAGTCTTTTAGTTTATAAACACACAAAACGTCCTTTTTAATTATTTTACATCTATCAAGTCACACTGTTTCAGTTATTATAGGGTGCTCTGACATGACACAAATTTCATGCTCAGTCGTATAGCTAATGCCCTTAGGATGTAGAATCACTTACGATTATACAAGTTCAAATTCTTAGGTGAAGATGGTGTGCTCTCCTTTTCAGGTATTAGTCCAGCAACATAAGCATCTGCAGAGGAATTTTTTCTGATATTTTCAAGTACACTCCTACCTCCTGTGAAGGGGTTCAGGGAGGGTAAGCATGCCGGTAACTCCTCCTTTATTAATTAAATGTTTGTTAGTACTGTGACCATTGGGGACACATGATTGGAAATGATCACAGAGGCTTTGGGTCCCTTAGTGTGGACTTTTCTACCCCCATCTTAGATAAATGGAATAAGGAAATAGGTCATGCAGTGGAGGTGAGCTTATGGGACAAGCATACAATCCCAGCCACAAAAATGACAATTAATACCTGGAAAGAATATGCGTAGAAGTGCAATTCCAGGTAATTCAGAACTCCAGCAATACAAATGAAGTACATGGGGGTTGATGCGAGGGAATGTGGTTGCTTTTCAGAAGATCACACACATTTCTATGGGGATGTCCAGTGCTTCAAGTTTATTCACAGGAGAGGAGTGAATAAATAGATCAGACCTTCGGTGCTGAAAGTCTTGTGACTGCTACCATGGTCTCTTTCAATTCCACCCTCCTCCATTAGTATTAGGGGACAGACCTTACATTTGTTTTATAGATTAGTGCTAGCCCAACCAGCTTGAAGGTGCAGGTGTTGGATGGGAGAGCTCAGTCTGTTGGGTGTAGCATCAGACAATCTGCAGCCAAACAGGCTTTGTGAGATTTCGTCTACTGTCACCTTGTAGTTACAAAGTACATTGGAAGACATTATATAATCCAGGTGGTATATGTTAAAGAGCTGCTGGCACCTTCTTTTGGTTGGGGCAGACAGCTGTCTGCCAGAGGATTTAAACTAGTCATATTTCGAATTTTTTGTTGAGAGAGAATAATAAGTTATTAAACTTATTAATACCAATATCTCACTTCCTTATGAAGCCAAAGCCACCAAGTGCCCGCCGCAGTCCCACCCAGAAAACCTTCTTTTGATGATGCGAAGTGGGGAAGGTACTGCAGGGCTGCAGACAGCATTATAATGCTATCGCAGGCAGCAGTGACCTTTGATTACTAATGAAACTTATAAAAGGTACCTGTACTGGTTGGGGGTAGTGTTACATGTACTACACCCCTTACCACGTGTGAGTACCTTTTATAAGCTTCATGAGTATTCAAAGGTCGCCGCTGCCTGCAATAGCATTATAATGCTATCTATCGCCATGCAGTGCCTTCCCTACTTCGCGTCATCAAAACAAGGTTTTCTGGGTGGGACTGCAGTGAGCACTTGGTGACCTCGGCTTCACAAAGAAGTAAGACTGCAATGTTAGTAACTTTAATAACTTATTATTCCTGGAACAAAAAAATTCTAAATAGAGCTAGTTTAGGTCCTGGGGCAAGCAGCTACTGGACATGAGTTGCCAGCCCCAAAGGTGTCGGCTGCTCTTTAAAGATCCACTGGCACCTAAAACAGAGTAACGGAATTCCCTTGGTGTTCTAGTCAAATTTCCCCCTTTCACTGCAAATAACAAACAGCTTAACCTGCTTCAGTATAAGTCGGCTTGCATCTTAATTTCAATCCTCCACCCCCACCCCAGTTACGAGGCTGAGAACAGGAAGCATATCCTAGACCTCATTCCCTGGTCAAAACAAAAACCCTAAAATAAATACAAAAAAAAAATGAGTCTTAATGAAATGGTCACTTAACAGGTGTGTGTGTTCTATTAAGTGACATTAATGTAAAAAGCATTATTAATCAAATACCATCAATCTCTGCACCTTATAAGCTTTAAAATGTAACGTATTCTAGCCTCCAAGTCAAGAGATAAAGGCTACTCTATGTTTCTTGGACATCCTATAGGTATGCTGCTCACTAAACACAGTGGCGCTCTATGAAACTTTACAGCGCTGCGCTATAAAAAGATACTGTATTATTAATTTAGCCAGCAGTAATCATTATCATTACCTGGACTTTCCCAAAATAGAAAGATATAAATAAAGAAAGGCTAGAACAGCAAGGCCCCAGGTGTCTGTTGCTCCATCTGGAATCCCTGCAAACTGCCTGAGCTTTTCGACTTGCTCGGGAGTTGGGGGACTGGGATTACTCAAGTCATCTGTACAGAAAAAAAGATGCAAATGACCAAAAGTATGCAAATTCTTTATCAGAGTTCTAACAGTAATTCATTGTAATAATAGTAAATGAATGTGCTTTTATTTTTCATGCATTTTCTCATATTTTTTTTTTTTTTACTTTTCACCAATACAACTCTACAATCCCTTATTCTTCAAAGGCTGAGAATTAACAGAACTGGGGCCAGGCTTTCAAACGGTAGTCTAGGATTCGCACCACTTTTCTAGTGCAGTTGCACAACTTTGGTCCCCAACTTGCATCAGTGTATGATGCATCTATCAACATATGACGTACACATCAATCTATGACGCATTCATCACTTTCTGCCAAAATGCAGGTACAATAGTCGCAAATGCGTTAAAAAGTTTGAAAACAGCATCCAAACACCAGAAATTGAACATGTATCAAGACTTTTGAAAATCCAGCCCCAGATCTTTTTTTTTTTTCTGTTACGTTTAGTATGCTTCCCCCACATTGGTCCTGGTCCTACCCACTCACCCAGCCTCATCACTTGCCTTCTCCGGGGCTTACTTCTTTTCCTGAGTGCACCCTGGCTTGCCGTCACGGGCAGGGCCATCAGGAGGGAGGGCACTACCACTGATCAGAGACTCGGTCACTGATGTGGAAGACAGCGCCATGGTCGGTGGTGGCGGGCCTGTGGTGAGGGGTGGACGTCCACCAGTTGGTGGTTTTCCACTTTTCTGCCCCTACCATAGGATGTCAAGGATGCTCACGATGCTGGTGCATGGGGTTACATCCACCCTCGGAGCATGTCGGTGTCCTCTTTCCCAGCTTGTTGGCTCCCCTGCATCACCACCAGTGTTCACCCGGGTGGCAGCAGTGCAGTGGAGCTTGAACTGCCTGCCTCCCCAAGGTGAGAGGGCATCCTATGGCATGCTCATCCCACCTCCCTCGGCCAACCTTCCGATGATTCAGACTGATTCCCAAACCCATGTCATCGATGTCATGAGTGGCAGTGCTGCCACTATGCGAGTAAGCCAGCCCCCAGCCCCAGAGTGTAAGAACCAGTGGAAGGAAATTTATTTCTGAACTCCATTTTAACTGGAAGAATCTGGCTTATTTCTAATAATTATGCAGGATTACAAGAAAAAAACCCTGGCATCAAATGTACCCCATTAACTAATAACCATTACATCCTCAATATTTCCCCCCACACTGAGGCTGTACATACATTCTTCAGGCTAAAAAACAAAACACCTCTGCAGTTGTTATTTAATTGTAAAAATATGAAACTCTTTGTTGGGAAATCTGCTGTATGGTGCATCCTGAGCATTTGTAATATTCTGCTTTGGTTCACATTAAAATTTACTATTATAGTGTGCAGTAGAGTACTGCTGTAAACAGAGTTGACAGAGCTGAGGTGGTCCAGATGAGAGCAACTAAAATGGTGCAGGGTCTGCATCAAAAGCCCTATGAAGAGAGACTGAAGGACTTCAATTTGTATACCCTGGAGGAAAGGGGTGGGGGGGAGATATGACAGAGACTTTCAAATACCTTGAGGGTATAAATAAGGTTCAAGAAGGAAGCCTTTTTCAGAGTAAAAGATGCTCAAGAACAAGGGGTCATGCTATGACGCTGGAGGGGGTAGGCTCAGGGAGATGTAAGGAAGTACTTCTTCACAGAAAGAGTGAAGGATGCCTGGAACAGCCACCTAGCAGAGGTAGTGAGGGCAAAAACTGTAATGGGATTCAAGAAGGCATGGGATAGGCAAAAGGAACCTTAGTGGTAGTGAAGGGGGGAGGTAAAGCTGGAGATCAAGTAGGGTCCGCGGATTTATAGCAGGTAGGGAAAATGGGCAGACTAGGTGGGCCAAGTGGTCCTTATCTGCCATCAAACTCTATGCTTCTATTGTTCTGTATAGAATTCCATCCCTTTCAAAATGCTGTAGTGCCACAGTTCAAAGGTCATGGAATGTGACTGCACCCTTCTGTGGTACAACAGTATTCTGAATCCTCTAGAGACTGCACAAGTCAGTTTTGTTCTGAAAGCAAAATAATCATGGTAAACACACTTCACATAATACTATACACTGTAAAAAAATATAGGATGAGCAACTTTACGTGCAACCAGTGTGTTCTGCTAACCCAGGGTTCTGATGCCCACAGTCCTTTCAAGCTATTCTCCCGAGGTCAGAGGAATCAGAATCCCTCTGTGGCAGAACACACTGGTTGTGCATAGTTGCCCATCCAGTATCCTCTACTGATAAAATGAGCTTCAGAACCCTAGCAACTTCTTTGGTCTAAACATATCACACGACCATTGCTTATTTGCCTAGAAACTGCACAGTTTGTAACTAACAACCCTAATCTACCTAGCAACAGCCTAACTAAATGAAAATAAAACCTCTTCCTATTAAAATAAAAAGCTCCATTAAAACTCCCATCTGGAGTACTGCTTGCAGTAATGGAGACCCCGTATCCACAAGGACACAGACAGGATGGAGGCAGTCCAAAGAAGGCCAACTAAAATAGTGCAGGGTCTGCACCAGAAACCATACAAAGTGAGACTAAAGAAGCTTAATATGTATACCCATGAGGAAAGGAGGAGGGGGACATGATAGAAACTTTCAAGTACTTCAAGGGAAACAACAAAGTCCAAGACGGTAGCATCTTTCAGAAAAAGAGATGTGCAAGAACAAGGGGGCACAGTTTGAAGATGGGGGGCAGCTAAGGGGCAACGTGAGAAGTATTTCTTCACAGAGACGTTGGTGGATGCATGGAATGGCCTTCCTGAAGTCACAGGGTCAAGAATAGTGGGGGAATTCAAGAATGCATGGGACAGACATAAGGCAATTATAGTTGGGGGGGGTAGGAGGAAGTAGGCTGTTGGTTAACTAGGATCTGCAGCTTATCCAATTGGTAGGGAAATGGGCAGACTGGGTGGGCCAAGCTAACCTTATTTGCTGTCAAAGTCTATTTTTCTATGTTTCTTTTCCAGTTTTTAAACTCAAAAATCTGCAACAGGGAATAGGTTGCTTCAAAATAAATTCACTTCCCGGGTAAATTCAAAGGCATTCAGCCTTTGTTACCAAACTCACATATTCTACCTAGCAACAACCAAACTAGAGGAAAACAATACATTTTAACATACACATTTTTTACATTTTATAAGTGCAATAACCCACTCCAGGGCATGGGTTTCTTGAGAATTAATGTACTTCCCAGGTGCATTGAAAGTCACTTGGCTGTTGGCCATCTATCTGCCTTCCAGTCCACTTGGAGCTGCATTAAATCTCTAGAAACATATGCCTTGTCATGGATCATTGCTTACTGGTTTCAGTGCCTATTTCTCAGCCTCACCCACACAGTCTAAAGCCTCAAACAGGGCAAAGCATCATGGGTAATAGTATATAAATCCTTGTTTAGGACAGGCTGCAAAGCTTCACCAGAGTAAAAGTTACCTGAAAACAGGCTGTTTAAATTTGTTTAAGCAATAACAATTGAGAAATGTGACACTGCTTATGGATTAATGACTAGTTTGGGGCCGTTTGCCGAGGACCATGAACCCCAGCCGGTCATTACTCCCATAGAAATGCCCTGGGCCAAGGTTCCTATTGTATCTACAAAATATTTTTAAAAAGTTTAAAAATAAGTTTCGTTTTACAGTTTTGTTTGGTTTCACTTTCTGCTCTGCTCATCATCCTGTGCCCTGCTTCTGCAATGTTTTCTGAACCAGTAATTTCTGAGAAACCAATCATGGGTTCAGCAGCCAATCAGGATCCTGCTCTTGAGTTCCATGACAATACAGTAAGGCAGAACAGGGTATGAGTTATTGGATGGATTTACCCACTCCTTGTGTGGTGCGTCATGAGACACAGCTGAGTGACTTAACCACACAAGAAGTGGGTAATTCTCAATGTCTCACATCTGTGTGTGCCTTATTCCAACTACACAATAAACCTTTACATAAAATAAATTTTTATGTATTTAAAGGGAACACAAACAATGTTCTTTATATTTTAATAACTGTAAATCTGGGCATGTGTGAAGTTTATGTAATAACCTCAATGTATTGTTTTTAATTTCTTTTTTTTTTTTATTTTATTTATTTATAGATTTTATGATACTGCAGCATAAACTGCTTCTCATAAGCAAGACAAGAATCGAGGTGTGCAAACCGCCACATCACATGTACAGGAATGATACAGTACAGTTTTATAAAGTTATTAAAATTCAGGGAATGTGGGATTTACCCTCAGTTTATAAAGGACTAAAGTCCAAACTGTCCATCCTGTAGGAGTGTTGACCCTCTCACCTTGAAATAGCAAACTAAATCTTTGAACAAAGGAAGTCAGTTCCCTTGTAGAACTTAATTTATGGAGGAAAAACAAGAAGACTGATATAACTGTAAACATACATTCAACCAGATAGTCTGGTCTCAGTTAAGTTGAGTAAGGGACCCATAGGTTTCAGCACGGCACGGCAACCTGCCCTGTGGGGACAGGATATTATAAGACAATAATTCCGTTCACAAACTGACAGGTGCCCTAGGTACTAATCTATAACATCTTACAGATACCGCCTACTAGAAGTTAATAATAAAGACCTTTATGTTGGAGCATCAACATGTTTATATGAAAGGGGGAATAACCCCAACATTAGTATTATTAACAACGCAGCCCTCAACAGGAGAGTCCATTAGTAAAAAGACTATAAAACCCACTAATGCACACTCAGAAATTTAGTCCATGGTCCTTTCGATCGTAATACCTTGAACATCACTACTCTGAACATCAACACCACACTTGCGGAGTCTTCAACCTTCTTCATCGGAGGTATGATTTGTGGGGTGTAAATTTGCTATCAGTTTTTCTACAAACGCTGAAGCTGATTCAGGGTCCACAAAAACGTGCTGTTTAGCAGCATGCCTGATAAGGAGCCGAGGTGGGAAATTTAACCTAGCCTCAAGCTGAGCTGGGAAATTTAACCTTGCCTCAATGCCATTCTGGGAAATTTAACCTTGCCTCAATGCCAAGCTGGGAAATTTAACGTTGCCTCAATGCCACTCTGGGAAATTTAACCTTGCCTCAATGCTGAGCTGGGAAATTTAACCTTGCCTCAATGCCATTCTAGGAAATGTCACCTTGCCTCAGTGTCGAGCTGGGAAATTTAACCTTGCCTCAGTGTCGAGCTAGGAAATTTAACCTTGCCTCAATGCCATTCTGGAAAATTTAACCTTGCCTCATTGCCGTTCTGGGAAATGTAACCTTGCCTCAGTGCCACTCTGGGAAATTTAACCTTGCTTCAATGCCATTCTGGGAAATTTAACCTTGCCTCAATGCTGAGCTGGGAAATTTAACCTTGCCTCAATGCTGAGCTGGGAAATTTAACCTTGCCTCAATGCTGAGCCGGGAAATTTAACCTTGCCTCAATGCCATTCTGGGAAATTTAACCTGGCCTCAGTGTCAGGCTGGGAAATTTAACCTTGCCTCAATGCCGTTCTGGAAATTTAACCTTGCCTCAATGCCGCGCTGGGAAATTTAACCTTGCCTCAATGCCATTCTGGGAAATTTAAGCTTGCTTCAGTATCGAGCTGGGAAATTTAACCTTGCCTCAAAGCTATTCTGGGAAATTTAACCTTGCCTCAATGCTGAGCTGGGAAATTTAACCTTGCTTCAATGCCATTCTGGGAATTTAACCTTGCCTCACTGCCGAGCTGGGAAATTTAACCTTGCCTCAATGCCATTCTGGGAAATTTAACCTTGCCTCAGAATCGAGCTGAGAACTTTAACCTTGCCTCAGTGCTATTCTGGGAGATTTAACCTTGCCTCAATGCCGTTCTGGAAATTTAACCTTGCCTCAATGCCGAGCTGGGAAATTTAACCTTGCCGCAATGCCATTCTGGGAAATTTAACCTTGCCTCAATGCCATTCTGGGAAATTTAACCTTGCCTCAATGCCATTCTGGGAAATTTAACCTGGCCTCAGTGTCAGGCTGGGAAATTTAACCTTGCCTCAATGCCGTTCTGGAAATTTAACCTTGCCTCAATGCCGCGCTGGGAAATTTAACCTTGCCTCAATGCCATTCTGGGAAATTTAAGCTTGCTTCAGTATCGAGCTGGGAAATTTAACCTTGCCTCAATGCTGAGCTGGGAAATTTAACCTTGCCTCAATGCTGAGCCGGGAAATTTAACCTTGCCTCAATGCTGAACCGGGAAATTTAACCTTGCCTCAATGCCATTCTGGGAAATTTAACCTGGCCTCAGTGTCAGGCTGGGAAATTTAACCTTGCCTCAATGCCGTTCTGGAAATTTAACCTTGCCTCAATGCCGCGCTGGGAAATTTAACCTTGCCTCAATGCCATTCTGGGAAATTTAAGCTTGCTTCAGTATCGAGCTGGGAAATTTAACCTTGCCTCAATGCCATTCTGGGAAATTTAACCTTGCCTCAATGCTGAGCTGGGAAATTTAACCTTGCCTCAATGCCATTCTGTGAAATTTAACCTTGCCTCAGTGTCAGGCTGGGAAATTTAACCTTGCCTCAATGCCGTTCTGGAAATTTAACCTTGCCTCAGTATCGAGCTGGGAAATTTAACCTTGCTTCAATGCCATTCTGGGAATTTAACCTTGCCTCACTGCCGAGCTGGGAAATTTAACCTTGCCTCAATGCCATTCTGGGAAATTTAACCTTGCCTCAGAATCGAGCTGGGAACTTTAACCTTGCCTCAGTGCTATTCTGGGAGATTTAACCTTGCCTCAATGCCGTTCTGGAAATTTAATCTTGCCTCAATGCCAAGCTGGGAAATTTAACCTTGCCTCAATGCCATTCTGGGAAATTTAACCTTGCCTCAGTATTGAGCTGGGAAATTTAACCCTGCCTCAATGCCATTCTGGGAAATTTAACCTTGCCTCAATGTCATTCTGGGAAATTTAACCTTGCCTCAATGTCGTTCTGGAAATTTAACCTTGCCTCAATGCTGAGCTGGGAAATTTAACCCTTCCTCAATGCCATTCTGGGAAATTTAACCTTGCCTCAATGCCATTCTGGGAGATTTAACCTTGCCTCAATGCCGAGCTGGGAAATTTAACCTTGCCTCAATGCCGAGCTGGGAAATTTAACCTTGCTTCAGTATTGAGCTGAGAAATCTAACCTTGCCTCAATGCCATTCTGGGAAATTTAACCTTGCCTCAATGCCATTCTGGGAAATTTAACCTTGCCTCAATGCTGAGCTGGGAAATTTGACCTTGCCTCAATGCCATTCTGGGAAATTTAACCTTGCCTCAATGCCATTCTGGGAAATTTAACCTTGCCTCAATGTCATTCTAAAGAAGTTGTTTCTTTATTATTTGTAGTTCTTTTTTCCTTGTCTGTGTCTGAGCAGAAAGGTCTGGAAAGAAGGAGATGCAATTGCCTTCCCATAATATTTCCTCTCATTAGCGAGCAGCCTGTAGAAGCGCAATTCAGGCCTCTGATATTGACAGTGCGGCGACAGCAGTGAGCGGCTGGCGTTGTGAGGTGCTGCGTGATTTAGGCGCTGGGGATGGTAAAGGCTTTAAGAATTTTAATCCCCGCATCAGATGGTAGCAGCTGCAAGTTCTGAAAAATCAGCCTACTAACTGCCGATTGCAGATCCGGAGTACTTGGAGGGGAATCCCATGATACAAACGTTAGCCTGCCTCTGTAAGTTTTCCAGGGTTTCCATATATGATTTTATAAGGTGCAAGTCTCTAACAGAGGCCGCATTACATTCTTGTTGTCGCTCATTTTCCTCCACGATATCCTTAATGGCCACTGAATTTTCCTAGACAGTGCACTCATACTTTGTTAATTTCACCTCAGCCGCAGCCAGGCGCTTATTAGTTTCATCTCCCATAGCTTGGATTTTAGACAGCATAGCCAAAATCTGCGTCATAGGTAGTTCTGGTGCCACTGGAACTTTCGAGGTTAAAGGCCCTGAGCTGGTAGTCAAACTTTGAGCCAATAAGTAAACATCGAGGCTTTGCGAAGTCCATTTGGGGTCCTTTTTTGGGCTCATTTTGTAGCTAGAGCCTTCCGATTGAACACCACGTAAAAAGATTACAGTTCTTTTAAAGTTATATAGTAGGCTATGTAGATTTCCAAGGGCAACCACAAGAGCTCTGTTAGAATGCTGCTGCCATGTTGCTGCACCACAGCACCCCCGATGTCTTTTTTGAAAACACACAGTGCGTGACAGTTTGTAGTACATAGACTTGTTTCACTCTCACTCTTTCTCATGTGTAGAGCCACTGAAGACGGTAGCTAGTTTTTACCCTCTGCTCACCTCTGCTACTGGCTGCCATCTCCAGTTCTCCCTCCCCTTGCTGAATCTCTCTGATTAAAAAATAAATTAATTAATCAATCTGACTCACACGTGCATGTCGCTTTCTCCTGACTGTATGCATTTCTGATGATGGATTGATGGCCATTCTCTACAAAGCTGAGAATTCTTTTTATAAAACCTTTATATTTAGGAGTCTCTCACAGAGAGACAGGTGGCTTGTGCTGACACTGTTTCCATGCTTTGGAATGTGCTGCTGGTGAAATGGTGCCGAAACTGATGGGACCCAATAAATTGTATTCTCGGTAGGTAAGTCTTTTCCATTGGGGGGAGGTAACACAACATTAATGAAGTTTAATAAAAAAGATATTGACTGGATTGTTTCAGTCAATAATGTAAAACCAGAACTCTCTCTCGGATGCTCTATTGACTGCCAATAGTCATACTGCCATCAGCCTCCGGCCACGGGCACTATAATAACTGGCAGTCAAGAGAACATCCCTCAGGAGTTCTGGTTTAACAGTGATATCATAACTGACCAAGAACAACTTGCTGCAAGATCATTCACTTCTGATGTCACAATAAGTCCATAGCGTACTACCTGCTGGCATCTGGAGGGGGTAATGACTATGGAAGAAAAGCCCCAGAGCACACAGCATGAAGCCAGCGCTCTCAGGCCCCACTGATCCTAATGGCCACCCCTTTCTTACACTTAATGGACCTGTGGGAGGGAAACTACCTCCACTCATCGGCCCAAAGGAATTAAGCATGGAGCAGGAGCTGCTCCTTGCTCCCCTGGAAGGTGGCAAAAGTCTCAGATGATGGAAGAACAGGGCATGGCCGATCAAAGGATGGCCAGCAGTGGTGTAAGGCAGATAAAATTATTTTAAAAACATATTTATTTCTCGGTTACTTGCCTTGATGATATGTTGCTATTAATGATTCTAACTCAGAGACTTCCCAACTCAGATAGGTCTCAATATTTGGTAGATTTATCGTTACTTTTCCAGTGTTGCTGGGTTGTATTCGAAGGAATGTTCTCAGGTTTACACTGACTGCTAAGGCAACCTGTATAAAGAAAGACAACAACTAAGTAAAATATAACTTCTCTGATTATTCCAGCATACGTGGGTATTTGTGAGTTTGTTAGCACTGGGGCTTGGGAACAAATTCACATCAGAAGACAGTCTGTAAAGGTTATTCCTGGAAAGGTAGCGGTCTTAAAGAGACACAGTCAATCCTTTTTCCATCATTTTATTTCTAACTGAAAACCAACATTTTATGATTGTTTACCTCCTCTAAAATCTGTTAACACTGCTGGTTGTTTTATCTGGCTCATTTTTAGTAAAACTGAAATGCATGCTAATGGTCTAATTATACCCGACCTTGTTTTGTTTCAGATCCTTACTCTACTCTTTATTGCATACTTCCTGAACATAGGAACGCCCAAACAGTGCAGTCACTCATGATGCAATAGTATCCTCTCTTCTCACTGCATCACACTGCACTACAGTAGGTGCCAGGTCTACAATGGGAACTCAGGCAGGCAGGAGGAGCCATTGGCCTCTTCCTGCCATCACTGTCTATGTTTCTGTGAGTGGCTAGACTGAGATGGGGTGTTCTCAAGTCTGGGAAAGATGCAGTGGGAGCTGATCAACACGTTTTTGTGTGGTAGCACCAGTATGATGGGCAGTCTGTTTTTCACTTTAAAAACTAAAAAGGACTAAAAATTAAACCAACAAGCTACAGCAGCAAACTCTACAAAATGTGAGCAATCATATAATGCGTTTTGTAAACCAGGGATAATTTGAGGTCTAAGGGGCTTGACTGTGTCCCTTAAGTTACTCTAGTAAGATTTTCTTGATATGCATATCAGGGTTGGAATCAACATTCTGCAGTCACTGTCCCAGCTTCCCAGAATTCCACTGGCTCAACTGATGTGTTTACTGAAATGTTACCTCCTCTAATACAGGCCAACAGGACTATTTTTTTTTATTCCGCTTTTTCTTGCCTCCTGGCACCCCAACACCATCACCAACCTTTTCATGAATTTTTTGGTTACCCACCACTTAAGTAGGACCATAACAGTGGTGGGTGACCAGTTATGTTGGTCATGCATGGGCCTGAGTGGGATGCTGGTGCATGGCGGACCAGGCCCCCCCCTTCCAACTCCCGCCAAAAGGTACTGGATGTACTCTTATTTCAATTGAGGTGCACTCAGAAAAAACTAAAACATATCTTATGTAACCCCCCTGCAAATGGGGGTTCCCAAAAGACATCCAGGAGCTTGCTTGAATGCTCCAAGCCTGAATGGTGTTTGGCATTTAAGCCATTTATCAGTGAGTGTTTTTAGAGCCTCTGGTACTGTCTCTTTAAGAGCTGTCTGCTTGCAGACATAATTAGTTTGTATGGGGGGACTGTGTGCTTCTCTGAGTACCACTGAGCTGCTGCCAATTCACTTCATTTTTGCAGTCACTAGAGTGCAAAGGAACCTATCTGAAAGATGTAACTGTTTGCCAGAAATTATTTAGAGTAATAATGAAATTACAGTTTGTCTAACCTGCTTTCTTTGCAGTCAGAACTGTGTCTGCTAGTTCCCATTCTAGTTTTGAACTGCTGAACTGACCAATCAGTGTGGGGTAAGCTAGCTCTTAAATGGTGCCTTGGACGAATCAGAACTTGACTCATAATCTGAGCCAGCCACAAGAGGATTGTATGGGCAGTGACTCTGGGAGATGTAGTTTAGACTTCAGTGCCTTTTGGACCAACAGCAGCAGTCTATTGTGAGTGACCAATCCAGTCAAGAACTGGGAGGAACTCAAAGGAAGTGCCGGTTTTGTCGGTTGGAGTTCAGTTGAGCTTTGGCAGTGAAGAAGGAAGGAGCCCTGTGCTTTTTCAGTGTGCAGTTTAGTCAAAAACGTGTATAAGGCCCAGAGTTCGGTCTGCAGCTTGTGTAACAGCTTGTTAGGACTGAATCTGTCCTGTGAAAAGAATCAAAGGATCTCTGAAGAGTAGAAACCAGGCTCACCCTGTAGAAGACTGGAGGAATTCGGAAAATTGCACTCGGTCTGTCAGGAACTGAATCTGCTGTGTGTTCTCCCGGTATTGTGCAGTAATTGCGATCGGGATACAGATGCAGCCTGCCTGGTATAGTGCTTTCTTTATATGGATGTGTGAAGAGGTTTGTGTACCTCAAGTGAGCCCTGCTGACATTGAAGGACCCTATCTTATTTGGAGGTCGTGAGTACTAATTCAGGGTCGCTCCCTGTTGAATTGCCACATTAAATCCAAATGGAATTACTGTACTGCTGACTGTTTAATTCTCCTTTCTCTGTGTGAAAGGGCCCCTACCAGCTGCCACGTTTGGACTAGCCACTAGGGCTTGGGTACCCAGGGACAGCAACTGATAGGGATAGGCCTGTGCACAGAGCCATAGGTAGATTATTAGAGTGATAAGCTAATTAACCTGATTTCCCTGTCCTTGTTATATCCCTTAAATAAATCAGAGCTGCTTGTTTCAGCAAAGTTATACTGCCTGAGGTATTTGTCTATGTTAAAGTACTGTACTGTGATTGTTGCACTGTATCTCATTTCACAGGAGGTCCCAGTGCGGAACCAGACCTGGGGGTAAGTGTATACTGTGAAGGTAATTCTGATATATTGTGTGGGCCACTAGTGGGAAGAAAGGGGGGTTGCAGTGTCCCAGAGGGCTGTGACCAAGTTAGTTTAACTATTGCAAACCCTGACCTCTGGGTGGAGGCACCCGCCATTGGATCCAGGCCCCTCAACCTGTTAGTGGCAAATCAGGCAGGGGTAGTAGCCCCTGGGATAGCGCCATCTAGGGGTTACACTTACAACCACCACTGGGGCACAAAAATGTAGTCCGACTACTGCAGCCATTATTAGTGTTTTTTAATGCCACAAGAAGCGAACATCACAGTTCAAAGACATTTCGGGATCAAACAGTTTGAAATATGAAAAGTGCTGTTCGTGCCTTGGCACTGAGGTGGTGAAAAAAGCCACAGACCCCCAACTCCAGTCCCTGATTTTCTCCAGAGAGGACAGCATGCAATGATATGCTGACATGCATGTCTGGAATCTGGCAGCTGCCCTTCTTCCTTTTATGTGCCCACTGTGTTACCCCTGGACTCCACGAGGTAGCATTTCAACAGTGAGAAGCAGCATCCCCCCGCCCCCAAGGGCTGAGAGCTTTCCTTAGGATGTTCAATCCTCCCTCCCAAACTGGCCCCTAAGCATGAAACCAAGCTATACTGTATCTCTCCTGGGGGGCACACGGGGGAGGGGTGGCAGTAGGACTCGACTCCTTCCCTCCCCAGAGGAAAGGTGCGTGCTCACAGATACTCGATCTTCCTCCCCAAGCCAGCCCTCTGATGATCAAGAAGGTTCCCAAACTTCAGTCACTGGAGTCATGAGCAGCAGTGCCACTAGTGCGCCGACGGGCTAGCACGCAGCACTGCTTTGACTGTTATTCACCTCTTCTGCTGTCAGGTGACACTGCTTTGCACAATCTCTCTTTTCTCATATACAACACAGTAAGTGACTGACATTGCTTAGCGAATTTTGTGAATCGGCTAATAAAACTGTAGCGGGTTACGCAAAACTCACAAGCAGAATTTATTGAACTCTTTTAACGTGTTTTTACTTTTGCTTTTCTTAGCTGACGTTTAGTTTATGGTGTCAGTTCTAGAAATGTGTCTACACCATTTGTCTTTTATGCTTTTAAGTTCAGAGCTTTGAGCCATAGAATGGTGCGCTATAAGTACAATCGCCTTACCATGCCTATTCTATTTTCCGATAAATAGTGCCACGCTAATCAAAATGCTACTGTCCTTGCATAACGGGAGGGGGGCTTGTTATGCAAGTCAAAATAAGAAGCTCATATGATGTTAAGACAGAAATCTGTACCTTTCCATGGACCACTGCATGCTCCCCATGAAGAATGACCTTCCCTGGTGCAGACACTATAAAAGATTTATCCATCATCGTCATCACAATTTCTGAAATAAAAAGAATGGCAGGAATTCTGTTAAGACTTTCTTATTGTCTAAGCTTTATTTATGGGACTCCTAAGGTAAGTGATACAAGTAAAACATTTAAAGCGACACCGTCAACCTCGTTAAGCCTCAAAGTGTCTCTATTTTTTTTTTTAAAGTTATGATTGGTCACCTGTTGTAGAGGTTGCTGGTGTAGCCGGTAGCTTGATTCTGATTCCTTTTTTGTTTTTAAAAATGAAAAACAGACTGTCCACCATAATGTGGTGTTACCACACAAAAATATGTTTACAGTCCTTGATCAACTCCCACTACATCTTCCCTGGACTTGGGAACACCCCAGCACTGTCTAGCCACTCATGATTTAGTGGGAGGTAAGGAGACTACTGCATAATGAGTAGGATAATGAGTAGGTGCATTGTTTTCAGGTGTTCCTAATGCTCAGGAAGTATACAAGAAGAGTAGATGAAAAATTTAAAACAAAACAAGGCTGGGTATAATTACATAATTGGCATGCATTTCGGTTCTAAGAAAGGAAGCATATCAAACAACCAGCAGCATCAATGATTTTTAGAAAAGGTAGGCAATCATAAATGTGAGGTTTGAACTGGAGTGAATATGATGCAAAAAGGGTTGACAGTGTCCCTTTAAAATATCACTTACTTCAACCCCAACTGAGAAAAAAAATTAAGGAAGTTCCCTGGTATTTCTGTACCCTATGTCAAATGTATTATTTTCAGCATTTAAACATTTACAATCCACAGAATAAATCATGTGTTTCAATGTTTGTTTTTGAGTTATGTGGTGAGACTTGATGTTGCTTGCTGGAAAAATATAATTACAGCGTAACATCATTTTAGGTGTTAACATTTGCATAAAAAAAATGAAACAAGGACACAGTACATGTCATAATGTTTGATTTCTTTCTTTCCACCAGTGTTAAAAGTGTAAATTACCAGCACTGTGACATGCACTTGAACTAGCATTTGAAATAACGTGGGACATTTTTGTGTATTTTTATGCATAAAACCATATAACTCATATGTCATCTTCATAAAACATTTTCTATTTGATGTAGAATATGATTGTGAATATAGAAAAAGAAAGAAATATAGGGGTTGCCGTGATTTTTTTTTTGTCTGTGTCTGTGTTCAAAGTGACAGGTTCCATGCTGGTGGACTCGCAACCAAAGTACCAAAAAAATAAATAAAAAATCAAACTTGATCATTTAAAAGAGATGGGGAAACATCTGCCTTTGATTTTGATGGGTAGGGTAAATGCAGTTAGGGTGAATATACTATCCTGCCTCCTACAGTGGTTGCAATCCGTACCAGAAAGTACTACTCTTAAGCAATAAGGCACAACAGGGTGTGGGTTATTAGGGGTTTACCGACGCCTTGTGTGGTGTCACGAGGCGCTGCCGAGTGACCCAACCACACAAGAAGTGGGTAAATCACCCAATAACTCGCACCCTGGAGTGTCTTATTGCGATTATACAATGGACCCACGTGTAAAATAAATTTAAAATGTGTTTGTGTTTTTTTATAAATGCCATTCTTCAGCTGTGGGTTATGCAGGATTTACCCACGGTCATGTGACATGTTTTAACCAATGAGGTTACAGAATTTTCACACACCATTGTATAATCTTACATTTTCTGCGTTATAGATCCCATGCCAGGGTACTTTAACAGGTATGGGTTAAAACAGGAGCACAAGAACTGGACCAGACCAGACTGGGTAAAGACAAACAAGCCTGACCAGCCAGACTGGCTAGATCAAAACATTTCAAGCAACTTGCGCCTGGTCCAGCTTTTACCAATCTATTTCAGTTCAGTTCCAGCAGTCTAGTTTACAAGTCCCATAAGTATAGGCACTGACTTATCTAAGACAGATCCACACTTTATAGATTAACCTGGGAACTAAGAAATGCTAAATGTAAAAAAAGATCAAGAGTCTATAGTGTTCATCCCTGCCTTCTGAGCAGCTGTAGCATACCTCTGGAAACCCTCTTTTCCCCTTAATAAAATACGTGTTGTTTCCAATAATATTCCACTGTATATTAACTAGCTGCATCTTATACTCACTCATTCACTCAGTGAGGTTAATGTACTGCTGCATTCTGCATGACCATCCCTGTATATTAGGTTTTACTTGTTTACCCCATGCCTGTTCCCTATAGGAGGCACCTAGAAACCAGCCTAGTAGGCTCTCTATGCTTTTGCTGGCCAACATTTCTACATAAAAAAATTGTATTTTTCAACGGAAGCTGTTCCAAGTTGAGTTTTAAAGATTTAACACGCGCCGCTTACACTTTGGGGGAAAAATGTCCCCTGATACTATCACCCCTACATTAACTCGAGCTCCCTTTTAAGTAAGCCCTATTTGGGGATACCGGAGGATTAAGGATCCCTCTTGTGCTTGCGGATAATTACGGCACTTTCAGATGCAGTCGCCACATAGCACTGCTCCGCCCGCCACAGCATCAGAGGTCAGCAGTACACACCCACCATGAGCGGTACATTGGAATAACTACAAAACTATTATGATATCAAACAAAACAACGGCGTGCCCCCCAAATACAAAAAAAATATATATTACAATAATGTTTAACGGCACAAATACTTGGTGCACCGGGGGTCGCGGAGCGCCCCCACATAAAGTTATTTCAGAGATTGAAATAGACCCATTGTCATCCTTCTTAGGGTTACCACCGGTCCCTATTTTCGCAGGACAGTCCTGATTTGGGCAGCTGTGTCCTGCAGAAAAACATGAAAAATGCTAAATGTCCTGACATTATAGTAGAGAAAATATTTTTTTATTTTCCTCTAAATGTTGCAAAAAACTAAAATACCTTAAAATAATACAAAACACAAGAAATAACTGAAAAACTACAACACATAGTCTTAATTCTGATTATTTAGTGAAAACATGTCTGCTGCATTGGTCGAGATGACATATTGTTCTGCGAAAAATCCAGTTTCAGTAAGAAATGTCCCACTTTGGGCTTCTTAAAAGGTGGTAACCCTAATCCTTCTGTGACAACTTAGCAAACCTATGGCACTGTGTGCAGTAAGATGTTTTTAGGTCTATCGGCTCACAGAAAAAAGAAAAGTTTACAGAGACTTAATTCATTACCGGGCGGCTGCAGCTTCTGCCGGAACCTTGGGATAATCATTTTACAGAGACTAATGCAATGCTGAATCGCCGAGTGTCTTTGTTTTTTTTAAGACCTTTTCCCGTGGAGGCGTGTGCGTGAAGTTACTAGCCCGTCTTGTATTTAAATCTTTTTTTCACGCAAGCGGGTGCCCCTTATTTCTAGTCACTGTAGTTAACTTACGACCTGTGCTCATTTCCTGTATCCCCCACGCCCCATATATATATACACCTTGAAATTAACGGTGTACAGCTACGCATGTCTATCCTGGTCCAATTTTGCAAATAAAGTGCTGGCTATTCCCTCCGGGTCTACTGCCTTGTGCAAGCTGAAACGGTTTCACAAAATATTCAGGTGAGGTTCAAGCTTTTTGAACTTCTTCTCAAAGACTGTACCTCTAAGAAGTCCACTGACTATTTGGCATGGGCATCGCTAAGTTTTATAAACGAGGATAGAGTTCAAAAAGTACAGAAACATATACCTGAACAGCCTCTCGCTTCCTGACAGAAAATACACACGTTCACGTCTTGCAGCCCACAGCAGCTCCACAATGACAGCACTCACAGAAAGGGAGGCCGACCACAACAACGCAACGAGCCAATCGAGTTCTCATAGGAGACAACACTGTCAACGTTAAACCAATCACTTTTCCAAACGCTACTGGCAATCAAATATTACAGGCCAATAAATACCCACTAGGATTTGTAACCACCCTTCCGAACCGCATATACGTAGAGTGGAACCAGAGAGTAGCAACCTATCGGCTTAACGAACCGGCGAACGCTGATTAAGGAACCACCAATCGGGTTCAAAGGGAGGTGGTCACGCGGTGTGCTTGACCCCAGAATACGGATAGTATCGAGAATGCTCACGTGAGGGGGGTTGGAATTGTGTTAGTGTTGAATGGGTGGATGTGAGAAATGGCTTTGAGCACCAGTAGGCTAGCTCTTCGTAGACTGGCAGTTGTCCACGGCGCTGGGCAACAGCCGTGTTTCTTAGGGAGCCGGGGTTATTGTAAGGAGGTGCAGGAGGCAAGGTGAGTTGGTTGGCAGTAGACAGCACTGTATTTTATATGCTACGTCCATAGTACTTCTGAACATGAGCCATTCAAGAACTCTGCACATATACCGCTGAACCTTCTGCTTCACAGACTGGGGACCATGCCTAAATAAATGTGGGACAAAGGACCAAAATCAGGGACATATCTTAAAAATTGACTGTATTCTCTTAGGAGGGCGGTGGAATAAGTGGGTTAATCAATGTAAAAGGCATTTTTTTGTAGCTGAACAAGGCCGCAACGTTAATGTTTGACTTCATTTTTGTGCCTTTAGTCCCCATTATGTAGTCAAAAAACCACCAGTTTTAGGAGTAGCAGAGGGAAATTTTTTAGGCAAAATCAGGGACAGATGTGTTGTGTTCCGCTTAGTTGTTTCCTAAAATCATAGAAGCTTGACGGCAGAAAAGGAACATCCAACCCGGTTGCCCCCCCCCCACCTCCTTGCCAGCCCCTGCCCGAGGCCCGATACTTGGCCCATATGCTTGACCCATGCCCTGTTGAATTCTTCCACCGATTTAGCCCGCACCACTCCGTCTGGCAGTCCTTTCCAGGGCTCCACCATCCTCTCTCTGAAGAAACACCCTCTCCCATTGCCCCTGTATCTTTTCCCTTACAGTCTGAGGCTGTACGCTCTAGTTCTGACCCCCTTCCTTCCTCTTAAGTAAACTCTCTTCTCCTACTTTATTGAGCCACTTTACATAAAAGTTTCAGAAGGAGGGAATAGTTGCTATACCTCCCAATTGTAGTTCTGCAGTCAAAAAAACAGCTGTGCACTCCAGTTGCTGGTAACAACAACAAAAATTATGTAAGCCCACCTCCCTGTATAGGGGTATAACTGATGGCACAAGGTTTTCAGGAAGGGGACTCTCACCAGAAATACCAACTGCACTTACTTGGCCTCCCAAGGTTGAAATTGACCTCCAGGGCTCCTCTGGTACCTGGCAGGGCAATTGGAACTGCAAAGTAAGGGGTTACCAGAACTTGGATGCAGAACAAAGTGGATGAAAAAGTAGGGACTCTGCTGCAGCTGCCTAGGACATCAAGAATCCCAATGCTAGGATACATTAAAAAAAAAAAACAATGTTTATTGAAAAAAATAAAAACAGCACCCCCTTTTAAATTTTTTTTTTCAATTAACATAGTTTTAACGTATCCTAGCAGTTGGATTCTGATAGTGAGACCGCTGCAGCCGAGTCCCTACTTTTCGTCCACTTTGTGTTGCCATGCCTTTGGCTCCGTCGTTGGGGGCTTGAATGCGATCTCTTCCTGATGTAGGAAAGGCAAATGTCCAAATAGGGAATTATAAAGCAGACATGATCCTTTATTCTTTCTACATGAGCTCACAGAAACTGATGCGACATCCTCTTGTCACTCCATTTCACACACTCCAACCAACAGCCTCTGTACATTTCTCCTTTTCACCGAGAGGTGAACAGTCTTTTACTCCTGGGTTGGCTTCAACCCCAGTGGGTTACTGTTGTGGCATACAGCTGACCCAGATGGAGGCAAATGAAAGCTCTCTGAGTGCAGCACCCCAGGTAGCACAGGTGGGGACTCCCTGGGCATCTCCTAGTCCATTTTTTTCCCATTTCACAAACTTGGCAGTTCTGCAGTTCCAGTGCTGATGGCTATGCGGCACTACTGGATCCTGTCATGGATTTCTGCATAAACTCTGACTTCTCACGGAGTCTATTCCTGTACACCTTGCTCACAAATTAAATGTTTTTAAATTGTCACACTTCACCCACAGGGGCATCTGTCTGGTGCCAGCTGGCAATATCCAGACCCTTTTAGGGCAATACTGGCCCACTGCTATACACTAAGGTGAATTCCTGCTTTCTGATGGGAATTCTGTGACTTGAGTCACTTGTCCCCACTTGGGGAGGGTGGGCACTGCTGGATGTCAGACCAAGTCACTTTACGTGAGAAATAGAGTGAACTTCACCTCGGATCCTTTGCCCACAGATCTTCCCTGGACCAACTTTCTCTCAAACAGACCTCAGCTTCTATCTTTAGTTCCTTTTCTCCCACTAAGGGGGGTGGGGCACCCCCTTTCAAGACTCTTGTTCAATGCCATGTACCATGCACAAGCACTTTTCTCTTTGCCGGACTGTAAGAGGAAATTTCAGACCATTGGGAGTGTGCCAGTCATCCCTCTCCCACCAGTTCCTAGTCACTTGTACCTGCCCTTCAGCACAGGCCACTGACTCCTCCCTTTTGGAATGCCAAGTCAGACTGGCTGACCCAGTCCTCCCAAGAGCACAGAAACTGACACAACCTAGAGGTTGATAGACACTCTTAGAGGTACATAGTCTCTAAAGGGAGGCTACATTTAGAATTAGTCTTTCGTCTTAGCCCAATGAAGCACCAGTGCGTCAGCAAAAAATTTATTTTTCTTCCCATATGTGCTGGGATGTACAAAACAGCTGTAGCAGTTCATATAAATCTAATTTGCAATGTAGATGAGATAACATTCAGACTGGATATACATCCATAATAACTACTAACTCAAAGCGAAACTTTTAAGTGCTAACATCAGGGCTAAAGTGCTGTCACAGAAGAGACAGCCAAAAACATGCTACCAGCACTAATGATTAGGCTGCCAACTCCTACCACAGTTGACAACTGGGGATGATACCCAGGGGTCGACTTTGGCGGTGGCCCGAGGCTGCCAAAAATCAAATCGGGCCATTGGGTAATTGTTGGCTGCTGGCCCGATTGGCCAGCAAACATCTTAAGTTGCTGACGCGATTTTCGGTACTGTGTACCTTTAAGACTGGAGGCACGTGCATGTGCGTGTAGAGCGTCCGCTCGTACACAAGGAACGAACTCAGGAGCACAGCGGAACGCTCACGATGTAAGTGGGAGCCCTGCAGGACTTGACACACAAAACCACATGATGGTTTAAGGGCTCCCACTTACAGATCATGTGATGGCAAGCTGGGACGGTGGCAACAGTCGCGGCGGGAACAGCAGGAGCCAATTGATGGGCACAGTTCTGATGGGCATGGTGGGACAGCCAATGGAGGTGATTGAATATGCAGCATGTAAGTACTGTCCCTTTCCTGTGCCAGCTCAGATGTGCCATTGATTTTGATGGGAGAGGTCGAGGTTGCGATCGGAAAGCCGGTTTAAATACTTTTGCGGTCCAGTTGTCTGACAAAAAAAAGAAAGAGAGAGAAACTGTGTACACTGTTCTTGTCTGATTTTAAGTGCAACAGAGCAGTTGGAGCAGACGTCGTGGGGGGAGTGAAACTTTACTCAGACTGCCTTCTAATCTAAATCCCTTGCTGTTGAATGTTCTGTTGATACCTAAAAGCCAAGCAGGGTGTAAAATATTTCTGTGTGAGGGGAAAATAAAATGGCAGTTTGAACTGAGGGTAGAAGCTACTGCATTTTGCTGTCAACAAAAGAGGCAAGTCTTAGCAAAAGAAATAAGTCTGTGGACTGTTGCAGTGGCAAATTACTGCTTCAGCTGTGTCGGTCCATCCATGTAAAACAAAAAAAAAAGCTTTTTTCCATTCACTATCTAATTTAAATTGAAGAGGAAAGGAGCATCTGTAGTTAACCTGGGAGCAGGGGCTATCAATCTACTTTGTGCAGCAGCTAGTCTGATCTTTTTTGTGAAGAAAAACAACAAATACAAGGTGCTCATGCTGGGATCAGGGGCTTGCACAAAATGAGCTTTTGCAGTGAGCTATTTTTGGACCTAAATAAAAAAGCATACAGAAGACCCTTTGTTTGAAAGTCCTAATACTGCCATACTCTCTGTCAGTGTCTAGCAGTCAGGGGCTGGCACACAGCTCAGGGGGCTTTGCAGACAGCTGTCTAACCCTTGTGGGGAAAAAAAAAATCAGTCCATTTCTGTTCATACTCTCTGGAGTGTAGCAGTCTGTGGTCAAAGTCGGGGACTGGCACACGTATCTAGGGACCTTGCAGCTGTCCAACCTTTGTGAAAAAAAAAAAGTCTTATTTCCTAATTTGTACTGTCGTACCCTCTGGTCATTAGTGTAGCAGTCTGTGGTCAAAGTTGGGGACTGGCACACATATTTTAGGGACCTTGCAGCTATCCAACCTTTGTGAAAAAAAAAATATTATTTCCTAATTTCTACTGTCGTACTCTCTGGTCACTACTAGTGTAGCAGTCTGTGGTCAAAGTTGGGGACTGGCACACATATTTAGGGACCTTGCAGCTATCCAACCTTTGTGAGAAAAAAAAAAAAGTCTGTATTTCCTAATTTCTACTGTCGTACCCTCTGGTCACTAGTGTAGCAGTCTGTGGTCAAAGTCGGGGACTGGCACACATATTTAGGGACCTTGCAGCTATCCAACCTTTGTGAAAAAAACAAACATCGACACTGAAAATAAAACACAGAGCCAGTTTGCTTTGAAAAAGGTTTTATTGCACACCACGGAATACATCATGTGGCGTTTTCTTTCAAATGTTGAGCACCCTCCTGCAAAAAAAAATAAAACAAATGAAGAGAAGTTGGAAAGTGATCGAGCTTATGAAAAAAATGTCAGGTGCAGGACATTTAAGACTGCTTGGCAAACTAACTTTCTATGGGTTAGGTATGATGCAGAGAAAAACCTTATGTTCTGTACAATGTGTCAAGGGTGTGATGCTGCAGATAAAGATTCCCCTTTTGTACACGGTTGTGGAACATTTAAAGTGTACTCTTTAAAATCGCACCATACAAGCAGGGGGCATGAGAGAGCTGCAAGCAAACTTAAAGCTGCAGCTACTGATCCCTCCTGTAGTGAGGCTGGTAGAGCTCTACAGAGTTTAAACAATACTCAGATTAACAGGCTTACTGTTCTAATGAGGAACAGTCATGCAATTGCCAAGCAGTCTCGTCCATTCACAGGTTTTGTTTGGATGAGTAAACTGGACCAAATGAAGGGTCTGGAGACAGGAAGCACCTATGTCAGTGACAAGTACTGCAGGAGATTTTGTGTTGCCATTGCAGAATATGAACGACTTAAAATTATGAATGAAACCAAGAATTCCTCATTCTGTTCTCTTCTATGTGATGAAGCAACTGATACCTCCATTGCAGAACAGCTTATAATTTATATCCGTCATGCATACAAAGGTGTTATAAACACAGCCTTTTTAATTATGGTTAGACTTGAGGAGCCAAATGCTGAAAATATATATGAAAGTCTTGTAAGTGCAGTACTTGAAATAACTCGTGAAGAGTTTCTAACAAAACTAGTTGGCTTTACAGCAGACGGGGCAGCGGTTCTGCAGGGCAGCAGAACAGGAGTCGCAGCACATCTTCGTGAAGTACAGCCTTTGATAGTTGTTACTCACTGTGTGCTCATCGGCTGTAAAATCAATGCCCTGTTACAGTAAGGTAGAGGACAAGATGCTGCAGATTTACTTATTCTGCCACAACAGCCCTCTGAACAGAACAGAACTGAGGAATTCTTGCCAGGCAACAGGGGTCCGATGTTTAGTCCCAACTAGGGTAGGAGGTACCAGATGGGTCCCGCATCTAAAACGGACCTTTGAAAATATTTGGGAGATTTATCCTACTATTATTTCACATCTTGAAAATACTGTTGCATCATGAAACTCAGTGGTCAGTGCTAGAGCTCAGGGATTTTTGAAAAAGCTCACATCAGAACACTTTGTGCAGAGTGCCTTGGAGCTTAATGACGTTATTGTTGTAATAGCAAGACTTTCCCTGTTGTTGCAAGAAGAACAGGTCAATATTAGCAAAGCGATGGAGGGATTCACAGTTGTTCGTAACAGCCTTGAAAAGCTGAAAACTAAATCGGGACCAATGGCCCGAATGTTCACAAAGGAGACATTTAAGGGTATTCCCTTAAAGGAAATAACCAGAGAAAAAAAGGATGCCAACTCATTTACAAGATTTATAGAAACTCTTTTGACAGAGGTTAACAGCAGGTTTCCAGACAATGACCTGTCTGTTGTAAGGAAAGCTAGTGTAACACTTTTAAACCCCAAAATGTGGCCCAATTTGACAAACAGCACTGATTTTGGTGATAGTGAAATTGAAGAACTTATTAATGAATATTAAGATGTACTTCACAAAAATGGTGTAAAACTGGAAGAAGTGGAGATTGAATGGGCCTCTTTAAAAAATTCCATGAGTTCTTGTACCTCTAGTGTCACTACATGGGAAGAGATAAATAAAAGGTTTTCAGATGGACACCAGAATATTTTGTCCCTTGTCAACTTCCTCTTATCCTTGCCAAGCACTTCAGTGGAGTGTGAACGTGGATTTTCACATATGAAATCTGTGAAGTCAGACTGGAGGAGTAAACTCAGAAGTGATACTCACTGATCTGTTACGAATTAAACTTCATTCACCGGCCATTGAGGATTTTGATGCAACAGGTGTTGTCAATTTGTGGCTAGCCTCTGGGCAGCGAGTCAGAAGACCATGCAGTGGATCTCACAGGAGAAGAACAGATACAGCTGCTACTGAAACTGTAGACAGCTCTGATTCAAGCATGGACTCCGATGACAGTGTGATAGCCCTTGAGTATGTTGAAGTGTGCCAAAACACTGATTCTGATGACTGACCAGAAATGTGTCGCTGACCCCACTCTGCTCTGATTTGATTTTAGCTTAATAAGCACAACTCTCTGCAGTGTCCCTCAACCAGTTTCGCCCATCTACTGGTGTCTTTCTTGTTATTTTGAATAAATGAGCAATATTCACCACTTGCGTCATGCCGACCACTTGTGTCCCACTTTAAATTTTCAAAATAAGTTGCGGGCCACCAAATTATTGGAAGTCTCTGGCCCGATGGCCAGTAGTTTTTTTCCCCTTAAAGTCGACCCCTGATACCTATCAACTGTCCTGGATACCTTAAAAATGCCATAGGTATACCTCTGCCCACCCACCTACCTTCTAGAGCAGGGAAAAGGCTTAAAAAAAAAAAAACAGGGACAAGGATCAAAATGAGGGACCCATGTTTAAACTTAGTAATATCCACTCAATATGGTGGTAGAATAAGGGACTTAGTGTAAAATGCATTTCTGAACAAATGTGTAACTCTAATCTGTTAGGAATTATTTTTTTCCTACAGTCCCCACTGTTGAGCCATGGAAACACCAGTTTTAGAAGGGACAGAGAAAATTTATGAGGCAAAATCAGGGTAGTGCCTGAAGAGCACCTCTCTTGGTGCTAAAAAAGGTAGAGATGAAGAAGCCCTGAACTTATTGGGCGAAACGTAAGAAAGCTCCTGAGCTGCAGCATTGCTTATGGCAGGGGCTGCAAATAAATGAATATTTGAAACTGCCTGCTTGTCAGCATCTTGTGTGAGTGCGACACCATTAACATGTAACCCCTAGGTGGCACTATCCCAAGGGCTATTACTCCTGCCTGCTTGGCTAGTAGCAGGTTAAGGGGCCTGGGTACTGAAATGGGTGCCTCCACCCAGATGACAGGGTTGTTGGTAACAAGACTAACCTGGGTACAGCCCTCTGGGACGCTGTAACCCCCTTCTTTCCCCCCTAGTGGCCTAGACAATATGCAACAAACACTTTCACAGTAGCCCCTATTCAGGATACAAATCCACACACTGTACTTACCACCAGGGCTGGTTCCACCAGTTCGACCCTGGAGACCCCCTGTAAAACAAGGATAGGCACCGCCAATAACAGTACAGTGCTTTTGGTACAACCTGGAACCACAGTTAGATTAAATGCAAAAGAGTTGGATCTGATTTATGGAGGAGAGTAATCAGGTTGATTGATTCTAAAACTGATCTAGTCAGGCAATTATGCATGCACTTTTAGTCCCTGCACAGTCACACGCTCTGGGTACCCAGTTGGAAGTAAGGTGAGCTAGCCTGGAACATTGCCCGGAATAGGCCGGTGTCGCAGCTGGTTGGGGCCCTGTGATGAAAAGAAAAGGTATGCACAACCACACACAATTTGTATTCCAGAGCCAGAGGGCTCAGTTTGTGAAGATTAGACAAAACAATTAAATCAGATGACACACTTTGACTAAGCTGTTGTTGCAGGGAGCTACCCTGGTGTTTACTCACGCTACCCAGCACGGGACACAGGATAGACAAAATGGAGACTGCAGGTTGATGACTGGTTTGCCAGGAGAAGCAGGGCCCACACGAATCACCGAGGTGTCGTTCCTGTTCGAGGTGTTGAGCAGGGGGCTGATCCCCGGGCGAGTCTCTCGTCGATTATGGTTTCTGTGCCCGAAGTAACTGGCTGGGCCAGTGTGGGGATCGAACAGTTCGGATTTGAGTCCGGTAGTGCTGGATGCAGCTTCCAGCAAGCGTGGCACATTTACACAGTGGGGAACCAAATCGTGACCCACTAACAACAAACAGCACATTTATAGTAAAACACTCACCATAGCACAGTGTGGGTAGCAGTCTGGCCACAATATCAGTGTCTCTGATCAAAACCGGGAATTCTGTGGTAAATGGATGTCCTGACAGGCTGATCGCGTTCAGCAAATCTTCTGTCATCTTCAGGTTTAAATCTGGTCACTCTTCAGTGGCTTTAACACACTCAACTTCGGATGCAGTCTGATAAATTCACCCTCCCTCTCTAGGGACAGCAGGCAGACAGACCTAAACTCAGCCTTTCCACTGATCTCCCACGTGAACTACGCTGAAGCAGCTGCTCAAATCACTCGAGCTGTTCAGTCTCCAAACTCTACCTCCAGACTGACTGTAGTAGGCAGCTTGAGAGTTTTCCTTCGGTTCAAAAAGGTTTGATGCATTGATTCATCTGTATGTCAAAGCAAGGGCTCCCCCTCCAGGTGCATTTAGGTGCCAGCGTCTCAAAACTACAATTCCTACAGAAATTCACTCCCACAAGACCCCTGGGGACAGACTCCATTTTAGGGTCCCCAGAGGTACTGATTGGCCCATTCTAGCAGTCCAGAACCAAGATGGTGGTGATAAACAGAACTATCCATGCTGCAAAGAAGGCAAGTTAGACAAACTATAATATCATTACTATTCTAATAGATAATCAGCAAAAAAGTACAGCTTCTAACAGAGCTCGCTCTGTGCAAATAGCGATGGCAGAACAGAGCAATTATCTGGCAGCCTGGACAGCACTCAAGCATTGAAACACTCGGCCCCCTCCCAGATTAAATAAGCACCACGTTATAAGCAGCTCTTAAAGAGACAGAGCATAGAGGCATTAAGGCACTCTTACACAACACTTTTAAAACACTAAGACAAGCCGGCCCGGTGGCGCTGAGGGTTGAGGTGCTGGACGCCACACCTCGCACCATGCCGGTGACCCGGGTTCGGAAATGGACTTGGGCTGGCGGGGGTTGGCTGGAAGGAGAAGGATTGAGCGCCTGACGGCTTGCTCTCCTCTGGGAAGGGGTGAGATGCTGACCCCACTGCTATACTGCCACCAACCGGGGTAGCCTGGTTGGTGCTAGGTGCGGTAGGGGAAAGCAGTAGCTTTGGGGTTGACGTTGGCAGATGACAGGAGCGTGCGCACGGCTCGTTGGTCATCATTGCACGCTGACGTCAGGGGCAGAAAGGAAAGGAGGAAAAATCTCTCACCACTCCTAGGTAACGCTTCTCTCCAATCCTCGCCACGAGTCCAAGGTGCAAGACTCGGTTGTGCTGGCACTCCACTGATGTCAAGGGGAGGTAAGGAGGGGTCCTTCCTGCCCCACCCGGGGGGTTATCAGGGCTGCTAGGAATTCCGGAGTTCGCCTAGCACTCTAGGGGCTGATGCCAAGGCAGTGGTAGGGGTCTGAGAGAGCTGATTGAGTGGAGTGACGAGGGCAGTAGAGGAGGATAAAAAGAAAAAAATAAACAAAAAAACACTAAGGCACAGGATACCAGCCTGGCAGTGGGCATTTAGGCAAGCCCAAGGAAGATTTTCAGGAACCCCTATTTGTAAGGGGGTTACAAACATAAAATAGTTGAATGCCAAGAATGACCCTAACCCCCCCCCCCCATGAGATACGAGTTCAGTGGGTGACAGAATTATATTGTATGGCATGTTTTACTGTCACGTTGAGACTTGCAGTGGGAAAACACAAGATTTTATGGACCCAGTGGCAGACTGCTGTGGAAAGGGGACCTCGGAGGCAGAAATGACAGCAGGGGCAGTAAATTGCCAAGGGGAGGAACCCCAGACACTCACCCTGAACCAAAGGAGTGAGCCAGAAGGGCAGCTAGGAGACAAGGGAGAGCATGTAGAACAGGAGGATGGCCATGGCACACCGGAGACACAAGTCAATAGTACAGTGTTGTGGATCATCACGCAGGATTGCAGGACCACAAAGGTTCGTTGGTTTCTCGGTTTGTTACAAGTTAATCCATTGGAGTTTGGTTTGCTACCAGTCCAAGTTTTCAGACAGTGCAACATATTGTACCAAATAATACACAGTTGTTCTATGTGATTAAACTTAGTAAACCCAGAAACCAATTGTCTGAAGATGTGCAGTGGACTGTTGTAACAGCAGCCCACATATGTGATGCTCAAGATGTAAAAACTGATGTTTGTTGATATGCTGCTGCTTCTATAAAGCTGAGTTTCATTTGAAAAAGTCTATCCGAATGAGTACATTTTGTTTTGTTGTAATAAACTTTACGGTGAAGACTAAAGTGTATTTTTTTTTATTTCACAAGTTTTAAAGTGAGCCTCAATATCTCAATTTCAGTATCATTCCCTTATTGTCTGGAATGTGTAGGGAGCCTCCAGAATGCAACCACTGTGCTCTGTCAAAGTCCTGTAGCTCCATACCTTCCACGATGATGGAGTTTGAGACAGAGATGCATATAGCTCTGTCTTGAATGTATTCCTATTTGAGAAGCCTCTCTGGCAGCTGACAGCTGAAGAAGGCATTATAGCCATCATCTACTCAGCAACTTTGAATAAGTCTTTGAATGACTCTTTCGAGTTTAGATTCATGCACAGATATCCAACAGAGGGTTTATTTAAATTCCTTCAGATAAAACTTGAATCAGTCCACTGCTCCTATATTCATTCCTGCCCTTCTGCTTTGGAAAACAGATGTTCGAGATGATCTTAAAGCTGTGCTGGTTCTTTTTTTCTCAGTGGGACACATTACGCTTTAGGATGTGGAAAAGGCTGAGACGGAGTATAGTACACTGGGTTAGCACACTAGACAGAGAATTGCCTATTTTCAGAAACTACCCAAGAAGTGTAGAAAGAACTAAAAGTAACATGCATGCATAGTGCAGTGATAACATGACTTACAGCAAGGCAACCAGGAATAAACTGGTTGCAGTGAAAAAGGCATAGGCAAAATAAATGTGTCACAGCAACATTTAAGAAGTTTATTAGCATTTATTCATCCAATTCAAAATACTTTCCCAGATTTTTATACTCCACGTTATTTAGGAGAAAGGCATATGTTGACAGTGAGGCTTCTTGGAGATGTCCTGAGAAACATGCAGATTTGAGCCACATTCTTTGGTGTTGTCCTATAATTCAGAAAGTCTGGTGCCAAGTTATACTGCTGATCTCAGTACTCTGTACACCAGTCCGATCTGATCCTAAAATATTTGCACTTATAGATTGTCCCACACTACAGTCTCTAAATAGAAATCATTGTGCCTTTCATCAGCAGTGGTAGATCTTAAGACCAGTAATCCTATCCAAAGGGGAACGTCATCTAGTAATACGTTTGAGCAGTTTTACTCTATTAGGAATCCCTTTTATGAAATTTAAATTCTCAAACTCTGTTGCTACAGTGGAGTTTAGGACCAGATCGTAGTCTGCTTAATTAATACAAATCTCTTAATGCTGGTAATGTTATCTGCATTGAAAATTGTGAGCTTTATGTGTACTATAATTGCTTATCTTATTTTCAAACTATTTAGGGCCTGTGGTATTGGTATTTATAGTTCCAGTATTGCATGATTCCTGTAATTACAACTTCATTTGTAATGTATACTGTTTGTGTAAATTAACTCTTAACTTTTTTCATAACTTCAGTACAATTATAAGCAAAAAAATAAAATTTTAAGTGTTTGGCTAGCTGTCATTGCCAACACATATTAGACAACAGTAGAAATATGCAGTTTCTTTATTCACAGACTTTGGCCATGAAGGCTTGCTGAGCTGATACGAACTCGTTTCTAGGGGTAGGTGAGTGGAAACGGGATAAAGGATACAAAGTGGGAGAGGGAACACCGAAAGAAGGCGCACACATTGGGTATAAATACAAAGTGTAAGAGAACTGAAGAATAAATAATAATAAACTCCTGATGCTTTGATCTTGGTGATCTGTCTCTCACCATCACTGCTGTCTCCATGCAAATCTGTCTCATGTCTCCATAGAGGCCTGCACTGTTCAATCTTCCTGGCCAAATAGTGTCTGGCCGCTGTTCCCATCAACTTCTCTTCTCTTCTTATCTCTTCCATTCTGTCTTTGTAACTCGCTCTGCTCACCTGATGCGTGCACCTTTCATATCTCTCACTCTAAATGGGTAGCGGGCCAATCTACTTTCTTTGTTCACCTCCCAACATTGTAGAATACACTTCTCCATGTCTGTCTCTGTCATCTACTGTTCACTTTCTGAAGCTTCTCCTGCTAGCCCGCTTCTCAGAACTGTGCACGTGCAGTGAGCCCCCACCCCACCCCCCACCCCGGGAGCACAGTCTACTTTTGCTTTTAGCATGTAGCTCCCTGCCTTTGTAACTGTAACGCGTGCATTTCTGCACTGTTTTTGAAATTGCTTATTTTTCTAAATTGTATTTAATTGTGCATTGGATTTTATTCTGTGCATGTATCTGTTGCTGTCACTATCTGTGTTATTGCTGTTTCACTCAGTAACTCATGCATTTTGCATTTTTTTATAGTATATAGTTTTATAATTCTTCGTTAACCTCAGTAATACACTGAAATCAAGTCACAGAAAACCAACTAATATACAAGTAATATACATCACTGAGTTTTGTCATACGCACATTCCAGTTTCACTTGGCAAGTGAAACATCACCGATGTGCAAGTCAACTTCCATTTGGAGCCTCTTAAACAGTAACAAACTGAACTGAGAGGGGCAGAGGTAGCCATCGGAGAGGATAGATATACCGCTGCGAGCTCCTGCTTCAGGCTGTTTCTTTTACAATTTATTTTACTATTCGGAGTTGACTTGCTGTAGATTTAACTGGACTAACAGTTGTCTGTACTGTTGGTGTATACAGTGGAGAAACCTTGGTCACAACAAACAGTAGTAAATGAGTTTTTGAAACCTAAACCCCAAGGGACTGCAGGAAAGGATGACCCACTGCCAGAGGAGGCATTACCTCTGACCGACATCTCAGACGTGAAAAACTCCTTAAAAGCAATGTGTGTGAAAGTCTAAACAAGCAACTGAATGGAGATTCGAGTAGTTGCTGCAGTGAGGATGGAAACAGAACAATCTGTTATGGGGATGACGGAGAAGGTGGAAGAAGCCTCAGGTTATCATGGAGTCTACCCTGCTCAAGCAGCTGCTGGAGGCGGTGAAAGAGAAAAAGTTTAGTTTAGCTCATTTGTTCCCATAGACGCCATATGGCGTCGGAACCATCGATTGCTGGAATGGACCCAAAATGGCCACCTGGAGCAAATGAGTTAGTTTAGTTGACTTATCAGAGGGTTTGGAAGGAGAGGATCCTATGGAGTTTATTTAATCTTGGCTCCCTGAATTACTGAACTGGTCATCTCCGGTACCTAGCTTTGTGGACAAGTCCTGTAGAGTCAACCCAAGAGGGGGTCCAGATGAATGCACACCTACCATGGACTTTCGTAATTATATTAGCTAAATCAGTCTCGAAGATCAAGCACTGAGCTCTACAAACCATGTCAAGGAATTGTGGGCTAGGAAGCTGATTGTGTAGCTTTACCCTGCTCTCCCTTAAGTGACTAGACTTTAGAGAAAGAGGTCTGAGGGAACCGAAAGAACTCTCCAGGACTTGAAACCCCATTTCGTGTTCCTGTACCCGGCTAGACTTCAGGTGGATGCTTGAGGAAAAACATGGTTGTACACTACGCCACAAGATGCAAACTGGCTGTTGGACTAAGCAGAGTCAGAGAAGGCTGGCTTCGAAGGTCTGGAGAGCATTTAGGACTCCGCTGAGCGATCGGAGGATTGAGGTAGCCTGATGTCTCTCCCGGGTTGTTTGAGGCACACATCCACTTAAATCATAGAGCCTTAACCACCAATATTTGATTTACAAGTTGTATACTGCTCATTCCCCATATGTCTTTTGCCCTGTTTGCTTTGTGAAGAACATTATTACAGGTGCCTTGAATTTAAAATGAGTGGTGGATTTTGGGTATGTTTATAAACAGTACTGTCTTTGGGAGAAAAGGGGGCTGGGGCAGCACATCTTTTGCCTGTAAAAGCAGGGCTTGGACACTGATATGTACATAAGTTTGTTGAACGTTGGAGCCTCTGTTACTCTGACTGAATCCCTGTTTTACATTGCTTTAGCTTACAATTTTCTGCATTTTAATGTAACAAAATACCAGTTTTTAAAATGTTCATTATGCGTTTTTTTAGTTGATTTAGTTGTATACGTCCTGTAACTCCTAAATTATGAAGAAAAAGTGCTGTTTCATATTTAAAACTTGCCATTTCTGGGTTTCATTAGAAGTAAGCAGTTGTATCTGCATCTCCACCATTATATTTTAGCTTACTGTACATTATTATTACCACCTTTTATGGGCGGTGTTGATTTAATGTGTATGAAATGGAACTTTCCTTTTAAAGACATGTTTCATAAGTGTAATTCGCATAGTGATGATAACTAGACAGTTATAATTTTTATTCTCTTTACCCCTGTGAGGTACCAAATTTACTGCTGCAATTTTCTCATGATAAATGCTATGTATGGCTATGAATGTCCTTTTTTTCTATTGTATTAAGTACTGGTCAGATTGTATAATGTATCTTGTACAAAACTCAATAAGCAAAAACTTAAAAAAAAAAATGAATCGAGCCAGTAATAATTTAAAAAAATGAGGTATTCTCTCTTTAAATTGAGTTTCTGTTGACTAGGAAAAAGGGACTAAACTAGACTATTTTCAGCCTTGTTTGGGGGGGGGCGGGGATACAGATGCAAATCAACTGAAACTGAACCAGATTAAACTGTTTGACAGTGGGGGCGCTGTGGAGCCCGAGCAATATGGATGCAGGAGTCTGAAGCTCCTCGAAGCCTCAAGATAAAAGTAAATTTTCGGGAGCATTAAATAGTACATACCTGCTCAACTGCATATAAACGAATATCGGAACTACTGCAGACCCGAGATGGGGAACCCAAAGAAAAATAGAGTGGGGAGAGCTCTAGAAGTAAAGCTATCACTGGCCCTCCAGCAACGTGATCGATGCATGGCCGACCTCCTCTGGATCCTAGCATGGAAAGCGAGGAAGAGACGCTGCAGACGCTATTCCAGAAAATGAATAAAATGTTAGCGTCCATGGCAGGTCTCTCGGAGCATTGTGATGCCCTTACTAACAGAGTTACCCTCTTGGAAGCAGATTCGGGGATGATGAAGACGGAGGCGAGTGAAGCAAAAAAGCAGTCGGAAGCTGCAATGGGCACTGCTGCAAATTTATTAAAAGAGAATACCCATCTTCGGGCTCAACTTGAAAACCTTGAGAACCAGGCCCGGGCCTCTAACCTAAGGATAATTGGCATCCAGGAACGCAGTGAGGGAGATCATCTTAGTCTTTTTCTAAAAGACTGGCTAGGTCAACCCCTGCTAGAAAAAACGGTGATTCAAAAAGCATACCGAGTTGCCTTCCGGGGCAGACCTAGCAACACTGAGTCACCAAGGACGATCGTGGCGGTCCTAGATAGTATGGGGACCCGCAACCTAATTTTATCCCTTGCCAGGCAAAAGCACACCCTACTCCACGACGGAGAAAGAATATCTCCTTATCCTGACTTAAGTTTTGCAACTCGGCAGAAAAAGAAACGACTTGACGGGACTAGGGTGATGCTTCGCGAAGCAGATATCCCACACAACATGCTTTTTCCAGCACAACTTAGACTGACATATAATGGGAAGATATTTATTTTCTCGGATCCAACTGACGCTCTAAAGTGGGCCCAAAAGTTTGCAAAGTCGAGCAGAAGAAGATAGGAATCCTCCAGGTCTGGCTCTGAGGACGAAGGATGACATGGACTCTTAAAAGGACATTTTTTCTAGTAAATCTCAGGTCTGTTAGTTTGAAATTGCTGAAAAAGTAAAGTTAGCCTCTGTCTCCAGCCATACATATAAATAATTAAAGAGGTGTTTTACTGATTCTTTATTCACTTTGTGGGGTGGCATGAGGCAACAAAAGTTTGTTGAGGGGGAGAGGGGGAGTTTCCTTCTACCTGCCTGTTTCTGAGGTTAAGAAATTTTATAGCAGCGAATGTTTGAGTGGGCATAATGCCCTTAACTGTACTTATTGTAGGATAATGCTCTTGTTGGGGCTTCATATAATTCCTGTCGTAAAGTACCATTTTGGTACACTTTTATTATGTTTTATGCATGCTGCTTTATTAGTTTCTTTTACAGGGACTGAAAATACGAATCTCAATGATTAAAAAAACTAACTACTTTTAAGCATGCCACTCATGGTCTCGTGACACATAGCCTACATCATGTTATTCTCTGTTCAAAGTATTGTACTATATAGTCTACTGCTGTACCCCATGATATATCTTATAGATGTAAGACGGATTTATTAAGTGCTTGTATTAAGAGGGGTGGCGCCTTCCAAAGGATGTTAATTGTATCCTAATGTATTACATCAGGAACAGTTGCTGTATGTTTGTTGAGATATACAATAAATATAAAGTATAAAAAACTGTTTGATAGTATTTTTAGTTGGGGTTGGCCAGTCAACCAGGACACCAGAGAGAAGTGCCATGGATCTTGGGTAGTGGGTTCAAGGAAGTGCCCTGGGCGAAGTGGGTTCAGGAAAGGGTCCTCCCTGCCTGGTTCCCATACCCAAGGGCTCCACTGTTGGTGGGCAAATAACACACTCTTCCACGGCCACTCATCCGACTCAGGCGGTGTCATGCAATGCCAGGTCAATAAAGAATAAGACAGCAATAACTGCTGATCTTGTTGGAACATTGGACCTGGCTTGTATCACCGAGACCTGGCTGGACGAAAATGCTGGTCCGGTACTGGAATCAGCAGTTCCAGCCAGGTACTTGGGGATACACCGCCTGAGATTGGATCGTAGGGGTGGGGGTGTAGTCATCTGTTTTAAGACAGAACCGGGCCTTGTGGGGGCCACCAGATCTTTTGAGTGTATCATGGACGCAGGTGTGGGTTGCAGGATTCTCCTCATCTGCTGTCTTCTCGGAGATGAGGAAGTTTTACTGCAGGAAGTTGCGACTTCATGATCGACACGGTGTTGGAATCCTCCAGGTGGTTGGTCCTGGGGGGATTTCAAGGCCTGGATCGATGATGAACTCTCGCCTTTTGGTCAGAACTTCCTCCAGCTGATGATCTCGTTGGGCTTCACACAGGTACTTACCACTGCGACCCATAATCAGGGTCAGACTCTGAACCTGGTGTTCCACCTGGGGATGGAGGTCTCTGACCTAGTGTTGGAACTGGTCGGGTGGTCCAACCATCACACTGTAGGGTTCAGTTTCATGGCTCCCCCCAATAGACCTGCCCCTTCGGAGATGGTCCGGTACTGCCCTTTAAAGGGTGTAACCCCCGAGGGTCTAATGGCAGGGCTGGACCTATCGATTAGGCCGCTGGAATTCTCTGATCCAGGGGACCTGATATTGTACTATAATGGTGCGGTATCAGGGGGCCCTGGATTCCATAGCTCCTATCTGTGTTTGCCCACTCTCTGTCCTCTATTCCCTTGGTTCGATGGGACCTTGAAGGAGCTGAGGCAAGTGGGGTGAAGGTTGGAACGGTGCTGGTGGAAGTCCGGCTTGGAGGATGACAGCCTTAGACTGATGGCCCATTATTTGGACTATCAGTCAGCAATCTCCCATAAGAAGGCAGAGTTCCTGTCCAGGGAGATTGCTGCAGCAGGGGAATCGACCGGCTCAGCTCTTCCGGACTGTTGACAGGTTGTGCAGTCCAACCTGTCTTCAGAATTGGAGAGCTTTTTCATAATCTTAAGTGTGATGAGTTCGCTCAGTTCTTAGCAGATGAGGTTGCCACCATTAGGTCTGAGATCCATCTGACTCATTCAAATGAGTGCTTTAGAGGTCAGTGGGAGATCACAGGCATTGTCTGTCTGGATGAACTTTGGCCAGCTGGCGATCATGGATATCATGAAGATTGTCCAGGGCTTGCGACCGACTTGCTGTAGTTTGAACCTGGTCCAACCCACCTCCTTGTGGAGTGAATGGAGATCATCACGCCGGTCCTGGTGGAGATTGTCTGGTGCTCGTTGGAGAAGAGTGCGTTTCTGAGCCCCTTGAAGGAGGCGGTGGTGACACCTCTTTTGAAGAAATCTTCCCTTGACCCAGACTGTCCCGCGAACTACAGACCAGTCTCTAACCTGCCCTTTGTGGGCAAGGTTATGGAGAAGGTAGTCACGTTGCAGCTCAAAGGTTTTCTTACTACCCACAAGGTCTATGATCCTCTCCAGTCTGGTTTCAGGAAGAGGCATAGTTACGAGATGGCCCTTGTTCGGGTACTCAATGATCTCCTGATAGCGAGAGATCAGAGGAGCCGTTCGATCGTGGTTCTTTTTTTTTTTTTTCCTTCCCCAGAGCTCCGGTCGGCGTTGACATCCCGACCGACCCCCTAGCCCTGACACCCGACTTCAGGCCATCCTCCTCATTACCCCCATGGCGGGGTGGTGAGGAGCCACCCAGCTCAACCCACCAAAGCAGGATCCGTATGAGGAGTCGCCATTTGGGTCGGGCAGCGGGGGTCGGATGCTCGTGCTGCCTGACGGAGCCCAATTTTCCATTTTCCTCCTTGCAGAGTGCCGGCGTGTAATGACGTCTGCCGCACTCCATCCCCCCTTGCTACACTGCTCCAGTAGCACCCCCAGTCATCACCAGGGGCTGCTACAGAGCGATGGGACCCTGGATCCCTCCCCAGGATAGGAGAGCAGTCCTCCAGATGCTCCATCCTATCCCTCCCTTGCCGACCTGGGCTCGCATCCGAACCTAGATTGCCAGCGTGGCATGAGATGTGGTGTCCAGCACCTCAACCTTCAGTGCCACCGAGCCGGCCGATCTTGGTTCTTCTTGATCTCTCTGCAGCGTTTGACACTGTGGATCATGGGGTATTGCTGGAGCGCCTGCGGGTGCTCTGTGAACTGTCTGGCACAGTCCTCAGATGGTTCCATTCTTTCCTCACGGGCAGAACTCAGAGAGTGGTGTCTTTTTTTTTTTTTCCCTCGGCCCCTCTCCCCCTGCCCTGTGGGGTGCTGCAGGGCTCTGTGTTTTCCCTCATGTTGTTCGCGGTGTACATGCTGCCATTGGGAGACATTATAAGGCGGTACGGCTGAGTTTTCACTGCTGTGCTGATGATACTCAGCTGTACATGTCCTTTGTACCTGAACAGGATGATGCTGTGTCAGTCTTTAACAACTGCCTAGCCGAGATTCAGGACTGGATGAGTGCCAGCTGGTTGAGGTTGAACCCGGATAAGACTGAGGTGTTGGTGGTGGACCCAGGTCATCAGGTAGAGGGGTTATCTCCTGGTCAGCCGTCCAGTCTTATGCTGGGGGGCAACCAGTGGAGATCCTGTGAATGGGTGCTTGATGGCAAGCTGACTCTTAAATTTCAGTTGTCAGCAGTTGTCAGATCCTCTTTTTACCATCTGAAGAACATCGCCTGGATAAAGCACCTTTTTTTCCGCCTGATCTTCCAAAGCTGGTCCACACCTTTGTGATCTCCTGCCTTGACTACTACAATGCTCTGTATCTAGGGCTACTGGGGGTGGACATCCGTTGCCTGCAGCTGGTGCAGAATGTGGCAGCCAGGTTGCTGATGGGTTTGTCTCGATTTAGCCATGTCTCACCTGTGCTCCGCGAACTGCACTGGCTGCTTGTGCGGTGGAGGATCACCTTCAAGGTCACTTTCCTGACCTATAAGGCCCTACATGGATAGGGATCGCGTTATCTGCAAGATCTCCGACCCTACTGCCCCCTCTGCCCACTCTGTTCCTCCAACGAGGGATTGCTAGAGATTCCCAGGGTCCGTTTACAGACCTCTGGGGCCAGAGCCTTTTCTTTTGTGGCCCCGACCCTGTGGAATTCTCTACCTCGTCGGATCAGAGGGTGCCTGTCCTCTGAGACTTTTAAGTCCGCACTGAAAACTTATTTATTTGACTTCGCTTTTGCGGATACTGCTTAAAAGTTAAGTTATTGCACTGCCTGTTTTAATTGTGAGTTTCTGTGTTTTTATTATGTACAAGCGCTTTGGTATTTGAAAAGCACTTTTTAAAAATAAAGTGACTTGACTTTTAACAACCATCTGAAAAGGCAGCCTGGGCCTTGGTCTAACCTCTCATCTGAAGGATGGCACACCATGACAGAACTACAGCCCCCTAGTAGTGCACTGGGGTGTTTTTTTTTTGTTTGTTTGTTTTGTTTTTTTTGTTAACGGTGATAGGAAACAGTTTTTACACCTTCAGAAGCCCTCCAGCTCTCCTTTTATAGGCTGCCCAGTATTCTGATATGTTTTTGACCTTTTCTGTTAAACTTACAGCCTAATTTTGTTTCCTTTTGTAACTACCCCAAATCCCTCTCTCCTCAGTAGTTGTGCTATTTTCATACAGCTTGAACATACTATGATGTCACAAACTCCTTTCCAGTCCATTCAGATAAACAGCACAGAATGGGAGTTATTGATGTCATAGAATGTCTTGGAAATATGAAAATCAAGAGCAGTAGCTGGTGAGGAGAGTGGAACTCTGTATATCTGAGGGCACCCCAAAGCTAAATTATTTATTCAACAAAAAATAAAAACATATCAGAATATATAACTGGCATGGAAAGGAAGATGGAAGGGCAGTTAACTATGTAAAAATCATTTCCTATCTCCTTTAAGGTATGAGTATAATCCAGGTGTAGGACTAGAACCCTTGCCATTGTAGCCCAGAGGCAGATGTGCTGTCAAGTGAGCTTTGATATGTAATATCCTGATAAACCACTCAGGCTTCGCTGTTGTGGTTTAAAGAGCTACTAGAATCAAAAATAGTAGACCGCAAAATGTTACACATTTTAAGAAGTAGTCAGTTGTAACTTTTTATTTCTGAAATATTTTTCTTCTGTTTGTTCTTTAGGATGTTTTCAATGTGATAGTATTATGCTGGATGTGTGGAACAGCCCTCTGCCTGGCAGCAGACATATCTAATTCTACTCCCTCCACTACATCAGCAGCACTGTGACCTCATTGACTGTGACATCACAGGTGATTGATCTGGCAGTTAAGAGTGGCTCCTCCTGAGTAGCTGTGATGTCACAGTCCGTGAGATTACAGTGCTGATGTACTGGGTGGAACAGAACTAGATATGTTAGCTGCCAGGCAGAGTGCTGTTCTACTGACCACACCTACTAACATCAGGTAAAAAAAATCTCCCAATTACAAAAAAAAAAGAAAAAGCACCTTGGATATAAAAGGTAATAGTTGACAGGTTTTAAAAACTAATATTTATTTCAGGCAGTACTCTAGCTGTTTAAGTGACGTCATATATCTTGGATGCATATTAAAAAAAAAAAAATAATTACAAACTACTCCCCATACTCCCCAGGGCTTGGTCTGGAAAGATGTTCTGCTGACAAATAATTTTGCACTAGAGTTTTTTCAGTATTTTGAGTGCCTGCCTATCTCTTATATCTTGTTTTGAGTTGGCAAACTCTGGAAGAGCACCACCGAACTTCTAGAGCGCACGGTACCACTTGTTTGTTGTTAATATTTATTTCAGGCAGTGCTCTAGCTGTTTAAGTGACATCACATATCTTGGATGTACATTAAAAAAATTAATTACAAACTGCTTCCCATACATTAGTTTTATATATAATTTGTGCTTTGCATTTTATTGTTATCGTACATGCACTTTTCACCACTATTGGTTGTTATTATTACTGTTTCTGTCCCTGTACCAGGAAATGAGCTGCGCCTCAGCATGCCTGTCATAGTCACCAAATTTTTAAATAATTGAAAACAGTAACATTTTATACAAACCAAGGATAAATAATTTTAAAAGTCTGCTTTTTCCAGTTCATTTGTTGTCTAGTACAATAAATGTAGTAACAAGTTGTGTGTAAACCTTTGTTATTACACGCTTTATTTTCTTGTCACTTTCTTTACAAATTGTATAAGATGACCATAGTATCCGATTTCTTGGCATCAACTGATGGATGACTGATCCACTGGTCTCCCTGAGCACAAGCCATTTATTCAGCGGTGAACACCTTTGAATCCTATGTCATTTCATAAAACCGTGAAACAGTGCTGTAGTGTGACAGCTGCTGACCAGACTTCAGTAGTGCTGTATGTTGCGTTAAAAGTAATACAGTGTATTGTGATCTTTGTTTGTTCTAGCTCTGAACACAAACCTGAGAAAGCTAAACTTCCCAAGATCTACACAAAAACGGGAGACAAAGGTTTGTATTAATGCTAAAAGAACTCTATCTCTAATCTTTCTCTCTTGAACAGTGTTAAAACATTTGATAAATGGGAATGTAATCATTAACACTGAAAAGATCCCAAACTATCAAAATACAGTATTGTATGCTTTTTCTGCAAGTTCACAATATTAGCCATGTTCAGTATTCATGTTATGCTTTTCAGACATTACCAGTGCCTCTGCGTTACCAGTGTCTTATCTGTTACAACATGGTTATCGTTACTGTTTTTATAATGCATTTTTTTGTATTTTTGCACCACTGTGATTAATGTTTCCTCCTTTTTCGCTTACTTATACTTTACTGTCACTCTTACTTTAATTGTACTAGTGTTTGCTCTTTCTGTCCCTATGGTTACCCCAATTTCTTAAAAAAAAAAAAAAAAAAGATGAACAGACATTTCTAATACTGTGCGAGTTGTATATTTTTATTTTATTTGGAAAATGTTTCTCAAGGAAAGACAACATGAGCTGTGAAACAGCTCATTTCCAGAAGCGTCCGGGGGGAGGGGGGGTTGTAATATTGAGAGAGCAGCAAAGCAAATTTACAGTACAGGAGCAAATCAATACATGAGCAAAGCAATGCAGCACAAATTACAAAACATAGCAGTGTGGTGCAGGTACAGACCGAGTGTTTCAGACAACTGGTCAGGAATACAATCTTAGGTAATAAAAGAGAGATCAGCAAACAATTAGCAGTCGGGGAACAATGCAATAACAGGAATTAGAACAATTATACTGTTGAAAAGTTGGCGTAACCACATCTTGACAAGTTTCTCTTTATGTTTCTGTGTACTTAACTCCACTGTCTTTGTTTTGATGAATGTTATAAATGGAGTAGCACACTTCAGGGTGTACAGTGTCTTTTATAAAATGGACAGGAAATTTCCTGCATCCTGATTGGTCTAAAGGGTTTGGAACTCAGCTGCTTAGGGGGAAACAACCACCTGTCCGAGAACCCTTCCAGCAACCAGAACACAGGACATAATGATATCCCTGTTTCCCGAACATTTTTAACATTTATGGCAGCCGTGTTTGTAAGGTAACAGTCCTGGCTTGCCATAACTGACAAAATGGCATTTTTGCTACATAATATAAAAAAAAACACCACCACCAATGACCTATCGCACACTTATCAGTACAACAAAGTGGATGATTTGATACCTTTTATTGGTCCAACATGAAAGTTACAGAATTTTAAGCTTTATAATTACATAGAGTTCATCACGAAATGACAAGCTATACAAAGAAACCACTCTAAGTACGTAGGGTAGAATCGGTAACAATAACAAAAAAATTTTACACATGAATATGACAGTTCTGTTGATACAGAAGAAGAATAATTGGATATCCATAGACAAAAAAAAAACAGTCCTTGAAATCCTAGTTGGGTATAAATCAGATTCTCCCAATGGATGGAATGTGACAGGAAAAGGCCTATAAATTGTCAATAACTTAATTACCTCACTCTGTTGTCCTTGGGTGTCACTATGCACCTGGGGCTGAATTCTCAAAGGGAGCCAAAAATTCTGTAAAATTCTTACTTCGAGAGGGCTCTTGCAGGAGTAATCACCTTGAGGACTGCGCCCCCTGGCGTCAGGACCACACAGAAACTTTAGCTAGCAGAGTCTGTTGGGGAACCACTCACCGAACAGCATGTGATGGATGTCAGCGTGACACTATATAGTGGGCGGTCCCCACACCCACCTTCCAGTTCTTTCCCGCCGTCGACTTGAACACGTCGGACCTCATGGAGATCGCACGTTGCAGTTCAACCGCTTCCACGGATGAGTATACATTTTCTTTCTTTAAAATACAGTATTTTATTAATTTTTGTGCATGTCATCGCTGTCTTCTGTCGAGTCGCACAAGAATAAGTACGCTTCGTGTGGCGCGCAGCTCCCGCACAAAGACTCTCATACCTCTGCCTCTTCTGCCTACGCCTGGAGCACAAGGTCGAGGATTGCGAGGCCTGTTCCAGCTTCAACCAGGCCACACAGAAGCATCGCCAGCAGGCCCTTGAGAACCATTTACTTTAGAAAAAGATGGCCGCGATGGAAAAGGAGCTCCAAAAACTCCGCAGCGCATCCTCCTCCTCCCCCACTGAGACTTGCAGGCACAAGAAGGAGAAGAAGCATGGGGACCAGGACCGGTCCCCTTCTCAATTGTGGCTGCCTTCGGGCCCCATAGGTGAGCAGTGGCCCTCATCCTCAGGGAAGTCTTCCACTGCGTTCAAGCCTGCCCCGCCCCAAGGACAGTCCTCTGACCCCCCGCCAACGCTGATTACAGTGGCCACAGGCGCCTTGGCATCATCAGAGGCTTCCGCTTCCCTTAGGCCTCTTTCCTTCAGCAGGCCTGAGTTGACAGGTGGGGCTGATAAGTCGCTTGTTATGCTCCCTGATGAGCGCCCGGCCCAGGCAGTGTCTACGGGCTCCAGGGATTCCGGAGCCCACCCGACTTCTGTTGATAACTCGGGCATCAGGTCCCCTGACATCTGCCCAACTAGCCCTGTCAATAAGTCAGGCGATGGCCCCAATGCCTCTTCTCTGCCAGACCTGACATAGCCATCTTCTGTTGGGTCTCTCCACCGGTTTACCCCCAGTTCCCCAGCAGGGGAGTTTCCGCCTCCTTCCCCGGACATGGGGAGAGCTGGCATTGGGGGTCTTCTGTCAGGCGGCCTTGCTCCTGCGTCACCTCCGGATCTTGCTTCGGGGCTCCTTGCGGACCTCAGGGTTCTCCTCAGTTGGGATTCCCAGTGGGGGCCCCTACTCCGTCCCCATATCTGCCACCTGCTGGGCCGATGTTCAACCCAGTTCTTCCGGGTCCCCCAGGCCCTCCAGCTCTGCCATCTGGGCTTCTGTCTGGGTATCTTCCATCGGGCTACCCAACGCCTGCTCCGCCCCATCTTACCCAGGCTACTCACCATCAGGCTATCACATGCCGAAGCCCCTTATCCTCCTCAGGGATACCCAACGCCAGCTTGTTTCTGAGTTGGACAGCCGCCATCTTCCTCGGGAGGTGCCCCAAGTCCCGGTGGATCGCCTTCTCTTGCGCCAGCCCCTCGCAACCTGTTGTCAGGCCCGCAGAAGCTGCCTCCGTCAGGGCACATGGAAGGTGGAGCTTCCCCTGATGTCGGTGAGCCTTCCCGACCTGACGTCCAGCCCTCTGACTCTGATCTGGATTCAGATTCAGACGATTCTTTTTCTTACATTTCGGGGTTTGAGACTCCTTCCTCGGAAGAACAGAGGCCCAAGGAATCGCCGAAGTCTCCACCTGAGGATCCTCCTTTACTGATCTCCTCAAGAAAATCACAGAGGTCTGTGATTGGAGGTCAGATGCTCAAGATCCCAAACGTCAGAGGCTAGCTGAGCATCTGCACATCCAGGAGGTGGCGCCTGTCCTCACGCCTCCCTGGCTCGAGCCACATGAGGATCTCGCATCCACAATCTGGGTGATGCCGTCCTCGATACTGGCGGCAGCCAAGAAAGCGGGTCGCACGTATCGGATGCCTGAAGGTAAGGACCATCTCAGTGTCCACCCCAAGGCAGACTCCATGGTCATTGCAGCGGCTCACGACAGATCGTCTAAGCAAAGGCATATGAGTACCTCCCCTTCTGATAAGGAGTCGAGGCAGCTCGACCAGTTTGGCAGGAAGTTTTACTCCTTGTTCACTCTAGCCATTCGCACTTTAAATTACGTAGCTCACATATTGGTCTACCAGAAATCTCTTTTTAGCCAGCTGGAGCTGGCTATTGAAGCCCTCCCCAACTCTGAGACTAAGTCCCTTCTTGCGGACTCTGTCCGATCTGCCAAGGTTGCCTGCAGGCATTCCTTTCGCGCTACTTATGATGCCGTGGACTCCTCCCCAAGGGGAGTCACCACGGCAGTTAGCCTTAGGAGATTCTCCTAGCTTAGGGTCTTCAACCTGGCACAGTATGTCCAGGCAGCTATCCAGGACGCTCCTTTCAGAGGATCAGTTCTCTTTGGAGGTGATGTTCAGGATATCATCACTAGCTTGCAGGACAAGGCCCTTAGGTCAGTTCATACCATGTACCACCCCAGGCTTCAGGCAAGAAAGCCCTTTCAGCGCCAGGCAAAGCGTCAGCCGAAGCAGCAATAGACGACCAGGCGTCAACCTAGACGTCGGGCCCAGTCAGCTTCAACCACCCCTCCTGCAAAAACACAGAGAACTTCAGGCGCAGCTGTCCCCAGCTCCCCCTCCCTTGCCTGACTCGTGGTCCGTCCTCCCAGTCTTGCAGAGGAGTCAGTGGGCAGAAGGTTCGCCAGTCATCTGCCGGGGTGGCGGGCGATAACGGGTGATAGATGGGTTTTTCAATTAATGGGACAAGGCCATACTCTGAAATTTCGAGAAAAGCTTCCAGACAGGCCTCCAAGTGTCCCACTATTCAAAGGCACACATTCCTCTCCTAAAGGAGGAGGTCCAGGCTGTCTTACTAAAAAGGGCAATAGAACCGGTTCCATCCAACCAGGTAGCCAAGGGGTATTACTCCCATTTCTTCCTGGTCCCCAAGAAAACGTGGGATCTACGTCCTATTTTGGACCTCAGCTCCCTGAATCTGTACATAGAGTACAAACTATTCTGGATGCTGACTCTCCCAGGCCTGCTGCCCCTCCTGTGCAAGGGACAGTGGAGCTGTGCGCTCTGGATATGCAGGATGCCTGCCTGCATATCCTGGTCTTTCAGGGTCGTCGCCACGATCTCTGATTCACTTTTCAGGGGGAGCACTCCCAGTTCAGGGCCCTCCCTTTTAGGCTATCCTTGGAACCTCGGGTTTTTACAGAGTACCTGGCGGTAGTGGCAGTGGCTTTGAGACGTTTGGGCCACTGTGTGTTCTCCTACCTCGACAACTGGCTCCTGTCAGCCCCGTCGAGGGAGCAGCTGGAACTTTTCCTCTCTGCCACCCTGGACCTCTTCGCACAAGTAGGGATCACTGTAAATCTCTCAAAGTCCCAACTTGTCCCTACCCAAACGCCTTCAGTTCATTGGAGCGGTGTTGGATACGGCCCAGGGCATGGCATTCCTCCCTCTGGACAGGGTGGAAACTTTGAAGGAACACGTTCATTTGGTAGTCGCTGGCAGGCAGGTTCCAGCCAGGTCGATTCTTCGACTTCTTGGCCTTATGGCAGCAGCCATCCCCACTGTTCTTTTGGCCAGGATCCACATGTGTATTTCACAATGGATGCTCAGGGCGTAGTGGGATCAGAGGTTGGACGACCTGGAACAGAGGGTCATGGTTTCCAATCTGATGCAGCAGGATCTCCTCTGGTGGCAGGATCTGGACAATCTCACCAGAGTGGTCCATTTCCAGTTTTCTCCTCCCTCCCATACCCTGATCACGGATGCATCTAGGATGGGTTGGGGTGCTCATTTGGGGAATCACAGGACGGAGGGTCTCTGTCAGAGTCCCATCTTCACATTAATGTCCTAGAGATGAGAGTAATGCTTTATGGTCTTCAAACCTTTCAGCACCTGCTTTGCCAGGGCACTCTGTTGGTCCAGTCAGACAATATGTACGTAGTGTGGTATCTCAATAAATGAGGCACTCGCTCGTATCCTCTTTGGAGAGAGGCATGCAGGTGTGGAACTGGGCAGTCCTGCATCGAATTCGCTTCACGGCAGTTCGTGTTCTGGGCGTGCAAAACATCCTAGCGGACAGTCTTGGCCGCACCAGGGTCAGAGCTCATGAGTGGGAACTCGAGCAAGAGGTGGCTGAACACATTTTTGACCTATGGTGTCGTCCAGACCTAGATCTGTTCGCCGGCCCATACAACGCAAAACTTTCCAAGTTTTGCTCTCTTGTTCCCAGGCCTGATGTTTTCTGGTGAGATATGCTATCTCTTTGATGGACAAGGAGGTTATTGTACACTTTCCCTCCCTTTCTGGTTCTGCAGAAGGTGCTGCTCAAGCTTCAGACGGAAGGGGCACATATGGTTCTGATAGCCCCACTTTGGCCTGAGCAAGTTTGGTTTCCGCTCCTTCAGCAGCTGGCAGTGGAACCCCCAATTCCCCTGCCCCTCTGTTATGATCTCCTGTCTCAGGAGAGGGGCACACTGGTCCATCCTGAGCTGAAGTCCCTTCACCTTCATGCGTGGCACCGCAGGACTTGGCCGCTTCTGGTTTCGGGGTTTCTTCCCAAATAGCACAGGTCCGGGTAGAGGCCAGAAAACCATCTACAAGGGCTACATATGCCATGAAGTGGAAACGTTTCTCCATATGGGCCACCTCGAAGGGTTGGGACCCCTTTCCTTGCCCGGTACTGCAAATCCTGGAGTATCTCCTGTACTTGTCTGACAGGCCTGAGCTACTCTTCTTTAAAGGTCCACCTGTCGGCTGTTTCTGCTTACCACACTCTGGTGGAAGGCAAAACTGTGGCTCAATTAGAGGTCTCCAAGACCTTCCTGAAAGGGATCCTACACCTAAAACCCCCGGCACGCAGTCCTGTACCACCATGGGATCGTAATTTTATTTTAGAAAAGTTAACCCTGCCTCCCTTTGAACTGGTTGGTTCTTGCGAGATGGTGCTATTTGTCCTGGAAAGCGCTATTTTTGGTTTCTGTCACTTCTGCTCGGAGGATTTCCAAGCTTCAGGCCCTGATGTGGAAGGAGCCTTATTTGATTTTTCACAGAGACCGAGTGGCTTTGTGTACAAACCCTGGATTCTTACCGAAGGTGATTTTGGAATTTACGTTGAACCAGTCCATTCAACTGCCCATCTAGTACCCTAAGTATTCTAATTGGGGGAAGCACTTCTACATACTTTAGATGTTCACGGAATTTTACCGTATTACAGTAATAGAACCAAGTCAGTCCACAAAACGGACCAACTTTTTGTTTCTTTCATGCTGAAGCGAGAGGGCTCAGCAGTTTCCAAACAATGTCTAAGTGGTTGGCAAACTGTATTATTTTCTGCTATCAGAAATATGGGAAAACCCTCCTGGGGAGGTTAAGGGGCATTCCGCCAGAGGGATGGCTGCCTCTGCTGCTTGTTTCAAGAATGTGTCAGCCATGGATATTTGTGCGGCAGTTACTTGGAGTTCTGTCCACACTTTCACAAAGCGTTACAGTCTGGACATTGCCTCAAGACGAAGGGCAGGCTTTGTCCTAGCTATGCTTCAGGGTCTCCTGTCCCAAACCACCTGTTCTATTCTGCAGCCTTCCTGCCTCCCGTGTTTGTTTCTTATGATTCACACTGCTTGGGACTCAGTCCTCAAGGTGATTATCTACTGCAAGAGCCCTCTCGAAGTAAGATCACACAGTTACGTAAGAACTTACAGTAACAGTAGATCTTCAAGAGAGGCTGTTGCAGTAGGTCACCTTTTTCCCTTCCTCCTTCCCCTGAGTTCATTGGCTGTTCTTTTTCCATCCGCTTGTTTCAGGGTGCTGGAGCCTCCTACATACTTTCTCCTGCCGTGCCTCCTTGGAGGTCTTTGGCGGGAGAACTGGAAGGCAGAAGTGGGGACCGCCCACTATATAGTGTCACACTGACATCCACCATGTGATGTCGGGTGGGCAGTCCCCCATCAGACACTGCTAGCTAAAGTTTCTGTGTGGTCCTGATGCCAGGGGGTGCAGTCCTCAAGGTAATCACCTACTGTAAGAGTCTCTCAAAGAGCTACTGTTCAGGTAAATTCTTACGTAACTGTACTTTGCGAGAAAATGGCTTGCAGCACTGCAGAAATTTAGTTGTGGCATATTCACAAAGAAAAATGCCGCAGTTGCAAAAATTGCAAACCAGGTGAGTTGTGAAATTCCACAAGTGCTGCAAATCCGCAACATTTTTTTTGCAGCTGCGAAAATAATATTAAGGGCCCAGAGAACAGAACAGCAGCAGGTGCTCCATATTAAGTGGAGCAGGAGACTTTGACAGTCTTGCAAAAGTTGCAGAAGAACCAGCAGTCCCAGCGAGGCAAGTAACCAGTCTCACAACTGGGACCATAGTAGCACCGCCTATACCAGCAGGACCTTGCACACACTGGTAATATGAATCTGTTAGTGATGTCTTTCTCTCAGATGTTTCTCTCTTCTGCATCAGTAGTGCACACTTCTGGCTGTTACCACTTCTGCTTCTACTGCCTGTGGGGCTCCTTTATGGGCTGCACTGGGTTATGTGGTTGTGGTTTTGTTGCCTTTCAATGGAAATGTGCGCTATTTGTGTGTAACAACTGACACTATTATACAGCCCACAGGGTTGCAGTTGCTGGTGCCTGAACCCCCACTATAATATATCCCAATTGTTAGTACACTGCTTTTTGCTCAGGGTGAGTTATGCCTCACTCTCTGTTGTGCAGCATGTGCGCAACATTCTTTCCGCAACTGCGGAAAAACAGTGGATGAGAATAGCCCTTAAAGGGATATGCCATACTTTTCAATGGCTCTTTTTTTTTGCCCAGGAACGGGTATTAAATAGCCGGTGTAGCATATCAAAACGCTGAGCAAAGCTGCCAGCCCAGTGGCATAGAGGGTTGAGGTGCTGGCGCCTTACCTCAACCCACGCCGGCGACCCAGGTTTGGGAACGAGCCCTGGCCTTCGGAGGTCAGCACGGGGGGGGGGCTGGATAGAGCTGCTGGCAGGCAAGCTGTCCTCTCTGGGGAGCGGGTGTGGCATCCCTCGGCTGATGGCGACTCCCAGTAGAGGCTAGGGGTGGCACGGGCCAGAGGGTGCCTCGGCATTAGGCCATGGGGTGGTGGAAAGGGTTCGGAACCTGGGCTGTACAGTGCTTGCGTGCTGTGAGAAAAATCAGAGGGGAAAAAATATGCTGTTCAGCAGGATGAAGACTGACTCCCCAAGAGGCACCACTCCTGGGCCAGGCAAGGTAAGCACCAGTAATTCTGGGGGCGGGGGAGGGTTGGTTGGATGAGGGCTGACCGTCAAGGCGCATAAATACAAATATACAAATGTGAATAAAACAAAAAAAAAAAAAAAAAGCTAAGCAAAACGGGGTAATGGTAACTATTTTCAGAAATGCTTAGCAGTAGACTGCTAACCATTTTTTGAGTGAGTCCATGACACAGTACACAACATTAATAAAGCAAATTTTTTTAACATTTTGCTATTCAGTCTGTGCCATGTGCTGTGTATTTTCACCATTAATTAGCAATTTCACGCATCAAACTGCTAATCAGTTTTTTCAACTTAAAACCCTGCGGAACTTCCACAGCTGCACTTTTTCCGCAGTCCACAGTGTATTTTTCTTGCAGCTGCAGAAGTTTTATGTCTTCTGCTGAGCGCAATTACCTCTTTTATTTCTGCAACTGCAACTTTTTGGGGACTTGCGCATTTTGTTTGCACCTTCCAAGTGTTTATCCCATGACAACCACCTCCCCATTATATCTTACTGCTTGTGTAATAGCCCTTCTTCCATGGTGGCTCAAGGCCTTGACCTGCACGTTATGTCTCCGTATCCACCCAGTGTATGCATTTATCACTGCACACCCTGTCATCAGGACTAGATCCAGAATTTTTGCAAGAGGAAGCAATTTTGTCAAAATGAAAGCACTTTTCCCCAGAAAAAAATGTAAAAATGTTCAGTTTTAAAACTCGGATAAGGCAAAAAGATCCAAGACTTTGTTCTCAGTCATGAAAGGTAATTGTGCAAAATGGGAGGGGGCGCAAAACAATGCCCCGTTTCGCTTTCACACCAAAAAAAAAAAAAAATAGACTTAGTTGCACGGGAGAAGTCACAATTCAATTAGTTTGCCAGTTGGTACTGTATACTGACATGGTTTGTGCCACTAATAGAAGAGTAGCAGTGTAGCCTAGAATTTAGAGCACCAAGCTCTGAACCTGGAGACCCAGCAGGCCTGGGTGGGTTTAAAACCCGCAGCTGTCACTTTCATACAGTGTGACACTGAGCAATTTACTTAACCTCACTGCACCTGGAAACAAATTTTGGCTCATTATGCATTTCCTGGCCAGAAATAATAATAAAAAAAATACTTGATTTCAACTTGCACAGTGTTGCAGCATGGCTTAGCACAAGTCACATGGCGTATAGTATACAATGTTGTGACTCCATGCATACAGGTAGTACACAGCATGGCACTATTCATTGCTGCAGCTCCGTGTATAAGGTGGTACACAACATGGTGCTATGCCGTGTTGTGACTCCGCGTCTATGGGTAGTGCCACAGCATTGTGCTATGCCACGCCGTGACTCTGTCTGTATGGCCCGTGTATACGGGTAGTGCTATGTCATGGTGATATGCTATGCTGTGACTTCTTGTGTATGGGTAGTGCTGCAGCATTGTGCTCTGCCATACCATGACTCTGCGTGTTTGGGTAGTGCTGCAGCATTGTGCTCTGCCATACCGTGACTCTGCGTGTTTGGGTAGTGCTGCAGCATTGTGCTCTGCCATACCGTGACTCTGCGTGTACCATCTGCGTGTTTGGGTAGTGCTGCAGCATGGTGCTGTGCCATACTGCAACTCCATGTGTACGGGTAGTGCCGCAACATAGTACTATGCCATGCCATGACTTTTGTGTGTAATGTCCATGCATGCGGGTACATCTGCCACTCTCCTGTGTATGGCTGTTGTGCACAGGTGGTGTTGAGCATTATGCTATGCCAGCCCGCAATACTGTATGTGTGGGTGTTGCGCGGCATGGTGCTAAGCCATGTTAACATACTAAAATGCCAGCAGAATAGGCCTAACGGTCTTTCGTGTCTGCTCGTTTGGTCAGCCCCGACCCTGGGAGCTGACTTTGCTGCCCCCATCGCCCTCTCTGGCTTCTCCCTTCCCAGTTCTGGATATTTACGCTGCACTGGTTTTTGCTTCCAGAACCCTTCCCCTGTACCTGTCCCTCCCCCTCTTGAACCTCTCCACTGTCTCTACCTCCACCAGCCCCTCTGGCAGCACGCTCCATGGCTCCATCACCTCTTAGTGAAGTAGCACCTCCTTCTTTCTCCCCTGAATCTCCCCCACTCCAGCTTCCACCCATGTCCTCTAGTTGTCCCCCCTCCTTCCTTCGAAGCACCCTGACTGCTCCTCCCCTATTTACCCCCTTCATGTACCTGAAGACCTCTATCATGTCCCCCCGGTCCCTTCTCTCTTCTAATGTGTACATATCTAGCTCTTCGAGCCTCTCCCCCAAGCCCCAAATCATTTTGGTTGCCCTCCTCTGGACCCTCTCCAGGAGTTTAATGTCCCTCTTTAAGTGTGGCCTCCAAAACAGTACTCGAGGTGCGGCCTCACCAAGCAGTTATACAGAGGGAGTATCACTTCCCTCCTTCTGGAGGTGATCCCCTTAGCGATGCATCCCAGCATCCTGTTGGCCTTGGCCACTGCCCTCCTACAAGTCTCCGAGTTGTTCATCTTGACATCCACCACCACCCCCAGGTCCCTCACAGCCATCAAGACTTGTAGCATTTCCCCCCCAGGATGTACACTTGGCCCAGGTTTCTGGCCCCCAGGTGTAGTACCTTGCATTTCCCTGCATTGAACCTCAGCTTCCACTTTCTAGACCATCTTTCCAGAGCCTCCAGGTCCCCCTGTAGGGCCGCTCTCCCCTCCTCCCCATCCACCACCGCCCCCAGTTTTGAGTCGTCCATAAAGAGACTTATCTCACTCCTGATACCTGCCCTTATGTCAGAGACGTAGGCGTTGAACAGGAGGGGCCCAATTACTGATCCTTGCGGGACCCCACTAATGACCCTCCTTGGGGATGAGACTATCCCGCCAACTGCAACGCTCTGGGTCCAGTCCTGGAGCCAATGGCCTATCCATCTGATCATCTGGTTCCCCACCCCCATTTCTCCCAGCTTATCCAGCAGGCCCCTGTGAGGAACAGAGTCAAATGCCTTGCTGAAGTCTAGAAAGAGGATGTCCACTGGTCTACCCACGTCCAAGGCACTCGTCGCCTAGTCATAGAACTCCACAAGGTTTGTCTGACATGATTTCCCCGGCCGGGACGAATCCATGCTGTCTATCGTCCAGGCACCCTGACTTTTCCAGGTCCCCCCAGCTTCTCCTTGACAATGCCCTCCATCACCTTGCCCACCACCGATGTCAGGCTGACGGGCCTGTAGTTCCCTGCCACCTCCCTTGATCCCCCCCTTGTGGATAGGCACTATATGCGCCACCTTCTAGTCCTGGGGCACCCACCCTGTCCTCAGAGAGATGGTGAAAAGCTCCGCCAGGGGTTTCACCAGGACATGTTGCAACTTTGTGTATACTGGTAGTGCCGCAGTGTAGTGCTGTGCCCTGCTGCGACTTCGATCAAACTGGTGGTAAGCAGCATGGCACTGTGCCACACTGTGACTGTGTGCATGCAGTTAGTATGCAGCATGGCACTACACCACGCTGTAACCGTGTGTATAGAGGTGGCATGCAGCATGGTGCTATGCCGTGCTGCAACTCGGTGTATGTGTGTGCGTGGTAGTGTTGCAGCATGGTGCTATACCATGCTGCAACTCTTTGTATCCAGATAATATGCTATATGTCACTATGCCATGCTGTGACTACCTGTGTACAGGTAGTGCAGCAGCATGGTGCTATGGTGGGACTTGTGTACACAGGTAATATGCAGTATTTAGCTATTCTCTGTGACACCATGTATACAGAAGGTATGCAGCATGGTGCTAAGCCATGCTGTGAGTTTGTGTGTTCTAATAGTGCTGTGCCATGCTGTGACTCTGTGCAAACAGGTGGTAAACAGCAAGACACTATGCAACACTGTGACTGTGTGTGTGCAGGTGGTATGCAGCATGGCACTACTCTACACTCTGTCTCTGTGTACACATCATTCCACTATGCCATGCTGTGACTCCATGTGTATGGGTAGTGCAGTAGCACGGTGCTATTCTTGGTCTCCATTTACACAGACAATACGCAGTATTTAGCTATACCATGCTGCAAACTCCATGTATACTGGTGATATGCTGTACTGCACGTTCATGTGTGGGTGGTGCTAGGGCATGATGCTGTGCAATGCTATGAATCCATGTGTACTGGTAGTACCATAGCATGGTGCTGTGTCATGCTGTAAATCCATGTGTATGGGTGGTACATAGCATGGTGCTGTCATGCTGTAAATCCATGTGTATGGGTGGTACATAGCATGGTGCTGTCATGCTGTAAATCCATGTGCATGGGTGGTACATAGCCTGGCGCTGTGTCATGCTGTAAATCCATGTGTATGGGTGGTACATAGCATGGTACTGTCGTGCTGTAAAACCATGTGTATGTGTGGTACATAGCATGGTGCTGTGTCATGCCGTAAATCCATTTGTATGGGTGGTACATAGCATGGTGCTGTGTCTTGCCGTAAATCCATGTGTATGGGTGGTACATAGCATGGTGCTGTGTCATGCTGCAAATCCATGTGTATGGGTGGTACATAGCATGGTGCTGTGTCATGCTGCAAATCCATGTGTATGGGTGGTACATAGCATGGTACTGTGTCATGCTGTAAATCCATGTGTATGGGTGGTACATAGCATGGTGCTGTGTCATGCTGTAAATCCATGTGTATGGGTGGTACATAGCATGGTGCTGTGTCATGCTGTAAATCCATGTGCATGGGTGGTACATAGCATGGTGCTGTGTCATGCTGTAAATCCATGTGCATGGGTGGTACATAGCATGGTGCTGTGTCATGCTGTAAATCCATGTGTATGGGTGGTACATAGCATGGCGCTGTGCAGTGCTGTAAATCCATGTGTATGGGTGGTACATAGCATGGTACTGTGCAGTTCTGTAAATCCATGTGTATGGGTCGTACATAGCATGGCGCTGTGCAGTTCTGTAAATCCATGTGTATGGGTCGTACATAGCATGGCGCTGTGTCATGCTGTAAGTCCATGTATACTGGTAGTGCCATAGCATGGTGCTGTGTCATGCTGTAAATCCATGTGCATGGGTGGTACATAGCATGGTGCTGTGTCATGCTGTAAATCCATGTGCATGGGTGGTACATAGCATGGTGCTGTGTCATGCTGTAAATCCATGTGCATGGGTGGTACATAGCATGGTGCTGTGTCATGCTGTAAATCCATGTGCATGGGTGGTACATAGCATGGTGCTGTGTCATGCTGTAAATCCATGTGCATGGGTGGTACATAGCATGGTGCTGTGTCATGCTGTAAATCCATGTGCATGGGTGGTATAGCATGGTGCTGTGTCATGCTGTAAATCCATGTGTATGGGTGGTACATAGCATGGCGCTGTGCAGTGCTGTAAATCCATGTGTATGGGTGGTACATAGCATGGTACTGTGCAGTTCTGTAAATCCATGTGTATGGGTCGTACATAGCATGGCGCTGTGCAGTGCTGTAAATCCATGTGTATGGGTGGTACATAGCATGGTACTGTGTCATGCTGTAAATCCATGTGTATGGGTGGTACATAGCATGGTACTGTGTCATGCTGTAAATCCATGTGTATGGGTGATACATAGCATGGCGCTGTGCAGAGCTGTAAATCCGTGTGCATGGGTGGTACATAGCATGGTACTGTGTCATGCTGTAAATCCATGTGTATGGGTGGTACATAGCATGGTACTGTGTCATGCTGTAAATCCATGTGTATGGGTGATACAAAGCATGGCGCTGTGCAGTGCTGTAAATCCGTGTGCATGGGTGGTACATAGCATGGTGCTGTGTCATGCTATAAATCCATGTGTATGGGTGGTACATAGCATGGTGCTGTGTCATGCTGTAAGTCCATGTATACTGGTAGTGCCATAGCATGGCGCTGTCATGCTGTAAATCCATGTGTATGGGTGGTACATAGCATTGGTGCTGTGTCATGCTGTAAATCCATGTGTATGGGTGGTACATAGCATGGTGCTGTGTCTTGCTGTAAATCCATGTGTACTGGTAGTGCCATAGCATCGCGCTGTGTCATACTGTAAATCCATGTGTATGGGTGGTACATAGCATGGCGCTGTGTCATACTGTAAATCCATGTGTATGGGTGGTACATAGCATGGTGCTGTGTCATGCTGTAAATCCATGTGTATGGGTGGTACATAGCATGGTGCTGTGTCATGCTGTAAGTCCATGTATACTGGTAGTGCCATAGCATGGCGCTGTCATGCTGTAAATCCATGTGTATGGGTGGTACATAGCATTGGTGCTGTGTCATGCTGTAAATCCATGTGTATGGGTGGTACATAGCATGGTGCTGTGTCTTGCTGTAAATCCATGTGTACTGGTAGTGCCATAGCATCGCGCTGTGTCATACTGTAAATCCATGTGTATGGGTGGTACATAGCATGGCGCTGTGTCATACTGTAAATCCATGTGTATGGGTGGTACATAGCATGGTGCTGTGTCATGCTGTAAATCCATGTGTATGGGTGGTACATAGCATGGTGCTGTGTCATACTGTAAATCCATGTGTATGGGTGGTACATAGCATGGTGTTGTGTCATGCTGTAAATACATGTGTATAGGTGGTACATCGCATGGTGCTGTGTCATGCTGTAAATCCATGTGTATGGGTGGTAGATAGCATGGTGCTGTGTCATGCTGTAAATCCATGTGTATTGGTGGTGTCATAGCATGGCACTGTGTCATGCAGTAAATCCTTGTGTATGGGTAGTACATAGCATGGTGCTGTGTCATGCTGTAAATCCATGTGTATGGGTGGTACATAGCATGGTGCTGTGTCATGCTGCAAATCCATGTGTGTGGGTGGTACATAGCATGGTGCTGTGTCATGCTGTAAATCCATGTGTATGGGTGGTATGTAGCATGGTACTGTGTCATGCTGTAAATCCATGTGTACTGGTAGTGCCATATCATGGCGCTGTGTCATGCTGTAAATCCATGTGTATTGGTGGTACATAGAATGGTGCTGTGCCATGCTTTAAATCCATGTGTATGGGTGGTACATAGCATGGCGCTGTGTCATTGTGCAAATCCATGTCTATGGGTGGTACATAGCATGGCGCTGTGTCATGCTGTAAATCCATGTGTATGGGTGGTACATAGCATGGTGCTGTGTCATGGTGTAAATCCATGTGTATGGGTGGTACATAGCATGGTGCTGTGTCATGCTGTAAATCCATGTGTATGGGTGGTACATAGCATGGTACTGTGTCATGCTGTAAATCCATGTGTATGGGTCGTACATAGCATAGTACTGTGTGCTGTAAATCCATGTGTATGGGTGGTACATAGCATGGTACTGTGTCGTGCTGTAAATCCATGTGTATGGGTAGTGCCATAGCATGGTACAGTGTCGTGCTGTAAATCCATGTGTATGGGTGGTACATAGCATGGCGCTGTGTTATGCTGTAAATCCATGTGTACTGGTAGTGCCATAGAATGGTGCTGTTTTCTCATGCTGTAAATCCATGTGTATGGGTGGTACATAGCATGGCACTATGCTGTCTCTGTGTATACAGGTGGTATGCAGCATGGCACTGTAATCTGTGTGTATAGGAGGTAGGCAGCATGGCGCTGTGCAGTGCTGTGTCGCAATGCGCATGGGTGGTGCCGCAGCATGGTGCCAGGTCATGCTGCAGCACCTTGTGCAGGGATGGTGCCGCAGCATGATGTCATGCCATGCTGTGACTATGTGCAGGGATGGTGCCGTAGCAAGGTGTCTTGCCATGCTGCAAGTCGCTCTGCAGGTGTGGTGCCGTAGAATGGAATTGTGCCTTGTTGTGACGTGTGTATAGGTGGTGTGCAGCATAGCACTGTACCATACTGAGACTCCATGTGTAGTGTTGGTGCTGCAGCGTGGCACTATGCCATGCTGGGACTATTTATCTATGGGTAGTGTTGCAGTAAAGCACTGTACTGTGCTGCATCTCTGTGTGTTCAGGTGCGACCCTGTGTGCACAGCTGATGCTGCAGTATGGCACCATGGCATGCTGTGACTGTGTGTGTGTGTGCGTGTGAGAAATGCTGCGATGCCATGTATACAGCTGCAGTGATTTACCACCTAGTGTCTAGAATGACATAGATGAACTCATGTAAACCTATTTTTTCAAGGTAGCTCAAAATGCCCATTGTTATTAAATACATAAAAAAAAAGTTTCTTTCTCTTTGTAAGGATTTTCGAGTACATTCACTGGAGAGCGGAGGCCTAAGAATGACCAGGTGTTTGAAACGTTGGGAACAACAGATGAGCTAACTTCAGTTATTGGGTAAGACTTGTATCATTCCTGTGATAATATATGTGGCAATATGAATCATAATATTTGAGTTCATGGCAGGGCTAATTGGGGAGTAAGTTGAACTAGTAAAAGATGTGCTGTCCCAGTTTGGAACATACGCTAGTATTTTCTGATTTATTGTTTATTTTACTGATGCTTGAATTTTAACGCAAACTGCCTTGGATTTTAAAGAGCAGCTAACATCCTCTGGGCAGACAGCATGACAAGAAGTTCAGCATGAAGCAGTGCACACCGGTAGCCCTAAAGGTGCTGCCTACCAGTACTTTTGTGGCCAAAACACACACAAATAGGCATACACACCAAGGCACGGGGCTCTTCGAGAGCTTAAATACTTAGTTATTAAACCGACCCTGTCCATGGATAGACTATATAAGGCTAATTGTGGCTTCCTATCTGCTCAGATGATTGTAGACCTGCAGCAATGGCAGAGCCTACTGTTAACCATATAAGAAAGGTAGACAGTGCACACGGTAACACTACTTTGCTTTTTATTTTATTTCAAAAATGTATCTCTCCCCCTCCCATAGCAGGAGTGGAGAAAATGACAAACATCCATCTCTAGTTTTCTCTGGAACGGGCAACGACCCAGAATTGTAATCCTCACTCTAATGCTCCTAAGGGTCAGAGGGGGTCTGGCCTTGTCTGATCTCAAGACTTATTATATGAACTCACAACTCCAGATTGTGTTCTGCTGGCACCAGTCTGTGGCAGGCCGTGGTGGCTGGCAGGAAGGTGTGTTCTCTTCCCCTGTTGGGATATGACCAGATATGTATATGACGAGACTGGCTTGGACCAGGATGAGGCACACCGAACTCCGTGGATCATGTGGGTGAGGCAGTGGCCTCCCTGGACCTGGCCACTGTATTATATCCCTGCTCTTTGAATTTATTAGCAAAGACGCCAACTTGTATCTGGATCACAGTGCTCTGGATGCTGGAAACTGACAAAGTTCTGAAGCTCTGGGACACAGTGCTCTAGTGGAAGTTAGAAGTTAACAAGGTTCTGAAATGCTGGGTCATGCTCTGGTGGAAGTGAGTCTGGCAAGGTTCCGAAGTGTATAAAAGCAGGTTCCCTCTTAAGGGAGAAGGTATATGTGACAGGGTTGGGCCATGTCCCATATGTGATGTGTAGCGAGAGTCTGAAGCAAGGATTCTGCCTACCATCTCTGTCTTTTCTTTTGGACTACGCAGTCGGCTCTTGCCTTTACTTGCTGTTCTTTCTGTTTCATTTTTTACTGTCTCTATATTGCTTATATATAGTTATACAAATAGGCTGTGACTGCTGTCCCCGCAGATTGTTTTACTGTTTGTAATATGCATGAAACTGGGATCCCTGATTTGTAAATTACTATAGATAAAGTTATTACAGTTGAAATGAGTACAGAGACACCTCTTTGAGTTTGTTAGTAAAGAGGCCAGTTTGTATCAGGGTCACAATACTCTGGAAGCTAGAAACTGACAAGGTTCTGAAGCTGTGGGTCACAATGCTCTGGTGAAAGTTAGCAGATGACAAGGTTCTGAAATTCTGGGTCACACTGCTTCTGGCAAGGTGTTTTTTTTTTTTTTTTTAATTAATTTTTTAATCAGGAGTAGCACACTAAGCTGAAAGCTTTTTTTTACAGGTGCGGCCTGGGAACTCAGGGAAGTTAAGTGACTTGCTCAGGGTCACACAGTATGTAAGTGCAAGCTGTGGGATTCAAACTCGGGTCTGGTCTGCTGGATGTCACCAGATTTGCAGCTCAGAGCCTTAAATCACTGCGCTATACTGCCTATTCCGAAGTGTTTAAAAGTAGGAGAGCAGGTATCTTCAATGTCTTTTGCAGACCAGATGTTACAGAGAGCTGGTGGGCTGTAGATTTCAGCTCTGAACTCAGAAATTGGACTGCCTATGCTGAAAACCAGTCTATACATTTTTTTTGTTTGTTTGTTTACTTTCTTGTTATTTAGAATAATAGATCACTGCTTGTGGATTTTTACAATTTCTCCCAGGCTGCTTATGTTCCCGACCTAAGCCTCCATTACAGTTTGTGTCAGAGGCATTTGGATTAGCCACATTTGGTGTCAGAAGCCACACCACATCCAGAAATCTCTCCACATTGACCCATATAACTATAATGGCCCAAACCTCTACTCCTCTAATCTCAACAATGTACTGGGCATTACAGGACACACATCCCCGTGCAACCCTTTACACAGCGGCGAAGTGGAAGGAACTGATAGGACAGGCTGTTGGTTGAGAACAGAGGGAGAGAGGCTGCGTTCACTTCTTATATTTGGCAAGTATATACTTGGATGCATGTACTCCGTATTTTCAGGACTGTGGTCATCGCTGCCCAAAATGGGGATCAAGCAAATGCTGCATGCTGGAGGCAATGTGGGGAAGAATGAGCAACCCACACACACATTATGTGCTCCTGCCCGAAACTGGAACCATTTTTGAGGGAGCTTGAATCAGCTTGGGCCAGAATACTCCAAGCAGGGGTCATACCCTCCCCTGAGCTCTGTCTCTTGTACCAGTATCCTCGGGTTGTATAGGACAGACAGGGGAAATATATGCTCGGCATTATGCTTCTCGCTGCCAAATGATGTGTGTCACGAAAGCAGCTCGCTGACCAGAGGATTGATATGGGCCATGGGAGGGACACGGTGAATACCGTGTACAAAATGGAGAGAATTACATATGGACTTAATGAGAGGGCTGAGGACTTCACATCCTGACTGAACACATGGGTGTTCTGTATCATGCAGAATAACCCTAATTTTGTTCCATAAGCAGGGTGTATATTTGGTGGGTGGGAGATGGGGCACTGGTGGAAATGGACATCTGAGAAACTCAGGTCAATGTAAGAGAAAGGATGCATACAAGTGGTTGGATGGGCTCCACCCTACCTCACCCTGCCTCCATGTTTCAGTATTATATTAGAGGGAATAGAAATCAACTATGGGTTCCCCCACCACCCCCAAATCCAAGTCGGGGAAGGAGGGTGCTCAGAGGCTATTCACAGTGTGATTCTGTATTTTACACCCCAGGTTCCAGCATCTGTTCCTGAGACCATATTGTATGTTTTTATGGCTGTGCAACCTTGTCCTCGTTCAGTAAAAATATATTCACACACAAGAAGATATGTTTACAAACAAGAAGAGTCCCTTGTACTTTTCACAAATAATGTCATTTAAATTAGTTGCATTGTTTGTAGTCCGTATAGGGACAGATAAAGAAAACTAGACTAGAATGCAGAAAAGAAACAGTATATAAATGGAGGTCTGCTGGCATAATTCAAACAAAGACAATTCATACAATAAGCATGATGCACGGCACTAGGGGACCAGAGAGGGATACCCAACTAATACCAGCTGGGGTCATCACAAATAACAGAAGCATACATATAGCGATGTCTAAATTTAAACTGAAAGGAAAATGTCAAAATTGTAATGAGAAGAAGGACTTCCTATAAAATACATTTTAGATAGAAAAAATGAATGCACTACTGTCTAATGCAAGCCAGACAATTACTTCAGCTGACCATGGGTGATGGAAACCAAAACCCAAGGAATATCTCAGAAGTTACAGAAATACTTTAAGATTGAAATCTTCATGGGGAGGCCAGGAGCCCGAGCTTGTGGCAGCAAAAATCGATAGCTCCCTGACGAATTCCTATAAAACTTGAAAACTTATTAATTTTGGACATTCTATGGTCAAAAGACATTCACCATTGGATTTGGGAAGGTCGGAATACCAAAATGGGCAACCCTCGTAAAGATCATGCTGGTGCTGGGGGTGGAAAATCCTCTGGTTTAATGCAACCCATGCGGACTGGCCCAGAGACACAGGCATCCTCTCAGCCTGATACCGAAGAAACTATGGCATCCATTGGGATCAAACTGCAGAGAATAATCTCTTCTGTTGCCGACCTGAGCTCCAAGATAGATTCATTCAGTACTAGAATTAGTGTTGTGGAAAAAACGGTGGAGACCATACAAACAGAAATGTGTGATGTAAAACAGAAAACCGATTCAACGTCTGCAGCCACTTTGCTCTTGATAAAAGAAAACTCTCACCTTAAAGCCAGACTGGAAACAATCGAAAATCAAATCCGGTCGTCCCACATCAGGATTCTTGGCCTGCCCGAGGGGATTGAGGGGGATCACCCCCTCATGTTCTTACAAGAATGGTTTCAGGAGAAGTTAATGCCAGATGACCAAGCTATCACTATTAACTTACAAAAAGCCTACCGAATTACTCCCAGGGGTTATCGGGAGGACTCTGAAACCCGACGTACATTGCTGGTAATAACTGATGGCATCGGAACATGAGACAAAATACTTCGATTGGCGAGACAAGCTGGCCCGATTATGCAGGACGACCATCCGGTCTGTCTTTTTCCAGACATCAGTTACGCCACTCGGGAGAGGCGTAAACGATTTGAGGGGTTTCGTAAGAAACTCCGGGAGGCTGCGATTACCCACGCGGTAGTATTTCCAGCACGACTCAGAGTGGTGTTCGAGGGCAAAGTCTGGATGTTCTCGGACCCTGGTGAAGCAGGCAAGTGGGCTTCTCGGTTTGCAGAAAAACGGAGAAAACACTCCCAAATTACCAGTACAGACGACACTGATCCGGATGAGACTGAAGGGGACTGACTTTAATCTTAAACAATCGTTGATTATACCCCTGGTTCTTTGTAGCATAACGAGAGAGATAATGCTGAGACCTGAAACATTGATTGCGATCTAAGTAGTCTAGGTCTACTTTGCAATAAGTAAAGACTGGGCAAAAATTCTGCAATACTAACTAGTTTATGTTGTATCTTATTATTTAACAGATATCTCAGCAACGTTTTAAAGCTAAACTCTGCATTTCCTGTGTAGTAGATCAAAGGGTTGCTTTAAATAACATCTGTTACTGTTAGTCCAGACCAATGGTATCCTCTTAGTTTGCTTACTTTTTGATGATGTTGGTTTTGCTGCTTAGTAAAACTCGTTTATGGATACTTGAAGGGATATAGAGCGATGCCATTACTCCCATATGGGAGGTGAAATACCGGACTACCTACTCGGACTTTTAGTATTCGAGTTAGTCGCTCTGCTCGTGGGCTCGCTCAACAGCTTTAAATCTTTTTCTATAATTATAGTAATGTATTTTAGTATTACCCTCACATGAGGTATCAAAATATCCAGGACACACACATCCTTGTATTAAGGAGTCATTTGACTCTCTGTGGTTTTGTGAAGATGTATTTTGCTTGTCTTGAATAGGAGTTAAGCATCTGCTGTATAACTGATGAAAATCATACAAAATAAAGTATAACAAAAAAAAAAAAGAAAAGAAATCTTCATTTAGACCAAAAGGTATGAGGGCATTAAGTTTCCAAATCCATTCTGGTCCTTTTCTGAGTAGGAATCGTAGCCTCCCCCCACCCCAACCCCGGGTTCAGGGACCCACTCTAGTACTCTGAAACAGAAACCTCTTTGATGACAGTTGTGATGCAGCTGGAAATGTGCCCCGACATTAAGCCGGGAGTGAGGACAAACAAGTCATGTGAGCCCCATATAGAAAACTGGTTTGTAGTCAATTGTATATATTAAGGGGATAATTCGCAGTAGTACAGAACCCCTGTAACATCTACAGTTGCCTGCAAATGAAAACAGACATACCTATAAAGGCCTTTGCTGCCCTGAATCTCATTATTTCTGATTTGTAACATTGCAGCCCCTTCCCTACTTCGTAACGCGGATTTTAGGGCCGGGGTTGCAGCGTGAATTTGGTGGCTTGCTGAACTAGGAAGTATTGCCAACAAGTTGGTCATTTTAAATAATTTATTAATGCACTAACAAAAATAAATACTGGCTCTATTAGGTCCTGGGGCAGGCAACGTCTTGTCACGAGCTGCCTGCCCCAAGGCAATATTGGTATCATCAGGTCTTTAAATCTCTGGTTTTGTGCTCATGTTTTGTTTTTTCTTCATTAAAATGTTTATTAATTTTCAAAACTGCATGCAACATTCAATGCATATTCAGTAATAAAGTTTAACAAACCTTAAATGTATACATATAAGCTATCTTATTCTAAATTAAAATTAACATAATAATATTAGATATACATGTATCTAAGATAATTTCATGTCACATTGTTCTCCTAAAGCTTCAGTAAGTTACAGCTATTAACAATTCAGTATAGGCCTAAATAAAATATTAGTTCAAATTTCAAGCGAAAAAAAAAAAATATATATATATAAATCAGCAAAGAAGAAAAGTTTTTATAGGAAGGAAACGAAAGAATAGTAGATAGTAAGAATTAAAGAAAAACAGAGGTTAAACTGTATTAAGATAGAACATGCTTAGGAGATTAGAATAGTTTGTTAAAGGGACACTGTCAACTCCTTTAGGCCTCACAATGTCTAGTTTAAAAACACATGTTATATCAGTCACATTCTGTGGAGGTTGCTGATGTAGTTGGCAGTTTGATTCTGATTCCTTTTTACAGTTGCTTGCACATGCCCAAGAAGCTGTTTGTTACACTTAACGCCATTTCAGAGGTGTGTCACTGCCGAGCCCATTGTAGTTCAAACTGGAAAGGGCTCGGCAGTCTAGACCAATGACCATGCACTGTGGTCGAGATATCACTGGCAGTTTGCAGGGTGGAAACTTTGTGTAGTTGAAAGGCTGAAGCTGCTCCAATCAGAGGGGGCTTCAGTCTTTTCATTTGCATGAAGCCAGTCAGCTAGCAGTTGATTGGTTTCCGGCATCAGGAGCCTGAGTGATCATGCCATTCATCCATCCGTTTGTCTGTCTATCTATCTATCTGTTTACTTACCTACCTACCTACCTGTCTATCTATCTGTTAAGTGGAGTGGGGTACCAACCCCCACTCCTTTCCCTTTGTCCCCTCCAAGTTGCCCGCCTGCACTTTCCAGTCTTTGTAACTGTTTTAAAAATATAAGTAAATTGGGGAGCACATCCCCAGTAATGCTTTTCTTGACCCTCCCCGGTCACCTGCCCATGTTCCCAGTGAGCCTAGCACTGGGGTGTGCAATCCCAGTGTCAGAATATCCCTAAAATGAAGAAAACCGTCTTTCGGTGTTTTTTTTGTTTTGTTTTTTTTTCCCTGTAAAACAGAAAACCATCCCTCACTGATCTGCAACACACGCACACCACGGCCTCCCATTCAGCAGTCACCACCCCACACACCCAAACATCTCCCAAGGCAGAGATCCCCTCTCTGATCGAAGACACAGCTTGCTGCTGGAACCACCGACTGCAATATGAGAAACTTAAGGTAAGTGCAGTTAATGTATTTCAGTGGAGTTTTGAACTTTGATGCATAACTTTGTCATTTTTGCATATTTTGACCCCAGATTTTCAACATGGCCTTTCAAACAACGTGAAGTCTTGCTGTATTCTGACATATTGCAGTGATCCCCAACCTTTAAACTGCCCCGGAGAACAAAGAGTAAACTTTCTATGCAGAGCATAGAATGCTGAGCTCAAGCTCAGTTGGAGTCTCTGTCTGGAGTGTTTCAAACTCAGATTCTTTACTCTGCCTCACTGAACGGTCGCTCCGGAGATTTTCTCCTTCAGCTCGGTTCGAAAGTCGGTTAAAGTTTCAGTTTTCATGGTTTTAAACCGAAAAAGTTATCCGCATAGTCGGTTCAGTCTCTGTCTGTGGTGCCATGAGTACTAGACAGGAATTGTTCTGTTTTTCTGTGTGTAACTTGTAAAAGTGCGGGTCGGTTCGCTGAACCGGCCATTTGATAGTGAAATCTTATGTTTTGTGTTTTTACTTGGTGTGTGGTTGCCGGTCCTTATCGGTTCTAAAAGAAAATGTGTTTTAGTACGTTTTTCTTCCAATACCCGTGACACGGTTAGGAACCGATAATTGAGTCTTGCCTGGCGGTTGCCATAAAAAGGGTAAGTTGGTTAGGTTGGCCATGTCTGAGAAACCCACTGGGTTTCAACACTGCAGTGAGTGTGGGGAGGTCTTTGCTAAAGCCAATCCCCACACCACCTGTGTTTATTGTCTGGGGTTTGACCACCTCGATTTAAGACTGCCAAATATGTAAAAACTTTCCCAAATCTACCCTTGAGAAGAGATTAGGTAGACTGAGGGAAAAGGAGGCCGAGAAGTCCGCTGACCTGGATGGCCAGCCCCGGTTCGGTTCCGACCGAACCAGAAGGAATGCCCTCTGACCAGGGTGATACTTCTTCGGGCAAAAGGAGAGCCGATTCTGAGGGATCGGTTCCGACAAAAAGAAAATGTAAAGACAAATCGTCCGGTTCGGATCCAGAGGTTCATGTTCCGACTGTCGAAGAGATAGCCAGAGTGATTCAGATTGTGGAATCGCTTCGCCCGGTTCCTACTGATCCGGCACCTTCTGGCAGGGGTTCAGTTCGGTTGGTTCCCCCAGTTCAAGATTATACCCTCGAAGATTTTTATGAACCAGAGTTTGAAGAAGAAGGGGAATTTGAGGAGGATGATGGTGAAAGTGAGGGTCTGGATGTGCCTGTGGAACCGGACATCTCCCCAGACAGACCTTCAGGTGTTTCCCCCTCCTAGGCTTTCTGAGTCCTCTTCTCAGTTTATGTTCTACAGAAAGGTAGCTGAAACCCTCCAGCTTCCTATGGAGGAGGCTGTGGAGGATCAAGAGGAGCCTGATTATGTAGAAATGATGGACATCCCAGAGTCCAGGAGACTGTCTATTCCCCTCCACAAATCCTTTGGGAAACAGACACAAAAAATCCTAAAGTCTCCTAACACTATACCTCCTGTGGATAGAAGAATGGACAAGAGGCATACACTTTCAGGCTCAGACACGGAGTTCTTATACCAGCAATGCAGCCATCTCGGGGTAGTGCAGGCTGCTGCCTGTGACAAGACAAATATTCCCTTGGCTTCACACCCCCCAGACAAGGACTCCAGGAAGATTGATGCCATGGCAAAGAAACAGTACATGGCATCTTCCTTGGGACTCAGGCAGGTGTTTTATATGGCCTATACAGCCAGGTACCAGAAGTCCGGTGGGACACTGTACTGGCACTGGCTAAACAGGCCTCCCCCCTGCTAGCCAAGGAGCTGGAGGCGGTGGCTACAGATGGGATTGAGGCATCTAAAGTTCAGTTTCATGCTGCTGTGGACTCTAATTATGTGTCATCAAGAGTCATGGCTACAACTGTGGCTCTTCGGAGAATGGCTTGGCTTAGATGTACTAGCCTCTCTCAGGACACCCAGTCTAAGGCCATGGATTTTCCTGTAGTGGGTAATTCTCTGTTTGGGGAGCAGACAGAGAATTACATGAAGAAAATGGATGAGTACAGGACCACTTACAGGAGTGCTCAGGCCAAGGAGAGGCAAGCAACTCCTCAAAGGCAGCAGTCTAGGGGCAGGGGCAGGCCTTTTCAAAGGCCTTTTTACCAAACACAGGCCTCTTCTTCCTTTTCTCAGAGGGGGTTCTTCAGAGGGAGAGGCAGAAGGGGGATGAGCAGGGCTGCATCCACTCCTCAGCCTAAAGCCCCTGCCAAGCAGACACCCTGATGGGCCTGCCAGGGTCGACTCTCCTATTCCAGTAGGGGGCATGCTGGCTTACTTTTCCAGGACTGGATGTCTATTACATCAGACAAGTGGGTCCTGGATGTAGTAAGCCAGGGACTGGTCTCAGCTTCAGAAAATTTCCAAAGATGAGAGACAGATCTTTTCCACCTGCAAATCTCTCAGAAACCCTTGCCCTAGAGGCAGAGGTTTCTTCTCTTCTAGCCTTAAGAGTAATAGAGAGAGTACCTACCCTACACTGGGGCAAAGGACTGTACTCCAGGTACTTCCTGACCCCAAAAAAGACAGGGGAGTGGCGACCCATCCTAGACCTAAGATATGTAAACAAATATCTTTTAAAACCAAAGTTCAAGATGGTAACTCTGGGAATAATCCTTCCCTCTCTAAGGCCAGGGGACTGGCTAGTCTTCCTGGACCTCAAAGATGCCTACATTCACATTCCCATCAAGTGCTCCCACAGAAAGTACCTCAGGTTCGAGTTGCCCTCAGGTCACTATCAGTTCAGAGCAGTGCCCTTTGGCCTAACCTCAGCCCCAAGGGTTTTCACAAAGTGCCTGGCAGTAGTAGTTGCCTTTCTAAAACGCAAAAGATTTCCATTTTTTTGTATCTGGACGATTGGCTAATAGTGGGTCAGTCTCCAGACCAAGTCAAGTCTCACCTGCAAGTGACCCAGCAAGTGCTCACTTCTCTAGGATTTCTTCTCAACCTTCCCAAGTCAGTTCTTGAACCAGTCCAACTTCTTACCTTTTATAGGGGCAGAACTGGACACACTCGGAGCAAGAGTCTTCCTTCCTCTAGTAAGGGCAAGGGTTCTTATGGAACTAGCCTCTTCCTTCAGCCTTTGGGTATCTCAACCAGCAAGGCATTTCCTCCAGCTCTTGGGCCACATGGCAGCTTCAACAGCAGTGGTCCAAGGGGCAAGATTCCAGATGAGGGATATCCAGTTCCACCTGAGATCTTTTTGGTCTCAGAGGAAGGATTCCCTTACCAAACTGATCCCAGTGACTCTGACCTTGATCCAAGCCCTCCAGTGGTGGCAGGATCAGGACAATTTAAGACAAGGTGTTCCTTTTGCTACTCAGCTTTGTTCAGTGGTCCTTACCACGGACGCTTCTCTTCTGGGCTGGGGAGCCCATCTGGGGTCTCTCACTTCCCTGGGGCTGTGGTCCCCCAGTAATCCCTTCTCCATATCAATCTCCTAGAGCTCAGGGCAGTTTTTCTGGCCCTAAAAGCTTTCTCTCAGTCAGTACAGAACAAGGTGGTTCAGGTCAGAATGGACAACACCACCACCATGTGGTACATCAACAAGCAGGGAGGCACTCGGTCCACGGCCTTGCGCACAGAAGCCATGAAGTTGTGGTCCCTGGCTTATTCCCTGCAAACCTCTCTGGTAGCAGTTCACCTTCCAGGGAGGACAATGTGCTAGCAGATGCACTTAGCAGGATCTCTCAGGGCCATCACGAATGGTCCCTGGACCCTGAGGTGTTAAAATTGATTTTTTCAAGGTGGGGCACTCCCGAGATGGATCTCTTTGCAGCCCCAAACAATCAACAACTCCCTCTCTTTTGTTGCAGACCTCCAGTCTTGGGCTCAGTCCCCCTGGACGCCCTGATTCTGAATTGGGAAGGGAAGTTTCTGTATGCCCCCCCCCTTCCCACTCCTGTTCAAAGTTTTAGTCAAAATAAGGTCTCAACCTTGCAAAGTGATTCTGATTGCTCCAGATTGGGCCAGGCAGCCCTGGTACCCCCTGTTGCTGTCCCTAGCAGTCCATCTTCCCCTGTCTCGTCCCAGGAATTGCAACCTGTTAACATCCTCTCGGGAGGATTTGGTACCCCAATCTCCAGTCTCTCAATTTCAAGGCATGGCTCTTGAAGAGTTAGTTTGCAGATCTGCATCTTTCCCAAGGGGTTCTGGATATTCTCAAAGCTTCTTGAAAGCCCTCCACCAGAAAGACTTATAACTCCAAATGGAAGAGATTCAGCATTTGGTGTTCTAAGAAGCATATTTCTCCAGATGCTGCTGGATTGCCTACTGTTCTGGATTATATGGTCCATCTTAATGGGCTAGGACTCAGACCAGCTACTCTTAAGGTACACTTGTCAGCTGTTTCTGCGTTTCTCTCTGTGGGGAAGTCTTCTTCACTATCTTCTCACCCTGTGTTCTGTAAATTTTTTAAAGGATTGCTTCACACCAATTCTCCTTTTAGAGACACTGCCCCTGCCTGGGATTTGAATGTTTGCATTGCTCAACTTATGCAACCCCCTTTTGAGCCTATGTCTTCAGCAGAGCTTAAGTACTTGACTTGGAAAACTGTGTTCTTGGTAGCCATTACCTCTGTCAGGCGTATCAGTGCATTGCAAGCCCTGTCAGTGGAACCTGTTTTTATCTCATTTCACAGGGATAAAGTGGTCCTTAGAACCAATAGAAGGTTCTTGCCCAAAGTGGTTTCAGACTTCCATTTAAGCCAGTCTATGTCTCCTCCTGTTTTCTTCACTGATCATTCTTCCTCAGAAGAGAGGAGGCTACACAGTTTAGATGTTAAAAGAGCCCTTAGTTACTACATAGAGCATACCAGGGGTCACAGGTTTGACTCCCTCCAGTTGTTCCTCACTTATGGAGAAGTGGGAAAGGGCAAACCTGCCACCAAGAGATCTATTGCCAGGTGGATTGTGTCTTGTATACAATTCTGCTATGTAAAACTGGGAAAAACTCCACCCTCAGGCCTGAGGGCTCATTCCTCAAGAGGTACAGCTGCTGCCAGGGATATCCCTCTCTTAGAAATTTGTCAAGCAGCCACCTGGAAAACAGTCCATACCTTTACCAAGCATTACTCTCTGGATATCCAGGCTAGGAGTGATGCTCGGTTTGGCACATCAGTGCTTCAGAGCCTATTCCAAAAGTAGGTTCTGTCCCTCTTCCATGGAGGTACTGCTTGGTAGTCTGCAATATGTCAGAATACAGCAAGACTTCTTGTTGTTTGAAGAAAAAATTACTCACCTTAGTAATTATGTTTCTTCTAATGGAGTCTTGCTGTATTCTGACTTCCCTCCATGCCTCCTCTCTCAGAATCTTTTTATGGAAGTGGGTGGGCAGGTGCAGTGTTGCACCCATGGGGTGCTCTTTGTTTACACACTCCTCCTTTTTGTTTGGGTGTTGATTTATTTCTGTTATTTGTATTAGATTGGTTTTTGGGTTTCCTGACTTGAGTCTTCCTTGGGAATCCAAACCTTTTTTCTGCCAGTTGGCTAGTAGGAATTTTACAATTTCCACATAGAATTTTTAGTTAGTTGGACTCGTAAGAATCTGACTGTTTGAGTTTGAAACACTCCAGACAGAGACTCCAACCGAGCTCGAGCTCAGCATTCTACGCTCTGCATAGAAAGTTAACTCTTTGTTCTCCGGGGCATTTTAAAGGTCGGGGATCACTGCAATATGTCAGAATACAGCAAGACTCCATTAGAAGAAACAGAATTACTAAGGTGAGTAATTTTTTATTTTGGGACACCACCTCATGACCAATGGTGGTGGAATTATGAAAATCGGGCCCAAAAGGTGATTTTGCATTTGCGTTGCAAAATCATCTTTTGGGTGGGATTCAACATTTTTCATCACCCTTGTTCATGAGATGGGGTTATAAGAAGGCTGTGTTGAACATATGGAGTCAAAATATGTAAAAATAGCAAAGTTATGCACATACATTGAAATTTTTCTGTGCATGCTCATAACTTTGGTAATTTTAAATATTTTGATCCCAAATTTTCAATGTAGCCATTTTTTCACACCACCTCATGAACATGACAGCTGTCATTTTTCGTGGCCAAAATATGTTTTCGAACCTGTGACACGGAATTACTTTTTGGGGGCGTGGAATGATGTTTCGATGGGATTTTGAAAATGTTTACCTATCGGGTTCATGAGGTGGGGTAATAAGAAGGCTGTGCTGAAAATGTGGTATACAGATATGGTAAAATGCCCAGATGATGATGACTGAAAGTTATATTTCAATGTAAAGTCATAACTTTGCTAATTTTCAATTTTTTGACTACAAACTTTCAGCATAGCCATTTTTCCACACCACCTCATAAATGTGACATGCTATTTTTTTATGTCCTGGACAAGATGTGTTTTCACACCTCTGATGCAAAATGATATTTCGGCCATTATACTGTAAATGGTACATGTCATGTTGATAAGGCGAGTCATAAAACAAGTATCTTGAAAAATTATGGTCAAAATAAGAAAAGAGAAAAAAAAATAAGATTAACAGCCTTTGTGTGTAGTGGCAGTCTGCACCCCAGCAGCCGTGCTTTGTGATCCCGTCCCTGTGAGCTGAGTTCGGGGGTGAGCTCATTGACCCATCTGGATGGGGGGAAGGGGGGAATGGTGCTGTTGTGTGCCCCCCCCAGCCAGGGAATGAAAGATGCCGGTTTGTCCACATGGACCTGGGTACCATATAGTGAAGACAACTGTCGTCTTGGCATAGGGCCCTGCACCTCTCCACCTCTGGGTGGCAAAGTGCCTTGTGCATTGGCTGACAGATGCACTCTTAGCCCTGTGCATCTGCGGCCACATGGAAGCACAGGAACCACAGGGTCCTGTGCTTCTGCAGGCCACCAGACAGCCCCATGAATTCTTCACATCTGTCACTGCACTGAAATGCAGGGCCCTTGGATGGAGTCTTCCCTTGGCACAGGGCATCTGCATCCATTCACTGTCAGTACCAAACACCTGTACAGCACATACATGCAAGCAAACATTCGGCATTGACAGATGCTTGTATCTTTTTAAAAGCAAAACACAGACTGCCATCTATACTGGTGATACCGCACAAAAACATATTTGTTTACATTCCTTGAACAACTCCTACTGCATCTGTCCTGGACTTGGGAACACCCACAACACAGTCTAGCAACTCTTGAGGCAGTGGGAAGAGAGGAAACTATTTTATTGTGAGTGGCTGCACTGTTTAGGGTGTTTCTAATGTTCAGAAAGTATGCAGTAAGAGTAGATCAAGGATTTGAAACAAAACAAGGCTGGGTATAATTATACCATTATTACACATTTCAGCTCTACTAAGAAAGGAAGCAGATAAAACCAGCAACATTAATGCATTTTAGAGAAGGTAAGCAATCATAAAATGTGGGGTTTCAACTAGAAATAATTTGCTACAAAAAGGGTTGACGGTGTCCATTTAAGGAAAATAACACATAGGGGACAAGAGGCAATAAAAAAGCTTTGACAAAAATGGGATTTTTTTTCGAATACTGTACTTCACCTCATTAAATGGTTTGTGCTCACATTAAAGCAACAGTACATGACAGCAGAGAAAATTTTAACCTGTACTTTTTTATTCTATTTCAGATTGCCCCTTCTCTCCTAACATGTATGATACCCTTTTGTCCTCATTTTGTCTGCTTTAACACTTTTTTACAGTTGAAATAATAAAAGAACTCCTTTTATATTGCCTAGATTGTTTTAATCAATATTCTTTGTTGTTTTTGAACACCCATTGTTTCACATCACTTCTGTTGTGACTAAACATACGAACATATGAAATTGCCAGCAGATACAGGCCATATGGTCTATCTAGTCTACTCGAGTGTGCAGCACTTCAGCCCATTAAACTGCAGCGGCCCCCCCCCATTAACTCTTCCTTCCCCCTACTGCATCCCCCTCTGGTATGTACTTTCCCCTTGAATTTGTCCCACCCTCTCTTGAAGCACCCTGCAGTCTGCATTGATGCGAGTTGCTCAGGCAGTGCATTCCACCCTGTTACCACTCTTTCAGTGAAGTAGTGCCTCCTCCTTTCCCTCCTAAATCTGCTCCTCTTTAACTTCAGGGAGTGCCCTCTGGTATCTCTTTCCTTGTAGAGAAGGAACCCACCCTGGAAGCCTACTCTGTTCATCCCCTTCAGGTACTTGAAGGTCTCGATCATGTCCCCTCTCACTCGTCTATCCTGCAGGGTATACATGTTGAGCTCTTTTAGTCTTTCCTCATAAGTTCTATCCCCCAACCCCTGGATCATCTTTGTTGCTCTTCGCTGCACTACCTCCAGTAGTTTGATATCCCTTTTCAAGTATGGGTGCCAGAACTGCACGCAGTACTCCCAAGTGCGGCCTCACCAGGTGGAGGGCAACATGACTTTGCTACATCTGGATGTAATCCCCCTTGCTATGCACTCTAGCATCCTGTTAGCCTTAGCCGCTGCCCTCCTGCACTGGGCCGAGTGGTTTAATACCCTGGACACCAGCACCCCCAGATCCTTCTCCTCGTTGGAATTGGACAGTTTGATACCATCCATCCAGTAGCTGTATCCTGGGTTTTTGGCTCCAAACTGCATCACCTTGCACTTCTTGGTATTGAACCCAAGCTGCCAGGTGTGAGACCCCTCCTCAAGTCTTGCCAAGTCCTCCTGCAGTAATTTTCCACCTTCCTCCCCATCCACCTCAGCACAGATCTTGGTGTCATCGGTGAAGAGGCTGATCTTATTCTCGATCCCAACCGCTATGTCTGCGATGAAAATGTTAAACAGGACTGGTCCCAGTACTGATCCCTGTGGGACACCACTTGTCACTGCCCTGGGCTCTGATGCTTCTCCACCCACAACTACCCTCTCTTGCCTGTCCCCCAAATGAACTAGCACGTTGCAGATACTGCTCCCTAATCTTATGGAGCAATAGCTGTACAGAAACAGCTGAGAATAATGATGAAATCCTGAAGAGCCATATTAAAAGAGCGATCCTTTTTATTATTTCTGATGTGAAAAAAGTAGTAAAGCAGACTCAACATGGGGGGAAGGGTCTAATACAAGACAGGATATAAGAGGCAATCTACAGTAAAATAAAAAAAAATAGGTGAACATTTTCACCACTATTATGTACTGCTGCTTTAATGCCATCTTAATTTCTGTGTCTTTATTTTTTCGTTTATATTTTATTGCTTTGGAAATTAAAAACAGTTGGCATCACTGGGACTCTGAAACATAGAAGTTGACGGCAGAAGGAGACCACAAGGTCCATCTAGTCTGCCCGTTGTCTTTTAGCCTAGCCTTCTAACTGCCCTTGGGTTTGAGGGCTCCCTTGCATTTGTCCCAAGCATTCTTGAAACCTACCACTGTGCTTGCCCCCACCACCTCTGCAGGCAGGCTGTTCCAGGCATCCACCACTCTTTCTGTGCAGAAAAACTTCCTGGTGTTGGTGGAGAACTGCCTTCCTTGCAGCCTTAGATCATGTCCCCTGGTTCTGTTGCCCTTCTTAAATTGGAAGAGATCGTCTATCTGCACCTGGTTTATGCATTTAATGTACTTGAATGTTTCGATCATGTCACCCCTCTCTCATCTCTGTTCTAGGGAATACATGTTCAGTTCTTTTTTTTTTCATTATTATTATTTATTTTACTTTTTGCTGCCAGCCGCCCCTTCCATCAGCGCCAGCCCCAAGCACATGCCTCGCTCCCCGATTGCCTTGCCCCTGCAGATACCCCCTGGCTTATCCCCCAGGGCAGGGCTATGGCACCAAGCAGACCCATGTACGATGGGAGAAAGTGATGGCAAACCAGCATTGCCTGTTTGGCCCCCCCGCCCGGCGGGGTTCAGGGCCTGGTGGTGCTGCAGGACCGTAATTGGGAGGCAGGGAGCTGTGGAGGCCAAGCATGGGGCAGGTTCATCTGTGGCGGCCGGCGATTTGTTTTCTAGGCTGTCCCAGGGGCGGGGACGTGCAATGACGTCCAACGTCGGCCCGCCCCCCCCAAACGTGCTGGCATCGGTCACCTGTGGTTCACCCAACCTCGGACAGGGGTCCATCAGGCACCAGATACTCTACCCCTCCTTCCCCCCACGGAGAAGGAGAGCAGTCCTTGGGGCGCTTAGTCTTCTACCCCAGCCAGCCCTGCAACTCCCCGGGTCCGTTCCCGAACCCGGGTTGTCAGAGTCGCAAGCAGAAATCCAACCACTGCGCCAGCGGGGCGGCTATACATGTTCAGTTCTCTCAGTCTATCCCTGTAGGACATCTCATACAGTCCCTCAATCATTTTTGTTGCCTTTCTCTGCACCGTCTCCACTCGGTCAGTGTCCTTTTTGAGTTGGGGCTGATTTCATAACATTCCAAAAATTTAATTTCAGGACATTTAATTATTTTTGAGGAGGCTGTGTAGCACGAGGTTTATAGCTCTTAGCTGCAAGTCTGGAGATGTGTGTTTGAATCCCAGAGCCCCCACTTGCATGCTGTGTGACCCTGGGCAAGTTATTTAACTTATTTGTGCTTCTAGGCCGCACCTGGAAACAAGCTTCAGTTTAGTATGTCTTTCCTGGTTAAATAATTTCCCTTTTATATTTTATTAAAGTAATAGGTTAGCTAACAATTAACCACATAAGTGTAAAATCAATGCAGAACAAGTATACCTTATACATAGATTACGCAAGAACAAATCATATTTCCAGTGTCAGTAAAACATTTTTAAACAAATTCAGTCAGACCAGTAGTAAAACTGATGTCTAAGAAGTTGTGCTCCAATTAATAAAAAAAAAAAAAAAAAATCTAAAAAAAGAAAACATGCATTGATCTTTTATTGCTAAAGACATTTGCAGGAAACCAGTCTCTTTGACATTCCGACTTCGTCTGTTCTTTCTGCATTTCCTGCCTTCAAGTCACAGTCCTTTGCTGTGATCACAGCCTGTTGCCATGGACATTATTCTAATGTCACAAGCAGAGGATTATGACATGAAGACAGGAAAAGAAGCAGGAACAGATAAAGGATAAAGGAGCAAGATGCTGTTTTTCATGCACAATGTATTCAGTAACAAAATATGAATGGAGTTACTAGTTTGGGGGAATCTTGTATAACTGAGTTCTGCTGATGCCAACTGGGAGTTTTTCACCGGAAACCAGTAAATCACCACGTAAACTTGCAAGAAGTCATCAAATTCATATGTAACATCAGTGGTAGGATACCCCTTTACTTTGTATTATGATAATGTTTATCATCATTGCTTACTTATCCATAGCTGCAGAATAAACCCACATATTATGGGTTAGATCATGCAGCACTGTGACTGCTGTTTCATAAAATGGGACTTGTACTTATTTGTTTAATGTAGTGTAATTAACTTAGAACAATAGAATATTTTTCTTTTTGATTGTGTATTAATATATTGTATTTCTGTTTTGATAGCTGATAGATTGATACTTTTTACGGATAATTTTCTTTATAGAAATCAATTTTACGAGTGGAACTTTGTTTTTAAAAATTCGTTAAAATTATTTATATATTAAAAAAAAAAAAAAAAAAATTGAAGGACCATGAACATCAGATCGTCTCTCCCCATACATACCACATACACTTCAGAATCAAAAATCATGCAAACATTTGGTAACAAATGTACATTGCTGTTCCTCATCAAATGAGGCACTTAGCAAATGTCCAGTTGAGTAGTGCTTTAGATCTCTCTAGTGTTCTAGATCTGGTATCAGTCCTGAGGCAAAATCCAAACACTGAAATGTGGCAAATTTTAAAAAGTAAAAATGGGCCTGGAAGACTGCTCAAAGACTCACAGAAAGGATGCCAGACTGCATGGCAAGCGCCATTTTGATGCGAATAGCACACACCTTTCATTGCTCATTACATTTCTTTACCAAATATATGGACAAGTGATTTGGTTCCACTTGTGGAACAAAAAGTTTAAAGTGCACCCCACTATGAAAAACATCATATTAAGATAAAATTATAGGGCTGACTGGATGGGCCTTTCGGTCCTTTCTGCCGACAAAGTGTACGTTTCTAAAATTCATCTCTTATTTCATAGAGGTGTGTGTGTCTGTATCAAAAAAAGTGTAATTCACTAGTTAGTGTTAAACAAAAGTAGGGAAATGTGGTGTTAGGGTTACCAGCTCTAATGCCCCACCCTGCAGGAAGCAACAGGAAGAACCATTACTATTTGACCTCTCCTGAGTCTTTGCAAATCAGGCATGGTGTGTGGCTTGGGGTTGTCAACCCTAACGCTCACCCCATTCCATCAATTAATAAGCTGAGATGTGTACAGTATATGAGAATGGGGTGAGCGTTAGGGTTGACAACCCCAAGGCATACCCAACGCCTGATTTGTGAAGACGCATCCATCCCTCCATAGATGCATACATGTATGTTGCTGAGGAAGCACAAGGCCTTCCATTTCTGCCAAAACATCGGTTTCTTTACTTCATTGTATGACTTGTTAAAGTTCCAATGTTATCCTATGGGAATTTCATTTTTTATTTATTTTTCTATGTTGCCCATACATTTTTTTTTTTGGGGGGGGGAGATATGTGTTATTCTTGCAGTATTCATTAAGACTTTCATTGTGATGTATATATTGTCCCTTAAGTCCAAATATTGAGGGAGTTATGTCTTGTTAAAGTTCCAATGTTATCCTATGAGAATTTTCCTTTTTTTTTATTTGTATGGTTTATTATGTGGGTCATAATGTTTAGGGGGATTATGTTGTAGTCTTGTAGTACTCATTAAAACCTTTGTTTTGATATGTATAGTGTCCCTTAAGTCCAAATACTGAGGAAGTTATGACTTGTTGAAGTTCAAATGTGAGAAAAAGACTAACGCCAAAATCTTTTTTTGTATGAGGGCATTCTTTTTTCATATGAACAGAAAAGCTATACAAAAAAGGATGCCTTCATACGAATAAAGAATGGGGAAAAAAATTAAGTATGAAAGCATTCTTTTTTTCAGATGAATGGAAAAAAGCATATGAAAAAGGATGTTTTCATATGAAAAAAGAATTTGGACTTAGTTTTTCCCCCTATTCTTTTGTTGCATGAAGACATCCTTTTTCATATGTTCAGTTCAGTTTAGTTTATTGTTGACCGGTTAAGAAACCATTACAACACTATCTAATTATAAAAACGTAATCAACAGTGCATATTACATACAAAAATACCTAGATCTCAGACTTGTGTAGGTGATATATGCAACATCTTTCATGTCTGCAATATATTAAATACATTCATGGTTAATCTTTACAGGAAAAATTTCATTACAGAATTAAACAGCCTACTAATTTTCGATCCTTCTGTTTTGTTTTTGTTTTGCTTCTAAACGTTGTTTGAAATAACAGAGTATCTTCCTCCTGATCTAAATGTAACTTCCGTAAATCATAAAATTGTCCATAACTGTACTGTATACTCCCAGAAAGGATCACATGAGACAGTGACTAAACCCAAGAGCATTCAGCACAATCTAGTGAGAAAAATGCAACAAAGCAAAAAAGGGTAAACAACAAAATACCAATCCTTAGATGAGGGACATCGCATCGAGCCCACCCCTATCAGAAACGCATACAATTTTTCTGCCACTATCTAATGGCTATTCTGACATGTAGTCTCTGTGTGCATTTGTGGGACACTGCCCACTGAGTCCCACGAAATGTCAGCAAGACAGTCTCTTATTATGATCCTTTTTCCACTTGGTACCACTATACCAGATAAAGTTCAAGAACCAGTCCACCCCGGCTACAGGCCTAGGCCGACATTCCGCTAAGACCACCTTAGGAATGCGGTTACCAAACTTGGGAATATAGAACCAAAAGAAACAGTGCCAACACGATGTGGAATAATAGCAAGTCCTAATCCCATATACCTAACTGGACCACCAGTCATTTTGCCTCAGATTTTCCATACTACATGATTGTGGTCACAACAGTAGGAGTGGCTCCCCAAAATTACTAATTTGCTAACCCACTTTAAGATACATTAATTTAACCCAATCAAGAGGGAGCAGTTAATCTGAAGGGTTGAATCAGATCAGTATTGTGAAAAGGCTGAAATTTTCTGTCTACGTTACTTACCTTTGTAGTCTAAGATCTGTCCATCCCAATTATAATTATACTACATCATAAATAGGTAAGAGATAACATACAATGTGAACATTAGAAACAATAAATGAAGCATTTAATACATAAAATGTTAAAAATGAATAGCAACCGAGCAGAAATTAAACAGCTCCATATTAAGTAAGAGATCCTTCAGATTGTATAAAAGTAATTTAAAAGGAAACCAAGCATCCATTCTTTATAACTGCTTTTAGGCTCTAGACCCTGCCCAGAGTATTCCCTTCACTGCCAAACACCAGCAGTAGTTTTATCCAAGGTGTAGTCCATTAAGTTACTTTGTTCTTGCAACATAGAACCCACACACACATCAGGCAAAATGGTCAACATACCTCTAGACCATAGAATATCACCCGTAAATGCAGATCCTCATTGATATAAAATGGAGGTATACCTGCCAGTTAATGACCTTGATACCTCTTTCCACCTTTTTGCCCCTTTGCAGAAGTTTGTGCTTATAGGGGACTACATGTAGTTCTAAACCCTCAGCACAGGGTACAAAGCCATTTTCAGTAAATTAAACGTTGAACCACATGAAGAAATCCTTGGTAGCATATCTTATCAACTGAGGCCTGTGGAGATAGGAGAAAAATCACTCATCTGAGCGTGTTATCTTTTATCATGCTTTGGGGCAAAGGAGATACCCCCCCAGCCAACCACAGCAGACCTGTAATAAACAAAAATATGCGTATCAGCACAAATGTTATCCAGGAACTGGTCACCATTTTTTTGACTCCTTCCAGCTCTTCTCCATGTACATTATCTGTTTCATTCCTGTCAGATACAAGCTGAAAAGGATGCCAGAAAAGGAAAAAACAATATCCGGTTGGCACAACCGTTCGATGATGAGCTCAGCTGGGCACTGTGCTTTTGTTTCCAGAAAAGAAACTCTTTTCTACATACTGCGGGCTTAGAAAACTTGAGTTTCATTCATTACATTTAAAACAATAAAGCAATAAAAACTTTAAATGAGAGCTTTCAGATTCCCAGCAAAATGCTAAATAGACACGGAGGCAGCAGGGAGCGGAGCAGCACCGCAGCCATCTTGACACTTTGCTCCACCCCTGACCATCCCTTTTTCATATGATTTTGTTTCATACATGCGAACAAAGAATACCTTCATAAGAAAAAAAGAATCTGGGGGGGGGGGGATTAACCAAAATCTTCTTTTTTTGTATGAAACCATCGTTTTTTTCTTAGTTTTTTTTTTTTTAATATGGACCAGTTCTTCTTTCTTTTGCCCATACGAAAAAAGAAAATCGGATCATGAAAACATTTTTAAATGTTTAAAAATACATTTATGGGTCATTTTTCCAGAAACTAAGTGCAAAATCCACCTAACGGAGTCCTGATTTGCAGGACACATGTGTTGGTGTGTGCAGGATGTCATTTTTGTGGGTTTTAAAAATTGTTTTTAAAAACGGAAACAAGATGGCAGCCATATGAAAAAAGATTTTTTCTCTCACGAAAAGTGATTACCCAATACAAAAAGAAAATGTTTTCGTATGGGTGAAATTTTTTTTTCTAGGGACATGGATATGTTGTTCATCCACACTGTCTGGCAGGTTCCTTGCCGCTTTAAATCTTGCCGGAAGGTCTTCAAGCTGGCTCCTCCCACCCACGCGGGTGGTAAAACTCTTGGCTCCGCCCCATGACGCCAGATCTTCCTTACCGCTTGGAAGCTCAGGTTCCCTCCTTAACGCGCTGCGTTTAAGACTGGTTCCTAATTCTTCGAAAGTTCGAAATCAAAAGTTTTTGCTAAAGACTTGGTCTTCTTCTCCTCGCGCTGCGATGGACCGTCGACTCCGGTTTCGGAGGTGCGCTGCGGGCAAGAAGATGTCTAGGACAGATCCGCACTCCCGACGTCACTCTGCCTGGGCCTTGAGCACAACCCGCGGGCTCGCGACTTGTGCTCTTCCTTTTCGACCCACGTCCCTGAAGACCATGCTGTCTGTACATACTGGGGCGCCCGAGAAAGAATTCCTCTGGTGAAATCTAAAGAGGCCCGATTGGCGGTGTCCGCAGCGGCGGGCTCGGCGGATCAACGCGAGCAGATGATAGCCCTCGAAGAGGCCAGCGCCCGACCGCTTCTACCTCGGCTGGCGACATTTGTCCCGCTCTCGGTGCCTCGCACCGGCTTCTTTTAGTAGCTTTGTCTGACCCTCTCACCAAAGGTGAGGGTCCAACTTCTCGGACCTTTCCAGGTCCAAAAGAGCAAAAGTAAGTCTCTCCGTCGGCGCTCTTGGGAGCGGGAAAGATCCCCTCCCTTGTTGACAGTCTACTTGATTGACCCCTCAGCTTCGGCCACTGGCTTCACGGTGTCCCGTCAGGCCAGTTGACGAGACTCCGGCCGGCAGCTGTCGATTTTTCTCGACCCGTTAGACAGGTTGTCGGCTGGAGAAGCTGAGAATCGCCTCTCCCGGTTTCCCGGTGGGAGTTGAGGATCCCGTCGGCTCGTCTGTGCCTCTCCGGTTCCGGAGCCCGGTGGGATCGTCCGAGCCGAGGGTGGATTCCGATCACACTTCTCCTCGCCTCGCCTAGTCGAGACTCTCGGTCTCGGACATCTCGCGGTCCAACCGATCCCGCCGCCATAGGCGGTCTCGGTCTCTGCACCGCGGCAAGCGGCGCCGCCGCTCTTCCTCGGACGAGGGGAGGCTTCGGCGCAAGTTGCGTCGGAAGTACGAGGAACTCATGTGGCAACAGCTCCTTTTGACCGGAATAAGCCACCCAGTCGTCTTCCCGGCCATTAAGTGGCTGTCACCGAGCAGCGAAACAACCCTCGTTGTAGTCGAGGAGCCTGTTCTCAGGCCGGTTGTTCGGCCAATTCCAGCTGCCCACCGATTCTGGTGGAACCTCCGCTCCACAGCCATTAGTTGGGGCTCCGACCAAAAATTCTCGGTCGGCCTTGGGTTTGCCCCATAGGCTGTCTGTCACCCTCACTCCCGATAAACCTCGGCAGGTGGAGGGTGGCTCAGGCCGAGGCAGCTCTTTGAGGACTCTTCTGAGTCTGATGATGGTTCCTCCCTCTTCTCCAAGCGCATGGACTTGGAGTCCTCGGGAGGGCAGTCAATGGACGATAGCCCTTCGTCCTTCTTAGGGTTGCTTCGACTCATCTCGGAGTCCACCGGGATGAAGCTCGAACCCGTTCTAAGCGGGCCAGGTATCCCCTCACGGAGATTCTGGACCGGGGATTCTCCCTCGGAGGCCTTTCCGTGGCGAAGCCATAGTGGGTCCGCCTTGGAACTTTGGCAGCTTCCTGCCCTCGCCTCGGCAGGTTGGCCTGGAAGTATCGCGGTCCCTACCGGTTCCCTTTCGGTTTTGAACACCCTCGGCTGAGGGTTGGTTACCGACAGTGTTTTCCGGCGCGTACGGAACGCCAGGGATGTGGACAAACCTCCGACAAGGAATCCAAGAAATTGGATTATGCCGGGCGGAAAGTCTATGCTGCGTCTCTCTCGCCGTCAGCAGCCAGATCGGCTGTCCTCATGGCACATTTTTTCTCACGCCCTGTTGGGCTCCCTGGATGAGGTTGTCCCTCATCTTCCCGCAGATCTGCAGACTACGGTCAGGCAGGTGCGGGACCAGGGCAGTGGCCAAACAGCAGCTCCAGACTGCGTTAGACATCGGGGACTCGTGTGCCAGGTCTGTGGCGGCTGCAGTGGCCATGCATCGTCGGGCTTGGCTGAGGATATCCACCTTTACCTCGGATACCCAGCACAAGTTGGCGGATGTTCCTTTTGGGACTGACCTCTTCGGCCCTGGGGTGGAAGGTCACCTGCAGAGGATCGAGAAGTCCAGTGCTACCTGGACTCGGTCTCTTCCGCCAGAAGGACAAAGGCCGTAAGCTTGCAGCCTAAGCCCTTTCGCCCTTCTAGCCACAGCGCGCCGGCCCAGCAGCGCCAGGGTCAGCAGGCTCGACCTTGGTATCCCAAACCCAAGCCGTTGGCTTCCTCCAACAGGAAGCAGGGAGGTAAAGGCCCAGGAGGTCCCTCGGCCGTTCCCTCCTCCAAGCCTGCCCAGTGACGGGCTGAGGGGTGTCGCCCCCATCCCTGTCACCTCACCCCTGGTTCCCCCCGTGGGGGGACGGCTCAGACACTTCCTTTCCGCCTGGTCCGCTGTTACCACGGACAGGTGGGTACTGGAGGTGGTGGGAAAAGGCCTACCTCTGGAATTCGAGCAGGCCCCGCCCTTCAGAGCCGTCGCACCGGGGGCCTCGGGGTCCGCAGCCTCACTGGCGGCTCGCCGAGCCGACATCGCTCTCCTCCTCCAAAAGGAGGTGATCACGGAGGTAGAGGACCCCTCTTCAGACCCGGGGTTTGTGTCCAGGTATTTCCTGGTTCCAAACGGACGGGGGGCTGGCGCCCCATTCTCGACCTACAAGACCTGAACAAGTTCCTAAGGTCTCGAACCTTAAGGATGGTCACTCTGGCGCAGATAATACCATCTCTGGAACACGGCGTGTGGTTCTGCTCTCTGGACCTACAGGACGCGTTCTTTCATGTCCCTATCCGTCCGTCACATCGGAGATTCCTCCGCTTGCGAGCGGAGGGATCCCTCTTCAAGTTCCGAGCCATGCCCTTCGGCTTGTCTCCAGCTCCCAGGGTCTTCGCCAAGTGCATGGCAGTGGTGACAGCATTCCTGCGGCGCTGAGGGGTCCGGGTGTACCTTTACCTGGACGATTGGCTGATAGCAGCCCCCTCCAGACGGGAGGTGGAGTGGTCCAGAGATCTGGCCTTCCAGATTTGCTCTCAAGTTGGCCTTCTCATCAACGAGGCCAAGTCGGAACTCGAGCTGAAGCAGGTGATCCTGTTCATCGGGGCAGAGCTCGACTCTCTTCGAGCCAGAGCACAGCTCCCGCGGACAGGGCGAGGTTCTTACCTCCTTTGCCCAATCATTTCTGGTTGGGCAATCGCGCCTGCCCAGGACTTCCTCGCCTCCTGTCTCCATGGCCGCCTGTACCAGCGTGGTCCTTGGCGGCGGCCACATGCGCCCCTTCAGTGGGGACTGGCCAGCCAGTGGTCTGGCACTGCGATCCTTTGGACCAGCTAGTGATAGTGACCCAGGAGATGTGGAGCGCTCTCCAGTGGTGGACCGTTCCATTCCATCTGCAGGAGGGCATCCCGTTTGTCCGCCCAGGCGGCGGTCTCTCTGTCGGCGATGCCTCTCTGATGGGTTGGGGTGCCCATCTGGGGAACACCGAGTGCACGGCCTCTGGTCCCTGCGGGAGTCCGATGCCACATCAACCTGCTGGAGCTCCGAGCGGTCCGCCTAGCTCTCACCGCCTTTGCTCCATTTCTCCGGGGTCAAGTGGTCCGAGTCCAGACGGACAGTACCACGACCATGTACTACCTGAACCACCAGGGCGGGACGCGCTCCATGCTTCTATGCAAGGAAGCTCTCCGCATTTGGTCACTCGTGCGCAGCCTGGAGGCGGATCTCCTATCCATTCATGTGGCAGGAGCCTCCAACACCCTGGCCGATGCCCTGAGCCGGATAGGGGCTGCATCTCACGAGTGGTCTCTCCTGCCGGAGGTAGTACAAGATCTGTTCTCCCACTGGGGCACACCTCAGGTGGACCTGTTTGCCTCAGGGAGAACGCTGTGAGGCTGTTTCATGCCTGCCCCCTCAGCAGGGCTTGCTGCAGGGGGATGCCTTCTCGAGGCTGTGGACCCCGGGCCTCTTTGCTTTTCCCCATTTCCCTTGATTCACAAGGTGCTTCTCAAGGCAAGGAGGGACAAGGCGCAGGTGATTCTGATAGCCCCAGACTGGCCCCGCCAGTTCTGGTATCCAGATCTCCTCAGCCTCAGCTCCAGGCTCCCGAGGCAGCTTCCAGCTCGCCTGGACCTGCTCTCAGTCAATCAGGGAAGGTGTTCCATCCGACCTTCAATCCCTGCACCTGACGGCCTGGTTCCTGAGCTGCCAGAGTTCCAGGCCTTGGGTCTTTCCACGAGGTCCTCAATGTTGTTGAGGCGTCCCGAAGGAGTTGACTAGAAAATGCTACGCCTTCAAATGGAAGAGATTCTCCATTTGGTGTCAGGCAAGGGCTTGGACCTTCCTCCTGTTCTGTGGCAAGCATTTTGGACTATTTATGGTCCCTTTCTAGTCAAGGGCTTAGGTCGACAACCCTAAGGGTGCACCTGGCAGCCATCTCTGCTTACCGGGCGCGGGCCGGAGAGCAGTCGGTGGCGCAGGAGAAGGTGGTCTGGCGCTTTTTCAAAGGCCTTTATTACATTTCCCCTCCGGTGCGAGAACCTCCACCTCCGTGGGATTTACTGCTGGTACTGGCAAAGCTCATGGGCAAGCCATTCGAACCAATGCACAGGTGTGAACTCTCTAACCTGTCGTGGAAGACCGCCTTCTTGGTGGCTATCACGTCAGCCAGAAGGATGGGAGAACTCCAGGCGCTCTGCATCGAGTCTCCTTACCTGGTCTTCCACAGGGACAAGGTTGTCCTGCGCCCCCACCCGAAATTCCTTCCGAAGGTGGTGTTGGAGTTTCACCTTAACCAGGTGTTGACTCTGCCGGTGTTCTACCCCAATCACACCTCGGAGGCCGAATACAGGCTCCATACTTTGGACCCTAGAAGGGCGCTCGCTTATTATAAGGAGCGCACGGCTGAAATTCGGGGAGAGGTTCGCCAGCTGTTTGTCACCTACGCTGAAGCCGCACCTGGCAGACCTGCAGCCAAGCAGACGATAAGCAGGTGGGTCACCTCTTGCATAGATCTCTGCTACAAGTTGGCGGGCATGGAGCCTTCCAGAGGGATAAGAGCTCATTCTACCCGTCATACTGCTGCATCGGTGGCTGCTTCCAGGGACGTCCCTATCCAGGAAATCTGCAGGGCTGCTACCTGGAAGTCAGCGCACACCTTCATTACCCATTACCACATCGACCTTGAGTCACGCCGGGATGCTGGTTTTGGGGCCTCGGTTCTCCAGTCTTTATTTCCCAAGTAAGTATCAGGGGTGTGCGCCTTGCCTCCCTCCTCCCGGAGAACTGCTAGGAGTCTGCCAGACAGTGTGGATGAACAACATATCCATGTCCCTAGAAATACAGGTTACTCACCTGTAACAGGAGTTCTAGGAATGGTATATGTTGTTCATCCACACGACCCACCCGACCTCCCCGGCTTCGACGCACAACCTGAGCTTCCAGCGGGCCAGATCTGGCGTCATGGGGCGGAGCCGAGAGTTTTACCACCCGGGTGGGTGGGAGGAGCCAGCTTGAAGACCTTCCGGCAAGATTTAAAGCGGCAAGGAACATGCCAGACAGTGTGGATGAACAACATATACCATTCCTAGAACTCCTGTTACAGGTGAGTAACCTGTATTTCGTTACAATCGGCTATCCAAAAGACTGTCCTGAGTATGCTGAGAACCAGAATTCTAAATTTAAGAACTTTGGAACTGATTCATATTTTTTCACCAAATCAGTGAAAGACACATCTATAGGCCAAGCCCTTTCTACCCTGAAAATATTTAGACCAAAATTCCACACTGTCTGGGCACTAGGTAATGACAAAAACACAGATAAAAAAATATATATATACTGTATATTTTTTTTACTTTTTTTGCTATCTGCATCTCGAAATCAGCACGTGAGGATTGTATCATCATCATCATCATCATCTGTTTGTTTTATCAGACTCCAAATTTTCATAATAAAAACTTGCATTTCCAACCCTAGCAATTCAAGTTACAGCTTTGAATTAAGTAGTATAAAGTATTTAAAAAATATGGTTTTGGAAATGGTCAGAAGACGGTGGTTGCTCTGTTTAAAGGGAAATGTCCACGTCCCTGTGTCCCACACCTCCATGTGGGACACCCCCCCCAATTAGCAGGTTTGCATAGTGTTTCTAATTTTCACTTACATTGCTGTTCTTGTATTTATTTCTTTTCTGGTTGATCTTGCTATCACTGCTGCCGATATTTTGACTAACGTGGCTCTGACCCTGGTCATTTATTTTGGAGAAAGCATCAAGGGCCTTTTCGGACAATAATTGGAGCAAGACAGAGGGCCCATGTTCCCTTGTCCAATCTGGACTGTGTACAGATTTTTTTTTTAAATGCCTGAAGAAATGCATCCCAATTGTTGTCTTCTTTAAAGTGAGGTAAATGTTAAAATTCAGTTTTGTACCATGTTTCGACCCCCCATTCTCATCCCCACTTACTCTTCTGGATGGCTGCAAACACAGTTGCTTTATCTCAGGTTCATTTCTGTATAGGGCATTTCTTTCAGCATCCCTGTCAGCTCTTTCCTACCATATAGTTTCCAGCTGAAATTTCATCAATATCTTTTTTTTTAGTTTGAAATAAGCTGCTCAACTGAAGTAGCTGCTCTTGGTCAGTCGTGCTGTTATTGGTTCAAAAAGCTCTACCCTATAATAAGTGTACTTGAAGAAGCAGAGGACACGAGTGACTTGGTCACGTCTTTATCAGTCCTTGACGAATGCAGCGTCCAGCTCCATGGAGCAACAGAGGAGATCCAGTGTGAGGGCACTGTAGAAGAGGATTGGGCAGAAATCTTACAGGATAGTTGGAGGCAGAATATATAAAGTAAATACAAGGTTATTCATTGTATGACCATCCAGAGGGCATACTATACCACATTCAGAGTGGCTAGGTTTAACCTCCAGGTTAACAGCAGTTGCCCCAGGGCCGGCCTGGTGGCGCTGAAGGTTGAGGTGCTGTACACCACACCTTGCACCACTCCGGCAGCTTGGGTTCGGGAACTAGCCTGGGCCACTGCGGGTCGGCAGGGGGACGAAAAGATCGAGCATCTGGAGGACTACTCTCTTCTCCTGGGGTGGGTTCAAGGGGACTCCTCGCTCAGCAGCAGTACTTGGCGGAGGCTGGGGGCACTCGCCCAGTAGCAAGGAACAAGCAGTTGGGGACTGGTGATGGCAGGCTGTCTGTGGGAGGTCCTGCGCTGGACGCCATTGCATACTGCACCAAGGGGCGTAACATAAAAAGAAAATCCCCGATGTACTGAGGAGGCGACAAGGGCCTCACAGACCAACCCTCACATCCCCAGCACCAGACTACCGCTTCGGCAATCCCCAGGCGCCACTCATGAAGAGATGGACCCTCTAATTACAGATAGATGCCGCCAAGGTAGGTGTGGTGGGCCCTCCCCCAGGGGTGATCCGGGGGCTGGGAAATCTCCATGGGAGGGGATCACTGGGAGGAGTCACGGTGGGGAGTAGCAGGGGAAGTGTTGAGTAGGTACCTCTGAGAGATGCCTCAGTGCAACAGAGTACAAAAATAGCTCAGGGAAAAAAAAAAAACAGTAATTGCCCTAGTGGTACTTGACAACTAGCAGACATCCTACACATGGTGTATGGGTGCTGGGATCTTTTCAGATACTGCAGGAGATTGGACACTAGGTCAGCAGTTCTCTCATGTCTAGGAGGGTCATGTTGGGAGACTGGGGGATATAGAGAACCTACAAATAGGTCACAAAGAATTTCTTCTACTAGCTAGAACAGCTCAGATGGATATACTAAGAGCTGAAACATGCTAACTCTCCAGCGTATACAACTTTATTACAAATGATGAAAGACTGCATGAACTTGGAGAAAATAATACATAGGGCCAGAGGGAAGGAATCTAGCTATAGCAACATTTGGGAGGGATTTGCAATGTTCTTAAACAGCCAAAGGGGGAGGAGGCCTGGTAGTAAATATACCCCCCAAACAAAGGGTAGAAAGCCCTCTACCCTACTACTTACACTACCATGGGTTGTTGATCAACACGGCAAATAATCATTAATGAGACTTTGAAATTAGGCAAATTATATGAAGAAGATTCTGACACAGTAGAACTTGTAGCTTTTTCATTGTACTTGTTTTTATTGTTTGAGTTCTGTGAAACGTACCGTAGGTTTTTCTTTCAGTTTATTTGTAAAAGCCTTATAAAGCAAAGGGTACCATGTCTGTTAAAGCCTTATAATGCAAAAGATATGTAAGTTAGAGGCATCGGTCACATTCTTTAAACTAGTCATCTCTCTACAATGGTAATGTGCTTTGACTTCAATAAAACATGTACGAGGAAAAAAAAAAGCTCTACCCTGTATGTCCCTTTTAAGTAGTTGTAACACCGTGATCCTGCCCCCTCTCCACCTTCTCTTCACTAGGCTAAATAATTGGAGTTCATCCAGTTGCTCTGTTTCCTCAGTTGTCCTGTCCACATAGTCTGTGGGTGACCCAGACGCTTCGCTCCTAGATGAAGTGTTCCTGGGGAACAGTGACCACCAGTCATTGTGGTTTGAAATCACAGAAAGAACAGAACCAAACCACACAAAAACATGTATCCTGGATTTTAGGGGGGCAGACTTTGGGAAAATGGGGAGATACTTGAAAGAGGCATTAAGGGGAATGGGGCAGGAATCAGGGGTTGAGGGACAGTGGGCAGTATTTAAAATGGGGATTACAAGAGCAACAGAATTATGTATTAAGCAGGTTAGCAAGAGGAAAAGGAAGAGGAGACCATTATGGTTTTCCAAAGAGGTAGCAAAGAAAGTGAAAGCCAAAAAGATTGCATTCAGGCAATACAAAAAGACACAGGCAGAAGGGGATAGGGAGAAGTACCAGTAGAAGCAAAGGGAGGCAGGGAGGTCAGTAAGGGAAGCCAAAGCTCAGACAGAAGAACACATTTCAAAATCAGTGGGTAGAGGGGACAAACCTTTACAGGTACATTAGTGAAAAAGAAAGGCAAAGGGAGGATAGTGAGACTGAAGGGGAGGATGGGGCTGTGGAGGATGACAACAGTAAAGCTGACATATTGAACAGGTATTTCTGCTCAGTCTTTACTGAGGAAGAGGAGGGTAATGGGTTTGAACGGAGTACAAGGGGTGAGAATGGTGCAGAAATGGACACAAGTCCCTTTACACGAGAAAGGGTCCTGAAGGAACTGGAAGTAATAAGAGTTGATAAAGCAATGGGGCCAGATGGGGTGCACCCCAGGGTCCTTAAAGAACTAAGAGAGGTGGTGGCTGAACCTCTGTCTATCCTGTTTAGCCGATCACTGGAAACAGGGGAGGTACCCAAAGACTGGAGGATAGCAGATGTAGTCCCCTTATACAAAAGTGGGAACAAAGAGGAAGCGGGGAACTACAGACCAGTCAGCCTCACCTCGGTAGTGGGAAGATCATGGAAGCACTACTGAAGGAGAGATTGGTGGAACATCTGGTTGTCGGTGGACTACAGGACCCAAGGCAGCATGGTTTCACCAGGGAGGTCATGTCAGACCAACCTCATTGAATTTTTGACTGGGTGACTAGGGAGGTGGATCAGGGAGGGCGAGGACATGGCCTATCTGAACTTCAGCAAGGCCTTTGACACTGTGCCACATAGAAGACTATTGCACAAACTGGGGAATATGGGTGTGGGCAGGACAGTAGTGTGGTGGGTAGGTAACTGGCTGGGTGGCAGGACACAGAGGGTGGTGGTAAATGGCTGTCACTCCACAGAGGGAAGAGTGACCAGTGGGGTACCACAGGGATCAGTGCTGGGACCGGTCCTATTCAATATCTTCATCAGTGACATTGGCGAGGACCTAGAAGGCAGAATTTCACTGTTTGCTGATGACACAAAGCTCTGTAACAGAGTAGACACACCAGAGGGTGTAGACAGAATGAGAAGGACCTGCAGAAACTTGAAGAATGGTCAGGCGTTTGGCAGTTGAAATTCAATGCAAGGAAGTGCAAGATAATGCATATGGGGCACAAAAACCCTGGCACAATATATCAGTTGGGGGGTGAGGATATAGCATGTACCAAGCAGGAAAGGGATCTTGGGGTTATCATCTCTGATGACCTCAAGGCAGGGAAACAGTGTGACAAGGCAGCAGGTAAAGCAAATAGGATGCTGGGATGTATAGGCAGGGGCATCACCAGCAGGAAAAGGGAGGTCATAATTCCACTATACAAGACACTAGTGAGGCCCCACCTGGAGTACACTGTACAGTTCTGGAGACCTTACCTAAGTAAGGACATAGACAGGATATAGAATGTTCAGAGGAGGGCAACAAAGATGGTGCATGGATTGCATCACAAGTCCTATGAGGACAGGTTGAAGGAACTGAACATGTAGTCCCTGGAGGAAAGAAGGGAGAGAGGGGATATGATAGAGACATACAAGTATCTTACAGGGAGGAACAGGGTACAGGAATACACTATTTTTAAGTGAAAAAGATGTTCCAGGACTAGAGGGCATGGGATGAAGTTGGAGGGAGGACGATTCAGAGGAAACGTGAGGAAGAATTTCTTCACAGAACGGGTGGTGGACAGGTGGAACACCCTGCCAGAGGAAGTGGTGGGGGCTGAAACAATCATGGGATTTAAGAATGCATGGGATAGACATAAAGGAATTCTGGAGGTCAGGAGTAAGGGGCAACAGACTTCTTGGAAAACATAAACTGAACTTACAAGCTCAAATGGGCAGACTGGGTGGGCCATAGGCCCTTATCTGCCGACGCTGTCTATGTATGTATCTATGTAAGTACCTTACTTTTGCCCATATTAAACCTGGGACACCATTTCCTGATCCACTCCCCCAAGGGGTGCAGGTCCCTCTGCAGTACATCTCCTATCCCTGCTGTGCTACCTGTTTATTTTATTTGTTTGTTTATATATTTCACGATTTATATACCTTGGATAGCTCTGCAGCATCTCATTTCCAGTGGGATCCTGCCTCTACGCGTTACTGGAGCACTAGGAGATTAAGTGACTTGCTGGGTAGAATGGAGCACTGGGAGATTGTGACTTGCACAAGGTCGTACAGTGAGCATTTTGTTTTAGCGGGGTTTGAACCTGTAATTGTTTGGCTCCCAAGCTGATGATCTAAGCACTGATCCCACTGCCTTCAACTAGTAAAAGATGAATTTAGTGTCCTCAGCAAACCTTAGTGACCTTCCTGAAGGAATGTTTTTAGAGATTATTGTTTAGTCATCAGCAGGAAGGACATAAAGCTCTAGCAATGACAAAAAAGACTTACTTGTGTAATAAATGTGTTATATATTGCAGGCTTGCTCGAGAATTCTGCATAGAATATGGTCACAGTTTTGTGGACGAACTGGATAAAGTAAGTTGGATACCAAAATCTTATGGGCCAATAAGCAGATCTGACTTTAGTTATGCGTTTAGTGCCCAGAAAGGTAAGAAACTGATGACACTGGAAACTAAAGCTCTTTATATCTTATTAAGGACATCTCCTCCATAGGGCCACACATACTATACATTTTGAGCTGTAAGCTGACGGTGTCTGGACCACTCAGGAACTTTTACTTAGTTGAGCAGCCTACGTTGACGTACACTTTGGCACCACCTATGTAACTTGGGCTGCCCAGTACACTTCGGTTTCTTTTCTGCATCCATCAATCACTAGTCAGACTGTAGAAACGGCTTCATTAATTTCTGTCATAGAAGTTTACTTAATTTATTGTTTTACTTCCAAACGATGTTACATGCTGTCACATGTGCCCTCAAAGAAGCAGACACTTTTTCGCCTCTGCCTGTGGGACAAAAAAATGTTCCTTGGTGCCATCCACGATCTTTTTGTTCACTGCCTGGGCTTTTTGCATGACATGAAATTCTGTGCCATTTTTCAAGGTTTCAGCAAAGCCATGAGGAGATGCCATCGAAAGTCTCTAAAGAACTGTCTACAGAAAATAACTAGCCCCAAGTGGACAGTTTGTGCATCTGTGTTGGGGTTGCTGACTCAGTCCTCTGATCCAGCTGCCAGGGAACCCCATTGAACGTGTTGAATGGCAGCAGTGCTGTTGCCTTCAAAAGAGAAGCACCATTTGTTGAAGTAGAAGATCTAAATGCCAAGGTAGCTACAGGACCTTACTCCCAGTAACAAAGGGAGCAGCTCTGTTCGCGCCTTTTTGGCTTAAGCTTTCTGCATTTTCCTTTTCTGACCCCACAACAGTTTAGTTAGGTTTTTTGTTCTTTAAACTCATGATTGCACTGTATTTAAAACGTTTTTAAGGTTACCTTAATGAACTTGAAGGCATAGACAAGTAAAATTTATACAACTGCTTTAAATCGAATTCTGTGATTCACTCTGCCTACTCCCTTTCCTGCATTGCTATTCTTGGCCAGTCAATCATTTAGAGAAAAAAAAAGTCTATAATCCCTGCACTGAGCAGTTGCCAAAAAACTATTTAAAGCCTGCCTACCTTTCACTCCGCAGGCAGTCACAGAGAGCTGAGGCGCAGCACCAGGGCTCTTCCCCACCCCGAGCGGAGCTCCGAGCTCCAGGAGGTCGCGAGGGCCAGCAAGCATAGGGGCTCTCCCCCCATCCCCAGAAAGGAGCTCCGTGCTCCCACCAAAACAGAGAGACATTCCTGTGCTCCCTGGAGGCTCTTCCTGCCCACAGCCACTGGATCTAAATGCCAAGGTAGCTATAGAACCTTGCTCCCAGCAGGCAGTCACCGAGAGCTGAGGCGTAGCACCAGGGGCTCTTCCCCCACCCCCCGAACGGAGCTCCGAGCTCCAGGAGGTCGCGAGGGCCAGCAAGCATAGGGGCTCTCCCCCCATCGCCAGAAAGGAGCTCCATGCTCCCGCCGAAACAGAGGGACATTCCTGTGCTCCCCGGAGGCTCTTCCTGCCCACAGCCACTGGATCTAAACACCAAGGTAGCTACAGGACCTTGCTCCCAGTAACAAAGGGAGCAGCTCTGTGTTCTTCCCGCAGTCAGCTGTGCGACATATCCCTTCGCCCCAATACCCTCCCACCTTGGCTGGTGTCACTTATATAGAGGGAAATCTGCATTATTTTTCTATCAGCCTACTTTTCCATTAGCTCCTTATATCCTCTGGGCACTAGAGGGAGCCTTATCTGTTTTGAGCAAACTTGCTCACTCTGCATCAAACGTAATATATAACCTGCCACTACAGGTTGGTAATTTTAACAGGTACTTAAACACTTCTCTAAGCACTCAGCTTCTCTTCTCCCTCAATCTCTCCCCACCCCCTATATTTAGAATGGCCCCCCCCTCGCCTGCTTGCTCTCCTCATGGGGTCACTTTGTCTTCTTATTCTCTCTGTGCTATCCTGCCCTAACACTCCGTCCACTAATCCAAATGCTGCCTCAGATGATGACTTTCACTTCTCTAACTTTCTTGCTACTGCCACACCCCCACCTCGTCCCCCTATTGCTCTCATCAGCAGGCGCACGTGTCCTCTATCTAGCCAGATACCTTCACTTTAATTTGAAGCTCTCCATTAGAGCCTCATTCAGGGCCTGTTTCACTATACCGCTTTGGATATATATACTGTCACTTATGCTAGCTGGGGACATCGAGGCCAATCCAGGCCCTTCTCAAGTTCCCATCCAATCCCTGCCTCCCCCGGTCACCTCCCTTCCAAAATCCAATGGCCTAACTATGGCTCACATTAACTCTAGGAGCCTTCTGGCCAACCTCCCTGACCTTCAGGTCTGGGTGGGAGTGAATGGCCCGGACATCCTAGCCATCACTGAAACCTGGCTAAAGCCTACAGTCACTGACTGCCAGTGCTTCTTTCCAGGATACAATATGCTACGTGCTGACCGACGTGGGGCAAAAAGGGGAGGTGGCCTTGCCCTCTACTACAAAACTCACCTTAACATCACTCTTTTGCAGGACCCCACTCTACCTAATTGTGAAATCCTTCATTCCCTCCTTCTTCTGAGGGGAGTTAAGAAACTCTATATTTTTTGTATTTATATCCCTCCAAAAAATGCTAAACAAGGTATTCTTGAATTCCTGGAGAGACTGCCAACAGTAACAGGGAAAAATGACATTATCTGCCTTGGGGATTTTAACCTTGACTGGTCTGAGAAAAACTCAGCCAACCTATCCTCTATGGTTAGTAAGGCAAACCTAACACAGCTTATGCAGGAACCCACTAGGGTCTCCTGGAGGGGTGACTGCGCCACCCTACTTGACTGGATACTCACAAACAGGAAGGAATATGCCACCTCGGCTGGAGTTCTTTCTGACACCATTAGTGATCACTATCCTGTTTACTGTGTCTGGGATACCGTCACCCCAACTTTCCCTTCCAAAATTGTTACCTTTCCTAACCTTTCCCACCTAAGAGCCGATGCTTTCAAAATTGATTTCAGCCTGGTCTACTGGTCTCCTCTCTACCTGACCGAGGACATCAACTTTGCTACCGACTATTTCAACTCTGTCCTCATCGCTGTACAACACCTTCATATCCCAGTCACCACACGTAGGGTGGCAGGGAACGTAATCAAGTGGCTAACGTGCCCCTTGCTTCAACTTCTCAAAAGCAGGGACAAACTATGGTCCATGTGGAAGGTATCTCATCTTCGCACTGACTTCGAAGCCTATCGTGCCTTGTGGAACAAATGCAGAAGAGAAATACGCCTTGCCAAAAGTTCCTACTACAGGAACCTACTGGAATCCTCAACCGAAAACCCTCAAAAGTACTGGTCCCAAATAAAGGAAATTCTTGGCAGTGACAAACAGCAGATTCCAACCGACATGAACATTCAAGGCGTTCACTGCAACAACCCGAGTATTATTGCCAACGCCTTTAATTCCCTATTTTCCATGCCACCTCGTGCAACCCAGGCTATCCCCCAAGCCTACTGTCCCCTGTCCCGCCCTTGCCCCTGCACCACCCTCCCTAGTGTTGGCTCCAACAACATACCGAAATACGCAAGCTAGCTTAACCACCTTCCATCACACAGGGGCCAGGGCCCGGCAGCATCCATCCTGGTATACTAAAGCAGTTCGCACATGGCTGGTCAGGCCAGTTACCAGGCTTTTCAACCTCTCTCATCCTCACGCTACTGTCCCATCTACCTGGAAAACTGCCAGAACTATCCCCATTCACAAAAAGGGCGATGTCAAACTAATGTCCAACTACCGCCCCATCTCTCTCTTACCCACTCTCAGTAAACTTCTTGAAAAAATAGTCCACCGACAGCTCGCGGAACACCTTGCCAAGTATAAACTCCAAACCCCCTGCCAACATGGTTTTAGGCCTGGATACAGCACCACTACAGCCCTGACACAACTAACCAGCAACATCAAAAGTAACATGGACCGCGGTCTACTCACTGGTGCTGTCTTCCATCGACCTGTCCAAAGCTTTTGACATGGTTCATCACCCTCTCATGTTTACTAAGCTCCAATCCGTAGGAGCATCTGACCCAACTCTATCTTGGTTCTGCAGTTATCTGGACAATCGCACTTAGGTGGTAGCATTTCACAAGGCCCTTTCCTCCCCCATAAATATCTCCCGGGGAGTCCCACAGGGGTCCACTCTCGGACCTCTCCTTTTCTCCCTCTTCCTAAATGATATTCCCGCTCTTTTCCCGGTCATTGTGCTGCACTCAATGTACGCCGACGACCTTGTCCTTTACTCAGGGTCTAAATCGATAGAGGACATCAACTCCACCCTCTCTAATGACTTCCAAGTCCTTCAACTGTGGCTCTCGAACAACCATCAAAACCTTAACCAGGACAAAACGCATGCCATGCTTTTTGGTTCCTCAAAAAAACTGCCCCCAGGCTCTTGGTTCACTGCCTTGATGGTTCCCCCATCACCAACACAGCGTCCTTTAAATATCTGGGGGTCACTGTCAATCCCTCCCTTGACCTGTCTTTACATGTCAGCACGGTTTGTCGTGCAGTCAATGCAAAAATTGGTGGCGCCTGTCGTGTCCGCCACTGCCTCACACCATCTGCCAGATTATCAGTAGCAAGGGGTATCCTTTTACCCCAGCTACAATATGCTCTTCCCCTCATCTACGCTGCCAACTCTTTTATACTTAGCAAATGGGACACTGTCTATAACATCTGCAGATTCGCCTTAACTGCCCCTCGCCTTACTCATCACTGTCTCCTCTACTCTGGTCTAAATTGGCTGTCACCTAAGGATCTACGGGCCTACTCCTTGGAGTGCTTTATTGACTCTCTAACCAGACCCCCTAGCCCGGACTATCTGGCTAACCTGCTGACTCCTGCTGCCCAAGCCTGTACCCTCAGGTCCACCACTGTCCCAATGCTCTCTACCAGACCATGCACAACTAAAATGGGTGAATAGGCATTCTCTCACTTTGCTCCTAAGTTCTGGAACTCACTCCCCCTTCAGGTTAAAAATTCTGCCTCACACAGGAATTTAAAACTTGCTTTTCTCTCACCTTCAAGCCTTGGTCATTGCAAATGCTAATCTGCTTCACCCTACTGCGCCTGTGGCACGAACCCTAGTCTATTTTGTTACTATATGTCTTTTATGCACTATATCTGATGTTGATGCTCTAATCACCTTATGTTGTTAATTTGCTCTTGCTGTCATTGTATACCCTGATTGTTATTATGTTCTACTGTAATATGTTGTGTACTACTGTACTGTGTACACCAATGTCCTGTGCTCTCCCGGGTCGTGCCTGAAAATAGGCAGGTTTGTTGCCTAGCGCACTTACCCGGTTACCAAAAGCTAATAAATAAAAAGTGTTTTCAAAGGAGCATCAACGCCATTCTGAGAAATCTCCAAGGTCCTGGTCTCCGTTGGTCCCCCATGATAGTAAAGACAACTTTGCCAGACTCCGTTGGCAACTTGACTGTCACTGGGGCACCAAGGCTGCATGCAGGCTCAAGCTCAGACATTTAATACAAGTTTGTTGCGTACTACTGGTACCTTCATCATCGGGCGTTGTCCATTCGATGCTGCTGACTGGCACTGTCAGTGCTGGCCCTGGAATTCTGGCTACTTTATCTGAATTATTCTAGAGACTGTTGCCTTCTCTGCTGTGGATGATTATGTGATCGGCTCACCCCTGTCATCACCCTCATTAATGCATGCTGGCACTAGTGGAACTCCTGTTCCTACCTCTGTAGTACAACCTGTGGCCCAGAATGTGACTTGTGTGGTTCCTCTTCCACGTCCTCTCTCCCAAGGAGGAGGATTATAATCCATATCTGCTTGATGAAGATGAAGGGGATGGAGTGGACGAGCCTCCCGTCTATGGGTTTGACTCTAGCTCTACTATATCCTCTGGTATTGAGGACACTGGTTTATACTTCCAGGTCTCCTCTCGTGGATGCCGCATTTCACGCTCTGATGTGCCTCATGCAGTATTAGCTTCATATGTCTAATGAGGAGGACTCCACTGAAAAGAATCTTTATGAATTCTGGGATGTCCCTGCTACTTCTTCAGTGATCAGCCCACTTACCCATCTTGCTGTGGAGGATGCTGCACTGGCTGTTTTGGCGCAGATCTAGTACTCTACCTCCATTCCTTTGAAGACAGATGAACAATATTCTGTCCCTTCCATCAAATTCTGTTATACTACCTAGAGTGTAGCAGACTTGGTGGTCATGGCCTCTCATGTCCAGTCCAAAGCACCTTGCTTTATCATAGAATCATAGAAATCTGATGGCAGAAAAGGACCCTTCCGGCCCATCTAGTCTGCCCAACCCTCCCTTTCCATACCCCCTTCCCACCTGCCCCCACCTCCCCAGTACTCAGTCCCATATGCCTGTCCCATGCCCTCTTAAATTCCTCCACCATCTCAGCCCCCACTACTCTGTCCGGCAGTCTGTTCCAGGGCTCTACCACCCTCTATGTCAAGAAGCGCCCCCTCACATTTCCCCTGAACCTATTTCCTTGCAATCTGAGGCTGTGCCCTCTAATTCTGGCTTCCTCCTTTCTCCTCAGCAGACCCCCCTTCACCTACTTTATTGAGCCCCTTTACATATTTAAAGGTTTCAGTCATGTCCCCCCTTTCCCTCCTTGTTTCCAGTGTGTACAGATTCAGCTCCTTACAGCTCTGCTCATGTCTTACCCTGCACCATCTTTGCTGCCCTTCTCTGAACCCTCTCCAATGCATCTATATCCTTGCAGAGGTGTGGTCTCTAGAACTGAACCCTGTACTCTAACTGCAGCCTCACTATGGCTTTGTAGAGGGGCATTATAGCCTCCCTCCTTCTGCTAGTAATGCCCCTGCTTTTGCATGCCAGCATTCCATTGGCCCTTCCCACCGCCCTACTACATTGGAAACCTACCTTAATGTTTGAGGACACTATGATCCCTAGATCCCTTTCCTGTTCTTATTCTTTGATTCCCCCCCCCCAGCGTGTACCCCGCTTTCGTGTTTTTCCTCCCTAGGTGCATCACAGTGCACTTCTTGGCATTAAACCTCAGCTGCCATTTCCTGGCCCACTCCTAAAGTGTCTTGCGGTCCCTCCTTATGTCTTCCACCTCCCCCGGGGTGTCCACCCTATTGCAGATTTTTGTATCATCGGCAAATAGGCACACCCTCCCCCTCAAACCCTCCGCAATATCACTGATGTAGATGTTGAGTAGTGGACCCAAACCTGACCCCTGTGGCACTCCACTTCTCACCCTTGCCATCTCGGAGTGCATCCCGTTAAGCACTACCCTCTGAGTTCTCCCTACTAGCCAGGCCTCCAGCCAGTCTGCTATTTTCCTTCCCAACCCCATGCTTTCCATCTTGCTCATCAACCTCCTATGATCTCTAAGCCCCTGACAAAGAATCCAGGTTTGCCTCTGCTACATTAGGCCTCCATTTTGCTAACTACCAGGCTTATCAGAACAGCCTGTGGAAGTCTTAGTCTGCCATTGTGGATGGTTTGCCTAATGGTACATACAAGAGTGACACCAAGCAGTACTTTACACATGGGTTGAAAGCTTGCAAGCATTTAGTGCATTCGGCATATGATGCTTTCTGTAGAGCTGTTGCCTCTGGTATGTGACTTTGTAGATATTCTTGGCTGGGTTTGTTGCTACCTAATGCTCCCATCCCTGGCCTGAAACTGGCCATAATGTGGCAAGGGCTGTGGGACAGCAGGCTACCCCTGTAACCTTCCATAAGCAGCAGTCCTTGGGTGCCCCCTTTACGGACCCTGAAGGTCGGGGACAGGGCGGTGGTGCTGCAGTCCCCCGGGATTCGGGTAGGGGGCAGGTTCTCTCTATTTCTGCCCAAATGGTATTATTCAGAAGGGCCATACTTTGAAGTTCATAGCACAACCTCCTGTATATCTTCAGAGCCCTTGTGTTGACTTCTGGCACACTTAATGGTCCTGCAAACCAAAATAGATACTTTGCAGGCATCACAGGTAATTAAACCAGTGCCTCTGTCTGACCAGAACCAGGGTTTTTACTACCGCTATTCTGTTCTACTGTCCCTAAAGAAAGGTGACCTATGTCCTGTCTTAGACCTCAGTAATCAGAATGAGTTCATTGCATACAAAATGTTTTGCATGGTCTCTGTTTCAGTCGCTCCTCCATTTGTTGTGCCAGGAGTGCTGGCTTTGTGCCCTGGACATTTAGGATGCTTATCTGCATATCAAGGTCAGACACTGCCACCTGCAGTTTCTGCATTTTCTTTCAGAGAGTCAGCACTGCCTATTTTGTTGTTCCCTTTGTATTATTCTCTGTGCCGTGTGTCTTCACCAGTTGTTTAGCTGTGGTAGCTGTAGCATTTTTCCACCCTGTGCATATTTCCATGCCTGGATGATTGGCTCCTTATGGCCCCTCCAGGGTACAGACATACTGGACTCACCCGTTGTTCAATCAACTAGGCATTCTGATCAGCAAACCCCAATCAGTTCTCACACTGCACCAGTGACTGCAAATTGTTAATGCAGTCACAAACCCTACTCAGGCGATAACATTCCTCACAGAGGACCATGGCTCTGTTCTAATTGCTTGGATGACCTTAATTGCTTGTAGCGACTGGGTCACAACAAGGACCCTACTCGGGCTTCTTGACCCTCATGGCTGCTGCCATTGTGACGGTCCCTCTGGCCCACCTGATAATGGACATCTCTTGAATTGAGTCTCTTCACCATTGAAGAGCGCTGTGCTGGTGGCAGAACCACTCCTGTTTCCTGTGAAGGACTCCATTCCTCAGTCAGTACCCTCAGGTAATCCTGACCATAAACTCTTCTAGGGTAGGATGGGGGCTCACCTGGGAATTCACAAGACCCAAGGTGCTTGGTCCCACTACGACCACCCTCTCCCTTTTATTATTCTAGAGATTAGGATGTATCTTTTGGCCTACAGGCCTCCACCCCACAAATTCAGGGCAGTCCCCCTTTAGTTCGTAAAGACAATCAATGTGTCCCTCATAACCGCAGCAAACAAGGGGCTACCCCATCTGCAGAGATGCAGTGCTGGCTTGGGAGTGGGCTGTGACCCACAATGTACACAGGACTCCCCTATTTCTAATCATTGCCTTTCCTTGCATGGCATCTTACCAAAACATGGTAAAATGATTTCCTGGTTCTGTCTGTGTGCATGCCAAGATGGTATTACCCCTTTTTTGTAGCTTGCATCCATTCAGTTTTGGCAGCTGATATATGCTCTGCCACCACATGGGAGCAAAAATCATACTTTAACTAAATGTTACAGTTGGGATCTGATCACCCACGACAGACTGGCTTCAACCTTGTTGTCCTCCAAAGCATACTGTCTTAGCAAACTAAATGCCCTCCCAGCTTGGCTTTCCTCCCACTATGCAGTGCTGAACTGTTTGGGAATTGTTCATTATATCTAGCTCTATGGAGGGAGTTGTCTTCGAAGAATATGTGTGTGTGTGTGTGTGTGTGTGTGTGTATATAGATATAGATATAGATATATATATATATATATATATATCTATATCTATATATATATATATATATATATGTATATATAGATATACTGTATATACACATATAAATAATTTTAACTTACCAGTAAAATAAAACTTCAAGAGAATATCCTCTATAGAGTTACAGATTTCCCTTCCACATACCCCTTATGTATTGCCAGGTGGAATATTCTTCAAGGCATGCCAGTTACTGCATGATGAGTCTTCTCATTTTGGTACCCTTTAATAGGGTTTTTATTACCGAAACCTACGTCTCTCCTGTTGGGCTGGTCAGAGTTTTGGTCTCCCAGTCTTGTTAGTATGGTATAAATCCAAGCTGGTCTCCAGTGGGAAACTGAGGAGTAGGGTCCGCCTACGTTTCATGGGTGGCGTTGAAGTGTACATCAGCATGGGCAGCACCAGCTAGCCAAAAATTTCAAAGTTGACCTGATGCCGGTGCCTTACAGCTCAATTTGTACACATGGTTCTATAGAGGAGGGTCTTTCAAAGATCTGTTACTGGTAAGAGAGAAACTTTTTTTGCAGGCCAGGTACAGTACAGGAGGCCACAGTGCAGCCTTTCTCTTGGGTCTGTTGAAGCAGTTGTGCTGATACCTTTTTGTTAAAGTTTTGATTGCCCCTTTGTTCTGTCTTGTAAAGCACCCATTTCCCCTCATTTTGAGGCTTTGCATGTTTTTATAATCCACACATACCACCAATTTCCTGTAAACTCAAATAATTTTTCTTCACCGTCAGAGATAATGCATCATTCCAACCAAACTGTATTACATTATATGAAACAAAAAGTTTCAGCGCAGTGGTATTTGTCGGTTGTATATTGCAATGGCCATTTCTGCAGGCAGAGAGGAGAGCGCAAATCTGACTGCCCCATCAGGGATAACGACATTTTCTTGAAGGACAAATACAAAATGAGAGCTGATTTCATAAAGAATGAGGGGCAAGTACAAAATTAGCTGCATTCCTGGTTGGACAAGTCCTAAAAGTTTTCATTTGAATAGCCCCGAATAAAGAGCCCCAGATTTTGATAATTTCAGCTGAGTTTGAACACCCGGGGCCAGATATTCAAAAGGGTTGCGCCTGCGCAAGTCCGAACTTGCTCCATTCTGTGATATTCAGCAGGAGGTAGTTGCGCCACAGAAAACATGCTGAGCAACAGCGCAATGCAAATGAATGCATGCTGAACTGGAGGGGGAGGAACCATGCATAAACTGCACAGCCCGATATTCAGCCGGGCTGTGCAGAGTTGTGCAGGCGCAACCCCAACCTGCGCCTGCACAACTTTGAGCCAAAAAAAGGGCTCTACATTCGAGGCCACCCGGGTGAGCTGCTGCATTGCAGGGCGCAACACAGCAGCTGCCACCTGTGGCTGGCCCCCAACCCTCCTGTGCCCCCCACGGCCCGATCGCGGGCAAAAGTGTAAAATCCCCGCCACCCCACTGGCCCGATCGCGGGCATAAGCAACCCCTCCCACCAGCCTGATCGCGGGCAGCAGTGTGTCCTCTCTCCCCAACACATCCCTGGTGGTCCAGTGGACCGATAAGCCTGATCGTGGGCTGAAGTAATGAAACACACATCTTTCGCATATCTCGGTGTCAGTGACGTTATCTGATCGCGGGATGGAATACTAACATTTTCTCTTCCCTTCGTTCGCTGGTGTCTCACTACCCTACTCACACGCCTCACCGCTTCCCGCAGCGGTTGTGGGCGGCAGCATCCCACCCTGCGCCGCCGAGCTGACTGCTCAGGCTGGATGCTTTTGCGGAGCAGAGCGGGCAGTCATATTGTATAAGATAGTCTCGGATGTGAACTGAATACATCTACAAATCTGGATCTGTCTTGTACGGTATGGGAAGCTGCACGCCCATTGGTCTTGCCTGCACCAGTGGGCGGCAGCTCTACTGGCAGTCAGGCGGCCGGGGCGGTCGGATGCTGCCGCTGCCGGGTGGGAGCGGGGTGGTGGGCTTCGTGGGTGGGTGGGTGGGGACACTAGGCACCAGGGATATGTTCGGGTTCATTATTCCATCCCGTGATCGGGATTACTCGTCCACTGGACCACCAAGGATATGTTCTGGGGTTCATTATTCCATCCCTTAATCGAGATTATCGGTCCACTGGACCACCAGGATATGTTGGGGGAGGGGGTGTGTTGACTACTTCAGAGCTCACATCGGGCTTATCGTGTCCACTGGCCTACCAGGGATGTGGTGGGGGATTTAAGCTATACCCGCGATTGGGCTGTGGTGGGGGGATTTAAGCTATGCCTGCGATCGGGCCAGTGGGGGGTGGTGGGGGGGATTTTACACTCTTCTGCCCACAATCGGGCTGCAGGGGGCATCGGTCCCCAATGGCTGCTGCCTGGCAGGGCGCCAGGCACAAGTCCTCGGGGATTGGCGCACCTGCATGCAAATGGGGCCATAATCAGATGCAAATGGCCTCCCCCTGCGCCTTGCATGAATTATGGCCCCATTTGCATGTCACCTTTTGAATATCGGGATTTTGCGCATGGCGCGATGGTACTAGCGCCACCGCCAGTTAGATGCCCCTCTGTCCGCCACGGTGGCGCAGGATTCCACTGCGCCATGCACAGTGGCTGTGGCGGGGGGTGATATTCAAAGGAGTTGCTCAAGGGCGCAACTCCTTTGAATATCGCTCTGGTCACACCCCTGCGCAACTATTTTGTGCAGTGCAAGGGCTTGCTCCACAAAATAGCGCAGTTTGAATATCTGGCCCCCATTGTTTAACACATGTGCCTCTCAAAATTAACTAGCTTTCAAATTGTTTCTCTTTTGAAATAAAGGGAGACTGCCTTTCATTAAGGCTGGCCAGAGGTGTTCTTGATATCCTGTTGTTTTTGAACACCCATTGTCTTAACACCTTCTTGGGGCACTGCTGCTTGACTTTGTGGGACACTGGGGACATCAGGGCTAAACCACAACACAGAACCAGCACCATGACCATACAGCGGAATATGGCAGCGTAGAAATGGATTTGAACACAGAAACAAATGGCACGGTAGGGAGTAACACCAGGATTCAAAAGCAGTGCTTTACGAAGTATTGGAAATGGAAGAGGAGTCACGGTGGAAACCCGCAGCCCTTGATGTAGGCTTGAACATTTGTGATGGGTCTTGGGGGAAATGTTTCCTTCTCATTTGCTGTAATTTCACCCTTCATTTAGTCTATTTTATGCTGTTGGGGGATACAGTTAATGCAGGAGCAGTCCTCCCCATGTTGCATCTGGAACTCAATCAGATTTTTAATTTCACTCCTGGAACAGAGTTCTCCTGTGTCATTCCCCGCCCCCCCCACCCACACACACACACACACCTCTGTGCATTCAGCATTATGAAACAGGGTCTTATTGGCAGCCTGGAAATAACAGTAGATGGAATATGAGTGAAGTAGTTTGTCTTCTGAAAACAGTTATTCTTCACCAGTACAAGATAAGGGGTAGGTATATATATCTGGAGTCTGAAGATCCTGTGGGGAAAAAAGATTTTGATTTCAGACCCCTTTTGCAGCTTGGTTAATAGACCATTTTGTAGATGGTTCTCAGCCTTTTGCAACTTTGGAAGAAGTTGTTGCAGGTTTGCAGATACACTGTATTGATGTGCAGTTCCTGAGTCCAGTTTATCACCAATGGAAGCTCAGACTTGGAAAGTGTTCTCCCCATGTGTGGAGACAGCTCAGGCAGCTGGAACACCTCAATCAGAGGACTCCGTAAATATTATTCTGTGCTCTGCTGCAACAGTTTGCTAACAATCTACTGAAAGTGTGGCAGTAACACAATGGCTGCAGGTATGTTTGATGGTTATGGGAGAGGCTTAATTTTAACCAGGGACATGAAGCTGGGGAGCCAGCTTAGTTGTCTCCGGTGGTTGGGTCTCTTTCAGTAGTCTTCCCGCTGCTCCCTGGATGTGTGTCTCCTTAGTGTCTGGTGAACGTCAGTGGGACGGACCAGTGAGCCTCATTGACAGATGAAGCTTTTTTGCAAACTTTTGGATCCTCCTGTTCTTTACATGAGGGGTTTGCACCTGTATGATATTTAACATCTGTTTACGGAACTATCCAATTTGGTGAAATTAATTTTATGTGGCATCTTTGACTTTGTGCCAGTTGTCTGGAGCCATAGTGCGCATTCATGTGCAATTGCCATTCATGTAATGCAACATGGAGTGATATACTGTATATTTTGTAAATAAGTGTTGCCCTCCAAACTATGAGATAATTTTATTTTATGAGTCTGTGACAAGTCTACTAAAATCCTTTTTTTTTTTTTGTTAATTTATATTTCATACTCCTCGGCAGGTGCTTTGCCCTTGGCTGGCCCTGCTTCCTGGTTACTGCACCACCGTGGGACTTCCAACTCCACAAGCTTTACCCCCTTGTGGTGGAGCCATCCCATGGGATGGTAATGCCCAGGGTACCCCCATGGCAGCGATGAACAGGGTCAGTAGCAAAACCAGCGGGTCCTGAGGCTCGGGGGATTTTGCTGCAGGTGCTGTGGTTCCTAGTAGGGACATGGTGTGTGTCATGACACCAAGACATTGACGTGTGCACCAGCAGGAAGACATTGGCATCTGCCGCCCCTCCACCCATAACTTGGCAGGCCCTGGTAACCAGGTATGCATCAAGTGTGGAGTCCTTCCCCCACCGGAGGAGAGCAGTCCCTTGTCTACTTAGTTCTGCTTCCCCCAGTTGGCCCTCCAGCTCCCTGAGCCCAGTTACGAACTCGGGGCGCTGGCATCGCAAGCGGTTGCACAACCACTGATCCAAGTTGGCTGGCCTCAGGAGTAGTTTCTTTACATCTCTTATGCAGCTTACACAAGTAGAAATGGCCTTCACCTGTCATTTGCATCCTCCCATCCTAAATGTTGCAGTTTAGCGTAATGTAAATTTTTAAATAAGTGTTTTTTTAAGGCAGTATCTTACCAGTTTTTTGTTGAATTGTTCTCCACCCGTAATCCATCAAAACTGTTTCTTCTCATCCACACCCCAAAATTATACAATCTTCCTGAATTCTGCAAAACTCCTCAAATGGAACCATAATAATGAATGGTTCAAAAACACTATGGCCCCGATATACAGAGTTGAGCCCAGCAATGGCGCATGTGGTGGCGCAGCGCAACTGTTGCGCTGGTGAGACCCAGGAATATATTCAAAAGAGAGGAGCAGTGTCGCATCTCCTCTGAATATATCAGGTAAAGCGCACTGCGCAAATACGATGCGCTGGTGCATCCCCCCCCCAGACAGGGCTGAATACCAGGAATGAGAACTGTGCCAGTGCAGCAGAGTTACGCTGTGCGCAAATTCCTACTATTCAGCTGGCAGTATGCAAATGGGGCCATAATATATGCAAGGCACAAATGGGGCCGTTTGCATGTCAGTACGGCCTCATTTGCATGCGTTGTGCAGGGCAGGCCAGTGAAATGCGCCTTGCGCCCTGCACAGCATGGGCTGCCGCCAGAGGGGGTCTAGTAGCCCCTGCCTCCCTCCCGTAGCCCTGATCACAGTAAAATGAATATTTACATCTTCCCTGGTAGTCTAGTGGTCCCCTCACCCCACCCTCCCGTGGCTGCGATGCCTGTAAAACAATATGTCATCTTCCCTGGTAATCTGGTGGTCCCCCCACCACCCTCCCATAGCTTCGATGCCTGTATAATAATATTTCATCTTCTCTGGTAGTCTGATGGTAACCCCACCCCACCTGCATCGATCGCCCGTATGAGCAATACAAATATATCCCTGGTGGCCCAGTGGCATCCCCACCCACACAGGACCCCTGCCCACCCAGCTCCTCCCCCGTCATTGGCAGGCGGCAGCAAACTCACCCACATGCCTCCGCGGCTGCCGCGGAATGACATCTTGCAGTATCAGCTATAAGCCCATTGGTCCACACTGTGGACCGGTGGGTTGCAGTGCATGCTGTAATGGTCATTCACAAATATGTGAATGAATTACTTCATTCACATATTTGTGAATGACTATTACAGTATGCTTGTAAGCTCATTGGTCCACAGTGTGGACCAATGGGCTTATAGGATACTGTAGGCTGTCATTCGCTGGCAGCAGGGTATGTGGTATGGGTTTGCTGCTGCCTACCGATGAAGGGGTTGAGCTGGGTGGGAGGGTTCTGGGGTGCCACTGCACCACCAGGAAATATTATCATTGCTTATATGGCAATCTATTTATTTATTTTTTTTTTTTTTAACCAGGTATAGCACACTAAGCTGAAAGCTTTTTTACAGGAGCGACCTGGGAGCACAAGGAGGTTAAGTGACTTGCTCAGGGTCACACAGTATGCAAGTGGAAGCTGTGGGATTCAAACCCAGGTCTGGTCTGCTGGATGTCACCAGATTTGCAGCTCAGAGCCTTAGACCACTGCGCTATACTGCTAATCAGGGATGCGGACGGGATGGAGGTTACCACTAGACTGCCAGGGAAGATGAAATTTATTATATGGGCATCGCAGCTACAGGAGGGGTGGGGGGACCACTAGACTACCAGAGAGGATTGAAATATATATTTCACGGGGATTGGGGCTACGGGAGAGAGGGGGTGCCACTAGACTACCAGGGAAGACTTGTATATGTATTTTACAGTGATCGGGGCTAAAGGGAGGGCGGGGGGTCCGCTAGACCACCAGAGGAGATGTGGGTGCTTTTGCACAGTGTACTGGTTGGGTGGGTGGCCACCCACAGCTGGCGGCTACTGTGTTGCACCTCACAGTGCAGCAGCTCACCTGTGGATGGCCATCGTTTGAGCCGTTTTTTGCAGGCTCAACTTTGTGCCCAGGTCTGTGGCGCATCCCAGGGTTGTGCAGCCATATGCGCCACACATCCCAGGCTGAAAATCGGGATGTGCCGCATATGCATGGGCACGTCCCCTGGTGATGTGCTGCATACATTCTTTGCACCCCGGCGCATCGGAACTAGCGCTGCACAAGTCTCCCCTTTGAATATTGCCCAAGGGAGCATTTCGGGGGTTGCGCTGGCGCAGCTCCTTTAAATATTTGGCCCTATGTATAATCCACCATTTCTTCAATTGTTGCTTATGGAACAAATGTCTCATCTCCTCTCTGATAGTAATCGGTGCACCCCCAATATTTACTCCATGATGTCTCCTGAACACAGAACTAGTGCATGCATAAAGCCCCTCCTATACTACTGAACAAGCCAATCTGAACTTTCTGTTTGTTTTAACCATTTTAACCAGCTTAGTCTGGTTCAAGGTCAGTTGGCATTCATCTGTATCCCCTTCGTCGTGCCTAAAAATAGGTAGGATTTGTCTATTGCACTTACCTGGTCAACAAAAACTAAATAAATACATTTACCAGGAAGTAGTCTCAATTAAAGACCCATTTTCAGCCACGCCTGGGGAAAAAGGGGTTATACATAATAGGTATGAAATTTAAAAATTACAACTTACATAACACTGATATGAAATCATGCAGCAAAAGTGCAAAAATGTCCAGTATTTACATATATACATACGTAATAATACATACAGATAAACATGGTATGAAATTTCATCAGGTATTAGCAAAACAGTCCCATGTTGGCAGTGTCATTTAGATGGTTCTCTACATTATATTTAACACGTGTTTTGGATTGAACATATAATTCCAGTGCATGTATTTTAATAATATATTTGCTATTACAGTATGGGCTGGCGATCGGGTGGAGGGGGCACTAGCACCAGGAATATTTGTTGTTATAGTATGGGCTGGTGATCGGAGGGGGACCAGCAGTACCTGGGATTCTGTTATTTACAGTGGGGGGGAGAGACCACTAGCACCAAAAATGGCCATACATGTCTGGGATCAGACAATTGAGGGGGCGGTACCGCGCTAACCTGCCTCGCTACCCATGCAAATGATCCCATAATTAGCATACAAATTGCCCTTTAACACATTGCATGGGCAATGTGCTCATATCCATGGGTCCATTTCAGTACTACAGATAGCGCTCTGGTGCTATCCATTCTGGCGGCGTATTTCAGGATCTACGTTGGGGCGGTGCAACGTGACTTAGCGCTCCAGTGACATGGCGTATATTCAATCGAATAGCGCTGGTGCACTGTTCAACTGAATGTAGCATCCTCAGGCTTCTCGCCAGTCATACAGTGCAGCACAAAGTTTTGCACTTTGCTTTGTGTTTTTTCGAATATCTGGGCTCAGGGGTTTCTGTGTTCAGAACCTTATGGATAAATGTTAATGCTGAATATTGAATACTCTGTTTAGAAGGTATGTTTCCAGACTTTTGATATAGGTCACAATGATGTTCCTGTTTACTTTGGTTAGTAGTGAATCTAACAGTATTATTAAATGAAACCACATTTTGTTTTAAATATTATACATGGTAAATTGACCAGTAACATGGGATTGTATTCCAGGGCTGGGAGGAGGACCTGTTTTACTATGTTTTTTTTTTTTTTTTTAGCATGTACCGTTAAACTGTTTTTGTTTCTGTATAAATAGCCCAGCATTAACTTTTTGTGACTTCTGTTACATGTTCATGAAAAGATAGTGTTTGATCTAACATAACTCCCAGATAATTTAAAATAGGAACCTCCTCCAAACCATGTTCTTTAACTCCTAATATTTCCATATTATTAACGTTATCCTCATTCCTTTGTTTAGTTCCAAAAGCATTGTTTTTTTTTTTTTTTCATTTAACTGAAGTTTGTTTTCAGTAAACCAGTTTTCTAATGCATGATATACTGGTTACATTTTCACTTCTAGGTTCGCTTCTGTTTCCTGGCACACTAAAATACTGTATCATCTGTGTACATTATAGTGGAAACTTCTTTACAGATCTCTGGTAGATTATTTACAAATATTAAAAAGAGGAACAGGCCCAGAACCGATTCCTGTGGGACCTCCGTATTTATTGTCCTCACTGACGATCTTGCAGATCCAACTTTTACCATTTGTCTTCTGTTTGACAAATAATGTTTAAACCATTCAAGTGTGTAACTCCCTACACCCATATTTTCTAAATTTAGTAATTAGTATGGGTTGTCCACCAGGACGAAGGCCTTTGTCAGGTTAATGAAAATACCTCCAGTGAGCAATCCATGGTCCATATTATCATATATGTCACTGGTTAACCCAACCAAGGCTGTCTACATGCTGTACCCCCTCCCCCAAATCTGTACTGATCAGGTTTGGTCAACTGAATCAAAGACCACTTTTAGTTTAGTCAGGGCAGGCGGGACAGAAATAGGCCTATAGTTTGTAATGATTTGTTTGTCCTTTCTTGTATATTGGTGTTACAAAAATAACACAAGATTCCAGTACTCACCACCTCAGGTTATGAAAATTAAGACGCCTTCACTAAATGGTTATCTTTTACCCAAAATATTTATTCAACAGGAGACCACACTTTCTGTTGAATAAATGTTTTGGGTATAAGATGCCATTTAGTGAAGGTGTTTTAATTTTCATAACCTGAGGTGGTGACTCTTGTGTTATTTTAGTACTGGACTTTCCTGTTAGCACCACCATTTCATGTGTGAATCTTCTTGAGATAAGTATATTGGTGTTACAGCTGCTGTCTTCCAGCAGTTGGGAGGCTGATTTGTGCACAGTGATATGTTAAACAGACATGTCACCAGTTTAATCAATTTTTAGCTGCTAGTTTTAATAGCCTAGGTAAAAGCCCGTCTACACCTGCCTCTTTGTTACCCCCTAATTTTAGTGATAATGTATTAACTCTTTTTCCTGTATTCCGATGAAGCTAACATTTTTCAACAAGGTTTTCTATTAACCACATTGTTTGGCTACTTGGGAACCTGTTTTATCTGATTTTTATAAACTGTCATATTTGTTAACAGAAAATATTAAATGTGTCTTCTGTTTCTAAATTATCATACTAACATGCCAAAATGCCAGCAGAATAGGCCTAATGGTCTCTCGAGTCTGCTCGATTTTCAGCACCCGCACTGAGGGCTGATTTTGGTGTCTACCCCCCCCCCCCTTGGGTTATACTGTCCCCAGTCCCAGATGTTCCACCTGTATTGGGCCTGGTCAGATTTACCCTCCCCTGTACCTGTCCCATCCCCCTCTTAAACCCGTCCACAGTCTCCATCTCTACCAGCTCCCTGAGCAGCGCATTCCATGGCTCCACCACCCTTTCACTGAAATAACATCTTCTCCTCGCCCCTCTGAGCCTGCCCCCTTCCAGCTTACACCCGTGACCTCTTGTTGCCCCACCCTCCTTCCTTTGGAGCACCCTGACTGGACCTCATTTATTGATCCCTTTCATGTACTTAAAGACCTCTATCATGTCTCCTCTCCTCCAGGGTGTACATGTCGAGCTCCTTGAGCCTCTCATAGGTCCTCTCCTCCAGGCCCCAGATCATTTTGGTTGCCCTCCTTTGGACCCTATCTAGCAGTGTAATGTCCCTCTTTAAATGTGGTCTCCAAAAATGTACATAATACTCGAGGTGTGGCCTAACCAAGCAGTTGTACAGTGGAAGGATGACTTCTGCCTTTCTGGAGGTAATCCCCCTGGTGATGCATCCCAGCATCCTATTTGCCCTTGCTGCTGCCCTCCTACAGGTCTCAGAGTTGTTCATTTTGACATCTACCACTACCCCCAGGTCCCTCTCACCTTCAGTGACTTGAATCATGTCTCCTCCCAGGGTGTACCCCTGGCCTGGATTTCTGACTCCCAGGTGCAGAACCTTGCACTTCCCCGCATTGAATTTTAATTTCCATTTTCACGACCACCTTTCCAGAGCCTCCAGGTCCACCTGCAAGGCCACCCTCCCCTCCTCCCCATCTACCACTGCACCTAGCTTTGAGTCATCTGCAAAGAGAGTCATCTCACTCCTGATCCCCCTCCTGATGTCTGAGATATAGGCGTTGAACAGGAGTGGCCCCAGCACTGACCCCTGGGGAACCCCGCTAGTAACCCACCTTGGGGATGAGGCTAACCCTCCAACCAGCACCTTCTGAGTACGCTCAGAGAGCCAATTTCCTATCCATCTTAGCAACTGTCTCCCTATCCCCATTTCCTTCAGTTTAGCCAGCAGGCCACTGTGGGGTACCGAATCAAACGCCTTGCTAAATCCAGAAAGAGGACATCCATGGGCCTACCCTGGTCCAGGGCCCTTGTCACCCAGTTATAGAATTCAACAAGATTTGTCTGGCACGATCTTCCCATGACAAAGCCATGCTGTCTATACAAGTACCCAGTTTGCTCCAGTAACCCCCTAGCCTTTCCTTGACAATACCCTCCATCACCTTGCCGACCACCGATGTCAGGCTAATGGGCCTGTAATTTCCTGCCTTCCGTCTTGATCCCCCTTGTGGATCGGCACGACATGAGCCACCCTCCAGTCTTGGAGCACCCACCCAGTCCTCAGAGAGAGGTTGAAAAGCTCCACTAGAGGGACTGCCAGAACATCTGCCAGTTCCCTCAGCACCCTGGGATGTATCTCATCTGGCCCAGGTGTTTTCTTCATCCGAAGGAACCTGAGGGCTTCCCTTACTCTCTCTCTATTGGGATTTCAGCCTCATCCTCCCCCTTTTCACCATGCACTGCTGGGCCACCACCTGCCTGTGGTGGCCACTTCCTTTCCCCAGACCCATCAGGGCCCTTGGTCTCTACCGGTCTCACTCCTTGCTCCGGTTTGCCCCTGCTCCCCTCGCAAGACATAGCCCCTCCATCCCTCCTGGTATAAACTGAGGCAAAGTACTCATTTAGGACTTCTGCCTGTTCCCCCACCTCCTGTGCCCAACCATCCCCTACTGTTATCTTGCTGATCTGCCCCCTTACTTTCCTTTTTTTTCCCTATGTATCTAAATAACCCCTTGTCCCCCCTCCGGATCCCACTAGCCAAGGACTGCTCCTTTTTTGCCTTAGCTGCTCTCACCACCCTGGTAACTCTCTTGGCTGTCGGCTCATATTCCTCCTGATCCCTTTCACTCCTTGACCACTTGAAGCGCCTGTAAGCGCCTTCTTTTCCCTCACCTTCCGGGTCCACCAGCAGGGTTTTCTGGCCTTACCAAACTTACGCCTTTCCCTTGCGCAGGATCTGGTAACTTCCTGTATTCCCCTCCTACTGATCCCCCACCTGCTTTCAGCATCCATATCCGGCCTTATCCTGTCTAGATGATCTTGAAAGATCCTTCCCATCTCCCTGAAGTCTGCACCCCTAAAGTCAGTTACTACTGTCCTTGTTCGACTCCCCAAGGTCCAGGAAGAACCAGACTGTGGCGTGATCACTCCCAGCCAACGGGTCCCTCACCTCTAGGCCCCTAATCTGATCACTGTCCGGCAGGACCACGTCCAGTGTCTGGGCCTCCCTAGTTGGCTCACGTACCTGTTGTCAGAAATCCATCCTGGAAGACATCCAGCAGCCTCTGCTCTCTGGCCACTGGTGATGTCATAATCCCCAGTCTGTTCCTGGCGTGTTGAGGTCCCCCATTACAATTACCCTTCCCTTTCCTAATCTACAGTGTCCCTCGAGATTTGCTACCAAACTTTCTTCTAGGACCTCCGCCAGTGCTGGTGGTCTGTATACCACTCCAACCTTTACTCTCTTAACCCCCCCGCGTCAGCAAGATGACCCAAGTAGCCTCCACATTCCCCTCTGCCTCCTCTACCCCTCCAATACTCATGCCATTTCTAACTATCACTCATAAATATACTGTATCTCCAGTTTTTATTTGATCAATTTTTACTTGTTCTGGGGGTTGGTAACATTCTCTGAAGGAATCCCAAAATCTTCTGTGGTTGGTTAAATCATGTAATTTTGTTTTTTTTTTCTTTGTAGTATGTTTATTTTGATTTCTTTATTTCAGTTTTATAGGAATTTTGAATTTTTTGATAAACATTTAAATCTTGTTTTGAATTGGACTTTTTAAATTGTTTCCAAAGTGTGTCTTGTACCTTCACCAAATCAATTAATTTAGCATTTAACTACAGTGATTGTCTGTATCCTTTTGTTTTTGGTTATGCATGTCGTTCAATTATTTCTAGTAGTGTACCTGTTCGCTAAAATAAGCTACAGCTATATCAGGCTGAGTTAGTCTATACAAGGGCAAACAGTCTAAATTACTGGTTTCTTTTATAAACACTTCATCAGTTACATTTTTAAGGAATCTACTTTCCCTAATTAGAATTTAATTGGTTCTCTCCTTTATCCTTTTCCTTAACATGTAAACAGGACAGTGATCAGAAATAGCATCAGTTAAAATACCTGCGGACAGATTTTCGAAGCTTAGCCAGGGTGCTAAGGGATGTTTGCCTGCACTAACTGGGTGTTGCACCTGATTTGTGAGCGGAGTCTATATTTTGACACTCTCACAGCACAGGCAAAAGCCCCTGACACCCAAGCACTAAGTTACTGCTGCGTCTGTGCATATAGGGGAGTCTTCCCCTGCATACGGGCACGGTGGGGAAATTGAGAGGTTTACACAGTTGGTAAATGCCACCCGAATGGGCGCAAGTTACCGCCTTTGCAAACCCCAACTTAATGGGACACAAGGCCCTAGTAGCGGGCAAAGGTACTGCAGCCGGCTGCCCCTCATCACCCCGCTGACCCTGGCTCATTGCAGCTATGCATGCCCTGGTGTCTAGTGGCACCCCCACCCTCCAGTCCCCATCCTGTAATAGTTTAGTTATTCCCTGATATCTAGTGTCTCCCCCCCCAATCCCTGTCCTTGTAATAGTGTAGCTATTCCCTGGTGTCTAGTGGCACCCATCCACCTTCCGATCCCTGTCCCCATAATAGTGTAGCTATTCTACAGTGACACCCCCTGCCCTCCAGTACCCATAATAATTTAAATATTCCTTGGTGTCTAATGGCATGCCCCACCTTCTGATCCCCAGCCCTATAATAGTGTAGTTACTCACTGGTGTCTTGTGGCACCCTCTGATCACCCATCTCCAAAAGAGTGGAGATTGTCCCTGGTGTCTAGTGGCATCCCTCACCTTCCAGTTGCTCTGCCCTGTAAATGTTCAGTATTCCCTGGTGTCCATGGCACTCCCTACCCCCGAGCATCCATCTCAGCTGAGAGCCCATAGTCCATGGTGTCTAGCAGCCCCCCACATGCCTGCCCGAGCAAATCACCATTGCTATAACCCCACCTGCATCTCTGGGGCTGCGCGGATATGATACAGTGAACGGCACAGCCTTTCTCTCAACACTGTGGCCGGTTGCCATATGAAATGACAGGGAGCATGTGTACACAGGACGTGCACGCCCGGTCATTCCATATGGTGGTCAGACGAGGTGGTGAGAGGAGGGCTATGCCAGTTGCTGTATTGGATCCACATGGTACTGGCAACAGAGATAAGGGGAGTGGCAGGGTGGTTTGCTCGAGGGGGGGACCAGGGACTACAGGCTTTCAAGACGGGTGCTCAGGGGCGGGGGGGTGCCACTGGACACCAGGGAATACCTGAGCAGTTGTGGGGCTAGGCGACAGAAGGGTGAGGTGCTACTAGACAACAGGGACAAGCTCCACTATTAGGTGGATGGGTGATCAGAGGGCGGGGGGTGTCAGTAGACACCAGGGCATAGCTACACTATTATGGGGACAAGGATCAGAGGGCAGAGGGTGCCCCTAGATACCATGGAATAACTGAACTATTAAGGTGACAGAGATTGGAGGGTGAGGGGAGTGCCACTAGACACCAGGGAAAGATTAAACTATTACAGCGATGGGAATCAGGGGCGGGGGATGCCACTGGACACCAGGGAGGTTGTGTAACCTGCAGGGATGGGCGTTCAATGTGTGGGGGGCTGCTTGCCACCCTGTCTGATGTGACGGGCAGCTTCTGTATGGTGACGAGGATTAGAGGCGGAGGTGCCACTATACACCAGGGAATAACTAAACTATTATGGGGACAGGGATTGGAGGATGAGGGTGCCACTAGACACCAGTGAATAACTAAACTATTACAGGGATGGGGATCGGAGGGTGGGGATGTGTCACTACACACAAGGAAATAACTAAACTATTATGGGGATGAGGATCAGAAGGTGGGGAGGATGTGTAACTTGCAGGGACAGGCATTCTGGGTGTGGGGGGGACTGCTCGCCACCCTGTCTGACATGGCGGGCGGCCTCTGTAAGGGCATAAACCAGCCCCTGCTTCCCATGCAAATGAACCCATAATGGGCATGCATGTGCCCCTTAGTGCCTTGCATACCCAGTGGGCTCATTTGCATGTTGCCGGCTGAATATCACTCCAGAGCTCCTGACACTAGCTGGTCTGGGGGCACAGTTCCATGCACTCCATATGGGCTGAATACAACCAAGATCCCTGTCGGGGCAGTGCTGCTCAACTATGTGTGATATAATATGTTTCATTTTGGGGGAAGGGTTACCTTGCACAAGATTTTGTCCTATAGGACACAACCCTGTGGACATTGATTATATGGGTTGCTTTTTTTTTTCTTTAAACTTTGTCCCCTGCACTCCACGGCAACCCATTTCTTCTGGGTCTCTAATTCGCCCCATAGTTAGCACCAGAGGGGGCTGAGAGGCACTGGCTTCCTCATGAGTGCCCTGCTTTCCATTGTTTTCTTGAGGCTCCGGTTCTCTCCCCTCCCCCGGCAGGGTGTAGGAGTCCCCACTTCTCCTTCATACTTCATGGGAGAGCGTACACCAGGAGGCACCTCAAACCCTCCAGCCAGCGCAGGGACCCATCTACAGGTGCTGCCTTGGGGATTTTCTGTTTTTCTGGTCCCTGCCCCGTGCAGACTTCTGCACACTAGGAGGGTCAGTGAGACGAAGGCATGCAGAGACATGCCATCACTCAGGGTGTCGTCCAGCCTCTTCCCCCCCCCCCATACTGCTCCCTCATCTGCACCATGACCTGTGGTCACCCAGGTGGCGGTAGAACAGCAAGGTCTGCAGCCCACCCCCTCCCAGAGAAGGAGAGCAGCCCAATGGGCGCTCGATCCTTCTCCCCCAGCCAGCCCTCCAGCAACCCAGGCTCACTGGCATCACAAGCAGTAGTGCTACCACTGTGCCGGCAGGCCAGCTGATTATATGGGTTTCTTTAAGAGACTTTATTTACCCGAATTAAAAGCATATGAACCAATAGTAGCCATCTATACATTAGAGTACCAGTTGGAGGGTTTCTTTTTTTTCTTTTTCTCCAATGCTTCTGGTTACTCCGTAAATCACCAGTGGTGTCAAAATAGTTGCATTGAACTCATCACAATTATTTCCCCCTCCTTTTCTAAAAAAAAATGTTTTTTCCCATTTGAGGGAAATATTAGTACCGTGGTGGGGGGGAGAGTTGGGGAAACGTTGACCCCTGATATCTTAGATTACAGGAGCCCTGATAGTAATCTGATTTGGGCTGACAAGTGCAAGTGGGTCAAGTACTCACCATTAGAAGAGTGAGAGTGTGTTCCAGTTCCCTCTGGTGGGGTGTGGTATGCCATTGGGGATAGGTAATGGAGTGGAGCTTGCTTCATCCATTATTTCCCCATTTTCCTTCATTCCTGGTGTGTGGAGACACAGCAGTAGGCCTTACCACATGTATGTGTGGGGGCTTCCTCCTGCTCAGAGAGGTTCTACATCTACCATCCTTCTACCTCTTGGGATGCTAGGATCTATTTGGTTTGGTATACCTTCCTTGGAGGAGGTTACTGTACAGTAGTTTGGTTTGATTATACTACAGAAATTACAGGTTTCTAAGGTTGATGTTCTTTTGTTGTAAGGCAGGATTGATCTATCAACTGTTATCCCTTTGGCAGAGGGCAGAGAGTGGGATGGAGGAATGCTGGCAGGAGCCCTGGAGGTAAGGAAGATTGAGTGGAGTAATTTGTATATGAATGATTGCAGACATTCTATTTAAACTATATTCGTAAACTGTGTGTGTGTGTGTGTGTGTGTAGATTATATATGTCACCTTTCAGCCCTCCTACTAGGCCGTGTTGATTGGTCCCCACATGGGGACTTCTGTAGCTCATTCAGTCCTACTATGCCTTGGCTTTCCCATCATCACCTTTTTGTTTCACAGATTCTCTCTTAATCTTGCCATTTATCACTTCTTCTCCCAGAGGCTTCCCCATTTTTTCTTTCCCACATATATATCCCTTATTTTACCTCCCCTCTACACTAACTTTGTTTTTTTCTCTTTTAGATATTTCCTGAAGACCTAAGGTCGAAACGTAGATTTTTAACTCTATTTTCAGCATTCATTTAATATAACCATTTTGTTTTGCTTATGTATACATATATATGAATATGTATATATAGTTTGGTAAAATGTTCAAAGATATTGTCAATAACTAGATTAAAACATAGTATCATGCGGGCTGGTCTCCCCCAGTTTCTTTCCCCCAAAGAGACCCAGTCCCTACTTTTCCCCCCATCTGGGAAACGCAGCAAACAGAACAAACCTGTCCAACCTTTTTTTTATTAGATAACTTACTATTTAGTAACCATTAACTTCTGGATCAATCCTCTCCCACTCTGGTATAAGGGGAGAGGAGTACTGAAATCAAGTACTGTATCTTGAACCCATTGAAATGTGTTGCTGAGGTGGGAACCAGTTTGGGTGATCTCTACCACCTATGTATGTAACTGATGTGCAAAGAATGTGTTAACACTGTGGATTGTTTGACTGTATGTTGAAAATTTCTGTAATAAAAATCATATTAAAAACAACATTGTACCATAGTATCATAGTAATGTGTCGGCAGAAAAGGACCATTCTGGCCCATCTAGTCTGCCCCCCGTTTATCACCGATGCATGAGGAGCTTATCCTCTGTCCTTAAACCAATCCCATATATCTGTCCCATGCTCTCTTGATCCCTCCACCGTTTCGACACTTACCACCTCCTCAGGTAACCTGTTCCAGGGTTCAGCCACCCACTCAGTGAAATAACACCCCCCTACATTACCTTTAAATCTTCCTCCTTCCAATCTTAAAGTATGACTTCTTGTTTTAACTCTGACTTTCATTTTAAATAGACTTCCTTCCCTCACTTTATTTATCTCCTTCATGTACTTGAATGTCTCTATCATGTCCCCGGTCTCTCTTCTAAACTCCAGCAGATACAGATTTAATTCTTGCAATCTTGTCTCATATGGTTTCCCTTGCATACCCTGCACCATCTTTGTTGCCCTTCTCTGAACCTTTTCTATTACATTTACGTATTTTCTTAAGTGAGGCCTCCAGAACTGTACCCTGTACTCCAGGTGCAGTCTAACCATGGTCTTATATAATGGCATCAGCACCTCTCTGTTCCTATTAGTTATACCCCTTCCTATGCACACCATCATTCTATTAGCTTTGCCAACCGCCTTACTACAACTTACCCTAAGATTGTATCATATTATAATATAAGTTGTTCATACCCAGCTCACTGCCTTCCTCGAATGTCATAACTTGCTCTCTGTTGCTCAGCATGGTTTCATATCTGGATATAGCACCAAACCCCCCCCCCGGTCAGGTTCACCAGTGATGTCCTCAAGTCAAGCGATATGGGCCAGTACATGGGCTCTGTCTTTGTGGACCTGACCAAGGCGTTCAACCTGGTCGACCACTGCCTTCTCCTGTACACCCTCAAGGGCTTGCACATATCTGAAAACGTCAAATGGATCAGAAGCTACCTCTCCAACAGATCGCAGAAAACTTAATATCAATGGTCATTCTTCTGCTGAATGCCTGATTAAATATGGGGGATCCCAGGACTCCTAGGCCTGCTCCTGTTCCCGCTCTTCATCAATAACCTCCCATCCATCTGCCAAACCACCCAACTAGTTCTTTACGCTGACGACGCAGCCCTCTACTGCAGCAAACTAACCTTGATATAATGTTCAGTAACTTGTAGGCTGACTTCAGCAAGCTACATACCTGGTTCTCTGCTAAAGGCATGGTTCTCAACTCCAAGACCACCAAGTTTATGATCTTCTCTGGCCCAAGAAAAGCCCCAGTCATGGGCCGATCCCTCTCAGACAATCTTGGTAACATCATAGCACAAGTCTATGAATTCAGATACCTTGGACTGTACTTAGACTCTCACCTGATCTACAGTATTCATTTTACCAGCCTGATCAAGAAAATCCATATGAGGCTAGGTGTCTTATACCGAATCAGAAAGTTCCTTATCCCCATCTCCAGACTGCCTTGCCAGCTCACTTCTCCTGCCCCTCCTTGATTATGGCTCTATTGTCTACTCCCCCCAGCACATCCCCACTTTTCTCCAAACTCAGTACTACATATAGTAATATTGCACACCTCGTGAGTGGCCTCCCCCGGATGACCCATCACTGTACCCTCTATGCCTCCCTCAACTGGCTCACCCTTGAAGGCAAGTTCCAACTTAAAATGCTCTCTTTCCTACACAAAGTTCACTGTAACCTACTGCTGATCAGAGTTAACTCCCTTTTCTCTTATTGGCTCCCAAGCACAGTATTAGAGGGTCCGCCTGTCATATCTTTGACTGTTTACTGCACCAATCATGCGCAGAACTCCATCACTTACAATGGCCCTAGGTTTTACAATAAACCACCCCCTGAACTTCAGGCCTGTAGGTCAGTTGGCTCATTCACTTCCTCCCTCAAGTACCAGCTCCTCCAATCCACTACCTGTGTCTGCCCCAGTAGGTGATCCCTCTGAATGTCCACCAACCCTTGAGTTACCTTAGAGTTTATAAGTATCTGTATATTGGCTCTGTTGTGTGCTCTGTATTTTTTTTCTCTAATCTAGATGACCCTGTCATATACATTGTCTTTGTTGTAAATGCCATCAAATTTTGCAAATATTGTTTTTACCTTTTTCTCTGTATTATCAAATTTTTGTACCACTGGACGTTTGTGAAAATGGGCATTTTTGTTCACATACCTTATAGTATAAAAATAAAATTGAATTGAATAATCCCCAGATCCCTTTCTTGTTTGCTTTAGCGGCTTTCTTCCCAGTGGGTACTTGGGCAGTCGATTTTTACACCCTGTATGCATCTCCGCACACTTCTTTGTATTGAACTTCAGCTGCCATGTTTCTTTTTTTTTTTTTTTTTAAGTATTATTTTTATTAGTCATATTTTAACTTATATACAGATAGGTCTACAGTAATTACATTAAACAGTACATCCATATCTGGCCTCTTTGCACCATTAACTGTAAGGTTCGAATACATCCTCAGACCAATATTTAAAACATCTTCCATATATTCTACTGCTCTCCTGTGCACTACCAAACCACTTAATTTCCAAAACAGAGTTTTACTTGTATTATTGATTAGCGGACATGTACTCTAATTATTCCTCAGGTCTTCAAACTCCCATTCTGGTTCTGCTTGACCTTTCCAGTCATAACCTGAATTCCAGACACTGTCTGGCATTGGGGGGCATACCAGAAGGGGCTCCACCCGAAAGGGAGACCACCTCACTATGTGAAACCTCCGGGAGGCCCTACTAGTGCACTAGAGTTAGGGCACGAAGGCGGGGTCTATCAGCATATAATACAGCTGCCATCGTACCCACCTCATAGCAAACTGCTCCCCTCGTTCATTTATATTATGTGTAATCTTCTCCATATTATGGATTTGCCTGGTGATGTCCCACCAATCACGTATGGTTGGGGGGTGTACTGTCAACCATTGTTTAGTTAACACTTTTTGGCTGCTGTAATAAGTATTGCAAGCAGATATCTAGTGTTCGGCCTCTGTAGGCTTTGGGAAAAAAGAAACAAATAAATCTCCTGCTAACTGAAAATGTGGGTCAATTAATTGCTGCAACTGCTCTTCCAAATGTTTAAAAAAGTTAGAGAGCATCGGGCACGTCCAAAAGATGTGGGTCAGATTGGCCTCCTGTTCACCGCATCCCCTCCAGCATTCAGCGGATTTGTCTCGGGAATAGTGCTTAGTTACTTTGGGTGATCTAAAATATCTTATCAAAACTTTCCAGGCGAATTCCCGCCATTGATATGAGCTTGTAACTTTAGAGGAATTATTGCATGCCAGCTGCCAGTCCGCTATAGTTAATTGGCAACCAGATTCCTCCCTCCATTGCCTGTGGACGTTTTCACTAGCCATTTCCCCCTGCAGATCTAGTGTCCGGTAGTATATAGATATTAAATGTTCCCACTTCCCCGTGTCGTTCAAAGTGATCTGATACCTAATTAATGCTGAGTAGTTTTCTGATCTCGCAAACTTAGAGATAAGCTCTCTATGTAATGCCTAATTTGTAGAAAGCGGAAAGTCTTTAGCGTGCAAGTGGAACTTGCCTGAATTTCTGCAAACCACTGTGTTACTCCTTGTGTCATTATTTGAGGTATGTATCGCAGGCCAAGGCCATCCCAATCACCAAACCCCGTGTCCAGCTTGTTAGGGGAGAATTCCGGAAGAGCCTGAATCGGGCACAAGAGTGGCAGGCAGGGCGACAGTCTATAAGTCTTTTTAATTACATTCCAATTTTGAAATTGCGCTATCAACCAGGGACTGGCGGTTGGGAAGACTTTCCCTATTGGGTTTGGGCTATATATTGTACGGAAGTAGGTAGTGTCATTTATCAATAATTTCTCTGTCGATCCAGTGTGGATGAGCACTTCTGTTCTGTCTTGCCATTATGTGCATCATAGTTACTGCTTGTTGGTAACGTTTTAAGTCTGGAAGTGCAAGACCACCCTCAGTTCGTGCAAGTGTCAACACCTTAAGGCTCACCCGAGGCCTCCTCCCAGCCCAGACAAAGTTCCGTAGTAAACGGCTTATTTCTTTAAAGAAGTTTTGGGGTACAACAAGGGGGATATTTTGAAACAGGTATAATGCTCTAGGGAGAGTTATCATCCTAATAAGTTCTATCCGTTTCAATATACTCAATGGAATGACCGACCAAGCCTGTAAGTCCTGCCTCAGTTGTGTCATAAAGGGGGAATAATTGTACTTGTAATAGTGTGCTCCCTCTTGGGGAACACACACACCCAAGTACTTTAGCTTCATAAGATTCCATCTGCCCGGGAGGACGCTCATCGTTGTTTGTGAAGGAGTATAGTTAAATGTAAGCAATTCAGTTTTAGTTAGGTTTAGCTTGTAGCCCGACAGTCTCCCGTATTCATCTAAGACTTGTCTTACTGCTAAGATAGATTGCTCTGGGTCTTGTAAATATAAAAGGATATCATCCGCATATAGCGCAATTCGATGTTCTGTCCCCCCAGTGGGATTCCTTTGATGTTAGGGTGTTCCCTGATTTTCTGTGCCAGAGGTTCTGTGGTCATTGCAACTAACAGCGGGGACAGTGGACAGCCCTGGCGTGTGCCCCTTTGGAGTGGAAAGTATTCAGAGTGGTGCCCGTTGACTCTTACACAGGCCCGGGGCGCGGAATATATATTTTGCAAGGCCTGAACAAGACCAAGGGGAAAACCAAATCGCTGTAAAATGGAATATAGAAAGGGCCATGCGACTCTGTCGAAGGCTTTCTCTTCGTCGAGACTGATTAATACCTCCGGAGCATCTGTGCCACTCATCTGGTTAACCAGATACAGAGTACGCCTAATATTGTCAGCAGTGGTACGGGCCCTCACGAAGCCTGTCTGGTCCTTATGGATCAGTGCAGGGAGCACTTGATCCATTCGGTGGGCCAAAATGCTCATAAATATTTTGTAATCCTGATTTAGTACCGATATCGGTCTATACGACGCACATTCCTGAGGATTCTTCCCCTGTTTGGGGATTACTGATATGGTTGCATAGGACCAAGAGTCTGGAGGTAGGTCACCCTGCAAAATTGAGTTAAATACTCGCTCAAACGTGGGGAGAACCGAAGCCTTAGCAGTCTTATAAAATTCCGCACCATATCCGTCAGGACCTGGGGCTTTCTGGGACTTTGGCAATTGTTTGTGCTATTTCAATAGCAGTTATGGGCCGTATAAGGGCCTCTCTGCTCTGTTCTTCTAGGGTGGGCAGAGTAAGTGCCTCAATGTATGTGGTGATGTTTTCTGGGAGTGAAGCCGACTCTGGGGTGTATAAGTTCTTATAGTAGGTCCGAAACGCTTCTGCTACTTCGTGTGTTTTAGAGAGGGGCTGTCCCCCACCGGGTGTCTGATGCTACTTATCGTTGCTGCCTTCCTTCTTCTACGTACCTGGTATGCAAGCAAACGTGTTGCCCGTGGTCCAACCTCATAGTACCTTTGCTTCAAAAAAGCAAGGGCTATTTCGGTTTGTTGTATAGCAAGCTTATCCAATTCTTGCTTGGTGTATTGTATCTGAGGTAGGAGGGAGTTGTCCCCCTGTTTATGGGCTAGTTGTAGAAAATGAAGAGTTTCTTCAAGTACTGCCCTATGTTCTTCGCGTTGCCGTTTCTTCTGCACTGAATATTTAATTATATGTCCCCTTAATACCGTTTTTATTGTGTCCCAGTAGATTGCGGGGCTTACATCCGCGGCAGGGTTATCGCCACGATCTCAGAGATCCTGTCCGTGACAAACTCCCTAAATTCTTTTGTGCGTAGGTAGAATGGGTTCAACCTCCATTGAGTGCTCTTAGGTTGGTCACCTAGATCCCAGACTGTGCTAACCGGTGCATGATCTGAGATAAGTATATCCCCGATCTGTGCGTCACATACCAGCTGCAAATTTTCCACCTGTGTAAAGGCGTAGTCTATCCGTGAATATGTATGATGCGCCGAAGAATAGTATGAATAATTCCTTGTATGCGGGTACAACCGCCTCCAGATGTCACACCACCCCACCTCCGAGACGAATCTCTTAAAGAATCTCTGGGTCCCAGTCAACCCCTGTGGCGTCACTTTTGTGGAGTCCACATTTGGATCTGTTAGCATATTTAAATCTCCGGCCATCAGTAAAATACCCTTGGTGAACTTCACCACTCTATCCAGCAGAGGTTTCAGCTGGGTTGTCGTGGCACCCGGAGGGAAATATACATTTGCCAACGTGACTTCCTTACCATTTAGCCTCCCGTATGATAGTACCATGCGCCCCTCAGGGTCTGACTATGTTCGTTCTGGTTGAAATGGAGTGTGGGAAGGAATGATAATAGCAACACCTCTACTCCTACCCCCTTTGTATGAGGCACTCAATACTTGGCCTCTACTCAATTTGGCAAGCTTGGAATGCTCCAGCGGATTCATATGAGTTTCCTGCAGGAAAATTATGTCCGATTTAGTTCTTTTAAGGTATGCCAAAGTTCTAGATCTTTTAATTGGAGAGGCCAACCCATTTACATTTAAGGAGAGCAGTTTTAACTTTGAAGTGTTCAACATGGCAAAGGGTGAGGACACTGGTCCCCAGACCCCACCCCCTCTAGGTGTCGTGAGGGACCTGAACCTTACGTAAGGTTAGTGACCAGAATGAGTTTGATGACCTATTAGAAAAACATATATGTACAAAATTCCAAAACCATTCATAGAGGTATACAACAATACATTAGAATTCAACCTAACAGCCAACATGGCTACAATAACAATATCCAACTTATGGTACTTCCACTAATCTAGATTACACCTAGATCGTCGGCAGGATCCAAGAGTCCCACCAATGAGGTCCTCTATTGTCTGAGGACCAGGGTAGCTAGTACCCAAAGGGAAAGGGGCAATTGGGTTTGGTGACTGACGTTTACCACAGGGCTCGAACTATAGGCTCCCCAAAGATCATTTATGTGAAAGGAAACTCCCCCGAATGGAGGAGGGCGGGAGCCCTCGCACCACTTGAGCACAGTACGGTAGCCACCGCCTCCCCGGTCGGAGCAACTTTGGCTCAGACATGGATCCCTTTGAGAGTCATAACTATTACATCTCACCATAAGCATCCAGGGGCACCCGGGGCCACGTGTACCTCAGGTGGTTAGTGTTTAAAATCGTCTTGGGGGTAATAACATCACTGACCAGGGCTGGTAATCTTCCTTTATGTGGGGGGTCCAGTCTTCTGGTGGACAACTACTTGATAAGCATGAATAAAATGAGCTCCAAATGTCCCCAAAATCCCCAGTCAGACCAACCCCCCAGTAATTAGGGTTCTTAAGTTGTTTGCTCTGGCTTCTGCGTTAATCCAGGTGAGGGGGAGTACCCCGCAACCCCATAGGTTGCATCCCCACTAGAGACTGCAAAGAGTGTTCCGAAACCCCCCGGGTGGCAGAGCGGACCTTGACAGTACCACTACGCTGAAGTTGCAGATCCTACACCCACCCCACCCTACCATCAATCCCCTATAGCCCCGGCAACAACCACGTATCGATCCGGGAGGCTGGTGCTCAACCCCTCACCAGAATGATTAGCGTATTATCCAGCTAGGTCCATTTTATTATCTTGTATTCTTGCTATTCATCCCTCCCATCCACCTACCTGACTATTATTCCCCTTTGCCCGTGGAGTCTAGGGCTGGCGGGGAAGCCCTTTTTTAAGCGTCTCCCGATACCTTCTGATAAAACATCCCAGCTGCAACCAATGAAACCCGTGTATATGTGCCAGTCAAGTCTAAGGATGGACCTCCTTGTCTCCCCTGTGTTCTGCGGCCCAGTTCCTTTCCCGTAGTCTCCCCCCCCCTCCGACCCCTAAGTGTCCCGAGTCCCTCAACCCCAATTCATTCAGAGCTGATACATCTAATTCCCCCCTCCCCCATAGTCGGTCTGTTTGCTAAACTGCCCCATCCGCAGTAGTGGTAATCCTGTCCTGCTCAAGCTAAAATGGGCCGGGGAAGTTGAAACCGAATTCAGCTCCAGTCATAGATAGTCAGAGCTGTTCCTCCACCCCCACTCGCCAGCGAGGTCGCCGCTCCTCCAGACCCAACCGTTCGAGCTATGGGCTTATCCGGGGCTAGGCGAGCAGCCCCCACCCACCGCGAAGACCGGTAAGACCAAAAACGCTTAGTCTACTATGGCTCCTCAATCCACCCGCCCACCCCCTCCATCACCCCCAGCCTCACACCATCCTCCCGATCCCCTATGTGACTGGGAACAAGGAAAAGAGAGAGGAAATAGGAAGGGAAGGGAAAAGACAGAGGGAAGAGGGAACGCCAGAAGGAAGAGAGAGAGAAAATAAAAAAAATAAAACCACCACAACCCCTCCAAAAAAAGGGGGGGGGGGAGGCACTCCACAGCATTAGGGAGACAGTCCACAGTCCAAACATCCGAGAGAAACATATCCATTAAGGTATTGACTCAGTCCTCGGGTTAACTCTCCATTGGATCCTTGACCAGGGTTTGAAAGTTCCTGTGTGTTAGCTCTAAGTGCATTCACGACTGTCTGTAAGGCTTCGGCTCCCTGCTTCTTCCTCGCCTCTCTCTGCTCCACCGACCACACTTTTTGAGCTAGTTTTGCCACGAGTGGTGTTCTACTATTTATATCCTGCCCTGGAACTACGATTTTCCTGGATTGCAGCTGCTTCTTCGCCTCAGCTGCATTTTCAAATACCATCGAGCCTTCTTTAAAGTAGATTAACAGTTTCACCGGGTATAGAGAGCGAAATCGAATCCCTGCCCCTTTAAGGGCTTTCATTACTGGAAAGAACGTCTTCCGGCGCGACATCACTTCTGGTGCAAAATCATTCTCAAAAAAGAGCCTACTGTTACCAAAAAAGACTTTGCCTTGCTTCCATGCCGTGTGCAGCACTGTTTCCTTCTCTTGGTGCCGAAGGAATTTTATGAGGATGGATCGTGGTCTTGCACCAGCCGGTGGTTTTGGGCCCAGTGTTCGATGTACGCGCTCCACTTCCAGAGTGATGTCTTCGGGCAGGGTGAGAGACTCTCGCAGTAGTTTTTGAATAAAGGGGATAAATTCTGTTGATTCTGTACCTTCCGGGAGCCCCGACAGGCGTATATTATTCCGGCGGCTCCTACACTCCGCGTCTTCTGCTCGATGTTGCAAGGCCGAGACCTGCGAGTATATTTGGGTTATAGTCCTCTCAGCTTCATCCACCCTCCGGTCTGTTTTTGAGAGTTGTTCCTCAAAACTCCCTTGCTTTCTATCTAGTTTATTCAAGTCAGTCCTCAGGCCAGCAACTGTGGATCGCATTTCCTTTCTAAAATCTCTGATCTCCGTAAGCATCTGGGCCATTTGTCTTTGTAGGATAGAATTAGGGACCTGATCGGCCTGCGCTGTACTACCTCGGGAGGTCGACGAGGCCTGCGAGTCCCCACTGTCTGAGTCCTCCAGTCGTAATCTATCGGGATCCATGCGAGTTGACGACTCCTTTTTGTCCGTTCCCTTCCTCTTAGGCATTTCCTCCCTATGATCAGTCCTGGCAGATGTGTTTCTTTGAGGAATCTGTAATTTAGGGGGTTATTTTATTAATTTCCAAGGGGAGCCCCGTGCTCCAAGCTGCTTACCGCCGCATGACGTCACCGGAAGTCCTCAGCTGCCATGTTTCTGATCATTTCTCTTGTATACTCAAATCTCTCCTCATGGCCTCAACCGCTCCTTCATTGTCGACCCTATTCCATAATTTTGCATCATCAGCAAACAGACACATTTTCCCTTCAATTCCCCTAGATATATCACTAATATACATGTTAAAAGCATTGGTCCCAGTACAGACTCTTGAGGAACCACGCTCATAACCTTCCTTACCCTAGAATGTACACCATTTACCACCACCTTCTGATTTCTATCCTTCAGCCAGTTTTCCTCCCATCTAGTTATTTTTCTGTCCCACCCCCAGGCTCTGTCTTATTTACCAGCCTACGGTGAAGAACAGAGTCAGAGGCCTTACTGAAGTTCAGGTAGCCAACATCAACTGCCCCTCCTTGATCAACAACCTTCCTTACCCCCTCAAAAAATTCTGTCAGATTCATTTGGCAAGGTCCCCCACTGGTGAATCCATGTTGCTTTTCATCTAACAGAACATTTTGATTTTATTTTACGGGGACCTGCCTTTCGGGGTTAGAACACAATAAACTTCTTAAATTTGGCTTTTCTAAAGTTTATGATTTCATCTACAAGGGTGGAAAATGTGTGGGGCTGATTCTCTCGATTCCCTGTTACATTCATTTCAAACAAACAGTTGTGTATTGTAATAAAGAAAGGATGTTTGGTGGTTGGTCAGGAGTTCCTAAATCATGTGGTGGTTATGTTGCCCAGTGATAACTTTCCAACACACACAGATATACCTCATATGAAGTGAATTCTGGATCAGATATTTGTCCGTACCTTGGATCTGTTCCTTCTATCAGGGCATTTTTAGTTAAATCCACATCAGGACACTGCTGTACAAACCCTAATCCCCTCGTCAGTCCCCATCTCACAGGTTTTGTAAGACATTTTGGTGGCGGTGGATGTTTGGCAGTTAGTGCACCTTCATTATAGGGAATATACTTATTTTTCTTCTCCTCATTCGATATACTGTACGCTTGCCTCAATTAGCTTTTTTTTTTCCTAAGAGTGAAGATTCCCATAAAATTATCTATAGTTCCTTTGGAGCCCTGTCATTGTTGGATCGTGCTCCAGTTGTAATATGTATTGAATTCGAAGTAGAGAAGCAACAAACTTTATGGCATTTTAATCCATTAATGTAAAAAGACTCAGAATTGATAAAGATGGAAGCTAGGATCCACAAAATTCTTCAGGATATGTACACTGGTGTTGTTTCCCCCTCAGTGTTATAAGGTACCGTAAAGATAGTCCTAACGGAGGATAATATTGCCTTTGCATGGCATAAAAGGAAGACTGTGGGGAGAGATATACAGTAACTTCTGAGAAGAACAGTTGAAGGGTCTCCAACTTTTATATGTCTAATCATGCATTGCTAAAATGTAGTCTGAGCTGGAGGAGATGTAATTAAACCAGATAAGTTGAGGGGATACAGGCAGAGAGCTAGATTACTTAAAATTGTGGATCCTCAGATGCCTGTTTGGGTTACTTCACTGAAGGATGTCTTGGGTAAAATTGTTGCGTATTCTGTTCTGCCACAGTATATTTGCAGGAGAATCAGCCTCCAGAGACAGCTTTTGTAAAGTGTTATACTAGTTTGGGTTTGCCTAAATTACTTCAGCTCACAGTGCTTGTTTAGATGCCCAGTTTCTCAGGTAGAGTTACAGCAGGCTATAAGGAATTTGAAGCCGAGCAAATGTCCTGGCCTTGATGGGTATACTAGGAATTTTGTAAAGAAATGTAATTCATTGCTTTTCACATTATTATTATTATGGTTGTTGTTGTAATATATGGATCATCAAAATAATACCATTGAAAACCATGCAAAAAATTATTTGTAGTAGTTAGCCAGTTCCCCATAATAGCACACTTCACTCCCAATAATACTAGCGTTCCAACTTTAGAATGATAGTATTATCACAGAAATGCCACAGCGTCTGCGCAAGTCAGCCTCACACAGAAACCCAGTTGCCATGGTCCCAAGTCCCTTCCTGCATGTCCAGAGTCACGGCGTGCATTCTAATTGGCCACTGTTCCTGTGTGAGCGGGCAGAGTAATTAATTTTGAAAACATGGCAGCTGCTTACTCTTGCGTAGCGAGCCTAATGTGTGCGCTTCCTTTCTTTCACCTATCTTTCTGTCATTGGATTATCTGGTTGATCCTGCATTACCCGAAGGATCAGAAACTAAACGGTAGGACTTGCCAAAATATAAACGGACACGGAGAGAGTGGTGGCGGGGAATGAGGGGCAAACAAGTCTGTCTCAGTGTGACAGTCAGCCGGGCGCAAGCATGTCTTCAGTGCAAGCTCACAGAATGTAAAAAAAAAAAAAGGCACGAGAATTTCAAAGTGGATCCATATATTACAAAAATACACATAAGCATCTATTTCACGGGTAGTAAGACGATCTTGAGGTTTTGGGGACTTTAGGAACCTCTCGAGCAAGTCCCCAAAACCTCTCGATGGTCTTAGTGTCTTGTAATAGATACTTATCTATTATTCTGTTAATTATTTTACCAATTCTCGATTTATGGAGATTTTATCTACAGTAGTACCTTAAGTACATTATAGAATATCTTGGATCCATTATACAATAGTGCAGTGAGATTTGTTACAAAATTGCCCTATAGAATGCACAGTTGCACTTTACATGAGGAGATAGGTTGGACCCCCCTCCCAGAACGAAGGGAACCTCATTTATATATTTTTGCCTATAAGTTTATATTAGGTTTACTACCTTCTTTTCTACTGTGTAAATTACAGCCTAAAAACATATCGAAATATACTCTGCGATCTTCATCCACTAATAAATACTAAATTCCTAAAACAAGAGGATAAATCTATAGCAGTATTGGTACCAAAAATCTGGAATCTGACTAAAAACAAGATTCATGTTTGTAAATTGCCATCATTGGCATATTTCAGAGCTCTTTTACGAAGTTCCTTCAGCAGGCACTATAATTGCTTTGGTTAAAACATCTTGAATTATCCAGAACTGACATAGTTAAATTAATGTTTTAATCATAAGATTGCAACTTTGTCTATGTAATTTGGCATTTTTGTACTGTTTTTTATACGTTTGGACGCATTTGTAAAAGAGAATGTATTTTCTCAATTATGCTATCCAATAAACTGATTGATTGATTGATTGATTGATTGATTTGGACATTCATGGTAGTGATGGGTTGATCTGAGATTTTTCATTCCTTGCATTACATAGTGATTTGGATTCTTTAAACCCAAACAACGATCTTGTATGCTTTGTGTTATGTAAACCGGTGTCAGTTCTTAATACAGATTATAAATTATTTTTATGCTAATCCTGGCTTTTAGATTGGAGAGTTTCCTTCCCCATATTATGCCATTTGTTCAGATTGGAATTATTGGTCACAGCCAGTGCAAGACGGTATAAAGCGTACTTTGTTTTTAATGCATTGTTTGGGTTTCTCCTGGATGCGCAGCCTGATTATGAGTGTTGATGTGGAAAAAGCATTTGTCCAGGTGTCTTGGACATTCCTCTTTCAAGCACGAAGATATTTTGGCTATAGTGAATATTTTTGATCTTTTATCCAGGTGGTTTACTCGGATGTTCATGGTAGTGGTATCCTTTTCTCCCATTTTCATCTTTTCCATGGTACCCATCAGGGATGCCCTTTTTCTCCCCTTTTATTTGCACTTTACATTGAGCCTTTGGTTCAATCGATTTGGTTATTTGAGGGGTAGGGGAGTGTCTTGCCCTTGGGTACCCATGTAACAGCCCTCTATGCCCAATACAAAACAAAAAGAACATTGAGGCAGTAGAGAGGATGCAATGCAGGGCAACAAAATAACTGTGGGTGTGGCGGATAAAAGCTGCAAGGTGAGACTGGAGGCCCTTAATCTGTTCACCCTGGCAGAAAGGTGTCGGGGGGGGTGCGATCTCAGACTTCTGCACACTAAAGGATATTGACAGAGTTGAACAGGCTGAAATGTTTTGATCTGGTGCAGTCCAACAGGACAGGGGGACATGCTCTGAAACTGAAATGTGGTACATTTAGGGATTTTGTTAGGAGGCGCTTCTTCTAGTGGGTGATGAAGCTATGGAACAGCCTACCAGCTGAGACAGTGGACATGAAGACATTACAGACCTTCAGGGTTAGCCTGGACGATTTCTGTTTACCAAGAGCATCACAGACTAACCTCAGTAGTAGAGTGTGTGGGAATCCCTATAAATTAGTATATATTTGCACAACATGCTCATTTGTTAATACTTATGGGGGAGGGGCAATTGATGGAACTCGTATCCCTTCTGAACTTTTATTACTTTTACTACAGTATATTCTGTTATTTTTTGACAAAACCTGAGCATTCGGCATCAGCCTTAGCAGACATGACAACCAAGTGTAACCTTGCAAGTTATAGAAGTAATGGCTTATAACAGAATTGCCCTTCAGTTGAGCTCTAGTCTCATTACTCATTCAAGGGGATCTGACTTCAGTGAAGTACTGAAAGAATAAGATTATCCAGTGCCTTTTATATCTTTGTCAGGTGAATTACCATAGGTGCTGGAACCTGTGAGTGAGTGGGGTAGCACCCCAACTTTTGCCAGTGAACATTGAGTGCCCCTTTAATGCATGCAAGGTCAGAAAGGAAGCAGTAATGGTCTATTTTTACTTACTACAGCCCCCCCACCCCCCATGTTTCCTTCTGTTCCAACACCCATGTGAATTACCCCCCATTTATTAAATTTGACAAGACTTGCAGCATTGGGATTTATTAGCTTCTACTCTATATATAAAGAAATTGCTATCAGGAGGAATCTCTTGCCATGGCTTCTGTATTTGTTAGGTACTCCCTTGTTTAGGTCCTCAGTCTGATCTCCTTCATTGGAATAAACAGATTTTTCTACCTTGCAGCTTTCTAAGGCTTGAGAAGCACTGGCACTCCCGTCTTTATATGGATATTTTCAGGCAGCAAATGCTAGATCTTTATGCTGTTTATTAAATCCAGCCTACAGGGCCTATTGGAAATCTCTTATAACTTCAGTGGGACACCTAACGCCATTGTTGGCTTATCTAACTGTTGCTAGAGCATTTCAGACAGCTTGGTTTCATCCATTGGACCTGCTTTGGATGCCCCAATAGGTTTGAGCATGTTTGGTTAAAGTTCCAGAAATGAAGGATCATTTTCTGTATTTTACATTCATTGCTCCACTTTGGATGCCCCTATAAGTATGGGCATGGTTGGTCAAAGTTCCATTAATGAACTAATATTTGCTGTATTTACATCACTTGGACCCACTTTGGATACCCCTACATGTAAGGGCATGGTTGGTCAGGGCCTGACAAATCTTATTTTCCGACATCTGGGACAACCACTTTTCAGTTGGGGACAAGCATTCTGCCATGTACTGCTTGTCCTACGGACCACCGAACTGCATTTTTTTTAATGTATATTTTACCTTTTTCCCATCCCTGACCACCAGATGGCACCTCAGTTTGCGTTTCCCATTGGCTGTAGTGGAGCATGACTGGCAGTCACCTGATGGCCACAACTGCAGCCATGTTGTAGCCCTGGCACTTGCTGGAATGCACACCCCTTTCTAAACAGTTACGGTCAAGTCGGGCACTCGGATCAGGAATGAGTAGCAAGTCGTGGCATTTTTTTAAAAACGCAATCGCGATTGGTTGCACCCAGCCAAACTGCAGCATATAACATCATAGTAGACAGCCTGTCAGTCCTGGTTATTGGGCGATGCATCTTGGGGCAGATCTGGAAGTGTCAGTAGCTCGGCACACGTTGGAAGAGGCACCATTTCGCTACTGACAGTTACAGAGGATAGAGGCATTTTTCTTTGGTCCTGTGCTCTGTGGACATTTGGACAAACTTTGCAGAATTTGGCTCGTACTCTGGCAGCGTTACTACTAAATATTATATGTATATTACTCTTGCTACCTAGGTACCAATCCAGTACCCTTCCTTCACTGGAGAAAACAATTAATGAAATAAAAAATAAAAGGCAACGATCAGGATTCAACTTATTATTTGAAGACTGGGAGGAGGGGGAGGACGTGAGAGATCCTCGTGTGGGGAGGGCAGAGGAGAACGGAAAGGCTCTTGCCTGTAGGGGACAGTCTCTTTGATTGAATCAATCTGGAAAACTAAAATGAACAAAGTTTAGATTTAAAAAAAAGATAAGGGCAATTGGACAAGCACACTGAAATCAGGGGGCCGTGTGTTGTGTATGACAGTCTCAGATCGTGTGAATTACTACTGGCCAGCTTGGAAGTGGTAGGGCATAGGGATTGGGAACTCTTAAGAACCCTAACCTATCTGTGAAATTGAATGTACATTAGTAACATAAAAAAACAGTTATTAAGTAAGTAAGAGTACTTTCTGTCTGAAGAGGGTCAGGGGAAGTGTTTGTGTGGTCCTGGGAGGGCAGAAAATATTAACAATTAAAAAGTGAAGAAACAAAAAGGAAAACAATTCACAAAGTAAGAATTTTTTATTAATAATAAGAAATCCTACTTGTGTTGGAAGGAAGTGGGTGTGTGGGTTTGAGATCAAGAAAACCCTGGGGGCTGAGGACCTCAGGATAACCTGGGTTAAAGGAATTTATACGAGAAAAAGTATTTATTTGTTCTTCAAAAAAAAAAAGAAATGAAGCTTGCTAAGTGGTGAAAGGGGGTGTGTGTGGCTGTGAGACCAAGCCTGCTTAAGAGGATATATTAATTTGGAAACAAAATTGATTTTAAAGTACAAAAAAGCTATTTATTTTTTGGGAAAAGAAAAAAAAATAAACCTAGCTACATTGGTGGAGGGTATGTGTGTGACTGAGACTGAACCTGCCCTGAGAAGGTAGAGTAAAGGAAAAAAGCATTTTTTGGGCCACAGAAGAAAAATAAAATAAACCTAGCTACATTGGTGGAGGGGTGTGTGTGGCTATGAAACCAAACCTGTCCTGAGAGGGTAGAGGAATTTGGGAACAGCTGAGAGGGCTGAATAAAAATAAATGACAAAGGGGGAAAAGGCATTTTTGGGTGCTTGATACAGAACAAAAAAATAAGCACCTAGCTAGATAAAGTGGTGGAAAGGCCCACTGATGAATCAAAACAATTACTCTGCATTATCTGTCCAGCAATGCTATTGTAGCTGCTAGCTAGGACAAGGGTACGATCTACTACTACCAAGTACCTACCTACTAGTACCACTACCACACCCGAGTGTCCTGTCCTACTATACTAGTACTCCCTCCCTACTCCCCCTACTCCATCTTGCCCTCTTGTAGTGTTGTAAGCATAAGCACAACAACTTAAGGTAAAAAAAAATTACACAACACACACAGAGATAACATAAAAAGAGAATTTTATTGTGTGCAAAAACAATCCTTGAATATTTCACAGTTACATAGAAGTTTAAAAAACAAATGCAACGAAATAAGCAAAAGCAAACAACTCTTATTTTCCCTTTGGACTGGGAACTCCTCCATGTTGTCATCTTCATCAGGAACAAAAAGTAAAGATCCTCCTTCGCAGCCTGAAAGCTAGCCCCACCAGCCCCTGGCCCTAGTCCGGGAAAACAACCAAAAATAATGGCTCTTCTCAGTCTGGGTCCGTGTTTGTAGACATACAGTAACAGCTGATCAGTGTGATTTGACCATACCAATTTCTGAAATGAGTGAGAATGACAGCAGTTGAATGATGCTCCGGCCGGAGCGAGCTGCTATAACCTTTCCTGATGCGAATGCCAGTCATGCTGCTGCTGTACTGATGCTGCCTGCGGATTCTTCTCTTTACACTGATGGCTTTCATTAATTCTTGTGTGTGGGATGTGCTCACTCACTGTGCTGCTGCTGTGACTTCTGTCACAATCCTCTGCTCTGCATGCTGACAAAAAGCAAACTTATATTGATATCAGTATTTTCCTTCTTGTCTCTCACACTAAATAACTGATACTAACATAAATCCGTTGAGGTTTTCTGTATTTTTATACTTTCCATTTGAAATATGCCATTTTTTACCTGGACTACCAACTCAAGCACCAGGACTACTACTTTTGGGCAAGCCACTTGTCCGTGGACAGGTACTTAATTTTAAAATGTGTCAAGCCCTGTGGTTGGTTATAGTGCCAATACTGACGGAATATTTGCTCTGTTTTACATCAGTTTAACCCGTGTTCGACACCTCTGCGATTGTGGGCATGGTTGCGTAAAGTTCCAGAAATTAAGGAATATTTGCTGTTTTTATATCCATTATACCTGCTTCGGACACCCCTACAAGTTTGAGCATAGTTAGTTAAGTGTCTTACAGTGAATGAATATTTTCTGTATTTTACATCCATTGAACCTGCTTCAGATGCCTCTACGAATCTGGACATGGTTGTTTAAAGTTCCAGAAATCAAAAAAAATATTTGCTGAGTTTTACATTCAGTGGACCTGCTTCAGACACCCCTACAAGTTGAGCATGGTTGGTTAAAATTCCAGTAATTAAGGAATATTTGCTGTATTTTAGGTATGATCCCTGCTCAGACCGATCCAGTTTTTACAGGATGGTATGAGCAGGGGCTAATTATGATATGTCAGTTTTTTCCTCAGAGGGGCCTTGTGCATTTTGTTTAATTACACAAGAAGTTTCAGTTACCTATTTGTTTTGTTATTTACAAGCCAGATTATACATAAATTGCAAAGCACTCGGCCAGATATTATGGTGGTTCTAGGCTACTAGAAAGTCTTGTGTAGTCTTGACACTTGATTTCTAAGCTGTGCCAGGCTATTCAAATTTGGATCTGCAGTCTGCTGGTTACACTGGGCAGCAGTGAGAGGTAGTCATCGAGTTAACCTCTCCAATAGAGCATTGGAAGGAGGTTTCTGTACTGCATCATTGCATATATGCCTCTTTTGTGGTCCTGTCGGATAGTGTAGGCCTTTTGGACTGTTATTAAAAAAGCAATCCAAGATATTTTTTTTTTTTTCGTAAAAGGAACATTAGACCAGGATTTATTTGTTCTAGGATTACAAATAAATAAAGGATTGTATTCATTTTTTATTAGTTCCACCAAACATCAGCCACACACACACACACACACACACACACACTATACTTGGCAATCTTACTGGTTTCTTTGGCTAAGAAAATAACTACAAAGAATCGGATGAAATTTTTTTTTTATTTTTATCTAAAACAGAGGAGTGACACAGTTTGGTAGATCAAGTGTATGTGCTGGGAAAGCAGACTTGTAGCTATGGGATAAGCAGTGGTGTTTATTTTGCCAGGGGTGCCTTCATTTCTTCCTTAGGTGATGTTCAGTCCAGACCTCCTCCTTCCACTCTCTCTGCTCTCCCAGTTTACATCCATCTCTGCCAACATTGTTCAAATGGTAAGTTGTGTTATACCTGTAAACTCATAAATAAAACATTGGAAATTATGTGGATGGATTTTGTCTGCATCCCATTGGTCTATACATTCTGCTCTATCCTAAAATGCAACTGGTCTTTTTTCTTCATATTTCAGTGAGTAAATAAGCAGCATATTGTACATTTAAAGCAGTAATAACCTTGGCAGAGATCGTATCCTGGCAATTAAAGACTGTCTGGGTGTGTTGATGACCCTTGGTGGAGATTAGTTCATTAACCGGACTGGTCATTAATTCATATGGAAAATGCCCTAGATCTGTGATTTTTACCACCTTTCCTGTTTTATCTACATTTAAATGTTTAGAGTTTTGAATTAATTGCTGCTGCTAGAATTCTCCAAGTCCTTTCCCTGGAGATTAAGACCTGTAGAGTAGACAATCGGATTGCCTCAGTGGTGATCAAACATTACATTAGGCTTAGAATAAATTACGGAACTAAATCAAAGCAACTCTAATAAAACAATGCTTTTGTGCAAAATGTGATTTATATTTGAGTTGCAGTAATAGACGGGACCTAGTCATCCTTTCTAGGTGTCATACCGTTTGTTCATCATTGGGGGAGTTTCTTCAGCACAAGAATAAAGCTTTGTTCCTCTTGACACTACCCTGACTTGACACATTTTCTGTAGATGTTGTAACAACCTTTCTACTGCCTGCAGCACATGTGCACCTCACTAGGGATATAAAAAAAAAAACAGAATAAAAGGGAAGCAGGTGGGCCTAGTGTAGAGAGGGAAGCTGGAGGCCGCCTTCCTTCACATTCATTATGTCTGTGAAAAATGAATAGTACAATACTTGGACATGATAATGGGCTCATTTGTTTGAAACACAACACTTTATTTTAGTTTGGATTTTCACATGTTAAATGAGCCTTATTTAGGCGATGCACCTAGTTTTCAAGAGGGTCCTAGGAGGCATTACAGCAGCAGTGTTGTTAAAGATATATAATACATTCAGCTAACATTTCTACATGAATAAATAATGACCAACAATACCTTTGATTACAGTCTCCTCATTAACATGTTTCTTTCATCTGCTTTTTCCAGATACAGTGTGTGCTGCAGGATGTTGGCTCCAATATTGCAACTCCAGTATCCTCCGCAAGACAGAGTCACTTAAGTATTTTTAGCAGATTTTTTTTTTTTATTATTCTTCCAAAACTGTCTCTGTCATTTAGTGTACTTAGCAGAAACAATAGCACGCTGTTGGAAGTTTATTAGAAATAATTGGCTCTGACGTTCCTAAAGTGAAAGTCAGATGCTTCAGTAACTTTTGTTATATTAACATGTAATCCGTGACATAGTTTGCAGGACTCCAGTCCACAGAAAATAATATGAGCTGTCAGTTCCAGGATTAAGGTTGAGCTTGTTTGTTAGACTTTGTTTCCCAATACCCCAAGTATTTAGTGAACAATGGTGGCTTTTACTCTGGAATCTATAGCCTGTTTCAGATAAGGGGCCAGATATTTCCAGAGTCGTCAGTAAAAGTGTTGCAGGGTAAGAGTCATCTCCAGTCCTTAGCACACTACACCAGTAAAACAGATAAATAGCCAGAAAAAAAGTCAGAGTAGTTTGTTACTGTTTTGATACTGATGTACTAGGCATTGTTCTGTTTGTAAAGAACTGAATAACATAATCCGGTACCCGTTCTAAATCCTAAAAAGTGACATTGTAAAAGGGAGGTGTTACTGTCACCCCTGAGTATAGACAACCATTTGTGCTGTATGCAAAAGATGTTGCAAGTTGCAGGGGGTGAAGTCACCCAGTAACAGTATGCAGATTAGTGATCGACATGTTTGCCCCTGCTACCATGCTGGTTAGAGATTATGATCGGATAGTGTCAGTCACATGGCACTATGCTATTCTACAATCTAGTCAATGTGTGGGCATGCCCCCCACCTCCACCAAGTCTCTGAATAAGCAAGGACCCCAGTGTGTCTGTCACTCCACACTGAGGCCTGAGATCCTTGTAGGCCCCCAATCATTACCACTTCTTGGTAATCCAGTGGTACTATCTCCAGTCCCTGAAGTTCATTTGCACCTTCCCCAAATTCCTTCTCTGCCTCACACACTGCTTTCAGTCACAGTACTGTGCCCCCAATAACCACAAAAGAGGCTGAAATTTCAGTGCTGTTTTCTATGGGAATTTGACATTGTTTGAGGCCACAGCAGGATAGAAAGGGTTTGAGCAGTTTTATGGAAAATGCTGGACTGTATTTAAATGAGTTGCCAAGGAATCTGTGCTGAAGACTTTCCCTTCTAGAAATACATGTGATAACTAAGCCTTGGTCTCTTGATTATACCTTCTGAATAGTTACACCTTGCTCCCAATTGTGAGCTGTTACTTCCCAACCCTAAGTGGTCACAAACCAGTTAGCACCTGTGCTCCATTTCCATGCTCGGTGAGGGTTTCAACCCCTTGCAGGCATCTGCAAAGGAGCTCAGCTAAGGATAGTGGGCCACCATGCAAATGGCCCACAGAAACATGGTGGCCCTCGCAGTCATAGGTGCACACTGCTGTGATGTCCTCAGGTCACTACCTGATTACAAGCAAGCAGTAAGAGGGTCACATTGGCTAAAGCAGCACAACTGGCGGTCATACAAATGCTGACGGAACATCTGGTGGTGACAACCAGCAATTCAGCTATGAAGATTTGGGGTGGACCAGTGGACTGTTGGGATAATTGGCATTGGGGAGTGGAAGGGGGAACCAGTGGCCCACCAGAGTACTACAAAACTACATACAGAGGTGGACCACTGACCCACCAGAATACTACAAAACTACACACAGAGGTGGACCACTGACCCACCAGAGTACTACAAAACTACACACAGAGGTGGACCACTGACCCACCAGAATACTATAAAACTACACACAGAGGTGGACCACTGACCCGCCAGAGTACTGCAAAACTACACACAGAGCTGAACCACTGGCCCGCCAGAGTGTTACAAAACTACACACAGAGCTGGACTAGTGGACCACCAGAGTACTACAAAACTACACACAGAGGGGGACCACTGACCCACCAGAGTACTGCAAAACTACACACAGAGGGGGACCACTGACCCACTGGAGTACTACAAAACTACACACAGAGGAGGGCCACTGACCCACCAGAGTACTACAAAACTACACACTGGCCCACCAGAGTACTATAAAACTACACACAGAGGTGGCCCATTGGCCCACCAGAGCACAAAAAAGTGGATGGGGGGGGTTAGGAGGGGTTACTCATCCTGCCAGGATGCCTGTGTGCACCATGGATTAGCTTTGGGTTAGACACAATACTCCATATGTATATCACAGTGCCACCCTGTGCCACACGTGCACATCACATTTACACCTGCCAACGCAATTTGCAGTGCACCATGGTCACAGAGTGAAATCCTCTGTCCTGCAACCAGCACCCACATTTCTGGATTGCTAGTTTAAGTGGTGGTGAAACACTGTGGGTGCAAAACACCCATATTGTGCCAACTGTGGCTGGGAATTGGGCCCCTGAATTTTAATCCTAAATTGTGTGACTCCCCATCAGTGTTCTGAATAGTTACAGAACTGGACATCTTCTTTGAGGGTATCTACTCTAGAGCCGTAATATTTTTGACTAGAGCTGGCAGGCACTAGAGCTCTGTAAGGAATTTTTCATAGCTGAGGCTGCCCAACTTATGCAGGCTGGACCCACCCATCTGTGGCTCCATCCGTATAAGGTGAATTGGCCCTCATCACCATCAGTTCTCTTCTCCCCCCCCACTCCAACTGTCGGGTCCCTGTCTGGTGTTCCCTCTAGCTTTTTACCTGTTTTGTTTGTTTTCTAGTTTGCATTTGCGCTGGTGTTACCTTAGTATCGGCACCCTCTGTGCAGGTATTGCTGTGACATTTACTTTGTGTGACAAGATCATACCAATATTAGGGTAACACCAGTACTGCATCATATGATCATTCAAACACCAAGGAATACAGATTTGCCAAGGTCCAGGGCTTTTAACCCTAATGTTTCAGTTCCTTACTTTTTACTCTGTAACCTTAATAGATAACATTAATATAGTATTTTGCAATTAATTTCCTTACTTTTTTGGGGGAAAAAATATAACGGCTGACACCTTTAAGCTTACGCCTTTGTTGCATCCCATGAAGAACACTGCATAGTGACGCCCACTGCGTTAGACCTGTAGCTTGCTTTGAGAGTGGCCCAGAGTAACTGCTTAGTGACATGCAGTATGCCATATCTGTAGCTTGCTTTGCACAGGGCCCTGTGACTTGCTCACAAAGCAGCTGCAACACTACATACATTTCCCCAGACCTATGACATAAAAACATAAAATCTGACTGCAGATCAGGACTGCATGGCTCACCCAATCTGCCCATTTTTCCCCTACCTACTTTATCACCACAGACCTCTTCCTCTCAGAAGCCGCGACGGCGGTGCAGGGTTCGGTGCCTAGCATAGAAGAGCAGCCAGCCTTTCAGTACATGAATACACAGTCCAAAGCATGCAGCACTAGAAAAAGACAATTAGCAATAATAGTACAAATGCAAAATGAGTGATTTAATTTGTGCTCAGATGTCCAAAACTCAAAACAGCAGACATAGTTAATAGCAGTTAGTAGCAAAAAGTGCTTGGCTTGAGCTGCAGTGGCAACTGTCCTACACTTTGGCTATCCCAGCCTTCCTCAGGGGGTGTTGCACCCCCTGAGGAAGGCTGGGACAGCCAATGTGTGGGACAGTTGCCATTGTAGCTCAAGCCAAGCAGACAAATAGATGAGAAAACTATTACACTAGCCATTCTTGCACTTTTTGCTGCTAACTGCTATGTCTGCTGTTTTGCGTTTTGGACATCTGAGCACAAATTAAATCACTTATTTTGCATTTCTACTACTATTGCTCGTTGTTTTTCTTGAGTGCTGTGTGCTTTGGACTGTTTTATCACCACAGACCCTGCTTGATCTACAACTCTTTCTTCCTCCCCCTTCCATCCTTTTCACTATGATTCCCTTGTGCCTGTCCCATCCATTCTTGAACCCTACCACTGTTTTCACCCCACCACCTTTGCTGTGAAGGCCGCTCCAGGAATCCAACACTCTTTCTGTGAAGAAGTACTTCCTTCTCTCCTGAATCTACCCCCTCCAGCTTCATAGTATGTCCCCTTGTTCCTGAGCACCTTTTCTTCTGAAAAATACTCCCTTCCTGTACCTTATTTACCCCAAGAGATGGATATTTAAAGGTCTCTGTCATATTCCCCCCCAGCCCCGCCTCTCTTCCAGGATGTACATATTGAGGTCCTTTAGTCTTTCCTCATAGGACTTTTGATGCAGACCCTGCACCATTTTAGTTGCTCTCCTCTGGACTGCCCCCACTCTATGTCCTTTCAGAGATGTGGTCTCCAGAACTGGACACAGTACTCTTAAGTGGGGTCTTACCAGCGATCTATACAGAGGCAACACCACTTCTGTCTCCTTGTTGGTGATGCCCCAGCATCTCATTAGCCCTCCTGGCTGCCTTTTCACAGTGCCCGGTCACCTTTAGGTCATCCAATATGATTACCCCCAGGTCTTGTTCCTGCTTGCTAGTCGTCAGTACCACTAGCCCCATGTCGAACCCCACCACTGAGTTCCTGTGCCCTAAGTGCATTATTTTGCATTTTTTCACACTGTAGCTTGCTTTGCGCATGGCATTGCAAAGTCATCAATGTTTTTCTCATTTTGAGACTAAAAAACACGAAAGCAACTGTTGTATATCACAACGTTGTTTGGTTTGTTTCCCTCCCCTTGTATGTTGTCTCTCTCCTTTCTTCCCTTCTACCTCTTCCTCCCAGTGGTCCAGCTAAGGGGTGCATTGGTGTATTTTACACCCAGTTTCGCCCTTTTTACACACTGTGTAAAGTCCTGGGTAGTATCATCACTACCAGGTATTTCCATGGACTTCGTGCATTTGCACTTCAGTTCACCAGAACAGTGTGACCGTGTCGCAAAAAACACCTGGCATACTGAAATATTACCAGCCTGGAAAACTAGGACGTTTTTACTTCCTGGCCTAAAAAGTTATCTGGAGCACTGCTTGCTCCCTTCACAATGCTTGCTCACGCTGTCTTGCTCTCTCTCTAATGAACTCCTCTGCTGGTTAACATGCCTTCTCTTTCTGCTTCCTTGAACTCTCGGGCTCTCTTCCCAGCTTCTGTTTGCTCTGCTCTGCTCCTTCCCTTTGCGCTCTGAAATATTTCTTCTGTAATTTCTCTACTCACCTTTACAGTTCCGCCCGATACCGCCTTGAGCTTCCGTCCTCTGCCCTCCACCGTCCCTAATACAGTGCATTCTCCTCTAGTAGTCACTGCCACTACCCCTCATATTATTGCATTGTTGTGCTCTATTTTTCTTATAGCCATTCCTTCTGCAATTTATTGTACTTGAGAATTTCTGCTCAGAAGTATATCCTGTAATCGCTTGTTATATTTGTTTCCATATTCTTGCATTTTTGAACATTGTACATTGTATTTGCACTTGTTCCCTCCTCTTCCCCGTCTCTCTAGAACGCATCTAGAAACGAGCCGATACCAGCTCAGTATGACTTTCCTGGTAACACTTTTGAAATAAATAACAAAAATGGGTTTGCAAGTCACAAAAACAGGACTTGTTTTCCAGCCACTGAACAGCCCAATTTCATTAGTAATTTAAAGGGAAATTGTACGAATCAGGAAGCTCCTACCCGCGTAAGGTGTACCCTCCGGTTTAGCTCTAGCCCACAAAAGTGGCATTTTTCTTGCACCGCTAAGGTGTTTATTTTATTTTGTAAAAGTCCGGGAACCGGAAGTGTGGCGGACGCTGGGGGCTCCATTAAGTGTAATAGTGCGGCGCTGCTCGGCTCGCTTATATTGAACACCTTAGCGGTGCAAGAAAAATGCCACTTTTGTGGGCTAGAGCTAAACCGGAGGGTACACCTTATGTGGGTAGGAGCTGCCTGATTTGTACAGTTTCCCTTTAAAAAGTATTTTTTTTTTTTTTTTTTTAAAAGCACTTGAAGGGACACTGTCAATCCTTTTTTCATCATATTATTTCTAGCTAAAACCCCGCATTTTATGATTACTTACCTTCTCTAAAATTCATTGATGCTGCTGGTTGTTTTATCTGCTTTCTTTATTAGTACAGCTGAAATTCATGCTAATGGGGAAATGACACAAAACCTTGTTTTGTTTCAAATCCTTTATCTACTCTTATTTCATACTTTCTGAATGTTAGGAATATCCCCAAACAGTGCAGACACGCATGATGCATAGTCTTCTCTCCTCCCACTACATCTTGAGTGGCGACTGTGTTGGGGTGTTCCCAAGTTCAGTAAAGATGCAGGGGGAGTTGATCAAGGAATGTAAACTAACATGTTTTTGTGTGGTAATGCCAGTATGGTGGGCAGTCTGTTTTTCACTTTTAAAGATTAAAAAATAATCTGAATCAAACTACCAGCTAAATCAACAAATTCTACAGAATATGAGAAATCATAATGTGTTTTTTTTTTTTTTTTTTTTAACTAGGGACAGTTTGAGGCCGGGGGGAGGGGGGGTGACAGTGTCCCTTTAAAGAATCAACCAAATACCTAAGTCTGTTGTCCCCCTCAATTTCAGAATACAGCTCCAAGTACAGAAAGTAGTAAGCACTCTTTCCGCATGTCACATGCCAGTGGGCCAGGGAGCCATATAGGATCAGTTATTTTTCTGTATACCTCTGCAATTATAGCAGCATACCATTACAATTAATGATACATACCCACTGGCAGAAAACATCCACACAGCAGCATAATAAAACTACTTATGAGCAGGATGGAGGGTCTGGCATTGATGGGCATAGCAGCAGCATGAGCTAGTGCTTGTGTCAATAATGTGCCTTAGCCCCTAGGACCAAGACATTTATTATGCATAGTTTCCCTAGTAGGGGCTACTGTTTTGTTACATTTGACAAAAATCAGTTTGGTGATTTAAAAGTTATTAGTTTCTGAATTAACATGAAAATCCCTGATGTTTTTCTTCATTGCGTTTTTTTTTTTTTTGGATCATTGATATTAAAAAAACTAGGCAGAGTTAAATTAAGAAACTTGTAGGTTCATTTAGAGTTTGCTTCAAGGAAATGCCTTTGTGGGGTCTTAAAGTGAAGTTGCATTTTTTTTTTTTTACACTTTATTTATGCGCCACTTGCCTGGAACTCTCTCTGGCTGCCCCTACTCACCGCCTGCTCTACTGCTCACCTGATCCATCGTCCCCTCAGAGGGTTAGCTGTCCTCCACCAACCTCTGACCGGGAGACCCTCCCCAAGCTCTGAGCCCCCTGAGGCAGGGCCGCCACGAGTCCGGCGCTCTATCTACAATCTAATATCCCGGCCGAGGGGGTGGAGACGAAGTCCAGCATTGAGTGTGTGGCAGGACGGCCCTGAAAGGAGCCGTCACCTATCCAGGAGTGGGGATTTTCTGTCTTGAGTCCCCGAGGAGCCGGACATGCAGTGACATCTGCACGGGGGAGCCATGGACGTCCGCCACGCTAGCTGTGCCCCCGGTCTCCACCGGGGGTCCCCAGAGCTGCGGAGATACCCTGGATCCCTCCCCAGGGAGAGGAGAGCAGTCGTCAGATGCTCTATCCTCTCCCTCCCCTGCCGACCCCCGGCACCCGAGCTCATTCCCAAACTCGGATCGCCAGCGTGGCTTCCAGTGCCTCAACCCCCAGTGCGGCCGGGCCATGAAGTTGCATTTTATTTTTAAGTTGCAAGGTTTTAAAGATCATGCATGCATGGACCACTTGCAAAGAAAATCTAAGGTAATGCAACATTGTCTTTCAGAGTTAAAGTTCAACACACACAAAAAAACTTAACACATGTTTAACTGTGAAACCTGAAAGTTGCATGGTTTGTCAGACACTTCAACAAGACATTAGAGCTGACTTTAAACAATTGTTTAGATTTAGTATTTTAATTATAACAAAAATGTGTGATGTCTTGAAAAAAAAACGAGACGTCTTTAATGAACTTTACGAATACTGAAAATATAGTGCATGTGCTTGGTAACACATGACCAAAAAAAAGAACCACCCGAGGGGGACAAAAAAGTTGAACACTACTAAAAAATAGAAAAACACATTGTTTTTTTTTGGGGGCACTTGTGAGTTAGTTACTTGTTTACTTGCGAAAACCATAAGAAAAATGTATTTTAAGTCCTACACAAAGTATTAAAAGTCCTAAAACACGAAAAATGAGAATGTGACCCAAAAAATGTATGTAGTGTACTACAAGTAATATCCATACAGAAACAAACTATTTTAAAGTGTTTAAACAATTTGCATAGTTTTGAGTCCTCTACTATTGCAAGGCTTGCAAACATGTTATCACTCATGTCTCATGTAAAGCAAGTTACGACTCGCGCATTACTTTGCCACCCAAAGCAAGTTATGACTGATCTGCTACCTCATGCAGGGCCCGGGGCAGACCAAATTAAGATGCATCTCCTACTTCATGCAGGATCCTGCGCAAGTCAGGTCATAACTGTCTTCTGTTTCTGGCCTTGTGCAAAGCAGATGATAGACTTTTATACTACTTTGAGCCTTGTGCAAAGCAAATTACATCTCGCCTACTATTTGTGTAGGTGTGTGTAACAAGTTAAACATCTGGTACTTTACCTTCTCAAAATAAGGAAATTAATTGTCAGAACTACACTAATGTATACGTTATGGTTATACAGCCACAAAAGAAGGGAAATGTGGCGTTAGATTCTGATTATTTTTAAAACATTGACTTTGGAGCATAATTAAAAACTGCCTTGAAACTCCAAGCCACTGTGAATATTAGTTCACGTTCCGTGGTTGTTTCATCCTTACGGGCTTTCTGTAGATTTAAGTAGATGCCTCTGATTTACACCTAGTGGTTAAGTACCATTGTCAAGGCCACTGTTTTTCGGTTTTTGCCAGAAAATCCGGTAAAATTCCGGAATTAGGGCTGCCTGAAAACCAGTAAACACAAATATTTCATGGAATCTGGCATTTCATATCAGGTCAGTAAATCTACAAAACTTGTGTTTTTCTTTTAATTCCTTCCTGTACTATTTTCAATTTGCTTTATTTAATGCTTTGTAGAAAGAGGGGTTACTAGTGGGGTACCACAGGGTTCAGTGCTGGGTCCAGTCCTTTTTAATGTCTTTATAAGTGACATTGCAGAGGGACTGGAAGGAAAAGTATGTCTCTTTGCAGATGACACAAAGATCTGCAACAGGGTTGATACACAAGGAGGCGTGGAAAGGATGAGAAGGGACTTGGCAAGGTTGGAGGAATGGTCAGAAGTATGGCAGCTAGGATTCAATGCAAAGAAGTGCAAAATAATGCACCTAGGAAACAAGAACCCAGGGGAAGAATACACAGTGGGGGGGGAGGTAGTAACAAAAAAAAAAAAGGAAAGGGACCTGGGGGTAATCATATCAGATGACCTTAAGGTTAGCAAGCAATGTGAGAAGGCAGTAGGGAGAGCTGGGGGTATACTGGGATGCAGAGAGAGAGGCATCACCAGCAGAAAACAGGAAGTTGTTAGTAATGACAGTTGGTGAGACCCCATCTGGAGTACTGCGTCCAGTTCTGGAGACCCCATCTCCGCAAGGATATAGACAGGATAGAGGCAGTCCAGAGGAGGGCAACTAAAATGGTGCAGGGTCTGCAAGAGAAGCCGTACGAGGAAAGACTTAAGGAGCTTAATATTTATACCCTTGAGGAAAGAAGGGAGAGGGGGGACATGATAGAAACTTTTAAGGACCTCAGTGGAATCAACAAAGTCCAAGAGGGTAGCATCTTTCAGAAAAAGAGACATGCAAGAACAAGGGGACACAATTTAAAGATGGGGGGTTCAGGGGCAATGTGAGGAAGTATTTTTTCACAGAGAGGGTAGTGTATGCATGGAACAGCCTTCCTGAGGAGGTTGTGGGGTCTAAAACTGTGGGAGAATTCAAAAATGCATGGGACAGACATAAGGCAATTCTTGTGGGGGGTAGGAAGAAATAGGCTGTTGATCAACTAGGATCCGCGGCTTAGGGAAATGGGCAGACTAGATGGGCCAAGCTCTGAAAGTTCTAATTCGTCTCAGAAAACTATCAGAACGTGTAATAGATTATGAGAATATTTAAGAAACATTTGTGGTTCTCCCATCCTTAATATTCAAACATCTGTAGTTTAAAGTCACTTTTCTTGCAAGTAGGATGAACTACATAGAAACATAGAATTTGATGGCAGATAAGGACTGTTGGCCCACCTAGTCTGCCCATTTCCCTACCTGATGGATAAGCTGCAGCTTCTAGTTAATCAACAGCTTACTTCCTCCTACACCCCACTTGAATTGCCTTATGCCTGTCCCATGCATTTTTGAATTCTCCCACTGTTCTTGACTTCACAACCTATTCAGGAAGGCTGTTCCATGCAACTACAACCCTCTCTGTGAAAAAATGCTTTCTAACATTACCTCTGAGCCGTCCCCCCTCTATCTTCAAATTGTGCCCCCTTATTCTTGCACATCTCTTCTTCTGAAAGATACTAACCTCTTGTACTTTGTTAATTCCCTTGAGATACTTGAAAGTTTCTATCATCACCCCACTCTCCCTCCTTTCCTCAAGGGTATACATATTAAGCTGCTTTAGTCTTTCCTCGTATGTCTTCCGGTGCAGACCCTGCACCATTTTGGTCGCCCTCCTCTGAACAGCCTCCACTCTGTATGTCTTTGCGGAGATGGGGTCTCCAGAATTGCACGCAGTACTCCAGATGGGGTTGCAACAACTGTCTGTACAGAGGGATAACAACTTCCTGTTTTCTACTGTTGATGCCTCTCCCTATGCATCCCAGTATCCCCCCAGCTGTCCTTACTGCCTTCTCACATTGCTTGCCCACCTTTAGGTCATCTGATATAAGTACTCCTAGGTCTCTTTCGATTTTTGTTGTTATTAACTCACCCCCATTGTGTACTCTTCCCCTGGGTTTTTGTTTCCCAGGTGCATTACTTTGCACTTCTTTGCATTGAATCTGAGTTGCCACTCATTTGACCATTCCTCCAACCTTGCCAAGTCCTTTTTCATCCTTTCCACCCCACCTTGTGTATCAACCCTGTTGCAGATCTTTGTCTCATCTGCAAAGAGACATGCCTTTCCTTCCAGGTGCTCTCCAATGTCACTTATAAAGACATTAAAGAGGACCGGTCCCAGTACCGAACCCTGTGGTACCCCGCTAGTTACCCTCCTTTCTTCACTGTGGACTCCGTTTACTATTACCCTTTGTGTCCTGTTGTCCAGCCAGTTTTTTATGCAGACTGCCACCTTGGGACCCACTCCAGCCTAGCCAAACTAGCCTGCAACAGACACTGCTGACTGGCCTTATGGGACAATGGGGACATGGCAGGGCTAACTCCAGGCACCAAAATGTAAGGTTTCTTACGGTGAACATGATGTTTGGATATATAGATCAGGAAACGGAAATGAACAGCAGGAATTAACATTAGGGGTTGTATAATGAAGTTGATAAAGATTTATTTAATGATGGCCCGTCGGGGCAGTGGTTGGATTTTTGTCTGCGATGCTGGAGACCCAGGTTTGGGAATGGACTTGGGCACTGGGAGAAGAAGGCTTGAGTGTCCGATGAGTGCTCACCTTCTCCTGGGGAGAGGGTGGGTCAGCGGCCCAGCGCTTGTTGACTTCTGGCAGAGGCTGGGGAACAGCAGTGCATCGGGCCCCTGCCACATAGGGAGTGTTACAGACATCGGCGTGTGCCTTGATGTCAGTGGCATGCCACGCTCCCAGGTGAGAAAATGGGAAATGGAGCTCCCTGGCCGGCCGGATGATGGTTGCCGTCCCCCGCAGCTGCAAAGCTCCAGACAGCCTGGACCACCTCTGCAACATCTTGGGCTGAGGTAAGAGTGTGCTGGCTGGCCCCCATTGGCACCTTCCCCCTCGGGGGGGGGGGGGGCCATCAGGCGAAGCGTTATGAAACATAGAAGCATAGAAGTTGGTGGCAGATAAGGACTGCAAGGCCCATCCAGTCTGCACATTTCTTTTTCTACCTTATAAATGTGCCATCGGCCTTTGCTCTGTCAATGGCCTATCTATTCATACTCATCTGTATTGCTCCCTTATGCCTATCCCATGCCTGTTTGAAGCCCTGCACTGTATTCATATCCGCCACTTCCTGAGGTAGGCTGTTCCATGCATCCACCACCCTTTCTGTGAAAAAGAACTTCCTCACATTACCCCTTAATCGGCCTCCCTCTAATCTCGTGCTGTGTCCTCTTGTCCTGCTATTTTTCTTATATTGAAACATGTTAGACTCTTTCACCTTGTTAATGCCCTTAAGGTGTTTGAATGTTTCGATCATATCACCTCTCTCCCTCCTTTGCTCTAGGGTATACATATTGAGCTCCGTTAATCTGTCCTCATATGTTTTCTAATGCAGTCCCTGCACCATTTTGATTGCCCTGTCCCTGGACTGCCTTAATTTGGTTAATGTCCTTGTGAAGGTGTGGCCTCCAGTGCTGCACTCAGTACTCCAAATGGGGCCTAACTAGTGTCTTGTAAAGAGGGATTATTACGTCCCTCTTCTGACTTGTGATACCCCTACTAATACACCCTGGCATCCCCCTAGCCTTACCTACTGCTTTAGTGGTCTGCTTGGATGATTTCAGGTCATGGGTGATGAAGATGCCCCAGTCTCTTTCTTTCTTTCCTTGTGACTGCCAGCAACTCCCCTCCCAGCCTATAGGTGGCTTCAGGGTTTCTCTTCCCTATGTACATGATTTTGCACTTCTTTGCATTAAACCCCAGTTACCACTCTTCTGACCATTTTGCTAGTTTATCCAGATCTCTTCTTATTCTGCCCACCCCATCTGGATCATCTACTCTGTTGCAGATCTTGGTGTCATCTGCAGACAAACCTTACCCTCCAGTCCATCTGCATGTCACTGATGAAGATATTGAAGAGGACTGGCCCCAGGACTGATCCCTGAGGTACCCCACTTGTGACTTGCATCTCTTCTGACTGTATACCGTTTACCACCACTCTGTTTTCTGCCCGTCAACCAGTTTGCCACCCACTTGACCAACTTCTGACCCACCCTGAGCCTACTCAGCTTATTAATCAATGTTCTGTGTGGAACAGTATCAAAAGCTTTGCTGAAGTCAAGGTAGGCGACATCAAGTGCTCCCCCTTGGTCCACCACTCTGGTTACCCAGTCAAAGAAATATGAGATTAATTTGACAGGACCTTCCTTTTGTAAACCCATGCTGTCTTGGATCCTGTGCTCCTATGGATTCCAGGTGTTGCACTATCCTTTCCTTAAGGAGTGCCTCCATAATCTTGCCCACTACTGAGGTAAGACTGACTGGTCTGTAGTTCTCTGCCTCCTCCCTGCTACCACTCTTGTGGAGCGGGATCACATGAGCCCTTCTCCAGTCTTCTGGGACCTCTCCTGTGCTCAGAGACTCACTAAACAGACTAAATAATTTACAAATGGCTGCCAAGTATTGTAAAGGGCTCATGTGATCCCACTGTTATGCTGGGTTACCCATGGAGGGCTGCGATGTGGGGTGGTGGTTGGCATCGGGGACAGAGTGCTGTCGGAATCCTAGATGACCCGAAGGAGTGGCGGGTTGGGGAGCATGGGAGGAGCAAAAAAACCCAAAAAATTATTTAACATGAACTATTCTTTCATTAGGTCTTACTAGGACAGAATCTCGTGTTATGTTGGCAGTGTGCTGGGAGTGGGCCTCACCACCACGGTATTTTACTCCTGGGAAGCAGCTTTCTGGAACTGGGAAGCTTTTCTAAAAGCATTACTACAACATTGGAAGGATTTGAACCCCCCTTTCCTTTCTCCAAGTGGTTCTTCCTCATAATTAACTGTTCCAGGATGGAGAAACTCCATTAATGTTTCCAAAAATAAGTTAGAAAAATTTGCAAGTACTTGGCAGCCATTTGTAAATTATTTAAATAGTTTTTAGAAAGGTTTAGGTGAGTACCAAATTCAAAAGCAGATCTTAGGGGTTAGAATGAAACAAGTGGAAACGGTACTGGAAGTAAGAGGGGAGGATCTTTCTGGTCCTCTTCCTCAGTTCTTCCTATTGCCTGACAAACGTTTGTATTCTGCCCCTCCCCCGTCTCTCCCACCCAAAAAAAGAAAAGAGGAAGAAAAGATAGCATGAACTGCTTCTTTCAAGTGAGTTTGCCACTTTTTGGGAAATTTTTGAAAAACATAATATTTAGACAATTCAGTTTTTAAGATTTAATTATTTGTGTTCCTTCTGTTCTTCAGTGTTTGGTCCATTTACCATAGAAACAGGAGCCCTGTCCTCTACAGTTTATACTCCTGCTATTTAACCCTTTGTTGAAGTCACAGTCCTCTGTGACTTCATAATCTTTTCCACAGCAACAAACTGTGATGTCACAAAGAGAAGATTGTAACTTCAGCAAAGAACTAAGCAGCAGAATCAAATGAACTCTATGGGACGAGGGTCGTGTTTCCTTGCAAATTAACCAAGTAACAAACAAAAAGAACAGAAGTGCAGAAAGAACATCTGTACAATCGAAGCAGAAATTTGTGTAAATATGATGTTTTCAGTGTTTTCTTAAAAACGACAAATTCAGTCTAAGGATATCACCCAGAGGACAGTGGGGCCGGGGGGCGGTGGGGTGGGGTTGGGGATGAGAAGCCTTTGTATTTGTGTTGTGGGTCAAATTAAGGCACATTCGTATGTTCGTATGGGGAAGGTGAGGGGTGGCAGTGGGATGACAAAGGGGGCAGCTGCAAACTAGCTGCACACTTGACCAGACTTAGGTAGGCTGGATGGTCTGTTTCTGCTGGCACATTCGTATGTTCGTAAGGCTCCTTCAGCCAGAACCATAGCAGCTACAATGACCAATCTCAAATTAGTACCACCAGCTGAGATTTCAAAGGCAGTCTCTTGGAGCGGTTTCCATTCTTGTACAAAACACTACAGTCTTGGTACAGCATCATGCTGGGAAGCTAGATGGGAGCTCTCTGTGTTTTTCCTACCTTTTCCTGTTCATTATTGGGAACCTACACCCATTATCCCTATTCATATGTAATATGGTCAGCATGGAAGTACAGTCATTCCAGTGTTATATTTCTGAAATGGCCATACATGTTTACAACTTTACTATGTTAATAATTAAATGCTTTTATTTTTGCAGATAGAACACAGTTTAGTGAAAAGTCAGTTTTGGAACTAGAGCAGTGGATTGACAAATACACAGATCGTCTTCCACCTCTCACCAGTTTCATCTTACCAGTATGTACTGCAGCAAATATTTCAATACCTACTTATACATTATCACATTTAGGGGGAATTGCACATATTCCAGATTTTGTCATGTTAATGTCCCACTGTATTCAGTCACCTAGAGGTTGTAAGTCTGATCCCCGTACTCCTTGTCCAGTTAGGAATCTGACTTACCAGGATGTGATGCAATTTAGGCCTTAAAGGTTACAAAACCTTGTTTTTAAGTAACATTTTTAATGTAATTGGTTTCTGCTCAGCTGATGTTACTTGATTCCAAAAGTCATAAGTAATTAAAAATGAATTTTGGGGCCGGCCCGGTGGTGCTGAGGGTTGCGGCGTCGGACGCCACAACTCGCGTCACACTGGTGACCCGGGATCAGCAACGAGCCCAGGTCATTGGGGTTGGCAGGGGCAGGAAAGGATTGAGCGTCCGGAGGACTGCTCTCCTTTCCCGGGGTGAGGGGGTTAGGCTAGCCGCTGTTCTGGTGGCTGGGAGCACAGCGTAAGTGGCTCGCAGCATCGCAGGGGGGAACTGCGACAGTCGTCTTACGAGGGTGCACAGGAGCATGCACCCTACATGTAGGACGTCATTGCACTTCTGAGTTTGGGAGAAAACAGAACAAGGAAATACCCCGATCCTGGTACGCAAAGGTGGGGACCAGGAGCCACCCTCATGCCCAATGTCGAGTGCATCGTCTGTCTCCGGTGCACCCTCCAATCCCTGGACACCTCTCCAGATTCTCAGAAAGGTCGTCGGAGGAGAGTGGCGGTCCCGCCCAAGGGGGCTTATATCTGGGGGAACGGGTGCCAGAGGAACGGAGCTGAAGCTGGGCTAACCGGGTGACAGGACTGAGCCTTCAGACCAGGTGGGACGGAGGTGAGCTGAGTACCCCCACTGGAGAGAGTCTGGGGTCGAAGAAGGAGAGGTAAATTAAAGTTTTAAAAAAAAAATGAATTTTAGGAAGGGTAGCACTAACAAGGGACCCTAAATAAGGGAAAAAAAAATACTTTTTCCGAGCAAACATACAAAACTGTACGCTAGGGGAACAGTCTTCACACATGCCCAGATTTTACTTATGTTAAAAATGTAAACACAGTTTATGTTGCCTTTTATATGTCTGGTAAAAATGTAGTGTACGCAGGAGTTGCACCCCACCCCAGTGGAGAACTCCTTGTTGGATTAACAGTTCAGTTTAATGGGATGATGCAGTGAGGAAGCAAGTGTGAAGAGCTGTAGTCCTGCTAAATGGCAGTGAATGTTGCTGTCTGGAAGATGGTGCTATATACTGAAAACTTACTAGGGAAAGAAATTAGTATGCAGTAACACACGACAGGGTGTGGGTGATGTAAGCAATCAACAGAATAGGGTGTCTAAGTGTGGGCCAATAAGTGCATGTCATGAGAGCGTTGTTAGGCTTGAGACACAGCCAAATTCTTCTAAACATGAGGAGTACAATTATTGGCCGTTATTGGAGTGGAGGGAGAGGGGTGATGTGATTGAGACATTTAAGTACATCACAGGGAAGGACAAGGTCCAGAGAAATACAATTTTTCAAAGAAAAAGGTGCTCCAGGACAAGGGAACATAGGATGAAACTGTAGGGAGGGAGGTTCAGACGGAACATGAGGAAGTATTTCTTCACAGAGTCGGTGGTGGACAAATTTTGAAAAAATGCACCCTTGTAATCATGATGAATAATTTACACAGTCATGTTACTTGTTCATCCATGACATTGTTTTGGTTGGAATAACCCATTCCCTAGTTGGTTGTGAAGCACAAGGCATAGCCAAGTGGTTTCAACCATCTGGGGTGTCGGTTATTCTAGCAAAACTCTCAAACCCTGGAGTGTGGTATTGTGCTTATGAAATGGGTATTGAAATAAAAAAAAATGTAAACTAAGAAAAAAGGGGTGAAGGAGACAAACCACTGTTTTCAACCTGAAAACAAAACTATTAAATCGGTGATACTTACATTGAGAAACAAGTAGTACTTTAAAGGAAAACAATATTCACTGTACCCCCCCCAAGGAAACGCACCAGTTAGGCTTTTAAGCTATTAAGAAACATAGAATTTGAAGGCAGATAAGGACCGCTTCGCCCACCTAGTCTGCCCATTTTCCTACCTGATGGACGAGCTGCAGATCCTAGTTAACCAGCAGCCTACTTCCTCCTACACCCCACTAGGACTGCCTTATGTCTGTTCCATGCATTCTTGAATTCCTCCACTGTTCTTGACTTCACTACCTCCTCAGGAAGGCTGTTCCATGCATCCACAACCCTGTCTGTGAAAAAATACTTACATTACCTCTGAGCCGTCCCCCCTCTATCTTTAAATTGTGCCCCCTTGTTCTTGTACATCTCTTTTTCTGAAAGAGACTACCCTCTTGGACTTTGTTGATTCCCTTGAAGTATTTGAAAGTTTCTATCATGTCCCCCCTCTCCCTTCTTTCTTCAAGGGTATACATATTAAGCTCCTTTTGTCTCTCTTCGTATGTCTTCTGGTGCAGACCCTGCACCATTCTGGTTGTCCTCCTCTGGACATCCTCCACTCTGTCTTTGTGGAGATGGGGTCTCCAGAACTGCACACAGTACTCCAGACGGGGTCTCACCAACTGTCTGTACAGAGGGATAACAACTTCCTATTTTCTACTGTTGATGTGTCTTCCTATGCATCCCAGTATCCCCCAGCCTTCCTTACTGCCTTCTCACATTGCTTGCCCACCTTTAGGTCATCTAATATAATTACCCCCAGGTCCCTTTCCATTTTTGTTGTTGTCAGTATCTCACCCCTATTGTGTACTTTTCCCCTGGGTTTTTGTTTCCCAGGTGCATTACCTTGCACTTCTTTGCGTTGAATCTAAGCTGCCATACATCTGACCATTCTGCTAACCTTGCCAAGCCCCTGCTCATCCTTTTCACTCCATCTTGTGTATCAACCCTGTTGCAGATCTTTGTGTCATCTGCAAAGAGACATACTTTTCCTTCCAGTTCCTCTGCAATGTTACTTATAAAGACATTAAAAAGGATTAGTCCCAGTACTGAACCCTGCGGTACCCCACTAGTAACCCTCCTTTCTTCACTGTGGACTCAGTTTACTACTACCCTTTGCGTCCTGTTGTCCAGCCAATTATTTATCTAGACTACCACCTTGGGTCCCACTCCAAGGCTGGCTAACTTGTATATTAATCTTTTGTGTGGAACTGTATCAAATGCCTTGCTAAAATCTGGGTAGGCCATGTCCACAGCACCTCCCTGGTCTACTACTTTGGTCACTCAGTCAAAGAAATCTATTAGATTTGTCTAACACGACATTCCCGCTGTGAATCCATGCTGCCTTGGGTCCTGTGTCCCACTGGCCTCCAGGTACTCAACAGTTCTTTCCTTCAGAAGTGATTCCATCATTTTTCCTGCCACTGAGGTCAAACTAACTGGTCTGTAGTTTCCTGCCTCTGTCCTGCTCCAACTTTTATGAAGAGGAATCACATTCTGCCTCCTCCAGTCTTCTTGTACCACCCCATCCTCCCGTGATTTGTTAAAGAGAGTAGTCAGTGGTGTCACTAGTTCTTTCAGAATTCTTGGGTGAATACCATCAGTCCCCATTGCTTTGTCCACCTTCAATTTTACTAGTTCTTTCAGAACCCATTTTTCTGTGAATGGGCTGGTATTGACCCCTGCATCCAGAGTGTTTCTCTTGTTTAGTTTAAGTACCTCCCCCCTCCTCTTCCTTTGTGAATACTGAGCAGAAATATTCATTCAGTATCCCTGCTTTTTCACTGTCACCCTCTGCCCACATTCCCTCTTCTTTATTAAGCCTCAGTATACCTCCCTTGGTTTTTCTTCGCTCCCTAACGTACCTATAAAAGGTCTTATCCCCCTTCTTAACAGAGTTGGCTATCCTTTCCTTGGTTTGGGCCTTTGCTATTCTGACTGCCTTCCCTGCCTCTTTCTGCTTTAACTGATAAAGTTCTCGGTCCTGCTCCTTCTGTGTTTCCTTATATTTCTTAAATGCTATCCTTTTCTCCTTAACCTTCCCTGCCACCTCTTTTGAGAACCATAGCATTTTTTTCCTTCGTTGTGTTTTGTTGATTTGCTTCACACAAAGGCTTGCTGCCTTTGTGATGGCTGTTTTGATTACTCCCCATTGTTCCTCCACCCCTCCTTCTTGCCTGTTTGCTAGTGCTTTTCTGAGGCACTCTCTATTTTCCCAAAGTCAGCCCTCCTAAAGTCCAGTACTCTTGCTTTTGTATGGCTTGACTCTATGGCTGTGTTTATCGTGAACCACACTGTTTGGTGGTCGCTTGTTCCCAGATGGCTACCCACTTCAAAATCTGAGATTCTTTCTCCGTCCCCATTTGAAAGTACCAGGTCTGCGATTGCTCCCTCTCGAGTGGGTTCCAGTACTAGCTGTCTGAGGCATGCCCCTTGTAGGGCATCAAGAATGACCCTGCTCTTGGATGTGCCTACAGCAAAGGTGCTCCAGTTAACATCTGGCATATTCAGGTCCCCCATCAACAATATCTCCCCTTTTTCTGCCATTCTAAGGATGCCTTCTATCATTTCCTTGTCCATTCCCTCCCCCTGAGATGGGGGTCTGTATACAACCCCCATGCGGATTGTGGTGCCTTTTCCTGTCTCCAGGGTGACCTAGAGTGCCTCATCTGCTCCCTGTTTACTCTTTAGTTCTGTTGCTTTGATCCCTTCCCTAATATAGAGAGCTACTCCTCCTCCTGTTTTACCCTCCCTGTCCCTCCTGTAGATTGTGTATCCTGGTATGTTGACATCTCAGCCGTGGTTCTCTGTGTGCCATGTTTCTGTAACTGCCACAATATCCAGGCATCCCTCTTCCATCAAGGCCACTAGTTCAGTGAGCTTGTTACACAGACTACGGACATTGGTACTCATCACCCTCCATTTTTTGATGGCCTTACCCCTTTTAGCCCCAGCCCTGTCTTTACTGCCTTTGCCTTTTTTTGCATTTACCCCTGTCCTACTCCCTAATGACTTCCCTATCTTGGCGTTTACCTCGCTAATTACCATGTTTTGTGGGGGGAGGCTGGGATTTCCCTGCTCCTTTTCAGTGCCTCCCCCCTTGGCTAGTTTAAATGCTTGCCAATGAAGCATTTAAACCTATCACCTAGGATCCTGGTTCCCCCCTAGACAGATGCAGACCATCACACCAATATAGGCCTGCATCCTTCCAGGTGGCTCCCCAGTCCCCAATGAAGCCAAAACCCTGAGCTCCACACCAGTTTTTCAACCATTCATTGAATTCCATGGTGTTGAGTACCCTAGCATCACCCTTGCCATAGACAGGCAGCACCTCCGAGAAGGTTACCATATGTGCTGCCTGTCTAAGACCCCTCCCCAACTCTACAAACTCCTCTTGTACTGCTCTGATCCCATTCCCAACCAGGTCATTTGTCCCTAGGTGGACAGTGACATCCAGCTCCCTCCCTCATGCAGCTGCTCCCCGATCCTGAGGATTTGCTCCCTGTCCCTCCAAGCCGTGGCACCAGGCAGGCACCTTACCACCCTCACCCCTTCCTTCCCCATTTCTACCCCCCTAATGATTTAGTCCCCCACCAGGAGTTGTTTCCTTCCCCTGTGGGGTCCCGTGCCACCCTCCTGTGGGTCTCCTTTGTGGAGGTTCCCAGCATCCTCCTTGGTCTCCACTGCAGGTGCCTCCATAGAAGTACCACTATCTGCTAGAACAGCGTATGAATTGTGGAGAGGTACAGCTGGAGGGATGCACCTCTCTTCCAACACTCTCTCCATCCCTGAGCCCAACTTTTGCTAACCTAACTGCTGTAATATATAATGCCTTGTGTCTGCACCAATGTAAACATTAACAAAGCAGCAGGGAGCCATTTCACATTCACAGCATGGCTCTGTGCCACTCCATTGTATCACTTTTATACATAAAGATAAAGAAAAGGACTTGGGATAGCAGTCACAAGCTCCCTGAAGCCATCTGCACAATGCAGTAAGGCACTGGGGAAAGCATACAAAACGTTGTGATGCATAAGCAGCGGATCAGTAACAGACAGGAGGAGGTCATACTGCCCTTGTATAGACCCTGCAGTATTCTGCCCAGTTGTGGAATTCATTTCTGAGAAAGGATGTGAACAGGTTGGGGGACTGTGCAGAGGAGAGGCATGAGGATGATTCTGGATCAGGAAGGTAAGGCTGGAGACCTTGAACCTGTACTTGCTGGAGACCAGGGGAGAGGGAAAGAGAGAGAGAGAGAGGGGAGATGACTGAGACCTTTAAATATATGAAGGGTATCAACAAGGTGGACTCCGGTGAATTGTTCAGACCCAGTGACATTACGTGTACCCAAGGGAACAGCAGCAGTTTGGCACAGTGTAGGTTCAAGAGGGACGCCAGGAAGTACTATTTCACAGAATGGGAAGTGGAGGGGTGGAACCAGCTGCCAGAGAATGTAAGACGATGGGGAGCTTCAAGAGGGGTTGGGACAGATACAAGGGGAGGATCAGGGGCCAGAGACTTGGACCCCTAAGGGCCAAGCACCTCCACATTGAGCGGACTCGACAGACCACAGAACCTTTTTCTGTTGACTTATTTCCATGTTTCTAAGTTCTTAAATTGCCAAAACAATTGTATTTCATTATTTGTTAACATGGTACACTAGCAAAATCACTTTTTAATTGTAATACATATATTAAATGTTTCTGTATTACTGTTTTATGTAAATGCCTTTCTGCCACAAAGCCTCTCTCTCTCTCTCTCTCTCTCAAGACAAGTATGATCTCTGAGTAAACAAATTAATAGTTTCACATTTTAGTAGTTATGACAGTAACTTTTTATTACATTTCCCCAGCACCCATCCATCTACAAAGTAAACCTCCCTAATCGATTCCTTTGTGACATGTTTTAAACTATTTTTGTTGTGCTCTTGTCACGTGGCAGCCATTGCACCCGACCATGCTTACATCAGTCGAATGATGTGCTGGTTGCCATAACAACCCTCACATGAGCAGCGGACATCTGCTTAAACCGTCCGTTTTTTTGAGCGCTTGAAGGATCCTACACAAGTTTCTACGTGGAGAAAATTGCACTACCTTAGAAGGTAGACTGTCCAGTAGTTTTTTTCTTTTATCATAAAAAATAAATGCATAAACCAAGCTATTGGGGTACTTTACTGTGTAGTTAGGTGAGTGTTCAGGAAAGGTAATCTAAATTACTGACATGACAGCAAAACTGTGAAAGTTTCAATTTACTCTGAGATCATACTTGTCTTTGGAAGAGGGTCTCCATAGCAGAAAGGCATTTACACAAAAATGTAATACAGTAAGATTCAAAATATATATATTTTCATTGCAAAAAAACTTAATGCAATAGTTAGGGTTAAAAAGTAGAGAAATGTGGATTTAGGGTTCCCAACCCTAAAACCCCACCCTGCAGGCAGCAACAGGAAAAAACATTACTATTTGACCTCCCCTGCCTCTTGTCAGATCAGGCGTAGGGTGTACCTTGGGGTTGTCAACCATAACACTCACCCCATTCCATCAATAAATAAGCTGAGATGTGTACAATATATGAGAATGGGGTAAGCGCTAGGGTTGACAAAACCAAGGCACACCCATGCCTGATTTGCGAAGACGCAGGACAGGTCAAGTAGTAATGGTGTTTCCTGTTGCTGCCTGCAGGGTGGGGGTGGGGCGTTCGGGTTCGGAACCTTAACACCACATTTTCCTACTTTTGTTGGTTTAACCCTAACTAGTGCATTACATTTTTTTGCAATGAATTTCCTTACTTTTTGAGATCGTATAATCGTATCCTCATTTGCCTGTGGGAACGCAGGGCCTGGAGAAGGCCCAGTGCTTCCATCCCTCCATAGATGTATATTCCGTTTCTGCCCAGACAGCGGCTTCTTTTCTTCTTTGTATGGCTTGTTAAAGTAATTTTATCCTATGGGAATTTGTATTTTTTTCATTTGTTATGGTTTTTTTATAATGCTCCTAACTATTAACAGGGGACTATGTCTTATTCTTGTAGTGCTCATTAAGACCTTTGTTTTGATATGTATGGATTGTTCCTTAAGTCCAGATATTAAGGGAGTTATGACTTGTTGAACTTCCAATGCTATCCTGTAGGAATTTTCAGTTTTTCAAAATGTTTTTTCATATGAGGGCATAAGTCCAAATTCTTTTTTCGTATGCAGGCATTTTTTTTTTTTTTTTATGAAGAAGCATACAAAAAAGAATTTGGACTTGGTTGTGTAACCCCTAGGTGGCACTATCCCAAGGGCTACTACCCCTGCCTGTATGGCTAGTGACAGGTTAAGGGGCCTAGGTCCAGTGACGAGTACCTCCACCCAGAGGTCAGGGTTGGTAGTGGTTACACTAGCTTGGGCACAGCCCTCTGGGACACTGTGACCCCCCTTTGTTCCCACTAGTGGCCCACACGGTACACAGGAGTTACCTTCCCAATACCCCACATAAGCACACTCATTACACATACAGTACCCACTTACCCTCAGGACTGATTCTGCAGCACGTCCCTGAGGACCCCCTGTAAAATAACGTTAGACAATGCCACAGCAGTTATGCAGTATTCTCTGCTATAGGTACTGACACCACAAATAGGATATAGTTCAGCAAACATTAAACTGATTTATTCAGGGGAAGTAACAAGGAAGGGGGAATCAGGTTGATTGGCAGTAAACACACAAATCACAGTACTGTGCATGCAATTTAGGGTTCAAATGTCACACTCTCAGGTTACCCAGGATTAGGGGGGGCCTAGCCAGGTCCATTGCCCGGGGATGGCCGGCTGGAGCAGCTGGTTGGGGCCCTAAAGAAAAGAAAGTCATGCACAACAAAATTGTAATCCAAAGCAGAGGCTTGGTTCAGGAAAAAAGAAAGCACAAATAAATCAGGTGGCACACTTTTAATTCACAGATTGTTGCAGGGGGTTTCCCTGAATTGTACTCACGATACCAAATACAGATTTCAGGATGAATGGTGTTGTTTCTGGGTCTCTAGCATTTAGCACACACTGCAGAGTGAGGGAAATTAAGATCACAATCTCCCTCCGACTCAAAGCACATTTATATGTAAAGGAAAGTACTGTGCCAAGCAGACTGCTCCACGATCCCGATCGCAATTACTGCAAAATACCCGGGAGCACGCACAGCATCAGCAGTCCCTGACAGGCCAATTGCATTCAGCAAACTTTCGGTCTTCTTCAGGTTAAGCCTGGTTTTCACACTTCTGCTGCTTCTTACTCCTCAAGAACTCTGATTCAGTCCGAACTACGATTAACAACGGCCGCAGACCGATTTTGGGGCCTACACACACGCTTCCCACGCTAACTACTCGCCACTCAAACAGGGCTCCTTCTCTCTCTTCACTGTCACCTTGGATCTGGCTTGCCAGCAACGGTTCAGTGCATTTCCCTTAGATCCACCAGAGACCGGTTGGCTGATGAAACTGTCAGTCGCAGCAGGGCTCCCTCTATAGGTGCAAAAAAGGCACCATTGGACCAGAACTACACTTCCCAGAGGCTCCTTCCATTTAGCCCCTTTGTAACAAGCTCCAGCTGAGAATCCCTTTCCGGATTGGCCCAAGCAGTCTCCATTTTAGGGCTCCCCGACCCAATTGGTCCATTTCGGCAGTTCAGAACCAAAATGGTGGGGCTTCACAGAACAGTTCATGCTGCAGGGAAAGCAGGTTAAACAAACTACATTTTCATTACTTTTCTAAATGATTTCTGGCAAACGGTTACATCTTTGAAAAGAGCTCCCTCTGCACCAGTAGCGACGGCAGAATCGGAGCAGTCGCTCAGCAGCTCAGGCGGGACTCGAGCAGAACACACACAGTCCCCCCAGGCAAACTAATTAGGTCTGCGAGCAGGCAGACCTTAAAGAGACAGCGCTCATGGACTTTGAGGTGTGAGCAGCGCCCACAACTGAACGGCATTTTGCCAAACGCCAGCTAGGCAGGGAGCACTTGGGCAGCTCCTGGAAGGCTTTTAGGAACCCCCATTTGCAGGGGGTTACACCTGTTTTTCCCATTCTTTTTGCATATGAAGGCATCCTTTTTTGTATACTTTTTTTTTCATACAAAAAAGGAATGCCTTCATACAAAAAAGAATAGGAAAAAAAACTAAGTCTAAATTCTTTTCTCTTAGGATGCCATTCTTTTTTGTATGCCCATACGAAAAAAGAAAATTGGCTGATGAAAAAGGATTTTCAAATGTTAAAAAATACATTTCTGGGTCATTTATCCACAAAATAAGTATAGAATCCACCTAAGGGGGTCTCGATGAGCAAGATGCATGTGTTGTTGTGTGTGTGTGTAAGATGCAATTTCTGTGGGTTTTGATTTAAAAAAAAAAAAAAAAAAAGATGGCAACCATACGAAAAAATAATTTTTCCTCATGAAAAAGGATTACACCCATATGAAAAAGGATCCTTTTTCCTATGTACCAAATTCTTTTTTCGTTCCAAGCAGTTATCCAAAAGACTGCATTGAGCATACTCATAACCAAAATTTCATAACTTTGGAATGGATTAATATTTTTTCACCAAACTAATGTAAGGCACAGCTGTGGGTCAAGCCCTTTCTACCTTAAAAATTCCAACACACTTCCAAACCATATGGGCACTAGGCGATGACAAAAAAAAAATTGTTTTGAATATATTTTTTCACTACCTGAATCATGGAATCCGCACATCTGACCAAAACGAAACTTGGAATGTTAAGAGATCTACCTCCTCCCCCCAAGACCACGCATGCAAACTTTTGTGCAAATGTGTTGAACAGTTGCAAAGATATTAAAGTGCATTAGAAGTAATTGTTTATGAGCCTAGCAAGGCTGATTGACTACTGAATCAGTCATTAGCGTCTTAGAAATGACCAATCCAGCTGCCAACTAATGCTGTGCAGCATTGCATAGCTCGTGCCTCTCTGCTTAAAACCTTAAAAAACTGTAAAATAAATGATAAAAAAGAAAATTGATATTGTGATTAGACTTATAATCACAATAAAAACCTCGAGGCTGGTCATTTCCTTGGATTAATGACTGGCTGGAGGGAGGTAGCCCCCCCCCCCCCAAATTGGTCATTAATCCCTCAGAAATGGCCAGCTTCTTGGTCATTATTGTTTAAAAGTTTGAGGTTTAACATTGAAAACCCTGCTCAACCCTGACTATAGTGGTGCTGCTGCGCCACTGTAATATCACAATTAAATGAGTGGTTTTGCTTGTATACCATGTTAACAAATGAAATGCATTTCTTACACAGGGCTGTTTTCTGTGGCATATTATATTTATAAAAAACATAATTGAAGCATTTTTCGTCTGTTTTCATGTATTGTACTATATTTTTCACAATCTGTAGCAATGTTATAAGTGGGAAAACATACTTCAGGGTTTGCTAGGGAATAATGCATGCCTTGGGTGTTGCAGCACTTAGCCCTAACAACACCCAGAGTGTGCATTATTCCCTTGCTACCACCCACCCTGCCGTGCATTATCCCTTAAATGTTAAAACTAACAAGTCAATCTAAAATATCAACACTTTCTGAAATTTGCAAGTAGGAACTTCAAACTGAGTTAAACAAATTGCACAATTGTAAATACTGTATTTAAAACATGCTAATAAAGAACATCAGTTCTTCTTAATGGTAAAAAATACCAGTGTTTTAGCACATACCTGGATTAGGTTCTGCCCCATACGCATATTGTAATTAACATGTAAGCAATTACTTTCCATGTTCTTCTATGTTCTGTTTCCGTAAGTACCATGGCCATATTCAGCTATTATTTTCTTCTTTTAGTCAGGAGGAAAAAGCAGTGCAGCCCTTCACATGGCAAGAGCTGTCTGTCGCAGAGCAGAAAGGTGGTAAGTAGTGAAAAGCTGAATTAGAGTATTGCACTGATACTATATTAATTTACAGTCCATCTTGGAATATGCTTGAGGGAGATGAATGCCTCCATGGCATTCCTAAGATTATTAAATTCTCTAAATCACGCCTCAGTGGTGTATGTATACAGTTCTAAATATGTGGGAAACATCTTTCTTATTGATTTATATGTCATAACCCCGCTGCTTACGGTTAGCTATCCCTGGTATCCTTGACTGGGCACAAACTACTTCAGCAATGGCACCATCCCCAGCTTTGGGAATGTATACCAGGCTCATTACTTCTAGAGGTCAGAAAAAGGGGTTGGGGTGTACAAAAGCAATACAGTTGTGACCAAAACCCAGGTCCTGAGGAGATAACGTTTTGCTAGGGCTATGCTAGATCTATACTTTTGGAGGGGTACCCAGTAACTCCACACACAGGAAGCAGTAACATGAATGTCCAAACCAGAGTTGGGGTTCTAGAGTGTGACTTTATTTCAAAAGATGTTCTCCAAAACAAGGGTGGACCCCCAAGGTTTACACAGCATGGCATCAGGCATTTGCAGAACAACAAAATGACAAAACGACTGTATCTGACAGAAACTCTTTGTATTTCCATATTTCATAGGACATTGAATTCTCTTCATTGGCAATGGCTTTAACTGAACATTTCTTCTAGTGGCACTGGCCGCAGCATGAACCTTTCTTCTAGTTGCACTTGCCACAACTGAGCACACATTTCCCATATGGCATAGGACTTTGAAATTTCTTCAAGTGGCAACTGACCACAACAGAGCACACAGGGGCTCATTACTAGCACAGCCCACTTCAAGGGAGTAAACTTCTCTTCAGACATTGGCTACCATATCCTGAATAACCAGGTGCCCTTACGGAATCTGTAGTGCTGAATTGGTTACGCCAGATGGGGGGCTGCCCACCCTTCGCTTCCACGTCCATACCCAGCCATTCTTTCAGAGTTGCACCTTAAAACTTCTTGAAAAACATTTAGGAAGTGCATCTTGGAATGGCTTTCACATCCTGCATATAAGAAACATTACTCCAGGAGTGTACAAATGTAAAGTCCTGAACAGTGTGCATTAGTCTGCCTCTGGACCCCACAATTGTCAGTCAACTTTAAACTGAGAAAAGTCTCAAACTTAGAACAGAACTGGTGTACCTTTTCTCTCTGTCAGAGAAACACCAAAGCACAGGTACTTTCTTCAGGAAGCATAAAGTCAGATCTACTCAGATTTAGAGCAGTACAGGCAGCTTCCAGTTGTCCTGGATCAAATAGGGAATTGCCCCTAGGATCCATTCTCTAGCAGTCCTTTTCATCCCTCCGGGGATGAAAGTCAGGAGTTCCTGCTGTAGATAACAGTTTCCACCACTTCTCTTGGCAGGCTGGTGACTTTCAGGATTAGGGTGGGAAAATAGACTGTCCTCTCAGAGCCCACAGCAGCTCTAACTCCTAACTCTTCAACTACTGTTGCTGACTTCCAACTCAAACTGAACCAAGATTTTAAAACTCCCCACTCACAGCCAGCTGCTGTGGCTTATGATGCTGTGACAGTTCTAAATGACCTCATCTCTCTCATCTCAGCTGAGACCAAGTAAACAAGAGAGTGAGTAGGTGAAAAACCCATTTAACTAGTTATTCACCAGCTGCCTTCACTACCTAGCACTGACACTGATGGGATTCTTGTAACCCCAGGGGACTGGGTGGTTACGTATATTTATTTAGTTTAGTTTTTGTTGACGAGCAAAGGAGGGCTAAGCAATTTTGCTTGTTTTCAGCTAGTCCCGGTGGGGAGATTCTGGTGTTGTATTGTTGCTTTCATTTGAAGCAGTGATGGAGACCTTAAAACAGGCCTGTTGGGATTTTACTGTGATCCAGTCTCCTTCACTGCTGCCCAGTGAATCATTCTGTGTTAGGATTTTATGATAATGTTTAATGTGTTATGTTTAGGTTTAAAAGTATAAACTGTACATGTAATATGGATGCTGCTGAACATTTACCCTACATTGTCTAAACTGCTTCTGCACACTCCTAATAGAAAACTGTTAGGAGCGTGCACAAATGGGCAGAATGTTATGGGGTTGAAGGTCAGTGCATAATGCAGAGTATTTTAAAATCTAAATATAACAGCTTATAGTACATAATCGTAAAAATACTGCATTTCACCAGGCAACAATGAAGGAGGACTGATAGCAATACATTTCCAACAGGTCCCCTTGGTTGCACTACTGCTTTAAAAAAAAGTTGGATGTCACAAAAGGGCATTATCGCACTCTTAAAATATGAACCACAGTGAAACCATTTCCTGGTTCTCAAGAATGCTTTAAAAATACAGTATTTAGACACAATTCATTTTATAGTTCATTCATTTTATGTAGTTATATATCCTCGGTGTTTACTAAAAGAGGACGTTTGCATGAAAACATGCTCCCAGACTTCATTTCATCTTCCTGCTTAAGTCATAATTCCCCATTTGTGACATCATAATGTTGCTGTGGAAATGGCGTTGGTCTCACAAACAGTGGACAGTGTGGGCTGGCCATGTACCTGGGTTTTACTATGACAAATGATTCACTGCAGGGTAAAAAGCAGTGGCCAGATGCCCACCAAAACAGCATTTAATGTCACCCAAATGACCACCATTAATGCCTGTCGACTCCAGAGCATTATGAATGACCACTTTCACAGTTACTTTGTTTTGAGTGGTATGTTCATCATGCTGTTTATTTGCTGTAATGTGCTGTGATCCCTGGGATAGTACAAAATAGGTAGACACAGGAAACCCCAGTGAACAGCTCACACTACGATGCTGGTCCCAAATGGCAACACGGAAAACAAAAAAGAGACCAGCACTCCGAAGCTGCCACATTGTCGACATCTGTTAAAAGTATATATAAAAAAGGCTTTGTGCTGACCTATCGCCCTAGGATGAACAAACACACCCCAACAAATATATTCAGTACCAAACAATGCAGATAATTATTTATCATGTTAGTTTTTTTGGTCACTTTGCCTTGTTGTCAGTTTGACCTCAAGGAATGTAGCAGATATTTTTTTCCTGATTCAGTGTTCTCATTCTGTTCCCTCGTCAGCAAACGTGACATGTTTGCACAACTGTTCTCCCTCCAGAAAGTGCCTCACATCTGCCTCTCTTCCACTTACCTCTCAATAGCCTCCTTTGCAAACTGCTCTTCCAGTCTCACTTCACCCGCTACCCTTAGCCTCTCCTTGTCAGGTCCTTTTAACGCTGCTGTCTGTGAACCTTACAGGGTTTGTACATCGACATAATTATAGATCTGCATTTTCTACAGTTTTAGTACCATGTGGGCTGTAATTCTGTTGATTGCTGCTACTGCTGCATTGGACAAAGTTGCCTTTTCAATACATAATTATCTGTTTGAAAATTTGCATTATTTTGTGTTCTCCCTACCACATGTATTTATTGGACACTACAGTGTATTGATTGTTATTGTTGTTTATCTGCATTGATTATACTTTGTACTCCCCCTCCCTAGGGTTTCACCTGAAAACGAGCTTCTCCCAGGCACCAGTTTTCAGATAAATAAAGGGAATTTTGTATTCTGTTTACTTCCTTGCAGATTCCTTATAATCTTAAATATTTTTTTTCCAGTGTTGCTCCAATAGTACAAGCTGGAGAAGCAGATCCCAGTGTTGCCAAATACCTTAACAGGTAAAGTAAATGGGACCAAATATTTAAATTTGTATTTACATGTCAACTGGCCACAGTTTTCTCTTTCATGTACTTGGTTATTTGCATTTTGCAGCTGTTACTCTATTTACTTAATTATAGAAAATCTGATAATTAATAGTTCAGGTTTTGATAAAATATAGAATATTTTGAAATCATAATACAGCGTTAATGATGAGTGAAGCAAGACACTCCAGGTAGACCTAGAAAGACTAGAACAGTGGTTGGTCACATGGCAGCTGAGGTTTAATGCCTAGAAGTGCAGTGCATTTCACTTGGGAGCTAGGAATCCTGGGTACAGCTACCAACTGGGTGGGGTTCGGTTAACAGTCTCGAAGGAAGAAAAAGATCTGGGAGTAGTGATCACTGGTAAAATGAATCACTCAGAACAATGCCAGAAAGCAGCGGCCAAGGAAAACAGAATGCTGGGGTGCATTGCTAGGGGATCACTTCGAGAAGGGGGGAGGTAATTCTGCCACTGTACAAATCCTTGGTGAGACCGCACTTGGACTACTATGTGCAGTTCTGTCACCCTTACTTAAAGAAGGACATTATGCTCCTGGAAAGGGTCCAGAGGACAGTGTCTTAGATGATCCTTTGAATTAGGGATGAGCCCTATGAGGAGAGATTTGGGGAGCTAAACACGTGCACCCTGGAGGACAGAAGGGACAGAGGAGACCTTTAAATACTTGAAGCGTATAAGCAGAGTAAACACTGAGGGTTTGTTCATACTGAAGGGGAAGGGATCACAAAGGGTCATAGCCTGAAACTGGTTTTGGTTGGGGGGGGGGGGGAGTACAGAAGAGACCTGAGAAAGCATTACTTCATGGAAAGGGTGGTGTTGCCTTGGATTGCGCTACCTGAGGAGTTGATATCAAGGGAATCAGTGGGAGGTTTTAAGAAGGAATGGGATAGATACATGGGTAGGGTACAGGTAAGGGAGGATAGAGCCCACGGGAACTCAGAATGGGAATCAGGGGAGGGATGGAAGGGATGGGGGGGGCAGCAGCAGCAGTTATCAAACTGTAAGCTGCATCTCGAGCAGACGCAATAGACTTCAAGGCCTAATCTGTGGGCATTTTCGTACGTTTGTATTAAAGCAAGGATAGGTCTATCAGATTTTTACACCTTGTAAAAAGAGTTGGTGAAATAGAGCTTCCTGACTGGCTGTAAATATTCTATTAAGCCTATATTAATCTTAGGTAAACAAACACTTGTAGAGTCTAATGAAATCCTTAATGGGTACACCTCTTTAAAAATACCCATTTTTATAACAGCAATAAGGCACTCCAAGGTGTTATGTTAATGTTCAGTTATATCACTCTCAAAGGGCATGTGACACTCGGCTACACTTCATGCCACATTATAACCCCCGCGGTGAGAACATTAACAAAACCCTGGTCTTCCTTATTGGTTAATTATTACATATAAATGGCAAACCTACAGAAGACTTACAGTAGCAGTGCATGTTATGATGAAGATGTTTACCCATACTTCTTTATTCCATTTTTGATTGCCCCTTACCTCTGGTCTTGTACGGTACCATTCGTTCCCAATTTTGAGTCTGCTTTAGCGTCATTGCAAGGGAAAGGACAAGGAAAAGCACCGGGACAAGGGCTCCTCTCTGCAACTCCTCGGGGTCGCCCGTGTTACAGGTAACGTCCCAGGCGACCGCTCCTCAGCAGCACGCCTTAGAGGCTTCAAAGCGGCGCCAACCCGCCCAGTCTCGCTCGCCGTCGGGTGCCTCCGGAGTCTTGGAGTTTCCACCCCTGTAAAGCCGCGGCCTACCGGTGCGGGCAGCTCCGATAAGCCAGGCGTTGGCTCCACCGGCGTCCGCACAGAAGTTGATATGTCGCCAGACCCCTTCAAGTGACGCGCTGACTCATCTTCCGCCAGACCAGGCCGCCCCTCCGCCGTGGCCTGCCTCCCGGTGAGAAAGGCCGTTAAGTCGGGACGCCGGCCCCTCCTCTCCCCGCCCGGATCCCGCTGGCAGGCGCCCGTCGGTCCGCCCGACATCCGCACAGCGGATGAGCAGACGCCGGACCCTCCCACATCCGTCGTTCCCTGCTCCCTGCAGCCTTCGCTGCCCTCTGGGGACCCAGAGTCTCCTCAGCCCGACCCCGGGGATTTTTCCCCTCCATCCCCGGGCGACGCTGAGGTCCCTGTTCCACCTCCATCGGACCAACTTCATGCTGATCTGATGTCGGCTTCCGGCGCCGGCACCTCAGCCGCCCGGCTCCAACACCTGTAGTGCTGGCTCCTGGGCATCATCCGGCTCGGATGCGCCCGGCCTTGAGCCGCTCGCGCCTCGGGGCCTTCTGCCCAGTCCTGCCCGCAGGGCCTCAAGGCGGGCTGTCTGTTTCGGCTGCCCCCGGGAACCCGACCCCGTCATATTCAACACCGTCGTACCTGGGACCGCAGTATCCAACGCCGCAGTACCCGTCGCCGGCCTACCCGATGCCGCAGTACCCGGCGCCAGGCTTCTCGCCATCGGGTTATGGATACTCGCTCTATGGGTATAACCCATACCCATATCCCCCTCCTCCTGCACCACCCCCCCCCAGCCACCGGTGGATTTGCAGGAGACTCTAGCCTCCTGGTGGGCTGAGGCCAAGGCTCAGCTCACCAGGGAGGTGGAAAGCCGTCTTCCGACGACGGTGCCGGTACTGGTTCCCGTACGTCCATGACGGCAAACTCCCTCCCCTCCTCCAGACGCCGGGGCTAAACCCTCTGGGCCAAGAGAGGGGCAGGACATGCTTCCCCGAGGGCTTCCCAAGGGGTCTGTTCCTCCCCCTAGATGGGAAAGGAAGTCGTCTTCTTCGTCAGTTTCTTCCTCTTCCTCCTCAGATGCCTCTGACGGCTGCTCCGAGAAGGACGACGAGCCTCGCTTTCCATCAAAGCCCAGGCCAAGGACTCCTCTGAAGTTTCCTCCGGAGGATCCTTCCTTCATGGAGCTGCTATGTAAAATCCAGGCAGTGCATAAGTTGCAATCCTTGGAGCCAGATCCACAGCGGGTAAACCTCGCTGAGCATCTGGATCTGCCCGTGACAGCTCCCACCTTGGTGCCACCCTGGATCGAGCCTCATGCCCACCTTGTTACCACGATTTGGAAACAACCGTCGGCATTAGCCCCTCTTCCACGGAAGTCGAACAGGCTATACCAGGCTCCAGAGGGTGTTGACTATTTAGATTCACACCCTCGAGCTGACTCGGTCATGATTAGCGCCGCTCACGGCCAGTCAGCTAATCCAAAACACCTTGGCTCGTTGCCACCTGATAAAGAATCCCGCCTTCTGGACCAGTATGGCAAGAAGATTTTCGCTTCTTCCACGCTGGGGATCAGGTCCCTGAACTATGTCGGTCATATGGGGGATTATCAGAAGGCAATTCTTTCTGAGATGGAAACTAAATTGGACTCCCTGCCGGACTCTCAAGTCAAGCAGGAACTGTCTGACCTCGTCCGCTCTGCAAGTTCGGCCAGTCAACACATGCTTCGTGTGACTTACGATGTGGTGGACACTGCTGGACGGAGCTCAGCTTTCGCCGTAGGCTTACGACATCATGCTTGGTGCCGCGTGTCAGGGTTGGTCCCGGAAGTGCAGTCTGCTATACAGGAAGCGCCCTTCCGGGGGTCGGTGCTCTTCTGGGGTGATGTCAAGGACATCATCACTGATCTGCAGGAGAAGGGGACGGCGCTAAAGTCCGTCGACTGTATGTACCATCCCCATCAACCGCAGCGCCGTCCCTTTCGCAGACGGAACCGGCCAAAGGCAAAACCTCCAGGAAAGCGGGCCACTAAACGCCGGGCCAATTCAGCTGCCAAGCCCCCTCTGCCCAAAAAAAACAGCGGGCGCTTCAGCTGCAGCGCTGCGCCACACCACCTGACTCATTCCCTCTCCCACAACCTCCAGGCTTTCCGGAGGAACCGGTCGGAGGGAGGTTCTCCCTCCACCTTCCGGGCTGGGAGAGGATAACAACAGATTCATGGGTGCTCCAGCTAATCGCAGAAGGACACTCAATAGAGTTTCTACAGAAACCACCTCGTCACCCTCCCCAAAGGTTGTCATACTTTCGGGAACATCTGCTTCTGGTCCAGGAAGAGGTCTCAGCACTGTTGCTGAAACAGGCGATAGAACCTGTCCCCCTTCCTCTTCAGGGAATGGGTTACTATTACCACTTCTTCCTGGTCCCGAAGAAGACAGGAGATGTAAGACCTATCCTAGATCTCAGTTCCCTGAACCTATTCGTGGAATACAAGAGGTTCAGAATGCTCTCACTGCAGAGCCTTCTGCCCCTCCTCCGCTCGGGCCAGTGGATGTGCACTCTGGATATGCAGGATGCCTACCTACATATATCCATTCACCCGTCCCACTGCAAATACCTCCATTTTGCCTTCCAGGGGGACCACTACCAGTTCAAGGCACTTCCATTTGGTCTCTCCTTGGCTCCCCGAGTAGTTACCAAATGCCTCGCGGTGGTGGCGGCCTACCTGCATACCCAGGGAGTGCAGGTTTTCCTGTACCTAGACGACTGGCTCCTGGCGGCCTCGTCCAAGGGGAGGAACTCCAGCGCTGCCTCTCCCTTACCCAACAGGTCTTTGCCAGCCTGGGTATTACCATCAACCATTCCAAGTCTCACTTGATCCCATCCCAGAGACTCCAGTTTATTGGGGCGATACTGGACTCGACGCTGGGCAGGGCCTTCCTGCCACCGGACAGGGCAGCCACTATTCAGACTCAGGTAAGCCTGTTGTCCGGCCGCAGGCGAGTCACTGCAAAGTCGGTTCTTCGCCTTCTCGGGCTCATGGCGGCTGCTATCCCGACAGTTCCTCGCGCTCGGCTTCACATGAGGGTTTCTCAGTGGACGCTTCGCTCCCAGTGGGATCAATTGGAGGATGATTTGGATCAGCTGGTCCTGGTCTCCTCGCCCATGGTTCGAGACTTGCAGTGGTGGATGGTCAGAGAGAACCTGTTTCGGGGGGTTCCATTCTCCCTTCCTCCCCCCTTCCAGACTCTGACCACAGATGCCTCGGGTGAAGGTTGGGAGCCCATCTTGGTCCTCATCGGACCCAGGGCTCTTGGTCCAAGCTCAAACAAACACGTCGCATCAATGTGCTCGAGCTCCGGGCAGTGCTTTATGTACTTCAAGCCCTCCATCTGTATCTCCTTCCAGGCCACCTAGCCGTCCAGACGGACAATATGTGTGTGGTATGGTGCATCAACAAACAGGGAGGGACTCGATCCTACCCTCTTTGTAGGGAAGCGATGAGAGTTTGGGATTGGGCAACACAACACGACCTTCACCTTATGGCAGCTCATGTTCCGGGAGTCAAACGCCTTGGCAGACAAGCTGAGTCGCTCGTCCGCCCTGGCCCACGAGTGGGAACTGGATCAAGGGGTCCTAGACAATATCTTCCTACGTTGGGGAACTCCACAGGTCGACCTGTTCGCTTCCCCTCAAAATGCAAAGCTTCCAGATTTCTGCTCGCTCGTTCAAAAGCGAGGCATTTTCCGGAGAAATGCTCTGTCTCTAGATTGGAAGGACAGATTTGTCTATGCCTTTCCCCCAATTCCTTTGATCCAACGGGTCTTGCAGAAACTAGGTTCAGATGGAGCACGAATGATTATGATCGCCCCTTTTTGGCCCAGGCAAGTTTGGTTCTCTCTTCTGCAACAATTCTCAGAGGAACCTCCGCTTCCTCTTCCTCTGTCACGATGTTTACTGACCCAGGATCGGGGGACCCTGGTCCATCCAGGTCTCAAGTCCCTTCAGCTGCGTGTCTGGCTCCTGCAGACATAGCCCAAGCCCGCTTTGGAGTTTCTTCCCAGGTGGCGGAAATTCTGGTGGAGGCTAGGAAACCCTCCACTAGGTCTACCTATGCCATGAAGTGGAAAAGGTTCACAATTTGGGCTGCTTCGAAGGACGTTGAGCCTTTCTCCTGCCCTGCAGGATGTCTGCTGGAGTACCTACGCCATCTCTTCGACCTAGGTTTTAGTCACTCCTCTCTGAAAGTCCACATGGCGGCCATTTTGGCCTATCACGGTCCCTTTGCAGACAGAACGTTTGCTCAGCTGGAAGTCTCAAAGACTTTTCTCAGAGGGGTTCTCAACCTGAGACCTCCCATTCAAGTTCCTGCCCCTCCTTGGGATTTGAATTTTGTTCTTGAGAAACTAACTCTGCCTCCTTTTGAACCGGCAGCCTCCGCAGACTTGAAGTTCCTTTCTTGGAAGACACTTTTTCTCGTGGCCATTACCTCGGCTCTGAGGATTTCTGAGCTCCAGGCTCTGATGTGTAAAATTCCATACTTGATTTTCCACAAGGAACGTGTGGCTCTGCGCACCAATCCTAAGTTTCTCCCCAAGGTGGCAGCGGAGTCTACATTGAACCAGTCCATAGAGTTATCCGCTTTCTTTACACAATACTCCAATCAAGGGGAGTATTTACTACATACTATGGATGTTCACCGGATTCTGAGATACTACACTAACAGGACAAAGGATCTCAGAAAGACTGATCAACTCTTTGTCTCTTTTGTCCCCAAAAGAGAAGGCAATGCTGTTTCTAAGCAATGCCTATCCAAATGGTGGGCTCATTGCACCACTTTCTGTTATGACAAGTACAACAAGACCCTTCCGGGTCAAGTAAGAGGCCACTTCACCAGAGGAGTCGCTGCCTCAGTGGCTTGTTTCAAGAATGTGTCAGCGGCAGACATCTGTGCTGCCGCCACTTGGACTTCCGTCCATACCTTTACAAAACATTACAGTTTGGATATTGCCTCTCGCCGTAGAGCAGGCTTCGGGTTGGCTGTCCTGCAAGGCCTCCTTTCTTAAGGCCTTCTCAGCTAAAGGATCTACTCTGAGTAGCTTTCCTCCTCCCGTGTGCTTCTTCTTGTTCCAGACTGCTTGGGACTCAGTCCTATGTGTAATTACCTACTGCAAGAGCCCTCTCAAAGTAAGATAGTACAGTTACGTAAGAACTTACCGTAACAGTAGATCTTCGAGAGAGGCTCTTGCAGTAGGTAATGCCCTCCGTCCCACTAAGCTTTTTCAGCTCCTTTTCCAGTGAAGGAAATACTCGCTTCTCTCTCGTCCGGCCTCCTTTGGCCTTTGGCGGGAAAGAACTGGAAGGTGGGCATGAGGGACTGCCCCTTTATACCAAAGTCTCCTGACGCCGGTCACCTGACGTGGGGGCGGTCCCTCGCCAGGGACTGCTAGCTACAAATTTTTCCATGGGGTCCTGCCGCCTGTCGGCGTCAGTCCTATATGTAATTACCTACTGCAAGAGCCTCTCTCGAAGATCTACTGTTACGGTAAGTTCTTACGTAACTGTACTTTCCCTGACGCCGTCACAACAAATAAAGTACCTGGGAGCAGTATTTTGGATGGATGAGAAGTGTTTCTTTTGACTGCAAGGAGAGAGAATCTTGTCCACAAGGTACGATGGCTGAGATCCCAGTCAGTGATCTTGGGTCACAGATTACTCCAGATATTGGGTTTGATGACAGTGATGATAGAGCTGGTGCCATGGGCCAGACTTCACTTGTGGCTGCTCCAAAACAGGATGCTGATGGTGTGGTCCCCAGCCTTGGAGGACTATCTGGCACCGATTATATTGCCCTAGGCCCTGTCACAGTCTCTTGTGTGGTGGGAGAACCCCAAGAATCTTTGCAAGGGAATCTCTTCGCAGTTGTGCGAGAATTGATTTTGCCCATCAATGCCAGCCTGTCAGGCTCAAGAGCAGAGCCTGCAGATAAACCCATTAGAAATAAGGGCAGTGTATCTAGACCTGCTACACTTTCAGGACTGAGTTCGGTCCCAGTAGGTGAAAGTGAGGTCAGACAATGATGTCACCTTGACATACATAAACAATCAAGGGGGCATAAGAAGTGCAAGTAAACTCACAGAAGCAAACAGGGTCCTTCAGCGGGTCAAAGATAATCTTCTTTCTCTCGTAGTAGTTCAGCTGGCAGGGGACCTGAATATGCAGGTCTGTTTGGCTAAGTCGAAAGAGAGTGCACCGAGTGGAGTGGTCCCTGAACCTAGAAGTGTTTGACCTACGTGCAGAAGGCTTGTCCAGCCTCAGATTGATCTGTTGGCATCAAGAGAAGATGCCAAGGTTCTTTTATTGGTATCAGTGTTTGCCAACGGAGGTGACAGTTGCTCTGTCACAGCAGTGTGACTTCGACAGAGCATCTCCCCCAAACTTGCTTTGTTGCCAGAGATACTGCAAAAGATCAACCAGTCAAGGAAATTTTCTTCTTCTTGCACTGGAGTAGACAAGATGGCTATTGTTTTCAGAACTGGTAAATCTGACCTACCAGGCACCATTTTGCCTTCCACCCTGAGGGGTTCTTCTATGTCAGAACCCAATCCAGAGGCAGTGCAGTTGGAAGCCTGGCTCCTGAGAGAGCAGGAGACTGCTAAAGCAGGGGCTCTTTTAAAAAAAAAAAAAAGGTGGTAGACACATCAGTGGCCTCTAGGAAAGTCTCCACTTCTGTGGCCTATGACAAAATATGGAATTTTGTTTTGGCTTGGGCCAGAGATAGTGGTGTTGGACCCACCAAGGCTACAGTCCCACAGATTTTACATTTTTCACAAGAAGGATTGGGAAAAGGCATAGGGTTGAGTACCCTGTGGGGCCAGTGTCCACTATTGGTGCAGTATTGGGATCCTCTGGGGGTCCTGCTTAGGAACTGATCCAGATGTTATCAGTTTTTTCAGAGCAGTCAGAAGAAGCCGGCCATCTTTTAGGGCTCTAATTCCTCTGTGGAATTTAAATTTAGTGTTGCATGCCTTGTCCAAGGCTCCCTTTGAGGCACTTTCTTGGGTGCCATTGGAAATTTTTTCTGTTTTTATTCAGCGGTATAAAAGGTGTGCAAAAAAGGAAGGAAAAAATATAGGTACATTGTAAAGAGAAAAAAATAAAAACATATTTCATGGTTAATGCATGCCTGTCCCACTTAAATATAGTCACATATAATATAGCTTGTAGAAATTATTAGCCTTGCTATCAGAAATGGCCCTCCTCAACATACACAAACACAGGAGACCAGATATTCATATATTTTGTATAACAACTGGAAGTATAATAATGGTTCTTCTCTAGAACAATGCGGTCTAAAGTACATTTCTCCATAATTCCCATTTTGGGGAGTTAGATCTTTCCAAAAGTGGTCTGTGCATCTACGGGCATTAATAAGAGTCATAAACAGATGATTTGCACTGTAGCCCTCTGGCAATGGTTGTGTTAAGTAAGTGCCCTATAAACATAATTCTAATTCTGGATGTAAACTGGTATTCAGTATAGTATTTATACTATTAAATACTTTATTTCTGAACAGATTCAGTTCCTTACCCAGAAGTATAACGAGATAAAAGAGCAATGTCTCTTCTGCATCTATTACAAAGCTAGAGATATCTGAGTTAAATTTATTTAACAGCTACGGTATAAAGTAGATGCAATGCAATATAAATAACTGGATTTGGTTTGGTGTATTGTTAAGGGAATTTTTTTCCAGTTCTCACTGATATGCTTCCATTTATAAGCAGAAATTATGATGTGGAGCTCCTTCTGCCAGCTTAGATGTCATTTAGCCAAATCGGGTGAATTGTAACCCATTAGGGTGTAATAAAGTTTTGGTATCAGTTATTGTCTGGTTAATGCTTGCCTTAAAATGCTTGCAATATCATCGTTCTGACCTAATTGTATGCCTTTTGGCATTACTTTTTGCAGTACCACTCCGGACTGTAAATATATATTTTAGCTTTTCCAAATTGTTACAGCAGAGGTGGTAACCAGTAGAAGCACATTCATCCTATGCATTTCTGATAACTTGTTCTAGTATAAATAATTTTGCTGCTCTTTTCTTTTATTAATGGAATAAGCTGTGATTAGACCTCTCATGACTGACTTACAAGCGTCCCAAGCAAGACTGGGTGCTACTTCTGAGTTATTGTTGATTGAAAAAAAAGGAATTCTGTTTCCTTCAACAGTAGGGGCCAGATTCACAAAGGTCGACTGCAAGCTGCAACAGTGGCGGCTTGCACCCAACTCTATCCATGTGACCTGCACCCATTCACATCCGAGGCGGGTCCAAGGTCTCAGCCCTGCGACTTGCAGCATAGGTCACACAGATGGCGCAATGACCACAAATGCTGCAAGCCACAGGAAAGGTGGAAGACAGATGTGCGGCATCCCTGCATGCCCCAATCCAAGGCAGGTCAGGCACACTGCCCCCACCCATCAGTCGAGCCATCCCACCCCAACCAGTACCCCCACGGCGACTGGCACTGCCCCCTCTCACCACCACGGCCAGCCGCGACTAAACTGTGCCAAGGGTCACATACAGTAATGTCTAGCTCTGTGAGTGACAGCGGCTGTCATTCACAGGACGCTTATTATTACTTGCATAATCTGGTACGGCTCAATCGGTGGCCGTGGTGGTGAGAGGGTATTGCTAGTTGGCATCTCACCCGACGGGTGGGGGAGTGGGTGGGCTGGCATTGTTGGGTGGGGCCACTGAACCACCAGGACTATACTGGGCGTGCAAGGAGGATCTTGCCCCAGGGCATATGGAGGGCAGTGGGCATATGGGGGGCTCTCGACGTGTGTGTGTGTGGGGGGTCTGGGCATGGGGGGTGTTCTGCACACACCCATCCTGGCACAGTGGGTGACATACCTAGGAACTGGGGCTGTTGGGAGGGGGGCTGTAGAGCTGGGGCACAGAAGCAACCCCCTGTGGATGGCAAAGAACACGTACACCACCTCATAGGTGGCGTAACTGGTCTTTGACAGATGTCCACCGGGGATTGTTCCTGAATCCCGATGTGGGACGTAGCAGCCACCCTTTGTGAATAGGGTGCAGTTGCTGCCTTAAACCCCCTTACACCCTGTCACAAGGGGTTTTCAGGCGCATTGGTGCAGTTGGGCGCAGGCAGCCTACAGCATGTCGCAGGCTGCCTTTGTGAATTCCACCATGACGCAACTCAGGACGCAAGTGCTACTTGCACCATTGTTTCAGACGCAAGTTGTCTTGTGTCCTGAGTTGCCTTTTGTAAATCCGGCCCTAAGTCTTTAACCTGCAGATCATTCAGAATAAGTGGATCTACTCTCCAAGATCTCCAGTGGACATTCTGTCTTATAAGGTGTCCAGATTGCGATTGACTCTGCTAGGAGGATTGGAGAACTTCAGGCTTCTTCACATAGGGAGACTTGTCTTATAATGCGTAAGGACAAGGTTGTGTTGAGGACTGTTCTGTTCTTTGTTTGCAAGGTTCCCACAGCTTTCCATGTGAACCAGTGCCTGCCGTCTTTCTGCCCAAAGCCAGCCAATCTGAAAGAGAAGGAATTTCATAAACTGGACTTATGCAGAGCAGTCAGAACATATCTAAGGAAAACTTTGAGTTCAGGAAGTTGGAACATGTTTTTTGTACTGTTCAGAGCGGCAAAAAGAGGATAAAAAACTTTAAAAAGCATCCCCAACTTGGTAGATATGGTCTCGCATCACAGATGTATTTGGCAGAAAAGAGGAAGGCTCCAATTCTGATCAGAGCACACTCCACCAGAGTGCTTGCCCCTTCATGGGCAGAAAGAGGGGAGGCTTCGGTGTCAGAATTTTGAAAAACAGCAGCATGGTCCCCCATTTATATATTCACAAAGCACTACAAGCTGGACAGCCAGAGTTTTCCAATGCAGCCTTGGGCTACAGAATATTGCAGGCAGTGGTTAGCAGAAGAGGCCTGTAGTTACCCCAAGGGTCATATATGGAACAATATTCTCTCTCTCTCTATCGAAGATGGGTACTACTTTTTAGAACCCATATGTATAAATTCCCCATGGACGTGGTACAATACAAAAAGGAGAAACTCCTTCACACTGAACCATAATGTCCTTTTCTGTTAACTGCAGTGTTATCAGTTGGGCCTCCCTGAGGTCACTGACTCTTATCAGAGAATATTGTCTGACATATATTATGGAAATTTGTTCACAGACAAGATGGTTAACACAGCTGTGCAAGCCTTGGAATTTATCTGCTATCCATAGGCATCGCAGACTTGCAATATTATTTGGCATGCTAGACCAACAGATTAACTGGTTGTGATTTCCAGAATTATAAGGTTGACAACCTGGCCTCAGGTTAGCACCATCTTACTAGAGTTAAGTTCATGTTCTCAGAAATACTAAGTTTCTGTGTAAAAGCCCCTGCTGGGATTAGAACCCCTGGCTGCCAACTTCATATGTTGTGACTTAACCACTACACAGCTTGAGCAGCTGATCAGCTCAGTGAAACACCAGATGTGCCATTGGAGTAGCAAGCAGGGGACATGGGGTTTGAATTCAGATGGGAACCTAAAGTTGTATTTTCGGCAAAAGACCAAGGCTCAAATGCCAACAGCAACTAACATTTTTTCAAAATATTATTTTATGTTGTGCCTTTACTACTTGAGCAGAGCCGGAGTCCATCATCTGAACTACAGAGCTGCCATTTTCCCTTTGTCCTCCCCCAGAAAGTTCAGCCACCTTGCATGCATCGGGGGCTAGGTGTACACACCTCCAGTGCCACTCTTTAGCACAGAGCCCAGTTTGCAGTAAATGGTCATCCACACTGCCCGCGCCATACACCCATCCATGTAAGAGGTGCTGTTACAGCAGTCATCTCTGCTTCCTCCCCCAGGGTTGAAATCCACAGGCCTGAAGCAAGGTTTGGGCTCAGAGTGCAAACACCAGTCCTCTGCTACCCTGATATCACTAACCCCTCCAAGCTGGGCATAAAAATCGTTTGAACAGAAAAATAATCTGCGTCCGATTGTGGTCCAAATATTTTTTCAGTTAAATATGTCTATTCAGGAGACCCAGCTTTGAGAAGCAGCCTGGGTTTCCAGAGGGACGATGGGTAGAGAAAGTTTAACCATCCTGTCTGACACTCTTGGGTCCTCTGGGTGGGAGGCTAACAAGCCATCTGCAGTGCGAGTGCACCCTGGGAATTCCCAGAGGGCAAGGCACAACAGCGCAGCTGAGGGGAGTGAAAGACATGCAGCTAAAGCCCCCTGCACGTGCACAGTGCAGTGGTGCATTGTATTGCAGTCTGTGGGTGGGAAATAAAATGGGACACAATCTTGTTAATCTGCAAAATTGTGTCCCACCCACAGACCCCGCACCAGTGACCAAGTCCCTCTCCATGTCAGATTCCATCACCAGAGGGGTTGAGGCACCCCACAGCCACACACACACACACACACACACACACACACCACCAGGAGGGGGGAGGCATTCCAGGAGGACTTTGAAAGGGAATGGTAAGTCTCAAAGATTGGGGGAGATGGGCCTGGTGAAGTGCACTGAAGAGGGCAGGGTTGAGAAAGTTAGAGGATAAAACCAGTAATCTAAAAATGCCCTTTTAGGTGTAGGAGGGTGTATTATTGTCGCTTAAATAAATGCTAAATCAGAGATCAGCACCAGCACAGCTACGATTTAGAAACTGGCTTCTATCTGGAATTATAAATTCAACACTGAGCTGCTTTTTTATCCCTCAAGTTTTGCATCAAGAGGCTAATACAGTCCTCAGGGGTGGTTTATTAGGCTATCTTGTAAACCATTGTTCTGCACTGGTGTTTTTTTTTTTTTTTGTGTGTGTGTGACATGTTTTATTTGTAGAAAACTGTTTCCACATTTCCTTTTTATGTTAACTTTTTTCTGCTCTACAGATTAAGCGACTACCTCTTCACTTTGGCACGGTATGCTTCAATGATGGAAGGAAAAGAGGAGAAAATATACAAACGCGATGATCTATGAAAATTGTACACTACAGCAATAGATATTTACTCTGTCAAAATAGAGCTGTTGTAATAAGTTTGTTACAGGAGTTTGCCTTTTGTTTCTGCATGAATCATTTTTTTCACACAAACACAAATATTGTTTTTAATGCACTGTCTAATTAATTTTAAGATATTTGACAGTAATTATAAAATGGGTTGGAAATGTTCTGCTTCATGATAGGCCAAACAAGTTTTGAGCGCCATAACTTAATTCTCCACAACCGCACAAGTTCAGGCAGTGGGATGTGTAATTTAGCAACTCACAGAATTCATGAGCCATTCCATTAATTTCTGATTTCCATTACAATTGTGGCTGCCACCTTAACTTGTGTATAAAAACCTGCAGCTAGGCCCTAAAAATAAAAATCCATTAAATTAATCAAAATGAGTAAATGTTTGAATGTTCTTTACACTCATAAGCCCCTCCTTACACACATTAAAAAAAAAAAAAAAAGTACTGTTGAGAGTTTCCATTGCTGGTGTTTCTTTGATGACCATGAAAAATCCTGTTCCTGTCCTTAACAGGTTGCCAGAGAACGTCCTGCTCCTTACCGTGCAGTAGAGGACACTGAGGTTCTGGCTCCACCTGAGGACTGTTTATGTGTGCGTGTATGATGGTGGAGTTCTGCATTCATGTACTCCGTATTACCATTCCAGGTGGTGGGGAAGGGGGGGCGGCATTTTACTACTTCCAGACTGCACAGTTTTGAATTCTTGTATTCCGTGATAATCGCACAGTGTGTTGAATGTATAGAAAGACGGATGACAGGTTAAAAAAAAATCCAATATTTTATTATAGGACTTCCGGTTCCGCCATGGACAGCTAGACAGCGCAGCAAAGGAGCTCCCTCCAACGCTTTATCAAGTAAAAGATAAAAAAAAACAAACCATCGAGCGTTTTCGGAAAGTAAAATATTGCTCACGATGTCAAAAGAAGCCAGGAGAAGAGATAAAGGGAGCACCTCGAAGAATAAACACTTAACCAAATTGAGAAATGCAGTCGGATTGGAATCGGGACATAGGCCGCAAAGTCGCAGTCGCTCACCAAGCAGTACTCGGGGATCCGACTACGATACGGAAGGGGAGCAGGATAAGCTGTCGAGGACGCGCTTTGAGATGATCTTAAGGGAAATCTGCAGTTCAAGGTTGGAAACAAAAAAGAATATACAGGGGCTTTCACAGCAGATTGCGAAGCTAGACAGTCGAATTGAGGAGGCTGAGGTCCGGGTCTCGGCGGTGGAAGATGTATCAACCTGCCTCAGTCAAGCAGTGGGGGCTCTGATTCAACAAACGATATGGCTGCAGGCAAGAAGTATAGACCTTGAAAGCAGGTCACGCCGAAATAATTTGAGACTGTATGGGCTAGCGGAGGGTGCAGAGACGGCCCCGATGTCAGCATTTGTGGAAAATCTTTTAAGGGACATACTAGAGTTGCCACCAAACTAGGATTTGAAGGTAGAACGTGCCCATCAATCACTTGGACAAAAGCCCCTAGATCCAAAGGCACGTCCTCGCTCTATAATATTCCTGGTATCAAACTATCAAACAAAGGAGGATCTGCTTCGCAGAGCATGGGCGAAAAAAGAAATGTTATATTTAGCATCAAAGCTTACGATGGATCATGACTACCCGATAGAAATTCAGCAAGCAGGGCAGCAGTACCTCCCGATCTTGAGGGTGTTGAAAGAAAGGGGTATCAGATTTCAGACACTGTTCCCGGCGAAGCTGAGGATACATTGGCAGGAAGGAGTGCAAACTTATGGTTCTCCAAGCAAGGCAATGGAGGCATTAATACAGAAGGGAATATCGTTGTCGGCGGAGGACAGGGAACAGATTAGCAGGAGCCAGAGGTTCCCGTCGGATGTCTTTCAGCAAGCAACACAGCGTAAGGGAACGCCGCCAATGAAGGTGCTCAGAGAAACATTCGAGAAGCTGCAGAAGATGGAGTGGAGTAATGCGCAGAGAGAGGACTGAGAGGGACCGGAGACGGAAGGCTGAAATGTGGATGGTGGTAAAAAGAGTTTGCAGGTACTTTTGTTTTTGACTCGGAGCCTAAGGAGATGAGATGACTTGTCTCTGAGTGTATTTCGAGTAGATGGGATGACCGGAAGGGATTACACGAACTGCCAAATGAAAAGACTGAGCTGCGTATTTAGAGAAGCGTAATGCAGACAGAACTGGCTGCTGGACTGTGACACAGGCTATGGGGTGATTTAAGAGACCAAATCATATAAACTGGAAAAGCTAATAAAAAAAATATATATATATTTGTTGATAAGTTGCTGAATTAATAGCTGGAGGGGACAGAAGGCAGATGTAGAGAGAAAACTAACAAGTGATAAATAAGGGGGCTTAATCGAAGTGTGTACTAATCAAACTAGTATTGGCACAAAAAGTCAACGGGGAATGAAAGGGGGGAGAGTCTGTGAACCCAGCCCTAGAATGGATTATAAAACGGATGGGGAAAGGTTTGGTTTGAATGGGAAAAGTGGAAGGGAAGGGGGCTTTCCAGTGGGTCTGTACTGGAGGGGATGATAATTCTTAGGCTCCCTAATCCCTATAATTGAAATCGACAGTAGCGCTAAGGGAAGCAGGGAATAGAAATTAATGTATGTGCAAGGTCTGTGGTTGCTTCCGGGGATAAGAGATCACAGCTATGTGCAACAATTTAGAAGCAAGGGACAAGAATACCCAAGTAAAAATAGACGAGGGGTCAGGGGACTTAAGAAGGGTAATTGTGGAGGTAGCCACTACATACACGAATAAGAGGAAACATGCTAAAACATACTAAATAAAATAGAAGGGGAGGGGAGATAAATACAAATAAGGAGGAAGAGGAGGAAATAAAGGGATCCACATATTACATAGGCCTCGATAGTTGGGGAAAGAGAAAGGAATAAAGGAAATGAGTGTGGGGGGGATGGAAATGGGAGGTACTTAAAGTATAGTACCGTAGCTGCACTGCTAGACGGTCTGAAGGTGAGAAGCTAGCTAAAGGTCTCTCTATAGAGAGTGCCTTTTCGAGGGAATATCCTGGGAATAAGGGATTAGCTCCACTCGAGTCTGTCCTTAATAGCATCTTTGGAGGGCAGAGGAAGGGAACCATGAAGTTAGGATCCCCTGTCTTGGAAGCAACCACTTTTTTCTAGTCCCTCTCTGAGAAGGGGGGAAAACTTGTGTTTAATTAAGTTGATTAGTAAATGTTTATTTTTTATATGTTTAGAAGATTATACACTAGATCTTTAAAGAGTTCGGAGATCGAAATGTTTAAATCTGTTGTTAAAATGGGAAATAGTTTGTTGTGTTTACAGCAGTTTAACAAGCCTAAAAAGTATGAAAAGAAAAGGGGAATGAATGCATATTGCCGAAGTTGTCTAAGGAACACCACCCCGGGGAAGATTGGGAAGAGAGAGGGAAGTACTAGGGACAGAAAAAGAAAGGATAAAAGGGAATATGAAGATGGAGTAGACAACACTAATTTGTTCATTCAATGTTAATGGATTGACCAATCCCATTAAGAGAAGTAAGATATTAGCAGCAATGAGAAAGGAGGGCCCGGACTTTATCTTGTTGCAAGAGACGCACTTAACCCATACAGAGCATAGTAAATTAGGGAAAATGGGTTTTAACTATGAAGTCAGTGCCTCATATGGTCGAGGTAGAAGGCGGGGGGGTCTCTATCCTAATACCAAGTAAAACAGTATTCGAAATAATAGACAAATGTATTGATAAGGAGGGGAGATATGTATTCCTTAAAGGTAAATTTCAGGGGAGAATGATAACCTTGGCATCGGTCTACACGCCTCCTGGTTCGAATTATCAGGTATATAGATCTGTACTATTGAAGCTACAGGAATGGGCGGAAGGACAAGTTATACTGGGGGGAGATCTGAACATAACTCTAGATCCGCATCTGGATAGTACAGCTCTGGGAGGGCGCAAAGAGAGAGAGGAACCTCGAAAAAGTCGGTGAAGCTGCTAGGGGAGATGGGGTATGTGGATGCATGGAGAGTGGGACACCCTAAACAACGGAACTACACGTATTTTTCCCCACCATATAAGAGTTACTCGAAATTAGATTACTTTCTCATGCCAAAAGAAATGATGGCGGTGAAAGACAGTTGGATAGGTAGTACAGTATTGTCAGACCACGCTCCGATATTTTTACAAGTAGAGCTAGGGGACTTCCAGAGGAGAACGTTTTGGAGACTGAACGTCTCATTGCTGCAAGATAAAGAAACCAAACAAGAAGTGATAGATACTATCAAAAAGGCTATAGAGGAAAATACCACACCAGAAGTAACATCAGCTTTAGTATGGGATACGTTAAAGGCTATACTGAGAGTGAAGTTAATAGCTATAGCGGCACATAGAAAGAAGCAAAGGGAAAAGAGAATAGAAGGGAAACAGTGTGACAAGGCAGCAGGTAAAGCAAGTAGGATGCTGGGATGCATAGGCAGGGGCATCACCAGCAGAGAAAGGGAGGTCATAATTCCACTATACAAGACACTAGTGAGGCCCCACATGGAGTACACTGTATAATTCTGGAGACCGTACCTACGTAAGGACATAGACAGGATAGAGAAGGTTCAGAGGAGGGCAACAAAGATGGTGCATGGATTGCATCACAAGTCCTGTGAGGACAGGTTGAAGGAACTGAACATGTACTCCCTGGAGGAAAGGAGGGAGAGAGGGGATATGATAGAGACATACAAGTATCTTACAGGGAGGAACAGTGCAGGAATACACTGTTTTTAAGCGAAAAAGATGTTCCAGGACTAGAGGGCATGGGATGAAGTTGGAGGGAGGATGATTCAGAGGAAACGTGAGGAAGAATTTCTTCACAGAACGGGTGGTGGACAAGTGGAACACCCTGCCAGAGGAAGTGGTGGGGGCTGAAACAATCACGGGATTTAAGAATGCATGGGATAGACATAAAGGAATTCTGGAGGTCAGGGGTAAGGGGCAACAGACTTCTTGGAAAACATAAACTGAACTTACAAGCTCAAGTGGGCAGACTGGGTGGGCCATAGGCCCTTATCTGCCGACACTGTCTATGTATCTATAAGTTTTAAGGGGAGAAATGGAGCAACTTGAAACTCAACTTAAAAAGAAATATAACAGAGATTTTTTAAAAAGTTAAGTAAAATTAAACAAGACTTGAATGGAGAATTGGACTATTATATTGAGCAAAAATTACTGTTTATTAAGCAAAGATATTATGAGGGAGGACTGAAAGCTACTGGAGTGTTAGCGGCCAAATTACGTACCCAAAGAGCAAAGGCTCATATAAGTAAATTAATACACCCACAGAATAAAGGGCAGCTACAAAACACCCCAGAGATGGTAGAAGCTTTTCGAGTGTATTATAAAGACCTGTATAGAGCTCCCCCAACCCGAAAGGAGATGGACTTGGAACAATATTTTCGAAGTATTCCATTACTCAAGGTTCCGGAATTGGAACAAAGGCAGTTAATGAAACCGGTAACTAGTGAAGAATTAGTAGGAGAAATAGCTAGACTTAAAACAAATAAGTGTCCTGGAACGGATGGATATCCAGCAGAAATGTATAAACACTTTCAGAAACAGTTTGTTCCCCTACTATTAAAGGTTTTTATGAAACCCTTTTAACAGAACAATGCCCACCAGAATCATGGTCGCAGGCCATTATCTCAGTAATTCCAAAGGAAGGTAAAGACCCAAAGTTATGTCCCTCCTATAGACCAATTTCCCTCCTTAATACAGACTACAAGTTATTTATGGCAGTATTGTCACGCAGATTACAACAAATACTTCCACAGTTAATACAAGCAGATCAAACTGGATTTATTCCAGGGAGACAGGCGCAGGATAATTTGAGGCGAACAACGCATATAATAGATCACTTGAACTGCACTAAGCAACCTGCAGTCCTATTGAGCCTAGATGCCGAAAAGGCTTTCGATAAGGTCTCATGGGGGATTTTTAAGAGCGGTATTGGGGAGGTTTGGTTCCCTACACAATTTATCGGCCTTATTGGAGAAAATCAACAAACACCTAAGATGACTATGAAATGACAGGCATCACTCAAATCCATTTGGGTTGGAGAGGGAACAAGGCAAGGATGCCGCTCTCACCACTCTTGTTTGCCCTATATTTAGAGCCCTGGCAAGGAATTAGGCATAACCATGAAATTAAAGGCGTACAACTGGGGGGGGGGGGCAGCAAAAATTAGCTCTGTATGCTGATGATATTCTACTCTATTTAACTAACCCAGAAGAATCGATGACACACCTCTTTAAACATTAAAAAAATTTTTCTAACTACACGGGATATACGCTAAATGATACTAAGACAGAGGTACTGAAGCTAAACTACACCCCGTCCCCGCAGATAAAAAGCTTATACCCCATGAGATGGGATCTCCCCTGCTTGAAATATTTAGGGATAAAATTGGATAAAACAGTCACCCGGCTACCACAGATAAACTATCCTACATTGGTGGAGCAGGTACAAAAAGATATACAGAGATGGAGGCTTTTACCAGTGTCACTATCCATGAGGATACAGGCAGTCAAAATGAATGTCTTGCCTCGTTTTTTGTTTCTATTTCAATGCGTACCTGGCCCAGTGACCTTTAAGCAATTAGGAGGATGGCAAAAGTTGATATGGAGCTTTATCTGGTTAAATAAAAAACCCAGAGTTAAAAAGCAAACCTTGTACCTCCCAAAAAAAATGGGAGGAATGGCGGCTCCTCTATTGATGGGTTACTGGATAGCAGCCCAGACTAGAGTAATACTGCTACTGCAGCACATGGATTATACGGCAAGATGGAAGGAGATAGAGTTAGAAGCTGCAATGACACCATCAATATTGGCACAATGCTTGGTGTTACACCCCAGTTAGGTGTGGACAGATACGCCATATTTGGGGACAAAAACAGCAATACAGGGATATAGACGGACTTTCTAAAGGCTCTACCAGAGTATACTAATGGAAGTACACATGGTGGACTATGGATATAGGGAATAATCCAGCAGCTGGAGACCCTTGGTATAAAAAGCAGGAAGGGCAGGGGTGCAGAGCACCCTGGCAGTTCCTCAAGGGGGAAAATGTCATTTCATTTGCGGAAGCTCAAATTAAGTTCAATTGGACAGGGAAGGAACTTATACGTTATTATCAGATTAGAGACTATATAGGGGAGCAGGTGAACAATTCAATTAAAAGAGCTGGAAGAGGTGAGGCCCCAAATGTATTTGAGACAATATGGAGTTTGAGCAGAGGGGAGAGGGCTATTTCAGTATTATATCAGAATTATATTCAGGATCTCCAGTATTCAACGGACTATATTAAAACCAACTGGGAGCAAGAACTACGGATTAAGTTAGACTGTAGAGACTGGACAGCAGTTTGGCAAAACACCTGGAGCACCACATCCTCCCCAGAGTGGAGGGCATTCGTTTGGAAATTGAGATCTAGGTACTTCAGACTGCCAATGCAAATGGCTAGATGGCATAAAGACATCACAGGTAGCTGCTGGAGGGGATGCGGTGCTGGGCCTGCCAACCAAGTACATGTTTTCTGGAAATGTCCTGATTTAAAGGCATATTGGGAAGGAATACAGAGGGATATGAGGACAAGGTTTAACATAACCGCACTATTAGGGCCAGAACATATGTTGTTAGGGGTTTACCCTTCAGAGCTCAAAGGGCGTGAAGCCAAATATCTTTGGAAATTACTGATAGCTGCGGCTGGAAAAGCCATAACTAGAAGGTGGCTCTCGCCAAGTCCTCCTACAGTGATGGAATGGAGGGAGATAATAGAAAAGATAACGCTGTTTGAAAGGATTACATATTCCCTGAGGCAAAAATTGCGCAGCACCCGAATAGGTGGTTGAGATGGGAATTGGAGCAAGAACAGAAATGAGGGACAGAACTTAGAGAATACGAGGAATAATGAGGAGAGGGAATACACAGAGGAAAGAGATTGAGAATGGGGATGGTGAGGTCTGAAAGAGTTGAGGAGAGAGGGGAAGAGATCGACTATCCTTCCGAAAACGTAAAAATAAAAAGTCAGCTATCTCTACCTTTTCTACAGACTATACATTGTATATGAACGAAAGAGGGAGAGGGATAGAGGAGGAGAAAAGAGGTTTGGTGGTTGGAAGAAAATAGAGTATAAAGATAACTTGTATGTTATGAATAGAGGTATAATGCACTCGAATAGTAAAGATGAATAACATAAAGACAAGAATGCTGTTTAAACATATAGAAATTAGGCTTAAGTTTTTATATTATATAAAAAAAAAAGATTACTGAGTAATGGAAATTCTGATTGTAAGAATTGGAAAAGTGGAAACAAAGATATGAATGTAAGTGAGTATGAGTAATGTAGAAATTAGCCCGTGTGAAGAAAATAAAGATGAAGTATAAAAAAAAAATATATTTTATTATATTTTTCTCTTGCTTTTAAAATTTTAGAGTGGTCGCTTTTAAAAGTTGTAATGGATCCATTTTATAAGCACTACATAAGCGGGGCTTTAATTATGATGGTTTTACCACACTTCTAGGGGCAGAAGACACTTGACCTGCAGCCTCGTGCCATGCTTTGCCCCTGGGCCTGTGGTAAAACAAGCATAACCAGCACCCCTTTATGTCTTATTGCTTACCTGTTATACACGCCACCTAGTAGCACTTGAAGAGTTTGCCGTGCTGCCATGCGGGTGACTCGGATTCGCACCACTTGGGGCCACTTTTCATGCTGGCATACCTGGAATAATGCTGCCAATCTGTGGGAGGAGGACTAAGCAGCCAACAACACTTCTCCAGACTGGAACCTGAGAACCTCAGCTACAGAACTGCCTCCTGCTCTAAGTGCAGAGATAGCGGGTGGGTTGTGAGTGTGATGGCCAAGATCATGGGAAATGAGTGGGATTATCTAGAGAAAGATGACTGTTCAACCTAATGTCTACTAGGACCTGTTAAGTACTGGTCCTCTCCCCCATTCCATTTCCTGCAGTAAAGAATTAAAAAAAAGAGTTAAAAGAATAAGGAAAACACATTCGCAGGTACTGAGTTCAGCTGCATCCCTGTAGATTAGAAGCCCTCATGTGGGATGTTATCCTGCCCTCGGAAGGGGAAGCCGGAACCTTGAGAAGTCCGGTGTAATCAGAAATCGGAGGTGACAGCTCAGACTGACTGGACATGTGGTTGCCCAAGCAGTATTTTTTATAGTGCGTAGTTTTTTTGTTTGTTTTGTTTTAGTTTTTATTTGAAAAAAAAAGTTTTCACAGCACTCCTGCAAGTGGTTTCAATTAAGAACTTGGACTGGCTGCTGTGTGCACGGCAGGGCTGTGAAAAACAATAGCTACCTTGAGAATTTCTGATCAGCTGGAACCTTGTACCACAGAAGGTTACAACCATGTTCCACGACCCAAAAACTGTGGTACAACAAGGTTTCAGCTGGCATGGAAATCCATGCAGAACAAACCCTCACTGTACCCTGTAATGATATTAAATATTTTGTTAGCATGGAAACTTTGTGGCCATATTAAAACTGAATTTCATCGAGATGGCCATATTGTATCAAGGTTAAGCAGTGGAATGTGAGGACTTCTAAATTAACAGATCCCAGCATCTTACAGAAGAAGGGGCACACTAATTCTGCTGAGCTGCTGGAGCAAGAACTTGGTGGACCTGCAGTCTTTTTTTTCCCCCTAAACATTTATATACAGTATGTATGTAGATAAAGAAGTATTGAATATGGAAAATGGTTAATAATGCCCCCCCCCCATTGCAAAAGTTGCATTTATAAATGTAAAATTTACTTTATTCTTAAATTCTTCAGGAGAGAAACAATCATTTTGCTAGGTGTACAGGTAATACCCTTGCAATAAAGGCATTATCTTTGCCTAGCAAAATGATTCTCTTTTTGTTTCTCTCCTGGTTTTGTATGGGCCAACATGGTGCAATCTCGTCTTGATCAGAAATTCTTCAGTATCTTATTCTGAAAAACACCTGCAGTAAACTCGGATGTCTGACCACCCTTTTTTCTAGATCCTACAGGGGTACATTGGAACTCGTAGAAAGGAAAATACCAATGAGCGTGAATACCCTTATAGGCCCTGTCTACACCACGCCTCTGTAATGTTACAGAGTGCCCAAACCGTTACAACGGTTTGTGTTTACACCTGTAACATTACAGGAGGCATTTTCGTAACTGTTGTTGAAACCGCGTATGAGTTGGTTTCCAATAGCGGTTATAAACGATCCCGCCGTAGTAACGTTATACGCGTAGTAATGGATGGCTAACGGTCCCCTGCAGAGACCGCAGCGTGAGCTGCATTGTGGGATCAGCGCTGCCGTAATGGTCGCCCGGCTCCGATGTGTGGACCCGGCAGTGCCGGTCCGTAGCGGACACCACCGAGGGTGTGGGCGCACTGCACTATCCCCGGCCACAGCGAGTTGCATTTGTTACGGGCCGGAAGCGGTGTAGTGTGGACAAGAACCATAGTGTATGATGGGCAGCTGTCCTACATGGAAATTCATGCTTAGAACAGTGTTGTTGTGCTGCAGCAGCACATCACTAGTGCAGCAGAACAACATCAAACCTCGCATATGCGCGATGAAGTGGCTGCGATGGTGAGGAAAAGTGGCGCTGGAACAAACCACTGCAGCTATGCCGAACTAAGACATTTGTAACGGAACCGGATTTGGGGTCAAGGAGTGCACTTACGGTTGCCCATACGCTATAAAAGATTGTGTATGAGAATAATACACATACAAGGCTATTCTAAAATCTCAAGGTTTCTGTGGTAAGCGACCTCTCAAGCTGCGCCCTTGAGGTGTCCTGTTACCATGGAAACTGCTTGATTGAAAAAATAGCCTTGTTGTGTATGCTTGCTCATATACAATCGTCTATATGAAGTAGTCCTGACCCTGTGATGTTATGAATGAGTACCACCAAAACAAAAATCATAGGTGGGGGAAAAAAATGTTTGTCAGAGGCTCTTGGGGGCAGAGCTGGAGATGCCTAATCTAATGTGTTTTGTAAAAGTGCGACTAGATTACCATATTTCTGTCTTGCACGGGTCTGTTGCAGATGCCAGTAACCCTTTCCTCCCATGAAATGGTTGTGGCACACCCAGATTTTTACTCCCTTTGACCAAAACCAACCCCACAGACAACAGTGTATTCAGTAAAAGAAGGGGCTACAGCTTTCCCTACGCACTTTACAAGAATTTCTTACATATACCGTAAATATTTGTTTTGCCTATTTGCAATTATCATTGATTTTTATTTCACTTGGACCTCCTTATAGGTTGCAGTAACCATTTTTGGAATAACGTTCTAAACATGCCAAAAGGGGACCTTGTTTCTGGGCCATGCATGTCCAGATTTAAAAAAAACTCCACTGCAGACTCTACCCCACAGTCCAGGAGCCTTCTTCAGAGGTGTTCAGAATAGCAGGTGAAAAGTATTCTCCAGTTCAAAGTCAACTTCCAGAAGGCTAGAGTACTTTCTGTCCTATTCAAAAAGCCTTTTTAAAAAATAGGAAAATCCTCCTCCTGAAGATTCTACTGTTATAGCTGTTGTTAAATCTACAGCTGTTCTTATTGTATTACTTACTCTGTTCCTTTTCTGGCATTAAAAACTAATTTATTCATGCTTTTTTCTACTTTGGCAGAATTAAGATTTCCATTGCCTCTGCCTTAGAGTCTTGTCTTGAGCCATGGGTGAATGCATGCACGCAATGACAGAAGGCTTAACGTGGCCCAGTTTGCCATTTGCGATTAATCTCAGCATGAAGATAGCACACAACCGACCATTATATGCAGCCAGAAAAGTTTTCTGTGTAACAGGAAAGTCTTAAGGGTGGGTGGATCTTTCACAGCTGGCCACTCTGTAAAGGAGGGTAGAGTCTGCCAGACTTCAGATTATACAGGAAGTGTTCAGCCCTTTTAGTGTGTATTGTGAATTTGGGTACATATACTGTAGATGAAATGGCACTGACATAGCCTATTGTGCCTGGCTTGCTTTGCAATCTTATTTCCCAGAACAAGCTACCAAAAAAATGAACTGTTTTCTTCTAATGGTATTCATGTATATTGATGTACACTGCAAAATTCTGGCTCGAGAGGCCATCACACAGTGAAGTAAGCCAAGGCCTTTCTCTCTTCTTTGAGTCATAAGCTGTGTTTACCCTGCCACTTTAGGGCCACATTAACTCATGCGTTGTGTTGCTAACGCTAGCCCCAGTGTGGACACTTACCACATCATGGTAAGCCACTCACTGATCTCTCCACAGCCACTTTCTTCTTGCAATCGTGCAGCGTAGTAAACTCGCACCATGTGGACTGTTACAATGCAAGTGAAGCACTCCCATCATGCTCCATGGCCGCTCCCATGATTCTTTGGATGACAATGGAGCAACTTAAACCGATGTACTGCCCGCTGCGTGGACAGAGGCAACCCACCACGCTTAAGGATACAGTCCTTCCTGCGCCGGCTCAATTTTATACCACATCAGCCCTGTAAACACGGCTATAGATGAGACAAAGACAATGTGCCCAACACATCTACTCTGCTGAGTATGCCAGGTGTAGTGAGCAGAAGAGGTGGTGCCCCTTTCTGGTTGTAGAGATGAGAGTCTCACTCTCTGGGGTGGAGAAGAGATAGGCCAACTGGGTGGTAAGGCAGTTCTTTGACTATTTGGCTACATGGTGTAATTTTACCAAAATGGAGAGGCAGGAGGCACAACTCATGAAAAGAACCAGTTTGTTAAGGCAACTGACCACAGAACTCAGAGCAGGAGAAAAGGGTGCTGACAATTACTTTAACTTCCAAATGCTGCTATAAACTGTAAAACTACTACTAAAACTGTAGATCTTACTGCAAGAGGGCTCTTGCAGTAGGTACTCACCACTAGGACTAAGCCGCCAGGCACTAGGACCACACGGAAAACTATAGCTAGCAGTGTCTGGTGGGGGGCCGCCCACCTGACGTCATGTGACCGATGTCAGTGTGATGCTGTATAGTGAGTGGTCCCTGTGGCCGCCCTCCAGTTCTTTCCCGGTGTCGACCTGCGCACGTCGGACCTCGCAGAGAATGCTGCTTTGGTCGACTGCCATTTTGGATGTGTATTTCTTCTCGTTTAATTCTTTCTTTCTTTTAGAGTGTTCGTATTTATGCATTGTGTGTGCAATGTCCGATGCCTTCCGATTCACATAAAAACAAGTGCAACTTCTGCAGATCACAGCCCTCTCATAAAGACGGCAGTTCCCTCTGCCTCTCCTACCTTTGCCCAGAGCACAAGACCGAGGCCTGCCAGAGCTTCAACCAGGCCATACGGAAATGCTGTCAACAAGCCCTCGAAGCCCATATTCTGAAGCAGAAAATGGCCTCTATAGAGGAGTTGCAGAAACTCAGGAGCTTGTCCTCTTTTCTGGAAGGCCATTGAAAGAAGAAGGACAAGGGAGATGCATCGGGACCTGGATCATTCCCCTTCCTGTCCACAGACTCCTCCTGGAGCTTCAGACATGGAAGGACCTCCCCCCCCCCCCGGCGAAGTACACCTCCAGCTAAGACTGCTTCTGCCACCTCAGGGCAGCCATTGGCACCCCACCGGAGCTGGTTTCGGTTCTGACAGGAGTTTGCTAATATGGTGGTTTACCAGAAATCCATTCTGGGTCAGCTGGAGTCCAAATTAGAGAAAATACCAGACTCTGAGCTGAAGGTGGACATGGCTAACATGGTTAGATTGGCTAGATCCGCTAGCTGTCACACTCTGAGGGCCACCTTTGACGCAGTAAATGCCTCTGCAAGAGGTACGGCAACTGCAGTAAGCTTACGAAGGCACTCATGGCTGAGGATCTCTGGTCTAGCACCAGAAGTTCAATCGACTATTCAGGATGCCCCCTTCTAGGGTCCTGTCCTGTTTGGCAGAGATTTCAAAGACATCATTATTGACCTACAAGACAAGGGCAAAGCAATACGCTCTGTCCAATTTATGTACAAGCCCCTTCACAAGCCTAAGCAGCCATTGCATAAGCAGCAACAAAGGCAACAGCAGTCCCAATATCGGAACAAATGGGCTACATTGGCAGGTATGGCTCCCCCGGCCAAGTCTCACAGAGCCTCCGGAGCCACGTCCACCACTTCCTGACTTGTGCCGGCCCCTCCCACCCCTGAAGCAAGATCAGAGGGAACTGGTAGGAGGCAGGTTTACAAACCATCTACCGGGTTGGGAAGCAATCACAGCAGACTTGTGGGTGCTTCAGCTTGTATCCCAAGGGCACACAATCAAGTTTTTAGAGAGACCTCGAGAAAACCCTCCAGGTCCCTCTTATTACCCTCTGGGACACGTACACTTGGTCAGAGAGGAAATCAAGTCTCTGCTGCAAAAGGCAGTAATAGAACCTGTCCCTCAGAATCAGACAGGCAGGAGATACCATTCCCACTTCTTCTTAGTACTCAAAAAGATGGGCAGTCTCAGACCAATCTTAGACCTCAGCAGTCTGAACCTTTATGTGGAATACAAAAGATTCCGCATGGTGTCCCTTCCAAGTCTTCTTTCCTTGCTACGTCAAGGACATTGGCTATGTGCCCTGGATATGCAGGATATATACCTACATATCCCCATTTTCCATCACACTACTGCTTCCTCAGATTCTCTTTTCAGGGAGAATCTTTCCAGTTCAGAGCTCTTCCTTTTGGTCTTTTGTCAGCACCCAGGGTGTTCACGAAGTGACTAACAGTGGTAGCTGCATCGTTATACAGGCAGAGCATCCATGTGTTCCCTTACCTTGATGACTGGCTCCTTTCAGTGCCATCAAGGAACAGCCTACTAACATCCTTATCCACTACTCTGGATGGACCTTTTCCAGCAGGTGGGCATTACAGTCAACCTCCCCAAATCCCACCTTATTCCGTCACAACGCCTGCAGTTTATTGGGGCAGTGTTTGATACAGTCCAGGGGAGAGCCTTTCTCTCGCTAGCCAGAGCAGAGACTCTACAAAGATGAGCACTCTAGTTGCTAATCAGAGGCAGACCTCTGCGAGGTCGGCGCTGCGCCTGCTAGGTCTCATGGCAGCAGACATCCCAACTGTACATCTGGCCAGGCACCAAATGCGAGTTATGCAATGGATCCTCAGAGTACAGTGGGATCAGAGATCAGACAACCTGGATCACATGATCCTAGTCTCCAACCTGATAGCTTGGGACCTGTTATGGTGGCAGAACCTGGACCACCTCCATGGAGGTGTTCCTTTTCAGTCCCTTCTTCCCACTCAGATCCAAAAAAATGGATGCTTCGGGAGTAGGGTGGGGAACCCACTTGGGAGTTCCCAAGACTCAGGGAACATGGTCACAGAGGGAACTCCCACTTCATATCAGTGTACTGGAGATGAGAGCTGTGCTGTATGTCATTCAGGCCTTCCAGCACCTCGTCAGATCGGGTGTGCTTCTGGTCTAGACGGACAATGTTTGTCATCTGATACCTGAACAAACAGAGGCACATGCTCGTACTCACTATGTCATGAAGCACAGCCTTCACCTAACAGCTGTGCATGTCCCAGGTGTTCAAGATGTCCTAGCGTACAGCCTCTGCTGCACTCAAGCCAGAGCCCACGAGTGGGAGCTGAGACAATTAGTGGCAGAAATTTTGCTTGTTGGGGTCAACCAGATCTCGATCTGTTCGCATCCCCATCCAACACAAAACTACCAACTTTTTGCTCACTCGCTCCAGGGCGTGGTGTTTTCTGGTGGGACGTGCTGTCACTGTGCTGGACAGGGAGGTTCTTGTACGCCTTCCCTCCCTTTCCATTACTAGAGAGGGTACTACTTAAGTTGCAGGTGGAGGGGGGCACACATGATCCTGATCTCTTCCTTTTGGCCTCACCAAATTTGGTTCTCTCTGCTTCAACAACTGACAGTGGAACCCTCAGTTCCTCTGCCTATCTGCCAAGATCTTCTGACTCAGAAACAGGTCACCCTGGTCCATCCAGGCCTATGGTCTCTTCACCTGCATGAATGACACATAGCTGCCACTCGATTTGGAGTGTCCTCCAGCGTGGCTCAAGTTCTAGTGGAAGCCAGAAAGCCATCCACTAGAGGTATAAAATGAAAGAGATTTTCCATCTGAACCATGTTTAAGGGGTGGGAAGCCTTTTCACACTCCGTTCCACAGGTCTTAAGAGTATCTGCTGTACCTCTCTGCCCTCAGGCTTAGTTACTTTACCCTAAAGGCCCACTTGTCTGCCATTTCTGCTTACCACATCCCAGTGGATGGCAAAACCTTGGCTCCATTAGAGGTATCCAATACATTCTTAAAAGAAATCTGAAACCCCCCGTCAGGAACCCTGCTCCTCCCTGGAATGTTAACTTCATGCTGGAAAAACTCACACTGTCTCTCTTTGAGCCACCTTTGAGTTGTGACATGCACTATCTTTTATGGAAAGTGCTCTTTTTGGTTGCCATTACTTCTGCTCAAAGGATTTCTGAGCTCCAGACCATGATGTGTAAGGAGCCTTATTTGATTTTTCACAGAGACTGGGTGGCTCTGCGTACGAATCCAAAGTTCTTACCTAAAGTGGTTTCTGAGTCCACCTTAAATCATGTCATTCAATTGCCAGTTTACTGTCCTGAGCTTTCCAGTTGGCGGGGGGGAGCCAGTCTACACACACTAGATGGGCATAGAATTTTACATTACTACACTAACAGGATGAAATCTGTCCGCAAATCAGTCATTTGTTTCCTTTGTTCCCAAGAGAGAGCGCCGCTGTTTCAAAACAATGTTTGTCCAAGTGGTTGGAAAACATTATTTTTTATCATAAGTATAATGAAACACTTCTGGGGAAATCAAAGGGCATTCAACCAGAGGCATGGTTGCCTCTACTGCTTGCTTCAGGAATGTTTCTGCCACTGATATCTGTGCGTCTGCCACTTGGAGTTCTGTCCATACCTTCACTAAGCATTACAGTCTGGACATTGCTTCTAGGCGCAGGGCTGGCTTTGGCCTAGCTGTTCTTCAGGGACTCTCATCCTAGATCCCTGCCTACTACAGACCTTCTCCTGCCTCCCATGTTTCAAATGTGTCTGATTCGACTGTTTGGGATGCAGTCCTAATGGTCAGTACCTACTGCAAGAGCCCTCTCAAAGTAAGATTGTACAGTTACGTAAGAACTTACCGTAACAGTGGATCTTCAAGAGAGGCTCTTGTAGTAGGTACTGCTTTCTCCCCTCCATTTCTTTCACTACTTCTCCATAGATAGCTTTTGTAGCTCTAGGAGCCCACTCCTCTCTGTTGTTGCACCTTTCTAGGTCTCCGGTGGGAGAACTGGAGGGTGGGTATGGGGACTGCTAACTATATAGCGTCATGATGACGTCAGTCATGTGACATTAAGTAAGCTGTCCCCTGCCAGACACTAACTAGAGTTTTCTGTGTGATCCTAGTGCCTGGCGGCTTAGTCCTAATGGTCAGTACCTATTACAAGAGCCTCTCTCGATGATCTGCTGTTATGGTAAGTTCTTACATAACTGTACTTTATTAGGATTACTGTCACTGATAATTGTAACATTTGCACAGTTTCCACCCCAGAATACATTTAGATTTGTTGGGTGCCATAAATAGATGTTGCAGAGGAATGCAGAACAAGAAATCTCTGCACACGTGATTCCATTGGCCAGCTTGTAGAATGGTGAGGCAAAGATATGGCCACTGTGCATCGATCAGACACAGTGATATGAACAAACACAGTTGTATTCCAAAGGACTGGTGCTCACTGAAGGCTTCTGGGTGGTCACCACTAACCCCGGGAAATGCTTGAAGACTGAAGATTGACGAACTGAGAAAAAACATCTCTGGGCCATCACCACTGACTTGGGAGAACTTGAAGAACTAAGGCTGAAGAAATGAGGAACTGAAGAACTGTAGCACCTCTTGGCCATTGCCACTGACTCGGGAAAACTTGAAGAACTGTAGACAGACAAACTGTGGCCCTTACACACTGTCACCACTCACCTGGGAGTGACTTGAAGACTAATAAACTGAAGAGCTGTAGAACCTGTGGGCTGTCACCACTGACTTGGGAAAACCTGAAGAACTGAGGCTGAAGACATGAGGAATCTAAGAACTGTAGCACCTCTGGTCCATCACCACTGACCCGGGAAAACTTGAATTATAGATGGATAAACTGAGGGACTGTAACACCTCTGGGCTGTCACCACTGACCTGGGAAAGACTTGAAGAACTGAAGATTCAAAGAACTGGAACACTTCCACTGAAGAGCCTCTGGAAACCTGAAGACCTGCAACAATAACCCCAACCCACTGGGCAAGGGATCCCTATCTGTGAACCAGTGCGGTTCCCTGCACTACGTAGCTCGCTGTAGGGAGGGGTTGGCCTGAAGATCTGATGAAGCATGTGACAGGGAGCTCCTTAGCTGACTACACTATTCCTCCACTGATAACCGGCCCCAAATTGTAAGGTGCAGATGGCTGACACAGTCTCCTGGTTACACAGGGAAAACTGGGCGTGCATTTGGTGAAAGTCTATTTAGCCCTTGCATGAACTGTCTTTCACTTGGTGGTCACTGTTAGTTGCAGTCTTTGGTTAGGCAACCATCAAACAGGATCATAAGCAGTAGGCAGGTTAGTCTATTAACATACAGGGTGAATTTCTGGGATAATCTAAACAATCTTTGGAATAAACAGGGCAAAGTCAAAGCAAGTAGTGCAGTTTGGTGCATGCAGGGCAATGAGTTGCAAAGCATTTATCACATTTGGGTGCTGTCCCCTTAAATGCAGTATCTGATCAATTAGTTTTTAACCATTTTCCACAATTTACATTGTTCTGTATTTTCACTTCAGAAATGTTCAGCAGAATCATTTTGCTTAACAGATGCACTAGGACAGGCAATGTACAAGGGGAAACCTGACCAAGACTGGATATACCTAGCTACACGGGGACCCTGTTGTATGTCTTCTCTCCCACAGGCAGTTGTTTGGGTTAAAGAGATGAACAGGAGTACTACCCTATTGGCTGAAATAATCTGACTAGCCTATATGCTACTGATCCCATGCTAACTGCACCTCCCTGTCTAAGGGAGCTAGGGGTCAGTTACACGCCTTACAGGTTCAGGTTATTAGCCCTTGGCTGTGGCAGCTATGCTGCTGGGGTGACTGACTGGCTGGTCCACTCCCTGCTCTTGCTCCTGGCTCGAGCCAATACTCTAGTGCACTTAAGCAATAATGCCCAACAGGGTGTGTGTCGTGCTGGGATAACATCATGCCTCAGGTGGTTGGGCACGAGGCCGTAGGCCAAGTGCATCCAATACCTGAGGCGTGACGTTATCCCAAACGGACACACACCCCCATGGGTATTCTTTGCTATTATACAATGACCCACACTATACATAAAACATTCTTTAAAACTATTTTTTTATTTTATTAGAGTGGAAAAATATTTTTGTTTCTTAAGAGGAGATGCAGAAAGAGAGATCAAGCTCATCTGCCATAAGCTCATTTGCATTGGTTCACAGTGAGGCTGAGATAACATCACGGGTCCAGTCCCAGACTGACCAATCAGAGACCAGGATTTTTTCTTGCCATTGTATAATTTAAATTAGCAGATTTTCTGATTTTAAAACATTAGTTCTTAGCTTGGCTACAAGCCAGCCTTGTTACCCTGTGCTATAACATTATAACCCGGGGTCTTGCTTCCCTCTCTGGCCCACTTGGTGCTATTTCTGAATAAAATTTTGCAGCAAGCTAACCCTTATTTGTGGAGCCCAGCTGGCTAACTTAACTATAGGCTGGGGCTGTATCCTGCCTGCAGTTTTTTCTGTTTAATACAATTCAGGGCCTGCCTTGCACTAGACTTCACCTCTGGGGGCTACTTAATTTACATAGGGTCCACCCCTGCCCTGTGCTTCCTAATTGGAGCTTATTTTAATAAATTTGAATGCATCCTGCCTTTGCCTTGGTTTCTGCTGAAGCTTATTTAAATATATTTGCATACGTGCATCCTCAGGTGATGCCTTGCCATGACTCCACAAACAGCTGCAACCATCCCTTACTGCACGAACTGGTGTAATTAAAGATTTTTTCTTTTTAATAAACAGTTCAGGTGGATAGTGCCTACCAGATGGTGCGGCCACCGACTCATCAGCAGGCCGCTGGGGAGAAGCAGCTGAAGGATGAGATGGGGTTTCGACTGCTGGCAGTCTTGCTGCAGGCAGTGGGCAGTGTTTCTGGGGGCCTTGCTGGGCTGGACGCTTTACCCCGATGCACCCTTTCTGATGTGGCCCCATGGGTGGGTGCCACCCCTGAGGGACCAAAAAACTACTTTTACTTTAAAAATAAATGGGGCTCAACAGAGCCCACACCACGGCTGCCAACTGCTGGACCCACCAATACTACAGGACCACTGGAACACTTCTAGACTGCCACACCTGACATAGATGAGTGGAAGATAGCAGGTACTTTTTAAAATGTTATTTACCTCCTTGCATCCCCGCTCTCCCTTTGGCCACAAATGCATTCCTTTTCTTCACTCTGTAGCACCTGAGAGCACTCACAGCTGCACTTCTGGCCAGTCCAAACTGTTACAACTCAATCACCATTACCAGTCACATGCAGAACCCTCCTGCATTCAGGATGCCGAGTCCCGGGGGGGGGGGTAACCAGCTGTCCAGCAAGAACTGGGCATTGATATGGCACAGGCTTGTGCCACTTTGTTAAGCCGGTTGGAAAAGGAAAAAAAAAACTTTTACAACTACAGGCTGCAGTTTACAGTATGGGTCCCTGCCACTTTGTTTATGCCCTCTTGCCACCTAAACTGCCAGGGGCACCTAGGCTGGGGTCACCTTACTGAGGGACACTGGGGTTTACTGGGGCACCATCTTTGGGGTATTACACACATGAAGCATCCAACTAGATTCAGATCATACTGGGTGCACTACTGCAACACCTGCTTATGATTCCATCCATCTGATCTTTCCTGCAGACAGGGAGAAGGACCTGCCAGTAATGAAAGCATCTCCAAATAGAACAGTTTGGGAAGGATGAATGGGTGGTGCTAAGCTATGAATGAATGCTAATACTACCAGAAGGAACACAGATAAAAATCAAGTAACATTCTGTTCTAAAAATGTGGATTCATCAGTAGCGGCAAACACTGCAGTGACTACTAGTGGTATACTGGAAGAAAATGCTGGAGTTATTTGGAAAACACACACTCAAGAACAGCAGCTCTAAAGTCGGCATCCTGTCAAGACTGTAGAGCTACACTATAATGCTAGGTGAAGGTTTAGATTGATGCCCAGGTAGCCGCCTTGCAGATTTCTGAAAAGGCAACAAAAAGAGAGACTGCTGTAGAGGTGGCTACACTCCTAGCAGAGTGAGCAAGCAGACTCATGCAGGTACAGTACAATATGTAGCAATAGGCAACATATAAGGCTACCTTGCAGGACAGGATATTTTGGGGTGCAGAACTATCTGGGGAAAGTGCTTACATATGTCACAGGTGCTTAAAGAAGAAACGTCTTTAATGTGTCTGTAAGTCTGCGGCTTTTGTAGAGGCAGTGTTAAGCACAAGCAAACCAAGTGGTTGCTCTGGGCACCAGAACGGAAGGAGCTCACTAAAGAAGAAAGTATAGGCAGGTGTGATGGCTGGAAACCTGTACAGTATGGCTTTAACTTTCATTTGGGACTTATGAGAGCTTCTGCTGTTCAGACTAGCAGAGGCCTGGTCGTAAATATCACTCAAGGCCTTGATCCGTTGTCAGCCAGACCACAGCTAAGATAACATTCCACAGTAACTGGTAAAGACTGGTTCCCCTAATGGATGTTTGCAGGAGACGAAGGCCCAGATATTCAAACTGCGCCATTTTGTGGTGCAAGCCCCTGCACCGCTCAAAATAGTTGCGCAGGGGTGTGGCCAGGGCGATATTTGACGGAGTTACGCTATGGCGCAACTGCTTTGAATATCGCCCTCTGGCCACCCCCACTGTGCATGGCGCAGTGGAACTGCGGCAGCGCAAGTGTTCAGAATGGAGCATTGACATGCGCTGGCGCAAGTTCCATTGCGCCATGCACAGCACCTGCGATATTCAAAAGGTGACATGCAAATGGGGCCATAATTTATGCAAGGCGCACGGGGGGCCATTTGCATCTGATTACAGCCCTATTTGCATGCCATTAGCATGCAGGTGTGCCGATCCCCGACGACTTGTGCCTGGCGCCCTGCCAGGCAGCAGCCGTCGGGACCGACACCCCCTGCAGCCCGATCGCAGGGACGTCCGTAGGGACAATGCATGTCTCAATCCCTGGTGGCCCAGTGGACGCGTATAGCCCGATCACGGGCATAACAGTATCCCCCGAGTAGCCGTGGAGGGGCATTACTGTAATACACTCCACCCCGAGTAGCCCGACTTGCGTGCCATACTGTATTCCCCCATTAGCCCGATCAAGGGCATAACTACATCCAACCCCTCCCCGAGCAGCCCGATTGTGGGCATAACACCCTCATTAGCCCGATCGCGGGCATCAGATTCCCACCCCAAAGCCCAATATCCCTGGTGGTCCAGTGAACCGCCAGTAGCCCAATCGCGGCAGCATTCCTCACCCCCAAGTATGAATTCCCTGGTGATCTGGTGGACCCCCACCCCACCATACGGGCCCCACCACTCAGCTCCCCGCCGTCAGCTGGCGCGCAACACACCCGCCTTCGCCCGCCAACTGACAACTTCGATATGGCTGCACCGTTGGTTAGGAGCATAGCCAATGGGCGTGCAGCCTGCCCCGTACTGATCAGTCCAGATATATGTGAATGAATTTCATTCACATATCTGGACGACTAATCGGTATGGGCTCGCCCGATGGCTCATGCTCTGAAATAGGCGTGCAGCCATACCAAGCTGTCAGTCAGCGGGTGGCGGGCGAAGCCAGTGGGTTGCTACTCGCCCGGCTGATGGGGAGCGGGTGGGGGTCCACTAATCACCAGGGAATTCATACTGTGGGGTGAGAATGCCACCAGCGATCGGGCTACTCGCGGTCCACTGGACCACCAGGGATACTGGACTTTGGGAAGTCTGATGCCCATGATCGGGCTACGGGGGCTTACTGTTATGCCCACGATCGGGCTACTCAGGGGGCTGGTTACACTTATGCCTACGATCGGGCTACCGGGGTGGGGACAGTTATGCCCGCGATCGGGCATGGGGGAGCGCCGCCAGGTGCGGGAACATGAGGCCACCCACAGGTGGCAGCTGCTGTGTTGCGCCTGCAATCGGCAGCTCACCTGTGGGTGGCCCTCGACTTGTTCCTTTTTTTTTTCACCTCAACTTTGTGCAGGTGCAGGTAGGGGTTGCGCCTGCATAACTCTGCATGGCCCGGGCTGAATATCGGGCTGTGCAGTTTATGCATGGGCATGCCCCCCCACCTGTGCCTGCATACATTACTGATGCGCCCTGGCGCATCGGGATTTGTGCAGCCACACTTTTCCCCTTTAAATATCGCACCGGGGCGCATCAGTGGGTTGTGCATGGCGCAACACAGTTGCACCATGCGCACCCCTTTTGAATATCTGGGCTGAAGAGTTTTGAATATGTGATGTCAGAGTGACATGCTAGATGATGCATCCAGGGGGAGAAGAGTTTTTTTCATCGCTGATTGGAGCTCTGTGGGCAGTCAGACAGGAGACAAGGAACAACCTACTACCTAGGGTTTTGAGCCCGATTCAACTGTCGTGTGGAAAGCTAAATCTTGCACACAGAGAGAGAGAGTTTTTCTGTGTGAATTCTGGATTTTCTTCTGTAACCCCCCCCCCCACAATTGGGGGTTCCCGAGAGTCTTCCTTGGGTGTGCCTAAATGCCCACTGTCAGGCTGGTGTCCTGTGTCTTAACTGTTTAAAAGCTATTGCATGTGAGTGCCTTTATAGCTTCTGTGTCCTGTCTCTTTAAGAGCTGCCTAAATCGCAATGTGTAATTAATCTGGGTGGGGCTGAGTGTTTCTAAGCTCGAGTCCCACCTGGTCTGCCAGATAATTGCTCCATTCTGCCATTATTAGTTGTGCAGAGAGAGCTGTTCTTATTTGCTGATTATCTATTATAATAGTAATGATATCATAGTTTGTCTAACCTGCCTTCTTTGCAGCATGGACAGTTCTGTAAATAACCACCATCTTGGTTCTGGACTGCCTAGTTTGGACCAATCAGTACCTTTGGGGACCCTAAAATGGAGTTTGTCCCCAGGGGTCTTGTGGGAGTGAATTTCTGTAGGAATTGTAGCTTTTCCACTTTGGCACCTAAATGGACCTGGAGGGGGAGCCCTTGCTGTGACAGACAGATGAATTAATGAATTTAACCTTTTGGATTGGAGGGAAAAGTCCTGAGCTGCCTGCAGCAGAAGTCAGTCTGAGATTTGGGTTGAGAGAGTGAACAGCTCAAGACATTCGAGCAGCTGCTCCTGCATAGCCACACGGGAAACTGGTGGACAGGCTGAGTCTGGCCTGTCTGCTTGCTGTACCTCGAAAGGGATCCTTAGACAGTGATTAAATAACCAGACTGTATCCAGACCAGTTGTGATAAAAGTCACTGAATTGTGTCTGTACCATTGCCCGAAGAAGACTGAAGATTTGCTGTACGCAATCGGCCTGTCAGGACATCTGAAATCACCACACAGATCACGGTTTTGCTCAGGAAAGCTGAAATTGCAACTGGTCTGTCATCCGAACTGTGGTATTTACCCTGCTTTTACTATAAGTGTGCTGAATGCTGTTAGTGGGTCGCGATTTGGTTCCCCACTGCCTAATTGTGTCACACTTTCTGGAAGCTGCATCCAGCACCTACCGGACTGAATCTGAATTCATCTCCACCTGGCCCAGCCAGCCGCTCACGCTGCAGAGAAAGCCATTGGTGAGAGAGCAGCCAGGGGGATCAGCCCCCTGTGCAACACCTCAAACAGGAACAACACCTCGGTGATTCGTGTGGGCCCTGCTTCTCCTGGCAAACCAGCAGTTCATCCTGCGGTCTCTATTTTCGTCCATCCTGTGTCCTGTACTGGGTAGCATGAGTAAACACCAGGGTAGCTCCCTGCAACAACAGCTCAAAGTGTGTCATCTGATTTAATTGTTTTGTCTAATCATCATGAACTGAGCCTCCTGGCTCCAGATTACAAATTGTGGGTTATTGTGCAAGACTTGTCTTTCCATCATTAGGGCCCCGACCAGCTGCAACACTGGCCTAGCCCGGGCAATGCATCAGGCTAATCTACCTCGCCAACTGGGTACCCAGAGTGTGTGTGACTGTGTTGAGGGACTCTAACGTGCATGCCTTGTAGCCTGATTGAATCAGTATCTAAACCAATCAGCCGGATTACGCCCCTTCTTTGTTCATTTCCCCTGAATAAATCAGATCTGAATCTTTTTGCACTTAACCTGCATGTGGTGCACTTCTGTACAAATAACACTGTGGTAATATTTTTTGCTGTGTTTAACCTTACTTTACAGGGGGTCTCCAGGGTCGAACAGGTGGAACCAGCCCTGGTGGTTAGTGCAATCAGAGTGGAGATATATCTGCTGTTTGGGGGCTATTGTACCTGTGTATGCTGTTCATTGTTTAGGCCACTAGAGGGTAAGGGGGGGGGTCACGGTGTCCCAGAGGGCTGTACCCAGGTCAGCTATGCTACCACTAACCCTGTCCTCCGGGTGGAGGCACTCATTTTCAGTACCCAGGCCCCTTAACCTGCAACTAGTCACACAGGCAGGGGTAGTAACCCTTGGGATAGCGCCACCTAGGGGTTATACTTCCTTTTCTATAGAACTGCTGTCATCTGTAGTTTATTGTAATATCCTGTAGAATCTGTGTATGTGTCCTGAAATATTAAAAATATTTTTATTGAATTTCATGGTCTGTGATTGAATCCTTTGAGGTACAGCTAACCAGTTTATAACTGACAAGAACCGTTTGTCCACCACCGAGGAGAAGGCAACAGTTACCATATATCATTTTCAAAGTAAGGTATTCTCAGCTGTGACAGAAGAGTGGTCATGTGACCTTGAGCAAGGAGCACTGTACTGCACGAGCAGTGACTCTGAAAGGACACGAACCTGGAGACGCCCCAACAGAGCATCTAAGCTCAGTGGTGGCAGCTACCAGAGTCATGAGAAAGTTGGTGACAATGATAGAGGCTAAGTCTGGGAAGGAGGGTGACTATACATTGTGCTTATGGGTGGCCCTTCTCATAGACCAGTTTTCTGTGTTGACACAGTTGCTGTAGTTCTAGCAGTGAGCTTTTTTTTTTTTTTTTATGATTTAGACATAATGCCTTCTATCTTTCTAGTCTTGCTAAACAAACAAACAAAAAAAACAGTATACTACCCCCTTCCTCTCCCCCATGCATGTCCTGTTCTGTGACTGAACAGGTAACCTTTATTCTGACAACTGTTTCAGATCCCACATGCTGCCTCCAGTTTGACAGCAGACATCAACTTGAAAAGCAAAAAAGTGTCAATAAGAAAGCAAAATTGTTGTAGTCACCCTTCTATACATAACATTCTTACCACAGTTTTGATTTGGGATAGGGAAAGGGAGGAGAGGGGTGGTGGAAGAAGTGAAGGGAGTACTACAAGTATTTCTGGTTCAGGCACAATAAGGTCTAAAACTGGTCCTGGTTTGCTGTAGATATGCTTTAAATACAGGTTCACATTCCTCTATTATTGTTACATCATTACTGGTCTTTTAGTCAGTTTGGTGGATGTTCCTTGTGGTGAGGACCATCTTATAAGTGGATGATGTCAGCAGGGCTCCGTTGGTAGCACATCCACCTTTGGACCAGAAGGTCATGGGTTCTTGTTCCACACCGGGATTGGACTTGTACCTAAATACTGCTATCGGAGTTCAATATTAGAGGGTGCTGTACTTTTGGGGGGTGCCGTTGTGATGAGACGTTAAACTGAGGGTCCTGGTGCTGACTTGGTGGAAGTAAAAGAACCCAAGGCATTCTTCGCAAAGAGTATGGGACATTCTCAGCGTCCTGGCCAATATTCCCCTTCCCATAAAACCGGTTCATGCAATTATCCAGGCTGTGTGTGGGTGCTGATGTACAATATAGCTGCCACTACACATTCAGGCACTTCACTACCAGTCTAACATTGCTGGTAAAGCGCTTTGGGATACATTGTGTGTGAAAAGCACTATATAAATGCCGATTCTTCTTCTTTAGCCCTCGCGTTTTTCTCACAATACACCTGTATTCTACTATGAAACTCTATGGTTAAAAGGGACAAACTGCATCACACATCAATGTAAACCAGCAACACCCACCAAATTTATCAAGTCACTGGTACAGATGGAACTATACCAGGGTTGAAACCAGTATTTAAACAAACAAACAAAAAAAGGGTTTTTACAGGAACCAGTTTCAGTGCTATAATCAAGTCCCACTCAAAAAAATAGCTTACCTAAAACAGACTTCAACAGTCCACTTAAAAAATTCAGCTAACTCTTAGTTTTTGTAGGGGAAGAGGTTGTAATTTGTACTTGGCCCCTGATCTCTTCCTGGTGCCGACTGTTGAAAGCTCAGCACTGTGCCACCCCTGCACTCTGGTGTTTTGTGATGCAGAATTTTGTACAGGGTGGTGGCATGCTTTAGTGATAATTAAAAACCTGCTTTCTTTGTTATTTCTTTTTTTTTTTTTTTATATATATTTTAGAGGGCCACTAGGATCAAATCAAAACCACAGCTCATGTAACAAGCCTTTTAAGTTGAGCTGTGGCTTTGATTTGACTCTAATGGCCCTCTAAAATATAAAACATATCACTAATAGCACACCCCCATTGTTATAAACAGAGCACCCCCTCGTGCTCTAGAAACTTTTACATCACAAAACATTGGCACATGGGGGAAGAACTTTCGACAGTCGGCACCAGGAAGATGAAGGGATCAAGCAGCCAAACTACTATTCCTTCTCCTGAATAACCTAAAAATAAATCAGCAAAGGACTGTTTTAAGTCCTTTTTGGGTAAGCTACTTGGGGAAGGGGGAGATTGAGGGATTATTATAAAATGAGAACAAGTGTTGCTCGTTAACTGAACCCTTAATGGGCTCGGTCTTCTTCAAATAAAAACCTGCAACTCTGAGCTCTCTTCAGATCCCGGTAGTGATGAGTTGCTTCACCCTGTCAGTGTGGGGTCTGGGGGAAAACACTTGTCAAGAAATAAATTGTTTGATATAGAACTGCACGACAGACTTGGGCAAAAGCCTTGGGTGGGTCAGACTACAGTGTTCTTAAGGAAACCAAAATGTCAGGGTCACTACAGTGGGGAAGAAAGGTTCCCCATACGCCTTCCATTCTAGCTGCCTGTGGCTAATAAGAAAGCCAATCTTGCAAGACAAAAAACTTTAAATTACAAGAGTTTAAATTGTATATTATACAATGGGGTATGAAAATCCTGTAACCTCATTGGTCAAAACACATCACATGACCTTGGTATATCCTGCAATAACCCACAGCTGAGAAATGGCATTTATAAAAACATACTTAAACACATTTTAAATTTATTTTACACATGGGTCCATTGTATAATCGCAATAAGACTCTCCAGGATGTGGTTTATTGGGGGATTTACCCACTTCTTGTGTGGTTAAGTAACTCGGCTGCACCTCGTGACACACCACACAAGGCATGGGTAATTCCCCCAATAACCCACACCCTGTCGTGCCTTATGGCTTAACTCAACAATTACGAATTATGTTATAGTTCCATAAGCAAACTGAGCCCTGACCCGGGGGCAGGATGATTTCATCTCTTCAGGGATCTCTTTTATAGTTAATCTTTTTATTGAACATTTCATACAAAAATGAACAAATACACCAACAAAAGAACAATACAGCTGTGGACAAGATCTGCAGTAGTTGTACTTCGGAGCTAGGCCTACACACAAGTATTACTTGAGGAGGATCTTACATAAACATTGTTGACAGAGAAGCAGTCTCTGCTAACAATCAAAACAGAGAACCAAAAACTAAAACTGCTCAGCTATGGGTTAAGAAAGTGTGTGTGTGTATGTATGTGTATGTGTATATATATAACCTTGATCTCAAGGTTGTGGGGACTCAGGTGAAGCAAGATCCCTAGGGACCTGGTCAGTACTGACACCATCTTTCCTGAGGCCCCCCACCCCCCATGGCTTGGTTGACTGGAAAGGTAGATTAGGAAGGGTTGCCAAACACTACAGCAAGTGGAAAGTGGGCCAGTGGCATTGTAGGGCAGCAACTCAAAATTTGCCATGTAGGCGAAGTTTGAAAGGAGCTCTACCTGTGTGGGACCCACTAGAGAATCCCAGCAGCTCAAAATCAGATGTTTGACACCCCCACCCACATGCAGAGCTGTGCTGGCCATTTGTGTCCCTCTGGACAAAGCTGAGGCACTTTTGGAGTTAAGGCTAATATAAATTAGGCCAGGGTGAAAGTGAGGCTACATCAGAGGATGATACTGCCCAGTACATGGACTTTATTCCAGAAAGGAATTATAGACTGGCGCAACCAAGGGCATGTAGTAAGTTACTGTCCACCCAGAGGAGCACCTCCAGCATTGTGGGGAGTAGATGAACAGACAGAGTCAGGTACCAGGAGTACATAATCTTATTGTGGATGAGTCTGTTTCTACTGTATCTGTAGGCTCTGTGCCCAAGGACCCACCAGGACTTCCATTCATCTTATGTGCTATGTCTCTGCAGGAGAGAAGCCCATTTGTTCTTAGCCTGCAAGGACTGACTTGGGATGAGTTTCCTAATGGCACTAGATATGGTGCCAGCCCTACATTTTCAGGGAGAGTTAGTGTGTCAGGCAGGGGGCACTGTTGGGGGTTTGAGCAGCCTGTGCACAGTGCTTCAAAGTTGCAGATAACACCAGAAGTCATTTCTGGGCAATGCATGCTAGCTCTGGAGGGGTTGAAAGGTATCAGACACCCTTGTCTTGGGGGATGAGGGGCAAGAAAATCACCTGTGGTATGGATGCCTGCTCCCTTCCAGTAGATTGGCTTCCCTCTTATAGTGATATCAGGCTTCCCCCAAAGTGAAGCTAACAAGATTTGGGTAGACTCTGTGCCCAGCCAAAAGTGTAATTGTTTCCAGGATTTTACTGAGGCTGTTAAAGTGGATTGAGTTTTTATCAGAGTGGGCACATGCACATAGAGAATAAGGGATAGGGAATAACCAGCAACCAGGGATGATTCAGTGTGAACCCACTGTGGTTGCAAGTTGTGAACCCACTGCAGAGTCTGATCTACTTTAAAAGCCCACACATCTCCTACAAACCACAGAAGCCTCCATCCCCCAGTGGTGCAAGGGGCTCTTAGTTTTTTGCAACTGTCTGTCAGGTTGCCCTCCCAAAGGCAGTGTCCAATTTTGCTGTCAATTTGTGCAAACCCCTTTAGGGGGAGTTCCACTGGCAGGTGTGAAAAGGTGTAAAATAGTTGTGGGGTCATCACCAATTTTATGGCCTCAATTTTCCCTGCCATGGAGCATTGGAGGGGTTTCTATCTATCACATTCAGTCCCCATTTCTGTGAATAAAGGGGACAGATTTTTCTCACAAATCTTGTAGTTTGTTGGGATCACTCAAATGACCAGGTATGTGATACTCTCAGAGGGATCATGGCAGCCCCAATGCAGACATGTCTTGGACAGAGCACAGCAAGTTCAAAGCGAGCACTTTGGTTTTTAGACTGGTTATTGCTTAGACCAGAAATCTGAGGGGAAACTACTGTGTAGCCCTAAAAGCCAGGAGAGAACTCAGGGCATCGCAAAGGAGGACAAGGAGGTTGTCCACATATATCATAGTGTGTTATTCATCCACCCCAGCTGTTGCATCTGTGATACCTAGGTTTTGTCAGCTGGCTGCTGCCAGAGGTTCTACTGCTAAAACAAACAGTAGGGGGTAGAGTGGACACCCCTACCTGGTGCCCTTGCAAAGAGGGAAACAGACAAGATGGTTGATTTAGTGAAGAGTATAATATTTGAATCCAAGCAAGGAACTGGGCCCCAAAACCCATGTTAGCCAAGTCTCCATGAAAGTACCCCCCACTCCACCAAGTTGAAGTCTGTGACCATAGATACTGCTGGAGAGGGGATGGATTTGGCTTTATGGATTAAGCTGAAAAGGGAACTGATGTGGTCCAAGCTTAATCTACTTCTCACAGAACCTGCTCAGGAGGGGTGTATGAAAGCTGGAAATAAAGGGTCCAACTGGGATGCAAGGGCCTTAGCATAAATTTTGCTGTCTACAGTGATTAGGTAGATGGGATGATGAACAGGGGGGTTATTTATGTATTTGAAAACGGAACCAGGAATGGCACACTGAGCCAAGGTTTTCTCCAAGTGCAACCTGGGAGAAAGGGGAAGAGGAGGAGTACTACAATATAGTGTACACAGCAACGATGAAAAGGCACAGAGGCAGGAACCAAATGATACATTTCACAGCACTGATGCATGGATAAAGTGAACAGTACCAGTAAAAAGTAGGAGTACAGTAGCTGGGAAGAGTATTTCAAACAGAGACAAAACCCAGGTAGGAGCCAAAGTCAGAGATGATGGAGCCTAATCAGAGGAACAGGTAGAGGGTGGGCAGGGAGAAATTTTAACTGGGGTTTAAAGGAGATGAGAGAGGGGAAGGGAGAGGAGCAAATTCTAGACAGACGGAAGGCGATTAAGAGAAAGCAGACTGCTCAGCAGAGGAGTGTGGGTGGGGAGGGAATAAGGTGCTAGGGTCCCTAGAGTGGAGGCGGGGTAGGAGAAAGTGTGGATGGGAGAGAGGAGTAAGGAGAGGTATGAAGCAAGGGGCCACAAATAGTATTTGGAGATAGAGGTGCAGTGGGACTGGTGACATGAGGCTGGGGGGGTCTGGAGAGGGCAAAGCAGAGGAAGCAGTGGAGAATTTGAGAGGGGGAGTTAGCAAAGTGACAAAAGGCTTTACAGAGGTGGTAAGTCTAACAAGGTAACAGGAGGGAGCAGTGCTGTGGACCACATCCATGTAGTCAAAAACCAGGAGAACCATTTTGGTAAACGGCTCATAGTGGACCTGGAGAGATGGTCCTTTTTGCAGTACAGGGCACCAAGTTTAGGTTGAAGCTTGGCATGAATGGCATCAACATGGGCAGAGAAGTCAAGCCTGCTATCTAACCACACACTGAGGTACTCATCACTTTGAGAGAGGTGTCACCATCCAGGGTGGTAAAGATGGGTACGGGAGAGAGCCTGGCCAGTTTCTTGCTGGTGCTGAAAGTCGTGGACATTTTTTTTATAGTGTTGATGAGAGTTGGTTTGAGTGGAACAGTCGTGGTCACTTTTTTTAATAGTATTGACCAGAGCTGGTTTGAGTGGAACCAGTGCAGAATGTTGTGGAAGTCTTGTCAGAGCAGACCCATAGCCATGGCTGAAGGGCCATCAATGTAGATAACTGTATAATCTGCATATATACAGATATGCAAGTTGATGGAGAAAAGGAAGGGACCCAGGATGGAGCCATGTGGGACCCCAGCATATATAGAAAGGGGAGGTGACAGACATGTCTTACCACTACCAACTGTAGACAGCTCCATTCATCTGTAAGTGGATGTTGATAGTAAAACTGCAGTATCTTGCACATCATCTAAATGCCAAGAATGTTGTTTATGCTTAGTTTTTTCACTAATGATTTTGTTCTAACACTGTTTTGTTACGTACTAATTTCCATAAATTTGGAGTTGTGTTCTCTTTTGTCACTTTTCTGCATCTGTGTTCTGGGTGGGCGTGGCAGGTTGGGACTTGCTAATTCTAAAATAACCAGTTAGGTTTTGACCTTTGTTGGACAACTTTGACATTTAAACTTGATTTAACTTTTTACTTACAATGTACATAAAAAACATGATTTCAGAATTAGAACTGTATATTTGCTAATCTTTCAGGTTATATTTACACAAATCTGTTCAACCTTACTCTGAGTGCTCTCTCTATCCACTACCAAAACAGATACCAGATAACTGATGCTCTTTATCCCCAGGTACAAACAGCAAAACTGCTGACCATAAGGACATCAATTCAGCTTTTGAAAATTAAAAAACTTATATACAGAAACTAGTGCCCATACTGGTGAAGGTGTATTGGAATTCTGCATTAATACTGATACTCCTGCTTTAGCTCCTCACTACACAGACTCATTGGGTAAACAAGTAAGTATTAAAGAAGTTACACGCTCTGTTGATTCTTTTAAAAAGAACAAAGTAGCTGGGCCACATAGGTTTTTCATTATTTTTTTCCCCCAAGCACATTTAAAGATATCTTAGCCCCTGTTCTGAGGTTTTTAGTGAATCCTGGACAAAAAGCAAATTACCTTCCTCTTTACAACATGGGATTATTACACTGAAGTGCTGCTGCTACTACTACAGCCATGCAACTTTGTGAACACTGTTGGGGTAGAGGTCAGTCCTAAAGGCATTGCTTTGTATTGGTACTGACCCATAACTACTCTGAAGCACAAGTTTTTCATGTGGTTTGCTTTATTGGAATGTCGAAATAAGCATCCTTCTGATTCTGTGAACAAAGTTAGTTACCGTTACTGTAAAGATAGCATTACTGTTTGCAAAGTGACAGTTTTGAACCTTTCCTCCTTAATGCATCTGTTCAGACACCTTAGATCGAGTATTGTTCACCAGTCTCCCAATTTTTTCTTTGTTAGGAAGTATCTTGAGACAAAAAAAAAAAACTCTCCTATTTCTTTTACCAATACCTTCTCCATAGCTTGCAGCTTTTGAACTTCCAGTTTTAATTGCTGCATCTGCTGATGAATTCGGCTTCAGTACAACAGATTGAGGCTCTCACAATATTCAACAACCATTTGTCTTTCCTTAGCAGATTGCTAGTATTGGAAGTGGTGAGAGGAGCATCCCACACTAGGGAGTTAGGATGTAGCAACCTGTGACTCACCAGTGTTTGGTTTTGTTTGTGGTAGATGAGCTCGGACCAATGCTTGCCTCTTCTATGTCTACCTCTGTTTCAACCTCTAGGTGCTCTATGCGGTCGATTGTGGTACTGCCTGTGATAGTACCCGCTTCCTTCCCCTGCCACAAGGCTTTAATTTGTCCTTAATCTCAGAAACTTTTTCCAGGACTGGAAATGGTCCTTTGTTATTTCCCTTCAAGGGGGGTCTCTTACATATCATTTCTACAGAAGGCCATGCATGGTCAGATCGTGCATTATCTGAACAAGCACACAATTCTGTCCCATCTACTTTTCATGCTTTATACCCTACTCCAACTCCTTTGATTGATTTTTATGATTCTATTTCCCATTTTTTGGAAGAGGGGTTTAGAGCCAATTTTTTATTGACCTTTCCAATGCTTTTGACTTTATTAATCACTGTTTGCTTCCGTCTCAACTGTCTGCGTATGGGTTCTCTAATAATATTTCTTGGTTTGGGTCTTATTTATCTACCCATTCTCAATCTGTTTCTTGAATAGAGTTGATTTGTTTCTCCAAATCACCATTCTTTTGGGTGGTCCCCTGAGTTCTGTCCTGAGCCATGTTCTTTTTTTCTCTGTTCAGTAATTTGCTTACATCATGCTTGAAGGTCTGTTCATTTAGACTTTACTGTGACAATACTTATTAGTGTTTTTTTTTTGTTTTCTTTTTGTTATTTATAATTCTCGGTCATCCTTATCTGTACAACCGCAGGTGGAGTTTAATGCAGTCATATCCTGGTTCTCAGATAATGTCTTGGTTTTCAACCAAGATAAGACTAAATGTAAGCTTATTGGTTCCCCTTGTGTCCTATGAAGGTTTATTTATTTATTTAGTTAGTTTTTGTTGACTGGGTAAGTGCACTAGACAAATTCTACCTATTTTCAGGCATGACCCAAGGGAGAGGGGATACAGATAAATGCCAACTGACTTTGAACCAGAGTAAGCTGTTGGTGGTATTTTAGTGAATGGGGGGAAATTTGGCCAGGGCACGGGGGAAATTCCCCATCTCTTTTCAAGAAGTGCCATGGGATCTTTAACATCCACCTGAACTACCACCAGAACAGGCAGATGGAACCTTGGTTTAACGTCTCATCCGAAAGATGGCACCTCAGGAGTGCAGCACCCCCCTCCTGCTGCACTGCAGTGTCAGTATTGGGATATTAACCCCAAGTGCCTGATGTGGGGAAAGAACCCACAGCCTTCTGATCTCCTGGCCTCAGAGGCAAGTGTTTAAAGGGTCCTTTTTTTAGAGGTTGTACCCACTTTTAAATACCTGGGAATTACTTTTAATAACTGTCATTCTTTTAAGCCCCATATTGATGCTGATCAAAGAAGGTTCACTTTTGTATGGCATGTTTAAGGCATGACAAAAATTTTCCATGTCTGGATGATCGTAAATTGGTCCTTTTTCTATATTTACTTTATGCCCCCCCTTTTCTCCCTGTAGTGTTCCGGGGCCCCGGCAAACATGGCAGTGCCTACACATGGAGGTGCACACCCACTCTGGGTGCCGACTCAGCCCCATACGCTCCACCCCTGGCTATCGCTGGGCTCCCCCATAGCCCAAACTGCCATCCATCCTCCCTCCACCGGGTGGCAGCTGAGGGCCAGGGAAACCCTTCATCCTCCCAGGAGAGGAAAGCCACCTCACAGCAGCTCAATCCTGCTCCTCACCCTCCCCACCGACCCCAGACAACCCAGGCTCATTCCCAAACCCAGGTCACTGGCATAGTGCAATGTGTGGCGTCCAGCCCCTCAGCGCCACCAGGCCGGCAATTTTTTTCAGGCAATTTTACCTACTTTAGAATATGGTAAGATGTGGTGTACCACCATACTTCTAAATCAACATTAAAGGAGAACTGCACTGAACCTGTAAGTCATTTTTCACCAATAGAAGCTGTTTTCCGAGTACTGGTTAAAATTCTATTATTTCATCTATTCATGCCTTTTAGTAACCTCAGTGCGTGTTTCTGCTTTACAGTCTGCTGGTAAGTACCATTTTAGAGCTGCATGATGTAGTTTATGTCCCTCCCAGTCACAGAGTTCTACAGTAGAACATGGATGCATTGTGCCAACAACAGAAGAGTATAACAGAGACATAAACTGTATCATACAATTCTAAAACGGTTCTTACCAGCAGCATGTAAATCACATACACCCACAAGGATAACTAAAAGGCCTGGGCAGCTAAAGCAATGACAGAATTAGAACAAATGTTTAAAAACAGCTTCTACTAGGAAAAATTACTTATACATTCAGTGAAATTCTCCTTTAAGGCTACTTACTATACCCTGAAATTGTGTGCTGTGTTTTATTCTAGATTGCGATTTCACTGTTCAATACTGCCATATGTTATCCCAGCTGGACTGGCTCACTCGAGTCCCACTGGGACTTTAATTTGTATAAAATGTTTTTTTTTTTTTTAAGGCTGTCCATCATTTTAGTGCTCCATATTCCTTAACTAATTTTGAAGACCCTTAGCATTAATTCATCCTGCAGGACTTACCAATCCGTATTTTTTTTTTTTTTTTAATTCTCCAATTGTACTGGTCATGTAAAAACCACCTTTTCTTACTAAGCCCCTTCTTTGTTGAATTCAATACACCAGACAATTACAAATGACCATTTTAGTCTTTTGTGCACTGGACAATGAAACATTTTTGTAATAAATGTAGTTTTTTTGTAGGATTCTTTTCTTTAGTGATCCAATATGGTATATAGACTAGAGACACACACATACTCTGTTATTGTTTTTCAGGATTAAACCTGTCTGTAAAGTGCCACCCAGGAGAACTTTCAGGGACTAGGTACCCATGTATGTAAACTGTAAATCAGTAGAGTAAAAAGTAACTACTGCCTTAAACATCCTTGCAGTGTGATCAGCTCTGTCAGAACAGAGGTCTGAGTTGAACTCACCCCACAGCACATGAAGGGTACAAATGCGAAAGTAAGATAAGAGGAACCCACTGGCAAGCATACCACCTTACCCCAAGACACAGAGGGTCTCTCTGGGCTATACTTAGCCCCTGATGACACCAAGAGAGGGGATTACTATATGGTGCCAGCTACAGCTGAGAGATCTACAGCATCAGCTGAGTGAGATGCATGTTATGTAGGCCAAGAAGGTGTGCCACAAGGAATGACCACTGTGCACCACTGTTCCAGTGTGGACCCTGTTGTGATATACACAATGGGTTTGCAAGTCCTTCCCTGTGCAACTGCGAAGTGCAATGCAATGGCACCCAAATCCCTGGTCACAAGTCGCTGTACCCTCAATCTTCACAGAACCAGTAAAAGCAATTCTGCAAAGGGGCCAAGGCATGCAAACCAGAACTAACTTTTCAGCAGGGGCAGAGAATGTTGGTTGCGGTGGTGGGGGGTTCACTGGACACCAGGGTGGTACTAACACACCACAGCATCATGTGCCTAAGGTAAGAGGGGGTGGGGAGCTATGGCAGTAGCACCAGTGGCCTTGGACTTAGCCCATGCACTAGGCAACTAGCACTATGCCACGGTCTGGCACCTGCAGCTGTCACACATCAGTTTGTTCAAGATCGTACACCTCGTGTGCACCCACTAACATCTGTATAATGTTATTTACATTAAGTGCCAAGCAACAATGTCATGCAAGGAAATAGTCTGCCTGGCAATAATGCCACCGACTTTGTGTACCCCAGAAATATGTGGTGCAGAACAGAGTGTGTTGCACCCGGATATTGTACTGGCACACTCAGACTGTATTAAGCTTCAGGTCTCATAATTATCAGGAAAAGACCAGAAGGAAACTGCAAGGTTGGTTTTAGTATGAATTACATCTTCAAACCAAAATCATATTATAAAAACATTTAAAAAAAATGTATTCCCATAGTCAGACACTTTTTCCACTCCTGTATTCATAGGTTTCCATGTTATCACACAAATACACACACATATTTATTGCTCAGTGCCTTTCACAAATTACAATATCTTTAAAAAAAAAAAAGTTCATAACCTGTTCCAACAAATGCAGTATTTCTTTCAAAGAGACCGAGAAGTTAAAAAAAAAGGGGGGATTTTTTTTCTAGTGCTAATATGTCCGCCCTAAATCCTTGCCCATTGTAAGGCAGATTTGTTTGAGTCATTCTTTGAGAGTAACAATTCTCGATTAACTCACTAAAGGCGAAAAGTGCCACTGCACAGATATATATTCAGCTACTACTGAACTCAGTTTATGAAGATGACATTTCTGTATTTGTGACTGCTGAACTCCTGCATCAAAACAAGGAAACCGCTAATGCTGCACTGCAGACTGCACACATCTTCTGAAAGGCTGGCAGTCTGCTACACAGTCACTGTGCACATCTTCATGAAATCTGGCACCATCCATTGCTCGTTCGGGAAAGGGAACTAGCCCACAGAATTAGAGAGAGGTTTTTATCGACATAGGGTGGGTAGCGGAGGTAAGTGACACACTCAATGCCTGTATTCCGGAGTATGCAGGCACGCTTATGTGAAAAGTTGTCGAAACTGTATTTACCATGGTAGCAGCCCATGCCACTGCTCCCTATAGGAAAACAAACAAAAAGTGCCATGAAAATATACTCTTAAATGCTTTCCCCTCAATAGATCATTCCTGAATAACTAATGGTTGAAAGTTTGAGACTTTTTCTATTTTTCAGCAGGTATTTAATTGCTCCCCATGCCTCACTGACAAAGAAGCAGCACACCTCGAAGTGCTGGGGACAAGGCTATCACACATGTTTGTGTGATGTGTTTGAAATAAATTGTTGGCAGTAAATACTTGGTCTGTATGTGCTGCTTTTATTTGTCTGCTATTTAATTGCCCCTCCCCTTTTTTTTAAATCCAGACATAGAGTGCAGCCTAAACCGGAAGAAAAAAAAAAATCAATGTGGTATTGTTTCTTCATAAGGGATCCAGTAAGTATTCACAAAGTGCAATCATTCGCCAAGAATGAGAAGCCCTGGTGATGGAACTTATACTAATTATGGAACATCAAGTTCAAACTCAGTTCTGTGGTCACACTCCAACCTGCCTCCTAACATCAGGTTCATTTCTAAAGCTACTGTAGGGCAAGCTGTAACCACTAAATTAGGGAAATGGGTACTAATTTTTTTAAACTTTTTTGCAAGGTTTTGAAAAATGTTAAAAAAAAAAAAAAAGGCAGAACAAATTATATACTGAAAAAATCAGTCCGGTGGCACTGAGGGTTGAGGCGCTGGACGCCACACCTCGCACCATGCCGGCAACCCGGGTTCGGGAATAAGCACAGGTCGTCGGGGGCCGGCTGGGATGGAGAAGGATAGAGCGCCTGACGGCAGCTCTCCTTTTCCGGGGGAGGGGTTACTGCAGGCTCCCGCTGCAATGCCGCCACCTCGGGGAGCCCGGGTGGATGGCACAGTAGGTGGAGCAGCAGCCAGCAGATTGGGTGATGATAGAGGGGCAGAGCAGGAGGTACGTCTCAGTGTGCCTCGTAGCTTATAGCCCCTCACTGCACACCGACGTCGGGGGGGGGGGAGAATCAGGAAAAACATCTCGCTGCCTCCTAGGCGATGACGCCTCCATGGGACATCTCCGGGGCTTGTCGGACAGACTCCGCTGTGCTGGATCCACGTACACATACAGAGTGCTGGTTTGGAGAGAAGTAAGTGTCGGGGTTGCCCTCTCCACCCCTACCACGGGGGTATACCAGGGGTCTTCAGGGAAAGTGTGTATGGACGAGGCACTCTAGGGGCAGATCACGACAGGGGTCTGGGAGGTCCATGGAGGACATTGGAGAGAGTGGAGGGAGGAGGCAGACAAGGAGTATAAACACAAGGGTAAAAAAAATAAAAGATTTGTAATCAGACCACTGAGCAACAACTGTAAAGGCCATGTAACATTGGAGGCAGTATAGCGCAGTGGTTTAACGCTCTAAGCTGCAAACCTGGAGACCTGGGTTTGAATCCCACAGCCCCCCACATACATACTGTGTGACCCTGAGCAAGTCACTTAACTTCCCTGTGCTCCCAGGTCACACCTGGAAACAAGCTTACAGCTTAGTGTGTCTCCCCTGGTTAGAAAACAAAACAAGTAATGCTCAAGCCAACAGAAAAGAACAGATTCTTGTGTGAACCTACTTCCAGGCTCTGGAAGGGGAGACAGGGTAAGGGATTGTGAATTCTATTGACAGATCCCTTAAGAAGAAAGAACAGCTACATAAGAACTTACCATAACAGCAGATCTTTGAGAGAGTCTCCTCCATAGGCCACACCTTTGGAACTATAAGCCATCATTTTCACGACCACTCGGAAATATTTTGCCAGCTGAGGGCTGCCCATAATTACATGCAGTGTCGACATGTATATAACATGGGTGGCCCCATCATTTCTTAGTTCCTCGCTGGAAAGCAGTCTCAAACAGCCTCTAATGGTGAAGAACCAGGAGAGTAAACCAGTACCACACATACAAGGAGAGGCATAAGACTGGAAAAACAAAAATGATACATGGAGTAAAGCTTAGGCACAGCATCCGACAGGATACAGAACAGGGGGAAGGACATACGAACATTCAAAAATGCCAGCAGAGGGGGCGCTGCTGAGCAACTGAAGAGGAGGCAGCATATTTCTCGGGCTCTACAGAATTTATGTATAAAACTTATTAAAAAGTGAACCTTCAACATTTGATTCCCTTATTCGCATTTATACTGGTGTCCAGTAAGTCAGCGGAGTTCAGGATGCGTAAAAATAGGGGAGCCTGTCGTACCTCATCGGACTTTTTTCAGCCTATAAAAGTGCACTGTGATGTTCGGCCTTCAGTCCAGGATAAAACCTTGGGCTCTAGTGAATCTCAAGTGGAAGAAGTATCTCTGGGCACTATTCACGCTAAAGTTAACCCATCTGGTTAAGTCTGTGCAAGAAATGGATAAAAAATTGGATTCTGTTACCCCGAGGGTGGTGGCACTCGAAACTTGAATGCATCAATGTGAATCTTCGGTCCAGAGATCAGCAGTACTGGTTTTAAAATCAGCGGACTCCACAGTTAAATTAATAAAAGAAAATGCTTTACTGAGACAACGTTTGGAGGTTGTGGAAAATCAAGGCAGGGAAAGGAATATTAGGCTACTTGGGCTGGAGGAAGAGTCAGAAGGAGGAGACTGTGTGAACTTTGTTAAGTCGTTCCAACCTGCTCTACTAAAGTTTACTGACACAGACCCACAGCTTGTGATCGAAAAAGCATTTCGGATGACCCCCCCATCAGGCAATGGCGGATGTTACTAATCCTCGAACTTTGGTTGTGGTATTTACTGGCATAGGAGACTGGGATCGTGTACTGACAAGGGCAAGAAAGCTTCGAAATCTGAAATATGGAGAGAATACTATCTCTGTTTTCCCCGATCTATCCTATGGCATGAGACAGAGAAGAAAGGCGTTTGATGGGATAAGGAGTTGACTGCATCTTTTAAAAATACATCAGCTGTTATTACCTGCAAAACTGAGATTGGTATGGAAGGGACATCAGTATTTGTTCAATGACTTTAGAGAAGCTGAAAAGTTAGTGGATCGAGTCAATCAAGAAATGACAAAGGAGACTGGTACTGGACACTCCTCTGAGGAGGACTGAAGAGCTTATTTAAGCACCGTTTCATTTTTGTTGTCAGAAATGAAGGGGAGGTGGGAGGATTTACTTGTGGAGAGGTTGCTCTTCATCTTTTTCAGATAATTAAGGCGTAGTCTGTGGGGAGAAGTTTTGTCTATGACATTTGGTTATATAAGGCCTTATAAGATTCTGTTGACTCCTTAAAAGGTTAATAATCTATACATAGGGGCATTTTAATATTAACTGAAGCACATAAGTTTTATTCTTGTTAAGAGAAGGCTTACCAAATCTAAATATCTGGGCTTGGGAATTTTCATGTTTGTTTAATTTTGCTACTTTTTGGGGACCTGATTAGATGTATAGTCAATATGTTAAAAAGGAAAAACGGATACACCTTTTGTGGTGATGGGTACTTTTTGACCCTCCTGGTTGCATGCTTTTGGAATTCATTATGTTTTGCATTTTATTTGTAATTCCCTTTATGATGTATCTAAACAGAGGGCATTATCTCTCTATGCTTAACTGCACTGTGAGTATTTTACTTGCAAAATAAATAAATATTAAAATAAAAAAATGCTAGCAGAAACAGGCCTCACAGTCTATCGAGTCTGCAGCTAGCACTTTATAATACCGCTGCCGCTTCCTTTCCCCCATCCTATTACCCCTTACCCTATCCCAACCCCTCTTGAAGCTGTCTACCATCTTGCAGGGCACTACCTCACCTGGCAAGGAGTTCTGTCTGTCCACCACTCTTTCCATGAAAAAATATCTCATCTCTCCCCTGAATCTACCCCCCTCCAATCTCAGTTGGTGTCTTCTCATGTCCCTCCCCTTTCTCTTCTGGAAAATTCTCTCTGTATTAGTCTTGTTTATTCCCTTCAGGTACTTAAAGGTCTCAATTATATCTCCCCTGTCCCTCCTCTCTTCCAGCCTTTCCTCATATGGCTTGCCCTCCAATCCTTGGATCATCTTTGCAGCTCTACATTGTACCCCTTCCAATAATCTGATGTCCTTCTTCAGGAATGGCACCAGTACTGCACACAGTACTCCAGGTGGGGCCTGACCAGTGACCTATACGGGGCAGGATAACCTCCCTACTTCTGGAGGAGATCCCTTTAGCTATACACCCCAGCATTTTGTTGGCTTTTGCCACCACCCTTCTGCATTGAACAGAATTGTTCATGCTCCCTGTTATGATCACCCCTAGGTCCTTCTCTTCTGTGGAGCAACCCAGCTGAACCCCATTCAAGTGATGACCCCTCCCCTGATTCTGGAGGGAGGGTACAATATGCCTTAATAGAGGAGATTCTCTCGAAGATCTACTGTTACGGTAAGTTCTTATGTAACTGCTCTATTTTTAATTGAGGATATCTCCTTCCTTAGGCCACATCTTTGGAATGACTCCCAAGTAGTACAAAATAGCAGGGAGGATAGCATAGTCTGATACACAATCAGGACAGAAGGTCTTCGCAGTACAGCAAGCCCAAAGCCAGCGCCATCAATGAGAGGATGTCCAGATTGTAGTTTAGTGAAAGTGTGAACAGTACTCCATGTGGCTGCAGTACATACAGTATGTCGGCAGCAGGGACATTTTTGAAATAACAGAAGCAGCCATACCCCTTGAGAAGTGACCATGAACAACACCAGAAAGTTCCTTATTGTATTTCCTACAACAGAACATAATACGATATGCCAGTCATTTGGACAGGTATTGCTTAGACACAGGAGTGCCCGCTTTCCCAGGGATGAATGAAACAAAAAGTTAAAACAACTTTCTGCAGTCCATGGTGCCATCAATATTCAGTATACTGTGTCCATCTAAAGTATGGAGCACCATCTCACCCTGACTGGCATGCTCATAATATTATATTGTTCAGTTCAGTGTAAAACTGATATTACCTTCGGTAAAAACTTTGGATTCATATGCAAAGAGACTCTGTCCTTGTGAAAAACCAAATAAAGAGGCTCACACATCAGAGCTCCTTCACACCAACAACTCTTGGCAGACTCAAAAGGATCTAACATTAATTTCTCAATAATGAAATTCAAGTCCCAAGGCAGGATTGAATTGCAGACTGTAGGTTTCATATGAAGACGCCTCTAATTGGGCAATCATACAACTATCAGCAGGAGCATGGGAAGCTGATATAGCAGCCAGATGCAGCTTAACAGAGGAATACTGCAGGCCAAAGTCAGACAGGGAAAGCAGATATTCCAACACAGAATTCACAGGACATGTAAAAGGTTCCATATTCCGGTAAGCAGACCACAAAGTGAAGCACTTCCCCATTTCAGGGAATAAGCATGTCCGGTAGAAGGCTTTCTCACAGCAATCAGGATGTCAGCAACTTTAGGGGATATCCCAAGACTATGTTTTCAGGAGCCATGCATGTAAGTGTAGGGATTGATGGACCAGGGACTCCTTGCCCTGTGACAACAGTCCCCAACACAGAGTACAGCAAGAAGAGACCCTATCCCCAGATGATAAGTGAAAACCAAATCTGGTGAGACCAGAATGATTTGGTTGATGTTACCTTCAGCAGGGCCGATGAGGATGATTGACGGCAGGGGAAAGAATGGAGGAGCAATGGGGCTGCCCATGTTATATACACGAGTCAATGTTACACGTCATTGCGGGGGCAGCCCGTGGCTAGCAAAAGCAAAAAGCTTTCGACTGATCCCATCGCTGACTGCTTACAGTTCCAAAGGTGTAACCTAATGCAGCAGATAAACTCAATGTAGATACATTGCTACAGTGATTAATTTTCTTCTAACCTCAGGAATCCATCAGTGTATTCATAAACTGCAGACTACACAGCAGTACTTTGGGAGGCTAGGTCCAAAACCTATTTAGGAAAAAGATTCTGCAAGACAGCAGTGCCAAAACTGGCATCCCTTCTGGACTGCATGTGCAGTGATGTTTTGTGAAGATGTGTACCTTTTTCCAGGTAGCTGCTTTGCAAATTTCATGCAAGGGGATAGCCCTAGATGTTACTGCAGAGATGCCTCTTATGGAGTGTTCTATGGCTTCGGGGGGGGGGTAGCAATTTACCAGCTTTGTCATGAAAGAACTGTATATAGGAGACTATCCAATGAGGCAGTTCTCTTGGATTCTTGTTTGCCTTTTCCTACTTCACCATGAGTGATCCTACCTCACCATAAGTGATGAGAAGCTAAGTGCTACTGGACCAAATATCTTTTGTCTGAGGCAAGTAGTAACCCAGAACTGCAGATACTGCTGCCTGGATTGGGTTTGTGTGTCTGGGAGCACACCAGAAGAAAAACCTACTCTACTGTAATGCATGTTTTCCTTGTTGCTGGTTTTGTAGAAAATTTTGAGACTTGTCATTACTTTTCCTGAAAGATTTGGACCAGAAAATTCTAGCTCTTCAAGAACCATACCATACCCTGAAGCATGGAGTTCTCAGGTCTGGATATTATATATTTTTTCCCCCTTTTTCACCTCCGGTCGCCGTTATCTGAGAACGCCCTCAGACATCACCTAGGCAAGCTCCTGCCTGGCCTAGGTCCCCAGTACTCTGAACTCCCTACCAGCAGCTGGCTCCCTGGCTTGCAACCCCCAGGGCGGGGCCACCTCCACATCCTCAGTGCTCCATTCAATCTAGGGCTGCAGGCAGAGGGAGGACTGGAGGACATCAGGGACTCCGACTGGTGGGATCCGATGGTGGGCATAGGGTGTTTTGGTGTGTCATTGTCCTCCCAGATCGCAGGGTGTTTCTCATTTCCTTGTGTGATTGTGACCCCTTGGAGGCACAGACATGCAATGACACCCAGCGCGATCCGGGCACACTCCTGTACCCGTTCTCGTGGCATCTACCGATGCCTCCACCCCTGCATATGCGTGACCCTGGCTGCCACTCAGTCTCCACTGGGAGTCGCTGCTGCCAGGGAATCGCTAGCCCACCCTTCCCCAGGTGAGGGGAGCTGTCCGAGCGCTTAATCCTCTCCTCCCCAGCCGACCCCTGGCAACCTGAGCTCATTCCCGACCTTGGGTAGCCGGCATGGTGCAAGGTGCGGCATCCAGTGCCTCAACCCTTAGCACCACTGGGTCTGCCTTGGAGATAATCTCTTGCCCTGAGACAGTGTCAGCAGATTGTGTCTCTGGAGCCAGCTGATAGGAGGTTTGTTGAAGAGGGTCAGAAGCATGGAGTACCAGGTCTGCCTGGCCCAGTCTGGCACTATAAGAATTATTGTTGTCAATGCGCTTCTAAGCTTTATGAGCACTCTTAGTAAGTGTGGGAATGGAGGTAAGGCATACTGAAACTTCCCTGTCCAGTCCAGGTCCAGTACATCCACTGGGACTGACTCATTGCTGGTGGTCTGCAACAAAAGAGTGGCAAGCTGGTTGTTCTCCCAGGAAGCAAACAGGTCTGTTTCTGGTGTACCCAAACATCTGAACCCTGATGCCAGCACCTGCTGATTCAGAGTCCACTTGTTCCCCTGGCTAATCCTGCTTAGAATCTGCCAGGAAATTGTCTTTCCCTGGCAGGTGTACTCCTTTACCCCCAGGGAATAGGCTAGGTTTCATATCTTCATGGCTTTTGTACACAGCCTTGAGGATCTTGTTCCTCTCAGTTTGTTTATGTAATACTTTGTTGTGGTGTTGTCTGTTCAGATGTGGACTGACCCTGGATTTGGGAGGAAAAAGCTTACATTGCTAGGAGTAATGTCCTGATCTCCAGGAGGTTGACATGTTCGAGTTTCCTGTGTGCTCCAGATGCCACTTACAATGAGATCTTCTAGGTGGGCACCCCCATCCTAGGAGAAAGGCATCAGTTGTAAAGATAGATTTGGGAGATTGCTTGAGGAAGGGAATTCCCTCTCAGAAGTTGTCTTCCTCCTTCCACCACTCTAATGCCATAGCAGCATTTTTTGTGACAGGCACTTGCTTGGACAGAGGATTCCATCTTTGAGACCATTGATCCCTTAGGTGATACTGGATGTCTCCCATCTGGAACCTGTCTTCTGGTAGCACTGCATAGACTAGGCATTATGTCTCAGTAACTGTAGAAAATCCCTTGCAGGCCTTGGCTGATCTGCTGTGAAGAATCCTGCAGTTGAAATCAGATTTGCTACCCTTTCTTGTGGAAGAAAAGCCTTCCCTTGTAGGGTAACAGATTCTGCACCAATGAAGTTCAATACTTGTCAGGAAGCCTAGGTCCTCTAAGGTGTTTTTCACCATCTGTAGAGAGGACCTTCCTTCCTGCTGTGTTTTTCCTGAAACTAACCAGTTGTCCAAGTAGGGAAAAACCACCACACCTTGCCTTCTCAGATGTACCGTCACCACAGGTAGCCACTTTGTGAACACCCTTGGTGCTGAGGTGAGCCCAAAGGGATGGGAACTGGTATTGGTAATTCCCTTGTCTGAACTGGAGATACTTTCCATGAAAGGGTCTGGCTGATATGTGGAAGTATGCATCTTTTAGATCCAGTGACCCCAACCAGTCTCCCACTTGTACAGAGGTTACTGTATGTCTGAGACCCGTGTGCTTTAATCTTTACCTTTTATGCATTTGTTCAGATATCTTGGGTATAAAATGGGTCACTGTAGCAGGGTTGTTGTTCAGGAGACAATTAGCAGGCAGACATCAAAATCAGTGCATAAAAAATGCCAGGCTGGCATTTATCATTTTATTATTTGTAGCATAAAATGATAATAATTAAACACAGAAAATAAGAAAATTGTCATTAAGTCAATAACATCAATGCTGTCTAGGGTATAGACACAAGTCTTCTAAACTTAAGGTCTTACACCTCTCACAGTCAGTTCTAGACTTATGCCTTATCTAAATTAAAGCCTCTAGTGGCAATCTTTTATCCTGTGTCCTAGTGACATCACTTCCTTGGGAAACACCCACATTATGTCTTTTAACTAAAAACACATCTCTATGAGGCTCATATCCCGGCCTAAACATAAGAAAAAGGGATATTTCCAAGCCTTGGTTAATAGGAGTCCTAGCAACATTAACATAATATTCATTCTGGCCTGGCTACACAATTTTATAGCTATGAGGAACTTAATTTCCCTAGCTCCACCTCTGGCAGTGACCTCACTAACTGGGAGTTCCACAAAATCAGACAGTCTGTGGGCTGCCAGCCCTATAACAGCACCGTATACAGCAAAGGGCTCCCACAGATAAAGAATGACTGTTTCATAAAAGTTATCCTTAGAGCTTTATCTAGCTTTCTTGTGTTTTCTGACTTACAAACTGGTACTCTTCCTGCACTAAACTCAGGTAAGCATCTTGTAAATTTCCTTTGGTAAACAAGGCCCAAACATGTATTTTATTTTCTTCTACTTAAAGCAATGTGTACCTTGCTAGGAGTTTAGCTGAACACCACAGATAATCTTAATGGGGCCCCAGAGTCTTACTGTCATTGTAACTGTGTTATTATTGTTTGAGGTATTTGTCTGCTCTTTTTAAACTTTCATTAGAGCAGATGAAAACCCTATACCACACAGAATGGTGTATTTTTAAGTAAAGCAGCAACAAGCTGCTTAATTAACTGCTCTTATTTAGAGCTGTAGAAAACAGTTCTCGACATTTGCCTACAACTGTAAAGTGCAGCCATCAGCTTTTACTTTTCATTTTGTCCCTTGCCAAGGGCAGTTTCTAGCAAACACAGGGAACAGAACACAAGGGGACTGCTGTTCCTGTCCTGCACTTTACTTTTTGTTTCTGTGCTTCCTAAGCATTTTAGTGAGTCTTGGGGGGTCTAGAACAGACTCAGGGCACCCTTCCATGACAGGGGTCACCCGGTCACATTCCTCCCCACCTAAGAGGGCAACCAACTACTGGTTGTCCAATACCCATACCCGTCCCAACAAGGGGCATGGTGGAGCTCTGGCCCACCCTCACCAAGAAGCTCCACCCCAGGGTCCCTTTAATCAGATTGCACAGTACTACCATTATACAATACAATACAATACAATACAATACAACATACCCTGGGGCAATTTAAACTGTTACACCTAGAATCCGCTGTGTACCATATTATTTATTTCTGTCAACATCAGTACCACCCAATGCAGATTGTACGTTCCATTAATATCATTATGAATTAATTTTCCATAAATGTACAAGTATACTTTTCCTATGAAGTCCCTGTTATTCTACAGCAACTTTACTAGTACCAGATCCTTTCTCTGACAAGGATTTACATAGTTCCCATCCTGACCTGCCTCCGTGTCGAAACCGCCACCTCTTCCATGGGTGCCATGTATATTGGCCTTCAACCCTGGCAGTGGTTTCACCCTTCCATAGCTCTGGCACCTTTCTCTGCCAATGATCGGCACCAACATTCAAATAGTTGGCCACCTGCCGATACATGCCAGGCCAGTAATATGATTGAGTGATACAGGCCAGTACCTCTCCATGACATATTTTCCCTGACTGGCTGCCTCCCACAGTCTTCAATACCTTCTCTCTTAAACTCATGGGTACCACAACCCTTGCATCCACCCGTTTGGTCCGGGGGTTAGGCCTCATATGGTAGAGCACCCCATTCTTCATTTCATACCACCTCAACAGATTCCTTTGTATCCCCCTTATTAACTTGTTTTGCATCCTGAACTAAGACATGAGCCCCTAACCTAGATACTTCAGGATCTTCCTTTTGTTCTTTTCCCCCAATTTACTCTAAGTAAGTCATTACATTGTGAATTAGAGAGTCCAATGCATTTTAAAGTCCCTTCAGCTCGTAGAGCCTTTTCTACGTTGCTTGTAGTCTTCAGCCCTAGGTCCACAAGAACAGTCTTACCTGGGGACTTCTCTGGCATTACCACTCCATTGTCCTCAGTCCAAAACATTCATGGAAAAATAGGAAGGATAGGAAGTTCAGATTCTGAATGTTCCATCTGGGTTGTCTCCATGTCCATAATCAAAGGGTCATCTCTCCTGGAAACATTCCTGGCCTGCTCCAGTTGGATCTCCAGCTCGTGGCATCTCCACTGTGCCTCCCTCCAGCATTCATTCATCCATCGTAATAGCCTCCTCTGGTCTGCCATCTGGTTTCGTGGTGCCTTGCCCAGGTCACCATCTCCACATATCCTCATCTCCACTGACACCATGCACTTTTCTGCCTCTCTCCTGAGGTACTATTTCCAGTACCCCTGACTGAGCTCTCCCGTGTGTCCTTCAGACACTCAGCCAGGATATCCCATTTCTGACACCAACTGTAGCAGGGTTGTTGTTCAGGAGACAATTAGCAGGCAGACATCAAAATCAGTGCATAAAAAAATGCCAGGCTGGCATTTATCATTTTATTATTTGTAGCATAAAATGATAATAATTAAACACAGAAAATAAGAAAATTGTCATTAAGTCAATAACATCAATGCTGTCTAGGGTATAGACACAAGCCTTCTAAACTTAAGGTCTTACACCTCTCACAGTCAGTTCTAGACTGACGCCTTATCTAAATTAAAGCCTCTAGTGGCAATCTTTTATCCTGTGTCCTAGTGACATCACTTGGGAAACACCCACATTATGTCTTTTAACTAAAACACATCTCTATGAGGCTCATATCCCGGCCTAAACATAAGAAAAGGGATATTTCAAGCCTTGGTTAATAGGAGTCCTAGCAACATTAACATAATATTCATTCTGGCCTGGCTACACAATTTTATAGCTATGAGGAACTTAATTTCCCCTAGCTCCACCTCTGGCAGTGACCTCACTAACTGGGAGTTCCACAAAAATCAGACAGTCTGTGGGCTGCCAGCCCTATAACAGCACCGTATACAGCAAAGGGGCTCCCCACAGATAAAGAATGACTGTTTCATAAAAGTTATCCTTAGAGCTTTATCTAGCTTTCTTGTGTTTTCTGACTTACAAACTGGCACTCTTCCTGCACTAAACTCAGGTAAGCATCTTGTAAATTTCCTTTGGTAAACAAGGCCCAAACATGTATTTTATTTTCTTCTACTTAAAGCAATGTGTACCTTGCTAGGAGTTTAGCTGAACACCACAGATAATCTTAATGGGGCCCCAGAGTCCTACTGTCATTGTAACTGTGTTATTATTGTTTGAGGTATTTGTCTGCTCTTTTTAAACTTTCATTAGAGCAGATGAAAACCCTATACCACACAGAATGGTGTATTTTTAAAGTAAAGCAGCAACAAGCTGCCTAATTAACTGCTCTTATTTAGAGCTGTAGAAAACAGTTCTCGACATTTGCCTACAACTGTAAAGTGCAGCCATCAGCTTTTACTTTTCATTTTGTCCCTTTGCCAAGGGCAGTTTCTAGCAAACACAGGGAACAGAACACAAGGGGGACTGCTGTTCCTGTCCTGCACTTTACTTTTTGTTTCTGTGCTTCCTAAGCATTTTAGTGAGTCTTGGGGGTCTAGAACAGACTCAGGGCACCCTTCCATGACAGGGGTCACCCGGTCACAGTCACCATGCCCCATTTTTCTTGTGAGAGCCAGGAAGTATCTGGAGAAGGAGCCTTTGCCCCAGTGTGTGGCAAGTACTTTCTCCACTGCTTATGATTACATTCATTTCTTCACTTCCAGCTCCAACACGATTTTCTCAGTTTGTGTGTTAGAGGCTGGAAAATGTTTTGAGTTCTGCAGCTTTGGAAACTTTCATCACTGGAGGGACAAGCCTTTGCCTACTACTTCCAGGATCCATTTGTCTGTGGCGATTTTTGACCATTACTGGAAGCAGTGGGCCAACCTTCCCCCTACTGGCAAGGGGTGGGCAACCTGGGCAGAGTTGTCAGGGTTTTTGTTTCTGCTGGGGATTAGGAGCTGGAGTTGCAGTTCCACTCCTATTGCCCCCTTTTCCCTTGCCCCATGGTAACCTTACTGTGGTGGATACTCATAGGGAGCATAGGGATGTGAATAGTATCCTCTACCTCCCCCCCCTCAGTAAGGTCTGTAGGAAGTGGAGGCCTTTTCTTTCTCAGTATTGCTCTTATAGGTGGCTTTGCACTCATCTACCTTTTTCACATAAGCGTCTGTTTTGTCCCCAAATAGGAAGATTCCCTCAAAGGGAAAATTTATAGCCTTTGTTTGTGTGTCCTAAGACAGGCAACACTTCTTAATGACACTGAATGGGCCAGAACTCTTGAAGCAGTGTCATTTGTGTCCCCGCCATATGAAACTGGTACTCTGTGACATCTATGGCTGATCTGTGTCCTGTACTAAGTCAACAGCTGCTTTCTCACTCAGTGCCAGTATGGAGTTCCAGAGTACCTTCTGGTACTAAGCTGTGTGTGCCAAGTAAGATGCTGGCCTTATTGCCTTAGCAGCAAGGAATCTGATGTATACACTCTTTTGGCTATGCTATCCAGTTTCCTGGAATCTTTCTCAGGAGGCCGAGAGGAAAGGGGCACTTTTGATTTGTCACAGGCAGCACTCTGGAACACCTCCTCATGATAAGTGTGAGTACAGGTACTTGACCCCCTGTTTGTCCACTTCATACTTCTTTTTCAGTTTCCTTGTCAATGCCAGCAGTTAAGGTGGGTGTTGACATGACCTTGTTGGTGGCTTTCTTGAGGGATTTCTGAATGGGAAGTAGTAACCTCTTTGTGGGGGCTAATCCCATCACATCCATGAACTCTGCCTCCTCTTCATCCTCTCTAATTTTATGGGAGGAGATGTTGAGAGTGTTCACCATCTGTCTTACAAAGGGATGAGATTTATATTCCTCTGAAGTTCTAACAGGAGAGTCAAATTCTTGCCCAGAAGAACCATCTGGTTCCAGAGGTTCCCTTTCCTCCTCCGCTTCGCAATACATTTCTTCTTCCTCCACAGGTACTGGCTATGGAACTGGAGCCTGGGGAGGGGGACAGGCATATTTATGAAAGTTTCCATAGTCCATATGTCTGGAAAAATTGTCATGTCCTCTGCTGAGGGCATCTGGTCAGAGTCCACTGTCTGCTCCTTTCCTTTCTCAGGAGGAATAACAGAGACATTCTTCTTGTTTTTTTTTTTTCTTAGCAGACACCATTTCCAGTGGCTGCTCAGAGGCCCTTTTTTTTTATATTTGTTTAGCCATTCCCCCCCATTTTCGCCCACCCTCATGTCCTTGGCGTGTGCGTGCACCTGTGGAGGCACGTGCGCATCATGCACTGCAGGACGCCCCACCCTACCGGTCACCCATTACCCTCCTGCACTGCCACTAGACCACCACCCGAAGGTGATGGGACTGCAGGAGGGTAACCCCCTTCCCTGGGAGAGGAGAGCCGCCATTAGGCAGCTCAATCCTGCTCCCCCTCCCCCCCATGCTGGCTCCCTGATGACCAGAGGTTGTTCCCAAACCCAGGTCACCAGTGTTATGCGAGGCAAGGCATAGATGCCTCAGCCCTCTGTGCCACTGGGCCAGTCTGGCCTTTTTGCTTTTACCAGACTCAGGGCTCCTCCTTTCAGACACCTTGATTTCGGTACCATTTTTTGCAGCTTTATGTTTCTTTACTGTCCCCATTGACAGGGAATGCTGCTTACTTTGAGGGGCAGGATCCTCCTCTGACACTTTAGGTGACATAGAGACAGACTGAGAAGCCATAAGAGCTTCCCTTTTCTAGCCCTTGTCTTTTGTGTTTTAGGGCAAAACTTCTTGCAGAGATCACAATGTATGAAATTGTGGTCTGGACCCAGGTACCTTAGACAAAGCTTGTGGCGGTCTGCCTTTGCCAGGACAATTTTTAAAGCCTGTAGATCCGGTTTTCTTTTTAGGTCAGTCATGCTGAACATGGAAGACTTAAAAAAAAAAAAAAAAAAAAATCATTAATGGTTCCCAATAGCAAAAAGATAAATGAAAGCAAGCCCAAACTGGTTAAAACGAGGGTTTTACTGTAATTCACGGTTCGGTTCTTTTTAAAAATGAGCAGCTAATGTTTTATCACCTTGGAAGTAGTGAGGTAGAAATCTGAAGAAAAAAATGTCTTGGTTTCCTAAAAACTGAAACCTAGCATAAAAGTCAAAAACCACTAAAGCAGTTATGAACAAAAACCTTTTTTGTATGGTATTACACACACACAAAAAAAAAATAATCACAAAACCAGTGGTTTTCTATAGGTGGGAACCATATTGACTAGCAACTTTCTCCAGTTATAGAAAACTGATAGGAAATCCAAGAAACTGCTACATGAATTTAGAAAATATATCCTAAATAATGCAGAGTGTGACGGGGTTAAATAAGATCTGTTCCCATTTATTATGTAGAAAGAGTTAAATGCAAGAATCTGTTCTAGCCTCTCCTTTTCAGTCTCTCGTCTGTCTGGTTGTGCAAAAAAATGTTCTCGTGAGACCCAAGAACTGATCACTCTCACAGTCTTGTGATTCTCTGCCTTCACTTGCTGTTTCTGTCTTTTCTTCTCCCTTGCATATCTGTGATTATAAAATATATGTGAATCTTTGTGTGAAACTCGTATCCCTTGGTTTGAAATATATATAGTAACACTGTTGAAAGGATTGCAAAAAGCTATTTGGAATTTGGGGGTTAGTCTGAGATGCAGTTTGAGCTCCTCTCAGGCTTGTTTGCAAACTCTTTTGTAGAGCTGTCAACAGGAGGCCAGTTTGGGACACTGTTCAATTTGCAAGCCTGCTCTGCAAAGAAACTGACAAGAACTCTGACACATTTTGTGAGAAACAGAATGTCTCCTTAATGAGCTCAGGACGAAGAAGTAACTTGTCAGGCAAAGCCTCGTTATAAAAAGAGCAGCAGTATTTTTTGCTAGAGAGACTTCTTGGAAACTGGAAAGAAACCCTCAGATGAAGGAGACATGACATCAGATCTTTGCCGCTGGAAGCAGGGATCTGGATTGTGGATTCACTTCACTACACATACTAGCAGGCTTCTAGCAGTCCTCTGGGAGGAGGAGGCAAGGAAAACGAATAGATATTGGAGAATGAAGGCCTCAAAAGCAGCAACTCGATTTATTATATCGATGCTGTAATAGGAGATGAAACTTAGAAACAGAGAATTTTTTAGCAGAAAAAGGACCACATGGCCCACCCAGTCTTCTTTTAAGTGTTCCCTGTCTAGTCTGCCTCCTCAGGCCCTCTCTGGTCTCCAGCAAACCTCCCACCTCTTTTCTAAGATATCCCTGTGTTTCTCCCATGCGTGCTTGAAACCCCCCCACTGTTCTAGCCTTCACCACTTCTACTGGCAGTCTGTTCCAGGTGTCTACCACCCTTTCAGTGAAGAAATATTTCCTTATATATCTCTTAACCCTCCCCGCTCCAGCTTCATAGCATGTCCCCTGGTCCTGGTGCTCATTCTCATTTGAAAAATATTCCCCACCTGCACCCTGTTCAGCATTGTGAGGTACTTGTAGGTCTCCATCATGTTACCTTCCTTTTGCCTCTCTTACAGGGTGTACATGTTAAGACCCCTCAGGTCTCTCTTAATAGGGCTTCCCGTGCAAACACTGCACCTTTTTAGTTGCCCTCTTGTGGACTGCCTCCACCCTTTTTATGTTTTTTCAGAGTTGCAGTTTCCAAAACTGGACATAGTACTCCAGGTGGGGTAGCACCAGCTAGCCAGCAAGAGTGGCAATGCCACCACCTCCCTTCTCCTGCTGGAGATAACCCTCCCTATGCACCCCAGCATCACACTGTGTCTGTCCACTGCCCTGCCACTTTGATAACCCCAAGGTTCCTTTCCTGTCTAGTGAGTATCTCCTCATATCCTATACTTATCACCGATGTTCCTATGCCCTAGGTGCACGATTCTGTACTTTTTGGCATTGAACCCCAACTACCATGTCTTTGACCACTCCTCGAGTTTCCCCAAGACCCCTGTGCATTTTCTCCACCCTCTCCTGAGTGTCCACCCTACTGCAGATTTTGGGGTCATCTGTAATAAGGCATACCTTCCCCTTAAGTTCTTCTGCAATTTTCCCTATGAAAACATTGAAGAGGACTGGTACCAGTGCCAAGCCCTGTGGTACCATACTGGTCACTCTCCCATCCTTGGAGTGAGTGCAGTTAACCACCATCCTCCATCTCCAATTGGTTAACCAATTCCTAACTCAGTTTGCCACTTTGGATCTCACTCCTAGGATGGTCAACTTCTTAATCATAGTTTGGTAGAAAAAAAAAAACAGTGCACACACCAAACTATGACAAACTACAGAATTTATTTATGTATAAAATTTCAATCAACTACCCCCAACATATACGCCACTGGAATGTGGCTTCTTTAGAGAGGACTAGTGACACATGTGATTTAAATATCCCAGCTAACAAAATCATTATGTGAAGTACTAATTATCAGAAGTGTTACTAAAGTGCCAACAGCGGAGCCCGATTATACTGACCTCCAAGTTGACTTATTCAAATGAATGCAAAAATTGGTTTTAAAATAATTTTTCAAAGACTGGAACCAGGGCAATAATAACTTTGTCAATATGGATTTCCTCATGCAAGACCTAAATAATTCAGTGCCTCAATCTGAGGATAATCTAGACATTGCATCCAAATGGTTATCTGAGCCGACATTTGACTTGGAGACCAGAGACAATAACACCAGTAATTATGACTTTGAAAACATGGATTTTCTGATTAATGAAACTGAGGATTTGGATAAATGAAGTGGTGGAGCAATACAACTGAAATTTAATACCAATCTGAAAGGGAAAACTGCCAGCCCAGTAGTGCAGAGGGCTGAGGCACTGGTACCTTACCTCAAACCATGCCGGCGATCCGGGTTTAGGAACAGGCTCGGGCACCAGGGGCCGGCAATAGGGTGAGGAGAGGACTGAGCATCCAGAGGACTGCTCTGCTCTCCTGGGGTGGGGATTGGGACAGCATCGCTCAGTAGCAGCCCCTAGTGGAGACTGGAGGCACTACATGAGCGGTGCGATGAGGGGGGAAACTCAGGAAACCGGAAAACAGTTGCAGGGTCCGCCAGATGATGGCTGCCGATCTCCAACATTACCGAAGCCCTCCAAGGAGCCTCTTCCACCTCAGCAGCACCCCAGGAGCTAATGGTGAGTGTGCTGGCAAACTCTCCACCGGTGCCTTCCCCCTCGGAGAGGGACCCACCTGGCGAAGGTTACGCCGGGATACCTCGGGGCTGGCTGCGATGTGAGGATGGAGGGGAGCTCGAGAGAGGATAGTAGGGGTAAGTCGGGGGCCTTGGTGACCTGAAGGAGTGGGGGACACTGAAGCACATAGGAGGGATAAACACAGATCATGCCAAAAAAAAAAAATCAGAGGGTAAACTGCATTTTGCTCCTACACACCAAGTGTTGAAAAACTGGTGTTAGAGGATATTAATGCTTCTAAAAAAATACGTCCCCCCATCACCATGGTACCACAACATGTTGGCTAAAGAAAAAAGGTCTCTTAAGAAGCTACAAAATATGAAAAACATAATTAAGCCAGCAGACATGGGTGGTGCAATGGTGGTACAAGATGTGACCCAACATGTATGGGAGCTAGAGAAACAGATTTCAGATTATAATTGTTACTTCAAATTGACCTTTGACCCTACTGGTCCATTTAAAAGCATTCAGTTTAATCTCCTAGACAATGCCATTAGAGGTGGGGTGGATAAATAAGAATTAAAATGATTTTCTGCAAAAGAATTTTCCCATATATCCCACATTCTACACTCTGCCCGAGATCCACACATCACTAAGGGACCCCCTTGGACGACCCACTGTTTCTGGTATGGGGTCACCCAAGGAGGGTCCTTCTGGGTTTGTGGATTTTTTCCCTGATGGTTACGATTCCCTCATATTGGAGAGATGCAACTAATTCCTTGAACAAACTAGAAGGAATCACATGGCCAGATACAATGTGCTGGAGAGCAATTGATATAACCGCACTGTATACATCCAATGTAGAAGAAAAAGGTATAAAGGCCGTCCACCATTTTTTGGAAGCAGAAGCCGATTTTCAGGATGTCTCAAGAGAATTTATGTTAGACTTATTGGAGTATGCAAGGCAAAGCTATTTCACATTTGGTGGTAGCTTCTACGTGCAATGACAGGGGACTGCCACGCGGCAGCACTTGTGTTATCCTATGCAAATTTATTCATGGCCTTTTCAGAAGAACGATTGCGTCTACGACTCAAACCCCCACCTCAGGGACATCATTAACTGGTATCGTTATATAGATGATATCGTTTGCATCTGTGGTGGGGTATCAAGTTGGCGCTACGATTTGTGGAGCGACTTAAAATGACTGGAATTTAAAATGCACAACCCATATACAGTATATTGCTACTCCACTGAATTCCTAGCTATCATGTTTATGGTAACAGAAGACATGAATGTAAGCAGCATCCCATACGGATACTTTACAGCAGGAAATACTGTGTTCAGCGCTGACAGTTCTCACCTGAAGCCATTGGTAGATAATATCCCATATAGGATGGTTCTACAGCTAAAGCACAATGGTACTGTATCTCTGATAGTTTGTTTCAGCAACAAGTGGATAAAATGGCACTTCTTTCAAAGACGGGGGATACTAACGTGAGGTTGTTTGAGCTGCTGTGGCATAGCGGCTCCTGTACCAGCTACAGAGAGATAGCATTGCAAATAATAACTGCAAACCATTTTCAACAAAATACTGAACAAGTCTTTAGAGGTCATTACAGTCCCTTGGCAAGTTCTGTTGGTCAACAGCCAGCTCCTTAATACTGTCCCTTGGTTGTTCACCCTCTGATTCAATGGACAGTCCCATGTCTGTATACATCCTGTAACCCACCCAATGAGCCCACCTCCCTGGCAAATCCAAAGGCTTTGTCAGCTAAATTATCTTATCTTCTTCTTAGAAGGGTGGTGGACTAATAGGTAGAATGCTGACCATGGGCTGCTTCCCCCTCCCTGCCAGCTGACATGTATCGACTCCATTTCACAAGTGCAGCTCATACACTCAAATGCCTCAGAGAAGCCTGGAAATGACCACATGTACAGTCCCGGTCAATTCACCAGTCAGGACAGTCATCGCATGTGCAGCTGGGAACACACTACAAGTGGGACCAGAGGCTAAGATAAAACAGACAACACAGGGGCATTTCAGTGTGGATTACAGGCAGCAGGGTCCAAGAAAGCATCTCTGGGGCAGTTATACTCCACAGAATGGGCCCTTCCAAAGACTGCAAGAAATTGCTGCTGTGTCTGTGAATTAGGCAGGTAAGTTTCTCTGCCATCCATACTGAACACCATGCCTGGCAAGGTGGAGGGAAATACAGCTCACCAGGCACTTCACCATTAAACCTCCATGAATTAAGTGCAGTACCTAAAGTTAGTTACAATAGGATCTTTTCCATGGTGGGTATGGAGGGAAGCCTAGGTGGCGAACACAGGGACTCGGGGGCACAGTTGCCCACACAATGTTCGCGTCTCATTTCTCAGCAGTCTTGCTAGATGGAGGCAGCTTGGTAGCCATTACAGTACCTTTTAAGTATCCAGTTATATTCTTTATGGCTTCTGCAGCTGCTGCCATCTCTGGGCTTTGGTAGTGCACTTGCCTGCCTTAGTCCAGACTCTGTGCCAATTTCGAAGCCAGTAGTTTTGGGGAATGGCATAGGGGCTGCAGGTCCATCTTGGTACCTTTTTCAGCTAGTCCAGCAATGGCTGCTTCCACTGTTTCATAAGTTCTAGTCCCATTCTTGAAAAACACTACAATTTTAGTGGAATAATACGGAGTACGAAAATGGATGTTCTGTGATTTCAGGGCTCTTATCACAGAGATGTATTTCCTGTGTTTTGCCATTATGGCTGTTGAGTAGTCATTATCAATATAGATTTGGGTGTCCTAAAATTTTACAGTCTTTTGCTGCCATACAAGATGAAGGACATTTTCCTTCTCCAGGTAATGCAGGAAACTGAGTACTATTGAACACGGTCTAGCTTCAGCGTTCGGTCTCGACCCCAGAACCTGGTGCGCTATTTCAAGTTCCACGGTGAGTTCAGGAAGGAGTTGGAGAGCAAAGAAAGCATCACTGGCAAAAGTCTGTGCCTTCAACGGCTTCAGGGATGCTGTAGGTCCTCTTGATTATTACACCTTGCATGGCACTCTGCATCATCCATGCGGTCCTGAGTGCCTGAATGGAGTCGTGGAGCTGAAGTACGTCCCATTGCATGGCATCCAGTCTGCTGTCCTGATGGGTGAGCCGATCAGTGACGATGTTCAAACTTTTTTGTAGATTTTACCTGCATCAGCTCACAGGGCTGCAGCTGTTGATTTCATTTCCTGCCAAAAGTGTCCGAGCTCTGCAGCCATTACCTGCATCTGCCGCTGTAGAGCATGCAAGGTGGAGGCTGTGGCCTCTTTACCAGCATGGTGTGTCAATCTGAGGGAAAGGCTGCTCTCGCTGTCTGAGCCTCCCCTACTATAATCGGTTGCCATCCAAAGATTCAGAGGGTGAGGGCGCCTGACAGGACCTCCACATGTTGCTGTTGAACCTCCTGGCTGTTACTGTTAGAGATTTTTGTAAGGTTTGAGTGATTTTGGAGGGTTTTAATATTCAGACCTTTTGGAGCGCTTCTGTCTCATTGCTCACAGAAGCAGGATGTCAGAGGAAGTCTGTAGCACATATACTGTTTTCATGAGTCTGTGTTACATGTTTTTCACAACTGTCTGCTTTTTGTGTGCTGTTTTAATTGGGACGCACCTATACACTTTAGTAACACTTGACTGCTACTTAGTACTTCCAATAATGATTTTATTAGGTGGAGTATTTAATCACATGTGTTACCAGTCAATTCCATCCCCCAAAGAAGTCACATTCCAGTAGTGATATGTAGGGGTGGTTGACTGGCATTTCTTATGCACTAACAAATTTCATAGTTTGTCATCGAGTTTGGGGTGTGTGCAGTTTTCTTCTACCGAACTATGACTGTGTACAGCAGCACCTTTGGGGTGCTCCCTTCTATTCACATCAACTTCTTAAATCAGCCTCCTGTGCAGCAGTGTGTCAAAGGCCTTTCTAAAGTCAAAATAGGTCACTTCCACTGCCTTCCCCTGATCTATGTCCATGGTCACCAAGTCAAAGAAATCAGTTAGCTTCTTTTTGAATGATCTCCCCCCAACCGAATCTGTGCTGCATGTCGTCCTGCAGACCATTGGATTCTAGATGCTCAACCACCATTTCTTTCCATAGGGCTTCCATTAATTCCCATTACTGAAGTAAGAGCGACTGGCCTACAATTGCTAGCCTCCGCCTTGCTGCCACTCTTATGTAAAGGGATCAAGACAGTCTTTCAGAACCATACCAGTTTCCAGTGAGCTGTTGAACAAGGCAGTCGACGAGACATCTAGCACCTCTCTGAGATTGTTTAGTATCCTGAGGTGTATTCTGTGTGGCCCCATAGCCTTATCCGCCTTCAGGGCTGCAAGCCCTTTCAGGACTCTTTCCTTTGAAAATGAACTTGTGTCATCTCCCCACCATTACTGCTTCTCCTCTGTGGTCCATCCCATCCTCCCTCTACTTTGGAGACTGAGCAGAAGTACCTGTTTAAGATGTCAGCTTTTTCTTGGTCACCTTTTGCAAAGTGCCACCTTTCTGATCCACACTATCCCTCCACTTGCTTTCCTCATAGTTATGTACCTGAAAAAAGTCTAACCCCCTTTAGCGACCTCTTTGGCGATCCTTTCTTTTCTCTGCATCTTTGCTTCCCAAACCACATTGCCTTCTTCCTGCTGCTTTGCTTGGTATAACTCCTTGTTCTCCTACCAGTGTTTCTTTGTAGCTCTTGAATGGCACCCTTTTTTCTTTCACCATTGCCACTTCCTTGGAGAACCATAATGGTTTCCTTTTACTTTTGCTTACTTCCTTCATGCAGAGATTGGATGCTTTAACTATGTCTCCCTTATTTTTCCCCTTGTGCCTCTGCTGCTCCTGAGACATTTTTTGAGACAGTCTCCCATTTCTTTAAAATCCACCCACCTGAAGTCCAGGACCCATGTCCTCATGTGGCTCACCTCTACTCCTATCTCCTTATGTTGAAGGACACTGTACAGGGATCACTGGTACTGAGGGTACTGCTATCTGTGATGTCTGCAGTGCTGTCCCTATTTGTAAGCACCAGGTCCAGCACTGTCCCATCCCTTGTGGGTTCTTTGATTAGCTGCTGTACTGAGAAAACCCCCTTGTAGGGAGTCAAGGATGGCCCTGCTCCTTGCTGAAGATACAACTGGAAGGCTTCACTCCACATCTGGCAGACTGACGCCACCAACTAGCAGAACCTCCCCCTTACTTGCCATTCTGATGATGGCTTCCCCAAGTGCCCTATCCATCTCCTTGCCTTGTGATGGAGGATAGTATGTTACCTGGGTACAGATAATGGCCCCAGAGCCTGTCTTCAGGATGATTCACAGCCCCTCCTGTTCCTCTTGGTGCCCTTGTACCTCTGTGGCCTTAACTGCCTCTTTCACATATAATGCAAACCCTCTTCCCCTCCCTGTCTTTCCTGAACATACAATAGCATGGTTTGGCCATGTCCTAATCGAGGTAGCACAGTGCACCATGACTCCATTATAGCCACTAAGCCCAGCTAAGCCACCACCATAATGATTTTGTGGTCTGGAGTTTTGTTTCCAAGACACTGTGCCTTAGCACATGGCTATCCACATCTTCCCCGCCACACCCAATGCCCTGCTTCTCCCTCCCATTCTTGCCTATGTTGCTGCCTGTAGTCCCCCCCAACTTACCTCCTCCCATGTTGCTTTGACCATTCCCAATCTATTTCAATCCACTATCCTCCCCTACCCGAGTTATATCCCCCTTCTCCTTTGTCTTGTCTCGAGGAATGGAGGAAAATTGAGATTGTGTCTAAATACAGAATACCTTCTAAAGTTTTACTCCAATGGATCAGCAGACCTTGAAAGGGTAGACTTCTCTTATCAAGTGCTTCCTTGCACCTTTTGCATAGTCAAATACTTGTTTCGGTTTTTTTTCTTTACATCTTGTATTCCTACCCAGACTGTCCAGCCTCCTACTACTTCCATTGTCAAGTGACCTTCCCCATCCTCTTCCTGATGACCTCATGGTGCTGCCACCAACCTCCAACCCAGAGCTGCCACCCACAGTGGCACCATAGGGGAATGCCTATGCTCCTGATGGCCCTGGAGGGTGGCAAGACCTCCATGCTTCAAACAGGTTTGGTGCTACCCACAGAACGAGGTGTGGGTGACTTCCAGTAGTAGCGTGGAAGATGCACAGCACTGTCATGCGTGCTGGGATGGCCAGTTTTTCCCTTTGTGATGGTCCACCCACATCTCACAATGCTCTTTTTACCCTTGCAATGCGGGGGGGGGGGGCAGTATATCCTGTAGTCAACCACGACATCTTGTGACACCATTCACCCCTTTTGGAGCCTGAGAGAGCTGCCTTTGCAGCACTCCCACAACTTCATTGGCCAAAGACGGGTGGGCGGGTTTGCCCAGCAAATCAGGGTTGCTACCATGGGAGCATGATGCCAGCTTCACTGGGCCAGGCCCTCGCTGACAGTTTTACATGGATTTCTTTTTTTTAATTAATGGTTTATACCTCCATGCTTCCCACTTGTCTCTTCGTCTGATCACCAGACCAACCTTGCAGCTTTCCCGCTGTGGCAAGGCCTGTTGAGAGAACAGATCCATCAACTTCTGGGGCAGTAAGGGACCACCAGTACCAATGGTAACATAAATGTAACTTCTGCCTGCAGTCCGACTGGGAGATCCAGACACCCAAATGATGCCACAAAATCACGGGTGGGGAGAGACTACAGATGCATTTTACTCACCACAATGGATTCCAGCATGTCGCCTTGTCACCTACATCATATACTGTGTCCGAAGTCCCTGCAAGCCCATTCTAAAATCTGTCTGACAGCACCCCGGAAACTCTACCACAAAGCAGCAGCTCAGGTCATCATGGGCTGGTTCAAAGACCACTTATCAAACAGAACCCAGGTTGTCAAATTTTACTCTACTCTGTCAACTTGGGTGTCCCTCAGGGCTCTATCCAGGGTCCCCTGCTCTTCTCTATTTTCACAAACCAGATTAGACATGACACACCTTTCTGTTCATTCCTCCTTTATGCGGATGATTTGATCCTATATTCCAGCATGAGAGATGCTTCTGAGATCAGTCTCAACCCCTCAGCATCCTTTCACAATATCCAATCCTGGCTTCACCGACAGAAGCTTGTCCTCAATGTAGGCAAAACGAAAGCAATGTTATTTGACTCTACAGTTAGACAAAGCCAGTCAGAGTCTTCTGAAAATCTCCTGCCTTGATGGCTCCATGTTTGAAACAATAAGCTCCCTTAAATACCTGGGGATTCTGCTAGATGGGTCCCTTGACTTTGATCAGCATATCCTAGCTACGTGTAAATCCGTTAACTCCAAAATTGGGGTGGCATATAAAACTAGATACACTCAGACTCCCTCGGTGAGACTGGCAACAGCCAGAGGCATCCTACTCCCATCCTCACCAATGGTGCTGCTACCTATGTTAATGCATCTAAGGCTTCTCTCCATAAGTGGGATACTACATATAATAATATATACTGCTATGCCTCTGCATCCCCATGGCTCAAACACCACTGTCAACGCTACACCAACCTTAAGTGGCCCCTCTCCCCATCCATAGGAATCTTGCCCTTGGCTCCATTACAGATAGCATTATGAGATCTATGACTCCTGCTTCTCTTGCTTCCTTGCTGCTCCCCCTGTTCTCCTCCTCCTCTGGCCTCAGATCAGTTGACCAAGCCTTGCTTCATGTACCTAGGTGTAAAACTGCCAAGGGTGCCTGTGCTTTTTCTCACGCGGTCCCAAAATACTGGAACTCACTTCCCCTTGAATCACATCTCTCACGCACTCATGCCGTATTTAAAAAGAAACATCTTTCTCGCCTCATCATTAGTGCACAGTGCAAATGTTTTAATCTTCACTGACTACCCTGCCTTTTCCTGAGCTTACTGATTTCCTTCATCCTACCTAGTTACTCTTCTCTATCACTCCACCCCGGCCCTATATACTCTCTTCTATCTCATCAGTCCTTGTCCCATTTTCTCTCTCTTTAGACCTCGTCTGCACCTCCTAGCTTGTTAACTCTTCCTTCTTGCCGTTTCTTTCTATAATTCTTTCTGGGTACCCTGTGCAGTTCCCTGTTTGACAGTTTGCCTCTACCTACTTTGTAACAATTGTGCTACCTGAATTGTGTTACTGACTTCTGAGATTTTTCCCGCGAATTGTTACTAATGTGTGCTAAACCATACCTCTGCCTCTCTTTTGCTATAGCACTTATCTTGTACAACATGTATCTCGTATGTGATGCCAAGCTGTACTACTATTCTGTGTGTTATTTTACCTTGCCTGTTATATTATGCATTACTCAGACTGGTAAGCATTGTCTTCGTTCTGTATGTTTCTGATTTTGTCATGTATTCTGTACCACTACTTTGTAATCTTCCGGGTCATGTCTGAACATAGTCATTCATTTGACTAGTGCACCTCACCTGGTTAACAAAAACAAAAATAAATAAATAATAACAACAGCACCACCAGCCCAACCACCTTATCAAAATCTTAAACATGTACAGAAAATCTCTTCAGAGAGTTTCAAACAGGCTATAGGGTTTTGTTTTACAAACTGAAGTATAATTCAGCATCAATAACTTAAAAGTATCTACTTTCCCAAAAAGTCCATCTTACCAACTCCTCCAAAAGGAAGCGTTAGGAACATATTTTGCACAGCACTGTCATTAGAACAAAAACTTCCACTCGATGTTCTAGACATTACATCGGATATAACCTGCAAAAGGAAATGTATAAAATATTTAGGTGCCAGTGTGTGTATTATTTAACACATCTGCTCTTTAGTTCAGTCATGTTTGTATACTAAAGAAAAAGTTTCTGAGCCATGGCTACAGTTTTTGATACTTAGTGACAGTGCTACCTGTATATTTATGGTGTAACTACCCCCATTTCAAAGTACCCAAGAAGTAAAAAAAAAAAATGTAAATAAACGTTAAAGAGACAGGAAAACTAGGACTTCACCGCTGTGTATAACATTCCTCTTTCCAGAAATCATATTCAAAAATCGTACTCCTTAACTGTACCTGAATAATAGTTAAAACAGTAAACTGGATTTTGTACTGTTTTCTTTTTATGGGCAACATTCTTTGCACTTCTGTTTTTTGGACCAGGTATTCAGTATTCTGAATATGTCACTGCATGGAACTGGAACTTTAACCAGGAGCCACAGACCTATCAGATCTGTGCTCAGAGTTCAGAATATATGCACTGATAGTCAGAATTCCAAATTCCTTATCTGTGAAGAGACCTGCTCAGAATAATGTCCACAGAAAGAAAATCCAAAACACAGTTGGTCTTTTCAACTTTTTATTCAGGTATAGTTCAATATGGATCATTGGAGAGGGTGGAGATAGGAATGGCTTTTGAATACAGGGGCATCACAAACTGCTGCACATTAGAATTTAAAGAATGTCCTCTCCCCTTTAAATATGTTTTCTAGTTTCATGTCAACAAAATCCTGGCAGGCTTTTGTACAAACACAGTATCCTTGTCTGATGGAATTCAAGTTCTCTGGTTTCTCATCTATGACCAGTGTCATAATCCTGTACACCACAGTATGTTGCCACGGATAGAATGATGTCATAAGAGCATAATGACTTCTGGTGTAAACATGCAGAAAAAAACCCAGAAGACTACCAAGGGTCAATGATTATTGAGGCAGTCTAGAGGGTGCAATGTAGGGCTGCCACAATAAGGGGTATTGGGAACAAAAGCTGTGAAGAGAGGCAGGATGCCCTTATGTTAAGCTGTAGAGAACTTGGAGGATGAGGCAAGGCAGCCACCCCTATCTGTCGAGCAGAGATTGGAGGACAGAGGACCCAAAAGCAACATTTCAAAAGCTCATGTTGATGCTATGATGGGAGATGAAGGTGTGTGCTTTACTTCAGGTTGCAGCCCTACAAATCTCCACGATGAGGATGTCTCAGGAAGCAGCACTAGGTCTGATGCAATGAGTCTTAAGCCCTTTGGGCAACTCCCTACCAGCCAACCTATAGCAGAGGATGATGCAGGATGTAATCCACCTGGCAACTGTCTGCTTGCTGTCAGTCTGCAAGGTGTGATGTCAAAAACAGCTGGCCAGCCTCACCCCAAACTCCAACCGTATGCTCCTTACAGCAGGTCCAAAGTAAGGAACCCATGGTCAGCCTCCAAGGCTGGGTTGGTAAGGTTTACCGGTAAGTTAAAGGGGAACTGTCAGCATTCCCCAGGCAAAAACACAGGACCTATTGGCTGCAATTAGGTAAACCGCACTAGCTGTGATACATTTAAATCACTAACAGAGCTGCAATTTGTATTTTATCTGGTTGATCCTGTGACCCTCCACCCACAATTACTGTGCCAGAGTCTCCCACAGCAAGTACTTTGATGATATGACTGATGGACTGAGCCATGGGGGACTCCTATATACCAGTACAGTGGTCAAAAAATACTAAAAGATATTCAGCGCATGTTTGCACTTCTAACTCCGGTGTCCACTGGCCAAGAAAAGTGCTTTCCTGGGCCGATGGGTACCAGAGTTAGAAATGCAAACATGCGCCGAATATCTTTTAGTATTTTTTGACAACTGTACTGGTATATAGGAGTCCTGCGTGGCTCAGCCCATCAGTCGCATCATTGCTTGTCACAGGGGACTCTGGCACAGTAATGATAGGCAGAGGGTCATAGGATCAACCAGATAAATACAAACTGTAACTCTGTTAGTGATTTAAAAACCTTACCACTAATGCAGGTTACCTAATCAGGACCTATAGGTGCTGTGTTTTTGCCCAGGGAATGCTGACAGTTACCTTTTAATCACCTGGTTGAGGTGAGACTCCAAAATTACCTTTGGGAGGAACTCTGAGTGGGTGCTGGTAGGAGACTACAATCTACCAGATGTGGATTGGAGCCTCCCTGCTGAAGCAACAGTTAGAAGTAGGGAAATCCTAGACTCTGCAGGGGGCATTACTCAGGCAACAACCCACTCGTGAGGGGGTGATACTGGACCTGGTACTATCAAACAAATACAGTGTCGCCAACATCACAATGGGAAGCCAACTAGGGGCTAGTGATAAATCGTATGGTGTGGTTCAACAGAAGGACTAGGCCAGAGCCTAACCACACTAAAATGAGGGTCCTGGACTTTAGGAGGGTCGATTTCAAGAAAATGGGAGAGTGCCTCAAAGAAGCCCTAGCAGGAATAGGGAAAATGGGTAGGGTGTAGGAAAAATGGGCAAAAAATAAGGAAGGCCATTGAGAAGGCAACTAACCACTGTCAGGCAGGTTAAAAAGAGCAAGAGAAAAAAGAGACCATTATGGTTCTCCAAGGAAGTAGCAGAGAAGGTAAAGGAAAAGAAGCAGGCATTCAAAAGGTACAAGTCAACACAGACAATGGGGAGAGTTATCAGGAAAAACAAATCCAGAAACAAATGGTTTGATACCTTTTACTGGACCAACATAGATTTTATAAGAAGAACAAAGTGCCTAAGCTTTTGGACCAACCAAGTCTTTCCTCGGAAGCTTATGGCAGTTATTTGGAAAATCACATACTTTTAACACCCAGATCATACATAAAAAAACAGAAAGAATTCTCATTGGTTTAAAACCTAACTGAAGTTTAAATGAGAGGAACCAGATTTCACCAGTTTGCTTTTAGCTGAGAAGCCTTCCAAGGTCAAATGTCAACAGAATAAGATAAGTCCTCGAGCAGAAGGTTCCACTCACTTAAAATCTGAATGACTGTGTTATGTGAATACAGTCTTAATGAAAAGCAAGACCACTGGATTCAATACTCAATTAAGTACATGTTAAAATGTGATACTATTGTACGTTTAAAAAAACTATATAACAGAAATTTTCTATATATGCCATTACATGGGTTTTAAAGTAAAGTTTATCTAGAGTGAGCAACTGTTTCACACATTTATACAGTATAAAACCTATCTGGAGATATTTTCCCAACTATACACTCGACCAGTTATTATATTCCATAAACATTAAGACCTTCAGTGCTGTAACAGGATTTTATACAGGGTAATATCAATTGTCAGTATAAGTGCCAAATTAAAAAACAAACCCGTCAAGGACCCCCAAGTAAATGCGACTATGTATCCTGATATGCTCAGAGTTCAGTAATGTGTCAGTATATAATCAAATTACTATATGTGCAGAAACAGTCTAAGAAACCTGAATAAAACAACAGTGGAATTACTCTCTGGGAAGATAACTAGTTAGGAGGAAGTAAATATTGTATTTATTTATTTATTTAGGATTCGGATCATACCTTTGAGCTCAGAGCTCTTTACAAAGGTTCCACGTCAAACAGTGACAATGACAGCAACAAACAGTTTACATACAATACTGAATAGTAGGTAGCTAGTATACAATAAGGTTACAATGTCATTCATAGTACCAATGGTGATAGTACAGTCAAGAGCATTCAACTAGGGTAAAGGACAGTGTTTATATGTAGTGAAGGAGATAAAGAGGTGTGACACCTAGTGTGAGAGTCCGAGGAGGAGGAGTCAAGGTGAGGGGCAGGGGAGACTGGGGGGGAGAGTGGGCGGCCAAAAGAAGTGGCTTTGTCTGAGAGGTTGGGAGGTAGTGGTAGTAGGTTGGTTTTAAGGTTGATGCAGTGGGGAGAAAAGGCACAGGGGGGAGAGGAAGACAGAGGGATAGGGCAAGGGGGAAGAGTGGGGGTTAAAGGAAGGGGAAGGAGAATGTGGATGAGTGGGCATTATGGGTGTTAGAGTCCTAGTGGCAGTCACAAACTGTCCTAGTAAGAAGGTGATGCCTTAGGCCATTTTTGAATTGCGAGATGCATTGGGAGTTTAGAATGTGCACTGGGATTTCATTGTGCCATTATTCACTATGTATGTGAGCCAAGAGTCCCAACACACTGTAACATCATTTACACCAATCACTACAATATTTACCCAATGGAATTTAACCCTCAAGGACCCCCACGTAAATGAGATCATGCATCCTGATATGTTCAGAGTTCAAAAACGTGTCAGTATATAATCAAACTACTATATGTACAGAAACAGTCTAAGGAATCTGAATAAAAACTCAATGGAATTACCCCCACCCCCGGGGGAAGATAACTAGTTAGAAGGAAGTAAATATTCACTATGTATGTGAACTAAGAGTCCTAACACACTATAACATCATTATGTCATGTACCCGAATATAAGCCTACCTCAATACAACTACAACCCCACACCCACATGACCCCCCACAACAAAAAACAAAACAAAACACCATAACCCTACCTCCCCCCCCCACACACACACACATATACACAGACCAAAATGTTGATAACTAGTCAAAAGGGACAGATAAATGTTGGTGAAGTTGTGTGGGGGTGGGGTGGGTACCCTATATCGTGTACTGGGAATGCCCGGTCATCCAACCGTTTTGGACAGCACTTAGCCAGAAATATGATTTCAGACATTTGATTCTGGGACTCTTACCTAAAGGAAACAGCCAGAGATCCTTTCTAGGGATACTCATAGCTGCTGTGGGCAAAGGTAGCACAAAAAATGGCTAGTCCCCGAACCACCACTATTGTCAGAATGGTCTGGCCTGATCAAACACATATACCAGACTGAAAAATTAACTGCAGACTTAAAATTATTTGCAGACAGATTTAATGGAACCTGGCTTCCATTCATTAAATTCATCGAGGAAACCAAGGGCATTTCTATATTAACACAACAGGCACTGGGTTATTAATTTTATGATAGTAAATCTAAGGTTCTAGGATAGAGATAAGCAACTCAGACCCACCCAACTTGATCTTTTACTTTTTCACATTTTTTTTTTTTGGACTCCTCCAGCGCCTGGCCAGTCACTCTTTCAGGCCCCCACATGAACTGCCCCACCGTGGCTTCTCCCGACCCCTACCGACCCACATTGCAGCCAGCCCCAAGTGACCCCGGTGTATCCCTTCACCAGGCAGGTCTCCTACCTCCGTAGGACAATGGCCTGGTGGCCAACCAATGATCCTGGGGTGCTGCTGGGATGGCATATTGAGGTCCGGGAGCCCGGTGGTGAGGGTTCTGGAGGGCCGTCACCCGATCGGCCCGGCGCCATTTTTCCGCTTTGCTCCCTGAGAGCGACGTGCCACTGACGTCAAGGCATACGCCGACGTCTGTCACTCTCTAGTGTGTTGGGGCCGACATCCTGCTGTGCTCCCAGCCTCCGCCAGGAGACAGCAGGTGCCAAGCCATGTATCCACCCCCCCCCTGAGAAGGTGAGCCATTGTCAGACGCTTATTTCCTTCTCCCCTGGCCAGCCCTCCAGCAGCCCAAGTCCATTCCCGAACCCAGGTCGCTGGCGTCGCAGACGGAAATCCAACCGCTGTGCCGGTGGGCCGGTTACTTTTTCACATTTAATTGAAACATCAGCCTCAAACACGGATTAAATTAATTGAGTCTGTTACTGTATGTTTGCAATATAGCAATGTATATAGTTGTGAATTTAGGACCAGTAATGGTAATTTAGGACTTGGTAATAGTTCGTAAAATCCAGGACTTTTCCTTGGAGATTTTAGAAAATGTTAATTGTAATGATGCAGTTGCAGAACTTTATAACATTTCTTGGTTGATTGTAATCAATACCTACATATGCATTTCTGTGGGAATATCTGTGCTGCTGTTATATCCTGGCAATTCTCTATAATAAAGACAAAGTTGAAACAATAAAAACATGCATGGGACAGACACGGGGACCTTAGTAACAGAGCTGGGATAGAAGGCCAGAGATCAGTTAGGGTCTATGGTAGCACAGTAGGTAGGGATCTTAGGGCAGACTAGGTGGGCCAGGATATCCTTTTCTGCCAACAGCTTCTAAGTTTCTAACAAATGGACGACCTTGTCCTTGTGGAAGACCAGGTAAAGAAACTCCATCGAGCGGGCCTGAATCTCACTGATCATTCTAGCTGACATGATGGTCCGCCAAGGAGAAGTCTTCCATGACAGGTATAGCATCTCACACCTGTGCACTGGTTCAAAAGGATTACCCATGAGCATTGCCAACACTAGCAATAAGTCCCACGGAGCCAGAGGTTTGTGCACCAGAGACGACAAGTGATCCAGGCCTTTGAAAAAACACTTGACCAAGCCAGTCCGATGGCACCATGGGCTGAGGCGCTGAATGCCACACCAGCAACCTGTGTTCAGGAACAAGCATGGGGGGGGGGCATGGGGAGAGGGGATTCAGCATCCGAGGGAGTGCTCTCTGTTCTGGGGAGGGAGGACTGCTGGCTCCACCGACTGACTGCCACCAGGTGGAGGCCTGGTGGTAGTGCAGCTGAAACTGGATGAGTGCTCTTGGGGGAGGGAGGACGGCCCTCCCCCTCCTGACCCCACCACAGGGGGAAATCCGTGAGATTATCTGGCCACCTGGTTAAGTCCTGGGAGGCTGTGAATGGTGGGGGTTGGCAGGGCAGAGCTGAAGCAAGCCCCAGCTTCTCCTGGCTGTAGGAGAATAAAATGCATATAAAAAAAGAAAAAAGTGCCAGACAACCTTCTCCTTAGCCACCGTCGGCATACCAGCCTGCGACCGGTATGCAGAGATGGCTGCCAGGTGCACCGTAAGGGTCGTCACTTGCAGTCCCATCTGGGAGAGAGATCAGAGGTAGTCGAGGTTGTTTGCTGTGGCACAGGTAAAAGGATCAAGCTTCTCACCCTGACAGCATATCAAGAACCTCTTCCTCTTAAATGCATTATCAATTGAGTCTACTCCTTATGGGATGCCTCCACAATGTGGAAGTCATCTTCCAAAAGGCCCACAGACTGACCTCTAGCCACTCAGGAACCAGACTGAGGAGAGTAGGATTTGAAGGTCTGGGCATAGGACCATGCCCTATTGTCTGATCATCAGGTCGGGGGGGGGGAGATGGCAGAGAAGCTATCTCCATAGAGGCCTGCTGCTAAGGTGAGATCATCTAGATATCAGAACTGTCTGGTCCAGTCTGGGGCTAGCAGGACCATTAGTGCCTTGACCATGATCTTGTTGAATGTTTCCATCATGTTCCCCCCTTTCCCTTCTGGCCTCCAGGGAGTACATGCCAAGACCATCCCGTCTTTCCTCATAGTTCTTCCCCTGCTGCTGTGTATCATCTTAGTTGCTCCCCTCTGAACTGATTATAAACGATCCTTGTTCTTTTTAAAGTGAGGGTTCCAGAATTGCAAGCAATATGCTAAAACTGCTGTCTCAATAACCTACAGAGGGGTAAAACAACTTCCTTTCTTTTGGTAGAGAAGGCCCTGTCTATGCACCCCAGGATCCTGAGGGCTGTGCCACAGGCCTTATTTCACTGAGCAATAGTTGTAAGGTTGTCACTTACAACAACCCCCAGATCTCTTTTCTTTGAGATCTGCCATATTCTGCCCCCCACCCCATCCAAATAGTGTTTTCAGATTTTTTTCTCCCCTTGTGCATGACCTTGCACCTTTTGACATTCAGTTTTAGCTGCCATCTCTAACTGCTTTTCCAATTTGTCACGGTAATTTTTCTATGTCCCTAATCCTTTCCACACTGTCCACCCTACCACATCTAATAATATTATCCACAAAGAGACACTTTGCCCAGGATCCCTATTCCAATGTCACAGATAAATAGGGCTAGGTGAAATTTATCTTCTGCCAGTGGAATTCTGACAAAATGCTGATTTCGATTCCACGAAATTTCACAAAATTTCAGCGAAAACTGTGTGAAATGTTGCCAAAATTGTGATTTTGGTTATGTCTGTCTAATTTAAACCATATTTGTCCACATTTCACCCAAGTTAGTATGATGACTTTGCCAAGGCCTGTACATACATGTACCATGTTTCAGATGTCCATCTTTAAAGATGACAGAGTTATAACCCTCCAAACGTTTGGAATTTTTAAAATTACAGTAAACTACGTAAACTAAACCTGGTTGTCAACATTTCACCCAATTAGATATTGTGGCTTTTCCAATGCCCATACATAAGTGTACCAAGTTTCGGATTTCTATCTTTAAAGGTGGTTGAGTTATAAGTCTCCAAAATATCGGAAATTTTAAAATTAAATTTTCCAATTATGTCAACTGCAGAATTTTAAGCCCCTATCAGTTTAAAACTGGAGAACCAAATGTCACCAATGTTGTGAGGTTCATTAGGCTTTAAGGCAACTCCCATGGCCCAGCATCAGAGTGTTATGCTGACGACCTGGGCTCAGAAGCGAGCACGGGAAGTCGTGTCAGGAGGCAGGCCATGGCTAAAACTTACAAGTTACATAACCACTCTCTGTTTAGCAGCTTCTATGACTCAAGAAAGTATGCATCTACATTTTCAATTGTCTAGCTCCAAAGGTGACCAAGTTGGAAGCATAGAAATATTTTCAGAAATCTTCACATGAAAATTTAATTGCTATACTTTGAGCCCCGGTAACTTCTCTGCCCTTCACCCAAATGTTATGAAACTTGGCATGCTTTTAGGGCCCATACCAGGGAATATGCATGACAAATTTGAGATGGATTGAGGTATGTACAATTAAAGAATTTTAGAAAATTCAAAACAATGTACACAAACTCTTGTAGAATTTCACGAAAATTCCACAAATTTCAGAATTTGCTAATTTTGCCCAGTTCTACAGATAAAGAAACTGAAGAGCACTGGACCCAGAACAGACCGCTGAGGAACTCCTTTAGTCACACTACTGACCTCCAAGTGCTTGCCATTTAGCACTACCCTTTGGGTTCTTCCACTTTACCCATTCCCTACCCACCTGGTGAAGTTTTCCGCAAAGCCCAAGCTCGCCGTCTTCACTAGTCACCTGTATGGCACTGAATCAAAGGTCTTGTTGAAGTCCAAATACAGGACATCCATAGCTTGGCCCCCATCCAGTGCCGGAGATACTATGTTGAAGAATCCTAGGAGATTTCATCTGGCAGATCCACTCTTCACAAATCCATGTTACCCAACATCCTGATGACTATTTCTCCAGGAAGTCAATAGTTTCAAAACAGCTTCCTCACTACTGAGGTAAGGCTAACTGGTCTGTAGTTGCTAGGGTCTCTCCTGTCACAGCTCTTATGGGGCGGTACATCAGCAGCCACCCTTCTGTCCATAACACCCCACCAGTCACTAGCAAGTAGTTGAACAGGTCCTGCCAAGGGTGCCACCAGAGCCTGTCCCACCTCTCTGAGCACCCAGGGAATGCAGCTCAGCCAGTCCTGACAAGTTACCCATCTCCACTCCTCTTAAGCCCTTCTCTCTCTCTCCTCAGTGATGGTCCCAATCACCCTCTTTAGCTCCCTCCTAGCTTTCCTTCCTGCTCTTACTTTTTTTTTCTTCTTCTATTCTTTTTATTTCTTTTTATTGTTGCATTGAACATTCATACCTGTTCTCTTAGTGTTTAGTTTCTTGTTACCACCTATATAAGTTCCTGTTATCGCCTAAATTAGTTCTAGTACACTGATACCTGTTCTTTTATGCATAATTTACTTAGTACTGTACAATCTAATCTACTCTCCTTGCTGGTGCCTATACATGCTATTGTAATTGTTCATTACGATTTTTCTTATGTAAATCGCCGAGGTCGACCCTGAAAATGGGACTGTATCTGTCTCAGTGATCCTACCCGGATACCAAAACTCAAATAAAATAAATAAGGGGAAAACCCTGGTTAACAGAGTGTTGCAGCTGCTGCAGAAATGCCAGATTAGGACTTTTAGCAAAAAAAAAAAATTTTGCTACACCACTAATATTAGTTTTTATATCCTAAAGGAATCATGCCGACTGTCCTTTTGCCAGGCCTGCCCATTGCCATCTCATGCACACCAAGCGGCTTCCTGTGCGCGGGTTATACTAATTAACGCTACCAAGTCTGCCATTAGTTGGTAGTACTAATTAGCATAACGAGCACGCATAAAACATCTTGGGGTACACAAGATGACCACAGGAGAGTCTGGAAAAAGGACAGTTGGTGCTGTTGTTTTAGGGTATAATCACAGATTTGAAAGGTATTGGATATTTTTTATTATTATTGCTAAAAGCCCTAATCAGACATTTCTGCAGCAACTGCAGCATGTTCTCATTTAATCAGTGTTTTTCTTTAAAGGCAGTGATGCACTTTGGCAGTGGGCCCCTCACCTTCTACCATGAATGCTGGGCAGAATTATTCCATTTAATATGTCTGCTTACCCCCCATCCCTCTTCCTTCAGCCTTTCAATTTTAGGTGACACATAATGTTAGAGACTCGGAATGGCGGTACCACTGTTGGCGTGGGAATGCGATGACAACAAAACATAAGTGCTATGGCCTTGAAGTTGGTTATTTAAGTAAGAGGTGCGCCCCCCAAAAAAAAAAAAAAAAGTTGCCTATTTGGGTCATCGCCGACATTGCTTTGCAATTCTGGACTCTCCATTCCAGAGTTGCTAATATCACACATAACCTTTTTTATCTTCTTCTGGGCATACTAAAGAAGACCTTGTCATTTTCCTATAACCCTTTGCTGTTCTTATCTCTTTCTCTGTCTTGGCCCTACTTACCACATAACTAGCTTCCTTCAGTTTGCTACAGTAGATTTCCCCATTTGCCTGCATCTGTTAAGCCTTGTATTTTTTGACTGAAGGCTGATTTATTAGACCCGACTGTCTCCCCCCCTCCCTAGGGAACCAAACAGGTTTGCTTTATAAACTTCTTGGATTCCCTGTTTAAGACAGATGCCTATGTGGACAGAAAATGACACATTGTCCATCCAGTCCACCTGACTCCCATCATGGCTTCTCATTTATTGCCTACCCCCTCTAGTTGGCCCATCTCCTGGAGTCTCTCCCTGAGCTGTACCTCCATCTTTCTGAAGTCTACTCTTTAAATGTCAGGGACAAGTGTCTAGGGAATATGCCACTGGGCTTAGAGACTCCCTTACTGCCCCTATGTTGTCCTGATTCAGCAGAACTAGGTCTAGTATGGCACCATCCCTCTATGGTGCCTTAATCCTAATTATCTGCAATTTACCTTAAAGAAACAAAAAAAGAGCACAGAAATGAAACTGTAGTGCCTATCATCCAGTGCATACTGTTTAGGTTTCAGCATTAATTGCTGAGCGTCTGCACAGCCATCCATAACATTAGGTCCAGCCTTAGAGCTGCAAGTAGACTTGAACTTGAGTTCCCCAGAACAAAAGCAGACGGGGCCAACATGCTTTTGTCAGTGTCTGTCCACACGTATGGAACTCCCTACTGACCCAGTAGAAAGCCTGCCCTGGTCCTACACCATCCAGAACCTTGTGGGGGGTGGGGGGGGGAAGGGTACCAAAGCCAGTTTAAGGCAGAATGTGGTTCTTGCCATCATATCATCTGATAAACAATGACACAGAACTGTCTTACATGGAATGCACCATTAAAATGAGCTTTGGCTCAATGGCTATAAGATTGGCTCTTAATTTTTCAATAAATACAATGGAATTTATGATGATGATACCTTGTAATTTGTAGAGTACACATATATTGCCAGGGATCGCTCTTTCTTCTTTATAATGTTTATTGCCTCATCAACATCACAAACCTTTACTACAGGAAGGACCAGACCGAAGATTTCTTTTTGCATGATTGGATCAGATTCCTTCACATCCAATAATACTGTTGGAGCTTTGTAAAACAAATAAAAAATAAATTAATAATAATAATAATAAGTTGTTCAGCTATAGATAATGCCAAACTGGTTCAAAACTTGGAACTAATGTGATTTACCCCAGGACACTACAGTACTAAAGGTCAAAGACTAAAGACATGCTAGGCTTCTCAAAAATAATGTGCGTTTCTGGCCCACTGAGTTATAAGGACTAGAATGGCAGTGATGTGCCGTCCTAGCTCACATGATGTTGATTGATGACGTTTCCCCCATAGACAAATATTTGCCTCCCTATCATCATCCAGGAAGCAGAGAGGGTGGCAGACTAGACCTTATCATCCTTATAATTCTATGCTGTGACCGTACTGACAAAAATATACTCTTGCTGACTTCCAGGCAAGAGTATCAGAGTATAACTCCATATTTGGTGTCTGTCAGAGACTGGGACATATCGGGTCTAGAAGGTAAGCCACCCACTCAACTTTCTCAAGAGAGCAAAGTAATTCAGTCCAGCCAAAGATGCAGGGGAAAAAAATAAATACATTTTTTTATTGTCTGAACATATTTAGACTAGCTTTCAAGTATATCTTGTATGAAATTCACTCATTTCCACTGACCTAGTGGATACAACTCTTGAAAACCATATAAGGTACCACCCTTGGTATTTTTTTTTCTGAATCAAGTGAAGTTAGGTTCATTCTTACCAGTAACAGCAGATCTGAGAGAGAATGTCCTCCACAGACCGCACATTTGGAACCATAAGCCATCAGTGTCAGGACCATGCTGAAACCTTGGCCTAGTTGGAGCCATCCATGAAGATGTACATTGTTGGTGCCTATATAGTGCGGGCAGCCCCTTACCTCCTTAGTTTTCCATGCATGTGATCAGTTCAAAGTTGTACCATGCTAACAGGAAATGGGAGACCAGAACTCTGACCAGGCCAACAAGAGGGGCGAAGGTTCTGGAAAGAAAAAGTCTACTGGAAGGGCACAGAAAAGGAAAATATGAAGTTTATTTTCTTTCGATTCTTTTTCTGCTTTCAGGCTTGGTGGGGAGGTACGCCATATCTGCCCCGGTGCTCCACACTCCCACCCGGCATCCCCCAACTGCCCAGACAGAGGCCCATGACAGCCCAGGTGGTAATGAAGGTGGACAAGATTTTTTGGGGGGGGTACGTAAGTGAAAAGAGTAAAACTGGTGGGGGAGGTAAGAGACTGTAAGGTTAAAATGGGAAGGGGGGGGACTGTGCAGAGGGGGACAAGGAAAAGGCAGATGTCCTGAACAAATACTTTTGCTCAGTGTTCATGGAGAAAGGAGAAGGGGAGGTGCAACAAAAAGTAAGAACAGCATTTGCGGGAAGGGGTGGACACTAGTCCATTCCTGAAGGAGAGAGAGTGTCCTGAAGGGGTGGACACTAGTCCATTCCTGAAGGAGAGAGTACTGAAGGGACTCCTAATCAGAAAGTGGACAAAGTGATGGGGCCAGATGGAGGTACATCCAAGGGTATTAAGGGAGTTCAGGGAGGTACTGGCTGCACCTCGGACAGTCCTATTTAACAGATCATTGGAAACAGGAGTGATTCTGGAGGACAGGAGAAGGGCAAATGTAGTCCCACTACAGAAAAGTTGTAGCAGGGAAGAGGCTGGCAACTACAGGCCAGTCAGCCCGACTTCAGTGGTGGGAGAGTTAATGGAATCGCTGCTGAAGGAAAGGATTATGGAATATCTTGAATCCAATGGGTTACAGGCCCTGAGACAGCATGGATTCATGGGGTTGGGGGAGGTCAAGTCCAAAGAATCTGACAGATCTCTTTGACTGGGTGACCAAGGAACCACATCAGGGTAGAGCGTTGGACATAGCCTACTTAAGATTTCAGTAAGGCTTTTGACACCATTCCACATAGGAGACTCATAAGCAAGCTGGGTGACTTCAGGGTGGGGTTCAGAGATGATAAACTGGGTAAGAAATTGGTTAGGGGACATGCAGCAGAGGATGGTGGTAAACAGAGTTCACTCTGAGGAAGGGAGGATGACCAGTGGGGTGCCCCAGGGATCAGTGCTGGCACTGGTCCTATTTAATATCTTTATAAGGACACTGCAGAGGAGCTGGAAGGAAGGTCAACCCTTTGTGGATAACACCAAAATCTGCAAATATGGTGGCCACTGGGGTGGAAAGTATGAACAGTGACCCGAGAAAACTTAAGGAGTGGTCTGAGTATATATGGGTTTCTATGAAAATAAAAGTGCAAATAATGCACTTAGGGCACAGAAACGAGGGCAGAGAGAAAATGGGTGGGTGGTACTGATAATCACCAAACAGGAAAGAGACTGGGGGGGGGTAAATCATATTGGATGACCTAAAGATGGCCAGGCAGTGTGACAAGGCAGCTGAGAGGGCTAGTGGCATGCTGGGTTGCATTGGGAGGGTTAACACCACCAGAAAGAGGGAGGTGGTGTTACCCATGTACAGACTGCTGGTAAAATCCCACCTGGAGTACTGTGTCCTGTTCTAGAGACCACATCTCCGGAAGGACAGACAGAATGGAGGTAGTTCACAGGAGGGCAACAAAAATGGTGCTGGGTCTACATCAGAAGTCCTATGAGGAGAGACTTGAGGGTCTGAATATGTACACAGTGGAAGTGAGGAGGGAAGGGGAATATGATAGAGACCTTAAATACCTAAAGGGGATAATAAGGTACGGGGGGCAGTATTTTCAGAAAGAAAAGGTGCTCAAGAACAAAGAGACATGATGTGAAGCTGGAAAGGGGTAAATTCATGAGAGATGTGAGGAAGTACTTCTTCATAGAAAGAATGGTGGATTCCTGGAACAGCTTTCTAGCAGAACTGGTGGGGATGAAAACAATGGTGGGGTTCAAGAATACATGGGATAGGCACAAGGGAATCTTAGGGGAAAGAAGAGGGAAGGGATACCGGACCAGAGATCAAATAGGATCTGTGGTGATACTGTAGGCAGGGAAAAATGAGCAGACTAGGTGGGCCAAGAAGTCCTGATCTGCTGGCAAATTCTGTTTCTATGACTCATCCCTCACGGCGGGACTCCCAGAAGGGAGAGACTGAGATCAACCAGGAGGCCTGGCTGAGACTTATGCTGGTGTCATTTGAGCGTATCAAGGTTGTGATCCTTGGGCTTCATGCTGCGGCTGTCATGAATGGTTTTCTTTTGGTTATCCTCATGGAGGTATGGCCATGCAATGACAGCGAAACACTGCAGTGCATGTACTCACGCATGGCATGCTGACATCAGCAGTCACTTCCCTCCCAAGTCTCATAGGCCTTGGCTGCTGAGTGCCCAGCCTCCCCTAGGAGTCAGTCTGGTGCCAGGTACTGCAGCCACCCCCGGAGGAGAGCAGTCCAGTGGACGCTCATCCTATCTCCGTGGCTGACCCTCTGATACTCCAGGCTAGTTCCAGAACCCAACTTCAAAAAGGCGGCTTCCTGGAACAATTAGCCGGTGCCTCCATGAAAGGAATTCAACAAATCAAACAAGACGTAGGACCACTCAGCACCAAAGCGTCACGTCGCTCTGACACCTTTTCAGAAGTTTCAGAGCAACGTGAAACATCGTCTTATTTTGGTGGGGTGCTGCTACATGTATGATTTTACCTTTTATATTAAAATAACTTTTAACCTACCTTTTTTCTTTGGTGCTGAGTGGCCCCACATCTTGTTTGATTTATAGTTCCAGAACCCAGCTCATAAGTGCTGCAGTCAATAATGCTACCACTATGTTGGTGGCTCGGCTTGGAAAAATCAAGCTTGCAGCAACTGGTATGTCTTCCTGAGTACTCTGCCTAAAAATAATGAAAGGGGGAAGGCAAGAGGGTGAGATGTGGCTCTAAGGAGGAAATTCTCAAGAGGATCTACTGTTACTAGTAAGTAATGAGTCTAACCTCTTCGAGGACATCTCCCTCAATAGAACTACAAGTTTGGAATGATTCCCAAGCAATACAATACACCAAAGTTGAAGGCAGGTCATACAGCAAATAGGGGTGCCCACCATCCCAGAGGTGAATGAAACAAAAATGCTAGGACTACATGCAGGCCAACGAGCATTCCAAATGGAAGCATAAGCTCCACAGGCATCCAGAGGACACAGGATAACAATGCCTTCAATCAAAGAGGAAGGGAAGGAAGGAAAAAATTACTCAACGTAGTAATGTTGTTTCTTCTCAGAGATCCATCAGCGAGCCTTACAGATAGCATCAGCCCACAGGAGTGTGCTGCCCCGAAGATAGAACTTCCTGCAAATTTCAGAATTTAGCATACAGTACAAGTTCAAACTCTGCACCGTGGTCATGCTCCCCCTGCTCTGTCAAAGTTAGATAGGTTTCATCAACCAGGAGAGCAGTGGCCACTGAAAACCAACTAAATGGCTACTAAAAAGTTTTCTAAATTTTTCTAAAAAAATAAATTGTGTCAGACAAAACATTTAGGATTGAAATGATCAGTTTCTTAACTGTTGAAAAACGTAAGTAAGAAATGTTCAAACAACCATGTGATAAAAACTGGTTCTTGTGCGAACCTATTTTGGGCTCTAGAAGGGGAGGCAGGATCATGGGTTGTAAGGCTTATTGATGGATCCTGGTGAAGAAACATTACTATGGTGAGTAATTTTTCTTCAACCAGGAATCCATCAATGAGATGCTTTACAAATAGCAAACTCACTAGCAGTACCTTGGGAGAATGGGCCTACAATCTATTTAGGAAAAAGGTTCTGCAAGACAGCAGACCCAAACTTGGCTTCACTCCTGTACTATATATCCAGACAATACTGCTTTGTAAAAGTGTGGACTGTTACCCAGATAGCTGTTTTACCAAACTGATACTTTTGTAGATGCCACAGAGACAGAAGTAGCTCTAGTAGAGTACGCCCTTAGGCCTCTTCGATGCTTTTTACCAGCTTTCTCATAACAAAACTGGATACAGGAGACAATCCAATAAGAGAATGTCTTTCTGGTTGCCGGTTTACTCTTACCAACCTCTCCATGCATGATAAACAATTGTGTGCTATCGGATTTGGTACAATTTTTCTGTCCTGTTGGTAGCTCAGTGTCCTTTTATCAAGGAAGTGAAGCGTCTCCTCACCTGTGCTAGAGTTGTTAGGAAAAGTACAGGTAGGATAACAGATATGATTTGAATGGAATTCAACACCTCCTCAGGAAGGAATTTCCTATTTGTTCTTAGGACTACCTTGTCCCTATGAGAAATAATGAAGTTCGGATCTGTGCAGCTCACCAACTCTTCTGGCAGATGCCACTGCAATGAGGAAAACCGTTTTCCAACTGACAGACTTTATGTTTGCTGTGGCCATTGGATCAAAAGGAGAATCCACCAGCTGAGCAAGGCATATGGTCCCAGAGTTTTTTTTTTGTTTGTTTTTTTAAAGTTCTCAAAGGCATGGACATACAAGGATGTCAGCATGGGCTGGGCATGTTCCCGCACCTGACCTACAGATGTCCACCAATGTCTCCCCCACTGGAGAGTGTCCCTTGCTGTCATGCATCCAGCCTCCACTAGGTGTCACTGACTTGGCAGGAAGACACAACCCCCCGGAGGAGAATCTGACCTTGGGATGCTCATTCTACCTTCCCCCAGCCGACACTGTGACGCAGCACGCCAGTTCCAAAACACGGAATGTTAGCACCGCAGGTGGTGGCACTGCCACTGTGCCAGCTTTGGAAGCCACTCTTACTACATGAGAACGGAGGACCCTTGAGGGACATGAAACAGCCTGACTTTTGTATAAAACTTCTTTCCTTGCTGTACACACTACTCTTTGTTAGCCTCTCTCTACAGACATGCAGTCTGCCTCTTCCTTTGGACCCACTCACAGACACACCCCAGTGAAAAGCGACTGAGCAGAACTGGGTTGAAGCACATCTCTCTCCCCTCTCCCCCTTCTCCTCTCTCCTCCTCCCCACCCTATCTCCTCTCCCCGCCCCGGTACCTTGGTTGAGTGAGCATGGACGCCACTTCCTGTACCCAATTCATCCAAACCACTTCAGACCTGGAAGTTCAGGTGATGCATCCTTGCAATATTATATATCCCCCCCAAGTCTCAGGAACCCAACTTCCTCTCCAAGCTTATTTAGCATCTGAAAGAATGTGATTGACTTCCCATCAGGGCAAAATGTCTCATAACTTTTGTTTACCAACAAACCCTTCCCTCTTTCAGGAAGCCTCCACAAAACACACCAAGAAACCCTGCTGGATTGCTGAAAAATCTCCCAAATAGGTTGGTTTTTTGTCATAGTGGAAGAATGCTTCCTGGCCCACACACTTCTACCAGAAGTAAACTAGCAGTTGACAAAAAATAAAGACTACCAGCAAAAATGCTGCTTGGTCATCGCACTCTTCAAGAGCCAAGCTTTTTTTTTTTTTTTTTTAAGCAATTGTTTAACCAGGTACAGTCTTCAGAAATCCAGACTGGTTACCATGCCCTGTGACAGGGTCAGCAGATTTTGTCTCAGAGGCTGTGAGATGGGGGTTCTTGCATGACAGGAACAGTGGCAGTGAGCACCAGGCCTGTCAGGCCTAGCATGTCACTATTAGTACCAGCGTTAAAGATTCCCTCCTCAGCTTCACTAGCACTCTCTGAATGAGAAGAAATGGGGGAAAGGCATGCAGGAACTTTCCTCCCAAAAGAGGGATAGTGCATCCTCTGGCACAGTCCCCATAGAGGGAGGCATGCAACAAAATTTAGGAGGATTCTTGTTCTCCCTTGAGACAAACAAATCTATTTCTGGACCGCCCCCATCTTCAGAAACCTATGTTCACCAGCTGCTGATTCAGTGGCCTGTCGTGGCTGCCTTGGCTCATTCTACTCAGGGAGTCTAACGGGACATTGTCATTGCCCGGCATATGAACTGCAGTTATTGTAGTGTATATTGAATATACCAGGTTCCATATCTTGAATGCCTCTGTGCATAGTTCTGAGGATCTGGTACCTCTCTGTTTTTTGATGTGGTACACTGTAGTGACATTTATCTATTCTAATCTGCACTATGCAACACCGCGGCAGGGAGGAGAAGAAGGACTGTACTGAGAGGAGCACTACCCTGAGCTTGAACAGGTTTATGTACAACATGTGCTCCTGTGTGCCCCAGATCCCACTAACTGTTGCGTCTCCCAGATGCCCTCTGCAACCTGGTAAACAGGCATCTGTTTTGAGCACCTGAGTGGGAGACAGTTGAAGAAGGTAGTAATCTCTATGAAGTTTTCTTTGTCCTTCCACCATTCCAGTGCTTTGAGGATCTTTTGTGGATAATACTGAATGGTTCAGGGGGTCTGACCTTTGGCATTAGTACTTCCTTAGATGGTACTGACCATCCCTCATCTGGAGGTAAACCCCAAGGCACTACAACTGTTGCTGATGCCATGTGACCTAGAAGTTGCAATTGTTTCCCCTTTCCTGGCGGGAAGGAATTTGCAAATGCCATTGAGCCATCTACCATGTTTAGTGGGAGTAATGCCTTCCCCTGCAGGGTGTCCCAATTCTGCCCCTATGAACTGGGTTCTAGTTGTGATTTTAACAGGTCCAGGAGGAATCATAGCCTCTTTAGTCTGCTCCTTTACAATGAAATTGTGTACATAGTTTCCTCCTTTGTTTTACTGGATATGAGCCAGTTATCTAGGTAGGAGAAAACCACTATCCCATACCTTCTCAAATGTGCTGTCACTACAGCTGGGCACTTTATGAACACCCTTGGTGCAGGGATAAGGCTGAGAACTGGTGCTGACCACTTCCCAGCCTGAACCACAAATACTTATTGTTGCTGGGTCTTAATGGGACATGACATTATGTATCTTTTAGGTCCAAAGACCCTAGCCAGTCTCCTGATTGTAAGAATGTCGTCACCCACAAGCCTCATGACATGCTCCCATCTGTCATGTCCTCCTGACTGGAGATGGGGCTCCAGCTCAACAACAGAAAAAGTGCCCAAAGGTCAGGCAGCTCCCTAAAAATTAGCTGTAAACAGGTCCAATACACCAAACCTGCTGCAGATGCTGCATCTGAGTTGACCTACCGCAAGTAAACAAATTCAACAACCTAGTAAAACATCTAATTTGTTAAAGCACAGACAGTTCAATGTCTAGCCATCGAGTAATAGTGGCAATGGGATTGTCTCTTACAGCTGTCTGTGCCTCCTTGCAGATTCTTAGGGTGAGTGATCTGTGAACTAAAAGCACTCTATGGATGCAACAGACACTCTCACAGCTGCAAGAGACTGTCTAGTCACCATATAATGCATGTTTCTATGTACAGTTATTGTATCTTATTTTTATAAGTGCCTTCTTGAGTTCTCTGGGTGAAGGAACTGCAAAGCAAGGCTGAGCAGTTCTGGCGCACAAAGGACTAGAGAAGAAACATAACCATACATGATCTAGGAAATGTACAAATACACATTTTATTCATCACGTTGGAAATTGCTTTCAATCAAATTAGAATTTGTTTTACTTTTCAGAATATTATAATCCCCCTTGTAGAAAATGCACTGTGCCAACTGAACAGAGAGCTTCACAATTTTAGAACTGCATGCATGAGACACTCACTCATGGTTATTAAAGTACCTGGAATGCTTAGAAATAAACAGTCCAGATTGGCTAAGAATGATGTCATGATTTATAAACATAACATAAATCAAACTAGTAATATAAAAGACACCCCCACCACTTCACATGTGGAACATAATGCTTTTCCCAAAATCTGTGTGTGTTTCCTTCCTATGGTCAAGACGTCTTTATGTGCAAACACATGCTTAGCCCTCATTTATAATATTTTTTAATATACAAGCCAAGTGCAAAAGGTCTACTTAATATTAAACATTTTTTTAAGATCATGTTTTCCTTACAAAAACATTCCTTACCTATATATTTGGTGTCTTTATCGGTCTGTCCGCCAATGAACACCTTTCCACAACCAAGCAGTTCCTTCACTCTTCGATAGTGCTCTGCACTAACTAGTCATCCAAAATCAGGTGACTTTTCAGGCATTTCCCCATAGAATTCCATCACACATGCCTGAAGTTCTTTGATTAGCTTGTCATACACTTCTGTGTGACACAGGACATAATCAGGTGCCAGGAAGCTCTGGCCAGCATTCACGAATTGTGCCCAAGCGATTCTCCGAGCAGCCACATAAATGTCACAGTCTCTGTCTACATAACATGGGTTCTTTCCAGCCAGCACCAGTGTAACTGGAGTTAGAAATTTGGCAGCAGCTTGCATAACCAATTTTCCAGTGGTAGTATCCCCTAAAAAATAAATAATTGTAAGTAAACATTGGCTCTTCCTGGATAGGACCCCATACTGGAACCCACTGCTGCTGTGCAGACTGCAGCTTGTCCCTTGGAACCACCTGCCCACCTTGCTTACACACTCCCAGGGACAACCCTCCCTGTGGAGCAAGTGGCTCCTGTATTAGCTGCTTGACAGTGAATGCAATGAGGGGAGAAGGCTCGGTCCTCTCTGGTCAGTGCGTTCCAAATGGACAGGGAAGGGAGAAAGCATCATCTATATAGAGTACTCCCCAATTTTTCTCAGCATACTCACAATTTGTTACACATGCCTGAATGCAGTCAGATGACTCTGCATACTGCAGAGATCCTCTTCTGCTGCTACAGAAGGCCAGGCCCAACACCCCTGGAAGTCTCAGGGGCAGTGCTGCTGCAGAGGATGACACCTACCCCACTCAGAGGAGGAGGACAGTGCCCTGTAGGGATGTTCAGTCCTCTTCCTGCTGGTTCACAGTGGCATTCTGTGGTTGGATAACAAACTGGATCACCAGCATGTAAATAGGCTAACCAGCTGCTGTGCTACTGGGTTGACCAACAAGAAAACATTTTGGTTTATACCCCAGGCAATATTCTAGTGAAGTAAGATAGCCCAGAGAGGAAAGGTGGAGACAGTCCAGAGAGGGCCAAGTAAAATGATGCAGGGATTGAATGAGAAATCCTACAAGGAGAGACAGAGGGATCTCACATGTACACCCTAAAAGAGAGGACAGTGAGAAGAAACATGTTAGAGACCTACAAGTATCTCACAGAGGTGAAAAGGGTGTAGGAGGGGAGTTTTTTCCAAACAAGAAAGAGTACCAGGGGGCATTTTAAGAGGCATGTGAGGAAGTACCACTTCACTACAAGGGTGGTACATTCCTGGAACAGACTGCCAGCAGAAGTGGTGGAGGCGAAAACAGTGGGGCTTCAAGCATGCATGGGATAGATGTAGGAGAGTAAATAAACAGGCAAAGGGGGGGGCAAGTGTCTGAGGAGACAGATTAGGCAGGGAACATCTAAGCAGACTGGGTGGGCCAAGTGGTCTTATTTCTAGTGCCAAATTGTATGTTTCCACTTTTCTATACTCGTTGTTTAATTGGGCTTATCATAAAAGGAAGGAACTTGCAGGTGATGAACTTGGAAAGTATTTGCCACTGACACACCAGGGTGGGACAATTCAGGTAGCCAGATGGTCAATGGGACTGACCATTAACAAATTGGCTTGGCTACCAGATTCTGAAAGTTAGTGGCCAATTGGACACCTACTTACACCAACTGTGGGAGTAATGCTGATTAGAATTTTAAAAATGATGGCCACTAAAACATTTGTTTTGGCTACCAGATTTTGAAAGCTAGTGTCCGACAGCCCAAAATTGAATTTGTCCCACCCTGCGACTAACTGACTCAAATACACATGCCACGTGGGTCTTGAGCTGGCTGGCACTAGGACCCCACAGAAACGTTAGAACTTCAGCAATGTCAGTGCCCAGTGACACTAATCGTCTGTATTCCAGTCATGTGTTCTTATAGGGGAAGGGAAAAGGGAAATTGTTTAAGCAGGAAAGGCACACTAAGCTGGAGTTTGTTTCCAGGTACGACCTGGGAGCACAAGGAAGTTAAGTGACTTGCTCAGGGTCACACAGTATGCAAGTGGGGGCTGATGGGATTAAATCCCAGGTCTCCAGGGTTATAGCTCAATGCCCTTAACCACTATGCTATACTGCCTCCCTTATAGTACTATATATGACATCTATATGGGACCAGTGTACCTACCTGGTTACCAAATAAATAAATAAAAATATTGTCAGACTGCCAGTGGAGAGGTGGGAACAAGTGTGACAATGAGCAAGAAAAAAAAAACGGTGCAGGATGCAAGTATCAGAATTCTACAGTTTGGTAAAGGAATGAAAGCCTTGTGTTAAAAAAAAAAAAAAAAAAAAAACCTACACTGCTGCATTTTTTTCTGGCATTTTTTCTCTCCACAGGAATGGCATAAGTGCTGTGAAAACAAGTAAGGGAGAACAGGAGGAAGATGGGAATTTTGATCCTAATAAATGATGGTGGCGGAAAGCAGGTCCGGGTACTTCATTGTAGGAAACAGAACACATGACTGAAAGCCAGTCAAGAGTTAGCAGTTCAATACCACAGGTGCAATGACCCCAGAGGGTTTGGGACTCCTAAGCACAAGGACTATGGAGCAGGGGGTGGAGTCTGCAAGTTGGCACAGTCCCGGTCCATGAGGAACTAGATGCAAAGGTAGGTCTCAATGTGAGAGTAACAGGGGTATAATAGAACCTGTACTGCATCATACAGGAGCGTAAATCCACAACGGATGTTACCCCAGATAGGATGTAATGTCCACAATAGATACCACTTGCTACCCCAGGTAGGGAATAGCATCCATAAACTCTACTCCCTATCTAGGGTAGGCCAATCCATGGTATTAGGAGGCAAAGTGCTTACAAATAAATAAACAGTCTAGTCCTCATCTGGGGAAGGTAAAACTGTGGTTTTAGGTAGGTATGCACTCCATGCAGATAGCTACTCCCTTTCTGAGTTAGGCAGACATTGTATGTAGCAGTGTTGGAGAGGCAAGTCCCTCACTAAGTCAGTTCTGCCCCACTTATTTATTTTCTGTTTAGCAGGTAGGTGCACAAGTCAATACAATACCTATTTTCAGTCACGACCTGTGAGAAATACAAATATCAAATAACAATAGCACAGCAGAAAAAGGTTACAAATATGCACAGTTGTGGACATAAGTGGTAGAAGCAAACAAGTTAGTAGTGCAAAAACATCTAAGCAGAGCACAATAGAAGTACAACTGAAATGTGTGAGACTGGCAAATTATATTAAACAGTGTAGTGCAGCATCTATCAGAGGACTGCAAGAACTTGCGAAGCTCACTCTTGAAATTTACAGTAGATGGGATGGAGAGACCCTAACGTTAGCTGAAAGCGAGTTCCAGAGTTTTGGGACAAAGAAGAAGAAAGCCTGCTCACCCATAATTTGCAGAGTACTTAGGAACAAACAAGAGTGACAAGTCATTTGATCTCAAGGTGTAAGCCTGATGAGGTTTAGTGAACATGTCGGCAAGGGCAGCAGGCTGGGTTGACCCAATTTTGTCTACAGCACAGCCTAGGGCATATAGCAGATGTGATGTTAGAGATAGCCACCCTAGGCTTGAGTATAGAGATGAGGCAAAGCAGCAAATGTTATTATAAGTGGTGTTCCATTTATTTAAAGGGGCACTGTCAGCTTTTTGCTAACTTTTTCTGTAAATCACAAAAAGGTGCATGCAGCCATCTATATGACCTTGAGATGACAATATATATTCCTCGATCCCAATATATTTATCAGTTTTGAGTTTTCCTAACTTGTAGTGCTGCTTCTAACCTGCCCTTATTCCCGTCTGCCAAAGCCTCACGCACATTCACATCACAACCTGGCACTGTAGCATTGTCAAACTCGTGCACAGACAAGCTGTGATTTGTTTTTTTTTGGGGGGGGTGCATTATTATTCTTCTAGTGTACTCTGTAAACCTAGGTAGTGAGCTGACACAAGTAAAGTCAGTCCTTTTGAAAACTGACAGCTATAAAATGGTTTAATTAGTGATTGAACCTGCAAGCCATGACTCTGGACATGCACATTAGCATTGACGTCGCGATAGTTAGAGAACCAGTTAATAACAGTGGCTGAAAATCCTAGGGCTGATCATTTAGTTTTGAGTAGGGTGTGGTCCACAAGGTCAAGAGCCTTTGTTAGGTCGACGAAGACAGCCCCCGTGTACATACTGCTTTCCATAGCTGCTTTAACATCATTAGTAAACTGGATGAGGGCAGTTTATGTACTACGGGGCCTGTCTAAACCCATGCTGTGCTGGGGATAATAGGTTATATGAACATACGAGTGTGCCAGCAGAAACAGACCACCCAGTCTAAGTCTGCTCGAGTGTGCAACCAACACCCCTGGTTTGCAGCTACCCCACCCCCCTCCCCTTTGTCATCCCACTGCCACCCCACACCCTCATTCTCCCCTGTTCCCTGTCCCATGCCCTTTAGAAGCTGTTCACAGATTTACATGATACCACCCATTTCGGTAGGGCATTCCATTTTGCTACCGTAAAATAGTGTCTCCTCATTTCCTTCCTAAATCCCCCCCTATTCTTAGCCTGTGCCCCCTGGTGACCCTCCCCCTCCTTAAAGACCCCATCTGCCCCATTCTTATTAATTCCCCTCAGATACTTGAATGTGTCTATATTTCGGAGGTACTCGTTAACCTGAGAGGCCACTAGCTTCTCTAGCAACTTGTTTAGTACAGACACGATTGCAATGGGTCGACAGTTTTCAGTGCACTTGGGATCATCTTTTTTTGAAGACCAGCACCACCTTAGCAACCTTCCAGATTTTAGGCACCACACCAGAGGTGAGGGATAGGTTAATTCAACGAATTATTAGAGAAGCTAGCTGAGGTGCAGAAACCCTTTGAAGTCTGGGTTTGAGACCATCGTGACCAATATTACTGTGAGGCAAAATAGATTTCAAAAGGTGTAAAACACTTCTGCGTGAGACAGCTCTGAGGTAGAAAGGAGGGAACCTGGTTGGTCTACTAGGGAGTCTTGATCTAGGGTACAGTGTGACATATTAGATTACTAGGTTATTTATGAGAAATGAGAAAAACATTTGCAATTGTCTTAGAGTTGCTACAATAAATGTCACACAGTATCACATCAGACATTGTGTAGTTAGCACCTCAACCCATAAAACCCTTTATGGGATTCCAGGATCTGCAGGTGTCGCCTACAGAAGATCTTTGGTTACGTTCTGAATCCCGGATTGCTTTTTTGCACTCATTCCTCCATTTTCTATAATCCAGCCAGTCAGTAGTTAGCCTTGACACGCTCAGTTTACACCAACGCGCATCTCTAGCTTTGAGTAAGGAAAGCAGGTTGTTGTGTAACCATCTAGTAGCTGATCCCCTTACCCTGTGCCTTATTAGAAATATGTGGTTGTTGTGTAGGTCTTGCAGTTTGGAAACAAAATAGCTTAAGGCATTACTGACATCATTTGTGCGGTATAAAGACCAGTCAGTCTGGAATAAAGTCTGCAGAAAGGGCCACTAGGTCATGTTTGGAAAAGTCACAAAAAACTGTATTTTTGGGAGGACTAGAGGGAGAGGGAGCTTTCCAGATACAGAAGACAGGTGAATGATCACTGATGGTATCGGGTAGCATTATCAGAAGTAATGATCCTATGCTTTCGATCAGTAAGCATCCAGTCAATTACAGAATGATGGTTACTCCTTGTCAGTACCCTAGTAGAGCCAGTGATAAACTGAGCGAGATTAAGTTTACCTAACAAGGATTCAAATATGTTTATTTTATTACCAAGTCAATCTAGGTTGAGACCACCCATTAATATAATTTCATTTTTGCCAGTACTGGAGGACAGGGGATGGATAACATCTAACAGTCTAGTCTTCCCGCTTTCAGGAGGATTTTAAGCACATACAATGTGTAGTTTCTTGGTATTGCCAAGGACTGGCAAAGAGTGCAGGACTTCACATGAAGTTAGATTATTCACAGGTAGGACGGACAGGTAGGACGGGGAGCTGCACATGATCTCTGAAGTAAATTACAATACCACCCCCCACCCCCACCCCGGAAGTAGGGCATTCAAGTCCGACCATCTTGTAACCAGACAAGGGGCATATCGTGTCAGGGATAGTAGATTTTAGTCATGTTTCAGTTAAACCAACATGACAATAATGTATTACCAGCACTCAAGATCAGTGAGGCTGGCCATAAGACTATATATCTATAAATGGGTTCATCTTTAGACCATAACAACAGGCCACTGTGGGGGTGAAGGCAGGGTTAATGTAAGTGAGGGACCATAATTGGATTTAGTATCTCCAGCTAAGGTATCACAGAGAATTGGTGCAAAGCACAAGAAAGCTCAGTAGCATGGGGACTATTACATCACAGGATGGAAGCGACAGTAAGCTATTTGGGGGGGGGGTTACATGGCGGTCCTCCAGAGAGTGCACTGGAAAATGGGAGGGTGTGTAGTCTGCAGGAGGCTGGGATTCTTAGTGGCTGAACTGAAGTAGCTCATATCCAAGCTAAACAGACTGAGAGGCACTCCTGCCCATTTGAGTTTAGGGGCCTGGCATCACTTCCCCTCCCCAAGTACCAGGAGGGCTACAGGGGTGGTCACGTGTACAGGGGGAGGTGGGGGAAGATGGCTGGGAGAGTACAAGTAAAATCCCCTCCAGTGATGACCAAGAACTGCTATCAGCTCCTCAAGTCCCCAGAAAGGGACAATTCTCACAGACTCTGGACTAATAATGAAAGTCAGGCACAGAACAAGGGGGAATAGAGGTTCTTCCTGTGCAGAAGGGTGCCTAAAGGAGCGACTCAGTCTGGGCAGAGGAAACATACTGGGAGACCAGTCTGTACAGAGGAAGTCTACAGGGAAGGGAATGGGAAGGGAGAAAAGGCTGGGAGGAGAGTCCTAGTGCTGGTGGACTCAACTGTTGGGGGATGTGGTGGCCAGTAGGAGGACAAGAGACTCACAGGAGGGAGGTGGAGTGCCTCCAGAATATTTTGTCACAAATGTACTTATTGTTACCGTCTCCATTATGTAAAATTATAAAATCAATGTTTGTAATTCTCCCAGATTGTGCCTGAAAATAGGTATATTATTGTTTAGTGCACCTACCAGTCAGTCTTCCCTCAGTAGTGGCCAAGATTATGGAGACACTCCTTAAGGAAAGGATAGTGCAACAACTTGAATCCATAGGAGCACAAGATCCAAGACAGCATGGGTTTACAAAAGGAATGTCCTGCCAAACTAATCTCATAGATTTCTTTGACTGAGTAACCAGAGTGGTGGACCAAGGGGGAGCAGTTGATGTTGCCTACCTTGACTTCAGCAAAGCTTTCAATATTGTTCCACATAGAAGATTGATTAATAACCTGGGTAGGTTCGGGGTGGATCAGACGTTGGTCAACTGGGTGGCAAACTGGTTGACAGGCAGAAAACAGAGAGTGGTGGTAAACGGTATACAGTCAGAAGAGATGCAAGTCACAAGTGGGGACCCCAGGAATCAGTCCTGGGGCCACTCCTCTTCAATATCTTCATCAGTGACATTGCAGATGGACTGGAGGGTAAGGTGTGTCTGTTTGCAGATGACACCAAGATCTGCAACAGAGTAGATGATCCAGATGGGGTGGGCAGAATGAGAAGAGATCTGGATAAACTAGCAAAATGGTTGGAAGAGTGGTAACTAGGGTTTAATGCAAAGAAGTGCAAGATTCTGCACATAGGGAAGAGAACCCTGAAGCCACCTATAGGCTGGGAGGAGAGTTGCTGGCAATCACAAGGGAAGAAAGAGACTTGGGCGTCATCACCGATGACCTGAAATCATCCAAGCAGACCTCTAAACAGTAGGTAAGGCTAGAGGGATGTTGAGATGCATTAGCAGGGGTATCACAAGTTGAAAGAGAGAGGTAATAATCCCTCTTTACAAGACACTGGTTAGGGCCCCATCTGGAGTACTGCGTGCAGTACTGGAGGCCACACCTTTACAAGGACATTAACCAAATTGAGGCAGTCCAGAGAAGGGCAACCAAAATGGTGCAGGGACTGCATCAGAAAACATATGAGGACAGATTAACAGAGCTCAATATGTATATCCTAGAGCAAAGGAGGGAGAGAGGTGATATGATTGAAATATTCAAACATCTTAAGAGCATTAACAAGGTGAAAGAGTCTAACATGTTTTAATATAAGAAAAATAGCAGGACAAGAGGACACAGCATGAGATTAGAGGGAGGCTGATTAAGGGGTAATGTGAGGAAGTTCTTTTTCACAGAAAGGGTGGTGGATGCATGGAACAGCCTACCTCAGGAACTGGTGGATATGAATACAGTGCATGGCTTCAAACAGGCATGGGATAGACACAAGGGAGCAATATACAGATGAGTATGAACAGATAGGCCATTGACAGAGCAAAGGCCTATGGCACATTCATAAGGTAGAAAAAGAAATGGGCAGACTGGATGGGCCTTGTGGTCCTTATCTGCCTTCAACTTCTATGTTTCTATGTAAATAAAAATGAAATAAATAAATGATGGCAGAAAAGACCAATCCTTGATGAGGTGGGAGATAAAAACTCAGATGTGTGGTTCATTTAGGAACCAACGATCTGGAAAGGTGTAGAGTTCAGATTGTCCAGGGCAGATACAGGGTGCTGGGGAAAGGCTATTGGACAGGGCAGCCCGAGTGGCCTTCTTATAAGTGCTGCCAGTGTCACAGGTGAGTCAGGCAAGGAAGCTAAGGATAGAAGATTCCAATAAGTGGTTTAAAGGGTGGCACAGTGAGGACAAGGCTTTGTTTGCAATGGACCACCTGTACCTTAGTGGAGGAAGAACCAGGGCTCGGGAAGGGAAGGGAACTAATACAGTACACTACCAAAAATGTAAACTAGGAAGGATCAAGGCTCCACTAGGGCCCAAGAACAAAAACACTCACAAGGAGGGAGCCATAGGGCTCCCAGGGCAACAAGCTTGGGGCAGGTAAATGTAAGCAGTGGGGTAATAACAGAAACAAGTGGGGGAGGGGATACAGGACAGACAGTCAGGCCACATTTCACCAACCCAGCAGAAGTACACCTGGACAACAGTTTACTACCCAAAGCCTTCACAAAGGTACAGGCAAGAGCTCGAAGGGACAATAGACATTATGGAGAGCCATCTCTATGAATGCCAGAAGCCTGGACAGCAAGGTAGGGGCTCTCCAGGCCCTAGTGGTAGAGGCTCGTCTTAACTTGGTGGCAGTCACAGAGACCTAGGCATCTCTGAAACATGACTGGGACCTCACCACACCAGGGTGTTCCCCCACAAAGGATATGGTGGGGGGCATGCCCTATACATGAGGGAGGGCATAAAGGTCATAAGGGAAGCACCAGGAAATGCAGGAATGGAGACATTATGGTTCCGGTAAATAGGACAAGGGAAGGAAGGTTAAATTGGGGGTCATTTGTAGACCGCCTAACTACTGCAAAGGATTAGACAGTGGATTAGAAAGGGAGGTTGTGATCACAGGAGACTTCAATCTACCAGACACAAATTGAAGTCGCCCATGGGACAGCCACGGCAAAAGTAAAGCATTCCTGGACCCATTCCAATATAGCTTCTTAGTCCAGGAAGTTGGGGAACCAATGTGGGAAAAGGTGACCCCAGATTCCGTGCTGACAGAAAGTAATTACATCAAGGACATTAGCATAAATGAGCCTTTAGTTAAACAGGGACCCACTAACTGGGTAATGAGGGTCGTGGATAGGGGTCCGGCAATAGGCATGCTGAATCAGTACTTTAGCAGAATCTTTGACTCTGTACATCACAGGAGATTAATCAAGAAACTGGGGGACCACTGGGTGGAAGACAAACTGACCAGGTAAGAATGCAGCTGGCTGGGAAGGAGAACACAGACAGTGCTAATTAATTAGGAATATTTGAGCATGAGAGCAGTCACTAGTGGGGTCTCCAACAGGAATCTGTGCTCGGTCTGGTACTTTTAAACCTTTTTATTTGGGATGCCTGAGCCATCAAGGGCAAAAATCTGCCTTTTTGTGGATGACACTAAGCTCTGTGTCAGGTTTGACAGGGCGGATGGGATCAGAGACATGAAGACCTGAAGAAGTGGTCCAGGATATGACAGTTGGGTGTCAGTGGCAAAAAGTGCAAGGTCATGCGTGAGGGTGGCAAAAACACATGGGTTGAGTACAGGTTCGGGGGTGTGACAGTCTCTGTGACAGAGAAGGAGAGAGATCTGGGGGTAGTGATTTCAAGCAACCTAAAAAAACATTTGTGCAGTGCAATAAAGCGGTGAGTAAAACTATTCTGGGTTGCATAGGTAAGGGTTTCAACAGGAAGAGGAAGATGTTTATCTTGCCCTTGTGTAGAACCCTAGTGAGGCTTCATCTGTAATACAGTGTGCGATTTTGGAGCCCTCACCTGAGGAAGGCCATCAATAGCTTGAGTCGGTGCAGAGATGGGGGACCAAAATGGTATAAGAGCTGCAGAGAGAATGAGAGTAGAGACTGGATAATCTAAACATGTACTCACCAGAGACCAGGAGGGAGAGAGGGACTGCAGTTACATGAAGGGAATAAATAAGGTGGACTCAAGTGTACTGTTCCAAGACCAGAGAAAATAGGACCACTAGGTATATAGCAGACAATTAGTGTGGGGGTGTGTGTGTGTGTGTGGTTCAGGAGGGATGTCAAGAAGTACCATTTTATGGAATGGGTGGCAGAGGAGTGGAATAAGTTTCCAGAGCTACTAGTCAATACAATTTTTATTTAATTTATTTATTTATTTAAAGGTTTTACCAGGAAGGCATACTGAGCAGACTACTGCTCAATTTCAGATGCGCCCTAGCGGAGGGGGGAGAAGGATAACAGGCAAAAGTTACATATTTACATATTTAGACCGGTTACAATATACACTTTCACATGTTACAATATTCACATACAAGTATTCACAAAACTGCGGCAGACTGTACAATGCATATGACAGTAGGGTAGAGGAACATGATAACTTACAGTGTTGAGGCATATAGCAGGGCAAATTAGATAAAACAGTGCATTGTAAGGGTACCGCCCTATGCAAGGTGTACCTGGATCCCTAGTCAGGGGCTCGCAAGCACGCATGAGCAGATAGGGGAGAAGTGTTTATTGGAAAGGGATTTGAGGTGTTGGCTGGAAAGGGGGGGGGGGGTTCTGGATCTCCAAGGGGAGCGAGTTCCAGAGTTTAGGCATGTGGTACACGAAAGCAGACTGGCCTGCCGAGGTGGACATGAGAGGAGTAGACAGTAGCCGCGAGTCGTTATTCCTCAGTGCTTAGCCCTGGAAGGCAGGGGCCAAGAGGAGAGAGGTGAGATGTGGAGGAAGGGACTGCGTCCAGAATTTGGCTGTGAGGCTGGCACAGTGGGAGTGACGCCAGTCCTGTAACAAGAGGAGGTCTAGGCTGTGGTATAGGACATAGTGGTGAGTGTTTGGAGGACAGTCAAGTTCAAAGTGACAGAATGAGTGGAAGAGTGGGTCCAGCCTGGTTAAGGCAGACTTAGGGGTAGCACTGTAGACTACATCCCCATAGTCAAAAATAGGTAGAATTATCTTTTGCACTATTTCACAGTGAGCCGGCAATGGGATGCAGCCACAATTATGGTACAAGGTGCCTAGTTTGGGGTGCAACTTTTTGTGGATGGCATCGATATGTGCAGAGAAGTCTAGGTGCTGGTCAAGGCAGACCCTTAGATATCTGCAGGAGGTGGGCTGTGGAAAGAAGGGGTGGAGGGTAGCCTTGAAAGTCTCTGCCTTGTGCTGAAGGTCATCAAAATGGTTTTCTTGGAATTGAGAAAGAGCTGATGTGAGTGAAACCAGTGCTGAGCTGCGTTGAAGTCCTGCTGGTGTCTGGTCGCTACATCGGATGACGTGGGGCTGGATGTGTACAGAACTGTATCATCCACATACATGTGAATGGATGTGTGGGGGCAGACAGAAGGCAAGTCATTGAGGAAGACAGAGAACAGAAGCGGGCCAAGGACAGCCTTGCGGAACACCAGCGGTAACAGGGAGGGAGGCAGAGGTAGCATTGCCAATTCTGAAGGATTGGGATCTGCCTATCAGGTAGGACTGGAATCAGCTGGTAGCCACTCTTGAAAGCCCTGCAACAGAGAGCTTGGATAGAAGAAGGGAGTGGGAGACAGTGTCAAAGGCTTTAGCCAGATTGACAAAAATGGCTGAGGTAATATGGTCTTTATCCATACCAGTGAAGACGGAATCAGTGAGTCATAGGAGAGAGGTGGTAGTGAAGTGGGACTTCCTAACGCCAGACTGGAAAGGTGTGAAAAAAGAAGAGGAATCAAAATAAGAAGAGAGTTGTGTGAGTACTAGGTGTTCCTGGATTTTAGCCAGGATAGAAAGTAGGGAAATTGGGTGATAATTTCCGGGGGCAGAGGGGTCTCTGCCTTTGAGGAGAGGGATGACTGTGGCATGCTTCCACTCATTTGGGATGGTGGCTAGAGAAAATGAGAGGTTATAGAGAGATGCTAGGGGGCAGCGATGGCCGGGGCAGACAAGTATAACAACCTGGAATCCAGGCCTGTAGGGCATTTGCCCTTGGCAGGATTGAGGGCGAGTAGGGCTTTGTAGATGTCAGCAGGGGAGGTCTGGCGAAAGTGGAGCCAGCTAGGGGCACTTTGGGGGGTGTGGCTTGGTGCAGAAGGGGGCTTGGGGATCCGGACCGAAGGAGGCCAGAAGAGACACAGTGCACTCCATAAAGAAGGAATACTATAACTGTGTAGAACCTCAGGAGGAGATGGGTGGAGATAAACTTCTAAAGGGCGAGCACCTCCACACTGACCAAATGTGATAGACAAGGCCTTTCTGACTGCACATTTCTACATTTCTGAAGTCCCCACAAGATGCTAGTGCTTACAGTTCCAAGAGTAGAGCTCTAAGGAGACATTCTCAAGGACAGACTGTTGTTCTTCAATAAACTACTGCAATACTACACAAGAAAAGAGTCTGTTTTTATATAGTTGCCTACACAAGAAAGAGTCTGTTTTATACAGTTGCTTACACACACACACACACACACACACACACACACAGAATCTCTAAAGTTCTTTACAAACCATAAATTAAATAATGGGAATGCAGTTAGTACTGCCTTTTTTTTTTTTTTTTTTAAGATTTTAATCTTTAATACATATCACTAATATATGCATATGTTGCAGGACACTGTTTAAATTATTGTATTTAATACAACTGCGTAACTGCATGAGCTCCAATTTTGCACATGACTACTGTGTGTTGCAATGCCAATGAATATTCATGTTTTTGATTATAAAAGTGTACCTGATGCTCCCCTGGTGAAGGCAAATACCTTGTGTTAATGGGTAGTACACAACAATAAACTCCACTGCACCAGCATCTGTGTGTGTGTGTGTGTGTGAGATTTATTTTGGGTACGTGAATCCATTCATGTTTCAGAAAGCATTTCCAAGAGGCACAGCCTCAGTGCATCATGTTTTTGCCACAGCAGTTTACTACTGCATGCAAGCATGGTACCCATTACTAGAGACCCCTGAAATTCTTTTTATTTTTTTATAAATTTTTCTTTTTACTTTGCTGAAATTTCTTATTTCTTTTCATTCATTGAAAATTTAGTTTTATTTCTCGTTATCACATTTACATTCATAAACTACCTCAAAATGACCTTATACACTAGAAATCAGATTCCTAGGATACTACATTGTATTATGCAGGATTATGCTATGGTCTTGAAAGATTTGGGGAATTAAACAATTCCGCTGTCGTTTCCTTGTGGACTGTCTCTGTGGTAACAATGGAGCCTAAACAACAAATGCTGCAAGCATTTATTTGGTTTTTGCCCCCAAAAAACATTTTTTTTTCACTTTATTCATGTGTTTTCATTTTGTTCTTTTTATATGTTGAATTTTTTATTTCGTTTTATATCTTTAATTTCTTGTTATTTCTTATTTAAAAAAAAAAAAAAACAGGTCTCTACCCATTACTCACTCAACAACAGCTACACATAACCAAACACAAGTGAATAAAGTAAGATTGAGAGGGAAATTGACCACAACACTAGGACAATACCATATTTTTTACCTGTACGACCAAGTGATGGGCAAAGCGACTTCAGTGTAAGGTTTCATACACAAGGGACAGTACTTCCATCCCAGAGCACTACACTGCAGGGTCAACGTGGGTCCTGTAGGACTTTAACTCAATCTTTTGATACAGAGGTGACCGTGCTGAGAACCACATCAAATACTAGAGTTATTTGCTAGAACTGAAAAATCCCCATCATGATAAATATTTAAAAAGAACAAATATAACCAGTTTTTATTCAACTACAAAGAGAAAGTGATACAGAGATAAAGGGAAAACAAACATGCATTATAAATTGTCTGGCAAGAGCTACCTGTGTAGAAAATATGGTCAAATTTATGTTGCAGCAGTTCTGAAAGATCGTCTTGTCCTCCACAAATCACATGATAGCATTCCTAAAATAAAAGAAGTCCTCAATGAGGTGACATTTCTTTGAGCTGTGTTACAACATATTCATTCTTCAACAGCAAAAGTAACCATAATAAGAATAATGCATCTGGCTAGTGGGTGGCCACCTGGGAACAAGCGACCACCAAACAGTGTGGTTCACAATAAACACAACTGTAGAGTCAAGCCATACAAAGATAAGGTGTTGGACTTTAGGAGGGCTGACTTTGGCAAAATGGGTGAGTGCCTCAGAAAAGCACTAGCAAACAGGCAAGAAGGAGAGGTGGAAGAACAATGGGGAAAATCAAAACTGCCATCACAGAGGCAACAAGCCTTTGGTGTAAAGCAAATCAACAAAACAAAGGAAAAAACCACTATGGTTCTCAAAAGAGGTGGCAGGGAAGGTTAAGGAGAAAAGGATAGCATTCAGGAAACATAAGGAAACACAGAAGGAGCAGGACAGAGAACTATATCAGTTAAAGCAGAAGGAGGCAGGGAAGGCAGTCAGAAGAGCAAAGGTCCAAACTGAGGAAAAGATAACCAACTCTGTTAAGAAGGGGGATAAAACCTTTTATAGGTTTATTAGGGAGCAAAGAAAGACCAAGGGAGGGATACTGAGGCTTAATAAAGAGAAGGGAATGTGGGCAGAGGGTGACAGTGAAAAAGCAGGGATACTGAATGAATACTTCTGCTCAGTATTCAGAAAAGAAGAGGAGGGGGAGGTACCTAAACAAAACAATAGAAACACTCCGGATGAGGGGTCAATACCAGTCCATTCACAGAAGAAAAGGTTCTGAAAGAATTCTTAAAACTGAAGGTGGACTGGACAAAGCAATGGGGCCTAATGGGATTCACCCCAGAATTCTAAAAGGACTAAGGGGAGAACTAGTGACACCACTGTGGTACCCGAGGACTAGAGACGGGTGGATATGATTCCACTTCATAAAAGTGGGAGCAAGGCAGATGCAGGAAACTATAGACCTGTTAGTTTGACCTCAGTGGTAGGGAAACTGATGGAATCACTTCTGAAGGAAAGAACTGTTGAGTACCTAGAGGCCAGCGGGGCACAGGACCCAATGCAGCATGGATTCACAGCGGGAAGGTCGTGTCAGACAAATCTAATAGATTTCTTTGACTGGGTGACCAAAGTAGTAGATCAGGGAGGGGCTGTGGACATGGCCTACCTTGACTTTAGCATGGCATTTGACACAGTCCCACACAAAAGATTAATGTACAAGTTAGCCAGCCTTGTAGTGGGTCCCAAGGTGGTAGCCTGGGTAAAAAAATTGGCTTCTTAACAGGCTGCACAGAGTAATAGTAAACAGAGTCCACTCTTAAGAAAGGGGGGTTACTAGCAGGGTACCGCAGGATTCAGTACTGGGACCGGTCCTCTTTAATGTCTTTATAAATGACATTGCAGAGGTACTGGAAGGAATAGTATGTCTCTTTGCAGATGACACAAAGATCTGCAACAGGGTTAATACACAAGGTGAGGTGGAAACGATGAGAAGGGACTTGGCAAGGTTGGAGGAATGGTCAAATGTATGGCAGCTTAGATTCAACACAAAGAAGTGCACAGTAATGCACCTAGGAAACAAAATCCCAGGTGAAGAGTACACAATGGGGGGGGTGAGATACTAACAACAACAAAAATGGAAAGGGACCCGAGGGCAGTCATATCAGACAACTTAAAGGTGGGCAAGCAATGTAAGAAGGCAACAAGGAGGGCTGGGGGGATACTGGGATGCACAGGAAGAGGCATCACGAGTAGAAAACAGAAAGTTGTTATCCCTTTGTACAGACAGTTGGTGAGTTCCCATCTGGAGTACTGTGTGTACTTCTGGAGACCCCATCTCCGCAAGGACAAAGACAGGATCGAGGCTGTCAAGAGGTGGGCAACTAAAATGGTACAGGGTCTATGAAGAGAGACTAAAGGAGCTTAATATGTATACCCTCAAGGAAAGGAGGGTGAGGGGGACATGATAGAAACTTTCAAGTACCTTAAGGGAATCAACAAAGTCCAAGAGGGTAGCATCTTTCAGAAAAAGTGATGTGCAAGAACAAGGGGGCATAATTTGAAGGCAGAGGAGGGACGGCTCAGAGGTAATGGGAGGAAGTGTTTTTTCACCTAGAGGATTGTGGAAGCATGGAATGGCCTTCCTGAAGAGGTTGTGGAGTCAAAAACGGGGGGAATTTAAGAATGCATGGGACAGACATCAGGCAATTCTAATGGGGGTAGGAAGAAGTAGGCTGTTGGTTAACTAGGATCTGCAGCTTATCCATTACATAGAGAAATCGGCAGACTAGGTGGACCAAGTGGTCCTTATCTGCTGTCAAATCATATGTTTCTATGTTATTTAAAGGTGGAAAGCTTCATCACTATACTTGCAAGTTTGTAACTGGATAGCTGAACTAGAAGCTTTTAAACAACAGCTCTGAATTTTGCAACTTTCATAAACCTAATGTTTCAGCTGTTACAGTTTCATCCAGAACAATAAATAAATAAATAAATTGATCCTTGGATTTTTCTGGAGTATGAATAATTTCCCCCCTCCATTGCTTAAATTTGCTAGTTATAACAAAAAACAAAAACACAACTAATCTTGGATTGCTAGTTTTGTTTAAAATAAAAAGGTGCACCTTTTATCCTGGGGGAATATCGGGGGTCAACAGCTGCAAGTTACCCCTCTGTGCCATGATAATCTGATAAATATTCATGCAAAAACTTAGTCAAAAGTAAAAAGATTTATTCAAAAAAAAAAAAAAGCAAATCGGAAGGATCAAGTTTTACTGCAGAATACATTTTGTTTTAAAATATTCAGTTTCATAACACATCAAGTCTGTATAAAAAGCATTTGACAGTCTCAACTCTCCTCATAGTTATTAATTAATCGTTTTCACCCCAGGTATCCCATTCAACCACTCCCCAGCCCTGTCACCTGGAATTACCGGGCTTACCTTTGCCTGGCCCGGTAGCGGGGCGCCTGAGGGGAGTCAGTTCTCATCCTGCCGGTATTGGACCATTTTCTCCCAGGCCCCAAGAGAATGGCGCATGCACATGGAGCGCACATGCTCGCCCGGTAACCCGCCTTCCACCCACTCCATTAGCCTAACCGGGCACTCTATGGCCTGCATCGTCTCCTGGCCTCCACCAGGGGGCAGATATTGCCAAGGGATGCTGCATACCAAAACCCTGGAGAGGAGAGCTGCCAGCCATCCAGCTCCACCCCCCCCATGTCAACCTCCGGCGACCTGGGCTCGTTCCTGAATGCGGATCGCTGGTGTGGGTTGAGGTAAGGTGCCAGCGCCTCAGCCCTCTACGCCACCGAGCTGGCATAGTTATTACCTTTATGACATAGTGCACATCGTGACAACAGATTGATGTCACAAACGGATTGTGAGGTCAGTTAGAGACACACACAGATACTTCTTGGAAGACAGTGCAATAAGTACAGCATTGCTAATACCATAGTTAGTAGACCAATAACAGAAAAAAGAAAAAAAAGTGAATACACAATAAGTTAATAAGGATTTGTTACATTTTAGCAAATACCTGCTGTTTAAGGTTTCTCTTTCCAGGTTTTTTTCCCAGTTTTTTTTTTCTTAGCACCCCTAGACTCAACTTACAAAGCTCCTTCAGTCTCCCTCAGTGTTTCTCTCCTGCCCTTATAAGCTCTGCCGACACTTACATGCCCTCGCTCACTCCTAACTCTGGCCTCAAACAAGTAATCTGCGACTTATCCTCACAGGTGGGATCAGGCCGGTGATGATATTACCTTTGGCTGAATGGGAGACCAGAGGGAAAAGCCATGAAGGAGGAGGTGGGTCAGGCAGCCCAGACAGGCATGGTGGTACAAGAATCCTCGGGTATATCCTGCATTTTTTGCCTCATAACACCACCTTTTCTCCCCCCACAAGGCAGGTACCTGTGCAGCAACCTGGAATTCCATCTACCAGGACTATCAGGCGGCAGGTTAACCCAACCCCCCCCGCAGAACTCCTGTACCGGTCCTGATCAGGGCATGTGCCCTCTGTGACAGGGTTAAGGCCCTGCCCCATCTGTTATGCAGAAAGAGTTTAAATACAAGGGTCTGTTCTATCCTCTCCTTTTCTATCTCTTCTCTGGTTATGCAACCACATTTTCTTGTGAGACCTAGAAACTGATCACTCAGACGATTTTGCAGTTCTCCACCTCTCGCTATCTCTCTGCCTTCCCTTGCTATTTCTGTCTTTTCTTCACCCCTTGCATATCTGTGGGTAAAAAAATATATGTTAATCTCTGTGTAAAACTGTATGAGATACTGGGATCCCTTTGTTTAAAACTGTATATAGTTATAATGTTGAAATGATTGCAAAAAGCTATTTGGAACTCAGGGGGTTAACCTGAGATGCAGTTTTTAAGCCTTTTGCAGAGCTGTAAACAAGAGGTCAGTTTGGGGTCACCATGTATTGTTTTGCTGCACCTGCAAAGAACAAAACTGACAAGAACATTCTGTGTTAAGCACGCTGTCTTGAACAAGTTTCCAAAGACTTTTAAAATGAGCAGAAATGCTTTAGCTAGAGAGACAAGGAGAGTGAGAGACAAACTTGGAATTAAGAGATACCCTGAGAAGAAGGACTTGGTTTTCTCTGTTTGTACTGCCTTTTTAAATGGTTATACTGAATAATTTTTATTTTGCTGTTATTGAGAAAAATAAAACACTATTTGCAAATTTTGAAACTGCTCCTGGTTTTCCTATGCATCCTGAACTGTGCCTCGATGACACCCTCCATGTCACATGCCATGCAAACAGGTGCACACTTACATAAAGGCATTCAGTATGGGACCACAGATTCCTTCCCTCACAACCCACCCCCTCTCCTGGGCCAGCAAGGGGAAAGTCTTACATCAATAGGAGGTACACTCCCTTCCCAAGGCAAGAGGCATCGATGCTGGAACTGTACCTCACCAGTAGGAACTGGATCCCTCTGGTTTATTGCACAAACCCTTCTGGATAACAAGAGGTAGCACTACTAGTGCTGCGTCAGCTAGCTGGCTTTTTTTTCCCCTTTTCTTTCTTTCTGTGTTATAGGGATAGTCCCTTGTAAATTACAGTTCTGAAAGTTATGATTTCAGGAAAATGATATTAGTATGTAAAGACTGGTGCACTCTCAAGAGGAGTAAACATTAATGTAGCATACAGTATATCTTTCCCCTTAGGATAAGATATAGTGGGTGATATGCAAAAAGCACTCAAATTACAGTTTAAAGCAGCAGTACAAGGAAAACATTTTATAAAAAAAGCTAGCTTCAGCTACAGTTAAAAATATTAGCATACCTGCCAAATGTACTTGTCTAGGTACCTCTTATGCTGGCCTCTGTGAGTCTTATTTTCTCAACCCTAATCCTTGTCAGGTCTACAATACTATTTCCATGCAAAATGTGACTGCCATGTTTCTTTCTTGAGAAAAAAACTAAATTAAAACATGTATTAAAAGGAATCAAATTGTGGTGGAATTAGAAAATATTACCACCAAATAAAACTGTAAGATGCCTGGAATCTTTTATAGTGAGGGAAAAAAAAAGTTAAGGTCACATTTTTTGCCCAATTTCATTTCACTGCTGGTGTAAATGCTTTGGGACACAGTATATAGGACAGGCCCACATAGAAATACAAAGATCACAGTTCCAACTACATTTACTAACCAGATCACAAATTTTAGACCTCAGATTTCACCATTTTATATCGGGGGGCAGTACTGCCAAAACAATCCAAGTAGGAGTTTCTGTTACATAGGTACACAGACACATAGATACACAATGATCAGAAAGCAAAGTTCATCATAGAACTCAGCTGGTAGGTTGCAATACCTTTAAAGAATCCCTTAACATTTACTTAGAATAAAATTCATGACACCAGCTATAAGATACAAACAAGCCAGCAGAAAAAGGCCATTTGGTCTATCTATCTAGTATGCTCATGTTGCAGGATCTGACCCTGCCCCCCCCCCACTTCTCCCAACCTTTCCATCCTCCCTACCTATGATCCTTAACTTCCCCTATGCCTATCCAGCTTCTCCTGAAGCTACCCACCATCTTAAACAAGACCACCTCTTCCAAAAGTGCATTCCAAGTGCCCGCGACCCTATTCATGAAGAAATGCTTCCTGAACTCCCTCCTAAACCTCCCCTCCCCAAGCTTAAGATCATGCCCCCTCATGTTATGGCTGCCATTAAGCTTAAAGAGACCCTCCTTATTCACCTTATTGATCCCTTTCAAGTACTTGAAGGTCTCATTTTAGCTCTCTTCTGGACCTTCTCCAGCAGGTTAATATCCTTTCTGAGGTGTGAGCACCAGTAAGTAACTCCATACTCTAGATGTGGCCTCACCAGTGACCTGTACAAGGGCAGTACAAACTCCTCTCTCCTACTACTGATCCCCTAGCTATGCATCGCAACATCTTGTCTACCTTTGCTGCTGCTTTATTGCACTGTGTGGAGTGCTTCAGGTCACTAATGATTCATCACTCCCAGATCCTTCTCCTCTGATGCAGATACTGGTACTCCACACAGGTAGTACCCTGTCCTGGGATTCCTGGCTCCTGTGTGTATAACTCAGCTCTGAAGCTAAGTTGCCAGATCCCGGACCACCTCTCTAGCTTTTCCAGATCATCCAGTAGGTCCTGTATCCCTTCAGCTGTGTCCACTCTCCCACAGAGCTTGGTGTCATCTGCAAATAGGCACATTTTGCCCTTAATGCCATCCCCAATGTCACTGATGAAGACATTGAACAACACCAGCCCCATCACCGAGCCCTGCAGGACCCCACTGAGTACCTCTCTGGTGCCAGATGATTCTCCACAACCACCCTCTGGGTTCTGTCCCTCAGTCAGTTTTCCATCCATCTGGTCATCTTCTCCCCAGCCCAAAGATCTGTCAACTTCCTAATCAACCTTTTGTGGGGCACAGAGTCAAAGGTCCTACTAAAATCCAGTAACACCAGAGTCTTTTGTAACAATAATAATACAGTATTTTCAGGGCCAGCTTTAGGGTTTGGGGGCCCCCATCAGAATTAGTAAAGTCATGGGGCCCCTCTACTTGGCCCACCTTTAGCCCATGTGTTTTACTGTAGCCCATAAGTGCAAGACTTTATTTGTGGTGATACTATAGGCAGAGAAAAATGGGTAGACTAAGTGGGCCATGGAGTAGTTATCTGCCGGCAAATTTTAAATGTCTTCGTTTCTATGTATAGCTTTAGTATAACCAGTAGTATTTTAAAAATGTTTTAGGAGGACACAGCAGTGTCAGTTCTTGGGGCTGTTCTTCCTATCCCATCCATTGCTGCCTATCCATCTCATATTGACTGGATCATAGCTTATTGAGGTATTTCATGACATAACCAGAAGGATCTGCAGTCCTTTTCTGATGTTTTAAAAATATATTAAGATAAAACAGGTTTAAAAATGAATAAGGTAAACTTCTCTGGTTGGGGGCCCCCAGCAACCGCAGGGTTTGCTGGTGCCTAAAACCAGCTATGAGTATTTTCAATCTTCCCAAGAAAGGTTTTACCATTCTCTCTCTGATACTCTGTTTAAAATTAACTTTCTAAAATGCACAATACTGTACTTACATTATCTAAGTATTTAGGAAGAAGGTTCTGCAGCAGTTCGGCTGTATTTGAAGTAGTTTCTGATGGCCTCACTATGACGCAATTTCCTACAAATAAAGAAGTATAAAAGCATAACTGCTCCCAATAGTTTACACAAGCCTTGCTTGTCTATGTAAATCAAGAAGTGTCCCTATTCTGTACACACCTAATAAATGCTTTCTGAACTGAAATAACTAGAAGATGACAGATTCAGAGTACCCATTAGCGTATTACTCACATCCTACAAAGGCCAGTACAGCTCCTAAAGGAAAAAGTTGCTTACCTGTAACTGATCCTTCTAGAGGTATTTATCCATAGCCACCTGGAACCATCCAGATGGATTCACTTGCAGACAGGTGACTGCTTCCATCTCTTGTGCAAAGTTCCAACAGTCTGATCTTTACCACTGAAGGGAGACGCAGATAAAAATTTGTATGCTAAAACTAAATAGTCCAGATGAGAGGATGGGTATGTAGCTATGGAAAAATACCTCTAGAAGAAACACAGTTACAGGTGAATAACTTTTCTAACAAATAGGATTCATCCATAGCTATACAAATTACATGGATACTACCAGTAGAACTGGGGGTTACTGGATCTAGTTTGGAAATAAGCTGTTCGGTACAGCAGAACCAAAGTATGCATTCCTCAGGACTGGAGAGTCACAAGGCAGTGGAAGTGTGGGTGGATACTTAGGTGGTTGATTTAGAGTTCAGCAGAAGAGACAGAACTGTAGACCGTCATCGAAGTTGTGTTTTGACAGGATGCAAGGCAAGCATATAGTGACTGGAAATACAGGCGACTATCCAGCAAGATAAGGATTTTTTTTTCTTTTCTTTTTAGCTACAGGGAGATCTGGAGACACACTTCGGTAGGTGACAAAAATCCTTTTAACAGAACCCCAGATGGATTTTATCCTACTGAGGTAAGAGCTCAATGCCCTTTTATTGTCCAGATGGTGAAGGGTCACCTCCCTTATGCTGGCACATGGCCTAAGGAAGAAAACTGGGAGTGCAGTGGGCTGGTTAATATGAAACTCCAGAACAACCTTATCTTGATAAAAAAACAAATAGTCAGGGTCCGTGCAAGAAGCCTGAAGTGCCTGCAGCCTTCCCACCTTGCAGCCTAATTTGGTCAGATCTCTGAAGCTAAGCAAGGATGGCCGGGCTCGGTCTGTTGTCAGATGGGAGACCAAAAGTGGGGACTGCAGCTCTGCAGGTGCAATTAACCCTTGTTATAAGTAACCATGTCAATGCTCTGGCATGGTATTAATGGGATGCTATGTTGCCATGAGGTGCTGTCTTTCAAATGAAACTTGGAACAAAAGGTCCCCTCCACCTCTTCTGGTGGCTATTCCGGTAAGCATTAAAGGGGGCACCATCTTTTCACTTCTAAGCAGAACATTAAAGATCCTATGTCACTTCTTGGAAAAAGCTAAAATTAGGAGACTGTTCCTGGTGTCCTGACTCGCTAAAAAACAACATCTTAACATAGTTTAGTATCATCAGTACTTCCTTATTACACTTTCACAGATACATACTCTTTTTTTTTTTATTCAGTATTCTTTGTTGATTTTTTTATAAGACATTAAACAAACATGTACAAAACGGGTCCCCCAACTTATTTACAAAAGAGCAACTACATTTATACCATTGCAAAGATACATGCTATTATGGGAAGATAAAAACATGAGCTTAAAGTGATTTTCTCAGATTCGGAGACTAGGAGGTAACTTACGTAAAACTGAAGCTTGTGCTGCCGATAGTCTCTGTGCATAATTGTTAATTTTTCTGCGGCTGTTATTGACTGGAAAAGGGATCATAGTTTGGCACCAAGGTGGCTAGCCGATCCCCTTCACTTCCCGATTCATTTCCATGCCATGCCATGCCCAGGCACGTTATGATGTGCGGCAAGGGCGAGCACGGGAGCATGCCCCATTAAAATAAATGGGGGTATTTTTTTAGTAGCGTTTTATACATAATGATGGCAATTCAGAGATTAATGAGGCCTTGTTAGTTGAGCGGTGGCCTTCACTAATCTAACTCGCCATCATAATGTACAAAATGCCCCATTCATTTCAGTGGGGCTCGTCCCTGTGCTCTCCCATGCTGCATGTCATAGCGGGGGGGATGAATCTGGAAATGGACGGGATCAATTGGCCACCTTGTCAAGGTCAAACTATGATCCCTTCCCATTCGATAACAGCCGCAGAAAAAATATTAATATTTATGCAGAGAGACTATCACTAGCACAAGCTTCAATTTAATGCAAGCTACCCCCTAGTCTCCAAATCTGAGAAAAAACACTTTAAGCGTTGTATAAGTGGATTAAGAATGCACGTATGCACACACTCTCATTTCCTAGTCCTCCTTTCTTGATCAAGAAAAACCAAAAAAGCTAACTGTCCTGACGGAGGTTAAGAACTAAAGAAAATATTGCTCACTGTAGTAATTCTTCCAAAGGGATCCCTCACTATGCTTAACAACTGCTTCCTTCCCCTGGAATGAGTCGCCTTAGAGCTTAGAATGTTATGCTACAGAATCTTTAGAATGAAGTTCAGAATTCTGCTGTGTGGTCACACACACTCTTACATTCTAATGGCAGATTTATTTCTAAAGCTAGGGTGAGTAGTAACCACTAAACCAGCTAAATTGTTACCATAAATATCAGAAATATTTTTAAAAAGTTTGTTAGAATCCCCCCCCCCCAACACTGCAGAATAAAATTTTAAAATGTTATGAAACTTTTTTTTAAAAAAGCTCAGATTGTGGAGTATCACTTGTAAAGGCACTGCAAAACCATGCTCAAGCAAACAGAAATAACAGATTCCTGTGTGAACCTTTTTCCATGTTCTGGAATGGGAGTTAGGGATTGCTAAGCATAGTGAGGGATTCCTTTGGAAGAAACAACATTATTTATTTATTTATTTATTTAGATTTTGTTTACCAGGTAAACCCACTGAGACCAAAGGTCCCTTTTTCAGGGGTGACCCGGGGTGAATACACCACCAACTTTACATTATGTACAGTATACAGCTTCGAAGATACATATACAATTCATATATAAGGTACAGCATACAGATACATAAGAAAATTAAAAAAAATAATGTATATACAGTTCATGCAGGAGGTTGCGTAACTGTAGGGCAGAGATAGAGAGCAAGTAGGGAGTACCAGTAGTCAGAGAAAATAGAATTGCATTGCCCAGGGAGAAAAAAAATTCAAAAGTCCAGGGGTCATTCAAAGGAAGAACATAACACAGGTTGTAAGGAGAAATACAGTTGATAGAGGTTAGTTGGTGTACCAGGGCACCATGGGTTCGTAGATGGTCACATAAGGTCATGAGGGTAGGAGTATATCTAGCGGTTGCAGCAGCAGAGGCTCAGTTCTAGGAGGTAGACTTTGAGACCGGCCTTGAAAGAGGAGAGGAGGGTTTGTCTAGCAGGGAAGAGGGAGCGAGTTCCAGAAGTGAGGGCGGTGAACTGGAAGGAGCGCTTTCCTTGATTGGTGCGGATGCGGGTATGTTCAAGAGTCGACTTGAGGCAGACTGCAGGGTTGCTGAGGGGGACTTTAGGGTAAGCAGATCACTGAGGTGAGGTGATGGCATGTGGAAAGGAGTTTGTAGGAAAGGCAGGCAGGGGAAAAAGATAGTTTAAGCTTGAGTGACGGCCAGTTAAGATCCTTAAGAGCTTCACAGTGGTGCCGCCTAGGGGAGGAGTGGGTTGCAAAGCGAGCAATGCGGTGGTAGAGGGTGGAGAGGTTAGTTAGCTCAGTCTCTCTGAGGGACTGTAATATTGGAGAACCATACAGTAAATAGGGGAGGAGGTTGCAGTTAGCAATGGCTCTACGTGCCTCTCCAGAGAGGGAGTTCCCAAGGCGGTATAGCAAGCCCAGCCTCTGGTGGATGGTTTTTGTTAGGGCATCTGTATGGGGTTTGAAGGTTAGTTCCTGGTCTAGGGTAATCCCAAGATACTTAAATTGGTCAGTGACCTCGACACGCATTCCTCGAGCTGATGTTATAGAGAGAAGACCACTACGGTCCTTACCCAGTCGCCGGGTCCCAAAGAGGACAGCTTTTGTCTTGTCCTCGTTTAGCTTGAGTTGGTTGGCAGTTAACCATGTTTCAAGTTTTGCTAGGCAGGTTTGTAGTTCCGCTATGGCGACGGAGGATTGGGGTCACTTGATAGATTACTGTATCATCAGCGTAGAGCAGTAGATTGCTGGGTGCACACACTTCAGCTATGTCATTCACAAATAGGGAGAACAGCAGGGGTCCTAGTATGGAGCCCTGGGGTACCCCAGAGATGACCGGTCTGGGGCTTGAGTTAACGCCTTGCCATCGTACTGTCTGAGTTCTGTTTGTCAGGTAGCTAGTGGCCCAGGAGAGAGAGAGAGAGCTGATCCAAGCCAAGCCTTTGGAGTTTAGAGAGGAGTAATTTATGACTGACCATGTCAAAGGCCTTGGAGAGGTCAATGAATAGCGCCCCCGTAGGGGTGCCCTGGTCCATGGCGTTGAGTATGTCGGTAGTCAGTCTGACTAGGGCAGTGTCCGTGCCATGGTCTTTCCAAAAACCATGCTGGACCTTAGAGAGGAGTAGGTGCTGTTCCAGATAGCATTGCAGCTGATTGAAGACTATTCTTTCAAGGATTTTTCCCAGAGGGCAGAGGAGGGAGATGGGCCTATAATTCTCCACCCTATCCCAAGTTCCTTTTTTATGGATTGGAACTATGGTGGCACCTTTCCATTTGGTGGGCACAGACCCTTCCTGAAGGGACCGGTTTATGAGTAGGGCAACAGGGTAGGCAATGGCAGGTGCCGCAGCCCTCAGCAGGCGAGGTTCCAGCTGATCATTACCAGTAGATGATTCAGGGTTAATTTTGCAGAGTAGTGGTAGCACCGTGCAGGGGTCCACAAGTATCAGGTGGAATAAAGGACTAAAGAGATTTGCGCCGAGGTGGTGGGAGGAGGATTTCAGCACGGTTTGGGAGCAGGCAGGGGATGAGAAAAGGAGGCACTGGAAGGCTTCCAGCCACCTTAGTAGGGTCGCCTGTCAGAGTGTTTCCTGCCAAGACCATGGCACTTTGTTCCTGCACGTGACCCTTCAGGAGGGAGTTTATGGGCCCCAGAACTTCTTGGGGTCACTTAGGTTGGTCACTTGGAGGTCACGGAGGTATTTGGATTTGGCCAGTTTTGTGGCCTGTTTACACTTGTTGCGCAAGCCCTGTAGTTCTCCCAGTCAGATATTGTGCCAGAAGATTTGTAGAGTCCCCATGCTTTGTCCCTGAGCCGCATGGTGTGTTTCAGCTCTGGGTATAGCCATTTATGGCACTTGCCCTGAACCCTTAGTTTTTTCCAGGGGGCATGACAGTTTACTATGCCCAGGAACGTCTTAGAAAAGTATTGGAGGGCCGCATCAATAGTGGGAAGGGAGACGATAGGCCACCATTCCGCCTTGAAGAGGTCAGCGCAGAGGGTTGCTGGTTCAAATCTGCTGTAGTTTCTTGCAACAATCAGCCTGGCCGCTGGCCTGGGAGGTTTATTAGACCAGATGCAGTAGATAGGGCAGTGGTCACTCAGGGAGTCCGCCATTATCCCGGCTGACAGTATCCGAGTGGGGTTGGAGGTAAGTGCCCAGTGAAGAAGTGAATGGTTGCCAGTTTACGCATTATGCCTGGTTGGTAAGTTGATCACCTGGGTAAGGGATCGTCCAGCACAAGGTTTTTGCTCGAGAGGAATTGGGGCGAGCCAGTTGAGATTAAATCCCTAGAAGGATTTTCTCCTGGGGAGTTGAAGGATGGCACTGGTAAGGGATTCAAGGGAGGGGTTGCTGATTGAGGTGGAGATAGGCACATCCGATGTAGAGGGGCTTTGTACCTCCGAGGACAAGTCTGAGAAATAATACTTCAGCCTGAGTATCATCTATCTCTTGTAGGTCCAGGGGGTGGCATTTAAAGGGATTTTAGATAGAATAGGACTCCCCTTTTTGAGAAGTCTGTCCTTCGAGTGGCTTGATATCCCGTCAGTTCAACCTCATGAGGGAGAATGTCAGGCTTTAGCCAAGTCTCAGTCACTGCAAGATGTCCGCTCGAGAGTTGGGTCCAGGCCTCAAGGTCAGCCACCTTGCGCCGCAGGCTCCCAACGTTCATGTGAACCAGTCTGAGCCCCCCAGAGTTAGTCCAGGAGGGGGTAGTAGGGTCACTGAGCATGCAGTTTGGGGAGAAAGGGCCAGGATTGGGTTCGATGTCACCCCCCACGCAGTAGTAGAGTGCTGGGCAGAGGGCATGAAGGACGGGGGGGGTTAAGGCAGGAGAGGGCCAGTGGGTGGGCCAACAGCATTGTAGGATGGAGTGCCGTCGCCCTTTTGAGGCCAGGCCATTCCAGGGTAATTATTTCAATGAGCAGGGTATCCCAAGGGGGAGAGGGGCACATGGTAGGGGTTTTTACAGAGCTGCGGAGTGTAGGGGAACAGGGAGGATGGAAGAAGAGTTTGCTAAGTTAGCAGCACCTAGTGGTGTTGCTTTTATTTTTACAGAAACAGGTTGGAGGGGAGATAATTAAGAGAGCGGCCTCTAGTGGGTGATGGTGATATTCTGCAAATGGAGAAGTGAGCTGATAGGATATAGAGCTCACGTGACTTCTCCTATAAATACACATGCTCACCAAGGGCGGTGGTGGGGAGCCGGCGCACAGCGCCGACGGGGCCTCACTGAGGAGGAAGATGGGAGTCCTGTAGGGATGAAGTCCGATAGCCTGTCGCCAGAGGAAGACCGTACCTGCACTTCTGGAGTCTTTTTCTGCAGTGCTATCCTGGGGAGGGACTCCATTACTAATAGCAATTTTTTTTTTCAAATCCCAGAAATCTCTCACTTATACCCAACAACTACAGACTCCACAGCAGCACCCATGGAGGCAGAAAGTACAGCACTTATTTAGGGAAAAGGTTCTGCAAGACAGCAGTGCCAAAGCTGGCATCTCTTCTGGACTGTGTGTCCAGACAATAGTGCTTTGTGAAAGTGTGTTCCATTTTCCAGTAGGCAATTTACAGATTTCCAAAACACCTCTTGATGCTGCAAGAGGGGCCAAGGTGACCCTCATCGAGTGAGCTCTAAGGCCTTCAGGTGGCAACTTGCCAGCTTTGCCATAACAGAACTGTACGCAGGAAACGATCCAGTGAGAAATGGTTCCCTTGGATGCTTTTGTACCTTTCCTCACTACACCACAGGTGATGAATAACTGAGTATTAGTGGACCTGATGCCCTTTATGTGGTCTAAATAGTCAGAGCTCTCTTAACATCCAGACTGTGGAGCTTTTGCTCTCCCAAGTTGGATTATGTTGTAAAGAACACTGGAGGTGTAAGTGACTGATTCAGATGAAATTCAGACATCACTTTAGGGAGGAATTTTCTGTTAGTTCTTAGGACTGCCTTGTCCCTGTGAAATATACAGTTAGGGTCTGTGCAGAGAGCTTGCAATCTGCTCATCCTCCTGGCAGAAGTCAGTGCTACCAGGAAAAAAAGTGCTTTCCGGGTAACATATCTTCAGAGCAGCAGCTGCCATAGGCTCGAAGAGAGCTTCCATCAGCTGGGCAGCACACAGAGTCAGGTCCCAAGGAGGGAAATGATCCCTTACTGGAGGGTACAGGTGATTAAGGCCTTCAAAGAACTTTTTGAAAATGGGCTGCGAGGCCATGGACCTGTCCTTGGCAGCTGACGTGTATGCTGGCACTGCTGCCAGAAGAACCTTCGTAGTTGAGGGCCTGAGGCCCAGAAACTGTGGGTGAACTAGGTAGTCCTGGACTGAGGACAGACTCGCCCATAACGAGCTGCCTACAGGAACATCATAGGGAAAATCTTTTCCACTCTGAGGCATAGGATTTCCTTGTCACTGGTTTCCTGAAAAGCGTAAACCCTTCCACTACCTTTTCAGAAAGATTTAGTCCAGAGAACTTAAGCGCTTCAAGAACCATGCTCTCAGACACAAAGTTCTCAGATCTGATAGGTCATCCTGCCCCGAGATAGTGTCAATAGACTGTATCTCAGGGGCAGACTGATAAACATGTCTGTTGGAGACGGACAGGAGCAGGGAGCACCAAATCTGCCTGGCCCAGTCTGGAGCTATGAGAATCATTGCTGACTACCTTCTAAGTTTTAGTAGTACTCTCAGTAAAAGTGGGAAAGGTGGGAAGGCATACAGAAACTTTGCAAATCAGTTGAGGACCACAGTATCCCTTAGTACTGTGCCCACCGAAGGGGGTTTGCAACAAAAGGTTGAGAGCGGATTGTTCTCCCAAGATGTAAACTGCTCTATTTCTGGGGTACCCCACCTTCTGAACACAGCTGCCAGCACCTGCTGATTCAGGGTCTACTCAAAATTTCCTTGGCTGATTCTGCTCAGGGAATCTGCCAGCACATTGTCCTTCCCTGGCAGGTGTACTGCAGAGAGCTGAACATCCAGGGAGCATGCCAGGTTCTAGATCTTCATTGCTTCTGTGCACAGTTTTGAAGATCTTGTTCCTCTCTATTTATGTAATACATAGTTGTGGTGTTGTCTGTCCTGAACTGGACAGACTAGCCTCTGATGGGTAGAAAAAAAGCCTGCATTGCCTGGCACACTGCACTGAGCTCCAGGAGAGTTATGTGCTCCTGGGTCTCTTGTGTACTCCAGATACCACTTACAGTGAGATCCTCAAGGTGGGAGGGAGGCACTTGTGAGTATGGCTGTAGGTGATCACTTGAGGAAGGGAACTCCCTCCCTGAGGTTGCACTCTTCCTTCCACCATTCTAGTGCTCTTAGCAAGCACTTTGTGGCAGCAAGTGTGTAGCTACTGATACTCCAAGTAAGCCATGGCATACCACATTTGGTAATGGGGTAGCAAACAAGCTGGTCAGCATTCATTTGCTCTGCCCTCTCTAGTCCATTGCATTTACATTCCTTTGTTTGGCTTCACAGGCTTTTTTTTTTTTTTTCTGTTTCAGCTTTGTTTGTTTTGTGGGGGTGGGGTGGGTTAGCAGAGTGGACCACGGACTTTGAAGCTGAAGGTCTCAATTAGCTCCACATGGTTCACCTGCATAGTGATTGGCTGATGCATCTGGTAGGGGGTGTGCCAAGTCTGGGGAGGCGAGTTTAAATGCCCCAGCAAAGTTAGAAGCCATACTACTAGTTCAGTTGTACTGGGCGTGAGAGAAGCAGTAAAGAAACTGAGGAGCAGCAGATGGAAGAACAGACTCAGAGCCAGCTAAAAGAATGAAAACTTCATGTGGAGTGGCAAGTGGAGTGAATCTGCCTACTTGCAGGGGGGAGCGAGAAGAAATTTCTGCCATGGTCTTGGACCCGTGGTGCAGTCTGTGGCGTTTACCAGTGGGCAGTGAGCACCACACTGGCAGTGCAGACAGACAGCAGGTCTAGTGTGGGAATCATCTGATTGGAGCCAGGAACCCTGGACTCGAGTCGTGGGTGGCAAGCATGAACAACAGTGGGGGAGGTGGTAGCAGTGTGGCAGGTTGGTGTACAAATCTGAAATGCCTGGCTGTACCCCTGTGTGACAGGCCGCAGTTTTGAAAGCGGATCTCACCTTTGGGACCAATGGCTCCCTAGGTGGTACTGGATGTCTCATTTTGAACCTGGTATCACTGCGGTGGAGGATGCCATGTGCCCCAGCAGCTGCAGGAAATCTCTAGCAGATCTGTGCTGACCTGTCTTGAAGAATTCTGCAGTTGCAGTTCGATATGCTACCCTTGCCAGGGGGGTAGGAATTATTTTCCTTGCAGGGTGCCTAGTGGAGGCTGGGAGGTGGCATGTCAGCACTGGAAGTAGACAAGAGTGCGGCAGGCGCTTGGCAGGATACATGCAGCCGCCGCTGGCATCATTGCACGATGCACCTTAAGAGGGAGAATACAGGAAAAAGTGGAGTGCTCTGCATATGACGATGGTCCCCCTCCGTGATGGACCGGGAAGGCACCTCCCCGAACGCTAATCCGGACTGTGGGTTAAGTCGCTCTCCACCCCCTGCCACGAAGGGTAAGTCATGGGGTTATGGGGAGGGGGTCTCATACCCGGTGCCTACACGGGGGTGGGGGGGACGTCAGATGCTGGCAGAGGACTCCAGGGGGAGAAAATAGTAACTGCGAAAAAAGAATGAGGGAGGGAGGACTTGGCCTCCTGCTGTGATTTTTCTGAGATTAGCCAGTCGACCAGATAGGGCAAAACCTTCACCCCCTGCCTTCTCAAATGTGCTGCCACCATTGCTAGGCACTTTGTTTTTATGTTATTATTTATTATGTAAGATGCTGTATCATACTTGCGCTTTGATATGTTGAAAAGCGCACTATGAATAAATTTTGATTGACTGATTTGTGAACACTCTTGGTGCTGAGAAGAGGACAAAAGGGAAGGGCGGTGAAGTGGTAATGGGAATTCCCTATTCTGAATCTGTGGTACTTTCTGTGACTAGGTCTGGCTAAAAGTAGGAGTCTTTCAGATCCAGTGATCCCAGCCAGTCTCCTTTTTGCAGTGATGAAATGACTGAGTCCAGCGCTACCTACCTGAAGTTTTCCTTTTTTTAAAGGTTTGTTCAGGTAGCTCAGGTCTAAAATGGGCTGCCACTCCCCATTTGTCTTGTGGGTCAGGCAGTATCTTGAGTAAAGTCCCTTTCTGCATTGGGAGGGAGGTACCTTTTCAACTGCATTTGCTTGGAGTATTTTTTTTACCTCCAACTCCAGCAAGATTCTCTGTTGAAACATAGAATTTGACGGCAGATAAGGACCGCTTGGCCCACCTAGTCTGCCCATTTTCCTACCTGACAGATAAGCTGCAGATCCTAGTTAACCAACAGCTTACTTCCTCCTACCAGCCACTAGGACTGCCTTATGTCTGTCCCACGCATTCTTGAATTCCCCCATTGTTCTTGACTCCACGACCTCCTCAGGGAGGCTGTTCCATGCATCCACAACCCTCTCTGTGAAAATACCTCCTCACATTACCTCTGAGCCGTCCCCCTTCTATCTTCAAATTGTGCCCCCTTGTTCTTGCACATCTCTTTTTCTGAAAGATGCCACCCTCTTGGACTTTGTTGATTCCCTTGAGGTACTTGAAAGTTTCTATCATGTCCCCTCTCCCTCCTTTCCTCAAGGGTATACATATTAAGCTCCTTTAGTCTTTCTTCATATGTCTTCTGGTGCAGACCCTGCACCATGTTGGTTGCCCTCCTCTGGACAGCCTCCACTCTATGTCTTTGCAGAGATGGGGTCTCCAGAACTGCACACAGTACTCCAGATGGGGTCTCACCAACTGTCTGTACAGAGGGATAACAACTTCCTGTTTTCTACTATTGATGCCTCTCCCTATGCATCCCAGTATCCCCCTAGCCTTCCTTACTGCCTTCTCACATTGCTTGCCCACCATTAGGTCATCTGATATAGTTACCCCCAGGTCCCTTTCCATTTTTACTGTTGTCAGTATCTCACCCCCCATTGTGTACTCTTCCCCTGGGTTTTTGTTTCCCAGGTGCATTACCTTGCACTTCTTTGCATTGAGTCTGAGCTGCCATACATCTGACCATTCCTCCAACCTTGCCAAGTCCCTTCTCATCCTTTCCATTCCATCTGGTGTATCAACCCTGTTGCAGATCTTTGTGTCGTCTGCAAAGAGACATACTTTTCCTTCCAGTTACTCTGCAATGTCACTTATAAAGACATTAAAAAGGACCGGTCCCAGTACTGAACCCTGTGGTACCCCGCTAGTAACCCTCCTTTCTTCATTGTTGACTCCATTTACTACTACCCTTTGCGTCCTGTTGTCTAGCCAATTTTTTATCCAGGCTACCACCTTGGGACCCACTCCAAGGCTAGCTAACTTGTGTATTAATCTTTTGTGTGGGACTGTATCAAATGCCTTGCTAAAATCTAGGTAAGCCATGTCCACAGCCCCTCCCTGGTCTACTACTTTGGTCACCCAGTCAAAGAAATCAGTGAGTTCTCCTCACCGGGAAAGTCCATTACTTTTGTTAGTGTCCTGTAATAGGTTTGTGGTTCTAAGCCAAGCAAACCTTAGGAGCACTGCATGTACCATGACCTTGGATGCAGAGTCATCAGCGTTCACTGCCATGTGAATTGGTTCTTAGTGGCATCTATGGCCATCTTTGCTGTGCCAGCCGAATCCTGTGCCAATCACCAGTAGCCTTCGTGCTCACTGTCATTATGGAGTTCCAGAAGGCCTTCGGGTACCAAGCTGTGTAGGCCAAGTATGCTGCCTGCCTTAACAACAGGGTAGCTGAAACTTTTTTTCCCATGCTATCCAGCTTCCTGGAATCTTTCTCAGGAGGCTGGGAAGAAAGGGACACCTTGGCATTGTCACAGGAGACAGTCTGGACCACTCCTATGATCAAGGTGAGAATACAGGTATTCAGAACCCTCTTTGTCCACCAGATACTTTTTCTCAATTTTCTTAGTTATGCCAGCAGCTGAGGTGGGTGCTGACATGATTTCAGGTATCCTTCTTGAGGGACTTGTAGATGGGCAATAGCAACATTTCTGTGGGAGTAAAACCTTCATATCCATAATATCCACCTCATCCTTATCTTTCTCAGTTTCCTGTGAGGAGATTCTGACGGTGTTTACCACATTTTTAATTTTTGTTTATTTATTTATTTCAGTCTAGGATTGAAATACCTTTGAGCGCAAAGCAGCTCTTTTACAAAGGTTCCACACCAGTGGGGAGCGTTACGTACAAACAAAGAAAGACTAGCAGAAGTAATCTAAAACAGCAAATAAACAATTTTGCAAAAAGGAAAAGATCACATTAAAAAACAGTAATTTATACACTAACATAATAAAGTAAGGTAAAAACACAGGAGAAACAGGAAGGTGAATGGGTATAAGAGGGAGGTAGAGCAGCTAGAGGGGTAAGAGGAGCATCCACAGGCCTTGTCGCGTTAGCGAGGGGGTGGGGGTGGTATAAACTACTGGGGTAGGTAGGGAGGTGCACGGGGACTGGGACTGGGGTAAAAGGAGGGTTAATGGGGGAAGGTGAGGTGCTGTCAGTAGCAGGCAAAATAGGGAGGGAGAGTTCAGTATAGGGCATTATGAAAAGGTGAGGGGTGAAGTGTGATTGTGGTAAGGTTTGCCCAACCGAGAAGGGGGTAGGCACAAGATTCAAAGATGGGGCAGGGAGGGTAAGCCATTAGATGAAGCAATCACAGGAGCTGTTGGATACAAGGTGCTGTCTGAGCAGGGGCTTGAATTGGCCGAGCATTAGTGTAGATGATCCTTCAAAATCCAAGGTACTGAACCAAGTTGTCCTTGCGTAGTCCATCATTTGGGGACAAGGAGGAGTTGGTTAACAGATGCACGGGTGTGCTTACTGCTGCAAGATGGGGTCAGCAGGGTAGCAATTCCAGGAGAAGTAGGCCAAGGAGCACTTTTTTGACTAGCAGACATGTTTGATATTTAATCCTTCTACTAAGCCAGCCCATGTGTGCATATAGTTCACATGTATGGGTGAGATGATTGCAGGCTGTTAGAAGCCTGCAGGCCTTATTAAGTGCAACAGTTATCCTTCTAAGAGAGGAGGGGGGAGCCAAGCTGTATATAACGAGCCCATAATCTATGACTGATAGAATGGAGCTATAGATAGCCAGTTTGAACGCTTCAGGTGTTAAATTACACTTATAACAGTAGAAGAGCCCAATTTTTATATTAACAACCTTGGCAACATTCTCAATGTGTTGAGTGTAGGAGAGGTGGCTATCCAAAGTAACCCCCAGATATTTGAAAAGCTGCACCAGTTCAAGTGGAACTCCAAGTTGGTTTCTTATTGTGAGGGCATGGGTTTTATACTTGCTGCATGAGGTACTGAACATCATTACCTTCATTTATTTGAAGTTCAGGACCAGTTTCTGGGCACTGAACCATTTTTCAACATCCTCAAAACTGCGTTGAAGGTGATATTCAAGAAGAGTGGGACTGGGTTGGCTTGTAAATATGATGGCACCGTCAGGATACAAAAGTATCCGTTGGTTGCAGCAATACCGAAGGTTGTTGACGAAGACACTGAAAAGGAGCGGGCCAAAGATCGATCCTTGAGGCAGTCCAGAACAGACAATCTGATGGTCTGAGGTGATACTGGAGATTTTCACCCTTTGAGAGCGATCCTCCAGATAGTCTTTGAACCAGAACATCACATCGCATGCCTCACAAAAGTATAGTGTGAGGTACAGTTATCCGAGGGCAATTCGGCTACTACATCTAAATCATCCCATTCCAAGGCAAAAATATGGGACTTCAGAGGAGCTGACTTTGATAAGATGGCCAACAGAGTTAAGCTAGCCCTGGCAAAAAGAAACACAGGTGAGGGGTACAGGCAAAGTGGGCAAGCATTAAGGATGCAATACTTGAAGCAACATCCCATTGTGTTAGACAGAAAGGAAGTGCAAAAGAAGAAGGAAACCACTTTGGTTCTCAAATACAGTAGCAGAAAAGGTCAGAGCCAAAAGGCTGGCCTTCAGGAAATATAAGGGAACACAGCAGGATGAAGATAGGGAGGCATACCAAACTGCCCTAAGGGAAGCAGGTAAAGCAGTAAGGCAGGCAAAGTCCCAAACTGAGGAAACACTAGCACGAACAGTAAAAGAAGGTGACAAGACTTTCTATAGATACATTAGTGAAAGGAGAAAGTCCAGAGGGGGTATTGCTAAGCTTAATGGAGAAAAGGGAGCATGTGAGGAGGAGGACCCTGTAAAGACATCTATCCTAAATAGATACTTTTGCTCAGTATTTACTGAAGAGAAGGTAGGGCAGGGCCCACAGCTCAGCATCGTGGACACAGGGGAGGGAGGTGAGCACTACTCCCTTCACAAAAGAAAAGGGTCCCTACAAGAGCCTGCTGCTCTCAGGGTGGATAAGGCAATGGGACCTGATGGCATACATCCCAGGGTGCCTAAGGAGCTAAAGGAGGAACTAGCAGAGCCATTAGCAAAATTGTTTAGTGAGTCTCTGAGCACAGGAGGTCCCAGAAGACTGGAGAAGGGCTCATGTGATCCCACTCCACAAGAGTGGTAGAGGAGGAGGCGGGAACTACAGACCGGCTGCAGTCTTACTCTCAGTAGGGCAAGATTATGGAGGCACCCTTAAGGAAAGGATAGTGCAGCACCTGGAATCCATAGGGGCACAGGATCCAAGACAGCATGGGTTTACAAAAGGAAGGTCCTGTCAAACTAATCTCATAGATTTCTTTGACTGGGTAACCAGAGTGGTGGACCAAGGGGAGCAGTTGATGTCGCCTACCTTGACTTCAGCAAAGCTTTTGACAGCAGTTCCACATAGAAGATTGATAAATAAGCTGGTAGGCTCGGGTGGGTCAGAAGTTGGTCAACTGGGTGGCAAACTGGTTGATGGGCAGAAAACAGAGAGTGGTGGTAAATGGTATACAGTCAGAAGAGATGCAAGTCACAAGTGGGGTACCTCAGGGATCAGTCCTGGGGCCAGTCCTCTTCAACATCTTCATTAGTGACCTTGCAGATGGACTAGAGGGTAAGGCTTGTCTGTTTGCAGATGACACCAAGATCTGCAACAGAGTAGATGATCCAGATGGGTGGGCAGAATGAGAAGAGATCTGGATAAACTAGCAGAATGGTCAGAACAGTGGCAACTGGATTTAATGCAAAGAAGTGCAAAATCATGCACATAGGGAAGAGAAACCCTGAAGCCACCTATAGGCTGGGAGGGGAGTTGCTAGCAGTCACAAAGGAAGAAAGAGACTTGGGCATCATCATCACTGATGACCTGAAATCATCCAAGCAGACCTCTAAAGCAGTAGGTAAGGCTAGGGGGGTGTTAGGGTGTATTAGTAGGGGTATCACAAGTCGTAAGAGGGAGGTAATAATCCCTCTGTACAAGACACTGGTTAGGCCCCATCTGGAGTACTGCGTGCAGTATTGGAGGCCACACCTTCACAAGGACATTAACCAAATTGAGGCAGTCCAGAGAAGGGCAACCAAAATGGTGCAGGGACTGCATCAGAAGACATATGAGGACAGATTAACAGAGCTCAATATGATACCCTTGAGAAAGGAGGGAGAGAGGTGATGAGCAGGCATTCAAACACCTTAAGGGCATAAACAAGGTGAAAGAGTCTAACATGTTTAAATATAAGAAAATAGCAGGACAAGAGGACACAGCATGAGATTAGAGGAGGCCGATTAAGGGGAATGTGAGGAAATTCTTTTTCACAGAAAGGTGGTGGATGCACGGAATGGCTTACCAAGAAGTGGTGGCTATGAATACAGTGCAGGGCTTCAAACAGGCATGGGATAGGCATAAGGGAGCAATACAAATGACTATGAATAGATAGGCCACTGACAGAGCAAAGGCCAATGGCACATTTATAAGGTAGAAAAAGAAATGGGCAGACTGGATGGGCCTTGCGGTCCTTATCTGCAGTCAACTTCTATGTTTCTATGAGGGTGAAGGAGGGGAGACAAACTCTTGTTTAGGAGAACAATCAGGTTCTACAGGCTTTCTTTCATCCTCCTCCTCATAGTAAAATTCAGCCTCCTCCACAGACACTGGGAATGGAACTGGAGCCAGGGGAAGGGGGGCAGGCATATTCATGAAATTCCCCATGGGTGGCCTGGAATGCCTGGCAAAATTGTCATGCCTTTGTCATGTCCTCTATTGAGAGCATTTTATCCATGTCTACTAGCAGCTCCATTCCTTCTTCAGGAGAAGGGACAGTGACATGTTTTTATTTTTTTCTTGGTAGGCACAGTCTCCAGTGTCTGCTCAGAGGCTCTTACATATGAACATATGAAATTTGCCAGCAGATAATGGCCTAGTAGTCCATCAAGTCTGCTCAAATGTGCAGCTAGCACCCTTTATTCTGCAGCTGCCCCTCCAACCCACCCTTTCCTTCCCTTGACCCTCCCCCTTGCCCTGTCCCAGCCCCTTTTGAAGCAGTCTACTGTTCTACTGCATACCACTTCTGCCAGTAACGCATTCCACCCAGCTACCACACTCTCCGTAAAAAAGTGCTTCCTCATCTCCATCCTGAAGCTTCCTCCCTTCAGTTTCATATTATAGCCCCGGATGTCCCTCCCCTCCTTTACTTTGAAGAGCCCTGTACCATTCATGTTTATTCCTTTCGTGTACTTGAAGATTTCAATCATATCCCCCCTGTCGCTCCTCTCCTCCAGCGAGTACATCTTCAGCTCCTCCAGCGAGTAGATCTTCAGCTCCCCAGCCCCTTGATCATCTTTTGTCGCTCTGCGCTGCACCCCCTCCAGTAACAATGTCCCTCTTCAGATATGGGCGCCAGCACTGCACACAGTACTCCAGGTGTGGTCTAACTAATGATCTATACAATGGCAGAATCATCTCCCCCCTCCTCGAGGACATACCCCTTGCAATGCAACCCAGCATTTTGTTGGCCATTGCAGCTGCCTTCCTACATTGTGCTTAGTTGTTCATTGACCCCATAATGAGCGCCCCCCCCCATCCTTCTCCTCCTCTCTCTCGGCTGGCTGCATTCCCCCAGCTAGTAACTCCTCCTTGGGTTTTTCGCCCCAAAATGCAGCACCTTGCACTTTTTGGCCTTGAACCCCAGTTGCCAGGTGTCCAGCCAGGTTTCCACCTTTGCCAGATCATCCTGCAACCCCTGCCATCCCCCTAGGTGGTCCACCACCACTCCCATCTTGGTGTCGTCAGTAAACAAGGCTGGTCTTGCTCTTGATGTCCAATGATATGTCTGCAATGAATATCCCAAACAACACTGGTCCCAACACTGAGCCCTGCGGAGCACCACTCATCACTACCCTTGGGGATGAGAGCTCCCCGCCAATCACCACCCTCTGTTGCCTTCCCTGAAGCCAGTTCCCCACCCATCTCACCAGCTTTGCACCCGCCCCTGTGTCTTCTAACTTACTTCCCAGCCTCCCATGCGTCACAGAGTCAAATGCCTTACTGAAGTCCGGCTACAGGACATCCACTGCATGGCCCCGTCCAATTGCCTAGTTACCCAGTCATAGAACTCCACCAGGTTGGTTTGGCAGGATCTACCACTTACGGAAGTCATGCTGTCTGCGGTCCTGTAATCCTTTGGCCTCCAGGAGGGCCACCAGCCTCTCCTTCAGGGTAGTCTCCATGAGCTTACCAATGATGGATGTGAGATTCACCAGTCTGTAGTTCCCCAGTTCATCCTTAGGGCCACTCTTGTGGAGGTGCACCATATGAGCCATCCTCCAATCCTGAGGTACACACCCTAAGTGTAGTGAGACATTAAACAGGTCTGCCAAAGGTCCCGCCAGGACCTCTGCCAGCTCCTTCAGTACCCTGGGGTGAATGCCATCTGGGCCTGGCGTCCTGTCCACCCTCAATGCCCTCAAACCCTCCCCTCCGTGATTTCCCTGTCTGTCACCCTTCCCCCCCACTGTTTCTGCCCTCCCCCCCCGGGTATCATCCCCCTCTTCTCCTTAGTAAATACTGAGCAGAAGCAATCGTTTAGTGCTTGTGCCAAATCACCCCCTGCTTCCACCCAACCCCCCTCCTTCCTAATCCTTACTATATGGTGCTTACAGTTCCTTTTCTCCCTGATGTACCTGAAGAAGTCATTCTTCCCCTTCTTAATGCCCTGCGCCAGCCTGAGCTCCATAGACACCTTGGCTGCCCTAACTGCCCTTGTCACCTCGTTCGAGTCCTTCAGTTACTCCTCCCTGTCCTCCCCCCCCTCCCTGTTTTTTTGTACCTCCTAAAGGCAGCTCTTTTCCTCCTTACCTTTTCCATGACCTCCTTGCTCACCCAGCTAGGTTTCTTTGCCCTAGCCTTCTTGCTCTGGGCCTTGCTGCAGGTTCTGGTTGCCTCCACTATCCCCAGCTTTATGAGCTCCCACCTATGGTTAGTGCCCATACTAGGTTGAATCCTAGCCAGGTACCCTTTTACCACTTCCCCCATCCTCCCGAATTCGGCCCTCCTAAGTCCAGCACCCTTGTGCCGGATTCCACTCCTTCCTTACCCATATCCAACATGAACCATTCTGAGTGGTGGTCACTCCCCGCCAGTGGTTCTTCCACCCTAAGTTCCCTCAAAAGCTCCCCATTTGCCAGCATGAGGTCAAGGGTATGCCCTAACCATGTTGGTTCACTGACCATTTGCATCAGGAAGCTAACTTGGAAGGCATCCAGCAGTACCTGCTCCCTTCTATTCCTGGTTGTTAGGGTACTCCAGTCCACTCCTGGCATGCTGAAGTCCCCCACAATCACCACACTGCCCTTCTTGCAGGTCCTCCTGACTTGTCCTGCTAATTCCCTGTCTAACTCATCTGTCTGAGAGGGCGGCCTGTACACCACTCCCATCCTGAGAGTTCTATTTTTGGAATCCTGGATTTGCATCCATAATGACTCAGTGCTACCCTCCACCACTTCCTCCCGTACACACTTCAGTCCTTCCCTCACATATAGTGCCACCTCCCCTTTCCCAATCACTCTATCCCTATGAAATATCATGTACCCTGGTATCAACAGGTCCCAGTCATTGTATTGGGTGGCCCATGTTTTGGTGATGGCTGCAATGTCCACCTCCCCCACTGCCATGAGAGTCTCTAGCTCTGCAGGTTTCTTCCCAAGGTTCTTAGCATTCAGGGTGCCCACCTTCCACCCCTTCCGCTCTCCTTTACTAGCATCACCACTAGTACTTGCCCTTTGTTACCGTTATGTGGGGTAAGCTCATATGGCTTCCCAACCTGTGGTCTCTGCTTGTCCCTTGCCCACTTGCCACTCCCCGCTCCTGGTTTAAATTCCCAACTTCCTCTATGTACTCCTCCATCCTCTGTTTCAACACTATCTTTCCCTCCTCATTCAAGTATAGTCTATCCTTGGCATAGAGACTACTATCCTCCCAGGTCCCTCCCCACTCCCCGACCAGCCTATACCCTTTAGCATGACATCAGATTCTTAGCCATTCAGTAAAATCCTTTATTCTCAGCTTTCTTGCTTTGCTTGCCCTGGGCACTGGAAGTATCTCTGAGAAAGATACTGATCTTCCTACCCCCTCACATAACTGTCCTAGTTCCTCAAACCTCCTGTGGACTATATCTACCATCCTGTCAGCCAGGTTGTTCGTCCCCAAATGTATAATTAAATGAGGCTTCTCCCCTACCCCTTCTAGCATATTTTAGAACAGATTGTCCCACCCTTTCTGCTGTCATTCCCGGCATGGCCTCCACCCAAATGAGACTATGCCTCTTCCCCTTTGCTATCCCACCTGACTACTCTTAGTATTGAGTCCACCAGCACTAAGACTCCACTCCTCTTACTGACTGCTTCCCTTCCTCCCCACCTCACGCCTCCTCCTCTTCCTCCTGCACAGTAGTTCCCCCCTTCTGTCCTGTTGTAATTCCCCCAGCAGAACATCCCCCCACTCCAGTTTCTTCAGGACTTCTATCAGTTACTCCTCCAATTTCATCACCTCCCTCCTCTTCCTCCTTTCCCTCTAGTACTGCAAAACAATTTTCTGAAGACCCTTCTCTAATGCCCGCTTCCTGTCGCCCCATAGTGACCTTTTCCTGACTTTCGACTCCATGACTGTTGCCACTTCTCTTCCTCCCCTCGCCAGTCCCTTTCTCCTCCTTTTTTCTGTCTTTTCCCTTGACCTGGTTTCCCCCGATACTGTTCTTCTTGACCTGGGCCCCCCCTGTGTCTGCTTCTCTTCTTCTGACCCTCTCCCCTCACCCCATTGGCCCAAATAGCCCTCCCTCTTCATCTCCCCTCCTCCCTCCCTACAGTGTTGGGCTATAACCTCCTGAAGCAATTTAAAAGCAACAAGGAGCAGCTACTGCACTGAAATGGATCTAAGCCCTTCCCCTTCTAGTTTCTTCTTGCTGGGTTCCGGATTCTCCATTCAGACACCCTGATTTCTGAACCATCTTTTGAAGTCTTTTGTTTCTTATATGTCCCCTTTAACAGGGGACTGCTGCTTACTTTGATGGGCTCGACCCTCATCTGAGCCTTTAGGTGATCCAGAAGCAGACTGAAGCCATAGTGTCTTCTAATTTTGTAGCCCTTTTCTTTTGCATTTTTCAAGCAAAACTTAATGCAAAAACTCACAACTGACAAAATCGTGATCTGGACCGAGGCACCTCAAATACAACTCATGGCAGTCTGCCTTAACCAGCAGTTGGAAAACACATTTTGCAGTATTTAATACCTGTGGGTTCCATTTTCTTTTTGGGACTCTCAGTCATGCCAAGCAGTGATGACCGTTAAAATGTTCTGTTTCCCCAAAGACGGTAATTTCATAACAGAAATAAAACCCTATTAAAGAAGAATGGTTTTAAATTCACTAATGCAGTTTGATTCTTCCTAAAATGAGAACTGTTCAAGTTAAAATGAATACCAAATGACATACAATAGTAATTCAGGCCAATTTGTCATCTCAGTACCTGAAAAAAATGTGATGGAGAATATCCAATCCAAATTCCTGTAAAGTGGCAATTTAAACAGTTAAGAATGTAAGTGTGTTTTTTTTTTTTTTTTTAAGGCAAAACCAGTTTCCTAAAGGTGGGAACTGAGCCTCAAAAATGGCCTTCTCTGGTTCCTGGGAAACAATATGGAACCAGAGAATCAGCAAAAACAAACAATATTAAACAAAATATACCCTAAGTAATGCAAAGTAATCACTAAATAGAAACACTTTAAATGACAAAAAAACTGTAATTGTCTCTGAAGTGCAGACTTCAGGGTGACTGCTTTCTTAACGTGGAGAAATAAATCTATTAGAACGTAAGGGTGAACATGAGCACACAGCAGAGTTTTGAATTTCATTCTAAATATTCTGTAATTGGCATAAATTTCCAAGCTTTGGGATGGCTCATGCCAGGGGAATGAGGCAGCTGTTAAGCATAATTATACAGTGGCAAGAAAAAATCCTGGACTCTGATTGGTCAGTCTTGGGCTGGACCCATGATGTTAATCAGCACAACATCACGGGTCTAGTCTCAGCCTCACTGTGAACCTGGAGATGAGCCTGAGCCTTTTTTTTGCATCTCCTCTTAAGAAACAAAAATATTTTTCCACACTAATAAAAACATTCTTTAAAATTATTTTTTTATTTTATATATAACAACGAGCCATTGTATAATAGCAATAATGCCCCCGGGTGTGGATCGTTTGGATAACGTCACGCCTCAGTGTTGGACTGACTGCCAGGCCTCGTGCTCAACCATCTGAGGCGTGACGTTATCCCAACACGAGACACACCCTATCGGGCATTATTGCTTAAGTGAGGGATTCCTGGGGTTTGAAAATGCCATTTTCCAAAACAAAAACTTTGAAGGGGGAACCAAAATTTGTAAACAAAAGTACTGAATTAGATGCATCCAAAATACACCAGAAAAGACTGCAGACACTCCCTTTGCCATGAATTGAAGACTTTCGCTTAATTTCTGGTGCCAAACAGCCCACTATCATGTTTCTGCACCCTTCCTACAACCCTCCATTAGTGGAAGTAGTCACAGCATGAGCCTCTAGAAGACATTCAGTGACAAGGCAGCTGCAGAGTATCACGTGCAATGGTTTTCAAAACTAAACAGGCAGCACCACTCAAACACCGCTATAAAAACTGTATGTTCTAGGTTTTGTAACAAAAGTCGACAAATCATACATTTTTTTTTTTTGGCCTCTTTGGTGTGGTTAATTTTTTCCAAGGTTGCTGTATGCAGAGTCAGGATGCCTCCAGGCTGCTGCTGTCATTTGGGGCGCTACACTGTTGTCTACTGCAGTGACCCTCTACCCAGTGTCATCTCTGCCAAACTGCAGGCGAGTCTCTCAGCTCTTGAGGCCTGGTTCACCTCCAATTCTCTTGTGCTGAATGAAGAAAAAACCAAGGCTGTTCTGTTTGGGACCAGACGCCTGGGCACTGACAGAAGCGAACTACTCCAGCTCAACACAGCCCAAGGGAAGAGAGTTGAGGTCATAGACATGATCAAGTACCTTGGGATCCTCCTTGACCAGGAGCTGTCCTACAAACCCCACATTGACTCCTTAACTAGATCGATCCACCAGAGGCTTGGACCTCTCACCGGCTGGGTAACTTTTTCATGATGGCGCGCTCATAGCCAACTGCAACCTTCTCCCTTCCATCCTATATGGTGCCCCCCTCCTACAGTTCCTCTGGGAGAAGGAGCTCAGCAAACTTTCCATGCTCTACCACAGGGTGGCTCACTTTGCAACAAACTCCTCCCCCAGGAGGCATCACTGTGAGGTCCTTGCAGACCTAAACTGGCCCACCTTATGGCACAAGTTGGCCTATTCCTCCGTTTGCCTGCCCTTTAAATTCACCTCCTTCGGCCCTCCTCCCCATCTGAGTGGGCTGCTCACTCCAAAAGTCCAGTACCGTACCTTGCGATCCTCGGCAAGTCGTCCCCTTGACATCCCTCGGTTTGCACCAACCAAGGCAAGTGTTCCTTTCAATATGCCGCTCCCTACTTATGGAATGCCCTCCCAGCAAGTCTGGTTGACAAGCCTACTCTCCTAGGGTTTAAGTCAGGCCTCAAAGTGTACCTTCTGGAACTTAGTCTCTGTGGTTGTAATCGCTAGCCTCCTCCCCGGACCGGTTGTCATGCCATCACTAACTTAGCCACGTCTGCTTCTCCCATGAATCTCCTAAGCAAAATTGTTAAATGTACTGTGCACCTGTTTAATACTTTGTGAGTCTTGTGATGCCTGCTGTCTCTGTGTTAAGCGTTTGATACCAATTCCCAATATGTATCAGCTGTAAATACTGTATATTGATACCTATGTATGTAACTTACTGTAACTAATTCTGGGTCGCCCCTGAAAAAGGGATCTCTGATCTCAGTGGGCTTACCCACTACTCTACTGTGACTGTTTAGAAGCTGTATCGCTACTACTGTTGTAATGTTGGTAACTTCATTGCTGTTGGTCAATGTCCATTTTACAATAAGCTTCGATAGGGGCCTTATCTGTGTTAATTCCTAGTAGGGATGGATGAATTCGCCCTGGTAAAAATATCATTTAAATGTGGAGTAAAGAACAGCCAAGCCTGAATTTAGGTAAAGTAAAAACATGTGCAGGAGAAAACACTGGGCTGGCTAGTGCATTAAAAATTCTTAGTAAGGTTTCAAAACAGCATTACTTCTTCCACATCCATTTACAGGGTGATGAGATAATTGTTTTAGTGCCATTTTCAGAAATCACCTCTATTGAATGTCAGGTATGAGTGAGCATAGCAGTTGTTAACATGACAATAGGATGCATGTCTTGCATTGCAACAGAACGTTATAGAGTCTGCAAACCCTACAGCAATATACTACTCCCTCTGACTTCTGCACAGTCTAGAATTATCAAATTTAAGTTGCGTTTCCACAGCCACCTTTGCACCACCGCAACCCAAGGGCACGGGCTGTAGCAATGCAAAGGTGGCTATGCGCATAATTTCACCGTAGCATGGTAAGTCATCCTCTTATCCTCCCCCTGAGCCAGCACAGGAGTAGGGACATGTTCTGAAGTAAGCAGCTTAAGCAGTCTTATGGACAGACTGCACCACTCACTGTGGTGCACATCTAAGCCAGACTTCTTCCCCCAGCTCAAGACAACGGCATTTGTCCCATGCACTGTCTGCTCCAATGCAACATGCAACAGTGCAGAGGTGAGCAGTGTGAACAGAGATCAGAGACAGCACGGGAGTTCGGGGCAGCACAGGTGCAGTTCGAAATCGCAAATGGAGCAGTCACGTAAACTCGCCTTTAAATTATTTTTGTGCATTACTGGCACATGACAAAAACATAAATCAAACAGCTGACTGCCTTTCAGCTTCCTGCAACAGGCACAGAGCAATAAAAAAATCTTTACAGACCTCAGCCATGTGACAATCTCACTGGCTTCTCCATACATAAAAGAATGACGCCCCAAATGACATCACCAGGGCGGAGACATGCTGATTAGCACAGGGAACAGCAAGTCTCACAATCTAGCACTGTGGCTGAAGCAGAGTACACAACAAATGGTTAAAAATAGTATGAAATGATACATTTTCATATAAAAACACCAGGCAGACACCATTTCTATAACAATATTTAATGAATGGAGCTGACAGTTTAAAGTTCTGTACATTACGTTGTACACACCCTTTCTAAAGGTAGAGCACTCCGCCTGCTTAGAAAATGATTTAAAATGAAAGTCAAACTGCTCATAACTCCAGGATGTGTGTGTGCAGGAAGGTTTCATTTTAGGACCAAGTCTCATGCACCACCTCCTGACTAGATGGGCTCCTTAACTTGTCAGTGAGGCACCTGTGGTCTGGTGGGTAGTAGGACAAGGGGGCTGAATGAGAATCCCTAATCCGAAGGTCTGTTCCACCTGACACCAAAGCAGGGCTTCCATCAACTTTGCAGTTAGCCCTACTTTGCAATCTATGTGATCCCTCCTCTGAGACAACCGTTCCTTAAGGTACTATTTTAATTCGCTGCATGTTAAGCCAAGCCAAATGACAACAAGTGTGGTCTAACATCATATCAGAGTTGAGAGGACTCCTGGGCAGTGCCCTGCTGGCCCACCTGAAAGGCTCTGGCAAAGGTCATCAAGTCAGAGGCTCCATCTAGGAGCAGTAGAGCCTTGGCTATGGTTGAATCTATTTCAGTCCCACCGAATGTAATTTTTTGAGTTGGTCATTATGATTTTTATAGATTCAGGAGGAATTCCAGCTCCGGAAATGTATCCATTGTAACATCCCAGGACTTCACAACCATTGCTGGGGTGACGACTTTGATTTGCCAGTCATCCAGATATGAATACACTGCCACTCCTTGTCTATGGAGGTAGACAACAACCAGTGATTAGCATCTGGTTGAAACCTTGGGAGTAGAATCCAAATGGTAAAACTGTACTGTTAAATTCAGTTTCCCAGTCTAAACCAGAAAACTTTCTGGTGAGAGGGTGATGGTGATGTATACATCCTTTAGATTTGGGGAACAGAACAAATCTCCTTCTTGGAATAAAGGAATTATTCCCCTCAAAAAACATCTTGAATTTTCGGTCTCCAAAATTTGTTCAGACCTTCAAGATGCAAGGTGTGCCACAAAACTCCTGACATTTTGAGGGCCAAGAAATACCGGGAAAGGAATCCTCACCTCCAGTCTCTTGAGCCTCTACAGGCAGAAAGCTCTGAACTTCCACCCTTAAGCAACCTTTTTCAAGGTCAGAAAACACTCTACATGGCTTCAAGGAGAAAAATTCCAGTCAGATTTTGACAATCCCTAGCACCTGCCTGTCTGTGGTGATGGGAGAGAATGGAGGGCCAATTTAGGCCGAAAATCATGTGGTCTGAGAGAACAGAGGTCAGCAAGCAGAGAGTCTGTTCTGCTGTCCTGACTGCCCAGAGGCAACCAAAGTAAATGTGAAAGGGGCCTTTCCCTATCTCTTGCTATCCTTTGTCCTTTCAGTGGTTGCCAAGATAGATTCTTGACTGATGTCTAAAGCTCTGGAGGTAGGGATGGAAACACAAGGACTTATGGACTCTTCCAGCCTAGATGGTGGACCATTTGTCCAGAGCCTATAAGAGGTTTAATGGTCACAGTAGCTTTCTTGGTTTTCTGGAGTAAGTTTCCACATCTGGCCCAAAGGGGGTTGTTTCATCAAATGGGGGTGCGGCAATGATCCACTGCTGCAGTTCAGGGGATACATGTGTGCACTTCAGCGAGACTGATCTCCAGGCCATAACCCCAGTTACCATGCTTTGGGGTGCAGTGTCACCAACAAGCCACAAGAAATATCACATGCTAGTCTAGGTGCATGGGGGTTAGAGGTTGCCTTATGGGTGGGTACCTAAACTGGCATTTTCTGTATAAGGGCTATGGCCTAAATGCACCTATGTCACCAGAACCACATCCTCTTGTGGCTCAGGAATTGAGTAACTTAGCTGGCACGAGACACCATCAGAAACCATTCAGCGTCCACAGTTGCGGAAGACATGAAACAGGAGCAAAAACATTGCACAGTTTCTGAAATGGATAGGTTCTGATAGTGGGACCATTCCTTAAAATCTGAGTTGGGGTGCCTTCCATCCATTATGTTTGAGGGATCTGGTCCTTGAGGGACTGATGCAGACACCTAGTCAACTAATGCAAACCAATCAAACCTGATGATTTTGTGACCAGAACAGAGAGGGACGGACTTACCTGAAGGAGATCCTTTAATGTTTTTAGTCCAATTTTCCTTGGACATTTTTTCAGCAGTTGGGACAGTTCAAATTCCTTCATGTGGTCTGGGTGCAGACACTTGAAGCAGCATTGAGAGGGGAAAAAACAAAAAACAAATGGGGCAAAACTCTATAAATGAGCCAATGGTCCTCCATGATTTGTAACTGTGGGGAGCCCCTTCAATTCAGAATGCCCTCTAGAAAGTCCACATAAGGCTCTGAGGGAGGGTTCACAGTGTGGTATTAGTGTGTGCCTGCCATCAAGTTGATGGCATTGTAGGAGTATTTCCCATACAGGGCTCCCATGCAGTGCAGTTAGTGTGCCAGATTTGACTAGTGACTCCTCCTTTCACTGTGACTTCGCAAGGTGCCCTCTTTGGTCTCATACACCGTAGTGACACTCTGAACCCCTCCTCAAACAAAGAAAAAAAAAAAAAAAAAAGATTCCTCCACACACCTGGTGGTGACACCCTGGCAGCATGTGACTGTATCTGCCCACTCAGGGCCATACTGCACTAAATGATCCTTTCCTAGTCTAACTGCCTGAATCCAGGTATCAGGGTGTGTTCTCGGACCCGAGTTACCAAAACAGAAGTGTGATGCCAGCAGACAACCCATTTGTGGACCTCATAGCATAAGCATAAAAGGGTCTCTAATGCATATCTTGGAAAAAAGTGGAACGCTTCACTGTCAGATCTAGGGTATCTGTTATATTTTTAAAAAACAAATTTCCCCAGTGCTGCCCCTCGCCTTGTTGCTGCTCGAAATACCTGCAATTCTTAAAATGTATGATTAATCTTACTTACTGTGTTCTTAGTTCTTCACATTCAAATCATGTTTCTGTTATCAGATGAAATATGTTCAAGCCTAGCCACCAAGCTCCACAGTGAACCCCGTGGCTAGGTTTTATACTAACATTTATTTGATAACCGTGAGAGAGAGCGCTGGACAGAGGGTCCTTTTTCAGGCCTGGCCTGGGCAGAAACTGCAATAACAATACAAATAAGAACATAATACATTAAGACAAGCAAAATTACAACAATGATTACATTGACTACACAAATACTGCAAAAAATACTTTAAAAAACAAAATGAAGCAGCAGATTGCAATGAATCAGGCAGAATATTCCAAAACTGAGAAGCTGCAACAGGAAAAGCACAAGCACCAGACTTAGATTGACATTAATTTTTCAACTAAAACAACCCTCTTTGCCGATCTCAGGCTGGGAAGCATCGATCTTTGGGTTACTAAATCTGAAGGAGCCCCAGAAACAGAAGAAAGGACACCTTTTTGAAAACAGAACAACCACGAAATTTCTTAATACGTAAAAAGGGAGAAAGCCAACCAATCGGAGAATACAGAGTGCAATGATAAGTATGCAATGGGAGCCAACAAAACAAAATGGCAAATATTATTATATATAAAGCAGAAAAGTGTTGGAATTCTTTGACCCCCAACTCAAAGAAAAGACTGGCAGCAAGGTCAAAATGCGGTAAAAGATTCAGTGGCAATAGTTTTTATTTTTATCTCGCCGAGTTGAAATTTTACGGCTTTTCTCTCTCATGCAAGATGACCCTCAAGCTTCCAGTATTTATCTTTGGGGTACCCAAGCCCAAAAGAGGGGGCAGCACTAGATCCAACTCATTCTATCTTGTGCGGCCATTTTAGGTCAGGTTAAGCAATGGATGGTTCAGACGCCATATGGCGCTACCGGAACAAATGGGTTTTTGCTTAGACTGGCCATACACCAGAAGCAGGCCTTGAAAACAAGTTAACCTACAAGAAATATGATTACAATTTTGTGACCGAGCAGGACAGGACTTGCTACTTCTTTGAATTTACTGTACCAAAAAAGAACACTCCCCCACTTTTTGCTTACTGGCAGTTAAACACGGTTTGACGAATTATAATATATGGGCACCACAGACTCTCTTACAGCTAAGAGTTTCACCTCCTGAATGTTTAGGTTGCCAGAACTACTCACAATTGCTTTGCAGTTCTCTCACCCCAAGAGCACAAGAGGGCTGAGCAGACACTTGCAGCCATACAGTACTTTCCTGTGTCTTTTTAAATAGGAGAGTTGGGCTTGACTGTGGGTAGAAATTGCAATTTTATGAAGCTGATGTCCCAGAGTACAGACCATCCTTGAATACTGCTGTCCATAATGACAACCAACAGTACATTTCTAGTTTCACCATGCAGGTACATTGCTAGTTTCACCATGTAGGTACCATTAATCAGCTTTATACTGGCAGCTACAAAAAGGCCCAAACTGAGGAAAAGATAGCCAACTCGGTTAAGAAGGGAGATAAAACCTGTTATAGGTATTTCAGGGAGCGCAGAAAGACAAAGGGAGGGATAGTGAGGCTGAATAGAATGGACGGTGGGTGGGCAGAGAGTGACGATGAAAAAGCAGGGATACTGAATGAATACTTCTGTTCAGTATTCACAAGAGAGGAAATGGGGGAGGTGCCTAATCCAATTAACAGAAGCACTCTGGAGAGGGGGGTCGATCCCAGTCCTTTCACAGAAGAAAGGGTTCTGCAAGAACTCCTAAAACTGAAGGTGGACAAAGCAATGGGGCCAGATGGAATTCACCCCAGAATTCTAAAAGAATTAAGCAGAGGACTAGTGACACCACTGACTACCCTTCTTAACAAATCATGGGAGGATGGTGTGGTACCTGAGGACTGGAAGAAGGCTGATGAGATTCCCCTTCACAAATGTGGGACCAAGACAGAGGCAGGAAACTACAGACCTGTCAGTTTGACCTCTGTGGTAGGGAAAGTGATGGAATCACTTCTGAAGGAAAGAATTGTTGAGTACATAGAGGCCAGTGGGGCACAGGAACCAAGGCAGCATGGGTTCACAGCAGGAAGGTCATGTCAGACGAATCTAATTGATTTCTTTGACTGGGTGACCAAAGTAGTAGACCAGGGAGGGGCTGTGGACATGGCCTACCTAGACTTTAGCAAGGCATTTGACAACAGTCCCACACAAAAGATTAATAGTCAAATTAACCAGCCTGGGAGTGGGTCCCAGGGTGGTAGCCTGGGCAAAACATTGGCTGGACAACAGGACACAGAAGGTAATTGTAAATGGAGTCTACTGTGAAGAAAGAGGGGTTACTAGTGGGCTACTGCAGGGTTCAGCCCTTTTTAATGTCTTTATAAGTGACATTGCAGAGGGACTGGAAGGAAAGTATGTCTCTTTGCAGATGACACAAAGATCTGCAACAGGGTTGATACACAAGGGGGCATGAAAAGGATGAGAAGGGACTTGGCAAGGTTGGAGGAATGGTCAGAAGTATGGCAGCTTGGATTCAATGCAAAGAAGTGCAAAATAATGCACCTGGAAACAAATACCCAGGGAAGATTACACAATGTGGGGGAGGTAGTAACAACAACAAAAATGGAAAGGGAACTGGGGTAGTCATATCAGATGACCTTAAGGTTGGCAAGCAATGTGAGAAGGCAGTAAGGAGGGCTGGGGATACTGGGATGTATAGGAGAGGCATCACCAGGAAGAAAACAGAAAGTTGTTATCCCCTGTACAGACAGTTGGTGAGACCCCATCTGGGTACTACGTCCAGTTCTGGAGACCCCATCTCCACAAGGACATAGACAGGATGGAGGCAGTTCAGAGGAGGGCAACTAAAATGGTGCAGGGTCTGCAAGAGAAGCCATACATGAGGAGAGACTAAAGGAGCTTAATATGTATACCCTTGAGGAAAGGAGGGATGGGGGACATGATAGAAACGTTTAAGTACCTCAGTGGAATCAACAAGTCCAAGAGGTAGCATCTTTCAAAAAGAGATGTGCAGAACGAGGGACACAATTTGAAGATGGGGGACGGCTCAGGGGCAATGTGAGAAAGTATTTTTTCACAGAGAGGGTGGTGGATGCATGGAACAGCCTTCCTGAGGAGGTTGTGGGGTCTAAAACTGTGGGAGAATTCAAGAATGCATGGGACAGACATAAGGCAATTTTTGTGGGGGGTAGGAAGAAATAGGCTGTTGGTTAAATAGGACCTGCAGCTTATCCTCTAGGTAGGGAAACGGGCAGACTAGGTGGGCCAAGCGGTCTGTATCTGCCGTCAAAGTCTATGTTTCTATGTTCTATGTTGAACCCAGAACCTTGTGTATAATGTTAGCACATGCTATGCCTGATGCAGAATTGAAAGAAGAATATAATTTTGAAAGAGACGCATAGTCCACATCACAATCAGTTGACAAGACATACCTGCTGCAATAGCTCCAACCAAAGGGCTCAAGCTGAGCTGCATGGGAAAGCTCCAATTTCCTACGACAAGCACCACTCCCAGAGGTTCCTTCTGAACAAAGCAGTCATCCAGTGTAGTACTCTGTTACAAAAACAAAGTTACAGTCACAGTCCCACAGATCCATGTGCTCTTGGGCAGAGGAAAAAAAATCAGTTTTAATAGAAAAAGTGAAATAGAGAAAGCTGGTACTGGGCTGCCTAATGAATCTAAGTGGAGAGGATGAAAGGATGCCTAGATCTAATGTGAATTTAATAATTCGAACATGAAATAATTTGACAAAAATGATTATGGGCAGATGCCTTCTCATATACCAATCAAGGTGGCTCACCTGAAAAAAAATCTATCCCAGTACAGATATATCAAATACAAGTAAATTAAACTTTTCTGTTACACATAAACTGAATATACAGAAATTATATACTCTGTAAACTCTGCCAAGAAATGGGAAGATCTGCTAATCTTGCTTGAACTTGGCAAACCTTTTCTCAGAGCATGCCAATATTTCCCCCTAGGTTAATAAGCTCCTATAAAAACTAAGCATCACAACTCAACACTTCTGATGGCACAAGGGAGTTGCAGGTTAGAGTAAACAGATGCTACTGACTAGACAGGTGTAGGCTACCCCAGCAGGTAAACTACAATCAATTTCTGTTCTGCTTTTATGAAAACAGTGCGAGCCCCTTACTGTTAAGAGAATCCTAGAACAGCCTACACCACAAAGGGACTATCCAACCTTTCCCAGCCTTATTCCATTTTATACAACATTTGGTTTTGCCTTCACCTCCGGAGATAGCCTGCTTGCCAAAAAAGCATGACACACTAATAGCCAAAACTGCACTTTCACAGTCTAAGCCCAGCCCGTGGACAGCAAAAAAAAAAAAAAAAAAATTATTTTTTTAGTTCAATAGCTGCACTAGTTCAAGTTTTGTTTTTATACTGACTTTCGCCACAGTCCAGGACATTTATTACCACAAGTTACATCCTAAAGAGCAGGCTCGCTGTTAGAAATTAATATTAGATTTTCAAAGTAACCAACTACTGTGAAATGCCAAATTAACACTTTAGTTTATTGGGAGCAAAAGGATGTCTTGAGCAAATTAGTGGCAATCAGTACTCACATTATCCTGCTTTTCACTGTGGAAGCCGTCCTTTAATTGTGTTGATAGTTTCAGGGACGCATTCCTTTGCAGGGGGTGTCTTTACTGCAATGCCTGAAACACAGTCCCAAAGCCTTCAAAATGGACTATGTAGTGATGAAGGACACAAACCCTGAGGGACCATCCGAGAAGACTGCTAAATTCAGATAAATCACACCCACAGCTGCACCCTTGTCTAATTCCTGACTTATTGGTTTAAAAAAGCTCAACTCTGTTTTTTTTGGTTTGTGTTTGTCTCAGCAAGAGCTACCTCTGGTAAGTCCATGCTACTGCCAGGTTGTGACCTACCATATTTTTTTTCTAAACCTCTTTTAGAACTCTCCAGGATTTTACAAATTACTTATGTCATAAGAAACTAGACATTTCTTTAAAAAAAAAAAAAAACAACAGCATTCTCTGATGCACGTGGGGGTGGGGTACTTGTGATGGTATTCAAAATGTAACCCTTAATATGAAGCTTGTTTTACCCAGATTAACCTAGCTGAGATGTAACAATTTTGTTAGCACTGGGCATTTTACTGTACCCACAGTGAATAAAACACTTGATTTTCCAACATAAAGTGTCGACTATGTCTTTGAACACAAGGCACGTTCTGTAAATGCACATTTCGTGTAAGTAGGAGGATAAGCTTTGTACCCGATTTTCCAGTGCCAAAGATGTTTGTACAAGATGGCTTATAATAAAAATATAATAAAACCATTCATACCATATTTTTCTCAACGTATTCTGGTTGCATCCATTTCTCCAGATTATTTGCTGCATAGATAGCTTCATTCTTTATAAGGGTGATCTCGGACAGAAGTGATTCAAATCTGGGCTACAAAGCAACATTCACAGACCATATTAATGCTCTGCTCTTAAATACAAGCCACATTTGTTAACATGTTTAACACACACCCTGATTTGCCAGTTTTTTGCCATCTCCTCCCAGGGATACCTCTGTTACCCAAGCCACTCTGTAACCATTATGTTAGGCAGCCTATGTGAGGAAATTGGTTGCACAAAATTACAGCAACAGGACCCAACCAGCCAAAATGGAGACCTTTCTGTAATCTCCCCAGGGCTACTGAAAGGCTTACTTACAATTCTAGGGGACATAATTTAAGGTCAAAAGAGACTCTAGGTCCAGTCTGCCTGCCCCCCCCCCCGCTTCATAAGCAGAAATTATGAAGTATGCTGTGCTAGCCCTGTATGTCCCTGGATAAGCAGGATTTGTCCATGCTTACTTCGAAGCCCTGTTCGGTTTTCATATCCACCGTCTACACTGGTAGGTTGTTCCCTAGGTTCACCATCCACTGTGGAAGCAAACATCTTCTAGTTTTACCCCTGAATTTACCAATTCTCAGGGCATGTCCTTGCCTACTGCTGGAGGATATTGTGTGCTCATTCTTGTTGGTTACCTTGAGTATGTGAAAAACCAGGACCACCATCACTTCCCAGATTCCTTTTCTCTATGGTGAGCATGTTAAGGGACAGTGCCCCCACATCCATGATCATTTCGGTGGTTGTGCTCTGCACCCTCAATGGTATCAAGGCCCTTTTTGTATTGAGGAGTAAAGAACTGCACATAGTACTCCAGGTTGGCCTCGACCAGGGCTTTGTAAGGTTACAGGATTATTTCTCATGCTGTGCTGGTCATCCCCCGCCCCACCCCTTCGGATATACCCTAGCATTCTACCAACACACTCTGCTCGCAATGCTTCAGTTCATTATGACCCCCAAGAGTCCTTTTTCTCCTCCACTGCAGAAAGAGGAGCCCAACACAGGAGTAGGGCCTACCCAAGTGTAGCACCTAGCATTTTGCTACATTGACTACACAACTCCAGGAACCTGACCAGTTGCTTAGCCTAGTTAGGTCCTCCTAAAGTTAGTCCCCATTCTTAAGGGATTACATCAGCCAAGCCAGCTCGTAATGTCATCATGAACTTATGTAGCCTGTAGTGGCCCCAGCCCCAATCACTATTGGGATCCCCCCCCCCAATTACCCCTCTCCCCTTCAAATGTAGTGCCTGTCCACCACAATCCTTTGCTTCTTGCCTCTAAGCCAATCAGCAGTCCACCTTGTATACACCATATTGGTGTTCTTTGCCCAAAAGCATGTGATGCATCACATTATTGAAGGCCTTGTGTTGTTGAAGTCCAGACAGACTACTGCTATACTCCTACCCCCTGTCCATCTCATTGGTTACCCTCAAAAAGAAAGCGATTAGGCTGGTCTGCACAATCTGCCCCCCTCAAAAACCATGCCAAAAGGGGCAAGAACCTTGACCTCAATCAAGGTCACATTTTCTGTCCTTGATAGCGGATTTGAGGACCTTGTCAGCATGGCTCCTTGTGATAATAGTGATCATAGAATGGCGATCACTATTATGGCGAAAAGAATTGCCAAAAGCAATTTTGGCGATATGCACTTGTAGGTTTAATTTCCGGCACACACAGTACTGTGGGTGTGTGCGGTACTCACCTGATTATGGATTGTCAACTTCATGGCGGTGCATGTCAGGGAGGGCACAGCCCTGTTTTAAAAAAAAAAAAAAAAAAAGTAAGTCCCACAGCCGCGGGAACAAGAAACATTTTCCCAGCCCTGAATCTGGGACCTGCTTTGTCAGAGCCAGCCCCCCTACCCACCACACCACACAGTTGGCTCAGCGGAGCAGGCACACTAGAAGGTAATGACCCTCTTCCCTATCCCTCCTCTTCCCCTCGCTATATTCCCTTTCCACTTGCCCTTCCCTCCCCACGCAGTCGTACTCCTGGGTATTCCGGCAGGACACTCATGATAATAGCGCCCTCATATGGGTCACCATTTTGACAGTCACCCATATGCTAGCGCTATTATCACAGAATACTGTCCAACATTATAAATCTAATTTATTATTTATGAGTGTAGCAAGGCTTCTTATTGGCTACTGGATCGATCATTAACATCTGAGAAATGATCGATCCAGCTGTCAACAGACACTGTGTGGCATGCACGACTCACGCCATGCAGCTAAAACCTATTCAATAAAGAAAAAGGCAAAAATGAAAGTTGTTATTGTGATTAGACTTATAATCACCATAACAAACGTGAAGCCAGTTATTTCCTTGGATTAACAACTGGCTGGATGGAGGTAGCCAAGGCGCAGTCAAGGGCCACCTATCCCGCCAACCAGTCATTAGTCCCTTGGAAACCACTGGTTTCTCAATCCTTATTACATAAATGAAATTACCCACCTTGCTACTTCTTGAATATAACCACATCTGCCACCTTCCAGTTCTCCAATACCACAGCATTCTGGACCGATACATGAAAGATCACTGCAAGTGACTTTGCCAGTTGTCCATTAGCTCCACTATGATACTGGGGTGTATCCTGTTCATGTAGAGACATACCAGGCTTGAACCTTACCAGGCAGGCACCTTCTAGTGTGGGTGTGATATCCACAGGCCACATCATGGTTACCCCAATGCTATGGGTCCTCCCAATAAGCACCCTCCCACCCTTGAGGACCCTAAAGTGAACACCAATGCAAAGTAATCATTCAGCATCTCAGCCATCACCTCTGGTTCACTCACAGGTTCACCCTCTTTTTTGTTTTCAGGGGTTCAGTCCTCTCCATCTTCCTCCTACTATGTACTGGAATATCTTTAGCTTCAGCTGCTATTCTGGCCTTCAGTTCATTTTTGGCATTCTTTATTCTAATCTTGTAGCCCCTCAGTGCTTCCTGAGGAATGCGTCTCTCAAGTGAACCTTTGCTTACAGAGATGCAGACCTTGCAGCTGCTTCGAATACCTTCAACAAACTCCACATGAGCTATGCATTTCAGCCTCATTCATGCAGCTGCCCTAGACCCTTGGATACCTGGTCCTTTATCTTGGCAAAGTCTGCTTTTTGGATGTTCTGGGTCCTGATGGCAGAAGCCCAGCTAGTCTCATCCATCACCAGGGGAGAAAGTTACAGCTGCAGCCATATAGATATGTTCAGATATTTACATACAGTATATTTTGTAATACATCTACAGAGATTCTCTCTGGTAACCACTGAGGTACTGCAGACAGGGAATTTCTCTAGATACATCACAGAAATCTCAGTAAATAAATATTGGTCCAAGTCTGGCTGCAGTTGTACCTGCTTGTGGTCACTGACTCCCACTACTTCCTTGATGTTCTGAATGGAGATGGCTCCAACCCCACTGCTGAGAACAAGTTCAGTGGGGCCTATAATCTTATCCCACTGGCCATGCTGCTTTAGGGAGCTCTCCTTGAAGGCGAACAGGAACTCTGTGTCTGCTGTGCTATAAGCCATTTTAAGATGACTGTCTATGCCTTGTGACTTGAAGACACCCAGAATCCCCACTGCATATGACCCAGTTGCTCTCGTAATTTTCCCTGACCACCGTCCTGGGCATCATACGAACATACGAATTTGCCAGCAGAAAGTCATACATTCTAATCTAGCCTGTTTGATGCAGGCCTTTTGTACATTAAATTACAGTGGGTCTTGACCCCCTCACCTTTACTCTGACCCTCCCCTTTGCTTTGTCCCAACCCCTCTTGAATCCAATGACCATCTTCTGGTTCACAAGTTAACCTCTGCTGGCAGCTCCTACCCTGACACCACCCATAGAAACATAGAAGTTGCCGGCAGATAAGGACCGCAAGGCCCATCCAGTCTGCCCATTTCTTTTTCTACCTTATAAATGTGCCATAGGCCTTTGCTCTGCTAATGGCCTATCTATTCATACTGATCTGTATTGCTCCCTTATGCCTGTCCCATGCCTTTTTGAAGCCCTGCACTGTATTAATATCCACCACTTCCTGAGGTAGGCCGTTCCATGCATCCACCACCCTTTCTGTGAAAAAGAACTTCCTCACATTACCCCTTAATCGGCCTCCCTCTAATCTCATGCTGTGTCCTCTTGTCCTGCTATTTTTCTTATATTGAAACATGTTAGACTGTTTCACCTTGTTAATGCCCTTAAGGTGCTTGAATGTTTCGATCATATCATCTCTCTCCCTCCTTTGCTCTAGGGTATACATATTGAGCTCCGCTAATCTGTCCTCGTGTTTTCTGATGCAGTCCCTGCACCATTTTGGTTGCCCTTCTCTGGACTGCCTCAATTTGGTTAATGTCCTTGTGAAGGTGTGGCCTCCAGTACTGCACGCAGTACTCCAGATGGAGCCTAACCAGTGTCTTGTAAAGAGGGATTATTATCTCCCTCTTCTGACTTGTGATACCCCTACTAATACACTCTAACATCCCCCTAGCCTTACCTACTGCTTTAATGGTCTGCTTGGATGATTTCAGGTCATCGGTGATGATGATGCTCAAGCCTCTTTCTTCCCTTGTGACTGCCAGCAACTCCCCTCCCAGCCTATAGGTGGCTTCAGGGTTTCTCTTCCCTATGTGCATGATCTTGCACTTCTTTGCATTAAACCCCAGTTGCCACTCTTCCGACTATTTTCCTAGTTTATCCAGATCTCTTCTCATTCTGCCCATCCCATCTGGATCATCTACTCTGTTGCAGATCTTGGTGTCATCTGCAAACAGACATACCTTACCCTCCAGTCCATCTGCAATGTCACTGATGAAGATGTTGAAGAGGACTGGCCCCAGGACTGATCCCTGAGATACCCCACTTGTGACTTGCATCTCTTCTGACTGTATACCGTTTACCACCACACTCTGTTTTCTGCCCGTCAACCAGTTTGCCACCCAGTTGACCAACTTCTGACCCACCCCGAGCCTACCCAGCTTATTTATTTATTATTTATTTGCTTTTGGTAACCGGGTCAGTGCACTAGGAATAAGGATGCCTATTTTCAGGCACGACCCGGGAGGATACAAGTTGAAATAACAATTTACAACAACAATGTGATACCGCACATAACATGGGTGAATACAAAAGCGGAGGAGTCAGAAATACAATAGTGATTCAAAGGAGTACATAGGAGTCGGTAACACTTATTAATCAATCTTCTGTGTGGAACAGGAGCGAAAGTTTTGCTAAAGTCACAGTAGGTGACATCAACTGCTCCCCCTTGGTCCACCACTCTGGTTACCCAGTCAAAGAAATCTATGAGATTTGTTTGACAGGACCTTACTTTTTTAAACCCATGCTGTCTTGGATCCTGTGCTCCTATGGATTTCAGGTGTTGCACTATCCTTTCCTTAAGGAGTGCCTCCGTAATCTTGCCCACTACAGAGGTAAGACTGGTCTGTAATTCCCTGCCTCCTCCCTGCTACCACTCTTGTGGAGCAGGATCACATGAGCCCTTCTCCAGTCTTCTGGGACCTCTCCTGTGCTCAAAGACTCACTAAACAGTTCTGATAATGGCTCTGCTAGTTCCACCATTAGCTCCTTTAGTACCCTGGGATGTATGCCATCAGGTCCCATTGTCTTGTCCACCCTGAGCTTATCAAGCTCTTGTAGGACCCTTTCTTTTGTGAAGGGTGTGGTCGCAGATTCTCATTACTGTATATACTTTACCTTAAATTTTATATATTTAATAACCACACCCAATGGTTATTCCAATAAACTCAGTTTATTGTCTGTACACACAAGTGTGGGAGCCTCGGCTAAAGGCAAGAGCTCCTCGAACTAAGTTTTACACAGTATTTTATAGCACTTCTTATCTTGAAAACACACTAACATTTCAGTGTAAGGTAATCATAGTTTCTTAGCAATAACAGAAAACAGTTTCATATGCGTCCAGGTACTTTTCCTCTGGCCTATTTCATCACTGCTTAATACATACACCTGGGTCAAGCTGACCTAATAGAAACAATGAGTTTCACTCACTCCATGGTACTGTACAGCTTGATTTTAATGTGACTACATGTTCTTATCTCTACTTCTTGCCCAACCCTGCCCAAGCTTGCTATCCAGGCTGGTACCATCAGTTCTGTTCAGCCTCATCTAAACTGCTATTTTTCACAACTTTAAGTAACTGGTTTCAGCCAGCATGAGCTATTGCCTTCTGCTTGCCTTGCAATTCTTACAAACTTATAATGACCCTTAGCTTCTACTCAGACCTGGCTATATTCAACTACACTAGCAGCTTCTACATTATAATATATTGTAACACACTTTACTTTTTATGTATGCATGAATCCACTTCATATGTATGCATAAAAGAAAGATATATATAAAAAGAAATTCCTCCACACTCCCCCCTTTTGATACTCTGTATCAACTAACCACCCCCCCCTTTTTATTTATATGATTTAAAACTGGTTCCCAGCATACAGATAGTTAAGGCATGGAGTTACAGATGGAACACAATGGTGAGTTTGTAAAACATAATACAGAATTGAGGGATGTCAACACCACAATTGAAATATGTGAAAAATGCTAACATGTGACACCACATATAACACAATATAACATAACAATTTTGTTGATGAAAAAGAGTTCATGGAATTCACTTTGAGAGTGAATAAGGTAGATGCTACCTTGTGTTGAGGTGTGGCACACCCTTAGAGCTTGATTGAAGAATCTATTGATAATGTCTCTTGACAGATAATTCCTTATAAAACATAACAGTCCATAAAGTTCATATAAGTATCCACAGGTTGATGTAGTTACAGTACAGATGAAATGTCATTTGCAGAATGGTGGTAACCCCACAAAGCATATGGGGCAATGCAGACAGTAATTTAAAAAACAAAACACCAGCATAGTAGAAAAGTCAGTGTTTATTTTGCTGGCTGGCTGATTAGTAGACACACTGGCCAGGGGGTGCATTAAGTCCTTTTAATGGAGTAGTCACACACACACACTGGCATGGCATTTGTTTTGTCGTAGTTGATTACACCCCAGCATAAAGATTAACAGTCCATAAAAAGGTAACAATTGACAATAAACCATTAAGAACACAGTCCATAACAGAGCAATAGGGTTGTAGAAAGTACCAGCCATGTTTGGAACAAGCAGCAGTGAAGAAAATGGATGTATTGCTTGAAGGTCAATTGAAGCAGAATCTTCTCGCTGGAGTTGGGGTGCCCTTTTCCAGACTTAACTTCAGTAAGCAGAAACAATAAGCTTGATTGCAGAGTCTGAACTGACTGGACCTCCTTCAGTTGATTTAAAGTTCTACAAATAGGTGTAATTTCGTGAAAACATTACACTTGCAGAGGTTACTGCTGTTGAAGCGTGGAGATCTTGTGTGTGCACACGCGTGAAACCTGCAAACTTGCAAAGTGTGTTAGACACTGAGTTAAAAACACATAAATAACAATCTTTTAAACCATTTACTTCTTGTTTTGTAAAGAGTGGTGTGACAGAGCCTAAATTCTGGCAATTAGAAAAAATAAAAAATAAAAATGGGACATTAACCGCACACCTGGGGGTGCAGGCCGAGGTTCAATTATACCATTTGACCATCTGTAAATCATGACAATGTTATGGTTACCTCCTGCTTTTAAATTACAGCAGTTATGACAGTGATGAACATTATTTCCCTGTCTGTTGCAAGCAGGCCTGACGGAGACCTGAGTTATAAAATCCTGTAATGTTACAATACATAGATACATAGACAGTGTCAGCAGATAAGGGCCTATGGCCCACCCAGTCTGCCCATTTGAGCTTGTAAGTTTAGTTTGTTTTTCTTACCTGACCTCTAGAATTCCTTTATGTCTATCCCATGCATTTTAAATCCGTGATTGTTTTAGCCCCCACCACTTTCTCTGGCAGGGTGTTCCACTTGTCCACCACCTGTTCTGTGAAGAAATTCTTTCTCATGTTTTCTCTGAATCGTCCTCCCTCCAACTTCATCCCATGCCCTTTAGTCCTGGAACATCTTTTTTGCTTAAAAATAGTGTTTTCCTGCACTCTGTTTCTCCCTGTAAGATACTTGTATGTCTCTTATCATATTCTCTCTCTCCCTCCTCTTCTCCAGGGAGTGCATGTTTAGTTCCTTCAACTTGTCTTCATAGGACTTGTGATGCAATCTATTTCTGCACCATTTTTACCCCTTGTACTCCCTTTAGACCCATTACCCCCCTCTTCCTTAGTAAAGACTGAGCAGAAATACCTGTTTAATATGTCAGCTTTACTGTTGTCATCCTCCATGCGACTCCCATCCTCCCCCTTTAGTCTCACTATTCCTTTTTTTGTCCTTTTTTTTTTTTTTCCACTTATGTACCTGTAAAAGGTTTTGTCCCCTTTAACCACTGATTTTGCAATGTGTTCTTTTGTCTGAGCTTTGGCTTTTCTTACTGACTTTCCTGCCTCCCTTTGTTTCTCCTGGTACTTCTCCCTATCCCCTTTTGCCTGTGTCTTTTTGTATTGCCTGAATGCTATCTTTTTGGCTTTCACTTTCTTTGCTACCTCTTTGGAAAACCATAATGGTCCCCTTTTTCTTTTTTTTTTTGCTAACCTGCTTAATGCAGTTTACGCTTTAAACATATTGTTCATAACAATATGCCTTTTACACAATGCAATTAGTGGGACAAATACATATGTTGTTGGCCTATGTCAATTTAATAACAGTGCCTATTGCACCTGTGACACGTGAAAAGGTCTACCTTTTTTACCCTGTATAGTGACATACTTTAAAGTACTGAGTGAGATAAGGCTTGAAGCATAGGTTTGGAGTACAATCTAAATTTTGCATATTATAATTGTTAAAATGTAACATGACAAAACCTGCATTGAGTGCACTTATTTTTAGGGGTACCTGTGAGTAATAAGACAAACGAGACATTAATTTTACTTTTGGTTTTGCTTTGGAACATATTGTAGGGGTGGGTCAGCAATGCTGGTCCCAGTATTTAGGTTTGGTTATGAGCATTAAAAACATTATACATGTGGAGCACTTTTTTGAATACACACATGATACAGTGTAGCAAGATGTATATCAAAACATTAACATAAACGTGAAACATTAGTGTTTGCAATAGAACAATTTTAGTATTGAGCATAATGCATAACATACATTTTAAACAACAAATATAAACTGTAAACTTAGCTTAGAGTCCAGCAATGTTAGAGTACTGTGAATTTACTGGTTGAAAAAAAAATGCATTCATTGCTGTAAGGCAATGACAAAAGTTGTTTTGCATTTGTTTTAAAGGACAAGAAAGCTGAAAAGACAATCAAAAGAATGAATATGTGTGGACGCATACACAACTTTACCCTCCAGCGTAACTGATTACTTGCTGAGGGCAGAAACCCTTGTACCAATAATAGGTGAGATTTAACTGTTTGCACTAGAAAACAGAAAGGCTTGAGCTGGGTTATGCTGTTAAAATACCTTGGGTCTTTTTTTAAAACCTGTAAATAAGAAACAATTATTGGCAAATACATATTTTCCTTATTTACCCCTCTAGGGGAACAGTGATGTACCTTGCAACCTTTGTGGGTATTACACTGGAAGGGATAGAGGAAGGGTAGCTACCCCTCCCCCCAAGCTCCTACTGGTGGAAGAGACAGCTCGAAGTGAAAGAGACAGCTCAAATACTGTAGCAATAAAAAGGTTAGCTGTGGATGGTGACATGATCCCCACCTACTACACTTTAAATTATAACAAGATAATATTACAATTAGTTTAGTAAGTTTCATACCTTACTATAAAGATGGGAACTTTTTTCTCTAGAAGAAAGAGAAGAAACACAGACAAACAACAAAACAAACACACACCAGTTTAAAAATAAAACAAGATTATTTTCATAGGATAAAAAGAAGCGTCCCTGGTTCCTTATCCTAAGCATGACAAAATGTCAGCTGAGTTTATAAAAAATCCAGATTGATGGTAATACCGTACGTACGTATCTCTTAGAATGCATTTTAAAAAGACAAAAAAAAATGATTACACCATGGTCACACATAAAAACAAAAACCATTGTTTTTAACTGTAGATGGTAAACTCTCAAAAACAGCTGTAATAGTCCTTTTTTCAAAAGCGTACTGTACATACATATAATAAAAATATGGGGAGATGATGAATAATTTTCACCTTCCAGCTGGAGTATTGCCTGTGTTGGCTGCAAGTCAGAAGCCATGAGAGGAGAAGAAAAGTTTGTTCCTCTTTACTTAGAATACTAGTTTTGCAATAAAAAGTCAAATTACATGGTTCACTCTTGGTGTGCTTTCATGAAAACATACATTTTGTGTGAAAAGTTGTGCTTTAGGTATGGAATACATCAAGTTTGAACTGGTAGTAACATAAAATGTTGAAACACAAGAAGGTCAAATAACGTGCAAAAGGTCACAGTGTGCATGCAAGGGTCGTTTAAACAGTTATTTTTGTAGTGTCCTTGAACACTACTGATATTAAAATCTTTACAATAAAACTGCTGGCCAAGACAGTACACACATACACATACACAAAAGAAATACTTAACACAAAATAAGACTGACATTGTTTCACACCAATTTGCTGAGGTAATGCCCATAGTTTCATTAGAAAACTGTACGTGTTTTTAGATATATGCTGCCTCCTGCCTGTCTTGTAACACTGACAATTTTAAACCAACACATTTATACATATCACCATGCCAAATCTTTCCAGAACAAAACACTTTTAAACACATTTTAATAACTCCTTTCAACACCTTTAAAACACAACACAACGTACCATCTGTAAGTGAACACATCTTGTATAACATGGTTACACCTTTTGGCGCATAGCCAAAATATGGCACTTTGCCATTTTGCAAAAAGTTTCTGGTTTTAACTAGAAGTATGATAAAGCCATTTATAGCTGTTAACACATTACATTTTCACCTAGCAGTGGCTTGGCACGTTGCTTGCAAACTACAAATCTTTTTGCACATTGCAATCTATGACGTCATATCTCTTTACCTTTAACACTACCTGCTCCGACCAACAACTACATACTAAAGTTCTTCACTGACCCTATCTAGGCAGCACAAATGTTTTATTAAAAATAAAACCAATTAAAACAGTCAGCTATGAGGCAAAGAAACTTTTTCTTTTTTTTTTCCACTGTAACATGTGCACTGAAGGCAGTCAATCCTATCTCGCAACCTTGACAACAGAACATAATTACAGAACACAGATATAAGCTAGATGCACAAGAAATACGGAGCATTACCTTGTTTAGTATATGTATTACAGAAATAAAACAGACAGACATAAAACAACTTTGAATAAAAAAAAAAATTTAGACTTACCCGGTGCCAAGGTATTTTTCTTTTTCTTTTCCGATACACAAGTCTGAGTAAGAAAACTGACTGCAGGACCTTCATGATAATTTCCAAACACTGCAGCTATTAACCCTTTTAAATGTTTTGTTTTGGCCATTTTAGTAACCTGCCAAACCAAGTCTTTTTCCAGAGCTCTGGTTTGCAGTTTAAAAACACAACAAAAAAAAAATCTCTAACAGTACTAGGTTGAGATCCATCTGGTAGAGGTCCCCCGTATTCCCCATTGTAGTCCCTAAAAGGCGCCTAACCGGTCTTGGAGTGCCCACCCAACACTCCTACTTTTTCGGGCATCCCCTGATGCCGAGAGTGCCCACCCAGCACTCTACTTTTTGGGCATCTCTGATGCCGAGTGCCCACCCAGCACTCTTACTTTTACGGGCGCCCTGACGCTGGAGTGCCCACCCAGCACTCTTGGTGCCACCCCAGCACCTAAAACAGTAAATGATGACTGTCACCGCTCCCAAGGCATCACACATATGGTGGGACTTGAACCTCCGGGGCCACCCTCCCTGAGGCCTGGACTTGGCAGTCCGATCACAGTCACGACACGGAGAAGTGAAGTCATCCTGCCGACTCGCCAAAAAACTGTGGTCGCAGATTCTCATTACTGTATATACTTTACCTTAAATTTTATATATTTAATAACCACACCCAATGGTTATTCCAATAAACTCAGTTTATTGTCTGTACACACATGTGTGGGAGCCTCGGCTAAAGGCAAGAGCTCCTCGAACTAAGTTTACACAGTATTTTATAGCACTTCTTATCTTGAAAACACACTAACATTTCAGTGTAAAGGTAATCATAGTTTCTTAGCAATAACAGAAAAACAGTTTCATATCGTCAGGTACTTTCCACTGGCCTATTTCATCACTGCTTAATACATACACCTGGGTCAAGCTGACCTAATAGAAACAATGAGTTTCACTCACTCCATGGTACTGTACAGCTTGATTTTAATGTGACTACATGTTCTTATCTCTGCTTCTTGCCCAACCCTGCCCAAGCTTGCTATCCAGGCTGGTACCATCAGTTCTGTTCAGCCTCATCTAAACTGCTATTTTTCACAACTTTAAGTAACTGGTTTCAGCCAGCATGAGCTATTGCCTTCTTCTTGCCTTGCAATTCTTACAAACTTATAATGACCCTTAGCTTCTACTCAGACCTGGCTATATTCAACTACACTAGCAGCTTCTACATTATAATATATTGTAACACACTTTACTTTTATGTATGCATGAATCCACTTCATATGTATGCATAAAGAAAGATATATATATATATATATATATATATATATATATATATATATATATAAAAGAAATTCCTCCACAAGGGACTAGTGCTCACCTCCCTCCCTCCTGTGTCCATGGTGCTGAGCTGTGGGCCCTGCACTACCTTCTCTTCAGTAAATACTGAGCAGAAGTATCTATTTAGGATAGATGCTTTTATATAGTCCTCCTCCTCACATGCCCCCTTATCTCCTTTGATCTTAGCAATACCCCCTCTGGACTTTCTCCTTTCACTAATGTATCTACAGAAAGTCTTGTTACCTTCTTTTACTTTCTGTGTTAGTGTTTCCTCGGTTTGGGCCTTTGCCTGCCTTACTGCCTTCCCTTAGGGAAGTTTGGTATGCCTCCCTATCTTCATCCCGCTGTGTTCCATTATATTTCCTGAAGGCCAGCCTTTTGGCTCTGATCTTTTCTGCTACTGTTGTTGAGAACCAAAGTGATTTCCTTCTTCTTTTGCACTTCTTATTTATTTATTTAGTTTTTGTTAACCAGGTAGGTGCACTAGCCATAAAATGACTATTTTCAGGCATGACCCAGGAGAGTACAACAAAAAGAGAACAGTTGAACAACAGCAACATGGGTACAATAATACAAATAGATGAACAGTACAGCAGTGCTACAAAAATACAATGGGTACAAACAACAAAAAATAATGGCAAGCATTATACAGATAATGGCAGTAAGATATATAATAAGTGCAGAAACCACGGACCTGACCCGTGGAGTGAAAGGGTTAATAAGATAGTAATGTTATATAGAGAGAAATGTGAGGAATGTTCAAACATAACAAGAAAGACTGACAAAAGGAAGGTCAGGGGTGGTAATTGGCAAAACAACAGTGGATGGTCAGCAACAAGGTTCGAGAAGAAGAGAGCTAGTAGTCAAGAAGTTATTTACAAAGAGAAGGAAAAATATGGGAAGGGGAAGAGGACAGTGTCTTGGAGCTGGATTACAGCAGGGGTGACATTACTGGTAAGTCTCAGGAGCTTCAGGTTGGGTCACAGCATGTACAAGCATCAGCTTAGAATAGATAACGACGATATTCACTTTTAAATCCAAAGTGAGACTGAGACAGCTGGAGGTTGAGTGGAAGAGCATTCCATAGCCTGGGAGCAGAGAACTGGAAGGCCCCTGTGCCTTTAGTCATCAGACATCTCGGAACATAGAGCAAGGATTTGTCAGCTGATTGCAGGCCATGGGAGGATGGTTGCGGGACCAGCAACGCCACCAGCTGGGAAGGGTTTTTTTTCCCCAGATGATAGAGTCCATTGGTGATCCAAGGTAGTATTGTCTACTGGCAGAGGGTGAGTGCCAATTCAGATCCTTATAAAGAAGGCAGTGATGTTTCAGTCGAAGCGACGAAGAGGCAAATTGGCATATATTGTTATAAGTTACGTCCCATTTTAGTAGGGAGGTTTTATGGGCAGAGGTAAGAATAGAAACACCATAAGTAAGGGTTGGGAGCAGAATACCTCAGGCAATTGTTAATTTGGCCAAGAGTGTAAGCATGTAGCTCGTTTTGTAAGCTACTCCCAGTTTTGAGTTTACAGCTTTGCACGAGGACCGAATGTGAAGATTAAAATCCAGGGACTGGTCCAGCAGGATCCCAAGGTACTTGAAGGAAGTAACATTTTCAAGTGGAAATCTTCCTGGGTGAAGAACCTCCAGCAAACTAGAACAGGCCTTAATCTTTGGTGCAGAACCTAGGAGCATGGCTTTCATTTTCTTTTCATTTAGTACAAGCTTATGGTCTAGTGGCCAGTCTAAGACCTTATTAAAGTCTGAAGTAAGTGATGTGTTTATGCAGGCAATACTAGAAGAATTAGTATAGCTGATCAGGTCATCAGCATAGAGAATAGCTGAGCAGGATTCCAGGACCTCAGCTGCATTGTTGATAAAAATTGAGAACAGAAGGGGCCCAAGGATAGAGCCCTGGGGGACCCCAAGGTTGATAGTAGACGTGTTGGACAGGGAGGAGTTAAATTTAACAGCTTGAGACCTGTTTGACAGGTAGCTACAGAACCAGTCCACAACAGGGGTAGAGAAATGGAATTTATGGAGAATGGAGAGAAGCAGGGGATGGTCTACAAGGTCGAAAGCCTTAGTGAGGTCAATGAAGATGGCACCTGTGAGTTTTCCAGAATCCATGTTGGACAGAATATCAGTAGTTAGTTGAAGAAGAGCCATGGTGGTGCCATGACCTTTTCTGAAACCATGCTGGGTGTCTGAGAGAAGATTGTAGCATGTAAAGTAGTCAGTGGTCTGTGATGCAACTATTTTCTCTAGGATCTTGCTAAGGACAGAGAGAATTGCTATAGGTCTGTAATTGGCCATGTCCTTCGGGTCACCTTTTTTAAAGACAGGCGTTACTCTTGCAGATTTCCATAAGTCTGGCACAGTGCTATGGATAAGGGATAAAGTGTAGATTCTGGCAATCGGAGAGGCAATGAGTGGAGCAGCCAGCTAAAGAAGACGAGGTTCCAGTGAGTCAGAACCAGAGCTGGTATCAGCAGATATGGATCTCAGTAATTTCAGAACTTCCACTCTTGATATAGTCTTGAAATAGAATGGTGGTGCTGTTGGAGCATCATATGATAGGGCAGTATGGTTGTCTGATGGTAGTGTGGTAGGTAGATTGGAGTGCGATCCACTAGGTTGTAAAGCCAAGGTATAGTGTGACAGATCAGAGAAAAGATTGTTAAAACTGTTTGAGATGGTCCTAGGGTCATTACAATGTGCCCCATTTATGATCATTTCATCAGGAATTACCAACTGCGAGGTACCCAGAAATGTTTTGACATGGGCCCAGAATTTCCTCGGGTCGCAGGCTGAGCTTTGTAGAAGGTCCTTGCAGTATTTGCTTTTAGCAGCTCTAACTTGTCTCTTACATCTGTTCCCTAGTTCATGATCGACAATAAGATCTGACTGTAGGCCAGTTTGTTTGTAGCGAATCCAGAGCTTGCCCCTCTGGCGCAGATTAGCAAGCAGGTCTTTATACAGCCACCTCGTCTGTTTTCCTCTGACCCTCGTAGTAGTCTTGGGGGCATGTTTATATTGAATGGTAAGAAATTCATTTATAAATATCTGTAGAGCAACCTCCACATCCTTTGTTTGATAGATACCTGCTCAGTCGATATTGGAAACATCATAGAGAAATGCATCCTGGTCAGTATGAGCTAGATTTGTAAACGTGATCAGTCTTGATGGAGGAGATGAAGGCGCAATCATAGATAGGATACAGAAAGTGGGCGAGTGGTCTGTTAGTGCATCTGCAAGGATTCCTGCTTTCGACACATGTTCCATATGGTTAACCATCAACCAGTCTAGGAGTGTACCTGTTTGATGGGATGACGTGGCTCTAGTTGCTTCAGAGATCAACTGGTGAAAATTATAACTAAGCGTGAGTGATTGCAAGGACATTTGAGTGGACCCTAACCAACTGAGGTTAAGATCACCTAGGATGACAGCCTCATTATGATTTACAGTCTGGGAGGTGATGTCAAGGAGTTCTTGAAGACCTACTATTCCCCCAGCAGGGGGATTATAGGCACAGATAATATGAAGCTTCTTTTCACCCAATACAATAGCTGCCTGTATGAATTCGCACACTGCAGGAGAGGCAGATGCCGGGACAATAGGGATGTTAAGGTGGTTTTTGAAGAATAGGGCAACTCCACCTCCTTGCTTGGATGAGGATCTATCCCGCCGGAACAGGAAATAGTTAGGCAAGGAGCATACATCATCAGGTATACCGGGCTTTAGCCAAGTTTCTGTGAGACAGAGTACATCAGGATTGTAGAGTTTCACCCAGGCCTCGAGTTCCGCATGGTGACAGGTAAGACTTCTGATATTGATATGGGCAATTAATAATCCTTTCTTGGACATGCCAGATAACTCATTTGGGGAAAAGAAACAGGTTGGTGGACCTGGATTTAGTTCGACATCCCCAGATATCAGAATAATGATCATGGCTAGGAACCTAAGCCTTGCACAGTGGCAGGTTAGGATGAAGGCACACCTCCATGGCAGCTTCCTCCTGGCATGCAGAGGGCAATAGATGTTGCCCTTAACAAGGAGGATAGGGTTAGGTTGAAGATCAGGCTTTGTCTCTGCAATCAAGTTAGAGAAGCTATAGTTGAAGTAAGCCTCTGAGGAGTCTTTTGCCATTTGGTTACATGGGAGAGCCCATGTGGCAGTGTCCGGGCTGAGTAAAGGGACAAATGACAAGAGTGCCCATAGCAGACTATACTTTTCCATAGTGTTACTATTTGACTTGGGTAGGAAGACTAGTGGTGTACTGAGACAGAGGATTAGCTCTTAGTGATAACGAGATAGTGTGTGTAAAATTAAGACTGCCAAGGGTGACCGTATTACACCGTTTTAACCCTTGGCCGAAATTAGAGATATGTTGCTTCAAGTGTTGCATCCTTAATGCTTGCCCACTTTGCCTGTACCCCCTCACCTGTATTTCTTTTTGACAGGGCTAGCTTAACTCTGTTGGCCATCTTATCAAAGTCAGCTCCTCTGAAGTGCCACATTTGTGCCTTGGAATGGGATGAATTAGTTGTAGTGGCCAAATTGAACCATACCATGTGATGGTCACTGGCCCCCAGTTGACCTTCTACCTGGAGATCTGTGATCCTTTCCCTGTTAGTCAGTACCAGATCTAGGATAGCCCCGTCTCTTGTGGGTTGTACCAGTTGTTTGAGGCCTTCCCCCTGCAGGGAATCCACCATGTGTCTAGTTCTGGCAGATGTTCCTGCTGGTATTGACCAATCTGTATCTGGCATGTTGAAGTCTCCCATTATCAGAACATCCCCTTTAGCTGTTATATTTTGTATATCTTCTAATAGTAATGTGTCTATATCCTCCCCCTGGTCTGGGGGCCTGTAGACAACCCCAGTTCTTATGGCTGTCCCATTTCCTGTTTCCAGGGTGACCCACAGTTCTTCTGGCTCCTTATGTGTATTCTGAATTTCTGTAGCTTTGATATTTTCATTGACATACAGGGCCACTCCACCCCCCCCCCTTTTTGCACCTCGGTCTCTTCTGAACAGTACATAGCCAGGTACTGAAGTCTCCCAAGTGTGGTTACTGGTAAACCATGTCTCGCTAATTGCTACTATGTCCAGTTTAGCCTCTGTCATTATTGCCTGCAGGTCTGGGATCTTGTTTCCCAGACTGCAAGCATTTGTGTACATGATTTTCCACTGGCCAGATTTCGTTGCGTTTGTTGTTGGGTGAGGTCTGGCATTTTCCCTGTGCGTTGTATGGGAATCTGGACCTTTTTCCTTACCTGGTGATGCAAATGAGCTGCAAACATGCCGAACTCCTGTTCTGTGGAGCACCCCCAACCAATTTGTAGTTGTGCCTCGTGTTTCTGTTCCTGCTCACGGTAAAAAGGCTCCCATGATCCAACTTGTTAATACCTTTGAGGTACTTGAAGGTTTCAATCTCCTCATCCCCCGCCCCCACACACACTTCCATCTTTCCTCCCGCAAGTACATATTTAGGCTCCTCAGCCTGTCCTTGTATGAGCTGCCCTGCTTACTCTGAATCATCTTTGTTGGCCTTTTCAGCACCGCCTATAGATGATTTATGTCCCATCTCAGATGGGGGCTCCAGCACTGCATACAGCAGTCCAGGTATGGTTACACCATAGGATCTGTACACTGGCAGGCTTGTCATCTTCCCTGTTTGTAAACCCCTAGTTATGCACCCAGCATCATTATTTGCCTTTACTGCTGCCTTTTGGCACTGTGCAGACTGGTTAAGGTTACTGGCTAGGTAACTAGTTATAACTACACCTAGATCCTTTTCTTCCTCTGTCACCATGACTTTAACCCCAACCCCCAGCCGGTATTCAGCTCTCATGTTATTGCAACCAGTTTGCATGGCCTTGCACTTTTTTGCATTGAACTCCAGCTGCCAGACCACCTTTCAAGCTTTGCAAGGTTCTCTCTAAGGTCCTTGACCCCCTTGTCAGTGTCCACCCTCCCACAGGGTTTGATGTCATCCACAGAGAGGCAAATCTTGCCTCTAACACCCTCCCCTATACAGTTAATGAATAAAACATATGGCCGAGAACCGACCCCTGCAGGACCTTGCTGGTGGCCTGCCTAGATCTGTATTGCTCCACTTTCAGTCCGACCACAACTCTTTGCATCCTTCCGCTGAGTAAGTTTGCCACCTACCTCGTAAATTTGCTACCTACCCCCAAGTCCTTTAACTTTTTGATTAACCTCTTGTGGGAAAGTGAATCGAAGGCACTACTAAAACCCAAGTACAGTATATCAGCTGCCTGCCTCTTGTCTGCAGCCTTTGTTACTACCCAGTCGAAGAAATTGATTAAGTTGGTCTGGCACCATAAACTCCAGGATGATCGGCAGCATGGAGTTATTTGCCTTGAGAAATTCAACCAACTGGTCCTTCAGGATGGTCTCCATCAGCTTGTCCACCATAGATGTCAGACTGACAGGCCAGTAGTTCCCTGGATCATCCCTAGCCCCACTCTTATGCAGCGGCACCACTTGCACTGTTCTCCACTCCAGTGGAGTGTCCTCCATATCTCGCAAATTATTGAAAAGGTTTGCCAGCTGTTCCGCTAGCTCAGCTGCCAGTTTGCTCAATTCTCTGTGGTACATGTTATCCGGTCCCATAGACTTGTCCACCTTCAGGGCTCTGAGTCTCTTCATAACCCAGTTCACCAAGATACTGTCCTCTACCACATATACAACTCCCCACTTCCCCTGCCCATATTCCCTTGTGGTACAGGTCCATTCTTCTTTTTAGTAAAGACAGAACAGAAGTACTCATTTAAAACCTCTGCTTTATCCTTACATCCATCCACCCCCTCCCCCTTTCTTAAGTTTAATAAGGTCCTTTTTGTGGCCCCCCTCTCATATAACCAAGGAAGGCCTTGTCCCCTTTCCAGATCCACTTCACAATCTGTAGTTCTTTCCCTACCTGTCCATCTTCCCAGCCTCCCTTGCCTTCTCCACATAAGTTAGCCTATCCTCCTATCCTCCTCCTCCTTTTGGGAAATCATACACTTCCTATATGATGCCCTTTTTTCCCCCCCGTACAGCCCTGTTCATCTCCCTGCTGGACATAGTGCCACTTTCTGGCTTTCCCTTTTTTACCCCTCTAAGGTTGCTACGATCCCATCCTTGATCACGGTCCGTTTCTTGCCAACAGTGAAATCCTCCCTGAGTAGCTAGTCTGTCCCTTAGTATCCTGCCTATCCTACTGAAGTCAGCCTTCCTAAAGTTCTATGCACGTGTTTTCCTGTCTAGAATTTCTTTCCCCACATCTATGCAGAATTCCACTGTCTCATGCCCACTGCTTCCCAGTGGTTCCCTCACTGTAATCTCCCTAACATGATCCCCATTTATTAGTACCAAGTCCAGGATAGCTTGGCTCCTTACCTAGTGGATTTATTAATTCCCTGGATCAGGAACCTGTCCTGCACTGCATCCAGAAACAACTGCCTCCTACGGCAGCTGGCAACTGGAACATCCCACTTAATCTGGGGCATGTTAAAGTCCCCCACTATCACCACCTCTCCCATCTCTGCTGCCTACCTGATCATGTCACCCATCTCTTTATCCTTCACTTCATTCTGCTGTGGCAGTTGATAGGCCACACCTGGTGTCAGCGTGGCTCAGTTGGTAGCACATCCGCCTCTGGACCAGAAGGTCGTGGGTTCTCGTCCCACACCGGGATTGGACTTGCACCTAAAATCGCTGGCATCTGAGTGCAGTATTGGGGGGTGCTATACTGCTGGGGTGTGCTGTCCTTCGGATGAGACGTTAAACCGAGGTCCCTTCTGCCCATCCTGTTGTTATCCTAGTGGGTGTCCAGGTGGAAGTAAAAGAACCCAGGGTACTCTTCGCAAAGAGTAGGGAACATTCCCGGTGTCCTGGCCAACATTCCCCTTCCCATAAACCGGTTCATGCAATTATCCAGGCTGTGTGTGTGGGTGATGATGTGCGATATGGCCGCCACCACACATTCAGTCACTTCACTACCAGTCTAGCATTGCTTGTAAAGCGCTTTGGATGTATGAAAAGCGCTATATAGATGCTGATTCTTCTTCTTCTTCTCCCTCTTGACTGTTATGTCTTTCCCAACATAAAGTGTCACCCCCCCTTTCCTCTTCTCTCTGTCTTTTCTGAAGAGGGGATACCCTGGAATGGAAAGATCCCAGTTGTAGTTTGGGGTGGCCCATGTCTCAAAGACTACAGCCAAATCAACCTTTCTTTCAGCTAACAAGGCCTGCAGGTTATCCATTTTGTTTTCAAGATGCTTAGCTTTCAAGGACATAAATTTCCACCCTTCCAATTTAATCCTCCCTCTTCCTGGGACCTAAGCTTCCCTCCTTTCCTTCACAGTGCTCTTGTCCCATTCTCCCTCATCCAATGTCCAAGTTCGTGCTTTCAATACCCCTCTTCCTGCTACCCTCTCCAACCCACCCTGCTACTCTCCCAATAGCAGTGTCAGTGGCTCAGCAGGTAGCACACTCGCCTCTGAGGCCGGGAGATCAGTAGGCTGTGGGTTCTATCCCCACACTAGACACTTGGGTTAATATCCCAATACTGACACTGTAGAGCTGCATGAGGGGGTGCTGCACACCTGAGGTGCCGTCTTTCGGATGAGACGTTAAACCGAGGTCCCATTTGCCTGGATTGGTGGTAGTTCAGGTGGATGTTAAAGATCCCATGGCACTTATCTAAGAGTAGGGGAATTTCCCGGTGTCTATTAAATTCCTCATTCACTAAAAATACCAACAGCTTAATCTAGTTCAAGGTCAGTTGGCTTTCATCTATATCCCTTCCCCGGTCGTGCCTGAAAATAGGCAGGATTTGTCTAGTGCACTTACCAGTCAACAAAACTAAATAAATAAATACTGTTTACTTGGGGGGGGGGGGGTGTCTGACAGCCCCTTACTCCACAATGCCCTGAATGCTTCAGACTGCCGTTAATGTAGTCCTGGATTCGGTCACTGAGTAGCCTTGTTCCCCTCCTAATTAACTGTAATCTGGCTGGTGAGTAGAGAGTCCTATATTCCCAGTCCCTCCCACAAAGCCCAAAGCCCAATCATCACCAAACCTTCCTCCCTGCGCCAGTTGCATAACCAGGAGTTGAAATCCCTCTATGCTGCCCTTTCTTGCTGAACTGGCCCTACCTGCCCTCCGATGTCTCCTCACCCTTTGACGGAGAGGAACCCACTGTGTCCTATCCCTCACCCCTCCCACCTCACCAACTTTGTCATTACCCTCTTCCTAGCCCTCTCTTCTCCAGCCTTCCCAGTTCAACACTAGTCCTCCTTGCCTTCCCCAATCCCCCATCCTTATCCCCCACTCAGTCCTACCTACTTGCCACCCTGCTAGTGCTCCCAGTTCTGCCATAAACAGCCTTACTACAACCCGTACTAATCAACCCCATGCCCACCTCATTGTTCCCAAAAACACAGCCACCCCACAGCACCTACATCTACATTGCTCACCTCCCCCATCCCATGTCCCTACATTTTCCTAACCTGTACAATCCCCTACCAGCTCAGTGCACTTTCTCCCTGCCTTGAACTCAATCAAAACTATTGCTCTGCAGCTGGAAAGTGATTTATTTTTCCTTCTAATCTGCCTCTTGTAGGCCTACCTCAGATCAGGAATAGCTGTAGTTAACTATCCTCCTGCTTCTGCCAGTTCAACTAGATAGACTGCAGATGTTCTAGTGGCTGACTGCAGTTATGTGCCCATCCTCTTAAGCTACCCTTTCTCCCACCTATAACCAAGGCCCCTAGAATTCTGCGGCCGCAGAATTTTGCGCAGAACTTGCAATCTACCGCAGAACTTCTGCGGTGCCGTAGAATTCACTCTTCTTGGTGATTTTTTATTAATATTTCTGTTAATACATAGCATCTGGTTCCCTTCCCCTCTTTTTATATCCAAAACCCCCCTATATGCTCAGAATGTGATGTTATCATTGCTATAACATCATACATTAGCTAATGGCTGCAATCTGCAACAGAAATGAACAGTCACTTATCTACCACAGCTCCCACTGCCAGAGACAGTGGCACAGCACATCAGGCATGGTGATATTTGCTCAACCTGCACTACAGCCTAATACAATTTTCAGTCTTACATTGTTGCACTAGGGCTAACAAACAAAACCTTGTCAATAGCATAGACCTTTTAAGTCCATGCCTCACTTTGTACAAACCTATTTGTGCCTTTAAGGTATAGAGACGCTATCTGAAATGAATAACTGGTAAAATGAATTTAACTGTCTAAATTTTTAAGAAAAATAAAGTAATTATGCCCAGAAAAGTGAAATATAATAATGTGTAGACCTGTTGAAAGAATAGACCTGTTAAATAAATAATTGCACTGTATGCATTTTTGCCAGGATTATTGATTACATATTGTCATTGGTTGATAGAATCACCTAAAAGTTATTGAGAAATGTTGTGTGCAGGGACAGCTGTTGGGCCAGAGGGTAGCATGCTGTGTTTACGTGCTGGCAACTCAGGTTCAGAGATTAGCTCTGGAAGCTGGCTGGGCAGCACAAGGATTGGTGGAACACATCACTGCTTGGAGCCTGGGAAGGTATGGTGCAGTGTTCTGTCACATGGTGGACACATTGTGATGGGCCAGAGAGCTGTATCTCACAATTGGTTCACATGCATGTCATGGCCTGATGGTGTTACGCAGTGTGTCAGGGAAAGCAGGTTGACATGAAAAATGAGTTTTGCAATAACGCCTCTATTCCACTTCGAATGGGACCTGTATGAATGAGGATGCAAGTTTATGGAAATTAAAAAAAAAAAAAAAAAATGTATATGTACACACACACACACATATATATACACAGTATCTTTGTCTGTCTCACCACACACACACACACGCATATTTGTATGTATGTTACAGACTGCATATAAATATATAAGTGATACACAGTGGGAACCTCATGAGTGGTGTAGAAAGCACATACAAATATATAAGTGCTAGACAGTGGAAACCTCATTAGTGGGATAGATAGCATGCATATAGAAATACCTTATTTATCACATAAGATCCCCTCTGCATATGTCATTTATGCAACAGGCTAGGACCTTAAGGGAGAGACATTTGTTTTACCTTTTTTTTTTTTTTACTACACATAAAATTATTTTTATAAGTCTGTTATTTTTTGAACTGGTGTTACTGTGCTTTCCACCATCCTGATTGCTATAACCACTGCCATGAAAGTGAAGTCAGGATGACAAGCTGACACTGTGATGTGGTAGTTTATTAGTGCCGCAGAACTTCTGCAGAAATTACAAACCACTGCCGCAGAAGTTCTGCAGCAAATGGTAGTCTTGCCACAGAACTTGGTCCCACTGTGCCGCAGAAAAGTAGGGGCCCTGCCTATAACCCCCAACTAAGACCTCGCACTGCCACTCCCAACAGTAGAAATCTCAACACATTTCAGCATTGATCAGAAAAAAAAAAAAAATTTGTTGTACCAGTGCCAGTGTTCTCTTAAAATGGCGCTTCAGCAGTCCTACCCAACCTTGCTCGTCGACATCTTGCAGGACCACCTTGCAGCCCCCACCAAGGTGACTTTTGCTCCCACCTTTCCCTGGCTTGACCCAGATGACCTCTACAGTGCTTATGTCCTGCTTGTCCTCCACACTGACACCCTCCTTTATGAAGATGGCTACTCCACCCCCTTTCCCATAAGGATTATTCTTCAGAATAGTGTTTGTCACCATCCCTCTGTACTGGGCCCCAATCTTTTTCTGCCTTATACCAGGTCTCCGTAAGTGTCACCAAGTCCTGGCCTTCAGGAACACCCATTTTGCTAGAAAATAATTGCTCCACTATGCTTACTCAACCCCTCCCATCTCCTCTCCTGTTGCTCCCTACTCTGCACCCCTTCTCCCAGTGATCCTTGTCACCCGCCTCCTGCACCTGGGGATCCCCTACACCAACCTTCTCCCCCTGTCCTCTAGTTTAAATCCTTCCCAGCTATCCTGCCCATTCTCCTGGTCAGTGCTCCTACTTTCTCCTGGTGCAGGTGCAGTCCGTCCTGAGAATACAGGCAAGCCTTGCCCCAGAAGACCTCTAGCTGGCTAGAAAAAGAAAGCATTCTCTCTCTCTCTCTCTCTCCCTCCCCCTCCCTCCCTCATACCAGACTCTTATCCATGAGTTTGCCTGCCAACTGATCTGCTGCCACTCCTCACTAGACCCTAGGACTGGTGGGATCTCAAAAAAGATCACCCTGGATACCCATCACGTCAGAAACATCCCTAGTTCTGTGAATGATGTCCTGTACTCTGGACTTGTGCTCCCAATGATGTTCATATGGACATGAACCACTACAGTCTACTTCTCCCTGCAGCTGTGTTGCTGGACACTGGGTAGCACCCAACTTGAAATACCACCACACTGAGTACTTTTTAGCACCACCCCCGACACCGTTCTGGACCTCCAGAATGTTTGGTGCTTAAATAAATCATTTGTGTTTGTACAATGGGTAACTCATATTATAAAAACATAAAAATAATCTTACTGTGAGAAAACAGGGTTGCCAGAACACCTTGCATTTCGAGTGACAGCAAGAGGAAGGAGCTGCTGTTAGAACTGTACTACTCTACTGGACTAAAGGACTAGAACTCTACTACTGGGAAATTCAATTCAGGGTAAAAACAACAAGAGTGTGTGTTTGTCTGAGTTGGGTGAAGTAATTGTTATCTGTGCAGTTAGCTAGGTGAAAAAGAAACTGTGAATTGGGGGAGTGACTTAGAAACAAGGAAGCCAGGTGTTTGCATTTAAAAACTGACCTAGATAGCTTGTGGCAGAAAAGAGCAAGAGGAGGAGCTGCTGTTAGAACTTTACTGGGTCTATAGATTGCCCTCCATCCTTAGCCGGTTCTACTTTTATAGGCACAGGATTTGACTGACAACAGGAACTTCCTGTCTGGGAGCAGGAAGGGAGTGATCACAGAGGTACAAAAGACTCACCACCCTAGAAGGAAAAGAGTAGCTCTCCATTCCCCCCTAGCTGCTGGAGGTCTGACTCTGAGCAAGTAAGGAGACTACTAAGGAATATAGGAACTTACTGTCCTAGAACAGGAAGATCAGGAGGTTTTAGGGCATGGAGGCAGTAGGAAAGTATGGAGAAAAAAATTATATAAACAAATAAAATAGTGAGAGTGAGAGGAAAGAATAAGTATACAAAACAACAATTAAGGGACCACAAATAAGACATGATGGGAGTGGTGCAGTGCAGTGGTTGTGGAGCAGCAGTCTTCCGGGAGACATTCCGGAGGATGCAGTGTTGTCCCATCTGCAGGCACCTCTCTGGGCTGAGGGAGGAGGCTGCTCATCTCCAGGCCGAGTTAGCCAGGATTTGGGGGACCTCCTTTCCCATGAAGGGACCACCAGGGCCACTGTCTCAGAGGTTCCCAAGAAAGAAGAGCTGGTGGACCACAGTGGGCTCAGGGAGGGTGAGGGTGGTGGAAAAGAAGTGCATCCCTCCAGTTGTACCTCTCCACAATTCATATGCCATTCTGGCAGAGTGTGGTTCCTCTATGGAGGCACCTGCAGTGGAGACCAAGGAGGATGCTGGGAACCTCCACAAAGGAGACCCACAGGAGGGTGGTATGGGACCCCACAGGGGAAGGAAACAACTCCTGGTGGGAGACTCCATTGTTAGGAGGGTAGAATTGGGGGAGGGAGGGGAGAGGGAGGTAAGGTGCCTGCCTGGCGCCATGGCTTGGAGGAACAGGGAGTGAATCCTCAGGATTGCGGGAGCAACTGCACGGGGAAGGGAGCGGGATGTCATTGTGCATTTAGGGACAAATGATCTGGCTGGGAAAGGGATCAGAGCAGTGCAGAAGGAGTTTGTGGAGTTGGGGAAGGGCCTTAAGACAAGTTGCATGCATGGTAACCTTCTCAGAGGTGCTGCCTATTTATGGTATGGGTGAGGCTAGAGTGCTCCGCACCATGGGATTCTATCAGTGGTTGAAAAACTGCTGCAGAGCTCAGGGTTTTGACTTCACTGGTGACTGAGGGTCCACCTGGAGGGATGCAGGCTTATACTGGCACAATGGTCTGCATCTGTCCAGGAGGGGAACCAGAATCCTAGGTGATAGGTTTAAATGCATAATCGGCAAGCATTTAAACCAGCCAAGGGGGGGGGGCACTGAAAAGGAGAAGGAAATCCTAGTCTCAAAAATCAGGGTAGTTAGTGAGATAAACACCAAGACAGGAAGTCGATAGGGAGAAGGGCAGGGGTAAATGGAGAAAAAGACAAAGACAGTAATGACATGGATGAGGCAAAAAGGGGTAAGGCCATCAAAAATGGAGGGTAATGAGTACCAATGCCTGTAGTCTAGGTAACAAGCTCCCTGAACTGGTGGCCTTGATGGAAGAGGGATGCCTGGATATTGTGGCAGTCACAGAAACATGGTATGCAGAGAACCATGACTGGGATTGTCAACATACCAGGGTACACAATCTACAGGAGGGACAGGCAGGGTACAAGAGGAGGAGGACGAGTAGCTCTCTATGTAAGGGAAGGAATCAGAGTAACAGAACTAAAGGGCAAACAGGGAGGGGAGAAGGCACTGTGGATCACCCTGGAGACTGGAAATGGCAGCACAATCCGCACAGGGGTTGTATACAGACCCCCGTCTCAAGGAGAGGAAATGGAAAAGGAATTGATAGAAGGTATCCTTAGGATGGCAGAGAAAGGGGAGATATTGCTGATGGGGGACCTGAACATGCCAGATGTTAACTGGAGCACCTTTGCTGCAGCAACATCGAAGAGCAGGGCCATTCTCGATGCCCTACAGGGGGCATGCCTCGGACAGCTAGTGTTGGAACCTACTTGAGAGGGAGCAATCTTAGACCTGGTACTCTCAAATGGGGACAGAGAGAGGATCTCAGATCTAGAAGTGGGTAGCCATCTGGGAACAAGTGACCACCAAACAGTGTGGTTCACGATAAACTCAGCTGTAGAGTGTCAAGCCATACAAAAGTGAAGGTACTGGACTTCAGGTGGGCTGATTTTGTCAAAATCAGAGAGTGCCACAGAAAAGCACTAGCAAACAGGCAAGAAGGAGAGGTGGAGCAATAATGGGGAAACATCAAAACTGCCATCACGGAGGCAACAAGCCCTTGTGTGAAGCAAATAAATCAAAACGAAAGAAAAAAAACACTATTGTTCTCAAAAGAGGTGGCAGGGAAGATTAGGGAGAAAAAGATAGCATTCAGGAAGCATAAGGAAACACAGAAGGAGCAGGACAGAGAACTGTAGCAATTAAAGCAGGAGGAGGCAGGGAAGGCAGCCAGAATAGCAAAGGCCCAAACCAAGGAAAAGATAGCCAACTCGGTTAAGAAGGGGGCTAAAACCTTTTTTTAGGTACATTACGAAGTGAACAAAGACAAAGGGAGGGATGCCAAAGCTGAATAAAGAGGAGGGTGGGTGGGCAGAGAGGGACAATGAAAAAGCAGGGATACTGAATGAATACTTCTGCTCAGTATTCACAAAGGCAAAGGAGGGTGAGGTACCTAATCCAGTCAATAGAAGCACTGTGGATGGGGGGGGGGGGGGTGGATATCAGTCCTTTCACAGAAGAAAGGGTTCTGAAAGAACTCCTAAAACTCAAGGTGGACAAAGCAATGGGGCCTGATGGGATTCAGCCCAGAATTCTGAAAGAACTAAGGGGAGAACTATAACATCACCGACTACCCTTTTTAACAAATCATGGGAGGACGGTGTGGTACCTGAGGACTGGAGGAGGGCAGATGTGATTCCCCTTCACAAAACTGGGAGCAAGACAGAGGCAGGAAACTACAGACTCTCAGTTTGACCTCAGTGGTAGGGAAAATGATGGAATCACTTGTGAAGGAAAGAATTGTTGAGTACCTAGAGGCCAGTGGGGCACAGGACCCAAGGCAGCATGGATTCACAGCGGGAAGGTCATTTAAGATGAATCTAATTGATTTCTTTGACTGGGTGATCAAAGTAGTAGACCAGGGAGGGGCCATGGACATGGCCTACCTAGACTTTAGTAAGGCATTTGACACAGTCCCGCATAAAAGATTAATAAACAAATTAGCTAGCCTGGGAGTGGGTCCCAGGGTGGTAGCCTGGGTAAAACATTGACTAGACAACAAGACGCAGAGGGTAATAGTAAATGGAGTCCACAGTGAAGAAAGTGGGGTTAATAGTGGAGTACCGCAGGGTTCAGTACTGGGTCTGGTCCTTTTTAATGTCTTTATAAGTGACATTGCAGAGGGACTGGAAGGAAAAGTATGTCTCTTTGCAGACGACACAAAGATCTGCAACAGGGTTAATACACAAGGTGGGGTGGAAAGGATGAGAAGAGACTTGGCAAGGTTGGAGGAATGGTCAAGTGTATGACAGCTTATATTCAACACAAAGAAGTGCAAAGTAATGCACCTGGGAAACAAAAACCCAGGGGAAGAGTACACAATGTGGGGGTGAGATACTGACAGCAAAAATGGAAAGAGACTTGAGGGTAGTTATATCAGATGACCTAAAGGTGGGCAAGCAATGTGAGAAGGCAGTAAGGAGGGCTGGGGGATACTGGGATGCATAGGGAGAGGCATCACCAATAGAAAACAGGAAGTTGTTATCCCTCTGTACAGACAGCTGGTGAGACCTCATTTGGAGTACTGCATGCAGTTCTGGAGATCCCATCTCCGCAAAGACCTAGACAAGGTGGAGGCTGTCCAGAGGAGGGCAACCAAAATGGTACTGGGTCTGCACCAGAAGACATACGAAGAGAGACTAAAGGAGCTTAATATGTATATCCTCAAGGAAAGGAGGGAGAGGAGGGACATGACTGAAACTTTCAAGTACCTCAAGGGAATCAACAAAGTCCAAGGGGGTAGCATCTTTCAGAAAGAGAGATGTGCAAGAACAAGGGGACACAATTTGAAGATAGAGGGGGGATGGCTCAGAGGTAATATGAGGAAGTATTTTTTCACAGAGAGGGTTGTGGATGCATGGAACAGCCTTTCTGAGGAGGTCGTGAAGTCAAAAATAGTGGGGGAATTCAAGAATGCATGGGACAGACATAAGGCAATTCTAGTGGGAGTAGGAGGAAGTAGGATGATATTGAACTAGGATCTGCAGCTTATCCATCAGGTAAGAAAATGGGAAGATTAGGTGGGCCAAGCGGTCCTTATCTGCCTTCAAAGTCTATGTTATGTTTCTATGACATCACAGTACCACTTGAACTTCACTCTTGTGGTTCTGCGAGGACACATGAATCCCTTCATGTTCTCAAATCTCTGTTCTTCTACAGTATTCTATACATTTTAAAGTACATGCCACCAGACATAAAATAAATAAAAAACATTTGCTATATTTGTGCCTTCATTATATGTGCCTGTCCAATCAGATATCAAAACTAGTTTTGCACTGTTCAATATGCTTCACTCCTCCTTCCCCCTACCTACCTACCTACCGTGACTCTTCTGCCTCCAACATATCTCTTGTCCCTCTCTCCTGCACAGTCAATCTCATCCCCCACCCCTACTCTCTTCTCCCCTCCCCATTCACCCTAGCCTCCTCTCCTCCCAAACTCTTAAATTTGAAGTTCGTCTCCGTAGCGTCCCTCTTGCTACTCCTCACCCCTGCAGCCCCTCCTCTAACCGATATCGCTCCACTCCGTACAGTCATCTTAATCCCTTTGTTCTTCTAAAGACTTGTTCTTTCCTTATTCCTCACTGGATAAACCTCCACTGGTCAGTCTTTTTCTGTCCAGTTTACTGCTCTCTGGAACAGCCTTCCTTCCTCCATTCATCTCTCATCTGTACGTTCCTCTTTTAAGCCACTCCTACTGGACCACATCTCCCCACCCTGCTCATGTAGCTAGCAACTCACGCTGGTTTGGGCTGGTGCATTACCTTTCCCTGGCCACCACTGTACCCCCACCCCAGTCCATTTATTTTATGACTTATTACCATTCCCACTGTCAAGTTTTTCATTCTCACTGTAAATTCTTTTTATATAAACTTTTACCTACAAATTTCTACCACTGCTTTAATGTTTCCAGTAGTTAAAATTAATGATTAACATTAACATCTACATTCTGTACTTTTGAAAATTTTTTGTACCTTCTACCGTCAGGTGTTCTGCTTTATTACACTACACTTGTCCGTAACGTCACTGTAAATACTTGCAAGTTTGCAAATGCTGGATCTTGCACTAGCTGACATTCTGCACGGTACATTCCACTTGTGATTTTATTTGATACTGGCCTCTGTGTTTATCACTTTGTTTGTTGTACTGTATTTCTTATCAACTTGTAACCCCAACCCCCCAGGTTGCACCTGGGAACAAGCCCCTGCTAATCAACAAATCTGTAATAAATAAATGTGTAAATATGAGAATGTGTGTGTTTACATAATTTATGGCCTCTGAAAAGATAAATTAGCAGCTCTATGGCAAAAGCCCATTGGATAACCAAAAAAGACCAGTTTTTTAACAAGTCTTTTGTGGAAAAAAGGACAACGTCTAAGAGGTTTTTGAATTTCTTTACTCTGACATTGTGAAATATTAATGCTTTTGTACAGTGTTTAAACTGGCAATGTGTAGGTGGGGGAACTCTCACATGTAGATTTCTAAGTGGTAGAACTCACCTGTAGTATTTAGTGTAGAAAGATGACCGAGGTGGTGGAACTGTCATATAAGTTTTTGGTGATGGACCTCAGCTCCTGTGGGCTCCTACCCAATTTAACCACTGCTTTTGAAACAGCAAGACTTTCATGGTTTCCTACACAACTTTTATCTGGTATAGCTGTCACTGCTACACATTTAAATAAATTAATTTCCAAAAAAGTCATTCAAATTACTACGGAGCTTGTGACAGGAAATGGTTTTCAAGGGTCTGGGGCCCCCTGACTAGTGGAGTATCAGGGGTCCCACTAAGGTTTTCAGGAGTCCCATGCAGTGAAAATGCCTTATTTATTTGAAATGAATGTACAAGGATATGACTGAAATGATGTTAACAAAAAAATAAATAAAATAAATAAAAATGCACTCCCCCCCCCTCCTCCCCGCTTGCCAGATGAGTAGGGGTCCAGTGACCCTTGCTATGAGCTTAGTAAAGCTCTGTATGTACATAAACCAAACTTGAAACAACAGTATTCTCACACAGCATGGCCCTGTGTTGCTCTAATTATTTACATACCTTGTGTAAATCTTCCTCTAGAGCTTTCAAAAATTGGTTTTCATTGTCTTCCAACATCTGCACAATTGACTCCAGTTGCCTTATTCGAAACTCGTGTGGCTTAGTCGTTCCCGACAGAAATGCGTCTTGTGATTTCTTAAGTATTTCATCACAGATGGATGATGTAGATGTTTTGCTTGGACTATCATTACTAATCTTATTTCTAGAAGATTAAGAGGACAAAATGATGTTTTAAACCCATTTTGGATATCACAAAAGTATGGAGCAATAAATGTGTATGAAATCAAGAAACAAACACAGTGAGCAATTTATTCCAGGCATTTTTCTGAAGCAGCAATCAAAAAAAAAAAAAAAAACGACATTTGCTCCCCAGACTTTTACAACACCTATTAAATATATGGCTAGGAGGAGAGGGGGCTCAATAGCCACACGCAGTGCAATCCAAAATTGCTCATGTATAATACACATCAAAGTCCTGAGGATCAACATACCAGAATTATTTGTCATATAAAATATACAATAAGGGCCGGACCACTGGCATAGCAGTAGCACTACCACTTGCAATGCCAGCGCCCCAGTAACCAGCCTGGGCTGGAGAGCCGGCTGGGGGGATTCGAGCATCCTGGAGGACATGCTCCTCCAGGGAGGGGGGTATTGTGTCCTGCAGGTCTACCACCACCTCAGTAACCACAGGTCACAGTGCAGGGGAATCGCAATTGACAGCAGTGACTACTAGAGTGTGCCGGTGACTTGGCTGTGTCAGGCTTCACTAGTAGCCAATCATGCTGCATGTTCCTGGTGGTGGCAGGGAGAATGAGGGGAAAACTGTGCTTGGCAATGGGAAGATAAGGCACTGCCAATGACCAATATGCCACACTTGATCCAAGCTGCCATGCTCCTGGGGAATTTCCACACCTTCATGTCCGCCTCGGGTGGCCAGATGCCTGCAGAAAAGAAATGCCGAAGGCGCAGAAGGCATACCCAGCCCCTGGGGGTGAGCTGAGGGCATCAAAGAAGTGGTCCACATGTGGGTAAGGGGACCAGAAGCAGCTGCAGAGGGATCTCAGTAGAGTTGGAATCTTACATTTATTTTATTTAAGTTTAGGAATAACACCTTTGAGCCAAGGGCTCGTTTACAAAGGTCCCAAGTCGGTCAATACAGTACAATACAAGCCATAGCATAGCAAAGCATAGCAAAACATAACATCATCACTTAACAGAGGTTACACAGTACACACAGGTGATGTTGTAACAGCAAACAGGGAAATATTTACAGCATCGAAGTCTTAACAGTGTCACTCACTCACTGAGTAAGGTACGGCGCTTTGAGATTGCCATGTAGGTTCATTACTGAGGGGTAGTGAAATAAGCAGCCAGAGTAGGCTTTGTCAGGGGTGGGTTCAAGGAGAGGAGAGGGAGGCAGGCAGTGGGAAAAGCATAGAGACCGGGAAGGGAGAGGAGGTTTGGGCTGCTGGGAAGTGGTAGAAGCAGCAAAGGTGAGCTTTGTTAAAGGTGCCTGGGGGTGTGAGGAGTATGGACGGGGGAGGGGTGCAGATGGGGGTGCTAGACAGGACTGGAAGGAGGGAGGAGAGAGAGAGGGTCAGGTTGAGGTGGGTCAGCATTAGGAGAAGCAGGCACAGACATTTTCGCAGTCCATGTGGGAGCACAGCCCAGCTTTGAACTAGCAGATCTTGTTACACTCAATTAGGGCGGTTGGTAGTTGATCCTTTTGGGTTCTCAGAAGGATAGAGATCTTTGAGCTAGCATTGTGCACCTGAAAGGCACCTGCAGACACCCCTTAGTCGCACTTCTAGTGGTGATGGCAGGTCGTGTATTTTTGAAGAGCCTAGAGGTTGAGTTCAGCACGAGTCATAACAACATCGGTATTTTTCCTAGTAGGCAAGTCTGGAATTGTGTCTTGAGGTGAAGGGGGAGCTGTCTGGTCCCATTGTAGACGGCGCATGTATGGGTCAGATGGTCGGCTGCCAAGACCAAGCAGCATGCCATACTGAGGAGTGTTTTTGCCCTTTTAAGGGCAGTATCAAAAGGCTGTACTCAATGTTCGATAAAACCGAACAACAGGTAACAAATTAAGGCATCCAGGGTCATGGAGTGCCTGTGTCGGTAAAGAACACCCAGTTTTGTGTTTGCTGTTTTGACAACTTGGTTGATGTGCAACAAGTAAGTGAGGGTGTCATCCAGGTGTACCACAAGGTATTTAAAGGTGCCGACTTGCTCCAAGATATCTTCTTTGTGGCTCTTTATCAGCAGCGGTCCGCATTTCTTCTTGCTCTGTGGAACTGAGAAGAGCATGCTTTTCGTCTTCTTGTACTTGAGCAATAGTTTAAGTGTGAACCATGATTCCAGCAGAGAAAATTTTGCTTGCAGTTCTGAGGTGAGAGAGAACCAACTGCTGCCTGGTACTAAGATAACAGCATCGTCAGCATAGAGCATGATGTGTGCCAGGCAGGCAGAGGGTAGGGAGTTAATGAAGAGGCTGAACAGGAATGGCTCCAGAACTGATCCTTTGGGGTGGGGTGGGGGACATCAAGGTTCACCTCCCTAGGTTCTGAGAGGTTGCCGTTTATTGTCACTCTGTGTCCTGCGTGTGAGGTAGCTGCCAAACCATGCCACCATGTCAGTGGATAGGCCTGTGGATAGTAGACAGTTTACAGTGTCAGAAGCCTTCGTGAGGTCTATAAAAAAAAAAAAAAAAAAATTCAACCAGCACAGTTATGGTGGAGTGATTTTTTTGGAATCCATGTTGCTGTGCACATAGATGGTTATGCTTTTCCAGGTATTCTGTGAGTTGATCAGAGACCACTCGCTCCAGGGCTTTGGAGAGTGGGGGAGGATAGATATGGGCCTATGATTGGCCAGGTTGGTTCTATCTCCAGCTTTAAAGATGGGGGTCACCAGTGCTGCCTTCCATCTGTCTGGGAACACACATTCTTAGTGAAGCATTAAATACCTTAGTGAGTGGAGTGGCGAGCCCATTTACAGTGAGGGCGACCAACTTCATGTCAGCTAGGTCACTCCTCATCCTAGTCTTCCCTAGGACTCATTTGACATATTTTAGGGTCTCAGCCCTTGTGATCAGCCTAAAGCAGAAGTGGTGATGTTTGTGGGGAGAGGAAGGATTCATGAGGGATGGCCGACTGGGAGGCGTGAGGTAGTCCTTAGGAAGCACACTGCTAAGGTCGGTGAAGGCAAGGTTAAATGCATCAGCAATAAGCTGTAGGAGGAAACCCAAGGGCCATGGGTTAGTGGACCCTCTTACTTTTTTGGTCTTGTACGGGCGAAGATGCTGCAGGCCTTAGTGAAGGTCTTAAGGAAGTATTCCAGTGCTTGGTTCCCATCCTTTGCTCTGTTAAGTAGTGACCAGTCTATCAGCATGGTTTTAAATAATTAATTAGCACTTTTTTTCTTGGGACAATACTAATTGTACAGAAAGCATTTATATAGGTTTCCTAGAAGTGTTATGTTTGTTAAACACACTGAGGCAAGTGCTGTGCATTTTCACAATGTTTTAGAATTTTTACGAGCAAAATGCTAATCAATTTTAGGGTTAAATAAAACCCTGTATCAGCATCAGGTATTGCTCGAAGGCAACAAGTTGACCAGTTCTCTTTGATCGAGTTCTCAAAACTTGTGGTGTGCACTGTGTGAACTTGTTAGTCCAGGTGCACATAACCGGGGAATGGTCACTGAGGGAGTCTGGTAGAATTAATATTTCAGAGATATGGTCAGGGCAGCTGGTGAGAAGCCAGTCGTTAAGGGCTCTGGTGCCTGTCCGGTAGTTATGCCTGGTGGTTTGTGTGGCCATCTGTGTGAGATATAGATCCGATATTTGGTCCCTTACAGCTGATGTTTCTGTTAAAGTCCCCAACAATGAGATGTTCCCAGTTTTGCTTTGACTGCTCTTGATGGTTGATAAACTGCTCAAGGCCAGTGGTGTGTTTGGCAGGGGGTATAGACAGTAGAGAGTAGCACAACCTTGTTTTGTTGACCTTGGGTGAGATTAATGTCCAGAATTTGCCTCCTTGGATTGTAGGCTGCTAGGCAGTATTTGTTCATTAGTATCAAAAGTGAAAAACAACAAAAAAAGCTGCACAAGGTAAGGTGGTGCTCACGACAAAGCTGGATAAGCAAACATCAAAAAAAAAAAAAAAAAAAAACGGTCACTCACCAGCCAATATAAGTTGACACATGGCTCCAGAAATAAAAGGCAAAATTGTATTTAGAAAAGCACGCTTTACGTGTTTCGGACAGCAAGTCCTTTATCAAAAGCTAATGCTTTTAAATTGAATCTGAACTTAAATACTATGTACAAGTATGACATCACCATGACAATTTTTAAATACGTCAAAAAACATACATTATTTAAAACACAACATGTGATGCAGAACAAACCACTAAGCTTGAAACTATCAAATGGGGGGGGGGTGGAGGAAAGAAGGAAAGTGGGGAATACAGGAAAAGGGGGGGGGATTAACACTCCTTAGGACTATATAAAGAAATAATTATATAAAAATTATTATATACAAATTTATTTATTTTTGCTGTGGAAGAGCAGCAAGAGAAGGCGTGGCTCCCACGGGAAGAGGTTGAAGGTGGGTGCCCGTTCAGGGCAAAGTAGCCACATGGATGGTAGCTGAAGGAGGTCCTAGCTCATGTGATCCTGCTCCACAAGAGTGGTAGCAGGGAGGAGGCAGGGAATTTACAGACCAGTCAGTCTTACCTCAGTAGTGGGCAAGAGTATGGAGACACTCCTTAAGGAGAGGATAATGCATCACCTGGAATCCATAGGAGCACAGGATTCAAGACAGCATGGGTTTACAAAAGGAAGGTCCTAGCAAACTAATCTCAGATTTCTTTGACTGGGTAACCAGAGTGGTAGACCAAGGGGGAGCAGTTGATGTTGCCTACCTTGACTTCAGCAAAACTTTTGATACTGTTCCACATAGAAGATTGATTAATAAGCTGGGTAGGCTTGGGATGGGTCAGACGTTGGTCAACTGGGTGGCAAACTGGTTGATGGGCAGAAAACAGAGAGTGGTGGTAAATGATATACAGTCAGAAGAGATGCAAGTCACAAGTGGGGTACCTCAGGGATCAGTTCTGGGGCCAGTCCTCCAATATCTTCATCAGTGACATTGCAGATGGACTGGAGGGTAAGGTCTGTCTGTTTGCAGATGACACCAAGAGCTGAAATAGAGTAGATGATCCAGATGGTGTGGGCAGAATGAGAAGAGATCTGGATAAACTAGCAAAATGGTCAGAAGGGTGGCAACTGGGGTTTAACACAAAGAAGTGCAAGATCATGCACATAGGGAAAAGAAATCCTGAAGCCACCTATAGACTGGGAGGGGAGTTGCTGGCAGTCACAAGGGAAGAAAGAGACTTGGGCGTCATCATCACCAATGACCTGAAATCATCCAAGCAGACCTCTAAAGCAGTAGGTAAGGTTAAAGGGATGTTGGGGTGTATTAGTAGGGGTGTCACAAGTCGGAAGAGGGAGGTAATCCCTCTTTACAAAACACTGGTTAGGCCCCATATGGAGTACTGCGTGCAGTACTGGAGGCCACGTCTCCACAAGGACATTAGCCAAATTGAGGCAGTCCAGAGAAGGGCAACCAAAATGGTGCAGGGATTGCATCAGAAAACAAATGAGGACAGATTAACTGAACTCAATATGTATACCCTAGAGCAAAGGAGGGAGAGGTGTGATATGATGGAAACATTCAAACACTTTAAGGGCATTAAGAAAGGTGAAAGAGTATAACATGTTTCAATATAAGAAAATTAGCAGGACAAGAGGACACAGCATGAGATTAGAGGGAGGCCGATTAAGAGGTAATGTGAGGAAGTTCGTTTTCACAGAAAGGGTGGTGGATGCATGGAATGGCCTATCTCAGGAAGTGGTGGATACAGTGCAGGGCTTCAAACAGGCATGGGATAGGCATAAGGGAGCAATACAGAGGAGTATGAATAGATAGGCCATTGACAGAGCAAAGGCCTATGGCACATTCATAAGGCAGAAAAAGAAATGGGCAGACTGGATGGGCCTTGCAGTCCTTATCTGCTGTCAACTTCTGTGTTTCTGTTTCTAGCTTGTGGCCCAAGGAGGAAAAAATATGTTTAAAAAAAAAAAATTTGTATCGAGTACTAACAGAAAACAAAACTCGAGAGAGAAAAAATAATCAGAGTCTGATTAGAGAAACTTGAATAGTGAAGCCATTAGGGCTCTAACCCAGTACTGACTTTCTAAGGGGGCTCAATCCATCTGATCCTAAACCTTTGTTGATCTGTAACCTTCAGAATCTAAGGAAAATAAAAGTCTATCAAATAAGACTCTAACTTCATTGTCATCTGCACATTTAGAAGTTGTGACTTCGATTTTTACAACAGCAGTTTGATAAAGATATCTCAAAACAGAATCCAGTGCACCCAGACCACACCGCCCAATGCAAGACGGCAATGGATTCAATTTGTTAATTGAGGTTTATCCCCCATTAGCAGTGCCAATGCAAAACACAGGTATGCAATAAGACAACAGGGTATTGGTAACTGCATTACAACTGCATATCTAGAGGCACAGAAAGGTACAACAGACTGCCTTCCGCTCCTAGAATTGTGGCTGTGGGCAGTACAACTAACCAACACCCTGGAATCTCTCATAAAACGAGGGGTTAGTTGAACCATGGCATTAACCTGCTTCAAGTCAGCCATCTAAAATATAAAAGTCAGCCCCATTATGGTCTATGGAGTGCGTCCCTGTGCTTTCCAGACTGTCACATCATGACACGTGGTTTTAAATAATTGATTAGCACTTTTTTTTTCTTGGGACAATACTAATTGTACAGAAAGCATTCATATAGGTTTTCTAGAAGTGGTATGTTTGTTAAACACAGTGAGGCAAGTGCTATGCATTTTCACAACATTTTAGAACTTTTATGAGCAAAACACTAATCAATTTTTAGGGTTAAATAAAACCCTGTGACACATGGGAGTGCAAGGTGTCTCAGAACCAGAAAGTGGAAGGGTTTAAACTTTCAGCTCCACAGAGCCTTAACACAATCCCTTCCCTTCCTAAGTCCCAGAATACAAAATTATCTTTTATGTACCAGATGACTCCTGGGAGGCAAGGCTCCCTTACACATTTGGCTCTGAGCTACAGTGAAGGTGCTCTTTAAAGATTTTCTTGGTCCCTAGGTGTATTTGGCATTTTAGTCACTCAACAGTAGAGATCCGAAGCGTACAATATTGTCAGGCATTAATGCTACAGTCTTATGTTTTGGAAAATGCTTTCCACACTACATCCCACAAAGACGCTGGCTATATGAGTTGATATTTCCATACTGTAAAAGGTGTCCCTGATTTTGGTAACTTATCTAGGATTCTAAAGCCCTGTCTCTGACTTGCAGGTAGAGAGGTGGAGTGCTGTGGCTGTGTCCTTTGTTAGGCCAGCACCACTGTCAACCACAGTATACAGTAAGGAGAGGCAAAGACTGCTTATCATACTGTAATGAAGCCATACTCACATGCAAATGTCTGCTTTGCCCTATGCAAAAGCTCGTTTACTCCTGTAAGGCCTACCAATGCCCTTCCACCAGCTGTCCTGCCTTCCTAGGCCAGGATGGGGCTTTGGAGGCATTTTGCTTCTTCATTTGCCCTTCGCTCCCATGGGGATATAATGGGCAAATTTGTCTGTAAACCTATTCCATTATGCCACTCTGCATGCCAAGCAACTTTACTCACCAGTAGAGGATTTCAGCCTGTACTTCGTTCCAGCTTCGAAAATGCTGCCTGTGAAACAACATCCCCAGTTCAATGTTGACTGAGCCCTGAATTCTTCCAAATCAAGCTCAGTCTTGTTAAGCACGTGCAACCATACGCTTCTTTTTGTGCCCCTAGTCCCTGGAATAGGATCTTATATGGCAGTCTGAGTTAATAGATTAGCCTATCAAAACTAGTACTTACTAGGGGATTTTTCATTAGTCAATGATAAAAAGTTAATTCTAGTAGCCAAAGCTGCATTTTACAGTGTACAGTTTGTTATGAATGGCTCCTAGTCCTCTGGAATAGGCTTTTACACAGCTTTCTGAACTAACAGGTTAACTAATGAGTACTTATTGGGGGATGTTTCACTGGTTGACAGCCCAACTCTAATTCTCATGGCCATCACTACACAAGGTACACACACACACACACACACACACACACACACACCCTGGCAGCTAACTGAAGTGAAGTCATCGTCTTTCAAGCACACCAGGAGCTCTTTGGCCTGGAGTACCCATGGATCCAGCTGGGGATGACAGAGGTGGTACCTTGGAGCACTTGAGGAGGAGGAGAGAAGTATCTCACCAACAACAAGATCAGAAAATCTAGTTGCAGATGAAGTCACTCTTGTCAGTATGCTTATTTAGTTCTATTTCTTGTGCAGAGGTGTGCAAACCCTATTGTCCCCTGTGTCTGGGACAGGTAAATTTCTTTGAACACAAAAGAGAGCTAATCTCATCATAAACAATGAGAGGCAGTTGCTCAGTCAGCCACACTCGTGATTGGACAAGCCCCAAATGTTTTGATTTGAACAGCCCTTTTATCAATGTTGCTGTTGCTGACGAGCTCCCTTTGGTTTTGGCCGTTAGTTGAGGCAGCTTCTCTGCAGCCATCCACATGGCTTGCACCTGTACTGGTCCACTATGCAGCAGGTTCTAAACTTGAGCATACGCCTGTAACAAAGAAAGCAAGCATTTGTCAATGCCGAATGCTTGCTTGCTGGTATTAGCATTGGAAATGCAGGAGTTAGACAGATGCAGAGTAGGAATGGCAGTGAAGTACTGAACTTCACATCAACCCCACCTCCAACCTGCAGAGACAGACGGGCATTGGGGTATGCATTTGGGTTGTCGCTCATAACATTCATGCCATTTCACCTCACTCTATCCTGCAGACACTGACAAGTGCTGAGATGTGCCTTGGGGTGTTCGGCTTTACAGTCACCCCACTCCATGAGGACATACACTGAAATGGGTGCAATATAGGAGAATGGGGTGAACTCTGGAGCCGAAGAGTTCAGGGCACACCTCGATGCCTGTCACTGGCTGCAGGGTGGGGGTGGAACAGCATGAGGATTACAGTCAGCAATCCAAAGGCACACCCATGATGCCTGTCAGTCTGTACAGGGTGGGACATTATGGTTAGAAACCCTAACGCCCTGGGTGTTTGTTGGTATTTGCACTAAAAATTTTCAACATAGCCTTTTTGTGACTCCCACCTCATGAAAGCATTTGGGACCTCTTCTCATGAACAGTGGCACTGTGAGTTTGTCAATGTGTCCTGAACTTTGAGTTCTCATAGCGATCGTGCCATTGTGCACCAGATGTACGAAAACGCAGATTGGGCCGGATGTGAAGAATGACAGCTGCACCATTCATATGGAGATGTGAAGAGATGGCAATGTTGAAAATCGGTAGTGAAAATATTAAAAATGCTAGAACTTCTGAGCATGCGTGGAAACTGCACAACACATGTGAGTAACACAGTCATTTAGTAGAATTATTTCACCTAATTTTCAATACAGGCATTTTGTGACCTCTGCTCATGAACACTGTCAGTATGATTTTCTTAATCTGTCCCAAACATTAATTTTCCCATAGCAACCGTGCTATTCTGCGCCAGAAGTGTAAATGCATATTTCGAGCAGGATGTAAAAAAATGACAGCTGTACTGTTTATAAGTAGGACTGAAAAAATGACAATGTTGGAAATCTGGAGTGAAAGTACTACTAATGTCCGAAGTTATGAGGGTGCGAGGAAACTGCACAATGCATACTTGTAACAGTTATTTTATGGACGCTTGTCACCAAATTTTTAACATACGCATTTTAGGACCTCTGCTCATGATCAGAGTCACTGTGATTTTACATATGAACATACATACGAATCTGCCAGCAGAACAGACCAATCGGTCTATCTAAATCTGCCCAAGTGTGCAGCTAGCACCCTAGATTACAGCTGCCCCAGCCTCCCCCCCTCAGTTCCTCCCCTACTTTTCCCAGCCCCTGCCCCCCTGACTCTTCCTCTTGCGTTATCCCAGTCCTTCTTAAAGCTATTGACTGTCTTACATGTTACTACCATCTCTGGCAGTGCATTCCAACTAGACACCACCCTCTCAGTGAAGTTATGCTTCCTCATTTCCCTCTTGAAACATCCCCCTTCCAACCTTAGTCCATGCCCTCTCGTCTCTCTTCCACTCCTCAGTTTAAACACCCCCTCGGTGCTAGGTTTATTTACCCCTTCAGGTATTTAAATGCTTGAATCATATCCCCCCCATCCCTCCTCTCCTCCAGTGTGAACATATTCAGCTCATTCAGCCTAACTTCATATTCCTTTCCTTCCATCCCCTTTAACATTTTTGCTGCCCTCCTTTGCACCCCCTCCAGTAACGTTATCTCTCTCCTCAGGTATGGCCTCCAGTATTGCACACAGTACTCCAGGTGCGGTCTGACCAATGATCTGTAGAGAGATAGGATCACATCCCTGTGTCTGGATGAGAACCCCCTTGCGATGCACCCCAGCATCCTGTTTGCCTTCGCTGCTGCTCTCCTACACTGGGCTAAGTTGTTCGTGCTCCCAGTTACCAATACCCCTAGGTTCTTCTCCTCCTCTGTGATCCCCAACCTCACCCCACCCAAACCAGTAGTCCCTCTTCTGGTTCTTAGGCCCAAAGTGCATCACCGTACACTTGTTTGCATTGAATCCTAGCTGCCACTCCACCAACCATGTCTCTAGTTTAGTTACATCCCCCTGCAGTTTTTCCCATCCGTCCTCTTTGTCCACCACTGCCCCCAATTTTGTATCATCTGTGAACAGACTAACCCTGCTCCCCACTCCATGTACTATATTGTAGATAAAGAGCCCAAATAGCACCGAGCTCCCCAGCACTGACCCCTGCAGCACCCCACTTGTCACTGCTCTAGGTGCCGAGAGCTCCCCCCCCACCACCCCCCCCGGCACCCTCCCCTGTAACCAGGTCTCTATCCATTTAGACAGCTTTTTTCCCCACCCCCACTGCTGTCACCTTTCCCACAATCTCCCACGAGGCACTGTATCAAAGGCCTTACTGAAGTCCAAGTACAAGACATATACCGCATGGCCTCTGTCCAACTCCCTTGTCACCCAGTTATAATATTGTATTAAGCTGGTTTGACAAAATCTCCCTGAGATGAACCCGTGTTGCCACCCATCTTGGAGGTCATTACTCTCTAGGAATGCCACCAGCCTCTGTTTCAGTATCGCCTCCATAAGCCTACCCACTATGGACGCGAGACTGACCGTCCAATTATTTCCTGGCTCCTTCCTAGGCCCACTCTTGCGTATGGGCACCACATGGACCACCCTCCAGTCCTGGGGCACACACCTCATTTCCAGGGAGGTGCTGAACAGATCTGCCAGTGGCTCAGCCAACAGCTCCACCATCTCCCTCAGCACCCTGGGGTGGATGCCATCGGGACCTGGTGCCTTGTCCACCATTACTGCCTTCAGCCACTCTAGCACCCTAGTCCCTGTGATCACTTTGTCCGTCACCCCTTCCCCCTTCCCCCTTTTCCCACCCCCCCCAGCCCATGCTGGTAGTGGACAATCCCTCTTCTTAGTGAAAACGGAGCAGAAGTACTCATTTAGATTTTCTACTTGCTCCTCCCCCTTTTCCACCCAATCTGCTCCCTGCTTTATCCTCACAAAATGTACCTTGCACTTCCTCTTTTCCCTGACATACCTAAAAAAGTCCTTTTCCCTTCCCTTTATGCCCTGTGGTAACCTTAATTCCCTGGAGGCCTTAGATTTTTCACCCTCCTGGCCACCTCCCCTGACCAACTCCCGTAAGCCTCCTTATCCTCTCCCTTCCCTGTTCTCCTGTACTTCCAGTATGTAGCCCTCTATGCCCTCACCCCTTGCAGCACTTTGTTCAGCCAGCATGGTTTCTTGGCTCTGCTCTTCTTACTCCTGGCCCTGCTGCAGGCTACTGTGGCCTCTGTCAGCCCAGTCTTTATGACTCCCCACTCTTCTTCTGCATCTATCTCCGGCCTTATATCCTGAAGTCTCCCTCACAGTATTGCTCCCATCCTCCCAAAGTCTACCCTACTAAAGTCCACCACCTTAGTGTCTGTGCCTCCGGTCTCCCTGCCCAGTGTGAAAACACTGTTTGGTGGTTGCTACCCGCTAGTGGGTTCTCCACCCTTACCTCCCTCACTGCCTCACCATTTTTCCAGTACTAGGTCCAGAGTGCTACCAAGTCTTGTAGGCCCACTTACCAATTGCATCAGAAGGCCATCCAGGAATGCATCAATGAGCACCTGCTCCCTGGTACTGCTAGTGGCTGGGGTGCACCTGTCAACCCCTGGTAGGTTAAAATCAACCACTATCACCACACTCCCCTTTCTACAGACCCTCCTTATCTGCCCTGCCAGCTCCCCAGATTGGGCTGGTGGTCTGTACACCACTCCCAGCCTCAGCTTTCTGCCCTTGGAGTCCAGGAGTTATACCCAAAGTGCCTCTGTCCTCTCCTCCCTCGTCCATTATGCATTTGATCCCCTCCCTCACACAGAGTGTAACCCCCCCCCCCTTCCAACCCAGTGGTCCCTGCTGTATATCCTGTATCCCGGGATTGCAGAGTCCCAATCATGGTACTCTGTGGCCCAAGTCTCTATCACTGCAACAGTGTCCACTTTCCCCTCTAAAAGGAGCACCTGAAGCTCTGTAGTTTTGTTCCCCAGGCTTCTTGCTTTGAGAGAGACCACATTCCACTCGTTCCTCTCCTCCTCCTCCTCACTCTTCTCCTTGGCTTGTATCCCTCCTCCCGGTAGTCTGCACCCTTTCTCCTTGTTATTCTTATCGGGTGGTGGTGCCTTCTGTATTACACTCAGACCACTCTGCCCGCCCCTCTCCCAGGGTTACTACGCCTCTGCCTTTACCTATATCTAGGTGGGTGAGCTCATTAGGCTCCCCTGTCTGGACCTTTCTACCAACCTCAGTCTTTTGGCCACCCCCTCCACTAGTTTAAATCCACCTTAGTAGAGCTATACCCCCCTCTAATCCTGCCTTTAATACTCCTGTCCCCTCCCTGCTCAAGTGTAGCCTGTCCGCTGTGTGCAAGTCACTATTCCCCCAGACCCTACCTCAGTTAGTCATTTTTGGTGTGGCACTAATCCCTCAGCCACTCGAAATCCTCTATCCTACCCTTCCTTCCCATGCATACACTTGGCACCGGGAGTACCTCTGAGAATGCCACAGACTTCCCCACACTCTCACATTGCCTGCCCAACTCCTAGAACCTCCCCCTCACTACTTCCACAGTCTCCTTCGCCAACTCGTTTGTACCCACATGGAACAGTAAGTGAGGTTTCTCCCCCCCGCCTCGCTGCACATTTGAGCAATGCCTGCCCCTCCTGCAGTCAACTCAGAGATAGCTTCAACCCAAATACGGCTGTGCCTTCCCCCCCTTCTGCCCCATCTCACCACTTTCAGTATAGAATCCCCAGGACAAGTACCCCCAACCCTTACCCCTTTCCTTCTAATGCCCTTCCACCACCCCAGTATTCGTTCTTCCCTGCCCGTTACCACCACCAGCTGCACCTTCTGTGACTTCTGTATCCGCACTCCCTACTTCTGCCTCACCCCTTTTCTCTGCCTTATTCCTCCCATCCCCCTTGAAACCCTTCCCAGCCTGACTACTTCCTACTGGGCTTCCCATGTTGACCTCCCCTCCTCCCCTGCTAATTTCCAACCCCTCTCCTATCACCATTGTTGTCAATTTAGAGTCCCCCTTCCCTTCGACCCCGACAGTGATGCTCCTCCCATCCTTCCCCTTCCCATAGCCTTCTCTCCTCCAGTTACCCCCCTCCTTCCTTACTAGCCCCCTTCTACCCTTTCAACCTCGCCATCTCTTCCCTACCTGTTGCCATCCCTCTCACGCCAAGCTTGTCCTCCCCCTTTAGTATGTTCCTGCTCCCCTCTCTCCCACAGCAGAGGCTTGAATCTATTTCTAGTCGATACCCTCCCTACATCTCTTCTATTGGTTCCCCCTCCTAATTGTTCCCCTCCGTGCTCCCCCACTCCCACCCCAGTCCCTCTCTACCCGCAGCCATCTGCTCTCTCCCCTGGTACTCCTCGTGGTCTCTTCCTTCCCCATCAGGAGGCCCCCTTCCATCACCTCAGGCACCCCCTCCCTTCTCCTCTCTTTTCTGCTAGTGCCTCTGATACTGGGGTCAGTTTCAGTCCTTGTTGTTCTTCCCCGTCCCCCTTGCCATCCCCTCCCCCCAGTCAGGATGCCTACCATACTCATCTGCCCTGCCACTTAGACTCCTCCTAACCTCCACAGTTCCTCCCACAAACTAGACAATTGTCTACAGAGCATACACCCCCCACATCCTCCAAACCCAGTCTAGGATCAGACAGACCCACACCCTTTACATCCAACCCCCCTTCCAAAGATGCCCACCCTACTGACACGTGGCATCTGCCCCATTTTGACCCCCATCTTATGTTGCGGGCTCTTACTCCCGGTTTCTGTACCCTACTACAACTGTTAGGGCCCTATTAACTCAAATTCCTGTTTCCTTCCACATTAGTTCCCCTACTGACCCCTTGCCGACTGGATTAATTCAGTCTCAAATCTCATCCATTAGATACTGCATTACTGTAGCAATCCTAAAGCCTCCTTGTCCATTTTTCACACCTCAGCCAGTGGTGCAAGTGGTAGACAAGAAGTACAGGAACTCACGCACTGGCAGTTATGAAATGTAGAATGAAGATCCTCATTCTAAAGGATAGTGGTGTCAAGATGCAACTATCTAATTCGACACTAGTAGATTCAGTTAGAGATATTGAAGTATTTCAAGGAAAATAGCACTGTTGTACAAGACAGACGTTGTTATGGAAACCCTGATTGTAGATCATAGGTCCTGAAACTGTCACTGTGTTGCTGGTTAAAGAATTTCAGTTTCAGTGTCAGTGGGAAGAAGTACAGGAACTCAGTTCCTGCTGCAAAAAAGGTACAGGAACTGAGTTCCTGTGTGTTCCTGTTCACTTTCACTGACCTCAGCTACCATACTTTTCGTTCTCAGCCCTCATAGTTTCACTTAGCCCAGTTAGAAATGGTATTGCACTCCAAGTATTACCCAACTCAGAGAATAACAGAACAAATAAATATGTATTCTTATTATTACAGCAATCCTAACAGTATAGCTCAGTACTTAGCTCAGTTAAAGAAATAAACAGAACTAAATCTGTATTATTACAGCAATCATAAGAGTATCCAATCATTGCTTTGTCTCCACCCCAGAGACCCTTCTGTAATATAGGACCCTGGGCAGGTGGGTGGGCAACTCTAAAGTCCCAACAGAGCTCCGTTGAGCTCGCTCACTTCCCCGCTCATTCTGTTTCTCCCAGCACTGCAGGCTGCCCTTTTGGATTGGGCTCCTGCCTGCATTCGTGCTTTTTCTGCCCACAAAGAAATCTGCAGCAGCCCCGACAGAGCTCGCTCACTCCCCCTCTCTCACTCACTCGTTTCGTTTCTCCCAGCGCTGCAGACTGCCCTTTTGTACTGGGCTCCAGCCTGCATTAACGCCTTTTACTGCCCAGAAAGGAATCCGTAGCAGTCCCAACAGAGCTCCATTGAGCTCGTTCACTCCCCCTCTCTCACTCGCTCATTCTGTTTTTCATGGCGCTGCAGACTGCCCCTTTGTACTGGGCTCCTGCCTACGTTGGCGCCTTTTTCTGCTCACAAAGAAATCCGCAACAGACCCAACAGAGCTCCTTTGAGCTCGCTCACTCCCGCTCTCTCACTCGCTTGCTGTTAATCTGTCCCAAACACTGATTTCCCACTGCAACCACGCTATTCTGCGCCAGAAGTGTGAAAACACATTTCGGCCAGGATGTGAAAAATGACAGCTGTACTGATCATAAGGAGGTGTGAAAAAAATGGCAGTGTTGAAAATCTGGCATGAAAATATTGCAAATTTGCGAAGTTA